>CM061237.1:14686413-24686413 GCA_030848705.1 Heracleum sosnowskyi
ACTAGTCGGGCGACTTGTCGACTTTTCAGTTTGAAGGTACTCGGGCGCCTAGGCTTGACTTGTCGACTTAACAACCTTGATAGATACACACATTTTATTTGCTTTGTTATAATACTATGACTTATAAAAGGCCATGTACAACACATAATATAATATGTACATGTAAAATATGATGTTCTTTTTATTTTTATATTCAAATTAGTATTCATGTTTCTTTTATAATTATGTTGTTTATACTTTATAGTTGGCCACAGACTACTTGAACTAGTTTGTCTTGCACACTATTTGCTTTTGAATTGTGTAATATCTATTATGTTATCATTTTATAGATAATTAATTAATATTTGTCTTGTGTGTGCTATAAAGTTTATACATTGATAGATACACACATTTTATTTGCTTTTTGTTATAATACTATGACTTATAAAAGGCCATGTACAACACATGATATAATATGTACATGTAAAATATGATGTTCTTTTTATATTCAAATTAGTATTCATGTTTCTTTTATAATTATGTTGTTTATACTTTATAGTTGGCCACAGACTACTTGAACTAGTTTGTCTTGCACACTATTTGCTTTTGGATTGTGTAATATCTATTATGTTATCATTTTATAGATAATTAATTAATATTTGTCTTGTGTGTGCTTTCTGCTTCGCGCTTAATCTCTGTTAATCCTATTGCATTTTCAGCTTTAAACAATTAGAGGTGACACTTATATTTTCACTACAATCATAATGAGACCATAGGAATTTGTCGTGTCATTTCATCAAAACTTATAAACAACGAGAAAGAAGAAGAATAATGGTATCCATGTCGATATTAAACTCTCAACGATAATCTATGTGCTTGTGTTCCCCAACATCATACTAACCAACTTTGACGGTGACCTATTATTTTTGTGTAGATATCCAATTGTATAAAGAGTTAAAGACCCCACTTATATTAAATATTTGGCTGTTTGGCTGTTTGTGGGACTTGAGGTCTAAGAAATGTTAAGTAGTTTTAAAATTAGATAATAGATGTGTATTAACTTGACTGGATTCTCTATGTTTCAGGTAAAGGATGTTATGAAAAAGCAAGATGAACTTCCAATCTGCAAGGAAGGTGATTTAATAATGGATCAGCTAGTAGAGCTAACTAGCAAAGGATGCGGGTGCCTTCTTGTCATTACCAATGAATACAACTTGATTGGCACATTTACTGATGGTGATTTGAGGCGGACACTAAAAGCTAGTAAGGAGGCAATTTTTAAAATGACTGTAGGAGAGATGTGCAATAGGTAATTATTCTCTCTCTTTTATGTAAAGAGTATTATATCTCAGAGTATATCTTAGCCGTTAATACATTTCTAGGCCTTATTATTTCATCAATCCGAGTTGCATCAACGGATATGGCTATGCTTGTGTTTTCCCCAATGCCGTTGTATCTCTTCCTGTCAATGAAATTATTGTCATTTTACTCATTAAATAATGACGTTTATCCAGACTGATTGATGCTGGCTTATAATTTAACTCATTAGTAAGCATAAAATTAGAAAACCCACGGAAAAACCGAAAAGATAAAGATGCCAATCATACGAATATAAGGAAAAAAAGTATAAGTAGATGATATATTTGTTAAATAATATAAATTGCAAAAGCAAAATATATAATTGAGTAGGGGAGAGAGAGGAAAAATGAAACGGAAGGCATGAAAAGGGGACAATGTGTAGTTTCTGAAAATAATTTATGTTGATCATTATATAACCTTTGGCCTAGTCAATTATTTCTTTTGTATATATTTTAACATGTGGTTTTTTTTCTTTGTTTTACTATTATGTAAAGAGTTGCATTCGTTTGTACTTCTTAACAAAGCCATTCGACTAAGAATCACTTCTGTCTGTTTACATTCTTTGGATCCCAGGAACCCAAGGACAATTGGGCCTGACTTCATGGCAATTGAGGCTATGCAGAAGATGGAGTCTCCGCCTTCTCCAGTTCAATTTCTTCCTGTCATTAATCAGCAGAACATACTCATTGGTATCATCACACTGCATGGTTTGGTCTCAGCTGGCTTGTAAATATTGTATGCCTTAATTTTGTTGTATCATATTATCGATGATCTGTTCTTGTAATTTACCTTATCCTATGTGTTTCTATTCATTTAATGATTTATAAATGGCTAATTATAGTTGAAGCATCTTGTACTTGTGATGACTCTGCCTACACCACAACAGATGTCTTAGCTTTTTAATCAATACAATGTAGAAAGATCACCTCTGGATCATATATTATGTATTGATATTCTATTTAAAGTTCCGGTGTATTAGTTTGTTGTTAAAATTTCTTGAAAATCGTCTTTGCTTCTTGAATCACTTTAGAATATAGTCCTCTAAGATTTCCGTTCTCTCCGACTAATGATCAACTTAGTATGTTCCTACATGTAAGTTTGCCTTGCCATTGGTGTTTCTTTTTATGTAGTGACCACCAAGTTCTTGTTTCACATGCTTGTGCATTAAAGTTTACAGAACCTCAAGTCTTGAAGAAAGACGACGTATCCAATTTTGACTGCTTTATATGAAATAAGCGTGACATGAATCGTGCCTAAAAAACAAGGGTCGGTCTCGGTCATGTCACCCGTTTGAAAATTGTTGAGAAAAAAACATTCACGACAACGTTAGGAAAATCACGCATCTAACAGAAATTGGTTGGACTGGGTTGGGTCGCACTGTGAGTCTGTGACCACTGCTAGATTTGCTTAGATCATGGCTTCAACTAACTGACGCCCGTGTTCTTTTTTTGTTTTGGGAGGTAACCAAATGTCATGTTTAACTTTGATTATATATCATAAATTAATTAAATATCTACCGAAAAGGATGTAAATTACGAGATAAAAACGAGTGATTTAATAGAATCTTATAGTAGTGATTTATATTATCAGAAGAGATATGTTGGTTGGATACAAATTTATTAAATAAAAATCTTAGAGGTATAAAAAAAGATTATCAAAATGTGTGAAAATTACGATTTGATTCTATAAAAAAGAACAACCAATAAAATTAAAACAACCAACTTTTCTGATAATATTTTCCAAATTTAAAAACCATTTCAGTGTAGTAAGCTAATCTCCCAAGACAAGCTGCCAAAAACCTTATAAATACCCGGACATCACTTCTCCAGTTTCCTCACCTACTTCATCAGAATACACATCTAAAATATGGAAAATGGTACGAAACAAAATAAGCAGCAGCAGCAGCAGCAGCCACCGTCCACAGCCATGCAAATCCAAGCACCACCTATAACATTACCAACCCCCACGTGGAAATTAATCCTCGTAGCTGCCATAGCTGCCGGAATTCAGTTCGGTTGGGCCCTACAGCTCTCCTTGCTTACCCCTTACGTTCAGCTCCTCGGCATCCCTCACAAATGGGCCGCTTACATCTGGCTTTGCGGCCCAATTTCAGGCATGTTCGTTCAACCCATCGTCGGTTACTACAGTGACCGTTGCCAATCTTCCTTTGGCCGCCGCCGTCCATACATAGCCTCCGGTGCTGCTTGCGTCACAATCTCCGTCATCCTCATAGGCTTTGCAGCCGATATAGGTTACAAAGCCGGTGACGATATGACAAAACACCTCAAACCTCGAGCTGTGTCGGTGTTTGTCATAGGATTCTGGATCCTAGATGTTGCAAATAATATGTTACAAGGCCCCTGTAGGGCCTTGCTTGCTGATTTATGTACCAGCGATACGAGAAGAATGCGTTCAGCAAACGCATTCTACTCATTTTTTATGGCAGTAGGAAACATCTTAGGCTACGCAGCAGGGTCCTACAATGACCTCTACAGGCTCTTCCCATTTTCGAAAACACATGCATGTGACTTATATTGCGCAAACCTAAAGAGCTGTTTTATAATTTCCATTGCTTTGCTAATATTCATAACGGTTGTCGCCCTAACTCTTGTCAGAGAAAAGCAATGGACACCGGAGGATTCCATCCAAGAGCCATCTTCTTCTGGAAAAATTCCGGTTTTTGGGGAATTATTTGGTGCTTTGAAGGACTTGCCTAGACCTATGTTAATCTTACTATTGGTGACATGTCTTAATTGGATTGCATGGTTCCCTTTTATTTTATTTGATACAGATTGGATGGGTAGGGAAATCTACGGTGGTGATGCTAATAAAGGGAAATTATATGACCAAGGTGTACGTGTTGGTTCATTGGGATTGCTACTCAACTCGGTGGTTCTAGGACTGACGTCAATTGCCGTTGAGTATCTTGTCCGTGGAGTTGGCGGAGTTAAGGTTTTGTGGGGTGTGGTGAACTTTGTGTTGTCGATAGGGTTGGTTATGACGGTAGTGGTGTCCAAAGCGGCAGAGCATCAACGGAGGTACGACAGTAATGGTCAGCTTCTACCGCCATCCGCCGGAGTCAAGGCCGGAGCTTTGTCGCTTTTCTCAATATTAGGCATTCCTCTCTCTGTGAGTAACATTTCATATCAACTTGACAAAAATGAATATTATGTCTACATGCATAGAACCGAAGTCACTTTTGGAGGTTTCCAACGTCTGTTATATCTACAGTCTGACTCTGACATAAGTCTTAGCCCAAAAATGTTACTTGCACATACATACGTAATAATTTATCTTGCACTATTACACATTTACATTATTTGCATAGCATTTCTGTCCATTACAAATTTATTTTGTTTTTTTCGATAAAATTCATCTTTTGGTCAATCCTCTGTATCGAACTATCAAGATGGTCGAGGATTTGGTCACTAATGCGACTACTTGCGGTTTCAAATTTCACTAATACGATATTTGTGTTGCACACACCTTTTTATGCAACACAAATATCGTATGTATGTATGTATGTATGTAACACTTTTAATCACTTTCAAGTTTCAAACCAGAGAAATGATGAGTATGTTGAATTTCGTAAAGTTGCAACCTGCAGACACCATTATAGTATGTTGGTTCTGCATGTGACTACTGCACTACTACATAGTCCAAATGTCTTGTTTGAAAGAAATGTGAGAAGGTGGCGTGATTTCAAAATTTATGAAAAAATCCTCTAAAAATTTCATTCATATATCTTGGTCCCCCGTAGTTTGATAATCTAACACTTTACACCAGACTCGACCTACATGATATAAATGGTGACAGTGGTGATCTGCTCACTAATATCCTCCTCGTATTTCCTTTTAAATTGTACGTGCAGATTACTTACAGTATTCCATTTGCTCTGGCATCTATATATTCTAGCGGTTCTGGTGCAGGACAAGGTACAATTTTCCCTACACTTTTTATGAATTTATTCATCTACTTCTTGATGGATTAGTCATCTTTTAAGCACTAATTATATTTTGTTGTCTAATATATGTGTAATCATGTATAGGTCTATCACTTGGAGTTTTAAATCTTGCAATTGTTGTACCGCAGGTATGTAATGAATCAACTTCGTTCATTAGTAACATAAGACAAATGTTAGAAGTACCAAATTAAAATTTATCAAATGTCACATGTCGTACTGCGTCACACTCTTTATATACATAATGCACATTTTTCTTTCAATTTCAAACTTTTTCTCGAAATTACAATATTCAATCTTTCGTATTTTGTAAGAAACATGCCCACCAAAGAGAATTGTTTTGTTATACGGTGCTATTGCAGGCATACACGCGAGTAAAAACAAAAAATGAATATATTCTCTGATAGATAGGTAGAAGAATAAGAAAGAAATAGAGAATAGGTGACAAGTATTCACATTCTTTGTATTCTTAGCACTTTCCAACCATGTCACATTACTTTCCATTATCATTGTAAAAATCCAAATCCAAATCCTGCAGGTTGTTCCTGGTCACTATAGCTTCACATTATACCAATTGAGCTTCACGAGTGCAATGTTACTGGTGTTGGTCTCTTCCACATTTTGTTTTGTACTAATTGTTGAAATATTTGCTACAGATGATTGTTTCGGTTTTAGCCGGACCATTTGACTCCTTATTTGGTGGTGGCAACTTACCGGCATTCATCGTTGGCGCGGTCTCTGCCGCGGCTAGTGGAGTCTTGGCTATAGTCATGCTGCCAAAGCCCTCTAAAGATGATGCAACCAAATTGACACTCTCCGGCTCCTGCCATTAAAATGCTTTTATTTTAATTTACAAGTTGTTTGGAGGAGAGAAACGGACAATTTAGATTACAAAGCATCATCAAATTATGAATTTGTAAGGTTTCCTGGTGTAGGAAATTTAGTGTATCCCTGTAAATTTTCCTGATGTTATTTTCAGTATCAGGAAAATTATGTAATTTCTGTTCACGACTATGAACTATAAATGTTTCAGTACTATACTAGCTAGAACTTAAATAAATTGAAGGGTGGTGATTGATCCTGACATTTTTACCCTTTACAACAATCTTTTCTAAAATCATACAATCTTTTCTCTTCTCCACATGTTTTTCATTACTCCCTCCGTTCGTCCCATTTTACCTATCTCTTTTGAAAAATGGTTTAAACTCTAGCCTTCGAGTTTTAAAGAAAGAAAAAATCATCACCGGCGGAGTTTTCGTTCGGAATAGATTTGCATAAACGTATAAATATGCGAAGAAACTTTATTATATTTGCATTTGTATGTGTTTAGTTTTAAATTTAATGGAGATATATACTTTTAGACATGCTGTCAAATTTTTTTAATTTTCTTGAAAAAATTTCAGCACGTGGTACATTGAACATTATGGAATGCACTCTGCAGACAGAACACTACAAAATACTCTGTTATGCAAGCCAAACAAATTGTTCTGCACTGCTAATTTGATAGTGTTAGAATATACTATAAGATACTGTTGGGGTATTACTCCAACATTTTAAGGTTTTAGAGGAACCGATCACTTAACAATTAGCATCAAAATAAGCATAAAAGCTTTGTTCCCATTATCATTACGATGTTGGCACTGAGTGATGGCTAAGTTCTAGAAAACACGGTGCTCGGGGAGGTGTCCCGTATCTTTAGTATTAGGTGTTAGGTGTTACTTCCCGGCACATGTATATTCTTCCCAATAATTGATATACGTGTTTCGTTATGAAGAGGGCAATGTTTACCCAACACCAAGGCCATCATGTGAATAGCTAGTGGCCATCTCTTTCATATCTCCAGTGCAATTATCAAATTCAAGTTCGTTTCCCTGATTTCATTTCGTAGTTTCTTACAAATACATGACAAAATAGCTTCAGATTGTAGTGGAGACATGCACCAAAGTCTACAACTGATGTTCCCACCTCACAAGTTTTCAAGCTTTCTTGACTTCCTAAGTGATGAATCTTTAGACAGTGCCACTCTTAATTTGCTGGTCTAATACTAGTATTACACGGAGCAACGTAACCGATTGATTGCACTTGGAATAATAAGGTAGCAAAAGTGGGAATACGTGCGGGGGTCAAAAATAGACTAGCCATTATTGATAGTAATTTGTTGCAAATATGTATTCGATGAGCAGTTCGTATAATTCTTCCTAAGCATGATTTGATTTAGTTGAAGGTTTTGATACTGTGAGAGACGGAATGTCCGTTTAAAGGTTGGCACCACACTGTGAAGTTAATGTCAAAACCTACTACAGAATGTACTCAAACTAGACCAAGAGTACCCATCATCCGTTCTCTCCTTGCCAAGAAGCCAGGCCATACTTGAAAAGCTCATCTTAAAGTTCAAGTGACATATTTTTGCGTTCAAATACAAACTATCTCAGTTGTGACATTCTCCACAGGAGTTGATTAAGATTAAAATGTCTTTTCAACACGCGTTAGTTGATTAAACTACATTTTTATGCCGATGTTATATGGCAAACCTTAATTGAATTAGTAGCGTATCATTTAGTGAATTTCAAATATTTTTTACTCTCATATGCATAATACACATACTCCGGTGTTGAATATGACAGTGAGGATTCTAAAGCATCACAGTCTCACCTAAGGTCCACGTATACTTTCACTCAAACTCAGAGCAGACTAGTATTACCTCCAAGTGGAAGTTAGTTACAGAGTTTGTTACAACTCGACAACTAAGCATTGGCATCTAGTTAGTCTATCATTCTTGATATATATACTACAGAATGTGTAAACAAGAGAGAAGTAGAAAAACATATAATGTCAATCTCTCTTTCTCTCTCAATCTCTCTCTCACGAAATCTCTCTGTAACAATTTTTCATTCTTGTAAATCAGTAGTATGAAGATTGAAGTAATACATTGAATCAGTAAGCCATTGTTATATGTTTCTTCTTGTTATTTGTTTGCTATTCAAGAAATTTCAAAGTTTAACATGGTATCAGAGCATCCGGTTGCGATTCTATCAAGTTTTTATGTTTCGATTCCGCAAAAATGATCTTATTGTGAGGTATCTTCTCAATCATACAATTTAGTGATATTGTTCGATACAATCTTGTTTTTCATTTCATTTTCTCGAGAGAACTGTCTGGGTTAACTGATGTCTTTACAATTCATCTCATTTTGTTGCATAATCTGTTCGATTCAATCTATTTCTTGATTCTACACACATTCTAGTTATAATATTGTCAAGATCTTTTTTTTTTTTTGAGATATTCATAAATCTTCTTCTTGTTGAACATTGATCGAACATATTACTAAGATATTAGATTACAATCAATTGTTCTTGATTCGAGATCAAGTTTTTCTTGATTCGAGAAATTTCATACAATCAAACACAATTTTTTCGTTTTCTTTCTTCTTCATTAGTTTTAATGGCGAACACACAAACTATCGATGTTTCTCAAGATCCGTCTTCTCCTTAGTATCATTGAAATTTGATGGTAATGGATATAGCGATTGGAAAAGGTCTATGCTGATTAGTTTATCTGCTAAGAATAAGATAGGTTTTATTGATGATACAATTCCAAAACCTATCAATACTGATGTTGCGTTTAAGGCTTGGGATATATGTAATAGTATGATGATTTCTTGGTTATTGGGAGTTCTTGATCAAGATATAGCTAGAAGCGTGCTTTATTTCACAACTGCTAGAGATATATGGTTGAATTTGGATGAGAGGTTTGGTCAAACTTCTGGTACATTGTTATATGAGGTCAAACAATCTTTGAATGAGATAAGACATGGTAGTGATAACATCTCTGGTTATTACACAAAGATTAAGATGCTATGTGATCAGTTAGATTCTATAGATGTCACTCCTAGTTGTAATTGCACTAATTGTAATTGTGATTTGACTGCTAAGCTGAACAAATCCAAAGAAGATATGAGAATGGTTGATTTTTTGATGAAGTTGAGTGAATGATATGAGGTACTCAGAGGAAGTATGCTAGTAATGAACCATTTGCCTAACATTTCACATGCTTACAGGCTATTGGTACAGGAAGAAAATCACAAGAAATTGTACCAGGGGTCACATAGTGTGGATTCAGTGGCTTGTGCTGCTTGTAGATTTAATCAAGATAGGTTCAAGTCCCAGTATACACCTCCAAGGCAGAGACAAGGAACTTCTTTGTCAGATTCCAGAAATAGAAATAATGCCTTTTATTGTGAACATTGTAAGATGCCAGGACATACAATCCAGAGATGTTACAATTTACATGGCTACCCAACAAATTTCAAAAATGATAGAAAAGTAGCAGCAGTTGTCCAATTTGATGAAGTTCAGATGATCAGAAATTTGATAAAGGACATGTTACTAATGATAATGATCAAAGTGTATCTTTTACTACAGATCAGTATAAACATATTTTGAAACTTATTGGGTCAGATAAGATTGATGAACCTCATTCAGGGCACAAGTTTGCTAATGTAGCAGGTAAATTCTATTTTGCTTCCTCAACTAATTCGAACTGGATAGTAGATAGTGGTGCAACTGATCATATGTGTTTTGACTTATCTTTGTTTGACTATTATGAAGAAGTTACAAAACAGAATATTTATATTACTATTCCAAATGGTAAATAGTCTTTGATAACACATACTGGAACAATTCAACTTAATACTGATATTCTACTGAAAGATGTTCTATATGTCCCTGCGTTTAAGTTTAATTTAGTATCAATACCAAAACTTTGTAAGGATAAAGATTGTTCAGTAGTGTTCACTAATGATTCCTGCTTTTTTCAGAGTCCTTCAATGAGGCCACAACTTCTTGGTAGCATGAAGGGATGATCGTATTACTTGGAGAATAAGGACAAGCCAA
Organism: Heracleum sosnowskyi; assembly: GCA_030848705.1. Classification (NCBI taxonomy): domain Eukaryota; kingdom Viridiplantae; phylum Streptophyta; class Magnoliopsida; order Apiales; family Apiaceae; genus Heracleum; species Heracleum sosnowskyi. Next base: position 14,696,605 of record CM061237.1, read on the forward strand.
GAGTACAGGTTACTTATAATGTACATAGTGTCATTTTCCAATCTTCTGTAAATAGAAACAATAAAACAAAGTTGTGGCATCTCAGAATGTGACACTTACCTGCTAAAATGTTGAAGTATGTCAAGTATATATATTGTGATACTGAAGACACAATAGATGGTATTTGTCAAATATGTCCCCAAGCTAAGAAGACTAGGAATAATTTCTCTTTAAGTGATACTAAGACTGCTCATGCATTTGAGCTCATACATGTGGATACTTGGGGACCTTACAAGACTTTGACATACAATGGGTACAGATTTTTCTTAACAGTAGTTGATGACTTTACTAAGATGACATGGATATTTCTGATGAAACATAAGTCAAAAGTAGCTGGTATTTTAGAAAATTTTGCATCACATGTTTATACTCAGTTTGGTCATCCAATAAAGATCTTGAGAAGTGATAATGCTCCTGAACTTTGTGAAGGAAACATGAGAGAGTTTTATGAAAAGAGAAGAATTTTGCATCAATAGAGTTGTGTTAATTCTCCACAGCAGAATGGTACAGTGGAAAGAAAACATAGGCATATATTGGAGGTATCTAGATCTTTGTTCTTTCAGTCAAGGTTGCTCATTAGGTATTGGGGTGAATGTGTTCTCTCAACTGTGCATTTACTGAACAAAATGCCTCTACGGGGTTTGAATTACTTATGTCCCTATGAGAAACTATATGGTAAACCACCTGATCTTAAACATTTAAAATTTTTTGGATGTTTATGTTTTGCCAGTACTGATGTTAATGGCAGAAGTAAATTTGATTCAAGAGCTACATAGTGCACTTTCATTGGTTATCTTGCTGGACAGAAAGGGTATAAGCTTTTTGACATGGATACATTACAAATATTTGTTTCAAGAGATGTGGTCTTTCATGAACATCATTTTCCATTCCATCTCAAGCATGTTAAGCAAACAACAGCTGCACCTCCTTCTTTCTTCTTGCCTGTCTGCACAGAAGTTAATTCTTTCCATGATATAATACTACATGATATTTTCCAACAGCACAATTTTAGCTCTACAGAAAATCCTTTTCACATGAATGATTCTTCTGAAGATCCATCTGGTGAGTCCAATATTGATTCAGACTCACATTCTGATTCTTTACTTGATATCTCTCCACCTTTATTAAGAAAAAGCTCTAGAACAGTCAAACTACCTTCTACTTATGATGATTTTGTTTGTGGAACTGCTCATTGATGCAATTTAGTTTCTTTTTCATCACTACCTTCATCTTTTCATGCATTGGTTTGTCAAAATGAGTCATTAGTAGAACCAACTACATATGCTCAAGCTTGCACTGATCCCAAATGGATTAAGGCAATGAATAAAGAACTGCAGGCTTTACATGCTAATAATACATGGATATTAGTTGATCTTCCAGCTGGGAAAAGACCTATAGGCAGTAAGTGGGTTTACAAGATCAAACTAAAAGCTGATGGTAGTGTGGAAAGATACAAAACCAGGCTTGTTGCCAAGGGTTACAACCAAAAATGGGGCATAGATTTTGAGGAAACTTTTTCTCCAGTAATAAAGATGTCAACTGTAAGATGTATTATTGCTCTAGCTGCTAGCAAGGGTTGGGATTTATTTCAGCTAGATGTCAATAATGCCTTTCTGCATGGGGATTTAGTTGAAGAAGTCTATATGCTAGTTCCTGAAGGTCTTGATAATCCATACAATAAAGTATGCAGATTAATTAAATCCTTGTATGGATTAAGGCAAGCATCAAGACAATGGTTTGCAAAGTTAGTTACAGAATTAATCAAGAAAGGGTTCACACAATCCAAAAATGATTATTCTTTGTTTATCAGAAAGTCTAATGACAAGATTACTATTGCTGCAGTTTATGTAGATGATATCATTCTGACTGGAAGTGATCATCAAGGTATAATTGATCTTAAAGCACACCTGGATAATATTTTTAGCATTAAGGATTTGGGAAAAATAGGATTTTTCTTGGGTATTGAAATTGGATACATTTCTTCTGGTATAACTTTGACACAGAAGAAATTTACACTTGAATTGTTAAAAGAAGCTGGTATAACAATAGGAAAACCTACTGCAGTTACTCCATTACCACTGCATTTGAAACTTCAAGCAGATGAATGGGAATTGATAGGTCCATAATTTAATACATTTTTAATACCTATTTTATGTCTGTTTTCGTAATTTTATTGGTTAATAAATTGTTTTCTTTTGTTTTGTAGGAAAATAAATAAAATCATATTTCAAGCAGAAAAAGGTGAAAAAGGCAAGGAGATGGAAATACTTGAAGTCAAAAGGAAATTGGAGAAAAATTGGAAAACTTATCGGAGAAGAAAAAGGAATTGAGGAAATATTTCTAGAATCCGATTTGTAGTCAAAGAGCCCAAGCCCATTATTTTTCCTATATATATATATATATATATATATATATATCCCCTCTTGTATTTGAGACACCTAGAATTTTGTTTACCTAGAATTTAAACATCAATTTAGACTAGATCTGATAATTAGGAGTATGATAGATTTATTATTGTCTTTCAATACAATACAAGTTCTTTATTCTATTCAAACACTTTTGCTTGCATTCTTTATATTTAATTGTTTTGTTTCTTCTACCATGTCTAGCTAAGTTAATTCTCCTAGGATGAAGATGAAGTTAATTTAATTATTTTTGATATGTTCTTGTTCCTATTAATTGATTCTCATAATTTTTCTTGGTGCTTAATTGTTCAATTGACAAAGTGATTTTGATATATTATTGTTACCAGATTTATTTTTCATAGCCTATGCTTGCTCCATGAAGTTTTGATAGGTTATTGTTAGATAACAAGTTTCATAGTATATGCTTGTCTCGTTAATTGATATATCTTATTTGTGAAGGAAAGAGAATTGATTTTAGGGCGAGTTGATATTAATTGTGATTGATTAATGGATTCAGATTCCTAGGTTTTCCTTATCTGATTTTAATTGTTAATTAGGTTAAACAAATCTCATCTCAAATCTTATTTGTCTAGTTCGTCTGAGTTAATTGTTAGGGTTTCGAAAATTCATAGTCTCTGTGGATCGATCTGTGATTGCTACAACTGAACACTGTGCGCTTGCAGTTACTTTATTTTTACACATCAAGTTTTTGGCACCGCTGCCGGGGATTATTGGTAATTTTCACTCCTTGATATTTAATTCTTCGGATTAGTTTCTTGTTCTGCATTGTTTGTCTTTTAGGATACATTGAAGCGGAGTAAAGTTTGGACAAGAAGATTGCTAGAAGGCCTCGTCATCTCTTATGAAATTTTTGGAAGCGCTTTTCGGTATTTCGTATAACCTCTCTCTATTTTCTTTCCATCATTATTGAAAAACACAAAAAAAATTAAATATTTGAAAAATCCAAAAAATATTAGTTAGTTATTTGTTAAAAACCAATTTGTTGGATTATTCATTCTCTCACATAGGAGCACATCATCTAGATTTATTTATTGTCTTTATCGCTTTCCATATTATACAATTGTGGTGATTGCTGGAGGAAAAAGGTACGTACAATTTAGAATAGAGCACATAGTGTAGTGCATCCATAAGTGTTTATTTCTCGTTCTTTGTGTGTTGCATCATTAAATCAATCTTAAGGGCGCCACCCAATTTCAAGATAAGGTGAGGGATTTCATCACCCTTTCCTTGGCCCACAAATCACTAATTTGTTCATCTTGCATTCCTTTTTCCTTAATAAAATTAATTAGACGTTAGCCCCTAGGATATCGCGCTCAACTAGGAAGAGAATCTAGAAGGAACAAATCACTAAGTATTTTTCGGTGGTGTCTAGGCTAGCGAAAGCTTACCCGACCTTTAGACTGGTGCCTAGAATTGTGGTCAGCCTCTTGGCAATGCTTCCTCCTGCCTGGCCAGTCACGACGAATGCTTTTTGAACTGTTACTTTTAGCAGTATCTTATTGTTAGGATCAAGGTCTAGATTGTTTTTAGGATAACATATTAGTCATGTCTATTCTGCGTGTAGGAGTTAATTTGATTGATGAGGTTGTTTCATGGTCGAATCTTGAGGATATTGCAATTGAGTCCTTTCTTGAGAAAGATATTTTGTTAGAGTATGAGAGTAATAAAGAACTTCATGAGCTGTATAAGAATTTTTCTTCTGATGAGATGTTAAATGAATTGAATGCTATTTGTTCTATGCATGAAACCCAACTTGAGGATAGTTCTTTGAATCCTAAGTTATTTGTTAAGACTTCTGTTGGTGAGCCACCCCCACTTGTTTCTAACTTATATTTTCCCACTCTTGATTAGTCTTTGATAGTTGATAATGAAACTCATCATGTTGTTATCTCTAGTGACTTAGTTCATGACCAAGAATTTCAAGTAATTAATCTGCTTAAACAACATAAAGAAGCATCTACTTGGTCTATGAATGATGTTAATGGAATGAGTTTTATTCTGGTTCAAGATCATCTTTCTCTAGTGGATAATGTTGTTTTTGTGGGTGAGTTTCACATGTTTGTTGATTGTGTTACGAAGGTAGTTTTCCCTCGATCTGGTATTGGTTAGTAAGAGTTTTTGTGTGTCTCCCATAGTCAAGTGTAGGTATGGGGGATTGTGTGTGTGAGTGTGTTTTGTATTTTGTGTTTGTGTCTTATAGGTATTCTTATGTATCTCCATCATGCCCTTATCAGGTATTCTCGTCCTTTTACTTTGTCATTTTTCTCTCATTTGCATACATTGAGGACAATGCATGATTTAGGTATGAGGGAGGGGTTTAGTAGTATTATTAAAAAACAAAAAAATCAAAAATAAAAAATAAAAAATCCCAAAAAGAATTTTAGTCTTGTAAATTTTAGAATTCTAGCCTTGTAAAATGATTGTTTGTTGTTTGATGCATCCTTACATGCTATAGTAATCTTGTGTTTCTGATACTTTTGATTGATAAGTGATTTGCTAAGTTCTTGTTCACAAACATACACTAGGAAGGTGAAACTAGTAGACTTATTGATTGTTGCAAGTAATTAGAAGGACATGAATATGTGTAAAATGATTTGGTTTTTATGCTTTGAGTACAAGTTAGTGCTTTGAAGAGATTTTTGCTTGAGATTGATTATGTTTTACCACCAAGTGAGTTTTTGAGCCTATATGCATATCCTTTGCATTTTATATTCGTTTGCTTGAGTGTCCACATGTTGTTTACATTGCTAGCACTTGTTTGAGACCTTTCTTGGAATGCATGACATTATTTGATGATAAGATGATTAAGGCATTTAGGATTAACCTATATTTTCCAAATTACCACACCATTTATATATGATCAATTAGTTACCCTCTTGAGATTAATCCTATTTTTCGGTGACATACCACATTACGTGCCTAGACCTTTTTCTTGTTTAGCCTTACTTATGCTTGATCCCAAATTGTCAAAGGCTAGTAGGAACTTGAGGGAGTAATAAGGTGTGTAAGATGGGTTTACTTTTGTTCATTACTTTTGAGGAAATATTTGGTTTGATTGCTTACTTGATAGTCGTTGTTCAAGAAATTTTTGAAGGAGGATTGTGGTTTCTTATATCTATCTCTTAGCTCTCGAAAAAAAAAAAGATATATGAAAAAAAAAGAAAAAAAAAGATGAAAAAAAGAGAAAAACAAAATATATGGGAAAAAAAGCAAAAAGAAAAAAAATATAATATTATGAGAGCATACTTATGTTTTTGTGATCCTTCTTCATTCGACTAATCAAGCCTTTTGTTAAAAGAAAATCAGAAAATTCAGTTATGGGGAGGATGTTTTGTGATGTGTATGATTTATTATGGTGCCTACTAGCTTTTGACACTTCACCTTATTTGACTTTACTTGACATACCTTGTCCCTAGCCCCGTTACAACCCAAATAAAGACCTTTTGATTATCATCATTGATGTATGTTGTGTTAAAGTTAGATTGATATCAAATGTCAAGCATGCTTATGATTTTGTTGAAATAGAGTGATACACTTACCCTTGTTCTTGAGTGAATATTCTTTTGTGAGTGAAAGGTGAGTTATTGCTTGTTTTTGCATTTGAGATTCCAAGTTTTGACTCAAAGGTGTACTCTTGTGGGTTTAGCATGGTTACCAACTTATTCTTACACTTGACATGGACTTTTGAGCACTTATGCATATTTCTTTGAGTAGACTAAGTGAATTCTTGCATCTTCCACGACAAGACATTGCAAATTCATTTTTGATTCTTAAGTTGATGTAGCATGAGAGGACTTGTATGTGTGTTGTTGCATTGCCATGCGATCTTTTACATGAGCTAGATGGATTTTGTGGGTACATTCACTATAAACCGTCACGAGACCTTACTCGTCCACTAGGGCTGCCTAGGGGTTTAAAGAGCTTGTTGCATATGCCAAATGCAACCGTGATCACCTACGGAAGTGGTATTATCTATTAGTTAGTAGTTTATATTATATTAGTTTTTCTCGAGGACGAGCAAAAGATAGGTATGGGGGCATTTGATAGGTCCATAATTTAATACATTTTTAATACCTATTTTATGTCTGTTTTCGTAATTTTATTGTTTAATAAATTGTTTTCTTTTGTTTTGTAGGAAAATAAATAAAATCATATTTCAAGCAGAAAAAGGTGAAAAAGGCAAGGAGATGGAAATACTTGAAGTCAAAAGGAAATTGGAGAAAAATTGGAAAACTTATCGGAGAAGAAAAAGGAATTGAGGAAATATTTCTAGAATCCGATTTGTAGTCAAAGAGCCCAAGCCCATTATTTTTCCTATATATATATATATATATATATATATATATATATATATATATATATATATATATATATATATATATATATATATATATCCCCTCTTGTATTTGAGACACCTAGAATTTTGTTTACCTAGAATTTAGACATCAATTTAGACTAGATCTGATAATTAGGAGTATGATAGATTTATTATTGTCTTTCAATACAATACAAGTTCTTTATTCTATTCAAACACTTTTGCTTGCATTCTTTATATTTAATTGTTTTGTTTCTTCTACCATGTCTAGCTAAGTTAATTCTCCTAGGATGAAGATGAAGTTAATTTAATTATTTTTGATATGTTCTTGTTCCTATTAATTGATTCTCATAATTTTTCTTGGTGCTTAATTGTTCAATTGACAAAGTGATTTTGATATATTATTGTTACCAGATTTATTTTTCATAGCCTATGCTTGCTCCATGAAGTTTTGATAGGTTATTGTTAGATAACAAGTTTCATAGTATATGCTTGTCTCGTTAATTGATATATCTTATTTGTGAAGGAAAGAGAATTGATTTTAGGGCGAGTTGATATTAATTGTGATTGATTAATGGATTCAAATTCCTAGGTTTTTCTTATCTGATTTTAATTGTTAATTAGGTTAAACAAATCTCATCTCAAATCTTATTTGTCTAGTTCGCCTGAGTTAATTGTTAGGGTTTCGAAAATTCATAGTCTCTGTGGATCGATCTGTGATTGCTACAACTGAACACTGTGCGCTTGCAGTTACTTTATTTTTACACATCAGGAATTGTATTCTGATCCAAGGTTGTACAGATGCTTAGTTGGGAAGCTCAATTTCTTGACACATACATGGCCTGATTTGTCCTATACTGTTCAGCATTTAAGTCAGTTCTTGCAAGCACCTAGAGTACCACATTATCAAGCACTTACACATGTTCTGAACTATGTAAGTGCAACTGTAGGACATGGTATTATTTTGAAAGCAAGTGAGCAATTGACTTTGCAGGCATTTTCTGATTCAGACTAGGGATCATGTCTTGATACTAGAAGATCAATATCTGGATATGTCTTATTACTTGGAAATTCACCAGTAAGTTGGAAGTCAAAGAAACAAAGCACTGTATCCAGGAGTTCATCAGAAGCTGAATACAGGTCAATGGCATCTGCAGCCTCTGAAGTTACATGGATGGTAAGATTACTTGAAGAATTGGGAGTAAAGAATCTGAAACCTATAACGCTACACTGTGACAACCAAAGTGCTATTCATATTGCTAAGAATCCAGTCCATCATGAAAGGACTAAGCACATAGAGATTGATGTGCATTTCATAAGAGACAAAGTGTTAGAAGGATTGCTACAAATTACTTATCTTCCCACTACTTCTCAGATTGAAGATGTTTTCACAAAAGTGTTGCCTTCTAATCAGTTTCAGTATTTGCTTGACAAACTAGGAATGACACAATGCCATTCTAGTTTGAGGGAGGCTATTGAATATGACAGTGAGGATTCTAAAGCATCACAGTCTCACCCAAGGTCCACGTCAGATACTTTCACTCAAACTCAGAGCAGACTAATATTACCTCCAAGTGGAAGTTAGTTACAGAGTTTGTTACAACTCGACAGCTAAGCATTGGCATCTAGTTAGTCTATCATTCTTGATATATATACAGAATGTGTAAACAAGAGAGAAGTAGAAAAACATATAATGTCAATCTCTCTTTCTCTCTCAATCTCTCTCTCACTCTCACGAAATCTCTCTGTAACAGTTTTTCATTCTTGTAAATCAGTAGTATGAAGATTGAAGTAATACATTGAATCAGTAAGCCATTGTTATATGTTTCTTCTGGTTATTTGTTTGTGTTATAGTTGAAAATTTAAACAAAGTCATAGTCAAATAAGTCAAAGTCCAGATACTTTTAATAGTTTACTTTTCTTTTATTTTTCAATTTCACAATTCTGTTACGTTTGGCGGGAAAAGTAGTTAGAGGAATTGTGGACTATATTTGGCAAGATTTGTATCTTTTGGATTTTATGAAATCAGTTATATTCTTAACAATATTCTAAAATCTCTCATCTCCTTCTTCTCTCTTTCTCTCTCTCCTTTCTTGGTTGTGAAATCTTTCTGCATATCCTTAGTTTAGTTCTATAAGGTGATTAGCTAGTTCACCGTTATCAGTGGTATCAGAGACCATTATTTGGTCCTGATTGTTAGGAAGCTTGTTAATCTGGCACCTAAAACTCGTAAAACAACCGCCATGGATGATCAAATCAAGCTTTTGGAAACGAAATTGGCAGATCAGACAAGACGTTTGGATGAACAGAATAAGCAGTTCGAAGAGTTGTTGGCAGTCATGCATGAATTGAGGAATTCTCAGAGAGAAACGGGTACTAATTCAGCTTTTCCAGGTGAGAATCTACTATCTAGAACTGTTGGTGTGGGAACTAGAACCTTAGGGTTTGCTCCGAAACTTGATTTTTCCCCAAATTTGATGGAACTGGTACAAGAGTATGGGTTAAAAAGTGTTGTAAGTATTTCACTCTTTGTAAAATTCAAGATGATCAAAAAGTTGATCTAGCTTCCTTGAATATGATTGATAAGGCTGGAAATTGGGTTCTCAACTATCTTGCTAATAGGAAGAATGTATATTGGAATATATTTGTCATTGATTTAAGTGCTAGGTTTAGGGATGATAATGAGTCTGATGTGGTTGAGCAGTTCAATAAGTTGCAACAATGGTTTATTGGAAAAGTATATAGATGAATTTGAGGATTTGAGAGCACTTATGTTACATAACAGTCCTGACTGGCCAGATTCATATATACTCAATAGCTTTGTTGGGGGACTTAAACCTGCTGTTAAACCTTTTGTGAACGCATTCAAACCAACAAGTATTGCTCAGGCTATTGAGTTTGCAAGGTTACAGGAAGAATCTTTGAGAATGGCTAGCATTGGGGTTGGAAGGAATGTGAGTAATATGAAAATTCAACAACATGTGCCTTATTTGGCTAATGTGAAACCACCCTTATTACCTACTCCTATTAGACCTCTAGATCAAGCTAAATTTGTTCAAAGGAATGGAAAGAATTTTAGACACATTCCAGCTGAAGTGAGGGCTGAAAAGATGGCTAAAGGCTTATGTTACTACTGTGATCAACCCTATGACAGGAGTCACAAATGTCAGTTTAAGGAGGCTCAGTTATTTACTGTAGAGATTCCTGGAATGGACAGTGTCATAAACTTAGGAGACATAGATCAGTTTGATCTCGACTGTGAAAGTGAGGGTGAAGGTTGTGAACCACTAATTTCAGTCAATGCCCTGTTAGGAAATCAGGGTTTCCATACTATGAGGGTTAGAGGAATGGTTGGAAGTACTGTGATACATATATTGATTGATTCTGGAAGTACACATAATTTCTTGGATGTGGCTGTGGCAAAGAAATTGGGTTGTCAATGTGTAACTATTCCTTCTCAAGCAATTACCGTGGCAGATGGAAATCATTTGGCATGTCAGCAGATGTGTAAATCTTTTAATTGGAAATTACAGGGTACTTTGTTTTCTACTGATGCTTTGCTGATTCCTTTAGGAAGTTGTGATATGGTTTTGGGAATTCAGTGGTTGAGGACTTTGGGATCAATTGTATGGGATTTTAATAAGCTGGAAATGTAGTTTGTTTATAGAGGTCACAATTTATGTTTAAAAGGAGTTGCTCAAGCTCAAGTAAGGGTGTTGGAAAAGGCCCCAAGTGCTAAACTACTGAAGAATGTAGCACAATTGTATTATTTAAAATTGTCTGAGATCCCTTCTGTACCTCAGTTGAATCATACTACAGTGGTGTCATCTATGGATCAAGAAGAGCAGGGGGTGTGTCCAACTGTGGATGCTGAATTGCTGAATCTTCAACAAAAGTATAGTGCAGTGTTTGAAGAACCTAAAGAGTTGCCTCCTCATAGAGGGGTGTTTGATCATACCATTCCACTAATACATGGGGCTGGTCCTGTGAACATAAGACCTTACAGATATCCTCTTAAACAAAGGGACATCATTGAAAAATTGATCCAGGAGATGCTGGATAGAGGAATCATCCAGAACAGTTCCAGTCCTTTTGCTTCTCCAGTAGTTTTGGTGGGCAAGAAAGATGGGACTTGGAGACTCTGCATTGATTACAGAGATTTGAATAATAAAACTGTGAAAAACAAATTTCCCATTCCAGTGATTGATGAATTGGCAGGTGCTAAAATTTTTAGTAAGTTGGATTTGAGGGCAGGATATCATCAAATGAGGGTTCAAGCTGAGGATGTGTACAAAACATCTTTTAAGACTCATACTGGTCACTATGAATTCTTGTTAATGCCTTTTGGCCTTACAAATGCTCCTGCATCATTCCAAGGTTGGATGAATCATGTTTTTAAACCTTTATTGAGAAAAATGTGTTTTGTATTTTTTGATGACATCCTAGTTTATAGTAGAACTAAGGCTGAACACTGGTCCCATTTAGCTCTAGTTTTTGATTTGATGGCTGCTAATATGATGTTTGCCAAGGCTAGTAAGTGTGCTTTTGCTGTTCACAGAATTGAGTATTTAGGGCATTTCTTGTCTGATAAAGGGGTGGAAACTGATCCAAGCAAAATTTCTGTCATTAATAGTTGGCCAGTTCCTGCTACTGTGAAGGATGTTATAATTTTTTTAGGGCTTTTCTGGGTATTACAGGAAATTTGTAAAGAATTATGCTGTTATCAGTAAACCCTTGACAGAGTTGTTAAAAAAGGGTGGTTTTCAGTGGTCTGAGGATGCACATAAAGCTTTTAATCAGTTGAAGTTAGCCCTTACTTTTTCTCCAGTTTTGGCTGTTCCAGATTTCTCAAAAATCTTTATTATTGAAACTGATGCTTCTCAGAAAGGGATTGGGGCTGTATTGATGCAGGATAATCATCCTTTGGCATTTTTGAGTAGATTTTTAAGGCCTAGGTGGCAAAAACTTTCTGTTTATGAGAAAGAATTGTTTGCTATAGTTTTTGCTATTCAGAAATGGGAGCAGTATGTGTCTGGTAATCATTTTATCATTCAGACAGACCAGAAGAGTCTCAAATGGTTATTGCAGCAGAAAATTTTAACTCCATTCCAACAGTTCTGGCTTTCTAAGCTCATGGGTTTTGACTATGAAATTGTTTATAAGAGTGGTGCAGAAAATACTGTGGCTGATGCATTGTCCAGGGTTGAGGGGTCTGAAATTTTGTGTATGGAAATATCTTTGGTTGATTCTGATTTGTCTGATCAGATTCAAGCTAGTTATTCACTGGATACTAGATTGTTGACTATGGTCAATCAGTTGCAGCAACATGAGTCTGTCCCTGGCTATCAATTGCAAGATGGATTATTGAGGAAAAATAAAAAGATTTTTGTTGGTCCTAATGGTACTTTGAAGTTTAAGTTGATTTCCTGGTACCATGCTTCTCCAGAAGCAGGGCATGCAGGGAGGGATTTAACTTTAAGGAGACTTAAGCAAGTGTTTGTTTGGAAGGGCATGACTAAGCAGGTTAGTAATTTTGTAAGGAACTGTCAGGTTTGTCAAATTGCTAAAGCTGAAAATGTGGCTTCTCCTGGATTATTACAACCCTTACCAATACCTTAGGAGGTGTGGATTGATATCTCTATGGATTTTATTATTGGGTTGCCTAAGTCTGAGGGAAAGGATGTGATTTTTGTTGTGGTTGACAGGTTGAGCAAATATAGTCATTTTATTGCTTTAGCTCATCCTTATACTACTGTGACTGTGGCTTAGGCTTATATGAGTAATGTCTTCAAACTGCATTGTTGGCCCAGGAGCATTGTCTCAGATAGGGATTCTGTGTTTCTAAGTCAGTTTTGACAAGCTTTATTCAAAATCCATGGTACTGAATTTTTGATGTCTTCTGCATACCATCCTGAGACAAATGGCCAAACTGAAGTCATTAATAGGTGTTTGGAGTCTTATTTGAGGTGTATGTGTGGGGCTCAACCTCATCTTTGGCATAAGTGGCTATCTGTGGCAGAATGGTGGTATAATACTCACTTCCACACTGCTACTGGTTTCACTCCTTATGAAGTTGTTTATAACCAGTCACCACCAATGCATTTGCCTTATCTGCCTGGGGAATCTGCTAATAAAGAAGTTGACAGATGCCTTCAAAGAAGGGAAGCTATGATAGTTGAGCTAAAACAACATTTACTGAATGCACAAGTTAGAATATAGTTGCAAGCAGATAAGCACAAAACTGAGAGGGTGTTAGAAGTTGGTTCTTGGGTTTGGCTGAAACTGAAGCCCTACAAACATTTGTCTCTTCATTTGAAAGGAAATGTGAAGTTAGGTCCTAAGTATTGTGGCCCTTTCAAAATTCTGGCTCGAATTGGAGCAGTGGCTTACAAGTTACATTTTCCAGCCACAGTAAGGATTCATGATGTAATTCATGTGTCTCAACTCAAAGAATGCAAAGGACCTCTTCCTGTGGTTGTTGATTGTCCTTCTTGGCTTACTGATGGTCTTGCTAAGAGGTTTCCTGTGAGCATTTTAGCTAAACGTCAGGTTCCTTTTCAGAATGCTGCTAAGGTAGAATACTTGGTCCAATGGCGCTGCTAAGGTAGAATACTTGGTCCAATGGCAGGATCAATCCACTGACCAGGCAACGTGGGAAGATGCTGCAGCTTTCATCCATCAATTTCCTCAGTTTCTTGTGCCTTGAGTTCTGTCATTTTAGCTAAAGACTTGTGGACAAGTCTTTTTGGGAGGAAAGCTATGTTATAGTTGAAAATTTAAACAAAGTCAAAATCAAATAAGTCAAAGTCAGATACTTTAAATAGTTTACTTTTCTTTTATTTTTCAATTTCACAATTCTGTTACGTTTGGCGGGAAAAGTAGTTAGAGGAATTGTGGACTATATTTGGCAAGATTTGTATCTTTTGGATTTTATGAAATCAGTTACATTCTTAACAATATTCTGAAATCTCTCATCTCCTTCTTCTTCTCTCTCTCTCTCTCCTTTCTTGGTTGTGAAATCTTTGTGCATATCCTTAGTTTAGTTCTATAAGGTGATTAACTAGTTCACCTTTATCAGTTTGCTATTCAAGAAATTGCAAAGTTTAACATCCCGCATAGGCGCATACACTTAATTTGTCATGCCTTAGTGAGGACCTGCCCATACACACATATACAGAAGCATGCCCACAAAAGGTCTATGCATATACCTTGTGAAAATCGCTCAAAGGGAGAGTATTGTCAAATTACAATGTTAAGTTTTCAGTTCTTGCTAAATATTAACGTATTAGCTAAGTTGATCATATATATATATCTTAACACCCTTCTTAACTCGAAAGCCCATTTTGGATTGTAGAGTGGATCGCTAAGAACTCATCTTTGCGGAAAAAAAAATCTTTAGGAGTACTTAATTGGATCAGATTCTATTTTAAGACATATCATAGCCGTATTATAGTCAAAGAGACAATGTATCAATACTTGGATTATGTCTGCTCCATTAAGATGAATTTTGAAGCATCTAAAAAGCCTTCATAATGTCAGATCACCCTTCACTTTGTGATGGCTATCAACATGCTCAATATATCCCCTATCTATCAAGATTAACAGTGACAATCTATCAGAAATTTGATTCCTTTTCGTAGCTTAAGTTAATAACCTGCAGAGAAATGTACTCCAAAAGTGTTGCTATCGATTTTCGTTTAAAGTATATTTCTTTCTATTTTGATATTCGTTAGTTGATTATACAAAATACATGTCATTCTGAGAATATATCCAAGATCAGACACTCAATCCAAGATCAGACACTCAGTGAGATATAAAAGCTAGCACTATACTTGGAATATTTCTGACTTCATGGGTAAGCAAAGTGCGAGACGATGCATCTTAATAAAAGGGAAGAGCCATAGATATTCTGTTATTTTGATGGTGCTTATAATAGAGAATAACTAAAGACAAATAATATGCGAAGCTGCAGCATTCGATATTTACACGTACAAAGCATCTTATCTACTAACCCGAACACTTGCTCATAGATCTCATGAAGAGTAACAGCTTTTAATCAGTCACGGAATTAGAGAGTAACAGGCATGGCTGAAGTTCTGAGTAGGCTTCAAAAATTAGTAGTGACACAATTCTAAGCCCAGCTTACTTTCAGAAATAATAGGGGAAAAATATAAGCACCCTTCGGAGACTGAAGAAGAACGGGGAGAGCTACTAATAAAGATAGGGAAAATTGGATTTAGGGAGGAAGATACTAGTAGTTTAAAGAATTGTTTTTTTCCGTTTAACAGGGTGAAACGGTGTCGATCCACTTAAGATTTTGTAAGAATAGCCTGTTTGTCCTACACCAGACTAATGTCTCGGAACTAGTCAGATGGAGTAGATAAATTTACCTTGGTTCTTTTGTTGAACGTTTTGCAGTATAAAATCATTGTCATTCCATACCGCTAAGTGTCAAAAGAACTTTGTGGTATGCAATCTCCAGGAAGTGCCATCCCCTTCATCACGAGTGTTTCTCACATTAAGAGACATCTGTTTCATCTGTATTACTTAAATCCATGACAAAAGTTAATCTGATTAAAACTAATTCCTTCCTGTGATACACATTCATAACAAGTCAATGATGCAATCCACAGTCTATTCATTTAGATGTCGGGTATATATGGTTTCCAGGATATTAGTAACATTTACATTTTCAACTTCAAGAACTTTCACTCAGTTACATTTAACACATACAAGCTCTCAGCATTTCACCGTTTATTAAATTTATTACATGGCCAACAATTTAACAGTAAATTAATTAGCAAAAAGATAAAATTACAAGTAAGCTCATTTCTTCAGAAGCTAATTTTATCAATCACTAATTATCTACCAGTGTCATTTTATCTCAAATGATATATTTGTACTTTAAGTAGAGCTAGTAAGAGGCTATTGTTGCCTTCGTGGGAAGTATCTTGAAGAAAAGGGGCTTGTCCTGTTCTATGCGCTCCATTGGACCATTTGGTTCATTTAACTTAAATGGATCTTAGATACTATACGTCAACAGTTACAATTATTGGAAAATGACATAGGTTATAGACAAAAAATGTGTAAAAGACATAGTAGACTGATTTAGGTTTCTTGTCATTTTTGTTTTCTGCTAAAACATCTTCATCAACATTGATGCAGACTTCATGTTTTTTCTTGTCAGTAGCCTGCGAAGAAATAGATATATGCTAACAACTCATTCATCATCATGTCACATAATATAAGCATTCATATAGTATAGTTGTCTCATTAATTATCGGTAGCTGACCTAATACTGATTTAAGTCCCTTAACGATTACATAGCAAATAAATATTATTGTTCTAGCAACTACAAAAACATGGTGGACATCTGATTTATATCGAAGAAGTGACATCTGTTGGGAGTTGTCCCACATCGTTTGTGAGAGGGGCAGATAGCTAGTTAATAAGCCAGCCAGTTAACTCCATTAGTATGATGTCTTTTGGGAGTGACCCAAAAACAAACCCGTGCGGGCTCGACCCAGAGCGGACAATATCATACTAATGCGGAGTTAAGGCTTGCTAGTGGCCCAACAAGTGGTATCAGAGCTATGGTTATAACGGTCCGTTAACAATCCACTCTGTATATAACATTTTTAAACAATATTCAATATTCAAGTAGTCATAGCATATTTATTTGTTGCACATGTATGCTAGCTTGATGCGAGTGTTTCTTTACTACACCCAAAAAAACTATGTAAATTGACATTGTCTCTCATGTATACTTGAGTTTAAATTGGCTACTTAAGAGTTTGATATTGATACTTGAGCTTTGGACCTTTGTTGAGGATTTTACTACGCGTTCTTTAAGAAAGTTAGGAAAACCCTTGCAGTACTAATAAATATTTGTCAAGGAATCTGGCGGGTGGCAATTCCAAATAGGTCTTTAGAGCTCTGTTTTGTTAATAGTCTCTTGTTAGTAGTCTGAAAATTTCCTGATATGATGGCTCTTGAGCCAGTTCTTTTTTGAGGCTTTATTTCTCAACAAGTCTACTGCTTCATTACTCTATAATGGAAATTGATCCCCACAGCCTTCGATATAGTATAGTTGTCTCATTAATTATCGGTAGCTGACCTAATACTGATTTAAGTCCCTTAACGATTACATAGCAAATAAAAATTATTGTTCTAGCAACTACAAAACATGGTGGACATCTGATTTATATCGAAGAAGTGACATCTGTTGGGAGTTGTCCCACATCGTTTGTGAGAGGGGCAGATAGCTAGTTAATAAGCCAGCCAGTTAACTCCATTAGTATGATGTCTTTTGGGAGTGACCCAAAAACAAACCCGTGCGGGCTCGACCCAGAGCGGACAATATCATACTAATGCGGAGTAAGGCTTGCTAGTGGCCCAACAAGTGGTATCAGAGCTATGGTTATAACGGTCCGTTAACAATCCACTCTGTATATAACATTTTTAAACAATATTCAATATTCAAGTAGTCATAGCATATTTATTTGTTGCACATGTATGCTAGCTTGATGCGAGTGTTTCTTTACTACACCCAAAAAAAACTATGTAAATTGACATTGTCTCTCATGTATACTTGAGTTTAAATTGGCTACTTAAGAGTTTGATATTGATACTTGAGCTTTGGACCTTTGTTGAGGATTTACTACGCGTTCTTTAAGAAAGTTAGGAAAACCCTTGCAGTACTAATAAATATTTGTCAAGAATCTGGCGGGTGGCAATTCCAAATAGGTCTTTAGAGCTCTGTTTTGTTAATAGTCTCTTGTTAGTAGTCTGAAAATTTCCTGATATGATGGCTCTTGAGCCAGTTCTTTTTTGAGGCTTTATTTCTCAACAAGTCTACTGCTTCATTACTCTATAATGGAAATTGATCCCACAGCCTTCGCCCCCCCCCCCCCCCCCCCCCCCCCACACACACAGACATTAAGGATGAGGCTTGTTGGTTTCCGCCAAGTTACAGGATACAGAGCTATTTATCCTAACATTGAAGAAACAATCGTTTAAAGTTCTGTATATTAGGACAGAAGTTGTGTAGTCCATTAGGGTGTGATCGCTTCAGAAGGTTTTCACAACTAATATCAGTGCCTCAGCCTCATGGAGGTCCAACATGCTGATCCTTTTTCAGATGAGTAAGGGAAGTTCACGGATCACTCGTTGACTTTTAATCTAGTCCCCTTGTGTAGAACTGAAAGGTAGAGTTCATAAGTCAGAACTTTATATTTGGCTAATCCAATCACAAAAATCACTTTAGCAGCTCGAAAAGTTTAGGCTAAAAGACTGCTAACAATAAACTCAAATAAACTAACAAAACTATGGCAGTACCATGTTAACATAAACAAAACTGTATGGTCATATTATAGCATTATGCTCCGCCCCTGCACACCAGAACAAGGGAAGCCTTAATTAATCCATATGTTGCCTGTTGGTGTAGCCAATACTCAGCCTATATGTTGGTGTAGCCAATACTCAACAGTTTGATGGCCATGAATGTGGTAGAAGTACCACTTTCAAAGGCAGAATAAATCAAACAACATCAATTCCAAATCCAAGTAATATTAAATCTGAGGATAAAATGTTGCTCAACAGTACAAAGAAGCTGCAAGATTATTTAGTGCGAGTTTGAGATATTTTAAAAAAGTTCCTTAAAATGAATAAGTGTTATATATGTGATAAGTGGATGAATTTTTATAAATTGTATTGGTGTTTGGATAAATTTACTTATAAGTTAGTTACAAATTTGCTAATTTACATTTTAAAAATAATTATTAAATACAATGAGCTAAATACATGCATTTTAAATTAACAAAAATATTTTAAAACACAAAGGTAAAAATATAAAGTATTAAAAAACAAAGAAATTAAGTAATAAGTCAATAAGTTCAGAAAAATATTATTAACATTCAACTTATCAACATAAGTTATAAGGGTTGACAAACACTCAACCCCATAAGCTCTTATTATAGCTTTATACCCGTGCGAAGCACGGGAAGTTTTTTGTATTATTTTGACATAAGTTTATGGTGTTTATTTATACTTATTATTAATATTTTAGCATTAATTGCTGGTGTTTTGGTATATTTATTTATTATTTAATTTTTCTTTTTTTTTTAAATTGTTTTGTACTATATATGTATAATTTTAAATTATAGTTTGGTATGTTGTAATAATTAAAAATGATTTTTTTATTAATATTAATTTGTAAAGTTTGGTTTTTATTAATATTAATTTGTAATTATAAATGAATTTGTTTTATTATTAAATTTAAATTGTAATAATTTATTTTATAATATTTTATATTTTTTTAATTGTATTTTGGGCTGATTTTTTAGGTTTTTTTACGATGTGTATATGTCATCTGTAATTATTGTCAAACAATTTCTTGGAAAAATTAAATATTGTTGAATTTAGGTTATAATTTATTAATTTGTGTGATAATAACACATGTTAAAATAATATAAAATAAGTAATTAATTGCATTTTATAATTAAAACATTTTTTGTAACAAAATCTACTTATTTTCCAAAAATATCACAGACAATTACCTTTAAATAAAACATATTAATTTTTATATTTGTTTTCACTAAAATGTCTCTTTTCAAAAAATATCATATCTCTTTTCCAAAAATATCAGGTGCAATCCTTACTTATTTATTTTAAAATCTATTTTAATATTTTTAATTACTTAAAAAGGTCACATATTTTAACATGCAAACGTATTTTTTTAACAAATAAAATTAATATAATTAAAACACTTCTAAAAAATATCACGGATATTTATTTTTTTTAAAATTAAAACTTGTTGGTTTTTTTTTATTTGTCCTTATTATTTGTCTTTTATAATTAAAACACTTTTTTCTAACAAAATCTACTCATTTTCCAAAAATATTATGGAATGAAAATAGTTATTTTCATAGAACATAATTTATAAAATATTATATTTTTCTAAATTTAGATCGAAGACTCCATAAAACTTAACTCACTTTATTTATATTTTAGTATATTTAGTTTTTTTTAAATTTCATTTTAATTGATTTTGTATATTATATCATCAATATTAAATTTATACAATATATCCTTTTTGTAGATTTCCCAAGTACTACTTTTTAGTTGAAATATTATTATAAAATTGATTAGTATTCATTTTTTATTCATTTTTATTAAAATAGTTTTGTATATTATTGATGAAATCTTTATTCCTTTGAATTTGAAATCACTGAATTTAAAATTTTTAATTTTTTTCACTCTAAAATATTTAGATACTATATAGTAGTAGTTCATTACTAACTGAGAGCTTATCTGCTTGTATTTCGAGTATATCTACCATTTTTCTTTTTTTCACAATAATAATAATAATTACTAATTTACTATTTTAGCCGTAACCAAACCATCTAAACTCCCTTATACCAATTATATATAGGATATAATGTATAAGTTAGGCTGGCCAAACAGGCCCTTAGTAGGCAAGGCCCTTAGTAGGCAAGTTGGAATAAAAATTTAAAAAATTCTTCGTCGAATTCCATTTTTAAATGTTTAATTTAGGCGGATCTAGATGATTATGAATGGAAAATGTATTACACTGAAAATAATTAAAAAAATAAAATAAAAACAAAAAAATAGGATGCATGCAAAGAAACCTACCCTCCTAACTTTCCGTTTACTTCCCCCCAACGTCTCCATCTCGCGTACTGTAAATAAATGTACACCGCATATCACAAATTCACAATGCCCTCATTAATATACACACCTACACCACTACTTATAAACACACACACACACACACCTACACAAATTCACTCTCGTCTTCCATTTTATTAATTTTTGTTGAATTAATTGATTGTAATGGAATTCACAGAATCAATGGACTCCTCATTGCGGGAGAATCCGTACAAGCTTCTAATCGAAGCGGCATCAATGATACCTAAATCACATTATATGTTAGGTTTTCTAATGTTTTCTGTAATTTATTTGTACAATTTCTTGGAATTTCATTTCCTCCAGGATCTTCGTACCGGTTTTCGAGGCTCTCCGGTGACTCTTACTTAC
The DNA here is from genome assembly GCA_030848705.1 of Heracleum sosnowskyi. Lineage (NCBI taxonomy): Eukaryota > Viridiplantae > Streptophyta > Magnoliopsida > Apiales > Apiaceae > Heracleum > Heracleum sosnowskyi. Next base: position 14,717,443 of record CM061237.1, read on the forward strand.
CATTCTACCTCACAGCTTTACCACCAAGTTGTCTCTAAGTGTCGCCTTCTTCGCGGCAGGTATACTTTTTATTTATAATTAAATAATGTTTGTATATCTACATTTTTTATATTTGAATTATGATGTAATGTATCATTTTAGTTCGTTTTCTTCTTACTTATTTTACTAGGTTTTAATTGAGTATGTGATGTTACATTTTCTTTTTATCCAAATGAGCCATAAGGGCAGTACAAATTACAAAGGGGAGGGGTTGATCAAACATGTGACCTATCGAACACAGGACCCTTCAGTCACTAGACTAGGTCCTCACCCACACTGATGTTAAATATATGAATATGAGAGTTTTATAGATGTTTTTATATGAATTAGCTGAAAATAGATGCTTCTATATAATAATCAGAACTATTTAATAGATTAGTACATGTTATGCCAACTTGAATTTAAACACATAATTTCTACCAAGTGGATTAGGAAGAAATATAATATTTTGAGTAATTTTTATGGAAGTGGATCCTTATGATTTATACAGTGTGACTATGGCTTCGTTTTTGTTAATCACAAAGGCATATCCGCTTGAGCATTCTATACTTTCTTAGTTGGGTGCGCTTTAAGTCTTTTCATTGACATAGCTAATTCAAGTGTTCCTGGAGTCTAAGTTTACAAAGAATTTTCCGCTTCAAGGTTGGGACACTCGGGGCTTGTTTGGCTTACCTTAAAATGATTATTTCATACATACATACTAGAATTATTCTTCGGGATTAGGCCCTACAAATAACAACATATTGATGAACCCAGAGAGTGATGGAGATTGTCGATCCCTGGATATGCTACAACAAGATGATCATAGCCTAGAGAAATGCCTTCAATATTAAAAGGTGGGGTATTATGTTGAATCGAAATGCCTAGAGAAAGGATCGACATTAGTGTTGCTATCAAGAAGCTACATGTAGCACGAGACGAATTTATGCATTGCAAGTAATAATAAATGTGACAATCCGGGTCAAATTGCTAGTATTTTTCGAAAATCAGGTCAAGCCCCATTTCGAATCCGGAATAGCCGAAGTATAATAGCCAAAATGCATTAACTTGGATAATTTACAAGTTCCGCACAGGCCCCAAAAAATCATGATATGTTGGTGTACTTAGTAATATTACTCTTGCTTATGTGACCAAAATGTTTCAAACTTCCAATCTCCTCGATGTGGCACTGGGGTGTTACAAACTCCCCCACTTAAAATTCTGACCTCCTCGTCAGCCCTAAACGGATAGCCCACACTCCATCATACATCTCTAGTTATTATGGGATAATATCGGCAATTTGTCCATTGTGTGATAATACCACCAGCCTTCGTATCCCCACCTTCGGCAACTTGCCGTATCAAGCTTTCGAGAGTCGGCTCTGATATCATATCATATGTGATAACCCGGATCAAATTCCGAGTCTTTTTTGAATTATGTAGAAATGTTTGGGTTGCATTTTTTCAAGGTAAGGAGGAATTTCCTTTATACCCATTGATATTTCATTCTCACCCATTTTTTCGATTACACGCTTTTTTACTTTAAGATATCATTGCATCTTGACCCTTTATATTACGTTTACTTGCATCCAACAACTGTTTATGTTGTGCTTAGAGCAACTCCAACCGAACACTAAATCACTATAATAGTGATAGGTATAGTGTCAAAGCAACTCCAATGAAACACTAAAATAGTGACCCAAGGTCACCAAATGAGTTTTGGGTCACCAAATTTGGTGACAAAAGTACATTTGGTGATCTTTTGACACCAAATTTGGTGACTTTCAAAATTCCAACAATACCCCTATGTTTGTTAACAAAACAAATTTCTTCCATCTATGTCCTACTAAAGTTAATTGTTTTTATAAATTTTAACTTAAGATTTTATCAATTGAAACTTCTTTTCTTCTTAACTCATGTTAATTCTAAAATATTTTTTTGTATCTTTTTATTCTAATTTTTTAAATTTTATTTTTAAATTTTTTTTACTTTAAACTTTCACAATTTTATTTTTAAATCATGAATTATAAACAACACACTAGATTTAATTATAAAAATAAAATCATAAATTCATAATGATAAATAAGAAGTTATTTATAATATAAAAAATGAACAAAGTTAGAATATTCTATTTTATAGGTGAAAGATTCTTTAGAATGTTCTATTTTATAGGTGAAAGATTCCTTTTAGTGACAATTATAGTGTCCCTTGATTGGAGTTCATTTTATGGATGGTGTCTTTTTGACACCAAAATAGTGTTATAGTGACACTATTTTGGTGTCCTTGGTTGGAGATGGTCTTAGGGCTCACATACATATATTATAATGTAAGTTTGATTCAGGTTTCAGTAATATGTTATTTTTTCTCTTTACTTCTACAACTATTAGTGACTCAAGAACTTAGGATATAAATATTTATTATCTCCTAAAATTTTTGTTGAACATATATTTCAATAAAAAGAGTGTCATTTTTTTAAAATTATTAAAATTTTATATTAGTTCAACTGTATTAATGAAATAAGATTTGATTTAGAAAATCTGTTGAATAATATTTTTTAGCTTAAAATTGGAAATATGTATATTTCTATTTTCATTTTGTTATTAGGGAGGGGTTATTGATGTATAGAATATTCTTATAATTAATAATTCTAATAATTGTTGATTTTTGTGCCAAATTCGGTAGAATAAACTTCCATTTTTTCAGGCAAAACTACCTTTCTTTATTATTAGGTCATGAATTAGTTTAACGGAATAATCAATTAGTTTGATGATGTTGATGTTTGATCTTGCTGCCATCTCCCGTGAAATGTAAACAATTTTTAAATTTTATTAGTGCAAGTATTAAATTTGTGATACAATTTCCCTGGAAGTTGCACTTAGAAAATTGGAATTTGATTTTAAAATTTTAATATATTGATAAATGTTGACAATTGTACGCATGGCTCGATGAGGCGTGCGCCTCTCCTTTTATAACCATACTATAAACAAATTGTCAAGGTGAAGTGTTGGTTTCATGATAAAGGATCCCATGACAACCGGAGAGTCCAAGTAACGGAGGTGTGAATATTACTTTTAGTAGCATGCTCATTTATGTCAATATATACAATGTTTTAAGATGCTATGGGAAATTTCAGGCAGAGTCACTAATGTATTATTTGTTTTTTGTTTCTTTAATATCTAATTGTTACTTGTGGACAACTCTTGTCCATGTGCAACGAATTTCTTATACCTTTAGCAATCAAATCATCTCTTTATATCTAAAATCTATTGGTAAGTTTTTCTACAATCAAATCTTTTTGTACAGATATTTCGCTACTCCGTGGCTTTCAAGTCCACATTTGCAGACTGTACTTTTGGAGCTTGTTAAAAGGCCTGCTGTTCCCCGCTATAGAAGGTACTTTGTGAAATATTCACATGTGTATGCGATCTTGGTTTTTTCAGCTCAGGAAAAGGGCATTTACAAATATACAACTTTTTTATGCAACGTGCTACTGCTACATAGAAATTTACTCTTTTATTACAGTGTCTAATGATAGTATAATAAACTTGAATTGGCAATACCTAGTTAAGACTTAAGGGTGAAAATGATAATATTCGGTGCAATATGTAAAATTTTATTATTTGCGCCTCTAAATACCAACTTAAAAGGTTCAGTTAAATATATGGTGAGATGAACCTTGAGGGGACTTATTTTATTTTTACAATAGTTTTTAATTCATTTTATTTTAGTTTTTGGGTGTCATACAATACATGAATATGTTGGTGTTTTGATGCTTAATTTGATTGATTAGGTTCTTAAATTAATAAAAGCATAGTGCAGACTCAATGGCAAAGAAATTATGTATTTGTGTTTTTGGACAACTAAAAAAGAACTTTAGAACTGTTATAAGCCGTTGGATTATTACCAGATCAACTGTTCAGATTCAACTCATTTTTATATACAAAATCTTATAAGGGTATTGTTGGAATAAAAGGATTCTACTGCCGAACCTATTTTGTTTCATAGTATAAATACAATGTTCTGCAACTGAATTTTAAAAGTTATGCATATGGACTTCAAAATTCTACAACTGAACTTACTTTTTTCCACGAAGTTCTACAAGTGAACTTGATTATTTTTATAATGTTCAGTTGTTGAACAATGTTATTCACATTATTTTCATACCATAACTTTTGTGTTCTACCGCTGAACATAAAAGTCATACAATCAAATTTGAAATCAAACGCATAAATTTTAAAGTTCTGCAACTGAACTTACTTGTATTTAAATGTTCAGCTGATTAACAATGTTATCTGATATTGTGTTTATACAATAACTTGAATATTTTCACAAAAATTGATAAAAATAATTGGGGAAATTTTATGATGATGATGGAGAATTTTGTGATCGATGTCGATGTATGATTATTATCGTTAATCAAATATTAATTAGCTCTAAATTAGGTATTTTGTGTTTTTGGACAACTTTACTCATGACCTTCATATAATAAATATATATTATTTTAAAAAATAAGATAGAGTTCTAAGAGTTCTTAGGTTAAGGGTTCTACAAGGAACATGACCCTATATATATATAGGGTTAGGCTGAAAAGAGAACCAATCACTAAAAAAGAACTTTAGAACTGTTATAAGCCGTTGGATTATTACTAGATCAACTGTTCAGATTCAACTCATTTTTATACACAAAATCTTATAAGGGTATTGTTGGAATAAAAGGATTCTACTGTCGAACCTATTTTGTTTCATAGTATAAATACAGTGTTCTGCAACTGAATTTTAAAAGTTATGCATATGGACTTCAAAGTTCTACAACTGAACTTACTTTTTTCCACGAAGTTCTACAAGTGAACTTGATTATTTTTATAATGTTCAGCTGTTGAACAATGTTATTCACATTATTTTCATACCATAACTTTCGTGTTCTACCGCTGAACATAAAAGTCATGCAATCGAATTTGAAATCAAACACATAAATTTTAAAGTTCTGCAACTGAACTTACGTGTATTTAAATGTTCAGCTGCTGAACATTGTTATATGATATTGTGTTTATACAATAACTTGAATATTTTCACAAAAATTGACAAAAATAATTGGGGAAATTTTATGATGATGATGGAGAATTTTGTGATTGATATCGATGTATGATTATTATCGTTAATCAAATATTAATTAGCTCTAAATTATGTATTTTGTGTTTTTGGACAACTTTACCCATGACCTTCATATAATAAATATATATTATTTTAAAAAATAAGATAGAGTTCTGAGAGTTCTTAGGTTAAGGGTTATACAAGGAACATGACCACATATATATATATATATATATTTATTATTAGAATCCATGTTCCATTACATACATATATGACATATCTATTTTAATTTGAAGTGTTTACTTTATACTAACAACTAAGCTATATAAGTGATATTTCTAAATGGACTGGTTACAACATATTAGTGTATCATTATAAACAATGAAGTTTATAACAAAAATATGTGTATATACTCTTGCACTTGTTACTTCTCATTTTAATGTCTTCTTAGTCATTTATTTTATGTACCTCATTGAGATTTATAGTGATTATTACTATGAGTTCTAAGAATTGGCATATTTCTATCTCACAAATGTTCTGTTATTGTAGAATACTTTTTCATGCATCTGATGGTGGAACTTTTGCTTTGGATTGGCTACTGAGTGCTGATGGTAATAATAACTTCTATATAGTTAATTTAGTTGTCATATTGATACGTATAAGTAGCAGACACAAGCTATGCACACATATGGACACACATAGGGAATCAAGTGGAAAGTTAAGTCTTCGAAATAAGGGGTGGACAAGAAAGAACCAAACACTAAAAAAGAACCGAAGAACTAATATTAGTCGTTGATTTACCTCTAAATCGACTATTCAGATTCAATTCATTTTTAAATACAAAAATCTTATAAGGGTACTGTTGGAAATATAAACAACTACATTATTAGTTCAATTAATTTAAATAAGAAAATTTAATCAACTACTCATTTTTTAAACTCTTCTCTTTATATTAATATTTTTTATTTCACATATCTTTTGGCTGATTTTTTAATTTTTATTTTCTTTAAAAAGTTTAATTTATTAAACGTTTTTTACAAGAAAAAAAGATCCCGAGAGATAATAAGGTTATACTACAAAACTCATTTTGTTTCTTAGTAGAAATACAATGTTTTGCTATTGAATTTTAAAAGTTATGCACATGAACTTGAAAGTTCTACACCGAACTTACTTTTTTTTTACAAAGTTCTACAACTGAACTTACTTTCTTTACAATGTTATATAATACTAGCTTATAGCCCGTGCGATGCACGGTTACTTAAATTTTATTTATAATTATTTTGTTTATAATTATATTTTTATTACCCATGCAACACACGATTGTTTTTTTAATATTTATAATTATATTTATTTATGAATATTTTAATATTTAAAAGTTATTTGTTTACATGATTAAATTATTGTTACAAAAGATTTAGCCAAAAAAATTATAGTTAAAAATTTGATATTTATTATATTTTATACGCTCAATTTAATATTTGTTTATATTGAGTTATAAAAATTAGATTTTGCCAATTTTATAGTCCACATGAAATTCACAAAATAATTTTTAATTTAGTTGTGGTTTAATAGTTCTTTTTCAATTAAAAACTATTCTAAAACTAAAAAGAGAATAAAGTGACGAAATTTAATGTTGAGAATTCTATTCGATTTAGGAAATCTACTTATATGTAGTTTAGATTATTAGAATACCCTTTATTAACCAAATACAGTTTTTAATGTTAAATCCAACGGTTTTCACCTTTCTATTTAACATTAAACGATTTTTATTATTTTGATATTAAATGAGTTTCCTTATTTAATTACAACTATTTCTATGTTTTGACTTTTTAGAAAATCCAATCCTAATATAATATCTTTTAACTTATATCATTTTTAGATAATAACTTCTTTTTATATGATATAATCTTGATCATGTAATTTTAAAAGTATTGGATCTAAAGGTTGAGAATGTTTTGGTGGTATTTATGACCAAACTACCATGATAACATCATTAATTTTTCTTAATATTTATAATTTTTTTAAATATTTATTGCTAAAATATAATATACTCTTTTTTGTAATATGTTAAAGATGCGGGAACTTTGAACTTTTGAGAAAATATATTATCAATTAAAATATAATTTTTTTGTAATAGTTCTTCTTTTAAAGTAGTACACCGTGATCAAAATTCTGTATAAATTTCATTTTTTTATAGTATATCCTGTAAATATCTATGTTATTATATTAAAAACTAAATAATGAAAGCTTCCTTATAAGTTTGGTCGCTTTGTTTGATCACTCAATCCATAATCGTTGAATCTTTCAAATTAAATTGTTGAAAAACGTTAGATATAACAATAAAATTATCATGTAGAATGATCTAAGGTTTGAATCTACCAACAACATATTAAAATTTATAAGTTTTTTTGAAAAATAAGAATTTTTTCATTTTTCTTGCAGACATATGTTATTTGATAATATTTTTTGTAAAGTACGATTTTTCAGAAAAGTACTATACTAATTGATTAACAAATTTTTAAAGTTTCGAATTTAATAATTTACAATGTATATAGGTTTAAAAAGTTTGGCCTCTTCTGTAGCTGAGTCTAAAATTTCAAAATAAGATTTTTTTTTAATATGAATATAGTTCTGCTAACAATGAAATTAGGTCTCTATGAGTTCTTATAAAACAAAATCACCATTTACGTATAATTTATTATTTAATAATAAATAATATTTGATTAGTTATGATATAAAACTTAATAAAATAGGATTAAAAATATGCATAATTTTATAAAATTTTATCCTCGTATTATTATATTCTTTGTTGATTTGAATTTTTCTTAGATTGATTTTAATTTTTGAACATAGATTTCTAAATTTAAAATAGTTAGAAAAAAGTAATTAAATTGGTGTTAAAATAATGATGACCTAATAATTATTATTAGAATTTAAATATTCACTTTATTAATTTGGGCTTTATTTTGTGTTTTAAAAATCAAATTTTGACGATTTTACACCCCACATGAAGATAACTAAATTATCTTTAATTAAAAGATGGTTTAACAATTTTTATCTAGGTGGAATTATCCATGGAAGAGAAAAGAAAGTCACGAATTTTTTACATGGAGAATTCTATTCTATATAGAAAACTTATTTATATTTGGTATATTTGGTTTAAATTATCAAAATACACCTTTTAGAATTTAAATATAATCCTATTATTAATAAAATAAACTTTTTTAATATTTGATCTAACGATTTTCATTTATCTAGTTAAGATCTAACGGTCCTTATTAATTTGGTTGTCTACTACCAAAATTTGGGATAAGATCCCTATTATGATTATTATATATAAGGATTTAATATAATAAGGATATCAAGTATATACTGATATAGTATTTTACTAACTGCTTTTACTTTTAATGTTTCGGTTTTATTTACGGTGTAAATAAAATTTTAAAATACATTATTACTTAAAAATTATTAAATAAAATAAAAATTATATTATGATTATATAAAATTTTATTCTCATATTATTATATTCTTTATCGATTTGAATTTGTTCTTAATTAATTTTGATACTTTATTGAAAGAAACATAAAATTTCTATAATTAAAAGAATTAGTGGAAAAATAAATAAATTAGTGCTACAATCATTTATGAATATGAAAACCTCAACATTTTAATTATATTTTGATATTATCCTTTTATGTTTGTTATATGTAAAATAATATAATTATAATTTGGATTAATCAAATGGGAAAATGAATTTTTTTATCACCGAACTTTATATACTTTTAGAAACCAATCACTAAACTATAAACTTTTAAAAAACCAACCACTGAACTATAAATTTATTTTTTTATATCACTAACGTTACTCTCGAATGTCAAAATTAGCATTCTGTTTAAAAATCAGTGACAGAATGTTTAATTGATTCTAGATTGGTGCTTGAACCCTAGTTTGTATTAAGCCTCAATCTGAACATCCGTTGGCTAATCATTTAACAGAATGCTAATTTTGAAATTTGAGAGTAACGTTACTGATATAAACAAATAAGTTTATAGTTAAGTGGTTGGTTTCTAAAATTTTATAATTCAGTGGTTGGTTTCTAAAAGTATATAAAGTTCAATGATAAAAAAATTCATTTTCTCTAATCAAATTGTTATGTTCCTTCAGAAAAAAAAAGAGTTTAAATTTATTCATGTAATTGTTATCTTGATATTTAGTTTAATAATTATTATCTAACTGGAACTATACATAAATTCAAGAGAAAAGATATTTAAGAATTTTTACATAGAAAAATTTTAAATTATCAAAATACACTTTTTAGTATTTAAATGTAATTCTATTATTAATCAGATACACTTTTTAATATTAGATCTAACAATTCTTATCGATCTATTTAAGATCTAACTATAATTATTAATTTGGTTATACTGATCGTACACAGACCAGATCGATTTTAATTTTTTCTTAAATTCATTTTAACATTTTATTGAAATAAACATAGAATTTATAAATTTAAAAGAATTAGGAAAAAAAACTAAATTGGTGCTACAATAATAAAAAAATATTTATTAAAATTTAGATAATAACTTTACTGTTTGGGCTCTTGGGCTCTATCTTGAGTTTTAGACAACAGATTTTAACGATTTTACAGCCCACGCGAAGCTTACAAAATTATCTTTAATTTAATGATGGTTTAATAATTATTATCTAACTGGAACTATCCATAAAATAAAGAAAAAAGATAATTACGAATTTTTACATAAAGATTTCTATTCAATATAGAAAACCCATTTATAATAGGTTTAAATTATCAAAATACACCTTTTAGTATTTAAATACTATCCTATTATTAATCAAATACAATTTTTAATATTATATCTGACGGTTCTCATCGATTTGAATATTTATAGTTTTATAATTCAACGGATAGTATACTTTTGGTAGTATAGTGACCGACCAAAATTTTGGATAAGATCTCCCTTACGCTTATTATATATAAGGAGTTAATTTTAAACTGAACTTGAAAATTATGCACCGAACTTTCAAGTCAAGCACATGAATTTTAAAGTTCTTCAACTCAACTTACTTGTATTTAAATGTTGTGATGCTGAACACTGTTATCTCATATTGTGTTTATAACATAACTTGAATGTTCTCACAAAAATTGATGAAAATCATGGTGAGATATTGTGATATTAATGGAGAATTTTGTGATCGATGTTGGTGTTTGATTATAATTGTCAATCAAATATTAATTGCCTCTAAATTGTATATCTTGTGTTTGTGGACAACTTTGCCCCTGACTTCTATATAATAAAATATATATTATTTAAAATTTTTAAAATATAAGTAATAGTTCTTAGACTACTTCTCCCTGGAACATGACCATGTACATATATGTTTCTATTTGTTAATAATTGATATTTTTAGTATACAGTAAGTATCGAGGCAATAATTGTCACCTCATATGGCAGATAAATACTATAATTTCATTTTGGATGTCAACCATTCATGCTATGTGTGATAAATTTTGTTTTTTTTGTGACTAGTGGCTTTACATGTATGCTTGCCTCGCCAACTGGCACACAACATCTAGGCGATCTGTTGTCTATGTAATATGCCGGGTCTAAATTTGTACACCACAAGACTTTTGGCAAAATCTGGTAAGTCTTTAGTGTCTCCTAATCCGTTTATGCTTTATGTTTCAGTATGTGGAAGTACAATGGGAAAAGACAATGTTATTTCAAAAGAAGATACTACCCCAATTGCTGTTATAATTCCTGGTTTAACAAGTGATTCTGCTTCTGTTGTAAGTTCTAGACACCTGACAGCTACCTATTTATTTGGTTTAAAGTATTATGTTTGTTCAGTTTCGGATTAACATCTTTGACCAAGTCTTCTTCGTTTTAATATTTGATACTTACAATGGTTCATCATTAGTTTATTATTATAATTTTTTTTTTCTTCTGGTGGAATGATTATATTTTTGAGCTTAATATTGTTTCTTTATGAGAAGTACAATATTTTGTAATCTGATAATAAATATTAGAGAATCTTTGTCTTCAGTAATAAATACATAATATACCCATTGAGCTATGTTTCTGTATGTTAATAAAACTACAAGATATACGTGCACTTGGTTGAATAGTCTTCGATTGATTCTTGTTTCAAGAAAATTTGGAATCAGAATCATGGGTTAGAGATTTATATGACTGAGCATAAAGCTGAAACTGCAAATTCTCAGTTTATATTTAAGACGTTAGTGTATTCCATTCAGCTTAACTGTTTGTGCTGTTGACACTCTCATTTCATTGTTATTTCCTCTCAGAATTTTTGTTTCGCCACTAAATTGTGCTCTGTGCAATTTAACATTATAGAGTTGGTATTTCTTCCTTACTTTCTGTGTTCTTGAAAAATGAAAATCAAGAATGGGATAGGGGTATAACAAGTATGTCGGCCTTAAACCACAAAAAGGGCCCGATCATTATAGTTTAGTGGGTTTCGTTCATTGCATACCCATACCAAGTTTTGGTTGGATAATTATGATAGAAACCCAAGGGGTGGATGAGTCTGAGGTATCAATTTAAATTTTATTATTTCATCTTTATTTTATAAAATTACATGTGAAACTTTTATACACAAATTTTTTAATGATGTTGTCCATCTTAAATGAGTAATTATTATTTGTATTCAATAATAATTAGTTATATTATATTATTTTAAAAGAAACTATTATATTTTGAATTACTGTATGCCATTAATGGGCTGTCAAGGCATGGTTGACACTATTTATTTCATTATACAATATGTAACCTAATGGAGCAAATACAACTTTACAATTTCAGGCAAACCTGTGCAACCCATCACCTATTGGTAATTATAGCTATGAACCTGGCTTGTACCTATTGTCAACGTGTTCCCTAGGCATCTAGGCAGCAAGCTACAGAAAAGCTTCTTACTGTCTTACAGTTGCCCTAAAGATCACCTTATTTCCCGAGTGTGGGTGCTTTTTAATCTAGGCAAATGACTATAATATAACTCATGAACAAATATATGTTGTTGATCACTGATACTATTTGGGGTGTTTGGTTCATGGTTAACGAGCCCGGTTAACGGGAGTCGGAACCTTAAACCCAAGTGATGATGTTTGGATTAACAATTTAGTTGTGTGGAATGAGAACCCCAATCCCTCTAGCTGGGTAAATCAAACCCATCCTATCCCTTGGATTACCATTTCATTCCCTTTCCCATTAACCCCTATTCCCATTCCCGATTCCGATTCCCATGATGTATCCAAACGCCCCCTTAGTTTTTCAAATTTTCTTGGAGATAACATTTAAATCAGAAGTTTAAAAGGAAGACAAAAAGCTTAATGACTTGTACTTAGGCTCACGGCTTTATATAATCCATATTATTCATTTTGACCAGTTTCGAGTGGGAGGTTAATGACATATTGTTATGCACTGCATGCAGTATCTAAGGCATCTTGCCATATATACAGCAAAACGTGGATGGAACGTTGTGATTTGCAATCACCGAGGACTGGGTGGCGTTTCAGTCACTGTAAGTGGTTCACTGCATACTTAAACTATTGCAAGAATTAAGTCAGAATCCGGACTTCAATTTCAGTATTGAACAGAAATAATAGAGTAATTTTTCCGAGTCTGTCATTCATCCAAATATGTACCATAACGATGCTGTTCCTTATCCACAAAGCTTCATACTAGGGACATTGGGACTTATGTTTTTCCACTGCTATTTGACCGCTTCATTCTGTCAGAAGCTATTGACATTAGTATCTTTTACAAACTTATGTACAAGGAAAAGCTTTTGTGTCTTGTAGTTCTTTATAGTCGGATAATGGTTCTTGCCTCTGTGGTGTGTAAAGGTATAGTAATGCAAATCAAGTATAAGCTCAGAATCCCATCTTGAAAATTAGTTGCTTTATGTTTGGTCAAGATTGTGCGCAATTTTTGTTTCGAGGCCAGGTGGCTTACTGAATTTCTTCTCATCTTCACATTTTTTCCTTTCTGCAAGTTTTTTGCCTCCCGTTTGCAAAATGCTCTTGTTGCTGACTTGGCCTTTTGAGATATATCAGCATTTTCCCTCGGACCTTCTTGATCAGGTCTCTTCTCTTCTTTCCATGACAGGAGAATATGGTTTTTTAAGTCCTTGAATTCTTTGAACACTTAGTCATGCAATTTTCTGTAGTGTTCTAGATGAGATCTAAAGGAGTACAAACACATTTATTCCATGAAGCTTATACTTAGCTTGCATTATTATCACTTTACACCACAAAATTCAGAGGCAAGAACCATTACCCACTAATATCTCATATTTTCAGGTCAATCTCCGTAATGATATATGCATTTTATGCAGTCTGATTGCTTTTACAATGCTGGATGGACAACGGATACAAGAGATGTTCTAAATTATCTCCATCATCAATACCCCAAAGCTCCACTATTTGCTATTGGAACTAGCATAGGTGCAAACATTCTGGTACTGTCTTTCAGCCTTATGTGATATAATGTGTTCTGCTGAAGATTTTTTTAAGTTTATTCTTTACAGAATATGCTATTTAGGTAATCTTTAGTTAACACTCTCAGCTGTTTACTTGCTTTCAAATTGCATATCACCTAATTACTCATGTGAGATACATTCATAGTACCTTAACCTTGACAGAAGTAGCATTTCAGTTATGCACACACATCCCAACTTGTGTATCCTATAAAGAATAGAACGTTAGACAACTAGAAAGATGTGATTGAATTCCTGAACTTATATTATAGTCTCTAAAATAAGGAGAAGTCATACTTATTTATAAAAATTATAGCAATCTCAGTTCCTTCTTTGCTCTTGAACCACAGGAGTTTCACTTTGTTAATCATTCTATGGTCCTAACTCCTAAACATGTTGTCAGATCTGTTAGTCTCTTAAGATTTCATGCGTGCAAACTTATAATTTCTTGCTCTGATTTTTCACACTATGGGAGAGAAAATAAATCTGAAACTTTCAAATGTTAGATAGATAACTTTTTGACAACCACGCATCTATAGTGGTAGATTACGTGAAAAAAAACTAGTAGGTTCATACAATGTTTATGCTTTTAGTTGCTAAAAAATGAACAAGTTTCTTATTACTCTTTGAATCTATATAGTTTTTTCGATATACATAAGCAGATTGCAGAATTTGGCAATCAGCATCTATAAATGAGTTGATACAATAATTCCTTTATAGATTAGAACGTGAATCAATATTTTCATTCACAATAATAGGATTTGTGAATCAATTTTTCCAAAATGATAAAATGCATCGAGGCCAATGATTTAGATGTTGACTTTACTTAAATGTAGGTATCTTCTTATTCTTTTCTTGAAAGTCCTTTTTGGATTTCTTAAATTCAATTTCTTGGTATGATTTCTCTGTCACTTTAATTTTTATGGCTCTCCTAACAAGTATTACCTGTTTTCAACTAGAAACTTAAAAAAAACACTAATTTTTTTTCGTCTAGAAAGAAAAAGATCACAGGCATACACGTATCTCTTTGGATTGTACTTAATGAGAATAGCAAGAGGCAATGCAAATGACTTGTTTAGCTTAGTCAATGTGAACTACTTCCTCAGAGTAGGAATTGATATTTCACTTGTTCCTCTTACAGAGCCATGCTCGTCAAAAAGGAACCTAATTTCAAATTGGGCAGATCAAACAGGACAATCTTCAGTAAAAGAATATGCTTTGAAAATCTCTCAATATACTTTGTGTTGTGACAATCACTTCTTCTAGAAACTAATAGATGTTTTAAAATATATAACTGAATATAAAAAGGGACTTTTCAAAATCTCTTTAGAGTTTCAATCTTCGCTAAATATTTCACTTTGGGGTCTGGGCTGTGGGAGCATTTAGAGCTAATGATTATCTGTTAGGACATATGACATGGGAGCATTATTTCATTGGGCATCACTTTTTTTCTTCAGTACATTACAGATGACCCCTTGTCTAATATATTAAATCCTCTTATCCTAATTTGTATACTACTGTTTGATGGGGGGAAAAGATTTTAATGGTAAGTAACTATTTAGCAGCTTTTTCCTCAACAAGATATGGATATTAAAGCTTAGTAGATGCTTATATTCTGCAACTAAACTTTATATGGCATGTTACAGTTCTATGAGTTTTATATCCTAAACTGTCTTGCTGCTATTTAATTTGTTTCAGCAAATTTTAATCTTCTTTTCCCCACTCACCCGACTGCAAAGTGCATTTACAATTTGGATGTCTTTGTTGAACTTTATTCAGGTAAAGTACCTTGGAGAAGATGGGGAAAATGTTCCTGTTTCTGGTGCTGCTGCTATCTGCTGTCCTTGGGACCTTTTGGTCAGTGTGATGATTATAAATCAAATCTCATAATCAATGTTCCATCTTTCCAATGACATGCAGTCAGTGAAAAAAAAGAAGCCAAAACTTGATTTTTTATAACTCTCACTTCATAGTGAAGTAATGTATTCTTGCATTATATGTCATACAGATTTGACCTGCAATACTTAATTTTATTTGATGATCTAAGAAAAAAGGTGCAGGATGTCAGTTCTCGTCTTAATCTATGTATGAAACTGGTACCTTTACAAAGAAATTAAGTTTTACTTAGAAACAGTAGGAAGAAGGATTCTTCATATAGTCAGCGTATTTAAAAATAGTCCATGCGATATTCTTAAAGGATCATATATATTCAAATGAAACCAAATTTTGAATTGTCCATGAATTATAAATTTTTGCAAGCAAACTGAGACTTCAAGTTTGGTTATTCGTCTTTAAGAAAGTATTTCATTCCTGCCAGCTCTGTCAGAAAGCTTATGCAATGGTTTCTTACAAGAATATTAACATATCTTATTTACTTTACTCCTTTCCAGATTGGTTCTAGATATATAGTCCGTACAATGGTGCAAAAGGTGTATGACATGGCCCTGGCAATTGGTCTTCGTGGTTATGCACAGACGTATGTAGCAGAGTCCTTTTAAATATTATACAAAGAGAATCTAATCATCAACTGATTATAAATTTTTAGATTTGTATTCTAAAGTTAATTTAGTTCTCTATGCATATGTTTTTCATCCAATATTTACTGGTGTCTACTCTATCTTATAAAAATTGCAGAAACCAACCCCACTTTTCTCGCCTTGCTGATTGGGAAGGCATTACAAAGGTTAGCTTCTTTAATATAAGTATTCATTTTATATCCACATGGACTGTACATTATGGTTGTACACTTGAATAATTTAGATAGGCTCTTCGGGTAAATTAATACATAGTATATGACCCGATTAAGCTCTCCTCCCAACACCCTAGGGTTAGGAGAGCTGTTAACTTAACATGGTATCAAATCGCATGATAGGTGAGGTCCCGAGTTCGAACCATCCTACTCCCAATATTCTCATTTATTTAGTTGGGACACCAAGGTTTTATTATTTCATCGAAGATAGGCTTCTAGTTATCCACTCTTCAACCCAAAATTGGGCTTTCAATTAAGCCCATCATCTTAACACATTAAGAGTTGAATACTATATATAATCCAATTAACTTCTCCTTGGGGAAGTAATCAATCTTAATGTCCAAACCTGTGCTCTAATACCATGTCAGATGACCAAATCTCCCAAAACCATAAGGTGCTAGGAGGAAGCTTGTTTGAATCATATATCATACTCAACAAATACATATATCAGTACTATACGAGACATTGAGCATTCTTGCTATCAACTTAATCATAATGACTCTGGAGCAAGAAAATGGATCTAGTAATTTTCATTTTACTTATTTATTGGTTTAATACTTTCTTACTTCTGCAAGGCAATGTACTTCTTTCTAATCAATGTATCTTCATTTACACTTTTACCCCCTGATAGTCGCGATCAATACGAGATTTCGACAACTACGCTACCTGTCATGTTGGAAACTTTGAGGTACTAAGCCCCTCTCTTTTTTCCTCCTTACATCAAAGATTTCATGTGGTGAACTAATGTGGTTCGTCTAGACTGTGGATACTTACTACAGGTTATCTAGCAGTGCTCCTTTTACAAGATTTGTATCAGTTCCACTACTGTGCATAAGTTCTTTAGATGATCCACTTTGTACTGCAGAAGCCATTCCTTGGGATGAATGCAGGCAAGTTGACATACTGTATTTCACTGGACCTTTTAGTGCGTGTGGGTTTCTGTTGGTCTTGATATACTTGAGCTGATGGTGTTATCCCTCTTCAGAGCAAATAAAAACATTGTTCTTGCTACGACAAAACATGGTGGACACCTTGCATTTTTTGAGGGAATAACAGCATCTAGACTATGGTACAGCTCTATGTTCTTCTGCATTAATTAAAGTGAAATTGGGTGGCAAAGGCTTGATATTTCTAATTAAATTTAGAGGTGAAAATGGAATGACACTGTGAAAGGATATTATGAATGAAATAAAAGAGTACGAGACTGTAGGTAATGATAGTTTCGGAAGAAGATCAAAATTGTGAAGGATATAATCAATAAAGTAGAGTGCAAAGAAGTAGCCCTTTAGATAAATGAGTCCTGACTGAAGATTATGCTTAAATTTAAACAAAGAAGTATGATAATTTATATTTTTCAGTTAACAAAACACAACAATTCATATACTTGCTCTAATATACTATGCATTCTTGTCATTATCATCATAACAGTTTTCATTCTTATGGTGGTTTTCTTTTGATAAATTTTTTTACTAGGTACAACACCAGAATTAATTTCATTTTTATCCTAGTGGCTAAACATAAATTTATAGTATATTCTGCAAGAAGATTACAATCTCTTAATATTGGTATTATAGAATCCTTACAACTTTAGGGAGTAGATGTTTCCAACCAAAGTATGGTATTGACTGGATAGATATGATCAAAATTGCAATGCTTCCAATAATTTTTAAATCTAATATTACTTTGAGGGAAGGAAAGGCAGCCCAAGTTACTTGGCTTAGCATACCTTTGTCTCATGGTCACAGACCTAGCAGTTCTTAAATTTTCACTTTCCTGAGAAAAGATGCTGTCATTTTGAATGGATCCCTCGACCACTAAGCTAGTAGAAGCGAGTAGTACTAGCGCTGCAAAATTCCACCCGTAACATTTCACTAATCAAAAGACATAATTTCCTAAAACTTCTAGATGTGAATTCCATTGTTCATCTACTGCATGATAATATTTCGATGTCCGAGTTGAACTTGCAGATAGGCATATATGCTAGTTATACCTCAACTTCATAAGTTGTTTCGTTTTGAGAGCTTCATGCAAAGCAAAGTTATACTCATGTAGACTTGTAGTAGAAGCATTTTTCATAACTATATGAACTTCTTTATTGGGAAATTGTCAATGGTACCTGATGAGGAACAGGAGTGGAAGCAAAATACAGCTTTTATATAGTTTATTTATATCTTGTATTTAGAAGAATATTATAAATATCAGTTATGCGGGTTCTAATTATCTAGTTATTTAGTTTATTAATAAGAAGTCCAACTTTTTATGGACTTTATTGAGAAAGTAGATATTTGGCTTGCAAGTTTTTACCTTTCACTTGAAAGGGTTTTTCTTGTTTTAAGCACTTAGGATTTTATTTTCAAGTTAGGATCATGATTTTGATGGGATTTCCTGTTGGGTTCAGATTTTAGCTAAATTTCTAGCTGATCTTGAATTCCAATTTGATTCCTATCAGAATAAGGTTATTTATCTAGCCTATAACTACTCTTGTCTTGTAATCTTTGTAATCTTTTGAAGAGACCGTATTGATAATAAATTTGATAATTAGGCTATTATTTGATAGCTTTGAGAATCGAATTCAGGATTGAATTTGTTTCTCCATCTTTGGAGATTCAGAGGTTACTTTATATCTATTCTTACTACATATTATCACAAAAACCATCACGTTCCGTATCGTGGTATTGACTTTTCCTGATGGTACCATCTCGTAGTTTTGACTTACACATAGTGCACCTAAACTTTTGACTTGTTGATTTTATACTCTTATTGTTTTGTCAAAGTAAGAAACTCTTTAACTATCATTATATATTTTAAAATAAAGATCAAAATAAATTTAGTTCGATATTTATTCGCTCCTCGAACAACAAGTAATTTAGTGTATCCTTCTTCAATTATCTAATCTTCATTATCTTCTCTTTCACCATCTTTTTTTTACTATTTTTTTCTAGTGTTAATTGCAATTGGAGAATTCTCAATGGTACCACTTGCACCATTTGGAAAAACCAATACTATGAAAAATGGTACTAATGGGAAAAATCAAAACCACAATGATACCAGTAGGAATATCCCTTCTTTATTTATTAGTAATAAATTAGTTGAAACTAATGTCCACATCAAATGTCGAGAATTTACATTCGCATGTACTTTTACATTTTGTCTTCTCATCCGCGTGGTTTCTTAATAGTTCAAAAGATATTGTATTTTGTTTTTCCAAGTAATATAAATATTATTTTACCTTGGTATATATTGTTATTTGATATTGGTTGGATATTATTGTTTCCACTTGTTGCCAATCCATATATAAATTTATCATTCTGGGCTCTCCATTTGATATATCTGCAGGTGGGTGAGAGCAGTCAATGAATTCCTTGGTGTACTACACTCTAGTACCTTCATGCATATGCCAAAAAAGGTATAACTGAATTATATTAATTATATATTTTGAAAACAATAGTTATTCATATTGAAGAATTCAAATTGGCAAATAGCTTGCGCTACAGTTCCAGTGTCAAAAAATGTACTAACAATCAAATCTCTATATATTTAAAAAGTAAAATAAATTAGCTGAAAGAACGTATCAGAATATGTATTATTATAAAGATTAAGAATATGAGGGGGAAAATTAAATCGACTTGTATCTTGGTTACTTGTATCTTGGTTACTTGCCTGAAAAATGGATATGTACCAAATTAGTAAACAAGCTAAGCATGGTACGTATATCCTGATTGCAGGGATGGAGCCAGGAATCAGGGGTTGCGAGGGAGGGAAAAGATGTAACAAGTTATATGTTAAAAATGTACATATACTAAAAGAAGACATGTATATAACTTGTCTCTTTAAAAAAATTATAACCTCTGCTCTAATTTATAAATTTCAATTCTGATCTTCTTAGAATATCATTATTGCTATCAAATTATTCATTATATATATATCAATACTATTATATAATAGACGAAACATTAAAAGTTTGGTCGGTCGGTATGGTACGTTGTGATTTTACTTAATTACCCTTTCTTAAATTCGTGTTTTTACTTAATTAACCTTACTTATTTATAGAAATATATTATTAAATAATAATATTACCTATTTATAATCAATTACTTTTTTCACCTAAAATACATTATTTTTTTTATTTTTTCTAACAAATTCCCCTGCTTTTTCAAATATATCACGCGCAATTACCTTTTTTTAACTAAAACATGTTAGTTTTTCTATTTTTCTTTACTAAAACCCCTCATTTTTCAAAAATATCACGGACAAACCTTTAGTTATTTATTTTTAAACCTAATATTATAATTATTTTTTTAAAAGTTACCTATTTTAACATGTCTACTTATTTTTCTTAACAAATGCAGTTACTAAAAATATTAAAATATAAATAATCAAATACCTATTTATAACCAATTACCTTTTCAGCTAAAACACATTATAGATTTTTTCTAACAAAGTCCCTCATTTTCTAAATATATCACGGGAAATTGCCGTTTTCAATTTACTTTTTCTATTTTTCTCAGTAAAATCCATTCTTTTTCTAAAAATATCACGGACAAACCCTTTACTTATTTATTTTAAAACGTATTTAAATAATTTAAATTATTAAATTTTAGAACCTCATTTTCCAAAAATATCACGAGCATTTATCTTTTTAAACTAAATATATGTTACATTTTTTATTTTTCCATACTAAAACCCCCCCTTTTCCAAAAATATAACGAGCAAACCCTTAATTACTTATTTAAAAATATGTTTTAATGTTTTTAATTAATTAAAAGTGTTTAGCTATTTTAACATGCTTACTTATTTTTTTAACAAATACAATTAAAAAAAATAATAAAATAATAATTAACAATCCGTGCATCGCACGGGTTTTAAGCTAGTATATATATATATATATATATACATATAGAAAAATTTTCTATTAGTGTGGCCTATAATCATATTTAATGAATATTTTTCAAGAATCCAACCGTACGAATGTGAAAATAATGTCAAAATATTGTTGTAGTATATTTTTTATGCAAATTTAAGTTGTAGAGTATTGATTTTATAATGATATTAATTTCTTATATAATGTTGATGGTAGATATTGATTGATTATTTTTTGTTAAAAAATGATTGATCCAAATCACTAAATCATTTAAAATTTAAGGTAATTTATTCATTTTTACTAGATATGTACATCCGTACGGTTGGATTCTTAATTAGTTGTTTAAATATTGTGAATTTGAGGCGCATTAATAGAAAACTATTTAATAATGACCTTTAGATTCTCTTTTCCCATATGTATATAAATATTTGAGGGAAAAATATTAAACGTTTCTTTGTAAACATATATTGTTATATATAAATATGTCAAGGCTCAAATGAGAATTAGTATTTTTGTGTACAATAACATGTGTTCTATTTTGCAAAAAAAAAAACATGTATGTGTTCCATTGAACTTTCAATAACTGTTTTTCCAAACACAGAAATTTTCTCGTAATCATTTTTTTTACTGAACACCTGTATTTTTTTATTAAAGATTTAAATTTTTTACAGAACAAGAAGTATTTTTTGAGATCTCCATAGACATATAATTTTCTTCATAAATATAAAAGTAATCTTATGACTGTTTCAGACTTTGGGGTGGCAGCTGCCGCTGCCTACCATCCCTTAGCTCCATCCCTGCCTCATGGGAAAATGTTACCTCCTATGTAAAGTTCATTTCTCAAACCATATTCAATTCTACTTGTCAATCCTTATGTCTGATATCTAATTCGAAGTTTCCAGTAACTGGATTCAACGTTGACATTGTAGTTGTATCGTCTTTTGTATGCCAGTCCTGTAGTTTTATAGTGTCCATTACATCACCTGCAGATGCAATTTGGTGGACGACATTCTGCCTCGGAATCTTTGATTGACCAAGGCCCATATGTTAATCTCGCTGATGGAATGGTATCGGCGATTGGCAATGAGAAAGACACAGATAATATTTCACGTGTAACAGAAGCTTCCTGTGCATCAGTTGTAGAAAATAACAAAGAAGATTCGATCAACATTGATTTCAAGCTGCTTGATGCATCTAAATCAAGAAGAGCATCGGATCAGCTTTCTCAACAAAACAAAAAAGCAATATGATACCATGCTACTTTCTGCATGGTTATTTTTGGTATGTTCTTACATCACATGCTTGTGCACTACTAGATAATGTTAAATTGTAGCGTATGGAATGTAGTTCTAAATAAGTGCTCATTGACGTAAGATCTTGATCATTTCTTGTTGTAAATTGAATTACTGAAGTTTACAGATAACAAATTTTGCAATGAAATAATCAGAATTTTGATAGTAACCTATTGGGGTTCAATGATCTTGGCTTGCAGATTAATTCATACGAGGCAGGAGGCTTGCTTTCTTTGCAACTTAGATGGCTGCATTTGGCTGAAAATGACAATTGAATCATGCCAACATTTGTGTCTGACTATCGAATTTATTCAAAAGCTTTTAACAGTCAGCAGTATACAAAATTTATTTAAATTTTGAGTTTCATAGTTTTACCAGCAAGGACACCTCCCTAATAGTCCAATGTGTGTTTTGCAAGTGATTTGTTGGTTAATATTTTAGATATATATGATTGTTAGACAAAACAAGCAATACATGGACAGGGTCGATGTGTATTGATGGACTAGGACATTATTCATCATCATTTTAGTCTGTATTCCACACTTCTCAGCTCTAGTTTTGCCTTGGATACCTTTTTGGAAGCTTGGAATTCATTGGAGGGAGCTCACAGGCTCCAAGTACTCGCATCGTCTTGTTACAAATTAATCTTGTTACAAATGAATTTGCCATCCGATTAGTGACACGCAAGCTAGGCCTTTTGAAAGAAAGGCAAATTTGTGGGGACTGAAATGAAACAAAATTAAAAATACAAGGAGGAGACACAATAATTTAAACTTTTGAGAAAGTTAAAAAGAAAAGCCAAACGTCTGCAAAGTTTCATGAAGTGTCACAAACAGCCAGCTTACCCAGATTTAAAGGTGAAGTAGCTTTTCACGTATACGTAGCTTTTCACGTATTATTATTAGTACGATTATTACTGTTACCAAATCATGGTTCGATTCTAAATAAAACATTACATGTAAGAAAGAAAGTGGTCGGAGGAGATTTCTAAATTTGAAAATGAAGTTTAATCTTGGTTCAAATATATAAACAAGCATGAGGAAGTTTGTAAGAGAATAGCAATGAAAAAGAATTATTATAAAATCTATCCAAAAAATAAATAAATTAGAAGTTATATAAAGTTGATGATAAAAATGGTTATAACAGCTCAATTATTGTTCCTAAAAATGGAGATGATTTTTTGACAAGGACTTAATGCTTCTAAGTACAGAGTACAGTACGTACTCACCTAAGTACAAAGAGATTTTTAACGTAAATGTACGAAGTATTATTATAATTACATTATAATTACATAACTTAATCAAATATTTACGACTTTATCATTAAAATACATTATCAACTCGTGTAACCCCCCTAAATAAATATTTGGGGCAACATTTTTCTCTTTTGACAAACAACATAACTCTAATAAATATTTTTCTTCTCTTGTTCGTGTTCTCTCTAGCTTCGCTGTAATCTTGCTGTACCCTTTCTTACAGGCAACTATATAAAATACACACGACACATTCATGTTCATGTAACTATAATCTGTATATAATCTGAAATTCAGTTTGATTCCAGTGGAATCACATCTTCTACTTGAACTAAAACTATTCTCAAGCTCCTCAATGGAAGATCGCAAAGATGTAACTCCCTCCCTCTCTCTCTCTCTCTCTCTCTCTCTCTCTCTCTCTCTCTCTCTCTCTCTCTCTCTCTCTCTCTCTCTCTCTCTCTCTCATCTTTAGGTTTCAAAAATATTGGATTACTGCAAGATACTGTCATTCATGTTAATTGTTAGACTGTTTATAATATAATATTAAGTAGCAATTGCTGAGTTCATTGAATCAACATCCTTTTACTTTCTTGTTTTTCTTTTAATAGTTTGTTGTACATATAATAAGATTAACAATGTAATCTTGATTTAATTACATAACCTACAATATATTTTGAATTATAAGGTATGAGTTATCAAGATGCATTGCTAAACATTAATTACTTACTAATTTTTAAGATGTGCCCCTCATTTTTGCTTCAAAATTTTGCATGTGTCAAAACTTGGGATCAACATATATATATCAAAAATAATAGCAAAATAGGAAACGGTAACTTGTTAACAACTCATATAATTCTTTGATTTTAGCAAAATAGGAAACGGTTATAATTTTTGCTTCAAAATTTTGCATTTGATTTTAGCTAATTCTGTTCTGTTTTAGAAAAATGAACCGTGGTTATCTGTGCCACAATTTGGGGACTGGGACTTGAAAGGACAAGTACCGGACTACTCTATGGATTTCTCCAAGATTAGAGAAATGAGGAAGCAAAACAAGAGAGATGTATCGAGAGCCAGTCTTGGAAACGAAGAAGAGCTCGTCTCCTCAACAACCACCAAACCAAGCACTGACCAACCTATTCATCATCATTACACTCAGGATCACTCTCCAACCGTAAGAATTTTTATTTATGCTTGTTACTGATTTGAGTCATGTTCACTGGTGATCACTAACAAATTTTTAGTTTAGTGTAATGATACTGCTACTCTCTTTAGGATAGGTAAAGATTTATGAATGTGGTAGTTCTTAGATTTTAATTGGGGAAGGGAATGGTAAGATAATCTTAACGGACCAACATTAAGTTAATGTAGTAAGAAGCATTATTGGCCACTAGGGACACTGCTCTGCGGGAGTGAGGTGCGGTTATGTAAGGGAATGTTGTAATATTGCACAATGGGGTTGAAGTGTCCTCCTAGTTGTTGTACCCCATCCAGCAAAGAATTCAATTTTCTAAGTGCCTGATATAATATCATAACATATATGATTGAACTTGATGTTCCTTGCACAGAAGTTAAAGTTATTTAAAATACCAGTGGTTCCATCCTCTTCTAGTTGGTTCTGAATTATATGCTTTAATATGTCTAATAAAATCTATATTGAGTATGGCGATAATATGGATGTGTTTTGTGATGCTCTTCTGCTGATAGATCTTGATACAGATGGAATATTACATCAGACAGTTCCCCATGTGCTTTATTATAGTTTATGGTAGTATCTTCATTTGCTAATTTTATATTCGATGTGCCTAATCTGCACACACAAAAAAAACGGTGATTTAACTAGTATTATCAAGTCTTGTTGTTCCTTAAATAACTAAGTATGCACTTTATATGTTGCCCTTAGATTAGAAATCATGAAATATCTGAAGCACTGCATCATCTCAAATCTGAATATATTTACTAATAGATAATAATAAATGAATTTGTTGAGGTTCCTTTTGGAAATTTTCGATTGCACAAATTTCTTAAATCAGTCCCATTTCTAGTTAGGTCTAGAGGATTAGATCTCGTGAGATTTTGTTCTAAGCCTTAAAACAATGTTACTTTATTCTTAAATTTTTAAATGGCTATATCTGGACAACAATTTTTACCTCTTCTTTAATGTCATATTCCTATCACATGATACAAGATGCATATCTTTTTCCTCTTGCATGCCCCTCAATAATTAAGTTGTTATTACATGTTGTATGCATCATTAATATCTTTTTCTTTCCTTTCACTGTCAAACTTGTGATATTTAATCAGTACATGTGTTTTATCCCCCCCTTCAGATGAGGAAGAGCATATTCAGCTACTTCAACTGTTGTGTGAAAGCGTGACAGATATATTCAAGAGCAAGTTTTACAACGTTTATGAAATTCTGTGAGAGGAACTTCAGCTTTTCAGAAACTTTGGTCTTTTAGCTACGTTTCAATGTTATGTAGGTATGTACTGGAAGACGCTGGGTTTGTGACATTTATCACTAACTTATTTAGACCGTGTTTTGTTTTTCCCCGAAGTTCCGAAGTTTCTGCATATTTGCTAAACAAAGGTTCATAGGAGCCAACTGTAATTTTTCTTTGTTCAGTTTGCTTTTTAATAATTGCCCACACAAACCTAAAATGTCTTTGACGAGGTTTGAACCCCTACAGACACATGGCGAGGTACCGTTAATGTAGTTGAACTAAGAGTCCATTGCATTTTGGTGGCTAAACTTTACATCAAATTTTAAAATGGTGGCTGAATTTTTGAAATTACATTCCTGTGGTTAGACTTAGATTTTAAAAGGCAATAAGGACAAGCTAACGTCAGACACAGAAATCAATATACTTATATAAAGGAAAGGAGAAGACGGAGACGTTGAGGTGGCGCCTCTAGAATCGTTCCGTTCTATTTTTCTAATTTTCTCAATTTTTCACAATTTTTTATTTTAATAATTACAACTTCCTTTGTTATTTTCGATTTTGTAGGAAGAAAATTGAAAATTAAACTTTTATTATTTTCAAACTTGATAGAATTTTCTTTTATTATTTTCAAACTTGATAGAACTTTCTTTGATTTAGAAAATTACAACTTCCTTATTATTTTCGAATTTGTAGGACTTGATAGAACTTTCTTTGATTTAGAAAATTACAACTTCCTTATTATTTTCGAATTTGTAGGCTTGATAGAACTTTCTTTTATTATTTTCGAACTTTCTTTGATTTAGAAAATTACAACTTCCTTATTATTTTCGAATTTGTAGGACTTGATAGAACTTTCTTTGATTTAGAAAATTTTTTTGATTTAGAAAATTACAACTTCCTTATTATTTTCGAATTTGTAGGACTTGATAGAACTTTCTTTGATTTAGAAAATTACAACTTTCTTATTATTTTCGAATTTGTAGGGTTGATAGAACTTTTTTTATTATTTTCAAACTTGATAGAACTTTCTTTGATTTAGAAAATTACAACTTCCTTATTATTTTCGAATTTGTAGGCTTGATAGAACTTTCTTTGATTTAGAAAATTACAACTTCCTTATTATTTTCGAATTTGTAGGACTTGATAGAACTTTCTTTTATTTAGAAAATTACAACTTCCTTATTATTTTCGAATTTGTAAGCTCTTATGTTAATAATTACAATTTTCTTTTTTATTATTTTCAATCCTAATAGAACTTTCTTTTATTATTTTCAAACTTGATAGAACTTTCTTTGATTTAGAAAATTACAACTTCCTTGTTATTTTTGAATTTTTAGGATCTTATGTTAATAATTGCAATTTTCTCTTTTATTATTTTCAATCTTAATAGAACTTTCTTTTATTATTTTCAAACTTGATAAAACTTTCTTTTATTATTTTCAAATCAATATCTTTATATATATAAAGGAAAACCCCCAGGAGCTCTAGAATCGCTCGATTCATATTTATCTAATTTTCTAGAGGTCCTCAATTTTAATTCAATAAAATTAAATTTTCTTATTTACATTCGAAGTTTTAGGGAATACATTCCTTATTTACACTCAAGTTTTCAGGAAAGCCAATAAATATATAAAAGTCAATCTTATTTAAAATTTAATCAAACAAATATTACCTTTTTTCTCAACTAACTTAGATCCTATTAAAAAAATGAAATTTTTGCTTTTTGCTCCTAAATTATAGAATAGGTAATTCTTATTAAAGACAAGTTGGCTTAAAATTATAAACTTAATCAAGTTTTATTATAATATATACAAAATCTTTATAAAATGAAATTTTTTAGCTCCAGAATCGCTCGATTCATATTTATCTAATTTTCTAGAGCTTTTATAATTAAAAAGCTTAAAATTAAAACTTCCTTATTTAAGTCCTATTTTTTAGAAAAAAATCAATACCTTTTCAAAATTGTATAAAAGAAACAATTATATAAAATGTAAGTATAACCTCTAATTTATAGGAATTTAAATTTTGTATCATAATTCAAATTCAAATTCTAGAGCTCCTCTAATTAAAAGGCTTAAAATTAAAATTTCCTTACTTAAGTCCTATTTTTTAGAAGAAAAAAAAATTAATACCATTTTAAAATTGTATAAAAAGTAAGTATAACCTCTAATATATAAGAATTTAAATTTTATATCCTAATTCAAATTCTAATCTTATAATTTTACCCAATCTTTTGTATTATATAAAAGGTCATCCTACTAAATTAAATAAAACAAATCTATATAAAGCCCCATCCACTAACGTGAAGCTCGAATGTTTTTTTACATTGAATTATGTAGTGATAGGCTCCATATGTGTGTTTCGAAAATTTTAGTTTTGTTTTAAAATATTTATATTCAGAGTATCATGTTAATTGTTTGTTACGCAGATTATCTTTTTGTTTATTTATCAATTTGTGCTTATTGTTTCTGCAGACCTTAACATAAGAACTGTGCAAACTTATCAATTTTAATATTTTTTTTGTCTCTTTGATTTATACCTGCATATATATATATATATATATATATATATATATATATATATGATCCTTTTCTAGATAATTTAGTTTTTTAGTCTTTCTCATGGTTTTGTTTTGATTATTTACATGATTTTTTGTGTGGAATAGTACATCGACAATCTCAAAGAAAAACACTTGGTAAGTCCATTGGTAAGTCCATTAAGAGGGTTTCAAATATTTGATGAATTTGTTCAGTATATACAATGCCAGCTAATATTTATTGGCTCTTCAAAAGCATGATTAACCGGTAAAGCCGGAGAGTTAATTATTAATTATTGGAATAGTACCTGGGCATTGGGTTATATTAAATTTATTTTATTAAAAATGTATATTTTATAAATAATTTTGATTATATATCAATATATATTATACATTTATTTAAGTATGATTAAAAAATTTAGTTGTAAAATTGACCAAATCATCAATCAATATATCTTTATCTTTTCTTTTATTATCAATACTATTATATAAAGGAGAAGACGGGGACGGTGAGGTGGCGCTCTCAGATCGCTTCGTTCTATTTTTCTAATTTTCTCAATTTTTTGAATCTATTTTTCTAATTTTCTCAATTTTTTGAATTAATAATATTAAAAATTCGAAAAAATCTCAATTACCTTTTAAATGCTTACTAATAGAGGAAACATATAATATTTTTACATTTAAAATCCCTACTAATAGAGAAAGTAAATATATAATAGATCTTTACTAATGAGGAAACTAAATATCACTAATGGAAGAAACTAAATATTCAATTATAATATTCTTGCCTTCAAAATATCTAAATTACCAAAACATTGTATTACCTTACATTATTTTGAACTTTCCTCTATTATTATCTAAATATTCTCATAATATTTTTTTAATGAAATTACTATCTTAACATACTGCTCTCCTAAACTTTCTTTTTTTATGTAATATAATAGAAAATACAGGAACGTTTTGGTAAATAAGAAGTTAATAAATTAGATCGGTCTTGCATAAGAAATTAAGTAATTAATACAAAAAACTAGAAAAAAATTCAACTGCCTTTTAAATATTTAATAATGGAGAAAACTAAATATACAATTTCAATATTCTTGCATTTAAAATCTCTACTAATAGAGGAAAGTAAATATAATATTCTTGCAGTTAAAATCTCTACTAATGGAGAAAGTAAATATACAATAGATCTTTACTAATGGAGGAAATTAAATATTACAAATGGAGGAAACTAAATATTCAATTATAATATTTTTGCCTTCAAATATCTAAATTAAAAAAAAGTGTATTACTTTACATTATTTTGAACTTCCCTTTATTATTATCTAGATATTCTCATAATATTTATTTTCAAATGAAATTATCATCTTAACATTCCGCTCTCCTAAACTTTCTTTTTTAATGTAATATAATAGAAAATACAAGAACATATTGGTAAATAAAAGTTAAGAAATTAGATCGGGTTTGTATAAGAAATTAAGCAATTACTTGGTAAATAATTAATTACCTTTAATACTCTCGTACAAGAAACTAATTAATAGTATAAATATACACCTAAACTCTGTTAATTGTCTACTGTAATTTTTGTTGTCAACATTTTTCTTCTTTACTTTTTTGTTTGTTCATGTTAAAAGTGTGTATATGAGTACATGAGTATGAGACTTTTTCCTTTATGTTATTTATCTTATTACGTTTGTTTGTATCCTAATGCATGATCATATTAAAATCTTTGACAAGACAAGTTATTTACTATTAGTGTTGATTGAGTTAAGACATGAATTAATAAGGAGGGGGATTCATCGGTTAATCAATTAAAATAATAGGCCGAGCAAGGTAATTTTCATGTACATTTAGTTGTGAATTGATTTATATGTTTATGTGTGTACATTATTAGTTTTGAATTTATAGTTAAAAGTTAATACACCTGTATACAAGTTAACTCGAAAGTGGAGAATTCATCATGTCTTCAAAAACAAATTTTATCATTATTTTTTAACGTTTAGATAGTTATTGCTCTAATTTTTATGAGAAAAGATTATATCTTTTAGTAAAATATTTTCTTTAATTCATACACAAAAATTCAAAGATAAAAATTGTATATTAAGAAATTTATAGTGTATGTATTTCGAAAATATCATGTTAAGATTTATTCGACTGAAAAATTTATTTACTGTGTGCATTTTTAACAAAATTCAATAAGTCGGTGCATCTATAACAAAAGTCATACAAGAATAAGAAATATTGAGAAGAGTCAATATTTAATTTTTTTTAAGGAAGAGGTTGTTGTTGTTTTTGTTGTTATTTTTTTTTGTCAAAAAGATATCATTATTAATAAAAAAAATCTCCCAGCAACAAAAAAGATGTTTGTTCATATTTTTTGATTTTTTTCTTACTGAGAATAGATTTGGAGGTAATGAATATTTTAATAGCTCTGAAGATATAATTGTAGTTTTTGATTAAACGATCTAGAACTTTTTATATATATATATATATAAATTCAAAACAAAACTTAATTTTATATTAGAAATATTATTTTATTTAAAAACGTATTTTGTAGAATATTTTTTGAGAAAATTTAAAGATATTATTATAAAGCCGCTGCGAAGCGCGGCTTAGTAAACTAGTTATATATATAAAGGAAAACCCCAGGAGCTCTCAGATCGTCTGAAGGCTATTTATCTATTTTTTTAGAGCTCCTGAATTTTAATTCAATAAAATTAAATTTCTTTATTTAAATTCGAATTTATAGGATAAAAAAATATCAACTGCCTTTTAAATATTTATTAATGGAGCAAACATATATACAATTTTATTATTCTTTCTTTCTCAATTTTGATTCACTAAATTGAAAGTTCCTTATTTAAATTTGAATTTATATGATAGAAAAAATCTCAATTGACTTTTAAATCTTTATTAATGAAAAACACTAAATATAACTATTTATTTACATTTTTAGTGCTCTTGAATTTTAATTTAATATAAATAAATTTACTTATTTAAATTCAAATTTATAGGATAAAGATAATATCAGTTGCCTTTTAAATTTTAACTAATGGAGAAAATAGAATATACAATTTTAATATTATTTCCTTTCTCTATTTTAATTCAATAAAATTAAAGTTCTGTATTTAAATTTGAATTTATAGGATATAAAAAATCTCAATTGTATTTTAAATCTTTGTTGATGGAAAAAACTAAATATACAATTTTAATTCAATAAAATTAAATTTCCTTATTTAAATTAGAATTTATAAGATAGAAAAATATCAAATACTTTTTAAATCTTTACTATTGGAGGAAACTGATATACAATTTTAAAATTCTTTCCTTTCTCGATTTTTATTCAATAAAATGAAAGTTTCTTATATAAATTTGAATTTATAGGATAGAAAAAATCTTAATTTCCTTTTAAATCTTTACTAATGATGGAAACAGAATATACAATTTTAATATTCTTTCCTTTCTCAATTTTAATCCAATAAAATTAAAGTTTCATATTTAAATTTGAATTTATAGAATAGAAAAAATCTCAATTGTCTTTTAAATCTTTGTTAATGGAGAAAACTAAATATACAATTTTAATTCAATAAAATTAATTTTCATAATTTAAAGAGAATTTATAGGATATGAAAATATCAAATATCTTTTAAATCTTTACTAATAGAGGAAACTCATATACAATTTTAAGATTATTTCCTTTCTCAATTTTTATTCAATAAAATGAAAGTTCCTTATATAAATTTGAATTTATAGGATAGAAAAAAAATCTCAATTTCTTTTTTAATCTTTACTAATGGGGGAAACATAATATACAATTTTAATATTCTTTTCTTCCTCAATTTTAATTCAATAAAATTAAAGTTCCTTATTTAAATTTGAATTTATAGGATATAAAAAATCTCAATTGTCTTTTAAATCTTTTTTAATGGAGAAAAATAAATATACAATTTTAAATATTTTTTCCATTAAAATTTTTAATAATGGAGGAAAGTAAATATATTATTTTAATATTCGATATCTTTATCTTTTTATCTTATCAATCTTTATCTTCTTTTTCCTTTTATTTATCTTCTTCTTTATATATACTGGCTTAAAACCCGTGCAATGCACAGATTGATTTTAATTATTGTTTTTTCAATATTGATATTTTAATATTTTATTAATTGTATTTATTAAAAAAAATTAAATTGGTATGTTAAAATAGGTAAACCTTTTTAATAATTAAAAGTATTAAAATAGGTTTAAACATATTTTTGGACATCTATACCTTTTTATTAATATTCAACATTTTTATCATTTTAGTTTATCAATCTTTATCTTATTTCTTTTTTTATTTATCTTCTTCTTTATATATATAAGGAAACTGAATAAATAATTTTAATATTCTCCTTGATTAAAAGATATCTCATTTGTTTTTTCAAATCTTTCCTAATGAAGTAAACTTAATATACAATTTTAATATTTTTGCCTTTAAAATCTTGACTAATGGATATTCTCCTAAAACTGTTTTCACAAATTTTAAAATTGAAAAAGACTTTTACTAATACTTTCCTAAATTTCTCTTCGACACAAATTTGAAACTTATTACAATAATTTGCCTTCAAGACTAACTTCTTCTCCAACAATATATCGTACTTTTACATGAATTTGTTAGTTTACCTTTATGCATTTTTAAACTTGAATTCGAGACATCATTAATATAATATTTGATAATTGATACGCATGATGTTCTTCCTTTTTTGGTATTGGATTATTCAATTGTGATGTAATGATTCAATATGTCTATACAATATACAATATACAGG
This sequence comes from Heracleum sosnowskyi, assembly GCA_030848705.1. NCBI lineage: Eukaryota > Viridiplantae > Streptophyta > Magnoliopsida > Apiales > Apiaceae > Heracleum > Heracleum sosnowskyi. Next base: position 14,751,003 of record CM061237.1, read on the forward strand.
TACACACCAGACACCAGTAGCCTAAACTTCTGACAATTAGCTAATATGATTATTCTTTTAGTACTATAAGTTTATTAATGTCTCTAGATATTTTATGATTTTTTGATAAAATTTTATGTATCTTGCAAATGCAAGTCATTATGGCTATATTTAACAATTTTACTTTTTCAATTTCATAGGATGGCTTATAAGTTTTGTAGTTTAATCTATTTTCCTATATATTTTTTAGTCCAAGATATGAGAGATTGATGTGGCCAGAAGCTGATAGTGAATGATAGGATTGTAAAAACCTTCAATGTGTAGGAGCTTGCAAGGTTCGATGAATGAAAAAAAAGACGGAAATAAGTATCAGTATTTTGAAATTCGGATCACTAACATACTTTCTGAAAGATAACTGCACATGTTTAGGATTATCAATAATTTTTATGTATAGTAAAAGATCCATGGAGGATAATGTCATTAGAAAATGTATAAGATGTTATTTATGTACGATAAAATATCTATGCTTATGCTTGGAGGTTGACATCAAATTTATGAAACAACCAACTTTCACAATGAAAAATGAAATATAAAAAAAATTACTTTTATTATAATTTATATAGTTAGTAAGATAATACTGTAGAATCTTACCTTTAGAATCTTTACTAAAGGAGAAAATTAAATATATAATTTTTAAAATTTATTTATTTATAAATATAATTACTAACATAGAAAACTAAATATATTATATTAATATTCTTCTAAATTTTATATGTAAGTCAAAGCTTAAAATTTTAAAAAATATTATGGACAAGACAAGGACGGTGAGTTGGGTCCCTCAAATCACCTCAATCTTTTTTTTTTAATTTTCTCGAATTTTTGAATTATTAATATTAAATATTAGAAAATATCTTAATTGTATTTTAAATTTTTATTAATGAAGGAAACAAAATATATAATTTTTATTTTCTTGCCTTTGAAAAAATTAATAATGGAGAAAACTAAGTATATAATTTTAATATTCAATTTTTTATGAAGAAACTAAATTTACCATTTTAGTATTCTACTAACTTTTCTATTTAAGTCAAATTTTAAAATTTTGAAAATTAAATATCAATCAATATCATTATATACACACACATGTCTTTTATTATATTATTATTTTACTATGTAAAGAATGATTTAAATTAAATTTCAGATATAATAAAATTAATTAATAAATGATATAATTTATTTAGTAAATTAGTGATATGGTCAGAAAAGTAATTATAGAAATATAATTGACAAGTCAATGGAAAGACCGATATTTAAGGTCTGACACCCTAATTATTCATTAATTTCGTAATTAATGAATAGGGAAAATATACAGCTCATAAAAAGAGTTCAAAATATGGCAAATTCATCAAAGAAGGATCCGGAATCCCAATTAAAGGCAATTAATGAGTCATAGCCTTTATCAACAAGGAAACGAATTCTCCAGCAAGAAATACAATGTTTATCCAATATAAAAAAGGAGACTTATTCGCTAAGACTCCTAAACATACCATAAATACTAGGCTTTAGACGCCTATATAAGGACCTTGATCCTACAATCAGAACTACGTTTTGGGCACAGCTCCATACGTCACAACGCCTCAAAGGCGCAACAAGCCATAAAGGCACCCCTAGAACTACGTTTTAGACTTCATCCTCGAATAAGGACATACAAGTCACTACGTCCTTGGTGTGCCCCTGCCGCCATAGCCCCCAGGGAAACACCAAGAACTACGTATTTGGATTGATTCTCAATAACGAATTGAGATACATAGGCATCTTATGATGACCGATTTAGTCTCGAAACGCAAGTGGAACCATAAAAGCTCGAAGCTCATTAAACCCTCGCATTAAATTCGTAAGCTTAGATTTTATTCCACAACATTTGGCGCCGTCTGTGGGACGACAACATCAACCGTGGCAAACACACGAAGAACAGCTCGAGATACTCAAACTCCTGAGGATCGCCCTGTCACCTCTGAGGCTGATACTCACGAAAATCAACCACCGCCAACTACTGGCACTCAAGGGACGAATATCCCCACCAACACTCAAGGATCGGAAATCCCAATTTCGGTTGAAGGGAGGAATCCCCTGCAGATGGTCATTCATGGATCTAATCCACAAGAGACCGTTCACCAGCAACCAATCTCGACTTCTCCACTCATCATGAATGCACTGAGAAGCCTTCAACTCCATACTATTGATCTCCCTCAATACGCGAATCAGACTTTGGGGATGCCAAGCTATGGCATGCCCCCTCGACCCATGGCGGGCGGTAGTGGAACTAATCCAATCTACCATGAGGCATATGTGCCCCCTTATATTCAAGGTCTGGGATCATAAAATCAACAAACTCGCCAGACCCCTCGTTCAGGATTACTCGGGCCCATACACCGAGGATGATGGTTATACAACTGGGGAGGGTGTCGCCCCAAGAAGGAGACATTCTTCCCAGAAAATAGGGATCAACCCCAAACTACTAAGGAGAAAATTGCAACCCATGAGGCAGAGACTGCAAGACTCAAGAAACTCCTTGCTGAGGAGGAGGCCGCTCAATCTCAAGGCCGAACGACTGAAGGGATCCTGATAATCAACTTGGATCCACCGGCAAGAAGAACCAAGAGGGCCAAAGCCCCAAGGGGTGATCCTAGTATTCTGTTGCCCCTGGGAGATCCTGATGATCCTACACCACCATTTACTCAAGACATCATGAAAACGACTATATCCAGAAAATTCAAGATGCCTTCGATCAAAGCCTATGATGGAACGGGAGATCCCGCAAATCATGTAAGGGCCTTCTCCAATGCACTGCTGTTGCAGCCAACCAACGATGCGGTCAAGTGTAGGGCGTTTCCACAAACCTTGGCAGGCATGGCCCAACGCTGGTATAACCGTCTTCCTCCCAACTCAATTGGGTCTTTCAAGGAACTAAGCAAAGCTTTTATCAATCAGTTCATTAGTGGAAGGGTGTATGAGAAAAGCTCTGCATCACTCATGGCAATCCAGCAAGGAAAGAATGAAGCCCTAAGGGACTACATCAATCGATTCACTCGGGAGGCTTTGAAAGTCCCGGACTTAGAGGACATAGTGGCTATGATAGCCCTGCAACAAGGAACTACTGATGACCACTTCAAAAGGTCGTTAGCTAAACATCCACCCGAGAGCATGCTTAAGCTCCAAGATAGAGCCGGAAAGTATATCAAGGCTGAAGAAAGTATGAGAAAGTATGAACCCACTGCTAGCGGTAGTGGAAACTCAAAGAAAAGAAAGGATGTTCAGGAGTACGACGTCAAGGAAAAGTTTCCCAGAACGTCAAAGGACTCTGATTCTCCACCCAAGAGAAACAATTTTGGGGCAAAGTTTACGGAGTATGCAAGATTGAACACTCCCAGAAGTCAAATTCTGATGGAGATAGCTAAGGAAGGAGATCTCAAATGGCCGAAGCCAATGAGGGCTGACATGTCCAAACGGAACCAAAATCAATTCTGTCGGTTCCACAAAGAAGTCGGTCACGACACCAACGACTGTAGGCAATTGAAAGATGAGATCAAATTTCTGATACGAAGAGGAAAACTCAGAAAATTCACCAAGGATGGAAATCAAGGGGGTCAAAGAGGAAACTACGAAAGGAAGGATTACGACAGAAGGGACAACGACCAAGATCGTAACCCTAAGTCCCGAGGGCCAGTCATCAACATGATATTCGGAGGGCCAACTGCTGCTGGGTCCTCCCGAAACTCAAGAAAAGCTTATGCTCGAGAGGTAATGACTGTGGTTGGAGAAGCACCGAAGCGTGCCAGAACAGAAGTGTCAATAGGTTTTGACGATTCAGACTTGGAAGGGGTGAAGTTCCCCCACGATGACCCTCTAGTCATCATACCTGTGATTGGCAATTCTGAAACAAAGAGAGTCCTAGTCGACAATGGAGCTTCAGTGGATATCTTGTTCCACGATGCTTTTATCAAGATGGGTTACACTGATTCTCAGTTAACACCCTCAAATATGCCCATATACGGATTCAATGGGGTGGAATCAAAAGTGGAAGGCACTATCCAACTCCCAATGACCATGGGACAAGGGATGAATACATCTACTCAAATGCTGAACTTCATAGTTATAAAGGCAACTTCAACCTACAATGCAATCCTGGGAAGGACTGGTGTTCATGCGTTCAAGGCCGTTGCCTCATCTTATCATCTAAAAATCAAGTTCCCAACGAGGAATGGGATTGGTGAAGAACGAGGAGACCAAAAGATGGCTAGAAGTTGTTATGTAGCCGCGCTAAGGCCTGATGGAATCGAGGGCAAGTTCTCCCAATTGAAGACATGGATACTAGTGACAATGAGGACCGAAGAGGGAAACCAGCTGAGGATTTAATCCCCATTCCCTTAGTCCCTGGTGAACCAGAGAAGGTGACATATGTTGGAGCACTACTACCTGAGCCATTGAAAAGCAAGCTCATATCTTTTCTTCAAGAGAATAATGACGTTTTTGCTTGGACAGCGGCTGACATGCCAGGGATTGATCCCCAATTGATAACTCATAAATTGAATGTGGATCCTGAAAGGAAGACGGTGAAACAGAAAAAAGAGAAGTTTTGCTCCAGAAAGGCTCGAAGCCATTAAACAAGAAGTAGAGAAGCTTTTGGAAGCCGGGTTCATTGAGGAAATCCAATTCCCAGAATGGTTGGCTAACCCCGTGATGGTCAAAAAGGCCAATGGAAAATGGAGGATGTGTGTGGACTTCACTGACTTGAATGATGCATGTCCTAAGGATTGTTTTCCCTTACCAAGGATTGATGCATTAATAGATGCTACAGCTGGACACGAGATGCTCAGCTTCATGGATGGCTTCAGTGGATACAACCAAATCAAAATGCACAAGGATGACATCTTCAAGGTATCATTCATCACTGACTTTGGTGTTTTCTGTTATCTAGTCATGGCATTTGGACTTAAGAATGCAGGGGCAACATACCAAAGATTGGTGAACAAAATTTTTGGACACCTAATTGGAAAAACCATGGAGGTCTACGTAGATGACATGTTAGTCAAGAGCCTCGATAAGGCCGATCACATTGAGCACCTCCGAGAGGCATTTGAAGTGCTAAGGCACCACAAGATGATGTTGAATCCAGCTAAGTGTGCCTTTGGTGTAGGCTCGGGAAAGTTTTTAGGCCTAATGGTTTCCAAGAGAGGAATTGAGGCCAATCCCGACAAAATCAAAGCAATTCTGGACATGGAACCACCAAAGACTGTCAAGGATGTCCAAAAACTAACGGGAAGAGTGGCAGCGTTGGGAAGATTTATCTCCAAGTCAGGAGAGAAGTGCTTATCTTTCTTCAAAGCACTCAAGAATGTGAAAAACTTTGAATGGACAACGGAGAGCCAAGAGGCCTTTGAGGCCCTGAAGAAATACATGGCTGAGGCACCACTGTTGACAAAACCCAAGCCAGGAGAAATTCTCTATTTGTACTTGGCGGTTTCTAGCACAGCCCTTGGATCCGTTTTGATAAAAGAAGAATTGAAGGTTCAGAAACCCGTCTACTATGTGAGTAAGATTCTACATGGGGCAAAAATAAACTACTCAGCGATTGAGAAGTTTGCCTTAGCCTTGATAATGGCCTCAAGAAAGCTACGCCCGTACTTCCAGGCTCACAAGATAGAGGTCTTGACTGATCAACCTCTAAGAAACATCTTGCATAGCCCCCAAGTTAGTGGAAGGTTGATCAAATGGGCCATTGAATTGGGCGAATTTGACATCAAGTATAAGCCTCGAACGACCATAAAAGCTCAAGCACTTGATGACTTCATGGTTGAATGTACCATTGACAACCAAGAAGTCGGGGGGGGGGGGGGGGGGCAGGAAGTAATAGTGGAGGATGAGAAAGATCAAGAGATGGATTTTAAAGAATATTGGGTGCTCTATTTTGATGGAGAATCAAAAACAAAATCAAGTGGAGCCGGTTTAGTGCTACAAAGTCCTGATGGATTCCTCATAGAGTATGCACTAAAACTTGACTTCCCAACGACAAACAATGAGGCCGAGTATGAAGCTCTGATAGCTGGCTTAGGGTTGGCTGGAGCCTTGAGAGTTAAAACTCTGAAAGTATGTGGAGATTCGAGGCTAGTGGTTTCCCAAGTAAATGGGGAATTTGAGGCCAGAGATGAAGTCATGGCCAAGTATTTGAAACTTGTCAAGGCCATCATGACTCAGTTCGACGAATGCTATGTAGAGCACATTCCAAGGGAAGAAAACATGAAGGCTGATGCCTTGTCTAAATTTGCTTCTTCCGAAATTGAAAATTATGCAGGGAGTGTATACTTCCAAGTCCTGAGGACCCCAAGCATCAACGGAAAGTTGGTAGCACCCATTGATGTTGCTAGTTGTTGGATAGATCCCATCAAGGCTCATCTGGAAACTGGGTGGTTACCCAACGACACTTCAGAAGCACGAAAGCTGTATGTGAGAGCACTAAGGTATACCCTGATTGAGGGAATCCTATACAAGAAGTCTTTCATCGTTCCATATCTGAATTGTTTGAGACCTCAAGAGGCAGAATTGGCCCTGAAAGAAGTACATGAAGGAATTTGTGGGCAGCACTTGGGGGGCAGAGCCCTTGCCCATAAGATCACTCGTCTAGGTTTCTACTGGCCAAGCATGCTAGCAGATGCTAAAAGCTACGTGAAGAAATGTGAAAGGTGCCAGAAGCATGCACCAGTGGTTAGGCAACCACCAGAGCTGTTGACATCCATAAACTCACCAATTCCATTTGCCATGTGGGGAATGGATATACTTGGACCTTTCCCAATGGCAAGTGCACAACGAAAGTTCTTGATAGTAGCAATCGACTACTTCACCAAGTGGATTGAGGCTAAGCCATTAGCCAAGATAACTACCAAGCAAGTGATGCATTTCTTCTAGGAAAATGTGATATGCAGATACGGGATTCCACGTATCTTGGTCACAGACAATGGAACTCAGTTTAACAACGATGAGTTAAGAAATATTGTGATGAGAACGATATCAAGTTGCGCTTCACTTATGTCGCCCATCCTCAAGCAAATGGGCAAGCTGAGGTTGCAAATCGAATTATCCTAGATGGACTGAAGAAAAGAGTTGAACGCTCCAGAAACACTTGGGTGGACGAATTGCTCTCCATACTATGGGCATATTGTACTACCTGCAAAGTCACCACTGGAGCTACCCCCTTTTTGTTGGCATATGGGGCAGAGGCAGTGGTTCCAGTGGTGATTACTCACACGTCTCCAAGAATTGAGGCTTATGAGCCAGAAACAAATGAGGAAGGCTTGAGGTTGGCCTTAGATTTGATTGATGAAGTTAGAGATGAGGCAAATGCCAAGATAGTTCAGCATCAGAAACGAGCATCTTTCTATTACAACCTAAGGGTTAAAGAGAGATTCTTTCGACAAGGAGATTTAGTCCTCCGAAAGATTGAGGCATCCGGAGTTGGACAAAAAGGCAAGTTGGCCCCAAATTGGGAAGGACCATATCGCGTCAAGAACGTATTTGGTCGAGGCTCGTACAAGCTAGAAACCCTCGAAGGGCATGAGGTGCCAAGGACTTAGCATGCCTCAAATTTGAAAGTCTATTATGTTTAAAGTGTGTCCTGATTGGACTCACTACTATGACAAATAGAAATAAGGTTCGATGAAATCATGAGCTTCCTAGAAAGCAAATGAAGGGTTGAAACCCCACAAACCTAAGACATTCAGTCCAAACCCCATCATTCGATATGCTCAATGAAAGGCTTGAAGCCAAAACAAGACGGTATAAGACATAAAAGGCTTATGCAAATGTCAAGTTAGCCTCGAATAAGGCAAAATCGTCGTAAATGTGTAGGTCGCTCCACACTTTACACCAAGACGATACTCGTGAAACACTAGTGTATATTAAAATCCCCAAAAAAGGGTAGTAAGTCCCAGGTAAGGGATAAAAAGACCCCAAGTCTTGAAAAAGACCGGTATAACTTCTATGAAATCCTAGTGCATTATCATAGACGTTGGGAAGCGCGATCAGCCATTTTAAACCCAGAATCTTCAAAGAAAGCCCAGAATCTTCAAAGAATTCTTCAAAACTTCAAGTAAGAAACCCAGAAAACGATGAGATTCAACAGAAAATCTCGCCAGGAATCGCCTAGTGACTGGAAACCCAACCGGTTAAGGAAGGGCAACCATCTATAGCCAGTTAAGGCTCACAAATCCATTTATGGATTATAGAGATTAAACCCCAAATAATTTGGGTCTCAGGCAAATTCGAAGCCCAAACAATAAAGGCCCAATAAGGCCCAAGACTGGAATAATTTCAGTCCAATTAAAAATTGGGCTAGTTAAGGCCCAAGAAAATAATGAAATTTGAAATATAGCCAAGGCAAAATCAAAGATTTAAGGTCGAAAAGACATTAAATCGAAATCGTACGACCGAGGTCGAAAACATATGGGAAAACGAGGTCGATTCCAACGACCTCGCTCCCAAATAAAGTCGAAAAATAATGAAATTGAGGTAAAAAAAACCTTAGAACGACATCGAAGGCTCGAAGTCGAAAATATACGAGGAATTGAGGTCGTTTCCATCGACTTCGCACAAAAAAATCCAGTCAAAAAATTGAAAATTCGAGGTCAAAAAGACCCTAGATCGAAGTCGATTGATTGAGATCGAAAATAAACTATAAATCGGGCTCGAACCCCTCGACCTCACACCCAAGTGAGGTCGAAAACAGAAGGATTCAAGGTTGAAAGAATGAGGTCGAATATGACCTAGAAAACGAGGTCTAAGCGTTCGACCTCACGCCAAAATGAGGTCGAAAACGACCTAGAGATTGAGGTCGATATTTACCTAGAAATCATGGTCGAAAAAGGCTGGAACGAGGTCGAATGACCCAGGTCGAAAATGACCTGCAAAATGAGGTCGAAAGTATGAGGAATCGAGGTCGAATGACCCATGTCGAAAATGACCTGTAAATCGAGGTCGAAAGTATAAGGGATCGAGGTCGAAAATGACTGGGAAGTCGAGGTCGAAACCATCGACATGGGACCAATCAAGGTCGAAAAAAGGTTGGATCGAGGTCGAAGGCTCGAGGTCGAAAAAGACTTAAAAATCGAGGTCGAAACCTTCGACCTCACTCCAGTCGAGGTCGAAATCCAGATCGAATTTCAGGTCGAAAATGACATGTTTCCTGGTCAAATTTGAGGTCGAAAATGACTTGTTTCCTGGTCAAAAAGGAGGTCGAAAATGACCTAATTTGAGGTCGAAAATGCCCTTAAAATGGAAAATTTTGAGGAAAAACACGTTATAACTTCTACGAAAACCCCAAGGAGATTTTCCCAGAAGTTGGGGGGCAAATGATATGGTCAGAAAAGTAATTATAGAAATATAATTGACAAGTCAATGGAAAGGCTGATATTTAAGGCCCGACACCCTAATTATTCATTAATTTCGTAATTAATGAATAGGGAAAATATACAGCTCATAAAAAGAGTCCAAAATATGGTAAATTCATCAAAGAAGGATCCGGAATCCCAATTAAATGCAATTAATGAGTCATAGCCTTTATCAACAAGGAAACAAATTCTCCAGCAAGAAATACAATGTTTATCCAATATAAAAAAGGAGACTTATTCGCTAAGACTCCTAAACATACCATAAATACTAGGCTTTAGACGCCCAAATAAGGACCTTGATCCTACAATCAGAACTACGTTTTGGGCACAGCTCCATACGTCACAACGCCTCGAAGGCGCAACAAGCCATAAAGGCACCCCTAGAACTACGTTTTAGACTTCATCCTCGAATAAGGACATACAAGTCACTACGTTCTTGGTGTGCCCCTGTCGCCATAGCCCCGAGGGCAACACCAAGAACTACGTCTTTGGCTTGATTCTCAATAACGAATTGAGATACGTAGGCATCTTGTAAGGACCGATTTAGTCTCGAAACACAAGTGCAGCCATAAAATCTCGAAACTCATTAAACCCTCGCATTAAATTCGTAAGCTCAGATTTTATTCCACAACAATTAGTTTGTTATCTATTTTGATTCAGTAACAACGAGAAAACATTATTGAGAGAAAACATGTTTAATGAGCTGGCCCAATAAATTTAACGAGAGAGCGTGTTATTGAGAAAAAAAACATGTTTAACATGATATAATAATTTTAGGGAAGACATTCTTTATTTACACAAAGTGCACTTTCCTCTATTTTAATTTCTAAAAAGCTTTATTATGACGTCTAAGAATATTTAAGAAATTTGTAATTTTGTGATAATACAAATAGTTTTACGTCATAAATTTGAGGATTTTATGATAACCCGTGTGCATTAATAACATTGTATATTAATGATAATTGTTTGTATATTTTAATTTATAAAAAGTTTTATTATGACGTCTAAGAATATTTAAGAAATTTGTAATTTTGTGATAATACAAATAGTTGAAGTTTGAAGCGGTGGTTAGTACTTCAAGTTTTATTATTGCTTAATTTTAATTTTTTTTAATTTATATGTATTTAGTGCAATGGGCGTCGGCTCAATAAAGTATGACACAAAATCAGCATATAAAGTTTAGGGATATTTAAGAAAGATTTTGATGCATTTTGGTGCCAAAGTTTGCACCGAGTTCCAAAATGGTGGCTAAAGTTTGAAAATTGCAAATCGATGGCCAAAGTTTTTACCAAGTTTCAAAATAGTGGCTATACTTTCAGATTTACAAATCGGTAGCCATACTTTATACCGTATTTCGAAAAGGTGACCGTGCTTTAATAATTTAACAAATAAAAAATTGAAAAAAACGAAAATATTATTGAAAAGTAATTAATTTAAAAATTTTAAAAATAATATTGATTCAACAGGAACATCAAAAAATTCATCCAAAGTCTTAAAAAAAGATCACCGAGTCTAAATAATTCTCGAAAAAGAGTTATAGTCAAATTTTCAAAAAGGTTAATATTTAAATTTTATTATTGCATATATTTTTAGTATTTTCTGTTTATATGTATATATTCAACGAGCGTCGGCTCAAGAAACATGACACAAAATCTGCATATACAATCCAGGAGATATAAAGATAATTTTATGATAATATGAATGGTTGAAGAATTAAATGGTGGTTAATACTTGAATATATATTACTACATATTTTTAGTATTTTTTATATGTACTATTTAGTGTAACGGGTGTCGCCTCAAGAAAATATGATACAAAATCGACATAAAAATATGTTAGTAATTTATTTTATTGTTTATGTATGTTATTTTGTAAAATATTGTGTTCACTATTTATATATACTAACATATAGCCGTACCATGTACGAGTTTTTAAATATATTTTATTAATTAATTAAACAATTAAAAGATATATTTGGATGTATTAATAAGTTATATATTATTAACTATTGAAAGATTTCGCGTAAGGTATTAATGGGAGTGTATTAATGATTAAAAGATATTGTACAATTGGTATCTTTAAGTGTGTTTTCGAAAGGTAATATTTTTAATAAAAAGGTAACATGTTAATTTAATTTAACATTATGATTGAAAAATATAATATAATTAGTATTTTTAGATTTGTTTATACAAGATAGTATGTTTTAATTAAAAGGTAACATGTTTTTAATTATTGAAAAATATAACATAATTAGTATTTTTTAAGCGTGCTTATAAAAGATAGTGTTTTTTTAATTAAAAAGTAATATGTTTTGGTTAGAAAAGGTAATATCCTATTATTTATATTATTTATAAATTAAAATGATCGAAAACCAGAATACCGAAAAACCTGAAAACCAAAATTTTCAATGAAATGGTTATTATATAATAGTATACATTTTGTATATTTTTTCTTAAATAGTTAATATTTAATATTTTATAAAATATTTATAGGGCCGCTGCGAAGCGCGGTTTAATCGACTAGTACTATTATATAAAGGAGAAGACGGGGGCGGTGAGGTGGCGCTCTCAGACCGCTTCGTTCTATTTTTCTAATTTTCTCAATTTTTTGAATTAATAATATTAAAAATTCGAAAAAATCTCAATTACCTTTTAAATACTTACTAATAGAGGAAACATATAATATTTTCGCATTTAAAATCTCTACTAATGGATAAAGTAAATATACAATAGATCTTTACTAATGGTTCCACTGATCATTCTAGTTCGAGTGTAAGTGATGATTCAATTTCAAAGTGTACCGTCACACCAGGTGGTAGGAGATATTATGTTCATATATCTATTGATGAGGCTTGCATACCCGTTGTTAATAAGTTGTTTGACTGCATGGAAGAAGGTATAGAATTTTATCAAGCTTATGGTAGGTTATCTGGTTTTAACACTCGTCGAAGTACAGAGAAGACAAACGATGATGATAATATTGTTAGCAAATATGTGGTTTATAGGAGGGGTGGATTTAATGAGAAGAAATTGATTGTGTCTAATAAGAAGAGTAGTCAAGTAAAACGACGCAAAACTATTTCTAATAGGTGTGGCTGTGGTGTAAAGATAATTTTGAGAGTCGTATCTGGTAAGACCTATAGAATATCTACGTTTATTGAGGAACACAATCATGATCTTGTTCCGAAAAGTGGTAGGCAGTTTATGAGAGTCAATTGCCAAATGTCTATTATTTCACGAAAATTTGTGTTTGATGCTGCTAATGTGAACATAGGAGTAAGCAAGTCTCATAGTTTTATGAAGGAGCAGGTTGGTGGCTATGCTAATGTGGGTGCTACAGTAAGAGACTTTAGAAATTTCAGTCGAGATTTAAAGGCGTATGTGGGAGAACGTGATGCACAAATGATAATTAACAAATTTAAAGCGAAACATGCGAGTTGTGAGTCCTTTTATTATGTGTATGATGTTGATTCTGAAGACCATTTGACCAAATTATTTTGGGCGGACGCAGTTGCTAGGAGGAATTATGAACTGTATGATGATGCCGTTTCTTTCGATGCGACATTCGATACCAATATGTATGTGATATTCAATACTTTTTTCATGCTAACATGTTCTAATTTTTGGTGATTTGTAGTAATTAATTTTGGTGATTTGTGTATGTTGGCTCCAATAACAGGTATAACATGGTGTTTTGTCCATTTACCGGGGTTGATAAACATGATAAATGTGTTACTTTTGGATTTGTCATTCTCTCTAAGGAAGATATTCCACATTTTCAATGGACTTTTGATCATTTTAGAAAGGCAGTGGGTCATAATCCAGTGGTTATTGTAACTGACCAGTGTCCAGCTATGAAGCAAGCTATCCCTATTTCTTTTGCTGTAACTGATGAGTTTCCAGCAAAAAGACATCGTCTATGTATGTGGCACATAATGGAAAAGTTTCCAATGAAGGTGTGTATATTTAATTGCCCTTGAAATTCAGTTTGTTTCATATTTCATGTGTATTTAAATTTTGTCCTTTTCTACAGCTTGGGAATTATTTGTGTAAGGAAACTGATTTCATGGAAAAAATGAAAAAGTATATCTGGTCTTCCACTTTAGAGCCTGCTAAGTTTGAAAAAGGTTGGACTTCAGTATTGAAAGAGTTCAAATTGGAAGGTAATATATGGCTTTGGGAGATGTTTGCTATTAGAACCTCATGGATCCCGGCTTTTTTTTAGAGATAAACCTATGTTTGGACTAATGAGGACAACATCGAGGTCTGAAAGTGAAAACAATTTCTTTAGTCAGTTTCATAGGCAAAGTGATTCGTTATGCGAGTTTTATCTTCGTTTTGGAAGTGCAATGGATAGACAAAGATATGAGTATGCTCGTTTAAATCAGGAGGACTTGTCTGCAATACCTTCGACAGTTTCGAAGTTGTTTATTAAGGCTGATGCTGCCCAGTTATACACCCGTCCAATTTTTTACAAAATCCAACAAGAGATTTTGGCATCCTGTTATGACATGAGAATCCAGGATATTGGTCTTTTGGTAGATGGAGTGAAATGTTATATAATGAAAGATGTGCTAATGGAAGACAAATTGTTTGAGGTAATAACTTCATTTATTTTAAATTTTATAGTATACCGACTGTATCCTTGATATTATTACTAGTAAGTGTTAGTATTTCTAAATTATTTTTGAGTGACTTGTTGTCCCATTGCCTACCATTTTCAGGTTAAAGTTAGTCAAAACCATGATGTCTGCTCTTGTAAAAAGTTTGTGATGTGTGGCATTCTTTGCCGACATGCTTTTTGTGCCCTTAACCATTTTGAAGTGGTTAAAATACCAAGACTTCTTGTGCTAAATAGATGGAGCATGACTGCTGAAAATAGACCCTCTTCTTCAAAGTTTGTTGGGGTTTCCGATGATTTTAGGAAGATGGAAACCGTATCTCTTATGGTGAGTAACATATGGTTTAGTTTTCAAAAATCTATGAACAAGGCAGGTGTGGATGTTGAAAAGCTTTCTTACATGGATAAAGTAGTGAAACAATTGAATTTTGATCTTGGTGATGGAAGTGGTTTGACAAAGAAAGCTCATATGGAAGTAATGATGGGGTCCCAACCAACGGAAGACATTACTATTCATGCACCAAATCAATGTAAAAACAAGGGTTCTGGTTTTAAGAGGTTTGTCAGTCAAAGAGAGAAGGCAATAAAAGAAGGAAACAAAAGAGCTAGGAAGTGCAAGTTTTGTCAGTCAATTGTGCATGCTGCCAGAACTTGTCCACAAAAAAATAACTCTAGTGCAGCGGATGCTGAGAAAAACAAGTCTAGTATTGATAAAAACAAGTCCAGTACAGTGGATGTTACCGGGGAAGATGAGGTTGATTCATGACATGAAGATTGAGTAATAAAAACAAATGATTTTTTTTTGTATTTTTGTATATAGAACCTTCTTTATAGTGTAAGAAGTGTATCTTTGATCAGTGAAACCTTTTGTTAGCCCAAAAACAAGAAGTTGTTGAAATTCAATTTTTCATTGCATTTTTTTTAAAAATTTTACTGTTATGTATTTTTTAAATTCAATTTTTCAATTACTTGCCTATATAAGAAAAAGGTAAGTTTTAGGTGATTTGTGTTTTTGGAAAGGTGATTTGTTTATCAGAAATGGTGATTTGTATTTTTTTTTTTCTTTTACTATAAGAAGTGTATTTTTTTTATCAGCCTTTGGTTAGCCCAAAAACAAGAAGTTGTTGAAATTTTCATTGCAATTTTTTAAAATGTTACTTTTATGTATTTTTTGAATTCAATTTTTTAGTGACTTGCCTATATAAGAAAAAAGTGATTTTTAGGTGATTTGTATTTTAGAAAGGTGATTTTGTAATTAGTCTATTTAAAAAAGTGAAGAATAAATATAGAAGTGCACAATAAAGTTTAGCTTGAACATTAATGCAAAATATAGAATAAACTTGTTTGAAATTAAGGTAATTACCACTGCCAATGGTAATGTCTGAACATAATTTCACCAAGATAAAATGTAACCAAATTTTAACATTAAGAGATGCAACAAATGGTAGATTTTCTAATCGAGGATAGTTCAATCATTCAGTTCATTTCTTTGTTTCAGCAACATTAGCATCATCTACAGCAACATCAGCATCATCTGCATCGTCCTCTAGAAACAACACTGTTCATTTCTTAACATTTCTTCCTTTCGTCTTCTTTTTACTTGATTCTACGATTGCTTTTAGCAGTCCTTTTCCTGCTAGTTTGTTGTATAAGAAATTCGACTCTCTAATGACAAAGTTCCTTTTCTCATTTACATGTGAGGTCAACATGGCATCCGCATACTTTATTCTCAACCTAACCAGCTGTTCTCTTTGCCCTGGTTGTCCTTCTTCTTTGAATTGAGTATCCCACTTCTTTTTATCCCCTTTATAGGTCTCCATGTGCCTCATCAAAAACACACCACAATCTGTGTTGTTTTGTAATGTTTGCCAAGGCATTGTCAAGTAAATAGTCTTCATTCGAATGATAGAGCTCGCGAACCATGACTGCTCTTTCTCCTTTAGGTACTTTGTAAAGTGCTTTTTCTAAATTTATCATTTTCAAAATGTCACATTCCTTAAAAAAAATCAAAGGCATACAATATAATAAATATCATTGAGTTCGTGATTTGTGCAAGCTTACTAGTCGACGAAGTTTTGTAGTATATACATTATTAGCAGCCTTCACATGTCTAATGTTATCAATCACCTCCCATGTTCTTGCCTTTACGTTCAAGGAAACGAGATAGAAATGCTCATATGCTAATATGGGAAAGAATATCTACAAACATTAATTGTTAGTACTAGGTGATTATAGTTATTCCAGAATAAGACAGGCTGTTAATTATATACATGTCATAATCCTTGAATTTTGTATTTAGGTGTTTCTGAAGGAAGTGATTCATCTCTGTGACATATATATTGTATTGTTCATCTTCCGATCTTGTCTCGTCCAAAGGTACAATCTGTGTACATTTTTAGGATAATAAAGTTAGTATATTATCTAAACTGCCTTGAGCTATAACATAGTTTTATATTGCCTTACCGATAAGCCAATGTTCAAGAACAAACACATTGGTGATTCTGCTGCTTTATATGTCTCTTTCTCATTCATTAGAGCAACCCATATATCTATCACAGAGTAATATAACCGGGTTCTTGGTCTCAGGTTTGCCATGTGCTTTCGTATGCAGAATAAATCTCCAGCCTCAAATACATGTTCTATGTCAGTGTTTTAAGGAAAAAAATTAGTAAAACACAAAAAAAATATACAAAATGTTGCTTTTGTGGTGATTTGTAGTGTGGCAATTTTTACAAATTGTAGCTAGTGCAGAATACTTACAGTTTATCTTGTCCATCTTGTATTATCCATCTCCATATAGCATATTCTTGTGTTTTTTATTTTTCATTCAAATCTATTACCCTGCGAACATAAGGTGACCGATAAGCAGCAGCAGGTCTCACTTTCCTCTTACCCCTTATTTCTTGTTCAAGAGGTGCTGGTGTGCCCATTTTATCATCATGAGCGGGTGCTGGTGTGCCCATTTTATCATCATCAGCATGTGCCTTAGGCTGTGATTCTCCATGTTCCTTGTTGATGTCCTTGCATATATCCATTACTGGATCATTTATACATAGTGAAAATGTAGGTATCCACAAGTTGTCCATGTAGTCATTCATATCTCTTATCCCTTGCGAAGAGTATAAATACTCAATCAACTCCATGTGATCAAGTACATAAGGATCAATTTTACCAACTTCCTTCTCAACACCTGGTTGCATCTCAACATCTGTTTCTATCTCATTCTCCGTTTCTATCTCAACATCTGCTTCGTTATATTGATCTTCCATTCCATCTTCAGAGTTGTTAATACTTTCACTTTCTGAATCGGAGATACAGTCAACTTTCTCTTTTGTCAAGCTTTGCATCATTTTTTTAATCCCTGCAGTCACTTTCCACTCGATATCAGAACATTCATTTGGATGCATAACCTTTGCTTCGTCCAATTCAATTTTATATGTCTCAAGTGCATCCAATAACATTATAGCCTTCACACTTAATCTTTCAAACCAGCCCTGTCAAAAAGGATTAATACTTTGGTTATATTCCTAAAACAACCTGGTGCAGTTATACGTATCTCATTGTGCAGTTTTTTTTAAAAAAATGATGTATTGTTGTACCTCTTCTGTTGGTTTAGGTTTTGGAGGTTGCTCTTCTCATCCAGCTTCATTCTTGTCCATGTCCTATTTGACAAGAAAAAAATTAGATAAATGGGACTGAAATTAGATAAAGAATGCCTTATAAACCAAAACAAGTACATTTTTCTAATTTACCTCTTGTGTTGGTTCAGATTGTGGTCTAGGTTGTGAGCACTGTATTGTCGAATCCGTTTGTTGTTCAGCATAAACAAAATCATCATTTTGTACATTTTCCTATTTAGAGAAGATATTGCCATTATTTAGTGATTTGTACTCTAATCACTAAAACAATTATAGTGATGTGTACATGTTTTAGTGCTTTGTGGAAATAATACAGTGGTTTGTGTAATTATTACTAGGTTTTAGTAAAGATATGATACCTCCTCCACGTATCCGCTGACATTATCTTTTTGGACTACATTCTCACCCTTTTCCCATCTAGCTTGAATTAGTTTGCCACTTCCAAAACAATCTGACTTCAGTTCTTCTACTTGTCTTGCTTTAAGGAGCTGCGTTGTCCATCCTTTAAAAGCTGGGAACTGTCGTTCTATCTGTTGTTCCCCTTTGAGTACACGATCAACATAGAATATCTGAAAAGTTATTAAAATTTAGTAACATTTTAATATCAAGGACCAAATTTTATATGTGTGCAGTATAAATGTAAACAGTTGCTTACAGTGAGGAAAACTATTGGCCCGGGATAAAAAATAGATTTCATTGAACCCCAAGCTTCCGTTTTCCTGAACTTCTCCTCTTGACAGCTTCTTCTTGCACTTTTTTTGCCTTAATTCCTCTAATTTTGAACTTCTTTCTTTGCTTTGTAATGATTGAAATGCTCTCTGGGGTCAGTTCTGGAACATCTTCTGTCATTTTTCTCCTAAACTCTTTTCGTACCCCACTTTTTGTTTTAAGTTGTGTATCATATGTGCGTGAATCTTTTCTTTTCCATATTACTGGTTGCACAAAATCATCATCACTATCACTATGATGTCTACAATCTAAAAAAATAATACACCGAGTTATAGGATATAATAATATCTGCCCAATGTTTCTGAAAATCAAATCATTATTTGTACTTTACCTCTTTGAACATTCATAGGAGTTCCGCTATCATCAAGATTTTGTACTTTCAGTTTTTTTAATCTCTTTTTTTTGCCTTGCACCAGAATCTGCATTACATTTACTTTGTTTATGAATCACATGTTAGTTTTATAAAATCACTTTTTAACAATACTAATTGCCTAATCATCACAAATCATTTTATATTATCATAAATCACTTTATATTGTCACAAATCACTTTATATTATCACAAATCACTTTTATTCTTATCACAAATCACTTTATATTATCACAAATCACTATTTATGAAACTAATTTACACTTATTTGAAAGCACTAATTTGAATCAAAAGTCACTAAATTAGATTTCTAATATGAAAAAGACCAAATACACACAATAGTTATCATGCTAGCAGATCAACTGATTTTACATATGCATGTTTCTTTAAATAAGATATTACTTGAAACATTGAATATTACACTGAATATTGCTCTTTACCTGTCAGATTGTTGATGTCAGATCTACTATCATCAAGATTTTATGGATGGATGTACGATGTTTTAGGAAACTTCTGTTGTTTCAATCGCTTGCTTTGTCTTGTACTAGAATTTGCAAATAAAAAATCTTTATTATCACCAAGTACCAAATCAATTATTTCAAAATATGACAAATAATAAATTACTAATTTTCCGAATCAATTTACATAATCACAAGTCACTACTATGAATCATACAATAGTTATCTAAAAATAAGAAATAAAAGTGATACTAACATAATTCAGCCTAACACGATTATAGTGTCCATTACTTTTTGATTACATCTGTTTACTCTCTTTATTATCACAAAGTACCAAATCAATTATTTCAAACATGACAAATCATAAATCACTAATTTCTGAATCAATTTACAGAATCACAAGTCACTACTATGAATCATACAGTAGTTATCAAAAAATAAGAAATAAAAGTGCTACTAACATAATTCAGCCCAACACGATTATGATATCCATTACTTTTGAATACATCTGTTTACTCTCTTTATTATCACCAAGTACCAAATCAATTATTTTAAACATGACAAATCATAAATCACTAATTTCCGAATCAATTTATATAATCACAAGTCACTACTATAAATCATACATTAGTCATCCAAAATAAAAAATAAAAGTGCTACTAACATAATTCAGCCTAAAACAATAAATACAAGCCGAACAACAGCTTTATATCCTCTCATTGTACACATGACCATTAAGTTATAAATGATATCTCTGATTTGGCTCATTCTTAAGCACAATAATAGGTGCATACAGACTTCTACATTGTCGTTAATTAAGATCACTTTTAGGTCGATATAACTGTGTAAATAATATCATATAAAATATGAAGCAAATGACTCACTATTTGAAGTATAAATCTCTACAGAGTACATGAAGCAGTTAAAGTGATTCCACTAAGCAAAATTGTTAAATCACAAATCACATTTTACATATATAAGTTATTTATGTTAAATCACTTTTTTCTAATCACATTTACACATAAAGAGTAAAAATAACATTAGACTTCTAAATCTGTTTACCTCCTTTAGTTTTATCCATTGAAGTGAAGGAGAAGTGAATAGATCTGTAAAATACAGAGTAGACAAGTCAGTACTCATTGTATCAACATAAAAATCACTTTAAAATCAAAGTAAATAAAAAACCTAAATATCAAAATCACTTTAAAATCAAAGTGATACAGATCTAAACATCAAAATCACTTTAAACTCAAAGAAATACACACCTAAACATCAAAATCACTTAAAAACGTAAGTATTCTTTATTTAACATAAAAATACCTCTATTATATATGGTGATTTTGATCTCTTCACTTCATTTAAGCCTCGATTTCTGCAAAAAAGAAAAAGAAAAAAAAACTAATTAAAATATCATCAAACACGATTAGAGTAAAAATGCAGAAAATCAATGTAGTTTTGAACATAAAGTCAGTCATCTTCTGTGCATAACGAAACAAAGTGATTTATAACCGTAATTTTTGAGATAATGAAGCGTATATGATGATTTATACCAAATACCAGTATATTATTGTTGTATTTTTTACAAATATCAACTGTTTTCAAGTGTGATTGGTGATAATTTGGGAGTGATTTGAAGTTTTAGAGCAAAACGGAAGAGGAGGTGTGAGATTGTTTCATTGGTAACGGTAAATAGTAAAGAAGGTAGTTAGGAATCAACAGCTTTTTTTAATTTCAAATTAAATTGAATGTTTGTCCACGGACTGACTGAGGAGCGCCCGTTTAGTTATTAGGCCTAATTTTATGACCTAATATGCAATTCTCATAATAACAGGGTCTCACTAGAATAGCTCTCTGATTAAGTAATTCACTTGCACATAGTTTTACCGCCAGACAAACACATGCATATTAGTCATAGAGTAGTGCTAGAGTCACAAAAATTGGTATAAAAAATTGTTACCAAATGACATGGCATGAGTGATGTAGCAGTTTGAAATATTTTAATGGGTGTTGTTGTGTGAATGCACGGGGTCCACTTATTATTATAACGAATCAGGAGCTACCATATCATTTGTTAACAATTTTTTGTACCAAATTTTGTGCCTCTAGCATTTTCCTTAATCATATCTAGAAAAGAAAGCAGGAAGATCTTGACAAAAAAGAAAGAAAGAAAGAAAGAAAGAAAAGAAAGCAGGAAGATCATGACAAAGAAAGAAAGAAAAGAAAGCAGAAACACATAGGGTGTATTTATTTCAAATGTAACATTTGTAATTTTCCATTGTTATTGTTCTAAGAAATGTAAGTTGAATTGTTAAATAAGTATTGATCCAGACAAATGATTGTTATTGTGGCGGATAGATAAATTTCATAGCAGAATTTTTATTAAGCACGGAAAGTCTTCATTTGTTGAACCCTATTTATTAAAAATTAAAATTAGGATGACAATTGTATTAGTCACTTGTTAGGATCAGCATTCCATGCAGTTCCTTTCATCCCCCATCCCATCACTGCTAGTTTATTCACTTTCATTAACATAAGTGCTATTTTCGTCCAAAATATACTAAACCAAAGTTGTAGTCGATATGTGTGTGTGTAATTGATAGTACTATATAAAAATATCCAAGTCTGCATGTAACAAACTCCAAGTCACGGTCTTCCCAATTTTGAGTGAATTTCTCTGTCGGGATTTTCAAGCGGTCCTGTCAGAAATTAATTATAATAGCATTCGGTATTAATCCCTAATATCGTGGAATTACAAGTTTTCTTTCTTTATTCATGACAAATTAAGAACCGGCAAGATTAATGTCTTGAATAATTAGTAGGAATTGACTAAACATGGCACCATATCAACTTTGATTAATCGGTGAATTAATCGTGGGTCTATTAATTTACTAGGGGTGATTAGTATGTATACGTATGTCACCTTCCATCGAATAATGCATAGTGTGTTAAAGTCCATCCACTAGCTCATTATTTTTATAAAAAATAAAAAATATGGAGAACATGCATATTAGAGTCTTCAATGTAACAAAAGCAGGAAAATGTCACTCTTTTTTTGACAAACCCCTAAATTGTCAATTATAATAAAATGTCAATTACAACCTGATTGTGAAACAAAAAACGAGTTAAACAAATAACTGTTTTGTTTTCAGATCGCTTAACACATAGAATATCCAAATTCTTTAATCTAAAAAGTATTACAATGACATCT
The DNA here is from genome assembly GCA_030848705.1 of Heracleum sosnowskyi. Taxonomy (NCBI): domain Eukaryota; kingdom Viridiplantae; phylum Streptophyta; class Magnoliopsida; order Apiales; family Apiaceae; genus Heracleum; species Heracleum sosnowskyi. The sequence goes on from CM061237.1 coordinate 14,773,441, forward strand.
CGAACAATCCAACCTACATCAGTTGTGAAACTATTAGCATCGCAATTGACCTTCACATAAGCACCATCTGTAGCCCAATGTTCAGAACTATCAGTTACATCAACTGATATTGAAGCAACAAATGCCCCCAAAATATGAACAATTTTTTGTTGTGAAAGGTGAGCTCTTGCGGTATTCACCACCATCCCAGATTTGATGCAAGCCTTACAGATCACCCAAAATATCATAAAAATCCTTCTCAGAAAAACTATCAAAACCCATAACAAACCACACAAAAACATCAAAACATAACACACTAACATCCCAAAAAGATGGGCACGACTAAACAACCTTGATAACAATGTACTTGACAAGAACTCACCCAAAAAGGATTAGATCTCGATTTTATTAAAAAACTGGTAAATATAATAGATGATGAGAGAACGAAGGGACTTAATAGATGAAAGGGATGGAGGTCGAAGAATGAAGAAGTGGCGGCTAATGTCAGTCTTAATTTAGTAGTAATTGGTAATTAGCCCAATTAGGAGTTCGTAAATGGTTGGAACTTACACGTTTGGTTAATTTAATCACGCGCTGCGCTGGAAGATGCTAGTTTTAGACCCAACACCAACAGCCAAGGAAACTGCAGCGTAATTTAATCTCCTATAAATGGAACGGAGATTAGTTTAATTCACGACATGCAGGCTAATTTAAGTGCAAGTACTTTTTAAGCGTGACGGGTACTGGTTTTGAACTTTAGTTTCCTCGAAGTAGCTCCGAATTTCCTGACCAGTAAATTATTTCAAGGTCCTTGTTTGAGTTTACTGTACTTTAACTTTAACTACAAGAACAATATTTTTACATTGGATTCACAGTTTGACACATATCGACTATTTCTGATAAACAAGCATATATATATATATATATATATATATATATTAGTGAATTCGTTGCATGAATGATTAGTCATAATAAAATCTTAATTTGATTTTTCTGAATTACGTGGAGTTTTGACCCAAGCAGTACTCCGCGTATCAATTCCAGAGCTTTCTACTAATATATGTGTTAAATTAGCTAAAGCAAATCTCTTTTTATTAGGAAAGCAAATCTACTTTTAATTATAGCCAATGAAATTAAAGGAAAGCTGTTTAGTATTATCAGCACTTGATCTAAAAGCCAATCCAACCCGTATCAAATAAAATTATTCCTTGGCTAACGTACCCTCTCTTATTACATGCACTACTAAACACAAATAATTAAGAAGAAATTAGAACAGCATTACATCACGTTATGCCCTAATGATGCCTATATAAACACCCTCAACTTAGTAGTTCTCATCACACACACACACACACACACACTAAATGGATTCAAGCAGTATGCTTTCCAAAGATACAACCTGGTGCTTCTTTGCACTTCCGGTCTTTCTAAGCTCTAATAACCTTCTCCAGCCCTTTGTTTTGTTTTCGCTTTTTCTCACCTTGATCACTATTTCTCTTCTTGCTTGGGCCTTTTCTTCGGGCGGTGTTGCCTGGAAAAATGGGCGAAATCGATTGGGCTCAGTGCCTATCCCTGGCCTAAAAGGCCTTCCTGTTTTAGGAAGCATATTGAGTCTAAGCAAGGGCTTGCCTCACCGCTCTTTAGCTTCCATAGCTTCCGCTCGAGCAGGCCTCAGCAAACAGCTCATGGCTTTTAGTCTTGGTTCTACTCCCCTAGTTGTCACTTCTGATCCTGTTGTTGCTCGGGAGATTCTCACTTCACCTCACTTTGCTGACCGTCCTGTTAAACAATCGGCTAAGTCCTTGTTGTTCACCCGAACCATTGGTTTTTCTCCTAACGGCGCCTACTGGCGCAACCTCAGAAAGATTGCATCAACTCACCTTTTCGCTCCCCGTCGCATTGCAGCACATGAAGCCGGACGACAGCTAGACTCGGCTTCTTTAGTACGAGGTATTGCAGCTGAACAAGCTACACGAGGAGTTGTGACTTTAAGGAAACACCTGCAGGATGCTGCGTTGAATAATATTATGGGAAGTGTTTTCGGGAGACGGTTCGATACCGAGAAGGATAACAACGAAGTGAATGAACTGAGGGAAATGGTTGCTGAAGGGTTTGAACTGTTGGGTGCGTTTAACTGGTGTGATTATCTACCCTGGCTTAGCTATGTGTATGATCCACAACACGTAGTTAAGAGATGCGAGGCTCTTGTCCCCCGAGTTAGAGAGTTCGTTGGAACAATTATTCAACAACATAAACTTAATCATCAGTCTAATGACGCTGCTGATGATGCTGATTTTGTTGATGTTTTGTTGTCACTGGATGGAGAGGACAAGCTTAGTGATGAGGACATGATCGCTGTCTTATGGGTACGCACGTTTTTTATAAATAATTCTGCAAAAAGATGTTAATCAACTCGATGCAATAAAAAATAGATACTTGAGTTGTTACGGTTGGATAATTCAGGTCGTAACTGGGGTGATCTATACTAATAATTTTACTGATTTGACTCGCTAAGTTTTGTACTTTGGCATGCAGGAAATGATTTTCAGAGGTACTGATACAACGGCTCTGTTGACTGAGTGGGTGATGGCCGAGTTAGTGTTGCACGAGGACATTCAAACTAAACTTAACAACGAGATTAACAACGTTGTAGGCAACAAAGATGTAACGGATGCTGACGTGGTGAAGCTACCCTATCTACAAGCAGTAGTCAAAGAGACTCTCCGGATCCACCCACCCGGCCCACTTCTCTCATGGGCCAGGCTCTCCACCTCGGACGTCCAGCTCAGCAACGGCATGGTAGTCCCGGCAAACACAACTGCACTGGTGAACATGTGGGCCATAACCCATGACTCAGCATCGTGGGAGGCCCCACTAGAGTTCAAGCCGGAAAGGTTCTTGGGAGATGGTGACGTGGACGTGAGAGGTGGGGAACTCAAATTAGCACCATTCGGGGCGGGTCGTCGGGGCTGCCCGGGTAAGAACCTGGGCCTGGTGACGGTGAACATGTGGGTGGCAAAGTTGGTGCAGAACTACAAGTGGGCCCAGGACGTGACCAAGGACCCAGTTGACCTAACTGAAGTGTTGAAGCTGTCTTGTGAAATGAAGACCCCACTTTGTGCTCTGGCAATTTCAAGGAAACTCGTTGACTGAAGTTGGTTGACTAAATCTGTTAGCCCTGTTATAACTATATAAAATATTATGCTACGGAGGTTGAACCAAAATTGATAGGTACTAAAATAATATATTAAGGTACTGTACTACATTAAGTACCAGATCGAAATGAACATTGTGTACTATGTAATTGTAATATAAAAATCCAGACTCTGCTGTTGCGGAGATCTAGTGACTGTATATGTTGCGTACAGAATCCAATATGTGATTATATAAGAAAAGGGGATGTTTGGATGTATCATACATAGAGCTCCCAATTTGATACACGACACGTGAACACGGTACGAACACGACACGAATAATTAGTGTTTCGTTGCAAAAAATTGGTGCACGAACATGAAAAAACACGAATATAATTAGTGTCGGGTTTGGGTTTTCACAATAGGTACACGACACGAAACGAAAGTACACGAATTAATGAAGTAAATAAATAATTTTAAAAAATATATATTATTTATAGTATTGCATATTTAGAAAATATATAAGGAATTACATATGAACAATAAATAAAAGTTTCATGACTAATTAGCAGTAAGTTATACATTTATATATAAGAAGTATACATTTATATATATAAGTTATATTTACAATTTTTTGTAAAACTGTATGTATTACATATTTAATACACATTTCATAAAAATTTACATAATTAAAATAGTTTTATAATATATAAATTTTAATTTAATTAAATTTATATTTATATTTTTGTTTAATGTACACGAATATGACACGTAAAGTACACGCCACGTTTTGAATTGGATATGTGTTTCAAATTTAGTACACGAATCCAAAACGAATCGGATATAGGTTTTAAATTAAGTACACGAAAACACGAAAGTACACGACACGAAAGTACATGACACGGTCCAATTGTCAGGTCTACTCTAAAGCGCCACCAAGGAAGTTCGAAATGTTCTAGTTTTTAACAATACCAAATTCCTGACTTCAGCTAATCCAGAAATGGAAATTATATCCCCCCTTCCCTCGTCTAGAATAATTGAGTAAGTAAACTATCTCCATCTTTTTGAAAACATCTTGTACACAAAAAGTACATGTTTAGTAGTCAACTAAACATCACAAATAAAAATAGAAAAACATGAGCCGTGGAGCTCTCAGCTGAAGAGGCTGCCCCGAAAAAAATACCGACATCTTAAAATTAGCCGGTGCTTTAGCTATTGTATCACTACTTAAAATAAGTAACCCATTCCTTTTTACTACATATATATGCACATAATACAACTTAAATAAGTAATAGAACAAAAACTATACTATTCCTGGTGATAATATATCTATCCGATTAATTTCAGATCGAAGAAACTATTGCTAATCAAATATTTTAATAGTGTAATTACATGATGGAGTTAATGTTGGGGTCCGCCCCGAATTCCTAAATAAGTTAAGAATCCTATTATGAGCAGTATTCTAATTTGTGATAATTGAGGAAAGTCTTATTCTGGTAGAAATAAGAATTGTGGAAGATTTTTATCCAAGATAAGAAAAGATGGTAATTGTCACAAATAGAATTGAGATATATTAGGATTAGAATATTTGTAGTGCCTATAAATATAGATATTTTTAGGGGTTTTGAAGTATTGCAAAAGTTAGAGAGTTGTGTGCGATACACAAGAGAGAGCTTTTGTAATCAATGTGAGGTGATTGTATTCACGAGCGTTGAGTGAGGGAGCGACTCCAATCTTGTAATACATTCATAGTGGATTTGTGGTTTTACCCTCCCTTGAGGGGTTTCCACGTTAAATTGTTGTGTTCTTTACTTTCGTGTTTGTTATTGTGTTTGATTAACGTTGATCTATAATGGAAACGATCCTAACAGTTAATGGTTATATAACTTAAAAAATACCAGATATAAAAAATGGAACTACTCGTAGAAAAATTGACCTCAAAGCAATCCAGAACATTGCTCGTAAAGGGTTATTCCCCAAACATTTGCATCTCTTCAACTAAAGTGCCCTTTAAATTTCAGACCTTCAAAGAAAATTCTTGCATTTAACACAAATTGACAGGTAATAAATGATATAATTGCGGAAAAGACATCCTAGAACTCTTTGGCTATATAAAGAAAAAACAAATGCTCCTAACAGATTTGGAATACGGAAACTCTTCCTCCTTTCCTTTTTAGATCTTATAATGTAACAAAAGTATACACGGAAACATACACATAAATGCGGAATGTGCAAGTTTCTATGTTAAACTTTTCTTTTCAATATCATACAATTTTAATCTATTATCAACTTGTACTTGACGAAAATAAGGAAGAACTACGGCAACAAAGAAACACAATTTAATGTATGAAGTGTATAAAGGATATGATCAAACATTCAAAAAACACACAACATTCAAAGTTTATAGCACAATTTCACGTCCTCCAACCTGCAATTTATATGGAACACGAAAACTTTACAAAAAGTCATAAAACTATATCAGAACTTTCATCATAAATTAATAAAAGCAACAAACTAAAATCCAAACAATACAAACAAATTATGTCTAAGTAAGTCTTGGAACATACAAACATTTTAATTACAGGACTAAGATTATGCTTTTAAAATAGAAATTCAAACTTACACAAAAATATAAGACCCATGACATGATAAATTCAACCTGCAAATGAGCATACGTCAAAATTCATGAGGAGATATTGGGAAAAACTCAATTGAACTATTTAGACATTAGAAAATACACTACTTGTTGGAGGTTCAAACAACAAACTAACAATGACAAACTCTATTAGTACTAAAACCAAACAGTTGGAGTGCAAATTTTAAACTATTAAAATATTGAAAAACAACGTATAATACTTTTAAGAAGATATAAAATGAAGACAAATCATGAAATCATCGAGAAGATGTAGAATTTCGAACAAATCGAAATAGAGTACATAACGTATAAACCGTGTTTCTTCTTTAACTGAAAAATATTTTCACTCGAAACTTGCAAAAGAAGAGGAAAAGTATAAGAACAAAGATGATGACAATTGAATTCAAATTTGAAAAAGATAGAAAAATAGCAGAGAGAAGTGAATTTGCATTTGATATATTTGGATAATTTGATTTGGGGAAATGATCCCTAATTGAATTTGAAAATTTGAAAACATAGCTTCCCTGGGAAGCCTTTGTCAGCGCAAAGTAATAAAAAAACCAATATTTATGTATGAAGTTATCCAACCGCGCGTGCTGTAGTTTTTTTTTACGTTGACACGCGATAATGTACTAAAATAATGAGTGGTAGCTGAAATAATGAGTGGCAGCGGCTGTAAAATTTGGCAACTTGAGGGGTAATCTTTGAAAATGAAGGTAACACTGTTCAAAATAAGGAGTTTGAACTATAATATACATAGATATCAGAAAATTTAAATTATTTTATAAAATTTATTCATTTATCGAAATTAAAGATATGTATATGTGTTATATTGAAATTGAATACCTATTTATTTAACATTATTTTTTTATTCCATATTTATTAATAAAAAATTAGATATATGAAACTAACAAACAAATTAAAAAAAATGCGGATTTTGATTTTTCCAAATAACCAGAACGGAGAAGGTGATACATATGCATCAAATTTTTTTTCGAGAAGAACGCATGCTTCAAATCTTATTCGCTAGTTTATCCTCAAATTTGAGAAGCAATTACATTTCAACAAATCATGCTCAATACTCAGGTGGAGAACTTTTTTCTAACACTTGGCGACATCAGAAGTTTTTTTATCAGACTAGGCATCAGAATTCTAAAAGTGATAATTATCATTTAACAGCATGTAGGTGGACAGGTGTGTATCTTTTTTATTTTTCTTCTATTTTCTTTTCAATAGTGGAAATGTGGAATGTGTCATAGTTGTATAATGACTCCCCTAAATGCATTTTTTGTAATAACAAATGAGTTTTGTTATATATAAATTCTTAAACTTCAAACTAATTATAGATCATGTATTTTTATATATATAATGTAATGTGTGTATTGCACATATTATTTAGAAATTTTGTAGTATATACTTCAGTACATATATAAAAATTATTTGGTATACGATTAGTTCTAAATTTAAGGGTTGCTGACATTAGAATGTGATGTAGATATAGCTTATTTCCATGGTTAGGAGATTTGCCCTGATTTTATTATTGGTGACCAAGTTTGGTCATACACTATAAACACATTCTACTGGTGAATAGAGAGACAAAAAAACATTGAGAAAATTAGCAGAAGTTTAACATATTGGTATCAAGAGCCACGGTGAATTTGTGGTGAATTTAAACACTTTTTTTCATTTTCTTTCTTTGGTGTGTGGGACTCCTATAACCATAAGAGATTATGGCTGCCGGTGATACAAAAAATGGTGAAGGAAGCAGTAACATCGAGAAGAAGATTGACATGATTTATTATCTTGGATCAAGTGACAACCCTGGGAATGTGATTACACCACTCCACTTGCGTGGTCAAAATTATGATGAATGGGCGAGGGCGATTCGAACCTCGTTACAAGCAAAACGAAAATATGGCTTTGTGGACGGGAAAGTCCCAAAACCAACTACAATTGAGAAATTAGAAGACTGGACAACAGTACATTCAATGCTTATTGCATGGTTGCTTAATACAATTGACCCATCATTGCGCTCCACTCTTTCTTACTATATTGATGCCTAAGAGCTTTGGACTCATCTCAAACAATTAAAGGCATCCCTAAGAGAATGCAAGAAAGGAAAGGATGAAGAGGTGTCAGCATATTTTGGTCGTCTATCTCGTATTTGGGATGAACTTGTGACATATGTTAAGAAATCATCGTGTAAGTGTGGAAAGTGTACCTGCAATGTCGATAAACAAGTGACTGATTTGTGTGACGAGGATTATTTACATCATTTTCTTATTGGTCTTGATAGAGCTTATGCTACAATTCACTCAAATTTGCTCTCACAAGATCCTTTACCAAATATTGATCAAGCATACCAACGAGTAATCCAAGACGAGAGTTTACGGCAAGCAGAATCTTCGATACATGAGAATCCTGAAAACATCATGGCCTTTAGGGTCACATCTGATGTTCGTGGTAAATCAAAGTTTGTCGACAATTTTGAAATTTTTTGTAATCATTGCAATCGAGAAGGGCACAACGAGAGCTCATGTTTTCAAATTCATGGCTTTCCCGAGTATACAGATATCCCTTAAATAATAAATCCTGAACCCCTTTTTATGGTTTTTTACACCCCCTACCCCAAGACTTCATATAAAATTACATAAAATGCCATCCAAAATTTTCTTAAATTCTTACAGCTCATATGTTTTTGGCACATTAGCATGCACGTCATAAATACATACAGATAGACCTATCATCTATCCATTCTTCCTCAATTCAAATTTCTCATACTTTTACTCTCTTTTACAACGCCGATTTCATAGATCCAATTTCATTATTTATATTTTGTTTGATTGCATTTATATATTCTGATTCTCTTTACTTTGATTTGCAGGTACAAATTCAAAATACATACCATTCGAATTTCAATTTCAAATTCAAACTCATTCAAATCTCTCTCTCCCCTTGATTCTGTTTCTCAAACCCAGCCTTTTCGTTGATACCAGGTATACTTTTTATAGTTGAATTTTGATGAGTTGGTATTTTTATTCTAAGATTGTTATTATTAGTATATAATTTGAATTTGAAGTTAGTTGTCACTAAGGTGTTTGATATAACGTCACAAAGAATTTTGTTAGAGTTCTCACTAGCTTCCGTTCTAAGAGAAATTTCGCCTTTTCCTCGACTAATCAGGCTTCCGCAGAAAGCAAGAAAATTGTTGGCGTCTTCTACGAGGATAATGAATATGCTTCGGCCAATCCAAGTTTTCTCGGTTGTGCTGAGAATGCTTTAGGCATTCGTGAGTGGCTGGAATCAAAAGGCCACCAATACATAGTCACTGATGATAAAGAAGGACCTGATTGTGGTAAGATATGTTGATCCTTAAGCTAAATTTTAAGTTATGCTAGAAACTTGGTCTTATTGTCAATCCATCATACAGATGCATAGTTGGATGATGAAGAGGTGTTTGGTTTACTCAAGTCATTCTTTACGAAAATAGAAGTATAGTTTACAGAGTACATAGTACATAGTACAAATTTTTGAAAGTGTTGTCTAAACTCTAAACTGAAGAAAAATGTTCTCATCCTAGAGTTGAAAATATGCACAGTGTTTATATCTCTACGTTAAAGCTGAAATGATGGTGTCATATATATATGGATTTACTAAAGATGACTTAACAACTGAAGTGTCTCTATTCACCCTGATGTGTAGGATAATTTTACATACCATAGAGGACAGTTCTAAATCTTCGTGTCATTTTATATGCTCATTGCAATACATTGTTCAGTCAAATGCTCTATGTTGTCGGGAACAACCATCACCACTACCTCCATAGTCACCTTCATATGAATATGCAAGATCTGCTCAAGTGTATCATTTTGTTTTGATGATTTTTCTCGAGGTTCGGCTTTCATTGTTGTGTGAATGATGAAATACTTATACATTATGTACTTTGCATGATTTCAGAATTGGAGAAACATATCCATGATCTCCATGTCCTCATAAGTACTCCCTTCCATCCAGCCTATGTTACGGCTGAAAGAATTAAGAAGGCAAAAAATTTGCAGCTATTGCTCACAGCTGGAATTGGATCCGACCATATTGATCTGAATGCTGCAGCTGCAATTGGGTTGACAGTTGCAGAGATTACTGGAAGAAATTTGTTTCTGTTGCAGAAGATGAGCCTCAAGATGGAACCAGAAATTGAGAACCAAATAGGGGCGTAGTTTGAGGAGGATCTTGATAAGATGCTTCCGAAATGTGACATAATAGTCATCAACACTCCCTTAACTGAGAAAACCAAGTAAGAATCTTTTACCCAATGTTGAAACTTAAGATGTCTTGAATATTATTCGCCCTTCTACAATACAAGAAAATTGTAACTTACCACTAAATGTATCTGTAACCTAGGGGATTGTTTGACAAAGCTAAGATATCCAAGTTGAAGAAAGGGGTTCTCATAGTTAACAACGCTCGAGGAGCTATTATGGATACACAAGCAGTTGTTGATGGTTGTTCCAGTGGACATATAGCAGGCAAGTTTCAAAAAGCTATATAACATCCCTTCCCTTAAATAATAAATCCTGAACCCCTTTTTATGGTTAGTTAGGATTGAAGATGAAAAGCTAAAGTTAGTTGCGGAGGGTTGCAATCCAAGAGTTGTAAGTGTCAAAAAATTACCTTGAATTCTATACCTTAACAAAGAACATGACATACTTTAATCTCAGTATTATCTATCCTTTTGTCGTATGTTTGTTTTTCTAAAATTAGTTAATTCTTAACCGCTTCAATTATTATCTGATAAATTATTTTTTGCATTAGGATAAGGCAAAGGAATTTTCTGGAGAAATCTCAAAAGCACAGCACACTATGCAGTAGGCTTCTTTCTTCAAATAACTGGATTCACTGATAGTGGAAGTATTATGATCTCTTTGTTCAATTTGTTTATAATACATATGCCTATGTGCAGGTCGCTAGATAAAACAATATCTAATCTGGAAATGGAATTAGCTGCAGCAAGGGTCGTGCAAGATTCTATACTCACTGGTATACCTATATCTGGTGACTTGAGTGTAACTGAACCAACAAAGAGAAGAAAATATTTAATGGTGATCAACATTAATACTGCTTTTAGCAGCCGAAAGAGAATAGACTATGTTCGTGCGACGTGGATGCAACAAGGTTAATTAAGTCTTTCTTGAGTGCGTTTTTCTTCAGTAACATTTAGTGTTTCTTATTATTAATTATATGTTACCAGGTGAAAAACTAAAGAAGCTTGAAGATGAGAAAGGCATTATAATGAGATTTGTCATAGGCCACAGGTGGGTGGTGCTTGAGCTGATTACTATGATTAATTCGAAAACTATAATTACATACAAGTTGGATGGGGAAAGTCACCTTGGTCGCAACTTTAATGATTTTTCTTGTGTTTCAAAGCATACTATTAGATTTACTTTACACTAATATCTGTTTAAAATCTTATCTTGACTTTAGTTGAGAATAAAATTAATTATTGTTGATGGAAGAGGACTGTTGCCCAGTAATAATCTATTGTAGAAGGGGGGTTGAATACAATAGAGTAAGATAATCGACTTCTTAATGTATATATCACAAATATGAAAAGAAAGATAACAGCTTTATTAAATCTGATATAAAACTGTTACAAACTCTCTTAAGAAATTCTGATGTTCTTAAGAGCTGCTAGCTTACAAAAACTCTCTCAAGAAATTCTGTTCTTAAGAGCTTCTCTCCGATTATGTTCTCTCTCGAATGAATACATAAATCGAAACCAAAACTGTGTTTATATAGTGCACACAGCTTCTCTATCAATAACAAGATAAGTCCTAATCATAACAAAGATAGAAACATATCTTTAACCGATAGCTGCATACTACAAACCAGGAACAAATAGAATAAACTTCCATGTTTATCTAGACTCCAAATATAACTCGAAGTAGGAATCCTGATCAGCTTCAAGTCCTGATGATCAAACCTGATCATAGTCTGAGTAGGAATCCTGATGATCAATAAGATACTGACGCTTGATCAAATACTGATGACCATGCAATACTGATGACGTCAACAATCCTGATCAGTTGAGTCTAGCTTCTGACGATCATTGAATTCTGATCTAACAAGGACTTTTTCTTTGTTATTAAAAAAGTATCGAAATATAGTTAGTTCGAATCTCCAATCCATTTGTTGTTGTCATCAGTGCTACATCAGGTGGAATTCTCGATAGAGCTATCGAAGCAGAAGAGCATAAACATGGAGATTTCTTGAGGCCGGTAAGACTTCTCTTCCTGTTTTCAACATTTCCAACTATTGTGCAATAAATAATACAGTTAGGCCCACACCCATCATCTCATACCAAAAGATAACATCCCATTGTCTACGAATTACTCAAACAAAACAATTGATGAGCACTTCTTTTATTGATTAAATCTGAGCAGGACCATGTTGAGGGATACCTTGAACTGTCAACCAAGACAAAGATATATTTTGCCACTGTTGTTGCTTTGTGGGATGCTGATTTCTATGTGAAGGTTGACGATGACGTACATGTAAACATAGGTAAAGATCTAGCTAGACACATCATTTTGGCATCTTGAAGATTCATAAAATGATATATGTATAGATGCTTGCTCCTAATAGCCGGCTAAAAATATGCGGTAGTTTATCAGTTTGCTTGAAATTATGATGTTTTGTTCCCTTCCATTTAATAAAGAATTCATATCTAGGCAATAAATGGCAATGTAAGAACCTAGCATTTTAGCAATACCTGTATGACATAAGGAGTATAATTTGTTAGATTGAAATTTGCAGATAGCTTCAGTTTTCTTAAGAAATAAGCAAACACGAATCATTTTTAATGAAAGTTACTTTTAACGGATACAGCAAAGGAATTTTTTTTGTACACGTTTTGATGTTACTTTAATGAAAGTTACTTCATTATTTTGATATGATATTCTTTTGTGATGTTAGGAGCCTAATGAGTCAAATGTTGATTTTATAAACTTGATTTTTTTCAAGGTTATAATGAAGTATAAAGGAACAATTTCTTGAGGGAAGCATGAACTTTGAGAAAAAGCAGAACATGTAATCAAAATTACTTTTTAAAAATCCGGGTATTTGTTAATTTGACAATTTCTTGATTTTACTCAAGATCATTTTTAATCATTTATGCATTGTTTAAACTCTTCCTCTCATTTAAAATTCAAAACTAATCTCTTACTTTTTTTCTCTCAAGACTCCCACACTTAATTTTAAATTTTAGGTACGTGCGCAATGTTTCCTGTTTATCCATCTTGGTTAAATCTGTTGTTCCAAGCTGAGCTTTTTGGTTATGCTCTGTTTATTTGTTCGTGTATATATATACTTTTATATGTATTTTTAGATTCTTGAATTTAGGTTTGATTGCTAAGTTTTCAGTTCTTCGATGAATTTGTTTGTTTATTATATTTAAATGATCTTATATTTTTCCTGATTGAGATTTGTGTTTCTGTTTTAATTCCTGATTGAGATTTGTTTGTTTGTATGTATTTTGAAATTCTTGAATTTGTAGTGTTTGAAGAAGTACAACAGTGGATATGGAGAATCGCGTCCTGCACTGCGTGATAAAGGATTCGAATATTGGTAAAAATAATAGGTCGCCTATATGGATAAATGTAATTAATTGAGTTTAACATAATGATTGAATGTAGGAGGGATTTGTAGGCGTGGATGGAAAAAACACATTATGCAAGAGTTATGTGCATTTTTTGTGAATCAAATATTGTAATGGTTATGTTACAATATTTATCGAGGGTTTGGTTCTTCAAGTAGAAATCAAAATAAGATATGTTTGTTGAGGTGATGTTCTATGACATACAAGTATCTAAGATAATCTTGACAGCTGCAGAGGTAATTCACAACAATCTTGGTAATTTTTTTAGATTCAAGTTTTAATGTATGGTTACAGGTGGTTATGTCAGTTGTTACAAGCCATCCTTTTTTGTTGCAAAAGCGCCTTATCTAACTGGTGGTGTTGGTGTTGCTCTGTTTTTGCATTGAGATGTGGTTTATTATTATGTATGTAGTTTCATTTGGCGTGTTTCATGTTTATGAATGTTTTCATGAATTCATGTAATATATGTATTCTTTTGATCTTAAGTTTTGTATTGTGTTTAAAAAATGGAATTTGTTGTTGGGTATATAGCATTCATAGTTTCATACACATAAGTGTTTGCAAGCTTAAATTGGACTTTACATCTTTATAATCTAAAAAAAAAGTTTGACAGAGCTAATTTTGGTCTTTGCAATCAGAATTAGGCCATATGAGTTGATTGTTTTTTTATATTTCTAAGTAGTAGTTTATTTCGAGTTGTTAGCGTGTATGTTTGTAGACAGTAGTTTCGTGGGGTTCTTAGGTGTTCTCGATCTTTTGGAATGTGAATGTATTATATACCTTCCCGGCTTCCGCTACAACTTAGGAGGGATTTTAAGCTTAATATTATTCAATGGTCTTCAAAAAAAATCAGAATTAAACGTCTTATTGTAACCTATTGAAATAGGGCCACTGCATAATTCTTTTTTATTTTAATTGAAGTTTTACAAATGTAGTGAAATCCATTAATTTTAACAACTCGAAATTATCAAGATGCAAATATTATTTAGCTCAATATTATAATTTTAACTTAATCTTTATAAAAAATTTACATAGTCTAAATATTAATAAACATTAGCTTAGATCTCGTGCGGTATATGATTTTCTTTAATATAATATTATTTTTATTTATTTTATTATTGAAAATTTAAAACAAAAATTTTGTAGGTTAAATTTATTTAATTGATTTGATTTAATAATAATAATAATTAAATATGTGCTACAAGTTTGAAAAAGAAGATGATTTAGTTAGAACATTAGAAGAGGGCATGTTGTTAGCTTTTAATGGCACTTAATTGTAAGGTAGTAGTTTTTATATTCAATGTCATATGTGGTTTTATGATATCTTCGAGTTTTAATAAATTATGCTGGTACTACTACAAATCTGAAATGGTTGAATTGGTGAATGGTGATTCTTTAACTTGCTTTAATTTATGTTAAAGTTAAGATTTTAGAAATGTATGGGTTTGCTAACGTATTAAGTTTACCTTTCAAAATAATCTTTTAATTAATTACGAGTTTTACTTATAAGTATAAAATATTTAAAAATCGAGGTATCGCCTAAGGCGATACCGAGAAGTTAATCATAATAAATTTATTTTAAATTTTTAATACAAATATATTTATTATAAAATAGTTCATTAAAATAATTAATATTGATCATAATATCCTCCATTAAAAAAAACTTTAATATGTTTATATTAAAAATTCGAGGTATCGCCGCAAGGCGATACCGAGAAACATTTAATACAAAATTTTCAAGCACACCTCTTTCTTTTGCTTTATTTTATTCTCTAATATGGGGAGAAAGAATTCATTAAAAATATTCATTTTACTATTTATAGACGACACTTCAAAAAAATGTGAATGAGAAAATAAATAAATCTAATATTACTTATTTATTTGTATAAATAACTTAATTAAGAAACTAAAATGCTATTATTTTAGTATTAAATAAATTTATCAAACTATTCTCAACTATAATTTCTTTTTGATTTGGAAGGAAACTGCATAAGTATGATTCTAATATCATGCCTTACGATATTAATATGAAAGATAACAACAGTTCACTTGGAACTTCAACCTATGGAGGACAGGTTTCTTTGGCTTCAGATAGTTAGCTGTATTTCTTTCTCATTCTTTATTATGTATGTTGCGTGTTGGAGGATCAATATCTATTCTTTAACTTACTTTTATTTATGTTAAAGTTAAAATCTTAGAAATGTATGGATTTGCTAATGTGTTAAGTTTATCTTTCAAAATAATTTTTTTATCAATTTGCAGGTTTGCTAAGTATAAAATATTTAAAAATCGAGGTATCGCCAAAAACGATACCGAGAAGTTAATCATAATAAATTTATTTTAAATTTTTAATACGAATATATTTATTATAAAATTGTTCATTAAAATAATTAACAGTGTTCCAAATATCGTCCATTTAACAAAAAAATAAATTTTAATATGTTTATATGAAAAAACCGAGGTATCGCCGCAAGGCGATACCGAGGAACATTTAATACAAAATTTTCAAGCATAACTTTTTATTTTATTTTATTCTCTAATATGAGAAAAAGAATTCATTAAAGACATACATTTTACTATTTTACAGGCCTTCAAAAATAAATGTGAATGAGAAAATTGAATTATACAATTAACTGTACAATTTTTTTTTTTGTAGTTTTTTAATCTAAAAGGGATACGTGTTTCATTTTCAAATATAGAACTCAGATAATTTTTTGGTACTTTGTTTTATGATTCATTACATTAGTCATGAACTAAAAGTTTCAGTGAACGTGGAATTGTACAGAACATCATATAGTGAATTGTAATAAAAGTACAGTTACAAAACAACTTAAATAGTTTCGTTTTTAAACATGGGGTTAATGAATATAGTGAACATTGTCCTTAATGAATATAGTGAACTCCTTATATAGTGAACTCACATATAAAGAAATAAATATTGAACTCACATATAGTGAAATAAATATCGAACTCACATAGAGTGAACTCTTTATATAGTGAACTCACATATAGTGAACTCCTTATAAGTGAATTATATTAAGTTAATAATTATATGTATCTCACAGTATATATCTTTACAATACCATTAAGAGGGTTTTTTGCTTTTAATAAAGATTTAATTATTATAGATATTAATTTAAAATTAAGTTAAATATATTAAGATATTAATAATTATATGTATACCGCGGTATACCTGACATACCATTTAAAGGGGGTTTCTGCTTTTAATAAAGATTATACATTCAAATGATCCAAATTTGAATCAATTTCATTTACATCTTTTATATAATTAAAAAAAACCAATAAACCACACTTAAATAGTTTTAGGAAAAATAATAATAAACAAAACTAAATGTAATCTTTTATAAAAATAAATAATAAAATAATCTTTTAAAAAAAATTTAAATTTTTAAAGCCCATGCGTAGCGGGCATAAATACTAGCCTATATATACATATGACAAATGTTCAGTATAGACAACTTAAAACTTAGCTATGTTAGACCAAATTTGCAGTATAATATATTTTTAACTTATATACTAACACTGAAATTACAGTACAATAAATCTAAAAATTACAATACAAGGAATTATGATTTACAAAACAAGTTTATTTCGATTATGAATTTAAAAAAAATAAAGATTGTAGGTTGCCCGGAAATATAATACATAAAATGTATTAAAAAAAACTTAATAGTGCAGTACAATTATTTTAGTATACATGTGATCTAAGAGGTCTAACATTTAAATGGTCTAAACTGAACATAACTCATATACATATATACATATATGACTTTTTATCCCGTTCCATTTATAATTTGTGCGTAATTTTTGGGACAGTCGACTTCTTCCTTTTCTCTAACCCTAATCTTTATTGGTACTCTCACTCTCACTTTTTCATCCACTATACATTATATGTTCACATTTTTTGCACCATTTGTGTTTTTTTCTTTTGTGTGGATGATCTCTTTTGATATTTAGTCATTGTTGTTTCATTTATAATGTCAGTGTTAAAAACAATTTTTCTTTATTTCATATCTATTTTTTTTGTTTGATAATTTGACTTTTAAAAATATTTCAATTTTATTATAACCTTTAATTTTTGCAATTTATTATAATTTTTAAATTATATTATTAAATCACATAGACCGCATAATATAATTTAAACAATTTTTAAGTTACGCAGTACATTTGCGATTTAAAATTTAAAACCAAACCACATGCAAATTTGTTCATAATTTTTAAAAAAAAATTGCGCGTCCCGCACCACAAACACCTTAGTGCTACTATTTGTAGTCCTAGCGGAAGAGGCCCAAGAAGATTGGCATCTTGAGTTCAACCTCCAACCTTTAGAGATCGAAGCCCTTGTGGCATATAGTCCTCCACAAATAAATAACATTAGTATAAAATAAAATTCGGATTAGAATTTAGAAATATTTTTCCCACTTTCCACTATTTCGAGAATAGAAAAAAGTAATGATAGTAGTAAAATTATTCATTTTTAAACTATACAGGGTAAAGATGAGTATTGTTAGGCCTCTCAAACGGATAATTCGGATACGGATCTACCTATATCCGAATCCGAATCCGAAAATCTGAATCCGTATCCGAATCCGAAAATATTTAAATAAATATATCTGAATCCGAATCCGCCGGATACTATCATCTGAATCCGAATTTCAGTTAGAATTTTTTAGTTTTTATATTAAATTTTAATTCAAAAACATTGAAAAACAGTAAAAAAATATTTTAAAAAATAAAATAAACTATATATATATATATACATATACATATACATATATATATATATATATATATATATATATATATATATATATATATATATATATATATATATATATATATATATATATATATATATATATATATAGGCAAAGGTTCCAAAGAGAACCATAATTTTGGAGTACACCAAAGAACCAATCTGAACCGTCCGATTGATTCTAATCCAAACCATTCATCTTTTTACTTATCTATTTTGATTTGTAAAATTCATAACAAATTGAAAAAATTAGATTTTTATCTAATTCTTTTTCCGCAAAATCCTATAATTATTCTAGTATTTAATCATACTTTAATATTATTTTGGACGAACCCCAACTTGGTATCAGAGCCATGTACTTAATTGTATTTTTGGACTTATACTTTGAATAATTATGACTTGGTTTTATGAGAAATTCAGGTACATAAAAAGAAAAGAAAGTGAACTAATTCCTTTAAAGGAACAATTAGATCATTTCTTCAGGATCCAATACGATGAAGATCTAGAAGCACAATGGGTCAACGACCACACAGCTTTGGAAATCATCAACGCTTGGATTGAGATTACTAATCTACAAACTCAGGTTAGAAATCTTGAAAACCATATTAAGATGGTAAAATCTACAATTACAGGAAATATTTATGCTTAAATATGTCTGAAATTGAGGAAAACTCTGAGGAAACTCAGAATAATTTTGAAATCGAATTTTCTGAAAATGAAAAAGGTTTTCAAGGTAGCTTTTTAGTAAAGCAAGACATTCTTTCTAAAATCAGGAAAACAAAACTTGATTTGGAAAAAGAGAAAATATTTAACATCCCGATGTTAAATTTCTTAAAAAGAAAAAATTCTATATTCTATTTTGTTAAAACAAAAGAAATGCATATAGACATTAAAGATACTAAAGGTTCAGTGTTCCTACCCCTTATCACTAAGGACGAGATCAATAAAAACCTTCAGAAAATCGACTCTAAGATTAGAGCCACCATTAACGTAGTTCATTTAGGAGCTATAAAAATTCTGTTAAAAGCAGAATTCAAAGAAGGTATAGATTCACCTATTAAGATGGCCTTAATAGACAACAGAATCAATGACCGTAATGATTGCATTTTGGGAGCAGCTAGAGGAAACTTAGCTTACCAAAAATTTATGTTCACAGTTTATCCTAAATATGCATTTAGTAAAGACACCAAGAACATAGATCAAGTCTTATCTTTTGTACATCAATTCGAAAGAGAAAATTTGATGAATCCAGGAGATAAAGTCTTTAGCATAACCTATCTGGTAGCTTATGCATTAACCAATAGTCATCATAGTATCGACTATAGGAAAGAGGAAAACATAGAATTAGAAGATGTTTTCTCAGAAATAGGATCGGTTGAAGAAAAACAATTTTCTGATATCAGACCCTTAGATAATTCTTGGGCAATTGATATTGCTAAAGATAAACCTTTGTTAGGACAACAACCTAGAATGAGTTTCAGAAGAAACAGTCTAGAAATTGGAGAGACATCTGATAGCAACTTGCTAAAAAGTGTCTCTAGAAAAGTTGATAATCTATGTCAAAGATTAGAACTTTTACAATAGTTATGACTACCCCTTTTATGATACAGCCATACATCTGTAAGAAAGGAAAAATCCTTAATATCAAGAAATTGAATGAATGATCAAATAGTCAGCAAAGAAAGTATATCTTTAGTGGATATACTGGAAATCAGAGTCTAACAACTCTTATTTCTTCTACTAATAATCTTAACCAGATTACAGGTAGAATTTTACTAGGATGTTATAAACTATTGAGTTATTTTGGACTCAGTAAAGATCCCAGTGAAGAATTGTCTAAAACAAAAACTGTTTATGACAGATTCTCCACTCTTTTAGGAGGGAGAGATAGCCAGAAATTAGAAGACCTAAAAGCTCTTTTAATTGAAAAAATCGATAGAATAGAAGAAAAGATTGACCATCTTGAAAAAATCCCTATCGATAGAAATGAAATTTTAGACTTCACTTCTAAGTTAAATGAAATCGAAGAATACCTTAAGAGAATCTTAGGATGAGTCTTAAAGAATTCCAAGATATTATTAAGCCTCAGATAGAAGAAATTCTTAAGTTGCTTAAAGAACAGCGTGCTAACAATGTTATTGAAGCCGCAGCTGCAAAGATAATTACAGAATTGAAAGCAACAATTCAGGATTGTCACTGCAATAAAGAAATTCTTGAAGCCATCAACAAACAATCGAAGGCTACCGAGAACAAACAACTTGTTTCATCCACAGAACAAGGAAGCAAAGATAAAGCTCACCTGAAGATAATCCTCAAGAGTCAAATTCTCAAGAAGAATATTCATCAGAAGAAGAGTTTGCTCAACAAACATTCAGGGTGAATAAACAAGAAGAAGATGTTAATCTGAACCAGGATGAAAATCCATTCGCAGCATCAACTTCAGGAACAAAAAGACCAGTAAACAGGAGAAAAGGTAACTTTTACCCCCCTACTACTGAATTTAGAACGAGTCAAAGTCTATTCGGTTCTAATGTACTTAATATCGATTGTGAATCAGGACGAAAAACACTAATCGATAGTTGGGAAAAGGAAATTAGTTTAATAATTCAAACTAACCCCATATCCTATGATGATGCTAGTACAGTTTTGTTATTAGTTGATCATAAAACAGCAGGAGTTGTTAATAGATTTGTTAAAGACGTAAATTGGAATCTCGACATGTTCGAACCAATACAAGCCTTTAATACTATAGTAGATTCTATCTATACCATGTTTTTAGGTGTTGATTACATCAATGCTAAGGAACAAGAAAAAGATAAAATCAAGCAAAATGCTAAGTTAGCCCTTAGTAAAATGCAATTGTGTGATATATGCCTCATAGATAAATTCTTTTGTATATATGAAATGCATATGATAAACACAGGAGACCAAAATCAGTATCATGTATATGTCGAAGAATACATACGCAAGATACCTTTGGTAGGAGAAAAAGCCATGACTAAGTTTTTGCAGGAAAAAACAGTCCTGACACAACATAGTTTAGCCTTTGCTCAACGAATTGTCAAGAATGAAATCCTTAGTTATTGCGATTTCAGTAAGACGCAGAAGAAGCTTAAGAAATTTAGCAAAGTTTGTTGTGCTAAGCTTTCAGAAGAATCTTATAATTTTGGTTGTAATCCTAATTATGACAAAAAATATAAGAAGAAGAAGAAATATTCTAAGAAAAATATATCTTCAAAATACAAGTTTACCAGGAAAAAGAAACCCTTTAGGCCAGGTAAATATGTAAAGAAAAAATCTTTTAAATCGTCTAACGATAAACAAAAGTTCTGCCCAAAAGGCAAGAAAAACTGCAGGTGCTGGATCTGCAACGAAGAAGGACATTATGCAAATGAATGCCCTAATAGAAAGAAGCATGATGACAAAGTCAAGATGCTTGAACAAATTCTTTATTTGGGTTATGATCCTATTGAAGACCCGTATGAAGAAGAACGAAAAATCTATACAATTGAAGAAATTGAAACCGAGACTGAAGAATCGGAATCCGATGAATCATCTTCTTCAGATTGAAGAAATTGGAGAATTAGTAATGTCAAATATTACTAACCCTAATTCTATTTACATATCTGGAAAATTGAAATTTGCAGGATATAAACAAATAGAATTGCATTGCTACGTTGATACAGGCGCAAGCTTATGTGTGGCAAGCAAGTACGTTATCCCAGAAGAACATTGGGTTAACGCAGAAAGACCTATACAGGTAAAAATTGCAAATGGAAGCACCATTTCAATTAATAAGGTATGTAAAAACCTTAACGTTTTGATAGCAGGAGAAATATTCCATATTCCAACTGTTTATCAACAAGAATCTGATATTGACTTCATATTAGGTAACAATTTTTGTCAGCTATATGAACCATTTACTCAGTTTACAAAAATGATTATACTAACCCTTTCAGGAAAAGAAGTATATATCAGTAAGGTAACTACAGCTTATAGAGTTGGAGTTAAAGGTTTCCTTGAATCTATGAAAAAGAAATCAAAGATTCAAAAACCCGATGCTATCAATATTAGTTCTAATAAAATTCACTTTTTAGAACGGGGGAAGGATAGTATTAAAAAATATAAAGAATCGAATTTTATTATACAAAATTTAGTTCTTGAGATAGAAAAGAAATCTATAATTGAAAAATTATTAGATTCAGTTTGCTCAGAAAATCCCTTAGACCCTGAAAAGACTAAGAAATGGATGAAAGCAACAATCAAGCTCAAAGATCCTAGAACTGTGATTAAGGTAAAACCTATGAAATACAGCCCTCAGGACAGAGAAGAATTTGGTAAACAGATTCAAGAGCTTCTGGATATGAAAATCATCATACCCAGCAAATCACCACACATGTCTCCGGCGTTTTTAGTTGAAAACGAAGCAGAACGAAGACGTGGGAAGAAAAGAATGGTAGTCAACTACAAGTCCATTAATGATGCGACAATAGGTGATAGCCATAATTTACCCAACAAGGATGAACTTCTCACCCTTATTCGAGGTAAGAAAATGTTTAGTTCATTAGACTGCAAATCTGGATTCTGGCAGGTACTGTTAGATAAAGAATCACAGCTATTGACTGCATTCACATGTCCCCAAGGACATTATCAATGGATCGTTGTTCCCTTCGGTTTGAAGCAAGCACCCTCCATATTTCAAAGACATATGCAAAATGCATTCAGGTCCTTTGAAAAATTTTGTTGTGTTTATGTAGATGATATTCTTATCTTTAGTGATAATGAGCAGGATCATCTCAGACATCTAGCAACAACTTTGAAGAAATGCCAACAACTTGGAATCATATTATCCAAGAAGAAAGCTCAACTCTTCAAAACAAAGATTAATTTCTTAGGATTAGAAATTGATCAAGGAACGCATTGTCCTCAACCACATATCTTAGAACATATTCATAAGTTCCCAGATAAACTTGAAGACAAAAAACAGTTACAGAGGTTTTTAGGAATATTAACCTATGCATCTGATTACATTCCAAAACTTGCAGCTTTACGTGCACCTTTGCAGGCTAAGCTCAAAAAGGATATACCATGGAAATGGGAAGATTCAGACTCCAGCTACGTTAGCAAAGTCAAGAAGAATCTAAAGAGTTTTCCAAAACTCTATCACCCGCAACCAGAAGATAAGCTTATCATTGAGACAGACGCTTCAGGAGAGTACTGGGGAGGAGTTCTCAAAGCAATTAATTCAGATCAAGAATTAATATGCAGATATACTTCAGGTAGCTTCAAAAATGCTGAAAGGAATTACCACTCTAATGAAAAAGAGTACCTTGCAGTAATAAGGGTTATCAACAAGTTTTCTATCTATCTTACTCCTATTAAATTTTTAGTAAGAACTGATAATAAAAACTTTACTTATTTTCTGCGAATTAAGCTTGCAGGAGATAACAAACAAGGTCGACTAGTGCGATGGCAACAGTGGCTTTCCAGATATTCTTTTGATGTAGAACACATTGAAGGAACAAAAAATTGTCTAGCAGATTTCCTAACTAGAGAATTTAATACTAACCAATAAAATTTCTACTTTTGAATTTTATGATGGACAGGTATTCAGAGGATCATTCCAAGAGTCCTATAAATAGAGCAGGATTGTTAACTATGAAGATCACACCTTCACAAATACCTCTCTACTATTATAGATCTCTCAAAAGATCAAAAGGCTTCGCTTGCCTAATATCAATCTCTTTCTTTGAGACCCCATTTTTCTTATAAAATGGAGAAATTGTCCCTTAAAGAAACTATTCTGTTGAAAAAACTACAGAATATCCAGGATGAGCTTCAAATAGTTCGTGCTGAAATGGAGTTTCTCAGGATTTATCCAGAGGACACTCAACAAAAGGTCATTCCATCACCTTGTTCAGAAATGAAACAAATTGGAACTAGTCCGGTGCAAACGGTTGCCGGTAAAGACTCAACAAACCCGTTGAAGGCTGGTAGTTCGCCAACAACTACAACTGAGGTTCAAACCTCGACAACGTTAGCAGAATCTTCAGATTTAATACTGGAGCCTAACGGGGGAATTCCAATCCCACATAAGACTGATAGTCAAATATCAGCACAACCTCACGGTTATCAGGATTTTCAAAAATCCAAAAATTATTATGTTGTTTATAATGGTCCAGGAAAAGGCATTTACAACAGCTGGGGAATTGTCTCACAGACAGTTTCTGGAATTAAAGGTGTTTCTTACAAAAAGTTCAAAACACTTCAAGAAGCACGAGTTTCGGCGGATCTTTATTCCAAAGAAATGATGATGGCACCGCTAGAAATCATCAGCAGTGCAGCACTTAAGCCTATCTACAAAGAGGCTTTGAAGAAAACTACTCCAAAAATGACAAATTTAGGAGCAGTAAAAACGGATAATCTTATCATTTCTCTTGATGAAGATTCCGGGGAAACAATCTTCGACAGCTTTTATTATCTCTACGAGTTTGGGAGAAGAGCTACTGAAGAAAAGTTCGTGGAACACAAGTTCTATACCACGGACAAAAAGAATCTGAGTACATTCAACTTCTATCCGAATGCCAATCATGAATTAATCTACGAGACATTCTGCAATGGATTAGTAAGTTTAATCTACCCCTCAGAAAACATTCTTGAATTAAAAAGCTTTCCAAAAGGATTCAGGGAAGCCGTAAAGACATTCAAGAAGAATTGTGCTAAAGGTAAAGCTATATTTATCAAAGTACAATCATCAACCCCGTTCTGGATTGAAGATGAATTGATCAAACCATTTCATTTCATTCAATTGGGAATTGTCAGCAAAATGACCTACAGTCCAAGTCAAGAGATGGAGGTTAAGCTGGAAAAGAAGGATCTCAGAGAGATGGCGGTCCATAAATATGCCCAAATATTAGAGAAAATATTGAGCATAAAAAATACAGATAAATTGAGAATCAATTATGCCTCTCAATTATATTTTGTGACATCTACCTCAACCAGCAGTGTAGATCAGGAAGTGTTAAACAGCTGTATTCAAACAGTTGCCGACACAAAAAAGACGTTTGGGTATCACATCTTTGAAATTTGCAGAGATATTCGACGTATCACGACAAAAACACACCCCACCATGATGGTATGTCAGTGTCAAGGAGCTGTCCAAGCCATAAGAGAAGCTCATAATTGAGATAGTGGGAATCTACTTTTGGAAGTAGAGCACTACTTTTTGACAGGAATCTTTTGGCTGTCAAATAATTGAAGAAAATACGTAAGCACTTACGTTATTCTTGTAATAGAACCTCAGTCCTTCTTCTATAAAAGGATGAGTTATTTTCAGTTTTAAGGCATTCAAAAATTAATTCAGTAGTGCAACTTTGTACACAGAGTGATAAAGAATGAAGAGTGAGTAGTCCCATTAGGGATTGTAAGTGTGACTTAGGGATTCATAATGAATCATTGTAATATATTGTATTAAATAAAACAGTTTAGTTCGAATTCAAAATCTGTTTCATGCTTAGTGTCTGGTCTTAGACTCTGGAGTCCGCTTGGGTCATAAGGAAAGTACCGCTTTAGGCAGGTGGCCGTTTAGGGAAATCGCCGACCATGGATTGAGCGACCACATGGCAGATTAGCATGAGAAGAAGAATTCTAACTAAGGTTTTATTCAACGATACAATCAATGCTACTAATGAAGTTCATTCAGAGGGATACCCGGTAAGATCACTTACAATTTCTATCTATAAATTTATTCTGAATTATTTTAATTCATCATTTATAATGATTGACTATTATCATCCAAGTTCTCTAAGAACTAAAAATTATGACTAATACACTGCCGTGGTTTGTCAATATAGAAGGTAATGCCATGATTTATATGGATAACCATCAATATCTAGAGCATCTTTTACAGGTATCTAGGAAAGTTGTCTCTAACAAAGACAATAGAGCAATTCAAATCCTTATCTGGGATTTAGAAGAATTTGAAACAGAACAAGTTCGGTTTTATCGTAAGTTCTCCTTACAGATAGAAACAGAGATATCTTCTCTTAGAAGAATTCTCGGCTATAATCTTATTAGAAACCCTAATAGGAATAGACAGAATGATTAATACGAGAAATTCGTATCATCAGATAACTGATAGATCATCAGTAAAAAGACAGCATGTTTTAACCCCGGTTTTTAACCATAGGTTAATCATCTTGACTGTAGAAGAAATGAAGGGCCAGGATTGGTTCTCTCGTTCTCTTTTAAATATGAGTTCTCTCCTGAACTCTACCCTATATATATATATATATATATATATATATATATATATATATATATATATATATATATATATATATATATATATATACTAGTCTATAACCCGTCCAAGGCACGGGCCTTAAAAAATAATAAATTAAAAAAAAATTAATGTGAACGGAAAATATTAAAATAAAAGTAAAAATTAATATGATAAATTATAAAATGATAAACTTAAATATTAATTGGAACATAAAAAAATATAAAAAAAATACAGATGGGGCTGAGGAAGAAAAATGATTTATTATTAATATTATTTTATAATAAAATAATATTAATAATAAGGACATATATAAAATCTAAAATGTTTTAATTAAAAAAAGTAATTTCCTGTGATATTTTTAGAAGTGTTTTAATTATATTAATTTTATTTATTAAAAAAATACGTTGAAATGTTAAAATAAGTAAGTTTTTTTAATAAGGACAAATAGGAAAACTAACATGTTTTAATTTTAAAAAATAACTACCTATAATATTTTTAGATGTGTTTTAATTATATTAGTTGTATTTGTTAAAAAAATACGTTCACTTGTTAAAATAGGTAAGTTTTTTTAAATAATTAAAAGTATTAAAATAAGTTTTAAAATATATAAGTAATGGTTGCACTTGATATTTTTGGAAACAGAGATTTTAGTGATAACAAATATAAAAGGTAATATATTTTAATTTAAAGGTAATTGCCCGTGATATTTTTCGAAAAGAAGTAGATTTTGTTAGAAAAAAAATGTTTTAAAATGTTAATGTAGAATAAAACTTTCCCGAATTTTGATTATATTATTAATTTATTAATTAGAAAAAGTACCGAAAACCAAAAACTAAACGAAAACCGAAAACCAAAACTTTCAATGTTTCGGTTTTAATAATTAAAAAATAATAAACTAAAAAATTTAATATTAAAATAAAAGTAAAAATTAATATGATAAATTATAAAATGAGAAACTTAAATATTAATTGGAACATAAAAAAATATTAAAAAAATACAGATGAGGCTGAGGAAGATAAATGAGGTATTATTAATATTATTTTATTAGGACAGATAGAAAATCTAACATGTTTTAATTAAAAAAAGTAATTACCCATGATATTTTTAGAAGTGTTTTAATTATATTAATTGTATTTATTAAAAAAATACGTTGACATGTTAAAATAAGTAAATTTTTTTAATAAGGACAAATATGAAAGGTAACATGTTTTAATTAAAAAAAATAACTACCTATAATATTTTTAGATGTGTTTTAATTATATTAATTGTATTTGTTAAAAAATACGTTCACTTGTTAAAATAAGTAAGTTTTTATAAATAATTAAAAGTATTAAAATAAGTTTTAAAATATATAAGTAAGGATTGCACTTGATATTTTTGAAAAAGAGAGATTTTAGTGATAACAAATATAAAATGTAATATATTTTAATTTAAAGGTAATTGCCCGTGATATTTTTGGAAAAGAAGTATATTTTGTTAGGAAAAAATATATTTTAATTATAAAAGGCAATCAGCTAGTTACTATTTTTATATTATTTATTATTTATTAAATAGAGTATTAAAATAGATTTTAAAATAAATAAGTAATGATTGCACCTCATAATTTTGGAAAATAGAGATTTTAGTGATAACAAATATAAAAGATATTATGTTTTAATTTAAAGATAATTGTCATGATATTTTTGGAAAAGGAGTAGATTTTGTTTGAATTTTTTTTTAATTATAAAAGGCAATCAGCTAGTTACTATTTTTATATTATTTTATTATTAATTAAATAGAGTATTAAAATAGGTTTTAAAATAAATAAGTAAGGGTTGCACTTCATATTTTTGAAAAACAGAGATTTTAGTGATAACAAATATAAAAGGTAATATGTTTTAATTTAAAGATAATTGTCATGATATTTTTGGAAAAGGAGTAAATTTTGTTAGAAAAAAGCTTTCGTTATCCTAAAAAGAAAGAAGTATATTTGTAGCAGTATATCCTAAATTTAAACAAATTATATCCCACATTTTCATTTTTTTGATTAGATTTCAATATTATTTGATTTTTATGTAGTAAAATATAGTGAAATATTAATGTAGAATAAAACTTTCCCGAATTTTATTATATTATTAATTTATTAATTAGAAAAAGTACCGAAAACCAAAAATTAACCGAAAACCAAAACTTTCAATGTTTCGGTTTTAATAATATAGTATACTAGTTTAAAACCCGTGCTATGCACGGATTGTTAATTGTTATTTGATTATTATTTTTTTAATTGTATTTGTTAAAAAAATAAGTAGGCATGTTAAAATAGCTAAACACTTTTAATTAATTAAAAACATTAAAACAAATTTTAAAATAAATAAGTAAGAGTTGGCTCATTATATTTTTGGAAAAGAAGGGGTTTTAGTATGGAAAAATA
The DNA here is from genome assembly GCA_030848705.1 of Heracleum sosnowskyi. Lineage (NCBI taxonomy): Eukaryota > Viridiplantae > Streptophyta > Magnoliopsida > Apiales > Apiaceae > Heracleum > Heracleum sosnowskyi. The sequence continues at coordinate 14,802,317 of CM061237.1, forward strand.
AAAAATGTAACATATATTTAGTTTAAAAAGGTAAATGTCTGTGATATTTTTGGAAAATCAGGTTTTAAAATTTAATTATTTAAATTATTTAAATACATTTTAAAATAAATAAGTAAATGGTTTGTCCGTGATATTTTTAGAAAAGAATGGATTTTAGTGAGAAAAATAAAAAAAGTAAATTGAAAAAAGTAATTTCCCGTGATATATTTAGAAAATGAGGGACTTTATTAGAAAAAATCTATAATGTGTTTTAGCTGAAAAGGTAATTGGTTATAAATAGATATTTGATTATTTATATTTTAATATTTTTAGTAATTGCATTTATTAAGAAAAATAAGTAGATATGTTAAAATAGGTAAACTTTTAAAAAAATAATTATAATATTAGTTTTAAAAATAAATAACTAAATGTTTGTCGGTGATATTTTTGGAAAATGAGGGGTTTTAGTAAGGAAAAATAGAAAAACTAACATGTTTTAGTTAAAGAAGGTAATTGCCCGTGATATATTTGAAAAAGTAGGGGAATTTGTTAGAAAAAATATAAAAAATAACTTATTTTAGGTTAAAAAGGTAATTGGTTATAAATATGTAATATTATTATTTAATAATATATTTCTATAAATAAGTAAGGTTAATTAAGTAAAAACACGAATTTAAGAAAGGGCAATTAAGTAAAATCACAACGTACCATACCGACCAATCAAACTTTTAATGTTTCGTCTATTATATAATAGTATTGATATATATATATATAGGGTCCTATTCAACTAGAAACATGTACTAATTAAAAATTAGAAACTGCACCACACACAGTTAAATACACCCTCTCGCATACAACCTCACCTAATCCCCTACATTCGTAATTATATTTTCCCGTTAATTGGTGATCTTTTTTTGAAATCTGACTTCACTGTATTTTTTTTCATCTCGCAACAATTAGTTTGCATACCATATTTGATATATTTTGACGATAAATCACTATTTATGCTTGCGAGAATCACTAAAATGTTGGTGATTTATGTAAGAATAAATAGTGATTTCTGCGTAAATGTAGTGATTTTTTCTCCAGACCTATACATAAATTACAATTTTTGTACGGAAAAATCACTAAATTTATACGTATATAAAAATAAATCGCTAGATCTATGCTGAAATTACTATTTATTATTACAGAAACCATTAAAATTTTAGTACTCCGTAATATAGCACATATGGTATGCATATTGATCGTTGGAAGATGGAGAAAAATATAGTGAAGTCGGATTTCAAAAAAAGTTCACCGATTCACGGGAAAAATCAAATTAAAAATGAAGGGAATTAGGTGGGATTGTGTATGTGAGGATGTATTTTAACTGTGTGTGATGCAGTAGAGGGCCGTTAGATTAGATTAATCTAAGGGCTTAGATTAGTTTTTAGTTTCTATTTTAATTTTAGTTTTTAGTTGAACAAAAGCCTATATATATATATATATATGTATGTTTACAATTATCTACAACCTATATAAATATATTATTTAATGATTATATTATACTAGCTTAAAACCCGTGCGATGCACGGATTGTTAATTGTTATTTTATTATTATATTTTTAATATTTTATTAATTGTATTTGTTAAAAAAATAAGTAGGTATGTTAAAATAGTTAAATACTTTTAATTAATTAAAAACATTAAAATAGATTTTAAAATAAATAAGTAAGGATTTGCCCGTTATATTTTTGGAAAATGAGGGGTTTTAGTAAGAAAAAATAAAAAAATGTAACATATATTTAGTTTAAAAAGGTAAAGCTCGTGATATTTTTGAAAAATGAGGGGTTTTAGTAAAAAAAGAAGAAAAACTAACATGTTTTAGTTAAAAAAAGGTAATTTCCATGTTTGAAAAAGTAGGGGAATTGGTTAGAAAAAATAATGTATTTTAGGAAAAAAGGTAATTGGTTATAAATAGGTAATATTATTATTTAATAATATATTTTTATAAATAAGTAAGGTTAATTAAGTAAAAACACGAAATACAGTTAAGGGCAATTAAGTAAAATCACAACGTACGATACCGACCAACCAAACTTTTAATGTTTCGTCTATTATATAATAGTATTGATTGATGTATATATATATATATATATATATATATATATATATATATATATATATATATATATATATATATATATATACTAGCTTAAAACCCGTGCGATGCACGGATTGTTATTAATAATAATTAATTTTATTATTTATGTTTTAATATTCTATTAATTTGTATTTGCTAAAAAAATATGTAGGCGTGTTAAATTGTTTTAAATAATTAAAAGTATTAAAATAGATTTTAAAATAAAATAATAATTGTTTGCTTGTGATATTTTTGGAAAAGGAGAGGTCTTAGTAAAGAAAAATATAAAAAGTAACATGTTTTAGCTCAAAAAGGTAAGTGCCCGTAATTAAAAGAATTTAAATAGGTTTAAAAATAAATAAATAAGGATTTGCCCGGAATATTTTTGGAAAATGAGGGGTTTTAGTAAGGAAAAATAGAAACAGTAACATGTTTTAGTTGAAAAAGATAATTGTCCGTGATTTTTTTAGAAAAAATAGAAAAGGTAATGTATTTTAGCTGAAAAGGTAGTTGGTTATAAAAATGTTATTATTTAATAATAATTTCTTTAGAAAATGAAAAATAGAAAAAGTAACACGTTTCAGCGAAAAAAGTGCTCATAATTAAAAGTATTAAAATATATTTTAAAATAAATAAGTAAGGGTTTGCCCGTGATATTTTTGGAAAATGAGGGGTTTTAGTAACAAAAAATAGAAAGAGTAACATGTTTTTGTTAAAAAAGATAATCGTACGTGTTTTTTTTAGAAAAAGAGAGGATTTTGTTAGAAAAAAAATAAAAAAAAAGGTAATGTATTTTAGCTGAAAAGGTAATTGGTTATAAATTATGTTATTATTTAGTGATAGTTTAAAAAAAAAAAAGTAATGGTAATTAAGTAAAATCACTATATAGCTAATAATATAGCTTTTAATGTTCCGTCCGTTCGACTACCAAACTTTTAATGTTCCGTCTTTAATAATATAGCTTAAAACACGTGCGATGCATGAATTGTTTTCAATAATTGTTAATTTTATTATTTATATTTTATATTTTATTAATTGCATTTATTAAACAAAAATAAGTAGGCGTGTTAAACATTTTTAAATAACTAAAAGTACTAAAATAGGTTTTAAAATAAATAAGTAACGGTTTGTCCGTGATATTTTGGAAAAAGAGTGGTTTTAGTAAGAAAAATAGAAAGTAACATGTTTTCGTTGAATTTAAAATATAAAAGTAACGATTTGCCCGTGATATTTTTGAAAAAAGAGGGGGTTTAGTAAAAAAAATAGAAAAGGTGACATGTTTTGGTTGAAAAGGTAATTGTTAATTAAAAGTATTAAAATAGATTTTAAAGTAAATAAGTAAGGGTTTGACCGTGATATATTTAGAAAAGGTGGGATTTTAGTAAGGAAAATAGAAAATATAACACGGTTTTCTGAAAAAGGTAATTATCCGTGTTTTTTCTAGAAAAAGAAGGGAAAATTAATTGCCAATTAAAAGTATTAAAATATGTTTTAAAATAAATAAGTAAGGGTTTGCTAATGATATATTTGGAAAATGATGGATTTTTGTAAGAAAAATAGAAAAAGTAACATGTTTTAGCTGAAAAGGAAATTGTCCGTGATTGTTTTAGAAAAAAATGGTAATGTATTTTAACTGAAAGGGTAGCTGATTATAATAATTTTTATAATAATTAAATAAACAATTAAATAAGGTAAGTACCGTACCAAAAAACAGGTACAAAAAAACAGGTACCAAAACTTTCAATATTTCGTCTTTAATAATATAGTATAGATATATAGATAGATTTATAATATTAGTATTTTATGTTACTAAATGAAATAGCCAGTGATATTTTTGAGATTTTGGTTAGGAGAAATATTAGTTAGAAAATATATAAAAAAAATATACGTTTTGGAAAAAAACTAATCGGTTAGTCGTTAATAATTATAATATTATTATTTTATTTTATTAAATAGAACTGTTCGTGATATTTTTGGAAAATGAGAGGTTTTATTTAGAAAAAATAGAAAAGTAGAAATTTTAGTTATAAAATATAAAAAAGAATATACACTTTGGCAAAAAATGGTAAGAGTTAGTTATTAGCAATTATAACCTCATTATATTATTTTATTAAATAAAACTGTCTGCGATATTTTTGGAAAATAAGATGTTTTAGTTAGGGAAAATAGAAAAGATATTCTATATAATAATTTTAATATTTTATCTAACGGTTCTCATCGATTTTGATCAAAAATATCTGATGGCTATGAATGAAGTGACCAGACTACAAAAACTTTCATGACCATACTACAAAATTTTCAATGTTTCGTCTTTAATATAATAGTATATATATATAAATATATACTAGCTTAAAACCCGTGCGATGCACGGATTGTTAATTGTTATTTTATTATTATATTTTAAATATTTTATTAATTGTATTTGTTAAAAATAATAAGTAGGCATGTTAAAATAGCTAAATACTTTTAATTAATTAAAAACATTAAAACATATTTTAAAATAAATAAAAATAAAAAATGTAACATATATTTAGTTTAAATAGGTAAATGCCCGTGATATTTTTGAAAAATAAGGTTTTAAAATTTAATAATTAAAATTATTTAAATTCGTTTTAAAATAAATAAGTAAAGGGTTTCCTGTGATATTTTTGGGAAAAAAATGAATTTTAGTGAGAAAAATAGAAAAAGTAAATTAAAAAACACAATTTCCAGTGATATATTTAGAAAAGAAGGGACTTTGTTAGAAAAAATCTATAATGTGTTTTAGAGTAATTGGTTATAAATAGGTATTTGATTATTTATATTTTAATATTCTTAGTGATTGCATTTGTTAAGAAAAATAAGTAGACATGTTAAAATAGGTAAACTTTTAAAAAATAATTATATTATTATAGGTTTAAAAATAAATAACTAAAGGTTTGTCCGTAATATTTTTGGAAAATTAGGGGTTTTAGTATGGAAAAATAGAAAAACTAACATATTTTATTTAAAAAAGGTAATTGCCATGTTTGAAAAAGTAGGGGAATTTGTTAGAAAAAATAATGTATTTTAGGGAAAAAAGATAATTGGTTATAAATAGGCAATATTATTATTTAATAATATATTTCTATAAATAAGTAAGGTTAATTAAGTAAAAACACGAAATATAGTTAAGGGCAATTATATAATAGTATTGATTGATAATATAAATATATATGTTGCCCGTGTTACTTTTAAAAAATTAGTTGTTTAAATTAGAAAATAGAAAATTATATTACCTTTCTATATATATGTTGCTCGTGTTACTTTTAGAAAAATTAGTTGTTTAAGTTAAAATAAAATAAAAAAGGTTATGTGTTTAGCTGAAAAGGGTGAGTGATTATTCATTAATAACTAGTTAACTAAGCCGCGCTTCGCAGCGGCCTTCTAATAATTTTCTATTTTATTTTAAAATATTTTGCAAAAAAATATTTTTAAATGGAATAAATAATTATAAATATTATAAATATTGATTTATTTTATAAATAAATAAATGTTTTTTAAATAAATGAAATAATGATATAATATACTATCGTAATTATAACTGGATTAGCTAAAATGTTGTTTAAAACATGTCATGGCCGTGTTTTCATTTTATTTTTTTAATAACTTAGAATTTCATTAAGAGTAAAGTGCATTTTGTGTACTCGTACTTTAGTCAAGACACCACTTGCAATACTATAATTTAAAATCGAGCAGTTGCAATATCAATGTTTGTATTTCACTGCACTTTGTTGCATTCCGTTAATTGAGGTTAACTCCGTTATTAATTTAGGGAGTAAATTGCACTTTGTGTACTCGCACTTTACTCTAAAGTGCATTTTGTGTACTCTAAATTTTGAACTAAAGTATTGCAAGTGATGTATTGAGCAAAGTGCGGGTACACAAAATGCACTTTAGAGTAAAGTGCGAGTACACAAAGTACATTTTAATCCCTAAATTAATAACGGAGTTAACCTCAGTTAACGAAATGCAACAAAGTGCATTAAAATACAAACATTGATATTGCAACTGCTCGATTTTGAACTATAGTATTGCAAGTGGTGTCTTGACTAAAGTGCGAGTACACAAAATGCACTTTACTCTTTCATTAATAAAGAAAACGACAAAGCAACATACAATCCAGACCACTGAACAATCAAAGGACTCGAACCAGGCTTAGGGTACCACAGAGAAAACACCACTTAACATACAAGATATAGAACAAAAATCAAGGTTACACGCCTACCCCTGCTAAAAATCAAAGACGCTAACAACCCCAGCAACCAACACGAAACTCAACCATGACCTACATGCTTACTTAGCAGAACTACCAAAATCTTTAGCATTAGACTCCACTCCTCGCATTTGAATAACTCCACCAGAAATCTTACCACTGCTCTTACGCCCATCTTCAGAGTTAAGAGAGGTTGCACCAACCTCGCTGCCACCTAACTCCACAGCTATACTCTATACTCGAAGCTATATTCGATAAAATCCCAGTTTTCTCAAACCCACCACCCATCGCAGATTCTTCCCTCTTGATTGGAGAACCAATTTTAATACCTTTTCCTTTCATGCTTTGATGATTTTGCAAAGGTCCTGATCAGTACCAAATAATTAATTAAAAAGATCTAAGGCCGAATCAATACCTATCAATATTAAAATTGAAAAAGATAAATAAAAGAAAAACCTTATGTGATAATCAAGCTTACAAAATTATGTCTTGAAATTTTTTTAAACATTCAAAGAAAATGTAACAAATAATCAAAATAATGAATGAATTAAGATTATAAGTCGAAACCATTATTACAAGTATAATTATTCATACCTTCGACTCATCTTTATAGCCTCGACTCATCTTTATAGCCTCGGATCCACCTATAAACACATCGGCATCACATCAAGAGAAGTTATTAATATTAAAAAAACGCAAAAAATTTAAAAAAAAAAAATTAGAGCGAGGTAAGAGGTGCACTTCACAGTCCCCTCTCTCCTTATTGATCCATGCTTTCGTTATTGATCCATGTGTTCACTCAATCAACACTAATTGTGGATAACTTCGTCTATATCATTAGAATACAAACTAAAGTAATAAGATAGAAAACAAAAATAATATGTAGCATGCTCATGCAAATTTACACACTTCTAAGACAAATAAACAAAAAGCAAAGCGTACAAGAAAAAGTGTAGAACACAATTAACATAGTTTACATGTATATTTATACTATTAATTTGTATGAAAGTATTAAAGGTAATTAATTATTTATCTAGTGATTTCTTTATTTGGTATGCAAGACCGATATAAGTATAGAAATATCATATATACGAAAGTTTTGTATAAAAACGGCAAGAGTTATCTCCTTTGTATAAGTATAATTGATTGTATATTTAGTTTCCACAGACAATAATATTAAAATTATATATTTAATTTTCTTCATCACTAAAGATTTTAAAGACAATAATATTAAAAATTTATATTTAATTTCCTTCATTAGTAAAGATTTAAAAGACAATAAAGATAATTTCTAATAAAAAATTTAGAAGAATATAAAAAGTGTATATTTAGTTTCCTCCATTTGTAAAGATTTTAAATGCAAAAATATTAACATTGTATATTTAGTTTCCTCAATTAGTAAAGATTTTAAAGGCAATTGAGATATAATTAATTATTTACCAAGTAATTTTTTTATTTGGTATGCAAGACCGATATAAGTATGGAAATATCAAATATACGAAAGTTTTCTATAAAAACGGCAAGAGTTATCTCCTTTATATAAATATAATTGATTGTATATTTAGTTTCCACCATCAGTAAAGATTTTAAAAACAATAATATTAAAATTATATATTTAATTTCCTTCATTAGTAAAGATTTAAAACACAATTAATATATTTTCTAATTAAAAATTTAGGAGAATATAAAAAGTGTATATTTAGTTTCCTCCATTTGTAAAGATTTTAAATGCAAAAATATTAACATTGTATATTTAGTTTCCTCAATTAGTAAATATTTTAAAGACAATTGAGATATAATTAATTATTTACCAAGTAATTTCTTTATTTGGTATGCAAGACCGATCTAAGTATGGAAATATCAGATATACGAAAATTTTGTATTAAACGGCAAGAGTTATCTCCTTTATATAATTATAATTGATTGAATATTTAGTTTCTTTCATTTGTAAAGATTATAAAGACAATAATAAAAAAATAGTATATTTAATTTCCTTCATTAGTAAAGATTTTAAATGCAAAAATATTAACATTGTATATTTAGTTTCCTCAATTAGTAAAGATTTTAAAGGCAATTGAGATATAATTAATTAGTTACCAAGTAATTTTTTTATTTGGTATGCAATATCGATCTAAGTATGGAAATATCAGATCGAAAATTTTGTATAAAAACGGCAAGAGTTATCTCTTTTGTATAAGTATAATTGATTGGATATTTAGTTTCCTCAATCAGTAAAAATTCTAAAGACAATAATATTAAAATAGTATATTTAATTTCCTTCGTTAGTAAATATTTGAAAGACAATAGAGATATATTATAATTTAAAATTTTAGGAAAATATTAAAAGTGTATATTTCGTTTCCTGCATTTGTAAAGATTTTAAATGCAAAAATATTAACATTGTATATTAAGTTTCCTCAATTAGTAAAAATTTTAAAGATAAGATTTGAAAGGCAATAGAGATATTTTGTAATTAAAAATTTAGGAAACTATAAAAAGTGTATTTTTAGTTTCCTCAATTTGTAAAGATTTTAAATGTCTATTAGTAAGCATTTAAAAGGTAATTGAGATTTTTTTGAATTTTTAATACTATTAATTCAAAAAATTGAGAAAATTAGAAAAATAGAACGAAGCGATCTGAGAGCGCCACCTCACCGCCCCCGTCTTCTCCTTTATATAATAGTATTGATTATATATAACAATATTATCATTACATATTTATTTTGCATGTGTTATATTTAGAACATGAGTTGTTTTAGTTAGAAAATGTAAAACATATAATGTGTTTTAGCTGCAAAAGGTAATCAATTATAAATATGTAATAATAGTACCATTTTATATATATATTACCTATTTTATTTTTAGAAGATGAGTTATTTTAGTTAGAAAAAAGATAAAATAGGTAATGTATTTTAGCTGAAAAAAATAATTGGTTATATATAGGTCCGACCCAAATTATAGATAGGTCCGGCCCAAATACCGACCGACCGACCGACGACCGACCGACGACCGACCAAAACTTTTAATGTTTCGTCTTTAATAATATAGTATATATATATATATATTCTGTAAACTTAATAAATAAATTCTAAATTATATGTAATTATATATATATATATATATTTTTATAATATAATTATATATTTTATTTATTTATTTATCATATTTATTTAATTTCGGATTCAGATATTATCGGATACGAATGCGCCTATATCCATATTCGTATCCGCAACTACCGGATTCGAATACGGATAATATCCGTTTTATTTTGAATACGGATAAAATCCACTTTATTCTAGATACGAATACACGAATACAGATATTTCGAACGGAAAAATAAAAAATGAAAAAAAGTTGACTCCCGCCAAGCAAAATGACCCTTATCAGCTCATATCCATCTTCGTCCCCAGGCCATATAATAAAAACAAACGCCTCTTCTTATTTATCGAAATTTATATAAAATCAGTAATGGCATCCTCCATGTATTTACCGGTGGTCGGAACGCCTTTCTCTGTCGGAAATTATAAGTACATTAGATCATTTGGGTCATCCTCCAAATGGACGTTGATCAAAGCTGCCGCTTCTTCTTCAGCTCCTCCCAACGTTGATCTATCATCTCTCGATTCCGCCATTTCCCAGGTCCCGTTTCTTTTATTTTCCTACTTTGAGCTTTTTAAGTTTCGTCTCAGTTCTGCGTGTAGTGTAAACCACTCTAGCTATCCCGTCACGTTCAGAGTGGTAGTTAAGTTTTTTTGTTAATTGCATGTTAGGTAGCATTAATTTACAATTTAATAATTCTTTATTTAAAGTTGTTTTTAATGTTTTTTCAAGCCCTTGAAATTTTCCTGATTCGATCAAGGCCTTGACCTGGATTTTCAAGCCCTTGATGATCACCTGATTTGGTAAAAGTCCCCAGACTCAGAATTTCAAGCCCTTGAAAATACCACAAATAGACTACACTTTTGCATCCAAGATTCCATGAGACAACCTGCATAACTCTTTCCAATCCGTCACTTTGCCCTCATTTATTTATGAATTTCACTAAGAAAATCTTTTAAATCCATATACGATAGTTCACGTTTTCGTAGGAAGGGTGAATTACCACTTGTTAGTTTTCGCCTTTTCGGGAACATCAACAAGAACCTATAAAAAAATAGGTCTCAAACTATGACAAAGTGTAAATAAACATAACCTAAGTTCTTAGCTAAGAATGCTTAACAAACCATTTCAGCTCCAGCATGTGCAATCAGTATTAATGTAGCTTTCCCTCTGTTGCAGAAAGATAGTTATGCAGTGAAAGAAGCATTAGATCAGCTGAGGGAAGCAGGTTGGGCAAAGAAGTGGGGATCTCAACCAAACATCTCCCGTCGTACGGTCGGTATCCATTACAAGTGTTGTGTATTGAGCAAGTTCCACTAAGTCATTAGCGACATTAACAAACCTATGCAGATTGAGACAATAAATTATATGTGCTTATTTGCAGATTGAGTTCCTTAAATGTGAGTTTTATGAGTAGGGAAAATTAATCTTACAACTAATTCACTCTTATGCACAGACATCTCTACGTGAGCTGACTACTCTTGGAATTAAAAATGCGGAGAACCTTGCAATCCCGAGTGTTAGAAACGACGTAAGTATAGCTTACTTTCTCATTTTTTGTGCTTTGTATATAGAATCTTCGGAGCAATATTTAGATTTGGTAGTTAGTTCCTCAATATTTTTCATTTCATTAATTTTCTGCAGTGATGCAGGCTGCTTTTCTTACAACAGTGGTGGGTACAACAGGGGCTTTAGCTACTCTTGCTGGCCAACTTCCTGGGGTAACTTCATATTCGAATCCTCGGTACAAAAACATTTTATTAGAGTGTTCTGTAGCATACTTGACAAGTATTACTTGTATAAGAATATGGATACATATTAAAAACAAAATTAATTATAAGTCACCATGTTAATGTGATCAATGTTCCCCAGTGGACTATATATGACTAATAAGTAATAGGTATCTGGTGTCATCTTTGCCTTCACCTCCTTTATAAGCACTTCATGCATTTGTTATGTTGCCTTCATGTTATGTCTATTGATGGAGCAAAGGCTCGTCTGCTAACTTACACATCTGATAATTGTCCAGAAGATTTAAATCAAATCTGCAGAAGCTTAAGTTCATATGCACCAAGCATCAGCTGACTTTAGGCAATTAGATTTACGTAACACGTTGACCTCCCTTGACTGACAAATCTAGTTTTCTTGTATATATAATAGGTGCAATTTTGAATAGCGAATGAGTGTATGTGAACTGAACATCCTTGTCATGTTTATCTTAATTTTGTTCCATCTAGAATGTAAATTGCACGTTTTAGTTATCGTTGTTAGTTATTAGTAATCCTGCTGAGTAGTGCAAATACATTCCATGCTTTTAACCCAACTCAAGCCGAAGAAACTTATTCAATGGTCAAAATGAGTAAATGTGAACTGGAGATCATCGTAATGTTTTATATTAATCTTTGTGTTGTTTGTTCCAGCTACAGTGTTACTGGCACATTACTTATCCTCGCTACACATACTTGTCCCCACACTGACCGATATTTAAAATTTCATCTAATAGGATTGGGGATTCTTTGTGCCTTATTTGATTGGGAGTATATCGTTCGTAGTTTTGGCTGTTGGAAGCACCAACCCTGGGTAAGTCAAGTCTTACATACTTCAGCACACAGCATATCAAACTGTTGTATTAGTATGTCTGTGTGTGTGTGTTTTTCTGAAGTTCCATTTTCTTTGAGACTAAATGTTTACTTCTATGGAAAGTCCTTTCAAAACTGAATGATGGGTATGTAAAATTGAACAAGGATTACCAAGTATCTCATGAAACCTCGTATTAGAGCAAATTTTTGCATGCTTCTTTGTAGGCTTCTTCAGGCCGCCATTGGGGGATTTTCAACATTTTTTCCTGATTATCAGGACAGAATCGCTAGACATGAAGCTGCTCACTTTTTAGGTGCTCTCTCTGGAAATTTGACTGATATTGCGGATAACCAAAATGCACTATATAAACATCTTATCGCACAATCACATTATCTTTTTTTATTAAAGATAAGATGTTGTAATTGCTGTTACACAATCAAACTAAGTCTCTGTATGGATGATAGACCGACACTCATGCATCAATTTAACTACTTGAAATTACAAATCTTGCTGACATTTGTTATTCGTTATCTAACACAATTGGTTGAATTTCGGTAGTTGCATATTTGCTTGGCCTTCCGATACTTGGTTATTCGTTGGATATTGGGAAAGAGAACGTCAATCTGACTGACAAACGACTGGAGAAACTGATATACAGCGGGCAGCTTGATGCCAAGGAACTGGACAGGTATCTATCGCCAATGCTTTAAAGTTCCAGTTATAGACTGCCTAATGTTTTTCAACTGGAGCTTAACCCTGATTCTTCCAGAGTACTCTAGTCCCTGTGTTCGTACCTCTTTGCAAGAGAGAAGGGGGTGCCACAATAGTTAGTTCCCTTGTTTTGTAGCTTGTACTAGATTTTTTTTATTCTTATAGTTCTTTACATGGGGAGAGCTTTGTAGATAACATCAGTCATGGCTAAGTCTTGGTAATTATGTGAGGAAAACCAGAAAGAAGTTTTAGCTGCGACTAGTTGGAGTCTGAAAGTGCAAAGCTTAAGATGAGCAAGCTTCTCTCTAATAACCAACAACTGCATAAGCACAAGAGAGAGGGCAGACTAGTCTAGTAATTTATTAGTTGAGTTTAGAAAGTTGGTGATAATTGTACATAAAGAATATAACAATATATATTGACAATTGTTCCCAGGTTGGCAGTTGTAGCCATGGCTGGATTAGCAGCAGAAGGTCTAAAATATGAGAAAGTAGTTGGCCAATCTGTTGATCTTTTTAATCTACAGGTTTGTGAATACCAATAAATTACACTCGAGCTCTATAAATATTCTGATTATTATTATTAACATGGGTATTTCCATCTTCAGATATTTATAAACAGGAGCAAGCCAACGATTACCAAAGATCAACAACAGAATCTAACAAGATGGGCAGTATGTTGCTCTCTTCCATTTATATTTACTACAAGACAGTTTTACAAGAAAGTTTTGACTTTCTTGGCTCTACTACGCTAATATACTGATGAAGCATCATACCTATCTACAGGTTCTCCTCGCGGCATCCCTCTTAAAGACCAACACTACACTACATGAAGCCCTAATGGTAGCAATGTCAAATAAAGCAACTGTTCTGGAGTGCATTGAAGCAATTGAGAAAGCTGCATAAACAAATATGCAGTTTTATGGAGCACATACTCGTAATAAATATTACTAGTTCATAAGAATTTATAGGAAAATAATTCACTTGTACAGCATTTGTTTCCCCACTCATATAAACCGGTGGCAAACATTTAATATCGTATGCGAAAAGACTTCTAGATGAGCAACCACAGCAATAGAAAATGTAACGAAATGGTTACTGGTTGAATGCATGTCCTCTTACTGATCATATAGTTGTAGGAAAATGGAAAAACATAGCTCCTTCGTTGTTTTCATGTAAAAATGTTTTGTGTATATATGTTAGTTATTCCAATCTGCATAACCATAATTACCCTTGCTCCATGTAGCCACTTCAGCAAAGAATGGATCAGAGAGTGCACAGAATTGTAAGTCTAATGGTTCATAAAGCAAGTACAAAGTGCGAGGTTGGGACTGTTTGAAGCTAAGCATTTATTTGGGTTCATCATATTCTTGTTCTCATATCAAACGATAATCATATACATATTACAATATTACAATTATAGGGTAATGTTCTATTTAGAACCCTTAGAATCTTATTTTTAATTTAAAAAAATATATGATATATTAGATATCTTTTAGATGGGCAATTTTGTACAATTAAATTTAAGATTGAAATCAGCGCCAAATCAAATTTGATTCACAGCTGCTGAGATACTCCTATGCTATACATATTATCCTATCTCACAAAATCCTCAATCAGCATCCAGAAAATTGTTTATTGGTTATAAATCAAGCTTCCTCACAGTTCTTCGCAAAATCTCATTACCATCGGTTGTTATACTGGTTAGTAGAAATTTGGAGAGATTACAAAGGTTTTTCTATTCATTTCTTTGCTATTTACAAACTAGTGCTCAGTGATACTTATTGTAGGTGATTCATGTGTTTAGGTTCGTGGTATTGAATCAAAGAAGTGAAGTAAGGGTTATGAGACTACAACTGACATTGTAAAATGTGTAAGTCTTAAATTTTTTATTTTCTATTGTTAGTACCATTTTTTGGGAATTAGGGTTCTTCAGTAGAATCTTAGTTTTATTTTCGGTTTTTTTTGAAAATTCACTATCCGGTTAATATGTTCGTCTGTTGTATATGTGAGTTCTTCAGCAGAATTCTAATTTTGTTTATGAAGTTGTTTTATCATAAAAGACTCAAGTTTAGTTCGTTTATATTAAATCGTGTTGTTTGATTCCCTAATTTTTTCAAATATAAATTGTCACAGCTTTGTTTCTTTTACTTGCTGGTAGATAGTACTCCTACTTATATTGCATGATTCTGTTGCAACACATTCATGAAAGTAGAATTATGCTGCAGAACTTATATATAATTAGAATGCTGTTGCAGAACTACTACTTGCAGAAAAGTTATTATCTATTATAAATTGAATTTTGATGTATAACTTTTATTTTAACTAGAGTTCAGCTGCATGCTTGCTACTTATATGCAAAATTGTTAGGTCCAAAGTATTGTAGAAGGGGGAGGGGGGGGGGGGGGGTTGAATACGATACTCACAAATTCTTCAATTTCGTTCACGGATAATTCTTTGTGATATAGTTCAAAATCAAATACTCCAAATCAAAACACGAGTCGGGGAATATATCGTTTTATAAATATAAACCACGAAGGGTGCTACAAATTCTAATCCGTAGGATTAGCTACAATGAGTTCAGGTTAAACACAATCACTACAATAACAGAATTCTGAGCTATTTTAAATTCTCTGTAAATTTCTCTGTCAAGAACTCTCTCCTCGTAAATGATCTTTCTGTGTTCTGCCTTAACTGAAGAAGAACACTTCTTCAAACTCCATTTATAGTCTTGATTTGAAAAACCATCGAACCAAAAGAATTGGTTTATTCCTGGCCGTTGGATCTTCATCAACCTGACACAACAAATACTTTTCACCTGCTCTTTTCATTTGAAAATTATCGAATTGAATAAAGGTATTTTCCATTCGATAGTTTTATAAATAAAACTATCGAATGACAAATACTTTATTATGGTTTTCAGAATGGATTTCTTTGATCTCATTCTATGGTTTTCATAAACAAAAAACCATCGAACTCTTTTCCTTGTCCTTGATCTTTTAGAAAATACTTCTGAGTTCCAGGATGTTTAAGTTTCAGACTGTATCAATTTCTTCTGAGACGATAAAACAACTTGATCTTTTTAGTGTCGTCAACTAGTGCAACTGGTCTGGTTCACAGATGAATAACACTTGATCAATTCTTCTTTTATGTCTTCAATTCAATGTTGTTGATAAGTCCTTTGTCGTTCTGGTTGCTTCGATTAAATCACTGGAATCCTGTGGTACTTAACCCTAAATCATTCACATACTTCTGTCGTCTTGAAAGTCTTGTTTCTTTTGTTGTCACTGAGGCTTCAACATTTTCATGAACTTCTTTCCGTGACCTGTTTACGGACTTCAAGAATACATAACGTATTTTGATTTTTTGAGTTTACCTTATCTTCTTTGATTCCGGATTCCTGTGCTTCTGTTAATATTATTGTCTGTCTTGTCCTTTGTTGAGTTGTAGTTATCTCTGTTTCATCTTATGTTACATTATGCTTTACAATCTCCCTCTATTTGATTGGATAGAGTTCGACAAGCAAATACCTCGAGGATAACTCAACTAACTAAGGAAACATTAAACTAATTAAAGTAAGACAGCTTGAATAATATTAAATGCATTCCGGATCAGATATATATACATTTCCAGATTTCATAAATCAAAAAACAATAAAACTTTATACAATGAAGTTGCTCCTCTAGTCTGAGATGATAGTTCTTTTTGTCTTTTGCTTCTTGTCTTCAGTCCATTTCGATCTCACCTTCTTCAATCATTGGATCGGAGTTAGCAGCTTGATAATCAATCACAGAAGGATAGTGCAGTGGTTCTCCAGGTTTAAGGATTGCTCCTTGAATGTGTCTTCCAATGTACTCAACCTCTTGACCCACTCCAGCCCACAACCATGCAATGTTAACATCTTTCTTGTTTAGCTTTGGCATGTTTGGTAGTCTGGGATGCACTTCCAATCCTCTTTCCACTCTTTTCCTATAGTAAGGAACATTCTCCATTAGAAATCTTCGAAGAGTGTCTGCTGCTTTGTCCTTCTCCGTTGATGAGAATCCAGTGGATCTAAGATACTTCTCAACTGATATTAGATAGTTGCTTGGATAGTCTCTCAGTTTGTCCTTAGCCAAATAGCAGATTCTGAACAAGTCATTCGTCATGAATCTAACCATTGGAGGATCTTCAGTAATCTCTGGACCGACTTTCATCAAGATCTCCTTAACATGCTCACGGAGCAGTTCATTTAGCCTTGTAGTCCTTTGTATCTTGATGAGAATCACCTGCAGTTCTGTGTATGTTCTCTGTTCTAAAAACTTAGTGGAAATCACAAATGTACCTTTCTCAAGAAAATTGATCAATATGTTCCAGGCACCATTTGCTTTAACCCCGGCTTTCAGAAAGATCACAGTATTCCTCAGTGCAGTGAAGTAAATATGATCATCAGGATTTGCACTTCTTCTGTCCTGAATTATGACTTCCACCTCCGCATTGTCGTTGACTTCTAATCCGTCTTCAACTCCACAAAAGGTTTTATAAGCCATCTCCCAGTCAGTACCTTGCTTATTTGCCAAATCCATCATCTTCTTCTTCCTTGCTTCAGCATACACCTTGGATCTTTTTAACTTCTCAATCCTTAGAACTGCTTGGTGTCTTTCTCTCTCAGCTTGCCTGGCATCTATTTCAGCTCTTTGAGCTTTCACCATCTCCAAGGCAACTTCTTCTTCCAGTGATAGA
Source organism: Heracleum sosnowskyi (assembly GCA_030848705.1). Taxonomy (NCBI): domain Eukaryota; kingdom Viridiplantae; phylum Streptophyta; class Magnoliopsida; order Apiales; family Apiaceae; genus Heracleum; species Heracleum sosnowskyi. The sequence continues at coordinate 14,819,766 of CM061237.1, forward strand.
GGATTTGCTTCTTCTTCCATATCATCATCCAAGATAGGATGTTCTATTGGCTCCGGATAATATGGCTCATGCTCCTCCTGAATCGGTTGCTCTTGCATGACCTCAAATTCCTCTTCACTTTCCTCTTCTTGTACTATGTCCTCAATCCAGTACTGTCTAACTGGAATAGCTTCATTGGTTTCCCAAACTCCCCATCCAGTTTTTTGCCAACCTTCATTAGTCACTTCATTTGTTTCCCCTTCTCCAATTTTCTCCCCCTTAGTTGAGGAATCCTCGATGTAGTTATCTTCATTGTAAAAGGTAGTAGAAGGATCAGGTTGTTGTTGTGAAGGTCCGGGTTGTTGGTTCCTCAACATATTCCAAATAGACTGCACCCCGTCACCTTGATTCTCCAAGAAATCCATAATCTGCTTATTCATCTCATTCATATAAGCTAGCGACAGGTCAATGTTGTCCAATCTTGAGTTGGTAGTCTTTTCCATATGATCCATCCTCTTGTTCAGCTTAGACTCCACTCTTGAAAGTGTGTTCATTGCATCTTTTACCCGCGCTTGACCATCCCGGATAACCAGAACGTCTTCTCTCAAAGCTTCCTGTCCATGTGACAATGCAAATACTTCATTCATGAATCCATCTTTTAATTTCTTGACGTTTGTCCTCAACTCGACCAGTTCTTCCACTGCTTCCTTCTTCAAGGAGTCCACTGCCTGCTTAGTACCTGTTATAGTGCCAGATGCACTGCCAATGACCCTGAATGTTCTTCTGGAATCAGCTGCAGCCAAGTCAACCTTCTCTTAAATAGTCTTTAAAGAAGCATTGCCTTGACTAGAGGAGATCCCTTGGTCAAAAGAAGGTCGCAGTGGAACCCTGAATAATGGATTTCCTTCTTTATCACGAACTGTCATCTCCCTGAGGGTGGATTGAACATGTACCTCTCGTTCTGTAGGTAGTAGCTGATCATCTATGTTTGGCAGGGTTAAGGTGTCACTCCTCACATTTGGCTCTGGGTGTACACTCAACGTTTCTGTCGGCGTTTCACTCATTTTTCCTTTCCCACTCAGGCCAGGTGTAAGTGTTTTTGTTTCACTCAATCCCCTTGTGCTAGTTGTACCTGCAGAAGAAAACACTGTAGCCGTCCTTAAGGAGGTCACCGGTGGTGCAATGGGGCTTCGCAAGTCCCCGTCCTTGGTTAAACCAAGTTGCTGATCATCCTTAGATGATGTATCCTTTGTAGGATCTAGAGTTTGAATCTCTAGGAGGTTAGAATCAGGCTCTATTAACAGCAGAGATCCTGAAACTTCCTCAATAGTCTGTGAAGACTTTACCTCAGTTAACTCCTCAATAGTAATTGATTCATTGTCACCGAGTTGCCGATCTGCACCTACGTCAGACCCTTTACCCGCAGGATCCAGATATGTTCCAACTGGGGAGGTAGACAATGACCCTTTAGATTATGCATTTAGGTCAAAGCCTTCTCTCGAAGTCTGTGAAGACTCTTGGTTCTTAGAACCTTCAACCAGTGAACCTGACCGTAATATGGTCGGAACACCAGTTGCTTCCGTCAATTCTTCCTTACTTGATTGAGCTATTGGTTCAGATATAGCTTTCGTTAGCCTTGCCCAATCAAAATCAGAAAAATCTGTGAAGGGTTCTTTGGATGAGAGAAATGAACTATCAACAGTTGCCTCAGTTTCTGTTCTTCTCCTTTTAGAGGTAGGCAGAGCTGCTGTTGAAGGGTGTGTCTCCTTATGTGGTGCTGCTTTGGCACTTTCTCCCTCTACACTCTCAGATGTTTGTATGAAGGGTATAGTAGGGGAAGGAGGTTCGTTTATGTTTTCATTTGGCTCTTCCAAAGGCTCTTCGACCGTGGTTAGAGGTTGTGGGTTTGCAATCTCCTGGTCAGGAATGGCCACTGAGGGCTCTGGATCAACATCCATTGGTTGTGGTTCAGGAGCCAGTCCAGGTTCAGGAATGTTACCTTCAATTACCTGTTCCCCTGGGGGTAGAAGTGGTAGGGGCACCGTTCTTAGATATTCTGTGAGAACAGTGGGTACCCCTGGAAGATGAGTATTTCTTATCAGAGCGGTTATTGCATTGCTCTTCATCCTCATGCACTCCATGGTCTCCTCGCCTTCAAATGTCTCACGTTCATCATATGTTAAGACATCATTGAGAATCAGCTGTAGGAACCTAGGATAGAAACAAAGCACATCTGTTAGGCCGAATACACAATATAATCAAGTATGTATGAGAATAACAATAATTAACAACACTGTTTTTGAATCAATAAAACTGTAATCGTATTAACAGCTTCTCTCTTTATGATGTTAATGAATCACAAAGAGCTTCTAGGTTACAAGAATAATAATTCAATGAACGCATCCCTTCTAGGGATAACCTATCTGTGTTTATATAGTACACAGCTACATACAATCCTTATCTAATTGATATTCCTATAAGTTAGCTATACAATTCATATCAATTAAGGATTGCTTCTTATCTTCTATTCCGTTTCCTTAGCTGTATCAATATATTCTGCTTCTTTCCATCTTCAGAATATATTGCTTCTAGAATCTTCAATTCAGCACCGACAGCTAATTCAACCTTCACCTTGTCAGACTTTAACTAAACTCTGACCGGCTTCAATTTAAACTCTTCACCCTGTCAGAGTTTAACTAAACTCTGACTGGCTTCTGATAAACTCTTGTAAATACCTGTTGCTTAAACACTGATAAACAAACATTAGCAATTATATCTAACAATCTCCCCCAACTTGTTCATAATAAAATGTACAAGTTAAACATATAATTGATGATGTCAAAACCTTTTAACAAATGCAGTGTTTAACATATAACAGAGTTTAATATAAAACAGAGTTTAAATTTGACTTAGAATAGAAAATATTAAAAACTTACAGTCAGACTTTACTTGACTTCTTCAATATCAGGCACAGTCCTGAGATAATCAATCAGCAGTCTTCTCTCAGCATTCTCAAGTTCAGTTATCATAATCTCTTTCAGCTCCTTATACTCTGGATCTCCTTCACCAGTTTGATATATGGCAGCCCTCAGAGAATAGATACTGTTCTTCTTCATATCATTCCCTAGCCGAATGTACTGAGCTTTATCTGACTCTAAGTTGAATTCTAAAACTTTTAATCCCAGTGCAGTTTTAAATCTAGCACTGTTTCTCTTCATCTCCACCAATTTTCCAGTATGATCTCTATACTTTGGAATATAAGCATTTGAGACTTCTCCTCCTCCAAGCATTACTTTTGATCTCAGCATCTTTTCTCTTAAGATTTGAGCAACATTATGAGTATGTCTGTTCTTAACTTTTAACAGATAAAGTACATATTCAAGTTCTTCCCATGATTTGAGATTTACATCAGATTCTCCAATTCTATAAACTCTTCCATCACTCATGAAATATAACAGAAACTGCTTCTTCAAGATCTTGTGAAAAATCAACTGAACAGATTCTAACTTATCAAGATTTTCTTGTGTATTCCCAATACCAGATCCTGTCAGTGAAATATTGTCTTGAGATCTGTTATTTATTCTCTTCTCCCTATGTGAACCTAAACCAGACTTATCATAAGATTCTTTTCCAAGTACAGTCCTAGTTTGAGAAAAATCCACAGGTTGAAGTGTCAGAGTTTCAGAGAACATAGTTCTTAAGAAACCTTTGAGTTGAGGAGCTGGCAGAGTTTGCACAGCTTGAGCCTTGTCAGAGGCTGGCTTAACTTCAATAGTATCATCAACTTGAGCAGCGTCAGAGGTTGATTTTGGTAATCTTGTTTCAACTTGAGCAATGTCAGAGGTTGAATAAATCTTCTTAGGTAACTGTTCTTCTTCTACCAGTTTACCTTTTCCTTTGTCAGCATTTTTAATCACAGGCCTCCTTGAGTACTGTAAACTCTGATCAGAATTTACATTCTCTTTGATAACAATTCCTTTTTCTTTCTTTCTAGGAGCCTTGATTTCCTTCTTCTTGTAGATTCCAGCTTCAAGATTTTTCTTGTGTTCTTCAGCAAGCATCTGTTCTTCAGCTTGGATATCTTCAATTGTAATACCTTTTCCATGTTCTGCTATAAACATCTTAGCAGCAACTTCCTCATCAGTACTAGGCTTATCAGTGTTTATCAAACTTTTGAGCCTTGAACCACTGGCAGAAATTACTTTTACCTTACCAGAGTTTGATCTTCTCTCAGAGTTTGATCTTGATCTTGATGGTCTTAAGCCTAAACTCTTTTCAGATTCACCTCCCTTGCTTCCACCATCATTACCATCATCCCTCCGTCTCAGAGCTTGAGTGTCTTTGCATTTGTCACTTGGTACACTCTCCCCCTTTTTGACATCATCAGAAAGTAGTACTGATGTCAACAATTCAAGCGCAGTAGAAATAGAAGTCAGTTGAGCAGACATAGCATTCTGGTTGTCTTCAACTGTCTCAAGCCTCTTCTTGATTTCTTCAGAATCCCTGGCTTGCTGCTTGAACATGGTATAATAATAAGTTCTGTCAGCCTTTAAAGTAAGATCCCTCAAGCTTACTTCATTCCTCAGACTAGTAAGCATTTGTTGATTCTCATCAAATCTATTATTGAGAGATTTGACTTGAATAACAGTTGCCTGTAAGTTCGTAAGGACATCAGGATTTGTAATCTTCTTGACAGAATCAGATAAAAATTCTGCAGCCCTTTGCGCTGGAAAAATACAATCTGCATTAGCCCATGCATTGTAGTACATATTCTGAAAATGCTCAGAAGCAGCCCTTTGAACTTCCCTTTCTTCAGCAGAATTTGCCTGAATATCAGAAAGTTCCGCTTGAATATCAGAGTTCGAATGAGCAGGACTAGCTTCAGCATTGTCATCCTCTCTGTGAATATCTTCAAGCACATTTTCAGCAGTGATTTCATCAATTAACTGTGCAGTCGCATCAGGTACTTGATCTGCTACAGTTTGAGGAACATCAGAGTTTACTGGAGCAGTAACCTCTGCTTCTCTCTGAACAATCTCAACAACTGATTGTTGCAAAGTTTCAAGTAAGACAGTATCCTCATGATCATTGTCTGTTGCATCTACATGTACAGCAACAGCTTCTGGAACTGGATCAACTCGAATCTGATCAACTTCCTCACCTTTCTCAAAATCAAGAGAAATGATTTCTGTGTGAGAAGCAATTTGTTCTACTAAATCAGTAGTAGCTTGATCAGCTTCTAGTATAGTGTCTTCATGGTCCACAATCCTGCTGTCAGAGTATGCAGCAGCTTCCTCCACTACATCATCAGCTTTTGATGTAGGAGCTTCTGTTTCAAAGTCCATCAGAATAGGTTCAGGATTTGCAGCATCCTCAGCAGTTAGAATATTCTCCTCAACAACAACTGCAGGAGTACTTGAAGGAACAGTTGTAATCACAATCTCCTCATTCTCAGATGTAGGAGCTTCAGTATCCTCAGATTCTTTGTCCAGATTGGCAATGATATCACCAAAAAGTTGATCAGCAACTAGCCGTCTCTTTCTCTGATGAAGAGTTTCTTCATCAGCTTCAGTGTCTGAATCTGCAATAGAATCAGCAGCAACAGACTTTGCTCGTTGGGCTCTCTTTTTCTTCATTCTTTTTCTCTGAGGCACAGAAGCAACATTTGATACCTCAGCTTCAACAGACTTAACTGCTCGAACTTTAGATCTCTTTGACCTCTGTGGTTGAGATACAGAAGGTCCAGCTTCAGCAGTTGAGACATTTTGCTGTTGTAAGTTGTCAAGAAATTGTTGCACAGATGCAGGTAACATTAAAGGACCAACTTCTCCTTTCTTGTTGTCCTTGTTGATAAGATCAGAGAATATACGTTTGTGCAATTTAAATGAAAGAATTACATCCTCATCTAAAATCTCAACATCAGGACAGCAATGATTGAATATCAATTGACAAAACCTAGAGAAGTAAACAACATTTCTATTCTCTAGCATTTTCTCACCAATATTAGTTAAAACTAATCTAGCAACATCAAATTGACTGCCATAGAGAAGAGAATACCCGATCTGTAGACTATCAGTGGGAATTGCATCCCAGTTTGTGCACTTTTTCCCGAACGCTCTTGTAATGCAGTCGAAAAAGAAACTCCATTCCTTTCTCAAGAGCGGTCGCTTCAATTGACCAATCTTTGTCAGTGGTCCTGAGTAACCTATTTCGTTCATCATCCTGACTAGCTCAGAGTCGCCAACAGAGATTGTGAATGCATTGAAATCTTCAAGACCCAAAGCATCACGAACAGTAGTAGGAGTAACAGCATAGTCATTGTCCTCATATTGAAAAATGATAGATGGAGATCCAGACTCTCCTCCATTATCATAAACACCTGTCTGCCAAAAAGATTTGATTTGTGTTGCAGACAGCTTCGATGGTGCGATGAGAGAAGTGCCAATATCAGAGTTTGACAAGAAACTCTGAATCAAATGAAACGCCTCCGGTGCGTTCTCATTTGCTACAGGAGCTGAGTAGTTATTTGGGACAAATTCTAATTCAGAAGCAATAAACGCTGTAGTTGCCATTAGTAAGATTTGAAAACAAGAAGTACTGGGCTTTGAAAGTGTTTGAGTGTTTGTGTGTGTAAAATATTATGAAAAGATGAAATGCGTAAAAGATTGAATCGTGTGTATGTAGTGTATTAAATAATAACTGTAAAGATTAGAAGTATGTTAGTGGGACAGATGTCAAACGTGAATACGCTGACAGCTGTATCTAACAACTTCCAATACACACGTGCAAACGTGGAGACACCTGTCATCACATATAACACTCAAAATATTCGCTTAAAAGAAAAAAAAATCAATAATAATAAAATTATCAATTTAAATAATAAAGTACAAAGAACTCAACAGTCAAAATAATAATGACTGTCTCGAAACTCCGCACCTTAGTATCCCAAGCGCTTCGATAACCTTTCAATCTCCAAGAAAAACCTTTCAGATACCCTGTTTGAATGCTTTAAATACCAAAGCAATGTAACAACAGGCTTCATATCTTAAACTTACTATACACCAAAATGGCTGGAACTTTCGAATTCCTGGATGTGGAAGAGTTTTTGAACATGAACTGGCAGCAACAAGAAAACTATCTTATCGATGAGTTTCTTGTTCTTTCATTCCTGAATGAAGAAGGTCTTATCGTAGATGATGAAATAGCCGAAGGGCCTTTCTCCAACCCTCATGTATACATCTTCCGTCCAGGACCATATGATGCACCAATCCTCGCAGATGAAGATGCCATGGAGATCTGCTTGATGCTTTTTCAACTGAGTTTCTTGTCGGGTTCAAAAGAAAACCTCTTCTTAGAATCCTGCAAGCTGCAAAGCAGAAAGAGATCCCGAGAAGATGATGATGATGATTCATCATTAGGAGGATTTCAAGCTATCCCAAATGGTATAATGACCAGATGAGTAACTGGGTAGCTTTCATCAGAAGTAGTAGAGCACAATAGCTTCTGGCTCTAGCTCTTCTGCTTCAGTTGTAGCATTCAAATACTTGTCCTGGTTAAATAGATCTTCTCTTTTGTAACCATAGTGATTAGTATGTACCAGAAAGATTAGCTTAACATAAGTATGAGATTGTCTGAATGTAAATTTGAATCAATTAATGAAAAATTTGTTTCTTTACATTTCAGTATTATCAATATTGCATAGTAATTGGAAAGACAAAAAAACTTTAACCAATTAACTAACATACTCAGCAGCAATACAAATCACAAACAGGACTTAATAAACATACTCAATAGCATTGGTCAATCACTATCAAACAAACTCTATCTTTTCTCTGTTCAATCACACTTTTTCGAAAAAACAAATGACTAAACCCAAAATCATAAACTGTCTGAAACAAGGAAATTATTTTAACCATCAGAGATTAAAACAAAGTAACCTCGGCGTATTTCACACAATACATCAGTGTTTACCATTTGTCCTTCTTTGTCAATAAACTCTTTTCTCAATCTGTACAGTTGTGAAAAATGTGTGTGTAATAGCAGAGTTTACCGAAATCAGTATTTAGATCATCTCAAAGTGCATAAAATCCACAAACTAAAGTAGTAAAAACTGGTTGCCTAAACTCTCATGTATAACATAGACACTGATTTTTCTATCTAAACTCTGTATAACTGATATCCTTTCATTTGGATATGTCTTTTATTTTTCACCCCCTTTAAATTTTTTATTTATTTATTTATTATTATTTTTTTTTTTTTTTTTTTTTTATTATTTTTCCAGTAATCAGTGGTTGGCACTAGTCACCAAAAATCAAAGATTTTAGCCCTTATTTCATACAATAAGTTCCTGGATCTTCCTAGGCACAACATGATCTCAAAGGAATTTGTGCTCTGTTTGGCATCTTTTGATTTGAGGGTGAATTATTTGAAATTAATAATCAGAGTTTAGACTTTTCATCAGTATTTATAATTAACTTATGAGAGAAAATGCAAACAGCTAATACAGACTCAGTGTATAGGATCAATAAACTAAGAGATGCTATAAATATAGAGACAGTATCATGCTGTGTTAGCTTACTGCACATATTTGAGATCAGAATCTATCAACTCTTAAGGATTCACAATTACTTACTGAGAATTATGTTCCATACAAATTTCTTCATCGGTCCATATGTCTCAGACAGAATTACCAGAGAATAGCATTAAACTATAATTACCAGAGTATGATCAACAGAGTTTATCTTCAGAGTATGCTTTCAGAGTATGACTAACACTTCACAGAGTTTATCATCAGAGTTTAACATGCTGGTTCACATAACAGTTAACATATGTAAGAAATCATGAACAACAACAAAAAATGAGTCTAACCCGTATCTCTAGTCAGAACCAGAGATCATTCCAAGTTCATTTACCAATCTTGTAAAAGTAGCTTCACTCAAAGGTTTGGTGAAGATATCTGCAAGTTGTTGGTCTGTAGACACAAAATGAAGCTCAATGTTTCCTTCTTCCACATGTTCTCTGATAAAATGATACCGTATGCTGATGTGCTTTGTCATGGAATGCTGTACTGGATTTCCTGTCATAGCAATAGCACTTTGATTATCACAGAAAATAGGTATTCTAGAGTACCTTAATCCATAATCCAGCAATTGATTCTTCATCCATAAAATCTGTGCACAACAGCTACCAGCTGCTATATACTCTGCTTCTGCAGTGGATGTAGAAATTGATTTCTGTTTCTTACTGTACCAAGAAACCAATCTGTCACCTAAAAATTGACAGCTTCCACTTGTACTTTTTCTGTCTATCTTACAGCCTGCAAAATCTGCATCAGAGTAACCAATTAACTTAAACTCTGATTCTCTAGGATACCACAAACCCAAGGTTATGGTTCCTTTGAGATATTTGAAAATCCTTTTTACAGCTGTTAGATGAGGCTCTCTGGGATCTGCTTGAAATCTTGCACAAAGACATGTTGCATACATGATATCAGGTCTACTTGCAGTAAGATACAGTAGAGACCCTATCATTCCTCTGTAGTTAGTCATATCTACTGAGGCTCCTGTGTCTTTGTCAAGCTTCGTTGCTGTAGCCATGGGAGTTGTAGCAGATGAACTATCAAGCATACCAAATTTCTTTAGAAGATTTCTGGTATACTTTGCTTGATTGATAAAAATCCCATCATCTGTTTGCTTGACCTGTAAGCCTAGAAAATAACTAAGCTCTCCCATCATGCTCATTTGATACCTGGACTGCATAAGCTTTGCAAACTTCTTACAAAGTTTGTCATTAGTAGATCCAAAAATAATATCATCTACATAAATTTGAACTAAAAGCAAATCATCACCAGAATTGAAATAAAACAAGGTTTTATCAATTGTACCTCTTGTGAACCCACTTTCTAAAAGAAATTGAGCAAGAGTTTCATACCATGCTCTTGGTGCTTGCTTTAGTCCATATAATGCCTTGTCAAGCCTGTAGACATAATCTGGATGCTTGGAATCTACAAATCCTGGTGGTTGTTCAACAAACACTTCTTCTTCAAGCTTCCCATTAAGAAAAGCACTCTTTACATCCATCTGAAAGACTTTAAACTTCTTGTGTGCAGCATAGGCCAGAAAAATTCTTATGGCCTCCAATCTTGCAACTGGAGCAAAGGTTTCATCATAGTCAATTCCTTCCTGTTGTGAATAACCTTTTGCCACAAGTCTAGCCTTGTTTCTTGTAATCACACCTTCACTGTCAGTCTTGTTTCTGAAAACCCACTTTGTACCTACAATTGATCTATTCTTTGGTCTAGGTACAAGTGTCCAGACTTCATTTCTTTCAAATTCATTTAACTCTTCTTGCATTGCTGTTATCCAGTGTGCATCTTGAAGAGCTTCCTCCACTTTCTTTGGTTCTGTTTGAGACAAGAAAGCATGATACAGACACTCATTGTTTGTTGCACTTCTAGTTCTCACACTAGCATCAGGATCTCCAATTATAAGATCAGGTGTGTGTGCCTGTGTCCACTTTCTTGCAGTTGGTAAGTGGTTTCTTGCATCATTATTGGATCCTCCCCCTTGATCCATGCTTTCCTGATTCATACGTTGACTTTCTGCAGTATCTGAGGCTCCTCTTGAGTTGGATGGCTCAGTGTTTGAACTGTCAGAGTTTGAATCAGTTTCCTCAGCTGACTCACTTGCTGTGTCTTGTTGAGCTTCTTCACGCTCCCCCTCAACTGGTTCTCTATTTTGTTCAATTTGAGAATTTCCAGTTTCTCCAGCATTTACTAGTAGAGGTTCAGAGTATGCTCCTTCAGAGTTTGTCAAACCTGCTTCGTCAGAGTTTACATCAATAGAGAATAGATCTTCATTTTCAAAACGTAGTTGATCATATCCATCCTTGTCTTCAAGTCCAATTATTTTCTTGTCATCAAAAGACACATGTATGGATTCCATGATTACCTTAGTTCTCAGATTGTAAACTCTGAATGCTTTTGTTGACAATGGATAGCCAACAAAGATTCCTTCATCAGCTTTTAACTCGAACTTTGTCAACTGTTCAGGATGAGTCTTCAACACAAAGCATTTGCATCCAAATATATGAAAATATTTCAAATTTGGCTTCTTGTTTTTCACCATCTCATATGGTGTTTTTCCATGCTTGTTGATCAGAGTAGCATTTTGAGTGAAACAAGCAGTTTGAACAGCTTCTGCCCAGAAATAAGTTGGCAATTTTGCTTCATCTAGCATAGTTCTGGCAGCTTCAATTAAGGTTCTGTTCTTTCTTTCAACTACACCATTTTGCTGTGGAGTTCCAGGTGCAGAAAATTCTTGTTTGACTCCTCTTTCCTTGCAGAAAGCTTCTATGATTGAGTTTCTGAATTCAGTTCCATTATCACTCCTTATAATTTTGACTTTGTGCTGTGATCCTTTGTCCAGTAGATTTATATGATCCATCAACGTTTGAGCAGTTTCATCCTTCTTTGACAAGAAATACACCCATGTATATCTAGTATATTCATCAACAATTACTAGAGCATATTTCTTTCTGCCCATGGACATCACATTCACTGGTCCAAAGAGATCAACATGTAGAAGATGATAAGGTTCCACCACTGAAGATTCAGATTTGCTCTTGAAAGATGACTTCCTTTGTTTGGCCTTTTGACAAGAATCACATAGACCATCTAGATTAAGTATTGATTTTGGAAGTCCTCTTACAAGATCCTTTCTTATCAGCTCATTGATGTTGTTCAAATTGAGATGAGAGAGCTTCTTGTGCCAATTCCAACTCTCTTCATTTGACATCTTTGCAGTCAGACACACTGTACTTCCATCAGAGTTTGTTACCAAACTTGCTTCATAAATATTGTTGCGCCTGTGTCCAACTAGAACAACTTTTCCAGTAGATTTACTGATAATTTCACAGTATTCACTATGAAAATCTACATGGTTTCCTCTGTCACAGATTTGACTCACAGACAACAGATTATGCTTGAGTCCTGAGACTAGAGCTACATTTGTGATGATGACACTTCCAAGATTGATATTGCCATATCCCAGAGTGTGTCCTATGTTGCCATCTCCATAGGAAACTTTTGGGCCAGCTTTCTCCTCAAAGTTTGATAGCAGGGCTTTGTTTCCAGTCATATGTCCTGAGCATCCACTGTCCAAGATAAGTGTGCTCTCTATTATACCCTGCAATCACAAACAAACACTAAGTGTTAGTTTTAAGGATCCAGACTTGCTTGGATCCTTTGTCCTTCTTAACAGTGTTAGCTTTTGCAGCGGAATCTGTATTATCAGAGTTTAAACTAACATTGTCAGATTTTACACTAGCAGAGTTTGCTCTAACCCATTTCAAGTTGGGTTTTAGCTCATAATAGTTATGATAAATTGCATGATAACTCTTACATGTGTAAATAGAATGCCAAGTGCTCCCACAATGTTTGCATAAGGTCTGTGGTCTTACTCTAACATAATCATTCTTTACTTCTGAAGTAGAAGGTAAAGAATTAATATGTTTGTTCTTAGTGCAGAATCTAGCAAGATGATTAGAACTACCACAACTGTAACATGTTTTTCTTGAGGCACTAGCATTAGGCATATGATTATTTCTATTATTTATGCCTACTTTTCCATTCCTATTTCTCTTGGAACCTTTAGGTTTCATGGAAGACTTTACCTCTTTTAGCTTGTGATTGAACTGTTTTCCTGTCATCAAGCCAACATTAACCTGTTTTTCACAAGTTTTTACTGGTTTTCTAACAGCTTCTATTTCCATAAGTTTTTCTGTTATAATATTTTCCTGTTTGTCACAAGATTCATCTGATTCCATATCAGCTTCCCTTATTACAACAGATTTTAACTTATTGGCTTCTTGAACAAATTTCACAGATTTAAGTTGTGGTTTTACCTTAACCTTGTCTTTAAACCTAAGTTCATCATTTTCACAATAACCTAAACCTACAGAATCAGTCTGAAACACTTGATGAGTGTCTCTTCCAGAATCTGTCCAAGTCTTGATTATTTTCCTTTCCTTCTCTAAATCAGATTCTAGTTGCTTATATCTTTTCAGCAACTCCTGTTCTACATAAACAGCATCATCTCTTTCTTTTTGAATCTGCTTCATATTCTCAAGTTCTCTTTCAAGAAACTTGTTTCTTTCTTTAAGACTAAGATTCTCAGCTTTAATTCTCTCATTTTCTAAAGTCTGATCCCTATAGCTAACATGTACGCTTTTCAGATATACTCTTAACTCAGATATATTATCAGTATCATAAGCATAAGTAGTTAGGGGTACCTTATTTTCAGATGATTCAGTCTCATCTCTGACAGTAGCCATAAGAGCATAGTTTTCTCCATCATCAGAATCTGAAGTATCTGCCCAGTCTTTGCCTTTAGAGATGAGTGCTTTTTCACTTCTTCCTTTCTTGCACTCTGGAGCATAGTGACCCATCTCTTTGCACTTGTAGCACTGGACCTCAGATTTGTCCTTCTTACCAGACTTGGTATCCCTTCCATCAGACTTTCTGAAATTCTTCTTCTCAGAATTTGAATCTCTTCTTGAGAATCTTTTACCCTTCTTGAAGTTCTTGAATCCCATCTTCTTAAATGTCTTTACCATCAAGGCAGCCATTTGCATCAACTCCTCTTCATCATCCTCAGAATCAGAAGCTTCATCAGAGTTTGAATCATCATCAGAGTTTGATGACTCACTCTCAGATTTGATCACTAAAGCCTTTCCCTTGGCTTTCTTCCTTGATAATTCCTTCTTGATGGGCTTCTCCTCGACTTTGAGAGCAACAGATTTTGACTTCTTGCTTGACCTCCTGTTTCTTTGTTCTATCTCAAGTTCATGAGTCTTTAACAATCCATAGATTTCATCAAGATCTGTATCAGCAAGATCATAATTATCTCTGATTGTTGTTGCCTTTAAATCCCACTTTTCAGGTAGAGATAACAGAAACTTGAGATTGGACTCTTCAAATTCATATTCTTTATCTACCAGAGACAGATCGTTCAACAGTTTGCAAAATCTGTCATAAGTCTCAGTCAAGGTTTCATTAGTTCTTGAATCAAAGTGCTCATACTCCTGTGTGAGTATTGTTTTTCTGTTCTTTTTAATAGCACCTGTTCCCTGGCATCTGACTTCCAAAGCATCCCATATCTCTTTGGCAGTTTTGCATCCAATTACTCTGTTAGACATTACATTATCTAAAGCACTGTGGAGAAGATGTCTAACCTTTGCATCCTTTGCAATTGATGAGATATCCTCAGGAGTCATATCTTTCTTTTCCTTTGGAACAGTCTTTTGTGCTTGTCCATCAACAACAGGGGACAATTTAGTCGGCATATGAGGACCATCATAGATTCTGTCAAGGTATTCTGGATCTGTAGCCTCCAGGAACATGGTCATCTTCACCTTCCAAATCGGATACTCTACAGGCCTGAGAATCGGAACCCTGATTGTTTCATATCTACTCACAGAATTAGGCTTAACCTGTTCAGCCTTGGAAGCAGTTTGATTTTCTTCAGACATGATTATTACTGTGTTTGAATCGTAAAACTGTATATATTAAACAGCCTTGGCTCTGATACCAATTGTTAGGCCGAATACACAATATAATCAAGTATGTATGAGAATAACAATAATTAACAACACTGTTTTTGAATCAATAAAACTGTAATCGTATTAACAGCTTCTCTCTTTATGATGTTAATGAATCACAAAGAGCTTCTAGGTTACAAGAATAATAATTCAATGAACGCATCCCTTCTAGGGATAACCTATCTGTGTTTATATAGTACACAGCTACATACAATCCTTATCTAATTGATATTCCTATAAGTTAGCTATACAATTCATATCAATTAAGGATTGCTTCTTATCTTCTATTCCGTTTCCTTAGCTGTATCAATATATTCTGCTTCTTTCCATCTTCAGAATATATTGCTTCTAGAATCTTCAATTCAGCACCGACAGCTAATTCAACCTTCACCTTGTCAGACTTTAACTAAACTCTGACCGGCTTCAATTTAAACTCTTCACCCTGTCAGAGTTTAACTAAACTCTGACTGGCTTCTGATAAACTCTTGTAAATACCTGTTGCTTAAACACTGATAAACAAACATTAGCAATTATATCTAACAACATCGTTTATGCTTGTTCTTTCATCCAGTGGTCCCATGCATAGAATGACTTGATCAATCACTAATCGTCCTATGTTTATATGCCTATTGTTAGCAATGACAAACCCTATCTTTTGAAGGAATAAGGGAATACCATGCAGATTTGTAAGCTTAGCAGTAAAAACATGGATTAGTGTGTGAAAGAAAAAGTTTCATGGCTTTGTCAGGTAATGCTTAAGAAACTCTCCCACAAAGAAGTTTGGTTGTTGACTTCTTATGAGAGTGAAGAAAGCATGTATCTCCTCAGTCGTGGGATCCGGAACATGGTTTTCTGTAGGAAAATGTAGTATTCTGTTAAAGTCATGTTCCGTCACCCTTATTGTTCTGCCCCCTGGCACAACAAAACTAAAGGACCTTACGTTATTCTCACTTGTATCCGTGGCGGATGTGTACAACGCAGTCAATTGATCGATGCAAAGGACTACGGGAGTACTCAAAGAATAGGCCACTAATGAACGTGTATTCAAAAACTCTGCCCATGCACGAAACTGTAAGTTCGTTATGGATTACAAGTTTTGAAACGAGACATGATTAGTTTTGGTTACGATAAATTCTCCAGCCATTATGTTTCAAATTTCCAGAAAATTAATTAAAACACTCCTATTTTTCAATTAATTATTTCTAATTAATTAAACTTTTAACAAAATTAACCCCTTTAAAAAAAATTAAACCACAAACTCGAAACACACACAACTCAAATTATAACCCTAAATTGTTAACTCTGAATATGCACTAAAATCCAAAGAAATCAATTGATTAACAATCAATTTCTAAAGAACAATTCTGTTAACACTTTTATAAGGTCAAAGGTTCAAGTTCGATATATTTCTTTCCTTTTCTTTTCCAGAAACACAAAAAGGCGGTTACAAACAATTAACAGTGAGAGAATAGTATCTTTCTTAGATTTTACTCGGTTATTTTTGAAGAAAAATATCGATAGTGATGCTTATTTGTGTATGTATTCTTGTATGTATATAAAAACCTTTTCTTAGATCTGAGAATAGAGTAAAAAAAACGTCCAAGTGGTTCTTATATACACTTGTGAACTGACAGGGGCAATTTAGTCCTTTGATGTTCGATGGATTTCATTAGTACTATCGATAGTTTTATCCTAGGGGCATAAAGGTCAAAAACAGTTCGATGGTTTTTGAAAAACTATCGAATTTTTAAATTATGGAATTTAAACCGACCTATTAAGAAAAACTATCGAAGGTTTTTCTGCTTTTTAATTAAAATCTATCGAACACATATTCTTTGGAAAAACTATCGAGAATTGAATTAGAAATAAAATTAAATTCCTTCGATAATTTTTCACCTGAATTTCAAAATCTATCGAGAATTTAAATATAGAATTAATTAAATTCACTTCGAAATATTTTAATATTTTCCTCAAAAACAATCGAGAATTGTTTTCGATAGTTTTTCCTTTTCAAAAACTATCGAAATTAATTTCGATAGAATTTTCTTTGTACTTGAAAAACTATCGAATTTCCTAAAATTCGATATTTTTTGCTTCTTTTCAAATTTTAAAACCTGTTCATGTTCTAAAATTCAAATTTTTGTATTTCCTGTCAAGTTTTATTTTGAATAAACTTTTACAAATTTACCAAATCAATTGTCAACAGAAAATTCACAATTTTCTCAGAATAAAATCAACTGAATATCATCAAATGATATTAATCAATTAAAATCCAATAAATTATGCTGCATTAATCTACAATGTTAAAAACAAAGCAAATTAATTCAAATTAAATAGATGCTTCAATATTTAGAACAAATATTAGCACCTAAATAATTTTTAGAATTAATAACCAATTAAATGTCAAAAGATATATCATCCATAATTATGACATAAAATTAGTACAATAATCCTAACTACGAGAATTGCTCCAGAAAATAAATTCACGAGTCTTAAGGATATAGAAATTCTTAAACTCATGTATTCACTAGGACTATCTGCAGTTACTGACTTCTAATCAAATTAATTAGAAAGATTTAACATCCCAAGTTCACCAACCAGTCTTGAAAAAGTGGATTCATCAAGCGGTTTAGTAAAGATGTCTGCAATTTGTTCCTATGTGGGTACAAAATGTAACTCCACAGTTCCATTCATGACATGCTCTCGGATAAAATGATACCTGATGTCGATGTGCTTCGTCCTCGAGTGTTGCACTGGGTTGTTTGAGATTGCTATGGCACTTGTGTTGTCGCAAAATATTGGAATCTTTGTCAACAAAAGCCCATAGTCACGGAGTTGGTTTCTCATCCACAAGATCTGAGCACAGCAGCTACCAGCAGCAATGTATTCAGCCTCAGCTGTTGATGTGGACACTGAATGCTGCTTCTTGCTATACCAGGAAACTAACCTTCTTCCAAAAACTGATAGCTTCCTGAAGTACTCTTCCGATCAATCTTACAACCTGCAAAATCAGAGTCTGTGTATCCAATAAGATCAAATCCTGTATCTTTAGGGTACCAAATTCCAAGATTTGGGGTTCCCTTAAGATATCTAAATATTCGCTTAACAGTTATTAGATGAGATTCTTTAGGATCAGACTGAAACCTAGCACACAAGCATGTTGCAAACATTATATCTGGTCTACTTGCAGTGAGATAAAGTAATGAGTCTATCATACCTCTGTAGCCTGTGATGTCAACCTTCTTGCCAGTTTCATCTTTATCAAGCTTAGTGGCAGTTGGCACAAGAGTCTTTGCTGTAGATGAGTCTTCCATTTGATACTTCTTAAGAAGATCTTTGATGTACTTGGACTGACAAATGAATATACCATCTTGTCTTTGGTATACTTGCAGTCCAAGAAAGAATGACAATTCACCCATCATGCTCATTTCATAACGACTCTGCATTAACTTAGCAAATCTCTTGCATAGATCATCATTAGTAGAACCAAATTGTTAGGCCGAATACACAATATATAATCAAGTATGTATGAGAATAACAATCAAGAACACTTTATAAATCAACAAACTGTAATTATATTAACAGTTTCTCTCTTAGTGATGTTAATGAATCACAAAGAGCTACTAGGTTACAAGAATAATATATTCAATGTTCGCGTCCCTTCTAGGGATAACCTATCTGTGTTTATATAGTACACAGCTACATACAATCCTTATCTAATTGATACTCCTATAAATTAGCTATACAATTATTATCAATTAAGGATTGCTTCAGTCTTCTATCCAGTCTCCTTAGTTGTATCAATATATTCTGCTTCTTTCCATCTTCAGAATATATTGCTTCTAGAATCTTTATCTTTGCACCGACAGCTAAGTCAACTATCACCCTGTCAGACTTTATCAAACTCTGACCGGCTTCTATGTAAACTCTTCACCCAGTCAGACTTTACCAAACTCTGACTGGCTTCTATATAAACTCTGATATGTACCTGGGACTTAAACACTGATGAATAAACGTCAGCAATTATATCTAACAATCTCCCCCAACTTGTTCATAATAAAATGTACAAGTTAAAAAGATAATTGATGATGTCAAAACATATAACAAATGCAGTGTTTAAAATATGTCAGAGTTTAATTTTAAAACAGAGTTTAAATTTAACTTAGAACAGAAAACATAAAAACTTACAGTCAGATTTTACTTGACTTCTTGAACATCAGGTACTGTCCTGAGATAATCAATCAACAGTCTTCTTTCAGCATTCTCAAGTTCAGCTATCATAATCTCTTTCAGCTCCTTATACTCTGGATCTCCTTCACCAGTTTGATATATGGCAGCCCTCAGAGAATAGATACTGTTTTTCTTCATGTCATTCCCTAGTCGAATGTAATGAGCTTTGTCTGACTCTAGGTTAAATTCTAAAACCTTTACTCCAAGTGCAGTTTTAAATCTAGCACTGTTTCTTTTCATTTCCACTATTTTTCCAGCATGATCCCTATACTTTGGAATATAGACACTTGACACTCCTCCTCCAAGCATAGCTTTAGATCTCAGCATCTTCTCTCTCAACACTTGAGCAACATCATGAGTGTGTCTGTTCTTGACTTTCAAAAGATAAAGTACATATTCAAGTTCTTCCCATGATTTGAGATTGACATCAGATTCTCCAACCTTATAAACTCTTCCATCATTCATGAAGTATAACAGAAATTGCTTCTTCAATACTCTGTGAAAAATCAACTGTACAGACTCTAACTTATCAAGATTTTCTTGTGTAATCCCAATACCAGACTCTGCCAGTGAAATGTTATCTTGAGATCTGTTATTTGTTCTTCTCTCTCTGTGTGAACCCAGTCCAGATTTATCAAAGGCTTCTTTTCCCAATACTGTTCTGGTTTCTGAGAAATTCACAGCTTCAAGCTTTAAGTCTTCAAGAATTTTTGGTTTGCTGAATCCTGGAAGTAGTGTAGATTTCTGTACAACTTGAGCAACGTCAGAGGTTGTCAAAACTTTGGTAATAACATCAACTTGAGCAGCGTCAGAGGTTGATTTAGCTAATCTTGTTTCAACTTGAGCAATGTCAGAGGTTGAATAATTCTTCTTTTTCAGGTTAGGCTCTTCAATCATCATGCTTTTACCTTTATCAGCATTTGAACAAATAGGCCTCCTTGAGTACTGTAAACTCTGATCAGAGTTTACATTCTCTTTGATAACAATTCCTTTTTCTTTTCTCCTTGGAGCCTTGATTTCCTTCTTCTTGTAAATTCCAGCTTCAACATCTTTCCTGTGTTTTTCAGCAAGCAATTGCTCTTCTGCCTGGATATCTTCAATAGTAACATCTTTACCATGTTCTGCTAAGAATAACTGTGTAGCAACTTCTTCATCAGTAACTGGAGATTTAGAGGAAAGAAGTAAACTTCTAACCCTTGAAGAAGACTGCCCTCCAGTGTTTATTCTTTTTCCATCAGCATTTGTCTGAGCATCAGAGTTTGACCTCCTCCCTTGCCTTTGAACATTGTTTGATCTTGGATGATATTTGTCTCTTGCACCACCATCAGCAGTATCATCCTTCTGAGTCAGAGTTTGAGAGCTCTTGCATTTGTCCTTAGATACTCTCTCCCCCTTTTTGACATCATCAGACAGCAAAACTGATGTGAGCAATTTAATGGAATTTGCAATTTCATCCAACTGAGTTGACATTTTTACTTGATTTTCTTCAACTTTGGACAACCTGGAATCAAAAATCTTCTGATCTTTACACAAGGAGATGTATAGAGATTTGTCCTTTTACTGTGTAAGCTCTCTTTGAGCTATATCATTCCTTAATCCAGTAATCACCTTGTCAGAATCATCAAAACGATTGTTCAATGATTTGATTTGTACAATAGTTGCTTTGAGATGACTGAGAAGTTCTGGATTTGTAATCTCTTTGGAAGACTTCGTGACAAAATCAGCAGCTCGTTCATTGGAAAAGATAGTATCCTTGCTTGACCAATTTGAGAAGTACATATTCTGAAAATGTTCTGCAGTAGCACGATTGACTTCTCTTTCTTCTTCAGAGTTTGCTTGAATGTCAGACAACTCTACTTGTATATCAGGATTGGAATGAGCAGGACTAGCTTCAGCATTGTCATCCTCTGCTTCATTCTCTGTAATGACATTCTCTGCCACTTTTTCAGGATCATCAGAGTGTGCATTATTACTAAACTCTGCTTCTCTTTGAACAATCTCAACAACAGATTGTTGTAGAGCTTCAAGAACTAGAGCATCCTCAGAGTTTGTAACAAACTCTGCTTCAAAAAGAACATTGTCTGTTGCATCCTTTTCAACAACATCAGGATTTGCAGTTTCTGTAGCAACAGCTTCTGTAGCATTAGCAGCTAAAGTCTGATTGACTTCCTCACCTTTCTCAACTTCAAAAGTAAGTATTTCTGTGTGAGAAGCCATAGATTCTTCAATTCTCACAGTATCTAGATCAGCTTCCAAACCCTCTGTAAAATGTTCAGAGTTTAAAGAGGTGTTTGCTTCAACTTCCATATAAAATCCTTGAGACTCAAAAATCCTGCTATCAGAGTGATCAGCAGCTTCCTCAACTACATCATCAGCATTTGATGTAGGAGCTTCTGTGGCAGTATTTACTCTGTCCTTAGTAGGCACAGTAGTATCAAAAATCTCCTCTTGTACTTCAGAAGGTACATTCTCCATAGAAACTCTGTCCTCAAAGACAGCTTCATCCTCTTGAATCTGAACTTCAAGATTTTCTACAGCTTGGGAAGAAATATTATCAGCACCAAATAGATGTGCTGCTACTAATCTCCTTTTCCTCTGATGAAGAGTTTCTTCATCAGTTTCACTATCTTCAACAGCATCAGACTGTGGTCTGTTTGCTCTAACTTTTCTTTTCTTCCTTGAAGTTTTAACAGAGGTTGACCCCTCAACATCATCAGTATTAAAAGTTGTAGCAGCCTTGAAAGCTCTGTGCTTAATCCTACCTCCAGTCTTTTGTCTTGGAGCGACTTGAGTATCATTGTTTATCTGCTGCGGTTGATGTTGTGGTTGAGGTTGAGGGTTTAAAAACCGATGAACCCTCTCAAGTAACAACAACTCACCAACATTCACTTTCTTCAAATCCTTATTTGTAAGGTCAGAGAATACCCTTTTATGCAATTTGAATGAGGGAATTACGTCCTCCTCATTAATCTCAACATTATTAACACAAGCAGAGAATAAAATCTGACAAAACCTAGAAAAGTATACTACATTCCTATTCTCTGTCATTTTCTCTCCTATATTCATCAAGACAAGTCTAGCAAAATCATAATTACTACCAAAAAGAAGTGAATACCCGATTTGTAGACTATCAATTGGAATCACATCCCAATTGGTACATTTCTTCCCGAACGCTCTAGTTATGCAATCGAAAAAGAAACTCCATTCCTTTCGTAAGAGCGGTCGCTTCAACTGGCCTATCTTGACTAAGGATCCAGAGTATCCAACGGCTTGCATCATTCTTTGAAGGTCAGTATCACCAACAGCAATGGTGTACGCATCAGATTCTGCAAAACCCATTGCTTCACGTACAGTTCCTGGAGTAAGGACATACTCTGTCTCTTGAAACTCAAAAACAATCGATGGAGTTCCAGAATCACCACCGTTATCATATACACCAGTTTCCCAGAAAGCTTTGATCTGAGATCCGTAAAGCTTTGCAGGCTCCACTAAAGCACGCCCAATTTCCGATTGAGCAAGGAAATTTTGCAGTAAATGAAACGCCTCCGGTGTGTTCTCATTGTTAAGAGGTGCTGCATAGTTATTTGGGACAAAGTCTAATCCAACAGAGGTAAACATGGAGGTTGCCATTAGAAATCAGAGATTAAAAGCAAGAAAGTGTATGAGAAAGATTATGCAAAAAAGTGTTTGTAGAATTGTGTGAGTGAAAAGTATGTGTGAAAATGAGAAGTGAGTAAAAGATTAGACGTTTGTGTGTGTATTGTATTAATATGAGATTTAAAAAAAAACTGAACAATTTTTAATCATTAATACACAACTGTCTTAATTATGTGAGTGGGACACGTGTCACACATGCAGTTACTGACAGCAAATAAGTGACAATTTTCAATGCGCATGCGCAGTAAAAACAGCAATAATTACCGCCTATTACACTTTTCTAGGTATAAACCTCTCTCCTCTGTTCAAAAACATCCTTGAACAACTGTCCAATCATACTCTTTTTAAATTTTCAAAACAAATGTCTTTTTCTCAAAATTATAATATGTCTGAAACCAACACAATTTATTTTAACCATCAGAGATTAAAATTAAATTACCTCGGCGTAGAGTACACAAATCATCAGTGTTTATCAATTCTCCTCCTTTATACATAAACTCTTTTCACAAACCGTACAGGTGTGTGTATTTGTGTGTGAATTAGCAGAGTTTACTGAATATAAATATTTAGACCATCTCAAAGTGCATAGAATCCACAAACTAAAGCAGTAATAACTGGTTGCCTAAACTCTCATGTATAAAATAAAATCTGATTCTTATGTCTAAACTCTGTATACTGATATCCTTTCATTTGGATATATCTTTTATTTTTCACCCCCTTTCTATATATGCTTTCATATATATTTTTAATTTTTTTTTTTTAATTTTTTTTTCCAGTAATCAGTGGTTGGTACTAGTCACCAAAAATCAAAGATTTTAGCCCTTATTTCATACAATAAGTTCCTGGATCTTCCTAGGCACAACATGATCTCAAAGGAATTTGTGCTCTGTTTGGCATCTTTTGATTTGAGGGTGAATTATTTGCAATTAATAATCAGAGTTTAGACTTTTCATCAGTTAATACAATTAATTTATGAGAGAAAATGCAAACAGCTAATACAGACTCAGTATATAGGATCAATAAACTAAGAGATGCTATAAATATAGAGACAGTATCATGCTGTGTTAACTTACTACACATATTTGAGATCAGAATCTATAATACTTAGAAGGATTCATGATTACTTACTGAAAATCATGCTTCATACATTTTTCTTCATCGGTCCATGTGTTTCAGACAAAATTACAATCAGAGTATAGCATTAGACTGTAACTATCAGAGTATGACTGTCAGAGTATGACTAACAGAGTTTACTTATCAGAGTATAACATGCTGGTACAAATAACAGTTAATACATGCAAGGAATCATGAGCATAAAAATTAAACATGTATAGTTTTTGAGTCTAACCCGTATCTCTAGTCAGAACCAGAGATCATTCCAAGTTCATTTACCAATCTTGTAAAAGTAGCTTCACTCAAAGGTTTGGTGAAGATATCTGCAAGTTGTTGGTCTGTAGACACAAAATGGAGCTCAATGTTCCCTTCTTCCACATGTTCTCGGATAAAATGATACCTTATGCTGATGTGCTTGGTCATGGAGTGCTGTACTGGATTTCCTGTCATAGCAATAGCACTCTGGTTATCACAGAAAATAGGTATTTTAGAGTACCTCAAACCATAATCCAGCAACTGATTCTTCATCCATAGAATCTGTGCACAACAGCTACCAGCTGCTATATACTCTACTTCTGCTGTGGATGTAGAAATTGATTTCTGTTTCTTGCTATACCAAGAAACCAATCTGTCACCTAAAAATTGACAGCTTCCACTTGTACTTTTTCTGTCTATCTTACAGCCTGCAAAATCTGCATCAGAGTAACCAATTAGCTTAAACTCTGATTCTCTAGGATACCACAAACCCAAGGTTATGGTTCCTTTGAGATATTTGAAGATCCTTTTTACAGCTGTTAGATGAGGCTCTCTGGGATCTGCTTGAAATCTTGCACAAAGACATGTTGCATACATGATATCAGGTCTACTTGCAGTAAGATACAGTAAAGACCCTATCATTCCTCTGTAGTTTGTCATATCTACTGAGGCTCCTGTGTCTTTGTCTAGCTTTGTTGCTGTAGCCATGGGAGTTGAAGCAGATGAACTATCAAGCATACCAAATTTCTTGAGAAGATTTCTGGTATATTTTGCTTGATTGATAAAAATACCATCATCTGTTTGCTTGACCTGTAAGCCTAGAAAGTAACTAAGCTCTCCCATCATACTCATTTGGTACCTGGATTGCATAAGCTTTGCAAACTTCTTACAAAGTTTGTCATTAGTAGATCCAAAGATAATATCATCTACATAAATTTGAACTAAAAGCAAATCATCACTAGAATTAAAATAAAACAAAGTTTTATCAATTGTACCTCTTGTGAACCCACTTTCTAAAAGAAATTGAGCAAGAGTTTCATACCATGCTCTTGGTGCTTGCTTTAGTCCATATAATGCCTTGTCAAGCCTGTAGACATAATCTGGATGCTTGGGATCTACAAATCCTGGTGGTTGTTCAACAAACACTTCTTCTTCAAGCTTCCCATTGAGAAAAGCACTTTTTACATCCATCTGAAAGACTTTAAACTTCTTGTGTGCAGCATAGGCCAGAAAGATTCTTATGGCCTCCAATCTTGCAACTGGAGCAAAGGTTTCATCATAGTCAATTCCTTCCTGTTGTGAATAACCTTTAGCCACAAGTCTAGCCTTGTTTCTTGTAATCACACCTTCACTGTCAGTCTTGTTTCTGAAAACCCACTTTGTACCTACAATTGATCTATTCTTTGGTCTAGGTACAAGTGTCCAGACTTCATTTCTTTCAAATTCATTTAACTCTTCTTGCATTGCTGTAATCCAATTAGCATCTTGAAGAGCTTCCTCCACTTTCTTTGGTTCTGTTTGAGACAAGAAAGCATGATACAGACACTCATTATTTGTTGCACTTCTAGTTCTTACACTAGCATCAGGATCTCCAATTATGAGATCAGGTGTGTGTGCCTGTGTCCACTTTCTTGCTGTTGGTAAGTGGTTTCTTGCTTCATTATTGGATCCTCCCCCTTGATCCATGCTCTCCTGATTCATATGTTGACTTTCTGTAGCATCTGAGGCTCCCCTGAATTGGATGGCTCAGAGTTTGAACTGTCAGAGTTTGAATCAGCTTCCTCAACTGACTCATTTGCTGTGTCTTGTTGAGCTTCTTCACGCTCCCCCTCAACTGGTTCTCTATTTTGTTCAACTCGAGAATTTTCGGTTTCTCCAGTATTTACCAGTAGAGGTTCAGAGTATGCTTCGTCAGAGTTTGTCAGAACCGCTTTATCAGAGTTTGTCGGTACTGCTTCATCAGAGTTTACATCATCAGAGAATAATCCTTCATTTTCAAAACGCAGTTGATCATATCCATCTAAGTCATCAAGTCCAGTTATTTTCTTGTCATCAAATGACACATGTATGGATTCCATGATCACTTTAGTTCTCAGATTGTAGACTCTGAATGCTTTTGTTGACAATGGATAACCAACAAAGATTCCTTCATCAGCTTTTAACTCAAACTTAGTCAACTGTTCAGGATGAGTCTTCAACACAAAGCATTTGCATCCAAATATATGAAAATATTTCAAATTTGGCTTCTTATTTTTCACCATCTCATATGGTGTTTTACCATGCTTGTTGATCAATGTTGCATTTTGAGTAAAACAAGCAGTTTGAACAGCTTCTGCCCAGAAATACGTTGGTAGTTTTGCTTCTTCAAGCATAGTTCTGGCTGCTTCAATTAAGGTTCTGTTCTTTCTTTCAACTACACCATTTTGCTGTGGAGTTCCAGGTGCAGAAAATTCTTGTTTCACTCCTCTTTCCTTGCAGAAAGCTTCCATGATTGAGTTTCTGAATTCAGTTCCATTATCACTCCTTATAATTTTGACTTTGTGCTGTGATCCTTTGTCCAGTAGATTTACATGATCCATCAGAGTTTGAGCAGTTTCATCCTTCTTTGATAAGAAATATACCCATGTATATCTAGTATATTCATCAACAATTACTAGAGCATATTTCTTTCTGCCCATAGACATCACATTCACTGGTCCAAAGAGATCAACATGTAGAAGATGATAAGGTTCCACTACTGAAGATTCAGATTTGCTCTTGAAAGATGACTTCCTTTGTTTAGCCTTTTGACAAGAATCACATAGGCCATCTAGACTGAGTATTGATTTTGGAAGTCCCCTTACAAGATCCTTTCTTATTAGCTCATTGATGTTGTTCAAATTGAGATGAGAGAGCTTTTTATGCCAATTCCAACTCTCTTCATTTGACATTCTGGCAGTCAGACACACTATTTTTCCATCAGAGTTTGTTACCAAACTTGCTTCATAAATGTTGTTGCGCCTGTGTCCAACTAGAACAACTTTTCCAGTAGATTTACTGATAACTTCACAGTATTCAGTATGAAAATCTACATGGTTTCCTCTGTCACAGATTTGACTCACAGATAGCAGATTATGCTTGAGTCCTGAGACTAGAGCTACATTAGTGATGATGACACTTCCAAGATTAATATTGCCATATCCCAGAGTGTGTCCTATGTTGCCATCTCCATATGAAACCTTTGGGCCAGCCTTCTCCTTAAAGTCTGATAGCAGGGCTTTATTTCCAGTCATATGTCCTGAGCATCCACTGTCCAAGATAAGTGTGCTCTCTTTTATACCCTGCAATCACAAACAAACACTAAGTGTTAGTTTTAAGGACCCAGACTTGCTTGGATCCTTTGTCTTTCTTAACAGTGTTAGCTTTTGCAGCGGAATTACTATCAACAGAGTTTAAGCTAACATTGTCAGACTTTACACTTGCAGAGTTTGCTCTAACCCATTTCAGATTGGGTTTTAGCTCATAATAGTTGTGATAAATAGCATGATAACTCTTGCAAGTATAAATGGAATGCCAAGTGCTCCCAAAGTGTGTGCATAAAGTCTGTGGTCTAACCCTAACATTATCATTCTTTACTCCTGATGTAGAAGGTAAAGAATTGATATTTTTATTCTTTGTGCAGTAATTAGCAAGATGATTAGAACTACCACAATTATAACATGTTTTTCTTGGAGCAGCAGCATTAGGCAAATGATTATTTCTTTTATTTATGCCTATCTTTCCATTCCTATTCTTCTTGGATCTTTTTGGTTTCAAGGCAGATTTTACCTCTTTGAGCTTATGATTGAACTGTTTTCCTGTCATCAAACCAACATTAACCCGTTTTTCACAAGTTTTTACTGGCTTTCTAACAGCTTCTCTTTCCATAAGTTTTTCTGTTTTAATATTTTCCTGTCTTTCACAGGCTTCACCTGATTCCATATCAGCTTCTCTTATTACAACAGATTTTAACTTATTGGCTTCTGGAACAAATTTCACAGGTTTAAGTTGTGGTTTTACCTTAACCTTGTCTTTAAACCTAAGTTCATCATTTTCACAATAGCCTAAACCTACAGAATCTGTTTGAAACACTTGATGAGTGTCTCTTCCAGAATCTGTCCAGGTCTTGATTATTTTTCTTTCTTTTTCTAGATCAGATTCTAATTGCTTATATCTTTTCAGCAACTCCTGTTCTACATAAACAGCATCATCTCTTTCTTTTTGAATCTGCTTCATATTTTCAAGTTCTCCTTCAAGAAACTTGTTTCTATCTTTAAGACTAAGATTCTCAGCTTTAATTCTCTCATTCTCTAAAGTCTGATCCCTATAGCTAACATGTATGCTTTTCAGATATACTCTTAATTCAGATATATTATCAGTATCATAAGCATAAGTAGTTAGGGGTACCTTATTTTCAGATGATTCAGTCTCATCTCTGACAGTTGCCATAAGAGCATAATTTTCTCCATCATCAGAGTCTGAAGTATCTGCCCAGTCTTTGCCTTTAGAGATGAGTGCTTTCTCAGATTTGCCTTTCTTGCACTCTGGGGCATAGTGACCCATCTCCTTACACCTGTAGCACTGGATTTCAGATTTATCCTTCTTGCCAGACTTGGTCTCCCTTCCATCAGACTTTCTGAAACTTCTCCTTTCAGAGTTTGAATCTTTCCTTGAGAATCTCTTTCCTTTCTTAAAGTTCTTAAATCCCATTTTCTTGAAGGTTTTCACCATCAGTGCAGCCATTTGCATTAACTCTTCTTCATCATTCTCAGAGTCAGAAGCTTCATCAAAGTTTGAGTCATCATCAGAGTTTGATGACTCACTTTCAGATTTAATAACTAAAGCCTTTCCCTTGGCTTTCTTCCTTGATGATTCCTTCTTAATGGGCTTCTCCTCAACTTTGAGAGCAACAGATTTTGTCTTTTTACTCAATCTTCTATTCCTTTGTTCTATCTCTAGTTCATGAGTTTTCAATAACCCATAGATTTCATCAAGATCTGTATCAGCAAGCTCATAATTATCTCTAATTGTGGTTGTCTTTAAATCCCACTTTTCAGGTAGAGATAACAGAAACTTGAGATTAGACTCTTCAAGCTCATATTCTTTATCAACCAGAGACAGATCATTCAACAGTTTGCAAAATCTGTCATAAGTCTCAGTCAAGGTTTCATTAGTTCTTGAATCAAAGTGCTCATACTCCTGTGTGAGTATTGTCTTTCTGTTCTTCTTGATAGCACCTGTTCCCTGGCATCTGACTTCTAAAGCATCCCATATCTCTTTGGCAGTTTTGCAGCCAATTACTCTGTTAGACATAACATTATCTAAAGCACTGTGGAGAAGATGTCTAACCTTTGCATCTTTTGCAATTGATGAGATGTCCTCAGGAGTCATATCTTTCTTTTCCTTTGGAACAGTCTTTTGTTCTTGTCCATCAACAACAGGGGACAATTTAGTCGGCATATGAGGACCATCATAGATTCTGTCAAGGTATTCTGGATCTGTAGCCTCCAGAAACATGGTCATCTTCACCTTCCAAATCGGATACTCTACTGGCCTGAGTATTGGAACCCTGATTGTTTCATATCGACTCACAGAATTAGGCTTAATCTGTTCAGCCTTGGGAGCAGTTTGATTTTCTTCAGACATGATTATTACTGTGATTGAATCGTAAAACTGTATATATTAAACAGCCTTGGCTGTGATACCAATTGTTAGGCCGAATACACAATATATAATCAAGTATGTATGAGAATAACAATCAAGAACACTTTATAAATCAACAAACTGTAATTATATTAACAGTTTCTCTCTTAGTGATGTTAATGAATCACAAAGAGCTACTAGGTTACAAGAATAATATATTCAATGTTCGCGTCCCTTCTAGGGATAACCTATCTGTGTTTATATAGTACACAGCTACATACAATCCTTATCTAATTGATACTCCTATAAATTAGCTATACAATTATTATCAATTAAGGATTGCTTCAGTCTTCTGTCCAGTCTCCTTAGCTGTATCAATATATTCTGCTTCTTTCCATCTTCAGAATTTATTGCTTCTAGAATCTTTATCTTTGCACCGACAGCTAAGTCAACTATCACCCTGTCAGACTTTATCAAACTCTGACCGGCTTCTATGTAAACTCTTCACCCAGTCAGACTTTACCAAACTCTGACTGGCTTCTATATAAACTCTGATATGTACCTGGGACTTAAACACTGATGAACAAACGTCAGCAATTATATCTAACACAAATATTATGTCATCAACATATACTTGTACCAATATCAAATCATTTTTGTGCTTTTTGTAAAAGAGAGTCTTATCTACAACACCTCTTGTAAAATCATTTTCAAGTAAGAATTCAGAGAGAGTGTCATACCATGTCCTTGGAGCTTGTTTGAGTCCATAGAGAGCTTTGAATAGAAAGTACACAAAGTCTGCCAGTTTTGAATCCTCAAAACCTGGAGGTTGTTCCACATACACTTCTTCTTCTAACTCCTCATTCAGAAAAGCACTCTTCACATCCATCTGATATACCTTGTAATTGGAATGTGCTGCAAATGCCAGAAACATTCTGATGGCCTCAAGTCTTGCTACTGGTGCATAGGTTTCATCATAATCTATACCCTCTTCTTGAGAGTAACCTTTAGCAACCAGTTTGGCTTTGTTTCTCGTTATAATGCCATCTTTGTCCAACTTATTTCTGAATACCCATCTTGTTCCAATAACAGATTTTCCCTTAGGCCTGGGTACCAGCTTCCAAACTTTCTGCCTTTCAAACTGATTGAGTTCCTCTTGCATAGCAATCACCCAATCTGGATCATCTAGAGCATCTTCAACTTTCTTAGGTTCTGTTTCTGAAAGAAACCCATAATAGTGACATTCATTTTGTGATGTTCTCCTAGTTCTCACTCCTATGTCCGGATCACCAATGATCAAGTAAAAGGGATGATCTCTATTCCATACCCTTTGTCTTAGCAGATGCGATCTTGATGATTCTCCTAGTTCTAGATGTTGTGGAGTGTGACTAGCTGATCCTTCTCCTGCTCCCCCTGAGTTGTTGACGGTTTGATCTGTTGACCCTGTTGATTGACTAGTGGATCCAGTAGTAGTTTGAGTATGTCCACCACTATCACCATTTGGTCCAGAATCATTATCATTATGATTATTGTTAATAACTGTAACAACTTCAGGTTCTTCTTCATTGTCAGAGAGATCTCCTGATAGATTTTCAAATACCAAGGATTCAGAGTTCTCTCTAGTTTGCAGGCCTGGTCTTTTGGTGTCGTCAAATGTTACAGTAAAGCTTTCCAACACCTTCTTATCTTCAATCACATATACCCTGAAAGCCTTAGATTCCAGAGAATAGCCCAGAAAAATGCCTTCATCTGCTTTGGCATCAAACTTGCCAAGATGTTCTCCATCTTTAAGTACAAAGCACTTTGCACCAAACATATGAAAGTACTTCAGTGTTGGCTTCTTGTTGGCCATTAACTCATACGGAGTATTTTCATGATCTTTGTTGATCAGGGTTCGATTCTGAGTGTAGCAAGCTGTATTCACTGCTTCAGCCCAAAAGTAAGTGGGAAGTTTTGCTTCATTCAACATGGTCCTTGTTGCTTCAACCAAGGTCCTGTTCTTCCTTTCCACTACTCCATTCTGTTGAGGAGTTCTTGGTGCTGAAAACTGTCTTGATATTCCTTTCTCTGAGCAGAAATCATTTAGAACTGCATTCTTGAATTCAGTTCCATTGTCTGATCTGATTGTCCGCACAGGTAGCTTAGCTTCCACTTCTATCTTCTTGATGTGATCAATGATTAGTTGTGTTGCTTCATCCTTTGATTGTATGAACAACACCCACGTGTACTTGGAGTAGTCATCCACCATCACCAATGCATATCTTTTTCTTGAAAGTGACATAACATTGACTGGACCAAATAAATCCATATGAATCAGTTGTAATGGTTCAACAATGCTTGTCATTCCTTTGCTTCCATGTGATGCTTTCTTCGACTTCCCTTTTTCACATGCTTCACATAGTCCCTCCTGATTGAATTCCATCAGGGGCAACCCTCTCACTAACTCTCTCTTTACCAAAGAGTTCATAGTTTTGAAGTTCAGATGTGAGAGCTTCTTGTGCCATAGCCAACTTTGTTCTGAAGATGCCTTTCCATAGAAACATGTAACTTCTCCTTCACTGGTAGAACTTAAGTCAGCTATGAACAGATTTTCTTTTCTCACTCCCAGTAGAGCAAGCTTCTCATCTTTCCTGTTTGTGATCAAGCACTTGTCCTTTCTGAAATCTACATTGTAGCCTTTATCACAGAACTGACTGATACTTAGAAGATTGTGCTTCAATCCTTCAACAAGAGAGATGTTTTCAATGATGACATTCCCAATTTTCAATTTACCATATCCCGTAGTGAATCCTTTGCTGTCATCTCCAAAGGTAACTATTGGGCCGGTCTTCTTAACCACATCTGTTAGCAGGGACTCTTCTCCTGTCATATGTCTGGAACAGCCACTATCCAGTATCCATATCACATTTGCACTTTGTACCTTGCCCTGCAATCACAGATCGATTAAGCGGACTTTGGTAACCAAACATGTTTGGGTCCGTAAGGTTTAGGGGCTTTAACAGGAGTAACATTTAATTCTGTCTTAACACCTTTTCCTTTCATGTTAACTGTGGGATTTTCATTGTTAGTGCTACCAGATGCATTCATTAACTTAAAATAAGCATGCATGATATTGTAGAAAACATATGAAGCACTCTTTCTTTCCACAGGGTTCATGAAGTTCAGGCATGTCAGACATGTTATGCAATCCAGAAGCGACAGCAATTTCTACTTTAACCTTTTTACATGCATGTGTAAGGTGATTAGCAGAATTACAAGTAGCACACAACTTCCTAGATGCAATGGGAGATGTATTAACAATATTCTGATTAACTACATTCAGCTTCCCATTCCTGTTTTTCTTGTTCTTTCTAACCTTGCTGCCTATCTCAGTTTTAGGTATTTCTTTAATCACTGACTTCCTAGGCAACTCAGTTGACTCTTCCTCTTTTTTCCTTACATCCTCCTCAAGCAATTCTTGTGTTATGACTAAGTCTCCTTCTTCAAAAAGTCCTGACATAGGCTTAACAAAAACTGGACAGCTCACATTCTTGAGAACGTGTGGAATGTTCTTCTTGACAGGTTTAGGTGTCTGAGGAAATTCCAAAACTTTCTTGCCAGCTTTCTTGCTATAGTCTAGACCTATTGCAGTCATCTTCCCTATGGTCTGATTATCAATTATTTCCTTTTGAATCAGGGCGGAGTTCTTATAAGCGTTCAGTTTCAACTCTAGGTCAGAAATCTGCTTCCTCAGGATAGTCTCTATCTCTTCATTACACTTGACCTTGTTGTCTAAGTACTCAATCCTCTGTTTCAGACTTTCTATTGTGACACTTACAAGCTCTAGTTCTTGATTTCTAGATTCTAAATCCTTAACCTTTTGAACTAGTTTAGCATTTTCAATTTCAGATGCTAGCATGCTTGTGTGTACATTAAACAATTCAACACTTAAGTCTTGCACAGTTTTCTTGAACTCAGAATTAGACATGTCAACTGTAGTTAGGATAGGTACCTGTGATGATTGAGGTGATTCCTCTGAAGAGTCTGCAATCGGGGCAATGTTCACATACTCTTGCTCTTCATCCGAATCAGTATCATCCCAGCTTCTACCCTCAGCTATATAAGCTCTCCCTTTCTACTTTCCAGATGAGTTTTCCAGTTGTTGTTTCAACCTAGCATTTTCTTTCTTC
The DNA here is from genome assembly GCA_030848705.1 of Heracleum sosnowskyi. Taxonomy (NCBI): domain Eukaryota; kingdom Viridiplantae; phylum Streptophyta; class Magnoliopsida; order Apiales; family Apiaceae; genus Heracleum; species Heracleum sosnowskyi. The sequence goes on from CM061237.1 coordinate 14,853,428, forward strand.
AACTCATCATAAGAATCCTTTCTGTCATAACCACCTTTCTTGTCTCTTGCTTGACGAGGCTTCTGGCATTCAGTAGCAAAATGCCATATCCCATTGCAGTTGTAGCATCTTGACTTGCTTCTATCAATCATGTCTGTCTTGTAGCCTCCCTTAGTTCCTGTACTTGGTGAATAATTACTTTTCTGAAATCTGTTGGTTGGTCCCCTGAACTTGTACTTAGGGTTTCTTTTGAAACGAATGTGGCTAAACTTTGCAGCTAAGTACGCCATGGTTTTGTCTTCCATTTGCTCAAGCTCTTCTAGGGTGTAGTAGACACTTTCATCAACACCCAGATTTGCAGAATCCATTTCAGCTTCTATTATCACCTCCTTTCCAGCTCTAGGGATCTGAACCTGAACTTCAGAAGTTGTTGGTTCATCCACTACAAGTGCGGCTGATCTTGTGAGTGCATTACTCTTGTTGTCCACTGTCCCTTGTCCGTAGATTATTACTCTATGTTCCTGTTCCATCTCATAAGTCTTCAACTTGCCATAGATCATCTCTAATGACATCTTTGTGAAGTCTATTCTTTCCCTTATGGATGATGACTTATGTTCTACATGGTGGGACAGCGTCATCATGAACTTCCTGTTTGATTCTCTCAGAGGATAGGTCTTTCCTTTCATTGCCAATTCATTCAGAAGCTTAGTATACTTCTCAAAGACCTGAGTTATACTTTCTCCTGGTTGAGACCTAAATGACTCATACTGAGAAGTCAGGATGTCCAATCTGTTTTCCTACACGTCTTCAGTTCCTTCCATTATTAGATTGATGGTATCCCACATGTGCTTCCCACTTGTACAGCTCATTATCTGATAGCTCATCTCTTTGTCTGCGGAGTCTGTCAATATAAGCATCAGACCTGTATCCAATCTAATCAATTCTTTATCTGTATCAGTGTACTCAGACAATTCCTTAGGAATAGAACTTCTAGGAACTCTAGTACCATTTGGAGTTGTAGATTCTTCAATTGATTTCATTGGTACAAATGGTCCATTCTCCAGTATGCCAAGATACAAAGGATTTGATGCCTTTATAAATAATAGCATTTTCATTTTCCACAGACCAAAGTCATCTCTTGTAAACGGGGGCACCTTGATACCTGCTGTTGTCTTTGGAGCACTCATGGTAGAAAATTTCAAATTGTTTAAAATTCAAGAAATTCCAATCAAATGAAAATTTTTGAAAGTTAAAAATTTGCTTCAAATTTTCAAGCTATGTTTGATTTTGGTCTCATTCACCGGATCTGATTTGTACGTCAATCAAGTAGCTCTGATACCAATTGTTAGGTCCAAAGTATCGTAGAAGGGGGGGTTGAATACGATACTCACAAATTCTTCGATTTCGTTCACGGATAATTCTTTGTGATATAGTTCAAAATCAAATACTCCAAATCAAAACACGAGTCGGGGAATATATCGTTTTATAAATATAAACCACGAAGGGTGCTACAAATTCAAACCGTAGGATTAGCTACAATGAGTTCAGGTTAAACACAATCACTACAATAACAGAATTCTGAGCTATTTTAAATTCTCTGTAAATTTCTCTGTCAAGAACTCTCTCCTCGTAAATGATCTTTCTGTGTTCTACCTTAACTGAAGAAGAACACTTCTTCAAACTCCATTTATAGTCTTGATTTGAAAAACCATTGAACCAAAAGAATTGGTTTATTCCTGGCCGTTGGATCTTCATCAACCTGACACAATAAATACTTTTCACCTGCTCTTTTCATTTGAAAACCATCGAATTGAATAAAGGTATTTTCCATTCGATAGTTTTATAAATAAAACTATCGAATGACAAATACTTTATTATGGTTTTCAGAATGGATTTCTTTGATCTCATTCGATGGTTTTCATAAACAAAAAACCATCGAACTCTTTTCCTTGTCCTTGATCTTTTAGAAAATACTTCTGAGTTCCAGGGTGTTTAAGTTTCAGACTGTATCAATTTCTTCTGAGACGATAAAACAACTTGATCTTTTTAGTGCCATCAACTAGTGCAACTGGTCTGGTTCACAGATGAATAACACTTGATCAATTCTTCTTTTATGTCTTCAATTCAATGTTGTTGATAAGTCCTTTGTCGTTCTGGTTGCTTCGATTAAATCACTGGAATCCTATGGTACTTAACCCTAAATCATTCACATACTTCTGTCGTCTTGAAAGTCTTGTTTCTTTTGTTGTCACTGAGGCTTGAACATTTTCATGAACTTCTTTCCGTGACCTGTTTACGGACTTCAAGAATACATAACGTATTTTGATTTTTTGAGTTTACCTTATCTTCTTTGATTCTGGATTCCTGTGCTTCTGTTAATATTATTGTCTGTCTTGTCCTTTGTTGAGTTGTAGTTATCTATGTTTCATCTTATGTTACATTATGCTTTACAAAAATTATGCTACAGAACATTTATGGAAGTATAATTGTTTTATAGAATATTTATGTAATTAGAATGCTGATGCAGAATTCTTATTGAATTATGATTTATATTCTTGTTCGGGAAATAACTTCAATTATCTATAATTGTCTGATTGTCTGAAAGAACTACTTTAATTGTCTAATTTAAAATTTCGTATAGTTGTCTATGTTATGTTTCTTTTACTTGCTGTTAGATAATACTACGTATATTGCATGATTCTGCTGAAGAACCTTTGTGTAAGTAGAATTATGTTGCAGAACTTTTATATAATAAGATGTTGTTGCAGAACTACCTTTTGCTGCAGAATTTGCTTGAGTTGCTAATTTGCTTGGGATGATTGCGATTGAATTAAAATGCAGCTCCACAATGGAAAAATTCGAGTGATGAAAGAAAATTGAGAAAAAAGTAAAGTCATGATGGAGCAAGGAGCAAATGCTAAAAGATGAAGTAAGTTTAGAAATGATTTCCTAGTTCAACATGGTGGATGACGATTTTGTGGAGGATTTGCCACAAGCTGCAGAAAAGGGGTAAAAAACTACAAGTTATGTTGAAGGACCCTAAAGCGAACAAAGTGAATTATAGTGGAGCAAGAAATATGAATGTGATCAAATTTGTCTAAAATATTTTGTAAATAGGTAGACCTAATTCGTTTATAATATATGTGTTCTAAAACATATGTATTAAACTGCCATAAATTTTGGGTTAAATCTTTCGATTTTCGAGTATAAATAAATTTTATGTTTGTGTTTAATAAACACTTGTTAAGGTGTTTATTGCATTTTTTAAATGGATGATTGAATATGGTATTAAATTAAAGTGCAATACATGTAGCTTTTATTTTGTGGATCGTAGATATGATGAAATGAGAATTGGAGGTCATTTCAAAAAATGTTGTACACAATAGGTGATCCGAATAGAAGTTCTGCTGCAGAACTTAGAAATTCTACTGCAGAACTTAAAATTTTTGCTGCAGAACTTGAAAATTCTGCTGCAGAACGTACAAAATAGTAAAAAATATTTATATTATGAAACTAACATAATACATTTTATTAGTTTGCTTCGATATTTAGAATAGACCATTAATAAAATGAAAAGAAAACAAATTAGAAATGCAAGAATAATTTCTTTTAAAAATCGAATATAGTTACAAGTTTGTCTTTAAAATGTGTAATATTACTAAAATGATGAATTGGTCCAAGGAAGATTGATTTATCGGCACCCGAAGAATACAGTAATTTTTCCAACAACTTAATTGAATTTGGCAATGAGTTGATAATTGGAAGTGAGGGAGATGCCAGTTCAGCCGCATGACTCATAGGTTCAAATGCAGAACCTACATGTGGTTATGAAGAATTTAATTAAAGAAGGAAACTAGTAACGTTAAATATAAAAGTTTCAATAAAGTAAAATACATGTAAAATGTATAATACAACCAAATTTGAAGCAAAAGAAAAATTTATAAATAAAATCTAATGTGATTATAATTTTGTGGTCCGAAATGAGCTATAATAACGTAAAGCTAAAAATGGTGAAACAAAGACTATTTTCTGAGGGTCAGACAACTACGAGAATTGTGTCCGGGAACTTGCGTGCAATTACTACAGTTTTTCACTTATCTTTGATAGCATTCATTGAACCACTCCCACAACCTTTGTTTATGATTCTGAACTAAAACAATATCGAAATGTGATTCAGCATCAATAAGTCCATAGATAATTGCATTATTAGACGCACTCCAGTTTGAGATGTAGAGCCTTTCATATAATGTCTATGATTTGCAAGCGGCCAACTTTTGGTAGAGTTTTTTAATGGCCAGACATTGATCTGTTATAACACATTGTGGTGGGTGATCCATGCATCTGTCAAAATCTCCCAAAGTCCATTCAAAATTTGTACGACATTCATTATCTAAAAGTGCATATGTAGCACGAAACATTACTCCAATGATTATCAAACCCCGTGAAAGGAACAAAGACCATGTTATATTTGTCATAAAATAGGTATAATCAAAATCAATATCTTATAAAATATTATAACCAAAGAGTAATAAGCTAAAAAAAAGTAAGTTAGTGATGACGATACTGTAGCAGAACATATGAATAATGTATGTCACAAAACTCATGTTCTGCTACAGAATTGTAATTGAGTAAAAATTCTGCAGTATAACTTTACATATATTAAAGTTATTTCCCGAACAAAAATTTAAATCATTTTGTCGATTCAGTAAAAATAGTAATTCTGTAGTAGAATTCTAATTATACAAAAGTTGTCAGAAAAATTATATTTATATAAATGTACATTAGTATAACTCTACAATATACAACAGAGTTACAACTGAACACACTGAATTCTACAGCTGAACCTTGGATTCTGCATTGTGTTTTGTACTAGAATACACAAGATTCTACAACAGTACACATTGAATCCTACTACTGAACCCTAGTATCTGCATTGTGTTACACAAAACTTTTTATATTTTTCTTATAAAATGTGGAGTAAACTACCGTGTTTTGCAATAGAACCACAAGATTCTACAATAGAACATTATGTTCCGTTTTGAGATGGAACACATGAACCATTGAAAATTATGAACACATGATCAAGAGAGTGTTTAAGAGAAAACATAGAAAAAATCATTCAACTAAGAGAGTGCTTAAATATACAAAAAGAGCAGAAGTGTGTTATTACGATTTGCATAAATATATATATGAATATGCATGTACGTATATGTCTACAGAAACAGAAAAGGTTGAGAAGGTAAACAAAGTGTTGGGGAAGAGATAAATGATATAATCAAGGTGATACATACAACTACTAGTTGTAAAACTACGTACATTTTATTGATTGATTTTGATTGATCTTCAATTCAGTCAAACATGTTGAATTACTTACATGCCCTTAATATTGATTTGTATAAATTTAATATTAGTTGTAATAAAATTTCTCTTGATTGCCTAAAATAATCTGAGCCATTAAATCTAAATAAATCTGACAGTGCATAATAGTTCTAAGGTTCTATTTTAAGAGTGGGTTCTCTCTTGAGCCGGACCCTATATATATAATTTACAATGTCAAAATAATCCAATTTCTAACAGGTCAATTTTAAAATATTTTGTATACCTAATTTTTTAACGTGATCTTTTCTTCCAGTATGCTTACATTTGCAAAATACATGTTAAAAACATGATAGAGATGAAAAAAATCCGTCTATTATTTTTAAAAATGTTAAAAAAAATTAAAACATTTGGTTATATATATTTTTGACCCAAACGTCCTTAAATTCACATTATTTATTAAAAAAAAATCTCTAGTTCAACCATATATATGAAAAGATGACGTAAAAATTGTCGAGTATATTAATTTACGGTGAAATTTTTACGATAGATGATACAATTTGTAATTTAATACGATATAAAGTCAAGGCCATTATATATATAATGCAAATAAATATAATTTACAATACTAAAATAGTCATATTTTTTACTGGTCGAATTTATAATATTTTGTGTAGTTGGTTATATTTCTCCGATTTTTTCTTTTATTATGGTTAGATTTGCAAAAAAATTACTAAAAACATCTATGCAAAGCACTTGTGTAGATCGGTTTCCTATCTTGTCGTATAAATTAAAAGGAGAAATAAAAAAACAACCGATATAACATCTTGGGTATTCACACTTATAGATAATAAATTTTAAAATTTTATCAAAATGAGTCTTTAGTGTAGCTTGAGATTGTTAGTTCTAATTCGAAGGTTATGGGTCAACTCCTTAACTTTTTTTTTAAAAAAAACATTAACATTAAAATGATAGGTTATGTAAAATTTTTGAGTATACAAATTTATAGATAAATTGTTATGGTATACAAATTATATGTGCATTAGTTTTTGTTGCAATAATAAAGAAATTTCTAATCTAGTTTCACGTATATTACTTATTTGCTTTTTAAATTTTGAATTTTTAAATTTTGAACCAAGCGCCGTAGTATAAGCTAAGTGACATTTTTTTTGTGTAACCTAAGCTAAGTGACTTTCCTGTACCTAATACAAATTATATGACATGTTAGCTTATGTGTTTCTTTTTAAATATGTAATTATTTGTTATGTGTTATATAATCGAGAATATGTGTTGAAAACAAATTTTTTAGTTTAATTCTCTTTTTGTTAGATTAACTTACATTATAATTGTTATATAGTGAAAATGTCAAATCTTGCAAAACTTGAGTTTGTGGCTCTTGATATTAGCGGAAAGAATTATTTATCTTGGGTGTTAGATGCTGAAATTCACCTAGATGCAAAAGGCTTTGGTAATACTATCAAAACAGGAAATGCATCTTCTGACTTCTAGTCAAGATAAAGCTAAAACAATGATATTCCTTCGCCATCATCTCCATGAGGATCTTAAAGCTGAATACTTGATTGTTAAAGATCCACAAACTCTTTGGGACAATCTAAAGGAGAGGTATGACCATCAAAAAATTGTGATCCTCCCTAAAGCTCGATATGATTGGCTGCATTTGGGATTATAAGACTTTAAGTCTGTCAATGAATATAACTCAACAATGTTTAGAATTACTTCACAACTAAAGTTATATGGAGAAAATATAACTGATGTAGACATGCTAGAAAAAACTTATTCTACTTTTCATGCAAATGATGTGCTCCTGCAAACACAATATCGTGAAAAAGGTTTTACAAAATATTCTGAATTGATATCTTTTCTTCTTATGGTCGAGCAAAATAATAAATTTTTATTGAAAAATTATGAGTCTCGACCAACTGGATCTACTTCATTCCCTGAAGTGAATGCGACATTTAGCAATAAGAATTTAGAATTTTTGAACTATGGTCGAGGTCGCGGCCGTGGTCGCGGCTGTTGGGTTTGTGGAGTCTAACAGGTTTCAGAATTGGTTTCAGATTTGAGTTAGAATTTCAAGATCTGAATTCTAATTAGAGTTAGTAATTTCAGAATTAGACTCTGATTAGTTTAGGCCCAGTTTTTTCTTTTATAAATATTCTCATGTAATTGTAAAATACCAACACAACAGAACACAATTCAATGTGAGAGATCAATACAAAATTAGTGCGGCTTGTGGAGTAGGAATTTCCGAACCACGTAAATCTTTGTCTTGTGTGATTGTCGTTTATTTTCAATGAATTTCCTTTTGCTATCCAACAAGATCCTTCTCAGCCTCCTGTTAATTTTAATATTTTGGATGATGATGATATTTGTTTGAAAACTGATGATGCACTAGGTACTCCTTACCCTATTACTCACTTTGTATCTTCTGAACATTTTTCTGCTAGACATCGAAATTTTGTTGCAGCTGTGACAACAGGAAAAGAACCTAAAAATTTAAGGAAGCTGTACAGGATGCTGGTTAGCGAGTTGCAATGGGTGATGAAATACGAGCACTTAAAGAGAATGGGACATGGGTCATGGAGAAATTACCTCAGGGAAAGAAAACATTGGGAAGTAAACAGATTTATAAAACTAAACATAATTCAGATGGAAGCATAGAACGATTAAAAGCGAGACTTGTTGTTTTTGGACACCATCAGAGAGAGGGAATAGACTACGCTGAGACGTTCGCCCCGGTAACAAAAATGGTGACTATTCGTACTTTCTTGGCGGTGGCTGCAATTAAAAAATGGGAAGTGCATCAAATGGATGTGCAAAACGCTTTCCTCCATGGTGACTTAGACGAGGAGGTGTATATGAAAGTACCTCTAGGGTTTAAAAACACTGACCCAAGTTTGGTTTGCATGTTGAAAAGTCATTATATGAATTGAGACAATCTCCTCGTTGTTGGTTTGCCAAACTGGCTTCAGCACTAAAGCGTTACGAATTTGTTCAGTCATGTTCAGATTATTCATTCTTTGTATTGCGCAAAGGAGAAATACAAATTAATATTTTAGTTTATGTGGATGATTTAATTATTGGAGGAAATGATCATGATGCCCTGAAGATCTTTAAAGCATACTTAAGGGAAATGCTTTCATATGAAAGATTTGGGAGCCTTAAAATATTTTTTAGTACTAGAGGTTGCCCGAAATACTGAAGAGATTTATCTTTGTCAAAGAAAATATGTGTTGGAAATTATTGAAGAAGCTGGGTTATTAGGTGCTAAACCAACAGATTTTCCAATAAAACAACATCACAAGTTAGCGTTGGCCACTGGTTCACCCCTTGATGATCCTGAACCCTACCGAAGACTTATGGGGAGATTGATTTATTTATCTGTAACTAGGCCTGACCTTATTTACTCTGTACACATATTATCACAATTTATGCAGCGACCTTTTAAGGAGCATTGGGAAGCAGCTTTAAGAGTTGTTAGGTACTTGAAGAAAAATCCGGGCCAAGGTATTATTCTCAGGTCTGATAGTACACTGAACTTGGAGGGGTGGTGTGATTCGGATTGGGCTAGCTGCCTCCTCACACGACGTTCTTTAACTGGATGGGTGGTGTTACTTGGTCTTTTTCCCGTGTCTTGGAAAACTAAAAAACAACCTAATGTATCCCGTTCTTCGGCAGAGGCCGAATATCGATCTATGGCAGCGATTACGTGTGAGTTAAAATGGCTTAAACAACTACTTGGTGATTTAGGAGTTAGACATCATAATGGGATGCAGTTGTACTGTGATAGCCAATCAGCTTTACATATAGCTCAGAATCCGGTATTTCATGAACGTACGAAGCATATTGAAGCTGATTGTCATTTTGTTCGTGATGCAGTGACAGAAGGAATTATTTTGCCTTCGTATGTTCCTACGACGGTGCAACTAGCAGACATATTTACAAAGCCCTTGGGACGAGCGCAATTTGAGTTTCTCCTTCGCAAGTTGGGCATTCGAGACCTTCATGCTCCAACTTGAGGGGGGTATTGAGATATGTTAGGCATAATTTTGGGTTGCTGACATTAGAATGTGCTGTAGATATAACTTATTTCCATGATTTGGAAATTTGCCCTGATTTTATTCTTGGTGACCAAGTTTGGCCATACATTGTATTGTATATAAACACATTCTACTGGTGAATAGAGAGACATAAAAACATTGAGAAAATTAGCAGAAGTTTAACATACACCGAACTTTTACCATAACAAATGTCCACAATTTCAGATCTTGAAAAGTATTACATTCCATATTATTTAGGGGTCGTTTGGTTCAGGTAATTCTGTTATCAGGTATGGGTTTCGTTCATTCCAAACCCATACCAGCTGTTTGGTTGAGCATTTTTAAATTTTGATAACCATACCTCAAACCCTTCTGGAATCAAATTTGATACCTTAGAGGGGAGGTGGGTTTGAGTGAGGGGTATGAGGTATCAAATTCATTTTTTTTATTTCATTTTTATAATGAAATTAAATACATACCCAATACACATATTTTAAACATGATATTGTTTAATATTGAATAGATTATACTTAGGTTTTGAAAAAATTGATTTTTTTTAATTTCATACTAATAAGGGGTCGTTTGGTTCGAGCTTTTCTGGTATCAGATATGGGTTTCGTTCATTCCAACCCCATACCTCATGTTTGGTTCAGAAAAAATCTTTTTTAAACCCATTCCTCAAACCCCCAAGGTATGGATTTTTGATACCCTAGGGGGGAGGTGGGTATGAGGGAGGGGTATGGGTATCATGTTCTTTCTATTATTTTCACATCTTTTTAAACAACTAAATGTAAATTTTAATACAAAAATAAATCAATAACTTTAAAACATATTTAAAAATATAATTAAATTAATATTTTAAATTAATTAAATTAGTCAATTAAAAATACCATAAATAAAATATATTCATTCCAGCACCAAACACATGATATCAGAAATGATACCTCAACCCCATATCACATTAACCCGATTCCTGATTCCAACCCCATACCACTTTACGAACCAAACGACCCCTAAATAATATCTTATAAAAATATTATATAATTATTTAGTTGGTTAATTTAAAATTTACAAATCACGTATTTTTTTATATCACTGTATAATGTACACAACAATGAGTTATTAATTATATTTTAAATTAAAAAGATTCATCCCAATACTGAACCAAATACATGGTATCAAGAATGATACCTCAGCCCCATACAGCTTAACCTGAATCCTGATTCCAAACTCATACCGTCTTTTGAACCAAACGACCCCTTAATTGTATTTAGTGATTGAATCATTTTTCCCAGTATCCAAATGTTATGTAATTTATTAAAGAAATAAAAATATTATATTAGATAATGAGCTTAATGCTCCTAAGTACGTACTCACGTAACTTAGGTGAGTACAACGCGTTTTTTCATATAAATGCACGCGGGGTATTTTTGTAATTACAATTATGTCATTAAAAATATACTACGTACTCATGTAAGTCCCCTAAGTACGTACTTAGGGGCATTTTTCTCTTAGATAATTGTGTATTGATTTTTTATATCTTAACATCAAAACATACGGATCTAATTTTTGGAACAATATTTTTTGACTAACAATCTTTCTTGCAACACAATAATATTTAACGGAAATTCTAAACAAAGGCTCTAAACTAAAATTTAGATGTATTACGAGAAAAATGACATATTTACTTATTTGATTATTTCATGCTGCTATTGTTGCTTAGGGGGTGCATAAATCGTACAAACGGCCCGTTCCGCACTACATCGCACCGGTTCGCATGATTTAAATCTTTCATGGTACGGTCGTGATTTACATTTTAGCTAAACCGCGCGATGCGATATAGTTTGTGGGTTGGGGATTCTTTCTCGCAGTTCAAATCGCACCACATATTAGAATACAAGGAATTATGATTTACAAAACAAGTTCATTTCGATTATGAATTTTTTTTAAAATAAAGATTGTAGGTTGCCCGAAAATATAATGCATAAAATGTATTAAAAAAAAACTTAATAATGCAGTACAATTATTTAGTATACATGTGATCTAAGAGTTCTAACATTTAAGTGGTATACACTGAACATAACTCATATACATATATACATATATGACTTTTTGTCCCGTTCCATTTATAATTTATGCGTAATTTTTGGGCAGCCTACTTCTTCCTTTTCTCTTTAACCCTAATCTTTAATGATACTCTCACTCTCACTTTTTCATCCACTATATATTATGTGCGTGTTTGGGATATCATAAAAAAGCTGACTTATAACTTAAAATGAGTAAGTGCTTTATAAGTGATAAGTTGATGGATTCTTATAAGTTATACGGGTGTTTGGATAAATTTACTTATAAGTTAATAAAGAGTTTGCTAAATTAAATTTGAAAAAATAATTATTAAATACAATGATTTCAACACTTGTATTTTAAATTTAAAAAAATATTTTAAAAACACAAAGGTAAAAATATAAAGTATTAAAAAAATAAAGAAATCAAAGAATAAGTTGATAAGTTAAGTAAAATGTTGGTGATTTCTAACATTCAACTTATCAATTTATAAGTTATAAGTTATAAAATAAGCTGAGTACACAAACACTCTCATAAGCTCTTATCAACTTATAATGCATAAGCATTGCTAGCCAAACAGGCCTTATATGTTCACATATTTTGCACCATTTGTGTTTTTTTCTTTTGTGTGGATGATCTCTTTTGATATTTATCCATTGTTATTTCATCTATAATGTTAGTGTTAAGAACAATCTTTCTTTATTTCATATCTAAATTCTTTTTTTTTTTTTTGATAATTTGACTTGTAAGAATATTTCAATTTTATTGTAACCTTTAAATTTTGCAATTTATTATAATTTTTATAGAATATGTACCGAATTTTGTACAAAAAGATGTACCGAATTACGAATTTGATTGGTCGTATATTAGTGGACACACATGCATTTACATTAATAGCACCAATAAAAACATTTTCAAATCACACATTACCGTTGGTACACATTTGTACCAATTTTTGGTATCCAATTCGTAACGCTACTAATTTTATATTATAATGTTAGACCCTTATCAGCTTATATCCATCTTCGTCCCCAGGCCATATAATAAAAACAAACGCCTCTTCTTATTTATCGAAATTTATATAAAATCAGTAATGGCATCCTCCATGTATTTACCGGTGGTCGGAACGCCTTTCTCTGTCGGAAATTATAAGTACATTAGATCATTTGGGTCATCCTCCAAATGGACGTTGATCAAAGCTGCTGCTTCTTCTTCAGCTCCTCCCAACGTTGATCTATCATCTCTCGATTCCGCCATTTCCCAGGTCCCGTTTCTTTTTTTTTTCCTACTTTGAGCTTTTTAAGTTTCGTCTCAGTTCTGCGTGTAGTGTAAATTCCACTCTAGCTATCCCGTCACGTTCAGAGTGGTAGTTAAGTTGTTTTGCTCATTGCATGTTAGGTAACATTAATTTACAATTTAATAATTCTTTATTTAAAGTTGTTTTTAATGTTTGTTAATGTATTTGACGCTCTACGCAGCCTTTTACCTAATTTCCAGAAACTCGACCTAAGTAAAAACACAAACTTATACGATGAGAGTTAATATGTTAATAAGTGGATAAAATGATGGAAATATTAGTCAACAAGAAGAGTGGTTATATTCAATATATGATCACAATAAACAATTACCACGGAGATAGAATTTTAGAAAAGAAACAGTTGTTATTGAGGAGAATTCACCACCCCTACATTGTGTTGGGATGTTGCGAATTCACTTCCAAGATAGAACAGCTCAGAGCAATGCCATCACAGTCCGGTAAAGCTCAACAGCTCGCCTGTAAATCTAAGCAATTTATCCGTATGCATATGAATGTGAAGAGATATCTTGAGAGTATAGAGGCTTCTAGGATTTGTCTCGATCAAGATACTCAGTATAACGTAATAATATATGGAGTAAACTTCAAAGTGGTGGCCAAACTTTACCCGTTTTTGCATTTTGATGTCCCGAATTTTAAATTTGTAATTTAGTGGCCAGATATTACTTTCAGTTTTCAAAGAGATGGCTAAGGCCTAAGAGCCACTTTTTTGAGAAAAAAAGTGGCCCGTAACCATCTTTTTGAAAAATAAAAGTAATGTTTGGCTACCTATTGCAAATTACCACTTTTTTTAGAAAAAAAAAACTTAAAAAAGTGGTCCGTAGCCACTTTTTTGAAAAATAAAGATAATGTCCGGCCACCGTATTGCAAATTAGAAAATATGACCATCAAAATGCAAAAGTGGGTAAAGTTTGACCACTACTTTGAAGTTTACTCTGATATATGTTACAATGTATATTCTGCTAAGGGCCTTGATATATTCAAGCCCTTGAAATTTTCCTGATTCGATCAAGGCCTTGACCTGGATTTTCAAGCCCTTGATGATCACCTGATTTGGTAAAAGTCCCCGACTCAGAATTTCAAGCCCTTGACAATACCACAAATAGACTACACTTTTGCATCCAAGATTCCATGAGACAACCTGCATAACTCTTTCCAATCCGCCACTTTGCCCTCATTTATTTATGAATTCCACTAAGAAAATCTTTTAAATCCATATACGATAGTTCACGTTCTCGTAGCAAGGGTGAATTACCACTTGTTAGTTTTCGCCTTTTCGGGAACATCAACAAGAACCTATAAAAAATAGGTCTCAAACTTTCCATTTCTAACATCAAATGCACTTAAATATGACAAAGTGTAAATAAACATAACCTAAGTTCTTAGCTAAGAATGCTTACGAATTCTTTGGAAATGAACAAACCATTTCAGCTCCAGCATGTGCAATCAGTATTAATGTAGCTTTCCCTCTGTTGCAGAAAGATAGTGATGCAGTGAAAGAAGCATTAGATCAGCTGAGGGAAGCAGGTTGGGCAAAGCAGTGGGGATCTCAACCAAACATCTCCCGTCGTACGGTCGGTATCCATTACAAGTGTTGTGTATTGAGCAAGTTCCACTAAGTCATTAGCGACATTAACAAACCTATGCAGATTGAGACAATAAATTATATGTGCTTGTTTGCAGATTGAGTTCCTTAAATGTGAGTTTTATGAGTAGGGAAAATTAATCTTACAACTAATTCACTCTTATGCACAGACATCTCTACGTGAGCTGACTACTCTTGGAATTAAAAATGCAGAGAACCTTGCAATCCCGAGTGTTAGAAACGACGTAAGTATAGCTTACTTTCTCATTTTTTGTGCTTTGTAAATAGAATCTTCGGAGCAATATTTAGATTTGGTAGTTAGTTCCTCAATATTTTTCATTTCATTAATTTTCTGCAGTGATGCAGGCTGCTTTTCTTACAACAGTGGTGGGTACAACAGGGGCTTTAGGTACTCTTGCTGGCCAACTTCCTGGGGTAACTTCATATTCTTCTCCTCGGTACATAAACATTTTATTAGAGTGTTCTGTACCATATGAGTAGCATACTTGTATAAGAATATGGATACATATTAAAAACAAAATTAATTATAAGTCACCATGTTAATGTGATCAATGTTCCCCACTGGACTATATATGACTAATAAGTAATAGGTATCTGGTGTCATCTTTGCCTTCGCCTCCTTTATAAGCACTTCATGCATTTGTTATGTTGCCTTCATGTTATGTTATGTTATGTTATGTCTATTGATGGAGCAAAGGCTCGTCTGCTAACTTACACATCTGATAATTGTCCAGAAGATTTAAATCAAATCCGCAGAAGCTTAAGTTCATATGCACCAAGCATCAGCTGACTTTAGGCAATTAGATTTACGTAACACGTTGACCTCCCTTGACTGACAAATCTAGTTTTCTTGTATATATAATAGGTGCAATTTTGAATAGCGAATGAGTGTATGTGAACTGAACATCCTTGCCATGTTTATCTTAATTTTGCTCCATCTAGAATGTAAATTGCACGTTTTAGTTATCGTTGTTAGTTATTAGTAATCCTGATGAGTAGTGCAAATACATTCCATGATTTTAACCCAACTCAAGCCGAAGAAACTTATTCAATGGTCAAAATGAGTAAATGTGAACTGGAGATTCTCGTAATGTTTTATATTGATCTTTGTGTTGTTTGTTCCAGCTACAGTGTTACTGGCACATTACTTATCTTCGCTACACATACTTGTCCCCACACTGACCGATATTTAAAATTTCATCTAATAGGATTGGGGATTCTTTGTGCCTTATTTGATTGGGAGTATATCGTTAGTAGTTTTGGCTGTTGGAAGCACCAACCCTGGGTAAGTCAAGTCTTACATACTTCAGCGCACAACATATCAAACTGTTGTATTAGTATGTCTGTGTGTGTGTGTTTTTCTGAAGTTCCATTTTCTTTGAGACTAAATGTTTACTTCTATGGAAAGTCCTTTCAAAACTGAATGATGGGTATGTAAAATTGAACAAGGATTACCAAGTATCTCATGAAACCTCGTATTAGAGCAAATTTTTGCATGCTTCTTTGTAGGCTTCTTCAGGCCGCCATTGGGGGATTTTCAACATTTTTTCCTGATTATCAGGACAGAATCGCTAGACATGAAGCTGCTCACTTTTTAGGTGCTCTCTCTGGAAATTTGACTGATATTAAGGATAACCAAAATGCACTATATAAACATCTTATCGCACAATCACATTATCTTTTTTTATTAAAGATAAGATGTTGTAATTGCTGTTACACAATCAAACTAAGTCTCTGTATGGATGATAGACCGACACTCGTGCATAAATTTAACTACTTGAAATTACAAATCTTGCTGACATTTGTTATTCGTTATCTAACACAATTGGTTGAATTTCGGTAGTTGCATATTTGCTTGGCCTTCCGATACTTGGTTATTCATTGGATATTGGGAAAGAGAACGTCAATCTGACTGACAAACGACTGGAGAAACTGATATACAGCGGGCAGCTTGATGCCAAGGAACTGGACAGGTATCTATCACCAATGCTTTAAAGTTCCAGTTATAGACTGCCTAATGTTGTTCAACTGGAGCTTAACCCTGATTCTTCCAGAGTACTCTGGTCCCTGTGCTTGTACCTCTTTGCAAGAGAGAAGGGGGTGCCACAATAGTTAGTTCCCTTGTTTTGTAGCTTGTACTAGATTTTTTTTATTCTTATAGTTCTTTACACGGGGAGAGCTTTGTAGATAACATCAGTCATGTCTAAGTCTTGGTAATTATGTGAGGAAAACGAGAAAGAAGTTTTAGCTGCGACTAGTTGGAGTCTGAAAGTGCAAAGCCTAAGATGAGCAAGCTTCTCTCTAATAACCAACAACTGCATAAGCACAAGAGAGAGGGCAGGCTACTCTAGTAATTTATTAGTTGAGTTTAGAAAGTTGGTGATAATTGTACATGAAGAATATAACTATTGACAATTGTTCCCAGGTTGGCAGTTGTAGCCATGGCTGGATTAGCAGCAGAAGGTCTAAAATATGAGAAAGTGGTTGGCCAATCTGTTGATCTTTTTACTCTACAGGTTTGTGAATACCATCAAATTACACTCGAGCTCTATAAATATTCTGATTATTATTATCAACATGGGTATTTCCATCTTCAGAGATTTATAAACAGGAGCAAGCCAACTATTACCAAAGATCAACAACAGAATCTAACAAGATGGGCAGTATGTTGCTCTCTTCCATTTATATTTACTACAAGACAGTTTTACAAGAAAGTTTTGACTTTCTTGGCTCTACTACGCTAATATACTGATGAAGCATCATACCTATCTACAGGTTCTCCTCGCGGCATCCCTCTTAAAGACCAACACTACACTACATGAAGCCCTAATGGTAGCAATGTCAAATAAAGCAACTGTTCTGGAGTGCATTGAAGCAATTGAGAAAGCTGCATAAACAAATATGCAGTTTTATGGAGCACATACTCGTAATAAATATTACTAGTACATAAGAATTTATAGGAAAATAATTCACTTGTACAGCATTTTTTTCCCCACTCATATAAACCGGTGGCAAACATTTAATATCGTATGCGAAAAGACTTCTGTAGATGAGCAACCACAGCAATAGAAAATGTAACGAAATGGTTACTGGTTGAATGCGTGTCCTCTTACTGATATAGTTGTAGGGAAATGGAAAAACATAGCTCCTTCGTTGTTTTCATGTAAAAATGTTTTGTGTATGTTAGTTATTCCAATCTGCATAACCATAATTACCCTTGCTCCATGTAGCCACTTCAGCAAAGAATGGATCAGAGAGTGCACAGAATTGTAAGTCTAATGGTTCATAAAGCAAGTACAAAGTGCGAGGTTGGGACTGTTTGAAGCTAAGCATTTATTTGGGTTCATCATATTCTTGTTCTCATATCAAACGTAATCATATACATATTACAATATTACAATTATAATATACTTTAATTCTTTTTATTCATGTAGCTGAACTGAAGGATCCTCAAAACATGAAGTTTGCTGATTCTAGGTTTCCACAAATCACAACTAACCCGCCGAACAAAATTTGGTAGCACTTTGAGTATTGATGAATGTGCCATAATCACATATCCATATGACAGCAGCATTTTTATTAGTTTCTTTGGTGCATACTGAACTTCTAATCTCACGGACGTCCAAGTTCCCCATTTGAAGCCGAGAAATTAGGAATATATTTCCAGATAAGATGCCGGAAGCTTTGAGAAGATAGGTGGAGATGCATAGCCTTCATAACCGTCCATAAGTTGAAAGCAAGTCCCTCAATTTCTGAGCCTCTTTACTCAATTTGTCAAAGCTCTTTGTAGTAGGCATCCTCCAACCCCAATTTCCAAACTATATCCACCACAAATAGGTTTCTAAGTATTCATTAGTGTTAAAAAGCAGTTATTCCATTACTGTGAAATTTCCCTTTAAGCAATGTGCAACAAGATTTCATACTTGACTTGACCACTAACTATACGTAATTTGGCAACAGATTATATAATTACAGGTCCAAGCCTCCAGGTTTTTTCTACATTATCTTGTGGGCAATATTCTAAAAAACACTATGCTCAGCTAGGCAGCAGTTAAGTATGGTGTTGAATCAATTAGGCCGGACTTAAAGAATGCCTAGGCGGATTCTTATGTCTTATTTAGATATAACCTTAGTAGAATATATTTTAGGTCATGTAAATGATCATGTACGTTGCAAATGATCGTGTAATTTTTTTCCCCAAGAGGCTCAAAAGTCAAAATTTGAGTGAGAGTCAAAGTGGTCCTCCAGAGGTTAGTGGTTTCTCAAATCACTAAGTTATACTATATTAAGAAGTATTAAAGGTACTCTCTATCTCTGTCTATCTTATATTGTACTTCTATTGCTAAAAAGTACTTTCAATGAAATTAAAAAAAATTCAAACAAGGAGAGAGTATAAGGAGTATCATTTGGAGATGAAATCACATATCTATGTCCCAAGTTACAAAGATCCACTTTATTTTGTTATATTTAATGAGTGGACTAAGATGCTCTGTCCCTATATAGAATATCAATAGCATATGCAGATTTCTTCATGTTCTAAGAACCTCAGAACCAAAATGAGACTGATTACGCGTTCTAGATATCCTCTTTCAGTTCAACAAAAGAGCTCCATTTCTAAATGAGCACATATGCGGTCTTTGTTTTTTTCCAGTAACCCTAAGAACGATAAGTAGATGAAACTAGGACGGAAATATGGTGTCATCAAAAAACAGTAACAAGAACAAGCAGACTCTATATAGGATCTGGCTTTGCAAGTGGTACATGGGTGTATAACTAAACTGTGCTCATATCCCCAAACATGTCAAAACATCATAGTAACTGAGGCTACCGAACTTGAACCTATTTGATCTAAAAGGAGCATCGAACTTAAGACGGTTAATTAATGTGATATCCCCCACCCTCAAATGATTTGGTCAAATGTGCACCTTAGACGTTGCTGTCTACAAGAAGAAGAATTCCTTTACCTGAGTAGCTGGAATATTCATCCTAGCAGAACTCCCAAGCCCAAGGACGTCCTGCACAGGAATGATTGATATCCGAGCAACAGAAGCAAGTGCTGCCTGTATCAATGCCCATGAGATATCATCTTCTTCGGAAATGGAAAGATACTTGAGCACCTGCAATTGCAGTTATATTGACTAGAAAATAAGGAAATCTGCAGTGATGTTAGGCATGCACAAAAGTAAAGCACTTGAACTTAATAATCGATTTTATTTTTGCTAATTTAATAATCACCAGCTTTTACTATGAAGAATCACTCACACTGGATTTTTCTTCTTGCTGCAAAAGATCCCACCATCCTCGAACCTGCAACATAAACAAGTCCCAGACAGCGACTTTAGCTTTCAGAATAAATTTAATTATTTAAAATGAAAAACATAAATGTGAAACCATGACTTTGGGCAATAACTATTTCACCACGTTTGACTTAAAATTATTTTGGTAAAATGTATTCAGCTTCAACCTAAATTTTGTAACTGCAAAATTTCAAAATTTTCGTGCAACAGTTTTATCTAATCAATTTAAATAGATATAGTAGTACATTTTACCCTATCGTTAAATTACTTCTACCTTACATCTGATACAGATGAGAAAGCATAGAAAATGTACCGTGTCATTATCATGAGTCCCAGTGTAGACAACTTGATTGGGCTTATGATTATGAGGCAAGTGAGGGTTTCTTGCATCACTTCCAAAACCTGACCACAAGGACGAATCCAAGTATTAGTGTACACATATGAAAGGCTTTTAGCATGTTATGAATGATCTGTCAGAACCAGGCAAGAAGACTTTTGCTACCAAACTGTAGGACAGCCATTCCTGGCGCTCCAATTGACTTCCTAAGTTGAACTACATCCTCTGTGATGACTCCCTAACAAGCAAAAGCATATAACAAGGGTTCTAAGATCTGTTCATGTAACAAAAATCAATGTATACGATAAGATGCATGATTTTCCTTATAATAGCAACATCAATTAAAAGACACTTTAGGTAGCAAAGGCAAACAAATTAGAAAGTAACACCCCCCTAAATAAACAAACATAGCACTACATACAAAGTTTGAGAATGTTTATGTGAAGAGTTTGTCAGATGACCAACTCCCCCAAAATCTTGAGGTGTTGGGAGAAGCAGTTATCCCACATCGATTGTGGATGAGCATAGTTCTGAGAGGGAAATCCTCGCCATGAACTAGCTTTTTGGGGTTGAGAGGGGACCAATAAAGGTTTTACAATATTGAAGTCAATGTCTTATGATCCAGTTTAAAAGGCTTTACCAAATCTTCTGCTATTATATTGATGTCGCCAACATCTTTGAATATGGCATCAAACAAAGACTTTCCTGGTCCAACCTATCGGCAAAAGAAGCTCATCAGAACTAATTCAATGGCATGTGTAAAATTTATATTTATTAAATTCTTTCAAAAGGATAGTAGCTGACCTTCCATTCTCCAACTGTCGCGATTTTTGCTTCTGCACAGGTATGAGAATAAATTTTATTTTCCAGAATTATAATAGTCATTAAGCTGATCTTACAAAGTTAGATAGGGCCAAACCAGAAGGAACAGCCCAAAAACCAGCAAATCCTCTAAAATGATCTATCCTGAATTCATCAAACAAATCCTGTGCACGTCTTAAACGGTGTATCCACCAGGCAAATCCGTCTTTCTCCATGGCTTCCCAATCATATAATGGGCTATCATCATTAAGAAAAAAATAGGATAATAAGGGAAATAAAAAATTAAAAAGTTGATCAGAGAAAACAACAAAACCAATAAATAATTCTTCATAATATTTATACAGATATTTACAATGTGATGATGATCTGACCTATAGCAAAATGGTAATTAGAGGACACACGATAATGTATGTGATAAGTAGTATGTGACAGAAGGAAGCAAATTATCATGTTAATTCCTTGAGAAGTTTAATCAATGTATGATGAACTAATGTTTTTTATAGTCAATATATGAGTTTGGTTATCTTTAACCCAGGATAACTATAACACTAGATATTTAAATTAACACCTGTATCTTGTCAAAGAAAGGAAAAAGTTTGTCCTTCACATTCTTCTCATTAATCTCATATATAAATTATTATGATATAATGACAAATGCAGCCTATCCTTGTAATATGT
Organism: Heracleum sosnowskyi; assembly: GCA_030848705.1. Lineage (NCBI taxonomy): Eukaryota > Viridiplantae > Streptophyta > Magnoliopsida > Apiales > Apiaceae > Heracleum > Heracleum sosnowskyi. Next base: position 14,874,903 of record CM061237.1, read on the forward strand.
ACTGAAATGCAGCAAAGTAAACTTGTTAAGTTCTGTATGCGTAAAACTGCAATTTGAAAAATCCAAATGCATATACCAAAAATATTCTGATGCATTATATACCTGCCCCAGAGCTGACCGGTTTCACTGAATGCATCAGGAGGTACACCGCTAACTAGAAGTGGGAAACCTTTTTTGTTCTGTCAGACAAACAGTTACTAAACCCTCATACTAGTCCATATTTCATTAACATATACAGATGAAAGTATTAAAAAATCTTTTAACTACTGACCAGTGAAAAAGATTTCTTGTTAGCCCAAACATCTGCACTGTGATAACCTACATATATGGGCATGTCACCCATTATACTTATTCCTTTACCCCTTGCGTAATCACGGACTTTTTGCCATTGTCGTTGAAATAAAAATTGTTGCGCAATGAATATATCGATCTGTAAAGTGAAACTGTCATTTCCTGTCCATGAGTTCTGGAATACATATATGATCTCTTTGACACACTCAAAGTTCAGACAGATCTTACATAGTCCTTTCTGCTTTGGTAAATTTCTTCCAAGGCTGCAAGATGGCGATTCTTTAGAGGTTCAGGCCAATCATACCAACTCATGGTCTTGAAAGAGTCATCAATTGCAGCAAAAATTGCTGCATCCTCAAGCCAACCTACAAAATTATGATGTGGGTGATCATTTTAGAGAGATATGTGGGCAGTTGCAGCACAAAACTAATCTCAGAACCTTGGGTTAAAAAATCATAAAAATACTTGCCTTATGTAAATGTGAACCACTTAAATTTGCATATCAGCTTTAAATAAAATTATTTATCTCTTCTTACATTAAGTAAAAACTATTCTAGTTCTCTTTCAAGTTCTAATTTATAGACTGTTTTTTTAATCAAAACATTTAAAACTGAACTGCTAAAAAGGTAAACCAAACTAATCTCATAAATACAGTTCAGTTTGATTCGACTCAATGGCCTAAAAAGAACCAACCGATCCTCAAGGGGAACACATGAAAAAAATTGAATGTCATATTAGGCCTATTAGGTTTTCAAATGCAAACACAAGTTTTAGAAGTTCAACTTGAAGTAACAGTATTGATTAGATCCGACAATTTTCGACACGACACGAAAATTTAGTGTTTGGGTTTGCATTTTTAGTACACGAAACGAAAGTACACGGACACGAAAGTACACGACAGAGATTTAGTGTCATTTTTGTGTTTACCCTTCAAGTACACGACACGACACGAAGTACACAAAATAAATAAATTAATATTTATAAATTAATATTTATATTAGATATTTTAATATTTTTATTATATATTTAACATTTATTTATGTGATTATACATAAATTTATAATATTATTTGTAAATATTATGTAAATATATATTTTTAATACATATTTGTAAAAATATTACCGAAAATTTTAATATTTCAATACATTTACTTATTTATTTTTATTCTTATTATTAATTAAAATTACACGAAAACACGACACAAAAAGTACACGACACGAAAGTACACGAACACGAAATTACACGAACTCTAAATGGGTGGTTTTAGATTTAGCATTTAGGTACACGAAACACGAAATTACAAGACACAAACGAATTGCCAGGTCTAGTATTGATGTTTCTCTTCATCAGGCAACCCTTAGAAAAATAAAAATGAAAAGGTTATATCTCTCTATATATATATACTTACTACTAATATTGGGGTCTTTACGGAAATCTTCAAGTTGAGTTTTAAGTTCTCCTTTACTCAAGGCGAGCCTCTCCGCAGCCTAAGAAGAAATCAAATCATCAACGCAAGACATTATCAATGTAGGTCATGTAGATGAATGTAATTACACACTCATAAATATGTCCATGTATGCTACATAATAGGGAGATATAGTAAAAGAATATCCCTAATAGCCCAAGCACACACTAGAAAATTACCACTGAAACTGCAAGATTACAGTATTGTTTGAGCTATTCATGTAGAGGCATCAATAGCCGGCTGACTAAAGAACTACATAATGAACTATACACTAGAATCTATAGCACAACGTACAGCAGCAAGTTGTATATAATTTGTGCCAAAGCTAAGTAGGACAGCTTAAAAAGTATAAAGGCAAAAGATGCAACAAATTAAAAGATTGAATAGTTATAGAAAGAACTAAGGTATATCAGGTACAAATAAATTAGGTTATTACATTCCAACATAGGGGAACTACGTAACTCACAGAGAAGAGATGATGCCCCGATACTTGGAGACCAGGTACATATGTATATTACAGACTACTCTATACTTTTTGCTTTTCAAAAGCAGCGTTTAAGGAAAGACGCATAGGCCAGATTTGATATTATCTACTATGACCAGATATTGTACATGGATAAATATAATTAATATTTCCACAATAGTTTGTGTGAATAATCTTGTAATGTTGAGTAACAGTAGCCTTCCAGCAGTGTTAGTAGTACACTGTGGCTGGCCTACTATGTGCCAGTAAATGGGTGATATCTAAATAAGCTTGTTATTCATTTTACTGAGCAATGTAGAAAATAAAAATTAGTTTCATGTCTTCACAAGCAGTGATTAAATGAATTGTCCATGCCCACTTGTACAGCGCGGAGTTTAACAAAGATAAAAGCAGTACATGGAACTTCGTAAATTTCTCTTTTTATATTACCTTGGCAATCAAAGGATCCTTTATATCGGCGACAACAGAGTAATTTACACGATCCATTTCTCTGCAAGGATGCCAATTTATAATGAAGCACATATGCCTTGCAGAAATAATCTAAACACTTTCATGGCTTCATAATTCATATATTGTTAATTCTCACAATGGTTTTGGGAGCTCGTCCTGTGTAAGCAAGCCATCTTTTACAAGCTCTTCCAGAGAGATCAGAAGGGTGTTGCCACAATTTGCATCCTAGACAAAGCAACTAAAGAAAGTCATTACCAATGGAATTTGTAACTTGATTCTAATTTCTAAGCACTATACACTGAAGGTGGTCCAGGAAACAGGGCAGAGCCAACCTAGGCCGTGTGTAGGTACATTCATTGTTTTATATAACTTGTAAACCACGCATGATAGTTTTCAGATTTCCTGCTTAGCATCAAGGTGCTAACTGATTAGCTCTCAGGTCAAAGTCCAACGATGGTTATACAAAAACTGAAAGAATTGAACTTACAATGATAATAACAATATAAAATGTACGATTAGCTGTTAATAAAAAGAAACCTAGTAGCCTTCCATGGCTTATAGAATCATAGGTGCATAATAAATTTAATTTACGATCATTTCTCTGACAGTGGATGATGAATATATCATTTAAAAAGAATATGAAGTGTCATCGTGGAGTTTTGTATATTTGACTTAACAACAAACATAGCTTTAGTTATTTTTAACTCTTAAACAAGTAAAGTATTCACACTCGATTAAAATTATATTTGCGGCTCCATTACTTGTAGGTAGAGATTAAGCAAGAAAACATTGCTGCAGTAGAAATTGCATGATAAAAACGGAAAATGACCAGAGAAAATATCTAGAAAAAATTAGATTCCAATGTCTTCATAGTTTTACCATTATACTTTAGTACCTTTCGTTATATTCCCTTCGATAGATAGTCAATTATTGAAAAACAGAACATTCTTAGGAATGAAAGAGTAATTTCCGGTAGCAAATTCTCAAGATTTCCCAATATGTAAACCGGAGGAGAACTTAGCACTAATATAGTTAATAAAAGTTGAGATCCTAGGGAATGTATAAAAGAAAAGGTAATATGACCTGGCCAGAATAGGGGGAGCCCTCTTCATTGGCCCTCCTTCCCGGTGGTACAAGAGGAAGAACCTGCATCAACATTATACAACATCCTTAAATCAAACATAATTAACCAGTATCAACTACTATTAAACTCTCAAATTTAAAATAATTATGACAAATACTAACAATGCAATAATAGCATATAACAACGCGGGTCCAAAACTAAATGCATACCGGACCCAACAACCCGAAAAGCCTTATATAAAGGCCTCGAGAACTTATTAAACTATATATAGGAGTAGAAGGTGACCTGCCAAAGGGAGCAACCAGCAAGATGAAGCCAATCAATAAACCGAAAAGCCTGTTCACCGAGATCTCCAATGCCATAAGGACTTTGAAACGACGTCGGATGAAGAAGAATCCCAGCTCTTCGTCGCTCACTAGGATCACTTACCGGCAACCAGTCGGCGTAATTTTCCGGCAAGTTGTGGCCGACGGGAGGGAGAGTTGAAGTGAAGTTAATGTTGTTTTGAAAACGCGTAATTGTAGGGGCGCGTTTGGTTCGAGCAGCAGGGAAGTGTGAGTTCGAGAAAGCGGGAGGAGAGAGAAGTGGGGGAGAAGGAAAGTTGGTTAAACAGAGTTGAATTGACATTGTTGAAGCTGCAGTTAGATTTAGAATGCAACAATTGGGGGGATGTGTTTGTTTAAGTGAAGAACAAGTGATTGAAGAGGATGTGCTTACATGTGTACATGCATTACATACATGTCATCTGTCTTTATCGGGTCAAGGCCCCATCTGCCCCTTTTCTTCAAATTTAAGTCTTCGGCTTTATTTGCTTTCACTTTCAATAGTATTCATGTGAACTTGTTGTAGTCGGCGTTCTAAAATCGATCATCCACTAGATGATATTCGATTAAAGAATTGATTTTTATAAAAAAAAATGATCAAAAATTGGTTGATGTTTTGAAATAATTGAAGAGTAAAGTGCATTATGTGTACTTGCAGTTTAGGTGTCAGACCACTTGGGATACCCAAGTTCAAAAACTAGCACTTGCTATACTGACATTCCAAACTACTAACATTTTGCGTGATTCCGTCTATTTCTGTTAACTCCGTCTATTTCCTTGAGGGCAGTTCAGTCTTATTAGCAAAAAAAGATACAAACACATTTAACAAAAAAAAAAGATACAAATACATACATCAGCTTATGTATCTATATAGGAACCATGGATTTAGTATTAAGTTGCACTTCATCTTGTTCATCATTCCTCGTCGGGACATCAATTTGAGATGCTCGGAAACCATCTCATCAATCAAGATGCCTGCCGATTTCGCAAATACAGGCCAAATTCATCATGCCACAATTCAGTTTATAAACCCTAATTGCAACCACAATGGGTATTTTCACCCAATTTTTCCCCAATTCAGTTCATGAACCCTAATGGGTGTATTTCACCCAATTTATCCCCAATTCAGTTCATGAACCTTAATTGCAATCATAATTATATTCAAACAAACAACATCTACAACTCTAATACCAAATCATGTGTGTTACACAATAACACAAATTAACCCACAAACCTCGATATATCAAACCCATTCTTCAATTTGATCGAATATGAAACAAGAAGTGGGTTTAGAGTTATTTGAGAATTAAATTGGGTTTAATTTCAGACTGGATGGCTCGGGTGCTGGATATGCTGCTAGCGTAGGGTCTGGCTCTTCACGATCTGGAATAAGCTCCGTTCCTATATCCCTTGGTGTGTAGCTTAGCTAGCGAAGGTCCAAGTGGAAATGACAGAAAATCCACTGACGCTTACTCTGATGCCTTTGCTCAGTCAACTCCTTCAATAACTACAGGTGCATCACCAGAATCAACTGACCCATAAACAACTAAATCACTTGCTTAATCTACTGCTTAACCGACTGATGCTGTTGGATATACTACTGCTGATGCTGGTGTTTCCTTATTAATATAGGCAAGCTATCGATCTCGAACAGGATCTCGCTTTCGAAAACCCAAATATGGATCTCGATCTAGAAAGGAAAAAGCTGGTGGAATAAGCATGGGATGAGTCATCTGTATTAATGTAAATGTAGATGTTGGTAACTGTATAAATAAAGTGGCATGTGAATGAATTAAGAACTAGAAAGACATATATACCAACTTAAATTATTGTGAAATAAAAGTATTTAGTGAAAGACAGAAATGCCCTCAACAAAATAAACAGAGTTAGACATATTTAACGGGCGTACACACATTGTAAAAAAATTTAAAAACTAGTATAGCAAGTGCTAGTTTTTGAACTTGGGTATCCCAAGTGGTCTGACACCTAAACTGCAAGTACACATAATGCACTTTACTCTAAATTGAATGATTCTTTATCTTTCATCTTTCTCTCATTAAATATATGTGATTTTTGGCTTTTCAGATCTTTGTAAATTGCATTGTATAGTCTGTATAAAGGTTATGTATGATTGGATTTAAAGAGATGAGCAACTAGTAATACAATGATCTCTATAATGATTTCTCTTTCTTTAAATCTTTCTCATAACACGTTAATTTCTCTTTCTTCTTTAAATCTTTCTCTACATTAATGATCTTTTAGCCCTAAAGATTTACTATCATATACCCATCAGCCCATGTGTTTTAAAATTGTACATTTTAGTCCCTGAAGTACTGAAATCATACATTTCGACCCTTATACCGGTTCAGAATAAAAAACCGGTATAACTCGGATGGACAAAACAGTCTTTAAAACATGTATTTAAACTTGGTTACAGGAAGGTTATTGGTTTGGATGGTTGTCATCTTTAAAATAGTCTTTAAAACATGAATTTAAGCTTGTTTTGTCCATCCGAGTTATACCGGTTTTTTATTCCGAACCGGTATAAGGGTCGAAAGGTATGATTTCAGTATCTCAGGGACTAAAAGGTACAACTTTAAAACACAGGGGTTGATGGGTATATGGTAGTAAACCTGTAGGGATAAAAGATCATTAAGCCATTATTATATTATTCTTAACATGTTATCAGCACGAATAAGCTCCATAGAAAATAGTCAAGATGGTGGTTATGGGTTTTAGAAGATTGAGGAAGTGACTTCAGAAGTTAAGATCATTCAAAGATCTCGCAATTGTAAAGTTTGGTGAAGGTATGTATATTTACTAGAAAATTTCAGCACAACCATGTATTCTTTAAAATGGGGAGAACTTGATCACCTTTACATGATATATATATAATATAAACAACTTTTTACGTTTTTGTGTTTAAAAAAAAACTTTTACGTTTTCCCCATGACTTGTTATTATACTTATGATTGTTATTCATCATGCTTATACTTGTTATATTATGTGTATGCTGATCCATGTTTAATCCTCCTCGACATATTAATGTTAATAGCTGCCTTTTTTTTAATTTAACATCATATGGAATTTGTGTTAACTGATGTTCACAGTGATCTATGTGATTTCTTTATTAACGTCATTTTTGTATTTTTATTTATCGTAAAATACATGTATCATGCCCTTATCTTATTATAATCTCTTCATATAGATTTAAACCTTGAGTATATTAGTTTAGATTGCTTATATGCATGTTGATTTTGTTTGAACTCCTAAATTATCTAGCTTACTATATTAGTGAATTTTGCTTCTGACTTGATTATCTTGCCATATTTTTTATGTCTTTAATCAAAATTTCATTATTATATATTAATATACGTGCATGTTAATTAGTTTTACATGTTTGTCATTTTTGTGTAAATTTATGTTTTTTTATCCTAGTAAGTTGTCTCTCTTAGCCTACTTATATGATAGTATGTATTGACCCCCAATACACATGTACATGTTGGGTAGGACAAATGGAAAATAAAAGGAGGTCAAATTTTATATTGGCTTTGTTCTTTATACTTGTATTGTTATAGTTAGCAGTCACATGACAGTAGTTCTCTGTGTTATGTTTTCTGGTGTACTTTCCTTGCATGACGTAAGTTCAGGTTAGATGATATACACCCTTGTATATCTCTTTGGAAGATGAGTTATCAATATATAATACTATAAAAAAAGGGACAAAGAAAAGGAGAATTGTGAAATCAAGTCAAATGATAACGTAGCTATGTTTTACTTACAATTAATATTTAGTTTTAGGCTTTTCGCTAATTAATCCTCCGTCTTTAACTTTACATGTTAAAACTTGATATAATTTGGACATTATATGTGCATTAGTTTTTGTTGCAATAATAAAGAAATTTCTAATCTAGTTTCACGTATATTACTTATTTGCTTTTTAAATTTTGAATTTTTAAATTTTGAACCAAGCGCCTTAGTATAAGCTAAGTGACTTTTTTTTTGGGTAACCTAAGCTAAGTGACTTTCTTGTACCTAATACAAATTACATGACATGTTAGCTTATATGTTTCTTTTTAAATATGTAATTATTTGTTATGTGTTATATAATCGAAAATATGTGTTGAAAACAAATTTTTTAGTTTAATTCTCTTTTTGTTAGATTAACTTACATTATATTTGTTATATAGTGAAAATGTCAAATCTTGCAAAACTTGAGTTTGTGGCTCTTGATATTAGCGGAAAGAATTATTTATCTTGGGTGTTAGATGCTGAAATTCACCTAGATGCAAAAGGCTTTGGTAATACTATCAAAACAGGAAATACATCTTCTGACTTCTAGTCAAGATAAAGCTAAAACAATGATATTCCTTCACCATCATCTTCATGAGGATTTTAAAGCTGAATACTTGATTATTAAAGATCCACAAACTCTTTGGGACAATCTAAAGGAGAGGTATGACCATCAAAAAATTGTGATTCTCTCTAAAGCTCGATATAATTGGCTGCATTTGGGATTATAAGACTTTAAGTCTGTCAATGAATATAACTCAGCAATGTTTAGAATTACTTCACAACTAAAGTTATATGGAGAAAATATAACTGATGTACACATGCTAGAAAAAACTTATTCTACTTTTCATGCAAATGGTGTGCTCCTGCAAACACAATATCGTGAAAAAGGTTTTACAAAATATTCTGAATTGATATCTTGTCTTCTTGTGGTCAAGCAAAATAATAAATTGTTATTGAAAAATTATGAGTCTCGACCAACTTGATCTACTTCATTCCCTGAAGTGAATGCGACATTTAGAGTAGTGTTTGTACAGCTCGTGATATTCTGTGCATAAGAGCGGGATGTGTGTGTATTGTATGTATTTTTTGGGTCTGGTTTAAAAAACAAATCTACGAATTATGTTTAACAGAGCGGGTTGTTAGTTTTGGGCTGGCCTGTTTCTAGTTTCTATTTTAATTTTGTTTTTAGCTGAGCAGGACCCTGTATATATATATAGGCAATTGATCAAATGAGACCCTATGTTAAAATGAGAATTGAGACTAAATCTCAGCCACTCAATTTTAAAACTACTTTTAATCTGGACCACAAATAAACACACATATCTTTAAATTAGAATAATTATTTCTCTCTCCTCACATCACTCATCCACCCACTTCCCGATCTATCCATTTTTTCACCGGCTTTAAAACTCACTCACTCTCTCTCTCTCTCTCTCTCTCTCTCTCTCTCTCTCTCTCTCTCTCTCTCTCTCTCTCTCTCTCTCTCTCTCTCTCTCTCCCTCTCCCTCTCCCTCTCCTGTAAATCCATATCTATTTTTTCTCTTTTAATATCATTTCAAGATCCTCTTGTTCTTATCTCTTTTTATTTCAACTTCTTGACCTTTTATTTTTTTTTTCTATTTCACCTAAACACCACTCTTGGTATCACCATCAGAAATTTAAAGTGAAATAATGGTGTTGGAGAATGAATCTGGTTTGAAGAACGTCGACGACTCCATAAGTTTGGTCCACGAGCGAAAAATGGATTAGGTACAAATGAGGTAGGATATGTAAAAGAAGAAGGCACGAGAAGCTATTGTTGGAAGTAACTAGTACTACAGCAACATGGAGACAGTTATATAAAAGATATAGCATTGACAGGCCAAGACCAAAGTTAACAAAACAAAGCATGAAGGTCGAAAGCATGCATATCAGAAACTGATAAATAACCAGGGAGACAGAAACAGTACCTGTAGCCATAGATTAACAGTGTAAAAGAACAGAAATAACGAAGCAACAGCTGAGTCGTCAGGAATTCGAGAAATCCTGACTGTTCTTGAAGAGTTATTCGCCCCCACTTACTGTGTCAGGTTGTCGGCGAGATACTACTTCCAGGATAAAACAGCTCCGAGCAAGGTGTTCACAGCAACAGCAGCGCTCAACTACGACCAGCACCTCAGTCACCGGAGAACCAGAAAACTACAGAGAATACTATATGGAGAGGGAGGGCAGAGAGAGTTTTTGAGAGAAGTGTGTTTTGCAAACTTCTGTGTGTTTCAACTGAGCTACAAGGGCCACTATTTATAGTGGTTCCTTTCTGTAACTGAAGCATACACATTAATTCTTTCTGTAACAGCTGATCATATTAAATAAAAAAAAATCAAAAATGACCATTTAATGAATAAACGTTTTTGATTTAAATTTAATAACCTCAGCTGTTACATCTTTTTCATGTTTATCCACATATACAGATTTAATATTTATTTTAAACATATCCATCAAATCATGTCCAGGTTCATATCAGTTTCTGTTGCCCATCAGAGTTTAGTTTCTGTTGACCATCAGAGTTTAACTTGTTGTTCATCAGAGTTTAACTTGTCGTTCATCAGAGTTTAACTTGTTGTCCATCAGAGTTTAACTAGTTGTCCATCAGAGTTTACTGATAAACCAACTCCATCAGAGTTTACTAGTTAAATACTGATAAACCAACTCCATCAGAGTTTACTAGTTAAATACTGATAAACCAACTCCATCAGAGTTTACTAGTTAAATTCTGATAACCCAACCCAATTTGACAACTGATAACCCAGCCCAATTTGATAAATTAATTCTAATAAAATATTAAATCACATAGATAAAAACTCTCGCCCAGGTCGCCTCGCGTACGCGAGACGCCGAGACATTCGCCCTTCGACCCGACCCGGTCCGGTCCGGTGCGTGGCGTGGCGTGGCGTGGCGAGGCGGGCGGCGGCGCGCGCGTGTGTGTGTGTGCGCGTGAAGCACACACCAACACCATGCACCATCACACACCTTAGTAGTTGTATACTACTCATGTGTGTAATGCTATTTAAAGCCACCAAGTCCCCTTATTCTTTTCTATGTGGGATAAATGAAACATCATTATAACAAGCTTTTTCAAGCTACTACCTTCATCTCAATTTCTCTTATGGATTTAAACAAGAAAATTATTAAACCCATACATGAAAGTTTAAGTTCCCATAGCAAGGAACAACTTCCAATCATTAGAAATTTGAATTAACATCAAGAATATACTTAATTATATCCTTAAACTATCATTTTTCTAACAATCCCCCACAAATCCATATAGAATTGTAGACAGGTTCTTAACATGACTTGGTTTTTCAGAGTCGGTACCCTTCCGGGTTTGAACCCTCCTAAGTCCCCTACTTCGATGGCTACCGGATTCAGATGGAATTATTTCACCTTGAATCTTAATCCGTTAAGTGTAACCATTCTCCATAGACGACGACAAGTCAAAGGCTATGGTGCCAATCTACGGCTTTGAGACATTAATGGTCTTGTCTCGATCCTGTTCGTCGAATGCTTCAAGGAATAACCCTTTCCTCTAATTGCGACCTCACAATCACATTCGCTTAGCTGGGCATCTCCAGAGATGTACTGCAACCATCTCGTCAAATGACTTGACCCCATTCAGAGTTCTTAAACTCTTACTATTCAGCAGTTTCAGTACCTTATAGGTTTACAGGGGATAGACCCAGATACTAAGTATCATCTATGTATCAAGGTACTCCCAACTCATCCTTACAGCTTGTTATTACCACATTGAATACACTTCGAGGGATCTCCTCTCATGTGTATTGGGTTCCCACTGTTGATGAGTCGTGATGGGTTGTCAGTCCCATCCCCAACCTCGACTTAAGGACCACTGCAGGTTCCAGTCCTTTAGTCAAAGGATCAGCTATATTTTCCTGAGTTCCAATGAACTCTACAGCTATAATCCTATCAGACACTAATCCCCTTATAGACTTAAGTCTAACTTGGACGTGTCTCTTTGTTTTAGCATTGTACTTTTTACTGCTAATCTTGTCGATAGTTGTTCGACTATCACAATGAATAGCAATAGCAGGAAGCGGTCTGCTTACTACAGGTATCACGTACATCAGTCCGTGTAACCATTCAGCCTCCGTCCCAGTGGCATCAAGTGCACACAACTCAGCCTCAAAAGTAGACCGAGTTACTATTGTCTGTTTTGTCGACTTCCAGGATATTGCTCCACCCCCTAGGGTGAACACGTATCCAGTCACTCCATTGGAACCAGACTTCTTAGCTATCCAACTTGCATCACTGTACCCTTCAAGTACACCAGGAAATCTCCTATAGTGTAATCCAAGGTACATTGTGCCTTTCAGATATCTAAGCACTCTATCAAGAGCATCCCAATGAGTTCTGTTCGGACAACTTGTATATCTAGCTAGCTTAGACACAGAATATGATATATCTGGTCTAGTACAGTTAGCAAGATACTGCAAGCTTCCAATAATCTGAGAATACCTTAACTGAGACACAGGGACTCCTGAACTATTCTTGACAAGGGCAACTTTAGGATCATAGGGTGTACTAGCGATTCTACATTGTGAATAACCATATTTCTCAAGTATAGATTTCTCTATATAATGAGATTGCGATAGGGTTATTCCATCAGCTGACTGAGTCAGCTTGATACCAAGAATCACGCTAGCTTCACCCATATCCTTCATCTCAAAGTGCCTTTTCAAGAAATCATTTGTCTCGTTAATACTCTCAATATTGGTTCCAAACAGTAGTATGTCATCCACATATAAGCATAATACGACACATTCACTACCTTTAACTTTTGAGTAGACACACTTATCGCTATCATTACTAACAAAACTGAATGTCACAATCGTTTCATCGAACTTCTTGTGCCAGTCCCTGGGACCTTGTCTTAAGCCATAAATAGATTTGATTAACTTACATACTTTCCTTTCGTTGCCAGATGCAACAAACCCCTCAGGCTGGTCCATATAAATCTCTTCTTCAAGTTCACCATGAAGAAAAGCTGTCTTTACATCCATTTGATGGATGATCAGACCATGTACGGAAGCCAATGCTACAAGCATTCGGATTGTTATCATTTTGGCAATAGGAGAGTATGTATCAAAGAAATCAATTCCTTCCATTTGCTTAAAACCCTTAGCCACCAGTCTAGCCTTGTACTTCTCTATTGAGCCATCAGGGTTCAACTTCCTTTTAAAGATCCACTTGCACCCAATAGTAGAACACCCAGGAGGGAGATCAACTAACTCCCATGTTCCGTTAGAAACAATAGAGTCAATTTCACTCTTTACAGCGCCCTTCCAGTGCCTAGATTCCGAGGAGTCCATAGCCTGTCGGAAAGTTAAAGGTTCGTCCTCGACATTGTAAGTGATGAAATCACTTCCAAAGTCCTTGACTACCTTAGCACGCTTACTCCTCCTAGGTTCCTCTTCCTCCATAGGAGTAGAGCTACTACCAGGTTCCGCCCCCACATTTGTCATCTTTTCCACATGATCAGGAATAGAACTTGATGTGTGAGTGAGATCTTCCTCAGAAGTACCTTGAGGTATACCAGTCTTCATAGGGTAGACATCCTCAAAGAATGTAGCATCACGAAATTCAACTATCGTGTTAGCCACTATACCATCTATGTCAGATTTTATTACCAAAAATCTCATAGCTGTAGTGGTTTCAAGATAGCCCAGAAAGATACAATCAACCGTCTTCGGACCTAGTTTCTTCCTCTTGTGTTCAGGGACAAGTACCTTTGCAAGGCACCCCCACACTCGAAGATACTTGAGACTAGTCCTCTTGCCTTTCAATAACTCATAAGGTGTCTTATCCATGTGTTTCAGAGGGACTCTGTTCAGAATATGGCAAGCCGTATTCAGAGCCTCTCCCCACATGTATTTAGGCAACCCAGAGTTAATAAGCATACTGTTAATCATATCTTTGAACGTTCTGTTCTTTCGCTCAGCGACCCCATTAGACTCAGGTGTGTATGGTGGAGTAACTTCATGAACTATTCCATTGCTTGCGCAAAATTCATTAAAGGAGTTACTCGTATACTCACCACCTCTATCTGATCTCAACCTTTTAAGTACCTTACCAGTTTGTTTCTCAACTTCAGTTTTATAAATCATGAATTTGCTAAGTGCTTCATCCTTATGTTTAAGTAAATAAACATAACAGTATCTACTACTATCATCTATAAAAGTAATGAAGTATCTAAAATGGTCCTTAGTTAACATACCACCAAATTCACAAATATCAGTGTGTACTAAATCTAACAAGTCTGAATCCCTAACAACATTATGAAAAGGTTTCCTTATTTGTTTAGTAGACACACATACTTGACATTTAGAATTCTTTTCTATAGTATGTTTTGGAATCAACTCTAAGTTCATCATATTTTTAAGAGCACCAAAATTTAAGTGACCAAGTCTAGCATGCCATAAGTTGGATGATTCTACACAGTTAACAGAAGGTGTAATTTCATTAAAGGAAGTGCCCAAAACAGGCTCAGCATTTATAACAAATAAACCATTTGACAAGTAACCCTTGCCAAAGAAAGTACCAGTGTGAATAAGAACTACTTTATTACATCTTAAGGAAATTTCAAAACCATTCGTAACTAAACGGCTTCCACTTATTATATTTCTACGCATGTCGGGAACATGATGCACTCTTGTCAGGGATAGAATACGCCCTGAAGGAAACTTCAGGTCCACGTCTCCCACTCCATGAACTTGAGCGGCACTCGCATTCCCCATCGTCACTGTCATGCTATGACTCTGTTGATAAGATACAAACAAACTAATATCAGCACAAATATGCACATTAGCTCCAGTATCAATCAACCATTCATTTGACAGATAAGTGGAAAATAGTACAGGGTTGTAGGTCACATACCGGTTTTCGTTGGTTTCAGAAGCCGAAGCCTCACCAACAACCATGTTCACTACAGGCCCACTTGTGGTTCCAAGTACAGCATTCGCTTGCGCTACCACCTCGGTTTTCTTCGCTTTCTTTGTAGGACAGTCCTTACTCCAGTGCCCAACCTGCCCACAAGACCAACATGGTTTGTTTGCCTTTGGTTTCTTGGCCTTATCCTTGTCTATCTTAGGTTTATTAACATTACCCTTCCTAGCTATAGCCTTCCTTTTCTGTCCTACGGTTACTACATTCACCTTCGAGCTACCGTGTTTAGATGGCATCACATGTCCCTGTTTGGACTTGTGTTGTTCTTGCACCGAGATGTCCAGCATAAGGTTGGTCCAGGTGATCTCTCCTTTCTGTCTTTTCAGGGAGAGAGCGAACTCTTCCCAAGACTTCGGAAGCTTTTCAATCACGCTCATAACCTTGAACTTATCAGGGAGATCCATGCCAGATTCCTTCAAAGCATGCACTATCATCTCGAACTCATGCACCTGCTCAGTCATGGATTTGTTGTCTACCAGCTTGAATTCAAGGAACCTCGCTACAGAATACTTTTCCAGACCTTGAGAGTCAGTATTGTGAGTGAGGTCCAGCTTCTCCCATAAGAGCTTAGCACTATAGGCATCAGATGAATAAACATCAAACAGAGTGTTCGTTAAGGCTGCCAGAATGGCTGCCCTAGCCACCCCATCCTTCTCAGCCCACATTGCATAAGCCTTAACTGTTTCAGCTTTTTCTTGAATCACCACCGGTTTCTCATACTCCACAACAGGCCACAGACCCTTTATAGTTAACCACAATTTCATCCTTTTCTGCCAGCGTGAAAAGCCGACACCACCGTTGAATTTCTCAGGTAAGCCCGTTAGTTCAACGGGTTGTGGGAAACGGTAAGTGGTCCAATCAATGACCCCAGCAGACACATTAGACGTACTACCATCTACAGTAACTCCAGTTTCATTAACCATAATGCTAAATATTATATAACAGGATAACTCTTCAAGAATGTTGGAAGTAACTAGTACTACAGCAACATGGAGACAGTTATATAAAAGATATAGCATTGACAAGCCAAGACCAAAGTTAACAAAATAAAGCATGAAGGTCGAAAGCATGCATATCAGAAACTGATAAATAACCAGGGAGACAGAAACAGTACCTGTAGCCATAGATTAACAGTGTAAAAGAACAGAAATAACGAAGCAACAGCTGAGTCGTCAGGAATTCGAGAAATCCTGACTGTTCTTGAAGAGTTATTCGCCCCCACTTACTGTGTCAGGTTGTCGGCGAGATACTACTTCCAGGATAAAACAGCTCCGAGCAAGGTGTTCACAGCAACAGCAGCGCTCAACTACGACCAGCACCTCAGTCACCGGAGAACCAGAAAACTACAGAGAATACTATATGGAGAGGGAGGGCAGAGAGAGTTTTTGAGAGAAGTGTGTTTTGCAAACTTCTGTGTGTTTCAACTGAGCTACAAGGGCCACTATTTATAGTGGTTCCTTTCTGTAACTGAAGCATACACATTAATTCTTTCCGTAACAGCTGATCATATTAAATAAAAAAAAAAATCAAAACTGACCATTTAATGAATAAACATTTTTGATTTAAATTTAATAACCTCAGCTGTTACATCTTTTTCATGTTTATCCACATATACAGATTTAATATTTATTTTAAACATATCCATCAAATCATGTCCAGGTTCATATCAGTTTCTGTTGCCCATCAGAGTTTAGTTTCTGTTGACCATCAGAGTTTAACTTGTTGTTCATCAGAGTTTAACTTGTCGTTCATCAGAGTTTAACTTGTTGTCCATCAGAGTTTAACTAGGGCGAGGCGGGCGGCGGCGCGCGTGTGTGTGTGTGTGTGCGCGTGAAGCACACACCAACACCATGCACCATCACACACCTTAGTAGTTGTATACTACTCATGTGTGTAATGCTATTTAAAGCCACCAAGTCCCCTTATTCTTTTCTATGTGGGATAAATGAAACATCATTATAACAAGCTTTTTCAAGCTACTACCTTCATCTCAATTTCTCTTATGGATTTAAACAAGAAAATTATTAAACCCATACATGAAAGTTTAAGTTCCCATAGCAAGGAACAACTTCCAATCATTAGAAATTTGAATTAACATCAAGAATATACTTAATTATATCCTTAAACTATCATTTTTCTAACAGCTATGGGGGATTATGGTTCAATGGTGGTTAATGGTTTGTTACCCAGAAAATTGTAGTTTTTTTTTATTTCAAAGTGTATATGGGTGCATTTTTTGGTGATTTACATTCTGAAATTTTGGTGATTTGCGTTGAAAATTAGTGATTTGTGTTGAAATTTTGATGATTTGTATTAAATTTTTGGTGATTCTGTAGTTATGATGACAGTATACTGGTGGTGGTTTATAATTTAGTATACTGGTGGTGGTATACATGGTATAAGCAGCGATTTTTGGTGATTTGTTTTAAAATTGTTAATGATTTGTTTCAAAGAAATTTAGTGATTTTGATTGAAATTCGGTGATTTGTGTTGAATTTTCTGTTGATTCTAGCTTAAATTTGGTGATTTTGATATGGTGGTGATTGTGATATGGTGGTGATTTTACATGATACTAAATAGTGAAAACGATAGTTAAGTTGGTGGTGCTAGGTGCATCAGATGGGATGATGATGTTGATTTTGCTAATATAATGGTGTAGTGGAGATGGTGGTTGTGGAGTAGGAGAAATGATGGTTGTAGTGGTAAAACAGATGAAAGGGATACGGTGAAAATGATAAAGAAGGGACAGTGGTGGTAGAGTAATAGGAAGAGGATATATGTATAATTATTGATGTATGTATATAAATGGTAGTGATTTGGTGATTTGGACTCAGTTCTCATTATAAGAGGGGTCTCACTAGAGTAGTCCTCTATATATATACTAGCCTATAACCCGTGCGATGCACGAATGAATTTTAGTATTTTTTATCTTATTATCTATATCTTGATTTATATGATTTTAAAAAGTAATCAAATATAATAATATATGTATGATGTTATTCTAAGTTTTTTTTTGTATTTTGATTTTAAAAATTCTTAATATATTGTCGATGAAATAATATCTTGAACTTTTGAATGTAGCTTAGAAAAATAGATGATATAAATATTTAATAATAATAATATGTTGTTGACGGGATTCGAACCTTGAACCCGTGTAAGCATTTTAGATATCAAAAAAAATATTATTTTAATATTACATCCAACGGTTCTCATTTATCTATATTTACATCTAACGGTTATTATTTAGAGGACCAAACTACCAACCAACCAAATGACCAAACTATCAACCAAATAGAGGGTGGTTTGCTTATAATATTATAGTATAGATAGATAGATAGTATAGATAGTATAGATATATGCAAATGTTCAGTGTAGACCACCTAAAGGTTAGACATGTTAGACCAAATTTACAGTATAATGTATTTTTGATTTATATACTAACACTGAAATTGCAGTACAATAAATCTAAAAATTGCAGTACTCTGAATTTTAATTTACAATACAAGTTCATTGCGATTATGATTTTTTTTTTTAAAAAATTGTAGGTTGCCCGAAGATATAATGCATAAAATGTGTAAAAAAATAAATAAATAGTGCATTACATAATGTGGTACACTATATTTAGTATACATGTGGTTTAAGTTGTCTAACATTTAAGCGGTCTACACTAAATATTATGATATGGTATATAGAAAAGATTATTAAATTAATTCTGATTAATCACTTCGATTCATCCCCGATTATCCAATAAATCCATGGACCGTACTTTCACCGATTAACTCTGATTTCTGCTTTTTACAACATTAATTGTAATATTTAACTTCCTTCCCGGATATCGAGTTAAACTTTTTTTTATGGTCCGAAGACTAAGTTTTTTATCGCACAAAATATATAGTCGAACTCAAACTCGTTAACGAATTAAGCTACATTCAAGATTTTATCAAACATAATCGTTAACCAATTATGATTTTATGCATCATTTTGTAGCAGTTAGTTTTGCGGTCGTCTCGGAGGATATGCTGCGGTAAGTAAGAGCGTCGGATTCTGCAATAAGAAAGGCTTACTTATATGAAGTTTTCTATACTATACAAATACAAATCACGGTCCACGGTATATGATGAATACATATTTAAGCACAATGAGATGGTGGCACAGTGGAAGACCATGATTCCTACCAAGTGCATGATCAAAATCAACTTCTTAGGTTACACAATATTTTTACAAACATGCTAACGCCTGTACGATCGTACATACGAACGGGAAGGATGAAAGCGAGTGAGTAGGCTACTTCCTCATCCGCGAATCAAATCATGTCTTTCTTGAAACCCCGGGTAATCATGTTCCAAACTATGGAATATGAGTATATATCATTTTAATATCTATTAACTGTAGCACAAAACTAACACATTATAATTAACCTCTGTGTTTCGGAGATGATAAGCAATGATTCGCCATGTCCACCGTCCAGCCTACATGGTTTCAAATTTCATCTGACCAATCGCTGAGTTCGCTCTCATAAAATAAACCATCTATGATTTGATCAATTAGAGAGTCGATGAAAGTGTTACAGCCGATAGTGAATATTCGGCCTACTCTGTTACGGGCGCTGGAGAAATAGGCAAAAGTTGCAGCACAAGTTATAGCTGCCACACACGCTCCTGCTGCTTCTGCTATTCCTTCAACTTCCATCTTTCTAAATGTGGAATTTCCTGTCATTGATTCCATTATAATCGTGCCTGCAAACACAATCTGACAAACAACAACATGATTTTCACAGATTTGTTATGTGCTATAGAAGTTGGAATACAAAAGTAGTCGTACTATTATTAGCATTGTAGCCTTGTGGATATCGAATATTCAAATTCAGTAATTGACTCTTACAAAAAAAAAAAAAACCATGGAATTGAGATTTGAGTAAATTGCAAATTTGTGGCCGAACTTAACCTCATTTTGCATTTTGGTGGCCGAACTTTCAAATTTGCAATATGGTGGTCAGATATTACTTTTATTTTTCGAAAATGTGGCTAAGGGCCACCTTTTTGAAAAAAAGTGGCTCTTAGCCACCTTTTTGAAGACTAAAAGCAATATCTAATCACCAAATTGCAAATTTTAAAGTCTGACCACCAAAATACAAATTTTTTACAAGATCTAAGGCTTGTCGTAGGTACTAACATTAGCTGCATAAAGATTGAGTTTAATATTAGTGAATAAACTCAATATTGAAACTTGTTCTTCTCTGGTTCTCTTGTGTCTTTCCTATTTCATTCTCCGTTTTAATTTTAATTTTGTTCATAAATTTTCATTTCATCTCTTCCTCGTTTACACCACAAAATACACAAAAGTTACCTATGTAATGCAAGATTTTGTAATCTACAACAAAAGAATTGAAATTGCGTTAAAAAATTACCATGGCAAGACGACCAGAGATGATCTCAAAGTCCTGACTCTTCCTGGTACTCTCAATATACTCCGATAATGTCCCGAAAAACCTGGAAACCTCACCATCCTCCAAACCATCAACACCACCGTTGGTCTTGTTACTTTTAATCATTGCAGCACGATCAGAAGCATAAGATCGAAGCGTGCACAGCCGAGGCTGCAACACAATCTTCCCCGCATCCAAGTTCTGGACCGGAACACTAATCTGCAACGGCTCGGCTTGCTGAGGTTGAGCTGCTGCCTTGTGAGCTGAGTTAAGCTGGCAAAAAACAGGTCGAACAGCTAATGCCATAGAAAAAAGGAGATTGTAAGAGAAAAAGATAATACGAGGGAGTTTGAGGAATCTTTGTTCTTGTTTGGTTGCGAGTAAAAGAGTGTTTGTTGGAGAATTATGAGTCCACGTCTGTGGGGAAGTATCTGATGACGCGGAGCTTTTATTCTTCGTTCATGTTCTTTTCAGTCGTGAATGTACGCAACTTACTCACGCAACGCATTGGGCCAGCGTTAGATTCGTCATAATTCATCTATAAATTATTTATCAAAAAAAATATCGACTTAATTTTAAATTTAATTAATCGCCATAAATCATTTTAGATCATATGTTTTATTAGATTATTATTATATATTACATATTACATTTATCTATTAAATATTATTATAGAATCAAAATATATCCTATTAATTTTCTGATTAATCCTTCTAACTGATTACCGATTATTCCATAAATTTCTAATCGATGTTCAATTAATTATTCAAGTAATGTTATTATCTTGTAATTATTAGATCGTCGTAAATAGACTTTTCAAACGGAAAAATTGTACATCTCAAAATGTCGTTTACTTTCCAGAAAAAAAGGTTTTGGGTTATGGAAAATATTTTCCTGCAAAATATATTTTACATGTTTACTTGGATTTTTTTTTTAATTTATTTTGTTTTATGAAAAATAATGTACTTTTCAAGAAACAAAAATTTGTTTGAGAAAAGTAATGAATTTCTGAACAACTACTTCATAGTTTTAGAACATGATTTCTTTCTGCTAGGGGTACCGAATTTTGGTATGTGAAAGTTTGAGATGATTTTATTGGAGGAATTAATGTGAATGCAGGGGATTCACTATTATTAATTAAGTTGTAGCCAATAAGAACATGGCATGTAACATTTGAGATCCATTTTAGGATCCAATTTGGTACCCTTAGTATTATTCAAAAATTTAACGCAAATTTTTTTGTTATAGTTTTGCTACCTTAGAGCATCTCCAATGAAGTGAAATCCTTAGCTAAAATATTAGCTCGCATGCTATAAATAAGATTTATAGATATTATGTAAAATTTACACAACTCCAATGGTACAAAACCCTTAGCAAAATATTTAGCCAACCCCAATAGATTGGCCAAATTTGCTGAACTTCTAGGAACCTGTAGTAAAATGACACATCATCTATTGTCATATTAAAATAATATATTTTATTTATAACAACTTAAAATATTAAAAACATACTATTTTTAAAATATAGCCAACTATTATAGCCAACTCCATTGAAGCAGCTCACCTTACAAGTTCAACAAATTTTACATAATCAGTATTTTATATTATTTTAGTCAATCATAATAGTCAATGCCGTTGGAGATGCTCTTATAACTTCATAATGCATCAAGCATTCATGTGGTAGACAAAAGTATATTTTTCATCGTATTTTCGGTTGTTAAAATATGTGTTTTGTTGCCTTATAACTTTGGTCAAAACTTTGGTAAAAGGTGTATTTCCCGAATAATCCATTCGGTAACATGTCAGACTGTTTTAGACCCAACATGACCCTTCAATCTCGAGTGTCTTATAACTTCATAATAACAAAATGACGGAAAATAATAGAAACTTTTTCTGGAAATTTTTTGAAAAAATGTTGAATTTTCTCTTCCCGAGATTATTAGAAAAAAAAAATTCTGAGAAAACACTTTTCAGGAAAAAAAATTCAAACAAATATTTTTCGGGAAAATATATTTTTAAAAAAGAAATCTCTTTAGAATCAATCAAAATATAGAAAAATGTTCGTGCATCAGTAAACGGTTTTTTTTTTTTGGGAAATCAGCAAACGGTGCTTTCAAGTTTCAAGAGCCGCCTGACAAAAAAAGAAAAAAGAAAGTTTCAAGAGCCATATTTAAAATTTAATTGCCGAAATAAATTTTAGATCTTCATTTCCAAAAAATGTCAAATCAGTCGACCGTTGTTCCCAAACAAATAGTGCCTAAAATAAATAGCATACATATCCAGTACTTCCCTACTTCATTCCAACCTCTTCTTCTTCTTCTTCTTGGTATATAAACATCAGAATTTTCAAACAATTTCAATCTAAATTACCCAAATGGATTCTTCTTCACAACCCCATCAATCTATTTCACCAAATGCATCAACCCCAACATCAAACGGTGTAGATTTAATAAAGAAAAATGGGAAGAAAAAAATCACGAAACAAAAGCACGCTGTTCATTCTGAATCATCTGATCATCAAAATTTATTACTACAAGATGGTTCTTCATTGTCTTCTACATCATCATCTACTTATACAACGTCGTCTCATCATAAAGGTGGAGGAGGGTTTAATGTTTGTAATAGAATTCGAAACCTTAAAAGATCATCCTTACTCACTAGTCACAACGATGTCGTTGGCGCCCTTGCGCTTCCTACTGGAATGGCTATTGCTGCTGTGCTTTCTCGGGTACTCTGCTTTCTTTTACATATATATGTATTGTTCATATAATGCGCGCATAATTTAGAACTATAAATTCTTATTTCAATTTATTTTACAAAAATTAATACCAGGATTATTTAATAGTTCTTGCGGATGTTGATATCAGGTCCTGGAACAAAAAGATGCAACTGAAGATAGGATGTCAGTTGATCATCTTTCTAAGGTAGTAATTTCTTTTTGTTGCATTTTTTCAATAAACCTGCACGTCTCGTAACATCTGTCTATCAGTGTTCGGGTATGACATATACCCAATCAGCAACAATATGATTGTTGTATATATGAAGGCACAGTTGCAACATGTACTTCACATGTTGACTGCTCAGAGATAAAAATGTTTGAGGTCACTCAACTGGTATTGGATTTAAGCCGAAACACTTGGCGTATAGAGAGGTGAAGCCCACCATTGATGGTGGGTTAACAACTTCTTTACCATTGTTTCTTTCTTTCTTTGGTTCTGTCCTTGTATAAAAATATTTATCCTATGTTGGTATATGGTAATATGTCGAATTTATCTTTTTTTCAGATCTTTACATCAGCTGTTGGAGAGTCTTTAGCCAATGTAAGTAGGATTAAGTCACTTTACTGATTATATTGCCTATTACACTTAACATCACATTCTTTAAATTTATAGTATCAAACTAGCAATACTTAATTAGCAAAAAAAGGACTATGAATACTTGAAAGGTTTTCTTAGTTGTTTCTACTTGTGTGGCAATAGGTATTTGGGGACAAATATGGGTGCTTTGTCAATAACTTTGAGAAGTCATTTCGGAGCACCTTGATGACACTTCAATTAGTCAATGAATCTACTCAAAATGATAGACGAGAGTCCTTTGGAGAATCAAACAAGGAAAAGTATTGTACTAATCCAACTTCAAGCACATATCTGAACATAGAAGAAAATTCTGTAAGCGATACTCAAGAGAAATCTTATCGATCAGAACCAGTTTTGAACACCATCAACGATCAGGAAAAATCAAATACATTTGAAGAGAATGAAGTGCACATGCAGCCAAATCTTATGAATCGTTCTCTCAGCCTGCATGGAGAACATTTAAACCAGCAGCTGACATATCCTTCAAAAGTGCTGCC
The DNA here is from genome assembly GCA_030848705.1 of Heracleum sosnowskyi. NCBI lineage: Eukaryota > Viridiplantae > Streptophyta > Magnoliopsida > Apiales > Apiaceae > Heracleum > Heracleum sosnowskyi. The sequence goes on from CM061237.1 coordinate 14,899,071, forward strand.
CTCTTTTACTACTGAATCTGTGCATAACACCCTTGCAAGATCTGTTATTGAGCAATCACGTTCTAATGATCTCAAGGAATTTGAGATTGGTCTTATCATGAAAAAGATGCAGCTAAAAGAAGCACAGATATCTCTAAATTCTGATTCAAATTTATTGGAAAGGTTCAAATTATCAATGGATGTATCAAAAGCATCATTTAGAGCTGAGAAATTTAAGGTTGAATTGAAAGATGCTAGACATGCTGAGTTGCTCAAAACGTGCATCGATTGTCTTGTTGCTGGTATGCTAATCATGTTGGCAGCCCTTGCTTATGGAACCTATGTTTATTCACCACAAAGGTTAATTGAAGCTACTGCATCTTGTGCACCTCTTCAGGTAAGCCCCAGTGACAAGTCTTTAGCCAAGTGCTAGTTATTTAAATAATTGTCTTTAGCTTGAAAATGTGTTGTAACCCTCATTTGGTCCAGCAGTCAACGCCTTGGTGGATGCCGAACTCAGTGTCATATGTGAGTTCAGGACTCCATACTCTGAGGTGTCAGGTTCAAGTTGCATTTCGTATGCTGTTTGGTGTATTGATGATCCTATCAATGGCATACCTAATTGTACAGCGTTCTGGGACATCAAAGCAGGCAATGCCAGTTACTTTCATAGTCTTGCTGCTAGGAGTGGCTTGTGGTTTTGCAGGAAAGTTTTGCATTGATACATTAGGAGGCAGTGGAAATCATTGGCTATTCTATTGGGAGGCTCTATGCTTGTTGCATTTCTTCTCAAATGTATGTACCCCAACTCTGTTCGTAATACTCAATGGGCCCATCACTGTGACTGAACAACCAAGAAGCAGTAGAATTTTCCCATTTTGGATCCGACGGTTTATGTTCTATTCTACATCACTCGGGGTTTTGCCTCTAATGTGTGGTCTCATGCCATTTTCTGGGCCTCGTGAATGGAGAGATCACTTCTCTTCACTGATATTGAAGACGATTCATTAGAGCCCTTGGCCAATATAACTCTCATGCAACAAGTTAATTATAAAAGACAATTGTTGTAATTATGAAAACATGAGAGACAAATGTTGGTATCAGAAGAGTTGATTGTCATGAAAAAATACCTTGGGATTCCGATAAGTTCTGGAAGAAAAAAAAATGAAATTTTAAAGTACATCAAGGAAAGAGTTTGGTGTAAGTTTCATGGGTGGATTGGTCTGAGCATTTGCTGAATGTTGGTTATATTTTGAAAATTGTGTTTTATTATTTGAAATAATATTTTTTTAATAATTATTAAATTTTAATAAATTAATATTAACAGTAAATGATCTGGAAAGGAGGTTTTAATTAAATCAATTATTCAGTCCATTCCAAACTACACCATGAACTGCTTTAGACTTCCGAAAAGTCTTATTAAGGATCTTTGTCGATTTATGGCCAAATTCTGGTGGGGAGAATAAACATAAAATTCATTGGGGAAGTTGGGAAAAACTGTATAAGACAAAGGATAGAGAGGGGTTTGGGTTTCAAAAACTTAGAGGTGTTTAATCAAGCTTTGTTGGCATAAACAGGTTGGAGAATTTTGAAATTTTCAAATCTTTTAGGTAGTAAAGTGCTGAAAGAATTGTATTTTAAAGATTCTGAATTTTTGAAAGCAAAATGTGGGGGGGAAAGCGTCTCATATGGGGTAAAGAAATACAGTACTAGATAAAGTTTGTCTTTGGAGAATTGGTTCGGGAATAAAGGTTACTGTGCTTAAAGATCATTGGGTGTTTAGAAAGAGATGCGGGGTTTTCAAGAACCGCAGTTATCGATGCTTCCCCTTCCCCATCCCCAAAAATTTACTAAAATTAGTAATTTCTCAAAAAAAAAATCACATTCTTTTTCTACTCTAAAAATTTCCTACATCTCATTCCCCATCCCTATCTCTATTTTTGTTTTTTTTTGACTAATCTTTTTTTGTTTATTAATCTTTCTTTCCTTATATTTATAATTTTAACTTTCAATTTTATCTTATTACTAGCTTATATCCCGTGCGACGCACGGTCTTCTTTAATATTTTCTTATTTTTTATTTAGATTTTAGTTATTATATATAATTTGATAAATTTCTAATATATATATACCGGATTTATAAATCTAACAATTTAATATCTAAATTTAATATATTCTTGACGTAATCTGTAGTAGTATTTTAGATATTAAAATATAAAATATTTTAAAATAACAGATCTAATGATTCGTATTTTTTTAATCTTAAAAATCTAAAAAGGGACTCAAATGTAAATATCAAAATATGTGCTCGTGCAATATACCGAGTTTATTTGAATATACTATTACTTTTATTTTCATTAATTATCTCGTTTAAATTGAATGTTAAAAAAATTATAATAAACATGAATTTCATAAGTTTAATATAATAATATTACCAATATATCTGTCTTTTGTCGTGTTATTTTTAATTTGAACATGAGTTGTTTCAGTTAAAAAATATAAAACAGGTAATATTCTTAAAAAGACAATTAGTTACTTATTCACAATTATATAAATTATATTACTTTTTTTTATATATGTCGTCTGCATTATTTTTAGAAAATTAGTTGTTTAAGTTAGAAAATATAAAAGAGGTAATGTGTTTTAGCTGAAAAGAATAAATAGTTATTTATTAATATTTATATAAAATAATATTACCATTGTATATTTATTTTGCATGTATTATATTTAGAAGATAAGTTGTTTTAGTTAGAAAATATAAAATAAATAATGTGTTTTAGCTGTCGGTTATAAATATATAATAATATTACCATTTTATATATATGTTGCCCGTCTTATTTTTAGAAAATGATTTGTTTTAGTTAAATAGATATATGAAATAGGTAATATGTTTTAGCTGAAAAAGGTAATTGGTTATTAATAAATTGGTTTCCATATATGTGTATTTAGAAGATGAGTTGTTTTATTTAAAAATATAAAAATAATTTGTTTTAGCTGAAAAAGGTAATCGTTTATAAATATATAATAATATTACCATATTATATATATGTTGCCCGTTTTATTTTTAGAAGATGAGTTGGTTTAGTTTAAAAATAATATAAAATAGGTAATGTACTGAAAAAGGTAATTGATTATTAATAAATTGGTTATAGATAGGCCCGTGAATCGGCCCAAATACCGACCGACCGACCGACCGACCGACCAAAACTTTTAATGTTTCGTCTTTAATAATATAGTATAGATATATTCTTATGTTGCGTTATTTTGTCATATCTGATTTTTTCACGTAATTTAAAACTATGTTTATATTTAATTTTTTTGAAAATTTATTTTTTGGTATAAAATTTAAGATTAAAATTTAAAATTAAAGATATTATATTTAAAATATTAGTATGGGTGTGTAATAGTTAAAACAAAAAAAAAAGTTATGAGATAAAAAGAATTATTTAATAAGATGGGGATGAATAGTAAAACCCAAATATGAGGGATTTAGTTTTAGTACCTAAAATTATACCCCATTTTGGAGATCCGGATGTAGATGATATCTTAACAAAATTAGCGGTTTTCCCTAAATTATAGGGATGAGGTTGAGTTTGCCAACTCCGGTGTGAATGCTCCAACGAGGTTGTTGTTTCATATTTGAGATCAAGTGGGGAGTGGAACAAAGCTCTTCTTGATCAATTTTTTGCTCCTGAGAATGTGGATAAAGTTTTGGAAGTGCCACTAGGGTCCTTTGATAATGCTGATGAATTTGTGTGGAGTTTTAGAGCATCTCCGATGGTTGACACCGTTCAAAGAATGTCAACTTTGTCACGTAATCAAAAATATTATTTTTTAAAGTTTCTTTCTTTCCCGTCCTTTTTTGGTACTCTTCTTTCAAAAACACTCCAATGGTTGGCACCTCTAGATGCCAAATTCAAAAAAATGAATAATATTAATATATCATAGAAATATTATTTTATTCACTATTGGGTCCACAAATGTTGGCACCCTACTTTATGGAATGTCAACTTTTGGCATCCCAAATTGACACCCTTAGAGCAACTCCAAAAGACTCCTAAAGTGTTTTTTATAAATATTATAAAAATTAATCTCATAATGATTTAGGATATTATAAGAAATGACAACTACAACAATACTCCTTATATATACTTCTTATTATTATTATATTATTAAATTCAAACTTCACCTACATTTTTTATATTAGAGAAAAGAGAAAAAGATGAATAGATTTGGAGGTAAGTGAATATTTTATTTAAGAAAATGATATAAGGAATGACTCAACAATCCTTAAACATAAGGAAGGAAAGAGGAGTTCTTAAATTTTTAAGGGATGACTAAGGAGACTGTTAGAGCAAGTTTTTGCTTCAAATTCCTTATATTTCAGTTTAGGAGTCTATTTAGCTAGTCTCTTGGAGTTGCTCTTACCACATCACTTGGCATCTCAATGGCATCCTAACAACTCCAATGGAGTGCTAACAAAGATGTCATGCCATATAATGCCACATGGTGTTGGCTAGGGTGTGCACGAGTCGGTTCGGCTCGGTTTTTAGCTAAAACCGTTATCAAACCGTGTACTTCGGTTCGGTTCGGTTATTACCTTAAAATCGTAATTGAACCGTCTCCAACGGTTTTTTTCGGTTCGGTTAACCGTTTGTCGGTTTCGGTTTTTTTAGTTTTTTATATAATAAAAAAATATTACATGAATTTTATAATAAATCTTGAAAATATTTTAATACAAAAGAAAATAAATTATATTTTACAATGAAAATTTCTATTTTAAATTACCACCAGAAGGTTACTATGGACATTATGTACATGAACAACCTGATGAATAACACAATGATTCTGTTAATGTGAAGGTGAAATCCTAAACTGTGTATACAATTTATAAAAACTGAATTCTAAATTAATTATAAGAAAACAATTACAACAATGTTAGTATATATAAGATGAACAACAAAGAATAAATGAATGTGACAACAATTTTAATATGAATATAATACATTGTATAATAAATAATTTATTATAAATAATTATTTATGTATAAATATAATATTATATTAGCGGTTTGGTTTTTCGGTTCGGTTTTAGACGTAAAACTGTAACCGTTACTGTTATATCGGTTCGGTTACGGTTTTTTCGTTTTTTATCGATTACGGTTTTTTTTCGGTTCGGTTTTTCGGTTTTTCGGCACAATTTCGGTTTTTCGATTTTTTTTTCTCACCCATAATGTTGGCACCCCTCTTGGAACATCAAATAACGAAGCTAACAGAAAATGGCGGAACACTCTGTGGAGGTCGAATATTCCACCTAAAATCAAGATTTTTGGGTGGCAGACATGTATGAACTGGATTCCGGTGTTTTATAACCTTGCCAAAAAAAGGGGTTAATGTAGATTCAAAATGTCCTAGATGTGGTTTAGCTCCAGAGTTGGCTGTGCACTGCTTATGGACATGCCCGGAAGCTAGAAGAGTGTGAAAAAATTGTAATTATTATGATAAAATTAATATCAAAGACGTTTGGGATTCATGGGATTTTATGGCTTTGATTGCAAGAAAATTGAATAGCGCAGAATTAGAGCATTTTCTGGTGCTATCTTGGGCGATATTGAACGACAGAAATGCATAGTCGTATTTTAGTTGAAGCTGCAGAATCAAAAGCTCTCCTCCTTGGTGTTAGGCTGGCTAGATGGTTGAGGGTTGAGAACGTCTTGTTTGAATCAGATTGTTTAAATGTGGTCAGACTGTTAAATCAAAGAGAGCAACAGCTGCATTCCTTTCATATCTGATGTATTAAGAGAGGTTTAAGGTTTGAACTGCAAACCGTTTATGCATACTGGCAGGGAGGGGAATGGTCCTGCTCATAAGCGAAACTGGCTTTTAACTTGCAAGCCTTTAAATTCTGGAAGGAGGATTTACCTAGGAGTGTAGTAGTGCCGTTGACGCTGACTTGCCCCTAGGAAACTCGAGCTTTAGGTAAGAAAAGAAATGGTGGAAAAAGATTGATATTACTTTTCTCCAATAATACTTAGATATATTTTGAGAGATTACATGTCTTCAGATTTATACTACATAGATTGATACTTCAAGATCATAAATGCAAATTTTGGGTATCCTGATTCATGAATACATATGAGAGCAATTACAGAAGCCTACTAAGCATCTTTAAATATAAGGAAACTCGTTTGCTATTGATAGATCCAATTTGCCTAGAGGACAAAGCATATTGCTCTCCTCCTGCCTAAGAATCCTTCCTTGCCTAGTTTTACCTACTTCAAATAATAGCTGAGGAGTCTGCTGTTTAGCCTTTCAGCAGCAAAGACCAAATCTTGATAATTGGTAGAATCTCAGTGCAAGCAAAATCAGCAACTCGGTATTGTCTTTCTGACAAGCTAAATTGAGTATGTGCCCGAGCAAAGGAACTTTATCCTCAGCTGTGTGAGTCACAGAACTTTGTGGGCCTTACCATAATACCTGTTTATGAATGGAGACTGCAAGACCAAACATAGTAAAGAAGAAGATTGTTAATATTGCTAGCTCCTGCCCACTTACTCATAATACTAAAATCATTACTCCTGTACGGTACAAAATCTAAGCAAATGCCTATCAATAACTAGGGAAACAGAGATCAGTAACAATGTGGAAGCATTTAATACAACATATTTTATTAGCAAATGATCAGGACAACTGTTTCATGTAAAACACTGAAATGGTGATTAACATCTTACTTTTACATCGGATACATCAGGAGTATCAGGTGAAGGCACAGGGTAATATTTGTAAAACTTCATATTTTCGAAAGCAGCCTTAGTCTCCTCACTCATTTCTTCTATAGCCTTTTTCCGGGCTTCCCTAGCCTAAGACAAGAAATATTCTGCATAAGTGATCACAACAGTAAAACAAAAATGACAAAAGTACTACCTAATATGAAATTCCTGAAAAATTGTACCTCTCGGTTTGCCTTTTTCGCTTCTCGTACCTTCTCCTTAAGAAAATTCTGAAAAAGCAAGCAAAGCAATTAGTTCACGGGCTACTAGTCATGTCTGGAGGAAAAGGCTAATTACATTATCATCATACAGGCTTACCTTGAAGGCCTCCTTCTGATCAGTAGATAGCTCTTCCTCTTCAATAAGTTTATCAGTAAATTCCTGAAGCATTGGAGATATTTATTAAAGCAGATAATGAAAGACACAAAATCCCATATTTTACGACCAGAGCTTCTGGACATGGTTCATACATGAGTAACAACTCATCAATTAGATTTAGTGAATTAGCCCTCACATTTAAAGATGCATGACAGAAGAAATGAGAAAAAGAAAAGGATGCATGTCTTTACACACCTCAACTTCATCAAATTCCCAATCAAACTCTGTGAAAACCTGAAGGAAATGGTAAAGTCAGAGAGTTGTAATCTAGGCAATGCCAATGAAAAGCCTAAATTTATGCTCGTAAAGATACCTATATCATGGATTGCTATAGTTGACTAGAGAACTAGGGAAGTCTCAAAGATATGCCACTCCTAAGTAGGAATATGGAATATATGCTTGACTATCTTTGAGACAGATATACCAATACAAATCAAATTAAATTCACTTTGAAACTTAGGGTGCATGTCTACACTGTTTCGAGGATCTACAATTTGTTTTTAAAGGTTAAATTGAACTCTTTCACAACGGAAAAAATAGGTACCGGCTTCGGTTCTGCAGGAAATATGATTGGCACAATGGTACTCTGTTCAAGTTCATCTTCCTTAAATGGCTGATAGAAATCTGCACATAGAAATAACAATGTTGTCGTAAGATGTATATTACAAAGGGAGACCAAAATACTGATTTAGGAAAATGGAAAGAGACAACTATTGATTTGGGAAAATGGAAATAGACAACAAATATAGGGGCTGCAGTTAGTAAAGTAATGGGAAAAAGAGTAAAGTAGCTAGAAACAAAGAAAACATAACTTTCCAGTTCCCTGCTAGTTATTATCACCAAATCATTTTTCACCTCATTCCAATCAATACTTACAAATTATCAAACGAAACTTCAAGGAATTATAAAGATTTTATTCGCAGTATATGTTTGACTAATTTGAGATCTACAGAAACTAAAAAAACATCAGTATTTTGATTTTTAAAAAGAACTACAATCTTACTTTTTAAACAAGCACTTGATGGTACCAAATAAATGTATTAGGAAGTTTCAGGAGCAAATATTTCCAATATAATGATCAGTAACACTGACAGGGATAGCACTTTCCGCTCAAAAATCATAATATCATAACTTAGCAACAACTTCCAAATGCTGCGAAATAATAGTGATCTGTATCAACAAAAGGTTCCAAATCACTCAATTAACATAGCCTAAATACTGATCTTAAATCTTAGTAACTCCCGTGCAGAAAATCAATCCACCGGCACCTCAGAAGTTCAGGTAAAACAATCAAATTAGTCAGTCTGCAACGAAATAATGATATTGCAGCATTAAAAATTTGAGGCAAAAAATACTATTATCAAATTTCAGTGACTCTGTATCAGAAAACATAAATGAACTTTTAATGACTCTGTTCTTGAATCTTAACACGAGAACATATAAATGAACTTACACGGTAAGCAGTACTCAAATTTCTTCAAACGATCTAACTTCATCTGCTTTAAGCCAGCCCTACATATCCAGAGCAAAGTGATTAACAATACATCACAAGAGCAAATTTCATAAGTAATGAAAAGGTATATAAATGATGATAACAACCACAAAATTATGGGGAGAAGATCACTAATAATAAAAACCGCCACTTCATTATGAATATATAAGATAGTTCTAGATGAAATTTTCAAGCTCAAATAACAACTCAGACCGAAGAAATCATATTTGAACAAAGAAAGTGTAACCATGCTAACCTGTAATTTCTCAAGTTTTTAAATAAACAAAACTATAATTTTCCTATGTGGTTAAACGCTAGCAAAACTCTACTCAAACTCACAAGGAGTATAAGAAAATCAACCAAAGATAAGGTTTATTTTTATTGTTCATTATCAGCTAAGTGTATCAATCAGTCAGATTTTAAATGGAAACCTTAGTACATACATCACCTTATTGGACTGTAGACACTCCTAATAGAGCTGTTCAGAAATCAGAGGCAGAAAAATGCAGACATGCTTATGTTTAGTCTGGCTAACTGCTATCTACCTGACTATGAAAACTATATAAAATTCTCAGAAAAACTAGCCAAGCTTAACTCAACATATCAATATGACACTCACAGCAGAAATTAAAAGGAATAATACCTTCTCTGTGTGCAGCTCAAAATAAATATTTGGGACTTCAGTCGTTCGACTTGGGAGTCTCTGTGAGAGGTTATTATTAAACATTAAAAGCAGAATAGAGGTAACCACAGAAGTATAGTGAAAGAATGATCTATATTACATGTACAAAAGTACAAAACGATTAGGTACAGTGTTTAAGACCTGTTTTCCAATGGTATGTATGGAACCCAATCCATTTTCATTTGCTTCATTGGCAAAATTTCTTCAACCTCCCTCTGTACCGAGTTGACACCTATCTTATCAGAAGGAGGAAAAGGTGATTCAACCTGTAAATTTACAAAAACGGGAAGCGGGGATTAAGGAATAAAAAAAACCAACTAACACTATCAACTTAGAAATCCTAAAAGCCTGAAGCTTGAGATAGAGAAGGTAGGTAACTGAATGTTACGGAATTCTTGGATAAAAGAAAAAGGAGAAAAGAATCAGTATTACATTCAATGATAATAATAAGAGTGAAATTGAATGTGATGATGAGTATTTATATATGTAATCGGAGATTGACTGACAGTAACAGTGACAGTAAGAGTAACAGTCACTTTTAGTACGCTCTAGTTATGAAACATGCCACTGTGACAAAAGAGAAAATATGTATGCTGCAGCAAATGAATTTCTAACTAATCTGTTCAGAGGCATTGGATACAGTAAAAAAGTTCTTACTATACATGATTTAGAGAAAGATATTTATGTTTGTGCAGCACATTGGAGACACCTCTTCTAAGTGTAGTGAAACCTATGTGAGAGCGGAATCCCTGTTGGCTAAATCCTAATCCTACAATGTAGTTGGTTTAAAAACGAATAGCACTTTAACATTAGAATAACTAATCTACATTGGTTCCCAAACACTTACTTTTTCAGTAAGTACTATAAATCTACACATATCTTGCAAGTTTTACATTCATTTCTTTTCATGACAATAACCATTCCTTTTTCTTCTTTTCTTCTCACCAAAAAATCGAGCAAAACAGGAGAAAATCAGAAAGAACAACTATAATTTCCTTTTCCAACATTGTGATTTGTAAATTTCATGTGATCCAGGGTAAAATTGACCTTACAAACAATCAAAAGATAAGTAACTTACAGCAACCACTACAGGTATGACTGTCACTTTTCCTTGACCATTTAGAAAGACCAATTGAGCTGCAACAACAAGAGCAAAGTAGCTGTAATTTCTACTTAAGTCAGTAGTTAGGAAAGTGAAGCAATCTAGGTCCACTCTGACTGAAGCACGGGCATGTAACGTGTTCTACATGCCACAAAAATATAATACATGTATTAATAACTCACGCTCTGTACAGCCAAAGAGGTAGACTTTTTTCCCGTGTAAATCTCCGCCTTGTTCAAATGCATTCTGGACACAGTCAAGAAGAAAACATTTTTAGTATCTTGCAAGTAAGAAGGGAAAGGGCTAGAAAAGGTCCTAATCATTTCAGGTTACAAGTGACACACAACTCACCTCAAGATTTGAAAAATCCCACTTGTACTGATAAACAAGGTCCAGTTGATCCCACTGGTAAATAGGAGGACGTTAAATCAGATAACTTAAAAATTATAACAACAACATACATAAGAGAACAGTTGAAAAGGAAAGACCGGAAGGTCATATCAAACCTCAGTTCCAACGGGGAAAACTTGTTGCCACAAGTCCTCCTGCGAAAAGTTATACAGTTCACAATTAGCAACAAAAATGTTACAAAACTTGTTTCACTATAAAGAATATTCAAAATTTAGTAATATTGTGATATTTCCTCGATGCAGGATTTGTAGGTAAGAAGACTAAGCAAATTGTCTATCAAAACCATCTTAAAACAAACAAAAAACAAAGGTTATAATAGCCCCCTAAATGGCCTAGCTTTCATTTTAAACAACTCCGTAATCAACACACACAAATATACTCAACAAGACAATATTGGGGATAAAAAGCATACTGATGCCACATTTTCTCACTTATAACCTCCCTCTGTCCGAATCACAAAAAAAGGCGTATCTTCAAACAAATTTTATTACAAACCGAATTCATAATACTTAAATGTAACCGTAAACAAATCCATAACAAACAATACAGCTATCGAGTTCAATTCCAAAATTTGTAATTGTTTCGACTAACAATTTACGAGGCAACACAAACTATACATGGCAACAAAAAAGAACGATAAAAACATGTAATGTAATATAGTCAAGGATGAGAAGAGGAAAAAGAGAATACCAAATTGCGCTGATCAGGGAAATAATGAGGCTGAACAACAGGCTTAGGAACCCTAACTCGCTTAGCTGCTTTAGGTTTAGTCACACCTTTAGCTTCTTCTTGTTGTCTCTCAATCGCCTTTCTTTTTGTACCCTTCTTCATATTCACCCCCCAATTTGAAATTCAATTTCAATTTCAATTACCTAGGGTTTCAAGAGGATACAAAATGTACTGTAATCAAATAAGGTTTGTCTAATATATTGATAAATATCTGAACAATGAGATGAGATTTGAATAGAGGACAGGGACATGGGCGCCAGGACACCCAATTGTTGGGTCAAATTTAAATCCGTTCGCCTTTTTTTTCAATTTTTCACCTTAAATTTTTGAATTTTTCTGATATGCCTTTTCGTTTACCGATTTTTTTTTGGCTTTTTACTAATATATCCTATTTTAAAAACTGATTTATGAATATATTCTATTTATAATTGTCTTTATTAATATATCCTATTTTCAAAATATTTCATAATTTTAATTTAACCATGATTAATTTTACTACTATATATTTTTAAATGACATATATAACTCTATCACTAGAAACTAATTATAAATATATGATTATTGTGGAGAGGCATTGCATATTTCTTGATGCTATAATTGACCGAAAAAGATACCTCTCAAAGATCGGTTTTGTTACTCTTGTTCAAAAAAAGAAACAGAAAATGCTTTTGAAGAAGATAGGAAAAAGTAGATTTGCAATTTCCAAAAATTTTGTCTTAGGTCCTATAGCAGCTATGTTGGAAGTCAATGAACCTTACAGTATCAGTGTTCATATCGGCCAAGAATTCAGTATCAATGTTCATATTTTTCACCTAATTGGTCTGATCCACTCAGGATTCACCTGATTGTTTCATAGTAGTGGCCAATCTCCTAAACTCAAATGTCATGCAAGATGAACAGAAAAAAAAATGTATTAGGGACACTATATGAACAAATATCTATATTTATAATTTAATTATATTGATATAAGTTATATATGAGTTAAAAATCAATTATAGGACATAATTATAATTATTGAATAAAATGAGACATATTGATAAAGTGCCACATTAATTTGGAGCATATTATACAAATTCCCATTTTTTTCAGTTATTATTTTCATTTCAATATATAAACAAAAATTATATACATTTAGGGATTGTATTAGATCCTAATTTGATTTTTTTTTTTTGGATTTTTAAAATCATGGTGCATTCAATTGGAATTTTTTTAAAAAATTAAGATATGATATTTAAAAATTAAGATATGATATTTAATAAGAATTTTCAAAAGTCTTTTAAAATCTTGGGGGTGTTCGATTCAGATTTTAAAAAATTTATCAAAATATTGTGCAATTCAATTTGAATTTTAAAAAAGTATTTTAAAATCTAATGATATTTAAAAATTCATTGATATTTTTGTATTTGATAAAATCGTGGATTTTGAACGACTTTTTATAATGTATTTTAAGTCATTTGAAATCGGGCCAAAATCAATGAGATTTTGAATGATTTGTCGAAATCTCTATTAAAATCAGCAAGACTCTCCGAGATTTTACATCAGCTACGTTAAAATTAATCACAATTTTTAAAAATTCACAAAATTTTATCAATGTATTAAAATTTAAATTGAATACATCCCCTTAGTAAATTCCAAATTCCAGAGTTAGAGAAAAATAATATATGACGGAAACATACTATTTGAATTTTAGTGGATTTAGGTCAAAATATATTAACTCCTTATATATAATAAGCGTAAGGGAGATCTTATCCAAAACTTTGGTTGGTCACTGTACTACCAAAAGTATACGATCCGTTGGATTATTAAACTATAAATCTTCAAATCAATGAGGACCGTCAGATATAATATTAAAAATTGTATTTGATTATTAATAGGATAGTATTTAAATACTAAAAGATGTATTTTGATAATTTAAACCAATTATAAATAGGTTTTCTATATTGAATAGAAATCTTTATGTAAAAATTCGTAATTATCTTTTCTCTTTAGTTTATGGATAGTTCCAGTTAGATAATAATTATTAAACCATCATTAAATTAAAGATAATTTTGTAAGCTTCGCGTGGGCTGTAAAATCGTTAAAATCTGTTGTCTAAAACTCAAGATAGAGCCCAAACAGTAAAGTTATTATCTAAATTTTAATAAATATATTTTTATTATTGTAGCACCAATTTAATTTTTTTTCCTAATTCTTTTAAATTTATAAATTCTATTTTTATTTCAATAAAATATTAAAACCAATTTAAGAAAAAATTAAAATCGATCGTCCGTGTATGATTACGACCAAATTAATAATTATAGTTAGATCTTAAATAGATCGATGAGAATTGTTAGATCTAATATTAAAAAGTGTATCTGATTAATAATATAATTATATTTAAATACTAAAAAGTGTATTTTGATAATTTAAAATTTTTCTATGTAAAAATTCTTAAATATCTTTTCTCTTGAATTTATGTATAGTTTCAGTTAGATAATAATTATTAAATCAAATATCAAGATAACAATTCATATCGATTACAATGATACACGTGGACCCTACGTTATAAGGAGAACTCATGTACATGAATAAATTTAAACACTTTTTTTTATGAAGGAACATAACAATTTGATTAATCCAAATTATAATTATATTATTTTACATATAACAAACATAAAAGAATAATATCAAAATATTATTAAAATATTGAGGGTTTCATATTCATAAACGATAATTTTGAATATAATACTTATATTAAAATGTGTATTTGATTAAAGCTAGGATTATATTTAAATACTAAGAAGTGTGCTTTGATAATTTAAACCAATTATGAATTGATTTTCTATATTGAATTGAATTCTTTATGTAAAACTTCTTAACCATATTTTCTTTTCAGTTTATTTTATGAGTAGGTCAACTGGTCAAGTTAGATAATAATTATTAAACCATCATTAAATTATATAAATAATTTCGTTAGTTTCGCATGGGTTGTAAAATCGTCAAAATTCAATTTCTAAAACTCAGGATAGAACCCAAATAGTAAAGTGTGTATCTAAATTTTAATAAATATTTTTTTATTATTGTAGCACTAATTTATTTATTTTTCACTAATTCTTTTAAATATAGAGAAATTTTATGTTTCTTTCAAAAAAGTATAAAAATTAATTAAGAACAAATTCAAATCGATAAAAAATATAATAATATGAGAATAAAATTTTATATAATCATAACATAATTTTTATTCTGTTTAATAATTTTTAAGTAATAATGTATTTTAAAATTTTATATACACTGTAAATAAAACCGAAACATTAAAAGTAAAAGCAGTTAGTAAGATACTTATATGAGTATATACTTGATATCCTTATTATATTAAACTAGCGTTTTACCCGTGCTACGCACCGAAAGTAAAATCTTAAAATTTTTAAATTTTTAAAATTCTAAAATAAATATAAATATGTTATATAACAGAATTTATATTAATTTTTTTCCCACATACTTTTACTAAATTTGTGCATGCATGTATTAATAAATATAAGTTATGTTATGGTTGCTAAGTAAATAAATATGCATGTATAATTTAAAATTAAATATTCAACACATAAAATATTGATTGAACAAATATATAAAATGATATTACGAAATAACATAAAATATGATATTAGAATTGTTTTGAAATATACCATCAATTTTGAAATCAATAATAATGTTGAACGTCCTAACCCGTTTTAGAATTATACTTCTTTTTAACTCCATCATCATTAACGTGGATACGCGTTTATTTTTTTTCGATTTTGACTCTAGATTATCATCAATCAAATTATCATTATTAGCTGAATCAAATCATTCACCTGATTCAAAGGAAACAAAATGGTTGCGTTATTAAGAATGAGAAAGACAAATTTTATGTTGGACAAATATCATAGTTAATTATTTTAATTGAAAATTTTATGTTCACCACGACATAATCAACATTGTATGAGGTGATTTTAGATTCTTGTGAGGGCGTTGAAACTCTATAGTTTGAACTAATTTTGCCATGTCTGAGACCAAGTATATTGTATTGCTATGGACTTCAATCATTCAAAGATATAATGAATGTCAGAATTTTTGATTTTTAATTTTTCAAAATATTGATTTTCATTTTCTTCTTATGACGAAGGTTTTAAATTTGTTAGAACAAATTCCAGACTTACATTTAATATGCTATATTTTTAGAATTTTGTTTTTACTACGTCATTACCTTTAGATTCTGACCACAAAGGTCGTCATCAATATTTGTTGATATTGACCGTATCACTTCACAATCTTTGAACTACTTCACTTAATTAATAATGTAGATGAGCACCGTAAATCTAATAAATTATACTCTCTTCGTCTAATCCATTTCTTTACACTTTATTTTTGTAGATGCCTCTCTCAATTCTTTACATCCCCAAAGTAGTAAAATTAGATAATATAAAATTTAACTACATTCACTACTTTTCTCCATTACACTTATTTTATATATTAACTATAGATGGTTCCCACCACTTTACTCTCTTTTCTTACATTTCTTAACTATTTTACACTTTTTCATAACTTCTATACCCAATTCACATGTAAATAATGAGAGTGACGGAGGGAGTATATAATTATGATAAAAAGGATAAGAAGAAAAATATTTTTAAAAATTTTGATTTATTGAACATAATGCCTCATATTCGGGTTTGAGATAATTTTATCACATTTGCATTTGTATGTATGGTTAATGATAATAATTCTCGATGATACATCTTCGACACTGCAAACTCATAAATGATATATCGCCTCCATTTACATTAAGATTTTAAAATTTTAACAATGAAAATTTGATGAGTCTAATGACTGCACCTAATTGATAACGAAATAAAGAAGAAGTAACGTACCAGTTTACTATCTAAATTCAGAGATCCATAATATGCTTATATAGAATATATTATCAAGCAAATGTGAAGACATGTCTTATTAATAATAATTTTAATAGTTTTAAAAGACAGTTATGAATTAAAATAATTTAAAATTTTATGTTATTAATCGAATTTATATTGTTGATATTATTTTAAAACGACTTAAAAACAGTTTTTTCAACCCACATGTAATTTGTGTAAGATAGGTTAAATTATTTTTACAATGATAAATTGAATTTTTAATACTTCATCAACGTGCTTTGTACAAAAATTAATTTCTTTTAACTTTTAACTTTTGATTTTGTTTAAATTCAAAAATTTATACTTACGAAGATGATATATTCGTTCAGGTATGATTTTAGAAATTACATGTGAATTATAACAATTCAAAATTTAATTTAAATATTTTATTATTTTAAATTGGCGTAAAAAGACCGTTTAACTACCAACCAATATGTAATTGAGGCGAACATTGTATTAAAATGGTTTTTTCACTTTTAAAATTTTAATATTTCTTTAAATCATACGATAATGTCACTATTAATCTCTTAATTAATGTAATCTGGATGTTTATATATAAATAACAAATAGTTATTGAAATTATCTATTATAAATTATATACTTTAAATTGAATTATTAATATCATACTAAATGTAAAATAACAAACAAACTATTTGATAAATAAATATTAATGAAAATTTAATTATAAACATGTAGTACAATTGTGACTAAAACAAATATGTAGTACATGTATATTTTATATCAAGTCATTACTGTATTTAAATTAGAATTGTTAACTAATCATGATTATTAAAATCGGATGAAAAGATAAATAAGGAAAAAAAATTCTATGATATGTTTGGTATAGAATATATGAGTGGTCTTTGATTATTCTTAAAATAATTAACATTTTCTGATTTATTAACTATATAGCATCTATGCTCAAGTATTATAACAAAATATTCACAAAATAAAATCAACCGTTTCAAGTATGTATTAATATATTAAGTAACATTTTCTTTAATTTTTTTTTAAAAATCAATTGACATCAAATTTTTTTTTTTAGTTACAATAAATAATAGTAATAAATTATCAATAATCAAAAATATAAATTAGAGGTTAAAGTTGTAAAAATTATACATATACTCATAATAATTCCTTATTAACTTCCAATTTTTTTATTTACAATAAATAATATTAATATTGTATAACTACCCTCACATCTATGTGTAAAAACCTTAAATTACGACCTTTAACAACTAAAAAATCAAAAATTTAAATTATTGATTGAAGTTGTAAAATCTACGCATATACTCATAATGCTTCACGGAGTGGGTTGGGTCATAGGGTGGTATTAGAAGTTTATCTATGAAATATATAATTTTATATAAAATAGATAGTACAATTGGTGATTAAAATCTCGAAGTAGATAATTATCATAAAGGATTTAGATCTTAATCAAAAATAAAATAATTTTAATTGATAACCACATTCTTTTTTTGAAAGAAAGATTGAATTTCCATTCAGTTGAAATACCAAATTCTTGAAATATATAAATAAATAAAATAATATATTTAAATAACAATTAAAGCCAAAATAATTATTGAACTTTGATTGGTTAATTACATTGTAAGGATAGTCTAATACCCTTAGTTAATAAAATTATATGAGAATTTTTTTTATAGATTTAAATTTTAATTAAAAATAATTAATTTTTAAAATTTGATTAGTTAAATGTTTTGTGGGGATAATTTAATCACCATTACTTGATTAAAGTAAATGGAGAAATTTTTTTAACTCTTCTGATTGGTCGAAAATCCTGGTTAACAAAAGTATAGGAGGGAAGTTTTAATAAATTTAAATTCTAATTTAAAATTATATGAGGAAAGGCTTAAGACTCTTGTGATTGGTCTAAAATTTAGGATTGGCGTTAATAAAATTATATGGGGAATAATGGATTTAAATTATAATTAAAAATAAAATAATTTTTGAATTTTGATTGGTTAGTCGCATTGTATGAATAGTCTAATCAACCTTGGTTAATAAATTATATGAGGAAAGTCTTCAGGTTCTTGTGATTTGTCTAGATTTTAGGATCGATATCTGATTGATCCTAAAATAATTCAAAGTTTTTTGATTGGTTAACTGATATGTGGTAGACTTGGTTATTATAATAAATAATTTTTTTAAATTTTGATTGGTTAATCGTATTGTATAGATAATCATCCCGCCATTGGTTAATTCAATTATATGAGGAAAGGTTTAATAAATTTAAATTAAAAACAAAATAAATTCTTGAATGTTGATTGGTTAATCGGGTTGTATGGATTGTCTAACGGTTAATAAAATTATATGAGGAAAGTTATAATTGATCTAAAATCTAAATATGAAGAAAGTTATAATTAATTTAAAATCTAACTGAAAAACAAAATAATTATTGAATTTTGATTGGTTAATCATATTGTATGGATAGTTTAACTACCCTTGGTTAATAAATTATATGAGAAAAGTTTTTGGTTAATAAATTATATGAGGAAAGTTTTTAGGTTCTCCTGATTGGTCTAAAATTTAGGATTGACATCTGATTGGTCATAAGATAATTCAAAATTTTCTGATTGGTTAACTGATATGTGGTAGACTCAGGTATTATAATAAAGGATCCTTATATATAATAATCATAATAGGGATCTTATCCAAAATTTTGATCGTAGACAACCAAATTAATAAGGACCATTAGATCTTAACTAGATAAATGAAAATCGTTAGATCAAATATTTAAAAACTGTATTTTATTAATAATAGGATTATATTTAAATTCTAAAAGGTGTATTTTGATAATTTAAACCAAATATACCAAATATAAATAAGTTTTCTATATTGAATAGAATTCTCCATGTAAAAAATTCGTGACTTTCTTTTCTCTTCCATGGATAATTCCAGTTAGATAAAAATTGTTAAACCATCTTTTAATTAAATATAATTTAGTTATCTTCATGTGGGGTATAAAATCGTCAAAATCTGATTTTTAAAACACAAGATAAATCCCAAATTAGTAAAGTGAATATTTAAATTCTAATAATAATAATTATGTCATCATTATTTTAATACCAATTTAATTAATTTTTTCTAACTATTTTAAATTTAGAAATCTATGTTCAAAAATTAAAATCAATCTAAGAAAAATTCAAATCAACAAAGAATATAATAATACGAGGATAAAATTTTATAAAATTGTGCATATTTTTAATCCTATTTTATTAAGTTTTAGATCATAAATAATCAAATATTATTTATTATTAAATAATAAATTATACGTAAATGGTGATTTTGTTTTATAAGAACTCATAGATACCTAATTTCATTGTTAGCAGGACTATATTCATATTATAAAAAAACCGTATTTTGAAATTTTAGACTCAGCTACAGAGGCCAAACTTTTTTAACATATATACATTGTAAATTATTAAATTCGAAACTTTAAAAGTTTCTTAATCAATTAGTATAGTACTTTTCTGAAAAGTCGTACTTTACAAAAAATATTATCAAATAACCTATGTCTGCAAGAAAAAAATGAAAAAATTCTTTATTTTAAAAAAAAACTATAAATTTTAATATGTTGTTGGTAGATTCAAACCTTAGATCATTCTACATGATAATTTTACTGTTATATCTAACGTTTTTCAACAATTTAATTTGAAACATCCAACGATTATGGATTGAGTGATCAAACAAAGGGACCAAACTTATAAGGTAGCTTTCATTATTTAGTCTTTAATATAATAACATAGATATTTATAGGATATACTATAAAAAATGAATCTTATACATAATTTTGATCGTCACAGTGTACTACTTTAAAAGAAGAACTATTACAAAAAAAAATTATGTTTTAATTGATAATTTATTTTCTCAAAAGTTCAACGTTCCCGTATCTTTAACATATTACAAAAAAGAGTATATTATATTTTAGCAATAAATATTTAAAAAAATTATAAATTTTAAAAAATTATAAATATTAAGAAAAATTAATGATGTTATCATGGTAGTTTGTTTCTAAATACCGCCAAAACATTCTCAACCGTTAGATCCAATACTTTTAAAAATAGATGATCAATATTATATCATATAAAAATAAGTTAATATCTAAAAATGATATAAGTTAAAAGATATTATATTAGGATTGGATTTTCTAAAAAGTCAAAACATAAAAATAGTTGTAATTAAATAAGGACACTCATTTAATACCAAAATAATCAAAATCGTTTAATGTTAAATAGATATGTGAAAACCGTTAGATTTAACATTAAAAACTGTATTTAGTTAATGAATGGTATTCTAATAATCTAAACTACATATAAGTAGATTTCCTAAACCAAATATAATTCTCAACATTAAATTTCGTCACTTTATTCTATTTTTAGTTTTAGAATAGTTTAGCGTGTAAAATATAATGAATATCAAATTTTTAACTATAATTTTTTTGGCTAAATCTTTTTTAACAATAATTTAATCATGTAAACTAATAACTTTTAAATATTAAAATATTCATAAATAAATATAATTATAAATATTTAAAAAATAATCGTGTGTTGCATGGATAATAAAAATATAATTATAAACAGAATAATTATAAATAAAATTTAAGTAACCGTGCATCGCACGGGCTAAAGCTAGTATATAAAAAAATAATATGGATTAAGATGATTCGATTTTCGTTCTACTTTAAATAGATATCCAGTGCATAATCTATGATTACAAAATAGTTACAAAATTACATATGTCATTATATAATTGGTTATAAATTTGTAGACCCCTTACATTCACATCATTTTCATCAATCAAAATATTTTAAATTGACACATAATCAAAATGTTTTTATACATTCCAAAAATAGTAACTTTTAATAATATAAAACACTATTACACCCCTACTTTATCCACTGTCTCTATTTTATAATAA
Source organism: Heracleum sosnowskyi (assembly GCA_030848705.1). Taxonomy (NCBI): domain Eukaryota; kingdom Viridiplantae; phylum Streptophyta; class Magnoliopsida; order Apiales; family Apiaceae; genus Heracleum; species Heracleum sosnowskyi. The sequence continues at coordinate 14,920,478 of CM061237.1, forward strand.
TATAAAACACTATTTTCATCCACTATCTCAAACCTATTATTAAATATTGATAGATCTCATCACTTTACCCACTTTTCATCTAATTTTACTCATTTTTATACATTCTCTTGATCTCCGTATCCAAACTAAACATATAGAAATCACTTGGCCGAAGGGAGTATTAAGGATGGAGTATTTTCCCAAATTCAGGACACTCAATTTTTTTTCGTAAAACTTCATGTTTTCGACAAAAAATTAAAAAGAAAATGATATTTTATGAGATAATCATATAAAAATGGATATCCGGTAAAAATGATCAAAACATTGAAAATGATTATTTTTATTACTTAATAAAAAAGGAGTGTTATTGTTAGACCCGACAATGTACGGTGTCTTGTACAATCGTGTTGTGTACTTTCGTGTTTTCGTGTACTTCAACGAAGAATCCATATCCGACCCGTTTTAGATTTGTGTACTAAATTTGAAGCACATATCCGATTCAAAACGTGTCATTTATTTTTCGTGTCGTATTCGTGTATATTAAATAAAAATATAAATTTGATTTAATTAAAATTTATTTATTATAAAACTATTTTTATTATGTAAATTTTTGTGAAAATAAATATTAGATATGTATATTTACATAAAATTCTACAAAAATTTGTAAATATGTATAACTTATATAATTGTTATATATAAATGTATAACTTACTACAAATTAGTCGGGAAACTTTAATTTTATTATTCATATGTAATTGCTTATTTATTTTCTAAATATACAATATTATAAATAATATATAAATTCTAAAATTAATTAATTCATGTACTTTCGTTCCGTGTTTTGTACCTATTTTGAAAACTCAAACCCGACACTAATTACATCCGTGTTTTTTCGTATTCGTATACTTTCGTGTTAATGTATCAAATTTTTGCATGCAAACACTAATTATCCATGTCATGTACCAAATTACCCGCTCTGGTTATTGTCGCCGTTTCAACGCCTGTCCTATCGCTTACTGTATATGCTAACATTTATATTAGATAGATTTGCTACGGCTAAAATTATTAAAATCTATGAAAATACAGCTTCTTTTTAAGACATACAGTCCTCCTCGGCACATTTTCTTTCTTGAAAATAAAGTCAGAAGTCTGCACTAATTCTTTTTAAACACCCCCCAAACGCCAAGATTATTTTCTTCCCCTGGGCATGCCCTGTAGCAAGAATAACAAGAACTTATTCTAATATGCAAATTTCATTCTTCAGCAACCCTAAGATCTAACATCCAAAGTTCTTGTACAACAAACAAAAAAAACCTAGACAGAGCCCAGAGGCAACTAAATTACAATAGATAGGAAGATCAATCTTCTACGAACAATAATACATAATGAGATTAAAGAAAATTATATAAAAAATAATTCACAATGTATGCCCCAGCTTATCTTGGACCAGATAATTCAAAAGCATGTAGGTTGTCGGTTGAGTCTAGGATCCATTCGGAGGTCCGATGAGGAGCTAATTCGACGTCTTGATGGATGACTTCCACCTTTTGCCACTCCTCCCACTTTTCTGCTAGCCCGTCACCTTCAAGCATTCTTACCACCTCTGACATCTTGGGCCGTTCCATTGGTGACCCTTGGGTACAGAGCAATGCTACTTGAATAAGCTGTTCTACCTCGGTGTCAATGTAATTGCTTTTCAGGTCAGGATCAACCAGCATTTCCAACTTCTTCTCTTTCAAAAGGCTTTTAACCTGGAAGAGATTGCCAAGAAAAAGCTAAATAATGAAGAAAACAACTGCAAATAGATGGAGCCAAGTCCAAGGAAAAAAGCAACACCAGATAACACTGAGCATTTGTTTAGGAGCAATTTACTGGAAAGGTGTGCCAGTTACTAGAATCGTCAGAGATGCAAAGGGTGAAATACAATGTAAACAACTAAACATACCCAATCCAAAAGCATAACATCATCATCGTTGGCAAGTCGAGCAAGATCAAAGGCCCTCTGTCCGGTTATAAGCTCCAAGAGCATAATCCCATAACCGAAGACATCAGTCTTCTCTGATGACTTTCCTGTGGAAAGGTACTCAGGAGCTATGTGCCCAATGGTGCCTCTTACAGCCGTCGTAACATGGGTATCCTTGTAATCCATAAGCTTCGCTAACCCGAAGTCACCAACAACAGCCTCAAATTCCTCATCCAACAATATATTTGCCGCCTTCACATCACGGTGTATAATTTTGGGATCACAGTGGTCATGCAAATAAGAAAGCCCTCTTGCAGATCCTAATGCAATCCTCTTCCTAGTTGGCCAATCAAGGGGCGGTTCTGATGGTGGACGCTCTACATTTGCCAAAAATAATGTATTATACATTTATAACCTTTTCTTTTGCTAATTGTAAATTTATAACTTACCAGTTAAGAGATTCAGATAAAAATTAAAGGACTAACATAGCTCAACCAATTCATAAAAGACAGTAAAGAAAGATTGTAGTAGATGTCACAAACTAATCTAGACAATTTAAAACGACTACATTTGTGAATGACTATAGTACTATAGCATGGATAGATGCAAATTCTATCATATCTATCATACTAGCTGTAGCACATAAGCAAGAAAATAATTTTTGTAAAAGTAACACAGGCACCAATTTTATCTAATTAATTTTAAGAGTCAAACCTCTCACAACGAAAAAAACAAGAATGAAAACTATACGGCATCCCATTCTGGAAACAAGGATATTCTACTTAGGCAAATAACAAATTCACATCCCCGTATAGAGTAACTTATAAATTTGTTTCTTTAATCAAACAAACTCTTTGTAAGTTCTGGCAAGTCATAATTGAGATACCTCTTAAACATGATGCAACACTTCCATTGGCCATGTATGGATATACAAGCAGCCGCTCTGTAGGTGTCATGCAAAAACCGCGTAGCCGCAGAAGATTTCGATGCACAGCCATGCTAATCATTTCCACCTCTGTTTGAAACTGCAGCTCCCCACCTGGCGTTCGTTCTTCTTTTAGCCTTTTAACTGCCACAAGTGAGCCATCTGCAAGGCGTCCCTTGTATACCTTACCAAATCCACCTCTTCCAAGTATGTTACTGAAAGTATCTGTTGCAACTTGTAATTCTCGCAAAGAAAACCTCTTCAGCTGACCTAGGTGCACTTCTGGGTCCTCTTCAGCTGAGGGGAAATAATAGAAGTGAAGACGGATTCTAAATGCAATATGCGCTTGAATAAATTGCAAGTTACATGACTAACCTGGGACATCAAAGAAGTGTTCTCGAGGTTTCCTTCGTCGCCACCAAGCGAATGCCATTGCAGGTGCAGCAAACAGTAAAGCAGCACCTGCAGCTACTCCTCCAGCAATAGCTCCAGTTGGACCATTTTCTCCTACAATAGCATATATAGACAAAAATTACAACTAGTTTGCAGATCCGAAAAGTAAATGTTTCCATGTCATAAACACTTAAATAATAAATTGTACAAATTTAGCACGGGTGAAATATATATCATAGCAGAACAACTAAATAGATTAAATCAAAAAATATGGTAACATAACAAAAAAGTTAATAACCAAATCACCTGGAGGCTGTACTGTTGACGGCGGAATAAACGGAGGAGGTGGAGAAAATGGAGGAGATCCAGGGCAAGGTCTCCCAGTAACAGGTCCACACAAATTTAGATTATTGGCAAAACTGCAAGTGATAATCCAAATACAGGAAGCATAGGAAAATATTAGCATAGCTTACATTGCAGAAGTAAGAACCTGAACATATTTACTAGCACGAAACCTGATAGGAGTGAACAGAGAAAATGAGCCATTGTCCGGTACTGGTCCTGATAACCGATTGTTTGACAAATCCCTGATGACCATAGTTAGAGACTTAGAGGTACAATTCAGACACCCACAACAAATAAAAATTTGGAATACATGGAAATTGATACACATTTTGGCTAGAATAAAATCACATTAGAGAACTTACAGAACTTGAAGTGTTGTGACATTAGTCAGTGACATTGGAATTGGACCAGAGAGGCTGTTGTTATTGAGACGCCTATCCACACACACAGGTGATAGAATCAACATTACTTAAACAATAGAAATGTGAAAAGTTCACCAAAACATGATTAAGCAAGTGAAGAATTTTTATACAAGAATCTTAGCCTTGTAAGCTTTCCTAGGGTATCTGGTATGGGTCCAGAGAAGCTATTCATGTAGAGGTCCAAGCTCACCAAATTTGTCAAATTCCCAAGATCGTTGGGGATTGGTCCACTTATGTTATTACTATAAAGCTCCCTGTCATGATTAAACTGGAGTTAAAAAATTGCTACAAAATATATTAAATAACAATATTTAAATCAATAAAGAGCTGTTTTGGGACCTTAAAAAACACTTAGTTGGCTTCTACAAGACTACCAAAAAGACTTTATTTTAGGACTAAATGAATGTACAGCAATTGGGACAATAACAAGAAAATATTATGAGTTCATCATATTGTGTATCAACTAAAAATTTAACATTTTAACAGAAACTAACTTGCTCCAAGAAGGCCAAGTTGCTGCCCAAATGACATATATAGAGACAATTGTTCTTTACAAAATAGGCAGTAAGCAGAGCATTCCAAATACTGTTGGTTCAACTTACAGGTACTGTAAATTTTTCAACTGACCGAGAGGAACCAATTGACCAGACAATGCTGCATTCCCAAGATCGCTGCATGAAGACATACATGATCATCAGCACCAGTCATGCTTTCTCTAGGAGCACCTTAAAAAAATCCTGATTCCCTCTTCTACTGCACAACTATATGATTCTATATTCTACATTCTATACTTTTACAATATATATGCAAACACACAGAAACCTTTCTAATGAGGACATACAGATGAAGATTCACTATAACTAAATGTTTATATAGTAGTAGATTCTCATTGCAAAAGTAATTTTCCGAAATAAATGACCCTTCTAAAAAAAACTGGAGACATGGTAACTGCTCAATTTCGATAAGGAATTTATGTACTTTATATTCGAATAGAACACTTAAACACAATATATTCTCCTTCACAGTTTACTAGTTATCATGTTCTAATAAGTTGATCGGAGGAAGTGACCTACACTCTTATAACACTGTTTTCATTGTTACATGTAACATGAAACCATGTGCAAGGGTTTACAAGCGTCGGATCCCAGCTCTGCAGGACATTGTTAGGGTCTTGTAAACTAGTCCGCAAGCTGTGTAATGCATCACCTGTGGAGATAGTGCTTCCGTTAATTGCATGTTATAATAAAATACATAAATTAACAAAGTTCTTTTCTTGCAGAGCACGACAGATTGAAGACACGCCTGTCAAGGATAGTGCATTTATTAGGTAACTATGTTTGCTTATTAAATAGAAGCGGGTGGCCACTATCAGGAAACAGTATGATTATCTACGTTTGTCAGTTGTGACATAATCACTAAAAACTAGTTCCTTAAAGCATCAATGAGAAAGTTTTTAACAATGAAGTGCCGCTTTGGGGGGGGGGGGGGGGGGATAAATTGTGTAATATATAAATTTATAAGAATGCATATATAAATTGTGTAATATATAAATTTATAAGAATGCATATATAGGCGAACAAAAAATTCACTCGCCTTCTACGAGAACAATCTAATCGAGGAAGTCAAGATTGGGGTCAAACTAGATCTTTTTAATAAGAAACGACATGCATCCAGATATAGAAGGCCATGTGCGACAAAAGTTGTTGATTATAGTCACGACAAATATGAAAGATACAAGCAATTATTTTCCTACATATCTTTATAGATATACCATCATGTGTGCGTAATTTAACATGCTACATAACAGATTTGCTTCCACATATCTTTGGAAGTACGGCATCACATGTGGAGCATAGCATGCCACACAGTTGCACGTGTATAATTAAACACGCTACGTACTTGCGTGAAGTGCTCTAATTTGATTACATGCACCGTGTTGAAGATTTCTTGCACATCTCCTAAAGCTATTATTGGGGACACGTAAGGTATTTCAACAAGTAATCAAAATCCTATACTGAAGCAGTTTAAAAATTGGAGGTCAGGTGAATGAATAAGTTATTTATCTATTCACCCTCAAAATCAAACTCAAACTCAGTCAAAATAGATTCTCGGGACACACTAGCTGCTACTATGAGAAACACAGGTTTCACCTAATTCTATTTCTGCTCTTACACCGCCAAAGTCTATATACACCAATTAAGCTTGTCGCTATCATATGATTTAGGAAACAAGCTTCTCCTAATAGAAACCAGATTCCGTTCCCTAAAAAAATTAAAAAAATCCCAATTAATTTAGTCATATACATTTCCAGAAAAACAAACAAGTCATTAGTCATTTTCACAAAGTCACCATCATCAAACACAAACATAATCAACAACCACCTCAAACATTCAATTCAACTAACTCATTAAAAACTCAATTACATTCCAATAAATTACATTAATTAACATCCAAACAAGACCTAACCAAACTAAATCTATCAATTAAACACAAACAAACAAACAATTTATTACATTATTTACACCCAAATACCCACAAAAACAACATAAATAAACAAAAGTGAAGACAAAAGTACCTTCCATATTAGCAGAGATCATGAGGAAACAGCGAAACATTAAAATTAACAACCCGAAAAGCGAAACAACGATCTCTTGCGCCATAGCTAAACTTTACTTTACCCTCATACAAACCCTAGAATGTAGTTAATGTAAGCAATGATTAATAGTTTTACATATGTACAAATCTAGAGGGTGTGATGTGAAGTAAGATCTGTAGAGGAAGAGAATTAAGACATAATAATTCAGGAAGGAGCTAGGTTAACTAGTTTAGTTTGGTTTCTCTCTCTAGGACAGAACTGGAAATGGGGGTTGATTGGAGGTGGTGGAGTGTACTTTCTCTCTCTAGAACTAAAAGTGTTTAAGTGTGAGTTTTGCTTTTTTGTTAGTTTCTCTATCTACACTTTCTGTTTGTGCAGAGAGAGAGAGATTGAGAGAGATCGAGAGAGAGAGAGAGTGGGAGTTATTACAATTACGTCTTTGCATTTGGACCGTTTTGGTCAATGGTCCGACGTCGTTTGCTGTCTGTTTTTGCAGGGGTTAGCGTGATTAGTTTCGAATATTTTCTTGCCTTTGTACATGGTTAGTTTAAAGAAAATTTAAAGATTTGAGAGCATGGTAATAATATGTCTTTGTAAGTAAAGTGCGGTTTAATATTTCTATATGAAAATTTGACGGGCAACCCAAAATTTGTCTCAAAATATTTATGTGTCAATTGTTAAATATGTCTCGTCTCTCATACATACATATGAGTCTGAAATCAAAATATTGGGTTATTTTTTGGGAGATTATTTTGGATTCTTTAGCATTACTTTACCTTTCCCTTTCTCGGGATCAAAATAGTAAATTTGATAATATTTATTGAAATTTGGACGTTCATCAAAGGAGAAATTGTTAAACACTTAAGATATTTTATAAATAAAAAAAAAAGAGTTAGAAATTGCAAAAATAGGATAATGAAAGTACTTAAATGGCAAAACACAATGAGCGGGGGGTTGGACTAATAATTGAATAAAGGAAAAGAGCTTTTGAAAGGAATGGAAAAAGGGGAAGGATCTCATGTGACATTGGCATGCTCAGTTACATTTTGATTCTCTTTTGGGTCACATGTTAAGTAGTACTAGTCTTCATATTTCAACTCCTTTTTGTTTAGTGTGCTTCTCAGCTCAAGAAGTTTGTTAATCTAGAACATCTTCAAGAGCTGTTGTAATGTAAGTTTCTTAAAATGATTAAGGCTTTTACCAAATATTGAAATCATACTCTTGTTTAACTTATTACGTTTTCTCTTCTTAGTCAAACCATACAAAGTTATGCATAGTGGAATGAATCATTACCTAGAGTGTGTGAGCTTATTTCACTTGCCACCTTTTTCTAAAGCTAAACGCTATATCATTATTCCTGCCTTTTTTTTTTAACATCAATATTTAACCAACTTATTATGCTTCTAAATTGTCTATTAAATGGATTAATATCAAGACAGAAGCAAGATAAACAAAACTTTATCTTGGACCAGACAATTCGAAAGCATGTAGGTTATCTGTGGAGTCGAGGATCCATTCGGAAGTTCGGTATGCAGCTGCTAGTTCAACCTCTTGGTTAGTGACCTCTACCTTTTGCCACTCCTCCCACTTTTCTGCAAGCCCGTCACCTTCAAGCATTCTCACTACCTCTGACATCTTTGGACGATCCATTGGCGAGCCTTGGGTACAGAGTAATGCAACTTGAATAAGCTGCTCTACCTCAGATTCAATGTAATTGTTTTGCAGATCAGGATCAACCAGCATCTCCAACTTCTTCTCTTTCAAAAGGCTTTTGACCTACGACACATTGCAAAATATAGACTAAATATTGTACAAACTAACTTGAAAGCAAAAAGAAATAGTACAAGATCACAACAGAGTCCGCACACTGCTTGAAACCAAGAATCTTAATAACGGATTCTATTATCATGTAAAAACATGTTTTCATTTCTAAAAACTTTTCAAGTGCAAGAGTACAATAGAATAATGGATACTTACCCAATCCAACAACATAACATCATCATCGTTTGCAAGCCGAGCAAGATCAAATGCCCTCTGGCCAGTTATAAGCTCTAAGAGCATAATCCCGTAGCCGAAGACATCAGTCTTCTCTGATGACTTTCCTGTGGAGAGATACTCTGGAGCTATGTGCCCAATGGTGCCCCTCACAGCAGTTGTAACATGGGTATCCTTGTAATCCATGAGCTTAGCTAGCCCAAAGTCACCGACAACAGGCTCAAACTCTTCATCCAACAAAATATTTGCTGCTTTCACATCACGATGGATAATCTTGGGATCGCAATTATCATGCAAATAAGAAAGTGCTCTGGCAGAACCCAATGCGATCCTCTTCCTAGTTGGCCAATCAAGAGGTGGTTCTGATGGTAGACGCTCTACAAAAAATATTCCAGGATTTTGTTTCATTAGTTTGCACAACAAATATTGCATCGAGTAAATCCCAGTATGAAAATACTTGACCGCTAAAAGGGCAACCAAAATTATAACAATGCTCCATTTGGAGAAAACTAATCACAGTAGGAAAGAGGCGTATACATATCGATAGTAGCGCATAAGTGCGGCTTCCACCAAATGTACTAAACAGTGTTATAAACTGAGAGTGCATGATGAAAATTCTGAAACCAATCCTTTTACCATAACATAATAAAACAAAAACTAATGTCTGACCCTAAAAACCGGGCCTCAGTTATATCCAGATATCGATTTTGAGGACCACTTCTTAAATTTTTTATTGTTTGTTAATACACAAGCATACCTCTTAAACATGATGCAACACTTCCATTAGCCATGTATGGATAGACAAGTAGGCGTTCAGTTGGTGTCATGCAAAAACCATGTAGCCGCAAAAGATTTCTATGCACAGCCATACTGATCATCTCTACTTCTGTTTGAAACTGCAACTCTCCGCCAGGTGTTCGTTCTTCTTTTAGCCTTTTGACTGCCACAAGTGTTCCATCAACTAGTCGCCCTTTGTATACCTTACCGAATCCGCCTCTGCCTAGTATGTTCTTGTTGCTAAAACTATCTGTGGCAACTTGTAATTCTCGCAAAGAATACCTCTTCAGCTGACCTAGGTGCACTTCTGGATCCTCCTCAGCTGAGGTGAACCACTTAAAGTTAAAAAGTGACCCATGCAACATTAGTTTGAAATCAAATTTGTGTTGCGAGAATAACCTGGTACATCAAAGAAATTTTCACGCGGTTTTCTTCTTTGCCACCATGCAAATGCCATTGCAGGGGCTGCGAAGAGTAAAGCAGCACCAGCAGCTACTCCTCCCGCAATTGCTCCGGTAGCATCATTTCCACCTACAAAGTGATATATAAAGAAAACTGATATATTATTTAATTTTTTGATACACAAACAACAGATTCTCCATGGAACTTATATATTTATGAGACTCATTCTATAGCTTATTTAGGATTGTGGTGGAAGTTAAGACCACAAAGTCAAATCACCAATTCAAGGTACCGTGTTAATGTTGATTCCACTTTAAATAAACTTCATAAATATATAAATCACCTGGAGAAGGTACTATAAATGTTGGAACAAATGGAGGTGGTGGAGAAAATGGTGGAGATCCAGGGCAATGTTTCCCAGTAACGGGTCCACACAAATTTAGATTATTAGCAAAACTGCAAGTCAAAGTCAACAGGTAAATATAGAAATTAGCACAAATTTTTACTTCTGTTTCTCATCAAGACCAATTTAGTGAACAATATAAATGGATAGCATACCTGATGGGAGTGAACAGGGAAAACGAGCCATTGTCTGGTACTAGTCCTGATAAACGATTATTTGATAGATCCCTGATAACAAATTATTTAGTTATATTTCCCAAACCGGTAATCTGAAATAAGAAAAAAAATTCCTAATTTTGCAATGTCGGATCATATTCAGGAACTTACAAAACTTGAAGAGTCTTGATATTAGTCAATGACATTGGAATCACACCGGAGAGGCTGTTGTTGTTGAGCCTTCTACCCTTACACAGACATGTAGAGGTGACGGAATCAAGATCACTTAGATATAATTACCTTGCACAAAAATAAAGATTTGCAACTATGTGTGTGCATAATCGATCTGCTAGGTAGGCACATTTCTCCCAAACAAGTGAGAGAATAACAGCTTTCAGTTTAGATAATTTATGTTAGAGACAGACATTACAATAGAATAAACATATAAAATTGAGCCATGTTTTTATTAGCATGATTTTGAGCAAGCAGTTACACAGCTGAACAAGGCCTACTTGCAGACAAGTTAGATTGACACTGCAAAATCTTTGCTGCCATACCATACTGGTCACATCTCCTGGTATCTATTGTAGATACATCATCTTTACTCACATATACCAAAGTGAGTGCAAGTCTCCCTACCCCTTTGTTTACTGTATCAAATTGATATGAATTACTTTTCCTCACAAATGATGCACAGCCCAATGTCTTCGAACCATCTCAACCTATTCCCACTCAAATCTCTTACCTCGTGCCATTTTACATTTCTCACAAATGTCTCAATTCTTAGTCCTTATGTAAACATAGATTAACAATTGTGCTAGGGCCTAGGGGTCTTCACGAGAACAGCCTCTCTAATCTAAGAAGGGTAAGTGTAATGTATGCTAACATCTTACCCTCCCCAGACCTTACTTCCAAGTGGGTCATACATACTGCCTATGTTTGGTTTAGTTAGGTTCTAAAATTTGGCTGGTTTGAGGTGAAATGTGACCCTATACTATATGTAATATAGATAACCTAGAAGCAACAGATTTTGACTCATAATTTTAAATATCTAGCTTACAATATTGTGTCATAATTTTAAATATCTAGAACAACATAAACAACAACAATAATGTAGCATTAACATTCAAAATAGGTGTAGATGCGGGTGTTGGACAAAATAACATTTTTTAAAGAAAATATAAAAAAAATTATAATTTTCAGATAAACTCAAGATTACAAACGGGATACATATTTGTCATCTGGGTACTGATACGCATAAGGCATCTAGTTAGTTCATTGAAGAAAAAAATAAAAACCGGGGTGCCCAGTCCCCAGATGTGAAATGCGTATTTTTTTTAAGAATTATTTATATAGGGATAGCCAGATGACAAAGGTAAATCCCAATTAAAATAAAAATAAAAATTTGATTCGATACCCAGATGGCAAATGCTTATCATCGGATACTCATATGTAGTGCGCATCCCCTGGTAAAAATTTGAAGAAAAATATTTTTGTCACCCTTTTTATATATTAAAACAGATATTTTTGTCATTTTCTCAATAGATTGAAGTGATATCCAGGTGCGTGAAAAGCTCAAATATCACGACCAAGAGATGTTGAAGCCCAAGGGCTCCAAATCTCTGAAATGATGCTAAAATTCTTGAGAAGTGCATAGCCCTGACATAGAAAAAGAAATTGCAAAGAGTTTTCTAATCACATTAAAAAAGTTGGCTTTTTATATGGCAAAAAAATAAAGTTCGGGGACTGCTCAACAAGGTAGAATCTTCATTCTCAATTTGTGTTGTCAGATAGTTTCCTCTTTCTCTCTGTTATTTCATCTGAAGAACTCACCTCGATCTATAGTAAACTCAAAAAAAGCATGATACCCATCAAAATTTACCAGAATTCAGAAAAAGTAAATTGAACTCGTGAACATCCTTGTAGATTACTCGTAACCCTAAGACGTCCAAACACATCCTAATTCCTAGTTGGCTTCCCTCTTATCCAGCGACTTCATACCAAATCTTAAATTCATTCCAGCTTTTTAGATAAAGTTCCCAGCAATACAAAATCAATAAATTGCTCTGAGTATGTACCAACGCTCAAGTGTTTAAACTTTATTGCATACTAGACCAGATGGTTTGACTTTTGAGATTATTAAAAATGTATAGCCTACAATTTTAGAAGTAAACGACCAATCAAATAAATCTTTTTATGAAAAGTGCATATAGAACTTTACAACATGCATCTAAATCGTGCTACTGACTTGTACTACTACAAATTTGATTTCTTAATCAAGAAGATAGAAGACAAAGTAACTGATCCAACTTAAAATTACTTATCAATCAAAAACTTAAATGAAAAATCTGGAAGTAAATAGAAACAATGCTAGTACAATTAACAAACTCATGAGAAATTAGGGACCTCAAGGTTTGAACTCTTACAGGAATCTTAGCTTCGTCAGTTTTCCTAATGCATCCGGTATGGGACCAGAAAAGCTGTTCATGTACAGATCCAAGCTCACCAAATTTGTTAGATTTCCAAGATCACTAGGGATTGGTCCACTTATGTTGTTACTATAAAGCTCCCTGTCATGATTAAACAGCATCAATAGTGTTTCACTAAACATATATGCAAAAAACATAGAATTGTGGATATAATTAATAAAAGGAGAAGAGGCAGCATGATTGTATATACTGATCTAAAGACAGTGCAATAGTGCATGAGGTGTTAATATTAAACTGACACAAAATGTTACATGCACACTAAAACTTTTTTGCTTTTTATTATCATTATTTAAATCATCACAATTAAGGTGCTCACAAGTCACACCCAAGTTGGGCGAGACTAATCTGCGCCACTGCTTGATGCAGTTCCTCTTTTAGGTTTGCTTGTCTTTGTTTTCTTAACCTATTATTCAGGAACGAGGGTAAACTCCTACCGACAAATGACTCTGCCAAGAGTCGACACCTTGGGGTTCCAACATGCAACCATCTGGACTAGTACTTGCAGTTATCATGCTTGTTATTGTGTCTCATGGCGCTGGAGGACATTAACAACAATAAATCGATGTGCGCCCATCATGTTGTCTATCAATGTGCGCCCATCATGTTGTCTGTGTGGGTGACTGGGCGGCACTTATATGTAAATCGTAAATATATTAGATACATATTAGTATATTATGTATTCATATATATTATTCATGGTTTTAAGCTCTACTTAGTAAATAAATATTAGTATAGAAATAAACTCAGTAGTCAAGAAGTCATTACATATTAATATAATGGTCAATCGCAGTATAAAACCTAAGAATGAACTAGTTCGTTGACTAATAATTATTGATATAATAGACATTACAAGCAACAGGCATATAATATGACCATACACAAAGGACACTCTATACTTGAAGGAGAAAAACAGAGCCTAAAATGTTTGGGTTAAGCAATCATCTTAAGCAAAAAACATTTACTCCCGTAATATGACGTCATAAAAATTAAAACAATACTGACTAGGACGTTGACATTGCTAAGTGTATTCGGTGATGTCGTGGACCAAAGTGAACATTTATAAAGTCCCCAGTTCAAGTCAATTTATTATTAATAGTTTCATATAATTCTATGTTTGATTGAGCAATTCTTTTCCAACCCAATTTCACTTTAATTCAAACACTTTCTTCTTATAAATCATAATTTCACAGACTAGGTATAGGGTCCGAACCAAGTGAAATATTCTTGGTATAGTTGCATTCATTTTTTTTATAAATACTGCACTTTTAATTCACTGTATATTAGTAGAAATTTAGAATTCATTATACTGCATCTGCCTCTTTTCAATAAATTGTGTTTCTTTCGAAAAGGGGGTCACTAGTTTAATTGGATTATGCCTCGACTTTCAGAAACCTGGTGCTGTAGGACATAACATTTAAGCAAGAGTCATGGCTAATAAACTTTCTTGCTTGCTACTCACGAAACCTAATATTTATGGAATCTAAGGCCAAAAAATTGGGGTAGCTGCAGGGTTATAAGCTGGCAAACTATTCATTACATAGTTTCCCCAGTCGAAGAGAAATTACTATCATCTTGTGCTATGAGTCGTTCATACCAGGACACGTCTAAAATTATAATATACTGTTAATTCAACATCTCAACCAGAATATTGATGTAGTAGTTTGCTATAGGTGAAAACTGTGGTTCTCTACTTCATTCTCTTTCTGGTATTATATGAGATTATCTGCCGTTCAAAGAATTCTATCAACAAACTATATTACATTTTTCTGGTATTATATGAGATTATATGTCGTTCAAGGAATTCTATCCACAAACTATATTACATTGCTTAAAAATTATTTACTCCACAATATATCAAGATACATTTTTATTAGATCGAGTATAACATTGTAGGCAACTTCTTCACCTCTAGCAAACAGAGACACCATAAGAAACTACCTCTAATAAAAATGACAAAACTGGAAAGACATAAATAAAAGACATTAAAGTGACTTTGTGTTTGACTTACAAATACTGTAAGTTTTTCAGCTGCCCTAGAGGGACAAGTGTACCAGACAATGCTGCATTTCCAAGATCACTGCATGAAGACATTATAGAAAGCTTATTACTGAGAAGTCATAACAACAACTTTAAATCTTCTGTAAAACTTATGACATGATGTTTTGTACATCATGACCAAAACAAATCCAATCCTGCTAAAAAGGTCCATATATGCCAAGGCACTAGTTAAACATGAACTCTTGCAAAACTCTTATCAATTCTGCTACACAGAAGCAGCTGCGATGTATTAAACACATTCCAGATTCATCCTCACAATTTTTTCCGTAGGGTTCTCTAAATTACAAGTTAATTATCCAATGACAACCATTGCTAACTTATACTCTTTCCCAAATACAGGAATTCTTAACACGGATAGGTATATATACACACACAAAATAAGATACTTAACGCTAATATACTCGGTGCTAGATAGCAACTGCCAGTAAGTTGACAGTGGAAGCAGCTTACACTCTTATAACACTGTTTTCATTGTTACATGTGACATGAAACCATGTACAAGGGTTTACAAGAGTAGAATCCCAACTCTGAAGCACATTGTTAGGATCTTGTAAACTGCTCCTTAAGTTGTGTAATGCATCACCTGTCAAGGTTAGCGACATTCATTAGTTTCTGACAAATGACTCAAATAGAATAATAATAAGCAGGCATCCCTTAAAATAAAATATTTAGTATATCCGAGAGCAAATAGATATCCCAAAAGACTACCAACAATTTTATTTGTTATTTAAAGTGACTGATTTATCTTGTTTTTCTTTTTCTTCATTAGCAAAGACTCTTCCTTGCACAGTAAGTGACCACCCAGGTTTTAAGTGACTTGCTTGTTTAAATGTACTAGGTGAACTTATCAAGAAGTCTAGTGTCGATTGAGCTGACACTAGTGAAATATAGGTGAGTTTTTGATAAAAAAAAATTAGAAGGGGAACTTGATTCTGAAAACAGTGGGATTAGACAAACTTGATTTAAACACTAAAAGTATTAAAGTACACAAAAAACATTAGTATCACTGAGCAGTCAAATGTACAGGTTTAATAGATAAATTGACATGAACAACAATAATAATGCGATCAAATGAATTGAAGTTACCAATACTAAGTGTTAAAAATATCTAAAACACTTAATATATTGACTTAGAAGTAACTTATCTAAGTAACTATTTTTATTTTTGTGTATGACTTGATATGGGTCAATATTATCCACATCGCATGTAAATTCTGAAATGTTATTGTTGTTACTATTAATGAGTTTTATGTAATATTTTATAAAGTAAACTATCCAAATTCCAAACAGATATAACAACTAGTACATAAAGAAAAATACTTCTGATGTTAAGGCACCCAAACAACTAACAACTTGAACAAGTTGGTTTTCTAAAGATTAGCAAAACGGTCCCTAACTATGCAAGAAGACAAAAGGCAGTTTTCATAATATCCACTCAATTAATCAAAATTTCCCCGTCACTAGTAAAAGAAACAGATTCACATCATCCGGAATGATTGAAGGCTCATAATGACAAAAAGGAAGTATGTATCTTTGTGAAAGATTTAAGGATGGAAAAAAGGATAGTGCAATGTAGATGTCGCTATACCAAGATAAAATATTACTTTTATATGGGTGCAATGACTTAAACAAGTGTATTTGTATTTTTGCAGTAAAAGAAAAAGGCGCTATAATATTTCCTCCACCTTTCGTTACATATTGTAGAAAAAAGCCAATTCCTTCCGGTGATTAATAGGGGGAATTTCCCTTATGTAATGTCTACACTTATGATACAACTATGAGCTCACTTTGCAAGGTTGCGTTTAACAGCCCTTCTGTGTGGCTAATGGCTAATAAAAAATTAATATTAGTTGATCAATACAAGTATGGGTGAATTTACCATTAGTCTTGGCTTTAAGTTATGGACTTAAAGTGATTTTTGACTTTAAGTTAAAAAATGTAAGTTTGTGTAAAAAGTGGCCTAAAATTTAAAAAAAAAACAAAAAATAACAACTTAAAGTCAGAAGTTGGTGGGAGGTAATGTTTTGAAGAACTTCTGTTATTTTTGTAATTTTTATGTGATAAAAGTTAAAATCAACAGTCACATGTACAATTTCTAAATTTTATTTTTATTTAAATTATTTTAATAACTCATAAGATACATATAAAATAACTTACCCAAACATATACTAACTTAAAAATTAAAATTTTCGCTTTAAGTTTACCCAAACCGGTAGTGCCGTTGGTGTACTAGTAACCTAAATAATTGCTAGAGGGGGAGTTGGGTTTCAATTAATTATTAAGATTATGACCAAATGCAAAACCATTGTCTTACTAGGCCAACATCACCACAAATACAACAACTTTAGTTTCGAAGATTTACAATCTAAAAAAGTTAGCAACAATCGACATTATTTTTGTTTAGTTCAAAACCAAACGCTTATTTACACTAAATAACAAACAAATCTATATAACATCACTCCAAACAATTAACTAACTAGAGGAATTGCCAAAACTAGAACAATTGTGGACAAATTAGGAGCTTAATAAATGTATAAATAAGTAACTGACCTTCCAAATTGGCAGATATTTTCACCGAAAGATTAAAGAGAACAATTAACCCTCCGAAAATAAAAACTGCGAAAGGTCGCTCCATTTTCATACCGTATTTTGCTTCTACAGCTTTATCAAAAACCTTAGCTACTAGCTAACCTATATACATAATAGCAATAAAATGTCGGTGACCATTTTCAGAGATTCACTTCGGAATGAATCTAAAACAAAGATCTGAATATATTCAAATTTAGAGATACTTTTATCACTTTTTCGGCTTTGCTTTGACTCTGTATCTATAAACTCTTTCCTATGCTCACATTCACTCCATCACAAGTGGATTTTATTTTGGTTGTGCTCTCTCTATCTATTGTAACAAATGTATGTGTCTTTATCTCTATTTATAATGCTCGCCTAATTTTTCTCACCATGTGCAAATAGTCAAATACACGTCTTGCTGCTCAACCACTTTAGTCAAAAAACCGATTGTTGTTGGTTGTTGGTTGTTGGGAGCCACATTGTCAACGATACTACCCCATTTGGGTTAACTACCATATTTTCACTTTCGAAAACCATTTATGAGGTGTACTCCATTGAGTAGCGAGAACTTTAAGTGTCAATTTTTTATTACGAATCAGTAAGTTACTTTTTATTAATTTTATAAAATAAATTAAAATTAAGAAGGTACAAGAAATGGTATTAGATGATCTGTAATAGTTTTGGTATATTGTCGATAGTACCCTTTTACTTTTGCCTTTTCCAATTAATGTCATTTCTTGTTTTGACTTATAAGTGGTCCCTTGTATTTTAAGTTACATATATATCATACCAATACGTTAATCAAACGTTAAATTATAAGGGTGTCTCGTGCAAAAGTCAAAAAAGTAGTGACAATACTTGGAAAATTTAATAGGACAATGGTATCATTGAGAGTATTCTCTCGATTTTTTTTGAGGTTTTAAACTATATTTTTATTCAAATATTTTGATGATGATGTTTCTAATGAAGAAGATTGTTACAGGTGTTGAAAGTACAGAATATTTGAAGTTTAAATGGTTAATAATTTTTACTTATATTCAACGTTTGGTTAAGCAAATGGCATGACATACGCGAAACATAAAATACAATGGTTCCACTCATAAGTCAAAAATAAGAAATAAAACCAGTTGGAAAAGCCAAACATAGAAGGTTACTATTGAGTATATCCCGTAATTTTTTAGGCTTCACGAAATTCGTGTGTGTATATATATATATATACATATACATATTCCAATTAAGAGATTGTATTGGTCCGGGGTCAAACTCGCTACCTGAATACCGCTCTCTCCCATAACTTACCAATGCACCAAGTGTGTGATTTCAGAATTCATACATTAATGACATAAATATAACACATAATATATGACAATATAGTTTTTGTAATTAAAATAATTATGCATTGAATAAAGTTCTCTTAGAAATGAAAATAATTTTAAATTAAAATAAATATCCACACTATTCGATACTTTTTGAAACAAATCCGAAACATAATCAAACACCTTTATACAAATGTCAACTAAAACATTTCATGTTAAATCATCTAGTACATATATTTGATAAAATACCTTATAAAATATCATTTATTTGACCACGTTACTGAACAAAGAATACTCAACATAAACACCACAATTTCACCCATTTCTCAAATCACGTCAATGAACACATTGCGGACTCAACATGAGGAATCACTTCAATGAAGACATTGTAGACTCAACTTGAGAAATACCAACATTTTGTTAGTTTAATTGGTTACCTGTTACCCTATAATTTGGCATATGACCCATATCATTTTTTTATGTGTTGGGACTCCTAAAAGCCTAAAACTCAGACTGCTCCCCATACTTTTGGTTTGAGTATTATATATCCAAACATCCAACAACACAATGTCTCCATTTATTATTTATAAAAGAACTAATTATATCATTACGAGGCTTAGAGGTTAATGAAACTGTAATGTTAATATAAAAGGAACAAGTCCATGTAGTGGTATTAAGAACAGAACTGAATTTTTAATAAAAACTAGAATAGTACCTTGGCGTATGAAACAACATAGAGGTAGTATCAAATGGGGGTTTTATGAAAGTGTCCAATATTTTGTAGGTGAAGTTGGGTTTCAATTGATGAACATTTACTTTTAACGAATAACACTCTGGCCATCCCATTTTCTTTAATGTTTACTTAATATCAGTAGATTTCTCTAATCCAACAAAATCTCTAACGCAGATGACAAATTTCTACAAGCCAAATTTGTGTTGTAATTGATGGGGAAAATAAGCCTTCGCATTTATGTGTTCACGAAATATACAACTAGTCATTCGTTCTTTCCGTATGGCAAAGTACTTACAATAAATTAGTAGTAACGATAAAATGAAACAAACTGGTTTGAATATTGCACATTGTAACTCTCCTTAAGTTTTCCGATTTACAGAAACGCCATTGTGTAGCTACTACACTAGATCAACATCACCACAACTAAAAGTAAAAACCAACACAAAAATAAAGCAACAGTGGGACATGATTGTTTATTACAGAAGCAAACACCAAATTAAAACAAAAACTAAATATACAAAAAAGGAAAATCAAAATAAAGTAATTACAGTAATATTGAAAATGATAAACAAAATTAACAGCTTAAAAAGAAATAACTGACCTTCTAAATTAGCAGATATTTTGAGGAAAGGGTAAAACACAATGACTAAGCATAGGAGAAGAGAAACCCTTTTATAAAACCCTAGCCAACTCATTTAGATAATAGACAATGTAATGTAGTGACGAAATTTGGATAGATTAGAAGATGGAGAGTGATACAGTGGGAGGGAGCACTGTTATTTCTGCTTAGTTTGTCTAGGGGGCATGGAATATAATTTAAGAATGCGCGTTGGTTTTGGTCAGAACAGGGTTCACATCGTTGGTAAGGGAACAGGAGTGCTTAAACTTTGGTGCCCAGTAAAATATTTGAGTTTTCTAGAATTTGAATAATGCTAGAGAAAGGGAGATGGGTACAAAATTTTAGTACAAAATAACATGAACTGGTGGTTGATATGTCAATTTGAAATGTTTTAATTGATAATAAGGATACGAATGATATGTTAATTTGAAATGTTTTAATAGAGATGTGAATGCTGGGCATTCATACTTTTAGCATTATTCTAATTTTAAAGCTTGTATCAATTTTTTAACTAATTTTGGACACAATTCGATACTTTTAGCATTATTCTAATTTTAAAGCTTGTAAAATTCTTTTGAAAAGGTAAGTAATTTTTTTTATTAATTATTTTTTCAGAATTGTAATGGACACTTGTTAATATGAATTTCATTAATAAAATATCGTCACATGTGATTGATTCAAATTTGAAAATTTTAACATTTTTATTAAAATTAATCGACTTTAGCTTAAGTTTAATATTGTAAATATATTATCATGTTAAATTGTCTCTTCGTAAAACTCGCGAGTTTAATTATTAAGCACTATTATACACAATTGGTTAAATTTATTTAAAATTAGAAATATATTTATTATCTAAATAGGCTTTTGTTCATATGAGAACTCCACTAATTGTGAGAACTGAGATCTAATCTCATCCACACATTTTTTACATATAAATCAAATCCTAGCCACACAATTAATATTTCAATAATTTTTTTTTTATCCTTCTGCCATCCACACCCTTTACCACCACCACTCCCGCTATCACCACCATCCCGACCACCCGCCGTTGCCACCACCATCACTTGCCGCTACCAGTACTTTATCCACCTTCATCACTTGCCGCTACCAGTACTTTATCCACCTTCATCACTTGCCGCTACCGGTACTTTATCCACCTTCTCCCTCATCTCTCTCTCTACTTTTCAATCAATATCATTAATTTCAGATCTAAGCAAGTACTCCAAGTTGATTTTTCTCGGATTTTCATTCTTTTTTGCAATTTAGTAATTTTGAGGTGTTGACTGTGTGGTGAGTATTGGTGGCAACGGTGGTGATTACTGGAGAAGATGGTGAGAATTAATGGTTGTTGTGTTAAAAACGTGGTGATTTTATTTATGATAGGTGGTGATTTGTGTTTTTTATGGTGATTTTTTGTTTTTCGATGGTGGTCGGAGGTGGCTGCGGTGGTGGATGGGCGGCGATGGAGGGAGGTGGAGAGTGGAGAGAGATGAAGTGGGTGAAGGAATATTTGTGTGGTGGGGTGGTGATTTTTGAGAACAGAATGTGATTTGTGATGACAAGAGGTGGTGATTTTTGTTTTCCGGTGGTGATTTTTGTTTTTTGGTGGTGGTCGAAGGTGACGGCAATATGGTGATTTTTTGTTTTCCGGTGATGATTTTTTGGGTTGGCCGAAATTGGTCGCCGGAGATGGTGATCGGAGTTAGTGGTGACCGAAAATGGAGGTTCCCGGTGGCCGGAGGTGGTGGAATATTAAAATATTAATAAATTTAATGAGTGGTGGAAGATTAATATAAAATATATTAATAAATGGATAAGATTAGATCTCATATCTCATAATATTGGGGTTCTAAATGGAGCGCGACCCTATCTAAATAAGCTTAAGTATCACATTTATGAAACGTTATATCAGGATTTTAGATGAATTTTAGGTGACGGGAGAGACATTCCAGCAATTAAAGACCCTTGATTAAGGAACAAAAAAGAATTTAGAGTGGACAATAATCATATTTACGAAGGGAGGAATGAGCTAGTCTCTAGTTTGTTTCTACAGGGTTCCAAAAAATGGGACATCAGTCAAGTCCAAGAGCATTTACTGAGAATGATGTTAAAGCCATTTTAGCCATACATGTGCCTCAAGATAATGCTCGAGATCGAGTAGTTTGGGACCGTTCTACAAATGAAATATATAATGTAAAGACTGGATACCGGCTGTGGCATAAGCAAAATCGTGTCACTTCAATTGCTACTCAAAGTGACGGGTGGAACAGAATTTGGAAACTTCATTTCCCTCATAAAATGAAAATCTTTGTTTGACGGTTCTGTCGTAATAATATTCTAGCGCGTAAAACACTAAGCTCAAAAGGTATCACTCTTTCTATCACTTGTCCCATATGCCTAGCTGATATTGAACACATGTTGCACTTATTTTTTGATTGTCAATTTGCTAATGACTGTTGGAGACATGATTGGTTGTTTGAAAGGCATATGAAATAGCCTATTTGTAATTCGAGGATTCTACTCAACTTAAACAAGAATGTAATAAGTAAATATTAGATCAGATGTCACAGGAATCTCAGAAGATTATATCTGTCAAAGAATGAAGATTAAAGTCATCTACAGACTTGAAGTTAGTCTACATTGAAAGAAGCTCAATTTATTGATCAAGCCTCAATGAAGTATTCAAGCTCAGTGGATTTATTAAAGTGACAGAGATTTCAAGTGGTGACAGAAAAAGATACTGATTACGGAGTTCTTGAATGAGAAGGAAGTGAATCACTGCTTAAAGTCAAATAGATAAAGAACAAACATTGTCGTTAGTCACTCATGAACCAGACAGTGCATCGAGTGTCAACGTACTATTGTGTTTGTTATTTATCTAAGTTTTTAGTGATTCTGGAATTAATTGGGAAGTCAATTAATTCTATTTATTCTCTTATAAATAATTAATACTATTGAGTAAATTATTTATTAAATTAATTCTGTAAAGAATTAATTTAATACATAATTTATTTAGTTAATTATTTAAATTAGAATAAAAAGAAATTAATTGAGAAGTCTACTAATTCTATTTATTCTCTTATAAATAATTAATACTATCAAGTATATTATTTATTAAATTAATTCTGTAAAGAATTAATTAAATACATAATTTATTTAGTTAATTATTTAAGTTAGAATAAAAATGAACTAGGAAGACTTAGGTTTGAACTAGGAAGACTTAGAAAAATGAACTAGGAAGACTCACAAGTGAGTCTTCCCGAAAGTCTTCCTAGGCCAACCATTGTCTTACCGATTGTCTTCCTAATGCAATCCATTGTCTTCCCGAAAGTCTTCCAAGAGTAAAAGTATTGTTTTCCTGCAAGTCTTCCAAGGCAATTTGTATTCTGTGAAGTAGTGGTCTGCACGTGGGATTGAATAAGGAATGCTTTTATATAAAAGCATATGCATAAGACAATTGGCCACATCAATTACAATTACAACTAAAAAGAAAAGAAAAGACACAGCAGCTCTCAACATTACATTTCTCTGTCTTCTTCAATTGCAAACTGTCCGAGCAATTCAAATTCTGCAGGAGTATTAATTCTTGATTGTTCTTCAACATTTAATTCATAAGAATTGTATCTCTTGTACTGCTTTGACTTTCTAGCGGATCATAATCCCTAGATTTTATATCGAACTACTTTTTAGTATTCGATCCTTTTTATTACAAAAATAGATAAATTCATGTCGAATTTATTCTAGATTTGTTTTATCAAGTTCTTTGTAATCAGTGATCAAAATTGTAACACCCTTCAAGTTTAATAGAGTTTTATTTAACTTGAATATTGTTTCAGTTTTATTCCGCAATAATTTGTTCTAAATTGTTAAATCTTAAAAGGACAAATTCGATTAAACGGTATCGTTTGTATTCAACCCCCTTCTACAAACTAATCAGGACCTAACAATTGGCATCAGAGCCTTTTGATTGATATACTAATCAAAGATCCAATTGTTTGAGATTTTTTTTCTTAACTCTGAAATTTTTATTTTTCTAAAAAAATCTCAAAAATGTCTACAACTCAGAAAGTTGGTACTGTCAAAATCCCAATGTTCAGCAAGGAGCATTATTCTATGTGGAAAAAGAAAATGCTTCTATTTCTTAAGGTTGCAAATCCTAAATACATTGATGTGCTGAAGAAAGGTCCCAAACTCCCTATGATAATTGAGGAAGAGATAACAGCGGATAACGTTGTTACTAGGCCTGCTAGTATGTACCCTAAAGATCCCAAGGAGTACACTCCTGATGAGAAAGAGGATGTTACCTTGGATTCCTGTCTTCAGTTGATCCTTATTGAGAGCCTTGATCCTATCATGCATAATCATGTCCTAAATTGTGAAACTGCCAAACATATTTGGGGAACCATAGAGATAATCAATGAGGGGACAGAGGAAGTTATGGAGAATATGCTGGAAATTCTCACTTCACAATATGAGCATTTCAGATCAAACCCTGGTGAAGGTATCTCTCAGGTTTTTGAAAGATACAACAAATTAATCAATGATCTGAATCTCAATGGGAAGCACTACACCAACAAGGAGATTAACAAGAAGTTCCTTCTTACCCTACCACCTCATTTGGAGCACAAAATCTATGCCATTAGAGAAGCAAGAGATATGAATGAAATTGCTTTGGAGAGATTGTATGGTGTTCTGAAGACCTATGAGCTGGAGCAGATTCAACAAAGAGAGCTGTATGGAACTGGGAAGATTGTTGGTACCTCTACTGCATTGGCTGCTGAAGTCCCACAGAGACTGGAAGTGAAGGGTGTTCAACCTTCCAGTTCTAACATGAATATTATTGATGCTGAATATGGATTAACATCCATTGATCAATCTGGTGGTGACTTTTATTCTTTAGAAGAACTTGATCAGCTGGAGGATGGTGACTTGGCTTTGATAGTCAGGAAATTTGGGAAGTTTAGATTCAAGAGGAATCCCAATCTTAAGTTCAGAACCAGATTTCAGAGAGGTGGATCTTCCTCTTCAAGTGGCACAAGGGGTGGCTACAAAACTGGAACTGTGGAAAGGAGCACAATCAGATGCTACAATTGCAATGAGTTGGGTCACTTTACTACTGAGTGCAGGAAGCCAAAGCAAGTGACCAGAAACACATTTGATTCTAGCAAGAAGAACAAGATTGGGAAAGCATATGTTGCTGAGGGAAAGAGTTGGGATGACACTGACAGTGATGAAGAAGCAGGTGAGATGGGGAACCTTGCTTTAATGGCTAAAGAGGAAAGCACTTCATCCAGATACATGTCAGAGGTAACCTTTACTGACGCTGAAATGATTTATCATCTTGGTGGCACCATAAGTTGTGCACGCACTGAAAATGATAGAATAAATCTTTTAAACACAAATCTTGAAAAGGAAATAAAAGATTTAAAACTAGTGCATATCAATCAAGATGAACTTACTAATAAGGTAGCTTTTCTTGAGAATAGGGTTAAATGTTATATTCAACTGGAAACCATTCTCAAAGATCAGATTAGTGAGCTTAAGACCAAAGCTAATGCTTATTTCAGTTCTTGTAAGACTGCTAAAGAAATTCTCAATAAGCAAACTGTTGGTAATCATGTCAGTATAGGGTATGATTATAATGAGGCTATTGGACTGCTTGGAATTAATTCCCCTTGTAGATACAAATCTGAAGGAAAGGTTGTTCCATATATACTTAAGGGTATTGAAACACCCTTCTGTAGGGAGTCTGAGGCAGAGCCTATGAATGAATACTCTATCATTATTGCTGAGGAGATTCATGAAGAAGATATTGCTTTGGAAGCTGAACAGTCCAAAAAGTGTATATCTGATATTCCAGTCAAAGTTGCAACAACTAAAACGACTAAATCAGATATCCATAAGTTGGATCAAAACAACTGTAGAACTAACATGCCTGCTGTTAATTCTTCTCATAAAGCATGTGGTGTGATTAATTGCATGTCTTGTGCTTTCAACGTTATGTGTGCTTATTTTAATAAAAAGCATGTATCTAGTGATAAGACTGCTCCACGTCAACATGTTAATAATAAGAAGCATGTTAAAGCAAAGACTACTAGTCCTCCTCAGACTAGAGTGGATTCATTTATCCCTAAGCCTACTCAGAAATGTGAAGGCTGGCTATAAATGGAAACGCTCTTATGTGAAAGAGGTTGAAGTAGTTATAGTTAAAAATGTTGTTTTGCCTGACAAAGGCCAGTTCTTTAAGTATGCCGGACCCAATCAATTTTGGGCTCCGAAGAAGGTCTAATCAATTTGATATTGCAGGGAGTTAAACAGGTAAACCGTGTTATATGGATTCTTGACAGTGGTTGTTCAAGGCATATGACCGGAGATAGAGCCCTGCTATCAGATTTGGTTGAGAAAGCTGGCCCAGTAGTTACCTTTGGAGATAACAGCAAGGGTATTACGAAAGGATATGGCTGTTTGAAGTACGGAAATGTTATCATTGAAGATGTTTCATTTGTGGAAGGTCTGAAGTTCAATCTTCTCAGCATCAGTCATTTCTGTGACAGAGGATATGCTGTTTCCTTTGAAAGAGAGAAGTGTCAGATCCTTCACAAGAAGAATGGAAAGCCTGCTCTTCAAGGAGTAAGGAAAGGTGACTTGTTCATAGCTGATCTGAACTCGGGATTCAAAGATGAAGTTAATTGTTTTTATGCTAAAGCTTCATCAGATGATAGTTGGCTATGGTACAAGAAGATGTCTCACCTTAACTTCAAAACCATGAACTCTTTAGTCAAGAGGGAATTGGTTAGAGGTTTGCCTCAGATGGAATTTACACAGGAAGGTCTGTGTGAGGCATGTCAGAAAGGAAAGTCAAAGAAAGCTTCTCACAAGGGCACTGACACATCATCAATAACTGAACCACTTCAGCTACTGCACATGGATTTGTTTGGTCCAGTTAATGTGATGTCCATGTCAAAGAAGCAATATGCACTTGTGATTGTTGATGATTTTTCAAAATATACATGGGTTTTATTGCTACATTCCAAGGATGAGACCCCATACCTGGTGATTGGCCATGTGAAGTTGATTGAGCTGGATTCTAGATTCCCTGTTAGAGCCATAAGGTCAGATAATGGTACTGAATTCAAGAATGCCATTCTAAATGACTTTTGTGCTGATAAAGGAATAACAAGACAGTATTCTGCCCCTAGAACTCCTCAACAAAATGGAGTAGTGGAAAGAAAGAATCGTACATTGATTGAATCTGCAAGGACTATGTTAAGTGAGTCCAAACTTCCAACGTACTTTTGGGCTGAAGCAGCGAATACAGCTTGTTATACTCAGAATCGAACTTTAATCAACAAGGACTCAATGAAGACTCCGTATGAGATCATGAACAACAAGAAACCAACTGTCAAATACTTCCATGTATTTGGAGCAAAATGCTTTGTGCTTTTAGATGACAATGTGAAACGTGGCAAGTTTGATGCAAAGGCACAAGAAGCTATTTTTGTTGGTTATTCCAGAAGATCTTACAGGGTCTACTTGGTTGGCAGTCACACAGTAAAGGAAAGTGTCAATGTTACTTTTGATGACACTACATTCCCTAATATCCAAACAACAGATTCATCTGAGAAAATGAAGTTTGATAACTTGCCAGACTCAGATTCAGATGATGTAGCCCCACCTGAAGTTATTGCTGGTAATGATAATAACAATGATGATAATGATCATGGTGATGGTGGTGGAAACACTGGTAACAATGGAGATACCACCAACACTGGAGAAGATTCATCAAGACAATCAAGCAATAACTCAGGGGGAGCAAATGAAGGATCAACTAGTCACTCACAACATCAAAGTGAAATTCAAGGCGAATCATCAAGATCAAATCTTCCAAGACAGACTGTATGGAATAGAGCTCATCCCTTTGAGCTGATCATTGGTGATCCAGATGTAGGAGTTAAAACTAGAAGTGCAACTCAGAATGAATGTCTTTTCTCAGCATTTCTATCTAAAATGGAGCCAAAGAAAACTGAGGAAGCACTGACTGATCCAGATTGGGTGATTGCTATGCAAGATGAACTCAATCAATTTGAACAACAACAAGTCTGAAAGCTGGTACCCAGGCCAAAGAACAAGAAAGTAGTTGGTACAAGATGGGTATACAGGAACAAGCTAGATGAGGAAGGCATTGTTACAAGGAACAAGGCAAGACTGGTTGCACAAGGGTATTCACAAGCTGAAGGCATTGATTATGATGAAACCTATGCACCAGTGGCTAGACTTGAGGCCATCAGGATGTTCTTAGCATTTGCTGCTTATTCCAATTTTAAAGTCTATCAAATGGATGTTAAGAGTGCATTCCTGAATGGTGAACTTGATGAAGAAGTGTATGTGCAACAGCCCCCTGGCTTTGAAAATCAGGAGCTGCTGGACTTTGTGTACTTTCTCTTCAAGGCTATCTATGGTCTCAAACAAGCCCCAAGAAAATGGTATGACACTCTATCTGGTTTTCTTTTAGAAAATGGTTTTGTTAGAGGTATCATAGACAAAACTCTTTTTTCAAAGAAACACAAAAATGATATGATATTAGTCCAAGTCTATGTGGATGACATCATATTTGGGTCTACTAATGATAATCTCTGTAAGAGATTTGCTGAGCTTATGCAGAGTAAGTTTGAAATGAGTATGATGGGTGAGCTGAAGTTCTTTCTTGGATTGCAAGTAAGTCAAAGGACAAATGGTATATTTATTTGTCAATCCAAGTATCTTAAAGAACTGCTCAAGAAGTATCACATGGAGGATTCAACATCAGCAAGGACTCCATCTTCAACAGCCATCAAACTTGGAGCTTCTGACAAATCTATCAAGGTAGATGTTAAAAGCTACAGAGGTATGATTGGCTCCTTACTCTATCTTACTGCTAGTAGACCAGATATTATGTATGCTACATGCTTGTGTGCAAGGTTCCAAGCGGACCCTAGAGATGTTCATCTCGTTGCTGTGAAAAGAATCTTGAGATATCTTAAGGGTACACCTAATCTAGGTATCTGGTACCCTAAAGATTCTGGTTTTAATCTTGTTGGATATACAGATTCTGATTATGCAGGTAGTGTTGTGGATAGAAAAAGCACCTCTGGGAGTTGTCAATTCCTAGGAGGTAGTTTGATTTCCTGGTATAGCAAGAAACAGCAAACAGTTTCCGATTCAACAGCAGAAGCTGAATATATTGCTGCTGGAAGCTGTTGTGCTCAGATCTTATGGATACGGAATCAATTAAAGGACTATGGCTTTGCATTAGACAAAATTCCTATTTTGTGTGATAATACAAGTGCCATAGCAATCTCAAACAACCCTGTGCAGCACTCGAGAACGAAGCACATTGATATCAGGTATCATTTCATCAGAGAACATGTCATGAATGGAACTGTGGAGTTACACTTTGTACCCACAGAAGAACAGACTGCAGATATATTCACTAAATCTGTTGACGAATCCACATTTATCAAGTTAGTTGGTAAATTGGGTATGTTAAACAGTCTTAGTGATTAACAATATCTTTGTCATGTTTGTTCTTTCAAAATCATTTTCTCTTGCTGATATTGAATGATATATTTTGCCAATTCTTGTTTTTGTATAAAGCTTGTTAATTTAAATATTCTGAATAATTTATTTTCTTTAAAAATACTTTTCTCATATTTTTTAAATAGAGAAACCTATTTTTATTGAAAATTTATTTATTTAAGAATCATTTAAGTTAGTTTCAGATTGTAAATATTGTTGTTTAAATATTTCTGCAAGTTTATATTATTTTTATGCATTTCTATAATATTCTGTATAGTTATTGCGTGTAAATAGTTTCCTGTAAATTATTTTTTTATTATTATTTTTTATTGCTTATTATTTATTATCTTTTATTTTCTATTTGTCTTAGATGTTTTTGTAAATACATTGTATATATTATTTTTGATCTAGCTCTTGCTTAGCTGGAAATTCAGTGCCAAATCCAATTCAGGTATTACTTTCTATCTCTCAATCCACTTCTTTTACTGTTGCTGAACCCAAGTGGTTGTTAGGGCTGACCAAGGGATTGTAGATCCACAATCTCTATCCCAGGTCTTAGAGCCAAACAATGAGTTTACAACTTAATTACTTGACCTCTCAGCCTAAACAGAAATCAAATGTTAAACAAAGAAGTATTTTGATTGAAACAGTGAGTGATCCCACAGCTCTGCCTCCTCTAAAGAAATTCAATATATACTGAGGCATCTGTCAGCCCATCTGTATCCTCTCAATAGGATATGGACTTTGAAATGGCCAATGAACTGTATCTAGAGACATTCTCTCAACATGATGAATCTATTGAAATTCGCCATAGGGCCATGGCACTTTGTACTGAGTCAAGCACACTCTCATTACTCACAATGGGAGAAAACAATTTCATTAGATGAAGCTCAGGACACAGTGAAAGCAGAGCACCTGCAACTGGTTACAGTGCCTACCATTGTTATGGTAGAAGTGCCTTCATAGGCATCTGAGGGAAAATTTGATTCTTTGCCAAATTTAAATAGAATCATTTTCTCCCCTCCCAGAGTGAACACCTCTGGCTCCCAACGGGATTTTCCACTCGCAGATTTATCTTGAGAAAGTGGAAGGCAACTTGGTCAGTCTATCACTGAAGCAATTCAGATTTCAAATCCAAGTGATTTGATAGACATGATTGAGGATCGGGATTTACGAACTCCCATTGCACCACCACTGACCTCTCTTGAAGAGGCTAGGGTGAGTTTCAATGCAGGTACTGATCAAAAAGGAGCAAACAGACAGCTAATGTTGAGTGATAAGAGTCAAACACTGAGTGAAACACATGCACGTGAGATGAGTGATACACTTACAAGAGAAATTCAAGTGAGTGCACACACAGACACATACACTGCAATGTAGTTAGCTCACATAGTTGATCTACAGGAACATCTATTCAAAACCCAGGCTGATAAAGAACTTTTGCAAGCACAAGTGGTTGAACGGTCTTCTTCTTCCACCTCTGTCAACAATCAGCTAGGACTGCTCAAGGAAATCTAGAAGATAAATTTACTTCCAAGATCAACTCCATCAACTATCTCAACTCCTACTGGCTTCAGATACTCATAAAGTTAAATCTGTAGAGAATTCCTCAACTAAGGGGGAGAAGTTTCTAGAGAATTTTGGAGAAGCTAGTAAAAGGGAGCTGAAAAAGATATAAAAGGAAAAGGAGGAGTTTCAGGGGAGTAAAGGTAATTAGCTCTGTTTTGTAAATGTTATATGTATAGAGCTTAGGTAAATCAAGACAGGTTAAATGTTATCATTTGTTCAGTCTAGAGGAACACCTGTCTTGCATTTATCTTTACTGGTGAAATCTGGAAATGTCATATTTGATCCAGAACTTTCTAGTATTTACTTAGGTTTAAGAGTCTTATCTTTTTCTTGGTTTTAGTTGAGTGATCCTCTAGGTATTTGGTTGTTATTCTCTAACAAACAAATAGGGGGAGATTGAAAGGCATATGAAATAGCCTATTTGTAATTCGAGGATTCTACTCAACTTAAACAAGAATGTAATAAGTAAATATTAGATCAGATGTCACAGGAATCTCAGAAGATTATATCTGTCAAAGAATGAAGATTAAAGTCATCTACAGACTTGAAGTTAGTCTACATTGAAAGAAGCTCAATTTATTGATCAAGCCTCAATGAAGTATTCAAGCTCAGTGGATTTATTAAAGTGACAGAGATTTCAAGTGGTGACAGAAAAAGATACTGATTACGGAGTTCTTGAATGAGAAGGAAGTGAATCACTGCTTAAAGTCAAATAGATAAAGAACAAACATTGTCGTTAGTCACTCATGAACCAGACAGTGCATCGAGTGTCAACGTACTATTGTGTTTGTTATTTATCTAAGTTTTTAGTGATTCTGGAATTAATTGGGAAGTCAATTAATTCTATTTATTCTCTTATAAATAATTAATACTATTGAGTAAATTATTTATTAAATTAATTCTGTAAAGAATTAATTTAATACATAATTTATTTAGTTAATTATTTAAATTAGAATAAAAAGAAATTAATTGAGAAGTCTACTAATTATATTTATTCTCTTATAAATAATTAATACTATCAAGTATATTATTTATTAAATTAATTCTGTAAAGAATTAATTTAATACATAATTTATTTAGTTAATTATTTAAGTTAGAATAAAAATGAACTAGGAAGACTTAGGTTTGAACTAGGAAGACTTAGAAAAATGAACTAGGAAGACTCACAAGTGAGTCTTCCCGAAAGTCTTCCTAGGCCAACCATTGTCTTACCGATTGTCTTCCTAATGCAATCCATTGTCTTCCCGAAAGTCTTCCAAGAGTAAAAGTATTGTTTTCCTGCAAGTCTTCCAAGGCAATTTGTATTCTGTGAAGTAGTGGTCTGCACGTGGGATTGAATAAGGAATGCTTTTATATAAAAGCATATGCATAAGACAATTGGCCACATCAATTACAATTACAACTAAAAAGAAAAGAAAAGACACAACAGCTCTCAACATTACATTTCTCTGTCTTCTTCAATTGCAAACTGTCCGAGCAATTCAAATTCTGCAGGAGTATTAATTCTTGATTGTTCTTCAACATTTAATTCATAAGAATTGTATCTCTTGTACTGCTTTGACTTTCTAGCGGATCATAATCCCTAGATTTTATATCGAACTACTTTTTAGTATTCGATCCTTTTTATTACAAAAATAGATAAATTCATGTCGAATTTATTCTAGATTTGTTTTATCAAGTTCTTTGTAATCAGTGATCAAAATTGTAACACCCTTCAAGTTTAATAGAGTTTTATTTAACTTGAATATTGTTTCAGTTTTATTCCGTAATAATTTGTTCTAAATTGTTAAATCTTAAAAGGACAAATTCGATTAAACGGTATCGTTTGTATTCAACCCCCCTTCTACAAACTAATCAGGACCTAACATTGTTGTATGACATGAGTGATGTTAACTCGACACCAAAATGGCTTCTTGAAAAAATTCACAGTGGAACTCTTGATGAAATAAAAACAATTTGTACGATGTTTTGGGGTATCTGGTACAGGCGAAACAAGAGAGCCTCGGATAAAAAATTTGTGTCACCAGCACTAGCTATGGAGGGGAGTTTTAATTCTATAGCAGATTAGAGGAAAACGAAGTGTATCAATATACCAACTTTAACTGAAGTGAATACTGACAGTAGTGCAATATGCCACAGATGGAGGGAGGCCACCTGAAACTGGGTTTTTAAAAATCAATGTCGATACGTCCGTTGTTCAGGGTGCAGACACATTCTCGATTGAAATGGTGCTTCAAGATGACTTGGGTACGTTTGTGGAAGGTACAACTATGTGCTTGCCAGATCCAGTTACGGTGTTTGAAGCAGAAGTTATAGGTGTTAAAGAGGCTTTGTCATGGGTGAAGGATAGTCGAAGTTCTCGAGTGATTATCGAGTCTGATTCTCTGCTCACAGTGAACGCAATGAATGGTAGAAATGACAATCAACTTGAAATTGGTCACGTTCTTGAGAACTGCCGCATTAGACTTTGAGCGTTGTCTCTCTTAGTGTTGTTCGAAAACCAGCAAATAGGGTTGCTCATGAGTAGAGATGGTCAAATGGGTTGCCGAGCCGTGTCGGGCCGGTTTTTATTAGTGTCGAGCCGCTGTTGGAAGGAGACATGACCGACACATTCCCGGTGGCGAGCCGTGTCGGGCTGTGTCGGGTTGAGAAAAGTCGGACTCGTGCACGTTCAGCTGGGTTTGCGGGCGGGTTTGCGGGCGGGTTGGCGGGCTGGGCGATTCAAATATATTTTTTTAACTTTTAATTTGATTAAATATTATTTAAAATTATACGAATTTTTTTGGAATAAAAGAGAACGATACCTTTATACATTTTATTAATTAAAAAAATATTTTACAAATAATTTAAGAGGAATCCTCTCTAAAAAAACGGAACAAACCGCATTAACATATTAAAACAAATACAATAATAAGAGAAATTGTTTTATTTATTAATTTATGGCAATGAATTGATGTTTAAAGCATAATGTGTAAAGTCAAATGCAATTTATTTAAATTTATTTATCCTTGTTTAACAGATTATCAAGCATAATATAGACTATTGTAGTTGAGTACAATTGCAGACGAGGGGAGCCAACGAGCCGGTTCGTGCCGGGTTACACGGGTTATGGCGTGTCGGGCCGAGCCGGTTCCGGTTCAGTATATTCGAACTCGTAAACGTCTCATTTAACTACAACGAACTGTGCCGATTTGAATCGGCTCGGTACCGAGTTATTTCTGTGAGCCGGTTACGAGTTAGACGTGCAAAATCGTCTGTTTGACCACCTCTACTCATGTGCTAGCTAGCATACCATGTTTGATTAATTGCATTAACGTGTTTACGTCTTCTCCTACTCGTTTGTTGGATACTTCTAATTTTCTTGATTAATGATAATAAATTTTTTTCAGAAAAAAGTATCACATTTATGGTTGTATATTCAATTCATATTTTAATGAATAATAATAATTTATGAATTCTATAATATTATCGTTGATTTTAATGAATTAGCAATAATTCGTAGATGTGAAATCTCGTCAAGTTTTGCTGATTTACGAAGAATTTTTTTTAAAGAATTTCATGATTTCAATAAAATTTCAAAAAATATAAAATACACTAACAAATCGTTCAAAATCCATCATTTTATTATATCCAACAAAATTTACAAATTTTTTATACCATAAGATTCAAACGAATTTCTAAAAGTTTAAATTAAATACACCAAAATTTTTAGTGAACTTGTAATATCCAAATTAAATACATTCAAATTTTAGAAAACTTTTCACAATCCAAATCAAATACACCTGGCCTGGTGTTTGTAATGAACTTTCACCACTTGCGTCCTCTCTTTTTTCTCTCTTAGGATTCGTTCTCCCTCTTTCTTCTTTGCATAGTAGTCGCCGGGGAATTTTATTGATTTTCATCGTTGAAAAACTCCAAATTAGTTAATTTCTTAGATTTTGTCTTGTTTTTTCAATAATCCTCTTCTGTGCATAAGGATTCTTGCTTTTTTAGATTATTTTGTTTGTTTAATTAAATCTTTTCTTGGTGAGTTTTGTTCTCAATTTATTTGAGTTTTGTTTATCCCCTCCTTATAAGAGTTTGGTGTATTTTGGTGTAATTTAATGTTCGGTATGTTAGATCTGCGCAATTTTCAAAATTTTGATTCAGTGATAAAGATTTTTATGGGATTTAAATTACGAACGATAGCTCAAACTAATTGTAGCGAAGCGAGTAGATGTACACATATCAATTTTAACAAATTGTTTGATTGTCTCTCCATGAAGACTTTTGATCTGTTTTATTCTTATTCGACTCCATTATTTTTGTTAATATCATATGATTTTTTATTTTTTAATTAATTTTTTTTCTTAAAAAAATACAGCTAACCTGAGTCCTTTGTTGACAACTGAAAGTAATTTGAATGGGCTTTTACTAGATCAAGCGTCGCTTGTTGATGCAGGGCGTAGAAAATGAATTTAGTGGAGTCAAAATCGAAAATTTTCAATAATTTTAAAATTTTATGTATATTTTTTTAAAGTGGGGTCAAAATATTAATTTTATGTAAAATTTTGATTAAAATATATTAGGTATTATAAAAATGGGCTTTTTTAACAAATACCCTATTCTAGAAATATTTTTGCAAAAATACATTTTCAAAAAAAAAATAGTTTGCGAAAATACCATCTTATTTGCAAAAATACATTCTGCAACCAAATCAACCAAATTCAACTTGTTTGCAACCACATATGCAACTGCATGCAACTTGTTTTCACAATCCACCTGTTTGCAACCACATATGTAACTGTGTGAAATCTGTTGCGCAGCCACATATGCAAATTCAATTTTAAAATTTTTACGATTCACGTGTTTACAACTACATATGCAACTTGATGCAAATTACGTAGGTTGTATTTGATTGCAGAACGTATTTTTGCAAATATTTTCTAAAATATGGTATTTTCGCAAAATATTTTTCAAAAATAGGTATTTTTGCAAATATTTTGAGAAGATAGTAAAATTGCATTTTTTTTTGAAAAAAAAATGGTATTTTTGATAAATACCCTAAAAATTTATACACGAATTGAGTGGGGCACGACCTTGTATAATTGAGCTCCTCGTATGCCGGCTACGCCCTGAGCCCCTGACCCATGAGTCGTGTTAAAATTTATTTTCGTATAATCTATTTCAACTCGTAAATTTTCCAGTTTTTCCGGTTATTAAGTAATCAACTACTCATTCGAAATTTTACCTTATTTATATTATATTTTCTATTAAGTAATCTAAAATGTATCAAAAAATTACCTAAGAAATTTAGATTGCCCGATGTGATTTCTCGAAATTCTCAAAACGGGAGCAATGAACATTGATTTTACATGATACGTATCTAATCAAAAGAATTTAAGTAGATAATTAGCTATATACTGTGCAGTTTTTTTTAATATCTATAATTATATTAATTTATAATTTTTTAATATTTTTATGTTATTAGTTTTAATACTTTATTTATTAAATTTTATACGTTTAATATATTATTTATACTTTATCTTGAGTTTTAAAAACACAGATTCACGAATAATCTTTAATTTGGTGATGGTTTAATAGTTTTTTCAAATAAAAATATCCTAAAATTGAATAAAGAATAAAGTGAAGAATTTTTTTGCAATAGTTCCACTCAACTTAGGAATAAACTTAGGAATAGAATTAAAATAAAGAAAAAATACTCAACTTATAATTATAGTATAGACCAACAATCAAATAAATTCATTGTATTTATTTCCCTGGATGAAGTTGTATTTTGAAAAAAAACAATGGATGAATTCATTGTCAAAACACGGACAGAATTCAGAAGGCATATGAGCAATTTTAACTTACGATGATATAAACAAAAAATATTTATCCAGTCATAATTGATCAATTCTCAAGTTCAAAGTTAAAAAAAAGTCTGTTTGTTTGGAAGAATTGAAACACATTGAAATGGTATCAAACGTACTTAATAATAGAATGATTTGACACAAGATAGTTCCACTTAAGTTGATTAACTACATTGTCCTATGTTCTAAAAGTTAGATAGACAGGGGAAGAGAAATAA
Source organism: Heracleum sosnowskyi (assembly GCA_030848705.1). Lineage (NCBI taxonomy): Eukaryota > Viridiplantae > Streptophyta > Magnoliopsida > Apiales > Apiaceae > Heracleum > Heracleum sosnowskyi. Next base: position 14,957,813 of record CM061237.1, read on the forward strand.
ATGTAAAAAATGCTTAAAATCAAGAGGTCAGAAGAAAAGACATAAAATAGTTACAAAGAAAGTTTTAAGAACTGAAAACGCAAGGGCTAAGTAGAGTATTAGACGATTTAGGAAGACTTTTTAGTAAAATCAGTACTAAAACCTACAATCTCATACTGCAACATCTTGAAGGCTATTTAGTTTCTACCTTGAATATTGCCGGAGATGAACTAAATGAATGCATCATTTTTGAAGAACTGGAAAAATTTTAGGATTATAATTTTAAAAATGTCGTCTTAATTAGAAAACATCCATAGAACACTCTAATTCTATTCTATGATCCACAACAAAATTAAAAATAGACATGATTTATCAAAAATACTCGTATTAGTTTTCAAATTATAAACTTGAACATATTTAAGCAAGTACAATATAGTCATAACATTAACAATAAAAACTCTATGAACATCAAAAATATACAATCATATATGTCAAATGACATTGATAATGCGTAGTTTAGTTTAAAAGCACAATCTAAGCTAGCGGCCCGTGCCTTGCACGGGTTTTTATGCTAGAAAAATTAGGATTTAAGCTCAAGAGGGTAACTAATTGATCATATATAAATGGTGTGGTAATTTGGAAAATATAGGTTATTCTTATTCCCCTCTTTTCCTAGAAAAATCAAGATCAATTACCTTTTTCAGCTAAAACATGTTATATTTTCTATTTTCCTTACTAAAATCCCTCCTTTTCCAAATATATCACGGGCAAACCCTTACTTATTTTATTTTAAAATCTATTTTAATACTTTTAATTGACAATTACCTTTTTCAACTCAAACATGTCACATTTTCTATTTTTTTTTACTAAAACCCTTTTTTTTTTCAAAATTATCATAGTCAAATCGTTACTTTTATATTTTAAAATTCAACGAAAATATGTTACTTTCTATTTTTGTTACTAAAACCCCTCTTTTTCCAAAATATCACGGGCAAACCGTTACTTATTTATTTTAAAATTTATCTTAATACTTTTAATTATTTAAAAATGTTTAACACGCCTACTTAGTTTTTTTAATAAATGCAATTAATAAAATATAAAATATAAATAATAAAATTAACAATTATTAAAAATAATCCGTGCATCGCACGAGTTTTAAGCTATTTTATTAAATACGAAACATTAAAAGTTTGGTAGTCGGACGGACGAACGTGCGATACTTAGTTATTTTACTTAAGTAACCTTACTTATTTTTTTTGTTAAAATTATCACTAAATAATAACATTATTTATAACCAATTTTCTTTTCAGCTAAAATACATTACCTTTTTTTATTTTTTTCTAACAAAATCCTCTCTTTTTCTAAAAAAAACACGGGCGATTATCTTTTTTAACAAAACATGTCACTCTTTCTATTTTTCCTTATTAAAATCCCCCATTTTCCAAAAATATCACGGGCAAACCCTTACTTATTTATTTTAAAATCTATTTTAATACTTTTAATTATGAGCACTTTTTCAGCTAAAACGTGTTACTTTTTCTATTTTTTCATTTTCATAAAAAATTATTATTAAATAATAACATTTTTTATAACCAACTACCTTTTTAGCTAAAATACATTACCTTTTCTATTTTTTCTAACAAAATCCTCTTTTTTCTAAAAATATTACGGACAATTACTTTTTTCAACTAAAACATGTTACTATTTCTATTTTTTCTTACTAAAACCACTCATTTTACAAAAATATATCGGACAAATCCTTACTTATTTATTTTGAAACCTATTTAAATACTTTTAATTACGGGCACTTACCTTTTCAGCTAAAACATGTTAATTTTTCTATTTTTCTTTACCAAGACGCCTCCTTTTCCAAAAATATCACGGGTAAACAGTTATTAATTTATTTTAAAATCTTTTTTAATACTTTTAATTATTTAAAAAAGTTTAACACGCCTACTTATTTTTTTTAAGCAAATGCAAATTAATAAAATATTAAAATATAAATAATAATAATAATTATTATTAATAACAATCCGTGCATGATTATATAAGAATATAATATAAAAAAAGAACTCAACCAGATATATAACACCCTTTAAAAATGCGGCAAAGGTCACCACCGTCAAATAAAAGAAATGATGAATAATGTGCCGAACTCAAGCAACACATACAAAATTCGACACCACCAAATTCTATAATAGCGCATAGCTAGCATTGCACTAATTAAGTACTGTATAAATCGTTGAAATTAATTTTATAAATGTTATATCTAACTGGAAGATGAATACTTTAATAACATTGTTCGCACTAATTAATCAACTCCGTGTTAAATGTTAATCACTTAATTATGCATGTTATGACTTTCCAATTTTAGGCTCAACTACTTCTAATAAGCAATTTATTCCCGCCAATCATAGACTTTAATAAATTTCAAATTAAGCGTTTATACTTGCGACTCTTTCGTGCAGCTTTTTAATAGTTAGCACGATGGGATGATTGGATGAGCTGGTGGAGCAGTTGTTGGTACCAATGATCAAGATTATTGAAACTAAAGTCAAATGCTCTTGTAATTATTTTGTAAATTGCTTAATTCTAACATAATTACACTTGATTAATTATCACTAGCTTAATTAATTAGTTTCAGATAAAATACTACATGTTCAAATGCATCGTCATGTAATGACAACTGTTGTTCAACAATTTCTTTCAACTTCGAGGGCCTATCTATAAAAGGAGAACAGTATTTAGCTTATTTCTCATCAGTACAGAAAAACAGAACAAGCCACAAGCTAGCTAGCTTTGTGAATCAAATGGCTACTTGCAAATTTTCAGTAGTATTGTTAGTTTTGGCTTTTGTACTTGGCATGGCTAATGGGCAGGGTTTGAAAGTAGGATTTTACAAGAAAACTTGCCCTAGTGTGGAGACCATTGTTAAGAACACTATGGATGAAGTGATGGCTGTTTCGCCTTCTCTTGGCGCTCCTTTGCTACGAATGCATTTTCACGATTGCTTTGTTAGGGTATGCGACTACAATAATCCCATGCATCATCCCATCCATCGATCTTTTCAGTAATGTATTTGATTTTCCTTAATTTTTGTCCTTAATAGAAAGTTATAATGTTTTGCTATTTGCAGGGTTGCGATGGTTCAGTGCTATTAAACTCAACACAAGATAATAAAGCTGAAAAGGATGCAATTCCCAATCTTAGCCTTAGAGGGTATCAAATCATAGATAGAGCTAAGGCAGCTGTCGAAAAAGCATGTCCTGGCGTTGTTTCTTGTGCTGATATAGTTGCCTTGGTAGCTCGGGATGCAACTGTAGCGGTATCTTGATTAACTTATCGATCCTTTTTCTTTGCTCATACTAATATCAGTAGCATTTAGACTTGGAGCCGTAATATATCTAATAACGTTGAAACAGTGAACGATATATTACTATTCTTATACTTAGGCAATGATTCGAGTGAGAACAATTTTTATGTGAGAATAGTGAGAATAATTGTTCTGCACTTTCTTAAAAAGTGTTGAACAACTGTGAGGGTAGTGTTCTCACTATTCTCACGCTACAATATTTTCTCCATAGAGCGTGACCCGTTATACTTAATTATAGAAACAAACTAATATATTCTTCCTTGTCAGTTGAAAGGTCCATCCTGGAAGGTAGAAACCGGGCGGAGAGATGGAAGAGTGTCGATAGAGTTTGAAGCTTTAACAAATTTACCAACTCCATTTTCCAATATAACTACATTGGTACAAGGCTGGCAACAAAAAGGTCTAAGTCGAAAAGATCTTGTTGTGTTATCAGGTAAGTTTCAATTTTCTTTCTACATGCAGCTAGTATCATACAAAAAAGGCAAACTAATTCCATTTACATGTAGGTGGCCATACAATCGGAACTTCACACTGCAATCCATTCACCAACCGTCTTTACAATTTCACTGGCAAGGGCGATACTGATCCAAGTTTGGATTCTGAGTACATAGTCAAATTGAAGGAAAAATGCAAACCCGGTGATCAGACCACACTCGTAGAGATGGATCCTGGAAGTTTTAAAACATTTGATAAAAACTACTATGCACTAGTTTCAAAGAGAAGGGGACTTTTTCAATCTGATAGTGCCCTACTTGATGATTCCAAGACAAGGACGTATCTTAGGCATCAAGCTGATCACTTCAAATCAAGTTTCTTCAAGGATTTTGGTATTTCCATGGTTAAAATGGGAAGGGTTCAAGTTCTCACAGGAAGTGCAGGTGAAATAAGGAAAGTCTGCTCCAGGGTTAACTAACTAATGCATGTTCATATATCTGTATACATAGATGTGTGTGAGCCATATCATTTTTTTACTGTAAATTTAAGAGTTCAGGCATCCTCTTTGTGATAATAAAAGAATCTTCTGATTTCTGAAAATATTGTGATAAAGCTACTGTTGTTAGGAGAATTTCGTACAACAGTGTGTTGGAGGTTTTATGGAAAGTGGTGGCTTGGAATTTGGATAGTTAAGTCTCTAGTTTTGCTTTTAATTTAATGTCCTCTAATGCTTCGATTTTTTTTAAAACCGATATATTTATAAGAATTGAACCTAGAGCCACTTCTGGCACAAAGAGATCCTTCGCCACCGCTCAGGCACTGATTAGAGACTCATCCCGGAAAGAAAATGTACTATTAAAACACAATTGATGTATGTCAGATATGAGATACAGATTACCAAGAAGGAAATTTAAACACAAAGGATGACCACTAAAAAGTACTCCACAACACAAGAGGCAGAGCGAAATGAGATGAAGGCTCTGATGGCTGATTAATCCTGCAATAAAGGCTCTCACAGGAGAGGAGATGGCGTTGGAGATGCTGGAGGAGCAGCTGGTGGAGGTGAAGGTGAAGATTTGTCAACGGCAACCATTAGCTTTTGGCCAAGAGAACAATAGTTCAATATAGTGCAGACATAATAAAAGACACCCTGCTCCATAAGAGGAACACTCACTGTACCATCGTAAATGTTGAAAGCTTGATCTGCGGTGCAACTCTTAAACTCTCTTCCCGACACTTGAAACAAGTTGTGAAGCTCTGGATCATAGTCAAACACTGCACTTATTCGTCATATGCATAGGAAAATTGGTCAAACATTATATAATTTGATCAAACTTTCATTCTGTTCAACACATTTTACAACTTAAGTAGACTGTTCACTATATTTCTCCCTCGTAACACAATCTTATGTTCTCAAACGTATCGAGCTCTGATACCATGTTAAGTAACCAGTCATTTACAATAACGTCCAGACACTAACAACTACAAGACATACAGACGTTAACAAATATTAGAAATGGAAACTATACGTAACAAAAACATGGCGAAAATGAATTTAATCTGGTAAAATAAAGTTGAAGAACGAGGAACATACAAAGAGTGTCGCCGACGACGAAAGAGTGAGAGGAAGACCAATTGGTGTAGAAGTCGTTGGTTAGAGGAATAGACCACTTATAGTCCTCCCCTCCTACCAAGTACTGAGCACCATTTGAATGGCCTGAATTGTAAATTAATACAACTATTACTATGTATAACATACATTCATGAAAAGAATTCCAAAATTTCACAGCCATTGCACTTAGCTAGAGGTATGCAGTATTAAACGTTTAGCGATCTCCGTTGTTATATCAAACTTTAAAGTTTAAATTAAAATACAAATGATGAGACGACGGTTATGAGAAAACACGTAGAGGGAGAGATGATGCCATGATGGCCTATTTAATTCATGATTTATGTATCTGATTAAGAGCTAATCCGTATGTTAATAATTTTGAAATTTACTTTTAATTTTTTTTGAAATTTTAATACTTCTGAAAATGCTAACTTTTAAAAAAGAATTAAAAGTACTACTTTAATACTTTAAATCTAAAAAAACTTATAGATTTTATAATAGTTTATTAGCTTAGTAAGCATGTCATAACCGTCAAAATTATCAATATATTTTATTGTAATATATATATAAATATTTTCTAAAAAAAGGTTGTGTTTTTGAATTCTAAATAAAGTATAATTAAAAGAGTTTTTAGTTATGTTATATATGTCAGAAAATCGAAAATCAAAACTTTCAATGTTTCGGCTATTATATAATAGTATAGCATAGCGTCTACGATAATTTTAGAAAATTAGAAATTTTAGTTAAAAAATATATAAAAGAATATACGTTTTGGCTAACAAAGAGAATCGGTTAATTATTAGTATTTATAATATTACTATTTTATGTTAATAACTGAAATTGCATGTGATATTTTTGAAAAATGTGAGATTTTACTTAGGAAAAATTTTAGTTAGAAAATATAAAAAAAAATATACGTTTTGGGAAATAAAAGCTAATCGGTTTGTTATTAGTAATTATAAATATTATTATTTTATTTCATTAAAAAGAACTACCCGTGATATTTTTGGAAAATGAGAGGTTTTAGTTAGAAAAAATAGAAAATTAAAAATTTTAGTTAGAAAATATAAAAAAGAATATACACTTTGGCTAAAATAGGTAATTGGTTAGTTATTAACAATTATTATTTTATTATTTTATTTTAATAAATGAAACTGTCTGTGATATTTTTGGAAAAAGAGAGGTTTTAGTAAGCAAAAATAAAAAACTTATATGTTTTAGTTAAAAAAAGTAATTGTCCGTGATATTTTTGAAAAAGTAAGGGAATTTTTCAGAAAAAATAAAAAAAGAAATATATTTTATGTGTAAAAGGTAATTGGTTATAAATAGGTAATATTATTATTTAATAATATTTTTTATAAATAAGTAACGGTAATTAAGTAAAAACATGAAGTACAATTAAGTAAAGTCAATTAAGTAAAATCACAACATACCAAAAAATATTTAGTATTATATCAATGACTCTCATTAATTTAATTTAAAAGATCTAACAAGTCAGATTGAATGACCAAACTATACCAACTACAAACCGACTTCAAAAAATTTTAATGTTTCGTCTTTAATATAATAGTATAGACTAGCCCCCGACACGGAACATCAAAGACAATTAAAAATTAATATGATAAATTATAAAATGAGAAATTTAAATATTAATTGTAATATATAAAAAATAAATAAATAATACAAATGGGGTGAGGAAGATAAATGAGAAATTATTAATATTATTTTATTATTTATTGAAATAATATTAATAATAAGGATAAATAGAAAAGTTAACATGTTTTAATTAAAAAAAGTAACTGCCCGTGATATTTTCAGAAATGTTTTAATTATGTTAATTGTATTTGTTAAAAAAATACGTTGGCATGTTAAAATAGGTAATTATTTTTAAATAATTAAAAGCATTAAAATACGTTTTAAAATAAATAAGTAAGGGTTGGATTGATATTTTTGAAAAAAAGAGATTTTAGTGAAAACAAATATAAATGATAATATGTTAATTTAAAGGTAATTCTTGCCCGTGATATTTTTGGAAAAAGAGTAGATTTTGTTACAAAAAAGTGTTTTAATGATAAAAGGCAATCAGCTAGTTACTATTTTTATATTATTTATTATAAAAGATAATATGTCTTAATATCAAGATAATTTCCCGTGATATTTTTGGAAAAAGAGTAAATTTTGTTAAAAAAAGTGTTTTAATGATAAAAGATATTAAGCTAGTTAGTACTTTTATATTATTTATTATTAATGGTAATATGTTTTAAATTAAAGGTAATTGTCTGTGATATTTTTGTAAAAAAGAGTAAATTTTGTTACAAAAAAGTGTTTTGAAGATAAAAGACAGCTAATTACTATTTTTATATTATTTTCTTAGTTATTATAAAAGGTAATATGTTTTAATTTAAATATAATTATACGTGATGATTTTAGAAAAGGAGTAGATTTTGTTACAAAAAGTGTTTTAATGATAAAAGACAATCAACTAGTTACTATTTTTATATTATTTTATTATTTATTAAATAGAATAAATGACCAAAAACCGTAGATTTTGTTACAAAAAAGTGTTTTAATGATAAAAGGCAATCATCTAATTACTATTTTTATATTATTTTATTATTTATTATAAAAGATAATACATATTAATATCAAGATAATTTTCCGTGATATTTTTGGAAAAGAGTAGATTTTGTTAAAAAAGTGTTTTAATGATAAAAGGTAATAAGCTAGTTAGTATTTTTATATTATTTATTATTAATGGTAATATGTTTTAAATTAAAGGTAATTGTCCGTGATATTTTTGAAAAAGGAGTAGATTTTGTTACAAAAAAGTGTTTTAAGGATAAAAGGCAATCAACTAATTATTATTTTTATATTATTTTATTAGTTATTATAAAAGATAATATGTTTTAATTTAAATGTAATTACCGTGATATTTTTGGAAAAGAAGTAGATTTTGTTACAAAAAGTGTTTTAATGATAAAAGTCAATGAGCTAGTTACTTTTTTAATATTATTTTATTATTTATTAAATAGAATAAATAACCGAAAACCGAAAACCAAAATTTTCAATGTTTCGATTTTAATAATACTAGCTTAAAACCCGTGCGATGCACGGATTGTTAATTGTAATTTTATTATTATTTTTTAATTGTGTTTGTTAAAAACAAAAGTAGGCATGTTAAAATAGCTAAACACTTTTAATTAATTAAAAACATTAAAACGAATTTTAAAATAAATAAGTAAGGCTTTGCTCGTTATATTTTTGGAAAAGGAGGGATTTTAGTATGTAAAAATAAAAAATGTAACATATATTTAGTTTAAAAAGGTAAATGCCCGTGATTTTTTTGGAAAATGAGGTTTTAAAATTTAAATTATTTAAATACGTTTTAAAATAAATAAGTAAAGGGTTTGTCCATGATATTTTTAGAAAAAAATGGATTTTAGTGAGAAAAATAGAAAAAGTAAATTGAAAAAGATAATTTACAGTGATAGATTTAGAAAATGATGGACTTTGTTAGAAAAAATCTATAATGTATTTTAGCAGAAAAGGTAATTGGTTATAAACAGGTATTTGATTATTATATTTTAATATTTTTAGTAATTGCATTTGTTAAGAAAAATAAGTAGACATGTTAAAATAGGTAAACTTTTTAAAAAATAATTATAATATTAGGTTTAAAAATAAATAACTAAAGGTTTGTCCGTGATATTTTTGGAAAATGAGAGGTTTTAGAAAGGAAAAATAGAAAAACTAACATGTTTTAGTGAAAAAAGGTAATTGCCCGTGATATATTTGAAAAAGTAGGGGAATTTGTTACAAAAAATAAAAAAAATGTATTTTAGGCGAAAAAAGTAATTGCTTATAAATAGGTAATATTATTATTTAATAATATATTTCTATAAATAAGTAAAGTTATTTAAGTAAAAACACGAAGGACAGTTAATTAAGGGCAATTAAGTAAAATCACAACGTGCCATACCGACCGACCAAACTTTTAATGTTTCGTCTATTATATAATAGTATTGATAGTATAAATATAATATAAAAGTATAGATAGTATAGATAGATAAATATATAGATTTTACTTTCACAAAAAAAAAAAATTGAACATTTTAGGGGCCTCCGTTTGGATATTAGTTACATTTTTTTGTCCGTTATCTAGTTGTTCAATTTTTCAGATTTTTTTGTGATAATGATTTTCATGTCCTTGTGTTTGATTTTTGTTCATAAGTAATGCTAGATATCTTAAATAAGTTAAATTTTTTGATTTGTGGTGCATAAAATTTCATATTATTATTAGGAAGTTATTCATTATTCATTGGATACATTAACATTTGGAAATATTTTTAGTAAAATTTTTGAAATATCTAACATTTTTCTTTGTTTATTAGTTTTGTGCTGAGGTTCTGGATAGGACTCACGGCGGCCTACTGCAAAAAATACTACTGCGAAAAATACTACTCCCTCAGTCTCACGTCACCCATTTGTTATCGTTTCAAAGGGGAGGACTCCTATAAAATATAGTTTTATTATTTATTTTAAAAAATTTATTCTTTGAATAAAAATTCAAACATTTAATTTTTATTCAAAGAAGAATTTTTTTAAAAATAAGTTTAAAAATAAGTAATGGAACTATATTTTATAAGAGCCTTAAAATGCGTGTCAAACCTTCCATTTTTTATGATAACAAATCGATGGTACGGAGGGAGTACTAGTTAGTAGTTACCAATATTAATGGAAGAGGATAAATTAGCATCTAACTTGAGATACAAGAAACTTAAAGTTTATCTAGTGGGTCAAATGAATTTAATCTAAAATATTAATCTCAAAAACCTCAAAAATATAGGGGACAGTCTATATATTACTACTAGCCTATAACCGTGCAAGACACGTGCCTTAAAAATAATAAACTAAAAAATTTAACGTGAACGGAAAATATTAAAATAAAAGTAAAAATTAATATGATAAATTATAAATTGAGAAACTTAAATATTCATTGGAACATAAAAAAATATATAAAAAAAATACAAATGAGGCCGAGAAGATAAATGAGGTATTATTAATATTATTTTATTAACATGTTTTAATTAAAAAAAAGTAATTGACCGCGATATTTTTAGAAGTGTTTTAATTATATTAATTGTATTTATTAAAAAAATATGTTGACATGTTAAAATAAGTAAGTTTTTTTAATAAGGACAAATAGAAAAGTTAACATGTTTTAATTAAAAAAAATTAACTGCACGTAATATTTTTAGATGTGTTTTAATTATATTAATTTTATGTGTTAAAAAATATGTTCACTTGTTAAAATAGATAAGTTTTTTTAAATAATTAAAAGTATTAAAATAGGTTTTAAAATATATAAGTTGCACTTGATATTTTTGGAAAATAGAGATTTTAATGATAACAAATGTAAAAGGTAATATATTTTAATTTAAAGGTAATTGTCCGTGATATTTTTGGAAAAGAAGTAGATTTTGTTAGAAAAAAATGTTTCAAAATTTAAAAGGCAATCAGCTAGTTACTATTTTTATATTATTTTATTATTTATTAAATAGAGTATTAAAATAGGTTTTAAAATAAATAAGTAAGGATTGCACCTCATATTTTTGGAAAATAGGGATTTTAGTGATGATGTGTTTTAATTATATTAATTGTATTTGTTAAAAAAAATATGTTCACTTGTTAAAATAGGTAAGTTTTTTTTAAATAATTAAAAGTATTAAAATAAGTTTTAAAATATATAAGTAAGAGTTGCACTTGATATTTTTGGAAAAAAGATATTTTAGTGATAACAAATTTAAAAGGTAATATATTTTAATTTAAAGGTAATTGCCCGTGATATTTTTGGAAAAGAAGTAGATTTTGTTAGAAAAAAATGTTTTAACTATAAAAGGCAATAAACTACTTACTATTTTTATATTATTTTATTATTTATTAAATAGAGTATTAAAATAGGTTTTAAAATAAATAAGTAAGGATTGCACCTCATATTTTTGGAAAATAGGGATTTTAGTGATGATGTGTTTTAATTATATTAATTGTATTTGTTAAAAAAATGCGTTCACTTGTTAAAATAGGTAAGTTTTTTTTAAATAATTAAAAGTATTAAAATAAGTTTTAAAAAATATAAGTAAGAGTTGCACTTGATATTTTTGGAAAATAGAGATTTTAGTGATAACAAATATAAAAGGTAATATATTTTAATTTAAAGGTAATTGTCCGTGATATTTTTGGAAAAGAAGTAGATTTTGTTAGAAAAAAAATGTTTTAATTATAAAAGGAAATAAGCTAGTTAATATTTTTATATTATTTTATTATTTATTAAATAGAATATTAAAATAGATTTTAAAATAAATAAGTAAGTATTGCACCTCATATTTTTGGAAAATAGAGATTTTAGTGATAACAAATATAAAAGATATTATGTTTTAATTAAAAGATAATTGTCGTGATATTTTTAGAAAATGAGTAGATTTTGTTATATTTTTTTTTAATTATAAAAGGCAATCAGTTAGTTACTATTTTATATTATTTTATTATATATTAAATAGAGTATTAAAATAGGTTTTAAAATAAATAAGTAAGGATTGCACCTCATATTTTTGGAAAACATAGATTTTAGTAATAAAAAATATAAAAGGTAAAATGTTTTAATTTAAAGATAATTGTAATGATATTTTTGGAAAAGGAGTAGATTTTGTTAGAAAAAAAATATTTTAATTATAAAAGCCAATCATTTAGTTACTATTTTGGTAACTTGACAATAATACAATTCCATTAAAGATTTGATTTGTAGTAGCTTTCGTTATCCTAAAAAGAAAGAAGTATATTTGTAGCAGTGTATCCTAAATTTAAACAAATTAGATCCCACATTTCCATTTTTTTGATTATATTTCAATATTATTTGATTTTTATGTAGTAAAATATAGTGAAATATTAATGTAGAATAAAACTTTCCCGAATTTTGATTATATTATTAATTTATTAATTAGAAAAAGTACCGAAAACCAAAAACCGACCGTTAACCGAAAACCAAAACTTTCAATGTTTCGGCTTTAATAATACTAGCTTAAAACCCGTGCGATGCACGAATTGTTAATTTTTATTTTATTATTATTTTTTTAATATTTTATTAATTGTAATTGTGCAAAAAATAAGTAGACATGTTAAAATAGCTAAACAATTTTAATTAATTAAAAACATTAAAACAGATTTTAAAATAAATAAGTATGGGGTTGCCCATTATATTTTTGAAAATGAGGGGTTTTAGTTAGAAAAAATAAAAAATGTAACATATATTTAGTTTAGAAAGGTAAATGCCCGTAATATTTTTGGAAAATGAGGTTTTAAAATTTAATAATTAAAAGTATTTAATACGTTTTAAAATGCATGAAAAATACTTAAAAATCTAGAAAAATTCACAGAAAATTCCATAAATCCTAGAAAAATATGCAGAATATTATAGAAATGCATAAAATTAATATAAACTTGCAGAAAAATTCAAGCAACAATATTTACAATCTGAAAAATACCTAAATAATTCTAAATAAATATATTTTCAATAAAAATACATTTCTCTACTTAAAAAATATGAGAAAAATATTTTTAAAGAAAATAAAATATTTAGAGCTATTTAAATACACAAGCATGTACTATTAAATGAGAATTGACAGTGAATATCATTTAAATGACAAGAGAAAATGAATTTTTAAAGAACAAACATGACAGAGATATTGTTAATCACTAAGACTGTTTAACATACCCAATTTACCAACTAACTTGATAAATGTGGATTCGTCAACAGATTTAGTGAATATATCTGCAGTCTGTTCTTCTGTGGGTACAAAATGTAACTCCACAGTTCCATTCATGACATGCTCTCTGATAAAATGATACCTGATATCAATGTGCTTCGTTCTCGAGTGCTGCACAGGGTTGTTGGAGATTGCTATGGCACTTGTATTATCACAAAATATGGGAATTTTGTCTAATGCAAAGCCATAGTCCTTTAATTGATTCCGTATCCATAAGATCTGAGCACAACAGCTTCCAACAGCAATATATTCAGCTTCTGCTGTTGAATTGGAAACTGTTTGCTGTTTCTTGCTATACCAGGAAATCAACCTACCTCCTAGGAATTGACAACTCCCAGAGGTGCTCTTTCTATCCACAACACTACCTGCATAATCAGAATCTGTATATCCAACAAGATTAAAACCAGAATCTTAAGGGTACCAGATACCTAGATTAGGTGTACCCTTAAGATATCTCAAGATTCTTTTCACAGCAACGAGATGTACATCTCTAGGGTCCGCTTGGAACCTTGCACACAAGCATGTAGCATACATAATATCTGGTCTACTAGCAGTAAGATAGAGTAAGGAGTCAATCATACCTCTGTAGCTTGTAACATCTACCTTGATAGATTTGTCAGAAGCTCCAAGTTTGATGGCTGTTGAAGATGGAGTCCTTGCTGATGCTGAATCCTCCATGTGATACTTCTTGAGGAGTTCTTTAAGATACTTGGATTGACAAATAAATATACCATTTGTCCTTTGACTTACTTGCAACCCAAGAAAGAACTTCAGCTCACCCATCATACTCATTTCAAACTTACTCTGCATTAGCTTAGCAAATCTCTTACAGAGATCATCATTAGTAGACCCAAATATGATGTCATCCACATAGACTTGGACTAATATCATATCACCTTTATGTTTCTTTGAAAAAAGATTTTTGTCTATGATACCTCTAACAAAACCATTTTCTAAAAGAAAACCAGAGAGAGTGTCATACCATTTTCTTGGGGCTTGTTTGAGACCATAGATAGCCTTGAAGAGAAAGTACACAAAGTCCAGCAGCTCCTGATTTTCAAAGCCAGGGGGCTGTTCCACATACACTTCTTCATCAAGTTCACCATTCAGGAATGCACTCTTAACATCCATTTGATAGACTTTAAAATTGGAGTAAGCAGCAAATGTTAAGAACATCCTGATGGCCTCAAGTCTAGCCACTGGTGCATAGGTGTTAGATCAGAATTCAATGATCGTCAGAAGCTAGACTCAACTGATCAGGATTGCTGACGTCATCAGTATTGCATGGTCATCAGTATTTGATCAAGCGTCAGTATCTTATTGATCATCAGGATTCCTACTCAGACTATGATCAGGTTTGATCATCAGGACTTGAAGCTGATCAGGATTCCTACTTCGAGTTATATTTGGAGTCTAGATAAACATGGAAGTTTATTCTATTTGTTCCTGGTTTGTAGAATGCAGCTATCGATTAAAGATATGTTTCTATCTTTGTTATGATTAGGACTTATCTTGTTATTGATAGAGAAGCTGTGTGCACTATATAAACACAGTTTTGGTTTCGATTTATGTAATTCATTCGAGAGAGAACATAATCGGAGAGAAGCTCTTAAGAACAGAATTTCTTGAGAGAGTTTTTGTAAGCTAGCAGCTCTTAAGAACATCAGAATTTCTTAAGAGAGTTTGTAACAGTTTTATATCAAAGTTAATAAAGCTGTTATTGTTATTGTTATTGATCTTTCATATTTGTGTTATATAAAGTCGAGAATCTTATACAATTGTATTCAACCCCCTTCTACAATTGTTATTTACTGGGCAACAATTGGTATCAGAGCAAACTGATTTAATTCTGAATCAGAAACGATCTAAAGATGTCGACAACCAAGTATGAAAGCATGAAGATTCCCATCTTGAAGATATCAGAATATCCCACATGGAGGGTAAAGATGCTGATGTACCTGGAGGCTATGGATCCTGACAATCTGGACAGGATTCGTGATGGACCATATATACCAACAAAGTTCGTAGAACGAACAGATACTGTACCAGAACATTATGTGGTCAAAGCTAAATCTGAATGGACTCCAGAAGAAAAAGCTCATGTACTCAGAGAACCAAAGATAAAGAATATCTTGCACAATGGTCTTGATGCTGTTATGTCAAACAGAGTGATTGCATGCAAGTCTTCAAAAGAAATCTGGGATACTTTGGAAACTCAGTGCCAGGGATCTGCATCTGTCAAGAAAAACAGAAGGGCTCTATTGATTCAAGAATATGAACAATTCGATGCAAGACCTGAAGAGAGCCTGACTGAGCTATATGATAGATTCCTGACACTATTGAACAACTTATCCTTAGTTGACAAAGTATATGAAACTGAAGATTCAAACACCAAATTTCTTAGAGCTTTACCTGAAGAATGGGATACTCAGACCTCAATCATTAGACACCAGTATGATCTGAACATTGTGTCTCTTGATGAGATCTATGGGATGCTAAGAACTCATGATCTTGAAGTTCAACAGAGAAAGAACAAGAAAAGCAGCAAGACAAAGTCAATTGCTTTGAATGTAGAAGCAAAATCAAAAGAGAAAGCTATGGAGGTCTCTAGAAGGAAAGCAAGAGTAGCTGAGTCAGATCCTGACGACTCTTCATCAGATACTGATGGCAATCCTGATGCCAATACTGGTGATGAATCTTCTGATTCAGACATGGAAGAGATGGTTGCTATGATTGTCAGAAACTTCAGAAGGATGAAGTTCAGGAAGAATAGAAGACAAGGCAACTTTCAGAAAAAGACCTTCAAAGCAGACAAAGACAAGTATATCAAGAAGGACAGCAAGGGTAGCAAATTTGACAAGTCAAAGGTTAGATGCTACAAGTGTAATGGTATGGGTCACTTTGCTTCTGAATGCAACAAGACAAAGGCACTCATCACATCAAGCAAGGATTGGATGGACTCTTCCTCAGAATCTGATACTGAGGTAGTTAACTATGCGTTAATGGCCAATGCTGATGTAACTGCTGCTCCTGATGATAAGGTACTAAATACTATCTTTGATTTTGATACTGATAATGCTTCTGAGTTAAGACGTTTTCTAAAGTCATTACATATTAGCTTTAGAAGTCAAACTGCTGAGAATACTAGAATCTTATCTGAGATGTCTGACCTTAGAAAAAGGAATGAGATATTAGAAGCTGAATTTTCTCGTATGCAAGAAGTACAAAAAGAATGTGACAATGTTAAACACATGCACTTAGAGATGACATCTAAATGTACTTCCCTTGAAAAAGAACTTGAATATGCTAATGAGAAAATCAGAACCTGGACAGACTCTGGTAGGAAATTTCATGAGATTAATACCTCTAAGAATTGGAAAGAGTGTCTAGGATATAAGTCAGATGAAGATAAGAAATTAGCAGAGAAAATTGTCATTGATGAGACAGTCAGTCCAAAGACCTATAGACATGTTATAGACTCAACCAAATCTAAGATTACTCCTGTTAATTTTGTTTTTGGTAAGGATTCCAATTCTACTTTTGAAAAGGGATCTTCTTCTACTCAAGGAATTAAAATTATAAAGTCTAAACCTGTCATGAACAAAGTCACTAAGAATGTAGGTCTATTGTCTCAGAAACAGCTTAAAGATAAAATCTGTGAGGTTACAGATAAGAAAAAGGAAGCTACTGTTAAGAGAAACAGGAATGGTAAAGTTGGGATCAATAAAGAGAATGGTTATAAATATATCCCAAATGCACCTAGAAAGTGTTGTTTTAACTGTGGTAACTCTAATCATCTTGCTATTGATTGTAAAAAGAGTAAGAAGAAAATTGCTGAAATTCCTAAGTCTGATGTTAGGAATAGATCAGTATTTTACAAACCACAGAATTCCTATTTTCATTGTGGTAGTCTATGGCATTCTATTTATACATGTAAAGAGTATCATGATTTGTACTATAACTTTTATGATCCATTGCCTAAGTTTGAAAGTAGTACAAAGTCTGATAGAACTGAAAATGTCATAAAGAAGCATGCTTTTGTTAATACTGATACTGACAAAGCAAATCCTGATGGAGTAAATCCTGTCAGGACTGCTAAAGTCAAAAAGTCTTCTGCTATTAAATTTAATAAAATGCATGAACAAGGAATCCAACAAGTGTGGGTTCCTAAACATTCTGACTAGTGTTTTACTATTCTGATGCAGGGTAAAAGGGAAAATGTGTTAGTCATGGATAGTGGATGTTCTGTGCACATGACTGGAAACAAAGCCCTGTTATCAGAATATGAGGAAAAAGCTGGCCCAACTGTGTCTTATGGAGATGGCAACATTGGACAAACCTTGGGATATGACAATATAATCATTGGAAGTGTCATCATTGAAAAAGTAGCTCTAGTGAAGGGACTAAAACACAACTTGTTGAGTATTAGTCAAATCACTGACAGAGGTTATCATGTCAATTTCTATTCCACACATTGTGAAGTAGTCAGTAAAGCAACAGGGAAGATAGCACTAACTGGCTACAGGCATGGTAACATATATGAAGCCAACATTCTCTCAGATACTGATGGCTCCCCTACATGTTTCATCAGTAAAGCTTCAGTAGATGAAAGTTGGAATTGGCACAAGAAGCTTTCTCATCTCAACTTCAGCAACATCAATGAGTTGGTTAAGAAAGAGTTAGTAAGAGGATTACCTAATGTCTTATATACACCTGATGGACTCTGTGATGCATGCCAAAAAGCAAAACAAAGAAGGACATCATTCCAGAGTAAATCAGAATCCTCTATTGAAGAACCATATCACATGCTACATCTTGATCTGTTTGGTCCAGTCAACATCATGTCCATCAGTAAGAAAAGGTACACTCTTGTAATTATTGATGAATATTCTAGATTCACCTGGGTGTATTTTCTGCATAGAAAAGATGAAACTCCTGAAGTTCTGTTGGATCATGTGAGGATGATTGAGACAACCACAAAGTACAAAGTCAAGATTCTGAGAAGTGATAATGGTACTGAATTTAAGAATTCAAAGATGGAAGAGTTCTGCAAATACAAAGGAATCATTCAACAATTCTCTGCTCCTGGCACACCTCAGCAAAATGGAGTAGTAGAAAGGAAGAATAGAACTCTTATTGAAGCTGGCAGAACTATGTTGGAAGAAGCTAAATTACCTACATATTTCTGGGCAGAAGCAGTCAACACAGCATGCTATACACAAAATCTCACATTGATAAACAGGCATGGTGTCACTCCTTATCAGTCACTCAAAGAGAAGAAACCAAGTCTGAAGCATTTGCATGTGTTTGGCTGTAAATGTTTTGTTCTCAGAACTCATCCTGAACAGCTAGGGAAATTTGAAACAAAGGCTGATGAAGGAATATTCATAGGTTATCCTACATCAAGAGCCTTCAGAGTTTTTAATTTGAGAACAAGAACTGTCATGGAGTCAATACATGTATCTTTTGATGACAAGAAGATAACTGGAATCATTGAAGACTCACATGATAGATTACTATTTGAAAATGAAGCTTCCAAGGAACCTGAAGAAATTGAATCAGATCCTGTCAATTCATCAGATACTGATGGGTCACCAAATCCTGATGACTCACCAGGTACTGATGGTACTAATACTGATGATGCAAACAACAGTGATACAACTAGTAGTGCTAATGTTGAGGGGGAGCAACGACATTCAACTACAAGTTCAGAGTCAACTCAATCATCAGGACAGAATTCTTCAGATACTGATTCAAGTGATGATCCTGACAACACATCAGGAGGACATAACAATAATTCAGGAAGAGCTTCATCTCAAGCAAATTCTTTCAATCAAGATAACACCAATCCAGGGGGAGCATCTACTTCAAGAAACAATTTGACACCAGCAAGGAAATGGACAAAAGATCATACTCCTGATTTGATAATTGGAGATCCTGATGCAGGTGTTCAAACAAGAAGTGCAACTCA
The DNA here is from genome assembly GCA_030848705.1 of Heracleum sosnowskyi. Classification (NCBI taxonomy): domain Eukaryota; kingdom Viridiplantae; phylum Streptophyta; class Magnoliopsida; order Apiales; family Apiaceae; genus Heracleum; species Heracleum sosnowskyi. The sequence continues at coordinate 14,977,003 of CM061237.1, forward strand.
GAATGAATGTTTATATAATAACTTTCTATCCAAGGAGGAGCCTAAGAAAGTTGAAGATGCACTTAAAGATGCTGATTGGGTTACTGCAATGCAAGAAGAACTGAATGAATTTGAAAGGAATGAAGTCTGGAAACTGGTACCAAGACCAAAGAATAGATCAATAGTTGGTACAAAGTGGATTTTCAAGAACAAGACTGATTCTGATGGAGTCATTATCAGAAATAAAGCTAGACTAGTTGCAAAGGGGTATTCCCAACAAGAGGGAATTGACTATGATGAAACTTTTGCTCCTGTTGCAAGACTAGAAGCCATCAGGATATTTCTTGCTTATGCAGCACATAAGAAATTCAAGGTTTTCCAGATGGATGTTAAAAGTGCTTTCTTAAATGGTGAACTGGAGGAAGAAGTTTATGTTGAACAACCTCCTGGTTTCATTGATCCTAAATATCCAGATCATGTCTACAGACTGGATAAGGCACTTTATGGACTAAAGCAAGCTCCAAGAGCATGGTATGAAACCTTAGCTCAATTCTTACTGGAAAGTGGATTCAAAAGAGGTGCAATTGATAAAACTCTATTTTATTTGAATCATGGTAAGGAGTTGCTGTTAGTTCAGATTTATGTTGATGATATCATTTTTGGGTCAACAAACAATAAGCTGTGTGAAAAGTTTTCCAAGCTTATGCAGTCAAGATATCAAATGAGCATGATGGGAGAAATGAGTTACTTTCTGGGTCTTCAAGTTAAACAGACTGATGAAGGGATTTTTATTAATCAGTCTAAATACACAAGGAATTTACTGACAAGGTTTAACATGCAAGACAGTACTCCTGCTTCAACTCCCATAGCTACAGCTACCAAACTTGATCCTGATCAAGGTGAAGAGGTAGATGTAACTCACTACAGAGGAATGATTGGCTCTTTATTGTATCTCACTGCCAGTAGACCAGATATCATGTTTGCAACCTGTCTATGTGCAAGATTTCAAGCAAAACCTAGAGAACCACATCTGATTGCAGTCAAAAGAATTTTCAGATATCTCAAAGGCACTCCTTCACTTGGCCTTTGGTATGCAAGGGAATCAGATTTTGGGTTGTGTGGTTATTCAGATGCTGATTTTGCAGGATGCAAAATAGACAGGAAAAGTACTTCAGGAAGTTGTCAGTTTTTGGGTGGAAGACTAGTTTCATGGTTCAGTAAAAAGCAGAAATCTATTTCCACTTCAACTGCAGAAGCTGAGTACATTGCTGCAGGAAGTTGTTGTGCTCAGATAATGTGGATGAGAAATCAGTTGTTAGATTATGGCCTGTCATACTCAAAAATCCCTATTTATTGTGATAACCAAAGTGCTATTGCAATGACAGGAAATCCAGTTCAGCATTCTCTTACTAAACACATAAGTATCAGATATCACTTTATAAGAGAACAGGTTCTGGAAGGAACAATTGAACTTCACTTTGTTCCTACTGATCAACAACTAGCTGATATATTCACCAAGCCACTACCTGAAGCTACTTTCAATAAATTGGTGAATGAACTTGGAATGATGAATTTTGAGAATTTCTGAGGAAAAGCTACAGAGAGGAAATCCTGATAACTGTCAAATCCTGATGGTTATTCAGAAAGGTATGTATCTTTGATCAAATCCTGATAGGACTCAATCCTGACAGGAAGTCCACTGGTCAAATCCTGATGCTCAAATGTTTGAAGCTGGTATGAAAACCAGAGGTTCTATGCTAATTTGTCATCAACACTCCTGGTAAACTCTGGACAATTCGATTATTACTTAGTCTTTGATTAAGTTTTCAGTCTTAATTATCAATTTCAATTTCATTATTATCAGAGTTTATTATTTATCATCTGAATATCACTATGAGTGTTACTAACAAATGTTGCAGGCAAGAACAGGAAGAAAACAATTGAGAAAATAGACAAATTTCATTAATACTTGAAGATACATTACACATGAAATATGGAAATTACATATTTGTTTTCCTAGTCTATTTTCTACTCAGGAAATCGTGCTTTACAGATAAGCATGAACACGTGCCCTGCAAATTAGCATGAATGCTCCTGAGCAGCTTCACAGTCCATCAGAACTGGAAGGTCTCTTGTTCCATCCTTAAGAGACAAGAAGAGGAGCTGATGCACTTGAAGGCGGATCGTCATCGTGATCACCGGGATGCTTCCTTGCCTCCACCGTGCATGAAGCACTTGCATCAAACACTTTCCTTCTTCTCCTCTCTCGCTCTTCAACGAGGTCCTCATCCTCTTCATCATCCTCATCGTCTTCATCCTCTTCATAGATGAGATTCTCAAGAGGATTCCAACCAGGATTGGCTTGCACAAAGTCGTGCCACACCACATCAACCATAGCGTTTATAAACGCTTCATATTCCTGAGGGTCAGGAACTGGTTGTGGCTCCATCTCAGCAAGAGCCTCATCCATTTGTTGCCAAATTCTATCAAGTTCTTCATCAGGTATGTTGTTTTGATTGTTGACAGCCATTGAAAAACAAAGAAGGTGAAAGGTTTTCGTAAGTTTTTCTCTGGAGAGGGTGTGTGTTTTAATAGATATATGATGATTATGCTTAACAGTTCTCTTTTATAGAGAATGTGTATTAAGGGTGCAGGTCATTTCTACAATCTCGATGAGACGGTTCGGTTTTCCATAAATATTTTTGCCTCGTTTGCTGGTAAGCGTGTTTTAATTCTATGACCATTAATTTGGTTATTTTTCTTAAACCAAAACGCTATTCAGGATTGTTAAAATAAATTTTGTTTTCTTAAATAAAATTTTATTTTAATCTTATTGAATATTTTTTTTTAATCCTGATATGGCAAAATATTTTGTGCGGAAATGCTTTTATTCCTGATGAGGTTAGGTTTTTCTTACATCAGAAAATGCCTACTCGTTATGGACTACTTTCTAATGCTATGGTACAAGGACCAACCCACCTTGTTCCTGACACAAGCATGCAACCTAAACAGTCTAAACAGTTAACAACCACCTCTACTGTTTCTCAAAAGACTTTAGTTGTAAAATCAAAGAAATCAGCTAGAACTGATGTGTCTGGAAGGCAATCAGGTTCAAAGGATTTTTCCTCTACACCACTCACTAAAAAGAAGATACAAGGGGGTGCACAAGGGGTCCTGGTCAAGAAAGCTGATAAGGTTGTTAAGGATGTTCCTGTGAAAAGGAAGTTAAGGTTGATTGATGAAAGTGATTCAGAGGATGACTTACCTATATCCTCTGTGATGAATGTGAACAAGGAAGTTGCTGATACTGCTACTAAAGCTGTGGTACTTTCATCAAAACCACAAAAGACAAGGAAATTATCAAAGAGCAGGTATCATATTCCTTTGACAGTGCAAATGAAGGATACTGATATTCAGACATCAAATCCTGATGAGTCATCTACTCCTGATGCTCTAGCAAATCCTGATGTTAGTATTCCTGATGCAACAACAAAAGTTGTCTCTATATCAGACTCTCCAGCCTCTCCATCTCAGATTCGAGGACATTCTTGGGAGAAGGTTTCTACAACTGCTTCCTTGGTTGGTCTTACACCTACATCAAAGAAAAAGAGGAATGCAGAAGAGTTAGTCTATCAGAGACAGAAGAAGCTGAAAGGATCAAGCCCACAAGAACCTGAATTTCAGAGTAATTCAGCAGCTATTGTTGATCCTGCCACACAAGAACCACTCAATCAAAGTTTGGGTGAAGGCTTAGCTAGTGGAATGGTCACACAAGAATCATTTTCTCAAAGGGAGAATGAAGACATCAACATTCCAGCTACACAAGAACCATCTTCTCAAAGTGAAGATGCAGGCAAAGCTACAGCTTCTGTTGAAAGATTGGTCGAGAACATTGTCAATGAGGGAAGCACACAAGAACCTTTAGCTCAAAGTGTTGAAGCAGCTTCTGAACCTCAAGCTCCACAAGAACCATTGGTAGCAAATACTGATGCAAGCATATCAAATCCTGACGATGTTCATCCTGACGTTAGTGGTGCTCCTGATACTGAGCCTATTTTGATACAGCCACTTCGTTCAAGACCAATGGATCATCCTATCTCAGAACCACAGGATAAACTGAAAGGTATTGCTATTCCTGATCCTGATATTACTCCTGATACTGATGATGATAGTTCTGATGATGATAGTGATGATGATAATGAGAATAGAAAAGAGAAGGAACAACTTGCTACAGCACTCAAGATTAGTCTTGGAACTAATTTTGGTTCATCAAGTACATATATGGCTAGCAATGCTTCCACTGGGAAAGATCAGAGACAAGATTTTTCTACTCCTTCCTTTGATCCTGCAGAGGCATTTAGACAGAATGAATGGAACAATTCATGGCACAATTCTGATGAATCTATCAGTTTTTCTTCTGCTATTGAACATGCCTATAATGCAGTGAAGTCTATAGAGAATCAAGACTTGAAGAATCATCTGAAGGCTACAACTCTGTTATCCAAAAGCCTGAAAAGTGAGATTGATTCTATCAAGGGTTCAACTGAAAAAGTGAGGACTGATATCTTTAATAATTTTACAAAGGTGCCTACTACTTTACAACTGAGGGTAGTGGAATCCCAAGTGAAATCTGTTGTTTCAGAACAAACCTCAATCACTCAAAGAATTGATTCTCTGGATACTAAGGTAACTGAAATTCAAGCCTCTCTTTCCTTAATTTTGCAATTATTGTCAAATCCTGATGTCAAAAAGGGGGAGAAGGTTATTCAGACAAAATGTACACCTGATCTAGTATTAAGAAATAATGATGATGATACTGGAGATGATGGTGGTGACAAAGTGATACAAGGAGAAACCTCTGATGCTGTTGTTATGAAGACAATCCAAACTTCTCAAAGTCAAACAACGCAGTCAACTCATGTTTCTGATTCTGGAGTTAAGACAGTAAGAACATTGGTGCAATCTCAGATCCTGACGGAAGATCAAATCCTGACACCTGGTCATGGACACATTCTTGCTACAATTCCTGAAGGTGATGAAGATGTGATTATTGATAATCCTGAAGATGCATCAAATTTATTCCAGAAGTTTTCTACAAAAGACGGTAGAATTGTTACTCTTTATCACACTGATAAAAGAGTTCAACAATTATTTGCCAGAAAAGCACTCTCTACAGCAAGTGAAGAATATCCAGATCTCTCACATGAAGAATTCTTGAGACTACAAAGAGAGACAGTGGAAAGCTATACTGCTCCTGCTAGAGGTAGAGGAAGCAGAGGTAGGAGAGGTGCTAGAAGAAGTAAAAGAGGTTCTTCAACTCAAATATTACCTAGACAGACAAGGTCTAGAGGGTTAAGAATTGAAGAAATTCCTGAACCTATTCAAACTCTAGTAGTTCCTGACAGATCTACTTTTGGTGATGATGGAATTGTTGAAGAAGAACCTGAATTGAGAAGAAAATCAAGAAAATCAACTCTCAGCAATACAAATCAAATTGAAGATTCTAATCCTGACAATATTCAAGATCCTGATGAATCTGAAATTCTGCAAGAGGTTGATTTGATAATCTTATCTACTGTTGTTGATTGTCACAACAAAGAAGTAGATGAAGAAGAAGAAGCCAGAAGAAGAGATATTACAAAAAGAACATATGAAGATTTCAATCTCTATCTACAAAGGCTTAAACTTTCAAATGGAAGAAAATGGAGAAATTCAAGCAGACAAGAATCTTTACTTGAAAGAAGCTACGCTCATGAAAAGGAGAAATACAAGAAGTGGAAACATATTAGCACATTAAGTTGTGATACACCTATCAATTTTCAGTCTGGTGGAATTATTACAAGCGCTTCAAGTGTTGTTGATTTGTCTGATATGGCTAGATCAAAAACACTCTGGTTAAAGATGTTTTCAAATCTGAAGCAATTGTCAAGTAATTCAAGAGGAGGTATTGGACACAGAGATGGTGAATATCTGAATATGTCATATGTTGATCCTTACTCCTTGACAGAAATTGGAGGTACTTTAACTTCTGAAAACCTGAACAATTTATTAGCTGTTGATATAGTTATAGATTGTCATGATGGTTTTGAAAAGAAAGAAAAGCTTCTGTACTTCATGAAAGATGGTAGTGTGAAGATTCTATCTATTCAAGATCTGCTGATGAAAACTACACAGGAACTGAAATATGTTCACTATCTGTTAAGATGGAAGAACCAAGTGTACAAAGAATGGAGTGACATGATTTTGTCAACTATAAGAAGAAGACTGGATGGAAACAGTAATTTCAATGGTAATTATACTCCCATGTACTTAAATCAAAGAGGTCAGGATGTGGAAATGCAAAGGGGTACTGGTGTTAAAGAAGTAAATTTTGGCATGACTCATCTTTCTCTCAATCCTGATGGGAAGGAAATTGCTTATCTTTTGCTTGAAGAGCACAGTCTACAGAGAAACTCCATACAGAATCTCAGAGCAGCTATCTACCAGATTAATGAGGAAGATGAAGAACTCAGAAATCTTAAGGAAAGACTGATTCAAATTCTTGAAGAAAAAGAAGAAAGTTTATTATTCAACTTCTTGAAGATGAATCTGTTCTATCACAAAGCTTAAACAGATAAGTTGTTTCTGAAGATACTTGTACATTTTGATACATGTTTTTGACATCATTGAATATTTGGAATCTATACTTTATTTCACAAAGTATGAGATTGGGGGAGATTGTTAGATCAGAATTCAATGATCGTCAGAAGCTAGACTCAACTGATCAGGATTGCTGACGTCATCAGTATTGCATGGTCATCAGTATTTGATCAAGCGTCAGTATCTTATTGATCATCAGGATTCCTACTCAGACTATGATCAGGTTTGATCATCAGGACTTGAAGCTGATCAGGATTCCTACTTCGAGTTATATTTGGAGTCTAGATAAACATGGAAGTTTATTCTATTTGTTCCTGGTTTGTAGAATGCAGCTATCGATTAAAGATATGTTTCTATCTTTGTTATGATTAGGACTTATCTTGTTATTGATAGAGAAGCTGTGTGCACTATATAAACACAGTTTTGGTTTCGATTTATGTAATTCATTCGAGAGAGAACATAATCGGAGAGAAGCTCTTAAGAACAGAATTTCTTGAGAGAGTTTTTGTAAGCTAGCAGCTCTTAAGAACATCAGAATTTCTTAAGAGAGTTTGTAACAGTTTTATATCAAAGTTAATAAAGCTGTTATTGTTATTGTTATTGATCTTTCATATTTGTGTTATATAAAGTCGAGAATCTTATACAATTGTATTCAACCCCCTTCTACAATTGTTATTTACTGGGCAACAATAGGTTTCATCATAATCAATGCCTTCAGCTTGTGAATACCCTTGTGCAACCAGTCTTGCCTTGTTCCTTGTAACAATGCCATCCTCATCTAGTTTGTTTATGTATACCCATCTTGTACCAAATACTTTCTTGTTCTTGGGCCTGGGTACCAGCTTCCAGACTTGCTGTTGTTCAAATTGATTGAGTTCATCTTGCATAGCAATCACCCAATCTGGATCAGTCAGTGCTTCCTCAGTTTTCTTTGGCTCCATTTTAGATAGAAATGCTGAGAAAAGACATTCATTCTGAGAAGCTCTTCTAGTTTTAACTCCAACATCTGGATCACCAATGATCAGCTCAAAAGGATGAGCTCTATTCCAAACAGTCTGTCTTGGAAGATTTGATCTTGATGATTCACCTTGAAATTCACTTTGATGTTGTGAGTGACTAGTTGATCCTTCATTTGCTCCCCCTGAGTTGTTGCTTGATTGCCTTGATGATTCTTCTCCAGTGTTGGTGGTATCTCCATTGTTACCTGTGTTTCCACCACCATCACCATGATCATTATCATCATTGTTATTATCATCACCAGCAATAACTTCAGGTGGGACTTCATCATCTGATTCTGAGTCTGGCAAGTTATCAAACTTCAGCTTTTCAGATGAGTCTTCTTTTTGGATACTGGGGAACTTAGTGTCATCAAAAGTAACATTGACACTTTCCTTTACTGTGTGACTGCCAATCACATAGACCCTGTAAGATCTTCTGGAATATCCAACAAAAATAGCTTCTTGTGCCTTTGCATCAAACTTGCCACGTTTAACATTGTCATCTATAAGCACAAAGCATTTTGCTCCAAATACATGAAAGTACTTGACAGTTGGTTTCTTGTTGTTCATGATCTCATACGGAGTCTTCATTAAGTCCTTGTTGATTAAAGTTCGATTCTGAGTATAACAAGCTGTATTCGCTGCTTCAGCCCAAAAGTACGTTGGAAGTTTGGACTCACTTAGCATAGTCCTAGCTGCTTCAATCAATGTACGATTCTTTCTTTCCACTACTCCATTTTGTTGAGGAGTTCTAGGGGCAGAATACTGTCTTGTTATTCCTTTATCAGCACAAAAGTCATTTAGAATGGCATTCTTGAATTCAGTACCATTATCTGACCTTATGGCTCTAACAGGGAATCTAGAATCCAGCTCAATCAACTTTATGTGGCCAATCACCAGGAATGGGGTCTCATCCTTGGAATGTAGGAATAAAACCCATGTATATTTTGAATAGTCATCAACAATCACAAGTGCATATTGTTTCTTTGACATGGACATCACATTAACTGGACCAAACAAATCCATGTGCAGAAGCTGAAGAGGTTCAGTTATTGATGATGTATCAGTGCCCTTGTGAGAAGCTTTCTTTGACTTTCCTTTCTGGCATGCCTCACACAGTCCTTCCTGTGTAAATTCCATCTGAGGCAAACCTCTAACTAATTCCCTCTTGACTAAAGAGTTCATAGTTTTGAAGTTAAGGTGAGACATCTTCTTGTGTCATAGCCAACTATCATCTGATGAAGCTTTAGCATAAAAACAATTAACTTCATCTTTGAATCCCGAGTTCAGATCAGCTATGAACAAGTCACCTTTCCTTACTCCTTGAAGAGCAGGCTTTCCATTCTTCTTGTGAAGGATCTGACACTTCTCTCTTTCAAAGGAAACAACATATCCTCTGTCACAGAACTTACTGATGCTGAGAAGATTGAACGTCAGACCTTCCACAAATGAAACATCTTCAATGATAACATTTCCGTACTTCAAACAGCCATATCCTTTCGTAATACCCTTGCTGTTATCTCCAAAGGTTACTACAGGGCCAGCTTTCTCAACCAAATTTGATAGCAGGGCTCTATCTCCGGTCATATGCCTTGAACAGCCACTGTCAAGAACCCATATAACACAGCTTACCTGTTTAACTCCCTGCAATACCAGATTGATTAGTCCTTCCTCGGAACCCACACTTGATTGGGTCCGGCATACTTAAAGAATTGGCCTTTGTCAGGCAAAACAACATTTTTAACTAAAACTACTTCAACCTCTTTCACATAAGAGCGTTTCCATTTATAGCCAGCCTTAACACATTTCTGAGTAGGCTTAGGGATAAATGAATCCACTCTAGTCTGAGGAGGACTAGTAGTCTTTGCTTTAACATGCTTCTTATTATTAACATGTTGACGAGGAGCAGTCTTATCACTAGATACATGCTTTTTATTAAAGAAAGCATACATAACATTAAAAGCACAAGACATGCAATTACTCACACCACATGCTTTATGAAAAGAATTAACGGCAGGCATGTTAGTTCTACAGTTGTTTTGATCCAACTTATGGATATCTGATTTAGTCTTTTTAGTTGTAGCAACTTTGACTAGAATATCAGATATACACTTTTTGGATTGTTCAACTTCCAAAGCAATATCTTCTTCACGAATCTCATCTGCAATGATGATAGAGTCTTCATTCAGAGGTTCTGCTTCGGACTCCTTACAGAAGGGTGTTTCAATACCCTTAAGCACATATGGAACAACCTTTCCTTCAGATTTGAATCTACAAGGGGAATTAATTCCAAGCAATCCAATGGCCTCATTATAACCATAACCTATACTGACATGATTACCAATAGCTTGTTTATTGAGAATCTCTTTAGCCGTCTTACAAGAGCTGAAATAGGCATTAGCTTTAGTCTTCAACTCACTAATCTCTTTCTTAAGAATGGTTTCCAGTTGAATATAACATTTAACCCTATTCTCAAGAAAAGCTATTTTCTCAACAAGTTCATCCTGATTAACATGCACTAGTTTTAATTCTTTTATCTCATTTTCAAGATTTGTGTTTAAAAGAATTATTCTATCATTTTCAGTGCGAGCACATTCTAAGGTGCCACCAAGATGACGAATCATTTCAGTATCAGTAAACATTACCTCTGACATGTGTGCAGATGAAGTGCTTGCCTCTTTAGCCACTAAAGCAAGGTTCCCAATCTCACCTGCTTCTTCATCACTGTCAGTGTCATCCCAACTCTTTCCTTCAGCAACATAAGCTTTCCCAATCTTGTTCTTCTTGCTAGAATCAAATGTGTTTCTAGTCACTTGCTTTGGCTTTCTGCACTCAGTAGCAAAGTGACCCAACTCATTGCAATTGTAGCATCTGATTGTGCTCCTTTCCACAGTTCCAGTTTTGTAGCCACCCCTTGAGCCACTTGAAGAGGAAGATCCACCTCTCTGAAATCTGGGTCTGAACTTAAGATTGGGATTCCTTTTGAATCTGAACTTCCCAAACTTCCTGACTATCAAAGCCAAATCACCATCCTCCAGCTGATCAAGTTCTTCTGAAGAATAGAAGTCACCACTAGATTGATCAATGGATGTTAATCCATATTCAGCATCAATAACATTCATGTTAGAACTGGAAGGTTGAACAGCCTTCACTTCCAGTTTCTGTGGGACTTCAGCAGCCAGTGCAGTAGAAGTACTAACAATCTTCCCAGTTCCATACAGCTCCCTTTGTTGAATCTGCTCCAGCTCATAGGTCTTCAGAACACCATACAATCTCTCCAAAGCAATCTCATTCATATCTCTTGCTTCTCTAATGGCAGAAATCTTGTGCTCCAAATGAGGTGGAAGTGTAAGAAGGAACTTCTTGTTAATCTCCTTGTTGGTGTAGTGCTTCCCATTGAGATTCAGATCATTGATTAATTTGTTATATCTCTCAAAAACCTGAGAGATACCTTCACCAGGGTTTGATCTGAAATGCTCATATTGTGAGGTGAGAATTTCCAGCATATTCTCCCTAACTTCCTCTGTCCCCTCATTGATTATCTCTATAGTTGCCCAAATGTGTTTAGCAGTATCACAGTTGAGAACATGATTATGCATGATTGGATCAAGACAATCAATAAGGATCAACTGAAGACAGGAATCCAAGGTAACATCCTCTTTCTCATCAGGAGTATAATCCTTGGCATCTTTAGGGTACATTCTAGCAGCCCTAGTCACAACATTATTCTCAATGAGTTCTCCCTCAATAATCATAGGGACTTTGGGACCGTTCTTCAGCACATCAATGTATTTAGGATTTGCAACCTTAAGAAATAGAATCATTTTCTTCTTCCACATTGGATAATGCTCCTTGCTGAACATTGGGATTTTGACAGTACCAACTTTCTGTGTAGTAGACATCTTTTGAGATTTTTAGGAATAAGATAAAAAATCAGAGTTTAAAAGAAAAATCTCAAAACAATTGGATCTTTAATTTGTATATCAATCAAAAGGCTCTGATGCCAATTGTTAGGTCCTGATAAGTTTGTAGAAGGGGGTTGAATACAAACTATACCGTTTTATCGAATTTGTCCTTTAAATGATTTAACTGTTTAGAACAAATTAGTGCGGAATAAAACTGAAACAATATTCAAGTTAAATAAAACTCTATTAAACTTGAAGGGTGTTACAATTCTGATCACTGATTACAAAGAACTTAATAAAACAAATCTAGAATAAATTCGACATGAATTTATCTATTTTTGTAATAAAAAGGATCGAATACTAAAAAGTAGTTCGATATAAAATCTAGGGATTATGATCTGCTAGAAAGTCAAAGCAGTACAAGAGAATCACTTCTTCTGAATTAAATGATTAAGAACAATCAAGAAGTAAATTTATCCTGCAGAATTTAAGCTTGACAGTTGAGAGAATTTAAGACAGTGAAGAATGTTATGTTGCTGTGTGTTCTTTTTCTTTATGTCTGTTGTATTGTAATATTTTGATGATGTCATGTCTTCTGTCTTTTATATAAACTAAATCACAGCATTTGCTTTTCTTTAAGTCCACGTGCAAGCCACTAAATCAGAAAAGAAATTGCCTTTGGAAGACTAGCAGAAATACTATGATTTTGCCTTAGAAGACTCTCGGGAAGACAATGCTTGTGAGGGGAAGACAACCGGGAAGACAACCCTTTGGCCTAGGAAGACTTTCGGGAAGACTCACTTGTGAGTCTTCCTAGTTCATTTTTCTAAGTCTTCCTAGTTCAAACCTAAGTCTTCCTAGTTCATTTTTATTCTAATTTAAATAATTAACTAAATAAATTATGTATTAAATTAATTCTTTACAGAATTAATTTAATAAATAATATACTTAATAGTATTAATTATTTATAAGAGAATAAATAAAATTAGTTGACTTCTAAAACAATTCCAGAATCACTTAAAACTTAGATAAATAATAAACACAATAGTACGTTGACACTCGATGCACTGTCTGGTTCATGAGTGACTAACGACAATGTCTGTTCTTTATCTGTTTGACTTTTAAGCAGTGATTCACTTCCTTCTCATTCAAGAACTCCGTAATCAGTATCTTTTTCTGTCACCACTTGAAATCTCTGTCACTTTAATAAATCCACTGAGCTTGAATACTTCATTGAGGCTTGATCAATAAATTGAGCTTCTTTCAATGTAGAATCACTTCAAGTCTGTAGATGACTTTAATCTTCATTCTTTGACAGATATAATCTTCTGAGATTCCTGTGACAATTGATTTTTATTATTTACTTATTACATCTTAATTAAAGTTGAGTAGAATCCTCGGTGTTTACAAATAGGACTAGACATATGCCTTTCAACAACGTACCATACCGACCAACCAAACTTTTAATGTTTCGTCTATTATATAATAGTATTGATAGTATAGATATATTATATGCCAACACAAGGGCAAAGTTTGCCATTTTAACGCTTGTGAAGTTACGATTTTACCCCTATTTTTTGAAAAATAACAAAAATACTACTGTTATATTATTATGCAAAAATATGTTAATATTTGTTAATGTAGAGAATCGAACCTCCAAGACCAAAGCATAACCATTATGCTACGTTGCTTTTTGAGTTTACTTTAGAGATCTTATTAGATAAGTCACATTATTTCCTCTAATTCTATATTCTTTTTTTATTTTGAACCTTTGAGTAAAGAAAATATTGATCCATATTATTTATATAAATCTGTATATTTTATTTACGTTATTATATATATATAAATGATCAATCATCGTTTTAAATTTTTATTATAGTTGTATATTTTTTGATTAAATATACTTTAGTTATGTTGTTGATAATTCATATTTTTATACCATATTATATATCACTATTGTACATTATTAGAATTAATTAATTATACATAAAATATAGTAATGAACTTGATCTAATATAAGAATTATTGTATATGTTATGTATCTCATTAGTTGTTAAGTCTATAATTTAAAATTAAGAAAATTAGCATCAAAATTATGTAATGTTAATACTTATACACTATGTTCGTCACATTCATTTCTTAACAAAAAAAATTTCAAAATGAACACTTCATTTGTTGATATTTTCTAATATTATAAGTCATTCTTTATTAACTTCGGCATATCTCTAATTTACTCATTTTTTTCATCAATTTTTTCACTTTTTCCACCATTTTAATCCCCCGGTTGATGTCCGAGTCAAAAATCGGGGTGATGATTTAAAATGTAGAATATTACGGAGTATATAATTACAAAAAAGGTTTTCTTTCATTATAAATGATAAATGTAAAAAATAATTTTTTTACACTCTCTTTGTCATGATAAATGATGAGTGTGGAAAATGAAATTTATATGATATAATTTCACATGTTACACATGAATGTAAATTACTCCGGATAAAAAAATATATTTTCATTTTCATTTTTCTCTTTGGATATATATAAATGTATTATACTATTTAAATAAAAATATATAAATTCTATCTATAAAATCATACATAATATATAACTACATCAAATATGAACTATATATCATAGTTTTTAAGTATATAAAATATCAAATATTTAAGTTAAATTAGAAATGTTTTATTGATCAAACATTTAGACTTTGAGGGGTTTAAATGTATAATTCGACTAAAAAGATAAATATTTTAAAATGTAGAAGATAAAATTGAATTGATTCTAAAAAGACGAAAACTCAAAAACATGATCTATGTTTTAAATAAAAAATCAACATGATTAATATGCAATAGATGAAAATAAGATATGATTTTTCTCGATCATAAGGATTATAAAATTGTCTAACTATTAATGACGACCAGTTAGACTATAAGTTTTAACAATAAAAATTCAAATTGTATGTAAAAAAATTATTGAATGATGTTAAAAAAAAGTATAAGTCTTTAATAATAATAGAATTTTATATAATATATTAATTGGATGCGTAATATCATAAAATCATTTTGATATATGAAATTCTAAATAGGTTTTGTGGGCTTTGAGGACATCGTCGAATTACAACACTGAAGCTTATACACAATAAAATACAAGTAAAGTTTGTTTTTTGTATATGAAAAGGTTGAGTTTGTTATTACAAAAATGTCATTCAATATTTGTATTGAAAAAATAGTATAACCTCGTATAAGTCTTCAGGTCAAAATCATGGTTATTTTTCACTTTTAAATAGATGAATAATCCCTAGACATTTATAAAGTTATCACATTTACATTACTTTTTTAAAAAAAATTAGTCTTAAAAATGATATATTTATCAGTATATATTTATTTATAACACGTGCAAAGCACGAGTTATTTTTTGTATTATTTTACTTTTTTATTTAAATTATTATAATCAAATTAAATATAGTAACGAGTGGTTCACGTATTTTACCTTTATTTATGTTTTTAATTTTTGAGTTGTTCTGCCGGATCAGCCGTTCAGAATAAATGTTAATTTTAACATATTTGTAATAAATGTATATTTTAATATGTTGTTGATGAGATTCGAAACTTAAACTTCTATGTAGCATAACTTTTAGTAATACATCTAGATGTTCCAATCAATTTGACTTCAAAGACCCATCAGTATCGATCGATTGTGATTGAAAAAGATAACCAATATGAGTTGTGAACGAAATGATAAATTATACCCCATTTTGTTTATTATAGTTTAATATAGATTATAGTTGATTCGGAATTCATTAATTTGTTCCATATATTTATAAAATTATATAACTGAGCAAAATACATGAATTTTGAGAAATATATATAAGATAATTCAATTTGAGTTATATATGAATTTTTAAAATTTAGGATTTCAATTATTTATGATGATTGAGTTGAAACATTTACTTACGTCATTATAACATGAACTCACTCTATATATGAAGGGGAAACAAAGATGTAACCAAAAAATAGTTCTTTGAAAATTATATATATATGCATAAGTCATTAATGTTGTCTAATCATTCTTACATCGATAAAAATAATCATGTTCCTTTTATCATATAAATATTAGTTGAATATTACGAAATCTAATCAAATTTACAAGTATTTGATTCATGAAAACGGTACGCAATATTACAAATTTACGATAAATTGCAAATATTATCATCTAATGTATTTTTAATTATAAAATTATTTCGATATATGAACAAATTCAGTGATAAATTATTTAATTAATATATGAACAAGTCTTAAAACCTGACAAGGGCACGTTCATCATTCAAAGTAGTTACATTATTCGCCAACAAAATTTCTTAATACTCCGCACAACTCACACTTCTCATCTTACACGATCAAACTTACGATTACACAAACCTCACGTTAATAAATCTACCTTCTCGCAAAAAACATTATTGACATTTTTATGCAGGCACGTGCCTTGCACGGGCTGTTACGCTAGTTTCCTTTAATAACATAAAATACAAATAATTAACCAATAGGAAATGAATGCATAAATTAATCATCAAAATATAAAAGCAAACAAGATAATTAGTTTGGTTAGTTGTTCTTTAATTTATTAATTCAATAGTTAACATATTTATATTAAAAAAATGAACTATGCTAATTAGAACGCATCTCTTAAACCGGGTCGTGTGATGAGCTTATATTTTATAAGTCAATATACTTGAACCAATTTACGAGCATATTTATTTAAAAAAAAATTAGTACATCTCTAAAGATATTTATTTAAGCATAATTATTGCACATCAAGTAAAATAATATACTAATAAAGCATATTATTTTTAATTATTATAATATATTATAACTACTAGTTAGTAGTTAAAAAATACTACTCCCTCCGTCCCATCCATTTGTTATCATTAAAAATGGAAGGTTTGACACGCATTTTAAGACTCTTATAAAATATAGTTTCATTACTTATTTTTAAAAAATTTCTTCTTTGAATAAAAATTAAATGTTTGGATTTTTATTCAAAGAAGAAATTTTTTAAAAATAAGTAATGAAACTATATTTTATAGGAGCCTTAAAATGCGTGCCGAATCTCCCATTTGAAACGATAACAAATGGGTGGGACTGAGGGAGTACTAGTTAGTAGTTAAATAATACTAGCATATAACCCGTGCAAGGCACGGGCCTTAAAAAATAATAAACTAAAAAATTTAATGTGAACGGAAAATATTAAAATAAAAATAAAAATTAATATGATAAATTATAAAATGAGAAACTTAAATATTAATTTTAACGTAAAAAAATATTAAAAAAAATACAGATGGGCTGATGAAGATAAATGAGGTATTATAAATATTATTTTATAATAAAATAATATTAATAATAAGGATATATAAAATCTAACATGTTTTAATTAAAAAAAGTAATTGTCCGTGATATTTTTAGAAGTGTTTTAATTATATTACTTGTATTTATTAAAAAAATAAGTTGACATGTTAAAATAAGTAAGTTTTTTTAATAAGAACAAATAGGAAAGCTAACATGTTTTAATTAAAAAAAAGTAACTTCCTATAATATTTTTAGATGTGTTTTAATTATATTAATTGTATTTGTTAAACAACTACGTTCACTTGTTAAAATAGGTAAGTTTTTTTTAATAATTAAAAGTTTTAAAATAAGTTTTAAAATATATAAGTAAGGGTTGCACTTGATATTTTTGAAAAACAGAGATTTTAGTGATAACAAATATAAAAGGTAATATATTTTAATTTAAAGATAACTGCCCCAGATATTTTTGAAAAAGAAATAGAATTTGTTAGAAAAAAAAATATTTTAATTATAAAAGGCAATCAGCTAGTTAATATTTTTATATTATTTTATTATTTATTAAATTGAGTATTAAAATAGATTTTAAAATAAATAAGTAAGGATTGCACCTCATATTTTTGGAAAATAGAGATTTTAGTGATAACAAATATAAAAGATATTATGTTTTAATTTAAAGGTAATTGTCATGATATTTTTGGAAAAAGAGTAGATTTTTTTAGATTTTTTTAGATTTTTTTAATTATAAAAGGCAATCAGTTAGTTACTATTTTTATATTATATTATTTATTAAATAGAGTATTAAAATAGATTTTGCACCTCATATTTTTGGAAAACATAGATTTTAGTAATAACAAATATAAAAGGTAATATGTTTTAATTTAAAGATAATTGTAATGATATTTTTGGAAAAGGAATAGATTTTGTTAGAAAAAAAAATATTTTAATTATAAAAGTCAATCATCTAGTTACTATTTTGGTAACTTGACAGTAATACAATTCAATAAAAGATTTGATTTGTAGTAGCTTTCGTTATCCTAAAAAAAGAAAGAAGTATATTTGTAGTAGTGTATCCTAAATTTAAACAAATTAGATCCCATATTTCCATTTTTTTGATTAGATTTCAATATTATTTGATTTTTATGTAGTAAAATATAGTGAAATATTAATGTAGAATAAAACTTTCCCGAATTTTGATTATCAATACTATTATATAATAGACGAAACATTAAAAGTTTGGTTGGTCGGTATGGTACGTTGTGATTTTACTTAATTGCCCGCATTTTGGTTGGTCAGTATGGTACGTTGTGATTTTACTTAATTGCCCTTAATTAATTGTACTTCATATTTTTACTTAATTAACCTTACTTATTTATAGAAATATATTACTAAATAATAATATTACCTATTTATAACTAATTACCTTTTTCACCTAAAATACATTATTTTTTTCTATTTTTTTCTAACAAATTCTCCTACTTTTTCAAATATATCACGGGCAATTACCTTTTTTAACTAAAACATGTTAATTTTTCTATTTTTCCTTACTAAACCCCCTCCTTTTCCAAAAATATCATGGATAAACCTTTTAATTATTAAATTTTAAAATCTCATTTTCCAAAAATATCACGGGCATTTACCTTTTTAAACTAAATATATGTTACATTTTTTATTTTTTCTTACTAAAACCCCTCATTTTTCAAAAAATATAACATGCAAACCATACTTATTTATTTTAAAATTTGTTTTAATGTTTTTAATTAATTAAAAGTGTTTAGCTATTTTAACATGCCTACTTATTTTTTGCACAATTACAATTAATAAAATATTAAACAAAATAATAATAAAATAACAATTAACAATGTTTTAAGCTAGTATTATTAATTTATTAATTAGAAAAAGTACCGAAAACCAAAAACTAACCAAAAACCGAAAAACAAAACTTTAAATGTTTCGGTTTTAATAATATAGTATATATATTAAAAAATACTACTAGTTAGTAGTTACCAATATTAATGGAAGAGGATAAATTAGCATCTAACTTAAGATACAAGAAACTTAAAGTTTATCTAGGGGGTCAATTTTTGATTTAATATTCGCAATCCTCGTTAAAAAATTGTAGGATATTGGTGTAACATGGAAATAAGTTAAATCTTATCCGTAAATGCATCTTTAGATAAATCATGATCGTGATAATTATGCATAAATAGACACACTCGCACTTGAGAGAGATAATTCTCGATAAACTTTCTCATATTGTCATATTTTCCATACATAATTTGTTCTTATAAATAATACACAAGCATGCACGTACCTCACACATTACAAACCATTAGCTTTGAAAAACCCTTAATTTAGAGAAATTTGAATGGCTAGCAAGCAAAAGAACTTGAGTGTTTTGATGTTTCCATGGCTAGGCCATGGTCACATTTGTCCTTACTTGGAGCTAGGAAAAAAACTTGCTCAGAGAAATTTTACCATTTATTTGTGTTCTACCCTTGTCAATCTTAAATCCATAGAGAAAATGGTTGGCTTTGATGACAGTTCGATACGACTAATCGAACTCAAGCTCCCTGTCTTGTCCAAGCTGCCTCCGCATTATCATACTACTAATGGCCTTCCACCGCACCTTATGAATACTCTGAAAAAAGCTTTTGACATGTCGAAACATGCTTTTATGGACATTCTTAAAAAATGGAAACCGGATTTACTTGTGTATGATTTTCTTCAGCCTTGGGCACCGGAGGCTGCTTTCATGCATGATATTCCTGCGGTTCAGTTTATAACCAGTAGTACTACAATGACCACAGTTTTGTTTCATGCATACAAGAGGCCGGATGTTGAGTTTCCATTCCCGGATATCTATTTTCGAGAGTATGAGAGTACTAATGAACAGGACTTGAGAAAATCTGCTGAGGATCATAAGAAAGGTGGCTCAAGTTTGGTTATTTCTTGCATTGAAAAATCAAGTAAGGTGATTTTGATTAAAGGATTTAATGAGATCGAAGGAAAGTATATCAAGTATCTGTCTACGTTGTGTGGGAAAAAAGTAGTTCCTGTCGGCCCTTTGGTTCAAGAACCAGCTGCCGATAATATTGAAAATGAGAGTTTGGAGATTATAAAATGGCTTGACAAGAAGGAAAAGGCCTCCACGGTGTTTGTTTCTTTTGGGACTGAGTACTTTCTTTCGGACGAGGATTTTGAAGCAATAGCACAAGGTTTGTTGCAGAGTGAAGTCAACTTCATATGGTCCGTGAGGTTTCCTCTAGGAGAGAATATTAGTCTTGTCGATAAGCTGCAGCCACTAGGGTTTTATGAGAAGGTAGGGGACAGAGGGATGGTTGTGGAGGGGTGGGTGCCACAGGCAAAGATTTTGGGACACTCGAGCATTGGTGGCTTTGTTAGTCATTGTGGGTGGAACTCTGTGCTTGAAAGTATGAAGTTTGGTGTCCCCATCATTGCCATGCCCATGCATATTGATCAACCCATCAATGCAAGACTAGTGGAGGAAGTTGGAGCAGGCATCGAGGTTTTGAGGAGCCAAGACAAGAAGTTTCAAGCTGGGAATGTGGCCAGCGTGATCCGAAGAGTGGTTGTAACAGAATGTGGAAAGTTTGTGAGGACGAAAGTAAAGGAGTTGAGTTATAAGATTGCGATGAAAAGGGATGAAGAAATTGATGAAGTTGCAAAAGAGTTGGAGAAGGTATGTGTAAAAGGAAAACCTGCAGTGATGGAAGAAAGGTGCACGGACTTGGTGAAGTTCGTAGGATCGGGGTTGCTTAACTTGCTTGTGAAGCCATTGAAGAACCTACCCCAGGTAGGATTCATATCCAATTTGGGAAGCATCGATTTGCAGATCAACTAGGTTAATTAATACTTGTTTTAGCTATCAAATAATAAATTCCTTTGTAAATAGAATTTGATGTTCATTAACTCTTGTTAGAGTATACGCTCTAGAACAATGTGGACGTCCTAACTTATGCTTATTACGAAGGTGACTGATAGTTATTTATATATTTAGGCTCACAAGGAATCACTGTTGGCAGATGGCAGTGGCTTAATCTTGTATATGATGGTTGTTGATATATCGCTATCTACTGAAAGTATGATTACGATTACAAAGAATTAAAGAAATTACCTTACTCTTGTATCGATGTTGTTTCCGAATACTGTACGTTTGCACATTTATAACAATATATATTAATTAAAATAAAAAAATAGAAAAACAAAAACAAGTAAAAACTTAAAAAAATATTCGCGAATGATGTGTTCTAAATACCAAGTCGTAGTTGAATACTTGAAAAAGACCGTAACAAAATCCAGTAGGAATACGTCCCAATACAATCCTGATTTTTCTTACTTAAAAAGTTATTGTAAAAGTAAGAGTTTGTGTTTAGAGTCTTAGTCAATGGGTGATCGTGCAGTGTCTACTACCCTTCTTCCTCCTTTGCTAGCTAATGTTCATGAGATTGACCTCGAATCAGGTTCTCCAGTGCATATTCAGTGTCGAATTTGCCTCGACACTCAAGGTACTTGTATGCTCGTGCCTGTCATGGGTTTCTTTTAATATAAGTAACTTATAAGGCTTTGGAATCAAATATTAGTAACTAGTTTATGGTGTTATGTGCAATTTGACCATTCCTGAACAATTTTTTGGAGTCCGGCACTAGATTGTCACTCTTCCTTTAATATCAGTCAGGGGTATTTTTGTTTGCTCTGCTTCTTGACTATTAGATTATGTAATCTTATTTTGTTTATGTCATCCTTATCAGGCTGCGATTTTATTGCTCCTTGCAAGTGCAAAGGGACTTCAAAGTATGTTCACCGAGATTGTCTAGATCATTGGCGTTCTGTGAAGGTATGTCTCATACTGAACTATATGTGCAGTAAGCTAAGGTCACAGCCTGTGGTTGCTTGAAAATTTATGTTCCTTTACATCAAAGGTTGTGCTTTGATCCTTTATACTGAGCAGCAATTTTGTTGAGGTAAACGGGTTCGTTAAGGAGGGTCCCCACTCCTTGCGACGATTCAACCCCATGATGTTGTATAATTTAAGAACTTCCATGTAACTATTTAAGTTTGGAAACTTTTAAATGTTAAGAATCACTTGATGAAGCTTTTCCGTACCATCATGAAATAGAACAAAACTGTCTGTTGACTTTAATAACCATTGCTTCTCTCTTATTTAGTTGTGGTATTATCACAACATTAATGATTCTGCAGGAAGGATTTGCATTTGCTCACTGCACAACATGCAAGAGTCCCTATCGTTTGAGACTTAATATTCCTGCTGGTAGGAAATGGCGAACCCTGAAATTCAGATTCTTCGTGACTAGAGACATTTTGTTTATCTTTCTCTCAGTTCAGCTTGTAGGTCTTTTTCCCTGTTTATGTACTTTTAAGAATGATTTTTGCCGCTTCTGTGATAGTCTGATCATATGTCTCATATTATATACAGGTGATTTCTCTATTGGCTTATTTGGTGTATGTGGTCGATAGTTACCAGAAGTTCTGGCTCCGTCTTGCATGGGGATCTGAGAGTGCAGCTAGTTTCTACTATATATGTGGTTACGGATCTTAAAACTTGAAATAATCAGTTTTGACTATTAGTAGTGTGCCCGTATATTATTTTTTCACAAGGATTTCTTAAATTCATCCTTGTTGTTTATTTGTCAGGATTTTCTTGTTTTACACTAAGGCTAATTTTTAAATAATTAAAATACAATAAGTTTGTTTTAAAGATAGTCTTCATGACTCCAAGATCACACCTGTAGTTTGTTTAAAAAATTTCATTGTCAGAAACTTAAAGTTGATGCGGTTATTGTTAGCATGTGCAGGAGCACTATTGTTTTTTGCACTTGTGGGACTGTCTGGATGCTTTATAACTTGGTATGATCCAAGTGTGCAGGATGATCTGGCTCAACCATGTAAAGAATTATGCCTTTGTTGCTGCCAGAGTGGGTATGTAATATATCTATCTCTTTGGAACTATAGTAGGAACAAATAGAACTCAATTTACTTTCTGTGACTAAAAATAAATGTGGTAACTTTATTTATCATCTGGACAGGATCTGCGTCGAGCCTGTAAACTACCATTTGCCTGGTCCCCTTTGTACATGGACTGATGAGTCAGGCTGTTCTACATGCTTCGAAAGTGAATGTGATTGCTCAAGAGGTGCTGGTGAATCTGGGCTACCGTTATTATTTACAATGGCTTTGATTGTGCTGGTACTATTTGCAGTGATAGGTATATTCTACAGCATATTGGTGGCTACAATGGTTGGACAAAGAATTTGGCAGCGACACTACCACATACTGGCAAAAATGTCGCTAACAAAAGTGAGTAAAATTTTAACTTGCATTTTTCTTCCATAAAAGAAGGGAAAAGCCAACACTCGCTCTCTCGCTAGATATATAATTAGGTCCTCTTTTAATATAACAAGTGACAGTGTGACACGCCATTACTTCCCCGACTTTCTTCGATGTCAGGTATGCAAGCCTAGTGTATAGTTTTCTGGTTTAATAGTACTAGTTCAACCGTGTACATATGAAGAAGTCTTTGCAGGAAAAATGATATTACAAGCTAGCATGTCTGTTCTTCCTCTGTTATTTTGTTTGGATGCTCAATTTCTCAAGTTGAAAGTGTTGAATAGCACCGGTGCAGAATGTGTTGTCTGGTTTTTCATTCACCGACTTTAGCTTTAGAATGTGCAGGCGATCTACCAAATTTGTTGCTTCACTATTTCATCTGTTACTTTAATACCATAGGATTATGTACAGTTTCATAAAGTTTGTTCCTGAACTGTGCCATTTGGTCGACCAGGAATATGTAGTCGAAGATGTTTACGACGAAATGACTGGATCTCCAGCACCTCTCCCTCCTGAGCATGTTCAACAACTGGAAACACTAGGTCTCCTATGAAAATGAACATCCGATTCGCTTCACCCTGCATATATACGTAACCACAAAGAATGTAATATAGTTGTGACTGAACCTCGTGTGCTTTGATGATTTAATAAATACTAGTGGATAATTTTTTCATAAGAATGTAATTATGAATTTTAAATAGTAAACACACTGCATGATTGCACTGAGAAATGTGACTTGGTAACGTGTAACGAGTTGAGCCGCTACATTTTGTAATTTGCCTTGCTTTCGGGATGCATTATCTATTCTAACAAATCTCAAGTAATCATGTTTATGAGCAATCATGTTTATGAGCCGGAATCAACGACAAGAGATAAGACCATCACGCTCAAATTTAAATTTATATTACTTATATTAAAGAAATGTAATATAAATTTAAGTAAATTGTAAATTTGTGGCCGAACTTAACCTCACTTTGCATTTTGGTGACCGAACTTTTAAATTTGCAATATGGTGGTCAAACATTACTTTTATTTTTCGAAAATGTGGCTAAGGGTCACCTTTTTGAAAAAAAAAGTTCTACAAACACGGGCTCTTAGCCACCTTTTTGAAGACTAAAAACAATATTTTGCCAGCAAATTGCAAATTTGAAAGTCTGGCCACCAAAATGCTAACGCGGGTAAAGTTCAGCCACCATTTTGCAATTTACTCTATAAAAAATTTAATAAGATAATTACATTTTCGATGTCTAAATAGACGATGTTCTTTCCATTTTCTTTCTTGAATAAAAATTTAAGTCTTATATGTTTATTGAAAAGAAATAAAAAAATATATAAAAAAGTAACTTTTTCTCTTGTTTTATTTAATTAGAAAATGATATTTATTTTGAGAAGGAGGAATATTTGCTGAACGATTGTAAAGTAGTATCCTATTTTATTGTAGAAAAGAAGATGAGGTGGTCTGCCCTTTTGACCTCCTTTTCTAACACTCATACAAACAAATAAATATCTTATTATTATCAGTTTGTACTGTAAAACATGGAAAACCATGATGAGCACTACACAAAGCAGGAGCAGCAGCAAGTTGTTGTGATCACCGGATGCTCCACCGGCGGCATCGGAAATGCACTGGCACGCGCTTTCGCCGCCGACAAGTGCCTTGTAGTTGCCACAGCTCGTTCTTTATCTTCCATGTCTGATCTTGATTATGATAATCCTAATTTTCATCTTGAGGAGCTTGATGTTTTGTCTGATCAGAGTGTGACAAATGTTGTCTCCAATGTTCTCGAAAAGTTCGGTAGAATCGATGTTCTTGTCAACAATGCTGGTGTTCAGTGTGTTGCGCCTCTTGCTGAAATTCCATTGTCTGAACTCCAACATACCTTTGATACTAATGTCTTTGGTATTCATTACATCCCCCCCTTTTACCCTTTTCGAGTTTCGTGTTTAATTTCATCCTCTTTTTTTTAAATTTGGTCTAATTTTATTTATATGTGTGTGTAGATAGAAGCACATTGTAGCTGTGATAATTTTATCTAATGCGTTTCAGTTTAGGGCTTGAATTTAGTTGTGATGGTTTTCGTAAGTTTTGTTAATTTGGGGTATCTAATCGGCCTCTAGCTCAACATTGTATAGGCTGCGATAATGTGTATTTTATTTAACAAGTGATGATGATATTTATATGGTTGTTCTCTTGCAGCTCTGAAACCATGTTAAGTAAACAAATCATCAAAAATCTTTGGGTGTTAGAGGGAGGCCTTACTAGGATCTTATATTATCTTAACAGTTTTTCAGAATATGTAATGTATCAGTTTCCGGTCTAATGTAAATACTAATTTAACTAATTGCCTTCGGTTATATTGTTGGTGACTGTTGAAACTAAATTGTGGCTTCTTTTTCTTTACAACTATAGTGTGCAGACCTTTGTGAGCATTTGTCTAGTCTAAGCTTCGGTAGACTTGGAACACTTG
Organism: Heracleum sosnowskyi; assembly: GCA_030848705.1. Lineage (NCBI taxonomy): Eukaryota > Viridiplantae > Streptophyta > Magnoliopsida > Apiales > Apiaceae > Heracleum > Heracleum sosnowskyi. The sequence goes on from CM061237.1 coordinate 15,002,697, forward strand.
ATCATGTGATCTTCCTCTTCTTAAAATGGAAATACCCCTCGAATCGGCAAGAAACACATCTGCAGATTTACTTCATATAATTCATCTCTATTGATGAATTATGGTTGGTGTAAAAGCTTAAGCTCTTGATACCCCTTGATGTAGGACAAGGAGTGATAAGGGGTTCAACAATCAAGATATTAATGTAGAAACATCGAAATCTGAGATATTGATGTAGATATAAGATATTGTTGTAGAAACCTACGCTCTTGCTATGATTTAATGTAGGACAAGGGGTGGTGTTCGCAAAATCATAAATAAAAGGAGACAAATTCTTTCATTATTGAAATACCTTTTACTTATCTACTACCACATAACTACTTTCTATAAGATTCCTAAATAGATAATATAGTTATTAATTACAGAAGATACTTTTATCTAAATAATAATATAAAATAATTAACAACTAATTTAATTGTTTTATGCTCCGCATCACATGGCCATCATGACCCCACCACCTTCACCAACATACCGTTCTCTTTCATTCTCGTTACCATTTGCACAAATACAATTATACAAATAAGTAAACAAACTCGTCCAACTCTCTTAGGGAGAGGCAGAGTGTTAACGCGGGACTTTGTTAACTTATGCCTAATCATATAAACTACCCAAAGAATAGAAAATCATCAAGATTTCTGACTAGGTGCAGATAAATTTGTTTCGTTAATTGCTGCAGACTTCAGAATTAGGTGCAAAAACAGCAATGATTTTGTGTAGTCAAACATTTTTAAAACAGAGGTAGCAAATATGAATAGGTGCCTGCATTCTTCAGAAGTGCAGAGCATTCTCACTGTGTTTAACATATTCCTTGTGTGTCAAACATTGTTTTTTCTTTAATCAATTTGGACACGTGCATATCTTGACTTCATAATTAGAGTTCAATATTGAAAAGAATCTGGGTTCTACTTTTAGTGTCAGTTTGACAAAATAATGCTGAATGCATGTATAGGTACTATCAGAATGGTTCAAGCTGTAGTCCCTCATATGGCATCTAGGAAGAAAGGAAGGATCGTGAACATAGGTAGTGTAATTGCTTTAGGTGCTGGACCATGGTCAGGTGCTTACAGTGGATCGAAAGCTGCGTTGCATTCTCTGACTGATACTTTAAGGTTTGCCAATTGCACTCACTTATGCTGATAAATATTCTATGAGTGCTTTAATGCAATATCTGTTTTCCAGCAACCTCCACAACCCCTTAAATATAATCACCATGTTACACTAGTAGATGCAGTTTTTTAAATTTCACTTTGTTGAATTTTTTTTTGTTTTTTCTGGTAGATATAAAATTATCGTCCTTTTTATTTCTAACATAAGTTCTGCACTTCCGCCAACCTTTTCCTATGTTCCTGGCCGTTGGTGGCATTTTCATTTTCTAAGACTAATATGTAACTATGCAGATTGGGAAGGGTAATCTCTTTCGTCTAATTGCATTAGGTCATGGATTGTCGCCTCTTCGAAGTCTTTATGTAAACTTAAAGTATTTTTCATCAGATTAATATGCTATCTTCTCCTAGAAATAGAATTTAGTATAAATATTAAAACGAAGATTGTGATGGACTAGTAGCTATCATAGGTTTCGCAAAATATATTGTCTAATGCAAATCGTTAATCACCAAATGTGGATGGACACATTTTGTATATAACCGCCTGTACTTTGAATCACGTGGGTAGATTGTTTTGCACTCTGCTTAAGTTTACCATAACAAGCCTTATTTTTCATCCAAACTATTCTTAGTAATCATTGAATTTAAATTTACTTGCCACTGATTCGTTGGTATGAAAATTTGCAACACGAGCTATTAGTTAGTGACCAGTTGAAGTAGAACTAGTTGCAGATTTTGAAGTTCGAAGTCTTATCTAGGCTACAATGTTCCTCTCGCCCCAAGTGATAGAGTACAGCGTGGCTACCTTGTCTTAGGCTATTAGCAAAGCGTGCTTGCACTTCCTGTCATGGTCTGGCAGTCTGGCTTCTACTTACTCAAATTGTCTTCAGGAAAATAACAAGTTCTTTTACTCATCTTCCTCCATCAAAAACTCCATTTTTCAATTGCTTAATGCAAGCAATCAAGAAACTCTCATGAAGAAGATTTCACAATTATCATATTATTTCCGAAGTTTAAGGGGGGTTGAAACTCTTTAAGGGTGCGAAAAAGTTAAGTGATGAAGATTATTATGAGCTTATGTAGATGACAAGAGGGGACTTGTGGTCACCTCATTTTTCTCTCTAAACTTCAGTAACTAGCTTATACCCGTGCATTTTCTCTTTTTATATATTTTATTAAAATTTATTTTATTTGTGTAGGTTATATTTTATTTTGTTTAGTTTCTTATATCTATTTAATTTTACTATTAAGTTCTAAATATTCTCACTTGATTTCAAGTTATTTTTGTAGGAGGAATTGAACCTTGATCTCTTGTTTTACTCTTAATATAAACTTTGTAAGCATTAGGAATCAAACTCTTGACCTTGCTCGAAATGCCCATGACGATTTATATATAGGATATAATATCACAGAGAGTCAAATACATAATCTGAGGCTGCCTGTAGCTACCATTAAGTCTTCTCCTCACAAACTCTTCCTTATAAATCCTTAAAAAAAAAATATTCGCTCACATGGCTACCCTCGAATTCATAAAACCTTAACTCTGGGGTCAACAACGTCTAATAGACTTCAGAGGGTCAAATCTTATCGAACCTTTGTGATCAAGGTTGAATCGGTTGATATGTCAGTTGTCTATCATTGAGGTTTCTTGGAAAATGAAGTCTAGTTTCATCCATAAGGGCCTTCCATGAATCTATTGACCTTGAGGCAAATTCTGGTACTATATTCTGACTGTCCCAATCAATATAATGGGGTATAATTTGCACTCGTAGTTGTTATTGTGCTCCTTGAAATTTACACATACATTTATAATCTCAAGGAAGTTACCAGATCGGTCTCTCTTTTAAGGCGTGTTTCAAGGTCGTGGTACCTTGAGCTTGTGCTTAACTGGTGTGTGATCGAGATTAATGGCAAAAAGCTAGCCATGGTTTGGGAGTACCTTTTGGATGGCTAAAAATTGTTCTACTTCGTCCAAGTTGGTTAGTGTTTTTTTGGTCTAAATTGGACAGCTGAGACATCGGTTGTGCTCTATAAGCTTCTGTACCTTTCTTGTGTGTCTGAGCTGAAGTTGATTACTAAAATACTTAAAGAACAAAATTACAATCAAAGGGAGGGTGGGGTGGGGGGGGGGGGGGGGGGGGATTTAGCCCCATGACATAGGTCATAGGTGCAATTCCTCACTCCCCCTCTCCCTATACAAAATATAGAAATAATATTAAAAATAAAACAATATTACCATTGGATGTTTTTGTCCAGGGGTGGAATTTTAGGGTACGTGGTGTGACCTTCCGACTGAGATTTTTTTTCTCCTTGTACTTTTAAATAGGACAAAAAGAAGTCCATTTAATACTAGCTACTCAAAGAAAAGGTCGGGTGCTTCTTTTCTAATTAAACATTTCTTATACTGCAAGTCTGCAATGTATTGTAACCTTGAAGGGCTTTCTTTGGCTTGGAATATTCACAAATCGTGGTCAATATTGAATATATGGTATCTCGTATGTTTTATCTGAACTCTAGGAATTGTGACACTTTTGCTTGGTACTGCTGGTAGTACCTCTAGTTTAGCCATGCACGGGTTTTGGTCCACTTGGAAACTATCGGAGGGCCAACTTCCTAGGGATTTAGGTTGTAAACTTAACAAGGTGCTCGGTGATAATATGTAACGGAAATGAAAGCACATGAGGTAGAGACTAAGATTAGATATATTAAATTTCAGCCGGTTAAATACAGTACAACAAACTTTGCCAAACCAAAGATTTTGAATGCAGTTAATTGGATACTTGTTGTCTAGTATTTACTCATACAATAATATTTACAGTTTCTTCAATATGTTATGATCACCTAGCATACAGATGTTAGCAGCCTTCTGCTAGCATATAAGAAAAAAGTTGCAATTGTAATGACGCTGCGCGGTGATATATCTCTTCTGCAGATTGGAGCTCGGGCCTTTAGGGATTGATGTAATAAATGTTGTCCCGGGAGCTATTAAGTCGAACATTGGTAATGCTGCTATATCCAACTATAGTCGGATGCCTGAGTGGAAATTATACAAGCCATTTGAAGAAGCAATCCGAAAAAGAGCCTACTTCTCGCAAAACTCAAAGTCAACCCCTTCTGAGGAGTTTGCTAAGAAGGTGGTTGCTGCAGTCCTGAAGAAGAATCCTCCGGCCTGGTTCTCCTTTGGCCAGTTCTCAACGATAATGGCGATTATGTACCATCTGCCAATATTTATCAAGGATTTCCTTCTGAGAAAGGCAATGAAGTGTTGACATCCTGTAATTCACCACATGGTAGCACGAAACAGGGAAGCAATACCCCACAAGATACAAGACCATTGATATAGATTATATTTTATTTTTTTTGGTTTGGGGGGGGCGGGGGGTGTTTCAGTTGCTGCGTTTCCGCTTTTGCTTCTGTTGCATCTTTGGTTAAACTGTGCAGGTGGATCATAGTTACTTGCATCTTTGATAACTAGAAAGTTAAACTGGTTTTGTATGAGCATTGAGCATTCATCCCAGTTGTCCCAAATTTTCCGAAATATTACTCCAGCAAGATAAGCCTTCTCTTTACCCACTTTTAAATAAACCAAGTATTAAAAACAAAAGACGAATCAAATAATAAAATAAATAGTATATTTCTAAAGTATAGGTTACATGGTAGTACATTCCGATTAGTTTATTTTATGTTTTTATGTTCTCTGTTGCTGCATCTGCAAAAAGTTCAAAGAAAATTTCATTGGGACTACTGCCTGATTATATCAGTTATTTCATATTTGTCAAAGTATATTTATTTCAATCAATCCATTTCCTTTACTCTTTAAACTACAAATTTTACATTTTCGTAATTCTCTCAATCTCCAAGACTTCAGCATTTTACTCACATCTGTGAACCAACACCAGCTCCCCCCCCCCCCCCCCCCCCACCCTCTCGAGGAGAATGTTTATGCATTCTTTTGCTCCACAAACTACATGTAGACACTGTCATGTTGCTATGTATCATCTTTATAGAAGGAAAAAAAAGATTCACACAGCAGGTCTACAAAGAAAAAAGTTTGATTTTCCTCTACATGTAAACAGAATCAAGTTCCGACTTTCTGTTTACTCAAGTTGGCTAAAGTCACTGTTGCTGATGAGGGAAAGCATAATACACCATACCAGGAGATTGAAGAGGGTGGTAACTAGGAGCAGGTGGTTGCTGATGCATTGGCATGTGATTTTGCTGTCCCAATGCTGACTGCTGATGATTTATTGTAAGAGTTTGCTGCTGGGGCATATGCACCATAGGGTTCATCATGTAAGATGGAGCCGGAAGCGGCGGTGCCGGTGTCATGGGAGGGCCATTACCATAACCATAAGAAGTCACCATAGTACCCGACGGTTGCATGTACTGCTGGGAAGGTGGGTTACTAAGTGAACTATATTGCGCTTGTGAGTTGGGCATCTGACTCTGCATGGTCGGTTGGGGCATCATAACCGAATGATAAGGATTACTTGTTTGAGCATTGAGGGGTTGTGCGGCCACAAAAGCATTGGGGTCTGAAACAGGATATGATTGTTCTGGATATGAGATGGGGTTGCTGACTATATTGCTCGGTTTGGAAGGGAAAGAATTGGACACAGTGGAGGTCTTTGTTCGTCCAGCTTTTTTAGCTTCCTCGGCTGCGAATGTGGAAAGAACAGAACTCATAATATACTGAGAGGAGCTAGAGGCTGCAAGCCTGTCTGCAACTTCTGCTGCAATGGCTGCAGCTGACTTCTTTGGTGTTTGCCCTTTCGCAATGGCATCAACCGCTGGTGGGGTCGCAGTTGATAGTTTGCAATCAGCCACATAATTTTCATCATTGAGCTGTTTCCTCATGCTGGCAGCTTCCTCTGCTTGTGCCTGCGCCACCTGAAAGTTCATTCCATTTATTTCATTATATCAGATTAATATGTATTGTTTGCAAAAATCGAACCGATAGACATGAATTTTATCTCCGTAAATATAATACAATAAAAAATATTGTTCCTATGTAAAAATATAAAATGAATGAAAAAAATTGACCTTTCTAACGGAAATATAAAATATACAAGAAGTCATCGGAATATGTATTTTACCTGGGTACTGATCTGAGTGTCGTAACGGGTACGGATCCAAGTGACAGATTCTTAATTTCTAAAAATTAAGATTCGTGGACATGGATCCGAAACTTGACACGGGTGCGGGGATTCGGCATATAGCCTTCACATAAGTGAAATTTACCTACTTTTTATATATTTTTCATTTGTAAATTAGTGTCTTCTACCAATTAAAAGACATATGCATAATTGTTTGTCAAATTTATATCATAAATCAAAAGGATAACATGAAAATAGTAATCTATGGACATCCCTCTTTAGAAACAAGTTGTTGTGAAGCATAAATTTACAAAGGTTCGACACATTGTCCTATATATCTGTCCAAACAGACACATAAACCCTCAAAGAAAATTTGCGTACCTCACGCCTTAGGTTTGTCCTTTGTACATTCCAACCCCTAGTATCAGTTTATACCAATTTGCCCTCACATGAGTCATGGATTTGGGTTGAATTTGGCCAGAAAACTGAGAAATTTTAAAATTTTATTTTCTACAGCCGATTCACACAATCATTAATTTGAAACGATCAATTTCTCAATCGTTTCGAACACAATGATTACCGATTTATCTAAAATTTGTGAGAAGGATAATAGGTACAAATATTTTGAAAAGGGTCGAATTGTATAGAAGTACAAACATAGGGGCCGAGTTGTACAAAAGACAAACATAAAGGGTAGGGAGGTAAAAAATAAATTTACTTGAAGGGTTCATGTGTCCAAATAGACATACTTAAAGGGTCAACATGTTAATAACCTATTTAAAAAATAAAACATTATGGACAAGATGCTAACTTGTTTTGTATTAAGTAGCACCAGTTCATCTGACCAGCAAAGAGACGCCGAGACTACTTAAAATAATATGAAACTATCTCAAGTTCCAGGCATTAAAGCACAAACCTGTATCTGTGTCCGAACATTTTCCAGTTCAGATTCCTGGTACAAGAAAAAAGATAAGTAAACACAAGCTTTCAACAGCTTGACCAAATTGATTTATATACTTTAGATTAAAATACATCAGAACTGCCTTCTTCGAGAAAAATAGTTCCCTAATTACCTGTTCATTCAGTGCATTTCGTAACTGTGACACAAGGGCAACTCTATTTGCTTCAACAACTGTAAGCTTATCAATACACCGATTCAATATATTTTTGTCCTCCTCCAGATCTTTGGCTACCGACTTTCTCTTAGGATCCTTAGCTGGAACTGGAGTGGGGGAGGTTGTTAAAATCACGATGCAAAAATATAATAGAAACGTGGAGAAAATGTTAAAGGATATTAAAATTACGAGCCGATAGAACCAATTTGGAAGCACAGCAACAAAATTTAGACTTTAAAGACATGGTTAACTTTGCATAATTGCCTGCTACCTTGGTTTAGGGCTATGTCAACATCTTTTTGCATCTTTCTGACACGACTGACAGCTGACTTGCATTTATTTATTTCCTCATCTTCAGTCGTATGTTCATTGACTACCAAGTGATATGCTGACACTATCTTCTCTGCTGTTCCCCCAACTGTCAGTTTCTTGAATTCAAAACTACAGAGTTAGAAATACCCAAATGTATTGCTGATTATAAAGTAGGTATATCACTAATAGCTAATTTTACTGGATTTAGAATGGATAAATGGAGGAAACGTAATAGATATGGTGCTCACTGTTCTTATGGATCGTGAATCCCTTTTCATAATCGTGACGGAACGAGAACGTTTTTTGCTGAACTCTAATGGTTGAGGTGATCCTTCTCTGAGCATCACATCCTTGATGGTGCTTTTCGCACGGGAACCAAACACCCTCCTCTGTTCCCATATATTAACCTAGAATAAATCAGATTGACATAAGCTTACAATGCATTTATCAACTAGCTACTGCCACCCAACTAAATATAATATGATCCAAATGTATTCGTAATTTGGCATTTTTAGGACATGGGTGCATGATTAGTTTATACAAAAGTAGATTCAGGTAAGTTTTGACAAGTACAGAGATAAGAAATTAGCATATGCTCGAACTCAGTAACAAACTTATACGCTAAACTGAGGTTATGGTGGAAATATAAATTGTTGGGGATGGAAAAAAACAGGCCCTACCAATTTGGAGACGGTCTTCTTTTCATACTCATTGCCTTTCTCTGTAAGCTCTTTAATTGCCGCAGGAAGAACCTTCCAGAACTCAGTAACAAACTCATTCCCTTTACGCTTGCTATTTTGCATGATATCATTAGCAAGATACAGCAAGGGAACTTTGTGAACTAATTCCGAATTGTGGAACTGTTTACTCCATGTTAAAACAACCAGGTCTGCTTTGCTTTGGTGAAATATACACCAATGGGATAACGCTGACACAAAGTTAAGTAAACAAATTGATACAAAATACACTTAGATCCCACACGTAAACAAAGATTGACATATGTAAGCACAAAACATACTCTACATGAAAAGAAAAAAACGTAATTGAATCCAAATTTAAACTCTTTTCTATCATACCTAAACTGATAAAAATTTGAATCCAAATTTAAACTCTTTTCTATCATACCTAAACTGATAAAATTTTAACCTAAATAAAGCCTATTCATACAGTTAATACAGCAATTGTAATCACAGATACATTCATACAAAATCAAAAATATAAATGAGGGAGAGGGAGAGGGAGAGGGAGAGGGAGAGGGAGAGGGAGAGGGAGAGAGAGAGAGAGAGAGAGAGAGAGAGAGAGAGAGAGAGAGAGAGAGAGAGAGAGAGAGAGAGAGAGAGAGAGAGAGAGAGAGAGAGAGAGAGAGAGAGAGAGAGAGAGAGGATACTTTCAATACATTGCTGAGTGGTATTAAGCTTGGAGAGCTTGTCTGCAAGTATCTCTTCACTGAACACACTACCACTCATCCTTAGTATAATCAAATCCGGTAGTAAAAGTAAAAATCAGATCTTTAAACCCCCAGAGCTTCGTATCTCAACATATAACATGATGGGTTAGCAGGAATGAATTTTCGCAAGAAGAAGATTTGGGAATTTTATCAAACCCTGGAAATCGGTATTTTTGCTAACTTCAAGAGAGCCCTCTCTCGTTTTCAATTATAATTTTAAAATAAGCTATTACCTCCGTCCTTTCCATATTTTTTTATTTTTCACTCGTATTTCAGTATGTAATAAAAAATTATATAAAATATTATTTTTAAACAATTTACATAATAATTTTTTATTTTAAACAATCAAAAAAATAATGCGTCTATTCTATTTTTCATACTTTAATTGGCACAAAAATAAACAGAGTGTGATTTAGCAAAATTAAAAAAAAAAAAAAAAAATTAACTGGGTGTGGCATTTCTGTGACAACAGAAGAATCAAGACGACTCCAACTGATATAACTGTCTCTCAAGGCGCGCATCAAGATTCAAGATTCAAGATTCATCCTCTCTCCCTCTCTCTCTCTCTCTCTCTCTCTCTCTCCCGCCCTTTCTAACTGAATTGAATTATAAAACACCCCACCCTCCTCCCTCTTTTGCACACACCACACATTCTTGAAACCCATTCTGCAAGAATCTCATCTCTCCAAACTAAAACACTCCAAGAATTAAACTCAAATCATCTCTCTCAACTCTAACTCGTCTCTCTCAACTCAAACCCCTCCTACATTTTCTTTGTTTGCTCTGTTTCTTTCTTTCTTTGCTCTGTTTGTTTGTTTCAATGTCAAACATCCGGTTCAACTTAGGTCCTACCAACAATCAAGTCAGCGACCACATCTTCTACGATATCCACAACAACCGTCGTTACGAACTCATCCAACCCATTGGCTACTGGGATTACAACAACAACACCACTCTTTACAAAGCCACTCTTCTTCCCCCTCCTAATCGTCTTGGTTTAATCAATCCTACAGGCGCTGTTGTTAATATCAAAGCCTGTAACAAACTTCTTGAACCTCAATGGTATGAATTTGCCCTTGAAGATGTTGCTCGAAGCAACCGTGTTCGACACGCTAACATTCTCCCCGTTCTTGGAAGTTTCGATGATGCTACCAATGATGATATCTTCTTTCTTGTGTTGCCTGAGTCACAAACTATCAATCTTCGATCACTCATGTTCTCTCTCGAAACTTTTAAGGACTCGGGCTTACCCGAAGATTGTATTGTCATTGCTCTGCGATCAGCACTTCTTGGCCTTGCTCATATTCATAGTAAAGGAGAAATTCACCGCCAGATTACTGGTAGCAACATTGTGGTCTATAAAATTCCAGATACCATCATGCTTACTTTTGCGGGATCGGCTCATGTCCGTACTGATGTCACTCATAGGCCTGATCCTATCTATGTGCCTGACCCCAATGGTGCATCTGGCTCACAGTCTGTTGAAGGGTTTGAGTTCCTTCCTTACAGGGATATTTTGAAATGGGGAAGGGCCCCGGAAGTCGTGGAAGCTGATCAAGAAAAGTACAAAACGTTCGGGGACTCTGAGAAATCCGATATCTGGCTGATTGGGATCACAGCGTTGGAATTTGCTTATGGTGATATAAGAATTTTTGAACGCAGGGAATTGCTTGATATTGCTAGGTGCATTAGCGTGACTCGAAAAATGGCGACTACTTGGGACGATCTAGTGCAACAGACTGAAGAGTTCAAGGTCGAGTCCGTGAAACCGCCTAAAGGGACACGACAGAAGATTGAGGAAGCTACAGTGAATTTCTTGACGAGCAGGTTGGCCAAGTTTGTTGCTATTACGAGGGAAACAAAAAAACAAATGATGGGAAATATGGCGATTGTTAAAAGTAGTGAAGGAAAGGAAAAAGAAGGGGAGGTTAAAAGTAGTAAAGGGAAGGAAAAAGTAGGGGAGGTACATAAGGAGCCCTTCTCGGAACGTTTTGTGAAACTGGTGGCTAAGTGTTTGAATGATGATCCTGATAAAAGGCCAAGTGCGAAAAAGTTACTAAAGTGTAAGTTGTTGAAGAGGGCTAGAACTGTCCGGTATTTGAAAGAGGTGGTGATGGATCCAAGTCCTCTCAGTTAAACTTCTAATAATGTTCGGTAAGTGTTTTACTCATGGCAGTGATCAGTAGTAAGTACTAGTTCTGTGAGGAGGATTCTATTTTGGTGATGTAGTAGTATATATAAACATAATGTGGCAGTATATTTTAGAGGATTAATGTAGTGATGAGAAGCTGAGTTGATGTTCTTTCGGATTACAAGCCTGATGTTATGCAGTAATGGAGGCTTGGCTTTGTAATTCAAACTTGTTTGCAGTATTAGTAGATCATCATATCATAATAGCGTGCAGCAGTAGTTGCATGAAGTTTTAGGATTGTAGTGATAAGAAGCTGAGTTGATTGTTGTTTTGGATTACAAGAATTGCAGTGATGGTGGCTTGGCTTTGTAATTCAAACTTGTTTGCAATATTAGTAGATATTTTCCATTCTATGAATTTTTCGCAAGTGTTTAAATTTGTTTGTGTTTCTCTTTCGCAAGTTGCCTACATTTATGAATCCTTAATTATAAAGCTACACATGAACAGAACTTATTCGTGAATAAACTCAATGTTGAATTCTTAGTAAAAGAAATATGATCATTTAAAAGGACTCCGTGTGGTCTTGCTCCTTCCCACTTCCTGTTCAATCTGAATTTTGAAAGAAGGAAATGGAGTGAAGGAAGACCACCAGTCCACCAATGTCAACTTGATTACAACGTAAAAAAACCAATAGTACATTGCCAATATAAAAAAACCTTGATTACATTGCCAGCCTGCTAAATTTTTGAGTTGCCTTACGCTTCGCTACTGTCTTTTGGCATTTAAAACTAATTTCAGGAGACTACATATATATCAAAGATAACTAGAAACTTGGAGCAAAGGATTTAATGTTCTTCAGGTGACTCGTATCCCAAATCCCATATTGAAGCTGTTCCATGTTCATTTAGAACCCCTTCATAAGGTGGAGTCACATTTAAGTCCATCTGTTCTCTATGAATGCCAAAAATCTCTTCAAAGTGAACCTGTTCAAATACATTTTCTCCCCAGTAGTGTCCATAGTCTTCCACTGAACTCGAACTTGCCTGCCTCTCTTGTGCATCAAGGTTTTCTTCATCCCTTTCCATAGCCATATTCATCCACTCGTTATCATTCACAACATTCCCTTCCATCCCATCATGTAGTGCAACTTCTGAATCTATTGGTGGATGAACACTTGTTGGAGTATTCGAGGTGAATATCTCTAGAGTTCTTGGACCATCATTTATAAGGCCGTGAACACACCTCGATTCATGGTCAGTTCGTGAGTTCCTGTCACTAAAGCCTATAGCTAGCTCATTTTGTGGACATTCATAGTTTTGACAACTATATAATTTTTCTGCGGAGGACTCTGGACCAAACTTGCATTTCCTCTTTTGGTTGCTGTGCAAGTACCTGGGGGTGTCCAAACTGCTTACATGACCTTTTGTTGCAGAAGCATTTGATATGTTGAGTGACTTCTGAGTCAACTTTACAAGGGCTTCTTCTTGATTAATTACTTTAGACAAAGATGCTGTCTCCTTTGATGTCATCTTATTTTGTAAGCACTTGGACTGCTTCACTAACCGTCTCGTACGATCTAAGTTAAGAGGCATGTGTTTGATAATTGCAGCCAAAACACTCACCTTCCAGGTCTTTTTCAAGTCACGAGGCTTCTTGTAAGGTGGTGCCCCTTGCTCTTGAGAAGTCGATCCCTGATCACCCCACCAGAGTTCATTCCCTGTTGGCCACCATGGAGGGGCCAAGCCCCTCTCCAAAGGAAACCTCCTTTGTGGAGGGATGCAGTGTTGCATAAGAGCAGATATAAGTGACCCTAGAGTAGAATCTTGCAAGTCTTGTAAGAGATACATAGCTGAAGTTGGGTCCATCTCAGCGGCCTGTTTGATTATGGGGGGCAAGAAAGTGGCTATAGCAGCTGGAGCATTCAGATCAAACCGGACACCCTCTTTCCACCAATGGCGAAGACTATCAGAGGATCCGGTTATAGGCTTCCCTTTCTCAGTTACAATGCCATACACGAACCCTTGTGCCTTGCAAACCTCCATGATCTTCACCATATACTTGAGCACAGCATCTTGTGATCTTGACATCTTTTTTCGCCTCAACAGCTCCAGTCTAGCCTCTGATGACTCGGGCTCCTCCCTCTAGGCCTTGAGCTTCTGCATCCGCACACGATCCTTCCACATCCTATCCTTCAGATCATTATAACTAATATCTTCATCTTCATCTTCCTCTTCCTCTTCTGTTATAACCTCAGTTGGACTTTGAACATCATTTTCTTCAAGTATCTCCACCATCATCTCTTCGTAACCAAGGTATACAAGAACAGAAACTAATCTTTTAAGTAATGTCGAAAGAAAGTGTATATGGATCAAAAAATATCATGTAAGGCAGGTATTTATATGCATCACTCCTTTCTTGGTAAAGAAACAGAATTAAATATTGCAAGAAGTGGCTAAGGTGGCAATAAATGTGGGTATCGTGGAAGTTTTGAAATGTCTGATCGAGGAGGTGAATTTGGATAATATATGTGCATCTGGTGAGGTGGGAAATTGATGAAATTGAGGAATCTGTTGCAAGCTGAGGTGGTCAGTGTGCAGTCTGTGCGAGTCGGACAGGACTTTACATGGGTCGGGCTCGTCTCAGACGAGCACGGAACCGGCACGTAGATTGAACGAGCCGAATCGGGCCGGGTTCGAATCAGAAACAGTAAGTTCGGGACCGACATGTCAGGTTTGTTCGGGTTAGGTGGGTCGTGCGTGTTGGGCGGATTGGGTGGTTTCGGGCGGATTGATTTAAATTATTATTTTTAGTTAAAAGAGGACGGTACCTCGTATAAATTTTATTAATTTCAAAAATATTTTACAAATAATTTGAGAGGACTACTCTCTAGAAAAACGGAACAAACCCCATAAACATATAAAAATAAAACGAAATAAACATCACTATTATTCGAAACAATTAACTAAAAATTACAAAAACTAAAAACGGACAAAAATACACAAATTTGAAGGAAAAATGAAATAAAAGTACAAAAACTAAAAACAGACAAAAATATGAATTTTTTTAAAACTATGAATTATTTTTAAAAACGAAACAAGATTTTAAAATATGAAAATATAGAAAATAAAAGTACACAAATTAAAACAAACAAAAATTTAAAAATTTAAAAACAAAACAAAATTTAATAAATGAAATGTGATTTAATTCCTAACTCGGTTCGTACGGTTCGCGCGGGCCGGTTCGTGCAGTTCACGCGGGCCGGTTCGTGCGGGTTCATGCAATTTAATTCAGCGAATCGGGTCGGTTCGGTCTCGGTTTTACAATCCATAACTCGTACTCGACACTTATCATTTAACGAATTGTGCGGGTTTTGACCCGGCTCGTTTCGGGCCGAATAAAACGGGTTTTCCAACGAGCCGGTTCCGGGCGGTTCGTGCAAACCCGCACAAGTGGCCAACTCTAGTTGCAAGTAGAGGTGGCCAATAGTGCGGTCCGTGCGAGTCGGGCCGGGCTTGATGGGTTGGGCGATTTTGGGCGAACGGCTACAAACAAGCTAACCGTGCAGGCTGTGTGGGCTTTGTTTAAATTCACTCCATCTTTAACCTGTTTCACTTTGGTATTGGTCATAATTTATTACTCTACTACACTTTTAATTTCTCTGCCCCGCAATGAAAATGAAAAAGGAGTTACAAGCACAATTTAATATTGTAGTTATACAGGCCCACTAGCATTTAGCAATGACAAAGGTACAATTTCTTTAGCAAAGTTGACAACCATGTCTTGCATTTATATTTTATTTCAAGTGATTTATTAATTAAAAAGATGTTTTAGAAATAAATAAAGAGTACTTTCTGTACTTGCACTTTGCGTGTCAGACCACTTGAGATACTAGACTTTTAAAACTATCACTTGTTATACTGTATTTTTAAACTTTTTACAGTATGTGTACTTCCGTCAAATATGACTAACTCCGTTAATTTTTTCAAGGACATTTCAGTCTTTTTTTCATCATCTTCTTCCACAAACCCATTTACACCATTGTTGAAGCTTTTGAGAAATTAAAATTCGAATATCTCATTCATTTCTTAACGAAATCAAATCATTCAAGTTACAACATAATCATATTCCCCTCCTTTACAAATTGATATTGATATTCACTATCAATATTTTAATTTGATGAAAACGATATAGCCTAAAAAGCTATACATTAGTTAAAATTTGTTGAATATATAAATTCTTGAAAGTAAATCTTTGATAGTTATAATTGATATCCCATTATATAGGACAAAGAAACGATTCTAATGCAATTTAAATGAGTCTATTTCGTTACAAAATGAATGATAAATTCATGTTCTAAGTTTTCACAAAGATTGTCAATGGTAAAAAATAAGTTTAAGAAAGAATTTTTTTTTTGTAAAAGACGCATTTACCCCTAAATTTTCTAACAACATTAAATTAATTTGACGGAAGTACACACATTGTAAAAAGATAAGAAGTCCAGTATTGCAAGTGATAGTTTTAAAAGTCTAGTATCTCAAGTGATCTGACACAAAAAATACGAGTACACAAAGTGCACTTTACTCATAAATAAATGGAAACAGAAAACTGCAATTTCCAAAGTATCTTAAAAAGCAAATAATGCGGGCTGTGCGGGCCGGTTCGTACGAGCCGGTTCGTGCGGGCCGGTTCGTGCGGGCCGGTTCGTGCGAGCCGGTTCGCAGGTTGCGTAACGAATCGGGCCGGTCCGATTTCGGTTATGAAAATCTCGACTCGTACTCGGCACTTATATTTTAACAGTTTTTGCGGATTTCGACCTGGTTCGTCTCGGGCCCAATAAAATGAATTTTTGAATGAGCCGATTCCGGACGGTCCGTGCAAACCCGCACGAGCGGCCACCTCTGGTTGCAAGTGATAAGCAAAATTTGATGCCATTAAGACACATGCATGGATGATATACTAGACACAAGCTTACTGAAAAAATTAAAAACATAATTACTCTGTATATGGTCGTATAACAGGGAAAATAAAGAGTGAATCAGCATAGAAAGTTCAGTCCTTGCAGGAATACAACGTCATTGCTGGCGTTTGTTGCATCACAGGGCGGTGAGATTTTTAAAGAAACGATACTGAGATATACTATTTGCGCTTTTCACTAGTTTACTTGAAAAAAAATTAAAAATTACATAAGCTCCTGAACTCCATGCAGTCTGTTCTAGAGGTGTAATTCGAGCCGAGCCGGGCGAGTTCGAGCCGGGTATTAATTCGAGCCGAGCTTTTTTTCACGAGCCAGACCGGCTCGTTTAATTAAACGAGCCTAATCTTCTGCCCGAACTCGGCTCGTTTAAATTCACGAGTCGAGCCGAGCCGGCTC
Source organism: Heracleum sosnowskyi (assembly GCA_030848705.1). Taxonomy (NCBI): domain Eukaryota; kingdom Viridiplantae; phylum Streptophyta; class Magnoliopsida; order Apiales; family Apiaceae; genus Heracleum; species Heracleum sosnowskyi. Next base: position 15,019,311 of record CM061237.1, read on the forward strand.
GTTTAGTTAAACGATCCTATTTAAACGAGTCGGGCGAGCCGGCTCGTGTAAAATTACACTTAAACGAGCCTAATCTACTGCCCGAACTCGGCTCGTTTAATTTCACGAGTCGAGTCGGGCCGGCTCGTTTAGTTAAACGAACCCGGTCTTATGTTCGAGCTCGGCTCGTTAACGAGTTCGAGTCGAGCCGAGCCTTAATAAACGAGCCGAGTCGGGTCGGGCTCGCGAGCCGCCCGACCCGAATTACAGCACTAATCTGTTCCATTGTATAGGGCCACAGGGGTTTCAAGTTGTTTGTTTTAATTATGAAATCATTGTTACTAACTTGCTATTACTCTACAGTTACATATTAAATCAAAAATAAGTTTCAAAAACAAATTCACGAAACCAGTTATTTTCGACAACCGAAGGTTCTATTTTTTTAAATCCAATAATCGGATGATCTGACATAACTGTGCTGAGCAAGTTTTTTAATTTCGGACAGTGGTAAAAGAAATTGTTACAAGTATTTTGATATTTGATATCTATGTTTCTTTTTGGGAAAACAGTAAATTTAATACCTAAAAATTGTATTTTTTTTACGATGATCCATGAGGAAAAACTGACCAAAATTTGCAGTTTGAAGTTCCCTCGGAACTCTGAAGAGTCTAGGCAGTCAGGTTCCTCCTGCCTTTTCATCCCATTTTTATCTGCTCTGCTTTTCTATGTATATAAAGTAGTTCGACGAATGTAAAAAGAGCATTGTATAAACATAGATATATAAACAAAATATTATGGTGTGCGAAATTTTGTATTTGATGTCTTGCACTTTTTTGACTGCAACGACTTGTTTCCGCTCCCCTTCAATGCGAAATCGAAGGTCGGTACTTGATGGCCTTGATGGAGCTGTCTGGTCAGACTGTCACTGAATAAGGATCCTCAAATGCAGCTTAAGATCTAATACATGAAAGATGATTTGTACTATAATTTGATTACTATCTACTAGATTCTAAGCTTCTGCTGCAATAAGGCTTACCTTTCCTCAGAATCAAAGACTTAATTTTCCTTTTCCAGAATGACCCGGGGACATGAGTTTTCTGATGCGCATTCTCACATTGTTGCTTCTGGCAACAGTTCTAATCTTGCATAATATGTGTTTTCGAGGAGTAATTAGGTTATACTATGAGTCTATGCATGACTAGCAATGCAATGCCACGATCTTTAGGCAAGTATCTTCACATAGATTTACTGCTATGACGAGTATTATCGAAGATTATGGCAAACAAGATCTTTTTCATAAGAAGCATGACAAAGAGTAGGAATAGCGTTTACAGTTTTTAAACAAATGTCAGAGCCCCATAATCATTTTCAAATGTTGAGTTGTCACTATGTTATATAGGCTATTTTGATTCATCTTGCGTACATATGAATCTCACAAACAAAAACACTTCTTGTGTCCGAAAACACATATTTTTGGACATTATTTTCAGACACGTGCAGAAAGTCAAAATGACACTTAAAATAAATGAAGGGAGTCGTTGATAGTATCGAATTTTTCCGAGGGCTACCCTCCGAATAATTGAAAGAATAAATAATTTCCGAAAAAAGAAAAAAAAACAGAATATTCGAGCAATGGGAGATTCTTCTTAAGAGAAAATACTAAAAAAATAAATTTAATACCATACCAAGATAACATGGTGCCTGGCCAAACGGGCGGGTTTGAATAACCCGTAACTGGCTCGCAAAATAACTCATTTAACTCGATTCGGAAACGGACCGGTTTGAATCGGCACAAATCGATGTAATAAACGGGGTGGATACGGGTCTGATATTGTTGAACCGAAACCAGCACGGCTCGGCTCGTCAATTCAAACCGCTCGGCCCGCTCATAAGCTCGTCAGGGGTGTTGCGTAAAATATAGATGTGTAAGTGTACACAATCGCAAACAAGTAATATAGTAGTAAATACCAGATTTCGTTCCTCAAGGACTGCAAATTTGTATTAATCACAAGTACAATCTCACAATTCAATTATCGAACACAAGATTTGAGTTTTGTTTTTATACTAACACTAATTAATTAATCAACTAAATTAACCAACTAAATTATACTAGCAAAGAGAGTTTTCAAATATGAGAATATAAGTTAGGATAATTATTTCCCCCTCCCTAACACATGAAAATCGATAAAATAGTCGCGTAGCACTATAACAAATTCACAGTTCATTAGCTAAAATTTAATGGTCATAGGTTTCTCTCGAAATCACTATGGTATAATTTCTACCAAGAAAACTAACATATGTCTATGTTAATTTACTCCTCAGAATACAATTAAGCACAAATTCTCACAACTATACATGGTCACAATATATGTCTATATCGTAACAATATTATAATCAAAAGATATATAAGCATGCACCATTCAAGTTTTATGTCAATTAACTATAACTCTCTCGATATTATAATTAACTCATTAACCCACTAAAGTTGATCAAACAATAGCAAGTATATTAGCATGAAAAACGCTTGAATGAATAAATTGTAAGACTACATACAATACTCTTTAACAAAACACCAATAATCTCATGCTAGGGTTCCATAAAAATCCCAACTTTATACAATTAGTTCATAATTAAGATCTCAAAACAATCTAAACATAACCAACACATATTCATAAGAAGAGATATAAAAAGATAAGAGAAAACAAAGCCAATTGAATGTCTTCAATAGCTGAATTCTTCTTCGTTGATGGCTTATCCTCCTCCCTTATGCGGCTTCTTCTCTCTTTCGTTCTATCTCTCTATATATATATATTAGGTCTGATCTATATCTAATAATATATAATAAAAGTGTTTTTAATTATTTAATACAAAATACAAGGAGATTTTCCCAAACAGAATTGAATTCCAATAACAGAAATTCGTAGTTGATTGTTTGGCTCTGTTTCTGTACTGACTCGGCTAGATTTTAATATCAAAGCCACTTCCAAAATAAAGCTCTTCTCATAAGATTTCTGTGGGCTATTGAATCGTCTGAATCGGACTTATAGAACTCCAATTATGCCCCAACCAGTGTGGATTGCGCAAGTGGGTCGTCAAATCCGAATATTAATCAAATAAATCTCCAACTCTTTCCTTTTAAGCTCCAATCCATATTTAATTAGAACTCCTTGATACCTACTATTGGAGGCCCAAGTATGATTGGGCCAGATGTGATATTTGATTTGGCCGGTTATGTGAGGTACGACCCATTGTTTCGGCCCAGTCCACTACAGGTGACCGTTATGCCACTAAGACCGGGTATGTCCTACTTCTAAGCAAGAGGTTGGCACGTTCCCCCACGTTCGGTGTGCGGCCGAATATATCGGAGGCCAGCAACTGTCGAGTCTATAAAAGCTCGTGTCAGGTTTCATTTCGAGACTAATATTCAATACACAAGCACTTGTACGTTCTATTTCTACTCACCGGAACCACTTAATTTATTCTCACACCAGAGGCGAATCAGGGGACAAACCTCTCGCATTCTTCACTTTTCCAAGTGAACCCGAAGAGTTGTTCGGAGCCCGACCCAACAGAAATTTTGTTTCAACAATTGGCGCCGTCTGTGGGAACGTACAAGTAAGCTTAAAATAAATCAAACAAACACAATGGCTATCGATAATACCGATGATCGTCCACCTGGCTTTACCGAAACTCCTCACCAAGGAGCTTCTGCCTCCACGCCCCCGATAAACCGCATCCTTGATTTCGATGCTGAAATAGAAGAAGGTCTGATGCCCACTCCCGAGGAGCAAAAGGCTATGTTCCTTAGGTGGCGTGCAGAAACAGCCTCGAAGAGTGGAAAGCAAAAGGAGCAGGAGCGGGCCGAGATGGAAGCTCGGGCAAGGGCGAAGAAGAGAGAGGATGACCTCGCTAAGCTGAAGGCCAATTAAACGCCAAAGGGCTGAGCTAGACGCAGAAGAAAAGGCTCTTCAGGATACCATGGAGGTTGGCGAACGAACACTGATAGTGTCTGGGCACAAGAAGGAAAAGAGGGTGTATAGTGATGAAGATGAATCTTCGGACTCTGAATCACACCCCTGAAGAACTCGCTCTAAAATTACGATTTGTTCAGATACTGACGATGAAGGGGACCCTCGTATGAAGGATAGGCTAAGACGAATGGAAAAGGCCATGTTTGGCGACCGTATAGTGAGTCATGAACCTATCATGTCTGAGGAAATTGAGCAATACCGGCCTCCACCGAGAAGACAGTTCCCGAAGATGAATGAATTTAGTGGAAAGGGTGATCCTGAGGATCATTGTGATAAGTACGAGTCCCTTATGACCGGTATGGGACACTGCGACATAATGTTGTGCAAGATGTTTAAGACATATCTGAAAGGAGCTGCTACCATGTGGTATAGATCGATGAAACCAAGGTCAATATGCTCGTATGACCAGTTGAAAAGGAAGTTCTTAAGGCACTATTCCCACTTGTGCCGAAGAGAGAAAGATACTAAAGCTTTGATTCACTGCCGACAAAGGCCGGACGAAGAGTTGTGAGACTACCTGACGAGGTTCAAGGAGGAAGCCGGGATGGTGACAAACCTGGATAAGGTGAAAGCAGCTGGATTCTTGTCGGCTGGATTGGACCCAGTTAAAGGTAAGAAACTCTGATCCTCTCTTTATATATTCCTCATAAATCTTTGAATGATATATACTTGAGAGGAGAAAGTATCCGAAAAAATATGGAATCTATTGGGGGTTATAAGGAAAGTAGGAGAGAGAATCGCGGGAAGAAAGGGCGTGACAAGTATGAGTTTGGCCGAAGGTATAACGATAGGCGAGACGGGGTGAAGGGTGATAAGGGGCCGAACGAAGAAGAGATAGAGATAGTACGGTGTTTACTCCTTTGAATGCACATATCTCGAAAATTCTCTATGAGATAAAAGGGAAACCAGGCTTTGTTCGCCCAACCCGAATGAAGATGCCCGATTACAAAAAGAATGGTAACAAGTACTGTGATTACCACCAAGACAAAGGTCACAATACCAATGAATGTTACCACTTAAAGAAGTTGATCGAGAAGATGATTAAGGATGGAGAGTTGAACCAGTTCGTCAAAGACCTAAGGGACAAACTAGCCCCGAGGGAAGACAAACGGAAGGAGCCCGAAGAGGGTGAGAGGTACAGAGGCGAAGTGAAGACAATTTCTGGAGGAAGTACCCTGGGCCGAGATAGCAAGACGGCAAAGAAGAGGTATGCTAAGTAGGTGTACAATTTGTACCAGTTTCAATCGGCCAAGCAAGCAATGCCAATTATGTTTACCGAGGATGATTATGAAGACGTGATTTGGCCCCCATGAAGACCCTTTGATCATTAACCCTGTGATCGGGAAAAACAAAATCTGGAAAGTATTAGTAGATGGGGGAAGTTCAGTGAACATCTTATATCATCGGACATACAGCAAGATGAACTTAGGAGGCGAGCAATTGGATCCTTGTCATGAAGCTCCTCTATATGGATTTGGAAACCAACCAGTCCCAATCGAAGGTACCATTACTTTATCTATTCTTTTAGGTAAAGCACCATATATTGTCGAGAAGCAGGTGAAATTCTACGTGGTTCGGGTAGAAAGCCCTTACAATGCGATCCTGGGAAGGCCAGCTCTTACATCTTTCCAAACGGTGTCCTCAATTCCCCATCTCAAGTTAAAATTTCCAACCGAACATGACATCGGAGAAATGAGGGGCGACCAGAAGACAGCCCGAATCATAATGCTAGATGACCTAGAGAAAGACCAGGAGTTGGAGATGACCGAAGGGGGAAAAAGGAAGAGGGTTGAAGGCGAACCCGGCGAAAGTCGCCAAACTATGAACATTGAACTGGAAAAGTTTGGGGCAGATCTATCCAGCCCGATTGCCGAACCAGCAGCAGAAACAGAGGAGGTGGAATTGTATGCAGGTTGTTCGGGAAAGATGGTTCGAATAGAAAAAATATGGAACCTGACCTCAAGAAGAAAGTGATTGAGGTGGTTAGGCAATACCCTGATGTCTTCGCATGGGGCCCCGAAGATATGCCTGGTTTAGATCAAAAGACGGTGAAGAATTGCCTCAATGTTAAGCCCGAGGTCAAACCGGTTAAACAAAGGAAAAGGACTTTCGCCATGGAGAGACAGAAGATTATCGAAGCTGAAGTGGAGAAGCTGTTAGAGGCAAAGTTCATTGAAGAGATCGAATACCCAGACTGGTTGGCTAATGTAGTGGTGGTAAAGAAAGCCAATAACAAGTGGAGGATGTGTGTTGATTACACTGATTTGAACAAGGCTTGCCCGAAGGACCATTATCCACTGCCAAGCATTGATCAGCTAACAGACGCTACCGCCGAATACCAGGCACTTAGTTTCTTGGATGCTTTTTCAGGTTATCATCAGATATCGATGAATGCCGAGGATATTCCGAAAACAACATTCATCACCCCGAAGGGAACCTATGCATACATCAAGATGCCCTTCGGCCTGAAGAATGCGGGGGCCACGTTCCAGAGAGTGGTCAACAAGATTTTTCATAAGCAAATCGGGAGGAACATGGAATGCTACGTGGATGATATGATTGTCAAGTCGCAGTTCGAAGACCACATGGAGGACCTAAAGGAGTGTTTTCAAACATTAAGGGAAAACAACATGAAGATCAATCCGAACAAATGCACAATCGGAGTATCCCGTGGGAAGTTTCTGGGTTACATGGTGAGTGCCTGAGGGATCGAGGCGAACCCGGAGAAGATACAAGCTGTAATTGACATAGAGCCACCGAAGACAGTTCGGGACGTATAGAAGTTAACTGGCCGAATGGCAGCTTTGCGAAGGTTCATTTCAAGGTCGGCGGAGAAGGCTTTGCCTTTCTTCGAAGTACTTAGGGGGTCAAAGAATTTTGAATGGGGGCCGAACTGTTAGAAGGCGTTCGAGGAAGTAAAGGACTATCTTACTAAGGCACCCCTCCTGATGAGACCAGACTCGAAAGAAACATTGCAGCTATACTTGGCCGTAAGTGACCGAACTCTGGGAGCAGTATTGGTGAAGGAGCACGAAAAAAATCAACACCCAATGTTTTATATGTCACATATGTTGAAGGACGCAGAAACAAGATATCTGAATGCTGAGAAGTTCGCATATGGGTTAGTGATGGCTACCCGAAAACTGCGACATTATTTCCAAGGGCGAACGGTGCAAATTGTGACCGACCAGCCACTCAAGAAGATTTTGACAAGACCTAAGGCGTTCGGAAGAATGGTAGCATGGTCCATTGAGCTAGGAGAATATGATCTGGAATATATCCCAAGGACCTCCATTAAAGCACAAGCGCTGGCGGACTTCATGGTGGAATGTTTTTTCTCCAGGCAAAGGATCTGGCGCCCGAAGAACAGTTAATCCAGTCTCTAGACAAATGGAAATTATTTGTGGATGGTTCGGTCGCAGGTTCAAAATATGGGGTCGGTTTGATCCTTTCCAGCCCAGATGGATTTGAAATATGTCAGACGATAAGGTTCACTTTCCCCCTGACAAACAATGAGGCCGAGTACGAAGCGTTACTTGCTGGATTAAACTAGGCGAAGAATCTAGAAGTGAGGAATCTAAGGGCATTCAGTGACTCTATGTTGGTGGTAAAACACTTCTCAGGGGAGTATGAGCAGAGAGAACCCCGGATCAAAGCCTACGCCACAAAGGTACGTGATCTTTCAGTTTTGTTTGAATCCTTCGAGTTAAGTCAAATTGGCAGGGAAGACAACAGCCAAGCCGATGCACTGTCAAGGCTCGCTTCGGTAGAAACTCATAGCCTGACAAGGTCAATCTACCTGACCGAAGTGAGATTGCCTTCAATAGATAAAAAGCAGTGCATGGAGATCCATCAAGGCATCAACTGGATGACTCCGATCAGGGCATACCTGGAGAAAGGTACTTTGCCCCTAGACCGGAAAGAGACTCAGAAGGTGAAGTATAGAGCAGCAAGCTACACCATCATTGGGGGCAAGTTTTACAGAAGGTCGACGATAGAACCCCTTCTTAGATGTTTGGATCCCGAAGAGCAACGGCTGGCTTTGGAAACCGTACACGAAGGAATATGCGGGGAACATCTTGCCGGTCGGTCACTTGCCTTCAAAATCCTCAGGCAAGGGTTCTATTGGCCGACTTTGCGAGCAGATGCGGCTGAGTATGCAAAGAAGTGTCGACAATGCCAATTGTTCAGTACCATCCCGAAGCAGCCACCCGAAGAAATGACATCAATTCTAAGTCCAATCCCCTTCGCAATGTGGGCTGTGGATATCGTGGGGATTTTACCCAAAAGCACGAAGCAGGCTAAATATTGTATTGCAGCGATCGACTATATGACCAAATGGGTAGAAACAAGACCACTGGCAACCATAACTGAAGAAGCAGCTAAGAAGTTCATGTTGGAGCAAGTGATACTTAGATTCAGAATTCCAAAGGTATGTGTGTCTGATAACAGAACGCAATTCATTGGGAACAAATTCAGAAAGTTCTTGGCTCACTTCGGGATACAACAAAAGTTCAGTTCGGTCGGTCATCCTCGGGTAAATGGAGCAATCGAAGCCGCAAACAAGATCATTTTTGATGGGATAAAGAAGCGACTGGGATATGCCAAAGGACTCTGAGCCGAAGAACTATCTTGGGTTTTGTGGGCATACCGAACGACCCCCCGATCGTCTACTGGGGAAACACCTTTTAGGCTAGCATTCAGAACAGATGCCCTAGTCCCAATGGAGGTTGGCCTCGATTCCTACCGAACAGAGGTTTTTAACGTTGAGGCAAATGAGTTCGGCCTTAGGGAAAATATAGACTTACTCGAGGAAGATAGAGAGGCAGCTCACCTAAGGAACTTAAAATATCAGCTCCAAGCAACCCAATACTACGACTCTGGAGTAAAAAAGAGGACATTCATGACTGGGGACTTGGTACTACGGGAGCTGGCCACCTCTATGCCAACAAAGCAAGGAAAGCTAATGCCTAACTGGGAAGGACCGTACAAAGTGGTCGAGGTCGTTCGACCTGGAACCTACAAATTGGCAACTTTGGCTGGCGACCCGATCAAAAACACTTGGCATGCCTCGCGCTTACGTAGGTACTACCAATGAGTTACGTTATGTTTATAGAAATGTTTGCAACAACAGGGTTTCCACTTTCCAAGTTCTTATTCAGCATTGTATTTAAATTCCCTAAAAAGCATGTATAGTTGAACACAAAATATCATCAATGAAAACATATGTTTGTGACTATTTCAACTCTTGATGCTATTGCAATAATTTAACATGAAATGCCTTATTATATTGTGTAATCATGCAAATTAGATTTAATAAAGCAGACACTTATCTAGGGGCGACCGAAAAAGATAAGTGTCAGACTTCTTCTTTCGATAAATATTTGGTAAATGCGGCGACCGATTAGAGAAGGGCGTCTGATTCCCTAAATATTTGGGGGGCAAGATTTATGTTAAGGCAAAGTTTAAAGCCGAAGAGACATAGATCAATTAAAATTTTGTGTTAAGGCAAATGGTAAGCCGAAGATACATAAGTCCATTAAAAACTATGTTAAGGCGAAGTTTAAAGCCAAAGAGACATAGATTATTTCAAAATTATATTAAGGTGATAATTAAGCCGAAGAGGAGTTGATTAAGCCGAAGATACATAGATTATTTCAAAATAATGCTAAGACGATGATTAAGCCGAAGATACATAGATTATTTTAAAATTATGTTAAGGCGATGATTAAGCCGAAGATACATAGATTATTTCAAAATTATGTTAAGGCGATATCTCAAGCCGAAGATACATAAGACAAATAAAAACGACAAGGCAAACTTTATGCCGAAGATACGTAAATCAATTGAAATTATGCTAAGTGAAGAATAAACCGAAGATGCATAAATTTAATAAACAAAAGCCCGAAGGCGATAGATTTAATACCCGAAGGCGTAATACTTTACAAATTTGAAAAATAAGAGATTATTCAGACAACTCCTCGTCTTCGCCGGAAGAGACCACGGGAGGTTCGTCAAGCTCATCAGGGCGGCCGACGGGGTCAGTGAAGCCTTCCTCGAAAAGAGGGAGATGGTCCCAGCCTAAAGCAGCGGCCCTCTTCACGACTTCGTCGTGCCCCATCTGATAGCATCTCTCTTCGGCGTTCAGCCTCAACCTGGTCTCCTTCCGTGACACCTTCCTGGCGGCCTTAAGGGCGAGATTGCACCTGGTGAGGCGAGCCCGGAGAGTATCCACCTCCTTCTGTAAGGCTTCGCGATCGGCCTTGAGCACCTTGGCTTGACCATCCAGCATTTCAAGGTCGTCTTGAGCCAACCGCAGGCTACCCTCAGCCTTGACCTCCCAAGCTTCCATCTCTTTGACTTGGGCGAAGCCGCTCTGCATGTCTTTCACCTTATCGGTGATGGCGGCGGCCATATGAGTTGCCTGAAATTAAGAGCAAATCATTGTTAAAGACCGAAGGAAAAAGAAAATAATAGAAAAGAGCGAAAGAAAACTTATACATACCATGGAATGTAGACCCATCAATTCGGCGCAGGCGTCCGCAGGGCTTAGTCGCTCATACTTCGGACGGTCGGCCGGAAGCATCATGGCCCGGCACAAGTCTGGAGCTAGGTCCTTAGCCGCAATGGGAGCAGGAGTGGCAAAGGAATCCGTCTCGAGCACCGCCCATTAAGGGACATATGTCTTGACGATGTCCCCTCGCCTTGCTCTTTTCCTGGAAGCCGGAGACAAGGGAGCCTTTCCCGTCTGTTCGGGCTGGCGGCGAGGAGAATGAGGGGCAGATTGTTCGGGAGCGTTCTGATCGTCTCCTTCGTGAACAGGATTCGGCGAGCCACCTGCTTGAGCCGCCTGAGAGGCTTGGAACTTGGCCTTCTTTCTTTCCACGATCGCCTGGCGGGTCGACACTACATGTGAAAAACATGTTAAATTCAGGACTAACAGTTGGAAAATAAAAACGTAAAAGTAAGAGATCTAAGTCAGGGCCTGTTACCATTACCCCATAGGACGAAGATCCATTGTTTATCCCGAAGATCCCCAAGGGGAATTCGGTCCATGTCGAATTGGCAGAGTCAGCTATATTCGTGCTCTTCAGCACCTATTAATGTGGGTTTTACCACTTGGATAGCGGGATCAACTACGCGCCATTGAGACATAGCGGCTATCTTCGGTCCGGAAAGATATAACCATTTGTCGTGACTCCCTTTGTTGTTGGAATTTGTCTCAACCCAATCGGCTCTGTTGGTTCGCCGAGAGACTAAGTAAAAACCCTTGCTTTTACCATTCTTCCGGAAGTCGTAGTGGTTCCAGAACAATCTTGTTGTCGGCTCGACTCCTGCACCCAGGCATCGGCATTGGAAACCGTTCATATGGAGGAATCCGTTCGGGTCCATTTGCCCTAGGGCGATGCCCATTTCCGCGAACAGCTTCTTGATCAGCGGAAGCCCAGGGACATGTTGGAGGCCCAAGTATGATTGGGCCAGATGTGATATTGGGTTTGGCCGGTTATGTGAGGTACGACCCATTGCTTCGGCCCAGTCCACTACAGGTGACCGTTATGCCACTAAGTCCGGGTATGTGCTACTTCTAAGCAAGAGGTTGGCACGTTCCCCCACGTTCGGTGTGCGCCCGAATATATCGGAGGCCAACAACTGTCGAGTCTATAAAAGCTCATGTCAGGTTCCATTTCTAGACTAATATTAAATACACAAGCACTTGTAAGTTCTATTTCTACTCACCGGAACAACTTAATTTATTCTCACACCGGAGGTGAATCGGGGGACAAACACCTCGCATTCTTCTCTTTTGCAGGTAAACCCGAAGAGCTGTTCGGAGCCCGACCTAGCAGAAATTTGGTTTCAACACCTATAATAAAACAATATAATTTATTAAATAAAAATCCAAATCAATTCAAAATAACTTAAAATATAGGGACAAAATTGGGATAAAGATCACGCTTATCAACGGGCCTTGACTCGCCAACTCGCGTTGGCTCGACACAACACGCTCTTTTCCTTTGTAACTTTCTCTCGGTATGTGCATGTTAGCATGTGTATATATGTCTTTGTGTGTGTAATCATGTGTTTTAAACTCGCAAACCCGGCTGTAGACTAGGCTAGTTTCTTTGGCCATTGTTCCATGGAGAACCATCTTATATAGAGAATCGGAGAGAACCATATATTCTATTATAGAATTTCATAAATAATTTAATTTTTTTTACATAAAATATATAATATGGTTCTAATGTAGAATATTAGCATGTACAAACTTTATAAAACATTTAATATTTAAATTTTGAATAAAAACATTGATTTTAAATTTGATTCTGTTGCAGAATCATTTTGGATAAACTTGATTCTGCTGTAGAATCACTTTAGATTATTTGACTATTTTTCAATTATTTTTCAAAAAAAGTAGTTTAATTTCGTTTTTTGATTTAATAATTGAAATTTATAATTATATCTAATAATAAAATATGATTAAAATATGTATTATGAATATCAATGTAATGGTTCCCTCCAGGACTCTATATAAGGAGTTTTCTACTGAGTGTCACCCTAGTTTCTTTTATAACTTTTTTAATATATTGATATGGTTTGTTTCGTTTTTTTAGAAAGGAGTTCTCTCAAATTGTTAAATAAAATATATTTTTAATTAATAAAATTTATAAAAGTGTCGTCCTTTTTTATTCAAAAAAAAATCGTATAATTTTAAATAAATATTTAATCAAATAAAAAGATAAAAAAAAATATTTAAATCGTCCACCCGCCAACCCGCGTGTACATTCACGAGCCAACCTTCCATCAAACCGGCATGGCTCGTCACAAAGGACTTGTCGGTTCTGTCTTCCTTCCACGCCAACTCGGCACTACAGAAACTCGGCACGGCTCGCCCGACCCACTCGTTTGGCCACATCTAATGGTGCTTGTGTAGTTGACCACTGCCCACCACCCACCACCATCCATCCAATGCAAAGTGAAACGCTAGGCCTTAACCCCCCACAACTATCCCATTTTTGTCTTTTTCCGTTAAAGACAGAGTTAGCTGTTACACAGAATTTACCAGTATACTTAGGGCTGAGTATCGGGCGGCATGGTTGGGTTTGGAGGACATAACCATCCAAACCAAATTTATCGGTTTTAAAGTTTATGTAACCATTACCATAACCATGACCGTTAAGACTAAATCAAACCACCCAAATTTTAACGGTTTGGTTTGGTCAGTTTCGATTTTTAATCACTAAAATAAAAAGTACAATAATATCTTCCAAGTAATTAGCAAAATAAATTGCAAAAGCAAGTCATTACATTACATAACGGTTGTTCATCGAATACGTAATCCGGAAAAGAGTATAAAATATTAATAAAAACAAGGTCTTAATCACTTGCACAAAATTAAATTTGGACTAGTAAAAACTTAGATGATCCATTCTTGATGTCCTTTCTTGGTGTGGTTTTAGTCTACTAACTGAAAAATATTAAGTAAAGAAAAGTAAGTACTTACTAAAAGAATCTAGAAAAAAAATAAGACAAGTATCACAGTGAGACAAGCTAAACACAGACCAGTGTATAAAAGTGATCGGTGAAGTGATCAAACATCTTCACCAGACTCCACAGCTGCATCTAAATATGCAACGATCGAATATAAACAATTACACATACATCTCATTTAAATAGTTACAAATGTAATGAAATGGCATAAAGTAGAAATAATCACAATAATTATGCACCTTGCGCTATTTCTTCATATTTTTCCAATTCCATAAGCATCTCACGGAGTTGAATAAGATGTTTTGGGGTTTTTAACCAACTCTGAGCACAAATTAATGTTTCCACTGTTTTACGGAGCAAACTAGTCCAAAAATTGTCAATAACTCTACTACCAGTAGAGAAAGCAAATTCTGATGAAACTGTTGATACATGTACAACCAATAAATCAGGTGCCATTTTTGAAATAATGGGATATTTTTTAGCATTTACCTTCCACCATAAAAGCACATCCAACTCATTCACCGTTGTGTCAAATCTTTCTAAAAAATACATTTCCAATTCAGACTTGTTAACATATGATTCTTCTGCCATCATGTCATCTTTATATGCCCTTGACCTTTCTAAATTTAAAACTGAATACATATCTAGACCAGTAGAAGGTATTTCAGTTTCCCTTGGACATCCTCTACTATCCATAAAACTTGTGCTAGGACCACTAGTAGTGGATTCGTAGTACTTAAATAACTTGTCCAGTGTTTCTCTCACCCTACTAATTATATAACTACATCTTCCAAAATCATAATCACAGAACCTCTTTATAACATCCTAACAGCAACCCAATCTTCTTTTTTAGTTGGTCCTCTTGTTTTTTTTTCAAAATAAGCCTTAAATCCCTTATCTTCTTCTTCTAGTCTCTCAAATGCCTTTTCAAAATCAATTGAACTCTCCATCGATGGAAGAAACTTAGATTTAATTTTTTCAATCTCGACACACCTTTTAAATGTATCTAACCTAGCCGGAGATGCACGCACATACTTAACAACATTCCTAATTGCTTCCACAGATGCAATTTCTTCTTCTAAGATCATTATTTGATGTTGCATTATCAAGAGTCAGTGACAATATGTTATCAATTCCCCACTCTAACAAGCATTTCTCAATCACTTTTCCAAGCACTGAACCTTTATGACTTACAACTTGTCGAAAATTCAAAAAAAAATTCTGTAGTATCCAGTCATCATCTATCCAGTGGACAATTAAACACATATAGTTTATTTTCTGATTAGAATTCCAACAATCTGTAGTCATACTTATACGCCTACCTCTAATTAAACTCTTCATTTTTTTTCTTTTCATCTTTATAAACTTTAATGCAATCTCGCGCAACAGTCCACCTAGATGGAAGGACAAACCTAGGCTCTAAGAAATTAGTATATCTAACAAAGCCTTGACCTTCGACCATTCTAAAATGATACTCATCAATTATCACCATCTCTGCCAACGCTTTCATACACTCCTCAAAATTAAAAGTATGAGCCTTAAGGGTACCACTTGTTCCCTGTTTTTTTTTCTCAAACGTAAGCATAGGTTGATTTTTATCTACTTTTCTGTTAGGATTTTTAACACACAAGGGTACGTGGTGCCATAAGCTACTAGTTCCATTTTTGTTCTCACTAACATACGATTTTTTACAATAATTGCAAGTAGCTATACGATTATTTTTCGGATCTTTGGTAAATATTTCCATATATCTGACCTTAGCCCTCTCTTTCTCGTAGGTCGTGGTTGCGAGACTTGAGGCTCTGTTTCTTGACCTTCTGTCATATGACCATCAACACTAGTTCCAATAACAACACGAGGTACGGGAATGGGCATGGGAACTTCATTGATTCCAGGTTCAATAATTATAGTCGGTGGAGTTGACATAATTTTGTTTTCTGCAATATTAAACAAAGAAAATTGATAAGATACAAAAAATCAATAAGATAAAACAGATGTGTTCTTACAAGACTTTTATCAAACATGTATGACACAACATCCAGTTCAAGTTGATTCTAAGAAACAAAGAAGATAAATCAAGAAACAATCTGATTCATAATTAACCCACAAATTCATAATTGATGAATCAAGAAATAATAGAAATAATATGAACTGATTCATTCAAGAAACAAAAAAACATTATTAGAAATACGTTAATAGACAACGGCTAAAACCCGATGTCTGGAAAAAATACGCCCGATGTGTATGTGGGTGTAGAGAAAGATCATGACTATAGACATCGACTTTTAGCCGATGTATTAGAAGTCTTCAAACATCAGTTTCTATCAAATTTACGATGTCTTTGCACCTCTTTTACATCGGTTTTGTATAAAGATCTAACATAATTTTCCCTCTTTTACATCATTTTTTTAATAGTTTCATTGTAATTACATCATATGACATCGGTTTTGTTAAAATATTTGATGTAATAGACTGTCATATACATCGATTTTTTGGGGGAAATAGCGTGGTATATAGTTAAACACGTCAGTTTACTTAGACATTGATTTTCTTGTTAAAAACTGGTGTCTCATATTCATGTTTTAGCATGCAGTATTCTTTACATATGCACCCAAAACTCAAATCAAACTAAAACACCAAAATAAGAAAACAGTTAACACTTGCCATTACCAAACACCAAATATACAATCTTTACACCAACTAGCATACCCAAAACAATACATCAAAGTACAAAACTAGAAATCGTAATTAACTAGCTTATGAACTAACTGTACTTCGACAAGCAAACTAATTGCTCAACAATTTCATTAAGTACAAACTAGCTAGGTCTTGAGCCGCACCTCTTCAAGCACTTCAGTCTTGTAGATATCCGAGTCTTACAAAGTCACTACAAACATTTAAAAATCCAAAGCAAAAAATCGCATAAATATGTTAATTTTCAAATGTATAATTTTATATGTGCTGATTACACAATTATATTTATATATCAAAACACACCACAATACAGAGTTGCAGTTGACGACGATTTGTGGCACCAACATCCTTTATTCATCCAGAACTGCTATTACATAGAAGACACCAAACTGAATTGTGTGTCCTCTTCCAGAGGAATTGTTTGTAAGTAGTTGAGAAGTGATAAAGGTCAAATGCATAATTTTTATATGTACTGATACACTATTATATTCCATATATCAAAACACACCAATTAATGAAAGTATACCTTGGTAGAAAATGAGTACATGTCCTCATCTAAAATAATATCCCGCATATATCGCATGACAACATAACCACATTCATGGGATCCAGGTTGTTTTGATGTTCCCTATTTCAATAAAAATGAAATAAATATGGATCAATCCCCGAACAAGAAAATTTAAATAAATAGAGCAAACAGTTCGGGAGTTTTATTTCCCCTTACTGTTTGAGCATTGAAAGTTCTCAGTGCACTAAATCAAAATCAAACATCATTCTTAAGTACATCAACAAACATCAACAATGATAAAAATCAAAGTAAAAAAAGCCAAGGTTTCCTCATTCTTAAGTACCTTCCAATCCTTAAAGTCAAATCTGAAGATGAAGTGACTGTAGGACACCTCCCCAGAAGCAACAACATTTGCAGCACGAGCAATATTGGGTGTTGGCATAAGCAACAAACAAACATTATAAATAACCTCACAACAATCACAGGTAACAAAATATTTCTGAATTCAATTTTAACCAGATAAGTGATAACTAATTGGTTGCGAAGGATCTTACAAACTATATGACATCCCTTTTCATCAATTGTTATCTCAACACGACCGTCTTTCATGAGAAATGAGAGGGCAAATATATTCTCAATTGTTCTGCAAATGAGTCTCTGTTCAACACTATCATTTCAAGCCTTACCTTCATATTCTTCCTCAATATATTGAACATTGTTGCCATATTGTTATCAGTTTTAGTTCTCTCTTCTACAGATTCATCAAGCTACAAAGATAATTACATTATATTAATCACAAATTAAGCAAATCCAACTGGGCTAATATATTAAACAAAAACTTAATCATTTGCAAGAAACTAGCTATTATAAGCAGAACTAAAAATGATGCCAACTAACAGTTCTGTAACCATTTTGCAAGAAATAATGATCTTCTGAGGCATACCCATAACACTAGATAACTTAAGTACTAGGGGCACTGGATTTAGGGCTACATATAATAAGACTTGTAGAGGTTTAACGTGCCTATTACGAGTAGCAACTACACGCTGCTTCATTTCAACATTCATGGGCCCGAACCTAAAGAAAGGAGGCACCCAACAACTCAATAATGACAGTCAATACAATCAGATATAATAAAATAAATAAACAGATGCATACATACATTGTGCAGCATCCAAGATCCCTTTAAAAACATGAGGCACAACTAAACCAATTTTCTTCGAATCAATTGAGGCTCCACCCTCTAGACCAAAATCTCTAACGAGACAGGCAACGTACTCGAAAGGAGTGATACCTTCATTACAGTGTGCCTTAACAGAAGTCTTCAAAGTACTTGTTATATCTAGAGAACTTCAGCATCTGCTACCTGTTCTCGAGGTTTTGTTACTGATAAAATAAAATTGACAAACAAAAATTAATCAAAACGCAAAGTGAATAATATCACGTAACAAACGCAACACAAGATAGAATCATAGAACACACATAACAAAATCAAATAAATAGACATTACCAGAACACAAATAATTTTTAAATAAAAAATGAAAGGAGAGAGAGAGAGAGAGAGAGAAAGAGAGGGGGGGGGTACCTAGCTGATGCAAAGACTCAACTTCATTGATGATGGAATTGAATTTATCAGAATCAATCCCGGAGATATCATCTCTCTCATCTGTAACATCAACCAAATTAATTATAAAAAACACACACAATTGTATATAATAATTGGAATTGAGAGTTGAGTGAGCGATTTAGGGTTTGTGTTTAACTGAGAGTTGAGTGAGAGATTTAGGGTTTGTGTTTAATTGAGAGTTGAGTGAGAGAGACGAGGTCGGGGCTGGGAGTTTTAGGGTTAGAACAAGGGGGAAAATGTTTTGGGGGTTAAAAGATTCGAAGGAGGGAAATGTTTTGGGGGAGAGGCGGGGGAAAAAAATTTCTAAGGGGGAATGTTTTATTAGAAAGGGGGAAAACATATGTCACGTGTTTTTTATTTTTCTAAAAATACATAAAGACATCAGTTGTTTTAAGAATCGATGCCCAAAAAGATATTTAACATCGCTTTTAAAATTTCTGATGTTACAAATATATTTAACATCGGTGGTTTTCTTAACCAATGTAAAAAGGGCGATGTCTATTAACGTTTTTCTAATAGTGAAAGTTAAAGCATAGAGAACACAAATCGTATTAAAGAAACTAAGTTCAAAATCAAAGAATGAAAAATTATATATATATATATATATATATATATATATATATATATATATATATATATATATATATAGGGTCAGGTTCCACATAGAACCGCTTTAGTATTAGAATCTTAGAACTATTTAATATATTATGTTGCAGCACGTTGTACTTTTTATAGTATTTTAATTATTATCAATTATTTTTTGGCAAATTATTTCTTTAAAACATATTATAATGATGAAGTACATATTGGTTTACGTGAAAATTTATTTATTTATTTAAAAATTATGTATTTTAGAAAAAAAAATTAGTGTGTGCTGCAGAAGTACATCATACTTTACAAAATTGTGTGCTGCAGCAAAACTAAAGATATTGTGTACTGTAGCAGAACGCATAAATCTTAGTCGTTGATTACACAAAATCTATGATATATATTAGTTCTAAGTTCTAACTTAAAATAAGGTTGTAATTTGAACCTAACCCTATATATATATAACATGTGCAACCAAAGAATCAAACCTGAGAGTTGAAACAACGGCAGATAAGTAAAATAGGATGGAGAAGAAGTGATGTCTGATGTAGGGTTACTTTCTTTTTATCTATTATATCCATTTGTATGAACGACATCGTATTATATAAATATTACTAACATTTTAATAATTAATTTAATATATGAATTCTTAACTATATTTTTTATATATTAATAAATTTAGACGATTTAATTATAACGGACGGTTCGGTTATATTGGACGGTAGAAAAGATAAACCCAACCATTATTATTCGATTTTTAATAAAATGAAACCATTACCAATCTAAACCATTATAAAACCGTAAATTTCGATTTGGACGGTTTAAAACGGGGGGTTTGGACGGTTTTTAAAAATTTCTGCTCACTCCTGCTTATACTTGCAGACCCCTAAATCCTAATCTTATCAGTTACTCCATTAGTAAGCAATAAACAAATTAATCCGAATATATTAAATACCCCTACTTTCTTTCTTTCCTTAAATTTGTTTAATTTAATCTTAAAATTACATTAATCAACATTCCACCTAAATTTTTACCGTTCTTTAAAAATTAACAGCATAGTAAAAAGTATACGCTGTTTAACCGAGAACCTGGTGCTTGTCACTGTGCCAATGTGAATTTCTCTGCGCCCAAGATACAGTTTTATTGGTATGTTGTATTTGTGTGAAGGGCCCTCGTTCCTGACAATTAATTGTCACATGAACTATTTATTTAACAATCAGTTTTTTAATTGTTGTATTGAGATTTTAACGATCAGGATTAAAACAAATTTTTTAACCTATCCGTTATAATTTTCCGCGGAGCTCCCAGGTGTCTGCTATAAATTAGCGCGGAGTGTTGTTTGAGCTTAGGACCTCGGCGGTTCTTTTCTACGGATGAGCTTATACTGAAAAGTAAACCTAACTCCTTCACTAACACCTTAAAAACTAATATCTTTACTTTTAATTATTTTAATTGTTTTTTCTTAATTTTAGTTATATTAATTGTTCTTCCCCTAAAAAATTATTTTAATTTTTCTTAATTGTTAACCCACAATTAACTATCCTAAACTTTTTTCAATGTTTTTAAATTTACATTTTCAATACACTAAAATAATCACCTAAACAATTTTATAAATAACATATTAATTGAATTTTTAAATTGATCACCTGAATAATTTTATAAATAATTTTAACTAAATGACAAGAAGTATACAATTAATTATGAAAATATTGTATTAGTATCTCAATTTTTTCTAAATAATATGATCAAGTATATATATATAATTTCTTGAAACAACTTTTAAACTATTATTAAGAAAAATTATTTTATAATTATATTTTGTAGAATTAGTTTTAACTATAAAAAAAAGTTTTTGGCTACCACAAAAACAAGTAACGTTCTTGTATCAACCAACAAAAGTTTAAACTCAAATTCTTTAATTTTATATTTTGCAAGTCTAGCGGACTATACATTATAGTTATTTTTTATATAATTACTATCAAAGTTATTTTTTGTGAATTAAATGAAATAATTTAATTATAACTTTTTACAAATAGTTATAATTTTTACAATTATAACGGATAGTTTTATATTTTGTTTCAAATATATAAAAAATTTATATATCTTGTAAAAATATTGTATTAATATCTTAATTTTTATTAAATAATTTGACAAGATATATAAAGTTTTTATATATTTGAAACCTTGTGTGAAACCTCTGTTTTGAGCAAGTGCGGTGCCAAGCATAAAGATCATTCCTATTCAGCATAGAAAACGATAGAATCCAGTGCGAGAACATGAGATCTCTGTCTGCCATTACATTTTTATTTAACTTTTAGTTGTATTTACGTAGTAGTATAAACTGGCATGTATCTTTTACAACTAAGAGCATCTCCAATGCACCCCCCTCCTTACCTATATTTTTGCCACATATGCAATTATAGGGATCCTTGTTCAAAAATCCTTCTCCAATGGACATAATCCTTACCTTAAATTTTTAGGTGAGAGAAAATGGTTCCCTACATTTGTGCAACCATTTTGCTTCCCTATCTTGATGACTCATCTTTGTTGTATCGTTTTGGATCGAGTTTATTCGTGAATTCAATTCCAAAATGAATAAATTCGATCCAAAATTATATTTATTTATTTTGGTAATTTTTTTAAAAAAATAAATATTATTAACTAAATATTTTTTTATAAATATTGTTTTAAATTATTTTTGTTAATTAAATTATATTTATAAAAGATGAGTAAATGACTAAAATAAATAAATTATACTATTTTGATTGATGTTAAATTAATAAATAACTAATAAAATAATAATAAAATAGAATATGTGAAGATATAGGGAACTAATATAGGGAACATCATTGGAGCAAAATACCTTTTTGATTCCTTATATTTTAGGTAACTATTATTTTATAATATTTTAGGGAACCATTATAGGTAAGCCCATTGGAGATGCTCTAATGTATTTGTATCTACATTAATCTGTCTTTCACGCAAATCGATGCAAATCACCCTTACCGATGCAAAACACTCCTGACTCATCAATGTCCTGTAATAGATTCCTCTCTCTCTCTCTCTCTCTCTCTCTCTCTATTTTTAATCATCTCATTTCAATCTTTACTAATTTATCAGACACCCTAATTCAAAAAGTTCTCTGATTCACCACAGATACTCTCATTATTTCACTCTTTTCCTATATTCATTCATTTCCCAATCTTTACTACATTTATTACTCTCCTAGCCCCCTTTTTTCTCAACCCCCAACTCCTTTTTAGTGTTAAACACATCAAATCTCAAATGGGTCTTCATTTTTTACTCATTTAAACAATGGGTTGTTGTTTTCTTGAATTTTTTTAAAGGGGTTTTAGATTAGGGTTTAAAGATACTCTTCTTTAGTGAAGAACTAATTTGGGTCCATTTTCTTGAAGCCCCTTTTGTTTTCTCAAGGGGTTTTTAGATTAGGGTTTAAAGATTTTTGTATGTATAGTTTGTTTTGGTCTTGATTGAAATGGGTGCCACCAGTTCAAAAGCTGAGAGGAGTGAAGCTTTGAGATTGTGTAAAGAAAGAAAAAGATTCATCAAAAGGGCTATTGAATCAAGGTATAATTTCGCTGCTTCTCATGTTGCTTATATACAATCTCTTAAGAATATTGGTGTTGCTCTGCGTCGATTCGCAGAAGCTGAAGTGTTAATTGATTCTTCTATATCTACTGATGTTGATAAGACTATGTCACCTTCCTCTTATCCTTCATTGTCTCCCTCTCACAATGCTGCTGTTTTCGATTCACCATTGGCTGCTGAAAGCCCTTTAGGGAAATCACCAGTGTCCAGGTTAAGTTATATGAAATCAGGTGGGACTAGTGTTATGACTGTTAGTGTTAATCTAGGTAGTAATGCTGGTTATGTTGATGATAATGAGTCTATGGCATTTCCGGTGCGTCCGCCTCCACCTCCTTTTCATGAGTCTGGTTCTTCTTGGGATTATTTTGATCCTACTGATGAGAGCTTTAGTTTTAGTGGACAAAATGGGGGGAATGTGAATATGAGTGAGAAAGATGGTGATTTTGATTTTAATAATGGAGATTGTGAAGCGGTGAAGAAAGAGCAAGAAGTTTCGTGTAGTTCAACACCTCGAAGTGATCGACTTGGTAGAGCTAAATCTGAGGCGAGTGGTTTGTATAATGCTCATCAAGCACGTGATAGTGAAGTGAGGGAACTTGACAATGAAAGAATTATAGGTGGGTCAGCTACAATGTCAAGTGATGGAGCTGCTGCAGAACTTTCTGGTTCAAGAATGGACAAGGCTTTGGTTGGGAAAGGGATGTGTTCAGAGAGGGAGGATCCTTCAGACTTCATTACACATAGAGCTAAAGATTTCCTCTCTAGCATAAAGGATATTGAGAATCGGTTCTTTAGAGCATCTGAGTGTGGTAGGGAGGTCTCTAGGATGCTTGAGGCGAACAAAATTCGGATTGGATATTCAGAAGCAAGAGGTATTTATGTTTACCTGTATTAATGGATCAACCACTTAGTGCTGGTGTATAGAAATTTTATATATGTAGGAAACAATTACGGGTGTCAGTTATTTGTATTTATAAACTATTTAATTTTGGATGTCAATGGTATTTTATTTCTTAGGAAAATCAAGTGGCATGGGCTTTCTGGAGATCTTAACTCCAAATTGTTGTGGAGGAACTGCATTTGTTTCTCATGGTAAGTTTGTCTTTAATGATTTATACGAATCACATATTGTTCAGATTGTTCGTGCTTGCTCATTTATTGAATTGATGTATACATCCTAACAACAGAACTTGTTAAGTAGATGTAATATTTTAGTAGTCAATTACGCGCTGATGAGAAATTCATTACATGTTGATGTTAGTGTAATTTTCCGTTTAGTTATTGAGATTGAAGTAAGCATTGTGTTCTGTTAGTGTGTAGAGGTCCAGTCGCTGTTCAGCCATTTGAAATTTATTGATCCATTTGTTAATAAACTTAAAGTGCTGGTGCTATTTTACCATTTTCTCTCTTTTGGAAAATATACTAGAACCTTCACACAATGTGACAAAGGTCATAACATGGAACCGCTCAACATCTGCACGATCATCGTCCTCAAGAAGTCCTCTAGCTACAGCATCAAAAGACGACAATGATGATAGTGGGAGTGAATTTGCTGAAGAGTTTTGCATGATTGCCGGAAGCCACTCATCTACCTTGGACAGAATGTATGCATGGGAAAGGAAACTCTACGATGAGGTCAAGGTATGTGTATTTTTATCATCTGTGATGTTAATCATTTTTTTACTGTAATTTGAAGTATATTGTCCTAAACCTTCGGCACCGATTTTTTTTTTTAATATCCTGTAAATATTACATGTCTAATTATTGATTTTCGGGGAAAATGGTTTTGCTAGCTAAAAGCTTTCAATAATGGCACCTAATTCAAAATTTATGTGCTTGGTGTCGCCTATGTTTTATTTTATTATTAATTTTTTATCTATGCCTTTAGGGTATAATCTATATAAGTTTTGCTGAACTAGCTGACACATTTTGCATATAGAAACACTTATGCGGAAATTTCAGGAAGAAAAGAAAGTGCCCTATACAAACTCTTAATAATTTTGTGTTATAGTCTCTCATTGTATGCAAGTATTCCAATAATCAATAGCCTGTTCAATAGAAATGAAAAAGATATCATGCATTCTCCATATTACCGAGTTACTGGGAACCACATTAGCTATAACCGCTCAAGTCCTTCCCAGGTCGAAATTTAGCACTGCCATAATAGTACTGACTTTTGCAATCTCTGTTCAAATCTACCCAATTAGACTTGAGTGGTGCTTTAGACGTGTGTCTTTTGAAATACATTGTACGCATCATCTGCCAATTCACTGCCTCAATAACATTGATATTGGTTGTCCTGGTCCTGGGGCCATTACAGTTTATCTAGAAGATCTTAACTATAAATACACAGTTCAACCTGTTACATAGATGAATTTAAGTAACACGATTTGGCATGGCCTGTGGGACTGGGGATTTCTTACAAGTACATGTTTATCAGGAAAATTCTGATACATGTATTTATTTTTACTTGGCAAAAAAAGGAGAGGAAATTCTGATACATGCAGTTGCTGGTTTACATATTGACAAGGCACAGACATGGAAAGTAAACTGTGTTTGACCAGGGACAAGTCAAGCATAACTCCTAATAAGTCAACTGGGATTGAATTAAAATGTTTTGCTTTGGGTGCATATCGAAATAAACAGTGCTTGACAGTGACTTCATTGTCAAATGAGGGGAACTAGATTTCTTTTTTTGGTTCCCATAAAAGCTGGCATGGTGACATGCATGCTTGATTGATTTAATTTTGTTCATTTACATTTCTAAAAAACAAACAAAAAAAAAATCTCTGGGGGAATTAATGACTTAAAGATCTTATATGAAGACTAATTCCACTGCTAGCTTATTTGGAATATGAAAGGACTAAGGAGCTCCTTATTTCTTATTTGCTTTGCATTTTATATATACTGTACACCTATCTAAGTTGTTTACCCGTTGTAGGCTAGCGAGCGCATCAGGAAGGAGTATGATCGTAAGTGTGACCAGCTTAGACACCAATTTGCAAAAGATCTTAGCAGCAGCATAATTGATAAAACCCGATCAGTGATCAAAGATCTGCATTCGCGAACCATAGTAGCACTTCATGCTGTAGATTCCATAGCAAAGCGGATAGAGAGAATGAGGGATGAAGAGCTGCTGCCACAACTTATTGAACTTGTACAAGGGTAAGATTCGAAATGAACTTATTCACCTGAATACTTTATTGGCTTTTTAATCCTTATACACCGTGTGCAAAAGGATTCTGATGGACAACTTGATAAGTATATTTTCCCTGGGCTTAATGCAGATTGGTCAGGATGTGGAAAGCTATGCTCGAATGCCACCATGCACAGTACATTACAATCTCCTTGGCCTACCATGCTAAGAATTCAACAAGAACACCTCAGGGAGATGCAAAACAAGAGATTATGGACCAGCTTCAGCATGAGATGGAATGTTTTGGTTTAAGCTTTGCGGACTGGATTAACAGTCACAATTCTTATGTGGAAGCTCTGAATGGTTGGCTGCAGAACTGTATAATGCAGCCTAGAGAAAAGTCCAAGGGCAGGAGGGCATTCTCCCCTCGTAGAGTTGTAGCCCCTCCTATAATAGTTCTTGGACGAGATTGGTCTGCAGGGATAAAAAATTTGCCATCTGAAGAGCTTAATGAAGCAATCAAATCCTTATTGTATGACTTGCGCCATTCTGTTCAGCGACAAGAAGAGGAACCCCAGAACAAAGAACCAATACTTGATGCTAGCAGCAACATTGAAGCAGATGTGAAAGAAGAGAATCCTGCTGGGTCATCAAATCTGAGTAGCATGCACAGTAGTCTGACAAAGGTTCTTGACAGACTCACCAAGTTCTCTGAGGCATCACTGAAAATGTATGAAGATATCCGGCAGAAAAATGATGCAGCTCGAAATGCATATTCAAACTACAGACCACCCAGGTCGATAAGCTTATAATATCTTATCAAAATACAATGATGCTTTAGTATTTTTCTGCAAATAGATACTTGTAAGTTATGCAGTCTTCCTTTGAAGAAATGGTAGAGTCTCGGTGTTTCTACAGCTGTGAACAACTAATTCTCAATTGGATCCGCACTATTTCTCAATTGGATAAGTAACTGATTCTGTGTTTGGTATTCTGGGTTGGGTTGGGGTGAATGAATGAGGAATGGAATAAGAAATGTGCTATTTTAGGAATAGCGGAACCAACTCATTTTCCATTGTTTACCGTAATGAAGTAAATTAAAACAGTTATTTGTTTAGCTCGCTTTATTGTTTATCAACCTGATTGCATTGTCAGTTGGGGATTTGTCCCGGCTAGACTTGTTTTAATTTAATGATATGAATTTGCATTTTGTCAAAAAAAAAAACAGAATAATACTGGAAGTACATGGTTCATTCGATTCAACTAAATTTGAGAGGAATGCCCCCTTCTCAATCAATCTTATTTATATTCTCAATTTGTTTCACTCTTTCACCTCCGTTCTTTCTCCTTTAATATTGTTTACAGTTTCTCTCCCTGACCAAATGGAGCAGTACAACAAAATTATTTCCGGACCTGCAACTTTGCCGAATAGGTAGGTTGTTGTGATTTCTGGTAGAGTAATCAAATAGCTCGAGTTTGATTCGATTAATATTTCCAATATTGTACGAACATAACTCAAATGACTCCAAACAATTTGACTTGTTTACTCCTCTAGTATAGAACAAAAATTACATTAACGGGTATTTTATTGGAAACATTATCAATAATTTTTATTAATCAATAAAATTATTTGGTCCCGATATTATTAATTACTACGCCTACTTAATTTATATAGAGCTGGGTATGCACTTGGGCTAAAACTTAATTTCAACGCTGAATTGGGCTTGAGCCCGCCGAATTGGTGAGCCTAATCCAAGTACATTCCCGCCCCAAAATTTGAAGTTCCCCCTTTTTCGAAGATTGTTTTACGAAGTTGTTGCAGAGAAAAGGCGTGTGCTAAAAACATTAGACACAGATAGATATAGAAATGAAGTTCCATTACTAGATTCCTTTGTTTATTATACCTCTTCACTTACAAGGTCAGTTTCTCATTTTACCTTAATTAACATTTGTTTCATTTTTTTTATTGTTAATGTTTCATTTTATGTCTAATTAGATGCATTTATTATGAATCTATAGTTTCAATTCAGTTACAAGGTTTGTTATGTGAAAAGGGTTTGTTTTATTTGTGTTTTTGGGTTTTCAATTTTTTAATTTTGATTTTTAAGGTTTGATTTACAATGAGTGAAGAGAATTTTGGTGATGGGGCTTTCAAGAAAAGGAATGTTTTAGGGGATGTTACTAATTTTGTTGGGAAAAGAGCATTTTCAGCGATTTCGGGTGATGTGGGTTGTGGGGTTGAGAATTGGATTAAGGGGGATTCTGATAAGAAAGTGTGTTTAGGAGTGGAGAATGTTGAAGTACTAGACTCTTTGGTTGAAGGGGTTTTAAATGATAAATATAGGGATAAGGGGTTGTCGGAATTCTCGCGGTCTTGCTCTTGCCCCGAGGTTAATGAGTTGAAAGATTATAATAGTCTTGTGATATCGAAAGCTGACAAGGAATGTAACCGAGATAAGTCGTTGAAGAAGAATTTTGAACATTGCAGGGTTGATTATGTTTGTCAAAGTGTAGGTGATATTTGGAGAGAATTGGATAGTCCTGATGTTGGAGGAAGTGAGCCAAAGGATGAAAGAATTGGATCTCAAGGTGAACAAAGCACTAATATGTGCGGAAATTTGGATAAGGATGTTGGTGAGAATGATGAGAATGAGCTCGGTGACGATAATATGGACTCGACCAAGTCTGAGTTTACTGATTATCTCAGATTTCCAGAATCGCAGGAATCTGGATCATCTGATTTGGAGAGATGTGTAGGAGTCAAAGGTGATGGATTGTCTGATTCCCCTGTGGGTGTTGACTTAATCAAAGCTTGCTCTTGTTCTTTTTGCACAAAAGGTAATACTTATTATGTTTGCAATTAAATGTTTATAGATCATCTAGTGACAGGCGTAATACTACTTGTTTTAGTATATTTCTCAACTGATCTGAGATTCTGATTAGCCACTTTCTGTTCATTTTTATTATCGCCAGCTGCCTATATTTGGTCTGACCTCCACTACCAGGATATCAAGGGTCGTTTAGCTGGTAAATCTTCAATCTCTGTACTGCCAAAAATTAGCATGATGCATTCATGTTTCTTATATTTTTCTTAATTTGCTCAATGCTCTTTATCAAATACTGAACTTCAGTATTTAATACTAAACTTATGTTTTAAAAAATTATAATACTGAACTTCAGCAATAAGGAAGAGTCAGAAAGAAGCAAACATCTTGGTTCAGAGAAGCACCGAGAACAAGGCAATTGATATACATGGTCCAGGAAAACCTGATGTCAAGCTACAATCCAGTCTTATGGATCATTGGAGGTCCCTCTTTCTAAATATGGAGGATATATATGGTCAGGAAAGCAGCCAGCTTGTAAGTTCTGCTCTATTATCCAATATTTAACCTGCATGCTATAGGACAAATTATTGCCTAGAAGTAGTCCTTTAGAAGCAAAATAATTATATATATGCCAGCTTTAGCTGTTTCATTATCCATTTGTATTACATTCTTTTTTATGAGAGTTTTCTGTAACATTCCCTGGTTTTATGATTTGGAAGTGATAAAAAGCATTGCTATCAGAGACACATTTGGTTGTAAACTTTCAGTTTTCTAAAAGTATGCCATAGGACCATACAGTTTTGAAGTCTTCCATAGCTCAATAAGTGTCATCTTCTTATGAGGATTTCCTGTGGCACTATGCTTGGCTTTGACAAAATAATGGATGCTGGTAGAATAGGTAGAGGAACACATACCTACATGAGTCAGTATCCTAACCAAGTATCCTAATCAGGAGAGGTAGGGACAAGCCAAATGATCTAAATACTTCCTTAACGCAGTTTTCTTTTTTTGCCAAGTATTTACCTCTGGTTTTCACTTGTCCTCAACACTTCCATCTTGAGTTGTATAACAAATTTTGTATTTGGTGATAACGTAAGGAGAGAAGAAGACTAACGTTGTCTATAAATCACTACATATGTATCCTATTCAAGCAAACACGCAGTCACTCTTATCATCTGTAGACTTGTCTGCCTCTGATCATACAGTTTGCTCTCCTTATATTGGCTTGTGGGAATTTGTGCAGAGCTGTTCTACCTGATTAGAATGTAGTCAACAAACCAGCAACCTATTTTCTTTTCTCAAGTGTTCTATAGTAGACCTCAAGTGCTGCCTCTAAAAGTGTACTAGATGCTCTAGAAGTTAAGAACACAGTTGTTACTTGTACGGATAAGAGGAGACTATGATTTCACCTGTCCTGATTTCTTTCCTCTATACCATCCTCTTACAGTATAATCAATCTCTGGGATTGTTGTTCTATAAATCGTGAATGACTTCTACTCTCCAGTAGGCCTTTCTACTTTTCTGAGTAGTATCCCGTATCCCAGATAGTAAGTAACCATAAATTATCTATTTTATTTAAAGCAGATACGGCCATTTTTCTAAATAAGGACATCAGAGGTTATACTACTAATATTATAAAAGCAACTAAATGACTAGTGAAGGTCGCAAAAAATAAATTGAGTCAAGAGTTGACTAGACTATTCTAGCTTCCTAATATTTATGGGTAGTATACTAGAAAAATGTACATAAACATCTAGTAGTGGCAATATATTAGGTATATTATCAGTTTGAGGACTTTAAACATATGAAAATTTTGTTTGTACTTTTAAGAAGAGTTTTTTCCCAATACCTCTAATAGAGCACCTCAATCACACAACTAACTATGATCACAAGTCTGATTAGACTCAATAAATTCACTGAAAGTGTCTGCTAGTTACTTTTTTTTTTGTTACTTTGTGTTTTACCAGGCAGGTAATCATTGTTCTAAATATTTGCAAGATCTTAGGAGTTAGGTAGTAGCATCATTTATGCAGTCTTTAGACATCAATTAATACCTTATATATAATAAGCGTAAGGGAGATCTTATCCAAAACTTTGGTCGGTCACTGTACTACCAAAAGTATATGATCCGTTGGATTATAAAACTATAAATATTCAAATATATGAGGACCGTTAGATATAATATTAAAAATTGTATTTGATTAATAATATGATAGTATTTAAATACTAAAAGATGTATTTTGATAATTTAAACCAACTATAAATGGGTTTTCTATATTGAATAGAAATCTTTATGTAAAAATTCGTAATTATCTTTTATCTTTAGTTTATGAATAGTTCCAGTTAGATAAAAATTAATAAACCATCATTAAATTAAAGATAATTTTGTTAGCTTCGCATGGGCTGTAAAATCGTTAAAATATGTTGTCTAAAACTCAAGATAGAGCCCAAACAGTAAAGTGATTATCTAAATTTTAATAAATATTTTTTTATTATAGATTTAATTTTTTTCCTAATTCTTTTAAATTTATAAATTCTATTTTTATTTCAATAAAATATTAAAATCAATTTAAGAAAAAATTAAAATCGATATGGTCCGTGTACCATCACTATACGACCAAATTAATAATTACAGTTAGATCTTAAATAGATCGATTAGAATTGTTAGATCTAATATTAAAAAGTGTATCTGATTAATAATATAATTATATTTAAATACTAAAAAGTGTATTTTGATAATTTAAAAGTTTTCTATGTAAAAATTCTTAAATATCTCTTCTCTTATACTTCCAATTAGATAATAATTGTTAAACCAAATATCAACATAACAATTCATATTGATTATAATATTAAAAATTATCAATATAATGCTGATGTATATCATACTAACAATGATACACGTGAACCTAAAAAGACTTACGAGAACTCCTGTACATAAATAAATTTAAACACTTTTTTTTTCTGAAGGAACATAACAATTTGATTAATCCAAATTATAATTACATTATTTTACGTATAACAAACATAAAAGGATAATATCAAAATGTTATTAAAATATTGAGGGTTTCATATTCATAAACGATAATTTTGAATATAATACTTATATTAAAATGTGTATTTGATTAAATGTAGGATTATATTTAAATACTAAGAAGTGTGTTTTGATAATTTAAACCAATTATAAATTGGTTTTCTATATTGAATTGAATTTTTTATGTAAAAATTCTTAACCATCTTTTGTTTTCGGTTTATGTGTAGGTCAACAGGTCAAGTTAGATAATAATTATTAAACCATCATTAAATTAAAGAAAATTTCGTTAGTTTCGCATGGGTTTTAAAATCGTCAAAATTCAATTTCTAAAACTCAGGATATAACCCAAATAGTAAAGTGAGTATCTAAATTTTAATAAATAATTTTTTTTATTTTTGTAGCACCAGTTTATTTATTTTTCCACTAATTGTTTTAAATATAGAAATTTTATGTTTCTTTCAATAAAATATTAAAATTAATTAAGAACAAATTCAAATCGATAAAGAATATAATAATATGAGAATAAAATTTTATATAATCATAACATAATTTTTATTCTATTTAATAATTTTTAAGTAATAATGTATTTTAAAATTTTATATACACTGTAAATAAACCGAAACATTAAAAGTAAAAGCAGTTAGTAAGATACGTATATCAGTATATACTTGATATCCTTATTATATTAAATCCTTATATATAATAAGTATAATATGGATCTTATTCAAAATTTTGATGGTACAACCAAACTAATAAGGACAATTAGATCTTAACTAGATAAATGAAAATCGTTAGATCAAATATTAAAAAAGTGTATTTTATTAATAATAAGATTATATTTAAATTTTAAAAAGTGTATTTTGATAATTTAAACCAAATATAAATAATTTTTCTATATTGAATAGAATTCTCCATGTAAAAAATTCGTGACTTTCTTTTCTCTTTCATGGACAATTCCAGTTAGATAAAAATTGTTAAGCCATCTTTTAATTAAAGATAATTTAGTTATCTGGGTGTAAAATCGTCAAAATCTAATTTTTAAAACACAAGATAAATCCCAAATTAGTAAAGTGGGTATTTAAATTCTAATAATCATTATTACGTCATCATTATTTTAATGTCAATTTAATTACTTTTTTCTAACTATTTTAAATTTAGAAATCTATGTTCAAAAATTCAAATCAATCTAAGAAAAATTCAAATCAACAAAGAATATAATAATACGAGGATAAAATTTTATAAAATTGTGCATATTTTTTATCTTATTTTTATTAAATTTTTTATCATAACTAATTAAATATTATTTATTATTAAATAATAAATTATACGCAAATGGTGATTTTGTTTTATAAGAACTCATATAGACCTAATTTCATTGTTAGCAGGACTATATTCATATTTAAAAAAACCGTATTTTGAAATTTTAGACTCAGCTACAGAAGAGACCTAACTTTTTTAAAAATCGTACTTTATAAAAAATATTATCAAATAACCCATGTCTACAAGAAAAAAAAATGAAAAAATTCTTATTTTTCAAAAAAATCGTGTAAATTTTAATATGTTGTTGGTAGATTCAAACCTTAGATCATTGCACATGATAAATTTTACTCTTATATCTAACGTTTCTCAACAATTTAATTTGAAAGATCCAACGATTATGAATTGAGTGATCAAGCGACCATACTTATAAGAAAGCTTTCATTATTTAGTTTTTAATATAATAACATAGATTTTTACGGGATATACTATAAAAAATGAATTTTTTACAGAATTTTGATCGTCACGGTGTACTACTTTAAAAGATAAACTATTACAAAAAAAAATTATATTATAATTGATAATGCATTTTCTCAAAAGTTCAAAGTTCCCGCATCATTAACATATTACAAAAGATAGTATATTATATTTTAGCAATAAATATTTTAAAAAAATATATTAAAAAAATATTTAAAAAATTAATGATGTTATCGTGGTAGTTTGGTCCTAAATACCGCCAAAACATTCTCAACCGTTAGATCCAATACTTTGAAAAATAGAAGATCAAGATTATATCATATAAAAAGAAGTTATTATCTAAAAATGATATAAGTTAAAAGATATTATATTAGGATTGGATTTTCCAAAAAGTTAAAACATAAAAAAAGTTGTAATTAAATAAGGAAACCCATTTAATATCAAAATAATAAAAATCGTTTAATCTTAAATAGATAGGTGAAAACCGTTAGATTTAACATTAAAAACTTTATTTGGTTAATAAAGAGTATTCTAATAATCTAAACTACATATAAGTAGATTTCCTAAATCAAATAGAATTCTCAATATTAAATTTCGTCACTGTATTCTCTTTTTGGTTTTAGAATAGAATTTCATGTGGACCGTAAAATTCGCCAAATCTAACTTTTATAACTCAATATAAACAAATATTAAATTGAGCGTGTAAAATATAATAAATATCAAAAATTTAACTATAATTCTTTTTGGCTAAATCTTTTTAACAATAATTTAATCATGTAAACTAATAACTTTTAAATATTAAAATATTCATAAATAAATATAATTATAAATATTAAAAAAACAATCGTGTGTTCCATGGGTAATTAAAATATAATTATAAACAAAATAATTATAAATAAAATTTAAGTAACCGTGCATCGCACGGGCTATAAGCTAGTATGAATAGAAGAGACATACATACATATCTATTAACAGTGCCGCAGGAACTAATTTAATTACTCGTTCAAGGTTTACTGATCAAATATTCACTGATATTTTGAACGGATCAAGTCCTAGTGTGAACGTGGTTCTCTTTGTATAATTATAAGCATCAAAGGAGAACTTTTTGTAGCACTAGCACTATGATTTTGAATGTATTTCCTACGTAATTATATGAAAACCAGTGAGACACCTAATCAGAAAGTGTCCACAGATCCTGTAAAACGTAGTCAACTATTATATATTTATTTGTGATACAAAATGTGTACTGATTATTGATGCTAGTGATATTCACAATCATAATTGATTTTGCTATGTCTCCCTAATTCCTTTATATGAAAATTTTATAATCATCCTCTCGCTTGTAAATAGATTTTGCTGTCATTAATTTCTTAATATTAGAAAACCCATGAACAATCTCTTTAGTTATGTATTAGGGATGTGATGACTGGCTCAATTTTTTTTTTTTGCTAATTAAGTGGCTCATTGATCTTGAATGGCAGGAAAGTAGCTTATACACACTAAGAGATCTTAGAGACGATTGCAAGACTGAATTGGAGTCGATCAATGGGATGCTTTCGGAGAAACATTAGTATGCTTCTAGAGTTTGTAATATTGGTATGATTTTCTTACATACATTTCTCGTCGCACCATGTTCTTTAGGTAGTTTCATCCTAAATCTATACCATTCTTATAGATGTATAATGATATAAACACATGTTACATTTGTTGTTTTCCGTTGGCAAGCACAGTTTGCAAACCTAATATGTTGTGCTTCTTTGAAACCGAAGATGGAAAAACCTTATTGTCAACTCGTTATCTTGATATTGGAACTCGATTTTATATATTCGGTTAGCAATTTTTTATATCAGAGGAAAGGAGGGAGAGGACACGAGATATTCTACAATGTTGAAGGCCCTGAATGATGCAACTTCAAAGTTAGTTTTCAATTGTAATGTTATGAGTGGAGTCTAACGGAGGCAGTTGAAACTCGGTTGTGGAGTTGGCATGATGTGACCTAAATGGTTTGATTAGATAATGTTGTTTTTAAGCTTCATTTGTGATGTGTTTACTTAGATAATGTCCCTGTCTTGCACAAAAAAGCTCAGAGTTGCGTTCATTTTTTTTGTTACAATCACCAGACCAATCGGTTCGGAGAATACTTTGCA
The DNA here is from genome assembly GCA_030848705.1 of Heracleum sosnowskyi. NCBI lineage: Eukaryota > Viridiplantae > Streptophyta > Magnoliopsida > Apiales > Apiaceae > Heracleum > Heracleum sosnowskyi. The sequence continues at coordinate 15,054,709 of CM061237.1, forward strand.
TACTATAATCATTTGTTAATGATGCTTTACTCTAGAGATTAACTTATTAACTAGTTGATGCTTCATCTCAATCAATTTTAAATTTAAATATCTCAATGGGTTGTCTAGTTGGTTTATCACACTAATTACAAGAATAACGAGTACATTATTCTTAATAATGAACAAATGTTAGAAGAGTCAACTCTGCCATCTTACCGGAGCTGTTCAAATTCAATCGATAGCTATCTCTAAGGGGAGTAGTAGAGAAAAATAAATATTTTATTAATAAAAAAAAAGATTAAAATTAATATTTGTCTGTCTCATTTATTTATTTATATTTGGGTTGATCATGAAAATAAAAAAAAATTAATAAAAGAAAAGAAAAAAAAGTAGAAACAAGTGAGTTATATGTATCAATTGAGAAACATTTACTAAATTATTAAAGTAGAAATAGCCGGTTAGAGCAAGTCCAACAATGTTACATGTAAATATAATAAAATATAAATTTTAGAAACATTCCCACATTCATTCTTTACTATTATATAATTATAAATTTTAGGGTAAGAGAGGAAAGAAAAGTACAAAAAATGAGAAAAATAATTTTTTAATTAATAAAATTAAAGTTAGAAATAACTAATGGTTCTTAGCATTTTAGAAAATCACTAAAACACTATTGAATATTATTTTATGCCAAATTTCTTAAACTTTAATTTATAAACTTAAATAAAAAAGCTGTTGGACTTGGTCTTGTACTGTTAGAGAAATCTTTATATGTACTCTTATATCAATTGAGAAACATTTACTAAATTATTTGACCAAGCAATCGAGCTGGCCTACCTTAGCATGGGCAGCCATCTCGTTTCGGGGGGTGCGCTCCTGTGCGGTGGTGGTGGAGACATTGCCTCATTTAGTCATTTTTATCATCCAACGGAAACGTTTAACTTCACTCTAACACTACTCTAATATTAGAGAGGGTTAAATATCAAATTGGTCGTATATCATTTTTATTATTTATTTTAACGGTTATTATTTCAATTATTAAAATTATTATAAATATCAAACGGATATCTTTAAATATGTGTTTGAAAAGTAAAAATAATTTATATAGAGTTTTACACATCTATACTATAATACTACTCCTCCCGTCACACTCAAACTGGCGTGTTTGACTTTTCTTGGTCAAACTGATCAAATTTTGACTAACTTTTAAAAATTATTGACTTACATTTCTTCAAATCTAAAAAATGTACGTTATAATAATTTCTTTATATTTTTTATATTAATTATATTCAATATATAATATATGTAATTTGCATTATAAAATTAGTCAATTTGACCAAGAAAAGTCAAACAAGCCAGTTTGAGTGGGACGGAGGGAGTCTATACTATAATATTATAAGCAAACCACCCTCTATTTAGTTGATATTTTGGTCATTTAGTTTGGTCCTTTAAATAATAACCGTTAGATGTAAATATAGGTAAATGAGAACCGTTGGATATAATATTAAAATAATATTCTTTTTTTGATATCTAATATGCTCCCACGGGTTCAAGGTTCGAATCCCGTCAACAACATATTAAAAAAATTTAAGATCAAAATACAAATAAATGCTAAAAAAATAAGATAAAAAATACTAAAAAATCATATTAAAAAATACTATTATAAGCAAACAACCATCGTATTTGGTTGGTTGGTAGTTTGGTCTCTAAATAATAGCCGTTAGATATAAATATAGATAAATGAGAACCGTTTGATATAATATTATAAGAATATTATTTTCTTGGTATCTAAAATACTCCCACGGGTTCAAAATTCGAATCCCGTCAACAACATATTATTATTATTAAATATTATATCATCTATTTTTCTAAGCTACATTCAAAAGTTCAATATATTATTCCGTCGACAACATATTAAAAAAAATTTAAGATCAAAATACAAATAAATGATAATAAAATAAGATAAAAAATAATAATAAATTGTATAAAAATACTAAAATAATAAATTAAAAATATTAAAATTCATCCGTGCATCGCACGGGTTATAGGCTTGTATAATATTATAAGCAAACCACCCTCTATTTGGTTATTAGTTTGGTCATTTAGTTTGGTCCTCTAAATAATAACCGTTAGATGTAAATATATGTAAATGAGAACCGTTGGATGTAATATTAAAAGAATATTCTTTTTTTGATATCTAAGATGCTCCCACGGGTTCAAGTTTCGAATCCCGTCAACAACATATTAAAAAAATTTAAGATCAAAATACAAATAAATGCTAATAAAATAAGATAAAAAATACTAAAAAATCATATTAAAAAAATACTATTATAAGCAAACTACCATCTATTTGGTTGGTAGTTTGGTTCTCTAGATAATAACCGTTAGATATAAATATAGATAAATGAGAACCGTTTGATGTAATATTAAAAAAATATTATTTTCTTGGTATCTAAAATACTCCCACGGTTCAAGATTCGAATCCCGTCAACAACGTATTATTATTATTAAATCTTTATATCATCTATTTTTCTAAGCTACATTCAAAAGTTCAATATATTATTCCGTCGACAACATATTAAAATTTTTTAAGATAAAAATACAAATAAATGATAATAAAATAAGATAAAAAATAATAATAAATCATATAAAAATAATAAATTAATAAATTAAAAATACTAAAATTCATCCGTGCATCACACGGGTTATAGGCTTGTATTTCTTCATTTTTGACTTTAAGCTGTGATTCTCTTTTCTCTAAATCCCTTTAATCAATCACTGTAACATGTACCCTTGATGTCACACTCCTGAAATCTCTGTCTTTATAATAAATTCACTTTTTTGAAAATTTTATTGAGGCTTGATCAAATAAATGAACTTCTTTCAATGTAGAATTACTTGAAGTCTGTAGATAACTTTTAATCTTCATTCTTATGACTGATATGATCTTCTGAGATTTCTGTGACAATTGAATTATTACTTAATTATTACAAACTTGTTTAAATTAAGTTAAATCCTCGATATTAACAAATATGTCTATACATATGTATTTCATACGGATTATAAGCTAGTATATATGTATTCTGAAAACTCAATACTTTTTGTAGAACAATTTTTTTTTCAATATTCTACTTGCAATATATATATATATATATATATAATTTTAAAAGAAATTAATGAAATAATAATTTTGGTAATTCCAAAAACTTGCAAGTGCTAATTTGTAATGGCGCCGCAATTAACGATAATATTGTCCGACCAACCCACTTGGCACTAATCGTGGGGCGTCACATGAATATGTTCCCACTACACTACTGGTTATCTCTGACCATTTAACCATGATTAAGAGCTTAACCTAACCAGAGTTCGAAGTGTTTCGTTTTTTCATCTCACCGGGCACACATATCAATGCTCCCGTACACACTAGAACGTTGCATTGTATCTGTATGACTGTATGCATTTATTTCCCCACCAGCCTCGTACTTAAAGCCTAAAACAGTTTCACTTTTTTTTCACATATTTTATTTTTATTTTTAAGAGTATTTTTTTTACTTAATTCTTTATTAGTAAACCATGTTTATATGTAAAAATATTTAAATAAATACATACTAATTTATAAAAAATACCCGTAAAGGCGCTATTACAATCCAGGGCTTTCCTGACCCTCCAAACTTTTGGCCTTTCCCAAAGGCTAGAAATGACTTCATTCGTGCACAGTCATTCAACGAGTCAACAATCTAAATATTACTGGCACTTGTCAATGCAACACCGCGTATAAACTGACACGTGGTGGTCACAACTAACAGTCCTACTTACGTGTCACAACCTCATAGGTCAACAGTCAAACGTAAGAAAGATGCAAGAAAAACAAGTGACCGTAAGTTTGGGCTTTAAATACACACACCCAGGCGTTCATATTTGCTTAAGAGTGAAACAATCAAAAAGTGAGGCCACCTAAAGTTCTTGAGCGTTAGATATTTACTATAATTTCCCCCCTTCTCCTATTTCCCCCGCTTCTTTGATCCCTTTCTGTAATTCTCTGTCTTTCTGTGTCTTGTTTTCTTGATTCTTTACAACCAAACAAGCTCACAACTCAGCCAGGTTTTTCAGAACTGTGATCCTTAGATTTACTCAAATTTTCTACTTTGTTTTATTAAATCGGTTTGTTTTGTCTTCTTACACCTACCTGTTTTCTTCATTTTAAACAAGATTCAGGTTGGCTACGACTTAGATCTGTTTGTTTATATATCTTGTTTAACCTTGTAATGATGGCAGCATCAGCTTTAGATTTATACAGCAGCAGTTTCTCAGATGAAGATCTGATGAAAGCACTTGAGCCTTTTATGAACAGTGCTTCTTCAACACCTCCTCCTTCCACTTGTGACTTGTACTACCCTTCTTTTCATAACTCTGCTTTCTCTTCACAACCATCTGATTTCTATCCGGGTCACACCCGACCAGACTTCACAAGTCTTGACCAACCCTGTTCTCTGGGCCTTAACCAACTAACCTCATCTCAGATCCATCAGATCCAGGCCCAAATCCAGCTCCAAACCCAACCAAGCTACTGTCCAACTCAAACCCTACCAGCCCCTAAACCAGTACAAATGAAACATGCAGGGGCCCCAACAAAGCCCACCAAGCTTTACAGGGGTGTAAGACAAAGACACTGGGGCAAATGGGTCGCTGAGATCCGATTACCCAAGAACCGAACCCGACTTTGGTTAGGCACTTTTGACACAGCTGAAGAAGCAGCTTTAGCTTATGATAGAGCTGCTTATAAGCTAAGAGGTGATTTTGCTAGACTCAACTTTCCAAATCTTAAATATGATCTAGAATATTCTACTTTTAGGCCTTTGCATTCAACTGTTGATGCTAAGCTTCAAGCTATTTGTGAAAACTTGAGCAACAAGCCACCTAAACAGAGGAAACCAAGAAAGCCCAAAATGGAAAGTGCTAAAAAAGCGGTTCCTAAGATGGAAAGCGAGAGCAAAGCAGGGTCAGTAGTGGAGGATGGGTCGTCACCCGAATCCGGGATAAGTTTCTTGGATTTTTCAGAGGCTTCGTTCGATGAGTCTGAGAATTTGATGTTGCAGAAGTTTCCTTCAGTGGAGATTGATTGGGAAGCGCTTGCGTCATCGTTGATGTCATAAAATAATTGTACTTTATTTATTTAATTTTTAATTTTAGTTGTTATGTCAAGAGGGTTAGGGGGGTAGGTGTTGTAGTTTGTTATGGCAGCCTCTGAAAATGGTGTTTTAAACATTTACAGGGGTGGGTCGATTAGGGTTTTAGTTGGTGGATGTTGTAAATGTATGTATGTATAGGTTATTATGTAAGGTATGTTTTGAAATTTACCTTGTAGAATCATGGCCTGCTAGTGAATTTTTTGTCTAGGCATGGCCAAGGCCCAAGGGGCGATGTGTTTGTTGTAGTTGGTTAACGTTCAAGTTGTACTGTTTAACTTATCTACTTGTTTCGAGTTGATTCTTTTGGTAAATAAGAAACTACTTTTGTAATTGGTAAGAAAAAAGAGCAACTCCATATGAAATTTTGATTTGATTTGATCTATATTTTCTATTTCTGATGTTTTCAAGGCATCCACTTTCGCTTGGTCTCCATCTCTCGGATATGTATGAGTAGAAAAACAAACAAATCACCTTCGGAATGCAAATAGGTGCGTAAAGTGCTTTGGCTAGACTGCAGCATTCTCTCTACCTGAGGTCTTTTGGATAAGCCAAAGGTCGTGCTAAAGCAAAACTTAGAGTGTATTAATGTGGACGTTTGAGGTATCACACAAAAGTTGACTTATATCTTAAAATGAGTAAGTGTTTTATAAGTGATAAGTTGATGGATTCTTATAAGTTATACGGGTGTTTGGATAAATTTACTTATAAGTAAAGAATTTGCTAAATTAAATTTGAAAAAATAATTATTAAATACAATGATTTCAACACTTGCATTTTAAATTAAAAAAATATTTCAAAATACAAAGGTAAAAATATAAAGTATTAAAAAAATAAAGAAATCAAAAGAATAAGTTGATAAGTTAAGTAAAATGTTGGTGATTTCTAACATTCAACTTATCAATTTATAAATTATAAGTTATCAAATAAGCTGAATACACAAACACCCCCTCATAAGCTTTCATGGTATAAGCCATAAAGTCAACTTAATTTGGCATTGTCAAACAGACCCAATAACCAGTATCATGTGTAGCTTCCTATATATAGGATCATCCAATCCATAGAGCTGTTTTTCCAATTAAAAAGACAATCACAAAATTCTGAAATCCTAATGTTCCAATTAGGTCTTCATTCCTCCCTCACATTCCTTAAGATTTGAATAAAACTGAAATGACAGCTAGGGTCCAAGGGATGGTATAGAGTCTACTGTTATTAAAAGCATCAACAGCTAAAATTTCAGACCAGTAATCTCTTCTTTAGTCTCTCAGTGCAGGTGTTCAAACCTTAAACCAAAGGCCCAAGGAGGGGTCCTATCCCACCCAAATTCTTCCAAGGTGATGATAATTATCATAATTAAAGGCCCAGTTAAATCTAGGAGCAAGAGCACGAGCTATAGAAGAAGAAAATTGCTGCTGAGCTTTGGTTTCCAAAAGAGCTACTAATTTCTTTCTTTTTTATTAGAAGACAGAAATCCTAAATGAAGGTCACTTTTTCATACTTGGCCAAAAATAAGAAAGACATTTTATTTTCAGACCTCGAACATTAAAAGAGCATAAGTACTGAGGCGGCTGCTTATAAAAGAGCAATGTATCGCATCTGCTTGGAATATCCGTGGTAGGCTGGTACTGGTAGTCAATGCGCGTGTTCCATAGCAGTATGTATAACAAGTAGATATAGGGTCTGTTTGGGTACCTATTTATAAGTTAGTCAGGAAGCTTATTTGATAACTTATAAATTGATAAGTTGAATTATATAAATCACCAACATTTTATTTAACTTATCAACTTATTCTTTTGATTTCTTTATTTTTTTAATACTTTATATTTTTACCTTTGTGTTTTTAAATATTTTTTTAATTTAAAATGCAAGTGTTGAAATCATTGTATTTAATAATTATTTTTTCAAATTTAATTTAGCAAACTCTTAACTAACTTATAAGTAAATTTATCCAAACATCCGTGTAAACGCACATATTGTGATGGTTGCTTATATAATATATAGTAACTGTGAACTGCACTCTCATATTTATTATTATTGTTCTTATTTTATTATTATTATTGTTGTTATTATTCTTATAATTATAATAATAATTATTATTATTTAGTATTACTATTAATTTATTTATTTTGTTGTGGGTGTGGGTGTGGGTGTGGGTGTGGGTGTGGGTGGGGGTGGGGGTGAGGGGAGTTAGGACTAGAGCTGGCAATTTGATACACGACACGTGAACACGGTACGAACACGACACGGATAATTAGTGTTTGGGTGCAAAAATTTGGTACACGAACACGAAAGTACACGAACACGAAAAAACACGAATATAATTAGTGTCGGGTTTGGGTTTTCACAATAGGTACACGACACGAAACGAAAGTACACGAATTAATGAAGTAAATAAATAATTTAAAAAAATATATATTATTTATAGTATTGCATATTTAGAAAATATATAAGGAATTACATATGAACAATAAATAAAAGTTTCACGACTAATTAGCAGTAAGTTATACATTTATATATAAGAAGTATACATTTACATATATAAGTTATATTTACAAATTTTTGTAAAATTGTATGTATTACATATTTAATACACATTCATAAAAATTTACATAATTAAAATAGTTTTATAATATATAAATTTTAATTAAATTATATTTATATTTTTGTTTAATGTACACGAATACGACACGTAAAGTACACGACACGTTTTGAATTGGATATGTGTTTCAAATTTAGTACACGAATCCAAAACGGGTCAGATATGGGTTTTACATTAAGTACATGAAAGTACACGACACGAAAGTACACGACACGGTTCAATTATCAGGTCTAGTTAGGACCACATTAATAACTTACAAATAAACTCCTTCAATCTCTACATCAGAGCAACATCATATCCCCACAATAACAAAGTCGGGTGTTAAAATCCCAGTACCCTCAACATGGCATGTATACTCTATAAATGCTAGAGAAGGGCAACTTTTGATTTATTAGTAGCACAAACTAATCAAAACACCAGATGCATAAATTTAAGAATCCAGAATAAATTGAAAGCAGAAACTGGAAATGCATAAACTCATGTTCAACTTCCACAAGCATGTCAATGCACATAAGAGAGTAAAAGGAAGGACCTGTAAAAACGTTGAGGAGAAGCCAACAAAGAAAGTGGCAGCAGCCCACAGAAAAGCACCAAGTGCAATAACATGAGCCCAGTTGTAATGAAGGGCAAGGTAAGCAGCCAATGTGTAACAGACAGACTGGACCATGGCAGGATCTGAACAAGGTTAGTGAGCCCCAAGCTAGTTGGATCAATATCAAAAGTTTCTCCAACTTCTTTATAAACCCCTGGTAACAGAGACTCGTCGCCCTTTTCCATTATTCCGGCCAGATTGACCAATATCAGAGTCAACTTGTCTGATCTCATCTTCTTCTTTATTAAGCTTTCCTCCTGTTAGCTTGGAGTTTTTCTTTCTTCTGGCTAAAAATGTTAGCTTGGACACTGTAACATGCATTCTTTGTTGATTTTAAAACTTTAGACGCTTATATATTATAGATTAATTATTTCTTGATCAAGGATTGAAAAAGTGACTTGGCTTGTGTAGATGTACCAAATAATAAAATTTTAGAATGAATGCAGTCTTCTATACTTTAATTAAACAGATTATTTTCAATTAAATGCTACTAATTTAGATATAATAATCATACACCATTGCATGCACTCATACAGTGACAGTATAACCAAAAATGCTGGGAATTAAAAAACAAAAGTTGACTTCAACCTACTCCTCCAGTCCTCCTCACGTAATTTTCCACCATTGCCTTCACAACCACCAGGTACCTGCACCACCTCCCGGGCCGCCACCATTGCCATTTGCCGCCACAACCGGCACCACCTCGTGCTCCCGGTGTTTCATAATTGTATTATACAAGCATAATATATAATGTGCCTACATTTGATATTTTAAGTCACCTCAATATTAAGATGACAATGCCCTCTCACAGTACCTACCATACTTCACAAGGGAGTTAACCATAGCCAACTTATTCCGATAATGTATCTGTCGTACTATATCAATAAATTATTAATTACGCTAAATGAATTAAATTCCAAAGTGTTACACCAAGAAAGATGAAAATTTATCTTGCAAGAGAACTGATGCTAAAATGAATAACAAAGTGGTACACCAAAAAACACTAAAGGTAATCTTGCAAGAAGGATTTGATAATCACACATACCATATTCTAACAAACTAAAAACAATCCGTGCAAGGTTGAATATGTGAAAATTTCTTGTTATTGGGAAAGTAATCTCTCAGTGTCCTTCTCATCGAAATCAAAACTTTCTTCTCCTTTAATATCTATGTGTCTATCATGCAACTCATCTGATCTTGAAACAGAAAGCTGCAAGTATTCTTTTCCCGAATTTTGAAATTCGATTTCTAAAATTTCTGTTTCTGATGCTACCTTGGTGCCCATTCTTGCACGGTCTCTGTCTCTCGGGTATGTACAGTATAAGAACGAGTAGATGGACACACAAATTACCATTGGAAAGAAAATAGCTGTGTAAAGAGCTTTGGCTAGAGGTGCAGCATTCTCTCTATCAGCCTTGGTTTCTTGTGATCCAGTAGATCCCTTTGGGATTGGCTTATAACCGAATAAATATTGAGCAAGTATTCCAACTGTAGGTGGCGCAAATGATGCTAACACAGATTCAAATGACCGATCCAGTGCATAAATGCTTGTCCGACATTTTTCAGGGACAATTTCTGCCATTATTGGACTGTATGTATCAATAATTCTATGTTAACTAGACAATTAAAGAAAGAAACATTGTATCAAAGTACATGTAATATATTTGAGACATACTTGTTTGTAGCTGATCCGTTCCAGGATATGATGAACCCCATTATGAAGAAGACAAATCCATGAGCTAAAGCCGTGGAGGGGTTATCAGGAATTGCCAGCAACAGTATTGCTGCCAAAGGTATGGCTGATCCCGCGCTTATCTGTGAAAGTATTATCCTCCCGGAATTAGGCAAGTATTTTGCAAGAATATCCCCCAGTTTTCCTCCGAAAAGACCACCAATTGAAGTAGCAACAGCAAAAGTAGTCCACAGGAATGCTGTTGTTTTGTGGGAAAATCCAATAAGTTCCAACCACATTGGTGCAAATGACAATGCTGACCACGGGAACGAGCCCGAAATGCCCTGTGCTACAATTATCTGGAAAGATGGAATATTCATTACTGTCCTGGCTTCCGCAACCATGTTCTTTGTTTCTGACCAAAATGACAGGTGTGGAATTGGTGGTGTGTCATCAGAAAACCGGGGATCATGGGCAAAAAGGCGGACTAAAATACCAACTACAACACTTATCAATCCAACTAAATGGAATGCAATTCGCCAACCAGGGATTCCCATAAACGACGTTGAAGCGATGAGTACAGAAATAAATCCACCAATGATTGAGCCAAGGCCTCCAGTAAATTGAAGCCATCCGAACGCCACACCACGATTGCTATCATCTGTTGAATCAGCAATAAGTGACTGAATGGCTGGTAAGACAATGGCAAGCCCTATTCCATTGAGTCCTCTAGAAATCGCAACCTTAACGAACCAACATATATTTAATCATGAGATGTACTGAAAATTAAAGTGACATGATAATTTTATTTACATGCTGTTTACTGTTGCCAATACTTATTCCAAAAGTCTTGGAAGCAAAACTTACTAAATAGAGAAAAGATCTAATAAATGCATAAGCTGACAATACAGTAGTAACATTAAACTGTCCCACTTCAAACACACACATTAATGTACAGAGAGGGACCTGCAAGAAAGTTGAGGAGAAGCCAACTAGAAAGGTTGCAGTGGCCCAAAGAAAAGCACCAAGTGCAATGACATGGGCCCTGTTGTGATGGAGGGCAAGATAAGCAGCTAATGGGTAGCAAGCAGACTGGACCATGGATCTGAAGAGTGTGAGTGAGCCCAAGCTAGTTGGATCAATGTCAAAGGCTTCTCCAACTTCTTTGTAAACCCCTGGTAATAGAGACTCGTCGGCCCTTTCCATTATTCCGGCCAGATTCACCATTATTAAAGTCAACTTCTCAGATTTCATCTTCGGCTTTACTTCAGTTGTAGTTAAGTGTGGATTTTGATAGCACTGTTTGCTCTTTGTCTTAACAATTTTTAATGGGTCCATTTCCTATGTTGACAACGTGGTTGTGACACTTGCGTCATTACGTGTGAGCTATTAAGTATCCACTACTCCAAAAATTAATACATTATTGAATTCTTGTTGTTTAATTTACAAAGTAAAAATTTAATGACTCAACAAATATTTAAACAGTGAAAACTTGTATTAAATTCTAATTATGAACTAGCATAAAAACCCGTGCAAGACACGAGTCGCTAGCTTAGATTGTGATTTTAAACTAAACTACGCATTATCAATGTCATTTGATATATATGATTGTATATTTTTTATCTTCATATAATTTTTATTGTTAATGTTATGACTATGTTGTACTTACTTAAATATGTTGAAGTTTATAATTTGAAAACTATTACGAGTAGTTTTGATAAATCATGTATGTTTTAAATTTTGTTGTGGATCATGGAATAGAATTAAAGTGTTCTGTGGATGTTTTCTAATTAAGACGGCATTTTTAAAATTATAATCCTAAAATTTTTCTAGTTCTTAAAAAATGATGCATTCATTTAGTTCATCTCCGACAATATTCAAGGTAGAAACTAAATAGCCTTCAAGATGCTGCAGTATGAGATTGTAGGTTTTAGTACTGATTTTACTCAAAAGCTTTCCTAAATCTTCTAATACTCTACTTAGGCCTTGCATTTTCAGTTCTTAAAACTTTCTTTGTAACTCTTTTATGTCTTTTCTTCTGACCTCTTGATTTTAAGCATTTTTACCTTTATTTCTCTTCCTCTGTCTATCTAACTTTCAGAACATATGACAATGTAGCTAATTGACTTAAGTGGAACTACCTTGTGTCAAATCATTGTATTATTAAGTACGTTTGGTACCATTTCGATGTGTTTCAATTCTTCCAAACAAACAGACTTTTTTTTAACTCTGAACTTGAGAATTGATCAATTATGTCTGGATAAATATTTTTTGCTTATATCATCGTAAGTTAAAATTGCTCATATGTCTTCTGAGTTCTGTCCGTGTTTTGACAATGAATTCATCCTTTATTTTTTTTTTTGAAATACAACTTCATCCAGGGAAATATCTTTACTAATTAAAACATGGGTCATTTTTTTAGCAATTAACATAAATTTTTATTCTTTGCGGTTAATTTTTTTTCCAAGTATGGTTGTACATTTTTTTCGTCTGTTACAATGTACTTACTTTAATTTATATAGATAATTTGATTGATCGGGGACAATAATTTTAAATAATCTGGGTTGTATAATGTGATTTGATCTGAACATAATGTATGATACGCAATATCATGTTTTTTTTTAATTTGTTATGGACTATATATTTTAATCTGTTTATTGTTTACACAAATTATTATCAAAATTTTAGAACATTTGTATTATTAAAACCGAAACATTGAAAGTTTGATAGTCGGTCGATACGGTTCTTGTTAGTCCTTGTGTATTGCAAAAGGGGGGGATGAATGCAATACTGATAAAATTCAATCTAAATTTCAACAACTAAAATCAAGATTTATCAGCAATATATGCAATCACGAACAGTATTCAGTAAGAACAAGATTCACAAAATAAATGTTTTATTTATTTTGCAAAGTGTTGCTACAACCTCAAGAAAGAATTCTCGAGCTTCAGGTTTTCTTCAAAGACACTTGCTTGTCTTCGTTACAATTCTAGAATGAATTGATAGTAGGTATAAGACTAACCCTATCACTATCAGTCACAGGTTTGTGAAGCTGCTGTCACTGTCAAGTGGCAGCTTCTTACAGATTGTCTTACCCATGTGACTTTCCTAAATTGCTAACATGTCAGATATACATTACAAAGAAAGCAACCTAGATTCATTCCATTTCCAGCTAAACCAATTCAGCAGATAAAGACTTGACCTTGCTCTTGAATTGATTCGCTTTTGTTTTGCAGTGCTTGAAGCTTCTGTCGTAGTCTTGCAGACTTGGTGCAGCTTAGGGATACTGCATCACGCCTGTTTCTTGAACATTTAAACTGTCACGGGATTTGACTGAGAAAGATACCTAGCATAAGGATCTTTATTGAGACAGTTACTTTTGCCGCAAAGCTTGCTGTCACAGGAATGATCTTTTGGTGACAGTATGAGTTCCCCGCATAGAGTGCTGTCGAGGATCCCAAACTTGATGTCGAGGGCAATAGTTGCTGTCGCGTAGTCTTCCGCCAATGTTGCTGTCAGAGTGAATATGATGTCGTGACTTGCAACATTCTGTCTTCTTGTAATCTTACTGTCACAGCTTTAGGACAGTAACCTTTATTCATGTTGTCATCCAAAAAGCATTCTTTGAGGCTTGAACACATAAGTGAACTTCTTTCAAACAATACAACTAGAATAACATTACATACTGATTACAAGAACATACTTTGGCTATGACAGTATGTTCTACTTAATTTGAAAAATTAAGTACAATCAAAGTTAACTTATTTCAATGCTATCACCCATAAATCCCAACAATCTCCCCCAATTTGTTTTTATGGAAAATAACAACAAATTTACAATATGTGCTGACAACTTAACTAACAAGATCAGAATTTAAGAATTTTCACTTAGCTTGAGATCTCCTCTTCTGTCTTGCTGCATCCTCTCTTTTGAGAGCTTCTGCCAAGCAGCTTCTTAGACTTTCTACAAGAGAAATTTCAGCAGCAGACACTGCATCATCCTCTACTTCATCAATGATCTTCTTTATGGAAGGGGATATGAGAGAACTAACATCCCTGAGATTCAGCCATTGCTCTATATCATATGGATAGGTTCTGAAATGAAGTTCTTCATTAATGAGCTTGAATCTACTTCCAGGATAAGCATTGAGAGACTTCCTTCTTTGCTTGTCCAGTTTTGAGTCTTCTCCTTTTCTCCCTTCCAATAACTTCTCTATCTCATCAGAACAAATCTGTTCCAAGGGATGAATTGAACCAGCTACCATATACTGTAAATCCTTCAGAGTGGATGTTTTAAGCTTATGCAAGCTGCAAACATAGATTTCTTCTTTTAGGAACTTGACTCTTAGGGGATTTTCCAGCATATATGGTTGATAATTTGGAGCTTCACTTTCTGCCTTGTTAGAGGCCTTGTGTTTTTCCAGTAATTCAGCTTCCTTCTTATCAAGTTCTGACTGAGTTTGAGAATATTCAGAAGATTCAGGTTGTTTGCTTGGCTTGGGTTCCCCTTCCTTAGTTGGTTGGGTTTGCCCTTCTTCTGTGGGTAAATCATCAAACTCATAGTACCAGTGGTATGGTATAGGAGAGGCTGGGAGATCAGTAAGAATATCAGCATCATCAAAATCTGCAAAGTTATAGCCAAATTTCTGATAAAATTCAGCATCCCTATCTGCCTGATATTTTAGAACATGTTCCATGACAGCCTTTGAAACATCATCATAGCTCTCCAGCAACTCTACCATTCTTTCCAGGTAGAAGAAATCAATTCTTCTTTTATCTATGGTTGATGTACTTTTCTTGGTTGATGTGGCTACCAGATTGAAGTCCTTGTCAATCTTGGCTGACCTTGATTCTTCCCACCACAGAATGTACTCAGTGGCCTCTTGATTTGCATCCAACTTAACCTCAACGCTCTTGATTTCTCTTGATTGCATTTGTTGAATCTTGAGACTGTTGGGAGGAATTGATTGAATTAGGTTTTTGAGATTCCTGCCAAATCCAGTGGCCTTTTCCTTTCCTGAGTACTTGTGCTTCCCTGTAGGTTTCTGTCTAGAAAACCATGCCTTAGCTTTAGCTTTCAGTCTTTTGGACTTGACAGTAGCCTTGGCTTCATCCTTGACAGAACCTTCCTTGACAGTACCCTTGTCGACAGCATCTTCCAAGACAGCATCTTCTATGACAGTATCCTTGTCGACAGTACCTTTGGTGACAGCATCTTTTTCAGCATTTATGCAGTCAATAGCACATCTAAGAATGCTTGCCTCCAAAGCTTCCAGTATTCTTGACTCCTCTTCATCTGTTGCACCAGCATCTTTCTTTTCCTGGCTAGGAGTTTCTTCATTGCCTTCATTCTGGGATTGAATACCAGTATTCCCAGAATTACTTCCACCAGCATTTCCAGCATTTCCAGAAGCTTCACCACCTCCATCCTCACCATCTTCATCATCATCATCATCATCATGGGGAGGAATGTTATAGAAGCAACTTCCACCTTGATCATTTCTTTTGGCATTGGCTCTAGTGATTAGCTCCTTCATTCTAGCTCCCAGTGCCTTGTCTCTCAACACCAGCATTTTATAGATTTCTTGAACAGCATGAACTCTTCCTGGATTGGCATTTGAACTGAGTATTCCATCTAGTACCTTCAGAATTGACTTGGTTTCCATTCTGGATGGGCTACCCAAATTCATGAAGTTGTTCCTTCTTGTGCCATCCTTAGTTTTGGATCTGTAAAAAACACTTGGTGGATTTGAGTAGACTTCAGGTAGCTTCTGTGTGATCAGGTTCTGGATTTGCATATCCAATATTTCATTGAATGGTGTTTGAGTTGCCCTGATCATTCCCTTCAAAGCACACAACACCTTTGCTGGCAGACTCTGCAATAGCTGCATTGTGATGAAATAAGATATGCTAGAAGTGAGATAAATACTTACAGCCCATCTTTTCTCATCATTCACCATTACACTGACACTAGTAATTTGTTCCTTTAACAGTTTTGTGGTGTTGGTTGGACGGTTGCTAGGAGCATTCATTGCTTCTTCCACCAAACTGCTAAACTTATTGTCATGGTTGTGTAATGTGCTCTCCCTGTAATCCACCATCAAGACATTGGCTTCCTCTTGATCAAATTCAGTGCCATTTGTCCAAATAATTCCACCATGAATGGATTCAGGCAGTTTCCCTTTACCTTTCCCAAGTTTGTTTTGTTCCTCCATTTCTCTCCATTTCTTCTGTAAAGCAGTTTCTTGAGTTTCTGGAGTAGGTTCTCTAATCACCACAGGAGGCAAGATTGGATGTCTAGATGCAGGTCTTCTTTGCAATGCATCTTGAGTTTCCTTTGACATTAACACCCTTTCTCCATCCATTTCCACTTCAACAGGCTTTTCAGCTTTATCCTGTGGTTTTGCACTGCTTGGTTTGACTTGCTCCCCCTTAGACATTGCTTTCCTTTTAGCTCCCCCTCTGGTCTCCACAGCTACAGGCTCCCCCTGAGTTCCACCTGATTCTTGAATAGGCAATGATTCTGATCTTGCTACCTTCTCCCCCTTAGTTGAGTTGGCAGCTACCAGGTCAGTAAGGAACTGAATAGAGAGTTGAGTAGCAGCAAAACCATCAACCACCAGTTGAGAGAGAGAGTCCAGTTTGGAGTCCAAAGTAGCACACTGTCCTTCAAGAGCTGCAATCCTGTTACCAAAAGTAGCAGAGGGGCCACCAGACCTTAACCTTCTTGGAGGGGAAGGAAAAGACAGGGGCCTGGAGGCTATGGGGGTTCTCACACTCTCAGGGTGTTTTTGAGTGATCTCATCACCCCTCACAGTTTGACTCTCAAGGCCTAGTGCCTGAATAGTGTGGGCTCCCTCAATATCTCTCTGGACATGCTCAAGTCCCTCTCCTTTTGCCAGCTCATTTGGCTGCCTCTCATTTTTATGCTCACCTCTCTTTTCTTTTATCTCTCTTTTCTTTTGCACACCCTCACTCAACCTAGATACATGGGTATGAGCAGTACTAACATGCATGGAAGGAGAAGATTTAGAATGTACCTTTAGGAGTTTGGCAAGAGGTAGGTCATCATCAGAGGCATCCTCAACAAGTACAACATCAAAATCAGGCTGGGAGGGCTGGACAGCATCTTGAGTAGGAATGGTACTGTCAGTTGGAGTCTGGACAGCAGGTTCTGGCATGACAGCATCTTTGGGAGGTGGAGTGACAGTAGGTTCTGTAGTGACAGTATCTTTCTCTCCACCTTTGACAGTAGCTGTGTCCAGGACAGCAGCATCCCCAGTGTCTTTGACAGCAACAGAGGCTGTGACAGCATCTTCCTGAAGGTAAGATGCTCCTTGGAGATCAGACAAAGTGTTGGCTGTTTCATTTTCTGACAAAATACCACTTTGCCCTAGCTCAGTGTTTGGAGGAGTGGTGTCCATCTCACTTTGAGAAATGGGTTCTTGTGGACCACTAGATGGGGGCTCATCCATGATTGGAGATGGATGATCAAAACCTGAAGGGTTGGGACTGTCCCCTTCTCTAGGTTGTGGAGAAGAAACAAAAGAATGTGTAGGGAAGGAAGAAGGTGAAAGTGTAGTAGAGAGTGGGGGTTGATTCACAGATGAAACATGTGAACCATCAATAGGAGTAGAGAAATCCTCACTGTGCCCTAACTCACTGTGTGTTTCTTCAAGTGGGGGTATCTCAGGTTGGGAACCATGAGTTTGTGCAGACTCTGTACAGGGTGCCTTGGGAGACAGGCCAATTTCAATAGATGTCCCTTGTTGAGAAGGCACATCTAGGGAGGAGTTTATTTCCCTGGTTTCCTCTACAGTCTTTTGGGAGACTGCAGGGTGGCTGACAGTGGTTTTGGTCCTCCTAGCTCTCTTCTTCTTAGGCTCAGGGGGAACCACTGTGGGTTCTGTTTGACTACCTTCCTTATTTGCTGCACTAGGTGCAGTGTCTCCCTCTTGACTAACAGAGCTACCACCAACATCAGCTTCTAAGGATCTTTTTCTGGATTCTTGCAAGGCTTCTCTTTGGGCTTTGGGAAGTCTAGAGGGCCTAGGCTGAGTGTATGGTGTTGAATGGGGGTTAACTGAATTTGGGTCTAATTCAGTTTCATTCTTGTTAGGAATATGTTGTTCTTGATGATAAGCATAAAACACTTAGTAGAATTTGTGTAAAGTCAATTTTGTAGCTGTCAACGAAATAGCATGCTTAGCAGTGTTTCGTTGACAGGAAGCTCATCAACGAAATGAGTGTTGTAGCAATTGCATTGTACAATACTTCACAGTATGATAGGCATTCTATTATATGTTTTAGATAGGTTTTCTAAGTCATGTTGACTATGTACTAGATAGGCAAAATAGGTTGGTTAATTGTAAATATGTAATGCCTTGTAATTCTGCCTAAGTGAAGACATGTCAACGGTATGAAGATTACTCTGTCAACGGTATGGAGTTTACCCATCAACGAAACGAGGGAAACACCATCAACGAAATGAAGAATGAAGCTATCAACGAAACACATCTCCTTGCTATCAACGAATCAATGTTGCTTTTTGAACAGTTGACAAAGTGATAGTGACAGTTTACTGAACAGATCTAAAAGGAGATATGGAAGTGTACTGTGCATTGGAAGCCATCAAAGTGGATACTGGAAATAAGGAAACATTCCAATTTCCAATAAGGCTCTTGGGAATGATTATAATGAGCATGAAGACAAAAGCTAAGATCTCCAAGGACCATTGGACAAAAGGAATGAAAAGCAAGCTACTGATGGTTACTACTATTATTCTTTAGTTTAACCAAACGTAGAATTGTAAACTTGGGATATATAACCAAGTGTAGCAGTTACTTTAAAAAGTGTGAGAGAAGAAACACAAATAGATTGTATTAGCTATTTTGAGAGCAATTCTTCTCTACAACCTTGTAACTGAGCAGCTGTGTACTTTTGTATCACAGATTACTTCCGCAATAAAAACACTTCAGTTGGATCATCAAACAATCCAACTGAATTATTTATATCTTGTGTTTTTATTTATTCAGTTCAGTTTTATTTTATAAAGTGTTTTAGTTTCAAGAAAATATCAAGAATTGTATTCAACCCCCCCCCCCCTTCTACAATTCTGTTAGGTCATTTGGGAATAACAATTGGTATCAAAGCGAGCTTCTAACATACAAGAAGTTTAAAGATCAAGACCAAAAACAGAAACCATGGTGAAGAAGGATGCAGGTGTGAAAATACCAGTTCTTGATAAAGACAATTACTTTCACTGGAAAGTAAAGATGCATTTACATCTCATGTCTATGGATGAGAGGTATGTAGACTGCATTGAGAAAGGTCCACACGTTCCCATGAAGCTTGATTCTAGAGTTGGACTGCCAGATGATGCACCTGATGTAGAGATTCCAAAAACTGTCTCAGAATGGACTGTTGAAGATATTGCAGAAGTTCATAAAGACAAAAGGACCATGAACATTCTGTTTAATGGTTTGGAGCAAGAGATGTTTGACAATGTTATCAACTGTACAACCTCTAAGGAAGTATGGGATACTGTTAGAACTCTCTGTGAAGGAACTGAGCAAGTCAGGGAAAATAAAATGCAACTCCTTATACAACAATATGAGCATTTTCATTTTAAAGCTGGTGAAACCCTAAATGACACGTTTAGTAGGTTTCAAAAGCTTTTGAATGGATTAAAGTTGTATGGGAGGATCTATCAAACCAAGGATTCAAACCTTAAATTTCTTAGAGCTCTTCCAAAAGAATGGAAGCCTATGACCGTTTCTCTCAGAAACACTCAAGAGTACAAAGACTACACTCTTGAAAGGCTTTATGGAACCTTGAAGACTTATGAGCTGGAAATGGAGCAAGATGAGGAAATTGAAAAGGTACAGAAGAAGGGTGGATCTATTGCATTGATTGCATCAGTGAACCAACTTGAAGATGACAGTAAAGAAGCTGCAAAGGCCACAACTAGTCGATCTAGTTGTAGGAGTGATGTTAGCAAGGGTAAAGACAAGATGACAGAAGAAGAAGAATCAGAACCAGCCAACTTGGAGGACTTAGATGAGATTGATGAACACATTGCTTTTCTGTCTAGAAAATTCTCTAAGTTCAAGTTCAAAAGAAACTCAGAAGCAAGGCCACCAAGAAGAGACTTTCAACCTAGCAAAACAAACTGGATTGAAAAGTCTAAGTCAAAATGTTTCAATTGTGGAATGCTTGGTCACTTTGCTGGAGACTGCAGAAAGCCCAAGGTTGAGAAGGGCAACAGGAAATTTGAGCCTGTTGATTATAAAAAGAAATACTTTGAACTTCTCAAACAAAAAGAAAAGGCTTTCATGTCTCAGGAGTATGATTGGGCTGGTAATGGTGAAGATTCTGATGATGATGTTGAGTATGTCAACTTGGCTCTTATGGCTGACAATCATGAGCAGGAAGCAAGTTCCTCAAGCAACCAGGTAACAATTACTAATCTTTCTGAGCTTTCTAAAGAGGAATGCGACAATGCAGTAAATGAAATGTCTACTGTATTATATAATTTGCGTGTTACTCTTAAATCACTTACTAAAGAGAATTCAAGAATAAAAGAGACCAATCTGCTCTTAAGTGATAGGAATGCAATGTTAGAAGCACAGCTCATTGAATTTGAGAAAATGAGATGTGTTAGTAGGGATGCTAAGAAGGAACTTGAGAACGTGTTACAAAGGGAAGAAATTCTTAAAACACAACTTGAGATAGAACAAGGTGTGATTGCAAAATGGAAGGATGCCAGGAATGTTGCTGCCAACATAATTAATGTTCAAGGCGTGGAATCCTTATGTGAGCAATCATGGAAAAGGAACAAAGAGAAGCTAGGGTATGTTGGTGAAACCTTAGAATCAGAAACAGAGTCAACAAACAACAATGATCATTTGTTGAAGGTTGATATGTCAATGGAATGCAATGTTTCGTTGACACATGAACCATCAACCGATCAGGCTGTTTCGTTGACAGTCAAAGAAAAAAATAAACTCACTAGACTTAATGACAAGTATGGTCCTGTCACCAAGAACTTTGTTCAAGGTGAGTCTAGTAAATCAAAGAAAATTGAGAAGCCTGTTGAAAGAGCTAATGTAGGTCACTTGTCTAACAAGCAATTGAAAGACAAGGTAGAGAAAGTTCATAATGAGGCTAAGGGAAATAAAAAGAATAACAGGAATGGCAAAGTAGGAATTAACAAACACAACAATTACACACCTGATAAATATGCTCCTAGAAAGACATGTGTTAATTGTGGAAGTGTTAGTCATTTGTCTACTAACTGCAAATCTGTTAAGAAATCTGCTAATGTGAAAATGCCCAAGCCTGCAATGAACAGTTCCATGCCTACAATGCCTGTTATGTCTAACATGTTTGCTCCATATGCACAATTTCAGAATCCATATGCTAGCATGCCATTTGTGTCTAATCCTTACATGAATATGTTTAACATGCCACAAATGCCATGGAACATGAATAACATGATTGTTCCTCCAACTATGCATGCTATGAATGAAAATATGAGCAACCCTCAGAAATCAACACCAAGGGTAAAGATTGATTTGAATCAATCTGAGCCCAAAGTGAAAAATGGTACAAAAGGGAATGCAAAGGCTAACAAGACAGGACCCAAGGAAACTTGGGTACCAAAATCAACTTGATTTGGTTTTATTGTGTGCAGGGAGACAAAAGGAATCTTTGGTACTTGGATAGTGGTTGTTCAAAACACATGACTGGTGATTCTACCCTGCTCACAGAGTTTCAGGAAAGAGCTGGCCCTTGTATTGCTTTTGGAGATGACAGCAAAGGCTACACAAAGGGATATGGCTTGATTTCAAAAGAGAATGTCATCATAGATGAGGTTGCATTGGTGGATGGTCTTAAGCACAACTTGCTTAGTATCAGCCAACTTTGTGACAAAGGATTTTTAGTTACTTTTTCAAAAGAAGCCTGTGTTGTTTCTAAAGGAGGAAACAATAATGTGGTAATGACTGGATTCAGAAGAGGGAATGTGTACATTGCTGACTTTAGTAGCACAAGTTCAGACACCATCACTTGTCTTTTCAGCAAGGCAAGCAAGGATGAAAGTTGGTTATGGCACAAGAAGTTATCCCATCTGAATGATTTGGTGAGGAAAGATCTTGCTAGAGGAATTCCACAGGTGGAGTTCTCCAAGGATGGTTTGTGTGATGCCTGTCAAAAGGGAAAACAGAAGAAGGCATCATTCAAAAGTAAGACAGTGTCATCAATTGTCCAGCAGCTTGAATTGCTTCATATGGACCTATTTGGCCCTGTAAATGTTATGTCCATCTCAAAGAAGAAATACTGTCTTGTGATTGTTGATGATTTTTCTAGATTTACATGGACTTTCTTTTTGCACTCTAAGGATGAGGCAAGTGAAATCATTATCAATCACATCAAGATGGTAAGCAATCATCCTGATTTCAAAGTAAGAAGGATTAGGAGTGACAATGGGACAGAATTCAAGAATTCAAGCATGAAGGTGTTCTGTGAAGAAAATGGTATTTTGCATGAGTTTTCAGCAGCAAGAACACCACAGCAAAATGGTGTAGTTGAAAGGAAAAATAGAACACTTATTGAAGCTGCAAGGACAATGCTAGATGAATCAAAGTTACCTACATATTTTTGGGCTGAGGCAGTTAACACAGCTTGCTTTACTCAAAATATTTCTTTGATTAATCAGGCCAAAGGAATGACCCCTTATCAGTTACTCAAAAGAAAGAAGCCACTATTAGATTTTCTTCATGTCTTTGGATGCAAGTGCTTTGTTCTGAGAAATCAAGCTGAGCATTTGGGGAAATTTGAAGCAAAGGCAGATGAAGCAATATTTGTGGGATATGCAGCAGGGAAAGCTTACAGAGTCTTTAATCTCAGAATCAACATTGTTATGGAATCTGTACATGTTGTTTTTGATGATCTCAAAATACAAGGTCTCTGTGATGAAGGTTTCCATGAAAGTCTCTCTTTTGAGAATGAGGAAGGAGAACAAGTGAATCATGATAAGGCTACTGAGAAACAGCCTAAAGTTGTTGTATCTAGCACAGATGAAAGCAGCAGTGAAGATGAAATTGCTGCATTAAGGTTAAAAAGGATAGCAGCTAGCCGACCAAATGGTCATTTCGTTGACAGTCATGGTGGTGGATTCGTTGACAGTCAGAATGAGCGTTTCGTTGACAGCCAAAACGGTCATACCGTTGATAGTCATAGGAATGCTTCTAGAAGTGATCAATTAGGGACAACAAACTCAGGGGGAGTTTCTCAAGGACAAATATCCAATCAAGGCAATCATGATCATGAAGCTACGTCTTCAAGAGCAAATCTACCTCCCTCAAGGAAATGGACTAAAGATCATCCCTTTGAACTTATTATAGGTGATGTCTCTTCAAAAGTCCAAACTAGAAGAGCAACTCAAGAAGAATGTCTATATAGTAGCTTTCTGTCTCAAGATGAGCCAAAGAAAGTTGAGGATGCACTTCTAGATCCAGATTGGGTTTTAGCCATGCAAGAAGAGCTAAACCAATTTGAGAGAAACAATGTTTGGAAGCTGGTGCCCAGGCCTAATGACAGGAGTGTTATAGGCACAAAGTGGGTGTTCAGAAACAAGATGGATGAAAATGGTATAGTCACAAGGAACAAAGCTAGATTGGTTGCAAAAGGCTATTCACAGGAAGAAGGAATTGATTTTGATGAAACCTTTGCTCCTGTTGCAAGACTAGAAGCAATAAGGATTTTCCTAGCCTATGCAGCCCATGCCAATTTCAAGGTCTATCAAATGGATGTGAAGAGTGCTTTTCTGAATGGGGAATTGGAAGAGGAGGTGTATGTAAGTCAACCTCCTGGTTTTGAAGATGATGATTTTCCAGACTATGTGTACTTCCTTCTCAAAGCACTCTATGGTTTGAAACAAGCACCTAGAGCCTGGTATGACACTCTCTCACAGTTCCTCCTTGAGAATCATTTCACTAGAGGTACTGTAGATAAAACTGTTTTTCACAGGGTTGTAAATGGCTCTACTTTACTTGTTCAAATTTATGTAGATGATATAATCTTTGGGTCTACGGATGTGAAACTTTGTCAAAAGTTTGCCAAGCTTATGCAAAGTAAGTATGAAATGAGCATGATGGGAGAATTAACTTACTTTCTTGGTCTACAAGTAAAGCAAGTTAATGAAGGCATTTTCATTAGTCAAACAAAATACATTCATGATTTATTAAAGAAGTTTAACCTAATGGAATGCTCTCCTGCCAAAACTCCCATGCCTACTGCCACCAAACTTGAATTGAATACTAAGGAAAAATCTGTGGACATTTCAAGTTACAGAGGCATGGTAGGCTCACTTTTATATTTAACAGCTAGTAGACCTGATATTATGTTTGCTACATGTCTATGTGCTAGATTTCAGGCTGATCCTAGAGAATCCCATTTAGTTGCTATTAAAAGAATTTTCAGATATCTCAAAGGAACACCAAACCTTGGCATTTGGTATCCTAGAGAATCTGGTTTTGAACTAATTGGTTATTCAGATGCAGATTTTGCAGGATGTAAAATTGACAGGAAAAGTACAACTGGAACCTGTCAATTCCTAGGAAACAAGCTTGTGTCATGGTTCAGCAAGAAACAAAACTCAATTTCTACCTCCACAGCTGAGGCTGAGTATATTGCAGCTGGAAGTTGTTGTGCACAGATTTTATGGATGAAAAACCAACTACTTGATTATGGATTAAGAGTTGAGAAAATTCCTATCTTCTGTGACAACACTAGTGCCATTGCCATTACTGAGAATCCAGTGCAGCATTCAAGGACCAAGCACATTGACATCAAGTACCATTTCATTAGAGAACATGTTATGAATGGTACTGTGGAGTTACATTTTGTTCCAAGTGAACAACAACTTGCAGACATCTTTACCAAGCCACTTGATGAATCAACATTCTCAAGATTAGTAAGTGAGCTAGGTATGCTAAATTTCTCTTAATTATTTTTGAGATATTTGCAAGTTAAAATGCAGCCAGAAATTTGCTATGTTTTTCTGTGAATGAATTTTCTCAGGAAAAGGAAAAATTTTGTCTAAATCAAAATTACTATGCCAACGGAATGCACCATTTCGTTGACAGTCTTAGCAGTTTTCTGGGTGTTTCGTTGATAGCTCTTTTATATCAACGAAACGCAGCTTTATCAACGAAATAAGACGGGACTTTAACCGCCCAATCCTGATTCGTTGATTTAGCGCTTTTTATCTGAACCGTTGAAATTTGACACGTCTTTTACCACGATCTATGCATACACCCCTGTAAGTATAAATCATGGTAATACTTTAAGAGTAACGGTTATATTTTTAAGCCAATCCAGTAATTTACATTTATTATTGGATTCATTTTCTGAGAATTTTTGGGGGAGTATTTAAGAAATTTTAGTTTTATTATTTCTTTTTACCTGTTCTCAAAAATTCCAAAGGCTTTTTCTCTCTTCTTCTCTCTAACAAGCAATTCAGTTCGAAGCTTTCCTTTAATCAACAATGGCACCTATAGTCAAGCTTATGTCTGCTGGAGGGTTCATCTATGAGAAGAACAACTCCATCCCTTTTGTTGTCAAGGAAAACCCGAACAGTCTGTTCTTCAAAATGATGGATTTCATGAAGAATTGCAAGTTGAGCTATGCAATGTTTCACTCTACACCACTCTACAATGAGATAATCGAGGAAATTTGGACCTCATGTGAGTATAGTGGAACACACTGCACACTAAAATTCACTCTTCAAGGTAATGAGTACATAGTTAATTCTGATGTTTTGCAAGCATGTTTACATATTCCTGATAATAACTGTGATGCTTTGCCTACTAACACTGAAATAACTACCATGTTAAATTCTATAAACTACTCTTTGCCTACTGATAATCTGGGTAGAATAATTAGGAGAGGTTTGGTTAGAGAATACAGTTATTTAGCTGATGCATTCATTAAGGTCTTTTCTGGAAAGATTAGTAATTTTGATGCATTAACTAACTCTATGTTAATTCTCCTAACCATGCTTCTAAATGATAGATATCACAACTTTAGCACCCAACTTATGTATGAAATTGGTGCTAAGTTGGGTGACAAAGCAAATAGGAAGAAAAATATCTATTATGCTAGGTTTCTGATGATATTGGCTAACCATGTTAGTCCAGCACCATTAGTTATCTCTAACCCTAATGCCAGGTTCGAGTGCTTTGTGCAAGAAAAGAGAGTATTGACAGACATACTCAGGCTGAACCACAATGGTGATATTCCAGTGGTGTATCTGCCAATCATTGAGGTAACTACTACTATCCCTGTTAGTGTAGCTAACACCTCTACTGTTTTACCTTCCAATGTTGCTATGGAGTCTGTAGCTGTGACCCAACAGGCTCCTACCCTAGCACCAAAACCAAAATCAAAGAAATCCTCCAAGCCAACCTCAGGTGCTTCTCAAAAGGCACCTGTTGTAAAAACTACCACACAACCTAAGGGGAGTGAGTCTGGAGTTGTGAGAGGTGAGGGAAGGGGTGAATATCAAAGAAACCCCAAGGATAAGGAAGGACAGGTTAGTGTGTACCAGCCAAGCCCCATTGTGTCTTCCCAATAAGGCACAATGAGTAACATGGATTTAAGCACAAGTCTAATTGCATCCTCCCAAAAGGATGTGATTATTGAAACAAGCTCTCCTCCTAGAGCACAGTCCAAAAGGGTAAGGGACACTTCTAGCCCAAAGTCTACATTTTCCCAATACCAAAGGAGAGTGAAGCAAAAGTCCAAGGGTACACAGGGTGCACACACACTGGAAGCAACACTTCCAGTTTCTCAAATTCAGTTTGATGTAACCCCTATCATTACTCTGGGGTTACAGTCCCATTCTCTAAACATCAATCTTGAATTATCTCCATCAAATTCACCAACTCAATCTTTAGATGTGGACATGATCCATACATCTATTCCTGATTCTCCAACTCTAATCTTGGAGAAGCCCCACTCTGAAGCTGGTGGCCATCACTTGTTAAGTGATTTGTTGGGCCATCAACCATTTTTTCCTGAAGTTGCAAGGGGATCTGTGGACCATTCTTTAAAATCAATCACCACAGACTCTACTGTAATTTCTCATTCTCAAAGTGCTTTCTTGACTTCATCAACGAAACAGTCTATTTCGTTGACAAGTGTTTCTCCATCAACGGTATCCATACCGTTGACAGTTCAAACTACCATTCCGTTGATAGTTCACTCTGCACCTTTAATTGAAAATCAAGTTGTTCCCACAACTAGTGCAGATGATCTAGTGGTAGTTGAGACACTTCTAGGAAGGAGAGAATGTGAGTGAGAGGCTGGCTATTTCTTCCAGCCAGGCAAAAGGAGAGATTGAGAGTTCCACCTTAGAAGGTGAAGGTGAGGGTGTGAGAGGTGTGAGCCATGGGGAGCCCATGATGCAAGAACAGAGTGGAGAGAGAGAAGGGACTACAGGAGAAATAAGGATGGAAGCAGCCATTGCTAATGAGTTAATGGAGGTCAGTGAGGGAGAAAGGGAACTTACTTTCCAAGAGGTTTATCAGCAAACTCTGGATAGTATTTCCCTTGATCCTGAGACCTTTACTCATCCTGTGTCAGCCTATCAAATTTTGGCTCAACAGGGCAATGTGGAGGCAGAGAGGTCACTACAACTAATTCACACAACTGCATCAATGCAAAGAGCAAAGGATGCCTTGACCAATCTACCTCCAGGAGCTGAAGCAAGTGGAGACTTTGATTTCTCTGATGATGAGGACAGCTATGGTGATAATCTACAGGTGGACACTACTGCACAGACTGGGACTTCTGTGGTGCCTCCTACACCAAACTGGCTTTCTCAAGATATGCATGGTAGAAGCAATTTGGATGCTGCTATCACAAGGCAGTACAAAGAAGCATATCTAGCTCATGAGTCTGCAGGACCAAGAGACAAGAAATTCTACAAAGCCATAATGGATTCTCTGGAAATTCAAAGGCTACAAATGTTGCAGACAAGGATTGAGGCTACAGAGATCAAGGATTCAATCAGCAACCTTAGGGCTGCTAATGATAGGAGGCTAGATGAAAAGCTTCCTCCTCTCACTGTGTCCAGGATGAACAGGTTTTTCACTAAAGAACCTGAAGTGGAGTCCTCCTTGAAGACTCTCTCTTCTAGAGTGGACAAGGTGGAAGCCACTCTATCACAGATGCAAAAGGAACAGGAGAAACAAACACAACTATTGGCCCAGCTAGTGGCAGCTCAAGGACTCCCAGCCATCTCTTTTGATGATAACAAAAAGGGGGAGAAATCTAAGGAGCTAGACATTCAAATTACCAAGGTTATGGTTCCAGCCATTTCCCTACCAAAGGAGCCATTAGCAATGGGGGAGCTTGGCAAGCAGCAAAAGGATGGTATTGACCTTATACAAGAAGCTTCTATGAGGATGAGACTTGCAGAACAAATCAAAGAACATTGGTCCAACATAGAAGCAAAGTTCAAGAAGATTACTGAAGATAAGGACTCAAATCCATCAACGGAACAGCCATCAACGAATGCCATGGCAATAGCATCAACGGAATGGGAGCCACAGACAAATTCTTTCTATCAACAAGAGCCCCTTCTACATGGAGTCACTCAAGGACCAAGGAAGGAAAAAGGACAAACTTCATGCATTAGGGATGTGGAACAAGCTACAATTCAAAGAAGCCTATCTCCCAAGTCCCCTGCTAAACCAAAGGGCAAAAACATAGCAAGGACTTTCTATCCTGCACCTTATCCAGATGAGCACAAGCTTCTTGGTCTACTCATCACAAAAAGCAAGGAAAGTAATGATTATGAGATAAGGAAGCAAAGGGCAATTGTCTACAGGAATGGACAGCAAATCTGTGTTTGGGCTGGTCATCCAAACTTTGCTGAAGCCAAGGCTGAGGAATCAGAAAGAGCAGCTATGCAAGCTCTTGCAGTAGCTCAAGCTCTAGATGAAGAAGAAAGGAAGCAAGAGGAAAGCACTAGAGAGGAAAGGAGTTCAAAGAAGAGCACAAGGCAACCCAAAGAGAGAGCTAGGAGAAACATAGACTTTGAGAGTGCTGATTCTCAGAGTACTGCATCAGACTCTTCTTTACCTATTGCACCTCCAACAATTGCTAATCCAGTTTTTGAGGGAAAGTTGGCCTGTGATCCTGCACATCCTGTCAATTTTCATGATCAACCAATCATGCCAAAAGAGGAACCAATTGATTTTGATGAGGCATACTTTCCAAAGTTCCTGTTAGAAAAGGACCAACCAATGAAGACAAAGAAGAGGCCTGTCAAAGCAAAGCCTGCTTTTGTGAGAAAGCCACAATCTCAAAAACCCCCTTCAAACCCAGAGGACTGCATGTACATTGCTGACATCAGGGAAGAATCCAGTCTACATCTTGACTTAGACAACCTGGTGGAAGTAAGGGGAATTGCAGCTTCTCAAAAGTTGCCTGAAAGACTAGTGTTCATATTCAAGGGAGGTAGAGAACAAGTGTGGCCTCTCTACAGAATTTTAGGAGAAGACTATCAAACACTACTCTCAGTGTTTAGATGCTTGAAAAAGGACTTTGGTTTCACCAAAACAGCCAAGTCTGAGGTGGTCTCCAAAATCTGTCAGATAAAGGCTAGCTGGAACAAGCCTGAGGCTCTTCCCAGGATACTTAGAGTTCCCTCAACAGGAAAGAAAATCCATCTTCAACCCTATTGGATGATGGAGTTTAAGGACAAGGACAACTGCAGAAGATTCTTCAGAATGGAAGATCAGCTGGAGAAGGCATCTAATCAAACTCTAAAGCTGATGCAATCCAAGCTTGGTGATCAAGATGAAGAGGAGAAAATCTTCTACAGAAGACTACAGGCCCAGATTGAGGAAAACAACTCCAAGAGAGGGAAGAAGACTATGCCACAAAGAAGTCACAGATGAAACATTTGCTCAGACTAAAGGAGCACTTGTGGGCATTAGTCTTGTAAGTCTTATATTTTGTCTATAAAGTTTTGAAGCTTAATACATTTTCTACTTTTGTAATTTATGATGTATCTGAGTGTTTTTGTTATCATCAAGTCTCTTGATTTATGGCTGTTATTCTATCAGTCATAAATTGGGGGAGATTGTTAGGAATATGTTGTTCTTGATGATAAGCATAAAACACTTAGTAGAATTTGTGTAAAGTCAATTTTGTAGCTGTCAACGAAATAGCATGCTTAGCAGTGTTTCGTTGACAGGAAGCTCATCAACGAAATGAGTGTTGTAGCAATTGCATTGTACAATACTTCACAGTATGATAGGCATTCTATTATATGTTTTAGATAGGTTTTCTAAGTCATGTTGACTATGTACTAGATAGGCAAAATAGGTTGGTTAATTGTAAATATGTAATGCCTTGTAATTCTGCCTAAGTGAAGACATGTCAACGGTATGAAGATTACTCTGTCAACGGTATGGAGTTTACCCATCAACGAAACGAGGGAAACACCATCAACGAAATGAAGAATGAAGCTATCAACGAAACACATCTCCTTGCTATCAACGAATCAATGTTGCTTTTTGAACAGTTGACAAAGTGATAGTGACAGTTTACTGAACAGATCTAAAAGGAGATATGGAAGTGTACTGTGCATTGGAAGCCATCAAAGTGGATACTGGAAATAAGGAAACATTCCAATTTCCAATAAGGCTCTTGGGAATGATTATAATGAGCATGAAGACAAAAGCTAAGATCTCCAAGGACCATTGGACAAAAGGAATGAAAAGCAAGCTACTGATGGTTACTACTATTATTCTTTAGTTTAACCAAACGTAGAATTGTAAACTTGGGATATATAACCAAGTGTAGCAGTTACTTTAAAAAGTGTGAGAGAAGAAACACAAATAGATTGTATTAGCTATTTTGAGAGCAATTCTTCTCTACAACCTTGTAACTGAGCAGCTGTGTACTTTTGTATCACAGATTACTTCCGCAATAAAAACACTTCAGTTGGATCATCAAACAATCCAACTGAATTATTTATATCTTGTGTTTTTATTTATTCAGTTCAGTTTTATTTTATAAAGTGTTTTAGTTTCAAGAAAATATCAAGAATTGTATTCAACCCCCCCCCCCCCTTCTACAATTCTGTTAGGTCATTTGGGAATAACAATTCTCAAGAGAAAAAGAATCATAACCAGAAGGTAATGGATAATCAAGGTTGGACACTTGATCAACCATGTGCTGAGTGAAACAAATTGGAATATGTGCATTGAGATTTTGTGATGATAATAGTGTGTGTGTGTTCTTTTTCAAAACTGAGCAAGCCTCTAAACGAGGAGCAGCATCATTAAAATCACAGAATGAATTAATGCACAACATAAGAAAGTGAGGGTAGTGTGATACCTTCTTACCTATGGCAGCTGTGAGTTGTGCCATGAGGAGAGCTCCAACATTCACCTTGTATCCATGGACAAGAGAATGTGTCAGTTTCTTGATGTAGGAGGGTATCCCATTCCAGCCTGTGGACTTGGTAGAGAACACCTTGACCATTGCATCAAATATCATGCTCCACTCCTTCCTTAGATACTTCCTGTCCATTTCACCAGACGGGTACCACTTGGTTGTTCCCTCTTCGAGAATAGGGCCTGCATACCCAATCTTCAAGAAGAGCTTCTTCAGAGTGTCATCATTAGCAAGTGGAGCAAAGTTTTGGCCTGCTTCCAGTGTAATTCCAAGAGCAGTATTGATGACCTCAGCTGTGAGAATGTATTGTTGCCCAGAGATTGTGAATTGAATACCAGGGTTCTCACCCTCAGTTTGAGCAACAGCAGTTTGCCAAAACGCCTCAAGTCTGTCTAAGTCGAGAATGGGGGTTGAGGTTATGGCATAACCGAGATAGGACTTGTTCAAGAAAAACACTAGTCCTTTGAAACCTTCACCAGCATCATTTGGGGAAAAGATGCCAGCAAAGTTTGTTTGAGAGAGAGTCTGTTTGGGGGCCATTGAGATTTCAAGAAAAGAAGAAAGTGAGAAAGTAGCTTTTTGCTTGAAGAAAAGTATGTTGCCTTGAGTTTTGTGAGAGTGATATGTCTGAGTAACTGGAGAATAAATATGGGTATCTCAAACGTTTGCTCAAAAAGTAGAGTTAAAGGACGTGTCTTAACCCACTCTCTTAACACGTGAGTTACTGCCCGTTATTCACTGTCAATCGTGGGGTGAATATCCAATTACAATGGTCCACTATTGTTGACAGTAACCTGTGCGCTAGAAACAATCTGTCAGTAATAAGTGGTGGTGACAGTAGGTTTTGCGCGATAGCAACTATTGCGCAAAAACATGCTGTCACCGTTAAGCATTTGAGTGACAGTATCCTTTAAAGGTCGTGACAGAAAGTCTTTCCCTGCTGTCAAGAGACACGGGACAGTATCCTTCTTTGTGACAGTAATTTAAATGGGAAATTGTTTCTGTCAGGAACTAATTAGAATGCGTTGCTCATATACTTAACCTAAAATTAACAGAATATGAATTTAGCAATGTAATCTTTCAAACACAGATATTAAGCAAGTTACACAGACAAGTCATAAACTCAGTAACCACATAAACAGGAACTTTTATTATTGTTAATAAAATCATTAATATTGAACATTGAGTACATCATTCTATGATTTTATCAACTAGTTCTAAGACTTCTTCCTTAATCTCTTCTTCAGAGCGGCCTTCTTTTTCAAGAAGTGCCTGAAGCTCCTTCTCTTCTTCCATAGCCTTGGCCTCCTCTTCCTTAGCCTTGGCCTCCTTTTCCTCGTCTATCTCATCCATGGCGTCCAACAGCATTTCAAAGAGCTCATCGATCTCTTCATTGTCGGGTTCACTATCACACTTCTTTAGACCAACTTCGATTCCTACTTTGTTTTCCATTATTTACTTTAAAACTGAGAGCAGACTGGTGAAACCTAAGGTTAATTTATAGGCAAAACTGTCTAAGGATCAAAGTCTAATGGTCAACAGTTAGAGTACCCATACAACTACCACAAAAGTAATTAATGGTCGTGTCCTCCTTTAATCCTACAGATTAATGCAAAAGAGTGTGAAAGTCCAATGGAACAGATTTTTAACTCTCAAACTTAACGGATAACCACATTAAAGTCATACACGGTTTAAAAGTATGAGACTGGCACAAAATACTGACATGAAAAGTCAAATCAACACATGCTGTCACATAACAGACATAAACCAAGTAGACAGTAACTTCTCTTGACAGCAGGTTTGAAGTTGCTGTCATGAGCTTCAATAAGAATTGAAAATTTAGAAACCTTAGTAAATTAACATACCAGATTCAGCATTCCCAATTCACTTACCAACCTGTTGAAGGTTGCTTCATCCAATGGCTTAGTGAAGATGTCAGCAAGTTGCTTGTCAGTTGGGACATAAATCAGCTTCACAGTTCCTTGTTCAACATGCTCTCTGATAAAGTGATGTCTTATATCAATGTGCTTTGTCCTAGAGTGTTGAACTGGATTGTCTGAGATGGCTATGACACTAGTGTTGTCACAGTAAATAGGAATTTCTCTTAACACTAGACCATAATCTAGAAGTTGACTTTTCATCCATAGAATTTGTGCACAGCAACTGCCTGCAGCAATGTACTCAGCTTCTGCAGTTGAGGTAGAAACTGAATGCTGCTTCTTGCTAAACCATGAGACCAATCTTCCACCAAGAAATTGACAGCTACCAGTAGTACTCTTTCTGTCAATCTTGCATCCAGCATAGTCTGAGTCTGAGTAACCAATTAGATCAAATCCAGTATTCTTAGGATACCAAAGGCCTAGGTTAGGAGTGCCTTTTAAGTATCTAAATATTCTCTTGATGGCTACCAAGTGTGACTCCTTTGGATCACTTTGAAACCTTGCACAGAGACATGTAGCAAACATGATGTCAGGTCTGCTAGCAGTTAGGTATAGGAGGGATCCTACCATGCCTCTATAGGTGCTTGAGTCAACTTTCTTTCCTTTAGGATCAAGATCCAGACTAGTTGCTGTGGACATTGGTGTCTTTGCAGGAGATGAATTTTCCAAGTTGAACTTTTTGAGAAGTTCCTTGATATACTTAGCTTGACTTATGAAGATTCCATCAGTTTGTTGAAGAATTTGTAACCCCAGAAAGAATGACAGTTCTCCCATCATGCTCATCTCATATTTGTTGCTCATGAGATGGGAAAACTTCTCACACAGCTGATAAGTGGGTAATTTATTCACTTAGAACGTTTCCGTTTGGCTTAAAACGTGTGTTTGTACTCGAGTTGTGGTATTTTTGATCTCTTTTAAGGGTTTTGTGCAGGTATAGTTATCTCAGGTGTGTTAGG
Source organism: Heracleum sosnowskyi (assembly GCA_030848705.1). Classification (NCBI taxonomy): domain Eukaryota; kingdom Viridiplantae; phylum Streptophyta; class Magnoliopsida; order Apiales; family Apiaceae; genus Heracleum; species Heracleum sosnowskyi. Next base: position 15,089,112 of record CM061237.1, read on the forward strand.
AATGAAGTGAAGCAATTGGAATGTAAATTGGAGCTTAAATGAAGAAAAGAAGAAAAATCAGTTGTTGGCCAGGGAGTATGGCGCGGCCGCGCCGTGCTAGTACTGTGGGATGGCGCGGCAGCGCCGCAGAGAAAATGCTGACAGAGGATATGGCGCGGCAGCGCCGCAGGACTATATAAAGATGGCGCGGCAGCGCCGCGATCTCTGGGGGAATTTCCTGTTTTAATTAATTTCCGATTTTTTTGAGGAAAAGGAAAATAATTCCAATTCTATTGGAGTTGTTACACCTGGAGGCATATAAAAAGAAGAAAAAAAAACCCTAGGAGAGAGGAGAGACATATATCACTTATATCTACAGAGTTCAAGCACGAAGAAGGAAGAAGAAGATCGATTCGATTTATTTCTTGTAATCTTTCTAGTTTGTGGATGCTTGGATTGGTGTACTCTTAAAAACCCTAATATTTATAATAGTTATAATTTGTTTTCTTCTATCATGTTTTCAATAGAACCCATGGTGACGATTAGTTTGATTATGAACTAACTCGTTATCATGGGGTTTTAGCGTAGTTATTCGTGAAGTCTATTAGTTGAATTTTCTCGATGCCTATAGTGTGATTGATGTGATATCCTATCATGGTTGTTTTAATTCGTTATAGGAGAGTAGCTAACTCCTGTAATTGTGTGTTAATTCTTATTGAAGCGAAAGTGGATTTAAGAGTTTAGAATTTGCCATGCTAGCATAGGTTTATGCGTGAGAGTATCATTCGTAATTAGTGTCGTAACTCTAACCGTTTTATGACGACTATGTGATCAATTGAATGCTTGTACTTAACCCATTATGTTTTCAATCTTTATAGACATATAAGGACTAAGCATAATTGGGAGACTAAGTGATTTCTATCTTAATTGTGGATATTATTTAGGATGGTATTGGTACAACGAAAGTTGGTTTATATCAGTTTTGTGTGTTCGATCAGGTATTAACAAATCACATGAAAGGGCTAGAGAATTGAAGACTTTAGATGGAGTGTTTAATGAAGTTGAAATCCCATGTTTCATTCACATAAGTAAATCAATATAAATCTCAGTTTCAGTAGTGATAATTAGTTATAATTCTTAGATAAATTTAGTGATAATCAAAACCACTTTGTTAATTGTTTTAGCATCGAATAATAATCATACATTGGTGAGTGAATTAACTAGACAAACAACGAGTCCCTGTTGGAACGAACCTTATTTGCTATCTGTATTACTTGAGATCACGTGCACTTGCGTGTCTAGTTTGATCGTAACAAGTTTTTGGCGCCGCTGCCGGGGATTGCGGTTTTATTTGTTTAGTTTAACTATTTATCATCAGTGGTCATTAAAATTCGGTGACTAGGACGTTTCTCACCAAATTCCCTAGTTGGTGAATTTCAGGTACTTATTGAGAGTGTATGCGTACACGAGCTCGAGCACGTAGAGAAGAATTAGCAAGAAGAGAAGAACTAGCGCGAAGGAAACTTGACTTTGAGAACATCAGTGTAGAAAACAAGCGTGAATCAAAAGAAGAGATGGATGATCAAGCACAACCAGCGAAGGCTTTGAGTGAATTCTCTCAGCCAAAGGTGGAGGACATTCATACCAGCATTGTTCGTCCAGCTATTGGGGCGAATAACTTCGAGCTTAAGCCAAACATCATTCAGATGATTCAGAATACAGTTCAGTTTGGGGGTAGTCCAGCTGAAGATCCCAATGCTCATATTAGGGACTTCCTGGAGATCTGTGACACCTTCAAATTCAACGGAGTTACAGATGACGCGATCAGATTGAGGCTATTTCCCTTCTCTCTAAGGGATAAAGCCAAGAGTTGGTTACATTCTATGCCATCAGGATCTATTAGAACTTGGGCAGACTGTGCTCAAAAGTTCTTGACGAAGTATTTCTCCATGGCGAAGACAGCAGCTTATAGGAATTCTATTTCTCAGTTTGCTCAGCAACCCCAGGAATCTTTGGGGGAAGCTTGGGAAAGGTACAAGGAGATTTTGGCACGTTGTCCTCATCATGGGATGCCGGATTGGATGGTAATCAGCAATTTCTATAATGGATTGGGAGCTCAGTCAAGGCCTATGCTTGATGCAGCATCTGGAGGTGCGCTATGGGCAAAAAGCTATGAGGATGCTTATAATCTTATCGAGATGATGGCGGCCAATGAGTTTCAGAATCCTACTCAACGCTTGCCACCTGCTAAAGTGGCTGGAGTTCTTGAATTGGATGCAGCTACTGCTATTGCTGCTCAACTTAAAGCGTTGACAATGAAGGTAGATTCCCTTTCTACTCATGGGACTAACCAGGTTGCTATGGTGTGTGAGTTGTGTGCAGGAGCTCATGACACGAATATGTGTGCTATCTCATCTGAATCAGCACAGTTTGTTAGTAATTTTCAAAGAGCTCAGCAACCAGTGCCTAATGCTTACCATCCCAACAATCGAAATCATCCGAATTTCAGTTGGAGCAACAATCAGGGTGGTGTTCAGCAACCACAGAATCAGCAGTTCAATGCAAGGCCATATAATCAGAACTATCAACAACTACCTTATGCTCCAAGGCAACCATTCAATCCACCTGGATTTCAACCACCTCAAGGGACTTCATTGAATCAGTCTGAGAAGTCAGAATTGGAAGAGCTGCGAATGATGTACAAGAGTCAGGCGGTGTCATTGAAAACTTTGGAAAATCAGATTGGCCAACTAGCCAACGCATTGCTGAACCGTCAACCAGGAACGCTTCCGAGTGACACAGAGGTGAATCCAGGCAAGAAAGATCACAAGGAACAGGTCCAGGCAGTAACCTTACGATCTGGGAAGATTTTACAAGGTCAGAACGAAGAAATTTTAGCCGAGGAAAAGAATGATAATCTTGACGTTGGGGTCGAATCCGTTCCTGATTTGGTACCTAATGCTACTCCCTCGATTCCTAAAACTGCTAGGACGAATAATTCTCAGAAGGAAGTAGAAGAAAAGGTGTTTCCACCTCCTCCATTCCCAAAACGAGTTCAAAGGCAAACGTTTGACAAGCAGTTTGCTAAGTTCTTGGATGTCTTCAAGAAGCTTCAGATTAACATACCATTTGCAGAGGCTCTTGAGCAAATGCCGAGCTACGCGAAGTTTATGAAGGGCATTCTTTCAAAGAAATTGAAACTTGAGGAACTAGAGACAGTTGCATTGACGGAAGAATGTAGTGCCATCTTGCAACAAAAGTTGCCACCTAAGTTGAAGGACCCGGGAAGCTTCACCATTCCATGTACTATTGGAAATCTCTCCTTCAGCAAATGTTTGTGTGATTTGGGGGCAAGTATTAATCTCATGCCCTTATCAGTTTTCATGCAACTTGGTCTTCCAGAACCAAGGCCAACTACTATGACGCTGCAACTTGCGGACCGTTCAGTTACTTATCCTCGAGGAATAGTTGAGGATGTTTTGGTGAAGGTCGACAAGCTTATCTTTCCAGCCGACTTTGTGATTCTTGATTTTGAGGAAGACAAGAAGATCCCTATCATCTTGGGACGACCATTCTTGGCTACAGGTCGGACTCTGATTGATGTCCAAAAGGGAGAACTCACTATGAGGGTGCACGATCAAAATGTCACCTTTAATGTGTTCAATGCAATGAAGCTTCCAACTGACGAGGAAGTGTGTTTTAAAATTGATATGATGGACAAGGTGGTAAACTCCGCAACTCAACACTTGATCAAATCTGATGTGTTGGAAAGAGTTCTTGCTAATGACTTGGAGATTGAGAACGAAGAGGATGAAGAACAATTGCAATATCTTAATGCATCTCCATGGAAGAAGTTCGAGATTCCGTTTGAATCTTTGGGGTTGTCAGAGCTGAAGAAGTGTCATGTTAGACTTAAGCCATCTATCGAGGAAGCACCTAAATTGGAACTTAAGCCATTGCCTGAACATCTAAGGTATGCCTATCTTGGTGACTCTTCTACCTTACCTGTTATTGTATCATCTAAGCTTTCAGGCATGGAAGAGGAAAAGCTATTGCGAATTTTAAGGGATTTCAAATCAGCCATTGGATGGACTATAGCAGACATCAAGGGTATCAGTCCTTCTTATTGCATGCACAAAATTCCTGTGGAAGAGGGAGCTAAACCTACAGTTGATAATCAAAGGAGGCTGAATCCTGTTATGAAGGAAGTTGTGAAGAAGGAAATTCTTAAATGGCTTGATGCAGGCATCATTTATCCGATCTCTGATAGTTCTTGGGTGAGTCCGGTGCAATGTGTGCCCAAGAAGGGAGGCATGACAGTGGTGACTAATGAGAAGAACGAGCTCATTCCCACTCGAACAGTTACTGGTTGGAGGATTTGCATGGATTATCGAAAGTTGAACAAGGCTACTCGGAAAGATCATTTTCCACTTCCGTTCATTGATCAGATGCTCGACAGATTGGCTGGGCATCAATACTATTGCTTGCTTGATGGGTATTCTGGTTACAATCAGATTTGCATAGCACCCGAGGATCAAGAGAAGACTACGTTCACTTGTCCGTTTGGTACATTTGCATTCAGACGTGTTTCTTTCGGGTTGTGTGGAGCACCAGCTACTTTTCAGCGATGCATGATGGCCATTTTTTCTGACATGATTGGAATTAATGTGGAAGTATTCATGGACGATTTCTCAGTCTTTGGGGATTCTTTTGATGAGTGCTTGGGAAACTTGAGTTTGGTTCTAAAGCGTTGTGTGGAGACAAATCTTGTTCTTAATTGGGAGAAGTGCCATTTCATGGTGCAAGAAGGTGTCATTCTGGGACACAAGGTTTCGTGTAAAGGCTTGGAAGTTGACAAGGCAAAGGTGGAAACTATTGAGAACCTTCCTGCCCCTGTTTCAGTCAAGGGTATCCGCAGCTTTCTTGGTCATGCGGGGTTTTACAGGCATTTCATAAAGGATTTCTCAAAAATTTCTAAGCCACTTTGCAATCTATTGGAAAAAGATGTACCGTTCAAGTTTGATGAGTCTTGTTTGCATGCATTCGAGATTTTGAAGAAGAAACTGATTTCTGCTCCAGTTATTACAGCTCCTGATTGGAGCCAACCATTTGCTTTGATGTGCGATGCTAGTGATTTTGCACTTGGGGCCGTTCTAGGCCAAAGGAAAGAAAAGGTGTTTCATGTTATTTATTATGCAAGCAAAACTCTTAATGATGCTCAGATGAATTATACCACCACTGAGAAGGAACTACTTGCTATTGTCTACGGTTTTGAGAAGTTTCGTTCTTATCTGCTTGGTACTAAGGTGACAGTTTATACGGATCATGCTGCTATTCGCTATCTCTTGGCGAAGAAAGATGCTAAACCAAGGTTGATTCGTTGGGTTCTTCTGTTGCAAGAATTTGATGTGGAAATCAAGGACAGAAAGGGGACGGAGAATCAGGTAGCTGACCATCTCTCTAGATTGGAAGATCACGGGAAGTCACCTAAAGATCATACGGTTATTAATGAGTTTTTTCCGGATGAGCAACTATTCAGTGTGGAAGATGTTGAACCATGGTATGCCGACATCGTGAATTATCTAGTAAGTAACATCATACCACCTGAGCTCTCTTATGCTCAAAAGAAGAAATTCTTACATGATGTCAAGCAGTATATTTGGGATGAGCCGTTTTTATTCAAGCAAGGAGCTGATCAGATTATTAGGCGTTGTGTTCCTTACAGTGAGACCGAGGCTATTCTTAGTGATTTTCATGCTACAGCTTATGGAGGTCATTATGCGGGTGAAAAGACAGCCACACGTATACTTCAAGCAGGTTTCTATTGGCCGACTCTATTCAAAGATGCTCATCAGTTTGTGTTGAGATGTGATCGATGTCAACGAGTTGGTAATATATCTCGTAGGGACGAGATGCCTCTTAATGTCATGTTGGAGGTAGAGATCTTTGACGTGTGGGGAATTGACTTCATGGGACCGTTCATCCCGTCTTGTGGTAATCAGTATATTCTGTTAGCTGTAGATTATGTGTCTAAGTGGGTGGAGGTAAAGGCACTTCCAACAAATGATGCTAAGGTGGTGCTTAATTTCCTTCACAAGAATATATTTACTCGGTTTGGCACTCCGCGAGTTATCATCAGTGATGAAGGTACGCACTTTTGCAATCGGAAGTTTACATCTCTTATGGCACGCTACAATATCAATCATCGAGTTGCTACAGCTTATCATCCTCAAACCAATGGGCAAGCTGAAGTGTCTAATCGTGAAATTAAACGGATTCTGGAGAAGGTGGTAAGTCCTTCTAGGAAGGATTGGGCTTTGAAGCTTGATGAAGCAGTGTGGGCTTATCGGACAGCCTATAAAACACCCTTGGGAATGTCACCATTTCAGCTTGTGTATGGAAAAGCATGTCATCTTCCAGCTGAGCTAGAACACAAGGCTTATTGGGCGTTGAAGAAGCTGAATTTTGATCTATCAGCAGCAGGTGAAAAGCGTATGGTTCAGTTGAATGAAATGGACGAGTTCCGATTGCAAGCTTATGAGAACAACAAGCTATATAAAGAGAAAGTCAAAAGGTGGCATGATCGTCGGTTGGTTCTTAAGACATTTGTGCCCGGGCAATTGGTGTTGTTGTTCAACTCTCGACTTCGGTTGTTTCCTGGAAAGTTAAAGTCACGTTGGTCAGGTCCATTCTCAGTTAAAACAGTCTTTCAACATGGAGCAGTGGAGATCTTTGACAAGTCACCGGACCAGTCGTTCAAGATCAATGGTCAGCGGTTAAAGCCATATTTTGGAGAGAAGTTGAATCGCGAAATTGAGACTGCGGTTCTAATGTGCACAACGTAAAAGATGGAGCTATGTCAAGCTCATGACTTTAAAAGAGCGCTTCGTGGGAGGCAACCCACGTGATTGTGTGTTTTAAAAAAAAAAAAAAAAAAAAAAAATTGAAATTTTTTTTCAGCAGAGGTTCTGGCGCGGCAGCGCCGTTCTGCAGTATATTCCTGGCGCGGCAGCGCCGTGACAACTGCTGAGAAAGAAAAAAAAAAGAAAAACTGAAAAAAATTACAAAAAATAGAAATATTGTTGTTGTATTAGTGGCCCATTACTTAAACCCACTACCCAAACCCACTAACCCTAAATTCTCCTTATAAAAACACATCTCCTATCCCTACCTATACAACCTATACATACACTACTTACAAATCTCACAAATTCTCAAACACCCTAAACACTTTCTTCATTCAATTCAATGGCATCCAAGAGACAAAGGGTTGTTATTGGTGGTGGTAGTGAGGGTGCTAGTGGCAGTGAGGCTGGTGGAAGACGGAACCCTCTTTCCTCCTCTTCATCTGATTCTGGTGGAGGTAATGGTGTACCTCAATTTCTTTCGAATGAGGCTCGTGAGGCGTATAATGATTTGTTGGGGCGTCCTGTTGCCCGTGAGAGAGGTCTTTTGCCCACGGCATCGGATGGGTATATGTTGGAGAATATCGAGGAGAGAGGTTGGGAGCAGTTTTGTGAGACTCCGGAGCCGGTTCCGATGACTGTGGTTCGCGAATTTTATGCGAATGCTAGTGTTGACAGGAATGGGATCAGCCAAGTTCGTGGGTTTCGAGTGGATTATCGGCCGCGTGCTATTCGGCGTGTTCTTGGTCTTCCGACTCCAAGGAGGAATCAAGAGGATTGGTCGGGAAGGACCCGCGATGCTGTGGACCTTCAGGATATAATTCAGAGGCTATGTGTTCCAGGTACACAGTGGACCTTGAGGCGTGGCACTACTGAGCCTTCTTCGTTTTTGTCGACGGCTCTTAATCAGTATGCGCGTACTTGGCATTTGTTCATTTGTGCTAACCTCATCCCTACCAGGCATTCTAATGAGGTAACAGTGGAAAGGGCTATATTGTTGTTTGCTATCTGCAGCAGAGAGTTGGTGGATGTGGGTAATTTGATCCACCAGGGGATTCTCCGTTTCATGCAAGGGAGTACCACTGCAGCGATACCTTATGGTTCGGTGATTGCTAGGTTGGCTAGGGATGGTGGTGCTATTTGGTCAGAAGCGGAGGTTGTGCAGCAGCCACAGGCAGCCTTGGATCACCAGAGTATAATGAGGCTGAATGTGTGGAATGGCGGTGAGCCGGATTGGTGGGGTCTCGGTTATGTAGTTGAGGGTCAACAGCAGCAACAACAGCAGCAACAACAGCAGCGGCAGGGGGGAGAGCCTCAGGATGGAGGTTCTCTTATGAGTCAGAGGCATTATAGGAGATTGGAGAGGCGTATCGATGCAGTGCACGATATGCAGGCAGGTTTTCGAGCAGATTTTGGGCAGTTTGCACAGGCATTGAGCACGGCTCTGCGTGCAAGTGGAGTGGACGTGACTTTTCCGTCCTTTGGAGCTGGCGCTGTCTATCCGCCACCGGACACTCCTAATGGGAGTGGTTCGGACGACGAGTAGGTATGCCTTGCACTCTTTTTGTTCTTACCTTCAATGTGGGCATTGAAAATTTTAAGTTTGGGGGTGGGGATGAAAAGTGCATTTGTATATTAGTTATATTGCATATTAGGAGCATTTGTGCATGATAGTTTAGAGCATATAGGACATTCTGTTATTTTGTTATTTATGTGCATATAGTTGCATAAGCATGGCATGCATTTTCATGATCCCTTAAGACAAGCTATTGCTGTTTGGCAGGTAGATGTTGATTTGAGTGTGGCAATCATGAATAGAGGGTTGATTGAGAGTTTCTATGAAATTGACATGCATGTTTTGGGGACAAAAACAATTTCACAACTCATTGTTTGCTTTTGGTCTAGATTGAGGGTCATGCTTGTTTGGAGGTTTTGAGGTTTAATTACTTGGTTATATTAAGAATGTTCGTTATTCCCTTGATAACGTAAGAGCACTAAAGTACAAGTTTGGGGGGAAACAGGATTTTCATGCTAATTGTTTGTGTTTATGGCTAGGTGTCAAATGGCTAGTAGCCGGCTCATATTTATATGAGTAGTCTAGGGTTGGAATTGAGAATTCTCATTCCAGATTGTATAGAAAAAAAAATAAATTTGAAAAAAAAAAAAGAAAAAAAAGAAAGAAAAAGAAGAAAAAAAAGAGTCATGTAAATAAGTTAAATGCAAAATTAGCCACGAGTGAGCTCTTTAATACTCGAGTAATTAAGTCTGAGGGGACTTAGTCCTAGTGACCTAAGGCTTTTATAGTCTGGGATCCACTGACCTAACACTCGCTACATGGGTATTATTGTATAAGCCTTTTGGGGTCTCACTCATTGCACGGTTAAATAAGCATTGTGTTGTGAATAGTAGTATGTGTCGTGATAATAAAGCATGAATTCCTGGTTAACCTGAATGAGTATGGAGGTGTCTCGAAGTTATGATGTGTCTACCGTTCATTTTTTTTATAAATTTGTGATTGCCTTGGCTAAGAGTCAGTATGATGTTTGATCTAGTATTAGGAGTATATCTGATGAGTATAGCACACACCACGTTCCTATGCATGTATTGTTGGTATACGGGAATTTAGTCGAGCTCTGTTTGGAAGTTGTTGCATGATTTGAGATGTTTACCTAAGGAATGGTCTTGGTTAGTCTAAGGGGGTCCTTGCATTTTCATATAGTTGCATTCATGTAGTTAGTTGCATTTGTAGTTGCATTGTTAGATGGATTTTGGGGGTACATTCGCTATAGGCCCTCACGAGACCTTACTCGTCCACTAGGGCTGCCTAGGGGTTTAAAGGGCTTGTTGCATATGCTAAATGCAGCTGTGATCACCTACGGAAGTGGTAGTTTGTTTATGCTCGAGGACGAGCAACGGTTTAAGTTTGGGGGTGTGATAAGTGGGTAATTTATTCACTTAGAACGTTTCCGTTTGGCTTAAAACGTGTGTTTGTACTCGAGTTGTGGTATTTTTGATCTCTTTTAAGGGTTTTGTGCAGGTATAGTTATCTCAGGTGTGTTAGGAATGAAGTGAAGCAATTGGAATGTAAATTGGAGCTTAAATGAAGAAAAGAAGAAAAATCAGTTGTTAGCCAGGGAGTATGGCGCGGCAGCGCCGTGCTAGTACTGTGGGATGGCGCGGCAGCGCCGCAGAGAAAATGCTGACAGAGGATATGGCGCGGCAGCGCCGCAGGACTATATAAAGATGGCGCGGCAGCGCCGCGATCTCTGGGGGAATTTCCTGTTTTAATTAATTTCCGATTTTTTTGAGGAAAAGGAAAATAATTCCAATTCTATTGGAGTTGTTACACCTGGAGGCATATAAAAAGAAGAAAAAAAAACCCTAGGAGAGAGGAGAGACATATATCACTTATATCTACAGAGTTCAAGCACGAAGAAGGAAGAAGAAGATCGATTCGATTTATTTCTTGTAATCTTTCTAGTTTGTGGATGCTTGGATTGGTGTACTCTTAAAAACCCTAATATTTATAATAGTTATAATTTGTTTTCTTCTATCATGTTTTCAATAGAACCCATGGTGACGATTAGTTTGATTATGAACTAACTCGTTATCATGGGGTTTTAGCGTAGTTATTCGTGAAGTCTATTAGTTGAATTTTCTCGATGCCTATAGTGTGATTGATGTGATATCCTATCATGGTTGTTTTAATTCGTTATAGGAGAGTAGCTAACTCCTGTAATTGTGTGTTAATTCTTATTGAAGCGAAAGTGGATTTAAGAGTTTAGAATTTGCCATGCTAGCATAGGTTTATGCGTGAGAGTATCATTCGTAATTAGTGTCGTAACTCTAACCGTTTTATGACGACTATGTGATCAATTGAATGCTTGTACTTAACCCATTATGTTTTCAATCTTTATAGACATATAAGGACTAAGCATAATTGGGAGACTAAGTGATTTCTATCTTAATTGTGGATATTATTTAGGATGGTATTGGTACAACGAAAGTTGGTTTATATCAGTTTTGTGTGTTCGATCAGGTATTAACAAATCACATGAAAGGGCTAGAGAATTGAAGACTTTAGATGGAGTGTTTAATGAAGTTGAAATCCCATGTTTCATTCACATAAGTAAATCAATATAAATCTCAGTTTCAGTAGTGATAATTAGTTATAATTCTTAGATAAATTTAGTGATAATCAAAACCACTTTGTTAATTGTTTTAGCATCGAATAATAATCATACATTGGTGAGTGAATTAACTAGACAAACAACGAGTCCCTGTTGGAACGAACCTTATTTGCTATCTGTATTACTTGAGATCACGTGCACTTGCGTGTCTAGTTTGATCGTAACAACAGCTTCTCATTTGTAGAACCAAAAATGATGTCATCCACATAGATTTGTACCAGAATGATGTCCTTGCCATGATGTTTGTAGAAAAGTGTCTTGTCCACCACTCCTCTGGTAAACTGGTTTTCCAGAAGAAAGGTGGAAAGTGTGTCATACCATGCCCTGGGTGCTTGCTTTAGTCCATACAAAGCTTTAAAGAGTTTGTACACAAAATTATGCATTTCAGCATCCTCAAACCCTGGTGGCTGTTCCACATACACTTCTTCTTCCAGCTCTCCATTTAGAAAGGCACTTTTGACATCCATCTGAAATACTTTGAAGTTGCAGTGTGCAGCATAAGCTAGAAAGATTCTTATAGCTTCAAGTCTTGCAACAGGAGCAAATGTCTCATCATAATCTATTCCCTCCTGTTGACAGTAACCTTTAGCCACTAGCCTTGCTTTGTTCCTTGTCACCAATCCATTTTCATCAAGTTTGTTTCTGAAAACCCACTTGGTCTCAATAACTGACTTTCCCTTAGGTCTTGGAACCAATTTTCATACATTGTTTCTTTCAAACTGATTTAGCTCTTCTTGCATGGCTATCACCCAGTCAGAATCCAACAATGCTTCATCAATTGTCTTGGATTCCATTTGTGACAGGAAGCATGAAAACATGCTGTCAGCAGAGACTTTGTTCCTTGTCCTCACTCCAGAATTAGGATCACCAATGATAAGGTCATTTGTGTGATCCTTGTTCCACCTGGTGATTCTGGGCAAGCTACTTGATTGAACAGGAACATTTGCTTCAGCTTGTTGAGTTGAATGCTCATCAATTCCATTGTCTCCACCATGTTCTTCATTGTCTCCAGAGTCATCACTGTCATGAATGTTAGAGGATATGGTCTGTGACTGAGCTGGAGTTTGGTTGACAGTAGTGGCATTGACAGTATCTTTATCAACTTCAACAACTTGAGTGAAGCTAGGTTCTTCATCCACAATCTCCTCAGCTTCCAGGTATCCTTGATTCTCAAATCTGAATGTCTGCATCTTTCCTTCTTCATGCAGTCCTGGAAACTTGGTTTCATCAAATGTGACATTAACACTTTCTTCAATAATCCTGTGTTCCATAACATAAACTCTGTAGGCAGTCCTTTCTGTGCTGTAACCCATGAATAGTCCTTCAAAAGCCTTGGTGTCAAATTTTCCTTTCTTCTCATGATTGTCCTTCATCATAAAGCATTTGCTTCCAAACACATGAAAATATTTGACAGTAGGTTTCTTTCCAGTTAGCAGACAGTAAGGCGTGCTTGCATGAGTTTTGTTGATCATGGTTCTGTTCTGAGTATAACAGGCTGTGTTGATAGCTTCAGCCCAGAAATATGTTGGCAGCTTAGCATCATGCAACATAGTTCTAGCTGCTTCAATGAGAGTCCTGTTCTTTCTTTCTACAACTCCATTCTGCTGTGGAGTTCTTGCAGCAGAGAATTGTTGTACAATTCCTTCATCTTTGCAGAAATTTCCAAGTGTGGCATTTCTGAATTCTGTACCATTGTCACTCCTCAAGATTTGAACTTTTGAGTTTGGGGTTCTATCAAGAACTCTGACTTGATCAATAATCACTTGAGCAGCTTCATCTTTGGATTCAAGAAGTTTCACCCAAGTGTACCTTGAGTAATCATCCACCATTACTAAGGCATATATCTTTCTGGCCATAGATGGTACATTGACTGGTCCAAAGAGATCCATGTGAATTAACTTGAGTGCTTCTGTGTTGGTGTTTACTTGCTTGGACTTGTGCACAACTCTTCTCAGTTTGCCCATTTGACAATCTTCACACAATCCTTCTTGACAGAATTCCTGTTGGGGCAAACCTCTCACTAACTCTTTCTTCATTAGAATGTTCATTGTTTTGAAGTTGAGATGTGAGAGCTTCCTGTGCCAAAGCATACTGTCACCAACAGTAGCTTTGCTGTAAAAACAGTAAACTTTATCCTTCTTTGTTGAGCTTAGATCAGCAACAAACAGGCTTCCTTTTCTGACCCCTTTTAGAGAGAGGCTTCCATCCTTCTTGTGATAGATGTTGCACACCATCATGTCAAAGTCAACCTTAAATCCTCTGTCACTGAATTGGCTGACACTGAGTAGGTTGTGCTTCAATCCATCCACAAGAGCAATATCTTCAATGACAACATTTCCAATTTCCAGACAGCCATATCCCACTGTGTAACCCTTGCTGTTGTCTCCAAAGGTTATGATTGGGCCAGCTTTCTCTACATAATGTGATAGCAGGGCTTTATCACCTGTCATGTGTCTTGAGCAACCACTGTCAATAATCCACATGACCTGATTTTTCTTCTTACCCTGCAAAACAGAATGTTTCTAAGTTGCATATGGTACCCAATCTTTGTTGGGTCCTGCAGTTTCAGTGTTTCCTGAGTTTCTTTCAGTCACAACATCACAAGCATTATCAAAGACTTCCTGTTTGACTTCTCTTTTCACCCACTTAGGTTTAGAATTGGACTTGGTCCTTTTCTTAGTGGATGAAGCCTTTTTGCTGTTGCCAGCAGGCTCAGAAGTCTCAACAGTGTTTAGGTATGAGCATTTTTCAGTAGAGAGAACAGGTAAGTTAAAGCATGTACTCATGGCAGTGATTTTGCATGGCATACAATCAATGTTATTACAGACACTCATAGTTCTATGCATAAGGGGGGTTCTGTGTAAGTTACCATTGAGTTCAGTAGCATTGATCTTATCCTCAATTGGTTTCTTACAAACATGTGTTAAGTGATGAGTAGATCCACAGTTATTGCACAGTTTCCTAGAAGCACCTCCAACATTAGTGTATCCATTTCCTTTATTGACACCTACCTTACCATTTCTGTTTTTAGACTTGGGAGTTACTGGATTGACAGTATGTTCAGAAGTTGCTGTCGAACTTTCCTTGACAGTATCTTTTATTCCTACTGTCTTGACAGAAGGTTTGAAAGTTGCTGTCTTGGAACCATTCTTGACAGTATCTTTGAAAGATTCTGTCTTGCCAACTGTGACAGCATCTTTTGAACTTACTGTCTGATTGCTTGGTAAGTTTACTGTCTTGGGGATTGTGACAGTATCCTTTCCATCCTTGAATGTGCTGTCAACACCTTCATCCTCATCAAGAATTTCTTGTTTGATGAGCATGGCTTCTTCATCAAACTCAATTTCAGCAGCTTTGAAAATAGGAGTTTTAACTTTCTTGAGAATGGTGGGTTTGACAGCAGCATTTCCAGGACAATCTTGAATCACAGTTTCCTTTCCAGGTCTTCTACCATAAGAAAAACCTATACCAACAGACTGATTTTCTGTATGCTTATCATTGTAATCCTGAACTATCTTTGATGAGTTTCTATAGGCCTTAATCTTAAATTCATTTTCAGCAATCTCATTCCTCAGGAATTCCTCAACCTCCTTAGCACATTTTAATTCATTTTTAAGTTTAGCATTCTCTTGAGCTAAAGAGCCTAGTGAACTGGTTTTGAGAACAAGAGAATCATTTTCAGACTGAAGTGTTTCATTTAGCTTACTTAGTCTAGAGATTTCCTCATTAGCAGCAGACAAGCTAGTATAGACATTGAACATTTCAGCACTTAAGTCTTTAATGGTTTTCTTATACTCATCAGTAGACATATCAAGTAAGACAAGTGAAGGTACCTGACTTGAAGGTGTTGATGCTACCTCATCAGTGCTAGCCATGAGAGCTAGGTTGACATATTCTTCCTCTTCTTCATCATCAGAATCATCCCAACACTTTCCTTCAGCCACATAGGCTCTACCTTGATTTTTCTTGGAGTATCCACCAGTTCCTTTCTCATATCTTTGAACCTGTTTGGGTCTTTTGCATTCAGTAGCAAAATGACCAGGTTCTCCACAGTTGTAACATTTGAACTTTGATCTATCCACAAATCCAGTTTTGTATCCTCCTTTGGTTGAACTTCCCACAGCAGCCTTTGATGAGCTTCCTTTGCTGAACTTGGATGCTTGGCCTTGAGGCTTGTATGACCTATCCTTCATGAACCTAAAGTTCTTGAACTTTTTGGCCATGTAAGCCATAGTAGGGTTGTCCATGCTTTCCAGTTCCTCCATTGTGTAGAAGTCTTCATCTTCCACATCTTTGAGCTGTAGTACCACTTTCTCATCATCTTCAACCACCTCTTCTATCTTCAAGGTCTGTGTTGGGGTTGATGGTGTGATCTGTAGTACTTCACTTGGCTGTGTGATCCTTGGCACATGTGCTACTAGGGCACTTGACATATTAGCCATCTTGTTCCTTGTTCCACTTTGTATGGCTCTCTTTTGAAAGAGTTCGAGTTCATAAGATTTCATAATACCATAAAGTGTCTCAAAGGTTATATTGTTGAGATCTCTTCCTTCTCGTATGGCTGTTGTCTTGTGTTCAAGGTGATCAGGCAGTGTGAGTAGGAACTTGACATTTAATTCTTTTCTGTCATAGTACTTGCCATGTATCTGTAATTCAGTTAAGAGCTTACTGAACCTTTCAAACATGGAGGTTAAGTCTTCACCAGGCTTGGCCATGAATGCCTCATATTGAGATATTAGAATTTGCCTTTGGTTGCCCTTAACCTCTTCACTTCCTTCACAGAGTAAGGCTAACCTGATCCACATCTCCTTGGCTGATGTGCAGCTTATCACACTTCCACACATGGCTTTATCCAGCGTGAGAGAATCGAGCAAGATAAGTTGCAAATGATCATCTAGCACCATTTTCTCCTTTTCAGGTTCCAAGATTTCTGAGGGATCTTTGGGAACCCAATGTGCAGGAACAATCTCACCATTCACTGTTGTGGCTTCAATTTCCTTTCTTGGTATGAAAGGACCATTCTCGAGTATACCTGGGTATAGTGGATTTGCAGCTTTGATAAACAACAAGATTTTTCTTTTCCAAATGCTGTAGTTCTCTTTATCAAATGCTGGGATCTTGATACTGTTTGATTTCTGCATTTTCTTCGGGATCTCAGATATGTATGTTAATCTGAAAGCTCTGATACCAGTTGTTAGTCCTTGTGTATTGCAGAAGGGGGGGGGGGATGAATGCAATACTGATAAAATTCAATCTAAATTTCAACAACTAAAATCAAGATTTATCAGCAATATATGCAATCACGAACAGTATTCAGGAAGAACAAGATTCACAAAATAAATGTTTTATTTATTTTGCAAAGTGTTGCTACAACCTCAAGAAAGAATTCTCGAGCTTCGGGTTTTCTTCAAAGACACTTGCTTGTCTTCGTTACAATTCTAGAATGAATTGATAGTAGGTATAAGACTAACCCTATCACTATCAGTCACGGGTTTGTGAAGCTGCTGTCACTGTCAAGTGGTAGCTTCTTACAGATTGTCTTACCCATGTGACTTTCCTAAATTGCTAACATGTCAGATATACATTACAAAGAAAGCAACCTAGATTCATTCCATTTCCAGCTAAACCAATTCAGCAGATAAAGACTTGACCTTGCTCTTGAATTGATTCGCTTTTGTTTTGCAGTGCTTGAAGCTTCTGTCGTAGTCTTGCAGACTTGGTGCAGCTTACGGATACTGCATCACGCCTGTTTCTTGAACATTTAAACTGTCACGGGATTTGACTGAGAAAGATACCTAGCATAAGGATCTTTATTGAGACAGTTACTTTTGCCGCAAAGCTTGCTGTCACAGGAATGATCTTTTGGTGACAGTATGAGTTCCCCGCATAGAGTGCTGTCGAGGATCCCAAACTTGCTGTCGAGGGCAATAGTTGCTGTCGCGTAGTCTTCCGCCAATGTTGCTGTCAGAGTGAATATGCTGTCGTGACTTGCAACATTCTGTCTTCTTGTAATCTTACTGTCACAGCTTTAGGACAGTAACCTTTATTCATGTTGTCATCCAAAAAGCATTCTTTGAGGCTTGAACACATAAGTGAACTTCTTTCAAACAATACAACTAGAATAACATTACATACTGATTACAAGAACATACTTTGGCTATGACAGTATGTTCTACTTAATTTGAAAAATTAAATACAATCAAAGTTAAGTTATTTCAATGCTATCACCCATAACTCCCAACAGTTCTCATATTTTGATATTTGTACTTTAGTTCTTTTATTTTTACTACTTTATTTAATTTATTAAAAACAACAATTTTATTCAAAATATAGTTTGGTAATCGGTCGGTCAATACGACATTCATATTCTGATATTTGCACTTTAGTCCCTTTTCTTTTGCAATTTGACCTTAATTTATTAAAAACAACAATTTTAATTAAATATATTTTTAAAATATTGTTAAACACAAAACTCTTAAAACACAATTTAATCACGCTCAAACAGAAACACACACGTCAATTCAACATTAAGTTCAACAATCACGTAAAACTATTCAAATTTAAGATGAACTTCAAACAAAGTAAATATAAATGTAAAATAAGAAGAATATGAATGTCGTATACTTGTACTTAATAATTATAAATAAGAACAAATAATTATAAATATCATGTATACATGTTATCAATATGTGCTATTTAACAATGATTATTGTGCGATAAATAAAGTAATCATCGTTGGAGGATTGAGGCGGGTTCGACGAATGAGTTCATGTTCGGAGTCTCCCAGACCCCGAAGTGACCGATCGCCCATACCTAAATTATTGTCTAATTTTTACACATGTTTTAACTCTAATTTCATTAATTTAAAAATAAACATGTCATAAATATGTAAATAAACTCCTTGTAATATGTTATTTATGTTATATCAACGTTTAATAATACATTTTATATATTAAATATTTGAATAATTCAAATATATTGTGTAGTACAAGAAAAGTTCGACTATGATGCAAGAAAACAGAATATATTATAGTTATCAATACATATACAAAATATTTGTTTAGTTAAAAGAAAGATAAAAATCACTATACATAATATTGTTTTTAAAACTTAATATTAATATTTTATAAGACTGGTAGTATATATGATTTTGTATGATATTTTAAGTATTAAAAAAAATAAAGTTTAATAAATATTATAAATCACCTTAATTTTTACTCAAAAATTTAAATAATAATAAATATAGGATAAGAAAGATGTGAGGTTTATGTCATGTGATTTTCAGCTCAAAATCAAAAAGAATCATGTAGCTCAGTGGTTATAAGGATGACTTCTGTAGCGAATGTCAAGGGTTTGATCCCTGACTAAAACATTATTTACTTAAATTTTTTCTTTAGATAAGAGAGTAGTGACATGACATATAATTTTGTAACATATAAGAGTAAAATGGTAATTTCACGGGGGGTTTATTGGCTCAAAATTATCCCCATGTTCTTCTATTATATATAGAAGATATAACATACTTATAATTAAATAAGTTGTGATTCAGTTTTTTCATGTCTCCAATTTTTAGAAATAATTTTTTGGAATAATAAATGCCTATTATATATGGAAGAGATGACATACTTATAATTAAATAAGTTGTGATTCAGTTTTTTCATGTCTCCAATTTTTAGAAATAATAAATGCTTTTAGAGAGGGTCGGTTTTTTGAAAAAACTAATGAGAAATTATTAAAAAGGCAACTTTTTCTAAAAAAAATAATTCAATTTTATCAATTTTAAAAAATATTTACAAAAATACGATCTTCAACTAGATGCAACTTTGCAAAAATACGGTGTAACCAAATGCAACGAGATGCAACTTTTTGTTTTTTTTTACTAATATACTCTACTGTTCTCATGGATGTTTAAGAACAAAGTTGAACAACAATAAAATCTTACATTGTAGAGTACTTTTTTTCTTTTAGTTGTGTGTATCTATCTTGTATCTATTTTAGTTTGGTTGAATAATGTAATACTTATTAGTCTAGTTTAATCTTCGCCGGGAAAGTGTTACGTATTGGTTACTTATGCAATCTATTATGTACACAAGATATTTTAATTATTAAATTTTAATAAGTTGTCTTTGTGATTGATTTTGATTGATGATGTTGCAAATATGGTTGCATCTAGACACTAAATTTGCAAATATTTTTAAAATTTTGGTATTTTTACAAAATATTTTAAAAAAATAGAGTATTTTTGCAAAAAAATAAAATATTATAGGATTGAATATTTATGAAAAAAGTCCAAAACTAATTTGTTTTTTAATTTTTACGAAAAATATAGCAAACTTCCAATATTAAATCTCAACAAAATATCAACGGGGTCGAATACTTGGAAATCAAAATTTGAGTACTCGAAAAATGAAGATCGATCTATTCGGATTTAAGTGAGCCGACCGAGCACTTGAATATTGAAAATGAGTACTCCCTCAATTGATCAATTACTCGAATCTATATTTTTTATTAATAAGCAAAACAATGTTAAAATGATGTGCGGTACTAAAATAACAAAGTATCAACTTTGATTATCACTAAATATGGATTCGATTCCTCACAACTACATTATTTTACAAGATTTATTTACTTTAAATTCTTTAGCTATGACGCGCGGTACTAAAGTACCAAAGTATCAAATTTGATTATCACTAAATATGGATTCGATTCCTCGCAACTACATTATTTTACAAGATTTATTTATTTTAAATTATTTAGCTTCATTCATAGTTCGATTCCTTACAACTATGTAATTATATAAGATTTATTTATTCACTTTAAATTCATTAACTTTATCGAGTGTTCGATTCATAGCAGCTACACAATCATACAAGATTTATTTATTTACCTTAATTTCTTTAGTTTTATCCACAATTCAATTCTTTATAACTAAATAATTAAATAGTGATTATTTATTATATTATTTTTATCATTCAATTCTAAATAAATATATATTTTTAATAATATTTATTAATAATTTATCAATATCAATATTTTAATATCAACTCATATTGTTGATACGGGTTATTAGCTAGTACTAATTTTATAATAGTGTTAATCTTATGTTATGATAGATTGGGGATAGATTGGGGGGACGTTGATAGTTCAAATCTTATCGAACATATACAAAATTACAAATAGAAAAAAAAAAGGTAAATAAAAGATGTACACTTTTGAGAAGTCATTTACTAGAAAAAAAAAAACAAAAAAAAAGCTGGAAAATTTCCGAGAATTACTAGTGTGAAAATAAAAAAAACATAAAAAAGAAAATAGATAAAAGTGTTTCCTTTCTGACACACCAATCTTCTTCCTCAACCTCACCAGCCGATTAAATTTCTCTTCATAAATCATACCCGAAAATAGGGTCCTCAGTTATACACACACACATGTACATCATATACTTACACGAACATAGTTTGGGTATCTCAGACTGCAAGTGTATAACCACTTAAACCACAATTTGATGAAGAATTACATACAAAAAACATGGGAAAACAAAGACAACAACATCAGCAGACACAAGCCTCTTCATCGTCATCATCATCATTAAAAATTAAAGCAGCCCATTTAGTTTCTGATCTCACTACTGTTATTCTAAACCCCATCTCTGATAATATTAATAAATCTTCTGTTATTGTAAGTATTTTTTACTTTTCTTGGTTTTTTTTAGTGAGCTAGCAATTGTAATTTTGGGTATTTGATTTTCTTGATTTTAATTATGGGTTTGGTTTTTGATGAAATACCCAGTTCTTGATTATGATGCTTCAGCTGCGTAATGGGTAGTTTTGGGAGTTTTTTTTTGTGTTTTGTTATTGGGATTTTGATTTTTGGTCTTTTCGGGTTTCTTGATGGTTATGTATTTGTGTTGTAGATATAGAGATACTGCTGCATTGCTTTTGTGTTGAGTTTTCACACTGTTATGATACTTTTGTGGGGCGGAGGAGGAGAGAATTGGAATTTGGACTTGTTCTAGGATTAGGAGCAGTTTTGGTTCTTGACTACTCCTGATTCCCTGTTATGCTACTTTTATTTTAATAGATATAAATAAGTTATAATACATCAATACAAAATTAAGTAAGCAAATTTCACCGAAAAGTTTGTCCAATTAATATGAATCTCTTGCTAGTATAAGCCTAGCTCATTTATGTTATTGAGCGCAAATTTGTGTATACCTTTGCAAATGTAGACATATTGTTTAAAACGTATTAGTAACCACTAAAGAAACTAGGCAACTCTTTGTGCCGACAGTGTTCCTAGATTTATAATACGTCTCTGTAAGCAGTAAATAGGACATCAAATCACTAATTTGCTATTTCTTCGTAAAATACTTGTTACTCAGTTGGTTAGTCTTTATTACGTAGTATTAAGGAAGTGTTTTTAGTACTCGGTAGATTAAGAGAGGTTTTATTTAGCTTTGATGAGCTGACTATTAGTGTTGTGTTTAGTATACTGATTTTTGGTAGCTGGAGTGCTGGACTATTGTCTTTGGTACCCAAGTATCATTGCGTGGTTTACTGATTTTTCTGCATGTTGTTTATTATCAGCTATCCTTTTTCACCTGTAGATGTAATTGTAATGTTTTATCCATTTTTCCTTGCATTTTGCACATTGTTTGCTCTTTCTATCTGTATGAATTATGGAATGTGTTTCAATAAGATTAATAACAAAATATTATAATTTATAAGGTATTTACAAAAATATCTCAAGTTTTAGTCCGTGACTTCTAACAGTCAAATTGTAGGAGTGTATGGTAGAAATTGCACATATCTACTTTAATTCTCTGAAGTCTGAACTGTCAATGCTTAAGATTTAGTCAACACTCTATGCCTCCTTTTGACCCTTTTTTTCACGTTGTAACTTTATGTAATGATTCTTATTATTATGTTAGGAAGATAACAGTGAGCCAAATAGAAATCCTCCTTCAGAGGAGAGTCCAGAGGATTCAATTGAAGGACCCGATACATCTTCATTTTCTGCATTCCTTTATTCTCTGCTATCTCCTACAGAGTCATCAAGTAATCTGAACTTCAATGAGGCAAATGAAAATGCAGCATTAGATGATGTAACAAAGAAGGAGAGCAGTGGAAAGAAAAGCTTAATTTCAAGGGGTAAACAGTCCCTTGGTAGAGCTATCTCTCAGGCTGCTAAATTTAGTGGATACCGTCAAGCCTCTACAAAGGGTAATACTACAGCGGTTGATGAAGAAAACAGTTCCAAGTTTCTGAGAGATGATGGAATTTTGATGCAAACTATAAGTGAATCTATTCCTCCTGATAGTCTTCCTGAAGCTTCTGAGAAGTCGTTGCTTCTCTCTGAGAAGACACGAAGTGCTCTTTATGTCTCGTTACCCTCGGTTGCACATGGAAGGAAATGGGTATTGCTGTACAGGTTTGGAATGACAAGTTTTATGTTTCTTATTTTTTAAAACTGAATGTCAAACATTTGAAAATGACTTGCTTGATTGTAATCTTTTTTACAGTACTTGGAGGCATGGCATTTCACTTTCGACCTTATACAGAAGAAGCATGCTTTGCCCTGGTCCGAGCCTCCTGGTACATTTTTGTCCCATTGTTTTCCTACATATGTATATGTGATTATGATTCTTGATTTGAAAATTTATAGAGTGTCTTCCTTTAACAAGCTCTTCATCTCAGTAAGATGAAATTTTGTCCCAGTGTACTTACAGTCTCCCAGGCAATATTTTTACTATAATTTTGAGATGATTATTATGTGTAACTACCAACTAGATAGTCTACATGCTATTCCTGTGATATTATATCCATCACCTCCTTGGTCCATTATAACTGGTTTTTTTTGTGTGTTTTACCCAACCAAGGAGACGAATCTTTGAGCACAATAATCTACTTTCCCGGGTATAGTTCGGTGATATGAAAATCTCCCGTTCTAGAAACTAACTTGACACTGTTGACATCTCTATCATTTGCGTTGCATGTCTTAAAAATTTTCATCTTGTAGGTTAGAAACTATGGTATTTGCTATCATCAGTTGAAAGAGTTTAATCTAATTTACCCTATATCAAATTATGACTTTTTTTTTGGGATAATTGAATATATTATAACCCCCAAAAAAAAAAAATACACACACACACACACACACACACACACAATACCAGGACATCCCCTAGGCAGGCTCAAGTGAGAGGTACAGGCTCCTACTCGACCCCGCTGAGAAAACATCACATTGTTAAAAAGACTAATACTCAATGTAGGAAATCATAGCAGCAGCAGTACAGCCCAACACTAGTACAAGGCAGAATTAAGAGCAAAGTCTCTAGATGCTGATTTCTGGAAATATTTTACAAGAAGACACAATATTTTAAGAACCAAGTAACCGACCAAAGGAGGAAAGAAGATTTTGGAATAGAAAGAGTGTTCCAAATAGCAAAGGACCATCTTGGACAAGGAGCAGTTAATTGAATTGAGTTCCAAATAGTAAAAATTTGAACATTTTCGGGCTGAATGTCACCTCATGTGGTGAAGTTATGTTCTTGCAAGGTATTGAGATACTTGATGTCGAAGGTCAATAGCCTAAACATGGTTATAGTCGTCAAGTGACCAACATCCTTCATTGAAACTGTAGCAACAGGACACATCTTATTAAATTTATAATACTCGGATCAAGTTGAGCTACCTGAGGTTTTTTGGATGAGCCAAGGGTCGTGCTAAAGCAAAACTTAGAGTGGAGGCCGGCTTGATACTTAAATTGATTAAGGGCAGTAACACGAGGATTGAGTATCATTCTAATACTCCCAGAACATTTAGCATGATTTTTGAGGGTCTAGAATGCTGTTTTTAAGCAGGGTGCTCCGAATTCACATTGTTCAGATCAAGAAGCTAGAAGGAAGTTACCTGCCCAAAGAAACTCGGAACGAATAGATTGTATTTTACTAAGAACAGAATGAGGAAGTGTAAGGTGCATGAACCAGTATCCAAAGATTCCATAGAGGACCGGACATGTATTCAATTTGAGAGCAAAATCTCCCTATGAGAGGGGAACAATCTCTAGCAGTAAGACTGGAGGACAAACCATGGGTCACCCTTGATATGTGGATTCCGTGCAGAGGTTACCTCATGTAAAATTGCAGGAAGCTCTAACAAATGATAAAAAAGAGTAATGGCCTTTTCAATTTGCTCCAAGTAATTGCAAGGTGAAAGCAGGGCTGTTGTCAGAAAGGCCATGAGAGGAAATTTTCCAGTGAGGGAAACAATCAAGCCATGTATTAATAACCAGTATCATGTCTAGCTTCCTTTATATAGGATCATCCATAGAGCTGTTTTTATTATTATTGTTGTTATTCTTATAATAATAATAATTATTATTATTATTATTATTATTATTTTTATTATTACTATTAATTTATTTATTTTGATACCAGGACCACATTAATAACTTACAAATAAACTCCTTCAATCTCTACATAAGAGCCCTCCTTTCAAATCTTTCCTTAATTGCATTTTTTTATGCTTTTCTCTTTTCTATTTCCACGGACTACCCAGTTCTCAGGAGTCAAAAGCTTTGTTTGGCTTTCACGTTCTTGGTTAAGTTCATTTAATGAACTTTGGAATCACAACAAAATACCATTTGAAAGCCCATGGGTTGTGTCATCTGCATGTGTGCCTATTGTCGGTTATCTGGCATATGGCGTTCTGGTTAAATTTCTTTGACCTTCTGGCTTATTTGGCAACCTATGCCATTTGTTGATATTTCTTAGGTTGTTGGAGACCGTAGAGGTGCTATATTTGGTGGTTATGTTGAAGCACCCTTAAGACCATCACTCAAGAAAAGATATCAGGTGACGCTAGTACCTTTTTCTGAAAGTTTTTTTCCCCGTTTTTGTTTCATATTCTCACCCTTTGCTACATTGTCAGGGTACTAACAGTACATTTGTTTTCACAAATACATCTGGTCTTCCAGTTATATTTCGTCCCACAGGTACTACTAAATGTCTATTTATGTTTTTCCTATCAATTTTTCCAGTCTGCATCCATCTTTTGTTCATTTTTTGTTCATTGTGGCAATGTAGAATGCTTGTAGTTGTATAAGTGAGACATTTTAATAGAAATAAAGGTTTTTAGCATTCGTATTCATCATATTTGAAATCCAAAATGATATATAATTTTTCTTAATAGAAGTATTCTGCCTATGTCAGGAACTACGGTTCCTGATTTTCTAACAGTTGAATGTTTTTGTGATTTTCTGGTTTATAGAACTAGAAATGCAATAGAACAGTAAACAACAGCTAAGAACAGTAGAGATTAATCTAGATTAGATGATAATCAGAGAGTGAACAAGGGAGAAATGAAGTTAACTTGTAGAAGAAGACATGTTTTCACAGAGTTTGTTATAGAGAGAGAAAGAGCAGAGAGTTTAGAGAGACAGATTTGGTGGAATGTAATTCCTTTTCGTAAAATGCATAATCTGAAATACAACTGATGTAGGTCTATTTATAGACTATCTTAAATTTTAAGTAACATTAATTGTAAAAATACTAGACTACCTTTACTAATCCTACTACTGCCCTGAACTACTTCATACACTGAGTACTAGTAACACATTTTACTATCCTGACAGCATAACACCTAACCCACATTATATATAAATTGAGAACGTGGATAACACTCAGTCTATTAGCTATCGCGAGAACAATTTGTTACAGCAGAGATAACCAACTTTACTCCCTTAATTCAGAGAAACATCTCAATGAACTAGTATTTCTTACATGAAAAAGAGTCAACTTTTAAATGGTAGTATGAACTGGAAATACTTTCTTGAGTTTGATGTCATACATATGTCACACCATCATTTTGGTCTGATTTAATTTTTAGCATAAGCCTCGATGAAAGATAAATCTCTTAGTGTTATTGTTCACAATTTATGTGACTCTTTCTGTAGAATGGAGGAGGTAACATGTATCATGCTTTTATTCTATTCTCTGGTTTAGTTTTTATTAAATTTACCATGCCTTTTATTTCAACTTTAGATTTAATCACAGACCATCCAGGACCATGACTTCCATGTCTGTATCAGTGTCAGTAGAGTATATAAGCAGTTAAGGTGGGAATCGAGTTAAGATCATCTTATAGGAACCTAATCTCTTTTATCTCCTTTTTCTTTCCTTTTCTTCGGAGGACTGGCAAGAGATCTAGCTCAATGGATATGACTGGTTTGATTTGATGGTGGCACAATTTAGTATTAGGTTTATGTGGGGACGATGGGCTGTTTTGTTCGAGTTTTGGAGTTTCCGATTGATTGGCCAAGATTATGTGTGGTTGTTTTGGGTTGTTAAGAGTTTGGGACCATGGGCCTGATGGTGGTTATTACTTAGTGCTGCTATTGTTTACTTAACACCCAATTCCTTATAAGTTTTCTTATCTTTATGTTATTTATATTGGTGGTCGGCCATTGGAGATCACGTATGCTGTTATTCTTTCCTCTCTCACAAGTGGTTGTTTAGTGTTCATAATACTCTGGCAGGATGTGATGATGGTTCTAGGCAGCGATAGTTTAGTGTAATCAATGGGCTATTAGTGTTTTGTTAATTGATGATGAAAAGTTTGAAATGTTTAAAATTATAGAGATGCTATTTCTTTCCATTTCAACTTTCCCTTCGTAGTCAAACAAAAGCTGTTTAATTGCCAACTTGTCAATCAGAAATTACTTCCAATGACACTTAGACATGTAATTTCGTGTAGGTTTCTATTGCGTCAACAATTTCTTCGTTTCATTATCAATCAAGTTCAAGTAGAATTGAGAAAAAATAAATAGAGTTCCATTACTTGATTACAAAGTTTATGATCATAACTTCATATCTTTGGAAAGTATATTAGATGCGAGGACAATAATTCATAGTTAGACTTGGACCTAAAAATTTCTATAAGATTGTTTAATAGTTGAATCAAGTAAATGATAGTTTTGAAGTCTGGTTATCTCGTCATGCAGGTATGAACCGCTATTTCACTTTGTGCTCGACTGACTACCTGGCCTTGGGCGGGGGTAGTCACTTTGCACTCTATTTGGACAGTGAACTGTGAGAACTCTACTAATTTTCTTTAAAATATTATCAAAAATCAGTATTCATGAATGTATATGTATAAATCTCTTCGATTTCTATTTACAAGGTTAAGTGGTTCAAGTTCAGCCTCCGAAACCTATGGTAACCCTTGTCTGGCACATACCGAAGATTTTGAAGTGAAGGAAATTGAGGTGCTCACAGAGCTCTCTCCCTGTGTGTGTGTGTGTGTGTGTGTGTGTGTGTGTATATGATATTTTTTGTAGCATTTGATTACTTAGCACAACGAAGTTGTTACAAGGCCACAAGCCTAATTCATGCATATGCCTAATGCAGCTGTGGGGTTTTGTGTATACTTCAAAATACGAGGAGATGGTTTCTTTGTTGCGGCTGGAGGCGCCAGGTATATGCCGGTGGTAAAAGGGCTTGAATGATTTGTGACAAAGCATAACACTACAAGCAGCTTATGTTGATGACTTGATGCTAACCCTTTATCTACTTAAACTGAAGTATTGTATATACAAGTAATAAATGAAACTAGTCATGCGATCTGAATCACCATATCACCTTGTACAAATATGTTGCACGATATATACAATGGTCTGCTGTATATTTTTCTTGGCCATTTTTTGGTGATATATGATGGTTCGTGTGCTTTATGCTGTTTGATTTTCTACGCTAGCACACTTACTAGGAGGATTTTTCCATGTCGGATGACTCGTATTTTTGGTTCTTTCTGACTCATAAAAATGATATGCTCTAAATTTATTAAAAGATCTCAAGAGAAATGCATGAATAAATGAACTAGAGCGCATTTTTGTGCGAATCCTTCCAATGTTATATACAAGAATCTATTTAATCCTTCCATTGTTGTATACAAGATTCCAGATAAGGTTTTAGATAACAGATTGAAATTAATCTTTGCCAGATTTTATCCCAGAGTATTAGTCCATTTATGTTCCTGGGAGAAACAGTTTGTATCCACCGTATGAAAAACAAAGAACTGTGGTCAATGATCTTTGATTCTACAGTACTATCTATTAATTAAAGAGGGTGTGAATGCTAAGCATCACAACTGACGTACCAAAGAGCTAATGTCTTGTCAAAAAAAGAGGACCAAAAACTTGAACAATTAAATACCCTGAATGCTGATATATATTTTGGCTGTTGGGGGGTAGTTACAATTTGAAAGTTCAGGAGATAGATTTCCTTCTGCGGAAGCGGGCTCTGTTGTTATCAGGGGATGATCTTTGTTGTGCATCTTCACTTTCTTCGATATCTGTTCTTCTGTGGAAAATAGACGACTTTTTTATCTTCTTCCATCCAAAAGACCAAGTTGGTAAACTCCTCTGCTTGCTATGGAGCTTGTCATAATCTACCTTCAGTTCAGAGTAATCTCTCTGAAGCTCTGCCATTTGCAACTTTACTTTCTCTAATTCTACTCTGAGAGTTGTGATCTCTGTAGATGTAGACAACCAGCTATGTTCCTGGTCAATGTTCTCACCATTTCCAGCCTGGTCCTTCCCTTGCATTACTGCCCTAATTTTTACTTGTTCAGCAAACAATACCTGCTTATATCTCTCCATGTTACATTAGGGTGTAAGGTTTAAAATTGAAAATATATTGACATTGCTACGCAATTAAAACATTGCATACTTTATGATCAGTGTGTGTGTGTGTGTGTTTCAGAAGTATGAAAACTTCAAATTTGTTTACCACCTAAAGCTATCATTTGCAAGTCATGATAGGCTCGCTAGCATTACCTGGATCACACTTCTTAAAGGCAGTCTATCATTCTGTGCAGCATGCATGCATGCATCAAGTGACAGCTTCTCACAGTTCATGACTTTGCACAGCCTTCTTTGTTCGTGCTCCAATAGCTTAGGATGAGACTGTTAGAGAGTTGGACATATATTTCTTTATAAACTTACCTCGGAAAGCCTACTAAATATAGTGGATAGCAGGCAATAAGAAATATTAAAGCAGACCTTGAGATATATGTCAATAGCTCTGTAAAGTCCATCATCACAAGTTCGAGCATTTTCTGGCAAGGTCTCAGCCAAAGCCTGAAACTTGGAGACAGAGAGATTGGGATCTCTTGCTACCTCTGCGAGGTAGTTGTCCAAGAGCTTACTAATCCCCGGTTTGATCGGTTTCTGCTGCTGATGTTCATGCATCAAAAAATGCTCCAAAATTCTTTGCACCACGCCTATGTTGTGCGCTGTGTATTCCTCTGTGAAGCTAGGGTTGCTGTTGACAGGAATCAGTTAGCATAAAAAAGAAACCTTATATAATGAACTAATTCAAAGGCCTATTAAAGTTTTATTACTATTAGAAGACTGCAATACTCACTACACTGGCATCCCTTGATCCCCAATTGTGTAACTTGGAATTAGAAGATCATCCACATTGGCATTTTCAAGTGTCATTCCGACTCTTTTCTCAAGCTCAAATATAAGGGCTGGTGATACCAAATAGATTGTCGCCATCTTTAGCATCCACAGTAAGAACTTACATGAAACACCTTCATTTTGACTAGGCAGTATGCTTACTAGGCTCTCAATCACTATTTTGTGTTCTTTATGATGTGCAGTGCCTTCTTGCTTCCCTCCACTTGAAATGTTCCATTGCAGCTCATTTTTCCCAGACCCATATCTCCGTACTCCAATCTCTTCATCCATGCTAAGCAGCCATTTCTCTGCATATTTCATGATACATGAACCTACAGTTTCAGGTTTTGTACCATTTGCCCGAACTGCTGTTATGATCCTCATGAAATGATCAATGCATAGGATCGCCACATCATCAAACCACCAGCTCTCGTTGTTCACAATATCTCCTGTGTTTGGATTTTCCCGCGAAGCCTTCTGAGCAATTGAGTCACGACATCTTCGCACAAGTTGGATGTTTTGAGCCCATGGAGACAATGATTCACATGATTTCAAGACAGTGATGGAATCTCTCCAGGAAGAAAGGACTACAAATGTAAGAAAGGCTTCCGTCTTATATATCAGGTTTCCATCTTCTAATTCTTCTGTCATCTCTAGAAATTCTGCTGCACATCTAAGTGCAGCTACATTGCTTGGACTTAAACCTACTGGAAACCCATAACAAAATTTCAAAACGGTTTCGAAAGTTTCCGATCCACCTGGAAAGTTTTCCAGCTTAATGTTGTAGCCTGAATCGGACTTTGAAAGATTCAATTCGATTCGACCAATGTAGCCACATTTTGAAATCAGTGAAAGCTGTACTTGGGAGAAATAGATCAGGTGGAATATAATTTTATTACAAAAACACAAGCAAAGCAACAATTTTCATATTTTAAATTTATTTGTGAACAACTTTGCTCATGGTATCTTCTAAATGTAATAAACTGTTATTTATATGTACAAAGAATATTTACTGTTTAAGAAAAAGTACAATTTCAATGCTATTTTTATTTGACTAAAATTCACTTCACGTCCCTTAACTTTGGCCCAAACTCAAAGCTATATCACTACTTTATTAAACTACAGTTTGCATCCCATATGTTTGTTAAACATTTCAGTCTGCATCCCTTTGGGTCTTCTCCGTCAAATTATGACGTTACCGTCTCTTTTGAGGAGGGCTTATTATTTTGATGGTCTTGCAATGGTCATATCTCCTCCTATATAATGCTCATCTCTCTGTAACTTTAGTCTTTTTATTTTAGAGTTACTGGGGTTGAATAGTACTATAAAAGTAATGATATCTATATTGGAAAAGATTGTTAGATATTATTCTTATGTATAACACATAAAATCTAAAGAGAAACCTAGTACAACAACGTAAGCAGAAAGTTTATATTTTTTTTCTGGTCACTATTTGAAAAGTTAAGTGATTTGCTTTAAATTTATGCATTTTAGACCCAGATCTTTTAAGATTCTGATTCCGTCACTGTATATAATATTACATAGTAGTTGTATCCGTATTCAGGTGAGCTGTAGTAATTTTTTGAGCCTTCCTTGGTGCATTGACTGAAATGAAAAGTTATAGTCTTCATATCTTAACTATATTTAAGAATAACAAAAAAGAGTAGAACGACTAATTTCCCCTAGGTTGAATAAGCACTATTTTGGTCCTATCAAACAGATCAGTGCAATTTAGTGGCTTTCTAATAATTTGTGACAGAAAAGAGAAGTGGAATAATTTCTCTGTTGTTTACCTTGTGAACAGCAAAGGTGGCTCCTTGGACTTGAACCAATAGATCAGTTGGGACTTGAGGACTAATGTACCTGCGAAGTGTACAAAATTAGTAAGAGAATCAAGTTGTATCCAACAGGGAATGCAAGTTCTGGACGAAAAACAGTCATGAAATTATTATTGAAGAAAATGTTTCATCCCAGGAAGCTTGGCGACATTTTTAAGTTGCAAACTTATGAATCTGCTTAGCAATAAAATGGAGGTAAAGGTGGTGTGTGGTGTTGGTTACCAGGGATGATCTTTGTTTTCGGGGCTATCTGTTAAACCAAAAACTTTAGGGGTAGGAAGTACGATACTACTGCGATTATGATCTTGATCATTGCCATCAGAATCACTTCCAGGACTGTGCTGTTGGGTCACTGGAAGGGATTGAAACATTGCGAATATATGTTATGCTCTCTTGTTGCATAAGACCATATGTTGGATATGGCAAAATTTACACATATTAGTATTCAAGAGTGGGGCAGAGGTACAGTTATGTGTGATTGGGGAGTTTGTGGTAGAAAGGTAGTGTTATAAACTGGGTTGTTAGGAAGTTACTTCTTAGGTTTCAGGAGTTATCTACAAATACGAAGAGAATGTTAATGATAAGTCTTATTCAAACCACGTTGATACGGAATAAACCAGTTGATCTTGTGTGGCTTTAAAAAAAGTTGCTATACTTGAGGCGAAGTTATTGTTTTGTTTGGAAATGCCTAGATGACCAGCCTTGATTTTCATGTATTAATGTGAGGAGTCCATTCAAGTATATTTCTGCACATCACTTCTGGCAAAAGCCGTAAACGTATGTGCCGTCTGATGTGAGCTTCTGGAGTTGTTCATTTTGTTTGCTAACAATGATACAAGGCAGTAACTTGAACAAGTCTTTATGAATTGTTGTGTCACCTATTTTAAAGTGTGTGTTTTTTATATCAAGCCAAAAAATGGTTACTTGATACGTTATGTTTTTAATTTTGTAGCGTAATTATATGATTGGTGTTTGCAAATGTTGATCCTATATAAATGTTAAAGTTCTGTATTTTGTCCTTCTCTCTTCCGAAACTCTCTCTCTGTAATTCTCTCTCTGCATAAAAATAAAAAAAAGAAGAAGAAAACAATTGATCAGCAACAATCCGATAGCAGAGAAACATGTCAGGTGGTGTATCTGCATTGGCAAAGTATAAGCTTGTTTTTTTGGGAGATCAATCCGTGGGTAAAACCAGCATTATCACTCGCTTCATGTACGATAAATTCGATACAACTTATCAGGTACTAATCCTCATTTTGTTCATTTACATAATGTATCTTTCTCGTCAATCCTCAAAATTCATTTTGCATATTCGGTTTGTGAGTGTGTGTGTGTGTGTGTGTTCATATCAATTTGATCCGAAGGTTATGCATTGCGTTCATTCTGCATTTCGGTTTGTGAGTGTGTCTGTAAACATTTGAAGGTTATAATGGACACGATACATGGATCGCATGTTAGATGCCCATAATATGTTCCATTTTGTTGGGTTGATCGTTAAGTCAGAATCTGTTGAAATGCAGGCTACTATTGGAATTGATTTCTTATCGAAAACAATGTACCTTGAAGATCGAACAATTCGCTTGCAGCTTTGGTATGTTTCCTGCTCAACTTTCCCCTTTGATGCAAAGCTAGTTGCTTGTTCATGTGCTCTTAAATCTTTATGTATTGGAAACAATGGTATGGAACTTGCACTATGTCTGCGGCTTAATCTCTGTATTCCCAAATTTCATTCATTCATCCATTTATTTCAATTCAACCTGTTCAAATTGGAGTTAAATCCATCAATTTGGGAATGAATACACTATTCTTATTCCTACTCATTTCTTTTGCAATCTCCATATACATTTTTCACTCCAAACATCCTTCTCTTTCCTTTGTTTTCCTTAGTTTTTTCCATTCTGTTCCTCCTAATCAAATGGAGCATAAGTACCTAATTTTCTGTTAATTCAATAAGATTAATATATGTTGGATATCGATGTTTCAAGGTTATTCTGCAGTTCCTTTATCAAACTTCAAAACAGCACAACAATGAGCATTTTTGACATATATTTTCTTCTTCTTCTTCTTCTTCGTTATCTTCTTTGCACCAACACCACCCTCATTGGAAAAGTTGTGCTCAAGTGATTTACGTATATTGCTTTGAATTTTGATATTGTAGGGATACGGCTGGACAAGAAAGGTTTAGGAGTCTCATCCCTAGCTACATCAGAGATTCTTCTGTTGCAGTGATTGTCTATGATGTTGCAAGTGAGTAGCAGATTGAATAGTGAGAAATTTACTACATGGCCCTTCGGTGTTTATGTTGCTCATACATTTGTTATGGTTTTTAACTATTCTCTCTATCTAAATGAAATTGAGTTAGTAATTGCACATATAAATATAGTAATGAGAGTGAAAGATTGGCTAATTTATTTCCAGAATTTTGCCTTGACAACTGTAATTGCTCAAAAACTGCAAGATGTTGAATAATATTATAGTATAAGAGTATAAGATCATGTTGCGGCCTTCTGACGCCTTAAGGTTTTAGAGTGACTGGTTACGAAACATAGTGCATGCACATTCTTTCGTCAAGGCATGTACAAGCTAGCTTTTAACTTCTCTGTGTTATGTGGTTAGGAAGTTATTTTTAAGTGAAGCCTGCCTCTGTGATTCACTCTGTATTCTTCATATTTAGCTTGCTATGTTCACACTGTGCAGATCGACAATCATTTTTGAACACTGCTAGGTGGATTGAGGAAGTACGTACTGAACGAGGAAATGACGTTATCATTGTCCTTGTTGGAAACAAAACTGATCTTGCTGAAAAAAGGTAGGAAAAAGCCGTCACGCTATGTATTCTACTCTTCCCTTGAGCGAAATAGATTGTTACCGGATATTTGACTGCAGCTTAACTGCATAGAATACTGTATACTTTTGATGGTAAATGGAGATTTTGTATAAGTTGCCTAATGAATTCAAATGATGATGATGCTGGAAACGAAATAGGCAAGTATCAATTGAAGACGGAGATGCTAAAAGTCGTGAGACTGGAGTTATGTTCATGGAGACGAGTGCAAAAGCTGGATTCAATATCAAGGTCGAGGATTTATCATTTATTCATAATTCCAAAGATTATGTCTTCTTAGTACTAATATTTTCATCGTAAGATTGATGATCTGATGTAAACTTGAATTCAGCCCCTCTTCCGAAAGGTTGCTGCTGCTTTGCCAGGGATGGAGGGCATTTCAGCAGTAAAGCAGGATGGCATGGTCGACGTGAGTTTGAAGCCCAGTACCAAAACTACCAAGACAGAGCAGGAAAGTGGAGGATGTTCGTGCTAGAGTTGGGAGCAATGTTGCAAGAAGAAAGTATCTTGAATTACATAACTTCCGTGCTAGACAAAAGTGTTAGGAGCAATATAGCATTACATAACCCCAACCAAGGTCTCCTCAATGACTTTCATATCAGTTTCATTTCAGACTCCTATGTAAGATGAAAATACTCTAGGTAATTTAGCTTCCTCTTTATATGCAGTCTCCACTTTTTTTTTGGTTTTGTACCCACAAATTTGACCTTGTTATCATGTTGGCAACAATATAGATATCTTATTTGGAATTTCTTTTATTTTGCTCGGTTTTTAACCACCTTAGCTAAGCCGTGACAAATTTTCATTAATAAAGATATCATTAGTTTTCGTAAGAAATTGAGATAACTCAAGTGATAAGGAATTAAACATTTTTCTCTTGTCGTCTCGAGTTCTAAGTTTGAATCTTGTTCATCTCTCACATTTATCTAATAATGAATACTACTTATTAGCACGTTTACTCATTTTAAAGGCTTGGTAATACTTAAAGACATTTCTTTGGTTCCGTCAGATCTTATGTTTTGCTTATGATGATAAATTTTAGTCTACTGAGACGAATATTCTTTTAATTACATAGAAGACAGTAACATCATCTTTTAATATGAAACAAAATTGCTAGAAATTAAAACTACTTTCTTCGGAGTGATTTTACCAATTCACAGACTAAGAAGTTCGTTTAGCGAGGTTTAACTGTAGCTGGGAGTCGACGGATATCAAAATATTACCATGGCATTCCAAGCCACGTCCAGGCCTTGGAGAACAACCAAAAATTCAGCTTCTGTGGAAGAACAGATACCACAATTGACAGCAAATGCCTCCAGAACATAGAACATTTCCTCGATATCCTCAGCAACTCCACCATCTCCATGTTGGGATTCAAAACATCAACAAATATCCAACAATGAATCCAGTTTCCAATTTATGGAAGATTATTTGCTCATCTCTATAATCTGTCATTCTAAGTTCAACAAGGAAAACATGCTTCAGTTACAAGACTTCTGTTATGCTCATTTAAGATTTCAGATCAGCCAAGCATTCTGTACAGATAGTTAGTACTTTGCTAAAGGTATTCTTTACAGATTGATTACTTTGACTTCCTAAGTTTCACAAACTAGGGGTAGGATTTAAAGTGGTTATGAATTTGTATTTTTACTCCATAATACGTATTAAAGCTCCATTAGCAATTTCCCGTAGTAAGCAATAACTGGTTGTTAAAAGCTGTGCAACCCGAGGCAATTAAACAGAAGATAATTTGTAAAAGGGGGATATCAGCCTAGTCAGAAAAAGTGATTTCAACTCCATATACAAAGTAGGATAGAAACCACTATCATCCCTGAAGAGATTTGCAAAAGATTGAACATGATTGCACAATCCAAAATCGAAAAAAAAAACTACATAACTATCGAAACTGAAACCTATTCACCCATGGTGAGATCCATCTGCCATCTGCCTAACCCTTAAGGTCAGCATTATCAGAATCATTGTTCCCAAACATGACCTGGAAGGAAAATATACAATGTCATTACCGGGAAACACAAGTAAGATTGCAAGCATAAGCCTATACAAGGTACTAAAGTAGAGATGGTACAAGAGTAGTAATGTTCATCATGGCTCTAAAGTAGAGATGAGGCGAGAACTCGGTATAATATTGGATTGACTAATCGATTCAATTAAACGATATAAATCTTAAAAAATCCTTTCTGAGTATCATTTAAAGTTATGCTGTACTTCCTCTATCCAGTATCTCTATAAAAACTAAACCAAGGAATAAGGATTCTATTATCAAGTTTCGATATGAGAGTGATCGAAATAGTTGCATTTAGCATTAGAAGAAACAACAGTTAATTATAGATAAAAAGAATACTTCAGAGAATTAGCATAATGCTTGAGATGAAAGATACAACAAATCTTACATTACTGAGAATAGGAGAAC
The DNA here is from genome assembly GCA_030848705.1 of Heracleum sosnowskyi. NCBI lineage: Eukaryota > Viridiplantae > Streptophyta > Magnoliopsida > Apiales > Apiaceae > Heracleum > Heracleum sosnowskyi. The sequence goes on from CM061237.1 coordinate 15,125,759, forward strand.
AACTTTTCTTGAATTGAACGAGGCAGACCGCTTATATTTTCTTAGCCTGTTACTGGGCATGTCACCAATGTTTTCGGAAACAATTTTCTCTGCAGAATTATATAGGCTCAAAGGTCAAAATTCATAGACAAATGCACACAAGTGATTCTAGAAGTGTTTACAGGTTGTTCTAGAAGTGTTTCCAGTACATCTTCTCGAATCTATGATCATTCAAATAAAATTCAGGTGACACTGGAAAAGATACATATATTTTACATGTATACCAATGACAATCTATCAGAAATGAAGAATGTGAAATGGTCTAGTCATCAGGTTGCATGGATTAAAATCATCATCATCATTATTATTGCTAAACTGAAACATTATTATTACTATCAGGGTAATTACTTGGTGCATGTGATAACTTGTCAGATCATACCAAAACAAAGCAATCAAACACGAAAGTACTAGAGCAAACAGGGAATATTTATGTACAAAACAGACACATGGTCGCAGTATAAGATAGTAGTTACCTCTAAAACTGAACTTTGGTAATGCAAGACTGTGGTCCATTAACATCTGCATAATTTTTTCTCCCATTGGTACACTCATTTGTCTCTGGATTGTCTTCTGCAAAATGAAGTTAACTGTCGAATTTAGTTGAAATACTTGTTATAAGTATCAACAAACACAAGAAGCCTGAAACAAAAAAGCGACTACGAAAAGTTACTTGATAAAACACGCCAAGTTTTTCGAATGAGTTATAATCAATTTTTGGCATGTTAATTCAGGAGATAGCATGATATATGTTCAGTGTTCCCAACGAAGCTTACTGTAAACGGATGAGCATTCTTGACATTTGTAGTAGGTTCGATTTTGGTTTTAGGTTTCTCTGACATTCCCTTCTCAAGATCTACATCTGCAATGAATGGATAAAAAACATCTACATCGTCCATATACCGGTTTACTTTGTTTTGACTGATCAAAACAGCATCCAGAGACAGAGAATGTTTCAATGGCTGTGGAACTTGTAAAACCTTTACGAACGGAAGTTTAGTTTCACATAGAGGAATACTAGTGGGTTGATCAGGCAGAAGTGCGATGCAATCTTGGTCCTGCGCAAAGGGAAATCAGTTGAAAAATATCAATTGAACTTTCATACCAAAGCGGCAACGCTAATTTAATCTATATAGAGCAACAAGGGTAGACAAGAGCAATTAAAGATCGGGTTTTATATCAGAGTGACCACCAATTTCGTCAAAATATCTCACCTAGCTACTCGATCTCCACGGGGACTCATTTAAAGCACTCAAATCACTATCTATATTACTTCATTAAATTTTGAAAAAAAACTAGAGGCACATTATATATTACATATGTAGAGGCATGATAAAATATATATGCAAACATCGATACATATGTTTTTAAATTTTCTCTTAACTCCTTCAACTTTAATTTGTTCTTGAACTTGATTTACTGAACATCAAACCCAAAATCCTCAATCAAATCCTGAAATTTAATAAAACGATATATATAGTGATTTGAGTGATTTAAATGAGTCCCCGTGAAGATCGGGTAGCCACGTGAGATATTGTGACAAGAACGGTGGCCACTTTGATATAAAACCCATTAAAGATCAGAAAAACATTTAAAAACAAACAACCATAATAATGTTGTCAAACCGAACAACATAAAATGTCGATTTCTATTGTACATTAGTAGACTAATGAATTTAAATTAAATACCCAAGGCAGAGAACATTGATCCAAAGGGGGGGTAGGCTGCAATTAGCGAATAATTAACAATGACAGCTAATAATACCAATATTAATAGTACAAGATTAAGAATGTGAGCTATACCGCAACTCCATTAATACGAAAAAACTGTAGTTACTAATTGGTACTACTAATTGATAGTGCATATTCAGTAAAGAGAAAAATGGTCATAAAAAAGAGGTTTAAATCTCCTAAACCTACACACACACATAATGCCTGAGATTCAGAATGCAAAATTTTAAACATATCCTAAATGTAGTGCAATTGAAAACAACGAAATGTAGGTAAATCAGAAGAAATATGAAATGAAATGGCATAAACAGGAGGCAAAAATAAAGTAAAAGAGAGTAGAAATCTCACCTCTTGGCTTAAATATACAGACATTGCAGTCAAAATGAGTCAAGAGAGAAGCTGAATCAATAGGAAAAGAGAGAGAGAGAGAGAGAGAGATCAAAGTATTGCTCCTTTTTCCAAACAAATACAAACATAAGATGTACTATTCATGTATGGGAGAGAGAGAGAGAGAGAGAGAGAGAGAGAGAGAGAGAGAGAGAGAGAGAGAGAGAGAGAGAGTTAGTAGAGGGAGAGAGAGTGTGCGTGTGGGTGTGCAAGAGAGATGAACGTTAAATATATGAACATACAAGTGGGAGTAGATCGAAGACAGACGGGAGTTGGGAGTATTAAAATACTAGTACTACACTAGTAGATGTTGTAAAGTGGCACTATTTTCCACCAAAGACTCTGATTACGACATTTCATTCATCCACGCGACAAACATTTCCCTCTCTCCCCCCACCCAAAACTCACTTTCCGACCAATTTATACATCCTCCTTTTTTTTTTGTATCAGATATAGTGCCCGTTTGGGGTAACTTAAAATAAATAATTTATAGCTTAAAATGAGTAAGTGCTTTATAAGTGATAAGTAGAGCTGAGTTTATAAGTCCTAAGAGTGTTTGGTAAATCAGAACTTATAAGCAGTAGAGTGTTTGGGTAAATCAGAACTTATAAGTTAACTTTTTTTTATTATTTTTAAAATATTTATTTTTTAATATATATAAATGGATATCAATGGATAGATCCCGATGAGTAGAGAAATTTGATATATACATATCAATTTTTTAATGAACGGATCAAAAGATATATGGTTTTGAAGATTTGAAGGATATTATATATTGCGTGTATCGAGAATAAGTTATAAGTTATAAGTTGAATGTTAAGGATTCTTAACATTCAACTTATCCATTTTAAGTAGCCATAAGTTGGTTTCACTTATTTTGGCAAACACCCCCCATAAGCATTTTTGGGTTTATAAGTCATAAGTTGGTTTCAAGAATGGTTGCCAAACAGGCTCATAATTTAGTAATAGATCTCCGGTTCAATTTTCGTAAATTTATTTAAATATCTTACTAATTTCATTTTTTTTATTCACGTATATACAATCAATCAATACTATTATATAAAGTAGAAGACGGGGCGGTGAGGTGGCGCTATCAGATCGCTTCGTTCTATTTTTCTAATTTTCTCAATTTTTTGAATTAATAATATTAAAAATTCGAAAAAATCTCAATTACCTTTTAAATACTTACTAATAGAGAAAACTAAATATACAATTTCAATATTTTTGCATTTAAAATCTCTACTAATAGAGGAAAGTAAATATAATATTCTTGCATTTAAAATCTCTACTAATAGAGAAAGTAAATATACAATAGATCTTTAATAATGGAGGAAACTAAATATCACTATTGGAGGAAACTAAATATTCGATTATAATATTTTTGCCTTCAAAATATCTAAATTATAAAATAAAGTGTATTACCTTACATTATTTTAAACTTTCATCTATTATTATTTAAATATTCTCATAATATTTTTTTTCAAATGAAATTAATATCTTAACATTCTCTTCTCCTAAACTTTTTTTTTAATGTGATATAATAGAAAATACAGGAACGTTTTGGTAAATAAGAAGTTTAGAAATTAGATCGGCCTTACTTAAGAAATTAAGTAATTAATACCAAAGATTACAAAAAATCTCAATTGTCTTTTAAATATATTTAATAATGGAGGAAACTAAATATACAATTTTAATATTCTTGCATATAAAATCTCTACTAATGGAGGAAAGTAAATATAATATTCTTACATTTAAAATCTCTACTAATGGAGAAAATAAATATACAATATATCTTTACTAATGGAGAAAACTAAATATTACAAATGGAGGAAACTAAATATTCAATTATAATATTCTTGCCTTCAAGTTTCTAAATTAAACAAAAAGTGTATTACTTTACATTATTTTGAACTTCCCTTTATTATTATCTAGATATTCTCATAATATTTATTTTCAAATGAAATTATGATTTTAACATTCCGCTCTCCTAAACTATATTTGTTAATGTAATATAATATAAAATACAAGAACATATTGGTAAATAAGAAGTTAAGAAATTAGATCGGTCTTGCATAAGAAATTAAGTAATTACTTGGTAAATAATTAATTACATTTAATACTTTCATACAAACAACTAATTAATAGTATAAATATACACCTAAACTCTGTTAATTGTCTACCGCAATTTTTGTTGTCAACATTGTTCTTCTTTATTTTTTTGTTTGTTCATGTTAAAAGTGTGTATATGAGTACATGAGTATGAGACTTTTTCCTTTATTTATTTGTCTTATTATGTTTGTTTGTATCCTAATGCAGGATCGTATTAAAATCTTTGACAAGACAAGTTATTTGTTATTAGTGTTGATTCAGTTAAGACATGGATTAATAATGAGGGAGATTCATTAGTTAATCAGTTAAAATAATAGACCGAGCAAGTGATTTTTATGTACATTTAGTTGTTGTGAGTAGATTTATATATTTATGTGTGTACGTTATTAGTTTTGAATTTATAGTTAAAAGTTGATAGACCTGTATACAAGGTAACTCAAAAGTGGAGAATTCATCATGTCTTCGAAAACAAATTTTATCATTGTTTTTTAACGTTTAGATAGTTATTGCTCTAATATTTATGAGAAAATATTATATCTTTTAGTAAAATATTTTTTTTAATTCATACACGAAAATTCAAAGATAAAAATTGTATATTAAGAAATTTATAGTGTATGTCTGTTAAGATTTATTCGACTGAAGAATTTATTTAATGTGTGCATTTTTAACAAAATTCAATAAGTCGGTGCATCTATAACAAAAGTCATACAAGAATAAGAAACATTGAGAAAATGTCATTAAATTATATATTTTTTAAAAGGAATAGGTTATTGTTTTTGTTTTGAAAAAAAGAGATCATTATTAATAAAAAATTCTCCCAACAAAAAAAAGGATGTTTGTTCATATTTTTTGATTTTTTTCTTACTGGGAGTAGATTTGGAGGTAATGAAGATTTTAATAGCTCTGAAGGTATAATTGTAGTTTTTGATTGAACGATCTAGAACTATATATATATATATATATATATATATATATATATATATATATATATATATATGATTCAAAACAAAACTTAATTTTATATTACAAATATTATTTTATTTAAAAACGTATTTTGTATAATATTTTTTGAGAAAATTTAGAGATATTATTATAAAGTCGCTGCGAAGCGCGGCTTAATAAACTAGTTGAATACAAAATTTGTGCTAGTTGAATTTTGTTTGATCAGATAATAAACGCACAAAATAAGATATACTAAAATAAAGATTTATTTTAAAGTATAAAATTTCGATGGGTTTTTTTTGTGTGGTGAAATATTGAAGGGTTGATAGTAACTTAATATACGCATAATTTAAGTGGAATGAGTAAGTGTGTTTGGGGTATCACAAAAAAATTGAATTCTAGCTTAAAATGAGTAAGTGTTTTATAAGTGATAAGTTGATGGATTCTTATAAGTTATACGGGTGTTTGGATAAATTTACTTATAAGTTAGTTAAGAGTTTGCTAAATTAAATTTGAAAAAATAATTATTAAATACAATGATTTCAACACTTGCATTTCAAATTAAAAAAATATTTAAAAACACAAAGGTAAAAATATAAAGTATTAAAAAAAATAAAGAAATCAAAGAATAAGTTGATAAGTTAAGTAAAATGTTGGTGATTTCTAACATTCAACTTATGAATTTATAAGTTATAAAATAAGCTGAGTACACAACAACCATCATAAGCTCTTATGGGTTTATAAGTCATAAGCTGACTTATTCCAGGGTATCCAAACAGGCCCTTAATAAGTGTCAGTTCGACAATAACTTATGACTTATAAGTTTATAAGAGTTTATAAGGGGTGTTTGTCAACCCAACTTATAACTTATCTGTTCATAAGTTGGATGTTATTAAGAACGTACATTTTTCTTAATTTATTGATTTATTGCTTGATTTCTTTGTCTTTTAATACTTCATATTTTTACATTTGTGTTTTTAAATATTTTTTTAATTTAAAATGCATGTATTTAGCTCATTATATTTAATAATTATTTTTAAAATATAAATTAGCAAATTGGTAACTAACTTATAAGTAAATTTATCCAAACACCTAAGAATTCATCCACTTATCACTTATATGACACTTATATATTTTAATTTTAAGATATAAGTCAACTTTTGTAAGATAGGTCAAGCATTGAAAAGTCAATTGTGTTACATTTATTACGTACCGAAATCAGTAGTGGGCTGTAGGGTAATTGCAGTGGCATTATAATGTACTGTATTTAAAAGATGTAATAAATGTTTACATTTAAGTAAATGTTTTCCATCCCTCCAACCAAAGCTTTTTTCGGTGTTGGAACATGTTTTTCGAGATAATGTTTTCTTAAAAACCAAATCTTTATTCTGGTTTGTTTCTATCATATTCATTTGCACAGCAAATACATTTAACATTTTTTACTATAAAATTTTCACACACGAATATATATATTTACAGAAACTCGAAGTTAGAGCGGGAACGATAAAAGATAAACCCAGTTGAGTTAGCTCGCTCAAAAAGAAACCTAGTTAGGATCGGCAAATGTTTTTATGTGTTTGTCACGTAGCTTCATGCGAATTTGGAAGCTGTTTTACAAAGGCAGCTAATCATGGCACCGTCTTTTTTGATATATACCAACAAAACACCTTCACGGGTTCTTCATATATAATATAATACCGTATAACGTATCCTTCGCTGCACACACCTGGTGTTGTGACTTGTAGCAGCATTCCCACCCTTTTACGATCGTTAATAGATTAATTTGTCAATTTAATTAATGAAGTTTATTATCATATAAGAAAAGTTGTATGTAACTGTACTACAAATCAAAATAATTATTTGTTCAATGAGTTAATAAATTGATATTCAACAAATTAATGAATTGATGATTTTTTATCAATGCATCTAGTCAAGTTGATGGTCATTGAAGTTCAATTTTATTGAAAAATTAATAAATAACTACTATAACTAAACTTCGTTCATTCATCTATTTTAAACTATCGGTACATATGTTCTAATGGAGCCACCGGGTATTTGCTTTGTCCTTGACTCATTACTTATGTTCCTATTTGAATCAGCTTAAACAGTTCAGAGTTATTTTTGATTTTAAATTGAAAAATATTTATGTTATAAATGAAAAAATAATTTTAAGATTACAAAAATATTTTAAAGTCAAAAATTGATAAACATGTATTTTTTTCATTTAACTAATTTCATTTTATTGATTTTATATAATAAAGTTAATAACATTAATTAAATGGATGGAGAGATCGTGCATGTTCACGCTCAAAGTTGCATGATCACGCTGCTTTACTTAATATTTAATTTTAATTAGGATTTGTTTTTTTTATTTTGTTTTAAAATTTTTCTATATAAACAACATTACGATGTAATCAAAATCTTTTATTGAACTAAACCCTAAGAGTTTTCTCTTATTCTCTTGTGAATTCAAGAAACTACTTGCAGATTCAAGAATTGTCTTGTGAATTCAAGGTTTTTAATAAATCTTTCTATTTATTGAGAGTCATAGTACTTGTTGATTAGTTTTTTCTTATATATTGAGTTTTGTTCTCTCTTCTTGTGGGAGTTAGTTTAATTTTGTTTTCGTACTATATTGATTCATCGATCTGGTTGGTTTGTATGTGATTGTAGTTATGATCATTGTTCGAATACGTATTGATAAATCATATATACATATTACTCACGACTACAACATATTATCAGATTATCTCTCTAAAAAAACTGCATATTTCAACGATACTAGTGAAGGATGTTCTACAATTGAAGATCTAATGTAACTTAGACAAAAATTAGCTGATTTGATCTATTTTACTACTTCTTTGTACAATAATTATTTTGATTTTGATAGATACCACATGATTTTAGATTAATGAATCATTTACGCTTCAAAAAAATATTAACATACACAGATATGAATTAATTGGAAATATTTTAATAGCAGCTCAGCTCATCTCATTTTTTTTTTTTTTTGACAAAATGCAAATTCAATACTCATTCAAATCATCAGAGATACAAAGTTTAACATTGACTAGAATAGAAACCAATCAAAAACACACATTTTAATCCAACGGCACAAGTATAACACACACATCGATTTCAAAATAAAAAAGAAAGTATAACAATTAACCCAGATTAATAAAAAATATACCATAATTACACTTCAATGGTAGGATCAAAGAAAAAACTATAAAATGTTCCACCCTTTTCCTTGGCCGTGTCTCTCACTGTTCATACTATTGTTTCCTTTGCTCTGTGAAGTGCTGATCCGAGTGATTTCCTTCTGGGCCTGATTGTGGGCTTGTTTTACTGGGGCCTATCTCTTTCTGGGCTGTGGCCCAAAAGTTATGGACAGAGAGATTAGTTTCAGCATTACATCCTGTAATCAGTACATCCTCCCAATGGCTGATAACATGAACGTTAGATGTTGATTTTTTTTTTTTTGCTATTAAATTTATTGTAACCACGATTAAGTAGACCGTCTTAATAAAAGCGAGTCTTTGTTAAATCCGTTGGTGACAATAATCAGGAAGGTAGCAACTGGACAGTTATCGTGATTTTGGTTTCATACGATTACAATTTACAGAAAGGATACCTCTGAGAATCTGATGTTACTGCAACACAATCAAGTAGGGCGTTCCGTGTTCCATGTTCCATGTTCGGAACCAGATGCTGCAAGAATAGTTATATCTGATGCTACTCAAGTTGCATTGCATATTTATGTTGATCAGAAGCTTGTGGTTGTTTCTTAACATAATCAGTTCTAGTATTAGATCACTACCGGAAAAAAAGGTCAGGGCTTATAACATCGGGTTTTGGCCGATGTCAAAGATGATCTTAGACAACGTATTAGATAAAAAATATGATGTTTTATCCTCGAATAGACATCAGTTGTTTTAGTAGAACTGATGTCAAATTTACGTATCTAAGAATCATATTCGGTTCAGAACACGTAAAATTCGTTGTTTGTTCATAAAAACAAGTTGTCCATCATTCGGTTTGTGAGTTGCTAATTGCTAATTGGTACAGCATCGAATAAAGAATAGGAGAACAATACAATACATTGATACAATACGATGCTCTCAGCAGACTGATAGTCTGATACTGACATGGCCTTTGGATAATCAGTCACGCCACACACCAAATTTTATTTGCACATACAGATACAGTACATTAAAATTAGACTACTACTCTATGGTTACCGATAAGGCGCTAACGACATGGTGTTCGGATTTTTTATATTTTGTGGAAACCAAGCAAGGTTTGTTCACGACTGTGACAATAATACTGAAAATTTTTATATTTACTAACAAATTATCTTTTTGACGTAAAAGTAAGAATTCATTAAAATACTGAATGTGAGTCGGGATAAATTTCCGAACTGTCAACTACAACCTGATTGTGAAACAAAAAATGAACTAAACAAATATCGCTTAACACATAGAATATCCAATTTTTTAATCTAAAAAGTATTACAATGACATATTGAGCAATCCAACATATATCAACTGTGAAACTAGTAACATCGCAATTGATATTCACATAAACACCATATGTGGCCCAATGTTCAGAACTATCAGTTACATCAACTGATTTTGGAGCAACAAATGCCCACAAAATATGAACATTTTTTTGTTGTGAAAGGTGAGCTCTTGCAGTATTCATCACGGTCCCAGATTTAATGCGAAAATATCATCTAAATTCTTCTCCCTAGTGAAATCCATAACAAGCCACACAAAAATATTAAAACATAACACATTAACATTCCAAAAAGATGGGCACAACTAACAATATTGATGATAACAAGGTAGTCAACAAGAACTCATCAAAAATGATTAGATCTCGATTTTATTAAAAAACCGGTAAATAGAAGAGAGAATGAGAGAACAAAGGAGGCTTAATCGATGAAGGAAATGAAAGTTGAAGAATGGAGAAGTGACAGTTATAACCTTAGCTTTGGAAGTCGACTCTCAAAACTCTTGAAAAATTCTGTTTTTATGTTTGTATTAGTTTACTAATTTCAGCAAATTTAGTAGATTTGGAGTGTTAATTTCCTTCCAAATGACATTTTTAAAAAATACATTAAAACTTCAAATGAATTTATTGGGATAAAATTAATGTTTAATATTTTATTGCACTATTAATACAACCATTTGTTCACATAAACTTTTCGTAAATAAGTTTTAACACAAAAATTGACGGAGATGCAGAGGTTCACGTCACTATATCTACGTTTAATTTTTTGATTTATAGGACTTTTTAAAAATGTGTTTCCCCTTTCAAATTTAGTCGAATTTTCAGTTTCCAAAATATTAGCTAAAAAAGAAAGAAAGGGGAAACCAAAAATAGGAAATACACAAGGAGAAGAAACAGAAGTTGTAGTAGTCAGTTGTAAATAAATAATAAAAATAAAAGAAATGCGGCGGTTTAAGCAAAGCAAGTGTTGAGTGTTGAGCACCACCTTCCCTGCCCTGCCCTATAGTGTTATGTAATGTAAGCACTAACCAACTTCTATTTTCAACCCCCCCCCCCCCCCCCCCCTCTTTTATTCCTTATTTTTATTCCTTTCACCTCTTTTGTGTTCTATTAAATTCACAATCCAATCTCTTTTACATTCTCACTCTCTCACTCTCTCTCTCTCTCTCTCTCTCTCTCTCACAATGCGAGGCCTTGAGATTTGGTTTCACGATTTGATCGCATCCGACGACGATACTAATGGCGGCGGCGGAGCAGCAGGTGGATTGTTTCTACAACATTCTGTTGTTTCATTTCCTTGGGATCGTCGGAGAGATCACCGAGTTTACTCCTCCGGCCGCTTTATGTCGGTCACTTTGTCGTCTACTAAGGACAATACTAGTAGTCAAGGTGATTTTGGGCGAGATAGATATAAGAATATTACTGAAAATAATATTAGTAATTCTGAGGATGAAACGACGTCGTTTGAGATGGTTGAGGAGTATAAGGAGCATAAGGTGCTCAATAAGAAGAAGAAGAAAGACAAGGTCAAGTTGAGTGGCGGAGCAAGTGCGTTTAATACTACTAAGCATCTTTGGGCTGGAGCTGTTTCCGCTATGGTTTCCAGGTTGTTATCCCCCCTTATTTCTATTAATTTATTCTTATGTTTCGTATTTTACGTCTTTTCGATGATTGTTATGTTTGTTATATGTTTCTGTAATTTCATTTTGGATATGAGAGTTAGTTGTGTTTTAAATAGTGTGAGTGTTTAAACCCTGCAGGAATACGTAGTTTTCGTTTCAAATTCTGTGTTTTCATTTTATGGCTTCATCAATGAATTTCACGTCCCGAGATGATCTTGTTGTTTTATGAGTTATATTAGAGCTTCAAATTTGACTGATTTTGTCATCACACAGACCAGACCGTTTTAAGTGAGTATATTGCAAATGTACACAAGTCTAAGACTACTTCTGCCTCAACATGTCCGTCGTCCTCTTTTTCCGTACTAAATATAAAAACAAACTAGTACTCAACTTATTTGGGAACGTATTATCTCATACGGATATCCTTATATCTGGATATTTTGTCACTGGTTTTGGTCATTACAATTTTTTAACAATTTAATGAATGACGCAATTATTATTATTATTATTATTCCATTAATGGTTAATTTAGTTTTTGTCGGCTTTTGATTATTGTTGTATCAGGACTTTTGTTGCTCCACTTGAGAGATTAAAGCTTGAGTATATTGTTCGGGGTGAGCAGAAGAATCTTATTGACCTTATCAAGTCAATAGCAGCTTCACAAGGACTGCGGGGATTTTGGAAAGGAAATTTTGTCAATATTCTCCGCACTGCTCCGTTCAAGGCAATTAACTTCTACGCCTATGATACATACAGAAGTGAACTACTCAGAATAACAGGAAATGAGGAAACAACAAACTTCGAAAGGTTTGTCGCTGGTGCTGCAGCAGGAATTACAGCAACAGTTCTCTGCATACCCATGGACACAGTATGTCAAATTTACAGGAAAAACAACACTTTTCACTGTTGTATGCAGTGACTATATTTTACCTTTGTGAAACGTAAATTGCTATCATGGAGGTACTAAAGTGTGGACAGAAATGGAAGATACAATTGTCTTTTTGTTTTCTCCTTGGATATAGGGATGCATTAGGAGGAGTTTCTATAGTATTTATGTCAGGCCTATAGCCTCTTCCCCGACATTACGTGTATATCCTTTCTAGTCATCTTTTCCCGTTAGCCTATAAGGCTCCTGTTTCTTACCTTCTAATAAGTACAGTCGGTCTGTTGATGATAAGACATGAAATAGGTTTCCAGTTTATCTTTTTAGTACAATTTCAGGAGGAACTCAAACATCAAATTGGCATGCATAACTTTTCCTTCATGCGGCGTTGGAAAGTGTTTATCTCAGCAAAAAATTGATATTTAGTGATTAAAAGCTTGATTGGTGGCCACTGAAGTATTAGGCAGAGCCAATTCTGGCGACCTACATCCACCGTCTAGCAGTTTACTCATAATTAATCGATGACATCTCTGATGTTTAAATTTATAAAACTTTGACAATTAATCTGCTTTAGATGGGAGGTGGGACAGAAAGTTTTGAGTGCTTACATCCTTAGTAAAAGTTTAAAAATTGAAGTTAGCATTACTTTGATGAGGTAAATTGTTTGTCAAATTCTGATAAAACCTTGTAAAGGCTAGCATTATAAGAATGTATCCATGTTGCAGGGGGGTTGTCATCTAACCAGGTATGTTAAGGAATCTTTATGTATTCATTATATTAGATTCCAAGTGTAATATTTTAATTTACTGAAAGTGTTTTAGTCTGTTTGCCTTATATTGCAAATATCATTCAGGAAGCATAACCCATTTTTTTTTCAGTTAGTGTTTTTCTTTATATGTATTTCCCATTTAATTATTTAATCATCTTTTGACATGACTTCCTAATCTTAAAAACATTCAGATCAGAACAAAGATGGTAGCTCCTGGGGGTGAAGCCTTGGGTGGTGTGATTGGTGCTTTCCGCCACATGATACAGACTGAAGGATTCTTCTCGTTATACAAAGGTCTAGGACCTTCCATAGTAAGCATGGCACCGTCAGGTGCTGTTTTTTATGGAGTGTATGACATATTGAAGTCGGCTTATCTACATTCACCTGAAGGAAGACAAAGAATTCAACACATGCAGCAACCAGGCCAGGAACTGAACGCTTTTGAACAACTGGAATTGGGTCCCATCAGGACACTAATGTATGGGGCAATTGCTGGAGCTTGTGCAGAAGCTGCTACGTACCCGTTTGAAGTTGTGAGAAGACAGCTTCAGATGCAAGTCAGGGAAACAAAGATGAGTGCAGTAGCTACCTGTGCCAAGATTATGGAGCAAGGTGGGGTTCCTGCACTTTATGCAGGATTGACTCCCAGCTTATTACAGGTAATAAATGGATCTTTTGATGATTTTAAGTACATCATTGTGGCATATGTGTTTGTATAAGAGTGTATAATTGCTTACATGTGTAACTTCATTGAAAACTAGTAATAGTATTTTTGAAAGATATTATGTAAGTGTAAGAAAAGATTGAAAATAGATTAACCCTCTTTTTAGAATTAACGTGGCTATAATAGCGTGAATAGCATTGTGAATCACAATGGATTCTTGTATAGGCATTAAGTCAATGTTTTCTTGGTTTCGCACTCAAATCACCTAAGCCTAGTTCTCTCTGTCTCCCTCTCTACTTCTTTCACTGTATGTAGGCTAAAATTATATGTTACCTCCTATATTTGCTTATGATATAGAACAAGTTCCATGATACAGAACAAGTTCCAATTAGATAAATGACTAGAAGGAACAAGAAAATGTTGGCTCAGGGTACTCTCGTAAGAAATATCACCACCCTTGTAGGATGACTTCTTTTCTTCCTCGCAATGACCTTGAGGATTAAAGTTCATGAAGAATGTCTCTAGAGTCTAGAAGCACAATGAAGCTTAGCAACTTGGCAAAAATACGAAGTTGTTGTTAATTTGCAGGAAGTGCAGAAAGGAGCTATAATAAGCTAGATTGACTAAAATATACAATAAGATACCCTGTATGCTACAAGTAAAATTTATAATCAGAATACCCTAGAAAGTTAGCCAATACCTAACTGTAATAATCAAATGATATGTTTGTGAAGTCTTTACTCGTTAGCCATTCTATTTTGTCACTAAGGGTTTCAGTAGCACTCTATTTGATATGACGATGTGACACAAGATGAATTTTTAGAAGAACATTTCAGAATGAGTGGGTCTGAATGCCAAACTACCGGTAATTCAGGATTCAGTTATGTTTAAACATGACCACATGGATGATAAGGTTGTGGTCTGAAATGTAACTACATTATATCATTCCTGCATCACTTGTGTAAGTCTGACTCTGAATGTTAATGTTCATTTATTTTGTGCACAGGTTTTACCATCAGCTGCCATTAGTTACTTGGTGTACGAATTTATGAAGGTGGTTCTCAAAGTGGAGTCGTAATCAACATACATTTTATTAGAGTAATGAAGATAGAGCTTGTTTGATGCGAGGCACCCTGGTCAAGTCATTCGTGGTTCTACACAAATCAAGTGTTCAACATAACATAAACTTTGTGCTTTCAGATTGGCACTCTTAGGAATTTTATTAGAAATGTATTTTAATCTAGGGAAACGTGTGGCGTAAATGAATCTCAGCTAAAAAGTGTCTAATGTTTTTTTTTTTTTTGGATAAAATTGACTTGGTAGTTAAGTGTCAAACTTTAGTTCATAAAGCATGCTCACCGTGTTCTTGTTTCTGGACCAATTTTAGCCTTGTGAGAAGTCACTGTTGTACACTTTGTTATAGGAAGTTTTGATTTTCTCTAATAAGCGCCAGTTACTTCAACTAATGACGTGAAAGAAATAATGTGAAGAGTGGGCTAGGTAAAAGTTGGTGTAAATAGTTTGGATACCAAATATTATTTCTCAAATTATGTGAGATCTAATTAATTCTAGTTTCTATATCTATGTGAATTGTGTGATGATCGATTTGGCAAATTTTTTTATGCAAATCCAAAACACTCATCTTATTTTATTTGTGCTACAATCAACTATAATTTGCCACATGACATTTTGGAAACAAATATGGGACATCAAGCATTTTTCCAATTCAAAACCTACTACTACAGCAACAAAAAATCAAATAAAATGCACCGGGTATCATAGAATTGAATGTAAAAGTGTAAAACTAAAGAAAGTAAACCAGACAATTCATTGTGAATTATAACGAATCCACCTAAAATTATATTATGAAACAAACTGACACATAAATTTCATACACTCCCGCCACACTCCATTGAGGGTGATGAGATTTAAATTTCTAAACACAAAAAAAAAAAAAAAAAAAAAACATCTGGGCCAAGTCCTTACCACAAGGAATTTCAACACAAGTTACCATAAAAAATCTCACAAATTATAGAGTCTCATGATCCAAGTCATTGCTACTGAACAACGATCTTCACTTCAATACAAAAGTTCGAAGTCTCCGATGACTATACATATGTCCACATGGCCTCTTAATATAAGTTCATTTCACAAAGGTTGTCCTTTCCTTTCGGACGAGTACTCATGGACCAAGTTCCACACATTGTACCTGCTTAGCAATAGAAAAACAGATTCATTGCCAGCCATATGGCTGATTGCGATTGCCTGGCATTGAATTTGAACCTCTTCCTGTACCGGAACCTCCATATTGACCACCTTGATTATAGTTTGGAGGGCCAACACCATAGCCACCAGAGGCTCCTCGAGAACCAGAGGCAGCTCCTGGTGGTCCTCTCCCTTGTGTTGGATATGGCCCGCTACTATAGCCACCGCCTTGGCTCCCACGATCCGCATAGTATCCTCCAGCGGGGTTCCCACCACCAGAAGGGTACCGACTCGGCCCTCCAGGACCTCGACCCTTTCCATAATGATGATGACCGGGTCCAGTGGAAAGTGGAGGCTGGGAATTTATGTGATGGTTAGGACCTGTCCATTGCGGAGCATGCGCTTGTCCCGGTTGCATTTGGGGAGCTAACCGAGAATGTTGCTGTGGGTGCTGCAATTTCTGCCTCTTGGCGTTTTCGTCAATTTGTCGCTGCTGCTGTCGCTTTTTCTTTGTCTGGAACTCGTGTGAGGACTCATATTTAGGTAGACTGATAAAACATATCACAAAGATTGTCAGTCTAGAAAGTGAAAAGGCCCAGAGTAAAATACAGTAAACAAACTCAGTTCCTCCTGAGTGTTTTTTTGCAAGTCAATAACAATACATGCAACACTGAGCTTCCCAGAATCATCTAGCGCTGAACTTAAAAAAGAACATATACCTTAATATGAAGATAATACATATACAATTCCTAAAATTTTCAACTTATGCATGAAGGTACCTTTTGGGATCGCAGGGCAAGGGGTCCGTCCAGAAATATTCAGCATCAAGCGCATCTTTAGCAGATATTCTCTACACAAGTTGAGGTGAGAAAATAAGGAAAAATCAACAAAGTATATCAAAGCTAAGGAGGTTATTATAATACTTTTACATTTGACATATACTGTCATAACTAACACTGGGTTCCCAAGTTTTATTTTTGAGAGGAAGGGAAAGAAAGAGATGAAAATGTGCTTATTTTATTGATATCTTGTGTTTCCACTTAAAAGGGAAAGGAAAGAAAAGCTAGAGAATATGAGTCAATTTCTCTCTAAAGCTTTCTTCCTAAAAATGGAAAGAATGGAAGTGAGACAAGTCGCAAATATCATCTATCATTACATAATACCCACACTTTCTTTTCTTTTTTAACAAAATTTCGGAACCATGAGGAAAACAAAAACTATGAATATGAACAAAAAAAACTTCTTTTCAACTACATCTGCTACTGCACCTATTTTGAGGTAACAAAGGAACTCGAAATAGGTGACATGTATTTAATTATAATAACCGAGTCTACCACACTATACAGTAAACCAATCAAAAGATTTTGAACTATTTTGCAACCAATCAGATAGTTTTTAGGCCTAGACTCATAGTTATGCGTATTGCATAATAATCAAAACAGAAGCAATACCTGACTCGGATCCAGGGTCAGCATTTTCTCCAGTAAATCAAGAGCATGTCGGTCAAAACTGCATGACACATGAAATGTTATAGTAACTAAAAATTCTCCATAAAACCAATTATAGTGTAATTAGATTCACTTAACTGCCTAAAAGCCTCCCGCAGTCGTCTCTTTATAGGTCTTGCTGGTTTAAATTTGTTATACCATGGGGTCCTAGACACTCCAGGCCAGTTGATTTCATCAGGAGTTCCACAGAGCTCGAAAATCTTGGTCAATTGTTCAGGCTACAATAAATCCATGGAAATGTACAAATCAACTCTATGAAGTACATAACAAACAAGGTAAAATGTACATGTTCATTGTCCTTATGTAACAATGTGATACAATAGAATGATTACCTAGCTAGAGCTACATATACGGGCTAATAAGAGTTAAAAGCAAAAGTCAGCATTTGATGGAGGACAGTCAATGATGTAATGGATGATGGATCAGTCAGCAGGTTTGCATATTATAACAGACATGCTTTGTGATGTAATGGATGAGGATTACTGGATAGTTGAGTAGTTGTGAAGTATAGTGATTTGTGAATAAGTACAGATATGTAGAATGAACAAGGCTTTCATGCTTTAATGAACTCTTACAAGAAGTTCTGGTGCAGGACAGTGGGTCTAGAAGCCCAAAGAGAGTCTTTGGCAACAATATCAAAGGCTTTGGAGGCCCAATTAGTTTACAAAATATTATTGTTATTACTGATGATTACATATGTTTAGGAAAAGATTAGGATATATTATCTTTTTAGTATTTGACTTCGATAAGGAAAGTAGAATAGGATTATTATATATAGGATCCTATATGCTGTATAGAAGCAGAGTTATTATTATTGAGAAATATAATGAGTTGTCTCTTGCGAGAGATCTCTTCCACAAACCCTAATTCCCAATAACCAGCCCCATCCCCTATCACGTTCAGCAACAGTTCCTATGTTATAGTGAGAAATCTAACAAGAGATTTCAGGAATTGGAGAATCTGATGGTATAGCTGCTCAGAAAATGGATTTTCTGAAAAAGAAAGCTCAAAGAAAGAGAGTAGCTAGGTTTGTCAATCCTTTGCTAAAGCAAATCAAAACTGTACACAGGAAGGGATAGAGAAGTCCTTGCATCACCTAAAACTCCGCTTCACTAAGTTTAGGGAAAGATCTGGAGTTGCTCAATGGATACATAATTGCAAACAATATTTCAGTGTAGAATTAGAGAGGGAAAGAAGATAGCCATAGCAGGAATCCATTTAGAAAGAATAGTTAATATATATAAACTAGTATTTTTGCCCGCTTCGCTGAGGCGTTACCAAAATTTTATTTTATATGTATATTAAAAATATATTATATTAATTATATTTAAGCCTAAATTTTAAGTTTTAGTGAAAATCTATTTATTTAAAAATAATTTAAAGTATGATAGTAATTTTTTTTTCTTTTTTATTAGTTGGACTTGGGGCTATATAATAAATGAATGTGATTGTAAAGTTGTGTAACCCTTTTTCTTCTTTAACTTGTGTAATCAAATTTTAAATAAATTATATCAACGCATAGCTCTCCACACTCTTATTTTAGACTCTAATTTTGTTCTCTCTTATATCCTTATTTCTCCTTTGTGGCATTTTTTTTTTTACATTCTTTGGATCATTTTTATTCTACCATTTCAATTTATCATATGGAATAATGGTTAAAAGAAAAATTAACAAATTTATATACGTGTATGTTAAACTAAAATCTTTAACTCTGCAAAATGTAAATATAGTATTTTATATCAAATTCTAATTAAAATATAATCTATGGTATATTCATATATTTTGAGTTACCCCGATTATAAAAACCTATCTACATACACACAAATCTCAAAGAGAGTGTAGTATATAAAACTTCAAAAACCATTTTTTTCTCAAAAGATTTTTAAAAAGTATTTCCATAACTTTCGTTGATATATTATAAAACTTCAATTTTTAAATATCTTTCAATAAATCGTATAAAATCTACGCGTTAAGTTTTGTGCTTTAAGGTTCCGTCTATTCGTAACTAATAATATAAAATATATACCAACTAATTTAATTTTTCGTTCTGCATCACACAAAGGATAGGGATAATTTTTTGACTGTATTACTTCTACACTGGTCACTGACCAAAAACTATTCTTGGAATATTGATACCCAGTTCTGTTGCATTGATCCTATTCTCTTGGATCATTATCAAGGTTATCACGGCGCCAAGTCGACCCTCGACGCCCGAGTACCTTCGAGAAGACTAGTCGACACGTCGCCCGACTAGTCGTTAAAAGTCGACAATATGTTTATTATGCGTATGCTTACTAGATTTTATATATAACATAACTAAACACATCCGTTCCATTATTTATATCAAAGTATTGGAATAATAAGTTCAAAATAAGCATAGTTACTGCATAATAACATCCATATTACAAATATCAAACATATCCAAGCATATAAAAACATAAGTATGATGAATATCAAGCAAAGTCATCCATCTTAAATCTTTATATCATTTTCATCTCCATCTCTTTCTAGTCTAATGTCATTTGGTTGGATCCGGTTATTGGTTTGATCAAGTGACGGTACACCACAATCATGGTTTTCAGGGCCCCAAATCGGGCTTCGAGACTCTTGGGTGAACCTTCGCGTCAACTAGTCGACAACAAGTCGGGCTTCGAGACTTTCGGCGCCCGAGTACCTTCGTGACGACTAGTCATCTTCGTGATAACAATGATCATTATAGCTTTCACTTTCTCCACAAAAAATCTTTTGCAGATTTATCAAATTACTTGCTTTACAGTTATTGTTATTTAAGTTTAAATACTTTTACGACATTTAGGTCGTAAAATTCATACTCCCTATTCTGGATGTTAGCTACCTTAGTTGCATGAGAATTTAGATTTACCCTTTCGAGGGTTTAGTAAAAGGCTGAGTCAAATATTTGCCACCACCCACATATACATACACTCCAGGTTAAGATAAGCTAACCTCTGCTTTCCCAGGTAAAACTGGTTTCCCTTGTAGAAGCTCAGCAAAAATACATCCAACCGACCACAAATCAACAGCTGGACCATACTTGGTAACACCAAGAAGCAACTCAGGAGGTCTGTTCCATACCAAGAAAACTTAATTGAATGATTCAAACCAACAATAGACATCACGAGTTAGCAATTTAGCATAACCCCGATAAATATAATTTAAAGATCATGCTCAAAGACTCACCTATACCACAGAGTTATGACACGATTTGTAAGATTTCCATTGTGATCATTGGAAAATGACCGAGCAAGTCCAAAATCTGCAAGCTTTAAATTTCCCTCATTATCAATGAGAAGGTTTGAACCTAGAAAAACCGATATTAGACAGGAAACTTTTTGTACAGAAAATTAACTTAAAAAATGATAATTAATGTTCGCCCAAGTCCCAACAGTCACCTTTGATATCCCTATGGAGTACTTGATTGACGTGACAATAATGAAGTCCTGTCAGTAATTGCTTCATATAACACTGCAAACAGAAGTTATCGGCAAAATTCAATGTTACAGATAATGATGTGACATCCTTTGATATGTCTATCTTGCATTACCTTGATCTGGGGGATGGAAAACCTCAGCCCAGGACGATCAGCAAGCCCAGTTAGGTCATGGTCCATGTACTCAAAAACCATGTAAATGTTTCCTTTGTACTTGTTGTCCCCGTCTATATTTTCAAATTTATTAATAACTTGTGTCAGACATTCACATGTCAAAACGAATAATACAAAACAATGAGGACAATATTAAAGCAATCATTTCAGATCATAACATAGAAAACTGGTACAGTATTAATGGTAGTAGTAAAATATAGATCTAATAAGGAAAAAGGAAATTGTAGTTACCTGGCTTTGCTTGCTCATCCGCCTCAGGACCTGACAAGAATCCAATAATAATGTTTACAAAGAATATTAAATAAAAAGTCAAGCTGAAGTGTAAATATCACACATGTACATATCATACTAAGTGTACCTGTAGATGTCACTATCTCTTTTAACCTTATGACATTTTCATGCTGCAACTTCTTCAGGATCTTAATTTCACGGATTGCAGTGATGGGAAACTTCAGCAATGAGCAATAATGTAAGATTTTTAATTCAGATTGCTACCAGAAGATATAACTACTACGAGATAATTTCTTGCAGATGATTTTTCTGACATCAAAATATTGCTAGAAAAATAACAATACCCCTTCCTTCTCGTTGTCCATCCGAATTTTCTTCAGAGCAACAATTTCTCCTGTTTTAATGTCTCTAGCCATATAGACTTGACTGGGAAGCAGAATAACACAAATCACAAACACATAACAAATTTTCAACATCAATACAATAAAAGTGATTTTCACAGGCATTCGTTTACTGTGGCAAGTATTTAGAGCTGAGATTATAGTATCACACATCTTAAAATATTAGTAGATCTCCATTTACGAAACAAAAATATACATGCAGTCATGCAGATGTTAAATTTCTCATAAATCCCACCGAAGAAGAGAGTTGGTCAATCTTCATGCCTATTCGATAAGCTACCACGTGTATTTGCAGAATAAACAAAGAAGGGTCATACAGCACAATGAAACTTGAAACGAATACGGATCACTTATTTAGGTGGCCTACAATTATAACCCTTGCACTAAAAATCATCTAGCAGTACAACCTTTTTAGCAAAAATATTTAAATTTAAGTTTTTTCTGCCAACCAATATTAGAATTAAAGTTGCTTTCCCTAAAATCAAGTTATTTAGGTTCTCAATAGTTACCTGGTAGTGCTCTCATAAACTTAAATTAACATCACCACTTCTATAGGTTTTTCGAATTCGACATCATACATCAACCACTTAAATCCATCGAAAACTCGAGAACTAAATACACTAGGCTTATAACAGAATAATCTTACAAATAAAAATCAAAACTTTACAAAAATCAATGGAGCAAAGAAGAATATAGAAACAATTTCTAGTTAATTAAGCATAATTTACACACAATTCATACATACATACAGGGGATAGAAACAAATTGAAAAAAAAAAACAAGAAAAAAAAAGGGAAATACATACCCATAAGTGCCTTCACCGATCTGTTCTAATTTTTCGAAACAATCGATGTTTCGAGAACCCCATGATGGTGATTCCTCTAAATTAAGCTGACCATACCCAGCTGCACCCATCTCTCTCAATCTATACTATGTATGTATGTATATGTAAGTATAGTGAGGTGTGAAGAACTGAATTGATTGCGCAAGTGTTTAATTTAAAACAACAAGAATCATGGGGGGATCACTTCTAGGGCGTAGGCGGCACCCAATTTCGATTACCTGATGATGAATTATATCTTCAATGTAAACGGGTCGGGTACTCCAAGGTCGATATTATTCACTCAATAAATTTTAAAGCGTTATAAATTATTTTACTAAATTTATTCTTTTTAATGTCGTCCTTCAATTTAGTTAATTTTTATCTTTGTTTTTGGTATTATTATGTTATTTTTTAATATTTTCATTTTTATACTCTTATAAATTTTTCTTTTTAAAAAAATTCATTTTCTAAAAGTATAGTGTATATGTACGGTTAAGTTTCATATCAATACTATCAATCTATACTATCTATCTATCTATACTATATTATTAAAGACGAAACATTAAAAGTTTTGGTCGGTCGGTCGGTATTTGGGCCGATTCACGGGTCTATCTATATTCAATTTATTAATAACCAATTACCTTTTTTCACTGCATTACCTATTTTATATATATTTTTTAAACCAAACCAACTCATCTTCTAAAAATAAAACGGGCAACATATATATAATATGATAATATTATTATATATTTATAACTATTACCTTTTTCAGCTAAAACACATTATTTTTTTATTTTTTACCTAAAACAACTCATCTTATAAATAGGACACATATATGGAAACAAAGTTTTTGATAACCAATTACCTTTTTCAGCTAAATTGTATTACCTATTTCATATATCTATTTAAATAAAACAAATCATTTTCTAAAAATAAGACGGGCAATATATATATAAAATGGTAATATTATTATATATTTATAACCGATAGCTAAAACACATTATGTGTTTTATATTTTCTAACTCAAACAACTTATCTTCTAAATATAATACATGCAAAATAAATATACAATGGTAATATTGTTTTATATAAATATTAATAAATAACAAGTTATTCTTTTCAGCTAAAACAAATTACCTCTTTTATATTTTCTAACTTAAACAACTAATTTTCTAAAAGTAATGCAGACGTATATATAAAAAAATTAATATAATTTTATATAATTGTTAATAAGTAACTAATTGTCTTTTTAAGGATATTACCTGTTTATATTTTTTAACTGAAACAACTCATGTTCAAATTAAAAATAACACGGGCAAAAGATAGATATATTGGTAATATTATTATATTAAACTTATGAAATTCATGTTTATTATAATTTTTTTAACATTCAATTTAAACGAGATAATTAATTAAAATAAAAGTAATAGTATATTCAAATAAACTCGGTATATTGAACAAGCACATATTTTGATATTTGCACTTGAGTCCCTTTTTAGATTTTTAAGAGTAAAAAAATATGAATCATTAGATATGTTATTTTAAAATATTTTATATTTTAATATCTAAAATACTACTATTGATTACGTCAATAGTATATTAAATTTAAATATTATATTGTTAGATTTATAAATCCAATATATATATATATATATTAAAATTTTATCAAATTATATATAATAACTAAAATCTAAATAAAAAATAAGAAAATATTAAAGAAGACCGTGCATCGCACGGGATATAAGCTAGTACTATTATATAATAGACGAAACATTAAAAGTTTGGTTGGTCGGTATAGTACGTTGTGATTTTACTTAATTGCCCTATTTCGTGTTTTTACTTAATTAACCTTACTTATTTATAGAAATATATTATTAAATAATAATATTACCTATTTTTAACCAATTACCTTTTTTCCCCTAAAATACATTATTTTTTCTAACAAATTCCCCTACTTTTTCAAACACGGCAATTACCTTTTTTAACTAAAACATGTTAGTTTTTCTATTTTTCCTTACTAAAACCCCTCATTTTCCAAAAATATCACGGGCAAATCTTTAGTTATTTATTTTTAAACCTATGATATTATAATTATTTTTTAAAAGTTTACCTATTTTAACATATCTATTTTCTTTTTTTTGAAGAAAACATATATACTTTTTTTTCTTAACAAATGCAATCACTAAGAATATTAAAATATAAATAATCAAATACCTATTTATAACCAATTACTCTAAAACACATTATAGATTTTTTCTAACAAAGTCCCTTCTTTTCTAAATATATAACGGGAAATTGTTTTTTCAATTTATTTTTTCAAATTTTCTCACTAAAATTCATTTTTTTTCCAAAAATATCATTTGAAACCCTTTTCTTATTTATTTTAAAACGAATTTAAATAATTTAAATTATTAAATTTTAAAACCTCATTTTCCAAAAATATCACGGACATTTATCTTTTTAAACTAAATATATGTTACATTTTTTATTTTTTCTTACTAAAACCCCTCATTTTCCAAAAATATAACGGGCAAACCCTTGTTTATTTATTTTAATATATGTTTTAATGTTTTTAATTAATTAAAAGTATTTAGCTATTTTAACATGCCTATTTATTTTTTTAACAAATACAATTAATAAAATATTAAAAATAAAATAATAAAATAACAATTAACAATCTGTGCATCGCACGGGTTTTAATATCCAGTATTACTAGTTTACTAAGTCGCGCTTCGCAGCGACCTTATAATAATTTTCTAATTTTTTAAATAATTGATATTCTACAAATCATGTTTTTAAATTAAATAAATAATAATAGTTTTAGCATTAATTTAAGGCTTCTTTGGATTTTTCGTCTTGTCGTGATAATTCACCGAAAGTCTGATATTTTTATATTTTTCACTTTTATTATTCTCAAAATTCAAATGTCAACGTATATCGTAAAATATATAATATATCGTTAATATAAAATTGTAGCATATAAGACGTTACTCCAAATGAAACGCTCTCTCGCTGTTACTAAATCTAAAAGATAATACGTTAATTTACATCATTAATTAATTAATTTTATAATATAAATTAATTATGAAATAATTTAATTAACTTGTGAATTATGGTCACCTATCAATCAACTAACTAAAATAACATTGTTCTTTAGAATTATGATACTAAAATTAATAATAATGTACATACCAAAAATAAGTTCAACATTACCATCATACTCAAACTTGTGTTTCGTGTTCGAAATAATGAAACCATCTATCAAAAGTAGATATTAATATCATATGAGAATAAACAAAGAAATAGTAACACCGTAACACAAATGACTTCCGGCAACCCGTGTTGAGTTCTAGGCATACCTCTTCGGTAGTAAGTTTAAAAATTGATTTTATGATGTATAATATGTTGAGAGTTACATGATCAAAATAATATCCATCTTCTCCATTTGACTTTTTATCTTGAGCTCACCAGTAACCACCATCTTTTATAGTACATAACCTGCATAATTAATACATAAAAAGTAATTATGCAGTTATATATAAAAATCTGCATCCAGATGAATGTATATATGATCAATACAATTATCAAAATGATATTATGAGATGAAGGAGAGTTGTTCAGGCTTCTGGCTAAACTTTTCCTTACTACGCCATATGGCTTTCTACAACACTTAGGACATGGGTATTACCTTCTTGCATGTTACTATAGCTATGAAATTTTGAACTTATGGTAACATTGTGGTTTTAGTGTTACAAATTTATAAATCCATGTTACTGTAGTTATAAAAATGTGTTACACTAACTAACACCGTGAGATGTGTTACCTTAGTATATTATTAAACAATTAAAATTTGAATTTTATTTAAAAAATCTAATAATTATCTCACTTTATAAGTAATTAATTTTAATAAAATCATTGGAGATATTATTATAGAAGTAATATTCTGTGAAATAATTGAATTATTTATATTTTATAAAATGCTTTTAATAAACTTATATTAAAAAGGTTTTAAAATAAAAAAAGTATTAAAAACTCATTAAATTTTGAGTAAAATCAATAATAATTTTATTAGAGAAAGTAACAGCTCCTAAAAACTTATGTTAATAATAGATTATAAGAGCGAAATAATTAAAATAATATATTTAATAATTATAATTTAATATTTAACACATTAAAATAAATTTGTAAATCTTTTATTTAAAAAATAAAAAAAATAAAGTATAAATAATTATTGAGATGAGCTGAGCTGCAAACAAATACAGGACTATACACTGAACGACAAACGAAAATTTTACAATTGGGTCAAACACAAGGCGGGGGAAAAATTGGGGGAAAATTTGAGGAGAGTACACTCATTCATCATTCTCTCATTCTCACTTCTCACTCAATCGCTCACTCCCTGTCAAGGATTAAGGTTCACACTGGTTAATCGAAGTTGGGTGGAGGGATTTAATTAGGGTTTGTGCTGGGTTTAATCCCCCTGTCTCTCTCTGTCTCTCTCCCCTCTCTCTCCTCTCTATCTCTCTATCTCTCTCCCCTCTCCCTCACACACACACTCTCTCTCTCTCTCTCTCTCTCTCTCTCTCTCTCTCTCTCTCTCTCTCTCTCTCTCTCTCTCTCTCTATCTCTCTCTCTCTCTATATATATATATATCTATCTCTCCCCCCTCCTTCTCCAGCTTTCTCCCTTGTGTCTCTCACTCTATGTCTATCTCCCCCCTCTCTTTTCTTATTAGTTTTATAATTTCGATTAGCTTATGTGTTGATTTGATGTTTTTTGCTTTGTACAGATTGTGTGGTTAGGTTCGGAGATTAGAAGCACAAGGTGTGCCGTCAAAGCAAGAT
This sequence comes from Heracleum sosnowskyi, assembly GCA_030848705.1. Lineage (NCBI taxonomy): Eukaryota > Viridiplantae > Streptophyta > Magnoliopsida > Apiales > Apiaceae > Heracleum > Heracleum sosnowskyi. The sequence continues at coordinate 15,153,050 of CM061237.1, forward strand.
GAGGCAATTACGGCTTCTATTACGGAAGTGTTGAATGATACCTTAGAAAATATAGCTCAGACGTTTGTTTCCAAGGCGGAAATGCAGAAGGTTTGATTCATAATCTTTGTTATTTGTATGCTGATTTGCGAATATTTATGTAGGGTTTTGTTATTATAAATTGTTTGTAATTCTGTTGTGATGAATGTTCTGCGGAATGTATGTATGTTCAAATGACCCGCGATGCTAATCTTGCCAAATTCAAATCTGAACTAGTTCAGAGGTGTGTTGTCTTTGCTTTTACTATTTACAGTTTACGTGTTTCTATGCTTGCTTGGTCTTGTAAGGATTCACTTGAGCAAAGGCTTATACGAAACTTATAATTACCTGTAATTATACTTATAAGGATTCACTTGAGCAAAGGCTTATACAATGTGGTGTTGACAGGCTATAGAAAAGGGAATGTGTATATAGCTGACTTCAAATCAACAAATGCAAATTCAATTACTTGTCTCTTCAGCAAAACAAGTAAAGATGAAAGCTGGCTGTGGCATAAAAGGCTTTCACATTTGAACTTCAAGTCCATGAATGACTTGGTGAAGAAAGGTCTTGTAAGAGGTATTCCACAATTGGAGTTTTCCAAGGATGGATTGTGTGATGCATGCCAGAAAGGGAAACAAAGGAAGGCCTCTTTCAGAAGCAAGACAGAGTCATCAATTGATCAACTTCTACACATGGATTTATTTGGACCAGTAAATGTGGTGTCAATCTCAAAGAAAAAATATTGTCTATGATTCTGGATGATTTCTCAAAATTTACATGGACCTACTTTCTACACTCAAAGGATGAGGCAAATGAAATCATAATCAATCACATCAAGATAGCAAACAATCATCCTGAATATCAAGTAAGAAGAATCAGGAGTGATAATGACACTGAGTTCAAAAATTCAAGCATTAAGTTATTTTGTGAGGACAATGGAATTGTTCATGAATTTTCTGCAGCTAGAATACCCCAACAAAATGGATTGGTAGAAAGAAAAAACAGAACACTTATTGAAGCTGCAAGAACCATGCTAGATGAATCAAGATTACCTACCTATTTTTGGGCTGAGGTAGTTAACAATGCATGTTTCACTTAGAACATTTCCTTGATAAATCAAGCAAAAGGAATGACTCTATATCAATTGCTCAAAAAGAAGAAAACAACATTGGACTTTCTACATGTCTTTGGTTGCAAGTGTTTTGCATTGAGAAACCAAGGTGAAAATCTTGAGAAGTTTGAAGCAAAGGCAGATGAAGCCATTTTTGTTGGATATGCAGCTGGCAAAGCCTATATGGTTTACAATCACAGAATCAACATTGTTATGGAATTAGTACATGTTGTTTTTGATGATAAAAGAATTCAAGGACTTACAGATGAGGGTTTTCATGAAACTCTCAAATTTGAAAATGAGGTTGAAGGTATAGAATGCAATGAAGAAAATGATGAAGCTAATGATCATGATTAATCAAGAGTTAATATTTCTTCAATAGATGGAATAAATAGTGAAAGTGAAATAGGACCATTCATCAACAATGAAGCATCCATTGAAGATCATTCTGGTGCATCTGGTGATAGGACATTCGTTGAAAGTCATCATGATGCATCCGTTGAAAGTCATTTTGAGACATCCGTTGAAAGATCATAAAACAGAATGACTAACTCAATTAACTCAGGGGGAGTTTCTCAAGAAAACTAAACATCTCAACATGATCATGACAATGAAGCAACTTCATCAAGATCAAACCGTCCACCTCAGAGAAAATGGACTAGAGATCACCCATTTGAACTAATAATTGGTGATGTCTCTACAAAAGTTCAGACTTGAAGAGTCACTCAAGAAGAATGTTTATACATTAGATTTCTTTCACAAGATGAACCAAAGAAAGTTGAAGATGCTCTTCTAGATCCATATTGGGTATTAGCTATGCAAGAGGAGCTAAACCAATTTGAAAGAAACAAGGTATGGAAGCTGGTGCCTAAACCTAAAAACAGAAGTGTTATATGTACAAAATGGGTTTTCAGAAACAAGATGGATGAAAATGACATATTTACAAGGAATAAAGCTAGATTGGTTGCTAAAGGCTATTCTCAATAAGAAGGAAGTGACTATGATGAAACATTTGCCTCTGTTGCAAGATTGGAAGCAATAAGGATATTCCTAGCCTATGCAGCACATGCCAATTTCAAAGTCTATCAAATGGATGTAAAAAGTGCATTTTTTAATGGGGAACTGGAAGATGAGGTGTATGTCAGTCAACCTCTTGGTTTTGAAGATCCAAATTATCCAGAGTTTGTTTATTTCCCACTCAAAGCACTTTATGGACTGAAGCAAGCACCTAGAGCCTGGTATGACACTCTATCATAGTTTCTTTTGGAGAATCACTTCACTAGAGGTACCTTGGAAAAAAAAATCTTTTCTTCAGGGTTGTGAATGACTCTAGTATACTTGTTCAAATTTATGTGGATGACATAATCTTTGGGTCAACAGATGAGAGACTTTGCAAAAGGTTTGGCAAACTTATGCAAAGCAAATATGAAATGAGCATGATGGGAGAACTTACATATTTCCTTGGTTTACAAGTTAAACAAGTGAAAGATGGAATCTTTTTAAGTCAAACAAAATATGTTTATGATCTTTTAAAGAAATTTGACTTAATGGATTGCTCTCCTGCAAAAACTCATATGCCAACTGCCACTAAGCTTGAATTGAATACTAAGAAAAAAATCTGTGGACATTACAAGCTATATATAGAGGCATGGTAGGCTCACTTCTATATTTGACAACAAGTAGACCTGATATTATGTTTGCTACATGTTAATCTGCTAGATTTCAGGCTGATCCTAGGGAATCTCATTTAATTGCTATTAAGAGAATTTTCAGATATCTCAAAGGAACACCGAACCTTGGCATTTGGTACTCTAGAGAATCTGATTTTAATCTAATTGGTTATTCAGATGCAGACTATGCAGGTTGCAAAATTGACAGAAAAAGTACTACATGCACCTGTCAATTTCTGGGAAACAAGCTAATATCATGGTTCAATAAGAAGTAAAATTCAGTCTCTACATCAACTGCTGAGGCTGAGTACATTGCAGCTGGAAGTTGTTGTGCACAAATTCTTTGGATGAAAAATCAATTACTTGATCATGGGTTAAGAGTTGATAAGATTCCAATTTTATATGACAACACTAGTGTAATTGCCATAACTGAGAATTCAGTGCAACACTCAAGGACCAAGCACATTGACATTAAGTATCATTTTATCAGGGAACATGTGATGAATGGTACTGTGGAACTACATTTTGTTCCAAGTGAAAAAAATCTTGTAAAATTTTTTACCAAGCCACTTGATGAATCAACATTCTCAAGGTTGGTAAGTGAGCTAGGTATGCTTAACTACTCTTAATCTTTTTGAATACATGCAAGTGTAAAATGCAACAAGTGTTATGATGGTTTTCTTGAGAATTGTAATTCTCAAAAAAAGTTGAAATTTTGTCTAAGTCAAAATTACTCTTTCAACGGATACCCTTATTAGTTGAAAGTCATTCATAACACTGGATTTTTACTTTTCAACGGATACCGGCTATTTGTCATTTCAACGGATAAACTAAATCTCAAAAGGTTTATATCTCATCCGTTGATTAGTAGCGTCTTAATCTCAACCGTTAATGGTCACATCTCTATCCGCCGCTATATACATACACCTGTGTGTATATAACTACAATAAATTCGTGGCTATTTTCTCTCTTACTTTATTTTTAAACGGTTACTTTCTGCACAAATCAGATAATTTCTTTTAATTATTTGATTAACTTTGTGATTTATTTGTGGGAAGTATAAATACATTTTTGCTTTTGACAGTTCATTTTTATCTTTCCCCAAATTCACTAAGGCAAAAATACTCTCTTCTCTTTCAAAGCAAAACCTCTCTCTGCAACTAATTTCTCTTCAGCAATGGCACCAACAAACAAGACCATGTCACTCACTGACTTTACCTATGAGAAGAACAACTTCACTGCTTTGGTGGATTTTGAAAATCACCCAGAAGCATACCATAAGATGATGAAGTTCATTAAGGGATGCAAGTTATCTCATGCAATGCTTGATGCTTCAACTATCTATTGTGAAGTTGTGGAAGAGGTATGGACTTCTTCAGTGTTTGACTCTGAGAACGCCACACTCACCTTCAATCTCAAAGGTATGGAACATGTTATCAATGCTGATGTTGTGACTACATGTTTAAGATTGCTTGAAAATAATTGTTTAAAAAAGCATACTGATAATGATATTGTTACCATGCTTAATTCTATTAATTATGCTAAAGAGACTGCTAACCTAGGCAAAATCCAGAGAAAAGGCATGATCAAATAATGGAGTTTCTTTTGTGATGCCTTTATTAAGGTTTTTTCTGGTAAAATCAGTAACTGGGATGTTGTCACAACTTCCATGCTTGACATGCTTTATATGTTGCTAAATGATAGATATTATGACTTAGGTTCTATGATTTTAATTGAAGTAGCTGCCAAGTTAGGATATAAAGAGTCTAGGTCACAAAATATCTATTTTGCTAGATTTATCATGTTATTGGCTAACCTTGTTGACAAGGATATGAAAATTGAGTTCCCTGCCAACAAGATGGATTGTTGGGTTCAAAATAAGAAATCCTTGAGGACTTGAATATGATGAACCTACACAGCACTGTGGAGCTACATTACTTGCCTATCATTGAGGTGCTTCATGTAACTTCAAATCCTACTGCAACTTCTCAACCCCCTACTTCTTTGATTTCTAGTGCCACAATGGAGGCTGGTACTGTCCAACAGCCTCCTACCCAAGTGGCCAAAACCAAAACTCACAAATCCAAATCTAAAAGGCCAACCTCAGGTGCCTCTCAAAAGGCATCTGTTGCAAAAACTACTACTCAACCTGAGGGGAGTGAACATGTGGTAGTGAGGAGTGAGGGAATGGGTGAACATCAAAGAAACCCCAAGGATAAGGTTGGAGAGGTGAGTGAATCCCACCCAAGCCACCCTGTATCTTCTCAAAAAGATACAGTGGTTGAAAAGGTAATTAACACATCCTTAGTGACATCCTCCCAAAAGGATATCACTATTGAAAAGAGTTCCCAACCAGGAACACATAACAAAAGGGATAGGGACACCAGAAGCCCCAAATCTATCTCCAAAACATATGATAGGAGAAAGATGATTAAAACCACTAGGGATGCACATGGTGCACACACAGTGCATGCCAAAATCACAGATTTTGTGTCTGCACCTTCTCAAACTCAGATTGATGTGGCTCCAGTAAATATGGAGTCACAACCCCATTCTTTGAACATCACAATTGAAACAGAAACATTAAATTCACCAACTCTCTCTTTGGATGTGGACATGATCCAAACATCATTTCCTGATTCTCCATCTCTTAAATTCATGGAGGAGCCCCACTCTGAAATTGGTGGTCATCATCTTTTAGATGATTTGTTGGACCATCAATCTTTTCTTTATGAAACTTTGGTTAAATCTGTGGCACCTCAATTAAAATCAATCTCCACATATTCTACCTTAGTTTTTATTTCAACTGCTACTTCTTTTCCTTCTTCAACGGATATCTCTCATCCGTTGATGAGTGTTTCTCCTTCAACGGATATGCCTCACAACAGTCATCCGTTGAAGATCACTTCTACTACTTCAACCGATATTCCCCATCCGTTGAAAGTCTCTTCTACACTTGAACTTACAACTTCAATTATTTCAAAATCAAGTGTAGATGAGCTAGTAGTTGTTGAAACACTCTTAGGACTGAGGGCATGGAGTGAAAACACTGAGAGTGAGAGATGCTGGATTGCAGCCAAGCAAAAGGAGAGGGAGAGGTTGAGAGACATGTTATTTCTTCTAGACTGGTAAAAGTGAGCTTAGAGAGTACCACCTTAGTAGGTGAAGGTGAGGGTGTGAGAGGTGTGAGCCAGGGGGAGCCCCTGTTGCAAGAAAAGAGAGATGAGAGAATAGCAGGTACATGAGAGATAATGATGGAAGCTATTACAACCATTGATAGTGAGTTAATGGATGTCAATGAGGCTGAAAGGGAAAGATTAGCTCAGTTAAATTACCAAAATGCACTGAGTCAAATCAACCTGGATGCTGAGACATTTACTCATCCAGAGCCAGCATATCAAGTTTTGGCTAGACAGGGCAATGTGGAGGCAGAACAAATGTTGCACTTAGTCCACACTACTGAGTCAATGTTTAGAGCCAAAGATGACATCTCCAATATGCCTTCAGGAGCTGCTGAAGATTTTGAATATGAAAGTGCATTTGAAGGAGAAGACATTGGTGAAGATATAGGTTCAGATGTTGGTGAAGGAGTAGATGCAGGTCCTTCCACCTTAGAAAGCACATCTAATTGGTTATTCTCAAACCAAGTTACTCTAGAGAATATCAATATGGTGCTTCTCAAGTAACATCAACAAGCTTTCACTGAATACCAGACAACCAACTCTACAAAGAAAATCATACGGTCCAAGTTTATGACCTCTCTACAACTTCAAAAGATGCACTTTTTTAGGCACAAAGTTCTAATAGAGGAGATCAAAACTAAGATGGATGAAATCAAAGATGCTATAGATAGAAGAATTGACACTGTCAACTCTATTAAAAGGAGGCTTCAAAAGGATGATCTTCTCTATCAATCCGTGGAGACTCTTACTAAGAGGGTTGATCAAATGGAATAAAAGATGGACACCTTTCTAGTCAATCAAAAATTGTAGACTCAACTCCTACAACAATTGCTGCAGGCTACTGGTACTGTTCAAACCCTTGATGATAACAAAAAGGGGGAGACTGCACTAGTGGTCTCTGAACCAGTAATCACATCAAATCTACCAATGTCACAAGTTGAGGGGGAGCCTGCCATCCTAAGTGTGCCATCTACTGTGGGGGAACAATCTTTACCAACACCTCAGATAATTGAAAATCCAATTGAGTTTGAACTCAAAAAAGTGGTGGTGTCTCTTCCTCTAGTCAAGGCTAGTGATTTTGATTTTTCTGGCTTGAGTGAAGAAGAAATGGTTGCAAGGCAAAAGGATATTGAAAGGACAAATGAAGCAATCACTTAAAGGATTCTAAATATTGAAAGACTAATCAAAGAATCCATCTTCAAAGCTCTGACTACTTATCAAATACCCTTATTGCCAGTATCCTCAGAACCAGCACCCATCCATACCATAATTTTAAAAGTGATCACTCCAAAGAAAGTGTGCCCTGATAGACTTTTTGATGTTGAACCCTCTTATCTCAAGGAGTTTGAATCAATTCTAAGTGGAAGGACTGGTTCTCCACCTAAACATCATGGCAAGAACAAGCCAGAACTGGATTATCCATTCTCCAAGCCTGATGAAGACAAGGTGATGGGAAAATTGATTAAGTTGTTTAAAGGGACTTATGATGTGAAAGATAAATAATCTATGAAACTAATCTACAGGAATGGAAAAGCATTGCATATCCCAAATATCTATCCTAGATTCACTAAAGCCAAAAGAGAAGAAATCTCAAGACTTCTGAGGGAAGCTCATCCTAATTCCTTTGAATCTACACCTGAAAAGCAAGCAATCATCCTGATTCCTTTGAATCTACACCTGAAAAGCAAGAAAGACTGGCAAAAGAATTATGGAATGAGTTAGAAAATGAGGAGAGTGAGACTGAGGTAGCCCCTCCTCATAAAAAGAGGAACAAGGTAAAAATAGTGCCCAAAACAAATCAATTCAAGAGGAAAAGAGAAGATCAAATAGGCATGTCTCCCCTAAAGAACAAGAAGCTGTGAAGAAAACAGAGGCACAATCAATCACCTTTGAAGACATAATTCAACCTGCAACTCAATTAGACACTACATTCCATGGGACTCCAGTTGAGCTTAAAGATGAGCCCATAGAATTTGACAACTTGGTATTCCCTAAGATTATACTGGAAGCTAAAAAGAATAAGAAGAAGAGGGAGCCAATGAAGAAAGTTCTTAAGGGACCAATCAAACTCTATTCTGTACCTCAAATAGTCAAGCCCATGGAGAACAAGGATGATTATCAATACAAAGCTGATATTCAAGAATATTCAGACTTGGATCTCTTTCTGGATGAACTCATTGAAGTGAGAGGCATTGACAAACACAAGAATCTGCCTGAGAGACTCATGTTTGTCTACAAAAGTGGAGTGGAGAGACCATGGCCCTTGCAAAGAATTCTAGGAGAAGGATACCCAACCTTGGCCAAGGTATTCTCAAGCTTTAAGAGTACAAGATGATTCTCTCAAGTTGCAAGGGGGTTAATGATGAAACAGATTGAGAAAATCAGGGCTAGTTGGAACTCACCGGAGAGTTTGCCTATGAAGTTAAAGATCCCATACAATGGATAGAAAATTCATCTCCAACCTTTTTGGATGATGTAATTCAGGGATGAAGATGGATGTAGAAGGTTTTTCAGACTAGAGGACCAACTATCTAAGGCAAGCACTAAGTACCTTAGATGGCTGCAATCCAAGCTAGATCCTAAAATTGTTGAGGAAGACAACTTCTACAGACAACTTCAACAACAAATTGAGGCCAACTATACAAGACAAGGGAAGACAAAGATTCAGCCTCCCGGAGAGAAGAAAAGGAACTAAAACTGCTCAGACTAGAGAAGCACTCTCTATGTAATGTACTTCACACTTCAAGTTTTTCACATTTTTATGATACTGTAGCTCAATACAAATTTTGCACCTTTCTGTATATTCTTAAGGAGTGTTTTGTTATCATCAAGCCCTGAATTTATGTCTGATTCTCAACCAGACATAAATTGGGGAAGATTGTTAGGAATTATGTTAATTCTTGATGATAACCAAATTAACTCATTAAAATTTGTACAAGTAAAAATGTAGCCTTCAACGGATATCATGTGTATACAGTATCCGTTGAAGGGTAGCTTATCAATTGATAAGACTCTTCGTAACATGTTCCTTTAGTTTTAATAGCAGTTGAAAGTATAAGTGTTAGGGTTGAGTAAGTCATGTTGACTATCAATTGATATGTTGGAAGGCTAATTATAAATATTTGATGCCTTGTAATTTTACATAAGTGAAATGTATTTCAACGGATACAATTCAGCCTTCAACGGATGCAGCCAATACACCTTCAACGGATGCAACCAAGATACCTTCAACGGATGCTTGAAAAATCAACCTCAACCGATACAAGGCCAATAATTAGCAGTTGAAAGTGTGATATGGACAGTTTTGACAAGTCACATGGGTTGATGGAACAAAAAGGAGCATGGAAACCGGAATTTTGGGAAACCCCGAAGAAAAGGAAGCATTCTATTTTCATCTAGTCAATAGAGATGATTGAAGAAGGATATTCAGCAAAAAGGCAAATCATTTCAAGGACCACTGGACTTAGAGTGGAAAAGCAAGCTTTTGGACTTTACATACTGAAAATTTTATGTAGTTCAATTAGGCTTGTAAACTTGGTGTATATAACCAAGTGTAGCAATATTTTTGTAAACAAGAAATCTGTTTTTAGTTTTCTAGAGCTTAAGCAATATTCTTTTGTAAATTGTTGAAGCAAAAAAACATTGTAACTCCAGCTATGTGTTTGCTCCAAACATCATAGAGATTTCTTCAAATAAAAATCTCTCAGGTGGAACAATCAATTCACCCGAATTTTTAATTCTTGTGTTTTTATTTATTGTAATTTCAATTTCTGTTCTTAAGGATCTCTTGTCTGCAAAGAATTGGTAATTTTTAAAGGATTGTATTCAACCCCCTTCTACAATCTTATGATCATATTGTTTGGGAATAACACAAAGATTTATAATTTATATTCCAATTATAAAAATAGATTGGGGAATTTCGGAGTGTCATGTAGGCGTCTGAGAATTTTTTTATATAATATAAAAAATAAAGATATATATAAAAAACAAAACATTTAGAGTTTTGAAAATTTTGGAATGTAAATAGAAATATTACTGTCATTATCTGATAATACCTACCTTGTATAATTCTTTTCATCCCTAAAATTTGAACCTAAAAAGAATAAATTTAATTTTTGATGTTAAAAATAAATGAACTCACATAAAGTAGCTAATTTTCTTATCAGTCAACAGGAGAAATGTCAATCAAAACCATTGAGCGTGGCCAAGAATTCTAAAATAATGGCCTCATCTCCATCAATCTTAAATTATCGCCCTTCAAATTGAAAGGTTAGTAAAAGAAAAAAAAATGCTAAAAATCCTAAAACAATCTCTCAAAATTTGTATTATATTACCGCCCAGTAGGGCTGTGCATTCGGTTAAAACCGAACCGAACCGAATTTTATTTCGGTTAACCGAAACCGAAATCTTGAAAAAAAGGTTACCGAAAACCGAACCGAAATAAATTCGATTTTGAACCGAACCGAAATAAATATTTCGGTTATAACCGAAAACCGAAATTTAAAACCGAAATTTAATACAAGTTGCTGAAAATGCATAAAAACATTCAAAAAAATCCAATTTGATACAAAGTCACTGGCAAAGCTACTGAATAATTAGTTTACACTTTGCAGCACCAAATTGTAACAATCAGAAATTTAAATGGCAGAGGGCAAAGTTTGAGTTCCTGGCGTTTCAAGACTCACAACAATCGGGGGCCTGTACTAATTAAAATAATTTTTGTGCTCAGAAGTCACATATGCTGGTGTTTTTAGTTTATCATCCGGAAATGGAATGATGAGTTTTACGAGCCTATAAATACTGGGTCGAATTTAGCTTCCTAATTACTTCATTTCGTCCGAAACAACCTAGTAATAGATTAATAGATAATATATTATTAATATAAATGTTTTATTTTTTATGTATATAAAGAGTAATTCGGTTATTTATTCGGTTTTTCGGTTAACCGCGGTTAAAAACCGAATTACTGATATTTCCTTACCGAAAACCGAACCGAATTATGAATATTGGTTAACCGAACAGAAATTATTTCGGTTATTCGGTTCGGTTATTGGTTAACCGAACCGAATGCTCACCCTCCGCCCTTGTGCATTAAGCCATGCAAAAACTCATCAACCATCATTCAGTTTACCACCATGCATGGTATATATTCAATTAATTGCTTTATAATTCTTCGAGGTGATAATTATTTTATATAGAATTATATATAGTCAATTAGCTATAAATTTAATTAATTTTGTAATTTTTGGATTTTGAATATATAAAAAATAATAAACATAGTTAATTAATTATAAAATTTGATTTAGATTATAATTTTCGGAAGACTTCATCTTTTATAAGTATTAATTTTTTTACAAATTAAGATTTATAAAAAAAAATAAAAAATTTAAATTTTAAAATAGAGATGCTCTAGTAAATAAAGAATCATGATTAGAGTTCTTCGCAAGTCTAGGATCATGGTGTTCTTTCAATCTACACTAAAATCTGCTGGGATTGATAATGTCTAGGGTTAATAAAGTTTGGCTCCCTTTATTGTGTCAAACATATAATACAACTTCAATTCTCACCACCTGATCTACGATCAAACTAAACAAAAAAGTATTACTTTGTTATTTTTTCTAAAAGATAAGAAAATCATGCCTTGCTTGCTAGCTTGGACGACATGAATTCTAGAATTAGACTAAAGAAGCTTAATTAATATATTGACCCAACCGTAAGCAAACAATTTAGTATACTTTGTATAAAAAACTTCATACCAAAAGAGAAAGAAAGAACATGTGAATATTATTAGAAAAATGCTAGAGACACAAAATTTGTTCCCAAAATTCTTCTCAAATACACATGACAACTCCTGATTCATTATAATAATAAAGTGGAACTCCTGCATTCACACCAATTAAAACATTCTAAATTGTCACATCACCCCTGTCATGTCATTTGATAACAATTTTTTGTACCAAATTTTGTGCCAATAACACTACTCATATTATTATACATGAATTTTTACAAAATTAAATCCAACATATTAAAAGGCCATCATAAAAAAAAATATATACAAGTGTAACACCCCCATCTATGTTTAATGGGGGGTATATGGTACAAAAAGATACCAAAAAGGACAATTGTATGGATTGCCAATAGAGAAACGCCTCTTAATACTACAACTGGTCTCTTAAAACTTAACAGCAATGGAAGCCTTGTTATTCTCAATGGATCTAATACAATAGTTTGGTCATCAAACTCCTCGGCATCTGTCAACAATCCAGTGGCACAGCTGTTAGATTCTGGAAATTTTGTTATTAGAGATGAAACTGACAGTTCCCCTGAGAATTTCTTGTGGCAAAGTTTTAATATAATTGGAAACACGTTTTTAGCAGGTAATAAGCTCGGGTGGAATTTGGAAACTGGGCTCGACACCTCAGTTCTTGGAAAAGTGAGGATGATCCATCTCCAGTGGAATATACATATCATATTGATCATACTGGATTTCCACAGCTAATACTGAGGAAAAAGGCTCCTCTATAGACTTTCGACCTGGGCCTTGGAATGGTGTTCGCTTTTCTGGCACGCCTAACTAAATACCCAACCAAATATATACGTTTGATTTTGTTTCTAATAATAACAAGCTGTATTATCATTACTCAGTTGTCAATAGTTCAGTTGTTACAAGGGTGATATTGCATCCACTTGGTTATATTCAAGGGTCTAGTGGTTGTGTAAGAAAAGTGCCATTAAGTTGAGGGGATGGTGAGGGATTCGTAAAGCATTCAGGGTTCAAATTGTCGGATACCCAGAAATCTTGGTTCAACAAGTATATGAGTCTCGATGAGTGTACGAGTGTGTGCTTGAAGAATTGCTCGTGTACTGCTTATGCAAATACAGATATTAGAGGGAGTGGAAGTGGATGCCTGTTATGGTTCAATGAGATTATTGATATTAGAGAGCATAAAGAAAATGGTCAAGACATTCACATAAGAATGGCTGCTTCTAAACTAGGTAAATTTAATTTATCTCTATATACTACCAAATTTACTACTGATCAAACTGCATTCTTGAATTAGCTAGGACATATCGTGGTCAAATTAATATCTAGTTTTATTGTTTCCTTTTTCGTACTATTTCATTGACATTTCTTCGTGGTAAAATGCGGTAAAGGGAGACCTGAACTAAGGCTCATGAGCATCCCTATTGTTTTGACGGTAACAATGATGCTAGGCATATACCTGTGCGTGATCAGGAAGAAAAGAATCAAGCACATGGAAGGTAAACAAGCAATCAAGCTTATCCTAGATTTATTTTCTCAAAAATTTTGCTTAGCGTGATTGAATGCCGTTGAATGTGGAAATTGCAGTGATAACAAGGCAGTATTATAAAAGTGACAGGGGCAACAGGAATGGTGAAGATGATTTACAGTTGCCATTGTTTGACTTCACAGCCTTAGCTAATGCCACCAATGGCTTCTCTACAGATTCTAGGCTTGGAGAAGGAGGATTTGGGCCTGTCTATAAGGTAATCACCATGATGGTGCCCTTGTAGGACAAGGATTTAGGCCACTCGGCTCACTCAGAAGTACAAAAACCACCAGACTAACAAAATAACTACTTTTACGGTTGCAATGGAAATAGAATCTGCATGAGTAGAATATTGGTGCTGCCCCTTTATAGGAGTGATTCACTGCAGAATATTTGTTATTTGATTCCAAGGCAGAACCTGACCCTGTCACATTGATTCATCTCAGGGTATGCTCGATGAGACAAAAGAAATAGCTGTAAAGAGGCTATCAAAGGACTCTACTCAAGGGTTGCAAGAGTTTAAAAATGAAGTTTCATGCATTGCTCGACTTCAACACGGAAACCTTGTGAAGCTTCTTGGCTGTTCAGTGAAGGAAGGAGAAAGAATGTTGGTGTACGAATACATGCCTAATAAAAGCTTAGACTCGTTTATATTTGGTATTTTTACATGCTTTAGTAATACTACTTTTTTATTCAGATCCGATACTCCTTTAGTATGATATTGTCACCTTTATTTTCATTAACTAGTAAAGTAACTTGATGACAATTGGAACAGATAAAGAACAAAGCAAGGCACTTGACTGGCCTAGGCGCTATAACATCATTAATGGCATTGCAAGAGAACTTCTTTATCTTCATCAGGACTCTAGAATGCGGATCATTCATAGAGATCTTAAAGCCAGCAATGTTCTACTCGATAACGAGAGGAACCCAAAGATTTCAGACTTTGGTACTGCAAGGATCTGTGGAGAAACTGAAACAGGAGCCAATACAACTAGAGTAGTTGGAACGTAGTAAGAATCTCTACAGATCTTTACAAAAAGTAATAGGCTGAGCTGAATTTTGATTCATTATTCGATATATTCTTGCAGTGGTTACATGTCCCCCGAGTATGCAATTGATGGCAAATTCTCGGTGAAATCTGATGTCTACAACTTTGGGGTATTGCTGTTAGAGGTAGTCAGTGGAAAGCGAAACAAAAAATTTACTCATCCAGATCACAATCTTAACCTTCTTGGACATGTAAGTTACTTTGAACATTATATTTTTGAAGTTTTATAATGAAATCTTTATGCTGTGGTTAAACCAACTTAATCTGTGTCATCAAATTTAGGCGTGGAGAATCTATACAAATGGCGAAGTGTTGGACATAGTAGATGAGGTTATTGCAAAGTCAAGCCATGAACATCAATTTGAAGTGTTTTGAGCTATCCAAATAGGATTGTTATGTGTGCAACAATATCCAGCAGATAGGCCAACCATGGCAACCGTGGTACTAATGCTAACAAGTGAAATTCCCCTGCCTCAGCCTAAAGAACCTGCATTCTTCAATGAGAGGAAACTGTACGAAGGAGACTCTACATCGTCTTCATCCAACTATTTAAGTGTCACAACTATGGCTCCCAGATAAACATATCATAAAAAAAAATTATTCATTTAAAACCTATCAATCGGCCTGAGAAGCAGAGCCCTTCTAAATAACAACTTAATCTGTCGAGCCACGTCTCACAACTGTCACCATTATGATTCTCAATCGCACCAAGTGAAATTCAAAACGGAAAGCCGTTGAGACCTTTCAAAATGATTAGATTTATAATCACGTGATAAAAGATATCTAAATACTACTTCTAGGCTCGCATATAAAATAATTTATCGAATTTTTAATCGAGCTGAAGATTCGTAATATCAAATTTCAATTAGCACAAGTACAGGTATAAGTGAGAGAAAATGTTTGCGAGTCATTCGAGTTGATCGCATCAATATTTGAATTCGACTCGACAAAATAGTGTTATTATGCTCCAACTATTTTTTGTCATAGTATAAGATACTCTAACCTCAGGGGACATCTGCTTTTGTATTTGGTTAGTGCGGCACAGTTGATGGAGTATTTATCCACACTATTCCAACTATTTCTTGTAACAAAATTTCATCTTCCTCAGTTATTTCAAATAATAACTCAAACTGATTTAAGGGGTCGCTTGGTTCATGAATTGGTATGAGTTTGAAATCAGGAATCGGGTTGAGGTGGTATGGGGTTGAAAAATTAACTCCTTATATATAATAACCGTAAGGAAGATCTTATCCAAAACTTTGGTCGGTCACTGTACTACCAAAAGTATATGATCTGTTGGATTATAAACCTATAAATATTCAAATAGATTAGGACCGTTAGATATAATATTAAAAATTGTATTTGATTAATAATAGGATAATATTTAAATACTAAAAGGTGTATTTTGATAATTTAAACCAATTATAAATGGGTTTTCTATATTGAATAGAAATCTTTATGTAAAAATTCGTAATTATCTTTTCTCTTTAGTTTATGGATAGTTCCAGTTAGATAAAAATTATTAAACCATAATTAAATTAAAGATAATTTTGTTAGCTTCGCATGGGCTGTAAAATCGTTAAAATCTGTTGTCTAAAACTCAAGATAGAACCCAAACAGTAAAGTGATTAAATTAAACCAATTATAAATGAGTTTTCTATATTGAATAGAAATCTTTATGTAAAAATTCGTAATTATATTTTCTCTTTAGTTTATGGATAGTTTCAGTTAGATAAAAATTATTAAACCATAATTAAATTAAAGATAATTTTGTTAGCTTCGCATGAGCTGTAAAATCGTTAAAATCTGTTGTCTAAAACTCAAGATAGAGCCCAAACAGTAAAGTGATTAAATTAAACCAATTATAAATGGGTTTTCTATATTGAATAGAAATCTTTATGTAAAAATTCGTAATTATCTTTTCTCTTTAGTTTATGGATAGTTTCAGTTAGATAAAAATTATTAAACCATAATTAAATTAAAGATAATTTTGTTAGCTTCGCATGGGCTGTAAAATCGTTAAAATCTGTTGTCTAAAACTCAAGATAGAGCCCAAACAGTAAAGTGATTATCTAAATTTTAATAAATATTTTTTTTATTATAGCATCAATTTAATTTTTTTCCCTAATTCTTTTAAATTTATAAGTTCTATTTTTATTTCAATAAAATATTAAAATCAATTTAAGAAAAAATTAAAATTGATATGGTCCGTGTACGATCACTATACGACCAAATTAATAATTACAGTTAGATCTTAAATAGATCGATGAGAATTGTTAGACCTAATATTAAAATGTGTATCTGATTAATAATTAAAATTATATTTAAATACTAAAAAGTGTATTTTGATAATTTAAAAGTTTTCTATGTAAAAATTCTTAAATATATTTTCTCTTGAATTTATGTATAGTTCCAATTAGATAATAATTGTTAAACCAAATATCAATATAATGCTCATGTATATCATACTAACAATCATACACGTGAACCTACAGAGATTTACGAGAACTCCTGTACATAAATAAATTTAAACACTTTTTTTTCTTAAGGAACATAACAATTTGATTAATCCAAATTATAATTATATTATTTTACATATAACAAACCAAAAAAAGGATAATATCAAAATATTATTAAAATATTGAGGGTTTCATATTCATAAATGATAATTTTGAATATAATACTTATATTAAAATGTGTATTTGATTAAATGTAGGATTATATTTAAATACTAAGAAGTGTGTTTTGATAATTTAAACCAATTATAAATTGATTTTCTATATTGAATTGAATTTTTTATGTAAAAATTCTTAACCATCTTTTCTTTTCGGTTTATGGGTAGGTCAACCGGTCAAGTTAGATAATAATTATTAAACCATCATTAAATTAAAGATAATTTCGTTAGTTTCGCATGGATTGTAAAATCGTCAAAATTCAATTTATAAAACTCAGGATAGAACCTAAATAGTAAAGTGAGTATCTAAATTTTAATAAATATTTTTTTTATTTTTGTAGCACCAATTTATTTATTTTTCCACTAATTATTTTAAATATAGAAATTTTATGTTTTTTCAATAAAGTATTAAAATTAATTAAGAACAAATTCAAATCGATAAAGAATATAATAATATGAGAATAAAATTTTATATAATCATAACATAATTTTTATTCTGTTTAATAATTTTTAAGTAATAATGTATTTTAAAATTTTATATACACTGTAAATAAAAACCGAAACATTAAAAGTAAAAGCAATTAGTAAAATACTTATATCAGTATATACTTGATATCCTTATTATATTAAATCCTTAGAGAAAAATTCTACGGAGACCTGAACTTAAGTGGAGACCGAGACCATGTTACACCATTCGTTTCTATCTAATCCGGGTACATATTATTTTGTTTTACACACTTATAAATTGGTTGTATGTAGGCATATACAGCTTATACGTTACCAACAACGTTAACTACAATATCCATTTTTTTTATTCAAAAAATTTGCACAATTTTAATATTCTATGTTATTTTGTTTGAAAAACTTTTTACTTTCAATTATTGTATTCATAATTTTTAGTGCACTATATTATTATTTTAATTTAGTGCATTACTTTAGTTGCAAAACATTATTATTTTAATATTTTAATATTTATTTTTGCATAATTTAATTGTTTACACATTTTTTCATTGTTATACAGTAAGCATTGGTTTTTGAAAATCGTTAGATCAAATATTAAAAAAGTGTATTTTATTAATAATAGGATTATATTTAAATTCTAAAAAGTGTATTTTGATAATTTAAACAAAATATACCAAATATAAATAAGTTTTCTATACCGAATAGAATTCTCCATGTAAACAATTAGTGACTTTCTTTTCTTTTTCATGGACAATTCCAGTTAGATAAAAATTGTTAAACCATCTTTTAATTAAAGATAATTTAGTTATCTTCGTGTGTGGTATAAAATCGTTAAAATCTAATTTTTAAAATACAAGATAAAGCCCAAATTAGTAAAGTAGGTATTTATTTTCTAATAATAATTATTACGTCATCATTATTTTAATGCCAATTTAATTACTTTTTTCTAACTATTTTAAATTTAGAAATCTATGTTCAAAAATTCAAATCAATCTAAGAAAAATTCAAATCAACAAAGAATATAATAATACGATGATAAAATTTTATAAATTTGTGCATATTTTTTATCCTATTTTATTAAATTTTATATCATAAATAATTAAATATTATTATTATTAAATAATAAATTATACGCAAATGGTGCTTTTGTTTTATAAGAACTCAAAAATACAGTATTTTGAAATTTTAGACTCAGCTACATAATATGCCTAACTTTTTTTTAACCTATATACATTGTAAATTATTAAATTTAAAACTTTAAAAGTTTGTTAATCAATTAGTATAGTACTTTTTTGAAAAATCACACTTTATAAAAAATATTATCAAATAACCCTGCAAGAAAAAAATGAAAAAATTCTAATTTTTCAAAAAAACTTGTAAATTTTAATATGTTGTTGGTAGATTCAAAACTTAGATCATTCTACGTGATAATTTTACTGTTATATCTAACGTTTCTCAACAATTTAATTTGAAAGATCCAACTATTATGGATTGAGTGATCAAGCGACCAGACTTATAAGAAAGCTTTCATTATTTAGTCTTTAATATGATAACATAGATATTTACGGGATATACTATAAAAAAATGAATTTTATATAGAATTTTGATCGTCACGGTGTACTACTTTAAAAGAAGAACTATTACAAAAAAATTATATTTTAATTGATAATTTATTTTCTCAAAAGTTCAAAGTTCCCGCATCATTAACATATTACAAAAAAGAGTATATTATATTTTAGCAAAAAATATTTAAAAAATATAAATATTAAAAAAATTAATGATGTTATCCTGGTGGTTTGGTCTTAAATACCGCCAAAACATTCTCAACCATTAGATCCAATACTTTTAAAAATAGACGATCAAGATTATATCATATAAAAAGAAGTTATTATCTAAAAATGATATAAGTTAAAAGATATTATATTAGGATTGAATTTTCCAAAAAGTTAAAACATAAAAATAGTTGTAATTAAATAAGGAAACCCATTAATTAATATCAAAATAATAAAAAACGTTTAATCTTAAATAGATAGGTGAAAACCGTTAGATTTAACATTAAAAACTGTATTTGATTAATAAATGGTATTCTAATAATCTAAACTACATATAAGTAGATTTCCTAAATCGAATAGAATTCTCAATATTAAATTTCGTCACTTTATTCTCTTTGTAGTTTTAGAATAGTTTTTAATTGAAAAAGAACTATTAAACCACAACTAAATTAAAGATTATTTTGTGAATTTCATGTGGACCGTAAAATTGGCCAAATATAACTTTTATAACTCAATATAAACAAATATTAAATTGAGCGTGTAAAATATAATAAATATCAAATTTTTAACTATAATATTTTTTGGCTAAATCTTTTTTAACAATAATTTAATCATGTAAACTAATAACTTTTAAATATTAAAATATTCATAAATAAATATAATTATAAATATTAAAAAAACAATCGTGTGTTCCATGGGTAATTAAAATATAATTATAAACAAAATAATTATAAATAAAATTTAAGTAACCGTGCATCGTACGGGCTATAAGCTAGTAATTTATAATATTATGTGTTTGGTTCAGTTCTGGAATGATCTTTAAAATGATATTAAGTTATATATGAAATTAATTTATTATATTATAAAATTTTTAAAAATATTTTATTGTTATTAATAACATTTGTTTGTATGTAAAATAATTTTTAATATTTATAATATTTTTTTACATGAAATTAATAAAATGATAGATAATTGATACACATGCCCCCATTTTCATACTCACCTCCCCGGTATCAAAATCTCTCATTCTAAACCCATACTTGATTCCTGCCGACGAACCAAACGACCCCTAACAGGGTTGATGGAATGCACCAGTACTACTACTACTGCTTTTATTACTTTTTTGCTCTGCATCTTTGTGTTCTTTCTTTCACTAAATTCTACAGCAGTGGAAGATATTATAAGAGCCAACGAAACCGTTAGAGATGGAAGCGTTATTGTTTCATCTGGTGGACACATTTCGAGCTCGGTTTTACTAGTATTGGCACTTCCACAAACCGATATGTTGGCATATGGTAGAAGAAGATAACTAAAAAGACAATTGTTTGGATTGCCAACAGAGAAACTCCTCTTAATACTACATCTGGTCTCTTAATCCTTAACAGCAATGGAAATCTTGTTATTCTCAATAGTTCTAATTACGTAGTTTGGTCATCAAACTCCTCCACATCTGTGAATAATCCCGTGGTGCACCTCTTGGATACTGGGAATCTTGTTATTAGAGATGAAAATGACAAAGACACTGAAAATTACCTGTGGCAAAGTTTTCATAAACCTGGAAATACTTTTTTGCCAGGATGTAAACTCGGTTGGAATTTGGAAACTGGGCTCGAAAGGTATCTCAGTTCTTGGAAAAGTGAAGATGATCCATCTTTAGGTGAATATACAAATCGGATTGATCGGAACGGATATCCCCAACTATTGATGAGGAAAGGTTCTGCTATACATTCTCGAGCAGGGGGGCCTTGGAATGGTGTTCGGTTTTCTGGCACACCTAACTTCAAGGCCAATCCAATTTATAGGTTTTATTTTGTCTCAAATAATAAGGAATTGAATTATTATTACGAACTTCTTGATGATTCAGTTTCTACAAGGATAGTATTGAGTCCACTTGGTTCTGTTCAAAGATTAATGGAAACAAAGGATTTCACAGTTTACTTTTCTTGTTAAATAAATAGTTACTGCAATATGCAGACAAACTAGTAGGTGTACTTGCCATTGCTTAGGCTTGTCTAGTAGCAATGCAGGGGCGTTAATAACTTCTATGAATTTTATGCAATGGAGTCGTGAGAGAAGAGAGAATAGAGAGAAAATCCGTACTAATATATTTCATTCAAGATGAGATCCTCCAGTACATACACATTTGTTTATATATACTACCAACTACATAACATATGTTTATAACATATTACTACTATACCCTTAAAACCCTAAATGGCTTTATATTCTCCAATACTCCCCCTCAAGCTGAGAGGGAGGCTTTGCTGAACCTCCAAGCTTGAAACAACAATGCACCAAGTAAACAACTGTCATGGCCGATCCAAATCATTGTAATCATCTGCACAGTTGATGTCTATCAAAAATTCTAAAAGAAAGTCAGTGGCTCAGAGTGATGGTGTATGATACTTCAAGTTCAGCACCCTTACAAAACTCTTTCCCTAAAGCCAAATCACAAGTCCATGCTCTCAAACGGAGGTTAATATTATTCTGGCACCACCAAGATGTGTGATTCTGCTACAGAGGTTCTTGAGATTTCCACACTTGTGTTGCTTTTCTTTCTTTCTGTGTTGATTGGAAGCACTTTTTGAAACTGAAAGATAGATCAGACAGCGATACCGTCTCGTCTTCCTCGTCCACTTCGAAAAAAAGATACAGACATGTTACTTATATTCTGCTCTGGCTTAGGGTCCTCGTGCACTTTTTCCTCGCCTAATTTGTCATTCAAAAATATAGTACCTTGCAAACGAGAATCAGTAGCTACTACAGTATCAGGTTCTTTAGGACGTAAGATCTGTAGGGGTTTAGCAGGTTCTTTTATAGCCGGCTGCATCCCGTTAGCCTTGCCTGAGAATGAATGAAAAGGGAGGTTCACAAAAGATCTATTGTTGTCCAACTTGAACTCTTTCATTACTATTTTTTCCGCATCAAATTTCCTCTTAGCAGCTGAATTCCCTAGTAAGGCCCCAAAAGCACCGGTTGGTTTACTCAGCACTTGAACAGTTACTTCAACTCCAGATGCCGGATATGGGAACTTCATGTTCCCTGGTATAAACAGTTCATAAGTTCTAGAGCACTCTTTTGGCAGTCTAGGTACACAACTATCTTTGTCAGTTTGTTCATCCCTGTAACGTCCAGCACTAACGGAAGGCCCCTCAGTCTGCTCATTAATTACCTCATGAATACTGTTTTTAGGGTCCAAACGCCTCACCTTGAGTTGTGCAGGAGATGGTAGGTTTTTAAACATATTTCTACTTGATGTATAAGTTGCACCCACAAGTGCTGCTCCCATTCTTCCTTTGGCCCTCGCTGGAACATCAGGTGGAGACAACACTTCAGATCCATCAGCAACATTCAAGTTCTCAGCAGATATTGCCTCTGTGTATGCCTCCTTTAGTTGTTCAGCAATAGCTTCATAGGCAGAGGCATTTTGAATAGAATGCTTGATGATGCTAACCACTGAATCAAGATGGCGTTCGACATACTGATGCTTTAATTTCACCAATTGGTGTAAGCTAATTGTTGTTAGAGGCATCTGTTTAGCAATTTCAGCTTCGTTCAAAATAGATTTCCTTAGTTTATGTTTAACAGCTCTGCTTTCTTCGTTCAGTTTCTTCTCTTGCACCTGAGCAGCAGCAAGAACTGATTTCTCCGAAGCAATTATCGTGCATACCGCATCATTTGAACCCCACTGCCTCTCACTAAAGACAACATTTCTCTCACCCAATTCATTAGTCACATAAAGTTTCCACAAATAAACCCCTAAAACAAGGGTATCACACTCAACACTTTCGATTAACAGTACATCAAAGATAGTTGAAATTCTTTTATCCTCGGTCGTTTTGCAGATCAAGAAATTAAACAACTTAAAGAACAAATTCAAAGATATTGTGTTCCCCTCAACACTATTGGAAAATGTACATGGTGTTGGCCGAATCATAAAAGTCTCAACTTCTACCAAAAAATAACCACCAGGATCAAATTGAAAGTGGACGTCATTTGCATCATTAGGGGTAAAGCAGAGTAGTTCTCTTACAGACAAACCAACAAACATATAACAAGCAATTTTCACGAACCCAAAATTCGCATAAAATCCAAGAACTACATTATCTAACACAACAATATCTTCATCAAGAATCTTAAATACGAAGACATGTGCAGATTTAACAAATGTAGTAGGACTTACAATTATGAACGAAAACCTAACATTGGCTTCCATTTGAATCACCATCGATCTCTTCACTCCTTCAACCATGACCATATGCAACGCAAGGCACGTCAGTGATAGCAAACCACAACAAAATCTGGCGGAGTTTTAAACGGGGAATCGAGACACAAATTTTCCAGGCATAGTTTTGAGTAAACAAGGCTCCACACTCAATGATTTTCGAGTATTTAAGGTTCCATAACTCACACTTGTGAGCAGTCCAGGTCCCTAACTCAAATCATTTCTCAAGTATGTAAGTTTTGCCCAATCTCAAGAGTAATCAAGGTTTGTCAAATCTCAATTAAGAGTAATCAAGACCTACCCAATCTCAAGAGTAAACAAGGCTGCCCAATCTCAACGAGTAAACAAGGTTTGCCCAATCTGAACTAGTAATCAAGGCTTCTCCCAATCTCGATCTATGCAATTTCTGGATTTTTTTTGTTTTGATCTTGAATGAATCGGCTACTCACAATATTAACTCACTTCTTTCTCAGTACTGACCCAACAATTGCGGCTCTGATACCATAATAACTTCTATGAATTTTATGCAATGGAGTCGTGAGAGAAGAGAGAATAGAGAGAAAATCCGTACTAATATATTTCATTCAAGATGAGATCCTCCAGTACATACACATTTGTTTATATATACTACCAACTACATAACATATGTTTATAACATATTACTACTATACCCTTAAAACCCTAAATGGCTTTATATTCTCCAATAAAGATGGGTATGGATTGAAAAATCTCAAAGTTGGAAGCTATATCTTACTGGCCCGATAGATGATTGTGATCGTTACGCTCGATGTGGAGCTTATGGTAGTCGTAATATTAACAGATCTCCTGCGTGTGAGTGCTTAAATGGATTTGAGCCAAAAATTCCAAAAGACTGGAATGTTGCAGATTGGTCTAGTGGTTGTGCAAGGAAAGTAGACCTGAGTTGTGCAGATGGTGAGGGATTCGTGAAGCATTCAGGGTTGATACTACCAGATACTCAGAGTTCTTGGTTTGATAGAAATATGAGTCTTGACGAGTGTAAGAGGTTGTGCTTTAAGAATTGCTCGTGTACAGCTTATGCAAATACAGATATTAGAGGTAGTGGAAGCAGATGCTTGTTATGGTTTAACGAGCTCATTGATATTAGAGAGCAGGAAGAAAATGGTCAAAATGTTTATATAAGAATGGCTGCATCTGAATTAGGTGAACTTAATATATCTTCTTCTACTAAAATTTGAGTACTACTGATTACATATTTGATATGTAAGGATATGCTTGATATATCTTCTTCTGCTAAACTTGATGTATCACCATGTAGCTAAAAAAGGGAGATCTAAAGTAAGGATCATAATCATCCCTATTCTGTTGACTGTGATAGCGATGCTTGTGGCATGCTTGTGGGTAATCAGGAAGAAAAGGAAATGTAGAGAAGGTATTGTACTGATGTAACACATCTAAGGTTTTCTTTCGGAAGATTGTGCTTAATTAGTTCTAACTGTATGCCTTTGCGAGTGAAAATTGCAGGAATAACAAGACATTATTTTGATGAAAATTGGAGCATTGGGAACGGTGACGAAGATGTTGAGTTGCCATTTTTTGACTTCTCAGCCTTGGCTAATGCAACCAATGGTTTCTCAACAAACTCTAAGCTTGGAGAAGGTGGCTTCGGGCCTGTCTATAAGGTAATTATGATGTGGCTGAATTTCATCTAGGTTTAAGGTTTTATTGCTATTCTAGAAGAAGTTTACAAGGCAAGTCCAAGTTTTATTGCTTCGAGCCTGTTTACAATCTTTTGTATTTTGAGCTTTACATAACTGTCTTCAGGTCTATGAAAGTTGCATTGCTATATTTTCTACGACATCCTTGATTTGTCCTCATTCTTTTGTTTGTTGTCGTACATTTAAGTTGTAATGCACATCTCATTGCTCATACAATTTTATGTAGAAGTTCTTGTCACCTACAAAATATTTGATGCATATCACCACCAACTTTAAGTCATTGGAGCACATCGCTGCTTGGGTTCTGCACTTCATGTTGTCCTCTTGTGTCTGCATCTATATAACATAACATAACATAATAACATATAACATATAACATAGAGCGGACACGATAACACGACACGAACATGACACGATAATATTGAGTTTGTGTTCACTTTTTCGGTATACGAACACGAAAATATACGAACATGATATTATACGAATAATTATAGTGTCGGTTTTGGATTTACCATTGGGTACACGACACGAAATGAAAGTACACGAAATAATTAAATAATTAAATAAATATTTTAAAATTATATAAATACATATAATAAATCAATGTTGTATATATTATTTTTACAATAACAAAAAAGAAAATAGTTTCAAATTTAAGTTTAACAAGATTTGACCACACTTGACTCTTTATGAATTATTAACTTAAGAGTCAACTAGTAAAAATTAAACCAAAAATGCTAATATTTAAATATTTTTATTTGTTTATTATATTTTAATTTTTATTTAAATTTACACGAAACACGACACGAAAAGTATACGAAACGATGGTACACGAACACGAAACGAAACGAATTTTTAATGAGTCGTGTTTCGGTTTAGTATTCCTATACACGAAACACGAAAGTACATGACACGAAAGTACGCGAACGAAACGAATTGTCAGGTCTAATATAACATAACATAACATAACATATAACATTTATTAATAAACTAAATCCCTTTTTAATAGTACTAAATTTGGTTACATTTTTTTTTGGTTCCACCCATAAAGTCATATATCACATGGAACTAAATTTCTAACTCCCAAAGTCCTATCTCACAACTAAAGGTTCTACTTTACATAAAACTAAAGTCATATCTTAGATAAAATTTAATACTCTCTCATCTCATCCATTTGTTAACATTTGGGAGGAAGGGTTCGACACTTATAAAGTATAGTTTTATTAATTTTTTTTAAATATTTGTTTTCCTGAATAAAAATTCAATGTTCAAATTTTTATTCAAAAAGAAAAAAATTGAAAAATAAGTAATAGAATTATACTTTCTAGGTACCTTAAAATGCGTGCCGAAATTTCTATTTCAAATGTTAACAAATGGATGAAACAAAGAAAGTATTATATTTTAATCAAAAATATATTACAAGTTCTTCGGTGCTTCAATTAAAATTCATGTTACTTCGGTAGTTGATCATCTTGCATATTTCTTTGTTTTATCTCACCTAGAATTTAATTTTTTTTATCTAAAATATACCAATCCTTAGGTACTTCGAAGTGCCAAATTTGGTTTCATGTTACTTTGTTTTCACCCAAAAAAATAAAAATATTAATTAATTAATAAATTATCTCGGGCCATGTTTGGCACCGGTTATCATCTAGTATTCGAAAATCTGAAGTAGTTAATTTACTGTTTACCAATTATTATTTACTAGGATTGTTAGGGATTAGGAAGCCAGGTCAAAATATTAGTAGCATATAATTAGGGATATCAGTTTGATAGTATTTTGTTAGCAGGTGAAATTAGTTTGTGAATTATGACGAGAGCAGGATTATGCTTCCCCTTGGCAAGATTTATTAGTCGCTTGCAGTATTGTAGCTTGTTATGTAGTGGAGGATTTAAGCAATAAGGAAAGTCGATGTTTGAGTTTGAATTCTAATACCATATATGTTCTTATTTATCTTTGTTTTTAGATTTCCAACAGGGTATCACAGCATTTACAAACCTTATATGCCATTGTTACCCATTTACAAATACTAAAACACCAACAACTTCTAAAAGTCACTCCAGCTTTGTGAGATTGCGTGACATATACAGAAGAGATAGTTTTTGCATCGAGATGAGGTGATTGGTTGTGTGAGAAAAACTATTTTGAGTCCTTAATTTCCGATTTTGAGATGAACCCAAAAATTTCCGATTTTGGCTTGGCAAGAATTTGCGGAGAGACTGAAACTGGTGCCGAAACAACAAGAGTAGTTGGAACATAGTAAGAATCTATACAATTGAGTCCTTACATTAGCCAAAATCTGATAGATCATGATTTGTTGTTGCAGTGGTTACATGTCCCCTGAGATGGCATATTCTCGGTGAAATCTGATGTTTATAGCTTTGGGGTAATGCTGTTAGAAATAGTGAGTGGGAAGAGAAACAAAACTTTTAGTCATTCGGATCACAGTCTTAACCTTCTTGGACATGTGAGTGCCTAGGCCATTAAGCTATGCAATTCCTTGATTGTCTTATGGTTAACTCTAATTATTTTTGTGTCACCAAATTGTTTAGGCATGGAGAAGCTATACAGATGGCAATGTTTTTGAGCTAATAGTGTTAAAATAATAATGTAATCTAAACTTTGGATTATTATTTTTATTATCTAGAATGTTCTTGAAAGTATCTAGAATAGACTTTTGAAGTTCAAGACCTTTTGTATTTCAAGATGGTTCATGTACTTAGGGAGTTACATATTAAATAAGGTGCATGTACTAGAGGTGTTCTAGGAGGTTCCATCTTGTCCTATAAATAGGACAATCTTCCAAGCTTTGTATAATCAAGAATTATCAAAATCTTTTGAGTGAAATACATTTGTGAGTTTTATATTTTGTGTGAGTAAGTTGTGTGGATTATTGAGAACAAGTTTCTTCTCTTTAATCTCCAACACATTATACACTTAAAATTACTACAAAGTGGTATCAAGAGCAAGGTTTGGAGATGGCTTCCAACAACAATATGTTGCAACCTCAACTTCCTCGTTTGACGGGAAAGAATTACAACCAATGGAGCATACAAATGAAGGTTTTATATGGCTCTCAAGATCTTTGGGAGATTGTGGAAAGTGGATATGAAGAACCGGCGAATCAAGCCAATCTCTCACCACAACAATTGAGTACTTTGAAGGAAAATCGAAAGAAGGACAAGAAGGCTCTCTACTTTATTTATCAAGCGGTGGATGAAGTAATTTTTGAGAGAATTTCAACGGCATCAACATCAAAGGAGGCATGGGATATCCTCAACAAGGCCTACAAAGGAGAAGAAAGAGTAAAAATGGTGAGACTTCAAGCTCTAAGAGGTGAATTTGATTCACTCAAGATGAAGGAAAGTGAAACGGTGGAGGAATATTATAATCGAACAATTTCGATTGTTAATCAACTTCGTGTAAATGGTGAAGATATTACGGATAAAAGAGTCTTGGAAAAAATTCTTCGTAGCATGACTCGAAAATTTGAGCATGTTGTTGTGGCTATTGAAGAATCAAAGGATTTAAATACTTTTTCTCTTGAAGAATTGTTGGGCTCACTCCAATCTCATGAACTTCGCATCAAACAATTTGATTCCTCTCCTTCCGAGCAAGCTTTTCAAGTTCAAGACACTAATCGTGGCGGTTTTAGAGGAAGAGGTAGAAGAGGATCATTTCGTGGTCGAGGACAAGGAAGAGGAAATGTGCCAAGTGAAAATTCAAGCTCATTCCAAAGAGGAAGAGGAAGAGCTCGTGGAGGTTACAATGGAAGAGGAAGAGGTAATTCTTTTAATTTTCAATGCCATTATTGTCATAAAATTGGGCATATGAAAAAGGATTGTTACAAAAGGATTAATGATGAAAAAGATGACTCAAATTTTCTACATGAGGACATTGAGGAGAAAGATGAAAGTATGCTTCTTGTTAGTAATGTTCAAGAAGTTCAAGAAGAATCTATTGATGATGTTTGGTATATCGATAGTGGTTGTAGTAACCACATGACCGGAAAGAAAAATTGTTTTGTGAATTTTGACGAAAGTGTCCAACGAGAAGTCAAGACGGGTGACAACAAAAGGCTCATTGTCAAAGGTTGTGGTGATGTTCCAATTCGAACAAAGCAAGGTACAAATTATATCTCTAATGTTTATTATGTTCCCGATCTTAAACATAATCTTTTAAGTGTTGGGCAACTTTTAAGAAAGGGGCATCATGTGAATTTTAAAGATGATTTTTGTGAGATCAAAGATAAAAATGGGATTCTTGTTGCAAGAGTCAAGATGACATCAACTAAAATGTTTCCATTGAAAATTCAAAGTGAGGCTCTTCCATGTTTTGCTAATATTGTGAACGACAAGTCTTGGCTTTGGCATCTTCGATTTAATCACTTGAGTTTTAGCACTCTATCCAAGATTTGTAAAGGTCATATGGTAAGAGGCATTCCAAATATTCAAAAGCAAGATCAAGTATGTGAAGATTGTGTTTTTGGCAAGCATCACCGAGATCCATTTCCGAAAGAGAAGGCATGGCGAGCTAAAAAACCATTGGAGTTGATACATTCGGATTTATGTGGACCTATGCGCACCAACTCTATTGGAGGTAGTCGTTATTTCCTCACTTTTATTGATGATTATAGTCGCAAAATGTGGATTTATTTTCTCAAAGAAAAATCTCAAGTATTTGAAACATTTAAAGATTTTAAAGCATATGTGGAGAAAGAAAGTGGTCATTCTTTAAAGACACTACGATCCGATCGTGGTGGTGAATATATGCCCGAAGAATTTGGAGGTTTTTTGAAAAAGCATGGAATTCGCCATCAACTAACGGTTCGTTCAACCCCTCAACAAAATGGGGTAGCCGAGCGGAAGAACCGAATAATCATGGAGCTTGTTCGAAGTATGTTGAAAACAAAAGGA
This sequence comes from Heracleum sosnowskyi, assembly GCA_030848705.1. NCBI lineage: Eukaryota > Viridiplantae > Streptophyta > Magnoliopsida > Apiales > Apiaceae > Heracleum > Heracleum sosnowskyi. The sequence goes on from CM061237.1 coordinate 15,183,124, forward strand.
TTGCCTAAGATGTTTTGGGCCGAAGCGGTTGCGTGTGCATGTTATGTTCTCAATCGTGCACCTACTAAAAGTGTGCAAGGAAAGACTCCACAAGAATCTTGGAGTCGCAAGAAGCCATGTGTCTCTCATTTTAGAATTTTTGGAAGTATTTGTTACTCTCATGTGCCCGATGAAAAGAGAGGTAAGCTTGATGATAAATCTGAAAAATGCATCTTTGTTGGCTATAGTGAATCTTCTAAGGCATACAAATTGTACAATCCCATCACAAAGAAAGTCATAATTAGTCGTGATGTAATTTTCAACGAGGAGGCTTCATGGAAATGGAAGGATGAGAAAGAAAGTTCAAGTACTTTTCTTGATGATGATGCATTTGATCCAATTGAAGAAGAAGGCTCCACTCCACCTACTCCACCATCTAATTCTCCACCAAACTCATCATCATCATCTTCAAGTTCCGAGTCACCACCAAGAAAGACAAGATCAATGGCGGATCTTTATGGAGCAACAAGAAGAATTTTGGAAGATGAATTTGTTGATTTTGCCTTATATGCAAATGCGGATCCGGTTGCTTTTGAAGATGCCGCTAAGGAAAATAAATGGAGACAAGCCATGGATCTAGAAATTGATGCAATTGAAAGGAATGAAACTTGGGAGTTAGTTGAAGCTCCTAAAGGAAAGAAATCCATTGGAGTCAAGTGGGTTTACAAGACAAAGTTGAATGCACAAGGTGAAGTTGAAAAACATAAGGCACGTTTGGTGGTAAAAGGCTACAAGCAAAAATATGGTGTTGATTACAAAGAAGTATTTGCTCCCGTGGCACGTCTTGAAACAATTCGCTTGTTAATTTCTTTGGCCGCTCAAAACAAGTGGCAAGTTCACCAAATGGATGTCAAATCCGCTTTTTTGAATGGAGTATTACAAGAAGAGGTGTATATTGATCAACCACCGGGCTATGTGAAAAAGAACGAAGAAAATAAAGTCTATCATTTGAAGAAGGCTTTGTACGGTCTAAAGCAAGCCCCACGTGCATGGTATAGCCGCATCAATGATTATTTTATGAAGATGGGATTCAAGAGGTGTCCATTTGAGCATACACTTTACATCAAGGAGAACAAAGGTAAAATTCTCATCATTGGCTTATATGTGGATGATTTGATCTTTGCGGGAAATAATCGTGATGACATTGAAGAATTTAAGAAAAATATGATGCAAGAATTTGAGATGACCGATTTGGGACTACTCCACTATTTTCTTGGTATTGAAGTAAAGCAAGATAAGAATGGAATTTTTATCTCTCAAGAAAAGTATGCAAAAGATTTGTTAAAGAAGTTTAGAATGGAAGATGCGAAATCAAGTAGCACTCCCGTTGAAGTTGGCTTGAAGTTAAGTAAGGATGATGATTCTAAGTTTGTTGATCCTACTTTATATAGAAGTCTTGTCGGAAGTTTGATGTACTTGACCGCCACTCGGCCGGATATTACATATGGTGTTAGTTTGATTAGTAGATTCATGGAGCAACCAAAGAAGACACATTGGGAGGCCGGGAAAAAAAAATTTGAGGTATGTTCGTGGAACACTTGGAGATGGAATTTATTATCAAAAGGCAAGTGGTCCTAAGGTGCTTGGATATTGTGATAGTGATTGGGCCGGAAGTGTTGATGATAGTAAAAGTACTTCGGGAAATGTTTTCTTCATTGGCTCTAGTGCAATCACATGGATGTCAAAGAAGCAACAAGTTGTGGCTCTATCAACGGCGGAGGCGGAATATATTTCTTTATCATTAGCTAGTTGTCAAGCTTTGTGGATCACATGGGTGTTGGAGGACCTTAAGCATGATACAAAAGAAAGTCCAATTATATATTGTGATAGCAAGTCTGCTATAGCACTCACGGAAAATCCGGTGTTTCATGGGAATAGCAAACATATACGAATCAAATATCATTTTATCCGTGACTTGGTGACGAAAGGAGAAGTTGTGGTTAAACATTGCAAAACCCAAGACCAAATTGCTGATATCTTTACAAAACCTTTGAGGCCCGACATTTTCAAGGAGTTAAAGAAGAAGCTTGGCATGTGCAAAGTTTAGCTTAAGGGGGGCTGTTAAAATAATAATGTAATCTAAACTTTGGATTATTATTTTTATTATCTAGAATGTTCTTGAAAGTATCTAGAATAGACTTTTGAAGTTCAAGACCTTTTGTATTTCAAGATGGTTCATGTACTTAGGGAGTTACATATTAAATAAGGTGCATGTACTAGAGGTGTTCTAGGAGGTTCCATCTTGTCCTATAAATAGGACAATCTTCCAAGCTTTGTATAATCAAGAATTATCAAAATCTTTTGAGTGAAATACATTTGTGAGTTTTATATTTTGTGTGAGTAAGTTGTGTGGATTATTGAGAACAAGTTTCTTCTCTTTAATCTCCAACACATTATACACTTAAAATTACTACAAATAGATGAGGCTATAGCACAGTCCATCCAGGAATATGAATTTCAAGTGTCTCGAGCTATCCAAATAGGGTTGTTATGCGTGCAACAATATCCAGCTGATAGGCCAACCATGGCAACTGTGGTCTTAATGTTGACTAGTAAAATTCCCCTTGCGCAGCCTAAACAACCTGGATTTTTCATCGAGAGGAAATTGCGTGAAAGAGAGTCTTCATCACCTTCATCCAACTATTTAAGTGTCACAACTATGGTTCCGAGATAAACATATTATATATTGAGTTGACGTTTTTCAGACCTGTAAATTAGGATTATAGTTTTTCTCTTTCACAAAATAAAAAGTAAACTCTACATCTTTTAAAGTAGCACCACGATACAGTGATTATACTTATCAAGAAAAGAAATTACAAAAGTTCATGTAGAAAATGTTAAGAATTATCAGCAAAGATTGCTGAAAACTTTGAGAATGTATTATACGGTTTTATGGCAAGGAAAGCAGTCTATTCTCTTGTCTCTTTGTTTCGGTAAATTTTCATGAAATTCTAGTTGTAAGTTGTATTTAATTTTGTTTTTTTGTACACACTCTAATTTTATCTCCCACAGTTCGTTCTTTGTTTTTAGCATTCACTTCAGGTTCGCTTACAATTTGATCATGTAAGAAAGCTTGATAGTTTCCTTGTCAATGGTATTAGATCGAGCTGTTCAGGTATATAATTTAGTCGTTTAGCCAAGAATTTATTTTTACTTGACTAGTTCAGTATCATTAGCAGAATAACTAAAGGATACCAAACTAGATTCATTCATACCAGAGGAGTGCCCAAGTATCTTCCAAGTATTTGATTGCAGAGGCCCTTAATTTGAGTGGCAAAATATATATCTAAATAAATATGTAATGTTATATTATTTTGTTGTGGTGGACAAGTGAAATGAACCATCTTCTACTGGTTTATTTGAAATTTAGGCTCGTTTACACTCTTTAGGATATTTAAATTTTTTAAGCTTCTGTTTAAAACGTATGATATAATCTTTTTCTGCTTTACCAGAATCATATTATTTCTTCTACAATTATGTTTTTAGGAGAATTAGACGACGGTTTCAAATGAAACGTAACCCCTTTTGATAAATGTTGTGCATGCAACTATTGCATAGATATCAGACTTGAAGTTTTAACTTTAATCCTAACTTTTGCCGGCTAGAAGAAGGAATATCAATTGGAATATCAATTATCATAGATACGAGAAAAGTCAGTGTGATGATATAATTCGGTTAATGGTAATGAGTAGTAATAATGAAACATATATGTATGTAAAAAAAGGTTAAGAAATCATTTTTATTATCAGTAATAAGAAATAAAGTGAATAATGAGTTTAATACGTATAATGGAAGAGGGGATATAACAGAGCAGAAGAGTCGTGTGATTACATTCTAGTTTACAGTAATGACATGAAATTTGTATATGAAAATACAAGATTTATTTTTGTTATCGTTAATGAGAAATGGATTTCATTTGAAGAAGAAATGGATTGATCTGCGTGCATATGGAAAAGCAGACCACAAATTGCAGGATATCTTTCTTTTGGAACCTTGGGGGATCATGTACTTTGCAGATGCCCTGTTGGTCCATAATATTGGAATGTGAGTTATTGTTTGTGTACATATGGAAGTCCCTGCTTGGCATTGAGCTACAAAATTGACAAATTGATTTGTTAATCATCGCAACGCCAAGGCTCAACACATGTATATAGAATTTGTACTCTCCCAGTTTCTGGCTTAACTTTTAAACAAAGCAGCTGAAAATAGATGTTTAACGTGTCAAACTTCGGAATTGAAGAGTGCCAACCTTTGAAAATGCTCTGATTGTGTCCTTGATCATGTGAAATCTTAGAATAGTAAAAAGGCAAACAAACATGTGATAGCGTATAAAAGAGAAAGAGGACTCATTCATTGACATCAACTGTTAAGGGCCAACCTGTTCATACGTGCTGGAGATTTTTCTTTTTCCTTCTCTTGGCTTGATTAAATAGTACAATTGGTAATAAGAAAATGAGAGCAAAATGATGGAACACACTGCCAATCTGGCATACTTTTATTTCCAATCATTTTGTTGATCTTCTTTTCTTATAATTCGTCAGCTGTCGATGTCTTAAGAACAAACCAAACAATGGGGACACAATTGTGTCAGCAAACAAAGAATTTGAACTGGGATTTTTTAGCCCCGGTAGCTGTAGAAACTGGTACGTTGGTTTATGTTTCAAGAAGATATCATATCGGACAATCGTTTGGGTGGCTAACAGAGATGCACCACTGAATAACACTTCTGGGATATTAAAGATACACAACAAAGCAATTTCACTATTTGCTAATGCTACCAGCACCAAAATCTGGTCATCAAATTCATCAAGATTTTTGAACAATCCAGTGGCTCAGTTGTTGGATTCTGGAAATCTTATGATATATTTCGTAGTCAAGCCCAAACCCTGATATTTTGCCGCCAAGCCCAAACCCTGATATTTCGCCTTTTGATATTTCTCCACCAAGCCCAAACCCTGATATTTCGCTGCCAAGCCCAAACCCTGATATTTCTCCGAAAATTTTAGAGTAAAATTTCTCATGAGGCATCAGTTAACGCCCTGTACTCGGCTTCTGCAGTACTTCTGGAAGTCACAAACTGTTTCTTAGCTCTCTAAGAAATAACTACCTGACCTAGCGTAAAAGTGTAACCACCAACATACCTTCGATCATTAGGATCACCACCCCAGTCACTGTCACTATAACCAAGAAGATTCAAAGAGTTTGTGGCTGGAAAGAACAAACCATGATCTATTATACACTTAAGATATCTAAGAACTCGTTTAGCAGCTTCAAAATGTTTAACTCTGGGTGCATGAAGAAACTGACTGAGTAAATGGACAGCAAAGGAAATATCCGGACGAGAAGATGTGAGATACAAAAGTTTACCAATCCAAGCTCTATAAACAGATGGATTAGAAATGAGCTCTCCAGACTCTTCATTATCAAATAATTTGATGTGAGGATCTATAGGAACAGATAAAGGCTTACAATCCTCCATTTATGCCTTTGAACTTCCAAACCCAAATAATACTTGATAGGACCAAGATCCTTGATAGTAAATCTTTGATGCACCAGTTGTTTAAGACACTTAATAGTGTCCATATCATTGCCTGATAGTAAGATGTCATCCACATATATAACTGCTGCTATAAAAATAGAATCTGTCTTGTAGATAAATCTGTCAACTTAGAGAACCATTGCCTTGAGGCTTGTCTTAAGCCATAGAAAGACTTATTCAATTTGCAAACTAAACTAGGATCAACAACTGTTAAACCAGGAGGTAATTGCATGTATCTTCATCCAAATCACCATGTGAAAAGGCATTGTTGACATCCAATTGTTCAACAAACCAATTTTTAGCAGCTGCTATTGCTAACCGACTTCTTACAGTCACCATTTTCACAACAGGAGCAAAGGTATCATGGAAATCTACCCCTACTGACTGTGTATACCCTTTTGCCACTAATCTAGCCTTATACTTGTCTATTTGACCATTAGCCAAAGTCTTAATCTTGTATACCCACTTATACCCAATGGTTTTCTTATCCTTAGGTAAAGGAACCAAAGTCCATATGTTATTAGTAATCAAGGCTGATAACTCTTTGTCCATAGCATCAACCCAAAGTGGATCTTTTGTAGCTTGATGAAAAAAACTAGGTTCAGGAAGAGAATTGACCATAAAAAATGGATCAAAAACAGAATCATAAGATTCAGTACTCAAAACATTATGAGAGGAGACATGATAATCAGACCACCATGCTGGCTTATCTTTAATTCTGGTGGAATGTCTAATGAATGGTGCATAAGGAACAAAGGTATTTGGAACAAAAGAAGAGGAAATAGGAGAAGAATATGTTGATGTTGTAGAGATAGTGGTATCTAAAGAGGAAGGAGAAACTTCAGAAAAATCAAAATCAACAGAATTCTCAGATATGCTGGAAGTAGGATGAACAGCAAGAGGCTGAGAATGAAGCCAATTCAAGAACTGATAAGAATTACCAACAGTAGTGTTGGTAGATTTCTGAATGGAAGAATTACCCTTATGATAAGGAAACACAGACTCCATAAATTTAACATGTCTGCTAACAAAAATTGAGTGGTTGTCTAGTCTTAACAGTTTAAAACCCTTTTGCAAATAAGGATATCCTATAAACACACAAGAAATTACCCTAGAAGCAAATTTATCATTAGAATGCATAAAAGCAAAAACTAGACACCCAAAAGCTTTAAGACCAGAATAATCAGGTTTTGAATTATGTAAAAGTTCATGAGGTGTTTTGTGATGAAGAAGAGGAGAAGGAAGTTTATTGACTATATGAGTAGTTGTGAGCAAACACTCTCCCCAAAATTTGCAAGGTAAGGCAGATTGAAATCTCAAAGCTCTTGCTATCTCAAGTAAGTGCCTATGTTTTCTCTCAACTCTTGCATTTTGTTGAGGAGTATAAGGGCAAGAGGTTTGATAAAGAATTCCATGACAAGATAAAAAGGACTTAAAAGAATGATTAATGAACTCTCCACCATTGTCAGATCTTATAGTCTTGATGGTGGTGTTAAAATGATTGGAAACATAAGAAAGAAATGTTTTGAAATGGGAAAAAACTTCTTGTTTAGTAGTCATCAATATAGTCCAGGTTACCCTACTAAAATCATCTACTAAAGTGAGGAAGTATTTGCAACCTGAAGTGGTTGGAACATGATAGGGACCCCAAACATCCATGTGCAACAAGGAAAAAATAGCAGTGGCATGAGAACCACTATGCTGGGGAAAAGGTATCATAGATTGTTTAGTACAAGGACATATAGGACATACATCATTCTTAAGTACAGGTAATTTGCCAAGACAAGAAATATGTTGTAAAATAGTACAAGGAGCATGACCTAATCTTAAATGCCAGAGTTTAACATCAGAAACAACATTAAGAGCAATAGCTGAAAGATGTGAAATAGAACTATGAAAACCAGAGGAAGATTGAGATGATGCAGTATTCTGAGAAGACTGAAGTTGAGGTGAAGTAGTTAAGTAATAAAGTCCCTCTTGTTCAGTACCAGTTGCCAGAATTTGCACCTGGTTCTGCACCTGAAAAAGACACTGATTATTAGAAAATGTGACAACACATTGAGAACTTTGAGTGAGCTTACTAATTGACAGTATATTGCAATTGAACTCAGGCACCAATAAAACATTGTGCAAAGTCAGAGTATTAGACAGAATCACTGTTCCTAAATGAGTAACTGAAATGATTTGATTATTTGGTAAGGCCACATGAAAGGGTTGACTGGTAGCGACAATATTAGTCATAAGATGAGCATCACAACACATATGGTTGGATGCTCCAGTGTCAATGATCCAAACAGTATTTAATTTCTGTGGAATATAAGACAACATAGAGTAAACTAGACCTGCAATGTGAATGTGATCCTCTGGTGTGCTAGGTTGTGAGGATCCTTTAGACATCATCAACATCAATTGATTGACTTGGTGCTGGATTTGCTCCATTGTAGCTTGCTGTGAAGAACCAGAAGAACCAGGAGATTTAGGTTTAGAAAAGACTCCGAATATGTGAGTATGTTACCAGGAGGTACTATAAAATTCATTGCTTGAGTTCGAATTCCAGAGGTGATCTGAGTGGTGCCAAATTTTCCTCTGCCTCTGCCTCTTGGTGGAAAACCAATGAGTTTGAAGCAATTATCCTTGGTATGACCATCTTTGTGACAATAGGCACATTTAAGAAATGGCTTCTTTGAGTTGTAAGATACGTCAATAGAACCTGCTATGGAACTAGGAATACTCTTAGTAACATAATTGCCAAACTTAGCTGTGGCAGAAAAAGAACCTGAAACAACACCAACACTCTGTCTTTATTTCTCTTCTCGTTTAATCAAAGAAAAGGCATGTGATGTTGTTAGCAAAGGATTCATCATCAAGATTTGACTCCTAGCCGAAGTAAAGCTCTCATTAAGCCCCATTAAAAACTGTAAGAGTTTCTTCCTTTGTTTTCTCTCTTCCTGAAATTTGTGAGATTCACAAGTACAAGTACTTTTGCACACAAAAACAGGCTCCAGAGCATTAAATTCATCCCAAAGATTCTTAAGTTTGTGATAGTAATGTTCAACAGACATTTCACCCTACTCCAAAGCATGAATATCCTTCATAATTTGATACACACGATGACCATTAACACTAGAAAACTGATCAGTAAGTTCATCCCAAATTGCCTTAGATGAATTGACAAAATCCATACCATTACTTATATAGTTATATCATCAGAAATCGTATTCAAAATCCAACTAATGACCATATCGTTCACTCTATCCCATTGTGAGCGTAACGGAGAAGAATCTTCAGGTCTAGACACAGATCCATCTACAATCCCTAGCTTATTTTTAGTAGAGAAAGCTATAGTTAAAGACCGTTTCCATGGACCAAAATTTTCGGAACCTGTTAACTTCTTAGAGGTAAGAATCAAGCCAAGATGATCAATGTTTTGAAGATATAGCATATGCAAATTTGAACTGATTACTGCACCTGTTACCTCCACTTGTTCTACATTCACAGACGTAGCGCCTTGATTCGTATTGTTATTCATCACTACATGAGCATACGTGTTCTTCGACATGACAAAATTGCAATAAATTTTTCGTAAATTGATCGATTTCGTGAATCAAACACGCATCAACAAGAACAATTCGCAACGAATTTCAGTAAATCTTCACAATACAGCCTGAAGAACAACAAAACTCTCAAGAAATGACGACAAATCAACAACTCTTTATTTCCATACATTTCATATGTAAAAAAAATAGCAAGAATCGGCCAAGAATCACCAAGAAAACAAATCTCTCCGAGAATCATCAAGAAAGAACAAGAGATTCATGAATTTGATGATCGTAGCAGTCGTAAAACAAGAAAATCATCTTGAAAACAAGAAAACTTACAAATCTCTTTGTAAAAACTGGTGAATAGAGTGCGGAATCGGAAAGAAAACACCAGATCTATGCTCTGATACCATATTGAGTTCTATTCTTCTGATTACTCATTGAAACATAACAGAAAACTATGAGATGTAGAGAGAAAAGTAAAGTACTCTGTAGAGGAAATGATTCATTCTATTTTATTAACTTGATACCAAAATGTACAATGTCTTACTGCATGCTTATATAGTAGTCTAAAGTCTACTAGTAAACTAACAGAATTAGTTACAATAATAAGGGACTGTTTGGTTGTAAGCTATTATAATATTATGCTTTAGCTCAGGTGTAATTCCACATGATGCATTAGATTGAACCCTTGAGAACCCTTCCCCAGCCCTCTCAAAAGCCAACCCTCATAAACTAAAACTCAACCAAACGTGGTTTTCGAAAATCCAACCCAACTCATCCCTTCCCAACCCCTCATCCAAACAGAGCCTACATGTTTGAAGAGGTTTCACCCAAAACCACCAGAAAAATGGGAAGCAGCTGACTGGACAGATGGGTGTGTTCGTATAACTCCATTGGATTGCAGACATGGAGAAGGTTTCATCAAGTATTCAGGAGTGAAATTGTCGGACACACGACAGTCATGGTACAGTTTGAGCATGGATGGAAAGGAATGTAGAAGTATGTGCATGAAGAATTGCACTTGTACAGCTTATTCAAATATTAACATCAAAACAGGTGGAACTGGATGCTTGTTATGGTTTGAGAAATTCATGGATATGGAAGGCTACACAGATGATGGACAAGATATATATTTGAGAATGCCAGCCTCCGAGTTGGGTAAAAATAATCGTAAAGGTGTACAAATATGCACTACAGAGAAGATAAATATCGAAATATTACTTTCAGTTTCGGTTTTGTAGATGAGAGCAAGAGATCCAGAGTGAAGCCAAGGCTATATATCAATATCTGTAGTACTAACAGTGATATCAGTCTTGATCGTCCTGTATATATTTGCTTAAGAAGAGAAATCTGAAAATGGAAAGTAAGTGTTTGATATGTTAATTCACTAAAACAAGACTTAATAGCAGTTTGATGGCCTGAACTATTATCTTTTTGCACAAAAATGACTTTTTTATAATTGTTGTCATTTTATAGACTAAACTATTATTTTTTTAGCAGATGATTGCATTCCGTTCAATTTTTTTAACGAACGTTAATGGTTTCATTTTTTAATTTTTGTAATTACACTTTGATGGCTCAAGTATTATTGTTTTGCACAAAATTGACTTTTTAATATATTTGTGACATTTTTAACCAAAATTTTTATTTAAAAATAATTTAACTAAATTATACTTTTAAAATGCTCAACTGACCTGAAGATTCTTTATTGTAAAATTATTCTACATGATTTTTAGGCAATAGTACTAGAAGAATAAGATAAACTGAAAAATGTAAAAATCGAATGACTTTGTCATCAATCATCAGAAAGTAAACACGTGTTGCTTCCAACATAAATTAATTAATCCTACATTTTTCGATCATTTACAATGATCTAACATTTGAGTGATGTTCAAATGTCTTTTTTTAAAACTAATTATGATATATTTTTGTTAGTGAATAATCAAAAATCAAATTAAAATTTTAAGATGTTTGAAAAATTTGATGCGAACATTAGTAAATCTTTAGCGTAATCTGAATTAAAGGCATGGTTTTTAGAACTTAGCACATGACTTTTTTAACAATGTCTTTAATTCGGATTACGTTAAAGATTACGCTAAAATCTAAGATAATTAGAGATACTCAGATGAAAAAATCAATTAAAGAAACATATATAGAAATTATATATCTTGATCAGATTACGTTAAAGATTACATTAAATTGTATATCTTGATCAAATTATATACTTTTTTAACAATGTCTTTGAAAATTCAGATTACGTTAAAGATTACATTTTTCTTTTTATCTTGATCTTACCGTACTAGCGTCTAAAAATCGTTTACAATAGTTTTATAATAAAGAATCTTAAAGTCATTTGGGCATTTTAAAAGTATAATTTAGTGAAATCATTTTTAAATAATAATTTAGTTAAAAAGACGTCAATATATATATAAAAAGAGTCATTTTTGTGCAAAACAAATAATAATTGAGCCATCAAAGTGCAATAATAAAAATGAAAAGGTGAATTGATTAACGCCCGTTAAAAAAATTGACGAAATGCAATCATCTGTTTAAAAAATAATAGTTTAGTCATTAAAATGACAACAATTATAAAAGTGTCATTTTTATGCAAAAAGATAATAGTTGAGGTCATCAAACTACAATTAAGTCTTTTGAAAAATAAGTAAATACCACTGCTAAAAGATATGAATATTTTTTATTATAGAGAATCGAACCTCAAATCTCCAAACCTCCTTGTAAGAGAACAAAGGTATAGTAAAATTTCTATAAATTAATAATCTTGGGATCGGAAAATTTTATTATTTTAGCGAGATCATTATTTTATCGATTAATGAATATTTTATTATTTTATTGATATATTAATATTTATTAATTTATACAATATTTTATATCAAATAACATTCTTATCCAATATACTGTACAAGCAATCACAACAATTCAAATATATATATATATATATATATATATATATATATATATTAATACATATATCAAAATTAATAGTTTAATGTACCAAAAAATAGTGAATTAATTGGTTAAATGTACCAAAAACGATATTAACATTTTGCAAATTCCAACACATATACATCATATATGCTTTATGCCCTTCATAAAATCAAAGATGAAATTGGATTTGATTCTTATGAAAAGAGGAAGCAATACATATTTTAGTAAAGTTGTCTAAAAAATATTCAAATATTATGTGTAATATATAAACAAATTATTATATTTAATGAATTATTACATTTTCAGTGGGCCTTTAAGAAATTTTACAAAAATAATTATCTTATGCATTTAGAGATAATATTAATTTATCACATTGACCCAAGTCTGTGAAATTACACACCTAGAGGGGGGTGAATAGGTGTATATGGCTAACTAATACCAATTTTAAGTTTTACCAGAAATGGCTTACTGAGTTCAATTTATGCAAACACAAATGGCATGCTGATTGTACAAACAGCACGCTGATTATAACAATATGCAACACAGTAAGTAATATGCAGAAATATAAAGAACACAATAAACTTTTAGCCAGGTTCGACCCCTAGTCCCCTATGGTCTACGTCCTGGTCCCTTACCAACCCGGTAAGAGAATATATTATTGATCAAAGATAATAACAATTACAAGATACAATAATATACCACCCTTCTTCCCGGTTGCTGACAAATGGCTTGCTGAACACCTGTTTCAGAACTTGCTCTCTAAGCTATACTTCCCAAGTATACTTCTCTAACAACGTTCACCAAACCCTTGTTCCCTAGCCAATATATCCAGCAACTACTGATTACAAATAGAGTAATACAAATCAATAAAGTGATTACAACTCAAACCTATGAACTCTCAAAGATATAGTACATATATGATATATAAGGAGCTCGAGAGAATTTGTTTGAATATAGCAAAGTAAAACTGAGTTGTGTGTGTTCTTGTTATGCTTGGATGGATGATCGAAAAAGACACAAGAACAGGTTTAAATAGGTTCACAAACAACGTTCAAAAATCAACCAATCAATTACCAACGTCTAGAATCCAATTCTAACGTTCAATTGATTGGAGAGATTTTAGCAACGTTCATGTGACCGTTTGACAGAGGTTTGGAGAAGATAAATCGAAGACAAAACAAAACCCTTCTGTTTGTGTGTATCAAAAACATGTATAGGAGGTTTTGTAAGAGAAAATATTTTAAACATGGCAAGCTCCTATAATTTTGGAAAGCGATTATTAAAAAGGATTTGATAAAAGATTTTGAGCTCTAAATATATTATGTACGTATTAAGTCTTAAAAGAGCCCTCACAATATATTTAATCAAGTTTCCTAAGATAGATCCATGATCCACGATCTTGACAGATTCTGAGCAGAACAACTTGGCTTGCTGTTTGTATATTGAACATGTGAAGTTGGCTTGCCAAACTGACTCAGTCCAGCACTAATGGCTTGCTGTTTAGATAAACTGACATTCATATCAGTAAGCTATTTTGCCCTGCAAAACCAAGTTAGTACATATGATAATGGCATGCTATTTTATATGCACTGATATTTCATATCAGTAAGCCATATTTCCCTGCAACAACAAGTTAGGATAGAGCATATAGCTTGCTGCTTTACATCTATAAATACAAACATCTTTGCCACTATGTGATCATCAAAATTCATAGAGTTTCAATCTCCCCCTTTTTGATGATAATATATCCATATGTGATTGAGCTAAAAGTTCCCCCTCAATTAAAGCATAAAGCAAAACAAGTTAACAAAATAACAAGATAATATATTCAATGACAAGAATCAGCTTGCTGTTATGTGTCATCATCAAAACCAATAGGGTTTCAATCTCCCCCTTTTTGATGATTACACACCAATATTCAGGAGCTAAAAACTCCCCCTAAATTTTTACTTCTCCTGCAAAAATATTAGCAATGTAGACAAGGAGACAAACAATATCTTGGTTTGGTGTCACATGAACATTTAGAGTAAATGAAATAGAGAATCAATACTTTCTCCCCCTTAATCAGTAATCAATACTTCCTGCAAAACAAGATTAGATAATAAAGCATGAAATATTCATAAGCAACATTTGTATTCATCATCAAAACATCACGCCAACAATCTCCCCCTTTTTGATGATGACATACTTGAATACATCGGAGAGACTATGTTGTTCCCATAAAGCAATGATCCCCCTGATTAATATAATATCTCAACATAGAATCAGGTTAGCATAATTCATCATATGCAATAAGATACAAACGTGACTCATCCCTGCATAAAACATTAGTTTATAAAACATGTAACATTATAACCCTTTTTATCACATGTATTCATGTTCTTCTCCCCCTATGACATCATCAGAAAAGGGATTAACAAAATAAGCATGTAAGCATAAAACATGTAGTAAACATTTAACAAACAGTAGGCTAGTTATAATGATAAAGTTTGATAAATCAAACCAGCATGCTGAATACATGTATTCTGGTTTTCTACTGAAATGTAAGATAGCTTGCTGATTGAAGAGTGCACATTCTAAATAATCATGAATGTGGTTTACACCTTTATCACCAATCAAACAACCGAAATAGTATTCTCCTTTTTCAATTCCTGCACAAAACTATATATACGTATATATGTCCCATCTATATACTAGAGGAATCTTTTTAGTACCAAAATAATAATATAATCATATTTAAATAAATGTACGCGAACAAATAGCATACTTACTACTTGGGTACCCAAATTTGGTAGGATCCACCATGGTCAGTAGATAGATCATAAAGAACATGTAGATCAGATTTCTTAATCCACTTCTGGATCACTTTTGGAGCTTGATTCCTTCTCTGTTGTTTTCTGTCAGACGGATGGTAAGCTGTTTGTTGTCTGCCAGAGCCCTGTTGGTAAGCTGACTTCTGTCGATAAGTCTTATTCTGAGGAGATTCTTTGTTTTTCAGATTGACTTGAGAGTTATAGTGTCTTTCAAGATGTCCTTTTCCTCCACATTTGTTGCACGTCTTCCAAGGCATGGCATAGTTGTAAGGTATGCCATTTCTTCCTTCATACTTGATGTTTTTGCCCTTTTTGTTGGAGTTCATTCCCAATCCTTCTCTGTCCAATGGAGAATTTGTGTTTTTCATCATTGATTTTAGACCTTCTTCTCCTTGGATAAATGTTCCCATTCCCGACTTGAGATCCTTCACTTTCTTTTCAAGAGTTATGATCACTTCAGCTTGCTAACTAATGGTCTCAGCTTGCTGAGAAGCCATTTCTCCTGTTTTTGAGGATTCTGCTTGGTTTGATTTTATCAGCTTGTAGGATTTCAAAGCTACAACCTTTGCTTTGTTATCTGATCTGAGCTCCTTGATTTCTTCAGTTAAGACTTTGTTCCTCTTTTGAAGTACTTTGATAATAGCATCAGATTGACTATTTTTGGCCATTAACTCCTTGATCTCAGTGGCCTTGTTTGATGAGGTTGCATCCCATTCTTTCATTTTGGGCATCAAATCTTGAATTATGTTAGACATACATGCATTCTTCTCAGACAGCTTGCTGATTTCAGCTTTAAGAGCCATATACTCTTCAATGGTTACACTTTTGGGTTCCTGCATGATTAGTGAATCTAACATAGTATCATCTGAAGATACATAATTATTAAGAGAATTTACCTCACTCTTATCATCTTCAGAGTCAGTTTCGGCATATGCTCCTTCATAATTTCCTGGAGTAGATTCTTTTTCAAGTCCAACAAGTGCTAATTTCACCGTTTCTTCACTTGAATCATCACTGGAATCTGAGTCATCATCACTCAGTAGAGCCTTTGATCTCTTGTCCTTGTATCCAGCATGCTGTTTTGACTTCAGCTTGTAGAAATCCCTCTTGTAATGACCTATTTTTCCACACTCAAAGCATGTCTGCTCCTTTGAGTTTTTAGAGGATTTCTTGCTATTTGAGAATCCACCTTTATCTCTCTTCAATCTGTTCTTGGCCTCAATCAGCTTCTTGATTTTCCTTGAGATAATTGCAACTTCTTCATCAGAATCAGTTGGCTTGCTGTCTTTGGATTGAAGAGCCATATTCTTCATTTTGGTAACTGGAGCTTTAGTACTCGAACTTTCCATCTGACTTTCATTTATTTTGCTTTCAAATTGCTCTAGTTCAGCAAATACCGCCAAGTGATCCATAGTATCAATGAGTGGAGAAGATTCCAATGAGGTAACTTTTGCTTCATAGATAAAAGGTACGGCACTTAAGACTTTCATGTTGATTTCTTCTCGAGGAATATTTTTGCCAAGTCTTTCCAGAGAATTTATGGTGACTTGAAATCTAGCTTGAATCTCTCTTATTGTTTCTCCTTCTTTGAGCTTGAAATTCCCAAACTCATTCATCAGCTTGCTGAGTTTCACTTTCTTTAGAGTTTTTGACCCTTCATGATAATTCTCCAAAGAATCCCACATTTCCTTAGCTGATTCGAGTGAGGATACTTTATCATATTCAGCTTGGTTTAAGCCATTCATCAGAGAATTAATTGCTTTTCCATTGTAACCAACTTTAACTAGTTCATCGGGAGTAAGATCATCAACATCCTTTGGCTTGCTATCTTTATCGAGAAAGACATATGGACCCTTCTGCACAACTCTCCAAACAAGTGGATCCCTGGATAAATGATTCTTCATGCTTCCTTTCCACCAGTAATAGTTGTTGGTGCCCGTAAGAAGAGGAGCCCTATAATCAGAATTTCCTTCGGGATAATTGTCAGCCATTATGATCGAATACTTTTCCTGACACAGAAATATTAGTATACCACGCTCTGATACCAAATGAAATTACACACCTAGAGGGGGGTGAATAGGTGTATATGGCTAACTAATACCAATTTTAAGTTTTACCAGAAATGGCTTACTGAGTTCAATTTATGCAAACACAAATGGCATGCTGATTGTACAAACAGCACGCTGATTATAACAATATGCAACACGGTAAGTAATATGCAGAAATATAAAGAACACAATAAACTTTTAGCCAGGTTCGACCCCTAGTCCCCTATGGTCTACGTCCTGGTCCCTTACCAACCCGGTAAGAGAATATATTATTGATCAAAGATAATAACAATTACAAGATACAATAATATACCACCCTTCTTCCCGGTTGCTGACAAATGGCTTGCTGAACACCTGTTTCAGGACTTTCTCTCTAAGCTATACTTCCCAAGTATACTTCTCTAACAACGTTCACCAAACCCTTGTTCCCTAGCCAATATATCCAGCAACTACTGATTACAAATAGAGTAATACAAATCAATAAAGTGATTACAACTCAAACCTATGAACTCTCAAAGATATAGTACATATATGATATATAAAGAGCTCGAGAGAATTTGTTTGAATATAGCAAAGTAAAACTGAGTTGTGTGTGTTCTTGTTATTCTTGGATGGATGATCGAAAAAGACACAAGAACAGGTTTAAATAGCTTCACAAACAACGTTCAAAAATCAACCAATCAATTACCAGCGTCTAGAATCCAATTCTAACGTTCAATTGGTTGGAGAGATTTTAGCAACGTTCATGTGACCGTTTGACAGAGGTTTGGAGAAGATAAATCGAAGACAAAACAAAACCCTTCTGTTTGTGTGTATCAAAAACATGTATAGGAGGTTTTGTAAGATAAAATATTTTAAACATGGCAAGCTCCTATAATTTTGGAAAGCGACTATTAAAAAGGATTTGATAAAAGATTTTGAGCTCTAAATATATTATGTACGTATTAAGTCTTAAAAGAGCCCTCACAATATATTTAATCAAGTTTCCTAAGATAGATCCATGATCCACGATCTTGACAGATTCTGAGCAGAACAACTTGGCTTGCTGTTTGTATATTGAACATGTGAAGTTGGCTTGCCAAACTGACTCAGTCCAGCACTAATGGCTTGCTGTTTAGATAAACTGACATTCATATCAGTAAGCTATTTTGCCCTGCAAAACCAAGTTAGTACATATGATAATGGCATGCTATTTTATATGCACTGATATTTCATATCAGTAAGCCATATTTCCCTGCAACAACAAGTTAGGATAGAGCATATAGCTTGCTGCTTTACATCTATAAATACAAACATCTTTGCCACTATGTGATCATCAAAATTCATAGAGTTTCAATCTCCCCCTTTTTGATGATAATATATCCATATGTGATTGAGCTAAAAGTTCCCCCTCAATTAAAGCATAAAGCAAAACAAGTTAACAAAATAACAAGCTAATATATTCAATGACAAGCAATCAGCTTGCTGTTATGTGTCATCATCAAAACCAATAGGGTTTCAATCTCCCCCTTTTTGATGATTACACACCAATATTCAGGAGCTAAAAACTACCCCTAAATTTTTGCTTCTCCTGCAAAAATATTAGCAATGTAGACAAGGAGACAAACAATATCTTGGTTTGGTGTCACATGAACATTTAGAGTAAATGAAATAGAGAATCAATACTTTCTCCCCCTTAATCAGTAATCAATACTTCCTGCAAAACAAGATTAGATAATAAAGCATGAAATATTCATAAGCAACATTTGTATTCATCATCAAAACATCACGCCAACAATCTCCCCCTTTTTGATGATGACATACTTGAATACATCGGAGAGACTATGTTGTTCCCATAAAGCAATGATCCCCCTGATTAATATAATATCTCAACATAGAATCAGGTTAGCATAATTCATCATATGCAATAAGATACAAACGTGACTCATCCCTGCATAAAACATTAGTTTATAAAACATGTAACATTATAACCCTTTTTATCACATGTATTCATGTTCTTCTCCCCCTATGACATCATCAGAAAAGGGATTAACAAAATAAGCATGTAAGCATAAAACATGTAGTAAACATTTAACAAACAGTAGGCTAGTTATAATGATAAAGTTTGATAAATCAAACCAGCATGCTGAATACATGTATTCTGGTTTTCTACTGAAATGTAAGATAGCTTGCTGATTGAAGAGTGCACATTCTAAATAATCATGAATGTGGTTTACACCTTTATCACCAATCAAACAACCGAAATAGTATTCTCCTTTTTCAATTCCTGCACAAAACTATATATACGTATATATGTCCCATCTATATACTAGAGGAATCTTTTTAGTACCAAAATAATAATATAATCATATTTAAATAAATGTACGCGAACAAATAGCATACTTACTACTTGGGTACCCAAATTTGGTAGGATCCACCATGGTCAGTAGATAGATCATAAAGAACATGTAGATCAGATTTCTTAATCCACTTCTGGATCACTTTTGGAGCTTGATTCCTTCTCTGTTGTTTTCTGTCAGACGGATGGTAAGCTGTTTGTTGTCTGTCAGAGCCCTGTTGGTAAGCTAACTTCTGTCGATAAGTCTTATTCTGAGGAGATTCTTTGTTTTTCTGATTGACTTGAGAGTTATAGTGTCTTTCAAGATGTCCTTTTCCTCCACATTTGTTGCACGTCTTCCAAGGCATGGCATAGTTGTAAGGTATGCCATTTCTTCCTTCATACTTGATGTTTTTGCCCTTTTTGTTGGAGTTCATTCCCAATCCTTCTCTGTCCAATGGAGCATTTGTGTTTTTCATCATTGATTTTAGACCTTCTTCTCCTTGGATAAATGTTCCCATTCCCGACTTGAGATCCTTCACTTTCTTTTCAAGAGTTATGATCACTTCAGCTTGCTGACTAATGGTCTCAGCTTGCTGAGAAGCCATTTCTCCTGTTTTTGAGGATTCTGCTTGGTTTGATTTCATCAGCTTGTAGGATTTCAAAGCTACAGCCTTTGCTTTGTTATCTGATCTGAGCTCCTTGATTTCTTCAGTTAAGACTTTGTTCCTCTTTTGAAGTACTTTGATAATAGCATCAGATTGACTATTTTTGGCCATTAACTCCTTGATCTCAGTGGCCTTGTTTGATGAGGTTGCATCCCATTCTTTCATTTTGGGCATCAAATCTTGAATTATGTTAGACATACATGCATTCTTCTCAGACAGCTTGCTGATTTCAGCTTTAAGAGCCATATACTCTTCAATGGTTACACTTTTGGGTTCCTGCATGGTTAGTGAATCTAACATAGTATCATCTGAAGATACATAATTATTAAGAGAATTTACCTCACTCTCATCATCTTCAGAGTCAGTTTCGGCATATGCTCCTTCATAATTTCCTGGAGTAGATTCATTTTCAAGTCTAACAAGTGCTAAGTTCACCGTTTCTTCACTTGAATCATCACTGGAATCTGAGTCATCATCACTCAGTAGAGCCTTTGATCTCTTGTCCTTGTATCCAGCATGCTGTTTTGACTTCAGCTTGTAGAAATCCCTCTTGTAATGACCTGTTTTTCCACACTCAAAGCATGTCTGCTCTTTTGAGTTTTTAGAGGATTTCTTGTTATTTGAGAATCCACCTTTATCTATCTTCAATCTGTTCTTGGCCTCAATCAGCTTCTTGATTTTCCTTGAGATAATTGCAACTTCTTCATCAGAATCATCATCAGAATCAGTTGGCTTGCTGTCTTTGGATTGAAGAGCCATATTCTTCATTTTGGTAACTGGAGCTTTAGTACTCGAACTTTCCATCTGACTTTCATTTATTTTGCTTTCAAATTGCTCTAGTTCAGCAAATACCGCCAAGTGATCCATAGTATCAATGAGTGGAGAAGATTCCAATGAGGTAACTTTTGCTTCATAGATAAAAGGTACGGCACTTAAGACTTTCATGTTGATTTCTTCTCGAGGAATATTTTTGCCAAGTCTTTCCAGAGAATTTATGGTGACTTGAAATCTAGCTTGAATCTCTCTTATTGTTTCTCCTTCTTTGAGCTTGAAATTCCCAAACTCATTCATCAGCTTGCTGAGTTTCACTTTCTTTAGAGTTTTTGACCCTTCATGATAATTCTCCAAAGAATCCCACATTTCCTTAGCTGATTCGAGTGAGGATACTTTATCATATTCAGCTTGGTTTAAGCCATTCATCAGAGAATTAATTGCTTTTCCATTGTAACCAACTTTAACTAGTTCATCGGGAGTAAGATCATCAACATCCTTTGGCTTGCTATCTTTATCGAGAAAGACATATGGACCCTTCTGCACAACTCTCCAAACAAGTGGATCCCTGGATAAATGATTCTTCATGCTTCCTTTCCACCAGTAATAGTTGTTGGTGCCCGTAAGAAGAGGAGCCCTATAATCAGAATTTCCTTCGGGATAATTGTCAGCCATTATGATCGAATACTTTTCCTGACACAGAAATATTAGTATACCACGCTCTGATACCAAATGAAATTACACACCTAGAGGGGGATGAATAGGTGTATATGGCTAACTAATACCAATTTTAAGTTTTACCAGAAATGGCTTACTGAGTTCAATTTATGCAAACACAAATGGCATGCTGATTGTACAAACAGCACGCTGATTATAACAATATGCAACACGGTAAGTAATATGCAGAAATATAAAGAACACAATAAACTTTTAGCCAGGTTCGACCCCTAGTCCCCTATGGTCTACGTCCTGGTCCCTTACCAACCCGGTAAGAGAATATATTATTGATCAAAGATAATAACAATTACAAGATACAATAATATACCACCCTTCTTCCCGGTTGCTGACAAATGGCTTGCTGAACACCTGTTTCAGAACTTTCTCTCTAAGCTATACTTCCCAAGTATACTTCTCTAACAACGTTCACCAAACCCTTGTTCCCTAGCCAATATATCCAGCAACTACTGATTACAAATAGAGTAATACAAATCAATAAAGTGATTACAACTCAAACCTATGAACTCTCAAAGATATAGTACATATATGATATATAAAGAGCTTGAGAGAATTTGTTTGAATATAGCAAAGTAAAACTGAGTTGTGTGTGTTCTTGTTATGCTTGGATGGATGATCGAAAAAGACACAAGAACAGGTTTAAATAGGTTCACAAACAACGTTCAAAAATCAACCAATCAATTACCAACGTCTAGAATCCAATTCTAACGTTCAATTGGTTGGAGAGATTTTAGCAACGTTCATGTGACCGTTTGACAGAGGTTTGGAGAAGATAAATCGAAGACAAAACAAAACCCTTCTGTTTGTGTGTATCAAAAACATGTATAGGAGGTTTTGTAAGAGAAAATATTTTAAACATGGCAAGCTCCTATAATTTTGGAAAGCGACTATTAAAAAGGATTTGATTAAAGATTTTGAGCTCTAAATATATTATGTACGTATTAAGTCTTAAAAGAGCCCTCACAATATATTTAATCAAGTTTCCTAAGATAGATCCATGATCCACGATCTTGACAGATTCTGAGCAGAACAACTTGGCTTGCTGTTTGTATATTGAACATGTGAAGTTGGCTTGCCAAACTGACTCAGTCCAGCACTAATGGCTTGCTGTTTAGATAAACTGACATTCATATCAGTAAGCTATTTTGCCCTGCAAAACCAAGTTAGTACATATGATAATGGCATGCTATTTTATATGCACTGATATTTCATATCAGTAAGCCATATTTCCCTGCAACAACAAGTTAGGATAGAGCATATAGCTTGCTGCTTTACATCTATAAATACAAACATCTTTGCCACTATGTGATCATCAAAATTCATAGAGTTTCAATCTCCCCCTTTTTGATGATAATATATCCATATGTGATTGAGCTAAAAGTTCCCCCTCAATTAAAGCATAAAGCAAAACAAGTTAACAAAATAACAAGCTAATATATTCAATGACAAGCAATCAGCTTGCTGTTATGTGTCATCATCAAAACCAATAGGGTTTCAATCTCCCCCTTTTTGATGATTACACACCAATATTCAGGAGCTAAAAACTACCCCTAAATTTTTGCTTCTCCTGCAAAAATATTAGCAATGTAGACAAAGAGACAAACAATATCTTGGTTTGGTGTCACATGAACATTTAGAGTAAATGAAATAGAGAATCAATACTTTCTCCCCCTTAATCAGTAATCAATACTTCCTGCAAAACAAGATTAGATAATAAAGCATGAAATATTCATAAGCAACATTTGTATTCATCATCAAAACATCACGCCAACAATCTCCCCCTTTTTGATGATGACATACTTGAATACATCGGAGAGACTATGTTGTTCCCATAAAGCAATGATCCCCCTGATTAATATAATATCTCAACATAGAATCAGGTTAGCATAATTCATCATATGCAATAAGATACAAACGTGACTCATCCCTGCATAAAACATTAGTTTATAAAACATGTAACATTATAACCCTTTTTATCACATGTATTCATGTTCTTCTCCCCCTATGACATCATCAGAAAAGGGATTAACAAAATAAGCATGTAAGCATAAAACATGTAGTAAACA
The DNA here is from genome assembly GCA_030848705.1 of Heracleum sosnowskyi. Classification (NCBI taxonomy): domain Eukaryota; kingdom Viridiplantae; phylum Streptophyta; class Magnoliopsida; order Apiales; family Apiaceae; genus Heracleum; species Heracleum sosnowskyi. Next base: position 15,206,608 of record CM061237.1, read on the forward strand.
TTTAACAAACAGTAGGCTAGTTATAATGATAAAGTTTGATAAATCAAACCAGCATGCTGAATACATGTATTCTGGTTTTCTACTGAAATGTAAGATAGCTTGCTGATTGAAGAGTGCACATTCTAAATAATCATGAATGTGGTTTACACCTTTATCACCAATCAAACAACCGAAATAGTATTCTCCTTTTTCAATTCCTGCACAAAACTATATATACGTATATATGTCCCATCTATATACTAGAGGAATCTTGTTAGTACCAAAATAATAATATAATCATATTTAAATAAATGTACGCGAACAAATAGCATACTTACTACTTGGGTACCCAAATTTGGTAGGATCCACCATGGTCAGTAGATAGACCATAAAGAACATGTAGATCAGATTTCTTAATCCACTTCTGGATCACTTTTGGAGCTTGATTCCTTCTCTGTTGTTTTCTGTCAGACGGATGGTAAGCTGTTTGTTGTCTGCCAGAGCCCTGTTGGTAAGCTGACTTCTGTCGATAAGTCTTATTCTGAGGAGATTCTTTGTTTTTCTGATTGACTTGAGAGTTATAGTGTCTTTCAAGATGTCCTTTTCCTCCACATTTGTTGCACGTCTTCCAAGGCATGGCATAGTTGTAAGGTATGCCATTTCTTCCTTCATACTTGATGTTTTTGCCCTTTTTGTTGGAGTTCATTCCCAATCCTTCTCTGTCCAATGGAGCATTTGTGTTTTTCATCATTGATTTTAGACCTTCTTCTCCTTGGATAAATGTTCCCATTCCCGACTTGAGATCCTTCACTTTCTTTTCAAGAGTTATGATCACTTCAGCTTGCTGACTAATGGTCTCAGCTTGCTGAGAAGCCATTTCTCCTGTTTTTGAGGATTCTGCTTGGTTTGATTTCATCAGCTTGTAGGATTTCAAAGCTACAGCCTTTGCTTTGTTATCTGATCTGAGCTCCTTGATTTCTTCAGTTAAAACTTTGTTCCTCTTTTGAAGTACTTTGATAATAGCATTAGATTGACTATTTTTGGCCATTAACTCCTTGATCTCAGTGGCCTTGTTTGATGAGGTTGCATCCCATTCTTTCATTTTGGGCATCAAATCTTGAATTATGTTAGACATACATGCATTCTTCTCAGACAGCTTGCTGATTTCAGCTTTAAGAGCCATATACTCTTCAATGGTTACACTTTTGGGTTCCTGCATGGTTAGTGAATCTAACATAGTATCATCTGAAGATACATAATTATTAAGAGAATTTACCTCACTCTCATCATCTTCAGAGTCAGTTTCGGCATATGCTCCTTCATAATTTCCTGGAGTAGATTCATTTTCAAGTCCAACAAGTGCTAATTTCACCGTTTCTTCACTTGAATCATCACTGGAATCTGAGTCATCATCACTCAGTAGAGCCTTTGATCTCTTGTCCTTGTATCCAGCATGCTGTTTTGACTTCAGCTTGTAGAAATCCCTCTTGTAATGACCTGTTTTTCCACACTCAAAGCATGTCTGCTCCTTTGAGTTTTTAGAGGATTTCTTGCTATTTGAGAATCCACCTTTATCTCTCTTCAATCTGTTCTTGGCCTCAATCAGCTTCTTGATTTTCCTTGAGATAATTGCAACTTCTTCATCAGAATCAGTTGGCTTGCTGTCTTTGGATTGAAGAGCCATATTCTTCATTTTGGTAACTGGAGCTTTAGTACTCGAACTTTCCATCTGACTTTCATTTATTTTGCTATCAAATTGCTCTAGTTCAGCAAATACCGCCAAGTGATCCATAGTATCAATGAGTGGAGAAGATTCCAATGAGGTAACTTTTGCTTCATAGATAAAAGGTACGGCACTTAAGACTTTCATGTTGATTTCTTCTCGAGGAATATTTTTGCCAAGTCTTTCCAGAGAATTTATGGTGACTTGAAATCTAGCTTGAATCTCTCTTATTGTTTCTCCTTCTTTGAGCTTGAAATTCCCAAACTCATTCATCAGCTTGCTGAGTTTCACTTTCTTTAGAGTTTTTGACCCTTCATGATAATTCTCCAAAGAATCCCACATTTCCTTAGCTGATTCGAGTGAGGATACTTTATCATATTCAGCTTGGTTTAAGCCATTCATCAGAGAATTAATTGCTTTTCCATTGTAACCAACGTTAACTAGTTCATCGGGAGTAAGATCATCAACATCCTTTGGCTTGCTATCTTTATCGAGAAAGACATATGGACCCTTCTGCACAACTCTCCAAACAAGTGGATCCCTGGATAAATGATTCTTCATGCTTCCTTTCCACCAGTAATAGTTGTTGGTGCCCGTAAGAAGAGGAGCCCTATAATCAGAATTTCCTTCGGGATAATTGTCAGCCATTATGATCGAATACTTTTCCTGACACAGAAATATTAGTATACCACGCTCTGATACAAAATGACATTACACACCTAGAGGGGGGTGAATAGGTGTATATGGCTAACTAATACCAATTTTAAGTTTTACCAGAAATGGCTTACTGAGTTCAATTTATGCAAACACAAATGGCATGCTGATTGTACAAACAGCACGCTGATTATAACAATATGCAACACGGTAAGTAATATGCAGAAATATAAAGAACACAATAAACTTTTAGCCAGGTTCGACCCCTAGTCCCCTATGGTCTACGTCCTGGTCCCTTACCAACCCGGTAAGAGAATATATTATTGATCAAAGATAATAACAATTACAAGATACAATAATATACCACCCTTCTTCCCGGTTGCTGACAAATGGCTTGCTGAACACCTGTTTCAGAACTTGCTCTCTAAGCTATACTTCCCAAGTATACTTCTCTAACAACGTTCACCAAAACCTTGTTCCCTAGCCAATATATCCAGCAACTACTGATTACAAATAGAGTAATACAAATAAATAAAGTGATTACAACTCAAACCTATGAACTCTCAAAGATATAGTACATATATGATATATAAAGAGCTTGAGAGAATTTGTTTGAATATAGCAAAGTAAAACTGAGTTGTGTGTGTTCTTGTTATGCTTGGATGGATGATCGAAAAAGACACAAGAACAGGTTTAAATAGCTTCACAAACAACGTTCAAAAATCAACCAATCAATTACCAACGTCTAGAATCCAATTCTAACGTTCAATTGGTTGGAGAGATTTTAGCAACGTTCATGTGACCGTTTGACAGAGGTTTGGAGAAGATAAATCGAAGACAAAACAAAACCCTTCTGTTTGTGTGTATCAAAAACATGTATATGAGGTTTTGTAAGAGAAAATATTTTAAACATGGCAAGCTCCTATAATTTTGGAAAGCGATTATTAAAAAGGATTTGATAAAAGATTTTGAGCTCTAAATATATTATGTACGTATTAAGTCTTAAAAGAGCCCTCACAATATATTTAATCAAGTTTCCTAAGATAGATCCATGATCCACGATCTTGACAGATTCTGAGCAGAACAACTTGGCTTGCTGTTTGTAAATTGAACATGTGAATTTGGCTTGCCAAACTGACTCAGTCCAGCACTAATGGCTTGCTGTTTAGATAAACTGACATTCATATCAGTAAGCTATTTTGCCCTGCAAAACCAAGTTAGTACATATGATAATGGCATGCTATTTTATATGCACTGATATTTCATATCAGTAAGCCATCTTTCCCTGCAACAACAAGTTAGGATAGAGCATATAGCTTGCTGCTTTACATCTATAAATACAAACATCTTTGCCACTATGTGATCATCAAAATTCATAGAGTTTCAATCTCCCCCTTTTTGATGATAATATATCCATATGTGATTGAGCTAAAAGTTCCCCCTCAATTAAAGCACAAAGCAAAACAAGTTAACAAAATAACAAGAGCAGCCATTAAAGCTTGAACGCTCACAAACCTAGAATTTAATTCACAAAGCACGTTTTTTGATCTATAACATTTGGCACCGTCTGTGGGAAATCGAACATCAACCATGGCAATCACCCGAAGAACAAATCAAACTTCTGAAGGAACTCCTGTCGCCTCCGAGGCCAGTGCTCAAGGAGCCCAACCACCACCAACCACTGGCGCTCAAGGGGAGAATGTTCCCGTCACCACCACTGAAGGACCTGAGATCCCAATTACGTTTGATGGGACGATGGTTGTCCACGGATCTGTCCCTCAAGAGACACCTCACCAGCAACCAGTCACGACCAATCCATTGCTTATGAATGGACCACACAACCTTCAAGTTCATACCACTGATCTCCCTCAATATATGAATCAGACCCTTGGGATGCCTACCCATGGCAGGTCCCCTCGACCCCCGGTGGGCAGTAGTGACACCAACATAGTACACCATAAGGCTTATGTGCCCCCTTACGTACGAGGTTTGGAACCCCTGAACCGTCAAACCCAAACTCGTCCGGTATATCGAGATTTCTCAGGTCCTTACACGGAGGACGACAATTACAATACTGATGATGACTATCCCCCACGAAGGAGACGTTCTGTAAACAAGGAGCAAACCATTCAGGAAAGGATTGCAGCCCATGAGGCAGAGGTTGCAAAACTCAAAAAGAAGTTAGAGGAAGAAGAGGCTGCCAGAGCAGCCGGGAGGCCTCCGGTAATTAATCTGGATCCTACTCCTCCGAGATCCAGAAGGGTTGAAACCCCAAGAGGAGATCCTACTGTATTGTTACCCCTAGGAGATCCTGACGATCCTACACCACCCTTCACTCAAGAGATAATGAAGGCCACTATATCCAGGAAGTTTAAAATGCCAACCATCAAAGCTTATGATGGAACGGGAGATCCCGCAAATCATGTAAGAACTTTCTCAAATGCACTACTGTTGCAACCTGCCAATGACGCTGTAAAGTGTAGGGCATTTCCACAAACTCTGGCGGGCATGGCTCAACGTTGGTATAGTCGCCTTCCGCCCAATTCTATTGGATCCTTCAAAGAGCTGAGTAAGGCATTCATCAATCAATTTGTTAGTGGGAAGATACATGAGAAAAGTTCCGCCTCTCTTATGGGGATTTGACAAGGCAAGAGTGAAACGTTGAGAGAATACTTGAGTAGATTCACTAAGGAGGCTATAAAAGTTCCAGATTTGGAAGATAAAGTGGCTATGATAGCCCTACAGCAAGGAACTACCGATGACCACTTCATGAGGTCTTTGGCTAAGCATCCCCCCGAAAACATGTTGTTACTACAAGATAGAGCTGGAAAATACATCAAAGCTGAGGAGAGCATGAGAAAGTATGAACCCGTTGCTACTGGCAATGGAAATTCAAAGAAGAGAAAGGATACTCCAGAGTATGATGCAAGAGAGAAGTATCCTAGGACATCAAAGGATTCTGATTCACCACCCAAGAAGAACAATTTTGGGCCTAAGTTTACGGAGTATGCAAGATTGAATGCTCCTAGAAGCCAAATTCTGATGGAGATTGCAAAGGAAGAAGACCTTAAATGGCCGAAGCCTATGAGGGCCGATGTGTCAAAAAGAAATCAAAACCAATACTGCCGGTTTCACAAAGAAGTTGGCCACGAGACAGATGACTGCAGGCAACTGAAAGATGAAATTGAGTTCTTGATTCGAAGAGGAAAGCTTGGTAAGTTTACCAATGATGGAAATCAAGGAAGCCAGAGAAGGAATTATGAAAGGAAAGACTATGATAGACGGGACAATGATCAAGACCGAAATCCAAAGCCCCGAGGGCCTGTCATCAATATGATATTTGGAGGGCCAACTGCTGCCGGACCTTCCAGAAACTCGAGAAAGGCTTATGCCCGTGAGGTAATGACTGTGGTTGGAGAAGCACCAAAGCGTGCCAAGACTGAAGTATCTTTGAATTTTGATGATTCTGATCTTGAGGGAGTGAAATTTCCCCATGATGACCCTCTGGTCATAGTACCTGTGATAGGCAACTCTGAAACAAAGAGAGTTCTTGTTGACATAGAGCTTCAGTGGACATCTTATTCCATGATGCTTTCATCAAGATGGGTTACACTGATTCTCAGCTAACACCCTCAAACATGCCCATATATGGGTTCAATGGAGTGGAATCGAAGGTAGAAGGCACGATTCAACTCCCCATGACAATGGGACAAGGTTCAAAGACGTCTACTTAAATGCTGAACTTCATAGTTATCAAAGCGACTTCAACCTACAATGCAATTCTGGGAAGAACGGGTCTTCATGCATTCAAGGCTGTTGCCTCATCTTATCATTTGAAGATCAAGTTCCCTACCAGGAATGGAATTGGCGAAGAGAAAGGCGATCAGAAAATGGCTAGAAGCTGTTATGTAGCCGCGTTGAGGCCTGATGGAGTTGGGGGGCAGGTTCTCCCAATTGAAGACATGGACATCAGAAACGATGAAGAAAGAAGAGGAAAGCCAGCTGAGGATCTTGTTCCCATCCCCCTGATTCCAGGAGAACCAGACAAGGTCACCTACATTGGAGCTCTACTACCTGAATCTATGAAAAGCAAGTTGACATCCTTTCTTCAAGAAAACAGTGATGTATTTGCTTGGACAGCAGCTGATATGCCAGGGATTGATCCCCAATTGATAACCCACAAATTGAATGTGGATCCTGAAAGGAAGACAGTGAAACAAAAGAAAAGAAATTTTGCTCCAGAAAGGCAAGAAGCCATCAAGCAGGAGGTAGAAAAACTCTTGGAAGCAGGCTTCATTGAAGAAATTCAGTTCCCTGAATGGTTGGCTAACCCAGTGATGGTCAAGAAGGCTAATGGAAAGTGGAGAATGTGTGTGGACACTACTAGAAAAACATCAATAGACATCGGCTAAAAACCGATGTCTATTGATAAAGAGAAGCGATGTCTTTGCATGTGTAGAGAAAGGTAGGGGTATTAGACATCGGTTTTTAGCCGATGTCTATGTTCATCTTTAACATCGGTTTTTAATAAGGAACTGATGTCTATGTTTCTCTTTTACATCGGTTCCTTAATAAGGAACGGATGTCTATGTTTCTCTTTTACATCGGTTTCTTAATAATGGGCTGATGTGTTTCTTTGTATTTGACATCAGTTCTGTATAATAATCGGTGTCTTTCTATTCTTTGGACATCAGTTCTTTTCTTTTCTGATTTAATTTGTTCTTTTAAACATCATTGTAATTAGTGTGCTGATGTTACTTGTGATATATATAGTGACCAAAATCAAAAAGCCAAAGCAAATATCAAAATCAAAAAGTCAATATATATCAAAGCCAAACATAAAATTCAATCGGCCAACTACATTATCCAATTCATCTCAAAACTAACTACATAATCCAAACCATCTATCGAAACTACATTGATATAACATCGAAACTAAGAGGGCTCGAGAGGCGGAAGATGCTTTGTGTATAACCATGAACAAATCGAACAAACTCCAAGCTCCAAGCTCCAAGCTATGCTCCATATCTGTTAAACAAATAGAACAGTCAGAGACTTGATCGAGGGAAATGCAAGTGCACATATTAGAAGCAAAAGACTTGACATATAAAATGCAAACCTGCTGGTTAGTTAGAAAGTATACCAGGACAAGTAAAAATGCAAGTGGTAGTGCATGAGAAAAATCAGTAGCCAGGACAAGTTAATTAGCTTCAAAACAAAAAAATAAAATAAACCACAGAATACTAACCGATTTACTTGGATCCAAACAGCGTCTGCACTATTTCGATCCATAGGCTCTTTGGGAAGGAACATCATCGTTGCAAACACATTTGGTTCATGTGCTTTACTTACAGTACTTGTGTTGGGTGGACTTGTCATGTCAAGAAGTAAACACTGTTCAATATATAGACCATAAACATGTGTTTGTTATAATTCTTGGAGTTCCCAATTCTACAGGATAAAAATCTCATCTATCTAATTTGCACAGATGACATCAAGGCATGGTGGATCTGGGGCTATTGATTTTCGCCTCTCATGTATGCACAGAATGCTATAGCTGTGAATGAATTCCTAGGAAAGAGTTGGAGTCATGTGGGTACCCTACGAATTTTTTCTATAAGGAAAGGAAATATAGAATTTTTGTGACTTTTAATTGTGACATTATAAAAATATGCAGGTTCTTCCTAATTCAATAGAACCTTTAGGAGTATCGGTGATGAAGGCTCGTGGTCTCTTTACGCAAGCATACTGGTATTGGATTGGAGTACGAGCTTTGGTTGCCTATGTTTTTCTCTTCAATAATATCTTCACATTAGCTCTAACTTACCTTAAACCGTAAGCACTCACTGTACTTCCTTGTGTATATTAAATATAAAACTAAAGTAAGTTCATCTATATAGTGAATATTAAAAGGTCAATTTCTGCAGCATTTGGGAAGTCTCAGGCAATTTTAACAGAGGAAACCTTGGCTGAGAGAAGTGGACAATTTATTGAATTATCATCGAAGGGTAAGAGCTCTTATGGTGACATCTCATTCTTGATTTTCCTCAATGAAAAATTTATGTGCTTTACAAATAACATTTATGGTTGCATGATAATGCAGAAAAAGGAAACCAAGATCGAAGAAATATATCTTCCAGGTCAATGTCAGCAAGAGTGGGTATTATTAGTGAAAATAACCAGAAGAAACATGGAATGGTTCTTCCTTTTCAACCTCTGTCAATCACATTTGATTATATAAGCTACAGGGTCGATATGCCTCGGGTATACTCAGATTTTCATAAGATACAATGAATAATATAGTAGTTGAACTCACTTGTTTGGTTTGCATTTAGTTGGCTAGAATGTAATGACATTACCCATACTCCCTGTTCCATCACATATTTCATCACATCTGATTTATACATATCTTCTACACTCTCATCTATAGTTATGTCCTCTATCCTCTTCCACATATAACTTTCTTCTGACTTATTATTAAAAATACATTTGTTACTCTGGTTGAGTTACCAGAGTCACACTTGATCATATTTTCAAGCCATCCATTTAAAGATTCATTGTCAAAACAAAAGGCCAAAATGGTATATTTTTATACAGTAGAAAAGAGAATATACATAACAAGCAGTAGGGATCAATCATGGATGAACAGATACTCAACCTGAAAGTCGATCAATTGCCGGATCAGTTTCTTCTCCAATCAGGAGTGCTTCTTCCCCAAGAAACCTAGAAAGCATAACCAGCAAAACAAGCACAACTAGGTCTGATCTCCAATCTTACTCAGTAATGGTACTTTTCCCTTGAGAGCCAATTCAAGGGAATGACACGTATCTTCAAGTTCTCAGCAGAAAAAATAGTAGTATTCTTCATATCAGTAATGCCTAAAAAAGTAATAACTTGAAATTCAAAAAGTACCGCTTACCAGGAAGCAAGAGCAAGTTTAATACACATGTACACGTACCAAAAGATCTTGTAATCCACAACAATTAGCAACCTGATTGTAGTCAATATGTCAAAATATCACCAGTAAATTAATTACTTAAGTAATATAATAGTTATGACACTAGGTAAATATCAAAAATAAAATGTTGGTATGCACTTTTAGGCAATGTGTAGACAACTCTAGCTGTAAGTAATATAGCACAAATAATCGATCCTGATGTTCTTCTCGTGTAGGAAAGTGCCTAGTAACCAACAATATCAACAGGGTTGAAAGCAACAAGAGTCCTACACTAAGTTACTGAAACAAGCCCATCATTCATTAAAGATTAACAAACAAAAGTCCCAGTATCTAAGTTATTAAAACAAACCCAATACATATCAATTTTGGTGAATACACAAAACCATTAAAAAAACAAATAAAATTAAATCCTATTTGGAAAAAGATCAAAAAAAGACCTGTAACATGCAGCGAGGTTGTTCCATCAATTCCTTGAGTAACTTGCTCACCAGTGGATTTACCAGAGAACCTAGATGGGCATGCCCATCAAAAAATTCACATTTTTTACAAAAGTTTCGTGAGACCAAACCAAGCAAATACTCCAAGACAAAGAAAATTGAACAAAGTACCTAGTCGGCCAAATCGAGCAAGATACGAACAAGTACTCCAAGCTCCAAGCTACGCTCCAGATCTGTTAAATAAATCAAATGATTGCATTAATTCAAATCGAACAAATGGAGATAATCGAACTAATATTGAAAGGGGTTGAACGAATATTGAATAAATTGAAAATGAATTGATAGAATCGAACAATTTGAACGGAGTTAGGGTTAATTTGAGCTAATCGAAGCTTTTAGTTGAAAAGAGCGGGTTAGGGTTCTTGAAGAGAGAAGAAGGTTATAGCCGGGTGTCTAGTTTTTATGTTTTCATTTTCATAAACAAACAAGGGGGTTATTTGGTTTTTTTATTAGAAATATGTGTTTTTGATTTTTATAATTTTTTAGTATAAGTGAGCGGGAGTTGAATTTGGTTAAGGGGGGAATATTTTGTTAAGGGGGAAAATAAAAAGGGGGAAGCCTGAAGCGTGAGTTTATTTTTTTTATAAAGGAGTTTCAGACATCATTTATACAAGTAAGTGATGTGTAGATTGTTGTTAGACATCGGTTTTAATTTTCCCGATGTAAAAGAGACTTTTAACATCAGTGGTTTTTTCAACCGATGTCTAAAGTGTGATGTCTAATCTAGTTTTTCTAGTAGTGGGACTTCACCGACTTGAATGATGCATGTCCTAAGGATTGTTTTCCCTTACCGAGGATTGATGCTTTGATAGATGCCACTGCTGGGCACGAGATGCTAAGTTTCATGGATGGCTTCAGTGGATACAACCAAATCAAGATGCACAAGGACGACATCTCCAAGGTATCATTCATCACCGACTTTGGTGTTTTCTGTTATTTAGTCATGGCATTTGGACTTAAGAATGCAGGGGCAACATACCAAAGATTGGTGAACAAGATTTTTGAACCATTGATTGGTAAAACAATGGAAGTTTATGTGGATGACATGCTAGTCAAGAGCCTCGACAAGGCAGACCATATAAAACATCTTCAAGAAGCGTTTGAAGTGCTGAGGCACCACAAGATGATGTTAAATCCAGCAAAGTGTGCCTTCGGGGTTGGCTCAGGAAAGTTTTTAGGCCTGATGGTCTCCAAGAGAGGAATCGAAGCTAACCCCGACAAGATCAAGACAATCCTAGACATGGAACCACCCAAGTCTGTTAAGGATGTGCAGAAATTGACAGGAAGAGTTGCAGCTTTGGGAAGGTTCATCTCCAAGTCAGGAGAAAAGTGCTTACCTTTCTTCAAGGCACTCAAAAATGTGAAAAATTTCGAGTGGACACCTGAAAGCCAAGAAGCCTTTGAGGCCCTGAAGAAATACATGGTTGAAGCACCACTGTTGGCAAAACCAAAGCCAGGAGAGATTCTCTATCTGTACTTGGCAGTCTCCGACACTGCCCTTGGAGCTGTTTTGGTAAAGGAAGAATTGAAGGTTCAGAAACCCATCTACTATGTGAGTAAGATTCTGCATGGGGCAGAAATAAACTACTCTACCATAGAGAAGTTTGCCTTAGCCTTGATAATGGCTTCAAGAAAGCTACGTCCATACTTCCAGGCGCACAAGATAGAAGTTTTGACTAATCAACCTCTAAGGAACATTCTGCACAGCCCTCAAGTTAGTGGAAGATTGATCAAATGGGCTATTGAGTTGGGGGAATTTGATATCAAGTATAAGCCTCGTACGGCCATAAAAGCTCAAGCACTCGCTGACTTCATGGTTGAATGTACCATTGACAACCAAGAAGTCGGGGGACAGGAAGTAGTAGTGGAAGACAACAAAGATGAAGATATGGTGTCCAAGGAATGTTGGGTGCTCTATGTTAGATCAGAATTCAATGATCATCAGGAGCTAGACTCAACTGATCAGGATTGCTGACGTCATCAGGATTATATGGTCGTCAGGATCAGAATGCATATCAGGACTGGGATCAGGATTGATCATCAGGACTGGAAGCTGATCAGGATTCCTACTTCGAGTTATATTTGGAGTCTAGTTAAACATGGAAGTTTATTCTGACGGTTCCTGGTTTGTAGAATGTAGCTATCAATTATAGATAGGTTTCAATCTTTGTAATTGATTAGGACTTATCATTGATAGAGAAGCTGTGTAGTATATAAACACAGTCTTGGTTTCGATTTATGTATTCGGAAGAGAAGCGAATCAAGATAGAAGCTCTTAAGAACATAGAATTTCTTGAGAGAGTTTTTGTAAGCTAGCATCTCTCAAGAACATCAAAATTTCTTGAGAGAGTTTGTAACAGTTTTATATCAGATTTAATAAAGCTGTTATCTTTCTTTCATATTTGTGATATATACATTAAGAAGTCGATTATCTTATACTATTGTATTCAACCCCCCTTCTACAATAGATTATTACTGGGCAACAATTGGTATCAGAGCAAACTGATTTAATTCTGAATCAGATACGATCTAAAGATGTCGACAACCAAGTATGAAAGCATGAAGATTCCCATCTTGAAGAAATCAGAATATCCAACATGGAGGGTAAAGATGCTGATGTACCTGGAGGCTATGGATCCTGACTATTTGGACAGGATTCGTGATGGACCATATATTCCTACATGATTTGTAGAACGAACAGATACAGTACCTGAACATTATGTGGTCAAGGCTAAAATTGAATGGACTCCAGAAGAAAAAGCTCATGTACTCAGGGAACCAAAGATAAAGAATATCTTACACAGTAGTCTTGATGCTGTCATGTCAACCAGAGTGATTGCATGCAAGTCTTCAAAAGAAATCTGGGATACTTTGGAAACTCAGTGCCAGGGATCTGCATCTGTCAAGAAAAACAGAAGGGCTCTTTTGATTCAAGAATATGAACAATTTGATGCAAGACCCGATGAGAGCCTAACTGATCTATATGATAGATTTCTGACACTATTGAACAGTTTATCTTTAGTTGACAAGGAATATGAAACTGAAGATTCAAACACCAAGTTTCTAAGAGCTTTACCTGAAGAATGGGACACTCAGACATCGATCATTAGACATCAGTATGATCTTAACACTGTGTCTCTTGATGAAGTCTATGGGATGCTAAGAACTCATGATCTTGAAGTTCAACAGAGAAAGAACAAGAAAAGCAGCAAGGCAAAATCAATTGCTTTGAAGGCAGAGGCTAAATCAAAAGGAAAATCTATGGAGGTCTCTAGAAGTAAAACAAGAATAGTTGAGTCAGATCCTGATGACTCTTCATCAGATACTGATGGCAATGCTGATGCCAATACTGATGATGATTCTTCTGACTCAGACATGGAAGAGATGGTTGCTATGATTGTCAGAAACTTCAGAAGGATGAAGTTCAGGAAGAATAGAAGACAAGGCAACTTTCAGAAAAAGGATTTCAATCCAAACAAAGATAAGTATATCAAAAAGGACAGCAAGGGTAGCAAATTTGACAAGTCAAAGGTTAGATGCTACAAGTGCAATGGTATGGGTCACTTTGCTTCTGAGTACAAGAAGTCGAAGGCACTTATCACATCAAGCAAGGATTGGATGGACTCTTCCTCAGAATCTGATACTGAGGTGGTCAACTATGCTCTAATGGCCAATGCTGATGTAACTGCTGCTCCTGATGATAAGGTACTAAATACTATCTTTGATTTTGATACTGATAATGCTTCTGAGTTAAGACGTTTTCTAAAGTCATTACATATTAGCTTTAGAAGTCAAACTGCTGAAAATACTAGGATCTTATCTGAGATGTCTGAACTTAGAAAAAGGAATGATATATTAGAAGTTGAATTTTCTCGTATGCAAGAAGTACAAAAAGAATGTGATAATGCGAATCACATGTATTTAGAGATGAAATCCAAATGTACTGCTCTTGAAAAGGAACTTGAATATGCTAATGAGAAAATCAGAACCTGGACAGACTCTGGTAGGAAATTTCATGAGATTAATACCTCTAAGAATTGGAAAGAGTGTCTAGGATATAAGTCAGATGAGGATAAGAAATTGAAAGAGAAAATTGTCATTGATGAGACAGTCATTCCAAAGACCTATAGACATGTTTTAGATACAACCAAATCTAAGATTACTCCTGTTAATTTTGTTTTTGGTAAGGATTCCAATTCTACTTTTGAAAAGGGATCTACTTCTACTCAAGGAATTAAAATCATAAAGTCTAAACCTGTCGTGAATAAAGTCATTAAGAATGTAGGTCTATTGTCTCAGAAACAGCTTAAGGATAAAATCTGTGAGGTGACAGATAAGAAAAAGGAAGCTACTGTTAAGAGAAACAGGAATGGTAAAGTTGGGATCAACAAAGAGAATGGTTTCAAATATATCCCAAATGCACCTAGAAAGTGTTGTTTTAACTGTGGTAACTCTAATCATCTTGCTATTGATTGTAAGAAGAGTAAGAAGAAAATTACTGATATTCCTAAGTCTAATGTTAGGAATAGATCAGTACTTTATAAACCACAGAAGTCCTGTTTTCATTGTGGTAGTATATGGCATTCTATTTATACTTGTAAAGATTATCATGAGTTGTACTATAACTTTTATGATCCATTGCCTAAAGTTGATAAAAATAGTGCAAACTCTGGTAGCATTAAGAATGTCAAGTTGGAACATGCTTTTGTTAATACTGATACTGACAAAGCAAATCCTGATGGAGTAAATCCTGTCAAGACTGCTAAAGTCAGAAAGTCTTCTGCTGTGAAATTTAATAAATTGCATGGAAAAGGAATCCTAAATGTTCTAACTAGTGAGTTTCTATTCTGATTGCAGGGTAAAAAGAAAAATGTGTTAGTCATGGATAGTGGATGTTCTGTGCACATGACTGGAAACAAAGCCCTGTTATCAGAATATGAGGAGAAAGCTGGCCCAACTGTGTCTTATGGAGATGGCAACATTGGACAAACCTTGGGATATGGCAATATAATCATTGGAAATGTCATCATTGAAAAAGTAGCTCTAGTGAAGGGACTAAAACACAACCTGTTGAGTATTAGTCAAATCACTGACAGAGGTTATCATGTCAACTTCTATTCCACACATTGTGAAGTAGTCAGTAAAGAAACAGGAAAGATAGCACTGACTGGCTACAGGCATGGTAACATATATGAAGCCAACATTCAATCAAATACTGATGACTCCCCTACCTGTCTGATCAGTAAAGCTTCAGTAGATGAAAGTTGGAATTGGCATAAGAAGCTTTCTCATTTCAACTTCAGCAATATCAATGAGTTGGTTAAGAAAGATTTAGTGAGAGGATTACCAAAAGTGTTATATACTCCTGATGGACTCTGTGATGCATGTCAGAAAGCAAAATAAAGAAGGACATCATTCCAGAGTAAATCAGAATCCTCTATTGAAGAACCATATCACATGCTACATCTTGATCTATTTGGTCCAGTCAACATCATGTCCATCAGTAAGAAAAGGTACACTCTTGTAATTGTTGATGAATATTCTAGATTCACCTGGGTGTATTTTCTACACAGAAAAGATGAGACTCCTGAAGTTCTGTTGGATCATGTGAGAATGATTGAGACAACCACAAAGTACAAAGTCAAGATACTGAGAAGTGATAATGGTACTGAATTTAAGAATTCAAAGATGGAAGAGTTCTGCAAATACAAAGGAATCATTCAACAATTCTCTGCTCCTGGCACTCCTCAGCAAAATGGAGTAGTTGAAAGGAAAAATAGAACTCTTATTGAAGCTGGCAGAACTATGTTGGAAGAAGCAAAATTACCTACATATTTCTGGGCAGAAGCAGTCAACACAGCATGCTACACTCAAAATCTCACATTAATAAACAGACATGGTGTGACTCCTTATCAGTCACTCAAGGAAAAGAAACCAAGTCTGAAGCATCTGCATGTGTTTGGCTGTAAATGTTTCGTTCTCAGAACTCATCCTGAACAGCTAGGGAAATTTGAAACAAAGGCTGATGAAGGAATTTTCATAGGCTATCCTGCATCAAGAGCCTTCAGAGTTTTTAATTTGAGGACAAGGACTGTCATGGAGTCAATACATGTATCTTTTGATGACAAGAAGATAGCTGGAATCAATGAAGACTCTCATGATAGATTGATTTTTGAAAATGAAGCTACCAAGGAACCTGAAGAAAGTGAATCAGATCATGTCCATACATCAGATCCTGATGGGTCACCAAATCCTGATGACACACCAGATGTTTATGGTGCAAATACTGATGATGCAATCAATAGTGATACTTCTAGTAGTGCTAATGTTGAGGGGGAGCAACATCATTCTACTACAAGTTCAGAGTCAACTCAATCATCAGGACAGAATTCTTCAGATACTGATTCAAGTGATGATCCTGATAATTTATCAGGAGGAAATAGCAATAATTCAGGGGGAGCTTCAAGACAAGCAAGTTCTTCAAATCAAGATAACACCAATCCAGGGAGAGCATCTACGTCAAGAAACAATTTAACACCAGCAAGGAAATGGACTGCAAGTCATACTCCTGATTTGATCATTGGGGATCCTGATGCAGGTGTTCAAACAAGAAGTGCAACTCAGAATGAATGTCTATACAATAACTTTCTATCCAAGGAGGAGCCAAAGAAAGTTGAAGATGCACTTAGAGATGCTGATTGGGTTACTGCAATGCAAGAGGAACTGAATGAATTTGAAAGAAATGAAGTCTGGAAACTGGTACCAAGACCAAAGAATAGATCAATTGTTGGTACAAAGTGGATTTTCAAGAACAAGACTGATTCTGATGGAGTAATAATCAGAAACAAAGCAAGACTAGTTGCAAAGGGGTATTCTCAACAAGAGGGAATTGATTATGATGAAACTTTTGCTCCTGTTGCAAGACTAGAAGCCAACAGGATATTTCTTGCTTATGCAGCACATAAGAAATTCAAGGTTTTCCAGATGGATGTTAAAAGTGCTTTCTTAAATGGAGAACTGGAGGAAGAAGTCTATGTTGAGCAACCTCCTGGTTTCATTGATCCTAAATATCCAGATCATGTCTACAGATTGGATAAGGCACTTTGTGGACTAAAGCAAGCTCCAAGAGCATGGTATGAAACTTTAGCTCTATTCTTACTGGAAAGTGGATTCAAAAGAGGTGTTATTGATAAAACTCTATTTTATTTGAATCATGGTAAGGACTTGTTGTTAGTTCAGATTTATGTTGATGATATCATTTTTGGGTCAACAAACAATAAGCTTTGTGAAAAATTTTCCAAGCTTATGCAGTCAAGATATCAAATGAGCATGATGAGAGAAATGAGTTACTTTCTTGGTCTTCAAGTTAAACAGACTGATGAAGGGATTTTTATCAATCAGTCTAAATATACAAGGAATTTATTGACAAGGTTTAACATGCAAGATAGTTCTCCTGCTACAACTCTCATAGCTACAGCTACCAAACTTGATCCTGATCAAGGTGCTGAGGTAGATGTAACTCACTACAGAGGAATGATTGGCTCTTTATTGTATCTCACTGCAAGTAGACCAGATATCATGTTTGCAACCTGTCTGTGTGCAAGATTTCAAGCAAAACCTAGAGAACCCCATCTGATTGCAGTCAAAAGAATTTTCAGATATCTCAAAGGCACATCTTCACTTGGCCTTTGGTATGCAAGGGAATCAGATTTTGGGTTGTGTGGTTATTCAGATGCTGATTTTGCAGGATGCAAAATAGACAGGAAAAGTACTTCAGGAAGCTGTCAGTTTTTAGGTGGAAGACTAGTTTCATGGTTCAGTAAAAAGCAAAAATCCATTTCCACTTCAACTGCAGAAGCTGAGTACATTGCTGCAAGAAGTTATTGTGCTCAGATAATGTGGATGAGAAATCAGTTGTTAGATTATGGCCTGTCATACTCAAAGATCCCTATTTATTGTGATAACCAAAGTGCTATTGCAATGACAGGAAATCCAGTTCAACATTCTCTTACTAAACACATCAGTATTCGATATCACTTCATAAGAGAACAAGTTCTGGAAGGAACAATTGAACTTCACTTTGTTCCTACTGATCAACAACTAGCTGATATATTCACCAAGCCACTACCTGAAGCTACTTTCAATAAATTGGTGAATGAACTTGGAATGATGAATTTTGAGAATTTATGAGGAAAGCTACAAAGAGGAAATCCTGATAACTGTCAAATCCTGATGGTTATTCAGGAAGGTATGTTTTCTTTGATCAAATCCTGATAGGATGCAATCCTGACAGGAAGTCAGTTGGTCAAATCCTGATGCTCAGATTTTGAAGCTGGTATGAAAACCAGAAGTTCTAAGACAATTTGTCAACAACACTCCTGGTAAACTCTGACAAATAAGATTATTACTTAGTCTTTGATTAAGTTATTAAGTCTTAATTTTCAATTCCAATTATATTTTTGTCAGTGATTACTATTCGTCATATTATGTATCAAATGCAGTGTTACTAACAAATTGTGCAGGAAAAGTAAGAAGGACAAGAACAATTGAGCAAATTGATAGTTTTCATTAAATTTTGAAGATTCTTTACAAATGAAAATGGAAATTACATATTCTTTTCCTAGTCTACTTTTCTTCTCAGGAACACGTGCCCTGCAAATAAGCATGAACACTCCTGATGGATCATAACCAGGCTTTGATCCATCTGGGGCTTCTCTTGTTCCATCCTTAAGAGACAAGAAGAGGAGCTGATTTACTTGAAGGCGGATCGTCACCATGACCACCGGGACGCTTCCATGCCTCCAGCTTGCATGTCATACAAGCATCACGGATTCTCTTCTTTCTTTTCTCAAGCTCTCAGATGAGCTCTTCATCATCTTCATCCTCATCCTCTTCATCATCCTCATCCTCTTCATAGATGAGGTTATCAAGCGGATTCCAGTCAGGATTGGCCTGCTGGAAATTGTGCAACAGCACATCGGCCATTGCGTTAACAAAGGCTTCATGTTCCTGAGGGTCAGGAACTGGTTGAGGCTCTTCATCTTCTGCAATTTATGCAAGCACCTGATCCAACTCCTGCCAGATTATTTCTAATTCATCGAGTTCTTGATCAGGTAAGTCGTTTTGTTGTTGGTTGGCAGCCATTGAAAATCAAAGAAGGTGAAAGGTTTTCGTAAGTTTTTCTCTGGAGAGGGTTTGTGTTTTAATAGATATATGATGATTATGCCTAACAGTTTTATTTTATAGAGAATGTGTGTTGAGGATGCAGGTCATTTTTGTTTATCGAGGCGACTGTTCAGTTTCTCATAATTACTTTGCCTCGGTAATTGGTAAGAATGGTTACATGGGTATTATGCTATTTGTTTTTGTAATCATGTTAAAATAAAAACAGCACTTATCAGGATTATAAAAATAAATTTTGTTTTCTTAAATAAAATTTTATTTTATTTCATTTTAAAATATTTTGTTAGAAATGAATACCACTAGAAACTAGACAGAGGGGGGGTGAATGGATAGTTTGATATATTTTTAGATCTTGAAAACTAAGTAGACAACTGTATGTGATTATGATATGTAAAATGCAGAAAGTAAATAACACACACAATCACTTTAATCTACTTTGTATAAGCAAATTAAATACTACAGCTTTCCAGGAAATTCACAATCGAATTTCTGGCTTCTAAACAAGAACAGTTTGAACTTGCTTGCTTACAGAGAAAAGAGCTTAGCAAATAACTATGTGTATCTCTCTTACAGCTTACAGTTGCGTGTGCACGATATATATATTCCCCTATACAAACTAGGCACACACAATATTACACAGCTACCCCTTCTGAAAGTCCAACTTGTCCTGCCATAAGAAGTTCATTGTGTCAGGAAGGACCACCTGCTTTTCGGAGTCTTTCCCGTTTCTGTAGCTGCTTGTCTCTTATCTTTCTCTCCAAGTTTTAGCTGTAGATTTGCCATCTGTTCTTTGGACCACCTTGCCAGAACAAATGCTTCAGTATTTGTCTCCTTTGATTCTTGGTTCTGTACCTTGATTTGTCTTGTTATGAACGGCTAAGTGTTGATATCGTGAACTCCACTTTATCCCTGACTTCGCGATCTCCCTTGTGAGGACTATGCGATATAGCCTTTGAAGACTTTGCGACATAGGTCATTTGACGACTATGCGACATAGGTCATTTGATGACTATGCGACATAGGTCATTTGAGGACTTCACGATCTAGGCTCCTTTGACTTTGCTGACTTCAACACTTCACGACATGTGTCTTGAGGACTTCTCGACATAGTACAAAATGGACTATGCGATATAGTACTTCACGACATGGATATTGGTGACTTCACGACATAGCTTTCTTTTGACTTTGCTATATAATGCCTTAGACAAATTCCTGCAACTTATTTCTTCATGGCCTTATTCAACTCTATCCTGCTGCATGAACACTTCTGAACTTCTACCAGGATAATTATTCAATGGCCTATATACATTCTAGATGCAAGAACTTTACTAAGCTCATTATAAATCTGAGCATACATGATAAAGCTATTGTCCATGAAAACAAGACAAGTACATTTAGAGACCTATACTATATCCCAGTGATAGAAATCACTAGGTCATGCAATGTGACATAGTCACATAGTGTAGGCTTGTTAATAGTGGTATTCAGACATGTCTTGAGCCTAACAATCTCCCCCAAATTGTGAGTAAGATCCTTAGGCACAATTTCATGTCTGATAACAAGCCTAACTTACATAAAAGGAAATTTAGTAACAGAGAGAACAATTCATGAACCTTGAGATCAGAAATTTGATTACATAGAAAAATTGAAAGCTTACAGATTACTTTTGTTGCTCAACAGCTTCAGCTTCCAATTGCTTCTCTAGCAAATCATCATATATCTTCTTTTTCCTTATCTCTTCTTTTCTCTTCAAGTCTATGATGGCTTCTTGAAGTTCTTCTCTTGCAATCAGTTCTTCAATGAGAGGTGAGCCTTCCAAGTCATCAATTGCAGCCTTGAGTGCACTTTCTACATAGGAATCAAGAAACTCCATCCTTATTTTGCTTTGACCTCCATGTGAGTTTTTGTACTCCACAATGTAAGGATTTTGCTTGACCCTGCACAACCCTTTCTGCCTTAGCTCTTTAGCCCTCTCCTCCATCTCAGCCATTTCTTTTTCTCTCTGAATCTTCTTCTTTTCATTCTCTTTCCTCATGTTTTCTTCATAATCAGCATGCATCTTCAAGTACCTGGCAATATCTATCTTCCATGTCCTTTCTTCTCTTTCTTCAAAATTCAGTAAGGCATTTATCCTTTCAAGCTCATACTTATAGAAATATTGCCAGCTTCCTTGCTTCATTATCCTTTCTCTTCCATCAGTGTACTTGATCTCTAGATGATCCAACTTCACTTTGACTTCAAAGATCCTTTGAGCCCTCAAAAATGCTAGGGCATCTTCATCATAGTCCTCATCTAGTGGAAGCACATTGATGCCAGTAACATTTGTGAGTTTTCCAGTCTTCTTTGTTATCCTTATCCTTTTGGGTACACTCTTGATCTTCAAATGCTTCACAAGAGATACCTTTCTGGAACAAGGAGAATTAGTCTTCAGTGCCACATCACTTGGAAGAAGCTTTATTCCTTTCCCCTTCATCCACTGTAACACTCCACTAGCTGTAACTTTGTGGAAGTGTTTTCTTGATATTTCTTTTGTGGCTTCACCCTTCTTCTGTGGCAACTCAAGTTCAGAAGTCATGGATAATGATTTTGGAGGATCATTGCTAACAGTACCCACCCTAGACTTAGAGTCTTGTGTTGTGGTTAAAGTACTACTAGCAATGTCCTTGACTTGCTGAATTCCACTCCTAGTTCTCTTCACTGTCTCCTTTGCCCCCTTTGTGTCATCACCAGCATCTGTAGATTTCTTGGAAGATTTGCTCCTGCTGCTGTCACTTGGTCCATCCTTATTACTCCTTGAATGAGATCTCCTCCTGTAGGTTTTCTCCTCATCATCATCCTCCCCATCCTTCTTCTTGTTCTTTTCTGTGACAGATTCTGGCAAAACACCATGAATCAGAAAAGATTGTAGAATGTTAATCATCTCTAATTCCTCTGCTATCTTGACTCCTTTCTTTGCTCTCAGCATTTGCAGCACCTGATTGATCTTTGTGTTATTCTTCATTTGCAGATCTTTGGGAATGACTAGTTGGTCAATACTTCTGACTTTGGATAGACTTTGAAAAATTACTGTCCTTGGCTTGGGTATGACCTCAGGCAGTCTTTGATTTTGGTCCATCTCCAAGTCATTATAAAGACTTTCATTGTTAGCCCCACTCTTTTCAATCAACTCCAGAATTATTGACACTTCAGTGAACTTCAGTTTCTCCAGAGTTTGAAATGCTAAGTGCCACAAGCAGTTGTCCTTGCATACCATGATTATTTCTCTCAGATAAACATCCCTGATTTTCCTGACTGCAACTGTGAAGTACTTGATGCTTTCCCTGAGCTTCTTTCTATATGCTTGTGCATCTCCTTGAGCATTCTTGTAGGTGGCTTTCAGAAACTCCAGGAATGCCTCATCATGATAGATGTTAGAGTTGGCAACTTCCTGTAGCTTGGCCTCAGTGATAAGTGTAGCTTGGGTAGGTTTAGCAATTGGAGTAGGTATAGCAGGTTGAGAGGTTGAGATGTCTTTAGGCATTGTGGATGGATAGAATGTTGTGGTGACTGTGCTTTTCTGACCTTGTGCATTGATGACCTCTACAGGGGGAAGATTGATTGGCTTTATTGTCTCTTCAGTGAGCTTGCCCTTAAGTTTTGACTGCTTGGTAGGTGCTCCCCCTGTCTTTTTCACATTGATCTCCTTTCCTTTCTCCCCCTTAGGCTTGGGATCAGACAAAATGTCTTGAGTTTCCCCAGGAATAGGCAGGTTCATAGATCTCATCATTGAGGTCATCATTTGTTGCTGCACCAGCAAAATATTTGTTGTGTTGGTGCCTTGATCATCTAGTTTAGCATTGAGTTGGCTTAGAGATGTAGATAGCATTCTGTTTTCATCCTTGAGAGAGGCCACTTCTCTTTCTAAGCCATCCACCTTGGAGAATAATTGTTGAGACCTAAATGAGTTGAGGGATTGATCTTTGACCCTGGCAAAATCATATTTGGAGATGTCTGACAGAGGGACTTCATCCACCAGCTTATCACCATACTGGTTTTTCCACATGACATTCAACATAGCATTGGTGGTGATGGTAGATTTTGCTTGATGTTCCAGTGTAGAAGCCAGTTTCTTGATGTTGTCTGTGACCATGGCAAGAGTCACATCCATCATGGACACATTGGTGGAGGTTTTCTGGACTTCTTTGAGGATACCATCCACCTTGGGAAAATCAGAGAGATAAGAGGTTCTGAGCTTAGTGAGGGATCTTTCTGTCTCCTCCTGAATTGAAGAAATCTCTGATTGAAGCCCTTTCCCAAGATAATGCAGAGCCTTCAACTGGTTCTTGTATACATCATTCACAGCATCATAGATGGCAACAGGAGAAAGATCCTTAGCATTGGAGCCCAGAGAGGTGAGGTATTCTTCTCTCACAAAAGCCAGGGCATCCTTGAGCTTGAGAGTCCTCTTAGCATCCAACCAGGCATCCACATTCCCCTCTGGTTCAGCTGTATCCACAATCTTCTCCTGTTGAGCTTCAACATCCTCCTTATGGCATAGCAGGATAGCTTCATAATCAGCATTTGGAAGGTTGGAGGTGAGGAGATGTTGAGCTATCTTGGAGAACTCATCAATCTGTGCCACATGGAGATCTTGTATGGCTTCTTCAGACATTTTGGAAGGCACAGATGACGATCCTGAAGGCCTGTCATGGTGCACAGGCTTCAGCCATTCTGACATTGTGGCCTGAGCCAAGTGAGAGCTAGTGCTAGGCACTTCATGAGATGTGTGAGTTTGAGTCTCCTCCAGCCTTGGAATGGCTGTAGGGTCTGATGTTGTCTCCATTGAAATGGGATGGGTTACAACATCAGCCCTATATGTCTGTGAAGACAGTTCCACATCCCTAAGGATGGGAGAATTTGGCACAGAGTCTCCAGTGAAAACTGGTGAATCCTCCATGTTTGTGTTGGTGTCATTAGGATATGCCTCAGCATGCATTCCCTGACCAACGGAATGTGGGTCCTGAGTGGTGAGCACAGTGTCAAGCACCATGTCACTTGAAGTTGGCTCAATCACAGGGCTGGATTGTGATTGATCAAGGGCAAGATTGTCATGAGTATGACTCTCTTGTTCAGAAGAAATTTTAGTGGAAGAATCTGAGAGAGAAGTGGGGTTCAGATTGGATTTTAGCAACTCCCCCTGAGAAATAGGAGGAGTTTCAACATTGATGTGCTCTCCACTTAGTGTTTGATCACCCTTATCACTCCTAGGGTCAAGAGTGAGGTCTTGACCCTGTGCAGACTCGTTACAACTTGCAGTGGGGAGGCTGCTCTTTTCAATACCCATGACCTGTTGAGAGGCCATAGACAGTAGCAGGTGTACCCCTTTTTGCACATCTGAATCCTGTTGAGAGGATGCAGTGGTGGCTACAGATTTTGATTTCTTCTTTGGTCTGGTGAGAGGTGACTCAGGAATCTCACTTGCTAACTCTACAGATTCATGGATAATAGCTAGGGTTCTCTTCTTCTTCTTTTTAGTAACATCAACCTTTTGAGAGATTGATGCACTTGGCTGACTATCCTCTATAGTGGTGTTTACAGTGGGGTTGCTGGATGGGATAGGGAGGCTTGGGTTAGACTGTGATGCTCCTTCAGTCTCAGCCTCCCCTGTCCAGGAAAGAGCATGGTATATGGGCTTATCAAGTGGATAAGACGAGAATGTGTCCTGCATATGCGGGGTCACACTCAAGATCACATCCACTTGATTCCTTGTGTCCAATGAACCAAACAGAATCTTGGACATGGACTTGGAATAAGCCATCTTTGATTTATCAATACCCTCCAAGTCATGGACATTAGCATCAAGATAATTTAAAATAACTTGAAGAAAGCGAGGGTAAAAGATGTCATTACCTCTTCCACGGACTGTCCTCCCTAGCCTTTGAGTCAGCTCCTTGAGGATTATTGCTCCAACATGGATTTCCTGATTGTAGGCTAGGGAATAGGCCAGCTTCACAGCAATGTGACTGATATGGTCCCATCCTGTCTTTCTGCAAAGGAACACCTTCTGGAGTGCATCAAATAGAAATGACCACTCCCTTCTTACAAACTTCTTATTCAGCTTTCCAGTATCTATCTCATCAGCATACTGAATGAAGGTCATGAAGTCTACTATTTGAGCATCAGTAGCTTCTTGGTCATGACCCTCCACCTTGAACCCTAAAGCTTCATTTATCTCCTTCTCCCCAAACTGGAAGTGTTTGCCTCCAATTGAACAAGCTATCTCCTGGAACGAAGTTCCATCTTCCCTGGCCATTGTAGAAACCAACGCCGTTCGCCAAAATCCTTCCAATACATCAACATACAACGTGGGGTTCAAGGTTAGGGCTCGGCGGAGGTAGGAGTCGTTCAGGAACCGTACAAAACACTTGTACCTTGGTTTAGCCTCAGCCTCAGAGGGAATGGTGAGAAGATTTGTTTCTTTGGGGATGGTTAAAGGAATAGAGGAGGATTCTGTTTGAGATTTGGGTGCCATTTCTTGAGAGAGAGAGTAAGAAAGAGAGTAGAGAATTTGTGCTTAGGTTAGAAAGTTTGAGAGCAATAGACAAGATGAAAAGTTGCAAACGGTTAGAAAATGGTATTTATATGATAGAGACACTGCGATATGGAGTTATGAATGTGTACAGTCTATCTGTATGTCGTGAAGTCAAAAGTGGCCTGTACCGCAAAGTCTTGCAAAGTATATCGCATAGTCTCAACAATGAACTATGTCGCAAAGTCTTCAAAATGAAAGGATCGGGGAGACTTTGCGATATAGTAGAAATACCCTGTCTAAAGCTCTCTTTTAGGAATTTTGAGCAATTTGTCAGACTTTTATCAAATTTTGAAATAAAATTAATTTAAATCAAAATTCTGTCAACTATGGAGACTTGTCGATATAGTTATTCGAAGTCGCGAAGTCATAAAATTAACTATGTCGCAAACTCATGAAATGAACTATGTCGCGAAGTCTCACAATCTCAACAGTTTGCGATATAAGTCTGTTTAATTTGAACTATGTCGTGAACTCTGAAAATCATCTATGTCGAGATGTCTCAAAAGCTCACAACACCACTAACAAATATGATTTTGAAAAATATGCAGTAAAATACTGAAATATTTATAAATCATATCTCAGCTAATTTTCACTCCAAACAAATAGATCATTTAAATACAGTGAAAATTTACTGCTGCAACTATTTAACCAGCATATTTACTTAGAACAACTGAATGAAGGATTGAGCATTCCAATTTCACTCACAAGTCTGTTGAAGACTGCTTCATTCAGAGGTTTAGTAAATATGTCAGCTAATTGTTTCTCAGTTGGAACATAAGAGACTTCTATGGTACCATTTGCAGCATGTTCCCTAATGAAATGGTACCTGATCTCAATGTGCTTTGTAGTAGAATGATTAACAGGATTAGCTACAATGGATATTGCACTAGTATTATCACACATCAGAGGAATGTGTTCTAACACTAGTCCATAATCCATGAGTTGATTTCTAATCCAAAGCAATTGAGCACAACAACTTCCAGCAGCAATATATTCAGCCTCAGCTGTGGATGTTGCTGTGGACTGTTGTTTCTTACTAAACCAGGACACTAACCTTTGACCTAGGAATTGACAGCTTCCAGAGGTGCTCTTCCTGTCAATCCTGCATCCAGCATAATCAGAATCTGTGTAACCAACCAGGTTGAACCCAGTGCCCTTTGGATACCATAGCCCAAGATTAGGAGTCCCCTTCAGATATTTGAAAATTCTTTTGATGGCCATCATGTGAGATTCCTTGGGATCAGACTGGAACCTTGCACAAAGGCATGTGGCAAACATGATGTCTGGCCTGCTAGCTGTGAGATAGAGCAGGGATCCAACCATTCCTCTATAGACCTTGATATCAACTCTCTTGCCTTTCTTGTCTTCATCCAGCTTGATTGCAGTAGACATAGGAGTTTTAGCTGAGGATGACTCTTCTAAACCATATTTCTTTAAAAGATCCTTGACATACTTAATTGGTTTATAAAGATGCCATCCTCCCTTTGATGTACTTGCAGGCCTAGGAAGTAGGTTAACTCTCCCATCATACTCATCTCATATTTACTTTGCATCAACTTAGAGAACCTTTCACAGAGTTTTTC
Source organism: Heracleum sosnowskyi (assembly GCA_030848705.1). Lineage (NCBI taxonomy): Eukaryota > Viridiplantae > Streptophyta > Magnoliopsida > Apiales > Apiaceae > Heracleum > Heracleum sosnowskyi. The sequence continues at coordinate 15,233,756 of CM061237.1, forward strand.
ATTTGAAGAGCCAAAGATGATATCATCCACATAGATTTGAACAAGAATGATATCATTTCCATGCTTCTTGAAGAATAGGGTTTTGTCAATTGTACCCCTGGTAAATTGATGCTCAAGAAGGAATTGAGATAGAGTTTCATACCAGGCTCTTGGTGCCTGTTTGAGTCCATAGAGTGCCTTGAGCAGTCTATACACAAAGTTTGGGAAGTCTTCACTCTCAAAGCCAGGTGGTTGAGACACATAAACTTCTTCAGCAAGATCACCATTGAGAAATGCACTTTTCACATCCATTTGATACACCTTAAAATCTGAGTGAGCTGCAAAAGCCAGAAAGATTCTGATGGCTTCCAGTCTAGCTACAGGTGCAAATGTCTCATCATAGTCAATGCCTTCTTGCTGACAATATCCTTTGGCAACCAGCCTTGCTTTGTTTCTTACTACCACTCCTTCTTCATCCATCTTGTTTCTGAACACCCATTTGGTGTCAATAACATTCTTTCCTTTTGGAGGTGGCACTAGTTCCCATACCTTGTTTTTCTCAAATTGATTCAACTCTTCTTGCATGGCAACAATCCAATCAGAATTCTTCAAAGCTTCTTCAATTAATTTAGGTTCCTCTTGTGACAGAAAGCAGCTATACAGACAAGTATTTAATGTTGCCCTTCTTGTTCTAACTCCCTCACTAGGATCTCCAATGATTTGATCCCTAGTGTGGGCTCTGTCCCATTTCCTTGTGTGCCCCTGTTCATTTCCTTGATCTGTTCCAATCTCATTTTGGTTGACAGTTGCATTCTCTTCTTCTCCCCCTGTGTTTGTGAATCCTTGCACAGGTGTTTGAAGAAGATTGTCAACTTCAAGAGTTTCATTTTCTAGAACAGTTTGAACAGGGGGTTCATCTTCACTTTCAGAATCCTCAAGATAACCTTGATTCTCAAATCTCAATAGCACACTGTCTTGATCACTTGTTTTCAGTCCTGGAGTTTTCTTGTCATCAAAGGTAACATCCATGCTTTCCATGACTTTGTGTTGCTCAGGTACAAACACTCTGTATGCTGTCCTTTCCAGAGAGTATCCAATGAAGATACCTTCAAATGCCTTAGCATCAAATTTTCCAACATGCTCAGAGGTATCTTTCATCACAAAGCACTTGCTTCCAAACACATGCAGGTGCTTGAAGGATGCTCTTTTTCCAGTCATTAATGAGTAAGGAGTTTTGCCAGACTTCTTATTGATTAATGTTCTATTTTGCACATAGCACGCTGTGTTAACAGCATCAGCCCAAAAGCTAGTGGGTAGCTTTGCATCCAGTAGCATTGTCCTTGCAGCTTCAATGAGAGTTCTATTCTTTCTCTCAACTACTCCATTTTGTTGAGGTGTTCTAGGAGCTGAGAATTGTTGAGAAATTCCTTTATCTTTGCAAAACTCATACAATGTTGAATTTCTGAACTCAGTCCCATTATCACTTCTCAAAGCAACTACAGAGGCACCAGTGCTTTGTGCTTCTTTATCAACTCTCTTGATATGCTCTATTATGACTTGGGGTGCTTCATCCTTGGAGAATAGGAATTCCACCCAAGTATATCTTGAATAGTCATCTACCATCACTAGAGCATATTTCTTTTTGGAAAGGGACATTACATTCACAGGGCCAAATAAGTCCATGTGAATTAGTTGCAGAGGTTTTGAGTTTGTATTGAGCAACTTGTTCTTGTGACTTGATCTTTTAATCTTCCCTTTCTGACAAGCTTCACATGCTCCATCTTGCACAAACTCCAAGGCAGGCAAATCCCTGATGAGTTCTCTCTTGGTTAGAGAGTTCATTGCCTGAACATTTAAGTGAGACAGTTTCTTGTGCCACAGCCAGAATTCCTCATTTGTGGCTTTTGTGTAGAAACAACAAATTTCTCCCTTATCTGCAGCCTTGAGATTAGCTACAAACAAGCTTCCTTTCTTCACACCAGTTAGAACAACTTCACCACTTTCCCTTTTTGAGATTGAACAAAGGTCTTCATCAAATTCCACTTTGAAGCCTCTGTTGGTAAACTGTCCAATACTCAAGAGATTATGCTTCAGTCCTTCAACAAATGCTACATCTTCAATAATGACATTTCCAGATTTAACACTGCCATATCCCATTGTATAACCAATGTTGTCATTTCCAAAGGTTACTGATGGGCCAGCCTTTTCCTCAAAATGTGATAGCAGGGCTATATCACCAGTCATGTGACTTGAGCATCCACTGTCCAAGATCCATATGACTCTTTTATTCCTGTTGCCCTGCATTCACAAAGTGACTAAGTTGTTTTTGGTACCCACACTTGGTAGGGTCCAGATGATTTAGAAACATTTTGATTAATAATTCTTCTGTCATAAATTGCATTTCTCATAGTAGGAGACTTCACTTTTTCTGTGGCTTTGGAGTTTACACTCTTAGGCTCACATGAAGTTTTCACCCTCTCAACCCTGATTGGGGACCCTGTCCTATGAGAATGTATGTGTGTGTGTGATTCACCAGATTGTGCAGAGTCAAGTTTATGTTTAAGAGATAAACAGTTAGCAATCACAGTCACATAGCATGTCATGCAGTTTGGCTTACCACAGAAAGAATCATGACTAGAATTTATGCTTGCAGAAAGGTTACTTAGGTTATCAACTTCAACAATTTCAGGCTTACTACACTTATGAGTCAAATGATTAACAGATAGGCATTTTTGACATTGTTTCCTGGGAGCATTTGGCACATAAGCATAGTTGTTTCCTTTGTTAACACCAACTTTACCATTTCTGTTTTGTTTCCTTTTCTTAACAACTTCTTTCTTTGCTTTAGGACTCTTGACAAGATTGTCTTTGGTCTCTTTCTGATTGACAAGATCAGGAAAGGAAGAAGTGTTCTTAGCAGCCTCATCTTCTTCAAGTAGTTGTTGCTTGATGATCAGTAGTTCCTCATCAAACTCAACATCACTCTTTCTGAAGATGGGCTGTTCAACACTTGACAGTATGGTTGGGACATTTTTGTTTGTAAAGGTTTCCTTTCCTTTGCCCTTGACCTTCTTCCTTCCTTTGTCATTATCATAGTCAAAACCAACTCCAACCTTGCAGTCTTCAGTGTGTTCCTTGTGGTAGGTTTGAATAAGTTCAGAGGAGTTTTTGAAGCTTCTTAGTTTCAGTTCAGTTTCAGCAATTTGTTCTCTAAGGGCTTTCTCTATCTGCTCAGCACAAATCACTTTGTTTTTAAGATACTCAACCTCCTTTTTCAAACCATCCAGGTTCACAACCATTAACTCAAGTTTCTCATTCTTTTCTGTAAGCTCAACATTCTTAGCAGTTAGTCTATCAATTTCTTCATTAGCTACTAACATGCTAGTATGAATATTAAACATCTCAGTGCTCATATCTTCAACAGTTTGCTTATATTGAATGGGAGTCATATCAAGAGAAGTAAGAATGGGTACCTGACTTGAATCACCATCATCAGAAAATGCCATCAAGGCATAGTTTGAGTATTCTTGTTCTTCTTCTTCATCAGAGTCATCCCAGCATTTTCCCTCAGCAATAAAAGCTTTGCCCTGTTGTTTCTTGAGTAGAGCTTCATACTTAGCTTCAAGCTCTAAGTATGATTTGTCCTTCTTGACTTGTTTAGGCTTTTTGCACTCAGTGGCAAAATGCCCAAGTTCATTGCAGTTATAGCATCTTATTTTGGTCCTATCCACACTTCCTGTCTTGTATCCACCCTTAGCAGCACCAGCCATCCCTTTTCCTTTATTGAAGGTGTTTGAGCCACTAGATCCACCAGTGTTTCCAGTATTGAACTTGGACCTGAATGGCTGCTTTCTTTTAAACCTTATGTTAGGATATCTCCTAGCCATATAAGCAAAAGATTTGTTTTCCATTTTGTCCAGTTCCTCCATGCTGTAAAACTCATCTTCCTCAGGCAAATCATAGATGACCTGGACCTCATCACCAGTGTCTTCAACTTCCAGTTCCTCAATCTTCACTTGACTGACTTTAAGAGAGTCCATTCTTTGACTTAGGTTGTCAGCAATAAGTGCACAGGAGGTATTAGCCACTAATCCTTGCTTTGCTTGAATAGATCTCTTTTGAAACAGCTCCAACTCATATGTCTTCAAAACACCATATAACACATCAAAACCAATCTTTGTTAGATCTCTTTCTTTAAGGGAAGAGATTCTTGGTTCCAAGTGATCTGGAAGAGTTAGTAAAAACTTCATATTGAGCTCTTCTGTTTCATAGTGTTTGTCATAGAGTTTGAGCTCGTTTATCAGCTTGTTGAATCTCTCAAACACTTCTGTGATTCCCTCTTTTGGCTGAGCCATGAAGGCTTCATATTGTGAAACAAGAATCTGCTTCTTGTTCTTTCTTACTTCAGTAGTTCCTTCACAGAGCACTTCTATAAGATCCCACATCTTCTTGGCACTAGTACAATGAGCAACAGTGCCATACATGTTGAAGTCCATAGATTCACAAATGATAAGTTGAAGATGTCCATCCAGGGCAACTTTTTCTTTTTCAGGATCAGTGTATTTTGAGGGATCTTTGGGCACATGTTTTGCTGGTATAATCTCAGTGCCACTGGTTGATTCACCAATCTCAATCATTGGAATGAAGGGACCATGCTTTAGAATATCTAAATACATGGGGTTAGAAGCTTTGATGAAAAGCAACATCTTCTTCTTCCATAAACTGTAGTGCTCCTTGTTAAAGGGAGGAATCTTGATACTGCTTAGTTTCTGTGAACTCATTCTTGATCTTTTCCTGTTTGTACGTTAACAGCCTTCGGCTCTGATACCACTTGTTAGAAATGAATACCACTAGAAACTAGACAGAGGGGGGGTGAATGGATAGTTTGATATATTTTTAGATCTTGAAAACTAAGTAGACAACTGTATGTGATTATGATATGTAAAATGCAGAAAGTAAATAACACACACAATCACTTTAATCTACTTTGTATAAGCAAATTAAATACTACAGCTTTCCAGGAAATTCACAATCGAATTTCTGGCTTCTAAACAAGAACAGTTTGAACTTGCTTGCTTACAGAGAAAAGAGCTTAGCAAATAACTATGTGTATCTCTCTTACAGCTTACAGTTGCGTGTGCACGATATATATATTCCCCTATACAAACTAGGCACACACAATATTACACAGCTACCCCTTCTGAAAGTCCAACTTGTCCTGCCATAAGAAGTTCACTGTGTCAGGAAGGACCACCTGCTTTTCGGAGTCTTTCCCGTTTCTGTAGCTGCTTGTCTCTTATCTTTCTCTCCAAGTTTTAGCTGTAGATTTGCCATCTGTTCTTTGGACCACCTTGCCAGAACAAATGCTTCAGTATTTGTCTCCTTTGATTCTTGGTTCTGTACCTTGATTTGTCTTGTTATGAACGGCTAAGTGTTGATATCGTGAACTCCACTTTATCCCTGACTTCGCGATCTCCCTTGTGAGGACTATGCGATATAGCCTTTGAAGACTTTGCGACATAGGTCATTTGACGACTATGCGACATAGGTCATTTGATGACTATGCGACATAGGTCATTTGAGGACTTCACGATCTAGGCTCCTTTGACTTTGCTGACTTCAACACTTCACGACATGTGTCTTGAGGACTTCTCGACATAGTACAAAATGGACTATGCGATATAGTACTTCACGACATGGATATTGGTGACTTCACGACATAGCTTTCTTTTGACTTTGCTATATAATGCCTTAGACAAATTCCTGCAACTTATTTCTTCATGGCCTTATTCAACTCTATCCTGCTGCATGAACACTTCTGAACTTCTACCAGGATAATTATTCAATGGCCTATATACATTCTAGATGCAAGAACTTTACTAAGCTCATTATAAATCTGAGCATACATGATAAAGCTATTGTCCATGAAAACAAGACAAGTACATTTAGAGACCTATACTATATCCCAGTGATAGAAATCACTAGGTCATGCAATGTGACATAGTCACATAGTGTAGGCTTGTTAATAGTGGTATTCAGACATGTCTTGAGCCTAACATATTTTTTTTCAATCCTGATAAGGCAAATGGTTTCATAGGAAATGCTTTTATTCCTGATGAGGTTAGGTTTTTCTTACATAGGAAAATGCCTACTCATTATGGTTTAATTTCTAATGATATGGGGCAAGGCCAATCACACCTTGTTCCTAACCCAAGCATTCATCCTAAACAGTCTAAACAGTCAACTGCCACCTCTAATGTCTCTCAAAAGACTTTAGTTGTAAAAGCAAAGAAGTCAGCTAGAACTGATGTGTCAGGAAGGCAATCAGGTTCAATGGACTTTACCTCTACACCTATCACTAAAAAGAAGTTACAAGGGGGTGTACAAGGGGTCCTGGTGAAGAAAGCTGCAAAGGGAGGTGATGCTGTTTCTGTTAAAAGAAAGTTAGTGCTCAGGGATGAGACTGACTCAGAGGATGATTTACCTATATCCTCTGTGATGAATGTGTATAAGGAAGTTGCTGATACTGCTACTGCAGTTGTGGTTCCATTGTCTACACCACAGAAGAAAAGGAAGTTATCAAAAAGCAGGTATCATATTCCTTTAGAAAAGAAGCAGGATACTGATGTACAGGACACTTCTATTCTGAATGAGCAATCAGTTTCTACTGCTCAAGCAAATCCTGTTGTTAGTATTCCTGATGCTGCACCAAGTCAAGTGGTTAATATTTCAGACTCTCCAGCACAGGACTCTCCAACAAAAAGACATGTTGATATTTCATGGGAGAAGTATGGTGCTGCTGCTTCCAATCTTGGGATAAAACATCCAATGGAAAAGCTAAGGAAGGCAGAAGAGTTAGTCTATCAGAGACAGAAGAAACTGAAAGGATCAAGCCCACAAGAACCTGAACCTCAAAGTGGTTTAGCAGCTCTTTCTGATGATCCAGCCACACAAGAACCACTCAATCAAAGTTTGAGTGAAGGCTTAGCTCGTGGAATGGTCCCACAAGAACCATTTTCTCAAAGGGAGAATGAAGACATCGACATTCTAGCTACACAAGAACCATCTTCTCAAAGTGAAGATGCAGGCCAAGCTACAGTTTCTGAGAAATTTCCTGACAATGCTCAAGGGATTTCTGGTGCAGATGAAGTTCAAAGATTGGTCGAGGACACTGTCAATGAGGGAAGCACACAAGAACCTTTGACTCAAAGTGTTGAAGAAGCTTCTGAACCTCAAGCTCCACAAGAACCATTGGTAGCAAATACTGATGCAAGCATATCAAATCCTGACGGTGTTCATCCTGACGGTGTTCATCCTGACGCTAGTGGTGCTCCTGATGTTGAACCTATCCTGATACAGCCACTTCGTTCAAGACCAATGGATCATCCTATCACAGATTCACAGGATAAAATGAAAGGTATAACTATTCCTGATCCTGATGATACTCATAGTACTGATGATAATGACTCTGATGATAGTGATGATGATGAGAATCGAAAAGAGAAGGAACAGCTTGCTACAGCACTCAAAATTAGTCTTGGGGAACTACTTTTGGTTCATCAAGTACATTTATGGCTGGCAAAGCTTCCACTGGGAAAGATCATAGACAAGATTTTTCTATTCCTTCCTTTAATCCTGCTGAGGCACTTAGACAGAATGAATGGAACAACTCATGGCACAGATCTGCTGAATCTGTAAGTTATTCTTCTGCTTTGGAACATGCCTATGATGCAGTGAAATCTATAGAGAATCAAGACTTGAAGAATCATCTGAAGGCTACAACTTTGTTATCCAAAAGTCTCAAAAGTGAGATTGATTCTATCAAGAACTCAACTGAGTTGGTGAGGAATGATATTTCTCAAAATTTTACAAAGGTGCCTACTGCTTTTCAGCTAAGGGTAGTAGAATCCCAAGTGAAATCTGTTATTTCTGAACAAACCTCTATCAACAGAAGGATTGATTCTCTGGATACTAAGGTAACTGACATTCAAGCCTCTCTTTCCTTAATTTTGAATTTATTGTCAAATCCTGATGTCAAAAAGGGGGAGAAGGTTAGTCGGACAAAATGCACACCTGATCTAGTATTAAGGAATAATGATGATGATACTGGAGATGATGGTAGTGACAAAGTGATACAAGGAGAAACCTCTGATGTTGCTGTTATGAAGTCTACAATTCAAACTTCACAAAGTCAAACAACGCAGTCAACTCATGTTTCTGATTCTGGAGTTAAGACAGTAAGAACGTTGGTGCAATCTCAGATCCTGACGGAAGAACAAATCCTGACACCTGGTCATGGACATATTCTTGCTACAATTCCTGAAGGTGATGAAGATGTGATTATTGATAATCCTGAAGATGCATCAAATTTATTCCAGAAGTTTTCTACAAAAGATGGCAGAATTGTTACTCTATATCACACTGATAAAAGAGTTCAACAATTATTTGCTAGAAAAGCACTCTCTACAGCAAGTGAAGAATATCCAGATCTCTCACATGAAGAATTTTTGAGACTACAAAGAGAGACAATGGAAAGCTATACTGCTCCTGCTAGAGGTAGAGGAGGCAGAGGTAGGAGAGGAGCTAGAAGAAGTAGAAGAGGTTCTTCAACTCAAACAATACCTAGACAGACAAGGTCTCGAGGGTTAAGAATTGAAGAAATTCCTGAACCTATTCAAACTCTAGTAGTTCCTGACAGATCTACTTTTGGTGATGATGGAAATATTGAAGAAGAACCTGAATTGAGAAGAAAATCAAGAAAATCAACTCTCTGCAATACAAATCAAATTGAAGAATCTAATCCTGATGTTGTTCCTGATAATATTCAAGATCCTGATGATTCTGAAATTCTGCAAGAGATTGACTTGATAATTTTATCTACTGTTGTTGGTTCTCACAACAAGGAAGTAGATGAAGAAGAAGAAGCCAGAAGAAGTGAAATTACAAGATCAACAAATAGAGATTTCAATCTCTATGTACAAAGGCTTAAACTCTCAAACAGAAGAGTGTGGAGGAACCCAAGCAGACAAGAATCTTCACTGGAAAGAAGTTATGCCTTTGAAAAGGAAAAGGATAAGAAGTGGAAACATATTAGCACATTAAGTTGTGATACACTTATCAATTTTCAGTCTGGAGGAATTATTACAAGCGCTTCAAGTGTTGTTGATTTATCTGGGATGGTTAGATCAAAAGCACTCTGGTTAAAGATGTTTTCAAATCTGAAGCAATTGACAAGTAATTCAAGAGGAGTTATTGGACACAGGGATGCTAAATATCTGAATATGTCATATGTTGATCCTTACTCCTTAACTGAAATTGGAGGTACTTTAACTTCTGAAAACCTGAACAATTTACTAGTTGTTGATATAGTTATAGATTGTCATGATGGTTTTGACAAGAAAGAAAAGCTTCTGTACTTCATGAAAGATGGTAGTGTGAAGATTTTATCTATTCAAGATCTGCTGATGAAAACTACACAGGAACTGAAATATGTTCATTATCTTTTAAGATCGAAGAATCAAATATGCAAAGAATGGAGTGACATGATTTTGTCAACAATAAGAAGAAGACTAGATGGAAACAGTAATTTCAATGGTAATTATACTCCCATGTACTTAAATCAAAGAGGTCAGGATGTGGAAATGCAAAGGGGTACTGCTGTTAAAGAAGTAAATTTTGGCATGACTCATCTTACTCTCAATCCTGATGGGAAGGAAATTGTTTATCTTTTGCTTGAAGAGCATAGTCTTCAGAGAAACTCCATATTGAATCTCAGAGCAGCTATCTACCAAATTAATGAGGAAGATGAAGAACTCAGAAATCTTAAGGAAAGACTGATTCAAATTCTTGAAGAAAAAGAAGAAAATTTGTTATCCAACTTCTTGAAGATGAATCTGTTCTATCAAAGAATTTAAATAGATAAGTTGTTGCTGCAGATTCTGTACATTTTGTATATATGTTTTTGACATCATTGAATCTTAGGAATCTATACTTTATTTCACAAAGTATGAGATTGGGGGAGATTGTTAGATCAGAATTCAATGATCGTCAGGAGCTAGACTCAACTGATCAGGATTGCTGACGTCATCAGGATTATATGGTCGTCAGGATCAGAATGCATATCAGGACTGGGATCAGGATTGATCATCAGGACTGGAAGCTGATCAGGATTCCTACTTCGAGTTATATTTGGAGTCTAGTTAAACATGGAAGTTTATTCTGTCGGTTCCTGGTTTGTAGAATGTAGCTATCAATTATAGATAGGTTTCAATCTTTGTAATTGATTAGGACTTATCATTGATAGAGAAGCTGTGTAGTATATAAACACAGTCTTGGTTTCGATTTATGTATTCGGAAGAGAAGCGAATCAAGATAGAAGCTCTTAAGAACATAGAATTTCTTGAGAGAGTTTTTGTAAGCTAGCAGCTCTCAAGAACATCAGAATTTCTTGAGAGAGTTTGTAACAGTTTTATATCAGATTTAATAAAGCTGTTATCTTTCTTTCATATTTGTGATATATACATTAAGAAGTCGATTATCTTATACTATTGTATTCAACCCCCCTTCTACAATAGATTATTACTGGGGAACACTCTATTTTGATGGGGCATCAAAATAGAAATCAAGTGGAGCAGGTTTGGTGCTACAAAGTCCTGATGGATTTCTCATAGAGTATGCACTAAAGCTAGACTTCCCGACAACAAACAACGAAGCTGAGTACGAAGCTCTGATAGCTGGTTTGGGCCTAGCTGGGGCCCTGAGAGTTAAGACTCTCAAAGTATGTGGAGACTCAAGGTTAGTCGTTTCTCAAGTAAATGGAGAGTTCGAAGCCAGAGATGAAGTCATGGCTAAGTATCTGAAACTTGTCAAAGCCATCATGACTCAGTTCGATGAATGCTATGTGGAGCACATTCCAAGGGAAGAAAACATGAAGGCAGATGCCCTGTCTAAGTTTGCCTCTTCTGAAATCGAGAATTATGCAGGAAGTGTATACTTCCAAGTCTTGAAGACCCCGAGCATCAATGGAAAACTGATAGCACCAATTGATGTTGCTAGTTGCTGGATGGACCCCATCAAAGCTCATTTGGAAACTGGGTGGCTGCCCAATGACACTTCAGAAGCACGAAAGCTATACGTCAGAGCACTAAGGTATGCCCTAATTGAGGGAATCCTATACAAGAAATCTTTTGTTATTCCATACCTGAAGTGCTTGAGACCTCAAGAGGAAGAATTGGCCCTAAAAGAAGTGCATGAAGGAATCTGTGGACAGCACTTGGGGGGCAGAGCCCTGGCCCATAAAGTCACTCGTTTAGGTTTCTATTGGCCAAGTATGCTTGCTGATGCTAAAAGCTACGTAAATAAATGTGAACGGTGCCAGAAACATGCACCAGTGGTTAGACAACCACCAAAGATGATGACATCCATTAACTCACCTATCCCCTTTGCTATGTGGGGTATGGATATACTTGGGTCATTTCCCATGGCAAGTGCTCAAAGAAAGTTCTTGATAGTAGCAATCGACTACTTCACCAAGTGGATTGAGGCTAAACCTTTAGCCAAGATAACCACCAAGCAAGTGATGCATTTCTTCTGGGAGAATGTGATATGCAGATATGGAATTCCACGAGTCCTGGTTACGGACAATGGAACTCAGTTTAACAATGATGAGTTCAAGAAGTATTGTGATGAGAATGATATCAAGTTGCGCTTCACTTCTGTTGCCCATCCTCAAGCAAATGGGAAAGCTGAGGTTGCAAATCGAATTATCCTAGATGGACTGAAGAAAAGAGTTGAGCGCTCCAAAAACACTTGGGTAGACGAATTACTCCCCATACTTTGGGCTTACCGTACCACTTGCAAAGTCACTACTGGGGCAACTCCATTTCTACTAGCTTACGGAGCAGAAGCAGTGGTTCCTTTAGAAATCACTCATGCATCTCCTAGAGTTGAAGCTTATGAACCAGAGGCGAATGAAGAAGGCTTGAGGCTAGCTTTAGATCTAATTGACGAAGTTAGAGATAAGGCGAATGCCAAGATAGTTGAACATCAGAAACGAGCATCTTTCTACTACAACCTAAGGGTTAAAGAGAGATTCTTTCGTCAAGGGGATTTGGTCCTTAGAAAGATTGAAGCATCTGGAGTTGGACAAAAGGGAAAGTTAGCCCCAAACTGGGAAGGGCCCTATAGGGTCAAGAATGTGTATGGACGAGGCTCATACAAGCTGGAAACTCTGGAAGGGATTGAAGTGCCTAGAACTTGGCATGCTGCAAACTTGAAAGTTTATTATGTTTAAGTGTGTCCTAATTGGACTCACTATTAGGACAAGTAGAAATAAGGTCGACGAAACCAATCCAAGTTTTTAAACTTGAGGTAGAAGTAGTATACTATATAAGGGTTGAACCCATTTCTTCAAGTTATGAATTCATTCAGCAATTTCAAAAATATTCTACAAAGCATTGCATATTGATGTTTATATGATTCAAAGTACTAATTAAGTACGCAAACAAGAGAAATTAAAAGGCATGAAGGAAATAAGTTAAATAACTTGCAATAAAGTTAAGATATGCCCAAAGGCAGAATTACAGAAAATAAATAAAAAGCTACAACTAGCTATGACTAAGCATCACCCCCTCTTTGCTCTTCCTCAGAGCTAGACTCCTCCCCAGACTCCTCTCCAGAATCCTCTCCTTCCTCACTAGAGCTGGATTCCTCAGACTCTTCGCCAGGATGAGAGGCATGTTCGGGATTGAGAATCCTGTCATCCTCATCCATGTTGTCCTCTCCAGCCAAGGCCATCTCCAAACGAGTAGGAGCGTGGGGGCTGGGAAAATCAGAAATAGTGAGGGATCCAAGGAGTCTCCTCGAAACCTCAGCCAATGCCTCGTCCCATCCTTTAGTGTACTGGACAGGAAAGAGGAGATCATCGTGTTGAGTAATCAAAACCTTGTACTCGTCAGAGTCAAGGTACTCATCAATGTGGCTCTCCTTCCCCTTCCTAAGCTCTACCAGCTCCGCTTGAGCATCAATCAGCTCCTTCTCCCTTTGGTCCAAGGAAGCCCTAAGAGAACCTATCTCCAGCTGGGCCTTATCAAACTTAGCCTTGTTGGCCTCCGAGGATGCACACCAAGCTTTGGCTTGGAATAAGGCTCCTTGAAAGCTAGCGTTGGCCTGCGAACAAGTTAGAAGTTAGGATAATAACTTGAAAAACATACTAAGGATTACAAGAAGAAAAAGAGATTAATGACTTACAGCAGCAAAGGCTTGAGAGCCCGCACTTTCTGCCCCCTCAATTGAGGAGTTGGCCACAAAATCCTTGTAATCACAAGGAGTCAAAGAGTGGTGTGACCACTCAATGGCATGCTCGGCCACCCCTACAATGGTGTCCTTCTTCCTAATCCCCCAGTTGGGGCGCCAAACTGAGCTCTTAGCTGAGGAAGAGCCCTCGACTTCTTCAACCTCGGCTACGTGAGGCCTCAGAATAGAAGGGCCTTTAGCGCCCAACCTGGGATCCTTTAAGCAAGCCCTTTTTATTCGGGCAGTCTCCCCACTTTCCGGCTCATTACGCTTGTTAATGAACTCCGCAGCTGCAAACAAAAATCAAGGAAAACATAATGAGTATAAAGACAATCTTAACAAGTAAAAAGAAAGTAAGAATAAGGGTTACCCTGATCAGAAACTTTTGAAAGTTTTAGAGACTTAAGCAGAAACTCGTCCAGGAGCTCCCAGGCCTTGGTGGCATAATCATCCTTGATAAGCTCATCATAAGCGTGAGCCTCCTCTTCAGTCAGGACTATGTCATCTAGGCTACCATCTGACACTCTACTGAACGAGCTCTGAAAAAGGGTGCCCCAATCCCCTACATCCCACATCAAGTACATAAACTCATCCTTCCACTTGGGGTTATTGTCAGGGATGGATTTTGGATGGAAAATGGGGGGTGTTGAGGGACGGTGATTAATGTACACCCAACCCAAGGTTTTAGAAGAGCTATTCTTAAATTGAAATATCTTTCTAAAAAGGGCGACAGAAAGAGGGAATTTGTTTTTTAGACACAAAACAATAAAACACATAATCAACCTCCAAGCATTTGGAGGTAACTGACAGGGGTTAATTCCTACGTCGGCTAAAAGTTGGGGAATAAAAGAGTGAAATGGGAATCGAACTCCTGCAGCAAGGACCCCTTTATAAATGCAAAGAGCATTTGGGCGCCAATGGCAGGAACGATCCCCAGGACCAGCTGGGACTAACCTATAAGGTGGCCTAATTCTATACATATTTTTATAATCAGCAATTTTATCAGCATCATGAAATCTATTGCTATGGTTAAAGGAATCCAAATGAGATACAGAAGGGTACTCATCACTACGCTCTAATATCATATCCTGTAAAGACATAGTGGGAGAACGAATAATGATACCTCTCTTAGAAGCTTGATTCATTTTTTGGAGGGGTTGAGCAGAACGATCGGCCATTTCAGGAATCTTCAAAAAAACTGGAAAAAACCTTCAAATCTTCAATAAAATCCCAGAAAAATCTTCAACCAATAAAGATCAAAACCCAGAAACCTTCTTGGGAAGAAGATTTGAACCCAGAAAAGCGTGATAATCCCAGAAAAATCTTCAACCAATGAAGATCAAAACCCAGAAACCTTCTTGGGAAGAAGATTTGAACCCAGAAAAGCGTGATAATTCCAGAAAATCTTCAACGAAGGAAGAAAAATTCCAGAAAAATAAGAACACCACCGTAAAAGACTCGCCGGAAATCGCTTTACCACGGAGAAAAAGAGAGAAAGACAGAGAGATTTAAGGAAAGTAATTTTTTGGAAAGATTTGAGTGAAGAGTAAGAAATGAAATCTCACTCTTTTATAGGCAAAGTGACTGGAAACTCAACCGGTCAAGGAAGTCTAACCGGTTACAGCCAGTCAAAGCCCATAATTATTCTTTGGGCTGCTGGAATTAAGGCCCAAAGAGTTATGCCCAATAAAGATCAAGGCCCAGCTATTGAATCCAGAGAAATTCAAGGCCCAAGGCCCAATATAAATGAAGTCCAAGAAAAAACCAAAGCAAAACACTTTCGAAGTTCAAGGCCCCCAAAACAAACAAGGCCCATAAAGTGAACCCAAAAAAAGTTCAAGGCCCAACATGACAGAAAAAACTCAATATAAACGAGTCTCAAGGAAATTAAGCCCAATATTAATGAAGGGTCAAGGCCCTGGGATTGGCCCTAAGAAAGGTACGAGGCCCAATATGGAATTAGGGCCCAAGAAATTGAAGGCCCAACAATAAGTTAAAAAGCTTAAGAAAATTCTAACTCAAAGGTTAGAAATAATTCTAAGGCAACAAAACGAATTCGAGATCGAAAATATACTGAAAGCAAGTTTGAGATATTGAGTTCGAAATTACCTTAAAAATCCAAATCGAACTAAACGACCTGAAACCTATTTGAGGTCGAAAAACAACTACAAATCGAAGTCGACGACCTCGACCTCACAACCAATTGAGGTCGAAGGAATACTGGAAATGAGATCGAGATTATACTGATTTCTGTTCGAAAAATCCTGTTCGAAATTGAACGGAAATTTCTGGTCGATAACTTCGATTTCAACACAGTTCTGATCGAAATTGAACTGAAGATTCCTGTTCGAAAATAAACTAAGCCGAGCTCGAAATTTTCTGGTCGAAAATAAACTGGAATTTCTGGTCGAAGAGTTCGACTTCGCCCCAGTTGAGGTCGAAATTCCTATTCGAAATCAAGCTGGGATCCTGGTCGAAATTCCTATTCGAAATCAAGCTGGGATCCTGGTCGAAAATCCTGCTCGAAATTACACTAGATCCTGGTCTAAATTCCTATTCGAAATCAAGCTGGGATCCTGATCGAAATTCCTATTCGAAATCAAGCTGGGATCCTGGTCGAAATTCCTGTTCGAAATTAAACTGCTCCTGGTCGAAAATTCCTAGTCGAAAAAGGTTTAAATTTTCTGGTCGACAGTTTCGACCTCGACACAGTCCTGGTCGAAAAAGACTTGGAATCCTGGTCGAAAATGACCTGGATTCCTGGTCGAAAAATACCTAATTCTTGGCCATTTTTTGCTTTGAAAAAATGGAAAATTCCGGGAAAAATATGAAATAATTTCTACAAAAATCTTGAAGGGTTTTTCCAGAAATTGGGGGGCAAATG
The DNA here is from genome assembly GCA_030848705.1 of Heracleum sosnowskyi. Lineage (NCBI taxonomy): Eukaryota > Viridiplantae > Streptophyta > Magnoliopsida > Apiales > Apiaceae > Heracleum > Heracleum sosnowskyi. The sequence continues at coordinate 15,249,912 of CM061237.1, forward strand.
ATATGGGCCGAAATATAACCCTAAAATATAATTAATGATATATTAATTAGACCTAGTTTGGTCCAAGAATTAGGCCCGACAAAAGGCCCGAAACCCTAATTATTTATTAATTACGAAATTAATAAATAAAAGAAAATACGCAGCTCATAAAAGAGTCCAAATATGATAATATCTTCATAGAAGGATTCAGAATCCCAATCAAATATTACGATGAGTCACAATACTTATCAGATGAGGATAATACTTGTCTGCCAAGCAAAACACTCCTTATCAGTTATCAATAACGAGACTTATTCATTAAGTCTCCTAAACATACTCTAAATACAAGGCTCCTGACGCCTATATAAGGACCCTCGTCCTTCATTCTAGAACTACGTTTTATTGGCTTGATTCTCTATACAGCAGAGATACGTAGGCATCTTGTGAGGACCGATTTAGTCTCGAAACACAAGAGCAGCCATTAAAGCTTGAACGCTCACAAACCTAGCATTTAATTCACAAAGCACGTTTTTTGATCTATAACAATAAGTAACATATATTAGCCAAAAAAGTAATTACCCATAATTTAAAATATTAAAATAGGTTTTAAAATTAATAAGTAAGAATTTATCCGTGATATTTTTGAAAAAAGAAGGATTATAGTAAGGAAAAGTATAAAAAGTAACATGTTTTAGTTGTAAAATGTAATTACTCGTGATTTTCTTAGAAAAAAAAGAAGATTTTGTTAGAAGAAATTGAAAAAGTAACATATTTTAGCAAAAAAGATAATTAGTTATAAATAATGTTAATATTTAATAATAGTTCTTTTTAAAAATAAGTAAAGGTAATTAAATAAAATCATAAAGTAGTGACCATCCATCCGACTACCAAACTTTTAATGTTTCGTTTTCATGAAAGCATAACATAACATAATGGTACACACAATGATGTAAGGAATCAAAAGATATATGTTTGTCTATCTTGACATCCCACTTAACAGCACCCCCGCCCCCATCAAAGAGCCCAAAAGAACGCTTTTAATGCAATCAACAAATGTGTTGCCTCTGCCGCCAGTTGTTATCAGTAAGTTTAATTAATCCAACACCAAACTATCGTAGATGAACCAATACAATAGTATTCTGATCGAGATCAAGCTATTAAGGTAAGTTGATGAATACATAGCTAACCGCGAGTGGAAACACCCCTGTGTGCGAATTGAACAGCTACATATCTAGCGCCGATGCTTTTAATTTCACATACACAAACGATATTCCTTTCTTCCACGTCTTAACTTCCAAACAAACCATCTCACATTTAATTGCACGGATAGATCACACATCATTCCATAGCATTTTCTTGTATTTTAAGCTAGATAAATACTAAGCAAATTACATGTGGATATCTAGACAACAACTTCAGCCCGTACCTCGCGTTTAGAGCCTGTTACATGTAAAAAGTTGGCAACACAATAATTGCAGAGGAAACTTGTAAAAAGCTGAAGTTCAAAGCTAAGTGAACTTCAATTTTTTTTATTTTTTTTAAAGTTGGTTTACGAAACAAAATATGAAATAGGAATATTAAATTTCATTCCCAGAAAACAACCATCTAAATCACATGTTCCAGAAAATTTTCCAAAATCCATACACATCAATTTAGACATTTTATCAAACAGGCAGTCCACATGCCACCTTTGAAACATCCTATGGGCATCCTAAATATGCTAGTGCATCAATGACGTATATACTCAAATTTAAAACCAAAAATTACCCTTTAGAGGGACCTATTAATTGCCGAAGAGTAATTAGTTCAGACAGTACACGGACACACGTCAAATGTGCTGAAGAATAGCAGCGGCCCTGTCAACATCCCATTCATTTTCACACATGGATTTTACACTTGATGTGGTAGATCCAACGAGAGCAAAAGGCAGAACTCCAATTGAAATTCCAAAAAGGAGAATTTCGCCATCTCAAAGGGCTAGGGAAGAGACTGTAATGAACGGAAGTGGAAACAGCGGAGGAGGTGAATAGCTGTGCGTATGTGTAGGGTCTTAGTCCTACGTGGCACTCTGACGTGGAATAAAATGTCTCAACGAAGTAGTATGTTGCAGCATTATAGATATGATAGATAGATAGAGATGGATCAACAATTGTGGGAAACATTCAATTGGGAAAGAACATTTAATGTTATTCTACTTCAGCAGATGGAGCCGAGCAAGCAATTCTATTGATATATTTAGTAACCATGATAACATATAATTAAGGGGGCTGCCTCCCCTAATGTTACTTAATTAATGAACAGATTAGCATGTTGTTAATCTTCCTCTGATCCTCTCCGTATAAGAAGAGTTGCATCATACAGTAGAACAATAAAAAAGGTCCCTTGTGCATACATGACTAGAAAGAAAAAAAAATTATCAGTGATATGCACAGTAGTCAAGAGAGCTAGAGAAGCACTCTTAGCCTTCAGGTCTCTGCAGTCTATCAGCGTAACACCTGATCATGCCTACAGGCTCCATACTCGTAGGTGCATATATAAACACAATTCTACATGATAATGATCAGAATCATACAATTATCACTTTATCATAATTTCCTTTGTACAACATGATTAAAAGAAAAGTGCTTTTATTAATTTTTACTCTAAAGTTTTTTCCAATTTACGAAAATTGGAAGAAAAAAAATAGCACACATTAGTATATTAAAACAAGGTACCACCACATTTTACATAGAGATACACAATATTACAGGTACCTTGTGTGTTGGAGCTCTTCTCTAATTCTTTCACTCTGCATTTCCGAGGAGAGAGAGAAACCATATGGAAGAGACCTTTTTATTCTCTTGAGCTTATTTTCCGCCAAACAAGGCCTTAATATATTAAAACAAACCATGTCGAATTCCGAGTAATGATTTAGATTTTTTGGTATCAATACAAGTCTACTAGATGGGTCCATGGGGAGACAACAGATTTACTTGTGTAGGTTTATCTTTCAATGAATAGATCCGGCCCTTACTCGGGAAGTAGTTCCAGTAGTTCCAATGAAAACATGTATTTAATTCAGACAAGGTCTCATCTACTAAACCATCAGTGCAGAAAGGAAAATCCATATCCTGAAATGTAGAGTATATCGTTCTCCTCACCAGTCTTCCATCCTGACCAAAGGCAAAACATGGACAAAAATCGTCATACTTGAACAGAAAATCATCTAATAAATAGGAACCAATATCAATAGCAGGCAACTCCTGTGATATCAACCAAGGCATATCCCGAACAAGTACGCTGGCAGAAGATTCCATTTTACGCTTCTTAATTATGTGGATCACCTCAAACTCATCGTGACTACCTCTCAAATTGATATACCTTTCTTTTAAAATCTTTAGGAACTTGACTACTCGCTTCGGTGTAGACCCAAATGAAACATTAAACGTAGGACTCTCAAAAAATATTAAAACTCTCTTCCCAGTTAGTTGAGACAAAATAACCTACAAAATAAGCAGAGAAAAAAAGGTTGGAAAACAAACCTACAAATATTACACAAGTTATGGAATCTGCAATCGGTAACATATTTGCATCCAGCTTCGAACTTTCTATTGAATTAAATAAGGGCAATTAAAGGTTTCAAACATGGATCATCTACAACTAACCTGGGACCCGTCAATTCTTCTAAACACAGTCTCCAGATCCCATAGCATCTCCATCCTCAGTTCCTGTGCTTTTTCAGCCTCTAACTTCGCGACTTTCTTACGAGTGAATGGGTATGCCGGAATTTTATATCGATACAAAATGTCCTGCCCAAATGGTTCGATGAATTCTCCACGAGGCCCAAAAATTACAAGACAAGGTTCTAGATACCAATCTTCAGTATCACCTTGACCATACTCAAAAATACGCAGCAACTTCTTATGATTCGGGTCTTTAAACGGGAGTGCCAACCAAGGCATAGTCTTAAACTCTATCCAAAATGATTCTTCCGTACAATAATCATAAGTGCGTGGCGTGTCATGAAGGTAAATGAGCACAACCTCAAAGCTTTTTTCGGTTCTTGCCAACTCTTCGTAAGCCATCTTCAGTTCTTCATTATCGGACTCCTCGGTGGTTTCATGTTCATAGAAATATAGGGCTACCACCTTATCTTCAAGAGTGTGAATAGGTACCTGTATATCCGAAAGGAAAAATGAAGGAGAACATTAATTAAGTTTTATTGTGTGCATGTCTAGATGCCACCAAAAAAAAAAAAAAATTCAAGTAAGATACAGAGTATATATAATAGGAGTTATCTAAAGAAAAGCAGTTCTTTGGAAAGATTATAATGGAGTAACCAAAATTAAGAAGAAAAGCTATGCTAGAGAACTAACATGTGACACATCCTGATCCATGAATCTACAAAATCCTTCACATTGTATCTAATTAAAGCCAGGTATTGTAGACATTCCCTCATTTACATCTCCCATAAAATAAATGAAATATAAAGCGAACTTCAATATTTTAACAACGAACCTATATTTTTTATGAGATCAGTAGTAGTAGCATGTGCAAAACTGGAGTCACAATACCAAAAATTTAAGGCCTGAGCTGAATAAAATAAAATGTTTCTCACCAATATTCCAAAACAATATATATTTATAAATATGCATATATGTATATAGGCCTTTACTCAAATGAAAACTCAACTATTATGAGATATAAGATCTAATCGCCACACATATTTTAAACTACTTTTAATTTGGACCAATCATTTTAGATCTTATCATCTTCACCTGTTACCATCACCACATCCTTCATCCTCGCTCCTCCCACCATAATTTCCGGTCAAATCCACCACCAACCTTCGACCACGACCCACCACTAACCCCTATCTCTCTCTCTCTCTCTCTCTCTCTCATCTTTAGCCACCCTCGACAATGTTTCCAAGGACTTTTGTTTTGTTTTTGGAACACATGTACATCAAATTGGTAATTTTCTGGCTGATGTACTCTGATTTGAAAATGTCATCCATGGTGATCTTGTTGAAAATTATGGTAATTTTTTTTAATCTTTGCAGATTTTTATTAGTTTTTTGGGTATTTTGAAGATGATGATAAATGGTGGTTGTGATTGTTTTTGTTTAATTATAGTGATTTCTATACATTTTTTGGTGATTCACGGGGATGGTTCGAGGTGGTGGTTGGATATGGTGACGGTGTGATGGTTTGATTGCAGTGATTTTTATTTAAACTTGGATTGTGTCGGTAGTGGTTGGAGTTGGCGGATGAATTAAGAAGATAATGGTGGAAGATGAAAATGTTGATAAGATTAATGAGTGGTGAGAGATGAAGATCAATATTTAAATGGATAGCCAGGATTAGATCTCATATCTCACAATAAACTGGGGTTCTCTCACTTGAGCATGATTCTATATATATGTGCAATCTGAAATTTAAAATAATGTTCAATAACACATAAGATAAGCATAACACTTTACTATAACGTCATAATTGTCATCATCACAATATTACGCAATCTACAAATCATACCTTATCTCCTTCGTTTGAGATGACATAATCACGATGAGGGGAGCCCAATAATGTTTTCAAGGAGGGATCTTTAATGATTGCATCATCTTCTGCCTTAAGAAATTTTACCCTTTCATCACTAAAAGGATAACCCAAGGCTCCATATCGTTCGACAATATCCAAAGCATGACATTGCAAAATAATGCCTTCCGAATCAATGACAAACATTGTTTGATAAGACGTTGCTCGAGAAAAGACATTAAAGCTTGTTTGCAACCTTTTACTGGATGTTATATCTGAAAATGGAATGGAAGTCCATGGCATGCACGAAAATAATTCTTCAAAACACCTATGAGACTCTGTTTGGGAAGAATGATGGAGTGATGTTTCTCCATGGAAGCTAGTATCGGCATCATGTAAAGGGACAAAAACAACCTCAAAACTATTGCTTGATCGTAAATAGTTGTATACATCTATCACCAATGTTGTGTAATACTTATGAAAATAACCAGACGTAAAGAGCGGCATAAAATACAGAGCAATAACCTTGTCTGCCAATTGATCAGCCCTAACCTACAAAACAAAGAGTATATATTACTATGTAATAAGCTAATTAAAGGTGGTATAAGATTATAGTTTGAAACATAAAGAGTAGACCCGACAATTTCGTACACGAGACTGAAAAACAACACAAAAACGACACTAAACTTTAATGTTTGTGTTTGTATTTTGAGTACACGATATGAAAGTACACAACCTGAATTAGTGTCGTGTTTGGGTACACGGCATGACACGAAAGTACATGGCATAAATATATTTACATTCACATATTAATATTTATTAGATACATGTATATTTATTTATATAATTATACATAATTTTATGATATTGTGCGTTAGTATGATGTAAATATATAAATTTCATATATATATATATATATAATCTACACTATATATATATATATATATATAGGGTTGCACTCTCGAAAGATTCTATGGTGTTCTTTATATAAGAGTGTTCATCATGGAGCATTGACCTATATGTATATTGTGTGTTATTTATTAATATTTTTATTTTTATTTAACATTCCACAAAACAAGACAAGAATGTACACGAATACGAAAATACACAGAACCCTAAATGGTCGTGTCTGGGTTTAGCATTCAAGTATACGAAACACGAAAATAAACAACACGAACAAATTGTAATGTGATAAAGAGTCTCTTGTATGTTACAATTCTTATTCAGGTCAAGAATAAAGATAATGTGTTTGAATTCAAGGAGGTCCGAAGGACACACTGAAACAACAGTTTTTAGACCTTTCAAGTGAATCAGTCTAGAAGTAACAAAAGGGTTAATGTATTAAAACACTCAAAAGTGGTATATAGTAAAATAAAACTGAACATACATGATTGTTAGTATTTGTAATGAGGTAATCCCTGCTTTGTGTAAATAAAAGGTCTGGCAAATCAATGACATCTCCGTTTCTTATGATCTGCTTCCTACTCTGTTTCTCCGCCCCCATGGTACAATCTAAATCAGGTACTCTTTTTGCTTCCTCTCCAATTTGAAGGTCTTGGTATCCTGCCAGCCAAAGTTTCAGATCAAAACGAGGCCTAAAAAGCTATACATATATTTATTCAACTGCGATTGACACTTTTTAATCCTGTGAAAAAATGAAAATATAAAAACTTTAAATCACACAAAATCCAAATCCAAAGCAAGAAAAAACACATGAGAGCCTGTTCATGTAATATACGTGTAACTTAAAAGTAGAGATATTACAAACAAAGGCATACAGATGAGAGTTGTGATGGCAGCGTTGGATTCAGGGGCGGCTCTCGACTGTAAGCAATTTGCTTTAGGGCCTCCGAATATATAAACTTGTTTGATAAGATGGGAGTGAGGTGAGAAGGAAGGGGGTAAAAAGAAACTCTTATCAGGGCAGCCGTTGTTACTTTAATGCCTTCACTTAACGATTATACCCTTATTTTTTAGATACGAATATTTGTTATTATAGAGAATCGAACCTCAAATCTTCTTCACAAGAGAACAAAAGTACAGTAAAATCTCTATAAATTAATAACCTTCAATTTTTTCTTAAATCAATTTTAATATTTTATTAAAAGAAACATACTATATTTAAAAGAATTAGGGATAAAAATTAAATTGGTACTACAATAATAAAAAAATTTAATAAATTTAGATACTCATTTTTCTATTTGGCTCTATATTGAGTTTTAGAAATTGAATTTTGACGATTTCACAGTTCACGCGAAACTAATAAAATTGTCTTAATACTCTTATCAGGGTAGCCGTTGTTACTTATGCCTTTCGAACCTCAAATCTCCTTTGCAACAAAAGTACAGAAATCTCTATGAATTAATAACCTTCAATTTTTTCTTAAATCAATTTTAATATTGAATGTGAACGGAAAATATTAAAATAAAAGTAAAAAGAAACTTTTAACGATTATACCCTTATTTTTTAGATACGTAATATTTTATTAGAAGAAACATACTATATTTAAAAGAATTAGGGATAAAAATTAAATTGGTACTATAATAATAAAAAAAATATTTAATAAATTTAGATACTCATTTTACTATTTGGCTCTATATTGAGTTTTAGAAATTGAATTTAGACGATTTCACAACTCACGCGAAACTAATGAAATTATCTTTAATTTAATGATAGTTTAATAATTATTATTTAACTTGACCTACCCATAAACCGAAGAGAAAAGATAGTTCAGAATTTTACATGAAGAATTCTATTAATACAAAAAACCAATTTATAATTGGTTTAAATTATCAAAATACACTTCTTAGTATTTAAATAAAATCTTACTTTTTACAAATACACATTTTAATAGAATTAATATATTCAAAATTATCGTTAATTAATATGAAACCTTCAATTTTTTAATATTTTTTTGATATTATCCTTTTATGTTTGTTATATGTAAAATAATATAATTATAATTTGGATGAATCAAATTGTTATGTTACTTCAGAAAAAAAGTGTTATGTTGCAAAAAAAAAGTGTTATGTTTAATACTAATAAAAAAAGTGTTATAAATTCATTCATGTACACGACTTCATACGTCTCTTATAACGTAGAGTTCACGTGTATTATTGTTAGCATCATATACATGAGCATTATATTGATAATTTTTAATATTGTAATCGATATGAATTGTTATCTTGATATTTGGTTTAACAATTATTATCTAACTAGAACTATCCATAAATTCAAGAGAAAAGATATTTACGAATTTTTACATAGAAAATTTTTAAATTATCAAAATACACTTTTTAGTATTTAAATATAATCATATTATTAATCAAATACACTTTTTAATATTAGATCTAACAATTCTCATCTATCTATTTAAGATATAACTATAATTATTAATTTGGTCATATAGTGATCGTACACGGAACATATCGATTTGAATTTTTTCTTAAATTGATTTTAATATTTTATTGAAAGTAACATGGAATTTCTAAATTTAAAAGGGTCAGGAAAAAAATTTAAATTGGTGCTACAATAAAATAAAATATTTATTAAAATTTAGATATTCACTTTACTATTTGGGCTCTATCTTGAGTTTTAGACATCAGAATTTGATGATTTTACGGCCCACGCGAATCTAATGAAATTATCTTTAATTTAATGATTGTTTAATAATTATTATCTAACTGGAGTTATCCATAAACTAAAGAGTAAAGATAATTACAAATTTTTATATAAAGATTTATATTCAATATAGAAAACTCATTTATAATTGGTTTAAATTATTAAAATACACATTTTAGTATTTAAATATAATCCTATAATTAATAAAATACACTTTTTAATATTAGATCTAATGGTCATCATCTATTTATTTAAGATCTAATGGCTCTTATTAATTTGGTGGTCATCATACAGGCGAACCGACTACCAAAATTTTGGATAAGATCTCTTTTACGCTTATCATATATAAGGATTTAATGCCTTCATTTTACGATTATACCCTTATTTTTTTGAAAAAATAAGTAAATACCACTGCTAAAATATATGAATATTTGTTATTATAGAGAATCGAACCTCAAACCTCCAAACCTCCCTCTAAGAGAGCAAAAGGTACACTAAAATTTCTATAAATTAATAACCTTGGGATCGGAAAATTTTATTATTTTAGCGAGATCATTAGTTTATCGATTAATGAATATTTTATTATTTTATTGATATATTAATATTTATTAATTTATACAATATTTCATATCAAATAACATTCTTATCCAATATAATGTACAAGCTATCACAACAATTCAAATATATATTAATACATATATCAAAATTAATAGTTTAATGTACCAAAAAATAGTGAATTAATTGGTTAAATGTACCAAAAATGATATTAACATTTTGTAAATTCCAACAGATATACATCATATATGCTTTATGCCCTTCATAAAATCAAAGATGAAATTGAATTTGATTCTTTTGAAAAGAGGAAGCAGTACATATTTTAGTAAAATTGTCTAAAAAATATTCAAATATTATGTGCAATATATAAAATTATTATATTTAATGAATTATTAAATTTTTAATGGGCCTTTAAGAAATTTTACAAAAAATATTATCTTATGCATTTAGAGATAATATTACTTTATCACATTGACCCAAGTCTGGACCGCAAAAAAATATTATTTAATTGAGATTATTAATTTATCGAATATTTATTTATCGAGGTTTCACTGTATAACCTATACAAGTATGCTACACTATTTTTTGTGTTTACTTTTAAGATTTTATTAGATAAGCCACCTCCTTTCCTTTTATCTTATATTCTATGAAATATTGATCTATATTATTTATATAAATCTGATTTTTTATGTTATTTTATATATCTATACATTCAGTCATCGTTATAAATTTTTATTATATTTATATATTTTCGATTAAATATATGTTAGTTCTGTTGTTGATAATTCATATTTTTACATCATATAATATATCTCTCTTATACTTCAATAAAATTAATTACTTATTTATACATAAAATATAATACTAAAACTTGTTCTAATATAAGGAATATTGTATATGTTATATATTTAAGGTACCGACCGATCAACCAAACTTTTAATATTTCGTCTATTATATAATAGTATAGATAGATAGTTTAAACTTTTTTAAATAACTAAAAGTATTAAAATAGGTTTTAAAATAAATAAGTAATGATTTGTCCGTGATATATTTGGAAAAGAAGAGGTTTTAGTATGGAAAAATAGAAAAAGTTATATATTTTAGTTGGAAAAGATAATTTCCCGTGTTTTTTTTAAAAAAAAAGAGAAGTTTTTGTTATAAAAAATTGAAAATGTAATGTATTTTAGCCGAAAAGGTAAATGGTTATAAATAATATTATTATTTAATAATAATTTTTAAAAATGAAAAAAATAGAATAAGTAACATATATTAGGCAAAAAGGTAATGGCCCATAATTTAAAATATTAAAATAGGTTTTAAAATTAATAATTAAGAGTTTTTCCGTGATATTTTTGAAAAAGAACAGATTATAGTAAGGAAAAATATAAAAAGTAACATGTTTTAGTTGTAAAATGTAATTACTCGTGATTTTTTTAGAAAAAAAAAATTGTTAGAAAAAGTAGAAAAGGTAACGTATTTTAGCTAAAAAGATAATTAGTTATAAATAATGTTATTATTTAATAATAATTCTTTTTAAAAATAAGTAAAGGTAATTAAATAAAATCATAAAGTACCGACCATCCATCCGACTACCAAACTTTTAATTTTTCTTATATATGTTTGTCAAACATCTTGACATCCCACCTAAGAGCGCCCCCATCAAAGATCCCCAGAGAACGCTTTTAATGCTATCAACAAATGCGTTGCCTCTGCCGCCGGTTGTTATCAGTAAGTTTAATAAATCCAACACCAAACTATCTAGACAACAACTTCAGCCCGTACCAGAGCCTGTTACATGTAAAAAGTTGGCAACACAATAATTGCAGAGGAAACTTGTAAAAAGCTGAAGTTCAAAGCTAAGTGAACTTCAATTTTTTTTATTTTTTTTAAAGTTGGTTTACGAAACAAAATATGAAATAGGAATATTAAATTTCATTCCCAGAAAACAACCATCTAAATCACATGTTCCAGAAAATTTTCCAAAATCCATACACATCAATTTAGACATTTTATCAAACAGGCAGTCCACATGCCACCTTTGAAACATCCTATGGGCATCCTAAATATGCTAGTGCATCAATGACGTATATACTCAAATTTAAAACCAAAAATTACCCTTTGGAGGGACCTATTAATTGCCGAAGAGTAATTAGTTCAGACAATACACGAACACAGACACACGTCAAATGTGCTGAAGAGTAGCAGCGGCCCTGTCAACATCCCATTCTTTTTCACACATGGATTGAACACTTGATGTGGTAGATCCAACGAGAGCGAAAGGCAGAACTCCAATTGAAATTCCAAAAAAGAGAATTTCACTATCTCAAAGGGCTAGGGAAGAGACTGTAATGAACGGAAGTGGAAACAGCGGAGGAGGTGAATAGCTGTGCGTATGTGTAGGGTCTTGGTCCTACGTGGCACTCTGACGTGGAATAAAATGTCTCAACGAAGTAGTATGTTGCAGCATTATATATATGATAGATGATAGATGATAGATAGATAGGGATGGTTCAACAATTGTGGGAAACATTCAATTGGGAAAGAACATTTAATGTTTATTCTACTTCAGCAGATGGAGGCAAGCAATTCTATTGATATATTTAGTAACCATGATAACATATAATTAAGGGGGCTGCCTCCCCTAATGTTACTTAATTAATAAACAGATTAGCATGTTGTTAATCTTCTCTGATCCTCTCTGTATAAGAAGGGTTGCATCAGACAGTAGAACAATAAAAAAGGTCCCTTGTGCATACATGACTAGAAAGAAAAAAAATTATCAGTGATATGCACAGTAGTCAAGAGAGCTAGAGAAGCACTCTTAGCCTTCAGGTCTCTGCAGTCTATCAACGTAACACCTGATCATGTCTACAAGCTCCATACTCGTAGGTGCATATATAAACACAATTCTACATGATAATGATCAGAATCATACAATTATCACTTTTATCATATTTTCCTTCGTACAACATGATTAAAAGAAAAGTGCTTTTATTAATTTTTACTCTAAAGTTTTTTCCAATTTACGAAAATTGGAAGGAAAAAAAAAAGAACACTAGTATATTAAAACAAGGTACCACCACATTTTACATAGAGATACACAATATTACAGGTACCTTGTGTGTTGGAGCTCTTCTCTAATTCTTTCACTCTGCATTTCCGAGGAGAGAGAGAAACCATATGGAAGAGACCTTTTTATTCTCTTGAGTTTATTTTCCGCCAAACAAGGCCTTAATATATTAAAACAAACCATGTCGAATTCCGAGTATTGATTTAGATTTTTGGAATCAATACAAGTCTACTAGATGGGTCCATGGGGAGACAACAGATTTACTTGTGTAGGTTTATCTTTCAATGAATAGATCCGGCCCTTACTCGGGAAGTAGTTCCAGTAGTTCCAATGAAAACATGTATTTAATTCAGACAAGGTCTCATCTACTAAACCATCAGCGCAGAAAGGAAAATCCATATCCTGAAATGTAGAGTATATCGTTCTCCTCACCAGTCTTCCATCCTGACCAAAGGCAAAACATGGACAAAAATCGTCATACTTGAACAGCAAATCATCTAATAAATAGGAACCAATATCAACAGCAGGCAACTCCTGTGATATCAACCAAGGCATATCCCCAACAAGTACGCTGGCAGAAGATTCCATTTTATGCTTAAGTACGTGGATCACCTCAAACTCATCTTGACTACCTCTCAAATTGATATACCTTTCTTTTAAAATCTTTAGGAACTTGACTACTCGCTTCGGTGTACCCCCAAATGAAACATTAAAAGTAGGACTCTCAAAAAATATTAAAACTCTCTTCCCAGTTAGTTGAGACAAAGTAACCTACAAAATAAGCAGAGAAAAAAAGGTTGGAAAACAAACCTACAAATATTACACAAGTTATGGAATCTGCAATCGGCAACATATTTGCATCCAGCTTCGAACTTTCTATTGAATTAAATAAGGGCAATTAAAGGTTTCAAACATGGATCATCTTCAACTAACCTGGGACCCGTCAATTCTTCTAAACACAGTCTCCAGATCCCATAGCATCTCCATCCTCAGTTCCTGTGCTTTTCCAGCCTCTAACTTCGCGACTTCCTTACGAGTGAATGGGTATGCCGGAATTTTATATCGATGCAAAATTTCCAGCCCAAATGGTTCGATGAATTCTCCACGAGGCCCAAAAATTACAAGACAAGGTTCTAGATACCAATCTTCAGTATCACCTTGACAATACTCAAAAATACGCAGCAACTTCTTATGATTCGGGTCTTTAAATGGGAGTGCCAACCAAGGCATAGTCTTAAACTCTATCCAAAATGATTCTTCCGTACAATAATCATAAGTGCGTGGCGTGTCATGAAGGTAAATGAGCAAAACCTCAAAGCTTTTTCCGGTTCTTGCCAACTCTTCGTAAGCCATCTTCAGTTCTTCAGTATCGGACTCCTCAGTGGTCTCATGTTCGTAGAAATATAGGGCTACCACCTTATCTTCAAGAGTGTGAATAGGTACCTGTATGTCCGAAAGGAAAAATGAAGGAAAACATTAATTAAATTTTATTGTGTGCATCTAGATGCCACCAAAAAAAATAAAATTCAAGTAAGATACAGAGTATATATAATAGGAGTTATCTAAAGAAAAGCAGTTCTTTGGAAAGATTATGATGGAGTAACCAAACATTAAGAAGAAAAGCTATGCTAGAGAACTAACATGTGACACATCCTGATCCATGAATCTACAAAATCCTTCACATTGTATCTAATTAAAGCAAGGTATTGTAGACATTCCCTCATTTACATCTCCCATAAAATAAATGAAATATAAAGCGAACTTCAATATTTTAACAACAAACCTATATTTTTTATGAGATCAGTAGTAGTAGCATGTGCAAAACTGGAGTCACAATACCAAAAATTTAAGGCCTGAGCTGAATAAAATAAAATGTTTCTCACCAATATTCCAAAACAATATATATTTATAAATATACATATATGTATATAGGCCTTTACTCAAATGAAAACTCAACTATTATGAGATATAAGATCTAATCGCCACACATATTTTAAACTACTTTTAATTTGGACCAATCATTTTAGATCTTATCATCTTCACCTGTTACCATCACCACATCCTTCCTCCTCGCTCCTCCCACCATAATTTCCGGTCAAATCCACCACCAACCTTCGACCACGACCCACCACTAACCCCTATCTCTCTCTCTCTCTCTCTCATCTTTATTCTTTATTCTTTCTTCTCCAGCCACCCTCGACAATGTTTCCAAGGACTTTTGTTTTGTTTTTGGAACACATGTACATCAAATCGGTAATTTTCTGGCTGATGTACTCTGATTTGAAAATGTCATCCATGGTGATCTTATTGAAAATTATGGTAATTTTTTTTAATCTTTGCAAATTTTTATTAGTTTTTTGGGTATTTTGAAGGTGATGATAAATGGTGGTTGTGATTGTTTTTGTTTAATTATGGTGATTTCTATACAATTTTTGGTGATTCACGGGGATGGTTCGAGGTGGTGGTTGGATATGGTGACGGTGTGATGGTTTGATTGCAGTGATTTTTATTTAAACTTGGATTGTGTCGGTAGTGGTGGTTAGTAGTGGTTGGAGTTGGCGGATAAATTAAGAAGATAATGAAGATGAAAATGTTGATAAGATTAATGAGTGGTGAGAGATTAGATCAATATTTAAATGGAAGGTCAGGATTAGATCTCATATCTCACAATAAACTGAGGTTCTCTCACTTGAGCATAATTCTATATATATGTGCAATCTGAAATTTAAAATAATGTTCAATAACACATAAGATAAGCATAACACTTTACTATAACGTCATAATTGTCATCATCACAATATTACTCAATCTACAAATCATACCTTATCTCCTTCGTTTGAGATGACATAGTCACGATGAGGGGAGCCCAATAATGTTTTCAAGGAGGGATCTTGAATGATTGCATCATCTTCTGCCTTAAGAAATTTTACCCTTTCATCACTAAAAGGATAACCCAAGGCTCCATATCGTTCGACAATATCCAAAGCATCACATTGCAAAATAATGCCTTTCGAATCAATGACAAACATCGTTTGATAAGACGTTGCTCGACAAAAGACATTAAAGCTTGTCTGCAACCTTTTACTGGATGTTATATCTGAAAATGGAATGGAAGTCCATGGCATGCACGAAAATAATTCTTCAAAACACCTATGAGACTCTGTTTGGGAAGAATGATGGAGTGATGTTTCTCTATGGAAGCTAGTATCAGCATCATGTAGAGGGACAAAAACAACCTCAAAACCATTGCTTGATCGTAAATAGTTGTATACGTCTATCACCAATGTTGTGTAATACTTATGAAAATAACCAGACGTAAAGAGCGGCATAAAATACAGAGCAATAACCTTGTCTGCCAATTGATCAGCCCTAACCTACAAAACAAAGAGTATATATTACTATGTAATAAGCTAATTAAAGGTTGTATAAGATTAGAGTTTGAAACATAAAGAGTAGACCCGACAATTTGGTACACGAGACCGAAAAACAACACAAAAACGACACTACACTTTAATGTTTGTGTTTGTATTTTGAGTACACGATATGAAAGTACACAACCTGAATTAGTGTCGTGTTTGGGTACACGACATGACACGAAAGTACACGGCATAAATATATTTACATTCACATATTAATATTTATTAGATACATGAATATTTATTTATATAATTATACATAATTTTATGATATTGTGCGTTAGTATGATGTAAATATATAAATTTCATATGTATATATATAATCTACATTATATATATATATATATGTCAGGAACTAGTGAGTTCTTGACTTGTTTTCCAACTATTTTTGGTATTTTCTGTTTAGGATAAGTAAAATACAACTAATTAGCAGGAAATGATAGAGATTTAGAAGAGAAATTAGATGAGAAACAGAAGAAATGGGATGAGAAAACAGATCAGAATCAGAGTTTAGATGAGAGAGAGAAAGAAACCCTAGAGAGAGAGAGAGGGATTCTGTTATAGAGAGAGAAAGAGGTTGGGAGGCAAACTGCCAATTTCATATATTCCAATCATAATAGAAAATACAAACAAGTCTTGCTATATATAGGCTACTAACTCACTAAATGACGCATATACCCTTACTATTCCTACTACTATAGACTACTACTAAGCTGAATCCTAACATTTCTCCCCCCTTTGAAAATTAACCATGTCCTCATGGTTGTTCTTTCACATGGCATCTTCATCTTCTATCTTCTTTTCCACCTGAATCAAGCACATTGCTGCGATTTTTTAGTCGTTTCCTTTCATTTACAGCTCTTATCCATGAAGAACATCTTGTAGGAGTTGTTGAGAATTTGGAATTCCAATCGAAACACCATAGAGACAACTTGAATCTCCTCCAGGATCAAATATGTATATAATAATACTTTTCCTTGAGGCTTCATGGTATGCATGTCTCATTGACTTGTTCATTTCAGGGCTGCATTGCATGAACACAATGTATTTGTACTTGTAGGTTAGCACCTTCCAGCCGACTCTCACATAATCAACACATTGTTGATTAATCTCACTTAAAATTTTGTCAAGTCTGTCAGTCTCTTTTTGAATTTTCTGGCCTTGACCTTGTAATCTAGTCGAATTCTCAATCTCAATGATAAACACTTTCGTCTGCAACTTAGAAGGTTCCTTCAGTAGCTGCTCGATTGCTAGAAAATCAATGTTCTGCCAATGCCGAAGTTGACTACCAACAGAGGTTTTCATCCCAGCTTCTTCTAGGTTCACCTCACTCCTAATCAATTGTTTGGACTTGTTATTACAACCTTTTAACTGCTTATTTTGAACCTGACCACCAGGATCAAATGTAAGCATTTTTCTTCTACCAAAATTGGTAGATCTCTTTAACAAATCACAAGAATTCATGGTTGTTGGATTATCTTTGCAAAGAACATCCTCAATTAATTCTTCTCTCTTGTTGGTATGGATAACTGAAGATTCTTCTTCAACAACACCTTGTGTCTCTTCACCTTTGAAACCCACAAGCTTTGGCTTGTCACCATCTTCAAGTGCCTCGTTTGGTTCGCTTTTCAAATATGCCTCTAATCCTTCACTAGTGCAAAGTTGAGAGTGTAAGATGTCAGGTGAGTTTGAGTAATCTCCCATTAGTGCTGCTAAGATGAATTCATGTCCTGTCCAGCACTCCTGACCCTCCTCTGGTTCATTATCATATATAGGTTCCCCAATATAAGTTTCCAAAGTAATCTGAGAGGTGTCTCCAAACATTCCCTTTTCCTTTTGTAAAGCTGAAAGTTCCTCTTTCCACTCAACAATTTCCTCCTCTACAGGGATTGGCCACTCCCGTGTCTCATTTCCTATACCATCAATGGTTTCAAAGACCACTGATCCTTCTTCATGCTTGGAAAATCTCAAGTCGAGCTGCTGTAGGGTTTCTGACTCCCTGTAACTAGGCTTGTTGTAGTTGCTTTTCTCACCACTCTGCCAACCAAGAGGATTCATAAAACCTTCACCAAGCCTTTGTGTTTTTATACTTAAAATTTCTTGCATCTTCTGTCTAGCTATCTCTATTGTAGCTTCTAATTTCCTTAATTTCTTACTAGTACTTTCCTTGTAAGTTGATATCTGTTGTTGTACATTTAGCACAGCCTCATCAAAGGCTTCATCTCCTTCTTCACCTTCCTTTGAATCCATCACTATACTATCCTTGAACAAATTAACACATAACACCTATATCTACAATTCACATAAAACTGACCAGAAATCAACAGTTCACAACAATTTATTCTCACAGTCAATTCATCAAACACTTAATATACACAACTTCTTCAGTTTTTCCAACACTTCAACAAATCAATTAAACACCAGCACTCCTTGAGTAACACACCAATGCACAGACTCAATGACTTCACATTCACTATACAATCGCTCTTCTATCACAACAATACACAAACACTTGGAGTGCGCTACTACTATGACAGCAATTCACCAATTTTTCACTACTGTCGCACCTTAGACTTCAATCTGTATAGTCACAACAGCAATACACACAGCTCTTCACAATCACAATTCTCCAAGATCACACCAAACAAAACAGTTTCAACTTGTAAAACTTCTGTAAACAGTTTTAACCTAATATTTTTGGAGTTTTCTTAATAGCAACTACTACTAAGACTAACTAGGTCTAAACACAACTGATTAAGCAGCAACAACACTTAACTCCACTGAATTCAACAGTAAATCAACAGATCTGTAAGTAAATGAAGAACAGAGCACCTGAGATGAAAATTTACTAAAGTTCTGAACTTTAAGTTGCGATTACTGTGGTTCTAGACTCGTACCACTCGGATTAGAGTGCACTAGTTGATCTAAATTTGTAGCTCTGATACCAATTTGTCAGGAACTAGTGAGTTCTTGACTTGTTTTCCAACTATTTTTGGTATTTTCTGTTTAGGATAAGTAAAATACAACTAATTAGCAGGAAATGATAGAGATTTAGAAGAGAAATTAGATGAGAAACAGAAGAAATGGGATGAGAAAACAGATCAGAATCAGAGTTTAGATGAGAGAGAGAAAGAAACCCTAGAGAGAGAGAGTCTGTTATAGAGAGAGAAAGAGGTTGGGAGGCAAACTGCCAATTTCATATATTCCAATCATAATAGAAAATACAAACAAGTCTTGCTATATATAGGCTACTAACTCACTAAATGACGCATATACCCTTACTATTCCTACTACTATAGACTACTACTAAGCTGAATCCTAACAATATACATATATATATATATATATATATATAGGGTTGAACTCTCGAAAGATTCTATGGTGTTTTTTATATAAGAGTGTTCATCATGGAGCATTGACCTATATGTATATTGTGTGTTATTTATTAATATTTTTATTTTTATTTAACATTCCACAAAAACAAGACAAGAATGTACACGAATACGAAAATATACAGAACCCTAAATGGTCATGACACTAAACTTTAATGTTTGTGTTTGTATTTTGAGTACACGATATGAAAGTACACAACCTGAATTAGTGTCGTGTTTGGGTACACGGCATGACACGAAAGTACATGGCATAAATATATTTACATTCACATATTAATATTTATTAGATACATGTATATTTATTTATATAATTATACATAATTTTATGATATTGTGCGTTAGTATGATGTAAATATATAAATTTCATATATATATATATATATATATATATATATATATATATATATAGGGTTGCACTCTCGAAAGATTCTATGGTGTTCTTTATATAAGAGTGTTCATCATGGAGCATTGACCTATATGTATATTGTGTGTTATTTATTAATATTTTTATTTTTATTTAACATTCCACAAAAACAAGACAAGAATGTACACGAATACGAAAATACACAGAACCCTAAATGGTCGTGTCTGGGTTTAGCATTCAAGTATACGAAACACGAAAATAAACAACACGAACAAATTGTAATGTGATAAAGAGTCTCTTGTATGTTACAATTCTTATTCAGGTCAAGAATAAAGATAATGTGTTTGAATTCAAGGAGGTCCGAAGGACACACTGAAACAACAGTTTTTAGACCTTTCAAGTGAATCAGTCTAGAAGTAACAAAAGGGTTAATGTATTAAAACACTCAAAAGTGGTATATAGTAAAATAAAACTGAACATACATGATTGTTAGTATTTGTAATGAGGTAATCCCTGCTTTGTGTAAATAAAAGGTCTGGCAAATCAATGACATCTCCGTTTCTTATGATCTGCTTCCTACTCTGTTTCTCCGCCCCCATGGTACAATCTAAATCAGGTACTCTTTTTGCTTCCTCTCCAATTTGAAGGTCTTGGTATCCTGCCAGCCAAAGTTTCAGATCAAAACGAGGCCTAAAAAGCTATACATATATTTATTCAACTGCGATTGACACTTTTTAATCCTGTGAAAAAATGAAAATATAAAAACTTTAAATCACACAAAATCCAAATCCGTCGAATCAGGTTGTGATAAAATCCTAATATTTTCTTAATTACAAACAAAGATATTACAAACACAGGCATACAGATGGAAGCAGCAGGCATACAGATGAGAGTTGTGATGGCAGCGTTGGATTCAGGGGCGGCTCTCGACTGTAAGCAATTTGCTTTAGGGCCTCCGAATATATAAACTTGTTTGATAAGATGGGAGTGAGGTGAGAAGGAAGGGGGTAAAAAGAAACTCTTATCAGGGCAGCCGTTGTTACTTATGCCTTTCGAACCTCAAATCTCCTTTGCAACAAAAGTACAGAAATCTCTGTGAATTAATAACCTTCAATTTTTTCTTAAATCAATTTTAATATTGAATGTGAACCGAAAATATTAAAATAAAAGTAAAAAGAAACTCTTAATGATTATACCCTTATTTTTTAGATACGTAATATTTTATTAGAAGAAACATACTATATTTAAAAGAATTAGGGATAAAAATTAAATTGGTACTATAATAATAAAAAAAATGTTTAATAAATTTAGATACTCATTTTACTATTTGGCTCTAATTTGAGTTTTAGAAATTGAATTTAGACGATTTCACAACTCACGCGAAACTAATGAAATTATCTTTAATTTAATGATAGTTTAATAATTATTATTTAACTTGACCTACCCATAAACCGAAGAGAAAAGATAGTTCAGAATTTTACATGAAGAATTCTATTAATACAAAAAACCAATTTATAATTGGTTTAAATTATCAAAATACACTTCTTAGTATTTAAATAAAATCTTACTTTTTACAAATACACATTTTAATAGAATTAATATATTCAAAATTATCGTTAATTAATATGAAACCTTCAATTTTTTAATATTTTTTTGATATTATCCTTTTATGTTTGTTATATGTAAAATAATATAATTATAATTTGGATGAATCAAATTGTTATGTTACTTCAGAAAAAAAGTGTTATGTTGCAAAAAAAAAGTGTTATGTTTAATACTAATAAAAAAAGTGTTATAAATTCATTCATGTACACGACTTCATACGTCTCTTATAACGTAGAGTTCACGTGTATTATTGTTAGCATCATATACATGAGCATTATATTGATAATTTTTAATATTGTAATCGATATGAATTGTTATCTTGATATTTGGTTTAACAATTATTATCTAACTAGAACTATCCATAAATTCAAGAGAAAAGATATTTACGAATTTTTACATAGAAAATTTTTAAATTATCAAAATACACTTTTTAGTATTTAAATATAATCATATTATTAATCAAATACACTTTTTAATATTAGATCTAACAATTCTCATCTATCTATTTAAGATATAACTATAATTATTAATTTGGTCATATAGTGATCGTACACGGAACATATCGATTTGAATTTTTTCTTAAATTGATTTTAATATTTTATTGAAAGTAACATAGAATTTCTAAATTTAAAAGGATCAGGAAAAAAATTTAAATTGGTGCTACAATAAAATAAAATATTTATTAAAATTTAGATATTCACTTTACTATTTGGGCTCTATCTTGAGTTTTAGACATCAGAATTTGATGATTTTACAACCCACGCGAATCTAATGAAATTATCTTTAATTTAATGATTGTTTAATAATTATTATCTAACTGGAGTTATCCATAAACTAAAGAGTAAAGATAATTACAAATTTTTATATAAAGATTTATATTCAATATAGAAAACCCATTTATAATTGGTTTAAATTATCAAAATACACATTTCAGTATTTAAATATAATCCTATAATTAATAAAATACACTTTTTAATATTAGATCTAATGGTCATCATCTATTTATTTAAGATCTAATGGCTCTTATTAATTTGGTGGTCGTCATACAGGCGAACCGACTACCAAAATTTTGGATAAGATCTCTTTTACGCTTATCATATATAAGGATTTAATGCCTTCATTTTACGATTATACCCTTATTTTTCTGAAAAATAAGTAAATACCATTGCTAAAATATATGAATATTTGTTATTATAGAGAATCGAACCTCAAACCTCCAAACCTCCAGAACAAAAGGTACACTAAAATTTTTATAAATTAATAACCTTGGGATCGGAAAATTTTATTATTTTAGCGAGATCATTAGTTTATCGATTAATGAATATTTTATTATTTTATTGATATATTAATATTTATTAATTTATACAATATTTCATATCAAATAACATTCCTATCCAATATAATGTACAAGCAATCACAACAATTCAAATATATATTAATACATATATCAAAATTAATAGTTTAATGTACCAAAAAATAGTGAATTAATTGGTTAAATGTACCAAAAATGATATTAACATTTTGTAAATTCCAACAGATATACATCATATATGCTTTATGCCCTTCATAAAATCAAAGATGAAATTGAATTTGATTCTTTTGAAAAGAGGAAACAGTACATATTTTAGTAAAATTGTCTAAAAATATTCAAATATTATGTGCAATATATAAAATTATTATATTTAATGAATTATTAAATTTTTAATGGGCCTTTAAGAAATTTTACAAAAAATATTATCTTATGCATTTAGAGATAATATTACTTTATCACATTGATCCAAGTCTGGACCGCAAAAAAATATTATTTAATTGAGATTATTAATTTATCGAATATTCATTTATCGAGGTTTTACTGTATAACCTATACAAGTATGCTACACTATTTTTTGTGTTTATTTTTAAGATTTTATTAGATAAGCCACCTCCTTTCCTTTTATCTTATATTCTATGAAATATTGATCTATATTATTTATATAAATCTGGGTTTTTATGTTATTTTATATATCTATACATTCAGTCATCGTTATAAATTTTTATTATATTTATATATTTTCGATTAAATATATGTTAGTTCTATTGTTGATAATTCATATTTTTACATCATATAATATATCTCTCTTATACTTCAATAAAATTAATTACTTATTTATACATAAAATATAATACTGAAACTTGTTCTAATATAAGGAATATTGTATATGTTATATATTTAAGGTACCGACCGATCAACCAAACTTTTAATATTTCGTCTATTATATAATAGTATAGATAGATAGTTTAAACTTTTTTAAATAACTAAAAGTATTAAAATAGGTTTTAAAATAAATAAGTAATGGTTTGTCCGTGATATATTTGGAAAAGAAGAGGTTTTAGTATGGAAAAATAGAAAAAGTTATATGTTTTAGTTGGAAAAGATAATTTCCCGTGTTTTTTAAAAAAAAAGAGAAGTTTTTGTTATAAAAAATTGAAAATGTAATGTATTTTAGCCGAAAAGGTAAATGGTTATAAATAATATTATTATTTAATAATAATTTTTAAAAATGAAAAAAAATAGAATAAGTAACATATATTAGCCAAAAAGGTAATGGCCCATAATTTAAAATATTAAAATAGGTTTTAAAATTAATAATTAAGAGTTTTTCCGTGATATTTTTGAAAAAGAACAGATTATAGTAAGGAAAAATATAAAAAGTAACATGTTTTAGTTGTAAAATGTAATTACTCGTGATTTTTTTAGAAAAAAAAAATTGTTAGAAAAAGTAGAAAAGGTAACGTATTTTAGCTAAAAAGGTAATTAGTTATAAATAATGTTATTATTTAATAATAATTCTTTTTAAAAATAAGTAAAGGTAATTAAATAAAATCATAAAGTAATGACCATCCATCCGACTACCAAACTTTTAATGTTTCTTATTAAATATAGATTTCATGAAAGCATAACATAACATAATGGTATATGCAATGATGTTGTAAGGAATCAAAAGATATATGTTTGTCAAACATCTTGACATCCCACCTAAGAGCGCCCCCGTCAAAGATTCCCAGAGAACGCTTTTAATGCAATCAACAAATGCGTTGCCTCTGCCGCCGGTTGTTATCAGTAAGTTTAATAAATCCAACACCAAACTATCTAGACAACAACTTCAGCCCGTACCAGAGCCTGTTACATGTAAAAAGTTGGTAACACAATAATTGCAGAGGAAACTTGTAAAAAGCTGAAGTTCAAAGCTAAGTGAACTTCAATTTTTTTATTTTTTTTTAAAGTTAGTTTACGAAACAAAATATGAAATAGGAATATTAAATTTCATTCCGAGAAAACAACCATCTAAATCACATGTTCCAGAAAATTTTCCAAAATCCATACACATCAATTTAGACATTTTATCAAACAGGCAGTCCACATGCCACCTTTGAAACATCCTATGGGCATCCTAAATATGCTAGTGCATCAATGACGTATATACTCAAATTTAAAACCCAAAATTACCCTTTGGAGGGACCTATTAATTGCCGAAGAGTAATTAGTTCAGACAATACACGAACACAGACACACGTCAAATGTGCTGAAGAGTAGCAGCGGCCCTGTCAACATCCCATTCTTTTTCACACATGGATTGAACACTTGATGTGGTAGATCCAACGAGAGCGAAAGGCAGAACTCCAATTGAAATTCCAAAAAAGAGAATTTCACTATCTCAAAGGGCTAGGGAAGAGACTGTAATGAACGGAAGTGGAAACAGCGGAGGAGGTGAATAGCTGTGCGTATGTGTAGGGTCTTAGTCCTACGTGGCACTCTGACGTGGAATAAAATGTCTCAACAAAGTAGTATGTTGCAGCATTATATATATGATAGATGATAGATGATAGATAGATAGATAGGGATGGTTCAACAATTGTGGGAAACATTCAATTGGGAAAGAACATTTAATGTTTATTCTACTTCAGCAGATGGAGGCAAGCAATTCTATTGATATATTTAGTAACCATGATAACATATAATTAAGGGGGCTGCCTCCCCTAATGTTACTTAATTAATAAACAGATTAGAATGTTGTTAATCTTCCTCTGATCCTCCCTGTATAAGAAGAGTTGCATCATACAGTAGAACAATAAAAAAGGTCCCTTGTGCATACATGACTAGAAAGAAAAAAAATTATCGGTGATATGCACAGTAGTCAAGAGAGCTAGAGAAGCACTCTTAGCCTTCAGGTCTCTGCAGTCTATCAACGTAACACCTGATCATGTCTACAGGCTCCATACTCGTAGGTGCATATATAAACACAATTCTACATGATAATGATCAGAATCATACAATTATCACTTTATCATATTTTCCTTTGTACAACATGATTAAAAGAAAAGTGCTTTTATTAATTTTTACTCTAAAGTTTTTTCCAATTTACGAATATTGGAAGGAAAAAAAAAAAACACTAGTATATTAAAACAAGGTACCACCACATTTTACATAGAGATACACAATATTACAGGTACCTTGTGTGTTGGAGCTCTTCTCTAATTCTTTCACTCTGCATTTCCGAGGAGAGAGAGAAACCATATGGAAGAGACCTTTTTATTCTCTTGAGTTTATTTTCCGCCAAACAAGGCCTTAATATATTAAAACAAACCATGTCGAATTCCGAGTATTGATTTAGATTTTTGGAATCAATACAAGTCTACTAGATGGGTCCATGGGGAGACAACAGATTTACTTGTGTAGGTTTATCTTTCAATGAATAGATCCGGCCCTTATTCGGGAAGTAGTTCCAGTAGTTCCAATGAAAACATGTATTTAATTCAGACAAGGTCTCATCTACTAAACCATCAGCGCAGAAAGGAAAATCCATATCCTGAAATGTAGAGTATATCGTTCTCCTCACCAGTCTTCCATCCCGACCAAAGGCAAAACATGGACAAATATCGTCATACTTGAACAGCAAATCATCTAATAAATAGGAACCAATATCAACAGCAGGCAACTCCTGTGATATCAACCAAGGCATATCCCCAACAAGTACGCTGGCAGAAGATTCCATTTTATGCTTAATTACGTGGATCACCTCAAACTCATCGTGACTACCTCTCAAATTGATATACCTTTCTTTTAAAATCTTTAGGAACTTGACTACTCGCTTCGGTGTACCCCCAAATGAAACATTAAAAGTAGGACTCTCAAAAAATATTAAAACTCTCTTCCCAGTTAGTTGAGACAAAGTAACCTACAAAATAAGCAGAGAAAAAAAGGTTGGAAAACAAACCTACAAATATTACACAAGTTATGGAATCTGCAATCGGCAACATATTTGCATCCAGCTTCGAACTTTCTATTGAATTAAATAAGGGCAAGTAAAGGTTTCAAACATGGTTCAACTAACCTGGGACCCGTCAATTCTTCTAAACACAGTCTCCAGATCCCATAGCATCTCCATCCTCAGTTCCTGTGCTTTTCCAGCCTCTAACTTCGCGACTTCCTTACGAGTGAATGGGTATGCCGGAATTTTATATCGATGCAAAATTTCCAGCCCAAATGGTTCGATGAATTCTCCACGAGGCCCAAAAATTACAAGACAAGGTTCTAGATACCAATCTTCAGTATCACCTTGACAATACTCAAAAATACGCAGCAACTTCTTATGATTCGGGTCTTTAAATGGGAGTGCCAACCAAGGCATAGTCTTAAACTCTATCCAAAATGATTCTTCCGTACAATAATCATAAGTGCGTGGCGTGTCATGAAGGTAAATGAGCAAAACCTCAAAGCTTTTTCCGGTTCTTGCCAACTCTTCGTAAGCCATCTTCAGTTCTTCAGTATCGGACTCCTCAGTGGTCTCATGTTCGTAGAAATATAGGGCTACCACCTTATCTTCAAGAGTGTGAATAGGTACCTGTATGTCCGAAAGGAAAAATGAAGGAAAACATTAATTAAATTTTATTGTGTGCATCTAGATGCCACCAAAAAAAATAAAATTCAAGTAAGATACAGAGTATATATAATAGGAGTTATCTAAAGAAAAGCAGTTCTTTGGAAAGATTATGATGGAGTAACCAAACATTAAGAAGAAAAGCTATGCTAGAGAACTAACATGTGACACATCCTGATCCATGAATCTACAAAATCCTTCACATTGTATCTAATTAAAGCCAGGTATTGTAGACATTCCCTCATTTACATCTCCCATAAAATAAATGAAATATAAAGCGAACTTCAATATTTTAACAACGAACCTATATTTTTTATGAGATCAGTAGTAGTAGCATGTGCAAAACTGGAGTCACAATACCAAAAATTTAAGGCCTGAGCTGAATAAAATAAAATGTTTCTCACCAATATTCCAAAACAATATATATTTATAAATATGCATATATGTATATAGGCCTTTACTCAAATGAAAACTCAACTATTATGAGATATAAGATCTAATCGCCACACATATTTTAAACTACTTTTAATTTGGACCAATCATTTTAGATCTTATCATCTTCACCTGTTACCATCACCACATCCTTCCTCCTCGCTCCTCCCACCATAATTTCCGGTCAAATCCACCACCAACCTTCGACCACGACCCACCACTAACCCCTATCTCTCTCTCTCTCTCTCATCTTTAGCCACCCTCGACAATGTTTCCAAGGACTTTTGTTTTGTTTTTGGAACACATGTACATCAAATTGGTAATTTTCTGGCTGATGTACTCTGATTTGAAAATGTCATCCATGGTGATCTTGTTGAAAATTATGGTAATTTTTTTTAATCTTTGCAGATTTTTATTAGTTTTTTGGGTATTTTGAAGATGATGATAAATGGTGGTTGTGATTGTTTTTGTTTAATTATAGTGATTTCTATACATTTTTTAGTGATTCACGGGGATGGTTCGAGGTGGTGGATGGATATGGTGACGGTGTGATGGTTTGATTGCAGTGATTTTTATTTAAACTTGGATTGTGTCGGTAGTGGTTGGAGTTGGCGGATGAATTAAGAAGATAATGGTGGAAGATGAAAATGTTGATAAGATTAATGAGTGGTGAGAGATGAAGATCAATATTTAAATGGATAGCCAGGATTAGATCTCATATCTCACAATAAACTGGGGTTCTCTCACTTGAGCATGATTCTATATATATGTGCAATCTGAAATTTAAAATAATGTTCAATAACACATAAGATAAGCATAACACTTTACTATAACGTCATAATTGTCATCATCACAATATTACGCAATCTACAAATCATACCTTATCTCCTTCGTTTGAGATGACATAATCACGATGAGGGGAGCCCAATAATGTTCTCAAGGAGGGATCTTTAATGATTGCATCATCTTCTGCCTTAAGAAATTTTACCCTTTCATCACTAAAAGGATAACCCAAGGCTCCATATCGTTCGACAATATCCAAAGCATGACATTGCAAAATAATGCCTTCCGAATCAATGACAAACATTGTTTGATAAGACGTTGCTCGAAAAAAGACATTAAAGCTTTTTTGCAACCTTTTACTGGATGTTATATCTGAAAATGGAATGGAAGTCCATGGCATGCACGAAAATAATTCTTCAAAACACCTATGAGACTCTGTTTGGGAAGAATGATGGAGTGATGTTTCTCCATGGAAGCTAGTATCGGCATCATGTAAAGGGACAAAAACAACCTCAAAACTATTGCTTGATCGTAAATAGTTGTATACATCTATCACCAATGTTGTGTAATACTTATGAAAATAACCAGACGTAAAGAGCGGCATAAAATACAGAGCAATAACCTTGTCTGCCAATTGATCAGCCCTAACCTACAAAACAAAGAGTATATATTACTATGTAATAAGCTAGTTAAAGGTGGTATAAGATTATAGTTTGAAACATAAAGAGTAGACTCGACAATTTCGTACACGAGACTGAAAAACAACACAAAAACGACACTAAACTTTAATGTTTGTGTTTGTATTTTGAGTACACGATATGAAAGTACACAACCTGAATTAGTGTCGTGTTTGGGTACACGGCATGACACGAAAGTACATGGCATAAATATATTTACATTCACATATTAATATTTATTAGATACATGTATATTTATTTATATAATTATACATAATTTTATGATATTGTGCGTTAGTATGATGTAAATATATAAATTTCATATATATATATAGGGTTGCACTCTCGAAAGATTCTATGGTGTTCTTTATATAAGAGTGTTCATCATGGAGCATTGACCTATATGTATATTGTGTGTTATTTATTAATATTTTTATTTTTATTTAACATTCCACAAAACAAGACAAGAATGTACACGAATACGAAAATACACAAGAACCCTAAATGGTCGTGTCTGGGTTTAGCATTCAAGTATACGAAACACGAAAATAAACAACACGAACAAATTGTAATGTGATAAAGAGTCTCTTGTATGTTACAATTCTTATTCAGGTCAAGAATAAAGATAATGTGTTTGAATTCAAGGAGGTCCGAAGGACACACTGAAACAACAGTTTTTAGACCTTTCAAGTGAATCAGTCTAGAAGTAACAAAAGGGTTAATGTATTAAAACACTCAAAAGTGGTATATAGTAAAATAAAACTGAACATACATGATTGTTAGTATTTGTAATGAGGTAATCCCTGCTTTGTGTAAATAAAAGGTCTGGCAAATCAATGACATCTCCGTTTCTTATGATCTGCTTCCTACTCTGTTTCTCCGCCCCCATGGTACAATCTAAATCAGGTACTCTTTTTGCTTCCTCTCCAATTTGAAGGTCTTGGTATCCTGCCAGCCAAAGTTTCAGATCAAAACGAGGCCTAAAAAGCTATACATATATTTATTCAACTGCGATTGACACTTTTTAATCCTGTGAAAAAATGAAAATATAAAAACTTTAAATCACACAAAATCCAAATCCAAAGCAAGAAAAAACACATGAGAGCCTGTTCATGTAATATACGTGTAACTTAAAAGTAGAGATATTACAAACAAAGGCATACAGATGAGAGTTGTGATGGCAGCGTTGGATTCAGGGGCGGCTCTCGACTGTAAGCAATTTGCTTTAGGGCCTCCGAATATATAAACTTGTTTGATAAGATGGGAGTGAGGTGAGAAGGAAGGGGGTAAAAAGAAACTCTTATCAGGGCAGCCGTTGTTACTTTAATGCCTTCACTTAACGATTATACCCTTATTTTTTAGATACGAATATTTGTTATTATATAGAATCGAACCTCAAATCTTCTTCACAAGATAACAAAAATCTCTATAAATTAATAACCTTCAATTTTTTCTTAAATTAATTTTAATATTTTATTAAAAGAAACATACTATATTTAAAAGAGTTAGGGATAAAAATTAAATTGGTACTACAATAATAAAAAAAAATTAATAAATTTAGATACTCATTTTACTATTTGGCTCTATATTGAGTTTTAGAAATTGAATTTTTACGATTTCACAACTCACGCGAAATTAATAAAATTATCTTTAATTTAATGATAGTTTAATAATTATTATCTAACTTGACCTACCCATAAACCGAAGAGAAAAGATAGTTTAGAATTTTACATGAAGAATTCTATTAATACAAAAAACCAATTTATAATTGGTTTAAATTATCAAAATACACTTCTTAGTATTGAAATAAAATCTTACTTTTTATCAAATACACATTTTAATAAAATTAATATATTCAAAATTATCGTTAATTAATATGAAACCTTCAATTTTTTAATAATTTTTTTATATTATCCTTTTTATGTTTGTTATATGTAAAATAATATAATTATAATTTGGATGAATCAAATTGTTATGTTACTTCAGAAAAAAAGTGTTATGTTGCAAAAAAAAAGTGTTATGTTTAATACTAATAAAAAAAAGTGTTATAAATTCATTCATGTACACGACTTCTCCTACGTCTCTTATAACGTAGAGTTCACTTGTATTATTGTTAGCATCGTATACATGAGCATTATATTGATAATTTTTAATATTGTAATCGATATGAATTGTTATCTTGGTATTTGGTTTAACAATTATTATCTAACTAGAACTATCCATAAATTCAAGAGAAAAGATATTTACGAATTTTTACATAGAAAATTTTTAAATTATCAAAATACACTTTTTAGTATTTAAATATAATCATATTATTAATCAAATACACTTTTTAATATTAGATCTAACAATTCTCATCTATCTATTTAAGATATAACTATAATTATTAATTTGGTCATATAGTGATCGTACACGGAACATATCGATTTGAATTTTTTCTTTAATTGATTTTAATATTTTATTGAAAGTAACATAGAATTTCTAAATTTAAAAGGATCGGGAAAAAAATTTAAATTGGTGCTACAATAAAATAAAATATTTATTAAAATTTAGATATTCACTTTACTATTTGGGCTCTATCTTGAGTTTTAGACATCAGAATTTGATGATTTTACAGCCCACGCGAATCTAATGAAATTATCTTTAATTTAATGATTGTTTAATAATTATTATCTAACTGGAGTTATCTATAAACTAAAGAGTAAAGATAATTACGAATTTTTATATAAAGATTTCTATTCAATATAGAAAACCCATTTATAATTGGTTTAAATTATCAAAATACACATTTTAGTATTTAAATATAATCCTATAATTAATAAAATACACTTTTTAATATTAGATCTAATGGTCCTCATCTATTTATTTAATATTTAAGATCTAATGGCTCTTATTAATTTGGTGGTCGTCATACAGGCGAACCGATTACCAAAATTTTGGATAAGATCTCTTTTACGCGCATAATATATATAAGGATTTAATGCCTTCATTTTATGATTATACCCTTATTTTTTTGAAAAATAAGTAAATACCACTGCTAAAAGATAAGATATGAATATTTGTTATTATAGAGAATCGAACCTCAAACCTCCAAACCTCCCTCTAAGAGAACAAAGGTACCCTAAAATTTCTATAAATTAATAACCTTGGGATCAGAAAATTTTATTATTTTAGCGAGATCATTAGTTTATCGATTAATGAATATTTTATTATTTTATTGATATATTAATATTTATTAATTTATACAATATTTCATATCAAATAACATTCTTATCCAATATAATGTACAAGCAATCACAACAATTCAAATATATATTAATACATATATCAAAATTAATAGTTTAATGTACCAAAAAACAGTGAATTAATTGGTTAAATGTACCAAAAATGATATTAACATTTTGTAAATCCCAACGGATATACATCATATATGCTTTATGACCTTCATAAAATCAAAGATGAAATTGCATTTGATTTTTATGAAAAGAGGAAGCAGTACATATTTTAGTAAAATTGTCTAAAAAATATTCAAATATTATGTGCAATATATAAAAAATTATTATATTTAATGAATTATTACATTTTTAGTGGGCTTTTAAGAAATTTTACAAAAATTATTATCTTATGCATTTAGAGATAATATTACTTTATCACAATGACCCAAGTTTGAACCGCAAAAAATTATTATTTAATTGAGATTATTAATTTATCGAATATTTATTTATCGAGGTTTTACTGTATAACCAGTATGCTACACTATTTTTTGTGTTTACTTTTAAGATTTTATTAGATAAGCCACCTCCTTTCCTTTTATCTTATATTCTATGAAATATTGATCTATATTATTTATATAAATGTGGGTTTTTATGTTATTTTATATATCTATACATTAAGTCATCGTTATAAATTTTTATTATATTTATATATTTTCGATTAAATATGTGTCAGTTATGTTGTTGATAATTCATATTTTTACATCATATAATATATCTCTCTTATACTTCAATAGAATTAATTATTTATTTATACATAAAATATAATACTGAAACTTGATATAATATAAGGAATATTGTATATGTTATATATCTAAGGTACCGATCAACCAAACTTTTAATATTTCGTCTATTATATAATAGTATAAATAGATAGTTTAAACTTTTTTAAATAACTAAAAGTATTAAAATAGGTTTTAAAATAAATAAGTAATGGTTTGTCCATAATATATTTGGAAAAAAAGAGGTTTTAGTATGAAAAAATAGAAAAAAGTTATATGTTTTAGTTGAAAAAGATAATTTCCCGTGTTTTTAAAAAAAAAAAAAAGTTTTTGTTATAAAAAATAGAAAATGTAATGTATTTTAGCCGAAAAGGTAATTGGTGATAAATAATATTATTATTTAATAATAATTTTTAAAAATGAAAAAAATAGAATAAGTAACATATTTAGCCAAAAAGGTAATGGCCCATAATTTAAAATATTAAAATAGGTTTTAAAATTAATAATTAAGAGTTTGTTCGTAATATTTTTGAAAAAGAACGGATTATAGTAAAGAAAAATATAAAAAGTAACATGTCTTAGTTGTAAAATGTAATTACTCGTGATTTTTTTAGAAAAAAAAAGATTTTGTTAGAAGAAATTGAAAAAGTAACATATTTTAGCAAAAAAGATAATTAGTTATAAATAATGTTAATATTTAAAAATAGTTCTTTTTAAAAATAAGTAAAGGTAATTAAATAAAATCATAAAGTACTGACCATTCATCCGACTACCAAACTTTTAATGTTTCGTTTTCATGAAAGTATAACATAACATAATGGTACACACAATGATGTAATGAATCAAAAGATATATGTTTGTCTATCTTGACATCCCCGTCCCCATCAAAGAGCCCAAAAGAACGCTTTTAATGCAATCAATAAATGTGTTGCCTCTGCCGCCAGTTGTTATCAGTAAGTTTAAATTAATCCAACACCAAACTATCGTAGATGAACCAATACAATAGTATTCTGATCGAGATCAAGCTATTAAGGTAAGTTGATGAATACATAGCTAACCGCGAGTGGAAACACCCCTGTGTGCGAATTGAACAGCTACATATCTAGCGCCGATGCTTTTAATTTCACATACACAAACGATATTCCTTTCTTCCACGTCTTAACTTCCAAACAAACCATCTCACATTTAATTGCACGGATAGATCACACATCATTCCATAGCATTTTCTTGTATTTTAAGCTAGATAAATACTAAGCAAATTACATGTGGATATCTAGACAACAACTTCAGCCCGTACCTCGCGTTTAGAGCCTGTTACATGTAAAAAGTTGGCAACACAATAATTGCAGAGGAAACTTGTAAAAAGCTGAAGTTCAAAGCTAAGTGAACTTCAATTTTTTTTATTTTTTTTAAAGTTGGTTTACGAAACAAAATATGAAATAGGAATATTAAATTTCATTCCCAGAAAACAACCATCTAAATCACATGTTCCAGAAAATTTTCCAAAATCCATACACATCAATTTAGACATTTTATCAAACAGGCAGTCCACATGCCACCTTTGAAACATCCTATGGGCATCCTAAATATGCTAGTGCATCAATGACGTATATACTCAAATTTAAAACCAAAAATTACCCTTTAGAGGGACCTATTAATTGCCGAAGAGTAATTAGTTCAGACAGTACACGGACACACGTCAAATGTGCTGAAGAATAGCAGCGGCCCTGTCAACATCCCATTCATTTTCACACATGGATTTTACACTTGATGTGGTAGATCCAACGAGAGCAAAAGGCAGAACTCCAATTGAAAGGGCTAGGGAAGAGACTGTAATGAACGGAAGTGGAAACAGCGGAGGAGGTGAATAGCTGTGCGTATGTGTAGGGTCTTAGTCCTACGTGGCACTCTGACGTGGAATAAAATGTCTCAACGAAGTAGTATGTTGCAGCATTATATATATGATAGATAGATAGAGATGGATCAACAATTGTGGGAAACATTCAATTGGGAAAGAACATTTAATGTTATTCTAC
The DNA here is from genome assembly GCA_030848705.1 of Heracleum sosnowskyi. NCBI lineage: Eukaryota > Viridiplantae > Streptophyta > Magnoliopsida > Apiales > Apiaceae > Heracleum > Heracleum sosnowskyi. Next base: position 15,285,267 of record CM061237.1, read on the forward strand.
TTCAGCAGATGGAGGCAAGCAATTCTATTGATATATTTAGTAACCATGATAACATATAATTAAGGGGGCTGCCTCCCCTAATGTTACTTAATTAATAAACAGATTAGCATGTTGTTAATCTTTCTCTAATCCTCTCTGTATAAGAAGAGTTGCATCATACAGTAGAACAATAAAAAAGGTCCCTTGTGCATACATGACTAGAAAGAAAAAAAATTATCAGTGATATGCACAGTAGTCAAGAGAGCTAGAGAAGCACTCTTAGCCTTCAGGTCCGCTGCTTGAGCAACCCGACTGTGCGTTACATGTGCTCTACAGGCCGCACTCCATCTTTCTTTTTTATTTGGAAGGCGGGTGTTGCGTTCGGCTCGAATGGTTTTCAGTATGTCTCCAGATAGGGCCCCCACTAGTCCGGCTAGCGAGTGGGGGGTTCTTTCGGGCGGGAAGCAAGCCGGACCCTACGGGCGGGCATCTCCCGCAATTATCTACAGGTTAATCATACTCGTAGGGGCATATATAAACACAATTCTACATGATAATGATCAGAATCATACAATTATCACTTTATCATATTTTCCTTTGTACAACATGATTAAAAGAAAAGTGCTTTTATTAATTTTTACTCTAAAGTTTTTTCCAATTTACGAATATTGGAAGAAAAAAAAAACACTAGTATATTAAAACAAGGTACCACCACATTTTACATAGAGATACACAATATTACAGGTACCTTGTGTGTTGGAGCTCTTCTCTAATTCTTTCACTCTGCATTTCCGAGGAGAGAGAGAAACCATATGGAAGAGACCTTTTTATTCTCTTGAGTTTATTTTCCGCCAAACAAGGCCTTAATATATTAAAACAAACCATGTCGAATTCCGAGTATTGATTTAGATTTTTGGAATCAATACAAGTCTACTAGATGGGTCCATGGGGAGACAACAGATTTACTTGTGTAGGTTTATCTTTCAATGAATAGATCCGGCCCTTACTCGGGAAGTAGTTCCAGTAGTTCCAATGAAAACATGTATTTAATTCAGACAAGGTCTCATCTACTAAACCATCAGCGCAGAAAGGAAAATCCATATCCTGAAATGTAGAGTATATCGTTCTCCTCACCAGTCTTCCATCCTGACCAAAGGCAAAACATGGACAAAAATCGTCATACTTGAACAGCAAATCATCTAATAAATAGGAACCAATATCAATAGCAGGCAACTCCTGTGATATCAACCAAGGCATATCCCCAACAAGTACGCTGCCAGAAGATTCCATTTTACGCTTCTTAATTATGTGGATCACCTCAAACTCATCGTGACTACCTCTCAAATTGATATACCTTTCTTTTAAAATCTTTAGGAACTTGACTACTCGCTTCGGTGTACCCCCAAATGAAACATTAAAAGTAGGACTCTCAAAAAATATTAAAACTCTCTTCCCAGTTAGTTGAGACAAAGTAACCTACAAAATAAGCAGAGAAAAAAAGGTTGGAAAACAAACCTACAAATATTACACAAGTTATGGAATCTGCAATCGGTAACATATTTGCATCCAGTTTCGAACTTTCTATTGAATTAAATAAGGGCAATTAAAGGTTTCAAACATGGATCATCTTCAACTAACCTGGGACCCGTCAATTCTTCTAAACACAGTCTCCAGATCCCATAGCATCTCCATCCTCAGTTCCTGTGCTTTTTCAGCCTCTAACTTCGCGACTTTCTTACGAGTGAATGGGTATGCCGGAATTTTATATCGATACAAAATGTCCTGCCCAAATGGTTCGATGAATTCTCCACGAGGCCCAAAAATTACAAGACAAGGTTCTAGATTCCAATCTTCAGTATCACCTTGACAATACTCAAAAATACGCAGCAACTTCTTATGATTCGGGTCTTTAAACGGGAGTGCCAACCAAGGCATAGTCTTAAACTCTATCCAAAATGATTCTTCCGTACAATAATCATAAGTGCGTGGCGTGTCATGAAGGTAAATGAGCACAACCTCAAAGCTTTTTCCGGTTCTTGCCAACTCTTCGTAAGCCATCTTCAGTTCTTCAGTATCGGACTCATCGGTGGTCTCATGTTCATAGAAATATAGGGCTACCACCTTATCTTCAAGAGTGTGAATAGGTACCTGTATGTCCGAAAGGAAAAATGAAGGAAAACATTAATTAAGTTTTATTGTGTGCATGTCTAGATGCCACCAAAAAAAAATAAAATAAAATTCAAGTAAGATACAGAGTATATATAATAGGAGTTATCTAAAGAAAAGCAGTTCTTTGGAAAGATTATAATGGAGTAACCAAAATTAAGAAGAAAAGCTATGCTAGAGAACTAACATGTGACACATCCTGATCCATGAATCTACAAAATCCTTCAGATTGTATCTAATTAAAGCCAGGTATTGTAGACATTCCCTCATTTACATCTCCCATAAAATAAATGAAATATAAAGCGAACTTCAATATTTTAACAACAAACCTATATTTTTGATGAGATCAGTAGTAGCATGTGCAAAACTGGAGTCACAATACCAAAAATTTAAGGCCTGAGCTGAATAAAATAAAATGTTTCTCACCAATATTCCAAAACAATATATATTTATAAATATACATATATGTATATAGGCCTTTACTCAAATGAAAACTCAACTATTATGAGATATGAGATCTAATAGCCACACATTTCTTAAACTACTTTTAATTTGGACTACTCATTTTAGATCTTATCATCTTCACCTGTTACCATCACCACATCATTCCTCCTCGCTCCTCCCACCATAATTTCCGGTCAAATCCACCACCAAGCTTCGACCACGACCCACCACTAACCCCTATCTCTCTCTCTCTCTCTCTCTCATCTTTATTCTTTATTCTTTCTTCTCCAGCCACCCTCCACAATGTTTCCAAGGACTTTTGTTTTGTTTTTGGAACACATGTACATCAAATCGGTAATTTTCTGGCTGATGTACTCTGATTTGAAAATGTCATCCATGGTGATCTTATTGAAAATTATGGTAATTTTTTTTAATCTTTGCAAATTTTTATTAGTTTTTTGGTTATTTTGAAGGTGATGATAAATGGTGGTTGTGATTGTTTTTGTTTAATTATGGTGATTTCTATACAATTTTTGGTGATTCACGGGGATGGTTCGAGGTGGTGGTTGGATATGGTGACGGTGTGATGGTTTGATTGCAGTGATTTTTATTTAAACTTGGATTGTGTCGGTAGTGGTGGTTAGTAGTGGTTGGAGTTGGCGGATAAATTAAGAAGATAATGAAGATGAAAATGTTGATAAGATTAATGAGTGGTGAGAGATTAGATCAATATTTAAATGGAAGGTCAGGATTAGATCTCATATCTCACAATAAACTGAGGTTCTCTCACTTGAGCATGATTCTATATATATGTGCAATCTGAAATTTAAAATAATGTTCAATAACACATAAGATAAGCATAACACTTTACTATAACGTCATAATTGTCATCATCACAATATTACTCAATCTACAAATCATACCTTATCTCCTTCGTTTGAGATGACATAGTCACGATGAGGGGAGCCCAATAATGTTTTCAAGGAGGGATCTTGAATGATTGCATCATCTTCTGCCTTAAGAAATTTTACCCTTTCATCACTAAAAGGATAACCCAAGGCTCCATATCGTTCGACAATATCCAAAGCATCACATTGCAAAATAATGCCTTTCGAATCAATGACAAACATCGTTTGATAAGACGTTGCTCGACAAAAGACATTAAAGCTTGTCTGCAACCTTTTACTGGATGTTATATCTGAAAATGGAATGGAAGTCCATGGCATGCACGAAAATAATTCTTCAAAACACCTATGAGACTCTGTTTGGGAAGAATGATGGAGTGATGTTTCTCCATGGAAGCTAGTATCAGCATCATGTAGAGGGACAAAAACAACCTCAAAACCATTGCTTGATCGTAAATAGTTGTATACATCTATCACCAATGTTGTGTAATACTTATGAAAATAACCAGACGTAAAGAGCGGCATAAAATACAGAGCAATAACCTTGTCTGCCAATTGATCAGCCCTAACCTACAAAACAAAGAGTATATATTACTATGTAATAAGCTAATTAAAGGTTGTATAAGATTAGAGTTTGAAACATAAAGAGTAGACCCGACAATTTGGTACACGAGACCGAAAAACAACACAAAAACGACACTAAACTTTAATGTTTGTGTTTGTATTTTGAGTACACGATATGAAAGTACACAACCTGAATTAGTGTCGTGTTTGGGTACACGACATGACACGAAAGTACACGGCATAAATATATTTACATTCACATATTAATATTTATTAGATACATGTATATTTATTTATATAATTATACATAATTTTATGATATTGTGCGTTAGTATGATGTAAATATATAAATTTCATATGTATATATATAATCTACATTATATATATATATATATATATAGGGTTGAACTCTCGAAAGATTCTATGGTGTTCTTTATATAAGAGTGTTCATCATGGAGCATTGACCTATATGTATATTGTGTGTTATTTATTAATATTTTTATTTTTATTTAACATTCCACAAAACAAGACAAGAATGTACACGAATACGAAAATACACAGAACCCTAAATGGTCGTGTCTGGGTTTAGCATTCAAGTATACGAAACACGAAAATAAACAACACGAACAAATTGTAATGTGATAAAGAGTCTCTTGTATGTTACAATTCTTATTCAGGTCAAGAATAAAGATAATGTGTTTGAATTCAAGGAGGTCCGAAGGACACACTGAAACAACAGTTTTTAGACCTTTCAAGTGAATCAGTCTAGAAGTAACAAAAGGGTTAATGTATTAAAACACTCAAAAGTGGTATATAGTAAAATAAAACTGAACATACATGATTGTTAGTATTTGTAATGAGGTAATCCCTGCTTTGTGTAAATAAAAGGTCTGGCAAATCAATGACATCTCCGTTTCTTATGATCTGCTTCCTACTCTGTTTCTCCGCCCCCATGGTACAATCTAAATCAGGTACTCTTTTTGCTTCCTCTCCAATTTGAAGGTCTTGGTATCCTGCCAGCCAAAGTTTCAGATCAAAACGAGGCCTAAAAAGCTATACATATATTTATTCAACTGCGATTGACACTTTTTAATCCTGTGAAAAAATGAAAATATAAAAACTTTAAATCACACAAAATCCAAATCCAAAGCAAGAAAAAACACATGAGAGCCTGTTCATGTAATATACGTGTAACTTAAAAGTAGAGATATTACAAACAAAGGCATACAGATGAGAGTTGTGATGGCAGCGTTGGATTCAGGGGCGGCTCTCGACTGTAAGCAATTTGCTTTAGGGCCTCCGAATATATAAACTTGTTTGATAAGATGGGAGTGAGGTGAGAAGGAAGGGGGTAAAAAGAAACTCTTATCAGGGCAGCCGTTGTTACTTTAATGCCTTCACTTAACGATTATACCCTTATTTTTTAGATACGAATATTTGTTATTATATAGAATCGAACCTCAAATCTTCTTCACAAGAGAACAAAAGTACAGTAAAATCTCTATAAATTAATAACCTTCAATTTTTTTTAAATCAATTTTAATATTTTATTAGAAGAAACATACTATATTTAAAAGAATTGGGGATAAAAATTAAATTGGTACTACAATAATAAAAAAAATTAATAAATTTAGATACTCATTTTACTATTTGGCTGTATACTGAGTTTTAGAAATTGAATTTTGACGATTTCACAGTTCACGCGAAACTAATAAAATTGTCTTTAATTTAATGATAGTTTAATAATTATTATCTAACTTGACCTACTCATAAACCGAAGAGAAAAGATAGTTCAGAATTTTACATGAAGAATTCTATTAATACAAAAAACCAATTTATAATTGGTTTAAATTATCAAAATACACTTCTTAGTATTTAAATAAAATCTTACTTTTTATCGAATACACATTTTAATAAAATTAATATATTCAAAATTATCGTTAATTAATATGAAACCTTCAATTTTTTAATAATTTTTTTATATTATCCTTTTATGTTTGTTATATGTAAAATAATATAATTATAATTTGGATGAATCAAATTGTTATGTTACTTCAGAAAAAGAGTGTTTTGTTGCAAAAAAAAAAAAAAAAGGTGCTATGTTTAATACTAATAAAAAAAAAGTGTTATAAATTCATTCATGTACATGACTTCTCATACGTCTCTTATAACGTAGAGTTCACGTGTATTATTGTTAGCATCGTATACATGATGAGCATTATATTGATAATTTTTAATATTGTAATTGATATGAATTGTTATCTTGATATTTGGTTTAACAATTATTATCTAACTGGAACTACCCATAAATTCAAGAGAAAAGATATTTACGAATTTTTACATAGAAATTTTTTAAATTATCAAATACATTTTTTAGTATTTAAATATAATCATATTATTAATCAAATACACTTTTTAATATTATATCTAACAATTCTTATCTATCTATTTAAGATATAACTCTAATTATTAATTTGGTCACATAGTGATCGTACACGGAACATATCGATTTGAATTTTTTCTTAAATTGATTTTAATATTTTATTGAAAGTAACATAATATTTCTAAATTTAAAAGGATCAGGAAAAAAAATTTAATTGGTGCTACAATAAAATAAAATATTTATTAAAATTTAGATATTCACTTTACTATTTGGGCTCTATCTTGAGTTTTAGACATCAAAATTTGATGATTTTACAGCCCACGCGGGTCTAATGAAATTATCTTTAATTTAATGATTGTTTAATAATTATTATCTAACTGGAGTTATCTATAAACTAAAGAGTAAAGATAATTACGAATTTTTATATAAAGATTTCTATTCAATATAGAAAACCCATTTATAATTGGTTTAAATTATCAAAATACACATTTCAGTATTTAAATATAATCCTATAATTAATAAAATACACTTTTTAATATTAGATCTAATGGTCCTCATCTATTTATTTAAGATCTAATGGCTCTTATTAATTTGGTGGTCGTCATACAGGCGAACCGACTACCAAAATTTTGGATAAAATCTCTTTTACGCTTATTATATATAAGGATTTAATGTCTTCATTTTATGATTATACCCTTATTTTTTTTGAAAAATAAGTAAATACCACTGCTAAAAGATATGAATATTTGTTATTATAGAGAATTGAACCTCAAACCTCCAAACCTCCCTCTAAGAGAACAAAGGTACACTAAAATTTCTATAAATTAATAACCTTGGGATCAGAAAATTTTATTATTTTAGCGAGATCATTAGTTTATCGATTAATGAATATTTTATTATTTTATTGATATATTAATATTTATTAATTTATACAATATTTCATATCAAATAACATTCTTAGAGCATCTCCAACCATAACCACCCTTTAGCTAAAAATTTAAATTATATACCTTAAATAGAAATTATAGAGAATATGTTAAAATTTGTTCACTCCAATGGGACATCACCCTTAGCTAAAAATATAGACAATCCACATGTTGGCTATATATGCTGAATCACTAGAGGCCTGTAGCAAAATTACACAGCAATTACCATATTAAAATAATATATTGTATTCGTAATAACTTAGAAGAATAATAACATACTATTTTTAAAATATATCTAATCAATATAGCCAACTCCATTGGAGAAAATTATCTTACAGGTTCAACAAATTTTACATGATCAATATTTAGCCAACCATTTTACAAAACACCGTTGGAGATGCTCTTATCCAATATAATGTACAAGCAATCACAACAATTCAAATATATATTAATACATATATCAAAATTAATAATTTAATGTACCAAAAAATAGTGAATTAATTGGTTAAATGTATGAAAAATGATATTAACATTTTGTAAATTCCAACAGATATACATCATATATGCTTTATGCCCTTCATAAAATCAAAGATGAAATTGCATTTGATTCTTATGAAAAGAGGAAGCACTACATATTTTAGTAAAATTGTCTAAAAAATATTCAAATATTATGTGCAATATATAAAAAATTATTATATTTAATGAATTATTACATTTTTAGTGGGCTTTTAAGAAATTTTACAGAAATTATTATCTTATGCATTTAGAGATAATACTAGCCTATAACCCGTGCAAGGCACGGGTCATTAACGTAAATTTTTTTAAATAATTAAAAGCATTAAAATACGTTTTAAAAAAAAAGATTTTAATGAAAACAAATATAAATGGTAATATGTTAATTTAAAGGTAATTATTGCCCGTGATATTTTTGGAAAAAAAGTAGATTTTGTTACAAAAAAGTGTTTTAATGATAAAAGACAATCAACTAGTTACTATTTTTATATTATTTTATTATTTATTAGAAAATGTAATATATTTTAATATCAAGATAATTTCTCGTGATATTTTTGGAAAAAGAGTAGATTTTGTTTTAAAAAAAATGTTTTAATGATAAAATGTAATAAGCTAGTTAGTATTTTTTATTATTTATTATTAATGGTAATATGTTTTAAATTAAAGGTAATTGTCCGTGATATTTTTGAAAAAAGGATTAGATTTTGTTAAAAAAAAGTGTTTTAAAGATAAAAGACAACCAGCTAATTACTATTTTTATATTATTTTATTAGTTATTATAAAAGGTAATATGTTTTAATTTAAATGTATTTACCCGTGATATTTTTGGAAAAATAGTAGATTTTGTTAAAAAAGGTATTTTAATGATAAAAGTTAATAGTTACTGTTTTTTTATTATTTTATTATTTATTAAATAGAATAAATGACCGAAAACCAAAAATCGACCGAAAACCGAAAACCAAAACTTTCAATGTTTCGGCTTTAATAATATAGTATAGATTACTTTATCACATTGACCCAAGTTTGGACCGCAAAAAAATATTATTTAATTGAGATTATTAATTTATCGAATATTTATTTATCGAGGTTTTACTGTATAACCAGTATGCTACATTATTTTTTTGTGTTTACTTTTAAGATTTTATTAGATAAGCCACCTCCTTTCCTTTTATCTTATATTCTATGAAATATTGATCTATATTATTTATATAAATCTGGATTTTTATGTTATTTTATATAACTATACATTCAGTCATCGTTATAAATTTTTATTATATTTATATATTTTCGATTAAATATATGTTAGTTATGTTGTTGATAATTCATATTTTTACATCATATAATACAAGCCTATAACCCGTGCAAAGCACGGACGACTTTAATATTAATTTTGAAATTTATTTTTAAATATTTTGATATTTTAATACTTCTGAAAATGCTAACTTTTTAAAAAGAATTAAAGGTATTATTTTAATACTTTAAACCTAAAAAAACTTATAGATTTTATAAAAGTTTATTAGCTTAGTAAACATGCCAGTCAAGATAACCGTTAAAGTTATCAATATATTTTGTTGTAATAAATATAAATATAAATATAAATATAAATATTTTCTAAATGTTTCGGCTATTATATAATAGTACAGATAGATAGATTAAATAGAAAAAATTACTGAAAATCGAAATCAAAACTTTCAATGTTTCGGATATTATATAATAGTATAGTATAAATACATGTCGTTTGAGATAATTTTAGAAAATGAGAAATTTTAGTTAAAAAATATATAAAAGAATATACGCTTTGGCTAACAAAGGTAATCGGTTAATTATTAGTATTTATAATATTACTATTTTTGTTACTAAATGAAATTGCATGTGATATTTTTGAAAAATGTGAAATTTTACTTAGGAAAAATTTTAGTTAAAAAATATAAAAAAGAATATACGTTTTGGAAAAAAAAACTAATCGATTAGTTATTACTCTCTCCGTCCTTCTCATTTCTTTACACTGCTTGACACGCATTTTAAGGCTCATATAAAGTATAGCTCTACAACTTGTTTTTAAAACTTTCTTTTTCTAAATAAAAATTTAAACATTATATTTTTATTCAAAAAAAGAAAAAAATTAAAATAATTTATCGAAGTATATATTAAAGGAATCTTAAAATGCGTGCCGAGCTCCCATCCCCCAATGTAAAGAATTGAGGGGGACGGAGGGAGTAGTAATTATAAATATTATTATTTTATTTCATTAAAAAGAACCCTCCGTGATATTTTTGGAAAATGAGAGGTTTTAGTTAGAAAAAATAGAAAAGTAAAAATTTTAGTTTGAAAATATAAAAAAAAATACACTTTGGCTAAAATTGGTAATTGGTTAGTTATTAACAATTATAAGTTTACTATCTTTCTATTAATAATAGCCCAACATGGGTCAATTAATTGGGGGGACATTTTATTCATGCTAAATTGGCAAGACATTTTAATGCATTTGAAATGTCCAAATTGCCCTTATGATTATTATTCTTAAAAAAATTGATATTGAGTGGATTCAAACTTGGGTCTCCATAATAACTTGCACCTTCTCTTACCACCACACCACTCAATTACATGTGTTGTAAATTACACACATCATATGTGTGTGTCGCTTGAGTAGAGAAATAATAATATCAAATATTTCTCTACTCAAGCAACACACACATATGATGATGTGTGTAATTTACAACACATGTAATTGAGTGTTGTGGTGGTAAGAGGAGGTGCAAATTATTGTATAGACCCAAGTTTGAATCCACTCAACAACGACATTTTATTTAATTTAAAATATTTAAATTTCCCCTGTGCATGATCTTATAATAGGTGAGATAATTTAACTATTGAAAAAATATAAAAGGTACTATATATAATATTTTTAGGATTTTATCTAACGGTTCTAATTGATTTCTATTTTGTCCTTATTTGTAAAACTTGTATGAAAAAAATTAGTTGAAAAAATATAAAAAGTACTGTATATAATATTTTTAGTTATACACAATATAAAAGGTACTCTATTTAATATTTTTAGTATTTTATCTAACGGTTTTCATTAATTTGATTGGAAATATCTAACCGGTGTGGAATGAGTGAACAAACCACGGGGGACCAGACTACCAACCAAACTTTTATTGTTCCGTCTATTATATAATAGTATAGATAAATAGATAATGTTGTTAGAAAAAAGAAATTTTAGTTATAAAAAATATAAAAGGTACTATATATAAAATTTGTAGTATTTTATTTAACGATTCCCATTGATTTGATTGGAAAGATCTAATGACTGTGGATCTAACGGTTCTTGATTTCATTGGAAATGTACTTAATTCACGTGAACATACTAGAAAATTCATTATATATTAAATTTTAATATTATGCATGTACACATTCTACAATATAAATTACATTTCACAAACAAGAAAATGTTTCATTGTACACATTTTACAATGCAAATTACATTTCACAAACAAGAAAATGTATCATTCGCTCAATGAGCTAAATTAGTAAAATCGTGTAGGTTAATGTATGTATGTAAGATAATTATATTTTGACATAGATCTTACACATAACAAATATCATAAGTATCGAATTTACTCATTTCTTAACTCAAAAACACCTCAACCAATGATACTTTTCAACGCTAACTATCTCACTACAGAGATCAAGTCCAGCTTTTGTACCCACAATGAGACGTCTGTCAAACGATCTATAAATTATCATAAACACCGAACTACTTAGAAGTTAAAATAATTATGCTAGATAGTGACCCGTGCCTTGCACGGGTTTTCATGCTAGTTTTATTTTAATAAATGAAACTGTATGTGATATTTTTGGAAAATGAGAGGTTTTAGTAAGCAAAAATAAAAAGCTTATATGTTTTAGTTAAAAAAGGTAATTGGCCGTGATATTTTTGGAAAAGTAAGAGAATTTTTCAGAAAAAATAATAAAAAAATATATATTGTAGGTGTAAAAGGTAATTGGTTATAAATAGGTAATATTATTATTTAATAATAGATTTTATAAATAAGTAAGGGTAATTAAGTAAAAATATGAAGTACAGTTAAGTAAGTAAGGGCAATTAAGTAAAATCACAACATACTAAAAAATATTTAGTATTATATCCAATGACTCTCATTAATTTAATTTAAAAGATCTAACGGTTAGAGATTGGATGACCAAAATATGGAGGACCAAACTACAAACCGACTACAAAATTTTTTAATGTTTCGTCTTTAATATAATTGATAAATTTTAGAATTTTTTTACTGTCTCTATTTTGATTATATGATTTTATCAGAAAAAAAAAATTAAAAATTAATAATGTATGCATGATGTTATTGTAAGCATTTGTTTGTATGTTGATGTAATATATTATCAATGGGAATAATATCTTGAACTTCTGAATGTAGCTTAGAAAAATAGATAATATAAATATTTAATAATAATATGTTGTTGACGGGATTCGAACCTTGAACTCGCGGGAGCATTTTGAATATCAAGAAAGAAATATTCTTTTAACATTAAATCCAACGGTTCTCCTTTTCTCTATCTTTCAATCTAACGGTTGTTATTTAAAGTACCAACGACCAACCAAATAGATGCTAGTTTGCTTATAATAATATAGTATAGATAGCTTAAAACTCGTGCGATGCACGAATTATTTTTAATAATTGTTAATTTTATTATTTATATTTTATATTTTATTAATTGCATTTATTAAAAAAATAAGTAGGCGTGTTAAATATTTTTAAATAATTAAAAGTATTAAATATGGATTTTAAAATAAATAAGTAACGGTTTGCCCGTGATATTTTGGAAAAAGAGGGGTTTTAGTAAGAAAAATAGAAAGTAACGTATTTTCGTTGAATTTTAAAATATAAAAGTAACGATTTGCCCGTGATATTTTAAAAAAAAAGGGGTTTTAGTAAAAAAAAAAATAGAAAATGTGACATGTTTTAGTTAAAAAAGGTAATTGTAAATCAAAAGTATTAAAATAGATTTTAAAGTAAATAAGTAAGGGTTTGTTATGGATTAAAAAACGTACTTGTATATTAACTGCTTGGATTAATGAGCTTTCGAGCTTTAATGGCTGCACTCGTGTATCCGGACTAAATTGGTCCTCACAAGATGCCTACGTATCTCAAATTGTTATTGAGAATCAAGCCAAAGACGTAGTTCTGATTGTAGGATCAGGGACCTTATATAGGCGTCTGGAGCCTAGTATTTATGGTATGTTTGGGAGACTTAGCGGATAAGTCTTCTTTTTGATATTGGATAAGTATTGTATTTCTTGCTGAAGAATTCGTTTCCTTGTTGATAAAGGTTATGACTCATTAATTGCCTTTAATTGGGATTCTGGATCCTTCTTTGACCAATTTGCCATAATTTGGACTCTTTTTATGAGCTGTATATTTTCCCTATTCATTAATTACGAAATTAATGAATAATTAGGGTATTGGGCTTTAAATATCGGCCTTTTGTTTGACCAGTCAATTATATTTCTATAATTACTTTTCTGACCATATCAGGGTTTGCCCGTGATATATTTTAAAAAAGAGGGATTTTACTAAAAAAATAGAAAATATAACATGTTTTAGCTCCAAAAGGTAATTGACCGTGATTTTTTTAGAAAAAGAGGGGAAAGATAATTGCCAATTAAAAGTATTAAAATAAGTTTTAAAATAAATAAGTAAGGGTTTGCTCGTGATATATTTGGAAAATGAGAGATTTTAGCAAGAGAAATAGAAAAAGTAACATGTTTTAGCTGAAAAGGAAATTGTCCGTAATATTTTTAGAAAAAAAATGATAATGTATTTTAACTGAAAGGGTAACTGATTATAATAATTTTTATAATAATTAAATAAATAATTAAAGAAAGCAAGTACCGTATCAAAAAACATGTACCAAAACTTTCAATGTTTCGTCTTTAATAATATAGTATAGATAGAGAGATAGATTTATAATATTAGTATTTTATGCTACTAAATAGAATAGCCCGTGATATTTTTTAGGTTTTAGTTAGGAGAAATATTAGTTAGAAAATATAAAAAAGAATATACGTTTTGGGAAAAAAAGCTAATCGGTTAGTCATTAATATTTTATTTTATTAAATAGAATTGTTCGTGATATTTTTGGAAAATGAGAGGTTTTATTTAGGAAAAATAGATAAGTGGAAATTTTAGTTAAAAAGTTATAAAAAAGAATATACAATTTGGCTAAAAATGGTAATGTGTTAGTTATTAGCAATTATAACCTTATTATGTTATTTTATTAAATAAAACTGCATGCGATATTTTTGGAAAATGAGATGTTTTAGTTAGGAAAAATAGAAAAGATATTCTATATAATAATTTTAATATTTTATCTAACGGTTCTCATCGATTTGATCAGAAATATCTAACGGCTATGAATGGAGTGACCAGACTACAAAAACTTTCAGGACCAGACTACAAAACTTTCAATGTTTCGTCTTTAATATAATAGTATAGATATCTCTCTTATATTTCAATAGAATTAATTATTTATTTATACATAAAATATAATACTGAAACTTGATATAATATAAGGAATATTGTATATGTTATGTATCTAAGGTACCGACCGATCAACCAAACTTTTAATATTTCGTCTATTATATAATAGTATAAATAGATAGTTTAAACTTTTTTAAATAACTAAAAGTATTGAAATAGGTTTTAAAATAAATAAGAAATGGTTTGTCCATGATATATTTGGAAAAAAGAGGTTTTAGTATAGAAAAACAGAAAAAAGTTATATGTTTTAGTTGAAAAAGATAATTTCCCGTGTTTTTTAAAAAAAAGAGAGAAGTTTTTGTTATAAAAAATAGAAAATGTAATGTATTTTAGCAGAAAAGGTAATTGGTTATAAATAATATTATTATTTAATAATAATTTTTAAAAATGAAAAAAATAGAATAAGTAACATATATTAGCCAAAAAGGTAATGGCCTATAATTTAAAATATTAAAATAGGTTTTAAAATTAATAATTAAGAGTTTGTTCGTAATATTTTTGGAAAAGAACGGATTATAGTAAGGAAAAATATAAAAAGTAACATGTTTTAGTTGTAAAATATAATTACTCGTGATTTTTTTAGAAAAAAAAATTTGTTAGAAAAAGTAGAAAATGTAACGTATTTTAGCTAAGAAGATAATTAATTATAAATAATGTTATTATTTAATAATAATTTTTTAAAAAAATAAGTAAAAGTAATTAAATAAAATCATAAAGTACTGACCATCCATCCGACTACCAAACTAATGGTACACACAATGATGTAAGGAATCAAAAGATATATGTTTGTCAAACATCTTGACATCCCACCTAAGAGCGCCCTCGGCAAATAGCCCCGGAGAACGCTTTTAATGCAATCAACAAATGTGTTGCCTCTGCCGGTCGGAAGTTATCAGTAAGTTTAATAAATCCAACACCAAACTATCGTAGATGAACCAATACAATAGTATTCTGATCGAGATCAAGCTATTAAGGTAAGTTGATGAACAAAGGCATACAGATTGAAGCAGTAGGCATACAGATGAGAGTTGTGATGGCAGCGTTGGATTCAGGGGCGACTCTCGACTGTAAGCAATTGCTTTAGGGCCTCCGAATATATAAACTTGATAGATAAGATGGGAGTGAGGTGAGAAGGAAGGGGGTAAAAAGAAACTCTTATCAGGGCAGCCGTTGTTACTTTAATGCCTTCACTTAACGATTATACCCTTATTTTTTAGATACGAATATTTGTTATTACAGAGAATCGAACCTCAAATCTTCTTCACAAGATAACAAAAGTAGAATAAAATCTTTATAAATTAATAACTTTTATTTTTTTCTTAAATCAATTTTAATATTTTATTAGAAGAAACATACTATATTTAAAAGAATTAGGGATAAAATTTAAATTGGTATTACAATAATAATTTTTTTTTAATAAATTTAAATACTCATTTTACTATTTGGCTTTATATTGAGTTTTAGAAATTGAATTTTGACGATTTCACAACTCACGCGAAACTAATGAAATTATCTTTAATTTAATGATAGTTTAATAACTATTATCTAACTTGACCTACCCATAAACCGAAGAGAAAAGATAGTTCAAAATTTTACATGAAAAATTCTATTAATACAAAAAACCAATTTATAATTGGTTTAAATTAACAAAATAGACTTCTTAGTATTTAAATAAAATCTTACTTTTTATCAAATACGCATTTTAATAAAATTAATATATTCAAAATTATCGTTAATTAATATGAAACCTTCAATTTTTTAATAATTTTTTGATATTATCCTTTTATTTTTGTTATATGTAAAATAATATAATTATAATTTGGATGAATCAAATTGTTATGTTTAATACTAATAAAAAAAGTGTTATAAATTCATTCATGTACACGACTTCTCCTACGTCTCTTAACGTAGAGTTCACGTGTATTATTGTTAGCATCGTATACATGAGCATTATATTGATAATTTTTAATATTGTAATTGATATGAATTGTTATCTTGATATTTGGTTTAACAATTATTATCTAACTGGAACTACCCATAAATTGAAAAGATATTTAAGAATTTTTACATAGAAAATTTTTAAATTATCAAAATACATTTTTTAGTATTTAAATATAATCATATTATTAATCAAATACACTTTTTAATATCAGATCTAACAATTCTCATATCAATACTATTATATAATAGACGAAACATTAAAAGTTTGGTTGGTCGGTATGGTACGTTGTGATTTTACTTAATTGCCCTTAATTAGCTTTTATTTTTGGTTGATCCGTATGGTACGTTGTGATTTTACTTAATTGTCCTTAATTAGTTTTTACTTAATTAACCTTACTTATTTATAGAAATATATTATTAAATAATAATATTACCTATTTATAAGCAATTACCTTTTTCACCTAAAATACATTATTTTTTCTTAAAAATTCCCCTACTTTTTCAAATATATCACGGACAATTACCTTTTTTTAACTAAAACATGTTAGTTTTTCTATTTTTCTTTACTAAAATCCCTTTTTTTCCAAAAATATCACGGACAAACATTTAGTTATTTATTTTTAAACCTATTTTAATATTATAATTATTTTTTAAAAATTACCTATTTTAACATATCTACTTATTTTTCTTAACAAATGCAATTACTAAAAATATTAAAATATAAATAATCAAATACCTATTTATAACCAATTACCTTTTCAGCTAAAACACATTATATATTTTTTCGAACAAATTCCCTCATTTTCTAAATATATCACGTAAATTGCCTTTTACAATTGCCTTTTTCTATTTTTCTCACTAAAATCCATTCTTTTTCCAAAAATATCACAGGAAACCTTTTACTTATTTATTTCAAAACGTATTTAAATACTTTTAATTATTAAATTTTAAAACCTCATTTTCCAAAAATATCACGGGCATTAACATTTTTAAACTAAATATATGTTACATTTTTTTATTTTTTCTTAATAAAACCCCTCATTTCCAAAAATATAACCGGCAAACCCATACTTATTTATTTTAAAATCTGTTTTAATGTTTTTAATTAATTAAAAGTGTTTAGCTATTTCAACATGCCTACTTATTTTTTGCACAATTACAATTAATAAAATATTAAAAAAAATAATAATAAAATAACAATTAACAATCCGTGCATCGCACGGGTTTTAAGCTAGTATCTATTTAAGATATAACTATAATTATTAATTTGGTCATACAATGATCGTACACGGAACATATCAATACTATTATATAATAGACGAAACATTAAAAGTTTGGTTGGTCGGTATGGTACGTTGTGATTTTACTTAATTGCCCACATTAAAAGTTTGGTTGGTCGGCTTAGTACGTTGTGATTTTACTTAATTGCCCTTAATTAACTGTACTTCGTATTTTTACTTAATTAACCTTACTTGTTTATAAAAATATATTACTAAATAATAATATTACCTATTTATAACCAATTAGATTTTTCACCTAAAATACATTATTGTTTTCTATTTTTCTAACAAATTCTCCTACTTTTTCAAATATATCACGGACAATTACCTTTTTTAACTAAAACATGTTAATTTTTCTATTTTTCCTTACTAAACCCCCTCCTTTTCCAAAAATATCACGGACAAACCTTTAGTTATTTATTTTTAAATCTATTTTAATATTATAATTATTTTTTAAAAGTTTACCTATTTTAACATGTCTACTTATTTTTCTTAACAAATGCAATTACTAAAAATATTAAAATATAAATAATCAAATACCTATTTATAACCAATTAAATTTTAAGCTAAAACACATTATAAATTATTTTTAACAAAACCCCTCATTTTCTAAATATATCACGGAAAATTGCCTTTTACAATTTAATTTTTCTAGTGTTCTCACTAAAATCCGTTCTTTTTCCAAAAATATCACAGGAAACCCTTTACTTATTTATTTTAAAACTTATTTAAATACTTTTAATTATTAAATTTTAAAATCTCATTTTCCAAAAATATCACAAGCATTTTCCTTTTTAAACTAAATATATGTTACATTTTTATTTTTTCTTACTAAAATCCCTCATTTTCCAAACATATAACGGGCAAGCCCATACTTATTTATTTTAAATTTTGTTTTAATGTTTTTAATTAATTAAAAGTGTTTAGCTATTTTAACATGTCTGTTTATTTTTTGCACAATTACAATTAATAAAATATTAAAGAAAATAGTAATAAAATAACAATTAACAATCTGTGCATCGCACGGGTTTTAAGCTAGTCGATTTGAATTTTTTCTTAAATTGATTTTAATATTTTATTGAAAGTAACATAGAATTTCTAAATTTAAAAGGATCAGGAAAAAAATTTAAATTGGTGCTACAATAAAATAAAATATTTATTAAAATTTAGATATTCACTTTACTATTTGGGCTTTATCTTGAATTTTAGACATCAAAATTTGATGATTTTACAGCCAACGAGAATTTAATTAAATTATCTTTAATTTAATGATTGTTTAATAATTATTATCTAACTGGATTTATCCATAAACTAAAGAGTAAAGATAATTACGAATTTTTATATAAAGATTTCTATTCAATATAGAAAACTCATTTATAATTGGTTTAAATTATCAAAATACACATTTTAGTATTTAAATATAATCCTATAATTAATAAAATACACTTTTTAATATTAGATCTAATGGTCCTCTTCTATTTATTTAAGGTACAATGGCTCTTATTAATTTGGTGGTTGTCATACAGGCGAATCGACTACCAAAATTTTGGATAAGATCTCTTTTACGCTTATTATATTAGCTTAAAACCCGTGCGATGCATATATTGTTATTAATAATTATTATTTTTATTATTTATGTTTTAAGATTATATCAATTTGCATTTGCTAAAAAAATAAGTAGGTGTGTTAACCTTTTTTAAATAATTAAACATATTAAAATAGATTTTAAAATAAATTAGTAACTGTTTACCCGTGATATTTTTGGAAAAGGAGGGGTCTTAGTAAATAAAAATAGAAAAAGTAACATGTTTTAGCTGAAAAGGTAAGTGCCCGTAATTAAAAGCATTTAAATAGGTTTCAAATAAATAAGTACGATTTGCCCGGGATATTTTTGGAAAATGAGGGGTTTTAGTAAGGAAAAATAGAAAGAAAAACATGTTTTAGATGAAAAGGTAATTGTCAATTAAAAGTATTAAAATAGATTTTAAAGTAAATAAGTAAGAGTTTGTCCGTGATATATTTGGAAAATGAGGGATTTTACTAAGGAAAATAGAAAATATAACATGTTTTAGCTGAAAAAGGTAAATTCCCGTTATTTTTCTAGAAAAAGAGGAGAAAGGTAATTGCCAATTAAAAGTATTAAAATATGGTTTAAAATAAATAAGTAAGGGTTTGCTCATGATATATTTAGAAAATGAGGAATTTTAGTAAGGGAAATAGAAAAAGTAACATGTTTTAGCTGAAAAGGAATTGCTCGTGATTTTTTTAGAAAAAAATGGTAATGTATTTTAACCGAAAGGGTAACTGATTATAATATTTTTTATAATAATTAAATAAAGAATTAAATAAGTCAAGTACCGTACCAAAAAACAAGTACCAAAACTTTCAATGTTTCATCTTTAATAATATAATATAGATAGATAGATTTGTAATATTAGTATTTTATGCTACTAAATGGAATAGCCCGTGATATTTTTGAGGTTTTAGTTAAGAGAAATATTAGTTAGAAAATATATAAAAAAATATAAGTTTTGGGAAAAAAAGCTAATCGGCTAGTCATTAATAATTAAAATATTATTATTTTATTTTATTAAATAGAATTGTTCGTGATATTTTTGGAAAATAAGATGTTTTATTTAGAAAAAATAGAAAAGTAGAAATTTTAGTTAGAAAATATAAAAAAGAATATACATTTTGCCTACAAATGGTAATGAGTTAGTTATTAGCAATTATAACTTTATTATATTATTTTATTAAATGAAACTGCATGCGATATTTTTGGAAAATGAGATGTTTTAGTTAGGAAAAATAGAAAAGATATTCTATATAATAATTTGAATATTTTATCTAACGGTTCTCATCGATTTGATCATAAATATCTAACGGTTATGAATATAGTGACCAAACTACAAAAGTTTTGAGGACCAGACTACAAAACTTTCAATGTTTCGTCTTTAATATAATAGTATAGATAAGGATTTAATGCCTTCATTTTACAAATATACCCTTATTTTTATGAAAAATAAGTAAATACCACTGCTAAAAGATATGAATATTTGTTATTATAGAGAATCGAACCTCAAATCTCCCTCTAAGAGAACAAAGGTACACTAAAATTTCTATAAATTAATAACCTTGGGATCAGAAAATTTTATTATTTCAGCGAGATCGTTAGTTTATCGATTAATGAATATTTTATTATTTTATTGATATATTAATATTTATTAATTTATACAATATTTCATATCAAATAACATTCTTATCCAATATAATGTACAAGCAATCACATAAATTCAAATATATATTAATACATATATCAAAATTAATAATTTAATGTACCAAAAAACAGTGAATTAATTGGTTAAATGTACCAAAAACGATATTAACATTTTGCAAATTCCAACACATATACATCATATATGATTTATGCTCTTCATAAAATCAAAGATTAAATTACATTTGATTCTTATGAAAAGAGGAAGCAGTACATATTTTAGTAAAGTTGTCTAAAAAATAATCAAATATTATGCGCAATATATAAAAAAATTATTATATTTTCAGTGGGCCTTTAAGAAATTTTACAAAAATTATTATCTTATGCATTTAGAGATAATATTAATTTATCACATTAACCCAAATCTGGACCGCAAAAAATTATTATTTAATCGAGATTATTAATTTATCGAATATTTACTTATCGAGGTTTATTGTATAACCAGTATGCTACACTATTTTTTGTGTTTACTTTTAAGATTTTATTAGATAAGCCACCTCCTTTCCTTTTATCTTATATTCTATGAAATATTGATCTATATTATTTATATAAATATGGTTTTTTATGTTATTTTATATATCTATACATTCAGTCATCGTTATAAAATTTTATTATATCTATATATTTTCGATTAAATATATGTTAGTTATGTTGTTGATAATCCATATTTTTACATCATATAATATGTCTCTGTTATACTTCATTAGAATTAATTATTTATTTATACATAAAATATAATACTGAAACTTGATCTAATATAAGGAATATTGTCTATGTTATATATCTAAGGTACCGACCAACCAAACTTTTAATATTTCGTCTATTATATAATAATATAGATATATAGTTTAAACTTTTTTAAATAACTAAAAGTATTAAAATAGGTTTTAGAATAAATAAATAATGGTTTGCCCGTGATATATTTCGTGATATATTTGGAGAAGGAGATGTTTTAGTATGGAAAAACAGAAAGAGTTACATGTTTTAGTTGGAAAATATAATTTCCCGTGATTTTTTTTTAAAAAAAGAGAATTTTTTGTTAGTAAAAATAGAAAATGTAATGTATTTTAACCGAAAAGATAATTGATTATAAATAATATTATTATTTAATAATAACTTTTAAAAATGAAAAAAATAGAATAAGTAACATATATTAGCCATAAAGGTAATTGCCCATAATTTAAAATATTAAAATAGGTTTTAAAATTAATAAGTAAGAGTTTGCCCGTGATATTTTTGAAAAAAGAAGGGATTTTAGAAAGGAAAAATATAAAAAAAACATGTTTTAGTTGTAAAATGTAATTACTCGTGATTTTCTTAGAAAAAAGAAGAAGATTTTGTTAGAAGAAATTGAAAAAGTAACATATTTTAGCAAAAAAGATAATTAGTTATAAATAATGTTAATATTTAATAATAGTTCTTTTTAAAAATAAATAAAGATAATTAAATAAAATCATAAAGTACTGACCATCACTACCAAACTTTTCGTTTTCATGAAAGTATAACATAACATAATGGTACACACAATGATGTAAGGAATCAAAAGATATATATTTGTCAAACATCTTGACATCCCACTTAACAGCGCCCCCGCCCCCATCAAAGAGCCCCATAGAACTCTTTTAATGCAATCAACAAATGTGCTGCCTCTGCCGTTAGTTGGTTATCAGTAAGTTTAATAAATCCAACACCAAACTATCGTAGATGAACCAATACAATTCTTTTTCACACATGGATTGGACACTTGATATGGTAGATCCAACGAGAGCGAAAGGCAAAACTCCAATTGAAATTCCAAAAAAGAGAATTTCGCTATCTCAAAGGGCTAGGGAAGAGACTGTAATTAACGGAAGTGGAAACAGCGGAGGAGGTGGAATAAAATGTCTCAACGCATTATATATACTAGCTTATAGCCCGTGCGATGCACGGTTACTTAAATTTTATTTATAATTATTCTGTTTATAATTATATTTTTATTACGATGCAACACACGATTGTTTTTTAAAATTTATAATTATATTTATTTATGAATATTTTAATATTTAAAAGTTATTAGTTTACACGATTAAATTATTGTTAAAAAAGATTTAGCCAAAAAAAATTATAGTTAAAAATTTGATATTTATTATATTTTACACGCTAAATTTAATATTTGTTTATATTGAGTTATAAAAGTTAGATTTGGCCAATTTTACGGTTCACATGAAATTCACAAAATAATCTTTAATTTAGTTGTGGTTTAATAATTCTTTTTCAACTAAAAACTATTATAAAACTAAAAAGAGAATAAAGTGACGAAATTTAATATTGAGAATTCTATTCGATTTAGGAAATCTACTTATATGTAGTTTAGATTATTAGAATACCATTTATTATATAACTCGAACTATACATAAATTAAAAAGAAAAGATATTTAAGAATTTTTACATAGAAAAATTTTAAATTATCAAAATACACTTTTTAGTATTTAAATATAATTCTATTATTAATCAGATACACTTTTTAATATTAGATCTAACAATTCTCATCGATCTATTTAAGATCTAATTATAATAATTAATTTGGTCGTATAGTGGTCGTACACGGACCAGATCGATTTTAATTTTTTCTTAAATTGATTTTAATATTTTATTGAAATAAACATAGAATTTATAAATTTAAAAGAATTAGGAAAAAAATTAAATTGGTGCTACAATAATAAAAAAATTATTAAAATTTAGATAATCACTTTACTGTTTGGGCTCTATCTTGAGTTTTAGACAACAGATTTTAACAATTTTACGGCCCACGCGAAGTTAACAAAATTATCTTTAATTTAATGATGGTTTAATAATTATTATCTAACTGGAACTATCCATAAACTAAAGAGAAAAGATAATTACGATTTTTTACATAAAGATTTCTATTCAATATAGAAAACCTATTTATAATTGGTTTAAATTAAAAAAAATATTAAAATTTAGATAATCACTTTACTGTTTGGGCTCTATCTTGAGTTTTAGACAACAGATTTTAACAATTTTACAGCCCACGCGAAGCTAACAAAATTATCTTTAATTTAATGATAGTTTAATAATTATTATCTAACTGTAATTATCCATAAACTAAAGAGAAAAGATAATTACGATTTTTTACATAAAGATTTCTATTCAATATAGAAACCTATTTATAATTGGTTTAAATTATCAAAATACACCTTTTAGTATTTAAATACTATCCTATTATTAATCAAATACAATTTTTAATATTATATCTAACGGTCCTCATCTATTTGAATATTTATAGTTTTATAATCCAACGGATCATATACTTTTGGTAGTACAGTGACCGACCAAAGTTTTGGATAAGATCTCCCTTACGCTTATTATATATAAGGTGTTAATGATAGATAGATAGAGAACATTTAATGTTATTCTACTTCAGCAGATGGAGCCGAGCAAGCAATTCTATTGATATATTTTTTACTTAATTAATAAACAGATTAGCATGTTGTTAATCTTCCTCTGATCCTCTCCGTATAAGAAGAGTTACATCATACACTACAGTAGAACAATAAAAACACAATTCTACATGATAATGATCAGAATCATACAATTATCACTGTATCGTATTTTCCTTTGTACAACATGATTAAAAGAAAAGTGCTTTTATTAATTTTTACTCTAAAGTTTTTTCCAATTTACGAAAATTGGAAGAAAAAAAAAGAACACATTAGTATATTAAAACAAGGTACCACCACATTTTACATAGAGATACACAATATTACAGGTACCTTGTGTGTTGGAGCTCTTCTCTAATTCTTTCACTCTGCATTTCCGAGGAGAGAGAGAAACCATATGGAAGAGACCTTTTTATTCTCTTGAGCTTATTTTCCGCCAAACAAGGCCTTAATATATTAAAACAAACCATGTCGAATTCCGAGTAATGATTTAGATTTTTTGGTATCAATACAAGTCTACTAGATGGGTCCATGGGGAGACAACAGATTTACTTGTGTAGGTTTATCTTTCAATGAATAGATCCGGCCCTTACTCGGGAAGTAGTTCCAGTAGTTCCAATGAAAACATGTATTTAATTCAGACAAGGTCTCATCTACTAAACCATCAGCGCAGAAAGGAAAATCCATATCCTGAAATGTAGAGTATATCGTTCTCCTCACCAGTCTTCCATCCTGACCAAAGGCAAAACATGGACAAAAATCGTCATACTTGAACAGCAAATCATCTAATAAATAGGAACCAATATCAATAGCAGGCAACTCCTGAGATATCAACCAAGGCATATCCCCAACAAGTACGCTGGCAGAAGATTCCATTTTACGCTTCTTAATTATGTTGATCACCTCAAACTCATCGTGACTACCTCTCAAATTGATATACCTTTCTTTTAAAATCTTTAGGAACTTGACTACTCGCTTCGGTGTAGACCCAAATGAAACATTAAAAGTAGGACTCTCAAAAAATATTAAAACTCTCTTCCCAGTTAGTTGAGACAAAGTAACCTACAAAATAAGCAGAGAAAAAAAGGTTGGAAAACAAACCTAAAAATATTACACAAGTTATGGAATCTGCAATCGGTAACATATTTGCATCCAGCTTCAAACTTTCTATTGAATTAAATAAGGGCAATTAAAGGTTTCAAACATGGATCATCTTCAACTAACCTGGGACCCGTCAATTCTTCTAAACACAGTCTCCAGATCCCATAGCATCTCTGAAAATGCACACCTAGAGGGGGGTGAATAGGTGTTATGGCCAACTATATCCAATTTTAAAGTTTTACCAAATAATTAACTGCCAACTTGTCAGCTAGCTAAGATGAACAAAACGAAGTCTGTCAGCTAGCTAAGATAAACAATGCAATGCAGAATTGAAATAGCAGTAAGTAAAAACACCAAGAATTTTAGCCAGGTTCGACCCCTATTCTCTATGGTCTACGTCCTGGTCCCCTACCAAACCTGGTAAGAGAATAGATTATTAATCACTATAAAAACCGATTACAAGATTAATACATATATCTCCCTTCTTCCCTGTCACTGATAGCAGCTAGCTGACACCCTTGTTCCCTGAATCAAATGATCTCTAAGTACTATACTACCCAAGTATAAACTTCTCTATCAAACTAATTCCCGAACCCTTGTGTCTTAGCCTGCAACTCAGCAACAAACCTTACAATCTGAACAATATAAGCAATTGAGAATAATACAACTCAAACTATAAACTCTAAATAATGATATAACCGTATATATAAAATAGAGCTCAAGTAAACAGATTTTGCAAAGTATTCACAGAGTTGTTCTTGTGTGTTCTTCCAGAGTTTTTAAACGAAAACAACCACACAAGTATTTATAAAGAACTATTAACGTTCGAATTAACCAATCAAACACCAACGGTCTTGAAACCTTTTCTCACGTTTAGTTTGTTTGATAAATTCGTTCATTAACGTTCACATAACGTTAACATACTGAAGTTTAGGAGAAAAGACGTTTAAGATATAAAACATTCAGTATATAACTAAAAACTGAGTTTAGAGAGTTTGTATAAGATAAGATATTTGAAAGATACAAACTCCTAAAAAATAGGAAAACTGTTTTGAAAAAATCTTTGTAAAAACTGAGCTCTAAAATTATATATATTACGTTTATATAATTTATAGAGTCCTTACATATCATGTCCTATAAAATCTCCATGAAATTAGGACTTCTGTTTTGACTTGGACAGTTTCTGGCGGAACAGTCTTAGCTTGCTGAAATGCACTGTTACTTCAAAGTTAGCTAGCTAAGATACTTGTAATCCTGCAATGTTAGCTGGCTGATAACAAGTAATATAAAGCCTGCACCAATACTGTTAAGACAAATATAGATACTGTCATTTCTTATACTAACAGCTAGCTAAGATTAATAACATCAAAATCAAGGATTATCAATCTCCCCCTTTTTGATGATTATTAACTCATCTATTTAGGAAAGTAAAACTCCCCCTAAATACCTGCATAAGAATCTTAGCAACATATTTAAATGCTATTAACATAGAAATCATAAAACAAGCATTTCATAAAAACCATAAACCAAGTCTCACAAACATACCACATTAAACCACATTAACATGTTCCAACTTAAACCACATTACCACATAACTTAAAAAAACTTAAACTGTTCTGAATAACCCAAACATAAAATATCCTAAATAAATCTCCCCCTTAATCATTAAAAAGGAAATAAACTTAGACATCGTTGTTATCGTCATTCTCTTCCATGCCATCAGGACCATCAACAGCTTCCAAATTCTGAGTAGCATCAGCAACATCCAAAAGAGAACTAGTACCAGCAGCATTCAGTGTAACCACCGCAGCAAAATCATGCAAACCACCAGTTGGAGAAGGAACACGAACAGATGGACCAGTACGAGCAGAAGCAGGAGTGTTTGTACCAAGAACAAGATCACGTAAGAATTTTAACTCATCACCAACATCATCAATCTTGCGACACATTGTCAAGTGACTCTCACGAAACTCACGCATAAACTCGTTCCAACGAATCTCAGAAATACCCGATAACACAGCATCAGCAGGTTTCTCAGAAACAACAACAGGAGGTTCAACATGCATAACAGTACCATCCTTCTCAACACGAAGAGAAGACTGCTTTAAACTATTACAATCCAAGAAATCTTTGGCAACAACCTTATCGTTCTCACCCAACTTAACACCAAACCAATCAAAAATACGAGTTAACAATAAACCATATGGAAGACCAGTACCCGGGGCAGCAGTTAAAACATCCATCATATTTTTGAGAATCAATTCAGAAAGATCGAACTTACGACCCGACATCAACATAGACACAACAACTACATCTTGAGCAGAGAAATTAGACCGAGTACCCAAACGAGGATTGACATTAGCCAAACACATTTTGAATACCAGATGAGCTAAAGGTGTGACAGTGTGAGTAGTAGGTGCAGCAAATTCAAGAATACCAGGAATACCACGAATGAGTCTTAACTGATCTAGAACAGAAAAACCATCTAAATCCTTAGGGCCTTTGGGTGTGTAAACAAAAACAGAGGATGGATTTTCAATACGCAAAATCGAATTTAACACAGAAACATTGAGCATAATTTTCGTATCACGAACATATGACATAAAATTGCCATACTTATCAGGAGTGAAATTAGCATAAAATTCAAGAATACACTCTGGATAAAATTCCTTAGGCAGTTCTACAAGAAACGACTCAAAACCCAATTCGGAAAACATCTTAACAGCACCAGATTGATGAAAGAGCTTACCAGCAAGAGGACGACCAGGGATAATTTTCCGAGTACCCAAATCGAGAGACTTAAAACGGGCTTCAAACTCAGTATTCACCTTGATTTTCTTTAATCCAGGAGGTTGCTTGACATAGACTTCCTCTTTTAAAAATCCATTAAGAAATGCGCTTTTCACGTCCATTTGATGTAGCTTGATCTTCTTGAAGCATGCAAATGAAAGTAGCATCCTTATTGATTCGAGCCTTGCAACCGGAGCATAAGTTTCCTCAAAATCTATTCCTTCTTGTTGATTATATCCTTGTGCAACAAGTCTGGCTTTGTTCTGAGTAACCGTACCAAATTCATCAACTTTATTCTTGAAGACCCATTTAGTACCGATAACTGAAACATCTTTAGGTGGCTCTACAAGTTCCCAAACATCACATCTTTCAAATTGATTGAGTTCTTCTTGCATTGCCATGATCCAATTTTCATCTTGAAGTGCTTCTTTGACATTCTTTGGTTCCTCTTGAGCTAGAAAGGCTGCAAATGCACAAAAGTTAGCATTACCTTTCCTAGTCTTGATTCCTTCTGATTTATCACCAATGATCAATTCTGGAGGGTGGTTCTTCACTGTTCTTGTTGACTTTGGCAATGAATGTTGAGCTATGACTTCCTCATTGACTCGAATTCGCTTGGATGGAGGAGATGCTTCACCACCTTCATAGATAGGCATCTTTTCTTGTGATCTCTGACCTCGTGGACCTTCCAAGGTGAGCTTGGATAACTGATCAATAGTTTCATCCATTGGGGAAGAAGTTTCAGCTGGCTTTTCAGCTGTTTGAGTTGCAGTAGACTGGTTGTCAGCTTGCTGAGATGCTGATATTTGCCTTGTCAGCTCGCTGTCATGACCTGTTTCTGCAATATCTTCCTCATCTCTTGACAGATCAACATTAGATTCTTGAAATGAAACTTCAATAGACTCTTCAACAATACGTTTAGATATATTATATATTCTATAAGCACGACTTGTTAAAGAATAACCCAAAAATATTGCTTCGTAAGATTTAGCATCAAATTTACCATCTCGATCAATAGTTTTGAGTACAAAACACCTGGAGCCAAAGACTTTGAAATATCCAATGTTTGGCTTCTTATTCCTCATCAATTCATATGGAGTTTTGTTGAGTATGGGCCTGATAAGTACCCTGTTAAGAACATAGCTAGCTGTGTTAACAGCTTCTGCCCAGAAACTCCTTGGCAGCTTGCTTTCTTGCAGCAAAGTCCTGGCAGTTTCTTGCAAAGATCTGTTCTTTCTCTCCACAACTCCGTTTTGTTGAGGTGTCCTTGGAGCAGAGAATTCATGTGTAATACCTCTTTCTTCACAATAGGCAATGAAGTCTTTTGAAATGAATTCACCTCCTCTATCACTTCTTATACCTACAAGTCTTGTATTCAACTTGTTCTCAAGTAAAGTGATTAGCTTCTCAAATTCACTAAAAGCACAATCTTTAGTACGAAGAAACAATACCCATGTATATCTAGAATAATCATCAACAATAACAAATGCATATTGTTTACCTCCAATGCTTTTATATGCTTCCGGACCAAATAAATCCAAATGTAGAAGCTCTAAAGGTTTAGTAGTTGATACCATTTTCTTTGACTTATGTGGAGTCCTGATTTGTTTGCCTAATTGACAAGCCGAACAGGTTTCCGTCTTGGCATACTTCAATTTGGGCAGTCCTCTAACTAGCTTCTTGGAAGACAGCTTGCTGAGTAGATCCATATGAGCATGTCCAAGCCTTCTATGCCAAAGATCCGGGTTTGTATCAACAGTAGCTAAGCAACAACCTACTTCCTGCATCTCAAAGTCCAACATATATATATTTCCTTCCCTTCTAGCAACTAGGGGGACTTTGTTAGTGCCAACATTAATAGTACATTTCTCTTTATCAAAAACAACAGTATGTCCATCATCATATAACTGACTTATACTAAGCAAATTATACTTAAGACCTTGAACATATTGAACTTTATCAATAGAAATGTTACTATTACCAATTGTTCCTTTGCCAAGTATGCGGAGTGTTTTGCTATCGCCAATTGTAACACTTCCACCCTTTTTCATTTTGAGACTAAGGAACTGAGATTTGTCACCACACATATGTCTTGTACATCCACTATCCAATATCCATTGATTTGCATTGACTTTAACCACAAGACATACCTACAAAACAAAGAACAAACAACTCAACGTTTTGGTACCCAAATTTGGTTGGGTCCTGCATGGTTAGTTGATAGAACATAGATAACATTCAATTCAGATCTCTTGATCCACATTTGGACCACTTTGGATGTTCGTTTTCCTGTTCTTCCTGTTCTGTCAGCTTGCTGCCTATAGGCTGTTTGTCTGTTCCAGCTTGCTGGTTTAGCATTCTGACTTGAGCAGTGATGTGATAAGTGACCTTTCTTTCCACATTTGTAACAAATTTTCCAAGGCATAGCATAATTATATGGAATACCCTGTTTGCCTTCATATTGAAAAGCCTTGTTCTTTGAAGTAGAAGCCATTCCAAGTCCTTCTTTATCCATAGGAACCTTTGTTTGTTTCATAATTATCTTTAATACTTCCTCTCATTGAACAAATTTTCCCATGCCTTTCTCCAGCTTTGCAACCTCAGCTTCCAATTCCTGTATCTTCTCAGCTTGTTGATTTGCTTCAATTGAGATGGATTCTCTGATTTTAAACGTCTCAAGACATACATCTCTTGCTTCAATTTCTGCACGTAACTCGCTGAGTTCTTTCATCAATGTGTCATTTCTCTTGAGGAGAAGCTTGTTAAACCCTTCAAGTTGTGTTAGCTTTCCCTTTAGATCGGAAATGAGATCTTCATGATTGTTTGATGGAGTCTTTTCAGCCATTAGCTCAGAAATCATTTTTCGAAGAGAAGCATTCTTCTTTTCAAGCTCGTTGTTCTCATTCTTTAATTCCATGAACTCCACAATAGATATAGTACTATGTCTCTGCAAGGTTAGTTCATCTAATGAATGATTACTAGAATTTGAATCAGAATTTATAGAGTTTACCTCACTATTATTGTCATCCGAATCTGAAGTATCACTTTCTACAAGGCCATCTTCCGTGATTCCTCGTATTGTATCTTCATCATCAAGACCAACAAGAGCTAAGTTCACCATCTCATCACCTGATTCATCATCAGAAGCTGAATCCTCATCATCACTCCATGTCAAAAGAGCTTTAGACTTCTTTCTGTCCCTTGAGGTAGCTAGCTGCTTTGGCTTGTTCTTCAACTTGTAGCAGTCCCTTTTGAAATGTCCTTTCTTGCCACATTCAAAGCATGCATCATCCTTTGAATCCCTTGACTCTCTTTTTGCACCAAAAGCCTTTCCTTTCTTTAGTTTATCCCTCTTTTCAATCATCTTCTTGATTTTTCTGGACATAAGAGCCAATTCTTCATCTGATTCTGATTCTGCATCTGAAGTCAGCTTGCTGCTACTAGAATGTAGAGCTAGATTCTTCATCTTTTCAACTGGAGCTTTCACAGATTCCATTTTACTTTCATGTATCTTGGTCTCAAACTGTTCTAACTCAGCAAAAATAGATAGATGATCCATAGTGTCAAGATTTGATGAAGACTCCAAGGAGGTAACTTTTGGTTCATAGATGAATGGTACCACACTTAGAACTTTCATGTTTATTTCGTCTTGAGGGATCTTTTTGCCAAGTCTCTCAAGTGCATTGATGTTCATTTGAAATCTAGCTTGACTTTCTTTGATAGTTTCACCTTCCCTGAGTTTAAAATTTCCAAACTCATTCATTAGCTTGCTGAGTTTGACTTTCTTCAAAGATGTTGAACCTTCATGATAGGTTTCCAAAGCATCCCACATCGCCTTTGCTGATTTAAGAGATGATACTTTGTCATGCTCAGCTTGATTTAGCCCATTCATGAGAGAATTCCTTGCTTTTCCATTATAGCCAATTTTGATCAATTCATCGGAAGTAAGATCATCAATATCCTTATCTTTGCCATCTTTATCAAGGAACACATATGGACCCTTCTGAACAACCCTTAGCACAAGTGGATCTCTATATAGAAACGTTTCCATGCGCCCTTTCCACCAGTTGTAGTTGTCTGTTCCAGTGAGGAGAGGAGCTCGGTAGTCAGACTTTCCTTCGGGATAATTGTCAGCCATTTGATCGATACTTTTCCTGTTACAGAAATATTAGTATACCAATGCTCTGATACCAATTGAAAATGCACACCTAGAGGGGGGGGGGGGTGAATAGGTGTTATGGCCAACTATATCCAATTTTAAAGTTTTACCAAATAATTAACTGCCAACTTGTCAGCTAGCTAAGATGAACAAAACGAAGTCTGTCAGCTAGCTAAGATAAACAATGCAATGCAGAATTGAAATAGCAGTAAGTAAAAACACCAAGAATTTTAGCCAGGTTCGACCCCTATTCTCTATGGTCTACGTCCTGGTCCCCTACCAAACCTGGTAAGAGAATAGATTATTAATCACTATAAAAACCGATTACAAGATTAATACATATATCTCCCTTCTTCCCTGTCACTGATAGCAGCTAGCTGACACCCTTGTTCCCTGAATCAAATGATCTCTAAGTACTATACTACCCAAGTATAAACTTCTCTATCAAACTAATTCCCGAACCCTTGTGTCTTAGCCTGCAACTCAGCAACAAACCTTACAATCTGAACAATATAAGCAATTAAGAATAATACAACTCAAACTATAAACTCTAAATAATGATATAACCGTATATATAAAATAGAGCTCAAGTAAACAGATTTTGCAAAGTATTCACAGAGTTGTTCTTGTGTGTTCTTCCAGAGTTTTTAAACGAAAACAACCACACAAGTATTTATAAAGAACTATTAACGTTCGAATTAACCAATCAAACACCAACGGTCTTGAAACCTTTTCTCACGTTTAGTTTGTTTGATAAATTCGTTCATTAACGTTCACATAACGTTAACATACTGAAGTTTAGGAGAAAAGACGTTTAAGATATAAAACATTCAGTATATAACTAAAAACTGAGTTTAGAGAGTTTGTATAAGATAAGATATTTGAAAGATACAAACTCCTAAAAAATAGGAAAACTATTTTGAAAAAATGTTTGTAAAAACTGAGCTCTAAAATTATATATATTACGTTTATATAATTTATAGAGTCCTTACATATCATGTCCTATAAAATATCCATGAAATTAGGACTTCTGTTTTGACTTGGACAGTTTCTGGCGGAACAGTCTTAGCTTGCTGAAATGCACTGTTACTTCAAAGTTAGCTAGCTAAGATACTTGTAATCCTGCAATGTTAGCTGGCTGATAACAAGTAATATAAAGCCTGCACCAATACTGTTAAGACAAATATAGATACTGTCATTTCTTATACTAACAGCTAGCTAAGATTAATAACATCAAAATCAAGGATTATCAATCTCTATCCTCAGTTCCTGTGCTTTTTCGGCCTCTAACTTCGCGACTTTCTTACGAGTGAATGGGTATGCCGAAATTTTATATCGATACAAAATGTCCTGCCCAAATGGTTCGATACCAATCTTCAGTATCACCTTGACAATACTCAAAAATACGCAGCAACTTCTTATGATTCGGGTCTTTAAACGGGAGTGCCAACCAAGGCATAGTCTTAAACTCTATCCAAAATGATTCTTCCGTACAATAATCATAAGTGCGTGGCGTGTCATGAAGGTAAATGAGCACAACCTCAAAGCTTTTTCCGGTTCTTGCCAACTCTTCGTAAGCCATCTTCAGTTCTTCAGTATCGGACTCCTCGGTGGTCTCATGTTCATAGAAATATAGGGCTACCACCTTATCTTCAAGAGTGTGAATAGGTACATGTATGTCCGAAAGGAAAAATGAAGGAAAACATTAATTAAGTTTTATTGTGTGCATGTCTAGATGCCACCAAAAAAAATTAAAAAAAATTCAAGTAAGATACAGAGTATATATAATAGGAGTTATCTAAAGAAAAGCAGTTCTTTGGAAAGATTATAATGGAGTAACCAAAATTAAGAAGAAAAGCTATGCTAGAGAACTAACATGTGACACATCCTGATCCATGAATCTACAAAATCCTTCACATTGTATCTAATTAAAGCCAGGTATTGTAGACATTCCCTCATTTACATCTCCCATAAAATAAATGAAATATAAAGCGAACTTCAATATTTTAACAACGAACCTATATTTTTGATGAGATCAGTAGTAGCATGTGCAAAACTGGAGTCACAATACCAAAAATTTAAGGCCTGAGCTGAATAAAATGTTTCTCACCAATATTCCAAAACAATATATATTTATAAATATACATATATGTATATAGGCCTTTACTCAAATGAAAACTCAACTATTATGAGATATGAGATCTAATAGCCACACATTTCTTAAACTACTTTTAATTTGGACCACTCATTTTAGATCTTATCATCTTCACCTGTTACCATCACCACATCATTCTTCCTCGCTCCTCCCACCATAATTTCCGGTCAAATCCACCACCAAGCTTCGACCACGACCCACCACTAACCCCTATATCTCTCTCTCTCTCTCTCTCTCATCTTTATTCTTTCTTCTCCAGCCACCCTCGACAATGTTTCCAAGGACTTTTGTTTTGTTTTTGGAACACATGTACATCAAATCGGTAATTTTCTGGCTGATGTACTCTGATTTGAAAATGTCATCCATAGTGATCTTATTGAAAATTATGGTAATTTTTTTTAATCTTTGCAAATTTTTTTTAGTTTTTTGGTTATTTTGAAGGTGATGATAAATGGTGGTTGTGATTGTTTTTGTTTAATTATGGTGATTTCTATACAATTTTTTGGTGATTCACGGGGATGGTTCGAGGTGGTGGTTGGATATGGTGACGGTGTGATGGTTTGATTGCAGTGATTTTTATTTAAACTTGGATTGTGTCGGTAGTGGTGGTTAGTAGTGGTTGGAGTTGGCGGATGAATTAAGAAGATAATGAAGATGAAAATGTTGATAAGATTAATGAGTGGTAAGAGATTAGATCAATATTTAAATGGATGGTCAGGATTAGATCTCATATCTCACAATAAACTGGGGTTCTCTCACTTGAGCATGATTCTATATATATGTGCAATCTGAAATTTAAAATAATGTTCAATAACACATAAGATAAGCATAACACTTTACTATAACGTCATAATTGTCATCATCACAATATTACGCAATCTACAAATCATACCTTATCTCCTTCGTTTGAGATGACATAATCACGATGAGGGGATACCAATAATGTTTTCAAGGAGGGATCTTTAATGATTGCATCATCTTCTGCCTTAAGAAATTTTACCCTTTCATCACTAAAAGGATAACCCAAGGCTCCATATCGTTCGACAATATCCAAAGCATGACATTGCAAAATAATGCCTTCCGAATCAATGACAAACATCGTTTGATAAGACGTTGCTCGACAAAAGACATTAAAGCTTGTCTGCAACCTTTTACTGGATGTTATATCTGAAAATGGAATGGAAGTCCATGACATGCACGAAAATAATTCTTCAAAACACCTATGAGACTCTGTTTGGGAAGAATGATGGAGTGATGTTTCTCCATGGAAGCTAGTATCAGCATCATGTAGAGGGACAAAAACAACCTCAAAACCATTGCTTGATCGTAAATAGTTGTATACATCTATCACCAATGTTGTGTAATACTTGGAATAATAACCAGAGGTAAAGATCGGCATAAAATACAGAGCAATAACCTTGTCTGCCAATTGATCAGCCCTAACCTACAAAACAAAGAGTATATATTACTATGTAATAAGCTAATTAAAGGTGGTATAAGATTATAGTTTGAAACATAAAGAGTAGACCCGGCAATTTGGTACACGAGACCGAAAAACAACACAAAACGACATTAAACTTTAATGTTTGTGTTTGTATTTTGAGTACACGATATGAAAGTACACAACCTGAATTAGTGTCGTGTTTGGGTACACGACATGACACGAAAGTACACGGCATAAATATATTTACATTCACATATTAATATTTATTAGATACATGTATATTTATTTATATAATTATACATAATTTTATGATATTGTGCGTTAGTAGAGTTCTGGAGAGAACTCATTTTTAAGAGAGAACCAGAGAACCAATCCTGGCCATACATTTTCTCTAAGGTCATGATGATTAACCTAGGGTGAAAAACCGGGGTTAAAACATGTTGTCTTATTAACGATGATCTGTTAGTCATATGATGATTCATGAAATACGAATTTCTTGTATTATTCATTATGTCTAATCCTATTAGGGTTTCTAATAAGATCATAACCGAGAATTCTTCTAAAAGAAGATATCTCTGTTTCTATCTGCATGGAGAACTTATAATAAAACCGAACCTGTTCAGTTTTAAATTCTTCTAAATCCCAGATAAGGGCTCTAATTTCTCTATTGTCTTTGTTAGAGACAACTTTCCTAGATACCTGTAATAGATGCTCTAGATATTGATGGTTATCCATATAAATCATGGCATTACCTTCTATATTGACAAACCACGGCTGTGTATTAGTCATAATATTAAGTTCTCATAGAATTTAGACGATTACTGTCAATCATTATATATAATGAGTTTATATTAATCAGAATAAATTTAAAGATAGAGATTGTAAATGATATTACCGGGTATTCTTTTAATGAACTTCATTTGTAGTAGTGATTGTAACGTTGAATAAAACCTCAGTTTGAATTCTTCATCTCATGCTATTCTGCCTTGTGGTCGCTCAATCCATGGTCGGCGATTTCCCTATATGGCCACCTGCCTAAAGCGGTACTTTCCTGTGACCCAGGCGGACTCCAGAGTCTAAGACCGGACACTAAGCATGAAATAGTTTTTAAATTCAAACTAAAATGTTTTATTCCATACAATATAATACAAAGGATTCATTATGAATCCCTTTATCACACTTACAATCCCTAAGGGGACTACTCACACATTTTCTTTCTGGACTAAACTTGTTTCCTTGATTATTGATAATTCAGGGAATTGATGTCCTCACTCTGAAAAATAACTCATCCTTTTATAGAATAAGGTATGAGGATCTGTACAAGTGTATCTACGTCATTGCATGCGTAGTCTACATTATTGATGCTCTGAAGAGATAAGATTCCATTCCTGGACCACTGCTTTTTCTTCTGCTTTATTGGTAGGGATGTCCTCTTTACAGTATTGACAGAGATAGCTTTCATCTGTTCCTGTCTTCTTTATTATTCGAGCACTAACTTTACAAAAGTCTGGATAGTGGGCATCGAATATTTGCTGGCTTTTAGTCATACGTCTCTTGCATGCAACTAAAGTTTCTTTGTCTTCTTGGCTCATAGCAGTATGAGTCTTGGAAGTCATGATGCAATTTGTGGTAAAATAATTTATCTTTACCATATCGCTTTCTTTTATGCAGAGAATCTTTTCCAAAATGGCTGCATATTTGTGGAGGGCTATTTGCTTCAAGTCTTTCTTTTCCAGAGAGACTGGTTTTGCTTCACTTGGTGTATAGCTCCTTTCCTTGACAATTCCTAACTGGACATAATGGAATGGTTTTACCAGCATGTCGTTGTAGTCTTCGTCCCAGAATGGTAGTGATGACTGAACCTTAATGAAGATTTCCTTTGCGGGGTTCTTGACGCACTTAGTTCTGAACTTTTTGACTGCTTCCTTGAATGACTTTGGAAAACTGCCAATTTCTAGCAAATTACTAGATGGGTAAATTAGATTAACTAACCCATTAACATAAGCTTCATGTATTATCTCAGCATTTGCGTTTGGATAAAAGTTGAAATAACTTATGTTTGCTTTATCCGTGGTGAAAAACTTGTGCTCCACGAATTCTTGCTCTGCAGCTGTTCTTCCAAATTCATAGAAGTAACTGAAACTGTCGAAGATGGTTTCTCCATTATCTTCGTTAAAATCTATGATTAGATTTTCTATTTTTACCTTTCCTAACACCTTTTGTGAAGAGGCTGTCTTTTTCAAGGCTTATTTGAAGGTTGGCTTCAATGTGTCCGCAGAATTGATAAGACAAAGAGGTGGCTTCATCATTTCTGTGGTATAGAGATCAGCAGATACTCTAGCTTCCTGAAATTCTTTAAACTTCTTATGCGAGACTCCTGAAATTCCTGAAACTGCAGATACTCTAGATTCCTGAAATTCCAGAAGGTTTTACAAAAGATTGCTCTGATGATTTTTGTGGGATTTGTATTCCCCCGTTAGGCCTTAGATTTAAATCATAGGGTTGAACTAACGTTAGAGAGGTCTGAACCTCAGTCTGAATTTTTTTGCAAATTCACAGCATTCAACGGATTTGTTGTTTCTTTACCAGGAGCCGTTTGCTCTGGAATAGCTTGTTCTTCACTCTGTGAAGAGGAAGGTGAACAAATGACCTTTTGTTGTTCAGTCTTTAAAGGACTTACATATTCAAGCTTAGTTCTGACAAGCTCGAGTTCCTTAAGAAGAATGCTCTCCTTTAATCGTAACATTTCTATATTCTCTTCCATTCTGATGGAAGGGTCTCAAAGAAAGAGATTTATATTTAGGCCAAATGCCTTTGATTCTTTTGGGAGAATCGTGTGTGTAATAGAGGTGTTTTGAGGTTTTGGTGTGATGAATACCATAGCCGATCGTCTCTATTTATAGGATTTCTGGAGTAATCCTCTGAATACCTGTCCATGATAAAACTTTAATAGTAAAAATTTTATTGGTTAGTATTAAATTCTCTAGTCAAAAAATCTGCTAGACAATTTTTTGTTCCTTCAATGTGTTCCACATCAAAAGAATATCTGGAAAGCCACTGTTGCCATCGCACTAGTCGACCTTGTTTGTTATCCCCTGCAAGCTTAATTCGCAAGAAATAAGTAAAGTTTCTATTGTCAGTTCTTACTAAAAATTTAATAGGAGTAAGATAAATAGAAAACTTATTGATAACTCTAATTACTGCAAGGTACTCTTTTTCGTTAGAGTGGAAATTCCTTTCAGCATTTTTGAAGCTACCAGAAGTATATCTGCATATTAATTCTTGATCAGAATTAACTGCCTTGAGAACTCCTCCCCAGTATTCTCCTGAAGCGCCAGTCTCAATGATAAGCTTCTCTTCTGGTTGAGGATGATAGAGTTTTGGAAAACTCTTTAGATTCTTCTTGACTTTGCTGATATAGCTGGAGTCTGAATCTTCCCATTTCCATGGTATATCCTTTTTGAGCTTAGCCTGCAAAGGTGCACGTAAAGCTGCAAGTTTTGGAATATAATCAGATGCATAAGTTAATATTCCTAAAAACCTTTGTAACTGTTTTTTGTCTTCAAGTTTATCTGGAAACTTATGAATATGTTCTAAGATATGTGGTTGAGGACAATGAGTTCCTTGATCAATTTCTAATCCTAAGAAATTAATCTTTGTCTTGAAGAGTTGAGCTTTCTTTTTGGATAAAATGATTCCAAGTTGCTGGCATTTTTTCAAAATTGTTGCTAGATGTCTGAGATGATCCTGCTCATTATCACTAAAGATAAGAATGTCATCTACATAAACACAACCGAATTTCTCAAAGGATCTAAATGCATTTTGCATATGTCTTTGAAATATGGAAGGTGCTTGCTTCAAACCGAAGGGAACAACGATCCATTGATAATGTCCTTGGGGACAAGTGAATGCAGTCAATAGCTGTGATTCTTTATCTAACAATACCTGCCAGAATCCAGATTTGCAGTCTAATGAACTAAACATTTTCTTACCTCGAATAAGGGTGAGAAGTTCATCCTTGTTGGGTAAATTATGGCTGTCACCAATTGTCGCATCATTAATGGACTTGTAGTTGACTACCATTCTTTTCTTTCCACGTCTTCGTTCTGCTTCATTTTCTACTAAAAATGCCGGAGACATATGTGGTGATTTGCTGGGTATGATGATCTTCATATCCAGAAGCTCTTGAATCTGTTTACCAAATTCTTCTCTGTCCTGTGGGCTGTATTTCATAGGTTTTAACTTTATTACAGTTTTGGGATCTTTGAGCTTGATTGTTGCTTTCATCCAATTCTTAGTCTTTTCGGGATCTAAGGGATTTTCTGAGCATACTGAATCTAATAATTTCTCAATTATAGATTTCTTTTCTATTTCAAGAACTAAATTTTGTATAATAAAATTCGATTCTTTATATTTTTTAATACTATCCTTCCCCCGTTCTAAAAAGTGAATTTTATTAGAACTAATATTGATAGCATCTGGTTTTTGAACCTTTGATTTCTTTTTCATTGATTCAAGAAAACCTTTAACTCCAACTCTATAAGCTGTAGTTACCTTACTGATATATACTTCTTTTCCTGAAAGAGTTAGTATAATCATTTTTGTAAACTGAGTAAATGGTTCATATAACTGACAAAAATTATTGCCTAATATGAAATCAATATCAGATTCTTGTTGATAAACAGTTGGAATATGAAATATTTCTCCCGCTATCAAGATATTAAGGTTTTTATATACCTTATTAATTGAAATGGTGCTTCCATTTGCAATTTTTACCTGTATAGGTCTTTCTGAGTTAACCCAATGTTCTTCTGGGATAACGTGTTTGCTTGCAACACATAAGCTTGCTCCTGTATCTACATAGCAATGTAACTCTATTTGTTTATATCCTGCAAATTTCAATTTTCCAGATATGTAAATAGAATTAGGATTAGTAATGTTAGTCATTACTAATTCTTCAATCTCTTCAATCTGAAGAAGATGATTCATCGGACTCTGATTCTTCAGATTCAGGTTCTATTTCTTCAATAGTGTAGATTTTTTGTTCGTCTTCATAAGGGTCTTCAATAGGATCATAACCCAAATAACGAATTTGTTCAAGCATTTTGACTTTGTCATCATGCTTTTTTCTATTAGGGCATTCATTTGCATAATGTCCTTCTTCGTTGCAGATCCAACACCTGCAGTTTTTCTTGCCTTTTGGGCAAAACTTTTGTTTATCGTTAGACGATTTAAAAGATTTTTTCTTTACATATTTACCTGGTTTAAAGGATTTCTTCTTCTTTTTAAACCTGTATTTTGGAGATATATTCTTATTAGAATATTTCTTTTTCTTCTTATATTTTTTGTCATAATTAGGATTACAACCAAAATTATAAGATTCTTCTGTAAGCTTAGCACAACATCTTTTGCTAAACTTTTTCAGTTTTTTCTGTGTCCTACTGAAATCACAATAGCTAAGGATTTCATTTTTGACAATTCGTTGAGCAAAAGCTAAACTATGTTGTGTCAGGACTGTTCTTTCCTGCAAAAACTTAGTCATGGCTTTCTCACCTACCAATGGTATCTTGCGAATGTAATCTTCTACATAGACATGATACTGATTTTGGTCTCCTGTGTTAATCATATGCATTTCATATATACAAAAGAATTTGTCTATGACACATATATCACACAATTGCATTTTACTAAGTGCTAATTTAGCATTCTCCTTAATCTTATCTTTTTTCTGTTCTTTAGCATTGACATAATCAACCCCTAAAAACATGGTATAGATAGCATCTACAATTTTATTAAAGGCTTCTATTGGTTCAACCATATCGAGGTATTTGGTATCCCAATTTACATCTTTAATAAATCTATTAACAACTCCTGCTGTTTTATGATCAACTAATATTAAAACGGTACTAGCATCATCATAAGATATAGGATTAGTTTGAATTATTAAACTAATTTCCTTTTCCCAACTATCGATTAATATTTTTCTGCCTGATTCACAATCGATATTTAGTACATTAGAACCAAATAAACTTTGATTCGTTCTAAACTCAGTAGTAGGCGGGTAAAAGTTACCTTTTCTCCTGTT
Source organism: Heracleum sosnowskyi (assembly GCA_030848705.1). Taxonomy (NCBI): domain Eukaryota; kingdom Viridiplantae; phylum Streptophyta; class Magnoliopsida; order Apiales; family Apiaceae; genus Heracleum; species Heracleum sosnowskyi. The sequence continues at coordinate 15,327,376 of CM061237.1, forward strand.
TACTGGTCTTTTTGTTCTTGAAGTTGATGCTGCGAATGGATTTTCATCCTGATCACCTTCTTGTTTATTCACCCTAAGTGTTTGTTGAACAAACTCTTCTTCTGATGAATCTTCTTCTAGAGAATTTGACTCTGGTGAGCTAAATTCTTCAATGACATTTAGATAATTAGTAGAATTAAAGCCAAATAAAGATTGTAATTCTGAATTATCTGCTACTTTTTGATTAGCAAGCTCGGTGTCTTCTAATTCCAGTAGATCTAATGCTTTCGCAAATTGCTCTTCTTGTTAGTCATCTTGAATTTCTGACTCAAGTACTTTCCAAAAGAATTTTTCTATGTCTTGCATATAGTTCATGCCTTCTTTATTGATGGTGAACTGAATGGCCAAGTCATACTGTTCGGATTCTTTCCAGTTCCGAGTTCTTCGTTACCTACATCATGGTTAGGATAACTATATCGATATCGGTTTTTTCCTTTATCTCTATTTCCTTGTTCTGTTGATGGAACAAGTTGTTTATTCTCTGGAGCCTTTGATTGGTTGTTGATGGCTTCAAGGATTTCTTTATTGCAGTGACAATCTTGAATTGTTGTTTTCAATTCTGTAATTATCTTTGCAGCTGCGGCTTCAATAACATTGTTAGCACGTTGTTCTTTAAGCAACTTAAGAATTTCTTCTATCTGTGGCTTAATAATATCTTGGAATTCTTTAAGACTCATCCTAAGATTTTCTTAAGGTATTCTTCGATTTCATTTAATTTAGAAGTGAAGTCTATAACTTCATTTCTGTCGATAGGAATTTTTTCAAGATGGTTAATCTTTTCTTCTATTCTATCGATTTTCTCAATGTTTTTAATTAAAAGAGTTTTTAGGTCTTCTAATTTCTGGTTATCCCCCCCTTCTAAAAGAGTGGAGAATTTGTCATAAACACTATTTGTTTTAGACAATTCTTCACTGGGATCTTTACTGAGTCCAAAGTAACTCAATAGTTTATAACATCCTAGTAAAATTCTACCTGTAATCTGGTTAAGATTATTAGTAGAAGAAATAAGAGTTGTTAGACTCTGATTTCCAGTATATCCACTAAAGATATACTTTCTTTGCTGACTATCTATTCCTTCATTCAATTTCTTGATATTAAGGATTTTTCCTTTCTTATAGATGTATGGCTGCATCATAAAAGGGGTAGTCATTTTTATAAAAGTTCTAATCTCTGACATAGATTATCAACTTTTCTAGAGACGCTCTTTAGCAAGTTGCTATCGGATGTCTCACCAATTTCCAGACTGTTTCTTCTGAAACTCATTCTAGGCTGTTGTCCTAGAAAAGGTTTATCTTTAGCAATATCAATTGCCCAAGAATTATCTAAGGGTCTTATTTCAGAAAATTGCTTTTCTTCTACAGATCCTATTTCTGAGAAAACATCTTCTAATTCTATGTTTTCTTCTTTCCTATAGTCGATACTATGATGACTATTGGTTAATGCATAAGCTACCAGATAGGTTATTCTAAAGACTTTATCTCCTGGATTCATCAAATTCTCTCTTTCGAATTGATGTACAAAAGATAATACTTGATCTATGTTCTTTGTGTCCTTACTAAATGCGTATTTAGGATAGACTGTAAACATAAATTTTTGGTAGGCTAAGTTTCCTCTAGCTGCTCCCAAAATGCAATCACTACGGTCATTGATTCTGTTGTCTATTAAGGCCATCTTAATAGGTGAATCTATGCCTTCTTTAAATTCTGCTTTTAGCAAAATTTTTATAGCTCATAAATGAACTACGTTAATGGTTGCTCTAATCTTAGAGTCAATTTTTTGAAGGTTTCTATTAATCTCTTCCTTAGTGATAAGGGGTAGGAACACTGAACCTTTAGTATCTTTAATATCTATATGCATTTCTTTTGTTTTAACAAAATAGAATATAGAATTTTTTCTTTTTAAGAAATTTAACATAGGGATGTTCAATATTTTCTCTTTTTTCAAATCAAGTTTTGTTTTCCTGATTTTAGAAAAAATTTCTTGCTTTACTAAAAAGCTACCTTGAAAACCTTTTTCATTTTCAGAAAATTCGATTTCAAAATTATTCTGAGTTTCCTCAGAGTTTTCCTCAGGATTTTCTTTATCTAAAATATTCATTTTAAATAAAAACATGGATCTGATACCAAGTTGGGGATTGTCCAAATAATATAAAAGCATAATTAAATACTAGAATATTTATAGGATTTTGCGGAAAAAGAATTAGATAAAAATCTATTTTTTTCAATTTGTTATAGATTTTACAAGTCTTAAAAGATAAGTAAAATGATGAATGGTTGTGATTGGAATCAATCTGACGGTCCAGAATGGTACTCTGGTGTACTATTAAGTTATGGTTCTCTTTGGAACCTTTGCCTATATATATATAGGGTTGCACGTTTTTTATATAAGAGTGTTCATCATGGATCATTGACCTATATGTATATTGTGTGTTATTTATTAATATTTTTATTTTTATTTAACATTCCACAAAAACAAGACAGGAATGTACACGAATACGAAAATACACAAACCCTAAATGGTCGTGTCTGGGTTTATCAATCAGGTATACCAAACAAGAAAATAAACAACACGAACGAATTGTAATGTGATAAAGAGTCTCTCGTATGTTACAATTCTTATTCAGGTCAAGAATAAAGATAATTTGAAGGCTTATTGACCTTTTAGCCCTTAAAGTTTGACTGTTTATACCCATCAGCCCTAAAACTTTGAACCCGTACCTTTTAGCCCCTGAGGTATCCAGTAACGGCCAATTAGCCCTTGTAACGGTTCAGACGAAAAAAAAGTCAAAAACGGTATAAATTGCAAGGGTAAAACAGACAAATGACAGTTGGCCACTCCCTCCAAAAACAGAGAAGCTTCTCCCGCCAAAGCACTAACCCCTGTACTTCTGCTTATATATATATATATATATATATATATATATATATATATATATATACACACGTGTGTATGAGTTTATAAGAATTTGTAAACAAGGAGGCATGAACATGGAACCTGTTTGTTGGTGTGGGAGATCTGCTGTGTTAAGAACATCATGGACAGATGCAAACCCGGGAAGAAGATTTTGGGGATGCTTGCGTTTCATGGTAAAACCAATGTTAATCAATTATTATTTGCTAAATTATTTGTTACTGAACTAATGCTTGTGTGCAGGAAGACAGAGCTAATGCTTGTAACTATCACTTATGGTTTGACCCCCCTATGTGCCCAAGGTCAAGAACTATCATTCCAGGGCTATTGAGAAAGGTCCAGAAGCTGGAAGATGAATTAAAGAAGTTTGAGGCTGGTGTTGCTGAAAAGAAAGCGAACAAGAGACGCCCTATTCTGTTGTTCATGGTTCTTAATTGGCCAAGTTGGGTTTATTCTGAATTCTGGTAGGTACTTCCTTGCTAAGTATCCAGAATTTATGAAGGGTAACCCTTTTTGCTCTCTAGTACATGTATGGTCTGCAAAACAATAAAGTTAAAGGGTATTCAATACAATATTCACACAAAAGAGCAATATACACAAGTAATAAAAAGACTAAAATGTCCATGAAATGTACCTGGCCCCAAAGTTTTTATTTGGATGCATTTGTCAAAATTTAAAGATGCAAAAAGAGTCCAGGGGCATGGATCTCTACAAACAGCCCTAACTCTAGTTCTGTCACTTTTAACAAATTTCACCATCCTCCTTTCACTTACTGAATGCTTCATTATGGCCTCTCTGCATTGATTATGATCTGTGAATATCATCCCCACTTTCCAAGTTGGATTGTCTATGTCTTTGTATACTGGAAATGTTTTTTTCCTCTTTCCAGCTTCAATATCATCTTCTAGTTCACCATTGTCTCCCAAACTATCTAGATCATCACTGTCATACTCACTATCACTTCCTTTCTCCATTACAATTTCTTCACCTAGACCAAGTTGTTGTCTTAATCTACCCACCCACTCAATCCCCTCATCAACATTCTTATAAAATAGCATGTCATCATCTTCACTTGAGTAATTAGACTCAGAAAGATCATAATCATCAAGTTCATCACTCCAGTCTCCTACATCATTGCTACCATCTCCTTCAAGCCTACCTAAAAAGGTCTCATCTTCATTTGGTACTAAATCTTCTTTATTGGAATGCTGAACATATACATCTATTTTGTTATCATTTTCCAATGCTAATCCTATCATATCACTAATATGACCCTCATGTGACATTAACACTAAACCACCGTCCAGTTCTTCTTTAGGCTTCCTGTAATACAAAGAGCGAAGTCCCCCATAACCCAAAGCTTTACTCCATGCTCTCAGATTGTCCATGGTAATCATATCAAGGTCTCCGAAATAATAAACAGTTACTTTACCCCCAATATATTCAGTTTTTGGTACCCAAATGAACCTCCCACCATGAAACAAACTCAAGCTTATAACATCATCTTCACCTTCAATAGACACAAATCAACAATACATAATTACTCATACTATTTACAGGTCCATGCACCACAACATCAAAAAAACACGAATACATTATCACAATCGTATAAACAGATGATCAACTCCTAAAAACACAATCACAATGATTTCGAAATGAAAAATACGAATAAGAAGATGCAAAATACATACCACGAGAACTTCCACCGGAATCCCCCATTCTTCGATTGACAATCGCCCAGACTCCTTCAGTTTGTAATCGATTGGTCTACTTGCTTACTTTAGGGCTCAAAGAGTATGTAAACGTATATAACTACTTTACCATTCTGTCATTTGTCTGTTTTACCCTTGCAATTTATACCGTTTTCGACTTTTTTTTCGTCTGAACCGTTACAAGGGCTAATTGGCCGTTACTGGATACCTCAGGGGCTAAAAGGTACGGGTTCAAAGTTTTAGGGCTGATGGGTATAAACAGTCAAACTTTAAGGGCTAAAAGGTCAATAAGCCTAATTTGAATTCAAGGAGGTCCGAAGGACACACTGAAACAACAGTTTTTAGACCTTTCAAGTGAATCAGTCTAGAAGTAACAAAAGGGTTAATGTATTAAAACACTCAAAAGTGGTATATAGTAAAATAAAACTGAACATACATGATTGTTAGTATTTGTAATGAGGTAATCCCTGCTTTGTGTAAATAAAAGGTCTGGCAAATCAATGACATCTCCGTTTCTTATGATCTGCTTCCTACTCTGTTTCTCCGCCCCCATGGTACAATCTAAATCAGGTGCTCTTTTTGCTTCCTCTCCAATTTGAAGGTCTTGGTATCCTGTCAGCCAAAGTTTCAGATCAAAACGAGGCCTAAAAAGCTATACAGATATTTATTCAACTGCGATTGACACTTTTTAATCATGTGAAACGTGAAAATATAAAACCTTTAAATCACACAAAATCCAAATCCGTCGAATCAGGTTGTAATGGCAGCGTTGGATTCGGGGGTGGCTCGACTGTAAGCAATTGCTTTAGGGCCTCCGAATATATAAACTTTTTTTGATAGATAACATGGGAGTGAGGTGAGAAGGGTAAAAAGAAACTCTTATCAGGGATAAACATAGAACTTAGGGATAAAAATTAAATTGGTGTTACAATAATTAAAAATTATTTAATAAATTTAGATACTTACTTTATTATTTGATTTTATATTAAGTTATAGAAATTGAATTTTGACGATTTCATAACTCACGTGAAACTAATGAAATTATCTTTAATTTAATGATGTTTTAATAATTATTAGCTTATATCTCGTGCGATGCACGGTTTTCTTTAATATTTTATTATTTTTTATTTAAATTTTTATAATTATATATTATTTTATGAAATTTTAATATATATTAATATGTGTATATAGTAAATTAGATTTATATATCTAATAATATAAATAATTTAATTTAATAAATTGTTGACTTAATCTTTAGTAATATTTTAGATATTAAAACATTTATACCATTTTCTTCTTTTCTACCATTTTTTTATTTTTACTTTTGAGTAAATAAAACGTTGGTTTATATTATTTACAGAATGTTACATATTATATATTCCAATTTTTTTTAATGGATTGAGTATACTCTATATTTCTCTTTTGTCATTTTAAATGATTGATATAAAAAATAAAATTTTAAATAATATAAAATTATACATAAATGTAATCGATTCCTGAAAAAATATGAATTTATTTATATTCTCCTTTGTGTAGATCTTTACTAATGGAGGAAACTAAATATCAATAGATCTTTACTAATGGAGGAAACTAAATATCACTAATGGAGGAAACTAAATATTTGATTATAATATTCTTGCCTTCAAAATATCTAAATTATAAAAAAACGTGTATTACCTTACATTATTTTAAACTTTCCTCTATTATTATCTAAATATTCTAATAATATTTATTTTCAAATGAAATTAACATCTTAACATTCTTTTCTCCTAAACTTTCTTTTTTATGTGATATAATAGAAAATAAAAGAACGTTTTGGTAAATAAGAAGTTTAGAAATTAAATCGGTCTTGCATAAGAAATTAATTAATTAATACTAAAGATTAGAAAAAATCTCAATTGCTTTTTAAATATTTACTAATAGAGGAAACTAAATATACAATTTCAATATTCTTGCATTTAAAATCTCTACTAATCGAGGAAAGTAAATATAATATTCTTGCATTTAAAATCTCTACTAATGGAGAAATTAAATATACAATAGATCTTTACTAATGGAGGAAACTAAATATTGTATTACAAATGGAGGAAACAAAATATTCAATTATAATATTTTTGCCTTCAAATATCTAAATTAAAAAAAAAAGTGTATTACTTTACATTATTTTGAACTTCCCTTTATTATTATCTAGATATTCTCATAATATTTATTTTCAAATGAAATTACCATCTTAACATTTTGCTCTCCCAAACTTTCTTTTTTTAATGTAATATAATAGAAAATACAAAAACATATTGGTAAATAAGAAGTTAAGAAATTAGATCGATCTTGCATAAGAAATTAAGTAATTATTTGGTAAATAATTAATTACTTTTAATATTTTCATACAAACAACTAATTAATAGTATAAATTACCTTTAATTAATATTTTTTTAAAAGGAAGAGGTTGTTGTTTTTGTCGTTATTTGTTTTGACAAAAAGAGATCATTATTAATAAAAAAATCTCCCAACATAAAAAAGGATGTTTGTTCATATTTTTTGATTTTTTTCTTATTGGGAGTAGATTTGGAGGTAACGAAGATTTTAATAGCTCTGAAGGTATAATTGTAGTTTTTGATTGAACTATCTAGAATTTTATATATAAATATATATAATTCAAAACAAAACTTAATTTTATATTAGAAATATTATTTTATTTAAAAACGTATTTTGTAGAATATTGTTTGAGAAAATTTAAAGATATTATTATAAAGCCGCTGCGAAGCGCGGCTTAGTAAACTAGTATCTGGTTAATGTAATTGGTATGTCATATTACAAAAATACTATTAGAAAATGAGATAAAATCGAAATATTATTTTTTTCGAATTTTATTTTTTTTCGGAAGAGTTGTATATTTTGTAAGGGTGTTGCTAAATGTCATAAAATTTTACTTAATATAGTAATGAGCAATTACTAATAAGCCCCTCATCTGTATTTATTGCCGATTATCTTTTTAGATAATGTTTGACCACTTATTAACTACAACAAGCTATAAAAATCAGTGACAAACCCTCGTTTGTTTGTTTCGAGACGTGCCTAATTTTCCTTTATTCTAAATTATTTTCTTTTATCTTTTTGTTAAATGGACCGAATTTGCCTTCTTGATATCTACTCTATTAATCAAGATTTATTAAGCTCAAGATTGTTATCACTTTTCTCTTAAATTTAAAATATTTTCTTCCGCTTTTATAAATAAATCCAACTTTGAAAAAAAAAATTGACCCGAAGATATTAAAATCTTATAAATTATAATTTCAAATTGAAATAAAAAATATAAGGGAAAATAAAATTTCTACTATCAAATTTATCACTATACTATATTATTAAAAATGATTTGGTCATTCATCGATTCATTGACCTATCATAATCAATTTATTTATAATTAATTATCATTTTCACCTAAAATACATTATATGTTCCATATATTTCCTAAAAAAAATCTACTACTTTTCCAAAAATATTATGATTTACCTTTTTCAACTAAAATATATTATATTTTCTATTTTTTCTTATTAAAATTCCTCCTTTTTAAAACTATCGCTGGTAAAACCTTACTAATTTATTTTAAAATATATTTTAATACTTTTAATTATTTAAAAAAGTATACATATTTTCACATGGCTACTTATTTTTTTAATTATTAATATTACATGTAATCCGTACTTATTTATCTGGTCCACATTTGTCTACGATCAAAAATTCATTTTTTATTCAATTATATTAAATAATCTTATAGTTACCGAATAACTGTATTGTTTGGAATAAAAATGAACATGATTAACACGTTATTTACCATATTTATAAAATATGGACAATAGTGTGGACAACAGTTTCTGGAAAAATATAATATAAAAAAGTTGAGAATATAAGTGAGTCGGGGGAGTAAATAATTAATTAATCTTCTTAAAACAATACTCGTTTTAAAATAGTATAATAGTTTTGAAATACGTGGTCAAATTAACCAAAATTTAAATGAAAAGTAAATATTACATTTTTATAATTTTTAAAAAAAAATCTTAAAGTGGATTAATTATACCATTTAATATTATTAGTTTAATACTCCATTTTTAATTAAATAATATATGTTATTAACAATTAAATGTACAGCCCTAATTTGCATAAAAAATTTCTTCTATGAATAAATAAATAAAATTTAAATAAATATAGGATAAAGAATAGCATAAAGTAGTTTTAGATATTAGAAAAGAATACATACGTATATTAGTTTAAAATGATGCAAAATTCTTAAATGAAAAAGAAAAATTCAATTTAAATATAGAGATTATTAATTTTAAAAATGAAAAGAATAATTTATAATCAATCTTTTTTATTTACGGCAAAAAGCTTAGGAAAATAAGAAGCCAGGGATATTAATGAATGTATTAAGTAGGCTCGTGGGCACAGAAAATAAGTAAGGTCACAATTGTAATATCTCATTACTACATTAAGTAAAATATTACTACATTTAGCAATCATGTTTTGTAATTTTAAATTACAAAATTATGGGGTTGGATGAACCAATTTATTCTGCCGTGTCATTCCAAGTGATCAGCAGCCAGTTCAAATCTTTCTACGTGCCTGTACATATCTACAGTTTTTTCACTATACAACTCTTCCGCTGCTTTGACCCTTCGCCTTTGCAATCTGCAATGATCTCCTCTCGTCTCAGTACCAACGTCATTCATAGAGAGGTTGGATGAATCTTTTCCCTTTGTATATTACATTATACATGACATTGTTTTAACTATATTGTTTGATGATATGCCATTAGAGATTTATTTTAATAAAGGTTTGTATATATCATATTTGGAGATGGATCTTCCCATTTGGAGTTGGATTGCAATCACATTATAAGTGTTTATAAATGAAGTGGAAATGAAAGAGTCCTTGTATTCTATCATGGGTAAATGGGATTTCAGCCACATCTTTTGCTGGCATTCACTTTGTTTTTTGTTGATTTCATTTGGGTTGGTAGGTTATGAACTAATAACAAATTAGTAGTATATGTCATTGTCTCATTGATAAAGCTGCATAGTAACTAACCATGAAATCTTGGTATGCTAGCAATTTGTTATAGAGTGAGTTGATCAGTTGCATAGCATGTCTGAGGTATATTTGGTCATATGATATTTTTGGTTATTTATACAGACACGCCAATTTCTTTTCAACTACATATATGCCATTAAAGGTAAATTAGTTGCAGTCACTTGTTCTATATATAATACTGCAACATATCCTTTCATTGTGACATTTTATTTCATGTCAGCAGCCAAGTGTTTCTCCGCATTAGCATCCATGTGTGAATAACCAAGTCCTGTGAATACCAACACCCTCCATCTGAAAACCAAACGCCATTTTTAGCATTTGCTCACCGTTTAGCGAAGTCGCGGCTCTGACACTGTTGCCCTCATGTCTTTTCCTTCTGTTCTACCCTATTCCTCCGACATGGTTCCTGAGGAAGAGGCTTTAGTAATTGCTGGCAAGCTCGAGGAAGAGGCGTTTGTGACTGCCTGGGGTTCTACGTCGTCTGATTATGACGGGATCGGGATCTTCCTGTTCGAAAGTGATGGTAGGTGAAGATGTCAATGTGAGTTGGTGTTGTCCTTGTGTTTTTAGGTGTTTCAGCTCAGATTATTGTGGTAATTGTGGCTTTTGGAATGTGGATGCATTATTAGCATTATTATTTGTATTCAGTATCTAATATGCATGTGTTCTGTGATATCAAGTGGTTTTGTTTTTTTGTGTGTATGTGTTAGTTCGGGTATTTCGGTTCAGGTTATGAGCTATTTTTGATCGAGTAATAGTTATGTATGTCTTGAATAAGATATTGAAGCTAATTATGTTGTAAAATGGAGCTACCATAGTAAGTATACAATAAGTAGCTTGCATGCATCTTTTAATCAGTTATCAAATTGGAAATTCCTTAACTTTGTGTTGTTTAACATGGTTTTTGGTACATCTTTTTCTCAGGATGTTCTTATGAAAGCAGTCAGCCATAAGTACCTTTTGGTACATTTTTTTCATGTCTTGATTAATTCCTTTAGACTATTTTTTTAGTTTAGATTTTTCTATAATTTCACTTACAATATTGTTCAATATTATTTTCAGATTCATGATTTTAGCTATAATATTTACTTGTAGATGGAAACTAAGTGCAACTCAAGTCAACTAAGTTTGGAAAGTACTTGTCTGTTGGAGCAGCTTTGCTTGCGATTTGTAGAGCTGTTGTTACGAAATTAGTTGATGATAGAATAGCTGAAACCTTTACGATTGTTCATATAATCAAACATCTGGTCTGCAAGATGGAGAGAGTTTATTATTTATGATCCCGCAACTAAAGAATTGAAATATTTAAATTCATCTACATTACTATAGCTTTGTGAAGTTTTGTTTGAGTTTGTTTTGTGATTGTGCATCTTTTGGAGTAAGCCAGGGGTGCGTGCAAATTAAATAATAAGATTTTCATGAAATTGATTTTCAGCCATTAAATTAGTGGCAGGGATTCGATTTTCAGATTTACATTCACCTGTAGCTTATGTTAATAATTGGAATTAAAGTTATTAGCAATAATAATTATTATGCCTGCAGCTATTAAATTATCATCCCAGGAGAAGGAGAGAGTCCCAAGCCCAATGTATGTTCTGAGGCTTCTCCGTATCCAAATATATCTTTGAAGCTCAAATTTATGTTTTGCGGAATATAGAATCCATGGTTTAACTGTCATATATATAATCTGGAATTGCTTGCAAAGTTTTCCGGAATGTGTTTTATCAGCTGCTACACAAAAACTATGGTGCATAATTGTTGTTGAAAAACACTCATCTTATTGTCCCAAACAGGCTTATCTTTTGTTCATAATCCTTCCTTGTTTCTGATCTTTCGTGATTTGCCAAAAACTGATATTATATGTTATATTGACATGAAAATCGATACTGAAGTAATATTTTGTGCGTTTACAGCACTGACAGGCCTTAATAAAAAAACCGCTGTCTTCCTCTTACGATGAATTCTCTGAGCACCAACAACCTCCTCGGGACCTGAGCTCACCAATCAAGGGTCACTACTTCACTATACAGACGGCCACATACACAAGGTGTGCTTCTTCACTGTAATTCATAATTAAATTATAATCACAGCCTCAAACCACTATTAGTCTTGATATGCATTACGTTTTTGTAAATCTTGATTTGCTGTAACTATTTTAACAGAGTGGTTAGCTATAAAAATGGTATAAAGTGAAAGCATATTAGTGCTATATTGCTATTTAGTAATCAAGATAAACGTAAACAAAATGAAGGCGCTTTGCTAGCTCAACTTAATTAAGTGATTTTGTTTGGTTACTTTATTTTTCTTCCTCTTTGTGTTGAGTTGCAATATCTTTGGCTTTAAGATTATTTTTTGTAGAAAAATTTAGTGAACAGGGTCAAGGAATAAAAATGGTAATTACGGCTCAAGTAGCAACAACGCTTTAGGTTCTTAGCAGTGTTTTCTTGTACTTTTTACCTATGTGAAGCATATGCTGAATATAATTATTTTATTTGCAGGTAAGAACCCCCAATACCCCTAAAGGATTCGAAACTCCTTTTGTGGGCAATCTGTCGTTATCTAGCGAGGAAGCCTATGTGTATGCATATTTTGAGTTAAGTTTCACCATAATAAAATGTTTGTCTAAGAACTAATTTCTCAACAGGGATAATTCCTTCAAAGCTGCAGGTAAAGTTGTTGGTTTTTATTTTTCCTACAGAAAAACAGGGAATCTTAAGTGCTTTAGCCATGTTGAGCTTGCCAGAGTTGGAGCAAACCAAATTGTATGCCAGACTGCCGGCTTCTCACTTCCGCAATCAGTGAGGACCTCGAATTAGTTGGATGCAAAAATATATGAATCAAAAAGGCTTCTGCATCGTTGGATATGGATGCAAAACTTGTATTTGAAAATCTGGGAATTTGGACGAATTATTTGTTTCTGCCATATCTGAAAATGGTATTTTTGTTGTTTTGTGCCATAGTACTCTGTATATTCTTTGTTGATACAACAACAGTGGCATATTTTTGTTCAGTGTTTTTCTCTGCATCCTTACATATACGATCTTGGTTTTTTCCTACAGGCATTGTTGCAACAGTTGTACTCTCTGGTAACTATAACTTTGAGGGCCGTGTCCATCTCCGATTTGAGCAAATTTCTTTGCCTCGCCACCTCTGGTTGTTGCATATTTTTAAATTAAATTAAATGATGAATTAAAACCAAAGCTACTACTTAATTTGGACAAGTTGGAAGGAAGTACTCCATACTTATGTTTGACTTCTAAGTGTTTAGTTTTACTTGACATTTTTAATATTAACAAGATCTCAAATTGGCCAAAACATAATAGATGCAAACAGAATTCAACAAAGACAGTTTCTTAAAACTTAACAATAAAAGACATTGTTTTGAAAGTTGGAATAGAAGAAAGAAGTTCACTGATTAGATCTCCTAATAAACTTTCCGCCTTCAATGCAAGGCTTGATAAAATGCTGCATAGCTTAATTACCTACTTTGTTCCTCATTTGTGATAAAATCACTTCATTAACCATCCTGTCCAAATTTAAACTAGAAGAACCATTGCATGTACCATACATGGCCCTTTCACTTTTATTTTTCCACTCCAAAGCCCTTCTCTTCATTTCCTTTCCCTTTTCTCCTTCCATCAATTCCCTCACCAGCTTCTCCACTCCTTCTCTCTTCACATCTTCCTCAACTTCAACGCCAACCTCCCACATTTTGCAAACACAATGTCGGACGCATAGCTGATCCGCGAAAAATGGCCAACAAATCATTGGTACTCCAGCCGACAAGCTTTCAAGTGCCGAGTTCCATCCACAATGAGTTAAGAACCCTCCAATTGATGAGTGGCTCAACACTTGTTGTTGGTCACACCAACTTGCTATCAAACCTCTTCCTTTAGTCTTGGTTACGAAATCTGGAGGGAGAGCGGGTGATTCACCCATGACAAGGTCCGGTCGGATGATCCAAATAAAATTTTGCATGCTGTTGGCAAGTCCCCATGCAAACTCTTCCAAGTGTTGAGGACTCATGACCGTGATGCTACCAAAGTTTACATAAACCACTGACCCGACTTCTTTCGAATCCAACCACTCAATACAACCCGAATCTTCTTTCCATAAATTGGATTGGATCGATTTGGTAGCGTCGTCTGGATCAACGGATTTGAAAAGGCTGTGAAGTGGACCAATTGGGTAGACATGAAGATTTATGATGCCTGAAATTTGGTGGACAATTTCAGCTTCAAGTGCATCAAAAGTGTTGAGAAAAACCGCAGAAGCCTTGCGAATTCTCGAAATTTCACGAATGGCATACTCAACGAAGACATCAGGCAAGGCGGGTTCCCAAATGATAGATGGAGTGTCACGCAAACGAACATTTCCAATTCCAGGTAGCCAATCAATGATGTAATCCAGATATTCATTTTTAGAGCCGGTACTTGCTGCATGGAGAAATTTAATTAACTCAATTTCTAATTACTTGTTCCAACAGTTAAAAAACAGGTTAACAACAAATCGATAATATACTTAAAAGAGACGTGTACCAAGGTCGCGCGGTTCCAATAACAATGCAAAATGCTAAGAAATCTAAATAGTTGACAACTAAACTGATGAATGATCAACTCACGATGATTAAATTAGTCATAACGGATTGTAAACTATACTAAATTACAATAAACCAACTAAGGGGGAGTTCAGGATTTTTTTACAAAAAAACTGTATTTTTTAAAAATATTTTGCAAAAATACCGAATTTTAGAAAATATTAGCAAAAAATACGGTCTGCAATTTTGCAACCATATTTGCACTTGACATCAACCAAAATCAACCTGCAATTTTGAAAAAAATTAATAATTAAAATTATCTTGATTGCATAATAGATTGCTTAAAAAGTTGAATTGGTTAAACCAAATTCAACAACCAAAAGCAACATTAAATACAACCAAAATCAACTTCATAAAATAAAAGATACACAAAATAACATGAAGGCATGTGCAGGAGTCATGTCTAAAATTGATAGAGCTGATGAAACAACATTCCTACTTCCATCTTCTTCATTTAGCTTTTAGTCATTCAACTTCATCTTTCTATCATTTTTCTATATGCTCTTTTACAGCCAGGCATGGTCCCTGAACTATTGCGCACACACATTTATACAAATGCAAATATCAACATCCCCACAAATGGAACTGTTAGAGGCCTAAGTCCGATGAATATTGGGCCGATTGAAGTAGCCCACATTTCCTTAGCCTGTATGAAGAAGCCCACATTCTGTGGATTGACTGAAGAGGTCCATTATCTACTTAGCGACTAAAGAGCCCATAATCCCTAATAGTTGGGCCGATTAACGGTACAATGACCAGGTCATGAGAAATGCCACGAGGTCCACGTTCGGAACGTGGGGATCGGAGGAAGCTGGTAAAGGAGGTGAATCAGGTTTGAGAACATTCATTCACACATTATACAATTACGATTCTCGTACGTTTCCTCACTCACAAAAAAGATCAGTTAACTGATTCTCACACCGGAGGTGAATCGGGGGGCCTATCCCTCGCATTCTTCTCCTTGCAGGTCCGACCGAACGAAGGGCGGCAGAAAACTGATTCTAACATACACAATTACTGAAAAGGAAGGGTATGGTAAAGAGACTGGCTCAACAGCCCAAGAATGAAATCGACCAGTATTTCGTAAATTCGAACATACTTGATTGATTGCAGGAGGAATCTTGGCAAAAGCCAAAATATCATCAAGCTTCTTGCAAGAGAAATTACTGACACCGATTGATTTTGTAAGGCCGAGTCTTTGGCACTCTTCCATAGCTGTCCAAACATATTCGATGTCCATTGCAACACAATTTTCAGGGTTTAGTCGAAACGGGTTTGATCCAGCCTTCATGGTCAGGGGAAAATGTATAAGATACTGATCAAGATAGTCCAACTTCATCTCCCTGTCCAACAATGAATTAAAACAATAATGAACTCGGAGATTTTCATCGGCAAGTGAAATAAAATCTTTGTTTAAATTTTTTTTAAATGAATTGTGTGTGAGTGTATTACTGCAAACTCTTTTGAAGGGCAGGAAAGACTCGATCGCCATAATTATCAGTCAACTAAAGCTTAGAGGTTATAAATAATTCGTCCCGAGACTTGATCAAACCACAACTAATAGCTTAAGATATTGCTTCACCAAGAGCTTCTTCTGTTTGGTAAAAAAAAGCAGTATCAAACATCCTGTAACCAAGCTAAATTGCTTCAAGAACTGCTTTTATCGTATTAGTTATAACTTCTGGTGTTGGATCAGAAGCTCCTAATCCAAGCCCCAACACTGGCATAGATTTCGGATTTCCGGAGCTCAAGGAAATTTCTGGAATTGCCATCTTTTTAGTTGAATTTTCTGGCCAACTTAGTATGATACTTGTGGAAAAAGAAATAATGAAGAAGAGACGAGGGCCTTCTTTGAAGTCATGGATGATGTTCAAGATAGAGAAATCAAACATACATGGAACGGATGAAACAAATTATGAGTCCGACCGGACGAAGGGCGGCAGAAAACTGGTTCTAACATTTGGCGCCGTCTGTGGGAACGTACGATTTATCTGTAATTAAAATTTATTATTATGACGGCTGATAGACCACCTGGATTTGAAGATTCAGGTAGGCCGGGCGGCTCAACCACGGTTACACCCCCTAATAAATAGGACGTTAAACTTTGATTCCGAAGGGGATGAAGGACCTATACCGACCCCTGAGGAACAGAGGGAGCTGTTGCTCAAATGGAGGCAAGAACAAGCCGCCAAGAAGGGCAAACAACGGGAATCTGATCAAGCGGCAAGAGAGGCTCAAATACGAGCGAAGAAAAGGGAGGCCGATCTCCTGAAATTGGAAGCCCTCAGGCTCCGAAGAGAAGAAATTGAGATGAAGGAGAAAGCCATAAGAGATTCTGTGGCAGAAGATGAGATCCCACTCATTGAGCTCGAGACCCAGAGGGAGAAGCGACCTCATAACGATGAAGACGGGTCTACGGACTCCGAATCGTACCACAGAAGAATCTGGTCTAAAATTGTAGTATCTTCCGAGTCAGAAGACGAAGACAACCCACATGTTAAAAGTCGTCTAAGGAGAATGGAGAAAGCCATGTTTGGCGAAAGGAAAATAAGCCATGAGCCGGTCGTAACTAAAGAGATTGAGCAATATCGACCCCCTCCTGGAAGGCAATTCCCAAAAATGAACGAGTTCAGTGGAAGAGGTGATCCCGAAGAACACTGCGAAAAATATGAGTCATTGATGACGGGCATGGGACACTGCAATATCATGCTGTGCAAGATGTTCAAAACTTACTTAAAGGGAACAACAACGATGTGGTATCATTCGCAAAGACCCCGATCGATCAGTTCTTATGATCAGCTCAAGAGGAGATTTCTTCGACATTACTCCCATTTGTGCAGAAGGGAAAAGGATACCGAAGCGCTGATCCACTGTAGACAGAGGCAAAATGAGGAATTGGGGGATCGGAGGAAGCTGGTAAAGGAGGTAAATCAGGGGGCCTATCCCTCGCATTCTTCTCCTTGCAGGTCCGACCGGACGAAGGGCGGCAGAAAACTGATTCTAACATTTGGGTACATACGAAAATCAGGTGTATTAAAGGTTTGAAGGCATAAACTGTACACAGAACATAAAAGAACATAGAAAGAGATGAAGAACTTATTGTTGTTAAGGGTTGAAGACGTTGGTTGACGCTGTGCCTTTGCTGCTTGCCCACCTATGATTTGCTTGCCGGAAATGAGAAAGAGGAGAGTGTTTGAGAGAAAGGAGAATATTGGGGAAAGTAGATTTATGGAATGCAGGACGCGAATTATAAAAGTAAGGCAATGGCGGTTATATGCATATTATATAGCCGTTTCAAAATGGACGGCTGAGATGGAAACCGTCGAAATTCGCGGCTGAGATTTGCCTGGAAAACTGTGTAAGTCCATTCATGTAATTATGACAACAGTTGTCTGCCGCTGACGTGGACTTGACCCTTGACATCTTCGGCTGGCAACATGGTCGTTCTGACAGAGACTGGTCCTAGAAGTTACTCGAAGATGGAACAGATCTTTGGGCCTCCGACCGAATATCCTTCGCGCGGAGTCCAGGGACATGTTAGAGGCCTAAGTCCGATGGATATTGGGCCGATTGAAGTAGCCCACATTCCATAGCCTGTATGAAGAAGCCCACATTCTGTGGATTGACTGAAGAGGCCCATTATCTACTTAGCGACCGAAGAGCCCATAATCCCTAATAGTTGGGCCGATTAACGGTACAACGACCAGGTCATGAGAAAGGCCACGAGGTCCACGTTCGGAACGTGGGGATCGGAGGAAGCTGGTAAAGGAGGTGAACCAGGTTTGAGAACATTCATTCACACATTATACAATTACGATTCTCGTACGTTTCCTTACTCACAAAAAAGACCAATTAACTGATTCTCACACCGGAGGTGAATCAGGGGGCCTATCCCTCGCATTCTTCTCCTTGCAGGCCCGACCGGACGAAGGGCGGCAGAAAATTGGTTCTAACAGGAACAAACACTCTAATTAAACTACGCATACTTTAAAACCATACATACTATCAATTTTAAGTTTTTTCTCTCCTATGAAGTGAGAGCCTTTGTTTTTCTCTCCTTTCTTCCAGTAAGAGTGTGAGAGCTTTGTGATGGATAGAGTCGAGGATATCAATGATAAGATGGCAGGTATGGGGATCGAAGATGAGGAGAACACAGAACTCGTTTTCGATGAAGAAGCGGAAAATGTATCTAACAAGTTCGAGATATGTCTTGTGGGTCGTTTTTTGACAGAGAAAAGTTTGAATATCAGGGCGATGAAGTCTAAAATGGCAGATATATGGCGTCCGACAAGAGGTTTGAATATTAAAGATCTTAAACCAGGTGTGTTTTTATTCCAGTTTTATCATGTAGATGATATGGAGTGGGTACTCAATGGTGGACCCTGGAATTTTGATGGGGCAATGCTGGTCCTCAGTAAGATCGGTGCTGGTGAAGACCCATTGGAGGTACCATTGTTTTCTTTACAATGCTGGATTCAATTGTATGGTGTTCCTTCAGGTTTGATGACAGAAGCGGTAGGAAAGCAGCTTGGTAATTTCTTTGGCTCGTTCATTTCCTATGATCCTAACAACAATTCCAGTATATGGCGTGAATTTATGCGTATCAGGATCAATGTTGATATCAGGCAACCTTTAAAGCGTAAGAAGAAGATCTGTAGAAGAAATGGTACGGAGAACATTGTCAACTGTAAGTATGAGAGATTGGGGGACTTCTGTTTCGTGTGTGGGTTAGTAACTCACACTGAACGTTTTTGTGAGAAGAAGTACAGCATGAACTCTAAGGACGAAGTTAGAGAATGGGGCTTGTGGCTGCGTGCTCCGGCAAGGCGATCGGCAGGGCAGGATCAGAGTAAATTTCTCAGGGATGAGAGAGATGTTGATTGGGGCGTTAATCACAGGATTTCAAATGTTAATCAGCATTTTTCGGGGGAGTCTGGTAAACAGATAATGAAAGTTGGTGAACAAGGGCGAAAATTTAGCAGTATCCCATCTGTCAAGGAGTCTTATCAAGAGGGCATCTTAAATAATAAAGATAAGGGGATTTTGGCGGGTAATTTTAAAAATCTTTCTGGGCCATCTAAGGAGGAATTAATTGGGCTCAACGTGGAGGATAGTAATAAACGAAGGAGAGGCCCAAACAATAATATCTTTATGGAAATAGAAGGTGTCGACGATGGGGCTCTTCCTGAAGCTGGTCTTTCTAAAACTGATTGTCCAGGTTCTGTTACTAATGATTTGGCTACGCTTGCAAGGCAAGCTAGCCATTTACAATGAATATCCTAAGTTAGAACTGTCGAGGGTTGGGTTCCCCTTGTACAGTTCGAGCTTTAGGTGACCTTTTAAAGGCTCACAAACCTGATTTCCTTTTTTTGTCTGAAACCATTTCTTTTACAAGTAAAATTGAAGTTTTTTGAGTTAAATTCGGCTTTGATCAATGCTTCTCAGTCGATAGGGTTGGTCGTAGTGGTGGATTAGCTATTTTCTGGAAAAATAATGTAAGTTGTGTAGTTACTGGTTACTCACGTAATCATATAAATGTAAATTTTCTGAATAATGGTACTGTTGTGTGGTCTTTGTCTTGTTTCTATGGCTTTCCGAAAAGTACTCGCAGGAAAAATTCATGGGATCTCATTCGTTGTTTGGCTGGTATGACTCATCTTTCTTGGTCTATTATCAGAGATTTTAATGATTTGTTAGTGGCTGCAGATAAATGGGGAGGATCGCCCCATGCTCCGTCCCTCGTGGCTGGTTTTCAAGCAGCTATGGACGATTCTCATCTGGTGGATATTGATCTTCAAGGAGGGAAATTTACCTGGGAAAAATCTCGTGGTACTAGTGAATGGGTTAAAGAGCATCTGGATAGAGCTTTTGCCTCTCGTGATTGGTTGCATATGTTCCCGCTCTGCAAGCTGTCGGTTATTCACTCCCCTGCTTCAGACCATGATCCTATTTTATTGGATTTATTTAGTGTGTCCTTCACTCATAAGCAATTCCGTTTTCGTTTTGAAAACACTTGGCTTCAAGAGCCTAACTTTCATAAGGAAACTTCTGAGTTTTGGCTAGCTCTTCCTCCGTCTCATATTATTTCGAAGCTTCTTTCTGTCTCCAGTTTTATGGCACGTTGGGGGAGGAATTTTTTCCACAAATTTCGGGATAAATTAAAAAAGCAAAAGGAGTTACTATCCAGGCTAGTGGATCGTGTTGATAATGAAGGAGTCAGACTGTATTTCGAAGAGAAAGAGAGATTGCATGAGTTATTTCTCCACGAAGAAATTTATTGGAAACAAAGGGCTAAGGTTTTTTGGTTGTCAGAAGGAGACGCTAACACGAAATTCTTTCATGCTTCAGCTTCTACTCGGAGAAAAACAAATCGTATTCCTTTCTTGGAGTATGATGATGGAATTCAAGTTAATGACATGGAGGGTATGTGCAAAATGGTGAGTGATTATTTTGGTGAAATTTTCAGGGGTGATCAACATGGCTCAAATTATCACTTTGGCGAAGACAGTAGATGCGTTACTGATGCTCATAATCGAATATTGGTGGCAGAAATCACCTTTGCGGAGTTCACTCTAGCTGTGAAACAAATGCACCCTGACAAAACAAGTGGGCCAGATGGTTTAAATCCCGCATTTTTTCAACATTTTTGGCCTATCTTGGGCAAAGAAGTGTTCTCCTGTTGTAAAGAATGTTTGAATAATAACTCTTTCCCGGCAAATCTTAATGATACTATGTGGTGCTCATCCCTAAAAAAGAGAACGCTTGTCGAATGAAAGATTTTCGCCCCATTGCTCTATGCAACGTCTTGTATAAGATCATATCAAAAGTTTTAGCTAATCGGTTAAAACTTATTTTGCCATACATTATTTCTGAAAATCAAACGGCTTTTGTGCCAGAGAGGAGCATTAACGATAATGTGCTTATTGCTTTTGAGCTTATTCATCACATGAAGCAGTCATCTAGAGGGAGTGAAGGCGATGTGGCTCTAAAATTAGACATCTCTAAGGCGTATGACAGAGTTGATTGGAGATACTTGAAAAAAAGGATGCAGGCTATGGGCTTTTGTGATCAATGGGTGAAGTGGATGATGATGTGTGTAAATTCAGTTTCTTATGAATTTTGTTTCAATGGTGCGAATATTGGCCTCATCAATCCCTCGAGAGGCATTAGACAGGGAGACCCGCTCTCTCCCTATCTTTTTCTTTTCTGTGTGGAGGGCCTCTCTTTGACTTTATCAAGAGCTGTCTCAGAAGGAACAATTAATGGCATCAAAGTTAGTAACTCTGCCCCAATAATCTCCCACCTTTTATTTGCAGATGACTCATTTTTGTTTTTTCGGGCAAACAATCTTGAAGCTGTAGCTGTTAAAGCTATTCTGGATGAGTATGCAGTGTGTTCAGGGCAGTCGAATAATTTTTTGAAATCAGGAATTACATTCAGCTCAAATGTCAAACAAGATAAGCAAGCTGCGATTTCAGCCATCCTGGGAGTTACTAATGATCTTCAAAACAGTATGTATCTAGGCCTTCCATCTCTGGTAGGAAGATCGAAAAAACGAGTCTTTGGCTTCATTAAGGAAAGAATGTGGAAACGACTGCAAGGGTGGAAGGCGAAAAAAATCTCTCGTGCAGGGAAGACAGTTCTAATCAAGAATGTAGCCACAACGATTCCCTCTTACTGTATGTCGTCTTTTCTTCTCCCAAAATCTATGTGTAATGCGATGGAAGTAATGATGAATAAATACTGGTGGCAATCGGGATCTTCAGATAGGAAAGGTATCAATTGGGTGGGTTGGAATGGCTTGAGTATGTCAAAGTGTCATGGGGGACTTGCTTTTCGCAGTCTGTATGGCTATAACATTGCTCTTATGGCCAAGCATGTTTGGAAGTTTGTGCACTAGTCTCAATCTCTGGTGTCCAGATTATTTAAAGCTAAACATTTTCCAACCTCTCATGTTTTACAAGCAAAAGCTCTCTCAGGTTCGAGTTTTATTTGGCAAGGAATTGTCACGGCAAAAAATGAAGTGATGCAAGGCTATAGGTGGGTGTTGGGTGGTGGCGAGTCGATAAAATGTACCCAAGATCCGTGGCTTCAAGGAAAGAGCGACTTTAAAGTTGATCAGTCTAGAATGTATGTTGATAACTCCATGGTTGTGTCTCAACTATTTTTACAGAATGAAAGAGGATGGAATGCTGCGAAGGTAATGTATTTGGTCTCTAGGGAAGATGCTGATATTATTTTGGCAACTCGCATTCCTGAATATCCGAGTCAAGATCATCTGGCTTGGACTAAAACTACAAATGGAAAATATTCGGTTAAAACGGGTTATCAAATGTGGTATGATCGTAATGTGGGCATTGGATCTGTTTTGCAGTCGAAAGGGTGGAGCAGATTGTGGAAACTGGATTTGCCGCATAAGATTAAGATATTTCTTTGGCGTTTCTGCAGGAACAACATCCCTGTAAAGAGTAGACTGAATTCAAAAGGAGTCCAACTTCCTCTTAACTGCCCTATGTGTAATTCAGATATTGAGGATTTTCTTCATGTCTTTTTCGAGTGTCCTTTTGCATCAACTTGCTGGACTTTTTCTGGAAAATATTATGATTTGTCGAATTCAGAGAATGCAACTTCCTGGTTGCTAGCCAAGCTGGACACAGGTTCTACGGATGAAGTTATGTTAATTGTTAAAGTTTTATGGGGTGTCTGGTTTTTCAGGAACCAAAAGGTCTGGGAGAGTAAAGTGGTGAATGTAGCTGTGGCAATGGGTTAGAGTGCAAAGACTATTTCAGAGTGGAGAGAAGCAAGAGATAAACGTCCCTCCCATCAACGAATATTTCGACCGCCAAAACCCCTGTTATTATCAAATGGAAGAAGCCAGAAGTAGGTATATTTAAGCTCAATGTTGATGCTGCAGTGAAATTGGGAGATACAACGTTTACGATGGGCTTGGTTTTAAGAGATCATGTTGGTGCTCTGGTGCTTGGTAAAACAGTGTGTAAAGCCATGGTATCATCTGTCTTTGAAGCTGAAGCTCTAGCCGTCCTTGAAGGTCTTCAATGGCTCCTTACATTGACGTATGACACAGACCGTCCGAGCTTTACATTGCCCCGATGATAATATGTTGGAAGTTGGTAATATTTTGAACGCCTGACGTACTATATTGGATTCTAGACCAGGCTTCTCAGTTTCTTTTGTCAAAAGACAAGCAAATGGGGTTGCTCACTTGGTAGCTAAATTCCCATGTTCTCTAAATTGTCAAAATGTGTTTACGTCTCCTTCAAACTTATTGTTGGAGTCTCTCTTGTACGACATTTCTTAGTAATGATATTTGTCTTTTATTCAAAAAAAAAGTTGTTTTAAAAAAAAAAAGTAAAAACAAGTAGTACTTGCATACCGTATTTTTGTAAATATTTGCACAAGATAATAAAATTTCAAAAAAATATAAAAAAAAACTTGTATATTTGATAATTTATCTAAACTAAATATAATAGAATTTGTAATTTCGCTAACACTTAGTTAACACCTTCTAATATCTTTTAATTAATTTTATATAAAAAATTAAATATAAACAAATATATCTATACTATATTATTAAAGCCGAAATATTGAAAGTTTTGGTTTTCGGTTAGTTTTTGGTTTTCGGTACTTTTTCTAATTAATAAATTAATAATATAATCAAAATTTGGGAAAGTTTTATATTTTAGTTGCCTATTCTCATTAATAAATTATAGGTAATATGTTTTAGTTGAAAATGGTAATGATCCATGATATTTTTGGAAAAGGGGAAGATTTTGTTAGAAAAAATAGAAAAGTAATATGTTTTAGCAAAAAAAGTAATTATTATTTAATGTTATTGTTATTTAATATTATTTTATTAAAGACAAGTAAGGGTAATTAAGTAAAAACATGAAGTAAAATATAAACATTGAAAATTTTGGTTTTCGGTTAGTTTTTTGTTTCCGGTACTTTTTCTAATTAGTAAATTAATAATATAATCAAAATTCGGGAAAGTTTATTTTTTGAGTTACCTATTCTCATTAATAAATTATAGGTAATATGTTTTAGTTGAAAATGGTAATTGCCCATGATATTTTTGGAAAAGGAGAAGATTTTGTTATAAAAATAGAAAATTAATATGTTTTAGCAAAAAATGTAATTATTATTTAATGTTATTGTTATTTAATATTTTTTTAAAAAAATAAGTAAGGGTAATTAAGTAAAAACACGAAATAAAAGATAATATTATCTTTTACTTTGTGTTTTTACTTAATTACCCTTAATTATCTTTAAAAAAATATAAAAAAATAAGTAAAAAAATTGTTAATAAATCACTTTTTATTTTAAATTATTCACAATTATATAATCATATTTATAATTAAAGTTTCATAAATATTTATTAATCAAACAATTTGATTACTATTTTACATTAAATGCGATATTAATAATTCAATTTCAAGTATAAAGTTTATAACACAATTTTAATAACAATTTGTTATTCATTTATTTACATACATATTACTTTAATTATATAGATCAATAGTTACATTATTGTACGCTTTAAATAAATGTTAAAATCTTAAAAGTGGAAAAACCATTTTAATAAAATAAATGCCTCAATTTATCAATATATAACTATTTTAAATTTGTCTCATTTGATTTTGATTGGTAGCTAACCCGTCCCCGATTTAAAAATAATAGACTACTAGCCTACAACCTTAGCCTACAAACCGTGCAAGGCATGAACCATCAAAATAGATTAGAAAATGACAAATTAAAAACATTAATGAGAACGAAAAATACTAAATAAAGAATAAAAATCAATATGTTAAATTATAAAATGAAAAACTTAAATATTAATTGGTACATAGAAAAAATAAATAAAGAATACATATGGGAAATTATTAATATAATTTTATTATTTATTAAATTAATTTTGATAATAATGACAAATAGAAAAGCTAACATGTTTTAATTAAAAGAAAAAGTAACTGCCCGTGATATTTTTAGAAGTATTTTAATTAAATTAATTGTGTTTGTTAAAAAAATACGTTGGTAGGTTAAAATAAGTAAACTTTTTTAAATAGTTAAAATTATTAAAATGAATTTTAATAAAATAAATAAGTAAGGGTTGCACCTCATATTTTTGGGAAAAAAAGATTTTAGTGATTGCCCGTGACATTTTTGAAAAATGAGTAGATTTTGTTAGAAAAAAGTGTAATTAAGACAAATAGAAAAACTAACATGTTTTAATTAAAATTACTCATATATTTTAAAACCTATTTTAATTCTTTTAATTATTTAAATTTTTTTACCTATTTTAACAAGTGAACGTATTTTGTTAACAAATACAATTAATATAATTAAAACACTTCAAAATATTACGGGCAAGTACCTTTTTTTTAATTAAAACATTTTACTTTTTCTATTTGTCCTTATTAAGAAAACTTACTTATTTTAACATGTCAAGGCGTTTTTTTAATAAATGCAATTAATATAAATAAAACACTTTTAAAAATATCAAGGGCAATTACATTTTTTAATTAAAACATGTTAGATTTTCTATACGTTCTTATTATTAATATTATTTATTATAAAATAATGTTAATAATACCTCATTTATCTTTCTCAGTCCCATCTGTATTTTTTTTATATTTTTTTATGTTTCAAATAATATTTAAGTTTCTCATTTTATAATTTATCATATTAATTTTTATTTTATTTTAGTATTTTCCGTTCATATTAATTTTTTTAGTTTATTATTTTTTAAGACCCGTGTCTTGCACGGGTTATAGGCTAGTATTATATAATAGTGATATATACTAAATTACAATAAACGAAATGGGGTATAATTTGTGTTAACACATTTCTTTTTTATTAACATCTTCCTTTTTTCATATTATTTAATATTAATTAATTGATACCTTATTTTGGCAATCAATTTCAAATTATACTATTTTGGCTATTAATTATACTTATTGTAAAAAAAATGGTATAATTGATACCTTATTTTGACTATCAATTTCAAATTATACTATGTTTCCCTTATTGTAATTTATATATATATATATATATATATATATATATATATTAAACTTAATAATATTATATTGCTCTAGAAATATAAATAAAATTAAATTAACTACATTATTTTATTTTGTTATAAAATTTAAATTTTACAATTAAAATACTCTTTTTGTCCCTAAATGCATGTCCATTTTAACTTTTGACTGGTCAAATTGACTAAATTTTGATTGAATTTTACATGTATTAGATGATTGAAAAAAATTAAAAAAAAAAATACATTTGAAAAGTACAATTTATCTATAATAAAGTGAACAATTTATTAAATTAAAATATTTATATTGTTAGATATATAAATCCAATTTATTATATACACATATACATATATATTAAAATTTCATCAAAAAAAACATAATTACAAAAATCTAAATAAAAATAATAAAATATTAAAGAAAATCGTGCATCGCACGGGATATAAGCTAGTATATATATATTAAACTTAATAATATTATATTGCTCTAGAAATATAAATAAAATTAAAATTAAATTAACTACATTATTTTATTTTGTTATAAAATTTAAATTTTATAATTAAAATACTCCCTTCATTCCTAAATGCATGTCCATTTTGACTTTTGACCGGTTAAATTGACTAAAATTTGATTAAATTTTACATGTATTAGATAATTGAAAAAAAATTAAAAAATTTATATCTTTGAAAAGTACATTTAATTTATTTTTAAATTTAACTTTCAATTTTAAAAAATAATAAATAAATTATTTATAATATTTAATTAAAATTTAATTAATTTAACTCCTAAAAAATCGAAATAAACATTACAACTAGCAAGAAAACGAATGTGCTAACAACGAGTATAAGAGTATCTGCACCCATTCCCGACCTTCAATCCGTTAATTTACTTGATGGAGTTTATTAATATGCAAATAAAATTAACTATTTTGCTATTTTTTATGCAACAATACAAATCAAATTAGTTAATCCGTCTAACGAATCAATGAATTGATGAAGTTTTATCAATGCAACAATATTTTTTGGTCCATCAATCAAATTGATGGTCATCAATCCATCAATTACTCCATCAATTTTTGATGGAGTAGCTAACGGATTTGCGGAGTTCAATTTTACTGACGGACTAAAAAAACACTGATGTATAACTAAACTCCGTCAATTCGTCAATCCGTCAAACGAATCAGCTATTTTTTTTCATTAGTACATATGCTCTAAGTAACGAGGCATTAGAGCAACGGCTTTCAGCTCCGTCCGTTGCTGAGTATTCAATGACAACCGTTCTTCAAGCTGTAACCTTAAGTTAGTACATAATAAAGTGAATGAGGTACACCGTACACAAATAAATTAGGGGTTCACATGGTGAGTAATGAGTATGTGACTTGTCATGTGGTATACGGTTAGTACTAAATTTTTCACAAAGGTTGCAGCACGTGATAAAATTTTAATTGATTTGATTGATACGAATTCAGAACTTTTCATTTCCTTTAATTTTTTCACAAATATTTGAAAATATTTGAAAATTAGTTACCAAATATTATTATAAAATAATGTGATAATATGTGATTATTTTATTTCTTATAAAGTACTAAAATCAAGTACATTTTTTATAAAGTTTATTTCATAAGTTTTATATATGATAATTATAAATTGTTGGTCAAATTTCGAGTCTATCTAAATGAAAGATAGGAGTACAATTGTTTTCTTTTTGCATGTATTTAGGATACTAGCATTATACCCGTGCAAAGCAGGAGATTCTTTATAATTATTTTTATATTTTTTTAACTTTGTTTAGAGTTAAATTCTATGAAGATCATCTTTTTTGTGAAACTGGAGATCACATACGTTCTGCAATCTAAATTTGACAAAATAGATCATATTTTGTAATCAAAAATTTGCAAAACGTACTATTTTGCAAAGTATATTCTATGAAAATCACTATTTCATTGAAAATTTTGAAAATATGTAAGTTCTGCAAACTAAACATGAATGTTCTACAAACCGAACATGTTTTTCAAAACAATATGTTTTGCTATATTTTAGTTGCAAAACGTATATAATTTTAAAGATTTTAAATGAAAATAGTTATTTTCATAGAACATAATTTATAAAATATTATATTTTTCTAAATTTAGATCGAAGAACGTATGGGGTCTCCAGGTCTCCACAAAAAAGATGTTCTCTATAGAACTTAACTCAATTTGTTTATATTTTAGTATATTTAGTTTTTTTTTAATTTTTTTTAATTGATTTTGTATATTAGATCATCAATATTTAATTTATACAATATATCCTTTTTGTAGATTTCTCAAGTACTACTTTTTAGTAGAAATATTATAATAAAATTGATTAGTATTCATTTTTTATTAAAATAGTTTTGTATATTATTGATGAAATCTTTATTCATTTGAATTTTAAATCACTGAATTTAAAATTTTTAATTTTTTTCACTCTAAAATATTTAGATACTACACGTTCCTTTCTAATAAAATGATATATAGTGTAGTTCATTACTAACTGTGAGCTTATCTGCTTGTATTTCGAGTATATCTATATTTTTTCTTTTTTCACAATAATAATAATTAATAATTTACTGTTTTAGCCCTGACTACCAAACCATCTAAACTCCCTTATACCAATTATATATAGGATAGATATAATGAAAAACAATACATTTGTACATTTTATTTTTGTTTTAAAATTTAACTTCCTAAGTTAAAAAATGTACTTCACTTCAAAAAAATAAAAACAATATATTGAATCGTGATAAATATGAATCAAGTGCGCACCTTTGTGTTGTTGCAAAGCCAAGTCACGGATACGAGAGTAGTGCAAGTAGCACATCAGGGTAAAAGCATTAACAGTCCAAAAGAAAACATTAGGAATGCCAAGCTCTTGAGACACTTCAAGTGTAAATGACATGACTCCATCAGAAACAATACAACTCACTGGAGGAACATCCGGCAAATTATTGAGCTTAGCCACAACATCTCGAAACGGAGCAAGACAATGTATGGAGGTAGAAACACAAAGCTCAATAATGTTTTGGGTGGCGTCAGGGTTTTCAGGGGGAGGAAGACCATCAGGGATGGTTTCGAAACGA
The DNA here is from genome assembly GCA_030848705.1 of Heracleum sosnowskyi. Taxonomy (NCBI): domain Eukaryota; kingdom Viridiplantae; phylum Streptophyta; class Magnoliopsida; order Apiales; family Apiaceae; genus Heracleum; species Heracleum sosnowskyi. The sequence goes on from CM061237.1 coordinate 15,356,871, forward strand.
AAGTTGGGAGAGTCGGAGATTGATTTGAGGGCGCCTGATTTGAGTAAGCGATTGTAGTTGAAGTGAGTGTGAATAAAAGTGATGTAAAAGCCTTTGTTGTGAAGAAGCTTGGCTAATTTTAGCATAGGGGTTACGTGACCTTGAGCAGGATAAGGCATGCAAACTACATGAGTCACAGGCTTTTTCTGGCTAGCAATATCCATTTGCAGTGAGAGATAGCTAGAGAGAGGTGGAGACAAAGATAAGCTGGATCATTTGCTTTGCAGTTCTATATTCGGATATATATATAGAGACGAAGGGTCTTTTAAAATTGTATTTGTTTATTGATTCCTTTTAACAAATGAGTAACAAAATTTGATATAAAAAATTATTCCCTCGTCTAATATTATTACAATCAATGAAGATCTATCAGGTGGCATTTACCGGATACCAATTTGATACCGCTATCATTTTTTTAACTTTATATATCCTGATTAATAAGAAACTTAACTTTATATATGCAAGGGCTTATATTAAAAAGAATAGAATGTATATGTAATCAGGAGTAAAAATTGATCATTACTTATTGTTCATACAAATTAATAACATAAGTTAAGGTTAAATTGTAGCTTCATTAAGATTAACATTAGTTAAGGTTCAAATTAGACAGTTAATTCTTTTTAAGCTTGATTAGTGAACCGACAACATAATTTTCGACAACATAATTTTCTGAACTTGATTTTTCTGTCAAAAATTGGAATATAATGTGAAGACAAAAAGGTACTCCCTCCGTTCGGTCCCAGTTTTATTGTCTAGAATTTCTTTTTTCGTTTGTCCCAAAATTGTTGTCCACTTTTAGTTTATATGGTAAATTATGTATTAATTATGTTAATTTTTATAAAAAAACCATACAACTTTTTGGTAACTATCCCTTTATTTCATACTAGCTTATAGCCCGTGCGATGCACGGTTACTTAAATTTTATTTATAATTATTTTGTTTATAATTATATTTTAATTACCCATGGAACACACGATTGTTTTTTTAATATTTATAATTATATTTATTTATGAATATTTTAATATTTAAAAGTTATTAGTTTACATGATTAAATTATTGTTAAAAAAGATTTAGCCAAAACGAATTATAGTTAAAATTTTGATATTTATTATATTTTACACGCTCAATTTAATATTTGTTTATATTGAGTTATAAAAGTTAGATTTGGCGAATTTTACGGTCCGCATGAAATTCTATTCTAAAACTAAAAAGAGAATAAAGTGACGAAATTTAATATTGAGAATTCTATTCGATTTAGGAAATCTACTTATATGTAGTTTAGATTATTAGAATACTCTTTATTAACCAAATAAAGTTTTTAATGTTAAATCTAACGGTTTTCACCTATCTATTTAAGATTAAACGATTTTTATTATTTTGATATTAAATGGGTTTCCTTATTTAATTACAACTTTTTTTATGTTTTAACTTTTTAGAAAATCCAATCCTAATATAATATCTTTTAACTTATATCATTTTTAGATAATAACTTCTTTTTATATGATATAATCTTGATCTTCTAGTTTTCAAAGTATTGGATCTAACGGTTGAGAATGTTTTGGCGGTATTTAGGACCAAACTACCACGATAACATCATTAATTTTTTAAATATTTTTTTAATATATTTTTTTAAAATATTTATTGCTAAAATATAATATACTCTCTTTTGTAGTATGTTAATGATGCGGGAACTTTGAACTTTTGAGAAAATACATTATCAATTAAAATATAATTTTTTTTTGTAACAGTTTATCTTTTAAAGTAGTACACCGTGACGATCAAAATTTTGTAAAAAATTCATTTTTTATAGTATATCCCGTAAAAATCTATGTTATTATATTAACGACTAAATAATGAAAGCTTTCTTATAAGTATGGTCGCTTGATCACTCAATTCATAATCGTTGGATCTTTCAAATTAAATTGTTGAGAAATGTTAGATATAACAATAAAATTATCACGTAGAATGATCTAAAGTTTGAATCTACCAACAACATATTAAAATTTACAGGATTTTTTTTGAAAAATAAGAATTTTTTCATTTTTTTTTCTTGTAGACACGGGTTATTTGATAATATTTTTTATAAAGTACGATTTTTCAAAAAAGTACTATACTAATTGATTAACAAACTTTTAAATTTTTAAATTTAATAATTTACAATGTATATAGGTTGAAAAAGTTAGGCCTCTTCTGTAGCTGAGTCTAAAATTTCAAAATACGATTTTTTTAAATATGAATATACGGTTTTTTTTAATATGAATATAATCATGCTAACAATGAAATTAGGTATCTATGAGTTCTTATAAAACAAAATCACCATTTGCGTATAATTTATTATTTAATAATAAATAATATTTAATTAGTTATGATATAAAATTTAATAAAATAAGATAAAAAATATGCAACCCTCAATATTTTAATAATATTTTGATATTATCCTTTTATGTTTGTTATATGTAAAATAATATAATTATAATTTGGATCAATCAAATTGTTATGTTCCTTCAGAAAAAAAAGTGTTTAAATTTATTTATGTACAGGAGTTCTCGTAAGTCTCTTTAGGTTCACGTGTATCATTGTTAGTATGATATACATCAGCATTATATTGATAATTTTTAATATTATAATCAATATGAATTGTTATGTTGATATTTGGTTTAACAATTATTATCTAATTGGAAGTATACATAAATTCAAGAGAAAAGATATTTAAGAATTTTTACATAGAAAACTTTTAAATTATCAAAATACACTTTTTAGTATTTAAATATAATTATATTATTAATCAGATACACTTTTTAATATTAGATCTAACAATTCTAATCGATCTATTTAAGATCTAACTGTAATTATTAATTTGATCGTATAGTGATCGTACACGGACCATATCGATTTTAATTTTTTCTTAAATTGATTTTTATATTTTATTGAAATAAAAATAGAATTTATAAATTTAAAAGAATTAGGAAAAAAATTAAATCTACAATAAAAAATATTTATTAAAATTTAGATAATCACTTTACTGTTTGGGCTATTTATTAAAATTTAGATAATCACTTTATTGTTTGGGCTCTATCTTGAGTTTTAGACAACAGATTTTAACGATTTTACAGGCCATGCGAAGCTAACAAAATTATCTTTAATTTAATGATGATTTATTAATTTTTATCTAACTGGAACTATCCATAAACTAAAGAGAAAAGATAATTACGAATTTTTACATAAAGATTTCTATTCAATATAGAAAACCCATTTATAGTTGGTTTAAATTATCAAAATACATCTTTTAGTATTTAAATATTATCCTATTATTAATCAAATACAATTTTTAATATTATATCTAACGGTCCTCATCTATTTGAATATTTATAGTTTTATAATCCAACGGATCATATACTTTTGGTAGTACAGTGACCGACCAAAGTTTTGGATAAGATCTCCCTTACGCTTATTATATATAAGGTATTAATGATTGAATAAAATGTGAGTTTTTTTATGCTGGACAATAAAAATGAGACAGATGGAGTATATTTTAATATTTAAATAAATTTTTAATCATGAAGAACCAACTCACCATCAAGTTTAATTACCGTGGTCCAATACTCCATTTCCAGCATAATAGTCCAGACCGATTTCCAGAATCACACGCAAATGGTTTTGTCCTCGTTAAAGTTGCTTGATATACAGCTCATGTATTTTTCAAAACAAATTGTATTGTAAAATATTGAATAGAACTCAAATATTTTGTCAATAAACTATATGTGTGTATATTATTATTTACTGAACTAAATTTCAAATTTATGCATTTTGACTTTATATGTAGGGAAAAGAGTTTCTGCTTGACACTTTAGAATTTTATCTACCCTATCAGCCTAAATACTACGTCGTATGATCTAATTTTATTCTTATATCATTGATGTCTCTTTATTTCAATTATTAAATTGTCTTTTCTATTTATGTCTCTAAAACTTGTACCTTCTATCTTAACTAAATAGTTGCATTTGTACAAGTGTATTTATGACTCTTGCTACCGTGATAAAACCTACATTTTCTTACCATTATCAAGTCTAAAGTATCCAAATAAATTTACTTTTAGTTAAGTTCCTGAACCTTTATTTGTTAAATTATTTTTTGTCTTTTAAATACTACCAACAAACTTTATTTTCTAAAAAAATTTGGGTTAAATTATGTTTTTATTTTTTTTAAAAAAATTGGGTTAAAATTATGACTTTTTTTTATATAAAAAATCCTACTAAAAAACTTTCTTCTCTAATAGTTTTTGGGTTAAAATTATGACATTTTTGTTTGCTTTATTGGGGTGATAACTTGCATGATTAAAGTAATATGCATTGTCTGTGCTTTCACTTGATAAAAAAATTAGTAGTTTAAGCTTTCAAAATTGCACATTGCTCACTGCAACTGGTACGCTATATCTTTTTTTCCATTACAGATATAGTTCACCAACTGGTGTGGTACTGAGGCTGCTAACAAGAAACTATAGTTGTTATTAGCTTTGCAAACTTGATTATAGTCTTTTAATCACCAACTGCTTTGAGGTTGCCAGGCTGGGATAATCAGAAATTCAAGTTTATCACAAATGATGTTCATATAGGAAGCGATCAAGTGGCACAACACCCGACCAAGAAGGAAACAAGTCTAAGCACTTCTTGGTTACAGGCCATTTAGTAACATATATTCTTTCAGTAGGGATTTGCATATCTGCAATGAATAAGAACTTCACATTTTTTAACTATAACCAGCACATTTTTTGCTTAGGCAGACATTGCCAGTGTACAATTCTCAACAAACTTCACAAGAGCATAAACGTGTTAACACACTACACTAGAAACTCGATACTACAGAATGCAAAATTCAAAACATACCGAAAAGGTTCTTTTCTTAAAAAAAAACAATTAAAAACAATTTCAATTTTCAAATGTAGGTCTTAAATCGAGAACAGAATGTCAACTTAAGATACAGCATGACCGTCAAAATTACTTGAAGGCGGCTGGAGACTAAGTTTCGACGCACCACCTCCATTTTTCACCTGAAATCAGAATATTAAATTTGTAATCATCTACAAGTTTACTGCATTTATGATAATTAGACAAGGTAAACAAGAAATGATACCTCGTGTTTGTAGCACCCTGTTCTATAATGTCCCTGTTTACCACACAAACCGCAAGTCTTCTTTTTCTTTATTTCAGCAGCTAGTTCCAATCCCGATTTTTTTCTGGTAGCAACTTTTGGACGACCCTTATGTTTCGTACTAGTGGAAGGGTCACGAATAGTAATATGAGATTGTAACTCATCAATAATAGTATTCACATCTGCATTACTTGGGTTTGTGTTGTTTTTTATACCAACAGTACTACTTGACCTTCTCTTACTTTGTCTATCCATAAATTTATCAAGGTAAGAATCAAGATCTTCAATTTCAGCAGGAAAATCCATGGCATTTTGAAGTGCTTTACTAAATTTTGTTCTAACCAACATAATATTCATTGGAGTAACATAATAATCACCTGTGGCACAACGTTTTTTTCCACTGTTGTCCGCTTTATATCTAGCACCAATAGTCCATCTATGCAAGATGTAATGATCGGGAATTGCATCCAACTTCTTTTTCCTCATCAAGTATAAGACGTGTTTGCATAAAATTCCACGTGTCTCAAATTTTGCACAAGAACATACTACCTTTAGGTCTGCTGATGCATCATACTGAACTGTTCTCCATAAAAATTTATCTACAGCATGTTGCCCAACAATATAGTTTGTCAACTGAATATCTTTGTTTATCTTCTCATGGGTGTAACTAAAACTATTTTGCCATTCTTTTTTGAAAAGTTCATATATGTTACGTGTATAATATTTTCCCGCTTGTTGCTCAATTGGATGTCCTGTAAGTAACGTGGGACAAGAATCGATAGTCACAAAATCTTCATCTTCTTCCTTCTTTCTACGAGATGCAAGGGCCTTATCATATTGTATAACAAAATCACTAAGCATAGTATTTGAATTGACATACCCATCAAAAAATGCATTAATGCTTTCACTACGTCCGCTTGTAGTCATTCCTGCCAAAAAGACTTCTTTCATATAAACTTTCACCCAATGACGTCGCAGGTCATACATGTTATATAACCAACTTCCTTTCTCGACAACATATTTTTCCTGGAAAGTAGTCCACCCATTTTCAAATTCTTCAATAGATTTACTCTTAACCCACTTCGAAAATGTTTCCTCAAAGTCAGTATAACGAGCACGATATGACTGGAGATTCTCAATAACATGCTTATTAATATGCCATGCACAAAAACGATGATATGCATTCGGAAAGACTTTTTTTATTGAGATTTTCATAGCTGCATCTTGGTCAGTGATGATTGCTTTTGGTGCCTTACCAAACATACACGTCAAAAATTGCTCAAATAGCCATGTAAAAGTATCCTCTGTCTCATCCTCTAGTAAAGCTCCACCAAATAAAATGGACTGACCATGATGATTGACACCAATAAACGGAGCAAACGGCATTTTGAATTTATTTGTCTTATAGGTGACATCAAAAACGACAACATCTCCAAATTGTAGATAAGAAGTTCTTGATCTTCCATCTGCCCAAAATACACTCCTTAAAGTTCCATCTTTGGCAAGGTCCATTGTAAAGTAGTGATTGTCATCCATGGCTGCCTTCTCTTGAAAATGTTTCACAATTCCATAGCATTCCTTTCCTACATAATTTTTTCTCTCTGACCTCAAATAGTCGTAGCATTGTCTTGGAGTAATATCCACTTCAGTAGAGCAAGTAACAACATTGACCACCTTTGTAATATCTGAAGATTTTAGACCATTTTGATGTAGTTCAGAAATTAAGTTCTTGCATGATTCAGTGCGATGAAACTTACTATGAGATCTATACTTTATTACTTTGGAAGGAGTGTGAGTGAGGTCATGATTGTGCACATCATAAAACTTATCAACAAGCCACTCACCATTCTTCAACGAAATCTCCATCTTTGCTTTGCAATCTGTTCTAGTATCTCGACGATGTTTGACATTTTTCCCAACTTGTCGTTTATCTCCAAGGTACTTTTTCCCCTCCTTGCAACATACAAATTTTTTTCTTATGACTTCATTTGTAACTCTTGACCTGGCCAAATCACCCATGCGAATTCCAAACCCCTTGTCTAGTGCATAAGTGTTGTAAAAATGATAAGCTTCATCCATCGTAGAAAAAACTTGTCCAAGTATTGGTTGTACTTGTGCGGACATATTAGTATTCGGATCTTCTGCTTCCATGTATTCTTCTTGAACATATGTAAAATTTGAATTATCATTCTCAAGTGGTACTATGTAATTTCCAGCATCAATCTCTTCGATAAACATCGAGAAAAATCTACAAATTAAATTATAAGACATTATCACAAATAGTTGGTAGTTACTAGAAAAAAATTAAGATATAAAGAGAAATTTGAAACAACGATTAGTAAAATTACCCGTATGTGAGATGAATCTGGTAAGCAATCACACTTGTTTTTGTACTTGATAAAACTAGAGATTGATTCTTGAAGAAGATGATTAAAATTCAGAACAATTGTAAGGACTAGGTAACTTCAACCACGTAAAACTTAACATACGCTGCACGTTGAAATAATTCACCTAAATATTAGTATTGCTATTGTGTGTTATTAAACGACGTAGTATTTAGGCTGATAGGGTAGATAAAATTCTAAAGTGTCAGGTAGAAACTCTTTTCCCTTATATGTATATGTATATGTTACTTGTACGTATTGAGAGGGAGAGAGAGATGAATAAAATGTAAAAGTGCATTGTATTGAATTAAGAGACAAAATATTACAGAAAGAGTATTTATAGTTTACTGGATACAATAGAAAAATAACAAAAATGGTTACAACAAGTAAGGCCTTGTTTGACTAAATGCATATTTCAACTTATTACTCAAATGAGATCTTATCAACATAATATGAGATGCTGACTCCTCATTAGACTTGTATATATTTGTTTACCAGATAATGTAAGAACATTATTTGGGCAATTCTGTTTAAATTATAAATTTAACAAATTATTTTTTTCCCAATTAAGAATTAATAAAGTTAGGTTTAAACACCTTTTCGGAATCCTAAAACAAATGATTTATAAATTTGTATAAAATATTTCACCAAATCAGATTAACATGTTAAACACTTAAACTTAGTAATTGTTAAAATCTTAATCATCCATTTTTAACCGAAAACATGAGGTTATTATGGTGTCTTTCATGTTATAATTGAAAGGTGCTATCTAAATATATATAATAACTAGTTGAAAAAGCCGCGATTCGCGGTGGGGTAATAATTTTAAAAAAACTTTATCAAATAAATTACGAAAATTACTCGATCCTCGATAATAAGCCGTCCTCCTGTGAAACACATTTTTCTTTTTAATATCAAAATCTCAAATTTATTATATTGAATATATACTTATCTTATATATTAATTTTTATGTTACAATACTCTTTTCTAATGAGACACTCTTTCGTTGAAAAAACACTTATATAACTTTACATATTCTATTTCAAATAAAACTTTTAGTTATGTATTACAAACGCTTATTCTACAATAGAACTTTTAATTGCAAGTACTTCTTTTATATCCGAACTCTTCTCCTCTATAAATCGAAACACCTATTCTACTTCAAATAGAACTTTGCAAGTACTTCTTTTATATTTGAACTCTTCTCCTCTACAAATTCAAACACCTATTCTACATCAAATAGAACTTTTAATTATATGTCTTCGCTATAAATTCGAAATCTTCTCCTCAATAAATTCGAATTCTTCTCCTTAATAAATTCGAACATCTATTCTACTTCTAATAGGTTGTTGAAGGATATTTTTCATTTATTAGTATTTAAAATTTAAATATTCTAGAAAATTAGAAAAATAGATTGAGACAATCTTAAAAGCGCCACGTCACCTCCCGCGTATCCTCCTTTATATATATATATTGATTTATGAGGAGAAAATATATCTTTTGCTTATAACCGATAACAATTATTATCTTTAATAAAAGTTAAATTGAGGATACACGGGAGGTTAGTTGGCGCCCCTAAAATTGTCTCAATCTATTTTTTTTTAATTTTCTAGAATTTTTGAATTTTAGATACTAATAAATAAATAAAAAGTCTTTAACATATTAGAAGTAGAATAGATGTTCGAATTTATAGCGAATACATATAATTAAAAGTTCTATTTGAAGTAGAATATGTATTTGAATTTGTAGAGGGGAAGAGTTCAAATATAAAATAAGTACTTGCAAAGTTCTATTTGAAGTAGAATATGTGTTTCGATTTATAGAGGAGAAGAGTTCGAATATAAAAGAATTACTTGCAAAGTTTTATTTGAAGTAGAATAGGTGTTTACATTTATAGAGGAGAAGAGTTAGGATATAAAAGAAGTACTTGCAATTAAAAGTTCTATCGGAAGTAGAATAAACGTTTGTAATACATAACTAAAAGTTTTATTTGAAGTAAAATATGTAAAGCTATATAGATGTTTTTTAAACGAAAGAGTGTGTCATTAGAAAGGAGTATGATAACATAAAAATTAATATATAAGACAAATATATATTCAATATATTAAATTTGAGATTTTGATATTAAAAAAGAAATCGTGTTTCACGGGAGGACGGCTTATTAGCGAGAACCGAGTAATTTTCGTAATTTATTTGACAGAGTTTTTAAAAAAAATTATTACGCCGCCGCGAAACGCGTTTTTTCAACTGGTTTACAAAATAAGTAAGAAGTATTTTTGTAACTATTGTTATTTTCTTCTTCATTTTTTTTAAATTTTGTAACCATTTCGAATTAGATTTAGATATATATTTAAGCAAGTAATTGATAATTGAAGTTTCCAATGCTTTACCGGTTATTTTGTGGCCAAGAGACACGACCTCAAGGTCAAGGAACATTCTAAGATGTGAATATCCCAATTTCAAATAGGAAACCTCATTTTACATCCCCAATCCCCATCTAACCTTCTTGGCTCTTGCAGCCCCAGCCCGTTGACATGTCAATATAAGCCATCCATCAATTATTGGTAGGTTACTATCATTATTGGTAGGTTGCCATCAATCATATCTTTACCAATCACAACAGCATTTCCCAGCAAATTTTTGTATGTCAACAAAGAATGGATGGATATAAGCTATCCATCAATTATTGGTAGGTTGCTATCAGTTATTGGTAGGTTCATCAATGACATCTTTACCAATCACAACGGCATTTCCCAGCAAATTTTTATGTCAACAAAGAATCGACAGAGTTACTGCTATATTTGTACTCCTTTTTTTTCCTATTCAGGGGTACAAGAATGAAATACTTGAATCCACATTATCAAGAACCGAGAGATGACCAATATTTTTTAGCAAAAAACGAAGAAAAAATGTTTCCGAACCTGGCAGATCAAACATGTTTACCCACATGATACAAATACATGCATGAGGAGGCCCCATCAGCTCCCAACAAAACAAACCCACCACTTCATCTCAACCATTGAGGAATGAACAAAAAAAGTTAGGGATCCTGTTCAAAGTCTATAGACTGTCGGTGCTGATTTCTTTTTGTCCACCTAAAGCTTCAAAATGGTTCGGACTTCGGTGACTCCTGTTTCACCCTCTCAGCAACAGTTTTATGTGTTTCTGCAATGTCCTGATCTTGACAAGGTCCCCTCCTACTATCCAGTAGCTTTCCACCTTTTGCAATTGCAAGAATCAGCTCAAGCTGTTTTTGCTGTTGTTCCTATACAATGAACACGACAGAGGAAAAAAATGTAAGATATATAGCTGTGTTGTACCGCTAAAGGGACACTGCAATAGGAACTACAAAATTAACATATAATTCCAGAGTCCTCGTTATCTTATGTAGGATCTTAATCAATCAATAATTTGAGAACCATGGAGGTCTACAGAATTTGGCATGTAATACTTTCATTACATCAATTCGCAGTTCTCAAGGGTTTCAGCGCTCCTGGTATAATTATCTCCTTATAAAGACTCAAAATGTTTATATTCAGTTGAATTTAAGATTTATTACGCTGAATTTTGCTGATTGTTAATAATTTTTATTTATACTTTTTACCAGAACCAAACCCTATATATGTATGTGTGTGTGTATGTATCCAGCACACTTATTATTTCCAGAAAAATCGGCAACTTCTAGTACACTGTACATATCTTACGAAGTTGTACTGTGTTAGCTCGATTTAGATGGCACAACACTATCATTTCACAAACTTTCCAGTCAAATGCATATAATTTAACTAACACAATAGTGCCTGTATGTCAATGACTAGGTGGGTAAGCAGGATTCTTATCCTTTTTCTATTCTGTACCATATACCAAGATGACAAGAGAAATTGATATATAGCTCCGTTGTTGGGCTGGTATGTGCACTTATCAGCACTGTACTAGGTCAAGGTTCAAATGATGATGGCTAATATAATAATGAGCTACTCATTTCAACTTGCCAAAATATGTACCAACCCAAAGAGTGGATTAGCCGGTCAGGAGATCTACTATCTCACATGTAAATATATATAAGGTTAAATTCAACTTTTCAGGTCTCAAAATTAAATGTCTAGGGCTACTAGTGAACCATGATGACACTAACTTTAACCTTACATGTCTCTCATCATAGTTGACTCCACCGAGAGTTCGTACATATCAGCATCCCTAAAGGAAACCAGATATATAATTTACAGAATTCAGGGAAAAATATTCACCACTCATCTAAAATTGTAAAGGAAGTCAACACCGCCATAATTGCATGCCTTGTACCTCTCCCTTTCATTATTTGTACCAAATTCTAAACTACTCTACTTATTGGCATTTTTGCTCCAATAATCTAATTCCAGCATCCTAAACTATTAAAAACAGATGCAATTTACTGTATGTCATGTGCAACACTGATAATTTTGCCTCTAGTGTTTCGTGTTACACTGAATGTAAAGATTGGCATAGGACAGACGACAGGATACATTACAGATTACTTCTTCCATTACTAGAGCTATTAATTAAGGCTTATCAATAGAAGAATTATGACAACCAGATGGCCAAATGTGGCGCATGCAAACTTTAACACTCCTTCATGATGTAAATAAACTAAGCCACCTCAATTTTAGAATACATGTAGCCGTTAGCTGATTTCTTGTTTCATAACTCAACTTTTGTCTCCTCGTCTTCACTTTACAGCTGGTGCATGCAGAACTAATGCTGAAGCTAACCTGAGGTTTCTCATAATTCCATCGTATAATTATATATTGGTGTACTTGTGCAGAATCCACTACAATGTTTAGAAATGTAAAGTATAAACCACCGTCTGCTTTAAAAGTTTAGTTAATAATTGTATGTTGACTGGTCTCGCTCTCCTTATTAAACTCGAATTAACTTTTGAGCATATAATGGGAGAATTTGGAAGATGTACAGATTTACATGGAATACTTCCCTTGTGTGAAAAAATTGAAATCAATTCAAATTTCGCAGGAAACTGATTATATCATGATGCTTCTGACTATTATTTCAGTTACTATTGTTCAGACAACTGGTGATTTGATAATGATCATCTTTATTATTTTTATCATAATAAACATTATTATTATCTTATGATATTAAGATGAAGGTTAAGAGAGAAGTGATGGGATGGGTCGTCATCTACTGACTTCCACTCAGCCCAATTTAGTACCTCCAACACCCCTTGCTCGGGTAGCCAATTTTCACTCCACTAGAATGAGGCAATTAAAAAGACAGACTTGTCATCATAAAACAAGATATTAATCTCTATTTTCTGACTCCCACTCTTCAATCCAATGCAAATCATAGGACAGGTAGTTTGAAACAAGTCAACAACAACGAGACCTGAAAGGTGCATCATTTACCTGCATTGCAAGAAGAACCTGTTGCATTTCACCTAGCTCTTTCTCCAAAATATCTTCTTGCACAGCAAGTGCCCGAGTGGCCTCCGAATTCTTTTGGGCCAAAGCCGCAGCCTTCATGTATAGAATACATGTTAGAGATTGATATTAAATATAAAAGACGATGGGAATGAAGGTAGGATTACAGTGAAGTGGACAAAATAATAATGGAAGTGCCTTGCCCCAGTAGTTATGTTTCAGTAATATTTCAAATATATGACTATTTACAGAATTATAGCTCAAACATAACATTTTCACACAATTCCAGCAACTTAAGGTGATTCTATAATCCTAAACCAATCACCTATTGGTGCTGTGTCCTCGTTCTTCTCGACATTACAAGATAATAATTATAAAAAAAATTATATTGAAATATTGGACGCATCTCCTTGTTTAACTGCACGTCAGCAGTAACAGGTCAGGCACATTTTAGCATTTTCTAAAATGATATTTATTTTATACCAGTATTTACTTTTTTAACACTATTAAATATTAAGATGTTCAGCTTCCACAGCTTTCACGTTAACATTCTTCTTCCCAGATTCGTTTATCAAGTGCGCACTTATTTTTATGGACATGTTTTACCATTCAGCTTATTTAAATAGTAGACTTTCTCAGTTGTGATGTTTTACTCGAGAGTCTTAAATTTGGACCCCTTCAGTTTCTGCCCATATGCCTAAAAATTACATGTACATTCTTATATCTGGGGATACATCTGATTTTTATGCTAGCCACCTTTAGTGAGAACTGTTGGATCAAAATTAGGGGTTTCTTAGGTAAGAAATACTTTTTGTGCATCTTATCACCCTATTCTTAGTAAAAATCTTCTGCTTATACGCCACATATATATGAGATATAGCTGCTTTGTAACTTCTACAAATTCCATAACGACCAAACCGTCATTTTTCTGCTACCCATCCAGGAGAACAAATTACATTAAATATTTATTATTTGTAATACACCTGTCCTACAAAGAGCATCAATTTACTCTCCAAATTTGCATCCCACATAAACTTTTACATGCTGATATTTTCAAAAATATCTTCAGACTTCAGAATAGTAATATATAGACAACAAAAAATACCAGTAAGCTAGAAATGGGTATAGTTCTGATGGAAAAATCGATAAGGTTATTTGGTACTACCCTCAAGTTAAGAGTATGAAAGCCAGTCAGATAATACTCGATTCACAAAATTATAAGTTTATAACATCAAACTTTTTTAAGATTAATCGAGATCTTTGGAACACCTAACAAGCCAACATCAGAAATTGTAATAACTTGAAATGGACCAAATATTTTAACATAATTTTACGACATAATATTACAGAATTAGTCATAAAAGATTGATTCAAACAAAATGTCATTTAAGCCAAGATTAAATAATATACATCACTCGTAACAAATGATTGCTTATATAGGTGGATGACAATTACACACACAAAAGGTTACAATAACACTTAATTAACAAATGACAAGATAGCGGTGGAACAAAATAGCATGATCTGAGTTCCTATTCTGCCACATTGATCATGGATGCAGCAAACCAAAATGAAACAACATAATGTCTATTAAACTAATAAATGAATTAATTAATAATCGACCATGGAAAAATACAACAAGACTACATTACAACATCTCCAATTCCCGTAATTATCTCAAGACAACCCTAAAACTGCAAAACTTTGTTCTCATCTTTTACACACTTACTAACCAATTATCTCAAACCAACAAAAGAATCATCAAGCTGAAACAAAAGTATAAATACCTCGGCAATGGGCACTTTTAAAGCTTTCCTAGTAACCCGAAACCGAGTCCCCAATTTCTCCACATGCCTCGACATTACCCTAATAAGTGTAGCTGAACTTCGAACATCCTCCTCCAACTTCTCAATCCTATCAATCAAACTAACCCCTGAACCCCTTGGTTTCGAAAACCCAACAAAGACCCTCCTCCACTGCCTCCTCCTAATCACACCACCAATCAAAATCCCTCCTGCCAACAACAGAAACTGACACACAGAAACCTTATTACCTAACCAAACTAAAATCAGCTTCTGGGAATTCAAGATAAGCCCAAATGAAATAATAACAGAGGCAATCAAACAAAGAAACTCAGCAACTGAAAGAAATGCATCAAAATCAAGACTTTTAACTAAATTTTCTTGCTTTTCATGTATATGTATATTATCTGATTCAAAAGCTCTGATTGGTGAGTAAAATGTGTATAAAGATTTGTATGTAAAGTGGGTTTTGAGGAAATGATTATGTGGGGGTCTTGGAAAGTGAATAAAGATTGCAGATGGCGATAAAGATTGGTTTTTTATGTGAAATGAACTGGGAATTTGGGGATTTTTGAGGAGATTTTTAGTAGTGAGTGACATTTTAATTTTGGGTGAAATTGATTAGTAATTTTAGGGTTTGTAATGGGTTGAATTTAGTAGAAGAAGAATATAGAATTTGAGGTAAAATGATGGAAGAAGGAAGGACTTATTTGTGTTGGATTATTTCAATGTTATTATCAGATGATATTCATGTCCATAAAACATTAAAAACTGATGAATTGGTTGAGGCCATTGCTGTAAAATTAAAATCCATCAAGATGTAAAAAGTTGCAGCTTGTCAAAAATTATACCCTGTCAACAATTCTCGCAAATCGCCAAATTTATAAAGCAATACTCCTACTACTTATTAGTTTTTAATGTATATTCGGAAAAATAAAAATCACTGAACTACTGAAAACAGATACTCCTTCCGTTCCCTCAATTCTTTACATTGAAAAGACGACACGAAGGTTAAGAAAAAGTGTAAATTAATAGAGAAAAGTAAGAAAAATAAGTAAAGTGATGAGACAAATCAATATTTAATGTATAAAGTGGTGCACAAATAATATCCGGGTTACATCATCGTAATTGAAATAAGAACAAAAGAAGACGGGCAAAAGACTTCATGTTCTGCGGGCATCAGCAGAAACCAGCATCAAGTCCTGCGAGCATCAGCAGAACGATTAGCACCACCTGCATTCCCTTCTTCGCGCCAATGTAATAGGTTCTCTAGTGTCTCTGACCACAGCCAACATACACTTGAAGAGGCTAGCCAGAAACATCATAATGCAATCATCCCCTCTAGAAGCCCCAGCAGCTACGTTCTCATCTAGATCTTCTGCAGCATCAAACCAAATTTCAAATATTTTCATTGTTCCAGCAGGTGCTTTCACGGATAGCTCCTGTTTACCAGTCGGCACAATAGCATCTAGGATGCTCCTGTTCATGATATGTACTCTAAAGGGATCCTCAAACTCCAACCACGTCCTTTTCATGTCACACACGCACTGGTCCAAAAGAAACTTATAACCTCCCTTCCTTTGCAGGTTTAACTGCAGGGTCAATCAGCCAACAAATTCGCCCAAATTGCTCTTCTGTGCCAATTAGTTCTAAGCCATTTATAACATCCTGGATACCATCCTCTGTGTCTACATCTTCCATCATGTGCCCAACTTCCTTGTTCAACCAGCATCCATGCTGAAGCAAATCTAGACTTCTATCTCCCATCAATCTCCCACCAGCTTCCTCATGGGTGTTTTCAGAGGATGAAAGCATCCCTTAAGTAATCTCTTGCAAAAAGTTAGAACCGAATCTTAACTTGTTACATGTAGTCCCCTAACATCAAAAACTTCTGCAGTCTCCTATCTGAACATCACTATAATCCACATCACTTTCATCTTTTATAGAACCCAAAAGAATGCTATCATTTTCACTAGTGAACACCTGTCCTAAATACTTATAAGACCAAGCCTCAAATCGAACACGATAAACACCTACCAGAGGTCTAACACAATTCAAGGTAAGTAACTCCTGTCGAAAACAAGACAAACAGCTAGCATACCATTTAGACAATACCAAGCATTGTCTAAAACACGACTCCTCGATAATCATAGTCATGTTCACATAATACATCCGTCTCACCAAATTCCTCATATTTAACTTCAAATTAACCACAGAAGTCAATATTCTAGTGCCAATAAAATTCACCATCCACAGGAGAGCACCCTGATGCAAAGTGCAAACCATAAATAGTTTGCAGGAAGAAAACAACACAGCGATAGGCGCAACTAACACTACTGCATCTAACCAAGTAAACACAGAGTATTTTGTTCACCCAACCAGTAACTACTGCATGTATTTCATTTCAAATGACATGATTTGAGTTGTCATTTCAAATTCTCAAATCGATACTAGTATCTGAATGTTTTGGATTGATTTCGGATGAAATCCAACTCCAAATTCTTTTAACTTCCAAACATGTTATTTGAGCAAATACAAATTTTTTAAATGAAATCCAACTTCCCAAATAGGCCGTACAAAAGCATATTAATAAGGTCTTTCACGACTAGGAATGCGCATTTGCTATGATCTAATCGCGAAATGTTACATCCACTTGATAACATGTACAATCTAAAACTGAAAAGGCCCGAACAGTACGCACGCTAGATTCTTGTTGATGCAAGGAATCTTCTGAATATGTTGGCTGCTTCATAGATAGATTACTTAGAAAATCTCTGATCATGGGCTTAAACTTTTCTACTCCCTTTATAATCAGAAAGAACAAAATCCTATATGTAGCCACCATCAACAGTAGAATTGTCATAT
Source organism: Heracleum sosnowskyi (assembly GCA_030848705.1). NCBI lineage: Eukaryota > Viridiplantae > Streptophyta > Magnoliopsida > Apiales > Apiaceae > Heracleum > Heracleum sosnowskyi. The sequence goes on from CM061237.1 coordinate 15,374,523, forward strand.
CGACCCACTTAGAGTAACCGTTTTCCACTTGCCAAATATCTTTCAAAATTTCGTCACCTGTAATCGTAGGAGGTCCTCCAACCTTTTCATTAGGAAATGTTAGGCCTATGTATTCATTCTTGTAAAACCCTTGGAATGCATACTTGTGGAAGGAAATGTAGTACATTGGGTATTTCCAGAATGGCTTTGGCATATCATCTGGTAATCGAAAGAATCCTCCATTTAATATCATTATGCCTTGAATTCCAGCACCTGATATGATTCCCATAAGAAAATCGGGTACAATGCTAGCCACCACCATCATTAGGCTCTCGACCAAAATCATGCAGACGAAGATTAGTAAGGCGTAGTATACAAAATGACCAAATTCCTTTTGGAGACCAACAAGATAATAAGATATCACTCCTGGTATAAGCCCGATCAGCAATAAGAAAGGAAGTGATGAAAATGTGTTCGCCACAACAAATGCAGCTACACCGTAGTGTCCATTCAATCTTTCTCTCGAAAAAATCTAACACATAAATTACATCACGAGCCTTTTAGTTTCAAAGTTCTATAACAAATGGTATGTCGTATAGCTCAAAGATGAGATATATATAATAAGTTAGGTTAACCTTCATATCTTCTACAAAGGAAGGGAAACCACCAATGGCCATAAAAGTCAGAAAGGCTGCAATAAACATGAGCATCGAACCTCTGGCCTGTAAATTATGCCAACTATTTAATAAGACACCGTCATTATGAAGTTCTACCAATGAAATTATAACTCTATCGATTGTGCAGCCCCAAATATGAAATCAAGGTTACCTGAATTGAGCCATAAGTATGGCCAACATCGCGAAATAAAGTACCTATGCAGAGGGCGAGTGTAATATAAACTATCAAGCGAAGCCAGTAATAGCCTAGATCCCTGTGCATGTTGAGGAAGGATCGTTTAGTAAGAACAAGGCATTGTGTAACAAAGCTTGCTTGGCTTCCCTTACTCTCCACAGTTCCTACATTCTGCAGTAAGAAAAAAAGACATATTGATATGTTAATAAAGTAGAAATAAATGGTATTTATAAGCTGTAATCATCAAACGCTCGTATTAAACAGAATATATAATAATCTTGAAATGCTTGTGTACCATGTGACATATCTCAGATACTCGATTCTGAACTTGATGGCTCTGCTCTGATGATTGAAATGCCTTGACAAGAATATCAATAGCTTCCGCAGCAGTTTGGCCTCCATTAACTGTTTGCTCATCTTCCTAATTAAGACGTGTCCCATATGGATAGCTTCTTAATAACTGATTACGCTGATATAATAAAGAACTGTTTCTTAAAAGCTAGCTATAGGTACCAAGTAGAACCAAATTGTTACTTACAGTGTCAAAATCTTTGTTGATAGTTCGGAGGAAGTGATCAGAGGGATTCCTCATCGCTGGGCATGGGAAACCATTTGATGTGAAAAACTGCAAACAAAACGAGATTTTGGATCAGGGTCGGTAGTCTCATAATGCTCGAAGCTTTGATCATTTAGAATGGTTATACCTGATTTGCTTCTCCAGTGGGACCAAAGTATATTTGTCTACCTGAAGATAATAGACATAGATTATGAAAAAGCTCAAAGACTTCAGCGCTTGGTTGATGAATGGAGGCTATAATGGTTCTTCTGTCTTGTCGAGCAAGTGTTATGATACGGCTCATGACGTGATAAGATGCTGCACTATCCAAACCACTGGTAGGCTCATCCAGAAAAAGAAGACTGGGGCGTGTTAGGATTTCAATGCAGATGCTAACTCTTCTCTTTTGTCCACCACTAAGACCCTTTACAGTCCACCCTCCGATTCTTGTGTTCATCGCATTCTGTAAACCCATATCAACTATTGTTGTCTCGGCTCTTTCTCTCTTTTCAGCTAATGGCATGGAATCAGGGAGTTGAAGTTGAGCAGAGAAGTAGACTGCTTCTCGTACAGTAAGTGTAGTCATCAGTGAATCATCTTGAGTTACATATGCCTAAATCATTCAAAAAATTATTCTACTGTCATAATTCAAATAAACTTAACATTGTCTAGCCATTTTGTCATTCATCTAATTCTGATTATCAAAATCAAATAGTGAAATAATTTGTAAAACTAAACAATGATCAGCTGGAATGTGATTTCCATCAAATTAACTTACTGAAGTGCCGAAGGCCAGCGTTTGTTTGCGGCCATTGATTAGGATATCTCCACTTTGCTTTGTGTTTGAGCCTAGTCTCCCTGAAATATTTGACCATTGAGCAAAGTTGTCACTGCATAAACTCCTCGAAGTCCTAAGTATGCAAAGGCAACCATCTTGAAATCTTATTATGATTTCGGAACCCCTAGCTTCTTTATCTTTTACCAATGTTTGCTAAATTACATATTCTATAGTTATGGTCATCTGTTGTTTGCATCTTATTAATCTCTCATTTTCCATGCATATCTCTTTAACATATCATTAGTTAAGTTGTTACACATAACACAATACACATTCATTAAGTTGTCACTGATAGTTACTGGTGTGTTCCGGGCCTGGAGATGGCCACTGATAGGGTATACAATCTCAGACGTAAAGAGAAATGACATCAATTACTGTATGCCGCTGTTAACTTGTATTTGTTAAATAATACTATTTGTTGTAGCATAAAATTCCGGCGGGATCTTCCTCGGACACCTTAAGATTTTAGATGGATTGTTTACTTAGGATGGTATCAGAACTCAGTTTAGAAAGGACTCGGGTGTCGTTTGTTTGTTTGTTGCTGTGTCAATCGTGATGAAACGTATCGTGCAATTATTTGTTGTAGCATAAGATACAGGTGGGGCTTTTAGATGGACCAATTACTTAATGTACCCGAGAGCATGAATCCTTAATGGCAGCGGTATCTTATAGACTTTTTATACATATACACAACTAATTCTTAATGACAGTAGTACTTTTTTGGACTTTTTATATATATACACAACTAATTTTTAATGGCAACAGCACCTTGTTGAGTTTTCATACATATATACACTAAAATTGAATTGATGGTTACTTAACGGACCCGAGGGCATAAATTGAATTGATGATTACTTAATGTACTCGAGGACATAAATTAGATTGATGGTTAGTTAACGTATCCGAGGACACAAATTCTCAATCACAGCAGTATTTTATGGATTTTTTTATATATATACACGCTAATTCTGAATGACAGTAACTTCTGAACTTTTCATACATATACAGACTAAACTTGAATTGACTTGGAATTAACATTTTACTCAGTATTCTACCGTCTACAAATGTTTTAGTAGGTTTTGTATGAAAAACAATAATATGCATATGATAACATTTTACTCCCTCTGTCCCAATCAATTGTATACATTGAGGGACGGGGGCTCGGCACGCATTTTAAGGCTCCTATAAAGTATACTTTCATAATTTTTTTTAAAATTTTTTTTCTTCTGAATTAAAATTTAACGTTGAAATTTTTATTCAGAGAAAAAATAATTTAAAAATAAGTTGTTGAAGTATACTTTATATACACCTTAAAATACGTGCCAAACATTGAAAAAAAACTGTATAGAAATGAGTGGGACGAAGGGAGTAATAATTATAACTTAAGATGATACAGGCTCAAATCTAAAATCCTACTTACTTTTAACTTCAAAATATAGTTCAAATTTTATTTTGTTATTAATTTTTACATTTTTTACAATTCACCCAGAATTTCAGTCTCGTTTAGAGTAACTCCAAGGCTAATGAGTCCCCTTACCTATATTGTGTACACCTGGACTAATTTAGGGGTTTGGGTTCAAAATTCTTGCTCCAACCATCATGTTCCTGTAAGAGAAACTCATAACCTATATTTGGGGAAGCAATTTTGCTCCCTACCACATCATCACTACCTCAATCCTCCATATTTACTAATTAAATATTCAATATTACTCTCATCATACTCCATCTTTACTAATTAAATATTACTTTTGAAATATAGGAAAGTAATATAGGGAATATCGTTGAAGTGAAATAACTTTTTGGTTCCCTATATTTTAGGTAACCATTTATTTATAATATTTTAGGAGTTGAAAATAGGAACCTAGTTGATCTTAGAGCAACTCCAACTCATGTAACCCCTTACCTATATCTTGTCTTTAGGGATTGTGCTTCAAAATTCCATCTCCAACACTACTCCCCTTACCTATAATTTTTAGGTGAGAGAAAATGAGTCCCTATATTTGTTGATGCAGATTTGCTCCCTAATGGACATGTTGCTCCCTAATGACATGTCATCACCCGTCTCTGTCTCCAGCTCAATTCCTCATTTTGCTTCTTCAATTTGCTGGCGGTGTGTTTATATATGTATGAATTGACCGTGTGTATATATGGGGGACTGGGGTTGAAGATGGATTGGGGTGTGTGAATAAAGTGATTAGTTTTCTGTTTTTAATTTTTTTTATTTTGTTTTCTTTGTGTTTTTTTTATAATTTTTAATTTTGTTTTAATTAGTACTGATTTAAAATTTAATTTTAGATAAAGAAAAGATATATAAATAGCTGGAAGTAACGACATAAATTGTTGGTATATTCTAGTATTTTAAAAAATTATATTTGAAATTTTTGGATAAATAATTGTAGAGATTAATAAATTTGAAAGTGATTAAAAATGAGAATTTGTAATCAATTTTATAAAATAAAAATATACATTTTTGGGAGAGAAGTATTTTTTTTCCCTTTATTAATTTTGAGCTTGATTTAATAAAAATAATTTCGAACATGATTATATCTCAAATTTGATAATTTGAATTTATTTAAGTTAAAATGAATATTCCTGAAAATTCAAAATACTAATTAAATATTGCTTTTGAAATATAGGAAGCAATATAGGGAATAAATGAAATAGTTTTTTGATTCCCTATATTTTAGGTAATCAATTGTTTATAATATTTTAGGGGATGAATATAGAGAACCCCATTGGGGTTGCTAGCATCTCCAATGGAAAACCCTATTTTGCTTCCCAAAAATGATCAAAAAGTTGTTTTGTTCGAATGATATTACCTATACTAGTTACCTATAATTTAAAAAATAATATTTATTCAATATTTTAGGTAATATAGGTAGTGAGTTGGAGGATTGGAGTAAATATATATTATATTTTAAGAAACAAAAAAACAAAGATGATGTGGCAGTATATATATGGGCTTGCTTTTCTCTCCCCTAAATAAGGGGCTGGATTTTCTCTTACCTAAAAATTATAGGGGATATGGAGTTCCATTGAAGCATGAATTATAAAGTTAAATCCCTAAAATATGTACACATAAAACAATTATAGGTAAGAACTCCGAGTTGCTCTTAGCCCCTTCTTTGACTGAGTTACTCAAAAATGTTGAGTGGTGACATGACATGATATAAATGACATGAGTAGTAGATGCAACAAGCCAACAACTAATTAACATGTGTTTTATGTTTTAGTGTTTGAATGTTCTGCAAGATATGTATCTTCAAATAGAATGTTCAACGAGACATTTCATTTTCACGTAACACGTTGTTGTTGTAGTAAGTCTTTTGGTTTGCACGAGACTACACTTATGATCATATGGAGATGCCATGACGAATATAGACATATCCCCCCACTTATGTCTGCATTTTTTCTTCCCCCGTGGCTTTCATTAACTTTACCCAGCTTGATATTTTCATCTTTTTACTTACCATTCACAGTATATACATATGTTAACGCAAGATAACGTAATTATTTTTAAAATGGGATTAAATATCCCCTAAAAAAAAGGTTAACTTAAATATATTAATGTTGGAGTGGAAACTTTAAAATGTTAGTTGTGTACCTGCTAATGTATCAAGAAGAGTGGACTTGCCACAACCAGAAGGACCCATGATGGACAAAGACTGACCAGGTTCAACATACCCGGTTAGTCCCTGCAGAATCGGACGTCGACCACCTTTCTTAGATGGTACCGTCACCCACACATCCTTCCATGTTATGTATATCCCGGTCCCATCATCTCTAGGTGCACTCTGCACTCGTTGGTTGTGATCATACTGTCGTAGCGAGGGTGCTTCATGGCGGCTTGCATTCGTAATCTGAGGCACCTGTGGGTGTGGTTGTGACACAAAAGTTGCAGAAGGGCCGGTATTGGTAAATGGAAACTCACTAAGATTACTAGTGTTATTATTAGGATACGGATGGTAGTAAATATGATCCTGATGCGGAGGAGGGACCGTGTTTTCCTCCTCGGCATCTTTTTCATCTGACATGAACTCTAACAGAAGAGTTCTTGTTGGGCTTGCAACAGGACTCCATCTAGGAACCTTAACTGTAGAGTCCATGCTCACTCTCTATAGTTATTCGAGTGCTTCTTTGATTTAGGTCTTAGGATGTAGCAATGCATTTATAGGGGGCTCCGTTGGGATATTTGATTAAAGTAATGATGTCTGTGGCCATGATTTCCTTATCGTAATTGCACCTTTAGCTTGTACTCATTGCCATGTGTGTCTTGTGGAAGTAATCAATTAGAATTTTATTATTATATACAAACAAATTAATTTGAACAGTGTGACAGTCACATGCACACTGATATTTATTTCTCTGTTCGACATTCATTTGACTGATGCCTAATTGCTTAATTATTTGTTTCCCGTGCTTAATTATTTAGTATTACTCTAAGCCTCCGTTTGACATTGCTGTTGCAGACAGCAGCAACAGCTTTTTTCTGAAAAACAGCTAAAAAAGTGTTTGGTAAAATTTAAAAGCTGCTTTTTTGAAAAGCGCTTTTGGCTGAAAAACTGCTTTTAGAGAAAACAGGTCCCCATGCTTTTGAAAAAAGCTGCTTTTCAGCTTTTGCGGGAAGCAGTTACTGGTTTCAACATCAAAACTCGCCAAAAACATTAATTTTTTATATTATACACCAAAATATGCACATTAACTCCTTATATATAATAAGCGTAAGGGAGATCTTATCCAAAACTTTGGTCGGTCACTGTACTACCAAAAGTATATGATCCGTTGGATTATAAAACTATAAATATTCAAATAGATTAGGACCGTTAGATATAATATTAAAAATTGTATTTGATTAATAATAGGATAGTATTTAAATACTAAAAGGTGTATTTTGATAATTTAAACCAATTATAAATAGGTTTCCTATATTGAATAGAAATCTTTATGTAAAAAATCGTAATTATCTTTTCTCTTTAGATTATGGATGGTTCCAGTTAGATAAAAATTATTAAACCATAATTAAATTAAAGATAATTTTGTTAGCTTCGCATGGGCTGTAAAATCGTTAAAATCCGTTGTCTAAAACTCAAGATAGAGCCCAAACAGTAAAGTGATTATCTAAATTTTAATAAATATTTTTTTTATTGTAGCACCAATTTAATTTTTTTCCTAATTATTTTAAATTTATAAATTCTATTTTTATTTCAATAAAATATTAAAATCAATTTAAGAAAAAATTAAAATTGATTTGGTCCGTGTACGATCACTATACGACCAAATTAATAATTACAGTTAGATCTTAAATAGATCGATGAGAATTGTTAGATCTAATATTAAAACGTGTATCTGATTAATAATAGAATTATATTTAAATACTAAAAAGTGTATTTTGATCATTTAAAAGTTTTCTATGTAAAAATTCTTAAATATCTTTTCTCTTGAATTTATGTATAGTTGCAATTAGATAATAATTGTTAAACCAAATATCAAGATAACAATTCATATTGATTACAATATAAAATATTATCAATATAATGCTCATGTATATCATACTAACAATGATACACGAGAACTCATGTACATAAATAAATTTAAACATTTTTTTTTCTGAAGGAACATAACAATTTGATTAATCCAAATTATAATTATATTATTTTACATATATCAAACAAAAAAAGGATAATATCAAAATATTATTAAAATATTGAGGGTTTCATATTCATAAACGATAATTTTGACTATAATACCTATATTAAAATGTGTATTTGATTAAAGGTATGATTATATTTAAATACTAAAAAGTGTGTTTTGATAATTTAAACCAATTATAAATTGGTTTTCTATATTGAATTGAATTCTTTATGTAAAAATTCTTAACCATCTTTTCTTTTCGGTTTATGGGTAGGTCAACTGGTCAAGTTAGATAATAATTATTAAACCATCATTAAATTAAAGATAATTTCGTTAGTTTCGTATGGGTTGTAAAATCGTCAAAATTCAATTTATAAAACTCAGGATAGAACCTAAATAGTAAAGTGAGTATCTAAATTTTAATAAATATTTTTTTTTATTTTTGTAGCACCAATTTATTTATTTTTCCACTAATTGTTTTAAATATAGAAATTTTATGTTTCTTTCAATAAAGTATTAAAATTAATTAAGAATAAATTCAAATCGATAAAGAATATAATAATATGAGAATAAATTTTTATATAATCATAACATAAATTTTATTTTGTTTGATAATTTTTAAGTAATACTGTATTTTAAAATTTTATATACACTGTAAATAAAACCGGAACATTAAAAGTAAAAGCAGTTAGTAAGATACTTATATCAGCATATACTTGATATCCTTATTATATTAAATCCGAGAAAAGTTCTATGGAGACCGGAGACCGAGACCACATCTTACACCATTAGTTTCTATCTAATCCAAGGGTGCATATTATTTTGTTTTACACACTTATAAATTGGTTGTATGTATGCATATAGAGCTTATACGTTACCAACAACGTTAACTACAATAAGCATTACATTCATTCTCACGTCTTCCATTTTTTTTATTCAAACAATTTGCACAATTTTAATATTCTATGTTATTTTGTTTGCAAAACTTTTTACTTTCAATTATTGTATTCATAATTTTTTAGTGCAATATATTATTATTTTAATTTAGTGCATTACTTTAGTTGCAAAACATTATTATTTTACTATTTTATTCTTTATTTTTGCATAATTTAATTTTTTTACACATTTTTTTCATTGTTATGCAGTAAACATTGGTTTTTTTTTTCATTTGTAAAACATATTTTTTATATGCAGAACTTTTTGTTTATAATATTTGTAGTACGATGTTTAGTGATATAGATCCTCCTAAATCCTCCCAACTTGCTCAATAAAATGTCGGATGTTGTAGGTTTTAAGAACGTGGATGGTTAAAAAGAACAACATGTGTAATTGTGTATAATAATATAATTTTGTTATGTTTAATTTTATGAAGTATAATAAAAAATGATGACCATTGAATTCAAGTTAATCTAAGGGTGTGGAATTGGTCTCCAGGTCTCCACCTTTTTGTTAGTCTGCGCTGAACCTTTATAATAAACATAATAGAGATCTTATCCAAACTTTTGATCGTACGGTCTTGGACAACCAAACTAATAAGGACCATTAGATCTTAACTAGATAAATGAAAATCGTTAGATCAAATATTAAAAAAGTGTATTTTATTAATAATAGGATTATATTTAAATTCTAAAAAGTGTATTTTGATAATTTAAACCAAATATACCAAATATAAATAAGTTTTCTATACTAAATAGAATTCTCCATGTAAAAAATTCGTGTCTTTCTTTTCTCTTTCATGGACAATTCCAGTTAGATAAAAATTGTTAAACCATCTTTTAATTAAAGATAATTTATTTATCTTCATGTGGGGTGTAAAATCGTTAAAATCTAATTTTTAAAACACAAGATAAAACCCAAATTAGTAGAGTGAGTATTTAAATTCTAATAATAATTATTACGTGATCATTATTTTAATGCCAATTTAATTACTTTTTTCTAACTATTTTAAATTTATAAATCTATGTTCAAAAATTCAAATCAATCTAAGAAAAATTCAAATCAACAAAGAATATAATAATACGAGGATAAAATTTTATAAAATTGTGCATATTTGTTTATCCTATTTTATTAAATTTTATATCATAAATAATTAAATATTATTTATTATTAAATAATAAATTATACGCAAATGATGATTTTGTTTTATAAGAACTCATAGAGACCTAATTTCATTGTTAGCAGGACTATATTCATATTTAAAAATACCGTATTTTGAAATTTTAGACTGAGCTACAGAATAGGCCTAACTTTTTTAACCTATATACATTGTAAATTATTAAATTCGAAACTTTAAAAGTTTGTTAATAAATTAGTATAGTACTTTTTTGAAAAATTGTACTTTATAAAAAATATTATCAAATAACCCATGTCTGCAAGAAAACAAATGAAAAAATTCTTATTTTTCAAAAAAACCTGTAAATTTTAATATGTTGTTGGTAGATTCAAATCTTAGATCATTCTATGTGATAATTTTACTGTTATATCTAACGTTTCTCAACAATTTAATTTGAAAGATCTAACGATTATGGATTGAGTGATCAAGCGACCAGACTTATAAGAAAGCTTTCATTATTTAGTCTTTAATATAATAACATAGATATTTACGGTATATACTATAAAAAAAATGAATTTTATATAGAATTTTGATCGTCACGGTGTACTACTTTAAAAGAAGAACTATTACAAAAAAATTATATTTTAATTGATAATTTATTTTCTCAAAAGTTCAAAGTTTCCGCATCATTAACATATTACAAAAAAGAGTATATTATATTTTAGCAATAAATATTTAAAAAATATAAATATTAAAAAAACTAATGATGTTATCCTGGTAGTTTGGTCCTAAATACCGCCAAAACATTCTCAACAGTTAGATCCAATACTTTTAAAAATAGACGATCAAGATTATATCATATAAAAAGAAGTTATTATCTAAAAATGATATAACTTAAAAGATATTATATTATGATTGAATTTTCCAAAAAGTTAAAACATAAAAATAGTTGTAATTAAATAAGAAAACCCATTTAATATCAAAATAATAAAAATTGTTTAATCTTAAATAGATAGGTGAAAACCGTTAGATTTAATATTAAAAACTCTATTTGGTTAATAAATAGTATTCTAATAATCTAAACTACATATAAGTAGATTTCCTAAATCGAATAGAATTCTCAATACTAAATTTCGTCACTTTATTCTCTTTTTAGTTTTAGAATAGTTTTTAATTGAAAAAGAACTATTAAACCACAACTAAATTTAAAAATTATTTTGTGAATTTCATGTGGACCGTAAAATTGGCCAAATCTAACTTTTATAACTCAATATAAACAAATATTAAATTGAGCGTGCAAAATATAATAAATATCAAATTTTTAACTATAATATTTTTTGGCTAAATCTTTTTTAACAATAATTTAATCATGTAAACTAATAACTTTTAAATATTAAAATATTCATAAATAAATATAATTATAAATATTAAAAAAAAATCGTGTGTTCCATGGATAATTAAAATATAATTATAAACAAAATAATTATAAATAAAATTTAAGTAACCGTGCATCGCACGGGCTATAAGCTAGTATCAAAAATATTACCAAACAGTTATCAGATTTTCACAACAGCACTTATTTTAACAACATTTTTTTCAACAGCACAGCAATTTTTAACAGCAATCCCAAACAGAGCCTTAAGTCTCTAACTGTACACTGATTCGACTTCGAATGATCTTAACCACAATTCAATATTCACAATTTAGCACAAAAAAAGAGGAGGGTCATTTGTGTAATTTCTGTGAACTGCATTCATTAATTTTGAATTGCATTCAGAAACTATGAAAAATTATACCCCGTCAACAATTCTCGCAAATCGCCAAATTTATAAAACAATACTCCTACTACTTATTAGTTTTTAATGTATATTCGGAAAAATAAAAACTACATTAAAGACGAGTAAATCATCTTTTTGGTGATCAAATTTAAAGGTTGGGTGTATAAACGACAAGTTTTAAAGGTACGGAACTACTGAAAACAGATACTATAGTAATGCTTACCATTTTTTCTCAATGTGAGCTTTCCGGCCTTTGAGACATTTTGTAGTTTGATTCTTTAGAAATGTACGTGGTATAATTTGATTCTTTAGAAATGTACGTGGCATAATTTGTTGCATAAGATAGCTGCAAGATGATGAAGAACATATATGCTCATATGAATATCAATCACATTTTCATTTAGCTGTATGATTCCAATTTCCTGCTCATTAACGAGTTTTATTTTCTATTCTTTACCTATCTCTCAATACTTGCCTAAATAAAACTCCGTTAATGACGTAAGAGTGATTGCATAGAAATTCATTAAGATTGTGTTCGGGAAGTGTTCACACATTATCACGCAAGTATACGCGGTCACAAGTAATATAAGAATAAGTAGAGTTCGTTACCACAGAGACTGCTTTGGTTATTATAGTTTTGCACATATGCAACAATGTATGGCTATCGTTCAATGCTAAGACAAGTATCAAAGTTATGTTTTGATTAACTAAATTAACTAAACAAATTACAAAGACTATATTAAACTAAAGAGATTGCTGTTTAATTACTTATGAGAATAAACATGGGATCCTAACTTCATTAAATACTTCATCTAGAGTCTTTTGTCTTTAATCAATGCATGTGACGGTTGTGATAACTAATCGGATAACACGAAATCAGTACACGCTACCTTTCAGTATACGTATACCAAACCACTCAACATCCACAAAAGAGATAGAAGTTAAGCAGACACCAATTATGCTTAGACTCTATATATCTATAAGATTTGAAAACATAACGGTTTAACGAGCAAGTTATCCATTCAGATTACATAGGGCAGGTAAGATGGTTAAAATCACCTATGAATCATGCATGACAAACATACATAAACCTATGCTAGCATGGCAAGTTCTAAACCTCTATATCCACTTTCGCAATCAATAGAGATTAACAAACAACTTAGATGTTAGCTACACATCCAAGAAGAATAAGCACAACCAAACTAGGTTATCAATAATCCATCACACACAAATCTTTAAAACAATCAACTACTAAAATCCATAGATAAATCCGTTAGAATCCCACGACAACGATTAGTTCATAATCGAACCGTTCATCATCGTGGGTTCTGATGAAAACATGATAATAATAAGTCTAGAATACTGAATAAAAGTGCTAGGGTTTATGAAAGAACAAACGAGAATCCAAGTATCGCCTAATTAGAAGAATACAAAGAAAAGATGAAATCTAGATCTTCGTAATCAGCCGTATTCTTGTTCTCCTCACCGGTGGATGGATATGTATGATTGTATATCAATGTATATCTCAGAATTCGTCCACCATTAGTTTATATAGGCTGCAGGGTTGACTGGTCTTTTGGCAACTTTCCTTTTCTGACTCAGAATTGCCTTTTACAGCTTTTGAAGAGCGCGGGTGCGCCTAATAGGGCGCGGGCGCGCCTGGTTACTGTCCAGAATCCTCAACTTTGCATTCCTTGACAATTCTTTGTGTGCTCTCGTTCCGCAACCACTTGACCTTAACAACATTGCTCAGAACATCACTGCAAACCACAGGAACTCCACATTTCTGCTGACAAATCAACTCTGCAAATACTAACACAAAACACATCAAATACTCCACACACTTGAGAACAAACGATCAATTTAAGCCAATTTAGGATGATCCAAGTGGATATGAAATCCACTTATCACACCCCCAAACTTAAACCGATGTTTGCCCTCAAGCATAAATAGACTCTACTAACTATAATGCAATGCATGAATGCAACTAATATGCTAATGCAAGTGATCCCCTCAGACTAACCAAAACCAATCAACAAGCAAACATCTCAAGGAATGCAATCTTTCAAACAGAGTTCGACCAAATTCCCGTATACTAACAATACAAACACAGAAACGTGCGTGTGTGCAATGCTCATCAATATACTCCCAAACTAAACCAAGACCATATCCTATTCTTCACCAAAACAACCACAAGCTTATAAGCAGAATGAACTCTAGACACAAGAAACCACTTAAAGACACCTTAACCTCGACTTGAGTTAGACAGGAAATCATGCTTTATTACTATACACATGCTTATTTGACCGTGCAATGGATGAGACCCCAAAAGGCTTATACAATAATACCCATGTAGCGAGCGTTAGGTTAGTAGATCACAGACCGGAAAAGTCTTAGGTCACTAGGCACAAAGTCCCCTAGAACTTAATTGCTCGAGTATTAAAGAGCTCAACCTGATCAATTTTGCATAAACAAAACTCCTTTTTTTTTATCTTTTTTTTTCTCGGAATGAGTGCACTTTGCCTTTTTCTCATCCCACCCTAGACTACTCATCTTTTCAATGAGCGGCTACTAGCCATTTGATGCCTAGCCTTTATTAACAACTAGCATGAAATCCTTGTTTCCCCCAAACTTAGACTTAAGTGCTTCTTTCAATTTCAAGAGAATAGAAGACATTCTGAATATAAGCAAGTGATTAAATTCTAACATCCAAACAAACATGGTCTGATCAAATTCAAAAGCAACCAATGAGACTTATGAAATTATTTTGTTTCTGGCATGCAAGTCAATTTCTTAGAAACTTAAATCAACCCTCTATTCATCACTACCACACTCCCATCAACATCGACTTACCAACGGAAATAGTCAAATCCTAAGGGATCATGAAATATGCATGTTAATGCAACTAAATGGACTCACATAATAGATATAAACACTAATGCAAAACAGAATGCTCTATATGCTATAAACATGCAAATATATGAATGAACTAACTAAATATGCAATATGAATCCTATATGACACACACACTAACCTTCCCTAATTAACACCCTCAAACTTACAATATTCAATGTCCTCATTGAAGGTAATAAAAGGAAAGATGCAGAGAATACCTAAACATCAGCAGGACCACCCTCCTCGGGTGGTGTATCAGGAGGTGGATAAACAGAATCCATACCAAAGGTAGGCCAAGCAATATCAACTCCAGTGGCTCTGAATGCAGAACTCAAAGCCTGAGTTAAATCCTGAGCAAAACGACTATGACTGTCATGTATCGCATCAATGCGCCGCGTCAGCCGCCTATACCGTACATCCCCTAAACCAGACCTATCCACCTCACGCTGAATCCTGGATGCACGTTCCCTCCTAGCTGCAGGCTCACGAGGTGGAGCCTCTGCTTCCTCAGCATCCTCAAGATGAGTATAGCCCAAACCATAGTAATTTGGGGCACCACCATCCCAATCCTCCATCCTAGCTATCGTCGAATGATCGATAGGAGAACTCGGTAACTGAACCTGCTCCTCCTCAGACCAACGAACACCAACTGCAGCACACAACTTAGTAACAATGGAGGCATGAGGAATCACCCCCGTTGTACCACCCTTCAAAAACTTCACAATACTCCTATGAAGGAGCTCTCCAAGATCAATGTACTCTTCATTCAGAATACCAAAAAGAACAATAGCCCTTTCCACCGTAACCTCATGCTGATGCGAAGAAGGCACAATATTAGCACAAATAAACAAATTCCAAGCCCTCGCATACCTGTTCATAGCAGAAGCCGGAAAAGTAATCGGCTCGGTGGTGACAACCTTGTACTTCCAAGTCGTGCCTGGAACACACATCTCCCCAAGAATGTACTCGAGATCAAGATCTTCCCGAGTCTTCACAGACCAGTCTTCCTCACCCCTCTTCCTCCTAGGCAAATTCAAAACCCGATGAATTGCCCTAGCCGTATAATCGACAGTAAATCCCCAAACCACACTATACCCGTTCTTGTCGGCTTTAACATTAGCATAGAACTCCCGCACAATATACAACGGGACCGGCTCCGGTGATTCACAAAAGGATTCCCAAACCCTCTTCGTAATCATGGTAAACAAGTGTCCATTAGTGGGATGAGGCAAAAATCCCCTCTCTTTAGCCACAGCCTTCGACAACAAACGAGAAAATTCAGCCTGAGCCTCTGGAGATGTGAATTTCTCTCCCCCAATACCAATACTCGACTCCTCCTCAGAAGAAGAACGACGAGTGCTGCTACTACCTGCAAATCTACCCCTCTTTGGTGGAGCCATTGGAATTGATGAAGAGATGAATAGATATGCGTATGTATAGGTGTGAGAGAGAGAATGAGAAAGAGGAATTTAGGGGCTAGGGTTTTGATATTAGGGATTGGGGAGGGTAGGACACTGTTTAAATAGGGGAAAAAATAATAAAAACTGAATTGGAGATGCTTCTTTCTCTTTTTTCCCGTTTTTTTTCCTGGACAGGGATTGGGCGCGGGCGCGCGGTCCTTCTGCCAGATTTTCTAATTTTTTGATTTTTTTTTTAAAAGAAATGAAAAATACTTACAACATAGCATGGGTTGCCTCCCATGAAGCGCTCGTTTTACGTCAATAGCTTGACGTGATTCCTGACTCCTTAAACAGCTGAAACAAGAACCGCGGTTTCCGCCTCGCGATTCACCCGTTCACCAAAATACGGTTTCAACCTCTGACCATTGACCTTGAATGCTTCATCCGGTGACTTGTCGAAAACTTCCACTGCACCATGTGGAAACACTGTTTTGACCGTGAACGGCCCCGACCACCTTGACTTAAGTTTTCCTGGAAAAAGCTTGAGACGAGAGTTGAAAAGCAAAACAAGTTGGCCAGGAACAAAAGACTTTTGCACCAACTTCTTATCATGCCATCTCTTGACCTTCTCCTTGTATAACTTGTGATTTTCATAAGCTTGTAGCCGAAACTCATCCAACTCATTAATTTGAAGCATTCTTTTCTCACCAGCCGCTGACAAATCAAAATTCAACTTCTTCAACGCCCAATATGCCTTGTGCTCTAGCTCGGCAGGCAAATGACAAGCCTTACCATACACCAGCTGAAACGGTGACGTACCCAAAGGAGTCTTATAAGCTATCCTGTAAGCCCAAACAGCTTCATCAAGCTTCAACGACCAATCCTTCCTTGAAGGATTTACAACTTTTTCAAGAATACGCTTGATCTCCCTATTAGAAACTTCAGCTTGGCCATTTTTCTGAGGGTGATAGGCAGTAGCAACACGATGATTGATATTATACCTGGCCATTAAGGCTGTGAACTTGCGATTACAAAAATGCGTACCCTCATCACTAATGATTACCCTTGGAGTTCCGAAGCGCGTGAAGATTTGCTTATGCAGAAAACTCAGCACCACTTTAGCATCATTGGTCGGTAAAGCCTTTACCTCGACCCATTTAGACACATAATCCACAGCTAACAGTATGTACTGATTATTGCAGGATGAAACAAACGGTCCCATGAAATCAATTCCCCACACATCGAAAATCTCCATTTCAAGCAGCATATTAAGAGGCATCTCATTCCTCCTAGAGATATTACTAACCCTTTGGCATCGATCACATCTCAACACAAACTGATGAGCATCTTTAAACAGAGTCGTCCAGTAGAATCCTGCCTGAAGTACTCGAGTAGCTGTCTTCTCTCCACCATAATGGCCTCCATAAGTGGTGGAATGGTAATCTCTCAAAACACCCTCAGTTTCACTATAAGGAATGCATCTTCTTATCATCTGATCAGCTCCCTGTCTAAATAAGAAAGGCTCGTCCCAACGGTACCACTTCACATCATGCAGAAACTTCTTCCTTTGAGCATAAGAAAATTCAGCCGGGATGACATTACTCACAAGATAGTTCACAATGTCTGCAAACCATGGTTCTTCATCTTGCACCCCAAAAAGTTGCTCATCAGGAAAAGATTCATTGATTAGAGTCTTATCCCCTGCATTCTTACCGTGGTCCTCCAACCGTGACAAATGATCAGCCACCTGGTTTTCTGTACCCTTTCTGTCTTTAATCTCCAAATCAAACTCTTGCAGCAAAAGAACCCAACGAATCAACCGAGGCTTTGAATCTTTCTTAGAAATCAGATAACGAATGGCTACATGATCAGTATAGACTACTACCTTCGTCCCAAGAAAATACGACCTGAATTTCTCAAAACTATACACAATTGCCAAAAGTTCCTTTTCTGTAGTAGTGTAATTCAGCTGAGCATCGTTGAGAGTTTTGCTAGCATAGTAAATCACGTGAAACACTTTGTCCTTCCTTTGCCCAAGAACAGCTCCCACTGCATAGTCACTAGCATCACACATCAACTCAAAAGGTTCATCCCAGTCAGGTGCAGTGATAATGGGTGTAGTAGTCAACTTCTTCTTCAAAAGCTCAAAAGCAGCCAAGCAATCTTCATCAAACTTGAAAGGAACACCCTTTGCCAACAAACTACATAAGGGTTTAGAGATTTTGGAGAAGTCTTGAATGAATCGCCGATAGAAACCCGCATGACCAAGAAAACTGCGAATTCCCTTAACTGAGATTGGTGGAGGAAGATTTTCAATTGTCTCCACTTTGGCCTTGTCCACTTCAAGCCCCTTACTAGAAACCTTATGCCCAAGAATGATTCCTTCATGCACCATGAAGTGACATTTTTCCCAGTTGAGCACCAAATTGGTCTCAACACACCTTTTCAGCACCATGCCAAGATTCTGTAGGCACTGATCATAAGAAGTTCCAAACACTGAAAAGTCATCCATGAACACCTCCACTTTAATGCCAATCATGTCTGAGAAAATGGCCATCATACACCTCTGAAAAGTTACTGGTGCACCACAGAGTCCGAAAGAAACACGACGGAACGCAAAAGTGCCAAAAGGACATGTGAATGTGGTCTTCTCCTGATCCTCTAGAGCAATGCAAATCTGATTGTAACCTGAATAACCATCCAGAAGGCAATAGAACTCATGACCAGCCAACCTGTCTAACATCTGATCAATGAACGGTAGAGGGAAGTGATCTTTTCTGGTGGCTTTATTCAGCTTTCGGTAGTCCATGCAAATTCTCCACCCTGTAACTGTACGAGTGGGGATGAGCTCATTCTTCTCGTTTGCAACTACTGTCATGCCTCCTTTCTTAGGCACACATTGCACTGGACTCACCCATGAACTGTCTGAAATAGGATAGATAATGCCTGCATCCGGCCACTTAAGAATTTCTTTCTTCACCACCTCTTTCATGATAGGATTGAGCCTTCGTTGAGGATCCACTGTTGGCTTACTTCCCGGTTCAAGCGGAATTTTATGCATGCAATACGAAGGGCTGATTCCCTTGATATCCTCTATGGTCCAACCAATGGCTGACTTGAACTCTCTCAGAATTCTCAAGAGTTTTTCTTCTTCACTACCTGACAAGTTAGATGCAATAATCACAGGTAAAGTAGATGCATCACCTAAAAAAGCATACCTCAAGTGCTCCGGTAGTGGTTTAAGTTCAAGAGTAGGAGCTTCTTCAATCGACGACTTGAGACGCTCCTGAGATTTTTTTTTAGCTCAGCTATGCCAAGAGAATCAAATGGCATATCAATCTTTCTTTTCCACGGAGAGGCATTCAAATACTGCATTTGCTCTTCTCTTTCTTTGTCTTCCGTCTCAGAATCCCCTATCAGTACCTTCTCCAAAGTGTCTGACTTAAGCAATTGCTCAATCTCCGTGTACACTGCAGACTCAACCAAGTCCACTGAAAAACACTATTCTTCCTCCGTAGGGAACTTCATTGCATTGAACACACTGAAAGTAACATTCTGGTCATGTACCCTCATTGTAAGCTCTCCTTTCTGCACATCTATCAAAGTACGGCTTGTAGCCAAGAACGGCCTTCCCAAGATAATAGGAATCTTCTTGTCTTCCTCAAAATCCAGAATAACAAAATCAGCAGGAAAAATGAGCTTATCCACTCTAACCAAGACATCCTCCACTATACCCCTTGGATATGTGATCGACCTATCAGCCAGCTGCAAGGACCTAGTAGTAGGTTTAGGCTCAGGCATCCCAAGTTGCATGAAAACAGACAACGACGTCAGATTAATACTAGCTCCCAAGTCACACAAGCACTTGTTGAAAGATAGATTGCCGATTGTGCAAGGTATGGTGAAACTCCCTGGATCCTTGAGTTTAGGAGGTAACTTCTGCTGTAGGATAGCACTACATTCTTCTGTAAGAGCGACGGTCTCCAACTCCTCGAGTTTAAACTTTCGAGATAGAATACCCTTCATGAACTTTGCGTAGCTCGGCATTTGTTCTAAAGCTTCCGCAAAAGGTATATTGATCTTCAACTTCTTGAAAACCTCCAGAAACTTAGCAAACTGCTTATCCAACTTCTGCTTTTGAAGACATTTAGGGAATGGCGGAGGAGGATAGACCTCCTTAGTCTCTGTAGCTTGCTTCAGAACAGATTTCTCAGTAGAAAGTTCACGCTTTTCCGCTTCGTTTTCCCCCAAACTGGCTTTTTCAACTTTTTCATCACTTTCTGGCAGAACATCAGGCGCGGGGGCGCTTGGTAGGGCGCGGGCGCGCCCACTTTCTGCTTGGAATCCAGAAATTTTTTTGTTTTGCTCTGTTTCTGAGTTCTGGTCACCCGTAACCTTTCCAGATTGTAAGGTAACTGCTTTTACATGTTCTTTGACCTCTCTTTTGCCAGGATTAGCTTCCGTATCACTAGGGAGAGTTCCCTGTGGTCTATTCAGCAATGCATTGGCAATCTGTCCTATCTGATTTTCCAGAGTTTTGATTGAAACAGCTTGGCTTTTGCACATTAGCCTCAATTCTTCCAATTCAGACTTTTCATTAGATGATTGACCAGTATTGCCATGAGATGGTTGTTGAAAACCTGGTGGTTGATATGGTTGCCTTGGAGCATACTGCTGCTGAAAACCAAAAGAGTTGAATGGTTTAGCTCTAAACTGCTGACCTTGATACTGCTGATACTGTTAGTCCTTGTGTATTGCAGAAGGGGGGGGGGGGGGGGATGAATGCAATACTGATAAAATTCAATCTAAATTTCAACAACTAAAATCAAGATTAAACGTTATCAGCAATATATGCAATCACGAACAGTATTCAGTAAGAACAAGATTCACAAAATAAATGTTTTATTTATTTTGCAAAGTGTTGCTACAACCTCAAGAAAGAATTCTCGAGCTTCGGGTTTTCTTTAAAGACACTTGCTTGTCTTCGTTACATTTCTAGAATGAATTGATAGTAGGTATAAGACTAACCCTATCACTATCAGTCACGGGTTTGTGAAGCTGCTGTCACTGTCAAGTGGCAGCTTCTTACAGATTGTCTTACCCATGTGACTTTCCTAAATTGCTAACATGTCAGATATACATTACAAAGAAAGCAACCTAGATTCATTCCATTTCCAGCTAAACCAATTCAGCAGATAAAGACTTGACCTTGCTCTTGAATTGATTCGCTTTTGTTTTGCAGTGCTTGAAGCTTCTGTCGTAGTCTTGCAGACTTGGTGCAGCTTAGGGATACTGCATCACGCCTGTTTCTTGAACATTTAAACTGTCACAGGATTTGACTGAGAAAGATACCTAGCACAAGGATCTTTATTGAGACAGTTACTTTTGCCGCAAAGCTTGCTGTCACAGGAATGATCTTTTGGTGACAGTATGAGTTCCCCGCATAGAGTGCTGTCGAGGATCCCAAACTTGATGTCGAGGGCAATAGTTGCTGTCGCGTAGTCTTCCGCCAATGTTGCTGTCAGAGTGAATATGCTGTCGTGACTTGCAACATTCTGTCTTCTTGTAATCTTACTGTCACAGCTTTAGGACAGTAACCTTTATTCATGTTGTCATCCAAAAAGCATTCTTTGAGGCTTGAACACATAAGTGAACTTCTTTCAAACAATACAACTAGAATAACATTACATACTGATTACAAGAACATACTTTGGCTATGACAGTATGTTCTACTTAATTTAACAAATTAAGTACAATCAAAGTTAAGTTGTTTCTATGCTATCACCCATAAATCCCAACAATCTCCCCCAATTTGTTTTTATGGAAAATAACAACAAATTTACAATATGTGCTGACAACTTAACTAACAAGATCAGAATTTAAGAATTTTTACTTAGCTTGAGATTTCCTCTTCTGTCTTGCTACATCCTCTCTTTTGAGAGCTTCTGCCAAGCAGCTTCTTAGACTTTCTACAAGAGAAATTTCAGCAGCAGACACTGCATCATCCTCTACTTCATCAATGATCTTCTTTATGGAAGGGGATATGAGAGAACTAACATCCCTGAGATTCAGCCATTGCTCTATATCATATGGATAGGTTCTGAAATGAAGTTCTTCATTAATGAGCTTGAATCTACTTCCAGGATAAGCATTGAGAGACTTCCTTCTTTGCTTGTCCAGTTTTGAGTCTTCTCCTTTTCTCTATTCCAATAACTTCTCTATCTCATCAGAACAAATCTGTTCCAAGGGATGAATTGAACCAGCTACCATATACTGTAAATCCTTCAGAGTGGATGTTTTAAGCTTATGCAAGCTGCAAACATAGATTTCTTCTTTTAGGAACTTGACTCTTAGGGGATGTTCCAGCATATATGATTGATAATTTGGAGCTTCACTTTCTGCCTTGTTAGAGGCCTTGTGTTTTTCCAGTAATTCAGCTTCCTTCTTATCAAGTTCTGACTGAGTTTGAGAATATTCAGAAGATTCAGGTTGTTTGCTTGGCTTGGGTTCCCCTTCCTTAGTTGGTTGGGTTTGCCCTTCTTCCGTGGGTAAGTCATCAAACTCATAGTACCAGTGGTATGGTATAGGAGAGGCTGGGAGATCAGTTAAAATATCAGCATCATCAAAATCTGCAAAGTTATAGCCAAATTTCTGATAGAATTCAGCATCCCTATCAGCCTGATATTTCAAAATATGTTCCATGACAGTCTCTGGAACATTATCATAGCTCTCCAGCAACTCTACCATTCTTTCCAGGTAGAAGAAGTCAATTCTCCTTTTATCTATGGTTGATGTCCTACCACTGATTGATGTGGACACCAGGTTGAAGTCCTTATCAACCTTGGTAGATCTTGATCCTTCCCACCACAGAATGTACTCAGTGGCCTCTTGATTTGCATCCAATTTAACCTCAACACTCTTGATTTCCCAAGATTACATCTGTTGAACTTTAAGACTGTTGGGAGGAATTGATTGAATTGGCATCTTCAAATTTCTGCCTAATCCAGTGGCATTTTCCTTTCCTGAGCACATGTGCTTTCCTGCAGGTTTCTGTCTAGTAAACCATGCTTTAGCTTTAGCTTTCAGTCTCATGGTCTTGACAGCAGCTTTGGCTTCATCCTTGACAGAACCTTCCTTGACAGCACCTTTGTCGACAGTATCTTCTTGGACAGCATCTTCTTTGACAGTTTCCTTGTCGACAGTACCTTTGGTGACAACATCTTTTTCAGCATTTATGCAGTCAATAACACATCTGTTAGATATAATTGCTGACGTTTGTTTATCAGTGTTTAAGCAACAGGTACTGACCAGAGTTTATCAGAAGCCGGTCAGAGTTTAATTAAACTCTGACAGGGTGAAGAGTTTAAAGGAAGCCGGTCAGAGTTTATTTAAAGTCTGACAGGGTGATAGTTGAATTAGCTGTCGGTGCTGAATTGAAGATTCTAGAAGCAATATATTCTGAAGATGGAAAGAAGCAGAATATATTGATACAGCTAAGGAGACGGAATAGAAGATAAGAAGCAATCCTTAATTGATATAACTTGTATAGCTAATTTGTAGGAATATCAATTAGATAAGGATTGTGTAACTGTGTACTATATAAACACAGATAGGTTATCCCTAGAAGGGATGCGATCATTGAATATATAATTCTTGTAACCTAGAAGCTCTTTGTGATTCATTAACATCATAAAGGGAGAAGCTGTTAATATAAATACAGTTCTATTGATTCATAAACAGTGTTCTTGATTATTGTTATTCTCATACATACTTGATTATATTGTGTATTCGGCCTAACAATTGGTATCAGAGCCAAGGCTGTTTAATATATACAGTTTTACGATTCAAACACAGTATTAATCATGTCTGAAGAAAATCAAACTGCTCCTAAGGCTGAACAAGTTAAGCCCAATTCTGTCAGTCGATATGAAACAATCAGGGTTCCAATTCTCAGGCCAGTAGAGTATCCAATTTGGAAGGTTAAGATGACCATGTTTCTGGAGGCTACAGATCCAGAATACCTTGACAGAATCTATGATGGTCCTCATATGCCAACTAAATTGTCCCCTGTTGTTGATGGACAAGAACAAAAGACTGTTCCAAAGGAAAAGAAAGATATGACTCCTGAGGACATCTCATCAATTGCAAAAGATGCAAAGGTTAGACATCTTCTCCACAGTGCTTTAGATAATGTTATGTCTAACAGAGTAATTGGCTGCAAGACTGCCAAAGAGATATGGGATGCTTTAGAAGTCAGATGCCAGGGAACAGGTGCTATCAAGAAGAACAGAAAGACAATACTCACACAGGAGTATGAGCACTTTGATTCAAGAACTAATGAAACCTTGACTGAGACTTATGACAGATTTTGCAAACTGTTGAATGATCTGTCTCTGGTTGATAAAGAATATGAACTTGAAGAGTCTAATCTCAAGTTTCTGTTATCTCTACCTGAAAAGTGGGATTTAAAGGCAACAACAATCAGAGATAATTATGATCTTGCTGATACAGATCTTGATGAGATCTATGGATTGTTAAAGACTCATGAACTTGAGATAGAACAAAGAAACAGGAGATCCAGCAAGAAGACAAAATCTATTGCTCTCAAAGTTGAGGAGAAGCCCATTAAGAAGGAATCATCAAGGAAGAAAGCCAAGGGAAAGGCTTTAGTTATTAAATCTGAAAGTGAGTCATCAAACTCTGATGATGACTCAAACTCTGATGAAGCTTCTGACTCTGATGATGATGAAGAACAGATGATGCAAATGGCTGCATTGATGGTGAAGACCTTCAAGAAGATGGGATTCAAGAACTTCAAGAAGGGAAAGAGATTCTCAAGGAAAGATTCAAACTCTGAAAGGAGAAGTTTCAGAAAGTCTGATGGAAGGGAGACCAAATCTGGCAAGAAGGATAAATCTGAAATCCAGTGCTACAAGTGTAAGGAGATGGGTCATTATGCCCCAGAGTGCAAGAAAGGCAAATCTGAGAAAGCACTCATCTCTAAAGGCAAAGACTGGGCAGATACTTCAGACTCTGATGATGGAGAAAACTATGCTCTTATGGCAACTGTCAGAGATGAGACTGAATCATCAGAAAATAAGGTACCCCTAACTACTTATGCTTATGATACTGATAATATATCTGAGTTAAGGGTATATCTGAAAAGTGTTCATGTTAGCTATAGGGATCAGACTTTAGAAAATGAGAGAATTAAATCTGAGAATCTTAGTCTTAAAGATAGAAACAAGTTTCTTGAAGGAGAACTTGAAAGTATGAAGCAGATTCAAAAAGAAAGAGATGATGCTGTTTATGTTGAACAGGAGTTGCTTAAAAGGTATAGGCAACTAGAATCTGATTTAGAGAAGGAAAGAAAAATA
Source organism: Heracleum sosnowskyi (assembly GCA_030848705.1). Lineage (NCBI taxonomy): Eukaryota > Viridiplantae > Streptophyta > Magnoliopsida > Apiales > Apiaceae > Heracleum > Heracleum sosnowskyi. The sequence goes on from CM061237.1 coordinate 15,399,882, forward strand.
ATCAAGACTTGGACAGATTCTGGAAGAGACACTCATCAAGTGTTTCAGACTGATTCTGTAGGTTTAGGTTATTGTGAAAATGATGAACTTAGGTTTAAAGACAAGGTTAAGGTAAAACCACAACTTAAACCTGTGAAATTTGTTCCAGAAGCCAATAAGTTAAAATCTGTTGTAATAAGGGAAGCTGATATGAAATCAGATGAAGCCTGTGAAAAACAGGAAAATATTATAACAGAAAACCTTATGGAAATAGAAGCTGTTAGAAAACCAGTAAAAACTTGTGAAAAACAGGTTAATGTTGGTTTGATGACAGGGAAATAGTTCAATCATAAGCTGAAAGAAGTAAAATCTGCCATGAAACCAAAAGGGTCCAAGAAGAATAGGAATGGAAAGATAGGCATAAATAATAGAAATAATCATTTGCCTACTGGTGCTGCTCCAAGGAAAACATGTTATAATTGTGGTAGTTCTAATCATCTTGCTAATTACTGCACAGAGAATAGAAATATCAATTCTTTAACTTCTACATCAGGAGTAAAGAATGATTATGTTAGGGTTAGACCACAGACTTTATGCACACACTGTGGGAGCACTTGGCATTCCATTTATACTTGCAAGAGTTATCATGCTATTTATCATAACTATTATGAGCTAAAACCCAATCTGAAGTGGGTTAGAGCAAACTCTGCAAGTGTAAAGTCTGACAATGTTAGCTTAAACTCTATTGATAGTAATTCCGCTGCAAAAGCTAACACTGTTAAGAAAGACAAAGGATCCAAGCAAGTCTGGGTCCTTAAAACTAACACTTAGTATTTGTTTGTGATTGCAGGGTATAATAGAGAGCACACTTATCTTGGACAGTGGATGCTCAGGACATATGACTGGAAATAAAGCCCTGCTATCAGACTTTGAGAAGAAGGGTGGCCCAAAAGTTTCCTATGGAGATGGCAACATAGGACACACTCTGGGATATGGCAATATTAATCTTGGAAGTGTCATCATTACAAATGTAGCTCTAGTCTCAGGACTCAAGCATAATCTGTTATCTGTGAGTCAAATCTGTGACAGAGGAAACCATGTAGATTTCCATAGTGAATACTGTGAAGTCATCAGTAAATCTACTGGAAAAGTTGTTCTAGTTGGACATAGGCGCAATAACATTTATGAAGCAAGTTTGGTAACAAACTCTGATGGAAAAACAGTGTGTCTGACTGCAAGAATGTCAAATGAAGAGAGTTGGAATTGGCACAAGAAGCTCTCTCATCTCAATTTGAACAACATAAATGAGCTAATAAGAAAGGATCTTGTAAGGGGACTTCCAAAATCTATACTCAGTCTAGATGGCTTATGTGATTCTTGTCAAAAAGCCAAGCAAAGGAAGTCATCTTTCAAGAGCAAATCTGAATCTTCAGTAGTGGAACCTTATCATCTTCTACATGTTGATCTCTTTGGACCAGTGAATGTGATGTCCATGGGCAGAAAGAAATATGCTCTAGTAATTGTTGATGAATATACTAGATATACATGGGTGTATTTCTTGTCAAAGAAGGATGAAACTGCTCAAACTCTGATGGATCATGTAAATCTACTGGACAAAGGATCACAACACAAAGTCAAAATTATAAGGAGTGATAATGGAACTGAATTCAGAAACTCAATCATGGAAGCTTTCTGCAAGGAAAGAGGAGTGAAACAAGAGTTTTCTGCACCTGGAACTCCACAGCAAAATGGTGTAGTTGAAAGAAAGAACAGAACCTTAATTGAAGCAGCCAGAACTATGCTTGAAGAAGCAAAATTACCAACTTATTTCTGGGCAGAAGCTGTTCAAACTGCTTGTTTTACTCAAAATGCTACACTGATCAACAAGCATGGGAAAACACCATATGAGATGGTGAAAAATAAGAAGCCAAATTTGAAATATTTTCACATATTTGGATGCAAATGCTTTGTGTTGAAGACTCATCCTGAACAGTTGACAAAGTTCGAGTTAAAAGCTGATGAAGGAATCTTTGTTGGCTATCCATTGTCAACAAAAGCATTCAGAGTTTACAATCTAAGAACTAAGGTGATCATGGAATCCATACATGTGTCATTTGATGACAAGAAAATAATTGGACTTGAAGACAAGGATGGATATGATCAACTATGTTTTGAAAATGAAGATCTATTCTCTGATGATATAAACTCTGATGAAGCAAGTTTGACAAACTCTGACGAAGCATACTCTGAACCTCTACTGGTAAATACTGGAGAAACTGGAAATTCTCAAATTGAACAAAATAGAGAACCAGTTGAGGGGGAGCGTGAAGAAGCTCAACAAGACACAGCAAATGAGTCAGTTGAGGAAACTGATTTAAACTCTGACAGTTCAAACTCTGAGCCATCCAATTCAGGGGGAGCCTCAGATGCTGCAGAAAGTCAACATATGAATCAGGAGAGCATGGATCAAGGGGGAGGATTCAATAATGATGCAAGAAACCACTTACCAACAGCAAGAAAGTGGACACAGGCACACACACACCTGATCTCATAATTGGAGATCCTGATGCTAGTGTGAGAACTAGAAGTGCAACAAATAATGAGTGTCTATATCATGCTTTCTTGTCTCAGACAGAAAAAGTACAAGTGGAAGCTGTCAATTCTTAGGTGACAGATTGGTTTCTTGGTATAGCAAGAAACAGAAGTCAATTTCTACATCCACAGCAGAAGCAGAGTATATAGCAGCTGGTAGCTGTTGTGCACAGATTTTATGGATGAAGAATCAATTGCTGGATTATGGGTTAAGGTACTCTAAAATACCTATTTTCTGTGATAACCAAAGTGCTATTGCTATGACAGGAAATCCAGTACAGCACTCCATGACCAAGCACATCAGCATAAGGTATCATTTTATCAGAGAACATGTGGAAGAAGGGAACATTGAGCTTCATTTTGTGTCTACAGACCAACAACTTGCAGATATCTTCACCAAACCCTTGAGTGAAGCTACTTTTACAAGATTGGTAAATGAACTTGGGATGATCTCTGGTTCTGACTAGAGATACGGGTTAGACTCAAAATCTATACATGTTTGATTTTTAATGCTCATGATTCCTTGCATGTATTAACTGTTATGAGTACCAGTGTCATAAACTCTGTCGGTTAAACTCTGATGCTAAACTCTGTTAGTCATAAAAATGTTGGTCATACTCTGATTGTTACAGTTTAATGCTATACTGTGATTGTAATTTTGTCTGAAACATATGGACCAATGAAGAAATTTGTATGAAGCATAATTCTCAGTAAGTAATTATGAATCCTTAAGAGTTGTATAGATTCTGATCTCAAATATGTGCAGTAAGTTAACACAGCATGATACTGTCTCTGTATTTATACCATCTCTTAGTTTATTAATCCTATACACTGAGTTTGTATTAGCTGTTTGCATTTTCTCTCATAAATTAATTGTATTAACTGATGAAAAGTCTAAACTCTGATTCCTAATTGCAAATAATTCACCTTCAAATCAAAAGATGCCAAACAGAGCACAAATTCCTTTGAGATCATGTTGAGCCTAGGAAGATCCAGGAACTTATTGTATGAAATAAGGGCTAAAATCGTTGATTTTTGGTGACTAGTGCCAACCACTGATTACTGGAAAAAAAAAATAAATAAATAAATAAATAAATAAATAAACATAAAGAAAGGGGGTGAAAAACAAAAAGATATATCCAAATGAAAGGATATCAGAAAACAGAGTTTAGATATAAAATCAGATTTTATGTTATACATGAGAGTTTAGGCAACCAGTTTTTACTACTTTAGTTTGTGGATTTTATGCACTTTGAGATGATCTAAATATTGATTTCGGTAAACTCTGCTATTACACACACATATTTTCACACCTGTACAGATTGAGAAAAGAGTTTATTGACAAAGAAGGATAAATGGTAAACACTGATGTATTGTGTGACATATGCCGAGGTAACTTTGTTTTAATCTCTGATGGTTAAAATAATTTCTTTGTTTCAGACATTTTATAATTTTGAGATTAGACATTTGTTTTGAAAATTTAAAAAGAGTATGATTGGAAAGTTGTTCAAGAATGTTTTAAACAGAGGAGAGAGGTTAATTGCATAGAAAAGTGTAACAGGCGGTAATTATTGCTGTTTTTACTGCGCATGCGTATTGGAAACTGCCAATTATTTGCTGTCAGTAACTGCATGTGTGACACGTGTCCCATTCACATGATTACAGGAGTAAGACCGTTGTGTATTAATGATTAAAAACTCTTCAGTTTTTAATCTTTTAATTTTCTTTTAAATACAATACACACATCTTCAGTTAAACTTTTCACATCTTACTCATACACATCTATTATCACACACACATAGTCACAAACACCTTTCTACACATAAACTCTGTTAAGCTTTCGCATCAATTACTTGTTCTTTCTTCAAAATCTTCTAATGGCAACCACAGCTTTCGTTTCGTCTGGGTTAGAGTTCGTTCCAAACAACTATACCGCACCACTAAACACTGTAAACGCACCAGAAGCATTTCATATGATTCAAAAGTTTCTTGCTCAGTCAGCGATTGGGCGTGCTTTAGTTGAACCAGCCAAACTTTCTGGTTTACAAATAAAGGCGCTCTGGGAGTCAGGAGTTTATGATGATGGTAGTGAAACTGGGAACTCATCCATAATCTTTGAGTTTGAAGAAACAGAGTATGTTATTACTGCTGGTACTGTTCGAGCTGCAATGGGGTTTCCTGAGTATCCTTCTTATACCATTGGAATGGGTGACTCTGATTTGCTAAGGATGATGAGAGAGATTGGGTATTCTGGTCCCTTGAATAAAATTGGACAACTGAAGCGACCGTTCTTAAGGAAGGAGTGGAGCTTCTTCTTTGATTGCATCACGAGAACGTTCGGCAAGAAATGCACAAACTGGGATGCCATTCCAACGGACAGTCTGCAAATCGGGTATTCTCTATTCTATGATAATCATTTTGATTTTGCCCGACTTGTCTTGAATAATTTAGGAGAGAAAATGACAGAGAATAGAGGAGTAGTATACTTTTCTAGATTTTGTCAGACTTTATTCTCTTACTGTGTTGAAGGGGTAGATGTTGTTAATGAAGATATTTCTTGTTTTAAATTACACAAGAGAATATTCTCTGATCTCATTAACAAAGATGTTAAGAAATGAATTGTTGGAGACCTTTTGCTACCTGCTTCTGTGCAACAGTTTGTGGATGCTCAAGTAAATCCACAAACACAAGCTGAATCTCAACCAGAACCTTTAAACACAGAGTTACCTCCATCAAATTCTGTTAAACTTGCAAGGGGAGGTAGGACCAAACATATTGGTACTAAACCTGCAAGGAGATCATCCACTGAAGCTGGGGTATCAAGACCTGAAGCTGGACCTTCTGTGTCTCCATCACAAAGGTTAAAGAAGTCCAAAACCAGAGCACTTAAAAGAAAAGTAAGGGCACAAATACCTCGTTCTGAAGAGGCAAGCGTATCTGATAGTGAAGATGGAATAGAGGCTTCTCAGACTCTGAGAAAAAGAAGAAAGCTTGTAGCCACTTATCTTTTTGATGAGGAGGAAGAAGCTGAATTGCCTGTAAACTCTGAAGTGGTAATTCAGGAAGCTGTTCTAAGGGAAGTTACTATGCTCTCAGAGGATAGAGCCAATCTTGATGAATCTGAAGCTCCTGAATCAGAGAATGAGGAGATTGTGACTGAAACTGTTCCTCAAGATACTCCTGCAATTGTTGTTGAGGAGAATATTCTAAATGCTAATGAGGACAGAATGTTTGTAAACACTGAAGTTCATGAAGTGTTTGTTCAGGAGGATGCTGCAAATACTGAAGCTGTCAATCTAGACAGGATCTCTAATGAAGCTAATCTGATGGATTTGGATTTAGAAGCTCCTACATCAATGACTAATGATGTAGTTGAGGAAGCTGCTACTCATTTTGATAGCAGAGTTTTTGATTTTGAAGCACACACCTCTATACATTCTGATCATTATACAGAGGGTGTGGAAGCTGATCAAGTAACTGATCAGATAGAAGATTCTCTGGCCACTCACACTGAAATTATTTCTTGTGCTCTTGACAAAGGTGAGGAGGTTAATCAGATGATAAAAGTCATAGAGACAATTCTTGATGAAGCTGTGATAGAAACGGAACAAGAGGCTGCTGATGAGCTAAACTCTGAGAATATGATTCTTGAAGCTTTGCAACAATCTGTTGTTGAGATTGTTCAAAGGGAAGCAGAGGTTTTTGCTCAGGTTAACTCTGATATTCCTGAAGCTGTAGTAGAGGAGAAAATTGATGAAGCTGCAAAGTTTACTGCTGACAATATTCTTACTGAAAATGCAGAAGACAATACTGAAGACGCTGAAAATGATGCTGAGGGTTCTCATTCACACCCTAGTATTCAAGTTTCATTGGCTGATGATGTCAATAGTGATGAAGCAAGGGAAGTCAATAGACAGACAAATGAGCATTTTCAGAATATGTACTACAACAAATGGGCTGATGCAGATTGTGTCTTCCCAGCACAAAGGGCTGCAGATTTTCTATCTGATTCTGTCAAGAAGATCTCAAATACTGATGTACTTACAAGCTTACAGGCAACTGTTGTTCAAGTCAAATCTCTTAATAATAGATTTGATGAGAATCAACAAATGCTTACAAATCTAAGGAATGAAGCCAGTATGAAGGATCTTACTTTCAAGTCTGACAGAACTTTTTATTATGCTATGCTCAAGCAGCAAGCCAAGGATTCTGAGGATATCAAGAAGAGGCTTGGGAAAGTTGAGGAAAATCAGAATGCAATGTCTACTCAACTGAATTCCATTTCTACTGCTATTGAATTGCTGACATCAGTACTACTTTCAGATGATGTCAAAAAGGGGGAGAGTGTATCTAAAGACAAATGCAAAGTGATAAGTGGATTTTTATCCACTTGGAATGCTTCATATCGGCTTAAATTGATGACTTGAACTCAAGTATGTGGTGTGTTTAATGTGTTTTCATTAAGTTTTGCAGAACCAAGAGTTGGAGGTTAATGTGATTAAAATTCGGATTTTCCAGGTAGGTTGCGAAGCTCTCACGGTTTTGGCCATATCTGGAGTTCTACAAGTCCGATTCTAACGATTCAACAGCTCACGCGAAGCCACGGAAATTTTCTACATTGCTGGGCAATTTTCCAGGAGCTGTGAGGCGCTGCAGCGCCAGTTTCCTGCGCAAGAGCGCCTTAGGAGGCGCAAGAGCACTAAAATCTTGAGCAAGAGCGCCTATTTGAGTTTTCAGAGTAAAAATCCAGGGATGTGGAGGCGCAAGAGCGCCATATAGAGGCGCAAGAGCGCCTGTTTCCTCCTGGAGTGCCTCGATTATGCATGTATTTTACTCCAAACTGGGTCAATTTGTGTTGGGCCTAATTTGTTAGGGCTCGTATCTTGGGTTTATTATGTAATATCTTATACTTTAAAAACATCATTCATTAGGTTAGTTTTGAGGGGATCGATCTATCATCAACATTATTATTCTAGGAACAAGAGATCAATTTCTAGGGTTCTTCAAGCTAGTGACAAGCAAGGAGGCCTATTGATTCCATCTTTTGTATTTCTTCTCTACAAATTCCGGGATTTATTTTGCTCTCAATTTCTCTTCTATTATTCATTATTAATTGTTTGTAGATTCATGTTATCATTTGAACCCATGATGATGAGAAGTCCGATTATGGGCTAATCGTTATCATGGGGTTTTAATGGAGTTTTCCATGGATTCTAGTTATTAAATGTTTTTATGCCTTGGTGTGTGTTTGATATATTGTTAACCTAGTTTGGTTGCGCTTATTCGTTATGGGTGCGTCGCGAACATCCGTAATTGTTTGTTGAATCCTAGTGATTGTGAAAGCGGATCTAGGGTTTAGAACATACCATGCTAGCGTAGGTTTTTGCATGTGAAGAGCATGTATTAATTTGTGGTGTAGTTCTAACCGTCTTGCACCGACTATGTGATTATTTGGATGCTTGATTGTAAACCATTATGTTTTCAATCTCTATAGACATATAGGGACTAAGCATATTTGGTGACTACTTGACTTCTATCGATTGTGGATGATCAGTAGGATGATATATGTACAACGAAAGTTGGCGTGTGTCAGTTTAGTGCGTCTAATCAGTTATCATCGCTTGCACATGCTAGGTTGAAAAGGCATAAGATTCTAGATGAAGTAGTTAATGAAATTGGAACCCCATGTTTCTCTTACATAAGTAATCTCGTTTGTTAATTCACTCTTAGTTGATAATTGTTTTATTAGTTAAGTAATAATCAACAACTCAATTTAATAATTGGTCAAGCATTAAGAAGTAACCATACACTGTTGCATAGGTATTAAATTGGCATTTACACCTTGTCTCTGCGGAACGAACTCTATTTATCACTTGCTATTTGTGATCGCGTATACTTGCGTGTTTACGAGTCAACAAGTTTTTGGCGCCGCTGCCGGGGACTACGGTGTTATTTGTAGTTTAAGTGCTTGTCATCAGTGGTCGTTATAGATTACTGACTTGAACTGTTTTTTTATTTATTTGATGGATTATTGGGAGCAGGACTTCGTAATTGTGTGTGAGCTGTGTGCAGGTGGACATTACACTCATCAATGTGAGTATAACAGAAACCAGCCAAATTTCAGCTGGGACTACAATCAGAGTGGTATGGAGCAATCCCAATATCCGTCCTACCCGCTCCAAAATCAGCAGTTTGGAGATGAGCCATACAGTCCATGGGGAACTCAGCAGCAACAGGGGCAACAATTTCAGCATCAGTATGCCCCAGTGCATCAACACTTTCAACCTCCTAAATTTCAGCAGCAGCAATTTCAGACTTGGTCTAACCAACAGTCGACCGAAGAAGCTGAATTAGAAGAATTGAGGTTGATGGTTAAAAGCAATGCATTGTCTCTCCAGACAATAGGAGATCAGATTGGTCAAATTGCAAATGCATTAAAAACATTGAATCAATTTGCAAGTGACACAGAAGGCCTGACTGTAGAGCAGGAGGACAAGAACCTTCCTATCAGTCTTGATTGGCCTTTCTTAGCCACGGGTGAGACCTTGATCGAAGTTCAGGAAGGAGAGTCTGAGGGCAAAGATGGGGAAGAAGCAGAACATGAAGCTGATAAGGAAGGAGAACCGGAGGCAACCCAATCAGAAAATTCAGAATGTCCAGAAAATTCGGTTCTGAATAATCAGCCGCAACCACTTCCTTTGCAATCTGAAAATTCTGAAGAATCAGCCCAAGATCAAGAAAACTCCAAGGCTCAAGTGGCTATGCTATTTCCTTCGAAGGATGAAGAGGGTCTCAGTGTGGTAATGGTTGATACTGAACACCGTAAGAAGGTTGATCAGCCGTTAAAGTCAAAGTCTGTAGAGAGTGCTTTTCAATGGAAGTTTGACATTGAAGATGATGAATTAGAAGAGCATGTTCAGTTGTTGAATGCCGCTCCGTTGCAATCTGACTTCGACCAGTTGGAGGCCGAAGAGGAAAAGAGCATCACTCCTGTTGACAAATCTACTCCGAAGAAGACTACAGAGAGTATCCAAATCGATTTTCCTCCTTCATATCCACCGAGGCTTCAGAAGCAAACTCTAGCCATGAATTTGCCGGCGGAGGATGAGGAGTGTTTTAGCTTGAAATTGGTTGATGCAGGGCAGAGTAAAAAGTATGACACGGAGAAGGAGAAGGCAAGGCATGGCCAGCTGAGGATTACAGTGCCTTGGCTAATGGGGCTACGTATTCCACATAAGTTGCTTGGAGTGGAAGATCTCTGGAATTCTCAGGTGCGCCTTAAGCCATCATTTGAAGGAGCTCCCAAACTCGAGCTCAACCCATTGCTAGTTCACCTGGGGTATGTTTCTTGTAATTCATCTCCTTTGCTTGCTATTGTTATTGCTGCTAACTTTTCAGGTAGGCGGGAGAATGTTGTTAAGAGATCTGGTGAGGAGCGAAGACGGGTAAAGCTTGTCGTTGAAGATGTCGCTCCAGAAAAGATCCTTAAGTGGCCCTTATAGAGGTGCGGTGTGGAAAATTTTTCAAGTTAAAATCGTGGCCAAGTCTAGCTAAAGACGTTAAAGAAAGGCGCTTCTTGGGAGGCAACCCATGGATTTCCTGCTTTCAAATAAAACAGTTGTGTTGTGTGGTCCCCGAGTCTTCGTATATCCACCACCAGATTTACCACCCGAGGAGGGTGATCCTGCCGATAGTTAGGTATGTTCTCTATCCTTTTTATTGCCTTCAATGAGGACATTGAATATCTTAAGTTTGGGGGTGATTTGAGGATTAGTAGTAATTGTGTCATTGTGTTCATTTAGAAATCATAATGCATGTTAGTATAATTTCATTCATATTGTTGCATAATTGTCATATAGAGCATATTTGTTTGTGTTTTGTTGTTTATGCCATGTGAGTTCATGTTAGTTGCATTAGCATGCATAGCATAATTCATGATCCCTTAGGAATTGACTGTTTCTGGTTTGATAGGTCGGTGTTGATTGGAGTGTGGTAGTGATGAATAGAGGGTTGATTAAGTTCCTATGAATTGACTTGCATGACAGAAACAAATGTAAATTCACAAGTCTCATTGGTTGCTTTTGAATTTGATCAGACCATGTTTGTTTGGAAGTTAGAATTTAACCACTTGCTTATATTTAGAATGTTTTCTATTCTCTTGAAATTGAAAGAAGCACTTAAGTCTAAGTTTGGGGGAAAACAGGGATATCATGCTAGTTGTCAGTAAAGGCTAGGCGTCAAATGGCTAGTAGCCGGCTCATTGAAAAGATGAGTAGTCTAGGGTGGGATGAGAAAAAGGCAAAGCGCACTCATTCCGAAGAAAAAAAAAATAGAAAAGAAGAAAAAAAAAAAAAATGTTTTGTTAGTTGTTATGCAAAATTGATCAGGTTGAGCTCTTTAATACTCGAGTAATTAAGTTCTTGGGGACTTTGTGCCTAGTGACCTAAGATTTTTCTGGTCTGGGATCCACTAACCTAACGCTCGCTACATGGGTATTATTGTATAAGCCTTTAGGGGTCTCAGCCATTGCACGGTCAAATAAGCATGCGTATTGTGTTTAGTATGTTGTTTTGTAATAAAAGCATGAATTCCTGTCTAACTCGAGTGGATATTGAGGTGTCTTTAAGTGGTTTCTTGTGTCTAGAGTTCATTTTGTTTATAAGCTTGTGGTTGTTTTGGTGAAGAATAGGATATGGTCTTGATTTAGTTTGAGAGTATATTGATGAGCATTGCACACACGCACGTTTCTGTGTTTGTATTGTTAGTATACGGGAATTTGGTCGAACTCTGTTTGAAAGATTGCATTCCTTGAGATGTTGGCTTGTTGATTGGTTATGGTTAGTTTGAGGGGATCGTTTGCATTTTCATATTAGTTGCATTCATATAGTTGCATTGTTAGTTGCATTGTTAGATGGATTTTGTGGGTACATTCGCTATAGGCCCTCACGAGACCTTACTCATCCACTAGGGCTGCCTAGGGGTTTAAAGGGCTTGTTGCATATGCCAAATGCAACCGTGATCACCTACGGAAGTGGTACTAGTTAGTTGTATATAGTTATATTATTTATGCTTGAGGACAAGCATCGGTTTAAGTTTGGGGGTGTGATAAGTGGATTTTTATCCACTTGGAATGCTTCATATCGGTTTAAATTGATGACTTGAACTCAAGTATGTGGTGTGTTTAATGTGTTTTCATTAAGTTTTGCAGAACCAAGAGTTGGAGGTTAATGTGATTAAAATTCGGATTTTCTAGGTAGGTTGCGAAGCTCTCACGGTTTTGGCCATATCTGGAGTTCTACAAGTCCGATTCTAACGATTCAACAGCTCACGCGAAGCCACGGAAATTTTCTACATTGCTGGGCAATTTTCCAGGAGCTGTGAGGCGCTGCAGCGCCAGTTTCCTGCGCAAGAGCGCCTTAGGAGGCGCAAGAGCACTAAAATCTTGAGCAAGAGCGCCTATTTGAGTTTTCAGAGTAAAAATCCAGGGATGTGGAGGCGCAAGAGCGCCATATAGAGGCGCAAGAGCGCCTGTTTCCTCCTGGAGTGCCTCGATTATGCATGTATTTTACTCCAAACCGGGTCAATTTGTGTTGGGCCTAATTTGTTAGGGCTCGTATCTTGGGTTTATTATGTAATATCTTATACTTTAAAAACATCATTCATTAGGTTAGTTTTGAGGGGATCGATCTATCATCAACATTATTATTCTAGGAACAAGAGATCAATTTCTAGGGTTCTTCAAGCTAGTGACAAGCAAGGAGGCCTATTGATTCCATCTTTTGTATTTCTTCTCTACAAATTCCGGGATTTATTTTGCTCTCAATTTCTCTTCTATTATTCATTATTAATTGTTTGTAGATTCATGTTATCATTTGAACCCATGATGATGAGAAGTCCGATTATGGGCTAATCGTTATCATGGGGTTTTAATGGAGTTTTCCATGGATTCTAGTTATTAAATGTTTTTATGCCTTGGTGTGTGTTTGATATATTGTTAACCTAGTTTGGTTGCGCTTATTCGTTATGGGTGCGTCGCGAACATCCGTAATTGTTTGTTGAATCCTAGTGATTGTGAAAGCGGATCTAGGGTTTAGAACATACCATGCTAGCGTAGGTTTTTGCATGTGAAGAGCATGTATTAATTTGTGGTGTAGTTCTAACCGTCTTGCACCGACTATGTGATTATTTGGATGCTTGATTGTAAACCATTATGTTTTCAATCTCTATAGACATATAGGGACTAAGCATATTTGGTGACTACTTGACTTCTATCGATTGTGGATGATCAGTAGGATGATATATGTACAACGAAAGTTGGCGTGTGTCAGTTTAGTGCGTCTAATCAGTTATCATCGCTTGCACATGCTAGGTTGAAAAGGCATAAGATTCTAGATGAAGTAGTTAATGAAATTGGAACCCCATGTTTCTCTTACATAAGTAATCTCGTTTGTTAATTCACTCTTAGTTGATAATTGTTTTATTAGTTAAGTAATAATCAACAACTCAATTTAATAATTGGTCAAGCATTAAGAAGTAACCATACACTGTTGCATAGGTATTAAATTGGCATTTACACCTTGTCTCTGCGGAACGAACTCTATTTATCACTTGCTATTTGTGATCGCGTATACTTGCGTGTTTACGAGTCAACACAAAGACACTCAAGCTCTGAGACGGAGGGATGATTCTACTGATGGGGGAAGCAAAGAAAATAAAAGAAAGATTTTTGCTCAAATGCAAAGCAGGACAAGAGTAAACTCTGATAGACAAACAAACTCTGACAAGATAAACTCTGGTGGCCAATCTACTTCGAAACTCAAGAGTTTAGTTGTTTCAACTAATCCATCTACTGATGAAGAGATTGCTGCTAAAATATTCATAAAAGAGCATGGAAAGAATGTTACTATTGAAGATATCTAGGCTGAAGAGCAAATGCTTGCTGAGGAACACAAGAAAAATCTTGAAGCTGGAATCTACAAGAAAAAGGAATCAAGGCTCCTAGAAAGAAAGAAGTTGGTATTTCTATCAAAGAGAATACACAACAAAGTATACAATATACAAGGAGACCTGTGATTGGAAATTCTGATAAGGGTAAAGGCATAATGATTGAAGAGCCTAACCTGAAAAAGAAGATAATTCAACCTCTGACATTGCTCAAGTTGAAACAAGATTAGCAAAATCAACCTCTGACGTTGCTCAAGTTGTACAGAAATCTACACAACTTCCAGGATTCTGCAAACCAAAAATTCTTGAAGATTTAAAGCTTGAAGCTGTGAATTTCTCAGAAACCAGAATAGTATTGGGAAAGGAAGCTTTTGATAAATCTGGACTGGGTTCACATAGAGAAAGAAGAACTAATAACAAATCACAAGACAACTCATCACTTGCTGTATCTGGTATTATTACTCAAGAAAATCTTGATATGCTAGACTCTGTTCAAATGATCTTTCATAAGGTGTTGAAGAAGGAATTTTTGTTGTACTTTATGAATGATGGAAGAGTTTATAAGGTTGCAGAGTCTGACATAAATCTCAAATCTTATCAAGAATTGGAGTATGTTCTGTACTTGTTAAAAGTCAAAAATAGAAATACTCACAATGCTGCTTCAGTTATCAGAGAAAAGATGCTAAAATCGAAGATGATGCTTGGAGGAGGAGTATCAAGTGCATATATTCCCAAATACAGAAATGCACATGGGAAGATTATTGAGATGAAAAGAAACAGTGCTAAGTTCAGAACAGCACTGGGTACAAAAGTTATTGAATTTAATTTAGAATCTGATAAAGCTCATTATATTAAGCTAGGGAATGAGATGAGGAAGAATTCCATCTATTCTCTGAGAGCTGCAATTTATCAGACTGGAGAATTTGATCCAGAGTTGAAAGAAGTGAAGAAGATCATGGTGGAAGAGCTAGAAAGAGCTGAAAAGAAATTGCTATCAGACTATATCAGGACAGTGCCTGATATTCAAGAAATCAAGTAAAGTCTGATTGTAAGTTTTTAATATATTTTCTATTCTAAGTCAAATTTAAACTCTGTTTTAAATTAAACTCTGTTATATGTTAAACACTGCATTTGTTACATGTTTTTGACATCATCAATTATATGTTTAACTTGTACATTTTATTATGAACAAGTTGGGGGAGATTGTTAGATATAATTGCTGACGTTTGTTTATCAGTGTTTAAGCAACAGGTACTGACCAGAGTTTATCAGAAGCCGGTCAGAGTTTAATTAAACTCTGACAGGGTGAAGAGTTTAAAGGAAGCCGGTCAGATTTTATTTAAAGTCTGACAGGGTGATAGTTGAATTAGCTGTCGGTGCTGAATTGAAGATTCTAGAAGCAATATATTCTGAAGATGGAAAGAAGCAGAATATATTGATACAGCTAAGGAGACGGAATAGAAGATAAGAAGCAATCCTTAATTGATATAACTTGTATAGCTAATTTGTAGGAATATCAATTAGATAAGGATTGTGTAACTGTGTACTATATAAACACAGATAGGTTATCCCTAGAAGGGATGCGATCATTGAATATATAATTCTTGTAACCTAGAAGCTCTTTGTGATTCATTAACATCATAAAGGGAGAAGCTGTTAATATAAATACAGTTCTATTGATTCATAAACAGTGTTCTTGATTATTGTTATTCTCATACATACTTGATTATATTGTGTATTCGGCCTAACAACATCTAAGAATGCTTGCCTCCAAAGCTTCCAGTATTCTTGACTCCTCTTCATCTGTTGCACCAGCATCTTTCTTTTCCTGGCTAGGAGTTTCTTCATTGCCTTCATTCTGAGATTGAATACCAGTATTCCCAGAATTACTTCCACCAGCATTTTCAGCATTTCCAGAAGCTTCACCACCTCCATCCTCACCATCTTCATCATCATCATCATCATCACGGGGAGGAATGTTATAGAAGCAACTTCCACCTTGATCATTTCTTTTGGCATTGGCTCTAGTGATTAGCTCCTTCATTCTAGCTCCCAGTGCCTTGTCTCTCAACACCAGCATTTTGTAGATTTCTTGAACAGCATGAACTCTTCCTGGATTGGCATTTGAACTGAGTATTCCATCTCGTACCTTCAGAATTGACTTGGTTTCCATTCTGGATGGGCTACCCAAATTCATGAAGCTGTTCCTTCTTGTGCCATCCTTAGTTTTGGATCTGTAGAAAACACTTGGTGGATTTGAGTAGACTTCAGGTAGCTTCTGTATGATCAGGTTCTGGATTTGCATATCCAATATTTCATTGAATGGTGTTTGAGTTGCCCTGATCTTTCCCTTCAAAGCACACAACACCTTTGCTGGCAGACTCTGCAATAGTTGCATTGTGATGAAATAAGATATGCCAGAAGTGAGATAAATACTTACAGCCCATCTTTTCTCATCATTCACCATTACACTGACACTAGTAATTTGTTCCTTTAACAGTTTTGTGGTGTTGGTTGGACGGTTGCTTGGGGCATTCATTGCTTTTTCCACCAAACTGCTAAATTCACTGTCATGGTTGTGTAATGTGCTCTCCCTGTAATCCACCATCAAGACATTGGCTTCCTCTTGATCAAATTCAGTGCCATTTGTCCATATAATTCCACCATGAATGGATTCAGGCAGTTTCCCTTTACCTTTCCCAAGTTTGTTTTGTTCCTCCATTTCTCTCCATTTCTTCTGTAGAGCAGTTTCTTGAGTTTCTTGAGTTGGCTCTCTAATCACCACAGGAGGCAAGATTGGATGTCTAGATGCAGGTCTTCCTTGCAATGCATCTTGAGTTTCCTTTGACATTAACACCCTTTCTCCATCCATTTCCACTTCAACAGGCTTTTCAGCTTTATCCTGTGGTTTTGCACTGCTTGGTTTGACTTGCTCCCCTTTAGACATTGCTTTCCTTTTAGCTCCCCCTCTGGTCTCCACAGCTACAGGCTCCCCCTGAGTTCCACCTGATTCTTGAATAGGCAATGATTCTGATCTTGCTACCTTCTCCCCCTTAGTTGAGTTGGCAGCTACCAGGTCAGTAAGGAACTGAATAGAGAGTTGAGTAGCAGCAAAACCATCAACCACCAGTTGAGAGAGAGAGTCCAGTTTGGAGTCCAAAGTAGCACACTGTCCTTCAAGAGCTGCAATCCTGTTACCAAAAGTAGCAGAGGGGCCACCAGACCTTAACCTTCTTGGAGGGGAAGGAAAAGACAGGGGCTTGGAGGCTATGGGGGTTCTCACACTCTCAGGGTGTTTTTGAGTGATCTCATCACCCCTCACAGTTTGACTCTCAAGGCCTAGTGCCTGAATAGTGTGGGCTCCCTCAATATCTCTCTGGACATGCTCAAGTCCCTCTCCTTTTGCCAGCTCATTTGGCTGCCTCTCAGTTTTATGCTCACCTCTCTTTTCTTTTATCTCTCTTTTCTTTTGCACACCCTCACTCAACCTAGATGCATGGGTATGAGCAGTACTAACATGCATGGAATGAGAAGATTTAGAATGTACCTTTAGGAGTTGGGCAAGAGGTAGGTCATCATCAGAGGCATCCTCAACAAGTACAGCATCAAAATTAGGCTGGGAGGGCTGGACAGCATTTTGAGTAGGAATGGAACTGTCAGTTGGAGTCTGGACAGCAGGTTCTGACATGACAGCATCTTTCTCTCCACCTATGACAGCAGCTGTGGCCAGGACAGTAGCATTCCCAGTGTCTTTGACAGCAACAGAGGCTGTGACAGCATCTTCCTGGAGGTAAGATGCTCCTTGGAGATCAGACAAAGTGTTGGCTATTTCATTTTCTGACAAAATACCACTTTGCCCTAGCTCAGTGTTTGGAGGAGTGGTGTCCATCTCACTTTGAGAAATGGGTTCTTGTGGACCACTAGATGGGGGCTCATCCATGATTGGAGATGGATGATCAAAACCTGAAGGGTTGGGACTGTCCCCTTCTCTAGGTTGTGGAGAAGAAACAAAAGAATGTGTAGGGAAGGAAGAAGGTGAAAGTGTAGTAGAGAGTGGGGGCTGATTCACAGATGAAACATGTGAACCATCAATAGGAGTAGAGAAATCCTCACTGTGCCCTAACTCACTGTGTGTTTCTTCAAGTGGGGGTATCTCAGGTTGGGAACCATGAGTTTGTGCAGACTCTGTACAGGGTGCCTTGGGAGACAGGCCAATTTCAATAGATGTCCCTTGTTGAGAAGGCACATCTAGGGAGGAGTTTATTTCCCTGGTTTCCTCTACAGTCTTTTGGGAGACTGCAGGGTGGCTAACAGTGGTTTTGGTCCTCCTAGCTCTCTTCTTCTTAGGCTCAGGGGGAACCACTGTGGGTTCTGTTTGACTACCTTCCTTATTTGCTGCACTAGGTGCAGTGTCTCCCTCTTGACTAACAGAGCTACCACCAACATCAGCTTCTAAGGATCTTTTTCTGGATTCTTGCAAGGCTTCTCTTTGGGCTTTGGGAAGTCTAGAGGGCCTAGGCTGAGTGTATGGTGTTGAATGTGGGTTAACTGAATTTGGGTCTAATTCAGTTTCATCCTCAAGAGAAAAAGAATCATAACCAGTAGGTAATGGATAATCAAGGTTGGACACTTGATCAACCATGTGCTGAGTGAAGCAAAGTGGAATATGTGCATTTAGATCCTGTGAAGATAACAGTGTGTGCGTGTTCTTTTTCAAAACTGAGCAAGCCTCTAAACGAGGAGCAGCATCATTAAAATCACAGAATGAATTAATGCACATCATAAGAAAGCGAGGGTAGTGTGATACCTTCTTACCTATGGCAGCTTTGAGTTGTGCCATGAGGAGAGCTCCAACATTCACCTTGTATCCATGGACAAGAGAATGTGTCAGTTTCTTGATGTAGGAGGTTATCCCATTCCAGCCTGTGGACTTGGTAGAGAACACCTTGACCATTGCATCAAATATCATGCTCCACTCCTTCCTTAGATACTTCCTGTCCATTTCACCAGACGGGTACCACTTGGTTGTTCCCTCTTCGAGAATAGGGCCTGCATACCCAATCTTCAAGAAGAGCTTCTTCAGAGTGTCATCATTAGCAAGTGGAGCAAAGTTTTGGCCTACTTCCAGTGTAATTCCAAGAGCAGTATTGATGACCTCAGTTGTGAGAATGTATTGTTGCCCAGAGATTGTGAATTGAATACCAGGGTTCTCACCCTCAGTTTGAGCAACAGCAGTTTGCCAAAACGCCTCAAGTCTGTCTAAGTCGAGAATGGGGGTTGAGGTTATGGCATAACCGAGATAGGACTTGTTCAAGAAAAACACTAGTCCTTTGAAACCTTCATCAGCATCATTTGGGGAAAAGATGCCAGCAAAGTTTGTTTGAGAGAGAGTCTGTTTGGGGGCCATTGAGATTTCAAGAAAAGAAGAAAGTGAGAAAGTAGCTTTTTGCTTGAAGAAAAGTATTTTGCCTTGAGTTTTGTGAGAGTGATATGTCTGAGTAACTGGAGAATAAATATGGGTATCTCAAACGTTTGCTCAAAAAGTGGAGTTAAAGGACGTGTCTTAACCCACTCTCTTAACACGTGAGTTACTGCCCGTTATTCACTGTCAATCGTGGGGTGAATATCCAATTACAACGGTCCACTATTGTTGACAGTAACCTGTGCGCTAGAAACAATCTGTCAGTAATAAGTGGTGGTGACAGTAGGTTTTGCGCGACAGCAACTATTGCGCAAAAACATGTTGTCACCGTTAAACATTTGAGTGACAGTATCCTTTAAAGGTCGTGACAGAAAGTCTTTCCCTGCTGTCAAGAAGGTTGCTGTCAAGAGACACGGGACAGTATCCTTCTTTGTGACAGTAATTTAAATGGGAAATTGTTTCTGTCAGGAACTAATTAGAATGCGTTGCTCATATACTTAACCTAAAATTAACAGAATATGAATTTAGCAATGTAATCTTTCAAACACAGATATTAAACAAGTTACACAGACAAGTCATAAACTCAGTAACCACATAAACAGGAACTTTTATTGTTGTTAATAAAATCATTAATATTGAACATTGAGTACATCATTCTATGATTTTATCAACTAGTTCTAAGACTTCTTCCTTAATCTCTTCTTCAGAGCGGCCTTCTTTTTCAAGAAGTGCCTGAAGCTCCTTCTCTTCTTCCATAGCCTTGGCCTCCTCTTCCTTAGCCTTGGACTCCTTTTCCTCGTCTATCTCATCCATGGCGTCCAACAGCATTTCAAAGAGCTCATCGATCTCTTCATTGTCGGGTTCACTATCACACTTCTTTAGACCAACTTCGATTCCTACTTTGTTTTCCATTATTTACTTTAAAACTGAGAGCAGACTGGTGAAACCTAAGGTTAATCTATAGGCAAAACCGTCTAAGGATTAAAGTCTAATGGTCAACAGTTAGAGTACCCATACAACTACCATAAAAGTAATTAATGGTCGTGTCCTCCTTTAATCCTACAGATTAATGCAAAAGAGTGTGAAAGTCCAATGGAACAGATTTTTAACTCTCAAACTTAACGGATAACCACATTAAAGTCATACACGGTTTAAAAGTATGAGACTGGCACAAAATACTGACATGAAAAGTCAAATCAACACATGCTGTCACATAACAGACATAAACCAAGTAGACAGTAACTTCTCTTGACAGCAGGTTTGAAGTTGCTGTCATGAGCTTCAATAAGAATTGAAAATTTAGAAACCTTAGTAAATTAACATACCAGATTCAGCATTCCCAATTCACTTACCAACCTGTTGAAGGTTGCTTCATCCAATGGCTTAGTGAAGATGTCAGCAAGTTGCTTGTCAGTTGGGACATAAATCAGCTTCACAGTTCCTTGTTCAACATGCTCTCTGATAAAGTGATGTCTTATATCAATGTGCTTTGTCCTAGAGTGTTGAACTGGATTGTCTGAGATGGCTATGGCACTAGTGTTGTCACAGTAAATAGGAATTTCTCTTAACACTAGACCATAATCTAGAAGTTGACTTTTCATCCACAGAATTTGTGCACAGCAACTGCCTGCAGCAATGTACTCAGCTTCTGCAGTTGAGGTAGAAACTGAATGCTGCTTCTTGCTAAACCATGAGACCAATCTTCCACCAAGAAATTGACAGCTACCAGTAGTACTCTTTCTGTCAATCTTGCATCCAGCATAGTCTGAGTCTGAGTAACCAATTAGATCAAATCCAGTATTCTTAGGATACCAAAGGCCTAGGTTAGGAGTGCCTTTTAAGTATCTAAAGATTCTCTTGATGGCTACCAAGTGTGACTCCTTTGGATCACTTTGAAACCTTGCACAGAGACATGTAGCAAACATGATGTCAGGTCTGCTAGCAGTTAGGTATAGGAGGGATCCTACCATGCCTCTATAGGTGCTTGAGTCAACTTTCTTTCCTTTAGGATCAAGATCCAGACTAGTTGCTGTGGACATTGGTGTCTTTGCAGGAGATGAATCTTCCAAGTTGAACTTTTTGAGAAGTTCCTTGATATACTTAGCTTGACTTATGAAGATTCTATCAGTTTGTTGAAGAATTTGTAACCCCAGAAAGAATGACAATTCTCCCATCATGCTCATCTCATATTTGTTGCTCATGAGATGGGAAAACTTCTCACACAGCTTCTCATTTTTAGAACCAAAAATGATGTCATCCACATAGATTTGTACCAGAATGATGTCCTTGCCATGATGCTTGTAGAAAAGTGTCTTGTCCACAACTCCTCTGGTAAACTGGTTTTCTAGAAGAAAGGTGGAAAGTGTGTCATACCATGCCCTGGGTGCTTACTTTAGTCCATACAAAGCTTTGAAGAGTTTGTACACAAAATTATGCATTTCAGCATCCTCAAACCCTGGTGGCTGTTCCACATACACTTCTTCTTCCAGCTCTCCATTTAGAAAGGCACTTTTGACATCCATCTGAAATACTTTGAAGTTGCAGTGTGCAGCATAAGCTAGAAAGATTCTTATAGCTTCAAGTCTTGCAACAGGAGCAAATGTCTCATCATAATCTATTCCCTCCTGTTGACAGTAACCTTTAGCCACTAGCCTTGCTTTGTTCCTTGTCACTAATCCACTTTCATCAAGTTTGTTTCTGAAAACCCACTTAGTCTCAATAACTGACTTTCCCTTAGGTCTTGGAACCAATTTCCATACATTGTTTCTTTCAAACTGATTTAGCTCTTCCTGCATGGCTATCACCCAGTCAGAATCCAACAATGCTTCATCAATTGTCTTAGGTTCCATCTGAGACAGGAAGCATGAAAACATGCTGTCAGCAGAGACTTTGTTCCTGGTCCTCACTCTAGAATTAGGGTCACCAATGATGAGGTCACTTGAGTGATCTTTGTTCCACTTGGTGATTCTGGGCAAGCTACTTGACTGCACAGGAACACTTCCTTCAGTTTGTTGAGTTGAGTGATCACCAATCCCATTGTCTTCACCATGTTCTTCATTGTCTCCAGAGTCACCATTGTCATGAATGTTAGAGGATATGGTCTGTGACTGAGCTGGAGTTTGGTTGACAGTAGTGGCATTGACAGTATCTTTATCAACTTCAACAACTTGAGTGAAGCTAGGTTCTTCATCCACAATCTCCTCAGCTTCCAAGTATCCTTGATTCTCAAATCTGAATGTCTGCATCTTTCCTTCTTCATGCAGTCCTGGAAACTTGGTTTCATCAAATGTGACATTAACACTTTCTTCAATAATCCTGTGTTCCATAACATAAACTCTGTAGGCAGTCCTTTCTGTGTTGTAACCCATGAATAGTCCTTCAAAAGCCTTGGTGTCAAATTTTCCTTTCTTCTCATGGTTGTCCTTCATCATAAAGCATTTGCTCCCAAACACATGAAAATATTTGACAGTAGGTTTCTTTCCAGTTATCAGACAGTAAGGTGTACATGCATGAGTTTTGTTGATCATGGTTCTGTTCTGAGTGTAGCAGGCTGTGTTGATAGCTTCAGCCCAGAAATATGTTGGCAGTTTGGCATCATGCAACATAGTTCTAGCTGCTTCAATGAGAGTCCTGTTCTTTCTTTCTACAACTCCATTCTGCTGTGGAGTTCTTGCAGCAGAGAATTGTTGTACAATTCCTTCATCTTTACAGAAATTTCCAAATGTGGCATTTCTGAATTCTGTACCATTGTCACTCCTCAAGATTTGAACTTTTGAGTTTGGGGTTCTATCAAGAACTCTGACTTGATCAATAATCACTTGAGCAGCTTCATCTTTGGATTCAAGAAATTTCACCCAATTGTACCTTGAGTAATCATCCACCATTACTAAGGCATACCTCTTTCTGGCCATAGATGGTACATTGACTGGTCCAAAGAGATCCATGTGAATTAACTTGAGTGCTTCTGTGTTGGTGTTTACTTGCTTGGACTTGTGCACAGCTCTTCTCAGTTTGCCCATTTGACAATCTTCACACAGTCCTTCTTGACAGAATTCCTGTTGGGGCAAACCTCTCACTAACTCCTTCTTCATCAGAATATTCATTGTCTTGAAGTTGAGATGTGAGAGCTTCCTGTGCCAAAGCATACTGTCACCAACAGTAGCTTTACTGTAAAAACAGTAAACTTTATCCTTCTTTGTTGAGCTTAGATCAGCAACAAACAGGCTTCCTTTTCTGACCCCTTTTAGAGAGAGGCTTCCATCCTTCTTGTGATAGATGTTGCACACCATCATGTCAAAGTCAACCTTAAATCCTCTGTCACTGAATTGGCTGACACTGAGTAGGTTGTGCTTCAATCCATCCACAAGAGCAATATCTTCAATGACAACATTTCCAATTTCCAGACAGCCATATCCCACTGTGTAACCCTTGCTGTTGTCTCCAAAGGTTATGATTGGGCCAGCTTTCTCTACATAATGTGATAGCAGGGCTTTATCACCTGTCATGTGTCTTGAGCAACCACTGTCAATAATCCACATGACCTGATTTTTCTTCTTACCCTGCAAAACAGAATGTTTCTAAGTTGCATATGGTACCCAATCTTTGTTGGGTCCTGCAGTTTCAGTGTTTCCTGAGTTTCTTTCAGTCACAACATCACAAGCATTATCAAAGACTTCCTGTTTGACTTCTCTTTTCACCCACTTAGGTTTAGAATTGGACTTGGTCCTTTTCTTAGTGGATGAAGCCTTTTTGTTGTTGCTAGCAGGCTCAGAAGTCTCAACAGTGTTTAGGTATGAGCATTTTTCAGTAGAGAGAACAAGTAAGTTAAAGCATGTACTCATGGCAGTGATTTTGCATGGCATACAATCAATGTTATTACAGACACTCATAGTTCTATGCATAAGGGGGGTTCTGTGTAAGTTACCATTGAGTTCAGTAGCATTGATCTTATCCTCAATTGGTTTCTTACAAACATGTGTTAAATGATGAGTAGATCCACAGTTATTGCACAGTTTCCTAGAAGCACCTCCAACATTAGTGTATCCATTTCCTTTATTGACACCTACCTTACCATTCCTGTTTTTAGACTTGGGAGTTACTGGATTGACAGTATGTTCAGAAGTTGCTGTCGAACTTTCCTTGACAATATCTTTTATTCCTACTGTCTTGACAGAAGGTTTGCAAGTTGCTGTCTTGGAACCATTCTTGATAGTATCTTTGAAAGATTCTGTCTTGCCAACTGTGACAGCATCTTTTGAACTTACTGTCTGATTGCTTGGTAAGTTTACTGTCTTGGGGATTGTGACAGTATCCTTTCCATCCTTGAATGTGCTGTCAACACCTTCATCCTCATCAAGAATTTCTTGTTTGATGAGCATGGCTTCTTCATCAAACTCAATTTCAGCAGCTTTGAAAATATGAGTTTTAACTTTCTTGAGAATGGTGGGTTTGACAGCAGCATTTCCAGGACAATCTTGAATCACAGTTTCCTTTCCAGGTCTTCTACCATAAGAAAAACCTATACCAACAGACTGATTTTCTGTATGCTTATCATTGTAATCCTGAACTATCTTTGATGAGTTTCTATAGGCCTTAATCTTAAATTCATTTTCAGCAATCTCATTCCTCAGGAATTCCTCAACCTCCTTAGCACATTTTAATTCATTTTTAAGTTTAGCATTCTCTTGAGCTAAAGAGCCTAGTGAACTGGTTTTGAGAACAAGAGAATCATTTTCAGACTGAAGTGTTTCATTTAGCTTACTTAGTCTAGAGATTTCCTCATTAGCAGCAGACAAGCTAGTATAGACATTGAACATTTCAGCACTTAAGTCTTTAATGGTTTTCTTATACTCATCAGTAGACATATCAAGTAAGACAAGTGAAGGTACCTGACTTGAAGGTGTTGATGCTACCTCATCAGTGCTAGCCATGAGAGCTAGGTTGACATATTCTTCCTCTTCTTCATCATCAGAGTCATCCCAACACTTTCCTTCAGCCACATAGGCTCTACCTTGATTTTTCTTGGAGTATCCACCAGTTCCTTTCTCATATCTTTGAACCTGTTTGGGTCTTTTGCATTCAGTAGCAAAATGACCAGGTTCTCCACAGTTGTAACATTTGAACTTTGATCTATCCACAAATCCAGTTTTGTATCCTCCTTTGGTTGAACTTCCCACAGCAGCCTTTGATGAGCTTCCTTTGCTGAACTTGGATGCTTGGCCTTGAGGCTTGTATGACCTATCCTTCTTGAACCTAAAGTTCTTGAACTTTTTGGCCATGTAAGCCATAGTAGGGTTGTCCATGCTTTCCAGTTCCTCCATTGTGTAGAAGTCTTCATCTTCCACATCTTTGAGCTGTAGTACCACTTTCTCATCATCTTCAACCACCTCTTCTATCTTCAAGGTCTGTGTTGGGGTTGATGGTGTGATCTGTAGTACTTCACTTGGCTGTGTGATCCTTGGCACATGTGCTACTAGGGCACTTGACATATTAGCCATCTTGTTCCTTGTTCCACTTTGTATGGCTCTCTTTTGAAAGAGTTCGAGTTCATAAGATTTCAGAATACCATAAAGTGTCTCAAAGGTTATATTGTTGAGATCTCTTCCTTCTCGTATGGCTGTTGTCTTGTGTTCAAGGTGATCAGGCAGTGTGAGCAGGAACTTGACATTTAATTCTTTTCTGTCATAGTACTTGCCATGTATCTGTAATTCAGTTAAGAGCTTACTGAACCTTTCAAACATGGAGGTTAAGTCTTCACCAGGCTTGGCCATGAATGCCTCATATTGAGATATTAGAATTTTCCTTTGGTTGCTCTTAACCTCTTCACTTCCTTCACAGAGTAAGGCTAACCTGATCCACATCTCCTTGGCTGATGTGCATCTTATCACACTTCCACACATGGCTTTATCCAGCGTGAGAGAATCGAGCAAGATAAGTTGCAAATGATCATCTAGCACCATTTTCTCCTTTTCAGGTTCCAAGATTTCTGAGGGATCTTTGGGAACCCAATGTGCAGGGATAATCTCACCATTCACTGTAGTGGCTTCAATTTCCTTTCTTGGTATGAAAGGACCATTCTCGAGTATACCTGGGTATAGTGGATTTGCAGCTTTGATAAACAACAAGATTTTTCTTTTCCAAATGCTGTAGTTCTCTTTATCAAATGCTGGGATCTTGATACTGTTTGATTTCTGCATTTTCTTCGGGATCTCAGATATGTATGTTAATCTGAAAGCTTTGGTACCAGTTGTTAGTCCTTGTGTATTGCAGAAGGGGGGGGGGGGGGGATGAATGCAATACTGATAAAATTCAATCTAAATTTCAACAACTAAAATCAAGATTAAACGTTATCAGCAATATATGCAATCACGAACAGTATTCAGTAAGAACAAGATTCACAAAATAAAAGTTTTATTTATTTTGCAAAGTGTTGCTACAACCTCAAGAAAGAATTCTCGAGCTTCGGGTTTTCTTTAAAGACACTTGCTTGTCTTCGTTACATTTCTAGAATGAATTGATAGTAGGTATAAGACTAACCCTATCACTATCAGTCACGGGTTTGTGAAGCTGCTGTCACTGTCAAGTGGCAGCTTCTTACAGATTGTCTTACCCATGTGACTTTCCTAAATTGCTAACATGTCAGATATACATTACAAAGAAAGCAACCTAGATTCATTCCATTTCCAGCTAAACCAATTCAGCAGATAAAGACTTGACCTTGCTCTTGAATTGATTCGCTTTTGTTTTGCAGTGCTTGAAGCTTCTGTCGTAGTCTTGCAGACTTGGTGCAGCTTAGGGATACTGCATCACGCCTGTTTCTTGAACATTTAAACTGTCACGGGATTTGACTGAGAAAGATACCTAGCACAAGGATCTTTATTGAGACAGTTACTTTTGCCGCAAAGCTTGCTGTCACAGGAATGATCTTTTGGTGACAGTATGAGTTCCCCGCATAGAGTGTTGTCGAGGATCCTAAACTTGCTGTCGAGGGCAATAGTTGCTGTCGCGTAGTCTTCCGCCAATGTTGATGTCAGAGTGAATATGCTGTCGTGACTTGCAACATTCTGTCTTCTTGTAATCTTACTGTCACAGCTTTAGGACAGTAACCTTTATTCATGTTGTCATCCAAAAAGCATTCTTTGAGGCTTGAACACATAAGTGAACTTCTTTCAAACAATACAACTAGAATAACATTACATACTGATTACAAGAACATACTTTGGCTATGACAGTATGTTCTACTTAATTTAACAAATTAAGTACAATCAAAGTTAAGTTGTTTCTATGCTATCACCCATAAATCCCAACAGATATTGCTGTTGTGGCTGATTCTGACCACCCTGATTGTTACTCCAGCTGAAATTAGGATGGTTCCTGTTGTTGGGATGATAGGCATTGGGCACTGGCTGCTGTGGTCTCTGAAAATTGCTCACGAACTGCGCCGATTCACTAGATATGGCACACTGATTTGTGTCGTGTGTACCTGCACATAGCTCACAAACACTAGCCACCTGCTGAACTCCATAGTTAGACAAGGAATCCACCTTCATAGACAAAGCCTTTAACTGCGCTGCTATTACCGTAGCTGCATCCACTTCCAGAACCCCTGCTACCTTGCCTTCTGATAACCTCTTAGTTGGATTCTGATATTCATTAGCAGCCATCATCTCAATAAGTTCATAAGCCTCATCGTAGCTTTTAGCCCACAAAGCTCTACCTGATGCCGCATCAAGCATTGGTCGTGATTGACCTCCCAGACCATTATAAAAACAATTGATCACCATCCAATCAGGCATTCCATGATGAGGACACTTTCTAAGCATCTCCTTGTAGCGCTCCCAAGCTTCACATAAAGTTTCTCCAGAATGCTGTGCAAACTGAGTAAGAGCATTCCTGATTGCTGCTGTTTTAGCCATCGGGAAGAATTTAGTAAGAAACTTCTGAGCAAGATCCTCCCATGTAGTAATAGAACCTGCTGGTAGAGAATGCAACCAGCCCTTAGCCTTATCCCTCAGAGAAAACGGGAAAAGTCTCAGTTTCACAGCATCTTCCGACACTCCGTTGAACTTGAAGGTGTCGCAAATCTCAATGAAATCCCTAATATGCATATTAGGGTCTTCCGTTGGAGCACCCCCAAACTGAACTGAATTCTGTACCATCTGAATCGTGCCAGGCTTCATTTCAAAAGTATTAGCTGCAATAGCCGGCCTGACAATGCTAGATTGAATGTCATTGATCTTCGGCTGAGAATAGTCCTTCAAAGCCTTCGTTTCTGCTGCTGATGGTTCTCCCATAACTAGAGTCAATTCAAGTTCTTCTTTCCGAGATTGAGAACGTGTTCGCATACACGCTTACTAAAGTAACTGAAACACACCAAACAAAGTAAAATTGATGAGTATAATCTGAGTCAGTGAACTTTAACGACCACTGATGACAAACACATAAACTATATAAATAACACCGAGTCCCCGGCAGCGGTGCCAAAAACTTGTTCACACAATATCACGCAAGTATACGCGGTCACAAGTAATATAAGAATAAGTAGAGTTCGTTCCCACAAAGACTGCTTTGGTTATTATAGTTTTGCACCTATGCAACAATGTATGGCTATCGTTCAATGCTAAGACAAGTATCAAAGTTGTGTTTTGATTAACTAAATTAACTAAACAAATTACAAAGACTATATTAAACTAAAGAGATTGCTGTTTAATTACTTATGAGAATAAACATGGGATCCTAACTTCATTAAATACTTCATCTAGAGTCTTTTGTCTTTAATCAATGCATGTGACGGTTGTGATAACTAATCGGATAACACGAAATCAGTACACGCTACCTTTCAGTATACGTATACCAAACCACTCAACATCCACAAAAGAGATAGAAGTTAAGCAGACACCAATTATGCTTAGACCCTATATATCTATAAGATTTGAAAACATAACGGTTTAACGAGCAAGTTATCCATTCAGATTACATAGGGCAGGTAAGATGGTTAAAATCACCTACGAATCATGCATGACAAACATAAATAAACCTATGCTAGCATGGCAAGTTCTAAACCTCTATATCCACTTTCGCAATCAATAGAGATTAACAAACAACTTAGATGTTAGCTACGCATCCAAGAAGAATAAGCACAACCAAACTAGGTTATTAATAATCCATCACACACAAATCTTTAAAACAATCAACTACTAAAATCCATAGATAAATCCGTTAGAATCCCACGACAACGATTAGTTCATAATCGAACCGTTCATCATCGTGGGTTCTGATGAAAACATGATAATAATAAGTCTAGAATACTGAATAAAAGTGCTAGGGTTTATGAAAGAACAAACGAGAATCCAAGTATCGCCTAATTAGAAGAATACAAAGAAAAGATGAAATCTAGATCTTCGTAATCAGCCGTCTTCTTGTTCTCCTCACCGGTGGATGGATATGTATGATTGTATATCAATGTATATCTCAGAATTCGTCCACCATTAGTTTATATAGGCTGCAGGGTTGACTGGTCTTTTGGCAACTTTCCTTTTCTGACTCATAATTGCCTTTTACAGCTTTTGAAGAGCGCCGGCGCGCCTAGTTACTGTCCAGAATCCTCAACTTTACATTCCTTAACAATTCTTTGTGTTCTCTCGTTCCGCAACCACTTGACCTTAACAACATTGCTCAGAACATCACTGCAAACCACAGGAATTCCACATTTCTGTTGACAAATCAACTCTGCAAATACTAACACAAAACACATCAAATACTCCACACACTTGAGAACAAACGATCAATTTAAGCCAATTTAGGACGATCCAAGTGGATATGAAATCCACTTATCAGGAAGCATGTATTTCATTTTTTTTTTTGCTAACCGTTTTTAATTTTATAAATAAATAGATAAATGAGGTAGTCCATTACTGAAACCACGTCTCCCTAAGGATAGGGCTGTTCACGAACATGATTGTTCGTGAACAAGCTCGAGCTCGGCTCGTTTAAGGGCTCGACTCGGCTCGGTTCATTAAGAACTCGAGCTCGAGCTTGAAAAATTATTCGTTAAGAAAACGAGCTCGAGCCGAGCTATTAGTGAGCTCGTTCGGCTCGAGATCGGCTCGATAAAACTCTAAACAATTAAGATATATTTAACATATTTTTATATTATTTTTTGTATTTTCTAACATTGTAAATTAAAATTTCAATTTATAGTACGTGTATTTTAGGTTTATTGAGAATTGATTGTGAAATTGGGTTGGGTTTCAAAAAAAATGTTTTAATTCGTTGAGCAAAGAAAAATTGGGATTTTTTATCTATAAAAATTGTAAGTTCTAATGAGCTCGGTTCGGCTCGACTCGGCTCGTTTTTGTTCGATAAAAACTCGTGTTCGGCTCGTTAGTTAACGAGCTCGAGCCCGAACAAGAATTTTGTGCGATAAGAAAACTCGGTTCGGCTCGGTTCGTCAGAGAAAAAAGTAAAGCTTAGCTCGTTTACATCAAAACTCGGCTCGACTCATGAACAGAAAGTAGGAGCAAGTTCACCCAACCTAGAAGAGGTGCACAAATAATATCCAAGTTACATCATCGTAATTGAAATAAGAACAAAAGAAGATGGGAAAAAGACTTCATGTTCTGCGAGCATCAGCAGAAACCAGCATCAAGTCCTACTAGCATCAACAGAACGCATATCACCACCTGCATTCCCTTCTTCACCGTCGCCAATGCCAATGCCAATGCAATAGGTTCTCTAGTGTCTCTGACCACAGCCAACATACACTTGAAGAGGCTAGCCAGAAACATCATAATGCAATCATCCCCTCTAGCAGCTCCAGCAGCTTCGTTCTCATCTAGATCTTCTGCAGCATCAAACCAAATTTCAAATATTTTCATTGTTCCAGCAGGTGCTTTCACGGATAGCTCCTGTTTACCAGTCGGCACAATAGCATCTAGGATGCTCCTGTTCATGATATGTACTCTAAAGGGATCCTCAAACTCCAACCACGTCCTTCTCATGTCACACACGCACTGGTCCAAAAGAAACTTATAACCTCCCTTCCTTTGCAGGTTTAACTGCAAGGTCAATCAGCCAACAAATTCGCCCAAATTGCTCTTCTGTGCCAATTAGTTCTAAGCCATTTATAACATCCTGGATACCATCCTCTGTGTCTACATCTTCCATCATGTGCCCAACTTCCTTGTTCAACCAGCATCCATGTTGAAGCAAATCTAGACTTCTATCTCCCATCAATCTCCCACCAGCTTCCTCATGGGTGTTTTCAGAGGATGAAAGCATCCCTTGAGTAATCTCTTGTAAAAAGTTAGAACCGAATCTTAACTTGTTACATGTAGTCCCCTAACATCAAAAACTTCTGCAGTCTCCTATATGAACATCACTATAATCCACATCACTTTCATCATTTATAGAACCCAAAAGAATGCTACCATTTTCACTAGTGAACACCTGCCCTAAATACTTATAAGACCAAGCCTCAAATCGAACACGATAAACACCTACCAGAGGTCTAACACAATTCAAGGTAAGTAACTCCTATCGAAAACAAGACAAACAGCTAGCATACCATTTAGACAATACCAAGCATTGTCTAAAACACGACTCCTCGATAATCATAGTCATGTTCACATAATACATCCGTCTCACCAAATTCCTCATATTTAACTTCAAATTAACCACATAAGTCAATATTCTAGTGCCAATAAAATTCACCATCCACAGGAGAGCACTCTGATGCAAACCATAAATAGTTTGCAGGAAGAAAACAAGACAGTGATAGGCGCAACTAACACTACTGCATCTAACCAAGTAAACACATAGTATTTTGTTCACCCTAAAGAGAATGTTAAGGCAAATATTGTGGAATTATCTTGATTAGGAGATAATAACTTGTTTATATTAGCTGGGTGCTAGAAATCTGGGATGTACTGCAATTATGTGATTATGATGTCCAATAGTCTCATATACTTGGCTATATAAATCCATACAGATCCATTGTAAAACTCAAGCAGTACATTACTTTTTTATATGGTATCAGAGCCACAAAATCTCTAACGAGAAGTTCGATCCTAATTTCAAATTTTCCTCTCAAGTTCTCATATTATGGCTGACAAAAACAAGTATCCATACCCTTCCACTTTAAATGTCGGGAACTTTGTCTCGATAAAACTTTCAGAAAACAACTACCAGTTATGGAAGACTCAAGTACTTGGACTCATTGAAAGCCAAGACATGATGGGATTCATTGATGGTGACTTTCCGGCACCAAAATAAAAGATCGAAGCCCCTGACTCAGACTCTTCAGGTAAGAAGGAGATCGTGAATCCAGAATTTTCACTTTGGAAACGTTCAGATCGATTGCTACGTGGGTGGATCACTGGCACTTTAAGTGAAGATACGTTATCACTTGTAGTGGGTCTTGACACATCAAATGCTGTATGGACTACACTCAATGACTCTTTTGCACAAAGCTCAGTTGAAAGAGAATTTCATTTAGAGCAGAAATTGCAATCTCTCAAGAAAGGTACGTCTACACTGAATGAATACATTAGAATCTTTAAATCAACCTGTGATCAACTTGCATCAATTGGCAAGCCTGTTGATGATCGCAAGAAGGTGTTATGGCTTCTTAATGGATTGGGACGCGACTATGAGTCATTTGTTACAACTATGCTCAAGCCGTCTACTCCTTCTTATAGGGAGGTTATCCCGCTTCTCCAGAGCCATGAAACTTGGCACAAAATTCATCAACCTGCTGAACAGAATATTCAACCAGTTGCTTTTTATGGTGGAAAGTCCTCATACCGTAAGGTTCGTCCAGGTTATAATCATTTTACATCAAAGGGACGTGGTTTTATGCATTCATCATCTAATACAAAAGCCAGCACATTGACTCCATTTAAGGGCCAAGGAGGTAATAATGGTCATAGTCACATGTCCAAGAATAATTATTTTAATTCTGGAACTAATCTGGCATGTAAAATATGTGGCAATAGATCGCATCCTTCTTCAAAATGTTGGTACAGGTCTGATAATATTGATATGCCAAATGATGTGCCTAAAGCTCTTGCTGCAATGACAATCGGAGATGGTCCAGATCCTTATGCTGAATGGTTTGTGGATTCTGCCGCATCTTCACATATGACTGGAAACCCAGGTAACCTAATTTCCTGTAAGAAGTATAATGGAAATGATTCTGTAATGATTGGAGATGGGAATTATCTTCAAATAACTCATATAGGGGATGCAATTTTACAAACAAAACATTGGTATTTTAAAATTCCTAATGTATTGTTAGTTCCAGGATTGAAAAAGAATCTTCTCTCGGTTAGACAATTTAGAAATGATTATCCTTGTATATTTGAATTTCTTTCCGATGGTTTTCTTATTAAGGACAAGGTGACAAAGAACGTACTAATGGAGGGAACTAGGAAGGGGGACCTTTATGTTCTGGCAACTCCTCAATCACAAGCATTTTACTCCATTCGAAATAAATCAGCATTAGAGAATGTGTGGCATTGGCGATTAGGACATCCACAATCTAAAGTAGTCAAGTTTTTAAATAATTCTGATGTAATTAATGTCAGTTCTTAGAATTCTACAAAGATGTTATGTAATAGTTGTCAAATTGGAAAATCTTGTCGACTTCCTTTTATTACATCACGCAAGTTTTCTGATGAACCAATAAGTGTTATTCACTCTGATTTATGGGGACCTGCTCCCATCACATCAAAAGATGGTTATCGGTATTATCTAATTTTTACTGATGAATGCACTCGATTTACTTGGTTTTATCCACTAAAGAAAAAGTCTGAATTTTTTCAATGTTTTCTGAACTTTGAAGCTCTTGTTCATCGCCAGTTCAATAGGCATATAAAAATATTTCAGTCAGATGGTGGCGGAGAATATCAAGATGGAAAATTTTTGCGTTACCTAGAAAGTACAGTAATTCTTCATCATGTCTCGTGTCCACACACACCACAACAAAACGGCCTTGCAGAGCGCAAGCACCGTAACATTACAGAACTTGGGCTCACAATGCTAGTTCATGCTGGTGTTCCAAAACAATACTGGGTAGCAGCTTTCTCTACTGCTATCTTTCTTATCAATATATTACCATCTTCAATTCTGAATATGAAATCACCATTTCATATCTTAATGGAAAAGGAACCAGATTACACATCTTTTCACGTTTTTGGATCCAAATGCTATCCTTATCTTAGAGACTATGCTTCAAACAAATTTCAGCCCAAGTCTCTGCCTTGTGTTTTTATAGGGTATAGTACGCGACATAAAGGTTATCGTTGCCTTCATCCATCATCAGGTCGTATCTACATTTCAAGGAATTTTGTTTTTGACGAGGATGTCTATCCATTCAAGGATCCAACCATATTGCAACTTCCACCGCGTAACAGTCAATTTTCAGGATTTCGTGAGTGGCTTCATACACCTAATATGGTGTCCAAGACAAATTTATTTCAAGGTCCCACATATGTGCAGCCATTGAGCACTGATAACAATGTATGCATCAGTTCTTCTCCAACTGATACATCTGATACTAATTCGTCCACAAGTTTGCACAATCAAGAGGATCTTCTAGACAACACTCTCGACATGCCAACTGATCCACCCGACTGCCAATCATCATCATGTCCTTCTAGTAGCACTTTACACAATCATGATTCTCAAGAAGGTGAACCCTCAACATCAGGTTCTGCATCTACTAACAATGATGCATCTGTTTCTCATGCAATGACAACAAGGTCCAAGGCTGTCATTACAAAGCCAAATCCTCGTTATGCAAACGTTGCATATGCTTCAATACCTTCAGATCCAAAAACAGTGAAAGCTGCTCTTGCACATTCTGGTTGGTTTGCCGCTATGAAGGAAGAAATGCAGGCTCTTCATCAAAATAAAACATGGGATCTTGTACCTCGTACACATGCTATGAATGTTATCGGTAGCAAATGGGTTTATAAGACAAAACTCAATGCAGATGGCACACTTGAAAAGCTAAAAGCTCGCCTGGTGGCAAAAGGTTATAATCAAATAGAAGGTGTAGATTTTTTTGAGACCTTTGCACCAGTAGTTCGACCAGCTAGTATCCGTCTTGTCCTCACTATTGCTACTATGCATAATTGGGATATTCGTCAACTAGATGTGCGCAACGCCTTCTTACATGGTTATTTAGATACACCAGTCTACATGACTCAACCGCCAGGTTTCATTGATCCACTTCGACCCAACCATGTTTGCCGCCTTAAGAAATCAATTTATGGCCTTCGTAATGCATCACGGACCTGGTTTGACCGTTTTGGTGGTTATCTTTTGCATTTGGGTTTCTTTTGTAGCACAGCTGATCCATCTATGTTTATATGTCACACATCTCATGGCACTCTTATTCTTCTACTATATGTTGACGACATGATTCTAACCGGAAACAATAAAGCGTTTCTTGATAAGTTTATTCAACAGCTACACCAAGAATTTGCCATGAAGGATCTGGGATTTGTCCATTATTTTCTTGGTATTGACGTGACTAAGTTTAAAAATGGTCTGCACCTCTCCCAATCTAAATATGCTTCTGATCTTCTGGAACGTGCCAACATGAACGAGTGCAAACCTGTGTCCACTCCTATGGCATCAACAAAGTCCACTACTGAAAATTCTGCTTCATATAAAGATGTTACTCACTACCGGAGTATTGTGGGTGCGTTACAATATTTAACCATCACCCGCCCAGATTTATCATTTAGTGTTAA
Source organism: Heracleum sosnowskyi (assembly GCA_030848705.1). Lineage (NCBI taxonomy): Eukaryota > Viridiplantae > Streptophyta > Magnoliopsida > Apiales > Apiaceae > Heracleum > Heracleum sosnowskyi. The sequence continues at coordinate 15,435,579 of CM061237.1, forward strand.
TTATGTGTGTCAGTTCATGGCAGCACCGACCGTGGAACATTATCAAATTGTCAAACGCATCTTACGTTATGTTCAAGGTACACTTACCCACGGTTTACCCATATTTAACTCTGGTTCTGGAAATCTTCTCGCCTATTCTGATGCGGACTGGGCAGGTTGTTCGAATTCTCGGAGATCTACTAGCGGATTCTGTACATTCTTGGGAGATACATGCATATCCTTGAAAGCAAAGAAGCAGCCCAGAGTGGCTCGATCAAGCGTCGAAGCGGAATATCGCTCCATGGCTTCCACGGCAGCCGAAATCACTTGGCTTTCCTTTCTCCTTCGCGATATTGGCTTTCGTCTTTCCTCCACTCCAACATTACTTTGTGATAACTTAAGTGCCCTTTATATGACAGTTAATCCTGTATTTCATGCACGAACAAAACACATTGAGATTGATTATCATTACGTTTGTGAAAAGGTTGCGCGTGGACAGTTGATCACTCGTTTCGTTCCATCCAAACATCAACTTGCTGACTTATTTACCAAGCCCTTGCCACGCGCCCAACTGCAGGAGTTGTGCAACAAACTTGGCCTCTGTTCATCTCCTCGGCCGAGTTTGAGGGGGAGTAAAGAGAATGTTAAGGCAAATATTGTGGAATTATCTTGATTAGGAGATAATAACTTGTTTATATTAGCTGGGTGCTAGAAATCTGGGATGTACTGCAATTATGGGATTATGATGTCCAATATTGTCTCCTATACTTGGCTATATAAAGCCATACAGATCCATCGTAAAACTCAAGCAATACATTACTTTTCTATACACCCAACCAGTAACTACTGCATGTATTTCATTTCAAATGACATGATTTGAGTTGTCATTTCAAATTCTCAAATCGATACTAGTATCTGAATGTTTTGGATTGATTTCAGATGAAATCCAACTCCAAATTCTTTTAACTTCCAAACATGTTATTTGAGCAAATACAAATTTTTTAAATGAAATCCAACTTCCCAAATAGGCCGTACAAAAGCATATTAATAAGGTCTTTCACGACTAGGAATGCGCATTTGCTATGATCTAATCGCGAAATGTTACATCCACTTGATAACATGTACAATCTAAAACTGAAAAGGCCCGAACAGTACGCACGCTAGATTCTTGTTGATGCAAGGAATCTTCTGAATATGTTGGCTGCTTCATAGATAGATTACTTAGAAAATCTCTGATCATGGGCTTAAACTTTTCTACTCCCTTTATAATCAGAAAGAACAAAATCCTATATGTAGCCACCATCAACAGTAGAATTGTCATATCGACCCACTTAGAGTAACCGTTTTCCACTTGCCAAATATCTTTCAAAATTTCGTCACCTGTAATCGTAGGAGGTCCTCCAACCTTTTCATTAGGAAATGTTAGGCCTATGTATTCATTCTTGTAAAACCCTTGGAATGCATACTTGTGGAAGGAAATGTAGTACATTGGGTATTTCCAGAATGGCTTTGGCATATCATCTGGTAATCGAAAGAATCCTCCATTTAATATCATTATGCCTTGAATTCCAGCACCTGATATGATTCCCATAAGAAAATCGGGTACAATGCTAGCCACCACCATCATTAGGCTCTCGACCAAAATCATGCAGACGAAGATTAGTAAGGCGTAGTATACAAAATGACCAAATTCCTTTTGGAGACCAACAAGATAATAAGATATCACTCCTGGTATAAGCCCGATCAGCAATAAGAAAGGAAGTGATGAAAATGTGTTCGCCACAACAAATGCAGCTACACCGTAGTGTCCATTCAATCTTTCTCTCGAAAAAATCTAACACATAAATTACATCACGAGCCTTTTAGTTTCAAAGTTCTATAACAAATGGTATGTCGTATAGCTCAAAGATGAGATATATATAATAAGTTAGGTTAACCTTCATATCTTCTACGAAGGAAGGGAAACCACCAATGGCCATAAAAGTCAGAAAGGCTGCAATAAACATGAGCATCGAACCTCTGGCCTGTAAATTATGCCAACTATTTAATAAGACACCGTCATTATGAAGTTCTACCAATGAAATTATAACTCTATCGATTGTGCAGCCCCAAAAATGAAATCAAGGTTACCTGAATTGAGCCATAAGTATGGCCAACATCACGAAATAAAGTACCTATGCAGAGAGCGAGTGTAATATAAACTATCAAGCGAAGCCAGTAATAGCCTAGATCCCTGTGCATGTTGAGGAAGGATCGTTTAGTAAGAACAAGGCATTGTGTAACAAAGCTTGCTTGGCTTCCCTTACTCTCCACAGTTCCTACATTCTGCAGTAAGAAAAAAAGACATATTGATATGTTAATAAAGTAGAAATAAATGGTATTTATAAGATGTAATCATCAAACGCTTGTATTAAACAGAATATATAATAATCTTGAAATGCTTGTGTACCATGTGACATATCTCAGATACTCGATTCTGAACTTGATGGCTCTGCTCTGATGATTGAAATGCCTTGACAAGAATATCAATAGCTTCCGCAGCAGTTTGGCCTCCATTAACTGTTTGCTCATCTTCCTAATTAAGACGTGTCCCATATGGATAGCTTCTTAATAACTGATTACGCTGATATAATAAAGAACTGTTTCTTAAAAGCTAGCTATAGGTACCAAGTAGAACCAAATTGTTACTTACAGTGTCAAAATCTTTGTTGATAGTTCGGAGGAAGTGATCAGAGGGATTCCTCATCGCTGGGCATGGGAAACCATTTGATGTGAAAAACTGCAAACAAAACGAGATTTTGGATCAGGGTCGGTAGTCTCATAATGCTCGAAGCTTTGATCATTTAGAATGGTTATACCTGATTTGCTTCTCCAGTGGGACCAAAGTATATTTGTCTACCTGAAGATAATAGACATAGATTATGAAAAAGCTCAAAGACTTCAGCGCTTGGTTGATGAATGGAGGCTATAATGGTTCTTCTGTCTTGTCGAGCAAGTGTTATGATACGGCTCATGACGTGATAAGATGCTGCACTATCCAAACCACTGGTAGGCTCATCCAGAAAAAGAAGACTGGGGCGTGTTAGGATTTCAATGCAGATGCTAACTCTTCTCTTTTGTCCACCACTAAGACCCTTTACAGTCCACCCTCCGATTCTTGTGTTCATCGCATTCTGTAAACCCATATCAACTATTGTTGTCTCGGCTCTTTCTCTCTTTTCAGCTAATGGCATGGAATCAGGGAGTTGAAGTTGAGCAGAGAAGTAGACTGCTTCTCGTACAGTAAGTGTAGTCATCAGTGAATCATCTTGAGTTACATATGCCTAAATCATTTAAAAATTATTCTACTGTCATAATTCAAATAAACTTAACATTGTCTAGCCATTTTGTCATTCATCTAATTCTGATTATCAAAATCAAATAGTGAAATAATTTGTAAAACTAAACAATGATCAGCTGGAATGTGATTTCCATCAAATTAACTTACTGAAGTGCCGAAGGCCAGCGTTTGTTTGCGGCCATTGATTAGGATATCTCCACTTTGCTTTGTGTTTGAGCCTAGTCTCCCTGAAATATTTGACCATTGAGCAAAGTTGTCACTGCATAAACTCCTCGAAGTCCTAAGTATGCAAAGGCAAACATCTTGAAATCTTATTATGATTTCGGAACCCCTAGCTTCTTTATCTTTTACCAATGTTTGCTAAATTACATATTCTATAGTTATGGTCATCTGTTGTTTGCATCTTATTAATCTCTCATTTTCCATGCATATCTCTTTAACATATCATTAGTTAAGTTGTTACACATAACACAATACACATTCATTAAGTTGTCACTGATAGTTACTGGTGTGTTCCGGGCCTGGAGATGGCCACTGATAGGGTATACAATCTCAGACGTAAAGAGAAATGACATCAATTACTGTATGCCGCTGTTAACTTGTATTTGTTAAATAATACTATTTGTTGTAGCATAAAATTCTGGCGGGATCTTCCTCGGACACCTTAAGATTTTAGATGGATTGTTTACTTAGGATGGTATCAGAACTCAGTTTAGAAAGGACTCGGGTGTCGTTTGTTTGTTTGTTGCTGTGTCAATCGTGATGAAACGTATCATGCAATTATTTGTTGTAGCATAAGATACAGGTGGGGCTTTTAGATGGACCAATTACTTAATGTACCCGAGAGCATGAATCCTTAATGGCAGCGGTATCTTATAGACTTTTTATACATATACACAACTAATTCTTAATGACAGTAGTACTTTTTTGGACTTTTTATATATATACACAACTAATTTTTAATGGCAACAGCACCTTGTTGACTTTTCATACATATATACACTAAAATTGAATTGATGGTTACTTAACGGACCCGAGGGCATAAATTGAATTGATGATTACTTAATGTACTCGAGGACATAAATTAGATTGATGGTTAGTTAACGTATCCGAGGACACAAATTCTCAATCACAGCAGTATTTTATGGATTTTTTTATATATATACACGCTAATTCTGAATGACAGTAACTTCTGAACTTTTCATACATATACAGACTAAACTTGAATTGACTTGGAATTAACATTTTACTCGGTATTCTACCGTCTACAAATGTTTTAGTAGGTTTTGTATGAAAAACAATAATATGCATATGATAACATTTTACTCCCTCTGTCCCAATCAATTGTATACATTGAGGGACGGGGCTCGGCACGCATTTTAAGGCTCCTATAAATTATACTTTCATAATTTTTTTTTAAATTTTTTTTCTTCTGAATTAAAATTTAACGTTGAAATTTTTATTCAGAGAAAAAATAATTTAAAAATAAGTTGTTGAAGTATACTTTATATACACCTTAAAATACGTGCCAAACATTGAAAAAAAACTGTATAGAAATGAGTGGGACGAAGGGAGTAATAATTATAACTTAAGATGATACAGGCTCAAATCTAAAATCCTACTTACTTTTAACTTCAAAATATGGTTCAAATTTTATTTTGTTATTAATTTTTACATTTTTTACAATTCACCCAGAATTTCAGTCTCGTTTAGAGTAACTCCAAGGCTAATGAGTCCCTTTACCTATATTGTGTACACCTGGACTAATTTAGGGGTTTGGGTTCAAAATTCTTGCTCCAACCATCATGTTCCTGTAAGAGAAACTCATAACCTATATTTGGGGAAGCAATTTTGCTCCCTACCACATCATCACTACCTCAATCCTCCATATTTACTAATTAAATATTCAATATTACTCTCATCATACTCCATCTTTACTAATTAAATATTACTTTTGAAATATAGGAAAGCAAGGTAGGGAATATCGTTGAAGTGAAATAACTTTTTGGTTCCCTACATTTTAGGTAACCATTTATTTATAATATTTTAGGAGTTGAAAATAGGAACCTAGTTGATCTTAGAGCAACTCCAACCCATGTAACCCCTTACCTATATCTTGTCTACAAGTTTAGGGATTGTGCTTCAAAATTCCATCTCCAACGCAACTTCCCCTTCCCTATAATTTTTAGGTGAGAGAAAATGAGTCCCTATATTTGTTGTTGATGCATATTTGCTCACATGTCATCACCCGTCTGTCTCCAGCCCAATTCCTCATCTTCTTCAATCTGCTGGTGGTGTGTGTTTATATATGTATGAATTGACCGTGTGTATATATCGGGGACTAGGGTTGAAGATGGATTGGGGTGTGTGAATAAAGTGATTAGCTTTCTGTTTTTATTTATTTTTATTTTGTTTTCTTTGTGTTTTGTTTTATAATTTTTAATTTAGTTTTAATTAGTTACTGATTTAAAATTTAATTTTAGATAAAGAAAAGATATATAAATAGCTGGAAGTAACGACATAAATTGTTGGTATATTCTAGTATTTTTAAAAATTATATTTCAAATTTTTGGATAAATAATTGTAGAGATTAATAAATTTGAAAGTGATTAAAAATGAGAATTTGTAATCAATTTTATAAAATAAAAATATACATTTTTGGGAGAGAAGTATTTTTTTTCCCTTTATTAATTTTGAGCTTGATTTAATAAAAATAATTTCAAACATGATTATATCTCAAATTTGATAATTTGAATTTATTTAAGTTAAAATGAATATTCCTGAAAATTCAAAATACTAATTAAATATTGTTTTTGAAATATAGGAAACAATATAGGGAATAAGTGAAATAGTTTTTTGATTCCCTATATTTTAGGTAATCAATTGTTTATAATATTTTAGGGGATGAATATAGAGAACCCCATTGGGATCGCTCTTAGCCCCTTCTTTGACTGAGTTACTCAAAAATGTTGAGTGGTGACATGACATGAGTAGTAGATGCAACAACTAACATGTGTTTCATGTTTTAGTGTTTGAATGTTCTGCAAGATATGTATCTTCAAATAGAACTTTAACATGTATTTCCTGATTCAGTGTTTGAATGTTCAACGAGACATTTCATTTTCACGTAACACGTTGTTGTTGTAGTAAGTCTTTTGGTTTGCACGAGACTACACTTATGATCATATGGAGATGCCATGACGAATATAGACATATCCCCCCACTTATGTCTGCATTTTTTCTTCCTCCGTGGCTTTCATTAACTTTACCCAGCTTGATAATTTCATCTTTTTACTTACCATTCACAGTATATACATATGTTAATGCAAGATAACGTAATTATTTTTAAAATGGGATTAAATATCCCCTAAAAAAAAGGTTAACTTAAATATATTAATGTTGGAGTGGAAACTTTAAAATGTTAGTTGTGTACCTGCTAATGTATCAAGAAGAGTGGACTTGCCACAACCAGAAGGACCCATGATGGCCAAAGACTGACCAGGTTCAACATACCCGGTTAGTCCCTGCAGAATCGGACGTCGACCACCTTTCTTAGATGGTACCGTCACCCACACATCCTTCCATGTTATGTAAATTCTGGTCCCATCATCTCTAGGTGCACTCTGCACTCGTTCGATATCCGATACTCTTGACGATGATCTATTTTTACATGATTTTTGGTGATCATACTGTCGTAGCGAGGGTGCTTCATGGCGGCTTGCATTCGTAATCTGAGGCACCTGTGGGTGTGGTTGTGACACAAAAGTTGCAGAAGGGCCGGTATTGGTAAAGGGAAACTCACTAAGATTACTAGTGTTATTATTAGGATACGGATTGTAGTAAATATGATCCTGATGCGGAGGAGGGACAGTGTTTTCCTCCTCCGCATCTTTTTCATCTGACATGAACTCTAACAGAAGAGTTCTTGTTGGGCTTGCAACAGGACTCCATCTAGGAACCTTAACTGTAGAGTCCATGCTCTCTCTTTGTAGTTTATTCGAGTGCTTCTTTGATTTAGGATGTAGCAGTGCATTTATAGGGGCCTCCGTTGGGATTATTTGATTAAAGTAATGAAGTCTGTGGCCATGATTTCCTTATCGTAATTGCACCTTTAGCTTGTACTCATAGTCATTGCCATGTGTGTCTTGTGGAAGTAATCAATTAGAATTTTATTATTATATACAAACAAATTAATTTGAACACTGTGACAGTCACATGCACACTGATATTTATTTCTCTGTTCGACATTCATTTGACTGATGCCTAATTGCTTAATTATTTGTTTCCCATGCTTAATTATTTAGTATTACTCTAAGTCTCTAACTGTGCACTGATTCGACTTCGAATGATCTTAACCACAGTTTATTCTTTCCTTTAAATTTGTAACATCTCAATTTCAAAATTTGTAACACCTCAATCTCACATAAAAACCTTGGAGGACTTAGTTCAGTATACAAGACCCGAGTTGCCATATAATTTCTTATAAGAAAACAAGGCAGGATGATATATGTATTAATTGTGAGTTTTATGATCACAAGTTCGGTTAAATGTAATGTCCGGATCCATTTTTTCTTTCTTCGATGGTATAAGAAAGAGAAGGAGAAGGAGAAGGATCTTTTTCGATGGATAACTTTTCTGCGTATCTCTTCCTTACTTTCCCTTTTCTTTTTCCGTTTGTGGGTTCAATTTCTTAGTAAAAATGGACACGCTATTGTGCCTAAACACAAGTAGCAAATAAGAGAACACTACATAAAATTTCTCAATTCTAGCTTATATTACAATAATAGGAAGAATGGACAAGAAAATCAGGAATGTCTGGGTAACTGTAACACCATTCTCGACGGTTAGAAGTGGTCAAACTGATAGAACTATGAAAAAGATAAAAATGATGTGTGCACACAGTACATAAAGGAGATTAAAACATGTAGCTTGAGATAAACAAGTAACTGATGGAACAGGGGAATCACAGCTTCGTGCGTACACCATGTGTAGCTAGGGCTCCCTCGCTTTTCTGGTACAGTTACGTACCAGGATTGCGGAAGTGGTACAGCTGCGTACCAATTTGCAAAAATGGTATAGGGCGCCACAGCCCATGGCGACCTAGGATGGGTGCGCCACAGCCCGTGGCGACCCTGTATATTCCATTTTTATTCATTTCGCTTTCCCCGTAGTTACTTAGTAAAACAGATTTGTCACTTAGTAAAAATTGTTTTGTAACTCTCTATTTTGTAGGTTTATAGATTATACTTGCAAAAATTATATTAGCATTTTCTTTGTTTTAAATTAAACATGAGCTGTTGTACTTTGGGACTATCCAAAATTTAAAAAATAATATTACGCGTAACTATGTAAAATTTTGGTCCAAAAATGATAACTACAGCATTTTATGCAATTTTTATGGACTAGAAAAAAAAAATTATTCAAGCATTTGGAAGGATGATAATAATATAGCCTTAATGTTGACGTGACTACACCACTTTTACATTTGCATGCTAACAGTTGTATTCAGAGCAATAATAAAGCTTCAAATTTAGTTTGACAAGACTACACATGAGATCAATTATTTCTGGAAAACATGACAAATAATACAAAGCTTTAATTTTATGAAAAAGATGAGTGGTCATTTCAAGGCCTGCATAACTAGTAATTTGAAGTAGGGTATATATAATTGATGGTTATAGCTTCATTCAGTGTCTTAAGAAAGGAATCAAAATGTTTTGTTAAATTTCGATTACAAGAAATGGGTGAGTACGATTGTCGTGTTTGGTTGCTTGTTGAAAGAGATGACGATTATCGTAGGTTAAAACTAAGCGATCCGAAAGAGTACTTTGCAGGCGTTCGTCGGGAATGGGCATATAGGCGTCAGGAATCAGAACGATTGAGAAATGACCTCATTCGAATTGGTGCAAGGGTTCCCACTCGTGATTCGCTTATCATGTATCCCGACCCCGGTGAATGTGGCAATTGGAATAAGTATAGGAAAAGAGTGATTGGTGCTGTGTCACAGATACGGTTTGAAAATAATCTAATGCTGGTGCGTAGAGGTCGTCAATATATGTATCAACTTGCCACAGATTCCATTGGTGCTATGGGAAGAGACCTCACAGAACGCGAGCAATATCATCTTGAACATAATCCAAACTATGTCTCCGATGGAGCCATTTCCGACGAAACGGAAGAAGAGTGATGCCCATTTATGTGTTGTTCTATTGTTGTTTTTAATTATGACCAAATGTTTTTATTTTATATTATTGTATGCTGAGTGGCCTATTAATGTATGAATTTGGTATTTATGAATTTGGTATTTATGGCAATAATCTCCATTATAATAAGAACATGACAATGCATGAAATAAACATAACGACATTCTTTACGAGAAAGAATGTACATTCTTTAAAAACAAATAACCAGATCTTTAAAAACGCATACATCATGAACAACTTAATCTTCATGATCATCCTCATCTATACCCTCATCATCATCATCATCATCATCATCCTTATCGTCATCCCCGGAGTCAGTTAGAATACTTATGTTGAAACTGTGCATAAGTTCTTCCATCTCAAAAACATGCTGATTTGCTTGCCTTGTCATTTGTTTTTTAAGATCTTCAATGATAATTGCTGCACGCTCCTCCAGTGGTTCTTCAATCCAATGAATGTATCCGCAGCCTCTGGATCCATCTGGACAGTTCAGAGACCTTCTTCCTGCATTGGACCCGTACCAGCACATCCTCTCAACCATCACCTTATTGCAAAAGCAAACATCCACATCCGACTCGTTAGACATCTTAATTAGAACAAACAAGCAGTACATAAATTGGAATGATTTGTCTGAAGAACTATGCGTAGAGATGCCCCTTTATATATTTGAATTATTTGCTGTGGAATTGATCTCGTGACTTGAAGAGTGTCCATATTTTTACTTTGCAGAGCCTTCAGTGAGCTTTTCAGTAATAAAGCAAAGCTGGATGCACTGCAAACCTGTTTTTTTGGTTTTTCAGAGCTTGTCTGTGGTTATATATTTGAATTATTTGTTGTGGAATTGATCTCGTGACTTGAAGAGTGTCCATATTTTTACTTTGCAGAGCCTTCAGTGAGCTTTTCAGTAATAAAGCAAAGCTGGATGCACTGCAAACCCGTTTTTTTGGTTTTTCAGAGCTTTTCTGTGCTTATCACATTAGCAATAAAGTTGAGTTATCACATCAACAATAAAGTTGAGTTGTCTCCTTACATCTCATAATGTGCAGGCCAAAATAATGCACTTGTATTACTTTTGTGTACCATAGATCCAATTTTTTCCCCTATAAATAGTTCTTATCTCTTATGCATAATCATAGTTGCAGGATATCTCTCTTGTTCAAGTGAGTTTGCATCAAATGGATAAGGGAAAGAGGCCAGTTAGTTCGAGTTCACCTAGTAACCAGCTATTCACGGGGAGGAGGCCTTGGAAGAAAGTATTTTCTGAAGCTGAGAAAAGAGAGGAAGAGAAGCAACGTGAGAACGAGATATTTGTGGGCAAGATGTGTAGAAGGAAGAACAAGGAGGATAGAAAGGGCAAAGATTGGGTTGAAACTAAGGAGGAATACTTGGATATTTATGGAATTAACCATGAATTGCTTGGTGCACATTACGATCACTGCAAGCTCCTAAAACAAAGGGTTCGTTGGAATGAGATCACGGAGAGCGACTGCCGAGCTGCAATTGAAAAAGCTGAGGACGAGTACACCGCTAAAGTTAAAGAGCTTGAGGATCTTGAGGATGCTGAATATGCCCGAGATGATGATGTTTAGTCTTTACCAGTTGGAATAACCTTTCTGTTTCCTGTTAAGGAAATGTCTGCATTGAAATTTTATGTATCTGTGTCCTTTATCATTTTCTGCTTACTTGTGTTTTTTCATTTCCTTTGTAACCGTTTGCAATTTCATTTCCTCTGTAACCGTTTGCAATTTCATTTCATGTGTAACTGTTGGCAATTTCATTTCCTTTCAATGCTTTGTTCATGTTTTCTTAACTTCTCAAATTATTTTGGTACTTGAAGATAACCACAAATTAATTATTGGAAGGTCATAGAATGCTCCATAATTGTAAAACATAAAATTACAACAGAAATAAAACATTTCATATTAAGTTCATAGCATAATCATTACAAAATAATAAAAGTGATGCATAAAGCTAACGAGGACCCTTGCCATTCTTTTTTTTTCTTGTTGTTGTGATCACACATTGGTCCACCAGTTATGCAAAGCCTCTCCTTCCCTTTGACATATCTGTCTGGTTGCTTCCTCAATTGCACAACAGGAGCCTCCTCCACCTCGATCTCCTCATCCACCAACTCCTCGTCCTCCTCGTCCTCATCGTCCTCATCTCCCACAGGCGCGGTACGCATAGATGACAAAGTATCATGTGATATGAAGGGTTGAAACCCCCCAGGTGGCGTATTAAATGTTGATCCACCTACATATAGGGAATGGGCGTAGTTAAACTAAGGATATTAAAATTACTTAATATGAAAGATTAGGGGAGTTATGTTTTTTACCTGATCCACCTGCATGTGATTGAAAGGGTTGAAAAACCTGTCCTGGCGTAGCAAATCCTAATCCACCTGTGCATATTAAGTGCAACTAATGAAGCTAAGTACATGACAAGTACATAATGGAAAAACTGGAGGGTGTTATGTTCATTACCTGATCCACCTGCATCTGTGAAAGATGACTGTTCTGCGGTGGAGATGTGATGCTGCGAGCCCAAAACACTGGTAGCTCCAAAACTAGCAAATCCATATCCTGGGAAACTCTGAGAAGTGTGAGATCCCTGATAAGTACGTGTACCAGTGAATGCAGGTCGATGAGAACTGTCATACACCTGCGTAGCCGTGAATGGATCTCCATGAGAACTCAGAGACACCTGGGGACCATCCCATCCAGGACCTAAATAAACATCTCCTGGCGCCTCAACTGTGGGGTTGGGCCACGGAAATTCGGCCCACGAACCATCCCGTGTGTGTGGTGAACATCTGTGCATGTCCACCTCTCGTACGTACTCTAGTACGTTGCCTCCTAGGGGCAGGTGGTGGAGGAGGTCTGTCAATAAGGTTAGGGAAACCCGTCACATCCAAAGTATTATGTAGAATCTGTCGGGCCTCATCCACCACATTAGCTTCATTGGAAATGGTAGTCCTCGACAGCCCATGGAAAGCACGGGAAATCCCCTCAGCCTGTATATATATGTGGTTAGTACAAACTATCTTGAATAAATATAAGGTCTAACAATGATATATACTATGAAAATTTCAAAGTGAGAAACTTACAGCTATAGGGAGGTGTCCCCGTGTTGCCTGTATACCCTGTTGCGTAGCCCAGATACGAGGATTGATAATGTAACGACGGGTGACTTTTTCATACCACGAGGGATACTCATCGGAGCATGCTGCTTCTCTAGTACGGGTGTATGTGGGTGATGACATGACATGAGGCAGTCGTGAATACCACTGTTGAACAACCTCATCATGTGAGTTGGTCCAACCACTTGGTGCACCGTGAAAAGAACTGTGGCCAGGCAATGGTGATAATGTCGGAATCACCTGAAGATAGCCAAACTGGCGTGTAACTCGATCTGTATAACACCACTCCACAATTCGCTCAAATATCAAGGGGCATGGTGCAGTCATGAGTGATTGTTCACGATCAGTAAGGGACATGGCCTCTCGTGGAAAGTTTAGGTAAGGCCTCCAAATAAAGCCATCCTCAAACATGCTATCAAGCTCAAAACGAGTTCCCCGTGAATTGTTGAATGGCACCTTATGATGAATCAAAGGGATCCTCACCCACCTAAAGTCATTGAATAAAATAAATAAGTTTAAAATATTATTAGTACGTAATGACAAAGATTCGGGTATTTATGTTCATTACCTAAGACCAAGTGGATGATGTATAAGATAACTTTGTCCATGTCTGGGACATAAGTTTGTGAAACACTCATATATCCAAACCTAACACAAATGTAAGAAAATAAGTCATGAAATGATGGACATAAGAACATGTAACTAAAAGGTGGTAAAATATAATGGACATGTACCTGCAATAGAGTCATGGAACCACAAAGCTCTTTCTTCCGGCCTATACTTGCGTCACATAGGTTCTTGTACAAGTATGCTAGACAAGCACTACCCCAACTGTACTCATTAACATGATCAAGATCACGGACATAATGAAGGAGGCGTAGCTGAAGTCGGTTCCCGCTGGAGTGGGGGAACAAAGAACCAAGTACGAGCAAAATATGTGCACGCCTGTGAAATAACAGATGTCTCTCATAATCATCTGTACCATACTCTAGACGTTCACACCTAGCAAAGTTGTTGATCAACCAAAGAATATTAAGCCCGCCCTTCTGAATGGTAGTGGGGTTGCCCCCCTCATCAACGCTATTTGGGTGAACCCCTAATAGCTCATGTACCAAACTCGCATCAGGTGAGCCCTGATCTGTGAACACTGGATATCCACTAACCCGGAGACCTAGAATGTGATAAACATCATCTAATGTGATAGTGGCCTCGCCGAAACTGAAATAGAACGTGTGAGTCTCAGGACGCCACCTCTCAACAAAAGCAGTAATCAGTCCAGCATCATGTATCATCATCCCTATCTGAAAAACACCCAGTAAACCAGCACTCGTAATGGCTTCAATAATAGTTGGTGGTGGTGGATCTGTCCTCACTACATCCCAGTAACTGCCGAAGTTTGTACGGAGACGAAAATCTTTTTCCTGAAAACAAAAATTGAAAAACGTTATATCATTAATTATGTATTTCAACAATGCGATGAACATAAACATAAAATTTAATACCTGTCCATCCCATATCAACTCAGAACGATGGTCCCCCTGTCGTGTGAGCAATGATGGATCTACAGGACCGGGATGGTAAATAGCATGCTCCATAGAGAAACTGTAATATGGATGACAAAAATTAGTTGGGTTTTTTTATATTTTAGATAAATTATTTGGAGTTTTATTTGTTTTTTTCTATTTTAGATTACGAAATGCTATTTATAACCTAAATGAGTTAAAACTAAAATTATTTGGAGTTTTATTTGTTTTTTTCTATTTTAGATTAATTATGCTATTTATAACCTAAATGAGTTGAACTAAAAATTATTTGGTTTTTTTTAGTTTTTTTCTATAGTTGTTTTAGTAGTATAAAGATGTACCTAATGAAAACTAATTATTTGATAACAATAATCAAATTTTAATACAATAATCAAAAAACTAATTATTTGATAACAATAATCAAAAAACTAATAATTAAATACTCAAATTCTTCTATGTTCATTACTCATTTTATCTGCATACATGATTAACACCTCAAAATCTGCATACACAATTAATTAACATATCCCAAAAATTCTGCATAAACTATTTATAATAATTAATACTGAAAAAACGAATTTATAAATAATACAGAAATAGAGAAAACGAATTATATACTACAATTCACATACATGATCTAATTATTTAGCAAAAACTAACTTTTTAATCTCCGAAATTCAAAAAAACGAATTAATATGCTCGACATATATACAAAATCAAAAATCGAAAATAAACGCAAAGGGGTTCAAAGTTATACCCACAGCAAATCACAAATCCAAGCTTTTAATTCGGAAATGATTAGCACTCAACAACTGCGTCGCGTTCTGCCCGGAATTGGTGGAACTGGTTGACTCGCGTGCGAGGAAGGAGCAGGGGGAGGCGCCGTGAACGATGCGGCCGGAGGGAGCGGCGCCGTGACCGATGGCGGCAGGAGGGAGCGTCAGGTGCACCGTGACCGATGGCGGCAGGAAGGGAGGAAGGCGATGGCGGCAGGAAGGGAGGAATGGTGATGTGAAATTAGGTCTGCTAAAAGAGCATTTGGGGGTTTTTAATTTATTTGAATAACATTTCATAATTTAAAGTAAATTTTTAAAATGTATAATAATTTATTATTTCAGTTTTCCAATCTTGAAAATGGATGTTTAAACAAACAAGCTATTTTACCAACGGCAAACCAACCAAAAAAAAGGATAAACCAGGGTCGCCACGGGCTGTGGCGCACCCATCCTAGGTCGCCACGGGCTGTGGCGCCCTATACCATTTTTGCAAACTCGTACGCAGCTGTGTACCAGTTCCGCAATTCTGGTACGTAAGTGTACCAGAAAAGCGAGGGAGCCTGTAGCTAGCACTTTACATGACCGGAATAATGCTGTCTATTACATGTAAAATTGTCTAGGCATGTGACAAGGCAGGACGAGAGACGATTAAAAAGTGATGAAGGGATTTGATCTGAGATTCTGAGCTGCAGTATATGATATTGGTTCTGATCTTATTGTTAAATTGTCTGTATCACAGGGCCATATTGACTATGACATGCACATAAATTTACACGACTCCAAATGCATGCATTGAATTACAAAGAGTCTTGATCCCGGGCAATTGATCGATTGTCGGGAGCGAGTTACGTAACAATCGGTTCCAAAGTGATCACGTTTTAAATAATTTTTTAAGTCCATCTAAGGGAAAAAAATCAAAGATAGTTGGTTCTTCTCGGTCAAAAAGCGAGGATGTTGAAAACATTACAAAATGGACATTAGCCATTTAGCCTATTCTGGGTAATTAATCGAGCATAGACGAGAAGTGTAAGCATGTGACTGTGAATCAGAGGCGGGGAAGACATTATTTTAGTGGCTTACTAAACCACCTGCAGGCTGCAGCTCGTTATCCAAATCCTGAGTCAAAGGCCACTTCTGTTGGGGCTTGAAGGAGGCCTATACTTAAATCGAGCAGATAAAAAGGTCGGAACATTTTCTTGGTCTAATATGATATACATGTTATTTAAATTTTGCCTTTTTTGGTAGTGGCAAATCCGCTTTTTTGTTGAAGCACTTGGATTTTCATAGACAAACACGTCATCAGATTTAGATTTATACATATGAAACCTATTAACTATCTAAAGTCTATGCTCGATTAGGTATCGAGGATAGACTAATGACAGTTTCGACAACTTCAAATATTGAACTGGACAACTAAAAACTTTGATAAAAAATTTTCTTTGCTAACCGTTCTAATTTTATAAATAATAATGAGGAGAATCTGATTGGAAGCCCTCGTCTCCACTAGGGAAGAAGTTCAAGATTACATCCAAATAGCTGCAAACAAAAGCAATTGTCTAGGTAAGGATGCTGGTGCCGATGGGTTTGTGACTAAGGAGAGGTGTTCGGACAATGCAGTCGCAGATGAAGGAGGTTGTTCTGGAAAACAAAACATGCCATTGCCAGCTAATGATGCTGATGAAGATGGCACACATGCAGTTGACAATGTTGCAGGACGTTGTCCACGAAACCAAGTCAATCCCGATGGTGTAGCTGATGAAAGACCCAAGCGACAGATCATTTCAGGCATTAGGACTAGAACTTTTGAAATCAAACTAGTAAGATGAACTATGGTAGAAACGTTGATAATTGATGTGTCAGAGCCGACCATAACCCAAATATAATTAACTTCCACAAGTTGCTATATATGTTGAACCCGTAACAAAATTACACGTCACTATTACCATATTAAAGAAATAAATTTTGTTGGTTAAAAGTGGCAATAAGCTAAAATTTTGTATTTCAGCATAAATCTCTTTACATTATTATATTATATCCTATATATAATTGGTATAAGGAAGTTTAGGTGGTTTGGTCGTCAGGGCTAAAACAGTAAATTATTAATTATTATTATTATGAAAAAAAGGAAAAATGTTATACTCGAAATACAAGCAGATAAGTTCACAGTTAGTAATGAACTACACTATATATCATTTTATTAGAAAGGAACGTGTAGTATCTAAATATTTTAGAGTGAAAAAATTTAAAATTTTAAATTCAGTGATTTAAAATTCAAAGGAATAAAGATTTCATCAATAATATACAAAACTATTTTAATAAAAAATGAATAATAATCAATTTTGTTATAATATTTCTACTAAAAAGTAGTACTTGGGAAATCTACAAAAAGGATATATATTGTATAAATTAAATATTGATGATCTAATATACAAAATCAATTAAAATGAAAATTTAAAAAAAAACTAAATATACTAAAATATAAACAAAGTGAGTTAAGTTCTATAGAGACCATCTTTTTTGTGGAGACCTCGAGACCTCATACGTTCTTCAATCTAAATTTAGAAAAATATAATATTTTATAAATTATGTTCTATGAAAATAACTATTTTCATTTAAAATATTTAAAATTATATACGTTTTGAAACTAAAATATAGCAAAACATGTTCGGTTTGCAGAACATTCATTTTTAGTTTGCAGAACTTACATATTTTCAAAATTTTCAATGAAATGGTGATTTTCATAGAATATACTTTGCAAAATAGTACGTTTTGCAAATTTTTGATTACAAAATATAATCTATTTTGTCAAATTTAGATTGCAGAACGTATGTGATCTCCAGGTCTTCACAAAAAAGATGGTCTTCATAGAATTTAACTCAAAACAAAGTTAAAAAAAATATAAAAATAATTATAAAGATTTCCGTGCTTTGCACGGGTATAATGCTAGTATATATAATTGAGGTACCGAATTGATTACCAAATTTTGGTACCAAATTACGTGGCATCGGTGATGTGAAAGTTTGGGATGATTTTATTGGGGGAATTAATGTGAATGCTGGGGTTCACTATTATTAATTACTAGATGATAACCCGTGCGAAGCACGGGCCCGAGAGAGAATTTGTTTAAATCAATTAATAATAAAACAATTTTAAAAATAATTTAGAATTGTAGTGAATGATAAGAATTTAACGATGAAACCAAAATAAGAATTGAATCAAATTTGGAACTGAAGTATTAATAAAGGTAATTTATTAATTTAATTATGATATATACATTATTTCTAAATTTTGTAATAAAATAATTGCAATTATAATAGGATTCTGAGAGTATAGAGTCGTAGGAGTAATATGATTATGGGCGAAACCAAAATAAAGGTGGAACCATTAAAAACTAATATAGATATAGAATTATAATGGAAATAGGACTCTAGGGTGAAACCAAAATAAGTATGGAACCAAATTTTGGTACCGAAATATCATTTAAAAGGGGTTTCGCTTATTAATAAAGGTTATAGAAGTTGTAGCCAATAAAAACATGACATGTAGCATTTGGGATCCTTTGTGATCCAATTTGGTACCCCTAGCATTATTCTATACAATTACACGTACCAATTCAGCCACGGCTTTAACAAAAATATTCCACAGTTAATATCACACTTTCCCCTTAATGTACTAGCTGATAACCCGTGTCACGGCCGAGCACATCAACGTATTAATAAATATTTTTAAAAAATGTATTTGTCGAGAATTGAATGATAAAAATATATAATAAATAAATCACTATTTAATTATGTAGTTAAAGACAATCGAACCGTTTGTAAAACTAAAGAAATTAAAGTAAATAAATAAATCGTGTATGATTACGTAGATGCAAGGAATCGAACTCTCGATGTAGCAAATAAATTTAAAATAAATCTTGTATAATTACGTAGTTGCAATAAATCAAACCGTGGATGAATTTAAAGAATTTAAAGTAAATAAATCTGGTATAATTACGTAGTTGTAAGGAATCGAACTCGGATTTCGTGATAATCAAATTTGGTACGTTGGTACCGCGCGCCATTTTCACATTGTTTTGATAATTAATATTAATTTTAATTATTAAAAAATGTACTTATAGATATTTGAATGATAGAAATATATAATAAATAAATACTATTTAATTATGTGGTTATACGCAATTAATCTTGAATTTGGTATCGCACGATATTTTAACAGTATTTTCTTTATTAATAAAGAGTATAGAAATTATAGACAATTGAACTTTGAATGAAATTAAAATAAATAAATAAATTTTGTATAATAACGTAGTTGTAAGGAATCGAACCCTGAATTAAGCTAAAGAATTTAAATTAATAAATCTTGTATGTAGTTGCGAGGAATCGAACCGAGGTCTCGTGATAACCAAATATGGTACTTTGATACTTTTGGTACCGCGCGTCATTTTGACATTGTTTTCCTTATTAATAAAGAGTATAGATTTCTCTTCAGTCTTCTCTGTGCATTTTTTTTCTTCTTTTAAGAGTAAATTACAAAATGATGATTGAACTTTACTAATTTTTACCTTTCATCCGTTGGAGTTCTAAATTTACATGGATGGATAGACAGTGCTTTTATACTTGGCTGAGAAAGAGAAAAATACATGAGTACCTAGTGTATTTTTAATGACATAATTGTAATTATATAATCAAATTTTGTAATTTATAAAAATAGAGAGAATACTTTGTACTCAACTAAAAGGTCATTTGACAAATTTGAATAAAATTTTCTTAATGAATAATACTAGCTTAAAACCTGTGCGATGCACGGATGATTAATTGTTATTTTATTATTATTTTTTTAATTGTATTTGTTAAAAAAATAAGTAGGCATGTTAAAATAGCTAAACACTTTTAATTAATTAAAAATATTAAAACAAATTTTAAAATAAATAAGTAAGGGTTTGCTCGTTATATTTTTGGAAAATGAGGGGTTTTAGAATGGAAAAATAAAAAATGTAACATATATTTAGTTTTAAAAGGTAAATGTCCATGATAATTTTGGAAAATGAGGTTTTAAAATTTAATTATTTAAATTATTTAAATGTGTTTTAAAATAAATAAGTAAAGAGTTTGTACGTGATATTTTTAGAAAAAAAATGGATTTTATTGAGAAAAATAGAAAAAATAAATTGAAAAAAGCAATTTCCCGTGATATATTTAGAAAATGAGGGACTTTGTTAGAAAAAATCTATAATGTTGAAAAGATAATTGGTCATAAATAGATATTTGATTATTTATATTTTAATATTTTTAGTAATTGCATTTGTTAAGAAAAATAAGTAGACATGTTAAAATAGGTAAACTTTTAAAAAAATAATTATAATATTAGGTTTTAAAATAAATAACTAAAGGTTTGTCCGTGATATTTTTGGAAGATTAGGGGGTTTAGTAAAGAAAAATAGAAAAACTAACATGTTTCAGTTAAAAAAGGTAATTGTCCGTGATATATTTGAAAAAGTAGTGGAATTTGTTAGAAAAAATAAAAAAAATGTATTTTAGGTGAAAAGGGTAATTGGTTATAAATAAGTAATATTATTATTTATTAATATATTTCTATAAATAGGTAATGTTAATTAAGTAAAAACATGAATTTAAGAAAGGGCAATTAAGTAAAATCACAACGTACCATACCGACCGACCAAACTTTTAATGTTTCGTCTATTATATAATAGTATTGATTGATATAGTATTGATTATAGATAATTATATGAAATTAATGTTGCTCGTGTTACTTTTAGAAAATTAGTTGTTTAAATTAGAAAATAGAAAATTATATTACCTTTTATATATATATGTTGCTCGTGTTACTTTTAGAAAATTAGTTGTTTAAGTTAGAAAAAAATAAAAAAGGTTATGTGTTTAGGGTAAGTGGTTATTTATTAATAATTATATATAATAATATTACCATTACATATTTATTTTGCATGTGTTATGTTTAGAAGATGAGTTTTTTTTGTTATAAAATGCAAAACATATAATGTGTCATAGCCGAAAAAGGTAATCGGTTATAAATATGTAATAATATTACAATTATATATATATGTTACCTATTTTATTTTTAGAAGATAAGTTATTTTCGTTAGAAAAATATATGAAAAAGGTAATGTGTTTTAGTTGAAAAAAACAATTGGTTATAGATATGACCGACCCAAATTATAGATAGACACCGACCAAAACTTTTAATGTTTCGTCTTTAATAATATAGTATTGATATCTGAATTATTTATCAATCTGAATTTTTAATAAATAATATTATTTGGTACTTAAATTAACAAAATGTCTTAATGATGCAAAATTTTCAATTTTTTTCTTATAAAGAAAATAATATATACAAGTAGTTCAAACAATAATAATAAATATCTAATTGATTTTATTTAAGATCAAAAGGTCATTTTTTAAAAAATTAAAATTTGTTATAACAAAAATAAATACAACTTTTATGCGAAAGAATATAATATTATGTTAAACTTAAATATATACATGGTAAAGAATCAATATACTTATATAAAGGAGAAGACGGGGGCGGTGAGGTGGCGCCTCTAGAATCGCTTTGTTCTATTTTTCTAATTTTCTCAATTTTTCACAATTTTTAATTTTAATAATTACAACTTCCTTTATTATTTTCGATTTTGTAGGATGGAAATTGAAAATTACACTTTTATTATTTTCAAACTTGATAGAACTTTCTTTTATAAATATACTTATATAAAGGAGAAGACGGGGGCGGTGAGGTGGCGCCTCTAGAATTGCTCTGTTCTATTTTTCTAATTTTCTCAATTTTTCACAATTTTTAATTTTAATAATTACAACTTCCTTTATTATTTTCGTTTTTGTAGGATGGAAATTGAAAATTACACTTTTATTATTTTCAAACGTGATAGAACTTTCTTTTATTATTTTCAAACTTGATACAACTTTCTTTGATTTAGAAAATTACAACTTCCTTATTATTTTCGAATTTGTAGGACTTGATATAACTTTCTTTGATTTAAAAAAATTACAACTTCCTTATTATTTTCGAATTTGTAGGCTTGATAGAACTTTCTTTGATTTAGAAAATTACAACTTCCTTATTATTTTCGAATTTGTAGGACTTGATAGAACTTTCTTTGATTTAGAAAATTTCTTTGATTTAGAAAATTACAACTTCCTTATTATTTTCGAATTTGTAGGACTTGATAGAACTTTCTTTGATTTAGAAAATTTCTTTGATTTAGAAAATTACAACTTCCTTATTATTTTCGAATTTGTAGGACTTGATAGAACTTTCTTTGATTTAGAAAATTACAACTTCCTTATTATTTTCGGATTTGTAGGCTTGATAGAACTTTCTTTTATTATTTTCAAACTTGATAGAACTTTCTTTGATTTAGAAAATTACAACTTCCTTATTATTTTCAAACTTGATAAAACTTTCTTTTATTATTTTCAAACTTGATAGAACTTTCTTTTATTATTTTCAAGCTTTATAGAACTTTTCTTTTATAATACTTATTGATTTTTAAACATAATGGATTTCCATGTTATTCACCTTACAAACACATATAAATTAAAGGTCATTCATAACAAAAAATCTACACCGAAACTTTTTTACATAGCTTCAAATTTTTACAACCATATTTATAATCAATACAACTATGACCTACACCATGTTGGATGCTTTGAACGACATCACTATACCTGGATGATAAGAGTACGAGTATGTAGAATGTGGGAATCTGTCAATCCAAATACCGAAGAACTGATCAGTCTTGACATGATTTTGATCGATGATAAATATAGTACCTACCCAAATGTAAATTTTATAGAATATATTTTATTTGATAATTTAAATAATTTTGTAGATATTAATTTCACAATTTTTATTCTAATATTTTTTTTCTTAACAAATATATTCTAATGCCGCTGCGAAGCGCGGCTTAGTAACCTAGTAATTCATATGTTAAAAACTGATGCTATGTTTTGTAAAAAATATATTTATTAGAATAAAATAATGACAAGGAATTATTAAAAGTAAAATAAAACAATGTGTATACTTTTTTCTCATGTCCAAGCGCAAGTGCACCATCAAAATAGTTGTTTCTTAACAATTAGGTTGAGGTTTTCTATCTCAGCCATTCAAACATTTTTTAACGCTTAAGAAAAGATAAAAACAAAATCAAACAATCTTAATATATTAATGATTAAGTTAAGTAATCAAGCACTATTAAGAAGTAAACAAATGATCCCTAAATTAATAAATACGTATTTAAGATCATTAAACTCTTTGAGAAAAATTAATAGGTTCTATTCCTTAAAAAATGTGGTAAGAGCATCTTGGAGTTGGAAATAGAAATTGGTTATATTTTAAAAATAGTAAGTTTTTATTATTTCATATTATTATAAATAGAATATATTATTTGAATATGACAATAGATGATGTGTGATTTCACTGTTTTGCTAAGAATTTTGTACGTTGCGAAAATTTTACATAATATCTATAAATTTTATATATGACAAAATAAGAGTTGCATTTAGTCATTATATTATAAATTTAAAATTTTGATCACTAAATGCTAAAATGGATAAAATTGGATAAAATTTACACTTTTTTAAAAGGAAACTTTTAATATGACTTTTCTATCCGTTTATAAGATCTTATAAAAAATCATTAGATCAAATAAACAAAAAGGAAAAGGTAGAAAAATCCCCTGTTTAAGAATAAATTTATAAATTAACATTTAAACCGACACAAATCATTGACACCGACACAGATAATAGAGTCCAAATTTAACAACAATAACAATTTACGCTACAAATGCAAATTTATACACATAAAGTATATTTGTTTGTTTGTAAAAAGTTAAAAATCCGAATTTTAAAGTATCAAAATCAGAGTTCAGACACATATATAAAAGATTTCCCGATACATTAGCGTGATCTGGTCTTTTCAAGATCTGCCTCCAGTCGTTTACAGATCAAACACACGCAAAACACATACATATATGCTATAACTTCAAGCTAACTTCTCAAGTTCTGTAGTTAAGAGCAAGCAAAAAAAATCAAATGGGCAGTAGTTACGTAGATTCGAGCCAAAAGATAGACTACGTATTCAAGGTGGTGCTGATCGGAGACTCTGCTGTGGGCAAATCTCAGATTCTGGCTCGTTTTGCTCGTGATGAGTTTAGCTTAGACTCTAAAGCCACCATTGGTGTTGAGTTTCAAACTCGAACTTTAAGCATTGAACATAAATCTGTCAAAGCTCAGATCTGGGACACTGCTGGCCAAGAGCGGTATATTTCCTTCTTTACTGATCTTAAGTATACCTACGTACATTGATATTTTTATGCGGGATTGTGCTCTACGGAGAACAGTTTTAACGTAAAAACACTTTGAAAATTTTATTTTGCGTTATTTAGACTGTTCACATCTAAGCGCGAGCATGCGAATACTTTTTTGTTACATTGTTTGTTTATTTACTAGTTGCCGTGATCTTTTTGTGTTTGGTGTTTAATACATTTGTGCAGTCTGGAAATTAGATTTAAAGTTAGACCGGCTAGTTAATTTAATTCCTTGAACTGATCTGATCTAGTGGGTTGTCATTGTTTCTTGCAATTGGATTTGTTTGGGTTGGAGTTATTTGACCATTGATTGTTGTCGGTCCCAGTCTATTTTTAAAAGGGTACACTAAATTCAGTTCTCTTGATGAGTTCTAGTGTCGACTTTCAACTCAGATAAAATTACTGTAGAATGAGGAAAGCTATGCTCAAAATCCGAAACAAATTTAAAAGTAAAAATCATATGTGCTAATATGCTAACTCCCTCCGTACCACCTTGTTGTTAACATTTGGGTTGGGCGTGGCATGGACAATGAGAAAAGTGACGAAAATGAAGAAAAGAACTAGAGCTTTTGTATGAAGTGTTTTAGTAATTGGTTGGGATGGAGGGCGTACTTATTACATTTTTGCTTCATGTTTAAAATACAAAGCTTTTGTAAACTTTAGGAATTTGACTCTAATATTCTTTCAACTGGTGATTAGTTATGTAATTTCTATCAGTACAATTGATTTACAGTGTACAGTAGAGTCTAGTAGACGTCTGAAATTTCGTACATGTCTTTATGTAGTCAAATGTCACTTCATTCAAGCTTTTGTAGCGTTACCACATGTTTTTGGACCTTGTTGGTTGTGATTGTCAAGTTCATCAGGCTAATGATTTAATCATGAATAAGTTGCATATGTGTCTGTGGCATAGATTGCCAAAGCTACCACATTTAACAATAGGAAATGCCCCATGATTACCTATCGACACGAGGTAGAGTATTCTCCCATATGAATTCTCAGTATATCAGAAGTAGAAGCAAAATTTGACGACTTGATAACATGTTAGAATGCAGTTCATTGTTGAGTTCTCTCTTTAATATAGTAATGCCTTCAGCGGTATAACAATTTAAGAGGACTATATAACTACAGAAGATAGGATGGTGTTAAATAAGCTAGATTTTGATTTTCTAGTCACTTATAGCACTAGGAACAAAGTTATATGAATTGCTAGTTCAAATTCAGCTAGGTTGTTCCTGTATGATATTTTCTTCAACACAAATACATAGGTATGGTGAAGAACAGTGACATTATAAATTTCTGTACTTGTGACAGTAACTATTATGTAGTTTTATCCTGTGCAAGAATTTTTATACTTTTTAATTGTTCATAAATTGTTCCCATTTTTGGGATCATTAGAAAGACATTTCTAGTGGAGCAAAAATCTGTTTCAGATGATTCTCAGCTTGGAACAGAGTATTTTTTTAAAAAATAAATATATTGTTTTCACCATTTGTATACAAATAGAATATTGATGTAACGATGCTGCATCAGTGATTCAGTGGAAGAAGTCATGCATTAAGTGAAGCAGGTATAGATATGAAGTGTAATAATTACCTCTTAAATAAATGGACTAACTGAAGACTGACTAACAGAGTATCTAATTACTATCTAATTAGGTACTTCGTAATCAAGGAGAGCTCTGATTTGTATGACTTTTTTTTTTTTGAAAGAATGATTTGTATGACTTGTTGACTACAGCTTTGATATTGCTGTCTGAAGTCACAAATGGTAACAGTATTTCTAAAAAAAAGTTTGACATGAAGTGTTACAATGGACAGTTTCATGCCTACAAAAAATTATTATAGAAGTGTTACAATGTATGGTTTCATGCCTACTAATCCTTTTCCTTCTGCATTTCCCGATGGTCAGATATAGAGCCGTGACAAGTGCATATTACCGGGGTGCTGTTGGAGCTATGCTGGTTTATGACATAACCAAACGCCAAACCTTTGATCACATACCACGTTGGCTTGAAGAATTGCGTGGTCACGCAGACAAGAATATTGTAATTATCCTGCTGGGGAATAAAAATGATCTTGAGGACCAGAGAGCTGTCCCCGCCGATGATGCCAAAGAATTTGCTCAAAAGGAAGGCCTATTCTTCTTAGAAACCTCTGCACTGCAATCAAAAAATGTGGAAGATGCCTTCATGACCGTTTTGACAGGAATTTTTAACATTGTGAATAAGAAAACCCTTGTTGCCAACAATGATCAGAGTAATGGAAACTCTGCATCACTTTCCGGCAAGCAAATACTTGTACCTGGACCCGGGCAAGAAACCCCACCAAAGAAGGGGATGTGCTGTTCTTCTTGATGTGTTTTGAAGTTTGAATTGTTCATTTGTCATGTTCTTTTTGACATTCTTGGTGGCATTGGGTGCATTCTTTGGTGTATATCTTTCATGGTTGTACCATAGTGATTTGTTTGAGAATTTTGTTAATTTTATAAATTACACTACGATGATTCAAAGTTGAGAAGACATAGCACATATTTGCCCTTATGCTGCTTAAGTAGATGGTGGTCTCTTTGTCTTTCAGCACCAAAATCAGCCACGGAGGCAAATATAAAGCATGCTATGAAAGATTCCATAGTACTTAATACCTAATTAAGCACTTCATCCTGGAAGCATAATTAATATGACAACCACCTACCTCAATGTACATTGTAAGACGAAAGTTAAAAAAAATAGATCTAAAAGCATTTGTTCCAATAACAAATTTTAATACCAAAATGTTGATCATCGCTCAATTACAAAAACAATAATAACCATTAATCTCATTAGAATGCATGTAGTGCTACAAAAGTCCATAGCACGGAGCAAAATAAAGCTTCCATAAGGTCTTAATGTCACTTTGATGTACTATTGTATTCATATTCAAAAGTAACAAAAGAAAAACCCCAGTAACGCCCAGAGTCTAGGCAGCAATAGATGGTTTTGAGGCTGCAGAGAGTCTAGACCTCTTCTTGGCCAAACTCTCACTTCGCTTTTCCCGCTGCTCCTTCAACCTACTAGCAAGAAGCTTTTGGTAATCAGCTGCCTTTGACTTGGCCTTGGCAATTCTTTGCTTCTTTTTAGCAATTCTCGCACGCTTCCTCTGCAAAGTCAGTGGAGTTACCAACCTTTGAATTTTAGGAGCTTTACTGCATTTCTTACCTGTAAACAGTTTATGAACATATTAAACTGGATTATCACAAAGCAGTTACTTCTTTTTTACCCAAAAAAAAAAAAAATACAAAGTAGCAAAATTAGTAGGAAAGACAAGAGTTTGATGATTCACCAGCTTTATTTGTAAAGGTCCGTCGGTACGTATTCACATATTTCCTAACATCGTCATCTTTGGTCAGGTTAAATAGCTTCCTGATCTTTGATGCCCTCTTGGGACCTCTCATCCTTGGTTTCTCAACATCAGTCAATCCAGGCAGATCATTCTCACCCTTCTTCACGATTACTAAGTTCAAAACTGAAAGATCAGGACTTACAATGCATCCTCTAACAGACTTCCTTCGGCGCTCACCATTTCGCCTGCCATATCCTCTAAAGCAAGGAGTACCTGCACATAAAAGTAGATTTTCCTTAAATTCAAAAAGAAAATCATTATATCAAAGTATCAACACCAAAACAGATCCACAACCTACCAACCTCTGACTAGCAAAAGACGAACACGGCCAGGAGTCAACACTCCCTGTTTCATTGGGAATCCTTGCTTGTCACATCCTCCCATGATCTTGAAGACATAACCCTTGAATTCCTGTTCCATTATTATGCATACATGATACATCATTATCTCCCTCTTGCACATCATTTTATACACTCAAAGATGAACGACAAAAACTTTAAAAGCAGATATTCCATACCTCACCTAGAGCATCTCCACTGACCTCCTGAGAAATCCTCTTGTCATAAAAAGCTCGCCTGATAACAAAAATGCATATAAGATAACAATAACACAGCACTGAATGCATAATATATGAAAAGTAAGTATGACTTGGGAGAAAAATTGCAGAGACACATTTCATAATATAAACTGCTCAAGGGGATAATTACATGAAAAACAAAACTCAAGCTTGACATTACTACACTAGCAAAAAGTTATTTCAAGCAAAAAAACAATACTTGCAAACACATTACATAATACATTAAATGATTGCAATAAAAAGTCAGTAGGCCTGTTGTCAGACACCCTCGCGTACTTGTTTCACCAATCCTATATATCTATAATCCGAAAATGTAGCTCAGCATATACACATGTGAACACCTTGTAAATACTATATGTTAACCTTAAAAAGGTGAATACTAAATGTCTAAATCAAAAGACTGCCGCATAATTCTGCCTCATTGTCTACTGGCAGATAGTAAAACCAAGGCAACATTTCTAAAAAGACTTATCTTTACCTTTCGAGCTTTCACATCAAGGAACAGAGCCTTCTCTAAATCAGAACTTGTATATTGATGCGTATAACTACGGATGAGTAAGGGGTGTCATTTGTACCACAAAAACACAAGTATTTGCCCAAATTACCACCGCTCATCCCGAAGAAGGATGCGACAGGAAGAAGTGGCATTTGGAACTTGGAAGTGTTGCTGACATAACATTTAGATTTTGGCATAACAAAGCTTGCTTGGTCTTTTCAGGCAATTCTAAGTTTTGGCCTTAGGAACCACAAAGCATACAATGGAATCTGTCTCTAATCAAAAAGAGGAGACATAATACGCATTAATGGATGCGCATCTCTTGAAAATTAATTATCTAGGGACATCTCAGATAAGTATCTCTAAAACTGCACATCTCAAGGACACGGGCACAGCCACATCTCAAATAAGTATCTCTAAAACTGCACATCTAAAGGACGCTCACATATTTAGGGATGCGTATTACATATGTTAGAAACAAATTTTTTGGTGGTCTTTTGGACGCTCTCCTTCAAATTCTGACATTTTGGGTAGTATTATTTATAAGGAAAGTAGTTTAAAGTTTAGTAATATCGAAGGGAACAACCCAACGATTTAAATTTTAACATTTCATACATTAAAGTCTAGGAATTATCAAGGCTTTTATGGGGTCAATCTCATCAACCAACAAAAATGATTATACTACAGTGGAACCTCAAAAAATGAAAATTCCCGTCCTAAAACAATAGAGACAGTTCTCGATAAATGAATAAAATTTTCCGGTCCCCATTCATTTATCAAGGTTCAATTGTATAAACACCTAAAACTAACCATAAAGCACAGTAAAACAAGGTGTAAAATAGCAAAAGAAAATGAAATTGAAAAACGAAACAACAAACACACAAATATATGAGGAAGAAATAAAGAGGAAAGTTGCTCACAATTTAAGGTCATCGTCAATTTCGAGCTTCTTTTGGCACCCAGTGGTCGGATTTGCAATGTTGAACTGCAATCATATACAATCACATTATGTTAGTACAGCTTTAATGTGTTAATACATATCTCCTCTCCAACAAAACATTTATAGTTTTCATATATGTACGATGATGAATCTAGAATAGTATACCTTCATCGTTAGAGGAGGCGCCCAAGATTCACCGCCGCAGTCGCAGTTGGTGTGTGTACTAGGATTACTCTTCGTACTGGGAGTATTCAGTATTGTAATAGCCCCGCCTAGGGTTAGCCTATGAGTTAACTCGGTCACTCGTTCAACTCTTTTTCAAATATATAATTTTTTTATTTTTTATAATTAACTAATTAATTAATTGAACTTGTTTCTCCTTTATTTTCGTAACTTCAAATCCTTCTCTTTTTATAATTTATTATTGGGCTTTTTTCATAAATATCCAACCCAAAAAACTTTTTTTGCAAAAATACTATGTGTTTTTTAAAATTTTTGCGAAAATACCAAAATATTTATAAAAATACCAATTTTTTGAAAATATTTGCAAAAATACGGTCTGCAACTACTTTCAACCATATCTGCAACTGCAACCAAAATCAACCACATATACAACTTTTTAATAAAAATGATTTTTTTTCCGGCATCCTGATTTTCAGGGTAGGTTAGGTTTCAGAGTCTAAACAACCCTAAACCCTAAGTCCGTATATGAATTATTCTTCATTCTTAATATTTTTAAAACCCAATCATTGAATCCCAAAACTTAACTATTGAACCCCAGAGGAACGGCGTAATCAAGACCACAAGCTTACCAAAACATCTTACTAACAATATTTTTTGAATTCTCGGCTGTTTTTCAATCATTTTTTAAAAAGTTGATTCTGGTTGCATCCGGTTGCGTTGGTTGCTGACCGTATTTTTGGTTGCATCTGTGGTTGATCTTGGTTGCAGTTGCAGATGGTTGAAAGTAGTTGCAGACCGTATTTTTGCAAATATTTCCCGAAGATGGTAAAATTGCAATTTTTTTTTATAAAAAGTAGTATTTTGGTAATTTCACTTTATTATTTTATACTAGCTTATAACCCGTGCAAAGCACGGGATCTTTTAAATATTTTAATTTTTAAATATGATTTTTTTGTTTATAAAATAAAATACAATAATTGATGTAATTTTAACTTTTTTTATATTTTTAGAATAAAATTTAATATGTTGTTGGTCGGATATATTACAATTTATCTATTATTATTTTTTATGTACAAAACTACAAATTATACCATATTTTGCTTATTATCGTTTAGTATAGATTTAGTATAAATTGGTTGGAATATATCGCAATTTATCTATTTTTTAATTTTTTTTATTTTGAATTAACTAATATTAAAAAAAATCACAAAGGAAAGGGGTGACTAAAAAGGAAGGTGCTAACCAAACTACCAATTATCCTATGGTTTGGCTATTATAGTTTAGTATAGATTAGTATTTATCTATTTTTTATTTTTTATTTTGAATTAACTAATATTAAAAAAAGGGGTGACTAAAAAGGAAGGTGCTAACCAAACTACCAATTATCCTATGGTTTGGTATAGATTTGCCAAGCACGGGCTAGTTTATATATTTTTCTATAATTTTCTTGTTGGTTTTCGTTATTTTTTTTTTAAATTTATTAATTTTAGGTGACAGAGGGAGGAAGCAGCAGAGCAAAGAAACCGAGCAGAGAGAAGAGGTGAGGTTGGTATAGTTTGGGTCTCTGAAGAGAGTTTAGTAAATTGAGTAGGAAATTAGAAACGTGGGGGTAGTATATTCCAATTTGCATACTATTTATTTTTTACATAAAAAATTAAAAAAAATTAAAAAGGAAAGAGACTTGAAAAAAAGGAAGGTGTGAACCAAACTACCAATTATCCCCTAGTTTGGCTATTATAGTTTAGTATAGATATCCATACCCACCAAAATTTGCTTCTCCCACGAGATGAAAAGAAGCTAGAGAAATTTTATGATTTTCAGGTGTATCCCAAAAATCAAAAAAATTGTGCTACATTATTGAACCATTCTGTTAAAACTGTCACCAATGTAGTTTGAAACTTTAATTTTGTTATTTCGAACGGAAACGTTCATCGTTAATGATCAATCTTTCGTTGTGGTTGAAACTTTCTACAACCATTAGCGTTACCGGAGCTTTCACCGTACACTTATAATAAATATTTATTGAAACAGGTTATTTCTGATAAGAACTAGGAGGATATCGACACACATATTTTTGGTAGGAAAGATGAGTTGTATTAGGTAAACAACTCATCAAGCAAGACCCTCATACATTGCTCACCTCATCATATAATACAGAGTTGATACACGTTGATAGACATACAAGAGGGATAACATAATTCTACATTAAGCTCAAGTGCTCAACAAGAAACCGACATAGCTTGCAAAGCCAATGCCAATTCATATTTCATAACCAGGAAACCTCGAGTTTTCTGGCCTAAGCAAATCAAACCATAGGCATACTGTACCAGCAAGCCCGAGGAAAAGAGAATATGGGTGGTTGGGTTCCTCAGAGTTCCCGACCATCACAAGTCCTCTGGATTTATGGTATAAAAAGCTTGCAAATGCCTTTGCTCTCTCTTCATATATGCTCTCCCCTGTTAAACGATATAGAGACAAGAATGCATAAGCATTCCCAGAGGCTCCATCTGAAAGTCCTGGCTTCTCAACCAAACCTCTCTTCCATACTACCTCTCCAGCTTCTATAGCTGCATCCTGGAATTCTCTGTCATGTGTAAATACCTGCAAAAGCATAGGATAAACTGTTTACCAACGGACTAATGTGTACTATATTGTTTGTGTGCTTCCTCTACTATTTAGTTTATTGCATTAGATAATCAACAAATACACGAACAGAGGTTTTAACTTCCTGATCAAGAATCAATTTTCCTCCTACATATGCATGTTCAGGTGTTTCTATTAATGTATGTGCCTTTAGTAACTCACGATGCAAGGGCTACATACCTTGGATGCCTTCGACAGTGTGATGGCCATGCCAGCTGCACCATGAGACCATTGCACCAGCTTATCCCTTGGGTTCCCTTCACATGATGGATAATTGCCGCTATGAGGGAATCTGTTGCTCATCATGTACCTTAACGTCCCTTTAACATCTTCAGCATCCTCTTCTGATAGTGGGAAATGAAGCAACACATGTACAATACCTGCCAGACCATTAGCCGCACCCCAGTACCTAGTCCCATGCCATCTATACATCAGTGGACAGGCAGTGTCGGACGCCCCTGCTCTGCCTCCAGCTAACACAGCTTTTACAATTGGCATAAGAATATTAGAAGGCACTGCCGTTTCCCCCAAGTACTTTTTTATAAAAAGAGCTGCCCATAAAAACCCAGTACGTCCATAGAGAAGATCATACGACATTCCAAGACCACCTTCCTGGGGACCAACAGGAAGTGCACTGTCTTCTGCTAACTGAAGATTAGGAATTAATACAAGAACAAAGACCCCACACAAAATATTTTACTAATATAATACTCTGATAAACTGATTATGAATTCCTGAACAAAAATTTTCTAATATAATAAGATATAATCTATGTATACAGTTGCCTAGTTAACGTATTGAAAAAAATCTAATCCAACTTTCTCACATCAACACTTCTGCATCAACTCAAACATCATGGCAATTGGCCATAGGCAGTAGTACTAGTTGCATCCTAATATACTCCTATCGTACTCAAAGGCTATAGGAAGACATCATGACAAATGCAAAACTTCAATTGGTATAGAGAGCATTTCTCTTCTTTCACTAAATACCGCTACATTTTCCCTGTTATTACAATGAGTTCTTTTCTCTATCAATTTTTATGTTCTCTCCTGGTCACATAGACAGGATATTATTCAACTAGCGCAATCATAGGAGAACAACTAAAGTACCTAACTATGCTATAGACATCTATTGATGCATAGCTTCAAATTATAATACGTATATCCAGTTTTAAGAAAATAATATATCTAGACTGGTTAGTTAAAATGCATAAAATGTGTACTGAACATGTTAGATGTACTATCTCGTGATCTGATCAACCTGGCTCCACATTGTGTTCTTTCTTTTTATCTACCTCACGGAGTCAAAACTTCTTGCAAAAGCAGTTAGCACTTCCTCACTCTTGAGGAACTCCAGGCAGTAGCCCTTTAATATTGTAAATTTTGCTACAATTTCATCTTTCAAAACTTGCTCCAACACAATTTTCCCTGTACTCCAGATAACACACATGGGGCAGTAATTTAGCCAGGCCAGGACTATTAATGCCGATAGACTTTAAACAGTTCTATTATTAAAGTTCGTTAAGCTATATCTGTTTTCAATGTCCAGATATTTTTTTTACTTGTACACCGCAAACAGAATATGTCAAGTCCTATCAACTGACATCTTATAATAATTACTTTAAACTTCACACCTCAACCAACATGCAAGTCCAGGTGAATTCCTAATTTCTGTTGCAGCATCACTAACATTACCAAGCATCACTGATGTGTTGCCTTCCTAATTTCTATTACAGCACCACTAACATATTTAATACCAAAAACCAGGAGTTGTAAGTTGTTACAAACAGTGGGTCCTAGAGATGAAGTATTTTCAAAGATAACTATACCAAACCAAATATACCCATTATATCCCGCAAAACTAATAGAGTAAAATCTAGCACAGACCTTACCTCTACTTCTTGGAGTCGAAAGGTTTCTTCCGTACAGACCCAATATATAACAGAGAGAAAACAGTAATAGTACATCGGCATAAGAACAATATAAAAGGCAAAATCTTAGAGTAATATATTGACAGTTGATCCAAGAAAAAACTTTTTAAGAATATTCCAAATGCTGTAGATATAAGCTTCATAAAATTATAAAGCAACGACAAAGGGGCCAATGAGTTACCTCAAAAAAGAGTTTCAGATACATGTCACGCTTTTGAAGGTCACCTTTGTAATTTGAAACCACGGCGCCCAATGAGTATATTCCTCCCTGTCCATGCAAAAACGTGACATGCCTGCGTCGAATCAAACTACTATAAGCATAAATATAGAATTGTAATAATATAAATGAATTTCTTCTACACAAAAGGTTCAGTCAGCTGAAAGCATTCTCAGTTTCAAGCAACATAACATACAAAATGCAAGCTTCGCATGTCACAAAATTTGATACCTGCAAACTACAAATTTCTCACATTTAACAAACTTGCTTTTACTTTCGAATCCATATTTTCTCCTTACTCTAAAAAACGACATAACCCTGAAAAAAAAGTTCTTATGAAATGTCATCTTGATCCCAGTAATAATGTCAGTTTTGGCATCAGCATGATAACCTAGTAGATACCTCTTCGTTAACAAGAGTTTTAAGAAATTTTGTCAAGAAAAAAATAATAGAGAAATGTAGCCCCCACAGCATCCCTTTGCTCTAAATAGAATCTAAAACTCTTCCTCATTTAATTACCGCGAGTCTAAAAAATGTCAAAGTTATTACAGTAGAACCTTGATATCACCATAAATTAATACTTCTTAATATGTTTTTTTAAGTTCCCGCATAATATATAATATATATGACCTTTATAAATTTAATAAAATTTGCCCGGATTAAAATTCACTCCTGTTTTTAGAGCAATGGAGGTGCCAAGGTGGCAACGTCACATGACATGACATGGCACCAGTGGCGGAACCAGAGGGGGGCTAGGGGTGCTTGAGATCCCCCCTAAACTCTGAAAAAACATTATAGTTTCTTTTTTACCCCTACTAAATTGGAGATGTTTGTAAAAAATGTCTAAGCACCCTGTCAGAAAATAAGTAAAAATGGAGTTTAGCTAGAAAAAAGAAATATTGAGTGAGAAAAATATGTAAAATCGTAGAATTCAATTATCACTCGTTACTTCTTCAATTAAAAACAGTTCAACGATAGTCCAACGATAGTCCATTAAAAGATAATTGTGTATTTCTGGATTTTGTACGCTCTTTATGGTTATTGTACATTGTTCATGTTAAATTTTTTAGCCCTTTGTAATTTTCAGTCCTCGTTCCGCCACTGCATGGCACTTGTTAGCATTCTATTTGAGTTGTTGGGATGTCATTGGGATACAAAGTGAAGTGGTTAAACATATTTTTGTGAAGTTAGACATCTAGAGGCGCCAACCACTTTTTTTAAAGAAGGTTGCCAAAATTAATATGAAATACATAGAATATAAAAACATAATATGCTTATTATGTGGCGAAGTTGACACTCGATGTCAACCCCCGGCTGTCCACCAATGGAGATGCTCTAATGCTCGTATCATTTCTGTTAGGCACTGAGTTTAATGAAAATGACGAAAGAAGAAAGTTAGTGGGTCCTACTACTATTTAAAGAAATGTTAACAAAAGCATAAGACAAGTAATATGTAATTTATAAAGCAACTTTAGCAATATAGATGAACTAAAGATAAACTAATTAACCTTTCAAAAAAAAGATAAATGAATTAACTTATTAATTGATTACCAAATAAAAAAAAGATTACAAAAGACCGACCTAATGGAAGGAGGAGGTGAGACCACAGCACAGGCATCAACAATCTCCCCACACAATAACAAATCCTGCTGATCACCAGTAGCTTCATACGCCCGCAAACAGGTGAACGCTGTCCCCAAAAGACCCGAATACACCGTCGGGTCGCTTATATTACCGTTCCGTTCTTCCCACGTGTTTTTCACCACCTAAGTTCCGTACCAAGAAATTACACAAAAAAAAATAAATTAAATTAAATACTACAAATGAACTCAAATAATAAAAGTTACATTTCTCAACGAGTCATACTGAGTCAAAACAGAGTCGTTAATATTCATACCTGGTTTTTGAGCGAGATGGCAGCTTTGAAAATGATGTCGGTAGGGAGTGAGAGATTAGGAGGCGTTGGATCTGGCGAGTGAAGCAAATCTGACCGTTGGATGATGTCTTCTTGATTATTATTATTGTTGTTATTGTTGGTGGGGCTTGAAGCAAAGTTTTCTAACACGGAAGACATGTTTTCTTTATATGGAAGAGAGTTGAGTTTGGTGGAGCTTCTGAATCTATAAATAGATGAAGAGGAGGAGCTAAGGTAGATGGATGTGGTATTTTATTATTATTAATATTATTATATATTAGATTATATTTATGTTCCTATCAAGACACAAACACGCATACAGTACGTGTAACACGTGTATATATCTAAATATCTGACAAGTTGGCTTTACATGATGGGTCCAGATAAAATCCATGTCCTAATGTCGATACAGGGGGTGTACATTGTTTGGTGAGAGGGTAAAAATTGAATGAAATTGTAACTTGCGGTTATGGAAAGCGTTAGAAAATGAAAATTTTGAGACATATTTTATATATGTTGTTGATGAAATTTTCGAAAATTAATAATTGAAGGTTGTCTCTTGTTATGAGGATTTAAATTTTTATGTTTGGATCTAAAATATTTTCTTAGTGTAATCCATAAATAAATTAAGTTCAAATAGGTTGCTTGGAATTAGTTATTTGGGTTGTTTAAGTTGACACTACTAGAAAAACGTTAATAGACAACGGCTAAAAATTGATTTCCGAAAAAAAATCCGGCCGATGTGTATGGGGTGTAGAGAAAGGTCATGAGTATATAGAAATCGGTTTTTAGCCGATGTATTAAAATTCTCCAAACATGAGTTTCTACCAAATTTACGATGTCTTTACCCCTCTTTTACATCGATTTTGTATAAAGAGATAACATCATTTCCTCTCTTTTACATCGGTTTTTTAATATTTTCATTGTAATTATCCATCAAATGACATCAGTTTCTTTTTAATATTTGATGTCTCATGTTCATGTTTTAGCATACATCATGTTTTAGCATACATTATTCTTTATATATACAAACAAAACTCAAATCAAACTAAAACACCAACATAAGAAAACAGTTAAGCACTTGTCATTACCAAACACCGAACATACAATCTTTACACCAACTAGAATAACCAAAACAATACATCAAACAATGTACCAAACTAGCTTACAAACCAATTGTACTCCGACAAGAAAACTAATTGTTTGACAATCTCATTAAGTACAAACTAAAAACAGACTTGCATATTACATCCTCCTCATCAGCTGCATCACCTTGTATTCCATGATGAATTACTCCATCTACATCAGACTTGCATATTACACCATTCCCATCAGCTGCATCACCTTGTATTCCATGATGAATGTGCAGTGTTTCCTATAACAACCCATGATACGACAATGAAATCAATAGTCACATATACATGAATTAGATTTTACACACATACCTCCCAAAGACAGATTTTTCAGAGAATACAATCTTAATTTTATGTTGACTACAAAATACATGAATTAAAAAAACAATATGTGAGATACCCATTGACAATTCTTAATTCGGTATATGTATAACAAGTAAAACAATGGATGAACTTACAAACATGAGAACTTTACTAAAAAAAGAGTCACAAAATACCTTCTTTTTTATGATAAGATAATCAAACTCCATTCAAGAGAGTGGCACCAGCTCATTTGTATGAGGCAACCAAGTAATTTTCAACTTTGTGGCCTTCACAGATCCTTCGATGTTCAAAACCCATATTAAATGCTTGATACTTCCATCTTCATCTTTGCTGATTTCCTTCACAATTGCATTGCCCCAATCCATCAAGGTAATTTCCTTCACTTGGCATCAGCAAGATCTATCCAAACAAAAACAAAAACAAAATTTTACGGGGATCACCCGGAAATAAACGGTGGTAGTTAGGCTTAACAACTACTTCCTCTAATTGCTGCAATATACTCATCTCACTAGGAGCACAGTGTTGCACAGATGCATCTTTTCCTAGCAGATCTTTGCATTTCAAGAGATTTGAGGAGATCGTGGAGCTGTTTTGATATGTATATCCAGCATAGTCAGAGCAGCGGAACTCACAAACCCCATTATCACAAACACCTCCATGTAGGCTGCATTGTTCATCACAAACAACTACACATACCACTCAAAGTGTTATATGATGGAACATAATAGAATCTATCAATGTAAGACTGGGCACACTAATAATAAAGAACTCCTGGTACTCTTGACAACCTATGAAAACCTTTGCACGTGTAATTATATGTATGTAAGCAACTTCTTATGTCAGAAGTGTAAAAATTCAGCCAACAAAAGTCCACTATGTAGTAGGTAGAATCATCAAAATCCTCTCTCAACATAAGCCAACATTACATAGGTTACTTAATAACTATTTATACAGTCAGTATAATGTCAATGCAACAATATTATAGCACGGTTTTGCGACTCAACAATGTGCATGAATAAGTATTGAAATTTCATTGTTAAGCAAGTGAAATTTTGGATATGAATTAATACTCTCACGGTAAAATACAGGGACGGGAAAAAAATGAAATTTTGCACTCGACTTTGTAAATCTTAAATATAGTTTGTACAATTGGAAAACAAAGATGAAACAAGAACTGAATTTTTTATCAGATAAAAGATTACCTGTAGAGCAGTCGACACAGGTGCGTCCTTTTTCACACTCACAAACACCATCACGGAGACATTTTCCATGTCCATTACAATTACTAGGACAAGAACCTGCGAGTCATTATAACAATTTTGAGAACTTCCCTAATGAGAACATGCACGAGAAGGTTTGAAATGTGAAAAAGAAGAACATATGTTTGCTACAATCATGACCACCAAACCCAAGAAAGCAGCGACACCTTCCATCGAGTGTTATACTCACTTTTCAAACCCACAAGCATCAGACTGGAGTTATATAGATTTCTAATGTTCGATTCTCAAAAACAAAAACAAAAACACATAAGTAATTAGCAATCTATAAAAGAAGTTCAATTGAAAATCAAAAATTGAGATTTAAAAATAAATCGAAAACAAACTTGCTAATTCAAGCTTCCTCTTCTCTTAATTCGAGCTAATTCAAGAAAATTGACAGATTTAGGGATATGGTTCACCTCCTTCTGATTTAGGGCTTCCATTTTGGGATTTAATTTAGAGATTAACTAGGGTTTGATTTTGGGATTTGATTCAGAGATTAGATTGAGTTCGATTTTGGGATTTGATTTAGAGATTAGCTAAGGTCCGATTGGGGTTCTGATATGATATTAGGATGTACTAGAGAGAGAGAGAGAGAGAGAGAGTCGTGTGAGAGGTAAATATTTGGAGGGGAGAGGGAGGGGATAACATTTTCTTAAGGGGGGGAAGTTTTTGGGGAAAAATTTTAGTACAAAACGGGGGAAAAACTTCCGCCTCTTTTTCATGTTTTTCATTTTTTTAAAAATCGAATAAGACATCGGTTATTTTAAAAACTGATGTCTAGGAACATATTTAACATCGTTTTTAAAATTATTGATGTAAAAAATGTCTTTAACATCAGTGGTATTAGCAATCGATGTAAAAGGGGCGATGTCTATTCTAGTTTTTCTAGTAGTGAAAATAACTTGTATCCCACATAGAAATGATAATGAAAGGTTGGTGACTTTATATAGAATCATGTGCAAGTGTAGTGTACAACTACTAAGGCATGTGAGTGTGCATGGTGTTATTGTGTGCCTCACGCGCGCGCGCATGCGCGCGCCGCCGCCCGCCTCGCCTCGCCTCGAAGGGTGAATTGGGAGAATGTCTCGGCGTCTTGCGTACGCGAGGCGACCTGACCAGCGAGGAATTTTATTACTTGTTTTATTAATTAATTATTGATTTATTTTTAACAAATCAGAATTTATTTGTTTCAGCTGGACCTGCACTTGGGTTAGTCCTGATGGTTGTTACAAGAAATAAAATTTGTAACTGTTAATGAAATTAAATCAGAATAATTAATTAATTATTTTAATGTTGTATTTATTACATTTTATTTTAATTTGTATATCATATATACATAATATAACGTAAAATAATAGGGTAACATATACACATTCTTAACCCTAGCAGCCCTCTCTCCTTCCTCTCTGCTCTCTCTCTCTCTCTCTCTCTCTCTCTCTCTCTCTCTCTCTCTCAGTACATACATACAGATAAGTATAGTTCTCAGACGAACTGAGGTGATGGTCGTCGTTGATCTCTATGTTTTTGTGAACGAATTGATCTGTGTTGTTTTATCCTGAAAGTGATATTGCTGCAACTCAACACAGCGTAAGTGGGGTGTTATTTCCAGACAATGAACCAAGATTGTAGAGGGGGGGTTTGAATACAATCTTTGAAAACTTTTTAGTTCTTGATAGTGAAAATATGGAAAAGAAAAACAAGAACATAAACACAAATAAGATGATACAAGAATTAAAAATTCAGGTGGATTGTTTTTGTCCACCTGAGAGATTTTTATTGAAGAAATCTCTGTGATGTTTATGAATAAACACACAGCTGCAAATACACAACTCTAGCTTCAGCAACTTACAAAGGATACTGCTTTGTGCTCTCTAAATTGCTAAAACCTGATTTCTTGGTTCTAGAGTTATGCTACTACTTGGTTATATAACCCAAGTTTACAAAGATATTTGAACAACTAATAATACAAAAAGTACATGTGTTCAGAATCCTTGTTTCTCCATCCCGAGCAGTGGTCCGTGTTTGTAGCTTGCCCTTCTTGGCTGATTATCTTTTATGGAAATGCTACCTTTGACCATACAAACAGAATGCTGGTTTCTTCTTGTCACCTTTCCAGAATTACTGGCTTCCATGCTTTGTGTAGTCTGTCAACCCATGTGCTCTGACATCGTTGTCCTTTTCACAAGTACAGAGAGTATCCGTAGAAGCTACTTGAGTTGTATCCGTTGACAGTTTCTTGATCAACCAGTACTGCTATCCGTAGACAGTACAATGTCCTTATCCGTAGAAGGCTAATCAAGCTATCTGCGGACAGTCAATTTCACGTATACAGAATTACAAGACATCGACTATTTACAATTAGCCTCCCTACATATCTATTCATAGTCAACATGACTCATTTAACCTATCAAGGCTACTTCAACTTCAACATCAGAAATACACAAGCATGCTACATTTAGTCTTGTCCGTAGATAAGCTACCCATCTACGGATACTGCAATAGCGAATTATCCGTTGATGGCTATATTTACTTGTACAATTTTTACTAAGTTAATTTGGTTATCATCAAGAAACAACATAGTTCCTAACAATCTCCCCCAATTTATGCCTGGTTGAGAATCAGTCATAAATTAAGAGTCTTGATTATAACAAAACCACTTCCAACATATAGATAATAGCAGTAAAAATTGTGTCAAGCTACATGAATTGAAAATCAGAAGAGTAGAGATAGTTACATAGAGAGTGCTCCTCTAGACTGAGCATAATCAAATTCTTTTCTTCTCTCTTGGAGGTTGAACCTTCTGTCTCCCTTCCTTAGCATAATTTGCCTGGATTTGGTCTTGAAGCTTTCTGTAGAATGCATCTTCTTCAGCAATTTTTGGATCTAGCTTGCCTTGCAACCATTTAAGATACCTATTGTTGGCCTTAGACAGTTGATCTTCAATCCTGAAGAATCTTCTACAACCCTTTTCATCCTTGAATTCCATCATCCAGTAATGTTGAAGATGGATTCTTTGTCCATTAAAAGGGATCTTCAGCTTCCTCGACAAACAATCAAGAGAACTCCAGCTGCTCCTGATTTTCTCAATCTTCTTTAACACAGCACTCCTGGCAACCTCAGAAAATCCCCTTATGTTTTTGAAGCCTGAAAAGACTTTCACCAAGGTAGAGTATCCTTCATTCAGCACTTGTTGCATGGGCGATGCTCTCACCTTCCCTCCTTTGTAGACAAAAGTTAGTCTTTCAGGCAAATCTCTGAACTTGTATGTGCCTCTAATTTCACTAACTTCCTCAAGGAATAGATCCATGGTTGAGTACTCTTGTATCTCTGTAATGTACAAAAATTCTGCCTTGTTCTCAACTGGTTTGGCAACTTTTGGTGCAACATTAAGCTTGATTGGTCCCTGTTGAGCTTTCTTGACTAGTACCATTTTCTTTGATATCTTTTCTTTATCAAATAAGAACTTAGGGAAAACTAGGTCTTCAAGCTCAATAGGTTCTTCTTTAAACTCTACAGGAGTCCCATGGAAGGTGATTTGAGATTGAGTTGAGGCTGGGACAGGATCTTCAAAGACAATCCTCCTCTGTGTATCTCTTTTCTCTTCTCCCTTCTTAGGAGAGACAGACCCATTTGATCTCTTCTTCCATCTAGGGGGCTTGGAATTAGGCACTGTCTTCCTTCTCTTCATTTTCTTCTTAGTAGGGGCCTCTTCCTCTACAGCCTCACTACTTTCTTCCTCCAATTCCCTCTCTAGCTCTTGGGCTAATCTAGCCTGTCTCTCAGGTGTAGATTCATAACCCTGGGGATTGGCTTCTCTCATTATCCTGGAAATCTCTTCTGTCTTTGCTTCATTGAACCTGGGGTGGCTGCTTGTGATGTGAAGTTCTTTGCCATTTCTGTAGATAACAACCAACCCTT
The DNA here is from genome assembly GCA_030848705.1 of Heracleum sosnowskyi. NCBI lineage: Eukaryota > Viridiplantae > Streptophyta > Magnoliopsida > Apiales > Apiaceae > Heracleum > Heracleum sosnowskyi. Next base: position 15,478,821 of record CM061237.1, read on the forward strand.
GTATCAGCTTTACATCATTGGTATTTTTGAGATCCGTGATAAGAGTTGCTAACACCTTATTCTCATCAGGCTTGGGAAGTGGGAAGTCCACCTCTAGCTTGTTCTTGCCATGATGTTTAGGTGGTGATCCAGTCCTGCCACTGAAGATAGGTTCAAACTCCTTGACACTAGAATGTTCAGCATCATAATTGCTTTGCAAAACAGTGGTGTCAGGAGTGAGGACCTTTGCTTGGATATCCTTAGCTCGAGGAGAGACCACCTTTGTGAGTTGAAACTCAATTGGATTAGCTATGATTTGAGGTGACTCCCCCTGACTTGATGGCACACCTTGAGTTGTAAAGACCACTTGTGCACTCTCCCCCTTACTTGAATTCTCCCCTTTTTTTGTTATCATCAAGGGTTTGAGTGACACCAGTTGACTGCAGCAACTGTTGCAGAAGCTGAGTCTGTAGATTCTGGTTAGCCAAGAAGGTGTCCATTTGCTTCTCCATCTTATCCATCCTCCCAGTAAGAGCATTCACATCATTTACCAATTTGTCTTGCTTGCATATTTGAGATGTGGAAGGAGCAACATCATCAATTCTTCTTGCCAAAACATCCTTCACCCCATCCAGATGGTTCTTGATATCATCAGTGTTGGCTCTTTGTTGTAGGATGTGGGCCTGATGAAGCGGAAGTGATGCCACAAAGTTATGAACTGTGGCGGCATGCTGTGGAGTTGATGTTTGAACTTCATCACGTGCCCTTTGATAATTCCTGAGAATGACTGACTTGGTGTCATTGTGAACATAGGAGTTGGAGAACAACCAAGTAGGCATCTCTTGGAGGTGGAAGGGTCTTCATCTCCTCCTTCACCACTCTCAGAATCATCATTGTCTTCATCATAACTGAAATCTTCACCAGCTCTTGGAGGCAGATTCTGAATAGCTTCCTTTGCCCTAGACATTGATTCAGTTGTGTGTACTAAATTCAACATCCTTTCTGCCTCCACATTGCCCTGTCCAGCCAAGACTTGATAGGCTGGATCAGGATGAGTAAATGTCTCAGCATTCAGGTTGACTTGATCCAACGCATTTTGGTATTCAAGTTGGAACAGTATTTCCCTGTCTACATCACTGACATCCATTGACTCACTTGTAATGGCTGAGTCTTCCATCCGTATCTCTCATGTACCCGTTTTTCTCTCATTTTATCTTTTTTCTTGCATCAGGGGCTCCCTCACACCCTCAACGTCACCTACTAAGGTGAAACTCTCAGTGCTCACTTTTACCAGACTGGAAGAAATAGTCTGTCTCTCTTGCTCTTCCTCTCCTTTTGTCTGGTTGCAAACCAGCCTCTCACTCTCAGTGGCTTCACTCCCTCCCCTCAAGCCTAGAAGTGTTTGAACTACTACTAACTCATCCACACTTAAAGTAGGAATATTTGAAGTTTGAAGTGCAAGTGTGGAAGGAATTTCTGTAGAGGTAGTAGAAGTGTATGTCAACGGATAGCTGATTCGGGGCATATCCGTAGACAGACAAACACTTGTCAACGGATGAGAGATATTCGTAGATGAAGGAAAAGAAGTAGCTCTTGAAATGGAGACTAAGGCTGAATCTGTGGAGATTGACTTGAGATTTGAAGCCACATATTGAGCCAGAGTCTGAGAAATGATAGATTGGTGATCCAACAAATCATCAATAAGATGATGATCACCAATTTCAGAGTGGGGCTTCTCCAAGAAGGTTAAAGATGGAGAATCAGGAAGTGATGTGTGAATCATATCCACATCCAGAGAGAGACTGAGTGAGCTTGGTGTTTCTGTTTCAGTTTGAATGATTAGAGAATAGGGCCGTGACTCCACATTTACTAGAGCCACATCAAACTGAATTTGAGATGGTGTCATTGACACTGTGTGTGATCCCTGTGTAACCCTAGATTGTTTAGACCTTTTTCTCCTTGTATAGGCCACAGTTGTATCTGTGGGGCTGCTAGTGTCCCTATCCCTCTTGTACTGTGTCCCTGGTTGGGGACTCTTTTCAATAGTAACATCCTTTTGGGAGGATGCCACTAGGGATGTGAAATTTTCCTTTTCGACCACTGCATCTTTTTGAGAAGACACAGGGTGGCTAGGCTGGGAACCACTTATCTCACCCTCCTTGTTCTTGGGGTTTCTTTGATGTTCACCTTTTCCCTCACCTCTCACTACCTCCTTCACACTCCCCTCAAGGGTTTTGGTAGTTTTTGAAACATATGCCTTTTGAGAAGCACCTGAGGTTTGCTTTCTAGATTTTGATTTGGGAATTTTTGAGGTGACCACTTGGGTAGGAGACTGTTGGACAGTTCCAGTCTCCATTGTGGCACTAGAAATCAAAGAAACAACAACAGAGGTAGGAACAATTGAGGAGATTACTGTTCGCACAAAATCACGCAAGCGTACGCGGTCACAAGTAATACAGGATTAAGTAAAGTTCGTTCCCACAGAGACTGCTTGGTTATAATAGTTTAGCACTTATGCAACAATGTATGGTTATTATTCAATGCTAAGACAATTATCAAAGTTTGTGTTTTAATTAACTAATGAGATTATAATTAACTAAAGAAGGGATTTCTGTAAATTTACTTATAAGAATAAACATGGGACCTAACTTCATTAAGTACTTCATCTAGAGTCTTTTGTCTTTAATCAATGTATGTGACGGTGGTGATAACTAATCGGATAACACGAAATCAGTACACGCTACCTTTCAGTATACGTATACCAAACCACTCAAACATCCACAAAGAGATAGAAGTTAAGCAGACACCAATTATGTTTAGACCCTATATGTCTATAAGATTTGAAAACATAACGGTTTGACGATCAAGATATCCATTTAGATTACATAGGGCAGATGAGATGGTTAAAATCACCTACGAATCATGCATGACAAACATACATAAACCTATGCTAGCATGGCAAGTTCTAAACCTCTATATCCACTTTCGCAATCAATAGAGATTAACAAACAATCTTAGATGTTAGCTACGCATCCAAGAAGAATAAGCACAACCAATACTAGGAAATCAATTAGCCATCACACACACATCTTTAAAACAATTAACTACTAAAATCCATAAATAAATCCGTTAGAATCCCACGACGACGATTAGTTCATAATCGAACCGTTCATCATCGTGGGTTCTGATGAAAACATGATAGTAAACAAGTCTGGAAAAACTTAATAAAAGTGCTAGAGTTTAGAAAGAACAAACGAGAATCCAAAGTATCGCCTAATTTAGAAGAATACAAAGATTAGATGAAACTAGGTCTTCGTAAATCAGCCGTCTTCTTGTTCTCCTCACCGGTGGATGATTATGTATGTATGTATATTGATATATATGAATGAATTCGTCCACCAACGATTAATATATGCCTTAGGGTTGACAAAAATCAGCATGTTTCCTTTTCTGACCAAAAAATTGCCATTTCTAGGATTCTTCACGCGCGGGCGCGCTTGGAGGGCGCGGGCGCGCCTGGTTTTCTGTCAAATAGGGCGCGGGCGCGCGTAGGGAGGCGCGGGGGCGCTTGGATTGCTGTCCATAATTCCGTTATCTTCGCGTGGACTGTAAGATCGTCAGAATCGGACTTGTAGAACTCCAGATATGAGCCAAACAGTAAATTATGTGCATGTAGCCCAACAAATCTCTTTATTCTCCAATCCTTCCAAGTTTAGGATTTCCTTGCGCTTCCAACTCCCGCAACTGCATGGCTTTCACATTGATGCTCAAAACACTTCTGCAAACCACAAGAACTCCACATCTCTGCTGACAACTCAACTCTGCAAATACTAACACCAAACATATCACAAATACCACAAACTTGAGAACAAAACAACCAATTTAAGCCAATTTAGGACGATCCAAGTGGATATGAAATCCACTTATCACACCCCCAAACTTAAACCGATGCTTGTCCTCAAGCATAAACAGACTCTAATAACTATAATGCAATGCATGAATGCAATTAATATGAAAATGCAAACGATCCCCTCAAACTAACCATAACCAATCAACAAGCCAACATCTCAAGGAATGCAATCTTTCAAACAGAGCTCGAACAAATCCCCTTTTACTAACAAACAAACACAGAAACGTGTGTGTGTGCAATGCTCATCAATATACTCCCAAACTAAACCAAGACCATATCCTATTCTTCACCAAAACAACCACAAGCTTATAAACAGAATGAACTCTAGACACAAGAAACCACTTAAAGACACCTCAAAATCCACTTGAGCTAGACAGGAAATCATGCTTTATTACGGCACACATAACAAAACTCATGCTTATTTGACCGTGCAATGGTTGAGACCCCAAAAGGCTTATACAATAATACCCATGTAGCGAGCGTTAGGTTAGTGGATCCCAGACCGGAAAAGTCTTAGGTCACTAGGCACAAAGTCCCCAAGAACTTAATTACTCGAGTATTAAAGAGCTCAACCTGATCAATTCTGCATAAACACAACTAACACAACTCTTTTTTTTTTCTTTTTTTTTTCTTTTTTTTTTTTTAAATTTCGGAATGAGTGCACTTTGCCTTTTTCTCATCCCACCCTAGACTACTCATCTTTTCAATGAGCCGGCTACTAGCCATTTGACGCCTAGCCATTATTGACAACTAGCATGAAATCCCTGGTTTCCCCCAAACTTAGACTTAAGTGCTTCTTTCAATTTCAAGAGAATAGAAAACATTCTAAATATAAGCAAGTGGTTAAATTCTAACTTCCAAACAAACATGGTCTGATCAAATATAAAAGCAACCAATGAGACTTATGAAATTAATTTGTTTCTGGCATGCAAGTCAATTCATAGGAACTTAATCAGCCCTCTATCTATCACTATCACACTCCCATCAACATCAACTCACTAACCAAGAAATAGCCAAGTCCTAAGGGATCATGAAATATGCATGCTATGCAAATGCAACTAAATGGACTCACATGATAGATATCAACAAATATGCAAAACAGAATGCTCTATATGACATAAACATTCAAAGAACTAGATGAACTAACTAAATATGCAATATGAATCCTACATGAACACACTCACATTCCCTAATTACCACCCCCAAACTTACAATGTTCAATGTCCTCATTGAAGGTAATAAAAAGGAAAGATGCAGAGAATACCTAATCATCAGCAGTGCCACCCTCCTCGGGTAATGAACATCACCAAAGTCAGACCATCAACCTCTCGCTGAATCTCAGATAGATCCTAGGGGGAAACAACACAAACTTTTTTTATCTTTTTTTTTTTTTTTTTTTTTTAAACACAGAATACTAATACTACATCTTCACGTGGGTTGCCTCCCACGAAGCGCTTGTTTTACGTCAATAGCTTGACGTGAATCCTTTTTCATCCAGTCGCAAGAACGGTGAACGTCGACTTACTGTTCACCATATTACCAACGCCATGCTTCAGCCACTGACCATTAACCTTGAACGCTTCGTCCGGAAACTTATGGAAAATCTCTACTGCATCATGCGGAAATGCTGATTTAACCGTGATAGGCTCCAACCACCTCGACTTACGCTTTCCTGGAAAAAATCTGAAACGAGACTTGAAACGCATAACTAGCTGAACAGGCACAAATGAATGTTTCACCACCCCTCTTTCATGCCAGTCCTTAACCTTCTCCTTATATAGCCTATTGCTCTCGTAGACTTTACCATACCTCAATTGATCCTGTAGTGGTTGGAGTACAAGTGTAGGAGATTCTTCCATAGATGGTTTAAGTCGATCCTGAGAATTGTTCAGCTCTGCTAATCCAAGAGCATCGAATGACGCATCAATTTTTCTTTTCCACGGAGGTGCATTCAACAACTGAAGTTGCTCTGCTCTTTCTTCGTCTTCGATCTCAGAATCCCCTATCAAGACTCTCTCCACTGTATCTGACTTCAGCGGTTGTTCAACCTCTGTATTGACGACAGAATCGACCATCTCCAATTTAAAGCACTCTTCTTCCTCAGTTGGAAATTTCATTGCCTTGAACACGTTAAAAGTGACCTTCTGATTTTGAACCCTCATTGTAAGCTCTCCTTTCTGCACATCGATCAAAGTTCGACCTGTAGCTAAGAACGGTCTTCCCAAGATAATAGGAATCTTCTTATCTTCCTCAAAGTCCAGAATAACAAAATCAGCAGGAAAAATGAGCTTATCCACTCTAACCAAAACATCCTCTACTATACCCCTTGGATATGTGATCGAACGATCAGCTAGCTGTAAGGACATAGTAGTAGGTTTAGGCTCCGGCAGCCCAAGTTGCATGAAGACAGACAACGGCATCAAATTTATGCTAGCTCCCAAGTCACACAAGCACTTGTTGAAAGATAGATTGTCGATTGTGCACGGAATGGTGAAACTCCCTGGATCCTTAAGTTTCGGGGGCAACTTCTGCTGCAGAATAGCACTGCACTCCTCCGTTAGAGCAACGGTTTTCAATTCTTCTAACTTCAACTTTCTTGAAAGAATACCCTTCATGAACTTTGCGTAGCTCGGCATCTGTTCAAGAGCCTCCGCAAAAGGTATGTTTATATGCAGCTTCTTGAAAACCTCCAAGAACTTAGCAAATTGTGTGTCTAGCTTCTGTTTCTGAAGTCTTCTAGGGAACGGAGGAGGGGGTAGATTACCTTACCCTCTGTTTCTTGCTTAGAAGTGGAATCATGAGATGCATTGGGGTGTTTGCTCACAACTTTCTCCACCAAATCCTTCTTTTCAGGCATTTTCACTTTTTCTGGCAGAAGTGCATGCGCGGGCGCGCTCTGGGCTGCGCGGGCGCGCTCCTGTTCCTGGAAATCAGGCGCGGGCGCGCTCTGGAAGGCGCGGGCGCTCTGCTCCCTGGATTTCTCCTTCAGCTTCTTCTTTTTCCTGACCTTCAGTGTTTTGGTCAGTTGTGACCTTCCCTGATCTCAATGTAATTGCCTTGACATGTTCCTTACTCTCCCGTTTGCCTGGATTAGTTTCCGTATCACTAGGGAGAGTTCCCTGTGGTCTGTTCAGCAACGCACTGGCTATCTGTCCAATCTGAGTTTCCAAAGTCTTGAGAGAAGCCGCCTGGCTCTTGCACATCAACCTCAACTCTTCCAATTCTGACTTTTCATTAGAAGACTGACCATGGTGACCTTGAGGTTGTTGATGAAATCCTGGTGGTGGCTGATAAGGTTGTCTTGGAGCATATTGCTGCTGATAACCAGAAGGGTTGAATGGCTTAGCTCCAAATTGTTGACCTTGAAACTGCTGATACTGCTGTTGAGGTTGATTCTGGCCACCCTGATTGTTACTCCAGCTGAAATTAGGATGGTTCCTGTTGTTGGGATGATAGGCATTAGGCACTGGCTGCTGTGATCTCTGAAAATTGCTCACGAACTGTGCCGATTCACTAGATATGGCACACTGATTCGTGTCATGTGCCCCTGCACAAAGCTCGCAAACACTAGCCACCTGCTGAACTCCATAGTTAGTCAGAGAATCAAGCTTCATTGTCAAAGCCTTCAACTGGGCTGCTATAGCTGTAGCTGCATCAACTTCCAAAACCCCTGCTACCTTGCCTTGCGATAGCCTTCCAGTTGGATTCTGGTATTCATTAGCAGCCATCATCTCAATCAGCTCATACGCTTCATTGTAGCTTTTGGCCCAAAGTGCTCCACCTGATGCCGCATCAAGCATTGGTCGAGATTGACCTCCCAGTCCATTATAAAAGCAATTGATCACCATCCAATCAGGCATTCCATGATGAGGACACTTACTAAGCATCTCCTTGTAACGCTCCCACGCTTCACATAAAGTTTCACCAGAATGTTGTGAAAACTGAGTAAGAGCATTCCTGATTGCAGCTGTTTTCGCCATGGGAAAGAATTTAGTGAGAAATTTCTGAGCAAGATCCTCCCATGTAGCAATAGAACCTGCTGGTAGCGAGTGCAACCAGCCCTTAGCTTTATCCCTCAGAGAAAATGGAAAAAGTCTCAATTTTACAGCATCTTCTGACACTCCGTTGAACTTGAAGGTGTCGCAAATCTCGATAAAATCCCTAATATGCATATTAGGATCTTCCGTCGGAGCACCCCCAAACTGAACAGAATTCTGCACCATCTGAATCGTGCCAGGCTTGATTTCAAAGGTATTAGCTGCAATAGCCGGCCTGATAATGCTGGATTGAATGTCATTGATCTTTGGCTGAGAATAGTCCTTCAAAGTCTTCGTTTCTCCTGCTGCTGGTTCTCCCATATCTAGAGTTGATTCAAATTCTTCTTTCCGAGATTGAGAACGTTTTCGCATACACGCTCACTAAAACACCTGAAACTCACCAAACAAAGTAAAATTGATGAAAGAATAATCCGAGTCAGTGAACTTTAACGACCACTGATGACAAGCACATAAACTATATAAATAACACCGAGTCCCCGGCAGCGGCGCCAAAAACTTGTTCGCACAAAATCACGCAAGCGTACGCGGTCACAAGTAATACAGGATTAAGTAAAGTTCGTTCCCACAGAGACTGCTTGGTTATAATAGTTTAGCACTTATGCAACAATGTATGGTTATTATTCAATGCTAAGACAATTATCAAAGTTTGTGTTTTAATTAACTAATGAGATTATAATTAACTAAAGAAGGGATTTCTGTAAATTTACTTATAAGAATAAACATGGGACCTAACTTCATTAAGTACTTCATCTAGAGTCTTTTGTCTTTAATCAATGTATGTGACGGTGGTGATAACTAATCGGATAACACGAAATCAGTACACGCTACCTTTCAGTATACGTATACCAAACCACTCAAACATCCACAAAGAGATAGAAGTTAAGCAGACACCAATTATGTTTAGACCCTATATGTCTATAAGATTTGAAAACATAACGGTTTAACGATCAAGATATCCATTTAGATTACATAGGGCAGATGAGATGGTTAAAATCACCTACGAATCATGCATGACAAACATACATAAACCTATGCTAGCATGGCAAGTTCTAAACCTCTATATCCACTTTCGCAATCAATAGAGATTAACAAACAATCTTAGATGTTAGCTACGCATCCAAGAAGAATAAGCACAACCAATACTAGGAAATCAATTAGCCATCACACACACATCTTTAAAACAATTAACTACTAAAATCCATAAATAAATCCGTTAGAATCCCACGACGACGATTAGTTCATAATCGAACCGTTCATCATCGTGGGTTCTGATGAAAACATGATAGTAAACAAGTCTGGAAAAACTTAATAAAAGTGCTAGAGTTTAGAAAGAACAAACGAGAATCCAAAGTATCGCCTAATTTAGAAGAATACAAAGATTAGATGAAACTAGGTCTTCGTAAATCAGCCGTCTTCTTGTTCTCCTCACCGGTGGATGATTATGTATGTATGTATATTGATATATATGAATGAATTCGTCCACCAACGATTAATATATGCCTTAGGGTTGACAAAAATCAGCATGTTTCCTTTTCTGACCAAAAAATTGCCATTTCTAGGATTCTTCACGCGCGGGCGCGCTTGGAGGGCGCGGGCGCGCCTGGTTTTCTGTCAAATAGGGCGCGGGCGCGCGTAGGGAGGCGCGGGGGCGCTTGGATTGCTGTCCATAATTCCGTTATCTTCGCGTGGACTGTAAGATCGTCAGAATCGGACTTGTAGAACTCCAGATATGACCCAAACAGTAAATTATGTGCATGTAGCCCAACAAATCTCTTTATTCTCCAATCCTTCCAAGTTTAGGATTTCCTTGCGCTTCCAACTCCCGCTGATAGAGTATATATTTATATATATTTTATATGATTTTATTTCTCATATTTATTATATTTTGCATTTAATTGGATTTTTATTTAATAAATTTTAATGTTTTATTGTAGGAAGCAAGGAAATCCTAAACTTGGAAGGATTGGAGAATAAAGAGCTTAATTTGGAGATTTATTAGAAGGAAAATCGGATTTGTTGGGCTGCCTGCATATAATTCACTGTTTCGGTCATATCTTGAGATGTAGAAGTCAGAATTGGACGATTTAACAGCCCACACGAAGATAATGGAAATCTCTTTTATTCTAAAGTGGTCCAATTATTAAATTAATTCAGGAACGGCTCAGATTTACTGAAGAAAAGTCAGCTACGAATTTTCCTTGTAAAACAGAATCAGTTTAGGAAACGTAATTGTACTTTTCTCAAGGCATTAAAATATTTGAGAATATGTATATAAACATCAGATCTGAGAGAGACAGATATACATATACAGATATACATAGATACATACAGACATAGAGAGACTTGTACTTTTCTTCTTGGAGAAAGATTAAAGGTTTTTTATTCTCTGTTCTTAATATTGTCATGTGTTCTTATTATATTATGTGTTTTGTTAGTTTAATTATGAGTGAGTAGTTATTTAATCTAGGGTTAAGTTGAACCCTAGTTATGATTGATGTATGATTTTCCATAACCCCCCAATTCAGTTATGTTGTATGCTCTTGCTTATTGAGTTGTGCTTAATTAACAATAACATGTCAGACGTGATTATGCGTATTGTTTGAACCTAATATCTATTTATCATCGAAAGTTGGACTTAGATGGTTGTGATTTATCCAATAAGGACATGAACTTCTCCATGAAAATAGGTAGAACGGATTGTTAGGAAGTTAGGATGCTGTGTTTAATGTCTCTAAATTGCATGATACCATGAAAATAGGCTTGAGTGTATTTTAGAGAAGCCATTAATACTCGAGAGAGGTTATTGGTATTTTATAGGGCGCATCTTTCCTCTTGAGTAGCGTATGATTAATTGGGGTGGAAAATCATAATTGCATTGATTCATGCTAGTGGGGATACTTAATTCTAGATGTTTTAGTTAATTGATAATACAATACAATTTGCTTTAGTATAATATTTAGATTAATAATCTCTCAACAATTTATTGTGTTACTTGCTTAGTTGAATTGAATCAAGAATAACTAGTGATTGATACGTTTGTCTCTGTGGGATCGACTCTGACTTACCCTACTACATAGTTAGAAGGATTTGTTAGATATTATTATTTGATAGGCACGCGACAGCCTTGTCACCCGCAACTGCATGGCTTTCACATTGATGCTCAAAACACTTCTGCAAACCACAAGAACTCCACATCTCTGCTGACAACTCAACTCTGCAAATACTAACACCAAACATATCACAAATACCACAAACTTGAGAACAAAACAACCAATTTAAGCCAATTTAGGACGATCCAAGTGGATATGAAATCCACTTATCAATTACCTGACTCACCTGTGCCTCTTGAGCTGCATTAATGATTGGTGGATACACCAATTGAATCTCCCTGTTATGGTTCATCATGTTCAAGTCCTCAAGGACTCTCTTATTTTGAACCCAACACTCCTTGGAGTTTGCAGGGAGTTGGATCACCAAGTTGCTGTCTACATGGTTAGCTAGCAACATAAAGAATCTAGCATAATAGATATTCTTACTTCTAGATGCTTTATTTCCTAACTTAGCACCTAATTCATAAAGAATCAGATATCCTAGGTTGAAAAAGCTATCATTAAGAAGCATAAAAGCAATATCTAGCATGGAAGAAATGACATCATCATAGTTGCTAATCTTACCAGAAAACACCTTTAGAATGGCATCAAAGAAAAAGCTCCATTCTTTGACCATTCCTTTTCTTTGAATTTAACTCAGATTATCAGTAGGTAAAGCATAGTTAATCATATTCAGCATGTTAACTATATCAGTATCACTATGCTTTTCCAACCTATTGTTATCAGGTAAATTCAAGCAAGCAGAAATGATGTCACCATTAATCACATGTTCCTTACCTTGAAGAACAAAAGTAATTGTAGCATTCACATAATAAAAAACTGTCGATTCCCGGATAGCTTCAATTACCTCAAAATAAAGAGTGGGAGCTTCGAGAATAGTCTTGGAGAGCTTGCAGTTCTGGATGAACCTCATCCTAGTGTGATATGATGCACTCTTCTCCTCAAAGTCCACCAGAGCTGTGAAGTTGTTCTTCTCGTATGTGAACCCAGTGAGTGACATTATTTTGCTTACAAGTGCCATTGGTAATAGCTTTTAGAGCTTGCAGAGAAAAATTAGTCTAGAGAGAAAATATGGTTTATTGCCTTAGTGAATTTTTGGAGAAAGGTAGAAGAAAATGAGCTGAGAGTAAAATAATTTATACTCCCCCAAAATAATTCACTAATTAAATCAGAATAATTGAAAGAAATTATCTGATTGGGCAAGAAAGTAATCGTTTAAAGATAATGGAGTGAAAAGTAAAGTCACGAATATACTGTAATTACACACACATATTGTACGCAGGTAACTACGGATAAGATTGTGACTTTAACGGTTACGATTAAACTAAAATATCTACGGATAGAATTTTACATTGGGATTTGATATCCGTAGAGGTGTAAAACGATATCCGTGGAAAAAGAAAAATTCCAGTGTCAGAAATGACCATCAACGGATGAAGGTATCCGTAGAGGGAGAAATTTTGACTTAGGCAAAATTCTTATTTTTCAGAGAGTTTTAATTCTCATGAAAATCATGTTGACACTGGCTGCATTCAAAATCATCAGACATTTAAATAGATTGAGAGTAGTTAAGCATACCTAGCTCACTTACCAACCTTAAGAATGTTGATTCATCAAGTGGCTTGGTAAAAATGTCTGCAATTTGCTGCTCACTTGGAACAAAATGAAGTTCCACAGTACCATTCATCACATGTTCCCTGATGAAGTGATACTTAATGTCAATATGCTTGGTCCTTGAGTGTTGCACTGGATTCTCAGTTATGGCAATTGCACTAGTGTTGTCACATAATATTGGAATCTTATTAAGTATTAGACCATAGTCTATTAGTTGATTTTTCATCCATAGTATATGTGCACAACAACTTCCAGCAGCAATGTATTCTGCCTCAGTTGTAGAGGTAGAGACAGAATTTTGCTTCTTACTGAACCATGAGACAAGCTTGTTTCCTAGAAATTGACAGGTGCCAGTAGTACTTTTTCTGTCAATCTTGCAATCTGCATAGTCTACATTTGAATAACCAATTAGATCAAAACCAGATTCTCTAGGGTACCAAATGCCAAGGTTTGGCGTTCCCTTGAGATATCTGAAAATCCTCTTGATAGCAATTAAGTGAGACTCTCTAGGATCAACCTGAAATCTAGCACAAAGACATGTAGCAAACATAATATCAGGTCTACTAGCTGTTAAATATAGAAGTGAGCCTACCATGCCTCTATAACTTGAAATGTCCATAGATTTTTCCTTAGTATTCAATTCAAGTTTAGTGGCAGTTGGCATGGGTGTTTTAGCAGGAGAGCAATCCATTAGATCAAACTTCTTCAATAAATCAAAGATATATTTAGTTTGACTAATAAAGATTCCTTCTTTCACTTGCTTAACTTGTAAGCCAAGGAAGTAGGTAAGTTCACCCATCATGCTCATTTCATATTTACTTTGCATAAGTTTGGCAAACCTTTTGCAAAGCTTCTCATCTGTAGACCAAAAAATTATGTCATCTACATAAATTTGAACAAGTATGCAAGAGCCATTAACATTTCTAAAGAAAAGTGTTTTGTCAACAGTACCTCGTGAAATGATTTTCTAAAAGAAACTGTGACAGAGTGTCATACCAGGCTCTAGGTGTTTGCTTCAGTCCATAGAGTGCCTTGAGTAGGAAGTAGACGAACTCTGGATAATCTGGATCTTCAAAACCAGGAGGTTGACTAACATACACCTCCTCCTCCAGTTCCCCATTCAAGAAGGCACTGTTGACATCCATTTGATAGACTCTGAAATTGGCATGGGCTGCATAGGCTAAGAATATCCTTATTGCTTCCAGTCTAGCAACAGGGGCAAATGTTTCATCATAATCTATTCCTTCTTCTTGAGAATAGCCCTTAGCAACCAATCTAGCTTTGTTCCTTGTGACTATGCCATTTTCATCAATCTTGTCTCTGAATATCCACTTTGTACCTATAACACTTATGTCCTTAAGTTTGGGTACCAGCTTCCATTATTTGTTTCTTTCAAATTGGTTTAGCTCTTCTTGCATGGCTAAAACCCAATCTGGATCTAAAAGAGTGTCCTCAACTTTCTTTGGTTCTTCTTGAGAAAGAAAGCTGTTGTATAGGCATTCATCCTGAGTAGCTCTTCTAGTTTGGACATTTGCGGATGTATCACCAATAATCAGTTCAAATGGGTGATCCCTTGTCTATTTTCTTCTTGTAGTAGGTGTAGGTCTTGAAGATGCAGCATCATTCTCATTAGCATGATCATGTGAGGTTGATTCTTGACTTAGAGAAACTGCCCCTGAGTTTAATGGGGTGCTAACTCTGTGTTACGATCCTCCTCCGGATGCTCCAATTTGGCTTCCTACGGATGCTCCCATTTGTCTTCCTACGGATGCTCCCATTTGGCTTCCTACGGATGTTTCATTTATGCTTCCTACGGATGCTCCCCTTGTCCCTTCTATGGATGGCTCATTAGAACTTAAGTTTTCCATATTAGAGACAGTCGTTCTTGGAGAAACTGATTCATCCACATGATCATCATCTTCATCACCAAATTCGAGACCTTCCACCTCATTGTCAAACCTGAGAGTTTTATGAAAACCCTCATCAGTAAGACCCTGTATATCATCAAAAACAACATGTACAGATTCCATAACAATGTTGATTCTGTGATTAAAAACCCTGTAGGCTTTTCCAGCTGCATATCCCACAAAAATGGCTTCATCTTCCTTGGATTCAAACTTTCCAAGATTTTCACCTTGATTTCTCAGTACAAAACATTTGAATCCAAAGACATGTAGAAAATTCAAGGATGGTTTCCTTCCTTTGAGCAACCGATATGGAGTCATTCCTTATGCTTGGTTGATCAAAGAAATATTTTGAGTGAAACATGCAGTGTTAACTGCTTCAGCCCAGAAATAAGTAGGTAACTTTGATTCTCCTAGCATTGTTCTTGCAGCTTTAATAAGAGTTCTGTTTTTCCTTTCTACCACTCCATTTTGTTGTGGTGTTCTTGCTGCAGAGAACTCATGAATGATTCCATTTTCCTCACAAAACAGCCTCATTGTAGAATTCTTGAACTCAGTGCCATTGTCACTCCTGATTCTTCTTACTTTGAGATCAGGATGATTGTTGGCAGCCTTGATGTGATTGATTATGATTTCACTTGCCCCATCTTTGGAGTGCAGAAAGTAAGTCCATGTGAATTTAGAGAAATCATCCACAATCACAAGGCAATATCTTTTCTTTGAGATTGACATGACATTTACTGGTCCAAACAAGTCCATGTGCAACAGCTGTAGAGGTTGATCAATTGATGAATCCAGCTTGCTTCTGAAAGAAATCTTTTTCTGATTCCCTTTCTGGAAAGCATCACAAAGTCCATCCTTGGAAAATCCAACTGAGGAAGTCCTCTTACTAGGTCTCTTCTTACCAAATCATTCATAGACTTTAAGTTCAAATGTGACAGTCTTTTATGCCATAGCCAACTTTCATCCTTGCTTGCTTTACTTAAAAGATAAGTGATAGAATTAGAACTTGTTGAGTTGAAGTCAGCTATGTACACATTACCTTTCCGGTATCCTGTCAACACCACATTGTTGTTTTCCTTGCTGGATACAACACAGGCTCCTTGGTTGAATGAAACTGAGAAACCTTTATCACACAGTTGACTGATACTCAGCAAGTTGTGCTTAAGTCCGTTAACCAGTGCTACCTGATCAATGATGACATTATCCTTTGAAATCAAGCCATATCCCTTAGTAAAACCTTTGATGTCATCTCCAAAGGTAATGCTAGGGCCAGCTTTCTCCACAAACTCTGTGAGCAGGGTAGAATCTCCAGTCATGTGCCTAGAACATCCATTGTCCAAGTACCATAGATTCTTTCTGTATCCCTGCACACAATCAAAACCAAATCAAGTTGATTTTGGTACCCAAGTTTCCTTGGGTCCTCTTATGTTAGTTTTGCCTCTCTTGTCATTTTGCACCTTAATCTCAGATTGAGTTAAATCAACCTTGACCTTGGGTGTTGACCTCTGGGAGACAAAATGCTGAGGATGATTATATGCAAACATGTTTGATGCAGGCATTTGAGAATTTTGTGCATACATAGCATTCATGTGTGGCATGCTCCATGTCATTTGTGGCATTGTGAATGCATTCATATGAGGATTTGAAACAAATGGCATGTTGGCATACAAGTTAGATGCTTGATTAGTATGTGCAAACATGTTATGCATAGCAGGCAAAGGCATATTGAGTACAAGCATTGACATTTGAGCAGATGGTGTTTTAACAGATTTGCAATTTGTAGATACATGATTAACACTACTAAACTTTGCACAAGTTTTCCTAGGTGCATACTTATTAAATCCTACTTTACCAAATCTGTTCTTTTTCTTTTAACTCCAGCCTTAACCTCTGTATCCTCAACCCTGTCCTTAAATTTCTTGTTGGACAGGTGACCTATGTTGACATTCTCAGTTTTGGTTTTGCTACTTGATCCCTGAACAAAATTTTTTCTGGTTGGACCATACTTTTTGTTCAGCTTCTCTAGTCTTTCATGACTAACATTGGATGTACACTTCTTAGGACAAATCACTTCCGTAGAGGTGTTGTCCATCAACGGATGTCTTTTATCCGTAGAGGCATTGCCTTCCAACAGATGCTCACTATTCGTAGAAATGTCATCCCCTAGACTCTCGATATCTAGCTTCTTTTTATCTTTTCTTGTTGATTCCTTGTAGAATGTATCCACACCTTGAGCCTTGATAGTGTTTGTGGCAACATTCTTGGAATCAGTCCATCTAGTTATCGTTTCATGTTCTTTGGGTAGTTGTGATTTGATAGATTCTTCTCTTTTAAGCACAATCAGCAGGTCATCTTTGGCAACTTGACACTCTACTCTCATTTTCTCAAACTCAGCAAATTGAGTTTCTAGAAGAGCATTCATATCACTTAACAACTGATTAGATGTTTTAATCCTTGTGTTCTCATTGGTAAGTGATCTAAGAGAAATACGCATATGATACAACTCAGTAGACATATCATTAATAGCATTATTGCATTCCTCAGTAGAAATCTCAGAGAGATTGGCGGTAATTACCTGATTGGATGATGAACTGGCCTCCTGCTCGCTTGAATCAGCCATCAGTGCAAGGTTCACAAATTCAATATCCTCCTCAAGATCATTCCCGTCTTCAGCCCAGTCATAATCCTGTGTAATGAATGCTCTACCCTTTTGTTTGAGAAGATCAAAGTATTTCTTCTTGTAGTCAACAGGTTCAAACTTCCTGTCACTCTTATCAGACTTTGGTTTTCTACACTCATTTGCAAAGTGACCTCCAATTCCACAGTTGAAGCATTTAAATTTGGACCTTTCAACAAAGTCCTTCTTGAATGGTCTGGACACATTAGGGTTTTTCTTGAACTTGAGCTTTGAGAACTTTCTTGACAGAAAAGCTAAGTGTTCATCTAGCTCATCCATCTCCTCTTGATTGATGGCCTCACTTTCTTCAATCACCTTCCCTTTGCACTTTCTTGATTCAGCTCTACCTTCACAAGCACTTTGGCTTGGTGTAGCTTCAACAACTTCTTCTTTCATGTCCTCAGCCTTTTCAACACTTACCACTAGAGCAATAGATCCAGTTTTCTTTTGGACCTTCTCAATTTCTTCATCCTGTGTTAGATCAGAATTCAATGATCGTCAGGAGCTAGACTCAACTAATCAGGATTGCTGACGTCATCAGGATTACATGGTCGTCAGGATCAAGATACATATCAGGACTGGGATCAGGTTTGATCATCAGGACTGGAAGCTGATCAGGATTCCTACTTCGAGTTATATTTGGAGTCTAGTTAAACATGGAAGTTTATTCTGTCGGTTCCTGGTTTGTAGAATGTAGCTATCAATTATGGATAGGTTTCAATCTTTGTAATTGATTAGGACTTATCATTGATAGAGAAGCTGTTAGGAATATGTTGTTCTTGATGATAAACATAAAACACTTAGTAGAATTTGTGTAAAGTCATTTTGTAGCTGTCAACGGAATGGTATGCTTTGCAGCAATCCGTTGACAGGTAGCTCATCAACGAAATGAGTGATGTAGCAATTGCACTGTACAATACTTCTAGTTTGATATGCATTTCATTGTAGATATTGGATAGGTTTTCTAAGTCATGTTGACTAAGTACTAGATAGGCAAAATAGGTTGGTTAATTGTAAATATCTCATGCCTTGTAATTTTGCCTAAGTGAAGACCTGTCAACGGAATGAAGATTATCCTATCAACGGTATGGAGTTTACTCATCAACGGAATGAAGATTATCCTATCAACGGTATGGAGTTTTCTCATCAACGTAATGAAGAATAAAGCTATCAACGAAACACATCTCCCTGCTATCAACGAATCATTATTGCTTTTCTGAATAGTTGACAAAGTGATAGTGACAGTTTACTGAACAGATCTAAAGGTGATGTGGAAGTGTACTTTGCATTGGAAACCATTAAAATGGACATGGGGAATAAGGAAACATCCCAGTTTCCAATTGGGCTCTTGGGAGTGATCATAATAAGCATGAAGACAAAAGCAAATATCTTCAAGGACCACTGGACAAAGGGATGAAAAGCAAACTATTGGCGGTTACTCATTGTACTTTTAGTGTAGCCAAAAATAGAGTTGTAAACTTGGGTTTATATAACCAAGTGTAGCAGTTACTTTACAAAGATAGAAGAAAAACAAATAGATTGTATTAGCTATTTTTTAGAGCATTTTTCTTCTCTACATTATTGTAACTGAGCAGCTGTGTACTTTTGTATCACAGATTATTTCCGCAATAAAAATCACTTCAGTTGGATCATCAAACAATCCAACTGAAATTATTAAGTGCTTGTGGTTTTTATTTTATAAGTTCAGTTTTAATTTGTAAGTTGTTTTTAAGTTTGAGAAATATCAAGGAATTGTATTCAACCCCCCCCCCCCCCTTCTACAATTCTGTTAGGTCATTTGGGATTAACAATTGGTATCAGAGCGAGCTTCTAACACACAAGAAGTTTAAAGATCAAGACCAAAAATAGTAACCATGGTGAAGAAGGATGCAGGTGTAAAGATACCAGTTCTTGATAAGGACAATTACTTTCACTGGAAAGTAAAGATGCATTTACATCTCATGTCTATGGATGAGAGGTATGTAGACTGCATTGAGAAAGGTCCACACGTTCCCATGAAGTTTGCATCTAGAGTTGGAGTGCCAGATGATGCTCCTGATGTGGAAATTCCAAAACTTGTCTCAGAATGGACTATTGAAGATGTTGCAGAAGTCCATAAAGATAAAAGAACCATGAACATTCTGTTTAATGGTTTGGAGCAAGAGATGTTTGACAATGTCATAAACTGTACAACCTCTAAAGAAGTATGGGACACTGTTAGAACTCTCTGTGAAGGAACTGAGCAAGTTAGGGAAAACAAAATGCAGCTCCTCATACAACAATATGAGCATTTTCATTTTAAAGATGGTGAAACCCTAAATGACACGTTTAGTAGGTTTCACAAGCTTTTGAATGGATTAAAGTTGTATGGGAGGATCTATCAAACCAAGGATTCAAACCTTAAATTTCTTAGAGCTCTTCCAAAAGAATGGAAGCCTATGACTGTTTCTCTCAGAAACACTCAAGAGTACAAAGACTACACTCTTGAAAGGCTTTATGGAACCTTGAAGACATATGAGTTGGAAATGGATCAAGATGAAGAAATTGAAAAGGTACAGAAGAAAGGTGGATCTATTGCATTGATTGCATCTGTGAACCAACTGGAAGATGACAATGAAGAAGCTGCAAAGGCCACAACTAGTCGAGCTAGTTGTAGGAGTGATGTTAGCAAGGGTAAAGGCAAGATGACAGAAGAAGAAGAACTAGAACCAGTCAACTTGGATGACTTAGATGAGATTGATGAACACATTGCTTTTCTGTCAAGAAAATTCTCTAAGTTCAAGTTCAAGAGAAACTCAGAAGCTAGGCCACCAAGGAGAGACTTTCAACCCAGCAAAAGTAACTGGATTGAAAAGTCTAAATCTAAATGTTTCAATTGTGGAATGCTTGGTCACTTTCCTGGGGACTGCAGAAAGCCCAAGGTTGAGAAGGGCAACAGGAAATTTGAGCTTGTTGATTATAAAAAGAAATACTTTGAACTTCTCAAGCAAAAAGAAAAGGCTTTCATGTCTCAGGAGTATGATTGGGCTGGTAATGGTGAAGATTCTGATGATGATGTTGAGTATGTCAACTTGGCTCTTATGGCTAACAATCATGAGCAGGAAGCAAGCTCCTCAAGCAACCAGGTAACAATTACTAATCTTTCTGAGCTCTCTAAAGAGGAATGCGATAGTGCAGTAAATGAAATGTCTACTGTACTATATAATTTACGTGTTACTCTTAAATCACTTACCAAAGAGAATTCAAGAATAAAATAGACTAATTTGCTCTTAAGTGATAGGAATGCAATGTTAGAAGCACAACTCATTGATTTTGAGAAAATGAGGTGTGTTAGTAGGGATGCTAAGAAGGAACTTGAGAACGTGTTAGAAAGGGAAGAAATTCTTAAAACACAACTTGAAATAGAACAAAGTGTGATTGCTAAATGGAAAGATGCCAGGAATGTTGCTAACAACATCATTAATGTTCAAGGTATGGAATCTTTCTGTGAACAATCATGGAAAAAGAACAAAGAGAAGCTAGGGTATGTTGGTGAAACCTTAGAATCAGAAATAGAGTCAACAAACAACAATGATCATTTGTTGAAGGTTGATATGTCAACGGAATGCAATGTTTCGTTGACAGGTGAACCATCAACCGATCAGGCTGTTTCGTTGACAGAGAAAAGAAAAGAAGAACTCACTAAACTTAATAACAAGTATGGTCCTGTCACCAAGAACTTTGTTCAAGGTGAGTCTAGTAAATCAAAGAAAGTTGATAAGCCTGTTGAGAGAGCTAATGTAGGTCACTTGTCCAACAAGCAATTGAAAGATAAGTTAGAGAATGTTCAAGTTGAGGCTAAGGGAAATAAAAAGAATAACAGGAATGTCAAAGTAGGGATTAACAAACACAACAATTACACACCTGATTAATATGCTCCTAGAAAGACATGTGTCAATTGTGGAAGTGTTAGTCATTTATCTACTAACTGCAAATCTGTTAAGAAGACTGCTAAAGTGAAAATGTCTAAGCCTGAAATGAATGGTTCTATGCCTACAATGCCTGTTATGCCTAACATGTTTGCCTCATATGCATAATTTCAAAATCCATATGCCAGCATGCCATTTGTGCCTAGTCCATACATGAATATGTTTAATGTGCCACAAATGCCATGGAATATGAATAACATGTTTGTTCCTCCAACTATGCATGCTGTGAATGAAAATGTGAGCAACCCTCATAAATCAACACCAAGGGTAAAGATTGATTTAAATCAATCTGAGCCCAAGGTGAAAAATAATATAAAAGGAAAAACAAAGGCTAACAAAACAGGACCCAAGGAAACTTGGGTACCAAAATCAACTTGATTTGGTTTTGTTGTGTGCAGGGAGACAAAGGAATCTTTGGTACTTGGATAGTGGTTGTTCAAGACACATGACTGGTGATTCTACCCTGCTCACAGAGTTTCAGGAAAGAGCTGGCCCTTGTATTGCTTTTGGAGATGACAGCAAAGGCTACACTAAGGGATATGGCTTGATTTCAAAAGAGAATGTCATCATAGATGAGGTTGCATTGGTGGATGGTCTTAAGCACAATTTGCTTAGTATCAGCCAACTTTGTGACAAAGGATTTTTAGTTACTTTTTCTAAAGAAGCCTGTGTTGTTTCTAAAGGAGGAGACAACATTGTGGTAATGACTGGATTCAGAAGAGGGAATGTGTACATTGCTGACTTTAGTAGCACAAGTCCAGACACCATCACTTGTCTCTTCAGCAAGGCAAGCAAGGATGAAAGTTGGCTATGGCACAAGAAATTATCTTATCTGAATTTTAAAGTTATGAATGATTTGGTGAGGAAAGATCTTGCTAGAGGAATTCCACAAGTGGAGTTCTCCAAGGATGGTTTGTGTGATGCCTGTCAAAAAGGGAAACAAAAGAAGGCATCATTCAAAAGCAAGACAGAGTCATCAATTGTCCATCAGCTTGAATTACTTCATATGGATCTGTTTGGCCCTGTAAATGTCATGTCTATCTCAAGTGAAATCATTATCAATCACATCAAGATGGTAAACAATCATCCTGATTTCAAAGTAAGAAGGATTAGGAGTGACAATGGGACAGAATTCAAGTATGAAGGTGTTCTGTGAAGAAAATGGTATTTTGCATGAGTTTTCAGCAGCAAGGACACCACAGCAAAATGGTGTAGTTGAAAGGAAAAACAGAACACTTATTGAAGCTGCAAGGACAATGCTAGATGAATCAAAGTTACCAACTTATTTTTGGGCTGAGGCAGTTAACACAACTTGCTTCACTCAAAATATTTCTTTGATTAATCAGGCCAAGGGAATGACCCCTTATCAACTACTCAAAGGAAAGAAGCCACTATTGGATTTTCTTCATGTCTTTGGATGCAAATGCTTTGTTTTGAGGAATCAAGCTGAGCATTTGGGGAAATTTGAAGCAAAGGCAGATGAAGCAATATTTATGGGATATGCAGCAGGGAAAGCTTACAGAGTCTATAACCTCAGAACCAACATTGTTATGGAATCTGTACATGTTGTTTTTTATGATCTCAAAATTCAAGGTCTCTGTGATAAAGGTTTCCATGAAAGTCTTTCTTTTGAAAATGAGGAAGGAGATCAAGTGAATCATGTTAAGGCTACTGAGAAACAGCCTAAAGTTGTTGTATCTAGCACAGATGAAAGCAGCAGTGAAGATGAAATTGTCGCATTGAGATTGAAAAGAATAGCTGCTAGCAGACCAAATGGTCATTTCGTTGACAGTCATAATGGAGGATTCGTTGACAGTCAAAATGAGCGTTTCGTTGACAGCCAAAATGGTCATACCGTTGACAGTCATAGAAATGCTTCTAGAAGTGATCAATTAGGGACAACAAACTCAGGGGGAGTTTCTCAAGGACAATTATCCAATCAAGGCAATCATGATCATGAAGCTACCTCGTCAAGATCAAATCTTACTCCCTCAAGGAAATGGACTAAAGATCATCCCTTTGAACTTATTATAGGTGATGTTTCTTCAAAAGTCCAAACTAGAAGAGCAACTCAAGAGGAATGTCTATATAGCAGCTTTCTGTCTCAAGATGAGCCAAAGAAAGTTGAGGATGCACTTCTAGATCCAGATTGGGTTTTAGCTATGCAAGAGGAGTTAAACCAATTTGAGAGGAACAATTTTTGGAAGCTGGTGCCCAATCCTAAGGACAGGAGTGTCATAGGCACAAAATGGGTGTTCAGAAACAAGATGGATGAAAATGGCATAGTCACAAGGAACAAAGCTAGATTGGTTGCAAAAGGCTATTCACAGGAAGAGGGAATTGATTTTGATGAAACCTTTGCTCCTGTTGCAAGACTAGAAGCAATAAGGATTTTCCTAGCCTATGCAGCCCATGCCAATTTCAAGGTCTATCAAATGGATGTGAAGAGTGCTTTTCTGAATGGGGAATTGGAAGAGGAGGTGTATGTAAGTCAACCTCCTGGTTTTGAAGATGATGATTTTCCAGAATATGTATACTTCCTCCTCAAAGCACTCTATGGTTTGAAACAAGCACTTAGAGCCTGGTATGACACACTTTCACAGTTCCTCCTTGAGAATCACTTCACTAGAGGTACTGTAGATAAAACTCTATTTCACAGGGTTGTGAATGGCTCTACTATACTTGTTCAAATTTATGTAGATGACATAATCTTTGGGTCTACAGATGTGAAACTTTGTCAAAAGTTTGCCAAGCTTATGCAAAGTAAATATGAAATGAGCATGATGGGAGAATTAACTTACTTTCTTGGTCTCCAAGTGAAGCAGGTTAAAGAAGGCATTTTCATTAGTCAAACAAAATATATTCATGATTTATTAAAGAAATTTAACTTAATGGAATGATCTCCTGCCAAAACTCCCATGCCTACTGCCACCAAACTTGAATTGAATACTAAGGAAAAATCTGTGGACATTTCAAGTTACAGAGGCATGGTAGGCTCACTTCTATATTTAACAGCTAGTAGACCTGATATTGTGTTTGCTACATGTCTATGTGCTAGATTTCAGGCTGATCCTAGGGAATCCCATTTAGTTGCTATTAAAAGAATTTTCAGATATCTCAAAGGAACACCAAACCTTGGCATTTGGTATCCTAGAGAATCTGGCTTTGAACTAATTGGTTATTCAGATGCAGATTTTGCAGGATGTAAAATTGACAGGAAAAGCACAACTGGCACCTGTCAATTCTTAGGAAACAAGTTTGTCTCATAGTTCAGCAAGAAACAAAACTCAGTTTCTACCTCCACAGCTGAGGCTGAGTATATTGCAGCTGGAAGTTGTTGTGCACAGATTTTATGGATGAAAAATCAACTACTTGATTATGGAATAAGAGTTGAGAAAATTCCTATTTTCTGTGACAACACTAGTGTCATTGCCATTACTGAGAATCCAGTGCAGCATTCAAGGACCAAGCACATTGACATCAAGTACCATTTCATTAGAGAACATGTTATGAATGGTACTGTGGAGTTACATTTTGTTCCAAGTGAACAACAACTTGCAAACATCTTTACCAAGCCACTTGATGAATCAACATTCTCAAGATTAGTAAGTGAGCTAGGTATGCTAAATTTCTCTTAATTATTTTTGAGATGTTTACAAGTTAAAATGCAGCCAGAAATTTGCTATGTTTTTCTGTGAATTAATTTTCTCAGGAAAAAGTAAAATTTTGTCTAAGTCAAAATTACTATGTCAACGAAACGAACCATTTCGTTGACAGTCTTAGCATTTTTCTGGGTGTTTCGTTGATAGCTCTTTTATATCAACGAAACGCAGCTTTATCAACGAAATAAGACGGGACGTTAACCGCCCAATCCTGATTCGTTGATTTAGCGCAATTAATCTGAACCGTTGAAATTTGTCATGTCCGTTACCACGATCTATACATACACCCCTGTAAGTATAAATCATGGTAATACTTTAAAGTTAACGGTTATATTTTTTAAGCCAATCCAGTAATTTACATTGATTGTTGGATTTAATTTCTGAGAATTTTTGGGGGAGTATTTAAGAAATTCTTTTTTACCTGTTCTCAAAAATTCCAAAGGCTTTTCTTTCTTCTTCTCTCTAACAAGCAATTCAGTTCGAAGCTTTTCTACACTCAACAATGGCACCCATAGTCAAGCTTATGTCTGCTGGAGGGTTTATCTATGAGAAAAACAACTCCATCCCCTTTGTTGTCAAGGAAAGCCCGAACAACATCTTTTTCAAGATGATGGACTTCATGAAGAATTACAAGTTGAGCTATGCAATGTTTCACTCTACACAACTCTACAATGATATAATCGAGGAGATTTGGACCTCATGTGAGTATAGTGGGACAAATTGCACTTTGCAATTCACCATCCAAGGTAATGGGTATATAGTTAATTCTGATGTATTGCAAGCATGTCTACATATTCCTGAAAATAACTGTAATGCTTTGCCTACAAACACTGAAATTGTTAACATGCTAAATTCTATAAACTACTCATTGCCTACTGATAATTTGGGTAAGATTATTAGGAGAGGTTTGGTTAGAGAATACAGTTACTTAGCTGATGCATTCATAAAGGTATTTTCTGGCAAAATTAGTAATTTTGATGCATTAACTAATTCCATGTTAATTCTCTTAACCATGCTCCTAACTGATAGATATTATAACTTTAGCACCCAACTTATGTATGAAATTGGTGCTAAGTTGGGTGATAAGGCAAATAGGAAAAAGAATATCTATTATGCTAGGTTTCTGATGATGTTGGCTAAACATTTTAGTCCAGCACCATTAGTTATCTCTAACCCTGTTTCCAGGTTTGAGTGTTTTGTGCAAGAGAAGAGGGTTTTGACAGATATCCTGAGACTTAACCACAATGGTGATGTCCCAATGGTGTATCTGCCCATCATTGAGGTAACTTCTTCTAACCCTGTTAGTATAGTTGCTACTTCTATTGTTTCCCCTACCAATGTTGCTATGGAGTCTGTAGCTATGTCCCAACAGGCTCCTGCCCAAGCAGCAAAACCTAAATCTAAGAAATCCTCAAAGCCAACCTCAGGTGCTTCTCAAAAGGCACATGTTGCAAAAACTACTTCACAACCTAAGGGGAGTGATTCTGGAGCTGTAAGAGGTGAGGGAAGGGGTGAACATCAAAGAAACCCCAAGAATAAGGAAGGAAAGGATAGTGTGTCCCAACCAAGCCCCATTGTGTCTTCCCAACAAGGCACAATGAGTAAAATGGATTTAAACACAAGTCTAGTTGTATCCTCCCAAAAGGATGTGATTATTGAAACAAGCTCTCCTCCAAGAGCATACTCCAAGAGGGTAAGGGACACTTCAAGCCCACAATCTACATTTTCCCAATACCAAAGGAGAGTGAAGCAAAAATCCAAGGGTACACAGGGTGCACACACTCTGGAAGCAACACTTCCAGTTTCACAAATTCAGTTTGATGTAACCCCTATTATTACTCTGGGTTTACAGTCCCATTCTCTAAACATCAACCTTGAACTATCTCCATCAAATTCACCAACTCAGTCTTTAGATGTGGACATGATCCATTCATCTATTCCTGATTCTCCAACTCTTATCTTGGAGAAGCCCCACTCTGAAGCTGGTGGCAATCACTTGTTAAGTGATTTGTTGGGCCATCAACCAACTTTTTCTGAAGTTGCAAGAGGATCTGTGGACCAATCTCTAAAATCAATCACCACAGATTCTACTGTAATTTCACTTTCTCAAAGTGCTTTATTGACTTCATCAACGAAACAGTCTCTTTCGTTGACAAGTGTTTCTCCATCAACGGTATCCATACCGTTGACAGTTCAAACTACCATTCCGTTGATAGGTCATTCTACACCCCTTATTGCAAATCAAGTTGTTTCCACAACTAGTGTAGATGACCTGGTGGTAGTTGAGACACTTTTAGGTTTGAGAGGGAGTGAAATTGAGAGGCTGGCTTGCAGCCAGGCAAAAGGAGAGAATGAGAGTGAGAGGCTGGCTATTTCTTCCAGCCAGGCAAAAGGAGAGACTGGGGGTTCCACCTTAGTAGGTGAAGGTGAGGGTGTGAGAGGTGTGAGCCATGGGGAGCCCATGATGCAAGAAAATAGAGGAGAGAAAGAAGGGACTACAGGAGCAGCAAGGGAGGAGGCAACCATTTCTAGTGAGTTAATGAGGGTCAATGAGGGAGAAAGGGAACTTACTTTCCAAGAGCATTATCAACAAACTCTGGATAGTATTTCCCTGGATCCTGAGACCTTTACTCACCCTGTGCCAGCCTATCAAATTATGGCTCAACAGGGCAATGTGGAGGCAGAGAGGTCACTAAACCTAATTCATACAACTGCATCAATGCAAAGAGCAAAGGATGCCTTGACCAATCTATCTCCAACAGCTGCAGCAAGTGGAGACTTTGACTTTTCTGATGATGAGGACAGCTTTGGTGACAATCTACAGGTGGCCACTACTTCATAGACTGGGACTTCTGTGGTGCCTCCTAGACCAAACTGGCTTTCTCAGGATATGCAAGGAAGATGCACTCTAGATGCTGCTATCTCAAGGCAGTACACTGAGGCATATCTAGCTCATGAGTCTGCAAATGCAAGGGACAAGAAATTCTACAAGGCCATCATGGATTCTCTGGAAATCCAAAGACTACAGATGCTACAGACAAGGATTGAAGCTACAGAAATCAAGGATTCCATTAGCAACCTCAGGGATGCTACTGACAGGAGGCTAGATGAAAAGCTTCCTCTTCTAACTGTGTCCAAGATGAACAGGTTTTTCTCCAAGGAACCTGAAGTGTCCTCATCTTTGAAGACTCTTTCCTCTAGAGTGGACAAAGTTGAGGCTACACTTTCTCACATGCAAAAGGAACAGGAAAAACAGACACAGCTACTCACCCAGCTTTTGGCAGCTCAAGGACTCCCTATCATCTCACTTGATGATAACAAAAAGGGGGAGAAATCTAATGAGCTAGCGAAATCTAAAGAGCTTGATATACAAATCACAAAGGTTTTGGTTCCAGCCATTTCCTTACCAAATGAGCCACTAGCAATGGGGGAGCTTGGACAGAAGAAAAAGGATGGTATTGACCTCAGGAAGCTTCTATGAGGATGAGACTTGCAGAATAGATTAAAGATCATTGGTCCAACATAGAAACAAGGGTCAAGAATATTGCTGAAACTGCAAAGAATTCAAATCCATCAACGGATCAACCATCAACGAATGCCATGGTTGTAACATCAACGGAATGGGAGCCACAGTTCAAGAGTTCTTATGTAATAGAACCCCTTCAGCATGGACTCTTTCAAGATTCAAGAAATGAGAAAGGGCAAGCTTCATGCTTTAGGAATGTGGATGCAAGAGGGATATCTCCAATATCACCTGTCAAACCCAAGGGCAAGAACACTGCAAGGATATTTTATCCTCCACCAAAGCCAGATGAGTTCAAAATCCTAGGGAAGCTGATTATTGAAAGCAAAGAAAGCAATCATCCAAGCATAAGGAACCAAAGGGCCATCATATACAGGGATAGCAAAGAAATCTGCATTTGGGTTGGTCACCCAAATTTTACTAAGGCCAAAGCTGAAGAATCTGAAAGGGTAGCAATGCAAGCTCTTGCAGTTGCTCAATCTCTTGAAGATGAAGAAACCCTAAAGGAAGAAAAGGCCAAGGATGAAGCTGAGGAAGCTGGAAAGGAAAGGAAGAGTGTAAGGCAGCCAAAGGCTAGAGCAAAAAGGAATCTAATCTTTGATAAAGATGATTCTCAGAACACTGCCCAAGACTCTTCCACAACTAGTGCACATCAAATTCCTGTTGATCAACCTCATGAAGGAAAGTTGGCCTGTGATCCTGCACATCCTGTCAACTTTCATGATCAACAAATAATGCCAAAAGAGGAGCCTTTTGAATTTGTTGAGGCCTACTTTCCAAAGTTTCTATTTGAGAAGGATCAACCAATGAAGAAAAAGAAAAGGGTTGTTAAAGCAAAGCCAGTATTTATGAGAAAGCCACAACCTCAGAAACCCCCTGCAAATCCAGAGGACTGCATGTACATTGCTGACATCAGGGAAGAATCCAGTCTACATCTTGACTTAGACAACCTGGTGGAAGTAAGGGGCATTGCAGCTTCTCAAAAATTGCCAGAGAGACTGTTCTTTGCATTCAAGGGTGGTAGAGAACAGGTGTGGCCTCTCTACAGAATTTTAGGAGAAGACTACCAAACACTACTCTCAGTGTTTAGATGCTTGAAGAAAGACTTTGGCTTCACCAAAACAGCCAAGTCTGAGGTGGTCTCCAAAATTTGTCAGATAAAGGCTAGCTGGAACAAGTCTGAGGCTCTTCCCAGGATGCTTAGAGTGCCCTCAACAGGAAAGAAGATCCATCTTCAACCATACTGGATGATGGAATTTAAGGACAAGGACAATTGCAGAAGATTCTTCAGGATGGAAGACCAGCTGGATAAGGCATCTAATCAAACTCTAAAGTTTATGCAATCCATGCTTGGTGATCAAGATGAAGAAGAGAAGATCCTTTACAGAAGGCTACAGGTCCAAATTGAGGAAAACAACTCTAAGAGAGGGAAGAAGACTATGCCACAAAGAAGACACAGATGAATCATTTGTTCAGTCTAGAGGAGCACTCTTGGGCATTAGTCTTGTAAGTCTAATATTTTGTCTAAAATATTATGAAGCTTAATGCATTTTCTACTTTTGTAATTTATGATGTATCTGAGTGTTTTTGTTATCATCAAGTCTCTTGATTTATGGCTGTTATTCTATCAGTCATAAATTGGGGGAGATTGTTAGGAATATGTTGTTCTTGATGATAAACATAAAACACTTAGTAGAATTTGTGTAAAGTCATTTTGTAGCTGTCAACGGAATGGTATGCTTTGCAGCAATCCGTTGACAGGTAGCTCATCAACGAAATGAGTGATGTAGCAATTGCATTGTACAATACTTCTAGTTTGATATGCATTTCATTGTAGATATTAGATAGGTTTTCTAAGTCATGTTGACTAAGTACTAGATAGGCAAAATAGGTTGGTTAATTGTAAATATCTCATGCCTTGTAATTTTGCCTAAGTGAAGACCTATCAACGGAATGAAGATTATCCTATCAACGGTATGGAGTTTACTCATCAACGGAATGAAGATTATCCTATCAACGGTATGGAGTTTTCTCATCAACGTAATGAAGAATAAAGCTATCAACGAAACACATCTCCCTGCTATCAACGAATCATTATTGCTTTTCTGAATAGTTGACAAAGTGATAGTGACAGTTTACTGAACAGATCTAAAGGTGATGTGGAAGTGTACTTTGCATTGGAAACCATTAAAATGGATATGGGGAATAAGGAAACATCCCAGTTTCCAATTGGGATCTTGGGAGTGATCATAATAAGCATGAAGACAAAAGCAAATATCTTCAAGGACCACTGGACAAAGGGATGAAAAGCAAACTATTGGCGGTTACTCATTGTACTTTTATTGTAGCCAAAAATAGAGTTGTAAACTTGGGTTTATATAACCAAGTGTAGCAGTTACTTTACAAAGAGAGAAGAAAAATAAATAGATTGTATTAGCTATTTTTGAGAGCATTTTTCTTCTCTACATTATTGTAACTGAGCAGCTGTGTACTTTTGTATCACAGATTATTTCCGCAATAAAAATCACATCAGTTGGATCATCAAACAATCCAACTGAAATTATTAAGTGCTTGTGGTTTTTATTTTATAAGTTCAGTTTTAATTTGTAAGTTGTTTTTAAGTTTGAGAAATATCAAGGAATTGTATTCAACCCCCCCTTCTACAATTCTGTTAGGTCATTTGGGATTAACAGAAGTTGTGTAGTATATAAACACAGTTTTGGTTTTGGTTCGGTGTGAATCAAGATAGAAGCTCTCAAGAACATAGAATTTCTTGAGAGAGTTTTTGTAAGCTAGCAGCTCTCAAGAACATCAGAATTTCTTGAGAGAGTTTGTAACAGTTTTATATCAGATTTAATAAAGCTGTTATCTTTCTTTCATATTTGTGATATAGACATTAAGAAGTCGATTATCTTATACTATTGTATTCAACCCCCCTTCTACAATTGGTATCAGAGCAAACTGATTTAATTCTGAATCAGATACGATCTAAAGATGTCGACAACCAAGTATGAAAGCATGAAGATTCCCATCTTGAAGAAATCAGAATATCCAACAGGGAGGGTAAAGATGCTGATGTACCTGGAAGCTATGGATCCTAACTATTTGGACATGATTCGTGATGGACCATATATTCCTACAAGGATTGTAGAACGAACAGATACAGTACCTGAACATTATGTGGTCAAGGCTAAAAGTGAATGGACTCCAGAAGAAAAAACTCATGTACTCAGGGAACCAAAGATAAAGAATATCTTGCACAGTAGTCTTGATGATGTCATGTCAAATAGAGTGATTGCATGCAAGTCTTCAAAAGAAATCTGGGATACTTTGGAAACTCAATGCCAGGGATCTGCATCTGTCAAGAAAAACAGAAGGGCTCTTTTGATTCAAGAATATGAACAATTTGATGCAAGACCTGATGAGAGCCTAACTGATCTATATGATAGATTTCTGACACTATTGAACAGTTTATCTTTAGTTGACAAGGAATATGAAACTGAAGATTCAAACACCAAGTTTCTAAGAGCTTTACCTGAAGAATGGGACACTCAGACCTCGATCGTTAGACATCAGTATGATCTTAACAATGTGTCTCTTGATGAAGTCTATGGGATGCTAAGAACTCATGATCTTGAAGTTCAACAGAGGAAGAACAAGAAAAGCAGCAAGGCAAAATCAATTGCTTTGAAAGCAGAGGCTAAATCAAAAGGAAAAGCTATGGAGGTCTCTAGAAGTAAATCAAGAGTAGCTGAGTCAGATCCTGATGACTCTTCATCAAATACTGATGGCAATCCTGATGCCAATACTGATGATGATTCTTCTGACTCAGACATGGAAGAGATGGTTGCTATGATTGTCAGAAACTTCAGAAGGATGAAGTTCAGGAAGAATAGAAGACAAGGCAACTTTCAGAAAAAGGTTTTCAATCCAAACAAAGATAAGTATATCAAAAAGGACAGCAAGGGTAACAAATTTGACAAGTCAAAGGTTAGATGCTACAAGTGCAATGGTATGGGTCACTTTGCTTCTGAGTGCAAGAAGACAAAGGCACTTATCACATCAAGCAAGGATTGGATGGACTCCTCCTCAGAATCTGATACTGAGGTGGTCAACTATGCTCTAATGGCCAATGCTGATGTAACTGCTGCTCCTGATGATAAGGTACTAAATACTATCTTTGATTTTGATACTGATAATGCTTCTGAGTTAAGACGTTTTCTAAAGTCATTACATATTAGCTTTAGAAGTCAAACTGCTGAAAATACTATGATATTATCTGAGATGTCTGAACTTAGAAAAATGAATGATATATTAGAAGCTGAATTTTCTCGTATGCAAGAAGTACAAAAAGAATGTGATAATGCTAATCACATGTATTTAGAGATGAAATCCAAATGTACTGATCTTGAAAAGGAACTTGAATATGCTAATGAGAAAATCAGAACCTAGACAGACTCTGGTAGGAAATTTCATGAGATTAATACCTCTAAGAATTGGAAAGAGTGTCTAGGATATAAGTCAGACGAGGATAAGAAATTGAAAGAGAAAATTGTCATTGATGAGACAGTCAGTCCAAAGACCTATAGACATGTTATAGATACAACCAAATCTAAGATTACTCCTGTTAATTTTGTTTTTGGTAAGGATTCCAATTCTACTTTTGAAAAGGGATCTACTTCTACTCAAGGAATTAAAATTATAAAGTCTAAACCTGTCATGAATAAAGTCATTAAGAATGTAGGTCTATTGTCTCAGAAACAGCTTAAGGATAAAATTTGTGAGGTGACAGATAAGAAAAAGGAAGCTACTGTTAAGAGAAACAGGAATGGTAAAGTTGGGATCAATAAAGAGAATGGTTATAAATATATCCCAAATGAACCTAGAAAGTGTTGTTTTAACTGTGGTAACTCTAATCATCTTGCTATTGATTGTAAGAAGAGTAAGAAGAAGATTGCTGATATTTCTAAGTCTGATGTTAGGAATAGATCAGTATTTTATAAACCGCAGAAGTCCTGTTTTCATTGTGGTAGTGTATGGCATTCTATTTATAATTGTAAAGATTATCATGATTTGTACTATAACTTTTATGACCCACTGCCTAAGATTGATAATAGTACAAAGTCTGATAGAGTTGATAATGTCATTGTGAAGCATGCTTTTGTTAATACTGATACTGACAAAGCCAATCCTGATGGAGTAAATCTTGTCAGGACTGCTAAAGTCAGAAAGTCTTCTGCTGTGAAAGTTAATAAATTGCATGGAAAAGGAACCCAACAAGTATGGGTTCCTAAATGTTCTAACTAGTGTGTTTCTATTCTGATTGTAGGGTAAAAAGAAAAATGTGTTAGTCATGGATAGTGGATGTTCTGTGCACATGACTGGAAAGAAAGCCCTGTTATCAGAATATGAGGAAAAAGCTGGCCCAACTGTGTCTTATGGAGATGGCAACATTGGACAAACTTTGGGATATGGCAATATAATCATTGGAAATGGCATCATTGAAAAAGTAGCTCTAGTGAAGGGACTAAAACACAACTTGTTGAGTATTAGTCAAATCACTGACAGAGGTTATCATGTCAACTTCTATTCCACTCATTGTGAAGTAGTCAGTAAAGCAACAAGCAAGATAACACTGACTGACTACAGGCATGGTAACATATATGAAGCCAACATTCAATCAAATACTGATGACTCCCCTACCTGTTTGAACAGTAAAGCATCAGTAGATGAAAGTTGGAATTGGCACAAGAAGCTTTCTCATCTCAACTTCAGCAATGTCAATGAGTTGGTTAAGAAAGATTTAGTGAGAGGATTACCAAAAGTGTCATATACTCCTGATGGACTCTGTGATGCATGTCAGAAAGCAAAACAAAGAAGGACATCATTCCGGAGTAAATCAGAATCCTCAATTGAAGAACCATATCACATGCTACATCTTGATCTATTTGGTCCAATCAACATCATGTCCATCAGTAAGAAAAGGTACACTCTTGTAATTGTTAATGAATATTCTAGATTCACCTGGGTGTATTTTCTGCACAGAAAAGATGAAACTCCTGAAGTTCTGTTGGATCATGTGAGAATGATTGAGACAACCACAAAGTACAAAGTCAAGATTTTGAGAAGTGATAATGGTACTGAATTTAAGAATTCAAAGATGGAAGAGTTCTGCAAATACAAAGGAATTATTCAACAATTCTCTGCTCCTGGCACACCCCAGCAAAATGGAGTAGTTGAAAGGAAAAATAGAACTCTTATTGAAGCTGGCAGAACTATGTTGGAAGAAGAAAAATTACCTACATATTTCTAGGCAGAAGCGGTCAACACAGCATGCTATACTCAAAATCTAACATTAATAAACAGGCATGGTGTTACTCCTTATCAGTCACTCAATGAGAAGAAACCAAGTCTGAAGCATCTGCATGTGTTTGGCTGTAAATGTTTTTTTCTCAGAACTCATCCTGAACAGCTAGGGAAATTTGAAACAAAGGCTGATGAAGGAATTTTCATAGGCTATCCTGCATCAAGAGCCTTCAGAGTTTTTAATTTGAGGACAAGGACTGTCATGGAGTCAATACATGTATCTTTTGATGACAAGAAGATAACTGGAATCAATGAAGACTCTCATGATAGATTGATTTTTGAAAATGAAGCTACCAAGGAACATGAAGAAAGTGAATCAGATCCTGTCAATACATCAGATCCTGATGGGTCACCAAATCCTGATGACAAACCAGATGCTGATGGTGCAAATACTGATGATGCAATCAATAGTGATACTTCTATTAGTGCTAATGTTGAGGGGGAGCAACAACATTCTACTAAAAGTTCAGAGTCAACTCAATCATCAGGACAGAATTCTTCAGATACTGATTCAAGTGATGATCCTGATAACTTATCAGGAGGACATGGCAATCATTCAGGGAGAGCTTCAAATCAAGCAAGTTCTTCAAGTCAAGATAACACCAATCCAGGGGGAGCATCTACTTCAAGAAATAATTTAACACCAGCAAGGAAATGGACTGCAAGTCATACTCCTGATTTGATCATTGGGGATCCTGATGCAGGTGTTCAAACAAGAAGTGCAACTCAAAATGAATGTCTATACAATAACTTTCTATCCAAGGAGGAGCCAAAGAAAGTGGAAGATGCACTTAGAGATGCTGATTGGGTTACTGCAATGCAAGAGGAACTGAATGAATTTGAAAGAAATGAAGTCTGGAAACTGGTACCAAGACCAAAGAATAGATCAATTGTTGGTACAAAGTGGATTTTCAAAAACAAGACTGATTCTGATGGAGTAATAATCAGAAACAAAGCAAGACTAGTTGCAAAGGGGTATTCTCAACAAGAGGGAATTGATTATGATGAAACTTTTGCTCCTGTTGCAAGACTAGAAGCCATCAGGATATTTCTTGCTTATGCAGCACATAAGAAATTCAAGGTTTTACAGATGGATGTTAAAAGTGCTTTCTTAAATGGAGAACTGGAGGAAGAAGTCTATGTTGAGCAACCTCCTGGTTTCATTGATCCTAAATATCCAGATCATGTCTACAGATTAGATAAGGCACTTTATGGACTAAAGCAAGCTCCAAGAGCATGGTATGAAACTTTAGCTCTATTCTTACTGGAAAGTGGATTCAAAAGAGGTGCTACTGATAAAACTCTATTTTATTTGAATCATGGTAAGGACTTGTTGTTAGTTCAGATTTATGTTGATGATATCATTTTTGGGTCAACAAACAATAAGCTATGTGAAAAGTTTTCCAAGCTTATGCAGTCAAGATATCAAATGAGCATGATGGGAGAAATGAGTTACTTTCTTGGTCTTCAAGTTAAACAGACTGATGAAGGGATTTTTATCAATCAGTCTAAATATACAAGGAATTTATTGACAAGGTTTAACATGCAAGATAGTTCTCCTGCTACAACTCCCATAGCTACAGCTACCAAACTTGATCCTGATCAAGGTACTGAGGTAGATGTAACTCACTATAGAGGAATGATTGGATCTTTATTGTATCTCACTGCAAGTAGACCAGATATCATGTTTGTAACCTGTCTGTGTGCAAGATTTCAAGCAAAACCTAGAGAACCCCATCTGATTGCAGTCAAAAGAATTTTCAGATATCTCAAAGGCACTTCTTCACTTGGCCTTTGGTATGCAAGGGAATCAGATTTTGGGTTGTGTGGTTATTCAGATGCTGATTTTGCAGGATGCAAAATAGACAGGAAAAGTACTTCAGAAAGCTGTCAGTTTTTGGGTGGAAGACTAGTTTCATGGTTCAGTAAAAAGCAAAAATTCATTTCCACTTCAACTGCAGAAGCTGAGTACATTGCTGTAGGAAGTTGTTGTGCTCAGATAATGTGGATGAGAAATCAGTTGTTAGATTATGGCCTGTCATACTCAAAAATCCCTATTTATTGTGATAACCAAAGTGCTATTGCAATGACAGGAAATCCAGTTCAACATTCTCTTACTAAACACATCAGTATTCGATATCACTTCATAAGAGAACAAGTTCTGGAAGGAACAATTGAACTTCACTTTGTTCCTACTGATCAACAACTAGCTGATATATTCACCAAGCCACTACCTGAAGCTACTTTCAATAAATTGGTGAATGAACTTGGAATGATGAACTTTGAGGATTTCTGAGGAAAGCTACAGAGAGGAAATCCTGATAACTGTCAAATCCTGATGGTTATTCAGAAAGGTATGTTTTCTTTGATCAAATCCTGATAGGATGCAATCCTGACAGGAAGTCAACTGGTCAAATCCTGATGCTCAGATATTGAAGCTGGTATGAAAACCAGAGGTTCTATGCTAATTTGTCATCAACACTTCTGGTAAACTCTGGAAATAAGATTTTTACTTAGTCTTTGATTAAGTTTTCAGTCTTAATTCTCAATTTCAATTATATTTTTATCAGAGTTTACTATTCGTCATTTTATATGTCAAATATCAGTGTTACTAACAAATTTTGCAGGCAAGTAAAGAAAGAAAACAGTTGAGAAAATAGACATATTTCATTAATTCTTGAAGATTCATTACAAATGAAAATGGAAATTACATATTTTTTTTCCTAGTCTATTGTTCTACTCAGGAACACGTGCCCTACAGATTAGCATGAATGCTCCTGAGCAGCTTCACAGTCCATCAGGACTGAACTGTCTCTTGTTCCATCCTTAAAGGACAAGAAGAGGAACTGATGCACTTGAAGGCGGATCGTCACCGTGACCACCGGGACTCTTCCGTGCCTCCAACTTGCATGACATACAAGCATCACAGATTCTCTTCTTTCTTTTCTCAAGCTCTCGGACGAGCTCTTCATCATCTTCATCTTCATCCTCTTCATCATTGACAAATATGAGATTGTCAAGAGGGTTCCAGTCAGGATTGGCCTGCTGGAAATTGTGCCAAAGCACATCGACCATTGCGTTAACAAAGGCTTCATGTTCCCGAGGGTCAGGAACTGGTTGAGGCTCTTCATCTTCTGCGATCTCAGCCAGTGCATCGAACATCTCTTGCCAGATTTCATTAAGATTTTCGACTTCTTCGTCTGGAAAGTTGTTTTGTTGTTGGTTGGCAGCCATTGAAAAACAAAGAAGGTGAAAGGTTTTCGTAAGTTTTTCTCTGGAGAGGGTTTGTGTTTTAATAGATATATGATGTTTATGCTTAACAGTTCTATTTTATAGAGAATGTGTGTTAAGGATGCAGGTCATTTTCTCAATATCGAGGCGACTATTCAGTTTCTCATAATCACTTTGTCTCGGTAATTGGTAAGAATGGTTACATGGGTATTATGCTATTTGTTTTGTAATCAATTTTTTTTTTAAAAACAGCACTTATCAGGATTATCAAAATAAATTTTGTTTTCTTAAATAAAATTTTATTTTACTTCATATTAATTTTTTTTTTAATCCTGATAAGGCAAATGGTTTCATAGGAAATGCTTTTATTCCTGATGAGGTTAGGCTTTTCTTACATAGGAAAATGCCTACTCGTTATGGTTTAATTTCTAATGCTATGGGGCAAGGCCAATCACACCTTGTTCCTAACCCAAGCATTCATCCTAAACAGTCTAAACAGTCAAATGCCACCTCTAATGTCTCTCAAAAGACTTTAGTTGTAAAAGCAAAGAAGTCAGCTAGAACTAATGTGTCAGGAAGGCAACCAGGTTCAAAGGATTTTTCCTCTACACCTATCACTAAAAAGAAGTTACAAGGGGGTGTACAAGGGGTCCTGGTGAAGAAAGCTGCAAAGGGAGGTGAGACTGTTTCTGTTAAAAGAAAATTAGTTCTCAGGGATGAGACTTACTCAGAGGATGATTTACCTATATCCTCTGTGATGAATGTGAATAAGGAAGTTGCTGATACTGCTACTGCAGCTGTGGTTCCATTGTCTACACCACAGAAGAAAAGGAAGTTATCAAAAAGCAGGTATCATATTCCTTTAGAAAAGAAGCAGGATACTGATGTACATGACACTTCTATTCTGAATAAGCAATCAGTTTCTACTGCTCAAGCAAATCCTGATGTTAGTATTCCTGATACTGCACCAAGTCAAGTGGTTAATATTTCAGACTCTCCAGCACAGGACTCTCCAACAAAAAGACATGTTGATATTTCATGGGAGAAGTATGGTGCTGCTGCTTCCAATCTTGGGATAAAACATCCAATGGAAAGCTAAGGAAGGCAGAAGAGTTAGTCTATCAGAGACAGAAGAAACTGAAAGGATTAAGCCCACAAGAACCTGAACCTCAAAGTGGTTCAGCAGCTCTTTCTGATGATCCAGCCACACAAGAACCACTCAATCAGAGTTTGAGTGAAGGCTTAGCTCGTGGAATGGTCCCACAAGAACCATTTTCTCAAAGGGAGAATGCAGACATCGACATTCCAGCTACACAAGAACCATCTTCTCAAAGTGAAGATGCAGGCCAAGCTACAGTTTCTGAGAAATTTCCTGACAATGCTCAAGGGATTTCTGGTGCAGATGAAGTTCAAAGATTGGTCGAGGACATTGTCAATGAGGGAAGCACACAAGAACCTTTGACTCAAAGTGTTGAAGCAGCTTCTGAACCTCAAGCTCCACAAGAACCATTGGTAGCAACTACTGATGCAAGCATATCAAATCCTGACAGTGTTCATCCTGACGCTAGTGGTGCTCCTGATGTTGAACCTATCCTGATACAGCCACTTCGTTCAAGACCAATGGATCATCCTATCATAGATTCACAGGATAAAATGAAAGGTATAGCTATTCCTGATCCTGATGATACTCATAGTACTGATGATGATAACTCTGATGATAGAGATGATGATGAGAATCGAAAAGAGAAAGAACAGCTTGCTACAACACTCAAAATTAGTCTTGGAACTAATTTTGGTTCATCAAGTACATATATGGCTGGCAAAGCTTCCACTGGGAAAGATCAGAGACAAGATTTTTCTATTCCTTCCTTTAATCCTGCTGAGGCACTTAGACAGAATGAATGGAACAATTCATGTCACAGATCTGCTGAATCTGTAAGTTATTCTTCTGCTTTGGAACATGCCTATGATGCAGTGAAATCTATAGAGAATCAAGACTTGAAGAATCATCTGAAGGCTACAACTCTGTTATCCAAAAGCCTAAAAAGTGAGATTGATTCTATCAAGAACTCAACTGAGTTGGTGAGGAATGATATTTCTCAAAATTTTACAAATGTGCCTACTGCTTTTCAGCTAAAGGTAGTAGAATCCCAAGTGAAATCTGTCATTTCTGAACAAACCTCTATCAACAGAAGGATTGATTCTCTGGATACCAAGGTAACTGACATTCAAGCCTCTCTTTCCTTAATTTTGAATTTATTGTCAAATCCTGATGTCAAAAAGGGGGAGAAGGTTAGTCGGACAAAATGCACACCTGATCTAGTATTAAGGAATAATGATGATGATACTGGAGATGATGGTAGTGACAAAGTGATACAAGGAGAAACCTCTGATGCTGCTATTATGAAGTCTACAATTCAAACTTCACAAAGTCAAACAACGCAGTCAACTCATGTTTCTGATTCTGGAGTTAAGACAGTAAGAACTTTGGTGCAATCTCGGATCCCGACGGAAGAACAAATCCTGACACCTGGTCATGGACATACTCTTGCTACAATTCCTGAAGATGATGAAGATATTTTTATTGATAATCCTGAAGATGCATCAAATTTATTCCAGAATTTTTCTACAAAAGATGGCAGAATTGTTACTCTATATCACACTGATAAAAGAGTTCAACAATTATTTGCAAGAAAAGCACTCTCTACAGCAAGTGAAGAATATCCTGATCTCTCACACGAAGAATTCTTAAGACAACAGAGAGAAATGAT
This sequence comes from Heracleum sosnowskyi, assembly GCA_030848705.1. Classification (NCBI taxonomy): domain Eukaryota; kingdom Viridiplantae; phylum Streptophyta; class Magnoliopsida; order Apiales; family Apiaceae; genus Heracleum; species Heracleum sosnowskyi. The sequence continues at coordinate 15,519,597 of CM061237.1, forward strand.
GGAAAGCTTTAATAACCCTGTTTCTGCTAGAGGTAGAGGAAGCAGAGGTAGGAGAGGAGCTAGAAGAAGTAGAAGAGGTTCTTCAACTCAAACAATATCTAGACAAACAAGGTCTAGAGGGTTAAGAATTGAAGAAATTCCTGAACCTATTCAAACTCTAGTAGTTCCTGACAGATCTACTTTTGGTGATGATGGAAATATTGAAGAAGAACCTGAATTGAGAAGAAAATCAAGAAAATCAACTCTCTGCAATACAAATCAAATTGAAGAATCTAATCCTGATGTTGTTCCTGATGATTTTGAAATTCTGCAAGAGATTGATTTGATGATCTTATCTACTGTGATTGATTCTCACAACAAGGAAGTAGATGAAGAAGAAGAAGCCAGAAGAAGAGAAATTACAAGATCAACAAATAGAGATTTCAATCTCTATGTACAAAGGCTTAAACTCTCAAACAGAAGAAAGTGGAGGAACCCAAGCAGACAAGAATCTTCACTAGAAAGAAGCTATGCCTTTGAAAAGGAAAAGGATAAGAAGTGGAAACATATTAGTACACTGAGGTGTGATACACTTATCAATTTTCAGTCTGGAGGAATTATTACAAGCGCTTCAAGTGTTGTTGATTTATCTGAGATGGTTAGATCAAAAGCACTCTGGTTAAAGATGTTTTCAAATCTGAAGCAATTGACAAGTAATTCAAGAGGAGGTATTGGACACAGGGATGCTGAATATCTAAATATGTCATATGTTGATCCTTACTTCTTAACTGAAATTGGAGGTACTTTAACTTCTGAAAACCTGAACAATTTACTAGCTGTTGATATAGTTATAGATTGTCATGATGGTTTTGACAAGAAAGAAAAGCTTCTGTACTTCATGAAAGATGGTAGTGTGAAGATTCTATCTATTCAAGATCTGCTGATGAAAACTACACAGGAACTGAAATATGTTCATTATCTTTTGAGATCGAAGAATCAAATGTGCAAGGAATGAAGTGACATGATTTTGTCAACAATAAGAAGAAGACTGGATGGAAACAGTAATTTCAATGGTAATTATACTCACATGTACTTAAATCAAAGAGGTCAGGATGTGGAAATGCAAAGGGGTACTGCTGTTAAAGAAGTAACTTTTGGCATGACACAACTTACTCTCAATCCTGATGGGAAGGAAATTGCTTATCTTTTGCTTGAAGATCATAGTCTTCAGAAAATCTCCATATTGAATCTCAGAGCAGCTATCTACCAGATTAATGAGGAAGATGAAGAATTCAGAAATCTTAAGGGAAGACTGATTCAAATTCTTGAAGAAAAAGAAGAAAATTTGTTATACAACTTCTTGAAGATAAATTTGTTCTATCAAAGAATTTAAACAGATAAGTTGTTGTTGCAGATACTGTACATTTTGTATATATGTTTTTGACATCATTGAATCTTAGGAATCTATACTTTATTTCACAAAGTATGAGATTGGGGGAGATTGTTAGATCAGAATTCAATGATCGTCAGGAGCTAGACTCAACTAATTATGATTGCTGACGTCATCAGGATTACATGGTCGTCAGGATCAAGATACATATCAGGACTGGGATCAGGTTTGATCATCAGGACTGGAAGCTGATCAGGATTCCTACTTCGAGTTATATTTGGAGTCTAGTTAAACATGGAAGTTTATTCTGTCGGTTCCTGGTTTGTAGAATGTAGCTATCAATTATGGATAGGTTTCAATCTTTGTAATTGATTAGGACTTATCATTGATAGAGAATCTGTGTAGTATATAAACACAGTTTTGGTTTTGGTTCGGTGTGAATCAAGATAGAAGCTCTCACGAACATAGAATTTCTTGAGAGAGTTTGTAACAGTTTTATATCAGATTTAATAAAGCTGTTATCTTTCTTTCATATTTGTGATATATACATTAAGAAGTCGATTATCTTATACTATTGTATTCAACCCCCCTTCTACAATAGATTATTACTGGGCAACATCCTGCTCTATTTTCAGCTCATATGTTTTTAGGGTTCCGTACAGCCTCTCAAGAGTGTAGTCCTTATACTCTTGAGTGTTACTCAAAGAAACAGTCATGGGCTTCCACTCTTTTGGCAAAGCTCTGAGAAATTTGAGATTTGAGTCCTTGACTTAATACACTCTTCCATACAACTTCAATCCATTTAGAAATTTTTGAAATCTACTGAAAGTATCATTCAAAGATTCTCCACTCTTGAAGTGAAAGTGTTCATACTGTTGTATGAGGAGTTGCATCTTGTTTTCTCTCACCTGCTCAGTCACTTCACATATGGTTTGGACAGTGTCCCAAATCTCCTTAGTTGTAGAGCAGTTGATGACATTGTCGAACATATCAGAATCAAGACCATTGAAAAAAATATTCATGGCCTTCTTTTCTTTATGAACGGCGACGATGTCCTCAAGAGTCCATTCTGAACGCAGCTTTGGGATTGTGTCTGGAGCTCCTGCTGGTTCCTGAGCTATTGAGGCGTTTGGCTTCATCGGTACATGAGGGCCATGTTCTATGCCCTCTACATAAACTTCATCCATGGACATAAGATGTAGGCGCATTTTTACTTTCCAGTTAAAGTAATTTTCTCTATCAAGAACTAGTATCTTGACTCCATGATCCTTCAGACTCATAATTCAGTTGTCTTTGATCTTTAAACTTCTTGTATGTTAGAAGCTTGCTCTGATACCAATTGTTATTCCCAGAAAATGAACCAAGATTGTAGAAGGGGGGGGGGGGGTTGAATACAATCTTTGAAAACTTTTCAGTTCTTGATAGTGAAAATATGAAAAATAAAAACAAGAACAGAAACACAAATAAGATGATACAAGAATTAAAAATTCAGGTGGATTATTTTTGTCCACCTGAGAGATTTTTATTGAAGAAATCTATGTGATGTTTATGAATAAACACACAGCTGCAAATACACAACTCTAGCTTCAGCAACTTACAAGGGATACTGCTTTGTGCTCTCTAAATTGCTAAAACCTGATTTCTTGGTTCTAGAGTTATGCTACTACTTGGTTATATAACCCAAGTTTACAAAGATATTTGAACAGCTAATAATACAAAAAGTACATGTGTTCAGAATCCTTGTTTCTCCATCCCGAGCAGTGGTCCGTGTTTGTAGCTTGCCCTTCTTGGCTGATTGTCTTTTATGGAAATGCTACCTTTGACCATGCAAACAGAATGTTGCTTTCATCTTGTCACCTTTCCAGAATTACTGGCTTCTATGCTCTGTGTAGTCTGTCAACCCATGTGCTCTGACATCGCTGTCCTTTCCACAAGTACAGAGAGTATCTGTAGAAGCTACCTGAGTTGTATCCGTTGACAATTTCTTGATCAACCAGTACTGCTATCCGTAGACAGTACAGTGTCCATATACGTAGAAGGCTAATCAAACTATCCGCAGACAGTCAATTTCATGTATGCAGAATTACAAGGCATCGACTATTTACAATTAGCCTCCCTATTCTAAATATTTATTGATAGTCAACATGACTCATTTAACCTATCAAGGCTACTTCAACTTCAACATCAGAAATACACAAGCATGCTACATTTAGTCTTATCCGTAGATAAGCTACCCATCTACGGATACTGCAATAGCGAATTATCCGTTGATTGCTACATTTACTTGTACAAGTTTTTACTAAGTTAATTTGGTTATCATCAAGAAACAACATAGTTCCTAACATGGGGCAATAATCTCTTCAAGAACAGTCATGTCTTCTTTAAGGCTTGGCGACTCAACTGTTCTTATTCCTATTATCGATTTTGTTAAAGTGACGATGATAGCTAAGTGTTTCTTCTTTTCTCGTTAATTACAGTCTCTAATTGTATTGTTGTTTCGACCTTCATGTTTGTTTTGCTAATTGATTAATCTGTCTGTTCTTGTTAATAAGTAACTAATTGCCTTTTTAAGGACATTACCTGTTTTATATTTTTTAACTGAAACAATTAATCTTCAAATTAAAAATAACAAAGGAAAAATATAGATATAATGGTAATATTATTATATTAAACTTATAAAATTCATGTTTATTATAATTTTTTATAACATTCAATTTAAATAACATAATTAATAAAAAACAAAATTAATAATATATTAAAAAAAAAACCAGGTACATTACACAAGCATATAAATTTAATATTTGCACTTTAGTCCATTTTTATATTATTTAAGAGAAAATAAATACGTTAGATCTGTTATTTTAAAATATTTTATATTTTAATATCTAAAATACTACTAAATTTTACGTCAACAATATATTAAATTTAAATAAATCCAATTTATTATATATATATATATAATAAAATTTCATCAAATTATATATAATTACTAAAATCTAAATAAAAAATAAAAAATATTAAAGAAGACTGTGCATCGCACAAGATATAATATATATATATATATATATATATATATATATATATATATATATAATTGTGTATATATTAAATAAAAATATATTAATTTATATAATGTGTGGTTGGCGGTTTGACTTTTGCGATTTTTAAAATGTCGAATCCGCAACCAAATCACAAATTAGCAGTTATCTAAAACTTCATCCGCGACCATTCGCGTTTCGCAGTTATCCGTAATATGCAAGTCGGTTGCGAGCGGTTCTCGCGATTTATGTGGTTGAGCGAATTAAACGTACAGTCTTATGTCGATGTATTATGTATGTATGTAGGTAATTACATTGTGAGTTTCAGAATTTTGGTCCAATAATTAAATTGGAAAATTAGTAATCGAACATTTGTCAACTTCTTTCTCATTTTTGCATGAATTGCATTGAAATTTGAAATATATACTCATTTTGTCTCCTTATTCTTTAAGGATTGAGACAGAGTGTTTGACACATATTTTAAACTTTTATAAAGTATAGATTTACAAATTATTTTATTTTATTTTGAATTAAAATTTAAATATTAATATGTCTGTCAAGCAATGAAAAAAACTGTAAAAAAAATGAGAGGAGGGAAAGAGTAATAGTTTTGTGTAAAGACCTCGTTTGTTTTGTCAATTTTATAATCATAGATTTCAAGGTGATTCAAAAATTTGTGTTTGGATGATTATTATGTAACTAGAAATTACGTTGTTATTTTTGGTAAGTAATTAATGAATTTATATTAGATAACTATGTAACTTGGAGTGACAATGAGGAACCTTGAAACTTATATATTTATATATTTTGGGATAAGAGTTAAAACCTTGAAATTTTGAGTTCACTTGTCAAATTATATCTTTATATATAACTAGCTTTATACCCGTGCAATGCACGGGAAGCTTTATAAATTATTAGTATATTTTTTTTTATTTAATTTAAATTGTGATTTTTTTATTTTCCCAAAAGTATCAATTTATTTTTATTTCAATTTTATAAATTTTAAATTAATGCTATATTATTAAAGTCGAAACATTATTATATTATTAAAGTCGAAACATTGAAAGTTTTTCGGTTTTCAGTTTTCGGTTCTTTATTCTAATTAAAAAATAATTTATACTATTTATACTATTGAAACATTAAAACTTTGGTAGTCGGACGGACGGGGTCGGTATTTTGTGATTTTACTTAATTACCCTTATTTATTTTAAAAAATATTATTAAATAATAACATTATTTAAAACCAATTATCTTTTCAGCTAAAACCTAAAATACATTACTTTTTCTATTTTTTCTAACAAAATCCCCTCATTTTCTAAAAAAATCACGGACAATTATCTTTTTCAATTAAAACATGTTACTTTTCTTATTTTTCCTTACTAAAATACATCATTTTCCAAAAATATCAGGCGCAAATCCTTACTCATTTATTTTAAAATTTATTTAATACTTTTAATTACGGGTAATTACCTTTTTCAACTAAAACATTTTACTTTCCTATTTTTCCTTACTAAAATCTCTCCTTTCCAAAAATATTAGGGACAAATCCTTAATTATATATTTTGAAACCTATTTGAATAATTTTAATTACAGACAATTACCTTTTTCAACTAAAATATATTACTATTTCAATTTTTTCTTATTAAAACTTCTCTAATTATTTAAAAAAGTTTAACATACATACTTATTTTTTTAACAAAACTAATTAATAAAATATAAAAACATAAATAATAAAAATAATAATTATTAAAAACAATTCATGCGATGCATGGGTTTTAAGCTAGTATTAACTAAATCTGAAAACATATATTTATTACATAAATTTTATGTCAGTTTATGTTATATTTTTGGAATAATACTTATTTTTTATTTTTTTATATTTTTAAAATCACTAATTTTTTTGTGATAATTTATTTAGTCATCTATTATTTTTCAAATTAAACTTTGATAATTTTAATTTGGTATTTGTTTGTTTTATATCGAGCTAATAATTGACAATTTTTATTTAATTTAGTTTGCTATTTGTTTACTTTATAGTATTTTGTTTTTTGAAACTAATTTACATTAAAGTAATCGATATACTAATTTAAAATTTTATCTTTTATTATTTTGTTAGCTAAATATCTATCATAATTTGTTGATTATTAATTTTAAAATCTATTTTTTCTGATTATAAATAACTTTTTATATTTTTTATTTTCTTAAGATCATTGTTTAATATTCATTATAAATCATTATAGTTTTATTCTTTGTTTTTGTGATTTTTTGTTTCAAAATGTTAAATATTTATTTTAGGTGTATAGTGGTAATCATAATATTAAACATATCTAAATTTTATTTTATTTTAGATTTAAATTTTGTTTTTAAAAGTTTTCAGTTTTTTAAATGAGAATAAAATATTTTAGTTATCTTTTTATTTTGCAATTTGAATTTCATAGACATCCAGATTTGTTTTCCTTTTTAACTCAAAATGAGAGGCACATTTGTAAATGAAACTAATTTACATTAAATAAATAAATATATCAATATATAGTATATATCTCATTTAAGAATTTATCTTTAATTATTATTTTAGCAAAATTTCTATCATAATTTGTTGACTATTAAATTTAAGATTTATCTTTATATTAATTACTTTTTTATTTTCTAAGATCATTACTTAATCTACATTATAAATATTTTATTTTTTGTTTTAGTAATTTTTTTATTTTAAAATGTTAAATATTTACGGGTGGTATTATTATAATAGAGTTTAGGTTAAAGCTAATGTGTCGTATAAAATTAGGAAAGTCACGACCAATACCATACCATACCAAATAACCCCTTTACACTAATTATATATAAAGATAAAGATATAATTAGTGTAAAGCACTTAAATGGTTTGGTTTGGTCGTTAGCAGGTCCTACATAGCTAAAAACTTTCAACTATAAAACGAGTCATACATAGCTAAAAACTCTTTACTATAAGTTAAAAACTATGTACTATAAAACAATTACACAATTAGAGTAATTAGAGTAATTAATAATGCGAGAAAAAGTAATATTTCTATAAAAGTAAATAATAATAGAAGTAGTAAAATTTTAATATTTTAAATATTTACACTAAAATTTATTAAAATTGAATTTATAAAATAAAACGGGTCCTGCATAGCTAAAAACTCTCTACTATAAAACAATTACACAATTAGAGTAATTAAAATTATTAATAATGCTCTACTTTGGAGAAAAAGTAATATTTCTATAAAAGTAAATAATAATAGGAGTAGTATAATTTTAATATTTTAAATATTTACTTAATAATGCGAGAAAAAGTAATATTTCAATAAAAGTAAATAATAATAGAAATAGTAAAATTTTAAAATTTTAAATATTTACATTAAAATTTATAAAATAAAACGGGTCCTACATAGCTAAAAACTCTCTACTATAAGCTAAAAACTCTCTACTATAAAACAATTACACAATTAGAGTAATTAAAGTTATTAATAATGCTCTACTTTGGAGAAAAATTAATATTTCTATAAAAGTAAATAATAATATGAGTAGTATAATTTTAATATTTTAAATATTTACACTAAAATTTATTAAAATTGAATTTATAAAAACAATGAATAAACATATAAATAATCATTCTTTTAGTGAATTTGTATATATAAAAAATTCGTAATTTTTATCATTTCAAGAATTACAACATAAACCGAAATAATATATACATATGAAAAAACATATTATTAACTTAATGAATTTATATTTTTATGAAAATACACAAAGATATTAATAAATAAATAAAATTATAAAAATACTAAAATAAAATAACTTATTAATCGTCCCGTGCATTGCACGGGTATAAAGCTAGTGCATTATAAGTTGATAAGAGTTTATGGGCGGTGTTTGTGTAATATAGTATACTATCTATACTATATTATTACTATGCACGGTTACTTAAATTTTATTTATAATTATTTTGTTTATAATTATATTTTAATTATACATGGAACACACGATTGTTTTTTTAATATTTATAATTATATTTATTTATGAATATTTTAATATTTAAAAGTTATTAGTTTACATGATTAAATTATTGTTAAAAAGATTTAGCCAAAAAAATTTATAGTTAAAAATTTGATATTTATTATATTTTACACGCTCAATTTAATATTTGTTTATATTGAGTTATAAAAGATAGATTTGGCCAATTTTACGGTCCACGTGAAATTTACAAAATAATCTTTAATTTAGTTGTGGTTTAATAGTTCTTTTTCAATTAAAAACTATTCTAAAACTAAAAAGAGAATAAAGTGACGAAATTTAATATTGAGAATTCTATTCGATTTAGGAAATCTACTTATATGTAGTTTAGATTATTAGAATACCCTTTATTAACCAAATACAGTTTTTAATGTTAAATCTAACGGTTTTCACCTATCTATTTAAGATTAAACGATTTTTATTATTTTGATATTAAACGAGTTTCCTTATTTAATTACAACTATTTTTATGTTTTAACTTTTTAGAAAATCCAATCCTAATATAATATCTTTTAACTTATATCATTTTTAGATAATAACTTCTTTTTATATGATATAATCTTGATCATCTATTTTTAAAAGTATTGGATCTAACAGTTGAGAATGTTTTGGCGGTATTTAGGACCAAACTACCAAGATAACATCATTAATTTTTTTAATATATATATTTTTAAAATATTTATTGCTAAAATATAATATACTCTTTTTTGTAATACATTAATGATGCGGGAACTTTGAACTTTTGAGAAAATAAATTATCAATTAAAATATAATTTTTTTTGTAATAGTTCTTCTTTATAAGTAGTACATCATGACGATCAAAATTCTGTATAAAATTCATTTTTTATAGTATATCCCGTAAATATCTATGTTATTATATTAAAGACTAAATAATGAAAGCTTTCTTATAAGTCTGGTCGCTTGATCACTCAATTCATAATCGTTGGATCTTTCAAATTAAATTGTTGAGAAACGTTTTATCACGTAGAATGATCTAAGTTTTGAATCTACCAACAACATATTAAAATTTACAGGTTTTTTTGAAAAATAAGATTTTTTTTTCATTTTTTTTCTTGTTTAAAACATAATGAACCAAACACTGTAACTCGTTTTTAGTCCAAAAAACTTTTAGTTACATTATCGAAACAAACGAGGCCAAAGTTTATTAGTTGTTGGCATTTACGTTATTCTCTCTTATTTTTTTGTTGATGGCAGCCATCTCATTTCGTGAAGAAATTTTTGGAAAGAAAAATTTAAAATTTATATTTTTCAAAATTTTCTAATTTTTGCTCAAAAAATTTAGATATTTTGCTAAAAATTACTCCAAGAGTCCAAAGAAATATTTGGGCTAATTATTAAAATTGTTGTGATTAATCCAAATATATCAAGTAGTCATATATTTCAAAAGTGATGTACCTTAATTATAAGTTTAAAATTTTGTATTAAGGAATGTATTTGTTGATATAAAATTTCAAATTATTAACTGAGTTTACCATGGATAACTAATTTAATATCTTTGAATATACATGATGCAATGATAATTTAGTTTTTAATGTATAGAAAAATCTCAATAAATTAATACTCGATAAATTAATAATCTCGATTAATTAATATTTTTTTGTAATCCCAACTCGGACTCTTTAATATAAATTAATAATTCGCTAAATTTATAAGATAATATAATTTTATTAAAGCATATAAGTCTCATATAATATATAAATTAATAATTACATATTACATCAAAATTATAAATATTTATTCTAGGATGCATTTTTATAATAAGACTCCAATGTAACTTGCTTCCTTTTGAAATTGATGTCTATCTTGAATTTTTTTTCATGCATTATGAGCTCTGGCGTACTAGGTTCCTATTGCATGAAAAAATTAAGTTATAATGTAATTCGGTTTAGTAATACTAACTTAAAACCCGTGCGATGCACGGATTGTTAATTGTTATTTTATTATTATTTTATTAATTGTAATTGTGTAAAAAAATTAAGTAGGCATGTTAAAATATCTAAACACTTTTAATTAATTAAAAACTTTAAAACAAATTTTAAAATAAATAATTATGGGTTTGCTCGTTATATTTTTGGAAATTAGGGGTTTTAGTAAGAAAAAATAAAAAATGTAACATATGTTTAGTTTAAACAGGTAAATGTCCGTGATATTTTTGGAAAATGAGGTTTTAAAATTTAATAATTAAAAGTATTTAAATACGTTTTAAAATAAATAAGTAAAGGGTTTCCTGTGATATTTTTGGAAAAAAAATGGTTTTAGTGAGAAAAATAGAAAAAGTAAATTGTAAAAGGCAATTTTCCGTGATATATTTAGAAAAGGAGGGACTTTGTTAGAAAAAATATATAATGTGTTTTAGCTGGAAAGTTAATTGGTTATAAATAGGTATTTGATTATTTATATTTTAATATTTTTAGTAATTGCATTTGTTAAGAAAAATAAGTAGACATGTTAAAATAGGTAAACTTTTAAAAAATAATTATAATATTAAAATAGGTTTAAAAATAAATAACTAAATGTTTATCCGTGATATTTTTGGAAAAGGAGGGGTTTAGTAAGGAAAAATAGAAAACTAACATGTTTTAGTTAAAAATGTAATTGTCCGTGATATATTTGAAAAAGTAGGGGAATTTGTTAGAAAAAATAATATATTTTAGGTGAAAAAGGTAATTGGTTATAAATAGGTAATATTATTATTTTATAATATATTTCTATAAATAAGTAAGGTTAATTAAGTAAAAACACGAAGTACAGTTAATTAAGGGCAATTAAGTAAAATCACAACGTACCATACCGACCAACCAAACTTTTAATGTTTCGTCTATTATATAATAGTATTGATTCATGAATGTACTTAATTTATTAAAATTCATGTATATATAATTTAATTAAATTCATGAATGTATTCAATTTACTTGAATTCATAAATATTATTTACTCAAATTTATGAATTATTTTTGAGTATTTATAGATGAAATCACAATAAATATAAATTTATAAAACCAATTATTCAAAGAACTATATATGTTATAAAATTTTAAAATGATAGATCTCGATAACTTAATAAGTCATTAATATATCGATAAATTATTAATTAATAATTTTTTCTGGTCCCAAAACTATTAATTTTTTGAGGTTTTACGGTAATACTTGATGTTTATTACATATCAAGTATAACAATTAGTTTATAAACGATCAAATATCATTTATAGAATTAATTCAAACTTAAACAAACAAAATTCGGTAAAGTAAATAAAAATGTTATTTTGTGAGTCACCGCCCTTCTTTCTTCTTCTTTAACATAGTCGACGGGGCTTCCACCGGGTTCTCTCCGATGAAAAGCCCCAATCTTCTTCTTTTTTTTAGTTTATTTTTTATTTTCTTCAATAAGGGTAATGTTTTCTACCCATTTAGTTTGTTTGGTTTGTTTTTTTTAGATCTAAAGTTTTGGAGCTTTCGGTTTCGTTCTTCTTCGATTCAAGCGGGATTTTGGATTCGAGAGTGGACCGATTATCCCCTATTTATTGTGGTTTCGTTTTTTCAGATCTAAGTTCTTTTAATTTGGTTTTTTAGTTTGCAATTTCGGTTTGTTTTTCTCTCCATGGTGAGAGGGTGTTATTTTCTCTCCTTTATTGTGAGTGCTGGTTTTGATTTAGTGATAAAAGTTTGTATGAAATTACAATTATGGTCGATAGCTCAAACAGGTTGCGGTGAAACAAGTTGCGGTGAAACGGGTACATGTAAATATATTATTTTCAACATATCGTTTGGCTATCTCTTCAGGAGGATAGACGATTGTTTGTATTTTATGTTTGTTCGACTCGAATATCTTTGTAGATGCCGTATGACTTTTCATTAATGAACTAGGTTACTAAGTCGCGCTTCGCCGCGACATTAGAATATATTTGTTAAGAAAAAAGAATATTAGAATAAAAATTGTGAAATAAATATCTACAAAATTTTACTCCCACCGTCCCGACCATTTGTTTACAAATGGTTTGGGCACAGAGGTTAAGAAAAATAAATAAAGTAGTGGAAAAGTGTAAAAAAAAAGGGGGTAAAGTGGTAGGACCCTCAATAATTTATGTATAAAGTGAGTATAGTGGAGGAGAGTAGTGGAGAAAATAGTGGGTGAAGTTAATTTTATATTATAAAAATTTACTATTTTTGGAAACTTTAGAAATGTAAAGAAATGACTGGGACGTCCAAAAAAGGAAAGTGTAAAAAAATTGTTGGGATGGAGGGAGTATAAATTATCAAATAAAATATATTCTGTAAAATTTGAATTTGAATAGGTGATATTATAAATTATTTACATATTCTAAAAACTATTCTAAAAAATATGTTTTTAAAGAAAATTATATTTAAAACATGAAATTAAGGTTTCTTTTAAATTCTCTGTTTAGTGTTGTTCATTACAGAAATTTTGAAAAATTATAGAAAAGGGCAATTGTTTAATATATTTCATTATTTTAATATTATATCAAATATTAGTATATTAATCACTTTATTTTTATAAAACTTTATATTGCTACTTCTATTTAAAAATACATAATACATAAATATTAAATTCTAGGATATAATATGCTCCTTCTAATGAATCGCTCTCTCGTTAAACATGTTTTCTCCCACTGACCCGCTTTCTCGGTGTTACCAAATTGAACATAAAACAAACTAATTACTTAATCAATTAGATCATCTATTAATCAATTTTATTATATCATAAAATTTAATTCAAATGTTTTTCAAAATTCTAATTTTTATTGTTTAAAATATAAGTACTCGAGAAAATAAATGAAAATAAAATAAAGCTCCTCTATTTTATTTTATTATATAGAAACTTGCATTTTCTGTAAGTTTTATCTTCTACATAATTAGAAGGTAAAAATTTTAAAAAAATGATTTTTAATGTATATGTAAATCATATAGATAAATTAAACGTGGATTTGTTTTACAAAAAAATTATGAAAGCATAATTTATAATAATTTTTTTTGGAGAATGTAAAGATTATAATATGATTTCAAGATAAATTTTAGAAATTTAAGAAAAAATATATGAGAATATTAAAATGGTAACTTTAAGTTCAAAAGAAAGTTTAAGAAAATATCAACATGATAACTTGACTTAAAGATAAATTTTAGGACAATATTAAGATAGTAATTTAACTTAAGAAAAACGTTTAGGAGAATATAAGTTAATTAATATTTCCCTTACTAAAGATTTAAAAGCCAATTTATATATTTTCTACTCAAATCGTCTGGCACCTCACAAATCGTTTTCTTTATTATTTTCCTCGATTAAAAAATATTAAATAAAAATTAATAAATAAATTGGACTTGTGGAGTAGCTATGGGAGAATATTAATATAATATACTTAGTTTCCTCCATTTAAAGATTTAATTTTTTTTGACAGTCAAGCAAACCATTTTTAACATAACATAACATATTTAACTTTCTTCCTTGAAAGATAGTATTAAAGAAAGGGATAATTATCAAAGTCATCACTCATTTGGTTCAAATGTATCAAATTAATCGCTCATTTCAAAAATAACTCAATTAGGTAACTAATTTGAAAACTATATTTATAAAAGTATAGATCAAAGCGATTTGAGAGGCGCCACATCACCGCCCTCGTCTTCTCCTTTATATAATTATATTGATTATCAATAGAGAGCGTTTATGATAATATTAACATACTATATTTAGTTTCCTCCGTTAGAAAATAGTAAAAAGGAAATTGAGAATTTAACTAATATTATAAAGGCAAGAATATTAAAACTGTATATTTATTTTCTTCCATTAGTAAAAAATTTAAAGGCAATTAAGATATTTTCAAATAAAATAATTTACGAGACTATTAAAATTGTAAATTTAGTTTCATCCATTAGTACAGATTTTAAAGGCAAGAATATTAGAATTGTATATTTAGTTTTCTCCATTAATAAAGATCTTGAAGGCCAGAATATTAGAATTGTATATTTAGTTTCCTCCATTAGTAAAGATTTTAAAGTCAATTGAGATATTTTCGAATTTTTGACATTAATTTTTCAAAAATTTGAGAAAATTAGAAAAATAGATCGAAGGGATTTGAGAGGCGCCACATCACCGCCCTCGTCTTCTCCTTTATATAAGTATATTGATTTTTAGAAAATTAAAAAAATAAATAAAGGCAATTTGAGAGGCGACACATCACCGTAGTTATATAAAGGAGAAGATTGGGGCGGCGATGTGACGCCTCTCAAATCGTATGGCACCTCTCAAATCGTTCATTTTATTATTTTCCTCTATTAAAAGATAGTTACAAAGAAATTAGTATATAAATTTGACTCATAGAGTAAATTTAGGAGAATATTAATCTAGTATACTTAGTTTCTTTAATTAGAAGATAGCGGGAAGGAAATAGTAAATAAATTGGACTTAGAGGGAAAGTTTAGGAGAATATTAATAGAGGATATTTTGATTCCTTACTTGAGAAAAATAATAAGAAAGAAATTAGTATAGAAATTGAAGTAGTAGAGAACGTTTATGAGAATTTTAACATAATTTATTTAGTGTCCTCCATAAGTGAGAAGAAAAATGAGAATTAATCTAATATTCAATTTTTAACTATTTAAAAATTCGAGAAAATTATAGAAATTGATCGAGGCGATTTGAGAGCCCCACCTCAACGCCTTCGTCTTCTCCATAATATTTTTCAAAATTTAAAGCTTTGACTTCAATTAAAAAATTTCCCGAGAATATTAAGATAATATATTTAGTTTCCTATGTTAGTAAATATATTCACAAATAAAAAAGTTTAAGAGAATATTAAAATTGTTTATTTAGTTTCCTACATGGCTACATTAGTAAAAAATTTAAAAACAAAAATATTAAAATTGTATATTTACTTTTCTCCATAAATAAAGATTTAAAGACAAATGAGATATTTTCTAATAAAAAAAATCAAGTGGATATTAATATTTTATATTTAGTTTTGTATGTTAGTAAGTATATTCATAAAAAAATATTAGGAAAATATTTTTAAAAATTTTAATTTTCATTGTTTAAAATATAGGTACTCGGGATAATAATGAAAATAAAATAAGACTTCTAGATTTTATTTTATTTTATAGAAGCTTGTATTTTCTATAAGTATTATCTACTATATAAATTAGAAGATAAAATTTAAAAAAATAACAAATAGCAACAGAGATCACAAAAAAAGAAAGAAAAAAAAAAGAAATGTACAATAACAAATGTGTATGTGACAGAAAGATATATAAATGAGGTAATATTAAGCCGCGCTTCGCAACGGTCTTATAATATTTGTTAATTTTTAAAAAGATATTCTACAAAATATATCTGCAAATAAAATAAATACTAATATTTCCAACCTAACTTTTAGATTAATTTCTATTTATTAATTCAAAATTTGAGAAAATTAAAATAAAAAAAACGACAAAAACGCCACATCGCCATCTCAATCTTCTTTCGGCATCTCTTCTGGGTCAATTCAAGTTTAGATCTCAATCTTCTCACTTGAATATTTCTCTTGATTTTTATCGGACACTACACATCATCCATGTTGAATTAATGAAAACAACTACGAAGGCTCGTGAGAATGGATCAGATTTAATTGACAACAAATTTAAATACTATTGCACAAATCACAATCATAAAGGAATCATTGGAAGTGAATAAACCGTAATCATAAACAAAAATATAAACAAAAATATAAAAAAAAAAAACGTGAGAATTGATATATGGATCATAACTTAAATAGCTGAATTGAAAAAATTGTTCAGGGAGAACATGCCGATGCTCTCTACAAATGTAAAAACTTTATTACAATATATTTAATAAAAGTTCATACCCCATTGGGAAGACCTCCATGTCCAAACAAACTCATGATCTCCAGTGATATTATCTGTCCAAACCTGCAAGTATATCAAGTCTTTATTAACACAGATCAAAGCAAATCAAGAGTAATTTGTAAAATTAAATCACATGAGTTATGAACATTAAATAAAAAGTATGAGGGATTTGGAGATTGAGATTTCCTGTTGATGATGTATATAAATATGAATAATGACTTGGTGTCCAAGTAAATTACTATTTATCATATTTGATCTTTGTTTAAGTATCTTTTAATATAGACTTGCTTTTTATGATTATTAACATCCCTAAAAATTAGAAGGATGAAAGGAAGTAGTTAGGAAAATATATATTACTTGAAAAAAAAGTTTAGGTAAATGTTAAAAAAAACAATTTTAGTTTTCTTCTGTAAAGATTTTAAAAGCAAAAATATTAAAATTTTATATTTAGTTTCTTCAATTAGTAAAGATTTTAAAAGTAAAAATATTAAAATTGTATATTTAGTTTCTTCCATTAGTAAACAGTTTAAAAAAGTTCTATCAAGCCTACAAATTCGAAAATAATAAGGAAGTTGTAATTTTCTAAATCAAAGAAAGTTCTATCAAGTTTGAAAATAATAAAAGAAAGTTCTATCAAGCCTACAAATTCGAAAATAATAAGGAATTTGTAATTTTCAAAATTAAAGAAAGTTCTATCAAGTCCTACAAATTCGAAAATAATAAGAAAGTTGTAATATTCTAAATCAAAGAAAGTTCTATCAAGTCCTACAAATTCGAAATTAATAAGGAAGTTGTAATTTTCTAAATCAAAAAAAGTTCTATCAAGTCCTACAAATTCGAAAATAATAAGGAAATTGTAATTTTCTAGATCAAAAAAAGTTCTATCAGCTTTGAAAATAATAAAAGAAAGTTCTATCAAGTTTGAAAATATTATTAAAATTCTTAATTATTAAAATTAAAAATTGTGAAAAATTGAGAAAATTAGAAAAATAGAACGGAGCGATTCTAGAGGCGCCACCTCACTGCCCCCGTCTTCTCCTTTATATAAGTATATTGATTAATTCCATTGTACTTCAAAAAAAATGTTATTTTCTATTTTTCTTCGGGAGACTATAATCATTTACTCCCTCTGTCCCATCCATTTGTTAACATTTAAAATGGAGGGATCGACACGCATTTTAAGGCTTCTATAAAATATAGTTTCATTATTTATTTTTAATTTTTTTCTTTTTTGAATAAAAATCCAAACATTTAATTTTTATTCAGAAGAAAAGAAAATTTAAAACAATTAATGAAAATATATTTTAAAGGAGCCTTAAAATGTGTGCCGAGTATCCTCTTTCAAATGTTAACTTTCTGCTGTGACGGAGGGAGTATCATTTAGTAATTAGTTGGTAAGGAATCAAAAATAAATGGAAGTCCTAGAAATAATGATTCATGCACACAGTTCACTTGATTAGTAGTCGGGTATTTGATGTGTTGATATTTTCCCGTTCTTTTGGGGTTATTTGGCAAATCTGAAAAATTATATCTGAACGATTAATATTCTGAAAGAATCAAAAATCTGAATTATGAATGAATAATATTATTTGGTTAATGAAATGTTATAATGATAATGCTCCTTGCTCCACTCTACCGTACTTGTCCCTCTTCCGGCAATGCTTGGTCGGGAATGTGGTGTAGCTGTTGGAAGGGAGTCTGCAAAACAATGCCTGACCGGGGGTGGTGGCCGTCAAGCACCTCCGGCGTGAGAGTAAGTAACTTGGTGGTGGAGAATAACAAGAAACAATATCAGAAAATATACTTCCGGTGACTGAGTTTTAGAGAGCATTTTGTGAAAATGTGAGAGTGAATGTGTGTGAATGTAAAAAATTAGAACCCGTGCATATGTGAGGTTGCTTGAGTATTTATAATGTTTAGTGTTACCTCCCTTTGTCCCCTGGTCCGGAAGGATGCTCCCTTCCTTGTGACAGGTGTGAGTTGATGTAAGAGTATTGGAGAAGGGAACAGCTTTTGCCCAAGGGGCGGAAGGTGCTGGAGGAAAGGGCTGTCTTTGGTCCGGAAGAGATAATATTGCCTTCACTTATTTTCCTTAGTCCACTTAGGGTGTGACAAGTTGTCCATTGAATACTTCCGGGACGTAGTCGTACCTGGTAGGTAAAAAGGCTTCTTCCGGGCAAAAAGAGACTTCTTCCGGGAAAATATATTTCTTCCGGGAGGGTATTATCATTGCCCCCCACTCCTTCGACTTGCTTTAGTGGGTCGGAGGAGTAAATGCATACCACTTGTGGGATTCTTGAGGTTAATGACTTCAACGTCTCTTTTGCAACGGCTAGCTGGCGTGGACCTATAAATACCTGTGTTGTATCCAAGTGTTTGATTGTCTTGCTTTCTTGAAATCTTTTATCTCTTCTCTCCTTTTTGTAGGTCTTGAAAAGCTTCCTCATGGAAGGTAGGAGAATTACTTGTTACTGCGACATGCCAGTGGTCATGAAGACCGTATGGGCTGGGAACAATGTTGGTCGGAGATTTGAGCGTTGTGCAACTAGGGAATGTCACTATGACATTTGGATTGATGAGCCTCTTGCTGTTCGGGCTTGTGATGCTATTGAGGAGCTAGTCCGTGAGAAAAACCAGCTGCACCGCTTCTACATGAACAAGATTGATCGCTTGAGGGATTGGGAGATGGCCAAACGTGAAGCTGTGTTGATGAAGTTGCAGGAGTTGAAGGCTGAGGTAGACCGCGAGGAGACCGATGATGAAGCTGCTTCCACTTAGTTTAATCTTCTTACTTTTATTTGATATTGTACTGAGGTCTTGACAGACTTATCCTTCATTGATCCTCTTTGTCCTGTAACCATTTTCAATGAATGAAATGTGTTTGTTTCTTGTTTGTGCTATTTTTGTTGTTCTGTCTCGTGTTGCCCCAGGGACATTGCTGGTGGGTAGTGCCCGCTAGCAATGAACTCAGAATGGAAATTTTCTATATGTTTGGAGGAGGGAAAATAAATTATTTTTTTTTTTTGTGCCCCCCTGAAATTTTTACCAAGGAAATTTTTGGTGGAAATTTGTATAAGTGGTAGAAGGAATTTTTGGTGCCCCCTGAAATTTTTACCAAGGGATTGTTTGGTGGAAATTTGTATAAGTGGTAGAAGGAATTTTTGGTGCCCCCCTGAAATTTTTACCAATGAATTGTTTGGTGGAAATTTGTATAAGTGGTAGAAGGAATTTTTGGTGCCCCCCTGAAATGTTTACCAATGAATTGTTTGGAGGAAATTTGTATAAGTGGTAGAAGGAATTTTTGGTGCCCCCCTGAAATTTTTACCAATGAATTTTTTGGTGGAAATTTGTATAAGTGGTAGAAGGAATTTTTGGTGCCCCCCTGAAATGTTTACCAATGAATTGTTTGGAGGAAATTTGTATAAGTGGTAGAAGGAATTTTTGGTGCCCCCTGAAATTTTTACCAATGAATTTTTTGGTGGAAATTTGTATAAGTGGTAGAAGGAATTTTTGGTGCCCCCCTGAAATTTTTACCAAGGAATTTCTGTTACAAAACTGTATAAGTAGTGGAAGGAATTTTTGAGGTAGAGGGTATTATGTGAGGAAGAATGATTTTTTGAGGTAGAGGGTATTATGTGAGGAAGAAGGAATTTTGTGATGTGTGGGGTGATAGAGGAGGAAGAAGGATTTTTGAGGTGGGGGGTACTATATGAGGAAGAAGGAATTTTGTGATGTGGGGGGTGTTAGAGGAGGAAGAAGGATTTTTGAGGTGGAGGGTATTATGTGAGGAAGAAGGAATTTTGTGATGTGGGGGGTGTTAGAGGAGGAAAAAGGATTTTTTTTTGAGGTGGAGGGTATTATGTGAGGAAGAAGGAATTTTGTGATGCGGGGGGTGTTAGAGGAGGAAAAATGATTTTTGAGGTGGAGAGTATTATGTGAGGAAGAAGGAATTTTGAGGAAAGGGGTATTATACTCCTTTCACAGTTTCATAAATTTGAATTTACTCTCCTCGAATTTGACTAAATTTAAGGAATAAATAAAAAGATGGTGTATTACCAAATTTATTAGGATTAAATCGTGTGTTGTAGTTTGTGAACAAGTTTGAATAAATACGACAAGAGAATAAAATTAATTTGGTTACAATGGCAATGTAACTGCATGCTTTGAAAGTGTGGTAGACCGGCCTGTATTATTGTATATGAAGAATTGTAACATTTGTATTAGACAACGCAGTAGGCTGAGCCATGGGAATAAATAAATTTAAAACGTACACTATTAGTAGGGGTTGACATGCACTGAGCTATAGACTTTTTAATAATAATAAAAAAAATGACAGCTTCCCACAGTACTCGACTGTGAAGTAGGAGTACTACAAAATTTGTCATGAAAATCGTTTTGGGGTAAAAAATATTAAAAAGTACACTGCCTGCAAAATTATGACTGTAAGGGTTGAAAAGTAATGAGGCTGCAGGAATTTTTAATTTGGAAAGGTGGTGAAAGTGTCCTTTTTTTTTTATTGGGAAGTAAGGTGAACACTGTTAAGAAACACTGGGTACCTACAATATTATGTACACGCAAACTGAGTAATTTGCCATGCCCTGTAGATTTCAGAATTTTAAAATGAAAAAGGTGGTGGGCCGTACCTAGGTATTGCCAAATCCGTGGGCTTATATTTTGAAATTGATGGTTTCTTTATGCTTGTATATTTTATTATACACAGAGGTACTGTTTGTGTACACTGCCCGTAATATATAGGATAGATGGTTGGTTTCATTCTCTTCAGCTTTGTAGTATCTCAAACCAGAAAGATCAAAACATGGTGGGGGACTGGATGATAGTGGCAAACGAAAGAAAACAAACGGGTCATTAGCCCCTGCATGTCAACTTCTACCTTCCACACTTTGTTTATGTAACCCTAGACCAGGTACATAAATGTAGTAGATTATATACTTTGCATTCTTATTTTACCATTGTTGAACATGCATGTGTGTATCGCGATTCTTGCTTTGCTATTGTTTTCCTTTTCATAGGTACATATACGTTTGAGAATAATTTTTTTTTTTTTTTTTTTTTTTTTTTGAGGCATGAGGGTAGATATACAAGTTTGTGTATATACATATAAATATAGGTGTCTAGGGTTTTTCTATAAAATATACTCGTGTGAGGTTGTAGTTGTACGTGTAACATATACACCAGCATGTATACATTCTTGAACTGGGGTTTAAGCTTTGTAAAACTGGGCTAATCCTACTAGTTACTCGATGTTTGTGTGCTTTTAGTTGTCACTGTACGTGGGTTTATGTATACAGGTGTGCGCATGGATATATTACGATGTCATATTTAAAATGGGTTTGTATGTATCAGTTTATATATTTGTGTGTGAGCTGGTGAGTTTGGTAGGTGTCTAGGGTTTAGGGTGTGTATGCTAGGGTTTTAAAAATAACCGCTAGGATTTTTGTTAAGCATGGTTATAAATGTGTGTATATGTGTATTGGTGTATGTGGGTTTGTGTAAAAATTTCTATCATGTACATGCAAAACAATATCACCTGCAAATAGTTAATGTTTACATTAAAACAATATTTATATGTCCAAATAAAATTTGATGAACTTTTGTGCAAATAAGATAAAATAAATTTAAGATGTATATAATAGGTGTAATTAATGACAATCAAGATACTATTAAATATAAGGAAAACATTAGTAATAATAATAATAAATCATAGAAGGAACTGTGGTTAAAATAGGTATGTTTGTAAAATTTTGTTTAAAAAGTTTAAAGAATACTCTGTGCTGGTGTGTCTGCATGTATTAGCAGGAGGTGGTTAAGTGTCTATATGACTTAGAAAAATACAATCTGTCCATGTAGATTGTATGATTTATATACTCATGTGCTGTATGTGGTTGGTGAAAACATATTAAGGGTATATTGAAAAGGAGTGTAGAGTATGGGGGTGCCAGCTAGTTGGTGACAGCCAGACAAGAAGTAGGGGTAAGGTAGACAGCGGGTTGAAAATTTTTTATTTTTGTTTTTACATCTCCTAGAACTCCAGTAGCAGGTGTTGCATGCCCTCGGTAGCGGACCCTACTGTTTCTTTTAGCCCAGACTGCATGAAAAGTGGCAACAACGGAGAGTCGGAGAGATAGCCCAGACTAAAGGTGTTGTCAACCATGTTTCTTTCTCATTCTGTCTCAAGTAAGTAATAGACCTTTGGACACCAGCCACATGAAAACAGAGAACTTAGGAACTGAGGAAGGAACTGCTCCTGTGTTCGTGTGTATATATATACTGTATGTTTAAGATATTATATATAGTTGACTCAGACGAGATGTTTTTAACATATAGGAGAAGGTAGGTAGGAGTAGTAGATGGTGGGTAAAGTTTAGTAGGATAATTACTTATCGACATTGTGGATAAGTAAAACTCCCCTACTTTTTTTTTTACGCCTCCTTTCTTACTATA
Organism: Heracleum sosnowskyi; assembly: GCA_030848705.1. Lineage (NCBI taxonomy): Eukaryota > Viridiplantae > Streptophyta > Magnoliopsida > Apiales > Apiaceae > Heracleum > Heracleum sosnowskyi. Next base: position 15,542,369 of record CM061237.1, read on the forward strand.
TTTATATCCTTGGTAGTTTGGATTTATAACATGCTTTTTTTTTCTTTTTTTTTTTGACAGATGGCAGAAGAAAGGATCTCAAATGGGAATAAAATAAGGACCATAGTGAATTTATTGAAACCGGATGGGAGTTGGTCTGATAAAGGTCGACTGTTATTTCCTTCAGCCATGAGAACCCTTGATCCAGAGACATATTTTTCTAGCATGGAGGGATATTATCGAGAGCATGACATTGCTCCTCCAAAGTTTGACAAGAAAGAGTTAGATGCCAAATGGGGAAAGTTTGAGCCCTTGAAGCATGCGAGCTCCTTCCAAGATTCCAAGTGGAAGAATTATTTATCCAAGGCGTTTCAAATTGGGGGTGATTATTCTTGGAGACCTGCTTCTCCTGATGAGAGGTTGTACTCTCGCCCTGATGATGGCTCTTTGGGAATGCCTCTTGAGCATTTCAAAGCTGGGTTGAGGCCTAAAAATCACAAATTCTTGGTGGCGTTGTTCAAACAAATATTCAAATGTACGCCAGCACAGTTCTCTCCCAATGCTATTCGGCTTATTTTATGGTTCATAGCAGCTTGCATTCATTGTAAGAGGCAACCCACGTTTAAGGCTTTCTTCTCAATTTTCTGGGTAAAGCGGTCGAGTGCTCAGCCTTTCTATGAATTGGTTCAGTTTAACAAGACAAGTCGACTTGGGAAGGCTTCAGATGGCTTTAAGCCCGTTAAATTTAGTAGCATCAAGCACTGGCAGGAGGAATACATTATGTTTCGTGGAGGAGATTGGGGTCATATGCCTGGATTCATAGATGACTGTGTTCCAACATATGTAGTATCGAAAGAGGATTTAACACACGAGGATTTTGAGTCTTTGGTTGCATTTATTCCCACTTTTGTAAAGCCTTGGGATAAGACTGTATTTCAGAAAGTTAGCAAGTTGAAAAGTTATGGAGGTGAGTACCCCATTGTGTATGTGATATCTTGATTATTCTCGTTGAAGTTTTTTTTTTTTTTTTTTTGGCTATTTCTTTGTAGGATTACTGTATATTGACTTAACATGTTGACCCTGTGTAGTATACCCTCCAAAGTCCATGGATTTGCCAGAATTTGCTTGGGGTGCGGACGCGAAGCATATTAACACACTGCTGATATCACATCCTGCGATACCTGAGCAAGCCAAAGCCAGGCAGGGAGATGATGAGGAAGAGGTAGAGGGTGAAGAGGAGGAGGTAGAAGGTGAAGAGGAGGAGGTATTGCATGTCCAAGTTATGGAGGCGGGAAACGATGTGGGTAATAGCGCTCCTCAGAGGCGCCGTATTATTACTTTGGCTCAAAAAGAGCAATTACGTGTGCATAAAGATATCACTGAGGCAGTAGCTCGTCAAGAGGAGACTATTACTACGGAAGAGGTAGAAGGAGAGAATCCCACTAATTTGAATGCAGTGTATGGTGATTATTTCGTGGAAGGTGATGATTTCTTTCTGGAAGATCTTGATGGAGGGGGGGATGTCTCTCCTGTGATGCCGACAAGTGTAATTGTTGAGAAGTCGGGTGACGAAACTCCCGTAGAGGACGCTGAGGAACCTTTGATGACCGCAGGTACGCTGTCTTGTTATTACCTTTGTCTATTCATCTTCTTAATTACTTGTTGTGTCGGTTCGTTGTAAGTCTACTTTATGTTGAGAAGTTTACAATCTTGTCTGATTTATTGTGCAGGTGTACTGGGCGAGAAAAGGAAGCGTGTTGAGGGTAGTGGTGGAGTTAAACCTGTACTGAGGTCCCGTTCGAAGACATTAGTTTCTTGCTCCCGACTTGGCATGAAGCGGAGGTCCGGCTCACAGCGGGTGGAAAACTCCACTTTTGCTTATGATGCGTCCTCTGATGACGAGATTGTAGAGCCCTCTACTGGTGTGCAAAGGAAAGGAGTAGGATATTTATTTCCTACAGCTCCCAAGGCGGTTTTACCTGAGATGCTTACCCCTGATGATCGTGGAAAACTCGCGAAGGTGACGAAGGAGAAGACGATTATAAGGTTTGAGAAGCATTATGCTCGGGTAAGTGCTGTTCTTTAATGTAGATTTCTGTTCTATTTGTCTATACTTGTGATGTTTCAGCCTTCATGTTTTCATTTGTGTTAGTTCTAACCAGTTTCCTTGGTTGGATGTCTTGTTGTAGGTTGGCGGTTACGGCGCTGGATTGGTGAACAGGCTTTTACGTGAGGGAAAAAGGAGGAAGGTGGCCGAGAGGCAAGTAAAAACCCTGAAGCAAGAGAATGGTGGCCTAATAGCTGACATGGATCTTCTACAAAAGGAAGCTGAAGAAGGCTTCGCTGCTGACAGGAAACGCTTGGAAGATCAAGTGAGAGAGGCGGTGGAGGATGCCAGCCGTGCGAAGGAGAAGTTGGCTACCATGCCCTCCGCAGTAGATGTGATTCGAGATTATAAAGCTTCTCCGGCGTACAAGAAAGACTGTGATGATACTGTTGCAGCCTTCCGAGGGACAAGTGCCTTTAGGGAGATAGTTGGTGCTGAGAGCCAGAAGATGGCTCCCCTTATCGTTGCTTGTTGCCGAGAGTTTTTTAGGGATGATCTCAGACGGCCAAAAGATGACTTCGATGTTTTCTTTATGGAGTGGATGCAAGCCCGGAGGGAAGCTTATGCTCGTAGAAAGGCACATCCGCCCCCGTGACCTGCTCCTTCTTCTGATTAGTTAGTGTATTATGACGTAGTGTTTTCTCATGTCAAAATACTCTTGTACTCGTACTTTTTCATTCGTAGTTGTATCACGTTGAACTATTTTATGATATTGGAGTTTCTTTTCCGTATCCTTCTTTTGTCCGCATAAAACTTGTAAGAATAATTAGGTAACATATTGGACTTAATTGTTTCTGAAGTATTGTTACTTGTATATGAGATAAGCTATTTGTTTCTGTGGCGGTTTCGTCCGCCTTGTGTCTGTATAAAACTCATGTGATAACATAATTTACTAAATTTTGTCTGAGATAATTGTGTCTGAGGTGTTGCAATTGTGTTTGAGGTTTTTTCTTCGCTTTTTGTCCGAAAGAGTATGACTTGTGTCTGAGATAATTTAAATGTATAACATATTGTGACTGGAAAAAAGGAAATTTCATTCATGGCAGACAGGTACATGAGCCTTTGATTGGAAAAGTACTAAAAACATAGATAATGTGTTATGGAGGCTTATAGAATTACGCCTTCCACACTTCTTTGTAGTGATAGGGAACAAACTACCCTTAGGTATAATATTTTCGCAGCTTGTCTCCATGCCATGTGTTGTTTACTTCGGTTCCATCCAACCTTTCCAACTTGTATGATCCTGGACGTAGCACTTGTTTCACCTTGTATGGACCTTCCCATTTAGGCATGAGTTTCCCCGTATGGCGCGGGTCTGAGGCCTCCGTTGCCCGCAGCACCAAATCTCCTTCTTCAAATTTTCGGATCCTTGTCTTCTTGGCAAAGTATTCCTTAGTTTTTTCTTTGTATGTATCCATTCTTTGCACCGCATCATTTCTAACTTCGTCAAGGAGTTCGATGTTGTCACGGAGGCCTTCCGTGTTAGCTTCTTCATCAAAGTTTAAGACTCGGTAAGAAGGTGAGCCTACTTCTACTGGGAGGAGGGCTTCAGTACCGAAGGCTAGCTTGTAAGGGGTTTCCTTAGTACTGCTTCTAGCTGATGTTCGGTAAGCCCACAACACATTAGGAAGTTCCTCGGGCCATTTCTTCTTGGACGTCTGAAGCCTTTTCTCGAGGCCTCGCACGATAGTGCGGTTTGTGACTTCCACTTGCCCGTTACTTTGAGGGTGACACACCGAAGCTTTCTTATGTTTCACCCCTCTTTCTGAAAGAAATTTCACGAACTTTGATCCAACAAATTGAGTTCCATTGTCCGACACCATTACCCTTGGGATTCCAAACCTTGTGACTATGTTTTCATTGACAAATTTTATAGCATCCTCCTGGGTGATATTCCTTAGAGCCTTAGCTTCAACCCACTTGGTCATGTAATCAATCGCTACCATCACATACTGCAATTCATTCTTAGCTTTCGGAAAAGGTCCCATGATATCGATTCCCCACATGGCAAAAGGAATGGGGGATAAGATGGAAGAGGGCAAGGCAGGTGCTTGTTTAGGAACATTGCTGAAGAGTTGGCATTGTGTACATTTTTTAACGAAAGCTTGGCAATCCTTAGCCAAAGTAGGCCAAAAGTATCCTTGTCGTAGAATTTTGTGAGCCAAGGCTTTTCCTCCCATATGATCTCCACATATCCCCTCGTGGACCTCTCTCATGCAATACAAGGCTTCGTCAGGGTCGACGCATTTTAGGATAGGAGAATCAAAAGTTCTTTTGTAGAGGGTGTCATTTTGAATGAAGTATTTGGCAGCTTGAGAGCGGAGTTGTTTGGCCTTGGTAGAGTCTTCTGGTAGAATTCCATCTTTCAAGTAGTCGATGACGGGTGTCATCCAAGTAGAGTCTTCCGTGCCAATTTCCATGATTTGTTGTCCCTCAATCGCTGGCACTTTTAGTTCTTCAAAATAGACGGAACCATCTAGGTGATCCTTTTCAGATTCTACAAGCTTGGAAAGCAAGTCTGCAATAGTGTTGTCTTCTCTATCCACTTGAACAAGTGTGTGGCTGGCAAAGAAAGAGAGAAGGGATCTAACCAAAGCTTGGTACTTGGTGAGGATGATGTCTTTTGTAGCATAATCCCCAGTGGTTTGCCTTACCACAATTTGGGAATCACTAAAAATGGAGAGGTGTTGGACTTGGAGACTGCGTGCCAAGTTGAGACCTGCAATGAGTGCTTCATACTCGGCTTGATTATTGGTAGCCTTGAAAGTGAATCTTATGGCTTGCATCACTTGGAACCCCTCGGGGCTGATCAAGATAAGGCCTGCTCCACTCCTTGCCGAGGTGGAAGATCCATCCACAAAAAGTTTCCATGTTGGGTTTGGAGGAGGGAGAGGCTCTTTGGCGGGTGAATTATCCTCAAGAGAGGGCATCTTTTCTTTGTTACCAAATGAACATTCTACAATGAAATCTGAAAGAGCTTGAGCCTTGATTGCCTTCCTTGGCTCATAAGTGATAGAGAATTGACTTAACTCCACAGCCCAGTTAATCAATCGTCCTGAAAGGTCTGGCTTGTGTAGAAGCTTTTTCAAAGGGTGATTGGTGACAACCTTGATCTCTCTCCCTTGGAAGTAATGCCTTAATTTTCTGCTTGCAGTGACAAGGGCATAGGCAAACTTCTCCACAGGGGGGTAACGAGTTTCCGCGTCCTTCAATACTTGACTAACATAATAGATGGGTTTTTGCCCTTCCTCATCTTCCTTAATTAAGACGGCTCCCACCGCCGCATTTGATGCCGACAAATAAATGGACAAAGGTTCGGATGGAGCGGCTGTTGCTAGTAAAGGTGGAGATGAGAGATATGCCTTCAATTCATCAAAGGCGGTTTGACATTCGGGGGTCCACTTGATAGTCTTTGTAGTTGTCGCTCCCCTTAGAGTATCAAAGAAAGGTAGACATCTCTCTGCTAATTTTGATATGAATCTTCTCAAGGCGGCCAACCTTCCTGTTAGTCTTTGGACATCACGAATTGTCTTGGGAGGGTGCATGTCCAATATTGCTTGAATTTTCTCTGGATTAGCCTCTATTCCTCTTTGACTCACCAAGAAACCTAAGAACTTTCCTGCCTCCAAGGCAAATGTACACTTGTCCGGATTGAGCTTCATGTTATGTGCTTGTAACTTCTCGAAACATTCCTTCAAATCTGCAAGGTGAGTGTTTAATAGCAAAGATTTAACAATCATATCATCAACATATACCTCCATGTTTCTACCAAGTTGTTCAGCAAAGATTTTATTCATCATCCTTTGATACGTTGCTCCAGCATTGATAAGGCCGAAAGGCATGACCTTGTAACAATAAACCCCTCGATGAGTGATGAAAGATGTTTTCTCTCTATCTTCTGGTGCTAACTTGATTTGATTATATCCCGAAAAGGCATCCATAAAACTTAGCATAAGGTGACCCGCAGTGGCATCAATTAGTTGATCGATGCTTGGAAGAGGGTAAGGATCCTTTGGGCATGCAGCATTAAGATCAGTGTAGTCGACACAAACCCTCCACTTGCCATTAGCTTTCTTTACCAAAACCACATTAGCTACCCATTCCGGGTAAGTAACTTCACAAATGAGATCAGCGTCTAGCATTTTGTCTATCTCTTCATCAATTGCTTTCTGCCTGTCTGGAGCAACATTCCTTCTCTTTTGCATTTTTGGGATGGCATCTTTGTGAACATTCAATTTATGCATGGCTACAGACTCATCAAGTCCAGGCATCTCCTTTGGGCTCCAAGCAAAAATGTCGGCGTACTCTCGCAATAATTTTATCAATCCTTCCTTGAATACCGAGTCGAGACCGGCACCAATGCTAATTCGCTTCGTCCCGTCTCCGGGTACCAATTCGATCTTTTCTGTTTCTACTGCGGGTGTCACAATGGGCACTTCATCTTTCTGTAAACATTTTCTCAAGTTGGCATCCATTCGCTGCTCTAATTCTTCCATGTTCTGATCATTTGTGGCTTCCACTACTTGGACATCCATGGTCCTCTTCCTTTGGTTTCGTTGGTGCTCGAGATGCCTCTTCCTTTTCTCCCTTTTCCGCTGAGTTGTTCGCGCCCTTCTTAGGTTACTTGGGTCAGTCTGAGCAAGGTTGAGGGCGGAACCATAGCAATACTTTGAAGCCTCTGTATCTCCTTTAATCTCTCCAATTCCTGCAATGGTGGGGAACTTCATTTTTAGGTGGGTAGTGGAGGTTATGGCCCTCAAGCGAGTCAGAGTCGGCCTTCCCAAGATCATATTATAAGAAGACGGCGTGTTGACCACATAAAGCTTGATAAAATGGCGAACTTGCTTCGGGGCTGTCCCGAAGAGTATAGGCAACTTCACTATTCCCGCTATGGGGACTGCATTGTGGCCAAAACCGTAAAGGGGTGCCTCCTCTCGACATTCTTCCAACTTATCTTCCAACTTCAGCCTTTCCCAACAGTGTGTGAAAATTATATCCACCGAGGAGCCATTATCAATCAAGACCTTCTTGACCACATTATCTCGTGTTTCTACCGTGACCACCAAAGCTTCAGTATTGTAAGGATTGACTCCCTCCAAGTCAGCGTCAGAAAAAGTGATAACATCTCCCATCATGTCTTTCTCTGCTATCGTTAACACTTCTTGAGTTCCCGAAGCTCGTGGGGGAGATTGTGTTCCTCCAATAACCACATTGACAATGTTCTTGCCTTTGTTCGCTTGAGAAGTGGAAGGAGTATTCGAGTTGTTCCCGCTCGTAATTTGCCGGGGAAGGTATTGGTTAATGAGTCCTTGACGGACCAACCTCTCGAGGAAGTGTTTGAGAGATAGACAATTCTCTGTGGTATGTCCGTGCGTGGCATGATACTCACAGTGCTTAGTGGAGTCTCTATCACCCGGGGCTGTCCAAAGCGGTTGAGGTGCCTGGTAGAAAGGTTTGTTTTGTATCTCCCGTAAGATATGTGCTCTAGGCATGCTCAAGGTTGTCCACTCTGGTTCAGGTTTCTGTGCCGGCCTTGATGAGGTGGAAGAAGAGAGCCTCGACTTGTCGAAGACGGGTTTTTGCCTTGACAAGGCAGGACCATGGGTGGTTTGGACTTGGTGCTCCTGGACGGGCCTCTGAGTGTGGTGGAAAGTGAAACGTTCCTTCTGGAAGTAAGGCTTTGGTTGGGGAGGATTTCTTGTTTGTTTCATGACTCTCATGGCCTCCGTCTCAGTGATGAAGTAAGAAGCCAATTCATATGCTCTGGCTAGCGTAGTGGGCTTGTGCTCCATGAGCTTGCAAATATATCTTTCACAATCATAAGGGTCTAGACCCCTTCTTAGATGCACTAACGCTTCTGTCTCATTCACTGACACAACTTTGTTTACCGCCTCCTTGAACCTCTTTAGATAACTTTCAAGTGCCTCTCCGCTCTTTTGGGCTATGGTCTCAAGGAAGACAGTGTGCACTTCATGCGGTTGATTTGCCTTAAACTTATTCAGAAAGGCTTTTTTGAAATCGGCCCATGTGTCAATCGTCCTGGGAGGAATTCTACAAAACCATCGTTGTGCACTTCCTCTTAAGGTGGAAGCAAAGAATCTGCAACATGTTAAGTCCCGGTACCCATAGAAAAGGGCTATTTGATCAAAATAACTCAAGTGTTCTTCCGGGTCTCCATTGCCATCATATGAGTCCAGGTGAGGGTGTTTCAAATGTGTTTGCTTACTTTCATCTTCTAGTCTTTTGGAGAAGGGGGATTCTCCCGGGCTAGCTGAAACTTCTCCCTCAACTTTGCGCTTTAACTCCATGAGAGTTTGGAGGATTTCTTGTTGAGAGCTGCCATCACCTCTCACCGGGGTGGGTTCGGGAGTCCTGTCCCTTTCCTTCTCTTGGTAGAATTCTTCTTCCAGTCTTCGCTTTTCCCTTTCGTACTCGGCCCTTTTATCCTCAATTTGACGTCTTAAGTCCCGTACTCTTCGATTTTCCTTCCATGTCTCGGGACGGTGGTGAGGCTTATCATGGCGGACATTTTGAGTGTTTTGGGAAGAACCGAGACGAGAGAAAATGGATTTTGTTGTCCTTGGCCTTTTAGTGCCATTGTTGATTGCACTATGTGCTTCATCCTCGTGGGGAGGTGGTTCCCGTCTCCCTTTTGACCGAGGTGGGTCATTTTGCTGGTTGGGGTGTTGGAGATTGGCAGCAACACTGAGAAGGAAATCGATTTGATTTGGAGCGAAACTTGTCAAGTCCAAGTTGAGAGGAGGGTTCCCGTCCCTTGTTCCAACTCGTTGGAGGACAGGCTCACTATGGTGAGAGGCATCAGGAATCGTCTCATATTGATTATCTTGAAGTTGTTCCTCATTGTTGTTTATGTTGTTCCCATCTGGTATGTTTCTTACTTGCAACCTTGTATTCTTTGAAGGACCCATTGAGAAGGATTTGTGACTAAAACTCTCTTGTATGCTTGGACGTCGATCAATTCTAAGGAATCAAAGGATGCCCAAACACCAAAAGTAAGTTACTTCTTGTAAAACTGGAAAGGATGGAGGGTTTCTATAAGGAGTAAATCCTCCCCTCCTTCTAGCGCCAAATGATAATGCTCCTTGCTCCACTCTACCGTACTTGTCCCTCTTCCGGCAATGCTTGGTCGGGAATGTGGTGTAGCTGTTGGAAGGGAGTCTGCAAAACAATGCCTGACCGGGGGTGGTGGCCGTCAAGCACCTCCGGCGTGAGAGTAAGTAACTTGGTGGTGGAGAATAACAAGAAACAATATCAGAAAATATACTTCCGGTGACTGAGTTTTAGAGAGCGTTTTGTGAAAATGTGAGAGTGAATGTGTGTGAATGTAAAAAATTAGAACCCGTGCATATGTGAGGTTGCTTGAGTATTTATAATGTTTAGTGTTACCTCCCTTTGTCCCCTGGTCCGGAAGGATGCTCCCTTCCTTGTGACAGGTGTGAGTTGATGTAAGAGTATTGGAGAAGGGAACAGCTTTTGCCCAAGGGGCGGAAGGTGCTGGAGGAAAGGGCTGTCTTTGGTCCGGAAGAGATAATATTGCCTTCACTTATTTTCCTTAGTCCACTTAGGGTGTGACAAGTTGTCCATTGAATACTTCCGGGACGTAGTCGTACCTGGTAGGTAAAAAGGCTTCTTCCGGGCAAAAAGAGACTTCTTCCGGGAAAATATATTTCTTCCGGGAGGGTATTATCATATAATATCTTGAATGTCATTTTTTACAATTTTAAACAACTAATAAAACAAATAGTTTGACAAATTTTGTATATATAATATCTAAATAAAAACCCAATAAAAATTCTATTGACTCAAATGTATGCAATAAAGAAGTCATAGTTTATGTTCATAAAAAGAGTTGATCTAATTTGTTAACAATCGTGTATCAATGAAAGAAGCTATACTAATATAGTGCAAAGTAAATGTTGTTGTAAGTTGCAGATTGTAACATTATATTATATCTTTATTATATATAATTAGTGTAAAGCACTTAAATGGTATGGTATGGTTTGGTCGTCAGCGGGTCCTACATTACTAAAAACTCTCTACTATAAAACGGGTCCTAAATAGCTAAAAACTCTCTACTATAAGCTAAAAACTCTCTACTATAAAACAATTACACAATTATCGTTATTAATAATGCTCTAATTTAGATAAAAAGTAATATTTCTATAAAAGTAAATAATAATAGAAGTAGTATAATTTTAATATTTTAAATATTTACACTAAAATTTATTAAAATTGAATTTATAAAAATAATGAATAAACATATAAATAATCAACATAAACCGAAATAATATATACATATGAAAAAACATATTATTAACTTAATGAATTTATATTTTTATGAAAATACACAAAGATATTAATAAATAAATAAAATTATAAAAACACTAAAATAAAATAACTTATTAAACGTCCCGCTGGTATAAAGCTAGTAATAATGTAATACTGAAAAATAATGATACCCGGGCCTTGATGGGATATACACCTAATATATGAATGGGTTCAGCAACAATTTTAAGTATGGATGAATCAGGGACCTATAAGATTCGCTCAGCTAACACCTGCAATCCCAAACACTCTGGATAGAATATGAATCGGTCAGATAGGGCAATTCAGCTGCATTCAGTGGTAAACAAATGGGCTGTACTTTTGAAAACTAAATTATAAAATAATTTTTATACAAAAAGCCCAAAGAAGGGATGGCCCAAATAAGTTGGTTCCATTCATCCCTGGAGAGTACGGCCCACAACACTCTCTCCGTCACACAATCAAATTGGAAACTCGAATCCCTAATTTCTCTTTTCCATTTTCACCATCTTCACACCCATTCTCTCTCTAAACTCATCTCCCGTTTCTCTCTCTAGAATTATCAATCAATGGCGTCACGCGAAGACAACGTCTACCTGGCGAAACTCGCCGAACAAGCCGAGCGATACGAAGAGATGGTCGAATTCATGGAAAAAGTCGTCGCCGCCTCTGACTCCGGCGACGAACTCACCATCGAAGAGCGTAATCTCCTCTCCGTCGCTTACAAAAACGTCATCGGAGCTCGCCGTGCCTCGTGGCGAATCATCTCGTCGATCGAGCAGAAAGAAGAGAGTCGCGGCAACGATGCACACGTGGCGACGATCCGTGAGTACAGATCGAAGATTGAGACTGAGCTTTCGAAGATTTGTGATGGAATTTTGAAGCTTCTAGATTCCAAACTTATTGGTGCGGCGAGTAATGGTGATTCGAAAGTGTTTTATTTGAAGATGAAAGGTGATTATTATAGGTATTTGGCTGAGTTTAAGACCGGAGATGAGAGGAAAGACGCTGCGGAGAATACGCTTAATGCTTATAAAGCTGCTCAGGTTCGGTGATCAGATTTTGCTTCGTATCGTAATTTATTATTATTATTTTGTTAATTTAGGGAAATTGTATCTATTATTTGTGCTTTGTATGCTTTAGGAGTTTAGAGTAATTTGATATGATGAATGTATTACTTAGCTGATCGTTTTATAATGCTTGCCGGCTTTGGTTATTTTTGTTTAGACTAGTTGTAAATTTGGTTGCAGTATTAGCATTACTATGTGCGTTGCAAGGTTTTGCTGCATTCGTACTTGCGGAATGTAGGTTTTACCGATTGCATTTTGCTGTTGACGGACTTTGTAATTGATTTAAGTATAATCATGTTTGTTATTGTAGGATATTGCAAATGCAGAGTTAGCATCAACTCATCCGATCCGGCTAGGATTGGCACTTAACTTCTCAGTGTTTTACTATGAGATTCTCAGCTCTCCTGACCGTGCTTGTAATCTTGCAAAACAGGTGACAATTACTTAAAATCATATTCATATCTTCTCTCTGTAAAATTCACTAGATTTTATACTGTTGTTTACAGATATTATTGTATGTAATATGGAAATGATTAAGATTATATATGCTAATCGATTCCATGGAAGGCTCACAAATCAGATTAGTGTTGTAACATTTTGTTCAATCTTCTTTATGGTAAAATTTAGCATCAATAACTTAATGTGTTTACATATGCTCCTCCACTATGGAAAGGCTTTTGATGAAGCCATTGCGGAGTTGGATACCCTAGGAGAGGAGTCCTACAAGGATAGCACCTTGATAATGCAGCTTCTCCGTGATAACCTCACCTTGTGGACTTCAGATATGCAGGTCCTCTTTTTGTTTCTCTTCTTAGTTTTTCTTTAATAGTTCCATAGTATCTTAAAAAAAGTTAATAATAATCAAGTCTTCTCATTGTATGCTTTGATCTGCAGGATGATGGTACTGAAGAGATCAAAGAAGCACCTAAGCCTGACAATGAATAGTAAAGTTTCCTCCTTCAGAATTGGTCATGCCTATGCTATGTACTAAATCTGCTTTCAAAAGGAAATATTGTTTGTGTATTTCTGTTGAATATCAACTTTAGTATTAGGTATCCTGAATTCTAGTTATTTAGCAATGTGATATGACTATTTGATTTTCTGTGCCTTTGGATAGCTGGTTTCGATTGTTTTTGTTTTTTTTTTCTCCTTTTAAGTGTTGAAGTTCATGTTTGTGCTTTTCTATGATCGGAGTGCTCTACGCACTCTGATGATTATCTTCTCCCTATAGAAATTAGTCAAGTAGTTGCACCCTTCCACTAATCTCCTCTTTTCTATTCACATCACATAATTGAGTGGAGTTTTCTTTTATACGTGATATAACCTCAGGATGACCAAGTATGCAGTAAAGGTGAAGTCTTATATCCTTTTCTAATAGGTCTTATGTTCGGAGGTGCAAGGATCTAACTAAGAAGCCTAAGTGCCCGTTTGACTTAGTAACTTAAAAACAAATGTTGTTTTCTGAAACTATAAATTGTTTTTCAAGTCTAACTCTCAATTAAACTATTCAAACTTCATATTTATCTGCTTGCTATTACAATGATTCTGAGTTTCTGGCTACTTTTACTATTATGTTGTTATAACTATGCATTGTACAGTAAATATTTTGTGTCAGCAGTTTCTTGGTTTCAAAAAATGGTTGTTAAAACACCCTAATTTTTTAAAAATACAAAAAGAAAAAAATAATCTGTTTTTGTATTTTGAAAACACCGTTCGAAAACAAAGAATTGAAATCGTTATCAAACAGCACTAAAGTCTTCAAAATTGATCAGTAGTTGGGCAAGTGCTCTTAGAAGTTATAACTTTGGAAAAATGAGCGAGGGACTTTCACAATTTCCATCTTCTGCATTCGTCCTGTCCTCCCAAAGTCTTCTCCCTGGCTGGTCTTTTCCGTTTATCACCATTTCTCCTTGTGATCATGACGGAAAAAGTGGGAAGAACTTTCACAATTCCCATTCCCATTTCCTCATTGGGTGCTTTCTTGTCGTTCATACATCATACCCATTACTCACCCACTTCTCGTTATGACTTGACAATCAACTTTACTTTAGAAGGTTAAAAACATACATATACACACGTCTTGTATTTACGACAGCATTGAGTGTACAAAAATATACTAAACGACACGATTACGAGATATAAAAATAAATAAATTAGTAAGTTGAATTTTGAGAAACAGAAAAATGTATCACTCGCAGAATTCCAAAATTGCAATTTTCGTTCACAGCAATAATTTATCCTTCTTTAATTTAATTTGTGGTATATTTTGTTATGTTTCAATCTACATCTCTACGTTAAATTTTAATTTATTAACAAATATCAGTATTTCTCCTTCAATTTGTTATATATTGATACTCTGCAATTTTTTAACATTAATAATTTTGAGCTATCTTGTTCATTGATTATTACCAAAGTAAATTTAAAATTTTTGGTTCATTTTTTTTGAAGGAAAATTATTGGTTTATTTGCTAAATAAAATTTTATAGAACAACCCAACTACATAAGCTACAAGGGAAGTACCCCAGCAAGGAGATGGTATGCAGTGTATCCTAAGGTAATAATAAAACAACATATGAAATCAGACAAAGGTAAAAGCCACATGACAATGGTGAAAGTTAGTACTCAAAGGCCGTACATGAAAACCAAAAACCAACTGAGAAACTCTCCTCTCTTCACCCTGATACCACCAAAATCCCTTACAAATCGGGAACTAGTTTACAACATTGCAATTATAATGTAGGTTCATGACTTGTATGTTGAGTAAAATTTTTCCTCATTAGAAGATATCCAAAATTCTTCAACGCTGCTGATTTTTTTCTTCTATGAGATGATTCGTCAGAATGCGTCCCTTCACTATCATGGCTTGAATAACCATCTTGATGGTTTAAATCATCCGAGTTCAAAGTTCCTACATTTGACGCCGTAGATTTCTTCCGCAGATGATGATGAAAAGGATGTTTTGGCGCTAGTAGTTTTGGTTTATGAGCCTCCGATTTTGGTGTTTCGGTGGAGGTGTCAAATATTGATCCCTTGAGTGTCTCTGCTTTTACAGGGTCCTCATCTACCAGCGTGTCATCTTCGTCTTCATCTTCAACTTTATTATTCAACTTTATCTTGTGAAGATCAAAACTGAAACCTTTCTTGATTGCTGAGGCTTCCCTATGATGTTTACTATGATCTTCTTGTTTGCTATTATCTTCCTTCAGTTTGCGAAGATCAAAACTAAAACCTTTCTTGATTGCTGAGGCTTCCCTATGATGTTTACTATGATCTTCTTGTTTGCTATTATCTTCCTTATGTTTGCGAAGATCAAAACTGAAACCTTTCTTGACTGCTCCCACTTCCTTATGTTGTTTACCATTATCTTCTTGTTTACTATGATCTTCCTTATGTTTGTGAAGATCAAAACTGAAACCTTTCTTGATTGCTGCGGTATCCTTATGTTGTTTACCATAATCTTCTTGTTTACTAAAATCTTCCTTATAATGCGTCCCTTCACTATCATAGTTTGAATCACCATCTAGATGGTTCAAATCATCCGGATTCAAAGTTTCTCCGTTTGAAGATGAAGATTTCTTCCTCAGATGATGAGAATGATGACGATGATGATGAAAAGGATTTAGTTTTGGTTTATGACCCTCTGACTTTGGTGTTTCGGTGGAGAGGTCAAATATTGATCCCTTGAGTGTCTCAGCTTTTACAGGGTCCTCATCTACCAGCGTCTCAACTTCATCTTCAGATTTATTATTAAACTTTATCTTGTGAAGATCAAAACTGAAACCTTTCTTGACTGCTGAGGCTTTCTTATGTTGTTTACTAAAATCTTCTTGTTTACTATAATCTTCCTTACAATGCGTCCCTTCACTATCATAATTTGAATCACCATCTAGATGGTTCAAATCATCCAAATTCAAAGTTTCTACATTTGACAACGAAGATTTCTTCCGATGATGATGATGACGATGATGAAAAGGATTTAGTTTTGGTTTATGAGCCTCCGACTTTGGTGTTTCGGTGGAGAGGTCAAATATTGATCCCTTGAGTGCCTCAGCTTTTACAGGGTCCTCATCTACCAGCGTGTTATCTTCATGTTGATGATGATGATGATTTAGTTTTGGTTTATGAGCCTCCGACTTTGGTGTTTCGGTGGAGGGGCCAAATATTGATCCCTTGAGTGCCTCAGCTTTTACAGGGTCCTCATCTACCGGCGTGTCATCTTCATGTTGATGATGATGAAAAAGATTTAGTTTTGGTTTATGAGCCTCCGACTTTGGTGTTTCGGTGGAGGTGTCAAATGTTGATTCCTCGAGTGCCTCAGGTTTTACAGGGTCCTCATCTACCAGCGTGTCATCTTCATCTTGATCTTCAAATTTATTATGCAACTTTATCTGTTGAAGATCAAAATTGAAACCTTTCGCGATTGCTGCGTCTTTCTTATGCTGTTTACTGTAATCTTCCTTATGTTGTTTACTATTATCTTCCTCATGGTCATCAAAGACAGACTCCGGTGAAATGAAAGCTGTGCCAGGGTCCTTATAATCAGTCTTCTGTTGTGAATGAGCTTGAGAGAGCAGTCTATTCAACTCTTTTATCTTTTCATTGGCTGCAGCTTCACTGATCCTCAATTTGTCATTCTCTCGAGTAAGAGAGTCAAGAGTTTCCTCCTTTTCTGCTAGATAATCCTTAAGCTCAGAATTATCTGCTTGAGCAATACTAGCAGCTTCTTTAGCAACATTAGCTTCATTGAGGGCCTGTTTGAGGACATCCCTTAATTTGTGATTTTCTTCTCTTGCTCTTCTACTTGTATCCTCAACCGCTTTCAAAGATTCTGTGAGTTTAACATTCTCTTGTTGTGTACAAGCTTTTTCCACTTCAACTTCTTTTATGACGTTGACGAATCCCATTTCTTGACCATGCCATGCCAGAAATGACTCCTCTGCTTCCACTCTCAGTCTATCTGCAGTGTTCTTGTGTAGCTCAGTTTCTTTTTTTTCTTCATTCAAAAGCTTTTGATAATCATCTTTGATGCTCCTCACCATGACTTTCAGTTGTTCTGCCTGCTCCTTTACGTGCTCTAGTTCCGATTCCGTGGAGATGAGTGTTTCCTTTGTATGATTGCTTTCTGTTGCGACCTCATTTAACGCTAAAGCTAGATCATTCATGGCCTTTGTGCTATGCTCTTCTGCCTGAATTGCAGCCTTTAGCTGCTTTTTAAGAACATCGATCTCACTTTGTGGACCACCTGCTTCTGAGGTTGCAACTCCATTTTGCACTCTGCTACTTACTGCTGATGAACTTTGCAAGTTTTTCAACTCTTCACGAAGAGAAACTATTTGAAGCTTAGATTCTTTGAGTTCAATCTTTGCTGCCTCAAGTTCTTTAGTTTGGGACACTCCTGATTCCGACACTTCATTTTCTGACTGTTTTCGTTTCTCTAACTCGTCCTCAAGTACCGCAATTCTTTTCCTACTCTCTGAACATAAATCCATAGCACGAGTCTCGGAAATCTTGGCGACGCGAAGTTCGTCTTCCAACCTACTTAGTGATGAAACTTTGTCAGCTAAATTGTTCTCCGACTGCTTTGCCTGGTCAAGCTCAAGTTTCATTGATTCAATATTCTTCTCCTTGGCAGCCAACTCATTTTGAGAGTTAGACAGCAATTCTTTCACTGTCTTAAGCTCATCAAATATTTTTTCAGCCTTCCGAGGGGACAAGGCTTCACTCAATCTTGAGTTGGCCTCATGAACCATCATTTTAGACTCTCGGAGTTGATCAAGGGCGCGATCTCTATCCTCTCCAGCTGCGTCTAGTTGATCCTTTGTCAACTTCAGTTCCTCCTCGATCCGCCCCATCTGCCTTTGCATTGTAGAGACCCTAGCAATCTGATTCTATATCCCAAAACCAATGACAACAAACAAAAACATTATTCATCGATGAACAATAAAACAAACATACTAAATGTCTGCATTCAAACCAAACCAAAAATATAAAAAATATGCTAGTATATCATTAAATCAAATTTGTTTGAATAAAACCTCGGACGAAGTGATAATCTTGGCCGACGACCTTCTCTCAATGGACACAAGGGCGTTTTTATCGATCAACGGGTCCCCTCTACAAATCCTGGAGGAAGAAAATGTCCTGGAAACAATTGATGAATGGTGGTTTGCTCCACCATCTAAAGCCCCGGATCTAAAAACACCGTAAATTCCATAGTTTCAATTCCAAATTCACAACAAAAAGAAGCATGCCAACAAGAATGGAAAATACAAAAAAAAAAAAACCATGTAAAAGGCAGTGAAAATAGAGGGTATGTAAAGAAGGTGCAGGAAAAGAGGCAAGAAGATAGGGGGGATGAGCAAATATAGTACCTTGATTTGGAGCGCAACATGGTTGGAACAAGATTCAAGTTGAGTTGAGTGTTATATATCGTTTGTCTCTTGTTCTATGTTTAGAAAAACACAAAACGTAAGACAAATTTTACAAACAAAATGCATACAAGGAATCAAAAGATTTACTGGTTTTGAGCAAGTCCGAGGTTGGCGGGCATTTAAGACATGAATTTGGCCTAACGAGAAGTCCAGTGAAAAGGACAGAGTGTGCGTGATTACTACTTCTATGTGTTAGTTGACCTTGTGAAGGGTGGCACGGGTTTTCCAAATCTCACCCCACCTCTATCAATATAAGTAAAGGAGCGTACGCGTGAGGAGGTTAGGTGGCGTCTTAATCTATTTTTTTAATTTTTTAGAATTTTTTAATTTTAAATATTAATAAATAAAAAAATACCATTTAACTTATTAAAAGTAGAATATGTGTTCGAATTTATTGAGGAGAAGAGTTCAAATTTATAGAGAATATATATAAATAAAAGTTTGATTTGAAGTAGAATATGTGTTCGAATTTATAAAGGAGAATAATTCGAATTTATAGGTAAGACATAGAATTAAAAATTATATTTAAAGTAGAATATGTGTTTGAATTTATAGAGGAGAAGATTTCGAATACATAAGAAATACTTCCTAAAAGTTCTATCGGAAGTAGAATAGGCGTTTGTAAGACATAATTAAAAGTTCTATTCGATGTAGAATAGATGTTCGAATTTATAGAAGAGAAGAGTTCAAATTTATAGAGACTTTATAGGTTAGACATATAATTAAAAGTTCCGTGAGAAGTAGAATAAATTTTCGAATTTATAAAGTAGAAATATTCAAATTTATAAGAAATACATATTAAAAAAAAGTTATATTCGAAGTAGAATAAGTGTTTGTAAGACATATATAATTAAAAAATTCTATTGAAAATAAAATAGGAATGCAAATTTATATTATTATTTTTTTCAACGAGAGAGCGGCTCATTAAAAAAAAGTATGTAAACAAGAAAATTAATATATAAGACAAGTATTCAATGTATAAAATTTGCGATTTCGATCTTAATAAGGAAAACGTGTTTAACGGAAGAAATGAGTGATTGTTGTAATTTTATATATATAGTTTTTAAAAAAAAATTATAACGCCGTCGCGAAGCGTGACTTTGTCAATTTGTAGGTTAGACATATAATTAAATGTTCTATCGGTATAATAGGTTTTCGAATTTATAGAGTAAAAGAGTTCGAATTTATAAGAAATACATATAAAAAAAAGTTCTATCAAAGGTAGAATAAGTGTTTGTAAAGCATACATAATTAAAAGTTATATTGAAAGTAAAATAAGAGTGTGAATTTATATATGTGTTTTTTCAACGAAAAGACGACTCATTAGAAAAGAGCATGTTAATTAACATGTAAGACAAATATTCAATGTATAAAATTTGAGAGTTAGAAAATGTGTTTAACGGGAGGACGACTTATTAGGGAGAAATGAGTAATTGTTATAATTTTATACATAATTTTTTTAAAAAAAAATTATAACACCGCCGTGATGGGAAGAGCGGTTTTTGTCGACTAGTTTATTTATAAGCTAGTAGTAGTATTTTATTTACTCTTACAAATCTGACCTTGTCAACCGGCCTCATAATGTCATCACATTCGTCTACAAACAGTTTCTTGTATTTTTTTATTACACAGTCAACTATAATATCTGAGTCCTGTGAGTTTTTATTCTCAAACATGTACAATATTTCATTCAGATTTTAAATATTATTAATAATTCATGATCTTAAATATATTCTGAAATGACACATAGGTATTCTTAATTTTGAACTTATATCCATGTACAATCAGCTTACAGTATCTACGAGAAAAAAAATAAAAATACAATGACAACTCGATATTTGATAACGATTTTGGAAATATTTTGAAGACTATCATTTTTCTAAAATTCATGCAAGAGTTGACCGACTTCATGCGAAGTCTACACAAAATTGAGTCTGTTACATAGAATTCTTTAGATTTGGATGAGATTTCCAAAATTTTAAAATCTTGTAAAATTTACCAAAATACATGAATTCTTAAACTTCTTGGAAGTCAATACGTTTTTGAGAACAACCCATGTTTATAATCCACATCTAAATTTCAAAAGATTGCTTAAAATCCATTTTAAATTCTAAAAAAATGTTTAATTTTTTGGTTAAATATACCAACATTTTAATAAATATTATAAAATCCAAAACAAATATCCTCATACTTATGAAATCCAGGAAAATCATATACAATCAGATTGAATAAATTTTGTTGGTTTCATATCAATCATTCTCAGAAAAATAAAAAAATAACAAAAAAAGAGTTTCTAAAGTGTATTACAGAGGAATGAGGATTCTTCTCTTGTTCATCTCAGATTATAAAATTTAATCATTTTTGGATTACTCAACAATTTGGATGCTACACTATACAATTTCCTTACAATAATCCAGTCACTTTTGATGAAACAACAAAAAAGATTGTCAAAAAAAAACAAAATCAAACTTTTTTACAGTAGTTAAAATTTGTGTGTATTTTTACATTATATTCATGATGGATATAAAATTTGTGTGTATTTCTGCACATGAACGAAGCCTCAGCTCAATACTTGGGAAAGTTTTGAACTTCAGAGATTGTAGGGCAAATTGGCTATAATGTTGAAAAAATTGAGGTATGCCGTAGACAGAAATTGAAGACTGGGGATATTAACAAAAAGTCATTTATATGGTTGCTTCTACTCTCTCCTGGCATTCAACTATGCGTTTGACATCAGATAACAATAAATCAAACAAGAAACATAACAAATACATATCTCCGCAATAAACTGAGACTGAGGAACACACAAGACAGATTGTAATATTGTGTATTGTTCAACATACAATGACAGCATTTCGACAGAACAAAATATGAATGCCTACTCAACAGTCACCAAGACCAATAGCAAATATCCTAAAAGGAGAATTCATTAATTCATTACTAGAACTAAACCACACTAGCCATGTCTACCAACTTAAGCAAAAGAAGGCTACACCATACTATCATCCAAGAGCAACTTAAGCGCGTTCACCACGGATTCTCCTAGCCAGCTGGATATCCTTGGGCATTATAGTCACCCTTTTAGCATGGATAGCACACAAGTTGGTGTCTTCAAACAGACCAACAAGGTAAGCTTCCGCAGCTTCCTGCAGAGCTAGAACGGCATGGCTCTGAAAACGGAGATCAGTCTGCACCAAAACACGGCAACAGCAAAACAGTCATTTAAGCAAACAGGTGCACTACATAAAAAAACCTAAATCTTCTCAATATATCAACAATGAATACCTTGAAGTCCTGGGCAATTTCCCGAACAAGCCTCTGAAACGGCAATTTCCTGATTAAGAGCTCAGTACTCTTCTGGTACTTTCGGATTTCACTATGACACAAAAGATGCAATTTAAACAATTTAAAAAACCTTGACATAAATCCAGGTTATATAATACAACACAACAAGTCATAACAAATCAATACCGTAGGGCAACAGTTCCGGGGCGGTATCTATGAGGCTTCTTCACTCCACCAGTAGTTGGAGCAGACTTACGAGCAGCCTGCATTCATAAATCATCAATGCATAAGCACCCACCAACATAATAATATTGATAAAACAGAAACACAATTTACCAAACAAATACATCAAACAACAATGAACAAACCTTGGTAGCAAGTTGTTTCCTTGGTGCCTTTCCACCAGTGGACTTACGAGCAGTTTGCTTAGTACGAGCCATCTGCAAAATCGACAATTAGAAGCCACAACCCAAAAACAAAAACATAAGTTTTTCGATTTTAATTTGCTCCCAATAAACACATACAACGACGAGCAGTCATTCCAGGATTAAATTACATAAAGTTCAATTACAAACTTAAATATTTAACTACTTAACGAATTCCCCAATTCAACTAACCCTAATTAGATCAAAACAGAGCCTCGTAATCCAAACCCTAATTTTCTCCAGCCAATTTAAAAAATTTACATCAATTAAATAATAACATAAGCATCAGAATCACAAATAAGATAACGTATACTTCAATTAAAACCCCAAAATCTAGAGTTCTTAAAAAATTGCACAATTCGCCTAAACCCTAATTTACAAAAAAAACACAAATTACGAACAAACACATACATAAACAAAGAAACATAAAAATGTGTATACATATAATTAAAGAGGGGAAGAGCAAACTGACCTTGAAATTGTTTGAATCGCTGTATAATGTTTGCCTGCTTTCTCTTGAAATTCAAAAGGCTGCGAATTACTATGAGTCTTGATTCTTGAATAACGTGGTGTATATATACTATTGATCTGTAGATTTGGAGGGCTACGATTTGTTAATCTTGTGTTTTTATATTTTCGTTATCGGACGGCTGTTATTTGTGTTCGCTTGGGTTCATGGACGGCTCAGATTTGCAATATTTGTTTGTTCCGGATCGCGATGCAATTTTTTTGGGTTATTTATAGGTTAAGTATCTAAGTTTTAATGAAAATACACCATGACCATATATTAGGAAAATGGACAGTTTGAGCATCCCGTTTTAAACATTGTACACATTGATTTGGAGAGTGATCTACACTCTTATCGATAAGGGAGAGTACACCCACATATGTTTGTATAGACACATAAATCACTGAAGTTTGCAAAAATGTACTCAGTAACTATTATACAAAAAAACGTCACAGAAAATGAAGTAACATATCATAATGTTATGTACTATCTTTAAAAACTAAAGTAAAATTAAACTTGTAAACATTATCCAACCATCCATGATTTTTACTAAATTAAAAATCCCAGGATCAAATATAAGTACCTAGTTCAACTAGTGAACTTAAGGTAATGTTCATACCAGCACCAAAAATCATCAAATTATAAAATCACTTGTTTCTTAAACAAGCACAAACATCTGATCACAAAAATTAAACTGTTAACGACCCAATGTATTGCATAAAAATGCATAGTATAATTACACGCCAATAAAACAACTAAATCTATCATAAAATGGAATAGCTATACTTGACGGTTGTCTTCATGCTCCTTAATTTGCATCATCTCCCGATCTCTGTTTTGCTCTACCACTAGTATAAAAAAAAGAGAAAATTATATCAATAAACGAAAGTAATTCCAATCAAAAGCACTTTAATGTCATATCCAACTATGCATATCCCACAGATCATACAAGTGACTGAGTTACCATTTAAAGTTGTCCCACTTAAGTGTCTGTATTTCTACTTTTATAAATTTGTTTACATTTACGCGTGATGTTAGGTTTCCCATAAAATAAAATTGAACTGGAACAGGTTCCAAAACACTCTTGTTAACTACTTTCATCATTCTAAACATACACAGTTGTTACTTGTATCTTAAATTGTCCTTGATACAAATAAAATTGACGTTTTTTTATCGATAGAGCGTTACCATTTTAAAATTTTGAAATATTTCTGGTAACAATATCTTTTTACTTAAATTTTAATTTATATTAAAGCAAGTGAATTTTAAAGTTTAAGATTAAAATTTAAGAATTTTAAAAACTTAAAATTACACTTAAAGAGTGAAAAAAATGATCAGTTAAATCAATTTTTAGTGCTACAATTCCAAAGAAAAATAAATTCTAAAGATAATTTATTCGTTATAAATAACTAATCAAACTCAAATTTAGTGTGGTTGAAGTTCCTTTCAATAGAAGAACCAACATTCGTTCATTAACAAGTGCCATCAATGTATCAAAATCAACGATTCATCGACGTATTCAAGATGATGGATTCATGCGTCCACACACTAATGTCATCAAGCCACTTTTGACGGAAGCCAACAAAAAAGCTCGTTTAAGGTTTTGTTTGTCCATGATTACTTATGATATTAATTTAAACATCTCCTTATTTTCAAGCATGATGAGTCATATACATATTGATTAAAAATGGTTTACTATGACAAAAAAAGCACAAAGATATTATCTTCTTCCCGATGAAACTCCTCCACTTCGTTAATGTAAAAGCTCAAATTTTATTGATAAGATAATGTTTTTGTGTGTTGTTGCAAGTCCAAGATTTGATCCAATTCCAAATACTATGTTCAAGAGAAAGATTGGCATATTCCCATTTGTTACCAAGGAACCCGCTAAAAGAAAAAGTAAAAATAGACCCGTGGTACCTTAGAGACTAAAGTTATAAATCCAATAACCAAAGATGTGTCAAGAAGAATGTAGATAGACAAAGTGGTTCCTGCAATACAGTCTATGTGGCCTGGAGGGAATACAAGTGGTACCATCACTGTTCAACAAGATAATGCCAAACCCCATATCAACTTTAATGATAAAGAATTTGTTGAAGCTGCTGCTTCAAATGGATTTGATATAAGACTATGTTTTCAACCTCCCAACAACCCGGATTTAAATGTGTTAGATTTGGGATTTTTTAGAGCAATTCAAACCTTGCAACATGAACAAGCACATACTAGTATAGATGAACTTGTTGCTGCAGTTGAAAAGTCTTTTGAAGAACTCCACCATGATAAACTCAACAAGATCTTTTTAACACTACAATTAAATATGATTGCAATCATGAAAGCTGGTGGTGGCAATAATTTCAAGCAGCCTCATTTTGATGACAATCAATGTCCAAGTGGAACTATTCCCCTCCAGATAACATGTGAAGAAGAAGTCATCAACTTTGCTAATCAAGTTTTATCAGAATACGTTTGATGTTTGTTTTGACAATAGAAAGCTCTAAGAAATATTTGTTAAAATTTTTAATGTAAAATCTTTCTCAAGTTTGGTTTGTTGTATTTGTTTTTTTAAATATAATTAGCTAGAATATGTGTGTTTATTTCAAATAATTGTCAAATTTAATTCAAAGTTACACAATTCAAAAATCAATCAAATTTAAAAAAGATAAAATTAAAGTACAATATGTGTGTTACTTTCAAAAATAATTTAAAGAATGCATGTTAAATTTAATCAAAAAAGATTGAAGTTGTTTTAAATTAATTAAGTTAAAAATGATAAAATTATTGTTTACTAAATGTTGTTTTGTCAAGACGTATTTTTAACTAATTAAAAATAAGATAAAGTAAAATAAAAACTAATTAAATTAAACTTAAAAGACATGCTGATAAAATAGAAAACAATCTAGGAGTAAATGCAAAGAAAGATAAATTAAACTTCAATAATTTTCAGATTGTTTTAAATAGAAAACAGTCTAGGAATAAATATGTTTAACATTTTCAATAGGTGGTTGTGCATATTTTTAGGTGGTTGTGGTTCATTAGCATCAATAGGTTTAGGTACTTGAGGAGGATCGTTTAGATCAAAATCAATTTTTGATTCAGGTACTTGAGGTGGTTCATTTAGATCAAAATAAATTTTTGGTTTTGGTTCCATTGAAAGTATGAGCAAAGGCCTTCCTACTGTTGAGTTTATATAGCAGGGGTTAATAGGTGCAAGGTGCATGAATTAATGCACATATTGAATGTTTTCAAGGATTCAAAATAAAAATGGTTGGAACTATATTTAGTAAAATGAAAACATTAGTGATGACAATAATTCAAATATATGGTCGGGCCTTCCAATGACATTCCGGGTCAAGCCCAATGTCATTAAATATTAATTCAATCCACTAAAGAATTAATATTTGCACTACCGTTCCTAATACCGTAATTCTTTTATTATTTAATTCGTCTCCTATATTATTTGCTTATTAAATTCTCCACATTTAAGATATCGCATGTCCATTAATTAAATTAATCACTGACAATTAATTTAATTAATATCTTATTTATCCTTGATCATCCACTCAACCTTATAATTATGTCAGAAATTAATCTGTCTGCAGGGCTTCACATAATTATCTTTATGAGCTTTCAAGAGGACATCATCAACCCGAATATTATTAGGACATTGATTCTTTCTGTAATTAATATCTCACTCTGCATGCAATGTCATTGCTCAACACATAATATTGTAATTAATAATTAATTACATCTTATATGAATCAAAACATGTGCATTGCATACAAGTGTCAATCACTACATCCGGATTAAGAACCTAAGCAATAATAATATCATAAAATCTTAGTTCTTCTTAACTGTCAGAATAAAAGAACAATTCTAATATTTTGATCATGTTCAATATACACAATGTATACAAGTATTATTTAATAGTCAACATAAACTATTCCCAAATAATACTTCAGTCATTCCAGTGGTTTGTCTAGTACCACTTAGACTGTGAACCTTTATTATATTATATACAGACACTGATAATCTAATCTCCTGTTATCCCATTTGATACTAGATTATCCACAATATATAATAAACAGATAATGTAATAATATGAAATCAAGATTCTCAATAAAATGGACAATTTTATATACTTCAAACGAATAGTTCAGTATAAAACCCAACAATCTCCCACTTATACTCAAGCTATTCTTTGAGTATATCAGTTTTTTATTACAAGCAATCCACTACCAGTTTAAATAACTACTATGTGACCAGACATCTGACTCTTATCGCCTCCACATGTTCCTCAAAAGCCTTAGATGGTAAGCACTTCGTGAAAGGATCTGCCCGGTTGTCCTTTGATGATATATCGGTCACAATGATATCTCCACGCTTAACGAACTGTCGTATGAGGTGATACTTACGCTCGATGTGTTTTGCTGCTTTATGTTCTCGTGGTTCCTTTGTATTTGCAACAACACCAGTGTTGTCACAATAAATTGTGATATGCCGTGGTAAATCAGGAACTACATCCAAATCTAGCAGGAAGTTCCTGAACCATACTGCCTCTTTGGCTGCCTCAGAGGCTGCCACGTATTCCGCTTCCATGGTTGAGTCTGCGATGCATTTCTGCTTCACACTCCTCCATATTACGGCTCCACCTCCTAAAGAAAAACACACCCCGAGGTTGACTTCCTCTTATCCCTATATGTCTAGAAATCTGAATCGGTATATCCCACAGGCAACAAGTCTGAGACCTTGTAAATTAACATATACTTCTTAGTCCTTCGCAGGTATTTAAGTATTGTTTTTACTGCACTCCAATGTTCTTGACCTGGATTAGACTGATATCTACTGACCATGCCCACGACAAAGCAAATATCAGGCCTCGTACATAACATTGCATACATTAAGTTTCCACATGCTGAAGCATAAGGAATTGCTTTCGTGTTCTCTATCTCTTTAGGTGTCGTAGGACACTGCTTCTTCGATAGAGAAACTCCATGTCTGAAAGGTAAATTACCCTTATTAGAGTCCTGCATGTTAAAACGAGTAAATACCTCATCAATGTAAGGTTCTTGAGATAAAGCCAACATCCTTTTCTTGCGATCTCTTATTACTTTGATCCCAAGGACGTATGCGGCTTCACCTAAGTCCTTCATTTTAAATTGTTTGAACAACCATGCCTTAATTGATGACAACATCTCTACATGGTTTCCAATGACTAAAATGTCATATACATATAGCACTAGAAAAACCACTGCATTTCCCTCACTCTTCCTATACACACACGCTTCGTTTGGACTCTGATCATATCCATATGACTGGACTGCCTGATCAAAACGAATGTTCCAATACCTAGAAGCTTGTTTCAGTCCATAAATAGACTTCTTAAGCTTACACACTAGATGTTTTTGGTCTTTCTTAATGAATCCATCTGGTTGTTGCATATAGATGGTTTCCTCAAGACTTCCATTAAAGAAAGCTGTCTTGACATCCATTTTCCAAATCTCATAATCGAGATGAGCTGTTATAGACAAAAGAATCCAGATTGACTTAAGCATAACTACCGGCGAAAAGGTTTCCTCATAATCAATCCCTTCTTTCTGAGTATACCCTTTCGCAACAAGTCTTGCCTTCCAGGCTTTCACCTTTTTATCAGATCATTTTTTTTTCATTTGTAGATCCACTTACATCCAATGGGTTTTACACCTTTGGGTGGTTCCACGAACTCCCAGACTTGATTGGAATACATAGATTCCATCTCAGATTGCATAGCCTTATGCCATAGATATGCATCCTTATCTTGTAGTGCTTCTTCGTATGTCCTGGGATCCTCATCATGTTCACCAGAGACTAAGTCCGAAGACTCTCCCAAAAACATGAATCTCTCAGATTGTTGAACAACCCTCCTACTACGACGAAGCACTAGTGCGGTATTAGTGATAGGTTGTGCATTTACTTGTGCTTGTTCTACTTGTACTATCGGCACATTAGGATTATCTGTTCCTCCCACTAATTCCTCTAAAACAACAGTACTCATGGGTTTGTGGTCATTATATAGTCTTCCTCTAAGAATCTAGCATTGGTGCTAACAATGACATCCCGATCCTTAGGACTATAAAAAAATAGCCTTTCGTTCCCATGGGATAACCCACAAACAGCCTCACTTCTGTACGAGA
This sequence comes from Heracleum sosnowskyi, assembly GCA_030848705.1. Lineage (NCBI taxonomy): Eukaryota > Viridiplantae > Streptophyta > Magnoliopsida > Apiales > Apiaceae > Heracleum > Heracleum sosnowskyi. The sequence goes on from CM061237.1 coordinate 15,570,669, forward strand.
ATCTAACTTAGTCGCGTTCTTGTTCAGCACATGTGCTGTACAACCCCAAATCCGAATGTGTCTTAGACTTGGCTTATCACCAGTCCACAATTCTATCGGAGTCTTAGGAACCGACTTAGAAAGTACTAGGTTCAGAAGGTAAGCCGTTGTTTCTAAAGCATGTCCCCAAAATGACTTGGGTAAATCCGAATAACTCATCATCGATCTAACACTCTCCAACAGAGTCAGGTTCCTTCTCTCTGCTACACCGTTCTACTGAGGTGTGCCAGATGCAGACGACTGGGATATGATCCTATGTTCTGATAAATATTCCCTAAATTCTCCAAGCAGGTATTCGCCACCACGATTGCATCATAGTGACTTGATACTTTTACCAAGTCGTTTCTCCGTTTTAGCTTTGTACTCCTTGAATTTATCAAAACACTCAGACTTACGGCGCAACAAGTAAATGTACCCATATCTTGAATAATCGTCAATGAAAGTGACGAAATACTCATAACCACCTCTTGCTTGGATATTCATAGGTCCACATAAATCAGTATGAACCAACTCTAACACTTCTTTAGCTCTATTCCCCTTTGCCTTAAAAGGCATGTTAGTCATTTTACCTTCCAAGCAGGATTCATATACTGTAAATGGCTCCACTACCAATGAGCTTAAAGGCCCGTCTACTACCAGTCTTTGAATCCTCCTCAAGTTAATATGACCTAATCTTAAGTGCCAAAGAAGTGTTTGGTTCAAACTAGAAGGTTCCTTTCTTTTATTAGTGATAAAAGATGTGTTATTTAATACCCTATGTTGCAGTTGCAGTGCATGTTGAGGTTGTCTAGGATTAATAATGTACAAATTGTCTTGCAATGTACCAGAACATATAACTTGTTTATTCATCATAATAGAAACATTACGATCCAAACAAACATTATAACCATCCAAAGCAAGTTTAGAAACCGAAATCAAATTCCTTCTAAAAGAAGGTACGTAAAGACAATTGTTCAAAACCAAAATCTTATTACAACCAAAAGATAAAGTAACGTCTCCCACTGCAACTACTACTACTTTCGTAGCATCACCCATGAACACATATATCTCGCCATCTCTAAGCATTCTGGATTTCTGGAACCCCTACATAGAATTACAAACATGGTCAGTGGCTCTTGTATCTACACACCAAGTGCTCGTAGATATAGCCGCTATATATGTTTTCGTAACTAGAGAAAGAGACATACCAGTTTTGTTCTTCTTAGAAAGAGGACAATCCTGTTTCCAGTGACCCGACTGCTTGCACCTGAAGCACTTGCCCTTAGGCTTCTTCACAGCATTCTGAACTCCCAATGGTTTCACAACTTTCTGTGCCTGAGCCTTTTTCTTCTTTTTCTTCTTGCCTTTCGGTTTAGAAGAAGAACTTTTTTCAGCCACATTCACCTGAACATTCTGCTGAAACAATCCTTCAGTCGCCTGAAGCTCTTTCAGAAGTTCCGCAAGACTATACGATCTCTTGTTCATGTTGTAATTCAAGCGGAACTTCTCAAAGCCTTTGGGAAAACTCATAAGGATGATATCGATTTGCGTTTCTGCATCAATCTCAGCACCAAGGACCTCCAGTTCATTTATATGAGACATCATTAAAAGAACATGGTCCCTTACAGGTGTCTTTCATCCATTTGAGTGTTCATTAGAGATTTCATTGCTACTTGCCTAGCAGCCCTATTCTTATCTCCGAAAAGTTCCTTGAGATTAAAAAGCATATCCCCAGCAGTGGCCATGGCCTGATGCTGATGCTGCACAACACCCGACATTGCTGCCAGAATCTAACATCGCGACATCTCATATGCCTTAATCCACTTCTTATAATACTCTTTATCCTCATCCAGAGCATCGGCAACAGGCTGATCCGGTTTGGGTTCAATAGTACAAAATTTGTACTCCTCAGCAGTCAACACTATGTCCAAATTACGTTTCCATTCAATATAGTTAGGTCCGGTAAGTTTGTTATCCTTAAGTATGGTGAAAAGTGGATTAAAGCCCATTCTATCCTGAGAATCATACATATAACACATAATTAGAATGTCGCACATAAAAACTTAATACCTATAGACTCCTCTAACTATTAATTAAGATTAATGTACTAACACTTAAACACCATAAGTATCTGGTACGCCACGATGGGTGACTTATATACCACCTATATTTGTTTAAATGTTACTTCGGTCCTATTACTAAATAGTATGCCACGTTAGGATGGTCTCTTACTACCTTTCATAGCTAAGTGTATACCATTATTTAAATCTTAAATTGATCCCTTAAATCAGACCTTTCTGTTTGATGTATCAATGGATAAATCCCAGATATTTTTGGAGAAGTCACATCGGTCTTGCTTAATACCCAACAACCTAGTCAGAAATATCCATTATCAACATCAATCAAGGAGTGTCCAATTAGTTTCTCGAATTCTATGAAACTTGGTATGTCACGTTGGGGTGATCTTACCTTTCAATATTCGTGATTAATTTAAGAAGTTTGTTCTAGTAATATCCTTAACACTACCAGACACCATAAATCATACGCCACGATGGGTGACATATATACAACTCATAATTGTCTTACTGTTAAATTACATACAAACAATAATGGATGACCATGAGACTTAATATCAAATTAAACCCCTCTCCCACTTAGTATTTTACTTGTGAGGATTTTAATCTAGATGCATCGTCCTATGTTATTTCTTCGAAGTCCACATGTATCACAAAGAACAATACAAACCACGTATAACATAGCAAGATACACATCATGATTAAGCATAATAAACATAACCCTGTGTTCATGTCGTTCTAGAATACTAAGGTTAGTAATACATGACATGAAACACATATAAGGCACGTATAATAACAATAATCAAAACAAGTGGATAATCAATATGTAAAACATATTAATAAACCATCCACTATTATGGTCTCATCCAAATTTTAATCCAAAACACAGCGGTGCAGATCGAACTTGAATTTCTGAAAACAACAAATCGTTGTTTTCAGGCTGTAAACGACGTCAAACGCCTTATATCCGCGCGAGTGATTACATCATTTTTGTTCAGACGCCTGTTTGCCTTTCCGAAAAGGTATTTTCGGGAAAATTCGGACAGAGTACGCAAAATCAGCGAAACTCCTCAGAAACCAACAAGTAGCAGCGGAAACACTTCTTCTCTTGCAGCTCCGTTGATAAAACAATTACATACAAACAAAACTGACATATTCTATTACAATATATCATAATCTAAATCGAATACAAATCAAATTACTTGATTACAATCTTATAACAGAAATCAAGAAAACATACACACGATAAACCCTCGTGATTAACAATCGCAAATACAATAACCACGATAGACCACGTGGGATCCAATCGCATAAACAGTAACCCCGATAAACCATGTGGGATCCAATCACATAATTATAAAAACATGGCCATAATAGTGGGTAACAACCTGCATCACAAAATACATACGAGCAACCACTATATAAATGCATATATAATCACGACATGGACATCATATCATAAAATGCAGAATCCTAGAACCAGGATCTTGATGCCAATTGTTGGAATATGTAAATCACGGTGCTGCGTTTTATGATATAAATTAAAGAGTTCGAAAAGAATATTAACCTTAATCGCTACGGCGCAAGCGATTCAATTCCACATCTTCTACTGAATTCCTTGATTTCCTTTGAGAGAAATGTGACCTTCGATCTCCCAAAGTTTCTTCTCCTCAAAGTCTCGAAATTCCAAAACCTAGCTTCGTGCGGCTGCTCTAGGTCTCAATTTCAATTTGTGTTGTGTGTCCAGCTTTAAGGAGAACGAGAATATATATATATATATATATGCTTTAATAGGGATCGTGGACAATTAGGTCGAGCCTTCCAATGACATTCTGGGTCAAGCCTAGTGTCATTAAATATTAATTCAATCCACTAAAGAATTAATATTTGCACTACCGTTCCTAATACCGCAATTCTTTTATTATTTAATTCGGCTCCTATATTATTTGCTTATTAAATTCTCCACATTTAAGATATCGCATGTCCATTAATTAAATTAATCACTGACAATTAATTTAATTAATATCTTATTTATCCTTGATCATCCACTCAACCTTATAATTATGTTAGAAATTAATCTGCCTGCAGGGCTTCACATAATTATCTTTATGAGTTTTCAAGAGGACATCATCAACCCGAATATTATTAGGACATTGATTCCTTCTGTAAATAATATCTCACTCTGCATGCAATGTCATTGCTCAACACATAATATTGTAATTAATAATTAATTACATCTTATATGAATCAAAGCATGTGCATTGCATACAAGTGTCAATCACTACATCCGGATTAAGAACCTAAGCAATAATAATATCATAGAATCTTAGTTCTTCTTAACTGTCAGAATAAAAGAACAATTCTAATATTTTGATCCTGTTCAATATACACAAAGTATACAAGTATTATTCAATAGTCAAGATAAACTATTCCCAAATAATACTTCAGTCATTCTAGTGGTTTGTCTAGTACCACTTAGACTATGAACCTTTATTATATTATATACAGACACTGATAATCTAATATCATGTTATCCCATTTGATACTAGATTATCCACAATATATAATAAACAGATAATGTAATAATATGCAATCAAGATTCTCAATAAAATGGACAATGTTATATACTTCAAACGAATAGTTCAGTATAAAACCCAACAATATGTTTGTATAGACACATAAATCACTGAAGTTTGCAAAAATGTACTCAGTAACTATTATACAAAAAATCTTCACAGAAAATGAAGTAACAGATCATAATGTTATGTACTATCTTTAAAAACTGAAGTAAAATTAAGCTTGTAAACATTATCCAACCATCCATGATTTCTACTAAAGGTAATGTTCATACCAGCACCAAAAATCATCAAATTACAAAATCACTTGTTTCCAAAACAAGCACAAACATCTGATCACAAAAATTAAACTGTTAACGACCCAATGTACTGGATAAAAATGCATAGTATAATTACAAGCCAATAAAACAACTGAATCTATCATAAAATGGAATAGCTACATTTGACGGCTGTCTCCATGCTCCTCAATTTGCATCATCTCCCGATCTCTGTTCGGCTATACCACTAGTATAAAAAAAGAGAAAATTGTATCAATAAACGAAAGTAATACCAATCAAAAGCACTTTAAGGTCATATCCAACTATGCATATCACACAGATCATACAAGGAGTTAGTTTAACAATGAAGAGGTTGACTCCATAAACTCAAATCTAACCTAATTTGACATAGGAACATAACACAACAGGTCCTCATAATCTAACCAAAAAACACAAATCTAACCCTGATAATCTAATATAGTTACACAAATCTAACTATGATTACTATGTTCACAATGAAGAGTGTTAGAAATGAATATCACTTAGAAACTAGACAGAGGGGGGGGGGGGGGTGAATGGATAGTTTTGATATTTTTCGAAACTTGAAAACTAAATGAGCTGTTAGAGATTATGTTGTGTAAAATGCGGAATCAATGTAAACAGAACACACACACAATCACTTTAATCTACTTTGTATTAAGTAAATTAAATACTACAGCTTCCAAAATTTCACAAAGGAAATCCTGGCTTCTAAACAAGAACAAAGTTTTCTTGCTTTGCTTACAGAGAAAGAGTGCTTAAGATAAAATCTATGTGTATCTCTCTTGCCGCTAACAGTAGGGTGTGCACAACATATATATAGCCCTATACAAACTAGTGCACACACCTATTTACACAGTTACTCCTAGTTGAAAGTCCAACTTGTCCTGCCATAAGAAGTTAACTTTGTCAGGAAGGACCACTTGCTTTTCGGAGTCTTTCTCGTTTCTGTAGCTGCTTGTCTCTTATCTTTCTCTCCAAGTTTAGCTGTAGATTTGCCATCTGTTCTTTGGACCACCTTACCAGAACAGATGCTTCAGTATTTGTCTCCTTTGAATTTTGGTTCTGTACCTTGATTTGTCTTGTTATAGATGGCTAAGTGTTGATATCGTGAACTCCAAAATTTTCCTGACTTCACGATGTATCCTTTGAAGACTTTGCGACATAGCCTTTGGAGACTTCGCGATATAGCCTTTGGATACTTCGCGATATAGTCTTTGGAGACTTCGCGATATAGGCTTTTTGAGGACTTCGCGAACTAGGTTTTTTGAGGACTTTGCGATCTAGGCCTTTTGAGGACTTCACGATCCAGTACATTTTGACTTTGCGGTATCAACACTTCACGATATAGTTCATTTTGGACTATGCGATCTCAGTACTTCACGACATGGATATTTTGGACTTCACGACATAGTTCATTCTGACTTCACAGTATAGGGACTTAGACAAATTTCTGTAATTTGTTTCTTCAAGGCCTTATTCACTCCAATCCTGCTGCATGAACAATTTTAACTTCTTCCAGGATAATTATTCCATGGCCTATGTACAATCTAGGTGCAAGAAACTTACTAAGCTCATTATAACATTGAGCATACAGAATAAATCTAAGTACATGAAAACAAGACAAGTACAATAGAGACCTATACTAAATCCCAGTGAAAGAATTCATTAGGTCATGTAGTGTGACATAGTCACAGAGTATAGGCTTGTTAATAGTGGTATTCAGACATGCCTTGAGCATAACAAAGAGGATGACTCTATAAACTCAAATATAACCTAATTTGACATAGGAACAGAACACAACAGGCCCTCATATTCTAATATAGTTACACAAATCTAACTATGATTACTATGTTTACAATGAAGAAGATGACTCCATAAACACAAATATAACCTAATTTGACATAGGAACAGAACACAACAAGCCCATTTTCTGAATGTAAACTATAAGTTAACACAAACATGCAATAAATCAAATGGAACCATATTATGATATAGTCCAATAACATAACTGCCATTGAACCATATTATCATATAGTCCAATAACACAAAATCAAAAAAACACTAAATCAAAGGATATAAGATCTACAATTCAACATGCAAAATACAATATGAGATTACATAATGATATAAAAGAAATCATACCCACACTTGCAGCCAACGATAGCATCTCTGGACCTTCATCATCAGCCTCCCGGATTAAGCGTATCCATGGAGAGCCAATTCTCATTTCTTCATACCATATCTCAAGAACCTTCCCAAATGGCTTCTTTGTAATATGGATGTCTTCCCTTGTTTCACTCCCATTTTTAGCAAGATAGATGGCCAATCTATTGGCAGCAGGAGGAATGTAAATCACTCCAATCTTCATATTCTTGTCCTCCCTTCTCTTCTGGATCTGGTCTATCTCGTACTTGCACTCTTCACACCACTTCCCATAATAACATTGAAAAGCAAACCAATTATCTGTCTCCAGGATGATCAGTTTCTTCTGCTCCTCCCATGCAAGCCTCAGACCCATCATCATAGCAAAACACATAATCCTCTTCTCAGAAAACCCAGGCTGAGTTCCTGTTAGCATTCTCACAATCTTCCCCTTATCATCTCTGATAACAGCCCCCACCCCTGTCTTGTTCCCATTCTTGAATGGTCTTCCTATGTAACAACCATGGACATTTAGTTTACAAAACCCAGGTTTGGGAATAGTCCAGTGGTTTCCCATTTTCTGAATGAAACAAAGAAGGGTTTGTGTGATTGTATGTTTAATTTGGCATGTGAAAATTAAAAGGCAGTAGTTCTAAGCATGAGTTAAAAGTGTAATATATAATAAATTATTTAATGAAATGAAAGGATATAGCTACTAGGGAGAGACACATCTCTTGTCCAAACAATTTCCCAAGTAGACTCTTCAGATGCGTGTCTAGTTCTTTGCACTTACATGCAAAATTAACCAATCAATTAATGTGACTTGTGTAAATAGGCTAAAGCTATGATTACCTACTTCTAAAATGTAATTATGCACTGCAGTGCACAATAATTTATACAACTTTTTAACCAATTTTTAATAGTTTATTTTAAATGTTTGCATGACAATCAAATAAAAAAAATAATGTTCATTGGGACTAATTTTAAATTTTTTTTTTTGCATTACATACCTATTATATTTGTTCATTATTACTCGACTATGTGAACTGAGGTGTTCATGAAATTGAAGTTGAATTTTACTTACGGTTTTAATTTCTAAAAAACGTAATAGGCTAATTGAGGTTTTCAAAAAACAAACATCACAACCAAAATGTTAAATTTATAAACAACTTCATTAACCAAATTAACATACAATCTATAACCAAATTAAAGTTCAAATTTCATCCACTTGTACTAATCGAAACCAAATATTAACTTTTCTAAACCCCAAAGCATAAACTACTATCTTAACAACTGCATAAATAATTTAATGAATTTAAAACTCACATTTTCCCATTTCCCTTTGTTGTATCATGCCCTAATTTCTGTTTTTTTTGGACTCTTCTCCTCTGGTTGAGGCCTTGGAGGCCTACCCCTACCCTTACCCTTAGGAATGAATGAAGCTAACTCCCCATTTGGTGCGGCTAACCCAAACACCACAACTCTCCTTGTCAATGTGTCTTCATCATCATCAGAGGAGGAGTCATCCGAGGTAACCAAGTCTACAACTTGATTGACATGAGAAGCCCTTTCCCGTTCAGCTGCTTCATCCTCCAATCTAGCCTCTTCTTCTCTATCCAACCACCATTGACTACGACCTGCAATAATGAACATACACAATTAATGGAATTAAAAACTTAATCTTTCAGCTTTGTAAATCATACAATCAACCCAATTGATGGAATAAATTTAGTAATAAACTAAATTTATCTTACCCAAACCTTCAATTGGCAAAAACAATATTCTCGTTGGTATATCCCTTGGCGGGTACCAGAGGATTTCCTCTCCTCTCGGGCATCCTAAAAACAAAATCTTTAGCTTGTCTATATCCATGGATTTCAGAGGAGACAAATTGCAGTCTCATTTGCTTCTCTCCATGCATTGATAAAAGGCAATGGGATCTTCTTCCTAAACAAATTGAGCAACTTGTAGTGATTGCACAAGTTCAATTTCCATGAATTCTGATGTGTTATTTTATGTTAGGCCGAATACACAATATATAATCAATATAAGTATGATAATAACAATTGAGAACACTGTTTATGAATAAACAACTGAATTATATAAATAACTCTTCTCTCAATGATGTTAAAGAATCACAGAGAGCTGCTAGGTTACAAGAATAATGTATTCAGTATTCGCATCCCTTTTAGGGTTAACCTATCTGTGTTTATATAGTACACAGCTACATAATCAATCTCTAATTGATATCCTATAAATCAGCTATACAATTTATATCAATCTAGGATTGCTTCTGTCTTCTGTTCCATTTATTTAGCCATCTCAATATATTCTGCTTCTTTCCATCTTCAGAATATATTGCTTCTAGAATCTTCAATTAAGCACCGACGGCTAAACCAAACATTCACCCTGTCAGACTTTAATAAACTCTGACTGGCTTCCGGTAAACTCTGATGAGTACCTGTTGCTTAAACACTGATAAACAATCATCAGCAATTATATCTAACAATCTCCCCCAACTTGTGCATAATAAAAATGTACAAGTTATCAGATAATTGATGATGTCAAAACATATAACAAATGTAGTGTTTAAAATATAACAGAGTTTAACTTTAACTTAGAACATAAAACTTTAAAAACTTACAGTCAGACTTTACTTAATCTCTTCAATATCAGGCACTGTCCTGAGATAGTCAATGAGTAGCCTCCTTTCAGCTTTTTCTAGCTCTTCCACCATGACTTCTTTCAATTCCTTAAGCTCTGGATCACTTTCTCCAGTCTGGTAGATAACAGCTCTCAGAGAATAAATGCTGTTCTTCCTCATTTCATTCCCTAGCCGAATAAAGTAAGATTTATCTGACTCTAGGTTGAATTCTAAAACCTTTATACCCAGTGTTGTCTTGAACTTGGCACTGTTTCTCTTCATTTCAACAATCTTTCCATAAGCATATCTGTACTTAGGAATATATGCACTTGAAACACCTCCTCCAAGCATAGCTTTTGTTTTCAGCATCCTATCTCTTAGAACTAGAGCAACATTATGAGTACTTCTATTTTTGATTTTGAGAAGATATAGAACGTACTCAAGCTCTTCCCATAGTTTCAATTGAACATCAGCTTCTCCTACTCTGTATACTCTTCCATCAGACATAAAGTATAACAGAACCTCTTTCTTTAATCCTCTATGATAAACCATCTGAACATACTCTATTTTATCAAGGCTCTCTTGAGATACCCCAACACCAGGTTCTGCCAGTGATGAATGGTCAAAAGAACTGTTATTGATTCTCTTTTCTCTTTGTGAACCCAAACCAGATTTATCATAAGATTGCTTTCCATGTACTGTTCTGGTTTGAGAAAAGTCCACAGCTTCTAGCTTCAGAGTTTCAGAAAGTACAGGTCTTAAGAAACCTTGGAGTTGTGGAGCTAGCTGAGTTTGTACAACTTGAGCATTGTCAGAGGTTGTCACAATTTTAGTAGAAATATCAACTTGAGCAACGTCAGAGGTTGATTGATTTAGCCTTGATTCAACTTGAGCAACGTCAGAGGTTGAATAATTCTTTTTTGGTAACTGTCCTTCTTCTACCAGTATACCTTTTCCTTTATCAGTATTTGCAATCACAGGCCTCCTTGTGTATTGTAAACTCTGTTGAGAGTTCACATTTTCTTTAATAGAAATTCCCAGTTCCTTTCTCCTAGGAGCCTTGGCCTTTTTCTTGTAAGTACCAGCTTCAACCTTCTTCTGGTGTTCTTCAGCAAGAAGTTTCATCTCAGCATCCATATCTTCTAATGTGGCTTCACCACCATGTTCTTCCATAAACAGTTTAGCAGCAATCTCTTCATCAGTAGTTGGATTTGACGAAATCACTAGACTCTTAAGTCTTGAAGAAGATTGACCACCAGAGTTTAACCTCTCAGAGTTTGTCTGTCTAGCAGAGTTTGACCTAAGTCTCCCTTGCTCTTGAGAAGACTTTGACCTTTTCTCTGCTCCTCTGCTTCCACCATCATTAGAATCATCCCTCAGTCTCAAGGTTGGAGTCCTTTTGCATTTGTCTTTAGGTACTTTCTCCCCCTTTTTGACATCATCAGGAATAAAAACTGATGTCAGCAACTCTAGTGATGTAGCAATAGAAGTAAGTTGAGAAGACATAGCAGTCTGATTCTCTTCTACCTTGCTTAGCCTCTGCTTGATTTCTTCTTGATCCTTGATCAGAGATGAAAATTGAGCTCTATCTTTCTTCAATGCTAATTCCTTAAGAGCAATATCATTACTCAATCCAATGACAACTTTGTGAGTCTCATCAAAGCGATTGTGCAATGATTTGACTTGAACAACTGTAGCCTTGAAATGTGTCAACAACTCAGGATTTGAAATCTCCTTTGCAGATTGAGCAACAAAATCAGCAGTCCTTTTCTTGGAGAAAATACAATCAGCTCCGGACCAGTTTGCATAATGCATTTCCCTGTAATGAGCTTCAGTTGCATGTTGATGTTCTTTGATAGACTCTGCAGTAGGATCCCTTAGAAAAGGTATTAACTCATTATCATCACAGTTTGAAAGTGCAGCATTGATCCCAGAGTTTGCATGATCAGAATTTTCAGATGTGTGATCAGCATTATCAACATCAACTCTAGCTTCATTAACATTTTCTGCTATCTGCTCTTCAATTTCTTCAGCAACATTGTCTGTAGTAGCCTCAGCGTTTATCTGTGCAGCTTGATGAATCTCAGAGTTTGCATTTACAAAAACCTCTGCTGCTACAGGAACAGACTCTGCAACAACTTCTTCTTCTTGAACTACCATTTCAACAGCATCTTCTTGCATATTCTCTGCTGTAGCATCATCCAATTGCATATTCTCTGTGGTTGTTGAGAAGTAGAGGGTGGAGGTTCAGTGTTTAGTGATGAAATGTTCAGAGTTTGAGGTTCTGGTTCAGGTTGTGATTGTGGTTGTTGAGGATTATTTCCAAACTGTTGCACTCTCTCAGGTAATAGCAGAGCACCAACATTCCCTTTCTTAAGATCCTTGTTTGTTAAGTCAGAAAATATGCGTTTATGCAATCTAAACGACTGAATAACATCATCCTCCAGAATCTCAATTTCAGGAACACGGAATGAAAATAGTAGTTGACAAAATGAGCAAAATAGACAACACCCCTGTTTTCTGTCATCTTTTCACCAATATTATGTAAAACTAATCTAGCAAAATCAAAGTGAGTACCATAGAGTAAAGAATACCCGATTTGCAGACTGTCTCTAGGAATCGCATCCCAATTGGTGCATTTCTTCCCGAAAGCTCTTGTGATGCAATCAAAGAAGAAACTCCACTCCTTCCTCAAGAATGGACCCTTCAATTGACCCACCTTATCCAATGACCCAGAGTAACCGATATCCCTCATCATTCTCAGCAGGTCTTCATCGCCAACAGAGATTGTATAGGCATTGAAATCCTCAAAGTTCAGAGCATCACGAACAGTCACCGGAGTAACCACATACTCTTGGTTTTGATACTCAAAAACAATTGACGGAGACCCAACCTCTCCTCCATCATCATAAACACCTGTCTGCCAGAAGGTTCTAATTTGAGATCCAGACAGCTTCGTTGGTTCAGTAAGAGCATGCCCAATATCAGAATTTTCCAAGAAACGTTGAACCAAGTGAAACACCTCTGGTGCGTTGGCAGTGTTTAGTGGTGCTGCATAATTTTTAGGAACGAACTCTAACCCAGAAGAAACAAACGCTGTAGTCGCCATTAGTAAGATTTGAAAGAATAACAGAGAATTAGATGCAAAAGCTCGAAAGAGTTTGAAAGTAGAAAAGTATTTGTGAATATGTGTGTGTGACAATAGATGTGAATTGGAGTAAGATGTGAAAGGTTTAAACGTATGTGTGTGTATTGTTTAAATATGAAATTCAAAATTAAAAACTGAACAGTTTTTAATCATTAATACACAACTGTCTTACTCCGTTAATCGTGTGAGTGGGACACGTGGCACACATGCAATGACTGACAGCAGTAATTGACAGTTTCCAATGCGCATGCGCAGTAAAAACAGCAATAATTACCGCCTTTTACACTTTCCTAGACACGCAACCTTTCTCTTCTGTTTAATACAAATTAGAACCGTTACCAATCATACTCTTTTGTTTTCAAGAATGTTTTCTCAAAATTGTTAACCGTATGAAACAAATAATTAATTTTAATCATCAGAGATTAAAATAAAATTATCTCAGCGTAGAGTACACAGTTCATCAGTGTTTACCAATCCTCCTCCTTTATTCATAATCTCTTTTCTCTCAATGCACAGTTGTGAAAAAATTGTGTGTGAATAGCAGAGTTTACTGAATATAAATATTTAGAGCATCTTAAAGTGCATAAAATCCACATAATAAATCAGTAAAAACTAGTTGTCCAAACTCTCATGTATAAAATAAAATCTGATTTCATCTAAACTCTGTACTATAAAATTTATTATTTTCACCCCCTTCGATTTTTTTATTTTTTTATTTTTTTTATAAAATTTTTCCAGTAATCAGTGGTTGGCACTAGTCACCAAAAATCAAAGATTTTAGCCCTTATTTCATACAATAAGTTCCTGGGTCTTCCTAGGCACAACATGATCTCAAAGGAATTTGTGCACTTTTTGGCATCTTTTGATTGGAGGGTGAAATATTTGCAACAAATTATCAGAGTTTAGACTTTTCATCAGTTAATACAATTAATTTATGAGAGAAAGTGCAAACAGCTAATACAGACTCAGTGTATAGGATCAATAAACTAAGAGATGCTATAAATATAGAGACAGTATTATGCTGTGTAAAATTTCTGCACATTTTGAGATCAGATCATATATTACTCAGAAAGATTCATGATTACTTACTGAGAATCATGCTTCATAAATGTTATTGCGCCTGTGTCCAACCAGAACAACTTTTCCGGTAGATTTACTGATAACCTCACAGTGTTCAGTATGAAAATCTACATGGTATCCTCTGTCACAGATTTGACTCACAGAAAGCAGACCATGCTTGAGTCCTGAGACTAGAGCTACATTTGTGATGATGACACTTCCAAGATTGATATTGCCATATCCCAGAGTACGTCCTATGTTGCCATCTCCATAGGAAACTTTTGGGCCAACTTTTTCCTCAAAATCTGATAGCAGGGCTTTATTTCCAGTCATGTGTCCTGAGCATCCACTGTCCAAGATAAGAGTGCTCTCTTTTATGCCCTGCAATCACAAACAATCACTGAATGTTAGATTTAAGGATCCAGACTTGCTTGGATCCTTTGGCTTTCTTAACATTGTTAGCTTTTGCAGCGGAATCACTATCAACAGAGTTTAAACTAACATTGTTAGACTTTACACTTGCAGAGTTTGCTCTAACCCATTTCAAGTTGGGTTTTAGCTCATAATAGTTGTGATAAATAGCATGATAACTCTTGCAAGTATAAATGGAATGCCAAGTGCTCCCACAGTGTGTGCATAAAGTATGTGGTCTAACCCTAACATAATCATTTTTTACTCCATCCTTGGAGGGTAAAGAATTAATATTTTTGTTCTTCTTGCAAAACCTGGCAAGATGGTTAGTACTACCACAACTATGACATGTTTTTCTAGGAGCAGCAGAATTAGGCAGATAATCATTTCTTTTATTAATGCCTACTTTTCCATTCCTATTTTTCTTAAACATTTTCTGTTTGTTGACAGACTTTACTTCTTTGAGCTTATGTTTGAATTGTTTTTCTGTCATAGAACCAACATTAACCTGTTTATTACAGATTTTTACTGGTTCTTTAACAGCTTCTAACATAATCTGATTTTCTGTTCTTGAACCAACATTAACCTGATTTTCACAAGTTTCAACTGGTTCCATAACAGCTTCTTTCACAACTACAGATTTTAGCTTACTGGTTTTAGAAACAAATTTCACAGGTTTAAGTTGTGGTTTCACTTTAACTTTATCTTTAAACCTAAGTTCATCTTCCTCACAGTAACCTAATCCTACAGTATCTGTCTGAAAAACTTGATGTGTATCTTTTCCAGAATTGGTCCAGGTTTTAATCACTTTCCTCTCTTTTTCCAACTCAGATTCTATTTGCCTATATCTTTTAAGCAATTCATGTTCAACATAAACAACATCATCTCTCTCCTTTTGAACTTGTTTCATGTTAACAAGTCTCTCTTCAAGAAATTTATTCCTCTCTTTAAGACCTAGATTCTCAGATTTGATTCTTTCATTCTCTAAAGTCTGATCCCTATAACTAACATGTATGCTTTTAAGATAAATTCTTAGTTCAGATATATTATCAGTATCATAAGCATAAGTTGTTAGGGGTACCTTGTTTTCAGATGACTCAGCTTCATCTTTAACAGTTGCCATGAGAGCATAATTGACTCCCTCATCTGAGTCTGAAGTGTCTGCCCAGTCCTTGCCTTTAGTGATGAGTGCTTTCTCAGATTTTCCTTTCTTGCACTCTGGAGCATAATGACCCATCTCTTTATACTTGTAGCACTGGATCTCAGACTTGTCTTTCTTTCCAGACTTGGTATCTCTTCCATCAGACTTTCTGAAATTTCTCTTGTCAGAGTTTGAATCTCTCCTAGAGAATCTTTTCCCTTTCTTGAAGTTCTTGAATCCCATCTTCTTGAAGGTCTTCACCATCAAAGCAGCCATTTTCATCATCTCTTCTTCATCATCCTCAGAATCAGAAGCTTCATCATCAGTGTTTGAGCCATCATCAGAGTTTGATGACTCACTGTCAGATTTAATGACTAAAGCCTTTCTCTTGGCTTTCTTTCTTGATGATACCTTCTTGACAGGCATTTCTTCAACATTAAGAGCAACAGATTTTGTCTTCTTTCCAGATCTTTTGTTTCTTTGTTCTATTTCAAGTTCATGAGTTTTAAGCAACCCATATATTTCATCAAGATCTGTTTCTGCAAGATCATAATTGTCTCGTATTGTTGTCGCCTTCAAATCCCATCTTTCAGGTAGGGATAGAAGAAACTTGAGATTTGATTCTTCAAGTTCATATTCTTTATCAACCAGAGACAGATCATTCAACAGTTTACAAAACCTGTCATATGTCTCAGTCAAAGATTCACCAGGTCTTGAATCAAAGTGTTCATACTCCTGTGTGAGAATAGTCTTCCTGTTCTTCTTTATTGCACTTGTTCCTTGACACCTGACTTCTAAAGCATCCCAAATTTCTTTGGCAGTCTTACAGCCAATGACTCTGTTAGACATGACATTATCTAAGGCACTGTGGAGAAGATGTCTAACTTTTGCATCCTTTGCAATTGATGAGATGTCCTCAGGAGTCATATCTTTCTTTTCCTTTGGAACAGTCTTTTGTTCTTGACCATCAATAACAGGAGACAGTTTGGTTGGCATATGAGGACCATCATTGATTCTATCAAGGTATTCTGGATCTGTGGCTTCTAGAAACATGGTCATCTTTACCTTCCATATTGGATATTCCACAGGTCTAAGAATTGGAACCCTGATTGTCTCATATCGACTTACAGAAGTTGATTGAACCTTTTGAGCATTAGAACCTGCCTGGATGTTTTCAGCCATGATTATACTTGTGTTTAGATCGAAAACTGTATATATTTAACAGCCTTGGCTCTGATACCAATTAATTTAAACTCTGATTCTCTATGGTACCACAAACCAAGGGTTATGGTTCCTTTGAGATATTTGAAAATCCTCTTCACATCTGTTAGATGTGGCTCTCTGGGGTCTGCTTGAAATCTTGCACAAAGACATATTGCATACACGATATCTGGTCTGCTTGCAGTAAGATAAAGAAGAGACCCTATCATGCCTCTGTAGTTTGTCATATCTACTGAAGCTCCTGTATCTTTGTCTAACTTTGTTGCAGTAGCCATGGGAGTTGTGGCAGATGAACTATCAAGCATACCAAATTTCTTGAGAAGATTTCTGGTATATTTTGCTTGATTGATAAAAATACCATCATCTGTTTGCTTTACTTGAAAGCCTAGAAAATAACTAAGCTCTCCCATCATGCTCATTTGGTATCTTGACTGCATAAGCTTGGCAAATTTCTTACAGAGTTTGTCATTAGTAGACCCAAAAATTATGTCATCCACATAGATTTGAACTAACAGCAAATCATCACCAGAATTAAAATAGAACAAGGTTTTGTCAATTGTACCTCTAGTGAACCCACTTTCTAAAAGAAATTGAGCTAGAGTTTCATACCATGCTCTAGGTGCCTGCTTTAGTCCATATAATGCCTTGTCAAGCCTGTAGACATAATCTGGATGTTTGGGATCTACAAACCCTGGTGGTTGTTCAACAAACACTTCTTCTTCAAGTTTCCCATTGAGAAAAACACTTTTCACATCCATCTGAAAGACTTTAAACTTCTTGTGAGCAGCATAGGCCAGAAAAATCCTTATTGCCTCCAATCTTGCAACTGGAGCAAAGGTTTCATCATAGTCAATTCCTTCCTGCTGTGAATAGCCTTTAGCCACAAGTCTAGCCTTATTCCTTGTAATCACTCCATCACTGTCTGTTTTGTTTCTGAAAACCCACTTTGTACCAACAATAGATCTATTCTTTGGTCTTGGTACAAGTGTCCAGACTTCATTTCTTTCAAATTCATTTAACTCTTCCTGCATAGCTGTTATCCAGTTAGCATCTTGAAGAGCTTCTTCCACTTTCTTGGGCTCAGTTTGAGATAAGAATGCATGAAACAGACATTCATTATTTGTAGCACTCCTTGTTCTCACACTTGCATCTGGATCTCCAATAATTAAATCAGGAGTATGAGCTTGTGTCCACCTCCTTGCTGTTGGTAAGTGGCTTATATTATCATTATTAGTTCCTCCCCCTTGATCCATACTCTCCTGATTTTCTTCTTGACCATTTGCATTCTCTGAGGCTCCCCCTGAATTGGACTGTTCAGTATTTGAACTTTCAGAGTTTAACTCAGAGTTTCTGTTTGATTCTTCAGCTGACTCACTTTCAGAATTTGAGTCATTATTTTGAGATGTTGCTGAAGTATCTTCACTCTCCCCCTCAACTGGTTCTCTATTTTGTTCTGTCAGAGAAACTTCATCAGTATTTACCAGTAAAGGTTCAGAGTATGCTTCGACAGAGTTTGATGGATTTGCTTTATCAGAGTTTACATCATCAGAGTTTAGATCTTCATTTTCAAAGCGAAGTTGATCATGATATTCTTCATCTTCTATTCCAGTTATTTTCTTGTCATCAAATGACACGTGTATGGATTCCATGATCACTTTAGTTCTTAGATTGTAGACTCTGAATGCTTTAGATGATAGTGGGTATCCAACGAAAATTCCTTCATCAGCTTTTAAGTCAAACTTGGTCAACTGTTCAGGATGAGTTTTCAACACAAAGCACTTGCATCCAAAAATATGAAAATACTTCAAATTTGGCTTCTTATTTTTCACCATCTCATATGGTGTTTTCCCATGCTTGTTGATAAGTGTAGTATTTTGAGTAAAACAAGCAGTTTGAACAGCTTCTGCCCAGAAATAAGTTGGTAATTTTGCTTCATCAAGCATTGTTCTGGCAGCTTCGACTAGAGTTCTGTTCTTTCTTTCAACTACACCATTTTGCTGTGGAGTTCCAGGTGCAGAAAATTCTTGCTTCACTCCTCTTTCCTTGCAGAAAGCTTCCACTTCAGAATTTCTGAATTCAGTACCATTATCACTCCTTAGAATTTTCACTTTGTACTGTGATCCTTTATCCAATAGCTTCACATGATCCATCAAAGTTAAGGCAGTTTCATCCTTCTTTGCTAAGAAGTACACCCAGGTGTATCTGGTGTATTCATCAACAATTACCAAAGCATATTTCTTTCTGCCCATTGACATTACATTCACTGGACCAAAAAGATCAACATGTAAAAGATGATAAGGTTCCACAACTGAAGATTCAGATTTACTCTTGAAAGATGACTTCCTTTGCTTGGCCTTTTGACAAGAATCACACAGACCATCTAAGCTGAGTATTGACTTTGGAAGTCCCCTTACAAGATCTTTTCGAATCAGCTCATTGATGTTGTTCAAGTTTAGGTGAGAGAGCTTCTTATGCCATTTCCAACTCTCTTCATTTGACATTTTTGCAGACAGACACACAGCTTTTCCTTCAGAGTTTGTTATCAATATATAATCAATATAAGTATGATAATAACAATTGAGAACATTGTTTATGAATAAACAACTAAATTATATAAATAACTCTTCTCTCAGTGATGTTAAAGAATCACAGAGAGCTGCTAGGTTACAAGAATAATGTATTCAGTATTCGCATCCCTTTTAGGGTTAACCTATCTATGTTTATATAGTACACAGCTACATAATCAATCTCTAATTGATATCCTATAAATCAGCTATACAATTTATATCAATCTAGGATTGCTTCTGTCTTCTGTTCCATTTATTTAGCCATCTCAATATATTCTGTTTCTTTCCATCTTCAGAATATATTGCTTCTAGAATCTTCAATTAAGCACCGACAGCTAAACCAAACATTCACCCCGTCAGACTTTAATAAACTCTGATTGGCTTCCGGTAAACTCTGATGAGTACCTGTTGCTTAAACACTGATAAACAATCATCAGCAATTATATCTAACATTTTATAATACTGCAAGTGCACGGTGTCTATTGCTAGTACAAAATGGCAAATGCGGGTCGAATCCTCAAGGAGACAGGTTCTATCAATCTTGATTCAGTTATTATCAATTGTTTCAAAAGCAAAATGAATTTGTGGGAATATTAACTAAACTAATGATTACAACTAAATTAACACTAAACAGATAGAAGCTTAACAAAGTATTTAAAACCTAGGACAATCAGGTCCACCATGTTTACACAATAAATGGCCTCTAAGCTAAGCAATTAAAATGGTCACGTAACTAGAGTATGTCATTCTCTCTCGAGTAATAACACTCTCGAAACATGCTTACACATTAATAACTTATATTAATTCGATTAATTAGGTAATTAAAGCATATGCAAATCTCTCTCGAGTATTTACGCTTTCAGAAATCCAATGATGATGTCGCACTCAATTTCAATTTTGCTAATCGTATGTGTGCCTCTAGTAGTAAAATCTCTCGATCCATTACTGATATTCGCATAGAATTAATTCATGATATCGGCCGATTACATAAATCAAACATAATAACATAATCAATTAGAATTAACCATAACAAATCAAATCACTGTGAAAATCATAGTGCAAACATGGCTTCCCTTAATGCCCTAGAAACAACTACTTACTAATAATAAAACAAGTAGAAGAACTAATACAATGAAGAAACATAATTAAACTAATAAGAATAAAGAAGAAATCAGATAAGAAAAGCTTTAATCTTCAATCTTGTCACAAGAAGAAAATCCATGGCTTCAAACCCTAGCTAATAAGAATGAAAAGTACGTTCTTCTCTATGCTAAGCTAATAAAAAATCTCCTCCTAAAAACCCGGTCCTTCCATTCTAATAATAAAAGTATTTTGATGATTTAATTAATTATACAAATAAGTCTTCTAAGCCGATCATGATTCTCTACTAAAATTCGCAGCTGTCTGTTCTCTGCAGTTTCTGGGCTTCTCCAGTTGGATTTTGCTTATTGGACCATCTCAGAATTAAAGAGAATTCCACAAGCTTCACGTGGGCTATAAGATCATCAAAAACGGACATCTGGAACTCATGATATGACCCAAACAGTGTAGCTAGCCCACCTAGTCCAATAAATCCGAATTTTCTTCTACTTTGACTCAAAATCAGCTATTTTACTTCAAATCATTCCAAGATTGTGAATTATTTATTTCCTACAATAAAACATCAAAATATATTAAATAAAAATCCAAATCAATGCAAAACACAATAAATATGAGAATAAAATCATCTAAAATATATATAAAAATATATTCTATCAAATTCTCAACTTGATTTTACTCTAAGACAGAGAGAGAGAAATAACGAGAGAGAACGAGAGAGATGGAGAATGGGGAATAACAAAAAAATTAGTTAATTTAATTGAACACTTTTGCTGAAAGGGGAACTCCAATCTCAAACCCAGATATTGGACCCCCAACATAAAAAAAATCAGGCAAAAAGTGGCCCATGTGTCTACCGGCCCAAATGGGAATACCCAAAATGTCCATTTTACAAGTTCCGTGGCCATAGTGTATTTTCGTTCAAACTTAGATGGCTAAGTTGTAAATAACCTTTTTTTTAATTTTATTGGTCGTAAATGGGCGGTTGCTCAACTGTTTTTAAGTTTTGTTACGATATTACCCTCAACTAGTATATTCCTTTTAGAAAATTGTTATATGAATCAAGTTTTTGACTAAATATTTCTTGTTTATATTAATTTTGAGAAATCCTAGATGAATAATCCTTGTATGAACTAGTACATTTTTTAACCAAAAATGCAATTATTATTCTTTTTCAAAAATACGATTATGCAACTAAATGGAAGAAAAATTAAGCTCAGATACAATATATACCAGTTTTCTTTAATATTTTAATATTTTAATATTTTATTATTTAAATTTTTGTAATTATATCTTTTTTGATGAAATTTTAATATATATTTATATGTGTATAAAATAAATTGGATTTATATATCTAACAATATAAATATTTTAATTTAATAAATTGTTGACGTAATCTTTAGTAGTATTTTAGATATTAAAATAGAAAAATATTTTTAAATAATAGATCTAACGGTTCGTATTTATTTGCTTTTAAAAAATCTAAAAGTGACTAAAGTGCAAATAATAAAATATGTGTTCTGTAATGTACCGAGTTTCTTTTAACATATGTTATTACTTATATTTTTTTTATTAAATGTCTTATTTAAATTGATTGTTATAAATTTTTTTATTAAACATGAATTTTATAAGGTTAATATAATAATATTGTCATTATTTCTATATTTTGCCCGTGTTATTTTTAATTCGAATATGAGTTGTTTCAATTAAAAAAATATAAAGTAGACGATGTCCTTAAAAAGACAGTTAGTTACTTATTAATAACTAGGTTACTAAGCCGCGCTTCGCAGCGACATTAGAATATATTTGTTAAGAAAAAGATTATTAGAATAAAAATTGTGAAATTAATATCTACAAAATTATTTAAATTATCAAATAAAATATATTCTTAACTATATTATTTAAATAAAATAATATCAATGAAACAAATATTTGTATAATATCTAATGATATTCGTTCAATCGGGATAAGATAGATTTATATATGTGCAATTTCTAAAACTATATATTATAAAAACATTAATAAAGATAATTACTTTTAAATTTTTTAATCTGGGTAGATGTGACAATTATTATATAGGGTCCACCATCCTCCTTGTATAAATTTGTATCAACCATCTCGGCCAACTTTTCCTACAAAGTTATGGTACTGATGATGGAGCTGTTTAAGAAAAAAATTAGAACAAATTAAATAAGTAAAACAAATAAATTGGGGTAACCAAAGAAGTAATATAAAACTACAAGAACAATAAAAAACAATTAACAGTTATATTAAAATTAATATAATACATAACTTACTAATTTGTGACAATTTTGAGATCTCTTTTTTTCCAACCGCCTTTGACAACTTCAATGTCACTCAAGTAGGTCAAACAACCCACAACATCTAATTCAACATAGAAAAAATAATATTAGAATATGATAGTTTGAATTATAACTTATATAATAGTATTACTTATATATTACTCTAATATACTAGCATTAAAACCCGTGCAAGGCACGGGTCACTATCTAGCATAATTATTTTAACTTCTAAGTAGTTCGGTGTTTATGATAATTTATAGATCGTTTGACAGACGTCTCATTGTGGGTACAAAAGCTGGACTTGATCTCTGTAGTGAGATAGTTAGCGTTGAAAACTATCATTGGTTGAGGCGTTTTTGAGTTAAGAAATGAGTAAATTCGATACTTATGATATTTGTTATGTGTAAGATCTATGTCAAAATATAATTATCTTACATACAGACATTAACCTACACGATTTTACTAATTTAGCTCATTGAGCGAATGATACATTTTCTTGTTTTTGAAATGTAATTTGCATTGTAAAATGTGTACTATGAAACATTTTCTTGTTTGTGAAATGTAATTTACATTGTAGAATGTGTACATTCATAATATTAAAATTTAATATATAATGAATTTTCTAGTATGTTCACGTGAATTAAGTACATTTCCAATGAAATCAAGAACCGTTAGATCCACAGTCATTAGATCTTTCCAATCAAATCAATGGGAATCGTTAAATAAAATACTACAAATTTTATATATAGTACCTTTTATATTTTTTATAACTAAAATTTCTTTTTTCTAACAACATTATCTATCTATCTATACTATTATATAATAGACGGAACATAATAGACGGAACAATAAAAGTTTGGTTGGTAGTCTGGTCCCCATGGTTTGTTCACTCATTCCACAGCGGTTAGATATTTCCAATCAAATTAATGAAAACCGTTAGATAAAATACTAAAAATATTAAATAGAGTATCTTTTATATTGTGTATAACTAAAAATATTATATAGAGTACTTTTTATATTTTTTCAACTAATTTTTTTCATACAAGTTTTACAAATAAGGACAAAATAGAAATCAATTAGAACCGTTAGATAAAATCCTAAAAATATTATATAGAGTACCTTTATATTTTTTCAATAGTTAAATTATCTCACCTATTATAAGATTATGCACAGGGGAAATTTAAATATTTTAAATTAAATAAAATGTCGTTGAGTGGATTCGAACTTGGGTCTATACAATAATTTGCACCTCCTCTTACCACCACACCACTCAATTACATGTGTTGTAAATTACACACATCATATGTGTGTGTGTTGTTTGAGTAGAGAAATATTTGATATTATTATTTCTCTACTCAAGCGACACACACACATATGATGTGTGTAATTTACAACACATGTAATTGAGTGGTGTGGTGGTAAGAGGAGGTTCAAGTTATTGTGGAGACCCAAGTTCGAATCCACTCGATATCAATTTTTTAAAGAATAATAAACATAAGGGCAATTTGGACATTTCAAATGCATTAAAATGTCTTGCCAATTTAGCATGAATAAAATGTCCCCCCAATTAATTGACCCATGTTGGGCTATTATTAATAGAAAGATTACTGCATCAAAAACCTGAGAGTATGTTGATGTCATTAAGACGTGCATCAATCATATCCGGACATAAGAACTGAAATCCATGCAGTGATATGTTGACGATGCCTCATTCCAATCTCTTAGGCAACGTTATGCGTATGAAGAGCACTTTAGACCCAAGTGATAGTGGTCTATATTTCCTTTTACTTGAAACAACTTTCAAATTTTTGATGCTGTACACGGAGCCTTCCTCTAAAAGATTTTTGAACCGAGAGACCAGAATCTTCGGGATCGTTGCATGGATCAAATTTTCCAGTTATACAACATATCTTAGAAAAGTTAATAACATCATACAATTTTACAAACTAATAAGTTATAAGTATATTGATTTATTAACCTTTTCATCGATCAAAATCATGTCAAGACTGATCAGTTCTTCAATATTTGGATTGACAGATTCCCACATTCTACACACTCATGCTCTTATCATCCAGGTATAGTTGTTGTCGTTCAAAGCATCCAACATGGTGTAGGCCATAGTTGTATTAATTGTAAATATGGTTGTAAAAATTTGAAGCTATGTAAAAAAGTTTCGGTGTAGATTTTTTGTTATGAATGGCCTTTAATTTATAGGTGTTTTTAAGGTGAATAACATGGAAATCCATTATGTTTAAAAGTCAAGAAGTATTATAAAAGAAAAGTTCTATAAGGTTTGAAAATAATAAAAGAAAGTTCTATCAAGTTTGAAAATAATAAAAGAAAGTTCTATCAAGATTGAAAATAATAACAGAGAAAATTGCAATTATTAACATAAGATCCTAAAAATTCGAAAATAATAAGGAAGTTGTAATTTTCTAAATCAAATAAAGTTCTATCAAATTTGAAAATAATAAAAGAAAGTTCTATTAAGAGTGAAAATAATAAAAAAGAAAATTGCAATTATTAACATAAGAGCCTACAAATTCGAAAATAATAAGGAAGTTGTAATTTTCTAAATAAAAGAAAGTTCTATCAAGTCCTACAAATTCGAAAGTAATAAGGAAGTTGTAATTTTTTAAATAAAAGAAAGTTCTATCAAGTCCTACCAATTCGAAAATAATAAGGAAGTTGTACTTTTCTAAATCAAAAAAAGTTCTATCAAGTTTGAAAATAATAAAATAAAGTTCTATCAAGCCTAAAAATTCAAAAATAATAAGTAAGTTATATTTTTCTAAATCAAAGAAAGTTCTATCAACTTTGAAAATAATAAAGAAAGTTCTATCAAGCCTACAAATTCGAAAATAATAAGGAAGTTGTAATTTTCTAAATCAAAGAAAGTTCTATCAAGTCCTACAAATTCGAAAATAATAAGGAAGTTGTAATTTTCTAAATCAAAGAAAGTTCTATCAAGTTTGAAAATAATAAAAGAAAGTTCTATCAAGTTTGAAAATAATAAAAGTGTAATTTTCAATTTCCTTCCTACAAAATCGAAAATAATAAAGGAAGTTGTAAACAAATTCGAAAATAATAAGGAAGTTGTAATTTTTTAAATAAAAGAAAGTTCTATCAAGTTCTATCAAGTTCTAAAAATTCAAAAATAATAAGGAAGTTGTAATTTTCTAAATGAAAGAAAGTTCTATCAAGTTTGAAAATAATAAAAGAAAGTTCTATCAAGCCTACAAATTCGAAAATAATAAGGAAGTTGTAATTTTCTAAATCAAAAAAAGTTCTATCAACTTTGAAAATAATAAAAGAAATTTCTATCAAGCCTACAAATTCGAAAATAATAAGGAAGTTGTAATTTTCTAAATCAAAGAAAGTTCTATCAAGTCCTACAAATTCGAAAATAATAAAGAAGTTGTAATTTTCTAAATCAAAGAAAGTTCTCTCAAGTTTGAAAATAATAAATGAAAGTTCTATCAAGTTTGAAAATAATAAAAGTGTAATTTTCAATTTCCTTCCTAAAAAATCGAAAATAATAAAGGAAGTTGTAATTATTAAAATTAAAAATTGTGAAAAATTGAGAAAATTAGAAAAATAGAACGGAGCGATTCTAGAGGCGCCACCTCACCACCCCCGTCTTCTCCTTTATATAAGTATATTGATTATATAAAATTATATATATATATATATATATATATATATATGTTGCCCGTGTTACTTTTAGAAAATTAGTTGTTATATTAGAAAATAGAAAATTATATTACCTTTCTATATATATGTTGCTCGTGTTATTTTTAGAAAATTAGTTGTTTATATATAACAATATTACCATTACATATTTATTTTGCATGTGTTATGTTTATAAGTTAAGTTATATTAGTTAGAAAATGTAAAACAAATAATGTGTTTTAGTTGAAAAAGATAATCAGTTATAAATATGTAATAATATTATCATTTTATATATATGTTACCTATTTTATTTTTAGAAGATTAGTTGTTTTAGTTAGAAAAATATATAAAATAGGTAATGTGTTTTAGCTGAAAAAATTCAATTGGTTATAAATAAATTGGTTAGAGATAGGTCCGACCCAAATTATAGATAGGCCTAACCCAAATACCGACCGACCGACCAAATTTTTTAATGTTTCGTCTTTAATAATACTAGCTTAAAACCCGTGTGATGCACGGATTGTTAATTGTTATTTTATTATTATATTTTTAATATTTTATTAATTTTATTTGTTAAAAAAATAAGTAGGCACGTTAAAATAGCTAAATACTTTTAATTAATTAAAAACATTAAAACAGATTTTAAAAAAAATTAAAAAAAATGTAATGTATATTTAGTTTAAAAAGGTAAATACCCGTGATAATTTTGGAAAATGAGGTTTTAAAATTTAATAATTTAAATTATTTAAATTCGTTTTAAAATAAATAAGTAAAGGGTTTTCTGTGATATTTTTGGAAACAAAATGAATTTTAGTGAGAAAAATAGAAAAAGTAAATTGATTATTTCCCGTGATATATTTAGAAAAGAAGGGACTTTATTAGAAAAAATCTAAAATGTGTTTTAGAGTAATTGGTTATAAATAGGTATTTGATTATTTATATTTTAATAATCTTAGTGATTGCATTTGTTAAAAAAAATAAGTAGACATGTTAAAATATGTAAACTTTCAAAAAATAATTATAATATTATAGGTTTAAAAATAAATAACTAAAGGTTTGTCCGTGATATTTTTGGAAAATGAGGGGTTTAGTTAAAAAATGTAAGTGTCATGTTTGAAAAAGTAGGAGAATTTGTTAGAAAAAATAATGTATTTTAAGGAAAAAAGCTAATTGGTTATAAATAGGTAATATTATTATTTAATAATATATTTCTATAAATAAGTAAGGTTAATTAAGTAAAAACACGAAATACAGTTAAGGACAATTAAGTAAAATCACAATTTACCATACCGACCAACCAAACTTTTAATGTTTTGTCTATTATATAATAGTATTGATAGTATATCTATATTTCTATACTATATTATTAAAGCCGAAACATTGAAAGTTTTGGTTTTTGGTCGGTTTTAGGTCTTTTATTCTATTTAATAAATAATAAAAAAAATATAAAAATAGTAACTAGATGATTGCCTTTTATAATTAAAATATTTTTTCCCCTAACAAAATCTACTCGTTTCCCAAATATATCATGGCAATTATATTTAAATTAAAACATATTACCTTTTATATTTGTTATCACTAAAATCTCTGTTTTCCAAAAATATGAGGTGTAATCCTTACTTATTTATTTTAAAACCTATTTTAATACTCTATTTAATAAATAATAAAATAATATAAAAATATATACTATATTATTAAACTAGTTTACTAAGCCGCGCTTCGCAGCGGCTTTATAATAATATCTTTAAATTTTCTCAAAAAATATTCTACAAAATACGTTTTTAAGTAAAATAATATTTCTAATATAAAATTAAGTTTTGTTTTGAATTATATATATATATATATATATATATATATATATATATATATATATATATATATATATATGCTAGTGATCAAATACAAACTTTTTTTAAAATACAAACTAAGAACCAATTTAAGCCCTTAGATTAATCTTATCTAATGACCCCCCTATATACACAACACACAACTAAAATACACCCTCCCACACTCAATCACACCTATTCCCCTTCGTTTTTAATTTGACTTTTCCCGTCAATCGGAGAGTTTTTTTTGAAATCCGACTTCACCGTATTTTTCTCCATCTCCCAACGATCGATTTGCATACCATATATGCTATGTTTTGACACGATTTGAAAAAAAATTATTTAGTTTGTAGATTTGTAGTCTAAGAGTGGTTTGTAGTAGAATAGCCCTATATATATATATAGGGTGCCCTTCCACAGCCCCCGTTGGTTATGAAATGTTGTATAACCAACCCATCACAGCCGTTTAAAAACGATCATACGGTTGAGAAAAAGCACTGCAGCAATGTATCATTGCACCCCCGTAATGTATCATTACACCCCCCGCAATGATACATTGCTGGACCTCTTATATTGTTTTTACCAAAACTACCATTTTGGGTTCAAAGTCATATCCAAGGATCAAACCCAAAACTAATAGGGGGTGCAATGTTTCATTGCGGGGGGTGCAATGTTTCATTACGGGGGGTGCAATGTTTCATTGCGGGGGGTGCATTGTTTCATTGCGGGGGTGCATTGTTTCATTGCGGGGGTTGTATTGTTAAAATATTATTTTTCATTTTTCATTGTTTCGAAGTGAAGTAAAAAAAGGATAAAATGAAAAAAAATAGTATTTCATTTTTTAAAAATGCAAAATATTATTTTTTAGTTTATTTTAATACCAATTTTGTTATTTTAATATCAATTTTTTTTATTATTGTTAAAATAATATTTTGCATTTATCTAATTGCAAAAATATTAGTATTACATTTATTAAAGAAATCGTAGAAAATAGGGAAAATTCGAAGTGAAGTAAAAAAACGATAAAATGAAAAAAATAGTATTTCATTTTTTAAAAATGCAAAATATTATTTTTCTAGTTTATTTTAATACCAGTTTTGTTATTTTAATATCAATTTTTTTATTATTGTTAAAATAATATTTTGCATTTTTCTAATTGCAAAAATATTAGTATTACATTTATTAAAGAAATCGTATAAAATAGGGAAAATTCGAAGTAAAGTAAAAAAAGGATAAAATGAAAAAAATAGTATTTCATTTTTTAAAAATGCAAAATATTATTTTTCTAGTTTATTTTAATACCAGTTTTGTTATTTTAATATCAATTTTTTTATTATTGTTAAAATAATATTTTGCATTTTTCTATTTGCAAAAATATTATTATTACATTTATTAAAGAAATCGTAGAAAAAATAGGGAAATTTCGAAGTGAAGTAAAAAAAGGATAAAATGAAAAAAATAGTATTTCATTCAGGTAGAGGTGCACACCTCTACTTGTTTGCTTTTTTGAGGATTCGTGCACACCTCTACTAGTTTGTTTTTTTTCTTTTTTGTTTAAATCTAAATGCAGAAATACCATTATTATTATTTTAATATTTTAATATCAGTTTTTTTATTATTCTTAAAATATTATTTTTAATTTTTTTAATTGCAAAAATATTAGTATTAAATTTATTAAAGAAATCATAGAAGAAATAGGTAAAATTTGAAGTGAAGTAAAAAAAAAAGGAGAAAATGATAAAAATATTATTTCATTTTTCAAAAATGAAAAATACCATGACAACCGAAATAATTTTAATTTTTTTTATTATTTTAATATCAGTTTTTTTATTATTCTTAAAATATTATTTTTCATTTTTTTAATTGCAAAAATATTAGTATTAAATTTATTAAAGAAATCATAGAAAAAAGAGGAAAAATTCGAAGTGAAGTAAAAAAAGGAGAAAATGATAAAAATATTATTTCATTTTTCAAAAATGAAAAATACCATGACAACCGAAATAATTTTAATTATTTTTATTATTTTAATATCAGTTTTTTTTATTATTCTTAAAATATTATTTTTCATTTTTCTAATTGCAAAAATATTAGTATTAAATTTATTAAAGAAATCGTAGAAAAAGAGGAAAAATTCGAAGTGAAGTAAAAATAGGAGAAAATGATAAAAATATTATTTCATTTTTTAAAAATGCAAAATACCATAACAACCGAAATAATTTTAATTGTTTATTATTATTTTAATATCAGTTTTTTTTATTCTTAAATTATTATTTTTCATATTTCTAGCAAAAATATTAATTGCTACCGCAATGATACATTGCTCCAGTAAAGTTCCAGTAAAGTTCCCCGCAATGAATCATTGCTCCAGTAAAGTTCCCCGCAATGAATCATTGCTCCAGTGGTTGGTGAATTTAATGCTAACCAACCACCCCAACTACCGTAATTAATGTTGGCTAGCAAAAAAATTGTAAATAATTGTGGGACTATAACATTGCGGTAGCAGCAATGTTTCATTGCTCCAGTAAAGTACCCCGCAATGTTTCATTGCTCCAGTGGTGTGTTTTTTTTTAATTCTTTTTTATCTTTTAATCTTTAAATATGTATATAAAAATTAAATTACATTCATTTAAATTTCAAAATATCTTAGATGCTGATTTGTGGATATTTTTTCCCATCATATGTATTTAATTTAAGTTATTTAATCGAAATATACTCAAAAATATGTGAAACAATCGTTTTCATACTGACTATTGACCTAAATATGTATATACTTTCTCAGTTGTTATTTATGATTGTAAAAAAATAAAATACTATGTTTACAATTACTAGCAATGTTATATTTCAATTTTAAACTTAAAAAATAATATTTTAACTATTCTTATTTTTATTTTACCTTATATTATTATATTCTTATTTTTATATTACCTTATATTATTTTACATTAAAAAATAATATTATTTATGAAATTAATCTTGTCGAGTTCGAAATCTGTGACTCCGGGTCCATTAGCTCATTTACGTTTAACATCCAACACACCTTTACGACTAAAGTTACATTTTATTTAGGTTGATATTCAATTAATTTTTAATTTACAAATAATAAATAAATTCTTGTTTTTGGATATATTTGTTATTTATGATTGTAAAAAAATAAAATACTATGTTTAAAATTACTAGCTATGTTATATTTCAATTTTAAACTTAAAAAATAATATTTTAACTATTCTTATTTTTATTTTACCTTATATTCTTATATTCTTATTTTTATTTTACCTTAAAAAATATTATAATTTATGAAATTAAACTTGACGAGTTCGAAATCCGTGACTCCGGGTCCATTAGCTCATTTACTTTTAACATCCAACACACATTTACGACTAAAGTTACATTTTATTTAGGTTGATATTCAATTAATTTTCAATTTACAAATAATAAATAAATTCTTGTTTTTGGATATATTTGGTACGAATCATCTTTAAACAAGTTACTTGTGTTGATGCAGTGGTAATATTTCATACATCTTTAGGAGAGGTCATGGGTTCGATCCTTGGATATGACTTTAAACCAAAAAGGTAGTTTTTATAAAAAAAAATATAAGAGGTCCAACAATGTATCATTGCGGGGGGTGTAATGATACATTGCTACAGTGTGTTTTTTAAAGGGCTGGGATAGGTTGGTTGTGTAGCAAAAAGGGTAGTTTTGGTAAAAAAAATATAAGAGGTCCAGCAATGTATCATTGCGGGGGGTGCAATGAAACATTGCGGGGAGTGCAATGAAACATTGCTCCAGTGTGTTTCCTTAGCCGTATGATCATTTTTGAAGGGCTGTGATGGGTTGGTTGTGTAGCATTTGCTAACCAAAACCTATATATATATATATATATATATAAAGTTCTAGATCGTTTAATCAAAAACTACAATTATACCTTCAGAGCTATTAAAATATTCATTACCTCCAAATCTATTCTCAGTAAGAAAAAAAATCAAAAAATATGAACAAACATCTTCTTTGTTGTTGGGAGATTTTTTTTATTAATAATAATCTCTTTTTGTCAAAACAAATAACAACAAAAACAACAACAACCTCTTCCTTAAAAATAAAATAAAATATTGACCTCTTCAAAATATTTCTTATTCTTGTATGACTTTTGTTATAGATGCACCGACTTATTGAATTTTGTTAAAAATGCACACACTAAATAAATTTTTCAGTCGAATAAATCTTAACATGATATTTTCGAAATACATATACTATAAATTTCTTAATATACAATTTTTATCTTTGAATTTTCGTGTATGAATTAAAGAAAATATTTTACTAAAAGATATATATCTTTTCTCATAAAAATTAGAGCAATAACTATCTAAACATTAAAAAATAATGATAAAATTTGTTTTTGAAGACACGATGAATTCTCCACTTTCGAATTACCTTGTATACATGTGTATCAACTTTTAACTATAAATTCAAAACTAATAATGTACATACATAAACATATAAATCAATTCACAACTGAATGTACATGAAAATTATCTTGATCGACCTATTATTTTAATTGATTAACTGATGAATCTCCCTCCTTATTAATCCATGTCTTAACTCAATCAACACTAATAGCAAATAACTTGTCTTGTCAAAGATTTTAATATGATCCTGCATTAGGATACAAACAAACAAACGTAATAAGATAAATAACATAAAGGAAAAAGTCGCATACTCATGTACTCATATACACAAACAAACAAAAAAGTAAAGAAGAACAATGTTGACAACAAAAATTGCAATAGACAATTAACAGAGTTTAGGTGTATATTTATACTATTAATTAGTTGCTTGTACGAAAGTATTAAAGTTAATTAATTATTTACCAAGTAATTACTTAATTTCTTATACAAAACCGATCTAATTTCTTAACTTTTATTTACCAATATGTTCTTGTATTTTCTATTATATTACATTAAAAAAGAAAGTTTAGGAGAGCATAATGTTAAGATGATAATTTCATTTGAAAATAAATATTATGAGAATATCTAGATAATAATAAAGGGAAGTTCAAAATAATGTAAAGTAATACACTTTTTTTTTAATTTAGATATTTGAAGGCAAGAATATTATAATTGAATATTTAGTTTCCTCCATTTGTAATATTTAGTTTCCTCTATTAGTAAAAATCTATTGTATATTTACTTTCTCCATTAGTATAGATTTTAAATGCAAGAATATTATATTTACTTTCCTCTATTAGTAGAGATTTTAAATGCAAGAATATTGAAATTGTATATTTAGTTTTCTCCATTATTAAAATTTTTTAAAAGGTAGTTGAATTTTTTTCTAGTTTTTTGTATTAATTACTTAATTTCTTATGCAAGACCGATCTAATATATTAACTTCTTATTTACCAAAACGTTCCTGTATTTTCTATTATATTACATAAAAAAGAAAATTTAGGAGAGCAGTATGTTAAGATAGTAATTTCATTAAAAACATATTATGAGAATATTTAGATAATAATAGAGGAAAGTTCAAAATAATGTAAGGTAATACACTATTTTGGTAATTTAGATATTTTGAAGGCAAGAATATTATAATTGAATATTTAGTTTCTTCCATTAGTGATATTTAGTTTCCTCATTAGTAAAGATCTATTGTATATTTACTTTCTCCATTAGTAGGGATTTTAAATACAAAAATATTATATGTTTCCTCTATTAGTAAGCATTTAAAAAGTAATTGAGATTTTTTCGAATTTTTAATATTATTAATTCAAAAAATTGAGAAAATTAGAAAAATAGATTCAAAAAATTGAGAAAATTAGAAAAATAGAACGAAGCGATCTGAGAGCGCCACCTTACCGCCCCCGTCTTCTCCTTTATATAATAGTATATTGATTTCTATTATATTACATAAAAAAGAAAGTTTAGGAGAGCAGTATGTTAAGATAGTAATTTCATTAAAAAAATATTATGAGAATATTTAGATAATAATAGAGGAAAGTTCAAAATAATGTAAGGTAATACACTGTTTTGGTAATTTAGATATTTTGAAGACAAGAATATTATAATTGAATATTTAGTTTCTTCCATTAGTGATATTTAGTTTCCTCGTTAGTAAAGATCTATTGTATATTTACTTTCTCCATTAGTAGGGATTTTAAATGAAAAAATATTATATGTTTCCTCTATTAGTAAGCATTTAAAAGGTAATTGAGATTTTTTCGAATTTTTAATATTATTAATTCAAAAAATTGAGAAAATTAGAAAAA
This sequence comes from Heracleum sosnowskyi, assembly GCA_030848705.1. NCBI lineage: Eukaryota > Viridiplantae > Streptophyta > Magnoliopsida > Apiales > Apiaceae > Heracleum > Heracleum sosnowskyi. The sequence continues at coordinate 15,605,130 of CM061237.1, forward strand.
TAGAACGAAGCGATATTATTAATTCAAAAAATTGAGAAAATTAGAAAAATAGAACGAAGCGATATTATTAATTCAAAAAATTGAGAAAATTAGAAAAATAGAACGAAGCGATCTGAGAGAGCCACCTCACCGCCCCCGTCTTCTCCTTTATATAATACTATTGATCCGAAACATCAAAAGTTTTGGTTTTCAGTTTTCGGTCGATTTTCGATCTTTTATTATATTTAATAAATAATATAAAAATATAAAAATAGTAACTAGATGATTTCCTTTTATAATTAAAATATTTTGTTTTCTAACAAAATCTAATCTTTTTCCAAAAATATCATGACAATTATCTTTAAATTAAAACATATTACCTTTTATATTTGTTATCACTAAAATCTCTATTTTCCAAAAATATGAGGTGCTATCCTTACTTATTTATTTTAAAACCTATTTTAATACTCTATTTAATAAATAATAAAATAATATAAAAATAGTAACTAGATGATTGTCTTTTATAATTAAAAACAAATCTAAAAAAATCTACTCCTTTTCCAAAAATATCACGACAATTACCTTTAAATTAAAACATATTATCTTTTATATTTGTTATCACTAAAATACCTGTTTTCCAAAAATATGAGGTGCAATCCTTACTTATTTATTTTAAAACCTATTTTAATACTCTATTTAATAAATAATAAAATAATATAAAAATAATAACTAGTTGATTGCCTTTTATAGTTAAAACATTTTTTTTAACAAAATCTACTTCTTTTCCAAAAATATCACTACCTTTTATATTTGTTATCACTAAAATCTCTATTTTCCAAAAATATTAAGTGCAACCTTTACTTATATTTTTAAAACCTATTTTAATACTTTTAATTATTTAAAAAAACTTACCTATTTTAACAAGTGAACATATTTTTTTAACAAATACAATTAATATAATTAAAAAATATCTAAAAAAAATATTACGGACAATTATTTTTTTTAATTAAAAATGAACATTTTTCTATTTGTCCTTATTAAAAAAACTTATTTATTTTAACATGTCAACTCATTTTTTTTAATAAAATACAATTAATATAATTCAAACACTTATAAAAATATCAAGGACAATTAATTTTTTTAATTAAAACATGTTAGCTTTTCTATATTTCATTATTATAAATATTATTTTATTATAAAATAATATTAATAATAACTCATTTATCTTTCTAAGCCCATCTATATTTTTTATATATTTTTTATATTCCAATTAATATTTAAGTTTCTATATTAATATTTACTTTTATTTTAATATTTTCTGTTCATATTAAATTTTTTCGTTTATTATTTTAATATTTTCTGTTCATATTAATATTTAAGTTTCTATATTAATATTTACTTTTATTTACCTTGCACTGGTCTTAAAAAATAATAAACTAAAAAATTTAATGTTAACAGAAAATATTAAAATAAAAGTAAAAATTAATATGATAAATTATAAAATGAGAAACTTAAATATTAATTGGAACGTAAAAAATATATTAAAAATACATATGGGGCTGGTGAAGATAAATGAGGTATTATTAATATTAATTTATAATAAAATAATATCAATAATAATGAAATATAGAAAATATAACATGTTTTAATTAAAAAAATTAATTGTCCGTGATATTTTTAGAAGTGTTTTAATTATATTACTTATGTTTATTAAAAAAATACGTTGACATGTTAAAATAAGTAAGTTTTTTAATAAGGACAAATAGGAAAACTAACATGTTTTAAATTAAAAAAAAAGTAACTACCTATAATATTTTTAGATATGTTTTAATTATATTAATTGTATTTGTTAAAAAAATACATTCACTTGTTAAAATAGGTAAGTTTTTTTTAAATAATTAAAAGTATTAAAATAAGTTTTAAAATATATAAGTAAGGGTTGCACTTGATATTTTTGGAAAAGAGAGATTTTAGTGATAACAAATATAAAAGGTAATATATTTTAATTTAAAGGTAATTGTCCGTGATATTTTTGGAAAAGAAGTAGATTTTGTTAGAAAAAAAATGTTTTAATTATAAAAGGCAATTAGCTAGTTAATATTTTTATATTATTTTATTATTTATTAAATAGAGTATTAAAATAGATTTTAAAATAAATAAGTAAGGATTGCACCTCATATTTTTGTAAAATTGAGATTTTAGTGATAACAAATATAAAAGATAAGATGTTTTAATTTAAAGGTAATTGTCGTGATATTTTTGGAAAAGGAGTAGATTTTGTTAGATTTTTTTTTAATTATAAAAGGCAATCGGTTAGTTACTATTTTTATTTTATTTTATTATTTATTAAATAAAGTATTAAAATATGTTTTAAAATAAATAAGTAATTATTGCACCTTATATTTTTGGAAAACATAGATTTTAGTAATAACAAATATAAAAGGTAATATGTTTTAATTTAAAGATAATTGTAATGATATTTTTGAAAAAGGAGTAGATTTTGTTAGAAAAAAAAATATTTTAATTATAAAAGCCAATAATGTAGTTACTATTTTGGTAACTCGACAATAATACAATTCCATAAAAGATTTGATTTGTAGTCGTTTTCGTTATCCTAAAAAGAAAGAAGTATATTTTCAGCAGTGTATCCTAAATTTAAACAAATTAGATCCCACATTTTCCATTTTTTTGATTAGATTTCAATATTATTTGAATTTTATGTTGTAAAATATAGTGAAATATTAATCTAGAATAAAACTTTCCCGAATTTTGATTATATTATTAATCTATTAATTAGAAAAAGTACCGAAAACCAAAAACTAACCGAAAATCGAAAACCAAAACTTTCAAAATTTCGGCTTTAAATATATACTAGTATATAACCCGTGCAAGGCACGGGCCTTAAAAAATAATAAACTAAAAAAATTAATGTGAACGGAAAATATTAAATAAAATAAAAATTAATATAATAAATTATAAAATGAGAAACTTAAATATTCATTGGAACATAAAAAAATACAAATGAGGCCGAGGAAGATAAATGAGGTATTATTAATAATATTTTATAATAAAATAATATTAATAATAAGGACAGATAAAAAATCTAACATGTTTTAATTAAAAAAAGTAATTTCCCGTGATATTTTTAGAAGTGTTTTAATTATATTAACTGTATTTATTAAAAAAATACGTTTACATGTTAAAATAAGTAAGTTTTTTTAATAAGGACAAATAGAAAACTAACATGTTTTAATTAAAAAAAGTAACTGCCCATAATATTTTTAGATGTGTTTTGATTATATTAATTGTATTTTAAAAAACAAATTCACTTATTAAAATAGGTAATTTTTTTAAATAATTAAAAATATTAAAATAAGTTTTAAAATATATAAGTAAGGGTTGCACTTGATATTTTTGGAAAATAGAGATTTTAGTCATAACAAATATAAAAGGTAATATATTTTAATTTAAATGTAATTGCCCGTGATATTTTTGGAAAATAAGTAAATTTTGTTAGAAAAAAAGGTAAGTTTTTTTAAATAATTAAAAGTATTAAAATAAGTTTTAAAATATATAAGTTGCACTTGATATTTTTGGAAAAGAGAGATTTTAATGATAACAAATATAAAAGGTAATATATTTTAATTTAAAGGTAATTGCCCGTGATATTTTTGGAAAATAATTAGATTTTGTTAGAAAAAAACGTTTTAACTATAAAATGCAATCAGCTAGTTACTATTTTTATATTATTTTATTATTTATTAAATATATTATTAAAATTGGTTTTAAAATAAATAAGTAAGGATTGCACCTCATATTTTTGGAAAATAGAGATTTTAGTCATAACAAATATAAAAGGTAATATATTTTAATTTAAATTTAATTGCCCGTGATATTTTTGGAAAATAAGTAAATTTTGTTAGAAAAAAAAAGGTAAGTTTTTTAAAATAATTAAAAGTATTAAAATAAGTTTTAAAATATATAAGTAAGAGTTGCACTTGATATTTTTGGAAAATAGAGATTTTAGTGATAACAAATATTAAAGGTAATATATTTTAATTTAAAGGTAATTGCCCGTGATATTTTTGGAAAAGAAGTAGATTTTGTTAAAAAAAAAATGTTTTAATTATAAAAGGCAATCAGCTAGTTAATATTTTTATATTATTTTATTATTTATTAAATAGAGTATTAAAATAGATTTTAAAATAAATAAGTAAGGATTGCACCTCATATTTTTGGAAAATAGAGATTTTAGTGATAACAAATATAAAAGATATTATGTTTTAATTTAAAGGTAATTGTCGTGATATTTTTGGAAAAGGAGTAGATTTTGTTAGATTTTTTTTAATTATAAAAGGCAATCATTTAGTTACTATTTTTATATTAATTTATTATATATTAAATAGAGTATTAAAATGGGTTTTAAAATAAATAAGTAAGGATTGCACTCATATTTTTGGAAAACATAGATTTTAGTAATAACAAATATAAAAGGTAATATGTTTTAATTTAAATATAATTGTAATGATATTATTTGATTATATCCCACATTTCCATTTTTTTGATTAGATTTCAATATTATTTGATTTTTATGTAGTAAAATATAGTGAAATATTAATGTAGAATAAAACTTTCCCGAATTTTGATTATATTATTAATTTATTAATTAGAAAAAGTACCGAAATCCAAAAACCGACCGTTAACCGAAAACCAAAACTTTCAATGTTTCGGCTTTAATAATATAGTATAGATATATATATATATAGACACACACTATTATATTAAAGACGAAACATTGAAAGTTTTGTAGTCTGTTCATGAAAGTTTTTGTAGTCTGGGTCACTCCATTCATAGCCGTTAGATATTTCTGATCAAATCGATGAGAACCGTTAGATAAAATATTAAAATTATTATATAGAATATATGTTTTATTTTTCCTAACTAAAACATCTCATTTTCCAAAAATATCGTAGCCGGTTTCATTTAATAAAATAACATAATAAGGTTATAATTGCTAATAACTAACTCATTACCATTTTTAACCAAAGTGTCTATTCTTTTTTATATTTTATAACTAAAATTTCTATTTTTCTATTTTTCCTAAATAAAACCTCCCATTTTCCAAAATATCACGAACATTTCTATTTAATAAAATAATAATATTATAATTATTAATGACTAACCGATTAGCTTTTTTTCCCAAAACGTATATTTTTTTTATATTTTCTAAGTAATATTTCTTCTAACTAAAATCTCAAAAATATCACGGGATATTCTATTTAGTAGCATAAAATACTAATATTATAAATCTATCTATCTCTCTATCTATATTATCTATACTATTATATTAAAGACGAAACATTAAAAGTTTTTGTAGTCGGTTTGTAGTCTGGTCCTCCGTAGTTTGGTCATCCAATCTCTAACCGTTAGATCCAATGGATATAATACTAAATATTTTTTGATATACTTAATTGCAATTATACTTCGTGTTTTTACTTAATTACCCTTACTTATTTATAAAAAATATTATTAAATAATAATATTATCTATATATAAACAATTACCTTTTACACCTAAAATATATTACTTTTTTTATTTTTTCTGAAAAATTTCCTTACTTTTCCAAAAATATCACGGGCAATTACCTTTTTTAACTAAAACATATAAGTTTTTTATTTTTGATTACAAAAACCTCTCCTTTTCCAAAAATATCACAAACAGTTTCATTTATTAAAATAAAATAATAGTTGTTAATAACTAACCAATTACATATTTTATCTAAAGTGTATATTCTTTTTTATATTTTCTAACTAAAATTTTTACTTTTCTATTTTTTCTAACTAAAACCTCTCATTTTCCAAAAATATCAAGGGTAGTTCTTTTTAATGAAATAAAATAATAATATTTACAATTACTAATAACTAACTGATTAGCTTTTTTTTTCCAAAGCAGATACTATTTTTTATATTTTCTAACTAAAACATTTCCTAAGTAAAATCTCACAATTTTCAAAAATATCATATGCAATTTCATTTAGTAACATAAAATAGTAATATTATAAATACTAATAATTAACCGATTACCTTCGTTAGCCAAAGCGTATATTCTTTTATATATATTTTTAACTAAAATTTCTCCTTTTCAAAAATTATCGCAGACGACATTTATCTATACTATACTATTATATAATAGTCGAAACATTGAAAGTTTTGATTTCAATTTTCGGTAATTTATTCTATTTAATCTATCTATCTATACTATTATATAATAGCCGAAACATTGATAATTTAAAAACACGACCTTTTTTTAGAAAATATTTATATTTATATTTATATATATTACAATAAAATATATTGATAATTTTGACGGTTATCTTGTCTGACATGCTTACTAAGCTAATAAACTTTTATAAAATCTATAAGTTTTTTTAGATTTAAAGTATTAAAGTAGTACTTTTAATTGTTTTTAAAAAAGTAGCATTTTCAGAAGTATTAAAATCTGAAAAAATTTAAAAGTAAATTTCAAAATTAATATTAAAGTCGTTCGTGTTTTGCACGGGTTATAGACTTATATTAAAGACGAAACATTGAAAGTTTTTTAGTCGGTTTATAGTCTGGTCCTCATAGTCCGGTCACTCGATAACCCATAAATAAACATAACACATCTTTCAATAACATAACACATGGAAAATAAATATGTAATGGTAATATTGTTATATATAATTATTAATAAATAACCACTTATCTTTTTCATCTAAACACATAACCTTTTTTATTTTTTTCTAACTTAAACAACTAATTTTTTAAAAGTAACGCGAGCAACATATATAAAAAGGTAATATAATTTTATATTTTCTAATCTAAATAACTAATTTTCTAAAAGTAACATGGGCAACATATATATAAATGTAATATAATTTTATATAATTATTAATAAGTAACTAACTGTCTTTTTAAAGAAATTGTCTATTTTATATTTTCTAAGTAAAACAACCCATATTCGAATTAAAAATAACACGAGCAAAATATATATATAAGAAAATAAAAGTAATAACATAAGTTAAAAGAAACTCGGTACATTACGGAGCACATATTTTGTTATTTGCATTTTAGTCACATTTAGATTTTTTAAGAGCAAATAAATACAGACCGTTAGATCTATTGTTTAAAAATATTTTATATTTTTAATATCTAAAATACTACGTCAACAATTTATCAAATTAAATTATTTATATTATTAGATATATAAATCCAATTTATTATATACACATATAAATATATATTAAAATTTCATAAAATAATATATAATTACAAAATTCTAAATAAAAAATAATAAAATATTAAAGAAAACCGTGCATCGCACGAGATATAAGATAGCCAAAATGTATATTCTTTTATATATTTTCTAACTAAAATTTCTACTTTTCTATTTTTCCTAATTAAACCTCTCATTTTTCAAAAATATCACGTGCAATTCCATTTAACAAAATAAAATAATAACATTCCAATTACTAATAAGTAACCGATTTGCTTTTTTTAGCAAAATCTTAATTTTTTTTATATTTTCTAAACTAAAATTTCTCCTAACTAAAACCTCCAATTTTCCAAAAATATTATGGATAGTTCCATTTAACAAAAAATAATATTTATTAATAAGTTATATATAGTAGTAGCCTTTGTATTTTTCCAATCTAAAATATCTCATTTTCCAAATATATAATGGGCAGTTCCATTTAATAACATAAAATAATAATATTATAACTGCTAATAAGTAACCAATTTCCTTTTCTTAGCCAAATTATATATTCTTTTTTATATTTTCTAACTGAAATTTCTAATTTTCTATTTTTCCTAACTAAAATCTCTCATTTTCTAAAAATATCACAGACAGTTCCATTTAATAAAATAAAATAATAATCTTATAATTACTAATAACTAACCAATTAGCTTTTTTAGGCAAATCATATATTCTTTTTGTACTATGTAACTAAAATTTTTCTTAACTAAAAACTCTAATTTTCCAAAAAAATAACGGGTAATTGCATTCAATAAAATAAAATCAATACTTTCTTATAATAGAATAGACGAAATATAAAAAGTTTAGTCCGATACAAAATTTTGTAATTCATGTTTTACTTAATTACCCTTATTTATCAATAAAAAATATAATTAAATAGTAATATGACATATTTATAACTAATTAAAATACATTACTTTTTGTAATTTTTCTAACAAAATTCCCGCTTTTTCCAAAAATATCACGAACAATTACCTTTTTCAACTAAAAAATGTATCTCTTTCTATTTTTTATTACTAAACCCACTCCTTTTTCCAAAAATATTTGTCGTTCCAATTTATTTTAAAACCTATTTTAATGTGTTTAATTATTTAATAGAATTTACCTATTTTAACGTGTCTTATTATTTTTAAAAAACATGTCTAATTATTTTTAAACAAATACAATTAATAAAATATTAAAATATAAATAATAAAATAACAACTATTAAAAACAATCCGTGCATCGCACGAGTTTTAAGCTAGTGTATATATATATAGGCTAGTGATCAAATACAAACCTTTTTTAAAATACAAACTAAGAACCAATTTAAACCCTTAGATTAATCTAATCTAATGGCCCCCTTATATACACAACACACAACTAAAATACACCCTCCCACACTCAATCACACCTATTCCCCTTCGTTTTTAATTTGACTTTTCCCGTCAATCGGAGAGTTTTTTTTGAAATCCGACTTCACCGTATGTTTCTCCATCTCCCAACGGTCGATTTGCATACCATATGTGCTATGTTTCGACACGATTTGAAAAAAATTTATTTAGTTTGTAGGTTTCTAGTCTAAGAATGGTTTGTAGTAGAATAGCCCTCTATATATATATACTAGTCTATAACCCGTGAAAGGCACGGGCCTTAAAAAACAATAAACTAAAAAATTTAATGTGAAAGGAAAATATTAAATAAAATAAAAATTAATATGATAAATTATAAAATGAGAAACTTAAATATTCATTGGAACATAAAAAAATATGAAAAAAATAAAAATGAGACCGAGGAAGATAAATGAGGTATTATTAATAATATTTTATAATAAAATAATATTAATAATAAGGACAGATAGAAAATCTAACATGTTTTAATTAAAAAAAGTAATTGTCCGTGATATTTTTAGAAGTGTTTTAATTATATTAACTGTATTTATTAAAAAAATACGTTGACATGTTAAAATAAGTAAGTTTTTTTAATAAGGACAAATAGAAAAGCTTTAATAAGGACAAATAGAAAAGCTAACATGTTTTAATTAAAAAAAGTAACTGCCCATAATATTTTTAGATGTGTTTTAATTATATTAATTGTATTTTAAAAAAAAATACGCTCACTTATTAAAATAGGTCATTTTTTTAAATAATTAAAAGTATTAAAATAAGTTTTAAAATATATAAGTAAGGGTTGCACTTGATATTTTTGGAAAATAGAGATTTTAGTCATAACAAATATAAAAGCTAATATATTTTAATTTAAATGTAATTGCCCGTGATATTTTTGGATAATAAGTAAATTTTGTTAGAAAAAAAAATAGGTAAGTTTTTTTAAATAATTAAAAGTATTAAAATAGGTTTTAAAGTATATAAGTTGCACTTGATATTTTTGGAAAAGAGATATTTTAATGATAACAAATATAAAAGGTAATATATTTTAATTTAAAGGTAATTTCCCGTGATATTTTTGGAAAATAATTAGATTTTGTTAGAAAAAAACGTTTTAACTATAAAAGGCAATCAACTAATTACTATTTTTATATTATTTTATTATTTATTAAATAGAGTATTAAAATAGGTTTTAAAATAAATAAGTAAGGATTGCATATCATATTTTTGGAAAATAGGGATTTTAGTGATGATGTGTTTTAATTATATTAATTGTATTTGTTAAAAAAAATACGTTCACTTGTTAAAATAGGTAAGTTTTTTTTAAATAATTAAAAGTATTAAAATAAGTTTTAAAATATATAAGTAAGAGTTGCACTTGATATTTTTGGAAAATAGAGATTTTAGTGATAACAAATATAAAAGGTAATATATTTTAATTTAAAGGTAATTGCCCGTGATATTTTTGGAAAAGAAGTAGATTTTGTTAGAAAAAAATGTTTTAATTATAAAAGGCAATCAGCTAGTTAATATTTTTATATTATTTTATTATTTATTAAATAGAGTAGTAAAATAGATTTTAAAATAAATAAGTAAGGATTGCACCTCATATTTTTGGAAAATAGAGATTTTAGTGATAACAAATATAAAAGATATTATGTTTTAATTTAAAGGTAATTGTCGTGATATTTTTGGAAAAGAAGTAAATTTTGTTAGATTTTTTTTAATTATAAAAGGCAATCAATTAGTTACTATTTTTATATTATTTTATTATATATTAAATAGAGTATTAAAATAGGTTTTAAAATAAATAAGTAAGGATTGCACTCATATTTTTGGAAAACATAGATTTTTGTAATAACAAATATAAAAGGTAATATGTTTTAATTTAAAGATAATTGTAATGATATTTTTGGAAAAGGAGTAGATTTTGTTAGAAAAAAAATATTTTAATTATAAAAGCCAATCATCTAGTTACTATTTTGGTAACTTGACAATAATACAATTTCATTAAAGATTTGATTTGTAGTAACTTTAATTAGAAAGAAGTATATTTGTAGGAGTGTATCTAAATTTAAACAAATTAGATCCCATATTTCTATTTTTTTGATTAGATTTCAATATTATTTGATTTTTATGTAGTAAAATATAGTGAAATATTAATGTAGAATAAAATTTTCCCAAATTTTGATTATATTATTAATTAGAAAAAATACCGAAAACCAAAAATCAACCGTTAACCGAAAACCAAAACTTTCAATGTTTCGGCTTTAATAATATAGTATAGATAAATATTAAAAAATTGCATTTGTTTGTTTGTAGTTGCAAACTGTAAGAAAAAATTGTATTTCCCAAACTTATTTTTACAAATATTTTTAAAAGATAATAAAATTACAAATTACAAATATTTGTTTGAATGGTATTGTAAATATTGAGCTAATTTAGTGATGGATTGAAGATGGTCTTCGTCGACCGTGACTCATTTCAGGCCCAAGTTAAAAACCTATATAGCCCAATCTGTTTAATTTTATAATGAAAAATGTTGATATGAAAGAGTACCAACAAAATGCCTGTTTGACAACGAGATTATAAGCAGATTTATGGCTTATATGGCTTATTAACTCATAATAGTTTATGATGGGTGTTTATCAATCCAATTTATAGGTATATTTTCCTGATCTTATTGACTTATTTCTTGATTTATTTGTTTTTTAATACTTTATATTTTTACTTTTGTGTTTTTAAATATTTTTTTAATTTAAAATGCAAGTGTTTAAATCATTATATTTAATAATATTTTTTTTAAATTTAATTTAGCAACTCTTAACTAACTTATAAGTAAATTTATCCAAACACCCGTATAACTTATAAGAATTCATCAACTTATAACTTATACTTACTTATTTTAAGCTATAAATCAACTTTTTTGTGATACCCAAACATGCCCAAAATATAATGATTTATGTTCATTCTTTATCAGCATACTGTATATCCTTTACATATATATTATCATAGAAATTTTGTACATTTTTTTTATTCTTCGGATTTTATAAATTATAATTCAATCTTTTGTGAAATTCACCCACGGCCGTTGTTATCATATCATTAGTACTGGATTTCTTTATATAAACCTTATTTTATTGTGAGTTGAGTCCTTCAGATTCTACTCCACAAGTATTAATGTGCCTTTCAATGGCTCATGTCCAGAAATACAAAAATGGTACAACTGCATTTAATTTTTTAAAAATGGTATAGGGCGATATGAGGGCGATTCCGGAATTTTCCGCCACATCAGGTGGCGACCCCCTTTTTTATTTTTATTTTTATTTTTTTGTTTTTTCATTCGTCCTCCTGAGGTTCACTTACTAAAAATGGGTCGGTCACTGGTCACTAGTAAAAGTTTGTTTTCAACAATCAATTTTGAAGGTTTAAAAAATGTAGTTGAAAATTTTAAATTTTTATTTTTTCTTTTCTATATTAAAGTTAAACTGTCATATTTCGCTAGTAGCCAAATTTTGAGAAAAAAAATATTAAACGTAACTATGTAAATTTTTGGTCCAAAATTGATAACTAGACAAACTTTTTGTTTATGTAGGCAGTTTTAGGGGAATAAAAAACATTCTTGTACATAATATTTTTTATTTTTATGTGTTGCGTATTAAACTTCAAACTTTATACTTTTATACTAGCCAAATTTATGAAAAAAATATTACCTAAAACAATGGTATTTTTAGGTCTGAAAGTGACTACAACAAAATTTTTATTCAAACAACAAACATGACAAACACTTGGTAAAAATGCAAACATAAACTTTGAAAAAGTTTGACGTGACTAGACATCTTTTTCATATACATTTCAGATAAATTATTTCTGAAAAAAAGATGACAATTAATAAAAAGTTTTAAATTTCCGAAAAAATGAGTGTGTTCTTGTCATTTTTGAACCAATAATTAACATAGTGAAATAATTTCTGTGTTTTTTCCTTTTCAAGGTCTCATGTTGGGCTTAAAAAAAATCATAGTTATGTTTCATATTTTTTTCTCAATTTTTAACTTGTAACAAAGTTTAACGGTTCAACTTTAATACGAAACAAAAAAAATCAAAAATTAAATTTCACAACTACATTTTTTTGAAGCTTCAAAATTGATGATTACAAACAAATTTCTATTACCAAGTGCAAGTTACCAATTTTACTAAGTAATAAGCAACAGCACACAGGAGGGAAAAAACGAAAAAAAACAAGAGAGGTGGAGGAATTTTCCCGGGGTCGCCACCTCATACCAAAAATGAAAAACCCAACGCAGCTGTACCATTCATTTGTGGATGTACCAGAGATTGTATTGTACTGAAATTCCAAGGTCATGCAGTCTATGATGATTGTAACAGAGATTCGATACTATATTATCTGTTGTTTTGATTTGAATTTTGAGCCTTTCTGTCTATCAACATTGTATTGGACATTTGAACTACTTGTTAGGAACAAATTTGTAGTCATCGCCTAGTTTGTTCATGTATAACTATAACCGTTACTACTGCAATTCCCTCCCTCCAGCTTCAATTCCCCCTGTCACTGTTCGTGTTCTTATCTTTTATGCACTCCAAACACCAACCCAAAAGACCAGATAATCCGGTAAAATAACCAATCTATGTTAAAACTATCCAAGGACCGATGAATAATCTACACAGTTATTACTTGGTATTGGTTTAGGTTTAGTGAGAATTAATATACAGGAGCATGAGTATTATTTAAAATCCGTTTATCGATAAAAGAAAACGATATGATTGACGTTAATAATAGCGAATGCAAGAAAAGAACGTGAAAGATTCTTCAAACCCGTACTTTCTCCTATAGTTCAACAATGCTCTTGAAAGATATACAAGACTTTGCAGCTTCTTATATATTTCTTTCACTACTACTTTTTATTTCCTTTTTCATGTATTATTAGACTGACGTGTTTCCCCATCATGTAGCAATTCACCATTTCTTGGGGCCTCTTAAATTTACAACTCCATATATGATAAAAACAACAAGACAAGACACATAACTTAAATAATGCATAAAGTTGCTAATCCGGAGTAAGATTTTACATCTGAGAACTGAAAAAGTAGTCAAATTAAGATTAAAACAGTTAAAAGCTGCACTACTTTCATATTGCATCAAGAAAAACAATTAGAGTGAGACCCAACTTGAGTTGTAAGATCTGACTGAGATAGGCAAAGGGACAGCCCAATAATGTAATTATCACTTGCTAAAATTCTGCAAAAGCCTTCACGTTTCATATTCATGCCGGAGCTACACTAATTATTCTACTCCGATCTCAGCCTTCGTCACTAAACTCGATAACAAGTCACTTTATTTAAAAAAAATGTTCTTAATATGTTTCGGATTTGTATAGCTGAAATCGATTAAACTCATGAATTACATACGACTATATAATAATTACTTAACTAAGCTGGTTTAATAATTACTTTTAAGATGGTCGACTTGAATCTACAAGCTTAATCATACACATGTACTAGTATATGTTTAGAGTTCACAGAGGAATCAAATATTGCAGTACACGCTTTGTGCATGACTAAGTTTTAATAAGTGACTTGCAATAATGTCGAAAAATTAGAGAAATAATTATTGACATGATTACATATTAACAGTTGGATCAACAAGGCAGCTAGGCAATGTCATTGTCAAGTATACATAGAACACTTTATTTTTTTTTGTTTTTAATGAAAAAATCTAACTAAAGTTGCTTGCTGGGCAAGTGTCTATGTTGAGAAAAATTATCACAACTATTTTTGATGATTAGATATGTGAATATATAAATCACGGAAATTGTTTAATCAATTGTAGTACTCTTGATCTCAATCAACTTTTAACCTAATTAAGCAAAATGTCAATTTTATTTCTCCAATTAAGATAACTAGAAATTACAAATCATTCCAAAGAATCACTCAAGGTTTTGATTTCAATGCTTCTTTATCCCAAAATTTGTTAAAAAATATATTCATTTATAATAAGTTTAATTATTAAAAAAAAAAAAAACCAAACCACAGAAACCAAGTGTTTAGCAACTTACAATTAATGTTGTAAAAATCGGGAATCGGAACTAATTCGTTGAGTACCGATTTAGGATTAATTAGTAAATCGATGATTAATCGGAATAAAAATCGGATGCATTTCAATATTATAATATTATTTAATGTATTAATCCGATTCTATTAGTTATTTTATTAGCTAATATGTATTTATTGTATCATTAAGTCTATAATTATTCATATTAATTATTAAATTATATTAATTTTGACAATTTATTATAAATTTTCCGATCAAGAAATAAAGATTAAGCGGATTTTAAAAATCGAATCGGTCTACCATCTTCTATAGAATTAATCGGTAAAATCGGGAATTTTTAGAACCATGTTACAATACCATTAATATAAATAAAAAAGACAAAACATTAATTATTTAATGTTCTACAAATAGGAAAATAAAATAAAATTTCAACAAAAGATTGCTTCTTCTTTAATCATGACCACCATCTCACGCACAGCAGTTGCTATATCATTCACAGTAGTCACTTGACAGTCATTTTCAACCTGTACATGCAAAGCAAAGCAAATCTAGCAAATATTAATTATGCTTCACTTTAATACAACACAAAATTAATCAAGCCAAAATTAAAGCAGCAATTACTGTAACTCATGTATTAACTAACCTTGAGGTTGAAAGAATAGAGGACTCTATGATCAATTGTTGTGATGTTAAGATGAAGAACGGTAAGGCCAATTGATTGAAACCCGCTAACCATCTTAAAAAGTTGTTTAGGTTGTCTCTTTGATAATACTTTGATGTTGGCATGGCTTTCGACCATTGTTACTTCGATATCGGCTTCTGCAGATGACTGTGAGTTGTTTCGGTTTGTTGCTGGACTAGTTGAGTATTGAGGGAATGTAAAGAATTTTGTTACAAGTGGATCGGATTCATGGACATTATTTGGTTTGGACTGCTCTCTGTGCTTCATTTTTTGTTTTTGAGATTCCAAGTATTGGAGGTGTTGTTCTAGCTCCTTCACATAGTTAATAGCACCCCCAACTATTGATGCTTGATCACCCTAATCATAACAAGGTAAACAACTCGATCACATGATATATATGAAACTTCCATGCCGTTGAATAGCATAAGATTGTTTTCGGAATAATCTCTAACACTTTAAAATTTTAGATGAATCAATTTTTTAAAACCTAAAAAATATAATTTAATTTATACTATATTGTAAGAAATTATTCACTCCCTAAACTTATATTATAGTTCAAATTCTTTTTTAAATAAAAACTAACCCTTTGAGCATAGGATGGTGGCATCAAGGATCGGAGAAGAGCAAGGTAATCATTCATCTGCTTGCGGCGATTACGTTCAACAGCAATGTGAGTCATTCTTTGGTTCTCTACCTCCTCTTTGTTTTTCGATGCCTTGATCCGCCTTCTTTTTCTCCGGCTGGCCGTGGCCGGAGGAGGGTAAGTTTCGGTAAAGAATGCATCAGTGCTAACCTCATTCTCAGGCGAGCAGTATTCTCTGACATGGCTTTGGGCCACTGATGAATTAGGAGAGGTCCAAGTACTGTTAGTACTATTAATCTTTTCTTGATTTTTAGAATCATTAAAATGACTTAAGACAACGTTGCAGTAAGCACCTTCCGAATCATCCATCGCGTAAATATCTTTACATCCGTAAGTACTTGTGAACGGGTCCTGCTGGAAAACAATTGTTTCTAAAGCCATATCTATAAATATGAGAGAGAGAGAGAGAGGGAGGAAATGATGATAAAAAGGAGAAGGGTAAATAGAATAAGAATGTGGTTTGTTTGCTCCCTTTTAAAGGCTCTGCGGGGGCAAATTTGTATGTTTAAGATGTGTATTTGTACGTGTGTTTGCTGTTTGCACATATATGCGTATGTATGTAGAGAAACATGCACGTGAGTTTGCTTTATACATCTTACAATGTACTGCCTTGTCCTAAAAAGATCGAATCTTTGATTTTTTTATGCATTTTAATGCGTTCGATTGAATTACTTGTAAATAATATTTTTTTTAATTTTTTTTATTTGTATAAAAATATAGGATTTATACTTTTATACAAATCAAAAAAATTAAAAAATATTATTTAATAGTACCTCAATCAAACGCATTGAAATGTATGAAAAAAGAAGT
The DNA here is from genome assembly GCA_030848705.1 of Heracleum sosnowskyi. Lineage (NCBI taxonomy): Eukaryota > Viridiplantae > Streptophyta > Magnoliopsida > Apiales > Apiaceae > Heracleum > Heracleum sosnowskyi. The sequence goes on from CM061237.1 coordinate 15,621,977, forward strand.
GACTCATTTTTTTGGGACGATGGAGTATTAAAGATTGAGAAATTGGTGAGGTCCCTTCTCGGTTGTTAAAGGTTAATTAATGGTCTAGCTTGTGTTCTTGAATAGTATGTATAAACTTCTGTTGGATTTCGTATGCCAGGCCTAAAAACTTGAGAATCTGTCTTTCAATTTTTCATATATAGCTTAACAATTACGTATGTGATTAAAAATATCTACACGTTTGTCTGCTTTCAAGATATATAACTAATCAGCAATTATAGTTAAGTTTGTCCTTGTCTTTTAATCTATTAGTAGTTTAAACGTTCTTTTTAGATCGATAATTCGAGTTGCAAACAAAATTTGTCTTAATACCCAACATATTTTTAATTGGATTTTATATCAAAATGTCCACCGTTCTCGTCAAAAAATCTCACCTAGTTACCCGATCTTCACGGGGACTCATTTAAAGCACTGAAATCACTATATATATCACTTCATTAAATTTAGAAAGAAATAATGATAGAAAACTTAACGGAATGCTAGTTATATGATGAAGTGTACTACACATGACTCATGTAACAAAAATAAATCACGATTACATATGCAGAGATACGTTAAAACATATATATGAACATAGATTCATATATTTTTTTAATTTTCTCTTAACACCTTGAACCTTAATTTGTTCATATACTTGATTTACTGAACATCAAACCAAAAATTCTCAATCAGATATGTCTAAAATTAACTTATCAAGAAAAAATCCACAATTTTTTTTTTAAAATTTAACAAAGTGATATATGTATTGATTTGAGTGCTTCAAATGAGTTCCCATAAAGATCGGGAACGATGATTACTTTGATATAAAACCCATTTTTTATTTGATGCTCCTACCAACCTTCAAACTAATAATTAATTTTGCCTGATATATCTGTAGGTTTGACCGCCGTGATCAAGGACGACGACTACGACTTAATTTGTTATACAAAAATTGCGGTTAGGGTGTCACCACATAATTTTAATACATATAAATGTGGTGGCCTGAGCAAGTATATGTAATTAGGTTCTATTTTTGTGTTGTTCAAAGATTTGCAGTATATTTACTATTAATGCGTGATGAGATACGGAAATCATACTGAGATTGGTTATTATCATTTTCAAACTATAATTTTTTTTTTTTTGGTCAGGATTTTCAAACTATAAATTATTGTTCGCGAACTTGTGTAAATCAAACGATCAAACTAATAGACCTAATAATTCTTTCGTACCGTTCTTGTTTTATATTTCATGTATATAAATATTAAATATAACATCCATCTATTTAAAATTTATATACATGAATGTTAAATACAAAATTGATTTATTGAATTCAAAAATTCGAGCTGTTATGCTCTCATGTGATTTCCTGTATTTGCAGAATGAGATAAACAATTATTCTACTGTGACGACATGCACTTTTTCAGACTATTACTTCGAGTAAAGCTAAAACACAATACAGCTTATTATAAATCAGCGTAAAATCTCGTGCGAGACACGAGCTAGTTTATATAGTGAAAAAATAAATTTGTATTAATATATATCTATCAAAATAATTTTGTAAATATGGTAAATGATAGTATTTTGAATTTATATATATATTTTTTCTAATTGAATAAGATTTCATAAAATTTGGATAAATTTCTATAAGATAAAGATCAAATGATTTTTTTTAATCTTCAAAATATTAGTTTAGTTTTGAATGTCGTGAAGTGAATTTTATCAAATTTAAAAATTCAAGATAATTTAAATGGTTATTTTATCAGAGTTCTCCCTATATAAAATGAATGTATGTAAACTCATGTATTGTTAATAAAATAACAATACATTTGTAATATAATATTGGTCACAAATGTACGAATATACTTTAAATACGTCATCAAATTTCTTACTTTTAATTTCGTGTATAAGACGTATGTAAAGTAATATAATTTTAATGAAATAAAAGTATATTTATGAAATATAAAATTGGTCATTCAGGTAAGACTATAGAATGAACACATTATAAAATTTCTTTATTTTATGTAAAAGTCAATCTTGAAGTTGTCTTACTCTTTCCTTCATATGTACATATTTGTACCCTTTTAAACTCAATTGTATATGTTTAATCTAGTATTAATTATATAATATCTAAGATCGTAGTTTAAAAATTACACAAATTGAAAATTTATATATATGTAATTTAGAATCATTTTTTTTAACACAACCATAAAATTCTATCCCATGCGATTTTAATATTTGAATTATAAATTATCTTGTGTTTGATCTTATATGAATCATAATATACCTAAATAATTTAACATCTGTGTAGACTCAGTTGTATTTATATGTATAATATATGTTCTAAACACTGGCGATTAACCGCTAGACGGTGACTAATCAATCCGAATGTGTTAAAATCGGATCGGAAAATCAATTTTTATAGAAATCGATCTAGAAATCATATAATTTGGATTAATTGGGCACAAATTGGTTTAATCGGTCGAAAATTGGCTTACGAACCGATTAAAATAAACAAAATATACCCAGCCCCTTTTTCAACCAACCAAGACGACAAAGAAAACCAGATACTTAATTGGGTCTAAAAAAATTTCAAACCGATTTTAATGGTTGCATATCAGTTTTATATATTTCAGCCGACCTAACCCAACCCTATTTAAATTAAAAATTTTGTTCAATAATTTATTTATATATATATATATATATATAAATATATATAAATTATTATATGTAATTGTACATTATATAATACAATATATCATCTTATTTATAGACGTGTACATAACTAAAATTATTATGTTAATAAAAAAAAATATTAGCACTAAAATCGTAAGTTATAGGTATTTTAGCTTTACTTGAATTTTTGAAATGAGGACATTGTGTAATATTTATTTTTTATAAAAATTATTTAACACATTCAAACCAACCCAACCCGGCACAAACTTAAGGATGATAAGTACGGTTGGGCCATGAATTAATTTTTTGTGAGTTGGATTAAAAAATTTCAAACTTATTTAATTAAACTGGGTTGCAAAAATGCTTCCAACCCCTGACAACCTAACCCATCAACACCCCTAACTATGATTCCCATTTTTTACAGTTCTAAAATATAAAAGTTAATTATAATATGTTACTTATTTTAGATCAAATTTTGATTATAGATTTATCAATACTTGAATAATTCGTATAAAGCTAATAAGTGACATAGTATTGTATAAAAATATAAATCGTATAACAATTAACATTTTATCAAAAAAATTAAGGGTGAAATAATAAAATTTGTAAAGAAGTACATAATTATATATTAAAACTACGAAAACTTAAAAAAAATGGAGCTATATAATAATATAAACTAACAATTTTTTATTAAAAAAATGAATAAGCATGTTGTATAAATAATATAAAACAACATATTATTTACTCAAAAGTTGAAATAATAAAAGATAATATGATGAGCGAATATACTTTATCTAATAATAATTTTAAAATAAACTCAAAACTCAATGTAGGACACTCGATTATGACATGAAACTGTTACGAGGAGGCCAACATTTCGATTCTCGGTTTTTACACACAAATTTGACATTTTCTATCTTCAGTAATAAATGGGTGACATGTTTGTAATTTTAAAAATACAAGGGTAAAGTTGTAATTTCATGAACACTTTTTGGCTTATTTTTGCCTTTGATGATCTTTTAATATATAAAAGTAGATTTTTTAAAAATTTGGTTATGTATGTAAAATTATACATTTAGATTGTCCTGCTCTTTTTTTCCATGTATATATATATATATATTTTCGTATTTATATAATTTTAAATTCAACTATCTATTTTAAGTCTATTATTCATTACACACATTATCTAACAGCCTAGTTTAGAAATTAAGTAAATTGAAACATATTTTATATTATGATGTAGAATTATTTTTTAACTCAACTTTAAATTTATATATCTAAAAAAAATATGATGCAATTATATCCACATGTAAATGAAATATTTATCTTTCTTAAAATATTATCCTATTATTATCCAATAATCTCATATATACATAGAGACAAATTTTAACAAATTCATATTTTCCCAATTTGAATTTGGTTACATTTATGAATAATTTAGAATTTTTTTTTATAAGAAATATAAACCAACAATATATTTAATCAAAAAGTAAAGTAAAAAAGAGAAAATAGGATTATAAGGGAACCTGTAACTTATCTAATAAGATTTTTAAAGTTAACTCAAAAATTGATGTAGCACAATGGTTATGATACTTTATTTGTAAGTGGAAGGTTTGTGTTCGAATCCTAAAAGCAACAAATTTCATATAATTTTTGCATAAACTATAGAGAGGTGGCATTTTTGTAATTATATGATAAATAAGGGTAAAGCTGTAATTTCACAGCCATTTTATTGACATATTTTGCCCTTGATTGACTTTTAATATATAGAAGAAGATTTGTTATAAAATGATTTATTACAAAAAACAGTAGTTAATGATTACGATCCGAAAATCAATGAATACGGAGCCCAACAAACAATTACTGTCAACAATTCAAAATAATTTATTTTTTTCAAAAACACAACTTAAACAGTAAGAGCATCTCCGATCCTCTCCCCCTTACTTATATTTTTGTCACATATATAGATATAGGGAACCAAATCAAATTCAAGCACTCCAACCCTTTGCCCCCTTACCTAAAAGTTTTAGGTGAGAGAAAATGCTTCCCTACATTTGGGATTCCATTTTTGCTCCCATATATTTGCCACATTATCACCCAACTCCATCTTTATTAATTAAATATTGAATACTACTCTTATCCTCCTCCATTCCTATTATTTAAATACTATTTTAAAATATAAGGAGTCAATATAGGTAATACCATTGGAGTGAAATAGATTTTTCATCCCTTATATTTTAGGTATTCACTAATTTAATATATTTTTGGGGCTCAAAATAGGGAACTACATTGAGGTTACTCTAACACATACTCACTATGGGCCTGTTTGGCAACAACCGCTTATGTATTATAAGTTGATAAGAGCTCATGAGGGTGTTTGTGTACTCAGCTTATTTGATAACTTATAACTTATAAATTGATAAGTTGAATGTTAGAAATCACCAACATTTTACTTAACTTATCAACTTATTCTTTGATTTCTTTATTATACTAATATTTTATATTTTTACATTTGTGTTTTTAAATATTTTTTAATTTAAAATACAAGTGTTGAAATCATTATATTTAAAAATTATTTTTTCAAATTTAATTTAGCAAATTCTTCACCAACTTATAAGTAAATTTATCCAAACACTCGTATAACTTATAAGAATTCATCAACTTATCACTTATATGACACCTACTCATTTTAAGCTATAAGTCAACTTTTTTGTGATACCCCAAACACGCACTATATATCACGTCAAATCCCACAACATGCTCGATTTATTTTATAACAATTAACAAATTGATGCACGTCATATATTTTAATCGACATCATCAAAAATCTTAATTACTAAATAAATTTTTAATATCAAATTTTTATTTTAATTTTCACACTTCTAATTACGCCACACTATGTCACTGACACGGCTCTATAGTTCGATAGGAGTTAGTCTACGTGCCTTGTTAAGTTTCACTCAATAAGGTATCTATAAATTTTGAAACGTGCGTAAACTAGTTATATGCGTAACACCAAATTTTATGATTCGATAAGCAACTAAAGTTGAAAAATTCTTTAAAAATTCTTATTTTATAAGTCACATGTCAATATCATATTTTCGATAACTAAAATAAATATCTGGTAATATACAATCAAATATCGTAAAATATGTTTCACAATAATACAGAGTAACAAAAAATTACTGTACTAAATAATTAAGAACATGTAATCAATTAAATAATATAAGTTACGTTACACGATGATACTCTCTCCGTCCAATCCATTTCTTTACACTTTCCTTTTTGGGATGTCCCATCTATTTCTTTACATTCAAAAACTTTCCAAAAATATTAAAGTTTTATAATATATAAATCAACTACTTCCACTACTTTCATACCATTTACTTACTTTATACCTTATATATATATATATATATATATATATATATATATATATATATATATATATATATATGTCATTGCTCCATGAAGAACACTCTTATATAAAGCACAATAAAGAACATCATAGAATCTTACATAAATTGCATGTTGATTCCAATTTTCTCACCAAAAAAGGTTTATTACGAATAAAAATAAAATCTAACAAAAAATTAGAATCAAATAAAACATGATTACATGTAATTTCATTGTGATAAATATATATACAAGATTCTGTATTGGATTCTATACTGGATTATATGTGTTAGGCTCAAGGCATATCTGAGTACCACTATTAACAAGCCTACTCATTGTGACTATGTCACTCTACATGACCTAGTGAATTCTTTCACGGGGATATAGTATAAGTCTCTATTGTACTTGTCTTGTTTTCATGTACTTAGATTTATTCTGTATGCTCAATGTTATAATGAGCTTAGTAAGTTTCTTGCACCTAGACTGTACATAGGCCATAGAATAATTATCCTGAAAGAAGTTCAATTTGTTCATGCAGCAGGATTGGAGTGAATAAGGCCTTGAAGAAATAAGTTGCAGAAATTTGTCGAAGTCCCTATACCGTGAAGTCAGAATGAACTATACCGTGAAGTCCAAAATATCCATGTCGTGAAGTACTGAGATCGTATAGTCCAAAATGAACTATGTCGTGAAGTCTTCATTACTAATATCGTGAAGTGTTGAGATCGCAAAGTCAAATTGTACTAGATCGCGAAGTCCTCAAAAAGGCTATGTCGCGAAGTCTTCAAAAAGGCCATATCGTGAAGTCACTTCTAAGCCTATGTCGCATATTCCTGATACACTCATATAGCAAAGTCAAGAATACACTATGTCGACATGTCAAAAAATCAGGATTATGCTGGAGTTCACGATGTCAACACTTAGCCGTTTATAACAAGACAAATCAAGGTACAGAACCAAAAATCAAAGGAGACAAATACTGAAGCATCTGTTACGGTAAGGTGGTCCAAAGAACAGATGAAAAATCTACAGCTAAACTTGGAGAGAAAGATAAAAGACAAGCAGCTACCGAAACGGGAAAGACTCCGAAAAGCAAGTGGTCCTTCCTAACACAGTGAACTTCTTATGGCAGGACACGTTGGACTTTGAGCTAGGGGTAACTGTGTAAATAGGTGCGTGCACCAGTTTGTATAGGACAATATATATTGTGCACACCCTGCTGTTAGCTGTAAGGAAAAAACAGATAGAAATATTCAAGTACTCTTTTCTCTGTAAGGAAAGCAAGAAAACATTGTTCTGGTTTAGAAGCCAGAATTTCAGTTGTGAAATTTTGGAAGCTGTAGTATTTAATTTACTTAATAAAAAGTAGATTAAAGTGATTGTGTGTGTCTTGTTTATTTTCATTCCGAATTTTGCAAAACATAATCTCTTACCGCTTATTTGGTTTTCAAGAATCGAAAAATATCAAAACTATCCATTCACCCCCCCTCTGTCTAGTTTCTTAGTAACTTTCATTTAGAACAATATGTAATGTTTAATTTTTAAATTTAGATGAGATTCTACGTTAAATTCGATATGTTAGGCTTAATTGTTGTTCAATTTTATGATTCTAATTTTAAAAAATCAATTTTTATGAAAAATAAAGTGTTTATGATAGTGTTCTTTATTTTTCTTTATATAAGGGGTTATTTCTCGAGTGCAACTCATATATATATATATACTTTTTACAATTTTAATATACCACAATTTTAGTATAAATATACCACAATTTTAATCTTACCTTTTACAATGTCATTCACTTTTTATTAAAAACTTTCATATAATTTTAGCATAGCTCCTTGACTTCATGATCATTTTTCTCTCTTATGTATTACAGTGTTGTTCTTTTTTTTTTTGAAACCAATGTACTTTTGCTTTCTAGTATTTTAAATAAATTATAAAATGGATTTCTACACTTTTCACTTTAGTAATTAAAATTTTTATTACCACCATTAAACAAAATTGACATTGTACTCCACATATTTTTTTAATTATTAATGATATTAATGAACATAAAGAAGAATAGAATATGTGAGCAAGAGAAGATAAAAAAAAGAATATCAAATAAAATATCTGTTGTGTCCTTTGAGTTTAATGTTAAAAAAAAAAAAGAATGTAATGTTAAAAAGGTATGTTAGATATTATTCAGAGTTTATATCCCAATTATTAAATTTCTTCTGGAAACTTTCGAAAATTTTCTGTGAATTGTTTCTTTTTTCGCTTAAAATATTTGAGAACACATTTCAAAAAAATTATTAAAATCTCTCCCCGATTTTTTTTGAAACAAGAATTAATTCAATAATGAAAAAAATAATGAAAAGCCATACGACATCTACAAGAACAATCGAGTTGAACAAAAATAAAACAGATCATATCGCTGATTAAAGTTCATGGAGAGACAATCAAGTGATTTGTTGAAGTTGATATGTACTGTTAGTTCCTGAGAGTATTGCAGAAGAGGGGTTGAATGCAATACTGATAATTCAGAATCTTGTTTCCAACAACAAAAAAAGAGATTATCAATTATCAGTTAGAACAAATGCAAACAACAGTTATCGAAATATGATAGAGACTTCACAAAACAATTGATTTATTTATCTTGCGAAAGGTTTTGCTAAAACCTGAAAAAACAATGTTTCCGGCTTCTATCTTGAGAGAGATTACAACTGAGTTGTGGGAGTAGATTTCTAAGCCCGTTTGATTGTGTTCCTTGGTTACATGTGAGGTGTGAAGCTGTTTATATATTTAAGTGATAGCTTCTTACAAATTGCTCACATGTGACCTTTCCTGAAATGTATACTAGACAGACTAAACATAAACTATAAAGCAATCTAGATACATTCCTTTTGTAGCATACTCAATCTCAGTTGATGTAGAACTTGCATACCCTTGAAATGGTAAGCATCGTCTTGTTCTCTCTCAAACTCTTGTCGTAGTCTTTCAGGATTGTGACAGAACCATGTGAGTCCTGTGTCACCTACTACTGAAACAGTCTGCCATACTTTTGACTTTGAAGGTAAATCAAAAGTTACTCTCGTGAGACAAAGTACCATGCTCGCCAAGTTCTGCTGTCATGGGATGTTCTAATGCTGACAATAAGATTATCCTAGGACTGGGGTGTCACAAGGACTTTACTATCGTGACCTTGCAGAACATGCTGTCAGTGTGGTACAAAGTTGTTGTCTCCAGGCTTCTGCCAAAGTTGATGCCAAGACTGAAAGTTACTGTCGTGAAGATTACTGTCTTGACTGCATATTTGATGTTCTTTTGGAAAGTTGTTGTCTTCGAGAACCTTGATCGCATGTTTATTCCTTGTACTAGTCATGTGTAGAATATCTTCTGGGGCTTGAACAAAGTGAACTTCTTCCTGATTACATTCCTTATTACATGTATATATGATAGTACAATTTGAACAAAGAACATTTTAATTGTCTATGACAGTATTTTTCTCTTAGTCTAATTAAGACTAATTACATAGTTAAGTTGTCTATATACAATTACCCATAAATCCTAACATATACACAAGTACCCGCTTCGCCACAATCAATTTGAGCTATCAACCGTAATTGCAATCCCATAAAAATCTTCATCACTGAATCAAAACCTTGAAAAACCCAAATATCTAACATCTCGAACATTAGATTATTACAAAACACACTAAAATACACCAAACTCTCACAAGGAGAGGATAAACAAAACCAAATAATTTTGGAACGAAACTCATCAGGACGAGATTTAATTAAACAAAAAAAAACTAAAAAGGCATAAATCCTTATTAAGGAGGACGATTATTGAAAAAATAAAAACAAATCAAAAAAATTAATTGATTTGGGGCTTTTTACCGATGAAAGCCCCGACGGTTGCTATGAAAAGAAGAAAGAGGGAGGCTGCGAGAGAATATGTAGCAAGTGTTGTTTGAAAGAGAAGATTTTTTCCCCACTTTTATTTGCTTACTCCTTTTTCTAATTTTGGAGCTCTAACACTACCAAAACTTTAGATACGAAAATGAATAAAACTTATCATAAAAACACTAAAGAAAAGTAAAAATGTTGTAATTTCTTTCTTAATTTTTTAGTGCAAGGATTGATACAAGTACCACATTCAACCAACCATATTAAAGTAACAAAAAAAAAAGACCGGCTTCACAATCACAAATGATCTTGTATACACGTTAATATTATTAATGTGGACAAATGCTGAGACAATCTGCACGCGTACTTTTACAAATTTTATTGGCAAGACAACACCAACATATTCCTGGAGAGCAAGAAACAGGGAGGCAAATCAGACCAGAATTTATCCTTTCTTGTTTACCGATCAATTCAGTTCCAACCTTTGCAAGCTCAGTATTCTCAGTTTTACTTGTAGAGTCTATCATCGTACCTAAAAAATATGACAATAATTTAGTACAGAAAACCATAGAATACAACCAACCAATTTGATTGGAAAAACATACTTACTTTGATTTATAATGAATTGGCAAAGAAAAACCGTGCAAAATAACGCCAAGAGCAGTAATTTGGGAGTGGCCATGTAGGTTTGGAATATCAAGGGCGTAGATGTAGGCAAGAGCTATTCAATAGTGATATTTAAAAAGAGATGTTGTGAGGATATATAGATTCAAGGTGACATGCAATTACAAAGTCAATCTTGAAAGAATCTAAATACGTGAGATTGTGCTGCATATTAATGTACAGATTGTGTAGGATAACATTGTCATATTCCACCACTGTAAAAAAGGAGAAAAATACAATTGTTGAGGTGCAATATGCAGGTATCGAATATAAAATGTGGATATCGTTGATATATGGATAAGATAGTGAAAATAATTTAGACTTGTTAAATTTCATATATATACGTTGATACTATATATCTTGGATATTCTATATTATGCATTGTCGTATTTTATATTGTACCAGGATATTTAATTGTTCCTCGCTATAATTCATTTATATTGGGATCATACATTTCAAACAAGTAATATATTCTATTTTTATTATTACACAGATTGAAAATAATCTTAGGGGTGATATTGTATTATAACTTTAAATGACTTTTATTGACTTCTAAAAAGTCAATGACTTTTGTTGATTTGATAAACTTTTAATGACTTATATGGAGTTTGTATATTTCATCATTACTTTTACATACTTTTTTATATTGATTTTTGAGGAGTTTTACGTACATCTAATGACTTTTGATCGATAACTTATATTAATATGAATATAAAATTATAAATACGTAACATATAGAAAAAGTTTATAAATAATAAGTTTATATTAAAAATTATATAACAAGAAGATCGAATTATTGATATTTCACCAATAATTTTTTTACATACAATTGTAATATAAACTATTATTAAATTATTGATTTTTAATTTTTAATCTTGGATATATGTATGTTGAGGAATTTTAAACTTTCAAAGGTTTATCATCTAACCGAAGGATATGCAATATGTCCCCAGAAACTTTAGACAATAAGACTTGAATGTCTGAAAATAAACATCCTGAACTTCAAGCGCACGTGAGAGAAAAAACGACATTAAAACTAAGAAAATAGAATTTTTAAGTAAAGTAAAAAAATTTACAACAAAATCTAAACGAAAAGAAAATTATATAATTAATAATTAATACAAATAGAAATCCAACCAAAGGGGATCCCTTTGGTTCGACTCTCCAAATATCCAAATGGTATAAAATCAAGTAAAAAGTACAATTCTAACCTCCAACATCAATATAATTTAATTAAATTTAAAATAAAAAAAAGATAAGTAAAAAAGGACTCAATAAGTTTTTTTGTAAATGAATATGTGTAAATATGAACATTAAGAATCTTAACTTATGTATTATAAGTTGATAAGAACTCATGAGGGTGTTTGTGTACTCAGCTTATTTGATAACTTATAAATTGATAAGTTGAATGTTAGAAATCACCAACATTTTACTTAACACTTATAAACTTATTCTTTGATTTCTTTATTTTTCTAATATTTTATATTTTTACATTTGTGTTTTTAAATATTTTTTAATTTAAAATACAAGTGTTGAAATCATTATATTTAAAAATTATTTTTTCAAATTTAATTTAGCAAATTCTTCACCAACTTATAAGTAAATTTATCCAAACACTCGTATAACTTATAATAATTCATCAACTTATTACTTATATGACACTTACTCATTTTAAGCTATAATTCAACTTTTTTGTGATAACCCTAACACACACTATATATCACGTCAAATCCCACAACATGCTCGATTTATTTTATAACAATTAACAAATTGATGCACGTCATATATTTTAATCCACATCATCAAAAATATGAATTACTAAATAAATTTTTAATATCAAATTTTTATTTTAATTTTCACACTTCTAATTACGCCACACTATGTCACTGACACGGCTCTATAGTTCGATTGGAATTAGTCTACGTGCCTTGTTAAGTTTCACTCAATAAGGTATCTATAAATTCTGAAACGTGTGTAAACTAGTTATATGCGTAACACCGAATTTTATGATTCGATAAGCAACTAAAGTTGAAAAATTCTTTAAAAATTCTTATTTTATCAGTCACATGTCAATATCATATTTTCGATAACTAAAATAAATATTTGGTAATATACAATCAAATATCGTAAAATATGTTTCACAATAATACAGAGTAACAAAAAATTACTGTACTAAATAATTAAGAACATGTAAACAATTAAATAATATAAGTTACGTTACACGATGATACTCTCTCCGTCCATCCATTTCTTTACACTTTCCTTTTTGAGACGTCCCATCCATTTCTTTACATTCAAAAACTTTCCAAAAATAGTAAAGTTTTATAATATATAAATCAACTAATTCCACTACTTTCATACCCTTTACTTACTTTATAACTTATATATATATATATATATATATATATATATATATATATATATATATGTCTTGCTCCATGAAGAACACTCTTATATAAAGAACAATAAAGAACATCATAGAATCTTACATAAATTGCATGTTGATTCTAATTTTCTCACCAAAAAAGGTTTATTACGAATAAAAATAAAATCTAACAAAAAATTAGATTCAAATAAAACATGATTACATGTACGTTCATTGTGATAAATATATATACAAGATTCTGTATTGGATTCTATACTGGATTATATGTGTTCGGCTTAAGGCATGTCTGAGTACCACTATTAACAAGCCTACTCATTGTGACTATGTCACTCTACATGACCTAGCGAATTCTTTCACTGGGATATAGTATAGGTCTCTATTGTACTTGTCTTGTTTTCATGTACTTAGATTTATTTTGTATGCTCAATGTTATAATGAGCTTAGTAAGTTTCTTGCACCTAGACTGTACATAGGCCATAGAATAATTATCCTGGAAGAATTTCAATTTGATCATGCAGCAGGATTGGAGTGAATAAGGCCTCGAAGAAATAAGTTGCAGAAATTTGTCTAAGTCCCTATTCCGTGAAGTCAGAATGAACTATACCGTGAAGTCCAAAATATCCATGTCGTGAAGTACTGAGATCGCATAGTCCAAAATGAACAATGTCGTGAAGTCTTCATTACTAATATCGTGAAGTGTTGAGATCGCAAAGTCAAATTGTACTAGATCGTGAAGTCTTCAAAAAGGCTATGTCGCGAAGTCTTCAAAAAGACTATGTCGCAAAGTCCTCAAAAAGGGTATGTCGCGAAGTCTTCAAGAAGGCCATATCGCGAAGTCACTTCTAAGCCTATGTCGCATACTCCTGATACACTCATATAGCAAAGTCAAGAATACACTATGTCGACATGTCAAAGAATCAGGATTATGTTGGAGTTCACGATGTCAATACTTAGCCGTTTATAACAAGACAAATCAAGGTACAGAACCAAAAATTAAATGAGACAAATACTGAAGCATCTGTTACGGTAAGGTGGTCCATAGAACAGATGGCAAATCTACAGCTAAACTTGGAGAGAAAGATAAAAGACAAGCAGCTACAGAAACGGGAAAGACTCCGAAAAGCAAGTGGTCCTTCCTAACACAGTAAACTTCTTATGGCAGGACAAGTTGGACTTTGAGCTAGGGGTAACTGTGTAAATAGGTGTGTGCACCAGTTTGTATAGGACAATATATATTGTGCACAACCCTACTGTTAGCTGTAAGGAAAAAACAGACAGAAATATTCAAGTACTCTTTTCTCTATAAGGAAAGCAAGAAAACATTGTTCTGGTTTAGAAGCCAGAATTTCAGTTGTGAATTTTTGGAAGCTGTAGTATTTAATTTACTTAATACAAAGTAGATTAAACTGATTGTGTGTGTCTTGTTTATTTTCATTCCGCATTTTGCACAACATAATCTCTTACAGCTTATTTGGTTTTCAAGAATCGAAAAATATCAAAACTATCCGTTAACCCCCCCCCCCCCCCTCTGTCTAGTTTCTTAGTAACATTCATTTCTAACAATATGTAATGTTTAATTTTTAAATTTAGATGAGATTCTACGTTAAATTCGATATGTTAGGCTTAATTGTTATTCAATTTTATGATTCTAATTTTAAAAAATCAATTTTTATGAAAAATAAAGTGTTTATGATAGTGTTCTTTATTTTTCTTTATATAAGGGGTTATTTCTAGAGTGCAACTCATATATATATATATATATATATATATATATATATATATATACTTTTTACAATTTTAATATACCACAATTTTAGTATAAATATACCACAGTTTTAATCTTACCTTTTACAATGTCATTCACTTTTTATTAAAAAATTTCATATAATTTTAGCATAGCTCCTTGACTTCATGATCATTTTTCTCTCTTATGTATTACAGTGTTGTTCTTTTTTTTGAAACCAATGTACTTTTGCTTTCTAGTATTTTAAATAAATTATAAAATGGATTTTTACACTTTTCACTTTAGTAAAAAAAAAATTTATTACCACCATTAAACAAAATTGACATTGTACTCCACATATTTTTTTAATTATTAATGATATTAATGAACATAAACAAGAATAGAATATGTGAGCAAGAGAAGATAAAAAAAAAAGAATATCAAATAAAATATCTGTTGTGTCCTTTGAGTTTAATGTTAAAAAAAAAAGAATGTAATGTTAAAAAGGTATGTTAGATATTATTTAGAGTTTATATCCCAATTATTCCATTTCTTCTGGAAACTTTCGAAAATTTTCTGTGAATTGTTTCTTTTTTCGCTTAAAATATTTGAGAACACATTTCAAAAAACGTATTAAAATCTCTCCCCGATTTTTTTTGAAACAAGAATTAATTCAATAATGAAAAAATAATGACAAGCCATACGACATCTACAAGAACAATCGAGTTGAACAAAAATAAAACAGATCATATCGCTGATTAAAGTTCATGGAGAGACAATCAAGTGATTTGTTGAAGTTGATATGTACTGTTAGTTCCTGAGAGTATTGCAGAAGGGGGGTTGAATGCAATACTGATAATTTAGAATCTTGTTTCCAACAACAAAGAAAGAGATTAACAATTATCAGTTAGAACAAATGCAAACAACAGTTATCGAAATAGGATAGAGACTTCACAAAACAATTGATTTATTTATCTTGCGAAAGGTTTTGCTAAAACCTGAAAAAACAATGTTTCATGTTTCTATCTTGAGAGAGATTACAACTGAGTTGTGGGAGTAGATTTCTAAGCCTGCTTGATTGTGTTCCTTGGTTACATGTGAGGTGTGAAGCTGTTTATATATTTAAGTGATAGCTTCTTACAAATTGCTCACATGTGACCTTTCCTAAATTGTATACTAGACAGACTAAACATAAACTATAAAGCAATCTAGATACATTCCTTTTGTAGCATACTCAATCTCAGTTGATGTAGAACTTGCATACCCTTGAAATGGTAAGCATCGTCTTGTTCTCTCTCAAACTCTTGTTGTAGTCTTTCAGGATTGTGACAGAACCATGTGAGTCCTGTGTCACCTGTTACTGAAACAGTCTGCCATACTTTTGACTTTGAAGGTAAATCAAAAGTTACTCCCGTGAGACAAAGTACCGTTCTCGCCAAGTTCTGCTGTCATGGGATGTTCTAATGCTGACAATAAGATTATCCTAGGACTGGGGTGTCACAAGGACTTTACTATCGTGACCTTGCAGAACATGCTGTCAGTGTGGTACAAAGTTGTTGTCTCCAGGCTTCTGCCAAAGTTGATGCCAAGACTGAAAGTTACTGTCGTGAAGATTACTGTCTTGACTGCATATTTGATGTTCTTTTGGAAAGTTGTTGTCTTCGAGAACCTTGATCGCATGTTTATTCCTTGTACTAGTCATGTGTAGAATATCTTCTGGGGTTTGAACAAAGTGAACTTCTTCCTGATTACATTCCTTATTACATGTATGTATGATAGTACAATTTGAACAAAGAACATTTTAATTGTCTTTGACAATATTTTTCTCTTAGTCTAATTAAAGACTAATTACATAGTTAAGTTGTCTATATACAATTACCCATAAATCCTAACAAATACACAAGTACCCCGCTTCGCCACAATCAATTTGAGCTATCAACCGTAATTGCAATCCCATAAAAATCTTCATCACTGAATCAAAACCTTGAAAAACCCAAAGATCTAACATCTCGAACATTAGATTATTAAAAAACACACTAAAATACACCAAACTCTCACAAGGAGCGGATAAACAAAACCAAATAATTTTGGAACGAAACTCATCAAGACGAGATTTAATTAAACAAACAAAAAAAACTAAAAAGGCATAAATCCTTATTAAGGAGGAGGATCATAAAAACACTAAAGAAAAGTAAAAATGTTGTAATTTCTTTCTTAATTTTTTAGTGCAAGGATTTGATACAAGTACCACATTCAACCAACCATAATAAAGTAACAAAAAAAAATGACTGGCTTCACAATCACAAATGATCTTGTATACACGTTAATATAATTAATGTGGACAAATGCTAAGACAATCTGCACGCGTACTTTTACAAATTTTATTGGCAAGACAACACCAACATATTCCTGGAGAGCAAGAAACAGGGAGGCAAATCAGACCAGAATTTATCCTTTCTTGTTTACCGATCAATTCAGTTCCAACCTTTGCAAGCTCAGTATTCTCAGTTTTACTTGTAGAGTCTATCATCGTACCTAAAAAATATGACAATAATTTAGTACAGAAAACCATAGAATACAACCAACCAATTTGATTGGAAAAACATACTTACTTTGATTTATAATGAATTGGCAAAGAAAAACCGTGCAAAATAACGCCAAGAGCAGTAATTTGGGAGTGGCCATGTAGGTTTGGAATATCAAGGGCGTAGATGTAGGCAAGAGCTATTCAATAGTGATATTGAACAAGAGATGTTGTGATGATATATAGATTCAAGGTGACATGCAATTACAAAGTCAATCTTGAAAGAATCTAAATATGTGAGATTGTGCTGCATATTAATGTACAGATTGTGTAGGATAACATTGTCATACGCCACCACTGTAAAAAAAGGAGAAAAATACAATTGTTGAGGTGCAATATGCAGGTATCAAATATAAAATGTGGATATCGTTGATATATGGATAAGATAGTGAAAATAATTTAGACTTGTTAAATTTCATATATATACGTTGATACTATATATCTTGGCTATTCTATATTATGCATTGTCGTATTTTATATTGTACCAAGATATTTAATTGTTCCTCGCTATAATTCATTTATATTGGGATCATACATTTCAAACAAGTAATATATTTGTTGTGGAACGAAAAGTAGGTTTAGATATTGACGGCGGTATTTAATGTAAGGTAGTGGACAAGCGTGTCTTAATGGCTGCTCTCGTGGTTCGTGACTGCACAGGTCCTCACAAGATGCCTACGTATCTCAATTATCACTGAGAATCAAGCCAAGAAAACGTAGTTCTAATGTTGAGGGGTTAGGCCCTTTATATAGGCGTCTGGAGCCCTAGAATCGTGGTAGAATTAGGTTACTTGATGGCCAAGTAACCGCCTTTGAATAGTGGATAACTCTTATCAGAATTAGTTTCCATGCTGGAGTTGGTTTCCATGTTGGACGTTGTATTGGAAGCTTCCTAGTGGTTTCCAACCACTGGACTGCATATGAACCAAGCCCATGCCTTAGTGGTTTAAAACAAGGGTTGGACCTTGGCCCAATTGTTAACTACGAATTTATTATCATAGCCATGGTTACAGGCCTTATTAATGGGCCTCGTATTTAGACCATTTCAAGTACATTTAATGCATCATTAAATGTGTCCTTAGGGCTTTATTTTAACCCATATCATTTGGCCCCCTAACTTCGAGGAAAACTGATCAGGTTTTCTTGAAGTTAAGTTGACTAATTTTCAATGGCCCTCCTCGGGTATGGCCTTTTGTGGCCTAAAATACACTAGTGTTTCACGAGTATCGTCTTTTAGCGTGAAGTGTGGAGCGACCTACACATTCACTACGATTAGCCTTATTCGAGGCTTTATTTTATTGGCTAAGGATACCCGATAACTAAGTCATCAAGTATAATTTTTCCATATATGTATTCCGAATATACAAAATTTATTTTGTAATAATCGAATATATTTTATTTTATTTTATTTTAATAAAATAAAATTAATATATTTAATTTTATTTTATTGTAATAAAATAAAATTATTTATAACAATTTTGTCCCAAAACCAAGTGATTGGGGTTAAAACAAAATGACCAGGCGAAACTGACTGCCACGTGGCGGCTACCAGGTGGTCCATTTACTTTGTAAATGGCCACGTGAATTAATTTCCATTTACAAAAGTAAATGGTCACGTGACTTTGGTTTTTCAAATGACTTTGTATGCAATTTGTTTTTGGCGAGTGTTGGCCTGCTCGGCTGGAGCCGTGGTCGGCCGTGGCCTGGTCGGCTGGAGTCCCGGTCGGCCGAAATTTTTTCTCCTCCTTTTTTTTTTTTTTTTAATTTTATAAAAAATAAAAACATTTCAGCTAGGTGAAATGTTGGTTGAATCCCTGTTTTGTTTGTTTGGAAACAAGACCCTTGTTTCCAACCACTCCATTTTTTGGTTGTTTGGCGCGATTTCAACCATCGTGC
Source organism: Heracleum sosnowskyi (assembly GCA_030848705.1). Classification (NCBI taxonomy): domain Eukaryota; kingdom Viridiplantae; phylum Streptophyta; class Magnoliopsida; order Apiales; family Apiaceae; genus Heracleum; species Heracleum sosnowskyi. The sequence goes on from CM061237.1 coordinate 15,641,206, forward strand.
GTGATTTCAACTAACCAAGCTTCAAACCAAGATTTAAACATGGTTTTTGGTGTTTGAAAATATATTGGCCATTTTGGCTTTCTTAGATAGAAGAGTGGTTTCATTCGTGATAACCACTAAATTTTTGTTTGGCGTGATTTCAACCATCGTGCGTGATTTCAACCACTCCATTTTTTGGTTGTTTGGCGCGATTTCAAACATCGTGCGTGATTTCAACCAACCAAGCTTGAAACCAAGATTTAAACATGGTATTTGGTTGGTGTTTGAAAATATATTGGCCATTTTGGCTTTCTTAGATAGAAGAGTGGTTTCATTCGTGATAACCACTAAATTTTTGTTTGGCGTGATTTCAACCATCGTGCGTGATTTCAACCACTCCATTTTTTGGTTGTTTGGCGCGATTTCAAACATCGTGCGTGATTTCAACCAACCAAGCTTGAAACCAAGATTTAAACATGGTATTTGGTTGGTGTTTGAAAATATATTAGCCATTTTGGCTTTCTTAGATAAAAGAGTGGTTTCATTCGTGATAACCACTAAATTTTTGTTTGGCGTGATTTCAACCATCGTGCGTGATTTCAACCAACCAAGCATGAAACCAAGATTTAAACATGGTTTTTTGGTCCGAGACTACTAATTTCAACTTGGTTCTTGATCCTCGACTCTTGATCATAGATCTAAAGTTCAAGTCACATTTTAATTAGTTTTCACTTCCATGTTGGCCATCAAGGCATGATTTCATTCAAGGACCTTGAATTCGAGGTCTCAACTTGATATGGTGTCTTCCAACCAGGATCCATTACCTTGAGGTCATCCTTATTTTCATTCAAGGACGTAATTACTACCTCAAACTTATTCTTTGTCCTTATTCAAAGATGTGAATTCTCCCTTTTGCTCATTTTTGTTTTCAAGGATGTAAGCACTATTCCAAGCTCATCCTTGTTTCCATTCAAGGATGTATGATGGACTCCCATCTTTGGTTTCAAAGTACCTAGGGCTTGTTTCAAATCAAGGCTTGTGCCTTGTACTCGGTGGCTTGGAATCAAGGTTTAAGTGGTTTCTCACTTTCAATCCTTGTTCTCTTGTTTGGAAATAAGGGGTGGTTTCTGATCAAGGATAGTTTGCCACCACTATTCGGTCCAGAGCCTGTTTGAGGGTGTGGTCGGTCACCTCTGGTCAGCCTAAGGCCTCCCCGAGGGCGTGGTAGGCCACCCCTAGTCGGCCTAAGGCCTTTCTAAGGGTGTGGTCGGCTGGCGCCCGGGCGACCGAGGGCCTAGTCGGCCGAGGCTCTAGTCGGCCGAGGGCCTAGTCGGCTGGCGTTCGGGCGACCGGGGGCCTAGTCGGCCGGGGCTCTAGTCGGCCGAGGCTCTGGTCGGCCGGGGGCCTAGTCGGCTGGGGGCCTAGTCGGCCGAGGCTCTAGTCGGCTGGCGTTCGGGCGACCGGGGGCCTAGTCGGCCGGGGCTCTAGTCGGCTGGCGTTCGGGCGCTCGGGGGCCTAGTCGGCCGGGGCTCTAGTCGGCCGGGGCCTGGTCGGCTGGGGCTCTTGTTCCCCTTGTTTAGAAACAAGATTCTTGTTTCCTATCATGATATTTTTTGGTTGTTTATTTCTTGATCCATACTTTTGAATTCAAAATTGACACTTGGTTCCAGTTCCAGGTTGTTGAAGACCTAGAATGTAATTTAGACAGCCTCCTTGGCTTATTTGTCCCCCCGAGACTCAATCTTGCATATTGATCCCTTAGTATAGGATTCAAGATCCAAACCAGGTTTCTCATTCTTGATTCTTGGTTTAAAATTCAAGATGTTCATTTAGTTGGCCTTCTTGGCTATGCTTGTCTTTTTAACTTGTCTTTTATTCGACCATTTGTAAACTTAACTCGAGGATCCTTTGTGTCCTTCATTATCTCAATCCTTTGTAATGTGTTCATGGTTTATTTCTTATCTTGTTTACTTGTTTTCGGTACTTATGATTGCACATATCGAGTGTTGGTACATAAAAACAAGGTATAAGAAAATAAACATGCATTGGAAACAAAACAAGGACGGGTCCCAACCCTTTTTATAAATAATAAGCTGTAAATATGGGCAACATGCCTTGAAATGGTTTAAATGAACCTTAGGTTTATTCTTCCTACCAAACATCAAGTTGTATCGTGAAAGGATAGTTACACATAATAGATCTTGAGATTCGAGGCGTGCCAAGTGCGAGGCACCTCTGTCTCATTCAAAGTTTCGAGCTTGTAAGCTCCTCGCCCGAGGGTCTTTTTAACTCGATACGGCCCTTCCCAGTTGGGTGCCAGCTTTCCTTTCTTTCCTACTCCCGATGCCTCTATCTTTCTGAGAACCAAGTCTCCATGTCGAAAGAACCTCTCCTTAACCCTTTGGTTGTAATGAAAGGAGGTTCGTTTCTGATATTCTACATTTCGAGCGTGTGCTTCATCCCTGACTTCATCAATTAAGTCGAGTGCCAACCTCATTCCTTCCTCATTAGTCTCTTGCTCAAAGGCTTCAATCCTTGGAGATACATGTGAGATCTCTAGAGGTACTACAGCTTCTGCTCCATATGCAAGCATGAACGGGGTTGTTCCAGTGGTGACTTTACAAGTGGTAGGATAAGCCCAACGTATAGGCAGTATCTCGTCCACCCAAGTGTTCCAGGAACGTTCGACCCTTTTCTTCAATCCATCCAGTATGATTCGATTCGCGACCTCTGCTTGCCCATTTGCTTGGGGGTGGGCAACCGAGGTGAACCTGAGCTCAATTGCGTTTTCTTCGCAATACTTCCTCAATTCTTCATTATTGAACTGTGTTCCATTATCCGTAACAAGGATGCGAGGTATCCCGTATCTACACATGATGTTTTCCCACAGGAACTGAGCAACTTGCTTGGTGGTTATCTTGGCCAAGGGTTTGGCCTCAATCCACTTAGTGAAGTAATCAATCACCACTATTAGAAACTTCCTTTGTGCCGTAGCCATTGGAAAAGGACCAAGTATGTCCATTCCCCACATAGCAAACAGAATTGGAGAATTGATTGAAGTCAGCATCTCAGGTGGTTGCCTAACCACTGGTGCATGTTTCTGACAACGATCACACTTCTTAACAAAATCCTTGGCGTCGTTCAGCATTTCGGGCCAATAAAAGCCTAGCCTGGTTATCTTATGAGCAAGGGCTATGCCCCCCAAGTGTTGCCCACAAATCCCTCCATGGACTTCTTCAAGTGCTTCTCGTGCCTCTTGGGGCCTTAGACATTTTAGATAGGGGATCACAAAAGACCTCTTATAAAGTAGCCCTTCGATCAAAGTATACCTCAATGCTCTCACAGACAACTTGCGTGCCTCTTGGGCGTTATCAGGGAGCCATCCAGTTTCAAGGTGAGCCTTGATTGGATCCATCCAACAGCCTCATATATCAATGGGAGCCACAACTTTCGAATCAATAGTAGGGGCCTTCAAGACCTGAAAGTAAACATTTCCTGAGTAATTCTCAATCTCAGAAGAAGTAAACTTGGACAAGGCATCGGCCTTCACATTCTCCTCTCTGGGGATGTGTTGCACATAGCACTCGTCAAATTGAGTCATAAAAGCTTTCACAACTCTTCGATATTTAGCCATAGTTTCGTCCCTGGTTTCAAACTCACCATTAACTTGTGAGATAACCAACCTTGAATCTCTACATACCTTCAGGTTCTTGACCCTCAGAATTCTAGCCAAGCCTAGACCAGCCATCAAGGCCTCATACTCAGCTTCATTGTTGGTTGTAGGGAAATCCAACTTCAAAGCGTACTCAATTGTAAACCCACCGGGGCTTTGCAAAACTAAGCCTGCACCACTTGACTTTGTTTTTGATGCTCCATCAAAATAGAGTATCCAACGTTCTTTCAGATCAAGCTCTTCATCCTTATTTTCAACTTCAAGTGCCTCATGGGGTACTACCTCTTGCCCCCCGACTTCTTGGTTGTCAATGGTACATTCAACCACGAAGTCAGCCAATGCCTGAGCCTTAATGACCGTTCGAGGCTTATATTTGATGTCGAACTCTCCTAGCTCAACTGCCCATTTAATTAGCCTTCCACTGGTCCTTTGGACTATGTAGAATGCTTCTCAAGGGTTGGTCCGTCAGGACTTCAATTTTGTGTGCCTGAAAGTAAGGGCGTAGCTTTCTTGAGGCCGTGATTAGTGCCAAAGTGAACTTCTCAATAACAAAATAGTTCAATTCTGCCCCATGCAAAATTTTGCTTACATAGTAGACTGGTTTTTGAACCTTTCGTTCCTTCTTTACAAGGACAGCACCGAGAGCTTGATCGGAGGCTGCCAAGTAGAGATAAAGAGTATCTTCCGGGCTTGGTTTGGCCAGCAACGGGGCCCCAGCCATGTACTTCTTGAGCTTTTCAAAAGCCTCTTGGCTCTCTGTTGTCCACTCAAAATCCTTGACCTTTTTCAGGGCTTTGAAAAACGATAAGCATTTGTCCCTAGACTTTGAGATAAACCTTCCTAAGGCTGCAACTCTTCCAGTCAACCTCTGAACGTCCTTAATGGAACGAGGTGGTTCCATGTCGAGGATAGCTTTAATCTTGTCGGGGTTAGCTTCAATGCCTCTTTTGGAGACCATGAGACCCAAGACTTTTCCTGATCCCACTCCAAAAGCACACTTGGCAGGATTTAGCATCATCTTATGGTGCCTCAGCACTTCAAATGCTTCCTTCAGATGCTGGATGTGGTCGTCTTTAAACAAACTCTTAACGAGCATGTCATCAATGTAGACCTCCATGGTTTTCCCAATCAAATGGGCAAAGATCTTGTTAACTAGGCGTTGATAGGTCGCCCCTGCATTCTTTAGTCCAAAAGCCATGACAAGGTAGCAAAAGACCGCAAAGTCAGTAATAAACGATACCTTGGCTGTGTCATCCTTGTGCATCTTGATTTGGTTGTAACCACTGAAACCATCCATGAAGCTCAGCATTTCATGTCCTGCAGTAGCATCTATCAAGGTGTCAATTCTTGGTAGCGGGAAGCAATCCTTGGGACAAGCATTATTCAAATCAGTGAAGTCTATGCACATCCTCCACTTCCCATTGGCTTTCTTAACCATAACCGGGTTTGCCAACCATTCCGGAAATTGGATTTCTTCAATGAACCCAGCTTCTAGGAGCTTTTCTACTTCTTGTTTTATGGCTTCTTGCCTTTCTGGTACAAAGTTCCTCTTCTTCTGCTGTATCGCCTTTCTTTTTAGATCGACATTGAGCTTGTGAGTTATTAGTTGGGGATCAATCCCTGGCATGTCGGCAGCCGTCCATGCAAATACATCACCATTCTCTTGTAGGAACGTGATCAATTCGCCCTTCAAAGGTTCTTTTAGTAGTGCTCCAATGTAAGTCACCTTTTCAGGTTCGAGGGGATCCAATGGAATAGGAACCAAATCCTCAGTTGGCTTCCCTCTATGGTCCTCATCTTCTCTAACATCCATGTCTTCGATAGGGAGAACCTGCCCCCCGACTCCATCTGGCCTTAACGCGGCTACATAACAGCTCCTAGCCGTCTTTTGATCGCCCCTTTCTTCTCCAACACCATTCCTGGTTGGGAACTTGATTTTTAAATGGTAGGTTGAGGCCACAACCTTAAAAGCATGAAGTCCAGTTCTTCCGAGGATGGCATTGTAGGTCGATGATGCTTTGATTACCACAAAATTCAACATTTGAGTTACTTCTTTTGGTTCCTTACCAATAGTCATAGGCAACTGAATTGTGCCTTCAAATTTAGATTCCACCCCGTTAAACCCGTATATGGGCATGTTCGAGGGGATCAGTTGGGAATCATTATACCCCATTTTCAAGAACGTGTCATGGAAAAGGACATCAACAGAGGCTCCATTGTCCACCAGGACTCGTTTTACCTCATTGTTTCCAATCACGGGGGCTATCACTAAAGGGTCATCATGGGGGAACTTCACCCCTTCAAGGTCCGAGTCATCGAATCCAATCGACATCTCAGTTTTTGCACGCTTGGGCGCTTCTCCAACAATATGCATTACTTCTCGGGCATAAGCCTTTCGAGAGTTTCTAGTGGTTCCGGCCGCGGTTGGTCCTCCTGAAATCATGTTGATCACTGGACCTCGGGGTTGCGGGTTACGACCTTGATCTCGGTCCCCATCCCTTCGATCATAGTCTCTCCTAGGGGGGTTCCTGTCCTCATCCTTGGTGAATTTTTTCAACTTTCCTTTCCGAATCAGAAACTCAATTTCGTCCTTGAGTTGCCTACAATCATCAGTATCATGGCCCGAGTCTTTATGGTACCTACAATACTTGTTCTTGTCTCTCTTCTCAGGATCTCCCCTTAGTGGCTTCGGCCATCGGAAGTCTCTATCTTTCTCAGTGTCATAAAGGATTTGACTCCTTGGAGCATTCAACCTTGCATATTCAGTAAATTTCGTGCCTGGAGCTGAATCAGAGTCTCTAGTCGTACGAGGATATTTGTCATTGACATCATACTCTTGCTCCGTCTTTCGCTTCTTTGAGACATCATTATTTCCACTACCTGTAACGGGTGTGTCAGTCTTCTTCATGCTTTCTTCAGCTTTGATGTACTTTCCAGCCCTTTGTTGGAGCTCAGCCATGCTCTCAGGGGGGCGTTTGGCCAATGACATCTTGAAAAAGACATCTGTGGTTCCTTATTGAAGGGCTATCATAGCTACCTTGTTGTCTAGATCAGGTATATTCAATGTCTCCTTGGTGAAACGCTTGAGATAATCTCTCAACGTCTCGTTCTTTCCTTGTGTTAGATTCATGAGTGAAGCAGAGCTTTTCTCATGTACTCGTCCACTGATGAACTGATTGATGAAAGCCGTGCTCAGATCTCTAAAACAGCTGATAGAGTTGGGCGGCAAGCGACTATACCATCTTTGGACCATGCCAGCCAAGGTTTGAGGAAACGCCCTACATTTAATGGCATCGGTGACTGGTTGCAGCAACAGTGCATTTGAAAAAGTCCTCACATGGGTTGCGGGATCACCCGTTCCGTCATATGCCTTGATAGTAGGCATCTTGAATTTCCTTGATACATGAGAGTCCATTACCTCTTCAGTGAAGGGTGGAATAGGATCGTCTGGGTCACCCAGTTGTGTTAAAACACGGGGATCTGACCTGGGATTTGGAGTCCTAGCTCTTTCTTGCCTCCTCAAAGGTCCTTCTAAATCAATTATAGGAACATCTCTTGCCCCTTGGTTCAAAGGCTGAGTTTGCCTTCTTTGTTGTCCTATCTCCATGTCTTTCTTTAGTTTTTGAATCTCAGCCTCATGGGCCCTTATTCTCTCCAAGGCAGTCATGGGTGCCCTTGCAATTGCCCCCCGAGTCCTTCTTTCAAAGGACTCCTTACTGGCTCTTCTTCTCCTGGGTGCTCGATCTCGACCTTCATCAGACGAGTAATCGTCAGAATAGGGCCCTGAATAATCCAAGTACCTTTGTTCAAAGACAGGTCCCAACCCTCGAATGTAGGGTGGTTCGTATGGTTCATGGATCATGGGGGGCATGGCCACTTCCTCCTATTTCAGGGGGAAAGTTAGGTAGTCCGTAGGCAGGATTGGTGCTTATAGGGAGCACGGTTGTGGAGATCTGTGCTCAACGGGGGAGGTTGTGATCGAGGGGTGAGACCACCATCTGAAGAGGGTTTGTCTCGTTCTGAGGCATGGAAGCTTGGGGATTCGTCCCTTGTGGTTGAGAAACCACCTATGTGGTGATAGGCAACGTCCCTAGTGGTTGAGAAACCACCTCTGTGGTGAGGGGTAACGACCCTAGTGGTTGAGAAACCATCTCTGTGGTGAGGGGTAAAGACCCTGGTTCCGTGGTGATTGGAACAGTGGTGGTGACCGTTATTCCAGTAGCGGTTGCTGTACTCCGTGTTATAGCCATGGTTGTTGTAAGGTTTCCCACAGACGGTGCCAAATGTTGTGGAACGAAAAGTAGGTTTAGATATTGACGGCGGTATTTAATGTAAGGTAGTGGACAAGCGTGTCTTAATGGCTGCTCTCGTGGTTCGTGACTGCACAGGTCCTCACAAGATGCCTACGTATCTCAATTATCACTGAGAATCAAGCCAAAAAAACGTAGTTCTAATTTTGAGGGGTTAGGCCCTTTATATAGGCGTCTGGAGCCCTAGAATCGTGGTAGAATTAGGTTACTTGATGGCCAAGTAACCGCCTTTGAATAGTGGATAACTCTTATCAGAATTAGTTTTCATGCTGGAGTTGGTTTCCATGTTGGACGTTGTATTGGAAGCTTCCTAGTGGTTTCCAACCACTGGACTGCATATGAACCAAGCCCATGCCTTAGTGGTTTAAAACAAGGGTTGGACCTTGGCCCAATTGTTAACTACGAATTTATTATCATAGCCATGGTTACAGGCCTTATTAATGGACCTCGTATTTAGACCATTTCAAGTACATTTAATGCATCATTAAATGTGTCCTTAGGGCTTTATTTTAACCCATATCAATATTCTATTCTTATTATTACACAGATTGAAAATAATCTTAGGGGGTGATATTGTATTATAACTTTAAATGACTTTTATTGACTTCTAAAAAGTCAATGACTTTTGTTGATTTGATAAACTTTTAATGACTTTTATGGAGTTTGTATATTTCATCATTACTTTTACAGACTTTTTTATATTGATTTTGAGAAGTTTTACGTACATCTAATGATTTTTGATCGATACCTTATATTAATATGAATATAAAATTATAAATACGTAACATATAGAAAAAGGTTATAAATAATAAGTTTATATTAAAAATTATATAACAAGAAGATCAAATTATTGATATTTCACCAATAATTTTTTTACATACAACTGTAATATAAACTATAATTAAATTATTGATTTTTAATTTTTAATCCTGGATATATGTATGTAAAGGAATTTTAAACTTTCAAAGGTTTATCATCTAACCGAAGGATATGCAATGTGTCCCCAGAAACTTTAGACAATAAGACTTTAATGTCTGAAAATAAACATCCTGAACTTCAAGCGCACGTGAGAGAAAAGACGACATTAAAACTAAGAAAATAGAATTTTTAAGTAAAGTAAAAAAATTTACAACAAAATCTAAACGAAAACAAAATTATATAATTAATAATTAATACAAATAGAAATCCAACCAAAGGGGATCCCTTTGGTTAGACTCTCCAAATATCCAAATGGTATAAAATCAAGTAAAAAGTACAATTCTAACCTCCAACATCAATATAATTTAATTAAATTTAAAATAAAATAAAAAGTAAAGTAAAAAAGGACTCAATAAGTTTTTTTTGCAAATGAATATGTGTAAATATGAACATTAAGAATCTTAACATTCAAAATAAATACACAATAATTAAACTTGAATCAAAACTAAAAAGATAGTAGAAGCTAAAAACTTTCAAGTTAAAAAGTAAATCAGTTAAATCAAAGAGATAATATTTGACAAAAAAAAAAAATCAAAGGGATAATAACCACCGTTCATAATTTAAGAGAGAAGATATTCTATTTGTGAAAGAGAAATGACAAAATTCTAAAATAAATGAAATTGAAGAAAATAAAATAATAATTTAAAAGTCATGTGAAATCTTACCCCAAAGCTCATGACTTTTCACATTAGATCTCTAGTTATATTTTAAGTTAAAAGTCATTAAAAGTCATTAAATGTAATTGTCATTCCAAATTCATGACTTTTTGAATAACAGTCTACTTTTAAAGAGTTGTTAAAAGTTTAAATTGAATAACACCTTACTTTTAATGACTTTTTAAAAATTGTTAAAAGTCTTAATTCAATAACACCATACTTTTAGATACTCTTTAAAAGTTAGAATTGAATAACACATAACTTTTAAAATCCTTAAAAGTCATTAAAAGTTGGTATTGAATATCACCCCTTATTGTCTACAACATCAACTCTTATTAAATACTCGCTTTTTAAATTATTATCACTCGTCCGTCATCCATAAATCTTTGGGTGGGGTTTTTCAGATCTAATTTCTTTTAATTGGATTTTTTAGTTTGCAATTTCGGTTTGTTTTTCTCTCCATGGTGAGAGGGTGTTGTTTTCTCTCCTTTATTGTGAGGGCTAGTTTTGATTTAGTGATAAAAGTTTGTATGGAATTGCAATTTTGGTCGATAGCTCAAACAGGTTGCGGTGAAACAAGTTGCGGTGAAGCGGGTACATGTAAATATATCATTTTCAACATATTGTTTGACTATCTATTCAGGAGGTCAGGAGGATAGACGATTGTTTCTATTTTATGTTTGTTCGACTCGACTATCTTTGTAGATGCCGTATGGCTTTTCATTAATGAATTAATTTTACTGTTCTTCAAAAAAAAAAAGATTCTTTCCAATAATTACATAATAGTGACATATTTTAAATTCAAAAACACTTTGTCAAATAGCCCGATCATCTAGATCTAGTGATCATTATCACTAAAATATTATGGATTCAATTACTTAATACTGAAGACAATGATTTAGTAGTCATCTCTGATGGAATAATCTAAAATTATGGCATGACATGGTTGTCACTGTCACACGTAAAACATGTATTATGCATCAAATACATCACAATTTCATAATCAAATATGATAATATATTATAAATGTAAAAATTAAAAATGATGCAAGAATTAAATAATTTTTTTTTTAAAAAAAGGATTAGATTTCATTTCAAATATTATTTCACATAAAAAAGGATATGATATTAGAGTTGCGAATAAATTTAAGAAATTAATTTTGTAAGGAATCAATTTCGTGCAAAATATACAATAAAAATTTAAAAACATTAAATTTATGTTAATAAAATACATATCATCAATTTTAATTATTATTATTATAAAAGAAGGAAAATTGGATGTTTCAGACAATACAATCCTTAATTTCTTTGTTTTTGTGTGTGAGATAAAATTATTTGTCAATAGAAGATATTAAATATTAAATTAATAATAATTATAAAATATTTACAGATAATTGCAACAAATAAACAAGCATCAATAAAATTTAATGATATAATAAAATATGTAATACAAATGATATTTCAAAAACACAAATTGTCAATTCTATATACATTATAAACTACGTATTATCGGTATTAAGTATCATTAAAAGTTTGAAAATTGAATCATTACTTAAAATATAATTAGTAATATTTTTTAAAATATAAGGATATTTAAAAAGTAAAATAAATAAATTATTATTAATATTTATAAATCATCTCACGGTATAAAACTAGTTATATATAATTGAAGTAAAAGGGTTAACGTTGTATGCCATGACATGGTTTTCAGTCCTAAAATTTAGCTAAAAAACAAAACAACAACTGAATATTTAAATGAATGAAACAACTTTTATTTAATTTAAGTTAGAATTAAAGAAAATTCATTAAAAAATTTATATTATATTCTATATGTGCGTATGTAATTTAAAATAAGAATAAATATCTGTAGTATAAAATAATCATGCAAGTTAAAATTTACAACCATGTTCAACAACAGTGTTTTTGAAAAAATCTAAAAAAATAGTATAAATATATTACATTAATTTATTGATTTGACATATAGAAAATCTAAAATTTAAAATAAGATGTATACATTAATAATATTATATTATCAACTTCACTTATCGTGAAAAGTTAATAAAATTGAACTCATACATAAATGAAACTAATTTATGTAAATATATTATAATTAAAATATTAAAAAATAATATAAGATATTGAAAACAAAGATTAAAAAAATACTACTAAACCAAACTACAACTAAAATTAGAATTTTAAAGTTTTAGGAAAAGGTTGTCAACGAATAATTTGATAATATTATAATAATATGTTATACTAAATTTAAATTAATAAAAATAATAAATGAATAAATGCCACCAACAAATATAAAGATTAAAAAAAAATCATATATAAAATATAACATAAATCGAAGTCCAAGACATTTAATGATCAAAAAAAATTATTTCAAAAAAGTTTAATATAAATTGAAATAATAAATGTAAATAATCACGAATATGAGAATATCTATTATCAACTTCAATCATTATTAAAAATTAATAAAATTGATATTAAATTAATGCAAAAGTTCAGAAAAAAATAATAAAGAACTAATAAAGATATTTATAGAAATAATTAATAAAGTATTTGCATAGGTATAAAGCTAGTTACTCAATTTGTCCCTCTTATTTCTTTACACTCTTCTTTTTGGTACGTCACTCTCATTTCTTTACATACCAAAAATAGTAATATTTTATAATATAAAATCCAATCGCATTCACTACTTTCATCAGCTATACCTACTTTATACCCACTTTATACCTTATTGATGGGTCCCAACACTTTACTCATCGGGGATCATAATCCAACTAACTTGCGGTCGACAACTAACATGTGGTCGATTGTAGTATACAGTAACAAATGGGCGGGGCCTAATACAAATCAGAACATAAACCTGGATCATTCGTTTCTTGACATTTTATTCAACCCACAGTCCCACATTAAATTAAATAAAAATGCTAGACGTTTTAAATCTATTCCAAAAAAAGTTTCCATATAATACATGTCAATTTTTTATTGATCATTTCCTCACAAATAAAATGAACCCGGCCATTGGGTTTCAACCCAATGATATGAACTTAGGTGATTACGAATGTTTTGATAATAATTATATGGGTAGACAATTATTATATATGGCAAGTCTTGGTCATTAAGTTGAATAATTAGACATTAAAAATTGGAAGGTTTGTATAACAAGTATGGTAATACTTGTTGTATAAGTATAGTAAGTCTTGGCTAAGTTTTGGATGACTATATAAACATAGTCATATTATGTTTGATATGTGAATACTTAAGAGATGTAATCATCTTAGATATTATTTGGAATATGCTTGAGCATTGTTTGGTTCAAGTATCAGTTGAGACACCATTGAAGTGTTATTGTTTTGATTGTATTATTGATAACTGTTTGGATAAATATACAAGTTGAGACGTGATTGCTTTCATGTCAAATATTTGTGTGTGTCACTTGTCAACTAATCGTGTGTTTGTGTGTGTGCTCTACATTGATGTGTTGTGAATCTCGAATTTCTATAGTCCCCCAATTCAACGCTCGCGACTGTCCAAAACAAAAATAAACTCCGCCTGCATTAATATGAACCTCACCAAAATAAATGATATGATGTGGGCTCCTAACAAACAATGTGGGCTCATAACAGTTAAACTATTAAAAGAAACTAACAATATGCGTGTAATTAAAATGTAGGCACCTATCTACTCAACTTGGTTTGCTAAGGGAAAAAGATGAAAAATCAGGTCGGGAAGAAGTTCAAAGTTCTGTGTCTTCATGGGTATGGATACAACGATGCATATATTAAGATGCGGCTTCAAGTATGGCCTTCAAATGTACTAGAAATAGTTTGTGTAATGAACGTCCTTAATTTCTGGCATGTTAGGGTATGGCTCTAACTAAAGTTGAAGCGATAAAATTTGTGTTGGTGATATCTGGAGGTAAGTTAGGAGGCTCCAAGGTTCCAGCTCCAACACTAGCCAAAAATGCATTCTCCTTTCTGATTGAGATTCCTTTACTCCACTACTTCGGTACTCTTTTATCAGTCGTACAAGTTTACTCACTACCATATTACATACACACTAAAAAATAACTTTTTGTTTTTTTCTCTGAAATGTATACAGGTGAGAATGACACATTTGCAAAGTTACCGGCAATTGAACTTTTAGGATCGTTTGTTGATCCTTTTGTAATTTTTCACTCCGGCTGGGGGTCATGTATTAGGTAAGAGGTTTATATTTATCCTTGTGAGTTGTGACAGATGACCGTCCTTTCATTGATCTTGCTCAGGTTTATGCTTTTTGTTATTCCCAGTTACACACTTACAGAATTGTAAATGGGGGGGGGGGGGGGGGGGGTTTGAATACAATTCTTGATTTTTTACAACTTTTCTGCAACTTGAAAGTAAGAACAGATAAACTAGATTGCAGAAATAGAATAAAGATAAAAACTCAGTACTTTAAAATTTTCAGGTGGATTGTTTTGTGATCCACCTGAGATATATTATTGAAGAAATAATCTATGATATTTGGTTACAAATACACAACTGCTATTACAGTTCTTTGCTTCTAAGAAAATGCTAGAGAGAAAACCTAAACAAAGACAATGTAAACTGTTTTCTCTAGTTTCAAAGAACTGCTACACTTGGTTATAAAATGCAAGTTTACAAGTCATACTACAGACAAAAACTATCTCTATTTTCTAGGTCCAGTATGCTTGCTTCTTCATTCCAGATGCATGTGACTGAGATGTAGTACTCTTGACAAGTTGGCTTGTTTGTACATCTCCTGTGTTTGCATGAAAATGAAATGTTTCTTCTTTTTCGAGGTTCACCAGTGTTTGGCTTCCATATTCTTTTTATTTACTCTATCAACCCATGTGCTTCCACCAGTGTCAAGTCACCATCAACCTTTAGTCTTGAGCTTCATCCGTTGGTAGTGTTCTTGACTATCCGTGGATGACCATCCGTGGATGAGCAAAGAGTTGATCATCCGTGGATAACATTAAGTTGATCATCCGTGTATAGCATTAAGTTGATCATCCGTGGATAGCATTAAGTCTTCATCCATTGTCATTCATTTTCACTTAAACAGAATTACATAGTACAACCTATTTACAATTAGCTATCATATCCTGCTTATCTACTGAAAGTCAACATGACTTAGTACTTAATACTTTCAATCCTTAGACTAGAGTAAAATTGAATATGCTACATGATTACTTATCTGTGGATAAGCTTCCCAACAACGGATACTACAGAAAGTATGTCATCCGTTGTTAGTTACAAAATGACTTATACAGAAATGTGTTATATGTTAAGTTATCATCAAGAACAACATATTTCCTAACACTTTTGTTTTCAACAAATATTTGGGAAAGTATTAAAAGATTGTCTGTTTGGTTCCAGATGAAGAAGGGTTGAAGGTGATGATAAGTTTTCTCGATAAGATTCAAGCCACACTTCCAGCCCATGGAATTCGATCACGCCTGTAGTTAATCAACGACTGAGTAGATGTCATTGATATGTACTACGCATGAAGTAGGAAAGCTGTGATATTGCTACAATAAAATAAATAAATTGAGTTGATTTTGCAATCAGAATTTGATAACTTAATTAGAGAGGATAGAACCCTCGTGTATTAAAGGTTGTTTGTGTAAGTTTAAAATTTACTTAAAATTATTGTTTATGATTTAACGGTATAAAATAACAGAAAAAAAGGCGAAGGTTAGTTTTGCACCAAGCCTCTCTAACTCCCAGCGTCACCTCCGGTCTCCCCCTTTTTTTCTTAGGAATTGAGGGTCAGGAAAAAAGAAAAAGATATGGGCGACCCACGCCGAACCAATTTTACAGTTCAGCCATCCGGCGATCCTAAGATTTCGTTATAAGAAAACGGACTATAAAGCGGAAGTTCTTGATTTCCCAAACTTCCTTGAGTACTTATGTATTATAAGTAACTTATGAGGTATTAAATATATATATATATATAAAGTTCGATAAAGGATACATTTGAATAATGATATTAATTTTTTTTAAATAAAATAAGTTATTCCAAAAAATACTTCTGACTTTAACCTATTTTTTAACTTTAAGTCATTTTTTTGACTTATTATACAAACATACATTTTTCAACTTAAAGTAAAAAATCACTTTAAGCTCTTCTTAATCACGTATAGGTTTTTCTCGCTATTAGAGTATAGAGCCGCTACGTACCAAGCATAAAAATATAGATCAAACTAAACATGATTCAAATTTAGATCAACTCACCTGACAAAAAAAATTTAGATCAATTCACCTGACAAAAAAAATTTCGATTAACTCAGGTACAAAATAGTTTAAAATTAAGTTTGTTCGTATCAAATTTTAATTTTTTTTCAGTAGCCATTGCAAAATAGTAAAAGTAAGAAGAAATTATTAATGAACACTATCATTAATTTTAAAAAATACAGCTCCATGCACATTAAAAATATTAAAATACATAGTTTAATGGTAACTTAATGAAACAACCCAACTTTTTGGACTATTAATTCTAAATACAAAACTTAAATAAAATACTATACAATGACAATTACAGACGGAAGTGTGACAAAAGTTCTGAAAGGCATATGTAAAGGCCTATTTGTAAACACTGAGGATTCTACTCAACTTTAATTAAGAGGTAATGAGTAAATAATAAAAATCAAATGTCACAGGAATCTCAGAAGATTATATCAGTCAAAGAATGAAGATTAAAGTCATCTACAAACTTGAAGTGATTCTACATTGAAAGAATATCAATTTGTTGATCAAGCCTCAGTGAAGTATTCAAGCTCAATGGATTTATTAAAGTGATAGAGATTTCAAGTGGTGACAGCAAAAGATACTGGTTACAGAGTTCTTGAATGAAAAGGAAGCGAATCACTGCTTAAAGTCAAACAGATAAAGAACAGACATTGTCGTTAGTCACTCATGAACCAGACAGTACATTGAGTGTCAACGTACTATTATGTTTATTCTTTATCTAAGTTTTAAGTGATTCTGAAATTAATTGAGAAGTCAACTAATTCTATTTATTCTCTTATAAATAATTAATACTATTAAGTAAATTATTTATTAAATTAATTCTGTAAAGAATTAATTTAATACATAATTTATTTAGTTAATTATTTAAATTAGAATAAAAATGAACTAGGAAGACTTAGGATTAAACTAGGAAGACTCTGTTTTTTGAACTAGGAAGACTCACAAGTGAGACTTCCCGGTTGTCTTCCTAGAGTAAATTCTTGTCTTCCCGATTGTCTTCCCAACTCATTTCTTGTCTTCCCGATTGTCTTCCAAGGCATAAATGACAGTTTTCATGATAGTCTTCCTAGTGTAAATTGTGTTCTGTTTAAATGAGTTGCACGTGGGTTTGATTAAAAGAAATTGTCATGTGTTAAGTATAAAGACAAGGCAGAAGACAAACTGGACAGATTACATTATAGAACAAAAGAAGTAAAGACACAAACTCTCAACATTACATTCTTCTTCATTACTTCTTCAACTGCAAAGCTATTGATTTCTTGCCAGAGAATTCATTCTTGATTTGATCTTAACATTTAATTCATAAGAATCATTTCTCTTGTACTGCTTTGACTTTCTAGCGGATCTTAATCCCTAGATTTTATATCGAACTACTTTTTAGTATTCGATCCTTTTTATTACCAAAATAGATAAATTCATGTCGAATTTATTCTAGGTTTGTTTTATTAAGAACCCTTGTAATCAGTAATCAAATTGTAACACTCGTCAAGTTTAATATAATTTATATTTAACTTGAATATTGTTTCAGTTTTATTCCGCATTAATTTGTTCTAAATTGTTAAATCTTTTAAAGAACAAATTCGATTAAACGGTATAGTTTGTATTCAACCCCCCTTCTACAAACTTATCAGGATCTAACAATTGGCATCAGAGCCTTTTGATTGATATACTAATCAAAGATCCAATTGTTTTGAGATTTTTTCTTAAACTCTGAAATTTTTAATTCTTCAAAAATCTCAAAAATGTCTACAACTCAGAAAGTTGGTACTGTCAAAATCCCCATGTTCAGCAAGGATCATTATCCTATGTGGAAGAAGAAAATGCTCATGTTTCTTCAAGTTGTTAATGTTAAATATTTAGGAGTGCTGAAGAATGGTCCTAAAGTTCCTATGATAGTGGAGGAAGAGCATATAGAGAATGATGTTGTCACTAGAGCTGCTAGGATGTTTCCTAAGGATCCCAAGGACTTCACTCCTGATGAGAAAGAGGATGCTACACTAGATGCCTATCTATAGTTGATACTGGTTGATTGTCTTGATCCTATCATGCATAATCATGTCCTAAATTGTGCTACTGCTAAACACATTTGGGACACAATAGAGATAATCAATGAGGGGACAGAGGAAGTAAGAGAGAATAAGCTGGAAATTCTCACCTTTTCATATGAGCATTTCAGATCAAACCCTGGTGAATGTATCTCTAAGGTTTTTGAGAGATACAACAAATTAATCAATGATCTGAACCTCAATGGGAAGCACTACACTATCAAGGAGATTAACAAGAAGTTCCTCCTGACACTTCCAATTCATCTGGAGCACAGAATATCTGCAATCAAAGAAGCAAGAGATCTTGGAGAGATTTCTCTGGAAAGACTCTATGGTGTTCTGAAAACCTATGAGCTGGAACAGATTCAACAGAAGGAGATATATGGAACTGGAAAGATAGTTGGTACTTCTACTGCATTGACAACAGAAGTCCCACATAAACTGGAAGTAAAGGTTGTTCAACCTTCCAGTGCTAAAGTGGATGTTATTGATGCTGAATTTGGTTTAACATCCATTGATCAATCTGGTGGTGACTTTTATTCTTTGGAAGAACTTGATCAGCTGGAGGATGGTGATTTGGCAATGATAGTGAGGAAGTTTGGCGAATTCTGATTCAGAAGGAATCCCAATCTTAAGTTCAAGCCCAGGTTTCAGAGAGGTGGTTCCTCATCTACAAATAGCATAAGGGGTGACTATAAAACTGGAACTGTGGAAAGAAGCACAATCAGGTGCTACAATTGTAATGAATTGGGTCACTTTGCTACTGAATGTAAAAAGCCAAAGCAAGTGAGAAGGAACTCATTTGATTCTAGCAAGAAGAATAAGATTGGGAAAGCTTATGTTGCTGAAGGAAAGAGTTGGGATGACATTGATAGTGATGAAGAAGCAGGTGAAATTGGAAACCTTGATTTAATGGCTAATGAGGCAAGCATTTCATCAACATACATGTCAGAGGTAAAGTTTACTGATACTGAAATGATCTATCATCTTAGTACTACTGTTTCTTGTGCACGTAGAGAAAATGATAGAATAATTCTTTTGAACACAACCCTTGAAAAGGAGATAAAAGAATTAAAACTTGTGCATGTTAATCATGATGAACTAACTAAGAAAATAGCGTTTCTTGAGAATAGGGTTAAATGTTATATTCAACTGGAAACCATTCTTAAGGATCAGATTAGTGAACTTAAGGTCAAGGCTAATGCTTACTATAACTCTTGTAAGATTTCTAAAGAAATCATCAATAAACAAAGTATTGGTCATACTGTAGGAATAGGGTATGACTATAATGAGTCTATTGGTGAATTAAGCATAAATACCCCTAATCGAGTCAGTGCTGAAGAAATGGGTATACCAGATGTGCTTAAAGGTATTTATAAACCTTTCTTTAGAGAGTCCCAAGCAGGACCTCTTAATGAATACTCTATCATCATTGAAGAGGAGATACGTATGGAGGATCTTGCTTTTGAACTTGCTCAGTCCAAAAAGTGTAAGTCTGACAAACCATTCAAAGTTGTTTCTGCAACGAAAACTAAGTCAGACATTCATAAAGTGGATCAAAACAACTGTAAAACTGACATGTCTGCTATTAATCTTTCTCATAAAGCATGTGGTGTGGTTAATTACATGTCTTGTGCTTTAAATGTTATGTATGCTTATTTTAATAGTAAGCATGTATCTGATAATAAGACTGCTCCACGTCAACATGTTAATAATAAGAAGCATGTTAGATCTAATACTACTAGTCCTCCAAAGACTAGAGTGGATCCATTTATCCCTAAGCCTACTCAAAAATGTGTTAAGGCTGGCTATAAATGGAAACGCTCTTTTGTGAAAGAGGTTTATGTAGTTAAGGTTAAAGATGTTGTTTTGCCTGACAAAGGCCAGTTCATTAAGTATGCCGGACCCAATCAAGTTTGGGTTCCGAATAAGGTCTAATCAATTTGATACTGCAGGGTGTGGAACAGGTAAATCGTGTTATGTGGGTTCTTGACAGTGGCTGTTCAAGGCATATGACCGGAGATAGAGCCCTGCTATCAAATGTGGTTGAGAAAGCTGGCCCAGGAGTTACCTTTGGAGATAACAGCAAGGGTATTACCAGAGGATATGGCTGTTTGAAGTTTGGAAATTTTATCATTCAAGATGTATCTATTGTGGAAGGTCTGAAGTTCAATCTTCTCAGCATCAGTCATTTCTGTGACAGAGGATATGTTGTTTCCTTTGAGAAAGATAGATGTCAGATCCTTCACAAGAAGAATGGAAAGCCTGCTCTTTAAGGAGTAAGGAAAAGGTGACTTGTTCATAGCTAATCTGCACTCTGGATCCAAAGATGAAGTAACTTGTTTCTATGCTAAAGTTTCATCAGATGAAAGTTGGCTATGGCACAAGAAGATGTCTCACCTTAACTTCAAAATCATGAACTCTTTAGTCAAGAGGGAATTGGTTAGAGGTTTGCCTCAGATGGAATTTACACAGGAAGGACTGTGTGAGACTTGTCAGAAAGGAAAGTAAAAGAAAACTTCTCACAAGGGCACTGACACATCATCAATAACTGAACCACTTCAGCTACTGCACATGGATTTGTTTGGTCCAGTTAGTGTGATGTCCATGTCAAAGAAACAGTATGTACTTGTGATTGTTGATGACTATTCCAAATATACTTGGGTTTTATTTCTACATTCCAAGGATGAGACCCCACAGATGGTGATTGATCATATAAAGTTGATTGAGCTGGATTCGAGATTCCCTGTTAGAGCTATAAGGTCAGATAATGGAACCGAATTCAAGAATGCAGTCCTAAATGACTTTTGTGCAGATAAAGGAATAACAAGACAGTATTCTGCCCCTAGAACTCCTCAACATAATGGAGTGGTGGAAAGGAAGAATCGTACATTGATTGAAGCTGCTAGGACTATGTTAAGTGAATCGAGACTTCCAATGTACTTTTGGGCTGAAGCTGTGAACACTGCTTGTTATACTCAGAATCGAACTTTAATCAACAAGGATTTAATGAAAACACCTTATGAGATCATGAACAACAAGAAACCAACTCTCAAATACTTTCATGTATTTGGAGCAAAATGTTTTGTGCTTAAGGATGACAATGTGAAACTTGGCAAGGTTGAGGCTAAGGCACAAGAAGCTATTTTTATTGGTTATTCCAGAAGATCTTACAGGGTGTACTTGATTGATGGTCACCATGTGAAAGAAAGTGTCAATGTAACATTTGATGACACTAAGCTCCCTAGTATCCAAACAGAAGACTCATCTGAGAAACTGAAGTTTGATAACTTGCCAGACTCAGATTCAGATGATGAAGCCCCACTTGAGAATGTTGCTGGTAATGACAATAACAATGATGATAATAATCCTGGTGGTGGTGGGGGAAACATTGGTAACAATGGAGATACCACCAACACTGGAGAAGAATCATCAAGGCAATCAAGCAACAACTCAGGGGGAGGAAATGAAGGATCTACTAGTCAGTCACAACACCACAATGAATTTCAAGGCGAATCATCAAGATCAAATCTTCCAAGACAGATTGTATGGAATAGAGCTCATCCCTTTGAGCTGATCATTGGTGATCCAGGTGTTGGAGTTAGAACTAGAAGTGCTACTCAGAATGAATGTCATTATTCAGGGTTTCTATCTGAAATGGAGCCAAAGAAGACTGAGGAAGCACTGACTGATCCAGATTGGGAGATTGCTATGCAAGATGAACTCAATCAATTTGAACAACAGCAAGTCTGGAAGCTGGTACCCAGACCAAAGAACAAGAAAGTAGTTGGTACTAGATGGGTATACATAAACAAGCTGGATGAGGATGGCATTGTTACAAGGAACAAGGCAAGACTAGTTGCTCAAGGGTATTCACAAGCTGAAGGCATTGATTATGATGAAACTTATGCACCAGTGGCTAGACTTGAGGCCATCAGGATGTTCTTAGCATTTGAAGCTTACTCCAATTTTAAAGTCTATCAAATGGATGTTAAGAGTGCATTCCTGAATGGTGAGCTGGATGAAGAAGTGTATGTGGAACAGCCCCCGGCTTTGAAAATCAGGAGCTGCTGGACTTTGTGTACTTTCTCTTCAAGGCTATCTATGGTCTTAAACAAGCCCCAAGAAAATGGTATGACACTCTCTCTAGTTTTCTTTTAGAAAATGGTTTTGTTAGAGGTATCATAGACAAAACTCTTTTTTCAAAGAAACACAAAAGTGATATGATATTAGTCCAAGTCTATGTGGATGACATCATATTTGGGTCTACTAATGATGATCTCTGTAGAGATTTGCTAAGCTAATGCAGAGTAAGTTTGAAATGAGTATGATGGGTGAGCTGAAGTTCTTTCTTGGATTACAAGTAAGTCAAAGGTCAACTGGTATATTTATTTGTCAATCCAAGTATCTCAAAGAACTCCTCAAGAAGTATCACATGGAGGATTCAGTATCAGCAAGGACTCCATCTTCAACAACAGTCAAACTTGGAGCTTGTGATAACTCTATCAAGGTAGATGTTACAAGCCACAGAGGTATGATTGGCTCCTTACTCTATCTTACTGCAAGTAGACCAGATATTATGTATGCTACATGCTTGTGTGCAAGGTTCCAAGCGGACCCTAGAGATTTACATCTCGTTGCTGTTAAAAGAATCTTGAAATATCTTAAGGGTACACCTAATTTAGGTATCTGGTACCCTAAAGATTCTGGTTTTAACCTTGTTGGATATACAGATTCTGATTATGCAGGTAGTGTTGTGGATAGAAAGAGCACCTCTGGGAGTTGTCAATTCCTAGGAGGTAGATTGATTTTCTGGTATAGCAAGAAACATCAAACAATTTACCATTCAACAGCAGAAGCTGAATATATTGCTGCTGGAAGCTGTTGTGCTCAGATCTTATGGATAAGGAATCAATTGAAGGACTATGGCTTTGCATTAGACAAAATTCCCATTTTGTGTGATAATACAAGTGCCATAGCAATCTCCAACAACCCTGTTCAGCACTCGAGAACGAAGCATATTGATATCAGGTATCATTTTATCAGAGAGCATGTCATGAATGGAACTGTGGAGTTACACTTTGTACCCACAGAAGAACAGACTGCAGATATATTCACTAAATCTGTTGACGAATCCACATTTATCAAGTTAGTTGGTAAATTGGGCATGTTGAACAATCTTAGTGATTAAAAATATCTCTGTCATGTTTGTTCTTTCAAAAATTCATTTTCTCTTGTCATCTAAATGATATTTATTGCCAATTCTCATTTAATATTACATGCTTGTAAATTTAAATATTTCTGAATATTTTATTTTCTTTAAAAATATTTTTCTCATATTTTTTAAGTGGAGAAATGTATTTTTATTGCAAATATATTTATTTAGAATTATTTAGGTGTTTTTCAGATTGTAAATATTGTTGTTTAAATTATTCTGCAAGTTTATATTAATTTTATGCACTTTCATATTTTTCTGCATATTTTTCTAGGATTTATGGAATTTTCTGTGAATTTTTCTAGATTTTTATATATTTTTCATGCATTTTTATTACTTTTCTGCATTTTTCTGTAAATATTTTGATTAATTCTAATTTTTTCCTAAGTCTTCCTAGTTTAATACTAGGAAGACTACCGGGAAGACAAGGAATTTTTCTTTTTTCTTTTTTCTTTTTTCCTTTTATTTTTAAGTCTTTTCCAAAGTTTTCCCAGGTTTTTGAACTAGGAAGACTATCGGGAAGACTTACCAGTTTAAGTATTTTATTTGTTTATTTGTTTTAATTTATTTTCGAAGACTTTCTAGTTTGTACTAGGAAGACTACCGGGAAGACTATCCTAAGTCTTCCCGATTGTCTTCCCTGTACAATCTTAAATAAAAACGCTTGACTATCTTTCTTTTGAATTTTAACAGTTTATTCCTATATATATATATATATATATATATATATATATATATATATACATACATACACTGCACACACTTTTCCTTATCAGTTTTCTTTGCAGTTTATCAGTTTTTATCATTACCCCTTCGAATTCAATCATTTTCTGCAGAAAACTGTGATCTTTGATTCATTATTGCTCAAGTTTTTACTTAGCAAATCACTTTGTTCTTCGAAATCAAACTTATTGAGTCGAATTGTTGTCGGATTTTTGTTTAAATTCTGATTCGACTTGAGTTTTTCTTGAGTTTGCTAAGTGATTTTCTTGAGTTTTAGTGATAAAAGTGATTACTGTGTGTGTTTAACTGTGTGTGTGTTTTTAAGATCATTTGCCCAATTCAGTTTGCATTTCAAAGTTTCTAGTTCGATTTTTAGGATTAAAATTTAAAATTGGTTAATTTTGGTAAAATTTTGATTTTGTGGATTTTAATTAATTCTAAAAATCCCTAAAATTTTAATTAGATTTTAAGTTAATTAAAATTTTTTGTTTTATCAAATGGATCCTAATTTCGAACTTGTGTTAAATAATTATGTTGGGTATTTTGATCCGTCAAAGTGTAAGGTGGAACGTTTTAAACCTTGGATTCAATTTTTAAATAGCGAGACTTGTGTCAGTCATGCTATTTGTGCCTCTGCACTTCTTAAAATTGATCCTTTGAGGTTTTTATGTTCAAGTGCTGTTATTGCTGGAGATTCAAAATCTTTTACGTTCAATATTTTAAACCAGCAATATACAGTCACTTTTGAGTTATTTTGTGATGTGTTACAGTTTCCAAAGGATAGGTTTGATCCCTTACCCATTGATGATGAGTTGATCAGTTCTTTGTGAATATTCATTATCAGGGTCCCTTACAAATGGTTAAATTGTCCAAGAGTTTTCTTGTAAGGGAATGGGATCTGTTCTTTGATACAATATCAAGAGTTTTTGGTAATTGCACAAAAACAAATTTTCATGGCATTACCAGTCTTAATCAATATATTGCTTATGCTATTGTATTTGGTCGTAGATTAAATTTTTCTGAAATTCTGTGGAACGTAATGATTAACAGGCTTGCTCACTCTAGGAGAGATTCTGATAATCATGTGAAAGTGAAGTGTTGGTACCCTCGCTTTCTCACTCTTATCATTAATCATCTTCTCACTGCTAAGCAGGTAGAACTGTTTAGGGAAACCAGATTTTAAACCTCTCCAACCACAGATACTAAATTCTACACCATGCTTGATGTTTCATCCAAATTCCTCAACACACATGTTCTTGTTTCACCATTGATGAGTCAATTCATTAATCTTCCTATCTTTGGTGAACAAGTTCCTGAGCCACATCCAGTTCCACTACAGGTAGTTATTCATAACCCTGGATCTTCTTCTGGTACAATAATTGAAACCCAAGTGGTTGTTAGGGCTGACCCAGAGATTGTAGAACCACAATTTCTGACCCAGGTCATAGAGCCAAACAGAGAGTCAAACACTTCTGATAAACAACCTGAGCCAAATGTACAATCCAGTTCAAGAAGAGTTAGTGAAATAGCTGCAATGAGTGTTCCCACAGCTCTGTCTCCACCCTTAAAGAAAAGAAAAACCTATAGGGAGGCATCTGTAAGCCCATCTGTATCCTCTCAAAAGGATATAGACATTGATATGACCACTGAAAAGTCTCTGGAGACATCCTCTCAACAGGATGAATCTATTGAAATTCGCCATCGGGCCATGGCATCCTGTACTGAGTCAAGCACTCTCCCATTACTCACAATGGGAGAAGATATCCAAATAGATGATTCTCAGGACACTATGAAAGGAGAGCACTTTACTTTTGATTTTGAAACAGTGCCTACCATAGTTACGGTAGAAGTGCCTTCACAGGCATCAGAGGGAAAATCTGATTCTTTGCCACCAATAATAGAATCATTTTCTCCCCTCCCAGAGGGAACATCTCTGGCTCCCCTAAGGGATTTTTCACTCGCAGTTTATACTTGAGAAAGTGAAAGGCAACCAGGTGAGTCTGTCACTGAAGCAATTCAGTTTACAATGTCAAATATTTTGACAGACTCAACCAGGGATTGGGATTTGCGAACTCCCATTGCACCACCACTGACCTCTCTTGAAGGGGCTAGGGTGATCTCTTATGTAGGTACATCCTCTGAAAACATGGACAGATAGTTAGTTGTGAGAGATGAGAGTCAAACACAGAGTGATACACAAGCACGTGAGTTGAGTGAAACACCACTTAGAGAAATTGAAGTGAGTGCACACACTGACACAAACACTGCTTTGTTGTTGAACCAGCTAGATGATCTACAGAAAAAGTTACAAGAAACCCAGGCTGAAAACAATCTTCTCAAAGCACAAGTGGTTGCACAATCTTCCACCTCTGTATCTAATCAGCTGGGTACTATCAAGGATGATCTGGAAGGACTGAAGATTACTCTGCTCCCGAAGCTGAATGCCATCCAACAATCTCAAGTACTAGTGGCTTCAGACATTTCTGATTTAACAACGTCAAATGCTCATATTTCAGAAAGTGTCAAGGAGATTGCTGCCATTTCTACCAAGGTGAACTTTATTCTGCAAACAGCTGATGAAAATCAAACGTTTAATGAAGAAAGGATGTCAAAGATAGAAGGAGGAATGGAGCATCTGAATGAAGGTATGAAGCACTTGTACAATATGATAAAGAAAACGGACTATAAAGCGGAAATTCTTGATTTCCCAAACTTCCTTGAGTACTTATGTATTATAAGTAACTTATGAGGTATTAAATATATATATATATATATAAAAAGTTTGATAAAAGATACATTTGAATAATGATATTAATTTTTTTAAAATAAAATAAGTTATTCCAAAAATACTTCCGACCAACTTCTGACTTTAACCTATTTTTTAACTTTAAGTCATTTTTTTGACTTATTATACAAACATACATTTTTCAACTTAAAGTAAAAAATCACTTTAAGCTCCTCTTAATCACGTATAGGTTTTTCTCGCTATTGGAGTATAGAGCCGCTACGTACCAAACATATAAATATAGATCAAACTAAACATGATTCAAATTTAGATTAACACACCTGACAAAAAAAATTTAGATCAATTCACCTGACAAAAAAAATTTAGATTAACTCAGGTACAAAATAGTTTAAAATTAAGTTTGTTCGTATCAAATTTTAATTTTTTTTCAGTAGCCATTGCAAAATAGTAAAAGTAAGAAGAAATTATTAATGAACACTATCATTAATTTCTAAAAATACAGCTCCATGCACATAAAAAATATTAAAATACATAGTTTAATGGTAACTTAATGAAACAACCCGATTTTTTGGACTATTAATTCTAAATACAAAACTTAAATAAAATACTATACAATGACAATTACAGACGGAAGTGTGACAAAAGTTCTGAAAGGCATATGTATAGGCCTATTTGTAAACACCGAGGATTCTACTCAACTTTAATTAATATGTAATAAGTAAATAATAAAAATCAAATGTCACGGGAATCTCAGAAGATTATATCTGTCAAAGAATGAAGATTAAAGTCATCTACAAACTTGAAGTGATTCTACATTGAAAGAAGATCAATTTGTTGATCAATCCTCAATGAACTATTCAAGCTCAATGGATTTATTAAAGTGACAGAGATTTCAAGTGGTGACAGCAAAAGATACTGGTTACAGAGTTCTTGAATGAAAAGGAAGTGAATCACTGCTTAAAGTCAAACAGATAAAGAACGGACATTGTTGTTAGTCACTCATGAACCAGACAGTACATTGAGTGTCAACGTACTATTATGTTTATTCTTTATCTAAGTTTTAAGTGATTCTGAAATTAATTGAGAAGTCAACTAATTCTATTTATTCTCTTATAAATAATTAATACTATTAAGTAAATTATTTATTAAATTAATTCTGTAAAGAATTAATTTAATGCATAATTTATTTAGTTAATTATTTAAATTAGAATAAAAATGAACTGGGAAGACTTAGGTTTAAACTAGGAAGACTCTGTTTTTTGAACTAGGAAGACTCACCTAGAGTAAATTCTTGTCTTCCCGATTGTCTTCCCAACTCATTTCTTGTCTTCCCGATTGTCTTCCAAGGCATAAATGACAGTTTTCATGATAGTCTTCCTAGTATAAATTGTGTTCTGTTTAAATGATTTGCACGTGGGTTTGATTAAAAGAAATTGTCATGTGTTAAGTATAAAGACAAGGCAGAAGACAAACTGGACAGATTACATTACAGAACAAAAGAAGTAAAGACACAGACTCTCAAAATTACATTCTTCTTCATTACTTCTTCAACTGCAAAGCTATTAATTTCTTGCCAGAGAATTCATTCTTGATTTGATCTTAACATTTAATTCATAAGAATCATTTCTCTTGTACTGCTTTGACTTTCTAGAGGATCTTAATCCCTAGATTTTATATCGAACTACTTTTTAGTATTCGATCCTTTTTATTACAAAAATAGATAAATTCATGTCGAATTTATTCTAGGTTTGTTTTATTAAGAACCCTTGTAATCAATAATTAAATTGTAACACTCGTCAAGTTTAATATAAGTTATATTTAAATTGAATATTGTTTCAGTTTTATTCCGCATTAATTTGTTCTAAATTGTTAAATCTTTTAAAGAACAAATTCGATTAAACGGTATAGTTTGTATTCAACCCCCCTTCTACGAACTTATCAGGACCTAACAATTGGCATCAGAGCCTTTTGATTGATATACTAATCAAAGATCCAATTGTTTTGAGATTTTTTCTTAAACTCTGAAATTTTTAATTCTTCAAAAATCTCAAAAATGTCTACAACTCAGAAAGTTGGTACTGTCAAAATCCCCATGTTCAGCAATGATCATTATCCTATGTGGAAGAAGAAAATGCTCTTGTTTCTTCAAGTTGCTAATGTTAAATATTTAGGAGTGCTGAAGAATGGTCCTAAAGTTCCTATGATAGTGGATGAAGAGTAGATAGAGAATGATGTTGTCACTAGAGCTGCTAGGATGTTTCCTAAGGATCCCAAGGACTTCACTCCTGATGAGAAAGAGGATGCTACACTGGATGCTTGTCTACAGTTGATACTGGTTGATTGTCTTGATCCTATCATGCATAATCATGTCCTAAACTGTGCTACTGCTAAACACATTTGGGACACAATAGAGATAATCAATGAGGGGACAGAGGAAGTAAGAGAGAATAAGCTGGAAATTCTCACCTCTTCATATGAGCATTTCAGATCAAACCCTGGTGAAGGTATCTCTGAGGTTTTTGAGAGATACAACAAATTAATCAATGATCTGAACCTCAATGGGAAGCACTACACTATCAAGGAGATTAACAAGAAGTTCCTCCTGACACTTCCAATTCATCTGGAGCACAGAATATCTGCAATCAGAGAAGCAAGAGATCTTGGAGAGATTTCTCTGGAAAGACTCTATGGTGTTCAGAAAACCTATGAGCTGGAACAGATTCAACAGAAGGAGATATATGGAACTGGAAAGATAGTTGGTACTTCTACTACATTGACAACAGAAGTCCCAAATAAACTGGAAGTAAAGGTTGTTCAACCTTCCAGTGCTAAAGTGGATGTTATTGATGCTGAATTTGGTTTAACATCCATTGATCAATCTGGTGGTGACTTTTATTCTTTGGAAGAACTTGCTCAGCTGGAGGATGGTGATTTGGCAATGATAGTGATGAAGTTTGGCAAGTTCAGATTCAGAAGGAATCTCAATCTTAAGTTCAAGCCCAGATTTCAGAGAGGTGGTTCCTCATCTACAAATAGCATAAGGGGTGACTATAAAACTGGAACTGTGGAAAGAAGCACAATCAGGTGCTACAATTGTAATGAATTGGGTCACTTTGCTACTGAATGTAAAAAGCCAAAGCAAGTGAGAAGGAACTCATTTGATTCTAGCAAGAAGAATAAGATTGGGAAAGCTTATGTTGCTAAAGGAAAGAGTTGGGATGACACTGATAGTGATGAAGAAGCAGGTGAAATTGAAAACCTTGCTTTAATGACTAATGAGGCAAGCATTTCATCAACATACATGTCAGAGGTAAAGTTTACTGATACTGAAATGATCTATCATCTTAGTACTACTGTTTCTTGTGCACGTAGAGAAAATGATAGAATAATTCTTTTGAACACATCCCTTGAAAAGGAGATAAAAGAATTAAAACTTGTGCATGTTAATCAGGATGAACTAACTAAGAAAATAGCATTTCTTGAGAATAGTGTTAAATGTTATATTCAACTGGAACCCATTCTTAAGGATCAGATTAGTGAACTTAAGGTCAATGCTAATGCTTACTATAACTCAATAGATAAACCATTCTTTTTCGTTCAACATTTTCATTTTCGGGTATTTTTTATTATTGATTAATTTTAAATAAAAAATAAAAAATAGATAAATTGAAATCAATTAATCAATAAATATACTTATATAAAGAAGAAGATGGGGGTGATGATGTGTCGCCTCTCAAATTGCTTCGATCTATTTTTCTAATTTTCTCAAAATTTTAATTTATTAATATTAAAAATTCGAAAATATCTCAATTGCCTTTAAAATATTTACTAAGGGAGGAAACCAAATATACAATTCTAATATTCTTTCATTTAAAATCTCTCTCAATTGCCTTCAAAATCTTTATATATGGAGGAAACTAAATATACGATTCTAATATTCTTGTATTTACAATATTTACTAATTGAGGTAATTAAATATATCATTTTATTATTTTTCTAAATTTTTGATTAGAAAATATCTTAGTTACCTTTTAAATTTTTACTAATGAAAGAAATTTTCTCCATTATATAAAATATCTCATGTGTTATTATTCTCCAATTCTCTACTAATCCTATTTATTTACTAATTTATTTTTTACGATCTTTCAAGCAAGGAAGCTAAATATGCTATGTTAATATTTCTCTAAATTTTCTCGGCAAGTCTAATTTATTTACTAATTCCTTTCAACAATCTTCTAATGGAGGAAACAAAGTATACCGGTGAGCTGGGCCCTCTTGATCTATTTTTCTAAGTTTCTCAAAGTTTTGAATTAATAACATTAAAGGTTAGAAAATATCTAAGTTGTCTTTTAAATTTTTAGTAATGAAAATTTTAATTACCTTATATTCTCCTAAACTTTTTTCTGAAGTCAAACTACTATATTAATATTCTCCTAAAATTTATTTAAAATTACCATGTTGATATTTTCTTAAACTTTCTCTAGAACTCAAATTTACCATCTTAATATTCTCATATATTTTTTCTTCAAGTTGTAAAATTTATCTTGAAATCATATTATCATCTTAATATTCTTTTACAAAAACTATTAGAAATTATGTTATCATAATTGTTTTTGTAAAATGCCTACGTTTAATTTATCTATAAATTTACATATATATTAAAAATAATTTTCTTAAGTTTAACCATATAATTTATATAGACGATAATGCTTACTAAAATTGCAAGTTTCAATAAAATAAAATCAAATATATAAGTTGATATGTGTTAAAAATAACTCTAAAGACATAATTAATATTACATTAATTAAACCTAGATGGTCCATAAATAAGGCCCATTAATAAGACCCGAAACTCTAATTAAATATTAATTTCGTAATTAATATTTGGGCTACAAGTACAACCTGTATTAGGAGACGTCCAATACAGGCTTGTTCTAATACAAGTGGGCTTGTTCTAATACAAGTCCGTTATGATATGGAAACAACTTCTACAAGGAAAGATCTAGAATTTATCCCTATCCACCGTCAAGGATAAGACTTATCCTTTAAGAAAGTCAATACTTATCCACCGTCAAGGATAAGACTTATCCTTCAAAGAAATCAATATTTATCCATTAGGCTTTTAAACGCCTATATAAAGGGTTTGACCCCTCATCTCAGAATTACGTTTTGGACACAGCTCCATACGTCATCTACAACGTTTTAAACTTCATCCTCGAATAAGGACATACAAGTCACTACGTCCTTGGTGTGCCCCTGCCGCCATAGCCCCGAGGGCAACACCAAGAACTACGTTTTATTGGCTTGATTCTCTAAATACTAGAGATACGTAAGCATCTTGTTAGGACCGAGTTAGTCCCCGACAACAAGAGCAACCATTAAAACTCGAAGCTCTCTTAAACCCCAGCAATTAATTTACAAGTACACTTTTTAATCCATAACATTTGGCGCCGTCTGTGGGAAGACAACATTAACCATGGAAAACACACGAAGAACAACTCGAGATACTCAAACTTCTGAGGAGCTTCCTCTCACCTCTGAGGCTGATGCTCAAGGAAATCAACCACCGCCAACTACTGGCATTCAAGGGGCGAATATCCCCCTCACCACCACTTAAGGACCGGAAATCCCAATTTCGGTTGAAGGGACGAATCCCCTGCAAATGGTCGTTCATGGATCTAATCCTCAAGAGACCACTCTCCAGCAACCAATCTCCCCACTACTCATGAATGCACCAAGTGGCCTTCAACTCCATACTACAGATCTTCCCCAATACGCAACTCAAACTCTTGGGATGCCAAGCTATGGCATGCCCCCCGACCCATGGCGGGCGGTAGTGGTCTCAATTCCACTTACCATGAGGCATATGTTCTGTTAGATATAATTGCTGATGATTTTTTATCAGTGTTTAAGCAACAGGTACTCATCAGAGTTTACTAGAAGCCAGTCAGAGTTTGTTAAAGTCTGACGGGGTGAGAGTTTACTTTAGCTGTCGGTGCTAATATGAAGATTCTAGAAGCAATATATTCTGAAGATGGAAAGAAGCAGAATATATTGAGATGCCTAAATAAACGGGACAGAAGACAGAAACAATCCTAGATTGATATAAATTGTATAGCTGATTTATAGGATATCAATTAGAGATTGATTATGTAACTGTGTATTATATAAACACAGATAGGTTAACCCTAAAAGGGATGCGAATACTGAATACATTATTCTTGTAACCTAGCAGCTCTCTGTGATTCTTTAACATCACTGAGAGAAGAGTTATTTATATAATTCAGTTGTTGATTCATAAACAGTGTTCTCAATTGTTATTATCATACTTATATTGATTATATATTGTGTATTCGGCCTAACAATTGGTATCAGAGCCAAGGCTGTTAAATATATACAGTTTTCGATCTAAACACAAGTATAATCATGGCTGAAAACATCCAGGCAGGTTCTAATGCTCAAAAGGTTCAATCAACTTCTGTAAGTCGATATGAGACAATCAGGGTTCCAATTCTCAGACCTGTGGAATATCCAATATGGAAGGTAAAGATGACCATGTTTCTAGAAGCCACAGATCCAGAATACCTTGATAGAATCAATGATGGTCCTCATATGCCAACCAAACTGTCTCCTGTTGTTGATGGTCAAGAACAAAAGACTGTTCCAAAGGAAAAGAAAGATATGACTCCTGAGGACATCTCATCAATTGCAATCGATGCAAAAGTTAGACATCTTCTCCACAGTGCCTTAGATAATGTCATGTCTAACAGAGTCATTGGCTGTAAGACTGCCAAAGAAATTTGGGATGCTTTAGAAGTCAGGTGTCAAGGAACAAGTGCAATAAAGAAGAATAGGAAGACTATTCTCACACAGGAGTATGAACACTTTGATTCAAGACCTGGTGAATCTTTGACTGAGACATATGACAGGTTTTGTAAACTGTTGAATGATCTGTCTCTGGTTGATAAAGAATATGAACTTGAAGAATCAAATCTCAAGTTTCTTCTATCCCTACCTGAAAGATGGGATTTGAAGGCGACAACAATACGAGACAATTATGATCTTGCAGAAACAGATCTTGATGAAATCTATGGGTTGCTTAAAACTCATAAACTTGAAATAGAACAAAGAAACAAAAGATCTGGAAAGAAGACAAAATCTGTTGCTCTTAAAGTTGAAGAAAAGCCTGTCAAGAAGGAATCATCAAGAAAGAAAGCCAAGGGAAAGGCTTTAGTCATTAAATCTGACAGTGAGTCATCAAACTCTGATGATGGCTCAAACACTGATGATGAAGCTTCTGATTCTGAGGATGATGAAGAAGAGATGATGAAAATGGCTGCTTTGATGGTGAAGACCTTCAAGAAGATGGGATTCAAGAACTTCAAGAAAGGAAAGAGATTCTCTAGGAGAGATTCAAACTCTGACAAGAGAAATTTCAGAAAGTCTGATGGAAGAGATACCAAGTCTGGAAAGAAAGACAAGTCTGAGATCCAGTGCTACAAGTGTAAAGAGATGGTCATTATGCTCCAGAGTGCAAGAAAGGAAAATCTGAGAAAGCACTCATCACTAAAGGCAAGGACTGGGCAGACACTTCAGACTCAGATGAGGGAGTCAATTATGCTCTCATGGCAACTGTTAAAGATGAAGCTGAGTCATCTGAAAACAAGGTACCCCTAACAACTTATGATTATGATACTGATAATATATCTGAATTAAGAATTTATCTTAAAAGCATACATGTTAGTTATAGGGATCAGACTTTAGAGAATGAAAGAATCAAAAATGAGAATCTAGGTCTTAAAGAGAGGAATAAATTTCTTGAAGAGAGACTTGTTAACATGCAACAAGTTCAAAAGGAGAGAGATGATACTGTTTATGTTGAACAGGAATTGCTTAAAAGATATAGGCAAATAGAATCTGAGTTGGAAAAAGATAGGAAAGTGATTAAAACCTGGACTAATTCTGGAAAAGACACACATCAAGTTTTTCAGACAGATACTGTAGGATTAGGTTACTGTGAGGAAGATGAACTTAGGTTTAAAGATAAAGTTAAAGTTAAACCACAACTTAAACCTGTGAAATTTGTTCCTGAATCCAGTAAGCTAAAATCTGTAGTTGTGAAAGAAGATGTTATGGAGCCAGTTGAAACTTGTGAAAAACAGGTTAATGTTGGTTCAATAACAGAAAAACAAATTGAGATAGAAGCTATTAAAGAACCAGTAAAAATCTGTGATAAACAGGTTAATGTTGGTTTAATGACAGAAAAACAATTCAATCATAAACTCAAAGAAGTAAAGTCTGTCATGAAACAGAAAGGGTTCAAGAAGAACAGGAATGGAAATATAGGCATAAATAAAAGGAATAATCATTTGCCTACTACTGTTGCTCCAAGAAAAACATGTTATAACTGTGGAAGTACTAACCATCTTGCTAGTTTTTGCAGGAAAACCAAAGATATTAATTCTTTACCCTCCAAGTGTGGAGTAAAAAATGATTATGTTAGGGTTAGACCTCAGACTTTATGCACACACTGTGGGAGCACTTGGCATTCCATTTATACTTGCAAGAGTTATCATGCTATTTATCACAACTATTATGAGCTAAAACCCAACTTGAAATGGGTTAGAGCAAACTCTGCAAGTGTAAAGTCTGACAATGTTAGTTTAAACTCTGTTGATAGTGATTCCGCTGCAAAAGCTAACAATGTTAAGAAAGCCAAAGGATCCAAGCAAGTCTGGATCCTTAAATCTAACACTCAGTGATTGTTTGTGATTGCAGGGCATAAAAGAGAGCACTCTTATCTTGGACAGTGGATGCTCAGGACACATGACTGGAAATAAAGCCCTGCTATCAGATTTTGAGGAAAAAGCTGGCCCAAAAGTTTCCTATGGAGATGGCAACATAGGACGTACTCTGGGATATGGCAATATCAATCTTGGAAGTGTCATCATCACAAATGTAGCTCTAGTCTCAGAACTCAAGCATGATCTGCTTTCTGTGAGTCAAATCTGTGACAGAGGATACCATGTAGATTTTCATACTGAACACTGTGAGGTTATCAGTATATCTACCGGAAAAGTTGTTCTAGTTGGACACAGGCGCAATAACATTTATGAAGCAAGTTTGATAACAAACTCTGAAGGAAAAGCTGTGTGTCTGTCTGCAAAAATGTCCAATGAAGAGAGTTGGAAATGGCATAAGAAGCTCTCTCACCTAAACTTGAACAACATCAATGAGCTGATTCGAAAAGATCTTGTAAGGGGACTTCCAAAGTCAATACTCAGCTTAGATGGTCTGTGTGATTCTTGTCAAAAGGCCAAGCAAAGGAAGTCATCTTTCAAGAGTAAATCTGAATCTTCTGTTGTGGAACCTTATCATCTTTTACATGTTGATCTCTTTGGTCCAGTGAATGTAATGTCAATGGGCAGAAAGAAATATGCTTTGGTAATTGTTGATGAATACACCAGATACACCTGGGTGTACTTCTTAGCAAAGAAGGATGAAACTGCCTTAACTTTGATGGATCATGTGAAGCTATTGGACAAAGGATCATAGTACAAAGTGAAAATTCTAAGGAGTGATAATGGTACTGAATTCAGAAATTCTGAAGTGGAAGCTTTCTGCAAGGAAAGAGGAGTGAAGCAAGAATTTTCTGCACCTGGAACTCCACAGCAAAATGGTGTAGTTGAAAGAAAGAACAGAACTCTAATCGAAGCTGCCAGAACAATGCTTGATGAAGCAAAATTGCCAACTTATTTCTGGGCAGAAGCTGTTCAAACTGCTTGTTTTACTCAAAATGCTACACTGATCAACAAGCATGGGAAAACACCATATGAGATGGTGAAAAATAAGAAGCCAAATTTGAAGTATTTTCATATTTTTGGATGCAAGTGATTTGTGTTGAAAACTCATCCTGAACAGTTGACCAAGTTTGACTTAAAAGCTGATGAAGGAATTTTTGTTGGATACCCACTATCATCTAAAGCATTCAGAGTCTACAATCTGAGAACTAAAGTGATCATGGAATCTATACATGTGTCATTTGATGACAGGAAAATAACTGGAATAGAAGATGTAGAATATCATGATCAACTTCGCTTTGGAAATGAAGATCTAAACTCTGATGATGTAAACTCTGATGAAGCAAATCCAACAAACTCTGACGAAGCATACTCTGAACCTCTACTGATAAACACTGAGGAAGTTTCTCTGACAAAACAAAATAGAGAACCAGTTGAGGGGGAGCGTGAAGAAACTTCAGAAACTTCTCAAAGTGATGACTCAAATTCTGAATTTGAGTCAAATGAAGAATCAAACAGAAACTCTGAGTCAAACCCTGAAAGTTCAAATACTGAACAGTCCAATTCAGGGGGAGCCTCAGAGAATGCAAATGGTCAAGAAGAAAATCAGGAGAGCATGGATCAAGGGGGAGGATCTAATAATGATGAAAGAAGCCACTTTCCAACAGCAAGGAGGTGGACACAAGCTCATACTCCTGATTTAATTATTGGAGATCCAGATGCAAGTGTGAGAACAAGGAGTGCTACAAATAATGAATGTCTGTTTCATGCATTCTTATCTCAAATAGAGCCCAAGAAAGTGGAAGAAGCTCTTCAAGATGCTAACTGGATAACAGCAATGCAAGAGGAGTTAAATGAATTTGAGAGGAATGAAGTCTGGACACTTGTACCAAGACCAAAGAACAGATCTATTGTTGGTACAAAGTGGGTTTTCAGAAACAAAACAGACAGTGATGGAGTGATTACAAGGAATAAGGCTAGACTTGTGGCTAAAGGCTATTCACAGCAGGAAGGAATTGACTATGATGAAACCTTTGCTCCAGTTGCAAGATTGGAGGCAATAAGGATTTTTCTGGCCTATGCTGCTCACAAGAAGTTTAAAGTCTTTCAGATGGATGTGAAAAGTGTTTTTCTCAATGGGAAACTTGAAGAAGAAGTGTTTGTTGAACAACCACCAGGGTTTGTAGATCCCAAACATCCAGATTATGTCTACAGGCTTGACAAGGCATTATATGGACTAAAGCAGGCACCTAGAGCATGGTATGAAACTTTAGCTCAATTTCTTTTAGAAAGTGGGTTCACTAGAGGTACAATTGACAAAACCTTGTTCTATTTTAATTCTGGTGATGATTTGCTGTTATTTCAAATCTATGTGGATGACATAATTTTTGGGTCTACTAATGACAAACTCTGTAAGAAATTTGCCAAGCTTATGCAGTCAAGATACCAAATGAGCATGATGGGAGAGCTTAGTTATTTTCTAGGCTTGCAAGTAAAGCAAACAGATGATGGGATTTTTATCAATCAATCAAAATATACCAGAAATCTTCTCAAGAAATTTGGTATGCTTGATAGTTCATCTGCCACAACTCCCATGGCTACTGCAACAAAGTTAGACAAAGATACATGAGCTTCAGTAGATATGACAAACTACAGAGGCATGATAGGGTCTCTTCTTTATCTTACTGCAGGCAGACCAGATATCATGTATGCAACATGTCTTTGTGCAAGATTTCAAGCAGACCCCAGAGAGCCACATCTAACAGCTGTGAAGAGGATTTTCAAATATCTCAAAGGAACCATAACCTTTGGTTTTTGGTACCCTAGAGAATCAGAGTTTAAATTAATTGGTTACTCTGATGCAGATTTTGCAGGCTGTAAGATAGACAGAAAAAGCACAAGTGGAAGCTGTCAATTTCTAGGTGACAGATTAGTTTCTTGGTACAGCAAGAAACGGAAATCAATTTCCACATCCACAGCAGAAGCAGAGTATATAGCTGCTGGTAGCTGTTGTGCACATATTTTATGGATGAAGAATCAATTGTTGGATTATGGATTAAGGTACTCTAAAATACCTATTTTCTGTGATAATCAAAGTGTTATTGATATGACAGGTAATCCAGTACAACACTCCATGACCAAGCACATCAGCATAAGGTATCATTTTATCAGAGAACGTGTGGAAGAAGGAAATATTGAGCTTCATTTTGTGTCTACAGACCAACAGCTTGCAGATATCTTCACCAAACCTTTGAGTGAAGCTACCTTTACAAGACTGGTAAATGAACTTGGAATGGTCTCTAGTTTTGACTAGAGATACTAGTTAGATTAAAAATCTATACATGATTGATTTTATGCTCATGGTTCTTTGCATGTGTTAACTGTTATTTATACCAGTATGTTAAACTCTGATAGTAAACTCTGTTAGTCATAAAGTGTCAGTCATACTCTGCCGGTTAAAGTCTGAAGTTAATCTCTGATGTTATACTCTGATTGTGATATTGTCTGAAACATATGGATCGATGAAGAAACCTGTATGAAGCATGATTCTCAGTAAGTAATCATGAATCTTTCTGAGTAATATATGATCTGATCTCAAAATGTGCAGAAATTTTACACAGCATGATACTGTCTCTATATTTATAGCATCTCTTAGTTTATTGATCCTATACACTGAGTTTGTATTAGCTGTTTGCACTTTCTCTCATAAATTAATTGTATTAACTGATGAAAAGTCTAAACTCTGATAATTAGTTGCAAATATTTCACCCTCCAATCAAAAGATGCCAAAAAGTGCACAAATTCCTTTGAGATCATGTTGTGCCTAGGAAGACCCAGGAACTTATTGTATGAAATAAGGGCTAAAATCTTTGATTTTTGGTGACTAGTGCCAACCACTGATTACTGGAAAAATTTTTAAAAAATAAAAATAAAAATCGAAGGGGGTGAAAATAATAAATTTTATAGTACAGAGTTTAGATGAGATCAGATTTTATTTTATACATGAGAGTTTGGACAAATAGTTTTTACTGATTTATTGTGTGGATTTTATGCACTTTAAGATGCTCTAAATATTTATATTCAGTAAACTCTGCTATTCACACACAATTTTTTTTTCACAACTGTGCACTGAGAGAAAAGAGATTATGAATAAAGGAGGAGGATTGGTAAACACTGATGAACTGTGTACTCTACGCTGAGGTAATTTTATTTTAATCTCTGATGATTAAAATTAATTATTTGTTTCAGACAGTTAACAATTTTGAGAAAACATTCTTGAAAACAAAAGAGTATGATTGGTAACGGTTCTAATTTGTATTAAACAGAAGAAAAAGGTTGCGTGTCTAGGAAAGTGTAAAAGGCGGTAATTATTGCTGTTTTTACTGCGCATGCGCATTGGAAACTGCCAATTACTGCTGTCAGTCATTGCATGTGTGCCACGTGTCCCATTCACACGATTAACGGAGTAAGACAGTTGTGTATTAATGATTAAAAACTGTTCAGTTTTTAATTTTGAATTTCATATTTAAACAATACACACACATACGTTTAAACCTTTCACATCTTACTCCAATTCACATCTATTGTCACACACACATATTCACAAACACTTTTCTACTTTCAAACTCTTTCGAGCTTTTGCATCTGATTCTCTGTTATTCTTTCAAATCTTACTAATGGCGACTACAGCGTTTGTTTCTTCTGGGTTAGAGTTCGTTCCTAACAATTATGCAGCACCACTAAACACTGCCAACGCACCAGAGGCGTTTCACATGATTCAGGAATTTCTTGCCCAGTCAGCGATTGGGCGTGCTCTAGTAGAACCAACAACACTTTCTGGTTCGCAAATCCAGGCTTTCTGGGAGACGGGTACTTATGATGATTGTGGTGATTCTGGCAACCCATCTATAATCTTTGAATTTCAAGAAGCAGAGTATGTAATTACTTCTGGTACAATTCGAACTGCAATGGGGTTTCCTGAGTTTTCTTCATATACAATTGGAATGGGTGACACTGATTTGCTAAGGATGATGCGAGAGATTGGGTATTCTGGGCCCTTGACAAAGATAGGACAGTTGAAGCGACCGTTCTTGAGGAAGGAGTGGAGCTTCTTCTTTGACTGCATAACAAGAACGTTCGGGAAGAAATGCACCAACTGGGATGCTATTCCCACGGACAGTCTGCAAATCGGGTATTCTCTTTTATATGATAATCATTTTGATTTTGCAAGACTTGTCTTAACTAATTTAGGGGAGAAAATGACAGAGAATCGAGGGGTAGTTTACTTTTCTAGATTTTGTCAGATTTTATTCTCTGCCTGTGTTCAAGGGGTAGAAATAGTTGATGAAGATGTTATTTCTTGTTTTAAATTACACAAGAGGATATTCTCTGATCTTATCAACAAGGATGTTAAGAAATGGGTTGTTGGAGATTTGTTACTTCCTGCATCTGTGCAACAGTTTGTAAATGATCAAATCCATCCACAAACACAAACTCCTTCTCAATCAGAACCCCAACCAGAACCTTTACAAACAGAACTTCCTCCATCTACATCTGTCAAACCTAAATCCAGTGGTAGGACTAAGCATGTTGGTTCCAAACCTGTAAAGTCTGTTAGACCAGCTACTGAAGTGGGAGTGTCCAAGTCTTCTGTGTCAAAGGGTGTTGGTCATTCTAAGAAGAGAAGAGCAAATAGACCAAAAACTAATGGTGGGGATGATGTTGATAATGAAACTCTTCATCAGAGGAAAAGAAGATTAGTAGCTAATTATCTTTTTGATAATTTGGATGAATCTACACCAGACACTGAAGCTGTCCAGGATGAAGCTCCAGAAGTTGTTGTTCAGGAGTCTGCTGTAAATGATGATAATGAGGACAGGGTCTTTGTGGATATTGAAGCTCCTAAAGTTATTATTCAGGAGGCTACTGAAGGTGTTGAAGCAGCCACTGTGCCTGACATGGCAAATGCTGATACAGAGGCTGAAATGTTTGAGCAAGATGCTTTATTTGCTGATTTTGATATGGATAAAATTCTTGAAGCACATCCTACTATCAGTGTTTGTGATACTGAGGATGTGTCAACTGATCAACCCACCCTGATTATTGAAGAGTCCCTTGCTACTCATACAGAGAATCTCTCTGTTACTAATCAAATTCCTGAAATGGGTGAGGAGGTTGATCAGGTAGTTGAAGCTGTTGTAGAGCAATTGGATGAAGCTACAGCAGAGACTCTGAAAGAGAATACTGTTCAAACAGAAGAAGTTGTTGCAGAGTCTGTTCCTGTAGAAGCAGAGGTTCTTGTAAATGCAAACTCTGAGATTCATGAAGCTGCACAGATAAACGCTGAGGCTACTGCAGACAATGTTGCTGAAGAAATTGCAGAGCAGATAGCAGAAAATGTTAATGAAGCTAGAGTTGATTTTGATAATGCTGATCACACATCTGTAAATTCTGATCATGCAAACTCTGGGATCAATGCTGCACTTTCAAACTCTGATGATCATGAGTCAATACCTTTTCTAAGGGATCCTACTGCAGAGTCTATCAAAGAAAATCAAAATGCAACTGAAGCTCATTACAGAGAAATGCATTATGCTAATTGGTCAGGAGCAGACTGCATTTTCTCTACACAAAGGACTGCTGATTTTGTACATAAGTCGGCTGAAGAGATTTCTAATCCTGAGTTGTTAACACATTTTAAGGCTACCATTGTTCAAGTCAAATCATTGCACAATCGCTTTAATGAGACTCACAAAGTTGTCCTTGGATTGGGTAATGATATTGCTCTTAAGGAATTAGCGTTGAAGAAAGATAGAGCTAAATTTTCATCTCTGATCAAGGATCAAGAAGAAATCAAGCAGAGGCTAACCAAGGTTGAGAGCAATCAGGCTGAAATATCTAATAAGATTGATTCTATTGCTGCATCATTGGAGTTGCTAACATCAGTTTTTATTCCTGATGATGTCAAAAAGGGGGAGAAAGTTCCTAAAGACAAATGCAGAAGGACTTCAACTTTGAGACGGAGGGATGATTCTAATGATGGTGGAAGCAAGGGAGACTAAGATCAAACTCTGCTAAGCTGACAAACTCTGAGAGGTTAAACTCTGGTGGTCAATCTTCTTCAAGACTTAAGAGTCTAGTGATTTCATCAAATCCAACTACTGATGAAGAGATTGCTGCTAAACTGTTTATGGAAGAACATGGTGGTGAAGCCACAGTAGAAGATATGGATGCTAAATTGAAGCTTCTTGCTGAAGAACACCAGAAAAAGGTTGAAGCTGGTACTTACAAGAAGAAGGTTGTTAAGGCTCCTAGGAAGAAGGAAATTGCACTCTCTATTAAGGAAAATACTCAACAGAGTATAAAATATTCCAGGAGGCCTACAGTAGATGTTTCTGGAAAAGGAAAGGGAAAACTGGTAGAAGAAGGACAGTTTTCAAAGAAGAATTATTCAACCTCTGACGTTGCTCAAGTTGAATCAAGGATAAATCAATCAACCTCTGACGTTGCTCATGTTGATATTTCTACTAAAGTTGTGACAACCTCTGACAATGCTCAAGTTGTACAAACTCAGCTATCTCCACAACTCCAAGGTTTCTTAAGACCTGTACTTCCTGAAACTCTGAAGCTAGAAGCTGTGAACTTTCTTCAAACCAGAACAGTACTTGGAAAAGAATCTTATGATAAGTCTGGTTTGGGTTCACACAGGGAGAAAAGAATTAATAACAGTCCTGCAGATTTTACATCACTGGCAGAACCTGGTGTTGGGGTTACTCAAGAAAACCTTGACAAACTAGAGTCTGTTAAGATGATTTACCACAGAGGATTAAAGAAGGAGTTTCTGTTATACTTCATGTCAGATGGAAGAGTATACAGAGTTGGTGAAGCTGATATTCAATTGAAACTATGGGAAGAGCTAGAGTATGTTCTATATCTTCTTAAGGTTAAGAATAGAAGTACTCATAATGCTGCTCTAGTTCTAAGAGATAGGATGCTGAAATCAAAAGTTATGCTTGGAGGAGGTGTTTCAAGTGCATATATTCCTAAGTACATAGATGCTTATGGAAAGATTGTTGAAATGAAGAGAAACAGTGCCAAGTTCAAGACAGCACTGGGTATAAAGGTTTTGGAATTCAACTTAGAGTCAGACAAATCTTACTTTATCCGGCTAGGGAATGAAATGAGGAAGAACAACATTTATTCTCTGAGAGCTGCTATCTACCAGACTGGAGAAAGTGATCCAGAGCTTAAAGAATTGAAAGAAATAATGGTGGATGAGCTAGAAAAAGCTGAAAGGAGGCTACTCATTGACTATCTCAGGACAGTGCCTGATATTGAAGAGATTAAGTAA
Source organism: Heracleum sosnowskyi (assembly GCA_030848705.1). Taxonomy (NCBI): domain Eukaryota; kingdom Viridiplantae; phylum Streptophyta; class Magnoliopsida; order Apiales; family Apiaceae; genus Heracleum; species Heracleum sosnowskyi. The sequence goes on from CM061237.1 coordinate 15,684,946, forward strand.
AGTCTGACTGTAAGTTTTTAAAGTTTTCTGTTCTAAGTTAAAGTTAAACTCTGTTATATTTTAAACACTGCATTTGTTATATGTTTTGACATCATCAATTATCTGATAACTTGTACATTTTTATTATGCACAAGTTGGGGGAGATTGTTAGATATAATTGCTGATGATTGTTTATCAGTGTTTAAGCAACAGGTACTCATCAGAGTTTACTAGAAGCCAGTCAGAGTTTGTTAAAGTCTGACGGGGTGAGAGTTTACTTTAGCTGTCGGTGCTAATATGAAGATTCTAGAAGCAATATATTCTGAAGATGGAAAGAAGCAGAATATATTGAGATGGCTAAATAAACGGGACAGAAGACAGAAGCAATCCTAGATTGATATAAATTGTATAGCTGATTTATAGGATATCAATTAGAGATTGATTATGTAACTGTGTATTATATAAACACAGATAGGTTAACCCTAAAAGGGATACGAATACTGAATATATTATTCTTGTAACCTAGCAGCTCTCTGTGATTCTTTAACATCACTGAGAGAAGAGTTATTTATATAATTCAGTTGTTGATTCATAAACAGTGTTCTCAATTGTTATTATCATACTTATATTGATTATATATTGTGTATTCGGCCTAACATGTTCCTCCTTACATACAAGGTCTGGGACCCCAAAATCAACAAACTCAAACTCGACGGACCCCTTTGATTCAAGACTACTCGGGTCCCTATACTGAGGACGAGAATTATTCAACTGAAGAAGATGTTACCCCAAGGAGGAGACGTTCTTCCCAAACAAATCGGGAACAACCCCAAACTACCAAGGAAAAGATTGCGGCCCATGAGGCAGAGGCTGCAAGGCTCAAGAAATTACTGGCAGAACAGGAGGCCGCGAAAGCACAAAGCCAAGCAACTGGAAGAGTCCCGATAATCAACATGGACCCAACACCGAGAAGAACCAAGAGGGCTGAAGCCCCAATGGGTGATCCTAGTGTTTTGTTGCCCCTAGGAGATCTGGATGATCCTACACCACCGTTCACTCAAGACATCATGAAAGTTAACATATCCAGGAAATTTAAGATGCCAACGATCAAAGCTTATGATGGAACGGGGGATCCCGCAAATCACGTAAGGACCTTCTCTAATGCACTGCTGTTGCAGCCAACCAATGATGCGGTCAAGTGTAGGGCGTTTCCACAAACCTTGGCAAGCATGGCCCAACGTTGGTATAGCCGTCTACCTCCCAATTCCATTGGGTCTTTTAAGGAACTAAGCAAAGCGTTCATTAACCAATTTGTTAGTGGAAGGGTGCACGAGAAAAGTTCTGCATCACTCATGGGAATCCAACAAGGAAAGAATGAAGCTTTAAGGGATTACATCAACCGATTCACCCGGGAGGCTCTAAAAGTCCCGGACTTCGAGGACAAAATAGATATGATAGCTCTGCAGCAAGGAACCACTGATGATCACTTCAAAAGATCATTGGCAAAACATCCACCCGAGAGCATGCTGAAGCTCCAAGATAGAGCCGGAAAGTAAATCAAGGTTGAAGAAAGCATGAGAAAGTATGAACCCAATGATGGTGGCAGTGGAAATTCAAAAAAAGAAAGGAAACTCAGGAGTACGACGTCAAGGAAAAGTTTCCCAGAACGTTGAAGGATTCTGATTCTCCGCCAAGAGGAGCAATTTTGGGCCAAAGTTTACGGAGTATGCAAGATTGAACACTCCCAGGAGCCAAATTCTGATGGAAATAGCAAAGGAGGAGGAACTCTGATGGTCGAAGCCACTAAGGACTGATATGTCTAAATGGAATCAAAATCAATTTTGTCGGTTCCAGAAGGAAGTCGGTCACGATACCGACGATTGTAGACAATTGAAAGATGAAATCGAGTTTCTGATACGGAGAGGAAAGCTCAATAAATTTACTAAAGATGGAAATCGAAGAAATCAACAAGGAAACTATGAAAGGAGGGATTATGACAGAAGGGACAACGATCAAGATCGTAATCCCAAGCCCCGAGGGCCAGTTATCAACATGATATTCGGAGGACCAACTGCTGCTGGGTCCTCCCGAAACTCAAGAAAGGCATATGCCCGAGATGTAATGACCGTGGTTGGAGAAGCACCGAAACGTGCCCGAACAGAAATATCAATAGGCTTTGATGATTCTGACTTGGAAGGAGTGAAACACTAGTGTATATTAAAATCCCCAAAAAAGGGTAGTAAGTCCCGGGTAAGGGATAAAAAGACCCCAAGTCTCGAAAAAGACCGGTATAACTTCTATGAAATCCTAGTGCATTATCATAGAAGTTGGGGGGCAAATGATATGGGTTAAAAATAACTATAAAGACATAATTAATATTGCATTAATTAAACCTAGATGGTCCATAAATAAGGCCCATTAATAAGGCCCGAAACTTTAATGAAATATTAATTTCGTAATTAATATTTGGGCTAGAAGTACAACCTGTATTAGAAGACGTCCAATACAGGCTTGTTCTAATACAAGTGGGCTTGTTCTAATACAAGTCTGTTATGATATGGAAACAACTCATACACGGAAGGATCTAGAATTTATTCCTATCCACCGTCAAGGATAAGACTTATCCTTTAAGAAAGTCAATACTTATCCACCTTCAAGGATAAGACTTATCCTTCAAAGAAATCAATACTTATCCATTAGGCTTTTAAACGCCTATATAAAGGGTCTGACCCCTCGTCACAGAATTACGTTTTGGACACAGCTCCATACGTCATCTACAACGTTTAAGACTTCATCCTCGAATAAGGACATACAAGTCACTACGTCCTTGGTATGCCCCTGCCGCCATAGCCCCGAGGGCAACACCAAGAACTACGTTTTATTGGCTTGATTCTCTAAATACTAGAGATACGTAGGCATATTGTTAGGACCGAGTTAGTCCCTGACAACAAGAGCAGCCATTAAAGCTCGAAGCACTCTTAAACCCCATCAATTAATTTACAAGTACACTTTTTAATCCATAACATAAGTCTTATTTTCTTTTCATTTATTTTCTCGAGTAACTATATTTTAAACAATAAAAATTAGAATTTTTAAAAATATTTAAAATAAATTTTATGATATAATAAAATTGATTAATAGATGATGTAATATGTTTAATAAATTAGTTAGTTATTTGTTTAAATTTGGTAAAAAAAAATGAGAAAGTCGATCATTGGGAGTAAACATGTTTAACAAGAGCTATTATTTAGGAGGAGCATATTATATGTTAGAATTTAATATTTATGTTATATTATTTATTTTAAATTACAAGTTGGAATTTGAATAAAAATGGTGATAACCATACTAATATTTAATATAATGTTAAAATAAAGAAAATTTTTAATTGCCCTTTTTTATATTTATTCAAAATTTCGTTAAATGACCAAGACGAAATGAAGAATTCAAAAAAACTTTAATTTTATTTAAGAAAGATTAATTTATCTAAAAATATATTTTATTAAATTTTTTTGAAAACTTATTAAAAAACCGCTGCGAAAAGCAGCTTAGTAAACTAGTATTATAATAAGTAAAGTGGGGTATAGTTTGTAGTTTGTTTCTCGCCTTCCTTTTTGGTTATACTTCTCTTTTCGGGTATATTTTAATAATAATTAATTTTAAATAATAAATATTAATAAACAAATTACAGTATATTCCACCAATAACATATAAATTTTTATTCAAAAATTATGAATAAAGTTAAAATTACATTATTATTATATTTTATTTTATTTAATTGACAAATTTTGAAATTTTAAAATTAAAATATTTAAAGTCCGGTATTAACTCCTTATATATAATAAGCGTAAGGGAGATCTTATCCAAAACTTTGGTCGGTCACTGTACTACCAAAAGTATATGATCCGTTGGATTATAAAACTACAAATATTCAAATAGATGATAACCGTTAGATATAATATTAAAAATTGTATTTGATTAATAATAGGATAGTATTTAAATACTAAAATGTGTATTTTGATAATTTAAACCAATTATAAATGGGTTTTCTATATTGAATAGAAATCTTTATGTAAAAATTCGTAATTATCTTTTCTCTTTATTTTATGGATAGTTCCAGTGAGATAAAAATTATTAAACCATCATTAAATTAAAGATAATTTTGTTAGCTTCGCATGGGCTGTAAAATCGTTAAAATCTGTTGTATAAAACTCAAGATAGAACACAAACAGTAAAGTGATTATCTAAATTTTAATAAATATTTTTTTTATTGTAGCACCAATTTAATTTTTTTCCTAATTCTTTTAAATTTATAAATTCTATTTTTATTTCAATAAAATATTAAAATCAATTTAAGAAACAATTAAAATCGATTGGTCCGTGTACGATCACTATACGACCAAATTAATAATTACAGTTAGATCTTAAATAGATCGATGAGAATTGTTTGATCTAATATTAAAACGTGTATCTGATAATTTACTTATCTTCATGTGGGGTGTAAAATCGTTAAAATCTAATTTTTAAAACACAAGATAAAGCCCAAATTAGTATAGTGGGTATTTAAATTCTAATAATAATTATTACGTCATAATTATTTTAATACCAATTTAATTACTTTTTTCTAACTATTTTAAATTTAGAAATCTATGTTCAAAAATTCAAATCAATCTAAGAAAAATTCTAATAAATAAAGAATATAATAATACGAGGATAAAATTTTATAAATTTGTGCATCTTTTTTATCCTATTTTATTAAATTTTATATCATAACTAATTAAATATTATTTATTATTAAATAATAAATTATACGCAAATGGTGATTTTGTTTTATAAGAACTCATAGAGACCTAATTTCATTGTTAGCAGGACTATATTCATATTTAAAAATACCGTATTTTGAAATTTTAGACTTAGCTACAGATAGGCCTAACTTTTTTAACCTATATACATTGTAAATTATAAATTCGAAACTTTAAAAGTTTGTTAATCAATTAGTATAGTACTTTTTTCAAAAATCGTACTTTATAAAAAATATTATCAAATAACCCATGTCTCCAAGAAAAAAAAATGAAAAAATTCTTATTTTTCAAAAAAAAACCTGTAAATTTTAATATGTTGTTGGTAGATTCAAACCTTACATCATTCTACGTGATAATTTTACTGTTATATCAAATGTTTCTCAACAATTTAATTTGAAAGATCCAACGATTATGGATTGAGTGATCAAGCGACCAGACTTATAAGAAAACTTTCATTATTTAGTCTTTAATATAATAACATAGATATTTACGGGATATACTATAAAAAAATGAATTTTATACAGAATTTTGATCGTCACGGTGTACTACTTTAAAAGAAGAACTATTACAAAAAAAATTATATTTTAATTGATAATTTATTTTCTCAAAAGTTCAAAGTTCCTGCATCATTAACATATTACAAAAAAAGAGTATATTATATTTTAGCAATAAATATTTTAAAAAATATAAATATTAAAAAAAATTATTTAAAAAATTAATGATGTTATCCTGGTAGTTTGATCCTAAATACCGCCAAAACATTCTCAACCGTTAGATCCAATACTTTTAAAAATAGACGATCAAGATTATATTATATAAAAAGAAGTTATTATCTAAAAATGATATAAGTTAAAAGATATTATATTAGGATTGGATTTTTCAAAAAGTTAAAACATAAAAATAGTTGTAATTAAATAAGGAAACCCATTTAATATCAAAATAACAAAAATCGTTTAATCTTAAATAGATAGGTGAAAACCGTTAGATTTAATATTAAAAACTGTATTTGGTTAATAAATGGTATTCTAATAATCTAAACGTAGATTTCCTAAATCGAATAGAATTCTCAATATTAAATTTCGTCACTTTATTCTCTTTTTAGTTTTAGAATAGTTTTTAATTGAAAAAGTACTATTAAACCACAACTAAATTAAAGATTATTTTGTGAATTTCATGTGGACCGTAAAATTGGTCAAATCTAACTTTTATAACTCAATATAAACAAATATTAAATTGAGCGTTTAAGATGTAATAAATATCAAAATTTTAACTATATTATTTTTTGGCTAAATCTTTTTTAACAATAATTTAATCATGTAAATTAATAACTTTTAAATATTAAAATATTCATAAATAAATATAATTATAAATATTAAAAAAACAATCGTGTGTTCCATGGATAATTAAAATATAATTATAAATAAAATAATTATAAATAAAATTTAAATAACCGTGCTATAAGCTAGTATACATAATAGATGACTCGCATTTATTTGTGTGTATAAAAATGTAGGCACCTATTTACTCAATTTTTATTTTTTTTTTGCTAAATCCTATCCACTCAACTTGGTTTGCGACGGAAAAAAAAAATGAAAGATAGGGCTGAGAAGAAGTTCAAAGTTCTGTGTCTTCATGGGTATGGCTGCAGCGGTGCATATCTTAAGATGAGGCTTCAAGTATGGCCTTCAAATGTACTCGAATCCATGGATTTTGTATTCATAGACGCTCCTTTTCCAACACACAGTAAACCATTCCCAGCTTTTTCCTGGTTTAGCGATTCTCCTGAGGTGCAGAGTCTTTCACACCATTATTTTCCACTTCCATTAATTTAGTTCATTCTCGTGTTACAAGTAGATTTTATTGCATTGGAATAAATTATGCACACACATATGTTAGAATCCAGTTGACCGACGCTATAGGCCCATTCTGTACTAGTGATAGGACGTTTAACGAGTCTATGTCACTCATTGAGGAAACCATGGTGAAGTTTGGACCATTTGATGGTGTTCTAGGCTTCTCTCAGGTAATTTAATAAACCAAGCAGCTAAATTATACATGAATTGACATGGACATGCAGGTCTTTAGTGTGTATGTTTGGTATTTTCGTTGAACTCGTATCGGATGTAACTATATATGCTATCTTTTTATTTCTTCAAAATCGACTCTGTTAAATGATACGACTCGTTTTGAACTTACTTCAACTAGGGAGCTTACATAGCAGCTGCTTTACCAGGGATGCAAGCCCAGGTAAATGGATGGACACTTGTACATATTTTCACTATTACAGGAACTTAGATACACACACATGCTCTAGGATAGAGCAAGTAGTTTGTGTGATGAAAGTCCTTAATTTCTTGCATGTTAGGGTATGGTTCTATCTAAAGTTGAAGCTATTAAATTTGTGGTGGTGATATCTGGAGGTAAGTTAGGAGGCTTCAAGTTTCCAGCTCCAACGCTAGCCAAAAATGCATTCTCCTCTCCGATTGAAATTCCCTCGCTGCACTGCTTTGGTACTCTTATTATCAGTCTTCTACATTTACCCACAACTCACACTCCTTGTTAGATTAGTTAATAATCAAAAATGGCTTTTTGTTTTGTTTTCTGTAATGTACACAGGTGAGAATGACTCATTTGCAAAGTTACCAGCAATTGAACTTTTGGGATCGTTTGTTGATCCTTTTGTAATTTTTCACTCCGGGGGTCATGAGGTTCCTAAATTAGGTAAGAGGTTTATGTCTATCCTTGTGACAGAGGACCATCCTTTCATTGATCTTGCTCTGGTTCATGCTTTTGTTGAAAATTTTCAAGAAAATATTTGAGAAAGTATTGAAAGATTGTCTGTTTGGTTCCAGATGAAAGAAGGGTTGAAGGTGATGATAAGTTTTCTCAATAAGATTCAAGCCCATGGAATCCGATCACATCTGTAGCTAAATCAATTACTTTAGGAAGTTAATTCCTGTTGTAAACCAAACAAGCACTGAGATGTTACTGATATGTACCACGCATGAAGTAAGGAAACTGTGATATTGCTAAATAAATAAATTGAGTTGATTTTGCAATCGAAATATGATAACAACTTAATCAGAGAGGATAGAACATTCTTGTATTAATCATGTATAGGTTTTTCTCGCAATCGGAGTACAGAGTCAAATTATACATGATTCAAATTTAGATCAACTCAGTTATAATTGTTTATCATCTTAATAAGAACAGTGTACAAAAATAGTTTAAGAGAAATGCTAGAGCCCCAAAACTATTCCCAAAAATTGTTACTAAATGAGTTTAGAATAGTAAATTTTCTAATAATAATATGGGACCCGCGTGCATTAATATGCGTTCACGAATTAAAAAAATCATGTAAAATCCACATCATTTTGCAAATATTTTGGAAACAATTTTTGTGATGCATAGCACTGAATTAAGTTTGTTTGTATTGAACACTGTCAATCTATCATTGATTGAGGAGGTAAAGTTTGGTTTCATGGTGGACCACTGGTCCCTAAAAATTGACATTTCAAGTTGGTTGCTAGCTTAATTTTGGTTTGTCCAGTTTTGTGCCGGAGTTCCCTCAATGACGCATCATATGATTTAAGGGTGCTCATATATGTTCATTCTAAAATGATAAATTATTGAAACTAATAATTTTTTGATAGAAATTAACAAAAATAATAATTATTTGATGAGATGGTTATATTTAACGATTGAAATACCCAACTATCAATTGGGTATTGCATTTGTATAAGATACCCACAAATGGGTATGTTTAAAATGTATTTATACTAGAAGTAACGTATTCTCTTCACAAGTCCAAGATATCACGACATTAGGTAACTTTGAAGAAAAAATAATGGTTTGATTTTGCCCCTCAGTCCCGGATTATGGACAAGGTACAGCGTCCGGGACTAGAGGTAACGTATTTTCTTTACAAGTCCAAGATATCATGATCTTAGGTAACTTAGAAGAAAAAATTGGTTTGATTTTGCCCCCCAATCCCGGATTGTGGACAAGGTACAGGGTCCGGGACTAGGAGTAGTTTAAATCCTTCACAAGTCCAATATATCATGACCTTGGGTAACTTAGAAGAAAAAATTTGTTTGATTTTACCCCCAATCCCAGATTGTGGACAAGGTACAGGGTCCGGGACTAGGAGTAACGTATTCTCTTCACAAGTCCAAGATATCATGACCTTGGGTAACTTTGAAGAAAAAATTGGTTTGATTTTGCCCCCCAGTACTGGATTATGGACAAGGTACAGGGTCCGGGACTAGGAGTGACGTATGCTCTTCACAAGTCCAAGATATCATGACCTTGGGTAACTTAGAAGAAAAAATTGGTTTGGTTTTACCCCCTAGTCCCGGATTATGGACAAGGTATAGGGTCCCGGACTAGGAGCAACGTATTCTCTTCACAAGTCCAAGATATCATGACCTTGGGTAACTTAGAAGAAAAAATAATGGTTTGATTTTGCCCCCCAGTCCCGGATTATGGACAAGGTACAGGGTCCGGGACTAGAGGTAACGTATTTTCTTCACAAGTCCAAGATATCATGACCTTGGGTAACTTAGAAGAAAAAATTGGTTAGATTTTGCCCCCAATCCCGGATCGTGGACAAGGTACAGGGTCCGGGACTTGGAGTAGTTTAAATCCTTTACAAGTCCAAGATATCATAACCTTGGGTAACTTAGAAGAAAAAATAATGGTTTGATTTTGCCCCCCCCCCCCAGTCCTGGATTATGGACAAGGTACAGGGTCCGGGACCAGAGGTAACGTATTTTCTTCACAAGTCCAAGATATCATTACCTTGGGTAACTTAGAAGAAAAAATTATGGTTTGATTTTGCGCTCCAGTCCCGGATTATGGACAAGGTACAGGATCCGGGACTAGAGGTAACGTATTTTCTTCACAAGTCCAAGATATCATGACCTTGGGTAACTTAGAAGAAAAAAATGGTTTTATTTTGCCCCGCGGCGCCTCCGGCGTGAGAATAAGAGTAGGCTTTGGAAGAGTTGATAAGGAAATAGAGAAATCTCAAAATGGGGTGTGTGTAAAATGATAGAGTCTAACCCCTAAACTTTCTTTCCTTGGGCTATTTATAGTCCCGGGATTAGGGTTTGGGGTTAGGTACCTGGAATCATGAGCGTTGATTCTTATGCAGCTGGGACACCTAGCTCAGGTAGATGGATTACAAGTGTCCATGTGAGAATTGTGGTGGTGTGTGCTTGTACAACTCTGACATGTGAAATGCTGATGCCAATCATTAGGAATCAAAAGCTATCATTATCAAGTGGGAACCTTAGTCATGACTGGGGTGCTAGGTGGAGTCCTTAGTCATGACTGAGGTGTCATGTGTCAGGACTCATTTTCTTTATTCTCACAATTTGGGCCTTTGGGGCTGGTTTTGAACTCATTGTGGGCCTTGATTACCAATTGGGCCATTTGTAGGCTATCAACTTCCGTAGATTCTAGCATGTATCAACTACGAAAAAGATTACCATAATGTTAATATTTAAATAATGTATTTTAGTCATGTGGTTCAAAATTACCCGATACTTTCCTTTTGTTATAATCAAACATTTCTTAACTTTTCAGTACGAGGACCGGGACATTGCGTCTCCATGCCTAGTTGTGAGAATCGGGAATGTGCAGGTTCAAATCGTTGGGAACTAGTGAAGGGGTCCTATTAGAGGGTTTGAATGAAACGAATTTGGTTCTTATACCAAAGAAGAAAAATCCAAGATTTGTAAGTGATCTTAGGCTCATCTCGTTGTGCAATGTTCTTGTTAAAATCATAACTAAAGTAATGGCAAACCGTCTAAAAGTGTTGTTATATGTAGTGGTGTCAGAAACTCAGAGCGCTTTTATTCCCGGAAGGTTAATCTCTGATAACATTTTGGTGTCCTATGAAGTAATGCATTACTTGAAAAATAAGAGACATGGAAAAGACGGGTTCATGGCTGTTAAGTTAGATATGAGCAAGGCCTATGATAGATTGGAATGGGATTTTTTGAAAGCTATGCTGGGGAGGATGGGTTTTAGTGAGCACTGGATTAAATTGATCATGGCTTGTATAACTTCAGTCACATATAATATAGTTAATGGTGAGCAAATTATGGGTCCTATTACTCCGTCTCGTGGGATTAGACAAGGGGATCCATTGTCTCCTTATTTATTTATAATTTGTGCTGAGGGTTTATCTGCGTTGTTAAAATATTATGAAGCCAAAAAGTGGATCCATGGTATCAAAATCTGCCGTCAAGCTCATGCTATTTGTCGATGATAGCTATTTATATTGTAAAGCTAATACGGAGGAGGCTCTTCGAGTAGTGGAGTTACTGAAGTTGTTTGAGGAAGCTTCAGGCCAGAAGGTTAGTGTGGAGAAATCGTCTGTTTTCTTTAGTACAAATGTTATTCCTTACAATCGGATTAATGTTTGTCAAGTTTCATTAATGAATGAAGCAGACAAGTATAGCAAGTACCTGGGGTTACCAAATTTATTGGGGCAAAAGAAATCGGTTTTGTTGGGATTCTTGAAGGAGAAGTTGGAAAATAAAATTCGAGTTTGGGAGAGAAACCCGGTTTTGAAGTCAGGCCAATAAATTCTGATTAAAATGGTGGGTCAAGCTTTACCTACCTATGCGATGAGCGTTTTTCTTTTGCCGATGGAGTTAATCAAAAGTTTGGAGAAAATGCTCACCAAGTATTGGTGGAATTCCACGCAAAGAGGCAAGAATAAGATTCATTGAGCTAGTTGGGAGAAGCTTTGTAAGCATAAATCTACTAGAGGTCTAGATTTCAGAGATTTCAGAAGTTTTAACCTTGCCATGTTAGGAAAATAGGGCTGAAGATTTTTGACTAACCCGGATAGCCTAGCTTCCAGAGTTTACAAAGCAAAATATTATATAAATGGGAATTTCCTGGATGCTCAACTAGGAGCAAGTCATAGTTTTACTTGGCGAAGTGTCTAGGAGGCTAAGGAGGTGGTAAGTTCGGGAGTTTGCTGGAAGATAGGGTCGGGAGAAAAAATAAGCATCACAGGTCAACCGTGGCTTGCTAAGGCAGATAATTCATATATCACTATGGTATGTGAATCATTTCAGAATGGTACAGTGTCGGGGTTAATGCATATTGATAGAAGGGAATGGGACCAAGAGGTGATCAAAGATTTGTTTAATGGCCGAGATCAGAAGTGTATTCTTGAGACCCCCATACATGATAATGATGTTGAAGACACTATTCTATGGAAACATGAAAACTCAGGGACATACTCCGTAAAGAGCGCATATAGATTGATCCAAAGGATGAAAGGTTGTTATACTACAGAGGAGAGATTGAAAGTGCTGATTCATCTATGGAAACTCAAAGCTCCCCCTCGAGTTCTGAATGTAGTTTGGAGAGCAGTGACTGGGTGTCTTCCAACGTTGTTGCAGCTGTACTAGAAGCGTGTCCCAATAAATACTCAATGCCCAGTTTGTTTATCATGTGAAGAATCGATTTTTCATATTTTGGTTCTTTGCCCGTTTGCATTTAGTTGTCGGAGTCGAATTTTTCCAGGGATGCAAATGCCTCAGGTTCAGGATTTTGAAAGTTGGTTAGGCGCCATCTTTGAGCAGAATGACCACAATAAAAATGCAGAGGTAGTCTCGGTTTATTGGGCGTTATGGAGGGCATGAATGATGTGGTTTGGAACAGGAAATATGCGAAAGTAAATAGAGTAATAGCGTCAGCAAAGCAGTACCTTTTACAGTGGAATTTTGCCCAAGTAAATTGCTCGAGTGCTCCGTCCAGATTCGCGTTCGAAGGGGATGGTGCTATTACATGGGTCAGACCTCAAGGGAACTCAATAAAGGTAACAGTTGATGCGGCTCTTTTTGCAGATAGCAGGAAGTATGGGTTGGGTATTGTGGCTCGAGATTCAGCAGGTAGGTTAGTAGCAGCTAACACAAAATGTTTCTCGGGGGAGGTATCAGCTGAATTTGCAGAAGCTGTAGCAATTAAAGAAGCTCTGTCTTGGATCAAGGAGCAAAACTGGCAGGAGGTTTCTCTCGAATCGAACTGTTTGGCGGCTGTGCAAGCAATCCACAGTAAGGTGGAGATGAGATCGAGTTTTGGTCAAGTGGTGGAAGAGTGTCGATGGCGTCTCCGTCTTTCAAACATTAGTTCTTTGTTATTTATTAAACGATCTGCAAATGTAGTTGTCCATTGTTTTGCAAGGGCATCTTACAATTATCATGATCGTAATTTCAATAGAAGGTTTGTTCTTATTGAACTTCAAGATTGTCTTTTGTTGGAGGATGTTAGTGAATAAAACTTCTCAGCTTTTGTCACACAAAAAAACAGAGCAACGTGCTTAAACATAGGTGGATGTGTTTTTATTTATTTTAAAGTATGTATTAATACGGGTGAAGGTCCTAACTTAATTTTCAACAAATTCGACCAAAATATCTAGATGGAAATTTGGTGTATTAAAGTTGGATTTTCATTATTTTTTTGGGGATTTAAAATGTTTGGATTTATTAATTTTGAATTTTAAATAAAATATTAAAACCTGATAATATTGATTAGGATAACATAAACTCGTTTAAAAATTTAGACTATTCAAACAAGATTTTAAAACTATTCTTAAAAATCTGGCAACATTTATTTAGAATTCAAATAGTATTGAAAAATTCTTAATTCTTATAAAATGACCGACTTTTTCATATATTCTACTTAAATTAGTAACATTCTATTAAATTATGTTAAACACGTAACATTAAAAATTTTAAAATTCATGAACTTTTATTGATTTCTTAAAATCTAAATTGAATAGGATCAAATACTACGTTATAAGAGTGATACACTACGTCACTTCCACATATTCAACTGAGATTTTGAAGGTTATTTTGGATTTTATAAATTCAATTTGTTGAATTTAGATTTTCGTAGATTTATTATAATGTGGTGGTGTCCAATTTAGATTTCAAAATATTTTTTTATAATTTAGGTGCATTCATTTCAGATTTCAATAAAAAAAATCATTAAAATCGAATGAAAAATTCAACAATTTAGATTTTGTAATGATGATTTTGATGAATTTACTAGTATTTCTTATATGAATATTGAAATTTTCCTAAAATATATAAGATATGCTTTTTCTTGAAATATAATCCTAATATTTTGTGAAATTTTGTAGCAATTCTACAAGATTCTCAGTAGATTTTACCAAACATGCAACAAATTTATGAGTATCAGATGTTATTATTGTTCCGATAAAATCTCTTAAAAAATCTCAATTAAATAAAATACTATTTTGGTGAAGAATCTCCTGATGCCTTGGTGGGGAGCGGGACTCATACGTCATTATTAGCGGATGGTTACGTTCATAATACCTGGGAGCCGTAGGTGTTGTGTCTTTTCTGACAATTTTTGTAAAAATTGGATTAGTATTTTGAACTAGTAACGTCGTACCTCATAGTTATTCTTGTCATTTTTTAAAAGCTAATTTTTGTTCAAATTAAAAGGTGATTTGCTATAACTATTTTAGTAGAATTAATGACACCATATTAAACCATTTTTACCCCTTTTTTTTAATTTTCTAAATAATTGGAATTTTTTTATAAAATTTAAAACAAAATCATTTTCTAAATTATATAACATATACTTGATATAAATTAGTATGAATAGAAAACAGATAAATCATTCTAGTAACTAAATTTTGAAAATATAATTGAAAATATTTTTTCTATAATGAAAATATTTATATTTTTGAAATTTTGTGCTCGACTTAAATTCGACCTTTCTATTTGTGCTCGACTTAAATTCGACCTTTTGTTAAATCCAATTTTAAACTCGAGTTTTTTTCGCGTAAGACCAAAATTTTGTGAAAAATATGTCTCATTTAAGTTCGCAATCTAGGCCGAGTTTTTCATTCATCAGTTTTTTGGTGGATCCACGGATTTTTTGAATTCAAACTTATATCTATATTGTTAAGAAATAAATTATGTATACGGTTCAAAAGCGATATTAGAAAACACTCTAATATAGCGAACAATTTCAATCTATCAAATTGTTTAATTAATTTTATTTATTTAACGTATGAATTGAGGTTGTCAATATGTATACTTTAGATGCGCCTACGGCACATCTTAAAGTTTAGAGATCACAAAACGAAAAAATAAATGAACGGCTGAAAGCGAATAAAAATGTTCAAAATTATGTTAATACGCTATACAGTTTTGTACATTGATATCTAAGTAACTCGATTTAGAAAATTTCTAAATATTATAACGTAAATGATGAAAAAGGTATGTTCGTACAAGAAATGATTATAATAATTGTATGAAAGTGGTATTAGATTGATCGTTAAATTAGCCGAATCAAGTTGTGGAAAATTTATGGCTTAGGCCGCTTCGCGCATGGGAGTCGGATGAAGTGTTAAGATTGAATGATTACGTAAATGCTATCAATTTTACGATGGGGGAAGACTGTCTTACATGGTTAAAAACCAAATCCCCATATAGTAGTAAAAAAGGGGGGGATTTTCTTGTTATTGCTATATTGCTTGTTGAAAGATCAAAGCAGGTTTTATTCCGAGTGAGTTACCAGAAGTGGATAAATTTTTAGACTTGATTAGTCCCAATATTTTCATCAATTTTATTAGTAGAGATTTAAATAATGGAGCTGACGACCTTGCAAAACAAGGTATGAATAGGAATAAATTGTTGGAGGCCTGGTGTTAGTTTTTTCTACTGGGCTGGGCTAGGTTGTTCGATGGGCTCAAGAAGTGTGGTCTGGGAAGTATTTATTTTTTAGTAGTCTGTTTTGTTTTATTATTTTCATTATTTCAATTCGGTAGAAATTCCAACAGTCGGGGTACTAAGGCGGGATTTTGTTTCCTTAGAGCAACTCCAATGGGACACTAAATCACTATAATAGTGATAGATATAGTGTCAAAATAACTCCAATGGGACACTAAAATAGTGACCCAAGGTCACCAAATGAGTTTTGGGTCACCAAATTTGGTGACAAAAGTACATTTGGTGATCCTTGGACACCAAATTTGGTGACTTTCAAAATTCCAACAATACCCCTATGTTTGTTAACAAAACAAATTTCTTTCATCTATGTCCTACTAAAGTTAATTGTTTTTATAAATTTTAACTTAAGATTTTATCAATTGAAACTTCTTTTCTTCTTAACTCATATTAATTCTAAAATATTTTTTTGTATCTTTTTATTCTAATTTTTTAAATTTTATTTTTAAATTTTTTTTACTTTAAACTTTCACAATTTTTTTTAAATCATGAATTATAAACAACACACTAGATTTAATTATAAAAATAAAATCATAAATTCATAATGATAAATAAGAAGTTATTTATAATATAAAAAATGAACAAAGTTAGAAAATTCTATTTTATAGGTGAAAGATTCTTTAGAATATTCTATTTTATAGGTGAAAGATTCCTTTTAGTGACAATTATAGTGTCCCTTGGTTGGAGTTCATTTTATGGATGGTGTCTTTTTGACACCAAAATAGTGTTATAGTGACACTATTTTGGTGTCCTTGGTTGGAGATGGTCTTAGAAGATAGTGGGATTGGCATTTGTGTCTAGGGTTTTGTTCTCTTCCACTTCTTATTTATGTTTATTTAAACAGTTGTAGTTCTCTTAGATCTCCCATATGTTTACATATGTCACATACACTAAATAGAGTTATGGAAGTTGTGGAGGTCCTATGGCAACTCCCTCCTCAGGGACGCTTTAAGGTGTTTGTCAGCACTTTCTTCTCTGAGCACCCTCTCTCTAACGAAAATGTTTCGGGGATTGGGGTGGTCATAAGAACTCACAGAGGTCGTATTGCAAGGATGGTTGTCGGGACTCTTGGTTTTGAATAGACCTGACAAATCAGTAGTGTCGTGTCGTTTCGTGTCGTGTAATTTTGTGTTTCGGGTACTTTTTGGCTATACACGAAAACGACACCAACTCAAATCGTGTACCCAAAACTGTAACACGAACACGACAAGAGTGATACACGACACGACACGAGATACACGAATTTTTTCGTGTACACGAAACGAAACAAAATAGACACGAATAGCAACGAAAACACGAATGTTTACACGAAATTTCTTAAAGTTCACATTACATTGTCAAACTAATAAAATTGTTCTTCAGAATTACATTAAACAGAAACCAAATTGATAAAAGCATTATATTAATCAGGCTAACAGAAAACCAAGTCATGTACTTTTCAGTAACAAGTACTAGTCATTGTCATTGGCGAGGAGCTTGTTTGATGTGTTTTCCCGGAGTAGAGTCCAAAATCTGTAACACAGATTAAGATCAACCTTTGAAAAACTACAAGAATGCAAGAAACTATGTGTTATGTATACAGAGCACATCCTGGACAAATAAATGAACATGAAACTAGACTAAAGGAATCAGAAGGATGATTTAAAGAAAATAAAAAAGGCTGCAAAGTAGTTGCTGATCAGAGCAGATAATATAAGCTATTAACTGCAGAACAGATAATATAAGCTATTAACTGCAGAACAGATAATATAAGCTATTAAATGGTGTACTGTTTCCAAATTCCATCACCCTTATTCCTTGCTGGTAACTAAAATAGCAACCCGGTGATAATACTATGAACATATATTCATAGAGTAACAAGATTAGCAACCAGAAAGCAAGATGTGTACCTCCAGAAAGCTCCATGTATATTGAACAAAACTTTATACCAAATTTATAACTGTAAGAAAAATCAAATCTAAATTTTTTTAGGAAGAATAGTCTAAAATGCTGGCTAGTCAGAATTATAATCAATCCAAGTAAAAAAATAGTTTGGCTAGTTACGAATGAGAAAGGTTTATAAAACAATACCTCAACATTCTAACCATCTTGATCAGGGTGATCCGTAATGTCAAGTTTCATGATATCTTGAGTGAGTTCTTCCAAAGGATAATTATGATAAATTGCAATCGGAGATACAAAACAACATTAAAAAAATTCAGCTTTAAAGAATATGCTCATAAAATAGAAAAATGAAGTAGTAAGCGTTATTAGTTTATTACCTTCTTGCTCATTGAATTTTCAATCACGAGTCCAAATCAAACTCTCCACAATATTGTATAACCACATTTTTGAGAAAGTTTCCAGTCCCAAAAGATGAGTTATAAGGGATCGTATAACCATATTTTTGACATTTCGTTGTATCTCCCTCTGTTGTACCCTTGATGTAAGCAAATGTATCCCAGACCTTCGACCACTTCCGTTTAGTACCCTGCATTTTTGCCTTTTGTGGCTTTTCTTCCTTAACAGGTTTAACAGAACCCTTTGTCGACGGTTTTGTATTTGCATTTTCGTTCTCTCGTATATCTGCCTCATCTTCCTCGCTTAGAGATTCATATAGCTGAAGAAAATCATCATAAAATAAATTAAATCTAACAAAACAAAATCTAACAAAACAAAATCTAACAAAAGACACCATAAAACAAAATCTAACAAAAGACGCCATAAAACAAAATCTAACAAAAGATTCGAACAAAGATTCAAAAGACACCGGAATTCGAATTCGAATTGAAATAAAGATTCAAGTATTACCGGAATGTTCGATTCTGGATGTTCTTTGGCCATTAATTAAGTATTACCGGAATTGAATGCTCTCGATCTGAATTGGAAAGGATTATTGGACTTGAGGTTGAGACTTGTAGACTGTAGTTGTATTATTGTTGTGCGGCTGAGCTAAGCTAACCCTAAAATCCTAAATTGTATTGAGTCTATTGACCCGTGTCTTTGTCATTGACCCGTGTATAATTAATAATATATATTAACATTTATAATATATTTATAATATATTTATTTTTAATTATTTATATATTTATTTATGTCGTGTACTTCGTGTTCGTGTACTTGAAGGGTAAATCCAAAACCGACACTAAATCGTGTACTTTCGTGTTCGTGTATTTTCATGTCGTGTACTTAAAATGCAAACACAAACACTAAATTTTCGTGTCGTTTTGTGTCGTGTATAAAATTGTCGGGTCTAGTTTTGAAGACAAGAGGCTTAATGAGTTGTATGCTATGCTCGAAGGAATGAAAAGAGCTTTCTTAGAGGACGTCCATGACTTTGAGTTTGAAACTGATAATGAAGAAGCTTACTGGGAGTAGCGTAATGCGGCTGAACTAGGTGTGGTTCCTAATCATAGGTATGTGGTCCAACAACTCACACAACGTCGTGCTGATAGAAACTTTGGCATGGATTTTAGGCCCATCAACATCAATACTAAATCTTTGGCGAGGTACTTGGCTCTCTATCGCGCTGAAAATTGGGATCGTATAGTGATTATTGTTGGCCCCTTTGGTAGGGTGTTTGAACTCTGGAACAATGACATGGGCTTGGGGCCGATTGATGAGCAGATCATGGCGGTCCATGAGCTCGATCTGCTTGCTGGAGTGGAAGTTGCTGAGAAAGTAGTGGAAGATGAAACTTTGCTTGCTCAGGACATGGTTTGAAGCATTAAGTCTGTCTCTTATTATGTTTGTAATGGAGTTGTTGTTCGTTTTTTGTTTTATGTATTATTGGGCTAGTTGTAAGTAGACATGGCAATTTGGTATACGACACGAACACGACACGGATAATTAGTGTTTGGGTGCAAAAATTTGGTACATGAACACGAAAAAACACGAATATAATTAGTGTCGGGTTTGAGTTTTCACAATAGGTACACGACACGGAACGAAAGTACACGAATTAATGAAGTAAATAAATAATTTTAAAAAATATATATTATTTATAGTATTGCATATTTAGAAAATATATAAGCAATTACATATGAACAATAAATAAAAGTTTCACGACTAATTGGTAGTAAGTTATACATTTATATATAAGAAGTATACATTTATATATATAAGTTATATTTACATTTTTTTGTAAAATTGTATGTGATACATATTTAATACACATTTCATAAAAATTTACATAATTAAAATAGTTTTATAATATATAAATTTTAATTAAATTAAATTTATATTTTTGTTTAATGTACACAAATATGACACGTAAAGTATATGACACGGTCCATTGTCGGATCTAGTTCAAAGGCTTTAGCTTTGGTTGAATAGTTGCTATTATCTTTGAATTTAGTTTTGGGTTGGGTATTTGGCTTGATTGCTTTGAATTCGTTGTAATGGGCTCTGTGTTAAGTCGGTGCATTCCACGTATTGGCCAATTTAACTCCTTTTGTTCCGGTTTCGTATTGGCTTTTATTAGGGCTGTAAATTGATCTTAGACTATCCGATATCTTAACTTATATCCGATTCGAAAATATGATATATGTTTCATATTCGTTTTACAAATGATCCAAATTTGACGGAAAAATCAAACCCGAATAAAATATGATCCCGGATATGAACACCTATATACCCATTCAGATTTGATCTCATATTCTTTTTTATAAAATGATTCTACCCGAATATGATCCATGATCCGTATTCAGTTCAAACCTGAATATAAATTATAAGTTTAACCTATTACATTTCTATGTAAATAGTCATTTTATAATTTCTTAATATTTTTATGTGTTTAAATTTTCACAAAATAAGATTTATTCATCCTTATAATGCAAATATTATCATCATCATATATACTTAATACATCATGTATTTAAACTTTTGAATTCATGATTATTATGTTTTTAATAATAATATTATTATTTGGAATAAATGATCATTTATTTAGTTCAAATAAAATACTGGCTCATATTTGACTCGTATCCGATGGATCACAAACTACCCGGTTAGAAAAAATAAAATACGATACTAACTCATATTTGGTTTGGATCCGGAACTCAATACCCGGAATCAGTTTATATCCCAATAAAATGATTCCGGACCCAAATTTGAATATTATAAAAGTAAAATGATTCGAGACTTGAGCAAATGGGTGTCTTGTTTTACCCCGGATCATTTTACGCCCCTAGCTTTTATGGACTTTACCTTTAAAAAAATGATTGATCGTTAAATTCACTTTACGCGGAATCGAATTGTTTAAAATATTCAAAATTTTTAGACAAAAATTTGTATTTTCATTAATCGAAAATTGTGTTTGCACAATGTTTCGAAATTTTCTTGAAAGATATCATAACATGTTATCATTTTTTGAATAAATTAATTCATGAAAGGTGAGCATAAACAAGTCTATATCCTTTTTTATTTTGAAACTATACAATATAGTTCCAAAAAAATGTATTAAGAAAACAAGAATTTTAATTTGAGAAAAATACAAGATTCTTTTTCACCTCATTCCTATTTCCAGCCGTATTTTTAAAAATCCGCAGCTTTCTCTCGGGCCCTTACCCTAGCACAATAAGTATATAAACACGCCCAGCCAGTCAGCCACACCCGCACAGATATATATATATATATATATTTGAAGCTCACTTGTTTGTATCTCTAGCTCATTTCAGAAATGCTCCTTGCTTTCTGTATCTCTAGCTCTTTATTTTTTCATTCTTTATTATAATCTTATTACATAAGTGTTTTATAAACACCCATTGTTGTTTGTTGTAATGGCAGACTCAGACCCTTTTAGTCTTGAAAACCTGCTTTGTACTGAAACTGATAATCTGCATTTTGATGACCTTGAGGCCACTGATGATCTCAACCGTCCAATAGATTTTGATAATCTTGTGGGCTTTGGATCAGAGCCGTTGATTGGTCTTGTTCCATTGCAGAGTGATGAAGTTGTGTCTTTTTTGTTTGATAAAGAAAAAGAGTTTTTGCCAGCTAGTGATTATTTAGAAAGATTGACTAATGAAGACCTTGATTTATGTGATGTTAGAACAGAAGCTGTTGATTGGATATACAAGGTGTGTGTCTTGTGTCTTTCTTGTCTTTTTTTTTTTTTTTAATTTAATTGGGTAAATTATTTTTCTTGGGTTTTTGTTGAATTTTAGGGTGTTTGTGAGATAAGGGTGTTGGATTTTATTCCTGTTTAGTCACCATTGTTGTTTGATTGATGCTTTAGATGAATTTAAAATCTTTACTGATTTTTTCGTGTATCGTTGTTAATGATGTTTTGATTGATAGGGAAATGTTGTTTTGTGAGTAGTAATTGCTGTGTTGATTATATGGTTATGGTTATGTTTGTCTTTATGCCTAAATAGGAGTGATGACAATGTCGAATTTCTGATTCGGGTTTTTTGTGTTTGTGATTAATAGGCTCATGCTCATTTTAGTTTTGGAGCGCCGACTGCTTGCTTAGCGATTAATTACTTGGATCGCTTTCTTTCTGTTTATGAGTTTCCAGTAAGTTTATGGCATCATTTAAAGCTCATTGCTTGTATCGTAATTTAGTCTTTGTGTGTGCGTATTAACATGCTAAATTGCTAATTGCCTCTTGTTTATATTCATTGCATAGGGTGACAAATATTGGAGTGTTCAATTGGCAGCTGTGGCCTGCTTATCGATAGCAGCAAAAGTGGAGGATATTTTTGTGCCACCTATCGTTAATATGCAGGCAAGAAATTTTTTTCTAAAGATTATAATATGCCTCCATCATGTGTGTGTGCGTGTGTTATGTTTATACTAGCTGTGTGACATACTCTGTTTTCTTCTTATTAAAGCTTGGTGTGAATCTTTGATTGTTATAAGAAAATGTGGTTCTGTTTTTTTCAGGTTGCAAATCCTAGCATGATTTTTGAAGCTATAACGATTAAAAGGACGGAGCTTTTAGTGTTGAACAGCTTGAAATGGAGGATGCACGCTTGTACCCCGTTTTCTTTTATAGATTTCTTCATCAGAAAGATCAAAAGTGAAGAAATGATTCCATCAGGGTCTTTAATGTATGGATCTTTGATCTATAAATCAATCCAGTTCATTGTAAACACAATGAAAGGTCTCACAATTATACCATTCTCATTTTAATTTTTCTTTACAAATGATTTACATATTAAAATATAGCTTGTGCGATTAAAACATTGACATTTATTGGTGGAAATTGAATGCAGGTACTGATTTCTTGGAATTCAGGCCCTCGGAAGTTTCTGCTGCTGTAGCAATCTGTGTTACGGGAGAAACACAGGAACCCGACATTGACAAGGCAATGTCTGGTGTCATGCATTTTGAGAAGGTAAACAATTGAATAAAAGACAGGACAAATCTGATGGTTGTCGCACTTTCTTCATATAATAATTGGATTTTTTATTCTTGTATATTCTTTAAACACTTGATTTATTTGGACTTTGCAGGTTAGGCTATCGAAGTGTTTTGAAATGATCAAAGGGTTGACATTGATCGCAGAGAGCACCGATGTAGCTAATGGCCCGGCAGCAGTAGCTCGAGCAGGGCCCTCAAGTCCTAGCGGGGTGTTGGATGCAGCATGCTTAAGCTATAAAAGTGATGAGAGAACAGTTGTTTCAGGGCCAAGTTCTTCGCAAGCTGCTAGTCAGGATCCTAAAAGGAGAAGACTAGATTGATGATTTCAAGAGATCAGGTCTTTAATATGGACTTTTGTTGCATTACTCAAGTCCAAACAATTTTGATAGAAGGGTAGTTTTGGTGTGGCTTACTTTGCAAGTGCCCACTTTCATATAGATTATCACAAATCAATAGATAGACATATACAAAATAGAGAAAGAGAGAATAGGAGTTTCATGTCATGAGCATGAAAAGGAATTAAGGATTGTGACTTTGTTAAAAACAAGTCATTTTAGCAAAATAGGGGGGGGGGGGGGGGGGGGTATAGCAAAAGAAAGAGGTTGAAATTGCAAGGTAGAAGAGTGTTTGTTATTCTTTATATTTCTTATATGAAATCCAGACAATTGTTTCAATGTTTAATGGAAGCATTTTCCTATAAATTGGTGTTTTACCAACATTTCATGTTACTGGTGAAATGATCGAATTTATGGATGCAAATGGGGCCTATGGGTCTTTTGAAATTTACTTCATTTTTGTTGAAGATATCAAAAGTTAAATGGAGGGAAAATATTATTACTCATACATTTCAGATGTGTTTATATATATTTTAATCCGATATGGTGATATTCTATTGGTATCCGAATTTGTGTCCAAATTTGGATATATTTAAACGAAAATATCAGAATCAGAATCCGAATATAGCGGGATAATATATTCTGATCCTTTTTTCATAGCAGATTTTTCTGTTTATTGCTGCATTTTATGTCATATAAATGTTAAGTTTACTTGGCTTTTTTTTCTTTTTGCAATAATCATTGTAATGTATACTTTTAAATATAATTATTTTATTTTTGAAATATAAATTTGAATGATATAATCTATATGTCCATAAAATGTTCACAATTATATATATCTCAATTAAATATTTTATTTTATGAATGGTGATATAAATAAAAATCATAAATTGAATACAATGAATATTTTAAGTGAATATTAGATTTATGGTTAAACTTAAAAAGAATAGATAATTGAATAAATTTTTCAAGAATTAAGCCAAAATTGATAACAAACAAACTTGAAAACTCCATAACAATTTCATAATTTTAATATTCGTTACAGTTCGCTTCTAAATACAGTAAAACCTCGATAAATTAATAGTATTAGAATCAGTAAATTTTATTAATTTATCGAGGTAAAATATACACTAACTCTATTATATCGGAATTGAAATTTTTATTAATTTATTGAGATTCTACTGTAAGTTAAATTCATTTTGAACTTGATAATTTTTAGGCAAATTAATATTTTTTTTAAAAAATTAAACTTAAATTCGATAAGAAAAACTCAACCCAGTTGGTAGGTAGTGAACCGTATCCCAGTTATGGTGTCAAAAAAATCGATGAGTCAATTAGGAAGCCAAACAAACTCATGCAATCTTCATAGTTTGTTCAACAACTTCTCATCAAATTAACATTTTTCCCTCTTATAAATATACCCTTTTAAGCTGTTACTTCTCAACAACAACAACAAAACTCAAGTGCAAAGTTGATCAAAACCTTCCTCTAAATATGGCTACTTCATTTTTGGCACTACTACTACTTACCAGCCTTGACATGAGTCTAGGAGCAAGGCATCTCCTGCAGAATAGTCCCCCTGCAGCTACCTTGCCCACAATACCTACCATCCCCTCCCTGCCTAATACTGCATTACCTCCGTTACCCGCCATGCCTACGCTACCCAAGGTTGCGTTGCCACCTCTACCCGCGGTATCGATGCCTACACTCCCAGCTTTGCCAAAAACCACGTTGCCACCTTTGCCAAGCACCCAGGTTCCGTCTATGCCAATTCCCACAATGCCGACCCTCCCAAAACTTACACTACCTCCTCTTCCTTCCATCCCGACTTCTATACCAACTACTATTCCTGCAATTCCTTTCTTCTCACCACCACCATCCAATTAACTAGGCTTCACGTGAGAAGATTTCGTCGGATCTTTTTCCCTCGGAATACGTACTACATTTTATTAGCATTTGGTTTGAGTTCATGTATCAGTCTGTGTCATATTTGAAGTTTGGGATTTGTATTGTGGATTCATTGTAATTTTATTTCGAATAAATGTTTACATGCATAATGTTTTTTAGCTTTACTCCAAGATTAGCATAAACATCCCTAAATGTTAAAACCATTGGAACATTGAGTTCATTTTATCCTATGATTTATGGATTCACGGTGACAACATTATTCAAGTGAAAAGTTAATTAGTTACATTCGAAATTATTTAAAATACAATTAGCATTGGACTTGCTCTTACAGACTGTAATAATGTAGAGGCAAAAGGCGGACAACTAGAGAGTTTAATACTAGTGCAAAATTCAAATCAAGAAGGTGAACAAACTCTCTCAAAGTAACATATAAGTTGTGTTTACTTGGTTGGAATGGAATCGGGAGAGGGTTTGCACTCTTTTTAATTGGAGAGGAATGTTCACTATTATCTCTTACATCCTTCAGTCTTTTCCGCACCCAAACAAAATTAAACTCTCTCACTGAAACAACCTTATTCAAGATGAAGGTTTCTCAGTGACTAAGTAGCACTAAATTGCAAAATCATACTGGTAAATCCATCAATTAAAGACACCAACCTAGTTTTACTACTCTTACTAGCCTAGGAGTGAGGTATCGCTTGCTGACAATTCCACCTGCTACTTTGCCCACACTGCCTACCATCCCAACCATGTCTAAAACTACATTGCCTCCGTTACCAGCATGCCTACCCTACCCAAAGCCAATTTGCCTCCACTTTCAGAGAAAAACTTGCTAACACTCCCAACTCTGCAAAAGCAACATCGCCGCTTTGCCAAGCACCCAAATGCCAAACAAGGCCATCATCCACTTTTAGCAACCATAATTATCCATCCAAATAGTTGTGGAGTGTATCCCTACCGTAGACATATTTTTTGTATCCAAAGGGGTAGGAGATTGAATTGACCTTGTTTTTTTTTAATTTTTGCTAATTCAATGTCCATAATTGAGGTCAATTGTACCTAACAAAGAATAACATTCGATACATAACCTTCTGATGCAATTCATCTTTATTCCCCCCTTATAAGTGAGATTCAGGCAATGGATCGATAGAGAGAATTCTATTACATGTCAAAACTCTTAACAATGACAACCACACACACACAGTTAAATAAATGCAAGACTTCACTAGACAACTCAAATTAGGGAAGTGCTTTGAAGTCCACCAAGTGCTTGTGACTGATCACTGTGCACCCAATAAACAAGCTTCTTCGATGGATAATAGTAGCAAACACCCCAACCAAATGGAGAAAGATATATTTTCAATTTGCAATCTAACAATTGTAGCACAATACATATGCAATATTAGAAAACTAAAGTATCATTTTATTTACTGTCTGTACAGTATAAGATATCTTTGAAGCATTGTCGTCAGTAATCCATATAGGCAAAATAATGTCATCTTTCATGAATGAAAAAACGGGCTGATAACTATCATCAATGAGAATATGGAAACAACCAACTAAAGCTATCCTATGATAATTACTGCTGTACCAATATTACTTAAGCAAGCACCAAAATATATGTGAAACTAATAGCAGTAGCTGTGTCCACCTCTCACCAAGGTCGAGGATTACCATGTTAGCAGCTTGAAGTTGTATTAAGTATCAACGCTTGTAAAACACAATATCTCTACTACAATTAGTTCTGATAGCTTCTTCCAAATCCTCAGCCCGGTCAAAGTCAACTTTGAAAGTCACCATTGTAGTATCATCTTTTCCTGTATCATAGTCCTGCTCTATGTCCTCAACTTGAAAATGTTGCAGCTGCAGATACACAAGAATGGCATAAGGTTGTGCTCTCCAATTCATGATGGTGATATTTAAATCTAGCTAAATAACTTATTGAAAGTAACTTTACTATGATCTTTGAAGATTATAGAATTAAAAAATTGAAGCATCCCTTGGTTTTCTCTACAGATACAAGAACTGTGCTACTAATTGTTTTTCTCAGGTGGTAAAGAATCTTAAAGGGGGTATATATTAATCTTATCATATTTTATGTATGTCGATCCATCTAATGCATTAAATCAAGTAAAATGATTTTTTTAGAAATTTAAGCTTTCGACCGTTCATTTGAGAAAAAAAAACTTGAACATTAGGACTAGATGAACAATTCCTTGACAATGACAATAAACTGGAGAAACTTTTTCAAGAAAAAAGAGTGCATCATTAAATAACATTATGTTATAGGCACCCACAGTCATGCACTCTGCTTGTGATAGTTTGGGGGGCTTTTTTATTACCATTATGTAATACAGGTAAAAGCATCAACCAAAATACTTCTAACTATGGACGCGGTACCTGATGATACAAAAGCCCCACAAGGTCATATGTCACCTCCAAACCCATTGGAATCTACAATATGATAATAATATATGTGAGGGATAATCTCAATCACGCAACAGTTAAGTAAATCATTAACAAGGCTGGTAGAGTTAATAAGCTTAAAAGCAAAGTCATGATCAGTACATTACTTTAGATTTGAACAGGCAAGTAGGGGCATTTTTCAAGCATTCCGATGCTACTCCTCCATAAGCCCTAACTAATCCTCCAGTGCCAAGTTTAATACCCCCAAAATATCTGAACACAAAACAAAAAGGTATTTATTTATTTTTGCAAAAGAGACAGATGAACTCTATCCACTTTTCTGAAACACCTCACTTAAGGCGAGCGAAAACCGAGAAAAAAATAGAAACTAATAATCATACAAGAAAAAAAGAGAAGAAAACCGCATTTAGTGGAGCTGACCATGTACCTGATGACAACCACCATTACTCTATCTAATCCTGACGATTCAATGGCAGAATAAATGGGTTTGCCAGCTGTACCTGATGGTTCCCCATCATCATTGCTTCGGTATTGATCTCCAACCTGATATTAAATAGACAAAGACTGCTATATCATTATTAAAAGAATAATTCTCTACACTTGCATAAATCATATGATCGCAATTCACTCCACATGTCAACTGACTAATAGAAATGTAGACAATTAACGCGAAAAACAAACTATTTCCATAACTAAAGTTCCAGCTTTTCAAAGGAGAGTACAGGCTTTTTGTTTTTCCTCTCCCAGTCACCAACAGCAACTTTAGAGCAGGTAGGCATACGTAATTCCAGGAAAAAAAACAGATAAGTATACAATATAAAATACAACATTATACTACCTATAATTGCAGATTAAAGCTTGATTTCGACTACGAATGTATCATGACTCTTTAGCTTAAAACTCAACTCTAATACAACCCAGTATAGTTAATCAGCGCTCCAAAACTCGAATTCATTGCAGAACATATCACATCCAACTTGACCTAAGCTCGAATCCGATAAACTCAGACTGGAGTTCATCTTGACATATTAATTCCAAATATACGCAAATGAGTACGTTTGTAATTGAATCAAAAGAAATAATATCGATACACGACCCTCAACTCATTAATCAATTCAAACTCGTCAAGTCGAATTCTATTATTTTCGCTTGTCAAATCAACTTATTTATTTCAGTAGCGAGATACCCATTTCCACAAGAAATTAAAATTTCAAAAAATATGCAAAATTCCAATAAAAGAAAAGAAAAAGAGGGGCGGGGATTGAAAGTAGTAACCTTATAAGCCCAACAATTATGAGTGGCGCGAGACTCTCTGACCCGGGAGAGAAAAGAGTGAGCAGAGGATTCATCGAAGAGAGGGGCAGCAATGGCTATGAATTTACTCTTCTTTATTTCTTTCTCGCATCTGTATTCTTCTTTAAGCGTCGTGAATTCACCAGGACCTGTGTTTGAGGATGATGAACAGGAGACCATTGATCTGTTTTTGTAAGAAAGGAGGACAAAACTTAAGAAACTGATTCTATGAATAACAAAGTTAGTAGAAGTGTTGAGGCTTTGGGCGTAGGGAAATATTGCAACTTTCATTTGGATTACTGTTGGCTTCTTCTTTCATGGCTTCCTAATTTCTTTCCATGGATATACATATACTAGGATGCCTGATTAATGTATTTCTTTTTTAAAATTTTAAAATACTTAAATGTACTATAAGTAATTTTGAATTAATGTATAGCATCCCTTTTTATATATAATAAATATAATTTATTATGTATAAATATATTATATAATTTATTATATACCCTAATTGCTAATTCTAATACTTTTGTTAAAGTAAATGTTCCTAGTCATGTATAGTTTTCAAAAAGTTTGAATGATCTTGACAAAAAAATAATAATTGAATGATAAGGAAAACAATGAAATTTTTAGTCTGGTGTTTATTTTAACTCATGCAGAGGGCATTAACAACAGATAAAAAAAATGGAAGTAGAGAGTCATATGTCCAATTCGATAGAAAAAATGCATAAAATCTAATAATTGTACATAAAAAATTTCTAGTTGTTATGTTTACACAAAAATTAAATACAATTATAGTAAACTTTAATTGTACATTGTTACAGCGACTATTATTTTTATTTTGTATAAGATAATTAAACTACAACAAATTTTACTACTCTATAACTTAAAAAAAAATCCTCCTATTAAAAGGAACCAAGTCTTCCCCTCCACCAGTCTCCCCGGGGATTTGATAGTTCAGAATTTCAGATGGTTTTTCAAATAAACAACAATGCAAGGGGTTGTTCAAGAGTAGTACCACAAAACCATGAAGACTGAAAAAAAATAGTAATCCTCACACAACAACCAATGCTGAAGTAACTTTTAAACATTGAGCAAAACTGGCCTTCTCATGGGCTAAACAAACAACTGTATATATCTTCCGCAGTCTGACCATACATAGTTTGGCTACAGAAACTTCTACACTGTCAGACTATTGGACCTCCTATCATACAATAAAGCAGCTTAGATGAACCATCGAAATTCTCAAACTTTAACACCGACTCCCAACACATTTTAATTGTCGCTTGAACCTAAAACCTCTTGCTTTATCTCTTCAATTTTTGCAGTCAATTCATCTCTGTTTTTCTGCAAAATGTACATATTATTACTTCAGCATAATTGCATATGCAAAAAAGAAAGGCTTATTTACAGATTAAAATTTATACCTTAAAGAGTAAGTAACGGGTGGCAAACCAGATGGAGTACCCAAGACCCACAACTTCCATCAACTTAGGAAACTGGATTTGTTAAAATAATACAGCACCAAATTAAATTGTGAAAATTAAAACAAAACAAAATGCTTCACTGAAATGAAGTTTAGTTTATTAAACAGATAATATAAAAACTTACCACGGGTATTGAATCAATGGATCCAACAACAGCTAAAGCAAGCCAAAGTGTGATTAGGCTACCTCCACCATATACCAGCAGTGGAGTTGGACTATCAAAATCTAACTGCAAGACGCCAAGTTAAAAACCTAATGAGAGGTTGAGTTACACAATAAACATGTGCTTACTACTCCATTTATCAGTATCATACACAACTATTCCTATTTTATTCTCCATTCAAATATATACATCACGATGAATAAAAAAGTAATCAACTACATAGATATTGTACAGTACACCAGACTCCCTACACACTTTTTTACTTCAATAACACATTTATGTTATGCCATGTAATTATAAAATTGGTGATTACAAGGAATCTCAAAATTTCAACACTGTAGCTCTCAAGTCTCAGGAGAAGGTCGACGGATTACTATATGTGCGTGAGTGCGCGTGCTTGTGGATTAGCACATATATATTTATATTTGTGTGTCGCCTTTCTTTGCGTTGTTTGAGGGGACCAGAACTACTGCCACCACATTATTATGTAGCATAGCAACAGCAAAGCATTGTGTAACTAGGAGAGTAAATAATGGATTAACAGAAAACAGAACCACAAGTTACAGAAATAATTGCAGTGTCAATAAACTCCAAACAATAACTCAAATTTTATCATTCTTCATCATACGAGTGTAGAGTGTAGAGGCGCATAATATACGGACACTATACGCGACAGGGAAAAAAAATTCAGTTGAAGTGGCTTCAGATTTATTTATTTTTTCCATACAGCAAAAGTAAGCCAGATAGATAAAAGAGTAGAATTTTTAGTTAGACTATGAAGAATCACTTTGTTCATATTAACAATAAAATAGATTATTGATGACTATAAAAAAATATCACTCTTATTGATACCAAACCAGATAAACGCAAATGTAAATATCAATAGAGAAGACAAAGATTTAACATATTTATCTGTGCAACAACGATTTTCACATGGTTCTAGAGTAACATTGGAAACATGTATCAGGATAACTATCCCCTCAGGAAGAATATTGTTTCCGGTATTTTATCAAGCCTTACACCCTGGACATTTATCAAGCATTCACAATAAGAAAACCTGAATCTTTAGATTCACAACAAAAGTAGAATAGAGCCAATGACTGGGAAGCTCAAAAATGTACATAAAACAATTTTTAAGTAATCAAATGTGATCTAATATCTCCATGTAATAAACAGGGCACGAATTGCTTGTAAAAACTCGTAGAGCATAATGAATAGGTTGCTCAGGTAACCGCTCAGATTTGACATTATTGTCAATTCTCATCAAGTACTTTCAATAAGTAACATTCATCATAGCAACCAGAAATCCATTATGCCATTGACATAACACTGAAGTACTAAGCCAAGTAATAAAAATATATAACTGAGCACGGAGAGTATTTTGTTAATGGTAAAGAGAAGCTTACAAGCTGATTAAAAAAAAAAAACTTAACAACTGCCAGGCAGCCATGCATGTAAGAAGAAAGTTTTTTGTCATGCCACCCAGTTTGAAACTCCTTGGTAGTTAGAAGCATATTCCTTTCTTAATTAGTTTAGGGAAAAAAAATAAACTAGGTGCACAAATCATACAATATCAACCTGCCTCTTATTTAGAAGCATATAGACAAAAAACACAGCATTACTGATAACGTGCGCACGCGCACACACACATATAGATATGATACAGGGCATGGAGATTTTCATGTTCAATTGGCAAAACTTCTTTCCAGGTTCACATCACAACTACGTAGTTCCAATCATACTTGCGTCATTTATAAATTTATGGAAGTCCATCTGCACAACTGCACGTATTTTTATTCGTTTTTTTCACAAGAAGCGTAGTTATCATCCTCTCTTTCTTTACATCGAATAGCATGCATTAAGTAAAAGCCCATCTATGTCGTTTATTATGAAATCAATGTAGTACAAACTAAATTAATAAAAAAGCCTCCTAACTGAACATTAGATTCTATTGTTCGAAGCAATTATATACTTGTACATATTTAACGTACCAATGGCAGTTTAATTGATGGCAACCAAATAAAAACGAAAGCACAATTATCATAAAAAAGGAGTAGATAAGTGCATTATTTAAATAGTTACTAAAGCATACTGAAGATACTAAAGGCCAGAATACTTTTGCAGAAGAAATTAGAGTTATACCTCCATGTTAAGCTTATCCATAAAGTCGAATGGCTGAAACTGCTCATCCTTAAAAGATTCTTCGCTAGGTCCTTCAGACTCATCCTTTTCAACTGTTTGAACATCCTCAGCTCCAAATGACTTATTCTGCTCATCCCTCTGAACATCCTCAATCATTACTACACCATCAGTTTCGTCTTTAACATACTGGCTAATCTCACTAGAAGCTTCCTCTGAAGTTGTTGACTTTAAAGATGAATTGATAACATACTGCCAACCTAAGCAGCAACATAAAACTTCTGAGTGGTGTAATAAATTTGTCTTCTTCTGCAATGATACTTAACAAAATAACTATAACAGGGGATAGCACAAAAAATTTGCAACTTACATCTTCATTGTACTCCGAATTACATCTTCATTGTACTCCGAATTTGCAACAAAAAAGGTACAAACCAAATGCAAAAAGAACAAAATTAATAATGAAAATTAATAGTCACTAGAACTTAACTTCTTGTCTATTATAATATCTCACAAATTCAATCAAATAACCGTATCTGTAAGCTCACTGTCACCTCATTTCACGTGTTCTGTCCAATCATATCTATATATGTATACATAATTTGTGTCTTCCTTCTAACCTCAAACTTCTTAATCAAAATTTCATTTCTCACCCTAATCCATTTCTAACCATGTACAATCGCAAAATCAGCCTATTCAGCCCGAACGTAACTTATAAACGCAATGTACACAATGTGATTATACCAACAACAGTCCTACATAAAAAATAGCAGAAAAACGTAGGGTGCTAAATAACACTCAGTGACATACTAGTAAGAATATATGTACAGAAATTAAAAATGTGAGTACACAGTAACCACATCATCTAATCAAATCAGCAAATTCACACCATAAACATTTATAACTCTTAAATTTAGGTCACATTTCATACACACACTCAGAGAGAGAGAGGGAGACAGAGAGAGAGAGAGAGAGAGAGAGAGAGAGAGAGAGAGAGAGAGAGAGAGAGAGAGAGAGAGACCTGAATAGGTGCGTTTAAAAGAGGGACGGATGCGATTGAGAGGAAGCTGTGTTTTAAAATAGAGATGAATAGGGTTCGGAGTGATTATCCCGAGGTGAGGAACACTAGAAATGGCTGTGCAAGCTCCCATTTTTGTACACTGTTTTAGCTGGGTCGGTTAGGGTTTTAAAGGCTGTATCTATCTTCTTCTGATAAAACATAAAACGCCTGAATAATCGGCCAGGTCTTGTTATCACTCCAATCCAAATATACCCGACCCGGTACCTGTTGAATTAACTCTTCGACAACGAAAGAAAATGTTAAATTTCATAAATTCAGGTTTTTCACTTTTTCTTGGAAAATACGTTCTCAATTTTTTCTTTCAAGTTGTCTTCAGAACAAATGTACTTCTCAGTAAAATACTTTTTTCTATTTATTTGATTTTCTGGATAATAAAAATAGTTTCATAAGAAAATCATCAATTTCCAAAAAATTACTTTCTCTTTTGAAAGGGGGAAATATTTTTCAATTTTTAATTTTTTTGGTCATTATCTATAATACAAAATAACCAAAATTATATTTACAGAAACTATTCTTTTGAAAACCAATAAAATAAAGTTAAATGATTTTCTTAACAAAACAAATTTAACTTTTATCTTACTTTTATATTCTGAATATAAAACAAGTTAAATCATGTGGGCTATGGCCTATAAATATTAAATAGTTTAAATCATGTATTTAAATAATTCGGAATTCATTCAAAAATCTTGGATTTGATCAAATAATATGTTTAAATAAAAAAAAAAGGTTTAATACCTTCATACGTCAAGTCTAAATTTGAGATTTTGAATAAACTCAATTAATGTCACTTTAAATCCATTTGATATGGATTTCATGTTGCTGGACAAAATCCATTAGACATGAATTTCAGGTTACCTAACACGATTTTCACAATTCTCAGTCATTTAGATAAGTGTGTGTATAGCCAACGTCTTTGAGCAAAGATGAGAGTAATGTTAAGTCATTGCAGAACACTCTAACAATGGTTGCTTCGGTGTTTGAAGTAAAGGTTGAATGTGTTTTCTCTGCGATTCAGTCCGCTATTGAAAAAGGCTATGAAAGGTTGGGGGTGGAGAACTGGAGATGGGTTCTCTCAGCTTTGCCGGAGCCTTGGCCTGGAACACTTCTAGTCCATCAATTGCAAATGTTATTGGTCAAATTGATTAAACTTTGAATAACACGTACTATACAATTAAGGAAATTTTAAAATGTGGATTATTATCAAATTTATCTAATCCACGTTAATTTTATTTTTTTTAAAATTTTAAAATTATAAAAAAATAATTTTTAATTTTCAATCAAAATTTGGTCAATTTGACTGCGAAAAGAGTTCCAGTTTTCTAGACCAACAAGGCATTTCAAGCATCAAGCATGTACTCTGTACTCTCTTTTCTACTTCCCCTTGGGCAGAAAAACCAAAGTGTTCTGAATTGTTTGTTCAGCAAGATTAATATCAGCATAATATTGCAATATGCGAAACTTTTATAGGCATCTCACTTCGGACTCTCCAGTCAAGTAAACTTTAGCAACCAGGGCACCCGGTCATTGCACCTGCTTGGGGGTTGGTTTAAAGGTGGCCTGATAGGTGATATAACTTGCTGAAACGAAGAGAGTAACAACGAAAAAAAGTTTACCACTCCTTTCTAAAAAACACAGTTATATCTGCAGCTAAAAATATTTTGAAGTACAGGCTAAGAATCCATTACTTTCACAGACAAAAAGTAAAACAAACAAAGCGAAGGCAATACATACATCATGTCAATTAGTTCACTAAACTACCTAGCAGCATGCAATAACACTTAATAGATTAGAAGCGTTAATCGGACCTTTGATAGATTGGTAGCAAAATAAGGTAAAAAGGTCACAATAACGAACAGAGATGACAAAGGCATTCCCATAGGTTTCTACAGAGATAATATAAATATTGGATTGGTAAAGATACAAATTAGAAGACAATATTGCATGACGTGAACAATAAAGAAGTTTTTAATAACCATATGGTCCTGGCACATTCGTCTCTATTAAAATAATGAACTTAAGATGATGGGTGAATGCTTAATAACATAGCATTTCTGACATTGATGTATATAATTTGTTATAATAAAGATCAACAATTCAACCCAGAACATACTCTCAAATAAGAATTTAAGACACAGTTACTTGTTATTGTTATGGTCACCAAGTATGACATTAGCCGGAAAGAAAGCTGATAGTAGGTGTAGCATAGCTGTATGTAAGTATAATAAACAACATATAGTACCAATAATGATTTACGAAAATGATAATGCGTACCTTCAAAATTGAAAAAGGGCAGACCATTAAGACAGCACAGATGATATAAAATTTCTTAACAATGAGACATACAAAAGGGGAAAATTTAAGAATATTAGCACTGTAAAGTATAGACTCTAAACTTCAGGAAGATGAAACTCATAACGTGGAACTAGTTTTAAATATAGGCACAGCCCCAGTTTTGGGACAAAGTCAAATTACCAACGGTATCTGCTTTGGCATTTAAGTTTTAACAAAAGAAAACAACTTCTGAAACAGAACTACAAAAGTGAAGTTGCCGTCTAAAGTACCATTCATTCTTAGACTTATGCACAAAAAACTACCAGCTACATACCTCAGAAGCCCTAACATTATCTAACTTATAACATCAGAAGCAATCCGGGAAACTCACGAAGATATCATCATCCCCAGCAAGAAGTTCCACTCCAGCATCGAAATCAGCACCATTCCCCATCTCCACTCCACCAACACCCGGAACCTCATTACCATTACTATTCCCACCAGCATTATCTTCACCAGCTCTTGCATTCAAATCCAATCCTTCCTGACCAACATTCTCCATTCTCCTAGCTCTCGGTCCTTTCCCCATCAACTTATTCGCATTTATAGGCACCGACTTCTTCCTCCTCTTCATCACACTCCCTCCAAAACAATCATCTCCCCCCACCTCCCTTCTCCTCCCCCCTTGATCATCCCCACTCTTCCCCCCACCCCCGTCCTCCAACCCATCACTCTCATCCGATAAATCAATAAAATCACCCTCATTCCCTAACCCACTCCCACCACCCTTCTCCTCCCTATCATCCCTCTTAACCCCAACCAATGGCGAGAACGGATTCCACTTCCCCTCACTCTTCCCCCCATCAAACCCTAACGGAAAAAACCCCATACACTTATAAACCCCATTTTCCACAACATCCAACGGAGGCGCCTCGACCTCAAACCCATGAAACCCTCTACCACATTTAACATTCTGACACAGTAAACAACAATCCTCATAAACCCTAACATACTCATACATAACATAACAATACGGACAAATAGTCCAAAAACTCTCATCGATCCTCGTCTCGTAAACTTGCAAATCATGATCAAATTGACTCTTCTTAGTCTCATTAGTAAGAACAGAACCGGCTTCACAAACAAGCTTAAAAGCTTCTTTAGCAAAAGGGTATTTATTTTCTTGAGGGTATAAAAGTAAACTAAGCTTCTTGAATTGCTGATTAATCAAATGGGTATCTTGAGAATACTTGTAAACATGTAAAATTGCGTACCAGTCAATTAGGGTTTCTGAAATGCGGGTCTCTCCGGCGGCGAGAGTGTCGGAGATTGCTAGGATTTTGGTAGCGTCGGTGACGAGAGCTGGGGAAGATTGGGCTTTTACGGCGTAGCTCCGGCAACGTTCGAAGTTCCGGCGAGAGAGGTAGAGTACGGCAGCTTCTAGTAACGGGTCGGGTGCAGGTCCGTTCATTTTCTGGGTTGTGTGTGTAAATGTGGTGTTTTTTGTGTGTGACAGATTTAAACAAAATGATAAATGCGTTTCTATACTGTACAGCACAACTTATTTGATACTCGAAATATGAATCGATTGAGCGAATATTTTTTTCGAGATATATCAAGAGATAGTGTATTTTTTAGTTTTGGTAAAATAGTAATTTTAAGTATATGTTACTTGTTAATATTTTTTTATTTCAATAATTTTAATTTTTTTAATAATTTTATAATAGTATATAAGAAAATTTTGATTGATAAATTTTGCATTTATTTATATATTTAAACTTAATTTTATAAATGTGATAGTCCAAAATATCTATTTTTCAGAAAACATATCCAAAATACCAATATTCAGTAAACATGACTCTAAATACCCACCAGATACTCCACTAATACTAGAATATACTCCACTAATACTAGAGTATTAGGATGAAAGGAATATCGGGAATATACTCCACTAGTCAGTGACGGAGCTACGTAGGGGCTAGTGGGGACTGTGGACTATAGCCCCCATTAGGGTTATACTAATTTCATAATTTATAGTGTTAATTTTTATTAGCACCCACTCCAATAAATTTATAATTTATAGTGTTAATTTTAATTAGCCCCCACAATAATAAAAAAGTAACCTTTTATAATTAATTTATATAATATTTGTAAATTTTCTAATTACATATTTTAATCCATAGGGTTAGATGGATTGGATTTACGGATTTCATTACGGGAATTGGCATCTCAGTCCACTTTGAACACATAGAAGGAAAAAACAATGTTCTCGCAGATTCACTATCTAGACTAACTATGTTTCTTTGTGCAGATACAGAGCTCGAATGGCAGATGGACCAAGCTATGAAACAGAATTTGATTCTTCTAGAAGAAACACTGGAGGAATCACAGGCCCTAATTGGAACCCCATCTTCGCAAGACCATTCCGAAGAAACGTCGAAAGCAATCCAAAAATTGTTTATGACCCAATTGCAAATGCCCACCTCGAATGTCTTAGGAAATCGCTTCAAAGCCCAATACAATTTCACAGGAATTCAAAACTACAAGCCCAAGCCATCAAGGGGGAACAACAAGCAGCCCATCATGCATATCAAGCCTTGGCCCAATGGTATGCAATACTGACCCATAAAGAACAGTTCACTTGGTACAAATCAGGAGGAAGCAATAATGCAGCCAGAGATGCTCTGACAACCAGAACTGACCATGTCAACAGACTCAGTTTCATTATTGACCAAGCGAGCATTCTCAAGGATAACACTAAAAATTGGTAGCGTGGACCCTACCTTATCAGAGCGAGTGAATAAAACAGCCGTCCATCATAGAGTGTCGGCCATGTGTGTTTTGGAATTATTCCTCTTTTTCAAAAGAAGGAATAATCTTTTGCTTTACTTTGGCATCTGTCGGCCAACTTTATTAAAGTTGTTTGTATCTTATGTGAGTCATAGGATAAGAATGATAGTGGGAATCTACCCACTAAGTTATAATTATTGGCGTCCATAATTGATCTCAGCTGATCAATTAGCTAGTTGCCGCCTATATATATATATGTGTATTCAGAGATTGCAAAGCACGCAGAAACCTATCTGAAGCTTTACTTTCTTTTTGTGAAATAATATCAAGGTATTCTATATTCTCTGCTTATATTTATGTATTAAATTTCTATTAAGCCTTTGTTTTAGTATATGTTACTTGTACAAAGCCGATCAATTTCCACATGTCGTGCATGTTCTTCTTCATTTCTTGAGAAAACCAGAATGTCGTCTATGTAGACTGTTGTAAACTCTTCTGTCCCTTTGAAACATTCATCCATTTTTCTCTGGAAAATCGCGGGCGCGTTCTTAAACCCAAATGGCATTACCAGCCATTCATACAGTCCTCCTGGGACTATAAATGTTGTCCATGGTATGCTCCCTTCATCCATTGCCACTTGATGAAAGCCATTTTTTAAGTCAAATTTTGAAAAAATTTGGCTGCTGCCAACTTTCTTTATGATCGTATTAATTCCTGGGAGGCTGTACTGATCCTTATGAGTATTATCGTTAAGAGTACGATAATTGAAGACCATTCTCTCATTTCCCCTTGTTTCCTTCCCTGTCTTCGGGTCAATGCTTGTGCCGGATTGTACGATCATTGCCATTGTTCGATGCCTACTTGAGCTTTTTCTGATCACTCCAAGCTTTAGCAGAGCTTGTATGTGTTGATCGAACGATTTTTCCATAGCAGGCGTGACGTGTTTTAATGGCTTATCTTGTATGCAGATATCTGGATTAATGATATCCAATCTGCACCTTACCTTGTTTCTCTGCCAATGCTTCAGAGGTTCTTCTCCTATGAACCCTCTTTCTTCAAGCTTTGTCAGAAGGGGCACACATCTGGCTTTGAAATTCTCAATTCCTTTGTCCAGGTTGAAATACACTACTTCCTGTAGCTCCTGGAGTTCTTCATAATCCATGTCAATTTCTGGAATTGCCTTGGCAATAACTTCCTGCTGAGTATTAATACTTGTCACATTTTTATAAAATGTAATATTGTTCCCTTCCAGCCTCAAACCCCCTTGCATGGCCCTTATGAAGTTACATCCAATCATCATTTGAATCCCATCATTCAGCTGCATATCAAAGCAATATGTGAATGGAATTTTGAACCTATTTTCTTCTATCAGCATTGCTCCGTCTTTCAGCTTGGTCTTTGTCTCCTGCTTTGAATTTACCCTGCTGATTATAATACTATATCATGCTTCTTCCACAGCTCCTGGAGGTACTGACCTTCTGTCTACACAACACGAGGATGCTCCTGTGTCTAGTATGGCTTTTAGTTTAAAGGGCATCTCTCCTGGAATGTCAAAGCTTACCTCAAAGTTGTATAACCTGTTTGGAATAGGTCTTGAGGGTGCCTGATGAAGGAATATAAGGATGAGCGGAAGCATGAAATAACATTTTATTTCGTAAAATCCATATATCGCACATATAGAAAACTGTAAAATGATGTGGAATCAAAATCTTACCTTGAAAAATCGAAGCTTTGAATCGAGATGATCGTTAGCAGTAGCTTCTCAGAGTGTGAAGCCCTCTACCGGTATCCACCAAGAATAATTCTTCGATGAAGCTTTTTATAAAACTTGAAGCTTTATAAAAATGGAGGTTTTCCTTTTTCTTTTGAGAGAGAGAGAGAGATGAAGAAGAAGGAGAGGCAACTAGGTTTTTCACAAAAACAAAAGTGTGTCTAACTCATCTCATCTCATCCTTTATATAGGGCTCAAGTAGGGTTAGTATATTTAATATATCAATATATATTAATATATAAATCCCTCACTTTCTCTTATAAAATGTTTAAATAATAATTAAAACTATTTTAATCATTATTATTATTCTCTCTCAAAATACCTTCATCAATAAATTAATCTTTTTATGGTGTGACCCTGTAGGTTCAATATTAAGCCGGTAGTAGAAATAAATAATAATAAACTTTTTATTTATTATTTATATGAATTCTAAAATTCATTAAATATAATTAACTGATTAATTATATTTATTCTACATCGTGAGTGATGCTTCTCAACATATCGCGACTATCCGGATAATATGAATTCACTGCTTAGAATACCAAGAACCTGTCAGTGACTAGTTACAGTACAATCAATTCCTTCTACCCTACAATATCCCGATTAAATACAAGGCACGGAACTCGTGTCAAGCCTATCAGATTTAATCATATGATTTCTTATTCATAATGCAAAGTTCATATTAATGCAAATTAGAAACTCCTTTCTAATTTCATTCACTCTGGCCAGAGATTCCAGAACTCGCATACTAAGAATAACATAGGATATTCACTTCCTATACTGGAAGGGGTAGATCCTCTATTGACGTTAACTATCTCCATACACAAATCCCTATGCCCAGAATAGACCTAATGGATGTCCTTGAGACTAAGGACTAAACCAAAGCACAGTTCATTATATACAAGATAACTTTAACGATCTCAAGTCTAAGGACACTTGTACAACTATCACTCAGTGAACAACTATCGACACGTGAGTAATCTCCATTAGTTGTCCAACTACTCGAGTCATGTTCAGTGAACTTATTCCCTAATAAGCACCTACATACTAGCTATAGTGTCACCACACAAATGCCTATGAGAACAGACATCCTCCTGAAGGGAGCAAGCATAGTATGTACCAATCTTTGCGGATTCACTAACTTCCGATTAGTTATCCTATGATCAGGAACTGTTTAAGTCTAGAGTTATCATCTTCTAGATCTCACTATTACAATCTCATTATAATTCTAGAAGCTTTACTCTAAACTATGGAACATCTTATTTAAAAACACTTTAAATAGATAAAGCCCGTAATAAAAACAAAACAAGTCTTTTATTTATATTAATGAAATCAAATAAGAGTACAAGAAAGCTCTTCCTAAACCATCATACATGATTGGATTTTAGGACAAACTCTTTCACCTGAGGGGTGTTTTGAACTGCTTTCATGGTGCTTTCCTCAATAAGCAGCTTTACATATTCTCCCCCTTCTTCATTCCTTTCCTCCCTCTTCCTTTTTCTCATATGGAATTCTTTCGTTGAAGGATTTCATCTTGTCCTTTTCGCTGAGCTCCTCATAATCCCCTTCAAAAATTGTGTTCTGCTCTATTTCTTTTTGCAATCTTTCATTCTCCGCTAGCAGATAGGTAATATATTTCAGCAACTCTTGTACCAGTTGCTCCATGCTTTGAGGCACAATTACTTCTGGAGGTTTTGGGTTGATTTTTAGGTTCAGCTGAAACTTAGAACACATGGGACATGATGTTAATTTGCACAAACTGTAGTGAATCATCATCCTTTCATTCATCCTCATTTTGCAGAAATTGCAATTAATCCAACTTGCATCCTGGATTACTTGATTCTCTTCCCATGTATGCTTACATATTCCTTGTTCCCCTGTCAATTGAATCTTATGTAACCAGGGTGACGCTTCTCCTTCTTCTAAGAGAACAAACAGAGATTCTTCATTGGGAAACTTCATCAGAGCAGTTCTCACTTCTTCTTTTACCTCAGGTGATTCTCCTTCTGATATGGAACATATTGCGTCACTATCTTGTTCATTCATATCAACTGAAACCACATCCCAGTCATCCGGGATGTTGAGTTGTTCCATGACTGCCGCCCTTGCAATATTCCCTCTGTCCTTAGGGCATTCTCTTGCAAAATGTCCTTCTGTTCCGCATATAAAGCACTTACATTTTCGATTTATGTCCTGATGTTTCTTTTTAAAAACACGGATGTGGGAATCGTGTGGCTTCCCTTGATATGTCCTTGCTTTCCTGATTCCATACTTATTTTTACTTCCATAATATCCTGGAATCGGGACTTTACTACAGAAAGATAGATCTTTCAATCCTCTCTGTAAGGCTGCCTTTTTGCACATGTCTGCCAGGTATTGATATGAGAAATGGATTCTGGGCAAGACTCCTATTGATGCCCCTGGATATTTCTCATTGTATGCCTTTTCCAATTCCTTTCCGACTAGCGGTGGCATTTTCCTGAACAATTTATCTGAACATTCTTCCTGATTTAGCAGCTAAAGCCTTGTGATCATTGAGATAATTGAAGATGTCCTTCATGTTATCACATGCAAGCCTTTCCAGTTCTATATAGGCTCTGTCCTGTTCCTCAGTTGATCCTTGGTAGGGATCTTCCAGAAGAATGATTCTTCTAACTTGAGACGTGATGTTTTGTGGGTCATCAGCA
Source organism: Heracleum sosnowskyi (assembly GCA_030848705.1). NCBI lineage: Eukaryota > Viridiplantae > Streptophyta > Magnoliopsida > Apiales > Apiaceae > Heracleum > Heracleum sosnowskyi. Next base: position 15,728,213 of record CM061237.1, read on the forward strand.
ATATTGACAATTTCCTCATAAGCCTGTGGATAAGCCATTCTCCATTGAATCCACATTTTCTTCTCAATTTCTCCCAAGAGGTTTTCTACGTAATTAACCTTTGCTCGATTACTTTCCCATGTCTTTTCGTTGTCTTTTCGTTCAGCAGGTTAATCGTAATTGACTCCCATCGAGATATGACATCGCTGTACATTCCAATGTCATCTGGGAGAGTTAACATGACTCCGTTATTGGCATTCGCCGGGGGAAGAGTCCAATTTTCATTTTGCATTCTTCCACCAAACTTTCGGACTTTAGATCTTATGTCATTTATCTGACTAGAAGGTCCTCCCGTTGTTGTTGCTGGTGGATAATTTACCTGACCCATTGTTGGCTCTGTAGGGGGTCGATATCCTGATATTGTGTTGCTGCTTCCACTATAGACATGTTCTTGTAGCTTATTTAATCTTGGGTATGGGAGTTCATATTCCATTGCCAAAACTTCCTCTCTTTGTGCTTCCTTTGGCCCTTTTGCTAATTTTGTCAAAGGATCATCTTCCCCATCATTTTTCAAAGAAAATGGGTTTACCCATTGTATATCTTCATCTTCTGTCGTGTCCCAAATAACTGAGACTTCCTTTTTTGGGGGGTTTAATCTTTCTGATTGTCTAGACCAGAATTTCAAAACTCCGATGGTGTCACCCTCATCTTCTGAGTTTTCTTCAATAAAGTTTCCTTCTGAGTCAGCCATCATTACTAGCTCTTCATTTTGCTCAACATTGTCAAAATCATCTGGTAAGAACTGCTGGACTTCATCCGTATAAAGCTGATGTTTAGCATTCTTAAGGCCATAAGGCATATGTTCATTATTGGATCTCTCATCATATTCTTCTATCCGAACATTAGTCTCATATTGTTCTGGTTCATCATCTGATTCCCATCCTGTTGGGATAATTTCTTCCAGAGGTATATGGGCATGTGGTGATGGACTATATTTCACAAAATAGTCATACTTTTCGCTTGGTTCTCCCAAAGTGTCCCATATTGGCTCTTTCCTTTCTTCACGCATCATGAGGATTGTTTCTAGGGCTGAGCAGAACCGAACCAGAACCGAAAAACCGAACCGAATAGTATAATTTCGGTTCGATTCGGTTCTAATTTTCTGAAAATTCGGTCTTTTCGGTCCGAACCGAATAGACCAAAATAAATATCGGTTCGGTTCAGTTCTTTCAAAAAAAATTCGGTCCGAACCGAATAGACCGAATTTTTTTTATTTTTTATTTATATAATTTTTATAGATATAATATATTAATTTTATATGTATTTATATATTCAAAATTTTGCATGGCTTATTTTTGGTTCGAGATTTGAAGTTTGAACTAGTATATTTACATTTCGTACTTTTATTTCATTAGCTAATATTTTTATTTTTTAGAAAAATCATATTTTTTGGTTTTATTTGAAATAAAAATTATTTATTTGAAAAAAATTCGGTTCTTTTATGAAAGAACCGAACCGAATAGCATTATTTCGGTTCGGTTCAGTTACAGTCCAAAATATAATTTCGGTTCGGTCCGGAAAAAAATGATAATTCGGTTCTCGGTCTATTCGGTTCGGTCCGGTTCTGGACCGAACCGACCGAATGCTCATCCCAAATTGTTTCCTGTCGCTCAAACTCCTCTTCATCAGAATCTTGGACAAAAGATGATCTGGGAGGCTCTCGTCGTTGGTAATTCCCAAATCTTAGGGATACTGTTCCGTCTGCTCGTGATCTTGTTTGGACCTGCTGCGGAATACTGCTGCTTGGCACTACTGGTGCCTGGAGGATCCATTGTCTTCCTTGTAAAGCATTTGTATCGTATCTTTCTCCTGCTACAGCTCTTATTCCTGTGCTTGCAAGGTAGTCCACCACATTAGCAACATTGTACCTGAAACCCACGTTGCTTTCATTTGTTATCCTTCCAATCAAGGATCTTGTGATTAACAGGTTGCTTTCACCGATCCATTCTTCATACCCTCTTGTTTGGATAGCCAGTTGAATATGATTAGCGAAATCTTCTATGCTCATCATTAATTCTGGGGCTATATAGACAAGTTGAGTCCCTGTTGAGAGGTCCACTTCCATGGTTCCAAGGATGGATCTATCCTCTTGTCACCTGGTGTCCCTCAAGACAACCAGTGCATTCGTTCCAGCGTTCCTCCGATGTAACGTCTGGATCCGTACCATCATCAGTCCTACATGGATATGTTGCAATCCTTCTCTCCTAAGTTTATCAAGACTTTGTTGGTTTATGAACCTCCGATCCACCTGAGTGCCCACTCTTGTGCAGAGGATTCTTTCCTCCATGTAGTGTTGGTAAACACGTCTTACTCATGTGTCTACCCAGTTGTCTTGGTATAATGTTTCTGCCGGAACTAAGTTTGCCCTTCTTTGGTGTGACATCCTTAGTTCTTCCTCCGGGTTTAGTTGTTGTTCTAAACTCCTTCGATACCTGCCTCTTAAACGTCTAGGCAGTCTTCTTTGCATGTTGAACTGTAATCTGTTTGTCCATCGATAATCCCTTATTTGATCTTCTTGTGTAGGAAGCTCTTGTGCTGTGCTTGTTCTCACCGAATCCCTTATGTTTGGATTCCTTCTCATTTTTGGGATTTCTTCTTCTCGTTTTCGTAGATCTTTAGGGGATCTGTAAAAACGTAAAATGGACCCTTGGATTTCTTGACAGGTTCTGCTGTTGTACCTCCTAGGGATACCCTTTCCAGCCTTTTCGTAAGATCTTGGATTGAGTCTTCTAAATCAACCTCTTTTCCTTTTCCTGTCTTGTCTTTGAGGTTTTTGAGATCTTGACTACAATCGTCTAGTCTTTCACTGATTTTAACTAGTAATTGTATAATGGTGTTATTTTGTTTAAGCACTGCAGTTAGCGAGGATGTTGTGTCCTCCTTGGAGTCTTGATGGTTTGACAAATCCTTGTGCTGGTGCGTCTAATCCTTCGGTTGCCTTTAGTGCGTCAGTGTATTCTGAACTCTCAGCAGTTTGAGTCCAGCTACTCATGAAGTGATGAAAGCCTTTAAGTCCGAAACAGCGTGCTTGACTTCTAGCACCTGTTTCCTCAGTTCTTCTGTGAGTTTTAATGCTTCTTGATCTACGAGCTTTGGTTGTTTAGTAATTTCAGATACTAAACTCCGAACTTCACTTGAGTTCAGGGGATGGAAACCTGAGATGGTTTCTTCTAACTGCCTGATATGAATTTTAGTATATAAAGTAGTGAAGGGATAAAATTTCTCTAAAAACTACTTTTCATATTAATTTTTAACTTTTTTAATTATTAGTCCTCACTGTTTTTGTTTTCTGGTTCCGCCACTGCCACTAGTGATGGAGTATTAGGTCCGATAGTGGACTATCGGAACGTCGGATACTCCACTAAGGTCGAAGTCAGATCACTATTGAGTATCTGAACATCTGTCAGTGGAGTATCGGGTCGGATCATATTGAGTATCTCAACGTCGAATACTCCACTTGCAGTGAATTATCACTTATTACGCTCCACTAGGTGATGAGTATCACCTTTGATACTTCACTGTATCTGAACATCCTTAGTTCTTCCTCCGGGTTTAGTTGTTGTTCTAAACTCCTTCGATACCTGCCTCTTAAACGTCTAGGCAGTCTTCTTTGCATGTTGAACTGTAATCTGTTTGTCCATCGATAATCCCTTATTTGATCTTCTTGTGTAGGAAGCTCTTGTGCTGTGCTTGTTCCCATCGAATCCCTTATGTTTAGATTCCTTCTCATTTTTGGGATTTCTTCTTCTCGTTTTCGTAGATCTTTAGGGGATCTGTAAAAACGTAAAATGGACCCTTGGGTTTCTTGACAGGTTCTGCTGTTGTACCTCCTAGGGATACCCTTTCCAGCCTTTTCGTAAGATCTTGGATTGAGTCTTCTAAATCAACCTCTTTTCCTTTTCCTGTCTTGTCTTTGAGGTTTTTGAGATCTTGACTACAATCGTCTAGTCTTTCACTGATTTTAACTAGTAATTGTATAATGGTGTTATTTTGTTTAAGCACTGCAGTTAGCGAGGATGTTGTGTCCTCCTTGGAGTCTTGATGGTTTGACAAATCCTTGTGCTGGTGCGTCTAATCCTTCGGTTGCCTTTAGTGCGTCCGTGTATTCTGAACTCTCAGCAGTTTGAGTCCAGCTACTCATGAAGTGATGAAAGCCTTTAAGTCCGAAACAGCGTGCTTGACTTCTAGCACCTGTTTCCTCAGTTCTTCTGTGAGTTTTAATGCTTCTTGCTCTACGAGCTTTGGTTGTTTAGTAATTTCAGATACTAAACTCCGAACTTCACTTGAGTTCAGGGGATGGAAACCTGAGATGGTTTCTTCTAACTGCCTGATATGAATTTTAGTATATAAAGTAGTGAATGGATAAAATTTCTCTAAAAACTACTTTTCATATTAATTTTTAACTTTTTTAATTATTAGCCCTCACTGTTTTTGTTTTCTGGTTCCGCCACTGCCACTAGTGATGGAGTATTAGGTCCGATAGTGGACTATCGGAACGTCGGATACTCCACTAAGGTCGAAGTCAGATCACTATTGAGTATCTGAACATCTGTCAGTGGAGTATCGGGTCGGATCATATTGAGTATCTCAACGTCGAATACTCCACTTGCAGTGAATTATCACTTATTACGCTCCACTGGGTAATGAGTATCACCTTTGATACTTCACTGAAAATGGAGTATATGCCCGATGTGGATATTTTAATTAATATTTCATAAAATGGTTATTTTGGGCAAATAAACATAAAAAATGAGGTATTTTGGTCATTTTCTCAATTGGGTTGGAATTGAATATTATTTTTTGTGATGAACAACTTTTGCTATTTTATTTAACGGTTCTCATCAATTTGAGCATGAAATTTAACAGTTATGATTAAAAGGAATAACAAAAAATAATTGATAAATCAAACTACAAATTATACATGTTCGTTTATTATAATTTAGTAAGTAGAGATATAAATATAGATTTATTGAGATTTAATTGTATATGAATTTACATAGCATGCACAAAAATAAAATATATAAGCTTTTGTCAAAAATAAAAAGCGCTCACATGGCTTAAATAAATTTTTTACTGCATTTCTTTTGACACATTGAATATGATCCCGTCACTAATTGTACACCTTCAAAAAAATTGAAAATTACATGTATTTAATAATGAATATATAAATGGTTCATGAACAAATCACCAAAATCCAGAGTGATATCTATACTATAATATTATAAGCAAACCACCCTCTATTTGGTTGGTAGTTTGGTCATTTAGTTTGGTCATCTAAATAATAACCGTTCGATGTAAATATAGGTAAATGAGAACCGTTGGATGTAATATTAAAATAATATTCTTTTTTTGATATATAAGATGCTCACACGGGTTCAAGGTTCGAATCCCGTCAACAACATATTAAAAAATTTAAAGATCAAAATACAAATAAATGCTAATAAAATAAGATAAAAAATACTAAAAAATCATATTAAAAAAATACTATTATAAGCAAACTACCATCTATTTGGTTGGTTGGTAGTTTGGTTCTCTAAATAATAACCGTTAGATATAAATATAGATAAATGAGAACCGTTTGATATAATATTAAAATAATATTATTTTCTTGGTATCTAAAATACTCCCACGGGTTCAAGATTCGAATCCCGTCAACAATATATTATTATTATTAAATATTTATATCATCTATTTTTCTAAACTACATTCAAAAGTTCAATATATTATTCCGTCGACAACATATTAAAAATTTTTAAGATCAAAATACAAATAAATGATAATAAAATAAGATAAAAAATAATAATAAATCATATAAAAATACTAAAATAATAAATTAAAAATACTAAAATTCATCCGTGCATCGCACGGGTTATAGACTTGTATAAAATTATGTAAGAATTGCCAAAATAGAATTCAGAATGATTTATGAAACTTTCTCGTTTTGTATATAAGAATCACAAAAATTCAAAATGAATAATTAAGTGGTTCGCAAAATAAGAATTAAATGATTTGTCTACAATGCTTAGGTGTGTTTGGATGATGAATATCGGAATTGGTAATGAAAATGAAGGATATGGGCATGTGAGTTAATTTTCAAGAGATAGGATGAATTTGATTTACCCATTTAAAGAAATTAGGGTTCCCATTCCACACAACAAAATAAAACTATTAATCCAAACAATAGGGTTTAAGGTTTCGATTCCCGTTAACCGATCTCATTAACCATGAACCAAACGACCCATGATTTATCCAACATTCTTAATTTCTTATCCATGAATAAGTTTGAAGAGAGGGATGTGCACTGCTTGATAGATCGAAATTTTAAAAGTTCAACTTATAATCTAAAAGCTTATAACTGGAAAAAAGGCATCAGTTCCTGGACACATGCATAAGTGCAAGGTACGATTCAACAAATTCCCATCTTCAATGATAAAGAACCTAACAGAAACTGTGACATTACCTTTTACAAAAGAAAAGCGTTTGTAAATATAACAAATTATCTGGAAGCACTGCTGTTGTTCTGGGATAACTTTGTCATATGAGTGCTAAAAAGAAAGTACGAAATTTACAATCAAACACAAAACCTTGAGTATCACGCAACCACAATATACATTTCAGATCATGACTTCACATTCTTCAGAACTCCCCCAATATCCAGTTATAGCCAACAAGGTGTGTCTTAGTGCTGAAATATATCATATCGATATTTAACAACACAACAAAAGCATTTTAAGTTAAACAATATATGTAAGCACCGATACTATCTCAGGATAACTTTCTAACAGCTATCGAACACAAAAACTTTACAACACAACAGAGCACCTCATTTCACATACATTAGTGATCATGACTTAACATTCTTGAATTCTCCCCCCTTTTCCAATTCGCCAGCAAGGTTCCTCAGTGCTGGAACCTTCATGGCTAGAGTGCTGTACAATCTAGAATACCGAGCTCGGGTTCCATCAGCTGTCCTGGCTAGGGCAAGCAAGCTCAGAGCCTCAGGGAGTTGACTAAATATCTCTTTCATTTCTTCTAAAGTCATATTTTCTAAAATATTGGGTCTTGGAAGAACCCTAACAATCTCACCACCTTTGGGTTCTTGAACTCTGGCATCAGCTTTTATTACCAACTCAGAATTTGAGTTGGCACCACACTTGATGATGAATGAAGTTGTTGATCCTGTATTAAACTGAAGGACATTCCACTGGGTCACATCAATTTGCACACTAGAACCCATATCAGTGGACAATCGGGGAACGACTGATGTATCTTCAACTTCATCTTCTTCAGGAATCAACTATATAACAATTGGAAACAGTTAATATTATTTTCCACACTGACAAATACTGGGATATCCACTAAAATTCGTAAAATTTATTCAAAAATAAATCACTAGAAATATATCTAAGATGAGAAATTCTTTATGCACTCTGACACTATGATAACCTACAAACTCTCCAAAATCCTAAGGTATTAGTAGAGCCGTAGGGGGGATTAATTGGATCATATACTTTATTTGTAAGGACTCCTTTTATTACTTGTAAAAGTTATTCATTTCAAGTCACCTTAAGCTCCCAGTCGAAAAAAATTAAGGGAGAAACTACGATACAGTCTATATCTGACTGCAGAGTAACACAATGCAATTACCTCAACGGCATGACGAGCTTCTGCAATGTGTGTTCGGGCACATGAGTGATCTATGTCAAGCAGGGAAGGCATCCTGTCCGCAAGCTCATCTAAAGATGCAAGCATTGCTTTTTTCTTACTTCTAACAATTTTGCTCACATGCGATTGCCTTGAGATATCCTGTAATTTTGCAAATATCCATGTCAAAACTCAAACTTTTTATTCAAAGCCCATACGTCAACAGTGAGAAAGCAAAACACAAGAAAAGCAAACAACCTTGACTTGCTTCAATATGGCATCAAGGGATATCAAAGATGATAGGCGTGCATCCTCAGCTGCAGTGGAAGGGTTGCGAATCGGTGAACCGCCATCTTGTAACGTCAGAAACGCTCCATCACTTCTCATTTGTTGCACTAGCTAATTATTGATAAATGAAATTGCAATTAGAAAGATTAATACTCTTATAACAAAGGATAAATGGGAAGTCAAAGGCCACTTCTGCTTAGCAAAACCAATTGGGAAAGATATACAAAAATAAAACAAACTCACAACAGTACAACACAATAAAGCTAAACATACAAGAACAGAAGATTGAAAGATCAGCTATCTTCCAATTTCCAAAAAGAGTGTAACAAAAGAAATTGATCCATTCTTGCTATTAAACCAGTGGCAAGTCCTTCTATTCAGGATTAAACAGGGTAATACTGCAGCGGTGTATACAATGAATTCCTCAGAAACTACAAGTTTACTCCTCGACGATTTTAGTTCTTACAGATTTTGACCTGCCACTTGTTTTCTTCCCACACCAATGATAATGGTAATACACATTATTAACTATTTGTACAAACATCAGGAGGGAGGACGGGAGAGAGGGAAGGGGGGGGGGGGGGGGGGGGGGGGGGGGGGGAGTGGAGGTCGTATTTAATTATGTGTTGCCTGCATTTAACAAGGTTTAAGGTGTATGTGTATCTATTATTTGCAACAGACACTGCATAGAAACTAAAACTTCAGTTTTTATTTTAAGAGAAGGTTAGAAATGACCAAGTCAGTGAAATCAAACACAACAAAATAAAAAAGCTATTGAGCTAATGATAACCTTTCTTCTCTTATGATCAACAGATTCCAAAGCTGAACGTAATTTTGCTACATGTGCAGAGTCTTCAGGTATCTCTGTTGCCAATGTCCCCGAAATGTCCTGATAATAGGCCAATCTATATATTAGAATTGAGTTAGCACTTATAAAGACACCAGGAGAAGCACATACTAAGGTCTAGAGAGAAGACAAATTACTTTTACAAAGAGTGGAGTTCCATTTTCTTCCGGTATAACTCATGCAGAACAGATAATGACAAGAACTCCCAATTAGATATACTATTAAAATAACTTTAAGGAAGAAATCTGATACATGTTCTTGCAAAGTAGGTGTATACTGTTTGCACATATTTTAATCTGTCACTATGTTTCCACTATATGATTGGCCAAGTCCTGAAGGTTCTCTATCATGATAGAGTAAGTGGGTATCAAAGGCCAGCCTACTGTCCTGCCCGATTCAATTCTTTTGGGCAACACAACGGATACTATACCGCTTTAGGAAACTTTAAACTGGTACATTATAAATTGTCGAAAAGAAATCAGCAATTATTTGAAATATTGAATAAATCGGCATTTTTTTAAATATTGTACAAATAAACTCATTCAATTCAGTTAAGTATAATTATAGAGAATAAGGAACCTGAGAATTTATCTCGGGTTTGTTTCCTGAGAATGAGATAGCACGGGTTCAATAGCAGAACTCACTTTGTTCTGCAGTAGAAATACAAATGAGATAGCAGTGTCCTGCTGCTGCAGAACACTGTAATTTGCATTAAAACTATATAAGGCACTTCAATCAATTGAATTCAGAGAGTCACTTTACAATCCTAACCGAAGATTTGCAATCGAATGTACTAATCATGCAAACACTTTGTTCTGCAGCAGAACATGATGTTAAAGACAAGCCACATAAACATTTTATTGTAAAGGTTTGTATCGGATACCTTCAAATGCTGCAATTGAGAACTATAGACACGCTTAGCATACTCTCCAAGCAGCTGGCCAAGCGCATCAGTACTGGGAGGTAGAGCAGCACCAAGCCCGGCCATCCAACCATCCATTATTGCAGTAGAAAGGAGCTCTAATTGACTGGTTGAGCCCCCTAGAGTATCATCAGCAGCGACCGTGAGAAAGTCAAAATTTTCTGCAAGCCAAGATCTGATTTGACGTAGCAACTCGCCCGTAGGAGTATGAACAACCAAAGCAGCAAGATCTCTGTTTCCTATTGCGTAATTTTTGCCTTCTTCAGTGATTTCCCTAAGCTTTCCACCAGTCATATGATGTCTCCACGTTTCCTGTGCATTTGATTTCATGGCCTTTGATGAGTTACTAATATATAGTACAAGACAGCAAGAAATTTCATATTGCACTTTTTATGCATCAAACTAATTATAACTAAGAGGTGTAGTCATATAACACTATGACTACTATGTAGATTACTCTGCTTTGTTTCAGAATCAGTCCAATCATAATTTAAATTCATGCAGGAATAATTTGTATAAAATGAACACGGAAAGGATCATGAAACAACACAGAAGCCTTTAAATAGATATGCAACCAGTCTAATCCAAATCTGGACCGGGTCCACGTGAAATTTTGGAAAAACAAAGATATATATTGGTACAGAGGTGTTAAGGTCTAATGAATCGTGGTACTCCATCTTACAGAAATGATGCTGCTCCATCCATCTTGATCATGGTACAGAGGAAGTAATGTTAAGGTCTGATTTTAAATCTCAACCACTTTTATACTCTTATCCATATTGCATTGTTATTGGTTACATTGCATTTATAACCACAGTCTGAAAGCGCTACCTCTATTCTAGTATATATGACAAAATTTCTACTAGTGTACCATCACATTATAATCAATAATACAATTATCATCCACACACTTGAGGAGTTTACAGCACACACAAACAGAAGTATATCATAAGAAAATTGCATATTTTGCACCAGACTATTTATACTGGAGCGCATATATTAAATCTACAAGTCTATTTTTTTACTTCAAGAAGTTAGTTAAATATAGATATGAACTGATAGGTGCTTTGCAGATAGGTCTTCAAATAATAAACCCTTGAAAATTACTGGGAGTTAATGTTACAATAGCTGCTATTTGCTTCGACAGTTTTTACTTGCATCAGGTTCAGAGGTGGTCAGTAGTGATATATAGATACATCAAATCATAAATGATTAGGCTGGGCTAGCTAGGTTGTGCTATACACCCCTTACTGAATACAAGGGACCTGTATTTACCATAAATTTTGTAATGGAAGGGAGAAAACACATGAGACATGCCATAAAGTTCGAGATGAGTCTCTCTTCTAAGCCTCAAAATTGTGTGAAGTAGCAACTATATCCAGAAAGGAACACAGGACTTCAAATTACAGAGAAATCTGAACACTTCTCTGATTTTGAACCAGTGTCAGTAGCATATCCTACATCCAGGTACAGACATCGACTCCGTTCACCACACACCTAACTCTAATTTAAAAAACACTAACACAAGGTAATGATTATTGTGAATGTATCTCATTATTCTTTCACAAAACAATGCCATCCAGAAATTGAAAAACAAAGGGTCTGGTCACCTACTAAATACTATCAGTAATGTCATTTGCAACTGTCTACCTCCACAGTCTAAGATAGTTGCAGTTGTTTTCATTATTAACATAGTAGGAGAATGTCGATTTTTCGTCCTAGTGATGAGAGTTGCAAGTTTTATTTTATCTTCAGAGTTTTGAGATTATGTAAGAAGCTGCAAGCTATTGGTATATATGTCTCAACCTGGAAGGAGCATTACAGCTATAATGGAAAATGTCACTGCAATTATTAATTACAGCTATAGTGAATAGTTAATCTTCTCATATTGTGCATCTTCACACTGTAAAAGTTAAGAACCTTACTTCATAAAAAAAGTTGAGAACCTTTGCGTTTGACATCTGATGTTAGCTTCAGTATTAGGCAGGGACACAGTATAATGGAAGGAAGAATTTCACAGGAAACGCGTAAATGTTGCAAATAAAACCCACCTGATCAATACCACGTATCTTAAGAACCACTGATGACAATTTTGACTTTTTCTCTGGCTTTAGATTTATCTTAAAGCGTTGCATATGTTGATCAACCAGTGCATTTCTCATACTGGAATCATGATGCAAAGGAGATGTTCTAGGACTGCTACCCCTGCTAGAGCTTCTGCTATGTCCACCGACCTTCTCTAGAAAATACTCAGCAGGGGGGACCTAAAAAGTTGAGACATGTCATACATCTTAACCTCAAACAAGGTGTTACTGAAGACACAAGAGGTACATAAATTGCTCATCACCTTGATAGATTGCAGCTCCGGCGACCTAGAAAGAAAAGATCTTAGATACAAAATCCGCACACGGGAAACAAGCACAGTATCCATTACCCTCTTTGGCTCCATCTTACGAATAAATGGGATGACGGCATCTCTAATTTCAGAAAGTATCTCATGTTCTCTAGAAGCACCTGCTTTAATTACGGCAGCTAAAACCTGTAATCAGGAACCACCTCTTACATTAAAGAATCATAAACATTATTCTCTTCAGTGAATAGAGATTAGCACATAAAACACTACAAATATATTCTTTGAGATGTCTCCACTAAAGAATACTCATATGCTATTAGAATTAGATTACTCGTATGCTATTAGAATTAACATACATATGTCACTGTAGTAGAAAATTCAAGAACTTGATCCTCATTAAGGTACATGTAAAAACATATTATTTAAGAAAGCGAATTTAGCCAAAAATAAAATAAAATAAGCAGTTAGAAACTGATCCTGTACCATACCAGCATTAAAAGCTTGTTTGCACCGTCTGAAATGGTTGCAAGACTGTCATATTTTTCGGGATCAAAGTTATTCAGAGCAGCAGTAAGATATTCTCCAGCAGGGGTTGTCTTGACCTTCTCACCGCCTGACTTTATCAAAGCAACAGTGCCCTCATTTTTCTCATTGGCTGGGGGTAGGGAGCTGACATCCACAGAACGCCCCTTACTATTACTGTCACTCCTGGTGGTATATTAAAACGATAAGGGGGTAGAGGGCTTTTAAATAATTAAAGGGACTAGAAAAAAAAACAGACAACGCCAAAACAAAAAAAACTCTGATATGGTACCTCCCCTGATTTCCATCCCAAACATTAGCTAATGATTTGGATGCTGGAGATGAGACCTGAAAGATATATATTGTAAGAATGAAAGATTAATACTAAAAACCAAAAACTTCATAATATTGATACTCTTATACTGTTAGAAAGCATATCCATATACTTGAATCATGTATGTTTCTAAAACGTATATAAGTGACTCGCGAACTCATAAACTACATCATCGCTTATTCTGCATTTCAAGTCAACAAGATGGCCTCAGTCATAGATCATATATGATAATACATAATTTATTATGCAATCAACAGCTTTAGAATGCAGTAACGATCCTATACTGTATCAATTGATTTTGAATTTTTAAATAAAGGACAAATTCCAACTCATATATTCCTGAAAAAGAGGCAAGATAATAAACCTGTGTTGTTCCTGCTAAAGTTGTTTTTTGCGTCAGTCTTTCAAACAACTTTTCATTTTCTTCATGCAACCTCTGCAAAAAAGCATACATATCTAAATAAAAACGAAAATCAAATTGACTGAAAAGAACGTTAAAACATTCAGGGAAAAATTCTATGCTAACGAGGAAGAGAAAAATTTTGAATGTGTCTAACGGGTGATCATTGTCACTTGCATCATAAAAGATAAATAAAGAAAGCCTCTTACTTCTATTGTATTCAACATGTTATTGGAGTGAAATTTCGGGAGGAATAAATTGATGAACAACAGTTTTTATTGGCACAAATTATTTGTATAGCAGATACCATAAACACACTAATAGAGTAAAAGAAATTACCAAAAGGAAGTAGCATGACATCTGACAATGCAGTAGATAAGTCAATATTATTTACATTACGCGCGCACGTGTGTGTGTTAATAAACAAGTCAATAAACATTAATTAATTGCAGCATCTCCATGCTTAACCTAATATATTTTGTTTTACTTACCAGTTGTTCAAAGAAACATGACAAACAATGAAATCATCTTATAAATAGCACAATATGTTTTCATTGGATCAAAGTTTACCAGTGGTTATTGACATTCGAAGAGGCAACTAGGTAAATGCATTTTAACAAGAACCAGGTCCATTCTTAACATTTTTTATTGTAAATAACTATAGTACGCAATGAAAATGGCAAACCTCAATCAAAGCATCGCGTTTTAAGAGTTCTTCCTCCAGTTTCTTGGTAACGGACACGGAATCCATGTCTTCTCCAGTCTGATCGGAGGTTGATTGAACCACAGTCCTTGATTCCATGCTAACCGTGGGCCTATCCTCCTTGGTATGAAGGGCTTCACTCAGCCGTGACTCGAGGCTCTTTAGTTCCACCTACATAAGAAAGTGATAATAATGGTAAATAATAATAGAAATAATGAGGAAGTATTGGACTTGCAAAATTTTAACAATTCAGTTTTAGTTCCATACTAACCAGAAACAGTTGCAGGGTTTTACCATTGTATACAAAGTAAAAAACAAAAAGTTATATAAAAATTCTAAGGACATCCTGAAATTAATCAACTAGGAGACCCCTTTATTTTTCTACTTGAATCCTGCCAAGAGCAACTGATGATGGTACTCACAGGAGGTGCGGAAACTCCAACATCTAACCTGAGTGGAGAGGGTGTACTTTTTTACTTTTTAAAAGTTTTTAGTTTAAATACTATCATAATAAAATAAAAATAGTTATACACTACAGTCCTGTAGATTTATGTTCTTTAATAGTAGTGAGTCCAAAAGAGCTGGCAACTTTAGTATATATTAGTTGTTGACTTGTCCTTATAAAGGCTTCACACTCTTATTCAAAATAATGTGGATGTTACAAACACCCCATCTTATTGGGTTGACGTCTTCGTCGAGCCCACAGACAAACATACGGAACCCGGGCAGTGCCCCTGCACTTCCGACCAGGTAGGGCTCTCGTACCATTTATAATATCAAAGCCCACAACCCAGTGTATAACAGACCCAACAACCCACCACACGTCAGTCCAAAAGAGCTAGAAACTTTGGTAAACATTAGTTGTTAACTTGTCCTTATAAAGGCTTCACAGTCTCTAATTTTAAATAATGTAGGATGTTACATATACCATGTGAATTTATAGCATTTCGTCGGAAATCAGATAGTCAAGTTTTTCCTGTTTAATTTGGATAAAAAAGTTCCTCAATCTGGAACAATTTTCACTAGCAATTAATGCAAATTTAATATGTGTACTAGCATATGGTACAAGAACCCGAGGCGTCTTTCTTCTCCTGAAACTTCCTAGGACAATACATTAGGCGAAAAACAGCTCTGAAGAGACTAAACCCTATTTGGTTGGAAGGAACAAAATGGAGAGAATGGAATGAAAAATGTGAAAAAAATGACAGGTAGGAAAAAAATTCAGAGAGGAAAATGGGAAGCAAATGAGCATAAATAGTTTAGTGAAGACTATGAGTAGGAGAAAGGAATAACATCTTTAGTACAAACTTCAACCCACTCGATCAAGTTAAACAAAGCACAATAAAACAGAATAATTACAGCATTTAAAAATTGGGCATACATTACGGTCCTGACTCCTGACTAGGAGATTGTAAATGAAATGTTATCAGAGGAGCACCAACTAACCTGCAAGGTTTCAATTGTTGAATTTCGTTTTTGCATCTGTAATGTCTGATCTTGTTCCAACTGCACTAGTTGAGCAACTTGATATCTAAGTTGTGCATTTTGATCCTTCTCCAACTTGAGCTTCTCAGCGAGCATGATATTGTCTGACTATCAAAATAAACAAAATTAAGCACCTTTAACAAAATATATCCATAATAGGAAAGAATGAAAGACAAATAAAACCTCAAGGAGGAGAAAGGACTGACATGACTCTTGGTACACAAACTTCATATCATAGTCCCAATCCCCATACTTGGGTCCACAATTAGTAATTTAAAGAAATATGTAAAATGCTATCGAAAATGTCAAAAGAAACATAGGAAAAAGGGGGAAAAAGGCTATTGTGCTTGATAAATTTCAGTCATGCACAAGATTGCGCCAAACAGATCTGTTGCGAATATTTTCAAACCTTTCAAAGGTTGAAAATTTGTCAAATGCACATCGAAACTGAAGGTTGTTAGTTGTAAGATCATCATCACAGAGCTGTTTCTAACTTCCCATCCAAAAATACACACAAATAAATGGAATAAGTAGAAAAGTACCACTGCTCACTTCCATAAGTCATACTCCCTCTGTCCCTCTCAATTCTTTACATTGGGGGACGGGGGCTTGGCACGCATTTTAAGGCTCCTTTAATATATACTTCAATAAATTATTTTAAATTTTTTCTTCTTCTGAATTAAAATATAACGTTTAAATTTTTATTTAGAAAAAGAAAGTTTTAAAAATAAGTTATAGAGCTATACTTTATAGGTGCCTTGAAATGTGTGTCAAGCAGTGTAAAAAAAACTGTAAAAGAAATGAGAGGGACGGAGGGAGGGAGTAAGAAAGAGTGATCATTGCAGAGATATCTAAAATAATCTTATTCTTCACACATGGTTCAATGATGGATATAAGCATAATACTGGTCACATTTGAAGCAGAAGCTAGTGGACACACTCCACCTCTGAAAAGTAATACTCCCTCCGTTTCAAAATAGTAGTCCTGTTTTGACTTTGTGTGGTCAAATTGACCAAGTTTTGACTGAAATTTACATTAAATATATAATTTAAAAAATCAAGAAACTTATATCATTGAAAAGTATATACAATTTACTTTCGAATGTATTTTCAAGTTTCTACGAATTGTAAATAGATGATTTGTAATTTATGGTCAAAGTTTGGTCAATTTGACCATCCAAAGGCAAAACATAACTACTATTCTGAAACAGAGGAGTATATAAACAATTTGTATCATTTTAATATATGTGCACACTGTGAACATCAGTAATGCTGTCCTCTACAATTAGTTCAAGCATATAGAGAAAACAAAATATGACTTGACAAAGACAGTTGGTGTTCAAAGAAAGCTTCAAGAAATTTCGACACAGGCGGTGTTATACCTCAGGAAATAAAACAAGTGTCATTAATATAATACCTTTAAATCTGACTGTATGGTGAAAGAAACTTTCCAGGCCTTCTGAACTTCATTAAAAAGTAATACACACTGATCATTTGCATGTTTAAGTGCTTGTTTGAGTACCATAACCTCTTGCTTCAGATCATCAATTTCCCTGTCTTTCTCATACAATTCTTTTCGCGAGTCATTTGCCTAGAACAAAACATATCAACACAAATCTAGCATGAGAAACGAGTGCAACATAGAATCTAGTTCCCTGTATGAGATGACTCGAATGATTTTTAAAAACGATTGTTAAAGATAAGAATTCTCTAATTCACATTAAGGTACAACAGGTATCAAGTTTCCTAGAAGACACAGTAATGAAGCAGAACACAAGCAGTGAGGTAAAGTTCCGCCCATAGTTTTAATAAAAATATATGACTGTAGTTTCTACGGTCAAAGTTATTCACAATATATTCAGTGACAGCAAAAGAGATTTAGAGGAACATACAACATCTCTCCATTTCTTTATTGTATCTCTGCTTCCCAGGCTTAGTGTAGAATTTCGAGCTCTAGCAGAAAAATTGAGAGATGATACAGTCTCAGCTAAATTTGACTTGTTTGGATAAACATTAACAATCATCAGAGATTTTGAGCTTCCACCTGGTGTAAGTATAAAGAGGAAGAGTAGAAAATAATTTTACACCACAATTCAACTAACACAAAATAAAAAAGTATAATATATTACCCCTATAATTGATATGATTCAACCTCAGACCCTCTTGGATGTAGCATCACGCTGTAGGAAGTGCCCCTAATCGATTTGATACACTATTTTACTACTCACTTTGGCCAAACAAGACGAACTTTTTGGCTAGTTAATTAGGTCCAAAATTATACATCCCTTGCATACATTCTTCTTATTCATAAATTCACTACTGAAATTGGTTTATCTTGGGTCATATAAGCTAGATAGTGGACACAACACATTCATTTTCAGTTAAGATGTGAAAAATATCTTTTTCATTGCACTCAATCCCTGTAATAAAATGTAACTTAAGTATATTAATACAAAGAGTGGAAGACTGGAAGCGAGTACCTAGGGAATCTGCGAGAACTTTTGTGAGCATTGAGTTCTCGTAGGGAACTACGTCCTTATTTGAGGTCAAACAAGTTAAAACATCCCCTAGCCTGCATAAAGTAGGGCAAAAATATGTTTGGGTACCTTGAGTACATTATCATACGGAAAAAACATAATAAACTTACTTGAGGATACAAATGTGTCATTTTGAATTAAAAAGAATCAAAAACTTAATGAGAGTAAAGGAGTATTTGTCATTGTGACAATGCTCCTTGTGTGTAGATAGTCACACACGACTTCCACAATCTTCATGCAAAAACCACAAAAAACTTAAAAGTTAAAAACATTAAATTCTCTATATTGAGTCAATAACTCGATTTTATCCACCCAGACGGCCAGACATTATATGTACTTCTAATATTGGCCAAGATAAAAACGTAAAATATAAATTAAGATGAATATTACTGAGAAATTAGTTACTCTATATGATGTTGCGCCTAGAAATGAGTCAGAATTCTACTGCAAAGTCTAAACTGCGTATTTCTGGTTGGAGTAATTTATAGCAAATGCCAAATTATTACTCAGAAAGCCATCAGCACACCTTGTACTAACAGATTGAAGCCTATTTAAAACTATTTTTAAAATTGAAACTTATAAATACTAAATAAAAATGAGAGCTGACACATACCAACCTATTTGAAGTATGCATAATTTGATATTATATATCCACAATAAGAAGTAACAAACTATTAGAACATTCATAGTAGATTTCATTCCATAATACAATATGTCAGTGACTGTCATTTTTAAATGGGTGGATAAGTTAGTTTGAAGAAAGATAATGTGATAATGTGATAATGTGGAGACAGGGGAATGCGGTTGAGTAATTAATACACATGCGGCTGACAATGTAATGTGCACAATGATAAAACTGGTTATCAAGTCTAGGCGCTAGCACTTACGCTGAAAGTGATTTCATAACATGTAGCACTTCTGTTGCATGGTCTCCACCATCCTCCTGGAGGTTTGGACTTACCTCTCCTGCTAAGTCGATAAGAGATAGCTTGCTATAGCTATTTTCTTCGGTAATAAGATTGTGAGTATAAATATGTATAGTGACTATCCTGCAAAGAGCAAAGCAAAAGCCTGTCAGCCTAAACTCTGGAATCCTGCACAGTTAGTTGATACACGAACACATGCTTATCTATATTATAATCACATAAAAGTAAGCAGGGAGAAATATATATCAGTGGTATACATATCGTGGAGGAAAAACCTGTTTGCTTGTAGCAATTAATTTGGTGATAAAATATAGAAATATACACTTAAAGCATTCTGGTTTACGTCCTTTTTGTTTATCTATATTGAAATCAGTTAACCCCTTGATCCATTTCAGCCACCAAGTTCAAGATTTTGGGCCCAACCCATAACAAGTCTATTCACTTTAAACAAATTTGTCAACGTCTACATCACCCAAGAAAGCAACTGAAATGAATATATTAACAAAAGCACTATAAGGCTTGTATCAAAATTATGCTATACTATCGGGGGGAATATCATAGCATGGATTCTCTCTCTTCAAGATTTTGCTGTCTCTAATGTTTCTGATTTGAGCACAATTCCTCCTTTCTAGCTACTATATCTGTTAAGACAATGTGATACGACAATATTTGTAAATTTCCTCGGTTCCCCAACTTATATAATAGCAAGAAACTGGAATCCTAGGTTTTTATATGCAACTTTTTACTTTTTAGACAATGGAAATCTTCTACTCTACACTTCCCCACTAGCCTTACATTTTCAGAAGGCAAAGGTTCCCCCAAAAGTTCAGTCTTTTGTATAGTAACTCGTGCTTCATCAGCTTAACACCAAAGTTATGTATTCAAGCCATAGTCCTTGATAACCTTGATTATTAGATGGCTGGGTAGTTAATAAGAAACACAACTAAAGATAAATAAACTATGATTTGTTAAATATTTAAAGTATGTTCAGCATAGAAAAAAGAATGTGATAAAATATTCATTTTCTATCTGGGGTCTAGCTGTCTAGATAAAAATAATCATTAAAATAAGTTACTAATTTTGGTTTAGAAATTTATTATACATTCTGTAAGATTGTTTGGAATACATCCAAGAGTTTCAAAACTTTTGTGGTGCAGGACAAGGCATTCATAATTTGTAGTATTATTTAGAGGTAACATTAATTCTAATCCATTATAAAGTTAAATTACATATATCAGTAGATTATTAAGAAGATTCTAGATCAAATTAGAAGCGTCATAAAAGGAGTTGTTTCCTATTACTAAGCCTTTAGGCTTTACTACATCCTCCAAGTTTGGGTTTCTATAAAAACTCTTGTAATCATCATTAATCAGACTTGAATTATTGATTAATAAATTATTTGTCTTATCTAATTGAAAATTTTGTCAATTCAGGAAGGCTAACTCAGTTCCTAACCTAGACCTTATCCTGCATCACTTTGGGTAGGGAATCTTCTGCGTAATCACACAAACCTAAAATTTAATTGTTTTCCCTTGGTATTTAAATATTCTCGACTCTTGTTCCACATCAGGAGTGGCTGTGATTCACTTGTAAAGCGTGCTAGGTGAAAGTTGATTTTTAAGACATATTCTCTTTTACTAATATTCCGGAGTTTTAGTCAATGGCATAATAAATAGGAGAATTCCTTATGACGTACTTCTTCTTGATTATACATGGAGCTAATCACGAGAAAAAAGCAACAATATCTGTCTATACCTGGACAATGATTTATTATTGATCAATAGACATTTCTTTTATATTTTAAAAAACCTTACGAAGATCTTATTAATAAATATACTAATATTTTATTTTGAAATCAAACATAAAGCTAGAGTCGTCAGAACTCAGAAATCACAACATGCTGACATTAATTTGTTCAATAGATGGCCAGAACTAACATGTGATTTGTCAAGGGTCCCCTTAAAAGTCTACAAGATGTCTAACAGTAACTTGGTGTACCAACAAACAATCCTCATATCAAAATTCTTGTAGTCCTAATCCACATTGTGATTCATAAAGTTTCAACACATAATATGGTAAACAACAAAAAGAAAATCAACAGTTAAAACAGGGCTGACAGAATAAGTCACGCATAATTAGAAATTTGTTATGTGCAGAATAAAATTCATACAGATGAGAAACATTGAACTTTGAAGCATCACTTCCTCGATTCCTGAAAGCCATATTGAGAATTTTGGAGAAATCCATTGGACTATCTACCTTTTCCTGCAAAAGATTTTCGAAAGAATCTGGCGAGCCTGATTTAACCTCTGGCAAACTGTTTTCATATACTGGAAGCAAATCCCTTATCTGCAAAACATAAAGGACATCTATCAACAAAAAAAATTGAACAACGTAATAATTTACAACTACCTGAGATAAATTGAATCATATAGAAATAATTGATGGTATTCATAATTAGTCAATTTCAGAGAAACTGGAAATATGTACAAGACAGACAAACCTGTTCATTATAAAGCTCACAAACACTGATAAAGAAATCAAATCGAGAAGCTGAAGTTGTATCTGAGTTAGATATATCAAAGAGCTCTTCAAAGCATCGAGCATATAAACCACGCTCATGGCTTGATCCTTCCTGCAGCCAATAACATTACATTGCAGGCAAATCCATTAAAAAAAAATCAACATCAAACCTGTTCTAAGGTCTTGTTCAAGTTATAGATTTATAATCCATATTTGCTAGATTTCAGCTCCTTCAGTTACAAGAAAGTTGGGGTAAAAGTGCAACCTATCCCATACTCCTAAAAAAATATGTCCAACTACAAACATGCATGTAGAATATAGAGGTGGTGAATAGGAGAGAGACAAACCATGGTGTGCGTCTTTCCCGAATGGGCTTGTCCATATGCAAATATAGACACATTAAACCCATCTAGTGCTGACTGCACAAATGGTTGAACCTCAATGAAAAGTTCCGCTGCAAACAATGTCATACTTTGCTCTTAGAAAGCAGCTACATGAACATAATAATCAAGCTCGACAAGACACGTGCAAGTTGTAAAAAGATGTCATCGTCTCAAAGTAAGTACTATAAGATCCACCTTGTCCAACATGAGGTCCAAAAACCCTGTCAAATTCAAAATCTTTTTTCGGGTTGGTGATATTATCATCGTCAAAACTGATGCGAATTGTGCAATCATCAGGAAATTCAACTACAGATGGACCTTCGTCTTCAAACAATGGCCTTGTACGAC
Organism: Heracleum sosnowskyi; assembly: GCA_030848705.1. Taxonomy (NCBI): domain Eukaryota; kingdom Viridiplantae; phylum Streptophyta; class Magnoliopsida; order Apiales; family Apiaceae; genus Heracleum; species Heracleum sosnowskyi. Next base: position 15,750,466 of record CM061237.1, read on the forward strand.
AAAAAACCTTGATATTTCCTGGAAAAATCATTATTTGTGAGAAAATCAGCGCCGCTTTTCTTAAACTTGGTAATAATTTGGAATCTCAGTTGAGAAAAGGACAATATGATAAGTAGCATTTTATTTTGGTCTCTATGTTTGTGTCGTGAGGAATAGAAAATGGGTAAAGAAAGAAATTATGACGAGTACCTTTGGTAGTCAATAGTTCGTTAAACAATCTTTTCTTCTCATTAATCAGTGGCAGAATTTTAGCTTCATTTTCAAGAGCAGCCTGATCTGGATTCAAAAGCATTAATATAAATATAAATATAAATATATATAATATATATATATATATACCGTAAAGCCCAAAAAACTAGAATACTTATTTCCATGTTATAAATGGTCACAACAAATGAATTCCTCATATAAGTAGTACAAGTGAACATTGAAGAAAATTTATTAAAGCAAATCGCAGTTATATTTTTCATTGCCCTCAATCTTCAAAGATTCATCTATTTGAGATCATGCTGTGGTTCTGCCTACTAATTTAACAGGAGATAAAGCCTGCAGATGCAGACCACCTATACTCCCTTTTCCCTTTTTCGTTTTTTTAACATAACAGCTCAAGATGTATTCATCTTATTCCATACCTAGCTTACGGGCCTTCGCAGCAAGAACATGAAGGTACCGCGTCACTCTATCAAGTTTTGCATTAGAATATTCTTGAAAATCACAAGCTTCTTGTCTCAACTCAAAGTAATCTTCCCTTGCATGCTGCCCAAAATACGTCACTAGTCATACAGTCGGCATTCATATGTTGAAATAAATAATATGCAGACTACATAATATATACCCAAAAAAATTAAGAAGAGACTAGTAGACAGCACGTGACAATCCTTAACCAACGGTTCTTCATAGTTTACATCTTCAGTCTACATACCAAGTGCAAAACCAAATGAACTCGATAGGTCCTTTCTACCCATTTCATGAATTGAGGTTAATGGTAAGAAAGGAATATTTCTTTATAAATACTAAATCTTAACTTACTATAACTTCTATCACGTTAAAAAGAATGATGATATACCTGTAGTTGTTTCGAATATGTATAATAAAAGTTTACTCCGGTGCGGGAAAGATTTAACGTGGAGGCACTGTTCTAAGGATACAGTGGACTGAAATCACAGATTTAAAATAAATATAAATAAAACAAAAATACAGTAATATTTAGTTTTAATAATATAAAATTAAAAAATTCATCATTAATCATTTAAAATACAGTATAATGAATCATTGTACATATTTTGGTTGGATGATGGACATAGAAACAGCTATAAGAATTGAATATTGTAATATTTTTTCTTTTCATTATTAATAATGTCTCTCTCATAATTATAAAATTAGGCCTCGAACATAATAGCATTAATTGGTATAAAAATCACTCACCTGGCCATAATAAATAAACCTAATTTCGTTTATGACATAAAACTAAATAATAATCACCTTTGGTAAGTAAAATATACCTATAACTACTTAATATATAAAGTACATTTTATTTCTGTTATTCTCCATGATAATACAATGCATTCTCCACAATTGAGAGTGAAATAACTCCACAAAATCCCGCCTAAAAAGACTTAAGCTTTTACTATATTTACTATACTTCATCTGCGCAAATTCACAAAATCAAAGTGCTTGTCCGATTCCTAACTTCATAGAAGGTGTGTTCCTTCAAGATAGCTAAACATTATTAAATTCCCGAAAAAATCAAATGTACTTATCCACTTCCTAACTTGATAATTTTGCTACTAACCACAATACCAATTCAGTAACATCAAATTCAAATTAATCCCCCTCCCCCTCCTCGTGCAATTCTATGTATCATCAACCATCATCTCACAAATCATATGCTAAAGTACGATCCCACTAACCCTATTTACAAATCCAGTCATCTCCAAATCACAATCAAAATGCATAACCCTACTTCTTATAAAACTACAACACAATGCAACCTACATACATTACCACATTTTTCCCGGTCCCGACAAATAGGCACGAAGGATTTTTTTAATCTCGATAAACGAATAAAATTCTTCGGTCTCCAGTGTACAGCAAGCCAAATTACATTGCGGAGAAAAGAAATGCGGAATTAGTACATAAAATAATATATAAATACAGACCTGGACTTTGTGAGATAAATTATCAAGCTTAGCTTTAACAATTGCGTTACTAGAGAGCTGAAAATTAGGCGGAAGCGATGAAGATGTAAGAGAGTATCTCCGAACCAACGGTGGCTTTTTCTGATGATCATCGGAATCCGCCGCTCGCCGTGGCTCGAATCCCGAGACATCCCAACTCCACCGGTTCTTCTGCTGCTGCTCCTCCGCCATTTGATCGGAACGATATTTACGGATTTTATAATTACTAATATTTGTTCATGTACAGCGCTGTGGTGTGTGAAATGAATCACTTAGTTTGAAGTGTTGTGTTTGGGTACTTTTACTTTAGATGTTAAACGGTGTCGTTGTGAGATGAGAGTCATGTTTGGAGTGACTTTACAAGTTGGTGTAATGATGCTTGGGGTTTGGGCTTTTGGTTTTTGAGTTTGGATTGGAATGGAGGGAAGTCTTTTGGGTAAGGGCATTGCACGTGAGGCCCACTTCCGTGGATGGTTCAAATGACAACTTATTGTGTGGGTCATGTTAGTGATTTTGTTGGATTTGGTAGTACCGGACTACCGGCAATAGTGTCTTCCGGTCCAGATATATATGAAAAAATGTATATTTACTAAAAGCGGGGCAATCAATTGTTAGGGATCAATTTTATAAAAATCATGCGGGTGGTGTTACTGAATCAGGACATCGTAAAAAATTAAATTTTAGGAACATAAACAAGAATGTAATAAGTAAATATTAGATCAGATGTCACAGGAATCTCAGAAGATTATATCTGTCATAGAATAAAGATTAAAGTCATCTACAGACTTGAAGTGAGTCTACATTGAAAGAAGCTCAATTTATTGATCAAGCCTCAATGAAGTATTCAAGCTCAGTGGATTTATTAAAGTGACGGAGATTTCAAGTGGTGACAGAAAAAGATACTGATTACGGAGTTCTTGAATGAGAAGGAAGTGAATCACTGCTTAAAGTCAAATAGATAAAGAACAAACATTGTCGTTAGTCACTCATGAACCAGACAGTGCATCGAGTGTCAACGTACTATTGTGTTTGTTATTTATCTAAGTTTTAAGTGATTCTGGAATTAATTGAGAAGTCAACTAATTCTATTTATTCTCTTATAAATAATTAATACTATTGAGTAAATTATTTATTAAATTAATTCTGTAAAAAATTAATTTAATACATAATTTATTTAGTTAATTATTTAAATTAGAATAAAAAGAAATTAATTGAGAAGTCAACTAATTCTATTTATTCTCTTATAAATAATTAATACTATCAAGTATATTATGTATTAAATTAATTCTGTAAAGAATTAATTTAATACATAATTTATTTAGTTAATTATTTAAATTAGAATAAATATGAACTAGGAAGACTTAGGTTTGAATTAGGAAGACTTAGAAAAATGAACTAGGAAGACTCACAAGTGAGTCTTCCCGATTGTCTTCCTAGGCCAAGCATTGTCTTCCCGATTGTCTTCCACTTGCATTCCATTGTCTTCCCGAGAGTCTTCCAAGAGCAATTGCATAGTTTTTCTGCTAGTCTTCCAAAGGCAATTCCATTCAGTTTTAGTGGCTTGCACGTGGACTTAAAGAAAAGTAAATGAAGTGATATATATTCAAAGGCAGACTACTGAAGGCAACATTACAATTGGACAACACAAAAAGAAAAAGACAGAAAGAACATACAGCATCAAAATCAAAAGCCTTCTGTCTTCTACAACTTCCAACTGCAAAAGCATTCATTTCTTCAAGTGAAATTAATTCTTGATTTGTTCCTCACATTAAATTCATAAGGATCATTTCACTTGTACTGCTTTAGCTTTCTAGCGGATCATAATCCCTAGATTTTATATCGAACTACTTTTTAGTATTCGATCCTTTTTATTACAAAAATAGATAAATTCATGTCGAATTTATTCTAGGTTTGTTTTATCAAGTTCATTGTAATCAGTGATCAGAATTGTAACACCCTTCAAGTTTAATAGAGTTTTATTTAACTTAAATATTGTTTCAGTTTTATTCCGCAATAATTTGTTCTAAATTGTTAAATCTTAAAAGGACAAATTCGATTTAACGGTATCGTTTGTATTCAACCCCCCTTCTACAAACTTATCAGGACCTAACAGAAAGTACTAATAGAAGGAATTTAATGGAAAGCTTTTGGCGCGTACAAAACACACAGTGGACTTATAAAAGGAAATCAAAGTGTGATCAGTACATAGCAATCAAGACAGAAGAACAAACAAATATTTCATCTTTACTTCTGCCATTAAAAGCCATCAACTGTCCGAGCCAAATTCTCACAGTGGAATTAATTCTTGAACTCTTTGTAACATTTAATCCTTTGGAATTAGTTCACTTGTATTGCTTTGACAATCTAGCGGATCATAATCCCTAGAAATTATATCGAGCTACTTTTTAGTATTCGATCCTTTTATTACAAAAATAGATAAATTCATGTCGAATTTATTCTAGATTTGTTTTAACCAGAACTCTGTAATCTATATACTGAATTGTAACACCCTTCAAGTTTAATATAAGTTATATTTAACTTGAATCTTGTTTCATTTTATTCCGCAGTAATTTGTTATTGAAATTGTTAAATCAAGAACAATACAAATTCAATTAAACGATACTGTTTGTATTCAACCCCCTCTTCTACAAACATATTGGGATCTAACAAAGTCATATCCACCTGTATAGTTAGATAATTTATTATTTTCTATAGATTCCATTACTTACTTGGTTTTTGTCTTTTAGTATTTGGGTTGCTTGTTTGATTCAAGTCTTAGTTCATGTTTTATATTATTATATAGTGTTAGTGGTGGTTGTTAAGTGATTTGTTTTATAGCCATATTTTTTTCCCCAGAGGTGTTGATCTTGTGTTGGTCAGGGGATACAAATTACTTGATTTATTTTATTGGTCAGGGGATACAAATTACTTGAGTTAATATTGTTACATGCTAGATTGTTAAACATTATTTTTGTTGGTGGACGTGTTTTTCTATATAGCCTGCCTAATGTCATATTTGTTTATTGAGATCTATTTGCTTAATTTTGTGTATCAATTGGTCTTATTTAGCTCGCACTGCGTGTATTATTTTTGTGCATGTTTATTTTGGTTTAAGATGATTAATTATTGGTTTGTGCGAGAATTGGAATATATCGTTGAAATAGACGATATTGTATTAAAAAGATATTGTTCAGAATATAGAGCAAGTGAAACATCAATTTGTTGATGTGGTCGAATGCGATATTGATGATATGATGAATGATATAGATGGGTGGTGGATTGATTCTGGTGCCACCTGTCACATTGCAAAAACAAAAATTGGTTTAACTGAGTTCGTTGAACTCGAAAAAGGAGAACACATAATTTTTATGGGAAATAGTACCTGCCTCGATGTGCTATGAGTTGGTACATATAAATTGGATCTTGGGAATAGTATATTGGTTCTTAAAAATGTATTTTTTGTCCCTGAAATGAGGCCTTTTGGGAGGAGTCCAAAAACAAATCCGTGCGGGCTTGGCCACGGCCCAGAGCGGACAATATCATACTAATGTGGAGTTAACGGGTGTTGCGCGGCCCAACAAGTGGTATCAGAGCCGATGGCTAATATTGATCCTGGAGTTGCGGGCTGCAAGTTGCGTGGTGTAGGGGAGGCTCTCCAGAACTACGGTCGGAGATCTTGGACAACTTGTGTCGAAAGTCTTCTTGACACTGAGGTGGTCGGGTGGCGTGTCCCGCAAGATGCGTAACAGATGAATGACGGCGGTATAAGAGTTACAAGATTGGTGGTTCTTGGATTGAGGGGAGATTGTAGAGTGGGTATCAACCCAAGTCCCACATCGATAAGATAAAAAAGAATTATCTTGAATATAAGCAGCCAAAAACAACTCCATTAGTATGAGGCGTAATCTCATTTCTATTCCCTCCTTGACTAGAAATGGTTTGGAAGTTCGGTTTTATGATGATAAATTTTCAATCGAAAAATATAATGAAATATTTGCTATGGGCATATATGAACGCGAACATGGATTGTTTAAACTTTCGATTGTAAAAAATATTGAGAATAATGATGTTGGCACTTTCAGTCAGTTTTTGTCGAATAATACATATGTGTATGACATGTGGCATCAAAGAATGGGACATCCGGGAATTGACAATATGGAACGCATTATTAAAGATAATTTGTTACCTCAAATGGTTATTAACAAATCAGAAAATCAGAAGTGCATCTAAGTATGCACAAGTGCATCTTATATCAAGAAAATCAGAAGCATTTGAATGTTTTAGGAGATATAAGATTGAAGTTGAGAAGCAACTTGGAAGGGATATAAAATTTTTAAGAACCGATAGGGGTGGAGAATATAGATCCACAGAATTTGACAATTATTGCAAAAAGAAAGGAATAATAAGACACGTGACTATGTCTTATACACCACAACAGAACGGTGTGGCGAAAAGAAAAAATAGAACATTATTAAATGTTGTTAGATGTTTGTTGTCGCATTCGGGATTTTCTAAAAAAATTTGTGGAGATGCATTAATTGCCGCAAATTATATATTGAATAGAATCCCCACAAAATCAGTTGAATCAACACCTTATGAGACATGGACTGGAAGAAAACCAGATTTAAGTGTTATGAGAAAATGGGGATGCATTGCACATGTAATGATCTCGTTTCAAAATAGAGATAAATTAGACTTCAGAACAGTGAAGTGCAACTTTATCGGTTACCCTGAAAATTCTAAGGGTTATAAATTTCATAACAAAGAATTGGGAATAATTGAAAGTAGGGATGTTGTTTTTATAGAGAGTTCTGAGGAACAACAAAATGTGGTGGAGGATACATGCCCTCTAAATGTTATTGATGAGCTTCATCAAGAAAACATTGATACACATATGGAATAAGATCCAACTGAGAATAGTGAATCGATCATAATGTTGGCAATGAACCAATCGACATGGTTGGAAATAAGAGATCAAGAACTCCACCTAAATGGATGAATGACTATTATGTGTATGATAGTGAATCATCTTGTTTCTCGGTAGATATGGATGTAAGTGATCCTATTGATCCCACTAATTATTTAGAAGCGATGAGGTCGCAAGAGTCTGAATCATGGATGGAGGCCATGAAAGATGAAATTGAGTCAATTGAGAAGAATCAAGTGTGGGAGTTGTGTGATCTGCCTAAAGATAGAAAATCCATAAATTGTAAATGGATTTTGAAAAAAAAATATAAGGCTGATGGGTCTATTGACAAGTTTAAGGCCCGCTTAGTTGCAAAAGGTTTTACACAAAAACCGGGAATAGATTATTAGGAGACATATTCTCCGGTGGCGAAGTTTGCATCAATAAGGATTATATTGGCTTTAGTAGCTTGTCTTGATTTAGAACTTTACCAGATGGATGTAAAGACATCTTTTCTTAATGGTGATTTAAAGGAGGATATATACATGGATCAACCCGAAGGATTTCAGGTTGAAGGTCAAGAAGACAAAGTCTACAAGTTAAGGAAGTCGATATATGGACTAAGGCAAGCATCTAGAGATTGGAATCTCAAATTTCATGAGGTTGTAGTTCAACTTGGTTTTGTCAATAATAAATTAGATAATTGTGTATATATTTTGAAAAGTGGGAGTTCATTTGCAATATTATCAGTATATGTGGATGATATATTGTTAGCAGGAAATGATAAAGATATGTTAAACAATGTCAACTTGGAACTTAGTAACAAATTTGAGATGAAAGATATGGGTGAAGCTTCATATGTTCTAGGAATCCAGATGATAAGGGCTAGAAAAAATAGAACATTGAGTTTGAATCAAGAAAGGTATCTACGTAAAGTGCTTAATCGTTTTTGGATGCAAAATTGCAGTCCGGCTCCAACCCCATTGGTAATGGGGAAACGATTGACGCGTAGTGAAAATCCAGGAAAAGGGACAAGTACCATTAGATGTACCATATGCGCAAGCAGTCGGAAGTTTAATGTATGCAATGTTGTGTACTCAACCTGAATTGGCATATCCAGTAAGTCTAGTAAGTAGATACCAAAGCAATCCTAATCAAGCCCATTGGGAAGCTGTGAAGAGGATAATGAAATATTTGAAGGGTACATTGCACCACAAATTGGTCTATCAGGCAAAGAAACCTGAAATTATTGGTTATTCCGATTCAGATCTCGGAGGTGATAAAGATGATGGAAAATCAACTTTGAGGCACCTGTTTATATTTGGTGGAGCTGCCGTAAGTTGGGGAAGTACGAAACAGGGATGTGTTGCAAGATACACACAGGAAGCTGAGTATATAGCTTGTAGCATGGCTACCACTCATGCTGTCTGGATAAGACAGTTTCTATTTGAATTAAATCTCAATCTAATAGATGGACCTATTGAGATTTTTTGTGATAACACATCGGCTATTGATTTGATTTATAGTGGTGCAAACAGCTCAAGAGGGCAGCATATTGATATAAAATATCACTATATTCATGATATTGTAATAGAGAAGAAGGAAGTAAAACTCACATATATTCCTACCAGTGATATGATTGCAGATCCTTTAACAAAATGTATTCATGCGGAAACATTTGTGAAACATGTTGGTTTGATGGGACTTAGGAATATTTAAAGTCTGGATGCTCTAAGAAATGTGGGAGTAACAAAAATGATTGATAAAGAAGTCAAGTGTGAGATGTTAGTTGACTTCTATTTCAAATTACAAATAAAAGAATATTTTATATTGAATATTTTGGAGTTACAAAATATATATTAATTGTGTATTTAAAATATCAAATATTAATTGTGTGAATTAATTAGAGCAGTTACATTTTGAGGATGGAGGTGTGTTTCATGAAGCCCATATATTGTGGTTGAGACCAAAAGAAAAAAGAGTACTGAAAAAGCTTATTATCAACACTAATCGGAATCCCAAAACAATTACTTTTTTCTCTCTCAAATTTAATATTAGTTGTAATAAAATTTCTCTTGATTGCCTAAAATAATATGAGCCATTAAATCTAAATGAATCTGACGGTGCATAATAGTTCTAAGGTTCTATTTTAAGAGTGGGTTCTCTCTTGAGCCGGACCCTATTATAATATTATATTTTTCAAAAAAAAAGTTATCAAGTAGGTCATAGACTGCAAGTAGGTCCATCTATATATCCCTATTTGATGAATAACATGTAAGAATCACACGAGTTGTTAAGGATGAACTGTTAATTACTCGGTGGGAACAAAATTGAGGAGCCTCTTGGCTCCGTGAAGAATTATAGGAGAGTGACGATTTATTTTGGAATCTGCATTATCAAATAATCGATCCAACGATCAGGAAATTGTATGTTATGCAACTGGTCATGACAATCCATTGATAGGGATCAAGACCCTTTACTAAATTATAATGCAAAAAAGAAAAAAATATTATACACTTCGTCCCGTTTGTTTGTTCACATTTGAGTTTGTCACGAATGTTAAGAAAATATACAAAATAGTGGATAGAAGTATGAAAAATGAGTAAGGTGGTGAGATCAATTCTATATTTAATGTGAGAAGTGCGTATAATGAAAGAAAATAATGGATATATTTGATTTTTATATTATAAAATTTTATTAAATGTGAAGAAAATTTTGAAATGTAAACAAATAAAAGAACACATTATAAAAAAGAAGGATTATTCTAGTTTGTGTTCATGAGTACACTTTCACAACTAATTTTATGTGAGTTGAATAATTTTAATTGAGTGAGATTTTTATATATATTTGATATGGGCTAAAATATAAGCCTAGAAATGTAATTAATGACATATTAATTAGACCCGGATTGGTCCAAGGACATGACCCAACAAGAAAGGCCCAAAACCCTGATTATTTATTAAGTTCGTAATTAATAAATAAGGGAAATATACAGCTCAGGAAAGAAGTCCAAAATATGGTAAATTCATCAAAGAAGGATCCAGAATCCCAATTAAAAAGAAATAATGAGTCATGGCCTTTATCAACAAGGAAAAGACTTATCTAGCAAGAAATACAATGTTTATCCATTATCGAAAAGGAGACTTATTCGTTAAGACTCCTAAACTTACCCTAAATATGAGGCTCCAGACGTCTATATAAAGGACCTGATCCTACAATGAGAACTACGTCTTTGGCTTGATTCTCAGCATTAATTGAGATACGTATGCATCTTGTGAGGACCGATTTAGTCTCGAAACACAAGTGCAGCCATTAAAGCTCGAAAGCTCATAAATCCGAGCAATTAATATACAAGTACGTTTTTTGATCCACAACATTTGGCGCCGTATGTGGGAAACCAACATCAACCATGGCAAACACACGGAGAACCACTCGAGATACTCCAGTTTCTGAGGAACTTCTTATCACCTCTGAGGCTGATACTCACGGAAATCAACCGCCGCCAACTACTGGCACTGAAGGGGCGAATATCCCCACCAATACTCAAGGACCGGAGATCCCAATTTCGGCTGAAGGGACGAATCCCCTGCAGATGGTCATTCATGGATCTAATCCACAAGAGACCACTCACCAGCAACCAATCACGACCTCCCCACTGCTCATGAATGCACCAAGTGGTCTTCAACTCCACACTACTGATCTCCCCCGATACACTACTCAAACTTTGGGGATGCCAAGCTATGGCATGCCCCCTCGACCTATGGCGGGCGGTAGCGGTCTCAACCCCAGTTACCATGAAGCATATGTCCCCCTTTATATACAAGGTCTGGGACCTCAAAATCAACAAACTCGACGGACCCATTTGATTCAAGATTACTCGGGTCCCTATACCGAGGACGAGGATTATACATCTGGGGAAGAAAGGGATGTCGCCCCGAGAAGGAAGCGTTCTTCCCAAACAAATCGCGAACAACCCCAAACTACTAAGAAGAAAATTGCAGCCCATGAGGCAGAGATTGCAAGACTCAAGAAACTCCTTGCTAAGGAGGAGGCCGCTCAATCTCAAGGCCGATCGACTGGAAGAGTCCCGATAATCAACCTGGACTCGACACCAAGAAGGACTAAGAGGGCTGAAGCCCCAAGGGGTGATCCTAGTATTTTGTTGCCTCTAGGAGATCCTGATGATCCTACACCACCATTCACTCGAGACATCATGAAAGCCACCATATCCATGAAGTTCAAGATGCCAATGATCAAAGATTATGATGGAACGGGGGATCCCGCAAATCATGTAAGAACCTTCTCCAATGCACTGCTGTTGCAGCCAGCCAATGATGCAGTCAAGTGTAGGGCGTTTCCACAAACCTTGGCAGGCATGGCCCAACGCTGGTAGAGCCATCTTCCTCCCAACTCTATTGGGTCTTTCAAAGAATTAAGCAAAGCATTCATCAATCAGTTTGTTAGTGGAAGGGTGCATGAGAAAAGCTCTGCATCACTCATGGCAATCCAACAAGGAAAAAATGAAGCTTTGAGAGATTATATCAACCGATTTACTCGGGAGGCCTTGAAAGTCCCAGATTTAGAGGACAAAGTGGCTATGATAGCCCTGCAACAAGGGACTACTGATGATCACTTCAAAAGATCGTTAACAAAACATCCACCCGAGAGCATGCTGAAGCTCCAAGATAGAGCCGTAAAATACATCAAGGCTGAAGAAAGCATGAGAAAGTATGAGCCCACTACTGGTGGTAGTGGAAATTCAAAGAAGAGAAATGAAACACGGGAATATGATGTCAAAGAAAAGTTTCCTAGAACGTCAAAGGATTCTGATTCTCCACCCAAGAGGAGCAATTTTGGGCCAAAGTTTACTGAGTATGCAAGATTGAATACTCCCAGAAGTCAAATCCTGATGGAGATAGCAAATGAGGGAGATCTCAAATGGCCAAATCCAATAAGGGCTGACATGTCCAAACAGAACCAAAACCAATTCTGTAGATTCCACAAGGAAATCGGTCAGGACACCGACGATTGTAGGCAATTGAAAGATGAGATTGAATTTCTGATACGAAGAGGAAAACTCAGTAAGTTCACTAAAGATGGAAACCAAGGGAGTCAAAGGGGGAACTATGAAAGGAAAGATTATGACAGAAGGGACAACAATCAAGATCGAAATCCCAAGCCCCGAGGGCCGGTAATCAACATGATATTCAGAGGGCCAACTGCTGCTGGGTCCTCCCGAAACTCAAGAAAGGCTTATGCTCGAGAAGTAATGACTGTGGTTGGAGAAGCACCAAAGCGTGCCCGTACAGAAGTATCAATAGGTTTTGATGATTCAGACCTGGAGGGAGTGAAGTTTCCCCACGATGATCCCTTAGTCATCGTTCCTGTCATAGGAAATTCTGAAACCAAGAGAGTTTTGGTCGACAATGGAGCTTCAGTGGACATCTTGTTCCATGATGCTTTTATCAAGATGGGCTATACTGACTCTCAGTTGACACCCTCGAATATGCCCATATATGGATTCAATGGAGTGGAGTCAAAGGTGGAAGGCATTATCCAACTCCCAATGACAATGGGGCAAGGGTCGAATACGTTTACTCAGATGTTGAACTTCATTGTTATAAAGGCAACTTCGACCTACAATGCAATCCTAGGAAGGTGACTTAGTCCCAGCTAAGGATTTGATCCCAATTCCCTTAGTCCCAGGTGAACCGGAGAAGGTGACTTATGTTGGAGCACTACTGCCCGAGCCATTAAAAAGCAAGCTCATATCTTTTCTTCAAGAGAATAATGACGTTTTTGCTTGGACAACGGCTGACATACCAGGGATTGATCCCCAATTGATAACTCACAAGTTAAATGTGGATCCTGAAAGAAAGACGGTGAAACAAAAGAAGAGAAATTTTGCTCCAGAAAGGCAAGATGCCATTAAGCAAGAAGTAGAAAAGCTCCTGGAGGCCGGGTTCATTGAAGAGATACAATTCCCAGAATGGTTGGCTAACCCTGTGATGGTCAAAAAGGCCAATGGAAAATGGAGGATGTGTGTGGACTTCACTGACTTGAATGATGCATGTCCTAAGGATTGTTTTCCCTTACCAAGGATTGATGCATTAATAGATGCTACAGCTGGACACGAGATGCTCAGTTTCATGGATGGCTTCAGTGGATACAACCAAATTAAAATGCACAAGGATGACATCTCCAAGGTATCATTCATCACTGACTTTGGTGTTTTCTGTTATCTAGTCATGGAATTTGGACTTAAGAATGCAGGGGCAACATACCAAAGATTGGTGAATAAAATTTTTGGACACCTAATGGGAAAAACCATGGAGGTCTACGTAGATGACATGCTAGTAAAGAGCCTCGATAAGGCCGATCACATAGAGCACCTCCGAGAGGCATTCGAAGTGCTAAGGCACCACAAGATGATGTTGAATCCAGCTAAGTGTGCCTTTGGTGTAGGCTCGGGAAAGTTTTTAGGTCTGATGGTTTCCAAGAGAGGAATCGAGGCTAATCCCGACAAAATCAAAGCAATTCTAGACATGGAACCACCACGGACTGTCAAGGATGTCCAGAAACTAACGGGAAGAGTGGCAGCATTGGGAAGATTCATCTCCAAGTCAGGAGAGAAGTGCTTACCTTTCTTCAAAGCACTCAAGAATGTGAAAAACTTTGAATGGACAACTAAAAGCCAAGAGGCCTTTGAGGCCCTGAAGAAATACATGGCTGAGGCACCCATGTTGTCAAAGCCAAATCCAGGGGAAATTCTCTATTTGTACTTGGTTGTTTCTAACACAGCCCTTGGAGCCGTTCTGGTAAAGGAAGAATTGAAGATTCAGAAACCCATTTACTACGTAAGCAAGATTCTGCATGGGGCAGAAATAAACTACTCTACGATTGAGAAGTTTGCCTTAGCCTTGATAATGGCCTCAAGAAAGCTACGCCCGTACTTCCAGGCTCACAAGATAGAGGTCCTGACCAATCAACCTCTAAGAAACATCTTGCATAGCCCTCAAGTTAGTGGAAGACTGATCAAATAGGCCATTGAATTGGGAGAATTTGACATCAAGTACAAGCCTCGAACGACCATAAAAGCTCAAGCACTCGCTGACTTCATGGTTGAATGTACTATTGACAACCAAGAAGTCGGGGGGGGGGGGCAGAAAGTGATAGAGGAAGACAAGAAAGATGAAGAGAAGGAGTTCAAAGAATACTGGGTGCTCTATTTTGATGGAACATCAAAAACAAAATCAAGTGGAGCAGGTTTAGTACTACAAAGTCCTGATGGATTTTTCATAGAGTACGCACTAAAACTTGACTTCCCAACGACAAACAATGAGGCTGAGTATGAAGCCCTGATAGCTGGCTTAGGGCTGGCTGGAGCCTTGAGAGTTAAAACTCTGAAAGTATGTAGAGACTCGAGGCTAGTGGTTTCCCAAGTAAATGGGGAGTTTAAAGCCAGAGATGAAGTCATGGCCAAGTACCTAAAACTTGTCAAGGCCGTCATGACTCAGTTTGATGAATGTTATGTGGAACATATTCCTAGGGAAGAGAACATGAAGGCCGATGCCTTGTCTAAGTTTGCTTCTTCTGAAATTGAGAACTACGTTGGAAGTGTATACTTCCAAGTCTTGAAGACCCCAAGCATCAATGGAAAGTTGATAGCACCTATTGATGTTGCTAGTTGTTGGATGAATCCCATCAAAGCTCACCTGGAAACTGGGTGGCTACCCAACGACACTTCAGAAGCACGAAGGTTGTATGTGAGAGCACTAAGGTATACCCTGATTGAGGGAATCTTATACAAAAAGTCGTTCATTGTTCCTTATCTGAAATGTTTGAGACCCCAAGAGGCAGAATTGGCCCTAAGAGAAGTACATGAAGGAATTTGTGGGCAGCACTTGGGGGGCAGAGCCCTTGCCCATAAAATCACTCGTCTAGGTTTCTATTGGCCAAGCATACTTACAGATGTTAAGAGCTACGTGAAGAAATGTGAACGGTGCCAAAAGCATGCACCGGTGGTTAGACAACCACCAGAGATGATGACATCCATAAACTCACATATCCCATTCGCCATGTGGAGGATGGATATACTTGGACCATTTCCAATGGCAAGTGCGCAAAGAAAGTTCTTGATAGTAGCAATCGACTACTTCACCAAGTGGATTGAGGCTAAGCCTTTAGCCAAGATAACCACCAAGAAGGTGATGCATTTCTTCTGGGAAAATGTTATAGATACGGGATTCCAAGTATCTTGGTCACAGACAATGGAACTCAGTTCAACAATGATGAATTTAAGAAGTATTGTGACGAGAATGATATCAAGTTATGCTTCACTTTTGTTGCCCATCCTCAAGCAAATGGGCAAGCTGAGGTTGCCAATCGAATTATCCTGGATGGATTGAAGAAAAGAGTTGAACGCTCTAGAAACACATGGGTAGACGAATTGTTCCCCATACTATGGGCATATCGTACTACTTGTAAAGTCACCACTGGAGCAACCCCCTTTCTGCTGGCATATGGGGCAGAGGCAGTGGTTCCAGTGGAGATTGCTCACACGTCTCCAAGAGTTGAGGCTTATGAGCCAGAAGAAAATGAAGAAGGCTTGAGGCTAGCTTTAGATCTAATTGATGAAGTTAGAGATGAGGCAAATGCCAAGATAGTTGAACATCAGAAACGAGCATCTTTCTATTACAACCTAAGGGTTAAGGAAAGGTTCTTTCGACAAGGAGACTTAGTCCTCCGAAAGATTGAGGCATCCAGAGTTGGACAAAAAGGCAAGTTGACCCCAAATTGGGAAGGACCATATCGCGTCAAGAACGTATTTGGTCGAAGCTCCTACAAATTGGAAACCCTGGAAGGGATCGAAGTGCCAATAACTTGGCATGCTGCAAACTTAAAAGTTTATTATGTGTAGTGCATCCTAAAAGGATCCGCTAGTATGACAAGTAGAAATAAGGTTCGATGAAATCATGAGCTTCCTAGAAAGAAGATGAAGGGTTGAACCCATTTGATTGGTAGAAACATCCTCAAAGCTTTGCCAAGACAAACTACAAATGAATGCAAAGGAAAGCATACAAAATATGCATGTCAACTGCACAAATAGAGTTGAATACAATGAACCCTGAAGGGTGAATGTTGCTAATAAACATACAAAAGAAAGCCAAAGATGCCTATTGTTAATTAGTGAAAATTTCAAGCTCAAGAGAAGTTTGATATGATAGACTTGAGAATGAATCACTACAAGTGCAGCCATCAGTAAGAACTCATAAGGGTGAAGGGTTGAAACCCAAGAAACCTAAGATATTCAGTCCAAACCCCATCATTCGATATGCTCAACGAAAGGCTTGAAGCCAAAACAAGACGGTATAAGACATAAAAGGCTTATACAAATGTCAGGCTAGCCTCGAATAAGGCAAAATCGTCGTAAATGTGTAGGTCGCTCCACACTTTACACCAAGACGATACTCGTGAAACACTAGTGTATATTAAAATCCCCAAAAAAAAGGGTAGTAAGTCCTAGGTAAGGGACGATTAAAAGTCTTGGGCCCAACTTGAGCCCAACAAAATGGACCTCAAAATGGCACAAGAGGTATAACTTGAAGAAACTCGCGATTCTATGTTCGACCCCAAGCGAGTTCAAAATGGTCGACTAGAATCCTGGTCGAAAGTATTCGACCAGGTGCCAAAATGGCACTTATCTTCGACCACGATCCTGGTCGAAAGTATTCGACCAGGGGCCAAAATGGATCATCTATTCAACTATAAACCTGGTCGAAAGTGTTCGACCAGGGGATGAAATTGCACCAAAGTTCGACCAGAAACCTGGTCAAAAGTGTTCGACCAGGGGATAAAACGAAGTCAAATTCGACCAGAATTCTAGTCGAAAGTGTTCGACCAGGAGGCAAAAATGAAGTCAAGTTCGACCAGAATCCTAGTCGAAAGTGTTCGACCAGGAGCCAAATTCTGGCCAAATTCAACCAGAATCCAGGTCGAAGGTGTTCGACCAGGACCCAAAAGTGAGGTCGAATTCGACCAGGATCCTGGTCGAAAATACACTGAAATTTCAAAATTTGATTTATTTTCCAAGGAATTGATGAAAAATCCTGATTCCTGTTTTGGGAAAATTATAAAAATTGGTTTAGAGCTATATGTTCATAAAACCAAGCCATAATACGAAAGAAAACTTCGTAACTCCCGAATGAAATAACTTCTACGATAATCCAAGAGAGATTTTCCTAGAAGTTGGGGGGCAAATGATATGGGCTAAAATATAAGGCTAGAAATGTAATTAATGACATATTAATTAGACCCGGATTGGTCCAAGGACACGGCCCAACAAGCAAGGCCCAAAACCCTGATTATTTATTAAGTTCGTAATTAATAAATAAGGGAAATATACAGCTCAGTAAAGAAGTCCAAAATATGGTAAATTAATCAAAGAAGGATCCAGAATCTCAATTAAAAAGAAATAACGAGTCATAGCCTTTATCAACAAGGAAAAGACTTATACAGCAAGAAATACAATGTTTATCCATTATCGAAAAGGAGACTTATTCGCTAAGACTCATAAACTTACCCTAAATATGAGGCTCCAGACGCCTATATAAAGGACCTGATCCTACAATCAGAACTACGTCTTTGACTTGATTCTCATCATTAATTGAGATACGTAGGCATCTTGTGAGGACCGATTTAGTCTCGAAACACAAGTGCATCCATTATAGCTCGAAAACTCATAAATCCTAGCAATTAATATACAAGTACGATTTTTGATCCAAAATATTAATATTAGAGATTCATTGTTATTAGTGAAAATAAAATCAATGTTCTAATGAACACACGTTAGATAAATCCAATTAAGAAAGTGTGAAAAAAAGGGACAAACGAGGTATATTTAACTTAACATAACACCCGAGACATTGACAAAACCGCGCTAAAGAGAACATTGCCAAAACGGAATGTAAAATGCAAAGAGAATCAAAAGATGAAGAAGCTTGTGGATACGCGGCTAAACTATAACGGTAAAAAATGACTCGAAAGGATGAAAACACACATTTACACAAGCAGTGCGTGTTCTGTCGGTGCAAGAAAACAAAAGAAAGTACTACTAGTAAAGCTAGTTTGTGTGAGTCAACAGGAACGCAACCCCATGAACTTCCCAACCAACCAGCCAGGCCACAATATATTTAATTTGCGTCCCGAATTAATGCCTGCGCCTTTAATAAAATTTAGCAATCAAATGTTGGTAAATTCTAGAAATCCAAGATTGTGTGTATCAGCACCAATCAAGTCAGAGAAATTGTAGTACTTGATTCCAAAATAAAGAAATACAGTAGTGAAAGTGATACATGCATGATGCACAATAAAAATAGGGTATGAAATGTTTTGGGGGTGTGTGTCCCTCTGAAAAAGACTCTTCTTTTACATTTCTCTTTCCTTTGCAGCTGGCTAGGATGGAATGCGCACTCTCTCCATGCATTCTTAATTTCTTATATATAATGTCATACTTATACGAGTATTAATTGAGAGAGAGAGAGAGAGAGAGAGAGAGAGAGGGAGAGAGGGAGAGAGAGAGAGAGGGAGAGAGAGAGAGAGAGCTAAGTTGTTGTGCGAACAGTTTTCAACGGCTGTTATAGTTTAAACATTTTGTTTGAAGGGTGTGTTGATTATTTATTTGAAGACCACCGAGGCAGCTACATTCTCCTTTTTGTGAGATTAAAAAGCTCAAAAATGATGAGGAGCAGAGGAGGAGGAGCTGCAGCTGCTGTATCTGTGTTGATCTTTTCAATTCTTTCTCTCACTCTTGTCACTCCCTTTGCCCACGCCTCTTCATCCATGTTTTCGGTATATATATTTCACTTTCTTATCTTATGTAACTCCTCTTTGTTTCGACTCTCATGGGTTTTTGTTTTACTAAAATTTGCTTATCTGGGATGAGAATTCTCATTATAATAAATAGTATTCCCTTTTACGTTTGTTTATGTTGTTGCATTAAATTTTTTTCTTCATTTTTTGGTAGCTACAGAACAATTTTTTGGTAAAATTATTGGATTGCTTAGAATCTTAATCCCCGTAAAGTGATTATTGTGACAGTTGGGGTGTTCATTTAAATGTGGTTGAAAGCAGTAGATTAAGACATGGGAAAGATATAGGAGAGCTCTGAAGTTGAGCCTTTTGGGTTTAAGGTTTAATTACGGAACAATTTGGGTAATTGGTTAATGTGACAATTGACAACTAGGAACAATTTAAGCACTCTTTCATAGCTAAATATAGCATTAGCAAAAAAAATTATAAAAACATCTTGGTTTTGAGTTATTAGAACTATGACTTGAATTGACTGTTACCAATCGCAAACTAATAACACTTGGCATAATTTAAGCCTGTTGCCAGAGTTGACAATATTTTACTGCTTGGTGTTTGCACTTTTGCACATTATGCTTGTGCCTCTGTTTTATCGCTGTTCTGGAATTGTCGAAGTTGGGGTCTTTACGAAAATAGTCTCTCTACCTGTGTTACGTTTGGTTTGGCCAAAAGTTGACAACATAGTATTAAGTGTTGATTAGTGGTAGTTTTCGTATAATTTGTTTTTTCTGTGTAGTTACTAGTTAGTCAAGAGTTGAGGATTTGTGCTTGTACTATCTCATGTTCTGATCATCTTGTACAGGAAGTAAGTGCTCCAAAACCGAGGCATATGAACCTGCTTAAGAGTGCTGTACTTCGTCAAATTGTGAGTAAGAGTTGCTTGAGCTGCATATATGTTGTTGTAATATTACCCAAGATGTTAAATAGTGCAAATGTGCTGATTTGCTTGTCCTCTTGTAGTCAAATGAACAAAAATCTGATATATGGATGCCCTTGGCCAACCAAGGATGGAAACCCTGTGTTGATTCGTCTACTGCCCCAAGTATGTATTGATAGCATTAGTAAAGGACTTTCTACGTAAATAAATTGTTCAAATGTTTGAAGAAACCTAACACACTTCTTTATTTATCATTACCTCATCAATTCCATCCCTTTATGTGGCAGCACCATTGCCAGAAAACTCTCAGGGATATCTTCAGGTGTTCCTTGATGGAGGATTGAACCAACAGAGAATGGGGGTAGGTAGTAAGATCACATGCTAATTTCCTTGATTCTGTTTACAGTTTCTTGTTTGCTTCCCAACTAATTTTGTGATTTTCAAACAGATTTGTGATGCCGTTGCTCTTGCTAAAATATTAAATGCAACACTTGTAATTCCTTACTTAGAACTAAATCCTGTTTGGAAAGATTCAAGGTTGCCACACATTTGTATTTTTGATTTCTCTTCTGTGGATGCAGATTCTTTTTACATGTTTGAAACTAATTTACACTATAATATAAATCCTAACCTTATATATGTACTGATGTACATGCATCTTGCAGCTCATTCATGGATATATACGATGTGGATCACTTTATCAATGTATTAAAGGATGATATTCCTGTAGTAAAAGATTTGCCTGAGGATTTCTCTTGGAGCACAAGAGAGTATTATTCCACAGCTATTCGAGCTACCAGAATCAAAACTGCACCTCTTCGTGCTTCAGCCAACTGGTATTTGGAAAATGTGTCACCCATCCTAGAGAGGTTGGTAAATATTTATGGACTTTATATTAAGAAATTCATGAATTGTAAGCAGTATTATCATATAGCCATGTGCTCTTCATATATGTTTTATTCACGGAGAATCTGCACGCAATGGCCTTCTCTCAAAAATACTAAAGGTAGCTTGTAAAATAACACATGTGCAGTCTGTAGGCAAATTTGACAATGCATATTGGCTTGCTTGTATAAGTGGAGTACTAAATGGCCTACTTCATAAATCAACACTCATATATAAAATTTTACTCCATACTCCATTGAACTTCATATGGTTGCTAATGACTTAAAAAGTAAATTAGTCATAATAAACAATATTTGTAGTCCTTTATCACTGCACCAAAACCTTGAACCACCCATATTGTGCAAACACCTAAGATATTTTCGTCCCACGGGGAGTAGCTCAGATGGTATGGTAAGGTGGAAGGTGGCAAGTTAATGGTGGTCAATCAATGTGTAAAGGCATTTTAATGATGCACAAGGGGTTCTGTCTGTCATTGATCAACTTCATATTTTCTCCATAAGCATGTCACGTTAGCATGTCTGCATAATATTGTAAATAACTCATAGCTTACTTCTTAAACTTGAAAACTTAGATTCTTTTAATTGTTCATCATTCAGTTACGGAATAGCCGCCATTGCTCCATTTTCACACCGACTGGACTTTGACAACATGCCCAAGTATATCCAGCGCTTACGTTGCAAGGCCAACTTTCAAGCACTAAGTTTTGTGCCTCATATAAGATCTCTTGGAGATGCTCTCGTCAGCCGCCTTAGGTATCCTCTTGGGCAAAGTGAAGCAGGTGGTGTCAAGTACCTTAACGAGGTTACTGAAACACAAGGAAAACAAAGAGTAGCTAAATTTGCAGTTCTGCACCTTCGATTTGACAAGGTATGAACTATATTGTGAAGGTTTGAAGGTTTTTTCTCAGAATCTGTGTTTCAAGATTTTGTGGAATACTAATGGAGTAGATAATTAGACATAAAAATAATAAAACAGCTTTGTATAGTGTTTTCAGCTCACATTTAAGGGAAATTGATCTTGCACTACAAACTCTTTCCACTTCTACCAGGTGGAAACTCAGTCAGCTGTTAGGTTCTGAGTGACTGAGAATAGGAGTTGCCATTTGGAATACTCCTCGAATCATTTGGCATGCCATTTGAAATTAGTTCTTAATTACTGTCCCTCAATTTCGAAACTTGCATCACATCAACTTGATGATCATATTACTTTCTTCCATTTGGTCAAATCAAAGATTGAAATGTTAATGTATACAATATTTCCTCTTCAGGACATGGCTGCCCACTCAGCCTGCGACTTTGGTGGTGGTAAAGCTGAGAAGCTGGCACTAGCCAAGTACAGGCAATTGATTTGGCAGGGAAGAGTCCTGAACTCCCAGTTCACTGATGAGGAGTTAAGAAATCAGGGACGCTGCCCATTAACCCCGGAAGAAATTGGACTGCTTCTAGCTGCTTTGGGTTTTGATAACAGTACTCGTCTATATCTTGCATCCCACAAGGTTCATTTTAATTATGTTTAGTATTATAGTACAATAAAGTGCAATACATTCTTCTTTTCTTCCACTAAATCAAAATTACTCCAATTAATATTCCATTTTACACTGTTATCCTAGGTTTTCGGTGGTGAAGCTAGAATCTCCGCATTAAGAGAATTATTCCCGTTAATGGAAGATAAAAAGAGTCTTGCATCTGTAGAAGAAAGGGTGAATATAAAAGGGAAGGCTTCTTTAATGTCTGCTGTTGATTACTATGTCAGCATGCACAGTGACATTTTCGTTTCTGCTTCACCAGGGAACATGCACAATGCAATGGTAAACACTTCTAATCTGATATTGAGGGATCCTAGGACAGAATACTAATGCACACCTGTATTAAATCCAAGGATTGAGTTTCTTAATTACTTTGCATGGCCACAAGGACTTTCTTAATTGATTTTGCCAAATAGGGATGTAGGTGGTTTCTGCCCTCTCGTTTCGAAAAGATGCATTTTTCATTTTTCCATTTTTGAAACTGTGCATGTGCATAGGATATCTTGGACATGCATAGCTAAATGAGTACAAAAAATGAACACTTTGTCACAACTCGTTAATTTAGAAACCCGAAGAAGCTGAATTAATATAATTTGTAGATATAACTTGAATGCCTTGTGCAACTGTAGTTTTAATTTTTAAAAATTATTATTGATGTAATAGGTCGGACACAGAACTTACCAGAACCTGAAAACAATCAGGCCTAACATGGCGCTGTTAGGGCAGCTTTTCCATAACAAAAGCATAGATTGGTCAAACTTCCAGAAAGCAGTGGTTGAAGGTCACAGGAACAGGCAAGGGCAACTCAGAATGCGGAACCTGAAACAGTCACTATATACATATCCTGCACCAGATTGCATGTGCCAAGGTTAAATTGTCAGGGGTTAAAAGATGAAGTATTATATTTAATATTTAGTTATAGGCTGCAGTCATTGTTTGGTTAACGATTGAAATAAGATGCATCCCCTTGGTTTCTTATGCTCATAATTTACATCATAATTTTTTTGGTTGGAAATATTGATTTTGAATTTGAGGGTGTTGTGGATACAAGATTACATAGTTTATAAAAAAAAACCTCCTCAGTTGAGCATAAAATGTAATGTAGCATTCATTTATAAATGCTATTGTTATTTTCCGGGCATGTATCTTTATAGAATTGAAACTCGTATGCTGCTTTCATGTATTTGACCCCATATATCCAGTTGTCCGGAGCAAACAAACTGTAGGAAATGTTACAACTGGATCATGGTTCTTTATTTAGAGAAGGTTCTTTTTTTTAAAAAATTTTGCAGATATATATAATTCTCCTTGGTTGATTATATCTGTAGGCTTGTAGCTCAGACATAAATTGGCTCATCTAACAGTACACCTAAGAAGATTTAGTTAGAAGACCACTCTAGGCTTAGTCGAATACTTGACAGATGAGGCTAGCACCATGTGCATTACGTTCACTTACTCTTTTGCTAGTTCATCCCACCCCAGCGTTTAGTTTTTGGGCACATGTGACACCCTTAGCTTACTGAAATTGACATGCTACTTGGAGGTCATGATTGAGCATCGAACTTGATCTGAGGTAGCAAAGGACACATTCCATTCCTTTAAGGAGGATTAGGAAGTGAGAATAAAGTTGTACATGGCTGTTCTGCAACTGTTATGCTAAGATAGGTCTGAGAAAGAAAATGGCTGTGCTGCTTTTATATCCAAGTCCCCTTGACCCTCAAAAGGTCAAGAAAATCGATAGACAATATTGTCCCAATTACTTTTCTCAGTGTGTTGTAGAAGGAATAACTTTTGTTTTCTAGTATGAGGATATTACTAAATTTGTATTTTTTTTAATGGAATCATCTTTCACTAAATTTCCTGTCTTTAGATATGTTATGGGAGCTGGATATAATCGGGACTTAACTAATATATGGTAGTTTATGTTGATAATTACATGTTTGCTATGTAGGTTGATAATTCGTGGGGGTCAAATCAGTGACTTGTATGGATGAGTGATAATGCTAAAATGATTATCAACTTTGGGATTTTATAATTACACCTTGTGGTATTGATTAATCACTGTTTCATTTATTTTCTTGGGATAGATTAATTTTATTATGTTTGTGTCAATGTGTGTATTGGGTAAAGGTCTAGGCTGATCTGATTCTGAACATCTTTCTCCATTTTAATTCGATATGCACTGCGCTAAAAGTGCTCCAAACAATGACTTTCATCTCTTCAGAGTTTTATAGTTGATAATTCAACTATCTACAGTTTCCACCCGGGGCGGATCCATAAAATTTTCTTTAGGGAGTTACCGAGTAAATTTTGGGGAGACACCTTTATATTTTTAACTTTTTGTGGGACACTTTCATATATTTTCAAAATTTTAATGGTTAAAAAATGTAAAATTTTGTTTTATTTGGTAAACGTGTCCCCTGTGCCCCTTACTAGACCCGTCACTGATTTTCACCAAATAATAGACAAATCTAACGAAAAAAGAAGGTAGTATTATCAGCATTTGTAAAAACATATTGTGGTTTACAATCAATCACCATTAAGATCACAGATCACAGTCTAGGAGACATCTACTATCTAACATAAAATTTTGGAGTCAACTTTTTATGCTACAAGGTTAGAAGCCTTGAACTATTGTAAACCATGGGAACTGGGAAGAGGAAAACTTGAAAAGGATCTGATTATTTTATGTGTTAAGCTACAATGAATATGCGCATGCCAAGCTACTGTTTTAAATAAATTCATGTAAACTCTTATATGCTGGATTTGATGTTCTTATCTTGCAAATAAGTTGCCATGGCAATGCAAAAAGAGCCTGGGAGATCAGAGAAGGTTCTTGACTGATACAGCCAAAAAAAAAAAAATTAAGCTATGGACATTGATCGCTTCCTGCCTTTTTATTCAAGGTTTTTGGCATCTGCCTGAACCCTTAGATCAATGTCTTTTAGTCTTTAGATCATTTCTATGGTTCTGGACCAGGGTTAATAAACCTCCATTAAGACATCGGGAAATACATAATATATGCTAATTAAACATAAAATCCATCAAATACAGATGTGTGCTAAGTAGTAAACAAAAACGAAAACCAACAAAGATTCTACCCATATAAACACAAGATAATCAATAAAATTTAGAAGTTCGATACTTAACAAAGCTAAGCCAAGATATACAAAATCATATTACATAAAGCAAAAGGCTACTACAACAGTAACATATTGATATGACCTTGATGGAAAGAACAAAACTGTCACTGCATATATTGCAATCATTTATCTTTCTTGGCATCTTGTGGGAGCTGAAGACCCATAAGGCCTAACAAATTAGTAGCAGGACCAGGGAGTCCTTCTTGAGAAGAAAATGAATCTATTAAACTTTTAACAAGATTTATGTCTACATCAACAGGTGTAAACTCCTCTTCCGCATCTCCTGCACCTTTTGATGTTCCCTGCATTCAAGTTTATGCAAAATATTATGCAATCATGACATTCTTCCTACATAGGGTATCAGCGATAGCAAGTGGAAGGGAAACTTTTTTTTTTGTCATGGTGTGCTTTGGGATGGGAAAGGATTATCTAAAACCCATTCTTTTTTAGACAACTAAGCATGCGATTATTAGGCCCAATGCCCAAATATGATATAGTTAGCCAAGCTCAAATTCTAATTCTATTTAAGTAAGAAGACAAGAAAAAAAAACAATCTATATATTAATGAACAGAAAAATTAGTTACCTCGCCTGTCTCCACCACCTGTTCATTTGCACGGATAAAGCTTTTGTTAAGCGTCGTGCTTTTTAGTTCTTTATTCAGAGCATCGGAATAGGAACCCATAAAAGAATTCAATTCTTCATTATCCGAAGAAGCCTCCATACCATCACTATCATAGTCAAAGTCATCTGCGCATGCATACATAGCATTATTAGTAACAACGTTGTTATAATCATTGAGAGATGGGACTTGGGAGTGTCTCAAAGTAACTACATTGATGCAACCTAAACGCAACAATGCATAAATAATGCATTTTGTATGGCATTTCCAATGCCAATCCCAAAGTACTAGCTACTTTCAGAAACAAATTTGTCCAGTAATACTTTTCTTTCTCCACTTTCAATACAAATTTCAAACAATTTTCCATCATTTTCTTTTAATTTGTCATTTGTGATGTTGACTTCACTTCACACATATTAAATGAATGCAATATCCAAGGGTAGGAATGTAATAATTGTTGAATTTCCATAATGAGAATCAAATTTATAAAAGTGACCACTAAAACGGGACGGAGGGAAATACTAATTTAAACTATAAATACACCTACCATGTTTCCTACAAATTTCAGTTAAAAAGTTTATGGCACTCCCTCTGTTTAGTTATATTATCCACATATATTAAGGAGTTCAATTATTACAGTAAGTAGCAATCATTTGAAGTATGATTTCTATTTAGGCCTTCATAATTACAATGAGAATTTGTTGGGCTAGCTTATGCATGTTACCCATACGAGATAAAAGCAACAATGTTACAAAAATTATACAGCTCAACTGGTAACTGTGAAAGACACAACTAATTAAAAAATTTATTCTACAGCGCAGAGGGAGTATAAGATCAGTAAAACTGAGTTAGATATTTTTTGCAACAACTTGCTGATGATAAAATAATCAAGATAACTATATTTAGGTTCCCGGATGCAATTTAGATGTGCTTGGCTAGTTCTTCACACCATAGAAGATTAAATTTTAGCAGTACAAAATAATTGTCCTGATAGAGATATACAGAGAGGAAGTCTAGGCATTTAAAGATCTACTATCAATATAAAATACATATCTTTCAATAAAGATAACACTAATTAAGCTACTTACCAAAATCCATGTCAGAGGAGGAACCTTCTTCAGCAGCCACATCGCTGCCAGCATCGTCAGAACGAGGAAGTTTCATTACCGACTCTATGTCTTTCATGAAGCGCTCCACATCAAAGTCCACATCTTCTAGGTTTCTGCAAGGGGATAGCAAAAAATGCATCACTTGCTTCTATAGAATGTATAACAATACACCTGATAGTAGTACTCTGTTTGAGACCAGCGGCAAG
Organism: Heracleum sosnowskyi; assembly: GCA_030848705.1. NCBI lineage: Eukaryota > Viridiplantae > Streptophyta > Magnoliopsida > Apiales > Apiaceae > Heracleum > Heracleum sosnowskyi. Next base: position 15,777,804 of record CM061237.1, read on the forward strand.
CCTGATGGTAGAATGTGTTAATTTTACCAAGAATATAACTACTCTAACTAAATACTTCATAAAAATGATGGGCAAATTCTAATGCATTTATACCAATAAGACCCATCATAATCTCATTATATAATAAATATCAAACTATAGAAAGCTGAGGGATACTGATTTTGAATATAATAATTGTAATTTGTGTGTAACGGGAGACAAACCTGTTTTCCGGAACTTCTGCTCCTTCGTAGCTAGACATTTTACTCACAAATGCTTTCATAGAGTTTGCTATATCCCCTAGACCATAATCTTCACCAGTAGGCATCCCAGCATTCTGCTGCTCTTTTGATTTCTGTTTCTTTTTATCTTTCGAATTATACATTTCCATCTCTTTCTCCCTCTCAAGAAGAGCAGCACTTAACTCTTCCTCGCCATTGTAGAGCCATGAATCATCATCTGAAGGTGGAAGCTCCTGATCCTTAAAATCATTAGGTGAACAAGGACTAGAAAGGATTTCATCCATGCGCCTAACTGGAGCACTCATCATGTCACTGTAATGATCAAGGTATAAACAGAATAATCTATTAGAAATGCACAGAGAATGTCATCAAGCAAAAAACAAAAAGCACCACAGGAACTTAAAATTTGTTAGCAACTGCAGTAACAACATTTAGCACAACTGTAAACATTTACCCCTGTATGCTATCACTAGTGAAGTGTGTAGTAAAGAATAACAAGAGAACTATGATCTTTCTGGTTAGATTTGTTGGCCAACTTTAATGTAGTTGTTATGTAAAAGCCTTAAAAGCCACCTGTCAAATCCCATTACAGTTTACCAGTTGATACTGAAGACTATTAAATCACAACTACAACAATACTAAGTTCTCGTACGAGGCATGAACGGTTCATTATCAGCATAAGCTTGAATGCACTTTATAAATGCTAAATTTATACACGTATCAAGATAAATAGGTATTATGTTAAACTTCTTAGCAGCTCTGTTTAAATGACTTGAAAGGTGTGCCATAAACTCAAAAAATAATATTGCACGAAACTATTACTACTACACATCAGCATCGAAAATAATCTAGGTGTTTAATAAAGAATACCTGGCTCTAGAATGCAAAGAACTTTTTCTGTAATACTCTTCCGCATTCTCCATCAAGCTCCGATACTCCTTTGACCCAGGAAGCAAGCCTTTAAAATAACCACTCCTCTCTAAACTCGCTTTAAACGCCTCCCACGTACTTCCCTTCCCCTCTTCCCCATCTCTCTTTCTACACTGATAAATCATCTCAAACCCACAAGCAATCTTCATCCCCAATTCCGCCTCACCATACACTCTCCCCTCACTCCTACCCGGCATCGGATAACACTTAGGAGCCTGAAAATTCTGCTGCACTAACTGTGCATACATAGCCCTCGACATTTTAACCGACACCACAACAAACTCCTCTCCACTCCCATTCGGCAAAAACCTCTCCATCTTCGCAGCATACTTCATCGAATCAATATCCCTATCGTAAAACCCCTCAACCGCCAACGCCATCAAACACGGCTCATTCCTCAAAACACTCGCAACCGAAACCGGAACCCTAACCCTAACACAATGCATATTATAATCAACTCTCTCAACAAACCCCCTAATCCTATTCCTAATACAATTCTCCACATTTTCCTCCACTCTACACACACTCTCACCGCAATCTCGCAAAAAACACAACGCCTCCTGCAACGCAGGAGTCGAATTAAACCTTGATTTCGGAACAATACACAAACTACCATCCCTAATAAACACACGATTAACACTCGTATTAGGATTCAACCACTTAGGAAGATACACAGCAGCTTCAATTAACAAAAACTCACCATCAGTATCGAAAACACGAATCGAAACACTCGAAAACTTTTTCGAAATTTCGAAAAGTAAGAAAACAACGAACCACTCGTCGTCGAGATTATCGCCGTACTTGAGCTTTCCGTGGAGATGAGGAATGGGGAGAGATGTGTTTAGAGAGAGAGTGAAAGGTTGGTGTTGGTAGATGTAATTGGAGGTGTAGGGAGAGATGAAATTGAGGATTTCGAGGTGGAGAGATTGGAGGAGAGAGAGAGAGTTAGGGTTTGGAGAGAGAGTTGAGTCTGGGTAGATTGAGAAGAAAACGGTGTCGTCTGGTGATCTTGTGGAGGAGTTTTGGGGGAAGATTGAGGGAGATGACGAGGGTTCTGCCATGGTTTAGAAGCTCCTAGTTTTCCCTCTTTTTGTTAAACTCTTTAAAATGTAAATGGGTGGGTTTTTATATACTTTAAGCTTATGATGAAACTTGAGGGTAAAATTCCTGAAAAAAAAAAAAAAAAAACTTGAGGGTAAAATATTTATGAAAAATGCTAGTTACCCCAAAAATTATTATTAAAATTCTTCCCAAAATCTATGTGGCACATGAATAAATAGTAAGTTTCCTAATATTAATATGGAACCCGCGTGCATAAATATGCTTCCACGAATTAAAACTCATCATTTGTCATGACACATCATTTTGTAAAAGTTTTTGTAAATTTTTTGGGGTACCTAACATTACTCAATATTTAATTCATCACCGTTATTAATAATAACTTGCAAGTAGGTTATCAAATTTTAAAAATTCCATCCGTATACTGTACTAACTACGGCTGAGAAGAACCGAATTAGAACAAAAAAACCGAACCGAATAATATAATTTTGGGTCGGTTCGGTTCTAAAAATTTGAAAATTCGGTTTTTCGGTCCAGACCAAATTAAATATCGGTTCGGTTCGGTTCGTTTGAAAAAAATTCGGTCTGAACCTAATATATCGAAATATTTTATCATATAATTAAATATCTTTTAAATATTAATTTTATATGTATGTATGTATTCAGACTTTTGCATAGCTTGTTATTTGTTCCAATTTTGAAGTTTGAACTATTATATCTACCTTTCAAACTTATATTTCATATGCTAATATTTTTACTTTTAGAAAAATAATATTTTTTAGCTATGATGAAATGCAATTTTTTTTAAAAAATATTTCGGTTCTTTAAGGAAAGAACCGAACCAAATAGCTTTATTTTGGTTCGGTCCAATATGTAATTTTGGTTTGGTTCGATCCGGAAAAAAATGATAACTCGGTTTTTGGTATATTCGGTTTGGTTCGATTCTGAACCGAACCGAACCATGTCACCTCCATGCCAAAAGAGGTACAGCTGATTAATAGGTGCCAGGTCACACCATGTCACCTCCATGCCAAAAGAGGTACCGGCTACCCGGCCCGACAAAAAACCCCAAAATAGCATATTACACTAATTTTATTTAAACATATTATATTTAAGCTAATACTGAGTTCGAGAGATGTGATAATTAAGCGACTTAGTTACGACCGACGATTTACGGAGACAATATTTTTCTCTTTGATTATTAGCATTGAATTATGTTTTTTTTACATTATCATGTGTATGTTCGTTGATTTTAAGTCTTAATTTTTTCAAACCCCTAATTTATGTATATATAATGTTTGCATTAAAAATAGATTTGAGAGCAGTTATGTATTATGATAATGCGTTTGTTGCATCATCTTTTAGTGAGATTTGAAAATAAGAAGCTAAGAATAAGAATGTTATAAATCATGCCGAATTAAAGAAATTAAGTGTCCAAGATATTAAGGATATGTTCTATGATGTTATGGGTCCACACGATTGTTTGTATTACTTGCGTAATGACATTACTCTTGACAATGGTTAAAATTACTTTTTCGGGATAATAAAGTCCCAAAATTGTGTTATGTGGCAAAGAGATTGGGTGTAGGTGTGGGTGTGGGTGGAGGAAGGGTGGTAAGGTTACATGTGTACCATTTGAACCTTGATGATTAGAGTGACTCTAAGCCAGAGAATGAAGTGAATGATTCATTGATGCTTGGAATAATGTTAATGTAGAATGGTGCGAAGGTTGGAAAAAATATAGAGAATGGAGACAATGGGCAACTAATGAAACTGAGATGGGTGAAGATATCAATAGAGATGAAAATCAGAGTGATAATGATGATGACTATGAATATGAGGGTGAAACTGAGGAGGAAAGAGATCTAATAAGTAGTAGTGATTCAGACTATTCTAACTGTAGAAGAATTAGAAATGAGGTTAAAAGAGAATAAGAAACACTAGATAATGAAATGACCCAAGATATTAGAGACACTATGGAGAAGTATAAAAGCATGGGATTATAATCTGATTCTGATTCTTGTATTTTTTATTCAGGTTTTCCATGTCGCCCACACACCAGCTTCAATTCAACACTTGCACTTAACAATGCCTATTACGTTCTAGCTTTAATTCGACACTTGCACTTAACAATGCCCACTGAGCTTAAGCTCGCTCCGCGGCATCGTGGAGGGCCCGTTCAAAAGCATGCGACACTGAGGAACGCTTCTACCCGAAATTTGAATTTTCAAAATTCTTTTGTAATTATTAACATTGATTGATATTGGTTGGGACATGGAAATATACCCTCGGCTTTTTCTGAGAGGTACAATTGATATTCCTCTAGATATATTCCACTTTTCATACTGCTGCTTTTTACTTTGGTTTTGTAAACATACATCTTCTCAAGGGAGAAGATTGTTTTTCAATTTCTAATGTTACCGTGGATACGTTCCTGTTTGAAGGTTTATCTATTCAATAAGTAGTTTCGTTTATTAACTTCTTATTCTTGTTTTACATATGTTTTATGCCATGTTTTATATTTATATCATGTTTTGTATTGCCATGAGTAGCTAATTTACCTTATGGGGTTAGATGAAGCCCATCTTGAAGATCGGATGAGAGCCGTTGCATAATACTTGTCAAACATAGGAGATGTATGCCTATATTAATCTATGTTAATAGATATAAAATTGATGAGAGTTGAACTTTTTGATAGAACTCATTAATCTAGCATGTGGCATAAAGTATGGGTTTAAAACTCATAAGTAAGAGCGACAGTGAATACTTACCACATGTAATTTAAATCGAAACTTGTTTAATAAATCAGATTAAGGCATTAAGCACACAGAAGACTGATATTAAGACTTAATTTAGATGACCGTGACACCACTACCACAATGGAGGGGTGAATAGATGAGATGGGTTAGACACATGGAGACGTGGTTTAGACTAGTTTTGTGTCTCAAATTTACATATAGACCCTAGGTAGAGAGAAGTGGATTACAATAATAGGATATCGATCGAGAGTATGGGTGGATTCAAAGACCCCATATGTTTTTAATATTTATTTACAATCTTAGTTTTAATCATAATCTCACACCCTAGTTATCAATTGCACAAAAATATCAAGAACGGCACACACACGGTTGCACCGACACTTTGACCACGTATACTTTCGTGTATCGGCAATTGCTTGCGAGTAATCGGCCCGACAAGAGACCTTGTTCGGTCCAACCTTTATTCTCTGTTTTACTAAAAGTAGATATAGTTTCATTTAAATCATTATGAGGTATTTTCCACTAGTCATCGATACCCACAATAGAGTCATATATCTATTTTATAATAAAAAATAAAATTACCATGCTTACTTTGTAATTTCTCCCAAACTTAAAGAGCTCAGAAAGAAAACAAAACTGATGAGTAAAACAATATTGACTAGTTGTGGATAGAAGGTTTAGCCCAAGCCAATGAGTTGAATGCATCTGCACAATAAGCCACTACTGAAATTGAAGTTAGGGTTGTAGCTCATGAAACCATTCCCATGAAGTCAATCAAAGAAAAAGGTATCACATCAATGGAACCTCTAGAGTCTCCAACTATTAATGTATTGACACCTTTAAAGAAGAATGAGAAATGATTTTTGCATCAAGATAAATTTGGAGTTGCTAATTATGATAGTATTAAGGCGGTGAGGTTATCAATCGCTAAGTTTACCACATCTAGGTTTACAGGTTCAAATTTTACAATAACTGCATATAAGGAATGAAAAGGAAATTAAAGTTCCTCGTACACATCATTTGTATAGTGAAGTTGTGAAGGAATAAAATGCTAGGATAACTCATTTAGCTAAATTTGAGAATGTATTGAAGATTTTTCAAGAAGCTGAAGTTGAAGAGAATAAGAAAGAAGATGAAACTACCTAAGCTCTAATCCGACAAATTCAAACTAAAGTAGAAAAAAAGTTGTATGGAGGTAGTAAAAGAAAAGGAAAAGTGGTAGAGATGCTAGAAGGGATATAGCATGGGGATGAAAAAAAATTAACTTTGACCATTCAGAGTTAACCTCAACCACTCTAACTCCAACTAATATGTCATCTACACATTCAGAAAATCACATACAAACTCAAGATAATTCTCAAGCTTCAACTTTACAGATCGTTCCATTATATTATGTACTCCGAATTAGTTTAAAACAACCACATCAACAAGGCATGTAAACGAAAATCTATACGCTATGAAAAAGCATGAAGTGAGACCGGAATGGTTGATCAGCAGCAGACTACACAAGAGCCCAAAGTATCATGAAGAGTCAATCACCTTGTAATATAAAGATGAAGTAAGACATAATATCAAAATATCCAAACTCATACAACATACGTTATTTAACTCTTATACAGTTAAAATTATGTTGGTTCACACATTCATTTTATTTTTCACATTTCACTATCTTGAGAGGAAACATGGAGATGTTATCATTGTTGTAATATAATAATTAGTGGCGCTTCGTTGCCTATAATATATGGGTAAAATTTTCTTTGGTTGAAACAAATTAAAAAAAATATAGAAATTGAACGGTAAAAAACTTTACCCCCGTGGAGACAACATTGACTATAGTCAATTTTATATTAACTAAAATCAATAAATTACTTTATAATTTTGTTAAATTAAAAATTTTAACTACACTAAATTATACAATTTCATTTAGTTCATTTTTAATTATTTAAAGAAAAATTATGATGCCGATCACTTAACATGGTTATATGATTAATGTCATAAAACTATGGAAGAATTAAAAAACTCAACTAATGTTTATAAAACTTAATAGAGCTGAGATAATTGGTTTGCGAAAGAATATGCGCTGCTGCCAAATCACTATATAAGAAAACTTAAAATCATGAACAAAGACTGACGACAATCAAATTAATGCTCTGAACGACGTTAGTACACACTTTATGCTGTTAGTCCTTGTGTATTGCAGAAGGGGGGGATGAATGCAATACTGATAAAATTCAATCTAAATTTCAACAACTAAAATCAAGATTAAATGTTATCAGCAATATATGCAATCACGAACAGTATGCAGTAAGAACAAGATTCACAAAATAAATGTTTTATTTATTTTGCAAAGTGTTGCTACAACCTCAAGAAAGAATTCTCGAGCTTCGGTTTCTCCAAGACACTTGCTTGTCTTGGTTACATGTCTAGAATGAATTGATAGTAGGTATAAGACTAATCCTATCACTATCAGTCACGGGTTTGTGAAGCTGTTGTCACTGTCAGGTGGCAGCTTCTTACAGATTGTCTTACCCATGTGACTTTCCTAAATTGCTAACATGTCAGATATACATTACAAAGAAAGCAACCTAGATTCATTCTATTTCCAGCTTAAGCAATTCAGCAAATAATGACTTGACCTTGCTTTTGAATTGATTCGCTTTTGTTTTGCAGTGCTTGAAGCTTCTGTCGTAGTCTTGCAGACTTGGTGCAGCTTAGGGATACTGCATCACGCCTGTTTCTTGAACATTTAAACTGTCACGGGATTTGACTGAGAAAGATACCTAGAACAAGGATCTTTATCGAGACAGTTACTTTTGCCACAAAGCTTGCTGTCACAGGAATGATCTTTTGGTGACAGTATGAGTTCCCCGCATAGAGTGCTGTCGAGGATTCCAAACTTGCTGTCGAGGGCAATAGTTACTGTCGTGTAGTCTTCCGCCAATGTTGCTGTCAGAGTGAATATGCTGTCGTGACTTGCAACATTCTGTCTTCTTGTAATCTTACTGTTACAGCTTTAGGACAATAACCTTTATTCATGCTGTCATCTAAAATGCATTCTTTGAGGCTTGAACACATAAGTGAACTTCTTTCAATTTACACAACTAGAATAACATTACATACTGATTACAAGAACATACTTTGGCTATGACAGTATGTTCTACTTAATTAAAAATTAAGTACATTCAAAGTTAAGTTGTTTCTATGCTATCACCCATAAATCCCAACATATGCATAATGCTAGAAAAGCCTCGTATGGCTTGTTATGCTAGTCTATATATATTTTAATGTTAGGAGACTGTAAAGGACTCCAAATGTTTCGAAGATATATTTCTTAATTTTTCCTTTTTTTTCCTTTTTATTAAAATAATTTTCTTGCATTTAATAACATCTTAATTAGTCAGTAATTGCCCATTAACACCTATTAAATATAAATTAAATTTACTTTATCTTATCTTATTTATATAAAATGATACAAAATTTTATTTGGGCACTATTATTATTATTATTTCAACATAGAATATTTATTATCTGTAGTAAAATAAAATTAATTTTAGGTAAAATGACGACTATAAATCACTTATATTATGTCATTTTTATTCCACATTCAAAATTACAATAATTGTTTTTTAGCGACTGTTTGACACACGATCTTAACTTTTTGGATAATTCTTTTATCACTGATTATGTGAACCCTGATAAGTTATGAAAGTACATATTTTTCGGTTAACATCTAGAATTTGTACAAAATTAATAATATTGATAGATTTTTGCTTTTGTATACGAACATAGTCAATTGTAAGTAGACCCGGCAATTTATGACACGACACGAAAACACGACACGAAACGACACGAAAAATTTAGTGTTTGTGTTTGTATTTTCAGTACACGACACGAAAGTACACGAACACGAAAGTACACGACCAAGATTTAATGTCGGTTTTGTGTTTACCCTATGGGTACACGACACGACACGAAGTACACGAAATAAATAAATATATATTTATATATTAATATTTATATTAGATATTTTAATATTTACATTAGATAAATTAATATTTATTACATGTTTATACATAATTTTAAAGTTTTATCTGTAAATATGATGTAAACACATATTTTTAATACATATTTGTAAAAATTTAATTGAAAATTTTAATATTTAATTATTTTTATTTAAATATTTTTATTTATATTTTTATTTAAAATTACACGAAACACGACACGAAAAGTACACGACACGAAAGGTACACGACACGAAATGTAGACGAACCTAAACGGGTCGGTTTTGTGTTTAGCATTCATGTACACGAAACACGAAAGTACACGACACAAAAATATACGACACGAACGAATTGCCAGGTCTAATTGTAAGACAAAAGTATGAAAATTTTGATAATATCTTGAATTTATATAAAAGTTATATCGACAGATTTTGATTTTGCACATGAATAAATTACACAAGGGGTGTGACATATATGATTAAATGAAATTAACTCAACCCTTTTTTCGGTCAACTAAATCGATACAAAATTATATACCCGTTGTTGTGTTATATTGTGCTCGAATAAATAAATATTTCAATTTAATAAAATTTTACACTATTATCGAGTATTTATGTTGTGAGAGGGTGTCGGCTGTAAAGAACGTCATTTAATATTTATAACTTTTAATCATAAAGATTACGTTCATATTGTAATTGTTGTTATTCATATTTACGATTTACGTAAAATTATTAAAATTAAGAGATAAAATGAGAGTAATTTCTCAACTAATAATTCATGTAAATGTTTTGAATCAAATTTTCTTAAAACAATTGTAAAATAGCTACAAATGTTTTTTAAATAATTAAAATTTAATTTTACTATTTTTTAATATTTAAAAGTAAAATTTTGTAATCCGCGCGAAGCGCGAATAAGTTGCCTAGCTAGTTTAAATAGTAAAACTTAACGAAGTAGAACGAATTAATAACTCATGTATCATATTTTAATATTATTTTCTGAAGAAAATTGTAATAATTTTTTCTTAACTCTTCCCTGACAAATAAATTTTTTACTAGTAGTAATATCATTCAGAATTGAAATATCAAAATAACATAGTTAAATCCAAACAACTCTGTGGGCGGTAATAAAAAAATGGATGCTTAAACAATTGTAACCGATGATGTATATAAATGCAACACCAATATCCATATCTATACAATGCAGCTAGAGAAATCTAGAGGATTTTTTAAATTAAAATTGAGTGATATAAAACAAAAACGTACAAAGAAAAAGTTTGGTGTAACATTTATTTCAGCTGAGCATGATCTAACTATTATCTACATAATTGAAATTAATTTACAGATTGTTTTCTATCAGCGCGATCTCACAACTATAAATTAAGGTTGTGGTGTGTTACTAGAATTAAGAGATTAGTAGCATTTTTCTCTTGATATGAAAATAGAAAAGGCTTAAATATTTCAATAGTTACCTACAAGTAAAATATGTATAGGATTTTGATTGTGAATGATGATGCAACATGTTTAACTGTTGTCGAAGTCTGTCTTGAAAGATGTAATTACGCGGTTGGGGTGTCCGGAAAATACACCTTTGTCCAAAGATGCAATTACAAAGGTTTAAATCGTATATGTTATATATTATTTTTAAACTTTTATAAAGAGGTTCTGATATCTTTTCTGTTTGAATAGTAGCATGATCTAGAATGTTCATTCTTAAATGTGCAGGTTAATAACAATATTTTACCTAATCTTTCCGATTACTTTTATTACGCAACACATTATGTGTATGTGTGTGTGGGTTAAATATTGCAACAATTCTTTTTAAGGAATTCAGAATCACAAGTTAGTGTGTTCAAATTATATGAAACTGTGATATGATATTGAGTAATTAGTGATAAATGTATATTTCAATTGTACATTATTTATTTCGAATCAAACTGCATTTTGAATATTGCAAAAGAAATATATATGCATCAAAAAATTACAATTTTTATAAATTTTAAATAGAATGATATGAGTTCGTATAGTAGATTAACTATCTTGAGTAGAGACATTTTTTCATATATTTACAAATAAATATATGGTTAAACTAAAGAAAATGGCATTTTTGTCGTACATTGGTACATTTTTTAATGAAATTTAAAGGATGACAACTTTTTGTCAATAAATTTTGTTTAATGTTATCTATTTGAAATTTAGTGGTGTTAATCATCTTGTTTTTTCAGGTTGAAAAGACATATATTTGTTTTATTATCAATTATTAAAATTCTAACTACTATTGAGGTAGGAATTTCTACTTCTCTTTGTTGATTACCTCTCTTTTCTTGTTAAAAGAATGTGACTGTATCAATTTCTAATAGTTGTTATATCTTTCTGTATATACTTTTTCTTTTCCTTTTTTGAAACCAAATTATCACTCACTGATGATTCTTTTTACTCTTAATTTCAGTGACGACGGTGTCTCATATATTAGAACTTAGAAGCGTTGCACCTACTTGGTGAAAAAGTCCAAGTTGAAATATTGTATGATTTGGTTTTGGCTAGTGTACACACACCCACCCATTATGGATGACTTTGGAACTCCTGCGACACATTATTAACAAATGCAACATAGATGTCGTACGTAAGTTTCTATACATACCTAATCCCTCACTGAAATTATTTTACGGGACATTTAATATATAACTCAAATGAATATTATATTTGGGAGAACTAATATTTCCAGTATAATAACATATGAAGTTATTCATTAATTTTCTTTCCAAATGCATAAAATCTTCTCGGATAGTTGATTATTTTTAGTAAAAAATATGGTATTTTTATTATGGAATAAGAAGTATTTGAATGAACTCGAGAATAATTGGGCCGAGTTTGGGATTAAACTATTTAAATAATAAATCGAGTCAAGTTCAAATTTCAAATTACTCAACTTGTGTGTTTCATATATTTACAAATATGTTAAAATTTACTAATAAACATTAAAATTGTGAAAAATAGTGATATCCGTAGATGACAATACTGAGATCATATGCAAGGGACTTGGGAATAGAGAGCCGACTAACTTATTAAAGCCTGTAACGACAATCAAAGTAGAAAACTTTTGGCAATTTTCAGTACTTTGTAAAAAAAGAGAAAAGAATGATTATAAAAGAATCAATGAAGCAAGTGTATCAAGAAACATTTGCCCACCTTCTACTAGTACAGATGCCAAGGGGTAATAAACTGCTAGTTAACTGTTAACATATATATTACAATTGTTTCTTACATTATATCTTATCCTCGACATCTGTACTGGTAGAAGGTGAGCAAATGCTTCTTAGTACACTTGTTTTGTTGATTCTTCTAGAAGCATTCTTTTTCTCATTATTTCACAATATTGAAAATTTCAAAGATTTCTCATGTCATATGTCGTTATCAGCTTTGGTAAGTTAGTGGGAGCTTCGTTCCTAAGTCCCTTGCATATGATCTCAGTCTTGTCATCTGCAGATATCATTGCTTTTCACAATTTTAATGTACATTAGTAAATTTTAACATATTTTATAAATATGAAACACAGGAGATGAGTAATTTCAAGTTTGCACTCAACTCGACTTAATATTTTAATAGCTTGAGCATGAGCTAGGCCTGATTATTGTCAAGCCGAAGTCGAATATTTTGAGAGTGGAGTTCGAGTAGCTCACAAACTATTTAACTCATATACACCGCTTTCACCCCTGTGTACACCTGATTCATGCATTGACATGTTGTAACTATGTATTATAGCATGATGCATAGAATATTTGGGAAAAACTTCTCATTCAATGATAACTATGCCATTTTTTGTTATAAATAAACATAAATATGAGAAAATTTTATGCATTTGAAAAGAGAATTAGTGATAACTTCACATAACATATACATGTTGTTACCCCAAAAATACTAGTTTGCCCAAAAAATAATATTCATTTGAGTTATGTACCTACAAACTAATATTAACCAATTTAAGTATAAATAGAAACGTATATACGACGGGTATTTTAAATTTGTTAGTAACATGCCACAAGAGTTTGAAGTCGTCCATGATGGGTATGTGTACATCGGCTAAAATCATATTATATGATTTTTTTTCTTCGCCTATTTTACCAAGTAATAATGATGATGAGTATTTGTTGGTATTGATACTGAGAGGACGACTAAGAAAATCGTTTATACTGCAAACCTTCCCGGTTGCTTTATGAAAGTTGATAGTATGTGATTTGTAAAGGGCGACTTATCAAAAGTTATTTGAAACCTTGGTCCAAAAAGTAAGCTATATATATATATATAGGGTCCTATTCAACTAGAAACTTATACTAATTAAAAACTAGAAACTGCACCACACACAGTTAAATACACCCTCTCACATACAACCCCACCTAATCCCCTCCATTCGTAATTATATTTTTCCCGTTAATTGGTGATCTTTTTTTGAAATCTGACTTCACTGTATTTTTTTTCATCTCGCAACAATTAGTTTGCATACCATATTTGATATATTTCGACGATAAATCACTATTTATGCTTGCAAGAATCACTAAAATGTTGGTGATTCATGTAAGAATAAATAGTGATTTCTGCGTAAATGTTGTGATTTTTTCTCCAGACCTATACGTAAATTACAAATTTTGTACTGCAAAATCACTAAATTTATACGTATATAAAAATAAATCGCTAGATCTATGCTGAAATCACTATTTATTATTACAGAAACCATTAAAATTTTAGTACTCCGTAATATAGCACATATGGTATGCATATTGATCGTTGGAAGATAGAGAAAAATATAGTGAAGTCGGATTTCAAAAAAAGTTCACCGATTCACGGGAAAAATCAAATTAAAAATGAAGGAATTAGGTGGGATTGTGTATGTGAGGGTGTATTTTAACTGTGTGTGGTGCAGTAGAGGGCCATTAGATTAGATTAATCTAAGGGCTTAGATTAGTTTTTAGTAGAAACTAAAATTAAAATAGAAACTAAAATATTTCAATACATTTACTTATTTATTTTTATTCTTTTATTATTTAAATTACACGAAAACACGACACAAAAAGTACACGATACGAAGATATACAAAAACGAAATTACACGAATACTAAATGAGTGATTTTGGGTTTAACATTTAGGTACACGAAACACGAAAATACACTAAACGAACGAATTTTCATGTCTACTTGAAATGGTCTACGAAATTGTATGTATATGGGAAATGTGGAACTTCGTGATCTAATATTAAGTTTGGTTTCGATTTTGGATAAGGTACATGGAGTAACATACATTACGCAGGAGGAAATGAGGTTTTACAATGCCAATCTTGGATTAGGAATTGAAGAGTGTGATTAGGAGTAAGGTGCTTGTGCTTGAGCTTTAAGTTTGTCATTGGAGACGTATCATGACCTGTCCCTAACCACTCTTGTATACCTTCTAGCTCGTACGAAAACCCATCTTCTGCCAAGTGTGGTTCCTTCATTATGTCCTGCAAACATATCACAGCTAACTTTAAAAATCTCGATAAATTTGATTGCCTTACTTTGTAGATTTTTGATTATTTTTCGTGCAGCATTGTCAGCTTTGTTAGTTTAGTAGTAACTTTCTTAGCAATGTATCGAAGCTGCATTGTGCACCTGATATATGGGGCAAATGAATGCACTTGGTACCGTTCTAGACTCCTCCATTACGGCCCTGCTGTATTCTCCTCCATTTTCCAGAAGACCATCCGCCAATTTCCTCACTTCATTTAGCTCTCCCATTGTTGTCCCTGCCCCATTATGTTCGTTGTTGCCTGACAAACACCTTCTTGCTATTCTGCCAAGTTCCATAGCTATATCCAGAGGCCAGTCTCCTGCCGTTTCATCCAATAGAGCAACCAGGGCCACTTGGTCCATCAGTATGGTAGCCTCGTGAACAAGCCTGGCCCAGTTTTTCCCTGTTAAAAGCTGCAGTATCAGATTTCCCAAAGCCTGGATATCTGACTTGGTGTCAAACTCATGAATGCAGTATGCCAGCCCTGAACCATGTATTTTGGCAACATTGTTGCGATCAAGTAGGATTTTGGAGGGGTCCAAGTTGCCATGAAAGATGGCCCTTGGCTGGGCCTGGTGAAGAAAGGCTAGGCCTGAGCAAACCTCAGCTGCTATGCAGATTCTAGCATGCCAGTTCAGACCCTTGTTTGTTTTTCTACTGCTTCTGGAAGAGGTGAATAGTGTGTCCCTTAAGCAGCCATTGTACATGTATTCAAACACAATGCATTGTAGCGGCATGCAGAATCCAAGCACTGCGATAATATTTGGGTGCCGAACTTCACAGAGCAGCTTCGCCTATGATAATAGAAGAGTAAGTGTGAGCTAAGAACACAGACACAATAGGTACAGTCATCAGATATCCTATAAGTTTTCTGATCCTATTTTTCAGACGAATCCCTGGTGACATAAAAGAGATATCACCGACTCTTGTGGCTCATACTTATATTTGTCAATAATGTACCTTGGTTCGAAAACTTTCTGCATCCATAGATAAGTGCAACATAGACTTGATTGCCACCGTGGTGGCAATGATGCGCCCCATGTACATATTTGTGCACTCACCACCACACTTGAGTGTAAAGTGCCGGGAGAAATTATCCGTAGCTACTCTGATTTCTGCGGGTGTAAATTCTCTGTAGTTAAATTTTAAGTCATCCATACTTGTAACAGCATTTTTTTCTATACAGCACTCAATTCTGCGATGAATAACATCTCTTTGTTTCCGAAGAACTTCAATCTCTCGAACAACATCTGCCATTTTGGTTGCTGTATTTTGTAGTATGCCCTCAAGATTTAATTTTGATGAAGCGGATGCTCTTAGTTTATTTGAGAGCTTGACCTGGAGTCTTAGTGTCGAGGTGAGCTGCCTTGTCCGTTCTACAACTTCAGTTCTGATCTCATGCAGCTCCTCTTTTCTGGCGTCTAAATCTTTCATTTGTTTAATTCCGTTTACCCGCTCCCTATTTGATCGACCCTCTAGCTCTTCAGCCTAAAGGTAAAAAGGTTGTCTTATAAATAATTCAAATTATTGACATATATTGTTCATCCATTACCTGTTGAATACATAAAGAAGTAGCCCATTCAGCTTTTTTCTGCCTTTGTATACTGATTTTGGCTTCTCCTCTTTGCAGCTTGATTGCTTCCTGAGCTCTTCCTAGTTTCATTTTCATTGCTTCAACTTTTTCTTCAGCGCTCTGATTTCGGCAGTTGTGTTTAGGACATCAATTGTTTCGAAAAGTCAAAAGCAGGAGTTATTTTCTACAGAACATAAACGTTATATTTTGCAAATTGTATACTATTGAATTACCATAGTTTCTGCTATGTCATGATCCTCTTTCAGATTGTTAAAAAGGACGCCGTTTGCCACTTCTCCATCTTGTTCATCTTCATTTGATGGTAAGAGTTGATTATTGAAATAGGTTTCAATCTCTTCCACATACTTTTCCCACTGATTAGACGAATCAACGGTTGTTTGTTGTGAAGGCGAACATGGAGGACTTTTTCCAGTACCAGAATTATCCTGAAACATTTTACCAAACCAGCCCTTGAAACTACTTC
This sequence comes from Heracleum sosnowskyi, assembly GCA_030848705.1. NCBI lineage: Eukaryota > Viridiplantae > Streptophyta > Magnoliopsida > Apiales > Apiaceae > Heracleum > Heracleum sosnowskyi. Next base: position 15,794,365 of record CM061237.1, read on the forward strand.
TCTTACCAACCTTAGCTACCAAGTTTCCTTGATCATCCTCTACAAATCCTTCATTATGTTCCTCTCGCAAAAAAACCAATTTCCCCCCATATATTACAAAGAATTCACAAAACTCAGGCTTCTTCTGCTGAATGTAAAACGGTCCAGTGATTTCATTCCTAGACCTCCTACAGAGCAAGAAAACCAGAATTAAACAGCCGGCCAAGAAATATTGGATCCACCTCAAAAAATCAACGATTCACGGAGAAAAAAAGTTGCATACCATGTCGAGGATTTCAAGAAAGTAAATCCCATAACCAATTTGCTGATACGAACACCAGAAATCAATCCCAGAATGATATCTTGAAGGGGTTCATCATACTTATCAATATCAAGAATCTCAAGTTTCACCTGTAATCATATTAGACAACTAGTTATCAACTTATTACAGATAGCCTGCCTGCATGTGTACATGAATTGTGGGAACATATATGATACAACAACCTTGGCACAACATGCTATGTACTTTGATAGTGTTTTGTCCATCTCATACTTCCTCAAGTCAGCAAATTTTTCATCATTTAAAAGACTCTTGGGTAGCTTATTACCAACTACAACAACATACATACATACATACATAAACTCTCATATAAAATCCAAGAAAACATCATGAAAAACAAATTTGAAACATGAGAAAACAACTTACATGGTGTTAATACATGATGATCTTTTCCCATATTATTATTATCTGAATAGATTATAACTATATGTAATGAATAAGGAGGCCATTTTCTTAGTGTCCACTCCAAAGTCCCAAGACCATCTTCAAGATCATTCCCTATGGCTACATAAACTCTCTCTACTTGACCCTCCATAGTTTGAGTGTTAAAATTTGCAAGAGTGATTAATACAAGATTATCTTTAATTGTTCTGATCAAGGGGTTTAATCCAATGCTGAAGAAGTTTAATTACTATATTTTATTAAAGAAAAGCAATTAAGTTTGGAAGTTTGTTTCTAATTTATAGTGGTACTTGCAAACAAGGCCTTCTATTTTGGTTCTTGTGTTGGTTGGATATGTGAATTGTATATGACATTTATTTGTTTATTGTGCATGTCATCTATCTGGACAACAAAGACAGAGAATGACATTTTATACTTTAATATCCTAGGATTAGACAGAAGAGACAGAAAAATGATTGTTATGTTAAATTCTGTAAACAATTTAACAAACACCAACTGGGGGTGTAGCTCATATGGTAGAGCGCTCGCTTCGCATGCGAGAGGCACGGGGTTCGATTCCCCGCACCTCCATCGTTTTTTAATTAAACTGAAAATGTTATATCTACCATTGTTCCCCTCATCCTTTTTATTTTGGGTTTCAACTTATAAATCTTAATCCAACCTAGCCCAGTCCATATGAGTAATTTTACATAAACCAGGGCCCAGGCCCAAGTAAGAAATGTACTACTACTGTCTCCTGAACTATATTGAATGCTTTCTTTACAGAGCTTTACTGATACATTTCATATGTTCTTTTGTTCCCTCAAAAAATGGACTACTCCTTCTCCTCTTCTGGTAAGCTCCTCCATCTTTTTACTTCATTCGCTTTAAAAACACACACACACACACACACTTGTCTTCTGGTAAGCTCCATCCTCCTGTTCTTAAAGTTAACAAATATACTACACACATATATGCATGTTAAAAAAAAAATATCGCTTATTTTAGAGTACCATCGTGTTAATTCCTGGTTCCGCCACTTCCTATACGTATGGTAGCCAAATGGTATGGTTGTAGAAACAAGCTGCCAAAATCTTGTTACAGAGATGGCATGCGTTACTTAGCAGTAACACTAAAATTAATTATAGGTAGTAAGTGGTTAAGTTGATAACAAACAAACTAAAAGGAGTTTACAGCTCAAACTTAAGAAATTACAGAATAAAGGACAAAACTGGAGTATATAAGATACCAAACTCCACTATTTTTCACTCTCATTTTTCAAACGTTATTAATTAAATCTTTACCATTTACTTGCATGTTTAATTAGGAGTATCGTTTTAAACTAATTTATCAGGGCCCCACACGAGTTGTATAAATTACTAGTAGAGATGATGCATTTTCATTATAATTTTCAGGTGGTTGGAAGAATCTAATGGCTGAAGAAAATCAAGAATTTGAAGAGAAAATGAAAGCAGGTGAAGGGCACTACATGTTCACAAATTTCGAGACTCATGCAGCAGCAGCACACAAACCGGAAGATTATCTCAACATGTCACTCTATGATCACAGTTTTTCCGTTACCAAAACAGAGTCCCCTCATCCACTTGACCCGTCGTCTCTGGCTCTGAGTCAGGTTTACAACACTCACTCGGATGTCAACATGGTCACTCCCTTGCAGGCCTTTTCTGCCAACTCGGGGTTTCTTGACTCACCTTCTCAGCTTCATTTCGGGGGTCAGTCCAATGAGTCTGGGAACGAGTTGCTAGTTTATAACTATCAGGACTCTGAGAAAGCAGCAACTGGTGGAAAGGAGGTGGATAATCGTAAGAAGATTGTCTCTAATGACACTTTTGGCCACAGAACCTCAATTTACAGAGGTGTCACCAGGTACAATTCTTTTCAAATTTATACTTTTTATTTCTCGAAACTAATTATTGTCACTTTATTAGTTTGTATAAATATTAATTTAGCTTGCAAACTATGAAACGATAATCTATTATCCATAAGAACGATGATTTTTGTTTTTACGACAGTTTAAGTAGTAATTTGTAGTAACGTTTTTAATGGTCAGGAGAGTTTGTATAAAAAATGAAAAATGAAATCTGTGATAAGAATAATTGATTAGGGGCCTACATGTTAGATATAATGCTCTGTAATCTGGTAGTACATTTTGAAAACAGAGTCTACATGAGCTAAGTGCAATACTGCAAATCTGCAATGTAAATTTATAAGGTAAGATTTGACGTTACATACTTGTAGCTGCTACAAATAGCTTATAGTTAAAATAATGAATGGATGCAGACACAGGTGGACGGGAAGATACGAAGCGCATCTCTGGGATAACAGCTGTATCAGGGAGGGTCAAGCTAGAAAAGGACGCCAAGGTCTCCCTCTCTCTCTCTCCCTCTGTTAATCTCTCTCCCTCTCTCTCCCTCTGTTAATCTCTCTCTCTCTCTCTCTCTCTCCCTCTGTTAATCTCTCTCTCTCTGTTAATCTCTCTCTCTCTCTCTCTGTGTTAATCTCTCTCTCTCTCTCTGTGTATTTTGATGGGGAATTGATATATTCAGAAAGAATGCAGTAGCAGAAGGATTGTACTCTCTCTACGTATTAAATAATGTACCGTTTAACCCTACAACTGCATAAGTTTTTGTTTGACTAAAAAGTTATGAGCGTCAGGTGGGCATGTTCTCAGTTCTTTCTTTCATATCAAATCAAATCAGTGACTTTATTTTTATTTTATTCATCATCATAGATTGACTGAAACTATTTATAATTGGTAGTAGTAGTATAAACTTGTACATTTTGTACTTGTACTTTCTGTTCTCAGTATCTCTACTTTCACTGATTTCATCAGATTGGCCGCCATTTTGGTATAGTTTTCTTGTTTTTTACCCTCTCTTTAATTTTTTCACTGCTCTTCCCATAAATAAGCTCTTCTGAAACTGGGATGATGACATGGCTTTTTCAACTTTTGCTTTTGCTTTCCCTGCTTCAGACTCCTTCTATATATATATATAGCTTTGACCAGGTCTGAATCTTATTCAATTTGAATGACTGCCCACCATTTTTGGTGGAAATATGAACATTTCAGGAGTTATTGCACCAGTTGTTTAACACAACAGAAGAACCCAAAAATTATTAATACATTTGGTAAGTTGTTATAACAGATGCTCACATGACTTGTATACAATGGCCTTGTAGTGCATTCATTATAGTTTGTCATCCATAATAGATCAGAACAATAGAATCCCATGTCATTTTCATATTTTCAGGTCTTAACTTCTCAATTGGGAGTGTTTCCATTTCCGCCTAATTGATTCGGCCGCCTAGACCTGCCTGATCCCGTCAAACCCAAAAAAACGTTTAATGATCAATTTTTGCAAGAATTAGGCATTTTTAGTGCCTAGGCGCCGGTTAACATAGTACTGTTTTAATTTTCATTAAAATTTCAGAATCAGTCTATAGCTTTCAATGTAGAATTACTTAATCGGTTCTCATGTGTAATTATAATCCCAAATTACATTGCATCGTTTAACAAGGGGAAGCATGGATTTATAAGTCATGATTTTGAAGGAAGTAGGAGATGTTCTTCTCAGTGAACAATATGATTTACTAGTAGAAGATTTGCTTGTGCACATTTATTTAAGCATAAAATTTATCTCTTATGTGCTTTGTTGTATTGCTTTAGAGTTTCTCTCCGGATAGTATTATGTCTGCTATATATATTTACCAGTTCTTTTAACATAATTTTCCGCTTTCTTGCATGCCTTGTGGTACTGGATGATGCCTCTTCACTTCAATTCTGAATCACCAGTTTACTTGGGTAAGCTTCATGTTCGTCATTTTTGTGTTTCTCATTATTAGAGCTTACCTTGGTAGAATTGTTTATAATCTGTATGGCTTGGTGAAAATGGTGGCCATTAGGTGGCTATGAGAAGGAAGACAAGGCAGCGATAGCTTATGATCTAGCAGCTTTGAAATACTGGGGTCCTACTGCCACCACCAACTTCCCTGTGACTATTCTGCTTATTCTTTAATTTTATTTGTTTAATTATATTTCATTTATTTCCTTGATTCAACAACTAAAAATATAATTGTAAGTTACATTTTTTCACAATATTAATTAGGTTTCTAATTACACAAAAGAAGTGGAGATGATGAAGAATTTCAGTAACCAGGAATTTATTGCCTCACTGAGAAGGTATCCTCTCCTTAGGTTTCTTGCTACTGTGCAAGACACCATGTCTATGTTTAAACTACAGTTTCTTATCAAGTTATCACCAATTTTTCTAGGAAAAGTAGTGGTTTCTCTAGGGGAGCATCCATTTACAGGGGTGTAACAAGGTCTGTGTTCTTTCTTTCTTTCATTTCTTTCTACCCAGTAGTTTTCTTAAACGTGACGTTTGTTCTACGCGATTTTCACTCAATTAAAATGGATGATTATGTCTAGCCATTACTAGTGACTAACTTTCTCTTGTCTATGCGCGTTTTATTATAATTGGATGGATTATTCCAGCAAAAGTGTGATAACTAACTGTGGAATTGTTGCAGGCATCACCAACAAGGACGATGGCAAGCAAGGATTGGTCGTGTTGCTGGAAATAAAGATCTCTATCTCGGAACTTTTGGTAATTATGTACAACTTGCTTGGCTAACATTAATGTTTGAAAATTCTAATATGATGAAATTTATAACTCACAGAGGATAAGTAGAGTAGAATGATCTATATATCTCCTTGCAAGTGAAAGCTCTGCTGCTCCTAGTAACTATGAAAACCAGTTGAAGTCGTTGGATATATGTCATCCATTTTGGATGGTGGACTTATTCTGGGTTAAATTAGAGCATCCATGGATAAAAATACTGACTGATCTTATAAATGGTGCAGCTACTGAGGAAGAAGCAGCTGAGGCATACGACATAGCAGCAATCAAGTTCAGGGGTGCAAATGCAGTGACCAACTTTGAGCTGAACCGATATGATGTTGAAGCCATCGCCAAGTCTTCTCTTCCAATCGGGGCGTCGAAGCGTGTAAAGCTCTCGCTTGAAGCAGAGTCAAAACCATCATACGGCGACAACCTGGAGCAGCAGAGCATCAGCAACAGCGGAAGCAACATATCTTTTGATGCAACTAGACCTGTTTCTGCTAATTGCTACGAAGTTCCATTTAATTCCACAACACCGCTTTATCATCACAATCTCCTCCAACTCCATTCCAGAAATGCAGGCACATCTGATGCATCCGATTCCATGTCTGCAGCAGTGACTTCAGAGCAAGTATTAGCAGAACCAGCTGAGTTTTTCCTTTGGCCTCAGTATCCCTGTTAATTTATGAGATGGTTGAGTTTCCCTTTAAAAACCATTCAGCTGATATTGATCTCTTAGCTCTTGTCTTCTCGCTAAAAAGCACTGTAGACTTTATAATATTAACAGGGTTAAGAGCTGGGACAGATAATTAGTTACAACAAGGATAACATGAAATATGTTGTTTCAAAAATGAAACAAATCTTGCTGTAGGGATGAGAAGTATGTATGATGGGTTTGGCGCCCACTCATCTTGTTGAATGTTTGAACTTTTAGCTGCAGAATGTTTTCGCTTTATTGCTGATGGTGCTGTTACAATCACAATTATCAGATCAACCTTGTTAGTTTCAGTTCCAGCTGCCTGAAAACTGAATGTTTAAATTTTGACTGTCATCTGTTTCGTGCCTGATATTTTGCTTTTCTTTGTCTATCTGCAAAGCTAAATGATGGGACCTGATAATTATTTACCTTCAACTGATAGTCATTTTCTTCATAATACCTGTTATATTTACATTTTAACAGTAAGTGGATACAAAGAATGGTAAGAATATTTGATTCTAGTGATATGTTTTTCCACAGCAAGCTAGGGATTCAACATTCATATGTAGACTAGAATCTTTTAGATGCAATTTTTTATCTAGCTGTGCTAATGTAGCAATGTGTGCCTCCCTTATACATTCCTCCCTATTTGAAGAAGGGATCAATCTTACACAGGAAACAAGACAAGGGGCTAAAAACAACTACATTGATGGAAACATAAACAAAGAGACAGAACCATTGCTGATCAATCCGGTGCCTAACTGTTCAGATCCAGGGGATCTCAATTTGACCTCCATTCTGTTGCATTCTGAAAAAGAACAAGGAATCTACATCTGTGAGACTTAAACATTACCCCATGACAAGTTCTTTATGCCGATCAAGATCCTTGAGGTAAGTCGCATTATTATAACCATCTTTGTCACTAGCATCCACAGCTGAATTTTGTTCCATATCTGCTTCTCCACTCTCGCCGCTCAATAGTTGAACAACCTACACATCCACTGAACTCAATTTCTTTGCCATAAAGCAAATAATGTAAAAAACAGATACTAGTAAAAACTACTTTAATAAGTAGACATTACAAGGAAGCGGATGAGTTATGCAGAATATTGTGACATTACCTTTGACATGCTTGGACGCATCTCAGGTGAAATATCAACGCACAAGGAAGCTGCTAAAATTGCACGTTCCATGGTAGTGATGTCATAAACATCACCTAATCGAGGATCTGCTAATTCTTTGACATCGTTGTTCTCGAGATGTGGTTTTGCCTAGACAACAAGATATGAAGAAATAAGATATGAATGTAATACAATTCTCAACCTTTCGATACTTGTGCTAAGTTCTTTCTTAGCTAGAACCTTGCTAAAAATGTAGTTGGCTATATCTGGAGTTTGGTTAGTTGGTACAGGGACTGAAGACAGACTTGAGGAGAAGCATACTGAATGATACAAGTAATGTATCAAAACGTACCCACTTTACAAGGCTAATTTGTTGATCGGAGTCAACTGCATGACGCCCTGTTACGAGCTCCAATAGTAGAACTCCAAATGCAAACACATCAGTCTTTTCATGAGTAATTCCATGCATGAAATATTCAGGAGCCATATATCTGAAGCCAAAACAAGTTACAACCATAAGCTTCACAAACATCGAAATAACCTTTAGGAGAAATAGCCAAAGAAGGCATATCTTAATACCCAAAAGTCCCCTCAATAGGTGATACAGTAATATGCAGCCATTGATCTGGGAGCCACTTTGCTAGTCCAAAATCTGATATCTGAACAGCATAATGATTCTTAGAAAAAATCAACAGAAATACTTCTTCGAAGAATGTATACTCAAGCAGCGTTCAAGAATTAGAATATGAACGATTGGCCCCTAATTGATACCTCGCTTTTTTTCTCTCATAATTGAACTCACACACACCACTTTGCTCTAAAAAAACTTGAACCCCCTCAACCTCTTGGTAAACAAGGGCGAGGGGGTACTGCTGGGGCATTGCCCCTTTGGCAACACTTTCTTTTTTTGTAATAAGAGGGCAAGAGTCAAAGTATAAGTCTAAGTTAAGAGCGTGCCAGTATTTAAATTTCCACAATTGACCATTTGCAGAAGTTCAGTTCTTTACATTTAACTTAATTACAAGGAGCAACCTGAGGTTGGTAATCTTCCATTAGTAGTATATTTGAGGCGGTAATGTCCCTGTGAATTATCCGCTTCTGACAGTCATAATGGAGATACTTCAAACCATCGGCTATCCCAACTGCCACCTTAAATCTTGAGGTCCAATCAAAGCAATCCTCTGAATCTCCTGGATTAAAAATTGTACTTGCATTACTCAAGAAGCTAAGAATATCGAATTGCTTTCTGTATTTCATATCACCAAAGCTGGAGTAAACAAGGAAACAAACCATCATGAAGTAAAGAACCAAGGCTGCCGTTAGGAGCAAATTGGAGGACAAGGTATAAACCATTATCAATCCCAAACCCGATTAGCTTTGCAGCATTTGGGTGATTGATATGAGCAATGATTCCAAGCTCACTCAAAAAATCTTGAACTTTATCCTCGTCTTTCTTATCTTCCTTTATTATCTTCTTTACCGCGACAATCTGACCATCTGGTAAGCAACCTTTATAAACTTCTGCATGGCCGCCTTTCCCAATCACCTGACCTATACCACATCACGAATATTTTGGGGACAAATATCATTTGGTGTTGATCAAGTTTGAAGAACACAAGACTGTATTCAGACCATAAAGGTGAAAAGAGACATGCTCAACATAAACTAAGATCTTGCTAAGGTGAGCGTGATTAGATAACTTAAGTGATGAAGGGTTTATCCTCTGTTGTCCGATTCGACTCTCGTTCATCCCGAGATTTATTAAAGGAATGGACACCACTTTGTTAGCTTATAAGCTATACTCCAAAAATAATGTTGCTAAAGGTTGTAGAGGCTGTTTCTGTGCAAAATCCTTGGAGTTTTGAGGAAAATCTTGATCTTTTTTTTAAACGAATAATCATAAAAAAAAATTGTCGATGAAAAGCTGCAAAAATCAATATAGTTGAAAGCTTAATGCAAAGGGCAATAAACACACATTCGAATTGGAGAATGAATAAGAATTATGCCCAAATGCACGTAAAATGTTATAATTTTATCATGTTCCTTTCATTAGTTCATCATTTTTTTCCTTTATAAGTTTATGATCTAGAAGAAAGAGATAAAGAAAAAATGGGCTCACACCGGGGCTAAATTTTTTAGTGGCAGCCTCAAGCTCCTGGAGAGTGAAATTCCTCCATGAGGGCTTGGGCATCATCCAGTCAATAGAATCCTCTGATGCATGGCTTCTCCCGAGCTTCAATTTCGAACTCTTCATTGGATTTCCAAGATTTTGAATAAACGAAACTGGAGATAACCTTTTTACCGATTTCTTCTTCATATTGTCAAGAATGCTCTTTAACTGCACCACGCTATACATATTAATATTACTAATATTATTACCTCGCGCTGGCAATGATAACGCAGATGACAATAATTCATCGTCCTTTGTCAATCTATGGTTTATAATAGATGATGTCAAACTGGTAATCCGATCAAATTCTGAACTTGATGCAGATCTCTCTAGAACTCCTCTTGGAGAAAGATCTGCAGTATCGTCGTCCTCAGTAGTTGTAATTTCTACTTGATTTTCACCGTTTTCTGTTGATGCTTCTTCATGACTTTCCAGCTGCTTCTCTTCTGTAAATTTCAAACACGAGACTATTATTAGATCACCAAAACAGAGCTTAAAAATTAGTGTTTTCCAGGATAATGATACATTTTTAGTTACCTTGCTCATGGACCATTTCTGCCATTTGTAAGTCTAATAAAGAAAATTTTAACGATTCTTGGAAAAAGATAATGAACTAAACAACTAAAAGAAGGTTAAAAAAGAAGCAAATCTTTCTCTCCCTAGCCTCAAGTAATGAGTCTGCGAGAGAGATAGAGGAATCAAAGAACAGGGAAGAGAAGAACCAAGAAGGTGAAATTGGAATTAAGATTTGTTTTGGTGGTAGTTATTCTTAGTAATGATCAGAGGTAAATCTGCCTTCTTATTTTGTGGTAATCAGAGCATGTGCTATATTTATACACTATGGACGCTTCATGCAGGAGAATAGATGGATCTCTGTTAATGTTACATCCTTGTTATAACATGATACAACATTAACAAGAAATCTATATCCCTCGGAAAAAATGACCTCTTAAATTTTTGATCTATTTTAGAGAAATTTTGTAAGGCCGTCGATCTTTATCTGGGTGACATGTATGTCAGTCATTACTAAATCCAAGCATTCGCAAATAATAAGATAAGAACATGAAATGTGGGCTGTGTACCAAATTTAGAACAGAACAACGAAGCCAGTTTTATTAATCTCTCATAAGACAGAAGGAACGGGACTCATAGAGTCATAGTCATACAAGAGAAAGCAACTAATAATAATAGTAATCCATCATTGAACTCTGTCGCTTGTTAGCTTTTAGATAAGCCACCAAGTTATCAACATAACCATCCTGCTTCTCAGTGTCTGCGAAGACACTCTGCATTTCCTTCACGTTGTCTCTGTAGATCTTTCCAGCTTCATCCACCATCACTAGATTAAGTGACTCGACCACCGAGTCTTTAGTAAACCTGCCATCTTGCTCGTTCCTTGGGATCAGAACACCCAACTTTTTCTCCTCCAGCTGACTAGCAATAATCCCCTGATCGCCTAACATTGGCAGCAATACCAGCACTTTCCCAAACTGCATTGCTTCCACCACTGAGCTCCAACCCGCGTGAAACAGCATACCACCAACCGAGCCATGCTTCAGAATATTGTTTTGAGGCACCCAAGTCTTGTAAACCATCCCACGATCTCTAGTTCGCTCTTCAAAACCTTGAGGCAACTCAACTGGCTCTGGATCAATCAGCCCTCTCTGCTTTCTGAAAGCCCAAAAGAAAGGCAATCCAGACAACTCCAAACCAAGAGCCAACTCAGCAACCTGAACTTGATTCAGTTTTGTCTCAGCACCAAAAGCTACATATATCACTGACCCCTGTGCTTGTTTATCAAGCCAATCTTTTATATCACCCCAACAGTCATTCCCCCCAAAGTTAGTACTCCTTTCTTCAACAGGCAATAATCCGACAGGAACCACTGGTTTTCCATAGATCTCCTCTACTAAATTTAACCACTCCGGTTCAAACTCAAAGCTACTTCTTATTGCCACCAAATCACAGTTTTTAATTGTCAATCCAAGGCGAACCTGGTCAGTTACATTCGCCGTTTCATCATCTTCTAAATTAGGAGCAGTTGCTTGTATCTGATACTTAGTCATTGCAACACTTGTTTCGAAGCGAACCCATTCAGGTTTACTCGTAAAATCTTCTAGTTTGGCACGATAATTATCACCACGATTATCATCACCGATCATGTTTTCTGGCGGGCCAAAAAAGCCTAAAATGGAAGCAGGATAAATACTATACCACCCGACGGGAATTCCAACGCGAGAAGCAATAGGACCAAGCCAATAAGATGCAAAATCACACAGTATCCAATCTGGTAACATGGATTCTATGAAAACAGTAACAGCATGTTCAAGATAATCAAAAGAGATTTTCAAGAACTTGACCTTGTCAAACGGGACATCACTTGTTGCTTCTGCTTGGTAAGGAAGGTTACCAAGAGGAGGCAATGGCACCCTGATAAAATCTATAAGAGGTTTAAGATCTGAAGGAACTTTTGGGAGGCGTTCGATGTTTCGAGGAGTGGAGATAAATGAAATTTTGTGACCCCTTTTAGCAATGAGCATGGCCAGGTGCAAGAAAGGTAGCAAGTGACCAAATGCTAACCAGGGAAACATTACAATGTGCAACCTTTTACCCGGAGCCATGTCTGTGCTCAATAACTATAGATCATTCCTGTATTTTGGTTTCTTAAATAAATAAGTAGATGGAACCGGACCAGATCTAGAAAGGAGCACGGGCGACACGTGACATGAAAAACTATGTACGTGGACACTTTTACCAGTTGCGACGCCCACAGTATTTTTTTGGTTTTTGCTCTCGTTTTCTTCGCACGGACGACATGTGACATGAAAAACTATGAACGTGGACACTTTTACAAGTTGCGACGCCCACAGTATTTTTTTGGTTTTTGCTCTCATTTTCTTCGCCATGGCGTCATTAGTTGCGGCACCCACAATATTTTTTTTTGGTGTTTGCTCTCGTTTTCTCCGTTGTTGCGTCATTTCATTATCAATTCTTATCTCTACGGGGATCATCCGTTCTTATCTTTTATCCACCTTATTAACTAAATTAAATTAAAATAAAGGAAAAATCTGATGTAGTACACTCGAACTCACCATTTTAGTTAATAAAATTACTCAAACAAATAATTACCTAAATTTTTTACTTTCAATTTGAGTAACTTTAAGTTACAAGTCATTCAAAAATTTATGAAATGGTTTAAGCAGCAAGACATTAAAGCGTAAAGGCAAGGGGCTCGAGAGATTATTGAGCAGAAGTTAAGAAAAAATATAATTTTAATAAGGAGTTTCGAAACATTTAGAGCAACTCCAACATATGCCTTTTCTAACTATAATAACAAGCCTTTGCACTCCAACAGACTGAGTTGGCTAGCTATAATTATACCTAGCCCAACTTTCCTGTCCATATATAGTCAGCCCATTTTCTCAGGCTATCTGTATGTTTATTTTTATCCTTTCTTAGTTTATATTCCCTCCTTTTCTCCTGCATTTCAGTTTCAATCTGCTAGACTAAGTATTAAGATATCAGTTATTCAAATAGCTAGTCACTTGAGCTAGTATGATTGGAACAGAATGCGATTTTATCTGGTAGAAATTTAGCTACTTAATGTTTTAGTAGTTGTTTAGCTAGAAAAGTAGCCAGGTAAATGATCTATTTTGAAGTATGAACTGAGTATAATGGCCAACAAAATTATCAAAATTTATAAGTAGCAATACCTAAAACGAGAAATTAAGCATAAGAAACCATAGACATAAGAGGCTAATAGGCTATGCAAGAATGTCAGTGACAATATGTATTTGCTCTTTGTACATGACTATCCGAATGCCATAGCAGCACTGAACCTCGCAAGTAATTTATTTAGGTTTAAATACAACATCACCGTAGATTATATGTACATATCATTGTATTGTGATCTTATTTGCTTATAGTATGCGTAGATCCTTCAACTTTGCCCGAACAGATAAAGCTCAGAACTTAGGAAAACAATCTTAATCGAGTTCTTATGGGCTCCCGGCACAAAGGGCACAGTGATAAAGTCACACCACATTCCTTGCAAGTCTGAAACAGAAGTTACAAATCTAAGATACATACTAACCATATGATCTGAAGAAAACTTTTTATATTATATACTTTAAAAGTTATTTTAAGAGATAGCGATCGTGGAAACTGAGTCTTGTTTGATTGAAAATTGTTTCTTATGCGGGATGTTCGTGGTTTTATATAAGGTGTAGATTTTGTGAACACATCAGGTGTCACACCCATAATATCAAGGTTTGTTATGTGTACTCAATATTCTAAAGAAAGATGGATTGGTAGATATACTCACTAGATGACCGCATCCAAAAGCCATGTCCTTTGGATTTGTCAAGCAAATAGGGCAGACCTTGTAACACAAAATAAGAAGTCCATTTAGAACCATAATCCAATTCTAAGCTAAAGGAGATTCATATATATATATATATGCTCAAGTAAAATATTACCTGTTCAGCTGGTCCTTTTGGTACACTTGAGTCTAAGACTGTCATGCGTGGAAGTTCTTTAATAGCGCTGTCATGCTCTAGTACTTCTCGTGGTGGAGGAAGTGATTTTGTCCTTGGGCCTCTTACTTTCCTACAATGTGTGATACAGAAGCAGACTTGGGTAAATTAGTATATCAAATGACACGATGGGCCTAAACAACATAGGTCCACCTTACTCGTTGTACTGTAGGCTTTGTGTCGCTCTGTATTGGAATGGTATTTCCATCAGCGCAGCCAAGGCAAAGTCCGCTTCTTTCTTTGACGTATGTGCATGCTCAGACATTATTTTGGTGAAGTTGACAAACTATAAAGAATAAGGCTTCAAAAGTATATACAAACACTTGCAAGTAGAGTAATAGGTGTGACTATGAAAACAAACTGTTACATAAACAGCTCTTCTAAACCTTAAGGTGTTGGGAGGAGACCTTAATTGGATCATATACCATATTCAACACTCCCTCACTAGTAGACAAACATCTTAAGGTCGAATGCTATAAACAACAACACTACCCACTGAATTTAAACAATTGGGGGTGGGAGTACTCGAACCCAAGACCCCTCCCTAAACCACCCTCTGATACTATATAAGTAACCAACTTCCCCGAAACCTTAGGGTATCAGGAGGAGACCTTGATTTAAGCATATACTATATTTAAGATAAACAAGTGAAGAGGGGAAGAATAATACATATCAAACTCTAGTGTAGACTTTGTAGTGATCAAGTTGTTCTGCATTAAAAGTTATAAATAAATAAGTGAATAATAATTAAGAGAATCCAATGTGAACGTAATATCCAGGCCTACGGCAGTAGCATTATTATAGGGAGGATATGACAAAACTATAGAATGAAAATATTTTTCCGGGGTCAATAGTAAAAGAGCAGGGATCATGTTCTGTGCAAGCAAATTAGAACCACATATATACAGGGAAGCTGAGATGATAAAGATATTAGTTCTTCAGAACATACTTACAAATTACCTGAAAATTGTCAAATGCGCGCTGAGGTATATTATCATCAAACTCTTGCATTGCGTCCCAGGGTCCATCTCCCACACCAACCAGAATTATTGACAGAGGATACTCACTATTTATCATACAGAAACAATTAGGATGGTACAGATGATGTCTTGAAACTCATATATCATAAACATTGGCTTCTACCTTGCAGAAACTATAGAGTTCACGGTTGCTTGTTCTTGTGGACTGAATCTTCCTGGTGGTATATCAGGACCCCTGGTAACCTTAATCATGAAATGATTTATAAAAAATGTAAGGTTTACATTAGAGAAAAGAAGTAAAAACTATATTCCAAAGCAGAAATATAACAACATAAAACTGTACCTGCCCATCTGCAATTATGACAAGGACATGATACTGCCAATGGCTTCCCTCCACAATGTCAATTGCAGCATCAATTATTGGGGCAAATGAAGTTGGACCTTAAAAAAGTATACACGCGGCATGAATAAATTAACTTAACCATTATATATAACTCCTATTCATACCTGGACGTCCCCAGATACCTAAAAATTATATTTAAAAGAGATATAACTCAAGTAGACTGTATGTTCGAGTTCGGCTCGTATACGAGCTCGAGCCGATCCGAGCTGAGTTAAACAAGTTCAAGCTCGAGCTGCTTGCGAGCAGCCCGAATCGCACTACAGCCCTAACTGTGCCTATTGGTAGCTCAGTGTGCAGTTACATATTTATTGCAAATCAATTAAGTCAAGAAAATCTCTACATGCGCAATCTTATCACAAAAGTTTATGTGATTATGACACATTTGTAAGTTGTAATCACCAGTGACAGGCCTAAATTTTGCACAGTACTAAAATGTCCTGCAACGACATAGACTATTTGGTCCATTTGATCCTGCCACCGCCTCCGAATGGTTACGGTGCATGTATATTTACATTTGACAGAAATATAAGCTACTTAAAGAAAATGTTATATTTTTATCGTGCACAATTCACTTCAGGGTACACTGAATAAATTGAGACCATCAATATTGAAGCTGCAGCCGAAAGTATTTAGTAAACTGAAGACAAAAGTTTCGCCTTTGTTTGCTGATATGTGTCATGACTCATGATTTCCGATAAACCCAAGTGTTCAAGGACCTTTTTGTGAAGTTATATGTTTTAGCAAATAGCATTTGCATGCTGAGGCAGCCTTGTTTTCTTCAATTTGTAGTTGAAAAAGAAATCATGTCCATCTTTGTTTCATATTTTCCTTAAATAAGCATAAGATAATGCAATAGTTGGTAGTGCAAATGGATTCGCTAGGGTTTCTTATATGTAAGACATTTATATGCACAGCACAAATAATCATGAATTAAGTAGAAGTTTTTCATTTCTAACCTGATAGGTTTACGTAAGGTAGGATTTCTCGATACCGTGCAAGAGCTTCCTCAAATCCATGACAAGGTCGGTTATCGCTGTAGAAGCTGAACACATGCCGATCATGTGTTGAAGCTATAGTTTAAAAGATACTTAGGCATCTACACAGAGTTGATTTGATCAAACACATATATAAAACTAACCATCGCCAAATCCAAAACAAGGTATCAAGTTGTCTTCATCAAAAGACGTCAATGTCCGTCCAATGATAGAGATGGCCTGCTCATATGGATTGGGTGTGGTGCCAATTGCATGAAGGCTTTTTCTGTTGAATGAAGACTTGCCTACACCATGTAAAATGTCACAGATGTTCTCTAATAATCACTAGTTACTTTAAAATTAAGTCTAAAAAGTCACCTGTCCATTCGTTGCTCTTTGTGAAGTCAATACCAAGTATAAGGTTTGACGATTCAAGGCCCGCTTCTCTCAAGGAAGAAATCACCTATTAATTTAAGAAAAACGATAATATAGAATATGTAAACTTGAAGACTTTATATTCTACCCAAAATTAACAGAAAACCCTCACAAATTACAATGCTATGTTTCAGAAATAACAGACTAGCATAACTAAATTGGAGAGTGACTTGGAATATGGTTCTATTACCACCTCTTTGGCTAGTCTATAGGTTTTGTGGTTCGACATGCAAAGAACTTTGTGATTCCATAGATTCCTTCATCGTATATCTGAAGGCAAACAGAACTAATGCAATTCATTAATTTCCTTCCAAATACAAACTCATCCCCTGTAATTTGAAACTATTTGAGGTGAAGAGCAAGGAAGGCAACGATGACTTGTACAGGTGCCCAGTGAACCTTCTAAGCTAACTTAATCCAAGTCCAGCAGTTTGATTTCTAAGAATTAGAAACACAGCCTCACGCCACCACCACATTAACACACAAATTGAATCCCACACTCCGAACTGCATACCTCATGAAAATACATTCTCTCAATGACAGCGCTTCCACATGGCTACTTGATGATTTTTTAATATAGGTCACTGACTTAGAACATGTATCCATAGATTCCTCATACTTATAATCCTAAAGAAATGAATTTTCAGGACTGCATGAAAGACTAACATAATCACAAAAAACTTGTCTGTTCAGCATCTTGCTACACATTGAAGGTCTTGAATTTAATAACTCATGCTTTCTTTATTTTAGTGTATCCTTTGACAGGATTAGAAACACTTACGATTAGATACACTGTCCATCAAATAATACTTGATACAATACTACGAACCTGCTCAACAGAACTGTAGTTGTCAGCTATGTGGGTTGCTAGCTGTTCCGTTCTAGAATTTGGCTCTAGTGAACTTCCTGCATGAGGATACTGATGTGGAAGATAGTCTGGAGTATCATCAGAAGTTGATTCACTATTTCCCATTACTTAATGTTTTTCGACTTGTACACTAATCAGAGTATATTGCTGCAAATTAAATAGATGGAGAGTCAGCTATTGATACTATTTATTTCAGAGCAAGCCTCATGAAAAATATACGTGACATCCGTTTTTAGGAAATGGAATAAAATGCCAAAACAATTGAGGTAAAACATGATGAATCAGTTAAATCAGATACTAAAGATGAAGGTCTTCTTCCACTATTCAATATTCAAAAACCCAGGAAACCTTAAACATGTTAAGTACATCTCTCATTATGACATATAGCTTCACCTGGATATAAAAAAAACCAATACCACATTCGATAAACCTCTGAATTACCCTGTGGTTATTGACTTTGAATAAAAACAATACTAAAACTATTCGAATTTTTCTTTGGGTGATTACAGACGAGCATTTCGTCAAATTTAACTAGCTGTAATTCACCATCATAATCAATTGTTCTTCCTATGTGCTTTCTTTTCAATTTCTTTCATCTTTTTAAAATTCTTTTCATCCAATTCTATTACAATTGACAAACCGAGAAGTCAACTCAACAGAACAGACAACAGAGTATCATAGATGCTAAAACAAACAACCTTTAGAGAAACAATCAAATAATATGAATTCAGCAAGCATGAATCACAAAAAGGAAATAAAAAATATTCAAGAATTCTAATTTTAACATCAAGAATGATACCAAATAAAAAGATTCAAGTTAACAGATATTTAAGATACACCCAAGTAATACAAGTTATAGAAAACACGTATGTACCTGGTCTGATCATTATTATTTCTCAACTTCAAGAAACAAACTTCAGTTTTGTGAATCGTCTTCTTCTTCTTCTTCTTCTGATCTTTTATCAAGTAGTGTTATTAAAATGATATGTGTGATGACGAGTAACACAGAGTCAGCAGACAAGGAATGAATGTCGTACTGTAGTTTCTAGCTTTCTAATTTCTGTTGTTTGAATTCTACGAGATGTTCATTAATTCCGTTTGCATGACTTTGACTTTTTAGACGGATCGTCTTTGTAGTAATTTGTTTTAGAAATGAAATGCGAAAAAATTAAAAAATAATCATTTTTTTGATAAAATAAACAAAAATAATAATTTTGAAAAAAGTGATCAATTTTATCGTTTGAGATATTCTACTAATAGTTGTGTATTTCAATTTGTACCGTTGGATATCTCAGTCAAAGTTTTAAAAAATGATTATTGTTGTTAATTTTGTATAAAAAACACTAAAAATGCTACGTTCACAAATTGGCTACAGAATATTTATACTTAATGATGTGTCTGAGTTGTATTTGTACCTATCATTAATTAGATTGTTCGTCATTATACATATTGTTACGGGTAAAATCTATTTTGTCTACCCCTATTACATACCTCATCCAAGTTAGGTTTTATACAAATTAAGCCTCGCCCATAGCTTAATTGGGCCTCGCCCAGTGTGGAGTTTCGTTCCTTTCTGCCTTGCCCACTACATACAAAATGAAGTTTTCTCGTATCAATATGGACATTAAAGGCTAGCAGGTATTGCCCTACTGGGGATCGAAGAGCGTCGTCCATTAGTGAATTATCAATATAAGCCTATAAATTAGCTATCTTTACTCAAAAGAAATGTGATGGACGCTGACTCCAATAATTTCGGGTCAATAGCTTAACCGCCACGTTCCGAGAAAATAGTTAACATACCTAAAACCTATGATGATTCCTAAAAAGGCGGTGGCCTCGGTTCAATGAGTTTTTCCTAACCAAGGAAACCTAGCCCATATCGATTACGTGTTCCCAAGAACTACGTTTGGCTTGATCCTATGTAGGCACATTGGTATGATGCAAACTTGTGAAAAAGAGAGAATTTAATATTCGATTTTGATTGCGAGCACAATCTCAGTCTCCCCTAATTCACAAACCCTAATTCTCGAACCTTACATTTGGCGTTGGCCTCCAGGCTCAGAAGTGGTTACTTAACCCAGCAATCAGTAATGTTCAGTTGTTCACTTGCTCAGTAATCTTATAGCACTCCCTTCTGGTCTCTGCTCATTCACTTCATTAGTGCTTCATTAATTTACAACTTGCTTTGTTTCTGTTTTCTAAATTGAAACACAAGTTTGTGAATTAAAAAGGAATTAAAAATCGAACCACCTAAACAAGAGTACTCTAAGTACTTTTCCCATTGATGAACATGAGTGTTACTACCTCAATGATGTTGCCTGCTCAGATTGTTCCCCCTCTTTTCTGTGTGATTATGCCAACGCTTCAGAATCATATAATTCTATTAATGCCGAAAAAAGAAATAAATCGTACGAAAGCTCCATGAACATTGGCAACACAGCTTGAATAAAGGTCTTGGCCACCCAAGAGCTAAGCGAGTAAACAATACTGTGATGTTGCTTTAGATTGTTAATATCAGCTAATATATCTTTCTCAAGTTTGACTTCTTGTTCATTCTATAATATTAGAAACATTAACGACAGAGTGAAGTCTGGGACAACGCTAAATGTTTCCTAGCCATAGAGGAAAATCTTTTCACGACAGAGTTCATGACGATATTATATTTCATTTTCGCCTTACAATTATAAAAAGATTGGTGGAAATATATATTTCTCACACGAAGATAATTAGACCGATTTGCAGATAAAAACTCTTGTTCTAACGAAATCCGCTCTTTCGGCAAACAAACATCTTTATCTTGCGATGAACAAAACATCAAATGTAATGTTGATCTTATATCTCTCCAAAGAGGAAGATGTTGGTCATATTACCTAAAGTATTTTTATACATTCTATCTTTGTTAGTTTTCCCGCCATAGTTAGTTAGTTTGTTAGATCCCGAGCTTATTGTATATATATTGGCTTTACTTCATCTTGTAATATTCACTTGTACAATTTGCAGTTTGTTACTAATTCTTCATCTCTCATTTCTCTCTCATCTCTCTCAATCTCTATGTAGTTTGTTAGTTTACAAAACAGCAAAACTCACATGGTATCAGAGCAACAAAAACACGATCCGATTACACAAATCTCCGTTGGTTCTATCTGTTATCAAAGCAAGATACGTACTGTGATTGATATTTGTCATCGTCTGCATTAATCCAGAAATTACGTTGATCTGCATCATCATCTTCGTCGATTCAAGCATCTTAATAGGTGTTTTTCTTCCTTGATTCTTCTCTAACAGTTTTGTTATCTGTATATGCACATAGATACATTTTCTCTATCAATCTCAATCTCATCATATCGATTTTTTCTTCGATAATTCAGTAATCGCTCTGTGGTATTCAATCCTTTCATTTCTTATACCTAATTCAACTCGAATTGATCTATTAATTACATTCATTCTTATGTTTTCTCTGATTCATCACATACTACTGCAATTGATCAGGACACTCCTCTATATCTTTATTCATCATATAGTCCTAGTATGAAACTCATTAGTGACTCCTTTGATAGAACTAGATTGTTATTCCCAGAACAACGCAACCTAGATTGTAGAAGGGGGGGGGGGGGGGGTTGAATACATCTAGTTAATTTTACAAAATTTTTTCAAACCTTTTACAGTATGAATATATGAGTTGGTAAATTAACTAAGAATTGAAACAAGCCATGAACATATATGAATTCTTCGAGTTAAAAAGACATGTAGGAGACAAGCAAACTTTTTAAACTTTTTAGGTGGGTTTCTAGGAAAAAGCCCACCTGAGGTGTATATTGAAGAATTCTCTGGTTTTGTTTTTCAACAAACTCCAACTGCTTACACAGATGATGGAAGAGAGCCTAAGTGTTTTTACTTTCAGCTTTGTGCTCTCTACAGATACATTTCTATGCTACTCCACACAGTATTATATACATCGACTGTGTGTTACAAACAAAACCTACAACATAATAAAATATTACATTTTTGGTTCTGCTTGTTCACATGCTCGTATCAGAAACTATCCTATTCGGGAAATGCCTTGGCTGACATCAAAGATAAACTTGTATACTCCCAAATGGTGCTTTCTGATTGAGTGTGCTGCTCTCTTCAAAAATTACTAAGTCCATGCAATTGACCTAGCTTCCAAGCCCATGTGACATCTGCATGAAAGAGACCTCTCCTCAATAACCCGACTGTCAAGTCACTATCAGCTGAGATAAGTGAACTTGTAGTATTCAAATAAGTCTTCATGCTTGTCAAGCTTTTCCTTAGTGTTCAGTTAGAAGTTAAACTTCTAGGTAGCTGCCTTAACTCTTATTTATCCATCGAGACATAAGAGACAATAGATGACTTCACATTTCATTTGTAGGAATTTGAGCCTTCGCATATTTACAATTTTGACTCCCTATTCTATACATCTTTTGCATCGTCATCCAACATCTTTTAGTCACGGGTGTGTAATGATGATCTCTGAGACTGTCCTCCATTCAACCTGCTAAAATAAAGAAACCTCCAAAAGATTCCGTTACATAGATTTGTTTTCCATGTTGAATGAGATGAACATCAGTAGGCGTATTAATTCCATATTCGTAGACTACCATTTTACGTCAATTATCAGTAGAACGGTAATCTCAGAATATCCATAGAAGTAATATTACATAATTGTATCCATAGATGAGACATGACATTCTTGACTGCATCCATAGATAGACCATGACTTCCTTAACCGCATCCATAGATAAAACATGACATCCTTAGTTGTTTCTGATGATCAACTTCCTTCAGCTTTTATCCGTAGATATGATGTCCCCAGCTTTTATCCGTAGATGAGATAAGTTGTTCCTAGCTTCTATCCATTGACGAGATAAGATGTTCTCAGCTTCTATCCGTTGATGGCATATGATGTTTTCAGCATGTATCCGTAGATGAAATAAGATTTCATGGCTTGATCCGTAGAATGGATACTCTTAGCTTCATCTTTAGATAAAACACCTTGTCATCTTTATTGATTCACCATTACTGAGTTGATTAGGCAGACTTACCACTGAAACACTTGGTGCTTGATTAGACGTTCATTGGCTTGCTTCTGAAATGCTTCCTAACTTGATGACAGAATATCCTCCAATCATTTGATGTGGCTTTTAGACCTTGGATAGATAAAATGCCTTCCAGTTAGCTTCCTGATTTGTCAGCTTCTGTGAACTAGCTTTCTGGAAATCGGCTTCGGTGTCAAGATCAAATTCTTGTCTTGAGGATTTTGTTATCATCATTCCAAATCGGTCAACCCTAACATGGATTTATCAATTGGAAACGCTCTATGACTATTGTTTTATCAGCACGAAACAAGTTAGGTTTTGTTGATGGGACTTTGAACATGTCTGCTACTACTTCTGCGACTTTTAAGAGTTGGTCAAGGTGTAATGATATGGTGATCTCATGGTTACTTGGTTCTTTATCAAAATCAATTGGTCGTAGTGTCATTTATTCGAACTCTGCACATCAAATGTGGAAAGAATTGGAAGAACGCTATGGTTCTCCTAGTGGAACTCAATTGTTTGGATTGCATAAAGAACTCTCTAAATTGTCTCAAGGAAACAACAATATTCCTGATTACTTTACTAAACTCAAAATGTTGTGGGATGATATAGACTCTCTTTCTCTCATACCTGTTTGTTCCTGTGGTTGCACTTGTGGTTGCACCTGTGGTGCTTCTCAGAAATTGTCCAAGTTTCAGCAAGATCAACGTGTACTGAAATTTCTTATCGGCTTAAATGATTCATATACTGTAATGAGAGGCTCTATTCTAATGCAAAATCCTTTACCAAACATCAGTCAAGTGTATAATATCCTCTTACAAGAAGAATCCCAAAGGGAAATTCATTCTGGTGTTCAATTCTTGGCTGATTCTGCTTCACTTCATGTTAAATCATCAAGGCCAAATTCATATGTTAAGAGGCCTAGTTTTGACTCCAAGAAACTTGTTCTCAACTGCAATTACTGCAAGAAGACTGGGCATACTGTTGAAAAATGTTATAAATTACATGGATTCCCAGCTGATTTTAAGTTCACCAAATCTAAACGTTTTGCTGCTCAAGTTGACACTTCAAATGTTTCTGGTGAACTGGTTCCTCAACAACCTTCAATCATTACTACTCCACGGTCCTCATCTAATAATTCTATCACACCAGAGATGTATTATCAGCTGATGCATTTGTTGAAAGCTTCCACAGATTCTTCTCCATCTACTGCAAACTTTGCTGGTAATATTAACCTCTCCACGGTTTGTTTTTTAGATTCCAATAATATTCAATGGATTCTTGACAGTGGGGCTAGTGATCATATGTGTTTTCATAAAGATCTATTCTCCACTTTTGAGTCTTTATCATCTCCTATCACTGTGTCCTTACCAACTGGTCATACTATCCAAATCTCACATACTGGCAATGTACCTATCTCATATGATATAATACTTCACAATTTCCTCTATGTGCCACACTTTAAACTCAACCTTCTTTCTATTAGTAAGTTGACACAACAGTTAAATTGTGTTATCAGTTTTACTCATGACTTTTGCTTATTGCAGGGCTCTTCTCTGAGGAAGCCACTAGCTCTTGGTAAAACTCAGAGAGGCCTATACATCTTAAACCATTCCTCCATTGCTTATGCTGTCTCTCTTCACACATCTCCTACTGCTCCTGATTCTTTATGCAACAACAGTGCTTTGCTTTGGCATCATAGACTAGGACATTTACCTATGTCTAAACTCAAAACACTTTCTCTTTGTAATGTTGATCTTAATAGTTCTGTTCACTTCAATGTTTGCGATGTTTGTGCAAAATCTAGGCAACACAGACTGCCTTTTCCACATAGTCACATACAATCTACTGCTTGTTTTCAATTAATTCATGTTGACATTTGGGGGCCTTATCCTATCAAGACTTACAATAAATACAGTTACTTCCTCACTATTGTTGATGATTTTTCAAGGGCTACCTGGACACACCTTTTTAGTACTAAAAGCAATGCATTTTCATTCATCAAATACTTTGTTGCTATGGTTGAAACTCAGTTTCATACTCATGTTCAATCTGTTCGTACTGATAATGCCTTAGAACTTGGTTTAAGTCATGATGCTAGTCAGTTTTTTCTTAGTAAAGGCATACTCCATCAAACTTCTTGTGCCCACACTCCACAACAGAATGGTGTTGTGGAGAGGAAGCACAAACATCTATTAGAAACAGCACGAGCCCTTCTTTTTCAATCTAATTTACTAAGACAATACTAGGGTGATTGTGTCTTGACTTCCACATACTTAATAAATAGATTTCCATCTAAAGTCCTTCATGGTGTCACTCCATATGAGGTCTTATTTGGACACAAACCTTGTTACACACATCTCAGACCCTTCGGTTGTCTTGCTCATGTTAGTGTTCCAAAGGTACACAGAGATAAGTTATCTCCTAGAGCCGTTTCTTGTGTTTTTTTAGGCTATCCCTTTGGTAAAAAGGCTTATAAGTTTTTAAACTTAGAAAATCATTCTATTCTCGTTTCCAGAGATGCTAAGTTCTATGAGACTGTTTTTCCTCTTGTTCAAACTCCTAATTCATCACAGTTTACTCTATTACCTGTTACTGATGTGACACATGATTCTGCTGTTCATGATATACCAGTAGAACATACTGCCCATTCTACTCCTGATTCATCTTTACAAAATCAATCATCCGAGCCTACTCTTGATTCATCTCTAAAAATGCACTCATCTGAGCCTCGTAAATCATCCAGAGTCATTCGTATTCCCTCTTATCTACAAGATTATGTTCATCCTTTACATGCTCAGTGTTCTTCATCCTGTTGTTCATATACTATGACTTCTTTCTGTCAACCTTCTAATTTTTCACTCTCACCGGATTCTATTTGTTGCGTTATTCCTTCACAAAATTTACCTCCTTCCGAACCTACTTCTTTTGAAATGGCTAATCACTTTCCAGAATGGCAAAAGGCAATTGCTGCAGAATTTTCTGCTCTCGAAGCTAATGATACTTTGTCCCTTGTTCCTTTACCAAAAGGAAAGAAACCAATTTCTTGTAAATGGGTGTTTAAGGTAAAGAAACATGCTGATGGTTCTATTGAACGTTATAAAGCACGTCTTGTTGTCAAAGGTTTCACTCAGAAGGAGAGAATCAATTACACTGAAACTTTTTCTCCAGTAGTTAAGATGACTACACTTCGAGCTCTAGTTGCTACAGCAGTCAAAAAGGGTTGGGAAATGACTCAGTTGGATGTAAATAACGCGTTCCTACATGGTGATTTACACGAAGACATATATATGAAAATTCCTCCCGGATTTCTTGTTTCAGATCCTAACCTAGTTTGTAAACTTCGAAAGTCTTTATATGGTCTCAAACAGGCCTCTCGTGAATGGCACTTTAAACTCAGTACTGCCTTGTTATCTAAAGGTTAGAAATTCTCTAAGAATGACACTTCTTTGTTCTACAAGAAATCTGGTTCTCTTGTGACTTTTTTAGCCGTTTACGTTGATGACATTTTAGTCACTGGTAGTGACACCTCAAAAATTTCTGGATGATACTTTCAAGATAAAGGATTTGGGGCGTTTACATTACTTTCTGGGCATTGAGTTCAACTATGTTCCTAATGGGGTTATTTTGTCGCAAAAGAAATTTATTCTGGACATCTTTACTGAATTCGATTGTGATAATTTGTCTTCAGTAGTTAGTCCCCTAGAGTTCCAAAGTAAATTACTTCCCGCTACAGGTTCATCTATTTCTGATCCATCTCTATATCGGAAACTAGTTAGAAAATTGAATTTTCTAACCAATACTCGCCCGGATTTGTCATTTGTTGTTCAACATCTTATCCAGTTCATGTCTGATCCTCGAGAACCTCACTAGTCAGCTGCATTGCATGTGCTTCGTTACCTAAAATCTGATACAGATCAAGGTTTATTGTTCATCAATTCTTCTACTTTTAATGTCCAAGCTTACTGTGATGCAGACTGGGCTGCTTGTCCACACACAAGGCGTTCAGTTAGTGGATTTGTTATATTTTTGGGTGACAGTTTAATTTCCTGGAAGTCCAAGAAACAACACACCATCTCTCTTTCTTCAGCTGAGGCTGAATATCGGTCACTACGACGAGTTACTGCAGAACTTGCTTGGTTATCCAGATTACTTCATGAGTTTGACATTCCTGATATTAGTCATGTTCCTGTAAAATGTGATAACATGGCTGCTATTTACATTACTAAGAACCCAGTTTATCATGAACGAACTAAGCATATCGAACTTGATTGTCATTTCGTTCGTGAAAAACTGGGTTCCGGATTGATATCTCTAAGTTACACACCGACTTCTACGCAACTTGCTGATGTTTTTACCAAGTCCTTGCCTGGAACACATCATCGGGTTGTTCTTCCCAAGTTGGGCGTTAATTCTTTCCCCTCCAACTTGAGCGGGGTGTTGGTCATATTACTTAAAGTATTTTTATACATTCTATCTTGGTTAGTTTTCCCGCCATAGTTAGTTAGTTTGTTAGATCCTGAGCTTATTGTATATATATTGGCTTTAGTTCATCTTGTAATATTCACTTGTACAATTTGCAGTTTGTTGCTAATTCTCCATTTCTCTTTCTCTCTCATCTCTCTGAAATCTCTCTCAATCTCTCTGTAGTTTGTTAGTTTACAAAACAGCAAAACTCACAGAAGACTGTGCTGCAGAATATATGTAATGCTGATCTTCTATCTTTCGGAATGAAAGGTTGGTTCGTCATATAAAAACACTACTCTACATGTCAGAATGTATGAGAGTTTGAAGCTTATCCCACATGTTTAAGGATGATGATCATCATCACACCTACTTCCTTGGTATTTTGCAAACAAATTCTCAAAATTAACTTACATTGTTCCTATTCGATATCCATAAAAGCCTTGCACATGGAACAAATTAAAAAGGTCTACAACCAATACATTGATGAAACAGAGGGGTGTTTTGTAAGAAACCTGCTGATTCCCCTTAAAATGATCACTAACAGGAAATGATTTCACAAACTCGAGTAGACTTGGTCTACGTGGATATGGAGAAATGCTTTCGAGTAGACTTCGTCTACGCTCTTTTTCTTTGTCTTTAGTAGGAGGAGGAGTGACATGGTTTTTCTTCATCCGAGCAGCCCATTCTGAGGGACTCAAATTACGCATCAACCAAAGCGTTTCAGGAGTAAAATGCTTTTGAGCGTCCCATTCTGAAGGATTCGAACCCGTCGACCAAAACGTTTGTTGTTTCTGATTCCAAAAAATATTTGAACCCATCAACGAAAACGCTTTTTCTTCTTGTCCTTGTTATTTCTGCTGCCCAATATTTTCCCATGTTCTCACTGCAAATATTTTTCCTCGAAGCCTGTTCTATAAGCCAACGTTATAGAATATATATAGAGGCTCTTGCTCAAGTGAGAACCCTATATTATGGTGAGAACTGAGATCTAATCTCAGCCCTTCATTTTTATTTAGTCTTTTAATCCTAGCCACCCCTTTTATCTTCCCCACCCACACCTCCACTTCACCTCACATCACCTGCCACCACACCCCACCACCAACGGCCATTTTACCCGACCACGATAATTGTTCCATTTCTTCAGCCCGACTCTCTCTCTCTCTCTCTCTCTCTCTCTCCCTCCCTCTCTCCCTCTCAATTCTCCGATCTGTTCTTCACTATCTATCACGATGTCATCGCTCTTTCCCGTCACTCTTCCACATCGCAGATTTGTATCACTCCGATCTAGTCATAATCAACATAGCCAACCACCAGTGGTGATTTTTATAAAATTATGGTGATTATGTGATTTATGCAGATTTGTAATGATTGTTTTGGTGATTTTGGCACATTGTTGGTGATTAGTTACCGGTGGTCAGAGTTTGTGGCGAGAAGTAGTGATGGTCTGGTGGTTTGTGATGGTTTGGTTGAGGTAATTTTCGTAAATTGGCGATTATATGTGGTTGCATTCAGAATTTTGTGATTTTGGTGAATCGGATATCATGGTGAAGATTGGAGTGTTGTTGATAGTGGTAATTGACGGTGGTTGTGAATATTGTAATGGTGGTGATTTATGTTTTCCGGTGGTGATTTTTTGTTTTCCGGTGGTGGTCAGAGGTGACGGTAGTGGGGTGAATTTTTGTTTCCGGTGGTGATTTTTTGGGTTGGCCGGAATTGGTCGCCGGAGATGGAGGTTCCCGGTGGCCAGAGGTGGTGGATGGGTGGGGATGGTGAAAAATTAAAATATTAATAAATTTAATGAGTGGTGGGAGATTAATATAGTGTATTTAAATGAATTGCTATGATTAGATCTCATATCTCACAATAGTGAGAGTTCTCATTTGAGCGCGACCCTATATATAGAATGATAATATATTATATATAAATATTATTATTAAATAAACAATTACCTAAAATACATTAATTATTTTATATTTTCTAACTTAAACAACTGATCTTCTAAATATAATACGGGTAACATATATATTAAAAAATAATATAATTTTATATAATTATTAATAAATAACTAATTACCTTTTTCAACACATTACCTATTTTATATTTTCTAACTAAAACAACTCATCTTCTAAAGGGTAACATCTATATAAAACGGTGAAATTATTATATTAAACTTATAAATTTTATATTTATTATAAATTTTTTATAACTTTCAATTAACATAAAATAATTAATAAAAAATAAAATTAATATTATAATTATTAATAACTAACTAAATTGTTAAACACATCTCTAAAATATTATTAAACACAAAACTCTTGAAATACAAATTAATCACGATCAAACAAAAACATCTACATTAATTCAACATCGAATTCAACAACCACATATAACTAGAATAATTGAAATTTTAAAATCATATTCATAAAAAGAAAATATAAATATAAAAAAACAAAATATTAAAATACAAAAAAGATTATAAATTTAAATTTCAACCGTGCATCGCACGGATTTTAAGCTAGTTTAAAATTATACACGGAACCATAAATTCTATTTTAACATTAAAATACGAATTTTAGAATCTTCAGACTTGCTCTAACTACTCGTTTGGTTCGGCGGTTTCGAGTTTGTTCATTTCAAACTCATACTTCGGTGTTTGGTTCTTCATTTTTCAAATCTGATACCCATATCTGAAACTCATCTATAATGAAATTTGATACCTTAATGGAAGGTGGGTTTGAGGGAGTAGTATGAAGTATCAAATTAAATTTTATTATTTCATTTTTATTTATGAAATAAAATACAATTTCATTACACATATTTTTAATATGATGTTGTTTAATCTTAAATAAATTATAATTATTTTTATTTCATACTAATTAATAATATTTTATTTCTTTAAAAGTTATTAAATTATTATTTAATTCGTTAAATTATAATTTACCAAATCACATATTTTTTAATAAAATTTTGTTTGTAAATTATATAATAACTTAACTTCAATATATTACATATATTTACACACAATAGAATATAAAAATGAGTTATTAATTATATTTTAAATTAAATAGATTTATTCTAATATGAACCGAACACATGATATTGATACCTCGGCCGTTTAACCAATTTCTTATTCCAAATTCCTACCATATTTTGAACCAAATGACCCCTCAACCATCTAGCCACATGATTTCCATCCCGCAGTTTGAGTATACATTATCCCCGTCCTCAGGGGACCAGAGAATAAACTAAACTACTTTGGAGGTGTTCGCTTTACCTTATTTTCAGGAAACAAGTTCTAAATTTTAAATTCTAATAAAAAAAAATATCTATTTCGATACCTCTACTGAAATAGAAATACTCATTTCAGAAATTTAGCTCAAACAAACGGGATCCTACTTCCTAACTACCACTGTAGGAATAAACAGATTTGCACAAGGTATTGAAGTTAGGGTCATGGTCGCTTACAATTGATTGTCAGGGACCATTTATTTAACAATCTGTTCCTGAACCGTTGGATTAACATTTTAATGGTCAAAATTTAAAAAAAAATTGATCACTCCGCGTATTTTTTTCGCGAAGTCCTATCCCTCCGAACAAATTTATCGCGGAACAATGTAGTCGCTTTTCGATTATTTTCCGCGAAAAGATACATAATGGTTTTTGAGGCAAGATCCATATATTTCAAGATCAAATTAATTTTAAACTAGAAAGGTTGAGTCCACTCATCAAAAGTTTGAGTGTGACCATTTAGCTAAAAAGAAAAATAAAATGGCTCGAGTGTCTGACTATGAATACGAAGACAACAATAATATATTGTGTAGCTTGAGAACCAGTGGATGCCTAGATGCATATATGGTAAGTGAAAAGAATTTTAAAAAATTGTCTAAAGTGCATTTGAATTTTGATGCTATCTACGAGGAGAGCTGTTGCATTATTGTTTTTATAAAGTAACATATAGGATCTTGCTGTTGCATTATTGTTTTTATAAAATGCGTGTTTAGACTATCACAAAAAAATTGATTTATAACTTAAAATGAGTAAGTGTGTGATAAGTTAATAAATTCTTAGAAGTTATACATGTATTTGGATAAATTTACTTATAAGTTAGTGAAGAATTTGCTAAATTAAATTTGAAAAAATAATTTTTAAATACAATGATTTCAACATATGTATTTTAAATTAAAAAAATATTTAAAAACACAAATGTAAAAATATAAAATATTAGAAAAATAAATAAATCAAAGAATAAGTTGATAAATTAAGTAAAATGTTGGTGATTTCTAACATTCAACTTATCAACTTATAAATTATAAATTATCAAATAAGCTGAGTACACAAACACCCCTCATAAGCCCTTATCAACTTATAATGCATAAGTTATAACTTATAATGTAAGCCAAACAAGCCCAAAGTAACATATAGGATCTTGCCTCAAAAACCATTCAGCTGAAAATAAGTTCCGCGAAAAATAATCACGGATCGGGTACAGTGCTCCGCGATAAATTTGTGCGGAGGGATAGGGCTCCGCGAAAAAAATACGTGGAGTGATCAAATTTTTTTTTTAAATCCTGACCGTTAAAATATTGATCCAACAGTTCAGGAACAGATTGTTAAATAAATAGTACTTGAAAATGACCATGACCATTCAAGGGGTTAATACAATACAACTCAATGGTGTGAGGTCTTGTTCTAGACTCCGCACTATGAAAATGTATACTATAGAAAACTAGACAATACCAAGGGCACTATGAAAATGTATACTATAGAAATCTAGACAATACCAAGGGCACTATGAAAATGTATACTATAGAAAACTAGACAATATCAAGGGCAACTTGGTCTTTGCTCCATTTAGGGAGGGCGATGAGCCGATGATTCAAATCTTTAATCTTGTCGAAGACAAGATGGGTGTGTAAATGTCTTTATTTATCCAAAAAAGCTGAATAACTATCAACTAAGTACACTGAATCACTAGGCTGGTTGTAAATTTGGTAGATTTTGCTTAGCCAACTTTTAGAATCAATAAAACAGAACAAACTCATTTATATGTGCAACTCTTATGGAAATTACACCGCAAAGATAGTAATACGGCCAGAAATTACACCGCAAAGATAATTATACCGCCACCACCACTTAGTGGCTAGTGCTATATACAATACCTGTAATTAGAAGTATCTGACTTCAGAAGGAATCATATGCATACATTTGCTTTGCATCATGAAATATTGAGGAATATTACACAAAACTGATATGTAATCCTTACATACTAAATCCAATACAAGGTACTAGCACTGGTTCATGTTAGTTTGGGACGTAAAAGTTACATTGCTTCCAAAAAATCCTTTACTAATCAAATGATCATGACTAGGTACATAAAGAATCAATATAATACATGAGATAAAACCAACACTGATGATTTCAAGAACTACCTTATATCCCATTTTTGGCAGGGCAATGAACCAGAAGGAGAGTCGTTGTCACTGTGTAATAATAAACAGCTTCTAAAATCATTGTGTAATCAGAACCAATCTGATCACAGTTTAGTATTTGATAACACGATGCCGTAACCACAAATCGTACATGACCATGTGAAAAGCATCAAATTTGATGGGTGGCGAATTCCACTGGAAATGCTTCTGGATCTGGTAAATTATGTCAGCAAATGCAAATCTGGATAAGCAAATGCAAGCTATATACACAATTGATCAAACAAACAAAATGCCCTCACAACTATTCGCTTTTCAAATTTTTTATATTTCTTTTCTTTTTAGTGTGTAAAATAACCTTATTTCAAGTAGCTATTTCTGTCCTAATCCAACTATACCAAGCAGTATTGGCACTCCACACTTAGAAGGTAATTATTAGTGTTATGACTTATGACTAGAACAAAGTATAATCAATAATGCATGCACAATTACCAGCATCCTTGAGTAGACTGTAGACCAGTGTAACACAAACATGTTTCAATTGAAAAAACTCATCTTTAAAAAATTCAACTCGGTCAGTTACCTCCCTTTAACATTCATTGGAATGTACATTACCTTCACTAAGTTCTGGTGCAAGGTAACAAATTCTTCGTGAGTTATAGCCTTAAGAATTTGTTTTAGCCGATACACATCAATCTCTTTGAGTACTACCGCAAACTTCTTCCAATCAAGAATGTCGTTGAATGGCAGATCATAGTAATTAGACAGTATAACTGAAAGAATAAAAGATATGATATATAATAATTAGAAGTGTGTTTAAAAATAATGCTACCCAAAGAATTAGAAAGAAGGGGGAGAAAAAAACTACCCCAAGATCGAGCAGAAGCAGTTCTTAATCTACCTACTGTGTTTAATTAAGGTAGTTTGTTTATTAACTTCCAGACAGTGTGTCAGAAAAAGACAAGAATACTATATTATGTAAAATGAAAATCATGACTTGAACAATTGGATTATAAGAACAACATGATGTGCGGCATGTGCTATCTTCTGCAGTACCAAAAGTCCAAATCATCCAAAAAGTTTAGTGGTTGATGATACGGAAAGTAATCAACATTTCATTTAACACAGCCTTACATATATAATTAGAATAGGTCGAGGTTACTCAAGGCTATAAGTAGGCTGCATAAATTTTGGGCTCAGGGTAGCGAGGATGTAGATTGATCTGGTTAAGGACTGCACAAATGAGTACAACAAGCTCTAGGGTCTCGAGTATTGGACATGCTATAAGAGGCCTCCTAAGTCCTCGCTTTAAAGGATAATGAATACTCACCGGGTATACAACCATAATGAATTGAATCTGCAATACGTGCACTGTTGACCTGAGATCCACCAGGACAGATGCAAAATTTTGTCCTGTAGAACTTTTTCTGGTAGACTAGATGTCCACTAGCCCTATTTATCCTGTTGTTCGCAATATCAAGTTCGGTATCATTTTCCCATAAGCGTGCCAGTATAACTCTGATTTTTGAATTCCTATGACCAGCCCAAAAACTTAAACTTGTCCTGCAAAGTAGCATGATACTTGTGAGTGATGAGCAATGAAAAGTAAGTTTAAAAAAGGGGGGAAAAGGAGGGATCCAAGTTAACTATTATGAAAACCAACATCAGCTGCCTTATTAATGTTAGATGTCAATCTTTATTAACAGCTAAAGGGGACCATGGTGTCTCCTACCTCAAGATAAGCCATCTTAATCCTTACTTCACATCTACTTGCTGCTGAGTACTTCATTGCAATTTGTCACGTTATTCTTTCTTAACATAGCTGTTAACATTCTACATACACAATCCCTAGGTATGTTTGTAATCATCTGCATAAGTTCTAATAAATACATGCTTCACACACTCATACATTTTATGGTACCATTGCTTGCTAAGAAATGCAAAGGACAGGTGCTGAAGCAAAAAAAAATAAGAACAAAGAACTATAAGCCAAATGATTTCATGTAGTATGCATTGCTTACATCACTGTTATGCAAAAGACTTGGGTACTTTCTAAACCTTGTGCATTCATACAGATATGTGTTCCATAATCTATCATCTATGACCTATGTAGATTTTTCTCGATCCTATCTTTGAGCCAATTTTAATTTATTCATATGGTAGAAACTGGTAAACGTAGTTGTATAGCTCAGATAATACGTATAGACCTATAGGCATATATATTAAGCATGAATCTTTCCTTTTTGGATCTGTTGTGGCATTGTATTCATGAGCATAGCAATAATATTTGCATTTATACTTTGTGTATAGTGTATACCAATCGTTTACTAGGTAAGTGACGCATAACTAAGCTAGGGACCGTATCAATCCATTAACAATATAAGAAGCATCAGAACACCTGTTCTCAATGTCATTTCCTCCAGCTGGAAGAGCAAATGGTTGAAGCACTTGAGGAAGAGCTATGTCTTTGTGTGGAATAAATCCAACATCATAACTCGGGGAACACACTGCCCGAATTGAATTCTTTACAAGAAGTGGAAGTCCTTCAGTTGCCCTTACACCAACATCATGACAAGTGACAAAAAAATGATCAGCGCCCAGGGTTCTATTCCAGTAAGGATACTTATATATCAAGCTCTCGACATAGTTTTGGACAATAACTGTCATGTTCTCATAGGAAGTACCCTGTATACCACAAGAGACCCACAATCAATACAAATAGAACCCAAAACAAACTAAAATGCAGGAAAAAAGTAGAACCCCAGTAAATTTACCTGAGGTCACTTGTAATAAATTAATTTAAATTGAATGCCACTCCAAATCACGTCACCATATATATAATGAGTCCACATATGGATTTTCTCCACTCACTTAATTATTTACAATCCACTTCACATGTATCTTGATTAAAAACAAAATAATTTTATACGCAGATCAAGAATATTTTATTCTTAACAGAGACGATTTTTTTGGAAATATTGTGGATATAAAATTGAAGAAGAAGTTGCACTTCATATGTTAATTCACAGCCACTGTTACCCCGACTCCTCATTTTGCCCCGTGCCAGACACTCAACATTCGGACATAGGTAATGACACTCGGACACTTTTTTTAGGCCAAAACATGTCTAATCATAGAATATTGTTGGGTCCTACACCTGGACATGTATTCATGTTGGACATCCAGCCGAGTCTAGGTAAAAAGCTCCCAACCCATAGACAAAGAACATTTCATTGAACAGCCAGTTCACTCCCCATATCAAATTACCACTACTCAAGAGCACCTCCTCATGTATCTTTAACAAAGTTGCAAATGTTACAAAGTGACTAAATCAAAAACTTGTAGTCATGTACTAAGTATGGTTCACATTATTTCCAGCCACCCCTATACCTAGTATTCCACAGAAAAACAATATATCTCTAAGCAACAACATAGCCCTCAATGTGACCCGTTAATTTTGGGTTATACTGTTTGCTACAAAACCAGAAACTAATTACTCTTATATAAGATAAGAGATATTTTCTAAATCATTCTACCAAGGGAACTGAAGTTTCCTACCTACGACCGGTAATCCAAGTTTCAATAATTACAATAGTGCTGCTCTTTTTTCTGTCACACTGACTATCCAATTTTATTTTTGTATCCGCGTCGGATCCTCATCACTCGAACATGGAAATGGACACACACTTCGTTTTAGGCCAAAAAAAATTAGTTATCAAGATATTGTTAAGTCAGGCTCTAGGACACATATTAATGTTGGACACTTCTATCCGAGTCTGACTATCAAAGTCACATAAATTTTTCTATCTAGCATCATATCCTACTAAAAACAACATTTCTATCAATTTCAAGTAACATCTCCATTAACCTATTTATCGATACTTCAAATCAACGCATTTCACATACCTAAATATCAAAGTTGAACTAAAATTCAGGAGTTCACAAACACTTTCAACACGGATCAATAAACTCCGATTGATCTTGCATTATCACCAAAACGTATAACCACAATCCTATAATTATCACCAACACAGGTTTTTTAACCTACATATCAATGGTAAACTAAATTTCACACATTAATTATCACTGAAAAGTGCACAACATATAATTCCAATTCAATCCACATTATCACAAAAAACACAAACACAATCATACAAACACTCTAACACATACGATCATCAAATAACAAACTCATCGAAAAGCTAACAAACAATCTCCATACCATTCCTCTCATCTTATGACACGAAATCGGAATAAAAAACAAGTCAGCTCGATCCGGATCCTCGGTCCGAAATCTACTCTCCCTAATATTCTGAAAAAAATACCCCTCGCTTGAATACTTCCCGGTAAGTTTCCTAGGTGTTTGATAATACGTATTCGGATCGCCATCGGTATAAATAAACACTTTGAATTTCCTCTCCATTTCGGCGTAATTTAACCTAAAAACCTCCGGGGAGTGGTACACGTCGGATAATTCATCTTCTATAACAAGCTTTGTGGGAGGAATAGTGTACGATGAGGTGGATTGGAGAGGAGATCGGAGAGATTTGAGAGATATGTATGTGAGAGAGATTAGGGTTAGGGTTGCGAGAGTGAGGAGAGAGGAGTGGCGAGTGCAAGTGGATGGGGATTGGAGAGGTTTTGAGGAGAGTAGTGATGGCATTACGCCGCCGTGGACGGTTGTTTCCGACGACTTATTGATTGTGGTAGTGGTTTGTAGTAGTGGAATTGTAGTGTTAGGTGGAGAGGTTTGGTGTTTAGTGAGAGTATAGAAATTCAGATCTGTACTGGACATCAGGGACAGGGAGGATGTGTCTTGCTCCTGTTCTTGTCTAAAGATTTTATTGTATTTTATTTGATACAAATATTGGAAAATTAATTATTTTTAAATACGATTATTTCGGATCTGAACAAGCATCTAAAAAAGAATTACATATGAGATAAACGAATAGTCACAAAATGTTAAAAGTTTGGTTTCGATATATTTTTCTAATTAATGTTAAATATTCGAAAATATCTCAATTAATTTTAAAATCTTTACTAATGAAGGAAACTAAATATACAATTATAATATTCTTGGCTTCAAAATCTTTATAAATGGAGTAAACTAAATTTACAATTTTAATAGTCTCCTAAATTATTTTATAAGAAAATATCTTAATTGTCTTTTAAATTTTTACTAATGGAGGAAAGTAAATATACAATTTTAATATTATTGCCTTTATAATATTAGATAAATTCTCAATTTCCTTATTACTATTTTCTAACGCAAGAACTAAATATAGTATTTTAATATTCTCTTAAACGTCTTCTACTGATCCAATAAATATATATCTTTATATATATAAGGAAAATCCTCATGAGCTCTCAGATTATCCGAAAGCTATTTATCTATTTTTCTAGAGTTCCTGAATTTTAATTCAATAAAATTAAAATTTTCTTATTTAAATTCGAATTTATAGGATAGAAAAAATATCAATTGCCTTTTAAATTTTTACTAATTGAGGAAACTAAATATACAATTTTAATATTCTTTCCTTTATCAATTTTAATTCAATAAAATTAAAGTTCCTTATTTAAATTTGAATTTATAGGATAGAAAAAATCTCAATTGCCTTTTAAATCTTTACTAATGGAGGAAACTAAATCTACAATTTTAATATTCTTTCCTTTAAAATCTTTAATAACAGAGGAAAGTAAATATACTATTTTAATATTCAATATTTTTATCTTTTTATCTTATCAATTTTTGTCTCCTTTCTCCTTTTATTTATCTTCTTCTTTATATATATATAAGGAAAACTCGACGGAGCCAAATTAACTATAAATAAAGACATTAAAACTCTTAATTTTCTTCACTTATTTATAATGTTTCGTGATTTCTTAGAGTTTAGCTGTGTTGTTTCTCTGCATCTCTATGTTATGATTTTTTGTTGTAAATTTTAATTGTGTTTCATGTTTGTGTAATTATCGTTCTCATATTAGTAGTGATTTTCTAAATTAACTAAATTTATTCAATTTTCTGATTTTGTTATACAATATTATGGACTATGGTTAGACTACGAAGTACACATGTACGTTTTACAACCTAGTGTAGAGGCCAAACAAATTTTGAAACAAATGTTTACATCACTCCCCGTCATTTATTAATGTAGTTAGGTAATGTAGTTAGGTATCATATATTAAAATATTAACATATTTATGTATCTTATGAATTTATATGTGATTATTTATTCAATTTGTAATAGTGAAGACTAGATTTCTGAGAATAAAACATATAAGATCGTAGACAACGTTGCATTAACATGTCCATATTTAATTTTGCATATGCAATTTACTACTAGTTTATTTTTTGTGAAAAATCTTGGTATGAATAGAATATATAAAAAATAGTGTTTATTTTTTATGAATTAAAGTGGACAAACATCAATATCTTTATCTATATATAAAACAAATTTAGCAGCTCTTAAATCGTCCAAAAAATATTATATCACTTATATAAAGGAGAAGACGGAGGCGGTGAGGTGGCGTCTCTCAAATCGCTTCGATCTATTTTTCTAATTTTCTCAAAATTTTGAGATATTAATTGTAAAAATTCAAAAATATCTCAATTGTCTTTAAAAGCTTTACTAATGGAGGAAACTAAATGTACAATTTTAATATTCTCGCCTTTAAAATCTTTAATAATAGAGTAAACGAAATATACAAGGCTTATACTAATAGAGAAAACTAAATTTACAATATGAGGAAATGAAATATATAAGCTTTTAAGATTTATACTAATGGAGGAAACTAAATATACAATCTTAATATTCTCCTAAATGTTTTATTAGAAAATATCTCAATTTTCTTTTAAATATTTAGTAATGAAATTCTAAATTACCTTATATTCACATAAACTTTCTTTTTAAGTCAAATTACTATATTAATATTCTACTAAAATTTATCTCCAAATCAAACTAACTTGTTGATATTCTCTTAAACATTCTCTTGAACTCAAAGTTGTCATCTTAATATTTTCATATATGGCTTTGTAATAATTTCTTTAAAATCTTTGCCATCTTAATATTTTCATATATGGCTTTGTAATAATTTCTTTAAAATCTTTACTAATACAGGAAACTAAATATACAATTTTAATATTCTTACCTTATTAGAAAATATCTCATTTTCTTTTAAATCTACAACTAATGAAGGAAACTAAATATACAATTTTAATATTCTTGCATTTAAAGTATTTACTAATTGAGGAAACTAAATATACTATTTTAATATTATTCTAATTTTTTTATTTATGAATATATTTAATAATATAGAAACTAAATATATTATCTTAATATTCTCCTAAATTTTTTATTTAAGTCAAATATTATTTATGAAAATTTCTAATATTCTCAAAATTTTGAACTAATAAATATTAAAAACTAGAAAAAAAATTATTACCTTACATTCTTCGAACTTTCCTCTATTACCATCTTAATATCATCCTCCCCTAAACTTTCTTTTCAAATATAAATTTTTAATTTAATATTTTTCTAAACTTTCTCTTCAAGTCAAATTTAAAACCTCCTCAATATTTATATATTTTTCTATATATATCATTAATGGAAAATCGCGATCGTTTTTTGTGATAAAACTCTTACCTTTGTTATACAAAATTTTCGTATATATATATATATGATACTTTCATACATAGATCGGTCTTGCATAACAAGTTAAGAAATTACTTGGTAAATAATTAGTTACTTTTAATACTTTCCTACAAATTAATAATATAAATATCCACCTAAACTCTATTCATTATGTACTACACCTTTTCTTGTCCGCATTATTCTTCTTTACTTTTTTTTTGTTTATCTTGAAAGTGTGTATATCAATATATGAGCATGCGACTTATTTTTGTTATCTGCGATTAGTGTTGATTCATTGTAGACATGGAGAAGGGTTCATTAGTTAAAATAACATCCATGCTACAGAGACGTTCATGTACTTTCAATTTCTTTGAGTTTCTTTGAGTTTCTTTTTAATGTAATTTATTTTTTTCATCTTATATATTAAATTGATAAACCATAGCCATTCTACAATGATGTTCATGTACTTTCGGTTTCTTGGAGTTTTTTTTATGTAATTTATTTTTTTGGTTTATATATTAGATTGACGGTGTTATGTGATTTTTGTTCAACTTTGCCGAAGGGGATTTCACCGGTTTTTTCCAGTGTAAAGCCCCAAATCTTTTAATTTGTTTTGTTTATTTTTATTTTTTCAATAATTTTCCTTTTGGGTAAAGATTTCTACCTATTTGGGTTTGGTTTTTTAGATCAATATCATTGGAGCTTCCGATTTTCTTTTTTCTTCGATTCAAGCGGAGTTTATTGGATTTGAGTGTGGAACAAGTATCTCTTATTGTGGTTTCGTTTTTCAGATCTAACATTTATTATTTGGAATTTTAGTTTGTTCTTTTTTATGTTTGTTCGACTCGATCATTTTTTTAGATGACGTATAACTTTTTGTTATTGAATTAACTTCATTTTTCTCCAAAAAAAAAAAAACTTTTTTTTGGGTAAATGAGGGCGGCACCTCAAGAAAATTTTATAACAAAAAGAAAATATGTACAAACATGAGAATAAATCTCAAGTCCAAACAAATATTCCGATGGAACAAAACTCCAAGGAATAAAACGAACAAAGAAACTCGAGAAAAACAATACAAGAAAAACACAATAAAATTAAAAACAGCCTGCAACAAATCAGCCAAGCAATCACATTCTTCCAAATCAACAGGACCATCCAACCTCCACCCAGAAGCCACGTCAAACTCACGCCTCCAACCCAATCTCCACCGCTATACAAGTATCTCCGAAAGCACCACCTAAAGGAAATAGAAAGCGCCAAGAAAAATTCAACATCACAAAGAACTAGCTCACCTGACTTCCATAAACCATATTCTGAACCCCAAGACAACAACTTCAAATCAACTGTACACATATCCCACATATGCATCTCGATAAAAACTAAACAAATAATAATGAGCCCAGAAAAAATAAAATATTACAGCCCCTGACACCCGCATTGCACAATCTGAGACATACGCAAAAGCTCGACCACCAAAAAACAAACCAACACGCCTGCTTCACACCTCCAATCTGTACACCATATGACAATCCCAGGATCCCAAACAAACCAAAACTGGAACAACCTACTCAGCAGCCCATTGCAAAAGAACAAATAAAACCCGAGAACCAACACAAACACCCCAACCTCTGGCCCTCTAAACCCCCAACTCAGAAAACTAACAGAAATCTTATTCAACCACTCGAACTTGATCTCAATCTCAGAGGACAAACACCACCCCAACAGCCCACGAAGCACACCAAAACAGCTACACCACTTGTTAGCTAACCAGCAAAAAATAACAATAAAACCCACCTTATAAAACCAAATAATTTGTGCCATTTTGGATCGAAGGGAGTTGCCACTTAATATTCCACAAACGAAGAGTTGACAAAACTCTCCTATTAATCCTAATTTTCAACCCCATTATTTTCAACCTAACAGATTCTTCAATGCACTTAATAATCTGATTTGAAGATCTATGCTGCTGTTGAAAAATTCTCAAGTTCCGTTCCTGCAAAATGAAGTACACCATACTCCCCAAAACAATTTTATTTATGACATTCACTAGCGATTCAGACCTCCAATTTACAGAATCAAATTCCACAATCCCAGTCTAATCAAGATGACGAGGAATGATAACACCCATCCTATAGAAATAGAGACTAATCTCTTGACAAAAATGACAATTAAAATTCAAATGAATAACTGAGTCTC
Organism: Heracleum sosnowskyi; assembly: GCA_030848705.1. Lineage (NCBI taxonomy): Eukaryota > Viridiplantae > Streptophyta > Magnoliopsida > Apiales > Apiaceae > Heracleum > Heracleum sosnowskyi. The sequence continues at coordinate 15,836,668 of CM061237.1, forward strand.
TTTGTTGATTACAGAACACACACGAATCATTAGTGACAACCTGCCACGCTTGCATTCTATCTTGGATCATAAGCTTATTTCGAATTTCCAACCACAGAATAAAAGAATATTTAGGAATTGAGTTTGAAAACCACACAATCCTATACCAATCCACTCGAGGCTGTGAAATTCTGAAGTCGTCCCAGACTGTACTGGATTTAAATTTAAAGGTCTTGCCATCTCTTGACCTCCAAAAAATATTGTACATCATATTATCACAAACAACCACAACCTTGCCCAGTAACTCTGGCCAAAACTGGTATAAACTCTCTGGGAAAACCACCTGATTATCAACAACAAACTCACAGACTTTGTCATTTATATTAGACCCCATTCTGGAAATCTCCCGATCAGTCACACGAGAACACAACGAACCATCATCAATCCACCAATCAGACCAGAAAAAAATATTAGATCCACTACCGGTTTCCGATTTAAAAATTTCACGAAACTCATCTCGAATACCCAAAATTCGTTTCCATCTTATTGAAGCATCCCAAGGGATTTTTAACTGCCAAAAACTCTTACCTTTAATCCGATACTTATGAATCCACTTCACCCATAAAGAATTTTTATTTGAAAGGATACTCCAAGTATGATAGGCCATAAGAGTTTTATTCCACATATGCAAAGGACGAATTACCAACCCCCCTTCAATTTTAGGCAAACAAACATCCATCCAAGCCACTTTTGATTTACCTTGCACTAAATCTGTCCCACCCCAAATAAAATTACGAATTAGCTTCTCAATTGCTTTAGTTACAGAAACAGGAAACATGAACACCAAGCTCCAATAAACTTGCAGAGACATAAGAACTGAAAGAGCTAATTGCAATATCCCAGCATACGTAAGCGAAGTATTTTGCCACTTTTGAATTTGACTTTTAACTTGCTCAATAAGAGGAGAACAGTCTGTGTGCCAAAGTCTAGTAGCAATCAACGGCACCCCTAAATACTTAACAGGCAAAACACCAATCTCAAATCTCATAATATTGTTTATCAGCATCTGGTTCTCAGTGGAGACGTTACAAAAGAAGGTGATGCTCTTATCCTCATTCGGCCAAAGCCCAGAAGCAGCTCCAAACACATCCAAAGCATCTTTCAAAATTTGAACAAACTAAGGATCCCTATGAGAGAATAAAAACAAGTCATTTGCAAAGCACAAATGAGATATCTCCAACTTCTCACATTTAGCATGGTATTTAAAATTTCCAGCCTCCCCAATACGCTTTTAAATCATAATAGACAACACCTGCATAACAATCGTAAACAAATAGGGGGACAACAGATAGCCTTGATGAAGCCTTTTCTCACAAACTTACTTTCCAAGTCAAATTGCAAATTAATATTGACAAGGCTGTCGCGTGCCTATCAAATAATAATATCTAACAAATCCTTCTAACTATGTAGTAGGGCAAGTCAGAGTCGATCCCACAGAGACAAACGTATCAATCACTAGTTATTCTTGATTCAATTCAACTAAGCAAGTAACACAATAAATTGTTGAGAGATTATTAATCTAAATATTATACTAAAGCAAATTGTATTGTATTATCAATTAACTAAAACATCTAGAATTAAGTATCCCCACTAGCATGAATCAATGCAATTATGATTTTCCACCCCAATTAATCATACGCTACTCAAGAGGAAAGACGCGCCCTATAAAATACCAATAACCTCTCTCGAGTATTAATGGCTTCTCTAAAAATACACTCAAGCCTATTTTCATGGTATCATGCAATTTAGAGACATTAAACACAACATCCTAACTTCCTAACAATCCGTTCTACCTATTTTCATGGAGAAGTTCATGTCCTTATTGGATAAATCACAACCATCTAAGTCCAACTTTCGATGATAAATAGATATTAGGTTCAAACAATACGCATAATCACGTCTGACATGTTATTGTTAATTAAGCACAACTCAATAAGCAAGAGCATACAACATAACTAAACTGGGGGGTTATGGAAAATCATACATCAATCATAACTAGGGTTCAACTTAACCCTAGATTAAATAACTACTCACTCATAATTAAACTAACAAAACACATAATATAATAAGAACACATGATAATATTAAGAACAGAGAATAAAAACCTTTAATCTTTCTCCAAGAAGAAAAAGTACAAGATCCACCCTATGTATGTATGTATCTCTGTCTATGTATGTCTATATATATATCCTCAAATATTTTAATGCCTTGAGGAAAGTACAAGTACGTTTCCTAAACTGATTCTGTTTTACAAGGAAAATTCGTAGCTGACTTTTCTTCAGTAAATATGAGCCGTTCCTGAAGTAATTTGATATTTGGACCACTTTATAATAAAATATATTTCCATTATCTTCGCGTGGGCTGTTAAATCGTCCAATTCTGACTTCTAGAACTCAAGATATGACCCAAACAGTGAATTATGTGCAGGCAGCCCAACAAATCCGAATTTCCTTCTAATAAATCTCCAAATTAAGCTCTTTATTCTCCAATCCTTCCAAGTTTAGGATTTCCTTGCTTCCTACAATAGAACATTAAAATCTATTAAATAAAAATCCAATTAAATGCAAAATATAATAAATATGAGAAATAAAATCATATAAAATATATATAAATATATACTCTATCAAACATCCCCACACTTAGCATTTTGCACGTCCTCGGGCAAATAAAGAAATAAAAATAATACTAACTAATAGGACCACCACTTTCGTAGATGACACGATTGCATTGAGCATATGCAACAAGCCGTTAAACCCCTAGGCAGCCCTAGTAGGACGAGTTTTGTCTCGTGAGGGTTTATAGAAGATATACCCACAAAATCAAATATTTTCAACCACCAAGTCTCTCAAACATGCAACATATCATAGTACTCCACACATTGTAAATCTCAATCACATAACAACCTGAAAGTGTCTGAAAGTACAAGTACTCTCACTTTAAGCATCATTAACACAAAATAATCCAAGTATGCACACAATGTCTAGATAGACAAAAATATCATGAGATAGACATCAAAATCGCATTCAACAAGTAAGCATACCATAGATAGAATTCTCACATTGTTCTCAATTCACACAAGTGTATGGGTATAAGTGTATCGCTCAAGTTCAATCAATGTACTCATGTGCTACCATATGCTTGGTTGTCCACCAAATCTCCACCACCTCGTTTATATGCATACATGAATCAAAAGGTCTTTGTTAAAGGTTGTAACGGGGCTTAGGTACGGGGTAGGATATCAAAGAAACAGGCTAACAAGTGGCTAAACTTGATAACTAATAGAGCATAATGTTCACTTTTAATTAAAGCACCCAACATGAAACTTAGATCATGTAAAAGTTGATCAAGCTTTCACAAGCATTAAACTTCAAAGAACATATACCCCATGTACTTTCCCACTTTCACATTGTATCAATCAAATGAACACAACTCTACTTTATCTTCCTCTTGCTCATAACTTCTCTCTTTTTTTGTCTTTTTTTTTTTCAAAAGTCAAGTCATTCTCCAGTAACCAAGGACAGTGAAAAGTCACCAAGAATGTACTTAATACCAGCACACATGGATCGTCCCTTTAATATGACATTGCACTTGCCACCCATTGATCTCAAAGGAGTACTTGATACTTGTTTGCAACTTTCATACCATATTGTATCCCACCAAAATGTAACACTTTAACCAAAAGAAATCCCCACACTAAATATTCACCAGCCCTTGAATTGAATCAATATGCTCTACTAGTAAATCAAGACAAGAATAAATAAGTAGGCTCAAAAAATTTTAGATTGGTGATATACGAAAGAAACGGGTATAAGCTCAGAGGGGTTCACTAAGGATTATTTTTCATATGGGTATTGTTTGGGTAAATGAGGTTAATCCTAGTGCCTTTATCATATTCATGCATACACATATCATGTAGTCTCAAAACGGTTTAAAACAAGTTCTAGAGCAACATGAATCATGATGAACATCACACAACAAAAAAAATGGATTGATAAAAAATCTATCAATCATAAATTAGGCTCAAATCCTCACATGGTGAAAGCATGCTCATGTAGTCTCAAAACGGTTTAAAACAAATTCTAGAGCAACATGAATCATGATGAACATCACACAACAAAAAAAATGGATTGATAAAAAATCTATCAATCATAAATTAGGCTCAAATCCTCACATGGTGAAAGCATGCTTAACTCACTAAAATTGACCAAGAAACATCTCAAGTTTTTAAATGTTCGCAAGCACACACAAGGAATTACCAAGCATCAAATGATTTTTCATGAATATGACACTCATAATTAATCATGCGAAATTAATCTACACAATGTGTACTTATCCATGCTAACATGCTTTTGAGACTAGGCAATTATATACAAAAAGTTTTAAAATTTTCAATTTTTTTTCAATTTTTATAATATATAATTTTTTTGGGTTTTTTACATCATTGAGAACTCATCCCCACACTTAAGTGGTTCATTGTCCTCAATGAATAATATATATAAATATACAAAACTAACAAGATCCTAAAAGAAATACAAAAAGAATAAGAGTGAAAAATTATACAAAGAAAGGTTAGAAATACTCCCCTAGTGCATGAAGTCCCGGTTGGAAAATGTGGGAGAGTGTTCCTCTTCCAAAATCTTGGGTTGCCTCCCAAGAAGCGTTTTTTTAAGGTCATTAGCTTGACCTTCTTATCAATCAACCTGGGGAATGAAGTGAAAGTGGAGCATCCACTTTCTCAACATATTTTCTTATGATCTCTCCCAAAAACTTATAACTTTCATCCATGGCTTTATCCAACAATACTATTCTTCTATCTCGAGCAAACTTTAAGAATGCAACAACTATCCTTGTCGTTTCATCTCGTGAGACAAACTTAAAAAGAAATTTAATAAGTAAGTCTTCCCAAGTGGTAATGGAATTTGAGGGTAACGAAAATAACCAATTTTTAGCTCCATCCCTTAGAGAGAAAGGAAATAATCGAAGTCGAATGGCCTCATCAGAAACTCCATCACACTTGATAGTATCACAAATCTTCAAAAAGTTTTCAATATGAGCATCAGGATCTTCAACAGATAATCCACCAAACTGAATTTCACCAATCGATTTCATTATTGAAGGCTTCAAATCAACATTAGTGACATGTAAATCTCTCACTGAAATTGCTGGAGGTTCAGAGAGAAAAATATCAGCCCTCATATCTTGATCTCCACCCAAGGTCTTAACCATAAGAACAGCTTCATTACTCTTTTCAAGATCACTCTTCTCCATAGATGGGTTATGAAAAGAATTAGAAAATTTAAATTCCAATTTCTCATCTCCAACTTCAAAAGAAATTTTTCCATGCATCATATCAACCTTTGCACCAGCTGTAGCTAAGAAAGGTCTTCCGAGAATAATAGAATTTTGTGCATCTTCCTCCATCTCCATGACAACAAAATCACATGGAATAAAAAACTTTCCTACCTTGACAGGAACATCTTCAAGTATTCCAAGTGGAAATTTCACACTTCTATCTGCCAATTGTAGAGATATACGTGTGGGTTTGAGTTCACCCATCTGAAGCTTATTGCAGATTGATATGGGCATCAGACTTACACTTGTCCCAAGATCACATAAAGCTCTTTTGATTTCAAAATTTCCAAGTTTCACAGGAATAGAGTAGATACCTGGATCAATTAGCTTTTTAGGAAGACTATTCTGCAAGAGAGCACCGCACTCCGCTGTTAATGAGATAGTAGAACTTTCTTCAATCTTTCTTTTATTTGACAATAATTCCCTAAGGAACTTCCCATAAGAAGGCATCTCTTTGATAGCATCTAAGAAAGGAATATTAAGCTCTAACCTTTTCAAGATATCCATAAACTTCATAAACTTCTCTCCAAGCCTAGCTTGCACTAATCTTTGAGGAAACGGAACAGGTGGTATGTAAGGTCTGACTGGAGCAACTGTGGGTTCCTTCTTCTCTTCTTCAACTGCTTCTTGCACAACCACATTTTCAGATTGAATTTTCTCCCCATCTTCTTCAACAATAAAATTATCACTACTCATCTTCATCTCTGACCCTTGCAATTCCTTACCACTTCTTAAAGTTATAGCATTCACATGGGTTCTATGTGGTTGTTCAGTTTGGCCAGGAAGTTGGCTTGAAGACTTGCTAAGTTGATTCAACTGTTGAACAATTTGAGTGATTGAATTCTCCATCAACTTGTTATGAGCCTTTATCTCATTGATACTTGATTCAAAGTAATCATTCTTCTTTGCTTGTGTAGAGATAAATCCTTCCAAAAGATTTTCCAAGTTAGATTTTTGTGGCTGGGCTTGTTGAAAACCGGGCGGCTGAGAAAAATTATTTTGTGGAGGTTGAGCTTGAGCCTGGTTATTTCTGTAGGAGAAATTAGGATGATCTCTCCAACCTGGATTGTATGTGTTGGAGTAAGGATTATATTGTGGCCTTTGATTTTGGTTGTAGAGGGCATTTGCTTGTTCCATTGTTGTTCCAGAGGGATTGTATTGACAAGCATGTTGAGCGTGTCCAACTGCACCACATATTTCACATGAGGCAACTGTAGATGAAGTTCTAGAATCCAATTTCTCAATCTTCTTAACCATTGATTGCATAGTAGTATTCAACATGGTTAGAGCATCAACATCATACTTACCACCCTTCTTTGGATGATTTCTGTCACTGTAAGGATAATTATCATTAGACGCCATCTCGTCTAACAAAGTTTTTGCATCCTCCGTACTTTTTTTCATAATAGATCCACCAGAAGAAGCATCAACAAAATTTTGAAACTCTTGTGTTAACCCATTGTAGAATGTTTGGATCAACAACCAGTCAGGAATTCCATGGTGAGGGCATTGTCTCTGAAGTCGTTTGAATTTTCTCCAAGCATCATGAAGTGACTCGTCATCATCTTGACGAAAGTTAGATATTTCATTCCTGAGCTTTGAAGTCTTCTTCTGACTAAAGAATTTAAGTAGAAACGCCTTTGCTAGACTATCCCAAGTAGTGAATGTGTTTGGTCCTTCATCCTTCAACCAATCTTTTGCTGCATCTCGGAGAGAAAAAGGAAATAAGCGCAGCTTAATAGCATCATCACTAACATTGGTCAGCTTTATAGTATCACACTTTTCCAGAAAACTCTCAAGATGATCAACAGGATTTTCAGTGGACAATCCTGCGAAAGATTCATTGGAGACGAATTGTATGAATTGTGGCTTGAGTTCAAAGTGGGTAGCCGTGATTATTGGTCTGACAATACTGGAGAGTACGTCTGTAGCGTCTGGCATACCATGCTCCCTGCGGGCTTTTGCTGTTGTCTCACCCATAACTTCCTTGTCTTTATTTTTCCTTCGTAGTCCTGCTTGTCTTCTTGTTGTAGCTTCAATTTCAGGATCAAGAACAATCAAATTTTCTGTACCTGAACTTCGAGTGTGCATGCAACAAGGAAACTAGAAACAAAGATCAAATAACAATGGAATAATAGCCGAAGCAACAAAACTAAAAGACTTAGCTAAACAAACTCAAAAATTAACTAATCTAATACCGCTTTGTCCCCGGCAGCGGCGCCAAAAATTTGACAAGGCTGTCGCGTGCCTATCAAATAATAATATCTAACAAATCCTTCTAACTATGTAGTAGGGCAAGTCAGAGTCGATCCCACAGAGACAAACGTATCAATCACTAGTTATTCTTGATTCAATTCAACTAAGCAAGTAACACAATAAATTGTTGAGAGATTATTAATCTAAATATTATACTAAAGCAAATTGTATTGTATTATCAATTAACTAAAACATCTAGAATTAAGTATCCCCACTAGCATGAATCAATGCAATTATGATTTTCCACCCCAATTAATCATACGCTACTCAAGAGGAAAGACGCGCCCTATAAAATACCAATAACCTCTCTCGAGTATTAATGGCTTCTCTAAAAATACACTCAAGCCTATTTTCATGGTATCATGCAATTTAGAGACATTAAACACAACATCCTAACTTCCTAACAATCCGTTCTACCTATTTTCATGGAGAAGTTCATGTCCTTATTGGATAAATCACAACCATCTAAGTCCAACTTTCGATGATAAATAGATATTAGGTTCAAACAATACGCATAATCACGTCTGACATGTTATTGTTAATTAAGCACAACTCAATAAGCAAGAGCATACAACATAACTAAACTGGGGGGTTATGGAAAATCATACATCAATCATAACTAGGGTTCAACTTAACCCTAGATTAAATAACTACTCACTCATAATTAAACTAACAAAACACATAATATAATAAGAACACATGATAATATTAAGAACAGAGAATAAAAACCTTTAATCTTTCTCCAAGAAGAAAAAGTACAAGATCCACCCTATGTATGTATGTATCTCTGTCTATGTATGTCTATATATATATCCTCAAATATTTTAATGCCTTGAGGAAAGTACAAGTACGTTTCCTAAACTGATTCTGTTTTACAAGGAAAATTCGTAGCTGACTTTTCTTCAGTAAATATGAGCCGTTCCTGAAGTAATTTGATATTTGGACCACTTTATAATAAAATATATTTCCATTATCTTCGCGTGGGCTGTTAAATCGTCCAATTCTGACTTCTAGAACTCAAGATATGACCCAAACAGTGAATTATGTGCAGGCAGCCCAACAAATCCGAATTTCCTTCTAATAAATCTCCAAATTAAGCTCTTTATTCTCCAATCCTTCCAAGTTTAGGATTTCCTTGCTTCCTACAATAGAACATTAAAATCTATTAAATAAAAATCCAATTAAATGCAAAATATAATAAATATGAGAAATAAAATCATATAAAATATATATAAATATATACTCTATCAAATATTCTTTTAAATTTTCTTCAAGGCAAAATTATCATCTCAATATTCTACCTAACTTTTTGTTCAAGTTTAATTTTAATTTTTTTAATAAATCTTAACTATCTTCCAAATATTTACTAATAGAGAAAACTGAAAATATAAAATTTAAATATTTTCCTAAACTTTCTACTCAAGTAAATATAATTTGTGTTCAACGATGGCAGCTCATGAGTCATTTTAAAAGTTAGATGTCAATATAGTAATTAAAAATATTTCTTAATATAGAAATAAAATAATAAGAAGACATAAATTATTTTAAAATTTAAAAATATTAAATTTAAATTTTATAAATTAGTAAAATAGATTAATAGATAGTACAATTTATTTTGTAGGTTGTCGATTTTAAATACGGAGACAACGAGAGAGCGGCTTTATGGAGAAACATGGTTCACTTGGAGGATTATTGGAGCATGATATCTGTTAGAATTTAATGTAGATGTTATAATTTTTATTTATACATATTTTAAAATAAAAGTTGCATTTGAATTTAATAAGAATAAAGATAATGATGATAAATGAATTAATATTTGAGACATTATTAAATTAATAAAAATGTCAAAGAATCGCATTTTTATATATTTATTCATGAATAAAGGTGACAATATAGTATCAGTAATAATTTATAATTAATTGGGTAAAGAGAATCTACTTGGCACGACAGAAAAATTCTCTACATAAGTGTTCTCAAATTTAATTTTTTAATACTTTTTTCAGAAAATCCAACCGTACGGATTAAAAGACTACGCAAAAAATAGTGGGTACACAAAATTACATAGAAATTGAATTTGTATATGATGCAATTTTTAATAAAAAATGATAAATATGAGTCATTACATTCATATCGTAAACGATATATAAAATACCATGTTAAATTAAATGTATTCTTAAAGGGTAAATTTTCTAATATTTTGCACATCTACTTATTTTTGCATAAAGTTTTCATCGATACGGTTAGATTTATGGAAAAATTGATTATTTGTTCGTTAAATCTATTTTAAATTATAAAAAACTGATTCATGCATTTGAGAAATTTAGAGAAATTTTATAAGGCCGCCTCGAAACGCGACTTAGTTAACTAGTACCTTATATAAAATAAGCGTAAATCATATCTTATCCAAAACTATGGTCCTGGTATTCTGGTCATCTGGTCATTAGTACCGCCAAAACAATCTCAATTGTTGGATCTAATATTTTTAAAAATACATGATCAAGATTATATCATATAAAAATAGAAATTATTATCTAAAAAAGATATATAAGTCAAAAGTGGAGGTATTAGTATTAGTCATTAATACTTTTTAAAATACTTATAATTATATTAATTCACAACATTTTTAAAAAACAATTATTTCAAAAACTTAAAAGTAAGTGTTAAGATAAATAAAACATTTTTATTTTTGGATTTTTTTTTCATAAATACCCATCTCAAAAAATCTTTTTGCAAAAATACCTTTTGAAAATAAAAAAATTTGCGAAAATACCATCTTTTAAAATATATTTGCAAAAATAAGTTTTGCAACCAAATCAACCAAATGCAATCATATATACAACTGCATGCAACCTGTTGCGCAATCATAAATGCTAATTCAATTTTAAAATTTTCACAATCCACCAAAATTAACTAAATGCAACATGTTTGCAACTACATATGCAATTGCTCAGCCATATATGTAAATTCAATTTTAAAATTTTCACAATCCACCAAAATCAACCTGTTTGCAACCACATATGCAATTGCATACAACCAAAATCAACTAAAGTCTAACAACATGTTTCTTTTTATTTGTTCGCGTAATTAGATTTGTCAAAAAACATGACACATTAGTAAGATTTTTACGTTCGTTAGAATTTTTTGTATAAAAAGACTGGAACTAAAAGTTCAATTATCTAAACTAAAACAAATTCAGTTGAGGGACCTAAAAAAAATTCGAATAATTTGGAGATGTAAAAGTTTATTTTCTCCCGAAATTTACAAAAGTTTCTTTTATTGATTTGGTAATTATTCGGGATGTAGTCTCGAGTGGTAAAAGTTTATTTCTTGTCATTCTAGATTTTGAATTCGATTTTTGCTTAACTCAAAAATATCTGAGAACAAATACTGATTTTATAAGGAATATAAATCCAAATATTTAATATATATATATATATATATATATATATATATATATAAAAATCATGTCCATTCTTTATTGATCTATGTATTCCGGATCTGCATAGATCAATTTTACAATCAATGACATATATAGTCTCTTTCGATAAGAGTGGTCTCTCTCTCTCTCTCTCTCTCTCGATATAGTCTTGTACATGTATTGATGGTTGGTGTTATAGGGAGAATTGTTAGAAAATAGAAAGTTTGAGGCATATTTTAAATATGTTCTTGATGGAATTTCCGGAAACTAACAATTGGAGGTTGTTCCTTGTAATGAGGACTTAAACTTTCATGTTTGGATCTAAGACATTTTCTTAGTGTAATCCATAAATAAATTGATTTGAAATAGGTTGCTTGAAATGGGTTATGTGGGTTGGTTATATAGAAATAACTTGTATCCCACATTGAAATGGTATTGAGAGGTTGGTGGGTTTATATAGAAACATGTGCAAGTGTAGTGTACAACTACTAAGGCATGTGGGTGTGCATGGTGTTAGTATGTGCCTCACACGCGCGCACACACACACACACACACACGCGCCACCGCCGCCACGACTCGACTCGACTCGGGTCGGGTCGAAGGGCGATTTGGGCGAATGTCTCGGCGTCTCGCGTACGCGAGGCGACCTGGGCGAGGAATTTTAATATCTGTTTATTTAATATTAATTATTGATTTAATTTAACAGTATCAGTATTTATTTATAACAGCTAAATGAACTGGGTCAAGATTTATATTAAATCCTGATGGACCAGTTCTTGGATCAAATCCTGATGGCCTGGTCAGTACTTGGAGTGAAATCCTGATGACTACTGATCCTGATGGCCTGTGTCAGTATTTGGATCCTGATGGAGTTAAATCCTGATGATGGTCCAGTCCTGACGAAATCCTGATGGTCGATCAAGTACTGATGCCACTCCTGACGGACAGCAAGTCCTGATGGCTTGGAGTACTGATGATGATCAAATCCAGATGGACCAGGAAATCCTGACTGAGCTGTAACTGTTATTAAATCCTGATGACTACTGTTATGGTAATTAAATCAGAATAATTAGTATTAAATGTCATATCTTCAGTTATAATATTTGGTCTGTTACGTTTTATTTTGTATTATATTTATAAATACAAATGAGAACGTTTGACGAATGGGATAAGGATATACATAACTGTGAGAAAACCCTAGCAACTATTATCTTCTCTGGTTTTCTCTCAACACATACAGAATACATAGTTCTTGGGCGAAGTGAGGTGCTGGTCGCTGTTGATCATTGCCATTTCTGTGAGTGGATTGATCTGTGCTGTTTTATCCTGGGAGTGATATTGCTGCAACCCAACACAGCGTAAGTGGGGCAATAATCTCTTCAAGAACAGTCAAGACTTCTCTAAGGCTTGGAGACTCAGATGTTTATTGTCTTTCAGTATTTGTTAAAGCTCCTGAAAGATAAGTGTTCTTTCTTATCTATTTATTTACAGTCTCTGATTATTATTATTGTTTCGACTTTTGTGTTTGTTTCGTTTATTGGTATTTTGCATGTTCTTGTTAATACAATTATATATATAACTACCCTATTGTTGCTGTAGTTAATAATTATACCCAACAAGAATTTCGTATAACAATGTTTTAGAGGTTGTTTACCGGAATAAAGATCTGGGTGATGTTTTGTGGCGGAGAAAGTTTGTTGTGGGTGGTGGTTGAGCTCGTATGATGACTCCTCATGTATTTGAACAGAGAATGGGTTCTTTCTCTTACTCTTGCCGAGTATCAATTGTTGTATCATACAAGGTGTCTACGTACCCCTTTATATAGGGATCAAGCCTCACGTAGTTCTTGGGGAACAAGTCATCGAATAGGGTTAGGGTTTTCTCTTGCCCACTCACGTCCGGTAACACACGTTATCCTATAATCTCGCGGCATCTCCGTGTTTCTTCCCGTAATTATAGGAATGTCCTGTGTCAACCAAAAAACATCCATTCCACAAAATGAATTTCTATATTTGTGATTCACCCATGGTGCGAGCTGGCCAGGCTCGCACCGCACAATTCAACATAAACATAAAATACTTAAAGTTAAGTTTACCTTCACACAAAGTGAGCCCTCCAAAACCAAGTGGTGTGAGCTCTCACAAGGATGCGAGTTCAATGTCCCTCACAACTATGCAAGGTGCGAGCCCGAGATCCGGCTAGCGCGTGCGAGCCCGAGATCCGGCTAGAACAAGGCCGAGATCCGGCTAGCGCGTGCGAGCCTGAGATCTGGCTAGAACGAGGCCAAGATCTGGATAGCACGAGGCCAAGATCCGGCTCGAACGAGGCTGAGATCCGGCTAGTACAGGGAGGCCGAGATCCGGTTAGAACGAGGCCGAGATATGGCAAGCACAGCGAGGCCGAGATTCGACTAGAACGAGGCTGAGATCCGGCTAGCGCAAGCGAGCCCGAGATCCAGCTAGCACAAGACCGGGATCCGGCTAGAACGAGGCCGAGATCCGTCTAGCACAGCGAGGTCGGGATCCGGTTAGAACGAGGTCGAGATCCGGTTAGAACGAGGCCAAGACCCGGCTACTGAAGTGTGCTCGATCCGCCAGCTAGCATGCTGACACAACCTCTAGATAGCGAGATGAGCCCAAACTCATTAGAGAGGTGTGCTAGAACCCCTTTTAGTGAGGTGGGCTGGAGCTCCAGCCCAGCTCGCGTTGAGTCTATGTGTCCGTTGTTAGATTTTCGTTCATCTTCAATGTCTTTATTAGGCTCAATATGAGCATTCTATATTAGTGAAGTGAATCGGAGCCCCGACTCATTTCAGCTCGGTCTACTAGGCCCATATTCACTAGGATTCAAGGTGGGTCTTCTTAGAGCCCATGTCCAAATTTGGGCATAACAACTACCCCCCAAATTCCTGGTTGTCATGTTAATACAACGAGGAATTTCAGGCTCACACATTCATATTACGTCTGGTCCCACACGTATCCCTATAATCTCGCGGAATCTCCGCATTTCTTCCCGTAATTATAGGGATGCCTCGTGTTAACTGATAGGTCCATAATTTAATACATTTTTAATACCTATTTTATGTCTGTTTTCGTAATTTTATTATTTAATAAATTGTTTTCTTTTGTTTTGTAGGAAAATAAATAAAATCATATTTCAAGTAGAAAAAGGTGAAAAAGGCAAGGAGATGGAAATACTTGAAGTCGAAAGGAAATTGGAGAAAAATTGGAAAACTTATCGGAGAAGAAAAAGGAAATGAGGAAATAATTTTAGAATCCGATTTGTAGTCAAAGAGCCAAACCCATTATTTTTCCATATATATATAGATCTCCTTTCTTGTATTTGACACACCTAGAATTAGCTATTTGCTTCTTTGTTTTGCTCTGGTCGGTGGTTATTATCCGGCTATACTCTATTTCGGTTAATAATATATTAATTCCTGCTTTTACTTTCGCCCCCTCTGTCTTTTATGCATGCATTAAGTAACATACATCAATTTTTTTATTTATTGTCTTTGTTTTCGACCAAGTCATTAGTTATTAATCTGTCATATTCACGTTAATAGCTTTGGTGAGTTGACCTTGTTATTTACTTGTTCACATAGTTATATAATTAATTTAATCACATAATTAGCCATAGTGTTTCGTGAGATCATGTTTAATGTGTATTATATATATATATTTGTTTTATTAGTTTAATTTTCATGTCTAGCTAATTTTCTTGCCCTAGGATGAAGATGAAGTTAATTTAATTATTTTTTGATGTCTTCTCGTTCCTATTAATTGGTTCTCATAATTTTTCTTGGTGCTTAATTGTTCAATTGACAAAGTGATTTTGATATATTATTGTTACCGGATTTATTTTTCATAGCTTATGCTTGCTCCATGAAGTTTTGATGTGTTATTTTTAGATAACAAGTTTCATAGTATATGCTTGTCTCGTTAATTAATATATCTTATTTGTGAAGAAAAGAGAATTGATTTTAGGGCGAGTTGATATTAATTGTGATTGATTAATGGATTCAGATTCCTAGGTTTTCCTTATCTGATTTTAATTGTTAATTAGGTTAAACAAATCTCATCTCAAATCTTATTTGTCTAGTTCGCCTGAGTTAATTGTTAAGGTTTCGAAAATTCATAGTCTCTGTGGATCGATCTGTGATTGCTACAACTGAACACTGTGCGCTTGCAGTTTACATTATTTTTACACATCAAGTGTTTGGCGCCGCTGCCAGGGAATATTGGTAATTTTCACTCCTTGATATTTAATTCTTCGGATTAGTTTCTTGTTCTGTATTGTTTGTCTTTTAGGGAATAGTGAAGCGAAGGAAAGCTTGGACAAGAAGATTGCTAGAAGGCTCGTTGTCTCTTGTGAAATTTTTGGAAGCGCTTTTTGGTATTCCGTATCACCTCTCTCTATTTTTTCCCCCACCCATTATTGAAAAAACACAAAAAAATTAAATATTTGAAAAAACCAAAAATATTAGTTAGTTATTTGTTAAAAACCAATTTGTTGCATCATTCATTCTCTCACATAGGAGCACATCATCTAGATTTATTTATTGACTTTATCGCTTTTCATATTATATAATTGTGGTGATTGCTGGAGGAAAGAGGTACGTACAATTTAGAATAGAACACGTAGTGTAGTGCATCCATAAGTGTTTATTTCTCGTTCTTTGTGTGTTGCATCATCTAATCAATCTTAAGGGCACCACCCAATTTCAAGATAAGGTGATGGATTTCATCACCCTTTCCTTGGCCCACAAATCACTAACTCGTTCATCTTGCATTCCTTTTTTCTTAATAAAATCAATTAGACGTTAGCCCCTAGGATTTCGCGCTCAACTAGGAAGAGAATCTATAAGGAACAAATCACTAAGTATTTTTCGGTGGTGTCTAGGCTAGCGAAAGCTTACCTGGCCTTTAGACTAGTGTCTAGAATGGTGGTTAGCCTCTTGGCAATGCTTCCTCCTGCCTGGACAGTCACGACGAATGTTTTTTGAGATGTTACTTTTAGTAGTATCTTATTGTTAGGAGCAAGGTCTAGATTTTTATTAGGATAAGATAGATTTTTCTTTTGATTTTCCATCTTCCTGGGTGTTTACTTATAGCTCTTGTCTGCTACGTGCTTACTTGATTTCTCTTCACCCCCTAAAATTGAGTCAAAAGAAGTAGAAGTTCCAACAACTGTCATGACTGTTTCACTTAAAGAACGTTGTTACCCCGCTCGTACCGCTCTGATACCAATTTTTAGGTCCTGATAAGTTTTTAGAAGGGGGGGGGGGGGGGGGGGGTTGAATACAAACTATATCGTTTAATTGAATTTGTCCGTTTTAGAATAAAACAATTTAAGAACAAATTATGGCGGAATTCAATGAAATAGAATTCAAGTTAAATATAACTTATATTAAACTTGAAAGGTGTTACAAATGAGGTACTGATTACAAGATTGAATCTCAAACTAATTAAAACAAATATAGAATAAATTCGACATGAATTTATCTATTTTTGTAATAAAAAGATATAACAATAATTGATAATTTGAGATACGTTCTAGGGATAAAAATCCGCTAGATAGTCAAAGCAGTACAAGTAAATGAATTATAGTGGTTTAGATTTAACACAATGATTTTCTAGAATTAATTCACTCAAGAAATGATTCGGTAGAGTTCTTTCTTTTTCTTCACAGAAGCTTTCTTTCTTTTGATAGAAATGTTGAGTTCTTCTGTGTTCTGTCTTTATCTTTAGATTAAGAACTAATCCACTTGACAAATCAATTCTGCACGTTTCTTGCTTTTCATTCCACTAGGAATGACTATCAAAATAGTCTTGGAATGACTATCTTAAAAGCCTGGAATGACTATCAAAAAGCTTTGTATGACTATGTGAATTACTATGAATTAATTTAGAATAATTATAAATGCACTGGGATGACTATCGGGATGACTATCCTTTGATAGTCATTCCAGTTCATTTTTATTAAAAATGGCTTGGAATGACTATCGGGATGACTATCCTTTGATAGTCATTCCAGTTCATTTTTATTAAAAATGGCTTGGAATGACTATCGGGATGACTATCCTTTGATAGTCATTCCAGTTCATTTAAATTAAGTATTTCCAAATTAATTCAAATTCTTATTCTAAATTAATTCTTATAATTAATTAATCAATAAATTAATTACTTAATTTATTTGCTAAATTAATTCTGATGAATTAATTTAATAAATTAATTAATAACTAATTTAAAATAGAATTTAAATTCTCATAGGATAGCAAAACCAATTCTTGAACCACTTGAACTGCTGAAGAATATCCATTGTCCGAGGTTGTCATTTGATGCACTGTCTGGTTCATAAATGACTAACTTCAATGTCTGTTCTTCATCTTGACTTTAAGTTATGGTCCATTGTCTGCTTTTGACTGTTGTTCAACCTTTGAAACCTGTACATTTGTTGTCACAAATCTGAAACCTCTATCACTTTAATAAATCAACTTCTTTGAAGACTTCACTGAGGCTTGATCAAATAATTGAACTTCTTTCAATGTAGTATTTCTTCAAGTCTGTAGGATGACTTTAATCTGTATTCTTCTGACAGATATGAACTTCTGAGATTCCTTTGACTGTGATAATTGAATTATTACTTACTTATTACAAACTTGTTTAAGTTGAGTTGAATTCTCGATGTAAACAAATAGGCCTAAACATATGCCTTTCAGTGTCAATACTCAAGAAGAAGATAAGCTTACATCTGAACCAAACCCTTTACTCTTGAATCCTAGTCTTACACAATCTTCCAATCCCAAGAGTCCTGAAGAAGTCGAAACTAATGAGTCATCACCCTCCGATGAACCACCTTCAAAATCCCACTCTGATGTGTCTAATGAAAAAGTCTTTTAGCCAAAAGCTCTTTTTCCTCACAGACTTACTTCAAACAAACAATCTGCTCAATTAGATAAGATTTTGGAAGTCTTCAAGCAAGTCAAGATTAACATTCCTCTTTTAGATGCAATTCAACAAGTTCCCTCTTATGCTAAGTGTCTAAAAGATTTGTGTACTCATAAAAGAACAACTCATGTTCCTAAGAAAGCTTTCCTAACATCTAATGTTAGTTCTATCTTGTCAAATCAAATCCCTTTGAAGTATAAGGATCCTGGTTGTCCTACCATTTCTTGTGTCATTAGTGATACTTTCATTGATAAAGCTTTACTCGATCTAGGAGCTAGTGTGAATCTTCTTCCATTATCTGTCTATCAAGACCTGGGTTTAGGTGAACTTAAAGAGACTACTATCACTCTTTAGTTAGATGACCGTTCTGTCAAAATTCCTAAGGGTATGGTGGAAGATGTGTTGATTAAGGTTGGTGATTTTGTCTTCCCCGTCGATTTCATTGTTCTAGAAACCGAACCTGTCCAAAATCTCAAAAATCAAATTCCGATCATTCTAGGAAGACCTTTTCTTGCCACCTCTAATGTTTTGATCAACTGTAGGAATGGATTAATGAAACTCACATTTGTAAACATGCAAATTAATCTCAACATTTTCAATGTAGGAAATCAACCCAATGAGCTTTTGACCAACCCATAGAAATTAACATGATTGATGAGTTAGTTGATAATGAAATCATGAATGTTGATGATGTTCTTAACTTTTGTCAAAACTACTTTGGTCAAGATTGGGATGATACTGGACATAAAAATGAGGTTAATGAAATGTTAGAGTCCACTATTCCTAGATCCAATCGAGAGTTAGAACCTTTTCCTTTGCCACTTTATGAAGCTAATGAATCAGTTGAGACAAGTCCACCTGACTTAGAACTTAAACCTCTTCCAGAAACTCCTACGTATATGTTTCTAGGTCCTTCTTCTAAGTGTCTTCCATTCATTCTCGAGGATAGTGCAATTGTATCTTTTCTTGAGAAAGATATTTTGTTGGAGTATGAAAGCAATAAAGAACTTCATGAATTTGTTAAGTCTTCTGTTGGTGAGCCACCCCCACTTGATTATAATCCATCTTTTTCCACTCTTGATCAATCTTTGGTAGTTAATAATGAAACTCATCATGTTGTTATCTCTAGTGACATAGTTCATGACCAAAAATTTCAAGTTATTAATCTGCTTAAACAACATAAAGAAGCATTTAATTGGTCTCTGGATGATGTTAGTGGTATGAGTTTTATTCTGGTTCAAAATCTTCTTTCTCCAGTGGATAATGTTGTCTTTGTGGGTGAATTTCACATGCTTATTGATTCTGTTCTGAAGGTAGTTTTTCCTCGAGCTGGTATTGGTTAGTAAGTGGTTTTGTATGTGTCTCCCATAGTCAAGTGTAGGTATGGGGGAATGTGTGTGTTTGTGTGTGTGTGAGAGTGTGTTTATTGTGTGTTTTAAGGTATTGTGTTTCTTCGTCATGCCGTTATCAGGTATTCTCGTCCTTTTACTTTGTCATTTTTCTATCATTTGCATACATTGAGGACAACGCATGATTTAGGTATGGGAGAGGGGTTTAGTAGTATTATTAAAAAAAATCCAAAAAAAAATTAAAAATTGAAAAAATCCCAAAAAGAATTTTAGTCTTGTAAATGGTAGAATTCTAGCCATGTACAACGATTGCTTGTGGCTTGATGCACCCTTACATGCTATAGTAATCTTGTGTTTCTGATACTTTTGATTAAGAAGTGATTTACTAAGTTCTTGTTCACACACATACACTAGCAAGTTGAAACTAGTAGACTTACTGAATGTTGCAAGTAATTATAAGGACATGAATATGTGCAAAGTGATTTGGTTTTCATGCTTTGAGTACAAGTTGGTGCATTGAATAGATTTTTGCTTGGGATTGATTATGTTTTACCACCAAGTGAGTTTTTGAGCCTATATGCATATCTTTTGCATTTTATATTCGTTTGCTTGAGTGTCCACATGTTGTTTGCATTGCTAGCACTTGTTTGAGACCTTTCTTGAAACGCATGACATTATTTGATGATAAGATGATAAAGGCATTTAGGAATAACCTATATTTTCCAAATTACACACCATTTATATATGATCAATTAGTTACCCTCTTGAGCTTAATCCTATTTTTATTTTTCCGTGACACACCACGTTACTTGCCTAGACCTTTTTCTTGTTTAGCCTTACTTATGCTTGATCCCAAATTGTCAATGGTTAGTAGGAACTTGAGGGAGTAATAAGGTGTGTGAGATGGGTTTACTTTTGTTCATTACTTTTGGGGGAATATTGAGTTTGATTTATTACTTGTTAGTCGATTTTCAAGCTAAATTTGAAGGAGGATTGTGGTTGATTATATTTATATCTTAGCTCTCGAAAAAAAGGAACAAAAAAATATATGAAAAAAAGAAAAAAAATATATCATGAGAGCATACTTATGTTTTTGTGATCCTTCTTCATTCGACTAATCAAGCCTTTTGTTGGAAGAAAATCAGAAAATTCAGTTATGGGGAGGATGTTTAGTGATGTGTATGATTTAAATATGGTGCCTACTAGCTTTTGACACTTCATCTTATTTGGCCTTACTTGACATAACTTGTCCCTAGCCCCGTTTACCTCAAATAAAGACCTTTTGATTATCATCATTGATGTATCACTACACCATATATGCCATTCACCAACATTATTTTTTGTGTTACCGGCCAAAATGTTACCTTAGATGACTTAATATTGATATACGGCAATACATTTTTTTGGCGTTGGCTTTGATGTAATTTTGTGTTACCATAGACATAATTAAGTTTCTACTGTAACATAAATTTGGGTGTTACAATTGATGATTAAAAAGTGTTACCAAAACAACTAAAAAATAGGCGGGCTACTCCTTAACGAAAAATTAGAAATAAGCGGGATAAAAATCAGACCAAATTTTGGGCGGCTAAAATAAATTTTGGGCTAAAAATTAAAGTAAGCGGGCTCAAAACAAAACAAAAAGAAAATCATTCTCTTCCCCAATACAAAAAACACACCCTCTTCCCTAAAACAAAAAAACACTCTATCTCTCTCAAAATCTCGATGAGGGCTTAATCGGAGTCTTCAATTAGGGCATAATTTGGGTTTTTATCGGCTTAATTGGGCTTGTACGCGTTTAATTAGGGCTCCTACGGGTTGTAGCAGTGGTGGTTTAATTAGAGTTTAATTGGGTCGGCTTAATTGGGTTTAATTAGCTAGGGTTCTCATCGGCTTCACTTGGTTCTTCTTTTATACAAGGTAATTGATTCTTTAATTGAGTTTATTTGTGAGTTTATATGCCTTTTGAGTTTAATTAGGGTTTTTTGTGTTTATATGCTTTAATTTGTTTTTAATTAGGGTTTTTTGAGCATATATGCTTTAATTTGTGATTCTGCGATGTTAATTGTTATTGTTTTACAATTTCTCTTACGTAAGATTTAAGTATAGGTGTTTCTCTTTTTTGTGTTATTAATTTAAGTATGTTTTTCCTTGTTCTGTTTCCTTTTGAAAACAAAAACTTGTATAAATAACGTATTGCAGTGACTTGTTCAAGTTCGTTTCCGATGCTATAAGATCACTAGTTTAATTTTAACAATGTGTTTAATTTTCAATCTCTTTAGAAGTGATCATAAAATTAACGCGTATGATTTGACTTAGTACTTGATTTTGTTACTTAGTGTACGGGAGAATTTTGCGTAGCCACTAGATTTTACAAGCCTAGATGTTTAAATCATTTATGTATGTTATATGTGTGTGTGCAATAAGCGGAAAATAATTAGCTGCCTAGAGTTGGCTTGTACTGTTAGATTTAGTCTAAAATAATTGTTATACCGAAAGAAGTTAATTGTTGTGTTGTGAACTTGTGATTGTTCCTAAGTGGAGGTGATTGGTTAAGGTTGTGGAACAAACTTAATCATTCCTAATTAGTTGTTGTACAATTCGTTTTTTTGGAAGTGATATAATGATGATTAACGTTTTAGTGAAATCTGTAAAATCAATCTTTTTCTTGCTTGCTTGATGTCCGAACTAATAAAATTTTTGTAGAGTGAAGGTCATCGGCAGATATTGACAAAAGAATTGGAAGCTGTAGGCCTGCGGTTAAATTCAAGAAACCACCTCAAGTAAGTATGATTTGTTCATCTTTAAAAATAACTTGCATTCTTTAAATTCTCTGCTTGACAGATAGCATATTACTGAAGGGTTCAATACTCTATCTTTATCCTTGAGAGCTTATAGGGAGATATCCCTCATGTAAGAGAGGAGTTCCCTTTATATTTATTAGGAACTTTCTCCTTTAGAGTCTGCGCTAAAGCTTGTTATTCTCTTTTGTCTTTTTCACAACCTAAATTGTATGTCATGGTTTATGCTTTCCTTTCTTTGTGTGCTCTAGTTCCTTCATGATGCCTATCACCGTAAAATCAAACACCCGTTAACATATTTTATTACACTTCCCATCCAGATATATCTTCTTACTGGGATAGTATCTTCTAGTTGCCTTCCACTTTTTGAAAATGTCAGTTGTTTTGGTTTTATGTTTTTTAGTTTGACTCTGCTTTTATCGTGGCAGATATACTTTAAGAAGAAAAAAACTGGAGGAATTTCTTTCAACATCACCGCACCATTGACTCATGTGGATGAAAAGCTCTGTTATCAGATTCTCCATGAATACAAAATCCATAATGCAGAGGTATTCAACATTTCAGTCTCTATGCATAAAAACACTCGATAGAACTGGTTCTGGACTTGTGATTTATATACCTGCTTGGCTTATTCTTTCTTTTATTAGCTAAACACAGAATTGGTCAAGCAATACCGTCTTCCATCATTAACCTCTTACTATAAACTCTTATGTATTAATTAATAAAATATGAAACCAACATAATATGCGGCCACATCAAGTTAACTTCTAATAAATGATTTGATCTCTTTTAGTCTGGAATTACTAACGAATGCCATTAATGAGGTAGTCACAAGTCACAACCAGAGCTGGACAGAAATGAAGAAAATGAGAAAAATATATGAAACTCCTACATAGACCTGATATATGAGATTATAGCCCAACTTTAGGGAGCCAAATGAAAATGAAGGAAAAGAGAAGAATATTTGACATTATATCAAGAATGGTTTTTTGTATCTTCGCATCCAAATTATAGTGGTGATTTTTGCGAGCAACTGACCAAATAAAATGGAGTAATGGAGAAGTTGAAATCATTTTAGGAGAAAAATCAGGGGAAGGGGAATTAGAAAGGGGAATAATGAGGCAGCATCCCAAGCTTTTTCTTTACACTAGAAATGTATTATATATGAAAAATATTCATACGTGACAATGGAAAATACTTTAATTTGTTTATATAATACGTGAATATATATTTTTTGTGAGAAATTTGTAATTTTTTTAAAAATGAAATTTAGAATTAAATGCAAAATATCTTTGTTTCCTAAATAAAAGCAAAATACTTTCAAGGTAGTAACTACCTTATTATAGACTATTTGAATTTTTGTTGTACAATATTTGTTCTTAATTATGTACCTGACCCCCTAGAAAGCTTTCTATGTCCGTCACTGGTCAAGTAACTTGTATAGGTTTAACTGAATGCATACTCTTCCTGTACAATATGTAATTACTACATGAATTCAGATGTGCATGTTCCTTCTCTCATGTATGTATATCAATTCCAAGATAGTAAGATGCACTTCTTTTTAGTTACCTGAACTGTTACTTCATCATGTTTTTTTTCTTTCTACGTATTATGTGAAGTATTGGATGCAGATTATTAGGTTTTGCGAGACTGATTATATTTCAAGTGCATTTTTCTCCCCGCTTCCCTCTAATGGTAGCATTTTTTTTCAATCAGACATGTTGGTTACTTTGAAGGGTTATAAACTTGCCGATTTAATGTTTTAAGAGGATCTCAGTAGAATTTAGCCTTAGTAATCTTTTAAATGCATATTGCAAAACGGTATATAAAAATCAGCGTAGGAATCCACCTCCGTGTAATCTTTTGCAGAACGCTTGATTTACACTAGGCGTTTAAGGATATTATGATTTTACTCAGTATTTAAATGATGATGTCTTTTATATGCAATATTATGTTATTTTCTCTGTTATTAGCCGAGAAAAGAAGTTAGATGGACTGTGAACGAAAAAAAGAAGTATGACTAGTGGTGATAGAAACTGAATAAATTTGTATTGAGTTTGGAAATGTTAAAGTAACTAGTATTGAGTCTTTTATTTAAAGATAGGCACTTCATCTTGCTGTTGTGCTTATGGATTTAATCTTTTACCTATTCACCAAAGTTTTTTTATTTAAAGATAGGCACTTCATCTTTTATTTAAATATTAAAAGTCTAAGCATTGGTCTGCTATCAGTAAGTTGATCTAAGTTGCGTTAAGAAATGTTAGATTTTCTTTAGAAAATTGGATTGGATTTTTATTTTCATATTGTTCTCCCTTCTCAAAGTTTTTTCTTAACTAATGTATTCACTATTCCAAATTAATAGTGATATTTTCAAGTCCATCAGTAGAATCCTTTTATAAGTTTATAGTTTTATTTTTTTCATACTTTTAATCTACATATTACAGGCTGATGCTAAAACAATTCTTGATGCTGGGGAAGTGTGGAGGCTGCTAATAAAATTCTACGTGGTGACAAAAAAACATACCTCCTCTTGGCTACTTGGGAGGTTTATTAGGAAAAAGGAACCAAAGAAAAATCCTGCAACCACATGTGGCGCTTCTGATCAGTACATGGCATACTTAACGACAAAGATTCGGGCTGAACTAACACAAGAGATGGAGGAGAAAGTTGACAAAAAAGTTTAATAGTTGATGAAAAAGTTGGTTGAGAAGAATCCGGGGTTGAAGTTTAACATTGGCGAGTCAAGTGTTTCTGGTGGAGTGACATCGATACTCCGTGACTGGATCGTTTACTGCTTTTCTGAAAACTTATTATTTAAGTAGTCTCTTTTCTGAACATACTATGGTGGTGTACACTTTAGAAATGCAGATAAGACTAAGTCATGCTGTTCGAAAACTTGTTAATCAAGTAATTTTGTCATAAGTACCATTTAGAAGTATGTTTGATAATATTGAACATTTGTTTAGCGTGATGCTAATTGAATGCATGGATTATTGTTTCGTAATTTTTAAAGTTAAAAGCGTGTTTTAAATTCGGATGTTATTAGGAATATATGTTGGTTACAGAATGTTACTAAAAACACCAAAATGTGTTGGCAAAAAATGAATAATGTTGAACAAATTAATGTTGCAATAAAGTAAAATGGTGTTGCCAAAATACAAAAAAGTGTTTCACAAATAAGTGTTGGAATAGAATACTGGATGTGGGCATATGGTCTACTCCAACGCTTTTCTTAGTGTTGGCAAAGACAAGAAAGTATTACCATTGGGGTATACGGTAACAGTTTTTTCATGTGTTAATGCGGGTTCATCAAGTGTTGGCATAGACCCCTACGACCACGGTGCAAAGGCCAACACTTCGAAAATTGGGAAAAGTGTTGGCGTAGGCTGTTTTTTGGCTTCCAACAACATTAATCATGATTTTCACACTTTTTTTAGGTGTTGGCAAATGTCATATATGGTGTAGTGTATGTTGTGTTAAAGTTAGATTGATACCAAATGTCAAGCATGCTTATGATTTTGTTGGAATAGAGTGATACACTTACCCTTGTTCTTGAGTGAATATTCTTTTGTGAGTGAAAGGTGAGTTATTGCTTGTTTTTGCATATGAGATCCCAAGTTTTGACTCGAAGGTGTACTCTTGTGGGCTTAGCATGGTTACCAACTTATTTTTACACTTGACATGGACTTTTGAGCACTTATGCATATTTCTTCGAGTAGACTCTGTGAATCCTTGCATCTTCCACGACAAGACATTACAAAGTCATTTTTTATTCTTAAGTTGATGTAGCATGAGAGGACTTGTATGTGTGGCGTTGCATTGCCATGCGATCTGTTACATGAGCTAGATGGATTTTGTGGGTACATTCACTATAGGCCCTCACGAGACCTTACTCGTCCACTAGGGCTGCCTAGGGGTTTAAAGGGCTTGTTTGCATATGCCACATGCAACCGTGATAACCTACGGAAGTGGTATTATCTATTATATAGTAGTTTATATTATATTAGTTTTTTCTTGAGGGCGAGCAAAAGATAGGTATGGGGGCATTTGATAGGTCCATAATTTAATACATTTTTAATACCTATTTTATGTCTGTTTTCGTAATTTTATTATTTAATAGATTGCTTTCTTTTGTTTTGTAGGAAAATAAATAAAATCATATTTCAAGCAGAAAAAGGTGAAAAAGGCAAGGAGATGGAAATACTTGAAGTCAAAAAGAAATTAGAGAAAAATTAGAAAACTTATCGGAGAAGAAAAAGGAATTGAGAAAATATTTTTAGAATCCGATTTGTAGTCAAAGAGCCCAAACCCATTATTTTTCCCTATATATATATATATATATATATATATATATCTTCTCTTGTATTTGACACACCTAGAATTAGCTATTTGCTTCTTTGTTTTGCTCTGGTCGGTGGTTATTATCCGGCTATACTCTGTTTCGGTTAATAATATATTAATTCCTGCTTTTACTTTCGCATCCTCTGTCTTTTATGCATGCATTAAGTAACATACATCAATTTGTTTATTTATTGTCTTTGTTTTCGACCAAGTCATTAGTTATTAATCTGTCATATTCACGTTAATAACTTTGGTGAGTTGGCCTTGTTATTTACTTGTTCACGTAGTTATATAATTAATTTAATCACATAATTAGCCATAGTGTTTCATGAGATCATGTTTAATGCGTATTATATAAATATATTTGTTTTATTAGTTTAATTATCATGTCTAGCTAATTTTCTTGCCCTAGGATGAAGATGAAGTTAATTTAATTATTTTTTGATGTCTTCTCGTTCCTATTAATTGGTTCTCATAATTTTTCTTGGTGCTTAATTGTTCAATTGACAAAGTGATTTTGATATATTATTGTTACCGGATTTATTTTTCATAGCATATGCTTGCTCCAAGAAGTTTTGATGGGTTATTGTTAGATAACAAGTTTCATAGTATATGCTTGTCTCGTTAATTGATATATCTTATTTGTGAAGAAAAGAGAATTGATTTTAGGGCGAGTTGATATTAATTGTGATTGATTAATGGATTCAGATTCCTAGGTTTTCCTTATCTGATTTTAATTGTTAATTAGGTTAAACAAATTGAATCTCAAATCTTATTTGTCTAGTTCGCCTGAGTTAATTGTTAGGGTTTCGAAAATTCATAGTCTCTGTGGATCGATCTGAGATTGCTACAACTGAACACTGTGCGTTTGAAGTTTACATTATTTTTACACATCATTAACCAAGACACATCCATCCCACAAAGGCATTTATATACCTGAAATTAACACTTGATGCGAGCTGGCCAAGCTCGGATCCCACAGTTGAAAACAAATATAAAGTATTTAGTTATACCTGATGTTCACCTTTGTATGATCATATTTCTCCATGCAAGGCGAGCTCATTTTCTGCCAAGCAGTGCAAGCTCATTGTTGTCCAACGATGCGAGCCCATTCTCCTTGTAATGGTGTGAGCTCATCATTAATGACAATCACCACCCTCATTGGACACCCCACATGTCATCTCTCATCCAGTACTCGGTGCGAGCACGGGTCGGGACGAGCCCGGACTTAAATTTCGTGCGAACCGGTTTCCAGCCCATACTCAAATTTCCTTAAATAATGAATTGGATGACCTTCTCTTCCATCCTCTTTGACATAAAGTGACTTGAAGTTCTGCATGCATGGTACCTGTTGTGTGAGCTAAAACATCTTGTTGAGGCTAGAGACAGACCCCCTGTCTAGGGAGTGTGCTAGAATTCCTGCTCAGATCGGACTAAGCGTATACACCATTACTTGACCTGCTTCCATTTGCTTACGGGTGTCTTACACCTTTTTGTCTTCCTATGTTATGAGGGCTCACACTTTCACCAAGCCTCTTCAATCTCATATTCCTCAAGGTAAGAACTTTTTATCCTTCACATGCAATGCAATGAGAGCTCAACCCCTCATCTACCCCATTAATCCTTATCTTTTAAGTTTCTTGGTTGTCTTCGCAATCAATGGGAGCCCTTACTCTCTTCAAACATGTGATTCTGATAGAGGCTCTCCTCTCTTCACTCTTGTATTCCCCGTATTATACTGGCAATGTGAACATAGCTCTTTTGTTCTCTTAAACCAATCTCATCAATCCTATAAACTCTCAGTCTGTTTAATATGCGTAACCAACGCTAGCCTAAGCTAGTTAACCTTTCAACGCTAGCCCATGTCACTTAGTCTGATCAACGTGAGACTATGTTATGTGGCTTTTCAACAAGATCTCAGAGATATGTCTTTGTATTTGAGCTTAAAATCATAAAAATAAAGTTTCACCCATAACCGCTACCCCCCGGTTATTTGAAGTAATTTCAACTGACTCAGTGTAAGACATGATGAAATATGTCCACTCCATGGACTACAATAATTTACTCTTCTAAATAAAGTAACTTCCTTCGTTATCTATAATGCAGAGTGGGCGAAGGCCCAGCTCGGGTCGCGTGAAGCGGGTGGAAGCCCGGCTCGGGTCGCGCAGAGCGGGCGGAGGCCTAGCTCGGGTCGCGCGGAGCGGGCAGAGTCCTAACTCGGGTCGCGCGCAGAGTCCCAAGGCCTGGCTCGAGACGCACGGAGCGCATAAAGTCCTGACTCAAGTCTCGCGCAGTGGGTGAAGGCCCCGGCTCAATGCGCGCGAAGCAGGCCGAGGCCACTAATTCTTCTTACTGATTGTTGTGATGTTGGTCCTAGTATTACCTTTGATATAGTAGATGATCTAGCTGGCCAAATTTTAAAGAATGCCTCACTGGTCAAAGAAACATCTCACGAAAATACATCTCAAGACCTTGTTGGCCAAACCGCATAGGAGACCTCGCTGATCATATAGGCATCCTAAGAAGAGAGCATCTCATGAAGATGCATATCACGAAGAGGCGTCTCAAGACCAAGCTGGCCAAGCTTGTCATTGAGGCATCCCAAAAAGGCTATGTTGAACCCAACATATTGGATCCATACTTTGTGAAGGAACTCTTTCCTAACCAAATAAGAGCCTCACTTTACCATCATTTTTTACTGCGGAGTCCTCTCCTCACCCCCTGGTCCATCATGCTGGTGTATCGCCTTTGAAAAAACTGGTTCATGCCTCGGCCCTCCACAGACCTAGCTGTCTTGCTTCACCTGACTAAGTGGCACTTCACCTTATTCAAGTTCCCCTCTTATTCTTCCTACTCCCTCCCGCCAGACTTTCATCCCAATACTTGCTTGATTTCTACATCCTTCTCCCTAAGATGTAAACCCCTCCTTCTAGCGCCAAATGTTATAGGGAGAATTTCGTATAACAATGTTTTAGAGGTTGTTTGCCGGAATAAAGATCTGGGGTGATGTTTTGTGGTGGAGGAAGTTTGTTGTGGGTGGTGGCTGAGCTCGTATGATGACTCCTCAGTAATTAAATAGAGAATGAGTTATTTCTCTTACCCTTGTCGAGTGTCAATTGTCGTATCATACAAGGTGCCTACATACCCCTTTATATAGGGATCAAGCCTCACGTAATTCTTGGGGAACAAGTCATCGAATAGGGTTAGGGTTTTCTCTAGCCCACTCAGCCCAAAGCCCATTAATAGTCAGGATTATCCATCCACGTCACGTCCGATAACACACGTTATCCTATAATCTCGCGGCATCTCCGTGTTTCTTCCCGTAATTATAGGAATGTCCCGTGTAAACCAAAAAACATCCATTCCACAAAAGGAATTTCTATATTTGGGATTCACCCATGGTGCGAGCTGGCCAGGCTCGCACCGCACAATTCAACATAAACATAAAATACTTAAAGTTAAGTTTACCTTCACACAAAGCGAGCCCTCAACAACCAAGTGGTGTGAGCTCTCACAAGGATGCGAGTTCAATGTCCCTCACAGCTATGCAAGGTGCGATCCCGAGATTCGGCTAGCACGTGCGAGCCCGAGATCCGGCTAGAACGAGGCCGAGATCAGGCTAGAACGAGGCCGAGATCCGGCTAGCGCGTGCGAGCTTGAGATCTGGCTAGAACGAGGTCGAGATCCGGCTAGCACAGCGAGGCCGATATCCGGTTAGAACGAGGCTGAGATATGGCTAGCACAACGAGGTCGAGATCCGGCTAGCGCATGCGAGCCCGAGATCCGGCTAGCACGAAGCCGGGATCCGGCTAGAACGAGGTCGAGATCCGTCTAGCACATCGAGGTCGAGATCCGGTTAGAACGAGGTCGAGATCCGATTAGAACGAGGCCAAGACCGAGCTAGTGAAGTGTGCTCGATCCGCCAGCTAGCATGCTGACCCAACCTCCCGATAGCGAGATGAGCCCAAACTCCTTAAAGAGGTGTGCTAGAACCCCTTTTAGTGAGGTGGGCTGGAGCTCGAGTCCAGCTCGCGTTGAGTCCATGTGTCCGTTGTTATATTTTCGTTCATCTTCAATGTCTTTATTAGGCTCAATATGAGCATTCTATATTAGTGAAGTGAATCGGAGCCCCAGCTCATTTCAACTCGGTCTACTAGGCCATTTTTACTAGGATTCAAGATGGGTCTGCTTAGAGCCCATGTCCAAATTTGAGCATAACAGTTGGCACAAATACACACACATAAAGTGAGGGGTAGAGCAGAAACATTAGCTTTAAGTTCTGGAATAGCTCAGTGGGAAGACAGAGAAGACTTTGTCTAGCTCGTACTGCTCTTGCTTTTGTAACAGTTTATAGCTCAGTCACTGCAAAAATACAGACTTACCTGATTCAGAGAGACACACTGCATGATGCATGAGACGGTGAGAGTTCTGGTGACACTGTCATTGCATGCAACAAATCAGAGATACCCCATCAGCTTCATTCATTAACAGTCCCATGTACTTTGCAGATCCCAATAAGATTAAACAAAAAGATGCTATCAAACTGCATGATAGAAGTTCTACGCAGCACTATACTTACTTTTTAGCTAGCTACCCCGCCTAATATTAAAATAGCTCAAGTACATAGGACTTATTTCTTATCTTCCAAGTGTCGGTCAGATTTGTTAGAACATATACTCGTTCTAGCATGGAAGCCTAATTATTAAAATAAAAATACTTAGCAACACAAAAAGGTTATATCCATCCAGATTAGAAACGGCCAAAATATAACCACCTTATTTATATATGTACCCACACTACTGGTTGTTTCATCTAGTTAGACATTATCAAGACAAGGAGCAACCGAGCAGGGTAGATTGAAATCCCGACCTTGTTAAATAAAATTAATAATTTCTTTTGGTCCCAAATGTCATGAAAAAAAAACATTTTTTTCAAGTAATGCAATTTAGCCCCGATTTTTTTAGATTCTGGCTTTGTCGCTGCAATCAAAATAAGAAATCCGAAATAGCTAGAATACATGTCATACACACACATATATATATATATATATATATATATATATATATATATATATATATGAGCTTTAATATATATGATGTGATTACTGATATATGATTAAGCTGGTTAGATCAATTATACTACATGACATAAGCTATTTCCTTGAAAAATAACTTTGACATGAACATCTGGAGTTTACATAAAAGGTATATAACCTCTTGAACATTAAAACTCAATGTTTAAGGTCTAAGGAAGTGTTGTGTACTGATCAAAGTTAGCCCATGCTTGAATTTCCTTACTATTCCCAGTGCCACTGCTGTTGGCTGGAAGTTGATTCACAACAGGTGCATAACTAGAATTACCAAAACACCACTCATTTTCCAAGTTTGCAGCACTAATATTTCCCGTATTCTCTACTCTTGAATCATCAGCTGGTTTCGATGAAATCTCTAGGTTCTGAAACAAAATGGGCTGCGGCTTCTGAGTCTGAGTTTTGGTTTCGAGGTAGTTAGCAGTACCGCTAATCATCCCATTTTGGAGTTGATAGTTATTATTATCACCACCGTTAAACATTGTGTTAAACCTATCTTGTTGTAACTTCCAATGAAGATCTTGGTTGATTGAACTCAAGGACTCTATAGAAGAAGCCAGATTACTGTTAGCAGGTCCGATATCATGAAGTAATCCTCCTCCAAACTTATCTGCATGATCTTTCTTGAGAACAGAAGGTGATGAAGAAGAAGAAGATAAAGGAAAATTATTGAAAGCCAAGAATTGACTTAAATTGTTGCCAGAATTAGGATCCAAACCAAAATTAGAAATAGCACTCGACGACAATGGTACTGTCGGAATGTCCCCAAATGAAGAAACCAACTGATTACCAACGGGAGTAGGAGTTGTCGAAATATTGTTGAATCTAGGAAAATTTGTGAGGCCTCCTCCAAGTTGAAACTCCAGACCATTAAAGAACCTAAATCCACCGGTATCTGAATACGAAGAAGCTCCTGAGGAGTCCTTAAAGACGTCTCCGGGGGAGAGCCTTGAAGAGGAAGCTCTAGCAGTCTTCCTGTTTTTCCTACAACCACCACCAACAGGCACGTTGCGTAAGGCTCCTCCTTTAGTCCAGTATCTCTTACATGTCTTGCAGAAATGTCTTGGTTGAGTGAGGCTGTAATTGTTGTAGTAACAGAACTTTGTGTTTGGAGAATCACATCTGGGGCAGTTCAGGGCTGCTGGTGGCCTTGTTGTCGATATGGGTTTGCTGCGGATGCTTGAATTATCATCTCTGTTCTTGTCCGACGACATCAGTGTGCACCTGATATTTGAAATAAAACCCTAAAAATTAGGAAGGCAGGGGTGATGGGTAATTATAGAAAACATGTAGAGAAGTACTCTGTATATAGAATTTGGTTGTATATTATTGAATGGACTCATGCATGGGAGTGATTCTTATAAGGCAAAAGAGAAGAAATTACGGAATGCTGCAAAGTGTTTGAAGCTGTATCATGTTGCTAAGTACTATAAGCTGTATTTAAGGTTAGATCTGATCAGAGAATTCGTGAAGCCAGTAGAGAGAGAAGATCTAGTGGTCACCACAAGGAAAATTACTCGTTTTTGTGGTTGCTTACACACATAAACAGTGTGTAATATTAGACATACATATGATGCATGTGGAGAGAGAGCGACAAATGGACAGATGATTTGTTGATAGTGATGACCATACAGTATATAGCTTTGATCTGCATGTACCAAAAATCCAAATAAATGTGGCTGCATATATTCATAATCCATTTAATAGATTTACATGTTAACTGAATGAGCTGAGCAATTTGCTGGGCTAAAAATATTAAGCACGTCTCACTTTGAATTTAAAATCTCAAACTATAATTCCCACCGGGAGCCGGAATCAAGAGAGGCTAGCGTAGCTACGGCTGACCTTCGAAAATTAATAAAGAATTTGTTTTATTTGTCATGATCTTTAGTTAGAAATCAGTAAAACTTGATTTTGAGCCCCGGCTAATCTACAAAATTTAACATTATATTCTTTTAGCCTCGGTTATCACGGAATCCTGGTTCCGCCATTGATCCGCTCGCATTCCTCCTAGTTCTTATATTTTACTTCAATTTTGGTTAATTTTTCTTTCTTAATTTTAATGAAATCAATCAATTTATCATTTTTTTTTCTTGTCCTCTCGGTACTCATTTTTAAAGAAATAGGTAGAAGAGAGGGAGTATACATTTTTATTATACTAAAGAAAATAAATGTGTGTCCACTCATAAGTGCATCATCAATAATGTGTAGGATATACTATCATTCTATACTTTTCAGAAGAATTTGAAAACTAATTCAAGATTGGCAGAGTAACATTTAAGAGGAACATGAATATGTATACTGGTTAAAAATCTGAGACGTTGAAAAAGCTAGATGCAGAGGAATCATTAAAATGTGATTAGAATTTAGGATGCTAGTGTACAGTAATGAATACTTGAAGAGGACGGGGAAGAATAGAATCAGCCAAACTGAAATAGTAGATATATAGCTACCTAAAAAGATATCTAAGCTATTAAAACAGAGAGTTAAGAAACGCATTTTTGCAGCAGAAGGGGGCACACTAAAATCAGGAAAATTAGTTGGCTGGAGTTTTAGTACTATAGTTGAGTCTCGAAATAATCTAAATTCTGGTTCCGCCACTCTACACTTGCAAGCTTTTTTATTATTGCATTTTCTCGCGAAGTTGCATCTACATTATGTGATTTTTGTATAATGTGTAAATCCAAAAACTGTGTATTAATATACATTTGATACATCTACAATGAAAATAAGATAAACTGAGGTCCCAGCCCGGCAACGCCATAACCATCTATAGCCGTATATGCAGGCAAAACAGCTACTACCTTTTTTCCTTGGTTCTTAATTTCTATGTTCTGTCTTTTTCACCTCCACCTCCCTCTTTTACTACACTGCACAACTGTAATTTTGCTATGACTTCAATATTAAATTCTTTTAATCACCTTGCAAAACATGGGCTAGGATTTTATTATATTTTATTAAGTTTAATATGTTAAAAAGGTAAGTTTAGAGGTTGATTGAGAGCCAAAAAATAATTGTTAAGTATATTGTTAAGATGACATTACAATCGAAAATTCTATACATGTAACATCCAAAAATGTGTTCTTTATAAAGAGCGACCTTTTTCGTATAATGTTAAGATGACATTACAATTGAAAAGGACGTTACCAAGTAGAAAACAGACCAGTTGCAGAATATGTGATGGAGAGAGGAAAAGAGTTATAAACCGGCATAAAACTAGAGTAAACAAACAGTATGTTAGGTAACACATATATACATTATGCAATTCTTAGTTTCACTTGTTTGTAGCTAATCTATACTATTATCTAACACGAGAGGACAGAGAGAGACAGCGAGGGAGAGGGAAGGAGCTCGTGATGAAGAGGGCTTGATTCCCGTGAGATTAGAACCAAACAAGAGTGCAAGACATGCACAATATAGCTATAGATAATGCCACTTATCATAGGTTACAATGACAAAAGGCCCTCATTTTTCCTACATATACGACTTCATTTCACTAATTAAATGCATATTGTAGTTCGCTGTACATGAGTTTGAGTTGGAAGATTTCCGTGTTTGCTACCCTGTTTTACATATGAAAACGGAAGGAGAAATTCGAGTTTCGTTTTTAATTTTCTCTAGTCAAAATATTTTGAAGTACAAAGGAGGGAGAAACGGAAATCGAATTGCAGACGTTTTCTAATGCTAAGACCAGCTTGGCATCAAATCTAGCTAGCTTCCGATAAGCTGCAAATCAAAATGTACCTTGAGAATCAAAATCCATTACAGAAGCAAAAAAAAACTACCTACTTGCTAACCAATCTTACCTAGGAATTCTACTATTTATTTTCTTCAATTTTTTCAAAGTCCAGGAGGCTTGTTAAAAAGGTCGTTACTCCTAGCCAGACTTTGAACTCTTGCCTTGTCATGAGGGGCTGGGCAGGAGATAGAACAACACTAGACTATATCCGGAATCTTCAACTTTTCTACTTCTAGTTGTATGAAACTTCTTTAATCTTGGTAGCCTGGCTGTTCGAAGCGAATGTAGTCATACATGATTCCTCTGAAAGGCCTACCACCTACTGCTTGTGTTAAAAAGATTACATTTCCTCCTTGAAGTAGTAAAGATCCGCCAACATTAACACTATATAGCCTGTATAACCCATGAATCCCATGCCTTGCTATTGCATTGTCCTGCCCAATGAGCCCTGTCGTGAAGTGAGGACTAGTGGGATTGTAGTTATTTATCCGAACCTTAGACATGCAAGTTAAAGAGTTCGATCAGCAAATAAATTTTAAGAATACTAAAATTTACATGTAACATATTCGAACAAGAGACATGTTAATCGTTATAGACCGAGAATGAGATGTAACTGGAAAGTTTAAAGAGCATATTTTTCTCACTTGTAATTCAGCTGTAGTGGCTGAGGCTAATGCCAGATGCAATGTATAGTTTCCGCTTTCATCAATTTCTTCAAGATCAAATAAAATTTGCCAGGTGGTAGGTACATATGTTTTATTTCCTATATTCCTGAAACAATGCAATGTTAGAAGTACAATGCAGTTTATCAGATTTGTAATGATTATTATAATGAAATTTATATAATTTTTTATGCATACTTTAGCTTGAAGTAAGCACCTGTTAACATGAGCAAAGAACCAGTCTATCTGATAGTTACTAACACCAACGGTGTAGACTAAATCTTGATCAGGATATTCATCTGTATACCGATCCCACAGTCCATATTGTCTGAACCTGTTATGAATTGTGTAATAAACTGGTTAATATGCATATCCTGTTATTCAATTTGTTATATGTATTTTTTCGAGTAGAATGAAAGAGTTGTGAACCCAACGGTTTTCAGTTCCGGAGGAATTAAGTACAGATGAACAAAAACTGATGCTTGAGTGGCAAATGTACCAAATATACTTTACCCTTGTGCACTGTTTTGGACATATAATTGATTCAGCAGCATGGGGTTTGGCTGAGGCACATAAAACTCAGCAGCAGTGCGGTCAGGAATGCCAATTTCCCAAATGGTGGCACCATTTCTTGGAGGAACATATTCAAGTTCACCTAGTTTAATTCTACTACCTGTTTAAGTCCGAGCTTATTAGCTACAGTTATTTCTTTTTTATGTTCATCTTAAAGAAGGAAAACGACTTAAATCGGAACACCTCAAACCTGATCTGATGTTGATAAAGAGATTGTACTTATAATCACCAATGAATCCTGGTACCCAAGCATACAAGCTGTAGTTCCCAACTCGGACATCTTCGAGTAAGAAGTATCCCTCATCATCAGTTTGTGTCCAAAATTGATATCCCTGTATGTATGTTGTAGATACAAACAAACATTATAATTTTGTATGTAGCTAAAGCCTAAAAATGATCAGCATGCCATAATGAATAATGATAACCTTATTTTCTGTTTGCCACGATCCTACATCTCCAGGTGCAGCCAATCCCACATAAGCAGAACCAGCAGTCATCAACTCATCGTTGATGTACCTACAGAAGAATTAATCAGTTGTTACATGATAAATAATACATGCCGATCATTTTGACACTATAATCTGGTGGATGCCTCAAATTATCTTGGTAACGGGAGATTTAGTGTGACTATTTCAATTTATGCAAATGACAATAACCAATATAATTATAGAACATATACATGTCGACCTTCCTACTTAACAGTTTTACTACATTAGAGTCGTGAGCTATCTTTCGCTATGGTTGTTCTACCACAATGAATCATGCAAAAATTTCACATAATCTGGTACTATAAGAATTAAAAGTTTTGTTTTTTTTTCCTTCTATTTTATGGTGAAATTTGCTCATTACCTGTCGCGGACCAGTAACCTTCCACTCACGATGCCTCGCTCATGGGCATATGGATAGTCTTCTGAAAGAGGGAAATCGTATGGCCAACTTTCAGTTTCTATAAGCATCTGAAAATCAAAGTGGTTAAAATTGTGATACATATAATACATTTTTGCACCTATGCGAAAATTACAGTAACGAAATAAAAGGATAACCTGTTCTTTAGCATCTGCCCAGAGTTCAAGGGGACTCTCATCCTCTACGGAGTTTAAATAAATAAAAACAGGGCCAAAAACCTTTTTCCATGACTCTCCTTCTCCCAATCTTATTCCCAGTGATATTCCAGCGTAATGAGTACTAAAGAACATCTGGAAATGATTGCATATTCTTGTCATCTTTGGAAAGACCATACTTGTATTATTTGCATTCAGAACTTGTAGGTATTATTAGCTCAACAACATTTTTGCACTTACAGATAGAGTTATAGGACCTGCGTGAGAAGTGAGGTCTTGTTTAGTAGGCCCAGCAGTTCGGAACTCATCACTTGGTGTAATCATCCAAAAACCAATGGCTGGATCCGCGGATATCCATCCATGTACTCTATTGTCTTTGTTTTCACATGAATACTGATATTTGTCATCGACCTGCACTTCGTACTTGCTTGTTATAGCTTTTTTACAATTACCTCATCTAAATAACAAATGGATTTCAGCAAATGTTAAGTTTGAACTGTATAAAAATGCAGATGTTGGTTGATATACAAACTAATTTAGCCTACAAACTATTAATTTGTACTACAACAAGACCAGTAATTTTAGTTCGCTCATATTGTTTGCGGCTAAATTAAATTTTAAAGGAACATGAGTTATCATGAATATTTATTCAAGAGAAATGGCAAATGACCTTTTGCAATTATTTTTTGAAAAGAGCAAAAAAATCAAACTAACCTCTCCTTTAAGAAATGTATTAGATGGATTCGTCAATAGCACAGCTTCTGGATAGTCAAGTGGCTGTCCCCTTTTGCGGTCTTCTGCTGTTGGCATAATCCTTTGTCGATCATCAGAAACCGCCATGTAGCGAAACCTAGAAGATAAACGATCCATTACCTGTTGTGTTGCAACTATTACAGGCAGTCACGAAAACAGATTATGGGAATAGTTGTGTACAAGTCATCTTGTAGCCTGAAAACAATTCTCCCTTGGTACAGAACGATAGCTGGATGTTCTTCTAGGTGCTCAAATATTGA
The DNA here is from genome assembly GCA_030848705.1 of Heracleum sosnowskyi. Lineage (NCBI taxonomy): Eukaryota > Viridiplantae > Streptophyta > Magnoliopsida > Apiales > Apiaceae > Heracleum > Heracleum sosnowskyi. The sequence goes on from CM061237.1 coordinate 15,875,311, forward strand.
GTAGGAATAGAAACCACTGATGCCTCGGAGCACTATGTATCTTCATACAATTTTCAGAATACCAAATAGATGTTAATGTAATATCTTTCTCAGTAACAGATAGGCAAACTAAGACAGACTAAATTGTCGTACCTTTTGTCTACATTAAGCCTTAATCCATTTTTGTTAAGAGAAGGATTGTATGTTTTTTTGAACGAAAGCTCTACTTGATCTTCATCTTCCAGTACTACACTAAAATGTATCCCTTCAAACCTGATTACAATCCCAATTTTTAGTTAGCTGATTAGAATAGAAATGAGAAGCAAATAAAATGATAGACTATAAATTTTTCATCGTAAAGATTGTGCAAAGAGGATAAAGCACGAATCGTATTCTATTCTTGCCATATCCTAGGTTTAAATTCCATTAATAGAATGAAACTGAGAAAGCCATTATAAGTTTATATATTGATATAGAGTGGCAGTCTAGTAGAAACTAGTAAAGGCCTGTCTGTGTGGAAATGGTGAACAACCTACTGGTAAAGGCGTATCACTTTACGTTTAGTACTTATTCCAAATATAATTTTCAGTCGTTTCCAGTTTCCGATACACAAGAGAAGAAACTACCTGTCAGTAATATCTCCAGGATGTTCTGGCTTGCTCCAAACAACATCCCAGTACCTACAAAAAATTGTGAAGTTGATCACTCAAAGAGATGTTCAAATATTCATAAATTTAATTCAACATGAGTAAATAACCGGAATATCAAACTTTAAGTTCATACATTTAAGAATTTACTTCAATATGAGTACGCAAACATAGTATAGTTCGACTTTCTTTACATGAGGTCTAGAGCTCGAATTTTGTCAAAAAAAAAAAAATGTGTTTGAGAAAAAAGAAAGAAACAGAATATCAAACTTTACCCTCTATCTCTTTCTACATCACTTTGTTCAAGAATATTATCAACCCCATTGTATTGAATCGCAATGACCATACCCTCCGGAGTTGAAAAGGTAATGTTGACAATTCCATTGTCCACCACAACCTAGAACACTTACATTTGTTAAGTTTTCAATACAAAAGTGAGATGTTGTCATGTAATTACAAAACTACTAGGCATTTCATTAGTGTGTTTTCCTTATTATTTGTTTTAAGCAATGTTGACCAAAATATGTGTCTCAAAAGTCAAAAGATTATTTGTAAGAATATTACATAATCATCCCATCTATGTAGCTGAAGAGGTGGTGAATCCGCAACATCACTCATGTTTTTCTTCGAAAACCTTCTGCAAATAGAACAAAAAACAATTAGAATCATCAAACGTACTCAGTATATCCCGCTTGCAGGAAAAGGTCCGGGATTTTAAAAACAGTTGGAATATAGACATATGACTAAGAATTGAGGGTCTGATAATAAGATTCAACCTAAAATTAAAAAAACATATTCGAATAAATACATGGAAAGAGTGTGAAAATAAGTAAAGAAAGCAGGAATCCTAAATTATCTTCAATAGACTGGTTTCAGCTTTATGTTGGAAACTGAACATCACGAGGTGGATATAATATACAAAGCTTTCAAGCCGGTATCGAATGTAACTTTATGTGATAAACTACACATCACAAGAACATATTTTGAGCCGTGAACATATATGAATGGACATTCACTTGTGACGAAGAAACCCATGTGGACCACACAGAAAGTAAAAGAAGACGAGTAAGAAAAAAACAAGAGAATGTGTGTTGAGTGAGTAAAACTGGCCCTCTTTTTCCTACCACAATTTTTTTGTTTTGGTTTGTCACATGCTATCCAACAATTTTGCCATGGAAACTGGAACAGAGTACTCTGTATTCCTCATGTATTTGTTTCTGGATTCATCATGTATCTAACAAATACTTAGGTGTAGCGCTATCTTCCTCATTCCCTTTACGAAACGTCTGAGGTCGAAGTTCGAAACTTGTCAAAAACAAGGGAAATGTGTTCAAGTACAGACTAACAAAACATTAGGCTTTGCATGGCAATATGAGTATATTTGTTATTTCCAAATTCAACTTTCTATAATGCATAATCTATCTAATAGACAAAAACATACAGTTTTCCCATTTAAAATAGAATGATAATATATTGGCACACTCACTCCTGGCTTTCTTGTTTCCAATACTAGCTACTATTGTACAACATTTGTGTTCACAGTGCACATATGGACTTATATTCAACTGTCAGAAAACCCAAGAAAAAACCTGATGCAAATATATACTCTACATGTGCAGACACATAATGTGCATATGAATTAATGACACACAATTACAAGTTAACATAGTCCTCTTATATTCTTATTCACTCATAGACACATACTTGTATTTTTTCTAGCTTGCATTGTCATGCTTTACTAACAGAATGTAAAATGTAGCTTTTCAGACTGAGGTTACTATTAAGTAACCAGCGTATCTAAAATATTAAGATGTCAGAATAAGGCCCGAAAGAATCTTATGTTCTTCGACACTTCCCCTCAATCGTACGATTGCCAATAACCAATACAAGCATGTGTTTCAGTGTGTGTGTGTAGAAGTAAGAAATGAGAGAACTAAACTGGCTTCCCACAGTGCATTGAGCAAGCAGAAACAAGTGAAACACAATCCCATAAAGCCATCCCCATTGCCTCTTCCTGCACACCATTTCCATTTCAAAATAAACCTGCCAGAAAATCGAAACCAAGACACCGTAAAATTACATTCCTTGTGAATCTTCATACATTCCTTATGAATCTTCACTGCCATGAAAACAAAAGATGTAAATTTAAAGAATGAAACAAGACAAACCTGGAGAATGACTTGTCTTCGAAAACAACCTTAGTTGCAAAAGCCACTGCCTTATGACCTTTGCTTTGTTTCTACTTAATATTGCTAGTGCTACTGCAGAACCACAAGGCTTGTGCCTTGACCTAAAGAAAATATACAATAAGATTACTAGTGCTGTTTCAACTTTTTGTTTGTGTAGTTTTGTGGACAACGCAGCAGTTCTAGAGAGTTGTGCTGGAATTATAGAAAAAGAAAGGGAATGCTCTCTGGTTTGCTTCTTTTTTGTGCTATTTGATACACGTTACAGTATCTTTGTTTTTCTTTCTTTCTTTTTGCGTATTTTATCTTTTTAAGTTTTTTTTTATGTTATATGAGTGGCTGATTTTTGGGAATAATGGATTTACATATGTCATTGAGATAATTTTGACGTCTCGGAAATATCAAATTTGATTATCACTGATCTGGGTCTCGCAATTACGTACAAGATTTATTAATTTAAATTCTTTAGCTTAATTCAGCATTCGATTCCTTACAACTACTTATTATACAAGATTTATTTATTTACTTTAATTTCATTAATTCCATTCAAAGTTCAATTGTCTATAACTTTTATACTCTTTATTAATAAAGAAAATAATGTTAAAATATCGCGCGGTACCAAATTCAAGATTAATTGCCTATAACCATATATTTAAATAGTATTTATTTATTATATATTTATATCATTCAAATATCTATAAGTACATTTTTTTAATAATTAAAATTATTAATATTAATAAGCAAAATAATGTGAAAATGACGCACGGTACCAAAGTACCAAATTTGATTATCACAAAATCCGGGTTCGATTCCTTGCAACTACGTAATTATACAAGATTTATTTACTTTAAATTTTTTAACTTCATCCGGGGTTCGATTCTTTTCAACTACGTAATTATACAAAATTTATTTATTTACTTTAAATTTATTAGCTACATCGAGGGTTCGATTCCTTACAGCTACGTAATCATACAAGATTTATTTATTTACTTTAATTTCTTTAGTTCTACAAACGGTTTGATTGTCTATAACTACATAATTAAATAGTGGTTTATTTATTATATTTTTATCATTCAATTCTCGACAAATATATTTTTTTAAAATATTTATCAATATTATTATATTGATGTCGACTCATGCTCGGCGCACGGGTTATGGGCTGGTATAAAAATAATTAAGAAATGATGCCGAGATGTTATCAACAGAAATCAGGGTTTTGTTTGGGGATATATAAAATCGGGTGAGAAAGGAATAACTTTTTTATTATTTTTCGTTTCAGCTTGTTTCTTTTGAGAACGGATATTCAGTTCTATTAAAAAAATTCTTTACTTTTTTAAGAAGTATTATTAAAAAATGATGAATACAAAAGTGTACAGGACAGGAGCAATCAGCCGCAGCAACACCTTATTGAATAGCAAATTCTATCGTAAAATTATTAGGAATCTCGAAAAATTATTTATTTGCTCTTATGATTATGATTGTCGATCTACAAAAAGTAATGAAAGATATATTCATATTTGCTTCTTTTTCGTTTAAAATTTGTTTAATATTATTTGGGATATTACATTTGATACCATTGTACAATTGACTTTTTCATTTGGTACCACACAAAATTTTTGATTTTCAAGTGGCACCATCGTACTTTTGGCTTCATCTCCATAATATCACTCCGTTAATCAACCGTTATAAAATTATGGGATTTTACATTTGGTACCCCTTGAAATTTTTTACTTCCAAGTGACATCATTCTAATTTCGGCTTCAATTCCAAAATACCACTTTTTAATGAATCTGATGAATCTGTTCAAACTCCTTGATTTTATGCCCCTCAAAAAAAAATTGTTTGGCATCCCTTTGCCCACCAAAACCAAGGAGTCTGATGAGAATGATCATATTCATCGAAATTATTAACATAGTGATATTTTGGAGTTGAAACACAAAGTAGAAGGGTACTACTTAGAAATCGAAAACTTTAAGTGGTATCAAATGGATAAGCTCATAATTTTGTAACGGTCAACTAATGTTTGGTTAACGGAGTGGTATTAAGTGGATGAAGCCAAAAGTATGATGGTTTCACTTGGAAGCCAAAAACTTCGAGTGGTACGAAATGGAAAAGTCAATTGTACAATGGTACCAAATGGAATATCCCATATTATTTATTTCTTTCCTCTTAGTACTTGAAATGTCAAAATTGTCCTTTTGTTTATTATTTTAAAAAAATAGTTGTTTAAGGGAGTTGAACTCGAGTCTATACAATAATATGCAAATCTTCCTACCACCACACCACTCAATCATATGTGCTCTAAATCACACACATCATATCTATGTGTGGGTGTGTTGCGTGAGGAAAGGAAAATTTGGTATCTATTATTATATATCTATTTTATTATAGCTCAACAAGGAGCAATAATTCATAAGACATTTTATTTCAATCTAAATTGGTGATGCATCTTATTCAATTTGAAATATCTAAAATTTTCTTGTGTTTACTCTTTTTTTTAAAAATAAACTTGTTTTTCAATGGTATTGAACTTGAGTCTATACACTAATTTGCACATCTTCCTATCACCACACCATTCAGTCATATGTGTTCTACATCACACACAATATATGGGTGTGTGTCGTGTGAGTAAAGAAATATTTTGGTATCTATTATTATATCTATCTATTTTATTATTATAATAACACAACAAAATCTTTTAATTGGTGAGACAATTTAATCATGAGACATTTTGTTCGTGATTAGAAATGACTAACTTGCCCCTGTGTTTATTATTTATTTAAAAAATATTATTCTAGAAATTGAACTTGGATTTATCTATTAACTGAAACATCTTTACATCATTAGACTACATAATCACATATTTTTTTGAACCTTGCACAAAATATTAGTGTTTCATTTAATAAGAGACGTTCTATTTAACTTCAAAATACATAGAAATAATTATGTGGCTAAATTGAAATTAGGTTATAATCTTTAACTTGTACACTTTCATACCACTTGAGCACAAAGGCATATATGTTGTGATTCATAGACATATATGTGCGTAGAGGCGAACCTACATTGAGACCGGACATGCCTTGACCACCCCCAACTTTTCCGGATTGTAAGTAGTTTCTTTTATGTAGTGTCAACAACGACGAGAATCAAAGTCACAAAATAGAATGAAAAAAGTCATTTTGGCCACCCCAACGAAGTAGAGATGGAAAGATATTCACATAACGAAGAGAATTCGACTAGGGTTTTAAGACAAAAGTTGATGCATAGTATAAGAGTTAGAAAAGATAACAGTGAATATCCAATACATAACCCGTGTATATAGGATATTAAATTAAGATATTTCATATCAACAATAATCCTACTATACTTATCATAAGTATTTAAACAGGTTAGGGAATTCAACCGATTTTTTCAAACGTAATTAAATTAAGAAATACTAAGTTTACGGAGACAGAATATAATCATAACAATCATTGTACAAATATGAGGATAATCCAAAATATCACATATAAAATTCAAATTACTAACAATTGGGGTTATAAACAAACCAAAAATATATAATACAAGTATTATACACGTATTTATAAAATAGTGAAATCACTATATAAAGAAAACTTAAAATTGTAAACAAATAAATTTTTAAAAAAATAAAAATTCTGTCATAAATATCATTAATTAAAATATTTTCGCACAATACTCGAAATGGCTCGTGCCTCATTTTCTAGCATAGTATAAAAATGTATTGTTGTTAAGGATATAAAATGGTGGAATGAACATATTTTACAATAAATTAAAATGTATATGATCCTACTTATGCAGTGCATATATTTCAAAAGAATAAAATGTAATTGAAAGTATATATTCCTCGATGTACATGATTGGAAGATAATATAATAATGATTAAGAATGAAATGATAAGGAGTTGGTTAAACAGTTACTACAACTATCAGTTGTCTGATGTAATTGGCCATATATTACGTAACCGCTGAATAATATTATTATTTACGTACAACCGAATTTGTAGAACTAATCGTCCAACCGAGTGAAGTTACACAGTTGTTCGGCATCTCAACTTCGCAAGACATCCGTATCATCAGGTTTCAGTTCTCCATTCTCGAGCCTTTACTACCATAAAAAAATTAATATTTATATGCGATCATGTTCACTTTCTTAATATTATATCAATTACTTTAAAATATCGGATGTGAATCTAAAAGAACAACCAAACGCACAACAATTATCAATAATGATAGGCACTCAGTACTCCTAAGAGTTGAACTACTTCCATGTACAAGCATCATCTACGGGGTCAAAGTTTCTTGTGAAGCACTTCGTACAAGCATCAATATAGGTATAAAAATAAAACTAAACATAATCAATGGTAGTATGATCCAGAATCCACTAATATGTACTTCGCAACATGTACCAATGCACATTAGCAACACAACCACTATGCAAAGATGTAACTATATTAGCTAAAAAATAAAACGTTGTTACTAAGAAGTGGTTAAATTTAAAAAATATTCACCTTTGATTCAGTCATTTATGTTATAATATCGTAGAGTTTAACTCTTTTATCTAAGTACATATAAATACCTAATTACATGTAAATAACAATTCACAAATAGTGACTACAAATCTTGGGGAAGTTTGTTTCCACTTTTTATGAACAGTGTACATAATCTCATATACACTAACGTGCAATAGCAAGAAAGTTAAACACAAGAATTTTTTAACATAAATCTTGCACACACCAAACAATTTTAGTATCAAGGTTATTCATTTACAATTCAAAAAAAAAAACTCAATCTTGAATAGTTTATGTACCCATGCTAAGACGTTTGTTATACGATCCATGAGTCATCAGAAACACATCAACACCTAACAATTTTAGAAACGATGCTAGAGAATGACAGGTGCCTCGCACAGGTTTTCATGCTAGTTTGACAATTATAGCTCATCCTCCTACCAGTCCCATATATTAAAATTAACCTCGTACTTTTCCCGTATATTGTATTGTTAGAAATGAATATCACTTAGAAACTAGACATAGGGGGTGAATGGATAGTTTTGATATTTTTCGAAACTTTAAAACTAAATAAGTTGTTAGAGATTATGTTTTGTCAAATGTGGAATCAAAGTAAACAGAACACACACACAATCACTTTAATCTACTTTGTATTAAGTAAATTAAATACTACAGCTTCCAAAATTTCACAAAGGAAATTCTGGCTTCTAAACAAGACCACAGTTTTCTTGCTTTGCTTATAGAGAAAGAGTGCTTAAGATAAAATCTATGTGTATCTCTCTTACCGCTAACAGTAGGGTGTGCACAACATATATAGACCTATACAAACTAGTGCACACACCTATTTACACAGTTACCCCTAGCTAAAAGTCCAACTTGTCCTGCCATAAGAAGTTAACTGTGTCACGAAGGACCACTTGCTTTTCAGAGTCTTTCCCGTTTCTGTAGCTGCTTGTCTCTTACCTTTCTCTCCAAGTTTAGCTGTATATTTGCCATCTGTTCTTTGGACCACCTTACCAGAACGGATGCTTCAGTATTTGTCTCCTTTGAATTTTGGTTCTGTACCTTGATTTGTCTTGTTATAAATGGCTAAGTGTTGATGTCGTGAACTCCAGCATTTTCCTGACTTCACGATGTATCCTTTGAAGACTTCGTGACATAGCCTTTGGAGACTTCGCGATATAGCCTTTGGAGACTTCGCGATATAACCTTTTTGAGGACTTCGCGAACTAGGCTTTTTGAGGACTTTGCGGTCTAGGCCTTTTGAGGACTTCGCGATCTAGGCCTTGTGAGGACTTCACGATCTAGGCCTTGTGAGGACTTCACGATCCAGTACATTTTGACTTTGCGGTATCAACACTTCACGATATTAGTAATGAAGACTTCACGACATAGTTCATTTTGGACTATGCGATTTCAGTACTTCACGACATGGATATTTTGGACTTCACGACATAGTTCATTCTGACTTCACGGTATAGGGACTTAGACAAATTTCTGCAACTTATTTCTTCAAGGCCTTATTCACTCCAATCCTGTTGCATGAACAATTTGAACTTCTTCCAGGATAATTATTCCATGACCTATGTACATTCTAGGTGCAAGAAACTTACTAAGCTCATTATAACATTGAGCATACAGAATAAATCTAAGTACGTGAAAACAAGACAAGTACAATAGAGACCTATACTATATCCCAGTGAAAAAATTCACTAGGTCATGTAGTGTGACATAGTCACAAAGTATAGGCTTGTTAATAGTAGTATTCAGACATGCCTTGAGCCTAACATGTATCGCACCCCACTTAAAGTAAATAATTTTACAAAAATTTAATTGAAAGATATTTTCGCATTATATATTGTATAACTTCAAAAACAAATATAAATCATTCAAAATACATTATGTATAAAACTTTTATGAATATTTAATTTATTATTTATTATAACTACTAGCTTAAAACTCGTGTGATGCGCGAATTGTTTTAATAATTGTTATTTTAGTTTTTGTAAGTTTTAATATTTTATTAATTACATTTGTTAAAAACAATAAGCATGCTAAAATATGTATACTTTTTATATAATTAAAAACATTAAAATATGTTTTCAAATAAATAAGTAAGGGTTTGCCCGTGATATTTTTGGAAAATGAGGGGTTTTAGTAAGAAAAAAATAGAAAAGATAACATGTTTTAGTTGAATAAGATAATTGTCTGTGATATTTTTGCAAAAGGACAGGATTTTATTAGAAAAAATAAAAATTATGTTTAAATATTTTATTAATTATATTTGTTAAATAAATAAGTAGGCAGATTGAGATATGTAAATATTTTTAAATAATTAAAAGTATTAAAATATGTTTTAAAATAAATAAGTGGTTTGCCCATGATATTTTTGGAAAATGGGAGGTTTTAGTAAGAAAAATAGAACAAAATATCATGTTTTAGTTAAAAAAAGGTAATTACCCGTTATATTTTTTCAAAAGAAGAAGATTTTATTGGAAAAATAGAAAAAGTAATGTGTTTTAGCTGAAAAAGGTAATTAGTTATAAATAGGTACTGTTTTTATTTAAGATTATTTTTTTATAAATAAGTAAGGGTAATTAAGTAAAAACACTTTGGTACCGACAGACCGACCAAACTTTTAATATTTCGTCAATTATATAATAGTATAGATAGTATAGATAGTAATGCACTGATTGTTTTTTATAATTATTAATTTATTATTTACATTTTAATATTTTAGTAATTGCATTTGTTACAAAAATAAGTAGACATGTTAAAATTGATAAATTTTTTAAATAATTAAAAGCAGTAAAATAGATTTTAAAATAAATAGGTAAGGGTTTGTTTGTGATAAGTTTGGAAAAAGAGGGATTTTAGTAAGGGAAAATAGAAAATGTAATATATTTTAGTTGAAAAAGGAAATTGTTAGTGATATTTTTGGAAAAAAGGGGAATTTTGTTAGGAAAAAATATAAAAGTAATGTGTTTTAGCTGAAAAGGGTAATTATTATTTTAAATAATTAAAAGCATTAAAAGAGATTTTAAAATAAATAAGTAAGGTTAAATAATTAAAAGCATTAAAAGAGGTTTTAAAATAAATAAGTACGGTTTTGCCCGTGATATTTTCGGAAAAGGAGGGGTTTTAGTAAGGAAAAATAGAAAAGCTAACATATTTTAGTTGAAAAGGTAATTGTTTGTGATAATTTTAGAAAATGATGAGATTTTGTTAGGAAAAATAGAAAACTAATGTGTTTTAGCTGAAAAAAGATAATTAATATTTAATGTAATAATTAAAAAGCATTAAAAGAGATTTTAAAATAAATAAGTAATGTTTTTCCCGTAATGTTTTTAAAAAATAAGATGTTTTAGTAAGAAAAAATAGAAAAAATAACATTTTTAAGTTGAAGAAGATAATTGCATATTTTGGAAAAGAAGAGTATTTTGTTTTATTAAAAACTAATTGAAAAAGTCGCGCTTCGCGACGTCGCAATAATTTTTTTAAAAAAATTTATCAATTAAATTACGAAAATTACTCGATCCTCGCTAATAAGTCGTCCTCCCATGAAACATGTTTTCCTTTTTAATATCAAAATCTCAAATTTAATATATTGAATATATACTTGTCTTATATATTAATTTTTATGTTATCATACTCCTTTCTAATGAACCACTCTTTTGTTGAAGAAACATTTATATAATTTCACATATTCTACTTCAAATAAAACTTTTAGAGTTATGTATTACAAACGCTTATTCTATTTCCAATATAATTTTTAATTCCAAGTACTTTTTTTATATCTGAACTCTTCTCCTCTATAAATTGAAACGCCTATTTTACTTCAAATAGAACTTTGTAAGTACTTCTTTTATATTTGAACTTTTCCCCTCTACAAATTCAAACACCTATTCTACTTCAAATACTTCAAATAGAACTTTTAATTATATGTCTTCGCTATAAATTCGAATTCTTCTCCTCAATAAATTCGAACACATATTCTACTTCTAATATATTAAATGATATTTTTTTGATTTATTAGTATCTAAAATTCAAAAAAATCAGAATATTAGAAAAATATATTGAGACAATCTTAGAGGCGTCACCTAAGCTCCTGCGTATCCTCCTTTATATATATATTGATATCAATACTATTATATAATAGACGAAACATTAAAAGTTTGGTTGGTCGGTATGGTACGTTGTGATTTTACTTAATTGCCCTTAACTGTATTTCGTGTTTTTACTTGATTAACCTTACTTATTTATATAAATATATTATTAAATAATAATATTGCCTATTTATAATTAATTACTTTTTTCCCTTAAAATACATTATTTTTTCTAACAAATTCCCCTACTTTTTTCAAACATGGCAATTGATATGGTCAGAAAAGTAATTATAGAAATATAATTGACGGTCCAATGAAAAGGCGTGATATTTAATGCCCAAATCCCTAATTATTCATTAATTTCGTAATTAATGAATAGGGAAAATATACAGCTCATTAAAAGAGCCCAAATTATGGCAAATTGGTCAAAGAAGGATCCAGAATCCCAATTAAAGGCAATTAATGAGTCATGACCCTTATCAACAAGGAAAAGACTTATCCTACAAGCAATACAATGGTTATCCAATATAAAAAAGGAGACTTATTCGCTAAGACTCCTAAATATACCATAAATACTAGGCTCCAGACGCCTGTATAAGGTCTCTGATCCTACAATTAGAACTACGTCTTTGGCTTGATTCTCAATAACGATTTGAGATACGTAGGCATCTTGTGAGGACCAATTTAGTCCGGATACACGAGTGCAGCCATTAAAGCTCGAAACTCATTAAACCTTAGCATTAATTACACAAGCACGTTTTTTAATCCATAACATTTGGCGCCGTCTGTGGGAAGACAACATCAACCATGGCAAACACACGAAGAACAACTCGGGATACTCAAACTCCCGATGATCGCCCCATCACCTCTGAGGCTGATCAGCCACCGCCAACTACTGGCACACAAGGGGCGAATATCCCCACCAACACTCAAGGACCAGAAATCCCGATTTCTGTTGAAGGGACGAATCCCCTGCAGATGGTCATTCATGGATCTAATCCACAAGAGGCGGTTCACCAGCAACCAATCACGACCTCCCCGTTGCTCATGAGTGCACCAAGGAGCCTTCAACTCCATACTACTGATCTCCCTCAATACGCGAATCAGACTTTGGGGATGCCAAGCTACGGCATGCCCCCTCGACCCATGGCGGGCGGTAGTGGAACTAATCCAATCTACCATGAGGCATATGTGCCCCCTTATATTCAAGGTCTGGGACCCCACCAACAACAAACTTGTCAGACCCCTCTCATTCAAGATTACTCTGGCCCATACACCGAGGATGAGGGTTATACAACTGGAGAGGATGTCGCCCCAAGAAGGAGACGTTCTTCTCAGACAAATCGGGAGCCACCCCAAACTACTAGGGAGAAACTTGCAGCCCATGAGGCAGAGACTGCAAGGCTCAAAAAACTCCTTGCTGAAGAAGAGGCCGCTCAATCTCGGGGCCGAACGACTGAAGGAATCCCGATAATCAACTTGGATCCACCAAGAAGAACCAAGAGGGCTGAAGCCCCAAGGGGTGATCCTAGTATTCTGTTGCCCCTAGGAGATCCTGATGATCCTACACCACCGTTTACCCAAGACATCATGAAAACGGCTATATCCAGAAAGTTTAAGATGCCTTCGATCAAAGCCTATGATGGAACGGGAGATCCCGCAAATCATGTAAGGACCTTCTCCAATGCACTGCTGTTGCAGCCAGCCAACGATACAGTCAAGTGTAGGGCGTTTCCACAAACCTTGGCAGGCATGGCCCAACGTTGGTATAGTCGTCTACCTCCCAACTCTATTGGGTCCTTCAAGGAACTAAGCAAGGCTTTCATCAATCAGTTCATTAGTGGAAGGGTGCATGAGAAAAGTTATGCATCACTCATGGCAATACATCAAGGAAAGAATGAAGCCCTAAGGGACTACATCAATCGATTCACTCGGGAGGCTTTGAAAGTCCCGGACTTAGATGACAATGTGGCTATGATAGCCCTGCAACAAGGAACCACTGACGACCACTTCAGGAGGTCGTTGGCTAAACATCCACCAGAGAGCATGTTGAAGCTCCAAGATAGAGCCGGAAAGTACATCAAGGCTGAGGAAAGCATGAGAAAGTATGAACCCACCGCTGGCGACGGTGGAAACTCAAAGAAAAGAAAAGAAACTCAGGAGTACGACGTCAAGGAAAAGTTCCCCAGAACATCAAAGAACTCCGATTCTCCCCCCAAGAGAAACAATTTTGGGCCAAAATTCACAGAATATGCAAGATTGAATACTCCCAGGAGTCAAATTCTGATGGAGATAGCCAAGGAAGAAGATATCAAATGGCCAAAGCCAATGAGAGCTGATTTGTCCAAACGGAACCAAAATCAGTTTTGTCGGTTCCACAAAGAAGTCGGTCATGACACCGATGATTGTAGACAACTGAAAGATGAGATTGAGTTTCTGATACGAAGAGGGAAACTCAGCAAGTTCACTAAGGATGGAAGCCAAGGGAGCCAAAGGGGGAACTATGAAAGGAAGGATTATGATATAAGGGACAACGATCAAGATCGAAATCCCAAGCCCCGAGGGCCAGTGATCAACATGATATTCGGAGGGCCAACTGCTGCTGGGTCCTCCCAAAACTCAAGAAAGGCTTATGCCCGAGAGGTAATGACTGTGGTTGGAGAAGCACCGAAACGTGCCAGAACAGAAGTGTCAATAGGTTTTGACGATTCAGACTTAGAAGGGGTGAAGTTCCCCCATGATGATCCTCTTGTCATAATACCTGTGATAGGCAACTCCGAAACAAAAAGAGTCTTGGTTGATAATGGAGCTTCAGTGGATATCTTGTTCCACGATGCCTTTATCAAGATGGGTTACACAGACTCTCAGCTAATACCCTCAAATATGCCTATATACGGATTCAACGGGGTGGAATCAAAAGTGGAAGGCACTATCCAACTCCCAATGACTATGGGACAAGGGATGAATACGTCTACTCAGATGTTGAACTTCATAGTTATAAAAGCGACTTCAACCTACAATGCAATCCTGGGAAGGACTGGTCTTCATGCTTTCAAGGCTGTTGCCTCATCTTATCATCTAAAAATCAAGTTCCCAACGAGGAATGGGATTGGTGAAGAACGAGGAGACCAAAAGATGGCTAGAAGTTGTTATGTAGCCGCGTTAAGGCCTGATGGAACCGGGGGGCAAGTTCTCCCAATTGAAGACATGGATGTCAGCGACAACGAGGGCAGAAGGGGGAAACCGGCTGAGGACTTGGTTCCAATTCCCCTAGTCCTAGGAGAACCAGAGAAGGTGACTTATATTGGGGCACTACTGCCCGAACCATTGAAGAGCAAACTCACGTCTTTTCTTCAAGAAAACAATGACGTTTTTGCTTAGACAGCAGCTGACATGCCAGGGATTGATCCCCAATTGATATCTCACAAATTGAATGTGGATCCAGAAAGGAAGACAGTAAAACAAAAGAAAAGAAATTTTGCTCCAGAGAGGCTTGAAGCCATTAAGCAAGAAGTGAATAAGCTTTTGGAAGCTGGGTTCATTGAGGAAATTCAATTCCCAGAATGGTTAGCTAACCCCGTGATGGTCAAAAAGGCTAACGGGAAGTGGAGGATGTGCGTCGACTTCACCGACTTGAATGATGCATGTCCTAAGGATTGTTTTCCCTTACCAAGGATTGATGCTCTAATAGATGCCACTGTTGGGCATGAGATGCTAAGTTTCATGGATGGCTTCAGTGGATATAATCAAATCAAGATGCACAAAGATGACATCGCCAAGGTATCCTTCATCACTGACTTTGGTGTCTTCTGTTTCTTAGTCATGGCTTTTGGGCTTAAGAATGCAGGAGCGACCTATCAAAGGTTGGTAAACAAAATCTTTGAGCACCTAATTGGAAAAACCATGGAGGTCTATGTAGATGATATGCTAGTCAAGAGCCTCGATAAGGCCGATCACATTAAGCACCTCCGAGAGGCATTCGAAGTGCTAAGGCACCACAAGATGATGTTGAATCCAGCTAAGTGTGCCTTTGGTGTAGGCTCGGGAAAGTTCTTAGGCCTGATGGTCTCCAAGAGAGGAATTGAAGCTAACCCCGACAAGATCAAAGCAATCCTAGACATGAAACCCCCCAAGTCTGTTAAGGATGTGCAGAAATTGACAGGAAGAGTTGCAGCATTGGGAAGGTTCATCTTCAAGTCAGGAGAGAAGTGTTTACCCTTCTTCAAAGCACTCAAAAAAGTGAAAAATTTTGAATGGACAACTGAAAGCCAAGAGGCCTTTGAGGCCCTGAAGAAATACATGGCTGAAGCACCGCTATTGGCAAAACCCAAGCCAGGGAAAACTCTCTACTTGTACTTGGCAGTTTCTAACACAGCCCTTGGAGCTGTACTGATAAAGGAAGAATTGAAAGTGCAGAAGCCCGTCTACTATGTGAGTAAGATTCTTCATGGGGCAGAAATAAACTACTCAACGATTGAGAAGTTTGCCTTAGCCTTGATAATGGCCTCAAGAAAGCTACGCCCGTAATTCCAGGCACACAAGATAGAGGTTTTGACTGATCAACCTCTAAGAAACATCTTGCATAGCCCTCAAGTTAGTGGAAGATTGATCAAATGGGCCATTGAATTGGGCGAATTCGACATCAAGTATAAGCCTCGAACGGCCATAAAAGCTCAAGCACTCGCTGACTTCATGGTTGAATGTACCATTGACAACCAAGAAGTCGGGGGGGGGGGGGGGCAGGAAGTAATAATAGAAGACAAGGAAACTGAAGACATAATCTCCAAAGAATGTTGGGTGCTCTATTTTGATGGAGCATCAAAAACAAAATCAAGTGGAGCCGGTTTAGTGCTACAAAGTCCTGATGGATTCCTCATAGAGTATGCACTGAAACTTGACTTCCCAACGACAAACAATGAGGTTGAGTATGAAGCTCTGATAGCTGGCTTAGGGCTGGCTGGAGCCTTGAGGGTCAAAACTCTGAAAGTATGTGGAGACTCGAGGCTAGTGGTTTCCCAAGTAAATGGGGAATTTGAGGCCAGAGATGAAGTCATGGCCAAGTACTTGAAACTTGTCAAGGCCATCATGACTCAATTTGATGAATGCTATGTGGGGCACATTCCAAGGGAAGAAAACATAAAGGCTGATGCCCTGTCTAAGTTTGCTTCTTCTGAAATTGAAAACTATGCAGGGAGTGTATACTTCCAAGTCTTGAAGACCCCAAGCATCAACGGAAAGTTGGTGGCACCCATTGATGTTGGCAGCTGTTGGATGGATCCCATCAAAGCTCATCTGGAAACTGGGTGGCTACCCAACGATACTTCAGAAGCACGAAAGCTATACGTCAGAGCACTAAGGTATACCCTGATTGAGGGACTCCTATACAAGAAGTCTTTCATCATTCCATATCTGAAATGTTTGAGACCTCAAGAGGTAGAATTGGCCCTAAAGAAAGTACATGAAGGAATCTGTGGGCAACACATGGGGGGCAGAGCCCTTGCTCATAAAGTCACCCGTCTAGGTTTCTATTGGCCAAGCATGCTTGCTGATGCTAAAAGTTATGTGAAGAAATGTGAACGGTGCCAGAAACATGCACCAGTGGTTAGACAACCACCAGAGATGATGACATCCATTAACTCACTTATCCCCTTTGCTATGTGGGGAATGGATATACTCGGACCATTTCCAATGGCAAGTGCTCAAAGAAAGTTCTTGATAGTAGCAATCGACTACTTCACCAAGTGGATCGAGGCTAAGCCCTTAGCCAAGATAACCACCAAGCAAGTGATGCATTTCTTCTGGGAAAATGTGATATGTAGATATGGAATTCCACGAATCCTGGTCACAGACAATGGAACTCAGTTTAACAACGATAAGTTCAAGAAATATTGTGATGAGAACGATATCAAGTTGCGCTTCACTTCTGTTGCCCATCCTCAAGCAAATGGGCAAGCTGAGGTTGCAAATCGAATTATCCTGGATGGACTAAGGAAAAGAGTTGAACGCTCCAGAAACACTTGGGTAGATGAATTACTCCCCATACTTTGGGCATATCGTACTACTTGTAAAATCACCACCGGGGCAACTCCGTTTCTATTGGCTTATGGAGCAGAGGCAGTGGTCCCGGTGGAGATTACTCACACCTCCCCAAGAGTTGAGGCTTATGAACCAGAAGAAAATGAAGAAGGCTTGAGGCTAGCTTTGGATCTAATTGACGAAGTTAGAGATGAAGCAAACGCCAAGATAGTTGAACATCAAAAGAAAGCCTCTTTCTACTACAACCTAAGGGTTAAAGAAAGGTTTTTTCGTCAAGGGGAGTTGGTCCTTAGAAAGATTGAAGCATCTGGAGTTGGACAAAAGGAAAAATTAGCCCCAAACTGGGAAGGACCATATCGCGTCAAGAACGTATTTGGTCGAGGCTCGTACAAGCTAGAAACCCTTGAAGGGCATGAGGTGCCAAGGACTTGGCACGCCTCCAATTTGAAAGTTTATTATGTTTAAAGTGTTTCCTAAGGGGACTCACTACTAGAAATAAGGTTTGATAAAACCAACCTAAGTTCTTAAACTTGGATACTATGTAAGGGTTGACCCCATTTTTAATCTATGAATAAATTCAGCATTTTCATGT
The DNA here is from genome assembly GCA_030848705.1 of Heracleum sosnowskyi. Lineage (NCBI taxonomy): Eukaryota > Viridiplantae > Streptophyta > Magnoliopsida > Apiales > Apiaceae > Heracleum > Heracleum sosnowskyi. The sequence goes on from CM061237.1 coordinate 15,893,385, forward strand.
TTTAAAGCTTATCTACTATGAGTGTTCACAAACATTCAAGAAGTAAGAAAAACAACACAAAGCCATGAATGGCCACAAGATATAAATAAAAACTTAAATAAGAGTTAAGTTAAGCCCGTAGGCCAAAAGTACATCAATAAATAAATAAAAGCCACAGTTGGCCATAAAAATCTACAACTAAGCATCATCCCCTCCTTGATCATCCTCAGAGCCAGACTCCTCTCCAGAATCCTCTCCTTTCGCAGACTCTTCCTCCTCACTGGAGCCGGATTCCTCAGACTCTTCGCCAGGATGAGAGGAATTTTCGGGATCAGGAATCCTGTCATCCTCATCCATATCATCCTCCCCAGCCAAAGCCATCTCCAAACGAGTGGGAGCGTGGGGGCTGGGAAAGTCAGATATAGTGAGGGATCCAGGAAGTCTCCTCGAAACCTCAGCCAATGCCTCGTCCCATCCTTTAGTATACTGAACAGGAAAGAGGAGATCATCGTGTTGGGTAATCAAACCCTGGTACTCATCAGAATCAAGGTACTCATCAATGTGGCGCTCTTTCCCCTTCCTGAGCTCTACCAGCTCCGCTTGAGCATCAACCAACTCTTTCTCCCTTTGGTCCAAGGAAGCCCTAAGAGAACCCACCTCCAGCTGGGCCTTATCAAACTTAGCCTTGTTGGCCCCTGAGGATGCACACCAAGCTTTGGCTTGGAATAAGGCTCCTTGAAAGCTAGCATTGGCCTGCGAACAAGTTATAAGTTAGGATAATAACTTGAAAAACATACTAAGGACTGCAAGAAGAAAAAGAGATTAATGACTTACAGCAGCAAAGGCTTGAGAGCCCGCACTTTCAGCCCCCTCAATTGAGGAGTTGGCCACAAAATCCTTGTAATCACAAGGAGTCAAAGAGTGGTGCGACCACTCAATGGCATGCTCGGCCACCCCTACAATGGTGTCCTTCTTCCTAATCCCCCAGTTGGGGCGCCAAACTGAGCTCTTAACTGAGGAAGAGCCCTCGACTTCTTCAACCTCGACTACATGAGGCCTCAGAATAGAAGGGCCTTTAGCGCCCAACCTGGGATCCTTCAAGCAAGCCCTTTTTATTCGGGCAGTCTCCCCACCTTCCGGCTCGTTTTGCTTGTTAATGAACTCTGCAGCTGCAAACAAGGAAAACATAATGAGTATAAAGACAATCTTAACAAGCAAAAAGAAAGTAAGAATAAGAGTTACCTTGATCAGAAACTTTTGAAAGTTTCAGAGACTTAAGCAGAAACTCGTCCTGGAGCTCCCAGGCCATGGTGGCATAATCATCCTTGATAAGCTCATCATAAGCGTGAGCCTCCTCTTCAGTCAAGACTATGTCATCTGGGCTACCATCTGACACTCTACTGAACGAGCTCTGAAAAAGGGTTCCCCAATCCCCTCCATCCCACATCAAGTACATAAACTCATCCTTCCACTTGGGGTTATTGTCAGGGATGGAAAATGGGGGGTGTTGAAGAACGGTGACTAATGTACACCCAACCCAAGGCTTTATAAGAGCTATTCTTAAATTGAAATATCTTTCTAAAAAGGGCGACAGAAAGAGGGAATTTGTTTTTTAGACACAAAACAATAAAACACATAATCAACCTCCAAGCATTTAGAGGTAGCTGACATGGGTTAACTCCTACGTCAGCTAAAAGTTGGGGAATAAAAGGGTGAAATGGGAATCGAACTCCTGCAGCAATGACCCCCTTGTAAATGCAAAGAGCATTTGGGCGCCAATGGCAGGAACGATCCCCAAGACCAGCTGGGACTAACCTATAAGGTGGCTTAATTCTATACATATTCTTATAATCAGCATCATGAAATCTATTGCTATGGTTAAAGGAATCCAAATGAGATACAGAAGGGTATTCATCACTACGCTCTAATATCATATCTTGTAAAGACATAGTGGGAGAACGAATGATGATACCTCTCTTAGAAGCTTGATTCATTTTTTGGAGGCGTTGAACAGAACGATCAGCCATTTCAGGAATCTTCAGAAAAAACTGGAAAAACCCTTCAAATCTTCAATAAAATCCCAGAAAAATCTTCAACCAATGAAGGTCAAAACCCAGAAACCTTCTTGGGAAGAAGATTTAAACCCAGAAAAGCGTGAAAATCTTCAACGGAAGAAGAAAAATTCCAGAAAATCTTCAACGGAAGAAGGAAAATTCCAGAAAATCTTCAACGAAGGAAGAAAAATTCCAGAAAAATAAGAACACTGAAAGGCATATGTTTAGGCCTATTAATATTCCGAGGAAACAACTTAATTTAAACAAGTATGTAATAAGTAAATAATAAGTTTATATGTCACAGGAATCTCAGATAGTTTTATCTGTCAAGAGAATGGAGAATTAAAAGTCATCTACAGACTTGAAGTTATTCTACATTGAAAGAAGTTCAATTTATTGATCAAGCCTCAGTGAAGTATTCAAGTTAGTGGATTTACTACAGTGACAGAGATTTCCAGTGGTGACGGAAGTAGTACAGGATACAGAATTTTGTCAAGCTAAAGAAAGAAAGCCACAGCTTTAAATGTTTTAAAGATGAGGAATTATCATTGAAGTCAGTTATTCATGAAACCAGACAGTGCATCGAATGACGACATCATCAGTGGAATTAAATCATATCTATTCAGTGGTTTTCAGAAGAGAGAGAGATGCAAGGCTTTAAAGATATCTTATTTTAATTTACTAAGTTAATTTAATTAATAAATTAATTCTATCAGAATTAATTTATTTATTAAATTAATTAGGTTAGTAGTTTAAATTATTTATTAACTTAATTCTATTTAAGAAGAATTAATTTAATCTATAATTTAATCTATCTAATTAAATTAAAAGGATTTTCTGAAAATGAACTAGTATGACCTAGTTTATTTAAAAGAAATACAAAACTCGGTATGACCTATTTTCTCAGGTCATACAAGTGTTTTTGTTTCTTTTATTTAAATCATTTCTGATTTATTAGAAGGTCATACTATGTACTTTTCTCAGGTCATACCGAACTTAATGAGGTCATACTAAGTGCTTTCTATAGGTCATACAATTCTCTTTTTTGGTCATACCGAATTTTAGAGATTGTGTTGGCAGGTCATACTAGCATTCAAGGTCATACCGAGCATGTGTGTGCAGGTCATACAAGGATTATTGTGTTGGTATTTAATACACAACAGAATAGAAAAGGAAGCAGTTGACAAAAAGAATCAAGAACATACAGAAGCATTTACTGAAGAACAGCCAAAGCTTTAAATCTCATTTCTTCTCAAGCAATTAATTCTAGTTTGTATTGTTAAATCCAAACCACTAGAATTTGATTACTTGTATTGCTTTGACTATCTAGCGGATTTTTATCCCTAGAACGAATCTTAAATTATCGAATATTGTTAAATCATTTTATTACAAATATAGATAAATTCATGTCGAATTTATTCTAGATTTGTTTTAATTTATTTAAGATTCAATCTTGTACTAAGTATCATTTGTAACACCCTTCAAGTTTAATATAAGTTATATTTAACTTGAATCTTGTTTCATTTTTATTCCGCATCAATTTGTTCCTAAATAGTTAAATCATTTAAAGAACAAATTCGAGAAAACGGTATAGTTTGTATTCAACCCCCCTTCTACAAACTTATCAGGACCTAACAATTGGTATCAGAGCCTTTTGATTGATATACAAATCAAAGATCCAATTGTTTTGAGATTTTTCTTTTAAACTCTGATTTTTTATTTAAATTCTAAAAATCTCAAAAGATGTCTACTACACAGAAAGTGGGGACAGTTAAAATCCCAATATTCAGCAAGGAGCATTATTCAATGTGGAAGAAGAAAATGCTCCTATTTCTTAAGGTTGCAAATCCTAAATATATTGATGTGCTGAATAAAGGTCCCAAACTCCCTATGATTATTGAGGAAGAGATAACAGTGGATAACGTTGTTACTAGGCCTGCTAGTATGTACCCTAAAGATCCCAAGGAGTACACTCCTGATGAGAAAGAGGATGTTACCTTGGATTCCTGTCTACAGTTGATCCTTATTGAAAGTCTTGATCCTGTCATGCATAATCATGTTCTAAATTGTGAAACTGCCAAACACATTTGGGGAACAATAGAGATAATCAATGAGGGGACAGAGGAAGTTAGGGAGAATATGCTGGAAATTCTCACTTCACAATATGAGCATTTCAGATCAAATCCAGGTGAAGGTATCTCTCAGGTGTTTGAGAGATACAACAAATTAATCAATGATCTAAATCTCAATGGGAAGCACTACACCAACAAAGAGATTAACAAGAAGTTCCTTCTTACCCTTCCACCTCATTTGGAGCACAAGATATCTGCTATTAGAGAAGCAAGAGACATGAATGAGCTTGCTTTGGAAAGATTGTATGGTGTCTTGAAGACCTATGAGCTGGAGCAGATTCAACAGAAGGAGCTGTATGGAACTGGAAGGATTGTTGGTACCTCCACTGCATTGGCTGCTGAAGTCCCACAGAAACTGGAAGTGAAGGCTGTTCAACCTTCCAGTTCTCACATGAATGTTATTGATGCTGAATATGGATTAACATCCATTGATCAATCTGGTGGTGACTTCTATTCTTTGGAAGAACTTGATCAGCTGGAGGATGGTGATTTGGCTTTGATAGTCAGAAAGTTTGGGAAGTTTAGATTCAAGAGGAATCCCAATCTTAAGTTCAGACCCAGATTTCAGAGAGGTGGATCTTCATCTTCAAGTGGCACAAGGGGTGGCTACAAAACTGGAACTGTGGAAAGGAGTATAATCAGATGCTACAATTGCAATGAGTTGGGTCACTTTGCTACTGAGTGCAGAAAGCCAAAGCAAGTGACTAGAAACACATTTGATTCTAGCAAGAAGAACAAGATTGGGAAGGCCTATGTTGCTGAAGGAAAGAGTTGGGATGACACTGACAGTGATGAAGAAGCAGGTGAGATTGGGAATCTTGCTTTAATGGCTAAAGAGGAAAGCACTTCATCCAGATACATGTCAGAGGTAACCTTTACTGACGCTGAAATGATTTATCATCTTGGTGGCACCATAAGTTGTGCACGCACTGAAAATGATAGAATAAATCTTTTAAACACAAATCTTGAAAAGGAATTAAAAGATTTGAAACTTGTGCATGTTAATCAGGATGAACTTAATGAGAAAATTGCTTTTCTGGAGAATAGGGTTAAATGTTATATTCAACTGGAAACCATTCTCAAAGAGCAGATTAGTGAGCTCAAAACCAAAGCTAATGCCTATTACAACTCTTGTAAGACGGCTAAAGAAATTTTCAATAAACAAGCTATTGGTAATCATGTCAGTATAGGTTATGATTATAATGAGGCTATAGGATTGCTTGGTATTAATACACCTTGTAGGGTCAGAGAAGAAGGAAAGGCTGTTCCTTATATTCTTAAGGGTATTAAAACACCCTTCTGTAAGGAGTCTGAGGCAGAGCCTCTGAATGAATCTTCTATCATTATTGCTGAGGAGATTCATGAAGAAGATGTTGCCTTAGAAGCTGAGAAATCCAAAAAGTGTGTATCTGATATTCCAGTCAAAGTTGCTACAACTAAAAAGGCTAAATCAGATATCCATAAGTTGGATCAAAACAACTGTAGAACTAACATGCCTGCTATTAATTCTTCTCATAAAGCATGTGGTGTGAGTAATTGCATGTCTTGTGCTTTTAATGTTATGTATGCTTTCTTTAATAAAAAGCATGTATCTAGTGATAAGACTGCTCCACGTCAACATGTTAATAATAAGAAGCATGTTAAAGCTAAGACTGCTAATCCTCCTAATATTAAAGTGGATTCATTTATCCCTAAGCCTACTCAGAAATGTGTTAAGGCTGGCTATAAATGGAAACGCTCTTATGTGAAAAAGGTTGAAGTAGTTTTAGTTAGAAATGTTGTTTTGCCTGACAAAGGCCAGTTCTTTAAGTATGCCGGACCCAATCAATTTTGGGCTCCGAAGAAGGACTAATCAATCTGATATTGCAGGGAGTTAAACAGGTAAACCGGGTTATGTGGATTCTGGACAGTGGCTGTTCAAGGCATATGACCGGAGATAGAGCCCTGCTATCAGATGTGGTTGTGAAAGCTGGCCCAGTAGTTACCTTTGGAGATAACAGCAAGGGTATTACGAAAGGACATGGCTGTTTGAAGTACGGAAATGTTATCATTGAAGATGTTTCATTTGTGGAAGGTCTGACGTTCAATCTTCTCAGCATCAGTCAGTTCTGTGACAGAGGATATGCTGTTTCCTTTGAAAGAGAGAAGTGTCAGATCACTCACAAGAAGAATGGAAAGCCTGCTCTTCAAGGAGTAAGGAAAGGTGACTTGTTCATAGCTGATCTGAACTCGGGATTCAAAGATGAAGTGAATTGTTTTTATGCTAAAGCTTCATCAGATGATAGTTGGCTATGGCACAAGAAGATGTCTCACCTTAACTTCAAAACTATGAACTCTTTAGTCAAGAGGGAATTAGTTAGAGGTTTGCCTCAGATGGAATTTACACAGGAAGGACTGTGTGAGGCATGTCAGAAGGGAAAGTCAAAGAAAGCTTCTCACAAGGGCACTGACACATCATCAATAACTGAACCTCTTCAGCTACTGCACATGGATTTGTTTGGTCCAGTTAATGTGATGTCCATGTCAAAGAAACAATATGCACTTGTGATTGTTGATGACTATTCAAAATATACATGGGTTTTATTCCTACATTCCAAGGATGAGACCCCATTCCTGGTGATTAGCCATGTAAAGTTGATTGAGCTGGATTCTAGATTCCCAGTTAGAGCCATAAGGTCAGATAATGGTACGGAATTCAAGAATGCCATTCTGAATGACTTTTGTGCTGATAAAGGAATAACAAGACAGTATTCTGCCCCTAGAACTCCTCAACAAAATGGAGTAGTGGAAAGAAAGAATCGTACATTGATTGAGGCTGCTAGGACTATGTTAAGTGAGTCCAAACTTCCAATGTACTTTTGGGCTGAAGCAGCGAATACAGCTTGTTATACTCAGAATCGAACTTTAATCAACAAAGACCTAATGAAGACTCCGTATGAGATCATGAACAACAAGAAACCAACTGTCAAGTACTTTCATGTATTTGGAGCAAAATGCTTTGTGCTTTTAGATGAGAATGTTAAACGTGGCAAGTTTGAGGCAAAGGCACAAGAAGCCATTTTTGTTGGTTATTCCAAAAGATCTTACAGGGTTTATATAGTTGGCAGTCACACAGTAAAGGAAAGTGTCAATGTTACTTTTGATGACACTAAGTTCCCTAATATCCAAAAAGAAGATTCATCTGAAAAGCTGAAGTTTGATAACTTGCCAGACTCAGAATCAGATGATGAAGCCCCACCTGAAGTTATTGCTGGAAATGATAATAACAATGATGATGATGATCATGGTAATGGTGATGGAAACACTGGTAACAATGAAGGTACCACCAACACTGGAGAAGAATCATCAAGGCAAACAAGCAACAACTCAGGGGGAGCAGATGAAGGATCAACTAGTCACTCACAACATCAAAGTGAATTTCAAGGCGAATCATCAAGATCAAATCTTCCAAGACAGATTGTATGGAATAGAGCTCATCCTTTTGAGCTAATCATTGGTGATCCAGATGTTGGAGTTAAAACTAGAAGTGCTACTCAGAATGAATGTCATTTTTCAGCTTTTCTTTCAAAGATGGAACCAAAGAAAACTGAGGAAGCACTGACTGATCCAGATTGGGTGATTGCTATGCAAGAAGAACTCAATCAATTTGAACAACAGCAAGTCTGGAAGCTGGTACCCAGACCAAAGAACAAGAAAGTAGTTGGTACTAGATGGGTATACAGGAACAAGCTAGATGAGGATGGCATAGTTACAAGAAACAAGGCAAGACTGGTTGCACAAGGGTATTCTCAAGCTGAAGGCATTGATTATGATGAAACCTATGCACCAGTGGCTAGACTTGAGGCCATCAGGATGTTCTTAGCATTTGCTGCTTACTCCAATTTTAAAGTCTATCAAATGGATGTTAAGAGTGCATTCCTGAATGGTGAGCTTGATGAAGAAGTGTATGTGGAACAGCCCCCTGGCTTTGAAAATCAGGAGCTGCTGGACTTTGTTTACTTTCTCTTCAAGGCTATCTATGGTCTCAAGCAAGCCCCAAGAAAATGGTATGAAACTCTCTCTGGTTTTCTTTTAGAAAATGGTTTTGTTAGAGGTATCATAGACAAAACTCTTTTTTCAAAGAAACACAAAAGTGATATGATATTAGTCCAAGTCTATGTGGATGACATCATATTTGGGTCTACTAATGATAATCTCTGTAAGAGATTTGCTGAGCTTATGCAGAGTAAGTTTGAAATGAGTATGATGGGTGAGCTGAAGTTCTTTCTTGGATTACAAGTAAGTCAAAGGTCAAATGGAATATTTATTTGTCAATCCAAGTATCTCAAAGAACTCCTCAAGAAGTATCACATGGAGGATTCAGCATCAGCAAGGACTCCATCTCCAACAGGAATCAAACTTGGAGCTTCTGACAAATCTATCAAGGTAGATGTTACAAGCTACAGAGGTATGATTGGCTCCTTACTCTATCTTACTGCTAGTAGACCAGATATTATGTATGCTACATGCTTGTGTGCAAGGTTCCAGGCGGATCCTAGAGATGTTCATCTCGTTGCTGTGAAAAGAATCTTGAGATATCTTAAGGGTACACCTAATCTAGGTATCTGGTACCCTAAAGATTCTGGTTTTAATCTTGTTGGATATACAGATTCTGATTATGCAGGTAGTGTTGTGGATAGAAAGAGTACCTCTGGGAGTTGTCAATTCCTAGGAGGTAGGTTGATTTCCTGGTATAGCAAGAAACAGCAAACAGTTTCCAATTCTACAGCAGAAGCTGAATATATTGCTGCTGGAAGCTGTTGTGCTCAGATCTTATGGATAAGGAATCAATTAAAGGACTATGGTTTTGCATTAGACAAAATTCCCATATTTTGTGATAATACAAGTGCCATAGCAATCTCCAACAACCCTGTGCAGCACTCGAGAACAAAGCACATTGATATCAGGTATCATTTTATCAGAGAGCATGTTATGGATGGAACAGTGGAGTTGCACTTTGTACCCACTGAAGAACAGACTGCAGATATTTTCACTAAATCTGTTGACGAATCCACATTTATCAAGTTAGTTGGTAAATTGGGTATGTTGAACAGTCTTAGTGATTGATAATATCTCCAGGTTTGTTCTTAGCTAAATCATTTTCTCTTGTTGATTTTGAGATGTTAAATATTGCCAATCCATGTTTATTGTATAAAGCTTGTTAATTTAAATGTTCTGAATAATTTAATTTCTTTAAAAATATTTTTCTCATTTTCCATGGAGAAATGTATTTTTATTGAAAATTTACTTATTTAGACTCATTTAAGTTATTTTCAGATTATAAAATTTTTTGTTCAGATTTTTATGCAGGTTTAGTGTAATTTTGTGTTTTTGTTATTTTTATGCAGAAGGTTTTCACACTGTTAGCAGCTTTCTTGTGAATTTTCTGATGTTTTGCTGCTATTTGTGTGCATTTCTCACTCGGTATGACCCTCCTCAGGTCATATTGGGTTATTTTCTCTAATATTATTAGTTTTTTTTAAATAATAAAACTCGGTATGACCCTTGAAACAGGTCATATTGGTTTTATTTTTGTTTTATTATCTTAAAAAACTCGGTATGACCCTTGAAACAGGTCATATTGGTTTTATTTTTGTTTTATTATCTTAAAAAACTCGGTATGACCCTCTTCTAAGGTCATATTGGTTTTATTTTTGTTTTATTATCTTAAAAAACTCGGTATGACCCTCTTCTAAGGTCATATTGGTTTTATTTTTGTTTTATTATTTTCTAAAACTCGGTATGACCCTCTTTTAAGGTCATACTGGTTTTATTTTTTGTTTAAATAATCTCAAAAACTCGGTATGACCCTCTGTTTTGGTCATACTGACTTTTATTTCTGTTTAATTATTCTCAAAAACTCGGTATGACCTCCCTTTTAGGTCATACCGAGCTCAGCAGAACCTGTGCCTATAAATACTCTTGTTTTGCAGGTTCTTTTGTTTCTCATCCCTCTCTAACTCAAGTTTTTACTTAGTTAACTTTGCTCTGGTTTGTGTTTTATTCTTAGAACAACGAACTATTGCAAATTTTTCTTGTGAATTACTTGGGATTTTATTTCTTTTCTGATAATTATTATTATTAATTGCTGTGTTATTCTAATATTATTTTTAATTTTATTATTTATTTTCAAATGGCTGCGGAGTTTGTTGTTGAACGTTTTAATAATTACGTTGGCTATTTTGATCCCCTTAAGTGTTCTGTTGAACGTTTTAGGCCGTGGATTCATTTTTTAAATGAACAATCAATTGTTAGCTATGCTATCACTGCTTCTGTTGATTTAAAGATTGAACCCCTTCGTCTATTATGCTTAACTGCTGTTGTTGCTGAAGATATGCGATCTTTCACTTTCACTATTTCTGATCGTCAGTACACAGTAACTAAGGAGCTCTTTTGTCAAGTGCTTCATTTTCCACTTGATAACTTTGTTAGATTCCCTTCTGATCCTGAGTTAGTTCAATTTTTCTCTAGTATTGATTACCAAGGGAATATTGTTCTTCCTCGGTTGAATAAGGGGAATCTAGCTTGTGAGTGGGATTTGTTCTTTGACTGTTTAGCTAAAGTTTTTAGTAATTCTACCAAAAACAACTTTTCAACCATCACTTCTCTACTACAAAACATTGCCTATGCTGCTGTTTTTAACCTGAGGTTGGACATAGGAACTCTTGTGTGGGATCTCTTGATAAGGAGGATTTTCAATTACCCTAGAGATATTGAAACTGGAAAGAAAGTTAGATGCTTTTATTCTCGTTTCCTTTCTCTAGTGTTGAATCATGTTCTTTCTGATGAACATAAAACCCTTTTTCAAAACACTCCTTTTCAAGTCCCCGCACATACTAATCCTCTCATTTATTCATCTTTGTCCACAAGCTCCAAGTCTGGAAGGAGACCCCTAGTTCCACAATCTTTTCTGCGAGAGATTTTGCAACCACAGTTACCTTTACTCTTTATTGAACATCCAGTGGTTGGATCCTCGTCAGCAGGAACTTCAATGGCACCTCCTAACACCATGGCACTTCAGGTAATATATCCTCTCTCAACTGCTCCACTAACCCAAGAGGTTCTTAGGATTGACCAAGGGATTGTAGAACCACAATCTCTGTCCACGGTCATACAGCCATACACAGAGTCACATCCTTTGACCGCTCCCCTGGAACACTCAGCTATAACAAGATCAAGTGAGCAACTTGAAGTAGAGTCTCATATGAGTGATCCCACAGCTCTGCCTCCACCACTAAAGAAGAGAAGAACACTACTTGAGGCATCTGTTAGCCAGTCTGTATCCTCTCAAAAGGATATAGATTCTGAAAAGGCCGATGAACAGTTACTAGAGACATCCTCTCAACAGGATGAATCTATTGAAATTCGCCATCAGGCCATGGCAATCTGTAAAGAGTCAAGCACACTCCCTTTACTCACAATGGGAGAAAACATTCCTGAACAATCTTTAGAGACTCTTACACAGGACACTCAGGAAGGAGAGCACATAGGAATACTTGGTGAAACAGTGCCTACCATTGTCACGGTAGAAGAGCCTTCACAGGCTTCAGAGGGAAAATCTGGTTCTTTGCCCACAATAATAGAATCATTTTCTCCCCTCCCAGAGGGAACATCTCTGGCTCCCCTAAGGGATTCTTCACTCGCAGTTTCAACTGGAGAAAGTGAAGGGCAACATGGTAAGTCTATATCTGAAGCAATTCAGTTTTCAATTTCTAATGAATTTTTAGACTTCACCATGGATTGGGATTCGCGAACTCCCATTGCACCACCAGTGACCTCTCAAGAAGGGGCTATGGTGATTTTTTCTGCAGGTACTTCAACTCCAACAATGGATAAACAGCTAGTGGTTAGTTCTGAGAGACAAACACAGAGCGATACACAAGCACGTGAGGTGAGTGAAACACCATCGAGAGAAATTGAGATGAGTGCACACAATGACACATACACTGCTTCATTATTGGCTCAAATAGCTGGTTTACAGAAACAACTTCAAGAGACCCAGGCTGAAAAGGAAATTCTCAAAGCACAAGTGGTTGAACGATCTACTTCTTCCACCTCTGTAACTAATCAGCTGGGTTCCATTAGAGATGAATTGGAAGGAGTGAAGGTCACATTGGTCCCAAAGATGAATGCTATTCAAGAATCACAAGTGTTAATGGCTTCAGATATGTCAGAGCTCCTGATTTCTAATGCTGAGATCAGGGAGGCTATCAAACAGATTCCTATGATTTCAACCAAAGTAGACTCAGTTCAAGATACTATTGATGAAAATCAGTACTACAATGATGAGAGGTTTATCAAGATTGAAGGAGGGATGCAACATCTGAACGAGGGCATGAAACATTTGTATAATATGATCAAGATCACACATCAACCCAATGCTGAACAGAAGAAATTCTTTGAGGGTGATGATGGTGAAGGGGACAATGGTGACAGGGATGGTGAAGGAGAAAGAGAAGGTAGAAAGGAGGATCCTAAGACTGATAAAGTTAGATCTTTAGAGGATTCCTCAACTAAGGGGGAGAATAAGGAGAAGGAGTTACAAGGAGGAGAAGCTCAAGGAGGAGAAGCTGGAGGTTCTGGTTCTGCAAAGGACAAAGGGAAGCAGAAGTTAACTTTTTCTGATGCTGACTACTATCAAGGTGATGAGGGTGTATTTGATGATGTTGAATCTGAAGCCCCTGAAGATATCTTTGGTGAGGTAGAAGTTGAAGGAGAGGCTGACTATGCTGACTGGGAAGATGAACCTATAGTGGATCCTGCCTTTGAAGCTGAGTTGGTAAGGCAAAAGGCTGATTTGAAGAGGAGAGAGGAGGAGAATGCTAAGGTGTCTGACATAATCACAAAGCATCTAGTTATCCAAAAAGCTGAACATCAAGAAAAGCAAAGGCTTCATGATTTAAAAGTCAAAGACAGAAAGTTATATGTGAGGCTGAAGCTTGGAGAAGAATGGGATAGAGCTAGAGAAATGTTCTCACATCCAACAGGGTCAGACAATGATGGAAGGTTCTTTAGCATGTTGGAAAGGTACAGACAGGTCAATCCAGACAACACAATATATATGAAAGCTCTTCATGCGGAGATTTCAAGAATTTCTACTGGATTTGACAGAGTCAGAGAGGAGTTGAAGATCTACATCTACACTCATAATGAGGGAACTTTCATAGTTTCTCTTAATCTTCTGGAAGGTAGAACTCTCTCTGAGCTTTGGGTATTCATGTGCAAAGTAAAAAGAACTTCTCCATTAGCTGAGCTGCTGCATGATCAGCTAAGAGACTTTGCAATGAAAGCTAGCCCTCAAGTTGTGGATGTGCCATATGAAGTTAAATTTTATAAAGGAAGGGCACTTCAAACTTGTGGTGTGGATCCAATATCTCTGAAAGATTATCCTGCCAAGCATCTTGTCTATATGGAGAACATGTTGAGGACAACAGGGTTTGCTACACAGGAAAAGACAGAAGTTGCTGATTTGATTCAAGACTATTGCATTGCCAATATCAAGAGATATCATCAAATGAAGAATAGGCTGAAGAAAGTCACAGCTCAACCTGTCAGACCTAGTGGCATTACTTCTGAATCTGATCGTATTCTGGACAAGGATTTGCTTGAAGCACTTGAAGAAGGAGAGATGATGGAGTCTGAGATCTGAAGAAGCTCTAGTCTGTAAATGTTATATGTATAGAGCTTAGGTATTTCAAGATAGGATAAATGTAAACACATGTTCAGTCTAGAGGAACATCTATCTTGTATTTATCTATAATGTTTGAATCTGGAAAATGTTATATGAAATCCAGAACTTTTCTTGTTATTTACTTGGCTCTTAAAAGTCATTTCTATTTCTTGTTTAAGTTAGTTGAGTTATCCTCTAGGTATTTGATTGTTATTCTCTAACAAACAAATAGGGGGAGATTGAAAGGCATATGTTTAGGCCTATTAATATTCCGAGGAAACAACTTAATTTAAACAAGTATGTAATAAGTAAATAATAAGTTTATATGTCACAGGAATCTCAGATAGTTTTATCTGTCAAGAGAATGGAGAATTAAAAGTCATCTACAGACTTGAAGTTATTCTACATTGAAAGAAGTTCAATTTATTGATCAAGCCTCAGTGAAGTATTCAAGTTAGTGGATTTACTACAGTGACAGAGATTTCCAGTGGTGACGGAAGTAGTACAGGATACAGAATTTTGTCAAGCTAAAGAAAGAAAGCCACAGCTTTAAATGTTTTAAAGATGAGGAATTATCATTGAAGTCAGTTATTCATGAAACCAGACAGTGCATCGAATGACGACATCATCAGTGGAATTAAATCATATCTATTCAGTGGTTTTCAGAAGAGAGAGAGATGCAAGGCTTTAAAGATATCTTATTTTAATTTACTAAGTTAATTTAATTAATAAATTAATTCTATCAGAATTAATTTATTTATTAAATTAATTAGGTTAGTAGTTTAAATTATTTATTAACTTAATTCTATTTAAGAAGAATTAATTTAATCTATAATTTAATCTATCTAATTAAATTAAAAGGATTTTCTGAAAATGAACTAGTATGACCTAGTTTATTTAAAAGAAATACAAAACTCGGTATGACCTATTTTCTCAGGTCATACAAGTGTTTTTGTTTCTTTTATTTAAATCATTTCTGATTTATTAGAAGGTCATACTATGTACTTTTCTCAGGTCATACCGAACTTAATGAGGTCATACTAAGTGCTTTCTATAGGTCATACAATTCTCTTTTTTGGTCATACCGAATTTTAGAGATTGTGTTGGCAGGTCATACTAGCATTCAAGGTCATACCGAGCATGTGTGTGCAGGTCATACAAGGATTATTGTGTTGGTATTTAATACACAACAGAATAGAAAAGGAAGCAGTTGACAAAAAGAATCAAGAACATACAGAAGCATTTACTGAAGAACAGCCAAAGCTTTAAATCTCATTTCTTCTCAAGCAATTAATTCTAGTTTGTATTGTTAAATCCAAACCACTAGAATTTGATTACTTGTATTGCTTTGACTATCTAGCGGATTTTTATCCCTAGAACGAATCTTAAATTATCGAATATTGTTAAATCATTTTATTACAAATATAGATAAATTCATGTCGAATTTATTCTAGATTTGTTTTAATTTATTTAAGATTCAATCTTGTACTAAGTATCATTTGTAACACCCTTCAAGTTTAATATAAGTTATATTTAACTTGAATCTTGTTTCATTTTTATTCCGCATCAATTTGTTCCTAAACAGTTAAATCATTTAAAGAACAAATTCGAGAAAACGGTATAGTTTGTATTCAACCCCCCTTCTACAAACTTATCAGGACCTAACAAACACCACCGCAAAAGACTCGCCGGAAATCGTCTTACCTCAGAGAAAAAGAGAGAAAGACAAAGAGATTTAAGGAAAGTAATTTTTTGGAAAGATTTGAGTGAAGAGTAAGAAATGAAATCTTACTCTTTTATAGGCAAAGTGACTGGAAACTCAACCGGTCAAGGAAGTCTAACCGGTTACAGCCAGTCAAAGCCCATAATTGTTCTTTGGGCTGCTGGAATCAAAGGCCCAAGAATTAGGCCCATTAAGGGCCCAAGCTCCAAAACTTATCAAGGCCCAGGGCCCAAATAAAAGTAAGGGCCCAGGAATTGGACCTAAGAGGATTCGAGGCCCAATGAGAAATTGGGCCCAAAACATTTTGAGGTCCAAAGCTCAAAAATTAAAGGCCCTAAAAGAAGTTAAAAATTCTAACTCAGAATAAACAAAGTTCGAATTCGAAATCAAAAATCGAAATCGAAAAAGACCCAAGTTGAGCTCGGAAAATTCGAGATCGAATAAACACCTAAAAACGAGATCGAACTACTCGACCTCGCCCCACATCCTATTCGAAAAACACCTTAAAATTCCTGGTCGAATTTATAAGGAAATCCAGGTCGAAGGAGTACTGAAAATCCTGGTCGAAGAATGACTAAGGATGAGCTCGAAACTATACTGAAGAGTCGAGGTCAAAAAAGCATGGGTTTGAGATCGAAAAATCCTGCTCGAAATTTCATTAAAAATTGAGGTCGACATGTTCGATCTCATCTCACCTTCTGGTCGAAATAGTGCTTGGAGTTTCTGGTCGAAAATACAAAGGCTCGAAGTCGAAGATTTGAGGTCGAAAAAGACCTAAAAGGCGAGGTCGAAATGTTCGATCTCGCACCAATCGAGGTCGAAATGTTCGATCTCGCACCAATCGAGGTCGAAATCCTAAACAAAAATCCTGGTCGAAAAACAGTTAAAACGAGCTCGAAGAATCGAGGTCGAATTTGCACTGGAAATCGATATCGACGTGTTCGACCTCACCCCACTTCCTAGTCGAAAATGACTACAAAAATGAGGTCGAAAATATACTGAGTGAGATCGAAATTTCCTGTTCGAAATTACACTGAAATTCCTGGTCGACAAGTACGACCTCAACCCAACCCTAGTCGAAATTTCTAGTCGAAAAAGTACTAGATCCTGGTCGAAATATCCTAGTCGAAAAAGGCTTAAATTTTCTGGTCGATAGCTTCGACCTCGACACAGTCCTGGTCGAAAAAGACTTGGAATCCTGGTCGAAAATGACCTGGATACCTGGTCGAAAAAATACCTAATTCTTGGCCATTTTCGGGCTGAAAATGCTTTGCAAAAATGGGAAAATTCAGGAAAAAATGCGATAACTTCTACAAAAATCCCAAGGGTATTTTCCCAGATGTTGGGGGGCAAATGATATGGTTAGAAAAGTAATTATAGAAATATAATTGACGGTCCAATGAAAAGGCGTGATATTTAATGCCCAAATCCCTAATTATTCATTAATTTCGTAATTAATGAATAGGGAAAATATACAGCTCATTAAAAGAGCCCAAATTATGGCAAATTGGTCAAAGAAGGATCCAGAATCCCAATTAAAGGCAATTAATGAGTCATGGCCCTTATCAACAAGGAAAAGACTTATCCTGCAAGCAATACAATGCTTATCCAATATCAAAAAGGAGACTTATTCGCTAAGACTCCTAAACATACCATAAATACTAGACTCCAGACGCCTATATAAGGTCCCTGATCCTACAATCAGAATTACGTCTTTGGCTTGATTCTCAATAACGATTTGAGATACGTAGGCATCTTGTGAGGACCAATTTAGTCCAGATACACGAGTGCAGCCATTAAAGCTCGAAGCTCATTAAACCTTAGCATTAATTACACAAGCACGTTTTTTAATCCATAACAGCAATTACCTTTTTTAACTAAAACATGTTAGTTTTTCTATTTTTCCTTACTAAAACCTCTTATTTTCCAAAAATATCACGGACAAACTTTTAGTTATTTATTTTTAAACCTATAATATTATAATTATTTTTTTAAAGTTTACCTATTTTAACATGTATACTTATTTTTCTTAACAAATGCAATCACTAAGAATATTAAAATATAAATAATCAAATATCTATTTATAACCAATTACTCTAAAACGCATTATAGATTTTTTCTAACAAATTCCCTTCCTTTCTAAATATATCACGGGAAATTGTCTTTTTCAATTTACTTTTTCTATTTTTCTCACTAAAATTCATTTTTTTTTCAAAAATATCTAAAACACATAATAGATTTTTTTTTCTAACAAAGTTCCTTCTTTTCTAAATATATCACGGGAAATTGTCTTTTTCAATTTACTTTTTCTATTTTTCTCACTAAAATTCATTTTTTTCCGAAAATTTCACAGGAACCCCTTTACTTATTTATTTTAAAACAAATTTAAATACTTTTAATTATTAAATTTTAAAACTTCATTTTCCAAAAATATCACGGGCATTTACCTTTTTTAACTAAATATATGTTACATTTTTTTATTTTTATTTATTTTAAAATCTGTTTTAATGTTTTTAATTAATTAAAAGTATTTAAGTATTTTAACATGTCTACTTATTTTTTTAACAAATATAATTAATAAAATATTAAAAATATAATAATAAAATAATAATTAACAATCTGTGCATCATACAGGTTTTAAGCTAGTATAAGTATAAGTAAGGGTAATTAGATAAAATTACAAAGTACCAAAAAAAAACTATAAACGCACATACAATATGCCGTTGATATGTCGAGGTTGATAGTCAAAAATACTCGTTCGTTCACAAAAAGATTCATCTTAATCATTTAGGTTAAAAACTAGTCGACTAAGCCGCGCTTCGCAGCGGCCCTATAATATTTTTGTAAAATTTTAAATATTAACTATTTCAGAATATATATATATATATATATATATATATAATATATATAAATGGTGAACACAAATTTTGCAAGGGTAAAAACTGAATAACACCTCAAGCTACGTTTCTCTTCTCCCTCACAACCTCTCTCTTTCTTCTTTTCATAGCAGTCGTCGAGACTTCCATCGGTTTTCAAAAATTACAAATTTCTTAAATATTTTTAGACATTATAAAAAAAAAAAATTAGTGTGTACATGTGCATCATTATAATATAAAAGGTTCACCATGGAAATATAAACGATTTTTATATAATCATTGTCATTTGTGTGAATTTGAATGTAAATAAGAGATTTTAAATTTAGTTTAATTAAGAAAAAAATTAACATTTGTTTAATTGAATTCTGAAGAGGATTGACTTTTATAGATATTTATTGTTTGTACTATGAATTTCAATGTAAATAATTTTATTAAATTTAGTGATGCTAGTAATATTTGTTTATTAAATTTTAAATAAAATTGAATATTATATATATTTATACTCTAAATATGATTAACTTAATATATATATATATATTCTGTAAATTCGAATGAAAATAACAAATTTAATTTTATTGAATAAAATAAATGCTCGTAAGACCGGGGTTCTTTTTCATAATTATTAAATATTGATAATTAAGTGCATAGTAAAGATGAGTACATTAGCTGAGGTACCTATTTGAGAAGCAGGTAGAGCCGTAGAGGTACCTGCAATTAGAGCCGGCCAAACGGGCGGTTCCGGACGGCTAAATCGGAACCGGCTCGTCTAACTAACCGGTATAACTCGGGTCGTAACGGTTTAGCAAGGCCCGGCACAATTCGTATAAATAAAACGGGGCGTTTACGGGTTGAAATCTTAAGAACCGGGGCACGGCACGGACCGGCACGGCACGGACCAGCACGCGATATTAGACCTTCCTGAAATTTTCTTTTATATAGATATATTTATATATATAAAGAAGACTTGATTTGATATATAATTTTTGGACAACTTATCTTTTATAAGTATTACTTTTTCTATATATTAGGAGTTATAAAAATAAATTTAAATTTCTAGATGTAATAAAATGAAATTTGAAATTCTAATTTAAAATAGAGGAGTTCTGGAAAAATAGGAAAATATGATCCAATATAAATTAGAGGTTATACTTGCCTTTTATATAATGGTTTCTTATATACAACTTAAAAAAAATTGACTTTATTTTAAAAAAAATAGGACCTAAAGAAGAAAATTTAATTTAAAGTATTTAAAATTGAGGAGCTCTAGAAAATTAGAAAAATATGAATCGAGTGAGAGCTAGTAGTATTATTAAATATGAAACATTTATTAAATACGAAACATTAAAAGTTTGGTAGTCGAACAGACGGTTGATACTCAGTGATTTTACTTAATTACATTTACTTATTTTTTTAAAAAAATATAACTAATTAATAGCATTATTTATAACCAATAACATTTTCTATTTTTTTCTAACAAAATTCTCTCTTTTTCTAAAAAGAAATACGGACAATTACCTTTTTCAACTCAAACACGTTACTCTTTCTATTTTTCCTTACTAAAACCACTCTTTTTCCAAAAATATCACGGGCAAACCCTTACTTATTTATTTAAAATCTATTTTAATCATTTTAATTACGGGCAATTTACCTTTTGAGCTAAAACATGTTACTTTTTCTATTTTCTATTTTATATTTTTTTTAAATTATTATTATATAATAATATTATTTATAACCAATTACTTTTTCAGCTAAAATACATTACCTATTTTATTTTTTCTACCAAAATCCTATCTTTTCTAAAAAAAATCACGGACAATTAACTTTTCAACTAAAATATGTTACTTTTTCTATTTTTCCTTACTAAAACCCCTCTTTTTTCCCCAAAAGTATCGCATACAAACTCTTACTTATTTATTTTAAAACCTATTTAAATACTTTTAATTCTTTTCTATTCTTATGTTATTTTTTCTATTCTTTATTTCAAAACCCCCTCCTTTTTCAAAAATATTTATTTATTTTAAAACCTATTTCAATACTCTTAGTTGTTTAAAAAAATTGAACATATACTTATTTTTTTTAATAAATATAATTAATAAAATATTAAAATATCTATTTCAAAAAGAGAATGAAAAATGACTACACACACCATTAAAATAAATTAATGGATACACAAAGCCGTTAACACCAACTTGCATGCATCTGAACCTGTTTCACAAAATCCCTGGAAAACAGAAAAGGTTGTAGCAAAAACTTTTTAGACCTTGAGAAAAACTTATAAGACCACGTAATTTAAAAAAATATGACCAAAGCCTTCAAGTATATAAATTGTAATCTATTCGTCAAGAAAGTCAATGTTCAATGTTCAAAACTGAACTTGAAAGATCAGGTAGTTGAGGAAAAAGATAGTATTACATGCATATTTTTTATATCAATTTTTTGTGTTAAACACAAAAAAAAAAATACAAATAACTTTTTAATTTTTTAAACACCATCAAAAAAATTGATCGCACTCTAACTTGTGAACAATCATATTCAACTACTCAACCGAGTGTTAATGTAATAGAAATATTGGATCAAAAAGTTGATATTAAGAAAAAAAGGAGACAAATAAAGTTCTAGTAATTACCTTTGTTTAGCCATGGTTGTTGTTTGTCGTAATCCAACAAACAAAATCCTGTAGAATTAAAGAAGAAGATCAAAACAATTGATTATTGTTAATAACTTTAGGTCACATAAATATTAATAAGATACAATAAAGTTTAATGAAAAACAAAATTCTATCAAACCTAATTAGAAGTGGGAATAAACCTATTAGTTCATTTTAAAAGAAAGACATATCCAACAATTCTTAGATAAAAAAGGCACGAAAAAAATCTTGTAACATAAAAGGTGTAATAATAGATAATAAATAAGATTTTAAAAAAATTAGAATGATACATGGTAAAGACATTCTTTCTTCTCGTGCCTTTCTTAGTTATCTATCCATCTTAATCTGCAACCAAAATACAAAATTTATTAAACATTAGTGGTATAAGATGCAGATTCATGCTAGATCACATACAATATACATGGCTGCAGGAGATCATATACAATAGACATGGCTATGATTGAATTGGTGAAGTGATAAAGAGGGATGAGATGGTGAAAATCTCAAAAATCAATAAAAAAATAATATACTAACATATGGAATGTCACACTGGAATTAGAGAAAAGATCATTAAAGGATTTTGTGGTATTTGCTTGTACCTGCATGAATATAAAGATTAATAATTTATAAAAGTAACAACTAATAGTATCTGCAAATGTGGGAAGAATTTCTCTCTTATAAATTTTAACATGTGCATGCAGAGTACAAAAACTGAGATATGCATGTAAATTCAAAACTAACCTTATTATTTATTAATATGATGAACCTCAGAGAGTTTGAAAGAAAATCCCTGCAAACTCTAGTAAGGACCGAATGCCATCACTTTAAATATAACTTGTACAATCCTGTTGTGTTGCATATTGACATGAACATAATTAGTTTCGAATATTTTTAATAAAAAGAACATGATAATCATAATCTTGTACACGTATAAACTATACAAAAAATAAATTAAAGATGTGAGAAAAAAAGTGCAGACCAATTTGCAGAGCTGACCGATATATATACACATAAATCGATTCAAAAATAGTAATGTTTTCTCAAATAAGTAATATCCTCGAATAAAACTGGAAAATTTGTGGAATTGAGACTTAAAGAAGGATTTTTTTAAAGATTTGATTTTCTTTATATTTATTTTCTTTCCAATGAACTCGAATAAGGAAATTCAATTTTATTGAAAGAGTTCTAATTATTTAATTTGATTAGGTTCATAATTTTTAGAGAACTTATCTTTTATAAGTAGGAGTTGGGAAATAAAATATTAAAAGATTTCGATTTTTCTCTAAAAAAGGAGCTAAATTCGGAAGTTTTGATCTTCATAAAAAGAAATATACAGATAAATTTGTTTACTTAATTTCAAATATGATATATATAATAAAGATAATATATATAAAGATATTAAAATAATAAAAGAAAGTTTTATCAAGCCTACAAATTCGAAAATAATAAGTAAGTTGTAATTTTCTAAATCAAAGAAAGTTCTATCAAGTCCTACAAATTCGAAAATAATAAGGAAGTTGTAATTTTCTAAATCAAAGAAAGTTCTATCAACTTTGAAAATAATAAAAGAAAGTTCTATCAAGTTTGAAAATACTAAAAGTGTAATTTTCTCAAGCCTACAAATTCGAAAATAATAAGTAAGTTGTAATTTTCTAAATCAAAGAAAGTTCTATCAAGTCCTACAAATTCGAAAATAATAAGGAAGTTGTAATTTTCTAAATCAAAGAAAGTTCTATCAACTTTGAAAATAATAAAAGAAAGTTCTATCAAGTTTGAAAATACTAAAAGTGTAATTTTCAATTTCCTTCCTACAAAATCGAAAATAATAAAGGAAGTTGTAATTATTAAAATTAAAAATTGTGAAAAATTGAGAAAATTAAAAAAAATAGAACGGAGCGATTCTAGAGCGCCACCTCACCGCTCCCGTCTTCTCCTTTATATAAGTATATTGATATAAACGTTTTCAAATTTGAGTATTAATGACACGCATTTTGCAAATAGATACTCACTCCGTTTCAAAATAGTTATCATGTTTTGATTTTGTGTGGTCAAATTGATCGGACTTTGACTGAAATTTATATAAAAAATATAATTAAAAAAATTAAGAAACTTATATCATTGAAAAACACATACAATTTTCTTTCAAATGTATTTTTAAGTTTTTACAAATTATAAATAGATGAATCGTAATTCATGGTCATGGTTGAGTCAATTTGATCATTCAAAATCAAAAAAAAATTATTATTTTGAAATGGAGAGAGTAAAAAAATAGTCAAGAAACTGAAAAATTAGTTCTAAATTAAATCCAGTGAATTTCTAAAACGATTATCATATTACTCCATGAGAAAAACAGTTAACAGTAACGCGAGATGATATAAATATGTTAATGTTGGGTATTCTTTATTCCTTTAGCATCAGATATAGCCTAGGTGAAAATATAAAAAAAGGAATATGAAACCTTGATTTTATTTCCTGACAAGATAAAATATTAATTTTTTTTTAAAATGTAGATAAAATTTTAATTACCAATTTATCGTTGATCGATAAATCTTTAAACATTGCCAATTGCCCCTGTATGCACTATAAAGTTAGTGGGTAAGGCGTGCATAGAATTTCAGTTGAATCATTACGACCAAGCAGGAGGGCCACTTGAAGAAAACGATTTAAGTAATTAGGTAATTAAGTAATTAAGCAGGAGGGCTAGATCAATACATGATTCAGTAATTAAGGGGAGGTTCTGACTATAAGCTAGCAAAGCGAACAAATCTTGCGTTTAGGGTTCTAAAATTTAAGGATCCCAAAATTTTTAAATTTTCTAGATATAAAAAATTAAAATATGTCGGTTATATATATATCATAATGCCCCTTAAACTGATTTCGACTAAGACTTTCTTAACCTCAGAGCCGCTATAAGTTATGTTCCGCAAGGTGATCTATTGTTAATCCAATCTTTACACAGAATATCCTAGACAACAGGTAATGGGAACGGCACTTTACCAAATGACTGGAGAACCTTATACCCAAACTCAAACTATATGTATAACTGGATGCCCCGCATGCCTGGTAATAAAATGTAAACCCATTAATATATAATCCGAAATATCACTTCCCTGCATGGTTGGTAAAATACATATACTAGTGTAGTGCTATTTAGGGGTGGCATGGAAAAGTAAAACCTAACTTAAAGGAACGAGAAGCCACCCCACATGATGTTTTGCTTACCCAAGTAAAGTGCACTAAATATTTTCGTGTTTATATACCAAAAAATCAAATTCAAACACTAATATTTTGATATGTATATTAAAATTAAACTTGAATACTAAATCTGGATGTCGTGTAGTATTTCAAATTGTAAGGCCTAATCTTATAAAGCTTTTTTGTTACTATATATGATATATTCATAATTTGATAGATTATTATCATTTTCGGACATGTGAAAACATTTAAACAAACATGTGAATATTAAAACAGCTTTTTTACAAATAACGACTCATGTTTATTTAAATTCTAAAGTTGGGAGGGTTTTTTTCCCACTCTAACGCCCTGCTCCCGAGTTTTTTAATGAAAAGGAAGCAAGTGGTGAGCGAGTAAAGTACTTGCATCCTATTTTTGAGATGAAAGTTTTGCAGTAAAAGAGAACTTAATTTATATTCATTTTCACTCACTTTCATTCTTATTTAAAACTCGGGAGCACAAACATAAGTGAAACTAAAATTATTTTACTTAGCTTTCACTTGTTTCCTTCCCTAATTAAAACCAGGGAGCAAGGATAAACATTACTACTACTACTGTATCATTCAGGTCCATGGATCGAAATAAATTAATGTCCACTTATTTCAAATGTGATAAAACCCGTTATGTATGGGCCTTACTTGTAGTTCACATTATGAGTCAGGTCCATCAAAAACCACGGGCCTAGGATTGACAAAATTAACTAGATTTATATACACCGGTGGAACTAAGAATTTGCAAAAGAATGGGCTTAAATTAATACAAGCCTATAACCGTACAACGCACGGACAACTTTAATATTAATTTTGAAATTTACTTTTAAATTTTTTGAAATTTTAATACTTCTGAAAATGCTACCTTTTAAAAATAAATAAATTAAAAGTACTACTTTAATACTTTAAATCTAATTTTTTTTATAGATTTTATAATAGTTTATTAGTTTAGTAAGCATGTCAGTAAAAATAACCGTCAAAATTATCAATATATTTTGTTTTAATATATATAAATATAAATATAAATATTTTCTAAAAAAAGGTCGTGTTTTTGAATTATAAGTAAAATATATTTAAAAGAGTTTGTAGTTATGTTATATATGTGAGAAAATCGAAAATCAAAACTTTCAATGTTTCGGCTATTATATAATAGTACAAATAGATAGATTAAATAGAATAAATTATCGAAAATTTAAATCAAAACTTTCAATGTTTCGGCTATTATATAATAGCATAGTATAGTTAGATATCGTCTGCGATAATTTTAGAAAATGAGAAATTTTAGTTAAAAATATAAAAAAGAATGTACGCTTTGGCTAACAAAGGTAATCGGTTAATTATTAGTATTTATAATATTACTATTTTATGTTACTAAATGAAATTGCATGTGATATTTT
This sequence comes from Heracleum sosnowskyi, assembly GCA_030848705.1. Taxonomy (NCBI): domain Eukaryota; kingdom Viridiplantae; phylum Streptophyta; class Magnoliopsida; order Apiales; family Apiaceae; genus Heracleum; species Heracleum sosnowskyi. Next base: position 15,919,126 of record CM061237.1, read on the forward strand.
TGAAAAATGTGAGATTTTACTTAGAAAAATTTTAGTTAAAAAATATAAAGAAAAATATACGCTTTGGAAAAAAAATCTAATCGGTTAGTTATTAGTAATTATAAATATTATTATTTTATTTCATTAAAAAGAACTGCCCGTGATATTTTTGGAAAATGAGAGTTTTTAGTTAGAAGAAATAGAAAAGTAAAAATGTTAGTTAGAAAATATAAAAAAGATTATACAATTTGGCTAAAATAGGTAATTGGTTAATTATTAACAATTAGTATTTTATTATTTATTTTAATAAATGAAACTGTCTGTGATATTTTTGGAAAAGAAGAAGTTTTAGTAAGCAAAAATAAAAAGCTTATATGTTTTAGTTAAAAAAGGTAATTGCACGTGATATTTTTGAAAAAGTAAGGAAATTTTTCAGAAAAAATAAAAAAAGTAATATATTTTAGGTGTAAAAGGTAATATGTTATAAATAGGTAATATTATTATTTAATAATATTTTTTATAAATAAGTAAGGGTAATTAAATAAAAACACGAAGTACAATTAAGTAAGGGCAATTAAGTAAAATCACAACATACCAAAAAATATTTAGTATTATATCCAATGGCTCTCATTAATTTAATTTAAAAGATATAACAGTTAGAGATTGGATGACCAAACTACGGAGGACCAGACTACAAACCAACTACAAACGACTACAAAAACTTTTAATGTTTCGTCTTTAATATAATAGTACAGATTAACAAATTACAAGTGTCTTAGAAAGCAAAAAAAAAATAGGATAGTACTTACTTACTTGTAACATCAGTGTCCAACATCTGATTGACCTTTATTCCTTCGAGTTGACAATTGAATTCTACAAGTAGCCATCTTTTGAAAGCGTTTCAAAATGACTTTTTTGTCAATCTTTAAAAATACATCTTTCTCGATGTAAACAACCAAACTGTCATTCATCCATTCATCTCCCATCCTATTTCGCAAATCAGACTTGACAATGTTCATTGTTGAAAAAACTCTTTCAACGGAAGTTGTTGCAACAGGTAAAAACAAAGCTAATTCAATTAAGCGATACACTAATGAAAATGTTTGAGCTTTCCTAGTGGCAACCATTTTTTTTTGCTAGACTTCCCAAATTTTCAAGCTCAAAAAATTCTTGATCCTGTTTAACATCATAAATGTATGTCTGAAGCTGATTTCGAATCGTTAGAACATCAGTCCATGAAAAATCTGCCGAATATAATTCAGCAAGATGAAATAACTTATCGATATTAAAGTTAGAATAAGAATCTCTAGGATCAAGACATGCTACTGAAAGAAGTAAGTTTGTACTTATTTGTGGAAAACGAGTATCCATTTCTTGGGAAATTAAGTCAACAGCCTGTTTCCAAAGATATAAAATTAAAATCAGGAAAGTGCATAAATGATGAAATAGATGTAGAAAAATATAATACTTGTTTCATTACCTCAAAAAAAAAAATCCACACGGTAGTTGTTATAGCCAAAATTCGGTATTGGGTTTTTAGGGTAGATTCGGGTCAAGTAATAATAAATTGGAGATATCCAATATGCAATTAGGGATTAAATTGGTACAAGGGAAGCTCAGGGCTCGTCCTCATAGGGGAGAGGGCGCGCCCCTTTGGCCGTCCAACCCTTAAGGATGCGTCGTCTTGGTGTGACTGACAACTTCACATGAATGGATGACTTGACAGAGAATAAGAGCTACATTGACATTGGATTGATACAAGGAAGCTTAGGCCATGCCCTCAGTAAGGGAGAGGGCGCGCCCTCTGGCCGTCCACCCCTTGAGGGCGCGTCCTCTTGGTTTAAAGTAGCTACTTGGTGGTGAAAGATGGCTCCATTGGTTTGATAATGGCAAGATATTGAAGACTTTTCCCTTAGGATGTCTCCTAAGGGAGGGATGTCCGTGATTGAAGGCCTCCAGGGGTTTGCCTGATGATGATGTCTGTGATTGAAGGCATCCAGGGGTTTGTCTGATGATTGAAGAATTCCCTCGTAGGATGTGCCCTAGGAGGGGGATGTCCGTTGTTGAAGGCATCCAGGGGTATGACTGATGATTGAAGGCCTCCTCCTGTATTCAATGTACGCGTCCTCATTGGGGATGTGGGGTGAACCTTGGTGTGTACTTTGGGAGCTCTGTTCCTGTACTCAATATGTGCGTCCTCATTGGGGAACTTTGGAGTAATCATGCACTTTGCACCCAAACGTTTGGGATCACTTGTCCTGCAATCTGGTGGGTGCTTCTCATTCGGGGGACAAGGATGCGTCTGGCATTTGGGGTAAGTCATGGCTATACCTGTAGCTACTTTGGTCAGGGAGACAGCTGGTAGCGGTTAATGTCGCCTCCTAAGTCGGGTCGATGTCGTATCCGTGAAGTCCCTAGACTGTAGTTGAGCCTTTGGCCTTTGTGACTAGGCCCCATCGTTAGGCATTCCTAAAGCGAATTAAAGACCAATTTCAGAAGATGGATCAAGTATCTTAGTGGGCCTCGGAAATCAGAAACCAGCCCATATAGGTTACTTGTTCCCCAAGAACTACGTAGGGTTTGATCCCCTATAAATACGGGGTAAGTAGGCACATTGTAAGGGGTTGGAAGCGGAGAGCTCTACGAGCCACCACCATGAAAACCCTTACAATCTCAGTCCCCAATTCATCACAACCACCACACTCCGGCGACTTTCCGGCGAAGAACCATCATCATAGATCTTGATTCCGGAGATGAACCTTAAACTTTGTTGATACCAAATTCCTCTGTTAACAAATTGGCGCTAGAAGGTGGGGTGCTGATCAAGATCATAATCTCAGGAGGAAGAGATATCTCATCATGATGAAAGTTCTTAGAAGAAGGCCTGCCAAGATTCGAAGGATGGCCATGGTTACGACTTCATGCTGGCGGCAATGAGGAAGATCCAAAGATGGTGATTTCAAGACGATGATTCCTGACTGGGAGTTTAAAGAAGATCTGGAGAAGAAGGTATCAAGGCGATTCAGATCTGAAGGATGTTTCCATGTATGCTTGAAGGTGACAGTTTCCATGTATATTGGGGGGTGATTCCGAGCAAGATACTAAAAAGAAGGCTCAATTATCGGGAGCACGTCATCATCTTCTGGACGCGCCCTCAAGGTAACACCTAACTTGTTTTGTTGTGGTTTCTGTTATCTGTACCTTGAATTATTGCAGGAAGAAGATTGTGAAGGAAAATCCCCAAGAACCCATAGGGCGCGCCCCTAAGGGTAGTGATGGTCAGAAGGTTTCCAACAACTCGCGAAAATTCGACGATTGTTCAAGACCAAACCTCCAGGACGCGTCCTCCAGGTAATTTCTAAAATTTCCGATTCACAGAGAGAGCCCCCTGTTGACAGGTCGAGGCCCCATGGACATGAGCGAGCCGGACCTCGTGATAACTCAAGGAATGATTCGGGTATGTGGCATCGTGATTCACAGAGAGCGCCCCCTGAATACAAGTCGAGGCCCCATGAATACGAGCGAGCCCCCCGCGTGATAAGTCCACGGGACAACGAGATGGAGACTCAGGCTATAGGAGGGATAATTGACAGCTTATGAGGCATGACGCATGTCAGTACTATCAGGACGCGCCCTCGGGAGGAAGGGCTCTTATCATAACATTAGTCTCATTTCAAAGTGCAAGTGATGGTGGACAAATGATGCGTCCTCAAGGTCCTGACCCCCTCAGGCACAAAGAAATCCTCAGCTTCAGGGAAACACCACAGCCCAAGGAGAGGTTCAAGTTCAAAATTAGAACCAAGTGATAATACAACCACAACCTCATGTTGGGGTACCAATATCCAATTAGGTAGTCGACCAAGCTCCACCCTTTGGGGGTAATCAACCTCCACCTGTGGAGGGTGCCCAGCCGATACCCCCACTTTCATAGGCTAATGTATAAACCATTGTCGAGAGGTGCAATTATTGAGAGCCCATCATCATCTTCAGGACGCGCCCTCCGAAGAAACTTCGATGTTCACACAATTTCCAACGAGTACATGGAGAGCTGGTTGCCTCAGGCCTCTTCTTGGTCTTTTAGTACGCGTCCTTTCTTCAGGGCGTGCCCTCAGGAAAAAGAACTACTGTTTAGTATGAACTCCAGTGATTTTTAGAGGAAGATAATATGGAGCTGAGGCCCCATATCCAAAGAGAGAGCCCCATGATTACAGGTTGAGGCCCCATGGACTTGAGTGAACCCCCTCACGTGATAACTCAATGGATAACATGGGAGAGCGGCCCCGTGATCCAATGAGAGCGCCCCCTGATTCTCGAAAGAATTAGAGGTCGAGGCCCCATGAACATGAGTGAGCCCCTCCGCGTGGCAATTCAATGGACCATCGAGATCAAGATTGGTGGTACATGAATGACTACTGCGGAAGACATGATAGGAAGCTTACGCGGAATGATTAGCGTCAGGACACACAAGACACACTCTCAAAGGAAAAGGACGCGCTCTCAAAGAAAAACACTAATGCTCGAGTGGACTCCAATGTTTAAGAGAAGAATTTATTACTTGAATTTCAGAAGAAAGGAAGCTATTGGAGTAGAGGCCTCGTGATCTACAGTGAGTCCCCCTGATTACAGGTCGAGGCCCCATGGACATGAGTGAGCCTCTCCGTGAGGACAAAACCTTTATCCTTAGAGAACGCATCCTCACATTCAGGAGACATGCTCTTCAAGGCGCACCATAAGCGTATCAGCTTCTTATATTGAGGCTTCGAAAACGTGGTTGTACAAGCCCTCAGGCTGCTTTCAGTAAGAAGAAGAATATTTGGAGTAGAGGCCTCATGGACCTTAGGATGTGCCCCCTTATTAACAGGATGTGGCCTCAAGGTCATGAGTGAGCCCCTCCGCAAGAGAATGCTATTATAAAATGAATTAGAAAATTAGAAGGGACTTCATTATTGCCCTCGTCCATATAGGCCACCCTACGCAAGAGGGGGCGCCCTCACGACGCTGGGGGTAGTATTGATGCATCTCCCGGCTCTTCCTATGAACATAGTATCCTTACGGGGATGCTTCTTCATGAAAAGACGTTTGAAGATATAATTGACGCCTATTGTGTGCCCCTTCACCGGACATAGGCTCTAAGGTGCGGCCATAGGCTAGTCTGATGAAGGCCCTCTACACGATAAATTATATAGAAGATAATGATGACTAATATTCCCCTCTAACGGATGCCTCCTTAGGAGATGCCCTTCATAGGATGCCTCTTCATGGGATGCCTCTTCGTGAGATGCCTTTCGTAGGATGCCTCATTATGAGATGCCTCTTCGAGAGATACCTCATATTGAGATGCCCCTTTCGTGGGTCGGGATTCGAAGTATTCTGTGTCCGGAGAGTGCCCCCTAAAGTTTTAATGAAACTTTTGAGGGTGAGACCCCCGAATAGTCATTCAAGCGCTTGATGGAGTATTTTCAACAAGGTGATGCTTTGGTTCACCATTCTACTAATAGTTGATTGAAGACGGCAATGACTGAATAATAACCTACAATGTAAATTATTTACCTCCTAGTCTAGGGGGGTAGTCCATACACACTTTCCCTAGTCCTAGTTGAGGTGATGAAAATTTTAAAACTTTCGAGATGGTTTGTTTATGCATATAGGGCGCGCCCTCTAGGGTGACGCGTCTTATAGGACGACGCTCCCTCAGTTAGATGGTGAGATGTGGAACTCTTCCTTATAAACATACAAGTATGATAATCAAGAAGACATAATATGAGGACATAAATCCGGGAAACATATCCCATAGAGTTATCAAAAGGATAGTCAAATCAAATACAACTTTCAAGGCTTGGAAGCGAGGACCTGCACCTCAATAATGTTCAGAAGACTTAGCAAAAGAAATAAAGGTCATATCAAGCCTCAGGACGCGCCCTGAGTGTCATCAGCAAGAGGAGTAGAAGTGTTTTCAGCAGCAATATCACTTGTTTTAGCATCATCATCCAAAGGCTTTTCAAGGAAAACATTGGCCTTAGGAGATTGGTTTCCCTGATCCTTAGCATCTTGTTCACCATCAGGAGGTGCATCCTCAAATGACACGTCCCCATCTCCTTCAAGTGGTCCAGCCTCAATTCTAAGTTTGATCCGTTTGGCTTTGATGTTCGCAGCTTTATCAACTTTGAATTTCTCAATCCATGCAACTTTATCCTCACCAAACTTGGAGAAGTCATAACCAGGATCAACTGCCAAGAAGCCAGTAGCAAAGATTCTCCCTGAAATGGAAGACGCGCACTCGGTAGAATGGAAGACATACTCCCAAATCCCTGAAGAAAAATTAGAAGCTTGTGGACGCGCCCTATCATCAGGGCGTGCCCTCAGACATACAAGGTTGAGAAGTGTTCTCTGTAACTGTTCCTTGAAAGATAGATGTTCTGCCAAAATCCTTTTCATCGATTAAATGAAATTAGAAGACATGGCAGCCCCTTTAGGGCGCACCCTCTGAAGAATGAGATATTGTCACCACCGTTTGATATGTTTTTTCCAAGTATGCCTTGACAAGAGACAATGTGAAAAATGTAAATATAAAAAAATTGGTAGGAAGGGTGAGCCTTGACCTCATCGGCGTACTTGTCTGTGAAGATAAACAAGCAGTATGAGTAGAGTTACGGAGCGGTTGCTGAAGAAATTGCCTTTGTTTTAGCAATTGTGTTTCTGGTGGAAAGATCACCTCCATTGTCATGACGCGTCCTCCCTGCCTCCGAGATTTTCTTAACTTCTTCATCTTTGTTTTGCTGGGCTAGCTTCTCCTTCTTAACTTCAATAGATCCAACCTTTGACACTTTGAATTCAACTCATTCGACCTCAGAAGACTCATGTGGATTATTTGACAAATTCTCATAAGGATTTTTATTACTTGAAGATCGGTGATCGAGCTTTCGTTATGGTCGCGCCTCCCTCAGGGCACACCCTCCAATATTGATGCACTAAGGCGAATCTCTAATGTGCATTTTTATGCCCAAATATGGTCATGGGCTCTAAATAGACCCATTACGAGAATTGATGAAAATATTAGGCTCACGATTAGTGGTCCAGAAATATTGTGTAGCTCTCCCACCGCTATATTGACAAAGAGTCAGGAAGGAGGAGATGACTCCTCTCATCAAATTAGCAAGAAGTCAGACGAGAGGAAATGACTCATTCACTCATATCAGCAGAGAGGACTCCTCTCCTCATATCAACAGAGAGGACACCCTCCAATATTGATGCACTAAGGCGAATCTCTAATGTGCATTTTTATGCCCAAATATGGTCATGGGCTCTAGTTCTGGCCACACGGGCGTGCCGTGCGTGCCGTGCCGGGCTGCGCACGGTTTCTGACAGCCGATGACTTGTACGTGAACGGCACGCTGCAGGTATACGGGCCGGTCCGTGCCGGGCCGGTTCGCGGGGAGCAGAACTCGTGCACAGCTCGCCGAGTTGGCGGGCGAGTTGTGCGGGCTGCGGTTAATTGTTTTTTTTTAAATTATACGAATATTTTTTTGTAATAAAAGAGGACGGTACCTCTGCAAATTTTATTAATTAAAAAAAATTACAATTAATTTGAGAGGACTCCTCTCTAAAAAAACGGAACAAACAGCATTAACATATTAAAACAAATATTAAATACAAACACAAATTTTAAAAATACAATACAAACACAAAGAAAATCCTATCCGCTATTTGATTATTGTTGTTCGTTGGTAGTTGAGGCATCGGAATCCGAAGTATCCATTGTCATCCACGGATCGTTTTCACCGTCCGAGTCATCTTCTCGTTTTCCTTGTTGTCTTTTCGCGGCTTGATCCCAATCTTTTTTACAAACACAAATCTTTACTACGTCCGGCGCTAGACTTGTTCTTTTCTCGTCTAACACTATTTTACCCGCACTAAAAGCGGACTCGGAAGCAATTATAGAAGCGGGGATTACAAATATATCCCTTACAATTTTTGCTAAAATTGGAAATTGTAACTCATGATTCTTCCACCATGTTAGTATTTCAAAATCTTCGTTTAATTCGTAACTATAAGAAAAAAATTCCCTAATCATACTATAAGAAGAACTAGGTACGGGAGATGAAGTGGAAATTCTACATTTTTGTTTTTTAGTCAATATAGATGAAATTGTATTATTAAACCTACTACGACCACTACTAGTACTATTAGATGGTATAGAACTTTGAACTTTTGAAGCATAAATATCTACAAGACGATACAACAAGTCTAAACATTGATTAACATATATAACATTATCATATTTTAAATTTAAAACTTCATAATAATGCCCTAAAATTCCTTCTAAACCTTCCTTTCTAACACCGGGATCAAGAAGACATGCAATACCATAAACATAAGGAAATTCTGTAAAGTATTCGATCCACTTAATTTTCATGTCAACAATAATATCACTAAAATATGGATCTTGTTCATATTCTTTTAAAGTAGTAACTATATTAACACACTCAATGATAACATGATGTACATTTGGTTCATAAACATAAGAAAAAACCTTAGTAGCATGTGCAAAACACTCAAGTATGTTACGTACTCTAGATGCCAAATCCCAATCAAAATCGGTAATAACGCCACCTTCGTATTGGTTCCTAGGGTCTTCATTATATAATTCGGTGATAATGATCTTATATTGAATTGCATCATTTAATAATTTATGAGTCGAATTCCATCTCGTAGAACAATCGATACCCCATTTTTTCGCCCTTAATCCATTTTCTTTACACAATTTTTTATACCTAGACCTGTATGTACCCGCAAAACGTAAATATTTAACGACTTTCCTAATAGGTTCTAATAAATGAGTTATTTGTGTAATTTCCTTTTGGGCCGACAAGTTAATTATGTGAGCACGACATCTAACGTGTAAAAATACTCCATCTAAAACTAAAGGAATATCCTTCTTAACATACTTCATGGCTTTGTTATTAGAAGCGGCATTACCTAGAGATATTGTAAATACCTTGTTAAACAAATTAAAATCCTTAATTGTATCTAAAATTCTTTGTTTTATGTTATAACCGGTGTGTGACTCATCCATAATATCAAAAGCAATAATTCGTTTTTCTATTTGCCAATCACTAATCCAATGAACCGTAACACAAATATAAGGCTCATCTTGACCCGAACTCCAACAATCACTAGTTAAAGAAACCATACCATCAAAATTAACGAAACTTTCAATTAATTGTGCACGTTGAGCATAATATTGTTTTTGTGTGTGACGTTTAAGTGTGTTCCTAGGAATTCTTCTAAATGCCGGGTTTAGTGAATGTTTAACCATGTGCTCTAAATTCGGACTCTCGCCGTGAGAGAAAGGTAACTCGTCTAAAGTAATATAAGTAGAAAAATCTTCTATCATTCTATCTCTATTATAGGAAAAAGGCATACCTCCACCGGGAGACGAAGTCGCAAAACCACCAATTTATGTTTGTCGCGAACCTCCACGTGCCGCTCCACTTTCATGACTTTGCTTCGTTATTCCATGATGACTTTTCAAGTGCCGATCAAGTGTACCCGTACCGCTACCTTTTCTGTGAATAAAAGGGTCTTGTATTCGATTATCTTGAATACAAAGCAAGCAACAAGCTTTAAATTGTTCCGGATTTTTCGTTGGATCTCTCGAAAAATAAGTCCAAACATGTGACGAATGTCTAGTATTAGCAGAAGAACCACCTACAAAACATAATATAATCGATTAGTTAAAAGAAAATCGAATATTTTTAAAGTAATATAAAAGCTGAAATTTTTTAAAGTAATATAAAAAAGCTGAAAATTTTTAAAACAAAAAAAGCGAATGTTTTTCAAAATATAAAAGCTGAAATTTTTTAAAGTAATACAAATGTTTTTCAAAATATAAACCGTTAAATGTTTTTTAAAACAGAAAATCGAATGCTTTTACAGTAATATAAAATCTGATTTTTTTTAAAAACATCAAAACAAATATTTTTAAAAATCAAATATTCGATCGTACCTAATAAAATAAAAATAAAATAAATACGAGATTAATACCGGCTTCTACGGATCGTGGTGGTCTCATCGAGGTAGCTTGGGTCGAATCTTGAGACGATAAAGTGCCCCTCCCTTCTTCCATTTTTCTTTTTAGAAGCTTGCCGGAATTTTTTAAAAGCTTGCCGGAATTTTTTAAAAACTTGCCGGAATTTTAGAACCTTGAGTTGCAGTGACGGAGCAAAAAAATAGCAGTATGTTGCAATTGAAGAGAGTAACAGAGCAAAAAAAGGAAAGCAGCAAAGCAAAAATAGAATGTTAACTTATGAGAGAAAAATAGCGAAGTGAAGTGGTGTGGGAGAACTGTCGGAGAAGAGGGGTATTTATAGAGTGGTGATGAGGACCGTTGGAGATTGCAGTAGGAGGTTAACGTTGAAGGCTTGAAGCTCTGTAAAGTGTATGCAGCATGCAGGTTAACGTTGAACTGTCTCGTATGTCGTCTGTCGCGCAGTTACCGTTGGCGGGCCGTGCCGTGCCGGGCGGGCCGTGCGTGCCGGTTCGTGGCTGCCGGTTCGTGCGGTTCGCCGGTCCGTGCCGTGCCGGTTCTCAGAATATAAACCCGTAAACGGCTCGTTTTATGCTTACGAATTGTGCCGGGCCGGTCCAAACCGTTACGAGGCGAGTCTGGCGGGTTAAATTGGCGGGCCGGTTCCGGTTTAACCGTCCGGAACCGCCCGTGTGGCCAGCTCTAATGGGCTCTAAATAGACCAATTACGAGAATTGATGAAAATATTAGGCTCACGATTAGTGGTCCAGAAATATTATGTAGCTCTCCTACCGCTATATTGACAAAGAGTCAGGAAGGAGGAGATGACTCCTCTCATCAAATTAGCAAGAAGTCAGACGAGAGGAAATGACTCATCCAATCATACCAGCAGAGAGGACTCCTCTCCTCATATCAGCAGAGAGGACTCATCCACCTCATATCAGTAGAGATGACTCTTCCACCTCATATTAGCAGAGATGACTCATTCACCTCATATCAGCAGAGATGTCTCATCCACCTCATATCAACAGAGAGGACTCCTCTCCTCATATCAGCAGAGTGGACTCCTCCCCTCATATCAGTAGAGAGGACTCCTCCACTCATATTAATAGAGAGGACTCCTCTCATCGTATTCATATAAAGGCCTTCTCCCATCATATTAGTAAGAAGCCAGACAAGAAGAGAAGACTCATCTCCTCATATTAAAAAGGGGGAACGGGTGACAGGAGAGGACTCATCTCCTATACTAAAAAAGAGAAAGACTTATGTGACAGGAGATGACTCATCTCCTCATAATAAAAAGTAGACAGAAAAAAGGAGAGAACTCCTCCACTCCTCTCATCATATCAACAAGAGGCCTTCTCTCATGATACTTTAAGAAGACTTGAAGATACATGTGGGAACAAAAGCTCACATGTTAGCTGGGGAGAAAATATTATTGTGATAACTTTTGACTACAAGGCCCTACGAGGTCGCTTCACAAGGTCCCTACGGGACTGAATTGCGCTTTGAAGGACCCTTCGAGGGCATCACTTATATATTCTTAAAATCACGTCACATGAAGACATCTTTACAAGACATCTCATAATATCAAGGAAAGAATGTCCATGGCTAGACCCTCAAGGGACGCATGGGTGTGTCATTATTGGAATTTTTGAAAGAGGACGCGCCCACAATTTAGAACGCGCTCAAAAGAGAACTATTCTGGAATGAGAGAGAAGAAAGATTATAAGGAATGGCAAAGGAAGATATTAGGTGGAACACGTGGCAGCCATCAGATGGAATAGTATGACTGATTAGACCACCGTACAAGTATATATATACAAGGGTGTATCTATATTTACACAAGCTACTCCATTTTTTGAATCTTAAGATAAATGAATGAATTTGTACCCCTTAATGATAGAAGACGGCGCGTCCTCTCGATAAATGAATATTTTACTTGAGGACGAGCCCGGAGAGAGGTTTATATCCGTGCACAATATCTCTTATTTCTTACGCCGAGTTAGCTCATGTAAGCTTAGAGGTGTCGTGTGCAGGTAGTGTCCCTCTCTAAACATTAGAATTATCAAAAATATATTATGGAAGAATTAAAGGACGCGCCATCTGGAAGGATGCGCCCTCTTTACAGCATCAAATAAGGAAGAAGCTCGAGGACACTTCTTGAAGAAGAAAAGGTTACAAAGAGATTTTGGCATTTTGGAGATTGAAAATTCCATGATTCATCTCTGATTTCACATGGAATTGGGGGTAGTTGTTATAGCCAAAATTCGGTATCGGGTTTTTAGGGTAGATTCGGGTCAAGTAATAATCAATTGGAGATATCCAAGATGCAATTAGGGATTGAATTGGTACAAGGGAAGCTCAGGGTTCGTCCTCATAGGGGAGAGGGCGCGCCCCTTTGGCCGTCCAACCCTTGAGGACGCGTCGTCTTGGTGTGACTGACAACTTCACATGAATGGATGACTTGACAGAGAATAAGAGCTACATTGACATTGGATTGACACAAGGAAGCTTAGGGCATGCCCTCTCTAAGGGAGAGGGCGTACCCTCTGACCGCCCACCCCTTGAGGGCGCGTCCTCTTGGTTTAAAGTAGATACTTGGTGGTGAAAGATGGCTCCATTGTCTTGATAATGGCAAGATATTGAAGACTTCTCCCTTAGGATGTCTCATAAGGGAGAGATGTCTGTGATTGAAGGCCTCCAGGGGTTTGCCTGATGATGATGTCTGTGATTGAAGGCCTCCAGGGGTTTGCCTGATGATTGAAGAATTCCCTCGTAGGAGGTGCCCTGAGAGGGGGATGTCCGTTGTTGAAGGCCTCCAGGGGTATGCCTGATGATTGAAGGCATCCTCATGTATTCAATGGGCGCGTCTTCATTGGGGATGTGGGGTGAACCTTGGTGTGTGTTTTGGGAGCTCTGTTCCTGTACTCAATGGGTGCGTCCTCATTGGGGAACTTTGGAGTAATCCTGCACTTTGCACCCAAACTCTTGGGATCACTTGTTCTGCAATCTGGTGGGTGCTTCTCATTCGGGGGACAAGGATACGTCTGACATTTGGGGTAAGTCATGGCTATACCTGCAGCTACCTTGGTCAGGGAGACAGCTGGTAGCGGTTAGTGTCGCCTCTTAAGTTGGGTCGATGCCGTATCTGTGAAGTCCCTAGACTGTAGTTGAGCCTTGGGCATTTGTGACTAGGCCTCATCGTTAGACATTCCTAAAGCGATTTGAAGACAAATTTCAGAAGATGGATCAAGTATCTTAGTGGGCCTCGGAAATCAGAAAACAGCCCATATAGGTTACTTGTTCCCCAAGAACTACGTAGGGTTTGATCCCCTATTAATACGGGGTATGTAGGCACATTATAAGGGGTTGGAAGTGAAGAGCTCAGCGAGCCACCACCAAGAAAACCCTTACAATCTCATCCCCCAATTCATCACAACCACCACACTCCGACGACTTTCCGGCGAAGAACCATCATCATAGATCTTGATTTCGGCGATGAACCTCAAACTTTGTTGATACCAAATTCCTCCGTTAAAATATAATACTTGTTTCATTACCTCAAAAAAAAATCCACACGGTAGTGATGATGATTAGTAACCGTTTACCCATCTCGTCTCATTCGGGTAAGGGATTGAATGATGTCATCCATATTAACAACTTCAATATTATTTGACACACAAAAAGACTTGACTTCATCCAAAAATATGTCCCATTTATTCTCCCGAAAGTCTCGCAATCTCTCATTCACGTGTTGAATCAAATGCATAGCTTGTACAATATCTAAGAACAACAGCCATATGTTCTTTCACTGAAATATCACGAGACTCGTCCACTAGAATAGTAAATAATTTATCACCAATATCATGTAATATTGCAAGTGTAGTCTCCACAGCACAAACATTAACCATTTGCTTTTGAATATAAGGAGAAGTCATTTGATTGTTACATGGAGCGTTTTGACTAACAACATCGGATATATTTTTATTTCTTTTGCTGTACCAATCAAGAAACTCAAGAAAATTTCCTCTATTCATTGAAGTTGAAGACTCATCATGCCCACGAAAAGACAAACCATGTCTCAATAAAAGTGAAATTACATCCAATGTCGCTGTTAATCGAGTGTGATAAGCAACTTCCATCTCACGGCTTTGAGAAGAAAATACATATGATACACCCGATGATACACCCGGATCACTAATAATTTCATTCATATCAAACCCCGGAGAAGTAGTATTTACCGGCACACTAGGACTAGGAACAAGAAAAGATTGAGAAGCAGGGATGCTACCACCTGATTCATATGAATTTCTTGGTCTTTTAATTACAAATCTATCCAACATCTAAAAGTTAAGCGAAAAACAAAAGGAATAGAATTGGAATTTTCTGTCAAAAGTACAAGTACTAAACAAATTTATAGGAAGTTTAACAATTTTTCGGTAACTAAAATTGGAATTACAAAATTAAAATTCTTAAAATCAAAGAACAAGCAAAAAAACAGAGAAAGTAAATTACCTTTAAAAAGAGAAGATTAAATCTACGACTGTTAGCATAAGGTAACAAGGTTGAATGTTGATTTGTTGTAGCATGTAGATTGTAGAGACTAGAGGCACGATGAATTTGATGAATTTCAATTAGGGAAGAATTGGGCAACTGGGTACTGGGCAAGACTAGACCTGGCAAATCAGTCGTGTCGTGTCGTTTCGTGTCGTGTAATTTCGTGTTTCGTGTACTTTTTGGCTATACACGAAAACGACACGAAATCAAATCATGTACCCAAAACTGTAACACGAACACGACACGAGTGATACACGACTTGACACGACACGACACGAGATACACGAATTTTTTTCGTGTACCATTCGTGTACACGAAACGAAACGAAACGAAATATACACGACTAGCAACGAAAACACTTGTTTACACGAAATTTCTTAAATTTCACATTACATTGTCAAACTAATAAAATTGTTCTTCAGAATTACATTAAACAGAAACTAAATTGAAAAAAGCATCCTGGACATTATACTTTTCAGCAACAAGTACTAGTCATTGTCATTGGCGAATGGCGAAGAGCTTGTTTGATATGTTTTGCCGGAATAGAGTATACAGTCAGACAGAGCACATCCTGGACAAATAAATCAGCATGAAACTAGACTAGACTAAAGGAATTAGAATGATGATTTAAAGAAAATAAAACAGGCTGCAAAGTAGTTGCTGATCAGAGCAGATAACTATGAACATATATTCATAGAGTAATAAGATTAGCAACCAGAAATGTCAACACTCTAACCATCTTGATCAGGGTGATCCGTAATGTCAACTTTCATGATATCTTGAGTGAGTTCTTCCAAAGGATAATTATGATAAACTGCAATGGGAGATACATAACAACATTAAAAAAATTGTGTGCCAAACAACTACGATAGAAAAATAGAAAAATGAAGAATATGCTCATAAAATAGAAAAATGAAGTAGTAAGCGTTATTAGTTTATTACCTTCTTTCTCATTGAATTTCCAATCACGAGTGCAAATCAAACTCTCCACAATATTGTGTGTCAAACAACTACGATACTGATCTAAGACCCTTCCTCCAACACTAAAAGCCGACTCCGACGCAACGGTTGAAATTGGAATTGTTAACACGTCTCGAGCCATAAGTGCAAGGTTAGGGAATCTAAACTGATTTGTGCTCCAATAGTCCAAAACATCAACATCAAGTGCTCTATTTAGTCGTTTCTCTTCCAAATACTTATCCAATTCAGATTTCTCTGAGGCAGTACCTTGGTCACAGTCCAAGGCATCGAATTCCTTGCATAAAATCATGACAGAATATAAATTAGTAAAGCATAGCAGAATATAAATTAGTAAAGCATAGCAGAATATAAATTGTTAAAACAGGGCAGGTCCTTGATAAGTACCTTCATCACATCAAGTCCTTGATTCTAAAATGTAATTTCAGCCTGACTTCCACACACAACAGTATATGTAGGTATTTTGTCCTTGTAGAGATCAAATAAGGCATGCAAGGTATCATGAAGTTTTGGAATTTGACGGCAATCAGCTCCATATAGCATTTTGTAGCAGAACTCCACAAATTGAGTCTTGTATCGAGGGTCAAACACAACCGCAATAGCAAGAATCATGTTATAATCCGACCAATACTTATCAAACTTCGGTTTTCAGTTTCAGTTTCAGTTAACCACTAATGTCGAGTTTCAGTTTTTTATTCATAGACAAACATAATGGCTGAGCCGCTCAAGAACAATAATCGAACAATTATCCTATCCAAACAAACCATAGGACTAAAACACAAGCTCGAATTCGAATTGAAATAAAGATTCAAGTATTACCGGAATGTTCGATTCTGGATGTTCTTCGGCCATTAATCGATTCTGGATTCTGGATTCTGGATTGAGTTTGAGAGTTGAGAAGAGATTCAAGTAGACTGTATGTATTACTATTATTGTTGTGCGGCTAAGTGCTAAGTGCTAACTGCCAACCCTAAAACAATTAAATCCTAAATTGTATCGAGTATTTGACCATTTGACCCGTATGAGTCTTTGCATTGACCCGTGTCCATGTATAATTATAATTAATAATTGTATTAGTTATTTGATTTTATGAATAATTTATAAAATATCAATTAACATTTATAATATATATAATATATATTTTTAATTATTTATATATTTATTTATGTCGTGTACTTCGTGTCGTGTCGTGTACTTGAAGGGTAAATCCAAAACCGACACTAAATCGGGGTCGTGTACTTTCGTGTTCGTGTATTTTCGTGTCGTGTACTTAAAATGCAAACACAAACACTAAATTTTCGTGTCGTTTCGTGTCGTGTATGTCGTGTCGTGTATAAAATTGCCGGGTCTAGGCAAGACAAAGGATAAGAGTCGGGAGAGATTGAAAAGGGGGAGAGAATAGAGATTGAAAATGGTGGGCTGGTTAACAAAAAAAGGGGTGGGTTAATAGTCTGTAATTTTTTTTCTATAATAAAATTTTTAAACATCTTGCATAACTATAAAAAAAACACTATCATCATTAGTGGACTGAGCCCACCAAGCCAATGGACTGTCTTATCTGGTCATTTAAAGAGTGAGCTTTTCTTTCTTCTTCTGCTTTTTTTTTTGCTAAATATAGAGGGAGCTCTTCCTGGATTTGATGCGGTTAAAGTATTTTGGCTAGTTATAAAAGAACCCGGATACAGTAAAACCTCTATAAATTAATACTCGATAAATTAATAATCTCGATAAAATTAATAATTTGTCCAGTCCCAACTTGGGACCAGTATAAAATTGGACCCCAATCGATAAAATAATAAGATAATAACTTTTTTGAAATCCCAAAGTATATATATTGGTCCCAACGAAACTATAAATTAATAATCATTAAAAGATTCCATACATATTCTAAGATTGTCTAGTAAAAAATGAATCTATAGTCACTTGTTTTTTGTTGAACTTCAAATCTATATTGACTTCATCTTTAAATCTCCTCACTGCACTTAAGAGTTGGGGCATTGTCTTCTCATATTGCAACAAAAAGTTGTGAAGAGTTGTTGCCGCTTGCAATGCTTCTTTCCGAGTGACCGGTTCCAAAGCTATTGAATCATCCTCAACTTCGTCATCGATCGGATTTTGAATGGTATCCGCCACAATTTCTTCAATGCTTTGAACCTCGTAACATTCATTATTTTCACCAGGATAATCTAGCAAGTGATTCACATCCATTTCGTGCCGATAATGCATACCTGTAATCAAGTTCTCAAGCTCACGAATGTCTTCTCCAGAATTTACATCGTTTAAATCACTTGAGCCGGTTGGATTCACTGAACGAATTTTGCAGTGTCGAAAGCAATTTGCTATGGCCTCTTGTTGCACATTTCTCCAAGTTGGGACTGCCAAATTGATAGCATCTAAAACATTAACCATGTTTTATAGTGATCAAATTCTAACCATGTTAAATGTACTGCGTTGGTACCATGGACCAACTTTTTGGTACTATGAACTAACTTTTTACTTATTCAAAAACAATGAACTTGATAAATTCAATTAACTTGTGAATGTACATTCATAGAATGTGCCTTGGAACTTATTTTTGTAATTTATTTTTCATCTCTAACTAATATATATTGTAACTAGTACATTAGACTTGGAAATTTAAAGGTCTTATGTAAATCCTCTTTAAATTAATAAATTATTAATTTATCGATATAATAATATCTCTCTAAATTAATAAAATATCCTGGTCCCAACATTATTAATTTACAGAGGTTTTACTGTAATTGATATTTATTAAATGAATGATTTTGTTAATAAATAACTTTTTTATGTTAATATAATTAAAATAATTTACAAGTTAGGTTGAAACCGATTCAAATGCTTGGGTTCTGTTCTAGTTTATACTTTATACTAAGCAACCAAACCGATTATAAAAATATAATAATAACACATACTCCGTTGCTAAGACTAAACCTGATCATTTGGTATACGACACGTTCACGACACGGATAATTAGTGTTTAGGTGTAAAAATTTGGTACACGAACACGAAAAAACATGAATATAATTAGTGTCGGGTTTGGGTTTTCACAATAGATACACGACATGGAACGAAAGTACACGAATTAATGAAATAAAAAAATAATTTAAGAAAATATATATTATTTATAGTATTGCATATTTAGAAAATACTAGTCTATAACCCGTGCAAGGCACGGGCCTTAAAAAATAATAAACTAAAAAATTTAATGTGAACGGAAAATATTAAATAAAATAAAATTTAATATGATAAATTATAAAATGAGAAACTTAAATATTCATTGGAACATAAAAAAATATAAAAAAAATACAAATGAGGCCGAGGAAGATAAATGAGGTATTATTAATAATATTTTATAATAAAATAATATTAATAATAAGGACAGATAGAAAATCTAACATGTTTTAATTAAAAAAAGTAATTACCCGTGATATTTTTAGAAGTGTTTTAATTATATTAACTGTATTTATTAAAAAAATACGTTGACATGTTAAAATAAGTAAGTTTTTTTAATAATGACAAATAGAAAAGCTAACATGTTTTAATTAAAAAAAGTAACTGTCCATAATATTTTTAGATGTGTTTTAATTATATTAATTGTATTTTAAAAAAAATACGTTCACTTATTAAAATAGGTAATTTTTTTAAATAATTAAAAGTATTGAAATAAGTTTTAAAATATATAAGTAAGGGTTGCACTTGATATTT
Organism: Heracleum sosnowskyi; assembly: GCA_030848705.1. Lineage (NCBI taxonomy): Eukaryota > Viridiplantae > Streptophyta > Magnoliopsida > Apiales > Apiaceae > Heracleum > Heracleum sosnowskyi. The sequence goes on from CM061237.1 coordinate 15,938,396, forward strand.
TTGGAAAATAGAGATTTTAGTCATAACAAATATAAAAGGTAATATATTTTAATTTAAATGTAATTGCCCGTGATATTTTTGGAAAATAAGTAAATTTTGTTAGAAAAAAAATAGGTAAGTTTTTTTAAATAATTAAAAGTATTAAAATAGGTTTTAAAATATATAAGTTGCACTTGATATTTTTGGAAAAGAGAGATTTGAATGATAACAAATATAAAAGGTAATATATTTTAAATTAAATGTAATTGTCCGTGATATTTTTGGAAAAGGAGTAGATTTTGTTAGAAAAAAACGTTTTAACTATAAAAGACAATCAGCTAGTTACTATTTTTATATTATTTTATTATTTATTAAATAGAGTATTAAAATAGTTTTTAAAATAAATAAGTAAGGATTGCACCTCATATTTTTGGAAAATAGAGATTTTAGTGATAACAAATATAAAAGATATTATGTTTTAATTTAAAGGTAATTGTCGTGATATTTTTGGAAAAGGAGTAGATTTTGTTAGATTTTTTTTTTAATTATAAAAGGCAATCAGTTAGTTACTATTTTTATATTATTTTATAATATATTAAATAGAGTATTAAAATAAGTTTTAAAATAAATAAGTAAGGATTACACTCATATTTTTGGAAAACAGAGATTTTAGTAATAACAAATATAAAAGGTAATATGTTTTAATTTAAAGATAACTGTAATGATATTTTTGGAAAAGGAGTAGATTTTGTTAGAAAAAAAATATTTTAATTTTAAAAGCCAATCATCTAGTTACTATTTTGGTAACTTGACAATAATACAATTTCATTAAAGATTTGATTTGTAGTAGATTTCGTTATCCTAAAAATAAAGAAGTATATTTGTAGCAATATATCCTAAATTTAAACAAATTAGATCCCACATTTCCATTTTTTGATTAGATTTCAATATTATTTGATTTTTATGTAGTAAAATATAGTGAAATATTAATGTAGAATAAAACTTTCCCAAATTTTGATTATATTATTAATTTATTAATTACAAAAAGTACCGAAAACCAAAAATCGACCGTTAACCGAAAATCAAAACTTTCAATGTTTCGGCTTTAATAATATAGTATAGATATAAGCAATTACATATGAACAATAAATAAAAGTTTCACGACTAATTGACAGTAAGTTATACATTTATATATAAGAAGTATACATTTATATATATAAGTTATATTTACAATTTTTTGTAAAATTGTATGTAATCTATACTATATTATTAAAGCCGAAACATTGAAAGTTTTGGTTTTCGGTTAACGGTCGGTTTTTGGTTTTCGGTACTTTTTCTAATTAATAAATTAATAATATAATCAAAATTCGGGAAAGTTTTATTCTACATTAATATTTCACTATATTTTACTACATAAAAATCAAATAATATTGAAATCTAATCAAAAAAATGGAAATGTGGGATCTAATTTGTTTAAATTTAGGATACACGGTAACAAATATACTTCTTTCTTTTTAGGATAACGAAAGATAATACAAATCAAATTTTTAATGGAATTGTATTATTCTCAAGTTACCAAAATAGTAACTAGATGATTGACTTTTATAATTAAAATATTTTTTTTTTCTAACAAAATCTACTTTTTTCCAAAAATATCATTACAATTATCTTTAAATTAAAACATATTACCTTTTATATTTGTTATTACTAAAATCTATATTTTACAAAAATATGAGGTGCAATCTTTACTTATTTATTTTAAAACCTATTTTAATACTCTATTTAATAAATAATAAAATAATATAAAAATAGTAACTAACTGATAGCCTTTTATAATTAAAAAAAATCTAAAAAAATCTACTTATTTTCCAAAAATATCACGACAATTACCTTTAAATTAAAACATAATATCTTTTATATTTGTTATCACTAAAATCTCTATTTTCCAAAAATATGATGTGCAATCCTTATTTATTTATTTTAAAATCTATTTTAATACTCTATTTAATAAATAATAAAATAATATAAAAATACTAACTAGCTGATTGCCTTTTATAATTAAAATATTTTTTTTCTAACAAAACCTACTTCTTTTCCAAAAATATCACGGGCAATTACATTTAAATTAAAATATATTACATTTTATATTTGTTATCACTAAAATCTTTATTTTCCAAAAATATCAAGTGCAACTCTTACTTATATATTTTAAAACTTATTTTAATACTTTTAATTATTTAAAAAAAACTTGCCTATTTTAACAAGTGAACGTATTGTTTTTAACAAATACAATTAATATAATTAAAACACATCATCACTAAAATCCCTATTTTCCAAAAATATGAGCTGCAATCCTTACTTATTTATTTTAAAACCTATTTTAATACTCTATTTAATAAATAATAAAATAATATTAAAATAGTAACTAGCTGATTGCCTTTTATAGTTAAAATATTTTTTTCTAACAAAATCTACTTTTTTTTCCAAAAATATCACGGGCAATTACCTTTAAATTAAAATATATTACCTTTTATATTTGTTATCATTAAAATCTCTCTTTTCCAAAAATATCAAGTGCAACTTATATATTTTAAAACCTATTTTAATACTTTTACTTATTTAAAAAAACTTACATATTTTAACAAGTGAACGTATTTTTTTAACACATAAAATTAATATAATTAAAACACATATAAAAATATTACGTGTAGTTACTTTTTTTTTAATTAAAACATGTTAACTTTTCTATTTGTCCTTATTAAAAAAACTTACTTATTTTAACATGTCAACAAATTTTTTTAATAAATACAATTAATATAATTAAAACACTTCTAAAAATATCACAGTCAATTACTTTTTTTAATTAAAACATGTTAGATTTTCTATCTGTCCTTATTATTAATATTATTTTATTATAAAATAATATTAATAATACCTCATTTATCTTCCTCGGTCTCATTTGTATTTTTTTTATATTTTTTATGTTCCAATGAATATTTAAGTTTCTCATTTTATAATTTATCATATTAATTTTTACTTTTATTTTAATATTTTCCGTTCACATTAAATTTTTTAGTTTATTATTTTTAAGGCCCGTGCCTTGCACGGGTTATAGGCTAGTACATATTTAATACACATTTCATAAAAATTTACATAATTAAAATAGTTTTATAATATATAAATTTTAATTAAATTAAATTTATATTTTTGTTTAATGTACACGAATACGACATGTAAAGTACACGACACGTTTTGAATTGAATATGTGTTTCAAATTTAGTACACGAATCCAAAATAGATGGGATATGAATTTTACATTCAAATATAAAAAAATACGAAAGTACACGACACCATCCAGGTCTAACTAAGGCCCGGTGGTGATCAACTTGCATTTTATATGCTTTGCTAATCTGATTCAAACTTTTGACATTTTCCTGTAACTTCCTTAATGCAAATACACTGCGGGCCTGCTGCTTTATGTTCTGCTTGATATTAGAACTGTTGTATCATGCCATCAACTTGGCTTGTTTCATATCCTGTCATTTCTGTTATGTACTTTTCGGATTTGTAATTTTTTTATGTTAATCAATTTTGTACCCGCAAACGAATCAATTCGAACTCAGAATTTTAAAATCAAAATGGAATCAACTCCAAACTAATTATATCGAACCCGGTATTTTAAAGTTAAAACTGAATCGGTTTTGTTTCGATAACGTGCGATAATTTCCGTTTTCAGTTTTATCCCGAATCAAGCCCAATTGACTCACACTCTTATAAGTTTTATCTGCATGTAACAACAATATACTACCAACGGTATATTTCTCCAAAATTCTGAAGAAACCAACAAGAGATAAAATAGAAGAAGTAACGTAATGACATAATACATCAATATATATATATAAAGGAGGATACGCGGGAGGTTATGTGGCGCCTCTAAAATCGCCTCAATCTATTTTTCTAATTTTCTTAGAGTTTTAGAATTTTAATTTTAAGTATTAATAAGGAAAAATATTTTTTAACATATTAGAAGTAGAATAGATGTTCGAGTTTATATAAAAGAAGAGTTCTAATTCATATAAAAAACTAATAATTGATAGGTGTGTTCGAATTTATAATGAAAAAGAGTTATAATTCATATGAAATACATACTAACTATCTATATAACTCTCTAGCCTATGAATATTTCTGTTTACGTTTTTCTGGATTAACATTAAGCCTATATATCTATGAGCAAGAATTTGTTTTTATGATAGATTATACATTAGATCAATTATATTATACGTTCAGTTAATTATTTTTATGTTGTAATGTAATGATAATTTTCCCTTCATAAAGATTCATTTGATATGGTTAGGTGAGCAGTTTTTCTTGCAGGTAATGCAATATACTTCTTCGCCATGCCTTGGGTTGACATCAATTATGAGTTTTATTAATAAAAAATTCCGAATCCTCAATGGCAATATTATGTGGTAATTGCATCAGACCATTTAGATCAGCATTTTTACGCGTCACTCAACAAAATTTAAATTAATTGTGAAAAAGGATTAAAATTTATATAATTAAAGAAGTTTTTTTATCTCTTTTTAACATATTAGAAGTAGAATAGGTGTTTGAGTTTATAGACAAGGATAATTCGAATTTGTCGAAAAGACGCATAGATAATTTTTTTAATTAAAATAGAATATTTGTTTATAAAGGATACACGAGAAGTACGATATCGCTTCCGTTAACCTATAAATAAATTAAAACTCTGAAGGTATTTACCTTTTCTTTTGTGCCTCAACAATTGTTCTAGATTTGATTATTTTTGTTTTAATTTGATGATGCAGGGGAGCATAACTGGAGCCAAAATTGTATGGTCAAGTCTCAGCACTGAACAAAGACTTCAATTCATTTTTCACACCGTTAGTAGCGGTAGTTTATTGGTACTTTGATTCTCATTCATATCTCTATCTTAATTATTTTTTTGGATATCCTTCCCGAGTTTCGTGATTAATAATAGCGTATTTTCAAATATAATCAAGTACTCGTGTAAATTTAAAATTCTTTTTATAAATTCGGGAACATATTCAAAGATATAGCCGGAAATACAATCTACAAATTTCTTGACATTGTTGAAGACATAATTGATATGTTGATTACTATTAATTATATCATCACATCTCACAATAAAAACGAGTATTCAATTCTTTAATCGAATTTTTCAGTTAATTATTATGTTTGTTAATCGAATTTTTGAGGAGAAAAGTTCGAATTTATAGAGAATTTATAGGAAATACGTATAATTAAAAAGTTTATCGAAAGTGTTCGAATTTATAAAGGATAATAGTTGAAATTTATAGGTAAGACATATAAATAAAAGTTTTATTTAAGGTAGAATTGATGTTCGAATTTATAGATGAAAAGAGTTCGAATTTATAAAAAATACATGCAATTAAAAGTTATATTAGAACTAGAATGGGTGTTTGTAATACATAATTAAAAGTTCTATTGAAAGTAGAATAAGTGTTCAAATTTAAAGAGGAGAAGAGTTCGAATTTATAGAAAAGACGTATAATTAAAAGTTCTATTTAGAAGTAAAATATGTTTTTCGAATTTATAGAAAAGACATATAATAAAAGTTTCATTGGAAGTAGAATAAGAGGGCGGTGAGGTGCCATTTTTTATGACCTTCTAAAATTATTTATCTCTTTCTTAGAAATCCTTTATTTTAATTTTTTTATATAAAAAAGGAGGAGACGCGGGAGGTTACGTGTCACCTCTAAAATTGTCTCAATCTATTTTTCTTATTTTTTAGAATTTGAAATACTAATTAATCAAAAAATGTCCTTCAACATATTAGAACTAGAATAAGTGTTCGAAAAAGAAATCTGATTTATTTCGTTTATAGAGGAGAAGAGTTCAAATTTATAAGAAAGGCGTAAAAGTTTATTTGAAGTAGGATCGATGTTTGAATTTATAAAAGAGAATATCTAGAATTTATAGATAAGACTTATATTTACAAATGAGAATAAGAATCCTAACGTTAACATTTGGATACTATTCCAGAGATAGTCTTTGATTTTAATGCAATGAATTTTCAACTTTCCAAATATAAAAATAAAGGAAGAACATGGTAAATAAATATTTAATAACAAATGACTATATTTATTAATTTAAAAGTGTTTGTAGTAATATCAGGAAAAGTATCCTAAGTTTAACCTTAAGATCCTTATTCTCTTTAAAAAAATCTATTGAAAGTAAGTAGAGTAGGTGTTCAAATTTATTGAGGAAAAAAGTTCGTATTTATTAGAAATAATCACAAAAAATACACACAAATAAAGTTATATTGCAAGTAAAATTGGTGTTTATAAGACATAAAAAAGTGTTTTTTTGTAAATAAAATAGGTGTGCGAAAATAAATCGAATTTATTAATTATTTTTTTTATTGTAAGTAGAATATGTATTTGAAAATATACATGAAAATAGTTCGAATTTATAATGAAAATAGTTCGAATTTATAGAGATGCGTATAATTAAAAATTTAATTGGAAGTAGAATTAAAGGCGATGATGTGGCATATTTTACGATCTTCTAATTTTTTTTTATCTTTTTCTCTTAGAAATCCTTTATTGTTTAAAATTAGTATACAAGTATTCATAATATATGTTATAGTTGAGGTTTCTAATTTAACGAGAGAGCAGCTCAGTGGGAAGAATCGCCTTTAATGATAGCACGATTAAAAGTTCGAATTTATAGAGAAAAATAGTTCGAATTGATTAAAAAAAATACAATTAAAAGTTTTATTAGAAGTAAAATAGGTGTTTGTAGATATAATTAAAAGTTATATTAGAAGTAGAATAGAGCAGAAGAGTTCGAATTATAGAAAATACATATAGTTAAAAGTTATATTGGAAGTAAATAGAATTGTGAATTTATATAGGTATTTTTTCAATGAAAGAATAACTTATTAGAAATGAGTTTGCTAACATGAAAATTAATATATAAGACAAGTATTCAATATATTAAATTTGAGATTTTGATCTTAAAAAAGAAAGTGTGTTTCACGGGATGACGACCATTAGGGAGGAACGAGTAAATTTTGTAATTTAATTGATAGATGTATTTTTTTCAACGAGAGAGCGACTCATTAGAAAAAAGAGTATGTTAACCTCGAAAGTAATATATAACACAAATATTTAATATATTAAATTTTAAATTTTGATATTAAAAAGAAAAGCGTGTTTGACGAAAGGACGACTTATTAGAAAGGATCAAGTAATTTTTGTAATTAAATTGATAGAGTTTTTTTTTAAAAATTATGACGTCGCCGCGAAACGCGGCTTTTTCAACTAGTTATTGATATAATCGTCAGTTTTGTCTATAAGCAATATACTTAGCTAGATGGTACAATGGTGCAACCCTCGTTGATGAACCAAAATAACTAAGCTCCTCCTCCGCCTGAACCACCAGCTCCGTCGCGAATTTCTTAGCCCTTTCCAATCCCATTAGCTTCGGATACGTAGTCTTATCGGTCACTAAATCTTTTCCGGCTGTCTTTCCGAGCTCCTCGGATGATTTTGTAACATCTAAAATATCATCTACCACTTGAAACAACAATCCGATACATCTAGCATATTTTCTTAATTTTTCCACTTCAATAACATTTCCACCTCCTAATATAGCTCCACAAACCACCGCAGCTTCTAAAAGTTTCGATGTTTTGTGTACGTGAATGTATTCCAAGTCCTTTAAATTAACATCTTTTCCTTCGCTACATATGTCCATAATTTGGCCTGCCACGAGGCCTTGTGAGCCCACAGCTGAGCCTAGCTCAGCAATGGCTCGAACCACCCTACCGGGTGTCACCTTGTCCGTTGCATCCGCCACATGCTCAAATGCTAAAGAGAGTAGCGCATCACCTGCAAGAATTGCGGTTTCTTCACCATAAACTTTGTGATTTGTGGGCTTCCCACGTCTCAAATCATCATTATCCATGCACGGAAGGTCGTCATGGATTAATGACATGGTGTGGATCATTTCGAGGGCACAAGCCATGGGCATCGCCCATGACTCGAGCCCTCCTACTAACTCACACGAAGCGATGCATAACACCGGCCGCACACGTTTCCCACCTGCCAAAAGTGAATAACGCATCGCTTCGTGAATAACTTCTGGTTTTTGCACAGGAACCGCCTCATCCAGTGCCCTGTTTATCCTTTTACCCGAGATTTTCATGTACTCTTCAAATTGAAACTCGGGGGCAGGGGAAATACGCGGCTTGGTCAAGACTTCTTCGACATTAAAAGTTTGTACCAGAGTCGAATTTACAGCATTTGCAGCTCGAATCTTCATCAAAACCTGTTTAGTGCAGTAGCTAGACGGGGTTTTACTAGTGTTTTTTAAATGATCACAGAGGAGATTTCTTGAAAAGAGTGAGTTTTCATGGGTTGTAATTGTTTTAAGAAACGCCATGGATTTTTATTGATGAAGATAGGGGGAGAACAAAATGGATTATAAAGAAGAGACTAAGATGCTACTTTTGTTTCTTATTTCTCAATGTCAAGATTATTCGGTTTCCTGTAAATTGGACTCTAGTCACCAACCTAAAAATATGGTATTGGACTCTAGTGTACGAATAATAGGCATATATGTTGTTAAAGATTCTATGCACTTGTTTATTTTTTTAATTTAATTTAATTATTTTAAGTACAGTTGGGTCTGAGGAAACAAGAAACTGCAATTTTATGTGTTCAATATTAGAGTTTCTTATATAGAAAAGGGCTTAAATCATATTATCAAGAATCTGTCAAAAAATTGATATCAGCAAAGGCGCGACGACAAATGTAACCAGGAAAGTAGCATACGGCACATCAAGCTACTGCAGGAGCAAAGCCGGATTATCCGCTAATCAGAGTAAATTTTATTTTATCTTTCCTCCTAATTGTCTTAATCTTTGGCCCACTAAAATGTTAATAAAATTATTGTAGAGTGAGTGTCAACTCAAGTCACACATCGATAACATAAATAAAAATTATCTTAAATATATGTCAGTCAAAAACAACTTCATTAGTATGAGGCCTTTTGGAAGGAGTCCAAAAACAAATCCGTGCGGGTTTGGCCACGGCCCAAAACGGACAATATCATACTAATGTGGAGTTAACGGGTGTTGCACGGCCCAACAAGTGGTATCAGAACAGATGGCTAAGAATTGATCCTGGGGTTGCGGGCTGCAAGTTGCGTGGTGTAGGGGAGGCTCTCCAGAACTACCGTCGGAGATCTTGGACAACTTGTGTCGAAAGTCTTCCTGAAGTGGTCGGAGATTGTAGAGTGGGTGTCAACCCAATCCGTGCGAGCTTGGCCACGGCCCAGAGCGGACAATATCATACTAATGTGGAGTTAACGGGTGCTGCGCGACCCAACAATTATAACTAAAATGACATATTCTTTAACTGTAATTTTGACTCATGAACTGTTACTGACTTACTGTACATTGGATCAAATTTATTCCTCAATGATAGTACAGTTAGAGCTCAGTCGATTGGCTTGCAAACAAAGGGGTACGTCAAGCTAAAAGAGTTATAATCTTCGAAAAGGCCTCCCCGGGACCTTGGGCGTATTATTGAGGAAGATATTGCATGTGTAACTTTGTCACGTTTTACTTTTGTTTAGTTCTTTTCTCTTTTGGAGCTTAGGAAACGTGATGTAAATGCGTATGTGCAACTTGCAATATCGATTCAGAAATTGTATTTCACAGCTTGGTAAACTGCTCCTCTGCGAAAATCTGTTGGGATATGCTAAGTAATGTGGTTGTTACTGATGAGTATAAATGTATAATACATTTTCAGAGTATTGTTGGCTGTGTTTGAACATTGTGTTGTTGGAGGATTTTGGTAACAACACGGTTCAGAGGTTTGCTGGAATAACAGAGCGTAATTTGTATGTATGTGGCTGTTTTAGGGGTTTTAGGTTTATGAAAAATAGAGAGGCTGGACTTGAGAGGTGTCTCAATTTGTCTCATGTATCAGATCTCTTTTCCAAGATGCTTGCGTACCAATTTATATTGGATCAAGTCCACACAGTTATGTGAAATTGTGTTTATCCCTGGGAGACTTTAGGGATAAAATTCGTTAATGTGGGCAATTACAGATTTTATCTTGCATTATCTTGGCATTGTGATATCTTTTTGATTTGAATGATATCGTTTGGAGATATTTTTCGTTATTCGTTGATTAAGATTGATTCTTTCCTCTTGAAACGAGAGGATATTACTTGGTGATTAATAATTAATAAAAGGAGAAATTTGGGACTATGCCAAAATGTGGCATAACACATTGTAAAGGGGATGAAATTCGATTAAATGTGATGTTTTGATGGTCAATGTAGAAAAATAGAAATGAGTTAGTCTCGAATCAAAAAGGTACAGAAGCTGCAGAGGTTGTAGAGTCAACTAAACTGGTCCTTAATCAATAGAAGAGTGCTCAAGACATATCATTGATACTTCTATTGAGTTTATGATCCAGGCAGATGGTGACTAAGAAGAATTTACACTAATGTTGTTGTATATTGCAATGATAAGTTACAGACAATATATATACAAATAATGTACAGCTAGTGATTGTACAATCACGAGCATGTCATGGGATTACATTCGATACAGGAGATCAATCACTATCAAACATTATCAAGTTAACGATCTTGGCATATCATGAATCCCTGATTTATCGTTATTAGTATCAGCCTTATTATGCCCCCTCAAGATAGACGTGGTATCAACCAAGGCTAGCTTGTTAAACTGAGAATCAAATGCAGACTTTGAGACGGGTTTGGTAAGAATGTCAGCTACTTGATCCGTTGAATGAACATGACTGATCTCAGGTGTTTTATTAGACACCTGCTCTTTGACAAAATGAAAATCAATGGCAATATGTTTCATGCGACTATGAAACACAGGATTTTAACATAGAAAGGTGACTCCAACATTATCACAGAGAACACGCGATGTACGTGCCATATGTACATGTAATTCATGCAATAAATTAGAAAGTCAATTGAGTTCAGCCACTGTACATGCAACAGCACGATATTCTACCTCGGTGGATGAACGAGATACAGTTCGTTGTTTCCTTGAGCACCAACTTATTAGAGAGTTACCATAATATATAAAATAGCCAGTAGTAGATGTACGATCAGATGGGTTGCCAGCCCAATCTGAATCAGAGTACGCTATTAGACAATTACCAAACTGGCTGCTGAGCTTTAGACCAACCATTGAGGTAGTTTTGAGGTACCGCAATATTCTCTTGACTGATTGTCAGTGATGTTCTTGAGGGGGAATGCATGAACTGTGACAATTTATTAACTACATATGACAAGTCAGGGCGACTGAAAGAAAGATATTGCAACTTACCCAAAATACGTCTGTATTCAGTAATGTTCTGTATAAGAGCATTGTTGTTAGCTATAACTTGTGTATTCAGTAATGTTCTGTATAAGAGCATTGTTGTTAGCTATAACTTGTGTATTAGCCGACATAGCAGTAGCGGGCCCAAGTCCTTTAAAGAGAAACGTGATGCTAGTCCCTGAATAAACTGTTGAACAATATTTGGACTACTACCAGTGATTATGATATCGTCAACGTAGACCAACACATATAAAGTAAATGCATGAGTATGCATAATGAATAAAGAAGTGTCAGAATGCGATCTTTTAAACCCCACATGTAACAAATAATTTGTGAGTTCATCATACCATGTCCTAGAGGCTTGTTTGAGTCCGTAAATTGTCAGTTTAAGCCTGCAAATATGAGTAGGAAAAGCAGAATCTTCGAACCCCGGGGGTTGCCTCATGTAAACCTCATCTTCAAGTCTACCTTGGAAAAACGCGTTATTCACATCCAGTTGGTGAATATACCATCTTTTTTGTACAACAATAGAAAGAACAAGTCGCATTGTAGCTGGCTTTATAACAGGACTAGAAGTATGATGGAAGTCAATGCCTGGACGTTGTGTAAATCCTTTTGCGACAAGTCTGGATTTGTACTTGTCGATACTTCCATCAGGCTTATATTTTATACGAAAAAGCCATTTACAATCAACTATATTTTTAGAAGTATCAATCGGTACAAGATCCCATGTGTGGTTTTGCAAAAGAGCATTAAATTCAGCTTTCATAGCCTCCTGCCAATGGACATGTTTTTGGGCATGCATCATGCTTGTATTATGTTGGAATATAATAGGGAGATGTAGTAGTAGTGAAACCATAATTTATTTGACTTGTAAATATTATTCTGAGACCTGGTAATAACACGACTACTTTGCATTGGTATGTCACAAGTGGAAGTAGAGGTTATGGAGGCATTTTGTGACGGACCGATGGCAGTAGAATTTGAAGATGTCACATCTAGTGTCATGGATGATGTAAAATGGGAAGGTGTTGGAGTCAGAGGGACATTAGATGATGTCAAAGAATTACCTGAATGATATGAACCTTCTTGGTGTGCGGCAACAAGTACAGAACATGATCAATAGCACTAGTAGGTAGATCCCAATTGACAGAGGAAAAATTATGCTGAATGGACATAAATAAATTGGAGAAAGGGATATTGTGTAGAAAAACCCAGGTATACACATGGCTGAGATCGTGGTCCCAATTTATTTGCAGCATATGGACGAAGCCATGGATAACATAAGCTACCAAAGACACGAATAGAATGATAATTAGGAGAAGATAGAAACACACATTCATATGGTGATTTGTTTCCCAATGTAGATGTTATCATTCTATTTATGAGGTAAATGGCATGCTGACAAGCAAAAGACCAAAATTCTGATGGTAGGGAGCTTTGATGTAAAAGAATTTTTGCAGTTTCTATAATGTGGCGATGATTGTGTTCTGTAAAAGCGACTCTTTGAGGAGTATATGGTGGGGATTTGAGATGTTCAATTCCTTGTGTGTGAAGATATGATTGTAAACCAATGAATTCACCCCCTTCATCTGTATATATGGACTGAATTTTAGTATCAAAAAATCTTTCAACCAAATGCTGAATTTTTTGAAAAACTGTTGTGACATCACTTTTAGATTTTATTGTGTATAGGCATGTGTGATAAGGTACAGACAATATATATACAAATAATGTACAGCTGGTGATTGTACAATCACGACCATGTCATGGGATTACATTCCATATAGGAGATCAATCACTATCAAACATTATCAAGTTAACGATCTTGGCATATCATGAATTCCTGATTTATCGTTATTAGTATCAGCCTTATTAGTGACGAGTACTGGAGATCTCCAAACGCTATACGAGTAAGGTTAACACTGATGTTATATTATTGTTTCCGATTGTTATAGCTACTCGTTTGTACCACGTAATCATGGTGACGGATTAAAATAAGCAGCTTCATGATGCGTCTTGAATAACGTAGCTCCATAGTTGGCAGAGGCGATCGGAATATAGGAGGCGCTTAGCTGGGTAAAAAACAAGAATGGCCTTGGATCGAAGTGGAAATTGAGAGCTTAATAGTTGTCCAAGCAATTTGAAGCTCTTCGGTTATATTATCGGACCTTGGCATAATCATGGAGAAATGCACTATTTAGCGAGGTATAGTATTTTATTGCTGATCATGTATGACGAGTGCATAATGCCCATCCGGAGTTTATTACTATGATGATGAATAATTTGGTTGATTAATGAAATTTATTTTATTGGCAAAAAAACATGATGTAATATCATCGTATTTTCAAGTTTAGTGTACGTAGTAAATGTGTTCGGATTTTTAAACGAGCCAAAATTTTATTTTGAACCATGAATTAGCCTAACAGAGCCTAATTTGGAGTGATTGACCCTAATTATGACTTAAACTGTTAAACCCATCTAGTTTAAGAAATCGTCCATAATTTAAACTTTAATAGAGTATTCAATACTAACTCGGGCCTAAGCGAATCAAGTTTGGGAGTCAAGCGGCTTGACGATTCTTTGTAGTTTCGTGGAAGATTAACACAGAGTCAGCACTCTCTGATGTTTGTTATAAAAATTAAATTGCTCGTGTAATTTAAGAATTTCAAAAATCAAGTTTTTATCGTAATTATCTGCAAAGGAAATCGTGTACATGTATAAAAATTTGGTCGTATGTACAAGGTTTAACTTATCTTATACAACTAGAAAAAATGGATAAAAGCTAAATACACAATTTAGCAAAAAAATAAAAAAAAAACATTCTGGTTGGGTAAAATGAAAAGAAAAATGGTTAGAAAAAAACATGATTGCTAAATGTCATAATATTTTGCTTAATGTAGTAATCAGAAATTACTTTATTATCCCTAACTTGTTTTGAGGGCAGAATGATAAAAGACTTAATTCATTTAATACTTACATGATTTAAATGCAGTGAACAAATGACTTATCAATTCATCTTCACTCCATCATGTATAATATAAATACTAGTTTAAAACTCGTGCGATGCACGAATTGTTAATTATTATTTTATTATTTTTTTTAAATTGTATTTGTTAAAAAAATAAGTAGGCATGTAAAAATAGCTAAACACTTTTAATTAATTAAAAACATTAAAACATATTTTAAAATAAATAAGTAAAGGTTTGCTCGTTATATTTTTGGAAAAAGAGGGGTTTTAGTATGATAAAATAAAAAATGTAACATATATTTAGTTTAAAAAGATAAATGCCTGTGATATTTTTGGAAAATGAGATTTTAAAATTTAATAATTTAAATTATTTAAATACGTTTTAAAATAAATAATTAAAGGGTTTGTTAGTGATATTTTTAGAAAAACAATGGATTTTAGTGAGAAAAATAGAAAAATGCAATTGAAAAAGGCAATTTCCCGTGATATATTTAGAAAATGAGGGATTTTGTTAGAAAAAATCTATAATATGTTTTAGCTGAAAAGGTAATTGTTTATAAATAGGTATTTGATTATTTATATTTTAATATTTTTAGTAATTGCATTTGTTAAGAAAAATAAGTAGGCATGTTAAAATAAGTAAACTTTTAAAAAAATAATTATAATATTAGGTTTAAAAATAAATAACTAAAGGTTTGTCTGTGCTATTTTTGGAAATGAGGGGTTTTAGTAAGGAAAAATAGAAAAACTAACATGTTTTAGTTAAAAAGGGTAATTGTCCGTGATATATTTGAAAAAGTAGGGGAATTTGTTAGAAAAATTAAAAAAATAATGTATTTTAGGTGAAAAAAGTAATTGGTTATAAATAGGTAATATTATTATTTAATAATATATTTCTATAAATAAGTAAGGTTAATTAAGTAAAAACACGAATTTAAGAAATGACAATTAAGTAAAATCACAACGTACCCAAACTTTTAATGTTTCGTCTATTATATAATAGTATTGAATATATATATATACACACACAAGCCTGTAACCCGTGCGATGCACGGATGAATTTTAGTTTTTTTTATTTTATTATCTATATTTTGATTTATATGATTTTAAAAAGTAATCATATATATTTATATGATTTATTGAATATATGTTATTGACGGAATAATATCTTTGAACTTTTGAATGTAGCTTAGAAAAATAGATGATATAAATATTTAATAATAATATGTTGTTGACGGGATTCGAACCTTGAACCCGTGGGAGCATTTTAGATATCAAGAAAATAATATTTTTTTAATATTACATCGAACGGTTCTCATTTATCTATATTTACATCTAATAATTATTATTTAGATGACCAAACTACAACCAAACTACCAACCAGGGTGGTTTGCTTATAATAGTATAGTATAGATGTATAAAAGTTTCATTTTTTGATCCTCCCTCCTAGTTCAAGGATTCTATGTATATATTTTAATTTTTTTTTCCAATATACTTGCATACTGTCATTTTGGCTTGAAGATTTTTGTCCGCATAAATCAAAGGTAAATTTATATTATTTTATTTCTTTTATCATCTCTCTTTCATACATATATAATATATATTCTTTTTTTGTTTACGTGTTAGGTATAATTTTTGTTTATGTGTGTTATGTTTTAATCTCTAAAACATTTTGTTTTGGTATGTCTATATTATTAGCAAGTATTGTCATATTTAAATTATTAATTCATCTTATACTCTATTAACTTTAAAATTGTTATTTAGATGTCGCTATGGTAGATAATTGCCCTATTCCACATATTTCTGTACACGGATAGGAGACCGCAGTTAGAATAAACAAGTGAAAAACTAATACCCGGAAATTAATATGTGATATAGAACACATTTATATCTCTAATTTTTTGTAAGTAATTTGAACATGATTATTCATAATTTTGTCATTTTTACATAATCATTCAGTTTCGCCTTATTAAAAAATTTATTTAATCATCAAAATTTTAAGATTAAATTTAAAAAATATAACATAAATATTTAAAATATTAAATATTTATATTTAATAAAAATTTATATGATTAATTTTTCAATTTTTATTTCCCTTTATTTAAAGTTTAAGAAAATGATTTACAAATTAATAATATGAAAATATGAGAATTGAACTTGTAATGTAGGGATGTAGTTTTAATACACTCATGTAGCTAACTTTAAATCACGTGGAAAGACTAAATCAATACAGTAGTAGTAACCTAGATGTTTTAAATAACATTTAATGCATGTAAGAATTTATTGGTAATTTCTGATTACTACATTAAGTAAAATATTATGATATTTAGCAACCCCGAAAAAAATGAAAAGAAAAATGAGGACAAAATAAAAATGTAAGAAGTAAAGTGGGGAGGCAAAAGCGATAAACACTGAACACAACATTGACCCAGATCGAAACCAAAAATAGTTCGTAACCCCCAAACCACATAACCACAACCAAACCCCCTTCTGGTTCTTATTTCCATGATCTAACCTAACCCATTGCCCCAATGGACTCTACCCCACCCCCTGTCCCTGTTCCTGTTTCCATACCCATCACCGATCATCTCAATTCCAACCCTGTTTCCAAACTCCCAATTAAACGCAAAAACCAAATCTCTCCCCAGGATCCCAATTCTCGCCGAGATTCTCCCAACAAATTCCACCGTGTCTGGACCGAGCCTGACGAGATCTTATTCCTCCAGTCCCTTTTAAATTCCCCTCCTCTCTCCTTTCCTCGGGATCTCCACATCTTTTTCACCAGGTTTTTGAATAATATTTGTCGTCCTTATTCCAAATCTCAATTATCTGAGAAACTTAGACGTCTTAGAAAGAAGTGGCGTGTGGTCTCCACGCGTCTCTCTAAAGGTCTCGATTTGAATCGATTGTCCCCTCATGATAAGATGTTGTTTGAGTTATCTGAGAAGCTCTGGCATCCTAATTATGCTCAAACGTCGCCGTTTGGTGCTTCGTTGGCCTCGATAACGACTCCGATGTTGATAACGAGGAAGATTAGTAAGGTTGATGGAAATGTAATTGATGATGATAAGTGTGGTGGTGGTGGTGGTGGTGGTAGTGGTGGTGATTGTGATAAGGATGAGAATTGGTGTGTTGATGATGCGAAATTGGATGAGGATAAATTGGGGGAGAGTGGGAATGAGATTGGGAAGATTGTGGCGAAAACTGTGGTGGATGTGTTTGATGAGTCGGTGAAGTTTGTTAAGTCGGGGAAACGGTTTTGTTACGGAGGAGGAGGAGAGGGACAGTGTGAGAGTTTCGATAAGAGATGGCGGGAGCTGAGGGTTGTTGAAATGGAAGTGTTGGCGCAGCGATTGAGGTTGGTTGTTGAGGATTCTATTATGAAGCGATAATTGTAGGTGTGTGTTTAACTGTTTGTATTTTGTATACTGCAAAGTTATTAACGTTCTGTTAGAGGAAGATGTTACCTTTGTCTCGAGATTTTATTTATTTATATGCTATGTTTTGTGTTGGCTGACTAACACATTTGCTACTTGCATTGCAGTAGTTTTGTGTGTTGTTACTTTATGCGTGTTTTTTGCAAACCATGACATGGGTACTTTGAAAGAGGAAACCTTAAGACTTAAGTGCAGTTCATGTATAAGTTTATTAAATTAGGGATTAGGGACAGGATTAAGTAAGAGTTTTAGGTAAGGATTATTATTAGATTGCTTTTCAGATTGTTGGTTTTTCACTAGGGGGAGCAGTATGCACCTTACAGTAAAGAGTTGCAAACTTTGTGTTTCAATAGCAGGATTGCACATTACTTGAACACGCTTGTCTCTGCATATTAGGATCTTTTTGTCCTGAAGAGCCCCGGTGTGAGAATCACAAGAGGTCAACTAAATGGAGGTTGTGAAACTGTTTTTGGCGAAAGCCGGCTGTTTTCTTTAGCATGTGAGGTGCCCTTTTTTAAGTATGAATGACAGTCTCAGCATTGTTTTCTTTTGCTTGTGAGCGGAGCTTTGAAGCTTTTATAGGTGTGAACCCGCTTCGGCTCTTCTTGAGTTGGACTATTGGTATGGCTTCCTGGCCAAAGATAAAAATCTAGAGAGCCACATCAGCTAGACTTTTCTTTGCTGATGGACGCAGGAACAAGGGTTGATTCCCCGAGATTATGACTTGTGGGACACCCAACGGATCGCGGCCTATCACTCTATGATCAAAGATTAAAGTAAAAGTTTCATTAATATGGCAGTTTTGTGCATTATTTCATCATGAATAAGTAACCCATCATAGAACAATCGACGCCCCCACTTGAGGTAGAGCATGGCATGTTCACACTCAGTTATGTTCCTATCCCTATAAGCCGGTGAAGGTTTTTTCTAATAAGCAGCCTGTTGCATACAATTGAGGGTTAAATTATCACAGTGTATAATGCAGCTCACATCAGGTGAATGAAATCCAGCATCCCCTATATATAATTTGAACTTGCAGCTCCTTCCCCTTCGGAGTCCAGAACCTGTCAACGCTTGCAAAAAATAGGTTGCCGGTCTTCTATTTATCTGAACAGGAGGTCAACTTGTTTTGAACTAGGATTGTGTATGTATATACTCGCATATTGATTCAGTTACTTAGGTTGTCATCATGTAACCCAGAGTTGATAAAAGTTACATTACTAAGTGCTATTATATCGGTACTGCGATTCATACTTGGCCATAAAGAGTAAATACATTTATTTTTCGAAAGAAGGAACAGAGAAGACATAGTTAAGAGTCTCCGCATGAAATGGACATGAATCTCACATTAACGTTTGAGAAATGACCAAAAATACTACTTTTTTTAGTTTTACGTGATTTTACTATCTTTGAAAATATTTGTAAAAATAGGATTTGCAACCAAAAACAACCAGATACAATTTATATTTATGTTTTTCTGAAAAATATTTGAGGTTACTTTAGGTTGCATATGGTTGTATCCACTTGTATTTGGTTGTAAATTCGTATTTTTGTAAAATTATTCAAAAATTCTTTTTTTTTGCAAAAAAAATATTAAAATAAAACGTATTTTTGTAAAAAAAATTTAAAAAATCGAATTTATGAAAAAGGCTCTTAACGTTTTGGGTCTTCACATGAACCTCACATAACGTACATAAGTAAATACAACCCTTGATCCAAGTTTGATTAATTGAAATGCCTAGTTTTCATCTTGTTGCATAGAAGTTGTATTAAGCATTAACTGGAGACAAGTTGAGACTTGATTAACTCATCATTAAAGTTTTAATATTTACAAGTTGAGATTGGATCATAGCATATGCCATATACAGTACTAACAGAATGAAAGAATTCTAAATAATTTCATACATGTTGATCGGTGAACAGAAATTGCTTTTATAAGTTACTAACGTTATACCGGCCAGTAAAAAAGGACAGTTTTGACGTCCAAAATCTAAATTAATATATCAATATAAAATGTCCTTTAGATTAGCCGCACATTTTAAAACGTAAAAAATTAATAATTTCTACTTACTATAGAATTTAATTTAAGATTATTTTCTATCATTGCAAACAAAAATCTGAAATAAAGCAATTTAAGATTAGGCTCTGTCTAATAAAATATCAAGATCCTAAACATTGGAGAAAAAAGTTAAAAAACAAGTAACATGCAAAAGTTGACAATAATAATGACTTGGACAACAGACGGTAAAACCGCCGGTTTTGGGCAACTAATCTCATCTCATGTGATTTTATCACCCAAACTCACGCCATACATACCGCATCCATTACAAATCTTTCCCTATAAAATTAAAAGACTCTTGTCATTCTTCTCTTCATATCATTCTAACCTCATTCAGCTCCGTCACTCCTTGGTAATTTTAGCAGCAGCTAGTTTTCGCTGCTTAGAGATGGCTGCGGGGCGAGCATTGTTGATTTTGTCTTTCATTTTCCTGCTTGCCTCGTTCAACGTCGTTGAGGTACATAAACCAAATGATGGTATCACTGGTTTTTGGTTGTTTTAATGTGATTGCACTGATGGAGTTTGGTTTTGGTTTGAATACAGGGACACAGTAGGTTGCGGCCAAGAGATTGCAAACCGAGATGCACGTATAGATGCTCAGCAACTTCACACCGGAAGCCCTGCATGTTTTTCTGCCAGAAGTGCTGTGCCAAGTGCCTCTGTGTTCCTCCGGGCACTTATGGCAACAAACAAACTTGCCCTTGCTACAATCGCTGGAAGACTCAAGAAGGCCGTCCTAAATGTCCTTGATTCTTCTTCAAATAAATTTATCAAACAAGTAGACGAACGCCCCCATTCTAGTATGGGCCATCAGTGTTTTTTGTACTGATTCATCAAGAAATTTAGAAGAACATCACAAACATGTTGTCTTTTTTGTCATTTGGCAGTCATATAACGAATTAACTATTACTCTGTCTTTCTTCCGGGTTTACAATATTAAGGTAACAGAAGGATTTAAAAGCTATAAGGTATCTTGTATATGTTGACTTAAAACGTTACACTCGGTGTAAACAGAGTGTTTAAACGAATACAAAGTGCAGATGTGCATAGTAACATACAAAAAATAAGAGGTGTGCACTTGGATATCTCATGGTAAATATCATTCCCTCTGCTTCCTATGACAATGCAGACAGGGTCATCCTAAATCCCCTCGTTTATTTGTATCTGTGTTTGTAGAAGATATATAATGTACAAAATACAAAGCCTGCGCGACTTTCAGAACAACTCGCTGAATACAGACCCTGTTACATTACCGTTAACTTCAAACTCAGGTATGATCAGGAAACCAAAAGCTAATCAAGATTCAAGTGTATTAATACTGAAAGAGTTTGAACTGTAGCAGCCTTTGAAACAAGCAAAGAAAATGATTTAACTATAGTCAACACAGTATGTATATCAGCATTATTTTTGCAGCACATTCAGCCCTACTACTCATAATAACAATTAACAAGACATCAACCCTCCCCATGCCAAACAAAACCCCAGAGTCAAGTTTTTGCACTACATCCTCAATCACAAGCGGCATGTCTGCATATGCAATTGTATACCTAGAACTCTCAGTAACACGCTAAAAAGAAATTAATCAAATTATATTCTTACTGTCATTAGTCAGAATTTGTTTTTTCACCTGCCTTTGTTAATTGTCCTTTTTAATTTTTGCTACCAGTGCAATTGAGTACAAACCAACTTAAAAAGTTATTTCTTTACACACACATAATGACTATCCAATTTTACTGAGTTTCTGGTCGGAAGGGTTTATTAGAAATTTAGAACAGACGAACAGTCATAAAAACATTGGAGCTTGAAAGTTCAAACTAAGGATGACCCAGAATTTAAAGTGTATCATTCAAAACCATCATAGTTGGCATTCAGAAAGTTGAAAATAAGAGGTGTTCACAGTTCGGAGATACATATACAAGTAAAAAGTATTTGGCCTATTTCGAAGTGCAGAGTAATATTAACAATTACAGAGTAAAAAGCCTAATAAAAATGTAGATAATCATCCTCTCCCTTATCCCTGAGGTCGAGAGTTCAAACACGTAGGTGTTGGTCCATTCATGTCACGTGCTCACATGGTAAACAAAGAGGATGACATAGTAAGCTCTTGCCTAAAGAACACTATTAGAGATAACAAGAAAGCTCAGATATAAATCAAAGAAGGCATTGAATAAGAAAGTAAACTGATAAAAAGAGCTGCAGAAAGAAAAAATAACTAATAAAGCATAAGTGCAAGTCAAAATATTATGAATTGTAATCATATTACTACCATCTTAGTTTATAATCAGATAAAAGGTTCCATCCTGTACTTAAAAAGCAATGAGAAATATAAAATAGCACCCAACCCGGAAGTTACTGAAAACAAAGTTATGAAATGAAAACATAAAGCTCTAAAATATTAAAAACCTTAACAAGCAAACCATTAATGTAACAAAAAACCAAATGTAAACAAGGTCAATAAGCATCGGTCCATATTCCTCTAGAGTTGAAAGTTGGGTTCAGGAAGATTACCAACATAAGATAGAACCTCAATGAGCACATATACATCCCTAAAGATGATACAAAAGCGGACATTGTATTCCCTCTACTCATCTGCCCCGTCTTTGCTCTTCTTCTTCTTTTTCTTCTTCTTCTCACTCTTGGTAGCATCATCGTCACTGTCAACAGCAGCTGCAGGGGAATCACCATTCTCAGCATCTTTGCTCTTCTTCTTCTTTTTCTTCTTTTCAGATTTCTCCTCAGTCTCTGGCTCGTCCTTTTCCTTGCTCTTCTTTTTCTTCTCCTTTTTTGGTGTTTCCTCATCTGAAGCACCAACAGCAGCTTCATCATCCCCTCCCTTCTTCTTCTTCTTTTTCTTGTCTTTCTTCTCACTCTCCGAAGCTTCCTCAACCTTAATTTTCTTGGAAACTTCTGGTACAGGGCTACCATCAGTTACCTCCAGCTTCCTCTTTCGCCCCTCCTCATCATGTTCCTTATCCTTTTTCTTCTTCTTCTTCTTTTCATCACCCTCCTCAACAGCCTCTGCCTTCACAGGTTCACTTACAGCCGCAAGGCTAGCAACAATAGAATCTCCACCAGTAGGAAGAACAACATTCCTCATCCATTCAGCTGGCATCTTCTCATTCGGCTTCCCATGCTTATCCAATTTCCCCTCAGCAACCAACTTTTTCTTCATTGAAGCTTTAGGCCCTAACCCCCACTTCCTAGGATAAGTATCCCTATCCATCACAACCCTCTTAATCTTCGCAACAACCCCATGATCACAAGTAGCCATAACAGCAGTCGTCATTTCCGCAATCCCTAACGCAATCGCCTCACCCTTAGTAGTCATCAAAACAACTTCCTCCCCAACTTCAACATCATTCTCAAACCTCAACAACCCCGGAATCATCAACTTAGCCCCATAACAAATAGCATTCACAGCCGAATCCTTAACAACCAACCTCTTATAACTAGTCAAAAGCACCTCTAACGGCATAATCACCCGTCTCAAATAACTCTCATCCCTAAAATTATCAAAAACCCATTGCGCATCCATAACATCATGCATCGTAACCATATTATCCTTCTCCCCCATAATCCCCGACCTAACCCTCCTCAATTCCTGCATATGAGCCCCCACACCCAAAATCAACCCTAAATGAACACACATTGTCCTAACATAAGTCCCCGCCTCACACGAAATCCAAAACACGACCAAATTCTTCTCCGCATCATACTCAAGCATCTTACTCTCATAAATAGTCCTAATCCTCAACTGCCTCTTAACAGCAGAAATCAAAGGAGGCCTCTGAAACACCGCCCCAGTCAAACTCTCAAGCGCTCGCGCAACTTTTCCCACATCTCCCACACCCGAATGCAACCTCGCAATACAAACATACTCCTTCCCCGCCCCTTGTTGTGACTTAACAAGCCTTGTAGCTCTATCAATACACACAATCAAATTCCCGGTCACTTTCGGGTCTAAAGTCCCACTATGTCCAGTTTTCTCGACACGAAGAATACGCTTAATCCAGGCCACAACTTCATGAGAAGAGGGATTGGCAGGCTTATCAAGATTCATAACACCATAACGAATGTACTCAGCTAAAGGACGCTTAAGAGGGGAAAAGCCAGAGGGGAGAGGAGTGTAATGACCAGTACGGACATTGAGACGGTCGTAATTTTTTAGTAGGATTGGCCATTGAGAAGTGTCGATTGGGGGAGTGAATGATTGGGGTTTGATTAAATCAGTGGAGTTGTTTTCATTTGGGGGAGAGGAGGGGTCTTGGGGTTTGCTTTTCTTCTTCTTCTTGGTGGAGTGAGAGAGGTCGAGGTCAGACATGGCGGCGGTGGGTTGATTGATTGAGAGAGAGGTGGTTAGGGTTTTGGAGGAAATGAAAGAGGGGTGAGGAGTGAAGTTAGGGTGTCTGAGGAGGAAGAGATGGCTAGGGTTTAGGAATAGGGGTTTTTCGAGGGCTTTTTAGTAATTTTTATTATATACTTTTATTTTGGGATTTTTCGGAAAATACTTTTCTTAATAAAAATAATTTAAAAAAATACAATCCTGTGTAAAATAATCTTTTAAAAATACGAATACAAATGCAACTTTAATTTTATTTTTCAAATTTATTTTTAAGATTGATTCGGGTTAAAAAGAAACACAACTAATGCAACATAAATTAAGGTATATCCCTATTTTTTTTTCTCTCCGAGAAAACCCTAGCCTCCTCCCTCCTCCTCCTCGTTTCTTTTCTAGCTGACGGGGCTTCCATCGGTTTTTTTCGGTAGAAAGCCCCAAACCCTTTAATTTGTTTTGTTTATTTTTGTTTCATTCAATAATCTTCTTTTTGGATAAGGACTTCTACCTATTTGATTTGTTTGGTTTGTTATTTAGATCTTAATTATCAGAAATTTTGATTTTCTTTCTTATTCGATTCAAGTAGAGCTTATTGGATTTGAGAGTATATCGAGGATCTCCTATTGTGGTTCCGTTTTTTAGATTTAAAATTTTTTGTTTCTAATTTCAGTTTGTTTCTCTCTTTGGTGAGAGAGTGAGAGGGTGTTTGTTTCTTTCTTTTATTGTGAGTGTTAGTTTTGATTTAGTGATAGAAGTTTGTATGAAATTGCATTTATGGTCGATAGCTCAAACGGATTATGGCGAAGTGGATTATGGCGAAACGGGTACATGTAAATATATCATCTTCAAAATATCGCTTAATTGTCTTTTCTTGAAGACATTCGATTTGATATTTTTTATGTTTGTTCGACTCGATCATTTTTGCAGATGCCGTATGACTTTTTATTATTGAATTGACTCCATTTTTCTTTTAAAAAAATGCAACATAAATTAAATTTAAAATCAAATTTTTAAAAAAAACTTTAAATAAAGTTGCATATTATGATGGAGAAGTTTCGGACCGTATTTTTCAATATGAAACTTAAAAAATAGGTTGATATTTTTAAACTTAAAAATAGTTTCGGACCGTATTTTGAAAACAAGTTTAAAATTGACTATATATGTTTGATATTTTTTTACTCCCTCCGTCCACTCAAAATGTCTTGTTTAACTTTTTTGGATCAAATTAACTCAACTTTGACTAATTTTTAAAATTATGTAAGAATTTTGGATCATTTCCCTTTCATTTATCGTAACTATGCTAACTTCTCGTGCCTCTCTCTTACTTCTCATCTTTACAAGATAATTCCACTTTTTCATTATTTTTTTCAATCTTGTTTTGTTTTCAATAAAATTCTTTTTTTAATAAGAGTTTTAGTATCCTTTCTTTTCTGGTGACTTTTTCTATCTATATATTGGGTTTGTTTTTCTCTTTTTGTGAGAGTCAGTTTATTTTTAATATCTGGAATTGTATATGTACAGAAATTTATGTATTGGTTCATTGATTTGAGTTTTATGAAATTACAATCATGTTCAATTATTCGAATATGTTTTGAGAAATCAGGTATATATATTCCTCACGGTTACAACACTTGAAAATCTGCTCAACGGAGGAGCCTCTAATTTGATCTATTTTAATATACGTTTATTCAGTTTTGATTATTTTTATAGATGATGTATGACTTTTGATTAATGAATTATTTATGTTTTAAAAAAAACTATGTTAACCTTATAATTCCGTCCGACTACGAATTACTTTTCACATTTGTAATTTTATTAGATTTTAATATATATATTTTTAGGAAAACAAAATATAAAAAAACACTAAAATGTAATAATAATACAAGTTTAATGATAGTTTGAATTATAACTGACAATTCGTTCGTGTCGTGTACTTTCGTGTACATAAATGTTAAACACAAAATCGACCCGTTTAGGTTCGTGTATATTTCGTGTCGTGTACCTTTCGTGTCGTGTACTTTTTTTGTTGTGTTTCGTGTAATTTTAAATAAAAATAAAAACAGAGTAAATTACAAACGGTGTACCTAGAGTTTGGGCAATGTGCATATTGTGTACCTGCATTTCATGAAATAGCAAAATGTGTACTTGAATTTTTAAAAGATAAGCAAATTATGTACATTTGTCAAATATCATTCACGTCGTTTGTAAATTCACTGAACGTGAGGGGCTTTTTTTCCACTTTACCATTCATTTTTTTAGTTAGAGGCCCTAATTTTTTTCCAAATCTTTTAATTATCAATTTTGTTTATTTTATACAAATAAAAATAATAAAACTTGTAAACTTTTAATATGTATTAACTAAATACAAAATATATATTTTTCTAGCTATTTTCTTTCAAAATTACATTTGTGTTTTAATTTTATATTTTAAACTTCTTAAAGTAAAAAAAAAAGATAAAATTCTAAAATTATGGACATACATGCTTATGTAGTTTGTTTAGAAAATAAAAATTGATGTGTGAATATAAAAGGATACATATTAGGAATACATTAGACATCTTTAAAAAAAATATAACATTAGACATCTTTTTCTATGTATGTTTGTAAGACTCAAATACACCTGAATATAGGTATCTTATTAATATTGTATGGTAAAATATATACAAAATTATATTTAATTTGCTCTAGAAAAAAGGTAAATTATATTATTTTGAATGAAAGATTATATTATTGAATTAGATAGTTTTTTCCAATTTTAAAAGAGGATTTTTCATTTTTTTATAAAATAATTATTAACAAAAGGTTAACAGAGTTAACTAACACTTAACGTGAGTACATTTCTTGCTTGTAAATACAAACTAGAAGTACACGTTTTGCTATTATGAAAAATGTAGATACACAAATTGCACATTGAGCAAACTTGAATTACACATTCTGTATTTAACTCATAAAAATATTAAAATTTTCAGTTAAATTTTTACAAATATGTATTGAAAATATTTTTTACATCATATTTACAAATGATCTTATAAAATTTTGTATAAACATATAATAAATATTAATTTATCTAATGTAAATATAAAAATATCTAATATAAATATATATTTATTTATTTCATGTAATTCGTGTCATGTCGTGTATCCAATGGATAAACACAAAACGACACTAAATCTCGGTCATGTACTTTCATTTTCGTGTATTTTTGTGTCGTGTACTGAAAATACAAACAAAAATACTAATTTTTGTATCATTTTGTGTCATATAATTTGTGTCATGTTATAAATTGACCGGTATAATTGTAACCGTAACTTTTTACATACAAGTTTGCTGATAAAAGTACTGTTAACAGTACTACAAGTGAACATGTGTTTCACTTGAACATGTCACTCCTCCTAACATTTTTTGATGCGAAATCATTGACCAGACAATTTTAATAAGTTGTTTCCAAAATATCGCTCTATGTAGCTATCAAAGCTAGAGCCTTTTTGCAACGGTTTTAAGTCTTAGCTTAAAGTAATTTTTAATTTTAAGTTGAAAAATATATATTTATGTAATAAGTTAGAAATAAATTTAAAGTTAAAAATAATAATTTAAAGTTAGAATTTTGTTGGATGTACTTTTTTGAATAATTTATTTTATTTTTGTAATTTTATTTTATAAACATTAATATCATCATTCAAATGTATTATTTATCAAACTTAATTTTATTTTTACATTTTTAATAACTCATAAGTTACTCATAATACAAAATTATCCAAACATAAAAAAATTCATTGAACTTATGACTTCAAACAACTTTAAATCATAAACAATAATTTTAAGTTTATCCAAACGGACTCCTAATCTCGTGAACTTTTCTTGTGACATTGTAGAGAGTAAATATGACTTCAGAAAATTTAATTTAGAAAAATTATATTCAGTATATGTGATTGGAATTTTGTAGGCAATCATTGCATCACGAAATCAACCTCAATATTTCTCAAACTTTAAAACATAAAGAGGTACTATTTTTTCTTTAAACAATAATTCCTTTAGCAAATTTAACTCTACAAATAACTCATAATCATCGATAACGGGCTGTTA
This sequence comes from Heracleum sosnowskyi, assembly GCA_030848705.1. Lineage (NCBI taxonomy): Eukaryota > Viridiplantae > Streptophyta > Magnoliopsida > Apiales > Apiaceae > Heracleum > Heracleum sosnowskyi. The sequence goes on from CM061237.1 coordinate 15,966,644, forward strand.
ACCATTTTAAGTGCAATTTCAAATAGATTACAATTATATTTTAGGCTTATATCATTCGAAGAAAGCAAATTTTAAAATATGAACATGAAACCAAAAAATATTCTGACACTCTTAATATAGTTTCAAATTTTCTATTGAGTGAAGCAATTAATTGATCAATAATATATATAAAAAATAGTTTTCTCTCAATAATTCTACTTTTGACAATGTTGGCACATCATATTAATTCTAATCATATCATATTGATTGATTTTGATTATTGTTGTTAGGAGAATTTCGTACAACAGTGTGTTGGAGGTTTATGGAAAGTTGTGGCTGGACTTGTATGATGACTCCTCAGAAATTGAATAGAGAATGGGTTTTTCCTCTTGCTCTTGCCGAGTGTCAATTGTGTATCATACAAGGTGCCTACGTACCCCTTTATATAGGGATCAAGCCTCACGTAGTTCTTGAAAAACAAGTTATTGAATAAGCCCATTCGGTCCAAGCCCATTCAATAGTCAAGATTTACGTTCCCATAAACAGCTCAAGGATTATCAATCCACCTCATGTTCCCATAAATTGTTCCAAGGATCATCAATCCTCTTCATGTTCCCATAAATAATCCGGTCTTCACACGTTTTCCTACAATCTCGCGGCATCTCCGCATTTCTTCCCATGATTGTAGGTCTGTCCCGTGTCAACCAAGAAACATTCCACAAATAAGAATTTCCATATTTTGGGCTTCACCCACGATGCAAGCTGGCCAGGCTCGCATCGCACAAGACATATGAAAATTACCCTCTCGTAGTGTAAGTGGTGCGAGCTCACCTTTGTTCAATTATTCTTATTTCTAATAAGTAACACGAGCCCCATTACTTCATAATGGTGAGAGCCCAAACTCAACATGGCTAGGGTCCATAATACTCAACCCATTGTATTTCCCCAAGTACCATAGGCTCCTCAATACCTACTTGTGCGAGCCCAAAACGCTCGTTCGAGCCCGTTATACTTGGTCATTCCAGTTCATCCAAAACACTTGGTGCTAGCCGAAGCCTGAATTACACCAACATAACTTCCTTTCAAGCCCAAATCACTTATGGACCTGCTTAGGGCCCATTATCAAAAATCTTGTATAACAACTACCCCCCAAAATTCCTTAACAGAATAAGGAATTTTCATTAATCATCACGGTTCGAGCCCTCTGCCCGGCTCGCACGTCATAATCAGGTATGTGTCCATTCGTAATGGCTTACAGCTGTTCGTGGGAATATGTGCCGTTCATTCTCATGGTGACACGCGTCCCCCACACCCTCTCTCCTCACCTCTATAAATACCTCAAAAATTTCTTCATAATTTCATTCTATCAAAAACAGTAACAAGACTCTGTCAATTTTTGCTCAAGGATCAAACACGGCGAGAATTATCATCACTTCCCGGCAAGTTTCCAGCAGTTCCTCGAGTTCATCATCCAGTTCTTCAGAAAGTAAGTTTTTTGATCTTTTAACATCCTTTATATCATATGTTTTGATGTTCACGTTATACTGTCTATTCGAGGCAATATTTGCGAACCGGCCCCCCTTATCGAGGCGGGCCCAACTCACGGTTCGAGCTGAACCTAAGTTTATTAGTTCAATCTGTGTTCGCATCGAACACAGTAGGATGATTCTTAACGCGATGTGAGGACACTTAGGAATTTTTACTTCTTTTTCCTTTTAGGGCACACACTAACCTTCACCATCTTTTTTCAGATGTCGAGTGCGACCCCATCCATCTCTATGGGCTCGCCTGGCGACACCCCGGGCTCGACTCGTTCTTCAGCTACTCCCTCCCCTTTGAACCAGTACCCTCCTGAGCTTAGAGGCTCAAAGGAATTCCAACGGGAATTGACCTCCATCTCAGGTCGTCTAAGCCAGCCTATTTCCCCCAATTCGGCCATCACTCCTGAAGGGGCGGCCAACATAGCCAGGATTGAGAATGCGATGCGAGCCAGTGGGTCTAGTTCGCTTGGACTTCAACTCGACCCAAATTCTGCCCCAGAAAATTACACTAGAGAGAAGGACTTATACTCGTGGAGGGACAAGAAAATAGGGCCAAGTATTTCCAGTTCACTTGGTCTTGATTCCCTATTCAATCGTCCTGTACTACCTTTTAGCCAAGAGGAAGCAGATGCTCGCGTCGCACAACTTTTACAAGGAAGAGAGAAAAAGCTTCGCTTCGCATCGTGCTCAGCAAACAATCCAGTCAATATATCTGACTCAGAGTCCACATCTAACTCTTTGGGAAGCGCTTTTTACGAAAAACGTGAGGGAAAAAGGGTGGCTCGCACCGTTGCTCCTGAAGAAGGGCTCGAACAGAATGAGGATGATAACATTAGTTCAACTTGGTCATATGACAGCCCTGCCAGCGAGGAGGTGGAAGATGTGTCAAAAGAAACAGATTTTTGTAATTATGCTTATGTGCCCGAACCGTCCCCAATTCCATATGATCCCATCAAACAGCCCGAGCTTGAAGGGGTGGTATTTCTTAAAAAACGTGTAATTCCAGATGGCGACGAGAGCTCGACCCCTAATCAAGAGGAGGGAAAAATTCTAGCCTGTCGAGACATGTCCACTTCATTAACCGAGGATAATCTTCGTGACCTAGTGAATCAGTTTAGGCCAGCGGGCCGTATAATTCTCCCCGCACCGCACATGAGGTGTTACCGATTCGATCATGAAGAAAACGGAGGTCGAGCGCCCCGTATGGTTCTTTCTACTTTTCTATTGAAGTTAGGAATAAGTGCACCCCTCCATCCTTTTATTCAAGAGGTTTTGGAGTACTATGGGCTCGCACCACTGCAAATCAATCCCAATGGCTATAGATCCGCCATAGCACTGTATATACTTTACAAAAAACAAGGGTACCCTACTCTCACGGCTCGCCAACTTGGATATTTCCTGACCCTCAAGCACTCGTCTGATTTTGGGTACTTTTATTTTTCTGTGTGGGCATGCTACAATAAAAAGAAGTTAATTCATGGAGGGCCCAGCAATTCTGGTCGCTGGAAAAATCCTTTCTTCTACATTCATGAAGTCCCTAGAGTTCAAACTCACTTCTATTACGACCCTGGTAAGTAAAAATTGATTTTAGGCTCGCACCGTTCCTTCAAGGCTCGCACCGTTATTGTATTCTAACCCCTGCTTTGTCTTTCTAACAGAGCCCCCTATTAGAACGAAACTAACCGGCCAAGACAAAATTAATGCCGACAATCTTCTGAACACTCCTGTTGCTGATCGAAATATTAAAAATTTAATCACAACGGCCAACCTTATCGAGTACGGTTTTCTGAAAGAGGGAACTCGATTAACTCCCAATAAGGTGTCCAAAAGAAAAAGAAAAGGTAAGTTCCATACTTGGTGCGAGCCCCCGGATCGCACCGTTATTTATTGAAGTCCTCGCGTCTTGTCTTATATTATTTATTCAATATGCTTTTGATTAACCCTCTAGTCCTCATTTTATTGCAGGAATGGCTATTTCTCCACCTCCCTTCTTGGCTGAACAGGAAACTCCTGTTCGAACCGCCCCTACTGCCAGCCAAGCCGGCTCGCATGCTGAGGGTTCGAATCGTGTTTCAAGATCAAAAGGAGTACCTCCCCAACCCAAGATTACCCTTACTGAATTCCTGAAGACTGGGGGGACCTCTCCACCTAAGAAAAGAACAAAGCACTCCAAAGATATCCCTGCGGAAATCGAGCCATCCAAACGGCCTCGCAAGGAACTCCCTCCTACTCCCCAAGGGAATGTTGTGGCTAGCACCTTGGTTCGACTCGCTGGGCCACATATTTCTGAGGGTGATTTGAGGGAGTGGACTACTGGCTCGTTCGAGGCCAATAATGATGCTCTCACCAAGGTCATAGCCGAGGCTTTCATAAGGCAGACGAATAGGAACAAAGAGCTTCGCTCCATGGGTCAAGCCAGCGCTCGTCTTGATAAGGACAACAAAGTTTTAAAATTCAAACTAGACGAAGCGAGACGGACGAACGTGAAATTGGCTGAGGAAGCAAAGCAAAGTGTCCTTGATGCGACCACAAGTCTTGAAAAAGATTTGCGCGAGTCTCGAGCACTTGTGGAAAAAATGAAAGACGAGCACTCTACTTCCCTAGCTGTCGCTGCTTCTGAAAATGAATCTTTAAAGGCTCAAGTTGCTGGGTTCGAGGCTAAGCTGGCAGCCCAAGGTGTTGAATTCGAGGCCAAGCTCTCGGCACTCGAGGCGAGCCGGGACGCAGAAGTTAGGGATGCAAAGGCCCTAGGTTCCAAGAATTTCATGAAGGGCTTCATGGCGAAGGTCCCTGAATTCGATTGGAGTCCTCTAGGCGCCGCTACTGTGAGCTATGCCGCGAAGCTTCGTCTTGAAATGGAAGAAGAGGCTCGACTAGCAGAGGGGGCTCGGCTCGAAGAGGAGGCTCGGCTCGCACACGAGGCTCGAACCGCACAGGGGGACAATGATGAAACTCCTCAATCTTGAATATCTATTTTGGGGATGCGGGCACCCCATTTGCCTCGCAGTTTGTAAACTTTATGGCCATGGCCAGTTAACATTTTAACAATTTCCAAGTATTTTGTAGTCGCATCTCATATATTTTTGTCAAGAATTTCTTGCATCTTTCTATGATTTATTGTTTTGTATGCACAGGATAGAGTTCTCATACTTTTTTCAACCTGTGAGGGCTCGTTTGTTACAGGCCTCGCACAGAGTTCCACTTCGCACAAGTTGATTTGCTTCGCATAAGATTGAATTCACACATTGTTCCTGAATTTGTTCCAACATGTATGGGCTCGCTTCGCACAAATACTCCATAAGCTTATAAGGCTCTCCTCATACAGAGGCCTCGCCTCGCACGAACTTGTTATGTAAAGAAACTTGCACATTCGAATCTAGAGAGGGCTCGCCTCGCACGAGCTCTTTTTGCAAAATTGATGGGCCGAGGCCCAATCTAATGTACTAAAAAGAAAGTAAAATTTACTTATTGCACAATAAAATTCAACTTTATTTAGATAATAAAACTTCCATCTTCTTAAATAATAACAGACCTAGACTTATTACATTGTATGCCATGGGAAGGTGCCTATATGACACTACCCCCCGAGACTTAGGATAAATATCAATGCATGCTAAGTCTTAAATAGATAGAAACTACTGATAATATCTCCTCAAGTGCTCAGCATTCCAGGCCCTTGGTATGAGCTTTCCCCGTATGTCGCTGAGATGATAAGTTCCTTCCCATAGAACTGATTTGATCTGATATGGGCCTTCCCAATTTGCACCGAACACTCCATGATTAACTACCTTAGTGTTAGGCATGACTCGACGAAGAACCAAATCCCCTACCCGGAAAGGTCGGGCTCTCACCTTACGGTTATAATGCCTGGCAGTCCTCTGGTGATATGCTAGCAGCCTTGCTTGGGAATCAACCCTTGTTTCTTCAATCATGTCCAAGTAAAGACGATGATTCTTCTCACTATTCTCTGGGTCATAATGAGCTCTCCTAAAAGATCCAGCTCCCACTTCTACCGGGACCATAGCCTCACATCCATACACCAACGAGAAGGGGGTCTCACCCGTTGTGGTTCGGGGAGTGGTGTTATAAGACCATAGAACTTGTGGAAGTTCCTCTGGCCAATTTCCCTTAGCATCCTCAAGCTTTGCTTTCAACGTGTGCTTCAAAATTTTGTTGATTGCCTCAGTCTGACCATTTGTCTGTGGATGACTCACTGCACTGAAACTCTTCAGCATTCCCAACCTGTCACAAAATTCTCTCATCTCCTTACTGTCAAATTGTTTACCATTATCTGAGATCAACTTGTAAGGTATTCCAAATCGACAAACAATAGCCCGATACACAAAATCAATGAGCTTCTTTGCAGTTATTGTGGCTAAGGGCTCAGCCTCTGCCCACTTAGTGAAATAATCCACCGCAACCACAGCATACTTCACACTTCCTTTAGCCTTAGGCAGTTCTCCAATCAAATCTATCCCCCACATGGCAAAGGGCCAAGGGCTCATGAGTGAGGTTAAAGGTGCTACTGGACTGTTATGAAAATTTGCATACCTTTGGCACTTGTCACAAGCTCTAGCAAATTCGAACGCATCTTTTTTGAGAGTCGGCCAGTAATATCCTTGACGAAGTATCTTTTGTGCCAATGAGCTACCCCCCGAGTGATTACCACAGATGCCTTCATGAACTTCCCTTAGTATATAGTTACACTCATTTCCATCAACACACTTGAGTAGGGGCACGTTGAAGCCTCTCCTATATAAGTCTCCATCATATATTGCATACCTAGCAGCCATATATCGCATACGTCGTGCTTCATTCTTGTCATCTGGTAACACACCATCTTTGATATATGCTAAGAGTGGAGACATCCATGTAGCTTGTTCTGCCACAACCATTAGCTCTTCCTCTGGCACGCTAGGCCTCCTCTGTATTTCCAAGGGCGTTGACCCTAACAGAGTGGTCTCACGACGCGACCCGAACTTAGCAAGCTCGTCTGCCGTCTCATTTTGGCCTCGAGGGATGAGCTCCAAGCTGACTTCATTGAATAACTTGATTAACCTCTCTGCACAACGTAAATACAACTCCGTTCTAGGCCCTCGTGCCTGATACCCCCCATTTATCTGGTATACTACAATCATGGAGTCACTAAAAGCGTTAAGGTTTTCCACCTTGAGTTCCAATGCCAACTTGAATCCGTTGATCAAGGCCTCGTACTCAGCATCATTGTTTGTTGCATGAAAGGTAAAGTGAATAGCCCTCTTTACCCTACATCCTTCTGGGCTCACCAACTCGAATCCCGCTCCGGCTCCATCTCCATTAGATGCCCCATCAACATATAAGCTCCACCAAGGGGCACTATTCTGATTTTCCTCCATTGGCCCTTCTGGACAAATTTGCAAGGCCCTAGGGTTCTCTTCTACTTGAGTTGGGAATTCTAACACAAAATCCGCCAGAGCTTGTCCTTTAATTGCGACCCGAGGCTTATACTCTACATCAAACTGCCCTAGCTCGACAGCCCATTTCAACATCCTTCCTGAAGTTTCTGGTTTGTGCAACACTTGCCTAAGAGGATAGGCCGTTCTCACCTCAATCTTATGAGCTTGGAAGTAGGGACGAAGCTTCCTTGAGGCGAGGATTAGAGCATACACCAGTTTTTCCATATTCAAGTACCGAGTCTCTGCACCAACTAGCCTTTTGCTCATATAGTATATGGGTAGCTGAGCATTGCCTTCTTCTCGAACTAGCACCGCACTCACCGCATACTCCGACACAGCCAAATAAAGCACCAGTATCTCCCCTTGCTGAGGGTTAGACAATAGAGGTGGTGTGCTCAAATGTCTTTTGATATTTTGAAAGGCCTCTTCGCATTCCTCTGTCCATTGAAAATTCTTGCCCACCTTCTTGATAGCCTTAAAGAACTCTTGGCACTTGTCAGAAGATTTGGAGACAAACCTGTTCAACGCCGCAATTCTGCCCGTGAGACTCTGCACATCTTTCACCCTACGTGGCGACCTCATCTCCATTAGAGCCTTGATCTTGGCCGGGTTAGCTTCAATTCCTCGATGGTTGACAATAAACCCCAGGAATTTCCCCGATTCTACCCCAAACACACATTTTTGGGGGTTGAGCTTCATTCTGTAGATACGCAAGATTGTGAACATCTCCGCCAAATGCTGAATGTGGTCCTTGGCCTCCTTAGATTTTACAAGCATATCATCAACATATACCTCCATTGTCTTCCCGATGTGGTCTTTAAACATCTTGTTCACCAATCGCTGATAAGTTGCTCCCGCATTAACCAACCCAAAAGGCATCCCAATATAACAGTATAGGCCTCGATCAGTGATGAACGAAGTGTGTTCTTGATCTGGCCCATACATAGGAATTTGATTATAGCCTGAGTAAGCATCCATGAAGCTTAACAATGCGTGCCCTGCAGTGGCATCTACAAGCTGATCGATACGAGGAAGTGGGAAGCTATCCTTTGGACAAGCCTTGTTCAAATCGGTGAAGTCAACGCAGGTTCTCCACTTCCCATTTGGCTTCTTCACCAGCACAGGATTAGCCAACCAAGTCGGGTAGAATGACTCCTTGATGAGCCCGACTTCCATTAATCTGTCCACCTCTTCTCTAAGGGCCTCAGCTCTCTCCCCGCTAATAGGTCTTCTCTTCTGCCTTATTCCCTTCTTGCTGGGGTCTAAGTTCAACCTGTGGCACATCACTTCTGGGTTGATTCCTACCATGTCAGCGTGAGACCATGCAAACACATCCAGGTTCTCCTTGAGGAATGAGACAAGGTTGTTTCTCATTTCGGGGCCGAGATTTGCTCCAATCCTCAAAACTTTAGTCGAGTCATTTGGGTCCACCAAGATAGGAATGATATCCTCGAATGTTCCAGCTCCATCTGGTAGGGGAGGCATTCTTGGGTCCAAATCAACATCAATGGTTCTATCCATACTAGGCTCTCCTACTTCAGTAATGCTAAGATGGTCTCCATTATTGATAAGCAGCTCCGGTGTTTCTTGTTGGATGTTCCCTTCTGTTGTAATGGTGATCTCTCGAGAGACTCCCGTTGGCAAGTTTATCAGGATTGACGTCTCTTTCTTCATCCATTTTCCTTTATTCAATCTGGAGGCTATCTGTTCCGGGCTCTCTTCATCATCGCTGGCCTCCTCCACTATGCCTTCCTGCAATGTCATTATGGGTCGGGAAGGCTCCATCATTAAGGCTCCGGGCCTAGGCTCCACTTCAATTCCCAGGCTTTCGAAGTAATCTTCCTGGAGTTCCTCTATAGATATCATGTTACAGACATCCATCATGAGGGTGTCCACACGCTTCCTTTTCTTCTCATCACTATCTTCCACAGGCTCTTGTTCTCTAAGGTCTACCGCTTCTCGTCGAACATCTAACTTCTCGGCCCCTTTCACGGCTTGGTTGTAGCATACTCTTGAGTCATATTGGCATCCCTTCACTTGTCCGACACCTGTGGGAGTTGGGAACTTCATGGTTAAATGATAGACAGAGGTAACTACCCTCATCTCCTTAAGGAGTGGTCTCCCAATGATAGCGTTATAAGCAAACGGCTGGTCCACCACAGTAAAAGTGACAATTTGTGTGGCCACATGGGGGTTGTCTCCTAAACTGACCGGTAGCTGTATTGTTCCCCGAATCCCTACTGAAGCCCCGGTGAACCCGTAGAGCTGGTTTCCGCTTGAGGCCAACTCTCTGTCCAGGAATCCAAGTCTTTTGTAAGTGTCGTAGGTTAAGACATTTACGGCGCTCCCATTGTCCACCAGCACCCGATATACATTAGTAGACCCGATTTTTATCCTCACCACAAGTGCATCAGCATGAGGATGGTGGACCCATTTGGCATCTTCTTCACTAAACATGATTTCATCTTTCTCTTTTGTAAACAGATAAGGAGGTCTTTGTTCAAGACGATGAACATTGGTTAAAGGGCGGTCCTTTGCTTCTCGAGCATATCTCTCCATGGCTTTCTTACTATCTCCTCCCACATGAGGTCCTCCCATTATAACATGAATGCTATCTGCCCTGTCAGTCCTCTCCTTGTCTCCATCTTTTGCTATTGGGGGTGGAGGAGGCACCTGATGGTACTCAGACTTATGCTTCCGTACTTCCTTCACGACCCATTCCGTTAGCTTTCCCTGTCGAATCAGATTCTCAATCTCATCCTTTAGCTGTCGGCAATCTGCCGTATGATGTCCCGTGGACTCATGGTAAGCACAGTATTTAGAGGTGTCCCTTTTACTATATTCCGTCAGAGGGGTGGCTTTCTTGAATATCCCCTTCCCAGCATAAGTGGCATATATATGATCAATGGAAGCCACCAAAGGAGTATGATTCTGCCATTTGGTTGTGTAAGGCCTTCCAGTCTCCTTATTTTCCTTGGCCTTGTTGAACTTCTTTGGGCTAGGGCTCCTTCTGAAAGTCTTTCTCCTTTCTTCTGGACTAGAAGACCTTCCTCTCTTCTCCATCCTTCGACCACTGCTTCTTAGATCCCTCATAGATTTCTCTACCCTTTTGTGAGGCTCCGCTTGTTCATAAAACTCGGCCAAAGTTTCCGGTTCCCTAGCCTGTAGAGTCTTCCAGAATTTAGAGCCCTCCCTCAATCCGGCGATTAGGAAATTCTTCTGGGCTTCTTCAGTTGCTCCTCGGACTCTAGGAACTTCAGCATTAAATCGCATGAAATAATCCTGCAGGGACTCTGTGTCTCCCTGCTTAATGTTTGCAAGGGTAGCAACCGGGGGGGCATAGTGAAGAGTGGACTGAAATTGCCTTAAGAATAGATCTCCCAACTGTCTCCACGTGCTAATGCTAGCTGGTCCTAACTTAGTAAACCACTGTTGGGCACTCCCCCTTAATGAGGCAGCGAATAACCGACAACGAGTTAGGTCAGGCACCTGGTAGACCTCCATCTCAGTATTGAAACGGGCCAAGTATTCAGCAGGATCCGCATCTCCATTGAAGGCAAGCTCGAGGTTGCTTCTAAATGACGGGGGCAGAGGGGACATCCTTATTGCAGTAGTGAAAGGAGATGGGGCCGTTGCAGGGGGTGGGGCTCTCTTCTCATGTTCCATCTGCGTCAGCAGGCGTCTCAAATCACCAACCCTTAGGTCTCCAATCCTCTCGTTAGACCCCTCCCCGCTAGAATGGTGGGGGGAAGCCCTCTCCCTTCGCTCCCTTCTATGAGTTCGAGGCGGAGTCCTTTCTCGTCTTTCTGTTCTAGGCGGAGTCCTTCGCTCTGTTCTAGGCGGAGTCCTCTCTGGTGCCTCCTTCCGAGATTTAGATTTTTCCAATCTAAGCCTTAGATCGTGCTCAGTTAGCTTCTTCCCAATTCGATCCAAAACACTAGTAGATCTAGCCTCGGACGAAGCTGGCTCATGCCGCGGCTCGCTCGGAGCTTGGCTGCCTCGCTCCTCCTGGCTTGGAGATATCTCATCCGTCTCAAGAGACCCGGCTTTCTTTAGTCCATCAGCTACCTCGTCGAACTCGTGTATGAGTTTTTTAGAGGTTTTATCCTTCTTATCCTTAGTGCCCTTAAGCCTGCGAGCCTTCCTCTTCGCATTCTTGATTGAGTTCCGCTCGACCTTAGCTAGCCGGGCGTTCATGGTTTTGAATTGGAACTCGATCCCCTCAAGGTAGCCTAAGATCTTCTGGCCATCTAGCGTAACTGGTGCGACTTGAGGCATGACGGGGGTGATTTTGCTTGGTCCTCCCTCTTCGTGGGGTGGTGGATCCGTCCTTGCTCCTTTTGGTGTGGCATCTTTCTTGTGCTCAATCCCCTTGTCACTGTTCTTGTTGTTCATCGACATCCTTCTCCTTAAGATGTAAAACCCCCTCCTTCTAGCGCCAATTGTTGTTAGGAGAATTTCGTACAACAGTGTGTTGGAGGTTTATGGAAAGTTGTGGCTGGACTTGTATGATGACTCCTCAGAAATTGAATAGAGAATGGGTTTTTCCTCTTGCTCTTGCCGAGTGTCAATTGTGTATCATACAAGGTGCCTACGTACCCCTTTATATAGGGATCAAGCCTCACGTAGTTCTTGGAAAACAAGTTATTGAATAAGCCCATTCGGTCCAAGCCCATTCAATAGTCAAGATTTACGTTCCCATAAACAGCTCAAGGATTATCAATCCACCTCATGTTCCCATAAATTGTTCCAAGGATCATCAATCCTCTTCATGTTCCCATAAATAATCCGGTCTTCACACGTTTTCCTACAATCTCGCGGCATCTCCGCATTTCTTCCCATGATTGTAGGTCTGTCCCGTGTCAACCAAGAAACATTCCACAAATAAGAATTTCCATATTTTGGGCTTCACCCACGATGCAAGCTGGCCAGGCTCGCATCGCACAAGACATATGAAAATTACCCTCTCGTAGTGTAAGTGGTGCGAGCTCACCTTTGTTCAATTATTCTTATTTCTAATAAGTAACACGAGCCCCATTACTTCATAATGGTGAGAGCCCAAACTCAACATGGCTAGGGTCCATAATACTCAACCCATTGTATTTCCCCAAGTACCATAGGCTCCTCAATACCTACTTGTGCGAGCCCAAAACGCTCGTTCGAGCCCGTTATACTTGGTCATTCCAGTTCATCCAAAACACTTGGTGCTAGCCGAAGCCTGAATTACACCAACATAACTTCCTTTCAAGCCCAAATCACTTATGGACCTGCTTAGGGCCCATTATCAAAAATCTTGTATAACAATTATGTTAAGGTTCTTTGTAGTTTTCTCATTGTTTATCGTATGATGGTGATATTGGTGTCCCTGGAAAGGTATTTGAATTTCCTATAACTTTTGTTTTTTAACCTTTATGAAATTCTGCGTTTAACGGTATGTTTTCTGCTACTTTGGTAACCTACCACAGTATTTTCAAAACTGAGTCGCTAACTTGAAAATTCGTAATAAATTGAGTTTTTATGTTAATTTAATGAGTAATGTCAATATTGAAAGGTATGTATGTGTTCTGTGTTTCTTGTTTACACTCTACTACTATATTATGTGATTTGGATGTCATAAATAGCATAACACTAAAGAAATCAGAGGCTGATTCTGTTCTGCAGTCCGCAAATGTCTATGTTCTGAATTCGTTACTTGTCTATTTTTAACGATCCTTATCATTATGGAAAGGTCTCGAAATCGTCTACATTTTTCGTGTTTTGTACTTTTTCAGATAAAATCATTTTCATAGAGTAAATTGCCAATTTTCAGAATTGGTCATGATTGATTTTGTTAACAATAGTTTATTTTGCAAGATCTTTTGATGTTTGATGTTTGAAATCTTCTTTGAGTAAATTATATGTAAACGCGTTCTATTGAGTTGTGTGCTTGTTTGCTTTATTTGGCTGTTAATTGATTATAAATTAACATTAAGAATTTGTTGTGATTTTATTTTCAGGACGCGACATCGGTATCGAGGTAAGTGACTTTTCGTTGCTCATTAGTATTCTCAAATCTGTTTTCATTTGCTTAATTTTATTATATTCGAAATAATAATTTTTGAAAATTGTGATATCGAAAAGAGAATTTAGAAAATAATTTTATGTAATTCCTCAGTTTTAGTTGCACATCGAATCATAAAATTCGGTCACTGGATAGTGTGACATATCGAATCATAAAACTAGTTTACGCACGTTCCGGAATACATAGATACCTTGTTGAGTAAAACTTAACGAGGGACGTAAACTGGGCCCCGTCGAATCATCGAACTATAGAAGCCGTGTCACAGACATAGTGTGATCGTAATTTAGAACTGTGGGAATTAAATGTGATTTTGTTGTTTGATTCTTTTATCGATTTAAAGTTAAGAAATTTTGTTTTAGATATTATTTTGAGTCGTTTGGCGAAATTTACTTGCTGGGCTTTGCAGCTCATTGTTTTAATATATTTCAGGTTCAGACTTTTGGAAGGTAAGTAAAAATAAGGATGTGGAGTTATGGATTTCGTGCTATGTGATTTTGCATAAAACTGTTCGAATAATTTGATTATCTATTAGACATTGAATATTGTTGGATTTATGGAGTTGTGTCTCCGCTTTTATGTTTTTAATTATTGTTAAGTGTGACCGCTGCTTTGACTTTTGTGCAATTTCGTATTTATTGAATAAATAAATACTTTTATTTAAGTTTTGAATTTAGAATTAATAGTCCAAAAACCTAGTAGTGATTCAAAAATTTAAAATTAGGGCAGATTATTCCAATTTATCCTCCAACAGTGATCTAAATGGTGATCCAAATTTGTATCGGTGAACAGTGTTGATCCAAATTTGGATCAGTTGGTTTAATATTAAAATAATAGTTTTGTTATTTGTATATTTTTAGTATATTAGATTAAAAAATTGATTCGTGATTACTTAGCAAAAAAACAAAATTGATTCGTGATTCTTTTACTTATTTAATTAATAATAATACGTAAGTAATAGTTAACGAAATTTAATTTTTCGAATAAAATTATTATATAATTTACGTATACAAATTTAAAGTTATTAATGTTTATTAAAAAAATTAATTTAATTTATTCATTAAATATAGTATAAATAGTTAATAATGATTAAACATTAAATTGTTTGATATAATATTTATGTAATATAATATGTAACTAGTAATTTGGATTAAAATTCGGATCATGCTATTGGAGTTGTTCAAAAATTTGGATCAAAATTTGGATCAGTTGGTGATTTAAATTTAGATTTTTGGATCATTACTGTTGGAGATGCTATGACATTGTTCTTTCTTAAATATTTTTGTTGAAAATTAATTTTTTATCCCAAAAATTAAAAACAAATAAAAATTTTCAAATATTAATTTTAAAAATATGTTTTTTGTTACGGAAATGCGCGGCGAAACGAAAATAAATGTCATTATAACTTGATAAAAATTAGGTGTTTTTTGGAGAAATACCCGAGTCTAGAATATTTTTGTAAAAATATTGTTTTTTTTAATTTTTTACGAAATTATCAAATTTTTAAAAATATTTGCAAAAATATAGTTTACAACCATATTTGCAATTAACATCAATAAAAATCAACCATAATTCCAACTTATAATAATTTAATAATTGAAATCGTTTTTGATTGCGTTTGATTAACAAGTTGCATGGATTAAATCAAATACAATCTCAAATGCAAGGAAAATTAACCTCAAAAACAACTTTAATTATTTTTTCAAAAAAACGTAAAATGAGGTTGCATTTAGTTGTTTTGGCTACAGACCATATTTTTGTAAATATTTTCAGAAAATGGTTAAAATCATAAGAAAAACTTAAAAAAATTTAGTATCTTGGTAATTTCTTTTAAACTTAAAAGGAATCAATATTTTAGTCTTTAAAATAATTTACTTCAATTATTAAAAATGAAAAATGCTTGTTAATCAAAATTTTATAGGTGCGTGTCACCTTATTTGAGAAAAATATTGAAAAAATATTTGAAATGCCTAGTATTAGTCAGTGTTGTAAAAAGCGGGAATCGAAGTTAATCGGTGAAGGCACTGTTCAGGGATTAATCGGGTAATCGGGGATTAATCAGAATGATTAATCGAATCATTAATCGGAATAAATTTAATAATATTTTTTATAAACAATTATATTCATATATATAATTGTTTCGTTATTTCAACTAAACATATGTTATTATCATATATTTATGCAAATATGTTAAAAATGTTATATAATTGTAATAAATAAATTTTTGAAGGTTTAACTTTTTAATTAGAGATCAATCTTCGAGAAAAAATTGAGAGAATTTATGATTTAAGCATCTGAAATTATAATTATATGTACAAAAATAATGTTTTTTTCTATTGTTTAATCAAGTTTCTACTTTTTAAATTTTTAATTATTTTTTTTCATTCTAATTATTTTTTTAATAATTAGCCCGATTTTTGACCGATTCAGCCGATTTTTTACTGTTTTTTTTAAACGATTAATTAACCAATTTTCGCTTAATCAATTCGGTGATCCGCTGTCTAGCGATTAATCGCCGATTTTTAGAACACTGGTATTAGTTAATAAAAAATATTTAATGACAAAAAAAAAACTATTTAAACTCCACAAAGGATCCAAGTATTCCTAGTCTTTTCCACACGCTTGACGCTACAGCCGATACAGAGAAAACACAAATGGTCAAAGTACAGGACTGTCCATGAGATTACACGGCAGGGCAGGGATATTAATGTAACTCCATCTACAACATTATTACACTTCCCCACGAGCGTCCTGGTGCTGCCACCTCTCCCTACCCACGTAATTAACTAAACTCATCACTTCATATACATAACATCACCCACCGTCCGATCATCCTTTTCACTCCTCCACCGTTGATCTCCCCTTCATTTCTTTCTTCTTTAAATCCACCCCCTTCCTTTTTTTTTTTTACTTTCACACACACACACACACAACTCAATGGCAACTGCAGAAGTTAACAAGCCCCCATCACTCCCTCCATACCCACAGGTACCTCTAAATCTTCCAACAACATACATACATGTTTGTATTAATTTTTGATAGGTTTTTTTTTGTAAATATAAATATATGATGTAAAATTTGTGTTTTTTACAGATGATAATGGCTGCTATGGATGCACTAAAAGACAACGAGGGTTTAAGCAAAGCATCAATATCAAAATACATGGAAGCAACCTACGGAGATCTCCCAGCAGGCCACGCCAACTTGCTAACTCAACATCTCAACACCCTGAAGCAAAACGGTGAGCTTGTTTTAGTCAAGAATAACTACATGAAGCCTGGCCCAGATGTGCCACTCAAACGTGGTCGTGGGCGTCCACCAAAGCCCAAATCTGATGATGCTGCTGGTCTTGATGGGCCTGGAAAGCCCAGAGGGAGGCCTAAAAAGGATACTGATGGAGGTGAACCGGGGGCTAAGAAGGTTAAGAATGATGATCAAGTTAAGAGTGGAAAGCCTAGGGGTAGGCCGAGGAAGATTGTGGAGGGGCAGGTTCCCCAAAAGACGGGCGTGGAGGCGAACTAGTTTAGGCCTTTAGGGTGATGGTTAGGCCCACTTGTGGTTGTTGGGTTTTTCTAGTTTGATTAGTATGTTCAGATCCATAGTCTAGTTTATGGGCTTTCTATGTAATCTTATGTTTGTGTTGGTTGTTTGTAAATTATTATCAAGTCAAGTTGTTTTCTTCCCTGATGCTTGCTTGCTTTTGTGGAGATTCAAGAAGTAAATTTATCTTTTTTAAACTTTTTCTTTTTTTGTGGTTGACAAAGGAGATTTGTGTTGTTGGCTTGTGAATTTTGTGGTGTTAGGCAGTTAGCTAGTGAATTAGTTCATGAAAAAGGGAACCCAAGGCAGGTCTTGCTTTGGTGTTACATGAGGTTGTGATATTCTCTTGTGTGTTTAGTCATTGTGTGACTGGCTGCTCAAATTCGATAATCCCAACAATTTGCTGGTCTGGACGTCTGGTAGTTCACATTTCACAATATGTCAAAATGCATGGGCACTAAAGATTAGACCTGTCAATGGAGTGTCTAATGTACTTTTGTGTTTTCGTGTACTTGAATGTAAAACCGATCTATTTTGGATTTGTGTATTAAATTTGAAACACATATTCAATTCAAAACGTGTCGTGTGTACTGTATGTGTTGTATTCGTGTATATTAAATAAAAATATAAATTTAATTTAATTAAAATTTATATATCATAAAACTATTTTAATTATGTAAATTTTTATGAAATGTGTATTAAATATGTATAACATACAATTTTACAAAAAATTATAAATATAATTTATATGTTATACTAAAATAATGAATGATTGCCTATGTAACCGACACACTACATGCAATAAGTAAGTTTAGATTTTGTAAATAAAATGTTGTAACCAAACAAAGTCTTAAACTACTGAGGCGGTGAAGACTTTTTTCTATAAATAGGAATGACCCCCTCACTCACTTGTAGAAAAATAAAATAACTGAAGAAGCAATACTACTACCTCTTTGTCTTTTCTTTACAATTTTCTCCAGTTAATTAAATTAGAGTTTGTTAGCATAAATTTATAACATGTTATCAGCACGAGCCTCTGCCAACTAAAGTTTGTTCAACAAAAGAGGTACAATTTAATTTTAATTATTATCATCTTTGTTTATTAGTTATTTTAATTTATTAAATTATTGTTTAATATTAAAGATGACTATGCCGTCAGTACTACTATAAAGATGGCTCTACCGTCAAGTAATATTCAAAAGTTTTGTGGTCAGCTATGTCGTCGTAACTTTTGAATTAAATTATTAATATATATATATATATATATATATATATATATATATACTATATTATTAAAGACGAAACATTGAAAGTTTTGTAGTCTGGTCATGAAAGTTTTTGTAGTCTGGTCACTCAATTCATAGCCGTTAGATATTTTTATCAAATCGATGAGAGCCGTTAGATAAAATATTAAAATTATTATATAGAATATCTTTTCTATTTTTCCTAACTAAAACATCTCATTTTCCAAAAATATGGCAAACAATTTCATTTACTAAAATAACATAATAAAGTTATAATTGCTAATAACTAACTCATTACCTTTTTAGCCAAATTGTATATTCTTTTTTATATTTTCTAACTAAAATTTCTACTTTTCTATTTTTCCTAACTAAAACCTCTAATTTTCCAAAAATATAACGAACAGATCTATTTAATAAAATAAAATAATAATATTATAATTATTAATGACTAACTGATTAGCTTTTTTTTCCAAAACGTATATTCATTTTTATATTTCATAACTAATATTTTTCTTAACTAACACCTCAAAAATATCACGGACTATTCCATTTATCAGCATAAAATACTAATATTATAAATATTATAATACTTATAATACTAATATAATTATTATATAAATTATAATAATTATAATTATTATACTAATTTATTTTTATAGAAACATTGAAAGTTTTGGTACCTGTTTTTTTGGTACGGTACTTGCCTTATTTAATTTTTTATTTAATTATTATAAAAATTATTATAATCAGTTACCCAATTTCCTTATATCACGAGCAAACCCTTACTTACTTATTTATTTTAAAACATATTTTAATACTTTTAATTGGTAATTACATTTCCCCTATTTTTCTAGAAAAATCACGGGCAATTACCTTTTTCAGCTAAAACGTGTTATATTTTCTATTTTCATTACTAAAATCTCTAATTTTCGAAATATATCACGGGCAAACCCTTGCTTATTTACTTTAAAATCTATTTTAATAATTTTATTTGATAATTATCTTTTTCAACTAAAACATGTCACCTTTTGTATTTTTCTTACTAAAATCCCTCTTTTTTTCAAAAATATCACGGGAAATCGTTACTTTTATATTTTAAAATTCAACGAAAACATGTTACTTTCTATTTTTCTTACTAAAACCCATCTTTTTCCAAAATATCACGGGCAAACCGTTACAATTAATAAAATATAAATAATAAAATTAACAATTATTAAAAATAATTCGTGCATCGCACGGGTTTTAAGCTATATTATTAAAAACGAAACATTAAAAGTTTGGTAGTCGGATGGACGGACGGTCGGTACTTAGTGATTTTATTTAATTGCCCTTACTTATTTTTAAAAAAACTATCACTAAATAATAACATTATTTATAACCAATTACCTTTTCAGCTAAAATACATTACATTTTTTTATTTTATTTTTAACAAAATCTTCTCTTTTTCTAAAAAAAACACGGACGATTATCTTTTTTAACAAAAACATGTTACTCTTTCTATTTTTTCTTACTAAAACCCCTCATTTTCCAAAAATATCACGGGCAAACCCTTACTTATTTATTTTAAAAATCTATTTTTTTATTTTAATAATTAAAAGTATTAAAATCTATTTTAATAATTTTAATTATGAGCACTTTTTCAGCTGAAACATGTTACTTTTTCAATTTTTTCATTTTTTAAATAAATTATTATTAAATAATAACATTTTTAAAATCTTCTCTTTTTCTAAAAAAAACACGGGCGGTTATCTTTTTTAACAAAAACATGTTACTCTTCCTATTTTTTCTTACTAAAACCCCTCATTTTCCAAAAATATCACGGGCAAACCCTTACTTATTTATTTTAAAAATCTATTTTTTTATTTTAATAATTAAAAGTATTAAAATCTATTTTAATACTTTTAATTATGAGCACTTTTTCAGCTGAAACATGTTACTTTTTCAATTTTTTCATTTTCTAAATAAATTATTATTAAATAATAACATTTTTATAACCAACTACCTTTTCAGTTAAAATACATTACTTTTCTATTTTTTTTCCTAACAAAATCCTCTATTTTTCTAAAAACAATCACCGGCAATTATCATTTTCAACTAAAACATGTTACTCTTTCTATTTTTCCTTACTAAAAACCCTCATTTTCCAAAAATATCCCCGGCAAATCCTACTTACTTATTTTGAAACCTATTTAAATAATTTTAATTACGGGCACTTACCTTTTCAGATAAAACATGTTACTTTTTCTATTAGTAAGACCCCTACTTTTCCAAAAATATCACGGATAAACAGTTATTAATTTATTTTAAAATTTATTTTAATACTTTTAATTATTTAAAAAAGTTTAACACACCTACTTATTTTTTTAGCAAATGCAAATTAATAAAATATTAAAACATAAATAATAAAAATAATAATTATTAATAACAATCCGTGCATCGCACGGGTTTTAAGCTAGTATATATATATATATAGGCCATTGCTCCATGAAGAACACTCTTATATAAAGAACAATAAAGAACACCATAGAATCTTACATAAATTGCATGTTGATTCTAATTTTCTCATCAAAAAAGGTTTATTACGAATAAAAATAGAATATAACAAAAAATTAGAATCAAATAAAACATGATTACATGTAATTTCATTGTGATAAATATATATACAAGATTATGTACTGGATTATATGTAATGTTTAATTTTTAAATTTAGATGAGATTCTACGTTAAATTCGACATGTTAGACTTAATTGTTGTTCAATTTTATGATTCTAATTTTAAAAAATCAATTTTTATGAAAAATAAAGTGTTTATGATGGTGTTCTTTATTGTTATTTATATAAGGTGTTCTTCCTAGAGTGCAACTCTATATATATATATATATATATTTAATTAATTGTTTAAATCTTGATGTGCGATATTTTATCATGTTCAAACCTTTATCAGAATGGCAAACCTTGCAAAATTAGAGTTTGTTGTTTTGGATGTATCTAGGAACAATTATCTATCATGGGTGCTAGATGCGGAATTATACCTTAGTGCTAACGGATTAAAAGACACCATAGAATCAGGAAAAACCCCAACTATTGAACAAAATGCCAAAGCTATCATTTTTCACAGACATAACATTCATGAAAATTTAAAAGCTGAATACCTAACTGTCAAAAACCCACTCACTCTTTGGAACAATCTTAAAGATAGATTTGATCACCAGAAACTTGTCCATTTGCCACATGCCCGTTATGAGTTGATTAATATAAGGTTGCAAGATTTTAAATCTGTTTCTGAATATAATTCTGCCTTGTTCAAAATAAGTTCAAAACTGATTTTGTGTGGTGAGAATATTACTGATGCTGACATGATCGAAAAAACCCTCTCAATCTTTCACCCTAACACCATGATCCTAGCGCAACAATACAGGGAACGCAATTTTCAGAAATACAGTGAGTTGATATCTCTCCTTCTTGTAGCTGAAAAGAATAATGAGTTGTTGCTGAAAAATCATCAGATACGTCCCACAGGTTCTGCCCAGTTACCCGAAATACATAACACGTCATTCCGGAAGAATGAGCGTGGAAAAAGGCATAGAGGAGGACGAGGTTATGGACGAAACCGTGGACGTGGAAATTTTTGCGGTCGGTTCCGAAATCATTATAACTCTGGCCACCTGAAGTGACAGCGTGATGGCTACAACAACTCTGGCCACCAGAAGTGGCAAAATGATGTACCAAATAAAAGAAAGGCACCGCAAGAAGGAGATACTAGAGATATCTGCTTTAGATGTGGGGCTCATGGGCATTGGACCCGTACTTGTCGCACACCTGAACATCTTGTAAAACTTTACGAGTCATCTAAAAATAAGAATGGACAAAGGGTAGAAACACATTTTGCAAATTTTAATGATGAACCAATCAACAAGACCTCAAATGAACTAGATAGTAGGACTAATCTTTATTATGACCTAGATGAATAGTTTTTATGTACGCTTTTGCTTTCTATGTAATGTTCTATATATTTCTGTTTCGTGTACTTGTTTTAATGAAAATATCGTTTATTTATTTATGTGTGTATTCAGAATAAGTATGGAAGATATTTGTATTGCTGACTCTGCCACCACTCACACGATTCTACAAAGTCGATAATATTTTTCACAGTTAACTAAAACCAACTCTCAAGTATTGACGATATCGGGTACATTTAATATGATCGAAAGTCTTGGGAAGGCTAGTTTTATTCTACCAAATGGAACACAAATTCATATACCAAATGCCCTGTACTCTAGCAATTCAACTAGGAACCTCTTAAGTTTCAAAGATATTCGCCTTAACGGTTTTCACATTGAAACTACTAGTGAGGATGGAAACGAATATCTTTTAATCACTTCAACCACTTTACACTACAAGAAAATTTTAGAAAAGCTACACTCAATCTCTTCTGTATTGTATGCCACAAAAATCAGGATCATTGAGTCACACAGTATCACTATTCCCAAAATTATAGACCCAAAATCACTTACCCTATGGCATGAGAGACTTGGTCATCCTGGAGTTTCCATGATGCGACGTATTATAGAAAATTCTACGGGACATCCTCTTAGAAACCAAAAGATCATACAACAAGATGAACTTCCTTGTTCAGCGTGTTCTCTAGGAAAACTAATTGTTCGACCATCCCCTGTTAAACTTCAAGTCGAATCCCCTAAATTCTTAGAACGGATCCAAGGTGACATTTGTGGTCCCATTCATCCGTCTTCAGGTCCATTTAGGTATTTCATGGTTTTAATTGATGCATCAACTAGGTGGTCACGTCTGTCTACTCTCTACAGGAAATACAACCTTTGCCAAACTACTCGCTCAAATTATCAAATTACGAGCTCAATTCCCTGACCACCCTATCAAATCAATTCGACTAGATAATGTTGTTGAGTTTACATCTTCAACTTTCAACGATTACTGTATATCGGTAGGAATCTTAGTTGAACACCCAGTAGTTTACGTGCACACACAAAATGGTTTGGCGGAATCTTTAATCAAGAGACTTCAACTTATTGCTCGTCCTTTACTTCCCAGAGCCAAACTACCCACATCAGTTCGGGGTCATGCTATATTACATGCCGTGAACCTAATAAGGGCCAGACCATCTGCCTATCATAAACAATCTCCCCACCAACTAGCCCTTGGTCAAATTCCTGATATATCTCACTTCAAGGTTTTCGGTTGTGCCGTATATGTCCCTATTTCGCCTTCACAAAGAACTAAAATGGGACCTCAAAAAAGAATAGGAATATATATAGGTTTTGATTCACCATCTATCATAAGATATCTTGAACCGTTGACTGGTGATGTGTTTACTGCTCGATATGCAGATTGTCATTTTGATGAGTCTGTCTTCCCTTCATTAGGGGGAGAAAATGTTGTGCATAATTTAAATTCTGAATTGGCATGGAATACATCAAGATTGAATGCTTTAGATCCTCGTACTAATCAATGTGAATCTGAAGTTCAAAGAATTATTCATATGCAAAATATTGTTAATCAAATACCTGATGCTTTTAGTGATTATAGACATATTATAAAATCACATATACCTGTTGTTAATGCTCCGACAAGGGTTGAAATCCCTATTCGTAAATCAATTCCTGAAAAATTGGTCGGTGATTCAAAACCACGCCAGAAGCGTGGCAGACCTATTGGTGCAAAAGATGTTGTACCACGAAAACGGAAAATGATTGGACCTGTCCAAGAAATGGCAAGTGTTCCAGATAATACCCCAGAAATGGTACTACCTCCTGAAGAGGTTCGAGCCCCCGAAGAGGCTATAACGAAACTCCCAGAATTGGGATTACCTCTAGAAGAGGATATTGCTCCTGAAGTGGCACATGCCTCCATAGAAGCAAATGTACCTGATAATTATGAGATCTCATTGAGTTATGTACATAACGGGAAATTATTGGATCGTGGGAGTACTGAGATTGATGAGATATATGCTTTTTCCGTGGCATGTGATATCTCTATGAACTCCGATCCTGAACCACAAAGTATGGAAAAATGTCGACAAAGAGATGATTGGCCAAAATGGAAAATTGCAATCCAAGAGGAATTGCAGTCCTTGCGCAAGAGAAATGTATTTGGACCTGTAATCCAAACACCAGCTGGTGTGATCCCTGTGGGGAATTGATGGGTATTTGTACGAAAACGAAATGAGAGAAATGAAATTGTGAGATATAAGGCCCGACTAGTGGCCCAAGGAGTCTCTCAAAGGCCTGGATTTGATTACCATGAAACTTACTCTCCGGTAATGGATGGAGTAACTTTTCGTTTTCTAATATGTATGGCTTGTATGGAAAGATTGGAAATACGTCTCATGGATGTTGTGACAGCCTACCTATATGGATCACTTGATAGTGATGTTTATATGAAAATTCCTGAAGGATTAAAATTGGAGGAAACTAAGCCTCGTCATTTGTACTCAGTTAAATTACAACGATCAATATATGGCTTAAAACAGTCTGGTCGTAGGTGGTATAACAGGCTTAGTGAATACCTATTGAATGATGGGTATATTAATAATCAAGTGTGTCCATGTGTGTTTATTAAAAAGTCTCAAACTGGTTTTGTTGTTATTGCTGTTTATGTGGATGATTTAAATATTGTTGGTACTTCTGAAGATATTACTAACACTGCTAATTATTTGAAAAATGAGTTTGAGATGAAAGATCTTGGAAAGACAAAGTTTTGTTTAGGTATACATGTGGAACATTTATCTTCAGGCATATTTGTTCATCAGTCAACCTATACAGAAAAGGTTATTGATCGATTTTACATGGACAAATCTCATCCACTCACTACTCCAATGGTTGTTCGATCACTTGAAGTTGAAAAAGATCCATTTCGTCCCAGAAAAGAAAGTGAAGATGCTCTTGGACCTGAAGTTCCATATCTTAGTGCAATTGGTGCTCTTATGTACCTCGCAAACAACACACGACCTGATATTGCATTTGCTGTGAACCTACCTGCAAGATTCAGTTCTGATTCAACTAAAAGACATTGGGATGGAATTAAACATACTTTGAGATATCTCCGTGGGACGATTGACCTTGGATTGTTCTTTCCAAACAACTCGAAATCACAACTGGTTGGATATGCAGATGCTGGGTACATGTCAGATCCTCACTTTGGAAGGTCACAAACATGTTATTTATTCATATATTGCGGGACTGCTATCTCTTGGAAGTCTACAAAACAGACTATGGCTGGAACTTCATCAAATCATGCAGAATTACTAGCAATCCATGAAGCAAGTAGAGAATGCATCTGGCTGCGATCCGTCATTCAACATATTCGGCGATCATGTGGATTATCAAATATCACTGATAGTCCTATAGTTATGTTTGAAGATAATTCAGCTTGTATTAAACAATTGAAGGAAGGATATATTAAAGGAAATCGGACAAAACACATATTACCGAAGTTTTTCTACACTCATGAACTACAAGAGAATGGTGACATTGAGGTACAACAAGTTCGCTCAAGTGATAATTTGGCTGATATTCTTACAAAGTCACTCCCCACATCAACATTTGAAAAGCTACAGAATAATATTGGTATGCGAAGATTGAGAACCTTGCTACATCAGGATGTCAACATGTGAGACATTTTATTCAGGGGGAGACTGCACTCTTTTTCCTTCGTTAAGATTTTTATCTCACTAGGTTTTTTCTTACAAGGTTTTAACGAGGCAGTCAATTTTTCATAATAACTCATATCTGGCAATCAAGGGGGAGTGTTATACTAAAATAATGAATGACTGCCAATGTAACCGACACACTACATGCAATCTTGCAAAGTAAGTTTAGATTTTGTAAATAAAATTTTGTAACCAAACAAAGCCTTAAACTACTGAGGCGGTGAAGACTTTTCCTATAAATAGGAATGACCACCTCACTTGTAGAAAAATAACTGAAGAAGCAATACTACTACCTCTTTGTCTTTTCTTTCCAGTTTTCTCCGGTTAATTAAATTAGAGTTTGTTAGCATAAATTTATAACATTATATATATATAAATGTATACTTCTTATATATAAATGTATAACTTACTGCCAATTAGTCGTGAAACTTTTATTTATTGTTGATATTTAATTTCTTATATATTTTCTAAATATGCAATACTATAAATAATATATATTTTTTAAAATTATTTATTTACTTCATTAATTCGTGTACTTTCGTTCCGTGTCGTGTATCTATTGTAAAAACTCAAACCTGACACTAATTATATTCGTGTTTTTTCGTGTCCGTGTTCAAATTTTTTGCACCCAAACACTAATTATTCGTGTCGTGTTCACGTGTCGTATACCAAATTACCAGATCTACTAAAGATAGTGAATATTTAATCTCGATAAATAAATAACTTCGAAAATATTTTTGGAACCTGATAGTTATTAAGTTTTTGGGAATATTCGGAAAAGATGGTTACACTTCTTTAATTTATTAATATATCAAAATACTCTAATTAGAAAGTGTGTATTATTTTAAAGTATAACGTCAAATATGCTACAAACAATGGGTTTTTGTAATATAATAGTGTTTGCACATAGGAGACAAAGGTGATTATAATTTGGTAAAGGGCGAAACTTCTAAGTTAAAGGTCAAAATTTAAAACAAGTAACAAAATTATATATTTATAATTGAATAATAAAATACTAGCTTAAATCTACTAGCTTAAATCTCGTGCGATGCACAGATTGTTTTTAACATTCATGATTTTATTACTTTTATTTTAATATTTTATTAATTTTATTTGTTAAAAAAGTAAGTAAGCATGTTAAAACATGTCAATTTTTTTAAATAAGTAAAGATTGCTAGTGATATTTTTGAAAAATGAGAGATTTTAGTAAGAACAAATATAAAAGTTAACATTTTTTAATGAAAAAAAGGTAACTGACCGTGATTTTTTTGGAAAAGAAGTGGATTATGTTAGAAAAAATAGAAAGTTGTGTTTTAATTATAAACTAGTTGAAAAAGCCGCGCTTCGCGGCGGCGTAATAATTTAAAAAAAAACTCTATCAAATAAATTACGAAAATTACTCGATCCTCGCTAATAAGCCGTCCTCCCGTGAAACACATTTTTCTTTTTAATATCAAAATCTCAAATTTATTATATTGAATACATACTTGTCTTATATATTAATTTTTATGTTACCATACTCTTTTCTAATGAGACACTCTTTCGTTGAAAAAACACTTATATAACTTTACATATTCTATTTCAAATAGAACTTTTAGTTATGTATTACAAACACTTATTCTACTTTCAATAGAACTTTTAATTGCAAGTACTTCTTTTATATCCGAACTCTTCTCCTCTATAAATCGAAACACCTATTCTACTTCAAATAGAACTTTGCAAGTACTTCTTTTATATTTGAACTCTTCTCCTCTGCAAATTCAAACACTTATTCTACATCAAATAGAACTTTTAATTATATGTCTTCGCTATAAATTCGAAATCTTCTCCTCAATAAATTCGAACTCTTTTCCTCAATAAATTCGAACATCTATTCTACTTCTAATATGTTAAAGAATATTTTTTTATTTATCAGCATTTAAAATTCTAAAATTCTAGAAAATTAGGAAAATAGATTGAGACGATCTTAGGGGCGCCACCTAACCTCCCGTGTATCCTCCTTTATATATATATATTGAAGACAATTAATTAGTTACTATTTTTGTATTAAATTATTATTTATTAAATAGAATACTGACCGAAAATCAATTTTTTTAATATTTCGGTTGTTATATGATAATAACAATATATATTTATTTATATTAGAAAAAATGATAAATATAATTGGAATCGAAAGGTATGTCACTTAGCAGCAGGAAAAAGGTAAGAAGTATGGGCCGAAGGAAGGCCCAAAACTGTTTGGCTCTGTAGGGCCGTAGGTTATAACGCGGTGAAGTCGGGCATATACGCGTCTATACATAACCTGATAACCCTCCTGCTTTTCAACACATATATCCATTGCTCCTTGAAGCATCCCTTGAAAAAAAAGTCCCCTGTTTCTAATCAATCTCCTCCTCTTTTTCTTTATCAATAAGAAATCGTCTCTACCGTCGTTGATCTCAGATCTAATCTCTCAAATTTCATCACTTTCGTTCAAAAAGCTCACAGATCTGTTTCAGATTTGCCTTCTTTTCAAGGTACCTCTCTCTCTCTCTCTCTCTCTCTCTCTCTCTCTCTCTCTCTCTCTCTCTATCTCTATCGCTCTCTCTCTCTGTCCCTCTCCCTCTCTGTGTGTGTGTTTCTTTCTGTAGTCAAATACATATAGATCATTAGATTGAGGAAAATAACTTGATTATTCTGATTAATTGAATTCGATTTGTATGTAGCATATCGTGTTATTCTACTTTTTAATTGATGCGTAGAATTGTATTGAGTTTTAGTTTCCCCCAAATCTAAACCCTAATTTAAGCAAGGCGTAAAAAAGAGATCGTTGTTTGATTTGTTATATGAACATATTGCATAGATCTTGAATTATATAAGCATCTAGTGTTTGATTATCACAAGTAGTACTTGTGATGATGCCATATAACTTGATATCTTTGCATTGAAGTCATGAAGATATTGTCTTAGCTGTATGTTCAAGTGTTTATGTATGTGTTTAAATTGTCAATTTTAATTGGCTGGTTGTGTGTTTCACATCTGTTGTTTGCTTGCCTACATATAAGGTTTTATTTTCTAATTATTTAGATTGCATCATAATTCCTTTGTTTTGTGATATAATTGATGTATTTTGTGTGTACAATTAGGTATTTATGTATTTTTTTTTGGCTGTGTAGCAGGTTTACTTTTGATTTGAAGAGGTAGCTTCTCAATGGCTTCTTTGGATGTTTCACTAGATGATATGATTAAAAGCAGACGTACTGCTGAGAAAGGTAGAGGACAAGGCAGGGCCCAACGTGGCCGAGGAGGAGGCTCATTTAATGGTGGAAGAATGAGAGGAAAACCTAATACTAATAGAGGTGGCCGTTTCTTGAGGGTGAATACTACAGCTGCCCCAAAGGCTTTTAACATTGTCAAGGCAAGCACCAAAACTGTGGACTTATTTTGCATTCCCTTGAGAATTTGATATGATATTAAAATCCAAACACAAGATATTCACGGTATCTTGTTCCTGGAGGTGAAGATGCTTAGTATGGTTCGGCTACAAATCACTGTTGCACTGCAATGCACTGGTACCATTATATTCACGGTATCTTGTTCATGTCGGTTGCATTCAGGGACTATGTACTCGATCTTTTTCATATATGAAGAACTCTGACATGGTCTCACTAAGCCACAGTACTGCTTTCTAGCAGATCATACAAGGGAGCTTCTTTAATATATAGAAATTTTAGCTACGAGAGATTAAATATCTGCTAAAATAGGGGACTTGAATTTTTCTTGAACATGCCTACTCTAAATAAATGTGATCACTTTAAATATGTGATTGCTGATTCGCTACTGACGGTTCTTTATGATGCAACCTATTGATAGCATGCAATATCTTCTGGGGGAAATATTCAGTCAATTTCTTACTTTCTGGTGTTTTGCAAAGAACATTCCTTTTCGGGGCTTCAGAACTGGAGCTTTCTCATATAGCGTAGTACCAGTTTATGTCCTGTTGGTCGAATCCTCAACTCGCATCCACAATCTCTATATGTAGCTCGATATTAGATTTTATAATGGTTTGAACAGTTCGTTTTCTCTGGATATGATGTTTCTTTATTTCTGATATACTCTTGAAGAATGGCGGGTTATCTTATTTTTTGTTAATTTGCTGATTTAAACTTTTCCTTCATGGGAATTTTTTTGGTATGGTTGCATCAGTCAACTCGTAAAACCAGGGGTTTGCCATGGCAGCGCGACTTACTTGAGGAGAGCCTTAGATCTGTTGGTATACCAGCAGCCATTGATAATGAAGCAAAATTGTTTGTTTCCAACTTGGATAGTGGAGTTTCAAATCAAGATATAAGGGTACAGCTTGAACCATCCTATTAGCATTATCTATATTTTTTTGAAGTGGCTTTTTGATGGAGGCTAATGGACTTTTGCGGTTTAGGAACTTTTCTCTGAGATCGGGGAGCTTAAGCGTTATGCCATTCATTATGACAAAAATGGTCATCCAAGTGTAAGTATCCACTCTTAAAAACTGTGTTGGGTTGTTTTTGTAGGTATCTATCTCTCAAACATAACTGCCATTGCTCTTATGTATTTTTGTTTGTAACTCGGACCATATTAATTTGTTACAGGGTTCAGCTGAAGTGGTGTTTACCCGTAGGAGTGATGCATTTCAAGCCTTGAAGAAATATAACAATGTTCAGTTGGATGGGAAGCCTATGAAGATTGAAATAGCTGGAGCTATCTCAAATATCCCGGTTTTGGCTCGTGGTAATGTTGTTGGAGTAGTAAATGGGAAGAGGACTGTTGTGATGAAGTATGTAATCTGTCTCAATCTGTTATGCTGTATTTATTTTTTGATTCCTGTCCCTCTTTATTAGGGCAGCTTAAAATTGAGTAGGCTTGGCTTAGCTGCCACATTGTACTCATTTGGCTCTTACTGTTTTGTGTTATTTTATGCATATTGGAACAGTAATTGATTAGTTTATAAATCAAAGTATGTTTAACCCTTATTTGTTGATTATTCCTGACATCTGATCCCCTCACACACACACGGGAGCGGAAGGGTAGAAGTTATGTTTTTTTCACCTATGCTATTGTATACTTGTTAGGATGTGTTTTTTTCTTAAATTTGTCGTAGTGTGTTTTAAGTGCTCATATTCTGCCAATGTTTTTATGTTTGCAGGTCTGGAATAATTCGTGGAAGGGGCTCCAGTGCTTTTGGTCGCAATAATGGGTAAGTATCTCAGAAGAAGTAACTATTGATCACTAGTAAATTTTTTTGAGTATGTTTTGCACATTGCCTGTATCCCAGTTAGTAATTCATTCAAATCGACACAATGATGTTCTTGTGGTAAATGAGGTAGTTGTCTACAATAACTAATGAAGCAAAATTTGATTTTTCTGCCTATAAATAGTTATGTTTCTACTGTGTGAAACATGGACATTGGTAGGGGCTAATTGATTAGTGGTGATACTGGCCAAGCATAACCTGGACAAGTTTATAGTAGATAATATTTTTTCACATTTCTGCTGTTATTCTTTTCATAGGTTGATCTCTCTGTGTCAACAAAATGTGCCTAATTAATTGTTGAAGTTGTACATATTGTAAGCTTACATTGTAAAAATAAGATTGTGCCCTTTATATAGGACTCTGAAACTCGTTTTAAAAACCACCTGTTGATCATGTGATCTTACTGTTGCAGTCAACGAAGCCGAAGTGGTATAGTAGCTAATGGCAGGGGTGGCATGATGAATGGTCGTGGTGGTCGTGGGAATACCACTGGCAGGGGTGGTATGATTGGTCGTGGTGGCCGTGGTCGTGGCAATACAAGTACCAGGGGTGGTCGTGGTGGTGGGCGTGGGGGTAAAAAAAATGTGGACAAGTCTGCTGATCAGCTTGATAAAGAACTGGAGAGCTATCATGCAGAAGCTATGCAAACTTGAGCTACAAAGTCAGTTCTAAGTAGCAATATTAGGCTATGTACAAAAAGTTTAAGGATGGATGTTTTATTGCAGTACTGTGTTTGAATTGTTCTTTTTGAATGTTTTGGATGGATACAAGTGCTTTAATTTATATTTAATTTATGTTTGATATGGATGTTTGACTGCCTTGTTTTTAAAGTTCAATAGTGTCTTCGTCTCCTCTGGGTTTTTAACATGGTGCTAATATTGGAATTTGGAGCGTAAAGAAAATATATCAACCAGATCTTTCATATATGCAATTTATGTTTTCAGCACCTTTTATCTTTGGTTCTCGCCTTTAGTATGCAGTTGGTTTTACTTTGCGGACCTCTATTATGTCCTACTGTATATCAAACCAGTCACTTCTTTAGTAAATTGCTTTGTGATCTTTCCCTTAAACAAGGACCTAAACATGTCTAGCCCTCCAATTATGGACGGAATTTCTGCATCTGGTTCTCTCCGCAATTTTTGCTTTCTTGGTAATTGATCTTAATAAAATCTTAAAATTTTTCTTGGCCGAATTTTTTGTTTATTTGTTGAAATATTAGTTAATTGACGAGTTCTAGTTTTTTTAATTGGAAAAATTTAGTTGATTGAGGTGAGAAATGAGAATACTCTTGTTGTTTGGGGTAAAATCGAGAAGCAATGTCAGTTTTCAATGTGCAATGTTAGTTGATTGTGACGTGTTTAGTTGATATATAAACAGCTAACTCAAACAACTAATTATTAAACAGTTTTATATAAAACAACTAATTGAATACGCTAGTCAAAATAGCTAACTCAATGCGCTAGTCAAAATAATTAACTCAATCTGTTAACAACTAATTGTCAAACATGACCTACATGTTTCAACTTATAACTTTTGTAACTTTATGTTTTTTTGGACCTAGACCCTTGTTTGTGATTGGCTTCAGGTGGTTAAGATCAGACACAGATACAATAGCCAGATCTTTTTTTATACGTATCCGATTTCTTTTGAAAGAGACATATGGGAAAGATAACTACTAGTCATGTTTGTTTCATGATATTAAATAAGGATTTGATAATAATTCTTTAAATTTTTCTATCCCATTTTGTTGTTCAAATACTTATTTAGATTAGTTCAAGCATTATAATACTTTAAATTTTCCTATCCCATGTTTGTTTTGTTGGAATAGGAGTTATGATTATAATTCTCTCTAAAACTTGGTTGAAATAGGTATTATTTAATCCCTTGACAAGTCATTTTTATAAAGAATTATAATCATCTCGCTATAATTAAGGATGGGCATTTCACTCGACCCCAATCCGATCCCCGCCCGTTTGGGTCGGGGATTCGGGGAATTTTTCGGAATCGGGGCAGGAACGGGGAGAAATATAGAAAAATTCAGGGATCGGGGCGGAGGGAATTAGGGTATCCCCGCCCTGTTCCCCGTTCCCCGATTTACATATTTAAAAAAAATATATATTTTATATTAAAATTAACTAATTTAATATATAAATAAATATAATATATATTTATTTTTATATTTTAAATTAAATAATCCATTTTTTCTATACAAAATTTTCATAGTAGAATATAATTTAGTTATTATAATTTCAATTTTGTCTTTATCTTTTATTCTAAATAATTGTTAATTCAAATAATTGTTTAAAATATAATATTAAATTTAAAAATATGTATTACACATTATAGTTTATGAATTAAATTTATTAGAAAATGCATAATAAAATATATAAATTTTTATTATTTAAAAGAATTAAAATTCCCGATTCCCCGCGGAGATCTCCGTTCGGGGCAGGATCGGGGATCGGGGCGGTTACGGGGATTAGGAGCGGGTTCGGGGATCGGGGGCGGGGATAGTACTCTCGGCCCCGAAGTGACCTGATGCCCATCCCTAATTATAATCCTATACAAAATAAACATAGGGTTAGAAAATAGAAAATTTAAAAGATAGTAGTCTAATACCATGATTATCCCTCAAAACAAACAAGGAATAAAATTTTAAAGGATTATATTCCAATCCTAAACTTAATATTTCAAAACAAATATGGGTTAACATAATTTAAAAAATTATAATTCCTAGCACTTTAATTGATATGATTATTATCCGGGGAAAACTAATCCGGCTCCAAACAAACATGGCTCAGGGGAATTGATATTCTTCACTTAATTATGGTCCTAGGTGGAAGAAAACAAACTTGGATCCTTGATCTTCAATTTACTAATTTCACATCCCCGAATCATATTCTTCCCACGAAGCTGCTGAAATGCTACAACGCAATACAAAGGGAATATCATATATACAACATCTTCACAATTGAGATACATTTGAAAGTCTAATTTACAATCCCTCACGTTAATGTACGCTAATGGGAACCCAACCTTAACACTTGACAATCATCGACACTTGCAAGAAAAAGTGATATAGAATACATAGGTTTAAGCAAACAAGAAAAGGCAGGTACTTGTATTACAACCCAAAGAATAGACTCTTGACGAATGTAAATTTTGATGCACTCAAAAGAATATAGAGAATAAAGAAAGATGATGCCTTTGGCGGTCTGATTTGCTGATATAATCAGACATGAGTAAGTGTATCTTGTTTCAGCAGCAGCTTTCCAGATTCATCTCTGTCAAAAAGCATCCCAACAACTTCATTCCAGTTCACTTTTCCTCGAGCAGATTCCGATGTAGTTTTCTGAGACTCTTCCGTCACATTTTGAGAAATTTCTGCAGCTTCGTCTCCCGATAAAGATCCCTCTTTCTTGTGTGTGGTTGATTCCTCTTCTGTGCTAATCACAGCATGAGGTATGTTCAAACTAGCTGCTCTATCCAACGCATCTTTATGTTCTTTTTCAAACGTACGTAACCTTTCAATCTTCTGTGGCTTTGGGGCAGTAGTTGTGGTCTCAGAGCTGCTCTCACTCATCACCTGTAAGATTACCCAAGTTACTATGATAATTTAAATATTATATTAGAAGCTAACAGTTACGAGGTAGCTGCGAAGGTCCATTCATGTTTTATATATTTCTCATCCTCCTATGCAAATACACAACCACAAGTAACGAAATCTGCTGCAGACCAATTCTCTAACATTTATGACCACGGAAATCCTGGCTAACAGCAAACATACTAAATCAAGTTATTATGGTACTTGACTTTAATACTGGATTTCTAAAATATTTTGGAGTAGAATGTTAGTCATAACCAATTAGTCAATTAGATTTCCTTGTGAGGAAATCATGTCCCAGAGGACAATGTAACGACAAAATATTTACTCTCTCCTTTATATATTACTCCTAACTCTCTAGACTCACATGATTATCTCTCGTATATCCAATTCACTTCACCAGCACTAAACTGTTTAAATCTTTGCTTCAGATCATATTTCTCCATTGGTTTTTATACTACAGACTGAGGTTTTTGCAGTCTAATACAAGCATCCAAGTTATCCTACTCCAAACTTTTATCTTCATCAACCAGGTTATATAAACAAGTTGCGGAACTCAAGGTGCCTAAAATAGACAACAGTACTGGCCAAATACAATTAGGTAGTAGTTTGCAATCCGGGGGGTTAGACCTTAAATATTTGTTCTCTACCTGTGCAATGCGGGACAAGGGATATGACTAGATTTTTCTTCAGCTACTTGTAACACATTTATGTTGTAACAGTAATACTACTCTTCAACTAGTTAATTATTGTTATAATTATCATCATAATTGACTCCTAAATCAAAATACATCTGCTTAACTAGATACCTCCAGTAACAGAAATCAAATATAATATTTTCGCTTGGTGGAAGACAATGTGCTGACTCATTACCAGAATTTGATACTTGAAAGACGGGGAGGTGAAAAACTGTAAAAAAAAATGTGTTTTCAACTCATTGCTATCCGTATCTATTGTGTTAAATTTCTGTGGACTTTAGTTCTGTCATTTTATGATAAGTTGCCGCAATAACAGGATTTTTATGTTGATGGATGACATATTATGCAAAAAAGAAATGCTTCCCACTTACTTCCAGAGCTTTAGCTGCCTCTCGTTCTATCCAAATAATTGCATGATCTTTCGTCGTATTGCATGACAAAACAATATGCTCAAATCTTCCTTCAACTGGGATTGCAGTTCTAACCTCTGGAGGATACCTTCCACATCTGGAAGAATTCAGTGTCAAGGTACAATACTAGTATCATGCTAATGATCTTTAAGAGAAGTAAAGTAAACAGAAGTCAGCCTAACAGCCAGAAAAATGCTAATACAAACCAGTAAATCTCGTCATTCATCAACCTAATTTTTTATATAAAATTTAAAATTTGAACCATCTCTTGATTTGGTCATGTCAATATGTCATCCTTGCGCAGGTGCCATTCTGATCTTCTCTATACCGTTCCAATTATATTGGATGACCTGAAGGGACAAAGCTACTTTTATTTCACTCTACACTTGCGGAAGTTCTGGCCCTTCTGGAAATTTCTTTTAAAATAAAACAAATCAACCGCATTACACTTATATCAAGTCACTTAATTTAGATTCTGCACTAAGGTCACCCTGAAAAAACTTATCCAAAGTTGACCTTGAATTTGACGTAAAAGAACTCATCTAATAGATAAGTAATATGGACCTAGCCCATTAAAATATATGAAGGAAAAAAATCACATATTTGACAGCAAATATAGTAACGGTATCCTAAATCTTGCAGTATGAAACTACAAACCCATTCAATTTAAACTGTTGATGTTTGTAAACAACCTTTTTCGTTACCTAGAAGATAAAAAATCATATGGGTACTTCATTTTGACTTGTGAGAATTTTTAAAGTTATAATCAACATTTGTTCACCTACTAAATATGATCTGATAAAACCGTTACTAGTCTATAATCGTACACAACACGTTAAAAGTTGCATGCTTCAAGTTCTAGTTATATAATTGCATCCTATCCTTCAAGGTTTAAAGAAAGCAATTAACAACAATAATTAAGGCCACTTGCTTACAACTTACAACTGCAGTGCTGTTTTCTTTGTGAGATTCAACATTAAAAGAAAATAGGGCACTTTCCGAAGGCTCACCTGCAAAATTTTCTCTCTACGATATGATACATTCGTCCAGGAGCATAGAGTCTTCTAGGATCACTGAGTTTTGTATGTTCCGGTATAAAAGTGTCCCTCAGGCAAATGAGAAATAATAGGCACGGCAAGCTGTTGTCGTAATAAACCACTTCTTTAAATTCAAGAGCTATAATAGTTATATATATATATATATATATATATATATATATATATATATATATATATATATATATATATATATATGGTTAAAGCAAATATGAAAGAAATCAAACCGACCAAAAGATTGATCCAAATATATCTTCCAATGGAGTGGGTGTTCGCGGTAAGAAATCATCCTGTGAACAAAAAATATACTTAAATTGACATATTCCTCGCCAAATCAAATATTTTATTTAGGGATACATTTAACAAAGTATGTATAACTAAGTGAGCTAGATAATACTAATACATATCAAGATTTTAAAAATATGTTTAATTAAAAATCATATCTTGCCTAGTGAAAAGACAAACCATTTCATAGAACAAAATGATTATTGTAGTCATCACCCATGTAATTACTGAATTGAACAATTTAGTAAAAAATGGTCAAGGTCTAAGCAATCCAATTACATTTTAAGAAAATTCCTCCAATTATGGGCTGGTCCATTAAGGGTCAGCATAACTGCATAAGCAAAGAAATGACAATGCATTTCCTCCTCTCTTTTTTTGACATATAAGAACATAAAGAAATACACTATCAGGCTAGGCCAGTTTGGTGTGAGTTGCTTGAATGTCAAAATTGGCTTTCAAGTCAAAATCAGTCTATTTTTATTCCCCTTCGTGTCAGAACTGAAAAATAGAAGTGACTTAAAAGTTGAAACTGACTTCTAAGTTGAATAATTAGTAGGAAATGGGTACTTATCTCAGTTGCCTATACTCAAATAGCAATAAAATTTGACAAAAAATCAACAATAAACTTCTTGAATGAAACTTCTAATATTTTTTTTTGTTATTTTAAATGTGTTATAAGTTGCATATCAATAAGAAAATATCAAAAAATGATTTTTTTCAAGATAAGGCAAACAAAACCACACTCTCACATACAACTGAAAACCACAATATTTGAAAAAGAGATCAAAATAGATCACCTGCAACACAACAGAATGTATAACATCGGCATACTTAACAGCCAAATTGAGCGACATACTCCGAGCCGGGGCAATCGAGTAACACCTAATCTTACTCCTCGGAATCCCCCCAAGATGATCCCTATGATTGACCGCAATAATCGTCATCAATGCAGCTATACCAGACCCCAAAGAATGCCCCACAAAAACCATATCATACTCTTCCCCATTCTCAACCCACAAACTCCTCAACCTCTCTGATTCTTGATTCAACAACCAAATCGCCGACTTCAACAACCCATTATGCACATACCCACCATCAAACATTTGTTTCCCAAGTCGATTATCAAGCAAAACCTTATAATCAGTCTGTTTAGCTAAATTAAGACCTCGTATCGCAAGCACAATTTCTCGATGATGATGATCAACATAAATAATATAAGGTGGACATTGACCTAAAGTATGTTCATAATTAGCTCTCTTCATAACACAATCAGGGTTTATACCATACTCACTAGCGGGTCGGAGCTTGGGGCTCCGAATATCATCTTCATAAATAGCTAGAATTGTTTTGCAAAGACGTGGCACAGCTGAGAAGTCATCAACTTCAGCTTTAGGCCAAGTGGCACTGTCGTAGGCACCGACATAAGTGCATCGTTTCCAGAGCCAACGAACACAACCAACTGCAAAAACACATTCCAGGCCGCCAAACAGGGACATTATGGAATGTGGGGTTGTGTTTGTTTTTGTTTTGGAGTTTGTGTTTCTCTGGGGAATATTGTCAAACAGTTGGTGTGCATAGAAGTTTGTATCGAATATATAAAGGTAATACTAGGAGAGTAAGTATGTTTGAGATGGTGTGAAGGGATTAGCTGGGGTTTGAACATGGCTGCTTTGCTTGCGTGACCTGTTTTTAACTTTTTAGGAATGTAATGGAATGTGTACTTTCTATATCTGTAGTGTATTCTATCACTATAGCTTTGGATTCTAATTCTACAGGATTTTTGGATTATCATTTTTAATTTGTTTTTCAAAAAAGTTAATATTCATATTTAAGTACGTTTGATGAAGATTTATATTATGACTTATTTATATTTTAAAAAATGAAAATATTTATTTTAGAATTTTGATAGCTTTTTTTGAATAAATATTTAATATTAATGGCAAAAGAGACCAATTTATCCTTTAACATTTTTAACCCCTTCTTAGGATTCTCTCTTTACATATAGTGTATTGAAAAAAAAAAAAAAGTTACAAATAAAACCCATAACATATTAGCTTCCCAATTGGGAAAATAATAGATGAAAAAAAAAATACAGCACTTGTACTTCTATTCATATTTTAATTTTATTTTTAAGAATAATTGTAAGTGAAACATTGCGAAAACATATCATGTTTTATTCGCAAAACTCACTTTAAAAATGAGAAGAAGAATAAAATCATTAAAAAGAAGAAAACTTGATATCAACGGTAATCGTTTGTCACTGGAAATTTATATTTCTAAATTTAAGGATTAAGTTGTAATTTTACAATTATTTGAGTAATGCTAGAAGAAAAAAAGGAATTCTCGAAAAAATTATCCAAAATATAATGACAAGGGAAGTTTTAATTGGGGATTAATATGAATGTACACGATATTCTTCTTAAATATTTTGCGAACCGTGTGGCATTTTGGACAATTATTTATGTGATTTACTTCCAACTTGGAAACATAAACTAATTTCACTTGACATTTTTTGAAATTCAGGAGTAATAAGTGTAAATTTATTTCATTTTACTTCAATCACTTATTATTTACATTCGATATTTATTACTTCCTCTGTCAAAAATAAAAAATAAAAAATAACTTTACTTCTGTAGAGAGACTCAGAGTGGAACGTAAATAAATAACTTCAGGGGTCAATATCATATTACACGAAACCTGCCGGGTTTCATTCTTTTCTTAGCCTTAAGGTTAAGATCATGTTCTGTCAAAAAAAGAAAAAAAAGATTAAGATCATGTAGGGCGAACAACAAAATTAATTCAATCAGGCCATATATTTTATTCTATTTGTCAGTCAATGACTCGATGTATTTTTTTTCCCCCCAAAAATGACTCGATGTATTTAGATAAATGAGTTGATAAACTCATTCATAATGGGTCCATAAGAAAAACAAAACAAAAGTTGTTACATCAAGTTCATCTAAAATAATTAACTCCTTATATATAATAAGTGTAAGTGAGATCTTATCCAAAATTTTGGTCGGTCACTGTACTATCAAAAGTATATGATCCGTTGGATTATAAAACTATAAATATTCAAATAGATGAGGACCGTTAGATATAATATTAAAAATTGTATTTGATTAATAATAGGATAATATTTAAATACTAAAAGGTGTATTTTGATAATTTAAACCAATTATAAATAGGTTTTCTATATTGAATAGAAATCTTTATGTAAAAAATCGTAATTATCTTTTCTCTTTAGTTTATGGATAGTTCCAGTTAGATAATAATTATTAAACCATCATTAAATTAAAGATAATTTTGTTAGCTTCGCGTGGGCTGTAAAATTGTTAAAATCTGTTGTCTAAAACTCAAGATAGAGCCCAAACAGTAAAGTGATTATCTAAATTTTAATAATTTTTTTTTAATTTAAACCAATTATAAATAGGTTTTCTATATTGAATAGAAATCTTTATGTAAAAAATTGTAATTATCTTTTCTCTTTAGTTTATGAATAGTTCCGGTTAGATAATAATTATTAAACCATCATTAAATTAAAGATAATTTTGTTAGCTTCGCGTGAACCGTAAAATTGTTAAAATATGTTGTCTAAAACTCAAGATAGACCCAAACAGTAAAGTGATTATCTAAATTTCAATAATTTTTTTTATTATTGTAGCACCAATTTAATTTTTTCCCTAATTCTTTTAAATTTATAAATTCTATGTTTATTTCAATAAAATATTAAAATCAATTTAAGAAAAAATTAAAATCGATCTGTTCCGTGTACGACCACTATACGACCAAATTAATTATTACACTTAGATCTTAAATAGATCGATGAGAATTGTTAGATCTAATATTAAAAATTATATCTGATTAATAATAGAATTATATTTAAATACTAAAAAGTGTATTTAGATAATTTAAAATTTTTCTATGTAAAAATTCTTAAATATCTTTTCTCTTTAATTTATGTATAGTTCGAGTTAGGTAATAATTGTTAAACCAAATATCAGATAACAATTCATATCGATTACAATATTAAAAATTATCAATATAATGCTCATGTATATCATATAACAATGATACACGTGGACCGAGACTTAGGAGAACTCATGTACATGAATTAATTTAAACATTTTTTTTTGAAGGAACATAACAATTTGATTAATCCAAATTATAATTATATTATTTTACATATAACAAACATAAAAGGATAATATCAAAATATTGTTAAAATATTGAGGGTTTCATATTCATAAACAATAATTTTGAATATAATACTTAAACATCTTTTCTTTTCGGTTTATGGGTAGGTCAACTGGTCAAGTTAGATAATAATTATTAAATCATCATTAAATTAAAGATAATTTCGTTAGTTTCACACGGGTTGTAAAATCGTCAAAATTCAATTTCTAAAACTCAGGATAGAACCCAAATAGTAAAGTGAGTATCTAAATTTTAATAAATATTTTTTTAAAATTGTAGCACCAATTTATTTATTTTTCCAATAATTCTTTTAAATATAGAAATTTTATCTTTCTTTCAATAAAATATTAAAATAAATTAAGAACAAATTCAAATCGATAAAGACTATAATAATATGAGAATAAAATTTTATATAATCATAACATAATTTTTATTCTGTTTAATAATTTTAAAGTAATAATGTATTTTAAAATCTTATATACACTATAAATAAAACCGAAACATTAAAAGTAAAAGCAGTTAGTAAGATACTTATATGAGTATGTAATTGATATCCTTATTATATTAAACTCTTTTATATAATAACATTATAGTGATTTATCCAAAATTTTGATCGTGACAACCATAAGGACTATTAGATCTTAACTAGATAAATGAAAATCGTTTGATCAAATATTAAAAAAGTGTATTTTATTTATAATAGGATTATATTTAAATTCTAAAAAGTGTATTTTGATAATTTAAACCAAATATACCAAATATAAATAAGTTTTCTATATTGAATAGAATTCTCCATGTAAAAAATTCGTGACTTTCTTCCATGGACAATTCCAGTTAGATAAAAATTGTCAAACCATCTTTTAATTAAAAATAATTTAATTATCTTCACGTGAGGTGTAAAATCATCAAAATCTGATTTTTAAAACACAAGATAAAGC
This sequence comes from Heracleum sosnowskyi, assembly GCA_030848705.1. NCBI lineage: Eukaryota > Viridiplantae > Streptophyta > Magnoliopsida > Apiales > Apiaceae > Heracleum > Heracleum sosnowskyi. The sequence goes on from CM061237.1 coordinate 16,008,580, forward strand.
CCAAATCAGTAAAGTGAGTATTTAAATTCTAATAATGATTATTATGTCATCATTATTTTAACGCCAATTTAATTACTTTTTTCTAACTATTTTAAATTTAGAAATCTATGTTCAAAAATTAAAATCAATCTAAGAACAATTCAAATCAACAAAGAATATAATAATACGAGGATACAATTTTATAAAATTGTGCATATTTTTTTATCCTATTTTATTAAGTTATAGATCATAGCTAATCAAATATAATTTATTATTAAATAATAAATTATACGCAAATGGTGATTTTGTTTTATAAGCACTCATAGAGACCTAATTTCATTGTTAGCAGGACTATATTCATATTTAAAAAAACGGTATTTTGAAATTGTAGACTCAGCTACAGAACATACCTAACTTTTTTAACCTATATGCATTGTAAATTATTAAATTCGAAACTTTAAAAGTTTGTTAATCAATTACTATAGTACTTTTCTGAAAAATCGTACTTTACAAAAAATATTATCAAATAACCTATGTCTGAAAGAAAAAAAATGAAAAAAATTCTTATTTTTAAAAAAAAAACCTGTAAATTTTAATATGTTGTTGGTAGATTCAAATCTTAGATCATTCTACATGATAATTTTACTGTTATATGTAATGTTTCTCAACAATTTAATTTGAAAGATCCAACGATTATGGATTGAGTGATCAAACAAAGCGACCACACTTATAAGAAATCTTTTATTATTTAGTCTTTAATATAATAATATAGATATTTACGGGATATACTATTAAAAATGAATTTTATACAGAATTTTGATCGTCACGGTGTACTACTTTAAAAGAAGAACTATTACAAATATATATATATATTTTAATTGATAATTTATTTTCTCAAAAGTTCAAAGTTCCCGCATCATTAACATATTACAAAAAAGAGTATATTATATTTTAGCAATAAATATTTAAAAAAATTATAAAAATTAAGAAAAATGAATAATGTTATCCTAGTAGTTTGGTCTTAAATACCGCAAAAACATTCTCAACCGTTAGATCCAATACTTTTAAAAATAGATGATCAAGATTATATCATATAAAAAGAAATTATTATCTAAAAATGATATAAGTTAAAAGATATTATATTAGGATTGGATTTTCCAAAAAGTTAAAACATAAAAATAGTTGTAATTAAATAAGGAAACCCATTTATAACCAAAATAATAAAAATCGTTTAATCTTAAATAGATAGGTGAAAATCATTAGATTTAACATTAAAACCTGTATTTGGTTAATAAAAGTTATTCTAATAATTTAAACTACATACTCCCTCTGTCCCAGCCATTAGTATACATTGGGCCGGGCACACATACCAAGAAAAAATATAAAAAATTAGTAAAATTAGATAAAAAGTGGGTAAAGTGGTGGTACCTATCAATATTTAATAATAGATATGACTTATGAGATAGTGGAGAAAAATAGTGGGTGTAATAGTGTTTTTTATTATTATAGAATAGAGATAGTGGAGAAAGTAGTGGGTGTAATAGTGTTTTATATTATTAAAAGTTACTATTTTTGGAATGTATAGAAATGAGAGGGACATCCCAAAATAGAAAGTGTATGGAAATGAATGGGACAGAAGGAGTATAAGTTATAGATTTCCTAAATCGAATAGAATTCTCAAAATTAAATTTCGTCACTTTATTCTCTTTTTAGTTTTAGAATTGTTTTTAATTGAAAAAAAAACTATTACACAACAACTAAATTAAAGATTATTTTGTGAATTTCATGTGAACCGTAAAATTGGACAAATCTAACTTTTATAACTCAATATAAACAAATATTAAATTGAGCGTGTAAAATGTAATAAATATCAAATTTTTAACTATAAATTTTTTTGGCTAAATCTTTTTTAACAATAATTTAATCATGTAAACTAATAACTTTTAAATATTAAAATATTCATAAATAAATATAATTATAAATATTAAAAAAACAATCGTGTGTTGCATCGTAATAAAAATATAATTATAACTAGAATAATTATAAATAAAACTTAAGTAACCGTGCATCGCACGGGCTATAAGCTAGTATATATAAAAATCGTTATTTAATGACTCGATGTATTAGATAAATGAGTTGATAAACGCATTTTACGATTTTTTTGGCAGTTTGATTTGGTTTAGGTTTGATATAAATAAAAATCGTTATTTAATGGTTCGATTCGATTTTCATATTCAAATCAGACAGTTAAAACCGAACCAGATTGTTCCATTTTATTATATTATAAAATAATATATTTATTCATTTTATTGATATCTCACATCTTACACTTTATTAAATATATTTCTATCTTAAAATTCTAAGTAAAGAATACATATTTTTTATACCTCATATCTTGCAATTTGCAATTTTATTCGGAAAGGATGTTATTTATGTTTTAATTATTTATATCAATATATTTTTGTGTAGTAGATACCTATCAAATTTTAGTAATATCATTAATTTTTTAGTTCATTTATCTTCGAATGTCTAGATGGGTTTAAAACCGAACCGACCAAACCAAACCAAACCGTTTAATTCAAGTTTGGTTCGGTCTAGTCTCAATTTTTAAGTAATCCGATCTGGTCTAGTAATTTACGAAATCACCAAATACGATATAATCCGATTTAATCGTTAAAAATCGACTAAACCGACCGTTGCTCAACCCTAACCGTACCTACAACACTGTAGGAGGGCCTGGCATTTCTTCTGCTTTAAGGTAGTCTCACCTCACGTGTTTACCGTTTGCCATTGCAGACTTTCAAGACCTGATGACGAAATTTAGTACCACTCTAATTCGAAAATTCGGGATCCTTATAAAATAATTGTTGCAACATATTTTTTTTTAAAACTTATTATCGTAGAATGAAATCAATATCCAACACATAGAGAAAGAGAACCCGCATGCCTGACGCATCAGTGAATCAGAATCTCCTCTAATACCAACAATACAAAGATTAAGCAAACACAAGCCACAAAGGCGCAAACCTTTATTAGTATCATATACATAATTTGTTTTTTGTTACATTTATTCACACTGCAAAATAACTCCTTGGACTCACAATAGTTATTGGGCTAGACTAGTTCCATTTAACATGTACAGTGATACCCGAAAATAAGTGGCCCATCATCCTAAAGCCTACTAGAGATATTAATGTTACGAACTTTAGAAGGCTTGGGAGTATTATCTTTTGGAACCAGAATAGTTAGAAGCCCATTCTCCACCTGAGCCTTTATCTGATCCACCTTAACATTTTCCGGCAGCTCTATTTCCCTTGAAAATCCAGATTTTCCGGCAACTCCACCGCCTCTTTCCGTCAAGTGCCAAACGCCGTCTTTCTCATCTTTCCCTTGTGCCTCTCCTGCTGCTTTTATTACAAGAATATTCCCTTCTTCAACTTGTACTTTTATGTCCTCCTTGCTGTAACCTTTTTTTAAACATATTATAAAAACCGAAATTTATTTCTCTGTCTGAATACTATGTACAAAAAAAATGATTTAAACAGAATAAGAAATATAATTGAATAATTCCTATGTGAATCAAGACAACTCGTTCATTTAAACTTTATTCCAAGAAATTTAAATATTTGTTTATATCTTTAAATGTAATAAGCAAAAAACAACACAAAATTTTGACACATTTACGAACACGAATACCCGAAAGCGCAGAAATGATAAGTTAACTGGAAAAGATGGTGAAAGCATGTTTACCTGGGACATTGATTTTGAAGAAATGGGAGTGAGGAGTTTCCAACCAGTCCATCAACGCAGGTGAACCGGGAAGTGCTCTCCGGTAGATAGGACCACTCCAGAACAATTGTCTAAACGGGTCTGCGAAAATTGCCATTTATTTTCTTCGACAATTACAATTAGCTTATGTTTTTGTGTGTACAAAAAACAGGGAGAGTGTGTTGATGAATTTATAATGGTATTGTCCATGTAATAGATTATTGGTACAAGACTGGAAGAGCGACGAGGAGTCTGGAATGTTCTACGATGTCAGAAAATTTTAAAACTCCATAAAAGTGACGGGGTCTCCATAAAACGACCTTTGTTTTTATTTAAACCTACCAGGCTTGGATAATTGTGACATGTAGAACAGGCCCATAGGTCCACGACCAAACTATCCATAAACCGAAACTCACTTGAATCCATTAAAATTGAAGCATTGTTAATGTTTCAAACAAAAAAATTGAAGCATGTCAATATGCGTAACGAATCCTTGTTAATTGTTTTAGCAGTTTATGCAAGGATCGGTTCCAATGATAAATAAGAATAATATCTGACTGTTAATAATTAACTGCAAGGTTAAAATTTCTAAAAATGTGTTAAGACCGTTAAATGTACCATAATATCTTAGAACATGCCGTGCAACTTAAAATTTTAGATGACCGATTACTCAACATGATATGAGTGATTGACGAAAGTTTCAAGTTCGATTTCCTGCTGTCTATAACATTTTCACAATTTATAATGAACACGAAGACAAATAATTGTCCTGAAAATAAGAGCCCATAATCCACTGTTCAACTCAAAAATGAGTTTTCAAGTGAGGGGATTTGTCCTAAAATGAGAACTCCTATTCTTCAATGCAAAAATGATTTTTTAAGTGGGGGAGATTGTTGAGATTTAAGATGAGTTATTTAAATTAAACACACCAGTTAAAAAGGTTGACTATTTAAAAAAGAGTAAAAAACATTTTGTGTGCTTTAAGTTTGACGAATATGCAGACCTTGTACTTGTATTTGGTGAAATAGCAAAATGTGTACTCGACCTTTCATTTTTTGTGCAATAGTGTATTACCATTAGTTTATCATCACATACTTTATAAATAAACTGGACAATAAAGGGCAGATTTGTCATTTCATCACCCAACACTTTAAATTAATCATTTTACACAAATTTTAAATGACATTAGGCCATTTTTCGATATATGTTTCTGCAAGACCCGAATACAAGTAGCTTATAGTATTTTAATGTAAAATACATAATAATAATAATATCTGTTGTGCCCAAAATCTCACGTGGGCTCAATTTAAGAACCATATTTGTTATAAGTCTAGTAGTGGTGTTTTGGGCTAGGATGCGAGGTACCGAGGTTCAGGTTAAGGGTACCGAAGTACAGGTGAAGGATGTTGAAGTATATTCTCAGGACGTTAAGGTGTAGGTGCAACATGCATGGACAAGTTCAGGGTGCTAAGCTAGGTTCAAGGTGTGGAGTGTCAGGAAACGGGCATTGAGGTTCAGGTGGTCTGAACCTCGAGACTGGTCTCTGGTGACGAGTAGTTGGAACCTCAGGAAGGCAGAATACTAGTAGGACAAGGATTCAGCTACCTATACTTTAGGAGCACAGAATGATACTTATAAAAGGACTTCTAGGCTTGGTTAAACACGCTGGAAAGAGTAATTAGAATCGGTATAGAACTTATATAGTCACTTCAGATAGACTTTATTTGCTTGAGGATTTATAGGACTTAGTTATGGATAATAACTAGGACACTGGAAAGCTCGGCAAGAGTTGCCTTATTCGACTGAAACTCTAAGATGGATGATCTTAGGGAGGCCGAATTCGCAAGGATGGAGAAGTATAAACCTAATAGAACTACATGGGGCTTGATTCCTATAAATAGGATATGTAGGCACTTGACTAAAGGATTCAGATTTTCACTCTTTATATGCATAAGGCTCGCGTATTCTCTGTGATACTTATTCCGGTGAATTGGCTGGCCGAGTAGGATTTACTCCGCCCTCTTTATCCGGTGGTTTTGTCAACTCAGCCCCCGGAGACATACTTCAACCATTCTGTTCTCATAACCAGCTTCAGGCTTCGAGCTTTGAACCTGTAAGCTCTGTCCGATAATCAAGGACGTTTTTCACAAATATTCCATCGAGATTCTCTCAATTGTGTTGTACCAAATTTCTCTCACAACATAAGTGGCGCTAGAAGGAGGGGAACTCCATTAAAAATCTTGAGAGAGAAAAGATGTCGGATGATTCCGGAAATACACAAACACCAACCAATGACGAAGATGGTCCTGGAACAGGTCCTCATGGCGAAGTGACGAACAAGGATATTTTCGATCACCTCAAGAAGATTGGCGAAAGGGTGGATTCCTTGGAGAAAAAGTCTGAAAAGATGAAAAAATGGCAAAAAAAGCATAGATCCTCGGAAAAACGTCCTAAGGCTACAAAGGTTACACCTACTCGGCTGGATTTTGGCAGTGAGGAGGAAAGACCTGAGAAGGAAAAAACCAAGAAGACTTTTTCTGATGTTGAAACTGATCAGAGCAATCCTGAATAGAACTCTGAAGCTGAGCTCAAGGATAAAGAGGAACCTGAACCTTCGGTTACCAGGAGTGTCACTGTGTTCGACCGAATGGGAAAGAAGCTAACGAGTAAGGATTTGAGACTCAAACTTTTGGAGGCAAAGGAGAAGGGACCTAAAAAGGTGCAGAGTGAGAAATCACTATCCAAGGGGTCAAGGAGTCATAGGGATAAATCCCACTCAAAACTTGAGGATGAGCATAGCACAGACTCGTCCTATAAAGCTGATGACAGTTCTGATGAGAGCTCCAACGATGGGAGTGACACTGATGACACCTCTGAGTCAGCTGAAGGTGGTGGAAAATACAAGGAGGAGGACCTTAGGAAAGTCCTCTAAAAGATTATGGCAGAAAAAGGCCCCCAATCAGGATTGACGGTGGGATCACCTTTCACTAAGAAGGTGCGGGATTCGCCCTTACCTCGTAGCTACAGGGGAGTAGGAGATTTGAAGTTCAATGGGACCATGGACCCTGTGGAGTTTCTTAGCCGTTTCAATACGGAGATGGAAGTTTATCAAATCAAGGATCGCACAAAATGTCGTTTGCTGGCTGCGACTCTGAGGGATAGTGCTCATCAGTGGTTCAAGAGGCTCCCCTCCAATTCTATTAAGTCATGGAGACAGATGGGTGAGATGTTTGTAACCCAGTTTAGAGCTTCAGTCACGTTTGCACCTCCGGCTAATACACTGGCAAACATCAAGCAACGTGATAACGAGACATTAAACGAATATTTCAAGAGGTTCAATGCTGAGGTTCCAAGGGTGAGAAAAACCACTGACGAGACTTACAAAAATTTTCTGATAGCTGGAGTTAAGCCTGGAACTGAATTCTGGAAGGAGCTGCAGAGTAGGGAGCCTATCACCCTGGCTGACTTCTACGCCAAGGCAGAAAGGCATAAGGTCGTGGAACAATCCTTGGAGAATTTGAAGAAGGATAATGCTTCACGAGATTGGAGCAGAAATAAGAGGAATAGGTCGTACAGTCCGAAGGAAAGAAACTATAGCAAGCGGACAACCTATAACGCAGCTTCAACAGACGGCCAGGATGCAAGCAAGGAGGCAAAGACTGCACCTCTGTCAGTGAACACCACAGGGTCAAAGAGGACAGTAGAGTACAAATATCCGACTCCAAAGGGTAGTAGGAGATACTCGGAGTACACCCCTTTGGCTGCACCTGTGGAACATATATTCGAAGTTGGTGATAAGTCGGGGATGTTCAGAAAACCCTCCAGGACGGGACCTCCCGGAAGGAAGGATTTAGCTAGATATTGTGCTTTTCATGATGCTAATGGGCATGAAACAGCCGACTGCCGACATCTCAAAGACCATATTGAGGATTTGATCAGGAAAGGTTTCCTCACAGAATTTGTGGCCCAGGAGGCGAAAAAGTCCAAGGATGATAGGTTCAAGAGAGATGAAGAGAAGTCCGCACCTGATCGAGCTACCAGGGCTGGTAGTATCCACACGATCATTGGCGGACCGTATATTGGAGGCTTCAGCAGGAATGCAATGAAGAATTATGCACGGGAGGCTAGAGGAAACCCTCTCACAAATGTTTATCATTTGGCAGATAGACCCCCGAAGCTGTTTAGAGGTGAAGCGGCGGACATCACCTTCACTGAAGACGATGCAAGACATGTGCATCACCCCCACAATGATGCATTGGTGGTGACTATCACAATTGGAGGGCTCAATGTGCATCGAGTCTTGGTGGATAATGGAAGTTCTTGTAACATATTGGCTTATGACACTTATCAAAAGATGGGACTCGCTGACAAGGAAATGTCTCCTGCTTACAATGACCTATATGGATTTACTGGCGGACCAGTGCAAGTTGTGGGTAGGGTAAAGCTTCCTATTGTGTTGGGGGCTGAACCTATGAGAGCTACGCAGGTGACAGAATTCATGGTAGTAAATGAAGACATATCATATAATTGTATCGTAGGCAGGCCCCTCTTGAAGGAAATGAGAGTGGTAACCTCTATCTACCATCTCTCCATGAAGTTTCCTACTCCTAACGGGATTGGATGTCTAAAAGGCTGTCAAATGGATTCAAGGGAATGTTATAGTAAGGCTCTGCGCACCGTTGAGCAAGCTTCAAAGCATTTGTTGTTGGTTGATGGTGGTACCACGGATAATTGCTATAGGTACCAGGAGGCACCGACGAAGAATGAACCCTCACAGCAGGTACATAATTTATGCAATGTGATTATGATTATCCAACATCCAGGTGAAGAGAGTTCCACGGATATTGTCTTTTCTTCGGGGGTAGATACCCAGAATGAGGTACGGATGCTGGAGGCACCCCCACCAAAACTTGTAGAAGACAGTGAACCTTTTATCGAAGGTATTGTCGAAGAAGTAAATGATAGTGACTTTGAGGACGCCCAGGCGGAAAGCTCCCCAAGGTTTCTTCACAATCTAGAAGAATTGATACAGAGGTTCAGGTGAAGGTTGAGTTAGATCCCCGAATGCCTGAAGCTAGGGAGACAACAGGTGCTGCTGGTGACACTTTGTCAATCCTAGTGGATGCAACCGACCCCTCCAAGGAACTAAAAATTGGAAAGTAGTTGGAACCTGAAGCTAGGGAAGCATTGACCCGTTTCTTAAAAGATAACTTAGATGTCTTCGCTTGGTGTCACTCTGACATGGTAGGGATTGATCCCAGGGTGATGTGTCATCACCTTAACATCGACCCCGAAAGGGTTGCAGTGAGACAAAAACGAAGGGCGATAAGTGGTGAGAGAGCTTTAGCCCTCAAAGAAGAAGTTGACAGGTTACTAGAAGCTAAACTGGTGAGAGAATCATTCTACCCGGATTGGTTGGCAAACCCAGTTCTTGTCAAGAAGCCTAATGGGAAATGGCGAACATGTGTGGATTTTACAGATTTAAATAAGGCATGCCCTAAGGACAGCTTTCCACTCCCACGCATTGACCAACTGGTTGATGCTACAGCTGGGCATGCTCTTTTAAGCTTCATGGATGCATACTCAGGGTATAATCAGATTCCCATGTATGAACCTGATCAAGAGCACACATCCTTCATCACAGATAGAGGTTTATACTGCTATATAGGAATGCCTTTTGGATTGTTGAACGCAGGAGCTACTTACCAAAGGCTGGTTAATAAAATGTTCAAGGATCAGATCGGGAAGACTATGGAAGTCTATGTTGATGATATGCTGGTCAAGTCTAAAGTTGCTACTGATCATGTCTCGCACCTATCAGAGATGTTTAACATATTACGTAGGTTCATAATGAAGCTCAACCCTCAAAAGTGTGTTTTTGGTGTGGAATCAGGAAAGTTCTTAGGCTTCATTGTTAATCATCGGGGAATTGAAGCAAACCCCGCCAAGATTAAAGCTTTAGTTGAGATGCGGTCTCCTCGAAGCATAAAGGAAGTTCAGAGTCTAACTGGTAGGATTGCAGCTCTAAACAGGTTTGTATCTAAATCTTCAGATAAATGTAGAGAATTCTTTGCAACAATCAAGAAAGGGAAGAACTTTGAATGGAGTCCGGAATGTGAAGCTGCTTTCACAAAAATAAAGGAACAATTGGGAAGCCCCCCATTGCTATCTAAACCTCTTGATGGAGAGGTCCTCATATTGTACTTGGCAGTCTCGGAGCACTCCATCAGTGCTGTGTTGGTACGAGAGGAGGCGCAGGTTCAGCACCCGGTTTATTATGTGAGCAAAAGGCTGTTGGATGCTGAGACAAGGTATTCTAACATGGAAAAGCTAGCTTATTCTTTAATCTTAGCTTCAAGGAAGCTAAGGCCTTATTTTCAGGCACATCAAATCGAGGTACGTACCTCTTTCCCTTTAAGACAAGTCTTACATAAACCTGAAGCTTCGGGTAGGCTTATGAAATGGGCCGTGGAGCTGGGACAATTTGATATTGAATATAAGCCAAGGACGACTATAAAAGGGCAGGTATTGGCAGACTTTCTGTTAGAGTTTCCTCCATCTTTCGAGGTTAAGGGCAATGAGTGCATGGCTGAACCTACAGCCCCCGAAGAGACGGTTGAAAATTGCTCACCATGGTGGACACTCTATGTGGATGGAGCAGTGAATGGAAATGGGGCAGGAGCTGGTATCGTTCTTATTAGCCCGGAGGGTCATAAGCTTCAAAGCTCCATTCACTTCGCTTTTAATGCAACCAACAATGATGCGGAGTATGAAGCTCTGATAGCTGGTTTGAAGCTCGCGTTAGAAATGAGGGTGGAAAACCTGACTGGTTTTAGTGACTCTATATTGGTTGTGTGGCATATTGGAGGAGGATTCCAGGCTAGGGGTCCTCGTACTGACCTTTATATGAGATACTCTCAAGAGCTGATTGGTAGGTTCAAGGAAGTGAACCTTGAGCAAATCCCAAGGACACAAAATACTGATGCTGATGCACTTGCGAAGTTGGGTTCACAAAGGGAGGCTACTATGTTAGGGGTTATACCTTTGGAGATTCAGCTTCAACCTAGCATTCCCAGACTCGAGGTCATGAACTTGGAACCTGCAACCGAAGCATTGTGGACAACGCCTATTATGGATTACATCACAAAAGGGATTGTTCCAGAAGGAAATGAGGAAGCTAGGAGAATAAGATACCAGGCTACAAGGTATGTTATCTATGATGGTTCTTTATACAAAAGGGGATTTAACAAACCACTTTTGAGGTGCATATCAGGTGATGAATGCAAGTATATCATGCGGGAAGTTCACGAAGGAATTTGTGGTAACCATTCGGGTGGAACCTCTTTGGCACATAAAATACTCCGTCAGGGATATTACTGGCCCACAATTCAAAAGGATGCTCGCAGGTTCACTCAGGCATGTGATCGTTGTCAAAGATTTGCAAACTTCAACAGCACTCCAGCCATCCCATTGAAACCTCTCACCAGCCCTTGGCCTTTTGCTGTGTGGGGGATTGACTTGATTGGAGAGCTACCTAAAGGTAAAGGGGGAGTGAAATACGATGTGGTAGCTGTAGATTACTTTACCAAATGGGCTGAAGCTGAACCTCTGGCTACAATAACAGCTGCAAAAATAAAAGAATTTGTGTTCAGAGCAATTGTTTGCAGGTTCGGAGTTCCTTACAAGCTAATTTCAGATAATGGGAAACAATTCGACATCAAGGAGTTGCGAAAGCTGTGCGATGACCTTGGGATTCAGAAGGGCTTCACGGCAGTTTACCACCCCCAGAGTAACGGACAAACGGAAGCTGTCAACAAGATCATTAAACACACCTTGAAAACTAAACTGGAAGAAAGCAAGGGGTGTTGGCCTGATGAACTCCCTATGGTTTTGTGGTCATACAACACAACACCACGAACCACTACGGGAGAGTCACCCTTCACCTTAACCTATGGTTGCGAAGCAATGGTACCCGTGGAAATTGGAGCTGGATCATTCAGAAGGGATAACTATGATCCTGGAAATAATGAGGTCAATCATCGAATGTACTTGGACTTGGTAGAGGAGGTTCGAGCCACTGCGCAGCTAAAGCTGGCTGCATACCAGCAGCGTACTCAGAAGTACATTGACAGCAAGGTTCGTGCTCGTCCATTGAAGGTTGGTGATTTGGTTTTAAGGAGGATGATGCCCAACATGAAGTTTCATGGTCACGGCGTATTTGGTGCAAATTGGGAAGGTCCCTACCTCATAAAGGTTGTCTTATGGGAAGGTACCTACCACCTTACGGATCTGGACGGAAAGCTCATTCCAAGGGCATGGAATGGTGAACATCTTAAGAAATATTACCAGTAAATCATCAGGTACTATTTCTGTAGGCCTCTTTCAGGCATAGGAATAATAAAAGCGGTTTATTAGTTGTAACTTCCATGCTTAGGTATAGCTTCATAGTTGTAGGCTCCAGCTTCATAGCTGCTTGACTCAACTACAAAACAATTTGTTTTAAGTTCATAATTGTTTATCTCTATTTGTTCTCTGAACACCCGGGGGGTAGTGTATGCACACCCTACCTATTTCATGTCTTTTAGCAAATTTTACGATATTAATGAAACCTCCATTTTTGGTTCATACGGCTGTTCTCGTTTGGATGGTTTGTTACTCTCTATGTGTTTACTATAAGACTTACATATGGATAAAGGTTCGATGCATGATCATCCCTGTTTAGTTCTTCACCATAAACGACTATATGATAAAGAACTGGGGGGTAGTGGATATACTCTGTACATGTTTAGATTACTAAATTTCGAAAATTTATTATTGGATTTGATATAATTGGATTAGATTTGATATAATTGGATTGGATTTGATATAATTGGATTGGATTTGATATAATTGGATTGGATTTGATATTATTGTTAGGCCGAATACACAATATAATCAAGTATGTATATGAGGATAACAATCAAGAACACTTTTTATAAATCAACAAACTGTAATTATATTAACAGTTTCTCTCTTAGTGATGTTAATGAATCACAAAGAGCTACTAGGTTACAAGAATAATATATTCAATGTTCGCTTCCCTTCTAGGGATAACCTATCTGTGTTTATATAGTACACAGCTACTTACAATCCATCTCTAATTTGATATTCCTATAAGTTAGCTATACAATTCATATCAATCAAGGATTGCTTCAGTCTTCTATTCCGTTTCCTTAGCTGTATCAATATATTCTGCTTCTTTCCATCTTCAGAATATATTGCTTCTAGAATCTTTATCTTTGCACCGACAGCTAAGTCAACTATCACCACGTCAGACATTATCAAACTCTGACTGGCTTCTAGATAAACTCTGATATGTACCTGGTACTTAAACACTGATGAACAAACGTCAGCAATTATATCTAACAATCTCCCCCAACTTGTGCATAATAAAAATGTACAAGTTAAACAGATAATTGATGATGTCAAAACATATAACAAATGCAGTGTTTAAAATATGTCAGAGTTTAATTTTAAAACAGAGTTTAAATTTAACTTAGAACAGAAAACATAAAAACTTACAGTCAGACTTTACTTGACTTCTTCAATATCAGGTACTGTTCTGAGATAATCAATCAGCAGTCTTCTTTCAGCCTTCTCTAGCTCATCCATCATAATCTCTTTTAGCTCTTTAAGTTCTGAATCACTCTCCCCCGTTTGGTAGATAGCAGCTCTTAGAGAATATATGCTATTTCTTCTCATATCATTTCCTAGCCGAATAAAATAAGACTTGTCTGACTCCAAGTTAAATTCCAAAGCCTTTATTCCAAGTGCAGTTCTAAATCTAGCACTGTTTCTCTTCATCTCCACTAACTTTCCAGTATGATCCCTATACTTTGGAATATAAACACTTGAGACTCCTCCTCCAAGCATAGCTTTAGATCTCAGCATCTTTTCTCTCAAAACTTGAGCAACATCATGAGTATGTCTGTTTTTGACTTTTAGAAGATAAAGTACATATTCCAGTTCTTCCCATGATTTGAGATTAACATCAGATTCTCCAACTTTATAAACTCTTCCATCACTCATGAAGTATAACAAAAACCGCTTCTTCAATACTTTGTGAAAAATCAACTGAACAGATTCTAACTTATCAAGGTTTTCTTGTGTAACCCCAATACCAGGTTCTGCCAGTGAAATGTTATCTTGAGATCTGTTATTTGTTCTTCTCTCTCTGTGTGATCCCAGTCCAGATTTATCAAAAGCTTCTTTTCCCAATACAGTTCTGGTTTCTGAAAAATTCACAGCTTCAAGCTTTAATTCTTCAAGAATTTTAGGTTTGCTGAATCCTGGGAGTTGTGTAGATTTCTGTACAACTTGAGCAACGTCAGAGGTTGTCATAACTTTAGTAGAAACATCAACTTGAGCAGCGTCAGAGGTTGATTTAGCTAATCTTGTTTCAACTTGAGCAATGTCAGAGGTTGAATAAATCTTCTTAGGTAACTGTTCTTCTTCTACCAGTTTACCTTTTCCTTTGTCAGCATTTTTAATCACAGGCCTCCTTGAGTACTGTAAACTCTGATCAGAGTTTACATTCTCTTTGATAACAATTCCTTTTTCTTTTCTCCTCGGAGCCTTGATATCCTTCTGTTTGTAGATTCCAGCTTCAACATCTTTCCTGTGTTCTTCAGCAAGCAATTTCTCTTCTGCCTGGATATCTTCAATAGTAACATCTTTACCATGTTCTGCTAAGAATAACTGTGTAGCAACTTCTTCATCAGTAACTGGAGATTTAGAGGAAAGAAGTAAACTTCTAACCCTTGAAGAAGACTGCCCTTCAGTGTATAATCTTTTTCCATCAGCATTCTGAGCATCAGAGTTTGATCTCCTCCCTTGCCTTTGAACATTCCTTGTCCTTGGATTTTTACCTTTTGCACCACCATCAGTAGTGTCATCTTTCCGAGTCAGAGTTTGAGAGCTCTTGCATTTGTCTTGAGGCACTCTCTCCCCCTTTTTGACATCATCAGACAGCAAAACTGATGTGAGCAATTCAATGGAATTTGCAATTTCATCCAACTTAGTTGACATTTTTACTTGATTTTCTTCAACTTTGGATAACCTGGAATCAAAAACTTTCTGATCTTTACACAAGGAAATATACAATGATTTATCCTTCTGTTGTGTAAGTTCCCTTGCAGCTATATCATTCCTTAGACCTTCAATAACCTTGTCAGAAGCATCAAAACGATTGTTTAATGATTTGACTTGGATAATTGTGGCTTTGAGATGAGTGAGAAGCTCTGGATTTGTAATCTCTTTAGATGACTTTGTGACAAAGTCTGCAGCTCTCTCATCAGAAAAGATAGTATCCTTGTTCGACCAATTTGAAAAGTACATCTCTTGAAAATGCTCAGCCGTAGCTCGATTGACCTCTCTTAGCTCATCAGAGTTTGCTTGACTCTCAAATAATTCCTCTTGGGAATGATCAGAACTATTATGATCATTAGCATTCTCTGCTGTATTCTCTTCTGGAATCTCAGAGTTTATAACAAACTCTGCTTCTATGTGAACATCCTCTGTTGCATCCTTGTCAGCAACATCAGGATTTGCAGCAACAGTTTCTGTAGCATTAGCAACATTCTCAGTAGCATCAGTATTTAAGGTCTGATCAACTTCCTCACCCTTTTCAATTACCTGGTGAGTAACAGAGAAAATCTCTGTGTGAGTAGCCATAGATTCTTCAAGAACAACCGTGGCATGATCAGCTTCCACACCCTCTGTTTCATCAAAAGCTTCAAGATGATCAGAGTTTACAGAGTTGTGTGCTTCAACATCCATATCAAATCCCTGTGGCTCAATATTTTCTGTAGCCTCCTGAACAAGAATTTCAGGAGCTTCATATGCATCTTCATTTGCAGCTTCCTCAACTACATCATCAGCGTTTGATGTAGGAGCTTCTTCATCAGCATTTACCATTTCAGGCATAATATTTTCCTCAATTACTCTGTCCAAATTGACAGCTTCAGCATTTACATTTGATGCACCAAAAAGATGTGCAGCCACCAATCTTCTTTTTCTCTGATGAAGAGTTTCTTCATCAGTTTCACTGTCCTCATCAGCATTAACAGACTTTGCCCGATTGGCCCTTCTTTTCTTTAATCTTTTCTTCTGAGGCATATCATCAGTATTTGATGCCCCAGCTTCAGTAAGTGGCTTAGCAATCCTTGGAGGTTTAGTACCAACATGCTTAGTCCGACCACCCCTTGCAGGTTTAACAGAAGTTGACGGAGGCAGTTCTTGTTGTAGAGGCTCAGGTTGAGAAGAAGCTTGTGTTGGTGGATTGACTTGAGCATTTAAAAACTGTTGCACAGATGGAGGTAGCAACAAGTCTCCAACAACCCCTTTCTTAACATCTTTATTAACAAGATCAGAAAACATTCACTTATGTAATTTAAAACAAGAAACATCTTCTTCACTTACTTCTACTCCTTCAACACAGTAAGAGAACAAAGTCTGACAGAATCTAGAGAAATAGACTACTCCTCTATTCTCTCTCATTTTCTCTCCTAAATTATTCAAAACAAGTCGTGCAAAATCAAAATGATTATCAAATAAAAGAGAATACCCGATTTGCAGACTGTCTGTGGGAATAGCATCCCAGTTTGTGCATTTCTTGCTGAATGTCCTCGTGATGCAATCAAAGAAAAAACTCCACTCCTTCCTTAAGAATGGTCGTTTGAGCTGTCCAATCTTCGACAAGGGTCCAGAATACCCAATCTCTCGCATCATTCTTAGCAAATCCTCATCACCCATTCCAATTGTATACGAAGAAAATTCAGGAAACCCCATTGCAGCGCGAATGGTTCCAGCAGTTATGACATACTCTGCATCTTCATATTCAAAAATAATCGAAGGGTTGCCTGTCTCACCACCATCATCATACAATCCTGTTTCCCAGAACGCCTTTATCTGTGAACCAGAAAGTTTTGCAGGCTCCACCAAAGCACGCCCAATTGCTGACTGAGCAAGAAAGTCTTGTATGATATGAAACGCCGCTGGTGCATTGACAGTGTTTAATGGGGCTGAATAGTTATTAGGGACAAACTCTAGTCCAGAAGCAGTGAAAGCAGTTAAAGCCATTAGTAATATCAAGAAATAAACAGAAAATAGCTTCAAAAACACGAGAGAGTTTAAGAAAGAAAGTGTTTGTGAATATGTGTGAGTGAAACTAGAATACAATTGGAGTAAGTCGTGAAAAACTGTAACGGTTGTGTGTATAATGTATAAATATAAAATTTAAAATTAAAAACTGAACAGTTTTTAATCATTAAAACACAACTGTCTTACCCCGTATACTGTGTAAATGAGACACGTGTCACACATGCAATGACTGACAGCAGTAATTGGCAGTTTCCAATGCGCATGCGCAGTAAAAACAGCAATAATTACAGCCGATTACACTTTCCTATGTATGCAATCTCTCTCCTCGCTTTAACATTTTTCTAAACCAATGCCCAAACATACTCTTTTGAAATACCAAAACAAATGTTTTTCCTCAAAATTATAAAATGTCTAAAACAAAGAAATTATTTTAACCATCAGAGATTAAAACAAAGTTACCTCGGCATATTTCACACAATACATCAGTGTTTATCATTTGTCCTTCTTTGTTAATAAACTCTTTTCGCAAACTGTACAGGTGTGCATAATTGTGTGTGCAATAGCAGAGTTTACCGAAATCAATATTTAAATCATCTCAAAGTGCATAAAATCCACAACCTAAAGTAGTAAAAACTGGTTGCCTAAACTCTCATGTATAATATAAAATCTGATTTTTATATCTAAACTCTGTATACTGATATATATTTATATATATATATTTCCAGTAATCAGTGGTTGGCACTAGTCACCAAAAATCAAAGATTTTAGCCCTTATTTCATACAATAAGTTCCTGGATCTTCCTAGACACAACATGATCTCAAAGGAATTTGTGCTCTGTTTGGCATCTTTTGATTTGAGGGTGAATTATTTACAATTAATAATCAGAGTTTAGACTTTCCATCAGTTAATACAATTAATTTATGAGAGAAAATGCAAACAGCTAATACAGACTCAGTGTATAGGATCAATAAACTAAGAGATGCTATAAATACAGAGACAGTATCATGTTGTGTTAACTTACTGCACATATTTGAGATCAGAATCTAAACAACTCTTAAGGATTCACAATTACTTACTGAGAATTATGTTCCATACAAATTTCTTCATTGGTCCTTGTGTTTCAGACAAAAAGCATAATCAGAGTTTAACATCAGACTTTAACCGACAGAGTATGACTAACAGAGTTTAGCATCAGAGTTTACTTTCAGAGTTTATGACACTGGTACTCATAACAGTGAATACATGCAAGGAATCATGAGCATAAAAATCAAACATGTATAGTTTTTGAGTCTAACCCGTATCTCTAGTCAGAACCAGAGATCATTCCAAGTTCATTTACCAATCTTGTAAAAGTAGCTTCACTCAAAGGTTTGGTGAAGATATCTGCAAGTTGTTGGTCTGTAGACACAAAATGAAGCTCAATGTTTCCTTCTTCCACATGTTCTCTGATAAAATGATACCTTATGCTGATGTGCTTGGTCATGGAGTGCTGTACTGGATTTCCTGTCATTACAATAGCACTTTGGTTATCACAGAAAATAGGTATTTTAGAGTACCTCAAACCATAATCCAGCAACTGATTTTTCATCCATAGAATCTGTGCACAACAGCTACCAGCTGCTATATACTCTGCTTCTGCAGTGGATGTGGAAATTGACTTTTGTTTCTTGCTATACCAAGAAACCAATCTGTCACCTAAAAATTGACAGCTTCCACTTGTACTTTTTCTGTCTATCTTACAGCCTGCAAAATCTGCATCAGAGTAACCAATTAGCTTAAACTCTGATTCTCTAGGATACCACAAACCCAAGGTTATGGTTCCTTTGAGATATTTGAAGATCCTTTTTACAGCTGTTAGATGAGGCTCTCTGGGATCTACTTGAAATCTTGCACAAAGACATGTTGCATACATGATATCAGGTCTACTTGCAGTAAGATACAGTAAAGACCCTATCATTCCTCTATAGTTTGTCAGATCTACTGAGGCTCCTGTGTCTTTGTCTAGCTTTGTTGCTGTAGCCATGTGAGTTGTGGCAGATGAACTATCAAGCATACCAAATTTCTTGAGAAGATTTCTGGTATATTTTGCTTGATTGATAAAAATACCATCATCTGTTTGCTTGACCTGTAAGCCTAGAAAATAACTAAGCTCTCCCATCATGCTCATTTGATACCTGGATTGCATAAGCTTTGCAAACTTCTTACAAAGTTTGTCATTAGTAGATCCAAAGATAATATCATCTACATAAATTTGAACTAAAAGCAAATCATCACCAGAATTGAAATAAAACAAGGTTTTATCAATTGTACCTCTTGTGAACCCACTTTCTAAAAGAAATTGAGCAAGAGTTTCATACCATGCTCTTGGTGCTTGCTTTAGTCCATATAATGCCTTGTCAAGCCTGTAGACATAATCTGGATGTTTAGGATCTACAAATCCTGGTGGTTGTTCAACAAACACTTCTTCTTCAAGCTTCCCATTGAGAAAATCACTTTTCACATCCATCTGAAAGACTTTAAACTTCTTGTGTGCAGCATAGGCCAGAAAAATTCTTATGGCCTCCAATCTTGCAACAGGAGCAAAGGTTTCATCATAGTCAATTCCTTCCTGTTGGGAATAACCTTTAGCCACAAGTCTAGCCTTGTTTCTTGTAATCACACCTTCACTGTCAGTCTTGTTTCTGAAAACCCACTTTGTACCTACTATTGATCTATTCTTTGGTCTAGGTACAAGTGTCCAGACTTCATTTCTTTCAAATTCATTTAACTCTTCTTGCATTGCTGTAATCCAATTAGCATCTTGAAGAGCTTCCTCCACCTTCTTTGGTTCTGTTTGAGACAAGAAAGCATGATACAGACACTCATTATTTGTTGCACTTCTAGTTCTCACACTAGCATCAGGATCTCCAATTATGAGATCAGGTGTGTGTGCCTGTGTCCACTTTCTTGCTGTTGGTAAGTGGTTTCTTTCATCATTATTGGATCCTCCCCCTTGATCCATGCTTTCCTGATTCATATGTTGACTTTCTGCAGCATCTGAGGCTCCCCCTGAATTGGATGGCTCAGAGTTTGAACTGTCAGAGTTTGAATCAGTTTCCTCAACTGACTCATTTGCTGTGTCTTGTTGAGCTTCTTCACGTTCTCCCTCAACTGATTCTCTATTTTGTTCAATTTGAGAATTTCCAGTTTCTCCAGTATTTATCAGTAGAGGTTCAGAGTATGCTTCGTCAGAGTTTGTCAGAACCGCTTCATCAGAGTTTGTCGGTACTGCTTCATCAGAGTTTACACCATCAGAGAATAAACCTTCATTTTCAAAACGCAGTTGATCATATCCATCTAAGTCATCAAGTCCAGTTATTTTCTTGTCATCAAATGACACATGTATGGATTCCATGATCACTTTAGTTCTCAGATTGTAGACTCTGAATGCTTTTGTTGACAATGGATAACCAACAAAGATTCCTTCATCAGCTTTTAACTCGAACTTTGTCAACTGTTCAGGATGAGTCTTCAACACAAAGCATTTGCATCCAAATATATGAAAATATTTCAAATTTGGCTTCTTATTTTTCACCATTTCATATGGTGTTTTCCCATGCTTGTTGATCAATGTTGCATTTTGAGTAAAACAAGCAGTTTGAACAGCTTCTGCCCAGAAATAAGTTGGTAATTTTGCTTCATCAAGCATAGTTCTAGCAGCTTCGATTAAAGTTCTGTTCTTCCTTTCAACTACACCATTTTGCTGTGGAGTTCCAGGTGCAGAAAATTCTTGTTTCACTCCTCTTTCTTTGCAGAAAGCTTCCATAATTGAGTTTCTGAATTCAGTTCCATTATCACTCCTTATAATTTTGACTTTGTGCTGTGATCCTTTGTCCAGTAGATTTACATGATCCATCAGAGTCTGAGCAGTTTCATCCTTCTTTGATAAGAAATACACCCATGTATATCTAGTATATTCGTCAACAATTACTAGAGCATATTTCTTTCTGCCCATGGACATCACATTCACTGGTCCAAAGAGATCAACATGTAGAAGATGATAAGGTTCCACTACTGAAGATTCAGATTTCTCTTGAAAGATGACTTCCTTTGCTTGGCTTTTTGACAAGAATCACATAGGCCATCTAAGCTAAGTATTGACTTGGGAAGTCCCCTTACAAGATCCTTTCTTATTAGCTCATTTATGTTGTTCAAATTGAGATGAGAAAGCTTCTTATGCCAGTTCCAACTCTCTTCATTTGACATTCTTGCAGTTAGACACACTGTTTTTCCATCAGAGTTTGTTACCAAACTTGCTTCATAAATGTTGTTGTGCCTGTGTCCAACTAGAACAACTTTTCCAGTAGATTTACTGATAACTTCACAGTATTCAGTATGAAAATCTACATGGTTTCCTCTATCACAAATTTGACTCACAGATAGCAGATTATGCTTGAGTCCTGAGACTAGAGCTACATCTTTGATGATGACACTTCCAAGATTAATATTGCCATATCCCAGAGTGTGTCCTATGTTGCCATCTCCATAGGAAACCTTTGGGCCAGCCTTCTCCTTAAAATCTGATAGCAGGGCTCTATTTCCAGTCATATGTCCTGAGCATCCACTGTCCAAGATAAGTGTGCTCTCTTTTATACCCTTATTTTCAGATGATTGAGTCTCATATCTGACAGTTGCCATAAGAGCATAATTTTCTCCATCATCAGAGTCTGAAGTATCTGCCCAGTCTTTGCCTTTAGAGATGAGTGCTTTCTCAGTTTTGCCTTTCTTGCACTCTGGAGCATAGTGACCCATCTCCTTACACTTGTAGCACTGGATTTCAGATTTATCCTTCTTGCCAGACTTGGTCTCCCTTCCATCAGACTTTCTAAAACTTTTTCTTTCAGAGTTTGAATCTTTCCTTGAGAATCTCTTTCCTTTCTTGAAGTTCTTGAATCCCATCTTCTTGAAGGTTTTCACCATCAATGCAGCCATTTGCATCATCTGTTCTTCATCATCCTCAGAGTCAGAAGCTTCATCAGAGTTTGAGTCATCATCAGAGTTTGATGACTCACTTTCAGATTTAATGACTAAAGCCTTTCCCTTGGCTTTCTTCCTTGATGATTCCTTCTTAATGGGCTTCTCTTCAACTTTGAGAGCAACAGATTTTGTCTTTTTACTTAATCTTCTATTCCTTTGTTCTATCTCCAGTTCATGAGTTTTCAACAACCCATAGATTTCATCAAGATCTGTATCAGCAAGCTCATAATTATCTCTTATTGTGGTTGTCTTTAAATCCCACTTTTCAGGTAGAGATAACAGAAACTTGAGATTAGACTCTTCAAGCTCATATTCTTTATCAACCAGAGACAGATCATTCAATAGTTTGCAAAATCTGTCATAAGTCTCAGTCAAGGTTTCATTAGGTCTTGAATCAAAGTGCTCATACTCCTGTGTGAGTATTGTCTTTCTGTTCTTCTTAATAGCACCTGTTCCCTGGCATCTGACTTCTAAAGCATCCCATATCTCTTTGGCAGTTTTGCAGCCAATTACCCTGTTAGACATAACATTATCTAAAGCACTGTGGAGTAGATGTCTAACTTTTGCATCCTTTGCAATTGATGAGATGTCCTCAGGAGTCATATCTTTCTTTTCCTTTGGAACAGTCTTTTGTTCTTGACCATCAACAACAGGGGCTAGTTTGGTTGGATTATGAGGACCATCATAAATTCTGTCAAGATATTCTGGATCTGTAGCCTCCAGAAACATGGTCATCTTCACCTTCCAAATTGGATACTCTACTGGCCTGAGAATTGGAACCCTGATTGTTTCATATCGACTCACAGAATTAGGCTTAACCTGTTCAGCCTTGGGAGCAGTTTGATTTTCTTCAGACATGATTATTACTGTGTTTGAATCGTAAAACTGTATATATTAAACATCCTAGGCTCTGATACCAATTGTTAGGCCGAATACACAATATAATCAAGTATGTATATGAGGATAACAATCAAGAACACTTTTTATAAATCAACAAACTGTAATTATATTAACAGTTTCTCTCTTAGTGATGTTAATGAATCACAAAGAGCTACTAGGTTACAAGAATAATATATTCAATGTTCGCTTCCCTTTTAGGGATAACCTATCTGTGTTTATATAGTACACAGCTACTTACAATCCATCTCTAATTTGATATTCCTATAAGTTAGCTATACAATTCATATCAATCAAGGATTGCTTCAGTCTTCTATTCCGTTTCCTTAGCTGTATCAATATATTCTGCTTCTTTCCATCTTCAGAATATATTGCTTCTAGAATCTTTATCTTTGCACCGACAGCTAAGTTAACTATCACCACGTCAGACTTTATCAAACTCTGACTGGCTTCTAGATAAACTCTGATATGTACCTGGTACTTAAACACTGATGAACAAACGTCAGCAATTATATCTAACAATTATTAAATTGGATTTAATATTAGTGGAAAAGACTTAACTTGATTGGAGATTAATACTCACGAATTATGAGGTAAAGGTTAATATTTATGGATAAATATACGAATGTATCAACTCATATAAGCCCTAGGGACACTAGGCATGAGTATCATGGTAAAGTGTGGAAACCACTCATGGGCCACACTCTGGTTCAAACTCCCTTGCACGGATGCAAGCTGGAACATTGGACGGATTAACACCACAGTTGGGAGGTTCAAGGCTAATGACCCCTGAAGCTGTGGCACGGATTAAGCTTCATACAGGATTGTGAAGTACATGGAATTTAATGGCACATTGCCCTAGGCAAGGATATATATGCATGATCGGGTTTTCTCGAATGCAGTGGATAAAATGGCTTATGGATGATCTAATCTATGGAAAATAGATTATGTACTTAAGGAAATTAGGTGCAAGAATGGATTATTTATACATCAGATTATTGGAGTAATGTGGTCGTGAATGACCTTTATCATATACAGTTTATATCTCCGGTCAAGAGGTACGAAAAAGCTCGGGTGAGCTTCAGGTTTATGGCTGCAATAACGCAAATACGCGTGTTGGTGAACTTTATATAAAATGTTATCTTATGGTATAGATCCTATTGGCTACTTACATGGTGTAAATCATGGATATACCTGGATGGACACATACTTATTCACTGGCTTAAGGATCCTGGTTATCTAACGTAGCAGGACAAGTTGGTTTGGTGCACTCGGAATCTCACGGAACCACAGCTACCTGTATGTAAACTCGATATATCAATCTAGTGATCATACAGAAGAAATAGCATGGAAAATCTAGACATGGATTTCGGGCATAAGGAAAACAAAAGTACGGTAAATTTAAAAAGATGAAAACCAGATTTAAAGGTTACATCTTGCGAGGTATTCTGAGGTACCCGCACCCTCATCCGAATGTTAAAAATCTATGGCGCGAACGCCAGGAATTTTATCGAAACCAAAAACCATAAAGTTAACCCTTCCAAGGGGTATGAATGTTTTCGAAGACAGAAATACTTATAATGAAAAACGGTACTCATGAAGCAAGGTTGTCGGGAGACGCCCCAGGAGCATCCTGGTCAGCAACAGGGTCGGCCACCTCCACACCTTCCATTTGGGCATCTGGGTTGGAGCTCTCACCCATGACCTGCGCCTCAGCCTCAGGTTCAGATGGAACCATCTTCCCTTGCTCCACAGCTGCAGCAGCCTCCCTCTTCTTAATTTCTCCCACCAGCTTCACGGCATCCTCCCCAAGCAGGGTCCAATCTAGAGTCGGGAAATGGTCATAGGTGGAATCGATATAATCATTACCCCGCGGCTGTATCCGGCCTCAAACTTTTCACGTTTGGCAGCCTCACGGGTGGACCTCTCCAAAGCAATGGTCGTGTTAAGAGAATCTAGCGCCTTCTTGAATTCCCCAACTTTCCTAGTATAAGAAGCTTGGAGGGCGTCCTTCTCAGTATCAAGGTTCACTATGGAGGTGTTCAGCTGTTCACGTTCTTTTAATAGCTTAGCCTCGGAAGCCTTAATCTTCTTGCTGGCATCAGCTAACTTCTTCTTTTCATCTTCACTTGTCTTAAGGAGGGATTTTAAATACTTGACTTCATCGGATAATTTCTGATCACCACGGGCTACGACAATCGTTTCTTCATTCCGTTTCAAAATATGAAAGAGACTCTGAGCTTCGCACCAGGTGGTGGCCTTCGCAGCTTCAGACGAGCTCATCTTGTCCCATTCAGCAATAGCCTCCTCTGGAATCTGATTTCCTACCATGGTGGAAAACTTACGGATTAGAAGACTGGAACCTTCACTTGGGGTGCTGGGCGGTGATGGCTTGGACTTCTTGAAACGGGATCCCGGGACTTTAGCCGAATCAATAGCAGCAGGTGGCGGTAATTTCCTTTTAGAAGAAGTAGCAGACTTATCCTGGGAAGCAGGGGTTGATTTCATCCTGGAGATAGGGGTAGCATCTATGGGAACAAGGTCTTTTCCTTCATCTCCAAAGAGATCATCATAACTTGCGGATTTATTGACAAACGATGGCACACCAGAAGCCATATCTACAAAAAGAAGATCAAAAGTCAGTACTTGAATAATAAAGTATGGAAGCAAGGTAATAAGCATGATTAAAAATACACAGATGATAAAGTGAAGCATAAAGACACAGCATGAAATCCATTTTACTCGAGGTTTCGACTTCAGAATCCTCCGACGGAACCGGGGTCATGGATTTCTCATTTGGCAAGAAACCACACTTTTTAAGATTGTGATTTGTCAACAGACTAGCACCATCTCCTAGCTCTGTTGACAGCTTCAAGGCCTCATAGGCCCTTTCCAGGGAATGGCCTTTGAGTGCAGTCTTACTCGGAATTTCTATATAAAGGTTTAAGCATGGATTAGGTTGTAATGTCTACATCATTCAGGAAGGAGTAAGGGAGATATGGAAGCATTACTTACTAGGGTTTCTATTAAATTCAGTTCTGTATGAGGGACAATCATAGCAATAGAGAAACTGAGGTAACCAATCAGACATTCCTTTTTTATTTCCCTTAATGCACTGTCCATCATGGACATTCCAGGCGGACAAATAAAAAAAGCCAGAGTTTTTCCCCGTTTGCTTGAGCTGGTAAAAGAAACCCAGCTCGCGAGCAGACATCTTCTTTTCAAATAACTGGTCATAAAGAACATACATACACATGGCCATCCTGTAGGCATTTGGGGTCATTTGGAGAGGAGCGATGTCATAATAGGTGATGATATCATGGATGAAAGGATGTAGAGGAACGGACAAACCCATTCTAAAAAAAGTGGCGGAAAACACAACACAAGGTATCTGTTGGTCAGGTTCAAAGTTATCAAAACGATGACACCTCTCCCCGGGGGAAGGTATCACCAAGTGACACTTATGATGATGTTTTTGAAGAAGAAGTTTTACTCTATTGGCGTTCATCGAGGTGTCTAGCTCCTCACAAGCAGGGATTATGCCCTGCGATCCATCGGGATTTTCATCTTCTGAGGAAACCTCGACCTCAACCTCGGAATCAGGGAGCGGATAATTGTTGGATGATGTTTGATGAATGGCTATGGCCTGAGGATCTTTGTTTTTGTGGGAAAAGAGATTTGAACGGACGGATACAATGGCTTGTTCAGGAACCAGTACCTTAACTTTGGAGCGGGTTCTGGTACTGACTGGTTTAAGTGGTTTTGATGGAAAGGTTCTGATAGATAAGGGGTTGGAGTCAATGGGAGTCTGAACCTCATGGGCGGATGATTGATGCGAACTGGCCGCAGTTGAGTTCCCTGACATCTGCAAAGGATGGAGCAGGGTGAGATAACGGCCAATAGGGTTTTTTTTAGTTAGGCAAACAAGATGACAAGAAAACTGAAAAGTTCATGAAGGATTCCGATTAGGGTCTTTTCCTCGAATTACAGCTGAGGATCTTGGTCGAACAGGTGGTGGTCATAATGATTCCGAAGGTATGGGGATTACAAATTACAGGGTTGCTTTTATATCTAAAACGGAGATGAAGGTTCATAGGGGTCTTCACCTCAAGAGAGGTCCCAATATACAGAAATTCAAAACCTAAGGCAATTGGAAGGGTTTTCGGTTTTCGTCCTAAATACTTTTACAGGACGGCATATCAATGGTTAATGTTCTAAAAGCATATGTGACATACATTAATCAACTATACATGCAAGCAAGAACAATCAAGAAGATGAAAAGACACAGTGCGATATGCAACACAACACACCAAAGAGGATATGAGTTTAAAAGGGTTTTAAGGCCTCGATTTTACATGGAAATAGAGCGAATACCGTCAAGCAATCATGGTTTACAAGGAGTGAGTGCGTATGGTGTTCTGGGTTTCCGGTGTGATTGACATGATGATATAAGTATGTGTGTATGCATACATGGTAGTATATATATATATATGTGAACAAATAAGAGGGGCATATTCAAGGACGGCATGCAACGGTAAATAAGGATTAAAAATGGCAGATAAAGATCGATTCATACCTTATGGAGTGATGCAGGTTGGGGATGATCGAAAATTGGTGAATCGCCGGTATCTTGAGCTATCTGGAAGCCTTTCGTCGGAAAGAGAATGGAAGGGGTGAAGTTTGTGTTGGAAAAAAGAAAAGGAAAAGGTGGAATGGGCGTGTATTTAAATACACGCGTGAATAGGAACAGGCACGACAGGTGGCACAATCTGGTTGGATAAAAAAAAAGAAATTTTGAAGAATGGGAAGGATAAATGCTCGGTTCAATTTTCTAGGAGAAGTACAAGAAGTTTGTTGTACAAATTGAAATTTGAATTCTCTTCAAAGAAGATAATTGGTGGGTAAATAGGTGCTTCGGAAGCTAATTGTAGCGTGGGATTGATTAACTGAAAAAATAGAGGAATATGTACCGAAAATCTTGGTTAGGTATCAGATGGTCAGCTAAGGGCATGCAGCTGATTATAAACTTCAGGGTTAATCGTTCAAGGATAAAATAAGTTTTGGTTCCTTTTGTATTTTATACTGCAAGGAACCGGGGGGTAGTTGTTGTGCCCAAAATCTCACGTGGGCTCAATTTAAGAACCATATCTGTTATAAGTCCAGTAGTGGTGTTTTGGGCTAGGATGCGAGGTACCGAGGTTCAGGTTAAGGGTACCGAAGTACAGGTGAAGGATGTTGAAGTATAGTCTCAGGACGTTAAGGTGTAGGTGCAACATGCATGGACAAGTTCAGGGTGCTAAGCTAGGTTCAAGGTGTGGAGTGTCAGGAAACGGGCATTGATGTTCAGGTGGTCTGAACCTCGAGACTGGTCTCTGGTGACGAGTAGTTGGAACCTCAGGAAGGCAGAATACTAGTAGGACAAGGATTCAGCTACCTATACTTTAGGAGCACAGAATGATACTTATAAAAGGACTTCTAGGCTTGGTTAAACACGCTGGAAAGAGTAATTAGAATCGGTATAGAACTTATAGAGTCACTTCGGATAGACTTTATTTGCTTGAGGATTTATAGGACTTAGTTATGGATAATAACTAGGACACTGGAAAGCTCGGCAAGAGCTGCCTTATTCGACAGAAACTCTAAGATGGATGATCTTAGGGAGGCCGAATTCGCAAGGATGGAGAAGTATAAACCTAATAGAACTACATGGGGCTTGATTCCTATAAATAGGATATGTAGGCACTTGACTAAAGGATTCGGATTTTCACTCTTTATATGCATAAGGCTCGCGTATTCTCTGTGAAACTTATTCCGGTGAATTGGCTGGCCGAGTAGGATTTACTCCGCCCTCTTTATCCGGTGGTTTTGTCAACTCAGCCCCCGGAGACATACTTCAACCATTCTGTTCTCATAACCAGCTTCAGGCTTCGAGCTTTGAACCTGTAAGCTCTGTCCGATAATCAAGGACGTTTTTCACAAATATTCCAGCGAGATTCTCTCAATTGTGTTGTACCAAATTTCTCTCACAACAATATCTATTTATGAAACACGTGTTGAAATATATATTTAAAACAAGTATGCATCCGTTTTTTAAAATTTATTTTTCTAAATGTTACGCACCGTTAATATTGGAGACCGATTATAAATTAAAAAATTCAAAAACTGATCACATGACTTACTTAGGTATATAGTTGTAAGAAAAAAAAGGTAAATTAAATTATTAATTTAATAAAAATATTATATTAATGAATTAGATAGCATATTTCAATTTTAAAAGAGTAACTTTAACTTTTTAGAAAACAATTACTTACCGAAAATACACAATTTGCATGCATATACAAACTAGAAGTACACATTTTGTTATTACGATAAATATAAGTACACAATCTGCACATTAAGTAAATTTCAAGTACACATTTTACATTTAACTCTTTAAAAAATCATGATGTACAACCAGTGTTCTAAAAGTCGGCGATTAATCGCTAGACGGCGGGTCACCGAACTGATTAAGCGAAAATCGGTTAATTAATCATTTTTTCATAAAAACGGTCAAAAATCGGCTGAATCGGTCAAAAATCAGATTAATCGGTAAAAAATCGGGCTAATTATTAAAAAATAGTTTTTAAAAAAAAAAATTAAAGGTAGAAACTTGATTAAACAATAGGAAAAAACATTATTTTTGTGCATATAATTATAATTTTAGATGTCTAAATCGTAAATTCTGTTAAGTTTTCCTCTTAAATTGATCTCTAATTGAAAAGTTAAACCTTCAAATTTTTATTTATTACAATTATATAATATTTTTAACATATTTGCATAAATATATGATAATAACATATGTTTAGTTGAAATAACGAAACAATTTTATAATTGTATATAAAAAATATTATTAAATTTATTCCGATTAATCCCCGATTACCCGATTAATTCCTGGACGATACTTTCACCAATTAACTCCGATTCCCGCTTTTTACAACACTGTATACAACTATGTTGATTGATGTCTCAGTGTTGCGATTGTAGGCTGGAAACAAACGTTCGTTCACACATAATAATTTCAAGAAATTTAAATGTGACAATGACATGATATTTTGGAAGTGCAGGTCCACTTGTTCAATAAGTTAGATGAGTGCAAAATGATGTAATACAAAACGAAAAGTATCCGCAGCTATGAGCTACCATCTTATTTTTCCTTGTGTTGTTATCCTAACAACTGTAAAAGCCAATTTGGACATCAATATGCAGTACCTACATGTGACCTTGATGACTTCTTTGCCTGAATGAATGCCTTCACTCCACACAAATCTATGTCAGTTTTTACGACCCCCAAGGCCCCAACTGCCTCTCTGGGATGACTTTATTGCCAAATAAACAGATAGAGTTTGATCCATACATTTCTACTTTGTCGGAATCTAGTGTCCCGGGATTTAATTCAACGTAGATATTTGCTGTGTAAATAACCCAATCTTATTGGCAATTATTCAAGGCAGATGATCTACAACAAACGATTGTTGCAGCAAATCGTATCGCGAAAAGTTTCCGTGTAAATGATAGGTCCCCATGTATACATACCTAAAATCCTACACGTAACACGTTTTTCGCGATACAATTTACTGCAATAATTGTTTATTGTAAACCTTTCCCCATTATTCAAAAGACTTAACATAAATATATGTGTGTAAGTAACCGAATATTTATAAGTGACATTCATTCATCCAAATTTATGTAAATTTTGAATCGTAGAAGAAACATAATGATTATGATCATGGTGTTTTAGAACAAAAATGAGGTTCAACATTCATATATGTGCATAATTACCTAAAATTTGAGCCTCAAAATTGATATATGTGTATAATTAGCTAAATTTCTAAAATTGACTTTCTCCTAAACTAAATTGAGGATCCAAATCTAAGGATAGACACCCGGTTATGATCCCAGCATCTTTTGAAATAAGATTAATAAAACAAATTGAAAAATAGACAATTTACTAGCTCCTCCACTTTAATAATTAGACTGACAATGATATATGTTATTTTCAAAGATAGGAATCTTAGTAAAAACATTAAGAAGAAGACAATAGATTAAGACTGCAGATTATTTCTCATTACAATAATTTAAGAGATAACATCAACTAAGGACTTTTTACAATGTCAGGACAACTACACAGATCCTGCATTAGCTAATATTTACAGGACAACAATTATTAGCTAAACAAAGCATGTCCATCTTCCTTGCCCTGGAAAAACTGAAGAGACTTGCTACAAGAACTACACAAAGCTCCCAGATAGAGAATGTAATGTTTCTCAAGTTTAACATCCGAAGAAAATCAACAATCAGAGGACTCTACCACGCATTCCATAAAAGTTAATTGTTGTGTGCGATTAGCAGAACAGGTGCCCCGAATGCTTGTCGAAACTAGTTGTGTTTTTGTACAATAATTTGGAGTGACTGTGCTTAATTTGCAATGAAGGGCACTGAGAGTTCCACGACAAAACCTGGTCTCCACCAAAATTTTCATTTCACTGAGACGTATCAACTCATTATCCCTAGATTTGATTTTGAACATTTCTCCACTCACCGGTAATTTTCTTTTTACAAGCTAGATCTGCTTGGCTTTGCTTCCGCTCTTGGCTTTGATTCTGTTCTTGGCTTTGCTTCTATTCGGCTCACTAGTCTATCTAATGCTTCTCGCATCCACCAATGCTGACAAGCTTCTTTAGCTTCAGTGGCGCTCATCTATAATAAACAAATTTAGGGTTAGACTTGGTTCAATTCATAATTCACAGCCTAATTTTTGTATCAACACTGCATGGTCATGGAGGCTTACCCATACTCTTTGACGGATGTGCTTCTCAGGCCACAATTCCATTTGCTCCTTGACATATAAGGCGAACATATGTCCTTCATAGAATGCATCATTTCCTTTGCTTTTAAAACTCCACTGACCCAATTTCTCCTACAAAATGGCAAGATTTTTTTTAAGATTTAGATTATTTAGAACACAGAGTAAACTTCTTTACACATATAGTACATATGAATTTAATACGATTTGGTTGCTCTTAAACAAGGAACAATTGACAGAGAACTGCTAACCTCAACATTGCCTTTTACTCCAGCTTCTTCGATTGTTTCTCTAAGAGCTGCCTCGTGAATAGATTCATCTGCTTCCCAACCTCCCTGTTAAATTAATAGATCAGTAAACTTACATAGAACTAATACCAAGAATAATTCGGCATTTTTATACCCCGTATATAATTCTAGAATAGGGAAATACCTTTGGAAACAACATTCCTTTGCCTTTTCTTTGTGAACTGATGACAAGAACTTCTAAGTTTGATCCATCCTCCATTTTCTTATACCTATATGGTATACATCTGCACAAACAAACAACAAAACCAGATAAACCAAAATTAGTAACCAAAACCACCACAAATATTATTTTCCCAAATTTCACAAAAACCAATTTTCCGAAAAAATCCCTCAACTTTACAAATCGCATATCAAGTAAGGTCTGCATACATCTAACCCCGACAAACGACTCGTAGAATTACGCACCGCATGTTTAATTTGGTTTCATACAAATGACTGGTTTTCATTGAAAGATGATTATGTGAAAACTCTGTTATCCATTCAACAAAGTCAAAAGGCTAATGGTTATCCATACTCCACCATCTATCAATAAACCAACCAAACTCATTTAAAATCTCACAATTTTTACCCCCCAAACTCAAGTATGCATGGATTATACCAAATTTAAATCTATCTCTCTGCCAAATTCATTTATCATAATAAACAAAAATAAAATGTAGACTTTATGCAAGAATTTAAATTAAATTTTAAAAAATGTTCCACTTTGCGAATTAACAAATTTGAACAACCTACCATTCTGCCTAATCAATAATAATAATACCAAAAGATGGAAACTTTTTGCAAGAAAATGAAACCTAAAAATGGCCCCATAATAATATTTGCATTTTGCATATTAAAAACACCATCATTTGATTCCATTTAAAAATAGATGAAGAAAAGAGACGAACCCGACGACTTGACGACGGCCAATATTGTTGTAACGCTGCAAATGTCTTCCACTGCGAGATACCAAAGCCACCATGTTTCTTCTTTTTTCAAAAAAAATAAATATAAATTCCTGTAAATTTATTTTGTTAATGTGAATAAAAATAGTTTAATAAACAGACAAATGATTACGGGGATTATTCTGTCGGATAAGGAAGAGATTTGGGTTTTGTGTGAACAGATTTCTTTGCAGTTTTTATGAGGGGGAGAGGATTTTTTTTTTTTTTTTTTGTGTTGTTATGGGATGAAACGAGTGAAATTTAACTAACACCTTCACGTCCATTTTATAGGACATAGGAGGTTTCTTTATCGGTTTTACTTATTTACCCCTACCGACATATGGGCCCGTTTGCTTTGCTTTACAAATTGTTGGTTTCTTTAAGAATAATTTTTGTTCACCACATTTTAAATTCAGTTTTCTGAACGAATGTTTAAGTGCATTCATTCGAGACTTTAAAAGATTTTAAAGCATTTTAGAAATTAATCCAATCAAGATTTTAAATAATTCTTTAAAATCTCATGGTATTCGATTTGAATTGCATAAATTCTTTTAAAATCGACGGTATTTAATTAGGATTCTGAAAAGTCTTTTGAAATTTAGGTATATTCAATTTAAATTTTAAAAAATTCATGAATTTTTTTGGATTTAATAAAATGGTGTATTTTGATGGATTTTTTAGTATATTTTGTAAGTTTTGAAATTCGGCTAAAATCTACTAGATTTTGATAAATTTGTCTCAAAATTTTTAAAATAGGTCATACTCTACCTCAACTCTACAATTTTACATCAACTCTGCAAGAATCCACGTAAAAATAAAATCAACAACAATCTTATAAAATTCGTAGATTATTATTAATTAATCAAATTCTAAATTGAATACTGTTACACCATATTTTCGGTTGGCTCAATTATCTTCTAATTTCCCAATATAAATCTATTAATAATTAACTTAATTCCCAAGTTAATTGTTTCCTCTATCTGAAACGAGGAAAAATCTCCAATTAATTATAAAAAATATCTCTAAACATTATCATTCAAATCAGGAAGGTATCACAACCTAAATTTAAAAAGATAAAATCAACTAATTCAGAATACATCCCTAATAATCAAACGGATTAAAAACCAATCCTGAACTGCGTTGACTTGATCGTGATAAATATATAAAGTACGCAGACATTTTGAAATAGAATACGACACATCTAACAAGTCGAGAAACCTCTCAAGTCCAACCCCAAACATCCAAAAACCCAAAATCCTCCATCATCACAATTTCGTTATTTGAGCAATTCTCGAAATTTGTTATCACCAAATTTCTCCGTTAATAAATACACCCCTCTTGGAATAATTATGTTGTACATTCTGAAATATACATTGAAAAGTTAAAATACTAATGATTGTGAAAGGGTCGAATGTGTAATAATAAAAGTTAAAATAGGTTCGTTGATGGATTAGGTTCGGATCGAATCAGCTTAAATTTATATCTGAATTTATTTAATTATTTTGGATTCAGATCAGATCACATTTCGGATATTTTAAAAGTCGATACATATCTAATTCATTTAATTTAATGAATAAACGAAGATCCATATCCAATACATTTAATTTAACGGATAAACAGATCGGATTTCGGATATCCATCACTCCATCTATTTTTAAAAAATATAAAAAAAATAACTATGTTGTATTCACCATTTTAAAGAAAATTAATAACACTTGAGAAGTTATAATATAATATTTTATTTTAAAAATTTAGGTAGCAATCCAAAATTTCATTGTCCAAACACAATTTAAAGCAAACAAAAATATAATAACGTTAGAGCATCTCCAACGAGAGAAACCTCCTAACTAAAATTTTAAATCACCTACCATAAATAAGAATCATAAAGAATATATAAATATTTTACACTCCAATGCTACATTACGTTTAGGTTAAATTTTAGCCCAGCCTATTATATGGGTTATATTTGTTGAAACTCACCATTTTAGATAGGGTCCTGGTCCATGACAATTGGTTGTCATGGACGATTTATCTAACAATCAGTTCTTTAACCGTTGGATTGAGATTTCAACGATCAGGATTAAAACAATTTTTTTAGTCCCAATTGTTTATAACGGAGGGACTAAAAAAATTGTAGTACTTTTAGGATTGGGTATTATGCTTAAGATTTTTACGTAACCAAACTTATTATAGTATAAAATATTTACATATAATTATTTTGCTAAATAATATTTATATATAACATTTTATATAATGTATAATATATTATTATATATTACATATAATTAAACGAATTGGGTCGTGAAAAAGTGGATCAAATTAGTCTAAATTCATATCAAATCCGTTTATTATTCATATCATCCTTATCGGATCGAGTTTTGTATCAGATACTTTCCAGATATGTATCCATTTAAATCACTCCGAATCGAATCGAGTCGGATTAGCTCGGATATCCAATCAATTGACATACCCTAACAGGGTAGTTTAAAATTATCATTATGCAATAAATACAATAGACTACTTTATATATTTATAATTTATAATTAAAATAAGGGTTTCATACTACTAAAATCATCATTATGTAACTATTAAGATTAAGTAAATTTCTCATATAAATGTACGAGGGTATTACTGTAATTATAAAAAATATACTCATTTACAAAATTGTCACATCTTTTTTATATCACAAAATACTCCAAATTTAAGTAAGTTGTCTAAGGTCAACCTAAGAATTTTTTTTCGTGTTAAAACAAAATGAAAGCAATTAGTAAAATGTAAAAAACAAGGGTTAATGGATCACGCGCCGTAGCCGAAATCAAGTTCGTGTTGTTGACGTGTCCGCTTCCAGCACCCCCGACTTGATTAATGTCGAGTTGTCGACTCAACATAGGGCATGTTTGGGTGCTTTACTTATACATTATATAACTTATATGTTGAATGTTAATAATTGGGTACATTTTCCTAAACTTATTAACTTATTACTTGAATTCTTTGTTTTTTAATACTTTATATTTTTACCTTTGTGTTTTTAAATATTTTTTTAATTTAAAATGCAAGTGTTGAAATCATTGTATTTAATAATTATTTTTTCAAATTTAATTTATCAAACTCTTAACTAATTTATAAGTAAATTTATGCAAACACCCGTATAACTTATAAGAATTAATCAACTTATCACTTATATAGGGCATGTTTGGCTAACATGATTTATATATTATAAGTTAATAAGAGTTTATGGGGGTGTTTGTGTACTCAGCTTATTTGATAACTTATAATTTATAAGTTGAATGTTAGAAATCACCAACATTTTACTTAACTTATCAACTTATTCTTTGATTTCTTTATTTTTATAATATTTTATATTTTTACATTTGTGTTTTTAAATATTTTTTTAATTTAAAATACAAGTGTTGAAATCATTGTTTTTAAAAATTATTTTTTCAAATTTAATTTAGCAAATTTTTCACTAACTTATAAGTAAATTTATCCAAACACCCGTATAACTTATAAGAATTCATCAACTTATCATTTATATGACACTTACTCATTTTAAGCTATAAGTCAACTTTTTTGTGATAGCTCAGACACGCACATAATAGTTACTCATTTAAATTATAAATTAAATTTTTTATGATACCCAAAACACGCACATATTTCGGAGGTACGTGTACACAACCTAAGAAATGTCACAACAACTTTATAAACATGTCTGACGGTATATATTTGTATTATAATAATTCTATACTAAAATACTTTCAAAAAAAAGTTATTCTCTGCTTAAACGTTTTCGTTGAATTATTCGTTTATAAAAAGGTTACAATCAGCCATAAAATTATAACTAGCATGATAGCCCGTACAAGGCACAGACCACATTCTTATTCGTATATTTTTTTCCCAAATTTTGCGATAAAATCTATAATAGCCTTCTATCAATATGCATCATTTTTCACGTATCTCGATCTATCAAAAGTCAGCAAATTCAAAATTTTAACGCACTCTAAACTTTGAGAATCATATTTATAGCGATACTTGTTTAATGTGAGAATAATAACCAGTAAAAACAGTAGATCAATGTTAATCGTTTGTTGTTAAGTATTACCACGACAAAAGTGTGTCATTTAGTTTGATCAATAAGAATCCTTTTGAAAAAATACCAAAAGAGTCAACACGACAACAATATGCTATATAATCCATTTTTAATAGCACTATCAACATGTGTATGAGTAGATAACTGGATCACTAAATGTGGCAGATACGAATAATAATGGCAAGAACATAAATTGACAGTAATATTTAGTGTAACAACACCAAAAATCAACTTATATGTTTGGTACATATAGTTTAAATTTCACTTATAACCAAAATTTTCAATATAACAGTTTTCTTTTGTCCAATCGAGAGCAAAAGTTGAGAATAAATGCAATTCGATTATAAATTTCACAATGAAACCTCTTCTACGACTCATTTAGTAGCGTATCAATATTTTTTTACGTGCTAATCAGGTTAAATTTCTCAAGTACAAGGATGATTTTAAAATTCATTACGTCATATATTCATTTTTAACAAAATTTAAGGACGAAACAGATTCTCTCTTTGTAATTGAGGTTATTTAGGAAATAATT
Source organism: Heracleum sosnowskyi (assembly GCA_030848705.1). Taxonomy (NCBI): domain Eukaryota; kingdom Viridiplantae; phylum Streptophyta; class Magnoliopsida; order Apiales; family Apiaceae; genus Heracleum; species Heracleum sosnowskyi. Next base: position 16,046,076 of record CM061237.1, read on the forward strand.
ATTTTGTAATTCGTAACGTATACTAAGACAGTTTGTATTATATTGCACATATAAATCTTTCATTTAAAAAATTTTGTATTTGAACACAATCTTATATATCTACTAATTTATTAAAACATAAATATTAAAAATCTGGTGGGTTGATTTGTTAGTTGGTATTAGGGTATCAGTAGTTATAGCATTAATATTATATCTTTTCAATCAAACATATAAAAATCGTTAAATTTAATACTAAAGAATACTCTATATCTTGATATCTAAAATAGTATCAAAAGTTTAAGTTTCCAATTTCGTCAAAAAAATTCAAAAGTAAATATTTAAGTTAATAGTTCTAAAGATAAAAATACATACTTAGCAAAAAAAAAAAAATTACATATTATCATATCTTATTTTATTTTAATTAAAATACATTATTAATCACATATAATTTTTTTTTGAAATATAGAAGACTTATACATCGCACAAGTTATAACCTTGCGTGTGTATACATATATATCGTGTTCAAATGAGAATTCACCTTAAAATGAGAATCGAGACCCGATCCCAACCCTCTATTTTTAACTACCTTCAATCTTAGTCACATCTTTTTTAAAATATCTATTTTCCCTTCTGTTATGGATTAAAAAACGTGCTTTGTGAATTAAATGCTAGGGTTTGTGAGCGTTCAAGCTTTTATGGCTGCTCTTGTGTTTCGAGACTAAATCGGTCCTCACAAGATGCCTACGTATCTCTGCTGTATAGAGAATCAAGCCAATCAAAACGTAGTTCTAGAATGAAGGACGAGGGTCCTTATATAGGCGTCAGGAGCCTTGTATTTAGAGTATGTTTAGGAGACTTAATGGATAAGTCTCGTTATTGATAACTGATAAGGAGTGTTTTGCTTGGCAGGCAAGTATTATCCTCATCTGATAAGTGCTGTGACTCATCGTTATATTTGATTGGGATTCTGGATCCTTCTATGAAGATATTATCATATTTGGACTCTTTTATGAGCTGCGTATTTTCCTTTATTTATTAATTACGAAATTAATAAATAATTAGGGTTTCGGGCCTTTTGTCGGGCTTAATTCTTGGACCAAACTAGGTCTAATTAATATATCATTAATTATTTCTAGGGTTATATTTCAGCCCATATCATTTGCCCCCCAACTTCTGGGAAAATACCCTTGGGATTTTTGTAGAAGTTATTGCATTTTTTCCTGAATTTTTTCATTTTTTCAGAACATTTTCGACCAGGAATCCATGCAATTTTCGACCAGAATTCTAGGTCATTTTCGACCAGAATTCTAGGTCATTTTCGACCAGGACTGGAATGAGGTCGAACGTTTCGACCAGGAATTTTAGTACAAATTCGACCAGGATTTTTCGACCTCACTCAGTATATTTTCGACCTCATTTTTGTAGTCGTTATCGACTAGGAAGTGGGGTGAGGTCGAACACGTCGACCTCGATTTCCAGTGCAAATTCGACCTCGATTTTTTGAGCTCGTTTTAACTGTTTTTCGACCAGGATTTTTGTTTAGGATTTCGACCTCGATTGGTGAGAGATCGAACGTTTCGACCTCGCCTTTTAAATCTTTTTCGACCTCAAATCTTCGACTTCGAGCCTTTGTATTTTCGACCAGAAACTCCAAGTATTATTTCGACCAGAAGGTGAGATGAGGTCGAACATGTCGACCTCAATTTTTAATGAAATTTCGAGCAGGATTTTCGAACAGGACTCAAATCATTTTCGAACTCAAATCTGGTTTGGGATTTCGACCTCAAGTGGGATGAGGTCGAACCCTTCGACCAAGATATTTAGTTCAATTTCGACTTCGTTTTTTCGAGCTCAACCCCAATCTTTTTCGACCTCAATTTTTCTGTTCGATTTCGACCTCAATTTATCGTGAGATCGAATGGTTCGATTTCATTTTTCAGTTCATTTTCGAACTCAATTTTTTGAGCTCAACTTAGAGTTTATTTCCAACCTAATTATGAGTTAGAATTTTTCCAGCCTTTTAATTTATTGTTGGGCCTTCAATTTTTGAGCTTTGGACCTCAAAATATTTTGGGCCTTAATTTCCTATTGGGCCTCGAATCCTCTTAGGTTCAATTCCTGGGCCCTTACTTTTATTTGGGCCTTGGGCCTTGAATCCATTTGTACTGGGCCTTGGGCCTTTTATTTCTTTGGATTCATTAACTGGGTCCTGATCTTTATTGGGCCTAACTCTTTGGGCCTTAATTCCAGCAGCCCAAAGAATAATTATGGGCCTTGACCGGCTGTGACCGGTTGATCTTCCCTTTTACCGGTTAGTCAACCGGTCAATAATTTTCTATAAAAGAGTGAATCTTCACTTTTCACTTTCACTTCTCATTTTCCAAATCTTTTCTTAGTAATTCTTCTTCAGTTTCTGGGTTTAATCTTCATACGTTGAAGATTCTCTGGGTTTCTGGGTTTTGCATTGAAGATTTTCTGGAATTATGGGTTTGCATTGAAGATTTTCTGGAATTCTGGGTTTGCATTGAAGATTTTCTGGGTTCTATCTTCAACTGTTGAAGATTTTCTGGAATTTCTTTGAATTTCTGGGCTTTCACCTTCATCCCTTGAAGGTTTTCTGAGTTTTTGGTGAAGATTTTCTGCATATTCTTTGGAGATTTGAAGATGGCTGATCGTTCTGCTCAACGTTTGCAGAAAATGAATCAAGCGTCAAAAAGAGGTATCACTATCCGTTCTTCTACTATGTCTTTACAAAATATGATTCTAGAACGTAGTGATGAGTATCCCTCTATATCGTATTTAGATTCCTTCAACCATAACAATAGATTTCATGATGCTGATAAAATTGTTGATTATAAAAATATGTATAAAATTAGGCCACCTTATAGGTTAGTCCCAGCTGGTCCTGGGGATCGTTCCTGCCATTAGCGCCCAAATGCTCTTTGCATTTATAAGGGGGTCCTTGCTGCAGGAGTTCGATTCCCATTTCATCCTTTCATTCCCCAACTTTTAGCCGACGTAGGAATTAACCCATGTCAGCTACCTCCAAATGCTTGGAGGTTGATTATGTGTTTTATTGTTTTGTGTTTAAAAAACAAATTCCCCCTTTCTGTTGCTCTTTTTAGAAAGGTCTTTCAATTTAAGAATAGTTCTTCCAACACCTTGGGTTGGGTGTACATTAGTCACCGTTCTTCGACACCCCCCATCTTCCATCCAAAATCCATCCCTGACAATAACCCCAAGTGGAAGGATGAGTTTATGTACTTGATGTGGGATGAAGGGGATTGGGGCACCCTTTTTCAGAGCTCGTTCAGTAGAGTGTCAGATGGTAGCCCAGATGACATAGTCCTGACTGAAGAGGAGGCTCATGCTTATGTTGAACTCATCAAGGATGATTATGCCACTATGGCTTGGGAGCTCCTGGACGAGTTTGTGCTTAAGTCTCTGAAACTTTCAAAAGTTTCTGATCAGGGTAATTCCCTTTCTTCTATTTTCTTGTATTTGTATTAAGATTGCCTTATATCGATTTTGTTTTCCTTGATTTTTTTTTGCAGCTGCGGAGTTTATTAACAAGCAAAATGAGCCGGAAGACGGGGAGACAGCCAGAATCAAGAGGGCTTGTTTGAAGGACCCCAGACTGGCTGCTAAAGGCCCTTCTATTCTGAGGCCTCATGTAGCCGAGGTTGAAGAAGTCAAGGGCTCTTCCTCAGTTAAGAGCTCAGTTTGGCGTCCCAACTGGGGGATTAGGAAGAGGGACACCATAGTAGGGGTGGCCAAGCACGCTGTTGAGGGGGCAGAAAGTGCGGGCTCGCAAACCTTTGTTGCTGTAAGTCATTATTCTCTTTTTCTTTGTGGTCCTTTGTATATTTTAAGTCATCATTCTAACTTGTGATCTGTTTGTAGGCTAATGCCAGCTTTCAAGGAGCCTTATTCCAAGCCAAAGCCTGGTGTGCATCTTCGGAGGCCAATAAGGCTAAATTTGATAAGGCTCAATTGGAGATGGGTTCCCTTATAGCTTCCTTGGATAGAAGGGAGAAGGAGCTGTCTGATGCCCAGGCGGAGCTGGTGGAGCTCAGGAAGGAGAAGGAGAGCTATATTGATGAGTACCTTGACTCTAACGAGTACAATGACTTAATCAGTCAGCACGATGACCTCCTCTTCCCTGTCCAGTATACAAAAGGATGGGACGAGGCATTGGCCGAGGTTTCGAGGAGACTTCCTGGATCCCTCACTATATCTGACTTTCCCAGCCCCCACGCTCCCACTCGTTTGGAGATGGCTTTGGCTGGGGAGGATGATATGGATGAGGATGACATGATTCTTGATCCCACACATTCCTCTCATCCTGGCGAAGAGTCAGAGGAATCCAGCTCCGGTGAGGAGGAAGAGTCTGCGAAAGGAGAGGATTCCGGAGAGGAGTCTGGCTCTGAGGAAGAGCAAGGAGGGGATGATGCTTAGTTGTAGATTTTTATGGCCAACTGTGGCTTTTATCTATTTATTTGATGTACTTTTGGCCTACGGGCTTAACTTAACTCTTATTTAAGTTTTTATTTATATCTTGTGGCCATTCATGGTTTGTGTTGTTTTTCTTGCTTCTTGAATGTTTGTGAACACTCATAGTAGATAAACTTTAAAACATGAAAATGCTGAATTTATTCATAGCTTAAAAATGGGGTCTACCCTTACATAGTATCCAAGTTTAAGAACTTGGGTTGGTTTTATCAAACCTTATTTCTAGTAGTGAGTCCACTTAGGAAACACTTTAAACATAATAAACTTTCAAATTGGAGGCATGCCAAGTCCTTGGCACCTCATGCCCTTCAAGGGTTTCTAGCTTGTACGAGCCTCGACCAAATACGTTCTTGACGCGATATGGTCCTTTTTTTCCAACTCCGGATGCCTCAATCTTTCGAAGAACCAGGTCTCCTTGCCGAAAGAACCTTTCTTTAACCCTTAGGTTGTAGTAGAAAGATGCCTTCTTTTGATGTTCAACTATCTTGGTGTTTGCCTCATCTCTAACCTCGTCAATTAGATCTAAAGCTAGCCTCAAACCTTCTTCATTTGTTTCTGGTTCATAAGCTTCAACTCTTGGAGACGTGTGTGTAATCTCCACTGGAACCACTGCCTCTGCCCCATATGCCAGCAAGAAGGGGGTAGCTCCAGTGGTGACTTTACAAGTAGTACGATATGCCCATAGTATGGGGAGTAATTCGTCTACCCAAGTGTTTATGGAGCGTTCAACTCTTTTCTTTAGTCCATCCAGGATTATTCGATTTGCAACCTCAGCTTGCCCATTTGCTTGAGGATGGGCAACAGAAGTGAAGCGCAACTTGATATCATTCTCATCACAATACTTCTTGAACTCATCGTTGTTAAACTGAGTTCCATTGTCCGTGACCAGGACTCGTGGAATTCCATACCTGCATATCACACTTTCCCAGAAGAATTGCATCACTTGCTTGGTGGTTATCTTGGCTAATGGCTTAGCCTCAATCCACTTGGTGAAGTAGTCAATTGCCACTATCAAGAACTTTCTTTGAGCACTTGCCATTGGAAATGGCCCAAGTATATCCATTCCCCACATAGCAAAAGGGATAGGAGAGTTAATGGATGTCATCATCTCAGGTGGTTGTCTAACCACTGGTGCATGTTTCTGGCACCGTTCATATTTTCTCACATAGCTTTTAGCATCAGAAAGCATGCTTGGCCAATAAAAACCTAGACGGGTGACTTTATGTGCTAAGGCTCTGCCCCCCAAGTGTTGCCCGCAGATTCCTTCGTGTACTTCCTTTAGGGCCAATTCTTCCTCTTGGGGTTTCAAACACTTCAGATAAGGAATGATGAAAGACTTCTTGTATAGGATTCCCTCAATTAGGGCATACCTTAGTGCTCTGACGTATAGCTTTCGTGCTTCTGAAGTGTCGTTGGGCAGCCACCCAGTTTCCAGATGAGCTTTGATAGGATCAATCCAACAGCTGGTAATACCAATGGGTGCTACCAACTTTCCGTTGATGCTTGGGGTCTTCAACACTTGGAAGTATACACTCCCCGCATAGTTTTCAATTTCAGAAGAGGCAAACTTAGACAAGGCATCAGCCTTCACATTTTCCTCCCTCGGAACGTGCTCCACATAGCATTCATCGAACTGAGTCATGATGGCTTTGATAAGTTTCAGATACTTAGCCATGACTTCATCTCTGGCTTTGAACTCTCCATTTACTTGAGAAACGACTAACCTTGAGTCTCCACATACTTTGAGAGTCTTAACTCTCAGGGCCCCAGCTAGGCCCAAACCAGCTATCAGAGCTTCGTACTCAGCTTCGTTGTTCGTTGTTGGGAAGTCAAGTTTTAGTGCATACTCTATTATGAATCCATCAGGACTTTGTAGCACTAAACCAGCTCCACTTGGTTTTGTTTTTGATGCTCCATCAAAATAGAGCACCCAACATTCCTTGGACACCGTGTCTTCATCTTTGTTGTCCACTACTACTTCCTGCCCCCCGACTTCTTGGTTGTCAATAGTACATTCAACCATGAAGTCAGCGAGTGCTTGAGCTTTTATGGCCGTACGAGGCTTATACTTGATATCAAATTCCCCCAACTCAATAGCCCATTTGATCAATCTTCCACTAACTTGAGGGCTGTGCAGAATGTTCCGTAGAGGTTGATTAGTCAAAACTTCTATCTTGTGTGCCTGGAAGTATGGACGTAGCTTTCTTGAGGCCATTATCAAGGCTAAGGCAAACTTCTCTATGGTAGAGTAGTTTATTTCTGCCCCATGCAGAATCTTACTCACATAGTAGATGGGTTTCTGAACCTTCAATTCTTCTTTTACCAAAACAGCTCCAAGGGCAGTGTCGGAGACCGCCAAGTACAAATAGAGAATCTCTCCTGGCTTTGGTTTTGCCAACAGTGGTGCTTCAGCCATGTATTTCTTCAGGGCCTCAAAGGCTTCTTGGCTTTCAGGTGTCCACTCGAAATTTTTCACATTTTTGAGTGCCTTGAAGAAAGGTAAGCACTTTTCTCCTGACTTGGAGATGAACCTTCCCAATGCTGCAACTCTTCCTGTCAATTTCTGCACGTCCTTAACAGACTTGGGTGGTTCCATGTCTAGGATTGCCTTGATCTTGTCGGGGTTAGCTTCGATTCCTCTCTTGGAGACCATCAGGCCTAAAAACTTTCCTGAGCCTACCCCGAAGGCACATTTTGCTGGATTTAACATCATCTTGTGGTGCCTCAGCACTTCAAACGCTTCTTGAAGATGTTTTATATGGTCTGCCTTGTCGAGGCTCTTGACTAGCATGTCATCCACATAAACTTCCATTGTTTTACCAATCAGTGGTTCAAAAATCTTGTTCACCAATCTTTGGTATATTGCCCCGACATTCTTAAGTCCAAATGCCATGACTAAATAACAGAAAATACCAAAGTCGGTGATGAATGATACCTTGGAGATGTCGTCCTTGTGCATTTTTATTTGGTTGTATCCACTGAAGCCATCCATGAAACTTAGCATCTCGTGCCCAGCAGTGGCATCTATCAAAGCATCAATCCTTGGTAAGGGAAAACAATCCTTAGGACATGCATCATTCAAGTCGGGGAAGTCCACACACATTCTCCACTTTCCATTAGCCTTCTTGACCATCACCGGGTTAGCCAACCATTCAGGGAACTGAATTTCTTCAATGAAGCCTGCTTCCAAGAGTTTTTCTACCTCCTGCTTGATGGCTTCTTGCCTTTCTGGAGCAAAATTTCTTTTCTTTTGTTTCACTGTCTTTCTTTCAGGATCCACATTCAATTTGTGGGTTATCAATTGGGGATCAATCCCTGGCATATCAGCTGATGTCCAAGCGAATACATCACTGTTTTCTTGAAGAAAGGATGTCAACTTGCTTTTCATAGATTCAGATAGTAGAGCTCCAATGTAGGTGACCTTGTCTAGTTCTCCTGGAATCAGGGGGATGGGAACAAGATCCTCAGCCGGCTTTCCTTTTCTTTCTTCATCGTTTCTGATGTCCATGTCTTCAATTGGGAGAACTTGCCCCCCAACTCCATCAGGCCTCAACGCGGCTACATAACAGCTTCTAGCCATTTTCTGATCGCCTTTCTCTTCGCCAATTCCATTCCTGGTAGGGAACTTGATCTTCAAATGATAAGATGAGGCAACAGCCTTGAATGCATGAAGACCCGTTCTTCCCAGAATTGCATTGTAGGTTGAAGTCGCTTTGATAACTATGAAGTTCAGCATTTGAGTAGACGTCTTTGAACCTTGTCCCATTGTCATGGGGAGTTGAATCGTGCCTTCTACTTTTGATTCCACTCCATTGAACCCATATATGGGCATGTTTGAGGGTGTTAGCTGAGAGTCAGTGTAACCCATCTTGATGAAAGCGTCATGGAACAAGATGTCCACTGAAGCTCCATTGTCAACAAGAACTCTCTTTGTTTCAGAGTTGCCTATCACAGGTATTATGACCAGAGGGTCATCATGGGGAAATTTCACTCCCTCAAGATCAGAATCATCAAAATTCAAAGATACTTCAGTCTTGGCACACTTTGGTGCTTCTCCAACCACAGTCATTACCTCACGGGCATAAGCTTTTCTCGAGTTTCTGGAAGGTCCGGCAGCAGTTGGCCCTCCAAATATCATATTGATGACAGGCCCTCGGGGCTTTGGATTTCGGTCTTGATCATTGTCCCGTCTATCATAGTCTTTCCTTTCATAGTTCCCTCTCTGGCTTCCTTGATTTCCATCCTTGGTAAACTTACCAAGCTTTCCTCTTCGAATCAAGAACTCAATTTCATCTTTCAGTTGCCTGCAGTCATCTGTATCGTGGCCAACTTCTTTGTGAAACCGACAGTATTGGTTTTGATTTCTTTTTGACACATCGGCCCCCATAGGCTTCGGCCATTTAAGGTCTTCTTCCTTTGCAATCTCCATCAGAATTTGGCTCGTAGGAGCATTCAATCTTGCATACTCCGTAAACTTAGGCCCAAAATTATTCTTCTTGGGTGGTGAATCAGAATCCTTTGATGTCCTAGGATACTTCTCCCTTGCATCATATTCTGGAGTATCCTTTCTCTTCTTTGAATTTCCATTGCCAGTAGCCACGGGTTCATACTTTCTCATGCTCTCCTCAGCCTTGATGTATTTTCCAGCTCTATCTTGTAGTGATAACATATTTTCGGGGGGATGTTTAGCCAAAGACCTCCTGAAGTGGTCATCAGTAGTTCCTTGCTGTAGGGCTATCATTGCCACTTTATCTTCCAAATCTGGGACTTTTATAGCCTCCTTAGTGAATCTACTCAAGTATTCTCTCAACGTTTCATTCTTGCCTTATCGAATCCCCATAAGAGAGGCAGAACTTTTCTCATGTATCTTCCCACTAACAAATTGATTGATGAATGCCTTACTCAGCTCTTTGAAGGATCCAATAGAATTGGGTGGAAGGCGACTATACCAACGTTGAGCCATGCCCGCTAGGGTTTGTGGAAATGCCCTACATTTTACAGCGTCATTGGCAGGCTGCAACAGCAGTGCATTTGAGAAAGTTCTTACATGATTTGCGGGATCTCCCGTTCCATCATAAGCTTTGATGGTTGGCATTTTAAACTTCCTGGATATAGTGGCCTTCATTATCTCTTGAGTGAAGGGTGGTGTAGGATCGTCAGGATCTCCTAGGGGTAACAATACAGTAGGATCTCCTCTTGGGGTTTCAACCCTTCTGGATCTCGGAGGAGTAGGATCCAGATTAATTACCGGAGGCCTCCCAGCTGCTCTTGCAGCCTCTTCTTCCTCTAACTTCTTTTTGAGTTTTACAACCTCTGCCTCATGGGCTGCAATTCTTTCCTGAGTGGTTTGTTCCTTGTTTGCAGAACGTCTTCTTCGTGGGGGATAGTCATCATCAGTATTGTAATTTTCATCTTCAGTGTAAGGACCAGAGAAATCGTCTCGAAACATCTGATGAGTTTGGGTTTGACGGTTCAGGGGTTCCAAACCTTGTACGTAAGGGGGCACATATGCCTCATGGTGTACCAGATTGGTACCACTACCGCCCACCGGGGGTCGAGGGGGCCTGCTATGGATAGGCATCCCAAGGGTCTGATTCACATATTGAGGAAGATCAGTAGTATGGAGTTGAAGGCTCCTCGGGGCATTCATGAGCAATGGGGAGGTTGTGATCGGTTGCTGATGAGTGGTCTCTTGTGGATTAGATCCATGAATGACCATCTGCAGGGGATTTGTCCCTTCAACTGAAATTGGGATCTCCGGTCCTTGAGTGTTGGTGGGGATATTCGCCCCTTCAGTGCTGGTAATTGGTGGTGGTTGAGCTCCTTGAGTACCGGTCTCGGAGGTGACAGGAGTTCCTTCAGAAGTTTGATTTGTTCTTCGTGTGATTGTCATGGTTGATGTTGGTTTCCCACAGACGGCGCCAAATGTTATGGATTAAAAAACGTGCTTTGTGAATTAAATGCTAGGGTTTGTGAGCGTTCAAGCTTTTATGGCTGCTCTTGTGTTTCGAGACTAAATCGGTCCTCACAAGATGCCTACGTATCTCTGCTGTATAGAGAATCAAGCCAATCAAAATGTAGTTCTAGAATGAAGGACGAGGGTCCTTATATAGGCGTCAGGAGCCTTGTATTTAGAGTATGTTTAGGAGACTTAATGGATAAGTCTCGTTATTGATAACTGATAAGGAGTGTTTTGCTTGACAGACAAGTATTATCCTCATCTGATAAGTGTTGTGACTCATCGTTATATTTGATTGGGATTCTGGATCCTTCTATGAAGATATTATCATATTTGGACTCTTTTATGAGCTGCGTATTTTCCTTTATTTATTAATTACGAAATTAATAAATAATTAGGGTTTCGGGCCTTTTGTCGGGCTTAATTCTTGGACCAAACTAGGTCTAATTAATATATCATTAATTATTTCTAGGGTTATATTTCAGCCCATATCACCTTCCACCCATAAGCCTATTTCATAGTCCACCAACTTATTGTTGACCAGCTACCTTCTCGTTTCAACCGATCTTTCCGACCACTCTCCAATCATTTCAGTGATTTCACTACCATTCAGATCTACTCCTCCCTCCGACCACATCATATATGTACATTCATCTTCCCTCTCTCTCCCCGTCTCTTGAATAGAGAAAAAAAAACATTTTTAGGCTTTACACCTGGGAATGTAGTTCAATTAGTCAGAGCACTTCCCCGTCAAAGCAGAAGCAGTGGGTTCAACCAGATTGACTTCTTCTTTCTTTGTTCATGGGCTTGAACGCTAGTTCGTCTACTTCTCAGATGGCTCGCACCCTAGGTGGTTCTCGGGAACCTAATCACTGAATAAACTTTTGATAATTTTTGTTAACATCTCATCGACAAGTATTTTCATATTTATATAAAATCGTCAATTGTCTGTTTTTATAATTCGTATAATAATGCTTTTTATGTCATGTATTTTTATTTTATGTAGGTTTTATGTTTTATGTTTTTATGTATTTATAAAATTTACTTTTTAAAATATAATAATTCTTTTTATGTTCTGTATTTTCATTTTATGTAGGTTTTATGTTTTCCAATTTTATGTAGTTATAAAATTTACTTTTAAAATATACAAAACATAGGGTTTATTTATTTTTTTTATAAAATAGAGAACATAGTTATTTGTCAAATTAATTTTGAAATGAACATACTTATTGGTTACACTGCATATTTACCCTAATTACTAAATACATAACATACTTTTCTATGGAAAAAAAAATACCAAATGTACAAAATTTAAAAAATACAGAACATACTGAACATATTAAAAAATTATCTGTAAAATACAGAACTTAAAAATCCATCTTTTTAATTCAAAACATAAAATTTTGGGTTAACTTAAAAACACAACATAAAATTTGTAAAAATAATTTACAAATTAAAAGTATTTAAAAATTAAATTAACATACAGGGTGCCAAAGAAAAGAAACAGACGTGTGGCCCTCCGTGCAATGCAAATAGGATGGAAGTCGGTTAGTCTAATCTGATGGTTGACATTTAGTTACCTAGTTACTCACTTAAGCTAGTTCCTCATTGAACCGTCCTATATATATATATATATATATGTATATATATGTATATATATTAAATAACTTAATGAATAACATTATTATACATGCATCAAGAATCTAAACTTAATACTAAATAAGGCCGTGTTATTTTGGGATGTTATGGATTAAAAACTGTGCTTGTAAATTAATTGTTAGGGTTTAGAGAGTTTCGAGCTTTAATGGTTGTTCTCGTATTTCGTGACTAAATCGGTCCTCACAAGATGCATACGTATCTCAATTCGTAATTGAGAATCAAGCCAAAAACGTAGTTCTTGGTGTTGCCCTCGGGGCTATGACGGCAGGGGCACACCAAGGACGTAGTGACTTGTATGTCCTTATTCGAGGATGAAGTATAAAACGTTGTAGATGACGTATGGAGCTGTGTGCAAAACGTAGTAGATGACGTATGGAGCTGTGTCCAAAACGTTGTAGATGACGTATGGAGCTGTGTCCAAAACGTTGTTCTATTGTGAAGGAGCAGGGTCCTTATATAGGCGTTAGGCGTCTGGAGCCTCGTATTTAGAGTATGTTTAGGAGACTTAGCGAATAAGTCTCCTTTTTGATAATGGATAAACATTGTATTTCTTGATGAACAAGTATTTTCCTTGTTGATAAGGACTATGACTCATTATTTCTTTTAATTGGGATTCTGGATCATTCTTTGATGGATTTGCTATATTTTGGACTCCTTTCCCGAGCTGTATATTTTCCCTATTTATTAATTACGAAATTAATAAATAATTAGGGTTTTGGACCTTTCTTATTGGGCCGTGTTCTTGTACCAATCCGGGTCTAAGTAATACGTAATTAATTGCACTTCTATGATTATTTTTCAGCCCATATCAGGTACCAAGTGAATTCATGTTGTGAATTCGTTTTCATTTAAATAATATAGAAAAAAAATATTTTAAAATCTCAAAAAAATATAATAATAATAATAACAGTTTTTTAATTATTGGAGTTGGACAAATATTGTGATTTTAAAAATGGTATAAAGAAAAGTATTGGAAGCGGGTTCTTCGAACATGTAGTTGGGGAGTTATAAGTAGTTATCAAAAATTGTTATGATGTAGTTGTTGGATGTGTGAGCATATTAATTGTTTGTCAAATGGAGGAGGTCAGAAGTTCAATTCTTAGTAATAACATTTTTTAACATTAATATAATAAAAAGGTATATTGATAAATTACTAAATAGGCTTGAAAACCCATGTTCTCCTGTTATAGAGATAATGGATGGATGGATTAGTTTATGATCACATTATTAACTTCAAAATATAGCATGATCGTTAATATTTGTTGCTTATTAGCGGTGACATGTTAACATTAACACCATAGCAGCTACCACCATAACAGCTACCACGTTAAAACTCAAATTCTTGTATCAAATTTATCATTAAACAATTTACCAAATTTCGACTACAAAATTCGGGATCATTCTCGTCCTAGCATTTTGTGCGGCTAATAATCTCTTCTTTCTCAAAATATTTTAATCAAATATCAGACATAACTAAAAAAGATTAAGAATCTAAAAAATATTTCAGTTTTTTAAAATATGTCGATTAATTATTTATCATCTTAACATTAATAAATTTTCTTTTTCACAAGTCATCACATTTATAAAATTGAACCCATGTGTATTAACATGTCATTAAAATTAAAAAAAAGTTATGTATAATTTGGAAAGAGATTTAATTTAGAACTCCTAACATTACTCCTAATTCCTAAATTACATTCGGTCACGGACTTGATCATACATTAGTTGATGATTAGTTGTAATTAACATTCTTTAGAAAAAATAAAATTAAAGCTACAATTATAGAAATATTTTCGTCTTTTAATTTTCGATCACAAGTAAACTTACCCCCGTTACTATTCTCTTCACCAATCGGGTAAAACCTGTTTTTACGTATAAATTTCTTCTAAACACACCTTACCAAAAGCCGTAAAATATTGGCAGGAGTTTTCCATGCAAAAGTTTATTACTATTCTTTCCGTAAAGATAGAAGAAATTATTAAAATTTGTAGATTTGTTTAGTTGATTCAGCTAACCTTTACATCAATTTACTGTTTTATACACTCAACTTCCCCTTTCGTTTGCATTAAATACTACAGGCGCCCACAATTTGATTTTTATTCTGAAAAGACAAATGATAAAATCTTATCAAAATGAGAGTTTTCTTCCCACGTGGATATTGCGTGTATAATTTTTAAAAAAATGAATCTTATAGACTTTGGACAATAATGTATACGCCCTACTGTGGTCCAAAGTTAAATGTATGAAATAAGAGAAAGAAATAAGAAAATTGCAGTTCCAAATAAAAAGTTAAGACAGTGTTCTAGAAACTTTTTGTTGAAAGAAAAAAAAAAGAAAGGTAAAAAATTTGATTTGTCTCAAAAATCTTTATATATTTGTCTCAAAAATCTTCTTCCCATTTTTGAAAAGATTTAGAGAAAAAAAAAATCTTATTTTCTATTTTTTTTTTTTAATTAATTCGGGAACACATCGTAAATGTCGTTCATGTTCGGATCCTAACAAACTAACCTTGTCGTTGCTTCTTTATTGGCTTCATGTGCTTTGGGAGTTTGTTTTATGTGTAATTTCATAACGTTAGTGCGTTTGTTGCGCTTTTAGTTATAGAATTTTTCTAGTAATTATATTGTAAGTTTCCAGTCAAGGCTCAACAAAGCATGCTCACTGAACCAAAAGAGTGTTCTTGAAACTTGTGGCATGCTGCAATTATACAGTTTAATAAATCATAATGCATCCGTGGATTCAGTGTATAGATTTTCAGGCTTCAGCAGATTGTTGTTTAAATGCACTATACAGGTAGCTTTGAGTAAAACAGAGCAACAATGTCTTCCAATTAAACTACGAAAAGCTTCAACTGTAAAGAGATAAGTTAAGCATGGATTCTCATTTACATAAAACGCTAACGTTTTGAAGCATAATATAGAATGAGACCACTGAATTCAGAAACATGATATTTTTTTACCACATTAAGATCTATAAACGAAATGGGCTAAAAGAAGATTGATTTGGCTAGTCGTACGAGATGCACAGCTAACAGCAGTCCAATGACGCCTGCATTTGCCAATACTAATTATTCGACCTAAAATTACAAACAAAAGTCAGACAGAATTGTTGTACCCCAATAGTATTCTTTGTTCATGTGATGCTGTTTAATCAAAAGACTCGTCTGACTGATCTTCGGACGTCAACTCTGAAACACCTTCCTCCTCATCATCTTCATCGCTCTCAACAATTTTCATCACAGGTTTATTGGCCATTTTGTTCATTGCAGCAGTCTTGCTTGCCCGTTGTGAACGGCTGCTCATCGTGACAGGATTATTAGGGACAACAGATTTGGGAGACGTTTCTTCTTCAGAGGATGACTCTTCATCCTTCGCTCTTCTTCTTGGACGGGGTGGTCTGGTTGATCGTGGTGCCACTGGCGTTGGAATATCAGTGCACTCATACTCACTAAGGTTAAGTTTTAGTTGCAACCTCCCTACATGAAACCATATCAGGAAAAATTAATTAAAATGAAAGAATTAACAAGCACTGATACATATACAGGGGAAATTCCTGCAATTATAAGCAATGATTGTAAATCTCCAACTCCAGACCCATGGCATGCAAGAAATAAAGAGGAAAGATTTGTCAACATTGCGTGATGAAAATATATATCTTATTATTGCATCTGCTTTGTCAAATATGTATCTATCTTTTCTTACTCCCCAGATAAGTTTTTAAAAAATAATTACCTTGCATCGGTATATAACTATATATATTAGGATACTCGTAGCTTGCTCTTGTACCCAGAAGAACGCTGCATCCCAATTTTACAATACCATCTGTATTTTTCACCCCGTAAAATGCAAGTAAAAAAAACACTTCCCTAGTTTCTAGTTTCCATCTCGTCCACCTAATTACACCAATTTCTAGTTTCCAACACATTTCATAAGGATTATTAATAGCATAGGGATTGACTAAATAGTAATAATAAACTAAGAAGCAAGTCCAAGGGATTATTTTAAGGATTTAGTATGGTAAAATGAGAGCAAATGGGAATCCTCAACCCCAAACATAATCTGTCGCAAACAAAGCCTTAGTACTGATTTCCTAGATGAGGAAGGGAGTATGCAATGAACAAGAACATATCATCACCCCATTAAATCAAGAAAAATAGATTAAAAGTTAAAGTTGACACAAAATTAAGAAACAAGGCTTTACCCAGAATAAGGTTAGCTTGATCAGGATGCAAATCCTGTTCTTGATCTTTATCAGCTGTTTGAAGACGTTCTGAAACCCGCTTCAGCTCCTTAGCCAACTCCCTTTCTGAAGAGACATATTCCACCACACGATTCATAAGACGCCTCATTAACTTTATGGGTCCTTGTTCAGTTACACGGAAATGGAGCATTGGGATTATTTTGCAAATAGCCACTAGATATGCCTTCTCTGCAGCTGTCTTCTTTGAAGGGAAAGATACAGCCTAAATAAAGGTGAGGGTGAGTGGAAAATGTTGTAGTAACAAAGATTGGAAAAAAGAAAAATACTCATAGTTCTAACAAGAGCAACAATCAAATTTTAGCAACACCTCTACTAATGTCGTAAATAACATTACCCATTAATTAAAATTATGATATCACTTGCTACATAACACTAGAGATCATGTCTTACACACATATTATCCAAGCATATCAAAGTTAGATTACCTCGGCAGCTATGCGTAAAGCAAGACCTTCGTCTCCATTCTCAAATTCATGGGAACTATTCTCTAGATCATCAATTCCATCTGAGGGACTGCTGCTACAAGTTCCATCTACCTGTTCTGTCTCTTTTACATACAATGGAGTCTGGAACATCTGCAGCATAAAACGTGAAGCTTGCACAGCACGCTTACGCATGTTAGATACCATTACTGGGGATCCAGCAGGATTACCATTTATGCCTGGCCACATTGAACGCATGATAGGAATGAAAGCCCTCGACATACATTTCTGCACATAAACATTTGCAATACCAATATCATTACCCACTCTTATTTCGTAGAAAAATGAATTGTAGCACCTGCTTATGGTATAAAACATAGACACAGATCAGTGTTACTTGCCTTGTGATTCACAGAGAGTGATGAATAATGCTCAAAGAATACAGATAGACATTGCTTTAACCTAATCAATTGAAAAGAATAAATCATCAATTTTTTTCAGAGAAGAAAACTGAAATAAGAATAAAATCAAAGCAAATCACCTCAGCAGCTCCGTAATTTCACTGCAAAAATAAAGGTTCATCAGCTTCTCAAGAAGTGAAGGATGTGATGAAGCAGGTATCGTTGGGTACTTATCACTCAAGAGTAGAATTTTTGCAAACCCCTCCCCAAGAACAGCTTGCACGGACTCATCCTCATCAACCTCTGTAATTTTGGTCCTTTTGAATCTTTCAAGCCCAGCTAATAACAGATCAAGCAGTTCAATACCCATTTCCTCTTCAGAACTGACAAATTTGATAGGATCGGAAGGTATTGCCTCCTGAAGTTCTGATGCAAGATCCGGGGTAATGGCTTTGCTAATTTCATGCGGTCCATGCCACATTGAAAGATCGATCAAAGCCTTACCAGCCATCGCACTAATTGGTGAGGATCCTTTCACGAAGGAAACTAATAACTGCTTCGTTAGTTCGTCACTGGGTTTCTTCTCTAATAATCCAAAGAGACCGAGGCACCTAATTGCTGCCCTCTGTATGTCTACATGGATGTGTTTAGCCTGCATGATCAAATGTCATTTAATTCATAAATTACATAAAGGTCATGTATATCAATCACAACGAATGTTCCAAACTTACAAGGCAAACGTTTATACACATACCCCGGGTAACAATAAAGACAATAGAAGTTCTGCAGGTTCGATGGACTTTCCAAGCATCCACCGAAATGAGTTAGTGTTTTCCAAGATCAGGCCGGTCACAGAAAGGCAGTGCATCCACTGTACAAAGTTTGCTGTTCTCTCCCTGCAAGGTTGAGCAAGCTTCTCAATGACCCCAAGAAATACTTCTTCAAATTCTCCCGAAGCAGCATAAACTTTTTTAGCCAGTCCTGACACTGCCTCAGCCCATTGCCTATCTCCACCAAGATTGATCCCATCTCCTATGACAACTTCATTACCATCATCATCTAATTCATGTTCAGGAGGCATCTCTAGCAACTCCTGGATAAATGCACCAGCAACTTTCCTATTTGAAGTGTCTGAGAAATCAATCATCTCACCAAGCAAAAGTAGTTGTCTAGATGTAAAACGACAATTTGGTCCTGGAAAGATAAAATAAATCTGAATTGTAAAGCTCAATATATATTCAAAAATCAATAAAGAATGTGAACTGCTAATATATATATATTTTTTTATAATGTAAACTGCTAATTACCGGCAGCAATATGAGCCTTCACCAATTCGACATATTCAGAAACAGTTTCAGGAAGAACTTTCTCCAGAAGGTCATTAGTATCTGATGCTTCTGCTGCATATACAGCAGCTTCACTTCCCATTGTCATAGCTGCATCAGAACCTTTTGCCTGTTCAAATATCAAAAAAACATAATCAGCAGGAGTCATTACACTTACAAATCAACAATTAAATTGATGTGCTTTAACAATTTCATTACATCTTAAAGATTTAGCAATGTACTAAACATTTCCCAATTACAGTGATTCACCTTCAGCAGTAGAGAGTTCCAACTCATGCAACCAAAAAATGCATGTGATAAATTGATAAAAATGGCAAGTACAAGTGGCACAACAATTAATTCTCCAGGATTACATAGTAGTGTACTAAGGGTTTATATAAAAGAAAAGACTAATGTCGAGTTGTATGCAAGACTTGAAGTTAAGATAACATTAACATATATAACAGAGATAGTAATATGAATCAGTTTATAACAAATTTATAATGCAATTGATAAAAACAAGAAATCACACAATTTATGATGAAGGTAACTCATATAAAGTTTTATTGCTCGCATGTTCAATTGTACAAAATGGACAATGAAGCAAAAACATTGAACGCCACATAATGCAGTCAACATATGATCGGTCATCGGCAAGAACTTACCAGAGGGCAGAGAGAAACTATTGTTCAATGTAGGTGTGTCAATACAAAATAGCAAAATAGATATCAGTATTATAATACATCTTCACCTAAGATAGAGCTTGTACCGGACACATGTCTATTATTAGCTAACATACCATAAGCTAAAAAACTAAGGTGTTGCAAACAATCTCAGCAGAGTTGTCTCATTCATTTTGCTTTCTGCTGTATTGTTAATGAATACTCTGAAGAAGAGAAAAAAAAATCAAACACAGGCTACAGAAGCAATAGAGTAAGACTTACTGGGTAGACAGTCAGACCAACTAATCCTCGAAAGGCGCCAACATAACATTCAATGAAAATTCAAACTAGTTTAAATCATGCCCAATTATAAGCAGAATTTATTCTGAAACAGTGAAACTCAATAACATTCACCTGTGCCGTAGCATGTAAGTGCTTACACACAGTCCTCCAATATAGAGCGACCTCTGGTTCCATCAGTTGGATGTGTGGATTGCACTGCTCTGCAAATAAACAATTAGAACTACTGTAAGAAGACAAAATTATGAAATTTTGAGGTCCACAAGACACGCAAGATTTGAGTTGTGCTTTTCATTCTTTCTGCAACTTTTGTGAGTTTCAGCAAATTTTTAAGTTTGAAGCATGCTTTATTGCCGATTCTCGACTTGCATCAAATCACTTCCTTAGGGTTGCAAATTTTGCGCCTACTCACAAGGCTGAGTAAAGCATGGGTAAGCGCACTTTTCTTAACACTGGATAGCTAATAGAAACTAATAGGAGAGTTACTAGTTGTTGGAACTAAAAATATTGCTCAAGAGGGTATAGTTAACAGTACCAACCTTCACTGCCATCCCTTGTTGATAGATTGTATTGTTTGAGACTTCCACTTTCTTGAACATTCCCCAGCCCAGCATGAAGAAGGGCTTCCATGACAGACTCCCCTACCAGCTCATAAGTTTCAACATCAAGGTACCTTAGAAGCACAATGGGGTCTCTGCTACAACTCTTCATAAGCCATTCATCTTTTATCAATGCAAGACATTGCTCCACAACTGCTGTTGATCGATCAGCAAGTCCCCTACGTAGAATGATTGTCCGGAGCTTTATACTGAAAGCAGTGTACCATAGAAAACCATTAGGCATCAAATCATTGTAAAAAGGTTAAACATTAGAACAAGGTCCAAGACCCAAACTGCTAAGAATTCTTGAACATACAAACCATTATCACCTAAATAATACATAATAGCTTGAAGATTGAGGAAAATCTGTGCACGGGAAAATATTGTAATTAGTAACAAAAAGACATCAAGTTAGAGCCACATTCTGTTGCATGAAAAACAAAGTGAATGAACTCAAAATTACCCTATTTGATTAACCATTTTTTGCAACAAAAACAAGACCAGAGTTAGACCTAACAACTTGGGGTAAGCAATTTTGTCTCTAATGATAAAGACTAGCATTCAGTATAAAACAGCAATAACCACAGCAACACCACTTTTTGTTAACTATAGAATGCAAGTGCCCTGAGTTCCTTGCTGAAGAGCATTAACAAAGTTACTGTACGTCACAACAGAAAATTAATTCTGATATCGGGAAGCCCATACAAAAACATCCAATAAATACTCTTGCCAGGCTCGAAATTTGAACTCTTGACAGGCTCGAAATTTTAATTTTAATTAATAATAACCGTTAAAACCTTCTGATACATCTTAAATGTGTCTACAAATGCAAATGTGGCAGGAAAAAAAAACTTGACCAAAAATAAAATAAAAATGTCAGATAACTGACGAGGATAAAAGGAAGTCACCTGTATTACCAAATTGGAAAGGAAATCTTACAATTATAACTATAATGTGCAATCATTAATACAAGATGGGAATGATAGATTTGGTACCAAAGACCTTTAGTTGATTGACAATTCCTTTACATCCAATATGTACAACTTTAGGAGAAAGATTTTGGAGAGAAATGGCTAAAAGCTTCTTTCTCCTCTCCTCAAGAAAACTCAGGAAAACAAATAGAAAGGTTACATTACAACTTCCTCTTCTTTTTACTTTAAATCAAGAATTGGTAACCATGGCACTATTGTTATATGTAGTATAAAGGAATCACCTAATGGGTATAGCTCCATAAAGGGAACATTTTTGTATTTTATAATGTGTTCTTTAGTCTTTACTATTCATAAGTGTTGCACATTTTTAATGGTGGATCATAGGAGCTGATAGTTTTTCGGAAAGAGGTGTGATTCATATTATGCATGTTTAAATTAAAGCAGCTGCGAAAAATGGTCTACAAAAGATAGTTTGCATATTAAAATTTGACTTAGTTATACATACTCTTACTACTTGCCATCAATTTTATTCTCCAGTTAACATACATATAGGTGACTTGAAGGTTATGATCATAAGATTACTACCAGAATTCATTCTTATATGCTACAATTCATTCAGAAACAGATGGAATTGTCAGATTATATGAGACTATGCGGAATTAATAAAAGGAACGATAGTAGAGGGGAGAGAAATAGATTGGTAGAGACTTTAGTTTATAGATTATAATGTCTACTACAATATTACAAAGGAGGCAAGAGCCTCAATATATAGAAAAAATGAAACTTGGTGGCTTCTCTTGCTACAGTAACCAGGTACTAAATGATGTCATCTTGATGACCCAAGCATGCTTATGTCATAGTTATTTCTAATATTTAACAGGAATTTATGTAGTAGTCTATTTTACGGTGTACGCTAATGGTCTCACAAATATGGGTTATTCATGTCCAAGTTGTACATGGGATGTTCCAAACTTGTTGAAAGAACTTTAAGGAATAAACATGGTTGTTGTTTGGCTTACAAAACCAGAGTGGAGTCTGTTTTTAAAACTAGAAAAAATGACTTATTTGTCACTTAAGAGTTGATAATTTATAAGTACAGATTAGGTGTGTTTTTTTACTTTTTCAGAATTTTAGTTTGACAAACAAAAAAACAATATTATTTACACAATTTGCAACTTCTAATATTATTTCTCACTTTTAAAATAAAATTTAGTAACTTGTAAGTTATATATTACTATCAATTAAACTTGCCAAACAGATAATGACTTTTTTTAATAAAAAAAAGGTACTTAACTTGCAAGTTAAAATTTATAAAAAAAATTAAGCTTTAAAATTTTCAAGGCAAGCAAAATAGCTAGACTAATACATATTATTGTAACATTTTTTGCTAGTTCTTCAAGAGTTACACCTTGTCTGGACGAACAGTACAGATTCATAACTTATGTCCTGATGCCACTAGTATAAATCCCTTTACGTTAGAAAATTCTTAATCCTGGTTTGGCCTTAAGTAAATATGACAAGTACCATGAAAGATTGTAAATAGGAAATGAATCTCATCTAGATTCTAGAGTTTAAATAAGTTATCATTGTAGGAAATTACGGATCAAAACAATATCAAAAAAATAGTAATATCAATACAAAATGAAGAACATTTAATTGAAAAACAAGGTTTTGAGCATTATGATTTGGATTTACCTCAAGCTCTGAAGGGGAAATTTACTAGCCAGAACAAAATATGCTGTTTTGCGAACTGATTCATTTATATCAAGAGTGCGGTCAATGATAACTTGTGAAGTTGCACTTGAAGGTGGCAAACAAAGTAGTATTGTCTTACGGACATCCTAAACAAATACAAACAAAAATTAAAAGGGAACTGCACACTTACATGATAAGGATAAAATTAAGTTGTACCAACAGTACAAACTATAGACATTTTTAAAACAGTGATCACTAAGCACCCAACAACAATAATAATAATATGTCCTGATGGATAATAAATGTAAATAGAGCATACCGCATTCTGTTCTTGAGGCAATGATTGAAGAAAGAGTTCAAGAATGTCACTATTCTCTGCATCATTTGCAAAACGTGAAAGAGCCCTGATAACACATGCACGGATCATCGGAACTTTATCCGATATCCTTGACTTCAGACAATCTATCACCTCATCCCACAGATCATCGCTTACTTCTGTGTCATCTGGCAGCCGTACTATGATCTAGAAGTGAAACAGTAAAACATTTATAATAGACATGCGTCACATCAAAATTTAACACTGCCAAGCAAGTTAAACACAAATTTAAACATACAGTGTTAAATGACAAGTTCATAAAACTGAAATACGGGACATTTTTTTCCGATCTACAGATTAAGAGAGTGAATGTTTAGTATCACCCCTCTTAGCATTATTAACAAATCCACATGACCACATGTTCAGCTATGTATTTTAAAAATATTCAAGCAGCCAAAGAACCAACTTATATGTCGATCTGGTTTTTTGTTGCCAAGAGAAAAACAAATGCACTATCAAACATATGGAAAACTCAAGGTACTGTAATATCTTTAATTAACTGCACAGTTGAATTAGGATGAACACAAGGAATTCCAATCTTTCTACCATATACGAGTAATAAAACTTTGGACATTGCAGTTCAGTTTACTTACATTTTTGTAAACACTTAACAAGTATATCAAAGAGGTATAACCTTTGAGTGTCAGAAAATAAATTGGATAGCGAACCTAATAGAACCATATTACAAAATAATATTCGACCTTTCAGTGATCTTAAACAGTGAAATTAAGACGCAGTATCAAAAAATCAAGGATTTCCCCTGAAGTGCTATGATTTTTTTTTACTTATTCAGACAAAATATTCCTATACCAAGACTAACAAACTATAAACTCCATATTGTACACCATACAGTGGGAGCATTATCAATTATATCCCCGACACCTTCCTGTGCAAGCGCACAATACATATATAGTATGTGTATTATTTCAAATTAAAGTTTACAAGCATTCCTGTTAGAAAAACATTAGCATTACAAAATCTAAATCTTCCCACTATACGGTACTCGCTTTTGTGCAATACATAATTAGCCTAAGAAAGTTGTGCCCGTTATATATCATAATTACCTAGAACTAGCCACAGTTCTCCAAACTTCGGAATCAAAATCATATGCTTAAAAATATATTCCAAAATACAAAATAAATTTGTAAGAAATTAAATTAACAACATTTTAATCGCGGTCCTTGATATCTCTGCTTTCAATTACAGCAACTCGCACACATTCAAACACGCCTAAATGACTTATTTACTCATAACAGTGAAATTAAACATAAACAATTTAATCAAACAAGTCAATAAATCACAAATTAAAAAGAAATTACCTCAGAGATGATCTGGCAAGCTCGAAACCTAGCAGTCTTATTGGCAGCAGCGGTAGCTACGATAAGAAAGCGAAGAAAGTCCTGGAGAAAGTCATCGCAATCAGGCGACGTGGCAAAAGCAGAGACGAATCGAACGGTTCGTTCAGCGGAAGCAAGGCGGCGCTGGTAATTGAACAGAGGAGTTAGGGTTTTCGAGAAAGCGGAGAAGAAATTGAGCGGCGAAGATGATTTGATTGAGTATAGATCTTTTAGCTTTCGGACGTGAGTTGCGTTTGATGCTTTTGCTTCTTCTAGAATTGTACCGATCTTTTCGATTATTCGACTCTCTTCGTCGCTCGCTACCGCCATTGCTTTCGGATTAAAATTCCCCAAATGCTCTCTCGGTGAAATTTATATGTTTGAATTTGTTGTTGTGTTGTAAATTTTTGAAATGGCGATTTGGAATTTGACCGCTCGAATGAATTTTTGAAATATGGGAGCGGGGAATCTGAATTTTGATTTTTGGAGCCCAAACATAAATTTTTAATGGGTCATTGGACATCCCGTCTGCTAATTATTGGAGCGGAGCATTCTCAATATTTTATTTAGGATGTTCGTTTTAAAAAAAAATATTTTAAAAAAATAGTGATAATAAGATAACATTTATTACAAAAATAATGAATATGTTTATATTTTGGCTTTTTTATATTTTTATTTAACTTTTTTTAAAATGGCTCCCCGCGAAGAAATATTGAGTTATTGGACTCGTTTCTTCCCCTTTTCCAGAATTAGTGCTTTCATTGTTGTTGTTATTACTTTTA
Organism: Heracleum sosnowskyi; assembly: GCA_030848705.1. Taxonomy (NCBI): domain Eukaryota; kingdom Viridiplantae; phylum Streptophyta; class Magnoliopsida; order Apiales; family Apiaceae; genus Heracleum; species Heracleum sosnowskyi. The sequence continues at coordinate 16,071,276 of CM061237.1, forward strand.
CTAGCTTATAGCCCGTGCGATGCACGGTTACTTAAATTTTATTTATAATTATTTTTAGATTTTAAATCTAACGGTTTTCACCTATCTATTTAAGATTAAACGATTTTTATTATTTTGATATTAAATGGGTTTCCTTATTTAATTACAACTTTTTTTATGTTTTAACTTTTTGGAAAATCCAATCCTAATATAATATCTTTTAACTTATATCATTTTTAGATAATAACTTCTTTTTATATGATATAATCTTGATCTTCTATTTTTCAAAGTATTGGATCTAACGGTTGAGAATGTTTTGGCGGTATTTAGGACCAAACTACCACGATAACATCATTAATTTTTTAAATATTTTTTTAATATATTTTTTTAAAATATTTATTGCTAAAATATAATATACTCTCTTTTGTAATATGTTAATGATGCGGGAACTTTGAACTTTTGAGAAAATACATTATCAATTAAAATATAAATTTTTTTTGTAATAGTTTATCTTTTAAAGTAGTACACCGTGACGATCAAAATTCTGTAAAAAATTCATTTTTTATAGTATATCCCGTAAAAATCTATGTTATTATATTAAAGACTAAATAATGAAAGCTTTCTTATAAGTATGGTCGCTTGATCACTCAATTCATAATCGTTGGATCTTTCAAATTAAATTGTTGAGAAACGTTAGATATAAAAGTAAAATTTATCACGTGCAATGATCTAAGGTTTGAATCTACCAACAACATAATTTACAGGATTTTTTTGAAAAATAAGAATTTTTTCATTCTTTTTTCTTGTAGACATGGGTTATTTGATAATATTTTTTATAAAGTACGATTTTTCAAAAAAGTACTATACTAATTGATTAACAAACTTTTAAAGTTTCGAATTTAATAATTTACAATGTATATAGGTTAAAAAAGTTAGGTCTCTTCTGTAGCTGAGTCTAAAATTTCAAAATACGGTTTTTTTAAATATGAATATAGTCCTGCTAACAATGAAATTAGGTCTTTATGAGTTCTTATAAAACAAAATCACCATTTGCGTATAATTTATTATTTAATAATAAATAATATTTAATTAGTTATGATAAAAAATTTAATAAAATAAGATAAAAAAAATGCACAATTTTATAAAATTTTATCCTCGTATTATTATATTCTTTGTTGATTTGAATTTTTCTTAGATTGATTTCAATTTTTGAACATAGATTTCTAAATTTAAAATAGTTAGAAAAAAGTAATTAAATTGACATTAAAATAATGATGACGTAATAATGATTATTAGAATTTAAATACCCACTTTACTAATTTGGGCTTTATCTTGTGTTTTAAAAATTAGATTTTGACGATTTTACACCCAGATAACTAAATTATCTTTAATTAAAAGATGGCTTAACAATTTTTATCTAACTGGAATTCTCCATGAAAGAGAAAAGAAAGTCACGAATTTTTTACATGGAGAATTCTATTCAATATAGAAAACTTATTTATATTTGGTTTAAATTATCAAAATACACTTTTTAAAATTTAAATATAATCTTATTATTAATAAAATACACTTTTTTAATATTTGATCTAACGATTTTCATTTATCTAGTTAAGATCTAATGGTCCTTATTAGTTTGGTTGTCCAAGACCGTACCATCAAAACTTTGGATAAGATCCATATTATACTTATTATATATAAGGATTTAATATAATAAGGATATCAAGTATATACTGATATAAGTATCTTACTAACTGCTTTTACTTTTAATGTTTCGGTTTATTTACAGTGTATATAAAATTTTAAAATACATTATTACTTAAAAATTATTAAATAGAATAAAAATTATGTTATGATTATATAAAATTTTATTCTCATATTATTATATTCTTTATCGATTTGAATTTGTTCTTAATTAATTTTAATACTTTATTGAAAGAAACATAAAATTTCTATATTTAATACTTTATAATCCAACAGATCATATACTTTTGGTAGTACAGTGACCGACCAAAGTTTTGGATAAGATCTCCCTTACGCTTATTATATATAAGGTATCATAAATTCAAGAGAAAAGATATTTAAGAATTTTTACATAGAAAACTTTTAAATTATCAAAATACACTTTTTAGTATTTAAATATAATTATATTATTAATCAGATACACTTTTTAATATTAGATCTAACAATTCTAATCGATCTATTTAAGATCTAACTGTAATTATTAATTTGGTCGTATAGTGATCGTACACGGACCATATCGATTTTAATTTTTTCTTAAATTGATTTTAATATTTTATTGAAATAAAAATAGAATTTATAAATTTAAAAGAATTAGGAAAAAAATTAAATCTACAATAAAAAAATATTTATTAAAATTTAGATAATCACTTTACTGTTTGGGCTCTATCTTGAGTTTTAGACAACAGATTTTAACGATTTTACAGACCATGCGAAGCTAACAAAATTATCTTTAATTTAATGATGGTTTATTAATTTTTATCTAACTGGAACTATCCATAAACTAAAGAGAAAAGATAATTACGAATTTTTACATAAAGATTTCTATTTAATATAGAAAACCCATTTATAGTTGATTTAAATTATCAAAATACATCTTTTAGTATTTAAATACTATCCTATTATTAATCAAATACAATTTTTAATATTATATCTAACGGTCCTCGTCTATTTGAATATTTATAGTTTTATAATCCAACGGATCATATACTTTTGGTAGTACAGTGACCGACCAAAGTTTTGGATAAGATCTCCCTTACGCTTATTATATATAAGGTATCATAAATTCAAGAGAAAAGATATTTAAGAATTTTTACATAGAAAACTTTTAAATTATCAAAATACACTTTTTAGTATTTAAATATAATTATATTATTAATCAGATACACTTTTTAATATTAGATCTAACAATTCTAATCGATCTATTTAAGATCTAACTGTAATTATTAATTTGGTCGTATAGTGATCGTACACGGACCATATCGATTTTAATTTTTTCTTAAATTGATTTTAATATTTTATTGAAATAAAAATAGAATTTATAAATTTAAAAGAATTAGGAAAAAAATTAAATCTACAATAAAAAAATATTTATTAAAATTTAGATAATCACTTTACTGTTTGGGCTATATCTTGAGTTTTAGACAACAGATTTTAACGATTTTACAGCCCATGCGAAGCTAACACAATTATCTTTAATTTAATGATGGTTTATTAATTTTTATCTAACTGGAACTATCCATAAACTAAAGAGAAAAGATAATTACGAATTTTTACATAAAGATTTCTATTCAATATAGAAAACCTATTTATAGTTGGTTTAAATTATCAAAATACATCTTTTAGTATTTAAATACTATCCTATTATTAATCAAATACAATTTTTAATATTATATCTAACGGTCCTCGTCTATTTGAATATTTATAGTTTTATAATCCAACGGATCATATACTTTTGGTAGTACAGTGACCGACCAAAGTTTTGGATAAGATCTCCCTTACGCTTATTATATATAAGGTATTAATTTTTAGTTGTCTTCTAGTGTTTGTAGTACAAATAAAAAAATTTGTTGTGAATGAACGAGTGTTTGTAGTGAGCTTCGGTATATGAATTTAAATACAAATTTTACCTTTTTTCTCTATTTTCATTTAATTTTTCAAGTAATTATACAAATTAGTTAAAAACAGGGAGGAAAAAATAATCAAAATTATTGATAATAAAGTTACATTCATCACAAAAAATAATGAGTATGATTACTGGGCATGTTTGGCTACCTTCTTTTAGGTTAGCTTATGTATTATAAGTTGATAACAACTTTTGAGTACCCGATTTATAACTCAATTTATAATAAGTTGAATGTTAGGAAAGATGTACATTTAACCCAACTTATTTACCTTTATATCCGGGATTATATTTTATCGGGGTTTGATTTTTTCGCCAGATTTGGATCATTTGTAAAAGGGATATGAGATATGTATCATATTTTCGAGCCGGATATAAGTCGAGATACTGAATAGTCCGGATGCACCGGCAGAAACTATATAACTAGAGACTAGAACCTCTTTATTTTACTACTCGACAACACAACGAGAAACCAGAAAATACTAGCTGTGAACTTGGACTTCTGGGACTAGTATTGAATTTAACAGGTACAAGATATATAACACAGTAACATCATCAAGAAAATCACCAACTTACTGATCTAATCTTATCCGTCTCGTCTACCTTCTACTCCATTTCTCTTCATGACCCTTTGCATCTCACTCCGAAACCTCATACGCACTTTCTACGAGTAAAGATCAACATTGTCGTTGTTGTGGATTAAAAAACGTACTTGTATATTAACTGTTAAGATTAATGAGCTTTCGAGCTTTAATGGCTGCACTTGTGTTTCAAGACTAAATCGGTCCTCACAAGATGCCTACGTATCTCAATTCGTTATTGAGAATCAAGCCAAAGACGTAGTTCTTGGTGTTGCCCTCGGGGCTATGGCGGCAGGGGCACACCAAGGACGTAGTGACTTGTATGTCCTTATTCGAGGATGAAGTCTAAAACGTAGTTCTAGGGGTGCCTTCGTGGCTTGTTGCGCTTTTGAGGCGTTGTGACGTATGGAGCTGTGCCAAAACGTAGTTTTGATTGTAGGATCAGGGTCCTTATATAGGCGTCTGGAGCCTGGTATTTATGGTATGTTTAGGAGACTTAGCGATAAGTCTCCTTATTGATAATGGATAAGCATCGTATTTCTTGCTCGAGAAGTCTTTTCCTTGTTGATAAAGGCCATGACTCATTAATTGGGATTCTGGATCCTTCTTTGAAAAATTTACCATATTTTGGACTCTTTCCATGAGCTGTATATTTTCCTTATTTATTAATTTCGTAATTAATAAATAATCAGGATTTTAGGCCTTAAATATTTGGTCTTTCCAAAGAATCAGCAATTATATTTCTATAATTACTTTTCTGTCCATATCATTTGCCCCCCAACTTCTGGGAAAATCTCCTTGGGGTTTTCGTAGAAGTTATAGCGTGTTTTTCCTCAAAATTTTCTATTTTAAGGGTATTTTCGACCTCAAAATAGGTCATTTTCGACCTCAACTGGTGTGAGGTCGAAGGTTTCGACCTCGATTTCCTAGTCTTTTTCGACCTCGATCGTTCGACCTCGATCACATATACTTTCGACCTCGTTTTGGTGTGAGGTCGAATGCTTCGACCTCAATTCTTAGTATGTTTTCGACCTCAGGTCTTCGACCTCGAACCTATACATTTTCGACCTCAATTTGGTGTGAGGTCGAAGGGTTCGAGCTCAATTCTCAGGTGTTTTTCGACTTCGAGTCTTCGAACTCGATCTAAGGTCTTTTTGACCTCAAACTTTTAATTTTTCGATTTTATTTGGGAGCGAGGTCGATGGATTCGACCTTGATTTCTCGTGTATTTTCGACTTCGAGCCTTCGATGTCGATCTAAGGTGTTTTCGACCTTAGTTTCATTATTTTTCGTTCTTTCTTGGGCCTTAACTAGCCCAAATTTTAATTGGACTTCAATTTATTCCAGCCTTGGGCCTTAAATTGTTTAGGCTTTGAATTCGCCTGAGTTTCAATTTGTTTGGGCTTTGATTTTTGTAATCCATAAATGGATTTATGGGCCTTAACTGGCCATAGACGGTTGCCCTTCCCTTAACCGGTTGGGTGACCGGTTGTTTCAATTATAAAAGAGTGGGATTTCCACTATCACTCTTCATTTCATACTTTCACTTTCTAAAAATTTCTCTCTTCTTATTCCGTAGTAAGGCGATTTCCGGCGAAGTTTCCGCAGTTGTATTCTTTGATTTTATGGGTTCAATCTTCATCCTTTGAAGATTTTCTGGGTACAATCTTCATCCTTTGAAGATTTCATAGAAGTTATACCGGTCTTTTTCGAGACTTAGGGTCTTTTTATCCCTCACCTGGGACTTACTACCCTTTTTGGGGATTTTAATATACACTAGTGTTTCACGAGTATCGTCTTGGTGTAAAGTGTGGAACGACCTACACATTTACGACGATTTTGCCTTATTCGAGGCTAACTTGACATTTGCATAAGCCTTTTATGTCTTATACCGTCTTGTTTTGGCTTCAAGCCTTTCATTGAGCATATCGAATGATGGGGTTTGGACTGAATGTCTTAGGTTTCTGGGGTTTCAACCCTTCACCCTTACGATTTCTTACTGATGGCTCCACTCGTAGTGATTCATTCTCAAGTCTATCATATCAAACTTCTCTTGAGCTTCAAATTTCCGCTAATTAACAATAAGCATCTTAGGCTTTCTTTTGTATGTTTATTAGCAACATTCATCCTTCGGGGTTCGTTGTATTCAGCTCTATTTGTGTAGTTGACATGCATATTTTGTATGCTTTCCTTTGCATTCATTTGTAGTTTGTCTTGGCAATGCTTTGAGGATGTTTTCTACCAATCAAAACGGGTTCAACCCTTCATCTTCTTTCCAGGAAGCTCATGATTTCATCGAACCATATTTCTACTTGTCCTACTAGCGGATCCTTTTAGGATGCACTAAACATAATAGACTTTCAAATTTGAGGCATGCCAAGTCCTTGGCACCTCATGCCCTTCGAGGGTTTCCAATTTGTAAGAGCCTCGACCAAATATGTTCTTAACGCGATATGGTCCTTCCCAATTTGGGGCCAGCTTGCCTTTTTGTCCAACTCCGGATGCCTCAATCTTTCGTAGAACCAAGTCTCCTTGTCGAAAGAACCTTTCTTTAACCCTTAGGTTGTAGTAGAAAGATGCCTTCTTTTGATGTTCAACTATCTTAGCGTTTGCCTCATCTCTAACTTCGTCAATTAGATCTAAGGCCAGCCTCAAGCCTTCCTCATTTGTTTCTGGTTCATAAGCCTCAACTCTTGGAGACGTGTGAGTAATCTCCACTGGAACCACTGTTTCTGCCCCATATGCCAGCAAAAATGGGGTTGCTCCAGTGGTGACTTTGCAGGTAGTACGATATGCCCATAGTATGGGGAGCAACTCATCTACCCAAGTGTTTCTGGAGCGTTCAACTCTTTTCTTCAGTCCATCTAGGATAATTCGATTTGCAACTTCAGCTTGCCCATTTGCTTGAGGATGGGCAACAGAAGTGAAGCGTAATTGGATATCATTCTCTTCACAATACTTCTTGAACTCATCATTGTTAAACTGAGTTCCATTATCCGTAACCAGGATTCGTGGGATTCCATATCTGCATATTACATTTTCCCAGAAGAAGTGCATCACTTGTTTGGTGGTTATCTTGGCTAAAGGTTTAGCCTCAGTCCACTTAGTGAAGTAGTCGATTGCCACTATCAAGAATTTTCTCTGCGCACTTGCCATTGGAAATGGTCCAAGTATATCCATTCCCCACATGGCAAATGGGATTGGTGAGTTTATGGATGTCAACATCTCTGGTGGTTGCCTAACCACTGGCACTTGTTTCTGGCACCGTTCACATTTCTTCACATTGCTTTTAGCATCAGCAAGTATGCTTGGCCAATAGAAATCTAGACGGGTGATTTTATGAGCAAGGGCTCTGCCCCCCAAGTGTTGCCCACAAATTCCTTCATGTACTTCCTTTAGGGCCAATTCTGCCTCTTGGGGTCTCAAGCATTTCAGATAAGGAATGATGAAAGACTTCTTGTATAGAATTCCCTCAATCAGGACATACCTTAGTGCTCTCACATATAGCTTTCGTGCTTCTGAAGTATCATTGGGTAGCCACCCAGTTTCCAGATGAGCTTTGATGGGATCCATCCAACAACTAGCAACATCAATGGGTGCTACCAACTTTCCGTTGATGCTTGGGGTCTTCAAGACTTGGAAGTATACACTTCCTGCATAGTTTTCAATTTCTGAAGAAGCAAACTTAGACAATGCATCGGCCTTCATGTTTTCTTCCCTAGAAATGTGCTCAACATAGCATTCGTCAAACTGAGTCATAATGGCCTTGACAAGCTTTAAGTACTTGGCCATGACTTCATCTCTGGCCTCAAACTCCCCATTTACTTGGGAGACCACCAGCCTCGAATCTCCACATACTTTCAGAGTTTTGACTCTTAAGGCTCCAGCCAGCCCCGGGCCAGCTATCAGGGCTTCATATTCAGCTTCGTTGTTTTTCTTTGGGAAGTCCAGTTTTAGTGCATACTCTATGAGGAATCCATTAGGACTTTGTAGCACTAAACCGACTCCACTTGATTTTGTTTTTGACGCTTCATCAAAATAGAGCACCCAACATTCTTTGGAGACCATTTGGAGACCATTTCTTCATCTTCCTCGCTTTCCACTGTTACTTCCTGCCCCCCGACTTCTTGGTTGTCAATGGTGCATTGAACCATGAAGTCAGCGAGTGCTTGTGCTTTTATGGCCGTTCGAGGCTTGTACTTAATGTCAAATTCCCCTAGTTCAATGGCCCATTTGATCAACCTTCCACTAACTTGAGGACTATGCAAGATGTTTCTTAGAGGTTGAGTGGTCAAAACCTCTATCTTGTGTGCCTGGAAGTATGGGCGTAGCTTTCTTGAGGCCATAATCAAGGCTAAGGCAAACTTCTCTATCGTATAGTAGTTTATTTCTGCCCCATGTAGGATCTTGCTCACGTAGTAGATGGGTTTCTGAACCTTCGATTCTTATTTTACCAAAACAGCTCTGAGGGCAGTGTTGGATACTTCCAAGTATAGATAAAGAACCTCTCCTGGTTTTGGTTTGGCCAATAGTGGTGGCTCAACCATGTACTTCTTCAAGGCTTCAAAGGCCTCTTGGCTTTCAGCTGTCCATTCAAAAAATTTCACATTCTTAAGTGCTTTGAAGAAAGGTAAGCACTTTTCTCCTGACTTGGAGATGAATCTTCCCAATGCTGCCACTCTTCCAGTTAGCTTCTGGACTTCCTTAATAGTCTGTGGTGGTTCCAAGTCTAGAATTGCTTTGATTTTGTCGGGATTAGCCTCGATTCCTCTCTTGGAAACCATCAGGCCTAAAAACTTTCCCGAGCCTACACCAAAGGCACACTTAGCTGGATTCAACATCATTTTGTGGTGCCTTAGCACTTCAAATGCCTCTCGGAGGTGCTCAATGTGGTTGGCCTTATCGAGGCTCTTGACTAGCATGTCATCTACGTAGACCTCCATGGTTTTTTCAATTAGGTGTTCAAAAATTTTGTTCACCAACCTTTGGTATGTTGCCCCTGCATTCTTAAGTCCAAATGCCATGACTAGATAACAGAAAACACCAAAGTCAGTGATGAATGATACTTTGGAGATGTCATCTTTGTGCATCTTGATTTGGTTGTATCCGCTGAAGCCATCCATGAAACTTAGCATCTAATGTCCTGCTGTGGCATCTATTAGAGCATCAATCCTTGGTAAGGGAAAACAATCCTTTGGACATGCATCATTCAAGTCGGTGAAGTCGACGCACATTCTCCATTTTCCGTTAGCCTTTTTGACCATCACTGGGTTGGCCAACCATTCTGGGAATTGTATCTCTTCAATGAACCCGGCCTCTAGAAGATTTTCTACTTCTTGTGTAATGGCCTCTTGTGTAATTAGTAGATCAATTTTTTTATAGAATCATGGAAATCACTTCAGTAGGAGTTATCGTGTCCCTATCAAAATAATACAATTTGATTTGATTAATTATTTGTTGTTTAAGTTTACTTTGTTGTTCCAATTATTGACGAAACTGGCAATGAGAACTCATTAACTCAACAAAGGTGTATCTAGAGATTTTATAGATCTTGGTTAAACTCAAGAGTTTAATATAGGCTTGAGTTGAAACTCAAGAGTTCACTGTTTAAAACCACTGTTTAAAACCTACCCTCATGTTGGTTATTATGCTACATTATTGACGAATTCACTTGCAGGTGTATTGAGTTATTCGTTATTTGAGTACTTGAAAGTTGCAGGTATATTGAGTTAATTATTATTTGAGTACTTAATAATTGTGATTTTGAGTAAGATAAACCAGACAAACTTGAACCCATATTAAAGTGTTATGGGTAGAGTATCTTCTATATAATAGTGTCTGTTGTCTGTTATGGGTAGAGTATCTTTTATTTTATTATAAATGTATAGGGCTCGAGGCTCTGCCAAAGGCGGAGCTGAGGTGATTTAATTTATAATCATAATGTAATTTTGTAGTACTTAGGATCACAAACTTTATCATTTTTATTTATTTACACTAATTGTTTCAACTATGAATTTGTTTTTTTTTTCAAATTTAGTATAACTTTGGGTGAAAATTTGAAATTTATTTAACATTTTTTAAATATTTTTTTGAATAAATAACGTTCGAGGCTCCGCAAAAGACGGAGCCGAGGAGTTTGTGTTAACTCTAAAAATATTTGATAATGCTATACATTCACAGTTTCAATTAATATAATCTAATTACAAAATTAAAATATAATTATTTGATATTGTAAATAATTTATATATTCAAATATTTTTGTGTGTTGAAATGAAAATTAACTGAATGTATAGTTTAAAAATTATACACTCTTGAATCGTAATAAATTGATTAATAAAAAAACACTATTTTAATAAGGCAGAGGATAGTTGTGTAATTAACTGAAAAAAAGTTGTAATTATTCGTAGTCATGATTTCTTTTAAAAAGAAATCGAGGTGCCGCCGGCGGCGGTGCCGAGAAGTATTATTTAGAAGAATTTAGAAGTATTATTTAGAAGTCTCCCTGAAAAAAAATTAGAAGAATTTTCTATTGTAACTCTAAAATATTTATTATTTTAATTAAAAATTTAATATTGTAAAAATTAACATTATCATTATAAAGTTAGTAATCAATGATGAAGATTAAAACAAAATTGATTGTACACTGATATTTTGATGTCCACCAACTTCCAAAAAAAAATCCCAATTATTTCGTCACAATTGAATTGTTAAAAAAACATCATTAAAATACAAAAAGGTATAAAAAAAATTAGTAACTAAGATTACACAACAACAATTATGTTTTAATTAACAACGGCACTAATTGATCTCCAAAATTATTTTCCCAAAATTTAACAAAACATTAATTATTTTGGATTTTTTTTCTTTCTAAATTCATATGTTGCTAAGCCCAGCATCGCGGGCATCAACACTAGTATCTATATTGGAGAGAAATAAGTCAACTCCAACATCAGCAACTTAAAGACACTAGTGTGTAGGCTATAAACAGAAAATATGACTATTCGGCAGAGACACTGAAGTATGACAAAAATTTACCCTTCTATTATGCAGTGTCTTGTCTACTGCCGCCAAATTTCCATCCCTTGGCATCTCCAAAACAGCCTCTACAGTATCCATTTGTAACGCTTTAAATGTTATAACACAAGAGCGTGTAAGCTACTAGGAACTCATGTCAACACCGTATAAAACATGTTAATGAACAACCGATTAGCACTTCAAAACACAAATTTAGAAGTTGCAGCCTACCGTTGTTTTCTAGAAGTTGCTACTCGATAATTATACTTTTCAGGCTTAAGAAGTTCAATGGAGCATAGGGTTCTCTATTTCTGGGTAGGAAAATGTTTTAGTAATGGTAATGGAAAGATGCTATTAAAGGCAGACCAGGACATTGTTTTTGATGATATCCTTATATCAACTTTATCTTCCTAATGTGTTATGAAAATGTCCCCTGGTTCTAATATAGCTAGATTATCATACTCATACCTTTTCATTGATTTAATCAGTACCCCGTATGTTCATATTGGAGCAGCATCGTTTTCACTTGGGTTAGTCCTCATAGATGAAATTAGACATAAATTAGTAATTTATCTCATGTTATGAACAATCCCGACATTTCAAACGAACAACTTAATATGAGACGAAGGGAGTATTTAATTAAGGTTATCTACTTTATTTAATTAGTACTCATATCTACTTTATGTCTACCTATCTACTTTATCTGTGCAGCACCCACTTTTTGAGAAAAAAATGGTTTTTTTCTGGAAAACAATATATATGTATGTATTTTTTTCTAAAAATAAGTATCTTATTTTTTATTTTAAAAACAAGATTTGAAAAAATGGTTTTTTATGGAAAAAAGTATATATGTATGTATTTTTTCTGAAAATAAGTATCTTATTTTTTATTTTAAAAACAAGATTTAGTCTTAAATTTTTAAACTAAATATTAATATTTAAAAAAAGTATAAAATTTATATTATTTTTTAAAAATAACTTATTCTAAGTAACTTATTTAAGGTGAGCCAAACGGCCACTTCCTCTTCTTTTTTTTATTTGACGCTTCGACTTGTGACACATATCTTTAGGTGCTTTGACTATAGTAAAACCTCGTTAAATTAATACTCGATAAATTAATAATCTCTCCGAATCAGAATTAATCGCCGATTAATCATTGTTCACCACTACTGTCCTCGCATTGCCAGAATGTAAAAATTTTCTACTTTTATCTTGACTCATTATCACACATGGATTCTCAACATCAATATTGAAATAATTAACTACTATAGTTAGTAGTTACAGACTCACAGTACATATGTGTTATAACATTTTTGGGCTTTTGTTACAAAATATTGGGCTTAAAGTGATTTGGTTTACTTTTTTGCCCTTGTGTTTGAGATATTTACAAAGATGACCTAATAAAAATGAAGGGTATTCTGTTTTGATTATGGGGGGGGGGGGGGGGTATTTTGGTCATTTTGGATGGGATACTGATTAGTGTATAAATGCACCCAAACAAAACAAACCCTTTTTGCCAAGACACCCCACATAAAGGGCCACTTTATGTAACTAACAAAGCTGGGCTAGGGACCTGTAACAGGTCTGAACATGAACATAATCTCAGGGGTTGGAATTTGTAATAAAGATTCTGAACCTGAAAGATACATGAACATCTTGGGATCAAACAATTAATATGACCATTTTAGATATACCATTTTAAATTTTACTGAGTACGAAATTTTTTCGATTTAATTTATAAGAAAAAAGTCGAATATGTGAGGCTCTGGACTGGATTCAAGAAGTCATCTCATGGAGTCGGGCATAAAGAGAATGGTCTTTCAGCAAATGCCCTATTCCCTTTTGTGGGTTGTTTTCAATGACGGAAGTCTTGCCGGGCTCACCTTCAACGACGAGCAGGGAATCATGGCGTGGCACAGGCACATATTGGGAGGTACCAATGTAAAGGTCAGGGATCTTGCCTCTATGCCTTCGAAGAAGAGTGATTACGACGAGTTCTTTCTCTTGTCAAGACGAGACAGGGAGGATCATCCGAATGCGATTGAGGCTTTGGATAGATAGGCACAAGCGGGTGAAGGAAAGAGATCTTCTTTTGGTTAAAGTTTCTTTTTAGAAGGCCTATGATCGATTGCGATGGAGTTTCATTCATGACACGTTGAAGGCAATGCACCTCTCCCCGGACTTCAGAAACTTGATTATGATGTATCACCTCCTCTTCCATGCAAATGATTTGGAATGGTGAAATTGATTCCGGATACGCCAAGTCCAACTCTTTTTGTCTGGGAGAAAGAGGTCAAATTCTGTGTTCTTGGGATTTGATGTAAGGCAAAATTTGGTAGTATTATTTACTATCTTTATCTACTATCTTGGTAAAATCAGAAGTGGAGTAGTTAGCAAAAACAATCTTGAGGCACAGACTCATGACCTCACCCCGCACCTCGTAAAATAAAGCGTTTGATTGCCCCATTAGTCTGATGGGCTATTCGTTTTCCGCAATTTTCGTGGGTACAATAACTAATAGCAGGTAAAATTGTTTCGTAATTTTATGAACTAATTAAAAATGAGTGGAAAAAACTTAGGAATAAATAAATGGAAATTGGAAATTAATTATTAGCTTGAAGTTTAGTTGTATTTATATCATATCAGTGATTTGATTTTCAAAATGATCATATTTTTACAAAATATTTTGAGGGTTAAGATCTTTCTGGGTCGTACGGTTCCGGACTACCAAATCTAATTGTTTTATACTCTGTCAAACGGGGCTATACTACCCTAATAGTCTGATGCGCTATTCGTTTTCCGCAATTTTCATCAGGGACTAATAGCAGGTAAATCTTTTGTTTTATTTAGTGACTGTTAGGTGTTTGACGAAAGTCACTTGAGAATTGTTTTGTAAATATGTGATGCACACTTACATTTTTTACAAGTATACTACCATGTTATGTGGAAGACATAAATATGTAATATATGTCTTAACATTAGGAGGAAACATACGGGTTTTAGCACATATGCCTGTGTCATTGTTTAGTGTAACTATGATATGATTGAATGTGGAATGATATTTTGGAATGCAAATATTTACGAGAGTTGGTGTCGGGAAAATTAAGGAGGAAAAAAGGAATATTAATTGCTATTTTGTGCTGCCCTTTTTTTGATTTTTTGATGCTTTGTTGCTTGTAGAGTATACCCCTGATGAGGAAATAGACAGAAAACAGGCTGAGCTGGTTGCAGCACAAATTGCGTTAGAGAAGCTCCGTCAGCATGATCGATTACTTACCACCAAAAATGACATGCTCGTGGTAATTAAGCCTTATGTTTTGCAACATATTTTGACATGCAACAATGTATTCATCATCATGCTAAAATAAAGGCAAGATTTTATCATTTATCTGAATAGGCACTAATTTTAGAAACACTTCTAGGTTGTCCCTTTGGTCAAAAAATCGTTATGTTAAAAATCTGTGAATTTATAATTTTCTAAAGTTTTTAGTCTGTAACAGGAAGAAAACAATTTGCTGAAAGCTCAGAATGAAGAGCTATGCAGCAAGCTGCTGCGCAGCGAAGGTATTCTTTCACGTATCAAGGAAGAACTTACCCGTTTTCGTGCAGCCAATGGTCGTGCAGCCAATGGTATAAACCCATGTATCCATGGTACAAACATTACTTATCAATATTACCCTTCTATAATCTACTTCAACTATGCCTCAATTGCTTCCATGCTTGTTTTTTTAAATCAAGCAGGAGGGGCAGGAGGAGGACAATGTTCGACATCATTCCTCTTAAATAGTCTTTCAGAATTCTTCGTCGTGGTAAACTTTGAATTTCCGAGTTGCAGGATATGCTATTAGTTGAATTGATTCTTGTTCTATTAGTTCTCCATCTAGTTATAATATTGTGGCTTTTGATATTAATTTATATATTTGGTTCGTCTAATACGGATTCCCTTTGAATTCTTGTCCTTTCCACAGGCTTCTCCATTACAGCTGGTTGGAAGACAAGTTTACGTTGAGGAGAGGCGACCAAGCAGCAATAGCAACAGCACCATGTCATGCGGCGGAGGAAGTAAGTGTCTCAACACTTGTTTGATATACAAACTATTATATTTTACATTTCTCGTTTCTACAACATCCGTTTATTGATCTTGCCTTCCAGTTACTTTCCTTTCACAATGCACATGTTTTGAAATACATTTGTCTATAGCTGTAAACTACCCAAGTTGAGGTAGATAGTGAATTGCTTAGATTTGGCTTAAAATAATTTATTTAGAATCTTATTTCCATGCTGATTATGATAACAAGTTAAGCCCAGGCAGTTTGAACACTTTAAGAAAATGCCATCTGTCAGTACAGTTTAAACATTTTTTTTAGTAAATTGAGGAGATTATTCTTGGTTACCTAATTACTGGAATTATGCAAAAACCAAGCATTTAACGGAGTATGTGAGCCTAATACAATTTTTCATGATCTTTGTACACAAGTCAGTTATCATTGTGTATTGTTTACTTGATAGTGTTACTAGTAGAGAGTTCAGAATGTACTTGCCCAATAATATTCACCCAGACCAATGATAAGACTAGTCTACCTTGTTCGGAAGGACCTTTGAACATTATATTAACTTATCATATTCAGGCACGGTTTTGTTGATGAAAGGTGTTTGCACACTTTTAGGTATATGGTTTCATCTTTCTGGTCACATGAAAACATATCTATTACTTCGAGCTAGCAAAAATATAAACAACATTGAAAACATATCTGTTACCTTTCTAAATATGTTTTCTCTTTTTTGTTTACCAATTAGCTAGAAAATTGAAAGGGACACTTTTAATTTATCTTCTCTTCCAAATGTTAGTTAGCCATTTAAAACCAAAGGACAACATGTGTTTAACTAACCGGGCATTCAAATTTTTTCAACAGGAAGAGGAAGAGGTAGAGGAAGTTATCAAAATGATGTACGTGGGCGTTGGCCGTGGTTCATATTGACATAAATAGCCATGGGAAACTGGCAACAGTTGTTACTACCGCTGCAAGCGTTCAAGCAAAGACTATGATCTCCCTTCTTCTTGATAATTTCTTTTAACCGTCTCGAACTTTTGATTTTGTTGGTTTATGAACTTTTGCGATTTGATCAAGGGGGTGGGCTCCTTTAACGCTCCACGTATGTAATCTTTGAATCTTGTTACTTTGACTATCCTATGGCCTTAGTCCTTAGCTTCCTAAGAACTTATTTCGATGACGATGCATAAACATATATGAAGATAGCAAAATATAAAAGTAATTCTACGAACTAAATTTACATTGGTATATATTCTGGTTTCTTTAATCTTTGGTTTTTATTCTCATTTATGTTAATTTTTCAAGTTGTGCCCCTTCCAATGTTATGGCTGTGCTGTGACCTGTAAGTAGTGTTATTTGTTTTCTATAGCTGTGCTAACCATCGTTGTTTTCTATAGT
Organism: Heracleum sosnowskyi; assembly: GCA_030848705.1. Taxonomy (NCBI): domain Eukaryota; kingdom Viridiplantae; phylum Streptophyta; class Magnoliopsida; order Apiales; family Apiaceae; genus Heracleum; species Heracleum sosnowskyi. The sequence goes on from CM061237.1 coordinate 16,087,939, forward strand.
TGTGCTAACCATCGTTTCCTTATTAAAAACGATTATATTCATCCTTACTGTCAGTATGGGTGAATAAATTCAACCCTTACTTCTAGTAGGAGAGAAATTCCTAAAACTCCTACTCTTTATACTATTTTGGCAATGGATTACCCAGTCAACAAAATCTCTTGTTACATATCATGGTGCATAGAAATATGATCTTGTAGAAAAACAACGCAAATGGGTTTCCAAAAGTTATCATACAATTAGAAATACAACAGTTAATTAGATGTTTGGGGATACAAAATAAGTTTGGGGATACAACAATCGGATACATACAAAATTTCTAACAAAAATCATAACTAATCCCCACCGTTAACAAACCCCTAAAAGTTGATCTATTAGTAAGTTCAATAGCCTGCTACCTGCTAGTTGCTTGCTACGACTTCGCCAACATATACCTTCTGATTACATATTACAAGCACAGGTAACAACATTACCCAAAAAGATTTGCAACATTACATATACATATATTATCTTTAGCATAACATATACATACATTATCTTTAGCATAACATATACCCTTCTCTTAGAGGAGGAGGACTTAGGTGAACAAGGTCATAGACTAGTGCAAAAAGCAGGTTCAAGATCATCAATATCACCAAGACAGCCAAGACCACTTGCATCCATACCTCCTCTTTCAACAGGTTCTCTGTAGCTGTGGTCAACAATAGCGGTGGTGAGGTCAAGATCATCGATACAACCAAGAGCACCAAGAGCAGTAGTCCATCCTCCTCCATCAACAATAGCTGTAGCGGTGGTGACTGTAGCGGTAGCTGTAGCGGTGGTGACTGTAGCGGTGTATGTGTAGCTGTAGTTGCGTATGTGTAGCATGTTGGAATAAGAGCTCTAGGTCCCAGTTGAGTTTATATGTTTAATTTGAACCAAAAAAATGTAAAGAAAAAGATATCACCAAGATTACGATATCACCAAAAACTAGTAAAACTTTGTTTTTTTTAGAAGAGCAAGGTACCTTTCCTCATTTCTATTCCACTGAAATTCTGCAGTTGCAGGGCTGTCCTCCTTATTGTCATAAGGTGTGGGTGAGCATATGCAAATGGGACTCCTTGATCTTCCCTCCTCATTGTCATTGGGAGTCTTCTCTTTCATATTGTCATAAGGTGTGGGTGAGCATATGCGAGATGAGGAAGGGGTGCAAATGGGACTCCTTGGTCTTCCCTCCTCATTGTCATTGGGAGTCTTCTCTTTCATAAGTTCCTCGGCCAACTTTTTAGCGTTCCACCAATCAACTTCCTTCTCGTAATGCTTCTTAAAGTCTTGCACACAGGGACCGCAGTTCTTCTTGAACTCTATTTTATGAGGCTGCCAATTCAGACTCGCAAGATCATATTTTTTAAAAACCGGAAACTGTCCAGATGCAATATCTGGCCTATGGTGAACCACAAAATTATTGCAAATTATTGGACCAATGCGAGTTCCAAACTTCTTTTGTGGATGGTCAGAATTGGCATAAGGAGTCCATTCAATATCCTGTGATAGCAAACAAGTCAGAAAGATGTTACATCATGTGAATAGAAGTAATTCTGTTTATAACTTACATTATGTGAAATATTAAGAAAGATGTCATCCAGGACGCCCTTGAATGCCTCAAAATCTGCTCTATGATTGTGTGACATTTTCTGCAGCTGTTCAACAATCTGGGGCATGAAAGGAACATGCAACTTCTCTACATTCAAATTGATGGGCAGCTTCAAATAGAGGGTAAGCGCCTCCCGGAGCTTCGGGATCCGTAATATGAAAAAGCTCTGTCAAAAGTTGTCAAATTCGTAGTCAACAGAAATGATAGCTCAACTGTCAAATTCGTAGTTTTATATTACAAATTTTAAAACTTACCAGTATTACCCAAGAATTTCCGTCAAGAGTCTTTTTCACAGTTCTTTGACCCTCGCCCTCGTCTCCTTTTTGACACTCGGCAATGGCATGGTACAGACGGGCCAGCAGCGCCGCGCCCCATGCAAATGAGTCCACCCGGCCAAGATCCTCAATATAGCGCAGGTAAGTTGTGGCAACTCTCCCCGAATTAGACGAGGGCACTATGAAGCAAGTAATGGTCAACAATAGGACAACCTTTTTCCTTGTGTCATCATCCAAGCTGACATTTTTTGCTATACTTCTCAGAACTTTGTTACTTTTGGTTTTCTCACTTGGTAGTTGGAAAACCCAATTAAAACCATCACGGTCCCTGCTTTCACTACTAATAACCGCCTCGCCATCAATGGGCAGGCCTGTCAGAAATAGAACATCTTCCAAGGAAATGCAGAGCTTTATCCCATTAAAGTCAAAGACATTATCCTTTTTATCGTAGAACTTAAGAAAATAAGAGACTAGACAAGGCATTAAATCTGCTGCTGGAAACCTTAGCAGATTCAGTAGACATCTAGAATCTTCTGATTCATTTAAATGTCTTTGAAAGTTCTCATCAAGCTCATCATAAAGACTTCTTATTGTGTATGCCATTGAGATGCACGTGAACTGTAAAAGGCTAAAAAAATTTGACTTCATCAAACACAAGCATATAACAAAGATAGATATTTTCATGCTTCTCAGATACAAGGATACACACTTACAAGCAAATGCAACCTTGCTAAATGGAAATCAAAAGCAAAACTACTGCATAAAAATTTTTGTTCAACAATTTCATTTATATCACGTGAAAGCTGTGTGGCCTGTGCAATAAATTTAAATATGGGACGACATTAATGATAATCATGCGATATTCGATAAATATTGTTTGGAAATATTAAATATGGGACGGAATTAATTTTATAAATATGCGACATTGTTTGGAATGAATTATATAAATATTCCGTCATTCATATACAACCGAACCTAATTTCCTTAACTAAATTAATACTTATATCACGTGAAAGCTGTGTGGCCTGTGCAATAAATTTAACTATGGGACGACATTAATGATAATCATGCGATATTCGATAAATATTGTTTGGAAATATTAAATATGGGACGGAATTAATTTTATAAATATGCGACATTGTTTGGAATGAATTATATAAATATTCCGTCATTCATATACAACCGAACCTAATTTCCTTAACTAAATTAATACTTCAAGTGTTAATATATGATGCTTCGTCCTTAAAGATGTTTGTTATATCTTATTTCTACGTTTGCTACTTGCCTACTGGAAGCTCAGGTATCTAATAGCTAAAAAAACTAGTGTTACCCTGAATATCACTAAACCTAACCTAAAAGTCCAATCTATTAAACCCAATGAGTTAAGTATTTCCAGATATATAAACTCCTGTGAAACCCTTTCCATCACTCATTTTCTGAATACCATTTTTGCAATAAATACCACCACTCTCCATCAACAATCGCATGCTCACATTATCAAGAATTAACCATTCCAAATCATTTAAGAACCACAACTAACAACAGAATTATTGCAACTTCATCAAAGCCGAAAAATTTAAAATCAAGATACACGTAAATCCATCAAAGCCGAAAAATTAACAAACTAAAACATCATCACAATACATGTTCTTCAAATTCCTCGCAGTTAAGCACACAATCATTAGCACTACCATAAACAAAAATCCCCAAAAATCGAAAACTCAAATCTTGAAAATACACATATACATACATACATACATACATACATATAATCAAAAAGCCCAAGAAGCTCTCAAGGGCACTTCAAGCCCAAGAATACACATTTAACAGCCAAAAAGCACAAACCAACACAAATTTACAATTTCACTAACATGCGTGTGAGAGAGAGAGAGGGAGAGGGAGAGGGAGAGAAAGAGAGAGTACCAGACAGAGGGAGAGAGAGAGAGAGAGAGAGAGAGCTGAATTGAGAGCGATGTGTGTGAGGATTGTGTGAGCGATGTGTGTATTCGTTTTCCCTTGTTTGAATAATTTCAAAATCATTCATTCAATGTTCTTTAATTGTTTAACGGTTATTATATTATATTATATTATATATAGTTTAACAAAATGTTATGCTACTTTGTTAATTTGTAATATATTATTCTCTATCAAATTATATTATTTTAATTTAATTATCAATATTATTTTGTTAATTAATATTGTCAACGTTATGCTAATCATCCTTATTTCACCGAACAAGCTCGTTCTAATTTTAAATATTTGAATTTATTAAAAAAAATATTGTCAATCCCATGTTTTGAATTTTAATCACTTTAATTAACATAGTTGAGCCCTTTAACATAGTTGGCCCAACTTCCCCTTTTATCTCTTTCAGTTTAAACCATACTAAGCCCATCATTTGTAGCCCATCTTTTGTAGCCCAAAATTCTTTTCTTGGATTGTCTTATCGGTCCGCTCCGCTTTAACATAAAAAAATTATAAAATTGAATGAAAAAAATTATAAAATTGAGGACCTAATATCAAGTATTAGACTAATATCATAGTTGTACATCATTATTATTAGAAGAAGATGAAGATTCACCAATTTCTAATCTATTTCCTCTAAAACTCTATCGGACTGATATCTGAGAATTGCTTCTCTTCTATTGATCCTATTTCTGAAAATATATCGTCTAATTCAATATATTCATTTTTCCTATAGTCAATACTATGATGACTATTGGTTAAAGCATAAGCAACGACGTATGTTATGCTAAATACTTTATCTCCAGAATTCATCAGATTGTGTCTTTCAAAATCATGCACAAAAGATAATATCTGATCAATATTTTTCGTTTCTAAACTAAAACCAAATTTAGGATAGACAGTAAACATGAATTTATTAAATAAATGGTACAAGAGAGGGAGAGGAATGAGAGAAATAATAAGCTTACACATAGGTCAGCCGGGATTCAAGTGAGTAATTCATGTTGGGAACTCTATTGTCTTGAACATGATTCTTCCCTGAGATTAAAAGATTTTGTTCCTATAAAACAAATGGCCTAAAACAAATGGCCCTGCAGGGGCAATTTTGTAAATGCAATTTTTTTATGTCGTGATCCTCAGAGTGGAAATGAAATAAACAATGAAAAATCCACAAGAAAATACAAACTATTACACACACGTGTACCAACAAATAACTATCCATTAAAAAAAATTGACATGGAAGATGAAGATGGAGCATGTATATTTATAGCCTAGTGAAAATTATTATGGTCAACAAAATTAATTCAATAATTTAATGGATTAATTATACAATAACTTAATGGATTAAACATTATTATGGTCATTAATTTATTAATGAAAATTAATTCAATAACTTAATAAAATTTGTACGGTCAAAATAAGATTGTCTAGCCATGTAATGAGATAGCACTTAGAGTTTTCAACTTTCCATGTTGATCCATGTAGTTCTTGGGCTTGATTGATCCATGTTTGTTCCTGCATTTTGTACTGTTGGGCTTGATTGAGCCATCTAGTGCATTTTGTTACATGTTATAGGAGAAAAAGAGTCTTTGAGGTGTTTTGGAATCTATCAAATAAGTCATTCATTGTTTCCAAATGTAACAAATTAATCACTCATTGCAAAAATGTCTCAATTTAGTCACTAATTTTGGATTTCGTATTTGAGTTGGCAAAGAATCAAGTTTTCCCTCTGAAGCCTGTGAAGGCCCTTCTACCGTAACAATGGTAGGCACTGTTTCAGATGGCAAAAAATCATTAATTTAAAAATAGAATTGATTTTATCAGATAACTCAAAATCAATGATTTTATCAGATAACTCAAAACAACATCAAAATCTGAAAGTTGTTTCAAGTACAGAGAAATATAGACCATTATCACATGGGTCTAAATTGTTCTTCATACGCATAACGTTGCCTAAGAGATTGGAAGAAAACATCGTCAAAATATATCACTGCATGAATTTCAGTTCATATGTCCGGATATGATTGATGCACGTATTAGTGACACCAACATAGTCTCAGGTTTTTGATGCAATAATATATTAGAATAATATATAATTAATACTATTATATAAGTTATAATTCAAACTATCATGTTCTAATATTATCTTTTCTATGTTGATTTAGATGTTGTGGGCTGCTTGACCTACTTGGGTGATCTTGAAGTTGTCAAAGGCGGTTGGAAAAAAAGAGATTTCAAAATTGTCACAAATTAGTTTAGAATATTATAAACTAATTATATTATAATAATATTATAATATAAATGTAATATTATCTTTTCTAATAATATTATATAAATATAAGTAATATTATATGTTTATATTGATTTTTATCAATATAATTATATATATATATGGCAATGGTATCGGTCCAGTAAAATAAAAATCAAACTATATAACAAAAGAAATATGTAACCTAGTTTTAGAAAAAAAGAAGAAGAAGATTTTGTTAAGAAAAATGAAAAATATAATTAAATTTTGTTAAACATATAATTGGTCATAAATAATATAATTTTTTTATAATTTTTTTTAAGAGAATGAAAAATATAAAAATAAAAATTTAGTTGAAACGGTAATTGCGAGTAATTAAGAGAATTAATTAATACATATCCACTTAAATCACAGATCGGATCGGGTCGGATATCTGATCCATTAACAGACCTGGTATAGATGATATATGGACTAAATTTGTATTAACCGGACCAAATACCATCTTAAACTACAATTATTCAACCCAACCCAGTTCACAATTAGGGATTCTGGGCCGGACTTTTTGTGTGTTTTAACTTCGGTGTATCATGTCAATTTTAACCCAAAAATTCAAGCAGTACCACCAAAAAGTCACTCTCTCATAGTCTCTCTCTCTCGACGAACACTCTCTCGCTCTCTCTCCGGCACTCTATCACTCTCTGTGTAAGTACGAAACCCCCAATTTATCTGATTGCATGTTTAAATGTGTGTATATATGATTGAATATGTGTATATAATGGTGTTTAATGTAATTCCAAAATTGGTGTTTAGGTAATTTCAAATTCCTGCTAGTTGTTGTAATTCCAAATTTGGTGTTTCCAAAATTGAATGTGTATATAATGGTCCAAATTCATTCTTTACTTTTAGAAAAAAATGGCGGAATCGAGGTGGAAAGGGGAAAAGTTCGTTGCTTGATTGCCTTGTGGATTATGTAAAATTGACAGTCATAGGTTGTATTGAGGGAGTACGGGACTGAAATTTGAAGCATCTAGAGAATCCGCAGTTGTTATAATGAATCATATCAACCTTGTGGAAATCTTGATGGATGTGGTATGCACCATAACTTCATATCTTCTGTTGCAATTTGGAATGTTTGTATATGCTAAATTAATTAGCTTTCTTTTACTTGCTTGTCTTCTTTACAACACAAAATGAGCAGTACTATTTGTAAGCTTTAAAACTAATATACAGATCATGCCTTACATCATCTATCATTTAGTTCCTTGTTTTCTGGCTAGTCTTGTACTCTGCAGAAATCAAAAGACAGCCTCCTTCTGCATGTAAACAATCCAGAGTGCTTACCTTATTTCTAGGATTCGAAGTTGACCCTCTGTTGCATAATCTGATACATTGAGTATAGACATTTTGTTGTCCATATAATATATGATTGCTTCTATACGGAAGTATGGTTATGAGTTGCTATTTTCTTTATGTATAGGTTAAGAAGTAAACTTTTAGTGGCCAATTGATGCCATGGATCTGATGTACTCTCAAAGATAATATTATTGGTGAATTTCTATAAAATGACAATTCGCTTACGAATTACGAGTAATTTAGCTAGTCCAACGCTTGAGGAACTCCTATATTACAAATGTCTCATGTTGAGGTGGACCAATGATGTGTTATGATCGGGAGTAGGTACTATACCAATAAAGTTGTGGTGGAGAATCCAGACAGATAGGGGCAAGGGTATAAAGGCTAGGATCAGTACTTTGAAGTCATTGGGGGTCTCATAACGCTTTGCGGGAAGCGAGGGAGAATTTGCGGATTGGAGGAGTACCACTTGTTTCAACATAAGTGATTGCATTTAACCGGCAGGTTTGGCTAATAGCAGGATCTCGGCCATCGAGGGGTAGAGTCGGAGCAGGAAGTCCAACAGGGACTAGGTGCAAGGGCAGAGCTGAAGATTGGGCTGAATTGGGAGATTGCAAATACTTAGCAAAAGAATCTGTTGATCAATAGCTAGAACCGGAGCACAAGAGTGGAGAGAATTCTTGGGCAGGGGTAAAGCCGGAGATTACATTGAGTTCATGGGGGATTCATGGGAAGAGTGCAAGCACTTAGTAACGAGACGGTTGTTTAAAACTAGTACCGGGGAACACGAATGAAAGAAAATTCGTGACCAAGGTAAAACTGGAGCCCAAAAAGAATTTATGAGAATTCAGGGCAAATACGACAAGCACTTGGTAACTTCTTGTCAGGCAGAACCTTGGGTAAGGGAGGAAGCAGTTGGCAGAACCTTATGTAAAGGGAGGCAACGACACAGGGTTGACAAAGTGTTGTTGTAGAATGAGGGGTTGAAAGATCAGGGGCAAGTATGAGACAGGGCCTAGGTCTAGGCAACCTGAATGAAGTCCAAAAAGATATTTGGCAAGACAGCTTCAGAAAAAGGAAAAGGTGCACAATGCATGGCGTAGATGTCAGGGGGTGACATTAGTTCGCAAAGCACAAGGTGCATGACTAATCATGATAGTCATTTGTTATTCCTATGATGAAGTCCTTATGGAGCTTTGGTTATATGAGCTCTGTTAAATGAAAGGAAGTCATTGCGAGCACCATGTAGGGGAGTCATGGACTGTTTCATTTGGTGAAGAAGGCAACTTTAAGGGGAAGTCTTAACTTAGACAATCAAGTTGGCGAACAAGGGGTGCAACCGAAAGCCTGGTGAGGCGAGTCAAAAGGTTGGCGGTGTGGGTTGTGACCTATAGCCTATGGGGGGTGAGTCAACAAGTTTTGTGAAGGCGATGTTCCAGAAATTGTCTTAGAAGGTGTCTTTAGGATGTGAAGGCACACCTTTGTGTAAGGAAATGACACAGAGGGTGGACATTGATACGAAGCAAGCAAAAAGTTAAGCCCTTGGGAAAGGCGAGACAATTTGGTTGTTAGGATTGGATGTTCACAAACCTTGAGAATGATTGTTGATTCTTGAGGGAGCAAGGTCCCTAACCGATTGAATGTCGGGTTCATGATGGAAGAGCGAGTTAGAAAATACTCTTGAGGTGACTTGCTAGGCGATATCAATGTTGACAGAGGAACACGACACCCTTGGGAAAGGTGTGATATTGGAAACTTGAATTCAAATAGGTCGGGAGTTCTATTCTCTACTATGCAGTAGAAGAAGTGCACACTCGGAAAGACAAAATCCTTGAAGTAATTCCTGCACACTGGGTTCCAAATGTAGATATTATATAAATTTACACAATTTATATGAGCTGGAGAGTTGCTTTAAATATGTGTATATAATGGTGTTTAATGTAGTTGGATAAAGTTTAATGCATCATGCAGACTTGATCTTATTAAATTTAATCGATTTATTTTCAAGATAAAGTTTTATGCGTCATTTTCAAGTATTAAAGTTTAACAAATTACCCTCTGTAATGCATCATTTTTAAGTATTAAATCTTCAATTGACTTGTTCACTCCGAACCTAAGATTAGTGAGTAAAAATGTATGTATAAATTTTATATGAGCTGGAGAGTTGCTTTAAATATGTGTATATAATGGTGTTTAATGTAGTTGGATAAAGTTTAATGTAGTTGCCTCTCTGGAGCAAAATTTCTCTTCTTCTATTTCACCGTCTTCCTTTCAGGATCCACATTCAGTTTGTGGGTTATCAATTGGGGATCGATCCCTGGCATGTCAGCCGCTGTCCAAGCAAAAACGTCATTATTCTCTTGAAGAAAAGATATGAGCTTGCTTTTTAATGGTTCGGGCAATAGTTCTCCAACATAAGTCACCTTCTCCGGTTCACCAGGGACTAAGGGAATTGGGATTAAATCCTCAGCTGGTTTCCCCCTTCGGTCCTTATTATCACTAGTATCCATGTCTTCAATGGGGAGAACTTTCCCCCCGATTCCATCAGGCCTTAACGCGACTACGTAACAGCTTTTAGCCATCTTTTGGTCTCCCAGTTCTTCACCAATTCCATTCCTTGTTGGGAACTTGATTTTCAGATGATAAGATGAGACAACGACCTTGAACGCATGAAGACCCGTCCTTCCAATGATTGCATTGTAGGTCGAAGTTGCCTTTATAACTATGAAGTTCAACATCTGAGTAGACGTATTCGACCCTTGCCCCATTGTCATTGGGAGTTGGATAGTGCCTTCCACCTTTGACTCCACTCCATTGAATCCATATATGGGGATATTTGAGGGTGTCAACTGAGAGTCAGTATAGTCCATCTTGATAAAAGCGTCATGGAACAAGATGTCCACTGAAGCTCCATTGTCGACCAAAATTCTCTTTGTTTCAGAATTCCCTATCACAGGTACGATGACTAAGGGATCATCGTGGGGAAACTTCACTCCTTCCAAGTCAGAATCATCAAAGCCTATTGATATTTCTGTTCGGGCACGTTTCGGTGCTTCTCCAACCACGGTCATTACCGCTCGGGCATATGCCTTTCTTGAGTTTCGGGAGGGACCAAGCAGCAATTGGTCCTCCGAATATCATGTTGATAACTGGCCCTCGGGGCTTGGGATTACGATCTTGATCGTTGTCCCTTCTGTCATAATCTTTCCTTTCATAGTTTCCTCTTTGACTTCCTTGATTTCCATCCTTAGTAAATTTATTGAGTTTTCCTCTTCGTATCAAAAACTCTATCTCATCTTTCAATTGCCTACAATCGTCGGTGTCATGACCGACTTCTTTGTGGAACCGACAGAACTGATTTTAGTTCCGTTTGGACATGTCAGCCCTCATTGGCTTCGGCCATTTGAGATCTCCTTCCTTAGCTATCTCCATCAGAATTTGACTCCTGGGAGTGTTCAATCTTGCATACTCCGTAAACTTTGGCCCAAAATTGTTTCTCTTGGGTGGAGAATCAGAGTCCTTTGACGTTCTGGGAAACTTTTCCTTGACGTCGTACTCCTGAGTTTCTTTTCTTTTCTTTGAGTTTCCACTACCGCTAGTAGTGGGTTCATACTTTCTCATGCTTTCTTCAACCTTGATATATTTTCCGGCTCTATCTTGGAGCTTCAGCATGCTCTCGGGTGGATGTTTAGCTAACGACCTTTTGAAGTGGTCATCAGTAGTTCCTTGTTGCAGGGCTATCATAGCCACTCTGTCCTCTAAGTCCGGGACTTTCAAAGCCTCCCGAGTGAATCGATTGATGTAGTCCCTTAGGGCTTCATTCTTTCCTTGTTGGATTGCCATGAGTGATGCAAAGCTTTTCCCATGCACCCTTCCACTAATGAACTGATTGATAAAAGCTTTGCTTAGTTCCTTGAAAGACCCAATTGAGTTGGGCGGAAGACGGTTATACCAGCGTTGGGTCATGCCTGCCAAGGTTTGTGGAAACGCCCTACACTTGACCGCATCGTTGGTTGGCTGCAACAGCAGTGCATTGGAGAAGGTCCTTACATGATTTGCGGGATCTCCCGTTCCATCATAGGCTTTGATCGAAGGCATCTTGAATTTTCTGGATATAGCTGTTTTCATGATGTCTTGAGTAAACGGTGGTGTAGGATCATCATGATCTCCTAGGGGCAACAAAATACTAGGATCACCTCTTGGGGCTTCGGCCCTCTTGGTTCTCCTTGCCGGTGGATCCAAGTTGATTATCGGGATCCCTTCAGTCGTTCGGCCTTGAGATTGAGCGACCTCCTCCTCAGCAAGGAGTTTCTTGAGTCTTGCAGTCTCTGCCTCATGGGCTGCAATTTTCTCCTTAGTAGTTTGGGGTTGATCCCGATTTGTCTGGGAAGAACGTCTCCTTCTTGGGGCGATATCCTCCCCAGTTGTATAACCATCATCCTTGGTGTATGGGCCCGAGTAATCTTGAACGAAAGGGGTCTGGCGAGTTTGTTGATTTTGGGGTCCCAGACCTTGAATGTAAGGGGGCACATATGCCTCATGGTAGATTGGATTAGTTCCACTACCGCCCGCCATGGGTCGAGGGGGCATGCCATAGCTTGGCATCCCCAAAGTCTGATTCGCGTATTGAGGGAGATCAGTAGTATGGAGTTGAAGGCTTCTCGGTGCATTCATGATGAGTGGAGAAGTCGAGATTGGTTGCTGGTGAACGGTCTCTTGTGGATTAGATCCATGAATGACCATCTGCAGGGGATTCGTCCCTTCAACCAAAATCGGGATTTCCGGTCCTTGAGTGTTGGTGGGGATATTCGCCCCTTGAGTGCTAGTAGTCGACGGTGGTTGATTTCCGTGAGTATCAGCCTCAGAGGTGATAGGGCGATCCTCAGGAGTTTGAGTATCCCGAGCTGTTCTTTGTGTGTTTGCCATGGTTGATGTTGTCTTCCCACAGACGGTGCCAAATCTTGTGGATTAAAAAACGTACTTGTATATTAACTGCTAAGATTAATGAGCTTTCGAGCTTTAATGGCTGCACTTGTGTTTCAAGACTAAATCGGTCCTCACAAGATGCCTACGTATCTCAATTCGTTATTGAGAATCAAGCCAAAGACGTAGTTCTTGGTGTTGCCCTCGGGGCTATGGCGGCAGGGGCACACCAAGGACGTAGTGACTTGTATGTCCTTATTCGAGGATGAAGTCTAAAACGTAGTTCTAGGGGTGCCTTCGTGGCTTGTTGCGCTTTTGAGGCGTTGTGACGTATGGAGCTGTGCCAAAACGTAGTTTTGATTGTAGGATCAGGGTCCTTATATAGGCGTCTGGAGCCTGGTATTTATGGTATGTTTAGGAGACTTAGCGATAAGTCTCCTTATTGATAATGGATAAGCATCGTATTTCTTGCTGGAGAAGTCTTTTCCTTGTTGATAAAGGCCATGACTCATTAATTGGGATTCTGGATCCTTCTTTGAAAAATTTACCATATTTTGGACTCTTTTCATGAGCTGTATATTTTCCTTATTTATTAATTTCGTAATTAATAAATAATCAGGATTTTAGGCCTTAAATATTTGGCCTTTCCAAAAAATCAGCAATTATATTTCTATAATTACTTTTCTGTCCATATCAGTCGTCCTTGTCAGAATATTCAGCTTCAGCCTTTGGATGCGAAACAAATAACATCAACTTGATCACCAAAAGAAATTGAAACATACAAACTATACACTTTAAAAATCTACCTTTTGAACACATGCGACTTTACATATGACCTGCTTTACATACCATTCGTTTTGCATTACCAGCATCCTTGCTTTACTTCTCTTTCATCAACTAGATTCTGTTGGCATTCTTTCTATAATACATTTTTGTTAAAATTTCAGGTATGTCTAGATATACCCCCTTTCATGAGCAATGGCTTCAGCAGATTTTTGGTGAAAAAAGGAAGTCTACAGCTGACTTCTCAAACCACTATAAAGGCATTAGCTTAAAACAAGGCAAAAGCCACAAAGAGGCCAATTTCCCTCCTCCTGGCAGAGTCGGAACAACTTCTGAAAAGCTAGCTCATGCCCATGTTGCTAGGCAGATATTAATGCTTAGGTGGGCCAAATCAACTGGCATATCCAATGCCTCCATGACTAGGGCTGCTTTTGAGCTTTCCTTCCATCAACCAAGCACCATAAGGAATGAGAGCTCCAGCTTTCAAAAAACAAATGTTGGATGATGCTGACACCACCAAGCGAGGTGACGCTAAGTACCAGAAAGCTCAAAGACAAGACGACTTTTTGAGGTCATTATGTGATGTTAATGTGTATGGGTCAGCCAGCCATAGTGGGTTCGCCCACTTTTTTGGTGTTGCTCCAGCGGCAAATGTACTGGCCGGTCCCATTTTACGTTGGATGAGGCAGCAGTTGGGCTCGGTTGAGCTGCTCTTATTCCCAGACCATCATGGGCACCAACAAATCTCAGGATCGATCTAGAGAAACTAACAACAATGTAAGAAATGATATAAGGAATCTGTGAAGTTTATCCTATAAGAGGATGGAGATATTTGATAAGAGTAAGAAAAATTCCCGCATATGGTTGTATGGATATCATTCTACTGTATAAGTAACTACTAGCTTATAACCCGTGCCAAGCACGGGCCGAGCATGAGTCGACATTAAAATATTAGTATTAATAAATTATTAATGAATATTTTTTAAAAATGTATTTTTCGAGAATTGAATGATAAAAATATATAATAAATAAATAACTATTTAATTCTGTAGTTATAGACAATCGAACCGTGCATAAAGCTAATTAAATTAAATTAAATAAATAAATCTTGTAAGATTACGTAGCTGTAAAGAATCTAACGCTCCATGAAATTATTGAATTTAAAGTAAATAAATAAATCTTGTATAATTACGTAGTTTTAAGGAATCGAACCCTGGATGAAGCCAAAAAATTTAAATTAAATAAATCTTGTATAATTATGTAGTTGTGAGGAATTGAACCCGGGTCAAGTGATAACCAAATTTGGTACTTTGGTACTTGAATTTAAAGTAAATAAATAAATCTTGTATAATTACGTAGTGGTAAGGAATCGAACCCTGGATGAAGCCAAAGAATTTAAAGTAAATAAATCTTGTATAATTATGTAGTTATGAGGAATTGAACCCAGGTCAAGTGATAACCAAATTTGGTACTTCGGTACTTTGGTACTTTGGTACTTTTTAGTACCGCGCGCCATTTTCACATTGTTTTGCTTATTAATAAAGAGTATAGATATAAGATGTATAACTAATAAGTAAAAAAACACAAGATGTATTGCTTTGGCCAAAAGCAAAAAAACATCCATTATAAGGATACACTAGTTCATACATAAAGGGAGTAGTTAGCTACCTTATTTTCCATGATAGTTTTATTTTTCTATAAGCTGAGGATCAGATGCACATTATAAAATGAACTTAATTGATATTTGGATACAAAATTTTCTACTTATTCATTGTTAGTTGGGGTCTCTGCCATAAAATTTAGTAAGCTGTCATCTGATCCCTTGAAAAACGCTTCATCAAACAGAAAGTTGTCCTGAGATAGTGGTTCTTCTGCTAGTGCAAAACATGGGAAATATGGCTCCTCTTCAAATTTATTAGCTGTAAAATCTAGTTCAGTAACATATTTCTCCACCTCGCACATTGTAATCGTAACAATGGGTTCAGGACTGACAAGGGGCGCAGCCAATTCACCATGATGTAATTGATTTGGCTCAAATGGTTTGTCAGTTGAATGGGAAGTTGTTGAAAGCTTTGGTGGGCTCTTCGTATCAGGAACCTTACCAGTACCCAGAGAAGTAGATTCTTCTACAATCCGTAGAAATTCATCAGTTGTCTTCGTACCAATCATCTGAATAGAAGCCACGGGCCTTCTATTGTTTGGAAAGTTACATGGCCCATCCTGGCCATATAGAAGAAGTGAGGCATCATCATAAGCCTGAGCAGCCGCCTCAGCTGTATTATGAGTTCCCAACCATACCCGTTTCTTTGTCTTTGGGATGCGTATTTCGGCTACCCATTTTTCTTGTCGCGGCCGAGCACCTTTAAAGGATCCTCGAAACATTTTCGCTCTAGTCTTTTGTGGAATCGAGGAAGATTTTCCATCAGAGTTTTTAGATAGTATGGTGCTTGACCCAAACTCCATAAGGGCCGGGGAGGACAAGGAGTATGTCGGTACTAAAATCTATCTTACAATGATCGTCACTTTTAAGAATGGAGTTATGAATATATTGATTCTGAATAAGATCTTTTTATACAATGGATGTGAGAAGCTGGAGCGGTGGAGAGTTAAAGCAAAAATGCTGAAGCGAGGACAAAATACAACGGCAAAGTCATAAAATTTTTGGCACCTCACTAGCGTGGTGATTCCTAAGCACGACAGCGTGTCTTTCTCTGCATGAAAAGTTTGGACGCAAATGAAGCTGTGCATCATCTTGAGTCTCCCTTATCTCAATAATAAAGATGTGTATAGCATGCAAAATTCAAAGCAAGGTGACGGCATTACAGGTACCGTGGTAATGCCTCAGTTGGACACGGTGTCCTGTCCCCCGATCCACTGCATGAAGATCATTTGAAAGGAAATGAAGATATTCAAATCATCTTGTGTACTAAATGGATTAGTTCAGAAGTAAAAAATTTGTGTATTTGATTAATCAATCTAGCAAATACACAATGTCACAGCTCATTTAGAGAGGGCACCAGGATTGCAACCTGCACATAGTTGCTATCCTTCGAAAATGTGGTGAAACATACCTCTCATCGTCATCTAACAGAATTTCACAAATATACTAAGAAATGCACTCCCACATTTCACATTTATACTAACAAAATGACAATGTGTGTGTTAAAAAAAGGTAATAACTATCCTACCTTATTAAAAAATGCATTAAAGAAATTGTTGTACATGATGATAAAAGTTCGCGCAAGATGGATAAATGACATAAATCGGGAAGAACTCAGTTTTGGTGCAAGTACATTGTAGTACAAACACAAGCCAAGATTAAGTTAAAAGTTTAAAGCAAGTTGGCACCTTGGCGAAATTGTTCGACAACACAGTCTGCAGAAAATTGAGCAGCTGTATCATGGTACAAAATTTATCACATTGTCCTCATAGAAATCTCCATCATATTGATCTAATTCATCCATCTCGGCTTCCTTCCATTCATCCATCTCGGCTTCCGCTCCATTTCATTTGACGACCCCTTGCATCTTACTCTGAACCCTCACATCCGCTTTCTTCAAGTATTGATCAACATTAAAGGCCTAATCGGGATATACAAATGACGTTAGCTTGATCACGAAAAAGAAATCGAAATATTGAAATATACACTTCAAAAATTTACCTTTTGAACACATGCCAGCTGCAGTAAGACTGGAGCTATTAGCCATTAAGTTTATATATTCTCTGTTGGAGTGAAAACAAATGACTAAGAGCATCTTCAACAGTCTCCTAGTTGGCTTCTAAATATAAACAATATGACTCCTAACAAGTTAGTACATACATTTTCGTGTCATCGACGATATTCTTTGTCTTGGCTCCTAAAGTATATATTATTGAAAGAATGACAAAAATAATCACTTTTTTGACAAAATAAACAAAAATCATCATTCTGAAAAAAGTGGCCAATTTTGGCATTTGGGATACTCCGTTGACAGTTGGGTATCCCATATACAGGATACTCCACTGACAGTTGGGTATCCCATAAGTCAAAATTAACATCTTTTTTAATACAAAATGAACAAAAATAAACGTGTGTTCTTAGTTTAACCGTTTCCTTGGGGGTTCAACAGTTAACCTTTGGGGTTCAATAGTTCCATTTTGGGTTTTAGAAATATTCAGAACGACGAATCCGTATACAGACTTAGGGTTTAGGGTTTAGGGTTGTTTATAACCCCCTAAACCCTAGACCCTAAACCCTAACCTAACCTGATTTTAGGGTTGTTTACAACCCTAAAATCAGGCCGCCGGTCTGTTAAAAAAATCAATTTAAAATCACATCATCACTAATTGCATTACACATTTACAGAATGCATATCTATTTATAATAATTATAGTAATACGCATTCATGGAATGCTTATCTAATCCATATACTCCTTTGACAAATGCGTATGCTGGTTATATTTTAAAGATTACTCCTTTGACAAATGCGTATTGTAATTACCCTGATACCAAATGCGTATTCAACCGGCCATAATTGTCCACTTTAATAAAATCGACTAGTTTGGTAACTGTTGTTTAAAATACCGGCCATACTTGGCATTCACCCAAAATATCGATGGAGCATGGTATCCTAGGCGTGTAGGCATGTCTTTTCATAATGAACCCCATATTCATATGTTATATTCTGAAAACAAAGAATAACAATACATTTAATACGCATTCAATGAATGCATATCAGTATGGGATTATTCTAGTTACTCCCACTTGGCATGCGTATTCCAATTTTATAAAAAAAAAAAAAATATTGAATAAGTCAGTATAGAATGTGTAATTTGTGATGATAAGTCGTTGGTGAATGCGTATCCATTATATATATAGTCCGGATACCTTAGCGTCAGATGCGTATCCAGTGAATACCCCGTTGTTGAATGCGTAATGTTGATACCACAATCACAAATGCGTAATCGATCGGCCATAATTGGCCGCTAATTTCAGATTGGCTATTACGGTTACTCCGATCTGAAAATCGGTCATATTTGACCTTCACCCTATATTATTCATGTTTCAAATTACACTATGTCAAAATTTTAAATTCAGACATGTCGAAGTGAATATTTTATTAATAGAAAAAGTTAAAAGCTATATAGTGGCCATGTTTGTTTGGAAGGATTATAATCTCGGGATTATTATCCGGGGATAAATAATCTCATCAATTAAAGAGCTAGAGATTATAATTCTTTAAATTATGTTATTCTATGTTTGTTTTGAAGTATTAAGTTTAGGATTGAAATATAATCCTTTAAAATTTTATCTCATGTTTGTTTCGAGAGAATTATAGTTAAGGGATTATAATCCTTTCAAAAAATGACTTATTAGAGGGATTAAATAATACCTCCTCCAACCAAGTATTGGAGGAGATTATAATCCAATCCCCTACTCCAATAAAACAAACATGGGATAGAAAAATTTAAAGCTTGAATTAATCCTAAACAAGTTTTTGTACAACAAACATGCAAATAGAAAAATTTAAAGGATTATAATCTTATCCTATGCTTAATATCATGAAACAAACATGGTCTTAACGTTTTTAAAGGAATCTCTTCGAGCTTACTTTTTGTTATACTCACAATATTTTGTTTTAAAGCTTGTTTAAAGAGTCTGTTAGACATGCTCTAAGCATGATAGGCATAACAAACAATTAGTTAAAAAAATAATCCATTTTACTTAGACCATCTCCAACCAAGGAAGTGTCACTATAACACTATTTTGGTGTCAAAAAGACATCATCCATAAAATGAACTCCAATCAAGGGACACTATAATTGTCACTAAAAGAAATCTTTTACCTATAAAATAGAATATTCTAACTTTGTTCATTTTTTATATTATAAATAACTTCTTATTTATCATTATGAATTTATGATATTATTTTTATAATTAAATCTAGTGTGTTGTTTATAATTCATGATTTAAAAATAAAATTGTGAAAGTTTAAAGTAAAAAAAAATTAAAAATTAAATTTAAAAAATTAGAATAAAAAGATACAAAAAATATTTTAGAATTAACATGAGTTAAGAAAAAAAGAAGTTTCAATTGATAAAATCTTAAGTTAAAATTTATAAAAACAATTAACTTTAGTAGGACATAGATGGAAGAAATTTGTTTTGTTAACAAACATAGGGGTATTGTTGGAATTTTGAAAGTCATCAAATTTGGTGTCAAAGGATCACCAAATGTACTTTTGTCACCAAATTTGGTGACCCAAAACTCATTTGGTGACCTTGGGTCACTATTTATTTTAGTGTTCCATTGGAGTTGCTTTGACACTATACCTATCACTATTATAATGATTTAGTGTCCGGTTAGAGTTGCTCTTACAAATTACATTCTTGATTCTCAAAAAATACAAAATTTTCAGTGAAAGAAAAAGAGTAGCATCATGCTTTTAAGTAGAATTGACAGAATAAGATAGGCATATTCATATACAAAGAATCATCATCTACATTCACTTATATACAATAACAATATACATAGTCTACACATTATGTGAGAACACATGAAGCATATATGGCCAATTATTTATAAATATAACAAACTGAATGCATATACATAGAGAATAAAGAGGGATTACAGAAAACAAAACCTGTATGCCAAAACAGAGAGATTTTGAGGAGTAAAGATGGAAAAGAGGTCCAAGGAAAGGAAAGGTAAGACTGATCATTTGTTCACCTCAAAGATTATTTCTTTATTATCAAATAATAAAGGGAAAAACCCGTTTACTTGTTGAAGTTTTTCCTATTTGTCTAGTTCTGAATTTTCAAATAAATAACTTCGTTTTACAAAATAATGATGGAAACTGTGAAGACTTGTTTCAGTGCCTGCTTAATTTCAAATTAAAAAGAAAAAAAAAACCGCGCATGGCCCTGTATTAAATCAAGAGAAATTATCAAGAATACTATTTTTTTAAATTTTTTTTACAATTTTTTCATTATTTAAAAATATTTGTAAAAATACGTTATGCAACTAGATGCGATCTAAAAATATTTGCAAAAATACATGCAACCAACAAGATGCAACTTTTTAAAAAATAATTTGAAATCAACCGAGAATTCAAATAATTTGTTAGACCATCTCCAATCCATAACACTATACAGTAGAACCTCGATAAATGAATACACTTGGTACCAAAAAAATATATTCGTTTAACAAGATTATTTATTTATCGATTAATGAATATTTTATTCAATTATCGATAAATGAATATTTATTCATTTAGATAATAATTTTACTTTTTTTATTATGATAATGATGTTTTAAAATTTAATATTCGAATATATCTAGAAGATAATAGTTAAAAATATAAAATTCTTACCATATATTTTGTTCACTCTCAATAATATGCATACATTAATTATACGTATAAATTAAGTATAGTGTGTTTGTACTGTTTTAAGATACTTGAGAGTGTTCATAAGATTGTATTAAGTTACACTATTACAGTATAACCTCGATAAATACTATATAAAAATATATATTGTTTTAATTTTAGTGAATATTCATTTAACTTTTACACTATTTTAGTGTGAAAATTACATTATCCACAAAAACAACTTCAATCCATTTACACTATATCTTGCACTAAATGTCTAAAAGAAGATATTATATTTTCACTTTTCTAAAAGTAAGTACTTTGTTGGGATAAAACAAGAAATAAATAGGGCATGAGACTTGAGATGAATAAATTTGTTTTTATTAACAAACACAAGGGCAATATAGGAATTATGAAAGATGACAAATTTGGTGTAAAAGTTACACCAAATGTATTTTTGACACCAAATTTGGTGTCACGCTATTCATTTGATGTAATTTTTACACTTTTATAGTGTTGCATTTGAGTGACTTTTACACTATAACTTTTACACTATAAGTTACACTATAATAGCGTTATAGTGTTGCATTGAAGTTGCTCTTACTAAGAGGGGGTGAATGAAGATAAAGATGAATAAAACTTGTAATCTCAAGTTTCATCCCCACACCTTTCATCCATACATATATGTATATATAGACTAGTGATCAAATAGAAACCAAAGTTAAAATAGAAACTAAGAACTAGGTTAAGTCATTAGATCAATCTAAGAGCAAGTCCAATAGTATCCCTAAATGATATCCTAACTTCAAATATAGGGAATATGACACAAAATGGGACTCCAACAGTATCTTAGTGATCCCCTAAACCACTAGCACAACCTCAAATTTACTAGCAATTCCCTATTTATAGGTATCCTCTAGTCATCCCCTATTTTATTTTTATAAATAAAATATTCATTTCCCCCCATTTTCCCCTCTTTTTTTCTCCCTTCCCTCCTTTTAGTTTTACCGCTGAATTTTTTTCTTATTTTTCCTCCCTTCCCTCTTGTTTTTACCACTGAAATACTAGAAATCCCCTACACTTTCTTGTCAAAATCACTATTCAAAATATAGTAAATCATATACCATAAGAAAGATCTCGGAGTCTATTTTTTTAAGCAAAAAACGGTTCGTAAAAAGAAATTTTGTACAAAAAGTTATAACAATTTTAGTGAAGTGTATAGCTGATTATCATAGTTTGGTGACAATTTAATAATAATGAGAAAGGTAAATAGGGATTGTTGTTGGAGTAAATATTAAAAATGATATCCCTAAACTACTAGGATTCCTTATTTTATAGAAATTATAGGGAATGCACTAGCATACTGTTGACGTGCTCTAGTACCCCATACATAATTCCCCCTAATCCCCTCCATTTTTTATTTGATTTTTTCCGTCAATCGGTGAGTTTTTTTTGAAATTCGACTTCACCGTATTTTTCTCTATCTCCCAACCAATTTGCATACCATATATGCTATATTTCGACGCAATTTAAAAAATATATATATTTAGTTTCTAGTTTCTATTTGTAGAGGGGTTTCTATTGAAGTAAGACCCCTATATATACATATATATACGTGTGTAGTTGATAGTCATAAGGAGTTTCATCTCAACTAAATCAACAATTGAGGTTAATTTTCTAATTAATCAACAAGGCCCCACAAGGGCAGTGACTTATGCAACTTACTATGCAACCAAAGATGATTCCGATTATTAAAGTTTTATAAGTTGCATCTATGGTTGATTTTGGTTGATGCAGTTGCGATCTGGTTGCAAGAAGTTACATTGTATTTTTGCAAATATTTTCAAAAAGTGAGTATTTTTGCAAACTATTCAAAAACAAAACATAGTATTTTTGCAAAAAAAATTCTAGGGTTGGGTATTCATGAAAAAACCCTTAAATCAAAAATCGTAAAGTTTGTAATATATATACACATATATTTATATTATATCTTACTAGCTTAAAACCTGTGTGATGGGCAAATTGTTTTTGATATTATATGTGAAATATTTAAGACATGGAGTTGATAAGCTTAAAATTTTAAATGATATGACTTGACAATAATTTTATATATGTTTCCCGTAATAATTTTAGAAAAAAAAAAGAGTTATTAATTTGAAAGTATACCTATGTGTTTTAATTAAAATATGCATGTAAAATAATTTGTCCTGTTATAATAAATTTTAAATAAGAAAGCTCGTAAAAAATAAAAAGAATATGTCCAAGATATTAAAGTACACAAATCCTGACCTAAAATATCGACTAATATTTTAAATGGAATTGATAATATTTATATATATGTTATCCATAATAATTTTCGAAAAAAGTGGGATTTACCGTCTCACTACCAAAGTTTTATTTTTTTTGCTTTCATAATATAGTAAAATAAGTTTTTTTATAATAAATCCCATAAAAAATTAATAGGAGTAGAACGAAATATTTAAGTACATAAAATGGTACAATAAAGTTTTATAGGAAAGTCCATAAAAAAAATTAAAAGGAGTAGATCCAAATTATTAAAGTACATAAATCCCAACCCAAATATAATAACTTTTGAGAATTTATCAAAAATACTGTTTTTTCTAAGTATTTTTGCGATTTTACCACCTTCTGAAAATATTTTCAAATATACTATCTGCAACTTTTGCAACCAGATGCAACCTAAAAATATTTGCAAAAATACGGTGTACAACCAAAGCAACCACATGCAAATCGGCCCCGCAGAGGCAGTTACTTATTAGTTACTTATGCAACCTATTATGCAACCAAAAATGATTTCAATTATTAAATTTTTATAAGTTGTATTTGTGATTGATGCATTTGCAGATATTGTTGCAAAAGTTGCAGACCGTATTTTTGCAAATATTTTCAAATAATTGGTATTTTTTTGCAAATATGTTGGTATTTTTACAGTTTTTTTTTAAAAACATATTATTTTTGTAAAACAATTTATGGGATTGGGTAATTTTGAAAAAAACCCATAATATTTTAATAAAAACCCCATTAAAATTTAAAAGAAGTAGACCCAAGTCATTATAATACATAAAACAGTATAATACGTTTTTAATAGGAAAGACCATAAAAAGGTAAAATGAGTAGACGCAAATACATAAAGTCCGACTCCAAATACCAAATACCATCCGAATGTACACAAATCTCGATCCAAAATATCGACTAAAATTTTAAATGGACTTGATAATATAGTATAATATTTTGGTTTTAATAATATAGTATAATAAGTTTTTAATAATAAAGCCCATAAAAATTAAAAGGAGACCCAACTAATTAAAGTACATAAAATCTTATAATAAGTTTTTAATAGAAAAACCATAAAAAATTAAAAGGATTAGACCGAAGTTATTAAAGTACATAAAGCCTGTCAAAATATAATAAGTTTTTAATAAATAAACCCATAAAAAATTAAAAGGAGTAGACCCAAGTTACTAAAGTATATAAAACATGGCCCAAATATGAAATGTATAATACCTTTTTAATAGGAAAGCCCAATTAAAATTAAAATGAGGGGACACAAATTATTAAAATACATAAAGCCCGGCCCAAATTACTGACTATTGTCCGTTCGACTACCAAACTTTTAATATTTTAACTTTAATAATACTAGCCTATAACCCGTGCAAGATACATGCATTAAAAAATAATAAACTAAAAAATTTAACGTGAACGGAAAATATTAAAATAAAAGTAAAAATTAATATTACAAATTATAAAATGAGAAACTTAAATATTAATTGGAACATAAAAAAAATATAAAAAAATACATATGGGGTTGAGGAAGATAAATGAGGTATTATTAATATTATTTTATAATAAAATAATATTAATAATAAGGACAGATACAAAAACTAACATGTTTTAATTAAAAAAAAGTAATTGCCCGTGATATTTTTAGAAGTGTTTTGATTATATTAATTGTATTTATTAAAAACATACGTTGACATGTTAAAATAAATAAGTTTTTTTAATAAGGACAAATATAAAAATTAATATGTTTTAATTAAAAAAAAAGTAACTGTCCGTAATATTTTTTGATGTGTATTAATTATATTAATTGTATTTGTTAAAAAAATACTTTGACTTGTTAAAATATGTAAGTTTTTTTAAATAATTAAAAGTATTAAAAATAGGTTTTAAAATATATAAGTAAGAGTTGTACTTGATATTTTTGGAAAAGATGAATTTTAATGATAACAAATAAAAAAGGTAATATATTTTAATTTAAAGGTAATTTCCCGTGATATTTTCGGAAAAGAAGTAGATTTGGTTAGAAAAAAATGTTGTAACTATAAAAGGCAATCAACTAGTTACTATTTTATATTATTTTATTATTTATTAAATAGAGTATTAAAATATATTTTAAAATAAATAAGTAAGGATTGCACCTCATATTTTTAGAAAATAGAGATTTTAGTGATAACAAATATAAAAGATAATATGTTTTAATTTAAAGATAATTGACGTGATATTTTTGAAAAAGGAGTAGATTTTGTAAGAATTTTTTTTAATTATAAAAGGCATTCAACTAGTTACCATTTTTATATTATTTTATTATTTATTAAATAGACTATTAAAATAAGTTTTAAAATAAATAAATAAGGATTGCACCTTAGATTTTTGGAAAACAGAGATTTTTGTGATAACAAATATAAAAGATAATATGTTTTAATTTAAAGATTATTGTCGTGATATTTTTGGAAAATGAGTAGATTTTGTTAGAATTTTTTTTTTAATTATAAAAGGCAATCATCTAGTTACTATTTTTATATTATTTATTAAATAGAATAAAGTACCGAAAACCAACCAAAAATCGAAAACAAAAACTTTTAATGTTTCGGATTTAATAATATAGTATATATAAGTATAGATAGTATAGATAAGAGAAATAAAAGTGTTTTCAAACTCACATTAAAAAAACCTTTTTCACTACTACGAATACGTAATTAAGACGACTTAGAGCATATTCAAGAGACTCTTTATATGAATTTTTAAATTAAAAATTAAAATGCATTGCTTGAAATGAAACTTCAAGAGACTCTTGCACTTTATTCCATAGTTTTAAATAGGGAAGAAAATAAGTGAAAAATAAAAAATGTATCACTTTTACTCTTGTTTATGCTCCCTAATTTTTATCGGGGAAGAAACTAAGTGGAAATGAATACAAATTGAGCCCACTTTCAGTAGAAAACTTACATCCCAAATATTGGATGAAAGTACTTTACTCACTCACCACTTACTTAATTCCATTAAAAAACTCGGGAGCATAGCCTTAAAGGCTCTTTAACACTTTAAGAATATTTTCTCTCTCCTCATTTGAAAAGTCACTAGTAGTTCTGTTATGAACTATGTTGTTTCTTGATGATAACTAAACTAACTTAGTGAAAAATATATAAGTAAAAATGTAGCCTTCAACGGATAGCATGTGTTTGCAGTATCCGTAGAAGGGTAGCTTATCTACGGATAAGACTCAATGTAACATGCTTGTGTAATTATGATATAGAAGTTGAAGTATTAGTTTTAGGCTAAATAAATCATGTTGACTTTTAATGGATATGTAGAATATGAAGGCTAATTGTAAATAGTCTATGTCTTGTAATTTTACACAAGTGAAATTGATTGTCTACTGATAGCAGTTCTAGCCTTCTACGGATGTAGTCAAAATACTCTCAACGGATGCAGCTCAAATAACCTCAACGGATGCAACATGTACTTTGTGAAAATGACAATTCTGACAGAGCACATGGGTTGACAGATTTCACAGAGCATGAAAACCAGTATTTCTGGTAAACTCACGAGAAGAAGAAGCATTCTGTTTTTTCTGGTCAAGTGTAGCAATTCCATAAAAGACAATCAGCCAAAAAGGGCAAGCCACCAACACAAGGATCACTACTCAAAATGGAGAAGCAAGTGTTTTGGACAAAGTTACTTTTTGTATTATTAGTTGTTCAAAATATCTTATAAACTTGGGTTATAAAACCAAATGTAGCACTATTTTAGAACTTAAGAAATTAGTTAGGCAATTTAGAGAGCAAAAGGCAATATCACTTGTAAATTGTTGAAGCTAAAATAGTGTGTATGCAGCTGTGTGTTTATTCATAAACATCACATAGATTTCTTCTAATAAAAATCTCTCAGGTGGAACAATCAATCCACCTGAATTTTTAATTCTTGTGTTAGTTTTATTTTGTTTGTTTTTATGTTCTTGAATTTACTATTACATCTTTTAGGCCATGATCAAAGAAATTTTTAAAGATTTTATTCAACCCCCCCTCCTTCTACAATCTTGATTCATTGTCTGGGAATAACAACTAGTATCAGAGCAAGCTTCTAACAAACAAGGAGTTTAAAGATCAAAGACAATTTGAATCATGGGTTAGAAGGATAATGGTAGGAAGATTCCAGTTCTTGACAAAGAAAATTACTTTCACTGGAAAGTAAAGATGCGGTTACATCTCATGTCCATGGATGAAGGATATGTAAATTGCATTGATCTTGGTCCACATGTTCCAATGAAGCCAAACACTTCAATAGCTCAAGCACCTCCAGGAACTCCAGACACCATTCCAAAGTTGCAAACAAAATGGACTCCTGAGGACATCATTGTCGTTCACAAAGACAAAAAGGCTATGAATATTTTGTTCAATGGTCTTGATTCTGACATGTTTGACAATGTTATTATGTTAGGCCGAATACACAATATATAATCAAGTATGTATGAGAATAACAATCAAGAACACAGGTTTGTAAATCAACAAACTGAATTATATTAAATAATTCTCTCTTAGTGATGTTAATGAATCACAAAGAGCTACTAGGTTACAAGAATAATAATTCTATGTTCACGTCCCTTCTAGGGATAACCTATCTGTGTTTATATAGTACACAGCTACATACAATCCTTATCTAATTGATACTCCTATAAATTAGCTATACAATTATTATCAATTAAGGATTGCTTCAGTCTTCTGTCCAGTCTCCTTAGCTGTATCAATATATTCTGCTTCTTTCCATCTTCAGAATATATTGCTTCTAGAATCTTTATCTTTGCACCGACATCTAAGTCAACTATCACCCTGTCAGACTTTAACAAACTCTGACCGGCTTCCATGTAAACTCTTCACCCAGTCAGACTTTATCAAACTCTGACTGGCTTCTACATAAACTCTGATATGTACCTGGAACTTAAACACTGATGAACAAACGTCAGCAATTATATCTAACAATCTCCCCCAACTTGTTCATACCAAAATGTACAAGTTAAAAAGATAATTGATGATGTCAAAACATATAACAAATGCAGTGTTTAAAATATGTCAGAGTTTAATTTTAAAACAGAGTTTAAATTTAACTTAGAATAGAAAACATAAAAACTTACAGTCAGACTTTACTTGACTTCTTCAATATCAGGTACTGTCCTGAGATAATCAATCAGCAGTCTTCTTTCAGCCTTCTCTAGCTCATCCACCATAATCTCTTTTAGCTCTTTAAGTTCTGAATCACTCTCCCCCGTTTGGTAGATAGCAGCTCTTAGAGAATATATGTTGTTTCTTCTCATATCATTTCCTAGCCGAATGTAATGAGCTTTGTCTGACTCTAGGTTGAATTCTAAAACTTTTGTTCCAAGTGCTGTTTTAAATCTAGCACTGTTTCTCTTCATCTCCACTAACTTTCCAGTATGATCCCTATACTTTGGAATATAAACACTTGATACTCCTCCTCCAAGCATAGCTTTAGATCTCAGCATCTTTTCTCTCAAAACTTGAGCAACATCATGAGTATATCTGTTTTTGACTTTTAAAAGATAAAGTACATACTCCAGTTCTTCCCATGATTTGAGATTAACATCAGATTCTCCAACTTTATAAACTCTTCCATCACTCATGAAGTATAACAAAAACTGCTTCTTCAAAACTTTGTGAAAAATCAACTGAACAGAGTCTAACTTATCAAGGTTTTCTTGTGTAACCCCAATACCAGATTCTGCCAGTGAAATGTTATCTTGAGATCTGTTATTTATTCTTCTCTCTCTGTGTGATCCCAGTCCAGATTTATCAAAAGCTTCTTTTCCCAATACAGTTCTGGTTTCTGAGAATTTCACAGCTTCAAGCTTTAATTCTTCAAGAATTTTAGGTTTAGTGAATCCTGGAAGTTGTGTAGATTTCTGTACAACTTGAGCAACGTCAGAGGTTGTCATAACTTTAGTAGAAACATCAACTTGAGCAGCGTCAGAGGTTGATTTAGCTAATCTTGTTTCAACTTGAGCAATGTCAGAGGTTGAATAAATCTTCTTAGGTAACTGTTCTTCTTCTACCAGTTTACCTTTTCCTTTGTCAGCATTTTTAATCACATGCCTCCTTGAGTACTGTAAACTCTGATCAGAGTTTACATTCTCTTTGATAACAATTCCTTTTTCTTTCTTTCTAGGAGCCTTGATTTCCTTCTTCTTGTAGATTCCAGCTTCAACATTCTTCTTGTGTTCCTCAGCAAGCATTTGCTCTTCAGCTTGGATATCTTCAATTGAAATACCTTTTCCATGTTCTGCCATAAACATCTTAGCAGCAATTTCCTCATCAGTAGATGGCTTATCAGAGATTATCAAACTTTTGTATCTTGAACCACTGGCAGAGTTTACATGTCCCTTTCCAGAGTTTGATCTTTTATCAGAGTTTGATCTTCTTGAAAGTAGTCTTCTATCATCATTTGATCTTAAGCTCTTTCCATCTCCTCCCTTGTTTCCACCATCATTACCATCATCCCTCCGTCTCAGAGTTTGAGTGTCTTTGCATTTGTCACTTGGTACACTCTCCCCCTTTTTGACATCATCAGAAAGTAGTACTGATGTCAACAACTCAAGAGCATTAGAAATTGATGTTAGTTGGGCAGACATAGCAGTCTGGTTGTCCTCAACTTTCCCAAGCCTCTTCTGAATGTCATCAGAGTCCTTAGCTTGCTTCTTGAACATGGAATTGTAATAAGTCCTATCATTCTTCAGAGTGAGATCTCTCAGACCAACTTCATTCCTCAAAGCAGTGACTTCCTTATGAGACTCATCAAATCTGTTGTGGAGAGATTTAATTTGAATCACAGTAGCCTTCAGACTTGTAAGAATATCAGGACTTGAAATTGTCTTCACAGAATCTCCAAGAAAATCAGCAGCCCTCTGTGCTGAAAAGATACAATCCGCAGCAGCCCATCTATTGTAGTACATATCTTGAAAATGCTCAGCTGTAGCTCGATTGACCTCTCTTAGCTCATCAGAGTTTGCTTGACTCTCAAATAACTCCTCTTGAGAATGATCAGAACTATCATTATCATTTTCATTCTCTGCTGTATTCTCTGCAGGAATATTCTCATCATCAGGCTCTGGAATCTCAGAGTTTGCAGTATGCAGGAACTCTGCTTCTTTTGTTACAATCTCAACAACAGATTGTTGTAGAGCTTCAAGAACAATAACATCCTCAGAGTTTACAACAAACTCTGCTTCAACAGGAACAGTCTCTGTTGCATCCTTATCAGCAACAACAGGATTTTTAGCAACAGTTTCTATAGCTTTAGCAGCTAAAGTCTGATCAACTTCCTCACCTTTCTCAAGATCAAAAGAAACTATTTCAGTGTGAGAAGCC
The DNA here is from genome assembly GCA_030848705.1 of Heracleum sosnowskyi. NCBI lineage: Eukaryota > Viridiplantae > Streptophyta > Magnoliopsida > Apiales > Apiaceae > Heracleum > Heracleum sosnowskyi. Next base: position 16,118,141 of record CM061237.1, read on the forward strand.
ATAGATACTTCAAGTTCAACAGTATCTTGATCAGCTTCCAAACCCTCTGTGAAATGTTCAGAGTTTATAGAGAGGTTTGCTTCAAAATCCATATCACATCCCTGTGGCTCAAAAATCTCAGCCTCAACATTTTCTGTAGCCTCCTGAACAAGAATTTCAGGAGCTTCATCTGCAACTTCAGGTGCAGCTTCCTCAACTACATCATCAACATTTGATGTAGGAGCTTCATCTTGAAAAACAGTCTCCATAAAAACTCTGTCCTCAGGAACAGCTTCATCATCTGGAATCTCAAGATCATCAACAACATTGGAAGAGATATTCTCAGCACCAAACAAATGTGCTGCTACCAATCTTCTTTTTCTCTGATGAAGATTTTCTTCATCAGTTTCAGTCTCTTCATCAATAGCATCAGTCTTTGCCCTATTGGCTCTTCTTTTCTTCATTCTTCTCTTCTGAGGCATATCATCAGCATTTGATGCCCCAGCTTCAGTGTTTATCCTGACAGACTTAACAGCCCTTACTTTAGATTTCTGTGACCTTTGTGGTTGAGACACAGAAGGTCCAGCTTCAGTGTTTGCCAGTTGTGGTTGTTGTTGTTGTTGTAAGTTTACCAAGAATTGTTGCACAGACTCAGGCAACAGTAACACACCAACATCTCCTTTCTTGTTATCCTTGTTAGTGAGATCAGAAAATATGCGTTTATGCAATTTAAATGAGAGGATAACATCATCCTCTAAAATCTCAACATTAGGACAGCAAAAGTTGAATATGAACTGACAAAATCTAGAGAAGTAAACAACATTTATATTCTCTAGCATTTTCTCACCAATATTAGTTAAAACTAATCTAGCAACATCAAATTGACTGCCATAGAGAAGAGAATACCCGATCTGTAGACTATCCGTGGGAATCGCATCCCAATTCGTGCACTTCTTTCCAAAAGCCCGAGTAATGCAATCGAAAAAGAAGCTCCACTCCTTGCGCAAAAATGGCCTTTTGAGTTGACCTATCTTTGTCAAAGGTCCAGAGTATCCTATCTCCCTCATCATTCTGACTAACTCAAAGTCTCCAACAGTTGTGAATGCATTGAAATCTTTAAGACCCAAAGCATCACGAACAGTAGTAGGAGTAACAGTAAATTCTTCTTCTTGAAACTCAAAAATGATAGATAGAGATCCAGACTCTCCTCCATCATCATAAGTACCTGTCTGCCAAAAAGTCCTTATTTGTGACACAGACAGCTTCGACGGTGCGGTGAGAGCAGTGCCGATATCAGAGTTTGACAAGAAACTCTGAATCAAATGAAACGCCTCCGGTGCGTTCTCATTTGCTAAAGGAGCTGTGTAATTGTTAGGAACAAATTCTAACCCAGAAGCAATAAACATTGTTGTAGCCATTAGAACAGTTTAGAAGAAAACAAACAGAGAATAGATTATAGTGTATGCAGTGAAAGTGTTTGAGACAATGTGTGTGAGTAAAAGCTTATGAGAAGTTGAGGTGTGTAAAAAAGTGAACCGTTTATGTGTAGTATATTTAAATAATAACTGTGAAGATTAAAACTCAAACGTTTTAATCATTACTACACACAGCAGGCGTCTTTGAAAAGTGTGTGAGTGGGACAGGTGTCAAACGTGTATACGCTGACAGCTGTATGTAACAACTTTCAATACACATGCGCAGTAAAAATAGCTATTATTACCGCTTATCACATTGTTCAAAACACTCAACCTCTCTCTCTCTGTTTAATACAAATATGAACCGTTTGTTATCATACTCCTTTGAATTTCAAAACAAATGTCTAATCTCAAAATTATAAAATGTCTGAAACATAGAAATCATTTTAACCATCAGAGATTAAAACAAAGTTACCTCGGCGTATTTCACACAATACATCAGTGTTTACCATTTGTCCTTCTTTGTCAATAAACTCTTTTCTCAATCTGTACAGGTGTGAATAATTGTGTGTGCAATAGCAGAGTTTACCGAAATCAATATTTAGATCATCTCAAACTGCATAAAATCCATAAACTAAAGCAGTAAAAACTGGTTGCCTAAACTCTCATGTATAAAATAAAATCTGATTTTATATCTAAACTCTGTATACTGATATCCTTTCATTTGGATATATCTTTTATTTTTCACCCCCTTTATATATATATATATATATATATATTTTAATTAAATTTTTATTTTTCCAGTAATCAGTGGTTGGCACTAGTCACCAAAAATCAAAGATTTTAGCCCTTATTTCATACAATAAGTTCCTGGATCTTCCTAGGCACAACATGATCTCAAAGGAATTTGTGCTCTTTTTGGCATCTTTTGATTTGAGGGTGAATTATTTGCAATTTATAATCAGAGTTTAGACTTTTCATCAGTTAATACAATTTAATTTATGAGAGAAAATGCAAACAACTAATACAGACTCAGTGTATAGGATCAATAAACTAAGAGATGCTATAAATACAGAGACAGTATCATGCTGTGTTAACTTACTGCACATATTTGAGATCAGAATCTATATAACTCTTAAGGATTCATAATTACTTACTGAGAATTATGCTTCATACAAATTTCTTCATTGGTCCATATGTTTCAGACAAAATTACAATCAGAGTATAACTTAGACTATAACTATCAGAGTATGACCAACACTTTTATGACTATCAGAGTTTAGCATCAGAGTTTACATTCAGAGTTTATGACACTGGTACTTATAACAGTTAATACATGCAGGAATCATGAGCATAAAAATCAAACATGTATAGTTTTTGAGTCTAACCCGTATCTCTAGTCGAAACCAGAGATCATTCCAAGTTCATTTACCAATCTTGTAAAAGTAGCTTCACTCAAAGGTTTGGTGAAGATATCTGCAAGTTGTTGGTCTGTAGACACAAAATGAAACTCAATGTTCCCTTCTTCCACATGTTCCCTGATAAAATGATACCTTATGCTGATGTGCTTGGTCATGGAGTGCTGTACTGGATTTCCTGTCATAGCAATAGCACTTTGGTTATCACAGAAAATAGGTATTTTAGAGTACTTCAAACCATAATCCAGCAACTGATTCTTCATCCACAGAATCTGTGCACAACAGCTACCAGCAGCTATATACTCTGCTTCTGCAGTGGATGTGGAAATTGACTTTTGTTTCTTGCTATACCAAGAAACCAATCTGTCACCTAAAAATTGACAGCTTCCACTTGTACTTTTTCTGTCTATCTTACAGCCTGCAAAATCTGCATCAGAGTAACCAATTAGCTTAAACTCTGATTCTCTAGGATACCACAAACCCAAGGTTATGGTTCCTTTGAGATATTTGAAGATTCTTTTTACAGCTGTTAGATGAGGCTCTCTGGGATCTGCTTGAAATCTTGCACAAAGACATGTTGCATACATGATATCAGGTCTACTTGCAGTAAGATACAGTAAAGACCCTATCATTCCTTTGTAGTTTGTCATATCTACTGAGGCTCCTGTGTCTTTGTCTAGCTTTGTTGCTGTAGCCATGGGAGTTGTAGCAGATGAACTATCAAGCATACCAAATTTCTTGAGAAGATTTCTGGTATATTTTGCTTGATTGATAAAAATACCATCATCTGTTTGCTTGACCTGTAAGCCTAGAAAGTAACTAAGCTCTCCCATCATGCTCATTTGGTACCTGGATTGCATAAGCTTTGCAAACTTCTTACAAAGTTTGTCATTAGTAGATCCAAAGATAATATCATCTACATAAATTTGAACTAAAAGCAAATCATCACCAGAATTGAAATAAAACAAGGTTTTATCAATTGTACCTCTTGTGAACCCACTTTCTAAAAGAAATTGAGCAAGAGTTTCATACCATGCTCTTGGTGCTTGCTTTAGTCCATATAATGCCTTGTCAAGCCTGTAGACATAATCTGGATGCTTGGGATCTACAAATCCTGGTGGTTGTTCAACAAACACTTCTTCTTCAAGCTTCCCATTGAGAAAAACACTTTTTACATCCATCTGAAAGACTTTAAACTTCTTGTGTGCAGCATAGGCCAGAAAAATTCTTATGGCCTCCAATCTTGCAACTGGAGCAAAGGTTTCATCATAGTCAATTCCTTCCTGTTGTGAATAACCTTTAGCCACAAGTCTAGCCTTGTTTCTTGTAATCACATCTTCACTGTCAGTCTTGTTTCTGAAAACCCACTTTGTACCTACAATTGATCTATTCTTTGGTCTAGGTACAAGTGTCCAGACTTCATTTCTTTCAAATTCATTTAACTCTTCTTGCATTGCTGTAATCCAATTAGCATCTTGAAGAGTTTCTTCCACTTTCTTTGGTTCTGTTTGAGACAAGAAAGCATGATACAGACACTCATTATTTGTTGCACTTCTAGTTCTTACACTAGCATCAGGATCTCCAATTATGAGATCAGGTGTGTGTGCCTGTGTCCACTTTCTTGCTGTTGGTAAGTGGTTTCTTGCATCATTATTGGATCCTCCCCCTTGATCCATGCTCTCCTGATTCATATGTTGACTTTCTGAAGCATTTGAGGCTCCCCCTGAATTGGATGGTTCAGAGTTTGAACTGTCAGAGTTTGAATCAGTTTCCTCAACTGACTCACTTGCTGTGTCTTGTTGAGCTTCTTCACGCTCCCCCTCAACTGGTTCTCTATTTTGTTCAATTTGAGAATTTCCAGTTTCTCCAGTATTTACCAGTAGAGGTTCAGAGTATGCTTCGTCAGAGTTTGTCAGAACCGCTTCATCAGAGTTTGTCGGTACTGCTTCATCAGAGTTTACATCATCAGAGAATAAACCTTCATTTTCAAAACACAGTTGATCATATCCATCTAAGTCATCAAGTCCAGTTATTTTCTTGTCATCAAATGACACATGTATGGATTCCATGATCACTTTAGTTCTCAGATTGTAGACTCTGAATGCTTTTGTTGACAATGGATAACCAACAAAGATTCCTTCATCAGCTTTTAACTCGAACTTGGTCAACTGTTCAGGATGAGTCTTCAACACAAAGCATTTGCATCCAAATATATGAAAATATTTCAAATTTGGCTTCTTATTTTTCACCATCTCATATGGTGTTTTCCCATGCTTGTTGATCAGTGTAGCATTTTGAGTAAAACAAGCAGTTTGAACAGCTTCTGCCCAGAAATAAGTTGGTAATTTTGCTTCTTCAAGCATAGTTCTGGCTGCTTCAATTAAAGTTTTGTTCTTTCTTTCAACTACACCATTTTGCTGTGGAGTTCCAGGTGCAGAAAATTCTTGTTTCACTCCTCTTTCCTTGCAGAAAGCTTCCATGATTGAGTTTCTGAATTCAGTTCCATTATCACTCCTTATAATTTTGACTTTGTGCTGTGATCCTTTGTCCAGTACATTTACATGATCCATCAGAGTTTGAGCAGTTTCATCCTTCTTTGATAAGAAATACACCCATGTATATCTAGTATATTCATCAACAATTACTAGAGCATATTTCTTTCTGCCCATGTACATCACATTCACTGGTCCAAAGAGATCAACATGTAGAAGATGATAAGGTTCCACTACTGAAGATTCAGATTTGCTCTTGAAAGATGACTTCCTTTGCTTGGCTTTTTGACAAGAATCACATAAGCCATCTAGACTGAGTATTGATTTTGGAAGTCCCCTTACAAGATCCTTTCTTATAAGCTCATTTATGTTGTTCAAATTTAGATGAGAGAGCTTCTTATGCCAATTCCAACTCTCTTCATTTGACATTCTTGCAGTCAGACACACTGTTTTTCCATCAGAGTTTGTTACCAAACTTGCTTCATAAATGTTGTTGCGCCTGTGTCCAACTAGAACAACTTTTCCAGTAGATTTACCGATAACTTCATAGTATTCAGTGTGAAAATCTACATGGTTTCCTCTGTCACAGATTTGACTCACAGATAGCAGATTATGCTTGAGTCCTGAGACTAGAGCTACATTTGTAATGATGACACTTCCAAGATTAATATTGCCATATCCCAGAGTGTGTCCTATGTTGCCATCTCCATAGGAAACCTTTGGGCCAGCCTTCTCCTTAAAGTCTGATAGCATGGCTTTATTTCCAGTCATATGTCCTGAGCATCCACTGTCCAAGATAAGTGTGCTCTCTTTTATACCCTGCAATCACAAACAAACACTAAGTGTTAGTTTTAAGGACCCAGACTTGCTTGGATCCTTTGGCTTTCTTAACAGTGTTAGCTTTTGCAGCGGAATGACTATCAACAGAGTTTAAACTAACATTGTCAGACTTTACACTTGCAGAGTTTGCTCTAACCCACTTCAGATTGGGTTTTAGCTCATAATAATTGTGATAAATAGCATGATAACTCTTACAAGTATAAATAGAATGCCAAGTGCTCCCACAGTGTGTGCATAAAGTCTGTGGTCTAACCCTAACATAATCATTCTTTACTCCTGATGTAGAAGGTAAAGAATTGATATTTTTATTCTTTGTGCAGTAATTAGCAAGATGATTAGAACTACCACAATTATAACATGTTTTCCTTGGAGTAGCACCAGTAGGCAAATGATTATTTCTTTTATTTATGCCTATCTTTCCATTCCTATTCTTCTTAGACCCTTTTGGTTTCATGGCAGATTTTACCTCTTTCAGCTTATGATTGAACTGTTTTCCTGTCATCAAACCAACATTAACCTGTTTTTCACAAGTTTTTACTGGCTTTCTAACAGCTTCTCTTTCCATAAGTTTTTCTGTTATAATATTTTCCTGTTTTTCACAGGCTTCATCTGATTCCATATCAGCTTCTCTTATTACAACAGATTTTAACTTATTGGCTTCTGGAACAAATATCACAGGTTTAAGTTGTGGTTTAACCTTAACCTTGTCTTTAAACCTAAGTTCATCATTTTCACAATAGCCTAAACCTACAGAATCTGTCTGAAACACTTGATGAGTGTCTCTTCCAGAATCTGTCCAAGTCTTGATTATTTTCCTTTCTTTTTCTAGATCAGATTCTAATTGCTTATATCTTTTGAGCAACTCCTGTTCTACATAAACAGCATCATCTCTTTCTTTTTGAATCTGCTTCATCTTTTCAAGTTCTCCTTCAAGAAACTTGTTTCTATCTTTCAGACTAAGATTTTCAGCTTTAATTCTCTCATTCTCTAAAGTCTGATCCCTATAACTAACATGTACGCTTTTCAGATATACTCTCAATTCAGATATATTATCAGTATCATAAGCATAAGTAGTTAGGGGTACCTTATTTTCAGATGATTCAGTCTCATCTCTGACAGTTGCCATAAGAGCATAATTTTCTCCATCATCAGAGTCTGAAGTATCTGCCCAGTCTTTGCCTTTAGAGATGAGTGCTTTCTCAGATTTGCCTTTCTTGCACTCTGGGGCATAGTGACCCATCTCCTTACACCTGTAGCATTGGATTTCAGATTTATCCTTCTTGCCAGACTTGGTCTCCCTTCCATCAGACTTTCTAAAACTTTTCCTTTCAGAGTTTGAATCTTTCCTTGAGAATCTCTTTCCTTTCTTAAAGTTCTTGAATCCCATCTTCTTGAAGGTCTTCACCATCAGTGCAGCCATTTGCATCATCTGTTCTTCATCATCCTCAGAGTCAGAAGCTTCATCAGAGTTTGAGTCATCATCAGAGTTTGATGACTCACTTTCAGATTTAATAACTAAAGCCTTTCCCTTGGCTTTCTTCCTTGATGATTCCTTCTTAATGGGCTTCTCCTCAACTTTGAGAGCAACAGATTTTGTCTTTTTGCTCAATCTTCTATTCCTTTGTTCTATCTCCAGTTCATGAGTTTTCAATAACCCATAGATTTCATCAAGATCTGTATCAGCAAGCTCATAATTATCTCTTATTGTGGTTGTCTTTAAATCCCATTTTTCAGGTAGAGATAACAAAAACTTGAGATTAGACTCTTCAAGCTCATATTCTTTATCAACCAGAGACAGATCATTCAATAGTTTGCAAAATCTGTCATAAGTCTCAGTCAAGGTTTCATTAGGTCTTGAATCAAAGTGCTCATACTCCTGTGTGAGTATTGTCTTTCTGTTCTTCTTAATAGCACCTGTTCCCTGGCATCTGACTTCTAAAGCATCCCATATCTCTTTGGCAGTCTTGCAGCCAATTACTCTGTTAGACATAACATTATCTAAAGCACTGTGGAGAAGATGTCTAACCTTTGCATCTTTTGCAATTGATGAGATGTCCTCAGGAGTCATATCTTTCTTTTCCTTTGGAACAGTCTTTTGTTCTTGACCATCAACAACAGGGGACAATTTAGTCGGCATATGAGGACCATCATAGATTCTGTCAAGATATTCTGGATCTGTAGCCTCCAGAAACATGGTCATCTTCACCTTCCAAATCGGATACTCTACTGGCCTGAGAATTGGAACCCTGATTGTTTCATATCGACTCACAGAATTAGGCTTAACCTGTTCAGCCTTGGGAGCAGTTTGATTTTCTTCAGACATGATTATTACTGTGTTTGAATCGTAAAACTGTATATATTAAACAGCCTTGGCTCTGATACCAATTGTTAGGCCGAATACACAATATATAATCAAGTATGTATGAGAATAACAATCAAGAACACAGGTTTGTAAATCAACAAACTGAATTATATTAAATAATTCTCTCTTAGTGATGTTAATGAATCACAAAGAGCTACTAGGTTACAAGAATAATAATTCTATGTTCACGTCCCTTCTAGGGATAACCTATCTGTGTTTATATAGTACACAGCTACATACAATCCTTATCTAATTGATACTCCTATAAATTAGCTATACAATTATTATCAATTAAGGATTGCTTCAGTCTTCTGTCCAGTCTCCTTAGCTGTATCAATATATTCTGCTTCTTTCCATCTTCAGAATATATTGCTTCTAGAATCTTTATCTTTGCACCGACAGCTAAGTCAACTATCACCCTGTCAGACTTTAACAAACTCTGACCGGCTTCCATGTAAACTCTTCACCCAGTCAGACTTTATCAAACTCTGACTGGCTTCTACATAAACTCTGATATGTACCTGGAACTTAAACACTGATGAACAAACGTCAGCAATTATATCTAACATATTAACTGTTCTACAACCAATGAGATTGGGGACACTGTCCAAACCATCTGTGAATGGACTAAGCAAGTTAGAGAAAATAAGATGCAGCTTCTCATACAATAGTATGAACACTTTCACTTTAAGAATGGAGAGTCTTTGAACGATATTTTTAGTAGATTTCAAAAATTGCTGAATGGATTGAAGTTGTATGGAAGGGTGTATCAAATCAAAGATTCAAATCTTAAATTTCTCAGAGCCTTGCCAAAGGAATGGAAGCCTATGACTGTTTCTCTTAGAAACACTCAAGAATACAAGTATTTTACTCTTGAGAGGCTGTATGGAACCCTGAAAACTTATGAGCTAGAAATGGAGCAAGATGAAGAGATTTAGAGAGTTCAAAAGAAGAACAAATATGTTGCTCTAGTTGCAAGTGTGAATCAAGCTGAGGACATGAAGGAAGAAACTGCTAAAGCTACACCAAGCTCTAGTGCTTGTGAAGGTAGAAAAGAATCAAGCGAAGGCAAGGGAAAAATGATTGAGGAAACTGAACCCTCAAATCAAGAAGAAATTGATGAGCATCTAGCTTTTCTGTCAAGAAAAATCTCAAAGCTCAAGTTCAAAAGTAACCCTGAGGTGATCAAGCCATTCAGAAAGGACTTTCAATCAAACAAGAACTATGTTGAAAGGTCCAAATTTAAATGTTTCAATCTGTGGAATGGGAGGATACTTTTCCAGTGAATGCAAAAGACCAAAAGTTGAGAAGAATGACAGGAAGTTTGAGCCTGTTGATTATAAGAAGAAATACTTTGAACTTCTCAAGCAAAAGGGAAGGGCATTCATAACCCAGGACTATGACTGAGCTGATGGTGGGAATAATTCTGAAGAGGACACTGCGTTTGTAAACCTTGCACTAATGGCTGATTGAAATGAGCAGGAGGCTAGTTCATCAACCAATCAGGTAATCACTACCAACCTCACTGAGCTTTCTACCGAGGAATGCAATAGTGCAATTAATGATATGTCTACTGAATTGTACCATATGCGTGTTTCTCTTAAATCATGTACAAAAGAAAACACTAGGATTAAAGATGCTAATCAGTTTTTAAGTGATAGAAATGTTGTCCTGGAAACTCAATTTATTGAGTTTGAGAAAATGAGGTTAGAGTGTCAAGTTGCCAAGGATGAACTACCTAGTTGTACTAAAAAGATAAGAGATTCTCAAAGCACAGTTAGCTAAAGAACGTGAAACAATTGCTAGATGGAATGATTCCAAGAATGTTGCCACAAACATAATTAAGGCTCAAGGTGTGGATATATTCTACAAGGAATCAGTAAGAAAAGAAAAAGAGAAACTTGATGTTGAGAATCTAGAAGCTGATGATGCTTCTACGGATAGTGACCATCCGTTGATAGGTAACTCCTCAACGGATGAGACTTGTCCAAGGAAATATACATCAAGTGTCAACAAAGGAAAACTTGAGAAACTGAACAAGAAGTATGGTCCAACAAGCAAAAATTTTGTTCAGGGAGAATGTAACAAAACCAAAACTGAGGAGGTTAACATAGGTCACTTGTCCAACAAGAAATTGAAGGACAAGTTAGAAAACATTGAGGTTAGAATTGAGAGTAAAAAGAAAAAGAACAGAAATGTTAAGGTAGGGTTTAACAAACACAACAATTACACACCTGACAAGTATGCTCCCAGGAAAACTTGTGTAAAGTGTGGTAGCTAGTGTTAATCATTTGTCTACCAACTGCAAAGCTGTTAAGAATTCATCTGTTCAAATGCCATTGCATGTACCCAATGTGCCTATGCCTGTTATGCCCAACATGTTTGCACATAATGCTCATGCATCAAATTTGTATGCTAATATGCCATTTTTTCCAAATCCTTATATGAATGCATTCACAATGTCACAAATGACATGGAGAATGCCACACATGAACACTATGTATGCACAACATACTCAAATGCCTGCATCAAACATGTATGCATGTGAACATTTTCAAAATGTTGTTTCTCAGAGGTCAACACTCATGGTCAAGGTTGATTTAACTCAACCTGAGATTAAGGTGCAAAATGACAAGAAAGACAGAGTAAAGGCTAACAAGACAGGACCCAAGGAAACTTGGGTACCAAAATCAACTTGATTTGGTTTTGTTGTGTGCAGGGAAACAGAAGGAATCTATGGTACCTAGACAGTGGCTGCTCTAGGCACATGACTGGAGATTCTACCCTGCTCACAGAGTTTGTGTAAAGAGCTGGCCCTAGTATTACCTTTGGAGATGACAACAAAGGATATACTAAGGGATATGTCTTGATTTCAAAAGAGAATGTCATCATTGAGGAAGTAACACTAGTTGATGGACTTAAGCACAATTTACTAAGCATTAGTCAACTATGTGATAAAGGTTTTTCAGTATCATTCAGCCAAGGAGCCTGTGTTGTTTCAAACAAAGAAAAACAACAATGTGGTGTTGACAGACCACATAAAAGGAAATGTATATATAGCTGACTTCAACTCAACAAGTTCAAATTCAATCACTTGTCTTCTAAGTAAGGCAAGTAAAGATGAGAGTTGGATGTGGCACAAAAGACTGTAACATTTAAATTTCAAATCAATGAATGATCTGGTAAGAAAAGACCTAGTGAGAGGAATTCCACAGTTGGAATTTTCTAAGGATGGACTATGTGATGCTTGCCAGAAAAGGAAGCAAACGAAGATCTCTTTCAGAAGCAAGTCAGATTCATCAATTGAGCAACTTCTACAGCTATTACACATGGATTTATTTGGACCAATAAATGTCATGTCAATTTCAAAGAAAAAATACTGCCTTGTGATTGTGGATGATTTTTCAAAATTTACATGGACATACTTTCTGCATTCTAAAGATGAGGCCAATGGAATTATAATCAATCACATCGATGTTGCTAACAATCATCCTGATTTCAAAGTCAGAAGAATCAGTAGTGACAATGACACTGAGTTCAAGAATTCAACAATGAGGCTGTTTTGTGAGGAGAATGGAATCATTCATGAGTTTTCTGCAGCTAGGACACCACAACAAAATGGAGTGGTGGAAAGGAAAAATAGAACACTAATTGATGACTTCATATCATTTGCTCAAGGGAAGGAAACCATCTTTGAATTTTCTACATGTCTTTGGATGTAAATGTTTTGTATTGAGAAATCAAGGTGAAAATCTTGGAAAGTTTGAGTCAAAGGCATATGAAGCCACTTTTGTGGGTTATGTAGTTGGAAAAGCCTACAGGGTTTACAATCATAGAATCAACATTGTTATGGAATCTATACATGTTGTTTTTGATGATGCCAGAATTCAAGGTCTCACAGATGAGGGTTTTCATGAAACTCTCAGGTTTGAGAATGAGGTAGAAGGTCTACTTTATGATGATGAAGATAATGATCATGAGGATGAACAAGTCCCACCAAGAATGATTATTTCAAACATGGACAACTCAAGTTCTATTGATCCATCTATTCTATCCTATGATTATTTTGACTTCCTACGGATGCACCATTCCCCATCCATAGAATAGATTATGATGAAACATTTGCCCTTGTTGCTAGATTGGAAGCAATAAGGATATTCCTAGCCTATGCAGCCCATGCCAATTTCAAGGTCTATCAAATGGATGTCAAAAGTGCCTTCTTGAATAGGGAATTAGAAGAGGAGGTAGATGTCAGTCAACCTCCTGGTTTTGAAGATCCAAATTATCCAGAATTTGTCTATTTTCTACTCAAGGCACTTTATGGATTGAAGCAAGCACCTAGAGCCTGGTATGACACACTGTCACAGTTTCTTTTAGAGAATCACTTCACTAGAGGTACTGTTGATAAAACTCTCTTCTTTAGAAATGTTAATGGCTCTAGTATACTTGTTCAAATTTATGTAGATGACATTATATTTGGGTCTACAGATGAGAAACTTTGTAAAAAGTTTGCCAAACTTATGCAAAGCAAATATGAAATAAGCATGATGGGTGAACTAACCTACTTCCTTGGCTTGAAAGTTAAACAAGTTAAGCAAGTGAGGGATGGGATCTTTTTAAGTCAAACAAAATATGTTTATGATTTTTAAAAAAAATTGACTTAATGGATTGTTCTCCCGCAAAAACTCCCATGCCAACTGCCAATAAGCTTGAATTGAATACTAAGGAAAAATCTGTGGACATTACAAGCTATAGAGGCATGGTAGGCTCACTTTTATATTTGATAGCTAGTAGACCTGATATTATGTTTGCTACATGTCTTTGTGCTAGATTTCAAGCTGATCCTGGAGAGTCTCACTTAATTGCAATTAAGAAGATTTTCAGATATCTCAAGGGAACACCAAACCTTGGCATTTGGTACCCTAGAGAATCTGTTTTTGATCTAATTGGTTATTCAGATGCAGACTACACAGGTTGCAAAATTGACAGAAAAAGTACAACAGGCATCTGTCAATTTATAGGAAATAAGATTGTCTCTTGGTTCAGTAAAAAACAAAATTATGTCTCTACTTCTACAGCGGAGGCTGAATATATTGTAGCTGAAAGTTGTTGTGACAGATTCTTTGGATGAAAAATCAATTACTAGACTATGGTCTAATAGTTAATAAGATTCCAATTTTCCGTGACAACACTAGTGCAATTGCCATAACTGAGAATCCAGTGCAACACTCAAGAACCAAGCACATTGACATCAAGTATCACTTCATCAGGGAACATGTGATGAATGGTACCGTGGAACTTCATTTTGTTCCAAGTGAACAACAAATTGCAGACATTTTTACCAAGCCACTTGATGAATCAGAATTCTCAAGGTTGGTAAGTGAGCTAGGTATGCTTAACTTCTCCTAATCAATTTAAATGTCTGATAATTTGTAATGCAACAAGTGTCAAAATGATTTTCATGAGAATTAAAACTCTCAGAAAAGGTGAGAATTTTGTCTAAGTCAAAATTACTCCTTCTACGGATACTCTTATCGGTTGATGGTCATTTTTGACACTAGGTTTTCTATACTTCTACAAATACTACTTTTTGTTCCTTCAACGGATGCGTTGAATCTCAAAAGGTTGTAATCTTATCAGTAGATATTACATATCTAATCTTAACCGTTAAAAGCCACAATCCCATCTGTTGTTACATGCGTACATCAGTATGTATGTATCTGCAGTAAATTCGTGACTTTACTTTTTAAGCTCATTATTTTTAAACGGTTATTTCCTGCACCAATCAAATAATTTCTTTCAATTATTTTGATTTTCATCTTTCTCTCTCAAAGCAAAACCTCTCTCTGTAACTCAAGCTCTATAACAATGGCACCAACCAACAAAACAATGTCTCTTACTGGTTTTACTTACGAGAAGGACAATTTCACTGCATTTGTGGACTTTGATGAGAAGAACAAATCTTATCACAAGATGATGAAGTTTTTCCAGAACTGTAAGCTCTCCAAAGCCATGTTCGAAGCCCCCAAATTGTACTTTGAGGTGATTGAAGCAATCTGGAAATCTGCTATGTTCGATTCTGTCAACACTACAATCACCTTCATTCTTCAAGGTAAGGAACATGTAATTAATAGTGATGTCATTACAGCATGCTTGAACTTGCCTGAAAACAATAGTTTAGAAAAGCATAATGATAGTGATGTTGTTAACATGCTCAATTCCATCAATTATGCTTTACCTATTGCTAATCTAAGCAAGATTCAAAGAAGGGGTATGGTAAAAGAATGGAGCTTTTTCTTTGATGTCATTCTTAAAGTTTTCTCTGGTAAGATTAGCAACTATGATGCTGTAACTTCTTCTATGCTAGACATTAGTCACATGCTCTTAAGTGATAGCTATTATAATCTAGGGTCCTTAATTCTGTTTGAGCTTGGTGCTAAACTAAGGAATAAGGTATCTAGAAGTAAAAATGTTTATTATGCTAGATTTTTCATGTTGCTAGCTAACCATGTAGAGAGTAATTTGGTCATCCAATTCCCTGCAAACTCCAAGGAGTGTTGGGTTCAAAATAAGAGAGTCCTTGAGGACTTGAATATGATGAATCTCAACAGTGAGGTGCAATTGACATACCTACCAATCATCAATGCTGCTCAGGAGGAACAAGTAACTTCCTCGACTGTACCTTCCACTGCACCTTCAATTTCTTTGATTTCAAGTGCCACAATGGAGACTGGAAATGTCCAACAACCTCCTACCCAAGTGGCCACTTCTAATATTTCCAAATCCAAATCCAAGAATCCCACCTCAGGTGCCTCTCAAAAGGCACCTGTTGTAAACATCACAAAACCACCAAAAGGGAGTGTGAAGGAGGTTGTGAGTGGTGAGGGAAGGGGTGAAAATCAAAGAAACCCCCAAGAATAAGGAGGGTGAGGTAAGTGAGTCCCAGCCTAGCCACCATGTATCTTCTCAAAAAGATACAGTGGTTGAAAAGGAAATAAGCACATCCCCAGTGACATCCTCCCAAAAGGATGTTGTTATTGAAAATAGTCCCCAACTAGGGACACAACACAAGATGGATATGGACACTAGAAGCCCTAAAGACATGTCAAAGGTCTATGAAATGAGAAAAAGGTCTAAAATAACTGGGGTTGTACATGGAACACACACAATACATACCACAATTTCAAGTTGTGTTTCTGCACCATCTCAAATTCAGTTTGATGTGGCTCCAGTAAATGTGGAGTCACATCCCCACTCTTTAAACATCCAAATTGAAACAGAAATACCTAGCTCAACAATTCTCTCTGTAGATGTGGACATGATACACACATCTATTCCCGATTCTCCATCTTTGAAATTCTTGGAGAAGCCCCACTCTGAAATTGGTGGTCATCATCTTTTAGATGATTTGTTGGACCATCAATCCATTCTTTTTGAGACTTTGGTTCCATCTGTGGCACTAAATTTAAAATCAATCTCCACAGATTCAGCCATAGTCTCCACTTCTAAAGTTGCTCCTTTTTCTTCGTCTACGGATATATCTCATCTGTTGATAAGTGTTTGTCTGTCTACGGATATGCCTCACAGCTGCTATCCGTTGACACTCACCTCTACTATCTCAATGGATACTCCTTCCACACTTGAATTACAAATTTCAAATATTATGTTAGATATAATTGCTGATGTTTGTTTATCAGTGTTTAAAGTATCAAGATACTATCAGAGTTTAGCTAGAAGACTGGTCAGAGTTTGTTAAACTCTAACAGTCAGAGTTTGCTTAGCAGTCGGTGTAAAAGTCAATGAAGATTCTAGAAGCGATATTCTTTGAAGATGGAAAGAAGCAAAGAGATATCGAGATGGCTAAGGAAACGGAACAGAAGACAGAAGCAATTCTAGATTGATATTAATTGTATAGCTGATTTATAGGAATATCAATTAGAAGATTGTATGTAGTTGTGTACTATATAAACACAGATAGGTTAACCCTAAAAGGGATGCAAATACGTGATTTATCATTCTTGTAACCTAGCAGCTCTCTGTGATAATTTACATCACTGAGAGAGGAGTTATTAATTCCATAAAGTTTATTGATCATGAACAATGTTCTTATTGTTATTCTTATACGTATACTTGATTATATATTGTGTATTCGGCCTAACAATTGGTATCTGAGCCTAGGCTGTTTAATATATACAGTTTTTGATCCAAACACAAGTATAATCATGGCTGAAAACAGTCAAGCAGGTTCTAAACCTGAGAAGGTTCAACCAACTTCTGTGAGTCGATATGAGACGATTAGGGTTCCAATTCTCAGACTAGTGGAATATCCAATATTGAAGGTAAAGATGTCCATGTTTCTGGAAGCCACAGATCCAGAATACCTTGATAGAATCAATGATGGTCCTCATATGCCAACTAAACTGTCTCTTGTTGTTGCTGGTCAAGAACAAAAGACTGTTCCAAAGGAAAAGAAAGATTTGACTCCTGAAGATATCTCATCAATTGCAAAGGATGCAAAAGTTAGACATCTTCTCCATAGTGCTTTAGATAATGTCATGTCTAACAGAGTTATTGGCTGCAAAACTGCCAAAGAAATTTGGGATGCTTTAGAAGTCAGGTGTCAAGGAACAAGTGCTATAAAGAAAAACAGGAAGACTATTCTTACATAGGAGTATGAACACTTTGACTCGAGACCTGATGAAACTTTGACTGAGACATATGACAGATTCTGTAAACTGTTGAATGATTTGTCTCTAGTTGATAAAGAATATGATCTTGAAGAGTCAAATCTCAAGTTTCTACTATCTCTACCTGAAAGATGGGATTTAAAGACAACAACAATAAGAGATAATTATGATCTTGCAGAAACAGATCTTGATGAAATCTATGGGTTGCTTAAAACTCATGAACTTGAGATAGAACAAAGAAACAAAAGATCTGGAAAGAAGACAAAATTTGTTGCTCTCAAAGTTGAAGAAAAACTCATGAAGAAAGAAACATCAAAGAAGAAAGCTAAGGGAAAGGCTTTGGTCATAAACTCTGAGAGTGAGTCATCAAACTCTGATGATGACTCAAACACTGTTGAATCATCTGAAACTGAGGATGATGAAGAACAGATGATGCAAATGGCTGCTTTGATGGTGAAGACTTTCAAGAAGATGGGTTTCAAGAACTTCAAGAAAGGAAAAAGATTCTCTAGGAGAGATTCAAACTCTGAAAGGAAGAGTTTCAGAAAGTCTGAAGGAAGGGATATCAAATCTGGGAAGAAAGACAAGTCTGATATCCAGTGCTACAAGTGTAAAGAGATGGGTCACTATGCTCCAGAGTGCAAGAAAGGAAAATCTGAAAAAGCACTCATCACTAAAGGGAGAGACTGGACAGACACTTCAGATTCAGATGAGGATGTAAACTATGCTCTCATGGCAACTGTCAAAGATGAATCTGATCCATCTGAAAATAAGGTACCCCTAACAACTTATGCTTATGATACTGATAATATATCTGAATTGAGAATTTATCTTAAAAGCATACATGTTAGTTACAGAGATCAGACTTTAGAAAATGAGAGAATTAAATCTGAGAATCTAAAGCTTAGAGACATAAATAAATTTCTTGAAGAAGAACTTGTTAACATGCAACAAGTTCGAAAGGAAAGAGATGATGCTGTTTATGTTGAACAAGAGTTGCTTAAGAAATTTAGACAACTAGAATCTGATTTGGAAAAAGAGAGGAAGGTAATTAAAACCTGGACAAACTCTGGAAATGACACACATCAGGTATTTCAAACAGATACAGTTGGGTTAGGTTACTGTGAGGAAGATGAACTTAGGTTTAAAGATAAAGTTAAAGTTAAAACACATCTTCCACCTATGAAATTTGTTCCTGAATCCAGTAAGCTAAACTCTGTACTTGAAAAAGAAACTGTTAAGGAAGAACCAGTAACAACTTGTGTTAAACAGGTTAATGTTGGTTTAATGACAGAGAAACAATTCAAGTATAAGCTCAAAGAGGTAAAGTCTGTTGAAAAACAGAAAGTGTCCAGGAAGAACAGAAATGGAAAAGTAGGCATTAATAAAAGCAATAATCATTTGCCTATCACTGATGCTCCTAGAAAAACATGTCATAATTGTGGTAGTTCTAACCATCTTGCAAGTTTCTGCAGGAAAAACAAAGATATTAATTCTTTACCCTCCAAGTCTGGAGTTAAGAATGATTATGTTAGGGTTAGACCACAGACTTTATGCACTCACTATGGGAGTACTTGGCACTCTATTTATACTTGCAAGAATTATCATGCCATTTATCACAACTATTATGAGTTGAAACCAAATTTGAAATGGGTTAAAGTTGATTCTGCAAGTGTAAACTCTGATACTGTTAGCTTAAACTCTGTTGATAACAATTCCGCTGCAAAAGCTAACAATGTTAAGAAAGCCAAAGGATCCACGCAAGTCTGGATCCTTAAATCTAACTCTTTGTAATTTTTTTGTGATTGCAGGGCATAAGGGAAAGCACCCTAGTCTTGGACAGTGGATGTTCAAGGCACATGACTGGAAATAAAGCCCTGCTATCAGATTATGAGGAGAAAGCTGACCCAAAAGTTTCCTATGGAGATGGCAACATAGGACACACTCTGGGATATGGCAATATCAATCTTGGAAGTGTCATCATCACAAATGTAGCTCTAGTTCCAGGACTCAAGCATGACTTGCTATCTGTGAGTCAAATCTGTGACAGAGGTTATCATGTAGATTTTCAACCTGAATACTGTGAGGTTATTAGCAAATCTACAGGGAAAGTTGTTCTAGTTGGACACAGACGGAATAATATTTATGAAGCAAGTTTGGTAACAAACTCTGAAGGAAAAGCTGTGTGTCTGTCTGCAAAGATGTCAAATGAAGAGAGTTGGAAATGGCATAAGAAGCTCTCTCATCTGAATTTGAACAACATCAATGAATTGATTCGAAAAGATCTTGTAAGGGGACTTCCAAAATCGATACTCAGATTAGATGGTTTGTGTGATTCCTGTCAAAAGGCCAAGCAAAGGAAGTCATCTTTCAAGAATAAGTCTGAATCTTCAGTTGTGGATCCTTATCATCTTCTTCATGTTGATCTATTTGGTCCAGTGAATGTAATGTCTCTTGGCAGAAAGAAATATGCTTTAGTCATTGTTGATGAGTACACTAGATACACCTGGGTGTGCTTTCTGGCAAAGAAGGATGAAACTACCTTAATTCTGATGGAACATGTAAAGCTACTGGACAAAGGATCACAGTATAAAGTGAAAATTATCAGAAGTGATAGTGGTACTGAATTCAGAAATACAACAATGGAAGAATTTTGCAAACAAAGAGGAGTGAATCAAGAATTTTCTGCGCCAGGGACTCCACAGCAAAATGGTGTAGTAGAAAGGAAGAACAGAACTTTAATCGAAGCTGCGAGAACAATGCTTGAAGAAGCAAAATTGCCAACTTATTTCTGGGCAGAAGCTGTTCAAACTGCTTGTTTTACTCAAAATGCTACACTGATCAACAGGCATGGGAAAACACCATATGAGATGGTGAAGAATGAGAAACCAAACCTGAAATATTTTCATATTTTTGGGTGCAAATGCTTTGTGTTGAAAACTCATCCTGAACAGTTGACCAAGTTTGATTTAAAAGCTGATGAAGGAATTTTTGTTGGCTATCCACTATCAACTAAAGCATTCAGAGTTTATAATCTGAGAACTAAAGTGATCATGGAATCTATACATGTGTCATTTGATGACAAGAAAATAACTGGACTTGAAGATGAAGAAAATCATGATCAACTACGTTTTGAAAATGAAGTTTTAAACTCTGGTGACGTAAACTCTGACGAAGCAAATCCAACAAACTCTGATGAAGCATACTCTGAACCTCTACTGGTAAATACTGAGGAAGTTTCTCTGACAGAACAAAATAGAGAACCAGTTGAGGGGGAGCATGAAGATACTTCAGCAACATCTCAAAATGATGACACGGCGCTGCCGCGCCGTGCCTTCTGTCCAGGAAGACGAATTTTTCCATTTTCTTCGTTTTAGCTCCAAATTGCATTCCGATTGCTCCGCTTCATTCCCCTTACACCTGTGATAGATATTCCTGCACAATACCCTTAAAAGAGATCAAAAATACCACAACTCGAGTACAAACAATCGTTTTAAGCCATACGGAAACGTTTTAAGTGAATAAAATACCCACTTATCACACCCCCAAACTTAAACCGATGCTCGTCCTCGAGCATAAACAAACAATTTATTACAACTAACTAGTACCACTTCCGTAGGTGATCACGGTTGCATTTGGCATATGCAACGAGCCCTTTAAACCCCTAGGCAGCCCTAGTGGACGAGTAAGGTCTCGTGAGGGCCTATAGTGAATGTACCCACAAAATCCATCTAACAATGCAACTACAAATGCAACTAACTACATGTATGCAACTATATGGAAATGCAAGGATCCCTTCAAACCAACCAAAACCAATCAACGAGCCAACATCTCAAAGAACACAGTCTTCCAAACAGAGTTCGACCAAATTCCCATCGACCAATAAGACAAACACAGAAACGTGCGTGTGTGTGATGCTCACCAATATACTCCCAAACTAAATCAAGACCATACCTACTCTTAGCCAAAACAACCACAAGCTTACAAACAGAATGAACGCTAGACACAAGAACTCTTAAGAGACACCTTCGCAGTCCATCTGAGTTAGACAGGAATTCATGCTTTATTACACAAAAACAACTACGCACAACACACATGCTTATTTGACCGTGCAATGGATGAGACCCCCAAAAGGCTTATACAATAATACCCATGTAGCGAGCGTTAGGTTAGCGGATCCCAGACCGGAAAAGTCTTAGGTCACTAGGCACAAAGTCCCCAAAGAACTTACTTGCTCGAGCACTAAAGAGCTCAACCTGATCAATTCTGCATAAAAACAACTCTTTTTTTTTTTTTCTTTTTCAACTTTTTTTTTTTTTTCAACAATTTCGGAATGAGTGCACTTTGCCTTTTTTCTCATCCACCCTAGACTACTCATTTTTTACCAATGAGCCGGCTACTAGCCATTTGACGCCTAGCCTTTATTACAACTAGCATGAAATCCCTGGTTTCCCCCAAACTTATACATAAGTGCTCCTTCGTTTTCAAGAATCTAGCCAACATTCTAAATGTAAACAAGTGGTTAAATTCTAACACCAAACAAGCATGGTCTGATCAAATTCAAAAGCAACCAATGAGACTTATGAAATAGATTTGTTTCTGGCATGCAAGTCAATACTTAGAAACTTAATCAACCCTCTATTCATCACAACCACACTCCAATCAACATCGACTCACCAACGGAAATAGTCAAGTCCTACGGGATCATGAAATATGCATGCAACTAAAATGGACTCACATGATAAATAAAAACTATGCAAACAGAATGCCCTATATGACATGAACATGCAAAACTACGAATAAACTACAACTACACATGCAATATGAATCCTACATGAGACACACACTAACTATACAAACCCATACATCACCCCCAAACTTAACATATTCAATGTCCTCATTGAAGGTAATAAGAAAGATAGTAGAAACATACCTAACACATGGGTTGCCTCCCACGAAGCGCTGTCGTTAATGTCATTTAGCCGGACAAATGTGAATCAAATCATGGTGGCTCGAAGATCGCATTTGACTTGTCCTTAGCAGAAGGACCATTCACCCTTTGTTTGATAACCTTCTTGCTTTCTTCCCACATCTTTTCCAAATCAAACTTCACCTTGACTTTTCCACCAATCGATTTTTTCTTTTTCTTCTTTACACCTCTAAGGTGTTTATGCTTCTCCGTCGATTGATAAGAACACTCTTTTACCTCATCATCCTTGTTCCACCTTCTCAACACATCATCTTCACACTCTTTAAAAATCACCAACTCATCATTTAGAAGGACATACTTCAAATGTGGTGGAAGTTTTCCAAGCTTGACATTCGAAAGATCTCGAATGGAAGAATTGTCAATGGAATCACTGATGTGATGCTCGAACTTGTGCATGTCCGAATTTTTGCTCAACAGCTGATCAAACTCCTTTCTCTGACCCGTATCAACCATCTTCAAGCTAAAACACTCTTCCTCCTCTGTCGGAAATTTCATAGCCTTGAACACATTAAAGATGACCTTTTGATTACTCACCCTCATTGTGAGTTCTCCCTTTTGGACATCAATAAGAGTCCGACCTGTAGCCAAGAATGGTCGTCCCAAGATGATAGGGATCTTCTTGTCTTCCTCAAAGTCAAGAATAACAAAGTCGGCTGGAAAGATAAGCTTGTCGACCTTCACCAAAACATCCTCAACTATTCCTCGAGGATAAGTAACTGAACGGTCCGCAAGTTGCAGAGTCATAGTAGTTGGCTTTGGTTCTGGAAGACCAAGTTGCATGAAAACTGATAAGGGCATGAGATTAATACTTGCACCCAAATCACACAAGCATTTGCTGAATGAGAGATCTCCAATAGTACATGGTATGGTAAAGCTTCCAGGGTCCTTCAACTTAGGTGGCAACTTTTGTTGCAAGATGGCACTACATTCTTCCGTCAATGCAACTGTCTCTAGCTCCTCAAGTTTCAATTTCTTCGAAAGAATGCCCTTCATAAACTTCGCATAGCTCGGCATTTGCTCAAGAGCCTCTGCAAATGGTATGTTAATCTGAAGCTTCTTGAAGACATCCAAGAACTTAGCAAACTGCTTGTCAAACTTTTGCCTTTGAACTCGTTTTGGGAATGGAGGAGGTGGAAACACCTTTTCTTCTACTACTTTCTGAGAATTATCACTCTTCCCAGTTACATGAGTCGAGAGAGTAGCATTAGGTACCAAATCAGGAACAGAATCGACCCCAGCGTCAAAATTATCTTTTTCTTCCAGAAGGGCCGGCGCTGCCGCGCCGTTTTTATACTGGGGAGCGGCGCTGCCGCGCCGAACATTCTGATCAGAAAATTCATTTTTTTCCTCGGCTGAATTTTCTTCGTTCTGACCTTGTAGAATCTTCCCCGATCGTAAGGTTACTGCCTGGACCTGTTCCTTGTGATCTTTCTTGCCTGGATTCATCTCTGTGTCACTCGGAAGCGTTCCTGGTTGACGGTTCAACAATGCATTGGCTAGTTGCCCAATCTGATTCTCTAAAGTTTTCAACGACACCGCCTGACTCTTGTACATCATTCGAAGCTCTTCCAATTCAGACTTCTCAGACTGATTCAATGAATTCCCTTGAGATGGTTGAAATCCCGGTGGAATGAATGGTTGCCTTGGAGCATAAGGTGGTGGTTGATAGTTCTGATTATATGGCCTTGCATTGAACTGCTGATTTTGTGGTTGCTGAACACCACCCTGATTGTTGCTCCAACTGAAATTAGGATGATTCCGATTGTTGGGATGATACACATTAGGTGCTGGTTGCTGAGTTCTCTGAAAGTTACTAACAAACTGTGTTGATTCAGCTGAGATAGCACACAGATTCGTGTCATGAGCCCCTGCACACAATTCACACACCATAGCAACCTGGTTAGTCCCAAGATTAGAAAGGGAATCTACCTTCATTGTCAACGCTTTGAGTTGAGCAGCAATAGCAGTAGCTGCATCCAAGTCAAGAACTCCAGCCACTTTAGCAGGTGGCAAGCGTTGAGTAGGATTCTGAAACTCATTGGCCGCCATCATCTCGATAAGATTATAGGCATCCTCATAGTTTTTTGCCCACAGTGCTCCTCCAGAAGCTGCATCAAGCATAGGCCTTGACTGAGCTCCCAATCTGTTGTAGAAATTGCTGATTACCATCCAATCCGGCATCCCATGATGAGGACAACGTGCCAATATCTCCTTGTACCTTTCCCAAGCTTCCCCCAAAGATTCCTGGGGTTGCTGAGCAAACTGAGAAATAGAATTTCTATAAGCTGCTGTCTTCGCCATGGAGAAATACTTCGTCAAGAACTTTTGAGCACAGTCTGCCCATGTTTTAATAGAACCTGATGGCATAGAATGTAACCAACTCTTGGCTTTATCCCTAAGAGAGAAGGGAAATAGCCTCAATCTGATTATGTCATCTGTAACTCCATTGAATTTGAAGGTATCACAGATCTCAAGAAAGTCCCTAATATGAGCATTGGGATCTTCAGCAGGACTACCCCCAAACTGAACCGTATTCTGAATCATCTGAATGATGTTTGGCTTAAGCTCGAAATTATTTGCCCCAATAGCTGGACGAACAATGCTGGTATGAATGTCCTCCACTTTTGGCTGAGAGAATTCACTCAAAGCCTTCGCTGGTTGTGCTTGATCTTCCATATCTTCTTTTGATTCACGATTGTTTTCTACACTGATGTTCTCAAAGTCAAGTTTCCTTCGTGCTAGTTCTTCTCTTCTTGCTAATTCTTCTCTACGTGCTCGAGCTCGTGTACGCATACACTCTCAATAAGTACCTGAAATTCACCAACAAGAAAATTGGTGAGAAACGTCCTAGTCACCGAACTTTAATGACCACTGATGGTAAATACTGAAACTAAACAAATAAAACCAAAATCCCCGGTAGCGGCGCCAAAAACTTGTTACGACCAAACTCAACACGCAAGTGCACGTGATCTCAAGTAATACAGATAGCAAGTAAGGTTCGTTCCTACAGGGACTCGTTGTATTGTCTAGTTAATTCACTCACCAATGTATGATTATTATTCGATGCTAAAACAAATAACAAATTGGATTTTGTTTACCACTAAAATTTTTCTAAAATTTATAACTAATTATCAACTATTTGAACGACGGGTTATATTGAATTACTTATGCAAATAATCATGGAATTTTAACTTCATTAAACAATCCATCTATAGTTTCCAATTCTCTAGCCTTTTCATGTGATTTATTAATACCTGATCGAACACACAAAACTGATATAAGCCAACTTTCGTTGCACAAATACGATCCTAAATAATATCCACAATAAAGATATAAATCACTTAGTCTCCCAATTATTCTTAGTCCCTATATGTCTATAGAGATTGAAAACATAATGGTTGAAGTACAAGCATTCAATTGATCACATAGTCGTCATAAAACGGTTAGAGTTACGACACTAATTATGAATGATATTCTCACGCATAAACCTATGCTAGCATGGCAAGTTCTAAACTCTTAAATCCACTTTCGCTTCAATAAGAATTAACACACAATTACAGGAGTTAGCTACTCTCCTATAACGAATTAAAACAACCATGATAGGATATCGCATCAATCACACTATAGGCATCGAGAAAATTCAACAAATAAACTTCATGAATAAATCCGCTAAAACCCCATGACAACGAGTTAGTTCATAATCAAACTAATCGTCACCATGGGTTCTAATGTAAACATGATTGAAGAAAACGAATCAATATTGGAATAATTATCAAAGGTTCTAAAGAATACACCCAAACCAAGCATCCACAAGCTAGAAAGAATACAAGAATAAATTGAAAACTATCTTCTTCCTTGCTTCTTCGTGCTTTAAAACTCCGTAGATAATATGTGGTATGTGTTACTACTGTTCTCTAGGGTTTTTTTTTTCTCTTTATATAGGCCTCCAGGTGCAAATAAGTCGTACGGAATTGTAATTTGACTTCCACTCGAAAAATCAGCAAATCGGGTTCAAAACAGGAAATTTCGTCAGAATGTCTGGCGCTGCCGCGCCACAGTTACATAGGAGAGCGGCGCTGCCGCGCCATAGTTTTCATGCGGCGCTGCCGCGCCATAGGCAAGCTCAAACACGGCGCTGCCGCGCCGTGCCTTCTGTCCAGGAAGACGAATTTTTCCATTTTCTTCGTTTTAGCTCCAAATTGCATTCCGATTGCTCCGCTTCATTCCCCTTACACCTGTGATAGATATTCATGCACAATACCCTTAAAAGAGATCAAAAATACCACAACTCGAGTACAAACAATCGTTTTAAGCCATACGGAAACGTTTTAAGTGAATAAAATACCCACTTATCAACTCACATTCTGAAAGTGAGTCAGCTGAAGAATCTGACACAAACTTTGAAAGTTCAAACACTGAGCAGTCCAATTCAGGGGGAGCCTCAGAGAATGCAAATGGTCAACAAGAAAATCAGGAAAGCAAGGATCAAGGGGGAGAATCCAATAATGGTGAAAGAAGCCACTTACCTACAGCAAGAAAGTGGACTCAGGCTCATACACCTGATCTGATAATTGGAAATCCAGATGCAAGTGTGAAAACAAGAAGTGCTACAGCAAATGAATGTCTGTTTCATGCATTCTTATCTCAAACAGAGCCTAAGAAAGTGAATGAAGCTCTTCAAGATGCTAAATGGATAACAGCAATGCAGGAGGAATTGAATGAGTTTGAAAGAAATGAAGTATGGACACTTGTACCAAGACCCAAGAACAGGTCTGTTGTTGGTACAAAGTGGGTTTTCAGAAACAAGACTGACAGTGAGGGAGTAATTACAAGGAACAAAGCTAGACTTGTGGCAAAAGGATATTCACAACAGGAAGGAATTGACTATGATGAAACCTTTGCTCCAGTTGCAAGGTTGGAAGCCATAAGAATTTTTCTAGCATATGCTGCTCACAAGAAATTTAAAGTCTTTCGGATGGATGTGAAGAGTGCTTTTCTCAATGAGAAACTTGAAGAAGAAGTGTTTGTTGAACAACCACCAGGGTTTTTGGACCCCAAGTATCCAGACTATGTCTACAGGCTTGACAAAGCACTATATGGACTAAAGCAGGCACCTAGAGCATGGTATGAAACTCTGGCTCAATTTCTTTTAGAAAGTGGGTTCACTAGAGGTACAATTGATAAAACCTTGTTCTATTTCAATTCTGGTAATGATTTGCTATTAGTTCAAATCTATGTGGATGACATAATTTTTGGGTCTACTAATGATAAACTCTGTAAGAAATTTGCCAAGCTTATGCAGTCCAGGCACCAAATGAGCATGATGGGAGGGCTTAGTTATTTTCTAGGCTTGCAGGTAAAGCAAACAGATGATGGGATCTTTATCAATCAAGCAAAATATACCAGAAATCTTCTCAAGAAATTTGGTATGTTTGATAGTTCATCTGCAACAACTCCTATGGCAACTGCAACAAAGCTAGACAAAGACACAGGAGCGTCAGTAGATATGACAAACTATAGAGGCATGATAGGGTCTCTTCTTTATCTGACTGCAAGTAGACCAGATATTATGTATGCAACCTGTCTTTGTGCAAGATTTCAAGCAGATCCCAGAGAGCCTCATCTAACAGCTATGAAGAGGATTTTCAAATATCTCAAAGGAACCATAACCTTGGGTTTGTGGTATCCTAGAGAATCAAAGTTTAAGTTAATTGGTTACTCTGATGCAGATTTTGCAGGCTGTAAGATTGACAGAAAGAGCACTAGTGGAAGCTGTCAATTTCTAGGTGACAAACTAGTTTCTTGGTATAGCAAGAAACAGAAATCAATTTCCACATCCACAGCAGAAGCAGAGTATATTGCTGCTGGTAGCTGTTGTGCACAGATTTTATGGATGAAGAATCAGTTGCTGGATTATGGGTTAAGGTACTCTAAAATACCTATTTTCTGTGATAATCAAAGTGCTATTGCTATGACATGAAATCCAGTACAACACTCCATGACCAAGCACATCAGCATAAGGTATCACTTTATCAGGGAACATGTGGAGGAAGGAGATATTGAGCTTCATTTTGTGTCTACAGAACAACAGCTTGCAGATATCTTCACTAAGCCTTTGAGTGAAGCTACATTTACAAGACTGGTAAATGAACTAGGAATGATCTCTGGTTTCGACTAGAGATACTGGTTAGACTCAAAATTTACTCTTCTGTGATATGTTGCTCATGTTTCTATGCATATGTTAACTGTCATGCAAATCATGTTGCCAATCATGTTGTTTAAACTCTGGAAGCATACTCTATTGATGTTAAACTCTGATTGTGGTATTGTCTGAAACATAAAAAAAAAACCGATGAAGAAAATAGCATGAAGCATGATTCTCAGTAAGTAATCATGAATCCTTCTGAGTTATATATGATCTGATCTCAAATGTGTGCAGAAAATTAACACAGCATGATACTGTCTCTATATTTATAGCATCTCTTAGTTCATTGGTCCTATACACTGAGTCTGTATTAGCTGTTTGCACTTTCTCTCATAAAGTATATATGTTAAATGATGTCAGTCTAAACTCTTGTAAATAGTTGCTACTTCACCTCCAAGAAAAAAAAGATGCAAAAACATGCACAAATTCCTTTGAGATCATGTTGTGCCTAGGAAGACCCATGAACTTATTGTATGAGATAAGGGCTAAAATTTGAAATTTTTGGTGACTAGTGCCAATCACTGATTACTGGAAAAGAATAAAAAAAAAATTAAAAAAAAAAATATAGATAGGGGGTGAAAACAAACAAATACATATAAAGGTACAGAGTTTAGATGACATCAGATTTTGTTTTGCATATGAGAGTTTGGGCAACCAGTTTTTACTGATTTATTTTGTGGATTTTATGCACTTTGAGATGCTCTCAATATTTACATTCAGTAAACTCTGCTATTCACACACAAATAATCACAACTGTGCATTTTGAGAAAAGATATTATTAATGAAGGAGGAGAATTGATAAACACTGATGAACTGTGTACTCTACGCAGAGGTAATTTATTTTCTGATTAAAATAAATAAAGGTGTTTCAGACATTTCATAATTTTTGAGGAAAATTATTTTTGAAAATAGAGAGTATGATTGATAACAGTTTGTTGAGTTTTGAAAATGATGAAGCGTGTAAATAGCAGTAATTATTGTTGTTTTTACTGCGCATGCATGTTGGAAACTACCACGATTAGTGTTGTCAGTTAATGTATGTGTGACAATTGTCCCACTCACACACTTCACGAGTAAGCCTGCTGTGTATCTTAATGATTAAAACTCTTCAGTTTTAATTCTTATTTAATCATTATACACACAACGTTCAAATTTTTACAGACTTACTCTATTCACAGGACATTTTCACATACACATTTTCACAAACACCTTTTCTGCATCAATTTTTCAAACAGTTTTCCAAGCATAAACTCTGATCATTTTCTATTCTAATTCAAATGGCAACTACTGTGTTTCAATCTGTTGGTCTCGAATTTGTACCTAACAACTATGCAGCACCATTGTCTACTGAGAACGCACCAGAGGCGTTTCATTTGCTCCAGAATTTTCTTGCTCAGTCAGACATTGGGCAAGCTCTTGTGGAACCAGCAAAGCTGTATGGATCTCAAATCAAAGCTTTCTGGGAGACGGGTGTGTATGATGATGGAGGAGAGTCAGGAACTCCTTCGATTATATTCGAGTTTGATGAACAAGAGTATGTGGTCACTCCAACTACTGTTCATGATGCTCTTGGTTTTGAAGACTTCAATGCATACACTATTTCTGTTGGTGATGCTGAGCTTCAGAGAATGATAAGGGAGATTGGTTACTCTGGGTCTTTGGCAAGGACAGGTAATCTGAAGTGACTGCTCTTAAGGAAGGAATAGAGTTTCTTCTTTGACTGCATCACAAGGGCGTTCGGGAAGAAGTGTACCAACTGGGATGCTATTCCGATTGACAGTCTACAAATCAGGTATTCTCTTCTTTATGGAAACAATTTCGATTTTGCTAGACTTGTTTTGAATAACTTAGGAGAAAAGATGACAGAGAATAGGAGCGTAGTTTATTTTGCTCGTTTTTGTCAGTTAATCTTTTCTACTTGTGTTGATGGGGTTGAGATTGCTGAGGATGATGTAATTCCCTCATTTAGA
This sequence comes from Heracleum sosnowskyi, assembly GCA_030848705.1. Taxonomy (NCBI): domain Eukaryota; kingdom Viridiplantae; phylum Streptophyta; class Magnoliopsida; order Apiales; family Apiaceae; genus Heracleum; species Heracleum sosnowskyi. The sequence goes on from CM061237.1 coordinate 16,148,499, forward strand.
TTGCATAAAAGAATATTCTCTGATTTGACGAATAAGGATATTAAGAAAGGAAATGTTGGTGAATTGTTGCTTCCTGCTTCAGTCCAACAATTTTTACAACCTCAACCACAACCTCAACCAGAGTCTGAACAACCTTTAAACACTGAACCTCTTCCATCTACATCCCAAAAACCAAAGGCTGGGGGTAAGACTAAGCATAGAGCTTTTAAGGCTGTCAAGGCTGCTAAACCTCCAAATACTGATGATTTATCAATATCTGTTGGTACTTCAAGGAAAAAGAAAAGGGCAAATAGACCTACTTCTGATGAGAATAGGGCTTCTGATGAAAATGAGTCTATCCACACCAAGAAGAGGAAGCTGGTTGCTGCTTATCTATTTGATGGATTGATTCCAGATGCTACAACTGTTGCAGCTCCAGAGGTTGTTATTGAAGATATTTCTGAAAATGCTACTATGCCTGAAGAAGCCAGAGCAAATACTGATGATAATGCTGCTTTCAATGATGATTTTCTTGAACCTATCTTGGCGATGGATATAAAAGACAATGTTGAAGCACATCCTACTGCAACTCTTGAAGAGTTTGGCAGTGTTGGTGAAACTGAGGATGTGGCAGCTGATCAACCTACCGTAATTATTGATGAGTCTTTGGCTACTCATACAGAGGTTTTCTCTGTCACTCACCAGGTAATTGAAAAGGGTGAAGAGGTTGATCAGACATCAAAGACTGTAGCTACAGAGGGTATTCTTGAAGATGCTGCAGAAAATGTTTTTGAAGCTACTGCAGAGCCTGTTATTGAGGCTGTTCAAGAAACTATAGTTGAGAATTTAAACTCTGAGAAGCTTGTAAATGAAGATGCTCAAGAAACTTTTGCTGAAAATATTCCAAATTCACTAAGTAAAGAATCTACAGCAAAGTCTGATGATTTAGCTGATTCTTCATCTTCTCAAAGGATTTCTGCTCAACCAAATCCTAAGGTGATTGATGTTGGTGGTTCAACTCAGCATAACACTGAAATTCATTTTCAGAATATGTACTTTGCCAAATGGTCAAACAGAGATTGTATATTCACTAATCAGAGAGCAGCTGATTTTGTGACAAAATTTGCTGCATCTATTACAAATCCTGGGCTTCTCACACATCTCAAATCAACAATTGTTCAAGTCAAGTCTCTTCACAACCGTTTTGATGAAACTCAGAAGTCTGTTACAGGGTTGAGAAATGATGTCGTTGTCAGAGATATGTTTTTGAAACAAGATAAAACTATGTTGCTTTCCTTGGTTAAAGATCAAGAGGTTATCAAGAACAGACTGAGCAAAGTTGAAGACAATCAAACTGTCATGTCTGACAAGCTTGATTCAATTGCTGCTTCACTAGAGTTGCTCACTTCAGTGTTGATTCCAGATGATGTCAAAAAGGGGGAGAGAGTACTTAAAGACAAATGCAAGAAATCTCAAACTCTGAGTAGACAGGATGATACTACTGATGGTGGTGCAAAAGGAAAAGAGATAAGGCCAAAATCTATTCAAGAGCAAGGGAGACTAAGGTCAAACTCTGCTAGGGCAAACTCTGAAGGAGTAAATACTGGTGCTCAATCTTCTTCAAAAGCCAAAAGCTTATTGCTTACTTCTCAACCAAATACTGATGAAGAGATTGCAGCTCAGTTGTTTCTGAAGAGAAAATGCTGGCTGAAGAGCATGAGAAGAATCTGAAATCTGGAAAGGTCAAAAAGGTTGTTAAAGTTTCAAGGCCAAAGGAGAAATGAATTGTAATTAAAGAAAATATAAATTCTCAACAGAGTTTACAATATTCAAGAAGGCCAGTTGAAGCTAATCTTGATAAAGGTAAAGGAAAGCTTGTAGAAGAACAAGTACTGAAGAAAGTCCAATCAACCTCTGACATTGCTCAAGTTGATAAATCAATAGAAGCTGTGACAACCACTGATTCTACTCAAGTTGTACAGACTTTGATATCTTCTGAACTCCAAAGGACTTTTGCTAAACCAGTCACAGTTCAACATTCTCTAATTCCTGGAAATGTTAATATTCTTCAAAGAAAAACCATCATGGGTAAAGAATCTAGAGATAAATCTGGTTTAGGATCTCATAGAGAGAAGAGGGTGAACAATAGTCCTATGGATCAAACTTCATTAGCTGAACCAGGTGTTGGTGTGACTCAAGAAAATCTTGATACTTTAGAGTCAGTTCAGTTAATTCACCATAGAGGGCTGAAAAAGGATTTTCTGTTATACTTCAAGGCTGATGGCAGAGTATACAGAGTAGGTGAAGCTGACATTGGTTTAAAAATGAAGGAAGAGCTGGAGTATGTGTTGTATCTACTGAAAGTCAAAAATCAAAGAACTCATCAAGCAGCTGAGGTATTAAGAAGCAGAATGGTGAAAGCTAGAGCTCTTTGTGGCTTAAAGTCTGCTGGTTCTTATATACCAAAGTACAGAGATTACAATGGAAAGCTTGTTGAGATGCAAAGGAACAGTGCAAGACTCAGAACAGATCTTGGTATAAAAGTGTTGGAATTTAATCTGGAGTCAGATAAATCCTTCATAATAAAGCTAGGAAATGAGATGAGGAAGAACAGTATCTATACTCTAAGGGCTGCTATCTACCAAACTGGATAGAGTGATCCAGAGTTAAAAGAACTGAAGAAGATAATGGTAGCTGAGCTAGAGAGAGCTGAAAGAAGATTGCTTATGGACTACATCAAAATTGTACCTGACATTGAAGAAATTAAGTAAATGGAGTCTGTAAGTTTTTAAGTTTTCTGTTCTAAGTTAAAATATAAACTCTGTGATTTTATAAACACTGCATTTGTTATATGTTTTGACATCATCAATTATCTGTTAACTTGTACATTTTGTATGCACAAGTTGGGGGAGATTGTTAGATATAATTGCTGATGTTTGTTTATCAGTGTTTAAAGTATCAGGATACTATCAGAGTTTAGCTGGAAGACTGGTCAGAGTTTGTTAAACTCTGACAGTCAGAGTTTGCTTAGCAGTCGGTGTAAAAGTCAATGAAGATTCTAGAAGCGATATTCTTTGAAGATGGAAAGAAGCAAAGAGATATCGAGATGGCTAAGGAAACGGAACAGAAGACAAAAGCAATTCTAGATTGATATTAATTGTATAGCTGATTTATAGGAATATCAATTAGAAGATTGTATGTAGTTGTGTACTATATAAACACAGTTAGGTTAACCCTAAAAGGGATGAAAATACGTGATTTATCATTCTTGTAACCTAGCAGCTCTCTGTGATATTTTACATCACTGAGAGAGTAGTTATTAATTCAATACAGTTTATTCATCATAAACAGTGTTCTTATTGTTATTCTTATACGTATACTTGATTATATATTGTGTATTCGGCCTAACATATTACAACATCAAGTGTAGATGAGTTAGTAGTGGTCCAAACATTTCTAGGATTGAGGGAATGGAGTGATGGAACTGAGAGTGAGAGGCTGGTTTGCAACCAGACAAAAGGAGAGGGAGAGAAAGAGAGATAGACTACTTCTTCAAGTCTGGTAAAAGTGAGCACAGAGGGTTCCACCTTATTAGGTGAAGGTGAGGGTGTGAGGTGAGTGAGCCACGGGGCCCCTAATGCAAGAAAATAGAGAAAATGAGAGAAAGGTAGGTACATGAGATATAAGGATGGAAGACTCAGCCATTGCTAGTGAGTTAATGAAAGTCAATGAAGCTAAAAGGGAAAGACTGATCCAGTTAGAATATCAACATGAACTGGATCAAGTCAACCGGGATGCTGAGACTTTTACTCATCATGTCCCAGCCTATCAAGTCTTGGCTGAACAGGGCAATGTGGAGGCAGAAATAACATCGAACTTAGTACACACAACTGAGTCAATGATGAGAGGAAAAGAAGCTGCCAATAATCTGCCTCCAGGAGCTGGTGATGATTTTGAATATGATGAAGACTTTGAAGAGATGTAAGAGGACTCAGATGGTGGTGAAGGAGGTGGTGAAGGCCCTTCCACCTCAGGAAGCACATCTGGATGGTTGTTTGACATTGAAGCTAAATTTGATGCAATCAACATGATGATTTTAAAAGAATGTCAGAAAGCTTCCATTGAGTTCCAGTCATCCAATCCATCAAAGCAACTCATACTGTCCAAGTTCATGACAAATCTACAACTTCAAAAGATGCAACTTCTACATCATAGAACAGAGACATATGAGGTCAAAGAAAGGATTAACAATATTAAGGACAACATCAGCAAAAGGATTGATAATGCATTCCCTCTCACCACTATCAAAACCATTCAAAGAAGAGTTGTGGAAGAAAACACTCTCTCTGAGAGTGTGAAGTCTCTATCTAAGAGGGTGGACAAAATGGAGGAGAAGATGGATCTCTTTCTGGAGCAACAAAAATTACATACACAACTCCTCCAAAAATTGTTACAGGATCCTGGTGTTACTCAAACCCTTGATGATAACAAAAAGGGGGAGAGTGCACTAGTGGTCTATGAACCAGCTAGGATGGAATTGGTAAAAGTATCAACTGAGGGGGAGACTCCAGAAATTATAGCCAATCCAAGTGAATTCCAATTCATAATGGTCCCTCCAATTACAATCAAACCAGGAGAATTGGATTTCTCTGGCTTAAGTGCAGAAGAGGTGATTGCAAGGCAAAGAGAGATAGCTAGAGCAAATGAAGCCATAGAGCAAAGAATTCTCAACACATAAAGATTGATCAAAGAGTCAATCTTTAAAGTTGTGACTTCAACTCCCTTCTCAAATACAGAGCCTGCCTCTACTCATCCAACCACTACTACAATTCTAAGAGTTCTAACTCCTGAAGTTGTGCTTCCAAAAAGCCTTTATGATGCTGAACCATCTTTCAACAAAGAGTTTGAAGGCATATGGAGTGGTAGGTTTGGTTCTCCAACCAAAAAGCATGGCAAAAATAAACTCCAAGTGGATTTTCCACTTCCCAAGACAGATGCAAAGAAGCTCTTGGGCAAAGACATGTCAGCATTCAAAGAAACCAAGGATGTGATAGCCAAAGAGGGGATGGCTGTGATCATTTAGAAATGGGAAGCCAATTCATATTACAATCAACCATCCCTGGTTTGTTGAAGCAAAGAGGGAGGAGATATCTAGACTTGCAAGAGAAGCCAATCCTGAGGGATATGAGTCCACACCTGATAAACAGGCCAGGCTAGCTGAAGAGCTTGAAAAGGAAATGGAAGAAGAAGAAGAAGAAGAAGTAGAAGAGGCTGAAGAAGAAGTGGCCTCTCATCCAAAGCTGAAGAAGAACAAAGGAAAGACAGTGCCTAAGAAAAATCCTATAAGTAGGAGGCTAAAGTTCAAATCCAAAAGGCCTGTCTCTCCATAAAGACAAGAAGAAGTGAAGAAACCAAAGGAAAAGACCTTCCCAACTGATGATCTTATCAAACCTTCAAGCCTATTAAACACAACCTTTCATGAAACCCCAGTAGAGCCCAAAGATGAACCCATAGAGTTTGATAATTTGGTATTCCCAAAAATAATCTTAGAAGCTGAAAAGAAGAAAAGAGCAAGGGAACCAAAGAAGAAAACTCCAAAGAGGCCAATCAAACTTCAAATTGTACCTCAAGTTGTCAAGTCAATAGAAGACAAAACTGAGTATCTCTACATTGCTGACATACAAGAGTTTACAACTTTGGACCTCTTTCTAGATGAACTTAATGAAGTGAGGGGTATTGATAAACACAAGAATCTGCCAGAGAGGCCAGTGTTTGTCTACAGGGGTGGAGTGGAAAGGACATGGCCCTTGCAGAGAATTTTAAATGAAGGATATCCCACACTAGTCAAAGTCTTTTCAAGCTTCAAGACCTCAAAGGGATTTTTTCCAACTGCAAGGAGCCTAGTGATGAGAAAGATTGAAGAGATAAGAGCTAGTTGGAATCAGCCTGAAAGTTTGCCAAGGAAATTGAAGATTTCATCCAATGATCAAAGAATCCATCTTCAACCTTACTGGATGATGGAGTTCAGAGATGATGAGGGATGTAGAAGGTTCTTTAGACTAGAGGATCAACTGCCTAAGGCTAGTTCCCAATACCTTAGGTGGTTGCAATCCAAGCTAGATCCAAAGATAGTTGAAGAAGACACCATCTACAGGAAACTTCAGGAGCAAATTGAAACCAACTATGCCAGGCAAAGAAAGAAGAAGGTTCTACCTCCAAGAGAGAAGAAAATGAATTAAATCTGCTCAGCTTAGAGGAGCACTCTCTATGTAAATTTCTCAACTTTAAGTCCTTCAGTATCTCAATAAAGTAGGTAAATACAATTTTTGATGTTTACTGTTTACTTGTTAAAAGTGGTTTTGTTATCATCAAGACTCTTAATTTATGTCTGATTCTCAACCAGGCATAAATTGGGGGAGATTGTTAGGAACCATGTTGTTTCTTGATGATAACTAAATTAACTTAGTGAAAATTGTATAAGTAAAAATGTAGCCTTCAACGGATAACATGTGTTTGCAGTATCTGTAGAAGGGTAGCTTATCTACGGACAAGACTCAATGTAACATGCTTGTGTAATTCTGATATAGAAGTTGGAGTATTAGTTTTAGGCTGAATAAGTCATGTTGACTTTTAATGGATATGTAGAATAGGAAGGCTAATTGTAAATAGTCTATGCCTTGTAATTTTACATAAGTGAAATTGACTGTCTACGGATAGCAGTTCTAGCCTTCTACGAATGTAGACAAAATACTCTCAACGAATGCAGCTCAAATAACCTAAATGGATGCAACCTGTACTTTGTGAAAAGGACAGTTCTGACAGAGCACATGGGTTGACAAATTTCACAGAGCATGAAAACCAGTATTTCTGGTAAACTTACGAGAAGAAGAAGCATTCTGTTTTGTCTGGTCAAGTGTAGCAATTCCATAAAAGACAATCAGCCAAAAAGGGCAAGCCACCAACACAAGGACCACTACTCAGAATGGAGAAGCAAGTGTTTTGGACAAAGTTACTTTTTGTATTATTAGTTGTTCAAAATATCTTATAAACTTGGGTTATATAACCAAGTGTAGCACTATTTTAGAACTTAAGAAATCAGTTAGGCAATTTAGAGAGCAAAGGCAATATCACTTGTAAATTGTTGAAGCTAAAATAGTGTGTATGCAACTGTGTGTTTATTCATAAACATCACAGAGATTTCTTCTAATAAAAATCTCTCAGGTGGAACAATCAATCCACCTGAATTTTTAATTCTTGTGTTAGTTTTATTTTGTTTGTTTTTATGTTCTTGAATTTACTATTACATCTTTTAGGCCAAGATCAAAGAAATTTTTAAAGATTGTATTCAACCCCCCCCCCCCCCTTCTACAATCTTGATTCATTGTCTGGGAATAACAAGTTCTTAACTCATATTTTATTAGTAAATTAGTCATGTCCACAAATTATTGCATACCTTTCTGTCATAGTGGAGTTGGTTTATTAATAAATTATAAATAAAGAGCTACTATAAATATTATTGTTGGAGTTTGACACACTGACCAGTAACAAATGTAATAACTTGTTAAGAATAACATTATTTATATTATTTTTAAGAATCAACAAAAAGTGTAACGCCCCAAATCCGGGGTCAGAAGATTTGGTCGTCACGCTGAAACCTCAATATAAAACAACCTGTTAAATATAACATCTGCGACCTCAACTATAACATCTGCGACCTCAACTCTACCAAGAATCTTTATAGGTTATAGTGCTAGAAACAAGAATCCAAAATTCTATTACATAAAATTTTCTTCTTTACAACAATTCTCTTTGCATAAATTCTATAACACTAGTATAACTTCGACAAGAAGTATACCAGGCAAAACTAATCTTATACAATATAGTATTTAATAGAAATCACTTTATACAATAACCTTACACTCGCTCCAAATATTCTGGATTATAACATCATCGCACTAACAACTTTTCCTTTTTCTGCCCAAGATACGCGGACAACTCCCGCCAGTTTGCCTTTTTACTAAAAGGCTAAAAATATGAAGAAAACAAGCATGAGCGAAAGAAATGCTCAGCAGGTGTATCATCAAAGTACGATAGGACAATTTTCAAAATAAATTTGAGTTTTTTGAATAAACTAAATCTTTGGTTTAAATATGTATGATTTCCAACACTTTAAAAATAATTTTGATGTTTCTCAATAATTTTTCATTCAACTTTTAGCAACTGAATGGTTTAAAACAAGAAGGAATTTATATTGGTCGCCACGGTTACTCGAACAACAATGACTACAACAGTATGTAGAAAATATGAAGTAAATGTAAACCCATACGTTTTGGAGACAATAGTTTTTACAAAAAACTATTTTTGAAGATAACAGTTCTATCCACAAAATCTTTTGAAAATAACAATTCTAGAAGGGTAGAACAATAAAGAAGTAAGAATGAGTAAAAATGACCGGCTATGGTATAAAGAACGTAGTTCAAGACTTCAGTATGGCACCAACTGAATACGCGGTATGAATAAAACCTAACAAGGTAGATATCTCACAACTGTCAATGGAATCAAGGAAGTGGATTTTGACTATTTATAATCCATTGTAAGTGGATTTTGACTATTTATATCGGTCACCACGGTTACTCGAACAACAATGACTACAAGAGTATGTAGAAAATATGAAGTAAATGTAAACCCATACGTTTTGGAGACAATAGTTTTTACAAAAATACTATTTTTGAAGATAACAGTTCTATCCACAAAATCTTTTGAAAATAACAATTCTAGAAGGGTAGAACAATAAAGAAGTAAGAATGAGCCAAAACGACCGGCTATGGTATAAATAACGTAGTTCAAGACTTCAGTATGGCACCAACTGAATACGCGGTATGAATAAAACCTAACAAGGTAGATATCTCACAACTGTCAATGGAATCAAGGAAGTGGATTTTGACTATTTATAATCCATTGTAAGTTAAGAGTAAGCGGTTTCAGCGGGATTGAAACCCCTTCTTCTTAATCACCGAACCAACAATTTTAAGCAAACGGATAAACCTGAATATCAGGTTATAACTCACAAGTACAGAACATATGGAATTGAAACAAAGTTAAGTATTAACAATAGCATGCTCAACAAAGTTAAGTATGAAATGAAACAAGCATTACGATATCAAAAGAAATTGCAACTGCTCAATATAAAGTAGGGTTCAAGGAACAGGCTCTAGATGGCCTCAACAGTATAAATTTTTTCATTATGGATGAATAAATAAGGTCCAGTAGTTGATAAGTAACAAGAAAGTCAAGTTCAAGTTTAGGGAAAATTCAAGGTGAAGTTTATGAATAGAGAAATAAGGGTTTATTGAATACTGAAAGAAATAGTTCAAGTCCTTCAAAAAGTATACTTATAACAGATAAGCCCTACATTCTGAAGGAAATAAACTAAATTATGCATAACATATATGAGTTCGAATAAGGGACTGGATCAGATAATTGCATTAACAAGAAATAATAATAACACTTACATAGGTGCAAGATGGAAAATAGAATACTCGTAGAACGAGTACTATAAATCCAGAATTTAGAATCTCATTTTACCCTTATCGGGTTCACAATTTCCCAATCATTTAGGGTTTACAACATTCCAACCTAGTATTCTCAAATCAGGATTTTTGGAAAGAAAGCATTCGTATAAGTCCCATAACTGTTTTTAAATCGTTTCAACACAATAATTATATTTTTCCCAATTAATATGAAAATATGAATCTGAACTCAAAAGGTGTGAAAGAATACTCGTCAATTTACGAGATTAAATAAAATACTTGCAATCTAATGCAAAAGAGTCAACACTTGAAAATTAAGTGAAGAGTATGCAAATTTGCATAATAATAATTGAAGGGAATATCACTTGAACAATAAGTGAAGGGTATAGACACTTGCCTCTGGTCCTTAGCTACTATGTAAGGCCGAAGTAATATGATTTCCTCTTTATTCTGTCTTATAACACGATTCTCTATTTCAATCCTTCTTTGATTACCATGAGTCTGATCCTACGATTTTGAACCCACGCGTCTGCCTTAATAGTCAAACATGAGACGGTACTTTAGTCTTCAACGTATGATTCTCACATTCCATAAACGATACGTAACTTAACTATGACGCACTTACTAGTCTTACCGATATCTCCGTTGGAATAAAATACTTGGAAATGTCCCCTACGAGTGTTGACGTTTCCTTGGTATTAAATCAGCTCACAAATAACCCAACCACTCGCAAACAATACTTCATCCATCTCCGACTTCCTTCATTTAACATATTTCGGTAATCTGGCTCGTCTCGTCCAATAGCCTCCCACGCGAAATCTGATGGTAGATTATGAAACTAGATTCCAAGACCTTCGATTCGACTATAAGAGTGTTCAAATCGGACTCCGGTAACGCCTTCGAATTTGGATTTGATTACGAAGAACACGTCTCGGGAATTTCGAGTATTTTTGGATAATTATCGAGATTTTATACGTTGAATAAAATATGATACGCCTATTTATATTAAACGGAAAATAATACCCCAAACGGCATTTTTGGTTCAATATTGATCCATTGGATCGATTTTAATACGAATAAATAGAATACACGTTTTACGAGATGATAATTATCAAGAATATATGGATAATTACAAGAATTGTTTAATAATAGATATATGAACCAAAATATCTCTATCACGAATGTTCCAGAATATTTCCCACTTCAACGAATAAAATATTGGTACGGATGATATACTAATTCCCCGAATGATTATAAAACGAACTAAATTTTCTTTTCGATAATTAAAATAAAACGAAATAAAATGTCATCCTCTTAAAAAAAATTCCAATTACCACAAATATTCACATAGCATCCCAAGGTCACATATTCAACCATTTAACGAATGACTTAACACATTTAAACAGATAAAACATTTAATAAATATAGATATGAAAATAAAATTTCATTCCACATCAAATATTAACACGTAATTTTTCCGGATCTTACAAAAAGTCTCTTGGAGAGGCTCTGAACCTCTTTAAATTAATACTCTTCAAGAATATTAAAATTTAACATCTTTATCATAATAATTAATATTTTTTAAGAAAAATTATGTTAAAATGTCAATTTCAATTTTTGCAAAATGTGATATTTTAAATTAAATGCATATCTTTATATAATTCACCAATACGAAAAATATTTTATGACACTAATTGGTGCCAAAAGATGGAGACACGGTTCATTTTAATCAAGGTCAGCAAAAGATAAGTGTGTATCAATCTTGATGCACTTATATGGTTCTTTAATGATCTATTATTTTGTATAAGCACTTTTGTCGTTCGTGTAATTTTTTTATTGCCATTAAAGTGTTGTTGATGACGATCACTTAAGATTTTTGGGATTGTGTTCCTTTCCTAAGAGCAACTCCAACCGGACACTAAATCACAATAATAATGATAGGTATAGTGTCAAAGCAACTCCAATGGAACACTAAAATAGTGACCCAAGGTCACCAAATGAGTTTTGGGTCACCAAATTTGGTGACAAAAGTACATTTGGTGACTTTCAAAATTCCAACAATACCCCTATGTTTATTAACAAAACAAATTTCTTCCATCTATGTCCTACTAAAGTTAATTGTTTTTATAAATTTTAACTTAAGATTTTATTAACTTAAGATTTTAACTTAAGTTAATTCTTTTCTTGTTAACTCATGTTAATTCTAAAATATTTTTTTGTATCTTTTTATTCTAATTTTTTAAATTTTATTTTTAAATTTTTTTTACTTTAAACTTTCACAATTTTATTTTTAAATCATGAATTATAAACAACACACTAGATTTAATTATAAAAATAAAATCATAAATTCATAATGATAAATAAGAAGTTATTTATAATATAAAAAATGAACAAAGTTAGAATATTCTATTTTATAGGTGAAAGATTCTTTAGAATATTCCATTTTATAGGTGAAAGATTTCATTTAGTGACAATTATAGTGTCTTTTGGTTGGAGTTCATTTTATGGATGGTGTCTTTTTGACACCAAAATAGTGTTATAGTGACACTATTTTGGTGTCCTTGGTTGGAGATGGTCTAAGGACCTCCAATTTTTGCGTGAAGAGAACGTTCATCAGGGGCTATTGGCCTCTAGGAAGTGACGGATAAAAGAACAACCGGTCCTTAAATAATGTCTGCTCTTTATCTTATCGAAAATTACTCTCGCGATGTTTGTGACTGTACTTACAATAGAAGTCTTTGCGTTCATATCATGACTAAAATAGAGTTTTTTATCGACGACACAAAATATTGTTGTATACAAAATTTATAGTTCGAATAAAATAGTAAATATAACTAAGTACCTCATCAAAAAATTTGGTTGATGGTGTTTTGGCTGAATGTAGTCTTTGGTGGCTATCAGTTAATATCCTAAATATAGTGAATAGGTTTTTAATGATTGAATTAAGTTCAAGGGAAGCGATATTGATAATGGAACAGGTCGTGTATCATTATATTTATGAGTGCCTACCTCAAGTTGTATGATAATCATGTTTTTAAGAACGTAATTCTCTTTGGAGGGAAGACCTTGTGTATTTAAAGGGTTGGATACAAGCATCGAAGTATGTTTAGGCTATGTTGAGTGATAAATAACTTTTAATGATAAAAATATTATTCTTCACGGGATTTTCCATCTTTTAGAAAGTTATAGTCATATTAGACCATTATGGTCGTCTTCAATATAATCTCATAGTTGGTGAAAGTTTTTACAAGATGATTGTTTAAAATCATTTATATGAGGGAAACCTATATTTTAAATACTTTTACAACTAAATAAATTTTGAAATTTCATATGTACACATGAATTTAAAATTTAAGAATATATTGAATTTAAAATTTACGGATATATTGAATTCAAACTTCAACGATTCAACAATAATCAACGAATTCTAAAACAAAAGTAACAGATTTTCGCGAAGTTTAACAAATGTTTTTTCATAATCTTGTATAGTTGATATAGAGTCTAAAATATTTAAGTAGAATTTTTTTAAAATTTAATAAATAATGAAATATTTAAAACTCTAAAAAAATTATTAAGAACCCTTATGTGCTCCCCATTTCGTAAATCAATAGATTTTATAAAACTTTTAATTATATGCCCATAAATGTTAAAGATACTTTTTTTTTGTGAAAAAATTCTGAAAAATACTTTAAAACATTTATTGGATACCGATAAATCCTAATCTTATCATAATTGATAATTTGCAATGACTTCCATTTATATTGGAAGTTTTGGAGAAATGAAAGAAATAATGACTTCTCAATTGACAGTTCTTTGACTATCAAATACGCATTCGGGATTTGGGTATTATGAATATGCACAACAACGTATCTCGTATTTTTTGTTTTTTAATTTCTGTCTTATGCACTTTTTCATTAAGTGTATAACATGAGATGTATCTTGTAAAGTATAACATAATATGTATATCAGGTAGATCTGAATTTGGAAAAGAAGAACAATATAAATTTTAAACTTACAATTACAAAATAGCTAAATTATATCACGATCCATTCACCAATTGTTTGTTTTATCGAAGAGATATAAGCAATGTAGTAAAAAACAGGAAAAATTTGTAGATTTCTCTTTAACAAGTTGATGAATACATATTTTTTGATCATGTATAAAATGGATAATTATGACTAAAAAAGTTAAAATATAAATATTCACTTGCTAAAAGATATTATAAAATCTTAATTGTATATCTATAAATCTTAAAGATACCATATTTGTCAAAAAAATCTTAAAGATAATATATAATATTTTTTGCATATCAATAAATCTTACTTTAAGCATAATTTTAAATTTAAATGAATCGTTGAATATCTATATTGAATATACCCTTGTATTTATATTAGATAATTTTAGACAAATGATATAAATAATGGTTTATTGACGAAAGATAATGCAAACATTGAGATGGATCATCATATGAACATGCCGAATACGCATTCTCAATCTGGATATACGCATTTTTTGATCACGTATAAAATGGATATTTATGACTAAAAAAGTTAAAATGAGAATATTCACTTGTTAAAAAATTACATAAACCTTAAAATTATAAAGAAAATTATTAAGATTCCTTTCACTTCCACCATTTTATAAGATTCAACAAAAATTGATTATTGTTCAATTTCATAAAATTTTAAAAGATATAATAAAATCTTAATTGTATATCTATGAATCTTAGAGATATCATTTTTGTCAAAAAAATCTTAAAGATAATATATAATATTTTTTAGATATCAAAAAATCTTACTTTAAGTAGAATTTTAAATTCAAATGAATTGTTGAATATTTATATTGAATATACCATTGTATTTATATTAGATAATTTTGGACAAATGATATAAACAATGGTTTCTTGACGAAAGATAACGCAAACATTGAGATGTATGATCATATGAACATGTCGAATACGCATTCTGAATCTGGGTATTATGAATATATAACTCAACAATTATCTTATGTTCTTGTTTCAATGACTTTCATGAGATACATCTTCTCATTGTGCGTAAAATAAGATACGCATCTTGTAGAAACGTATCTTATTGTTAGTGAGTTGAATTTGGATGTACAAAATGCGTGGAACAAGATACACATCTCACATAAACACATCTTACTATAACTCAACAATTATCTTGTGTTTTTGCTTCAATGACTTTCATGAGATACACTTTCTCATTGTGCGTGAAATAAGATATACATTTTGTAGAAACATATCTTATTGTCACTGAGTTGGATCTAAATGTACAAAATGCGTGGAACAAGATGCGCATCTCGCATAAACGCATCGTACTTGCAGAAACACATCTTAATGTCGATTAGCTGGATCTGGATATACATATTAACACAAGAAGACTGTGTTCTACATAACTGATTGCGTTTTTGAAGAATTATCGTTAAAATAATACAAAATGAGAGAAATTATGTATTGCCAACGAGGTTCAACGAATTCAAAGGTACGCATTTCTTGAACGCGTATATGATGAATAATTATGACCAGAAACCAGCGATCCAAGTATCCCCTTACGAAAAATATGTATTTTTTATCACCGTTTCAACAAATTTCTAAATCTCTTTTGTATAAATTTGGGATTTCAACAAACATACCATGAGCACGTGACTCATTGCACACACATCAGGTACTTATATATGACCTAAAACCCCCTCTTTTCGAATTTTTGCCGAGATCATTCTATTATACACACAAACATATCAAAACCCCTCTTCTTCGTCTTCATTTCAATTCTTATAAGCATAAAGTTTTGATTTTTACATCTTTTTTCTTCTAATTCTATTGTTTTCTGTCAAGATTAGATTTGAATTAATCGAGATTCGAATCTTTGCGCTTGTGGATCATTGAAATGGCAGAATCGGGTCAACAGGGTCCGGATCGGGTCGTTCCCGTGTCAGCCTCAGCCTCACCTGTTGCTGGTATGTGTATTTAGATACATGTTTATATAGATTGATTGTGTAATTAAAGTTTTATTGTGTTTTTTAGGGTTTTTATTTGTTGATTTAAGTCGATTTTGGAATTTTAGGGTTTTGAGAAATGGGGGTATTGTGATATGTGGAAATGTGTGTGTTTTGTTGATTATGACTTGTTTTTTAGTTTTAGTTAATTGGATATCGGTGTAAAAAATGATATTAAGCTATCGTAGATGCTATTACTTGGTTTTTGTAATTTATATACTGTTTTTCTCTCGGTTGGGCTTGAGTTTTGTGGTAAGTGTAAAAGTGTGTGTTTAAATTTATTTTTTGGTACGTTTTATGTTTTTCGTTAATTTTGAGTTTTATATTTTTCGTTAATTTAGTTAAGTGGGTGTGTTAATTTAGAGGGGGAGTAAGGATTTGGGCCTATATAAACTTGTCCTTTTATGTACTAAAGCATCTACTTATTTCCGTAAGTTAGCTGCAGTGTTTGGGTTCGATGAGAATTATAGAGCTTTTGATAAGTTTTTCGTTAATTTAGTTAATTTAGTTTTTTATTAGCTTTTGATAAGTTTTATATTTTTCGTTAATTTAGTTAAGCGTGTGTGTTAATTTAGAGGGGGAGTAAGGATTTGGGCCTATATAAACTTGTCTTTTTATGTACTAAAGCATCTACTTATTTCCGTAAGTTAGCTGCAGTGTTTGGGTTCGATGAGAATTATAGAGCTTTTGATAAGTCCCTTATGTTGTGCTATTAACAGTGTGCAAGTACTTTTCAAGTTTGAATGGTTTATATCTTTGATGCCAGCCATTATTGTATGTGTAGTTGTCAAGTAAAGAAGTGTGTGTTATCTTAAACTACTTGGGGTAGGCTGATAAGGAATCATTTATAAACGTGTGATGAAAAAGTGGATGAGGTTGAAAATAATTCCAAATGAAATGGCAGGAATGCTGGAGATTACGAAGAAAAATCAAGGTTGTAAACTAGATAGAACTTTTAATACAATTTGTATGCATGTTTTCATGAATTTATCACACCTGATTTTCTAAAAAATAACGAAACAAAGAAAGATAACATTTGGTATTGTGGGTCTGGGTCAATACCAGTTCTTACGGGAGTTTACCTGTTTGCTCTGGGTCGGACAGGGGAGGGCTGTTTACGTTCTCAAATCTGGATAAGTCCAGACCCAGTCCAAGATTTAGTAATTTGCAACCCATTGACCCACTAACTGTACACATAGTGGGCTTTGGGACAAACCTGTTTCATAATGATGTGCACAATTATGGTGTCTATACCTAGATTCTAGACATCTCTTCCTTTGCCTACATGAAAACAAACAGAATTTCTAGAAAACTGAATAGTATATTCTATTAGATAGGTAAGATTTAAAGACCCAGCTATTCCTTTCAGTCATGATTTTATTCAGAAATTCGACTTTCTTGAGTAGTAGTTCAAATTGCTTTTAAGCTTTTTTTAGCTTTTATTGAATATTTTGTGACTATCTTGTCAGTTTTTTTTGGTGAACTGACCATTCTGTCAATTGTTGCAGTTGAGAGGCATTTTAGTCCTGATAACCCGATTGAACAGGTAATAAGGATGAATACCAGCATCTTCTGTTCACTTTTATATATTTTTCCGCAATGTGTATGTAAAATATGTGTTGCACTCCTTAATAATACTTTTAAAATTTTCATGTCAGATATTGCAACCTAAACATGAGAAGGTTGTATCAGCGAGTTCTTTGGATACAACCATTGCTGGGCCGCCAAGCATTATAACAGGCCCTCCAGAAATCTTGGCTTCAAGTGGAGCATTTGCCACTTCCTACCAACCCAATTCATATGCTCCGCTAGATCAAAGTTTCTACTATGGAGGTTATATTTCTAATCAACATTATGCTTTAATCAAAATGAGTAGATACTTCTAAATTACTTTTAGATGCTTGATAAGGTGATATTTTTTTTTGCCCTAGAAATATTATTAGGTAATATTAAGTTTAAATTTCAATGGAAAAGAAAGAATAGAAGAAGAGACGTCTTTAACAACATAAAGAATTGTGTTGTAAACTTTGTCTGACCGCAAAGCTAAATTGGAAGGATGTCAAGATTGGAAGTACTAGGGACCCAGTGTGCTGCTTTCTATATCATCTCTTAAGCAATAATGATTAAATTATGGTGAAAATGAGCAACTATTGTTTATTTGCTGACATGATAAAGAAAGCTTTGATCATAATATCATCTATTGTCCAAATGGTTGCTTCGCTATTCGATGAGTTCTATTAACTTCTTCCTGCCATTTTTGGTTTTTAATATGACCTGTTTTGAAATTTATTATAGTAGTTGGAGGGTTGTTGTGTGAGTGAGTAATGCTATTACGATTTTAACAGACTATTAAGCATGTGATGATGTAATAAATTGTGTTGCATGTGAAGGGAATTTGATCGAGATCGTTTTGTGGAGGGAGAGAGTTGACTTTTGACTGATATGAAATAATTATGTCAACAGAGAACTTTTTTGTATTATAATTTCAACTTATGTCTATTTGGCATGCTGACTTAAAACTGCTTTAAGTATTTGTAGCTAAAATGGCATTTGCTTTGCTTTACCCTGCATGCAAGTTGAGTTTGTGATTCCCCACCTGTCATCCTTATTCTGCTTTTGGTTAATGTATTGCTTCTCTTATTTTATTTCTTCTTGATCTCATAAGTCATCTATTTCTTCTTTGTACATCAGGTTATGAGAACAATACTGGTAATTGGGGTGAATATTCGAACTATGTTAATGCCAACAACTTGCAGATTATACCTCCGGTGAGTACAAGTTTTTAAACAATTTTTGTTTTTAGTTTATTGCCTTTGGATTAACTCACTGGATGTTTTCATTCTTAAACATAGGCTATGTTCAACGATAATTCATCACTCTTTTATCCCTCCGGCTATAGCTTTGATACACAAATGGCCTATGGCCAGTTTCCTCCCTTGGCTAGTCCAATGTCCCCGTTTCTGGTAGATGGTCAGCTGTACTCTCCACACCAAATACCCATGTCACCGAATTTTTATCCGCAGTCGATCTCTCCAGGCCTACCACATGTTACATCTTCTCATTCGATGTCTCAAACTGAGATGGTGAACCCAGTAAGTACAGGTCAAGACAGTGTTAATGAAAATATGCTTTTTGGACCAGGATCTGGTTATTACTTGCATTTTGGATCATTCCCTGCGAGTAATGGACCTGCAAACAGTAGCCTTGGCTTGTACAAATATCCAGGAGAGTTTGGATCTGGTGAAAATCCATCAGTTCGATCGAATTCCAACGACACGGGCAACATTTTGTCTCCGTTGACACCAGGGGCGGTTTACACACAGCCAGTTGGCATACTTGGGTCATATGACCATAGCCTGGCACAGGTTCGTCCTCTAAATAGGAGATTCCTTGTAATAGCGAATTAGACCATGCGAGTATTGCTATTTTTTATTTTTATATATTATTTAAATGCTCTACAACAAGTCATATTATATGTGATATATCTTAGTAACCGAGTTCATTGTGTTGATCTTTATAGCATTATTGTGATTGTTACCATCACCTCATTGACTTCTATTACTACATTGATGATAATCCTAGAAGCACCCCTCTTTTAGGGTACTCTCAAATGTAAACCTACAAGACTATACTTTGTGTTCAACATACTATAAGTTCTGTCAATAGCATTATATGTTGTGGTCGAGGGAACCTTTTTGTTCATCTACTATTATACATGCATTTCAATTACTCCTTGGGAAGTGGTTTGTGACTACCATGTAAGACAGTGCTGGTTTTGCGTACATAGACTTTTGATGTGTTGCTTGCAAGTTGTAAGTTGTAATTTTATTGGCCATTCCCAAACTTCGTTGTAATCCATTCTTTTTCTCTTTCCTTATCAACTTGATTCTGGTTTTTACACCATGAAACTCCTTTCCATACCCAATTTCAAGGTGGAAGTATACAGTTACTTCATCGTGTATCTTCACAGTTTGACAAAGTTGTCTTTGCCATATCTTCCTTGGTCTTGAATCTGCTCCTGAACTGCAGATTATCCTATTAGAAAGACTCTCGTTTTTTGTTACTAGTATGACTCTGGTGCGTTGACATGATACATTTTTTTGGGGTACTCTTTATGTGTTTAATTTGTATGATCTTCTGTGCTTTTTATGGGTGCAAAGATTTTTTTTTTTGGTAATTAAGAGACCACAGAGTGTACTATTAGTTGAGGCTATAACCAATCGATGTTTTACCATAGTTTCTGTTTAGTGAATGCAAGACCTGCTGGTTTTTATGGAACTTTTTACATCAAATATGTGTTTGAGTATTGTAGTTTGTCGACCTTCCATAAATAGTTTATGTTTGCAGGGTTCTCAGCAGCAAATACCATTCACAAGGCGCTATCATAATAGTATCTCTTCTAGGATATCAAACTATGGGAATTGGGATGCTAGTCGCTTCAACCGATTTACTCCTGATAAAGGTGGGAGAAGGGACAGGGACTCGATAAGTATTTCTGCTGATTCACATGGCATTTCCAACGACCGCAATCGAGGACCAAGAGCTTTGAAGCCAAAGATCAAAACTAGTACTGAAGAAATGGCTGCATCTGGTATTGCAAAAGCAGGTGCATCTACTTCTGGAATCGATCTTGATCTATACAACCAACCAGATTTTGTCACAGACTATGAAAGTGCCAAGTTCTTTGTCATAAAGTCTTTTAGTGAAGACAATGTTCACAAAAGTATTAAATATCGTGTTTGGGCCAGCACACCTCTTGGAAACAGGAAACTAGATGCTGCCTATCAAGAAGCTAAGGATGCTAATGGCGTTTATCCTGTTTTTCTTTTCTTTTCGGTATGACACTTGCATTCTCTCAATCAAATATATTATTTAGGTACTATCTAAATCAAGTATAATTCAGATTAAATTAATTTATGTAATCAAGTGTATAAATTACGAAATTTGAGTATGTGGAATATTTGATGATTGATCATCTCTGCTCATAGGGAATCTGATTAGAAGCAACACCATCTAGCGTTCCTGTAAATTGCCTGGTTATTTTTGATTCATTGTCGCGCACATATTCACCCACCAACCTGCAATTGTATGGATTTATTTAACCAAAGCCTCACCATCAAAGTTTGTAGTGTGAAGCTTTATGTGTTGGGTAAGTGTAATGTGATGACTTTGCGCTAGAAAATGCTAATAAATTTGTACTTGGTGATTCAACTTTCATGTCCCGGGTACTCATTTTGATCTTTTGTTAGATTTGAAAATGAATTTCTCAACCAAGAGTTTTATTAGGATATGCCATGGCAGTACTTTCACTTCTTCTATAAAAGAAGGCTAAATCAGGAATCGCCAACCTAGGGAAGTTAGAAACTCTTGAATATAGGTCTTGTTATGGGTTAGGATCCAAATACTTTTCACACTGCAGCAGTTGTAGTTAACCCACCTGATCCTGTCTTTCTATTAATATATTCCATCAATCAGACTTTTACATTCTTTTCCTACAGCAACAGGCTTCCTTAATTTGTAATACTGACTTAGCCAAGTCTCTCGATTCTCAAATCTGTCCTACATCAGAATATGCATATTATTTTGGAACATAAGAATACTGGATGTGGTCCATGTCAATTTGTGTGTTGTAGTTAACCCACCTGATCCTGTCTTTCTATTAATATATTCAATCAGACTTTTTCATTCTTTTCCTACAGCAACAGGCTTCCTTAATTTGTAATACTGATTTAGCCAAGTCTCTCGATTCTCAAATCTGTCCTACATCAGAATATGCATATTATATTGGAACATAAGAATACTGGATGTGGTAAATGTCAATTTGTGTCAAGTTTTTATGTTGTGAAGAGCTCACTGGTTGTCAAGCTTAGAGACTATTGACCAATTCTGTTGTTTCGGCAGGCTACCAGTTCTGCCATTTAGACGTATACGGGACAATTGCTTACATACATATTTAATACTTGAGATATTCTTCTTAATTTGTGCAAAGATTCATTTTTTTCTTGTTTGTTTGTATACTTTGAATTGGATCTCTGTATAAAAGCTGTACCTGGCTTAACTATTGAAACAGACCAGTTCTTCCAATTGCTGATTCATAATTGTTTACTTCATTTCTTGTTGATTAAAGAAATTTATAACTTTAATAGATGAAAATCATGGAAACATGGCACTCTACAAGACATAAGTATGATCAAAGCATGACTTGTTATTAAATTCTAAGGAATTAGCTGTATACTTGACTCATAAATTGAAAATACAGGGACACGAAGGTTTTCTTTTTGTTTTTTGTTTTTTTAGCTAAGTAGGCACATGAATGTTGATTGATGAAGACATGCAATATAGGAAACCTAGATATTGCACAAATATCTCTTTTGGTGTTTGTTTTTGTACAGTTAATATCTTGGTTCGAATTGTTCAATGACATATTTTCGAACAATGCTCATATGTTTTCCAGGTTAATGCTAGCGGGCAGTTTTGTGGTGTGGCTGAAATGACCGGTCCTGTTGATTTTGAGAATGATGCAGATTACTGGCAGCAGGATAGATGGAGTGGTCAATTTCCTGTCAAGTGGCATATAATAAAAGATGTACCAAATGGTCGATTTCGTCATATTCTTCTGGACAACAATGAAAATAAACCAGTTACTCATAGTCGAGACTCTCAGGAGGTACCTAGCAGTAACATTTTTGTTTCCAGTTACTCTTTCTTCTTATAAGTATATTTCTTATCATGGTCAATTGTGATTATCTGGGAGAAAATTAGAAAAACAAAAGGATGTGTTCGATTTCCTGAGAAAAGTTGGTTAGTTCAATGTGTCGAGGTTTTTCATTTTTCATTTAGTATGTTCAAGACCATGTGTTTCTCAGATAATAGTTGTGGTGGAACTAAGTTCTTGTATCATCGCCTCTACATGCATCTCTTTCTCATAGGCTAGCTACCTGTACTTTTGAATGCCGAGCCACCAACGGGGTTGGAGTCAGTTGGTTTGGTAGTATGGTGTAATATTTTGTTGGATAGATTTTGCTGTTTCTAATTGCTTATGAGAAAGTACTTGCCAGTCCAAATCCTAGTTTAGGCTTTTACCTGCCAGAGCTCCTCACAAACTTTTGGAAAATGCCGATCTGAGGCTTGAATATACTATAGTAAAGTGAAATATTGGTTCAGTTTACCAACTTAAAAATGCATAATGGGGCATCTTGGCCCACCACGTTGTATTACTAGAGACAAACTTGTACAGTCAACTCTATTTACATATGTTTTGAAGTACCGGTAAATTGCAATGTTTGCATAGTTTGGAAATTATTTTTATAAAGTTTTAGCTTATTTCCTGCTTTATTTTGCCTTTTTACTTTAGTTGAGCTGATCTTGCAACTTTGTTAGCACACACGACATGACATTTGTTTGTAATTTTATTAGGTGAAACTGGAACAAGGTCTTGCGATGTTAAAAATATTCAAAGATCACGAGGCTGATACATCAATGTTGGATGATTTTGTTTATTATGATGAAAGGGAGCGGTCATTGCAGGAAAAGAGAGCTAAACAGTCCAGTCCAAGCAAAATTCCTGATGCTTCAATAAATCAATTATCTGAGAACCTTGCTGGCACCCTCCATCTGAAAGTCAGTGAAGACAAAAGAAAGTAATCTGTGGAGTGCTATGGCAAAGCCCAATTGATAGAGGAGATTGATGCATTTGGTAAAAGCCGGGTTTGTCCATTTAGGGATAGAAATACTGAGCAGTTAAGCATTGCTACTTTGGCAAACAAAGCAATGACAGGGAGTTTTCTGCTCTTGTATTTTCTGGTCAATTAAGTGCTTCTGTACACTAAGTTTCTCTTTTTTTCACCATCACCTTAGTTTATTTTCCTTTTTTTTAAAATTATCAATTAATGAGCATTTGCTGGAGATTTGGATATTCTTGGTTAAAGATGGGGGAGGAAAGTAGGTACACATTTAGACACCATCAAGTTGACTTGGTTTCATACAAGCATATGGTATTGAGGTGTTTGTAAGTTTATTTTATATATTAGAATTCTAGTGCAGGGCGTTTAAATTTCTGCTGCTGCACAGGACACAATGATTCCCATCTTTGATTAAGAGATGCCTTTATGTTCTATTGTTGTTTTTTTTAGTTGTGTATACTATTACTAAGCCACATGTTTGAATGCATTAGGCAGGTTGTTTACAATCTCAAAGTAGGGTAGATGATCTAGGGCAAACGTTTGTTACAACTTTCCGCGGTACGTATAAATGATGGCCCCCCCTTGCATTCACACCAAAAAGCCCACTGTACACGTACCCGGAAAGTTTTCGCGGTACGGTTTGTTGTAGCAAATGTTTGCCTTAGACTGCTCCCCCTCAAGTAGAATGTGTGTAACCAACAAGTTAGTGTGTTTTGTTTAGACTATTGTAGATGGAGATGTAAGATCTGCATGTTATGTAGTATTTGTTAGTATTAGGCTATAACTCCATATTAATATCTATTATAATGTGTTGTAAAGCTTGCTCGCTTTTAGTTTTTACCACTTCGTGGTTGTATAATGTATATCCATAATGTTAAGAGATCCCAAATTTGTTCCCGAATGCCTATGTGAAAATGTTGCATTGGTTCATGCAGTAGCCAGTAAGTTGGGATCTTAAAGATCTCAAATTCTTTCCCAAGTATTTTTATCCAACTAACTATTTTCTTAATGTGTGAATTTTTTAAAAGAGACATGTAAAATGAGACGGAGAGAGTATTATAAATTGTCTCAAAAAATGTTCCAAATTACGTGGCACAACACGACACTTTTTAATTGGTGGGGATATATATATATATATATATGCACGCATGGTCCATCATTTTGTTAAGAAAGTTACTAAAAACGCACCTGTCACATCATCATTTTGTACAAAATTTGGGAGATTTTTTGGATTCTGTAGTATTTTTTTTTGCTGGTTCATACACTAGGAATTTTTTCTGGGGTCTGTATTTTAATTACATTATAAGAAAACATATTAGTATTTTATAAATTGTGTTGATGAGGTTGACCTTCCCACAAATGGTTTCTGCTTTTACAAAATGTGAAGATAATTTGTGCTTCACTGTTTAGTTATAAATAAGATTTATTTAATTCTATAATTATGTTTTAATTGATCAAGTTTCTCATAAAATAAATAATAAATTTTAATTTCAAATATTTGAGGACCGTTTTTAAACCTACTTGATATAAACTTCTTAATTGTTGTATGAAGACGCTATAAACATAATTCAAAGGCAATAGACACCGCATTACTCCGACACAAAATGATGCTTTAGAATAGGGATGCGGAAATATCACAATTAGGTGGAGAAGAGGGTTTTTGATTTTATCAAATCAATATTTTTGAGAACCTGCTATTAGTAATAGGGAAGAATTATGAAATTAAACTATTATGTAGGAAAAGCTTAGCATTGCCATATATCAAGAAAAGGCTTTATATTAAAATACACATCAAATCTCTCCTATTACTACTACTGATTCAGCAAAATAAATCCATAAAAATGAAAAACCACAAATTAAGCAGTTCTTATCATAACTTTCTTTCTCTTTCTTTCTGAAGAAAGAAATTAACCCTGATAGATAGATACACAACGAGGCTGACGTAAAATCACCTCTTTCAGTTTTTTTCTTCTTTTTTCAACTTTTTTGCTTTTCGAATTGTTTACTCTTTCTTACTTACAGATGTAAGTTTCTTCTTTGTACTGCATCAGTCAGTAGTCATTGGTTGGCTCATGCAGCACCTGAATCGGGCCTTACGCACAGTTGTCATGACCTCAGTTTCTGCATACTCTAGCATTCTCACAACCTCGGTGAATGGTGGCCGTACATCAGGATTGCTATCCCAACAACGGGTCATAATCTCACCAAGAACCGGTAGGCAGTCTATCGGGATGTTTGGACGAACACCTTTGTTGACGACTGCAAATGCTGCCTGCACGGCAGTCATGTTCTGAAACGGTAGCATTCCTGTGATGAGTTCCCACAGAACAATTCCGAAGCTGTAAACATCTACCTTATGGGTGTACTGCCTGTGTTGAATCATCTCCCTAACAATACAAGGTATAAATGCAATTAAGCCAGGGTAAATAAATAAAACAATACTATAGATGAAACAGAAAATAACAATAGCTTTAATCGGTTCCGCTAAAAAAATGGATGAATAAATTTAATTAATTATTAGTTTTTTACACATCAAAGTTCAACTAGCCAAACTCGTCTCAATCAAACTTGAGGCTCGACACCAAATTTTTATAGAACAAACACGTTATTAAAAATTGCTCTGGCTTTTTGAGAACCCAAATCACCAATCAAGTAATTCTCAAACTAATCCATCTGACCTTTCTTGAGGCATTGCAACTTTTTTAATTAACTTCAACTCAATCTACTTTTATTGTTTACGTTTTTCCAGTGTTTATAATTCAGAATTTTGTACTCAAGACATATGGGGGCCCTATGTGATGGTTTATTTTGCTTTGCTGATGAGCTGATCCTGCAACTAGAAAAAATCAAAATCAAAACTTTACTTTTCTGCTAAGAAATTTCAAAGTAAATAATTAAGGTGAAAGTGGTAGATGTTGTAGAGAAGTTTGCAGAGCAGGCAAACCACCCATACTGCACTTGCAACCGGAAAACTAAACAAGATAACACCAAACTGTAAGGTTACCTCACGCAACCCATAACCCAAAAACAAGATATATTTAAGATAAACAAAGAAGGACGTAACGGGAAAAGGATCAACAGCTTGACCCAAGCTAACCCCAAAATAAAGAAATACATATTAAACTGCCAGTCTGCCTGATTTAGTAATAGAACATATGAAAATCGAAACATAATATATGTTGTTATGGTAACATAGTAACCTATGCACATTTTAACCTTCCATATAGATTCACAACTTGCAAGTTTTGAATCACTACTAGGGAGGCATATAAGAAACACAGTGCATGATTATGAAACAAGCTCATGGCATTTTGTGAGTAATAAAAATTCATGGGTTGCCTTGCTTTTCGCAGGACCAAGCTTGATTGGTTCTATAAAAGCGAAGGCATAAATGAACCAGACATCGATCCAAGCAACAAAACCTATTAAATCTCCAATATACACATCAGGATTTGATATCCATGACCACAGCTTCAGACCCAATCCTTGCTTTTCAATAGACATCCAAAAAAAAGCAGCGGCTTCACCGAAAAACAAATGCCTAAATTGTACTTGTCCACAAATATGATTAATAGAACGGTTTGCTTCAAAATTTTAAGAAGGATTATCTAAATCCACAAATTACTCGTTCAAGAAAGCTTAGACAAACAACCCCAAAATCTATAAACATCTATAGAGCCTTAATTAAAAGGACAATAGTACAAAGATGCCTCCCGCGATGAGTTTCAACCTAAATAAAATCAGAGCACATTCCTACTATTTAAAAATCCTTGAGAAAAATCAATTCGACACCTAGAGAGCAGCTCACTAAATCAGCATATTGCTTTGACAATCAGGGTTAAATTGTTGATTCCTACAAATGCACAAGAAAATACCAAAATAAAAGGCAAATGATAAACCATTTCCCAAATCCCCGTGACAAGTTCCACAGGAGATATTTGAGTTTTTTTTCTTGTTTTTAAATATAACTTATGGAGAATGCCGACAACAAACCATCAAATGCAAAAAATATTTATAATAAACTAATCAAGACCCATATCAGTTAAATTAAAAAAATTTCCTTCAACAGCATGTAAAATATCTATTCAGAGTTAACATGGTGACATATACAGTAAGCCGGTGAGAAGATTATAGCACCAATAAAAGATTAGACAAGTATGTCTAACAGTCTAAAAAATTTAAACACTTACGGAGCCATCCAGCGATAAGTCCCGGTCTCTGGAGTCATTCCTTCAGTCTGCACCTCAATTCGAGCAACCCCGAAATCTGCAATCTTGATTGATTTGTCAGCAGAAATCAATAAGTTGTCTGATTTCAAGTCCCTGTGAATGTAACCAAGAGCATGAACGTATTCCATTCCCCTTGCAACATCCAATGCCTGCTTTACTGCCAATTTTAAAGGTACTGCTCGATTCTGTCTCTTGGCCAAAAACTGCCGAACTGAGCCCCCCTTGGCATATTCTGTGACAATACACCAGACCATGGGTTTGCGACACCCACCAACAAATCGAACTATGTTCGAATGTTTTAATGTTGCCAACATCATTACCTCCTGCTGAAACTGTTGCTCCATTAATTGGGCCCTTTCTAGGTCATGTTCCGGTCTCTCCAAAAGCTTGATAGCAACATCCTCGCCATTGTAAGTACCTTTGTAAAGTTTCCCAAAAGCGCCCTGTGCAAAAGCTGGTCCCATGTTAAGCTTCCTGAGATCGATGGTCCACTCATCAAAATTCTGAAGACCCTGTGTGGGGAAACGATTGTCCATCAAAGCCTGCGCTAATGCATCATCACTAAGGCCATGAGAGACTTTTCCACGATTAACACTTTGGACAGCTGAGTAATTATTGTTAACATGCTTGTTTCCTTGATGGCCTAGGATGCGAGTATGAGAATCATTGGAACCAGAACTACTATTACCAACAGACATGGCAGTAATTGACCCTCCGCCATTGCTCAACTGCAAGCTCCCAAAACTATCAATTGACATGTTTGAGCCTTCACCAAGCTTACGGTAAAAGCCCTGTGGAATATCATAATTATCATGGTGGCTGTTCAAGTCTATAATACCAGTAAACTTCGCACCTTCCAACATCTTCACTACTACAAAAACGAAGCTTTAAAACTCCACTCACTTCCGCATCAGTACAAGCCAGAAACACCTAACAAAACCACGCAAGCAAGCTAAAATGACAAATCAAGAATCTCAAACTACAACTCAAATATCATTACCCTTAAAAACATAAACATTGTTAATACACCCAGACTATAATTTCCAAAATGCACCGTTACTTGTTAAATCAAAACCCTGCCATCCTACCAATAAAATCCTAGGGATACCAACTAATTCCTCATAGACTAATGTTACAAAAACTCAAAAACAACAAAACACAACTCCAAATAGACTAAAACTTCTAAATTTACGGATTACAAAATAACAACTTTCCCGAGTCTCGACTTCACATATTAGAAGATAAAAAATGTAACAAACAAGTAAACTATTCCCCAATTTCGAAACTACCCACATAGAAAGCAATCCAAGAACCACATCAATCAAACCCTAATCTCATTTCCCAACATCATCATTAACTAAACCCACCTCTCTTACTACCCAAAACAAAAAAAGTTAAAACCTTTAACCTCAAGAACCCAAAAAAACTCAATTTTTTCACATAAAAATGAAAACTTTAACACAAAGATAAAAACTTTACACATAAATATCCCAAATTAGAGCACAAGAATCAAGAATAACAAATAAAAACCCAAGTCAAACATATTAAAAATCATGAAAAAGCAAGTGATCCAAATGTAAAAATACAAGAAATAAAGCACAAATACCTTGATCAATAAGGCTTGACTATGTATAACAATTGACTATATATAAAGCAAGAAAGACAGAGAGAGATCGATTCACCAAATGAGTTTTTGACCCGACCCACCAAGTTCAACACATAGAGATACAAACACTTTGTGTGTATATGTAAAGAGAATGAGCAAGAAAGGAGAAGGAAATAATAAAACACGCACTAAACACACACACACAACAAGAAGAGTAGAGCTAGTCTTCGTCTTACATTTCATTTTCACAAGAGAAATGATTTGGTGTGATTCAACCCCACTGTAGAGAATGACACGTGGCTAGATGGGCACCGTTGAAGTTTTGTGATTGATTACTGTACGTTGGTTGGGTGTGAACGAGCTGAGTAGGACTGAAAGCTGATGTGGCATGAGTTGGGTGTTTCGGAGTTTGAAGGTGGGGTCTACAAGTATGTATTTTAGCCAATGGGATGAGGACATGTAAGATAAGGTGTAGGTACGGCGACCAAGGCGAACGTCTAGACACTTAAAAGCAGTGGCGGATCCAGGAAAAAAATCTTACCCAGCGAATTTTTAAGTGAATTGAGATTTATGATCTTTGATAGACTAGAAATGATCGGTCCTTGTGAATCAATATCATCACATGTATTTTCATAGTGAAACATCATATTACCCGAAATATAACCGTCTTCCATCTTGTTTCTAGGTCTATTTTTTATAATTTTATAGTTGAAAATGTACATGAAGTAGTTGCAATAGACATGATTAAACGAATAAGCATATCAACCAAGAGAAAAAAGCTTCGCTTAGTCTATTACAACTAATCGTCTACAAGAGCATCTCCAATGGTCTATAACCATTAGCTAAAAGTATAGATAAGATGTCATAAATAAAAAATTTAGAGAATATGTAAAATTCTCTCAACTCCAGTGAAACATTACTGTTAGCTAAAAATATAGCCAACAACTTTATATTGGCTATTTTTGTCGACCTCTAGTAAAACTCCATTGGAAAAACAACTTAAAATAATAATAACATTCTATTTTTAAAATGTAGCCGACTTATATAGCCAACTCCATTGGAGCACATTAGAAAAAGGAGTATGTTAACATAAAAATTAATACATCACACATATAACACAAGTATTTAATATATTAAATTTGAGATTTTGATATTAAAATAAAATCCTATTTTACGAGAGGATTGATAATTAAAAATGTGCTAATTAGAAACGATCGAGTAATTTTTATAATTTAATTGATAAAATTTTAAAAAAAAATTATGACGCCGCGAAGCACGGCTTTTTCTACTAGTTAAGAAATAAAATTCAATTGAGAGATTGAGTACTTAAAGAATTGACTACTAATTAAGGAATTATATTCTTGATTCTTATAGTCCAACAAGTAACTTCGAATTTCAAAGCTTCATTAAATCATACTAATAGAAGTTGTTTCTTGTACCTGGGCGTGCTTATTTATAATTAAACTTTAGTCAATTGTTTCTTATTAATGATATTTTTTCATATTTTTCATACAAGATATTAAAGATTCAAATCTTGTCAAAAAAAGATAAATGTGTTCACGAAGTGTGTGAATGTGTTTATCTTTTAAAAGAAAAATTCTCAAGTTCCCGTGTCAACGATCGTAGCAAATAATTAAACAGGTTACGGGAGAAGCAGTACAACTAAAATTCGTTGAGAACAGTGGCAGATTTAGCTAAAAAAAAAGTACCCATCCAAGATTAGTCAAAAAGAATTATCCGGCGATTTTTTTTTTATGAACATTATCATAATAAATAAAATACTTGAAAAAATAAGAATAAGAAGGGGAGAATTTTAATAAATCAAAAAACAATTTTATCATAAATTTTCTATGATCTCAAAATATCAAATTTTCTCTAGTGCACTCTGTCAAACAACTAGA
This sequence comes from Heracleum sosnowskyi, assembly GCA_030848705.1. Taxonomy (NCBI): domain Eukaryota; kingdom Viridiplantae; phylum Streptophyta; class Magnoliopsida; order Apiales; family Apiaceae; genus Heracleum; species Heracleum sosnowskyi. Next base: position 16,179,441 of record CM061237.1, read on the forward strand.
GTGCATGTGCATCTTTCATAAGTATTAGAAATCATTCATCAGTAAGTAAAGACCAGACTGACCGGTGTTAGTGAGCATATCAAAGTGCTCAACTTCCTATTATTTCATTACATGCTGCTCGTTTTCACCCAGCGAAAACATTTTTTCCCTGTTTCCCTTTCATTTTTCACCCAGCGGGAGCTGGGTCCGCTCTCTCATAGGTCCGTCTCTGCTTAAAAGTTTAGTATAATTAAAAAAAATATGACCACATAAGAAAAGATAGCAAATGAGATCATAAAGAAAATCCTAGAAGCGAGATATTTTGTTCTTATTTTAGATTGTATACTGATAAAAATCGTGTAGAACAAATGACTTTCATGTGATTAAGAACTTCTATTTTTGTATTTTTGTGTGACTCCAAAAAAAGTTGAATTCTACCTACAAATTGTAATAGTTGATATACAAAAGGATTTTTTAAACTTTTAGCAAGTTTGAAGAGGTTCTGCGTGATATTCGACTCGATGTCGACGATGTTAGATTACAAGAATATCTTATATTTTTTGGGTTGCTTATTAGTTTCTTTGAATTCTGCAACTTCATTTACAACAACATGTTGCTAATGACACTTTTTAGAGGTGTTTAGCACATGAAGTTGGTTACTAGATTTAGCTAATAAAATTCATTATTATGCCCATTTTTTTGATTAGTGATGATCAATTGAAGTATGCAATTTTTACATGATGTTATCTTTTTCACTCCAAGTTCAAATTTATATTTTATCACTATTATTTCTATCAATTACTACTCATGAGTAAGGTTATGATTACTATTTTATTAAGACATAAATATATAGTGTGCACCATTTCTAATTTCGCCTAAAACATCCAAATACCTGGGGACGACCCTATCTAAGGTATAAGGAGGTGTTCGTAGGGTAGCACTTGTAGTGTGGTAATTAAGGGGAGGATTATTACAATACCTTTGTAGTAATTGTAAAGATTAGCTCAGAGCCTCCTCACACTATAAACGTAATTGGATTGTGTGGCTGAGACAAAAATAAATAAATAGGAAACTGTTATTTTCGGGATATATTAATGGGGCTACGACAAACATATAACAGTATATTATATGATGAATTTATTTCATGATAAATGTAAAGTTGGGTTTTTTAACATAAATTAGCTTAAAATTCGTGTGATGCACGGATTATTAATTATTATTTAATTAATTATTATTTAATATTTTATTAATTATATTTGTTAAAAAAATTAGTAGATTTATTAAAATAGCTAGACGCTTTTAAATAATTAAAAACATTAGAATGTATTTTAAAATAAATAAGTAAGGGTTTGCCCGTTATATTTTTGGAAAATGAGGAGTTTTAATAAGGAAAAATAGAAAATGTAAAATGTTTAGTTTAAAAAAGATAATTGTCCGTGATATTTCTGAAAAATGAAGTTTTAAAATCTAATAATTAAAAGTATTAAAATAGATTTTAAAATAAATAAGTAAAGGGTCTGGCCAAGATATTTTTAGAAAAAGAAGAGATTTTAGTAAAAAAAATAATAAATAATTTTTAATATTTTAAAAATAGGTGATATGAGTGTTATATTCTAAATGTTAGTAATATTTTTTAAAGTTTAATGTTTTAGCTTAAAACCCGTGTGATCCACGAATTGATTTTAATAGTTGTTATTTTATTATATACATTTCACTACGTTTTAATGACATTGTTAAAAAAATAAGTAAACATGTTAAAATAGGTAAACTTTTTTTAATAATTAAAAGTATTAAAATAGGTTTTAAAATAAATAAGTAAGAATTTATCGGTGATATTTTTGGAAAATTAAGGATTTTGGTAAGAAAAAATAGAAAAAGATAAAATGTTTTAGTTGAAAAAAGTAATTGCCCGTGATATTTTTAAAAAAGTAGGAGAATAAAAATAATTAAATATAAAAATAATTAATCAAGGGTAATTAAGTAAAACAATTAAATAATTAAATTAACGTACCGTACCAAAAAACAGATACCAAAATTTTTAATGTTTCGCCTTTAATAATACTAGCTTAAAACCCGTGCGATGCACGGATTGTTAATTGTTATTTTATTATTATTTTTTTAAATTTTATTAATTGTAATTGTGCAAAAAATAAGTAGGCATGTTAAAATAGGTAAACACTTTTAATTAATTAAAAACATTAAAACAGATTTTAAAATAAATACGTATAGGTTTGCCCGTTATATTTTTTGAAAATGAGGGGTTTTATTAAGAAAAAATAAAAAATGTAACATATATTTAGTTTAAAAAGGTAAATGCCCGTGATATTTTTGGAAAATAAGGTTTTAAAATTTAATAATAAAAAGTATTTAAATATGTTTTAAAATAAATAAGTAAAGAATTTTCTGTGATATTTTTTGAAAAAAGAATAGATTTTAGTGTGAAAAATAGAAAAATTAAATTGTAAAAGGCAATTTCCTGTGATATATTTAGAAAATGTGATATTTTGTTAAAAAAAATATATAATGTGTTTTAACTGAAAAGGTAATTGATTATAAATAGGTATTTGATTATTTATGTTTTAATATTTTTAGTATCATCTGTTAAGAAAAATAAGTATACATGTTAAAATAGGTAAACTTTTAAAAATAATTATAAAATTAAAATATGTTTAAAAATAAATAACTAAATGTTTGTCCGTGATATTTTTGGAAAAGGAGAGGTTTTAGTAACGAAAAATAGAAAAACTAACATGTTTTAGTTAAAAAAGGTAATTGCCGGTGATATATTTAGTTAAAAAAGGTAATTGGTTATAAATAGGTAATATTATTTTTTAATAATATATTTCTATAAATAAGTAAGGTTAATTAAGTAAAAACATGAAGTACAGTTAATTAAGGACAATTAAGTAAAATCACAATGTACCATACCGACCAACCAAAGTAAGGTTAATTAAGTAAAATCACAACGTACCATACCGACCAACCAAACTTTTAATGTTTCGTCTATTATATAATAATATTGATAAAATATGTAAATATTTTTAAATAATTAAAAGTATTAAAATAGGTTTTAAAATAAATAAGCAAGGGTTTATCTATGATATTTTTGGAAAATGAGGGGTTCTACTAAGTAAAATAGAAAAAATAACATGTTTCAGTTAAAAAAGGTAATTACCCGTGATATTTTTTCAAAAGGAGAAAATTTTATTTGAAAAATAGAAAAAGTAATAAATAAGTAGGCATGTTAAAATATGTAAATATTTTAAATAATTAAAAGTATTAAAATAGGTTTTAAAATAAATAAGTAAGGGTTTGTCTGTGATATTTTTGAAAAAGGAGGGGTTTTAGTAAGAAAAATAGAAAAAATAATAAAAAAAGGTAATTATCCGAGATATTATTTCAAAAGGAGGAAATTTTATTGAAAAAATAGAAAAAGTAATAGATTTTAGCTGGAAAAGGTAATTGATTATAAATATTATTTAACTTTTAAAAATAGGTGATATCTGAGTGTGATATTTTAAATGTTAGTAATATTTTTTAATGTTTAATGTTTTAGCTTAAAACCCCGCACGAATTGATTTTAATAATTGTTATTTTATTATATACATTTCACTATGTTTTTAATGGCATTATTAAAAAAATAAGTAGACATGTTAAAATAGGTAAACTTTTTTTAATATTTAAAAGTATTAAAATAAGTTTTAAAATAAATAAGTAAGAATTTGTCGGTGATATTTTTGGAAAAGTAAGGGTTTTGGTTAGAAAAAATAGAAAAAGATAACATGTTTTATTTGAAAAAGGTAATTGCCCGTGATATTTTTAAAAAAGCAGGGGAATAAAAATAATTAAATATAAAAATAATTAAGTAAGGGTAATTAAGTAAAACAATTAAATAATGCAAGTACCGTACCGTACCAAAAAACAGATACCAAAACTTTTAATGTTTCGTCTTTAATAATATAAAATATGTAAATATTTTTAAATAATTAAAAGTATTAAAATAAGTTTTAAAATAAATAAATAAGGGTTTGTCTCTGATATTTTTGGAAAATGAGGGGTTCTAGTAAGTAAAATAGAAAAAATAACATGTTTAAGTTAAAAAGGGTAATTACCCGTGATATTTTTTTCAAAAGGAGGAAATTTTATTGGAAAAATAGAAAAAGTAATAAATAAGTAGGCAGGTTAAAATATGTAAATATTTTAAATAATTAAAAAGCATTAAAATAGATTTTAAAATAAATAAGTAAGGGGTTGTCTGTGATATTTTTGGAAAATGAGGGGTTTTAGTAAGAAATATAGAAAAAATAATTAAAAAAGGTAATTACCCCTGATATTATTTCAAAAAGAGGAAATTTTATTGGAAAAATAGAAAAAATAATGGATTTTAGCTGGAAAAGGTAATTGATTATAAATATTATTTAACTTTTAAAAATAGGTGATATCTGAGTGTGATATTTTAAATGTTAGTAATATTTTTTAATGTTTAATGTTTTAGCTTAAAACCCGTGTTATGCACGAATTGATTTTAATAATTGTTATTTTATTATATACACTAGTCGGCTAAGCCGCGCTTCGCGACGGCCCTATGATTAGTCCCTCAATTAGTCCCTCAATTAGTCCGATTTACATGTCACGTGTTGGACGTGAGACGGTCTGGAGTGATACACCTTTTGACCAAATAATCTGTACATGGCTTATTATGATCCGAAACTATACCGATCACAAAATTTTGGATTTAAATTTGAATTTAATTTTTGAATTCGAAAGAGTTTTGATTTTGATTGAATTTTAGAGTTTTGATGGTTTCTGCTGATGCTCGCTGAACTTGATGTTTTATGTGTTAGAACTTTTCATGCTTATTTTGCTAAGATGATGTAATTTTATAATTTGGTTATTTGGTTTCTTACACCTTTTGTAAAATGTGTGAACTTGCCTTTTAGGGAGGAGCGGGGTTTTTGTAATGAACCCCCCATTATTTTTCTTTTTATCTATAAAATTAAAAATAGTTAGCAAATTTTTTTTTAAAGAAAATTTCAAATATTAATATCACCTTTATACTTTAAATAGTTAAATATATATATATATATATATATATATGTGTGTTTTTTAATTTAAATTCTTGTGTACAAATTTGATTGCCTTTACAATTTTGAATATGTCATGGTATGTCTTTCCTAGAAATTTGCATGTTTTCTTCGATTTGAATTCTTATTCTCTACCAATTTGTATTTTTTTTCAAATATGTTAAAGGTAAGTCTATTCACGTATTCAGAATAATTTTCTTTATAAATTCAAGTGAAGTTTTAGTTTCAAATATGTTAAAAGAAGTTTTAACTAATAATGTTTAACTTTCTTAATAAATTCATACTATTTTTCTCTACAAAAGTCAGAATATCTTTTTTGTTTTAAATATGCTTAAGAATCCTTTTACATTAATTTTAATCTTTGAAATTGAAAAATTCAAAAGAATTATAAACTTTATATTAGAGTGAATTTAGAGTAGATATGTTGCAATATTTGTATCAGCCAGGTGATAGGAAAAGGTCGGTGCAAAAAGTTACTCTCTTCATATCATTTATGTGTCTGGTTTGACTATTTTATTATCAAATTGTCTCAACTTTAACTAATAATTAAAAATAATTTCTTTACAATTTCAAAAAACTGAAAATACATTTTAAAGTAAATTAATTATACTTTTCAACTATATATATATAAATTTTTCCCAATTATATAGTATTTATATATTTTTAGTCAAATATTAATCATATTGACTATAAAAAATGTCAAACATGACACTTAAAATAAAATGAAGAAAGTAATTAGTTTGTTGCGTTTGTAAAACACCCTAATGTACTCAAATTTTGTTGACAAATAATTGTCGAATGTCCCCATGATGCATTGTTACAGTTATTTGTTTCCGCTTCACATACAACATAACCTATGTTATCACTTAGAATTTTATTTTATTCAATAATCAAGGGCTCTATTTGAAAGTTAGAGTTTTGAGTTAAAATTAAAAATTTGTGCTAAATTAGAGATTTGATCAAATAAGATTTTTAATGTGGGTGTTTGATAGTTAGTGGATTAAAATAGCGGTTTTGAATCAATAAACTAATAATCAAAAAGTGCCTTGAGGAGTTTTTTCAGTTAGATAATTGTAAATGTGTCTTGTTAAAATATAAAAAGTTGATTCAAACACCTAATTACAAAACATGTTCATTTTAAATTGCTAATTTAATCCACCAGTCAAAACAACTAAATTGAATCCGCTAGTTAAAATAATTAATCAAATTCACTATCATTAACAATTAATCGCTAATTATCAAAGAGGACCTTTTTTTTTACGAAAGCAGAAATTTCATAAATAGATAAAAGGTAAGTCCTTGGTATAGAGACATAATAGATAAAGGGCAAGCCCTTGGTACATGTATCTATATAAAAATGAAATATTAAAAGTTTTGATTGGTAGTACGGTATTTACTTTATTTAATTGTTTATTTAATTATTATAATAAGTTATCCTTTCAATTAAAATACATTACTTTTCCTATTTTTTCTAACAAAATTCTCTTTTTTTCTAAAAACAATCACGGGTAATTACCTTTTTCAGCTAAAACATTTTACTTTTTTTATTTTCCTTACTAAAATCTCTCATTTTCCAAATATATCACGGGCAAACTATTACCTATTTATTTTAAAAATTATTTTAATAATTTTAATTGACAATTACATTTCCCTTCTTTTTCTACAAATATAACGGACAATTACCTTTTTCAGCTAAAACATGTTTATTTTTTTCTATTTTTCTTACTAAAATCCCTCCTTTTCTAAATATATGACGGACAAAACCTTACTTATTTATTTTAAAACCGATTCTAATACATTTAATTCGCAATTATCTTTTTCCACTAAAACATGTCAATTTTTCTATTTTTTTTACTAAAACCCCTCTTTTTCCAAAAATATCACGGGCAAACCGTTACTTTTATATTTTAAAATTCAACGAAAACATGTTACTTTCTATTTTTCTTTACGAAAACCCCTCTTTTTTCAAAATATCACGGGCAAACCGTTACTAATTCATTTTAGAATCTATTTTAATACTTTTAATTATCTAAAAATGTTTAACACGTCTAATTATTTTTTTAACAAATATAATTAATAAAATATATAATATAAATAATAAAATTAACAATTATTAAAAATAATTCGTGCATCGCACGGATTTTAAGCTAGTTGTAATAAATAAATAAATGGAAGCCTTTAGTACATGGCCATAAAATACCAAACCATGAAACACTATCAGTGAAACTGAACTAACTAATAACTTAGATACACTGCCCCTGGACTTGCTAGGAAATTAGGCAAACTGCAAACTTAAAGGAAACTACACGACATCTGAGGCTTGTAAAAACCACGACATCTATCTATTTACGGAACTTATCATCATTCATCATTAGTCAGTATACCTCGCACAAAAACAATAATTCTAGATTTTCTAAAGAAAACCTTATAAAAAGAGTAAAAACATTATGATAATTATGATAATGCCGGGTACTTAGATAATAAGAAAGTTGGTATTTTCGTGTAAAAAAAAAGAAAAGAAAGAAAGTTGATATTTACCTCTATTAAGTAATATTACCGCACCAGCGTATTCTGCATAATCTTTAACCTACATAAGAATGATGGAAGCACAATATTAGTTACTTGCAAAAGCATTATGCATCAACAAACATAATTGCAAAATTTGGATTAAAGTATGATTATCCGAATTTCAAAGATATAAAAATAATTGCACAAAAATTAAGAACAACAAATCTAGAACAACAAAATCTGAAACTTGGGTTTATATGATTATATATAGTTAATGCAAACTCACACCCACGGAGTCTAGAGAAAATATCGTTGCATTACCTATATGGCTGCATTACCTGGGATGCTAGAGTCAAATCATCCTCCATAAGCTTGATAGAGATCTGCACAAATACAAAAATATGTGTTCATTATAAATTCTATAATCATCAATGTAGAAACAACAAAACCAAAAAAACACAAAAATATAGTAAAACTCCGTGTGCATAACATTAATAAGAAAACACAACATTGTTTCTGTATTAAGAACATGAAGCGGAGAAAAGCTTTACCCGAAAATTCTCCTTAAAACCACTTTATATAAGACTGTATATATAATAATAAAACTTGATTAGGTTTATAATTTAAATAGACTTGCCTCTAATAAATATTACTTTTTCTACAAATTAGGAGTTAAAAAAATGAAATTTCAATTTTAAATATTTAAAACAGAGAAGATCTTGGAAAGGGAGATAAATATTTTTCGGACGATTTGAGAGTTCCTGGAATTTTCCTTTATATATATAAAGATAAAGAATATTAAATAGGATTGAATTTTATATATTTATTGTCTTTCCTAAAAATTTGAGTGTAAATAAGGAATGTTTTTTCTAAAAATTTGAATGTAAATGAGGAAAGTTAATTTTATTGAATTAAAATAGAGGAGTTCTAGAAAAATAGATAAATATGAATCGGGCGATTCTAGAGCTCCTGGGGGTTTTCTTTTATATATATAATAAAGAAAAGATAAAGATAAAGATATTAAAATAATAAAAGAAAGTTCTATCAAGCCTACAAATTCGATTCTAGATGCGCCACCTCACCGCACCGTCTTCTTCTTTATATAAGTATATTGATTCGAAAATAATTAGGAAGTTGTAATTTTCTAAATCAAAGAAAGTTCTATCAAGTTCTACAAATTCGAAAATAATTAGGAAGTTGTAATTTTCTAAATCAAAGAAATGTTCTAAATCAAAGAAAATTATATCAAGTCCTACAAATTCGAAAATAATAAGGAAGTTGTAATTTTCTAAATCAAAGAAAGTTCTATCAAGTTTGAAAATAATAAAAGAAAGTTCTATCAAGCCTACAGATTCGAAAATAATAAGGAAGTTGTAATTTTCTAAATTAAAGAAAGTTCTATCAAGTCCTACAAATTCGAAAATAATAAGAAAATTGTAATTTTCTAAATCAAAGAAAGTTCTATCAACTTTGAAAATAATAAAAGAAAGTTCCATCAAGTTTGAAAATAATAAAAATGTAATTTTAAATTTCCTTCCTACAAAATCGAAAATAATAAAGGAAGTTATAATTATTAAAATTAAAAATTGTGAAAAATTGAGAAAATTAGAAAAATAGAACGGAGCGATTCTAGAGGCGCCACCTCACCGCCCCCGTCTTCTCCTTTATATAAGTATATTGATTTCACTATGTTTTTAATGGCATTATTAAAAAAATAAGTAGACATGTTAAAATAGGTAAACTTTTTTTAATATTTAAAAGTATTAAAATAAGTTTTAAAATAAATAAGTAAGAATTTGTCGGTGATATTTTTGGAAAAGTAAGGGTTTTGGTTAGAAAAAATAGAAAAAGATAACATGTTTTATTTGAAAAAGTTAATTGCCCGTGATATTTTTGAAAAAGCAGGGGAATAAAAATAATTAAGTAAGGGTAATTAAGTAAAACAATTAAATAATGCAAGTACCGTACCGTACCAAAAAACAGATACCAAAACTTTTAATGTTTCGTCTTTAATAATATAAAATATGTAAATATTTTTAAATAATTAAAAGTATTAAAATAAGTTTTAAAATAAATAAATAAGGGGTTGTCTCTGATATTTTTGGAAAATGAGGGGTTCTAGTAAGTAAAATAGAAAAAATAACATGTTTAAGTTAAAAAGGGTAATTACCCGTGATATTTTTTTCAAAAGGAGGAAATTTTATTGGAAAAATAGAAAAAGTAATAAATAAGTAGGCAGGTTAAAATATGTAAATATTTTAAATAATTAAAAAGCATTAAAATAGATTTTAAAATAAATAAGTAAGGGGTTGTCTGTGATATTTTTGGAAAATGAGGGGTTTTAGTAAGAAATATAGAAAAAATAATTAAAAAAGGTAATTACCCCTGATATTATTTCAAAAAGAGGAAATTTTATTGGAAAAATAGAAAAAATAATGGATTTTAGCTGGAAAAGGTAATTGATTATAAATATTATTTAACTTTTAAAAATAGGTGATATCTGAGTGTGATATTTTAAATGTTAGTAATATTTTTTAATGTTTAATGTTTTAGCTTAAAACCCGTGTTATGCACGAATTGATTTTAATAATTGTTATTTTATTATATACATTTCACTATGTTTTTAATGGCATTATTAAAAAAATAAGTAGACATGTTAAAATAGGTAAACTTTTTTTAATATTTAAAAGTATTAAAATAAGTTTTAAAATAAATAAGTAAGAATTTGTCGGTGATATTTTTGGAAAAGTAAGGGTTTTGGTTAGAAAAAATAGAAAAAGATAACATGTTTTATTTGAAAAAGGTAATTGCCCGTGATATTTTTGAAAAAGCAGGGGAATAAAAATAATTAAATATAAAAATAATTAAGTAAGGGTAATTAAGTAAAACAATTAAATAATGCAAGTACCGTACCGTACCAAAAAACAGATACCAAAACTTTTAATGTTTCGTCTTTAATAATATAAAATATGTAAATATTTTTAAATAATTAAAAGTATTAAAATAAGTTTTAAAATAAATAAATAAGGGGTTGTCTCTGATATTTTTGGAAAATGAGGGGTTCTAGTAAGTAAAATAGAAAAAATAACATGTTTAAGTTAAAAAAGGTAATTACCCGTGATATTTTTTTCAAAAGGAGGAAATTTTATTGGAAAAATAGAAAAAGTAATAAATAAGTAGGCAGGTTAAAATATGTAAATATTTTAAATAATTAAAAAGCATTCAAATAGATTTTAAAATAAATAAGTAAGAGTTTGTCTGTGATATTTTTGGAAAATGAGGGGTTTTAGTAAGAAAAATAGAAAAAATAATTAAAAAAGGTAATTACCCGTGATATTATTTCAAAAAGAGGAAATTTTATTGGAAAAATAGAAAAAATAATGGATTTTAGCTGAAAAAGGTAATTGGTTATAAATATTATTTAACTTTTAAAAATAGGTTATATGATTGTGATATTTTAAATGTTAGTAATATTTTTTAATGTTTAATGTTTTAGCTTATGATATGGGCTAAAAATAACCATAGAAGTGTAATTAATGATATATTAATTAAACCTAGATTGGTCCAAGAATACGGCCCAATAAACGAGGCCTGAAACACTAATTATTTATTAATTTCGTAATTAATAAATAGGAAAAATATACAGCTCATAAAAGGAGTCCAAAATATGGTAAATTCTTCAAAGAAGGATCTAGAATCTCAATTGAAAGAAATAATTAGTCACAGTCCTTATCCTACAACAAGGAAAAGACTTGTCCATCAAGAAATACAATGTTTATCCACTGTCAAGGAGGAGACTTATTCGCTAAGTCTCCTAAACATACTCTAAATACGAGGCTCCTGACGCCTATATAAGGAACCCGATCCTTATATTAGAACTACGTTTTTTGGCTTGATTCTCAGCATTGATTGAGATACGTAGGCATCTTGTGAGGAACGATTTAGTCACGAAACACGAGAACAGTCATTAAAAGCTCGAAAGCTCTTAAATCCTAACAATAAATTTACAAGTACATTTTTTATTCCACAACATTTGGCGCCGTCTATGGGAAGACAACATCAACCATGGCAAACACACGAAGAACAACTCGAGACACTCACACTAATGAGGGGCTTCCTCTCACCTCTGAGGCTAGTACTCAAGGAAATCAGCCAACTACTGGCATTCAAGGGGCGAATATCCCCCTCACCACCACTCAAGGACCGGAAATCCCAATTTCGGTTGAAGGGACGAATCCCCTGCAAATGGTCGTTCATGGACCTAATCCACAAGAGACCACTCTCCAACAACCAATTACAACTTCCCCACTGCTCATGAATGCACCAAGTGGCCTTCAACTTTATACCACAGATCTCCTCCAATACGCAACTCAAACTCTTGGGATGCCAAACTATGGCATGCCTCCTCGACCCACGGCGGGCAGCAGTGGTTTCAATCCCACTTACCATGAAGCATATGTTCCCCCTTACATACAAGGTCTGGGACCCCAAAACCAACAAACTCAAACTCGACGAACCCCTTTGATTCAAGATTATTCGGGACCCTACACCGAGGATGAGAATGATTCAACTGGAGAAGAGAGGGATCTTGCCCCGAGGAGAAGACGCTCTTCCCAAACGAATCGGGAGCAAACTACTAAGGAAAAAATTGCAGCCCATGAGGCAGAGGCCGCAAGACTCAAGAAGTTACTGGCTGAAGAGGAGGCTGCCAAAGCACAAAGCCAAATAACTGGAAGAGTCCCGGTGATTAATTTAGATCCGGCACCAAGAAGAACCAAGAGGGCTAAAGCCCCAAGGGGTGATCCTAGTGTTTTATTGCCCCTAGGAGATCCTGATGATCCTACACCACAATTTACTCAGGACATCATGAAAGCTAACATATCCAGGAAATTCAAGATGCCAACGATCAAAGCTTATGATGGAACGGGAGATCCCGCGAATCATGTAAGAACGTTCTCTAATGCACTGCTGTTGCAGCCAACCAATGATGCGGTTAAGTGTAGAGCGTTTCCACAAACCCTAGCGGGCATGGCTCAACGTTGGTATAGCCGTCTACCCCCAATTCTATTAAGTCTTTTAAGGAACCGAGGAAGGCATTTATCAACCAATTTGTTAGTGGAAGAGTGCATGAGAAAAGCTCTGCGTCTCTCATGGGAATCCAACAAGGAAAGAATGAGGCCTTGAGATATTATATAAATCGATTCACTAGGGAAGCTCTGAAAGTTCCAGAATTGGAGGACAAAGTAGCTATGATAGCCCTGCAACAAGGAACCACTGATGATCACTTCAAGAGATCCTTGGCAAAGCATCCACCCGAGAGCATGTTGAAGCTCCAAGATAGAGCCGAAAAGTACATCAAGGCTGAAGAAAGCATGAGGAAGTATGAACCCAATACTGGTGGAAGTGGAAATTCAAAGAAGAAAAAGGAGACCCAGGAATATGATGTTAAAGAAAAGTTTCCTAGAACGTCAAAAGATTCTGATTCCCACCCAAGAGGAACAATTTTGGGCCAAGGTTCACGGAGTATGCAAGATTAAACACTCTCAGGAGCCAAATTCTGATGGAAATAACAAAAGAAGAAGATCTCCGATGACCGAAGCCACTGAGGACTGACATGTCTAAAAGAAATCAAAACCAATTCTGTCGGTTCCACAAAGAAGTCGGTCATGACACGGATGATTGCAGACAACTAAAAGATGAGATTGAGTTTTTGATTCGAAGAGGAAAACTCAACAAGTTCACTAAAGATGGAAATCAAGGGAGTCAAAGAGGAAACTACGAAAGGAAAGATTATGACAAAAGGGACAACGATCAAGATCGTAATCCCAAACCCCGAGGGCCTGCAATCAACATGATATTTGGAGGACCAACTGCTGCTGGGTCCTCCCGAAACTCAAGAAAAGCCTATGCCCGAGAGGTAATTGTTAGATATAATTGCTGACGTTTGTTCATCAGTGTTTAAGTACCAGGTACATATCAGAGTTTATCTAGAAGCCAGTCAGAGTTTGATAAAGTCTGACTGGGTGAAGAGTTTACATTGAAGCCAGTCAGAGTTTGATAAAGTCTGACGTGGTGATAGTTGACTTAGCTGTCGGTGCAAAGATAAAGATTCTAGAAGCAATATATTCTGAAGATGGAAAGAAGCAGAATATATTGATACAGCTAAGGAAACGGAATAGAAGACTGAAGCAATCCTTAATTGATAATAATTGTATAGCTAATTTATAGGAGTATCAATTAGATAAGGATTGTGTAACTGTGTACTATATAAACACAGATAGGTTATCCCTAGAAGGGATGCGATTATTGAAATATTATTCTTGTAACCTAGTAGCTCTTTGTGATTCATTAACATCACTAAGAGAGAATTATTTAATATAATTCAGTTTGTTGATTTACAAACTTGTGTTCTTGATTGTTATTCTCATACATACTTGATTATATATTGTGTAATCAGCCTAACAATTGGTATCAGAGCCAAGGCTGTTTAATATATACAGTTTTTCGATTCAAACACAGTAATAATCATGTCTGAAGAAAATCAAACTTCTCCCAAGGTTGAACAGGTTAAACCTAATTCTGTGAGTCGGTATGAAACAATCAGGGTTCCAATTCTCAGGCCAGTGGAGTATCCAATTTGGAAGGTGAAGATGACCATGTTTCTGGAGGCTACAGATTCAGAACAAAAGGAAAAGAAAGATATGACTCCTGAGGACATCTCATCAATTGCAAAAGATGCAAAAGTTAGACATCTTCTACACAGTGCCTTAGATAATGTGATGTCTAACAGAGTAATTGGCTGCAAGACTGCCAAAGAAATATGGGATGCTCTAGAAGTCAGATGCCAAGGAACAGGTGCTATTAAGAAGAATAGGAGGACCATACTAACTCAGGAATATGAGCACTTTGATTCAAGAGCCAATGAAACCTTGACTGAGACTTATGACAGATTTTGTAAACTGTTGAATGATCTATCTCTAGTTGATAAAGAATATGATATTGAAGAGTCTAATCTCAAGTTTCTGTTATCTCTACCTGAAAAGTGGGATCTAAAGACAACAATAAGAGATAATTATGAACTTGCTGATACAGATCTTGATGAAATCTATGGGTTGTTGAAAACTCATGAACTGGAGATAGAACAAAGAAACAGAAGAATGAGTAAAAAGACAAAATCTGTTGCTCTCAAAGTTGAGGAGAAGTCCATCAAGGAAGAAAACCAAGGGAAATGCTTTAGTCATTAAATCTGAAAGTGAGTCATCAAACTCTGATGATGACTCAAACTCTGATGAAGCTTCTGACTCTGAGGATGATGAAGAACAGATGATGCAAATGGCTGCATTGATGGTGAAGACCTTCAAGAAGATAGGATTCAAGAACTTCAAGAAAGGAAAGAGGTTCTCAAGGAAAGATTCAAACTCTGAAAGGAAAAGTTTTAGAAAGTCTGATGGAAGGGAGACCAAGTCTGGCAAGAAAGATAAATCTGAAATCCAGTGCTACAGGTGTAAGGAGATGGGTCACTATGCCCCAGAGTGCAAGAAAGGCAAATCTGAGAAAGCACTCATCTCTAAAGGCAAAGACTGGGCAGATACTTCAGACTCTGATGATGGAGTAAATTATGCTCTTATGGCAACTGTCAGAGATGAGACTGAATCATCTGAAAATAAGGTACCCCTAACTACTTATGCTTATGATACTGATAATATATCTGAGTTAAGAGTGTATCTGAAAAGTGTACATGTTAGTTATAGGGATCAGACTTTAGAGAATGAGAGAATTAAATCTGAGAATCTTAGTCTTAAAGAAAGAAACAAGTTTCTTGAAGGAGAACTTGAGAATATGAAGCAGATTCAAAAAGAAAGAGATGATGCTGTTTATGTTGAACAGGAGTTGCTCAAAAGATATAAGCAACTAGAATCTGATCTAGAAAAAGAAAGAAAAATAATCAAAAATTGGACAGACTCTGGAAGAGACACTCATCAAGTGTTTCAGACAGATTCTGTAGGTCTAGGCTATTGTGAAAATGATGAACTTAGGTTTAAAGACAAGGTTAAGGTTAAACCACAACTTAAACCTGTGAAATTTGTTCCAGAAACCAATAAGTTAAAATCTGTTGTAATAAGAGAAGCTGATATGGAATCAGATGAAACCTGTGAAAGACAGGAAAATATTATAACAGAAAAACTTATGGAAATAGAAGCTGTTAGAAAACCAGTAAAAGTCTGTGAAAAACAGGTTAATGTTGGTTTAATGACAGGAAAACAGTTCAATCATAAGCTCAAAGAGGTAAAATCTGCCATGAAACCAAAAGGATCCAAGAAGAATAGGAATGGAAAGATAGGCATAAATAAAAGAAATAATCATTTGCCTACTGCTGCTGCTCCAAGGAAAACATGTTATAATTGTGGTAGTTCTAACCATCTTGCTAGATTTTGTAATAAGAACAAAGATATTAATTCTTTACATTCTAAATCAGGAGTAAAGAATGATTATGTAAGGGTTAAACCACAGACATTATGCACACACTGTGGGAGCACTTGGCATTCTATTTATACTTGTAAGAGTTATCATGCTATTTATCATAACTATTATGAGCCAAAGCCCAACTTGAAGTGGGTTAGGACAAACTCTGCAAGTATAAAGTCTGACAATGTTAGTTTAAACTCTGTTGATAGTAATTCCGCTGCAAAAGCTAACACTGTTAAGAAAGACAAAGGATCCAAGCAAGTCTGGGTCCTTAAAACTAACACCTAGTGTTTGTTTGTGATTGCAGGGTATAAAAGAGAGCACACTTATCTTGGACAGTGGATGCTCAGGACATATGACTGGAAATAAAGCCCTGCTATCAGACTTTGAGGAGAAGGCTGGCCCAAAGGTTTCCTATGGAGATGGCAACATAGGACACACTCTGGGATATGGCAATATTAATCTTGGAAGTGTCATCATCACAAATGTAGCTCTAGTCTCAGGACTCAAGCATAATCTGCTATCTGTGAGTCAAATCTGTGATAGAGGAAACCATGTAGATTTTCATACTGAATACTGTGAAGTTATCAGTAAATCTACTGGAAGAGTTGTTCTAGTTGGACACAGGCACAACAACATTTATGAAGCAAGTTTGGTAACAAACTCTGATGGAAAAACAGTGTGTCTGACTACAAGAATGTCAAATGAAGAGAGTTGGAACTGGCATAAGAAGCTCTCTCATCTCAATTTGAACAACATTAATGAGCTAATAAGAAAGGATCTTGTAAGGGGACTTCCCAAGTCAATACTTAGCTTAGATGGCCTATGTGATTCTTGTCAAAAAGCCAAGCAAAGGAAGTCATCTTTCAAGAGCAAATCTGAATCTTCAGTAGTGGAACCTTATCATCTTCTACATGTTGATCTCTTTGGACCAGTGAATGTGATGTCTATGGGCAGAAAGAAATATGCTCTAGTAATTGTTGATGAATATACTAGATATACATGGGTATATTTCTTATCAAAGAAGGATGAAACTGCTCAAACTCTGATGGATCATGTAAATCTACTGGATAAAGGATCACAGCACAAAGTGAAAATTATAAGAAGTGATAATGGAACTGAATTCAGAAACACAATCATGGAAGCTTTCTGCAAAGAAAGAGGAGTGAAACAAGAATTTTCTGCACCTGGAACTCCACAGCAAAATGGTGTAGTTGAAAGAAAGAACAGAACTCTAATCGAAGCTGCCAGAACTATGCTTGATGAAGCAAAGTTACCAACCTATTTCTGGGCAGAAGCTGTTCAAACTGCTTGTTTTACTCAGAATGCAACATTGATCAACAAGCATGGTAAAACACCATATGAGATGGTGAAAAATAAGAAGCCAAATTTGAAATATTTTCATATATTTGGATGCAAATGCTTTGTGTTGAAGACTCATCCTGAACAGTTGACCAAGTTCGAGTTAAAAGCTGATGAAGGAATCTTTGTTGGCTATCCATTATCAACAAAAGCATTCAGAGTTTACAATCTGAGAACTAAAGTGATCATGGAATCCATACATGTGTCATTTGATGACAAGAAAATAACTGGACTTGAAGATGAAATTGAATATGATCAACTGCGCTTTGAAAATGAAGGTTTATTTTCTGATGATGTAAACTCTGATGAAGCAGTACCGACAAACTCTGATGAAGCGGTTCTGATAAACTCTGACGAAGCATACTCTGAACCTCTACTGGTAAATACTGGAGAAACTGAAAATTCTCAAATTGAACAACATAGAGAACCAGTTGAGGGGGAGCGTGAAGAAGCTCAACAAGACACAGAAAATGAGTCAGTTGAGGAAACTGATTCAAACTCTGACAGTTCAAACTCTGAGCCATCCAATTCAGGGGGAGCCTCAGATGCTGCAGAAAGTCAACATATGAATCAGGAGAGCATGGATCAAGGGGGAGGATCCAATAATGATGCAAGAAACCACTTACCAACAGCAAGAAAGTGGACACAGGCACACACACCTGATCTCATAATTGGAGATCCTAATGCTAGTGTGAGAACTAGAAGTGCAACAAATAATGAGTGTCTGTATCATGCTTTCTTGTCTCAAACAGAACCAAAGAAGGTGGAGGAAGCTCTTCAAGATGCTAATTGGATTACAGCAATGCAAGAAGAGTTAAATGAATTTGAAAGAAATGAAGTCTGGACACTTGTACCTAGACCAAAGAATAGATCAATTGTAGGTACAAAGTGGGTTTTCAGAAACAAGACTGACAGTGAAGGTGTGATTACAAGAAACAAGGCTAGACTTGTGGCTAAAGGATATTCACAACAGGAAGGAATTGATTATGATGAAACCTTTGCTCCAGTTGCAAGATTGGAGGCCATAAGAATTTTTCTGGCCTATGCTGCACACAAGAAGTTTAAAGTCTTTCAGATGGATGTGAAAAGTGCTTTTCTCAATGGGAAGCTTGAAGAAGAAGTGTTTGTTGAACAACCACCAGGATTTGTAGATCCCAAGCATCCAGATTATGTCTACAGGCTTGACAAGGCATTATATGGACTAAAGCAAGCACCAAGAGCATGGTATGAAACTCTTGCTCAATTTCTTTTAGAAAGTGGGTTCACAAGAGGTACAATTGATAAAACCTTGTTCTATTTCAATTCTGGTGATGATTTGCTTTTAGTTCAAATTTATGTAGATGATATTATCTTTGGATCTACTAATGACAAACTTTGTAAGAAGTTTGCAAAGCTTATGCAATCCAGGTACCAAATGAGCATGATGGGAGAGCTTAGTTACTTTCTAGGCTTACAGGTCAAGCAAACAGATGATGGTATTTTTATCAATCAAGCAAAATATACCAGAAATCTTCTCAAGAAATTTGGTATGCTTGATAGTTCATCTACTACAACTCCCATGGCTACTGCAACAAAGCTAGACAAAGACACAGGAGCCTCAGTAGATATGACAAACTACAGAGGAATGATAGGGTCTTTGCTGTATCTTACTGCAAGTAGACCTGATATCATGTATGCAACATGTCTTTGTGCAAGATTTCAAGCAGATCCCAGAGAGCCTCATCTAACAGCTGTAAAAAGGATTTTCAAATATCTCAAAGGAACCATAACCTTGGGTTTGTGGTATCCTAGAGAATCAGAGTTTAAGTTAATTGGTTACTCTGATGCAGATTTTGCAGGCTGTAAGATAGACAGAAAAAGTACAAGTGGAAGCTGTCAATTCTTAGGTGACAGATTGGTTTCTTGGTACAGCAAGAAACAGAAATCAATTTCTACATCCACTGCAGAAGCAGAGTATATAGCTGCTGGTAGCTGTTGTGCACAGATTCTGTGGATGAAGAATCAGTTGCTGGATTATGGTTTGAGGTACTCTAAAATACCTATTTTATGTGATAACCAAAGTGCTATTACTATGACAGGAAATCCAGTACAGCACTCCATGACCAATCACATCAGCATAAGGTATCATTTTATCAGAGAACATGTGGAAGAAGGAAACATTGAGCTTCATTTTGTGTCTACAGACCAACAACTTGCAGATATCTTCACCAAACCTTTGAGTGAAGCTACTTTTACAAGATTGGTAAATGAACTTGGAATGATCTCTGGTTTCGACTAGAGATACGGGTTAGACTAAAAAACAATACATGTTTAATTTTTATGCTCATGATTCTTTGCATGTATTAACTGTTATGAGTACCAGTGTCATAAACTCTGAAAGTAAACTCTGATGCTAAACTCTGTAAGTCATAAAGTGTTGGTCATACTCTGAAAGTTACAGTCTAATGCTATACTCTGATTGTAATTTTGTCTGAAACATATGGACCAATGAAGAAATTTGTATGAAACATAATTCTCAGTAAGTAATTGTGAATCCTTAAGAGTTGTTTAGATTCTGATCTCAAATATGTGCAGTAAGTTAACACAACATGATACTGTCTCTATATTTATAGCATCTCTTAGTTTATTGATTCTATACACTGAAGTTGTATTAGCTGTTTGCATTTTCTCTCATAAATTAATTACATTAACTGATGAAAAGTCTAAACTCTGATTATAAATTGTAAATAATTCACCCTCAAATCAAAAGATGCCAAACAGAGCACAAATTCCTTTGAGATCATGTTGTGGCTAGGAAGATCCAGGAACTTATTGTATGAAATAAGGGCTAAAATCTTTGATTTTTGGTGACTAGTGCCAACCACTGATTACTGGAAAAATTAAAAAAAATAAATAAAAAATATATATATATATATATATATAAAATATATATATATATATATATATATATATGAAGGGGGTGAAGAATAAAAGATATATCCAAATGAAAGGATATCAAAATACAGAGTTTAGATATAAAAATTAGATTTTATGTTTTACATGAAAGTTTAGGCAACCAGTTTTTACTACTTAAGTTTGTGGATTTTATGCACTTTGAGATGGTCTAAATATTCAAATTCAGTAAACTCTGCTATAGCACACACAATTATTCACACCTGTACAGTTTGAGAAAAGAGTTTATTGACAAAGAAGGACAAATGGTAAACACTGATGTATTGTGAGAAATACACCGAGGTAATTTTGTTTTAATCTCTGATGATTAAAATGATTTCTTTGTTTCAGACATTTTAAAATTTTGAGATTAGACAATTGTTTAGAAATACGAAAAAGTATGAGTACAAACGGTTCAAATTTGTATTAAACAGAGGAGAGAGAGGTTGAATGTTTTGAACAGTGTGGAAAGCGGTAATTATGGCTATTTTTACTGCGCGTGTGTATTGGAAGTTGTTACATACAGCTGTCAGCGTATACATGTTTGACATCTGTCCCACTCACACATTTTTCAAAGACGCCTGCTGTGTGTAGTAATGATTAAAACGATTGGGTTTTAATTTTCACTGTTATTATTTAAACTTACTACACATAAACGGTTCATTCTTTTACACACTTCATCTTTTCATAAGTTTTTACTCACAAACACTGTCTCAAACACTTTCACTGCATACATTCGATACTTTTCTCTATCTTTCTTCTAAACTTTTCTAATGGCTACTACAATGTTTACTGCTTCTGGGTTAGAATTCGTTCCTAATAACTATGCTGCTCCTTTGGCAAATGAGAACGCACCGGAGGCGTTTCATTTGATTCAAGATTTCTTGTCAAACTCTGATGTTGGAACTGCTCTCACAGCACCTTTGAAGCTGTCTGCATCTCAAATCAGATCTTTTTGGCAGACAGGTACTTATGACAATGGAGGAGAGTCTGGGTCTCCATCTATTATCTTTGAATTTCAAGGAGAAGAGTTTGTAGTTACTCCTACAACTGTTTGTGATGCTCTAGGCCTTGAAGACTTTAATGCTTTCATAATCTCTGTTGGAGATTCTGAGTTAGTTCGAATGATGAGGGAAATAGGATACTCTGGGCCACTGACAAAGCTTGGTCAGTTGAAGCGACCGCTCTTGCGAAAGGAATGGAGTTTCTTTTTCGACTGCATAACAAGGGCGTTCGGCAAGAAATGCACGAATTGGGATGCTATTCCCACGGATAGTCTGCAAATCGGGTTTTCTCTTCTTTATGGAGGTAATTTTGATGTTGCTAGACTAGTTCTAAATAATATAGGTGAGAAAATGAATGAAAACAGAGGTGTAGTCTATTTTGCAAGATTTTGTCAATTAATATTCTCTGAATGTGTTTCTGACGTAGAGATAGATGAGAATGATGTGATTCCTTGTTTTAAATTACATAAACGCATATTCTCTGATCTAACCAATAAAGATAACAAGAAAGGAGATGTTGGTGTTTTGTTGCTACCTGAGTCTGTGCAACAATTCCTGGTCAACTTACAACAACAACAACTTGCAAACGCTGAAGCTGGACCTTCTGTGTCTCAATCACAGAGGTCAAAGAAGTCTAAGGTAAGGGCTGTTAAGTCTGCAAGAGTGAAGCCATCAGAAACTGAAGCTGGGGCATCAAATACTGATGATATGCCTCAGAAGAAACGGTTAAAGAAAAGATGGGCTAACAGGGCAAAGTCTGATAATGCTGATGAGGAGAGTGACACTGCTGATGAAACTCTTCATCAGAGAAAAAGAAGATTGGTGGCTGCACATCTCTTTGGTGCATCCAATGTAAATTCTGAAGCTGTCAATCTGGACAGAGTTTTTGAGGAAAATGTTGCTGAAGCAGCATCTATGCCTGAAATGGTAAGTGCTGATGTAGAAGCTCCTACATCAAAGACTGATGATGTAGTTGAGGAAGCTGCAAATAAAGCTACTATGTCCACAGAGGATAGAGCACATGTTGAGATTGCAGATGAAACTCCTGAAATTATTGTTCAGGAGGCTACAGAAAATATTGAGGCTGAGTTTTTTGAGCCACAAGGATTTCATATGGAAGTAGAAGCAAACATCTCTGTAAACTCTGAACATTTCACAGAGGGTTTGGAAGCTGATCAAGATACTGCTGAAATTGCAGAATCTATGGCTTCTCACACAGAAATAATTTCTTTTGAATTTGAGAAAGGTGAGGAAGTCGATCAGACTTTAGCTGCTAATGCTACAGAAACTGTTGCTGCAAATCCTGATGTTGCTGACAAGGATGCAACGGAGAATGTTCCCATAGAAGCAGAGTTTGTTACAAACTCTGAGACTAATAAAGCTGAGCAGATAACTACTGAAGCTGCTGTAGAGAATTTCGATGAAGCTATGGCAGAGTCTGTTCCTGTTGAAATAGAGTTTGTTGCAAACTCTGAGATTCCAGAACCTGTTGCAGAGAAAGTTATTGTTGAAGCTGCACAGAGTAATTTTGAAGCTGCTGCTGAGAATGTTCCTGCAGAGAATACAACAGAGAATGCTAATGATGATGATAGTTCTGATCATTCACAAGAGGAGTTATTTGAGAGTCAAGCAAACTCTGATGAGCAAAGAGAGGTCAATCGAGCTACGGCTGAGCATTATCAGGATATGTACTACAATAGATGGGCTGATGCTGGTTGTATCTTTTCAGCACAGAGGGCTGCTGATTTTCTTGGTGATTCTGTGAAGACAATTTCAAATCCTGATATTCTTACAAGTCTAAAGGCTACTGTGATTCAAATTAAATCTCTCCACAACAGATTTGATGAGTCTCATAAGGAAGTCACTGCTTTGAGGAATGAAGTTGGTCTGAGAGATCTTACTCTGAAAAATGATAGAGCTTACTACAATTCCATGTTCAAGAAGCAAGCTAAGGACTCTGATGAAATTCAGAAGAGGCTTGGGAAAGTTGAGGACAACCAGACTGCTATGTCTGCCCAACTGACTTCAATTTCTAATGCAATTGAGTTGTTGACATCAGTACTACTTTCTGATGATGTCAAAAAGGGGGAGAGTGTACCAAGTGACAAATGCAAAGACACTCAAACTCTGAGACGGAGGGATGATGGTAATGATGGTGGAAACAAGGGAGGAGATGGAAAGAGTTTAAGATTAAATTCTGATAGAAGACTACTTCCAAGAAGATCAAACTCTGATAGAAGATCAAACTCTGGAAAGGGAAATGCAAACTCTGCCAGTGGTTCAAGATTCAAAAGTTTGATAATCTCTGATAAGCCTACCACATATGAGGAAATTGCTACTAAGGTGTTTATGGCAGAACATGGAAAAGATGTTACAATTGAAAATATCCAAGCTGAAGAGCAAATGCTTGCTGAAGAACACAAGAAGAATCTTGAAGCTGGAATCTACAAGAAGAAGGAAATCAAGGCTCCTAGAAAGAAAGAAATTGGAATTTCTATTAAAGAAAATACTCAACAGAGTATACAATACACCAGGAGGCCTGTGATTACAAATGTTGGTAAAGGAAAGGGTATAATGGTAGAAGAAGAACAGTTACCAAAGAAGAATTACTCAACCTCTGACAAAGCTCAAGTTGAAGTTTTTGAAGCTAAATCAACCTCTGACAATGCTCAAGTTGTGCAAACTCAGTTATCTTCACCACTCCAAGGTTTCAAAAGATCTTCATTACCTGAAACTCTGAAGCCTAGCCATGTGAACTTTCTACAAACCAGAACAGTACTTGGAAAACAATCTTATGATAAATCTGGTTTGGGTTCCCACCAAGAGAAAAGAGTTAATAATAGTCCTTTAGATCATACATCACTGGCAGAACCTGGTGTTGGGGTTACTCAAGAAAACCTTGATAAACTAGAATCTGTTCAGATGATTTACCATAGAGGCTTGAAGAAGGAGTTTTTATTATACTTTATGGCTGATGGCAGAGTTTACAGAATTGGAGAAGATGATATTCGTCTGAAATTATGGGAAGAGCTAGAGTATGTTCTATATCTCCTGACGATCAAAAATAGAAATACTCATAATGCTGCTCTGGTTTTAAAAGACAGAATGGTGAAATCAAAAGTTCTTTTTGGAGGAAGTGTTTCCAGTGTATATATTCCTAAGTACAGAGATGCACATGGAAAGTTGGTGGAAATGAAGAAAAATAGTGCTAGATTCAGGACTGCACTAGATAAGAAAGTTCTAGAGTTCAATCTAGAGTCTGATAAGGCCTTTTATATCAAACTTGGCAATGAAATGAACAAGAACAGCATCTATTCTTTAAGGGCTGCTATTTATCAAATTGGTGAAGATGAACCAGAATTGAAGGAACTGAAGAAGGATATGATTGCTGAACTAGATCGAGCTGAGAGAAAGTTACTGTCAGATTATATCAGGACTGTACCTGATATCCAAGAAATTCAGTAAAGTCTGAATGTAAGTTTTTATGTTTTCTATTCTAAGTTAAATTTAAACTCTGCTATATTTTAAACACTGCATTTGTTATATGTTTTGACATCATCAATTATCTGTTTAACTTGTACATTTTTATTATGCACAAGTTGGGGGAGATTGTTAGATATAATTGCTGACGTTTGTTCATCAGTGTTTAAGTACCAGGTACATATCAGAGTTTATCTAGAAGCCAGTCAGAGTTTGATAAAGTCTGACTGGGTGAAGAGTTTACATTGAAGCCAGTCAGAGTTTGATAAAGTCTGACGTGGTGATAGTTGACTTAGCTGTCGGTGCAAAGATAAAGATTCTAGAAGCAATATATTCTGAAGATGGAAAGAAGCAGAATATATTGATACAGCTAAGGAAACGGAATAGAAGACTGAAGCAATCCTTAATTGATAATAATTGTATAGCTAATTTATAGGAGTATCAATTAGATAAGGATTGTGTAACTGTGTACTATATAAACACAGATAGGTTATCCCTAGAAGGGATGCGATTATTGAAATATTATTCTTGTAACCTAGTAGCTCTTTGTGATTCATTAACATCACTAAGAGAGAATTATTTAATATAATTCAGTTTTTTGATTTACAAACTTGTGTTCTTGATTGTTATTCTCATACATACTTGATTATATATTGTGTAATCGGCCTAACAGTAATGACTGTGGTTGGAGAAGCACCAAAGCGTGCTAGAACGGAAATAGCAACAGGTTTTGATGACTATGACTTGGAAGGAGTGAAGTTTCCCCACGATGATCCCTTAGTCATCGTACCTGTGATAGGCAATTCTGAAACAAAGAGAGTTTTGGTTGACAATGGAGCTTCAGTGGACATCTTGTTCCATGATGATTTTATCAAGATGGGCTATACTGAATCTCAATTGACACCCTCGAATATGCCCATCTATGGGTTCAATGGAGTGGAATCAAAGGTAGAAGGCACAATTCAACTCCCTATGACAATGGGGCAATGTATGAAAACATCTACTCAAATGTTGAACTTCATAGTTATAAAAGCAACCTCAACCTACAATGCGATCCTAGGAAGGACGGGTCTTCATGCGTTCAAGGCTGTTGCCTCGTCTTATCATATGAAAATCAAGTTCCCAACAAGAAATGGGATTCGTGAAGAACGTGGTGACCAAAAGATGGCTAGAAGTTGTTATGTAGCCGCTTTAAGACCTGATGGAGTCGGGGGGGGGGGGGGAGGTTCTCCCCATTGAGGACATGGATGCTAGAGATAATGAGGATAGAAGGGGAAAACCGGCTGAGGATTTAATCCCCATTCCCTTAGTTCCTAGTGAACCAGAAAAAGTCACTTACATTGGAGCTTTGTTACCTGAACCGTTGAAGAACAAGATCATATCTTTTCTTCAAGAAAATAACGATGTTTTTGCTTGGACATCGGCCGACATGCCAGGGATTGATCCCCAATTGATAACCCATAAATTGAACGTGGATCCTGAAAGGAAGACCGTGAAACAGAAAAAGAGAAATTTTGCTCCAGAGAGGCAAGAGGCCATCAAACAGGAAGTAGATAAGCTTTTGGAAGCCAGGTTCATTGAAGAAATTCAATTTCCAAAATGGTTGGCTAACCCAGTGATGGTCAAAAAAGCCAACGGAAAATGGAGGACGCGTGTGGACTTCACTGACTTGAACGATGCATGTCCTAAGGACTGTTTTCCCCTACCAAGGATTGATACTCTAATAGATGCCACAGCTGGACACGAGATGCTGAGTTTCATGGATGGTTTCAATGGATACAACCAAATCAAAATGCACAAAGATGACATCTCCAAGGTATCATTCATCACTGACTTTGGTGTTTAATGTTATTTAGTCATGGCATTTGGACTTAAGAATGCAGGAGCAACATACCAAAGGTTGGTGAACAAAATTTTTGAACACCTGATTGGAAAAACCATGGAGGTTTATGTGGATGACATGTTGGTTAAAAGACTCGATAAGGCTGATCATATAAACCATTTATGAGAATCATTTGAAGTGTTGAGGCATCATAAGATGATGTTGAATCCAGCCAAGTGCGCCTTTGGCGTTGGGTCAGGAAAGTTTCTAGGCCCGATGGTTTCCAAGAGAGGAATCGAGGCTAACCCCGAAAAAATCAAAGCAATCCTGGACATGGAGCCACCAGGGTCCATCAAGGATGTTCAGAAACTAACGGGAAGAGTGGCAGCATTAGGAAGATTCATCTCCAAGTCAGGAGAAAAGTGCTTACCTTTCTTTAAAGCACTCAAGAACGTGAAGAACTTTGAATGGACAACAGAAAGCCATGAGGCCTTTGAGGCCTTGAAGAAGTACATGGCTGAGGCACCATTGTTGGCAAAACCAAAACCAGGAGAAACTCTCTACTTATACCTGGCAGTTTCCAACACTGCTCTTGGAGCCGTTTTGGTTAAGGAAGAATAGAAAGTTCAGAAGCATGTCTACTATGTAAGCAAGATTCTTCATGGAGCAGAAATAAACTACTCTATGATAGAAAAGTTTGCCTTAGCCCTGATCATGGCCTCAAGAAAGCTACCCCCATACTTCCAGGCACACAAGATAGAGGTTTTGACCAATCAGCCTCTAAGAAACATCTTGCACAACCCTCAAGTTAGTGGAAGGTTGATCAAATGGGCTATTGAATTGGGAGAGTTTGACATCAAGTACAAGCCTCGAACGGCAATAAAAGCTCAAACACTTGCTGACTTCATGGTTGAATGCATCATTGACAACCAGGAAGTCGGGGGGGACAGAAAGTAGTATTGGAAGGAAATGAAGAAGACAAGAAAGATGAAGACATGATGTCCAAAGAATGTTGGGTACTCTATCTTGATGGAGCATCAAAAACAAAATCAAGTGGAGCAGGTTTGGTGCTACAAAGTCCCGATGGATTCCTCATAGAATATGCACTAAAACTGGACTTTCCAACAACGAACAACGAAGCTGAGTATGAAGCCCTGATAGCTGGCTTAGGGCTGGTTGGAGCCTTGAGAGTTAAGACTCTGAAAGTATATGGAGACTCGAGGTTGGTAGTTTCCCAACTAAATGGGGAGTTTGAGGCTAGAGATGAAGTAATGGCCAAGTATCTGAAACTTGTTAAGGCCATTATGACTCAGTTTGATGAGTGTTATGTGGAACACGTTCCGAGAGAAGAAAACATGAAGGCTGACGCCTTGTCCAAGTTTGCTTCTTCTGAAATTGAGAACTATGCAGGGAGTGTATACTTCCAAGTCTTGAAGACCCCAAACATTAATGGAAAGTTGATAGTACCCATTGATGTGGCTAGCTGTTGGATGGATCTCATCAGATCTCATCTGGAAACTGGTTGGTTACCTAACGATGCTACAGAAGCACGAAAGTTATATGAGAGAGCACTAAGGTATACCCTGATTGAAGGAATCATATACAAAAAGTCTTTCATTGTTCCTTATTTGAAATGCTTGAGACCCCAGGAGGCAAAATTGGCCCTAAGGGAAGTACATGAGGGAATTTGTGGGCAGCACTTGGGGGGCAGAGCCCTTGCTCATAAAGTTACTTGTCTAGGTTTCTATTGGCCAAGCATACTTGCAGATGCTAAGAGTTATGTGAAGAAATGTGAACGGTGCCAAAAACATGCACCAGTGGTTAGACAACCACCAGAGATGTTGACGTCCATAAACTCACCTATCCCATTTGCCATGTGGGGGATGGATATACTTGGACCATTTCCAATGGCAAGTGCACAGAGAAAGTTCTTGATAGTGGCAATCGACTACTTTACCAAGTGGATTGAGGCTAAACCTTTAGCCAAAATAACCACCAAGCAAGTAATGAATTTATTCTGGGAGAACGTGATGTGCAGATACGGGATTCCACGAATCTTGGTCACAGATAATGGAACTCAGTTTAACAATGAGGATTTCAAGAAGTATTGTGAGGAGAATGATATTGAGCTACGTTTCACTTCCGTTGCTCACCCTCAAGAAAATGGGCAAGCTGAAGTGGCAAATCGAATTATCCTGGATGGACTAAAGAAAAGAGTTGAACGCTCTAGGAATACTTGGGTGGATGAGTTGCTCCCCATACTATGGGCGTATCGTACTACTTGTAAAGTCACCACTGGAGCTACCCCGTTTCTGTTAGCATATGGGGCAGAAGCAGTAGTTCCAATGGAGATTACTCACACATCTCCAAGAATTGAGGCTTATGAGCTAGAAGAAAATGAAGAAGGCATGAGGCTGGCCTTGGATCTAATTGATGAAGTTAGAGATGAGGCGAATGCTAAGGTAGTTGGTAGGCTCAAGGCATGTCTGATTACCACTATTAACAAGCCTAATCATTGTGACTATGTCACTCTACATGACCTAGTGAATTCTTTCACTAGGATATAGTATAGGTCTCTATTGTACTTGTCTTGTTTTCATGAACTTAGCTTTATCTTGTATGCTCAAAGTTATAATGAGCTTAGTAAGCTTCTTGCTATCTAGAATGTACATATGCCATGGAATAATTATCTTGGTAGAAGTTCAGAAATGTTCATGCATCAGGATGAAGATGAATAAGGCCCTGAAGAATTAAGTTGCAGAAGTTCTTCTAAGTCCCTATACCGTGAAGTCAAAATAGAGCTATGTCGTGAAGTCTAAAAATATCCATGTCGTGAAGTACTGATATCGCATAGTCCTAAATGAACTATGTCGAGAAGTCTTCACTACTAATATCGTGAAGTGTTGATGCCGCAAAGTCAAAATATACTGGATCGTGAAGTCCTCAAAAGGCCTAGATCGTGAAGTCCTAAAAAGGCCTAGATCGCGAAGTCCTCAAAAGGCCTAGATCGCAAAGTCCTCAAAAAGCCTAGTTCGCGAAGTCCTCAAAAAGGCTATGTCGCGAAGTCTCCAAAGGCTATGTCGCGAAGTCTTCAAAGGATACATCGTGAAGTCAGGAAAATGTTGGAGTTCACGATATCAACACTTAGCCGTTTATAACAAGACAAATCAAGGTACAGAACCAAAATCCAAAGGAGACAAATACTGAAGCATTTGTTCTGGTAAGGTGGTCCAAAGAACAGATGGCAAATCTACAGCTAAACTTGGAGAGAAAGATAAGAGACAAGCAGCTACAGAAACGGGAAAGACTCCGAAAAGCAAGTGGTCCTTCCTGATACAGTTAACTTCTTATGGCAGGACAAGTTGGACTTTCAACTAGGGGTAACTGTGTAAAATATGTGTGTGCACTAGTTTGTATAGGTCTATATATGTTGTGCACACCCTACTGTTAGCTGTAAGAGAGATATACACAGAAATATTCAAGTACTCTTTTCTCTGTGAGCAAAGCAAGAAAAACTTTGTTCTTGTTTAGAAGCCAGGATTTCCTTTGTGAAATTTTGGAAGCTGTAGTATTTAATTTACTTAATATAAAGTAGATTAAAGTGATTGTGTGTGTGTTCTGTTTACTTTGATTCCGCATTTTACACAACATAATCTCTAACAGCTTATTTAGTTTTCAAGTTTCGAAAAATATCAAAACTATCCATTCAACCCCCCTCTGTCTAGTTTCTAAGTGATATTCATTTCTAACAAGTGGTATCAGAGCTGGCTGTTAACTTACAAACATAAAAAGATCAAGAATGAGTTCACAGAAACTAAACAGTATCAAGATTCCTCCCTTTAACAGGGAGCACTACAGTCTTTGGAAGAAGAAGATGTTGCTTTTCATCAAAGCTTCAAATCCCATGTACTTAGACATTCTAAAGTATGGTCCCTTTACTCCAATGATTGAGATTGCTGAAACAACTGTTGGTACTGAGATAATACCAGCAAAACATGTTCCTAAAGATCCCTCCAAATACACTGATCCGGAAAAAGAAAAAGTAGCACTAGATGGACATCTCTAACTTATCATCTGTGAATCTATGGATTTCAACATGTATGACACTGTTGCTCACTGTAGTAGTGCTAAGAAGATGTGGGATCTTATAGAAGTGCTATGTGAAGGAACTCCTGAAGTAAGAAAGAACAAGAAGCAGATTATGGTCTCACAATATGAAGCTTTCATGGCCCAGCCAAAGGAGGGAATCACAGAAGTGTTTGAGAGGTTCAACAAGCTGATAAATGAGCTCAAACTCTATGACAAACACTATGAGACAGAAGAGCTAAACATGAAGTTTTTGCTAACTCTACCAGATCACTTGGAACCAAGAATATCTTCCCTCAAAGAAAGAGATCTAACAAAGATTGGTTTTGATGTGTTGTATGGTGTTTTGAAAACATATGAGCTAGAGTTGTTTCAAAAGAGATCCATTCAAGCAAAGCAATGATTAATGGCAAATACTTCCTGTGCCCTTATTGCTGACAACTTAGGTCAAAGAATGGAATCTCTTAAAGTCAGTCAAGTCAAGATTGAAGAGCTGGAAGTTGAAGACACTGGTGATGAGACTCAAGTTGTCTATGATTTGCCTGAGGAAGATGAGTTCTACAGCATAGATGAGCTGGACAAGATGGAAAACAAATCCTTTGCTTATATGGCTAGGAGATATCCTAACATTATGTTTAAAAGGAAGCAGCCATTTAAAAGGAAATGCTGGTAGATCAAGTGGCTCAAACTCCTTCAATAAAGGAAAAGGGATTGCTGGTGCTGCTAAAGGTGGATACAAGTCTGGGAGTGTGGATAGGTCCAAGATAAGGTGCTATAACTGCAATGAACTTGGGCACTTTGCCACAGAGTGCAAAAAGCCCAAACAGGTCAAGAAGGACAAAGCATACTTAGAGCTTGAAGCTAAGTATGTAGCTCTACTCAAGAAATAACAGGGTAAAGCTTTTATTGCTGAGGGAAAGTGCTGGGATGATTCTGATGAAGAAGAAGAACATGAGTACTCAAACTATGCCTTGATGGCATTTTCTGATGATGGTGATTTCTCAAGTCAGGTACCTATTCTTACTTCTCTTGATATGACTCCCTTTCAATACAAGCAAACTGTTGAAGACATGAGTACTGAGATGTTTAACATTCACACTAGCATGTTAGCTGCCAATGAAGAAATTGACAGACTAACTGCTAAAAATCTTGAACTTACAAAACAAAATGAGGAACTTGAATTAATGGTTGTGAGCCTTGATGGTTTGAAAAAGGAAGTTGAGTATCTTAAAAATAAAGTTGCATGTGCTGAACAGATTGAAATAGCTCTTAGGGAACAAATTGCTGAGAATGAATTAAGAATAAGAAGCTATAGAAATTCCTCAGAACTTATTCAAACCTATCACAAGGAACACACTGAAGACTGTAAGGTTGGAATTGGTTTTGATTATGAGAATGATAAGGGAAGGAAGAAGGCTAAGGGCAAAGGAAAAGAATCTTTTGTAAACAAAAATGCTCCAACTATTTTGGCTAGTTTCAAAGACCCCATCTTCAAAAAGAGTGTTGTTGAGTTTGATGAGGATCTTCTAGTTATCAAACAACAACTACTTGAAGAAGATGAGGCTGGTAAGAACATTCCTTTCTCTCCCAAGTCTGTTGATCAGAAAGAAACCAAAGACAACCTTGTCAAGAGTCCTAAAATCAAGAAAGAAGTTGTTAAGAATAAGAAACAAAACAGGAATGGTAAGGTAGGTGTCAACAAGGGCAACAATTATGCTTATGTAATAACCCGAATTTTTGGTAAAATTAAAACTTTTCTTATTATGATTAAATGCATCAGTGAATAGTGAATTTGGTGGATGAATAGTGATTTTGAGGGTTAAGAAAATTTTTCATGCCACCTATGTACGAGACGTATGGTGGATATTCCGAAGTCATATTAGTGATCTACGGAGTAAATAAGTGAATGCAAAGACGATCGGAATTCAGAAATTCCAAATTTTATTTTGGTGTAGTATTTGACCGAGCAGTGAATTATATATTATTATATTCAAGAAATGAGATATTAAATTTGAGGATTTGAGGATTTAATATTTTGGAATTTTATTATTTTATTAAAGTCGATTTAAGGATTCGATTGTTGGAGTGGATAGTGAATAGTTACTATTCACTGCGAGAATCGCGTAGAGTTTTATTCGCTCTTTTTAGGAAATATTTTCGAATCGTTGCAAGAGGAAAAAAAACAAGGATGAATAGTAACATTGATGAATAGTACTCCAAGGTGAATAGTAAAATTTTATAGTCTCCGATTGATCCATATTTCAGCGGAAGTTCAGGAATAATAAACGGTTACTAATCGCGTAGTCAGAAATCGCAAACGAAAACGAGAATCGAAAATCCTTTCGAAGGAGAAACTTTGGACGTATTATAACTTAGGAAATAAAGAAGAAGATATGTATTAAAAGAAGAATAATGGGTGGAAGAAGTGTGTGGAAGAAGCTTTGTAACTTAGCAAACTTGAGGGACTAGTTTGCAGTGACTAAATTGCATTTTGGCAAACAAATATCTAAACCTTATAACCACACATGTACCACACCTCCCCCACACAAAAAGAAACAGCCTCCTCCCCCATTTATTGAAGAAAAACCGAATGGAGAGGAAGAAGAAGAAAGGAGATGGCAAAGCTAGCAAACCTCCACCAAACTTTGAGTTCTTAGGCTTAAAATAAAGAGTGAATCAAGCTTGTTCTAACTAAGGTAACATCTCCCATACCCACTAACTCTAGAATGATCTTTTCTTGATATGAAGAAGATGATGAATAGTGTTTTCAAAAAGTTTTGTGTTTATAATTTAAGTTTGAAAGCATGTATGTGTAGTATATGTAATGGGTTGATGTTTTAGGTGATTAGAGGAATTGTTGGTTAAGTTTGGAGGATGGGTTATGAATTTGTTTTGAATATTAATGGAGGATTTGACTGAGTGGAGGGAGTATAAGGTGGATGGTGAGTTTGGGATTGATTGGTATTGATTTGGTTGTGTTTTGAAAATGGAAAACGTTAAGTTTTAAGCCGTCGTAATGCCCGATTCTCGTTAACTCTAAAAACTGTCTATAATCCGAAAACCTAACTGCCTCTTTTGGTTCATTGACGAACATGAGTGTGTAGAACTGTGTTTCTATTTTACGTGAGCGCAAGAATCATGTCATTACGATTTACGGTTTATGAGATATGACCATTTTAGTGAAAGTGGTTCAAGGAATGAGATTGCAGAAATGTACCAACTTTGTGGCTATGTTTGAGACCCTTAAGAGTTGTTTTAAAATATGAAATTTTGTATTGAAGTGCCAAGGTCAGTTATGAAAGTTTGTACGAAGGTTTCGAGTCCAAAAGATTATTTTTCGATTTTATAAAAATGTGTTAGCCGAGGTTGCGCAAGTGAAAACCACTAAGAACATGACTTAGAAACCAATGTTGTAAATGGTTAAGTATAACTTGTATTCGAGGATCGATTTCGGACTAAACCTACGACTTAAGTAATTGTCGATTAACATGGACTTAGTATGAGCCTATAACGAGCTAGTAATGCCTTGGTTGTGTTTCGCTTACGTGTTTAAGCATTGAGTACAAGTGGATTATCCAGGGGATTAATCGTGCGTTTTCTTTGACTTTGTCTAGATTGTCCGACATCGTCCCGAACCCCTATCACTTCTCGAGCATCATGCAAGTTTCTAAATCTATACTTTGAAGTATTGACTATATAATACTGCTTTTGCCATGTATAAAATTGGACAGTTTTGCGATATATCTTATTTCTTGTTGAAATGGATTTGACCTTTGGATTATATGAAATCTTTTGAGTTAAGTAGTTATGAACCGGTTTACCTGGTAGCTCTAAATATAAGAGCATATTCATTGTTTTCGACTCTAAATCGGGAGTCGGTATTTTGAGATATGTGGATAGCCGTGGAAACCCGGAGGGATTCCATCGGCAGAATACTATGTATTTTGAGGATTGTTGTTCGAGTATGATATCATTCGAGTAATGATATTTGCTTACTATATCTTTCAAGGAATGTTATTTGAGTATTATCTCAGTCGAGAAATACTATTTGAATACTATTTCAGTTATATATGCTAATGGAAGGCATAACTGTTTTCGAAAGTATATTGTGATACTTGCTTTATGATTTGATTATGGGCTTCTAAGCTAGATATTGGATATTAGTTAGAAGCCAGTCTTTTTATAAATGCCCTAGGTAAAAGGCGTATGATTTTACTCTTTAGACCGGATGTAGTTATATTTTCGGTATATGTTAAAGATCATTTTTACGATAAGATATCGGGTAACTATTATTCGATGATTATTTATTTAATGAATATTATTTTTGAATATTCATTTAAGGCTTATTTATTCAATGAATATTATTTTGAATATTCATTTAATCCTTATTTATTCAATGAATATTATTTTGAATATTCATTTAATCATTATTTATTTAATGAATATTATTTTGAATATTCATTTAATCATTATTTATTTAATGAATATTATTTTGAATATTCATTTAATCATTATTTATTTAATGAATATTATTTTGAATATTAATTCAAGGTTTATTTATTTAATGAATATTATTTTGAATATTCATTCAACCACTATTTATTTAATGAATATTCATTTAAAGTTTATTTATTTAATAAATATTATTTGATTATTTAATAAATACTTTTAACATGTTTAAAAAAAAATGAGAAATGTTATTTAAAGTTTATCCTCGACCTTCAATAATTACGAAGGATATTCTAAGCTGTATTAATAATTATTTCAAATCAAAGGGAGGTTCCCAAACACTATTTTTCCATTTAAATCTATCTTTTAAGAGGATTTAAATACTCGCTCAACTACCAAAAATATGGGAAACCAGATTTAAGTGACTGCTACTCATTTTAAACTCTCAACTCAAAACTGTCAGGGGACAGATATTTTCTCTGAGAAATTTAATTGCTGCAAGTCAAATGTTGTGTTACTACCTCAACGATCGAGGAGTAAATTGATGGAACAAGTCGATATCCATTAACAAGCAATAGCTTGGGAAATATTGGAGAATCTTCCTTTCCAACCTAGATATAACTACTTAGTGGAGTCGTATCAACAAGTATTACACTTGGGGAAAGGAGGACGATCTTTACGTTTCAGAGTCATGGATTTCATCCGAACTAGGAGTGGTGTAAGAGGTCCAGTTGCGCCGACCCATCCATTTTATTTCCCCAAATGGGCCGGGAGATCCGGGAAGGCGGTAGACAATGTCAGGCTGTCGTGATTCTTCCATCTACATGTAGAAAACATATTTTTATTGTACGACCTGCTACTGATCATAGTAAGGTTGGGACAACGGGCGCGGTAGCAACTCAGGTATTAGTTCATCATCCAATTATGGATAATTCTGCAACATGTATTGAAAGGGACCAAGGATGACATTCTTGGTTCAGGTTTACCGATCATGTTGGCAGGGGGTTTTCTGCAACATGTATTGAAAGGGACTAAGGATGACATTTTTAGTACAGGTTTACCGATCATGTTGGCAGGGGATTTGAAAAATATTCAAAAATGAAGTTACAATAAATCCTTGCAACTTCATCTTTTATTTTATGAGTTATGACTCTGATAAAACCTTACTCAGATTATAAATGCATAAGTGGATTTTGGGTTACGGAACATTATATGAAATTTTCCTCGTAACTTCATCTTTTATATCATATGACTCTGTGGATACCTTACATAACATGAGTTATGGTAAGGGAGTTGTTTATACTGAATCACCTTATAACTTCATCTTTTAAGTTATATGTTGATATTCTGCTTACATAGCAGATATTTTTCGGAAAGGTTATATTGGTTTACTTTGAAACCTCATATTTTATATTATACTAGAACTTTGTTCATAATATAGTAAAAGTTTGCAGAAATATTATGAAAATGATATTTGAAATACAACAATGGTATTGTTTTTGGAATACATTCCGATAAGGAAATAATTTCAGTATCGAGATATTTTGACAAATTATTGTCTTATACCCGCTTTATTCTGGGTTGAGTTAAAGGCAGGATTATGCCATACTTTTATTACCTTGATGAGCTATCGTTCACTCTTGCTATTGTTTTATAAATATTATATAGCAGCGAAGCCGGATACCAAGGATTCGACGCACATCCCTCAGGCGAGTGGTAAGCGCAAGGCATTCTCATGAGCAGTTTCTAGCAGTGATCCTGGTTGTAGTGTGAACCAGTCAGATCAAGCTGGAGCTTTTGGTATTCATCTTATGTATAGATATGAATGGTATGAGAAGGTGGTGAGTATTACAAGGCTAAGTTGGTAATGTACCATTACTTAGGAGTTGTATCAGTAGCATATTCAAAAGACATTTGGGTATTGTAATAAAGATTATTTATTCCGCAATGGTTGTATTTGTGTCGTTTCTGAGACTCTAACCTGTGTGTGTGTGTGAGAGATATATACATTGTGGGGTCATAAGCAGAAGAATTGTGTCTATTGTGAGTAAAGCAGGCAAGGCAAGAAGTAAGTGGATCGTGACTACTCTAAATCCCTGACCCCGGATTCGGGGCTGTTACAGAAATGGTATCAGAGAGTTAGGTTACAGTCCTCAGAAACGATAGGAGATCGAGTCTTACAATACCCTTAATAATGATAAGAACATCTAGAGCTCAGATTGAGTTCGTAGTCGAGTTAAAGGACATGACCCTGACTGTTTAAGATGAAGCCCGAGAGGGGACTTCTTCTGGGAAAACGTACTTAGGACTTCATGGTTAGTCACCTCGATTCGTATGAGTTATAGATTGATGGGATTCTGAGATACCAGACCCTGAGGCCTTCGAGTAGGCAGTTGATGATGCGTTCCTTGAAATGGATGGAGACCCGTTACTCGTAGTATGTTGCTGTGCTTAGGGAGGCAGCATACGTAAGAACGAAGACGTTCAACCTTCATCTATGATTAAGGGTACTTAGTGACCTTAACTAGTACAGGCTGTTATGCCACCAGTGTTAAGCTTATGTAGCATCCGGGATTGATACAAGAAAGGAAATGTTTGGTATGAAAACGGTTATAATAGTAATTGGGTTTAAGCCTGTAGATTCTAACGATCTTCCGGAATACCGCCCAGTTGACATATGGAATTCGTCGTTGCTATGGGCGACACCGGTATCGAAGTCCTCTTATGATAGAACGCTTGCTTGAGATGCTTGCGCCGAGTCGAATAGAACTCCCTGCGATGGCAAATGTTGATGGTTGAATTCTTAGCGACTATTATAAGTCGGCAATGACGTAAGTATCGAACACCTTAGGGTGCGTGGAAAAGAAAAGCTTTGGAATTGAACGATTATCCATTAGAGGAGCCGACATAAAAGGCATCCGTAGAGACCTTGGTAGTACCCTCCCCATTTGCAAATTATGCGGGGTATCTCCCCAATCTATGATCTATCTTGACCTCTCTCCAAGAAAGAATTCTGATAAAGGATATATTCCCTCTTCGAAGTTATTTTATAACACTTGTGTTAGATCATAATTAATTTCAATTGTGTTAGAGGCTGTCACGATGCCTACTTTCAGGTTTTCGAAGCCCTGTCAAATGATGTTATTCAAGCTTCCACTTTTCTTCAAATAATGAATAAACCTATGATGATACCTCACCACTTGCTTGTTAAGTACAAGTATCTTTTTGGTTATTCTTTTCTTTGGAAACCGCACCTTTGGAATCTGTTCAATTTTAATCCAAGGTGTTCCTTTGAGAAATATTGTCGAAAGGCGATAATCATTAAATTGATCTCGAATTGCTTTCATACTTTTCAACTTCCACTGAGACGAACAACCCTATACTTATAGGGGCTACAAGGACTATCTGTCTATGTGATAGAAGTCTGATGGGACGCCATCACTTGTGAGTTGTGAAATACAAGAAGGCTAATTACCTTTAGTAATGTCTCAATCGAGGCACACAACGTTGAGTTCTTATGATCATGTTGGTCTCTCGGTAAATTCTCTTACCTCCAATAAGGTTACCTTAAAACTCATAACCTTATGATCACCAGTGTGTGACGTTTTCCTTGATATGGGAGCTATCTTTTCAAGGCCCCATAATTTTTGTTATCCTCATTGAATTCCAAGGGGAGGCCAACCAGGTCAAATAAGTCAAAATTTGCTGATAGGAATTAGATTCGCAACAAAATCGCCTATGACATGAGCGAATCCCTAAGACGAATAGAATGTTAGTGACATATCAATGAAATTGGTTTATTCTCCCAAGGATATTATGATAATGGAAAGGGGGTCAATCGATATATGTGAAAGGAATAGTGATGTGCCGTGAACTCCAGTGACAACAGTGTTAGATAGATGCCCTATAGTGGAATTGAGATTTTGGAGGAGTTGTTTACGAATGGACACTACCTCTGGGTTAACAAGATAAGTACTGCCGATAGAGTCAGAGGGAGCTGGTATTGTGACTTGGGAGAGGTGCAACATGTTGTTTTTAGAGAAATAATTTTCTGAAATATATGGAGACCCGGATGAAAATGAAAGTTAAAGAGTTAAAACAAGAAACCATGACTGTGACCGAGTATGAGGCCATGTTTTTCCGAATTATTGAGGTTTGTTCCGGAGTTTGTGAACACAGAATAAAAGAAAGTCAGTAGGTTTCAACCAGGGCTACCTCCAACAAGCAGCCCACTGTCAGGACCTTTAAATAGCAGGTACCCTTCTATACTATTTAGACAGAGCTAATGTATCGTTGTATATCAAGGAGTTGCATGACAATTAAACCTTAAGGCTGAGCCGCTAAGGGAATAATTACAAGTAGAAATAGTCAATCGAGGGAT
The DNA here is from genome assembly GCA_030848705.1 of Heracleum sosnowskyi. Taxonomy (NCBI): domain Eukaryota; kingdom Viridiplantae; phylum Streptophyta; class Magnoliopsida; order Apiales; family Apiaceae; genus Heracleum; species Heracleum sosnowskyi. The sequence goes on from CM061237.1 coordinate 16,218,993, forward strand.
TTTCCCATAAGACTGGTACATCCAGGTTGTGAACTAGAAATACGAGGTCGACACTTTTGATAGACCTGATTCCTTTCAAGTTGGGAGAAGTTGATATTATAATAAGGATGGGTTGGTTGACACCCAATGGAGCCCAGACTGATTGTAAGGGAGAGAGAGTAATAAATAAAGGATGGAGACATATTCAGAGATTCTTGAATATAGTTCAGACTAAGAAACTATTACGCCAGAGATACGAGGCTTAATTAGCTCTTATGGGTGAAGCCAAGAAAAGAGACACCAAGTATAAAGGAAACTACAGTGGTTTTGGGAGATTGTACAAGATCTTAATGCACTACCAAATATCGATTGGGATGACATGAGAATGAATAACGAGTATTCAGGTTATAGTGCCGCATCTCCTGTTAGCCTCAGTGGGAATGAAAGAGTTAGCGACTCAGTTACAAGAATTGATGGGCAAGAATATGATAAGACCCAGTGTACCACCGTGGAGAGCCCGGTGTTGTTGTAAGAGAGAAAGATGTTAGCACAAGATTATGCGTCGAACCTCGAGAGTTGAATGAGTTCGACATGGAGAATAGGTACCCTGGTAAATGATTGTTTGATCAGCGGAAGAACGCTGTGTATTTCCAAATTTATTTAAGAACTGGATATCACCAGTTGGAAGTTAAATCCGAGGATATACCCAAGACTGCGATTCGTACTAGGAATAGACACTTCGAGTTTTCAGCGAGGTTATTTTGGGTTGACTAATGTACCCACAAATTTTTATGGAATGTAATGAAGTGGCTTTGAGTTATCCGTGATAGTAGTTAACATGAGATGGAGAAATGGCTAGAATTGACCTAGGATTATGACTGTGAGATACACTACCATCCGGGGAAGGCCAATGTGGTGGCCAATACCCTTAATTAAAATGAGACAGAGATGGATTCCGAATGATCGGGAATTAAATGATGAGATTTTACACAAAACCCAAGTTAGTCCAACAAACTAGAAAGACAAAAGATTTCACCAACAAGCGGCTAGTGACAGCCAAGACAGACAGAGAAAGTATGCGGACTAAGCCCGCGAGTATAGAGATAGTACTGCTATTGATAAGCTAAATGGCATGTTGATGAATGACAAGCAAGTTTATGTTGATGTATTTTCTGTACAAAGAAGATAGAGAATATGAGGTTAGAGATTCGTGATGCCAAAAGATATCCTCGTGGAAGGAATTAATGAGAATTGGAAAGAAAGGGAAGTTGAGCCCGAGATTCATTGGGCCATCTGAGATTTTAAAACGCGTCAGGAAGGTGGCCTACGAGCCAGCCTTACCCCCCCAAACTTGTAGAATGGTAATAACGGGGTTCATGTGTCAATGCTACGTCAGTATACTATAGATGCCCGACATATGTTAGAGTACGAGCAGGTAGATATACAACCTGGTCTGACTTACAAAGAACAACCTGTAGAAATCACGGATAGAAAAGAGCAAGTGCTAAGAGACAAGGTTGCCAAGCTAGTGAGAGGTTTGTGGAAAATCAAGAAGTGGAAGAATCCACTTGGGAGTTAGAAAGTGCAATGGGAGAGAAGTACCCCCAGTTATTCCTAAGCTGATTCCGGGACGGAATCCTTTCAAGGAGGGGAGACTGTAATAACCCGAATTTTTGGTAAAATTAAAACTTTTCTTATTATGATTAAGTGCATCAGTGAATAGTGAATTTGGTGGATGAATAGTGATTTTGAGGGTTAAGAAAATTTTTCATGCCACCTATGTACGAGACGTAGGGTGGATATTCCGAAGTCATATTAGTGATCTACGGAGTAACTAAGTGAATGCAAAGACGACCGGAATTCAGAAATTCCAAATTTTATTTTGGTGTAGTATTTGACCGGGCAGTGAATTATATATTATTATATTCAAGAAATGAGATATTAAATTTGAGGATTTGAGGATTTAATATTTTGGAATTTGATTATTTTATTAAAGTCGATTTAAGGATTCGATTGCTGGAGTGAATAGTGAATAGTTACTATTCACTGCGAGAATCGCGTAGAGTTTTATTCGCTCTTTTTAGGAAATATTTTCGAATCGTTGAAAGAGGAACAAAAACAAGGATGAATAGTAACATTGATGAATAGTACTCCAGGTGAATAGTAAAATTTTATAGTCTCCGATTGATTCCATATTTCAGCGGAAGTTCAGGAATAATAAACGGTTACTAATCGCGTAGTCAGAAATCGCAAACGAAAACGAGAATCGAAAATCCATTCGAAGGAGCAACTTTGGACGTATTATAACTTAGGAAATAAAGAAGAAGATATGTATTAAAAGAAGAATAATGAGTGGAAGAAGTGTGTGGAAGAAGCTTTGTAACTTAGCAAACTTGAGGGACTAGTTTGCAGTGACTAACTTGCATTTTGGCAAACAAATATCTAAACCTTATAACCACACATGTACCACACCTCCCCCACACAAAAAGAAACAGCCTCCTCCCCCATTTATTGAAGAAAAACCGAATGGAGAGGAAGAAGAAGAAAGGAGATGGCAAAGCTAGCAAACCTCCACCAAACTTTGAGTTCTTAGGCTTAAAAGAAATAGTGAATCAAGCTTGTTCTAACTAAGGTAACATCTCCCATACCCACTAACTCTAGAATGATCTTTTCTTGATATGAAGAAGATGATGAATAGTGTTTTCAAAAAGTTTTGTGTTTATAATTTAAGTTTGAAAGCATGTATGTGTAGTATATGTAATGGGTTGATGTTTTAAGTGATTAGAGGAATTGTTGGTTAAGTTTGGAGGATGGGTTATGAATTTGTTTTGAATATTCATGGAGGATTTGACTGAGTGGAGGGAGTATAAGGTGGATGGTGAGTTTGGGATTGATTGGTATTGATTTGGTTGTGTTTTGAAAATGGAAAACTTTAAGTTTTAAGCCGTCGTAATGCCCGATTCTCGTTAACTCTAAAAACTGTCTATAATCCGAAAACCTAACTGCCTTTTTTGGTTCAGTGATGAACATGAGTGTTAGAGCTTTGTTTCTAGTTTACGTGAGCGCAAGAATCATGTCATTACAATTTACGGTTTATGAGATATGACCATTTTAGTGAAAGTGGTTCAAGGAATGAGATTGCAGAAATGTACCAACTTTGTGGCTTTGTTTGAGACCCTTAAGAGTTGTTTTAAAATATGAAATTTTGTATTGAAGTGCCAAGGTCAGTTACGAAAGTTTATACGAACGTTATGATTTGATTATGGGCTTCTAAGCTAGATATGGGATATTAGTTAGAAGCCAGTCTTTTTATAAATGCCCTAGGTAAAGGGCGTATGATTTTATTCTTTAGACCGGATGTAGTTATATTTTTGGTATATGAAAGGCATATGTCTAGGCCTATTTGTAAACACCGAGGATTCTACTCAACTTTAATTAAGATGTAATAAGTAAATAATAAAAAAATCAAATGTCACAGGAATCTCAGAAGATTAAATCTGTCAAAGAAAGAAGATTAAAGTCATCTACAGACTTGAAGTTATTCTACACTAGAAGAAGTTCATTTATTTGATCAAACCTCAGTGAAGTATTCAAGAAAGTGGATCTATTTAAAGTGACAGAGATTTCAGAAGTGTGACGGGAAAAAGTACATGTTACAGTCCTTTGTTTAAATAGAAGGAGAAAAGAATCACAGCTTAAAGTCAAGAATGAAGAACAACCATTAAAGTTAGTCGCTCATGAACCAGACAGTACATGGAGTGTCAACATTAGCCAGTGGAAGTTCGTCATCAATTTCAGTGGTTCTTAGAATTAGTTTAATTCTCTTTTAATATTATTCTATAAGATAATTAATTTAATCATTGAATTAATTCTTTCAGAATTAATTTCATATATTAAATTAATCAATCTAGATCTTAAGTAATTTTATGTAATAAATTAATTCTTATTTGAGTCATTTATTTAATTTATTTAATCAGTGAATTAATTCTAAAAGAATAAATTCATTTGTTAAATCAATTAAAAGTAGAATATATTAAATCAGTTTTAATCATAATTTCATTTAGTACTACAAGTACTATCAGTTACTACTAGTAGTACTATCCTTTATAATACTACCGATAGTACTACCAATATAATTGGTTAGTACTACCGAAAGTACTACTAAGGATAATTATAGTACTACCGAGTATTAATTGAAATGAAATGCAGAGAATTTGTTTGGCGCGTGGGAAGTAGTCTGTTGACTTGGTTAAATAGTTATGTTTGATCAAACAGGCAGATAACACAATTGAAGACAGAAAGAATACAGCTTCTCATTTTACTCTCTTCTGTTATTCAAGCGAACCAACTGCAAAGCTCAAATTAATTCCTGTAATAAATTCTAGCCATCAAAGTTATATCCAATCCACTAGAATTCAATTACTTGTACTGCTTTGACAATCTAGCGGATCATAATCCCTAGAATTTCTATCGAACTACTTTTTAGTATTCGATCCTTTTATTACAAATATAGAGAAATTCATGTCGAATTTATTCTAGATTTGTTTTAACAAGAACCTTGTAATCTGTGCACTGAATTGTAACACCCCTCAAGTTTAATAGAGTTTCTATTTAACTTGAATATTGTTTCAGTTTTTATTCCGCACTAATTTGTTCTAAACAGTTAAATCTTTTAAAGGACAAATTCGATAAAACGGTATAGTTTGTATTCAACCCCCCTTCTACAAACGTATCAGGACCTAACAATTGGCATTAGAGCCTTTTGATTGATATACAAATCAAAGATCCAATTGTTTTGAGATTTTTCTTAAACTCTGATTTTTTTATTATTCCTAAAAAAATCTCAAAAGATGTCTACTACACAGAAAGTGGGTACAGTCAAAATCCCAATGTTCAGTAAGGAGCATTATCCAATGTGGAAAAAGAAAATGCTCCTATTTCTTAAGGTTGCAAATCCTAAATACATTGATGTGCTGAAGAACGGTCCCAAACTCCCTATGATTATTGAGGGAGAGTTAATAGAGAATAATGTTGTTACTAGGGCTGCTAGAATGTACCCTAAAGATCCCAAGGAGTACACTCCTGATGAGAAAGAGGATGTTACCTTGGATTCCTGTCTTCAGTTGATCCTTATTGATTGTCTTGATCCTATCATGCATAATCATGTCCTAAATTGTGATACTGCCAAACACATTTGGGGAACCATAGAGATAATCAACGAGGGGACAGAGGAAGTTAGGGAGAATATGCTAGAAATTCTCACCTCACAATATGAGCATTTTAGATCAAACCCTGGTGAAGGTATCTCTCAGGTTTTTGAGAGATACAACAAATTAATCAATGATCTGAATCTCAATGGGAAACACTACACCAACAAGGAGATTAACAATAAGTTCCTTCTTACCCTTCCACCTCATTTGGAGCACAAAATATCTGCCATTAGAGAAGCAAGAGATATGAATGAGATTGCTTTGGAGAGATTGTATGGTGTTCTGAAGACCTATGAGCTGGAGCAGATTCAACAAAGGGAGCTGTATGGAACTGGGAAGATTGTTAGTACTTCTACTGCACTGGCTGCTGAAGTCCCACAGAAACTGGAAGTGAAGGCTGTTCAACCTTCCAGTTCTAACATGAATGTTATTGATGCTGAATATGGATTAACATCCATTGATCAATCTGGTGGTGACTTCTATTCTCTAGAAGAACTTGATCAGCTGGAGGATGGTGATTTGGCTTTGATAGTCAGGAAGTTTGGGAAGTTTAGATTCAAGAGGAATCCCAATCTTAAGTTCAGACCCAGATTTCAGAGAGGTGGATCTTCCTCGTCAAGTGGCACAAGGGGTGACTACAAAACTGGAACTGTGGAAAGGAGCACAATCAGATGCTACAATTGCAATGAGTTGGGTCACTTTGCTACTGAATGTAGAAAGCCAAAGCAAGTGACTAGAAACACATTTGATTCTAGCAAGAAGAACAAGATTGGGAAAGCCTATGTTGCTGAGGGAAAGAGTTGGGATGACACTGACAGTGATGAAGAAGCAGGTGAGATTGGGAACCTTGCTTTAGTGGCTAAAGAGGCAAGCACTTCATCTGGATACATGTCAGAGGTAAAGTTTACTGATACTGAAATGATTCGTCATCTTGGTGGCACCTTAGAATGTGCACGCACTGAAAATGATAGAATAATTCTTTTAAACACAAATCTTGAAAATGAGATAAAAGAATTAAAACTAGTGCATATTAATCAAGATGAACTCATTAAAAATGTAGCAGTTCTTGAGAATAGGGTTAAATTGTATCAACAACTGGAAACCATTCTCAAAGATCAGATTAGTGAGCTTAAGACCAAAGCTAATGCCTATTTCAACTCTTGTAAGACGGCTAAAGAGATTCTCAATAAACAAGCTGTTGGTAATCATGTCAGTATAGGTTATGATTATAATGAGGCCATTGGATTGCTTGGAATTAATTCCCCTTGTAGAGTCAGATCTGAAGGAAGGGGTGTTCCATATGTGCTTAAGGGTATTGAAACACCCTTCTGTAAGGAGTCCGAGGCAGATCCTCTGAATGAATACTCTATCATCATTGCTGAGGAGATTCGTGAAGAAGATATTGCTTTGGAAGTTGCACAGTCCAAAAAGTGTATATCTGATATACCAGTCAAAGTTGCTTCAACTAAAAAGACTAAATCAGATATCCATAAGTTGGATCAAAACAACTGTAAAACTAACATGCCTGCTGTTAATTCTTCTCATAAAGCATGTTGTGTGAGTAATTGCATGTCTTGTGCTTTTAATGTTATGTATGCTTTCTTTAATAAAAAGCATGTATCTAGTGATAAGACTGCTCCACATCAACATGTTAATAATAAGAAGCATGTTAAAGCAAAGACTACTAGTCCTCCTCAGACTAGAGTGGATTCATTTATCCCTAAGCCTACTCAGAAATGTGTTAAGGCTGGCTATAAATGGAAACGCTCTTATGTGAAAGAGGTTGAAGTAGTTTTAGCTAAAAATGTTGTTTTGCCTGACAAAGGCTAGTTCTTTAAGTATGTCGGACCCAATCAATTTTGGGTTCCGAGGAAGGACTAATCAATCTGATATTGCAGGGAGTTAAACAGGTAAACCGTGTTATGTGGATTCTTGACAGTGGCTGTTCAAGGCATATGACCGGAGATAGAGCCCTGCTATCAGATGTGGTTGTGAAAGCTGGCCCAGTAGTTACCTTTGGAGATAACAGCAAGGGTATTACGAAAGGATATGGCTATTTGAAGTACGGAAATGTTATCATTGAAGATGTTTCATTTGTGGAAGGTCTGACGTTCAATCTTCTCAGCATCAGTCAGTTCTGTGACAGAGGATATGCTGTTTCCATTGAAAGAGAGAAGTGTCAGATCCTTCACAAGAAGAATGGAAAGCCTGCTCTTCAAGGAGTAAGGAAAGGTGACTTGTTCATAGCTGATCTGAACTCGGGATTCAAAGATGAAGTTAATTGTTTTTATGATAAAGCTTCATCAGATGATAGTTGGCTATGGCACAAGAAGATGTCTCACCTTAACTTCAAAACCATGAACTCCTTGGTCAAGAGAGAATTGGTTAGAGGTTTGCCTCAGATGGAATTTACACAGGAAGGACTGTGTGAGGCATGTCAGAAAGGAAAGTCAAAGTCTCACAAGGGCACTGACACATCATCAATAACTGAACCACTTCAACTACTGCACATGGATTTGTTTGGTCCAGTTAATATGATGTCCATGTCAAAGAAACAATATGCACTTGTGATTGTTGATGACTTGTCAAAATATACATGGGTTTTATTCCTACATTCCAAGGATGAGACCCCATACCTGGTGATTGGCCACATAAAGTTGATTGAGCTGGATTCTAGATTCCCTGTTAGAGCCATAAGGTCAGATAATGGTACTGAATTCAAGAATGCCATTCTAAATGACTTTTGTGCTGATAAAGGAATAACAAGACAATATTCTGCCCCTAGAACTCCTCAACAAAATGGAGTAGTGGAAAGAAAGAATCGTACATTGATTGAAGCAGCTAGGACTATGCTAAGTGAGTCCAAACTTCCAACGTACTTTTGGGCTGAAGCAGCGAATACAGCTTGTTATACTCAGAATCGAACTTTAATCAACAAGGACTTAATGAAGACTCCTTATGAGATCATGAACAACAAGAAACCAACTGTCAAGTACTTTCATGTATTTGGAGCAAAATGCTTTGTGCTTATAGATGACAATGTGAAACGTGGCAAGTTTGATGCAAAGGCACAAGAATCTATTTTTGTTGGTTACTCCAGAAGATCTTACAGGGTCTACTTGGTTGGCAGTCACACAGTAAAGGAAAGTGTCAATGTTACTTTTGATGACACTAAGTTCCCCAATATCCAAAAAGAAGACTCATCTGAAAAGCTGAAGTTTGATAACTTGCCAGACTCAGAATCAGATGATGGAGCCCCACCTGAAGTTATTGCTGGTGATGATAATAACAATGATGATAATTGTAACGCCCCCAAATCCGGGGTCAAAGGATTTGGTCGTCACACTGCACTCTTAATCCAAACAACCTGTTCAATATAAAATCAACACAATAATAATAATAATAATATCTGTGACCCCAACTCTACCAAGAATCTTTAAAGGTTATAGTGCTAGAAACAAGAATCCAAAATTTCATTACAACAATCTTTCTTCTTTACAACCATTCTCTTTACATAAATTCTAATACACCAGTATAACTTCGATAAGAAGTATACCAGGTAACTAACTTTACACAATATAATATATATTCAATAGAAAACATCTATATGCAAAACCTCTCACTAGCTCCAATGCTCTGGATCAAAACGTCTTTACGCTAATATCTTTCCCCATCTCTGATCAGCTATGCGGACAACTCTCGCCAATACACCTTCTTTCTGGCAGGCTAAAATATATATAAATAAAACAAGTATGAGCGAATGAATTGCTCAGCAAGCGCATTATTAAATATAATACGAAAGGTTTCCAAAATAAACTTTGGATTTTCAAATAAACAAGCCTTTGGCTTAAACATTTGTAATCTCTAATATTTTCAAAACAAGTTTGGTAATTTACCACAATTTCTCATTCTTCTTCTCTCAATTGAATAGTTTAAAACACAAAAAGATTTATATTGGTCGTTACGGCGACCGAATCAACAATATCTACAATAGTAAGTAGAAAATATGAAATAAATATAACTCATACGTCTTCAAGACCATAGTTTGTACAAAAATACTAATTTTGAAGATAACAGGTCTATTCATAACATTCTCTGAAACCAACAACTCTGGAAGGGTAGAATAATCAAGGAGTAAGAATGAGCCATCACGCTCGGTCAAGAAATAAAGAACGCACTTCAAGACTTTAATATAGTACCGACTGGGTATGCGGTATGAATAAAACTCATCAAGATAGATATCTCACGACTGCCAATGGAATCACAGAAGTGGATTTCGACTATTTGGAATCCAAATGAATTAAGAGTAAGTGATTTCAGCAAGGTTGAAACCACCATTTATTAATCAACAACCAACAATTTTACGCAACGAATAAACCTGAATATCAGGTCATAACTCACAAGTACAAAACATATGGATGTAACTCATCCCAGAAATAAGAATTAATATTAGAATTGGATTTTTAACATTTATCAAATCAAAGGTTGTGCTGCTGGCCAACCACGCATCAACCCCGGACTTGCTTATAGCAAAGTCCTCTACTGGATCCTAGGCCAATCTGGGCCTTAATTTATTCCGACCATAAATATGGCCCGACCAATTACTGGTCCCATTTAAAAACATTCCAATCCTATATTATATATATATACGTCAGGTGTCAGAACAATTGACAACCTTCCTTCGACAATCAGGTGTCGGAAGAATCGACAACCTAATACAACAATTGCTGGAAAACTCACGTTCCAGGAAACAGTTCAATTATGAAGAATCCATTAAGGAATAACAATATAATCTAGTATCGACGAGATCGACACAATATGGGGAGGTGCATATGAAAAGTGACAATATAATAAGCATCGACGAGTTCGATGTAACAACTGGGATATAATGAAGAATAAACAATGACATGCTCAACAAGATTTAGTCTGATATGAAACAGGCATTATGATATCAACAGAATTTGTAACAACTCAATATAGAATAGGGTTCAAAGAACAGGCTCTAGATGGCCTCAACAGTTCAAATTATCACATCATGGAAGAATTAGTTAAGATTCAACAATCTGGTAAGTGACAAGAAAGTCAAGTTCAAGTTTAAGAAAAATTCAGGGTGAAGTTTATAAATGAAGAAAACAAGGGTTTATTAACTTCTGACAGAAATAGTTCAAGTCCTTCAAACATATACTTATAATAGATAAGCCTCGTATTTGAAGGAAGTAAACTAAATCATGCACAGCATAAATGAATTCGAATCAGGGAATGGATCAGATGTTCGCATTAACAAGAAATGATAATAATACTTGCAAGGGTGCAGGATGGAAAAATGGAATACTTGTAGAACAAGTACCACAACTTCGGAATTTAAAATAACATTTTCAACATAGGGTTCACAAGTTCCCACTCATCTAGGGTTGGCAATATTCCAACCTAATGTTTTAAAATCATGTCTTTTAAAAGAAAGCCTTAGTATACGGCCCATAATTATCTCTTCAAACTTTTCAATATAATAAGTATATCTTTCCAATCAATATGAAAATATGAATCTAAACTCAAAAGGTATAAAAGAGTACTCGTCAATTTACGAGATTAAATAACATACTTGCAATTCAATGCAAAGAAATCAACATTTGAAAATTCAGTAATAAGCATTCAACATGCATACTAATAATTCAAGATAATATCCCTTAATTAATAAGCAAGGGTATAAACACTTGACTCTGGTCCTTAGCTATTTCGTAACACTGAAACAATACGATTCCCTCCTTATCCTGTCTTATCGCACGATTCTCTACTTCCGTCCTTCTTTGCTCTAACGCTCTTGCGAACACCACTAGTCTGCTTTTACCATTTCGAATCCACGTGCCAGCCTCGATAGTCAAACATGAGACGGTACTTAGTCTTCAACGTATGATTTCACATTCCATAAACGATTGTAACTTAACTTCGATAATCTGACTCGTCTCGTCCAATAGCCTCTGTTGCACAGACAACCACATTTCAATTGATAGAATGATCACAACTAACTATACAAATAATCCTCATAACTCGCTTGACGAAACTCCCCATACTATAAAAGTCAACATCTAAGTCAATGGCCTCGTAAATCTCACTTTCTAACATAACCGACAAATTTCTATCCCAACTACCCCTCGTGATGATATTAGACACGACCAAATACTCAAACAAGTCTCAACACAATTTATTCGCATGCATGACTCAACAACAGATAATTCACATCATTCACATAACATATTTAAACAAGTAACCGGTTACGTATCGGACGCCCGGTCTAATTTACGATATTTAAAACTCAGACACTAGCCCTAGTACGGGCATATACGGACTATAAAACACATTACACAACTCATACAAACCATATAGCACTTATAACCATTTTTTTTTTTTTTTTTTTTGAAATCAAGAACGACTTGCATTCAACAAATCAAATCAAACGAAAGAGCCTCCAACAAACACGTAGGAGGAGACGTGAAAACAATATGGGAATTAGCTAAACAAGGGACTCTAGCCAATGTATGTGCTACCTTGTTAGCTTCTTTCCGAATAAAACAAACTGAAACCGCTACCATACTTAGTAGCTCTTCCTTACAATCTTCAACAATATCACCTACTTCCAGCAGATTCTTCTTCCTTCCTGTTATTGCTTTGACACCCAGCATAGAATCAGACTCCAGAGTTACCAAATCAGTGCTGAAACTAACCTCCTTAATCCAGGACAACGCCTCCCTGATCCCTATAACCTCAGCCTCCAAAACAGAAGCAACCATAGGAAAACACATAACTTTCCCTGCAATAAACGATCCCAGGTGATCCCTTAGCACCATTCCTATCGAGAAATTCTGGGCATTTGGAAAAACGGATGCATCGACATTGACTTTGACAGCACCCACATCTGGATGATACCATTTTTTATCAACACTCTCCACTACTGGCCTTCTCTGAGCACTGGGACTTGTAGGTTTCTTCTTCGCCTCCAACCACTCTGAAAGCATCTTAAAACTACTGTCCATAGCAAAAGCAGCTGTGACAACTTTCCCATCCCAAACTCTCTTGTTCCTCCAGTACCACACTCCCCATAAAACTACGCAAATTTTAGCCACTTCATCTGCAGATGCAGTGCTAATTTTCTCTAACAACCAGTCATGGCCATACTCTACATTACTCCAATCATACACTAAGCCCACATGATGCCAGCAATCACCTGCGAAATCACAATCGAAGAACAAATGTGCCATGTGTTCTATATCTCTCAAACACATCGGGCATGTGATAGGAACATTAACTCCTCTAGCACTCAGTCTCCTTCTAACCGGGATGACATTGCGACAAAAACGCCAAATAAAAACCTTGACCTTATGGGGAACTCTCAGATGCCAAACTTTCTTCCAGCCAATACTTTGCACAACAACTTCATCCCCAAAATTCCTGTTAACCCAATAATGATAGCCTGATTTTGCACTATACTCCCCATTATTCGAAACCGTCCAGACCACCCTATCTGCAATATCTCTCATTACTTATAACCATTTTTAAAACATCAGACGAAGCTTATTTGAATTTAAATAAGCCACAAACAATTTTTAAATCAAAAATCGGATTTTTAAATCCAATATAAGTATTTTAAATGCAATTAAATCAATTAATAAAATTAATTGACACTCTTTAAATGCTCAAACTATTTTTAAATAAATGAACCAAGCTAGAAAATAATTAAACTAAATTTTAATTAATTAAATCTAATTAATAATTAATTATTAAGAATTAACTGATTAAAAGAATTAATCAATTAATTAATTAAATTAATTATTAATCAAAAATAATTAAAATAATTAAATTTAATCAATTTTCGAATTTAAATAAATATTTATGAATTTATAAAATTTTCGGAATAATAAAATGTATTTTTAAATCAAAAAAATGATTTTTAGAATTATAAAACTATTTTTGAATTATTTTTAAAATAAAAACCCAGAAACACTATTCAGAAAATGGAATTAGGGTTTTCTGGATCGAAACCGGGTCGGGTAGGTTTTGAAAACGGGTCATGAAGAACACGGTGGGTCGCCAAGAACACCACCGGAATCCGGTGGCGGTTCCGGCCACCTACCCAGTTTCCGGCGACCACCAACACTCACAAAACACACCGATTTCCTCGGGAAAAACACGCAACTCAGCAGGGTGTCAACGATTCTTTCTATAAGCAATACGATCATCACAAACAAGGTCGAAATCGACCAAAAAGAAGCCGGCGGCGGCGACGGCTCCGTTCTCTGACCAACCGAAATCGAACCCAACACCAAAACTGATTACACACCACAACTCTACATTCCACGATCTACAACATGGTACAAAACTTAATCAAAACCGATTAACCAAGCAAAAATCCGGCCAAAGCTTCAAGCTTTTCCGGCGAACTCAAAAATTTCGTATAGCTCGATTTAAGGTTCTAAAAATCAAATAAAAATCACCAACACACTCACCACATCATATACAACTTATTCACATCATCAATTATAAAGAACAATCATAAATACAGATTCCCCCAAATTAAATCAAAAATTCGAAATAAATAAATTAGTTAAAAATCGGAAAAATTTAAAGATCATACCCACATAGATTTTGATGATGGATTTAGGTAGATGACGATGAGAGATTCAGTTTGATTACAAGAACATCGAAATCGGAATCCGATAACGCCTTCAAATTTGAGTTTGATTCTCAAGAACACGAAGAACACGTTCAGGGGTTTTTCAGATTTTTAACTGTAATTAAGCTTGATTATACGAAAAACAAAGTACGATTTGCCTTTTTATAATAAACGGAAAATAATACCCCAAACGACATTTTTGGATCGATACTGATCCGATGGATCGCTTTAAATACCATTTAACAAAATAAACGCTTTAAATCTTTAATAAAGCAGAATACACGTTTCACGAGACGATAAGCATCCATAAAGTACGGATAACTACAAGTATCGTTTAATACAAAATATACGAACCAAAATACCTCTATTACGAATATTTTTGAGTACTTCCCACTTTAACGAATGAAATATTGGTACGAACGATATACCAATCTCCCGAATAATTTGGGAACGATCCAAATTTTCTTTTCGATAATTAAAAAAAAAAAAAATAGTATGACACCCTTTTCAAAATAATTTCAAATTCCCCACACATTTCACATAGCACCACAATATCACATATTCAATCATTTAACGAATAACTTAGCACGTTTAAACAGATAAATCATTTAATAACTCTTAATATGAAATTAAAATTTCATTTCGCATCACATAATAACACGTAATTTTCCCGGATCTTACATCCTTCCCCCCTTAACAGGATTCTGTCCTCAGAATCAACTTGCGCAAACATAGGTGGATATTTTTCCAACATCTCATTCTCAAATTCCTAGGTTGACTCTTCAACCTTAGGATTTCTCCTCATACTCATACTAATTTGACTCCTCTATTACCTAAAACTTTCTCATACTGACTCAATATCTCAATTGGTTACTCAACATAGAACAAATTTAACTAAATCTCTATAGGTTCGTATTTTATGAAATACACTATGAATACACCACTCATGGAGTGGTACGCAAACTTATACGCAACTTTCCCAACACGCAGTAAATCGTCGTAAGGTAGCAATTCAAAATTGACATAGTAACTGTTGTCGTAAGGAAATCTAATCAACGGTAAATGGTCCTTCCAATTACCTTAAAAATTTAGTACACAACCATAGTCTGTCTGAATTCTTTAATTGAGTCGCGGATCTCTGTCAAATACATTTGAACCCGTCATTCCATGCCGTACTATTACCTCATTCAAATAGCTAGAGATGAACCAATTCATCTAATAAATATCTCTCGTTAATCGGTCAATAATAACTCAAATAACATCATGATTAGCTCTAAGCCTTAGCAACTCTACTACAAAGTCTATCTTAACATGTCCCCACTTCCAATCAGGAATCTCTTTAGTTGTAATCGTCTACTATACCTCTGTTACTCTGTCTTCATTTTCTAGCATCCCAAGCATTTAAATACTCACCAACATTAATATCCTTTTAAACCTCTTATATATCCTTACATTTCCTTCTTATCCATTATACTCTCTCGCTCCTTCCTGTAATTGAATTCCATTTCTCTTTCCATAACTCTTTCCTTTATGTAGCCCTTTCTCTTTAATCAATCCTGGTTGAATCCTTATTTCCGTCATTTCTTTTAGTTAATCTCTTGTTATCATAACCTCAAAGCTCCATCCTTTCTACTCCTCGTACCGAAGATATTCACATCTCAAATCTCTCTTTTACTACTCATAATGTCAACCTCTAATATAATCTCTTGGTTAATTCTATTTACTCCCAATATATCTAACAACTGCTCTCAACGATCATATACCTTCTGTGCCAATTAACTCTTCAGCTTAAAACAACCCATCATTACCTTATCCATTGTCTTTAAATCCTTATTAACACCTCTTAATCTTCTTTTCCTATCTACAATTGTGAGAATATTCCTTATCAACTTGGTGACTTAGTCCCATATCTTTAAAAGTTGTTCTACTTAGTCCTAAGAACTTAATTAATCTCCATCTGATTCCCAAATAATTTAGAAGATACATTCACAATAACACTCAGGACACCTTTTCCATGGTTCCATCTCATTTCCCAAACAGCTTGATCAGCTCGACATTATCTTGATTCTCATTCTATACATCCACATTGACTGGCAAGATCTACCTTAACTATCGTGAGCAAAAGACTTGCAACCATATCATACAATCCTGAAATACTCAAAGATCAACTCATTCTCCATTATTAGCCTATCATCAAGTTTTTTTTTTAAAGTTCTTCTCATTAAGACAGAAATCTATTATGTTCATCTTCCACAACATGGGATATCATCAGCACAATTACACATTTTTCCCAATTTCCAATCAACTTTTGAATTATCTAACTTCACCTCTTCCACATCGTAACGTTAATCGATAGAGAGAGAACAACTGGCTCCGTTATATGTTACTAGTATTCTAATCGCATCGTAATCCGCTTTCGCTCGTGGTAATTCAATCGCAAATTCTTCGTTCATTATGGTAGGGTAAATTTCAGTTCACCCTAATGGCATACCTCCCAGATTATTTGGTATAACAAAAATTCATGATATTTTGAAGTGAAAAGATTCTATATCGTAGCAAATGTCCCACAATTGGGGTTACCAAATCTGTATATTCCAAAGCAAACATTATTGGAAGTGAAGGAATTACTGAGAGACCAATTTGATCACATGAACTCAATGTTGTGTGTCTCTATTAAGACAGTACTAAAGGTAATTAGCCTTCTTGTATTTCACAACACACAAGTGACGGCGTCCCGTCAGACTTCTATCACATAGACAGATAGTCCTTGTGTCCCCTATAAATAGGGTTGTTTACCTCAGTTGGAGTAGAGAAATATAAAAGAAATTTAGAGTCGGAATGACAACCAGGGCCTTTCGATAAGAAATCTCAAATACACACCTTGGATTGAAATTGAATAGATTCCAAAGGTGTTATTTCAGAAAAGAAGAACAACCAGAAAGGAAGTATCAACAAATAGTGTTACATCACAATTAGAGTTATCCACTCCGGAAGAATGAAGGAGTTGGAATTTAAATAACATATTTTTCAACAAGCCTCAAAATTTGAAATAGGCATATCAATAATCTTTGGCGCAATTTAAAACATGATTGATCAAGAGTATCAAATATAAGATCAACAGGTGGAATATATCCGTCAACACAGGTTTCTCTTTAAAGGAATGTCAAATATTTCATTAGGATGGGAGGGTATTACCAAGGTCTTCACATATGCCTCCTCCGTCGACTCCTTCGATAGCTCGTTATTCGATTTCAGCCCTTCTTTTCCACGTTATTCGATTTCAGCCCTTCTTTTCCATGTCGCAAGGTTATCAATATCGTACGTCGTCGTCGACTCGTAATAGTCCTTGAAGATTCCGCCATAGACGTCTACAAACGCAAGAAGTTCTATCCATTTCAGCACAACTATCTCAATCAAATACCTCTATCTTAACTCACTCAGCTGTACTATATCCAATAGTCCAATACGAACTCTAAATGAGCTCTGACGTTCCTTATATAACTATATACACTCCCACACACTCTCGTTTCTAGTTTTACTATAACCCTTGCTCTGATACCAGCTGTAACGCCCCCAAATCCGGGGTCAAAGGATTTGGTCGTCACACTGCACTCTTAATCCAAACAACCTGTTCAATATAAAATCAACACAATAATAATAATAATAATAATAATATCTGTGACCCCAACTCTACCAAGAATCTTTAAAGGTTATAGTGCTAGAAACAAGAATCCAAAATTTCATTACAACAATCTTTCTTCTTTACAACCATTCTCTTTACATAAATTCTAATACACCAGTATAACTTCGATAAGAAGTATACCAGGTAACTAACTTTACACAATATAATATATATTCAATAGAAAACATCTATATGCAAAACCTCTCACTAGCTCCAATGCTCTGGATCAAAACGTCTTTACGCTAATATCTTTCCCCATCTCTGATCAGCTATGCGGACAACTCTCGCCAATACACCTTCTTTCTGGCAGGCTAAAATATATATAAATAAAACAAGTATGAGCGAATGAATTGCTCAGCAAGCGCATTATTAAATATAATACGAAAGGTTTCCAAAATAAACTTTGGATTTTCAAATAAACAAGCCTTTGGCTTAAACATTTGTAATCTCTAATATTTTCAAAACAAGTTTGGTAATTTACCACAATTTCTCATTCTTCTTCTCTCAATTGAATAGTTTAAAACACAAAAAGATTTATATTGGTCGTTACGGCGACCGGATCAACAATATCTACAATAGTAAGTAGAAAATATGAAATAAATATAACTCATACGTCTTCAAGACCATAGTTTGTACAAAAATACTAATTTTGAAGATAACAGGTCTATTCATAACATTCTCTAAAACCAACAACTCTGGAAGGGTAGAATAATCAAGGAGTAAGAATGAGCCATCACGCTCGGTCAAGAAATAAAGAACGCACTTCAAGACTTTAATATAGTACCGACTGGGTATGCGGTATGAATAAAACTCATCAAGATAGATATCTCACGACTGCCAATGGAATCACGGAAGTGGATTTCGACTATTTGGAATCCAAATGAATTAAGAGTAAGTGATTTCAGCAAGGTTGAAACCACCATTTATTAATCAACAACCAACAATTTTACGCAACGAATAAACCTGAATATCAGGTCATAACTCACAAGTACAAAACATATGGATGTAACTCATCCCAGAAATAAGAATTAATATTAGAATCGGATTTTTAACATTTATCAAATCAAAGGTTGTGCTGCTGGCCAGCCACGCATCAACCCCGGACTTGCTTATAGCAAAGTCCTCTACTGGATCCTAGGCCAATCTGGGCCTTAATTTATTCCGACCATAAATATGGCCCGACCAATTACTGGTCCCATTTAAAAACATTCCAATCCTATATTATATATATATACGTCAGGTGTCAGAACAATTGACAACCTTCCTTCGACAATCAGGTGTCGGAAGAATCGACAACCTAATACAACAATTGCTGGAAAACTCACGTTCCAGGAAACAGTTCAATTATGAAGAATCCATTAAGGAATAACAATATAATCTAGTATCGACGAGATCGACACAATATGGGGAGGTGCATATGAAAAGTGATAATATAATAAGCATCGACGAGTTCGATGTAACAACTGGGATATAATGAAGAATAAACAATGACATGCTCAACCAGATTTAGTCTGATATGAAACAGGCATTATGATATCAACAGAATTTGTAACAACTCAATATAGAATAGGGTTCAAAGAACAGGCTCTAGATGGCCTCAACAGTTCAAATTATCACATCATGGAAGAATTAGTTAAGATTCAACAATCTGGTAAGTGACAAGAAAGTCAAGTTCAAGTTTAAGAAAAATTCAGGGTGAAGTTTATAAATGAAGAAAACAAGGGTTTATTAACTTCTGACAGAAATAGTTCAAGTCCTTCGAACATATACTTATAATAGATAAGCCTCGTATTTGAAGGAAGTAAACTAAATCATGCACATCATAAATGAATTCAAATCAGGGAATGGATCAGATGACCGCATTAACAAGAAATGATAATAATACTTGCAAGGGTGCAGGATGGAAAAATGGAATACTTGTAGAACAAGTACCACAACTTCGGAATTTAAAATAACATTTTCAACATAGGGTTCACAAGTTCCCACTCATCTAGGGTTGGCAATATTCCAACCTAATGTTTTAAAATCATGTCTTTTAAAAGAAAGCCTTAGTATACGACCCATAATTATCTCTTCAAACTTTTCAATATAATAAGTATATCTTTCCAATCAATATGAAAATATGAATCTAAACTCAAAAGGTATAAAAGAGTACTCGTCAATTTACGAGATTAAATAACATACTTGCAATTCAATGCAAAGAAATCAACATTTGAAAATTCAGTAATAAGCATTCAACATGCATACTAATAATTCAAGATAATATCCCTTAATTAATAAGCAAGGGTATAAACACTTGCCTCTGGTCCTTAGCTATTTCGTAACACTGAAACAATACGATTCCCTCCTTATCCTGTCTTATCGCACGATTCTCTACTTCCGTCCTTCTTTGCTCTAACGCTCTTGCGAACACCACTAGTCTGCTTTTACCATTTCGAATCCACGTGCCAGCCTCGATAGTCAAACATGAGACGGTACTTAGTCTTCAACGTATGATTTCACATTCCATAAACGATTGTAACTTAACTTCGATAATCTGACTCGTCTCGTCCAATAGCCTCTGTTGCACAGACAACCACATTTCAATTGATAGAATGATCACAACTAACTATACAAGTAATCCTCATAACTCGCTTGACGAAACTCCCCATACTATAAAAGTCAACATCTAAGTCAACGGCCTCGTAAATCTCACTTTCTAACATAACCGACAAATTTCTATCCCAACTACCCCTCGTGATGATATTAGACACGACCAAATACTCAAACAAGTCTCAACAAAATTTATTCGCATGCATGACTCAACAACAGATAATTCACATCATTCACATAACATATTTAAACAAGTAACCGGTTACGTATCGGACGCCCGGTCTAATTTACGATATTTAAAACTCAGACACTAGCCCTAGTACGGGCATATACGGACTATAAAACACATTACACAACTCATACAAACCATATAGCACTTATAACCATTTTTAAAACATCACACGAAGCTTATTTGAATTTAAATAAGCCACAAACAATTTTTAAATCAAAAATCGGATTTTTAAATCCAATATAAGTATTTTAAATGCAATTAAATCAATTAATAAAATTAATTGACACTCTTTAAATGCTCAAACTATTTTTAAATAAATGAACCAAGCTAGAAAATAATTAAACTAAATTTTAATTAATTAAATCTAATTAATAATTAATTATTAAGAATTAACTGATTAAAAGAATTAATCAATTAATTAAATAAATTAATTATTAATCAAAAATAATTAAAATAATTAAATTTAATCAATTTTCGAATTTAAATAAATATTTATGAATTTATAAAATTTTCGGAATAATAAAATGTATTTTTAAATCAAAGATATGATTTTTAGAATTATAAAACTATTTTTGAATTATTTTTAAAATAAAAACCCAGAAACACTATTCAGAAAATGGAATTAGGGTTTTCTGGATCGAAACTGGGTCGGGTAGGTTTTGAAAACGGGTCATGAAGAACACGGTGGGTCGCCAAGAACACCACCGGAATCCGGTGGCGGTTCCGGCCACCTACCCAGTTTCCGGCGACCACCAACACTCACAAAACACACCGATTTCCTCGGGAAAAACACGCAACTCAGCAGGGTGTCAACGATTCTTTCTACAAGCAATACGATCATCACAAACAAGGTCGAAATCGACCAAAAAGAAGCCGGCGGCGGCGACGGCTCCGTTCTCCGACCAACCGAAATCGAACCCAACACCAAAACTGATTACACACCACAACTCTACATTCCACGATCTACAACATGGTACAAAACTTAATCAAAACCGATTAACCAAGCAAAAATCCGGCCAAAGCTTCAAGCTTTTCCGGCGAACTCAAAAATTTCGTATAGCTCGATTTAAGGTTCTAAAAATCAAATAAAAATCACCAACACACTCACCACATCATATAGAACTTATTCACATCATCAATTATAAAGAACAATCATAAATACAGATTCCCCCAAATTAAATCAAAAATTCGAAATAAATAAATTAGTTAAAAATTGGAAAAATTTAAAGATCATACCCACATAGATTTTGATGATGGATTTAGGTAGAGGACGATGAAAGATTCAGTTTGATTACAAGAACATCGAAATCGGAATCCGATAACGCCTTCAAATTTGAGTTTGATTCTCAAGAACACGAAGAACACGTTCAGGGGTTTTTCGGATTTTTAACTGTAATTAAGCTTGATTATACGAAAAACAAAGTACGATTTGCCTTTTTATAATAAACGGAAAATAATACCCCAAACGACATTTTTGGATCGATACTGATCCGATGGATCGCTTTAAATACAATTTAACAAAATAAACGCTTTAAATCTTTAATAAAGCAGAATACACGTTTCACGAGACGATAAGCATCCATAAAGTACAGATAACTACAAGTATCGTCTAATACAAAATATACGAACCAAAATATCTCTATTACGAATATTTTTGAGTACTTCCCAGTTTAACGAATGAAATATTGGTACGAACGATATACCAATCTCCCGAATAATTTGGGAACGATCCAAATTTTCTTTTCGATAATTAAAAAAAAAAAAAATAGTTTGACACCCTTTTTAAAATAATTTCAAATTCCCCACACATTTCACATAGCACCACAATATCACATATTCAATCATTTAACGAATAACTTAGCACGTTTAAACAGATAAATCATTTAATAACTCTTAATATGAAATTAAAATTTCATTTCGCATCACATAATAACACATAATTTTCCCGGATCTTACAATAATGATCATGGTGATGGTGGTGGAGACACTGGTAACAATGGAGATACCACCAACACTGGAGAAGAATCATCAAGGCAATCAAGCAACAACTCAGGGGGAACAAATGAAGGATCAACTAGTCACTCACAACATCAAAGTGAATTTCAAGGCGAATCATCAAGATCAAATCTTCCAAGACAGACTGTTTGGAATAGAGCTCATCCTTTTGAGCTGATCATTGGTGATCCAGATGTTGGAGTTAAAACTAGAAGTGCTACTCAGAATGAATGTCATTTCTCAGCATTTCTATCTAAAATGGAGCCATAGAAAACTGAGGAAGCACTGACTGATCCAGATTGGGTGATTACTATGCAAGATGAACTCAATCAGTTTGAACAACAGCAAGTCTGGAAGCTGGTACCCAGGCCAAAGAACAAGAAAGTAGTTGGTACAAGATGGGTATACAGGAACAAGCTAGATGAGGATGGCATTGTAACAAGAAACAAGGCAAGACTGGTTGCACAAGGGTATTCACAAGCTGAAGGCATTGATTATGATGAAACCTATGCACCAGTGGCTAGACATGAGGCCATCAGGATGTTCTTAGCATTTGCTGCTTACTCCAATTTTAAAGTCTATCAAATGGATGTTAAGAGTGCATTCCTGAATGGTGAACTTGATGAAGAAGTGTATGTGGAACAGCCCCTGGCTTTGAAAATCAGGAGCTTCTGGACTTTGTGTACTTTCTCTTCAAGGCTATCTATGGTCTCAAACAAGCCCCAAGAAAATGGTATGACACTCTCTCTGGTTTTCTTTTAGAAAATGGTTTTGTTAGAGGTATCATAGACAAAACTCTTTTTTCAAAAAAACACAAAAGTGATATGATATTAGTCCAAGTCTATGTGGATGACATCATATTTGGGTCTACTAATGATAATCTCTGTAAGAGATTTGCTGAGCTAATGCAGAGTAAATTTGAAATGAGTATGATGGGTGAGCTGAAGTTCTTTCTTGGATTACAAGTAAGTCAAAGGTCAAATGGTATATTTATTTGTCAATCCAAGTATCTCAAAGAACTCCTCAAGAAGTATCACATGGAGGATTCAACATCAGCAAGGACTCCATCTTCAACAACCATCAAACTTGGAGCTTCTGACAAATCTATCAAGGTAGATGTTACAAGCTATAGAGGTATGATTGTCTCCTTACTCTATCTTACTGCTAGTAGACCAGATATTATGTATGCTACATGCTTGTGTGCAAGGTTCCAAGCGGACCCTAGAGATGTACATCTCGTTGCTGTGAAAAGAATCTTGAGATATCTTAAGGGTACACCTAATCTAGGTATCTGGTACCCTAAAGATTCTGGTTTTAATCTTGTTGGATATACAGATTCTGATTATGCAGGTAGTGTTGTGGATAGAAAGAGTACCTCTGGGAGTTGTCAATTCCTAGGAGGTAGGTTGATTTCCTGGTATAGCAAGAAACAACAAACAGTTTCCAATTCAACAGCAGAAGCTGAATATATTGCTGCTGGAAGCTGTTGTGCTCAGATCTTATGTATACGGAATCAATTAAAGGACTATGGCTTTGCATTAGACAAAATTCCCATATTTTGTGATAATACAAGTGCCATAGCAATCTCCAACAACCCTGTGCAGCACTCGAGAACAAAGCACATTGATATCAGGTATCATTTTATCAGAGAGCATGTCATGAATGGAACTGTGGAGTTACATTTTGTACCCACAGAAGAACAGACTGCAGATATATTCACTAAATCTGTTGACGAATCCATATTTATCAAGTTAGTTGGTAAATTGGGTATGTTAAACAGTCTTAGTGATTGACAATATCTCTGTCAGGTTTGTTCTTTCAAAATTCATTTTCTCTTGTCATTTAAATGATATTCACTGCCAATTCTCATTTAATATTACATGCTTGTGTAGTTAAATAGCTCTGAATAATTTATTTTCTTTAAAAATATTTTTCTCATATTTTTTAAGTAGAGAAATGTATTTTTATTGAAAATATATTTATTTAGAATTATTTAGATATTTTTCAGATTGTAAATATTGTTGTTTAAATATTTCTGCAAGTTTATATTAATTTTATGCATTTCTATAATTTTCTGCATATTTTTCTAGAATTTATGGAATTTTCTGTGAATTTTTCTAGATTTTTATTAATAATTCATGCATTTTTATAAATTCTATGCATTTTTCTGTAAAGTCTCAGTATTTTTCTGCATTTTAGAATAATTTTGTTTAGTTTTATTAAATTATTCTGTTTTTTTTTCTGTTTATCTTAGTCTGTTTTTAAAGGATAGTACTACCGCTTTTTAGTTTATTTTAGTTTCCTTTTAATTTCTTAGTACTACTAGCCTTTTCTGCTAATAGTACTACCGTCTTTTCTTTTCTTTTAAAACGATAGTACTACCGGTTCAGTTCGATAGTACTACCGTTCTTTTAGATAGTATTTCTAGTATTGTTTTTAATTAAAATTCTGTTTTAATAATGATAGTCCTACCGGGTTTGTTAATAGTACTACCGTGTTTTCTTTTTTCTTTTTACCATAGTACTATTAGTTCTATTACTTAGTACTATCAAATATATATATATATAGTCGTTTTTTTTACCTTTTACCATAATACTACCACCAGTTCATGTTTTTACATAACTGATTTTTTACATTCTCTCTTTTATTCTTCATTCAAACGAAGCTCTGTCCATTTCATTTTCATTTTCAGAGTTCGTTTCTTTCTTGTTTTTGAATCTAAAACCATCACTGAACAGATCTAATCAAGCCCATTAATTCGAGTACTTAAAATCCAAGTTTCATTGAGATTTTAGTTTTTGAGTTTTTCAAATTCAAAGGGTTCTGTGATTCGTTTTTAGTGATTAATAGGTGTTTTTGAGTTCTAAAAATAGTACAGTGTGTGGTTTGTGTCAAGGATTAACATACTAAAATCTGGTAATTTTTGGAGAACTTTGAAAATTTGGATTTTTAATTAATTTTAAAATCCTTAAATTCGAATTATTCATAATTATTTGAGTTTTTGATTTTCTGTGTTAATTTTTACTTAGTAAATTATGGCTCAGAATTTTGAGGTTGTTAAAAACAATTATATTGGATATTTTGATCCGTTGAAATGCCCGATTGATCGTTTTCGACCTTGGATTCAGTTTTTAAATTCGCAGTGTTATGTGAGTCGTGCTATATGTTTATCTGCTGATTTAAAGATTGAACCACTGAGATTATTGTGTTCTAGTGCTGTAGTTTCTGATGATTTGAATTCTATATTCTTCACAATTGAGCACACACAATACACTATTACTGAAGGATTGTTTTGTGAAGTTTTTCAACTTCCTAGGGACAACTTTGATAGGACTCCTTCTGATATTGAAGTAATTCAGTTTTTCAACAGAATTCATTATCAAGGTCCTTTGGAGTTGCCCAAACTCAGTAAAGCTAATTTGGTCTGTGAATGGGATGTCTTATTTGATACTTTAGCTAAAGTTTTCATCAATTGTACTAAAAGCAATTTTCAAAATATTCCATCTTTGTTGCAGTACATTGCTTATGCTATTGTGTTTAATGTTAGACTTAACATTGGTCATCTTATCTGGAGTCTTATAGTTAGGAGAGTATCTAATGCCAGGATTGATCATGATAGTGGTAGAAAAGTCAGGTGTTTCTATCCTAGATTTCTCACTATCTTAATCAATCATGTGCTATCTGATGCTCACAAGGACTTGTTTTTAAATGCTGTATCTGTTCCTTCTCCTACTACTTCTAGTAAGTTCTATCAAAGACTCCACACTTCTTAAAAATTGAACATGACACCAGTGGTAGTCAGGCCATTCATGGCACATTTCATTAACCTTCCTACTTTTGAACCTTTTGTTCCTGATCAACAACTAGTCATTGCAGCTGGAACTTCAGAGGAACTGCCAATACAGGTAATACATCCTATCTCTGAATCATCTGGCACCTTTGCTGAAACCCAAGTGGTTGATAGGACAGACCAAGAGGTTGTAGAACCACAATCTCTATCCCAGGTCAGAGAGCCAAACACAGTGTCTAATCCTTTACCCTCTCAACCTGGATCTGCTTCAATGTTAAGACAAAGGTCTAGTAGTGAACAAACACTAAGTGCACCCACAGCTCTGTCTCCACCACTAAAGAAAAGGAAAACCTATAGAGAGACATCTGTAAGCCCATCCATGTCCTCCCAACAGGATATGGACTTTGAAATGGCCATTGAACAGTCTCTGGAGACATCCTCTCAACAGGATGAATCTATTGAAATTCGCCATCGGGCCCTGACAACCTGTAATGAGTCAAGCACTCTCCCATTACTCACAATGGGAGAAGACATCCAAATAGAAGAAACTCAGGACACGTTGTTAGGAGAGCACTTAGGATCTGAAACAGTGCCTACCATTGTCACGGTAGAAGTGCCTTCACAGGCATCAGAGGGAAAATCTGATTCTTTGCCACCTATAATAGAATCATTTTCTCCCCTCCCAGAGGGAACATCTCTGGCTCCCTTAAGGGATTTTTCACTCGCAGTTTTTACTGGAGAAAGTGAAAGGCAACCTGATGAGTCTGTCCTTGAAGAAATTCAGTATACAATGTCAAATATTTTGACAGACTCATTCAGGGATCGGGAATTGCGAACTCCCATTGCACCACCACTGACCTCTCTTGAAGGGGCTAGGGTGATTTTTACTGCAGGTACATCTTCTAAAAATCTAAACAGACAGTTAGTTGTGAGAGACATGAGTCAAACACAGAGTGATACACAAGCACGTGAGATGAGTGAAACACCACTGAGAGCAATTGAAGTGAGTGCACACACTGACACAAACACTGCTTTGTTGTTGAACCATCTAGCTGATCTACAAAGGAAGTTACAAGAAACCCAGGCTGAGAACACTCTTCTGAAAGCACATGTGGTTGCACAATCTACCACCTCTGTATCAAATCAGCTGGGTACTGTGACAGATGACCTGGAAGGATTGAAGAATAATCTACTCCCGAGGCTGAATTCAATCCAACAATCTCAAGTACTGGTGGCTTCAGACATCTCTGATATTATAACGTCAAATGCTCAGATATCGGAGAGTGTTAAGGAGATTGCTTCTATTTCTACAAAGGTAGACCTTATTCTGCAAACATTTGATGAAAACCAGAGGTTTAATGAACAAAGGATGTCTAAGATTGAAGGAGGAATGGAGCATCTTAATGAAGGGATGAAGCACCTATACTACATGATCAAGGAATCACATCAACCTACTGAAGAGCAAAGAACATTCTTTGAGGGAGATGATGATGAGGATGATGATGCTGATGAAGGAGGAGATGGAAAAGAAAGAGGAGAAATAAGGGGAACATCTGAGGTGAATCCTAGGGCTTCCACAGCTCAAACTGTAGAGGATTCCTCAACTAAGGGGGAGAAGGAGAAGAAAGGAGAAGACAAAGAAGCTGGAGGAGCTTCTGGAAAGGATAAAGGGAAAGGTAAACAATCAATGGAGGAGTCTGCTTTTGATGATGCCTACTACTACCACGGTGAACAGGATAACTTCCAATTTGACACATCTGGTGATCTGAGGAAGACCATACCTGAAGAAGCTTTTGGTGAGGAGGAGGTTGAGGAGGCAGCCAACTTTGATGATTGGGAAGATGAAGCTGATCTATACACACCCGACCCTTTGTTTGAGAAGGAGTTGAAGAAACAACAGGCAGAGTTGAGAAGAAAGGAAGATGAGAATGCCAAGGTCTCCGACATCATATCTCAAAAGTTGAAAATTCAAAAGGCTGAACATGAAGACAAACAACGTCTTCATAGTATTCATGTCAAAGAAAGGAGATTGGATGTTAGGATGAAGCAAGGAATCAAATGGGATAAGGCAAGGGAGATGTTTGATATCCCTCAGAGAGGCACAAACAACGATGCTACTTTTCTAAAGCTGCTTGAGAAGATCAGAACTGTTAATCCAGACAATTCATTATACATGAAGGCATTGAAGGAAGATATCCTAAGGATTACGTCTGCATTTGATCAAGTAAGGCAAGAACTGTTCATCTATGTCTCAAGTGCTCTTGAAGGGTCATTCACCATTTCTCTTGACCTCCTACAAAGAAGATCTCTCTCTGAATTGTGGATTCTTATGAGTAAGGTAAAGAGATCTTCTTGCTTGAACGAGCTTCTGTATGACCGGCTGAGAGATTCTGCTATGAAGGCCAGCCCTCAAGTTGTACATTTTCCTTATGAAGTCAAAATCTACAGAGGTACAACTTTAGAGACTGTGAGGCTGGATCCTGATTCCATGAAGCTACAGACTGCTATGCAACTGGTGAAGTTGGAGAATCTTCTTAGAACTTCTGGGTTTGCTTCTGTAGAGAAGTCTGAAGTTGCTGATATGATTTCAGACTACTGCACGGAGAAAATTCCAAGGTATGCTCAGATGAAGAATAGATTGAAGAAGATCACCACTCAACCAGTAATGCCAAGTGGTGTGGTTTCTGAAAGTGACCGTGTCCTTGACAAAGATCTTCTAGTCACCTTGCAAGAAGCTGAAGAAGGTGAAATTAGAGACTAAAGGCATGATGTAGTTAGCTCAATTTGTAAATGTTATATGTTTAGAGCTAGGTAAATCAAGATAGGAAATGTATTCATATGTTCAGTCTAGAGGAACATCTATCTTGTATTTATCTTTACTGTTTGAATCTGGATATTGTTATATCTAATCCATAACTTTTTATTATTTGCTTGGCTCTTAAAAGTCTTATATTTTCTTGTTTTAGTTGAGTTATCCTCTAGAGGTATTTGGTTGTTATTGTCTAACAAACAAATAGGGGGAGATTGAAAGGCATATGTCTAGGCCTATTTGTAAACACCGAGGATTCTACTCAACTTTAATTAAGATAAAATAAGTAAATAATAAAAAATCAAATGTCACAGGAATCTCAGAAGATTAAATCTGTCAAAGAAAGAAGATTAAAGTCATCTACAGACTTGAAGTTATTCTACACTGGAAGAAGTTCATTTATTTGATCAAGCCTCAGTGAAGTATTCAAGAAAGTGGATCTATTTAAAGTGACAGAGATTTCAGAAGTGTGACGGGAAAAAGTACAGGTTACAGTCCTTTGTTTAAATAGAAGGAGAAAAGAATCACAGCTTAAAGTCAAGAATGAAGAACAACCATTAAAGTTAGTCGCTCATGAACCAGACAATACATGGAGTGTCAACATTAGCCAGTGGAAGTTCGTCATCAATTTCAGTGGTTCTTAGAATTAGTTTAATTCTCTTTTAATATTATTCTATAAGATAATTAATTTAATCATTGAATTAATTCTTTCAGAATTAATTTCATATATTAAATTAATCAATCTAGATCTTAAGTAATTTTATGTATAAATTAATTCTCTTGAATTAATTTATTTATGAAATTATTTGAGTCATTTATTTAATTTATTTAATCAGTGAATTAATTCTAAAAGAATAAATTCATTTGTTAAATCAATTAAAAGTAGAATATATTAAATCAGTTTTAATCATAATTTCATTTAGTACTAGAAGTACTATCAGTTACTACTAGTAGTACTATCCTTTATAATACTACCGATAGTACTACCAATATAATTGGTTAGTACTACCGAAAGTACTACTAAGGATAATTATAGTACTACCGAGTATTAATTGAAATGAAATGCAGAGAATTTGTTTGGCGCGTGGGAAGTAGTCTGTTGACTTGGTTAAATAGTTATGTTTGATCAAACAGGCAGATAACACAATTGAAGACAGAAAGAATACAGCTTCTCATTTTACTCTCTTCTGTTATTCAAGCGAACCAACTGCAAAGCTCAAATTAATTCCTGTAATAAATTCTAGCCATCAAAGTTATATCCAATCCACTAGAATTCAATTACTTGTACTGCTTTGACAATCTAGCGGATCATAATCCCTAGAATTTCTATCGAACTACTTTTTAGTATTCGATCCTTTTATTACAAATATAGAGAAATTCATGTCGAATTTATTCTAGATTTGTTTTAACAAGAACCTTGTAATCTGTGCACTGAATTGTAACACCCCTCAAGTTTAATAGAGTTTCTATTTAACTTGAATATTGTTTCAGTTTTTATTCCGCACTAATTTGTTCTAAACAGTTAAATCTTTTAAAGGACAAATTCGATAAAACGGTATAGTTTGTATTCAACCCCCCTTCTACAAACGTATCAGGACCTAACAGTATATGTTAAAGAGCATTTTTACGATAAGATATCGGGTAACTGTTATTCGATGATTATTTATTTAATGAATATTATTTTTGAATATTCATTTAAGGCTTATTTATTCAATGAATATTATTTTGAATATTCATTTAATCCTTATTTATTCAATGAATATTATTTTGAATATTCATTTAATCATTATTTATTTAATGAATATTATTTTGAATATTCATTTAATCATTATTTATTTAATGAATATTATTTTGAATATTCATTCAAGGTTTATTTAGTTAATGAATATTATTTTGAATATTCATTCAACCACTATTTATTTAATGAATATTATTTTTGAATATTCATTTAAAGTTTATTTATTTAATAAATATTATTTGATTATTTAATAAATACTTTTAACACGTTTAAAAAAAATGAGAAATGTTATTTAAAGTTTATCCCCGACCTTCAATAATTACGAAGGATATTCTAAGCTGTATTAATAATTATTTCAAATCAAAGGGAGGTTCCCAAACACTATTTTTCCATTTAAATCTATCTTTTAAGAGGATTTAAATACTCGCTCAACTACCAAAAATATGGGAAACCAGATTTAAGTGACTGCTACTCATTTTAAACTCTCAACTCAAAACTGTCAGGGGACAGATATTTTCTCTGAGCAATTTAATTGCTGCAAGTCAAATGTTGTGTTACTACCTCAACGATCATGGAGTAAATTGATGGAACAAGTCGATATCCATTAACAAGCAATAGCTTGGGAAATATTGGAGAATCTTCCTTTCCAACCTAGATATAACTACTTAGTGGAGTCGTATCAACAAGTATTACACTTGGGGAAAGGAGGACGATCTTTACGTTTCAGAGTCATGGATTTCATCCGAACTAGGAGTGGTGTAAGAGGTCCAGTTGCGCCGACCCATCCATTTTATTGCCCCAAATGGGCCGGGAGATCCGGGAAGGCGGTAGACAATGTCAGGCTGTCGTGATTCTTCCATCTACATGTAGAAAACATATTTTTGTCGTACGACCTGCTACTGATCATAGTAAGGTTGGGACAACGGGCGCGGTAGCAACTCCGGTATTAGTTCATCATCCAATTATGGATAATTCTGCAACATGTATTGAAAGGGACCAAGGATGACATTCTTGGTTCAGGTTTACCGATCATGTTGGCAGGGGGTTTTCTGCAACATGTATTGAAAGGGACTAAGGATGACATTCTTGGTACATGTTAACCGATCATGTTGGCAGGGGATTTGAAAAATATTCAAAAATAAAGTTACAATAAATCCTTGCAACTTCATCTTTTATTTTATGAGTTATGACTCTGATAAAACCTTACTCAGATTATATATGCATAAATGGATTTTGGGTTACGGAACATTATATGAAATTTTCCTCGTAACTTCATCTTTTATATCATATGACTCTGTGGATACCTTACATAACATGAGTTATGGTAAGGGAGTTGTTTATACTGAATCACCTTATAACTTCATCTTTTAAGTTATATGTTGATATTCTGCTTACATAGCAGATATTTTTCGGAAAGGTTATATTGGTTTACTTTGAAACCTCATCTTTTATATTATACTAGAACTTTGTTCATAATATAGTAAAAGTTTGCAGAAATATTATGAAAATGATATTTGAAATACAACAATGGTACTGTTTTTGGAATACATTCCGATAAGGAAATAATTTCAGTATCGAGATATTTTGACAAATTATTGTCTTATACCCGCTTTATTCTGGGTTGAGTTAAAGGCAGGATTATGCCATACTTTTATTACCTTGCTGAGCTATCGCTCACTCTTGCTATTGTTTTATAAATATTATATAGCAGCGAAGCCGGATACCAAGGATTCGGCGCACATCCCTCAGGCGAGTGGTAAGCGCAAGGCATTCTCATGAGCAGTTTCTAGCAGTGATCCTGGTAGTAGTGTGAACCAGTCAGATCAAGCTGGAGCTTTTGGTATTCATCTTATGTATAGATATGAATGGTATGAGAAGGTGGTGAGTATTACAAGGCTAAGTTTGTAATGTACCATTACTTAGGAGTTGTATCAGTAGCATATTCAAAAGACATTTGGGTATTGTTAGATATAATTGCTGACGTTTGTTCATCAGTGTTTAAGTAACATGTACATATCAAAGTTTATCTAGAAGCTAGTCAGAGTTTGTTAAAGTCTGACTAGATGAAGAGTTTACTGAAGCCAGTCAGAGTTTGATAAATACTGACGTGGTAATAGTTGACTTAGCTGTCGGTGCAAAGATAAAGATTCTAGAAGCAATATATTCTGAAGATGGAAAGAAGCAGAATATATTGATACAGCTAAGGAAACGGAATAGAAGATTGAAGCAATCCTTAATTGATAAGTTTTGTATAGCTAATTTATAGGAGTATCAATTAGATAAGGATTGTATGTAGCTGTGTACTATATAAACACAGATAGGTTATCCCTAGAAGGGACGCGAACATTGAATACATTATTCTTGTAACCTAGTAGCTCTTTGTGATTCATTAACATCACTAAGAGAGAATTATTTAATATAATTCAGTTTGTTGATTTACAAACTTGTGTTCTTGATTGTTATTCTCATACATACTTGATTATATATTGTGTAGTCGGCCTAACAATTGGTATCAGAGCCAAGGCTGTTTAATATATACAGTTTTACGATTCAAACACAGTATTAATCATGTCTAAAGAAAATCAAACTGCTCCTAAGGCTGAACAGGTTAAGCCCAATTCTGTGAGTCGATATGAAACAATCAGGGTTCCAATTCTCAGGCCAGTAGAGTATCCGATTTGGAAGGTGAAGATGACCATGTTTCTGGAGGCTACAGATCCAGAATATCTTGACAGAATCAATGATGGTCCTCATATGCCGACTAAATTGTCCCCTGTTGTTGATGGTCAAGAACAAAAGACTGTTCCAAAGGAAAAGAAAGATATGACTCCTGAGGACATCTCATCAATTGCAAAAGATGCAAAGGTTAGACATCTTCTCCACAGTGCTTTAGATAATGTTATGTCTAACAGAGTAATTGGCTGCAAAACTGCCAAAGAGATATGGGATGCTTTAGAAGTCAGATGCCAGGGAACAGGTGCTATTAAGAAGAACAGAAAGACAATACTCACACAGGAGTATGAGCACTTTGATTCAAGACCTAATGAAACCTTGACTGAGACTTATGACAGATTTTGCAAACTATTGAATGATCTGTCTCTGGTTGATAAAGAATATGAGCTTGAAGAGTCTAATCTCAAGTTTCTGTTATCTCTACCTGAAAAGTGGGATTTAAAGACAACCACAATAAGAGATAATTATGAGCTTGCTGATACAGATCTTGATGAAATCTATGGGTTATTGAAAACTCATGAACTAGAGATAGAACAAAGGAATATAAGATTGAGTAAAAAGACAAAATCTGTTGCTCTCAAAGTCGAGGAGAAGCCCATTAAGAAGGAATCATCAAGGAAGAAAGCCAAGGGAAAGGCTTTAGTTATTAAATCTGAAAGTGAGTCATCAAACTCTGATGATGACTCAAACTCTGATGAAGCTTCTGACTCTGATGATGATGAAGAACAGATGATGCAAATGGCTGCATTGATGGTGAAGACCTTCAAGAAGATGGGATTCAAGAACTTCAAGAAGGGAAAGAGATTCTCAAGGAAAGATTCAAACTCTGAAAGGAGAAGTTTCAGAAAGTCTGATGGAAGGGAGACCAAATCTGGTAAGAAGGATAAATCTGAAATCCAGTGCTACAGGTGTAAGGAGATGGGTCACTATGCCCCAGAGTGCAAGAAAGGCAAATCTGAGAAAGCACTCATCTCTAAAGGCAAAGACTGGGCAGATACTTCAGACTCTGATGATGGAGAAAATTATGCTCTTATGGCAACTGTCAGAGATGAGACTGAATCATCTGAAAATAAGGTACCCCTAACTACTTATGCTTATGATACTGATAATATATATGAGTTAAGAGTATATCTGAAAAGCGTACATGTTAGCTATAGGGATCAGACTTTAGAGAATGAGAGAATTAAATCTGAGAATCTTAGTCTTAAAGATAGAAACAAGTTTCTTGAAGGAGAACTTGAAAGTATGAAGCAGATTCAAAAAGAAAGAGATGATGCTGTTTATGTAGAACAGGAGTTGCTGAAAAGATATAAGCAATTAGAATCTGATCTAGAAAAAGAAAGAAAAATAATCAAAACTTGGACAGATTCTGGAAGAGACACTCATCAAGTGTTTCAGACTGATTCTGTAGGTTTAGGTTATTGTGAAAATGATGAACTAAGGTTTAAAGACAAGGTTAAGGTAAAACCACAACTTAAACCTGTGAAATTTGTTCCAGAAGCCAATAAGTTAAAATCTGTTGTAATAAGGGAAGCTGATATGGAATCAGATGAAGCCTGTGAAAAACAGGAAAATATTATAACAGAAAATCTTATGGAATTAGAAACTGTTAGAAAACCAGTAAAAACTTGTGAAAAACAGGTTAATGTTGGTTTGATGACAGGAAAACAGTTCAATCATAAGTTGAAAGAGGTAAAATCTGCCATGAAACCAAAAGGGTCCAAGAAGAATAGGAATGGAAAGATAGGCATAAATAATAGAAATAATCATTTGCCTACTGGTGCTGCTCCAAGGAAAACATGTTATAATTGTGGTAGTTCTAATCATCTTGCTAATTACTGCACAAAGAATAAAAATATCAATTCTTTATCTTCTACATCAGGAGTAAAGAATGATTATGTTAGGGTTAGACCACAGACTTTATGCACACACTGTGGGAGCACTTGGCATTCCATTTATACTTGCAAGAGTTATCATGCTATTTATCACAACTATTATGAGCTAAAACCCAATCTGAAGTGGGTTAGAGCAAACTCTGCAAGTGTAAAGTCTGACAATGTTAGTTTAAACTCTGTTGATAGTAATTCCGCTGCAAAAACTAACACTGTTAAGAAAGACAAAGGATCCAAGCAAGTCTGGGTCCTTAAAACTAACACTTAGTGTTTGTTTGTAATTGCAGGGCATAAAAGCGAGCACCCTTATCTTGGACAGTGGATGCTCAGGACACATGACTGGAAATAAAGCCCTGCTATCAGACTTTAAGGAGAAGGCTGGCCCAAAGGTTTCCTATGGAGATGGCAACATAGGACACACTCTGGGATATGGCAATATCAATCTTGGAAGTGTCATCATTACAAATGTAGCTCTAGTCTCAGGACTCAAGCATAATCTGCTATCTGTGAGTCAAATCTGTGACAGAGGAAACCATGTAGATTTTCACACTGAATACTGTGAAGTTATCAGTAAATCTACTGGAAAAGTTGTTCTAGTTGGACACAGGCGCAACAACATTTATGAAACAAGTTTGGTAACAAACTCTGATGGAAAAATAGTGTGTCTGACTGCCAGAATGTCAAATGAAGAGAGTTGGAATTGGCATAAGAAGCTCTCTCATCTCAATTTGAACAACATAAACGAGCTTATAAGAAAGGATCTTGTAAGGGGACTTCCAAAATCAATACTCAGTCTAGATGGCTTATGTGATTCTTGTCAAAAAGCCAAGCAAAGGAAGTCATCTTTCAAGAGCAAATCTGAATCTTCAGTAGTGGAACCTTATCATCTTCTACATGTTGATCTCTTTGGACCAGTGAATGTGATGTCCATGGGCAGAAAGAAATATGCTCTAGTAATTGTTGATGAATATACTAGATATACATGGGTGTATTTCTTATCAAAGAAGGATGAAACTGCTCAAACTCTGATGGATCATGTAAAACTATTGGACAAAGGATCACAGCACAAAGTCAAAATTATAAGGAGTGATAATGGAACTGAATTCAGAAACTCAATCATGGAAGCTTTCTGCAAGGAAAGAGGAGTGAAACAAGAGTTTTCTGCACCTGGAACTCCACAGCAAAATGGTGTAGTTGAAAGGAAGAACAGAACTTTAATTGAAGCAGCCAGAACTATGCTTGATGAAGCAAAATTACCAACATACTTCTGGGCAGAAGCTGTTCAAACTGCTTGTTTTACTCAAAATGCAACATTGATCAACAAGCATGGGAAAACACCATATGAGATGGTGAAAAATAAGAAGCCAAATTTGAAATATTTTCCTATATTTGGATGCAAATGCTTTGTGTTGAAGACTCATCCTGAACAGTTGACCAAGTTCGAGTTAAAAGCTGATGAAGGAATCTTTGTTGGCTATCCATTGTCAACAAAAGCATTCAGAGTCTACAATCTGAGAACTAAAGTGAACATGGAATCCATACATGTGTCATTTGATGATAAGAAAATAACTGGACTCGATGACTTAGATGGATATGATCAACTGCGTTTTGAAAATGAAGGTTTATTCTCTGATGATGTAAACTCTGATGAAGCAGTACCGACAAACTCTGATGAAGTGGTTCTGACAAACTCTGACGAAGCATACTCTGAACCTCTACTGGTAAATACTGGAGAAACTGAAAATTCTCGAGTTGAACAAAATAGTGAACCAGTTGAGGGGGAGCGTGAAGAAACTCAACAAGACACAGCAAGTGAGTCAGTTGAGGAAACTGATTCAAACTCTGACAGTTCAAACTCTGAACCATCCAATTCAGGGGGAGCCTCAGATAATGCAGAAAATCAACATATGAATCAGGAGAGCATGGATCAAGGGGGAGGATCCAATAATGATGCAAGAAACCACTTACCAACAGCAAGAAAGTGGACACAGGCACACACACCTGATCTCATAATTGAAGATCCTGATGCTAGTGTGAGAACTAGAAGTGCAACAAATAATGAGTGTCTGTATCATGCTTTCTTGTCTCAAACAGAACCAAAGAAAGTGGAGGAAGCTCTTCAAGATGCTAATTGGATTACAGCAATGCAAGAAGAGTTAAATGAATTTGAAAGAAATGACGTCTGGACACTTGTACCTAGACCAAAGAATAGATCAATAGTAGGTACAAAGTGGGTTTTCAGAAACAAGACTGACAGTGAAGGTGTGATTACAAGAAACAAGGCTAGACTTGTGGCTAAAGGATATTCACAACAGGAAGGAATTGACTATGATGAAACCTTTGCTCCAGTTGCAAGATTGGAGGCCATAAGAATCTTTCTGGCCTATGCTGCACACAAGAAGTTTAAAGTCTTTCAGATGGATGTAAAAAGTGCTTTTCTCAATGGGAAGCTTGAAGAAGAAGTGTTTGTTGAACAACCACCAGGATTTGTAGATCCCAAGCATCCAGATTATGTCTACAGGCTTGACAAGGCATTATATGGACTAAAGCAAGCACCAAGAGCATGGTATGAAACTCTTGCTCAATTTCTTTTAGAAAGTGGGTTCACAAGAGGTACAATTGATAAAACCTTGTTTTATTTCAATTCTGGTGATGATTTGCTGTTAGTTCAAATTTATGTAGATGATATTATTTTTGGATCTACTAATGACAAACTCTGTAAGAAGTTTGCAAAGCTTATGCAATCCAGGTACCAAATGAGCATGATGGGAGAGCTTAGTTATTTTCTAGGCTTACAGGTCAAGCAAACAGATGATGGGATTTTTATCAATCAAGCAAAGTATACCAGAAATCTTCTAAAGAAATTTGGTATGCTTGATAGTTCATCTGCCTCAACTCCCATGGCTACAGCAACAAAGCTAGACAAAGACACAGGAGCCTCAGTAGATATGACTAACTACAGAGGAATGATAGGGTCTTTACTGTATCTTACTACAAGTAGACCTGATATCATGTATGCAACATGTCTTTGTACAAGATTTCAAGCAGATCCCAGAGAGCCTCATCTAACAGCTGTAAAAAGGATCTTCAAATATCTCAAAGGAACCATAACCTTGGGTTTGTGGTATCCTAGAGAATCAGAGTTTAAGCTAATTGGTTACTCTGATGCAGATTTTGCAGGCTGTAAGATAGACAGAAAAAGTACAAGTGGAAGCTGTCAATTTTTAGGTGACAGATTGGTTTCTTGGTATAGCAAGAAACAGAAATCAATTTCTACATCCACAGCAGAAGCAGAGTATATAGCAGCTGGTAGCTGTTGTGCACAGATTCTATGGATGAAGAATCAATTGCTGGATTATGGTTTGAGGTTCTCTAAAATACCTATTTTCTGTGATAACCAAAGTGCTATTGCTATTACAGGTAATCCAGTCCAACACTCCATGACCAAGCACATCAGCATAAGGTATCATTTTATCAGGGAACATGTGGAAGAAGGGAACATTGAGCTTCATTTTGTGTCTACAGACCAACAACTTGCAGATATCTTCACCAAACCCTTGAGTGAAGCTACTTTTACAAGATTGGTAAATGAACTTGGAATGATCTCTGGTTTTGACTAGAGATACGGGTTAGACTCAAAAACTATACTTGTTTGATTTTTATGCTCATGATTCCTTGCATGTATTAACTGTTATTTGTACCAGTGTGTTATACTCTGATAAGTAAACTCTGTTCGTCATACTCTGACAGTCATACTCTGATAGTTACAGTCTAATGTTATACTCTGATTGTAATTTTGTCTGAAACACATGGACCAATGAAGAAATTTGTATGAAGCATAATTCTCAGTAAGTAACTGTGAATCCTTAAGAGTTGTATAGATTCTGATCTCAAATATGTGCAGTAAGTTAACACAGCATGATACTGTCTCTATATTTATACCATCTCTTAGTTTATTGATCCT
The DNA here is from genome assembly GCA_030848705.1 of Heracleum sosnowskyi. Taxonomy (NCBI): domain Eukaryota; kingdom Viridiplantae; phylum Streptophyta; class Magnoliopsida; order Apiales; family Apiaceae; genus Heracleum; species Heracleum sosnowskyi. Next base: position 16,258,274 of record CM061237.1, read on the forward strand.
ATACACTGAGTTTGTATTTGCTGTTTGCATTTTCTCTCATAAATTAATTGTATTAACTGATGAAAAGTCTAAACTCTGATTATTAATTGCAAATAATTCACCCTCAAATCAAAAGATGCCAAACAGAGCACAAATTCCTTTGAGATCATGTTGAGCCTAGGAAGATCCAGGAACTTATTGTATGAAATAAGGGCTGAAATCTTTGATTTTTGGTGACTAGTGCCAACCACTGATTACTGGAAAAAAAAAAAAAAAATATATATATATATATAAAGAAAGGGGGTGAAAAACAAAAGATATATCCAAATGAAAGGATATCAGTATACAGAGTTTAGATATAAAATCAGATTTTATGTTATACATGAGAGTTTAGGCAACCAGTTTTTACTACTTTAGTTTGTGGATTTTATGCACTTTGAGATGATCTAAATATTGATTTCGGTAAACTCTGCTATTGCACACACATATTTTCACACCTGTACAGATTGAGAAAAGAGTTTATTGACAAAGAAGGACAAATGGTAAACACTGATGTATTGTGTGACATATGCCGAGGTAACTTTATTTTAATCTCTGATGGTTAAAATGATTTCTTTGTTTCAGACATATTATAATTTTGAGAAAAAGACATTTGTTTTGAAAATTTACAAAGAGTATGATTGGACAGTTGTTCAAGAATGTTTTTAAACAGAGGAGAGAGGTTAATGCCTAGAAAAGTGTAACAGGCAGTAATTATTGCGGTTTTTACTGCGCATGCGCATTGAAAACTGTCACTTATTAGCTGTCAGTAACTGCATGTGTGACACGTGTCCCACTCACATAATAACAAGAGTAAGACAGTTGTGTATTAATGATTAAAAACTGTTCAGTTTTTAATTTTAAATCTCATATTAATACAATACACACACATACGTCTAATCTTTTACTCACTTATCATTTTCACACATACTTTTCACTCACACAATTCTACAAACACTTTTCTGCATAATCTTTATCATATACTTTCTTACTTTTAATCTCTGATTTCTAATGGCAACCTCTATGTTTAACTCTGTTGGATTAGACTTTGTCCCAAATAACTATGCAGCACCTCTTAGCAATGAGAACACACCGGAGGCGTTCCATTTACTGCAAAATTTCCTTGCTCAATCGGAAATTGGGCGTGCTTTAGTGGAGCCTGCAAAGCTTTATGGATCTCAGATCAAAGCTTTCTGGGAAACTGGTGTATATGATAACGGTGGTGATTCTGGAACTCCATCGATTGTCTTTGAGTTTCAAGAGACAGAGTATGTCATTACTCCAGGAACTGTTCGTGAAGCAATGGGCTTTGCAGAATATGATGCGTACACTATTGCTGTTGGTGATACTGATATTCAAAGAATGCTGCAAGCCATTGGATACTCTGGATCTTTAGTCAAGATAGGTCAGTTGAAGCGACCGCTCTTACGAAAGGAATGGAGTTTCTTTTTCGATTGCATAACCAGAGTGTTCGGGAAGAAATGTACCAATTGGGATGCGATTCCAATTGATAGTCTACAAATCGGGTATTCACTTCTTTTTGGTAGTAATTACGATTTTGCTAGACTTGTCTTGATGAATATAGGAGAGAAAATGACAGAGAATAGGAATGTAGTCTACTTTTCTAGATTTTGTCAGATTTTATTCTCTGCTTGTGTTGATAATGTTGAGATTAATGAGGAGGATGTAATTCCCTCATTCAAATTGCATAAAAGGGTATTCTCTGACCTTACAAATAAGGATTTGAAGAAAGTCAATGTTGGTGAGTTGTTGTTACCTGAGAGGGTTCATCAGTTTTTAAACCCTCAACCTCAACCACAACAGCAACCACAGCAGATAAACAATGATACTCAAGTAGCTCCAAGACAAAAGACTGGAGGGAGGACTAAGCACAGAGCTTTCAAAGCTGCTAAAACTTTAAATACTGATGAAGTTGGAGGGTCAACCTCTGTTGCAACTTCAAGGAAGAAAAGAAAAGTTAGAACTAACAGGTTAAAGTCTGTTGCTGTTGATGCTGTTGAAGCCTCAGAGACTGAAACTGATGAAGAAACTCTTCATCAGAGAAAAAGAAGAATGGTAGCAGCACAGCTCTTTGGTGCTGAAAATATTGAAGATGAGATTCCTGTGAATGAAGCTGTCTTTGAAGACAGAGTTTCTATGGAGCATGAAACTCCTGAAGTTCAAGAGGAGGTTTTTGATACTGCTGTGCCTGCTGAGGACAGAGTAAATGCTGAAACAGAAGCTCCTACATCAAATGCTGATGATGTGGTTGAGGAAGCTGCTGTATTCTCTGACAACAGAGTTTTTGAGAATGAAGATATTAATATGGAAGCACATCCTAGTATCAGTTTTTGTGATACTGAGGATGTGGCAACTGATCACGCCACCTTGGTGATTGAAGACTCTGTGGGTTCTCACACAGAAGTTCTTTCAGTTAATAATGCAAATTCTGACAAAGGTGAAGAAGTTGATCAGAGTTTGGAAGAAGATGCTGTTTTACTCGAAACTCTACAACAGTCTGTTGTTGAGGTTGTGACAAGAGAAGCAGAGGTTTCTGCTCAAGCACACTCTGATATTCCTGAAACTGTTGCAGAGAAAGTACTTGATGAAGCTGCACAGGTAAATAATGAAGTGACTGCTGAAAATGCTCCTGCTACAAATGAAGCGGACATTAATGAAGAAGATGAACATGATGCTGAGGGTTCTCATTCACACCCTAGTATTCAAGTTTCTTTGTCTGCTGGTGTAAACTCTGAAGAAGAAAGAGAAGTCAATCGTGCTACTGCAGAACATTTTCAGAATATGTACTTCTCAAATTGGTCAAGCAAGGACACTATCTTTTCAAATGAAAGAGCTGCAGATTTTGTCACAAAGTCTTCTAAAGAGATTCAAAATCCAGAACTTCTCAGTCATCTCAAAGCAACTATTGTACAAATCAAATCATTGAACAATCGTTTTGATGATTCTGACAAGGTGATTACAGGATTGAGGAATGATATAACTCAAAGAGAGCTTACACAGCAAAAGGACAAATCTCTATACATCTCTTTGTGTAAAGATCAGAAGAATTTTGATTCCAGGCTATCCAAGGTTGAAGAAAATCAAGTCAAAATGTCAACTAAGTTGGATGAAATTGCAAATTCTATTGAATTGCTCACATCAGTTTTACTGTCTGATGATGTCAAAAAGGGGGAGAGAGTATCTCAAGACAAATGCAAGAACTCTCAAACTCTGACTCGGAAAGATGACACTACTGATGGTGGTGCAAGAGATAAAAATCCAAGGACAAGAAATGTTCAAGGGCAAAGGAGAAGGTTAAACTCTGATACTCATGTAAATGCTGATGGAAAAAGATATACTGGAGGGCAGTCTTCTTCAAGGGTTAGAAATTTAATTCTTTCCTCTAAAACTCCAGTTACTGATGAAGAAGTTGCTACACAGTTATTCTTAGCAGAACATGGTAAGAATGTTACTATTGAAGATATCCAGGCTGAAGAGCAATTGCTTGCTGAGGAACACAGGAAAGATGTTGAAGCTGGAATCTACAAGCAGAAGAACACTAAGACTCCAAGGAGAAAAGAACAAGGAATTGTTATTAAAGAGAATGTAAACTCTGATCAGAGTTTACAATACTCAAGGAAATCTGTTATTTCAAACTCTGAAAAAGGTAAAGGTATAATGATTGAAGAGCCTAACCTAGAGAAGAAAGATAATTCAACCTCTGACATTGCTCAAGTTGAAACAAGATTAGCAAAATCAACCTCTGACGCTGCTCAAGTTGATGTTACTACTAAAGTTATGACAACCTCTGACGTTGCTCAAGTTGTACAGAAATCTACACAACTTCCAGGATTCAGCAAACCAAAACTTCTTGAAGATTTAAAGCTTGAAGCTGTGAATTTCTCAGAAACCAGCAGAATCTGGAGTTGGAATTACTCAAGAAGGCCTTGACAAACTAGAATCTGTACATATGATTTTTCACAAAGGAATTAAAAAGGAATTCTTGTTATATTTTATGGCTGATGGCAGAGTGTATAGAGTTGGTGAATCTGATATTCAGTTAAAACTCTGGGAAGAGCTAGAGTATGTTCTATATCTATTTGAAGTAAAGAATAGAAGTACTTATGATGCTGCTCGAGTTTTGAAGGAAAGGATGATGAAATCCAAAGTTTTGAGTGGAGCTGGAGTATCAAGTGCATACATTCCTAAATACAGGGATGCATATGGAAAGTTGGTAGAAATGAAAAGGAATAGTGCTAGGTTCAGAACTGCACTAAATAAAAAGGTTCTTGAGTTCCATCTAGAGTCTGATAAACCTTTTTATATCAGACTTGGCAATGAAATGGACAAAAACAACATATATTCTTTGAGGGCTGCCATTTATCAAATTGGTGAAGATGAACCAGAAATGAAGGAGCTGAAGAAGATTATGATTGCTGAACTGAATAGAGCTGAGAAGAAACTACTGTCAGATTATATCAGGACAGTGCCTGATATTCAAGAGATTAAGTAAAGTCTGACTGTAAGTTTTTATGTTTTCTATTCTAAGTTAAATTTAAACTCTGTTTTAAAATTAAACTCTGACATATGTTAAACACTCCATTTGTTATATGTTTTGACATCATCAATTATCTGTTTAACTTGTACATTTTGGTATGAACAAGTTGGGGGAGATTGTTAGATATAATTGCTGACGTTTGTTCATCAGTGTTTAAGTAACAGGTACATATCAAAGTTTATCTAGAAGCTAGTCAGAGTTTGTTAAAGTCTGACTAGATGAAGAGTTTACTGAAGCCAGTCAGAGTTTGATAAATACTGACGTGGTAATAGTTGACTTAGCTGTCGGTGCAAAGATAAAGATTCTAGAAGCAATATATTCTGAAGATGGAAAGAAGCAGAATATATTGATACAGCTAAGGAAACGGAATAGAAGATTGAAGCAATCCTTAATTGATAAGTTTTGTATAGCTAATTTATAGGAGTATCAATTAGATAAGGATTGTATGTAGCTGTGTACTATATAAACACAGATAGGTTATCCCTAGAAGGGACGCGAACATTGAATACATTATTCTTGTAACCTAGTAGCTCTTTGTGATTCATTAACATCACTAAGAGAGAATTATTTAATATAATTCAGTTTGTTGATTTACAAACTTGTGTTCTTGATTGTTATTCTCATACATACTTGATTATATATTGTGTAGTCGGCCTAACAGGTATTGTAATAAAGATTATTTATTCCTCAATGGTTGTATTTGTGTCGTTTCTGAGACTCTAACCTGTGTGTGTGTGAGAGAGATATATACATTGTGGGGTCATAAACAGAAGAATTATGTCTATTGTGAGTAAAGCAGGCAAGGTAAGAAGTAAGTGGATCGTGACTACTCTAAATCCCTGACCCCAGATTTGGGGCTGTTACACTTATGTGCCAAATGCTCCTAGGAAACAGTGTCAAAAATGCTTATCAGTGAATCATTTGACTCATAAGTGCAATAAACCTGCAAATGTTGAAGTCGATAACCTTAGTAACCATTCTGTTGGCATGAACACTATCCATGATTCTTTCTGTGGCAATTCTAACTGCATGACATGCTATGTGGCTGTGATTGCTAACTGTTTATCTCTAAAGCATAAACTTGATTCTGCACAATCCTGTGAATCACACACACATATGCACACTCACAGAACAGGATCCCCAATCAGGGTTGAGAGGGTGAAAACTTCATGTGAGCCTAAGAGTGTAAACTCTAAAGCAACAAACACTGTGAAGTCTCCTACTGTGAAGGATGCTGGTTATGATAGAAGAATCAATAACAAAACTGTTTCTAAATCAACTAGACCCTACCAAGTGTGGGTACCAAAAACAACTTAGTCATTTTGTGAATGCAGAAACTCAAACTAGAACTCAGCAAGCTGGAACTTCAAATTAGCAAGCTGACATCAAATGATAAAGGTAAAGATGTGATTGTCAAAATGCATCAGGGTATCATTGGATGTTTATTATAATTAACTGTCTCAAGACCTAAAATCATGTATAGTGTATATTTTTTATGTGCAAACATGATTATCCATGCTTATTAGAATTTTCTTTTAATGAAAATATGTGATTACCCTTTTTGATGATTAAGTGGGAGAAAATTCAGGATTAAAAGTATGTGGAATTTAGGGGGAGTTTTATATTATATATACTTTGTTTGGTTTGATAATATATACTAAATGTTTATGTGAAGCCAAACCAAGATATTTATTATCTCCTTGTCTATATTGCTAATATTTTTGCAGGAGAAGCATAAATTTATGGGGAATTTTTAGCTCCTGAATATTGGTGTGTAATCATTAAAAAGGGGGAAATTGAAACCCTATTGGTTTTGATGATGAAACATAATAGCAAGCTGATTGCTTGTCATTGAATATATTAGCTTGTTATTTTGTTAACTTATTTTGTTTGATGCTTTGATTGAGGGGGAGCTTTTAGCTCAATCTCATATGGATATGTTATCATCAAAAAGGGGAGACTGAAACTCTATAAATTTTGATGATCACATAGTGACAAAGATGTTTGTGTTTATAGATGTAAAGCAACAAGCTATATGATCTATACTAACTTGTTGTTGCAGGGCAAGCTGGCTTACTGATATGAAATAACAGTGCATATAAAATAACATGCCATTACCATATGCACTAACTTGGTTTTGCAGGGCAAAATAACTTAATGATATGTATGACAGTTTATCTAAACAACAAGCCATTAGTGCTGGACCGAGTCAGCTTGGCAAGCCAACTTCACATGTTCAATATACAAACAGCAAGCCAAGTTGTTCTGCTCAGAATTTGTCAAGATCGTGGATCATGGATCTATCTTAGAAAACTTGATTAGATATATTGCGAGGGCTCTTTTAAGACTTAATACGTACATAATTTATTTAGAGCTCAAAATCTTTTATCAAATCTTTTTAATAATCATTTTCCAAAATTATAGGAGCTTGCCATGTTTAAAAGATTATATCTTCAAAACCTCCTATATATGTTTTCTATACACACAAACGCAAAGGTTTTGTTCTTCATCGATCTACTTCTTCTAAACCCTCTGTCAAACGGTCACATGAACGTAACTAAAATCACTCCAACCAATTGAACGTTAGAATTGGATTCTAGACGTTGGTAAATTGATTGATTTTTGAACGTTGTTTGTGAAGTTATTTAAACCTGTTCTTGTGTCTTTTTCTATCATCTATCCAAGCACAACAAGAACACACACAACTCAGTTTTACTTTGCTATATTCAAACAAATTATCTCGAGCCCTTTATATATCATATACGTACTATATCTTTGAGTGTTCATAGGTTTTGAGTTGTAATAACTTTATTGATTTGTATTGCTCTATTTGTAATCAGTAGTTGCTGGACATATTGGCTAGGGAACAAGGGTTTAGTGAACGTTGCTAGAGAAGTGTACTTGGGAAGTATAGCTTAGAGAGCAAGTTCTGAAATAGGTGTTCAACAAGCCATTTGTCAACAACCGAGAAGAAATGTGGTATATTATTGTATCTTGTAATCGTTATTATCTTTGATCAATAATATATTCTCTTACCGGGTTGGTAAGGGACCATGACGTAGATCATAGGGACTAGGGGTCAAACCTTGCTAACAGTTTATTGTGTTCTTTACTTTTCTACACCTTACTTACTGTATTGCATTTAGTTACAATCAGCGTGCCATTTATGTCTGCATACATAACAATCTTGATATGGTAATTAGGAGTAAGAGTAGATTTATAATTGTGGTCTTTCAATACAAGTCCTTCTTTATTTTATTCAAACACTTTTACTTGCATGCTTTGTATATTATATATTAATTGTTTTGTTTATTCTTTAATCATGTCTAGCTAAGTTAATTCTTCTAGGATGAAGATAAACTTAATTTGATTATTGTTGATATCTTCATGTTCCTATTAATTGATTCTCGTGATTTTTCTCGGTGCCCAGTTGTTCGATTGACAAAGTGATTTTGATATATTATTGTTACCATATTTATTTTTTATAGCCTATGCTTGCTCTTTCAAGTTTTGATGGATTACTATTAGATTGTTTCATAGTATATGTTTGTCTTATTAATTGTTATATGTTATGTTATTTGTGAAGGGAAAAAAAATTAATTTTAGGGCGAGTTGATATCAATTGATTGATTGATGAATTCAGATTCTTAGAACCACAATATTTGATTTTATATGATAATTAGTTTTAACAAAATTCTCCCCAAATTTATTTGTCTAGTTCACATGATCTAATTATTAGGGTTTTGAAAATTTCTTATCTCTTTGGATGGACTTGTCGTTACTATAATAATTAACCACTGTAAGCTTGCAGTTATTTTTACCGTACATTAAATAACAATCATCTGATTGTTTTCTATACAAATATATGACAATAGTTAGATAAAATATCTAAACTGTTTAAAATATCATATTTAAACATTTACATTTTTTATTTTTAAAATACAAGCAAAGAATCCTGAATGAAAATACCATCAAACATATATTACAATATTTTATTATATTTTATAATTTTTTTTTTTACTAGTGAGAATATATATATTAAAATATAAATAATATGCTAAAATATACCGGAAATCATGGTGCATGGCACGAGTTATAAGATAGTACATTATATATGACAGAAGCTCTGATCATGCTTGGCTTCGATGAGGAAACAGGTGAACTGGAAGTCCCTTAGCTGGAATAGGCATGGGATTAACAACAATGTTTTCATCAGGAATGACTTTAACCCACCTGTACCTCTTCACAAGATTGTGCATGAAAACTAGTATTTCCAATCTTGCGTATTCTTTTCCAGGACACATCCTAGGACCTCCTCCGAATGGCACAAAAGTATAAGGTGCAGGCCCGGATCCCTCGAACCGTGATGGATCGAACTTCAATGGTTCTGGAAATACATCCGAATTTCGATGCGTTGAATTTGTACTCCAGTAAATCTGCACAAATGCATAAAGAATATCATTCCTTTCCATGCAAACAGAAAGTATGGCTGTTCACTTGAAAAACACATATATATATATATACCTTCCAGCCTTTAGGAATTGAAAAGCCATTAAATGAAAAATCAGTGAGCACTTCTCTAAAAGAACCTTGGAGTGGTGGTGCAAGCCTAAGCACTTCACAAGCAACATTCCACGAATATTTCATTCTTTGTATGTCTTCCCACTTCAATAACTCACCCGGTGCTTTTGATTTTGCAATTTCCATTTGCTCTGATCATTTCCACAAAAAAAATGAATAGTACTAGGTATTCCAATTTTTTTTCAAAACTTTTACCGAAAAATGTGACATGACACATAATACATTTTAATTTGTGAACGCATAGGTAAGCAAACAGGTTCCGTATTATTATTAAGAAGGTTACCAATAATAGAGTAGTGCTAGGTATCCAAAAATTGTTCCCAAAATATTTGCAAAATGATGTCGATGACACATGACATTTTTTAATTCGTGGACGCATATTAATGCACCCAGGGTCTCATATTACTATTAGGAAAGTTACCATTTCAAACTCATTTGGTAATAATTTTTGGGAACAATTTTGGGGCTTCTAGCATTTTCCCCAATAATATATTGACAACAAAAGTTTTAGGAAATTTTTTCCCTACCTAGCATTTTCCAAAAGGATTTTGGGAAGTAGGTGAAGAGTATAACAACTGTAGTATTGCAACTATAAAATAAAGTAGGAAATGTCTACCTACGAGCAAACCTTAGAAGATCCTTAAAACTTAAAAACCACGGATTATTTTTAATAATTATTAATTTTATTATTTATATTTTAAAATTTTATTAATTGCATTTGTTTAAAAAAATAAGTAGTGTTAAACTTTGTTAAATAATTAAAAATATTAAAATAAATTTTAAAATAAGTAAGTAATGATTTGCCCGTGATATTTTTGAAAAAGGAGGGGTTTTATTGTCCGAAAGTACTAAAGGAATTTAGTAAGGAAAAATAGAAAAAGTAACATATTTTAGTTGAAAAAGATAATTACGCGTAATATTTTTGCAAAAGGAGGAGATTTTTTTAAAAAAAAATAGAAAAAGTAAAATAATATAAAAAGGCAAGTACCGTACCAAAAACAGGTACAAAAAAACTGGTACCAAAACTTTTAATGTTTTGTCTTTAATAATACTAGCTTAAAACCCGTGCATGGCATTGATTGTTAATTGTTGTTTTATTATTTACTTTTTAATATTTTATTAATTGTATATGTTAAAAAAATAAGTGGGTTTATTAAAATAGTTGAACACTTTTAAATAACTAAAAACATTAGAATGAATTTTAAAATAAATAAGTAACGAGTTTGTCCGTTATATTTTTGGAAAAGAAGGAATTTTAGTTATGAAAAATAGAAAATATAACATGTTTAGTTTAAAAAAGGTAATTGCCGGTGATATTTCAAAAATGAAATTTGAAAATCTAATAATTAAAAGTATTAAAATATGTTTTAAAATAAATAAGAAAGGGTTTTCAAAAGAAGGAAATTTTATTGGAAAAATATAAAAAGTAATAAATAAGTAGGCAGGTTAATATATGTAAATATTTTTAATAATTAAAAACATTAAAATTGGTTTTAAAATAAATAAGTAAGGATTTGTCTGTGATAATATTTTTGGAAAAGAGGGATTTTAGTAAGAAAAATAGAAAAAATACCATGTTTCAGTTAAAAAAAGGGTAATTACCATTCCTAGATTGTTTGTAGATAGACCTATCCATGGCCTGTCATGGAGCATGGGTTAACCCCTTGTATATTTCTTCCTTATATATATAGCAACTTAGCAAAAAAAAAAAAAAAAAAAAAAAAAAAAAAGGGTAATTACCCCTGATATTTTTTCAAAAGGAGGAAGTTTTATTGAAAAAATAGAAAAAGTAATGGGTTTTAACTGAAAAAGGTAATTGGTTATAAATATTATTTAACAAAATTTTTTAAAGTAAGGGTATTTAGGTAAAATCACTTAGGACCGACCGACCAACCAAACTTTTAATGTTTCGTCTTTTTATATTATAGTATAGACTAGCTTAAAACCCGTGCGATCCACAGATTATTTTTAATAGTTATAATTTTATTATTTACGTTTTAATATTTTATTAATTGTATTTGTAAAAAAAATAAAATAAGTAGTCATGTTAAAATAGGTAAACTTTTTTGAATAATCAAAAGCATTAAAATAGATTTTAAAATAAATAAGTAAGGATTTGCCAGTGATATTTTTGAAAAGGAAGGGTTTTAACAAAGAAAAATAGAAAAGATAACTTGTTTTAGTTGAAAAAGGTAATTGCCCGTGATATTTTTGGAAAAGCAGGGAATTTTTTATAATAAAATAGAAAAAATAAAATAATATAAATAAGGCAAGTACCGTACTGTACCAAAACTTTTAATATTTCGTCTTTAATAATAATAGATTATAACCCGTGCGAAACATGAGCTTCTTTTAATATATTATAATATTTTTTATAGTAAAAATATAATATAATATTTATATATATTTCTTTTATAATATAATATTTTTGGAAAAGTAGTGGATTTTGTTATAAAAAATAGAAAAATGTGTTTTAATTATAAATACGTAGGCATGTTAAAATAGGTAAGTTTTTTTAAATAATTAAAAGTATTAAAATATGTTTTAAAATGAATAAGTAAGGGTTGCACCTGATATTTTGGAAAATAGAGATTTTAGTGAGAACAAATATAAAAATGTAATATGTTTTAATTAAAAAAGATAATTGTGCGTGATACATTTGGAAAAAGAATAGATTTTGTTAGAAAAAAATATGTTTTAATTATAAAACGCAATTAGCTAGATAAATGACCGAAAATCGAAAACCAAAATTTTTAATGTTTCGGTTATTATAAGATAATAATAAAAATATTTTGTTAAAAACAATTAAATAAGTCAATTACCGTACCAGGTATCAAAATTTTTAATATTCCGTTTATTATAAAATATTATAGATAGTATATATGTGTAAATTCAGTTTCATAATAAAGGCATGAACCAATTGTATCTGTGTAAGAATAGTTGAAGTTTGTTAATAAAATTATAAAAAGCTCAAACAAGTAAACAACTAAAGTTGACTCCTAATTTTTGTGCGTGGGATTTAATGTTTCTAACCTAAAAACCCATTATCGAATTTTGGCTATAACAACTACCCCCCAATTCAGTGTGAAGTTAAAAACAATACATTGAATTTCTTTATTCGTCAAAAAATCCCAACTTCTATTGCTTAAGGCGCGTCTTCCTCTAGGACACACCCTGACTTTACCAGGTGATAGCACGTGCATTGACAGTTGTCTTCCATTAGGCGCAGCTTCCTCTATAAATACCTAAAAGTCGCTTTCCACGTTTCACTTTACTCTTTTCTCAGAAAGAAAAACCTAATCGCCGCAGTTCGTTTTTTCAAGCAAAAATCCGGCCAAATCTTCGGTTTTTGAACGTTTTTCTTCTCGATTCTTCTTCAGCAACTTCAAAGGTACAATTTCATACCATCATTTCATGTTTTTGCCATATATTTAGATCAAATCGAGAATATGACTGTTAAGCCTATTTTTGTGTTCTTGATGAAATGCGTGTATGTATGTTTGTATCTATCAGCGTCAGATCTTTATTTGTCATAATTTGATTTTAAATTATGTTTCCGTCACTCCAGCTATAATTCGTAGACTTAGGACACGTCCTTGTGCGACTGAGGACTAATTGCGTTAATATTGTTAAGGCGCGTCCTTGTTATCTTATTCACCCGTGACGATTTTTTTTTTTTTTATAATATTTTCTTTACAGGACGCGTCCTTACCATCTTTTCCTTTCTCTTTTCAGCTGGAGGGTAAGGGCGCGTCTTCCCCGTTTCATCCCTTCAAGGACTTCAACAAACGTTTGGGAATTTATTCCCGTCCTTCAATCTCCTTTCCAGCACAAAGCTCTTCTTCAATTAGATCTTTCCATACCCAAGCGATAGAACAATTACGCGAAGCATCTCCTTTTAAAGGTGATACAGAAATCATGTCGTCCCCTTTAACTTCAAACTCATCCCTTCCACATGTTGATGATCTGAATTTCGAAGTAACAAGCCATCATAGTAGGACGCGCCCCCAACAATTTAAACCGATTGTAGACGAGGGTAATGATGTCATAGAAGATACGGAGACCACCATTTTTCGACAAAAAAGAGGAAAACAAATTGAATCGTCAAGTTCTGAGGGCACGTCCGATTCTGAGACAGAATCTAATTGTGAAGACGCGTCCTCAGATAGTCCCTATCCTCATATAGACGAAGATGATCGTACATTCCCTCCTGAGAGTTCCCCCATTCCATTCATTCATCCTGAAATCGCTGAGGAGGAAATTGACCTTGATTGGGGCCAATACAAGGATACACTTTCAGAGGCCGAGAAAAGAAGATTAAGGAAGCAAAACAATAAGTTATTTTGTGTAGCCATGTCATCCACCGTTTCTGTTGAGGAGATAACCTGGAGTATGACTTATTACCAAATGGAGGGCAAATGGGCGCGTCCTCCCTCCCTTATGAGGCCACATATCTTCAAATGGCCCGAACCTTTCAAAACACCTAGAATGGTGACCTCTCCCAAGTTAATGGCCTTGGGAGTGGGCGCGCCCCTTCACCCTTATCTCAAAAGTATCCTCCAATGGTATGATATTGCCCCCATCCAACTTTCTCCAAATTCTTACAAACTAGCTCTTGCATTGTTTATTTTATATAATGACGAAGGAATCTCCACTCCACCAACAATGGAGGAATTCAGCTATTTCTTTGCCATCAGAAAAAGTTCAAAAGGATACTTTTTTATGACACCACAACATAAGCATAACAGAATTGGTTTCTCCAACGGGAAGGTTAGTCACGAGAAGAACTGGAAAGAACCATTCTTCTATCTTTGGAATGTAGAGAGAATCAGAGTAGTGTTCAATTGTAACTATAGTAAGTACGCGCCCTCTCTTTTATTTTTAACTAATTCACTTACTTAGGACGCGCCCTTTATTATTGTATTCGCTTCTTTACTTCGTGTAGATAATAGAAATACAAAAGAACTCTTTGGTGAAGCAAAGAAGAGAGCTGATAAGATCCTTGCCCTTCCTTCATCGAGATTCCACTTAAAAACTCTAATATCTGAAGAGAATCTTAAAAGAGTTGGAATTCTCAAAAAGGAAGTTGGAACCATTATCCCTTTCCAACGGTTTAGAAAGGGGGTGCCAATCAAAGGTGGCAAAGATTCTGATTCTGACGAGGGTGAAGAGGAATATGAGGATAAATCTGAAAAAGGTACACAAACCTTTAAGGGCGCGCCCTTTAGTCAGGGTGAATTCGTTTACTAAATCTTGTTTGTTCCATTGTACTTTATTAAACTTCTTGATTACGTTGTTTATTTATTACACTTTCCTTGGACGCGTCGTAATATGATGTATCGTTTACTTTTTCAGATATGGATAGTCTTCCTGCTGGTTGGGGTCTTGAAATGGGGAATGCCCCCACTGCCAGGGCTACTAAAAGGACTAAGACGCGTGCTCATAGGAAGGATGTCAAAAAACCTGCGACTGAAACCAAAAACCCTCAGTCAGCATTTGATCAGGAAAAAGACAAGACCAGAAAAAGGAAGGAGGACGCTGAGGTGGTTGTTATCACAGAGGGCGCGTCCTCTAAAAAATTGAAGTCTTCATCGTTCTCCTTGGTCTCAGCTGCTTTAAGTCCTCTAGCAATTCCTTTCGTCTCTGATGATGACATTCTCAAATGGAGACAAAGGGATTCTTTAGAAGAAAATGAAGCGATCATTAAAGCTTCTTCTGAGATGCTTGTCGCTGCTCTGACTCGCCAAAGCTCTCTCCAAAAAGATAAGGCGCGTCTTGAGTCTCTTGAGAAAGAAACAAGCAAACTTTCAAAACAAATTGAAGACCGTAATAAGGCCTTGGATAAACTAAAGAATGAACTTTTGCAGAAACAGAATTACTATGATAGTGAACTCAAACTGCAAGAAGAGGTGGTAAATGACCTAGGCATTACTGTCAATGATCTCAAGGAAGAAAACATCAAGCTAAAAAATCAAGTGACTGAGCTTGTAGAGGACCAGCAGAATGGTTGGGCTAAGGAGAAGAAAAAGGTTGAAGGCGCGTCCTTCATGAAAGGTTTCAGAAACTATGCTTCAGGATTCCTTGCCCAAGATCCTGACTATGACTTTTCAAAGTTTGGTGAAGAAACCGTGCTGTGGATTTCAAAATTCAAAGTCGAAGAAGCTGCTGAAATCAGGGCAAAACGAGTTTTTCTCGGCTTAGAAGAGGCTTCTCCTATACCTGATGGTGACCAGGACGCGCCTTCTGATGACGCGTCTCCAAGACAAAAGGAAGCTAACCCAAACGAGCAAGAGCACGATTCGTCCCAAGTTGATGTTGTCAAGGACATTCCTCCCACCGATCAAACCTAAGGACGCGCCTTAAGTTTCTTGTTACTTTAAACATTATGAGGTGCAGGCCCTCCTTTGAAGCTTTGCAAGCTATAAACTAACTTAGGCTCTATTTTGTTAATAACCATGGTTTGTTCCCAACTTTATATTATTCGTATGCTTGCTTTTCTTAACTGCCTTGCTCATTTACATCACTTGCTCACTTGTCGAAGATACATCCTGTTCTTTGAAGGAATCAGTTAGGACGCGTCCGGTCAGCACGTGTCAAAATATTCAGCATGTGTTATTCTTTTAAATTTATCAACCATCATAAGACGCGTCTTAACATTGTATATCCCAGGGCGCGTCTTCATTTACCAACCAAAATATTGCTCAAACAAACATAATAAACTTAAAATTATAAAATTTCTGAAAATTCTTGATGCGATTTTTATAAATAATGCGCTCCGGTGTGAAAGCCACACTGGTCCCAAGGCTAATGCTCTTTGGGGAAATAAAAACTTGAAAATCTCAACTATTCAAGGTGGGATGTACATGCACTACCCCACTAGACTAGGAGGAAATTTATTTCTTCTAGTTTATTTAGATAGATAATATAGGGGGTACACAACCACTCCCTACTGATAATACTTCTTCAAATGTTCCACGTTCCAAGCTCTTGGTATAAGATTGCCACCCAAATCTTCCAAGTGAAAAGTTCCTTCCCAAAGCACAGACTTGATCCTGTAAGGTCCTTCCCAATTGGCACCAAAAACCCCATGACTGGCAATTCTGGTATGAGGCATCACCCTTCGTAGCACCAAATCACCAACCTTGAGACGACGTACCCTCACTCTTCGATCATAAAACCTTGCCACTCTTTTCTGATATGCAGCTAATCTTAGGGATGATATTGCACGTGTTTCTTCCAGAAAATCAAGATGAAGCCGTTGGTTGACCTCATTAGATTCATTGTCATAGTGATCCCTCCTGAATGATCCAGATCCAACCTCTACAGGAACCATTACTTCAAAGCCATAAGACAACATGAATGGAGACTCTCCAGTAGTAGATCTTGGTGTGGTATTATAGGACCATAGTACCATAGGTAGCTCCTCAGGCCAGTTACCTTTACTTTCTTCCAACTTGGTCTTCAGTGTGTGCTTGATTATCTTGTTGATGGCCTCAGTTTGCCCATTGCTCTGAGGATGATAGACTGCTGCAAAATCTTTCTTAATCTTCAAATCTTCACACAACTTCTTTAACTCCTTGCTGTCAAATTGCTTCCCATTGTCAGATATGAGTTTGTAAGGAATCCCAAACCTGCACACAATGGAATTAAAAACAAAATCTTTGATTTTCTTGGCCGTTATTTTTGCCAAGGGCATAGCCTCTGCCCACTTGGTAAAATAATCAACAGCTACAACAGCATACTTGACACCCCCCTTAGCCATAGGAAGCTCTCCAATAAGATCAATTCCCCACATAGCAAAAGGCCAAGGACTTATCATTGAAGTCAATGTCGTAGCAGGAATAGATGAGTAGTTTGCAAAGCGTTGGCACTGATCACATGCTCTTGTAAACTTCATAGCATCATCCCTCAAGGTTGGCCAGTAATATCCTTGTCGTAACACCTTCATAGCAAGGGAACTACCCCCCGAGTGATTACCACATATTCCTTCATGAACCTCTCTCAAGACATAGTTGCACTCGTCTCCGTCAACACACCTTAGTAAGGGTTGATTAAAACCCCTCCTATATAAAACCACATCATATTCCACATACCTTGCTGCTTGGTATTTCAAACGTCTGGCCTCCCCCTTATCATCGGGTAAAATTCCTCTTTGTATATACTCTTGGATAGGAGTCATCCAAGTCTTCATTGGTACTTCATCTACAACCATTAGCTCCATCTCGGGGATACTAGGAATTTCTTGAATTTCCAATGGAATGTCTCCCATCAACACCGTGTCTCTTTGGGAACCCAACCTGGCCAGAGTATCGGCCTTAGAATTTTCTTCACGAGGAACTCCTTCAAGTCTGACTATGTTGAACTGTTGAATCAAGCGACGTACACTCATCATATATGCCTCTGTCTTTGGTCCTCTAGTCTGGAACCCTCCTTCAACCTGCTGAACAACCAGTTTCGAATCACTGAACACCACTGTTAGGCCGAATACACAATATAATCAAGTATGTATGAGAATAACAATAGTTAAAAACACTGTTTATGAATCAATAAAACTGTAATCGTATTAACAGCTTCTCTCTTTATGATGTTAATGAATCACAAAGAGCTTCTAGGTTACAAGAATAATATATCAATATTCACGCGTCCCTTCTAGGGATAACCTATCTATGTTTATATAGTACACAGCTACATACAATCCATCTCTAATTGATATTCCTATAAGTTAGCTATACAATTCATATCAATTAAGGATTGCTTCAGTCTTCTATTCCAATCTCCTTAGCTGTATCAATATATTCTGCTTCTTTCCATCTTCAGAATGTATTGCTTCTAGAATCTTCAATTCTGCACCGACAGCTAATTCAACTTTCACCTTGTCAGAGTTTAAATAAACTCTGACCGGCTTCAATTAAACTCTTTACCCTGTCAGAGTTTAACTAAACTCTGACTGGCTTCTGATAAACTCTTGTCAGTACCTGTTGCTTAAACACTGATAAACAAACATTAGCAATTATATCTAACAATCTCCCCCAACTTGTTCATAATAAAATGTACAAGTTAAAACATATAATTGATGATGTCAAAATCTTTTAACAAATGCAGTGTTTAACATATAACAGAGTTTAATTTAAAACAGAGTTTAAATTTGACTTAGAATAGAAAATATTAAAAACTTACAGTCAGACTTTACTTGACTTCTTCAATATCAGGCACAGTCCTGAGATAATCAATCAGCAGTCTTCTCTCAGCATTCTCAAGTTCAGTTATCATAATCTCTTTCAGCTCCTTATACTCTGGATCTCCTTCACCAGTTTGATATATGGCAGCCCTCAGAGAATAGATACTGTTCTTCTTCATATCATTCCCTAGCCGAATGTACTGAGCTTTATCTGACTCTAAGTTGAATTCTAAGACTTTTAATCCCAGTGCAGTTTTAAATCTAGCACTGTTTCTCTTCATCTCCACCAATTTTCCAGTATGATCTCTATACTTTGGAATATAAGCATTTGAGACTTCTCCTCCTCCAAGCATCACTTTTGATCTCAGCATCTTTTCTCTTAAGATTTGAGCAACATTATGGGTGTGTCTGTTCTTAACTTTTAACAGATAAAGTACATATTCAAGTTCTTCCCATGATTTGAGATTTACATCAGATTCTCCAATTCTATAAACTCTTCCATCACTCATGAAATATAACAGAAACTGCTTCTTCAAGATCTTGTGAAAAATCAACTGAACAGATTCTAACTTATCAAGATTTTCTTGTGTATTCCCAATACCAGATCCTGTCAGTGAAATATTGTCTTGAGATCTGTTATTTATTCTCTTCTCCCTATGTGAACCTAAACCAGACTTATCATAAGATTCTTTTCCAAGTACAGTCCTGGTTTGAGAAAAATCCACAGGTTGAAGTATCAGAGTTTCAGAGAGTATAGGTCTTAAGAAACCTTTGAGTTGAGGAGTTAGCTGAGTTTGCACAGCTTGAGCCTTGTCAGAGGCTGGCTTAACTTCAATAGTATTATCAACTTGAACAGCGTCAGAGGTTGATTTTGGTAATCTTGTTTCAACTTGAGCAATGTCAGAGGTTGAATAAATCTTCTTAGGTAACTGTTCTTCTTCTACCAGTTTACCTTTTCCTTTGTCAGCATTTTTAATCACAGGCCTCCTTGAGTACTGTAAACTCTGATCAGAATTTACATTCTCTTTGATAACAATTCCTTTTTCTTTCTTTCTAGGAGCCTTGATTTCCTTCTTTTTGTAGATTCCAGCTTCAACATTCTTCTTGTGTTCTTCAGCAAGCATCTGTTCTTCAGCTTGGATATCTTCAATTGTAATACCTTTTCCATGTTCTGCCATAAACATCTTAGCAGCAATTTCCTCATCAGTAGATGGCTTATCAGAGATTATCAAACTTTTATATCTTGAACCACTGGCAGAGTTTACATGTCCCTTTCCAGAGTTTGATCTTTTATCAGAGTTTGATCTTCTTGAAAGTAATCTTCTATCATCATTTGATCTTAAGCGCTTTCCATCTCCTCCCTTGTTTCCACCATCATTACCATCATCCCTCCGTCTCAGAGTTTGAGTGTCTTTGCATTTGTCACTTGGTACACTCTCCCCCTTTTTGACATCATCAGAAAGTAGTACTGATGTCAACAATTCAAGCGCAGTAGAAATGGAAGTCAGTTGAGCAGACATAGCATTCTGGTTGTCCTCAACTGTCCCAAGCCTCTTCTTGATTTCTTCAGAATCCCTGGCTTGCTGCTTGAACATGGTATAATAATAAGTTCTGTCAGCCTTTAAAGTAAGATCCCTCAAGCTTACTTCATTCCTCAGACTTGTAAGCATTTGTTGATTCTCATCAAATCTATTATAGAGAGATTTGACTTGAATAACAGTAGCCTGTAAGCTCGTAAGGACATCAGGATTTGTAATCTTCTTGACAGAATCAGATAAAAATTCTGCAGCCCTTTGCGCTGGAAAGATACAATCTGCATTAGCCCATGCATTGTAGTACATATTCTGATAATGCTCAGAAGCAGCCCTTTGAACTTCCCTTTCTTCAGTAGAATTTGCTTGAATATCAGAAACTTCCACTTGAATATCAGAGTTTGAATGAACAGGACTAGCTTCAGCATTGTCATCCTCTCTGTGAATATCTTCAAGCACATTTTCAGCAGTGATTTCATCAATTAACTGTGCAGTCGCATCAGGTACTTGATCTGCTACAGTTGGAGGAACATCAGAGTTTACTGGAGCAGTAACCTCTGCTTCTCTCTGAACAATCTCAACAACTGATTGTTGCAAAGTTTCAAGTAAGACAGTATCCTCATGATCATTGTCTGTTGCATCAGCATGTACAGCAACAGCTTCTGGAACTGGATCAACTCTAATCTGATCTACTTCATCACCGTTCTCAAAATCAATAGAAATGATTTCTGTGTGAGAAGCAATAGGTTCTACTAACTCAGTAGATGCTTGATCAGCTTCCGGTATAGTATCTTCATGATCCACAATCCTGCTGTCAGAATATGCAACAGCTTCCTCAACTACATCATCAGCTTTTGATGTAGGAGCTTCTGTGTCCTCAGGTTCTTTATCCAAATTGGCAATAATATCACCAAAAAGTTGATTAGCAACTAATCGTCTCTTTCTCTGATGAAGATTTTCTTCATCAGCCTCAGTTTCTGAGTCTGCACTAGAAGCAGCAGCAACAGACTTTGCCCTGTGGGCTCGCCTTTTCTTCATTCTTTTTCTCTGAGGCACAGCATCAACATTTGATACCTCAGCTTCAACAGACTTAACTGCTCGAACTTTAGATCTCTTTGACCTCTGTGGTTGAGATACAGAAGGTCCAGCTTCAGCAGTTGAGACACGGTGTTGTTGTGAGTTGTCAAGAAATTGTTGCACAGATGCAGGTAACATTAAAGGACCAACTTCTCCTTTCTTGTTGTCCTTGTTGATAAGATCAGAGAATATACGTTTGTGCAATTTAAATGAAAGAATGACATCCTCATCTAAAATCTCAACATCAGGGCAGCATAGACTAAATATTAACTGACAAAACCTAGAGAAATAGACAACATTCCTATTCTCTAGCATTTTCTCACCAATATTATTTAAAACTAATCTAGCAACATCAAATTGACTGCCATAGAGAAGAGAATACCCGATCTGTAGACTATCAGTGGGAATCGCATCCCAATTAGTACACTTCTTCCCAAAAGCTCGAGTAATGCAATCGAAAAAGAAGCTCCATTCCTTTCGCAAAAATGGCCTTTTGAGTTGACCTATCTTTGTCAAAGGTCCAGTGTAGCCTATCTCGTTCATCATCCTGACTAGCTCAGAGTCGCCAACAGAGATTGTGAATGCATTGAAATCTTCAAGACCCAAAGCATCACGAACAGTAGTAGGAGTAACAGCATAGTCATTGTCCTCATATTGAAAAATGATAGATGGAGATCCAGACTCTCCTCCATTATCATAAGCACCTGTCTGCCAAAAAGTTCGAATTTGAGTCGCAGACAGCTTCGATGGTGCGGTGAGAGCAGTGCCAATATCAGAGTTTGACAAGAAACTCTGAATCAAATGAAACGCCTCCGGTGCGTTCTCATTTGCTACAGGAGCTGAGTAGTTATTTGGGACAAATTCTAATTCAGATGCAATAAACGCTGTAGTTGCCATTAGTAAGAATTGAAAACAAGAAGTACTGGGCTTGGAAAGTGTTTGAGTGTTTGTGTGTGAGTAAAATGTTATGAAAAGATGAAATGCGTAAAAGATTGAATCGTGTGTATGTAGTGTATTAAATAATAACTGTAAAGATTAGAAGTATGTTAGTGGGACAGATGTCAGACGTTAATACGCTGACAGCTGTATCTAACAACTTCCAATACACACGTGCAAACGTGGAGACACCTGTCATCACATATAACACTCAAAATAGTCGCTTAAAAGAAAAAAAAAATCAATAATAATAAAATTATCAATTTTAATAATAAAGTACAAAGGAACTCAACAGTCAGAATAATAATGACTGTCTCGAAACTCCGCACCTTAGTATCCCAAGCGCTTCGATTCTAGAAAAAAAACCTTTCAGTTACCCTGTTGAATGCTTTAAAAAACCGAAGCATTTTATCAACAGGCTTCTTACCTTAAAATTACCATACACCAAATGGCAGGAACCTTTGAGTTCATGGATGTCGAATTATTCGTGAACATGAACTGGCCTCAACAAGCAAACTACATCATCGATGAGTTTCTTGTTCTTTCTTTTCTGAATGATGAAGGTCTTATAGCAGATGATGAAATAGCAGAAGGACCAATCTCTAATCCTTATGTGCACATCATCCGTCCCGGTCCATATGATGTGCCCATCCTGGCAGACGATGATACTATGGAGATTTGTATGATGCTCTTCCAGCAGAGCTTCCTGATGGGTACTGAGGAGACAATCTTCTTGGAATCCTGCAAGCTGCAAAGCAGAAAGCGAATCCAGGAAGATGATGATGATGATGATGATTCATCTTCAGGATGTTGTCAAGCAATCCCAGATGGTATAATGATTAGATGAACAACTGGGTAGCTCTCATCAGAAGTAGTAGAGCACAATAACTTCTGGCTCTAGCTCTTCTGCTTCAGATGTAGCATTCAGATACTTATCCTGGTTAAATAGATCTTTTCTTTGTAACCATAGTGATTAGCATGTACCAGAAAGATTAGCTTAACATGAGTATGCATTTGTCTGAATGTAAATTTGAATCAATTAATGAAAAATTTGTTTCTTTACATTTCAGTATTATCAATATTGCATAGTAATTGAAAAAAAAACTTTAACCAATTAACTAACATACTCAGCAGCAATACAAATCACAAACAGGACTTAATAAACATACTCTTTCTTTTCTCCGTGCAATCATACTTTTTCCGAAAAACAAATGACTAATCTCAAGAGTATAAAATGTCTGAAACAAGGAAATTATTTTAACCATCATAGATTAAAACAAAATAACCTCGGCGTATTTCACACAATACATCAGTGTTTACCATTTATCCTTCTTTGTCAATAAACTCTTTTCTCAATCTGTACAGTTGTGAGAAATGTGTGTGTAGTAGCAGAGTTTACCGAAATCAGTATTTAGATCATCTCAAAGTGCATAAAATCCACAAACTAAAGTAGTAAAAACTGGTTGCCTAAACTCTCATGTATAACATAGACACTGATTTTTCTATCTAAACTCTGTATTACTGATATCCTTTCATTTGGATATGTCTTTTATTTTTCACCCCCCTTTTTTTATTAATTTTTTTTTTTTTTTTTTTTTTTTTTTTTTTTTTTAAATTATTTTTCCAGTAATCAGTGGTTGGCACTAGTCACCAAAAATCAAAAATTTTAGCCCTTATTTCATACAATAAGTTCCTGGATCTTCCTAGGCACAACATGATCTCAAAGGAATTTGTGCTCTGTTTGGCATCTTTTGAGTTGAGGGTGAATTATTTGCAATGAATAATCAGAGTTTAGACTTTTCATCAGTGATTATAGTTAACTTATGAGAGAAAATGCAAACAGCTAATACAGACTCAGTGTATAGGATCAATAAACTAAGAGATGCTATAAATATAGAGACAGTATCATGCTATGTTAGCTTACTGCACATATTTGAGATCAGAATCTATCAACTCTTAAGGATTCACAATTACTTACTGAGAATTATGTTTCATACAAATTTCTTCATTGGTCCATATGTTTCAGACAAAATTACAATCAGAGTATAGCATTTAAACTGTAATTACCAGAGTATGACCAACAGAGTTTAACATCAGAGTTTACGTTCAGAGTATGACTGACACTTCACAGAGTTTATCATCAGAGTTTAACATGCTGATTCACATAACAGTTAACACATGTAAGAAATCATGAACAACAAACAAAAAAAATGAGTCTAACCCGTATCTCTAGTCAGAACCAGAGATCATTCCAAGTTCATTTACCAATCTTGTAAAAGTAGCTTCACTCAAAGGTTTGGTGAAGATATCTGCAAGTTGTTGATCTGTAGACACAAAATGAAGCTCAATGTTTCCTTCTTCCACATGTTCTCTGATAAAATGATACCTTATGCTGATGTGCTTTGTCATGGAATGCTGTACTGGATTACCTGTCATAGCAATAGCACTTTGATTATCACAGAAAATAGGTATTCTAGAGTACCTTAATCCATAATCCAGCAATTGATTCTTCATCCATAAAATCTGTGCACAACAGCTACCAGCTGCTATATACTCTGCTTCTGCAGTGGATGTAGAAATTGATTTCTGTTTCTTACTGTACCAAGAAACCAATCTGTCACCTAAAAATTGACAGCTTCCACTTGTACTTTTTCTGTCTATCTTACAGCCTGCAAAATCTGCATCAGAGTAACCAATTAACTTAAACTCTGATTCTCTAGGATACCACAAACCCAGGGTTATGGTTCCTTTGAGATATTTGAAGATCCTTTTTACAGCTGTTAGATGAGGCTCTCTGGGATCTGCTTGAAATCTTGCACAAAGACATGTTGCATACATGATATCAGGTCTACTTGCAGTAAGATACAGTAAAGACCCTATCATTCCTCTGTAGTTAGTCATATCTACTGAGGCTCCTGTCTCTTTGTCAAGCTTCGTTGCTGTAGCCATGGGAGTTGTAGCAGATGAACTATCAAGCATACCAAATTTCTTTAGAAGATTTCTGGTATACTTTGCTTGATTGATAAAAATACCATCATCTGTTTGCTTTACTTGTAAGCCTAGAAAGTAACTAAGCTCTCCCATCATGCTCATTTGATACCTGGATTGCATAAGCTTTGCAAACTTCTTACAAAGTTTGTCATTAGTAGATCCAAAAATAATATCATCTACATAAATTTGAACTAAAAGCAAATCATCACCAGAATTGAAATAAAACAAGGTTTTATCGATTGTACCTCTTGTGAACCCACTTTCTAAAAGAAACTGAGCAAGAGTTTCATACCATGCTCTTGGTGCTTGCTTTAGTCCATATAATGCCTTGTCAAGCCTGTAGACATAATCTGGATGCTTGGAATCTACAAATCCTGGTGGTTGTTCAACAAACACTTCTTCTTCAAGCTTCCCATTGAGAAAAGCACTCTTTACATCCATCTGAAAGACTTTAAACTTCTTGTGTGCAGCATAGGCCAGAAAAATTCTTATGGCCTCCAATCTTGCAACTGGAGCAAAGGTTTCATCATAATCAATTCCTTCCTGTTGTGAATAACCTTTAGCCACAAGTCTAGCCTTGTTTCTTGTAATCACACCTTCACTGTCAGTCTTGTTTCTGAAAACCCACTTTGTACCTACTATTGATCTGTTCTTTGGTCTAGGTACAAGTGTCCAGACTTCATTTCTTTCAAATTCATTTAACTCTTCTTGCATTGCTGTAATCCAATTAGCATCTTGAAGAGCTTCCTCCACTTTCTTTGGTTCTGTTTGAGACAAGAAAGCATGATACAGACACTCATTGTTTGTTGCACTTCTAGTTCTCACACTAGCATCAGGATCTCCAATTATGAGATCAGGTGTGTGTGCCTGTGTCCACTTTCTGGCTGTTGGTAAGTGGTTTCTTGCATCATTATTGAATCCTCCCCCTTGATCCATGCTCTCCTGATTCATACGTTGACTTTCTGCAATATCTGAGGCTCCCCCTGAGTTGGATGGCTCAGTGTTTGAGCTGTCAGAGTTTAAATCAGTTTCCTCAACTGACTCACTTGTTGTGTCTTGTTGAGCTTCTTCACGCTCCCCCTCAACTGGTTCTCTATTTTGTTCAATTTGAGAATTTCCAGTTTCTTCAGTATTTACCAGTAGAGGTTCAGAGTATGCTTCGTCAGAGTTTGTCAAACCTGCTTCATCAGAGTTTATATCATCAGAGAATAGATCTTCATTTTCAAAACGTAGTTGATCATATCCATCCTTGTCTTCAAGTCCAATTATTTTCTTGTCATTAAACGACACATGTATGGATTCCATGATCACCTTTGTTCTCAGATTGTAAACTCTGAATGCTTTTGTTGACAATGGATAGCCAACAAAGATTCCTTCATCAGCTTTTAACTCGAACTTGGTCAACTGTTCAGGATGAGTCTTCAACACAAAGCATTTGCATCCAAATATATGAAAATATTTCAAATTTGGCTTCTTGTTTTTCACCATCTCATATGGTGTTTTTCCATGCTTGTTGATCAGAGTAGCATTTTGAGTAAAACAAGCAGTTTGAACAGCTTCTGCCCAGAAATAAGTTGGCAATTTTGCTTCATCTAGCATAGTTCTGGCAGCTTCAATTAAGGTTCTGTTCTTTCTTTCAACTACACCATTTTGCTGTGGAGTTCCAGGTGCAGAAAATTCTTGTTTGACTCCTCTTTCCTTGCAGAAAGCTTCCATGATTGAGTTTCTGAATTCAGTTCCATTATCACTCCTTATAATTTTGACTTTGTGCTGTGATCCTTTGTCCAATAGATTTATATGATCCATCAACGTTTGAGCAGTTTCATCCTTCTTTGACAAGAAATACACCCATGTATATCTAGTATATTCATCAACAATTACTAGAGCATATTTCTTTCTGCCCATGGACATCACATTCACTGGTCCAAAGAGATCAACATGTAGAAGATGATAAGGTTCCACTACTGAAGATTCAGATTTGCTCTTGAAAGATGACTTCCTTTGCTTGGCCTTTTGACAAGAATCACATAGACCATCTAGATTGAGTATTGATTTTGGAAGTCCTCTTACAAGATCCTTTCTAATAAGCTCATTTATGTTGTTCAAATTGAGATGAGAGAGCTTCTTGTGCCAATTCCAACTCTCTTCATTTGACATTTTTGCAGTCAGACACACTGTACTTCCATCAGAGTTTGTTACCAAACTTGCTTCATAAATATTGTTGCGTCTGTGTCCAACTAGAACAACTTTTCCAGTAGATTTACTGATAACTTCACAGTATTCACTATGAAAATCTACATGGTTTCCTCTGTCACAGATTTGACTCACAGATAACAGATTATGCTTGAGTCCTGAGACTAGAGCTACATCTTTGATGATGACACTTCCAAGATTAATATTGCCATATCCCAGAGTGTGTCCTATGTTGCCATCTCCATAGGAAACTTTTGGGCCAGCCTTCTCCTCAAAGTCTGATAGCAGGGCTTTGTTTCCAGTCATATGTCCTGAGCAACCACTGTCCAAGATAAGTGTGCTCTCTATTATACCCTTATTTTCTGATGACTCAACTTCATCTTTGATAGTTGCCATGAGTGCATAATTCACTCCATCATCAGAATCTGAAGTATCTGCCCAGTCTTTGCCTTTAGAGATGAGTGCTTTTTCAGTTCTTCCTTTCTTGCACTCTGGAGCATAGTGACCCATCTCTTTGCACTTGTAGCACTGGATCTCAGATTTGTCCTTCTTACCTGACTTGGTATCCCTTCCATCAGACTTTCTGAAATTCTTCTTCTCAGAATTTGAATCTTTCCTTGAGAATCTTTTACCCTTCTTGAAGTTCTTGAATCCCATCTTCTTAAATGTCTTGACCATCAAGGCAGCCATTTGCATCATCTCCTCTTCATCATCCTCAGAATCAGAAGCTTCATCAGAGTTTGAATCATCATCAGAGTTTGATGACTCACTCTCAGATTTGATCACTAAAGCCTTTCCCTTGGCTTTCTTCCTTGATGATTCCTTCTTGATGGGCTTCTCCTCGACTTTGAGAGCAACAGATTTTGTCTTCTTGCTTGACCTCCTGTTTCTTTGTTCTATCTCAAGTTCATGAGTTTTTAACAATCCATAGATTTCATCAAGATCTGTATCAGCAAGATCATAATTATCTCTGATTGTTGTTGCCTTTAAATCCCACTTTTCAGGTAGAGATAACAGAAACTTGAGATTGGACTCTTCAAGTTCATATTCCTTATCTACCAGAGACAGATCGTTCAACAGTTTGCAAAATCTGTCATAAGTCTCAGTCAAGGTTTCATTAGTTCTTGAATCAAAGTGCTCATACTCCTGTGTGAGTATTGTTTTTCTGTTCTTCTTAATAGCACCTGTTCCCTGGCATCTGACTTCTAAAGCATCCCATATCTCTTTGGCAGTTTTGCAGCCAATTACCCTGTTAGACATAACATTATCTAAAGCACTGTGGAGAAGATGTCTAACCTTTGCATCCTTTGCAATTGATGAGATATCCTCAGGAGTCATATCTTTCTTTTCCTTTGGGACAGTCTTTTGTTCTTGACCATCAACAACAGGGGACAATTTAGTTGGCATATGAGGACCATCATTAATTCTGTCAAGGTATTCTGGATCTGTAGCCTCCAGAAACATGGTCATCTTCACCTTCCAAATCGGATACTCTACAGGCCTGAGAATCGGAACTCTGATTGTTTCATATCGACTCACAGAATTAGGCTTAACCTGTTCAGCCTTGGGAGCAGCTTGATTTTCTTCAGACATGATTATTACTGTGTTTGAATCGTAAAACTGTATATATTAAACAGCCTTGGCTCTGATACCAATTGTTAGGCCGAATACACAATATAATCAAGTATGTATGAGAATAACAATAGTTAAAAACACTGTTTATGAATCAATAAAACTGTAATCGTATTAACAGCTTCTCTCTTTATGATGTTAATGAATCACAAAGAGCTTCTAGGTTACAAGAATAATATATCAATATTCACGCGTCCCTTCTAGGGATAACCTATCTGTGTTTATATAGTACACAGCTACATACAATCCATCTCTAATTGATATTCCTATAAGTTAGCTATACAATTCATATCAATTAAGGATTGCTTCAGTCTTCTATTCCAATCTCCTTAGCTGTATCAATATATTCTGCTTCTTTCCATCTTCAGAATGTATTGCTTCTAGAATCTTCAATTCTGCACCGACAGCTAATTCAACTTTCACCTTGTCAGAGTTTAAATAAACTCTGACCGGCTTCAATTAAACTCTTTACCCTGTCAGAGTTTAACTAAACTCTGACTGGCTTCTGATAAACTCTTGTCAGTACCTGTTGCTTAAACACTGATAAACAAACATTAGCAATTATATCTAACAACCACCAAATTCTTCACATTCATTTCCAAAGCCAACTTCAAGCCATTAATCAACGCCTCGTACTCAGCTTCATTATTGGTTACCGAAAACTTGAAATTGATAGCACTCATGAGAAGGTGACCTTCAGGGGAGGTTAAGACAACTCCAGCACCTGCTCCATCATTGTTGACTGCGCCATCCACATACATAGTCCACCAAGGAAAAGGATACTTCTCTCTCAAAGGGCTTGCCTCTTGAGCAAGGGGGTTAGGGTTCACCAGAATGATTTCTCGTCCCATACTCTCATCTTCAAACTCCAGAATAAAATCGGCTAAGGCTTGTCCCTTGATTGCCGTTCGAGAAACATATTCCAAATCATACTGTCCCAATTCAATTGCCCACTTCAACATCCTTCCTGAAGCTTCAGGTTTATGTAAAATGTGTCTCATGGGATAAGAAGTTCGCACTTCAATTTTATGAGCTTGAAAGTAGGGACGCAGCTTTCGTGCAGCCAGCACCAAAGCATATACCAACTTCTCCATGCTAGAATATCGGGTTTCTACATCCAACAACCTCTTACTTACATAGTAAACTGGTGACTGCAAACTATCCTCTTCTCGTACTAACACGGCACTAATGGAGTAAATAGAGATGGCCAAGTAAAGAATCAATACTTCACCATCCACAGGCTTGGCCAAGAGTGGGGGCTTACCTAACTGTTCCTTGACTTTCTGAAAAGCGTCTTCACAAGCAGGAGTCCACATGAAATCTTTGTCGACCCCCCTAATGGCTTTGAAAAATTCTTTGCAACGATCAGAAGACTTTGAGACAAAACGATTTAGAGCTGCAATCCGTCCACAAAGGCTTTGAACCTGCTTTACACTGGTAGGGGACTTCATTTCAAGGAGTGCTTTGATCTTTTCCGGATTAGCTTCAATTCCTCTATGATTCACAATAAAGCCTAAAAACTTCCCCGACTCAACACCAAAGACACACTTTTGAGGATTTAACTTCATCCTGTACTTGCGCAGAATTCCAAACATTTCTTCCAAGTGCCTCACGTGGTCTACAGCTTCCTTGGACTTGACAAGCATATCATCTACATACACCTCCATAGTTTTGCCAATCTGCTCTTTAAACATCATATTCACCAATCTTTGATATGTTGCCCCTGCATTGATAAGACCAAAGGGCATTCCAATATAGCAATACAAACCTCTGTCAGTAATAAAAGATGTATGTTCTTGATCGGGTCCATACATGGGAATTTGATTATACCCTGAGTAAGCGTCCATGAAACTCAAGAGAGCATGTCCAGCCGTAGCATCCACCAACTGATCAATCCGAGGGAGTGGGAAACTATCCTTTGGGCAAGCTTTGTTCAAATCCGTGAAGTCCACACAAGTTCTCCATTTCCCATTAGGCTTTTTTACCAATACCGGGTTTGCCAACCACTCGGGATAGAAGGATTCTTTGATCAAACCCACCTCCAAGAGTCTGTCGACCTCCTTCTTTAAAGCTACTGCCCTTTCTCCACTGATTGCACGCCGCTTCTGACGTATTCCTTTCTTATTAGGATATATGTTTAGATGATGGCACATGACCTTAGGATCAATCCCTATCATATCAGCATGACTCCAAGCGAACACATCCAGGTTGGTCATAAGAAAATTAGTCAAGCCTGTTCTCAACTCATTGCTTAGCTGTGATCCAATTTTGAGAACCTTACTGAGATCTGCTGCGTCTATCGGGATTGAGATTGTGTCTTCTGCAGGACCCGTCTTCTCCTGTAGGATAAGAATTCTTGGATCAAGATCAAGATCAAAAATACGAGGATCTTCAACAAGCATTTCACTCTTTGAGGGCGCGTCCTCCATAAATTCATCCTCTATTGAGGGCGCGTCCTCCACATACCCTTCTTCCCTTGGGAAGATGTCATTACATGTCTCTCTCTCTGAGGGTGCATCTTCAACAAGCTCTTCCTTCCTTGAGGGCGCACCCTGTAGGGTATAGGTGCTCTCAACAATTCTTTCTTGAAGTTCATCAATTAGGGGGGGGGGGGCGTCTCCAATAGTAACATCTTAGGGCGCGCCCTCAGCTGAGGGACATCATCTTCTGGCTCTTGCACCGTGTAATGAACATGAATCTCTCCCTTAGAATTTTTGAGCAATCCCTGGGCATCTTCTTGGGGAATGGCGCGTCCTCCTAATCCATTACGACGAAAACCCTTGACAGTTCTATGATAGCACTCTCTTGAATCATATTGTGACCCTCGAACTGAACCAACCCCATTTAGAGTAGGGAATTTCATTATTAAATGATAAATGGAAGTAACTACCTTCATCTCTTTCAGCAAGGGCCTTCCTACCAAAGCATTGTGGGCAGATTCTTGATCCAATACCATAAATTCTATCATCTGAGTCACAGACAGAGGACCTTCACCAAGTGTAACCGGGAGCTTAATTGCACCCATAACTCTGACAGCTTCTCCAGTGAAACCATAAATCCAAACATCCTCTCGGACAATATCCTTATCAGGCAAACCCAACTTCTTATAAGTGCTGTAGTAGAGAATATTCACCGAACTTCCATTGTCTACAAATACTCGGTGTACATTCATAGGACCAATCTGTATGGCAACGACTAGGGCGTCACTGTGAGGATGATGTACCCATCTTGCTTCTTCCTCAGTAAATGTAATATCTACTGATTCCCCCCTGAACAACTTGGGAGGTTTAAGTTCCAAGCTGTTCACATTAGTTAAGGGCTTATGACGTGCTTCCCTGGCATATCTTTCCAGTGCGTTGTTACTGTCACCACCAAAATGACGTCCTCCAAAGATAGTATGAATGCTTCCAGCCCGGGCAAACTGAACGTCCTTAGATCTATCATCATCCCTTTCAGGAGCATGTTCTCTTTCCATCCTCCTGTCAGCGTCGTCTTTATGCTTTTTTACTTCTCTGACAATCCAGTCAGTTAGGTATCCAGCCTTGATCAATTCTTCAATTTCTTCCTTGAGCTGTCGACACTCGTGGGTATTATGTCCAGTAGATTCATGATATGAGCAATACTTCTTTTTGTCCTTACTCTGCCACGAGGATAACGGTGCTGGCTTCTTGAATAAACCCTTGTCCTTATTTACCTCAAAGATATGCTCAACAGAAGTAGCAAGTGTATAACTCCCTGTTTGGTATCTATTCAATCTGTCATAGTCTGGTGGAGTCCAACCTCTCCTTGCATTAGTGACATTCACCCTGTTCGGACTATACCCTCTCCTCCGGTAGTCAGGGCTTGGAGACCTATCCTTCCTCTTAGAACCTTTCCCCTTCCCTTGGGAGTCGGACTTTTTATTATCAGCAAGAGATTGCTCAACGATCTTAAAGTATTCAGCTTGGGCAAAGAGGTCTGCTAAGGTTGCTGGGTCCTTCCCCTGCAAGTGCTTCCAGAAGTCAGTTCCGACTTGGAGTCCCGCAATCAAGAAACTTTTTAGTGACTCATCGGTTGCCCCTCTGACCATGGTAGACTCAGCATTGAACCTTTTGAAGTATGACTGCAAGCTTTCTCCTTCCTTTTGTTTGATATTGGCCAAAGTAGTCACTGGGGGGGCATACTTCACAGTAGCTTGGAATTTTGTCAGGAACAAAGTTTTCATAATTTCCCATGAAATAATCACACCTGGTCCTAGCTTTTGAAACCACTGTTGCGCACTCTCTCTAAAAGTTGCTGCTAGAAGACGACATCTAGCCAAGTCAGGCACTTGATATACATCCATCTCTATATTGAATCTTCCCAAGAACTCAACAGGGTCGGCATTCCCATGGAAGCGTAAGTCGTTGGTTGTATTCCTGTATCCTGTTGGAAGTTGTGCCTCCCTTACTGCTGCAGAGAATGGAGAAGGAGCTTGAGCCGTTGAAGTGACTCTTCCTCCCTCAAGATGTGTGAGGAGTTTTTTCAGGTCATCCACATTGAAGCTTCCCACACCTGGGATAGTTTGGACATTAGTCTGAATATTACCGGCAGGTGGAGGTTGAGGTGGTGGTTGAGGAGGCTGGATCTCTACTTGGAGTCTCTTGCATCCTTGGGTTGGGACTTGGAGGGTGCGCCCTTCCCTCATGACTATTAGGGCGCGTCCTTACTTCATGGCTATGAGGATGTGTCCTATCCTCCTGATTGTGAGGGCGCGTCCTCTCCTCCTGACTATGAGGGCGCGTCCCTAGCCCTTCCTGTCATCCTCCTGACCTACTTTGGGACGAGATAGGTGTTATGTGCGGATCCCTTCCTCCAGAGGGTCCTCCATGGTAAGGGGCATCGTATCTATGCCTTCGATCGCTATCCCTACTCCTATAATCCAATTCCATACCCCCTCTCCTTCCTGACCCTCCTGATCGGGGGGCTCGCTCATGATCACGGGGCCTCAACCTGAGATCAGGGGGCGCTCGCTGTGAATCATGGGGCCTCGCATCTTGATCATTACGCGGGTCATCTCGTGAAGGTGCTTGCTCATGTCCATGGGGCCTCGACCTGTTTACAGGGGGCTCTCGCTGTGGACTACGGGGTTGCACTTCTAAGTTACGAATTGAATTATTGCGAGGTTGAGTATGATCTTGTCCATGGGGCCTCGACCTGTCAACAGGGGGCTCACGCTGTGGATCAAGAGGTTGTTCCCCTCTTACCTCTCTGTCCCTCTGCCATTCGACCAACAACAATCGTAGATCATCATTATTAAGTCTTATACCAAGACGATCCTTCAACCTGTTCAATCGTTGTTCTTGGTCTCGGTGGAGTTCATCAGCCCTTCGAATTTCACTTTCAGATCGCCCTGACCTATGAGGGTGTGGAGATGGACGTCGTTCCCTCCTAGGTTGGTCTTGGCTGCCCGTCTCATCATCGGGGAGTTCAACAATAGGGACTCCATCCTCCTGATACTCTAACCTTCTTGGGGTAACATTCTGAAACCTCCTCTGACCCGTGGTGCCTCTACCTGTACGATGGTGATTATGGGGTTGTCGCCTGACCCGACCCCTTCCTTCGCTTCTTTCGACCGTATCCAGCCTTGCTTCAAAGCCATTCAAGGCATCACCCATGCGATAGAGTTGTTCCATCAAGTCAGAGTTACTTATGAGCACCGGTG
This sequence comes from Heracleum sosnowskyi, assembly GCA_030848705.1. Lineage (NCBI taxonomy): Eukaryota > Viridiplantae > Streptophyta > Magnoliopsida > Apiales > Apiaceae > Heracleum > Heracleum sosnowskyi. The sequence goes on from CM061237.1 coordinate 16,292,653, forward strand.
GTCGTCCCCCTACAATAGGTGTTCCATAAGATGGATTTGGAACACTATGGGGAACGTACTCCTCATGGCGGTCATGGTTGTTCTCTTCACTGTCTTCAGATAAGACCTCATCCCTAGGACGTTCGTTGCGATTTTGTGACATCTTTTCCTCCAAAGATTTAGATCTTAATTAGCACCCCTCCTTCTAGCGCCAATTTTTTAACGGAGGAATTTGGTATTAACAATGTTTGAGGTTCTTCGCCGGAATCAAGATCTATAACGGTGGTCCTTAGGTGGTAAATTCGTCGGAGTATGGTGGTTGTGTTTAATTGGTGGCTGAGATTGCTTAGGGTTTATGTTAGCTGCCTCAGAGTTCTCAACATTCGACCCCTTACAATTTGCCTACGTATCCCTATTTATAGGGAATCAAGCCAACGTAGTTCTTGGGGAGGAAGTTTCCTCCATGGGCTTGGTCTTTGATCTTCGGAGCCCATCCGAAGTCTTCTGTTGTCTTTCCATGCGTAGACGTAAGACTTTTCCCACCGCCTTCCATGTATAGGACTCTTTCCATACTTAAGCATATGTCTTCCTTATCCTTCCTTACTTGAAGGTAGGACTTCCATCTATTTCCCTACTTAGAGTTTTAGCTCACTTTAGGAATGTCTAACGATAAGGCCTAGTCACAAAGGCCCAAGGCTCGTCTATGACATCTGGACTTCATGGATAAGGAAACTTCCCCCGTCGAGGACTAGTCCTATCCATTACCAGCTATTTCCTTAATTCATAGACGCAGGTATAGCCATGACTTACCTTAAATGCTAGACGCATCCTTGTCCCCCGAATGAGAAGCACCCACCAGATAGCAGGACAAGTGATCCCAAGTGTTTGGGTGCAAAGTGCAGGATTACTCCAAAGTTCCCCAATGAGGACGCGCCCATTGAGTACAGGAACAGAGCTCCCAAAGCACACACCAAGATTAACCCCACATCCCCAATGAGGGCGCGCCCATTGAATACAGGAGGAGGCCTTCAGTCACGGACATCCCCCTCCTAGGGCACATCCTAGGAGGGAATTCTTCAATATTTAACCAATACCAAGCCAAGGGAACCATCCTTCATTATCAAGTTGCAAATTTAAACCAAGAGGACGCGCCCTCATGGGGTGGACGGCCTAAAGGGCGCGCCCTCATCCTCATGAGGACAAGCCCGAAGTCGTCCTTGTGTCGAATGAAGTCATTATTCTCCGTCAAGTCTTCCATCCATGTAGAGTTGTCATTACCATGAGGGCGCGTCCTCAAGGGATGAACGGCCTAAGAGGGCACGCCCTTATCCCTTTGAGGGCAAGCCCTAATATTAAACGTAACCCTAATTACAAAAATAACATAATTGAATTCATACTTGACCCGATCCTAACCTAAAAACCCATTATCGAATTTTGGCTATAACAGTAATATAATAAAGATTCTTTCGAATTAAAAAATAATTTTGAGCTTTTGGTGAACCTACCCTTGTAGACTCCGTCATAGATCGCAGGTAACTCGGCTAGATACTTGACTACAAATGCACATGCAGAGCTTGCAGTGTCATGACCTGCAATCAATAATCCTAATATTTTATCAGCAATCTCAGATTCACCCATGAATTTCCCGTTTTCATCACTTGCTAATAACATATGTGATAGTATATCTTGTGTTGCAGAAGCCTTGCCTTGTGCCAAATCAATCTTCCTTTGCTTAATGATTTTATCGAGCATTTCTTTAACTTTTTTCGACGATTTTATGGCCTTATTTTTGAATCATTGTCGTTTCGTGCTACAGCCGAGGGCTTTGATTTCGAAATAAGAAATACTTGTCTATTACATAGAGATGTGTACAATGAATTAGAATCTAATGGTCGTTACGTGCTACAGCCGTGGGCTGTTGGAGACTGATTCAATTGTATGAAATGTTGGGTTAGACTTGACTTAGAATATTGAGTTTGTCGTGCTACAGCCGTGACTCAATTATTCAAGAGGCTAAAGTTTTATTAGGGAATAACATGAGATGTAATTGACAAGAGTTGTCTACCTACTGAACATCACATGGCGTTTCGTGCTACAGCCGAGGTTGTGTGATGGAATGTAGGATCCATATTCCCACTAGCATTATGAATGCTTAATTTTTCCACTTAGGGGGTTGTATAAATTAGATAAACTAGTGGGAGCCACTTATGAATAAAGACCCGATTCATATAGTGTTTTAAAATGAAATTGAATATTTGCTAAGTGTTGTTATGTGTTTATCATTTACAGATTTACTATATATATTATGTCTTCTGCACTATCACTCCGGAGCATACAGGATGCTCACAAATTGACTGGTCCTAATTTTGTTGACTGGCTTCGAAACCTGAAAATTGTTCTCAGGGTTGAGAATCTGGAATATGTGCTTAACTCACCTAAGCCTGCTGAACCTGCTGACGATGCACATGATGATGAACATGTTGTGTATCGTAAGTGGATAGATGATGCAAATGTTGCTCAATGTATCGTGCTAGCTTCCATGAACATTGAGCTACAGAAGCAGCATGAGCATATGGATGCTCACACTATCCTAACGCATCTACAAGAGTTGTATGATGTGGCAGGGAGGACAGCTCGATATGAGATATCGAAGGAGTTGTTCCGTTGTACGATGTATGAGGGATCGTCTGTGAATGACCATGTACTTAAGATGATCAATTTGATTGAACGTCTTGGACAACTTGGTTTCAACATGGATGGGGAGCTGAGTCAAGACTTGGTCTTGCAATCACTTCCGGGTTCGTTTTCGTAGTTTGTTGTGAACTTTCACATGAATAAGTTGGACGTCAGCCTGGCTGAACTCCACAACATGTTGAAGACTACGGAAGCGAATTTTCCCTCTAAGAAGAGTTATGTTCTTCTAATTGGTGAAGGTTCCAATCCTAAGAAAAGGAAGAAGAACCTTCCCAAGAAGAAGAAAGTAGGTTATAAAAGGCCGGTTCCACCAAAAGCTGAAGACCCCAAAAGCAAAGTTGTTTGCTTCCACTGTAACAAGGTGGGGCATTGGAAGAGGAACTGCAAGGTTTACCTTGCAGAATTGAAGAAGAAGAAGGGTAGTGAGATTGCCGCTTCTGATTCAGGTATGTTCATGATAGAAGTGAATATGTCAGTAAATCAAATTGCTACTTGGGTATTAGATACCGCCTGTGGTTCTCACATTTGCAATTCGTTGCAGGGACTAAGGAGAAGTAGGACTCTTGAGGAAGAGGAGGTGATTCTACGGATGGGAAATGGAGCAAGAGTTGCTGCTACAGCTGTAGGATCATTTGATTTACATATGCCTACGGGCAAGACTATTGTTTTAAATAATTGTTATTTTGTTCCCTCGATTGTGAGGAATATTATTTCTATTCCCATGTTAGACTTGGCTGGATTTTCGTTTGTTATTCAGAATAATAAATGTTCAATTCTTAGAGATAATGTTCTTTATGGTAGTGGTATTTTAAATAATGGTCTGTATGTATGTGACGTAGAGCATAATTTACTACAAATTGAACGTACTAATAAAAGGAAAAGGGATGATGAAAATCTCACCTATTTGTGGCACTGCAGACTTGGTCATATTAGTGAAAATAGACTTCGTACATTGCATAAGGAAGGGTTACTTGAATCCTTTGATTTTGAATCATATCCTACATGCGAGTCTTGTCTATTGGGTAAAATGACCAAATCTCCATTTAGTGGACATGGAGAGAGGGCTGCAGATTTGCTAGGATTGGTACACACAGATGTATGTGGACCGATTTCTACGCAAGCCATGGGTGGATTTTCGTACTTCATTACTTTCACAGATGATCGATCTAGATTCGGATATGTGTATTTGATGAAACACAAGTCTGAAGCCTTTGAAAAGTTCATAGAATACAAGTATGAAGTGGAGAAACAAGCCAAACATAGTATTAAAACCCTTCGATCAGATCGAGGTGGTGAATACTTGGATGGTGAGTTTCTAGATTATCTCAAAGAAAATGGTATAGTCTCTCAGTGGACTCCTCCATATACTCCACAGTTGAATGGGGTACATGAAAGGAGAAATCGAACTTTGTTAGACATGGTTCGATCCATGATGAGCTATGTAGATCTTCCAGTATTCCTTTGGGGTTATACATTGGAAACCTCAGCATATTTACTGAATAAGGTGCCTTCCAAATCTGTTCCTCAAACTCCATATGAGATATGGAAAGAAAAGAAACCGAGTCTTAAACACGTTAAGATTTGGGGATGTCCAGCTTATGTCAAGAAAGTTGACCCTGATAAGCTGGAATCTCGATCCGTAAAATGTAAGTTTGTGGGATATCCTAAAGAGACTTTAGGGTATTACTTTTACACCGATCATAGGGTATTTGTCTCCAGACATGCTACCTTCTTAGAAAAATAGTTTATCCTTGAAGGGAACAGTGGGAGCAAAATAGAACTTAATGAAGTTCAAGAAGCACAAACTACCACGGTTCAAGAGGAAACACCTGTTCAGACTGAACAACCTTCTGTGGAACAGCCCATTCGTAGGTCAGAGAGAGTGTCTCGCCAACCTGAGAGGTATTATGGCTTTGTCATTGAGAATGACAATGAGTTGTCAATCATTGATGATGACGACCCTATGACCTATAATGAGGCTATGAGTAGTATTGACTCAGAGAAATGGCAGAGTGCCATGAAATCTGAAATGGATTTTATGTATACCAACCAAGTATGGACTTTGGTTGAAGCACCCAAGGATGTGAAGCCTATTGGGTGCAAATGGGTATACAAGAGAAAGATTGGAGCAGATGGCGAGGTGGAGACCTATAAGGCCAGGCTCGTGGCAAAAGGATTCAGAAAAAGGCAAGGGATTGACTTTGATGAAACTTTTTCGCCTGTAGCCCTGTTAAAATCGATTCGGATTTTGCTTGCGATTGCTTCTTACTACGACTATGAGATCTGGCAAATGGACGTGAAAACAGCCTTCCTCAATGGGAAACTTGAAGAGGAAGTGTATATGACACAGCCAGAGGGTTTTGTTTCCAAAGGGAATGAACACCTAGTGTGTAAGCTGCTATGAACCATATATGGATTAAGGAAAGCTTCTCGTAGATGGAACATCCGTTTTGATGAGACAATCAAAGAGTTTGATTTTATCAAAAACATAGATGAACCATGTGTCTACAAGAAGGTTAGAGGGAGCGTGGTAACATTTCTTGTGTTGTATGTGGATGACATACTTCTTATAGGAAATGATATACCGATGCTACAATCAGTCAAAGTGTGGCTATCAAAGAACTTCACTATGAAGGACATGGGAGAAGCATCCTACATTCTCGGTATGAAGATCTATAGAGATAGATCTAGAAGAATGATAGGTCTTACCCAGGGTACATACATCGAGAAAGTGCTTAAAAGGTTCAGCATGGAAAACTCCAAGAGAGGTCTTATACCAATGAGCCATGGAGTATCCCTTTCCAAGAAGATGTCTCCTAAGACACCTGAAGAAATGGAGCGTATGAGTAAGATTCCTTATGCTTCGGTAATAGGATCTATCATGTACACGATGTTATGTACTAGGCCTGATGTTGCTCATTCAATTAGTGTGACGAGCAGATATCAGTCCAATCCAGGTGAAGACCACTGGAAAGCAGTGAAGAACATCCTTAAGTATTTGCGAAGGACTAAGGATATTTTTCTTGTTTTTGGTGGATCTGAGTTGAAAATAGAGGGTTATACTGACTCTAGTTTTCAATCAGAAAGTGATGATAGTACATCCATGTCAGGGTACGTGTTTACTCTGAATGGTGGTGCGATTAGTTGGAAGAGTTCCAAACAGTCTACAACGGCTGACTCTACAGCGGAAGCAGAGTATATAGCTGCAAGTGAGGCTGCAAAAGAAGCCGTTTAGATGAGGAAATTTGTTTCTGAGTTGGGAGTTGTTCCTAGCATTGAGGAGCCTATTGTGTTGTATTGTGATAACAACGCAGCAATAGCACAAGCCAAGGAACCTAGGTCTCATAAAAATACCAAACATGTTTTGCGGCGCTTTCATTTGATTAGGGAGATCATTGAAAGAGGAGATGTCAAAATTGAGAGAGTAGACACACATAACAACGTAGCAGACCCACTCACAAAGACATTGTCTCAGATTCACTTTGATCGTCATAAAGAGAAGATGGGTATTAGATACCAGTGTGATTGGCTTTAGTTCAAGTGGGAGATTGAAAGTGTTTGTCCTAAATCCAATCATGTATGATGAGTTAGGAAGAACTTTCTTGTATTCTTATTTGATTTCATTAATGTTAATAAAAGACTTGTTTTGTTTTTATTACGGGCTTTATCTATTTAAAGTGTTTTAAATAAGATGTTCCATAGTTTAGAGTAAAGCTTCTAGAATTATAATGAGATTATAATAGTGAGATCTAGAAGATGATAACTCTAGACTTAAACAGTTCCTGATCATAGGATAACTAATCGGAAGTTGGTGAATCCGCAAAGATTGGTACATACTATGCTTGCTCCCGTCAGGAGGATGTCTGTTCTGATAGACATTTGTGTGGTGACACTATAGCTAGTATGTAGGTGCTTGTTAGGGAATAAGTTCACTGAACATGACTCGATAATTTGAACAGCTAATGGAGTTTACTAACGTGTCAATAGTTATTCACTAAGTGATAGTTGTACAAGTGTCCTTAGACTTGAGATCGTTAGAGTTATCTTGTATATAATGAACTATGCTTTGGATTAGTCCTTAGTCTCAAGGACATCCATTAGGTCTATTCTGGGCATACGGATTTGTGTATGGAGATAGTTAACGTCAATAGAGGATCTACCCCTTCCAGTATAGGAAGAGAATATCCTATGTTATTCTTAGTATGCGAGTTCTGGAATCTCTGGCCAGAGTGTATGAAATTAGAAAGGAGTTTCTAATTTGCATTAATATGAACTTAGAATTATGAATAAGAAATCATATGATTAAATTTGATAGGCCTGACACGAGATTCATGCCTTGTATTTAATCGGGATATTGTAGGGTAGAAGGAATTGATTGTACTGAAACTAGTCACTGACATGTTCTTGGTATTCTAAGCAGTGAATTCATATTATCCGGATAGTCGCGATATGTGGAGAAGCATCACTCACGATGTAGAATAAATATAATTAATCGGTTAATTATATTTAATGAATTATTAGAATTCATATAAATAATAAATAAAAAGTTTATTATTATTTATTTCTACTACCGGCTTAATATTGAACCTACAGGGTCACACCATAAAAGAATATTTTCTTTGATGAAAAGATTAAAATTATGAGAGAGGAAGAATTATTTTCTAAATAGTTTAGAAAAAGAAATAATGATTAAAATAGTTTTAATCATTATTAAAGCATTTTAGAAATGTGGGGTTAATATATATATATAAAGATATATTATTAAAACCCTAGGAAAGCCCTATAAATAGAATGAGATAGTTCATTCTAAGGATCATTATTGTTTTTTGTGAAAAACCTAGAAAATGAGCTAGCCTCCATATCTCTCTCTCTCTCTCTCTCTCTCTCTCTCTCTCTCTCTCTCTCTCTCTTTTCTCTCTAAAAGGTGTTAGAGTTTTTTGAAGAAATCATCGAAGAAAAATTCTTGGTGGATACTGGTAGAGTGCTTCACACTCTGAGGAGCAACTGCTTGCAACCATCGTTTTAAAGCTTCGATTCTCAAGGTATGGTTACGATTCCCCTCGATCTAGATTTTATATATTTTTCTATATGTGCGATACATGGTTTTTACGGAATAATTGTTAAATCATGCTTCCACTCATCCGTAAATTCCCTTCAGGCTTCACAATCATAGGTGTTCATTTCAAGTCCGCCTCTTTAGCTTCATCCACATCCATATCTGTAGATTTCTTTTTTTTTCGTTGAGGATTTCACAGTTGCTCCATTTACATCCTCCTCCGCGCCTGCAACTTAAGATTAGCCAGGAATAGGACATTATAATCACCACAAATACAATACTTCCAATGTAAATCCAAGGATTCTGAAATACTAAAAACAGTACTGAAGAAGAAAACTAGCACAAGAAAACTTTATCCACGTTTCCAATAGCAACTTTCATCACATACGTGAGTCGTGACTCGTATATATAAAAATTAATATAAGACAACTTACTCACGACTTTGTACCTTAATTATATCATATTGATACGTAATTTAATTTAATTAAAATTGTTGTTAATGATATTTAGTATGCCACTTGAATTTTGTTCTAAGGTTGGTATGTCACTTGGATTTTGGTCAAACAACACTACGGTAGAATAGTTGTTTGAACTCAGCTTAAACGACATAGTTGAAAAAACTCTTGTCTCATTACAACAACGGTTTCATGCACCATTGTCTCAGGATTATTCACACAATACGGCTAAGAAAACAGTTGTATCATTACAACAACGGTTAAAGTAAAACATCGTCCCAATTATATTTAGACAAGAGTTATAAAAACTGTTGTCTACACTCACCCATTTCCGTTGTCTATACCCACTACTTTTCAATTTCATAGATAATGGTTCAAAAACCGTTGTAATGTACTGGATTAGACAATACTTTTTCGAGGCTGAAAATAACCTGTCGTCTGTTAATTTTATCCAACACTTTTTTGGTCGTCCGTTGTCTGAAAGGTGTCGTCTGATTCACTTTTTCTTGTAATGTTTGGGTTGTGTAGGATGTTTCTCAATGGTTGATCAGTGAGGACTTCAATCTTGTGCGCTTGGAAGTACGGGCGTAGCTTTCTTGAGGCCATGATCAGGGCCAATGCAAAATTTTCTATCATATAGTAGTTTATTTCTGTTCCATGCAGAATTTTGCTCACATAGCAGATGGGTTTCTGAACCTTCGACTCCTCCTTAACCAAAACTGCTCCTAGGGCGGTGTTTGAAACTGGCAAGTATAAATAGAGTGTCTCCCCGAGTTTTGGTTTTGCCAACAATGGTGCCTCAGCCGTGTACCTCTTCAAGGCTTCAGAGGCTTCTTGACTTTCTGCTGTCCAATCAATTTTTTTCATGTTTTTCAAGGCTTTGAAGAAGGGCAAGCATTTCTCCCCAGGCTTTGAGATGAACCTTCCTAGTGCTGCCACTCTCCCAGTTAGCTTCTGAACGTCCTTGACGGACCGTGGTGGTTCCATGTCCAGAATTTCTTTGATTTTGTCGGGGTTAGCCTCAATTCCTCATTTAGAGACCATTAGACCCAAGAATTTTCCTGATCATACGCTGAAGGCGCACTTAGCTGGATTCAACATCATCTTGTGGTGTCTCAGCACTTCGAATGCTTCCCGAATATGATTTATATGGTCTGCCTTATCGAGGCTCTTGACCAACATGCCATCTACATAAACCTCCATAGTCTTTCCAATGAGGTGCTCAAAAATTTTGTTCACCAATCTTTGATATGTTGCACCTGCATTATTGAGCCCAAATGCCATAACCAGATATCAATAAAAACCAAAGTTAGTGATGAAAGATACCTTGGGGACGTCATCCTTGTGCATCTTGATCTGATTGTACCCGCTGAAGCCATCCATGAAGCTTAACATCTCATGCCCTGCAGTGGCGTCTATTAGGGTGTCGATCCTTGTTAGAGGAAAACAATCCTTAGGACATGCATCATTCAAGTCCGTGAAATCTATACACATCCTCCACTTCTCATTGGCTTTCTTTACCATTACCGGGTTAGCCAACCATTCGGGGAATTGGATCTCTTCAATGAATCCTGCTTCCAAGAGCTTATCCACCTCTTGCTTTATTGTCTCTTGTCTTTCTGGAGCAAAATTCCTTTTCTTTTGCTTTACCGTCTTCCTTTCTGGATCCACATTCAGTTTGTGAGTTATCAACTAGGGATCAATCCATGGCATATCATTTGTCGTCCAAGCGAAAACATCTTCATTTTATTGAAGAAAAGATATGATCTTGCCCTTTAATGGTTCATATAACAATGCCCCAATGTAAGTAACCTTATCAGGTTCACCAGGAACTAAGGGAATTGTAATCAAATCCTCTGCTGGCTTCCCTCTTCTTTATTCGTTGTCCCTTGTATCCATGTCTTCAATCGGGAGAACCTGTCCCCGATTCCACCAGGCCTTAACGCGGCTACATAGCAACTTCTTGCCATTTTCTGATCACCTTGTTCCTCACCAACTCCATCCCTTGTTGGAAACTTAATTTTCAGATGGTATGTTGAGGCAACAACCTTGAACGCATGAAAGCCTGTCCTCCCAAGGATTACATTGTAAGGAGAGGTTGCTTTTATAACCAAGAAGTTAAGGATTTGAGTTGCTGTCTTCGAACCTTGACATATAGTCATGGGGAGTTGAATTGTGCCTTTTACCTTTGACTCGACTCCATTGAACTCGTATATGGGCATTTGTTAGGGCTTCAACTGAGAGTCAGTATATCCCATCTTGATGAAAGCATCGTGAAACAAGATGTCCACAGAAGCTCCATTGTCAATCAGGATCCTCTTGGTTTCAGAATTGCCTATCACAAGTATGATGACCAGCGGGTTGTCATGAGGAAATTTTACTCCCTCTAGATCAGAATCATCGAAGCTAATGGCTACTTCTGTCTTGGCATGTTTCGGTGCTTCTCCTACAACAGTCATTATTTCTCTAGCATAGGCTTTTCTCGAGTTCCTTGACGCGTCGGCCGCAGTTGGGCCTCCAAATATCATGTTGATAACTGGACCCCGGGGTCTAGGATTGTGATCTTGATCGTTATCCTTTCTGTCATAGTCTCTCTTCTCATAGTTTCCTATTTGATTTCCTCAATTTCCATCCTTGATGAACTTATCAAGTTTTCCTCTTCGGATTAAGAACTCAATCTCATCCTTCAGCTGCCTACAGTCATCGGTGTCATGGCCAACTTCTTTATGGAAATGACAGAATTGGTTCTTGTTTCTCTTTTCCATATCGATCCTTAGTGGCTTCGGCCATCATAGATCAGCTTCTCTTGCAATGTCCATCAGGATTTGGCTTCTGGGAGCATTCAATCTTGCATACTCCATGAATCTTTGTCCAGGATTACCCTTCTTTGGTGAGGGATCAAAATCATTTGTCATCCTGGGATACTTGTCCCTCACATCATACTCCTGGGTCTCCTTTCTCTTTTTCCCATTTCTGTTACCCCCATCATCGGGTTCATACTTCCTCATGCTCTCCTCAGTCTTGATATACTTTCCAGTCATGTCTTGTAGTTTCAACATGCTTTCGTGTGGATTCTTTGCCAATGACCTCTTAAATTGGTCGTCAGTAGTTCCTTGCTACCTTGTCCTCCATATACGAGACCTTCAAGGCCTCCTTAGTGAATCGATTTATGTAGTTCCTCAAGGATTCATTCTTACCTTATTGGATTCCCATAAGAGATGCAGAACTCTTTTCATACACCCTCCCACTAACAAACTGATTGATAAACGCCTTGTTATTCCGAGACAATGAATCAAGATTGTAGAAGGGGGGGGTTGAATAAAATTTTTAAAATTTCTTCAGTTCTTTAAACAAAGATAAGGACTAAAATAAAATAAAGAACAGAATGTAAAACAATAACACAGGAATTAAAAAATCAGGTGGATTGATTGTTCCACTTGAGAGATTTTATTGAAGAAATCTCTGTGATGTTTATGAATGAACACACAGCTGGATACACTGTTTTAGCTTCGGCAAATTACAGAGAATTTTGATTTGGCACTTGAATAACCTAACTGATTTCTTAACATCTAAAACAGTGCTACACTTGGTTATATATCCTAAGTTTACAAGACAATTTGGACAGCTAATAATACAAAATTGGTAGAGTCCAAAAAGACTTGTTTCTCCATTCTGAGTAGTGGTCCTTTTGTTGGTGGTTGGCTTCTTTTGGATGAATACCCTTTATAGTAATGCCACTCCCGACCAAAGGGTATTCATTGAAATATTGTGACTCCATCCGTTGAAGCTCAATTTCACTTATGTAAAATTACAAGGCATAGACTATTTACAATTAGCCTCCCTACTCTACATATTCGTTGATAGTCAACATGACTTAGAAAACTAATACTTCAACTGCTAACACAGAATTATACAAGCATGTTACATAGAGTCTTATCCGTAGATAAGCTACCCTTCAACGGATAATGTATACACATGCTATCCGTTGAAAGCTACATTTGAACTTATACAATTTTCACTAAGATAGTTTGGTTATCATCAAGAATCAACATAATTCCTAACAATCTCCCCTAATTTATGGCTGATTGAGAATCAGACATAAATTAAGGGTCTTGATGATAACAAAACCACTTCTAAAATTATTGACAGTAAGCAGTAAAAATTGTATTGTGCTACAAAGTTAGATAATTGAAAATTGGAAGTTTGAGAAATTTACAGAGAGAGTGATCCTCTAGACTGAGCAAAATTAATTCCTTTTCTTCTCTCTTGGTGGTTGAACTTTCTTCTTTCCTTGTTTGGCATAGTTGATTTTGATCTACTCCTAGATTTTCCTGTAGAAGTTGTCTTCTTCAACAATCTTTGGATCTAGCTTGGATTGCAACCACTTAAGGTATTGAGTACCGGCCTTGGGTAGTTGGTCGTCTAATCTGAAGAATCTTCTACATCCCTCATTATCTCTGAATTCCATCATCCAGTAAGGTTGAAGATGGATTTTTTTTACCATTATATGAGATCTTCATTCTTCTAGGCAAACTCTCAGGTTGATTCCAACTATCCTTTATCCCTTCAATTCTTCTCATTACCAATGACCTTGCAGTTTCAGAGAATCCCTTAAGATTTTTAAAGCTTGAGAACACCATAACCAAGGTAGGGTATCCTTCTCCTAGAATTCTTTGCAAGGGCCATTGCCTTTCCACTCCACCCCTGTAGACAAACACTATCCTCTCTGGTAGATTCTTGTATCTGTCAATCCCTCTAACTTCAACTAGCTCATCCAGAAAGAGGTCCAAATCTGAGTACTCTTGTATGTCAGCAATGTAGAGATAATCTGCTTTGTTTTCTACTGACTTTACAATCAGTAGGCTTTCATACCAATTGTTAGGTCCTGATAAGTTTGTAGAAGGGAGGGGGGGGGGGGGGGGTTGAATACAAACGGTACTATTTTCTCGAATTTGTTCGGTTCTTAATTTAAAAATTCAAGAACAAATAATGCGGAATTAAATGAAACAAGATTCAAGTTAAATATAACTTGTATTAAACTTGAAGGGTGTTACAAATACAGTACAGATTACAAGGTTTGAATCTCAAACTATTTACAACAAATCTAGAATAAATTCGACATGAATTTATCTATTTTTGTAATAAAAAGATCGAATACTAAAAAGTAGTTCGAGATAAATTCTAGGGATAATGATCCGCTAGATAATCAAACAAGTACAAGTAAATGAATTCTAGTGGCTTGAATGTTACAATAAGAGCTAGAATTAATTCAATGTAAGATTTAATGGCCGGAAGTTGGTTTTTGTATTGAAGAAGACAAAGAGAATATATAACTTTTTTTGTTCTGTGTCTTTTTGTTGAATGTTGTACTATTATCTTTAATACACTGCATCTTCTCTTTTGTACACACTTAGCTTGAATTAGAATGACTATCACACTTTGTATAACAATGACTATTGGTATGACAAGCAACAGAACTAGCATGACTTCCAATTCCTTCTTGTATGACTATCGGCATGACTACCTTTGAGCTAGGATGACTTTCGGGATGACTATCATTGTACTACAATGACAATCGTTATGACTGTCATTGTACTACAATGACAATCGGTATGACTATCATTGATATTCATACCAAGTCATTTTCATAATCATACTAGTACAATCCAAAGTCATTCTAGTATAAAATTATTCCCAATTTAATTAACTTATCAATTAGTTTAAGGAATAATTTAATTCAACTAGAATTAAATTATTGATTAAATTAACTATTGATTTAGTTAATTAAGAGGGAATTAATTCAACTTCTTGAACGCAAAATCATCCTTTGAACCACTGAATGTAATGACGAACTTCCACTGAATGATGTTGACACTCGATGTACTGTCTGGTTCATGAGTGACTAACTGCAATGACTGTTCTTCATCTTTTGACTTTAAGCTGTGGTTCTTTTTCTTTTTTCTTTAGCAAACTCTGTAACCTATACACTTCTTGTCACACTTCTGAAATCTTTGTCACTTTAAATAGATCATCTTCCTTGAATACTTCACTGAGGCTTGATCAAATTACTGAACTTCTTCCAGTGTAGAATTACTCCAAGTCAGTAGATGACTTTAAATCTTCATTCACTTGACTGATAATACCCTCTGAGATTCCTATGACCTCTACTCTAATATTTACTTCTTAAATTCTTGTTTAAGTTGAGTCGAATCTTCGATGTTTACAAATGGGCTAGTGCATATGTCTTTCAAACGATCAAGATTATATCATATAAAAATAGAAATTATTATCTAAAAAGGACATATGTTAAAATTCGAAGTATTAGAATTAGAATTGGATTTGAAGTAATTATAACAATTACATATCAATATAATAAGGATCGTTAGATTTTTAAATAAATAGATAAGATTTGTTGGATCGAATATGAAAAATTGTATTTGGTTGTTAGTTTAATTATATTTAAATACCAAAAAAAATATATCTTGATCATTTAAACCAAATACATGAAAATTTCCTAAATCGGATAGAATTCTCAAAGTAAAAATTTCTCTTTTTCTTCTATCTTTAGTTTTGGTGTAGTTTTAATTGTTAACATATTGTTAAACCATCACTAAATTAAAGATTATTTTGTTAGATATTAAAATAGATAGATAAAAACCATCGGATGTAATATTAAAAAGGGTATTTGGTTGTTAGTAGAATTATATTCAAATGCTAAAAGGAGTATTTTGATAATAAGTTTAGTAAGAATTATTAATGTAAAAATTCGTTACTGTTTTTTTTTCTCTTCAGTTTCGGGGCATTTTCAATTGGAAAAGAATTGTTAAACTGTCACTAAATTAAATATTATTTTGTGAGTTTCGTGTGTGCCGTAAAACATTCAAATTTGATTTTTAAAACTCAAGATACAGTACAAATAGTTAATTTAGCGTATAAAATCATATAAATAAAGTCCAAAAATTAATTACATAAAATATTAAAAACTACAAATCAATATAATTATACATATCAAACAAAGAGTTGTTCGCACGGTATGTTATCCAAAACTTTGGTTCATGTGCCGTCAAACTAATAAGGACAGTTTTCTGAGTAATTTCAGTTGATTAATAATGACTGAATCATCATTAAATTAAAAATAATTTCGATATATAATTATAAATTTTAAAAAATAACCGTGATTTGCACAGCTTAAAAGCTAGCATTATTAAACATGAAACATTAAAAGTTTTATTATCGGACGGTAGTCAAAATTTTGGGTCGGGAAAACGAAACATAATTATTTGCATCATAATGTCAAATAATTGGTTATTGTTAGTCGATTATTATTCATTATATCCTATTATATTATAAGAGTGAGAGAGATAATAAAAGGGCACTACCATAGGTCAAGATTTGGATAATCATCTACTACATTTTAATAAATAACTATCTTTATACCCGTGGATTTTTTATAATAATTTTATGAATTTTTATTAATAAATTAAAAATATTTTTCCTTTTAATATTCGTGAAATAAATTATATCTTTATATTATTTTAATATATGATTTTTCAAGAAAAAATTTAAAATAATATTTAGAAATTTTATTCATTATTTTGCAACAAAGTGTACAATTTGATCATTTATGTTTTTTATTTAATATATAAAAAGATTATAATTACTAATAATACTGAAATGACAGATCTACACCAACCCACGACCATACCATACCACATTAACCCCTCTACTTCAATTATATATAAAAAAGATATAATTATTAATCAAAACGCGTATACTTTGAATTCTAAAAGTTTTGTTTTCTTTTTTGAGATTATATCGTATATAAGAAGGAAAGTACATCATTATGTTATGGCCTCAAATCATGAAGAAAGTATAGGGCCAAACTTCATATCCAATGCTATGATGCAAATTCTCGACGTACGTAAACGTATCTGGACTATCGATACTATTATATAATATATGAAATATTAAACGTTTGGTTGGTCGGTATGATATGTTGTGATTTTACTTAATTGTCCTTAATTAACAGTATTTCGTGTTTTTTCTTAATTAACCTTAATTATTTATAGAAATATATTATTAAATAATAATATTACCTATTTATAACCAATTACCTTTTTCTCCTAAAATACATTATTTTTCTATTTTTTCTAACAAATTCCCTTACTTTTTCAAATATATCACGGTCAATTACCTTTTTTAACTGAAACATGTTAGTTTTTCTATTTTTCCTTACTAAAACCCCCCCTTTTCCAAAAATATCACGGACAAATATTTAGTTATTTATTTTTAAACTTATTTTAATATTATAATTATTTTTTAAAAGTTACCTATTTTAACATGTCTAACAAAGTCCCTCATTTTCTAAATATATCACGGGAAATTGCCTTTTACAATTTACTTTTTCTATTTTTCTCACTAAAATCCATTCTTTTTTCAAAAATATCGCAGAAAACCATTTACTTATTTATTTTAAAACGTATTTAAATACTTTTAAATATTAAATTTTAAAACCTCATTTTTCAAAAATATCACGGGTATTTACCTTTTTAAACTAAATATATGTTACATTTTTTATTTTTTCTTACTGTTGTGGATTAAAAAACGTACTTGTATATTAATTGCTAGGATTAATGAGCTTTCGAGCTTTAATGGCTGTACTTGTGTTTCGAGACTAAATCGGTCCTCACAAGATGCCTACGTATCTCAAATCGTTATTGAGAATCAAGCCAAAGACGTAGTTCTTGGTGTTGCCCTCGGGGCTATGGCGGCATGGGCACACCAAGGACGTAGTGACCTGTATGTCCTTATTCGAGGATGAAGTCTAAAACGTAGTTCTAGGGGTGCCTTTATGGCTTGTTGCGCCTTCGAGGCGTTGTGACGTATGGAGCTGTGCCCAAAACGTAGTAGATGACGTATGGAGCTGTGTCCAAAACTTTGTAGATGACGTATGGAGCCGTGTCCAAAACGTAGTTCTGATTGTAGGATCAGGGTCCTTATATAGGCGTCTGGAGCCTGTTATTTATGGTATGTTTAGGAGACTTAGCGAATAAGTCTCCTTTTTGATATTGGATAAACATTGTATTTCTTGCTGGAGAATTCTTTTCCTTGTTGATAAAGGATATGACTCATTAATTGCCTTTAATTGTGATTCCGGATCCTTCTTTGATGAATTTACCATATTTTGGACTCTTTTTATGAGCTGTATATTTTCCCTATTCATTAATTACGAAATTAATGAATAATTAGGGTGTCGGGCCTTAAATATCGGCCTTTCCATTGACTTGTCAATTATATTTCTATAATTACTTTTCTGACCATATCATTTGCCCCCCAATTTCTGGGAAAATCTCCTTGGGGTTTTTGTAGAAGTTATAACGTGTTTTTCCTCAAAATTTTCCATTTTTAAGGGCATTTTCGACCTCAAATTAGGTCGTTTTCGACCTCTTTTTTGACCAGGAAACAAGTCATTTTCGACCTCAAATTCGACCAGGAAACATGTCATTTTCGAAATGAAATTCGATCTGGATTTCGACCTCGACTGGAGTGAGGTCGAAGGTTTCGACCTCGATTTACAGGTCATTTTCGACCTGGGTCATTCGACCTCGATTCCTCATACTTTCGACCTCATTTTGCAGGTCATTTTCGACCTGGGTCATTCGACCTCGTTCCAGCCTTTTTCGACCATGATTTCTAGGTCAATATCGACCTCGATCTCTAGGTCGTTTTCGACCTCATTTTGGTGTGAGGTCGAACGCTTAGACCTCGTTTTCTAGGTCATATTCGACCTCATTCTTTTGACCTTGAATCCTTCTATTTTCGACCTCACTTGGGTGTGAGGTCGAGGGGTTCAAACTCGATTTATAGTGTATTTTCGATCTCAATCAGTCGACTTCGATCTAGGGTCTTTTCAACCTCGAATTTTCAATTTTTTGACTGGATTTTTGGTGCGAAGTCGATGGAAACGACCTCAATTCTCGTATATTTTCGACTTCGAGCCTTCGATGTCGTTCTAAGGTTTTTTCGACCTCAATTTCATTATTTTTCGACTTTATTTGGGAGCGAGGTCGTTGGAATCGACCTCGTTTTCCCATATGTTTTCGACCTCGGTCGTACGATTTCGATTTAATGTCTTTTCAACCTTAAATCTTTGATTTTGCCTTGGCTATATTTCAAATTTCATTCTTTTCTTGGGCCTTAACTAGCCCAATTTTTAATTGGACTTAAATTATTCTAGCCTTGGGCCTTATTGGGCCTTTATTTTTTGGGCTTCGAATTTGCCTGAGACCCAAATTATTTGGGTTTTAATCTCTATAATCCATAAATGGATTTGTGGGCCTTAACAGGCTATATACGGTTGCCCTTCCTTAACCGGTTGGGTTTCCAGTCACTAGGCGATTCCTGGCGAGATTTTCTGTTGAATCTCATCGTTTTCTGGGTTTCTTACTTGAAGTTTTGAAGAATTCTTTGAAGATTCTGGGCTTTCTTTGAAGATTCTGGGTTTAAAATGGCTGATCGCGCTTCCCAACGTCTATGATAATGCACTAGGATTTCATAGAAGTTATACCGGTCTTTTTCGAGACTTGGGGTCTTTTTATCCCTTACCTGGGACTTACTACCCTTTTTTGGGGATTTTAATATACACTAGTGTTTCACGAGTATCGTCTTGGTGTAAAGTGTGGAGCGACCTACACATTTACGACGATTTTGCCTTATTCGAGGCTAACTTGACATTTGCATAAGCCTTTTATGTCTTATACCGTCTTGTTTTCGCTTCAAGCCTTTCATTGAGCATATCGAATGATGGGGTTTGGACTGAATGTCTTAGGTTTCCGGGGTTTCAACCCTTCATTTGCTTTCTAGGAAGCTCATGATTTCATCGAACCTTATTTCTATTTGTCCTAGTAGTGAGTCCAATCAGGACACACTTTAAGCATAATAGACTTTCAAATTTGAGGCATGCCAAGTCCTTGGCACCTCATGCCCTTCGAGGGTTTCTAGCTTGTACGAGCCTCGACCAAATACGTTCTTGACGCGATATGGTCCTTCCCAATTTGGGGCCAACTTGCCTTTTTGTCCAACTCCGGATGCCTCAATCTTTCGGAGGACTAAATCTCCTTGTCAAAAGAATCTCTCTTTAACCCTTAGGTTGTAATAGAAAGATGCTCGTTTCTGATGCTGAACTATCTTGGCATTTGCCTCATCTCTAACTTCATCAATCAAATCTAAGGCCAGCCTCAAGCCTTCCTCATTTTTTTCTGGTTCATAAGCCTCAACTCTTGGAGACGTGTGAGTAATCTCCACTGGAACCACTGCCTCTGCCCCATATGCCAACAGAAAGGGGGTAGCTCCAGTGGTGACTTTGCAGGTAGTACGATATGCCCATAGTATAGGGAACAATTCGTCTACCCAAGTGTTTCTGGAGCGTTCAACTCTTTTCTTCAGTCCATCTAGGATAATTCGATTTACAACCTCAGCTTGCCCATTTGCTTGAGGATGGGCGACAGAAGTGAAGCGCAACTTGATATCGTTCTCATCACAATATTTCTTAAACTCATCGTTGTTATACTGAGTTCCATTGTCTGTGACCAAGATACGTGGAATCCTGTATCTGCATATCACATTTTCCCAGAAGAAATGTATCACTTGCTTGGTGGTTATCTTGGCTAATGGCTTAGCCTCAATCCACTTGGTGAAGTAGTCGATTGCTACTATCAAGAACTTTCGTTGAGCACTTGCCATTGGAAATGGCCCGAGTATATCCATTCCCCACATGGCAAAGGGGATTGGTGAGTTTATGGATGTCAACATCTCTGGTGGTTGCTTAACCACTGGGGCATGCTTCTGGCACCTTTCACATTTCTTTACATAGCTTTTAGCATCTGCTAGTATGCTTGGCCAGTAGAAACCTATACGAGTGATTTTATGGGCAAGGGCTCTGCCACCCAAGTGCTGCCCACAAATTCCTTCATGTACTTCCTTCAGGGCCAATTCTGCCTCTTGAGGTCTTAAACATTTCAGATATGGAATGATGAAAGACTTCTTGTATAGGATTCCCTCAATCAGGGTATACCTTAGTGCTCTCACATACAGCTTTCGTGCTTCTGAAGTGTCGTTGGGTAACCACCCAGTTTCCAGATGAGCCTTGATGGGATCTATCCAACAACTAGCAACATCAATGGGTGCTACCAACTTTCCGTTGATGCTTGGGGTCCTCAGGACTTGGAAGTATACACTCCCTGCATAGTTTTCAATTTCGGAAGAAGCAAATTTAGACAAGGCATCAGCCTTCATGTTTTCTTCCCTTGGAATGTGCTCTACATAGCATTCGTCGAACTGAGTCATGATGGCCTTGACAAGTTTCAAGTACTTGGCCATGACTTCATCTCTGGCCTCAAATTCCCCATTTACTTGGGAAATCACTAGCCTCGAATCTCCACATACTTTCAGAGTTTTAACTCTCAAGGCTCCAGCCAGTCCTAAGCCAGCTATCAGAGCTTCATATTCAGCCTCATTGTTTGTCGTTGGGAAGTCAAGTTTTAGTGCATACTCTATGAGGAATCCATCAGGACTTTGTAGCACTAAACCGGCTCCACTTGATTTTGTTTTTGATGCTCCATCAAAATAGAGCACCATGCTCCATCAAAATAGAGCACCCAATATTCTTTGAAATCCATCTCTTGATCTTTCTCATCCTCCACTATTACTTCCTGCCCCCCGACTTCTTGGTTGTCAATGGTACATTCAACCATGAAGTCAGCGAGTGCTTGAGCTTTTATGGTCGTTCGAGGCTTATACTTGATGTCGGATTCGCCCAATTCAATGGCCCATTTGATCAATCTTCCACTGCCTCGAGGGCTATGTAAGATGTTTCTCAGAGGTTGATCAGTCAAGAGCTCTATCTTGTGAGCCTGGAAGTACGGGCGTACCTTTCTTGAGGCCATTATCAAGGCTAAGGCAAACTTCTCAATCGTTGAGTAGTTTATTTCTGCCCCATGTAGAATCTTACTCACATAGTAGATGGGTTTCTGAACCTTCAATTCTTCTTTTACCAAAACGGCTCCAAGGGCTGTGCTAGAAACCGCCAAGTACAAATAGAGAATTTCCCCTGGCTTGGGCTTTGCCAACAGTGGTGCCTCAGCCATGTATTTCTTCAGGGCCTCAAAGGCCTCTTGGTTTTCAGTTGTCCATTCAAAGTTTTTCACATTCTTGAGTTCTTTGAAGAAATATAAGCACTTCTCTCCTGATTTGGAAATAAATCTTCCCAATGCTGCCAATCTTCCCGTTAGTTTTTGGACATCCTTGACAGTCTTTGGTGGTTCCATGTCTAGAATTGCTTTGATTTTGTCGGGATTGGCCTCGATTCCTCTCTTGGAAACCATTAGGCCTAAAAACTTTCCCGAGCCTACACCAAAGGCACACTTAGCTGGATTCAACATCATTTTGTGGTGCCTTAGTACTTCAAATGCCTCTCGGAGGTGCTCAATCTGATCGGCCTTATCGAGGCTCTTGACTAACATGTCATCTACGTAGACCTCCATGGTTTTTCCAATTAGGTGTCCAAAAATTTTGTTCACCAATCTTTGGTAGGTTGCCCCTGCATTCTTAAGTCCAAATGCCATGACTAGATAACAGAAAACACCAAAGTCAGTGATGAATGATACCTTGGAGATGTCATCCTTGTGCATTTTGATTTGGTTGTATCCACTGAAGCCATCCATGAAGTTGAGCATCTCGTGTCCAGCTGTAGCATCTATTAATGCATCAATCCTTGGTAAGGGAAAACAATCCTTAGGACATGCATCATTCAAGTCAGTGAAGTCTACACACATCCTCCATTTTCTATTGGCCTTTTTGACCATTACGGGGTTAGCCAACCATTCCGGGAATTGTATCTCTTCAATGAATCCGGCCTCTAGAAGTTTTTCAACTTCTTGTTTAATGGCCTCTTGCCTTTCTGGAGCAAAATTTCTCTTCTTTTGTTTCACCGTCTTTCTTTCAGGATCCATATTCAACTTGTGAGTTATCAATTGGGGATCAATCCCTGGCATGTCAACCGCTGTCCAAGCAAAAACGTCATTGTTCTCTTGAAGAAAAGATATGAGCTTGCTTTTCAATGGCTCAGGTAGTAGTGCCCCGACATAAGTCACCTTCTCCGGTTCACCAGGGACTAAGGGAATTGGGATTAAATCCTCAGCTGGTTTCCCTCTTCGGTCCTCATTGTCGTCAGTATCCATGTCTTCAATTGGGAGAACTTGCCCCCCGATTCCATCAGGCCTTAACGCGGCTACATAACAACTTCTAGCCATCTTTTGGTCTCCTAGTTCTTCACCAATCCCATTCCTCGTTGATGAGGCAACGGCCTTGAACGCATGAAGACCAGTCCTTCCCAGGATTGCATTGTAGGTTGAAGTTGCCTTTATAACTATGAAGTTCAGCATTTGAGTAGACGTATTCATCCATTGCCCCATGCTCATTGGGAGTTGGATAGTGCCTTCCACTTTTGATTCCACCCCATTGAATCCGTATATGGGCATATTTGAGGGTGTTAACTAAGAATCAGTGTAACCCATCTTGATAAAAGCATCGTGGAACAAGATATCCACTGAAGCTCCATTGTCGACTAGGACTCTCTTTATTTCAGAATTTCCAATCACAGGTATGATGACTAGAGGGTCATCGTGGGGGAACTTCACCCCTTCCAAGTCTGAATCGTCAAAACCTATTGACACTTCTGTTCTGGCACGCTTCGGTGCTTCTCCAACCACAGTCATTACCTCTCGAGCATAAGCTTTTCTTGAATTTCGGGAGGACCCAGCAGCAGTTGGCCCTCCGAATATCATGTTGATGACTGGCCCTCGGGGCTTAGGGTTACGATCTTGGTCGTTGTCCCTTCTGTCGTAATCCTTCATTTCGTAGTTTCCTCTTTGACCCCCTTGATTTCCATCCTTGGTGAATTTGCTGAGTTTTCCTCTTCGTATCAGAAATTCAATCTCATCTTTCAATTGCCTACAGTCGTCGGTGTCGTGATCGACTTCTTTGTGGAACCGACAGAATTGATTTTGGTTCCGTATGGACATGTCAGCCCTCATTTGCTTCGCCCATTTGAGATCTCCTTCCTTCCTTAGCTATCTCCATCAGAATTTGACTCCTGGGAGTGTTCAATCTTGCATACTCCGTAAACTTTGGCCCAAAATTGTTTCTCTTGGGTGGAGAATTAGAGTCCTTTGACGTTCTAGGAAACTTTTCCTTGATGTCATACTCCTGAGTTTCTTTTCTTTTCTTTGAGTTTCCACTACCGCTAGCAGTGGGTTCATACTTTCTCATGCTTTCTTCAGCCTTGATATACTTTCCGGCTCTATCTTGGAGCTTCAGCATGCTCTCGGGTGGATGTTTAGCTAACGACCTTTTGAAGTGGTCATCAGTAGTTCCTTGTTGCAGGGCTATCATAGCCACTCTGTCCTCCAAGTCCGGGACTTTCAAAGCCTCCCGAGTGAATCGATTGATGTAGTCCCTTAGGGCTTCATTCTTTCCTTGCTGGATTGCCATGAGTGATGCATAGCTTTTCTCATGCACCCTTCCACTAATGAACTGATTGATAAAAGCTTTGCTTAGTTCCTTGAAAGACCCAATTGAGTTGGGAGGAAGACAGCTATACCAGCGTTGGGCCATGCCTGCCAAGGTTTGTGGAAACGCCCTACACTTGACCGCATCGTTGGTTGGCTGCAATAGCAGTGCATTGGAGAAGGTCCTTACATGATTTGCGGGATCTCCCGTTCCATCATAGGCTTTGATCGAAGGCATCTTGAATTTTCTGGATATAGCCGTTTTCATGATGTCTTGAGTAAACGGTGGTGTAGGATCATCAGGATCTCCTAGGGGCAACAAAATACTAGGATCACCTCTTGGGGCTTCGGCCCTCTTGGTTATTCTTGCCGGTGGATCCAAGTTGATTATCGGGATCCCTTTATTCGTTCGGCCTTGAGATTGAGTGGCCTCCTCCTCAGCAAGGAGTTTCTTGAGCCTTGCAGTCTCTGCCTCATGGGCTGCAATTTTCTCCTTAGTAGTTTGGGGTTGATCCCAATTTGTCTGGGAAGAACGTCTCCTTCTTGGGGCGACATCCTCCCCAGTTTTATAACCCCCATCCTCGGTGAATGGGCCCGATTAATCTTGAACGAAAGGGGTCTGGCGAGTTTGTTGATTTTGGGGTCCCAGACCTTGAATATAAGGGGGCACATATGCCTCATGGTAGATTGGATTAGTTCCACTACCGCCCGCCATGGGTCGAGGGGGCATGCCATAGCTTGGCATCCCCAAAGTCTGATTCGCGCATTGATGGAGATCATTAGTATGGAGTTGAAGGCTTCTCGGTGCATTCATGATGAGTGGAGAAGTCGAGATTGGTTGCTGGTGAACGGTCTCTTGTGGATTAGATCCATGAATGACCATATGTAGGGGATTCGTCCCTTCAACCGAAATTGGGATTTCCGGTCCTTGAGTGTTGGTGGGGATATTCGTCCCTTGAGTGCCAGTAGTCGGCGACAGTTGATTTCCGTGAGTATCAGCCTCAGAGGTGATAGGGCGATCTTCAGGAGTTTGAGTATCCCGAGCTGTTCTTCGTGTGTTTGCCATGGTTGATGTTGTCTTCCCACAGACGGCGCCAAATGTTGTGGATTAAAAAACGTACTTGTATATTAATTGCTAGGATTAATGAGCTTTCGAGCTTTAATGGCTGTACTTGTGTTTCGAGACTAAATCGGTCCTCACAAGATGCCTACGTATCTCAAATCGTTATTGAGAATCAAGCCAAAGACGTAGTTCTTGGTGTTGCCCTCGGGGCTATGGCGGCATGGGCACACCAAGGACGTAGTGACCTGTATGTCCTTATTCGAGGATGAAGTCTAAAACGTAGTTCTAGGGGTGCCTTTATGGCTTGTTGCGCCTTCGAGGCGTTGTGACGTATGGAGCTGTGCCCAAAACGTAGTAGATGACGTATGGAGCTGTGTCCAAAACTTTGTAGATGACGTATGGAGCCGTGTCCAAAACGTAGTTCTGATTGTAGGATCAGGGTCCTTATATAGGCGTCTGGAGCCTGTTATTTATGGTATGTTTAGGAGACTTAGCGAATAAGTCTCCTTTTTGATATTGGATAAACATTGTATTTCTTGCTGGAGAATTCTTTTCCTTGTTGATAAAGGATATGACTCATTAATTGCCTTTAATTGTGATTCCGGATCCTTCTTTGATGAATTTACCATATTTTGGACTCTTTTTATGAGCTGTATATTTTCCCTATTCATTAATTACGAAATTAATGAATAATTAGGGTGTCGGGCCTTAAATATCGGCCTTTCCATTGACTTGTCAATTATATTTCTATAATTACTTTTCTGACCATATCACTTACTAAAACCCCTCATTTCCAAAAATATAACGGCCAAACCCATACCTATTTATTTTAAAATCTGTTTTAATGTTTTTAATTAATTAAAAGTGTTTAGCTATTTTAACATGTCTACTTATTTTTTGCACAATTACAATTAATAAAATATTAAAAAAAATAATAATAAAATAACAATTAACAATTCGTGCATCACACGGGTTTTAAGCTAGTATTATTAAATACGAAATATTAAAAATTTTGGTACCTATTTTTTGGTACGTTACTTGCCTTATTTAATTATTTATTTAATTATTATAATGAGTTATCCTTTCGGTTAGAATACATTATTTTTCCTATTTTTTCCTAACAAAATCTCTTATTTTTCTAAAACAATCACGGGGAATTACTTTTTTCAGCTAAAACATATTATTTTTTCTATTTTCCTTACTAAAATTCCTCATTTTTCATATATATCACGGGCAAATCCTTACTTATTTATTTTTAAATCTATTTTAATAATTTTAATTGACAATTACTTTTCCCCTCTTTTTCTAGAAAAATCAATGACAATTACCTTTTTCAGCTATAGATCAATTCACATTCATACAAAACAATACATCAATATAATATTTCATACTTATATATACTATAAATAATAAAAATAAAAAGGATATTAAGTAAATATTATCATAGATTAAGAGTTACATATTCATTAAAAATCTTGGAAACCACTCCGCCAAATACGATTTTTTTTAAAACAACGAACTATGTGTGATATTGTTAATGCTTAAATATTAACTACAACATAATATTACGCTTAGAAGAAACAATTGCTACTTTTTTTTTTTTTTTTTTTTGAATACTTCATGTTTTCATATCTTAAACCAAATCACTTTGAGTACATGAGAAATAAAATCCAGGGGATACCAATCCACTCCCTTTCTTCTGACATAGAATAAGTAGCTAAAACATGAGCTACCCTATTCGCAGAACGATAAACAAATCTAAGTAGCACTGGATTTATGTGCTTTAAAAGTTGAATACAATCACCAACTATTGTACCGAACATAGCCTCTCCTGGATTTCCATTACATGCATTCACCAGTACCTGTGAATCTGTTTCAACAATGCAACACTGAGTGTTTCTGCTTATTAGCCATGACAAGGCTTCCTTCATTCCAAGTGCCTCGGCTTCCTTTGGTGACCATGATCCTGCAATTCTACAGTTCCTCGCCCCCAGAAACAGGCCCTGCTCATCCCTCAATACACATCCCACTCCTACACCACCATCAGGGAACACTGCTGCATCTGTGTTGATTTGAATCCACCCTATCATAGGTTTCCTCCAGAACTGATCACCGACTCCTACATGCTTTACCTGAGCATTTTTCCATTCTGTTAAATAACTTGTAGCCATAGCTTTTACTCCATAAGATGATCCATTTATATTCTCCCAGACCCACTTATTTCTTCTGTTCCATATAGCCCAAGCTAGCATTCCAATCTACACATATTGTTCTCTATTACATGCTTCAAAGATTCGCAGGAATACTTCGAAAGCTGTGTTTTGCATTTCTGTCCGTACCACCTGTTGCAGACCGACCATATTCCAAACTGTACAAGCAAAATCGCAGGTGAATAAAACATGGTTATCCATCTCTGTTGCACTCCAACACCATGGACATCGATTACTTTGCATCACGTTTTTAATCGCTAATGCATTCGCAGTTGGTAAATAGCCCTTGCATATTCTCCAAATAAAATGAGTTACCTTACCTGGGAGTTTTAAAGACCATAATTTATGCCAAAAACTGTTATGTGTAGTATCTAACTCCCCTTGCAACCACCTGTATGCACTCTTCACAGTAAACTCACCTGTATCATCTAACAGCCAAAACCAACTATCATGTTTGTCATTCATTGGAATGGGTATACGTTTGATTAGTGCAACATCCCTAGTATCGAAAAGGTCGTCAATCACATCATAGTCCCACCTTTTTCCTGTTTCATCCATCAGGCTTCGAACATTTATATCCTGTACTTGTTCCTGCATACTAGTTGTTAGATACCCATTTTCCGCATCCGGCAACCAAGGTACATGCCAAACCCTCGTTGCTTCACCTTTTCCAATCTTTCTTCTAACTCCTGCTTTAATAACCTCGAAAGACTCCATTAAACTCCTCCAAATAAAACTTGGATTTTGTCCCATCTGTGCATTAAAAATGGATGTATTAGGATAGTACCTGGCTTTTATTATTGCAGTAACAAGCCCATTTGACTGGCTTAACAATCGCCAGCATTGCTTAGCCAACATCGCCAGATTAAATTTCCTCAGCTCCCTAACTCCTAAACCTCCACACCCCTTAGGCATGCATAGTTTGGACCAGGACAACCACTTAATTCCTTTACCCTCTTCTCCCCGTCCCCACATTAAACCATTCATTTTTCTCTCTATTTCTTCACATATACCAATCGGGATAAGGAAAAGGTTCATCCAGAAGGTAGGTAAAACTTGTGTTGCCGATGATAACAACGTTAGTTTACCTTGTTTTGACATGTCTTTATGCACCCAGCCTTGTAATTTTTGTTGTACCTTGTCTATCAAAAAATCAAAGGTCTCCCTTTTGTTTCGTCCCACCCTCATAGGCATCCCAAGATACTTGCCTGGAGTTTCTGTTTCCTGGACTTGGAGAATAGAGCAAACCTCATTTCTGTCTTCTGTCTTTGTGTTCGGACTAAAACTAATACTTGATTTATTAGTATTAATCATTTGACCAGAAACATGTTGGTATTTTTCCAGGATATCCTTCATTATCCTTGCTTCACTCGGCCTTGCTCGGAAAAAGAAGTAACAATCATCTGCAAAAAGCAGATGAGATACCGAGGGTGCTCCTCGAGCTATTTTGTAACCATGAATGAGTCCATCTGTTTCATATCTTCTCATGATACCAGTCAATCCCTCAGCACACATTATGTACAGATATGGTGAAATAGGATCACCCTGGCGCACACCATGCTTTGGTATAATTTTTCCAAAAACTTTTCCATCATGTAGGAAACTGTAAGTCACTGTTTTTATGCATGTCATAATTCGATCTATCCACAGACTAGGAAAATCAAATTTTTTATGCATATATTCAATGAAGTGCCATTCTAATATGTCGTATGCTTTAGAAACATCAACTTTCAATCCAGCCATCCCTACTGCCCCTTGTGTTTTCCGATGAATATAATGATTAACCTCAAACGCCACCATTGCATTGTCTGTCAAGAGCCTATTTTCAATAAATGCACTCTGTTGTTCCGAGATGATTGTCTGAAGCGTTGGTTTCACCCTATTTGCCATCACCTTTGATAATATACGCATTATCACATTACACAGGGAAATTGGTCTTAAATCTCCAACTTTCTTTGGATGCTTCACCTTAGGAATTAGACATACTAACGTTGCATTCAAACTGTCAGATAGCTCGCCTGTTTCAAAGAAATTCTGACAGAACCGCCATACATCTTTACCCACTATATCCCAATATGCTTGAAAAAATGACGGATTCAATCCATCCATACCTGGCGCCTTATCAGGATGCATAGCAAATGCAACCATTTTTACCTCGTCTTCAGTTATTTGCATCACAATGGTCTGTTTTTGTTCTTCCGTTAATTGTTTGAACCCAATCCTATCTGACAATCTTTCCTCCATCCCAGATGTACTGAAAATGCTATCAAAATACTCCGTAATAAGTCCTTGAATATCCTCCTCTGTATCCTTCCAATCACCATTTTCATCTTTCAACCTTTTGATTTTATTATGTTCCTTTCTCGACGTTGCATATTTGTGAAAGAACCTGGTGTTTTTATCACCATCACGTAGCCAGAATTGCTTAGCCCTTTGCCGCCAAAATATTTCCTTCTTCTCCAATAGTTTCAAATAGCACCAACGGACCTCGTCATAGTGTCTAATCCCAGCTACATCTCTTCTACTTCAAAATTTTCTCATATCAGCTCTATATCTTGCCAATTTCAACTTCATATCCTTCACCAAACTTCCTCCCCACTCCTCCAGGTTAGCACAACAATTCACCATCTTTGTTAAAATATCGTTGCTTTGTCCTGCATTCCAACTTGACTCCACTATACTTCGGCACTCACTCTCTTTAATCCATATATTCTCAAAACGAAACATGTTTCCTTTTTGAACATATACCTGGCGGTTCAACTGTAAGAACAGAGGCATATGATCTGACGTTGAAACCTCAAGAACTTGCACCTCTGCAGCTGGAAACATCTCACACCATTCTTTTGTAGCTAGACCTCGATCCAGTCGTTCCTGAACCCATCTTTCTGTTCCCCTAGCTCTCTCCCATGTAAACATATCTCCTGTAAACCCCAAATCTTCCAAGCCACATTCTGAAATGGTTTTCGAAAACCCCGTTAACAATGCTCTCGGTTGATATGACCTCCCCGTTTTTCTCCCTGAGAACTCATGTCGTTGAAGTCGCCAATAATACACCAGGGTAAGTTAGATGTATTTGCTAGCTCTCTTATCAAATTCCACGATTGTAATCGTCTTTGTCTCTCTGGGAACCCATAAAAGCCTGTATACCTCCATTTCTCCATATTTTCATGAATGCATTCGAAATCGATGAAATTACTACAACTGTCTAAGATGTTTACACCATCCTCAGTTTTCCAGAATAGTGCAAGTCCCCCACCATGACCCTGTGAATCAACTGCATTTTTTCAGGATGCGCATAGACTGTTGCCCAGTAATAATCTATTGTAGAAGGGGGGTTGAATACAATAGTATAAGATAATCGACTTATTAATGTATATATCACAAATATGAAAGAAAGATAACAACTTTATTAAATCTGATATAAAACTGTTACAAACTCTCTCAAGAAATTCTGATGTTCTTGAGAGCTGCTAGCTTACAAAAACTCTCTCAAGAAATTCTATGTTCTTAAGAGCTTCTATTCGATTATGTTCACGTCTGTGTTGTACATAAATCGAAACCAAAACCGTGTTTATATACTACACAGCTTCTCTATCAATGATAAGTCCTAATCAATTACAAAGATTGAAACCTATCCATAATTGATAGCTACGTTCTACAAACCAGGAGCCGACAGAATAAACTTCCATGTTTAACTAGACTCCAAATATAACTCGAAGTAGGAATCCTGATCAGCTTCCAGTCCTGATCATCAATCCTGATCCCAGTCCTGATATGTATCTCAATCCTGACGACCATGTAATCATGATGACGTCAGCAATCCTGATCAGTTGAGTCTAGCTCCTGACGATCATTGAATTCTGAACTAACAATCTCCCCTAATCTCATACTTTGTGAAATAAAGTATAGATTCCTAAGATTCAATGATGTCAAAAACATATATACAAAATGTACAGAATCTGCAGCAACAACTTATCTGTTTAAATTCTTTGATAGAACAAATTCATTTTCAAGAAGTTGGATAACAAATTTTCTTCTTTTTCTTCAAGAATTTGAATCAGTCTTTCCTTAAGATTTCTGAGTTCTTCATCTTCCTCATTAATCTGGTAAATAGCTGCTCTGAGATTCAATATGGAGTTTCTCTGAAGACTATGCTCTTCAAGCAAAAGATAAGTAATTTCCTTCCCATCCGGATTGAGAGTAAGATGAGTCATGCCAAAATTTACTTCTTTAACAGCAGTACCCCTTTGCATTTCCACATCCTGACCTCTTTGATTTAAGTACATGGGAGTATAATTACCATTGAAATTACTGTTTCCATCTAGTCTTCTTCTTATTGTTGACAAAATCATGTCACTCCATTCTTTGCATATTTGATTCTTCGATCTCAAAAGATAATGAACATATTTCAGTTCCTGTGTAGTTTTCATCAGCAGATCTTGAATAGATAAAATCTTCACACTACCATCTTTCATGAAGTACAGAAGCTTTTCTTTCTTGTCAAAACCATCATGACAATCTATAACTATATCAACAGCTAGTAAATTGTTCAGGTTTTCAGAAGTTAAAGTACCTCCAATTTCAGTTAAGGAGTAAGGATCAACATATGACATATTCAGATATTCAGCATCCCTGTGTCCAATACCTCCTCTTGAATTACTTGTCAATTGCTTCAGATTTGAAAACATCTTTAACCAGAGTGCTGTTATTCCCAAATGACCTAACAGAATTGTAGAAGGGGGGGGGGGGTTGAATACAATTCTTGATATTTTCTTAAACTTAAAACACTGATAAAATAAAACTGAACTGAATAAACAAAAACACAAGATATAAATAATTCAGTTGGATTGTTTGATGATCCAACTGAAGTGTTTTTATTACGGAAATAATCTGTGATACAAAAGTACACAGCTGCTCAGTTACAGAGTTGTAGAGAAGAATGCTCTCAAAGATAGCTAATACAAACTATTTGTTTTTCTTCTCTTACTTTCTTTCTAACTGCTACACTTGGTTATATATTCCCAAGTTTACAATACTATTTTTGGCTACTCTAAAGTACACTAAAGATAACCGCCAATAGTTTGCTTTTCATCCCTTTGTCCAGTGGTCCTTGGAGATCCTTGCTTTTGTCTTCATGCTTATTATGATCACTCCCAAGAGCCCAATTGGAAACTGGGATGTTTCCTTATTCCCCATGTCCATTTTAATGGTTTCCAATGCAAAGTACACTTCCACATCACCTTTAGATCTGTTCAGAAACCTGTCACTATCACTTTGTCAACTATTCAGAAAAGCAATAATGATTCGTTGATAGCAGGGAGATGTGTTTCGTTGATAGCTTTATTCTTCATTTCGTTGATGGTGTTTCTCTTGTTTCGTTGATAGAGTAATCCTCATACCGTTGACATGTCTTCACTTAGGCAAAATTACAAGGCATGATATACTTACAATTAACCAACCTATTTTGCCTATCTAGTACTTAGTCAACATGACTTAGGAAACCTATCTAATACATACATCAAATGCATATCAAACTGTGAAGTATTGTACAGTGCAATTGCTACAACACTCATTCCGTTGATGAGCTTCCTGTCAACGAAACACTGCAAAGCATGCCATTTCGTTGACAGTTACAAAATAACTTAATACAAAATCTACTAAGTGTTTTTACAATTATCATCAAGAACAACATATTCCTAACAATCTCCCCCAATTTATGACTGATAGAATAACAGCCATAAATCAAGAGCCTTGATGATAACAAAAACACTCAGACATATTACCCATGATAAAAGTAAAAATTGCATTGAGCTTCATAAAGTTTTAGACATAAAACAAGACTTACAAGACTAATGCCCAAATGTGCTCCTCTAGACTGAGCAAATGATTCATCTTGGTCTTCTTTGAGGCATAGTCTTCTTCCCTCTCCTAGAGTTGTTCTCCTCAATCTGGACCTGTAGCCTTCTGTAAAAGATCTTCTCTTCTTCATCTTGATCACCAAGCTTGGATTGCATGAACCTTAGAGTTTGATTAGATGCCTTATCCAGCTGGTCTTCCATCCTGAAGAACCTTCTGCAGTTGTCCTTGTCCTTAAATTCCATCATCCAGTAAGGTTGAAGATGGATCTTCTTTCCTGTTGAGGGCACTCTTAGCATCCTGGGAAGAGCCTCAGGCTTGTTCCAGCTAGCCTTTATTTGACATATCTTGGAGACCACCTCAGACTTGGCTGTTTTGGTGAAGCCAAAGTCTTTCTTCAAGCATCTAAACACTGTGAGTAATGTTTGGTAGTCTTCTCCTAAAATTCTGTAGAGAGGCCATATTTGTTCTCTACCACCCTTGTATGTGAAAACCAATCTTTCAGGTAACTTTTGAGAAGCTGCAATGCCCCTTACTTCCACCAGGTTGTCTAAATCAAGATGTAAGCTGGATTCTTCCCTGATGTCAGCAATGTACATGCAGTCCTCTGGATTTGTAGGGGGTTTCTGAGATTGTGGCTTCCTCACAAATACTGGCTTTGCCTTGACAGCCTTTTTCTTTGTCTTCATTGGTTGATCCTTTTCAAATAGGAACTTTGGAAAATAGGCTTCATCAAATTCAATAGGCTCCTCCTTTGGCATGATTGGTTGATCATGAAAGTTGACAGGGTGTGCAGGGTCACAGGCCAACTTTCCTCCAATAGGTAGATCAATAGGAATTTGATGTGCACTTGTTGTGGAAGGGGCTTGAGCAGTGTCCAGAGAGTCCTCTTTTTCAAAGTTCAGATTCCTCTTAGCTCTAGCCTTTGGTTGCCTTACACTTTTCCTTGCTGGTTCAGCTTCATTAGCTCCATCCTTGGCTTTTTCTTCCTGAAAGGTCTCTTCATCTTCAAGTGCTTGAGCAACTGCCAATGCTTGCATTGCTGCCCTTTCAGATTCTTCAGCCTTGGCCTTTGCAAAATTTGGGTGACCAACCCAAATGCAGATTTCCTTGTTGTCCCTGTAGATGATGGCCCTTTGATTCCTTATGCTTGGATGATTGCTTCCCTTGCTCTCAATGATCAGCTTCCCTAGGACTTTGAACTCATCTGGCTTTGGAGCAGGATAAAATATCCTTTCAATGTTCTTGCCTTTGGGTTTGGCAGGTGATATTGGAGACATCCCTCTTGCATCCACATTCTTAAAGCATGAAGATTGACCCTTCTCATTTCTTGAATCTTGAAGGATTCCATGCTGAAGGGGCTCTATAGCATAAGAGCTCTTGAACTGTGGCTCCATTTGTACAATCACCATTGCATTTGTTGATGGCTGATCTGTCTTTGAAGATTCAGTAATGTTCTTGAACCTTGCTTCTATGTTGGACCAGTGATCTTTGATTTGTTCTGCAAGTTTCATCCTCATAAAAGCTTCCTGGATCAGGTCAATACTATCCTTATTCTTCTTTCCAAACTCCCCCATTGCTAGTGGCTCCTGTGGCAGTGAAATGGCTGGGACCAACACCTTTGTGATTTGAATGTTTAGCTCCTTAGATTTCTCCCCCTTTTTGTTAGCATCAAGAGAGATGACTGGGAGTCCTTGAGCTGCCACTAGCTGAGTGAGTAGCTGAGTTTGCTTCTCCTGTTCCTTCTGCATTTGAGAAAGTGTAGCTTCCACCTTGTCCACTCTTGTAGAGAGAGTTTTCAAGGATGTAGCCACCTCAGGTTCCTTAGAGAAAAACCTGGTCATCTTGGACACAGTGAGAAGAGGGAGCTTTTCATCCATCATCCTGTAGTTAGCATCCATGAGATTGCTAATGGAGTCCTTGATTTCTGTAGCCTCAATCCTTGTCTGCATCATTTGTAGCCTTTGAATTTCCAGAGAATCCATGATGGCCTTGTAGAATTTCTTGTCCCTTGCATTTGCAGACTCATGAGCTAGATAGGCCTCATTGTACTGCCTTGAGATAGCAGCATCTAGAGTGACTCTTCCATGCATACCCTGAGAAAGCCAGCCTGGTGTATGAGGCACCACAGAAGTCCCAGTCTGTGAAGTGGTGGCCACCTGTAGATTATCACCATAGCTGTCCTCATCATCAGAAAACTCAAAGTCTCCACTTGCTTCAGCTCCTGGAGGTAGATTGGTCAATGCATCCTTTGCTCTTTGCATTGATGCAGTAGTATGAATTAAGTTGAGTGACCTTTCTGCCTCCACATTGCCCTGTTGAGCCATAACTTGATAGGCTGGCACAGGATGAGTAAAGGTCTCAGGATCCAGGGAAATACTATCCAGAGTTTGTTGATAATGCTCTTGGAAAGTAAGTTCCCTTTCTCCCTCACTGACCTCCATTAACTCATTAGCAATGGCTGCTTCCACCCTTATTGCTCCTGTAGTCCCTTCTCTCTCTCCACTCTTTTCTTGCATCATGGGCTCCCCATGGCTCACACCTCTCACACCCTCACCTTCACCTACTAAGGTGGTACTCTCAATCTCTCCTGTTGCCTGGCTGGAAGAAATAGCCAGCCTCTCACTCTCATTCTCTCCTTTTGCCTGGCTGCAAGCCAGCCTCTCAATTTCACTCCCTTTCAAACCTAAAAGTGTCTCAACTACCACCAGGTCATCTACACTAGTTGTGGAAACAACTTGATTTTCAGTAAAAGGTGTAGAATGACCTATCAACGAAATGGTAGTTTGAACTGTCAACGGTATAGGTACCGTTGATGGAGAAACACTTGTCAACGAAAGAGGCTGTTTCGTTGATGAAGTCAATAAAGCATTTTGAGAAAGTGAAATTACAGTAGAATCTGTGGTGATTGATTTGAGATTGGGGTCCACATATTCTCTTGCAGTTTCAGAAAAACTTGGTTGATGGCCCAACAAATCACTTAATAAGTGATGACCATCAGCTTCAGAGTGGGGCTTCTCCAAGATTAGAGTTGGAGAATCAGGAAAAGATGTATGGATCATGTCCACATCTAAAGATTGAGTTGGTGAATTGGATGTAGATAAATCAAGATTAATGTTTAGAGAGTGGGACTGTAACCCCAGAGTAATAATAGGGGTTACATCAAACTGGATTTGAGAAACTGGAAGTGTTGCTTCCAGTGTGTGTGCACCCTGTGAACCCTTGGTCTTTTGCTTCACTCTCCTTTGGTATTGGGAAAATGTAGACTGTGGGTTTGAAGTGTCCCTTACCCTTTTGGACTGTGCTCTAGGTGGAGAGCTTGTTTCAATAATCACATCCTTTTGGGAGGATGCAATTAGACTTGTGTTTAAATCCATTTTACTCATTGTGCCTTGTTGGGAAGACACAATGGGGCTAGGCTGGGAAACACTTACCTCACCTTCCTTATTCTTGGGGTTTCTTTGATTTTCACCCCTTCCCTCACCTCTCACAACTCCAGACTCACTCCCCTTAGGTTGTGTGGTAGTTTTTACAACAGGTGCCTTTTGAGAAGCACCTGAGGTTGGCTTGGAGGATTTCTTTGATTTTGATTTAGTTGCTGGGGCAGGAGCCTGTTGGGTCACAGCTACAGACTCCATAGCAACAAGGTTGGAGGAGACAATAGAAGTAACAGCTATACTAACAGGGATAGTAGTAGTTACCTCAATGATTGGCAGATACACCACTGGAACATCACCATTGTAGTTCAGCCTCAGTATGTCTGTCAATACTCTCTTTTCTTGTACAAAGCACTCAAACCTGGCATTAGGGTTAGAGATAACTAATGGTGCTGGACTAACATGATTAGCCAGCATCATCAGAAACCTTGCATAATAGATATTTTTCTTCCTATTTGCCTTATCACCCAACTTAGCACCAATTTCATAAATAAGTTGGGTGCTAAAGTTGTAATATCTATCATTTAGAAGCATGGTTAGGAGAATTAACATAGAGTTAGTTAATGCATCAAAATTACTAATCTTTCCAGAAAAGACCTTAATGAATGCATCAGCTAAATAACTGTATTCCCTAACCAAACCTCTCCTAATTATTCTACCCAGATTATCAGTAGGCAAAGAGTAGTTTATAGAATTTAGCATGGTAGTTATTTCAGTGTTAGTAGGCAAAGCATCACAGTTATTATCAGGAATATGTAAACATGCTTGCAAAACATCAGAATTAACTATGTACTCATTACCTTGGAGAGTGAATTGCAGAGTGCAATTTGTTCCACTATATTCACATGAGGTCCAAATTTCCTCAATTATTTCATTGTAGATTGGTGTAGAGTGGAACATTGCATAGCTCAACTTGCAATTCTTCATGAAATCCATCATTTTGAAGAAAAGTCTGTTCGGGTTTTCCTTTGCAACAAAAGGGATGGAGTTGTTCTTCTCATAGATGAACCCTCCAGCAGACATAAGCTTGACTATGGGTGCCATTGTTGAGTGAGATAAAGCTTCGAACTGAGTTGCTTGTTAGAGAGAGAAAGAGAGAGAAAAGCCTTTGGAATTTTTGAGAGCAGGTAAAAAAAAATAAAGAAAATAGAATTTCTTAAATACTCCCCCAAAAATTCTCAGAAAATGAGTCCAATAATAAAAGTAAATTACTGGATTGGCTTAAAAATATAACCGTTACTCTTAAAGTATTACCATGATTTATACTTACAGGGATGTATGCATAGATCGTGGTAAAAGACGTGTCAGTTTTCAACGGTTCAGATTAAAAGCGCTAAATCAATGAATCAGAATTGGGCGTTTAAAGTCCCGTCTGTTTCGTTGATACAGCTGTGTTTCGTTGACATAAAAGAGCTATCAACGAAACACCCAGAAAAATGCTAAGATTGTCAACGAAATGGTTTGTTTCGTTGGCATAGTTATTTTGACTTAGACAAAATTTTACTTTTTCCTGAGAAAATTAAATCACAGAAAATCATAGCAAATTTCTGGCTGCATTATGACTTGCAAATATCTCAAAAATAATTAAGAGAAATTTAGCATACCTAGCTCACTTACTAATCTTGAGAATGTTGATTCATCAAGTGGCTTGGTAAAGATGTCTGCAAGTTGTTGTTCACTTGGAACAAAATGTAACTCCATAGTACCATTCATAACATGTTCTCTAATGAAATGGTACTTGATGTCAATGTGCTTGGTTCTTGAATGCTGCACTGGATTCTCAGTAATGGCAATGGCACTAGTGTTGTCACAGAAAATAGGAATTTTCTCAACTCTTAATCCATAATCAAGTAATTGATTTTTCATCCATAAAATCTGTGCACAACAACTTCCAGCTGCAATATACTCAGCCTCAGCTGTGGAGGTGGAAACTGAGTTTTGTTTCTTGCTGAACCATGACACAAGCTTGTTTCCTAAGAATTGACAGGTGTCTGTTGTGCTTTTCCTGTCAATTTTACATCCTGCATAATCTGCATCTGAATAACCAATTAGTTCAAAACCAGATTCTCTAGGATACCAAATGCCAAGGTTTGGTGTTCCCTTGAGATATCTGAAAATCCTTTTAATAGCAACTAAATGGGATTCCCTAGGATCAGCCTGAAATCTAGCACATAGACATGTAGCAAACATAATATCAGGTCTACTAGCTGTTAAATACAAAAGTGAGCCTACCATGCCTCTGTAACTTGAAATGTCCACAGATTTTTCCTTAGTATTCAATTCAAGTTTGGTGGCAGTGGGCATGGGAGTTTTGGCAGGAGAGCATTCCATTAAGTTAAATTTCTTTAATAAATCATGAATATATTTTGTTTGACTAATGAAAATGCCTTCATTAACTTGCTTCACTTGAAGACCAAGAAAGTAAGTTAATTCTCCCATCATGCTCATTTCATATTTACTTTGCATAAGCTTGGCAAACTTTTGACAAAGTTTCACATCTGTAGACCCAAAGATTATGTCATCTACATAAATTTGAACAAGTATAGTAGAGCCATTCACAATCCTGTGAAAAAGAGTTTTATCTACAGTACCTCTAGTGAAGTGATTCTCAAGAAGAAACTGTGAGAGTGTGTCATACCAGGCTCTAGGTGCTTGTTTCAAACCATAGAGTGCTTTGAGGAGGAAGTATACATATTCTGGAAAATCATCATCTTCAAAACCAGGAGGTTGACTTACATAGACCTCCTCTTCCAATTCCCCATTCAGAAAAGCACTTTTCACATCCATTTGATAGACTTTGAAATTGGCATGGGCTGCATAGGCTAGGAAAATCCTTATTGCTTCTAGTCTTGCAACAGGAGCAAATGTTTCATCAAAATCAATTCCTTCTTCCTGTGAGTAGCCTTTTGCAACTAGTCTTGCTTTGTTCCTTGTGACTATGCCATTTTCATCCATCTTGTTTCTGAACACCCATTTTGTGCCTATTACACTCCTGTCCTTAGGCTTGGGCACCAGCTTCCAAACATTGTTCCTTTCAAATTGGTTTAGCTCTTCTTGCATAGCCAAAACCCAATCTGGATCTAGAAGTGCATCCTCAACTTTCTTTGGCTCATCTTGAGACAGAAAGCTGCTATATAGACATTCTTCTTGAGTTGCTCTTCTAGTTTGGACTTTTGAAGAAACATCACCTATAATAAGTTCAAAGGGATGATCTTTAGTCCATTTTCTTGAGGGAGGTAGATTTGCTCTAGACGAGGTAGCTTCATGATCATGATTGCCTTGATTGGATATTTGTCCTTGAGAAACTCCCCCTGAGTTTGTTGTCCCTAAATGATCACTTCTTGAGACATTTCTATGACCTTCAACGGTATGACTGTTTTGACTGTCAACGAAACGCTCATTTTGACTGTCAACGAAACCACCATCTTGACTGTCAACGAAATGACCATTTGGTCTACTAGCAGCTATTCTTTTCAATCTTAATGCAGCAATTTCATCTTCACTGCTGCTCTCATCTGTGCTAGATACAACAACTTTAGGCTGTTTCTCAGTAGTCTTAACATGATTCATTCGATCTCCTTCCTCATTCTCAAAAGAGAGACTTTCATGGAAACCTTCATCACAGAGACCTTGAATTTTGAGATCATCAAAAACAACATGTACAGATTCCATAACAATGTTGGTTCTGAGATTATAGACTCTGTAAGCTTTCCCTGCTGTATATCCCACAAATATTGCTTCATCTGCCTTTGCTTCAAATTTCCCCAAATGCTCAGCTTGATTTCTCAGAACAAAGCACTTGCATCCAAAGACATGAAGAAAATCCAATAGTGGCTTCTTTCTTTTGAGTAGTTGATAAGGAGTCATTCCTTTGGCCTGATTAATCAAAGAAATATTCTGAGTGAAGCAAGCTGTGTTAACTGCCTCAGCCCAAAAATAAGTTGGTAACTTTGATTCATCTAGCATTGTCCTTGCAGCTTCAATAAGTGTTCTGTTTTTCCTTTCAACTACACCATTTTGTTGTGGTGTCCTTGCTGCTGAAAACTCATGCAAAATACCATTTTCTTCACAGAACACCTTCATACTTGAATTCTTGAATTCTGTCCCATTGTCACTCCTGATCCTTCTTACTTTCAAGTCAGGATGATTGTTTACCATCTTGATGTGATTGATAATGATTTCACTTGCCTCATCTTTAGAATGTAAAAAGGTCCAAGTAAATCTAGAAAAATCATCAACAATCACAAGACAATATTTCTTCTTTGAAATAGACATGACATTTACAGGGCCAAACAGATCCATATGAAGTAACTCAAGCTGATGGACAATTGATGACTCTGTCTTGCTTTTGAATGATGCCTTCTTTTGTTTCCCTTTTTGACAGGCATCACACAAACCATCCTTGGAAAACTCCACTTGTGGAATTCCTCTAGCAAGATCTTTCCTTACCAAATCATTCATAACTTTAAAGTTCAGATGAGATAATTTCTTGTGCCATAGCCAACTTTCATCCTTGCTTGCTTTGCTGAAAAGGCAAGTGATGGTTTCTGGACTTGTGCTACTAAAGTCAGCAATGTACACATTCCCTCTTCTGAATCCAGTCATTACCACATTGTTGTTTCCTCCTTTAGAAACAACACAGGCTTCTTTAGAAAAAGTAACTAAAAATCCTTTGTCACAAAGTTGACTGATACTAAGCAAATTGTGCTTAAGACCATCCACCAATGCAACTTCATCTATGATGACATTCTCTTTTGAAATCAAGCCATATCCCTTAGTGTAGCCTTTGCTGTCATCTCCAAAAGCAATACAAGGGCCAGCTCTTTCCTGAAACTCTGTGAGCAGGGTAGAATCACCAGTCATGTGTCTTGAACAACCACTATCCAAGTACCAAAGATTCTTTTTGTCTCCCTGCACACAATAGAACCAAATCAAGTCGATTTTGGTACCCAAGTTTCCTTGGGTCCTGTTTTGTTAGCCTTTGCTTTTCTTTTTACATCATTTTTCACCTTGGGCTCAGATTGATTTAAATCAATCTTTATCCTTGGTGTTGATTTCTGAGGATTGCTCACATTTTCATTCACAGCATGCA
Organism: Heracleum sosnowskyi; assembly: GCA_030848705.1. Taxonomy (NCBI): domain Eukaryota; kingdom Viridiplantae; phylum Streptophyta; class Magnoliopsida; order Apiales; family Apiaceae; genus Heracleum; species Heracleum sosnowskyi. The sequence goes on from CM061237.1 coordinate 16,334,061, forward strand.
TGAATGGAGGAACAAACATGTTATTCATATTCCATGGCATTTGTGGCACATTTAACATATTCATGTATGGATTAGACACAAATGGCATGCTGGCATATGGATTTTGAAATTGTGCATATGGAGCAAACATGTTAGGCATAACAGGCATTGTAGGCATAGAACTATTCATTGCAGGCTTGGGAATTTTCATTTTAACAGTCTTCTTAACAGATTTGCAGTTAGTAGATAAATGACTAACACTTCCACAATTGACACAAGTCTTTCTAGGAGCATATTTATCAGGTGTGTAATTGTTGTGTTTGTTAATTCCTACTTTGCCATTCCTGTTATTCCTTTTATTTCCCTTAGCCTCAATTTGAACATTCTCTATCTTATCTTTCAATTGCTTGTTGGACAAGTGACCTACATTAGCTCTCTCAACAGGCTTCTCAACTTTCTTTGATTTACTAGACTCACCTTGAACAAAGTTCTTGGTGACAGGACCATACTTATTATTAAGTCTAGTGAGTTCATCTTTTCTTTTCTCTGTCAACGAAACACCCTGATCGGTTGATGGTTCATGTGTCAACGGAACATCGCATTCCGTTGACATATCAACCTTCAACAAATGATCATTGTTGTTTGTTGACTCTGTTTCTGAATCTAAGGCTTCACAAGCATACCCTAGTTTCTCTTTGTTCTTTTTCCATGATTGTTCACAGAAAGATTCCATACCTTGAACATTAATGATGTTGGTAGCAACATTCCTGGCATCTTTCCATTTAGCAATCACACTCTGTTCTATTTCTAGTTGTGTCTTAAGAATTTCTTCCCTTTGTAACACGTTCTCAAGTTCCTTCTTAGCATCCCTACTAACACATCTCATTTTCTCAAATTCAATGAGCTGTGCTTCTAACATTGCATTCCTATCACTTAAGAGCAAATTAGTCTCTTTAATTCTTGAATTCTCTTTGGTAAGTGATTTAAGAGTAACACGCAAATTATATAATACAATAGACATTTCATTTACTGCACTATCGCATTCCTCTTTAGAAAGCTCAGAAAGATTAGTAATTGTTACCTGGTTGCTTGAGGAGCTTGCTTCCTGCTCATGATTGTTAGCCATAAGAGCCAAGTTGACATATTCAACATCATCATCAGAATCTTCACCATTACCAGCCCAATCATACTCCTGAGTCATGAAAGCCTTTTCCTTTTGCTTGAGAAGTTCAAAGTATTTCTTTTTATAATCAACAGGCTCAAATTTCCTGTTGCTCTTCTCAATCTTGGGTTTTCTGCAGTCTCCAGCAAAGTGACCAAGCATTCCACAATTGAAACATTTAGATTTAGACTTTTCAATCCAGTTACTTTTGTTAGGTTGAAAGTCTCTCCTTGGTGGCCTTGCTTCTGAGTTTCTCTTGAACTTGAACTTAGAGAATTTTCTTGACAGAAAAGCAATGTGTTCATCAATCTCATCTAAGTCATCCAAGTTGGCTGGTTCTGGTTCTTCTTCTTCTGTCATCTTACCTTTACCCTTGCTGACATCACTTCTACAACTAGCTCGACTAGTTGTGGCCTTTGCAGCTTCTTCAGTGTCATCTTCCAGTTGGTTCACAGATGCAATCAATGCAATGGATCCACCCTTCTTCTGTACCTTTTCAATTTCCTCATCTTGCTCCATTTCCAGCTCATAAGTCTTCAATGTTCCATACAGCCTTTCAAGAGTGTAATCTTTGTACTCTTGAGTGTTTCTTAGAGAAACAGTCATAGGCTTCCATTCTTTTGGAAGAGCTCTTAGAAATTTAAGGTTTGAGTCCTTAGTTTGGTAGATTCTCCCATACAACTTTAATCCATTCAGAAGCTTTTGAAACCTACTAAACATGTCATTTAGGGTTTCACCAGCTTTAAAGTGAAAGTGCTCATATTGTTGTATAAGGAGTTGCATTTTGTTCTCCCTTACTTGCTCAGTTCCTTCACATAGTGTTCTGACAGTGTCCCATACTTCTTTGGAGGTTGTACAGTTTATGACATTATCAAACATCTCTTGCTCCAAACCATTAAACAGAATGTTCATGGTTCTCTTATCTTTATGGATTTCTGCAAGATCTTCAATAGTCCATTCTGAGACAAGTTTTGGAATTTCTACGTCAGGAGCATCATCTGGCACTCCAACTCTAGATGCAAACTTCATGGGAACGTGTGGACCTTTCTCAATGCAGTCTACATATCTCTCATCCATAGACATGAGATGTAAATGCATCTTTACTTTCCAGTGAAAGTAATTGTCCTTATCAAGAACTGGTATCTTCACACCTGCATCCTTCTTCACCATGGTTTCTGTTTTGGTCTTGATCTTTAAACTTCTTGTATGTTAGAAGCTTGCTCTGATACCAATTGTTATTCCCAAATGACCTAACAGAATTGTAGAAGGGGGGGGGGGTTGAATACAATTCTTGATATTTTCTTAAACTTAAAACACTGATAAAATAAAACTGAACTGAATAAACAAAAACACAAGATATAAATAATTCAGTTGGATTGTTTGATGATCCAACTGAAGTGTTTTTATTGCGGAAATAATCTGTGATACAAAAGTACACAGCTGCTCAGTTACAGAGTTGTAGAGAAGAATGCTCTCAAAGATAGCTAATACAAACTATTTGTTTTTCTTCTCTTACTTTCTTTCTAACTGCTACACTTGGTTATATATTCCCAAGTTTACAATACTATTTTTGGCTACTCTAAAGTACACTAAAGATAACCGCCAATAGTTTGCTTTTCATCCCTTTGTCCAGTGGTCCTTGGAGATCCTTGCTTTTGTCTTCATGCTTATTATGATCACTCCCAAGAGCCCAATTGGAAACTGGGATGTTTCCTTATTCCCCATGTCCATTTTAATGGTTTCCAATGCAAAGTACACTTCCACATCACCTTTAGATCTGTTCAGAAACCTGTCACTATCACTTTGTCAACTATTCAGAAAAGCAATAATGATTCGTTGATAGCAGGGAGATGTGTTTCGTTGATAGCTTTATTCTTCATTTCGTTGATGGTGTTTCTCTTGTTTCGTTGATAGAGTAATCCTCATACCGTTGACATGTCTTCACTTAGGCAAAATTACAAGGCATGATATACTTACAATTAACCAACCTATTTTGCCTATCTAGTACTTAGTCAACATGACTTAGGAAACCTATCTAATACATACATCAAATGCATATCAAACTGTGAAGTATTGTACAGTGCAATTGCTACAACACTCATTCCGTTGATGAGCTTCCTGTCAACGAAACACTGCAAAGCATGCCATTTCGTTGACAGTTACAAAATAACTTAATACAAAATCTACTAAGTGTTTTTACAATTATCATCAAGAACAACATATTCCTAACAAGTGCTTTTGATCTAACCATCCCAGATAAATCAACAACACTTGAAGCGCTTGTAATAATTCCTCCAGACTGAAAATTGATAAGTGTATCACAACTTAATGTGCTAATATGTTTCCACTTCTTATCCTTTTCCTTTTCAAAGGCATAGCTTCTTTCCAGTGAAAATTCTTGTCTGCTTGGGTTCCTCCACACTCTTCTTTTTGAGAGTTTAAGCCTTTGTACATAGAGATTGAAATCTCTATTTGTTGATCTTGTAATTTCACTTCTTCTGGCTTCTTCTTTTTCATCTACTTCCTTGTTGTGAGAATCAACCACAGTAGATAAAATTATCAAGTCAATCTCTTGCAGAATTTCAGAATCATCAGGATCTTGAATATTATTAGGAACAACATCAGGATTATATTCTTCAATTTGATTTGTATTGCAGAGAGTTGATTTTCTTGATTTTCTTCTCAATTCAGGTTCTTCTTCAATATTTCCATCATCACCAAAAGTAGATCTGTCAGGAACTACTAGAGTTTGAATAGGTTCAGGAATTTCTTCAATTCTTAACCCTCGAGACCTTGTCTGTCTAGATATTGTTTGAGTTGAAGAACCTCTTCTACTTCTTCTAGCTCCTCTCCTACCTCTGCTTCCTCTACCTCTAGCAGGAGCAGGGTTATTAAAGCTTTCCATCATTTCTCTTTGTTGTCTTAAGAATTCTTCATGTGAGAGATCAGGATATTCTTCACTTGCTGTAGAGAGTGCTTTTCTTGCAAATAATTGTTGAACTCTTTTATCAGTGTGATATAGAGTAACAATTCTGCCATCTTTTGTAGAAAACTTCTGGAATAAATTTGATGCATCTTCAGGATTATCAATAATCACATCTTCATCACCTTCAGGAATTGTAGCAAGAATATGTCCATGACCAGGTGTCAGGATTTGTTCTTCCGTCAGGATCTGAGATTGCACCAACGTTCTTATTGTCTTAACTCCAGAATCAGAAACATGAGTTGACTGCGCGTTTGACTTTGTGAAGTTTGAATTGTAGACTTCATAACAGCAGCATCAGAGGTTTCTCCTTGTATCACTTTGTCACTACCATCATCTCCAGTATCATCATCATTATTCCTTAATACTAGATCAGGTGTGCATTTTGTCTGACTAACCTTCTCCCCCTTTTTGACATCAGGATTTGACAATAAATTCAAAATTAAGGAAAGAGAGGCTTGAATGTCAGTTACCTTGGTATCCAGAGAATCAATCCTTCTGTTGATAGAGGTTTGTTCAGAAATAACAGATTTCACTTGGGATTCTACTACCCTTAGCTGAAAAGCAGTAGGCACCTTTGTAAAATTTTGAGAAATATCATTCCTCACCAACTCAGTTGAGTTCTTGATAGAATCAATCTCACTTTTTAGACTTTTGGATAACAGAGTTGTAGCCTTCAGATGATTCTTCAAGTCTTGATTCTCTATAGATTTCACTGCATCATAGGCATGTTCCAAAGCAGAAGAATAACTTACAGATTCAGCAGATCTGTGCCATGAATTGTTCCATTCATTCTGTCTAAGTGCCTCAGCAGGATTAAAGGAAGGAATAGAAAAATCTTGTCTCTGATCTTTCCCAGTGGAAGCTTTGCCAGCCATATATGTACTTGATGAACCAAAAGTAGTTCCAAGACTAATTTTGAGTGCTGTAGCAAGCTGTTCCTTCTCTTTTCGATTCTCATCATCATCACTATCATCAGAGTCATTATCATCAGTACTATGAGTATCATCAGGATCAGGAATAGCTATACCTTTCATTTTATCCTGTGAATCTGTGATAGGATGATCCATTGGTCTTGAACGAAGTGGTTGTATCAGGATAGGTTCAACATCAGGAGCACCACTAGCGTCAGGATGAACACCGTCAGGATTTGATATGCTTGCATCAGTATTTGCTACCAATGGTTCTTGTGGAGCTTGAGGTTCAGAAGCTTCTTCAACACTTTGAGTCAAAGGCTCTTGTGTGCTTCCCTCATTGACAGTGTCCTCGACCAATCTTTGAACTTCATCTGCACCAGAAATCCCTTGAGCATTGTCAGGAAATTTCTCAGAAACTGTAGCTTGTCCTGCATCTTCACTTTGAGAAGATGGTTCTTGTGTAGCTGGAATGTCGATGTCTGCATTCTCCCTTTGAGAAAATGGTTCTTGTGGGACCATTCCACGAGCTAATCCTTCACTCAAACTTTGATTGAGTGGTTCTTGTGTGGCTGGATCATCAGAAAGAGCTGCTGAACCACTTTGAGGTTCAGGTTCTTGTGGGCTTGATCCTTTCAGTTTCTTCTGTCTCTGATAGACTAACTCTTCTGCCTTCCTTAGCTTTTCCATTGGATGTTTTATCCCAAGATTGGAAGCAGCAGCACCATACTTCTCCCATGAAATATCAACATGTCTTTTTGTTGGAGAGTCCTGTGCTGGAGAGTCTGAAATATTAACCACTTGACTTGGTGCAGCATCAGGAATACTAACATCAGGATTTTCTTGAGCAGTAAAAACTGATTGCTCATTCAGAATAGAAGTGTCCTGTACATCAGTATCCTGCTTCTTTTCTAAAGGAATATGATACCTGCTTTTTGATAACTTCCTTTTCTTCTGTGGTGTAGACAATGGAACCACAGCTGCAGTAGCAGTATCAGCAACTTCCTTATTCACATTCATCACAGAGGATATAGGTAAATCATCCTCTGAGTCAGTCTCATCCCTGAGCACTAACTTTCTTTTAACAGAAACAGCATCACCTCTCTTTGCAGCCTTCTTCACCAGGACCCCTTGTACACCCCCTTGTAACTTCTTTTTAGTGATAGGTGTAAAGGAAAAGTCCTTTGAACCTGATTGCCTTCCTGACACATCAGTTCTAGCTGACTTCTTTGCTTTTGCAACTAAAGTCTTTTGAGAGACATTAGAGGTGGCAGATGACTGTTTAGACTGTTTAGGATGAATGCTTGGGTTAGGAACAAGGTGTGATTGGCCTTGCCCCATAGCATTAGAAATTAAACCAAAACGAGTAGGCATTTTCCTATGCAAGAAAAACCTAACCTCATCAGGAATAAAAGCATTTCTTATGAAACCATTTGCCTTATCAGGATTGAAAAACGCAAAAAAATTTAATATGAAGTAAAATAAAATTTTATTTATGAAAACAAAATTTATTTTGACAATCCTGATAAATGCTGTTTTTTTTTAAAAATGATTACAGAAACAAATAGCATAATACCCATGTAACCATTCTTACCAATTACCGAGGCAAAGTAATTATGAGAAACTGAACAGGCGCCTCGATAAAAAAAATGACCTGCATCCTTAACACACATTCTCTATAAAATAGAACTGTTAAGCATAAACATCATACATCTATTAAAACACAAACCCTCTCCAGAGAAAAACTTACGAAACCTTTCACCTTCTTTGTTTTTCAATGGCTGCCAATCAACAACAAAACAACATACCTGATGCTGAGCTCGATATCATATGGCAAGAGATGGAAGAGGCTCTTGCTGACATTGAGCCACAACCAGTTCCTGACCCTCAGGAACATGAAGCGTTTATTAACGCAATGGCCGATGTGCTTTGGCACAATTTCCAGCAGGCCAATCCTGACTGGAATCCTCTTGACAATCTCATATTTGTCAATGATGAAGAGGATGAAGACGATGATGATGATGAAGAGGATGAGGATGAAGAGCTCGTACGAGAGCTTGAGAGGAGGAAAAAGAAGATCTTGGATGCTCGCAGGTCTTGCAAGTTGGAGGCTTGGAAGAGTCCCGATGATCATGGGGACGAGCCACCTTCAAGTGCATCTGCTCCCCTCCTTGTCCTTTAAGGATGGAACAAGAGATCTTCCAATCCTGATGGACTGTGAAGCTGCTCAGGAGCGTTCATGCTTATTTGAAGGGCATGAGTTCCTGAGTAGAAAAGTAGACTAGGAAAAGAATATGTAATTTCCATTTTCATTTGTAAAGAATCTTCAAGATTTAATGAAAACTATCAATTTACTCAATTGTTCTTGTCCTTCTTACTTTTCCTGCACAATTTGTTAGTAACACTGCATTTGATACATAATATAACAAATAGTAATCACTGACAAAAATATAATTGTAATTGAAAATTAAGACTTAATAACTTAATCAAAGACTAAGTAATGATCTTATTTGTCAGAGTTTACCAGGAGTGTTGTTGACAAATTGTCTTAGAACTTCTGGTTTTCATACCAGCTTCAAAATCTGAGCATCAGGATTTGACCAGTTGACTTCCTGTCAGGATTTCATCCTATCAGGATTTGATCAAAGAAAACATACCTTTCTGAATAACCATCAGGATTTGACAGTTATCAGAATTTCCTCTCTGTAGCTTTCCTCAGAAATTCTCAAAGTTCATCATTCCAAGTTCATTCACCAATTTATTGAAAGTAGCTTCAGGTAGTGGCTTGGTGAATATATCAGCTAGTTGTTGATCAGTAGGAACAAAGTGAAGTTCAATTGTTCCTTCCAGAACTTGTTCTCTTATGAAGTGATATCGAATACTGATGTGTTTAGTAAGAGAATGTTGAACTGGATTTCCTGTCATTGCAATAGCACTTTGGTTATCACAATAAATAGGGATTTTTGAGTATGACAGGCCATAATCTAACAACTGATTTCTCATCCACATTATCTGAGCACAACAACTTCCTGCAGCAATGTACTCAGCTTCTACAGTTGAAGTGGAAATGGATTTTTGCTTTTTACTGAACCATGAAACTAGTCTTCCACCCAAAAACTGACAGCTTCCTGAAGTACTTTTCCTGTCTATTTTGCATCCTGCAAAATCAGCATCTGAATAACCACACAACCCAAAATCTGATTCCCTTGTATACCAAAGGCCAAGTGAAGAAGTGCCTTTGAGATATCTGAAAATTCTTTTGACTGTAATCAGATGGGGTTCTCTAGGTTTTGCTTGAAATCTTGCACACAGACAGGTTGCAAACATGATATCTGGTCTACTTGCAGTGAGATACAATAAAGAGCCAATCATTCCTCTGTAGTGAGTTACATCTACCTCAGCACCTTGATCAGGATCAAGTTTGGTAGCTGTAGCTATGGGAATTGTAGCAGGAGAACTATCTTGCATGTTAAACCTTGTCAATAAATTCCTTGTATATTTAGACTGATTGATAAAAATCCCTTCATCAGTCTGTTTAACTTGAAGACCAAGAAAGTAACTCATTTCTCCCATCATGCTCATTTGATATCTTGACTGCATAAGCTTGGAAAACTTTTCACAAAGCTTATTGTTTGTTGACCCAAAAATGATATCATCAACATAAATCTGAACTAACAACAAGTCCTTACCATGATTCAAATAAAATAGAGTTTTATCAATAACACCTCTTTTGAATCCACTTTCCAGTAAGAATAGAGCTAAAGTTTCATACCATGCTCTTGGAGCTTGCTTTAGTCCATAAAGTGCCTTATCCAATCTGTAGACATGATCTGGATAGTTAGGATCAATGAAACCAGGAGGTTGCTCAACATAGACTTCTTCCTCCAGTTCTCCATTTAAGAAAGCACTTTTAACATCCATCTGGAAAACCTTGAATTTCTTATGTGCTGCATAAGCAAGAAATATCATGATGGCTTCTAGTCTTGCAACAGGATCAAAAGTTTCATCATAATCAATTCCCTCTTGTTGAGAATACCCCTTTGCAACTAGTCTTGCTTTGTTTCTGATTATTACTCCATCAGAATCAGTCGTGTTCTTGAAAATCCACTTTGTACCAACAATTGATCTATTCTTTGGTCTTGGTACCAGTTTCCAGACTTCATTTCTTTCAAATTCATTCAGTTCCTCTTGCATTGCAGTAACCCAATCAGCATCTTTAAGTGCATCTTCAACTTTCTTTGGCTCCTCCTTGGATAGAAAGTTATTGTATAGACATTCATTCTGAGTTGCACTTCTTGTTTGAACACCTGCATCAGGATCCCCAATGATCAAATCAGGAGTATGACTTGCAGTCCATTTCCTTGCTGGTGTTAAATTGTTTCTTGAAGTAGATGCTCTTTCTGGATTGGTGTTATCTTGATTTGAAGAACTTGCTTGTCTTGAAGCTCCCCCTGAATAATTGTTATTTCCTCCTGATAAGTTATCAGGATCATCACTTGAATCAGTATCTGAAGAATTCTGTCCTGGTGATTGTGTTGACTCTGAACTTGTAGTAGAATGATGTTGCTCCCCCTCAACATTAGCACTACTAGAAGTATTACTATTGATTGCATCATCAGTATTTGCACCATCAGCATCTGGTGTGTCATCAGGATTTGGTGACCCATCAGGATCTGATGTATGGACAGGATCTGATTCTCTTTCTTCAGGTTCCTTGGTAGCTTCATTTTCAAAAATCAATTTGTCATGAGAGTCTTCATTGATTCCAGCTATCTTCTTGTCATCAAAAGATACATGTATTGACTCCATGACAGTCCTTGTCCTCAAATTGAAAACTCTGAAGGCTCTTGATACAGGATAGCCTATGAAAATTCCTTCATCAGCCTTTGTTTCAAATTTCCCTAGCTGTTCAGGATGAGTTCTGAGAACAAAACATTTACAGCCAAACACATGCAGATGCTTCAGACTTGGTTTCTTCTCCTTGAGAGACTGATAAGGAGTAACACCATGTCTGTTGATTAATGTGAGATTTTGAGTATAGCATGCTGTGTTGACTGCTTCTGCCCAGAAATATGTAGGTAATTTTGCTTCTTCCAACATAGTTCTGCCAGCTTCAATAAGAGTTCTATTTTTCCTTTCAACTACTCCATTTTGCTGAGGTGTGCCAGGAGCAGAGAATTGTTGAATGATTCCTTTGTATTTGCAGAACTCTTCCATCTTTGAATTCTTAAATTCAGTACCATTATCACTTCTCAGTATCTTGACTTTGTACTTTGTGGTTGTCTCAATCATTCTCACATAATCCAACAGAACTTCAGGAGTCTCGTCTTTTATGTGCAGAAAATACACCCAAGTGAATCTAGAATATTCATCAACAATTACAAGAGTGTATCTTTTCTTACTGATGGTCATGATGTTGACTGGACCAAATAGATCAAGATGTAGCATGTGATATGGTTCTCCAATAGAGGATTCTGATTTACTCTGGAATGATGTCCTTCTTTGTTTTGATTTCTGACATGCATCACAAAATCCATCAGGAGTATATAACACTTTTGGCAATCCTCTCACTAAATCTTTCTTAACCAACTCATTGATATTGCTGAAGTTGAGATGAGAAAGCTTCTTGTGCCAATTCCAACTTTCATCTACTGAAGCTTTACTGATCAGACAGGTAGGGGAGTCATCAGTATTTGATTGAATGTTGGCTTCATATATGTTACCATGCCTGTAGCCAGTCAGTGCTATCTTGCTTGTTGCCTTACTGACTACTTCACAATGAGTGGAATAGAAGTTGACATGATAACCTCTGTCAGTGATTTGACTAATACTCAACAGGTTGTGTTTTAGTCCCTTCACTAGAGCTACTTTTTCAATGATGACATTTCCAATGATTATATTGCCATATCCCAAGGTTTGTCCAATGTTGCCATCTCCATAAGACACAGTTGGGCCAGCTTTTTCCTCATATTCTGATAACGGGGCTTTGTCTCCAGTCATGTGCATAGAACATCCACTATCCATGACTAACACATTTTTCTTTTTACCCTACAATCAGAATAGAAACACACTAGTTAGAACATTTAGGAACCCATACTTGTTGGGTTCCTTTTCCATGCAATTTATTAAATTTCACAGCAGAAGACTTTCTAACTTTAGCAGTCTTGACAGGATTTACTCCATCAGGATTTGCTTTGTCAGTATCAGTATTAACAAAAGCATGTTCCAACTTGACATTCTTAATGCTACCAGAGTTTGCACTATTTTTATCAACTTTAGGCAATAGATCATAAAAGTTATAGTACAACTCATGATAATCTTTACAAGTATAAATAGAATGCCATATACTACCACAATGAAAACAGGACTTCTGTGGTTTATAAAATACTGATCTATTCCTAACATCGGACTTAGAAATATCAGCAATCTTCTTCTTACTCTTCTTACAGTCAATAGCAAGATGATTAGAGTTACCACAGTTAAAACAACACTTTCTAGATGCATTTGGGATATATTTGTAACCATTCTCTTTGTTGATCCCAACTTTACCATTCCTGTTTCTCTTAACAGTAGATTCCTTTTTCTTATCTGTCACCTCACAGATTTTATCCTTAAATGAAAAATTCCCAGTGTGTTGGAGGGGTCACATCGGTCCTGCTTAAAACCCAACGGCCTAGACAGAAATTTTCATTTTCAACATCAAAAGAGTATTTCACTCTATGTTTCATAAACATAAGAATCTCATGGTTGTACTCATAATATTATTGTTAAGGCAAGAAACGATTCCTATTCTAGATTTTCTAGAGCACGCCTTATATTGATTTAAGTTCACCTAAATCTATAATCGCATGGTAAATATAGACATATATCTCATATATAAAAATAAATAAACAAGTAAGCATGCAATTAATATCATGTCATACAATGATATAATGATGTATGGATTTATTATAGTATTTAAAAGCAATTAAAACAATTAATACATGCTTTAAAACACATCAGGGAATATAAACAGTTCCAAACTTTTATATAAAAAATATTTGACCACTCCATTAGATCCGTCTCGGAAAAAAGAATCCAACGGTATATTGCACGCCCAAAACGGAGTTACCAAACTCCCAAAAAATCAAATTTAATGTGGACAGAGGGGTTGTAACGCATGACGCTCATGTGTTACAACAATTAAAAGCTATTAATTGTGTAACGCATGACGCTCATGCGTTACAGGACCTGTAACGCATTCCCGGCATGCGTTACAGGCCCTTCCCAACGGTTGCGCGCCACGCGCGCGCGGACAGCAGCAGGAGCAGTTTTTTTTTTAATGTTTGTAACTTACTTAGCATTAATAACACTTAAAAAAAACTGCTTAGCCATTAATGCCCTTTATTGTTATTATTATTTTATTTTAATATTAATAAATTAATTAACAATTAATTAATAAATTAATAAAAAATCAAAATAATATGATTTCTGAAATCAAACAAAAGCAAAAATAAGCAAGTATCTATGGGGTCCTTGTGCAAATTTTAATTCATATATTTCAACATGCATAATTATTTTATGAATTTTAATTAAAACAATTTTAAAAAATTCATAACAAATAATCTATACATCACAAAATTATGAAAAAAATACCTAGATGATCCACAACACTTGTAGAACCCAGATCAATGGTCAAAATCTCATGCAAATAATATTTCGAATTAATTCATAATTAAATCTAAATATACTTGAAAAAATCATAATAAATCCATACATGCATAAAAAAATCTGAAATTTTTTATATGAATCTCTATATGCAAAACCTGGCTCTGATACCATTGAAGGGAATTTACGGATGAGCGGAAGCGTGATTTAACAATTATTCCGTAAAAACCATGTATCGCACATATAGAAAAATATATAAAATCTAGATCGAGGGGAATCGTAACCATACCTTGAGAATCGAAGCTTTAAAATGATGGTTGCAAGCAGTTGCTCCTCGGAAAAAACTCTAACACCTTTTAGAGAGAAGAGAGAGAGAGAGAGAGAGAGAGAGAGAGAGAAGAGAGAGGAGAGAGAGAAGAGAGAGAGAGAGAGAGAGAGAGAGAGAGAGAGAGAGAGAGAGAGAGAGAGAGAGAGAGAGAGAGAGAGAGAGAGAGAGAGAGAGAGAGAGAGAGGGAGAGAGAGAGATATGGAGGCTAGCTCCTTTTCTAGGTTTTTCACAAAAAAACAAGAATGATCCTTAGAATGAACTATCTCATTCAATTTATAGGGCTTTCCTAGGGTTTTAATAATATATCTTTATATATATATATATTAACCCCACATTTCTAAAATGCTTTAATAATGATTAAAAATATTTTAATCATTATTTCTTTTTCTAAACTATTTAGAAAATAATTCTTCCTCTCTCATAATTTAAATCTTTTCATCAAAGAAAATATTCTTTTATGGTGTGACCCTGTAGGTTCAATATTAAGCCGGTAGTAGAAATAAATAATAATAAACTTTTATTTATTATTTATATGAATTCTAATAATTCATTAAATATAATTAACCAATTAATTATATTTATTCTACATCGTGAGTGATGCTTCTCAACATATCGCGACTATCCGGATAATATGAATTCACTGCTTAGAATACCAAGAACCTGTCAGTGACTAGTTTCAGAACAATCAATTCCTTCTACCCTACAATATCCCGATTAAATACAAGGCATGGATCTCGTGTCAGGCCTATCAAATTTAATCATATAATTTCTTATTCATAATGCTAAGTTCATATTAATGCAAATTAGAAACTCCTTTCTAATTTCATACACTCTAGCCAGAGATTCCAGAACTTGCATACTAAGAATAACATAGGATATTCTCTTCCTATACTGGAAGGGGTAGATCCTCTATTGACGTTAACTATCTCCATACACAAATCCGTATGCCCAGAATAGATCTAATGGATGTCCTTGAGACTAAGGACTAATCCAAAGCATAGTTCATTATATACAAGATAACTATAACGATCTCAAGTCTATGGACACTTGTACAACTATCACTTAGTGAATAACTATTGACACGTGAGTAAACTCCATTAGCTGTTCAATTTATCGAGTCATGTTCAGTGAACTTATTCCCTAACAAGCACCTACATACTAGCTATAGTGTCACCACACAAATGCCTATCAGAACAGACATCCTCCTGACAGGAGCAAGCATAGTATGTACCAATCTTTGCGGATTCACCAACTTCCGATTAGTTATCCTATGATCAGGAACTGTTTAAGTCTAGAGTTATCATCTTCTAGATCTCACTATTATAATCTCATTATAATTCTAGAAGCTTTACTCTAAACTATGGAACATCTTATTTAAAACACTTTAAATAGATAAAGCCCGTAATAAAAACAAAACAAGTCTTTTATTAACATTAATGAAATCAAATAAGAATACAAGAAAGTTCTTCCTAACTCATCATACATGATTGGATTTAGGACAAACAATTTCAAAGCCATCAGCAAAGAAAAGCATGAAGAAATCCTCTGAATTGGATGTTGAAGAAACACCCGCGCAACCTTCAACAAAGAAAAACAAGAAAAAGATATCCACAGAATGTATGTAGATGAATCCCCTTCTGAACCTTCCATAAAGAAAAGCAAAAAGACTGTTGGTGAGATCACAAGGCAGTATGAACAAGAAGACGTGATAACTCAACACTAGAACATGACAGGTAAATAATACTGCGCCTACACAGAAATCAGGAAGAAATGAATACAAGGCAAATACAAAGAATCAAAACATTAGATAGATCTTTGAAGTCTACTACAGGTCACTGAAAGAAGTTCATTAACTTGTTCATGCCTCAGTGAAGAATAAGGTTTGAAGACTTTCAAGGTTTCAGAAGGTGTGTAGATTCAGTATAAGTGCTACAAGAAGATTTCAGTGTATTAGCATTGATTGTGTTATAGACAGTGTTCGAAGCATAGGAATCTGGTTTAATTGAATACAGGGTAAATACAAAGGTTAAAGAAGATAGCTACAGTCTTGAAGTTATACTCACTGACAGAAGTTCATTTATTTGTTCGAGCGTCAGTGAAGAACAAAGAATGAAGTATTCAAGATTGTAGTACCAATGAAGACGTTTTCTAAGTACCAGGAAGGATTCCAGTGAAAGTGCGTTGTTTATTGACCATCTGTGTTTGAAGCAATTTGTACTGCTGCCAACTTATCAATTGGAATGCAATGAAGATGTGAAGATTCAATTCAGTGTTAGTCGTCTGTGAACCAGACCAGTTGCACCAGGTGTCAACACATATGAAGAAGATCAACACATTTATTCGACAGAAAGAATTGATGAAGTCCGACATGATAATTTCAGAAAATATCAAGCAGATTAACAAGAATTATCAGTGTTGAAGAAAACCATGAGAAGCTAAATTGTCGAAAGGAAAATTGTACAGTCAAAAGGTGTTAAGTGTACAAAAGTTGAAACCTCAATAAAGAAACCGAGAGAAAGGAAACTTGAAGGTTTAAGTGCTGACCAACCAAACCTTGGGTACTAATCTGCACTTTGACAAGGTTGGCCAAAAACCACTTCGATGGTTTTTTTTTGGTTCGATGGTTTTTGGTTGGTTCGATGGTTTTTGGTTGGTTCGATGGTTTTTCATTTAAAAGCTTCGATAGTTTTTTTGTGGGTTCACACTGGAACCAGTTTAGCTTTGTTGGGGCTGAGATTTTTGACTGCTGCGATACTTTTAATGCTCCGATAGTTTATGAAATTTATTTTAAACTTATTAATTAAGTTTATTATAAATTTAAAATAAGTTTATTTTATAAATTTATTAAAACTAAAAAGGAGTATTTCGATAGTTTCTTTATAAGAAACCATCGAAGTGGTTTTTTAAAAAGGAAACAAAGAATGGTTCGATAGTTTTCTTTTAGAAAACTATCAAGATGATTTTCTTTGATAGTTTTTCTCCTACAGCATGAAGAATTGTGTGGACACAATTTAAAGTTGTGTTCAATAGTTTTTTTTTAAAAACTATACAAGCCTACACATTTTGAAGCAGAAGACAAGTTAACAGACTTCTTCTGTTCTTCATCTTCCTCGACGAAGAGAAGAAAAACAGAGAGAGACAGAGAAGGAGACATTTATTTTATACCTGAACTTCTCACCGGGTAAACGTTATAATGCCCAAACTTTGTTCAATCTTAAGGGTCATTATAAAGTTTCTGCGGTAATTAAATCCTTTAGACAAATAAATAGATACAAACATTGTTTAGGATTTAATTTGTACAATCTTTGTAGAAGCAAGAACAAATTGTTCTTGGAAGCCGGTAAATTTATTTACTGGGTGTAGCACCCCTTCAAGATTTATATATCGAATATATTTCTTGGAAAATCTTGTGTTGTTATTTTCATGTCCGAATTACTATTCACCCTCAAGAACACGAACCTACCACAAGAACACTATTTTAATTATCCGCAAAAGATTCGAAAGAATTTTTTATAATTAGTGAGTATCGAATTCAACCCCCCTTTCTACGATACTCGGGACCTAACAATTGGTATCAGAGCTTATTGATCGATATACAGATCAGATCCGGTGTTTTAGACCAAATAGTCAAGTTCTCAGAATTTTCGGATTTTTTAATTTTCAAAATTTTCATTTCTTGAAATTTTTGAATTTTAAATAATTTGAATTTTATTCTTGAAATATTTTTATTTTTCAAAAAGTTCGAAATTCTTGGAATTTAAAATATTTCATATCCAAAGCCAAGGGTTCTCAAAAGATTGTTAGATTCAAGATTCCTCCGAGCGGTAAAGATGATTTTAATCTTTTGAAGAAAAAGTTGACCATGTGTTATTCAGACGGAAAATCCCTGAACATGGGAATTGAAGAAAATGGTTGTCTTAATTTAAAGAAGCTGATTTCAGAACCTACTGAAGAAAATTGTGGAATTTCCTCAAAGGCCTACTCCATAGGATCCCACTAGATTTTCAGATGCAGGAAAGGAATAAGTTTCTACGGATACAATTTTTCAAGAGATTTTTTAATCAACTCTATTGATTCAGGGATACACAATCACAAAGTGAATTGTACCAATGCTACATTTATCTGCGAATCAAAAGAGACTATAAGGAAAGGAATTGAGGAGGTTAGAGACAATGGAATGGACATTCAAATATCTCAGTAACATATATTAATGTTGGAACCTCATAACAGAATAGAAGAATTACTAGTAGCTGAATCAGAGGAAGCTCAGGTAGATGAAAGTGACTTGTACACTTCAGAAAACCTTGAGAGACTGGACTACAGATCAGTGCTTCACATGTCAAGGAAGTTTAGTCACATCAAATTCAGAAGGAGTACAAAAGCTACATCCAAGGATCAGGCCTATTTATTCCGAAGCAAAGACTCTTCAGGATTCAGTTCAAGAGGTAGTTACAAGACTGAGATGGTGACAAAAACAAGATTGATAGTTTCAACTATGATAAGAACTATGTTACAAGAAACTATCAGGGTTTGCTACACAGTACAAGGAGCCTGACAAACAAAGAAGAATAGGGACTCAGTTAATGAGCTGAAACAAAAGTGGAATGCTTTGTTGAGGAAGCATCAGGACAAAACTTATATTGCTTAAGGAAAGAGTTGGGATGGATCAGATGACGAGAAGATCATGGATATCTTGCTTTCATAGCAATCTCTAAAGATGATTCACCTCACATATCTCAGGTATCATTTCCTTGAGCTTTCTTAAGAAACAACTCTTAGTTTTAGGGGTTAAGTTTCTGGCATATAAGACCTTCGTTAAGCTAAGTTTCAATATCCCTAGTAGAACAGGATTTGCTCATTTATTCTGAATTTTTTGTTAAGGGATAAACAGTTTAAAAGATGGAAGAATTACCTTTAGTGTCAGTAGAATCTGTAGAACACCAAGATATATCTAAAACTGACTTAGGTAATAGAGAAAGTTAGATGACATACTACAACAGAATAGATTTGATAGAATTAGTGATCTAATTGTTAATTCTTTTATTCCATGTCTGTTTAGAAAATTATTGAATATCTGTAAATCTACTTGCTACCTGTTACACTTGTGTATATTGGTTAAAGTAGAAAGTACTAAATTTTCTAAAATGCATAACATGCCTAATTTGCACATTTCTTATCTGTAATGTCATAATGCTGAATGTATGCCATGTATTCTTATTAACATGCATGCTTATTTAAATGTTATGAATCCATCTCTTAGTACTTGCATTAATAATAGAAAAAGCATGTTTAAGAATCAGATTAGGGCAACGACTGCAAGGTCAGTCAGAGATAAGAATAAGCATGTAAAGGTTGAAGATGTTGTTACCTCTTTTAAAAGAAAAATCTCTAATCCATCTGGACCCAAGCAAATAAGTTGGGTACCAAGAACTTTTAATCCATTTGTGAGTGCAGGGCAAATCAGGTTAATCGATTCATATGGTTTCTTGGTCATTACTACTGAAGACATATGATCGAAGAAAGAACTTGCCATCAAATGTGATTGAGAAAGCTGCTCTGTCAATAATCTTTGGAGATGACAACAAAGGTTTTCATCACGGGACATGGCTACGTTGGAAAAGGAATGTCATCATGTTTACAATAATTGGTATCATTGATAACAACTAATAATTGGAGTCAAGGATAACAATTAGAAGCATTTTTCTTACGGAAGATTCAAAGCACAAATATTCTTTTTAGACAGTTCTGCATCAAAGGACAAAATGTCAATTCAATGAAGGAGCAGTGTTTTATCTCAAGCAGGAAGGTTGAGAATCTTGATCTTAAAAGAGTAAGGAAAGAATATGTTCGTAGTTAACCTGGAATCTCAGGCAAAGGTGAAGTCAACGGTTTCCACCGTAAAGGTTCATTAGACAAGAGTTTAGCTATGACATAAGAAGCTCTCACACTTGCATGACAATACAAGGAACTCTTTTGTAAAGAGGGAATTTGTGAGAGGACTGCCTCATCTGGGATTCAAGCTGGATGAAATATGTGAGGCATGTTAGAAAGGGAAGTCAAAGAAACATCACAGAAAAACAATGATATGATAAGCATTACTGAGCCGCTTCAGATGATACGTATGGAATTCTACGGACTAGTTAATGCCATGTCTACATCAAAGTAAAGATATACTTTAGTGATGGTTGATGACTACTCTTAATACAAAAAGGTGTTGTTCGTGCAATCTAAAGGACATGACATCACAGATGATTCACATTTCCCTGATCAGTAACAAATACAGGAAGACCCCGTATGAGTTAATGGCCAATAGAAGCAAACACTGAATTTCTTTCAGGTGTTTGGAGGAAAATGTTTTACAGTAAAATATGGAAGTGAGCATCTTGGCAAGATTGGCAGCTAAGGCTCATGAGGATATTTTCCTTGGATACTCTGTGGAATCTAGAGCCTACGAGGTAAATGTGATTAATCAACAAGAGGTGATTGAAAGTCTGGATATGATGTTCAACAACTCCAAGCTCCCAGCTGTTATGTGTGATATTAATAGTAATGATGATTCAAATCAAAGCAGTGGTAATGGTAGTTTAACTACACAACTCAGTACTTCAACAGAACCACTCAGCGAGGATGAGGATTCTCAGGAAATCCCAGCAACAGCTTAGGGGGAGCAAAAGAAGGATCAATTAGTCAGATCAACACCATAATTAAAATCAAGAGGACACTTCAAGAACATATCTGTCAAGACAAAGGGTTTAGATTCAAGATCATTCCTGATGTCTAGTTCTTAGTGATCCTAGTGGTGGAGTAAAGACCGGAGCTATAGAGTATGAATGATTATTTCCTTGGTTTTATTTCTGAAAAAGAAACTAAGAAAGTTAAAGAAGCTCTGATAGATCCAGATTGGGTGATTGCATAGCAAGATGAACTCAATCAGTTCTAAAGGCAGATTGTATGGAAGCTGGTATCTAGACCAAATAACAGAGTTGTAATTGGTACAAGGGTAACCAGAAGTTTACTGGATGACAATGGCATTGTTATGAGGGACAAGGCCAAACTGGATGCTAGGTTACTATCAGGAAGCAGTATCTAACAAGAAGCACCAGTGACGAGACTTGAGGATATCAGGATATATCTGGCACATGTTGCATATTCAAACTTTAATATCTATATGGTGAATATGATCAAGTGCACTCCTGATTGGTGAGATAGTAGAATAAGTCAATGAATAGCTTCTCTTCAAGATCGCAACAGTTTGGTATGAACTGGTATCAATACTCAAGCAATCGTCAAAGACGTGGTATGACACTCTAACTGAACTTTTGCAAAATGTGAATTAATTAGAGTCGTCATATATATATATATATATATATATATATATATATATATATATATATATATATATAACTCTCTATATCTTAAGGCACAAACATACTGTCATATATGTGCAGTGATATCATGATTATATTATATGTTGATCTACTAACGAAAACTTGTGCAAGAAATTTGCCAAGTCATTGCAGAGTAAGTACAAGATGAGTATGTTGGGAAAGTTGCAATTCTTTTTGGAATTACTTTGAGCAAGCCAAAAGAATAATTCTTTTAGGAGCACAAGTAAGCCAAAAGAGTGACGTCAATAAAAGTAAGTCAAGAATCTTTTGAATGTGCACAATTGGGAAGATTCTAGACATGCCAAGACTCCCTGCCAACAATAGCCACTAAAGCTTGATCAGGACAAATCAAGTAAAAGACAGAAATGACAAGCTAGAGAGGTATGATCATCTCATTAACTTATTAACTGCAAATTGACCACACATATTTTATTCTCAAGTTGCCAATGTGCAAGGTTCCAAGTGGATCCCAAAAAATCTAGTCTTATAGCTATTAACAAGATTTTTGGATATCTTAAGGGAATACCAAATCTCGGTATATGGTACCCTAAAGATACTTGTTAACATGTTTAGCTAT
Source organism: Heracleum sosnowskyi (assembly GCA_030848705.1). Taxonomy (NCBI): domain Eukaryota; kingdom Viridiplantae; phylum Streptophyta; class Magnoliopsida; order Apiales; family Apiaceae; genus Heracleum; species Heracleum sosnowskyi. The sequence goes on from CM061237.1 coordinate 16,355,039, forward strand.
ATAGATATAAAATACGCAGGTTGTAAGAAAGACAGGAGAAGCATCTCTGGAAGCTGTCAACCTAAATGACAGGAGAAGCATCTCTAGAAGCTGTCAACTTCATGGAGGAAGATTGATTTCTTGAAATAACTTCATCTCCAACAACTCTGTGGAACACTCCACGACAATGCACCTTGACACCAGGTATCATTTCTTTCGAGAGAATATCTTCAATTCATAGAGTAACTTGCAGACACGTTTGCTGAATCACTTGTTATATTAAATTTTCAAGACTGGTTTATAAACTTGGGATATTAGTTATTGCACATTATTTGAAAATCCCATCTACAAGAAATTCTTAAAATAAGCTCACAAGTATTAAGTTGTCCATAGTTTAAGGACTTGTGAATTTATTTAACATCCAGTCCTCACGTTAATAATTATCTGTATAATAATTTCCATGTGTGTAGTTAATATATTTCATTGGTGATTATTTAAGGATAATTTAAATAATTAAGTGCTAATATCTAACTCATAGATATTTAGTATTAATTTATTATTTATTTAATGTAATTTGAATTATGGAAATTGAAGCAGTTCAATATCTTATTTTCTCCATAATTTAAAATACATAAAATAAACATGCAACATAATTTATTGGATTTTAATTGGCTTATATCAGTTAATGATATTTAGTAGATTTTATTCTAAGAAAATTGTGAGATTTTTGTTGGCTGTGAATTTTGTTAAAATTTTTTGATCTGGAACAAATTCAAGGATGAACAGAAAACAAAAATCAAGTTCATTTTAAACTAGTAACAGGTTTGAAATGACATGAGCAGCAAAATCTATTGAAAAAGGAATTTCGATAGTTTTCTGAGTACTTGATAAAAAGTATTGAAAGCAATTTTCGATGGTTTTTGTTAAAGAAAAGAAAAAATATCGAAGAAAAGTCTCGATAGCTTTTGAAATTGGAAATGAAATCTATCGAAAGAATTCAATTCTTTAAAATTCGAATTTCTCGATAGTTTTCAAAAAAGTAAAACTTCTCGATAGTTTATTTTGAAAACTATCGAACGTGAAATGTCTAAAATGGACATAGATCCAGAGCCCTCAGTGGCCATCCCTGACCAAGAGGTTGACAACCAACAGCCTCTAACCACGGTCATAGAGCCTTTGAAAGAAACAAATGAAACAACAACAGAAACTCCTAACCTACTATACCACCCACTCAAATAACTGAGAGTGTAGAGGGAGTTAGTGCCAAAGCAGCACCAAATAAGGAGATACACCATTCAACAATAGCTCTGCCTTCTGCTAAAAGAAGAAAACTAGAAACCAAGGCAACTGTTGAAACTTCATTACCTTCTTTCACCGAGCCTCTAACAGATTTTTCTGAAGCTGATTGAGCAGCGATAACCAAAGCTATATCTGAACCCCTATCCCAAACAGATAAAGGAAAATTGACGGAAGCAACTAGTTCTCCGACCATATTACGGTCAGGACCACCGGTTGAAGGTTCTTTACTGAACCAAGAGTCTTCACAGACGTTGAGAGAAGGTTCTGACCCAAATGCACAATCTAAAGGGTCATTGCCTAACTCCCCAGATGGAACATATCTGGATCCTGCGAGTACCGGGTCTGACATAGGTGCAGATCGGCAACTCGGTAACAATGAATCAATTTCATTTGAGGAGTTACCTGAGGATATGTCTACAAAGACATATGAAACAAATTAAACAACAACAGAAACTCCTACCCTGCTATACCACCCACTCAAATAACTGAGAGTGTAGAGGGAGTCAGTGCCAAAGCAGCACCAAATAAGGAGATACACCATTCAACAACAGCTCTGCCTTCTGCTAAAAGAAGAAAACTAGAAACCAAGGCAACTGTTGAAACTTCATTACCTTCTTTCACCGATCCTCTAAGAGATTTTTCTGAAGCTGTGTTAGATCAGGATTCAATGATCGTCAGGATCTAGACTCAACTGATCAGGATTGCTGACGTCATCAGGATTGCATGGTCGTCAGGATCAAGATAAATATCAGGACTGGGATCATGATTGATCATCAGGACTGGAAGCTTATTAGGATTCCTACTTCGAGTTATATTTGGAGTCTAGTTAAATAAGGAAGATTATTCTATCGGTTCCTGGTCTGTAGGAATGTAGCTATCAATTTAGGATAGGTGTTAGGCCGAATACACAATATAATCAAGTATGTATGAGAATAACGATAATTAAGAACACTGTTTATGAATCAATAAACTGTATTTATATTAACAGCTTCTCTCTTTATGATGTTAATGAATCACAAAGAGCTTCTAGGTTACAAGAATAATATATCAATATTCGCGCGTCCCTTCTAGGGATAACCTATCTGTGTTTTTATATAGTACACAGCTACATACAATCCTTATCTAATTGATATTCCTACAAGTTAGCTATACAAAACTTATCAATTAAGGATTGCTTCTTATCTTCCATTCTGTTTCCTTAGCTGTATCAATATATTCTGCTTCTTTCCAACTTCAGAATATATTGCTTCTAGAATCTTCAATTCTGCACCGACAGCTAATTCAACTATCACCCTGTCAGACTTTAAATAAACTCTGACCGGCTTCAATTAAACTCTTCACCCTGTCAGAGTTTAACTAAACTCTGACTGGCTTCTGATAAACTCTTGTCAGTACCTGTTGCTTAAACACTGATAAACAAACATTAGCAATTATATCTAACAATCTCCCCCAACTTGTTCATAATAAAATGTACAAGTTAAACATATAATTGATGATGTCAAAACCATTTAACAAATGCAGTGTTTAACATATAACAGAGTTTAATTTAAAACAGAGTTTAAATTTGACTTAGAATAGAAAATATTAAAAACTTACAGTCAGACTTTACTTGACTTCTTCAATATCAGGTACAGTCCTGAGATAATCAATCAGCAGTCTTCTCTCAGCATTCTCAAGTTCAGCTATCATAATCTCTTTCAGCTCCTTATACTCTGGATCTCCTTCACCAGTTTGATATATGGCAGCCCTCAGAGAATAGATACTGTTCTTCTTCATGTCATTCCCTAACCGAATGTACTGAGCTTTATCTGACTCTAAGTTGAATTCTAAGACTTTTATTCCAAGTGCAGTTTTAAATCTAGCACTGTTTCTCTTCATCTCCACCAACTTTCCAGCATGATCTCTATACTTTGGAATATAAGCATTTGAGACTTCTCCTCCTCCAAGCATCACTTTTGATCTCAGCATCTTTTCTCTTAAGATTTGAGCAACATTATGGGTGTGTCTGTTCTTAACTTTCAACAGATAAAGTACATATTCAAGTTCTTCCCATGATTTGAGATTTACATCAGATTCTCCAACTCTATAAACACTTCCATCACTCATGAAGTATAACAGAAACTGCTTCTTCAAGACTCTGTGAAAAATCAACTGAACAGATTCTAACTTATCAAGATTTTCTTGTGTATCCCTAATACCAGATCCTGCCAGTGAAATATTGTCTTGAGATCTGTTATTTATTCTCTTCTCCCTATGTGAACCTAAACCAGACTTATCATAAGATTCTTTTCCAAGTACAGTCCTGGTTTGAGAAAAATCCACAGGTTGAAGTGTCAGAGTTTCAGAGAGTACAGGTCTTAAGAAACCTTTGAGTTGAGGAGCTAGCTGAGTTTGCACAGCTTGAGCCTTGTCAGAGGCTGGCTTAACTTCAATAGTATCATCAACTTGAGCAGCGTCAGAGGTTGATTTTGCTAATCTTGTTTCAACTTGAGCAATGTCAGAGGTTGAATTATTTTTCTTCTTCAGGTTAGGCTCTTCAATCATTTTGCCTTTACCCTTATCAGAGTTTCTAATCACAGGTCTCCTTGTATATTGTATACTCTGTTGTGTATTCTCTTTGATAGAAATACCAACTTCTTTCTTTCTAGGAGCCTTGATTTCCTGTTTCTTGTAGATTCCAGATTCAAGATTTTTCTTGTGTTCTTCAGCAAGCATCTGTTCTTCAGCCTGGATATCTTCAATAGTAACTTCCTTTCCATGCTCTTTAATAAAGATCCTAGCAGCAATCTCTTCATCAGTAGTTGGGTTAGCTGAAACAACTAAACTTTTGTTGAGTTTTGAAGTAGATTGACCACCAGAGTTTATTACACGTCTTTGCCTTTGAGCAGAAATCCTTCTTTCATTTCCTCTGCTTCCCCCATCAGTAGAATCATCCTTCCGTCTCAGAGTTTGAGTATCTTTGCATTTGTCTTTAGGTATACTCTCCCCCTTTTTGACATCATCAGAAAGTAGTACTGATGTCAGCAATTCAAGCGCAGTAGAAATGGAATTCAATTGAGTAGACATTGCAGCCTGATTCTCCTCAACTTTTCCAAGCCTTTTCTTGATTTCCTCAGAATCCTTGGCTTGCTGCTTGAATTGTGTAGAATAAAATGATCTGTCAAGCTTCAAAGTTGTATCCCTGAGAGAAAATTCATTCCTCAGATTTGTAAACATCTGTTGATTCTCATCAAATCTATTATTGAGAGATTTGACTTGAACAACAGTTGCCTGTAAGCTCGTAAGGACATCAGGATTTGTAATCTTCTTGACAGAATCAGATAGAAAATCTGCAGCCCGTTGTGCTGGAAAGACACAATCTGCATTAGCCCATGCATTGTAGTACATATTCTGAAAATGCTCAGAAGCAGCCCTTTGAACTTCCCTCTCTTCAGTAGAATTTGCTTGAAGATCAGAAATTTCCACTTGAATATCAGAGTTTGAATGAGCAAGACTAGCTTCAGCATTGTCATCCTCTCTGTGAATATCTTCAAGCACATTTTCAGCAGTGATTTCATCAATTAACTGTGCAGTTGCATCAGGTACTTGATCTGCTACAGTTTGAGGAACATCAGAGTTTGCTGGAGCAGTAACCTCTGCTTCTCTCTGAACAATCTCAACAACTGATTGTTGCAAAGCTTCAAGTAAAACAATATCCTCATGATCATTATCTGTTGCATCAGCATGTACAGCAACAGCTTCTGGAACTGGATCAACTCTAATCTGATCAACTTCCTCACCTTTCTCAAAATCAAGAGAAATGATTTCTGTGTGAGAAGCAATAGGTTCTACTAATTCAGTAGTAGCTTGATCAGCTTCCAGTACAGTATCTTCATGATCAATAATCCTGCTGTCAGAGTATGCAGCAGCTTCCTCAACTACATCATCAGCTTTTGATGTAGGAGCTTCTGGTTCAAAAGCCATCAGAATAGTTTCAGGATTTGCAGCATCCTCAGCAGTTAGAATATCCTCCTCAACAACAATTGCAGGAGTACTTGAAGGAACAGTTGTAGTCACAATCTCCTCATTCTCTGATGTAGGAGCTTCAGTGTCCTCAGGTTCTTTGTCCATATTTGCAATGATATCACCAAAAAGTTGATCAGCAACTAGTCTTCTCTTTCTCTGATGAAGAGTTTCTTCATCAGCTTCAGTTTCTGAGTCTGCAACAGAATCAGCAGCAACAGACTTTGCCCTTTGGGCTCACCTTTTCTTCATTCTTTTTCTCTGAGGCACAGCATCAACATTTGATACCTCAGCTTCAGTTTGTTGCAAACCAGACTTAACTGCTCGAACTTTAGATCTCTTTGACCTCTGTGGTTGAGACACAGAAGATCCAGCTTCAGCAGTTGAGACTTGTTGTTGTTGTAAGTTGTCAAGAAATTGTTGCACTGATGCAGGCAACATTAAAGGACCAACTTCTCCTTTCTTGTTGTCCTTGTTGATAAGGTCAGAGAATATACGTTTGTGCAGTTTAAACGAAAGTATAACATCATCCTCTACTATCTCAACATTTGGACAGCAAAAATTGAATATCAATTGACAAAACCTAGAGAAATAAACAACATTTCTATTCTCTAGCATTTTCTCACCAATATTAGTTAAAACTAATCTAGCAACATCAAATTGACTGCCATAGAGAAGAGAATACCCGATCTGTAGACTATCCGTGGGAATCGCATCCCAATTGGTGCACTTCTTTCCAAAAGCCCGAGTAATGCAATCGAAAAAGAAGCTCCATTCCTTGCGCAAAAATGGCCTTTTGAGTTGACCTATCTTTGTCAAAGGTCCAGTGTAGCCTATCTCGCCCATCATTCTGACTAACTCAGAGTCTCCAACAGAGATTGTGAATGCATTGAAATCTTCAAGACCCAAAGCATCACGAACAGTAGTAGGAGTAACAGCAAATTGATCTCCTTGAAACTCAAAAATGATAGATGGAGATCCAGACTCTCCTCCATTATCATAAGTACCTGTCTGCCAAAAAGTTCGAATTTGAGTCGCAGACAGCTTCGATGGTGCGGTTAGAGCAGTACCGATATCAGAGTTTAACAAGAACCTCTGAATCAAATGAAACGCCTCCGGTGCGTTCTCATTTGCTACAGGAGCAGAATAATTGTTGGGAACAAATTCTAATTCAGAAGCAATAAACGCTGTAGTTTCCATTAGTAAGATTTGAAAACAAGAAGAACTGGGCTTTGAAAGTGTTTGAGTGTTTGTGTGTGAGTAAAATCTTATGAAAAGATGAGGTGCGTAAAAGATTGAATCGTGTGTATGTAGTGTATTAAATAATAACTGTAAATATTAGAAGTATGTTAGTGGGACAGATGTCAGACGTGGATACGCTGACAGCTGTATCTAACAACTTCCAATACACACGTGCAGACGTGGAGACACCTGGCATCACATATAACACTCAAAATATCCGCTTAAAAGAAAAAAAATCAATAATAATAAAATTATCAATTTTAATAATAAAGTACAAAGGAGCTCAACAGTCAGAATAATAATGACTGTCTTGAAACTCCGTACCTTATTATCCCAAGCGCTTCGATTCAAGTAAAAACCTTTCAGTTACCCTGTTGAATGCTTTAAAACCCGAAGCATTTTAACAACAGGCTTCATATCTTAAAATTACCATACACCAAATGGCAGGAACCTTTGAGTTCATGGATGTAGAATCATTCTTGAACATGAACTGGCATCAACAAGCAAACTATATCATAGATGAGTTTCTTGTTCTGTCTTTTCTGAATGATGAAGGTCTTATAGCAGATGATGAAATAGCAGAAGGACCGATCTCTAATCCTTATGTGCACATCATCCGTCCCGGTCCATATGATGTGCCCATCCTGGCAGACGATCATACTATGGAGATTTGTATGATGCTCTTCCAGCAGAGCTTCCTGATGGGTACTGAGGAGACAATCTTCTTGGAATCCTGCAAGCTGCAAAGCAGAAAGAGAATCCAGGAAGATGATGATGATGATGATGATTCATCTTCAGGATGTTGTCAAGCAATCCCAGATGGTATAATGATCAGTTGAGCAACTGGGTAGCGATCATCAGAAGTAATAGAGCACAATAGCTTCTGGCTCTAGCTCTTCTGCTTCAGATGTAGCATTCAAATACTTGTCCTGGTTAAATAGATCTTCTCTTTTGTAACCATAGTGATTAGTATGTACCAGAAAGATTAGTTAAACATGAGTATGAAATTGTCTGAATGTAAATTTGAATCAATTAATGAAAAAAAATTTGTTTCTTTACATATCAGTATTATCAATATTGCATAGTAATTGTAAAGTGAAAGAAATGATATCACTTTAAACAATAAACTAACATACTCAGCAGCATTACGAATCACTATTAGGACTTATCAAACACACTCTTTCTTTTCTCCGTTCAATCATACTTTTTCCGAAAAACAAATGGCTAATCTCAAAATTATAAAATGTCTGAAACAAAGAAATTATTTTAACCATCAGAGATTAAAACAAAGTAACCTCGGCGTATTTCACACAATACATCAGTGTTTACCATTTGTCCTTCTTTGTCAATAAACTCTTTTCTCAATCTGTACAGTTGTGAAAAATGTGTGTGTAGTAGCAGAGTTTACCGAAATCAGTATTTAGATCATCTCAAAGTGCATAAAATCCACAAACTAAAGTAGTAAAAACTGGTTGCCTAAACTCTCATGTATAACATAGACACTGATTTTTCTATCTAAACTCTGTATTACTGATATCCTTTCATTTGGATATGTCTTTTATTTTTCACCCCCTTTATTATTTTATTTTATTTTTTTTTATTTTATTTTATTTTTCCAGTAATCAGTGGTTGGCACTAGTCACCAAAAATCAAAGATTTTAGCCCTTATTTCATACAATAAGTTCCTGGATCTTCCTAGGCACAACATGATCTCAAAGGAATTTGTGCTCTGTTTGGCATCTTTTGATTTGAGGGTGAATTATTTGCAATAAATAATCAGAGTTTAGACTTTTCATCAGTAATTATAATTAACTTATGAGAGAAAATGCAAACAGCTAATACAGACTCAGTGTATAGGATCAATAAACTAAGAGATGCTATAAATATAGAGACAGTATCATGCTGTGTTAGCTTACTGCACATATTTGAGATCAGAATCTATCAACTCTTAAGGATTCACAATTACTTACTGAGAATTATGCTTCATACAAATTTCTTCATTGGTCCAAATGTTTCAGACAAAATTACAATCAGAGTATGACATTAAACTGTAACTATCAGAGTATGACCAACAGAGTTTAGCATCAGAGCTTACTTTCAGTGTATGACTGACACTTCACAGAGTTTATCATCAGAGTTTAACATGCTGGTTCACATAACAGTTAACATATGCAAGGAATCATGAGTATTAAACAATCAAGCATGGATAGATTTTGAGTCTAACCCGTATCTCTAGTCAGAACCAGAGATCATTCCAAGTTCATTTACCAATCTTGTAAATGTAGCTTCACTCAAAGGTTTGGTGAAGATATCTGCAAGTTGTTGGTCTGTAGACACAAAATGAAGCTCAATGTTCCCTTCTTCCACATGTTCTCTGATAAAATGATATCTTATGCTGATGTGCTTGGTCATGGAGTGCTGTACTGGATTACCTGTCATAGCAATAGCACTTTGGTTATCACAAAAAATAGGTATTTTAGAGTACCTTAACCCATAATCCAGCAGTTGATTCTTCATCCATAAAATCTGTGCACAACAGCTACCAGCTGCTATATACTCTGCTTCAGCAGTGGATGTGGAAATTGACTTCTGTTTCTTGCTGTACCAAGAAACTAATCTGTCACCTAAAAATTGACAGCTTCCACTTGTACTTTTTCTGTCTATCTTACAGCCTGCAAAATCTGCATCAGAGTAACCAATTAACTTAAACTCTGATTCTCTAGGATACCACAAACCCAAGGTTATGGTGCCTTTGAGATATTTGAAAATCCTTTTTACAGCTGTTAGATGAGGCTCTCTGGGATCTGCTTGAAATCTTGCACAAAGACATGTTGCATACATGATATCAGGTCTACTTGCAGTAAGATACAGTAGAGACCCTATCATTCCTCTGTAGGTAGTCATATCTAATGAGGCTCCTGTGTCTTTGTCAAGCTTCGTTGCTGTAGCCATGGGAGTTGTAGCAGATGAACTATCAAGCATACCAAATTTCTTGAGAAGATTTCTGGTATATTTTGCTTGATTGATAAAAATACCATCATCTGTTTGCTTTACTTGTAAGCCTAGAAAGTAACTAAGCTCTCCCATCATGCTCATTTGATACCTTGATTGCATAAGCTTTGCAAACTTCTTACAAAGTTTGTCATTAGTAGATCCAAAAATAATATCATCTACATAAATTTGAACTAAAAGCAAATCATCACCAGAATTGAAATAAAACAAGGTTTTATCAATTGTACCTCTTGTGAACCCACTTTCTAAAAGAAATTGAGCAAGAGTTTCATACCATGCTCTTGGTGCTTGCTTTAGTCCATATAATGCCTTGTCAAGCCTGTAGACATAATCTGGATGCTTGGAATCTACAAATCCTGGTGGTTGTTCAACAAATACTTCTTCTTCAAGCTTCCCATTGAGAAAAGCACTTTTTACATCCATCTGAAAGACTTTAAACTTCTTGTGTGCTGCATAGGCCAGAAAAATTCTTATGGCCTCCAATCTTGCAACTGGAGCAAAGGTTTCATCATAGTCAATTCCTTCCTGTTGTGAATAACCTTTAGCCACAAGTCTAGCCTTGTTTCTTGTAATCACACCTTCACTGTCAGTCTTGTTTCTGAAAACCCACTTTGTACCTACTATTGATCTATTCTTTGGTAGGTACAAGTGTCCAGACTTCATTTCTTTCAAATTCATTTAACTCTTCTTGCATTGCTGTAATCCAATTAGCATCTTGAAGAGCTTCCTCCACTTTCTTTGGTTCTGTTTGAGACAAGAAAGCATGATACAGACACTCATTGTTTGTTGCACTTCTAGTTCTCACACTAGCATCAGGATCTCCAATTATGAGATCAGGTGTGTGTGCCTGTGTCCACTTTCTGGCTGTTGGTAAGTGGTTTCTTGCATCATTATTGAATCCTCCCCCTTGATCCATGCTCTCCTGATTCTTATGTTGACTTTCTGCAGTATCTGAGGCTCCCCCTGAATTGGATGGCTCAGTGTTTGAACTGTCAGAGTTTGAATCAGTTTCCTCAACTGACTCACTTGCTGTGTCTTGTTGAGCTTCTTCACGCTCCCCCTCAACTGGTTCTCTATTTTGTTCAAATTGAGAATTTCCAGTTTCTCCAGTATTTACCAGTAGAGGTTCAGAGTATGCTTCGTCAGAGTTTGTCAAACCTTCTTCATCAGAGTTTACATCATCAGAGAATAGATCTTCATTTTCAAAACGTAGTTGATCATATCCATCCTTGTCTTCAAGTCCAATTATTTTCTTGTCATCAAATGACACATGTATGGATTCCATGATCACCTTACTTCTTAGATTATAAACTCTGAATGCTTTTGTTGACAATGGATAGCCAACAAAGATTCCTTCATCAGCTTTTAACTCGAACTTTGTCAACTGTTCAGGATGAGTTTTCAACACAAAGCATTTGCATCCAAATATATGAAAATATTTCAAATTTGGCTTCTTGTTTTTCACCATTTCATATGGTGTTTTTCCATGCTTGTTGATCAGAGTTGCATTTTGAGTAAAACAAGCAGTTTGAACAGCTTCTGCCCAGAAATAAGTTGGTAATTTTGCTTCATCAAGCATAGTTCTGGCAGCTTCAATTAAAGTTCTGTTCTTTCTTTCAACTACACCATTTTGCTGTGGAGTTCCAGGTGCAGAAAATTCTTGTTTGACTCCTCTTTCCTTGCAGAAAGCTTCCATGATTGAGTTTCTGAATTCAGTTCCATTATCACTCCTTATAATTTTGACTTTGTGCTGTGATCCTTTGTCTAGTAGATTTACATGATCCATCAGAATTTGAGCAGTTTCATCCTTCTTTGATAAGAAATACACCCATGTATATCTAGTATATTCATCAACAATTACTAGAGCATATTTCTTTCTGCCCATTGACATCACATTCACTGGTCCAAAGAGATCAACATGTAGAAGATGATAAGGTTCCACTACTGAAGATTCAGATTTGCTCTTGAAAGATGACTTCCTTTGCTTGGCCTTTTGACAAGAATCACATAGACCATCTAGATTGAGTATTGATTTTGGAAGTCCTCTTACAAGATCCTTTCTAATAAGCTCATTGATGTTGTTCAAATTGAGATGAGAGAGCTTCTTGTGCCAATTCCAACTCTCTTCATTTGACATTCTGGCTGTCAGACACACTATTTTTCCATCAGAGTTTGTTACCAAACTAGCTTCATAAATATTGTTGCGCCTGTGTCCAACTAGAACAACTTTTCCAGTAGATTTACTGATAACTTCACAGTATTCACTACGAAAATCTACATGGTTTCCTCTGTCACAGATTTGACTCACAGATAACAGATTATGCTTGAGTCCTGAGACTAGAGCTACATTTGTGATGATGACACTTCCAAGATTAATATTGCCATATCCCAGAGTGTGTCCTATGTTGCCATCTCCATAGGAAACTTTTGGGCCAGCCTTCTCCTCAAAGTCTGATAGCAGGGCTTTATTTCCAGTCATATGTCCTGAGCATCCACTGTCCAAGATAAGTGTGCTCTCTATTATACCCTGCAATCACAAACAAACACTAAGTGTTAGTTTTAAGGATCCAGACTTGCTTGGATCCTTTGTCTTTCTTAACAGTGTTAGCTTTTGCAGCGGAATCAGCATTATCAGAGTTTAAACTAACATTGTCAGATTTTACACTAGCAGAGTTTGCTCTAACCCATTTCAAGTTGGGTTTTAGCTCATAATAGTTATGATAAATTGCATGATAACTCTTACATGTGTAAATAGAATGCCAAGTGCTCCCACAATGTTTGCATAAAGTCTGTGGTCTTACTCTAACATAATCATTCTTTACTTCTGAAGTAGAAGGTAAAGAATTAATATGTTTGTTCTTAGTGCAAAATCTAGCAAGATGATTAGAACTACCACAATTATAACATGTTTTTCTTGAGGCACTAGCATTAGGCATATGATTATTTCTACTATTTATGCCTACTTTTCCATTCCTGTTTCTCTTAGACCCTTTAGGTTTCATGGCAGACTTAACCTCTTTGAGCTTATGTTTAAACTGTTTTCCTGTCATTAAACCAACATTAACCTGCTTCTCACAGATTCTAATTGGTTCTTTAACAGCTTCTAACTCAACAAGCTTCTCTGTTTTAGATTCAATATCCACTTGTTCAACACAAGCTTCAACTGGCTCCATAACAGCTTCCCTTATTACAACAGATTTTAACTTATTGGTTTCTGGAACAAACTTCACAGGTTTAAGTTGTGGTTTTACCTTAACCTTGTCTTTAAACCTAAGTTCATCATTTTCACAATAACCTAAACCTACAGAATCAGTCTGAAACACTTGATGAGTGTCTCTTCCAGAATCTGTCCAAGTTTTGATTATTTTTCTTTCTTTTTCTAAATCAGATTCTAGTTGCCTATATCTTTTCAGCAACTCCTGTTCTACATAAACAGCATCATCTCTTTCTTTTTGAATCTGCTTCATATTCTCAAGTTCTCTTTCAAGAAACTTGTTTCTTTCTTTAAGACTAAGATTCTCAGATTTAATCCTCTCATTCTCTAAAGTCTGATCCCTATAACTAACATGTATGTTCTTAAGATAAATTCTTAATTCAGAAATATTATCAGTATCATAAGCATAAGTAGTTAGAGGTACCTTATTTTCTGATGACTCAACTTCATCTTTGACAGTTGCCATGAGTGCATAATTCACTCCATCATCAGAATCTGAAGTATCTGCCCAGTCTTTGCCTTTAGAGATGAGTGCTTTTTCAGTTCTTCCTTTCTTGCACTCTGGAGCATAGTGACCCATCTCTTTGCACTTGTAGCACTGGATCTCAGATTTGTCCTTCTTTCCAGACTTGGTATCCCTTCCATCAGACTTTCTGAAATTCTTCTTCTCAGAATTTGAATCTCTCCTTGAGAATCTTTTACCCTTCTTGAAGTTCTTGAATCCCATCTTCTTAAATGTCTTAACCATCAAGGCAGCCATTTGCATCATCTCCTCTTCATCATCCTCAGAGTCAGAAGCTTCATCAGAGTTTGAATCATCATCAGAGTTTGATGACTCACTCTCAGATTTAATCACTAAAGCCTTTCCCTTGGCTTTCTTCCTTGATGATTCCTTCTTAATGGGCTTCTCCTCGACTTTGAGAGCAACAGATTTTGTCTTTTTACTCAATCTTCTATTCCTTTGATCTATCTCCAGTTCATGAGTTTTCAATAACCCATAGATTTCATCAAGTTCTGTATCAGCAAGCTCATAATTATCTCTTATTGTGGTTGTCTTTAAATCCCACTTTTCAGGAAGAGATAACAGAAACTTGAGATTAGACTCTTCAAGCTCATATTCTTTATCAACCAGAGACAGATCATTCAATAATTTGCAAAATCTGTCATGGGTCTCAGTCAAGGTTTCATTAGGTCTTGAATCAAAGTGCTCATACTCCTGAGTTAGTATGGTCCTCCTATTCTTCTTGATAGCACCTGTTCCTTGGCATATGACTTCTAGAGCATCCCATATCTCTTTGGCAGTCTTGCAGCCAATTACTCTGTTAGACATAACGTTATCTAACGCACTGTGGAGAAGATGTCTAACCTTTGCATCCTTTGCAATTGATGAGATGTCCTCAGGAGTCAAATCTTTCTTTTCCTTTGGAACAGTCTTTTGTTCTTGTCCATCAACAACAGGGGCTAGTTTGGTTGGATTATGAGGACCATCATAAATTCTGTCAAGATATTCTGGATCTGTAGCCTCCAGAAACATGGTCATCTTCACCTTCCAAATCGGATACTCTACAGGCCTGAGAATCGGAACCCTGATTGTTTCATATCGACTCACAGAATTAGGCTTAACCTGTTCAGCCTTGGGAGCAGTTTGATTTTCTTCAGACATGATTATTACTGTGTTTGAATCGTAAAACTGTATATATTAAACAGCCTTGGCTCTGATACCAATTGTTAGGCCGAATACACAATATAATCAAGTATGTATGAGAATAACGATAATTAAGAACACTGTTTATGAATCAATAAACTGTATTTATATTAACAGCTTCTCTCTTTATGATGTTAATGAATCACAAAGAGCTTCTAGGTTACAAGAATAATATATCAATATTCGCGCGTCCCTTCTAGGGATAACCTATCTGTGTTTTTATATAGTACACAGCTACATACAATCCTTATCTAATTGATATTCCTACAAGTTAGCTATACAAAACTTATCAATTAAGGATTGCTTCTTATCTTCCATTCTGTTTCCTTAGCTGTATCAATATATTCTGCTTCTTTCCATCTTCAGAATATATTGCTTCTAGAATCTTCAATTCTGCACCGACAGCTAATTCAACTATCACCCTGTCAGACTTTAAATAAACTCTGACCGGCTTCAATTAAACTCTTCACCCTGTCAGAGTTTAACTAAACTCTGACTGGCTTCTGATAAACTCTTGTCAGTACCTGTTGCTTAAACACTGATAAACAAACATTAGCAATTATATCTAACAATAGGTTTCAATCTTTGAAATTGATTAGGACTTATCATTGATAGAGAATCTGTGTAGTATATAAACACAGTTTAGGTTTTGGTTTTGTAATCGATAGAGACGAGATCAATCGCATACACGAGTATCTTTGTAACCTAGCAGCTCTCAAGAACTCAGAATTTCTTGAGAGAGTTTGTAACCGTTTTATATCAGATTTAATAAAGGTGTTATCATTCTTTCATATTTGTGATATATATTTTACTTAGTCGAGAATCTTATACAATTGTATTCAACCCCCCTTCTACAATTGTTTATTACTGGGCAACAATTGGTATCAGAGCAGACTGATTTAATTTTGAATCAGATACGATCTAAGATGTCGACAACCAAGTATGAAAGCATGAAAATTCCCATCCTGAAGAAATCAGAATATCCAACATGGAAGGTAAAGATGTTGATGTACCTGGAGGCTATGGATCTTGACTATTTGGACAGGATTCGTGATGGACCATATATTCTGTTAGATATAATTGCTGACGTTTGTTCATCAGTGTTTAAGTAACAGGTACATATCAGAATTTATATAGAAGCCAGTCAGAGTTTGATAAAGTCTGACTGGGTGAAGAGTTCACATGGAAGCCGGTCAGAGTTTGTTAAAGTCTGACAGGGTGATAGTTGACTTAAGCTGTCGGTGCAAAGATAAAGATTCTAGAAGCAATATATTCTGAAGATGGAAAGAAGCAGAATATATTGATACAGCTAAGGAAACGGAATAGAAGACTGAAGCAATCCTTAATTGATAATAATTGTATAGCTAATTTATAGGAGTATCAATTAGATAAGGATTGTATGTAGCTGTGTACTATATAAACACAGATAGGTTATCCCTAGAAGAGACACGCGAACATTGAATATATTATTCTTGAAACCTAGTAGCTCTTTGTGATTCATTAACATCACTAAGAGAGAATTATTTAATATAATTCAGTTTGTTGATTTACAAACCTGTGTTCTTGATTGTTATTCTCATACATACTTGATTATATATTGTGTATTCGGCCTAACATATTCCTACAAGGATCATAGAACGGACAGAAACTGTACCTAAACACTATGTGGTCAAAGCTAGGAGTGAATGGACTCCAGAAGAAAAAGCTCATGTGCTCAGAGAACCAAAGATAAAGAATATTCTGCATAGTAGTCTTGATTCTGTCATGTCCAACAGAGTGATTGCATGCAAGTCTGCAAAAGAAATCTGGGATACTTTGGAAACTCAGTGCCAGGGATCTGCATCTTTCAAGAAGAACATAAGGTCTCTTTTGATTCAAGAATATGAACAATTCGATGCTAAACCTGATGAGAGCCTGACTGATTTATATGATAGATTTCTGACACTCCTAAACAGTTTATCTTTAGTTGACAAGGAATATGATACTGAAGATTCAAACACCAAGTTTCTAAGAGCTTTACCTGAAGAATGGGATACTCAGACCTCGATCATTAGACATTAGTATGATCTCAACACTGTGTCTCTTGATGAAGTCTATGGAATGTTAAGAACTCATGATCTTGAAGTTCAACAGAGAAAGAATAAGAAAGGCATCAAGGCAAAATCTATTGCTTTGAAAGCAGAGGCTAAATCAAAAGGAAAAGCTGTGGAGGTCTCTAAAAGGAAAACAAGAATAGTTGAGTCAGATCCTGATGACTCATCATCAGATACTGATGGCAATCCTGATGCCAATATTGATGATGACTCTTCTGACTCAGACATGGAAGAGATGGTTGCTATGATTGTCAGAAGCTTCAAAAAGATGAAGTTCAGGAAGGCAAGAAGACAAGGCAACTTCTGGAAAAGGACTTTCAATGCAGACAAAGACAAGTATATCAAAAAGGATAGCAAGGGTAGCAAATTTGACAAGTCAAAGGTTAGATGCTACAAGTGTAATGGTATGGGTCACTTTGCTTCTGAGTGCAAGAAGACAAAGGCACTCATCACATCAAGCAAGGATTGGATGGACTCTTCCTCAGAATCTGATACTGAGGTGGTCAACTATGCCCTGATGGCTAATACTGATGATACTGCTATTCCTGATGATAAGGTACTCAATATTGTCTTTGATTTTGATACTGATAATGCTTCTGAGTTAAGACATTTTCTAAAGTCATTGTATATTAGCTTTAGAAGTCAAACTGCTGAGAATTCTAGAATCTTATCTGAGATGTCTGAACTTAGGAAAAGGAATGAGCATCTAGAAGCTGAATTTTCTCATATGCAAAAAGTACAGATATAATGTGATAATGCTAAACACATGTATTTAGAGATGAAACTCAAATGTACTGGACTAGAAAAGGATTTAGAATATGCTAATGAGAAAATCAGGACCTGGACAGATTCTGGTAGAAAATTTCATAAGATTAATACCTCTAAAAACTGGAAAGAATGTCTAGGTTATAAGTCAGATGAAGATAAGAAATTGAAAGAGAAAGTTGTTATTGATGAGACAGTTAGTCCAAAAACCTACAGACATGTTATAGACAAAACCAAATCTAAGATTATTCCTGTTGATTTTGTTTTTGGTAAAGATTCCAATTCAATTTCTGAAAAGGGATCTACTTCTGTTGAAAGTATAAATATTGTAAAGTCTAAACCTGTCTTGAATAAGTCACTAAGAATGTAGGTTTACTGTCTCAGAAACAACTCAAGGATAAAATCTGTGAGGTTATAGATAAGAAAAAGGAAGCTACTGTTAAGAGAAACAGGAATGGTAAAATTGGGATCAATAAAGAGAATGGTTATAAATATATCCCAAATGCACCTAGGAAAAGTTGTTTTACCTGTGGTAACTCTAATCATCTTGCTATTGATTGTAAAAAGAGTTTAAAGAAAAGTACTGAAATTCCGATTTCTGATGTCAGGAGTAGATCAGTATTTTATAAACCACAGAAGTCCTGTTTTCATTGTGGTAGTAAATGGCATTCTATTTATACTTGTAAAGATTATCATGAGTTGTACTATAACTTTTATGATCCATTGCCTAAGTTTGATAAAAATAGTGCAAACTCTGGTAGCCTTAAGAATGTCAAGTTGGAACATGCTTTTGTTAATATTGATACTGACAAAGCAAATCCTGTCAGGACTGCTAAAGTCAAAAAGACTTCTGCAGCTAAAGTTAATAAATTGCATGGAAAAGGAACCCAACATGTATGGGTTCCTATATGTTCTAACTAGTGTGTTTCTATTCTGATTGTAGGGAAAAAGGAAAAATGTGGTAGTCATGGATAGTGGATGCTCTGTGCACATGACTGGAAACAAGGCCCTGTTATCAGAATATGAGGAAAAAGCTGGCCCAACTGTGTCTTATGGAGATGGCAACATTGGACAAACTTTGGGATATGGAAATATAATCATTGGAAATGTCATCATTGAAAAAGTAGCTCTAGTGAAGGGACTAAAACACAACCTGTTGAGTATTAGTCAAATCACTGACAAAGGTTATCATGTCAACTTCTATTCCACACATTGTGAAGTAGTCAGCAAAGAAACAGGAAAGATTGCATTGACTGGCTACAGGCATGGTAACATTTATGAAGCCAACATTCAATCAAATACTGATGGCTCTCCTACATGTCTAATCAGTAAAGCATCAGTAGATGAAAGTTGGAATTGGCACAAGAAGATTTCTCATCTCAACTTCAGCAATATCAATGAATTGGTTAAGAAAGATTTAGTCAGAGGATTGCCAAATGTGTTATATACTCCAGATGGACTCTGTGATGCATGTCAAAAGGCTAAACAGAGAAGGACATCATTGAAGAGTAAATCTGAATCCTCTATTGAAGAACCATATCACATGCTGCATCTTGATCTATTTGGTCCAGTCAACATTATGACCATCAGTAAGAAAAGGTACACTCTTGTAGTTGTTGATGAATATTCTAGATTCACCTGGGTGTATTTTCTACACAAAAAAGATGAAACTCCTGAAATACTGTTGGATCATGTGAGGATGATTGAGAAAACCACAAAGCATAAAGTCAAGATTCTAAGGAGTGATAATGGTACTGAGTTTAAGAACTCAAAGATGGAAGAGTTCTGCAAATACAAAGGAATTATTCAACAATTCTCTGCTCCAGGCACACCTTAGAAAAATGGAGTAGTTGAAAGGAAGAATAGAACTCTTATTGAAGCTGTCATAACTATATTGGAAGAAGCTAAGTTACCTACATACTTCTGGGCAGAAGCAGTCAACACAGCATGCTATACACAAAATCTCACATTGATAAACAGACATGGTGTTACTCCTTATCAATCTCTCAAGGAGAAGAAACCAAGTTTGAAGCATCTGCATGTGTTTGGCTGTAAATGTTTTGTTCTCAGAACTCATCCTGAACAGCTAAGGAAATTTGAAACAAAGGCTGATGAAGGAATTTTCATAGGCTATCCTGCATCAAGAGCTTTCAGAGTTCTTAATTTGAGAACAAGGACTGTCATGGAGTCAATACATGTATCTTTTGATGATAAGAAGATAATTGGCTTGAATGAAGACTCACATGATAGACTGATTTTTGAAAATGAAGCTACCAAGGATCCTGAAGAAAGTGAATCAGATCCTGATGATCCATCAAATCCTGATGGAAGATCAAATATTGATGGTGCTAACTCTGATGATGCAAATAATGGGAATACAACTAGTAGTGCAAATGTTGAGGGGGAGCAACAACATTCTACTACAAGTTCAGAGTCAACACAATCATCAGGACAAAATTCTTCAGATACTGATTCAAGTGATGGTCCTGATAATTCATCAGGAAGGGATATCAATTATTCAGGGGGAGCTTCTACTGAAGCAAATTCTTCAAATCAAGATAACACCAATCCAGGGGGAGCATCTACATCAAAGAATGATTTACCACCAGCAAGAAAATGGACTGCAAGTCATACTCCTGATTTGATCATTGGGGATCCTGATGCAGGTGTTCAGACAAGAAGTGCAACACAGAATGAATGTCTATACAATAACTTTCTATCCAAGGAGGAACCTAAGAAAGTTGAAGATGCACTCAAAGATGCTGATTGGGTTACTGCAATGCAAGAAGAATTGAATGAATTTGAAAGAAATGAAGTCTGGAAACTGGTACAAAGACCAAAGAACAGATCAATTGTTGGTACAAAGTGGATTTTCAAGAATAAGACTGATTCTGATGGAGTAATAATCAGAAACAAAGCTAAGCTAGTTGCAAAGGGGTATTCTCAACAAGAAGGAATTTACTATGATGAAACTTTTGCTCCTGTTGCAAGACTAGAAGCCATCAGGATCTTTCTGGCTTATACAGCTCATAAGAAATTCAAAGTTTTCCAGATGGATGTGAAAAGTGCTTTCTTAAATGGTTAACTGGAGGAAGAAGTTTATGTTGAGCAACCTCCTGGTTTCATTGATCCAAAATATCCAAATCATGTTTACAGATTGGATAAGGCACTTTATGGACTAAAGCAAGCTCCAAGAGCATGGTATGAAACCTTAGCTCAATTATTACTGTAAAGTGGATTCGAAAGAGGTACCATTGATAAAACTCTATTCTATTTGAATCATGGTAAGGATTTGCTTTTAGTTCAGATTTATGTTGATGATATCATTTTTGGGTAACAAACAATAAGCTGTGTGAAAAGTTTTCAAAGCTTATGCAGTCAAGATATCAAATGAGCATGATGGGAGAAATGAGTTATTTTCTTGGTCTTCAAGTTAAACAGACTGATGATGGCATTTTTATCAATCAGTCAAAGTATACAAGGAATTTATTGAAAAGGTTTAACATGGAAGACTGTGCTACTACAAGTACTCCCATAGCTACAGCTACCAAACTTGATCCTGATCAAGGTGCTGAGGTAGATGTAACTCACTACAGAGGGATGATTGGCTCTTTATTGTATCTCACTGCAAGTAGACCAAATATCATGTTTGCAACATGTCTGTGTGCAAGATTTCAAGCAAAACCTAGGGAACCCCATCTGATTGCAGTCAAAAGAATTTTCATATATCTCAAAGGCACTCCTTCTCTTGGCCTTTGGTATGCAAGGGAATCAGATTTTGGGTTGTGTGGTTATTCAGATGCTGATTTTGCAGGATGCAAAATAGACAGGAAAAGTACTTCAGGAAGCTGTCAGTTTTTGGGTGGTAGACTAGTTTCATGGTTCAGTAAGAAGCAAAAGTCTATCTCTACTTCCACTGCCGAAGCTGAGTACATTGCTGCAGGAAGTTTTTGTGCTCAGATAATGTGGATGAAAAATCAGTTGTTAGATTATGGCCTGTCATACTCAAAAATCCCTATTTATTGTGATAACCAAAGTGCTATTGCAATGACAGGAAATCCAGTTCAGCATTCTCTTACTAAACACATCAGTATAAGATATCACTTTATAAGAGAACATGTTCTGGAAGGAACAATTGAACTTCACTGTGTTCTAACTGATCAACAACTAGCTGATATATTCACCAAGCCATTGCCTGAAGCTACTTTCAATAAATTGGTGAATGAACTTGGAATGATGAACTTTGAGAATTTATGAGAGAAGAAATCATGATGACTATCAAATCCTGATGGTCATTCAGAAAGGTATTTTTTTTTTGATCAAATCCTGATAGGATAAAATCCTGACAGGAAGTCAACTGGTCAATCCTGATGGACAGGTCAGTATTTCATTGCTTAATTTGTGCCTGATTTTTCGTCAGTATCTGATAAGAATCGTTTGAGTTTTATTTGGACAACTGTATGGGCGCGTGTGTCACACTGATAGTTACACATAAAAAACAGTGTAGTTATGTTTAATTACACACGTAATTTGTCCACTAATTTTTTGTGCACGAATCACAGCATGCCATCTGTCACTGAGAGAGTAATATTTTGTTTTAACAAAATACATTTGATTTTCTGAAATCCTAATTACACTCTCATCATCAGTTTTACATCTTCTTTCTCTCTCTGTGTTCAAGAACCCGAATTTTTAAATCTCAATTCTCAAGTTTTTGATACTGTTTTAATAACGTCTTCATCATTCATGAACAAACAGACTGTGATTAGTGGTGTTACTTTTGCCACTAATAATTTTGTAGCTATTCTAAATCATCAGGAATTACCCAATGAGTTTCACATAATTCAAGATTTTCTAGCTTCAAGCCCATTGAAGTTTGCTTTAATAGAACCTGCAAGTGTTTCTTTTAAGTCAGTTATGCAGGTGTGGAACTCAGTTACTTTTGACAAAGGGCATTCTGACTCAATCTTGATGAGTTTTGAATATGATGGGATTACTCACTATGTGACTCCTGCAATTGTGGAGGATGCACTGCATTTACCTGTTCTTGGTGATGTTGTTCCTGATAATGTTTCGGACTCTACTCTCTTTGAGTTTGTTACAAAGTTGGGCTACAATGGTGAAGTAAAGAGGTATGTCAACCTCTTTAGGACAAAGCTTAAGAGGGAATGGAATTTCTTCTTTGATACGATCAGTCGCTGTTTCCTGAACAAGACATCAAATTTTGATGCTCTTCCATCAGGATCTCTCAAAATTGGGTACTCTCTTATCCATTCTACAGTGTTTCAAGTTACCAAAATAGTAACTAGATGATTGACTTTTATAATTAAAATATTTTTTTTTCTAACAAAATCTACTTCTTTTCCAAAAATATCATTACAATTATCTTTAAATTAAAACATATTACCTTTTATATTTGTTATTACTAAAATCTCTATTTTCCAAAAATATGAGGTGCAATCCTTACTTATTTATTTTAAAATCTATTTTAATACTCTATTTCATAAATAATAAAATAATATAAAAATATAAACTAGTTGATTGCCTTTTATAATTAAAATATTTTTTTTCTAACAAAATCTTCTTTTTTTCCAAAAATATGACGGACAATTACCTTTAAATTAAAATATATTACCTTTTATATTTGTTATCACTAAAATCACTTTTTTCCAAAAATATCAAGTGCAACCCTTACTTATATTTTTTAAAACTTATTTTAATACTTTTAATTATTTAAAAAAAAACTTACCTATTTTAACAAGTGAGCGTATTTTTTTAACAAATACAATTAATATAATTAAAACACATCTAAAAATATTATAGATAGTTATTTTATTTTAATTAAAACATGTTAGATTTCCTATTTGTCCTTATTAAAAAAACTTACTTATTTTAACATGTCAACGTATTTTTTTAATAAATACATGTAATATAATTAAAAACACTTCTAAAAATATCACGGGCAATTAATTTTTTTAATTAAAACATGTTAGATTTTATATATTTCCTTATTATTAATATTATTTTATTATAAATTAATATTCATAATACCTCATTTATCTTCATCAACCCCATTTATATTTTTTAATATTTTTTTACGTTACAATTAATATTTAAGTTTATCATTTTATAATTTATCATATTAATTTTTACCTTTATTTTAATATTTTCTGTTTACATTAAATGTTTTAATTTATTATTTTTTAAGGGTTACATGCTAGTAATATAATAATAATTAAAATAAAATAAAATGAGAGTGGTAACGACGTCGTTCACTTTTAATTGGTATAGCAGTTAACCTTTCCAATCGTGTGCAACTCATTCTTCCACTACTATTCTTGAAACTACTGTGTTCTGGATATAAAGCTCTCTTGGTGGCAATATTTTGGAGGCAAATCCTCGTAATCAATCAGGCTAGTATTTTCGAAGGTAACCATCTAAATTAAGGTTAATTTTGTGATCCCCAATTAATTTACTCACCAATTTCATATTTTTTGTTTAGAGTTATGGCTCCTTTGAAAAGAATTGTTCGAATCTCAAACTCTACTGAAGCTCAAAGTCTCATGACTAGTTTCATGGACGGACGGACACAAGTATTATAATGTTGGTTTTTAATTTTTGGGTTTAGGGTTTTAAATTATAAGGGGTATGCTTGTTTTTTGCTTGGTACATCCCCTAAATTTTCAATCTGATTATATCTTTCTTGTTTCATACATTCTTATAACATACTATCATAATTTTTTCAGGTGTCAATCATGTTTATGTTTTTGTTGTTGTCGCTACTTGTTCTGATGGTGGTACCGGTGATAAGACGGGGGGCAGCCACGGTAGGAGGGGACGTGGAAGGGGCAGAGGAACAGATAGTGCAGAAAATAGGGGTGGAGGGTCTACCGGAGAGGAATGTAGCGGAGCCAGGGGTGGGGGAAGTGGTAGCGACGATGACGGCCGTAGCCCCTTGACTTATTATTTCGAGAGGGCTGACAGATCAGTATCTTGTGGTGACTTCCACAAAATGCCCAAAGATGGTGAACCAAAGAAGGGAATTGTGGAGTTTACCGATAAATAGTAAGCCTTCATTTTAAAGACTTTTCAATTCATCATTTATTCGCATTTAAGCCAAATACATACTGGTCCGGAAAAAACACATACACACTTTAACCATTTAAGCATTTCTTTTTCAAGGTTAACTCTCCGGCTTCTCCACCTCTTACGTTTTCCGAATGTTATTAATGGTCGATATAATCAAGCTCCACTACAAATTGTCAATATAATAAAAAGGAAACCTTTAAAGCATTTATAATGATGATAGAGGGCTGAACCTGATCTTGTTTTTTAGAAATCTTCTTTAAGTACCTTGACCATTCTAATTGTTTACTTTCTAACATATGATCATGCTACATTTTAGCTTCTACAACGTTGTTTTCACCCTTAATCAGCCACTCTTGAATCTGCAGTCAACTAGCTAGTACATTAAAAGGTCATTCAAAAGATCTCTTAAAATTGAAAGGATTAGAAAAGTCTGGGAAGAGTATAGGCAGAGTTTATTAACTGAGTGTGAGGCAGGAAACGAGGGTGAATCACCCACCTCTCCCCCTTTGTCCCCAGGTAAACGCAGACGGGTGGAGGTAGAGGTGGTTTGTAGAGCTACGAAAAGGGCCTAAGAAAAATCGAGTTTTCATGGAGGGTCATTCTACATTTTCTGAAATTCTTGGTCCCGATGCAACATCCTTGAGCCAGCGTTTAAAACCTCAAAAGAAGTCTGCACCCCTTCCAGATATGCTACTCCAGCATGCAATTGGTGATGCTGCGTGCATTGTTCATGCACTAGATGCGAGAGATAATGGTAGTAACACTTATGTACCTCGTTCGGAGCTTGATCAGGAGATTCAACAACTTGCAGCAATAATACTTCGTAAAGATGATGTACATTGGGCTGAATACATCCATGTCTCCTCTAGTGTGGTTGACAAGATGGTCGACAAGTTTGGGAAGACAATCAACGAGGTATTTCTTAATTTATTCATTTATGTCTTATGAGGTATCACTTGATAATATATATTATTAATATAAGTTTGTTTATATAATTTGATTTGATATGTATTGCTTTGCTTCACTTGCTAACATATGTTTTTTATATTTTTATAGGATACCGACAATGGAAATCCCAACCTCTCTAATGATGATTTCCCAATGATGATTTCCCTGCTTAGTATGAATTGTATGAATTGCAGTTTGGCCAGTTGATTATGGAGTGTAGTTTTCTTGTTGATCGTTTTCTTTCCTAGTATAAATTGCAGTTAGGTTAGTTTATTAGGGACTTTTCATTTAGTTGGGTTTTATGTCCGAGACTTCCAGTGATTATTTTTAAGGTTGTCGATGACTTTTTAGGTTATTGTGTTGCAGGAAATTATGACTTTTTAGGTTATTCAGGAAATTATGAATTTCATCCATTTTATGAGTTTTTTTTAGTTAATGTTGTTTCTATATTACTTAAATTGTATTTTCGGTAGTTTGGTACTTGGACAGGTACGTGTTGTTTGAATGTAGCAAATAATTGTCACTACTGTAATATATTAAAAAAATGGTCAATTATATGTGACCGATTTCGATAAATTAACTTAACAAAAATTAATTATTCAAAATTAAATTTTATTAAAAATGTTACATATATTTCATTCATCCAGTCACATTTAATAACTATTAAATATGACCATCTTAGTCATATTTATAAATTGAGCGGGAGTTTCTTGAAAAAATTGGCGGAAAATTCAAATTTTTTACAAAATTTTCAAAGGTCATGGTCAATACTAATTGTGACGGGTAATTCCGTCACATTTATAAATGCTAAATGTGACAGATAAGTCGGTCAAATTTAAAAATTAAACGTGACTGATTTATTAAATGTGATGACAAGAAATGTGACGGTTTATTATCGGTCACATTTAAGTTAAATATGACGGAAAAGCTATTAAATGTGACGGAACCTTAATATATGTGACGGATTTTTTCTGTCACATTTAACCTTTATCCTTGTAGTGATAACTATGGCCTACACCATGTTGGATGCTTTGGACGACAGTAGCTATACCTGGATGATAAGAGTGCGAGTGTGTAGAATGTGAGAATCTGTCAAGTCAATCCAAATACTGAAGAACTGATTAGTCTTGACATGATTTTGATCGATGAAAAGGTTAGTAAATCAATATAATTATAACTTATTAGTTTGTCAAATTGTATGATGTTATTAATTTTTCTAAAATATGTTGTATGACAGGAAAATTTGATCCATGCTACGATCCCAAAGATTCTGGTCTCTCGGTTCAAAGATCTTTTAGAGGAAGGCTCCGTGTATAGTATCAAAAATCTGAAAGTTGTTTCAAGTACATGGAAATATATACCACTATCACATGGGTCTAAATTGTTATTCATACGCATAATGTCGCCTAAGAGATTGGAAGAAGACATCGTCAACATATCACTGCACACATTTCAGTTCATATGTCCGGATATGATTGATGCACGTATTAATGACACTAACATACTCTCGGGTATTTTGATGCTCTAATATATTAGAGTAATATATAAGTAATAATATTATATAAGTTAAAATTCAAACTATCATGTTCTAATATTATCTTTTCTAATAATATTATATAAATATAAAAGTAATATTATATGTTTATATTGATTTTTATTAATATATTTTTTTATATATATATGGCAATTTTATGGGTCCAAGAAAATAAAAAATCAAACTATATAAACAAAATGAATATGTAAATAATTTATAATATTATCTACCCAAATGCAAATTTTAAAGAATTTATTTTATTTGATAATTTATATAATTTTGTAGA
The DNA here is from genome assembly GCA_030848705.1 of Heracleum sosnowskyi. Classification (NCBI taxonomy): domain Eukaryota; kingdom Viridiplantae; phylum Streptophyta; class Magnoliopsida; order Apiales; family Apiaceae; genus Heracleum; species Heracleum sosnowskyi. Next base: position 16,382,207 of record CM061237.1, read on the forward strand.
TATTTATTTCACAATATTTATTATAATATTCTTTTTCTTAACAAATATATTATAATGACGCTGCGAAGTGCGGCTTAGTAACCTAGTATACTTATATAAAGGAGAAGACGAGGGCTGTGAGATGGCGGCTCTCAAATCGCTTCGATCTATTTTTCTAATTTTTTGAATTATTAATATAAAAAATTCAAAAATATCTCAATTACCTTTAAAATATTCACTAATGAAGAAAACTAAAATATATCAATTGCCTTTAAAATCTTTATTAATGGAGAAAACTAAATATACAATTTTAATATTTTTCTAAATTTTTTTGTTAGACAATATCTCAATTGCTTTCCAAATTTTTACTAAAAAAGGAAACTAAATATAAATATTCTTGCCTTTAAAATTGAATATCTCAATTGCCTTTAAAATATTCACTAATGGGGGAAACTAAAATAAATTAATTGGGAAACCAAATATACAATTTTTAATATTTTCCCAAACTTTTTTGTTAGATAATATCTTAATTGTCTTCCAAATCTTTACTAAAGTAGGAAACTAAATATAAATATTCTTGCCTTTAAAATAGAATATCTCAATTGCCTTTAAAATATTCATTAATGGAGAAAACTAAAATATATCAATTGGCTTTAAAATATTTATTAATGAAGAAAACTAAATATACATTTTTAATATTTTCTTTTCATGTATGTTTTTGTTGTTTTTGTTTTTGGTGTAATATTAATATCCATGTTACTAACATGTTTGATAGTTTTTCTGTTATTCATACGTATCAGTACATACATATGTATATATGTTTATAATTAAGGCGAATATAGACAATCATGTTACTAAATATTAGTTAAATATATATTTTGTATATGTAGCTAGAGAGAAGACATGGAGGGAGCCCGGTCGTCCAGTTAATCTGAGTACAAGGTATTGTTTTAATTTAAATATAAAAGATGCACAAGCTCTAAAAATATAGGAGAGAGTGATGTCATATTAGTTGAAGACTTGATTTATGTTCTACTTTAACATATGTTTGTATTGTTTATTGATTTTAGAATATGATATATGGAAAAGAGATTATTGTTTATTACCTTTTATATTTACTAGCTTATAGCCCGTGCCATGCACGGTTACTTAAATTTTATTTATAATTATATTTTAATTACCCATGGAACACACGATTATTTTTTAAATATTTATAATTACATTTATTTATGAATATTTTAATATTTAAAAGTTATTAGTTTACATGATTAAATTATTGTTAAAAAAGATTTAGCCAAAAAAAATTATAGTTAAAAATTTGATATTTATTATATTTTACACGCTCAGTTTAATATTTGTTTATATTGAGTTATAAAAGTTAGATTTGGCCAATTTTACGGTCCACATGAAATTCACAAAATAATCTTTAATTTAGTTGTGGTTTAATAGTTCTTTTTCAATTAAAAACTATTCTAAAACTAAAAAGAGAATAAAGTGACGAAATTTAATATTGAGAATTCTATTCGATTTAGGAAATCTACTTATATGTAGTTTAGATTATTAGAATACCATTTATTAACCAAATACAGTTTTTAATGTTAAATCTAACGGTTTTCACCTATTTATTTAAGATTAAACGATTTTTATTATTTTGATATTAAATGGGTTTCCTTATTTAATTACAACTATTTTTATGTTTTAACTTTTTGGAAAATTCAATCCTAATATAATATCTTTTAACTTATATCATTTTTAGATAATAACTTCTTTTTATATGATATAATCTTGATCGTCTATTTTTAAAAGTATTGGATCTAACGGTTGAGAATGTTTTGGCGGTATTTAGGACCAAACTACCAGGATAACATCATTAATTTTTTTAATATTTATATTTTTTAAATATTTATTGCTAAAATATAATATACTCTTTTTTGTAATATGTTAATGATGCGGGAACTTTGAACTTTTGAGAAAATAAATTATCAATTAAAATATAATTTTTTTTGTAATAGTTCTTCTTTTAAATTAGTACACCGTGACGATCAAAATTCTATATAAAATTCATTTTTTTATAGTATATCCCGTAAATATCTATGTTATTATATTAAAGACTAAATAATGAAAGCTTTCTTATAAGTCCGGTCGCTTGATCACTCAATCCATAATCGTTGGATCTTTCAAATTAAATTGTTGAGAAACGTCAGATATAACAGCAAAATTATCACGTAGAATGATCTAAGATTTGAATCTACCAACAACATATTAAAATTTTCAGGTTTTTTTGAAAAATTAGGATTTGTTTTCATTGTTTTTCTTGCAGACATGGGTTATTTGATAATATTTTTTATAAAATACGATTTTTCAAAAAAGTACTATACTAATTGATTAACAAACTTTTAAAGTTTCAAATTTAATAATTTACAATGTATATAGGTTAAAAAAGTTAGGCCTATTCTGTAGCTGAGTTTAAAATTTCAAAATACGGTATTTTTAAATATGAATATAATCCTACTAACAATGAAATTAGGTCTCTATGAGTTCTTATAAAACAAAATCACCATTTGCGTATAATTTATTATTTAATAATAAAAAATATTTAATTAGTTATGATATAAAATTTAATAAAATAGGATAAAAAATATGCACAAATTTATAAACTTTTATCATCGTATTATTACATTCTTTGTTGATTTGAATTTTTCTTAGATTGATTTGAATTTTTGAACATAGATTTCTAAATTTAAAATAGTTAGAAAAATGTAATTAAATTGGCATTAAAATAATGATGACGTAATAATTATTATTAGAAAATAAATATCCACTTTACTAATTTGGCTTTATCTTGTGTTTTAAAAATTAGATTTTAACGATTTTATACCCCACATGAAGACAACTAAATTATCTTTAATTAAAAGATGGTTTAACAATTTTTATCTAACTGGAATTGTCCATGAAATAGAAAAGAAAGTCACGAATTTTTTACATGGAGAATTCTATTCAGTATAGAAAACTTATTTATATTTGGTATATTTGGTTTAAATTATCAAAATACACTTTTTATAATTTAAATATAATCCTATTATTAATAAAATACACTTTTTTAATATTTGATCTAACGATTTTCATTTATCTAGATCTAATGGTCCTTATTAGTTTGGTTGTCCAGACCGTTTTGGATAAGATCCCTATTTTGTTTATTATATGGGTTCAGCGGAGACTAACAAAAAGGTGGAGACCTGGAGACCAATTCTACACCCTTAGATTAACTTGAATTCAATGGTCATCATTTTTTATTATACTTCATAAAATTAAACATAACAAAATTATATTATTATACACAATTACACAGGTTGTTCTTTTTAACCATCCACGTTCTTAAAACCTACAACATCCGACATTTTATTTAGCAAGTTGGGAGGATCTATATCACTAAGCATCGTACTGCAAATATTATAGACTAAAAGTTCTGCATATAAAAAATATGTTTTACAAATAAAAAAAAACCAATGCTTACTACATAACATTGAAAAAAATGTGTAAAAAATTAAATTATGCAAAAATAAAGAATAAAATAGTAAAATAATAATGTTTTGCAACTAAAGTAATGCACTAAATTAAAATAATAATATATTGCACTAAAAAATTATGAATACAAAAATTGAAAGTAAAAAGTTTTGCAAACAAAATAACATAGAATATTAAAATTGTGCAAATTTTTTGAATAAAAAAAATGGAAGACGTGAGAATGAATGTAATGCATATTGTAGTTAACGTTGTTGGTAACGTATAAGCTATATATGCCTACATACAACCAATTTATAAGTGTGTAAAACAAAATAATATGTACCCTTAGATTAGATAGAAACTAATGGTGTAACATGTGGTCTCGGTCTCCAGTTAAGTTTAGGTTTCCATAGAATTTTTCTCTAAGGATTTAATATAATAAAGATATCAAGTATATACTGATATAAGTATCTTACTAATTGCTTTTACTTTTAATGTTTCGGTTTTATTTAAGTGTATATAAAATTTTAAAATACATTATTACTTAAAAATTATGTTATGATTATATAAAATTTTATTCTCATATTATTATATTCTTTATCGATTTGAATTTGTTCTTAATTAATTTTAATACTTTATTGAAATAAATATAAAATTTCTATATTTAAAACAATTAGTGGAAAAATAAATAAATTGGTGCTACAAAAATAAAAAAAAAATTATTAAAATTTAGATACTCACTTTACTATTTAGGTTCTATCCTGAGTTTTATAAATTGAATTTTGACGATTTTACAACCCATGCGAAACTAACGAAATTATCTTTAATTTAATGATGGTTTAATAATTATTATCTAACTTGACCGGTTGACCTACCCATAAACCGAAAAGAAAAGATTGTTAAGAATTTTTACATAAATAATTCAATTCAATATAGAAAACCAATTTATAATTGGTTTAAATTATCAAAACACACTTCTTAGTATTTAAATATAATCATACCTTTAATCAAATACACATTTTAATATAAGTATTATATTCAAAATTATCGTTTATGAATATTAAACCCTCAATATTTTAATAATATTTTGATATTATCCTTTTTTTTGTTATATGTAAAATAATATAATTATAATTTGGATTAATCAAATTGTTATGTTCCTTCAGGAAAGTCTCTGTAGGTTCACGCGTATCATTGTTAGTATGATATACATGAGCATTATATTAATAATTTTTAATATTGTAATCAATATGAATTGTTATCTTGATATTTGGTTTAACAATTATTATCTAATTGGAACTATACATAAATTCAAGAGAAAAGATATTTAAGAATTTTTACATAGAAAACTTTTAAATTATCAAAATACACTTTTTAGTATTTAAATATAATTCTATTATTAATGAGATACACATTTTAATATTATATCTAACAATTCTCATCGATCTATTTAAGATCTAACTGTAATTATTAATTTGGTCGTATAGTGATCGTACACGGACCAAATCGATTTTAATTTTTTCTTAAATTGATTTTAATATTTTATTGAAATAAAAATAGAATTTATAAATTTAAAAGAATTAGGAAAAAAAATTAAATTGGTGCTACAATAAAAAAAATATTTATTAAAATTTAGATAATCACTTTAGTGTTTGGGCTCTATCTTGAGTTTTAGACAACAGATTTTAACGATTTTACAGCCCATGCGAAGCTAACAAAATTATCTTTAATTTAATTATGGTTTAATAATTTTTATCTAACTGGAACTATCCATAAACTAAAGAGAACAGATAATTACGAATTTTTACATAAAGATTTCTATTCAATATAGAAAACCCATTTATAATTGGTTTAATTTAATCACTTCTGTTTGGGCTCTATCTTGAGTTTTAGACAACGGATTTTAACGATTTTACAGCCCATGCGAAGCTAACAAAATTATCTTTAATTTAATTATGGTTTAATAATTTTTATCTAACTGGAACTATCCATAAACTAAAGAGAAAAGATAATTACGAATTTTTACATAAAGATTTCTATTCAATATAGAAAACCCATTTATAATTGGTTTAAATTATCAAAATACACCTTTTAGTATTTAAATACTATCCTATTATTAATCAAAGACAATTTTTAATATTATATCTAACGGTCCTAATCTATTTGAATATTTATAGTTTTATAATCCAACGGATCATATACTTTTGGTAGTACAGTGACCGACCAAAGTTTTGGAGAAGATCTCCTTACGCTTATTATATATAAGGAGTTAATGGGCCTGTTTGGCCGCCCTTATTTATGCATTATAAGTTGATAAGAGCTTACGGGGGTGTTTGTGTACTCAGCTTATTTGATAACTTATAACTTACAAATTGATAAGTTCAATGTTAGAAATCACCAACATTTTACTTAACTTATCAACTTATTCTTTGATTTCTTTATTTTTCTAATATTTTATATTTTTACATTTGTGTTTTTAAATATTTTTTTAATTTAAAATACAAGTGTTGAAATCATTATATTTAAAAATTATTTTTTCAAATTTAATTTAGCAAATTCTTCACAAATTTATAAGTAAATTTATCCAAACACCCGTATAACTTATAAGAATTCATCAACTTATCACTTATATGACACTTACTCATTTTAAGCTATAAGTCAACTTTTTGGTGATATCCCAAACACGCACTATGTTTGTAATGGTGATTGTTTATCAACGTCTATCTTTTTTTTTTTTTAATTTTTTCTAAGAATGACTCTTACTATTATATTATCTTAAAACTCGTGCGATGCATAATTATTTTTAATAGTTATTATTTAGTTATTTATATATTAATATTTTATTATTAATTAGATTTATTAAAAAGATGTAAAGTTATAGATAATATTTTTATAATCAAATATAAATAAGTTTGTCATGTAGTCCAAGTAAATTGGCTTTAAAATAAACAAGTCGATTCAAATAGATAAGTTTTAGAGATGCAGTAAAATATATAGGTCCGTAAAACCGACCCAATTAAATTGAATTAAAAATGAGTAGAGTAGACCGACCTAAATAAATAGGTCTAGATATGTACTAAAATTTATTTTAAAACAAATAGACCCGGTCCAATTATGTTGAATAGGTTTTAGATATGTATTTTCATTAGCATAGTTAATTGTTTTAATAAATATATTAACTATTGAATGAACAAATTAAAGAACGACCGACTAAATTACCAACGAAACTTTCTTTTGCACGGGTTACTTTTAAATATTTATTATTAAAATTTTAATATAATTTATGCATTCATTTGCTATATTGAATTGTAAAAAAATTAAATTAGAAGTGGATATTTATTTGAATTGACATGATTCAATAATTTATAGGATTGTTCATGTATAATTTTCAGCATTTAGTGTCGCATTTGTGGTAAGCGATAATTAAATATATGTTGCCTATAATAATTTTAGAAAATGAGATGTTTTAGTTAGAAAATATAAAAAAAAATATACGATTTAACTAAAAAATGTAATCAGTTAGTTATTAGTAATCATAATATTATTATTTTATTTTATATAATGGAACTACCCGTGATATTTTTGGAAAATAAGAGGTTTTAGTTATAAAATGTAGAAAATGTAATGTCTTTTAGATGGAAAAAAATAATTAACTATTTATTAGTAGTTATAATATTATTATTTTATTTTATTCAATAAATTTAATCGTAATGTTATTAGAAAAAGAAAAAATTTAGTTAGAAAAATATAATAGGAGTACTTTTTATTATTTTATCCAATGATTCTCATCGATTTGATTAGAAAGATCGAACAACGAAACTATAAAGATATAGAAATCGAGCCCAAAGTTCTATTGTACAAAGAATGGGAATTTGATGACGTTAGTTGTATTATCGAATTATGAAAGTGGATGTATGTACCATAAGGTTTTGTACATATCAAATCTCATTCACACTAATTTCCTTTATCCTCACACCACTACAAGGTGGAAATTTTATGCAATTTAATTTAGTTTTTATATTTTGATAAAAGTGGTATATATATTGTCTCTTTTTGTGTATTTTTTTCGGACCTCTGATTCTTTAATATAGTTTATGTCATCGTTATTGAATATAGGTTATGGTCCAAAATTCCTCAAAAAGAAAATTAAAAAAAAAATTATCTTTAAGGTTATAAAGATAAACTTTTGTAACTATTGTATTATATGTCAAAAATACAAAAGAAATTTGGAAATCATGTACTTTATATAGTAGATTAATGTGTTATATATTAAATTTGTTAATAACGAGAAAACGGCTCATTGGCAGGAAAAATCTTTAAAGGGAGGGCGGTTCATCAGGAGTAGTGTATTATATACTAGAATTAAATATTGATAGTATTATGTACTTTAAAATATAAGTTGGAATTTAGATTTAAAATATATATATAGTAATCAATATAATAATATTCAACATAAAATTTAAATAATGAATATATTAAATAATTGTCTTTTTCTATATTTATTCATAATTTTCGTGAATACTCAATACGATACGAAAAATCTAAAAGAAACCTTATGTTATAAATATAATTATTTATTTCATTTGAAAAGAATTTTTGTATAATGATTTTAAAATTTTTTAGAGAAATTATTATAAGCACTTAGTAAACTAGTTATAACTAGCATAATAACCCGTGCGAGGCAGGGGACTTTTTCTATCAATGTGTGGAAGTGCTGATTTTTTAGAATTTGAAATTTATGATTGTACACTGACTTTATTTGAAATAAAATATAAGAACTCATAAGCATTGTATTTTAAATGTATGAGCCAACTAAAATGCAACCGAAAGCACCCATTTCTTAGTAAATGTTTAGACACTCGGGTGACGATAGATTATGTCATGTTTGCCTTTTTGTTGATGGTTTGAGATTCCGATGATGCTGGTGATCACATATATTTTGGTTGTAAGTGATCCGTAACTGCATTCTCATGTACCTCGAATAAAACTTTAGTTTCTTTGATAGCACACAAATTTGTTCTGAACTCGGCATGCCATATCATTTTGAGGCTGCACCCTGTGTGAACTTGGGATGGTATAAGTTAGACCCGCTATGTATATATGTGTGCATGCATCCATGCGTTGATATCAGATGGGATTTTACGGTAACACATGATGTCCTTTTTTTGTTTGTCAGCAGCGGTATGGAAAACTCTGAATAGCTATGCTAGTTCCTTTGTCTGACTCAAAGATTTAGCAGGCTCTAATTTAGGAGGGGAGCCTGTTGCATCTTCTAGTGTCATTATTCTCAATCTGGTAAAGCATATTCTCAGTCACGTGTTATTTTCTATCGATTCTCGCAATGTCCCTAATTTAATTTATAGATAATTTGATTTATTCAAAATTATCCGTGCACTAAAAATAGGATATTTCTTAACTTATAAACATGTTGTATAAGTCATATTTAGACTGATTCACTGAACGTGTACGAATTTATTACAGGTCTTGCGGCAACTTTGAATCTTAAATTTCTAGTCGAAAAAAAGAACTGAAGTTAAGAGAACATAAAGTTTAATAAATATACCTGTTTTTCTTTTTATTCTCAGTAAATCTATGGAAATTAAATTTTGGAGTTAATTGTTTAATAATTTAATCTAATTGTTTTGCATTTCTTGTATTAAAAAATTCAATAAACACGGGTTAAATAAAGTTCTCTCTTTCCTTTCTTTTCAAAAGTATAATTGACTCTCAGTTGGTCATGTGACATACTTATTTGCATCAGTCATGTTCTTTAAATTTTTGGCATTGTAGGAAATTTAATATTTATTTACGTAATGATGAGAATCGATAAAGGTATTGTCCAATCAATATACAAAAAATAATTTATATAACTTAATTTTTTATCTTTTAGATCTATAATTTTAAATAACTCCGAGTGTATAATGTAATTGATCGATCATAATATTTTTCTTACTTATATGATATAAAATATCATATTTTCTAAAATTTGTTCACTTGACTATATATTTTAATCTATTTAATTTATTATACAATTTTCAAATTTACCTATTATATATTTATTAATTTAATTCAAAATAAGAAATTATTAACTTCCATAAAATTAATATAAAATTTTATATTAAAATTAATTACAAATGCGTTACATACATAATTCATCCAACATAGTTCTAAATCTAGTCACTTCTATTATATTTATACTATATTATTAAAATCGAAATATTAAAACTTTAATAGTTGGTCAATACGGCAATCATATTTTGGGATTTACACTTTAGTTCTTTTATTTTTACAATTGTACTGTAATTTTTTAAAATAATAATTTTATTCAAAACATATCTCTTAAAAATTGTTCAACACAAAACTCTTAAAGCACAATTTATTGCGATCAAACACCTATGTCAATTCGACGCCGAGTTCAACAACCATATATAAGTATTCATATTTAAAATCATTTTCTTAAGAAACAAATCTATACTATACTATTATAAGCAAACCACCCTCTATTTGGTTGGTAGTTTGGTCATACTTAGTTTGGTCATCTAAATAATAACCGTTAGATGTAATTATAGATAAATGAGAACCGTTGGATGTAATATTAAAAAAATATTATTTTCTTGATATCAAAAATGCTCCCACGGGTTCAAGGTTCGAATCCCGTCAACAACATATTATTATTAAATATTTATATCATCTATTTTTCTAAGCTACATTCAAAAGTTCAAGATATTATTCCGTCAACAACATATTAAGAATTTTTAAGATCAAAATACAAATAAATGTTATTAAAATAAGATAAAAAATACTAAAAAAATCATATAAAAAATACTAAAATAATAAATCAAAAATACTAAAATTCATCCGTGTATCGCACATCTTATAGGCTAAAAAAACTTAGAATAACGTCATACATATATTATTATATTTGATTACTTTTTAAAATCATATAAATCAAAATATAGATAATAAAATAAAAAATACTAAAATTCATCCTGCATCGCACACGTTACAGGCTTGTGTAACTTTAAAAATATACTTGTGTTTTGGTTATTTGTAAACGGTTATGTAACTGATGTCAATGTTAGGGTTCTCTTTTTCTAAAAAAAACGAAAACATGTTACTCTTTCTATTTTTTCTTATTAAAACCCTTCCTTTTCCAAAAATATCACGGGCAAACCTTACTTATTTATTTTAATACTTTTAATTACGGAAATTACCTTTTCAACTAAAACATGTTACTTTTTGTATTTTTTTTCATTTAAAAAAAACTATAATGTATTACCTTTTCAACTAAAATACATTAACTTTTCAATATTTTCTAACAAAATCTTCTATTTTCTAAAAAAATCATGGACAATTACCTTTTTAAAATAGAACATGTTACTATTTCTATTTTTTCTTACTAAAACCCCACATTTTCCAAAAATATCACAAGCAAACTCTTACTTATTTTAAAACATATTTTAATACTTTTAATTACGGGCAATTACCTTTTCGGGTAAAACATGTTATTTTTAAAATTTGTTCATTTTTTAAGAAAACTATTATTAAATAATATTATTATTTATAACCAATTAACTTTTTAGTTAAAATACATTATATTTTCTATTTTTCTAACAAAGTCCATTCGTTTTCTATAAAATCACAAACAGTCATCTTTTTCAACTAAGACATATGTTACTCTTTCTATTTTTCCTTACTACAACCCCTACTTTTTCAAAAATATCACGGGTAAACCCTTACTTATTTATTTTAAAACCTATTTTAATATTTTTAATTATGGACAATTACCTTTTTAGCTAAAACATGTTGCTCTTTCTATTTTTTCTTAATAAAACCTCTCACTCCTAATATATCACGGGCAAATAGTTACTTATTTATTTTAAAACTTATTTTAATACATTTAATTATTGAAATTTATACTATACTATTATAAGCAAACCACCCTCTATTTGGTTGGTAGTTTGGTCATCTGTTGATAGTTTGGTCATCTAAATAATAACCGTTAGATGTAAATATAGATAAATGAGAACCGTTGGATGTAATATAAAAAAAAAAATTATTTTATTGATATCTAAAATGCTCCAACGGGTTCAAGGTTCGAATCCCGTCAACAATATAACCTAAGTTCAATTTAGCTACATAATTATTTTTATATATTTTGAAGTTAAATAAAATGTCTTCTATCAAATGATACTCACACGTTTCGAGCGAAGTTCCAAAAATCTGTGATTTTATAGTTTAGCGATATAAAGACGTTTCAGTTAATAGATAAACTCAAGTTCAATTTCTACAAACAACTTTTTCTAATAAATAATAAACACAGGGGCAAGTTAGTGAGTTCAAATCATGTACAAAATATCTCATGGTTAAATTATCTCACGTATTATAAGATTATGTTAATCGATATAATAATGAATACCAAATACGCCTCCACTCACGCGACACACACACATACATATAATATTGGAAGTAGAATAGGTGTTTGCAAAACATATTAAATCCTTATATACAATAAGCGTAAGAGAAATCTTATCCAAAATTTTGGTCATGTACCGCCAAATCAATAAGGATTGTTGATTTTAAAATAGATGAATGAGAACCATTAGATCTAATATTAAAAAAATAATAATAATATAAATTAAATTAGAGTAGCCACAATCTATTTGGTTGGTAGTTTGGTCATATGTAGTTTGGTCATCTAAATAATAACCGTTAGATGTAAATATCGATAAATGAGAACCGTTGGATGTAATATTAAAAAATATTATTTTCTTGATATCTAAAATGCTCCCACGGGTTCAAGGTTCGAATCCCGTCAACAACATATTATTATTAAATATTTATATCATCTATTTTTCTAAGCTACATTCAAAAGTTCAAGATATTATTCTGTCAACAACATATTAAGAATTTTTAAGATCAAAATACAAATAAATGCTAATAAAATAAGATAAAAAATACTAAAAAATCATATAAAAAATACTAAAATCAAAAATCAAAAATACTAAAATTCATCAGTGTATCGCACAACTTATAGGCTAAAAAAATGTAGAATAACGTCATACATATATTATTATATTTGATTACTTTTTAAAATCATATAAATCAAAATATAGATAATAAAATAAAAAAAACTAAAATTCATCCGTGCATCGCACGGGTTACAGGCTTGTATAAATATAAAAAGAAAATATTAAACTCGTGCATGACACATGTTACGAGCTTGTATTTGTATATGTAATAAAAATACTCATGAATATCGTGTATACATGTTATCGATATGTGCTATATACCCGTGATTGTTGTATAATTTTTAAATATTGGACACTACTTTTTATTAATTTAAAAATAAATAATTAAATAATATATAAAGAAAATACTTGTAATATATTACTTATGTTATAATCAATGTTCAGTATTACGCTTTATAGATTAAATAAATGAATAATTCAAATAAATTGTGTAGTACAATAAAGATAGACCGTTGTGCAAAAATATATATCATTTTATAGTTTACATTACATATACAAGATATTTGTATGACTAAAACAAATGTAGATATACATCACACACAACATTGTTTTTAAAATTTAATATTAAAATTATATAAGATTGGTAGTTTAAATAATTATGTACAATATTTTGAAAGCTGAAACAACATAAATTAATATATATTATAAAATCACCTTTGTTTTTTGCTCAAAGTTAATATAATAATAAATATACGATTAAGAATGATGTGAGGTTTATGTAATGTGATTTTTCAATCAAAATCAAAAGAAGTCATATAGCTCAATGGTTATAAGAATGATTTTTTTAGAGAATGGTTCGATTATGCACAAAAACATTATTTACTCATTTTTTTAGGGTAAAATTATCATTTCACAGAGGTTTTTTGGTTCAAAATTATTTGTCCTATTATATATATATATATAAGAGGATTAAGTATACATAAATTATATATGGGTTGTTTGATTTTTGCAGGCCCCCTCTGACCGCCTGCAACCTTGATTTTTGCAGGCCCTCTCTGACCGCCTGCCACCTTGCCGGTCTATATACAGTGTATTCCACTCCATAAAGTTTAGTATCACTCAATACCAAACAAAAGATGTGGAAGCTCAAGATTGCAGAGGGATCAGGCAAACCATATTTGTATAGCACCAACAACTTTGTTGGAAGACAGATATGGGAATTCCAACCCAATGCTGGAACACCAGAAGAGCTAGAAGAGGTTGAAAAAGCTCGTGATTTCTTCAAAAGTAACTCCAAGAAAGGAATTCACGCCTGTAGCGATCTGCTTATGAGGATGCAGGTAATTTATTAATAAACTTTGCTCTTTGTAAAGAATATACACTCCGAACTCTAGACAAAATTTTCATGATAACATTTATCGTTATATTATGATAAAGTAATCGCAAGTTATTTGTTTATTCAATGGTGAAGGGAAAAGCCTTGATTTGTTTATATAGCCAATGCCTAATAATTAATACAGGTAAATAAACTTAACTACAAGTATGCATATGCCAAGACTATGGAAAAGAAATGCCAAGACTAGTTGCTTGATCACTTCTCGTTTACTCTTCATGCCTTGTATATATGCTTTTAAGTTGTTAAAATAAAGAGCTGAGCTTTTATTATTTCATATCTCACACTTAGCTTATCAAGGAGAATGGGATTGATCTATTGAGCCTACAACCAGTGAGACTAGGAGAAAACGAAGAAGTGAACTATGAAGCAGCAACCACGGCTGTGAAGAAAGCTATTCGCCTAAATCGTGCTATCCAAGCACACGACGGACACTGGCCAGCTGAAAATGCAGGTCCCATGTTTTTTACACCACCCCTCGTAAGTGCCGTCTTTCATAGTAGTGCTTGCAGTGATTAAGCATTTGAAATTTTCAAGTTATTAGATCTTTGCAAGCATATTAAATCTTGAAATTTGTTAGCTAGTATTTAATTAGTTGTAAGTGTTTCACTTTTTTTTTTATGCTGGCCACAAACATGTATCTTACTAATTATTAGATCACGCAATTTGCAGATTATTGCCTTGTACATCAGTGGAGCAATGAATGTAGTTCTAACTCAAGAACACAGGAAGGAGATAATTCGTTATATATACAATCACCAGGTAAGAGTTAAAAGCTATTTTCAAGAGTTACATGCAGCGGATAAAGGTCTTTAAACAAGTGAGGTCCTTTACAGAACAACGATGGTGGATGGGGTTTCTATGTTGAGGGTCACAGCACTATGATTGGCACAGCTCTCAGCTATGTCACAATAAGGTTGCTCGGAGAGGGCCCAAATGATGGTAATGGTGCAGTTGATAGAGCACGAAGGTGGATCCTAGATAATGGCGGTGCATCTTCTATACCCTCTTGGGGAAAGACTTATCTTTCGGTAAATTAGAAAGCATAATTATGTTTCTGCGATCATATTGGCACAATTAGAAAAGATTATTCCAAATTATCACATTTGATAGGCTAGTGGACTTTTGTATCACTGCAACTCTAAAAATACTTTCTAAAATATCTATTGAATACACATGTGAGATTTAAGTGGTTTGGTCCATCATTTTTAAACTTGTGGTATTTGGGGTAATTTTGTTTGGAAGGTTCTTGGAGTTTACGAGTGGGAAGGGTGTAACCCGTTACCCCCAGAGTTCTGGCTGTTTCCTACAGCTTTTCCTTTTCATCCAGGTAATGTTTCATTTTTCTCCTTTTTAGCCCTGAATGTGTTATTGAATGAAGTTCAGTTTTGTGGTTGAAATGCAGCCAACATGTGGTGCTACTGCCGTACAACTTACATGCCTATGTCCTATTTGTATGGGAGAAAATACCATGGACCAATCACTGACCTTGTGTTAAATTTAAGACAAGAAATTTACCCAATTCCTTATGAAGATATAAATTGGAACAAGCAGAGGCATAACTGCTGCAAGCAGGATCTGTACTACCCTCATACCTTTGTACAAGATCTGCTATGGGATGGACTTCACTACCTTAGTGAACCAATCATCAATTGTTGGCCTTTTAACAAAATTCGAAAGAGAGGTCTTAAAAAAGCGGTTGAACTAATGCGCTATGGAGCAGAAGAGAGCAGATATATAACCATTGGATGCGTAGAAAAGGTCAGGTCATAGATATCATGGAAGTCTTGAAATTGAAATTTAGCACCGTAAACTGGGTACCCTTTTCTTTTCTTGATGCAGAGTTTACAAATGATGTGCTGGTGGGTTGAGAATCCTAATGGCCATGAGTTCAAACATCACCTTGCCAGAGTTCCTGACTACTTGTGGGTAGCTGAGGATGGTATGAAAATGCAGAGCTTTGGTAGTCAACTGTGGGACTGTGTTCTTGCAACACAAGCAATCATGGAAACTGGTATGGTTGAAGAATATGGAGATTCTCTTAAAAAGGCACATTTCTATATTAAAGAATCACAGGTTTTTCCCTTACTTTATATTTCATGTCCTGTAAATTTTTTCCCAGTAAGTATGTAACTAATATATTCCTACCGTATAACTAAATTTTCAGGTAAAAGAAAATCCATCCGGAAATTTTGAAAGAATGTGTCGTAAATTCACTAAAGGAGCGTGGACTTTCTCAGATCAAGATCAGGGCTGGGTCGTCTCTGACTGTACTGCTGAAGGACTGAAGGTACATTGCTTATAAGATTATAGTGATGGTTAGTATTAAATTCTGGCAGAAAAATATATGTTTTTGTTATCCTGCAGTGTCTACTATTACTTTCCCAAATGCCAGAGGAAATTGCAGGACATAAGGCTGATGTAGAAAGATTACATGATGCTCCTTTATTGCAGAGTCCTGACACTGGAGGTTTTGCTGTTTGGGAGCCACCAGTTCCACAACCATACTTGCAGGTAATCTTTGTGGTAACTTCTGAAGTGACCTGCATTTCCGACTTGATAAAGTACTTGATCTCTTACTCTAAAGATTAATACCTTGAAAATTTTCCTCTCCAATTCGATGCTGAATCCTTCAGAGATATTTGCCGACATTGTTGTAGAAAAAGAGTAAGATCATTATTCTAATTTTCTAATTTTCTTCCCTTAGAAACAACTGACAAATGTGATGATGTGGTAATTTAGGCATGTCGAATGCACTGCATCTATAATCCAAGCTCTTGTAGCATTTAGAAATTTGCACCAAGGTTATAAAGAAAAAGATATAGATGTTTCTGTGGCAAAAGCTGTACAGTATTTAGAAGCAAAGCAACATCCAAATGGTTCGTGGTGAGTAATGCTCTCAGTCTCAGAATAACCAAGTAAATATTTATTTTATATATATATATATATATTGTTGCAGAGCACAACAAGAACAAAGTAAAACAAACTTCGACAGGTATGGTTACTGGGGAATTTGCTTTTTGTATGGCACATATTTCGCGCTATCAGGGTTAGCCTCAGTTGGGAACACGTATAACAACAGTGAAGTAGTACGCAAAGGTGTTCAATTTTTCGTATCGACACAG
Organism: Heracleum sosnowskyi; assembly: GCA_030848705.1. Lineage (NCBI taxonomy): Eukaryota > Viridiplantae > Streptophyta > Magnoliopsida > Apiales > Apiaceae > Heracleum > Heracleum sosnowskyi. Next base: position 16,399,180 of record CM061237.1, read on the forward strand.
AATGAAGAGGGTGGCTGGGGAGAGAGTCTTGATTCATGTCCAAGCGAGGTACTTGCTCAGAGTGCATAATAAGGCCATTTAATAAAAACTGGTTCTAAAGCGTTGCATGTAAACGAAGGCCAATTCTACCAATCACAAGTAACAACCATTTATTAAAGAAAAGATCATGAAATATTGTTACTACTCACGCCTACACAGTAACACACACACACACACAGTGAAAAAGTTGTTCTTTCTTATTCTCCTTGCTCATCTAGATGCTTTCTTTAACAGAAATTTGTTCCACTGGCGGATGATAAGACAAATTTAGTTCAAACATCTTGGGCTATGCTTGGCCTCATACGTGGTGGACAGGAAAGTATTACATATAAGTGGTTCTTAGCAAAATCTACTTATCATGTTAGGGTGTTAGTTATAGTTCATTTGGATTAACTTACATTACTATGTAGTCCAACTAAGTGCTTTGGCTCACGCGTCCAAATATCTGTTGTAAGCACTTGCGCCAATCTAAACAGGGCCATTAATTTCAAGCAAAATCTATTTATCATGTTAGCAATTAGGGTGTTCACTTGGATTAACTTATATGACTATGTAGTCCAACTAAGTGTTTTGGCTCACAAGTCCAAATAGCTGTATCTGGTATGTAAACACTTGAGCCAATCTAAACAGGGCCATTCAATTCTTCTATTTTACTTCAAGAATACAGACTTGACTGATTATTAATTATACCTTTCTTCCCTCTTATCAAACAACCAGGCTAAGAGAGATCCAACCCCATTACATAGAGCAGCAAAGTTGTTGATCAATGCACAAATGGAAAATGGAGATTTTCCTCAGCAGGTAGACCAAGTTTTCTCTCACCTTCCCTTCTGTTCTCGTTTTTGGTAGTTTCAATCCCAACATCGGATGCATAATTACAGGAAATCACTGGAGTCTACATGAAGAATTGTATGCTGCACTATGCAGAGTACAGAAACATATATCCATTATGGGCACTTGCAGAATACCGTAAACATGTATGGTTGTCGAACTGAATATTTTGAGCTAGGGAAATTTTTATTATTTCTCTATGTATGGTTGTATCATGTATGTAATATGGGTAAGAGTTCCACCGACATATTTCTGTATTACTTCCTCAACAAATATGTCTAGATTGTTAACATATATATTATTATTATTGAATAATTCTGTTATTGTAATAGTTTTTTTTGTTAGGACAATTTTCTTTATTATTGTTTAGCTATCTATTATAATCGTTAACAAGTTTTATTATAATAATATATTACTTTTATCTCTTCTCTTCTTACTTTATCATGGTATGAAAAGTTAGGTTTGTTCGATCCGTTGATGAAAATTTGCACATGATTTTTATGTATTGTTTTTTTCTCTCTCTTAACTCAGTTAAGATGTCTCTGATTGTTTTGCTATAAATTGTACCTCTGTTTTTCAAAACAGAGACAGGAGTCAACAAGACTGAGGTGGGAAACTCCAAAATACCACAGTAGTAATTTGTGAAGGATTAACAGTGAAGAAATTTGAAGGCTTAACAGTGCAGAAAGAAACTTGAAAAAAAAAGGTGTGGAGAAGAAACTTGTTTTTTGAAAACTGATGTATTTTCATTCATCTAAAATATAGCATATTTAAAGAATTACAAAAAACTTAACTTTTAACCTCCCAACAAAATGGGGTACCTCAAAAAAAAAATATCAAGTTCACTTAATTAAAAATATGCTTATAGTAGTAGGTTAAAAAATGTCATCGGAAAGCATATTTGTGCGAGAGCAGAAACTGAGACAATGGCCCAAAATGACCTTAATTTGCACTATCTGCTAAAAAAATGTCATCGGAAACCATGTGTTTATTGTTTTGTGTTTTGCATTCAAGATATTAGATCACATAGATCTACCAATTAACAAGCACAAACCCAATACGATAACATTTAGCATTTAGATTTGGTGTGTAATCTCATGAGTAACACGTAAGTAGCCATTTTGTACCTGCTCTTTGATTTCTTTATTTTTCTAATATTTTATATTTTTATATTTGTGTTTTTAAATATTTTTTAATTTAAAATACAAGTGTTGAAATCATTGTATTTAAAAATTATTTTTTTCAAATTTAATTTAGCAAATTTTTTACTAACTTATAAGTAAATTTAACCAAACAACCGTATAACTTATAAGATTCATCAACTTATCACTTACATGACACTTGCTTATTTTAAGCTATAAGTAAACTTTTTTGTGATATCCCAAACACGCACTAAGTTGATAAGTTAAGTAAAATGTTGATGATTTCTTATGAACTTATAAGTTATCAAATAAGCCGAGTACACAAACACCCTCGTAAGCTCTTATCAATTTATAATGCATAAATACTGAAGGCCAAACAGGCCCATATAATCATCTTTGTTTCCTCCCCGGTGAGCGTTAGAGAAGGCACGTAGACTAAGAGGCGAGTCTACATGAAGAATTGTATGCTGCACTATGCAGAGTACAGAAACATATTTCCATTATGGGCACTTGCAGAATACCGTAAACATGTATGGTTGTCGAACTGAATATTTTGAGCTTAAGTGACATGTGTAATAGTTTCAAGAACATATTTCTGTATTACTTCCACAACAAATATGTCTAGATAAATTGTACCTCTGCTGTTCATAATAGAAAGGAGTCGATAAGACTGAGGTGGGAAGCTTTCTCAGCAGAAAATAATTCCTCTTAGGAACTACTTATGTATACTGTCCTTTCCCTACTTGGTATGATATCATTTTTAGCTCGTTTTACCATCGATCCCAAGTCCAGCCTCTCCAACATCTCACTGACTAAATTATCTCAGAAACTGATCCAAAAGTTTCTTTCTACTTGGCAAAAGAAAAAGGTTTCTTTCTTGTGCCTTAGCATGTAGAGAACCAAAAGGCACAGCTCAAAGTTTTTAATGACGATATACTGAATACTTAAAATACATGGTGAGTTGGCATTGCAGTTGGTACATGCTTTTTCTTACGTAATAAAAAGATGCTGATGAAATCACTAAAACTCCAGAATTCAGACAGACCACAGAGTACTTCTTGAAGAATTAACGGTGCAGAAATTTGAAGGATTAACAGTGCAGAAAGTAACTTGGAAAAGAAAAAGGTGCAGAGAAGAAACTTGTTTTCTGAAAACTTGGAAAAGAAAAAGGTGAAAACTTGTTTCTGAAAACTGATGTATTTTCATTCATCTAAGATATAGCATATTTAAAGGGAAAAAAACTTAATTTTTAACATCCCAGCTAAAAATGGGGTCCCTCAAATAATATTATCAGGGCAATTACTTTTTTCAATTAAAATATATTACCGTTTTTATTTGTCCTTACTATAATCTCTTCTTTTCCGAAAATATTATATTATAAAATAAATATATAAAAATATTATATTATATTTTGACTATAAAAGAAATATTATAATATATTAAAAGAAGTATGTGCTTCGCACGGGTTATAAGCTAGTATTATTAAATACTAAACATTAAAAGTTTTGATACCTGTTTTTTAGTAAGGTACTTGTCTTATTTAATTGTTTATTTAATTACCTTTAGTTATCTATGAAAAATATTATTAAATTATAACATTATTTATTTATAATCAATTACCTTTTTTAGCTAAAACACATTATTTTTTCTATTTTTCCCAAAAAAAATCCCTTTCATTTTCCAAAAATATCATAGGCAATTAACTTTTTCAACTAAAACATGTTAATTTTTCTATTTTTTCATACTCAAATCCCTAATTTTCCAAAAATATTATGGGTAATCCTTTATATATTTATTTTAAAACCTTTTTCAATGCTTTTAACTATTCAATTTTATATAATCTAATATATAAAACTCCCTATTTTTCAAAAATGACATCGGTAAACCCTTACATATTTATTTTAAAACTTTTTTCAATGCTTTTAAATATTTTCAAAAGTTTACTTATTTTAACATACTTAATTATTTTTTAAAATAAATATAATTAATAAAATCTTAAAATATAAATAATAAAATAACAATAATTAAAAATAATATGTGCAGCACGAGTTTTGAGCTAGTAATAACTAATAATATTTAAAAACCTAAAACATCATACATACATGAATTTAAGCACACAAGTACAATAATTACAAGGTATGAATTTAAGTATAAAACTTGATTTCAAAAAGAAAAACGGTGCACATATACAATATATATAATCATGTAGGTTTCAAATGAGCGGGCATCACATTAAGTGCCTGTTTGGCTGCAACTTAATGTTGCAGCTTAAGGTTTATAAATTCAAAATTGCTTATCGGGGGTGTTTGTCAAAGGGGTGTTTGTCAAAATAAGTGAAATCAACTTATGGTTACTTAAAATGGATAAGTTGAATGTTAAGAATCTTTAACATTCAACTTATAACTTATAACTTATTCTCGATACACGCAATATATAATATCCTTCAAATCTTCAAAACCATATATCTTTTGATCCGTTCATTAAAAAATTGATATGTATATATCAAATTTCTCTACTCATCGAGATCTATCCATTGATATCCATTTATATATATTAAAAAATAAATATTTTAAAAATAATAAAAAAAAGTTAACTTATAAGATCTGATTTACCCAAACACTCTACTTATAAGTTCTGATTTACCAAACACTTTAGGACTTATAAAGCTCAGCTCTACTTATCACTTATAAAACACTTACTTAAGCTATAAGTCAACTTAATAAGTTGCAGCCAAACAAACCCTAAGTTTCTTCTTTTTTTTCAATGCTGTATTTACTTTTCTCTTTCCTAGTACTACAAGTCTACAATGTAATGAATTCTTCTTAATGTTTTAAATGTCAGCATTTACTTTATTTTAATAGTCTTAAATAAAATATAGAACTTTCAAATATGGCTGGCAGCATATTCTTTAAATGAAAATATTAAATTTGGAATTCAAAATTCTTTGAAAAAAGTGCTTTTAAATATATTAGTTGGTTAAATGGTAGCATTAATCTATCTTAAATGAAATTTTTTAGTGTCGAATATATTTTGAATATGGTAACAAATTCTTTAATTAAAATTTATAAATACTTGTAAAATAGATGTTTCTCAAATATTTGGTACAAATTTTATGCTATATACGATGACTATTTGTGTCTCTGCGAGATAGTGTCATATTTAATGACGTTTCGTATATGATGGTTAATAGGAGTGTGACGATTTTTTAATCACAATTGGTGATTTTTGTTTATTTATAAATAAGGTAAATTTTTGTTTGATATAATATAAATATGTTTAACAAGGTATCTAATCAAAGGTTATTTGCTTTGATATTTAATATTGTACTATTTTAAAAATTTTATAATAAATATTCGAGACACATTTTCTTTTATATTTTTGTGATTTGAGGTATCTTTGGTGAAATTGGGAGTTTTCTTTTCGGTCATTAAAGTTCTCTTGTCTAAACGGTCAAATAATAATTTTTCAGGAATGAAAAAAATTAAACCCTCACTCCTCGATATATTGTATTTCAATATAATACATGTTTAAAAATGTATCGTCCGACAAAAAAAAAAGAATTCTTAACAAATCGTTAAACTGTACTATAAATAATCTTGAAAGTTCGTGTAATAATACTTCGCCCGTTTAGCTTTTCTTATACTTTTTGCATGCATTTAAGGTGCATATAAAATATAACTCCATTAATTATTTTAAAAACATTTTTTAATACAAATTTAAATATTAAACTTTCGTTCGGAAAAAGAAAAAGGATGATGGCCCTTTGTACCTATATTTAATATTTAAGAAACAAAGGCCCTATATGCTGATGGGCGGAAGTAGTGCATGAATTACCGACTGAAAACGCATGTCCAAGTCACGTATCACTGAATACGCATCATAAATCATCGTATCTTTATCTACCCCTCCAAAAAGTTGGACGCGTGTGAGTTACACGTATTAAGACACACACATCATAGTCAAGAGCATTATCGTATTTAATCTCCTAACCCAATATCTCCTGCATCTCCCTCCTAATCTCCTGACCCAATATCTCATGCATCTCCCACCTACCTATGTGACTCTGGGTTATGGGTAACGTATATCTCAACCTTAACTTTGAACACACAGTTATGTGTAACATATCATGGCTACGCATTTTAAATATGTATAAACCCTAGATAATATGCATCATATACTACACCATAAATTGGCTATATCAACTCCATAATATGATTGCTAGAGGACCTAAATCAGTTGTCAAGTTGTCATAGAGTCTATTGCAATGCTTTTGCAAAAATTGGGCGTTAACTTTGGTTGGGTTGTCATATGCCCCCTATAGCAACGAGTTCCTACCATACAGCAACGCCTGAATATCATTGCAATAGTCTTTTATAGCAACATTTTTCAGTCTATAGCAACAATTTAAAGTCATTGCAATAGCCTATAGCATGATGTTCTGGATCTCTATTCTTGTTTAGTATTGCAATACATAGGTTATGGCAACGTTTGAGGTGGTTATAATAACATAATTCTATTTAATAGCAATGCTTTAATAAGAAAAGTGACAGTAAATGGAAACATTATAAGAGGCAATGACAATGGTTTTATAAAAAAAAAATTGGACATGACCTTTTCGTTCGTATAGAAATCCACCATTAATATGGTATTTCATAACACCAATCCAAAAGAGTACTTTGGTACATCATTTTCACCTGCTTAAAGACAGTACCAAATCTATTCAGTTCCAACCATTCAACATCTAAAGACGGAGTGCAAAATAAAACGATGTTAGGCCGATTACACAATATATAATCAAGTATGTATGAGAATAACAATCAAGAACACAAGTTTGTAAATCAACAAACTGAATTATATTAAATAATTCTCTCTTAGTGATGTTAATGAATCACAAAGAGCTACTAGGTTACAAGAATAATATTTCAATAATCGCATCCCTTCTAGGGATAACCTATCTGTGTTTATATAGTACACAGTTACACAATCCTTATCTAATTGATACTCCTATAAATTAGCTATACAATTATTATCAATTAAGGATTGTTTCAGTCTTCTATTCCGTTTCCTTAGCTGTATCAATATATTCTGCTTCTTTCCATCTTCAGAATATATTGCTTCTAGAATCTTTATCTTTGCACCGACAGCTAAGTCAACTATCACCACGTCAGACTTTATCAAACTCTGACTGGCTTCAATGTAAACTCTTCACCCAGTCAGACTTTATCAAACTCTGACTGGCTTCTAGATAAACTCTGATATGTACCTGGTACTTAAACACTGATGAACAAACGTCAGCAATTATATCTAACAATCTCCCCCAACTTGTGCATAATAAAAATGTACAAGTTAAACAGATAATTGATGATGTCAAAACATTTATCAAATGCAGTGTTTAAAATATGTCAGAGTTTAATTTTAAAACAGAGTTTAAATTTAACTTAGAATAGAAAACATAAAAACTTACAGTCAGACTTTACTGAATTTCTTGGATATCAGGTACAGTCCTGATATAATCTGACAGTAACTTTCTCTCAGCTCGATCTAGTTCAGCAATCATATCCTTCTTCAGCTCCTTCAATTCTGGTTTATCTTCACAAATTTGATAAATGGCAGCCCTTAAAGAATAGATGCTGTTCTTGTTCATTTCATTGCCAAGTCTGATATAAAAAGCCTTATCAGACTCTAGATTGAACTCTAGAACTTTCTTATCTAGTGCAGTCCTGAATCTAGCACTATTTTTCTTCATTTCCGCCAACTTTCCGTGTGCATCTCTGTACTTAGGAATATAAACACTGGAAACACTTCCTCCAAAAAGAACTTTCGATTTCATCATTCTGTCTTTTAAAACCAGAGCAGCATTATGAGTATTTCTATTTTTGATCTTCAGGAGATATAGAACATACTCTAGCTCTTCCCATAATTTCAGACGAATATCATCTTCTCCAATTCTGTAAACTCTGCCATCAGCCATAAAGTATAATAAAAACTCCTTCTTCAAGCCTCTGTGGTAAATCATCTGAACAGATTCTAGTTTATCAAGGTTTTCTTGAGTAACCCCAACACCAGGTTCTGTCAGTGATGTATGATCTAAAGGACTATTATTAACTCTTTTCTCTTGGTGGGAACCCAAACCAGATTTATCATAAGATTGTTTTCCAAGTACTGTTCTGGTTTGTAGAAAGTTCACCTGGCTAGGCTTCAGAGTTTCAGGTAATGAAGATCTTTTGAAACCTTGGAGTGGTGAAGATAACTGAGTTTGCACAACTTGAGCATTGTTAGAGGTTGATTTAGCTTCAAAAACTTCAACTTGAGCTTTGTCAGAGGTTGAATAATTCTTCTTTGGTAACTGTTCTTCTTCTACCATTATACCCTTTCCTTTATCAGCATTTGTAATCACAGGCCTCCTGGTGTATTGTATACCCTGTTGAGTATTTTCTTTAATAGAAATTCCAATTTCTTTCTTTCTAGGAGCCTTGATTTCCTTCTTCTTGTAGATTCCAGCTTCAAGATTCTTCTTGTGTTCTTCAGCAAGCATTTGCTCTTCAGCTTGGATATCTTCAATTGTAACATCTTTTCCATGTTCTACCATAAACACCTTAGTAGCAATTTCCTCATCTGTGGTAGGCTTATCAGAGATTATCAAACTTTTGAATCTTGAACCACTGGCAGAGTTTGCATTTCCCTTTCCAGAGTTTGATCTTCTATCAGAGTTTGATCTTCTTGGAAGTAGTCTTCTATCAGAATTTAATCTTAAACTCTTTCCATCTCCTCCCTTGTTTCCACCATCATTACCATCATCCCTCCGTCTCAGAGTTTGAGTGTCTTTGCATTTGTCACTTGGTACACTCTCCCCCTTTTTGACATCATCAGAAAGTAGTACTGATGTCAACAACTCAATTGCATTAGAAATTGAAGTCAGTTGAGCAGACATAGCAGTCTGGTTGTCCTCAACTTTCCCAAGCCTCTTCTGAATTTCATCAGAGTCCTTAGCTTGCTTTTTGAACATGGAATTGTAGTAAGCTCTATCATTTTTCAGAGTAAGATCCCTTAGACCAACTTCATTCCTCAAAGCAGTGACTTCCTTATGAGACTCATCAAATCTGTTGTGGAGAGATTTAATTTGAATCACAGTAGCCTTTAGACTTGTAAGAATATCAGGATTTGAAATTGTCTTCACAGATTCACCAAGAAAATCAGCAGCCCTCTGTGCTGAAAAGATACAATCTGCAGCAGCCCATCTATTGTAGTACATATCCTGATAATGCTCAGCCGTAGCTCGATTGACCTCTCTTAGCTCATCAGAGTTTGCTTGACTCTCAAATAACTCCTCTTGTGAATGATCAGAACTATCATCATCATTATTATCATCTGTTGTATTCTCTGCAGGAACATTCTCAGCAGTAGTTTCAAAATTACTCTGTGCAGCTTCAACAATAACTTTCTCTGCAACAGGTTCTGGAATCTCAGAGTTTGCAACAAACTCTGTTTCAACAGGAACAGACTCTACCATAGCTTCATCGAAATCCTCTACAGCAGCTTCAGTAGTTATCTGCTCAGCTTTATTAGTCTCAGAGTTTGTAACAAACTCTGCTTCTATGGGAACATTCTCTGTTGCATCCTTGTCAGCAACATCAGGATTTGCAGCAACAGTTTCTGTAGCATTAGCAGCTAAAGTCTGAACGACTTCCTCACCTTTCTCAAATTCAAAAGAAATTATTTCTGTGTGAGAAGCCATAGATTCTGCAATTTCAGCAGTATCTTGATCAGCTTCCAAACCCTCTGTGAAATGGTCAGAGTTTACAGAGATGTTTGCTTCAACTTCCATATGAAATCCTTGTGGCTCAAAAAACTCAGCCTCAATATTTTCTGTAGCCTCCTGAACAATAATTTCAGGAGCTTCATCTGCAATCTCAACATGTGCAGCTTCCTCTGTGGACATAGTAGCTTCATTTGCAGCTTCCTCAACTACATCATTAGCCTTTGATGTAGGAGCTTCTACATCAGCACTTACCATTTCAGGCATAGATGCTGCTTCAGCAACATGTTCCTCAAAAACTCTGTCCAGATTGACAGCTTCAGCATTTACATTGGATGCACCAAAGAGATGTGCAGCCACCAATCTTCTTTTTCTCTGATGAAGAGTTTCAGCATCAGTTTCACTCTCCTCATCAGCATTATCAGACTTTGCCCTGTTGGCCCTTCTTTTCTTTAACCTTTTCTTCTGAGGCATATCATCAGTATTTGATACCCCAGCTTCAGTTTCTGATGGCTTCGCTCTTGCAGACTTAACAGCCCTTACCTTAGACTTCTTTGACCTCTGTGATTGAGACACAGAAGGTCCAGCTTCAGCGTTTGCAAGTTGTTGTTGTTGTAAGTTGACCAGGAATTGTTGCACAGACTCAGGTAGCAACAAAACACCAACATCTCCTTTCTTGTTATCTTTATTGGTTAGATCAGAGAATATGCGTTTATGTAATTTAAAACAGGGAATCACATCATTCTCATCCATCTCTACGTCAGAAACACATTCAGAGAATATCAATTGACAAAATCTTGCAAAATAGACGACACCTCTGTTTTCATTCATTTTCTCACCTATATTATTTAGAACTAGTCTAGCAACATCAAAATTACCTCCATAAAGAAGAGAATACCCGATTTGCAGACTATCCGTGGGAATAGCATCCCAATTTGTGTATTTCTTGCCGAACGCCCTTGTTATGCAGTCGAAAAAGAAACTCCATTCCTTTCGCAAGAGCGGTCGCTTCAACTGACCAAGCTTTGTCAGTGGTCCAGAGTATCCTATTTCCCTCATCATTTGAACTAACTCAAAATCTCCAACAGAGATTATGAAAGCATTAAAGTCTTCAAGGCCCAGAGCATCACGAACAGTTGTAGGAGTAACTACAAACTCTTCTCCTTGAAATTCAAAGATAATAGATGGAGACCCAGACTCTCCTCCATTGTCATAAGTACCTGTCTGCCAAAAAGATCTGATTTGAGATGCAGACAGCTTCAACGGTGCTGTGAGAGCAGTTCCAACATCAGAGTTTGACAAGAAATCTTGAATCAAATGAAACGCCTCCGGTGCGTTCTCATTTGCCAAAGGAGCAGCATAGTTATTAGGAACGAATTCTAACCCAGAAGCAGTAAACATTGTAGTAGCCATTAGAAAAGTTTAGAAGAAAGATAGAGAAAAGTATCGAATGTATGCAGTGAAAGTGTTTGAGACAGTGTTTGTGAGTAAAAACTTATGAAAAGATGAAGTGTGTAAAAGAATGAACCGTTTATGTGTAGTAAGTTTAAATAATAACAGTGAAAATTAAAACCCAATCGTTTTAATCATTACTACACACAGCAGGCGTCTTTGAAAAATGTGTGAGTGGGACAGATGTCAAACATGTATACGCTGACAGCTGTATGTAACAACTTCCAATACACACGCGCAGTAAAAATAGCCATAATTACCGCTTTCCACACTGTTCAAAACACTCAACCTCTCTCTCCTCTGTTTAATACAAATTTGAACCGTTTGTACTCATACTCTTTCGTATTTCTAAACAATTGTCTAATCTCAAAATTATAAAATGTCTGAAACAAAGAAATCATTTTAATCATCAGAGATTAAAACAAAATTACCTCGGCGTATTTCTCACAATACATCAGTGTTTACCATTTGTCCTTCTTTGTCAATAAACTCTTTTCTCAAACTGTACAGGTGTGAATAATTGTGTTTGCTATAGCAGAGTTTACTGAATTTGAATATTTAGACCATCTCAAAGTGCATAAAATCCACAAACTTAAGTAGTAAAAACTGGTTGCCTAAACTCTCATGTAAAACATAAAATCTGATTTTTATATCTAAACTCTGTATTTTGATATCCTTTCATTTGGATATATCTTTTATTCTTCACCCCCTTCATATATATATATATTATATATATATATATATATATATATATATATATATTTTATTTTTAATTTTTCCAGTAATCAGTGGTTGGCACTAGTCACCAAAAATCAAAGATTTTAGCCCTTATTTCATACAATAAGTTCCTGGATCTTCCTAGCCACAACATGATCTCAAAGGAATTTTTGCTTTGTTTGGCATCTTTTGATTTGAGGGTGAATTATTTGCAATTTATAAACAGAGTTTAGACTTTTCATCAGTTAATACAATTAATTTATGAGAGAAAATGCAAACAGCTAATACAACTTCAGTGTATAGAATCAATAAACTAAGAGATGCTATAAATATAGAGATAGTATCATGCTGTGTTAACTTACTGCACATATTTGAGATCAGAATCTAAACTACTCTTAAGGATTCACAATTACTTACTGAGAATTATGTTCCATACAAATTTCTTCATTGGTCCATATGTTTCAGACAAAATTACAATCAGAGTATAGCATTAGACTGTAACTATCAGAGTATGACCAACACTTTATGACTTACAGAGTTTAGCATCAGAGTTTACTTTCAGAGTTTATGACACTGGTACTCATAACAGTTAATACATGCAAAGAATCATGAGCATAAAAATTAAACATGTATTGTTTTTTAGTCTAACCCATATCTCTAGTCGAAACCAGAGATCATTCCAAGTTCATTTACCAATCTTGTAAAAGTAGCTTCACTCAAAGGTTTGGTGAAGATATCTGCAAGTTGTTGGTCTGTAGACACAAAATGAAGCTCAATATCTCCTTCTTCCACATGTTCCCTGATAAAATGATACCTTATGCTGATGTGCTTGGTCATGGAGTGCTGTACTGGATTTCCTGTCATAGCAATAGCACTTTGGTTATCACAGAAAATAGGTATTTTAGAGTACCTCAAACCATAATCCAGCAACTGATTCTTCATCCACAGAATCTGTGCACAACAGCTACCAGCAGCTATATACTCTGCTTCTGCAGTGGATGTAGAAATTGATTTCTGTTTCTTGCTGTACCAAGAAACCAATCTGTCACCTAAGAATTGATAGCTTCCACTTGTACTTTTTCTGTCTATCTTACAGCCTGCAAAATCTGCATCAGAGTAACCAATTAACTTAAACTCTGATTCTCTAGGATACCACAAACCCAAGGTTATGGTTCCTTTGAGATATTTGAAAATCCTTTTTACAGCTGTTAGATGAGGCTCTCTGGGATCTGCTTGAAATCTTGCACAAAGACATGTTGCATACATGATATTAGGTCTACTTGCAGTAAGATACAGTAAAGACCCTATCATTCCTCTGTAGTTTGTCATATCTACTAAGGCTCCTGTGTCTTTGTCTAGCTTTGTTGCAGTAGCCATGGGAGTTGTAGCAGATGAACTATCAAGCATACCAAATTTCTTGAGAAGATTTCTGGTATATTTTGCTTGATTGATAAAAATACCATCATCTGTTTGCTTGACCTGTAAGCCTAGAAAGTAACTAAGCTCTCCCATCATGCTCATTTGGTACCTGGATTGCATAAGCTTTGCAAACTTCTTACAAAGTTTGTCATTAGTAGATCCAAAGATAATATCATCTACATAAATTTGAACTAAAAGCAAATCATCACCAGAATTGAAATAAAACAAGGTTTTATCAATTGTACCTCTTGTGAACCCACTTTCTAAAAGAAATTGAGCAAGAGTTTCATACCATGCTCTTGGTGCTTGCTTTAGTCCATATAATGCCTTGTCAAGCCTGTAGACATAATCTGGATGCTTGGGATCTACAAATCCTGGTGGTTGTTCAACAAACACTTCTTCTTCAAGCTTCCCATTGAGAAAAGCACTTTTCACATCCATCTGAAAGACTTTAAACTTCTTGTGTGCAGCATAGGCCAGAAAAATTCTTATGGCCTCCAATCTTGCAACTGGAGCAAAGGTTTCATCATAGTCAATCCCTTCCTGTTGTGAATAACCTTTAGCCACAAGTCTAGCCTTGTTTCTTGTAATCACACCTTCACTGTCAGTCTTGTTTCTGAAAACCCACTTTGTACCTACAATTGATCTATTCTTTGGTCTAGGTACAAGTGTCCAGACTTCATTTCTTTCAAATTCATTTAACTCTTCTTGCATTGCTGTAATCCAATTAGCATCTTGAAAAGCTTCCTCCACCTTCTTTGGTTCTGTTTGAGACAAGAAAGCATGATACAGACACTCATTATTTGTTGCACTTCTAGTTCTCACACTAGCATCAGGATCTCCAATTATGAGATCAGGTGTGTGTGCCTGTGTCCACTTTCTTGCTATTGGTAAGTGGTTTCTTGCATCATTATTGGATCCTCCCCCTTGATCCATGCTCTCCTGATTCATATGTTGACTTTCTGCAGCATCTGAGGCTCCCCCTGAATTGGATGGCTCAGAGTTTGAACTGTCAGAGTTTGAATCAGTTTCCTCAACTGAGTCATTTTCTGTGTCTTGTTGAGCTTCTTCACGCTCCCCCTCAACTGATTCTCTATGTTGTTCAATTTGAGAATTTTCAGTTTCTCCAGTATTTACCAGTAGAGGTTCAGAGTATGCTTCGTCAGAGTTTATCAGAACCGCTTCATCAGAGTTTGTCGGTACTGCTTCATCAGAGTTTACATCATCAGAAAATAAACCTTCATTTTCAAAGCGCAGTTGATCATATTCAATTTCATATTCAAGTCCAGTTATTTTCTTGTCATCAAATGACACATGTATGGATTCCATGATCACTTTAGTTCTCAGATTGTAAACTCTGAATGCTTTTGTTGATAATGGATAGCCAACAAAGATTCCTTCATCAGCTTTTAACTCGAACTTGGTCAACTGTTCAGGATGAGTCTTCAACACAAAGCATTTGCATCCAAATATATGAAAATATTTCAAATTTGGCTTCTTATTTTTCACCATCTCATATGGTGTTTTCCCATGCTTGTTGATCAATGTTGCATTCTGAGTAAAACAAGCAGTTTGAACAGCTTCTGCCCAGAAATAGGTTGGTAACTTTGCTTCATCAAGCATAGTTCTGGCAGCTTCGATTAGAGTTCTGTTCTTTCTTTCAACTACACCATTTTGCTGTGGAGTTCCAGGTGCAGAAAATTCTTGTTTCACTCCTCTTTCTTTGCAGAAAGCTTCCATTATTGAATTTCTGAATTCAGTTCCATTATCACTCCTTATAATTTTGACTTTGTGCTGTGATCCTTTGTCCAGTAGATTTACATGATCCATCAGAGTTTGAGCAGTTTCATCCTTCTTTGATAAGAAATACACCCATGTATATCTAGCATATTCATCAACAATTACTAGAGCATATTTCTTTCTGCCCATAGACATCACATTCACTGGTCCAAAGAGATCAACATGTAGAAGATGATAAGGTTCCACTACTGAAGATTCAGATTTGCTCTTGAAAGATGACTTCCTTTGCTTGGCTTTTTGACAAGAATCACATAGGCCATCTAAGCTAAGTATTGACTTCGGAAGTCCCCTTACAAGATCCTTTCTTATTAGCTCATTAATGTTGTTCAAATTGAGATGAGAGAGCTTCTTATGCCAGTTCCAACTCTCTTCATTTGACATTCTTGCAGTCAGACACACTGTTTTTCCATCAGAGTTTGTTACCAAACTTGCTTCATAAATGTTGTTGTGCCTGTGTCCAACTAGAACAACTCTTCCAGTAGATTTACTGATAACTTCACAGTATTCAGTATGAAAATCTACATGGTTTCCTCTATCACAGATTTGACTCACAGATAGCAGATTATGCTTGAGTCCTGAGACTAGAGCTACATTTGTGATGATGACACTTCCAAGATTAATATTGCCATATCCCAGAGTGTGTCCTATGTTGCCATCTCCATAGGAAACCTTTGGGCCAGCCTTCTCCTCAAAGTCTGATAGCAGGGCTTTATTTCCAGTCATATGTCCTGAGCATCCACTGTCCAAGATAAGTGTGCTCTCTTTTATACCCTGCAATCACAAACAAACACTAGGTGTTAGTTTTAAGGACCCAGACTTGCTTGGATCCTTTGTCTTTCTTAATAGTGTTAGCTTTTGCAGCGGAATTACTATCAACAGAGTTTAAACTAACATTGTCAGACTTTATACTTGCAGAGTTTGTCCTAACCCACTTCAAGTTGGGCTTTGGCTCATAATAGTTATGATAAATAGCATGATAACTCTTACAAGTATAAATAGAATGCCAAGTGCTCCCACAGTGTGTGCATAATGTCTGTGGTTTAACCCTTACATAATCATTCTTTACTCCTGATTTAGAAGGTAAAGAATTAATATCTTTGTTCTTATTACAAAATCTAGCAAGATGGTTAGAACTACCACAATTATAACATGTTTTCCTTGGAGCAGCAAAAGTAGGCAAATGATTATTTCTTTTATTTATGCCTATCTTTCCATTCCTATTCTTCTTGGACCCTTTTGGTTTCATGGCAGATTTTACCTCTTTGAGCTTATGATTGAACTGTTTTCTTGTCATCAAACCAACATTAACCTGTTTCTCACAAGTTTTTACTGGTCTTCTAACAGCTTCTATTTCCATAAGTTTTTCTGTTATAATATTTTCCTGTCTTTCACAGGTTTAAGTTGTGGTTTAACCTTAACCTTGTCTTTAAACCTAAGTTCATCATTTTCACAATAGCCTAAACCTACAGAATCTGTCTGAAACACTTGATGAGTGTCTCTTCCAGAGTCTGTCCAAGTCTTGATTATTTTTCTTTCTTTTTCTAGATCAGATTCTAGTTGCTTATATCTTTTGAGCAACTCTTGTTCAACATAAACAGCATCATCTCTTTCTTTTTGAATCTGCTTCATATTTTCAAGTTCTCCTTCAAGAAACTTGTTTCTATCTTTAAGACTAAGATTCTCAGATTTAATTCTCTCATTCTCTAAAGTCTGATCCCTATAACTAACATGTACACTTTTCAGATATACTCTTAACTCAGATATATTATCAGTATCATAAGCATAAGTAGTTAGGGGTACCTTATTTTCAGATGATTCAGTCTCATCTCTGACAGTTGCTATAAGAGCATAATTTTCTCCATCATCAGAGTCTGAAGTATCTGCCCAGTCTTTGCCTTTAGAGATGAGTGCTTTCTCAGATTTGCCTTTCTTGCACTCTGGGGCATAGTGACCCATCTCCTTACACCTGTAGCACTGGATTTCAGATTTATCTTTCTTGCCAGACTTGGTCTCCCTTCCATCAGACTTTCTAAAACTTTTCCTTTCAGAGTTTGAATCTTTCCTTGAGAATCTCTTTCCTTTCTTGAAGTTCTT
Source organism: Heracleum sosnowskyi (assembly GCA_030848705.1). Taxonomy (NCBI): domain Eukaryota; kingdom Viridiplantae; phylum Streptophyta; class Magnoliopsida; order Apiales; family Apiaceae; genus Heracleum; species Heracleum sosnowskyi. Next base: position 16,416,430 of record CM061237.1, read on the forward strand.
GAATCCCATCTTCTTGAAGGTCTTCACCATCAATGCAGCCATTTGCATCATCTGTTCTTCATCATCCTCAGAGTCAGAAGCTTCATCAGAGTTTGAGTCATCATCAGAGTTTGATGACTCACTTTCAGATTTAATGACTAAAGCCTTTCCCTTGGCTTTCTTCCTTGATGATTCCTTCTTGATGGGCTTCTCCTCAACTTTGAGAGCAACAGATTTTGTCTTTTTACTCATTCTTCTATTTCTTTGTTCTATCTCCAGTTCATGAGTTTTCAACAACCCATAGATTTCATCAAGATCTGTATCAGCAAGTTCATAATTATCTCTTATTGTTGTTGTCTTTAGATCCCACTTTTCAGGTAGAGATAACAGAAACTTGAGATTAGACTCTTCAATATCATATTCTTTATCAACTAGAGATAGATCATTCAACAGTTTACAAAATCTGTCATAAGTCTCAGTCAAGGTTTCATTGGCTCTTGAATCAAAGTGCTCATATTTCCTGAGTTAGTATGGTCCTCCTATTCTTCTTAATAGCACCTGTTCCTTGGCATCTGACTTCTAGAGCATCCCATATTTCTTTGGCAGTCTTGCAGCCAATTACTCTGTTAGACATCACATTATCTAAGGCACTGTGTAGAAGATGTCTAACTTTTGCATCTTTTGCAATTGATGAGATGTCCTCAGGAGTCATATCTTTCTTTTCCTTTGGAACAGTCTTTTGTTCTTGACCATCAACAACAGGAGTCAATTTAGTCGGCATATGAGGACCATCATATATTCTGTCAAGATATTCTGGATCTGTAGCCTCCAGAAACATGGTCATCTTCACCTTCCAAATTGGATACTCCACTGGCCTGAGAATTGGAACTCTGATTGTTTCATACCGACTCACAGAATTAGGTTTAACCTGTTCAACCTTGGGAGAAGTTTGATTTTCTTCAGACATGATTATTACTGTGTTTGAATCGAAAAACTGTATATATTAAACAGCCTTGGCTCTGATACCAATTGTTAGGCCGATTACACAATATATAATCAAGTATGTATGAGAATAACAATCAAGAACACAAGTTTGTAAATCAACAAACTGAATTATATTAAATAATTCTCTCTTAGTGATGTTAATGAATCACAAAGAGCTACTAGGTTACAAGAATAATATTTCAATAATCGCATCCCTTCTAGGGATAACCTATCTGTGTTTATATAGTACACAGTTACACAATCCTTATCTAATTGATACTCCTATAAATTAGCTATACAATTATTATCAATTAAGGATTGCTTCAGTCTTCTATTCCGTTTCCTTAGCTGTATCAATATATTCTGCTTCTTTCCATCTTCAGAATATATTGCTTCTAGAATCTTTATCTTTGCACCGACAGCTAAGTCAACTATCACCACGTCAGACTTTATCAAACTCTGACTGGCTTCAATGTAAACTCTTCACCCAGTCAGACTTTATCAAACTCTGACTGGCTTCTAGATAAACTCTGATATGTACCTGGTACTTAAACACTGATGAACAAACGTCAGCAATTATATCTAATAAACGACATAGTACAATTCTAGTTTAACTTATACAATCACCAAAAGCTTAGACAAAAAGTAAATAAATATGCGCTAAGATGCACTAAGTCAAGCATCTGCATCTTCTTCATCCGACTTATCTCCATCCTCGACATAATTATCGCACAATTCTTCAACATTAATTTTCAATGTGGGATTCTCTTCGATTGTTTTTCTCAGAATTGTTTTCAGTTTCTGGTTCATTGCCGCTAATATGATTTTTGAGTAGCTTGAGTGGCCCCAGCCTTGTTAATGTTGACCATCTTATGCTGCAACAAACCAAATCTCAGCTTGATGATCAGATACAATCATGTACGGGAAATATGAACTTCCTAAATAGTTTGGCAAGATATCATGTACCTTAATTATTTTTCAGATCACAAGTTCCATAATCCTTCACATTTCCTAATCAGCAATCTGTCCTTCACGAAAAACATCAGATGCCAAGGGTGTGTCAGGAATTCAGGATTAGACTCTAAGAGCATCTCTAATGGTTTTAGCACCACATCATCAAATTTCAAAAGTACAACCAATACTGGACTCCCAGGATATTAGTTACCTGTTTTCTTCCATACAAGAATGTGCATCCTCATAAGAGATTGGCAAAGATAAAATAACATGAAGTGATTTCATTCTAGGCTGAACCACAAAACCAATCTGAACTTGATTTGGAAAAGAACACCAGCATAAAATGCTAAACTAATAAATAAAACAGCCATAAAATACAACCTGCATATATATATCATTAACAGGTCATAACCATAACCTGCAGAAACAATCGAATAAAATGTAGCAGTCTAGCAGTAACACTACAGTTTACAGTAGTCAGCACTTGCCACTAAAAGTCTAAAACTGACCTAAATCATCTAAGCAGTAACTATCAGAAACATTAAAAACAGAACATAATAGAAAAAACAGTGTAGAACTGGGGATTACAAAGACATCTATGTCCACAACTTAAAACATATTTTCTTTTTGATAAGTTTACTATAATTTTACATATTTTCTGTACTCTCATCTAAAATCTCCAAACCAACTTGATCATCACCTGCACTTAGTACCTAAATGGAATAAACCAGAGCGACTTAAAATAACCAAGTCTCCAGCCATAGAAATGCACAAGCCCTGACTATAACACAACTTTCATAGCAGACACTTCAAACCATCAAGGCTAATAAAAAATTGCACACTTAAAAAAAACAGATACTTGGTCATCCAACCATGTCACACCTACAGCTGAGCTTTTAAGTGTCAATTTCCTATATATTTTTAGCTCCGACTTCATCAACCTTGCAACCTGAACTTTCCGATCCCAAGCAAGTGCAAGTAGCCCAACTCTCTCTGATGTTTTCTCAGACACGTTTTCTACAACAAATCTTCATAAATAACACAATTTCTTTGCTTTCAAAATTTAATTCGGCTTGGCTACATCCATACTTATTAACTATACTCAAATTTATTAATTAATTAATTTACTTAAAACATACCGACGGAAGAAGTGAATGGTTGTCTCATGTATTTCCAGGCATCAGAAGGCATACACCCCTCTCGAACCCCATCAGGTCTTGGAAGTTGTGCATAGACTTCAACACCTGGATTAAATTTTGCCTGCACTTCAGAGGAACATAGAATTTAACATTGACAACAAAAAACTGCTGCATTCTTACAGAAATTCATGTGCAGGGGGAATATATAGCTTTTGGACAATCTTATATAAATCATGTACCACTAGTGTAATATCCGTGAATTTTATTATTTGATTAAATGATATATTTAATCTAAAATATTTATTTTGGAATATTGGAATATTATTATATGATATTTAGTGTGTGATTATGTGCTAAATGGTGAGTCAGAAGCCCCTTTCAAAAATTTCGTCATTTGGAATTTTCTTCAAATTTGAGCCGTTTTGATAATTCAAGGCCCTGTTGAAATTTCGTACATTCATTTTTAATTCTTCGTCTTTCGTATTCGAATCGTTATCGAAAGGGTTATGGGATTCTATTTAACCCTACCTATTTGATTCTGCAAATCAATTTCAATTTTTGATCCGAAAAAGGAAAAATCGTTCCGAACCCTAATTGCTTAAGGGGACGGATTTATCGTTCTATATCAATATTGAAGTTGTTATAGCCCTAGTATTCTTGAGCATTAGTTATATAATGATATATATCAATTTGGATAATCATCAACCTTTTTAACCCCTTATTTTTCGTAAAACGTGTTTTTGACCTAATTAGGGTTTTTAAACGATCTAACGAATCAATATCGATCCAAAAATGTTATTTGGGGTATTATTTTTCCAGAAATATAAAAAGACAAATCAGACTTCATAACTCATAGCAAATCTTCAGCAATTACTCAAAAAATCCGAAATTCCCAAAAATTATTTTTGTGTTCTTGATCTTCAATCAATTCGTTCTAAGTGTTATTGAAGTCCAAATTTGAAGTTCTTATACTCAAATCAAAGCTCCAAAAATCTAGTTTCAGAATCTTCCAACCTCATCATCATCTGGTAAGTATTCGATTTTATATTGATTTTACAAGTTTCGAATTATAACTAGGGTTCTTGATTCGATTTGGGGATTTTCATTCTGTTGATTCTCCGTTCAATTGGTTGCTTCTAACATGTTCCTAGGGTTCTAATTAGCAAGAATCCATGCTTTAATTTCATGTTTATGTTCAATTTAGTCGGGTTTTGATTTCGGGTTTTGACCCGATTTTAGGGCTGTAAACGAACAGAGTCGAGCCGAGTTTTGTCCGAATCGAGCCGAGTTTGATTTTTTTTAAAACGAACCGAGTCGAGCCGAGCTTTCTAATTGAACGAAAAGTGATGTTCAAGATCGGCTCGTTAATAAACGAGCCGAACACGAGTTTGTTCACGAACATTTCGAGTCGAGCCGAACACAAACCGAACTCGAGTCGAGTCGAGTTGTTCACTTATAGTTCGTACTTTTATACTCAACCAAATCCAATTTTTAAAATTACTTACTCGATTTACAGTCTCACGCCTAAAATCACATCTTAAGAATACACAATTATGTTTGAATTTCAATACTAAAAGTTAATTTTATTTTCTTCTAATAATCATATAGGTTAATATTCGTATTTATGAGTAATCAAACCTTACTCACTTCACCTAATAACAATAGTTAAAATAAAACAATTTTATCACTAACTTAGAGCCTCTCTAAGAGCCTGCTCTTTATCTTGGCTCTTAACTTGAAATTTGAGGAGCTTTACAACTTTTTTTTCTCCAAGATACTCTTATTAACCTTAAATTCACTAAAAGTCTCATCTTTCTCCTCAATTTTAAGAGATACGAGCCACTTTTAAATAATATTATATAATAAATTAATAAGACAAACTCTCTTTCTCTATTCACTTTCTTTTGTAATTTTATGAATGCAACTTATAAATTTTAATAATGAAAAACTAATTTGGATCGGATATAAAGAGTTTAACTTTTGATAGTACGTTGATGTTATACCTTTTAGATATAACAAATACAATTCCCTATTCAATCACAAAATAACTAAAATAGATCGCAATTAAGTTTTATTTAACATATTCAAATTGTTAAGGATATTATGAAATTCACAAATTTAAAATTAGTTAAACGAATCGAGCCGAGTTTAACGAGTTCGAGCCGAGCTCGAGCCGATCCCGAGCAAAACGAGCCGAGTTCGAGTCGAACAGGTGTAAAGCTCGGCTCGAGCTCATTTACTAACCGAACACATTTTCATGTTCAAGCTCGTGTTCATTTAGTAAACGAACCGAGCCGAGTCCATCTAAAACGAGCCGAGCTCGAGTTTTGTTCACGAACGGCTCTGTTCGCTTACAGCCCTACCCGATTTCTTCTTTCGATTCGTACGTTCTTGATATTGATCTGACATTGTTTTTGATAAAGGGCTTTTATTGTATGAGTTATAAGCTTCATTTTGGTATATTAATCTTTGAGTTTCATGTACGGAATAGGTAGATCGGGTTTCCGGCCGAGGTCGTTGCCGGAGAATTCTTTGAACGGATTCTGGGCACGATTCCGGCTAGGGACAGATGTTTTGATGTGTGGGTTTTGTTTGGCTTGAAAAGGCGAACAAAAGCCCTCTGGTTTGATTTGTGTTTGGACGGAATCGAAGAATTCCGGCGGCCGGAGACCGGCCGGATTCTGGAAAACCCAGAATCCGGTGGGTTGTTCTTGGCGACCCGGAATTGTTCTTCCCGACCCGTTTACCCGATTTTTCGACCCGGTTTCAATCTTCAAAACCCTAATTCATTTTCAGAAAACTGTTTTTGAATTTTATTTTTAAATTTAATTCGAAAATAGTTTAAAAAAACTTTAAAAATTCATATTTTTATTTTAAAAATATATTTTAATATCAGAAAAATTCTGATAAATTATATTTATTATTTTAAATCCGAAAATTGATTAAACTTAATTATTTTAATTATTTTTAATTAATAATTAATTTATTAATTAATTGGTTAATTCTTTTAATCAATTAATTCTTAAAAATTAATTATTAATTAGATTTAATTAATTAAAAATTCAGTTTAATTATTTTCAAGCCTATTTAATTATTTAAAAATAGCTTGAGTATTTAAAGAGTGTCAATTAATTTTATTAATTGATTTATTTTCATTTAAATGTTTATATTGGATTTAAAAATCCGATTTTTGATTTAAAAATTAGTAATGACTTATTAAAATTCGAATAAGTTCCGTATGATGTTTTAAAAATGTTTATAAGTGCTATATGGTTCATATTAATTGTGTGTTGTGTTTTATAGTCTGTATATGCCCGTACTAGGGCAAATATCTGAGTTTTAAATATCGTAAACTATACCGGACGTCCGATACGTAACCGGTTACTTGTTTAAATGTGATTATTGGTTGAATAAGTGTCGAGAGTAGAACGAGAATAGTTAGACTTATTGTGATGAGTTGTTTAATTATAGAATCGAGTTCCCGGAGCAAGGGAAAGGGGAAAGTAGAGTGAGCAGAGTCGATCCGACAGCAGCTTAGACCAGGCAAGTATCTGTGCCCTTACTTGTGATAAAATTTATTATTGTCTTGATTACTTGAATACCGTTATCCCCAGAACAATTCAAATTATCAATCTTTTAACCGCATTTCGACAACTGATTCCATTTCCTTAGAGATTCTTGATTCTTTGATTTGATCTGCATCGGAAACCCTTATTTCCAATTCACTTGATTATTGTTTACCACCTATTGTTGTTATTTATCATCCTTTGATTATCATTGACAACCATTGATTATTTGACTTCCATCTTGACTACCGATTACGGTCATTGATTAACGATTACCAATATTGATTTCCTTATTGAATGAGTACACTGTACCATTGAAATTACTCCATGATTCTTTCTCGATCTTCGTTGATACTGAACAGTTGAAGCTCTTTTGCAATTACTATACATTCAGTTTATCTTATTGAGCATGTTATTGTTTATACCCTATTATAGATTTGGCATGTGTTTTTAAAAATGGACCAGTAATTGGTCGGGCCATATTTATGGTCGGAATAACTTAAGGCCCAGATTGGCCTGGGATCCAGTAGAGGACTATGACATGAGCTAGTCCGGGGTTGATGCGTGGCTGGCCAGCAGCACAACCTTTGATTTGAATAAAATGTATAAGCCAAATTCTAATTCTTTACTTCAATCATTATTGATACAAAGCATGTGTTAGCTAAATATTGTTGATTCTGATATCATAAATTCATATCCTTACAACTGTGATAGAAATGATTCGTTGATGTTTGCTGAGCAATTTTGGCTCACTCTTGCTTGTTGTTTTCTAACCCTATTCCAGTGAAGCGAGAGTATGAGTTGGCATAGCGTGACCGATAGTTCACCAGCAGCCAGGAGAGCCCCTCGAGTCATTGTTATTGGCAGGGTAGTTGTTGTTTTGCTTTTCTAGATTAATGTCTAGATTTGAACTTTAGTTGTGATGTAATAACTCTGATAAAACTGGTATTGTAATAATAAAAGATTGTAGTAGCTTGTGTTCATTGCCATAATCTGGATGCGGTCTTGGTCAAGGGGTAATTGTGTCTTTATATATATTATGCATGTGTTAAATAGTGTTCCGTTGGTCGGATGACTCCTCAAATCTGTACCCCGGGTTTGGAGGGCGTCACAGTTGGTATAAGAGCAACAGGTTTTGGCATTTGAAACAAGTTAGGACTTAGGGTCCAGGATAACATAGAGAGTTAGGAATTCACGTAAGGATATTAGGAGGTCAACTAGGGATATTACGCGTAGTAATTAAATGTGGTTATAATTGCAGCCCCCTAGTTCTAGTTCAGACTCAGACCCTTCCGAGGATACGATAGCAGAGATACCTACAGCCGTTGAGAGAGCAGGACCGTCTCGGCCAGTGCGATATCAGCCTATGCATCAGGACCCAGTAGTCAGGAGAGATCAGATACCTTATCCTATTCCACTCCGACAAGTAGCCCCAGCACCAGTGTCTCAGGCATCAGTTTGTGGGCCTTTGTATCAGTTATGTGAGCCACCAGTTCCACACCATGTGTATCAGAGGGTGAGTAGAGAGAAGGAGTACCTTTATGGACAGGTTATGGAGATGGGTAGGATTTGTTCGATCGAGGCAACCGCTGTCAGAGAGAGAGACAGACTTAGAGATCAGATGAGAGACATTCAGATGAGGTTTAGGGTTACGAGGACTTTGGTTGAGACTCGATTGCACGGATTAGCTTCTAGTCGAGAGGGAGAGACAGTAGCAGGGATGAGACAGATTTTGGATTATGCGATGAGTGAGATTGCAGAGATTTCAGGACCCCCGTTATGGCCGGCAGGAGCAGGTGATCTGTGAGCAGGTATTAGTAGCAGACAGATGTGACATGGATGTATGGTTTCTAGATAGTTAGTATATAGATGCATATTGTAGAATCAGCAGTGCACCGGGCTTATAGGAACGCCTCGGGTTGTTGTTGCATTTTTGTTGTTGTATTGCTGGTCGGCAGTTATGGTTCAGCCATGATATATTTTCTTTTGAAGCGTTCTACGCTTGTACTAACTCTATCTATATATATATGATAAACCTCTTTTATAGAACTATATTTATTCCCCTGTCATTCATTTCCAGCATCATAACTGTTATTCTACTTATTGCAACGAGTGTATCCATACACCGTTGAGAAGATCTGTAAACCTTCGAGATATCAATTGTGATCCTTCCTTCTCTTATATGAACTGTTTGATTAAGCCAATTATTGTTTATTCATCAGCGATATGGCTCCTAGACGACAAACCCGTTCAACTGATACCTCTGACCAAGAAGGTCAACAAAATACACCTCCCACGGGCCGCGTGGACCCGATGGTAATCCAGTTGTTAAATACCCTTACTCAACAAACTGCCGCATTAGCACAGCAGCAACGTGCATTTCAGCAACAGCTCTTAGAACAGCAGCAACAGCATCAGCAACATCAGCATCAGCAGCATCAACAACAGCACCAGCAAGCAGCACCGGCAGTTACGTTCAAATCTTTCCAGGCAGCAAAACCTCCGGAATTTAAAGGATCAGCAGACCCTGTAGAGGCTAAGGCATGGTTGAAAGAGATGGAAAAGGCTTTTACCTTGATAGAGGTGACAGAGGATAAGAAGACAGAATATGCAAGCTATTTTCTGAAGAATGAGGCTAGTTATTGGTGGGAAACGAGTAGGGCTATGGAGCCCGAGGGATTGATTACGTGGGCAAGATTTACAGAGTTGTTTTTGGAAAGATATTTTCCGGACTATATGAGAGATCAGATGGAATTGAAGTTTTTGGAATTAAAGCAGGGAAGCATGACAGTGCCCCAATATGAAACAAGGTTTACGGAGTTGTCAAGGTTTGTTCCAACCTATGTGGATACGGAAAAGAAGAAGGCCAAGAGGTTCCAGCAGGGACTGAGGTCTTGGATTCGTAGTAAGTTAGCTGTATTGGAGTTGGACACCTATGCAGCGGTGGTCCAAAAGGCAATGATTGCGGAGACAGAGAGTGATTCTTACATGAAAGAGAGGGAGAACAAGAAAAGGAAAGCAGGGATACCCGATAAGGGACAGCAGCAGGGAAGTTTTCAAGGGCAAGCAAATAAGAAACTGGGATTTCAGCACGGAAGGAATACAAGTTTTAGGAAACCAGACACCGGAAACGTAGGACAAGATAACCGTCTACTAACCGGCAGTCAGCAGGGACTTTCTAGACCCCCACTACCAGAATGCAAGACATGCGGGAAGCGACATCTAGGGATATGCCATCGATTGAATGTCACATGCTTTAAATGCAATCAGAAGGGACATTATTCCCGGGATTGCAAGATAGGCATCGTGTGTCATCGGTGTAAGAAACCAGGTCACATGATTAAGGACTGCAGAGCACCAGCAACCGTGAACAATATGATTCGGGCAATTGAAGCACCCCCAGTTGTTAACGTCCAGCCGTTAGCCAGGACCTACAATATGTCAATGGGAGAAGCAGTGAGAGATTCCGACGTGGTGGCAGGTACACTTCTAGTAAATTCTATTCCTGCACAAGTGTTAATAGATTCGGGAGCGACGAAGTCTTTTATTTCTGAAACGTTTGCTCGTAGATTGAATTGCGTAATGAAACCTTTAAGTGGAGTGTTGACTATAGAGATAGCTAATCAGGATCGTATCGCGGTCAGTTCATATTATCCCCGTTGTGAGATAGAGATTTTGGGAAATCGTTTTTATGTTGACTTGTTACCTTTTAAGTTAGGTGAATTTGATGTGATATTAGGGATGGATTGGTTGACTGAGCATGATGCAAGTATTGATTGTAAGAATAAGAGGGTTACTTTGATTACCCTAGAAAAGAAAGAGATAATATTTAGAGGAGAGAAACAAAGAAAGAGGTTCCTGACGATGATTCAGGCTAAGAGGTTATTAAGGCAAGGTTATGAGGCGTATCTAGCCTATGTGATAGATATAGATAAGGAAGTTTCTAAGTTAGAAGATATTCCAGTCGTAAATGAGTTTCCAGATGTTTTTCCGGAAGAACTACCAGGTTTACCTCCAGATAGAGAGATTGAATTTGCGATAGACTTAGTACCAGGCGCGGAGCCAGTATCTAAGGCCCCTTACAGAATGGCACCAGTGGAGATGAAGGAATTGGCTGATCAACTGCAAGATTTGCTAGAAAAAGGAATTATTAGACCCAGCGTTTCACCGTGGGGAGCACCAGTACTGTTTGTCAAGAAAAAGGATGGAAGCATGAGATTGTGTATAGACTATCGGGAGTTGAACAAGCTGACCATTAAGAACAAGTATCCGTTACCTCGAATAGATGATCTGTTTGACCAGCTGAAGGGAGCGGTACATTTTTCAAAGATCGACCTACGGTCAGGATATCACCAATTGAAGATTAGACCAGACGACATACCGAAGACAGCCTTTCGAACAAGGTATGGGCACTATGAATTCTTAGTAATGGCGTTTGGACTAACGAATGCACCCGCAGCTTTTATGGACCTAATGAACAAGATTTTCAAGAGATATTTGGACAAGTTTGTAGTGGTATTCATCGACGACATCTTGATATACTCAAGGACAGAAGAAGAGCATGCAGACCAGTTGCGAATTGTGTTAGAAACGTTAAGACAAGAAAGACTATACGCGAAGTTTTCCAAGTGTGAATTCTGGTTGAAAGAAGTTCATTTCTTAGGACACGTGGTGAGCAGCGAAGGCATCAAAGTGGACCCAGCAAAGATAGAGGCAGTGAAAGATTGGGAGAGACCAAGGACACCGACTGAAGTCAGAAGTTTCTTGGGATTAGCCGGATACTACCGGAGATTTGTGCAAGATTTTGCGAAGATAGCTACTCCAATGACCAAGCTGACAAGGAAAAACGAGCGATTCATATGGAACGATAAATGTGAAGAAGGCTTCCAAGAGTTAAAGAAAAGACTAACTACGGCACCGGTATTGATGTTACCAGACGATCAAGGTCATTTCGTAATCTATAGTGATGCGTCGTACAAAGGATTAGGATGCGTACTTATGCAACATGACAAGGTGATTGCTTATGCGTCAAGACAGTTGAGACCCCACGAACAGAAGTACCCTACACACGATTTGGAGTTAGCAGCTATTGTGTTTGCTTTGAAGATATGGAGACACTACTTGTATGGAGAGAGATGTGAAATTTACACCGATCACAAAAGTTTGAAGTATATCTTTACTCAGAAAGAGCTGAACATGAGGCAACGAAGATGGTTAGAACTAATCAAGGACTACGACGTTTCTATCAACTATCATCCCGGCAAGGCAAATGTGGTAGCAGATGCATTGAGCAGAAAAGAGAGATTAAATACACTAATGATGACCAAAGAGTTATACAAGGAATTTGAGAAGTTAGAAATCGAAGTAATTAATCCGAAGGACGCGACGGAAATGATTTATACCATGGCGTTTCAACCTGAATTGTTGGAGAAGATACGGAAGTGCCAAGAGCGAGTTATGAATGATGATGTGAGTAAAATGACAGGTGAGGAAATATGTAGCCAACCGGACGACAAAGGGATCTTGAGATTTGCTTCTCGGATATGGATACCTAACGTAACGGAACTGAAAAGTGAGATTTTGCACGAAGCACATAACTCGAAGTATTCATTTCATCCAGGGAGTACGAAAATGTATCGAGATCTTAAGACGAACTTTTGGTGGCCAGATATGAAGAGAGAGATTGCGGAATGGGTAAGTAAATGCTTTACGTGTCAAAGAGTTAAGGCGGAACATCAGAGACCAAGTGGATTACTTCAACCATTGGAAATTCCCGAATGGAAGTGGGAACACATTGCGATGGACTTTGTAGTAGGATTGCTTAGAACAAAAGCTAACCATGATGCCATCTGGGTTATCGTGGATCGATTGACGAAATCTGCGCATTTTCTTCCGATTAACGAGAGATTCTCGCTGGATAAGTTAGTTCATATTTACATAAAAGAAATCGTAGTACGACATGGAGTTCCAGTATCGATAGTGTCTAATAGAGACCCTCGATTCAATTCAAGATTTTGGAGGAGTTTTCAAGAGTGTTTAGGCACCGAGTTGAGAATGAGTACGGCTTATCATCCGCAGACGGACGGTCAAAGCGAAAGGACAATTCAGACTATTGAAGATATGCTTAGGACATGTGCACTTGACTTTGAAGGCAGTTGGGACGATCATCTACCCTTGGTGGAATTTTCATATAATAATAGTTTTCACGCGAGCATCGGAATGCCACCTTACGAAGCTCTGTATGGACGAAAGTGTCGATCTCCGGTATATTGGGAAGAAGTTGGTGAACGGAAAATGATAGGACCAGAACTAGTACAACGAACAAAAGAAGTGGTTCAATTGATTCAGAGAAGATTGATAACAGCTCAAGACCGACAGAAAAAGTATGCGGATCTAGCCAGAAAGGATGTGGGATTCGAAGAAGGAGAGCAAGTGTTACTAAAAGTTTCACCATGGAAAGGATTAGTTAGGTTTGGAAAGAAAGGGAAGTTGAGTCCGAGATATGTTGGGCCGTTTGAGATTTTGAAGAAAGTGGGCGAAGTAGCTTACGAGTTGGCATTGCCACCGCATATGCAGCACGTTCATAATGTATTTCATGTATCTATGCTTAAGAAGTATCGACCAGATTCGAATCATGTAATAGAGTATGAACCCATAGAGGTCCAGGCAGATTTATCATATGTAGAACGACCGATTCAGATATTGGATCGTAAGGAGAAAGTACTAAGGAATAAGACAGTAGCGTTAGTGAGAGTTTTGTGGAGGAATCCTAAAGTAGAAGAGTCTACCTGGGAGTTAGAGAGTGAGATGTTAGAGAAGTATCCCCAGTTGTTTCCTTGATCTGATTCTGAGGACAGAATCCTATTAAGGGGGGAAGGATGTAATATCCGTGAATTTTATTATTTGATTAAATGATATATTTAATCTAAAATATTTATTTTGGAATATTGGAATATTATTATATGATATTTAGTGTGTGATTATGTGCTAAATGGTGAGTCAGAAGCCCCTTTCAAAAATTTCGTCATTTGGAATTTTCTTCAAATTTGAGCCGTTTTGATAATTCAAGGCCCCGTTGAAATTTCGTACATTCATTTTTAATTCTTCGTCTTTCGTATTCGAATCGTTATCGAAAGGGTTATGGGATTCTATTTAACCCTACCTATTTGATTCTGCAAATCAATTTCAATTTTTGATCCGAAAAAGGAAAAATCGTTCCGAACCCTAATTGCTTAAGGGGACGGATTTATCGTTCTATATCAATATTGAAGTTGTTATAGCCCTAGTATTCTTGAGCATTAGTTATATAATGATATATATCAATTTGGATAATCATCAACCTTTTTAACCCCTTATTTTTCGTAAAACGTGTTTTTGACCTAATTAGGGTTTTTAAGCGATCTAACGTATCAATATCGATCCAAAAATGTTATTTGGGGTATTATTTTTCCAGAAATATAAAAAGACAAATCAGACTTCATAACTCATAGCAAATCTTCAGCAATTACTCAAAAAATCCGAAATTCCCAAAAATTATTTTTGTGTTCTTGATCTTCAATCAATTCGTTCTAAGTGTTATTGAAGTCCAAATTTGAAGTTCTTATACTCAAATCAAAGCTCCAAAAATCTAGTTTCAGAATCTTCCAACCTCATCATCATCTGGTAAGTATTCGATTTTATATTGATTTTACAAGTTTCGAATTATAACTAGGGTTCTTGATTCGATTTGGGGATTTTCATTCTGTTGATTCTCCGTTCAATTGGTTGCTTCTAACATGTTCCTAGGGTTCTAATTAGCAAGAATCCATGCTTTAATTTCATGTTTATGTTCAATTTAGTCGGGTTTTGATTTCGGGTTTTGACCCGATTTCTTCTTTCGATTCGTACGTTCTTGATATTGATCTGACATTGTTTTTGATAAAGGGCTTTTATTGTATGAGTTATAAGCTTCATTTTGGTATATTAATCTTTGAGTTTCATGTACGGAATAGGTTGATCGGGTTTCCGACCGAGGTCGTTGCCGGAGAATTCTTTGAACGGATTCTGGGCACGATTCCGGCTAGGGACAGATGTTTTGATGTGTGGTTTTTGTTTGGCTTGGAAAGGCGAACAAAAGCCCTCTGGTTTGATTTGTGTTTGGACGGAATCGAAGAATTTCGGCGGCCGGAGACCGGCCGGATTCTGGAAAACCCAGAATCCGGTGGGTTGTTCTTGGCGACCCGGAATTGTTCTTCCCGACCCGTTTACCCGATTTTTTGACCCGGTTTCAATCTTCAAAACCCTAATTCATTTTCAGAAAACTGTTTTTGAATTTTATTTTTAAATTTAATTCGAAAATAGTTTAAAAAAACTTTAAAAATTCATATTTTTATTTTAAAAATATATTTTAATATCAGAAAAATTCTGATAAATTATATTTATTATTTTAAATCCGAAAATTGATTAAACTTAATTATTTTAAATATTTTTAATTAATAATTAATTTATTAATTAATTGGTTAATTCTTTTAATCAATTAATTCTTAAAAATTAATTATTAATTAGATTTAATTAATTAAAAATTCAGTTTAATTATTTTCAAGCCTATTTAATTATTTAAAAATAGCTTGAGTATTTAAAGAGTGTCAATTAATTTTATTAATTGATTTATTTTCATTTAAATGTTTATATTGGATTTAAAAATCCGATTTTTGATTTAAAAATTAGTAATGACTTATTAAAATTCGAATAAGTTCCGTATGATGTTTTAAAAATGTTTATAAGTGCTATATGGTTCATATTAATTGTGTGTTGTGTTTTATAGTCTGTATATGCCCGTACTAGGGCAAATATCTGAGTTTTAAATATCGTAAACTATACCGGACGTCCGATACGTAACCGGTTACTTGTTTAAATGTGATTATTGGTTGAATAAGTGTCGAGAGTAGAACGAGAATAGTTAGACTTATTGTGATGAGTTGTTTAATTATAGAATCGAGTTCCCGGAGCAAGGGAAAGGGGAAAGTAGAGTGAGCAGAGTCGATCCGACAGCAGCTTAGACCAGGCAAGTATCTGTGCCCTTACTTGTGATAAAATTTATTATTGTCTTGATTACTTGAATACCGTTATCCCCAGAACAATTCAAATTATCAATCTTTTAACCGCATTTGGACAACTGATTCCATTTCCTTAGAGATTCTTGATTCTTTGATTTGATCTGCATCAGAAACCCTTATTTCCAATTCACTTGATTATTGTTTACCACCTATTGTTGTTATTTATCATCCTTTGATTATCATTGACAACCATTGATTATTTGACTTCCATCTTGACTACCGATTACGGTCATTGATTAACGATTACCAATATTGATTTCCTTATTGAATGAGTACACTGTACCATTGAAATTACTCCATGATTCTTTCTCGATCTTCGTTGATACTGAACAGTTGAAGCTCTTTTGCAATTACTATACATTCAGTTTATCTTATTGAGCATGTTATTGTTTATACCCTATTATAGATTTGGCATGTGTTTTTAAAAATGGACCAGTAATTGGTCGGGCCATATTTATGGTCGGAATAACTTAAGGCCCAGATTGGCCTGGGATCCAGTAGAGGACTATGACATGAGCTAGTCCGGGGTTGATGTGTGGCTGGCCAGCAGCACAACCTTTGATTTGAATAAAATGTATAAGCCAAATTTTAATTCTTTACTTCAATCATTATTGATACAAAGCATGTGTTAGCTAAATATTGTTGATTCTGATATCATAAATTCATATCCTTACAACTGTGATAGAAATGATTCGTTGATGTTTGCTGAGCAATTTTGGCTCACTCTTGCTTGTTGTTTTCTAACCCTATTCCAGTGAAGCGAGAGTATGAGTTGGCATAGCGTGACCGATAGTTCACCAGCAGCCAGGAGAGCCCCTCGAGTCATTGTTTTTGGCAGGGTAGTTGTTGTTTTGCTTTTCTAGATTAATGTCTAGATTTGAACTTTAGTTGTGATGTAATAACTCTGATAAAACTGGTATTGTAATAATAAAAGATTGTAGTAGCTTGTGTTCATTGCCATAATCTGGATGCGGTCTTGGTCAAGGGGTAATTGTGTCTTTATATATATTATGCATGTGTTAAATAGTGTTCCGTTGGTCGGATGACTCCTCAAATCTGTACCCCGGGTTTGGAGGGCGTCACAACTAGTGCAGATTGATGACTGACAAATATGACCACACCTTCTTCAACCACAGAAGGGACCCTCAAACAGCTTCCAGTCTCCCCCAACTACACCTTCCATCATGCTTCCAATACTACTGCTATTTAATACAGCACTCCCCTGGGCAGAAGTAACGGAACCTCCAGAATAATCATCGGAAAGCAAAGGAGAAGCCAAACAACTATGCTTGTTGTTTCATCAAGAAGAGTCTGCTCAAGTAATGGATTTACTGAATATAAGGATATGCTCAGAAGTATCATTTGTTATAAATATGTTTAGCAGAAGGGTAGGGGCTTACCATTTGTTTATTTATAGATATCCTATTGATCCATGGAACATATTTAAAGAATAGATATGTTAATTCAGAAGTATCTCCTAAAATTGTCCCGTTTTCTAACCTAACAATAACTACACACAAACATCTATACCTATACAAATCATTCAAGCATATAGAGCATCTAAATTGCAAAAATATATATATATATATATATATATATATATATATATATATATATGTATTAATCTTGAAATTCTGCAAATCAATTATTGAATGTCAACTCAAACCGCATATATAGCATCTTAAATTGCACAATTAAAAAAAAATATGAACAAGATTTTAAGAAGAGGGCAGTTGTAAAACCCTAATTGAAACAGAAACTAACAATACACTCAGCATATAAGGAGTTCCCTTGAAGAACTAATTGTTCGAACACAAAAAAATACCAAAAAATCCCTAATTGTTCGAACACAAAACATATGACACACAAAAATTACAAAATCCCTAACTGTTTGAACACCAAAATTCCTAATTTATTCGAACACCAAAATTCCTAATTGAAACACACAATTAACATAAACCCTAATTGGACAAACATAAACCCATACTCAAAACACAAAACATGAATATACAAAATCGATATTAACTTAGAGACAAACCATACGATTAACTCCAACATCAAAAACATGAGAACAAAAAAGCCCAAAATCGATATAAACATACTGGTATTTTTGAGCTTTAATCTCCCAAATTTAAATTTCGAGTTTCAACCTTGGTCTTCGAGCTTCAATCTTCGATTTTAGTCGTCAGAGGGGTTTTGTCTGCGTGTTAGTGTGTTGGAGTGTTTGTGTGTCTGAGATGTTTGTGGCTGATAGTGTTAGTGCATTATTGGGCTCGCTTTTTCGTTTTCTTTTAGTATTTTCAATTGAGCGCCTAATGTTTTTTAAAGTCCCGCTCATCTTTTCGGATCCCGCCTAAAATTTGCGGTACTTTTTATGTCATCTATACCAACTGATTTCTAAAAGCATTGCAATCGTTGTCAATTTTTGTACTTTTTAAACTCTATTGTAATGATTTTTTAAAATTGTTACGGTACATCTTAGCTTATTGAAACTCATCTAAAAATATTAATCAATAGCAATGGTTTTTCATCATTTTTCTAAAATCTGGTTGCTATAGCCAATCTATGTTGTAGTGATAGATGCTATGTACTATACACAAGTTATTTACGAAGTATGTTATAGTAAATGAGAAGAACAAGTAGCAAATGATGGTAATGAGTATACAGAGAGAAATAGCAGATACAGAGAAGTGTTAGTTTGTAGTGATGAGTTACGGTTGGAGAAGGAATATGGGTTTATGTCTAAAAGCGGATACACATTTTTACCCGACGCATCTAATGCGTATTTAGGGCCCAAGATCCGAATATGAGTAAATCGGGTCGTGCTGCATGGAATATAGGTATTTTGGGGTAATTTCTCAAAACAAATTGAGATATAATATATGAAGTTATAATTTATGTAAATAATAAAATGAGTGCAAAAATTAAAGTGAAAAAAATTAAGACAATAAATTTATAATTAGGATATGGAGATTTTTAATGTCTGTTAAAGTACAATTTTGTTGACACATGTTTTCTTTTCTTTTTTTTCCTAAAAGAATAATGAAACATGTTTGTTTACTAAAAGTGCAAAATTATTCAATAAATTTATGACACATAATTAAAAATATTATTTTTTGTTGGATTTTATACTGAAC
Source organism: Heracleum sosnowskyi (assembly GCA_030848705.1). NCBI lineage: Eukaryota > Viridiplantae > Streptophyta > Magnoliopsida > Apiales > Apiaceae > Heracleum > Heracleum sosnowskyi. Next base: position 16,435,284 of record CM061237.1, read on the forward strand.
AATTCGTTTGAAGTATATAACATTTTCCATTTATTAAGAATCTTGATTGCATATTATTACATTGTCTGTTTATTATATATTATGGATAATCTAGTATCAAATGGGATAACAGAAGATTAGATTATCAGTGTCTATATATAATAAAATAAAGGTTCACAGTCTATAAGTGGTACTAGACAACCCACTGGAATGATTGAAGTATATTTGTGAATAGTTTATCTTGATTATTGAATAATACTTGTATATTTTGTGTATATTGAACATGATCAAAATATTAATAGAATTATTTTTTTATTCTGATAGTTAAGAAGAACTAAGATTCTATGATATTATTATTGCTTAGGTTCTTAATCCGGATGTAGTGATTGACACTTGTATGCAATGCACATGCTTTAATTCATATAAGATGTAATTAATTATTAATTACAATATTATGTGTTGAGCAATGACATTGCATGCAGAGTGGGATATTAATTACAGAAGGAATCCATGTCCTGAATATTCGGGTTGATGATGTCCCTCTTGAAAGCTCATAAAGATAATTATGTGAATCCCTGCAGGCAGATTAATTTCTCACATAATTATAAGGTTGAGTGGATGATCAAGGATAAATAAGCTATTAATTAAATTAATTGTCATGATTAATTTAATTAATGGACATGCGATATCTTAAATGTGGAGAATTTAATAAGCAAATAATATAGGAGCCGAATTAAATAATAAAAGAATTACGGTATTAGGAACGGTAGTGCAAATATTAATTCTTTAGTGGATTGAATTAATATTTAATGACATTGGGCTTGACCCGGAATGTCATTGGAAGGCCCGACCTAATTGTCCATGATCCCTACTGAAGCTTATATATATTCTCGTTCTCCTTAAAGCTGGAAAAAAATATACACAATAAAATTGAAATTGAGACCTAGGGTTGTGGAATTTCGAGGCTTTGAGGAGAGGAAACTTTGGGAGATCGAAGGCCACACTTCGCTCAAAGGGAATCAAGGAATTCAGTAGAAGACGTGGAATTGAATCGCTTGCGCCGTAGCGATTAAGGTTAATCTTCTTTTTCGAACTCTTTAATTTATATCATAAACGCAGCACCGTGATTTATATGTTCCAACAATTTTTAATATTTTCTTTTTTCCAGACATCTTTCAAAAGACACAGGCAATTAACTTTTTCAACTAGATTAGCATTCATAGAGGTGCATACTTAAGGTTCACAAAATATTTACTAATTCCTTCCCAATATCTTCTGATAGAGGAAATTAAGTATATTATATTAATATTCTCCTAAATTTACTATACGAGTTCAAGTTATTTACTAATTTCCTTACTATCTTTTAATCAATGAAAATAATAAAAGGATATGATTTGAGAGGTGCCAGACGATTTTAGAGGTGCCAACTCACCCGCCCCGTCTTCTCTTTATATAAATACGGTGAAGTGGCGTCTCTCAAATTGTTTTGATCTATTTTTCTAATTTTTAAAATTTTTTTGAATTAATATTATTAAAGGTTCGAAAGTATCTTAATTGCCTTTTAAATGTTTATTAATGGAAATTAAACTCATTTAGTTTTGATGATAACACTTGGCAAGCTGATTGCTTGGTTACTTGGCAAGCTGATTGCTTGTATGATGATATAAACTACATGTTATTTTGTATTGGACTAACTTTGTGTTAGGTCCTGATATGTTTGTAGAAGGGGGGTTGAATACAAAAGATACCGTTTAATCGAAATTTGTCCTTTGAATAATTTAACAATTAAGAACAAATTAGTGCGAAATAAAAACTGAAACAATATTCAAGTTAAATATAACTTATATTAAACTTGACGAGTGTTACAATCTGATCACTGATTACAAGGTTCTTGATAAACAAACCTAGAATAAATTCGACATGAATTTATCTATTTTTGTAATAAAAAGGATCGAATACTAAAAGTAGTTCGATATAAAATCTAGGAATTATGATCTGTTAGAAAGTCAAAGCAGTACAAGTGAATTGATTCTCAAAGATTTAATGTTACAAACAAACAAGAATTTAATTCACTGGTAGAAGTTAATTGCTCAGACAGTTGAAGAATGAAGAAGACAGTTGAGAGAGTTTAATGTTTCTGATGCTCTGTCTTTTTCTTTCTTTTTGAGTTGTAATAAAATGTTTCTTGAAGTCTTCTGCCTTTGTATATACAATCGGGAAGACTCACTTGTGAGTCTTCCTAGTTCAATAAACTAAGTCTTCCTAGTTCATTTTTATTCTAATTTAAATAATTAACTAAATAAATTATGTATTAAATTAATTCTTTACAGAATTAATTTAATAAATAATTTACTTAATAGTATTAATTATTTATAAGAGAATAAATAGAATTAGTTGACTTCTCAATTAATTTCTGAATCACTTAAAACTTAGATAAAGAATAAACATATTAGTACATTGACACTCAATGCACGGTCTGGTTCATGAGTGACAAACGACAATGTCTGTTCTTTATCTGTTTGACTTTAAGCAGTGATTTATTTCCCTCTCATTCAAGAACTCCGTAATCAATATCTTTTGCTGTCACCACTTGAAATCTCCGTCACTTTAATAAATCCACTAAGCTTGAATACTTCACTGAGGCTTGATTAACAAATTGATCTTCTTTCAATGTAGAATCACTTCAAGTCTGTAGATGACTTTAATCTTCATTCTTTGACAGATATAATCTTCTGAGATTCCTGTGACATTTGATTTTTATTATTTACTTATTACATCTTAATTAAAGTTGAGTAGAATTCTCGGTGTTTACAAATAGGCCTAGCTAGACATATGCCTTTCACTTTGTTTTGCAGATTCAAGTTAATTCAAAACAGCGTGTTGATGGTACTGGATCATGTCAATTTCGCAAGCTAATTGCTTTCAGGAATTTCACAAACAGCAAGCCAAAGTTGTCTGTCCAAAATTACCAGAAGATAAGCGAAAGAGCTATAAACGTGGAGATTTTTCAGGAACAGCTGTTAGACGTTTTGTAAGGACTCTATGATATATAATACGTATGTTAAATATATTAGATCTCCCAAACAAATTTGTTTTGACTTAGTAAATTATTTTCCTAAAATATAGGAGTTGATTTTATTTAAAACTCTATCTTTATTCAAAACTCTCCTATTCGGTTTTTATCTCCATATTTTTAGAAGTGATGTTTTTTCAAACGTTCTATTGTTCATCGTTCTTCTGTCAAAACGTTTACATTAACATTACAAACAATTATAACTAATTTTAACGTTGAATTGGATTCGAACGTTACAAGTTGTTAGCTTACTTTTGAATGTTAACTGTAAAGCTTTTAAATATTGGTTCTTGTTCATATTTTCGTGCATCTACTAGTGTAACAAGAACACAAACAACTCAGAACTTTCTTTGCTAAATCTTTATTGATTCTCGAGCTCTATTATATTATATATGTGAGATATATCAGAGGGTCTATATTTTGAGTTGTAATACCTTTATGAATTGTATTGTTCAAGGTGTAATCTGTAGTTGCTGGATAAATTGGCAAGGGAACATAGGGTTTGGTGAATTGTAATAGAGAAGTATACTCGGTGTAGTATAACTTAGAGGGCAGGTTCAGAAACGGGTTATTCAGCAAGCCATTTGTCAGCAGCTGGGTAAAGGGTAGTATATTATTTAAAATTGAACATAGTTAGTCATTTACACCTATTCACCCCCCTCTAGGTGTGCATTATCAGGAAATCTTAATTACCTTATATTCTCCTAAACTTTCTTCTTAAGTCAAATTACTATCTTAATATTTTCCTAAAATTTATCCTCAAGTCAAATTATCATGTTCATATTTTCTTAAACTCAAAGTTACCATCTTAATATTCTCATTTTTTTTGAAGTTCTAAAATTTATCCTGAAATCAGATTAGCATCTTAATATTCTCCTAAAAAAGTTATTAAAAATCATATTTTAAGTTTTACATTCTAATTTATATAGAAGATAATAATTACAAAAAATACAAGTTTCTATACAATAAAATAAAATATAGAAGTTTTATTTTCATTACATTTATTTTCTCGAGTATCTATATTTTAAACAATAAATATTAGAACTTTTAGAAATATTTAAATTAAATTTTATGATATAATAAAATTGATTGATAGATGATATAATTTCTAATTTATTTAGTAAATTAGTTCGTTATCTGTTAAGATTTGTTAACAATGAGAAAGAGGGTCATTGGATTGAAACATGTTTAACAAGAGAGCGATTCATAAGGAGGAGCATATTATATGCTAGAATTTAATATTGATGTTATACTATGTATTTTTAAAATAGAAGTTGAAATATGAATTTTGAGAAAAATAAAAATGGTGATAAATTTACTGATATTTGATATAATTTTAGAATAATGAAAAATATTAAATAATTGTCCATTTCTATATTTATTTAAAATTTCGGTAAATAACCAAGAAGAAATGAAGAATTCAAAAACAACCTTAATTTTATGTTAAAAATATTATCTTATCAAAAACATATTTTGTAGAATTATTTTTAGAAAAAATTAGAAAAATTATTAGAAAGCTGCTGCGAAGCGCGGCTTAGTAAACTGATCTAAATTTAAAAAAAGATAAAATCTATTAATTCCGAATAATTATAGGGATTAAAAACTGAATTTTAAACAAAACTGCATTGACTTGATGCTTATAAATATGGGGTACGAATATAGGATACGTAAATATCTTGGAACATGATACAACACATCTAATAAGTCGAGAAAACTCTCAAGTCCATCACCAAACATCCAAAAACTCAAATTTCTCATTATCATGTGTTGTGGAATAAAAAACGTACATGTAAATTTACTGTCAGGGTTTAAGAGCTTTCGAGCTTTAATGGTTGTTCTTGTGTTTCGTGGCTAAATCTGCCTTCACAAGATGCCTACGTATCTCAATCAATGCTGAGAATCAAGCCAAAAACGCAGTTCTTGGTGTTGCCCTCGGGGCTATGGCGGCAGGGGCACACCAAGGACGTAGTGACTTGTAAGTCCTTATTCGAGGATGAAGTCTAAAACGTTGTAGATGACGTATGGAGCTGTGTCCAAAATGTAGTTCTGAGATGAGGGGTCAGACCCTTTATATAGGCGTTTAGAAGCCTAGTGGATAAGTATTAATTTTCTTGAAGGATAAACCTTATCCTTGACATTGGATAAGTATTATCACTTTCTTGAATGATAAGTCTTATCCTTGACGGTGGATAAGTATTATTACTTTCTTGAAGGATAAGTCTTATCCTTGACGGTGGATAAAGATTAATTCTAGATCCTTCCTTGTAGGAGTTGTTTCCATATCATAACGGACTTGTATTGAAACAAGCCCAATTGTATTAGAACAAGCCTGTATTGGACGTCTCCTAATACAGGTTGTACTTCTAACCCAAATATTAATTACGAAATTAATATTTAATTAGAGTTTCGGGCCTTATTAATGGGCCTTATTTATGGACCAGCTAGGTCTAATTAATGCAATATTAATTATGTCTTTAGGATTATTTTTAACCCATATCATTTGCCCCCCAACTTCTATGATAATGCACTCGGATTTCATATAAGTTATACCGTTCTTTTTCGAGACTTGGGGTCTTTTTATCCCTTACCTGGGACTTACTACCCTTTTTTGGGGATTTTAATATACACTAGTGTTTCATAAGTATCGTCTTGGTGTAAAGTGTGGAGCGACCTACACATTTATGAATATTTTGCCTTATTCGAGGCTAACTTGACATTTGTATAAGCCTTTTATGTCTTATACCGTCTTGTTTTGGCTTCAAGCCTTTCATTGAGCATATCGAATGATGGGGTTTGGACTGAATGTCTTAGGTTTCTGGGGTTTCAACCCTTTACCCTTACGAGTTCTTAGTGATTGCTGCACTCGTAGTAATTCATTCTCAAGTCTATCATATCAAACTTCTCCTGAGCTTGAAATTTTTGCTAATTAACAATAGGCATCTTTGGCTTTCTTTTGTATGTTTATTAGCAACATTCACCCTTCGGGGTTTATTGTATTCAACTCTATTTGTGCAGTTGACATGCATATTTTGTATGCTTTCCTTTCCATTCATTTGTAGTTTGTCTTGGCAAAGCTTTGAGGATGTTTCTACCAATCAAAACGGGTTCAAGATCTGCTTTCTAGGAAGCTCATGATTTCATCGAACCTTATTTCTACTTGTCCTACTAGCGGATCCTTTTAGGATGCACTAAACATAATAAACTTTTAAGTTTGAGGAAGTCCTTGGCACCTCATGCCCTTCGAGGGTTTCTAGCTTATACGAGCCTCGTCCAAACACATTATTGACTTTGTAGGGCCCTTCCTAATTAGGCGCTAATTTTCCTTTTTGTCCAACCCCGGATGCTTTAATCTTTCTGAGAACCAAGTCTCCTTAACGAAAGAACCTTTCTTTAACTCTCAGGTTGTAGTAGAAAGATGCTCGCTTCTGATGTTCCACGATCTTGGCATTTGCCTCATCTCTGACGTCATCAATTAGATCAAGAGTCAACCTCATACCTTCTTCGTTCGATTCAGGCTCAAAGGCCCCTACTCTTGGGGAGGTATGAGTAATCTCCACTGGAACCACGCCTTCTGCCCCATAGGCTAACATGAATGGAGTTGCTTCAGTAGTAACTTTGCAAGTGGTACGATATGCCCAAAGTATAGGGAGCAACTCGTCCACCAAAGTGTTCCTTGAGCATTCAACTCTCTTCTTGAGTCCATCTAGGATGATTCGGTTGGCCACCTCAGCTTGTCCGTTTGCTTGAGGATGAACAACTGATGTGAATCTCAACTCAATGTTGTTCTCCTCAGAATACATCTTGAAATCTTCATTGTCAATCTGCTTCCCATTGTCCGTGACCAGGATTCGTGGGATTCCATATCGACACATTACACTTTCTCATAGAAATTGCAATACTTGTTTGGTGGTTATCTTGGCTAGAGGTTTAGCCTCAATCCACTTAGTGAAGTAGTCAATTGCCAATATCAAGAACTTCCTTTGTGCACTTGCCATTGGAAATGGCCCAAATATGTCCATGCCCCACATGGCAAAAGGGATTGGTGAGCTAACTGATGTTAATATCTCGGGCGGTTTCCTAACCACATGTGCATGCTTTTGACACCGTTCGCACTTCTTCACATAATATTTTGCATTAGCAAGCATATTTGGCCGGTAGAAGCCTAGACGGGTGATTTTATGAGCAAGGGCCCTGCCCCCCAAGTGCTGCCCATAAATTCTTTCATGAACTTCTTTCAAGACTAACTCCGCCTCTTGGGGTCGTAGACACTTCAAGTAAGGAATGACAAAAGACTTATCCGCCTCCTGGGGTCGTAGACACTTCAAGTAAGGAATGACAAAAGACTTCTTGTATAAGATCCTTTCGATCAAGGCGTACCTCAATGCTCTTACTGTCAACTTTCGTGCCTCCAAGGCATTATTTGGTAACCAACCGGTTTCAAGATGAGCCTTAATGGGGTCTATCCAAAAGCCACCTATGTCAATAGGTGCTATTAGTTTTCCATTGATGCTCGGGGTCTTCAAGACTTGGAAGTATACACTTCCGGCATAGTTCTCTATCTCAGAAGAAGCAAATTTAGAAAAGGCATCGGCCTTCATGTTTTCTTCTCTAGGGATATGTTCCATATAGGATTCATCAAACTGGGTCATGATGGCTTTCACAAGCTTCAGATATTTGGCCATGGTTTCATCCTTAGCCTCAAATTCTCCATTTACGTGTGAGACTACCAATCTCGCGTCTCCACGGACTTTAAGAGTATTAACTCTCAAGGCCCCAGCCAAACCTAAGCCGGCTATCAGGGCTTCATACTCAGCTTCATTATTTGTTGTCGGAAATTCCAACTTTAGTGCATACTCAATGAGAAATCCATCGAGACTTTGTAGCACTAAACCTGCTCCGCTTGTTTTTTTTTGATGCCCCATCAAAATAGAGCACCCAGTATTCCTTAAATACCATCTCTTCATCTTGTTTTTCAACTTCTTTGCCCTCCAAGGGTACTACTTCCTACCCCCGACTTCTTGGTTGTCGATGGTACATTCAACCATGAAGTCAACAAGTGTCTGCGCTTTAATGGCCGTTCGAGGCTTATACTTGATGTCAAACTCTCTCAAATCAATCGCCCATTTGATCAGTCTTCTGCAAACCTTAGGACTATGCAGGATGTTTCTTAATGGTTGGTCAGTCAAGACTTCTATCTTATGCGCCTGAAAGTATGGGCGCAGTTTTCTTGAGGCCATGATCAAGGCTAAAGCAAACTTTTCTATTAGAGAGTAGTTTAATTCTGCTCTGTGCAAAATTTTGCTCACATAGTAGATGGTTTTCTGAACCTTTGATTTTTCGTTCACCAAAATAGCTCCCAAGGCGGTGTTTGAAACTGCCAAGTATAGCTAGAGCGTTTCTCCAGGTTTTGGTTTTGCCAATAATGGTGCTTCAATCATGTATTTTTTTTCAAGGCCTCAAAGGCTTCTTGGCTTTCTATTGTTCACCCAAAAAATTTCATGTTCTTCAATGCTTTGAAGAAGGGTAGACACTTTTCCCCTAACTTGGAGATGAACCTTCCCAATGCTGCCACTCTCCCAGCGAGTTTCTGAACATATTTAACAGAGTGCGGTGGTTCCATATCCACAATTGCTTTAATTTTGTCGGGGTTGGCTTTAATTCCTCGTTTAGAGACCATCAGACCCAAAAACTTTCCTGACCCTACGCCAAAGGCGTACTTGGCAGGATTCAACATCATTTTATGGTGTCTCATCACTTCAAATGCCTCTCGGAGGTGCTCTATGTGATTGGAATTATCGAGGCTTTTGACTAACATGTCATCCACGTAAACCTTCATGGTCTTGCCAATGAGATGTTTGAAAATTTTGTTCACTAACCTTTGGTATGTGGCACCTGCATTCTTGAGTCCAAAGGCCATAATGTTAGATATAATTGCTGACGTTTGTTCATCAGTGTTTAAGTCCCAGGTACATATCAGAGTTTACATAGAAGCCAGTCAGAGTTTGATAAAGTCTGACTGGGTGAAGAGTTTACATGGAAGCCGGTCAGAGTTTGTTAAAGTCTGACAGGGTGATAGTTGACTTAGCTGTCGGTGCAAAGATAAAGATTCTAGAAGCAATATATTCTGAAGATGGAAAGAAGCAGAATATATTGATACAGCTAAGGAGACTGGACAGAAGACTGAAGCAATCCTTAATTGATAACAATTGTATAGCTAATTTATAGGAGTATCAATTAGATAAGGATTGTATGTAGTTGTGTACTATATAAACACAGATAGGTTATCCCTAAAAGGGACGCGAACATAGAATTATTATTCTTGTAACCTAGTAGCTCTTTGTGATTCATTAACATCACTAAGAGAGAATTATTTAATATAATTCAGTTTGTTGATTTACAAACCTGTGTTCTTGATTGTTATTCTCATACATACTTGATTATATATTGTGTATTCGGCCTAACAATTGGTATCAGAGACAAGGCTGTTTAATATATACAGTTTTATGATTGAAACACAGTAATAATCATGTCTGAAGAAAATCAAACTGCTCCTAAGGCTGAACAGGTTAAGCCCAATTCTGTGAGTCGATATGAAACAATCAGGGTTCCAATTCTCAGGCCAGTAGAGTATCCGATTTGGAAGGTGAAGATGACCATGTTTCTGGAGGCTACAGATCCAGAATACCTTGACAGAATCTATGATGGTCCTCATATGCCAACTAAATTGTCCCATGTTGTTGATGGTCAAGAACAAAAGACTGTTCCAAAGGAAAAGAAAGATATGACTCCTGAGGACATCTCATCAATTGCAAAAGATGCAAAGGTTAGACATCTTCTCCACAGTGCTTTAGATAATGTTATGTCTAACAGAGTAATTGGCTGCAAGACTGCCAAAGAGATATGGGATGCTTTAGAAGTCAGATGCCAGGGAACAGGTGCTATTAAGAAGAACAGAAAGACAATACTCACACAGGAGTATGAGCACTTTGATTCAAGACCTAATGAAACCTTGACTGAGACCTATGACAGATTTTGCAAACTATTGAATGATCTGTCTCTGGTTGATAAAGAATATGAGCTTGAAGAGTCTAATCTCAAGTTTCTGTTATCTCTACCTGAAAAGTGGGATTTAAAGACAACCACAATAAGAGATAATTATGAGCTTGCTGATACAGATCTTGATGAAATCTATGGGTTGTTGAAAACTCATGAACTGGAGATAGAACAAAGGAATAGAAGATTGAGCAAAAAGACAAAATCTGTTGCTCTCAAAGTTGAGGAGAAGCCCATTAAGAAGGAATCATCAAGGAAGAAAGCCAAGGGAAAGGCTTTAGTTATTAAATCTGAAAGTGAGTCATCAAACTCTGATGATGACTCAAACTCTGATGAAGCTTCTGACTCTGAGGATGATGAAGAACAGATGATGCAAATGGCTGCACTGATGGTGAAAACCTTCAAGAAGATGGGATTCAAGAACTTTAAGAAAGGAAAGAAATTCTCAAGGAAAGATTCAAACTCTGAAAGGAAAAGTTTTAGAAAGTCTGATGGAAGGGAGACCAAGTCTGGCAAGAAGGATAAATCTGAAATCCAGTGCTACAGGTGTAAGGAGATGGGTCACTATGCCCCAGAGTGCAAGAAAGGCAAATCTGAGAAAGCACTCATCTCTAAAGGCAAAGACTGGGCAGATACTTCAGACTCTGATGATGGAGAAAATTATGCTCTAATGGCAACTGTCAGAGATGAGACTGAATCATCTGAAAATAAGGTACCCCTAACTACTTATGCTTATGATACTGATAATATATCTGAATTGAGAGTATATCTGAAAAGCGTACATGTTAGTTATAGGGATCAGACTTTAGAAAATGAGAGAATTAAATCTGAGAATCTTAGCCTTAAAGATAGAAACAAGTTTCTTGAAGGAGAACTTGAAAATATGAAGCAGATTCAAAAAGAAAGAGATGATGCTGTTTATGTAGAACAGGAGTTGCTGAAAAGATATAAGCAATTAGAATCTGATCTAGAAAAAGAAAGAAAAATAATCAAGACTTGGACAGATTCTGGAAGAGACACTCATCAAGTGTTTCAGATAGATTCTGTAGGTTTAGGCTATTGTGAAAATGATGAACTTAGGTTTAAAGACAAAGTTAAGGTAAAACCACAACTTAAACCTGTGAAATTTGTTCTAGAAGCCAATAAGTTAAAATCTGTTGTAATAGGAGAAGCTGATATGGAATCAGATGAAGCCTGTGAAAGACAGGAAAATATTATAACAGAAAAACTTATGGAAAAAGAAGCTATTAGAAAGCCAGTAAAAACTTGTGAAAACAGGTTAATGTTGGCTTGATGACAGGAAAACAGTTCAATCATAAGCTGAAAGAGGTAAAATCTGACATGAAACCAAAAGGATCCAAGAAGAATAGGAATGGAAAGATAGGCATAAATAAAAGAAATAATCATTTGCCTACTGGTGCTGCTCCAAGGAAAACATGTTATAATTGTGGTAGTTCTAATCATCTTGCTAATTACTGCACAAAGAATAAAAATATCAATTCTTTACCTTCTACATCAGGAGTAAAGAATGATTATGTTAGGGTTAGACCACAGACTTTATGCACACACTGTGGGAGCACTTGGCATTCCATTTATACTTGCAAGAGTTATCATGCTATTTATCACAACTATTATGAGCTAAAACCCAATCTGAAGTGGGTTAGAGCAAACTCTGCAAGTGTAAAGTCTGATAATGTTAGTTTAAACTCTGTTGATAGTAATTCCGCTGCAAAAACTAACACTGTTAAGAAAGACAAAGGATCCAAGCAAGTCTGGGTCCTTAAAACTAACACTTAGTGTTTGTTTGTGATTGCAGGGTATAAAAGAGAGCACACTTATCTTGGACAGTGGATGCTCAGGACATATGACTGGAAATAAAGCCCTGCTATCAGACTTTAAGGAGAAGGCTGGCCCAAAGGTTTCCTATGGAGATGGCAACATAGGACACACTCTGGGATATGGCAATATTAATCTTGGAGGTGTCATCATCACGAATGTAGCTCTAGTCTCAGGACTCAAGCATAATCTGCTATCTGTGAGTCAAATCTGTGACAGAGGAAATCATGTAGATTTTCACACTGAATACTGTGAAGTTATCAGTAAATCTACTGGAAAAGTTGTTCTAGTTGGACACAGGCGCAACAACATTTATGAAGCAAGTTTGGTAACAAACTCTGATGGAAAAACAGTGTGTCTAACTGCAAGAATGTCAAATGAAGAGAGTTGGAATTGGCATAAGAAGCTCTCTTATCTCAATTTGAACAACATAAATGAGCTAATAAGAAAGGATCTTGTAAGGGGACTCCCAAAATCAATACTCAGTCTAGATGGCCTATGTGATTCTTGTCAAAAGGCCAAGCAAAGGAAGTCATCTTTCAAGAGCAAATCTGAATCTTCAGTAGTGGAACCTTATCATCTTCTTCATGTTGATCTCTTTGGACCAGTGAATGTGATGTCCATGGGCAGAAAGAAATATGCTCTAGTAATTGTTGATGAATATACTAGATATACATGGGTGTATTTCTTATCAAAGAAGGATGAAACTGCTCAAACTCTGATGGATCATGTAAATCTACTGGACAAAGGATCACAGCACAAAGTCAAAATTATAAGGAGTGATAATGGAACTGAATTCAGAAACTCAATCATGGAAGCTTTCTGCAAGGAAAGAGGAGTGAAACAAGAATTTTCTGCACCTGGAACTCCACAGCAAAATGGTGTAGTTGAAAGAAAGAACAGAACTTTAATTGAAGCAGCCAGAACTATGCTTGAAGAAGCAAAATTACCAACTTATTTCTGGGCAGAAGCTGTTCAAACTGCTTGTTTTACTCAAAATGCAACATTGATCAACAAGCATGGGAAAACACCATATGAGATGGTGAAAAATAAGAAGCCAAATTTGAAATATTTTCATATATTTGGATGCAAATGCTTTGTGTTGAAGACTCATCCTGAACAGTTGACCAAGTTCGAGTTAAAAGCTGATGAAGGAATCTTTGTTGGCTATCCATTGTCAACAAAAGCATTCAGAGTCTACAATCTGAGAACTAAAGTGATCATGGAATCCATACATGTGTCATTTGATGATAAGAAAATAACTGGACTTGATGACTTAGATGGATATGATCAACTCCGTTTTGAAAATGAAGGTTTATTCTCTGATGATGTAAACTCTGATGAAGCAGTACCGACAAACTCTGATGAAGCGGTTCTGACAAACTCTGACGAAGCATACTCTGAACCTCTACTGGTAAATACTGGAGAAACTGAATATTCTCAAATTGAACAAAATGGAGAACCAGTTGAGGGGGAGCGTGAAGAAGCTCAACAAGACACATCAAGTGAGTCAGTTGAGGAAACTGATTCAAACTCTGACAGTTCAAACTCTGAGCCATCCAATTCAGGGGGAGCCTCAGATACTGCAGAAAGTCAACATATGAATCAGGAGAGCATGGATCAAGGGGGAGGATCCAATAATGATGCAAGAAACCACTTACCAACAGCAAGAAAGTGGACACAGGCACACACACCTGATCTCATAATTGGAGATCCTGATGCTAGTGTGAGAACTAGAAGTGCAACAAATAATGAGTGTCTGTATCATGCTTTCTTGTCTCAAACAGAACCAAAGAAAGTGGAGGAAGCTCTTCAAGATGCTAATTGGATTACAGCAATGCAAGAAGAGTTAAATGAATTTGAAAGAAATGAAGTCTGGACACTTGTACCTAGACCAAAGAATAGATCAATAGTAGGTACAAAGTGGGTTTTCAGAAACAAGACTGACAGTGAAGGTGTGATTACAAGAAACAAGGCTAGACTTGTGGCTAAAGGTTATTCACAACAGGAAGGGATTGACTATGATGAAACCTTTGCTCCAGTTGCAAGATTGGAAGCCATAAGAATTTTTCTGGCCTATGCTGCACACAAGGAGTTTAAAGTCTTTCAGATGGATGTAAAGAGTGCTTTTCTCAATGGGAAGCTTGAAGAAGAAGTGTTTGTTGAACAACCACCAGGATTTGTAGATCCCAAGCATCCAGATTATGTCTACAGGCTTGACAAGGCATTATATGGACTAAAGCAAGCACCAAGAGCATGGTATGAAACTCTTGCTCAATTTCTTTTAGAAAGTGGGTACACAAGAGTTTGCAAAGCTTATGCAATCCAGGTATCAAATGAGCATGATGGGAGAGCTTAGTTATTTTCTAGGCTTACAGGTCAAGCAAACAGATGATGGTATTTTTATCAATCAAACAAAATATACTAGAAATCTTCTCAAGAAATTTGGTATGCCTGATAGTTCATCTGCTACAACTCCCATGGCTACAGCAACAAAGCTAGACAAAGACACAGGAGCTTCAGTAGATATGACAAACTACAGAGGAATGATAGGGTCTTTACTGTATCTTACTGCAAGTAGACCTGATATCATGTATGCAACATGTCTTTGTGCAAGATTTCAAGCAGATCCCAGAGAGCCTCATCTAACAGCTGTAAAAAGAATCTTCAAATATCTCAAAGGAACCATAACCTTGGGTTTGTGGTATCCTAGAGAATCAGAGTTTAAGCTAATTGGTTACTCTGATGCAGATTTTGCAGGCTGTAAGATAGACAGAAAAAGTACAAGTGGAAGCTGTCAATTCTTAGGTGACAGATTGGTTTCTTGGTATAGCAAGAAACAAAAGTCTATTTCCACATCCACTGCAGAAGCAGAGTATATAGCTGCTGGTAGCTGTTGTGCACAGATTCTGTGGATGAAGAATCAGTTGCTGGATTATGGTTTGAAGTACTCTAAAATACCTATTTTCTGTGATAACCAAAGTGCTATTGCTATGACAGGAAATCCAGTACAGCATTCCATGACCAAGCACATCAGCATAAGGTATCATTTTATCAGGGAACATGTGGAAGAAGGAAACATTGAGCTTCATTTTGTGTCTACAGACCAACAACTTGCAGATATCTTCACCAAACCTTTGAGTGAAGCTACTTTTACAAGATTGGTAAATGAACTTGGAATGATCTCTGGTTTCGACTAGAGATACGGGTTAGACTCAAAAACTATACATGTTTGATTTTTATGCTCATGATTCCTTGCATGTATTAACTATTATGAGTACCAGTGTCATAAACTCTGAAAGTAAACTCTGATGCTAAACTCTGTTAGTCATAAAGTGTTGGTCATACTCTGATAGTAAGAGTCTAATGCTATACTCTGATTGTAATTTTGTCTGAAACATATGGACCGATGAAGAAAATTGTATGAAGCATAATTCTCAGTAAGTAATTATGAATCCTTAAGAGTTATATAGATTCTGATCTCAAATATGTGCAGTAAGTTAACACAGCATGATACTGTCTCTATATTTATAGCATCTCTTAGTTTATTGATCCTATACAGTGAGTCTGTATTAGCTGTCTGCATTTTCTCTCATAAATTAATTATATTAACTGATGAAAAGTCTAAACTCTGATTATTAATTGCAAATAATTCACCCTCAAATCAAAAGATGCCAAAAAGAGCACAAATTCCTTTGAGATCATGTTGTGCCTAGGAAGATCCAGGAACTTATTGTATGAAATAAGGGCTAAAATCTTTGATTTTTGGTGACTAGTTCCAACCACTGATTACTGGGAAAAATATATATATATATATATATATATATATATATATATATATATATATATATATATATATATATATCTATAAAGGGGGTGAAAAATAAAAGATATATCCAAATGAAAGGATATCAGTATTACAGAGTTTAGATATAAAATCAGATTTTATTTTATACATGAGAGTTTAGGCAACCATTTTTTACTGCTTTAGTTTGTGGATTTTATGCACTTTGAGATGATCTAAATATTGATTTCGGTAAACTCTGCTATTGCACACACTATTATTCACACCTGTACAGTCTGAGAAAAGAGTTTATTGACAAAGAAGGATAAATGGTAAACACTGATGTCTTGTGTGAAATACGCCGAGGTAACATTGTTTTAATCTCTGATGGTTAAAATGATTTCTTTGTTTCAGACATTTTATAATTTTGAGATTAGACATTTGTTTTGAAATTCAAAGGAGTATGATAACAAACGGTTCATATTTGTATTAAACAGAGAGAGAAGTTGAGTGTTTTGAACAGTGTGAAAAGCGGTAATTATGGCTATTTTTACTGCGCGTGTGTATTGGAAGTTGTTACATACAGCTGTCAGCGTATGCATGTTTGACACCTGTCCCACTCACACACTTTTCAAAGACGCCTGCTGTGTGTAGTAATGATTAAAATGTTTGAGTTTTAATCTTCACAGTTATTATTTAAATATACTACACATAAACGGTTCACTCTTTTACACACCTCAACTTTTCATAAGCTTTTACTTACACACATTGTCTCAAACACTTTCATTGCATACAATCTATTCTCTGTTTGCTTTCTTCTAAACTGTTCTAATGGCTACAACAATGTTTATTGCTTCTGGGTTAGAATTTGTTCCTAACAATTACTCAGCTCCTTTAGCAAATGAGAACGCACCGGAGGCGTTTCATTTGATTCAGAGTTTCTTGACAAACTCTGATATCGGCACTGCTCTCATCGTACCATCGAAGCTGTCTGCGACTCAAATTCGGACTTTTTGGCAGACAGGTACTTATGATAATGGAGGAGAGTCTGGATCTCCATCTATCATTTTTGAGTTTCAAGGAGATGAATTTGCTGTTACTCCTACTACTGTTCGTGATGCTTTGAGTCTTGAAGATTTCAATGCATTCACAATCTCTGTTGGAGATTCTGAGTTAGTCAGAATGATGAGGGAGATAGGCTACTCTGGACCTTTGACAAAGATAGGTCAACTCAAAAGGCCATTTTTGCGCAAGGAATGGAGTTTCTTTTTCGATTGCATTACTCGGGCTTTTGGAAAGAAGTGCACGAATTGGGATGCGATTCCCATGGATAGTCTACAGATCGGGTATTCTCTTCTCTATGGCAGTCAATTTGATGTTGCTAGATTAGTCTTAAATAATATTGGTGAGAAAATGCTAGAGAATAGAAATGTTGTTTATTTCTCTAGGTTTTGTCAATTGATATTCAATTTTTGATGTCCTAATGTTGAGATCTTAGAGGATGATGTTATCCTCTCATTTAAACTGCATAAACGTATATTCTCTGATCTCACTAACAAGGATAACAAGAAAGGAGATGTTGGTGTGTTAATGTTGCCTGAGTCTGTGCAACAATTCCTGGGTAACTTACAACAACAACAGCTAGCAAACACTGAAGCTGGGCCTTCTGTGTCTCAACCACAAAGGTCAAAGAAATCTAAGGTAAGGGCTGTTAAGTCTGTCAACATAAACACTGAAGCTGGGGCATCAAATGCTGATGATATGCCTCATAAGAAACGAATGAAGAAGAGAAGAGCCAATAGGGCAAAGTCTGATGCTGCTGATGTTGTTGATGCAGAGACTGAAACTGATGAAGAAACTCTTCATCAGAGAAAAAGAAGATTGGTAGCAGCACATCTGTTTGGTGCTGAGAATATCTCTTCAACTGTTGCTGATGATATTGAAATTGAGATTCCAGAAGTTGAAGCTGTTCCTGAAGATAGAATTTTTATGGAGACTGTTATTCAAAATGAAGCTCCTACATCAAAGTCTGATGATGTAGTTGAGGAAGCTGCAAATGATGCTCCTATACCCACAGAGGATAGAGCAAATGTTGAGATTGCAGATGAAGCTCCTGAAAATATTTTTCAGGAGGCTAATATGGAAGTTGAAGCAAACCTCTCTATCAACTCTGAACATTTCACAGAGGGTTTGGAAGCTGATCAAGATACTGTTCAACTTGAAGAATCTATGGCTTCTCACACTGAAATTATTTCTCTTAACCTTGAGAAAGGTGAGGAAGTTGATCAGACTTTAGCTGCTAAAGCTACAGAAACTGTTGCTGAAAATCCTGATGTTGCAGACAAGGATGCAACAGAGAATGTTCCTTTTGAAGCAGAGTTTGTTGCAAACTCTGAGGATGTTCTTGTTCTTGAAGATCTACAACAATCTGTTGTTGAGATTGTTCAACAAGCAGAGTTTAGTCATACTGCACACTCTAATGATCCTGAAAGAATGGAAGAAAATGTTCTTACAGAGAATGAAGCAGAGGATGACAATGCTAAAGCTAGTCCTGCTCATTCCAATCCTGATATACAAGTAGAGCTGTCTGACATTCAAGCAAACTCTGAAGAAGAAAGAGAAGTCAACAGAGCTACTACTGCATATTATCAAGATATGTACTTCTCAAATTGGTCAAGCAAGGATACTATCTTTTCCAATGAAAGAGCTGCAGATTTTGTGACAAAGTCTTCCAAAGAGATTAAAAATCCAGAACTTCTCAGTCATCTCAAAGCAACTATTGTACAAATCAAATCATTAAACAATCGTTTTGATGATTCTGACAAGGTGATTGCAGGATTAAGGAATGATATAGCTACAAGAGAGCTTACACAGCAAAAGGACAGATCTCTATACATCTCTTTGTGTAAAGAGCAAAAGAATTTTAACTCTAGATTGTTGAAAGTTGAGGACAACCAGACTGCTATGTCTGCCCAACTGACATCAATTTCTACTGCAATTGAATTGTTGACATCAGTCCTACTTTCTAATGATGTCAAAAAGGGGGAGAGTGTACCAAGTGACAAATGCAAAGACACTCAAACTCTGAGACGGAGGGATGATGGTAATGATGGTGATGATGGTAATGATGGTGGAAACAAGGGAGGAGATGGAAAGAGCTTAAGATCAAATGATGATAGAAGATTACTTTCAAGAAGATCAAACTCTGATAAAAGATCAAACTCTGGAAAGGGACATGTAAACTCTGCCAGTGGTTCAAGATATAAAAGTTTGATAATCTCTGATAAGCCATCTACTGATGAGGAAATTGCTACTAAGATGTTTATAGAAGAACATGGAAAAGGTATTACAATTGAAGATATTCAAGCTGAAGAGCAAATGCTTGCTGAAGAACACAGGAAAGATGTTGAAGCTGGAATCTACAAACAGAAGGTTATCAAGGCTCCAAGGAGAAAAGAAAAAGGAATTGTTATCAAAGAGAATGTAAACTCTGATCAGAGTTTACAGTACTCAAGGAGGCCTAGTGGTTCAAATGCTGATAAAGGTAAAGGCGTAATGATTGAAGAGCTTAACCTGAAAAAGAAGAATTATTCAACCTCTGACATTGCTCAAGTTGAAACAAGATTAGCTAAATCAACCTCTGACGCTGCTCAAGTTGATGTTATTACCAAAGTTATGACAACCTCTGACGTTGCTCAAGTTGTACAGAAATCTACACTACTTCCAGGATTCAGCAAACCTAAAATTCTTGAAGACTTAAAGCTTGAAGCTGTGAAATTCTCAGAAACCAGAACTGTATTGGGAAAAGAAGCTTTTGATAAATCTGGACTGGGATCACACAGAGAGAGAAGAATAAATAACAGATCTCAAGATAACATTTCACTGGCAGAATCTGGTATTGGGGTTACACAAGAAAATCTTGATAAGTTAGAATCTGTTCAGTTGATTTTTCACAGAATATTGAAGAAGCAGTTTTTGTTATACTTCATGAGTGATGGAAGAGTTTATAAAGTTGGAGAATCTGATGTTAATCTCAAATCATGGAAAGAACTGGAGTATGTACTTTATCTTTTAAAAGTCAAAAATAGATTTACTCATGATGTTGCTCAAGTGTTGAGAGAAAAGATGCTGAGATCTAAAGCTATGCTTGGAGGAGGAGTATCAAGTGTCTACATTCCAAAGTATAGAGATCATACTGGAAAGTTGGTGGAAATGAAGAAAAATAGTGCTAGATTCAGGACTGCACTAAATAAGAAAGTTCTAGAGTTCAATCTAGAGTCTGATAAGGCTTTTTATATCAGACTTGGCAATGAAATGAACAAGAACATCATCTATTCTTTAAGGGCTGCCATTTATCAAATTGGTGAAGATGAACCAGAATTGAAGGAGCTGAAGAAGGATATGATTGCTGAACTAGATCGAGCTGAGAGAAAGCTGCTGATTGATTATCTCAGGACAGTACCTGATATTGAAGAAGTCAAGTAAAGTCTGACTGTAAGTTTTTATGTTTTCTATTCTAAGTTAAATTTAAACTCTGACATATTTTAAACACTGCATTTGTTATATGTTTTGACATCATCAATTATCTTTTTAACTTGTACATTTTATTATGAACAAGTTGGGGGAGATTGTTAGATATAATTGCTGACGTTTGTTCATCAGTGTTTAAGTCCCAGGTACATATCAGAGTTTACATAGAAGCCAGTCAGAGTTTGATAAAGTCTGACTGGGTGAAGAGTTTACATGGAAGCCGGTCAGAGTTTGTTAAAGTCTGACAGGGTGATAGTTGACTTAGCTGTCGGTGCAAAGATAAAGATTCTAGAAGCAATATATTCTGAAGATGGAAAGAAGCAGAATATATTGATACAGCTAAGGAGACTGGACAGAAGACTGAAGCAATCCTTAATTGATAACAATTGTATAGCTAATTTATAGGAGTATCAATTAGATAAGGATTGTATGTAGCTGTGTACTATATAAACACAGATAGGTTATCCCTAAAAGGGACGCGAACATAGAATTATTATTCTTGTAACCTAGTAGCTCTTTGTGATTCATTAACATCACTAAGAGAGAATTATTTAATATAATTCAGTTTGTTGATTTACAAACCTGTGTTCTTGATTGTTATTCTCATACATACTTGATTATATATTGTGTATTCGGCCTAACACATAACTAAGTAGAAATAAACACCAAAATCAGTAATGAATGATACCTTGCGAATGTCATCCTTATGCATCTTGATTTGGTTGTATGCGCTGAAGCCATCCATGAAGCTTAGCATTTCGTGCCCTGCAGTGGCATATTCTTCACTTTCCATTGACTTTCTTGACCATTACTAGGTTAGCCAACCATTCAGGGAATTGAATCTCTTCAATGAATCATGCTTCCAAGAGCTTATCTACCTCTTGATTTATGGCCTCTTGCCTTTCTGGAGCAAAGTTCTTCTTCTTTTGCTTCACCGTATTCCTTTCGGGATCTACGTTCAACTTGTGAGTTATCAATTGGGGATCAATCCCTGGCATATCAGCTGCTGTCCAAGAAAAAACATCTTCATTCTCTTGGAGGAAAGATATAATCTCGCCTTTCCAGGGTTCAGGCAACAGTGCTCCAATGTAAGTGACTTTATCTGATTCTCCTGGAACTAAGGGGATAAGGATCAAATCCTCAGTTGGCTTTCCCCTTCTATCTTCATCATCCCTTGAATCCATGTCCTCGATTGGGAGAACCTGTCCCCCGACTCCATCAAGTCTTAGTGCGAATACATAGAAACTTCTAGCCATTTTATGATCTCCTCGCTCTTCACCAACCCCGTTCCTTGTAGGAAACTTTATTTTCAAGTGGTATGTTGAGGCAACAGCCTTAAAAGCATGAAGGCCAGTCCTTCCAAGGATTACATTATAAGTAGAGGTTGCCTTTATAACCAAGAAGTTCAGCATTTGATTCGTTGTCTTCGAGCCCTATAGTCATGAGGAGCTGGATTGTGCCTTCTACCTTTGATTCGACTCCGTTGAATCCGTAGATAGGCATGTTTGAGGGTGTCAACTGTGAGTCAGTATATCTCATCTTGATGAAAGCATCGTGGAATAAGATATCCGCATAAGCTCCATTAGCAACCAGAATTCTCTTGGTTTTAGAATTGCCTATCACAGGTGTGATGACCAATGGGTCATCATGAGGAAATTTTACCCCTTCTAGGTTAGAATCATCGAAGCTAATGGCAACTTCTGTTTTGGCACGCTTCGGTGCTTCTCCAACAACAGTCATTACCTCTCTAGCGTAAGATTTTCGTGAATCCCTGGAAGATCCAGCCGTAGTCAGTCCTCCAAATATCATGTTGATAACTGGACCTCGGGGTCTAGGATTACGATCTTGATTTCCTTTATGTCATAGTCTTTCTTCTCATAGTTTCCTCTTTGGTTTCCTCAATTCCCATCCTTGGTGAACTTATCCAGTTTTCCCCTTCGGATCAAGAATTCAATTTCATCCTTCGGCTGTCTACAATCGTCGGTGTCATGACCAACTTCTTTGTGGAACTGACGGAATTGGTTCTTGTATCTTTTCTCCATATCAGTCCTCAGTGGCTTCGACCATCGGAGATCAGCATCTTTTTCAATGTCCATCAGGATTTGACTTCTAGGAGCATTCAATCTTGTATACTCCGTGAATCTTTGTCCGGGATTACCCTTCTTTGGTGCAGGATCAGAATCCTCTGTTGTTTTCGGGTACTTGTCCCTTGCATCATACTCTTGAGTCTCCTTCCTCTTCTTTCCGTTTCCATTACCCCCAGTATTTGGTTCATATTTCCTCATGATCTCCTCAACTTTAATGTACTTTCTAGCCCTGTCTTGTAGCTTCAACATGCTTTCAGGGGGGTGCTTTGCCAAAGACCTTTTAAAGTGTTCGTCAGTGGTTCCTTGTTGCAGGGCTATCATGGATAGTTTGTCTTCCAGATCCGGGACTTTAAGAGCCTCCCTGTGTTAGGAATGAATATCACCTAGAAACTAGACAGAGGGGGGGGGGTGAATGGATAGTTTGATAAATTTTTGCTTTCTTGAAACTAAATATAAACTGTATATGATTATGCTATATAATATGCAGAAAGTAAACAACACACACAATCACTTTAATCTACTTTGTATAAGCAAATTAAATACCACAACTTTCCAAGAAATTCACAATCGAATTTCTGGCTTCTAAACAAGAATAGTTTTTACTTGCTTGCTTACAGAGAAAAGAGCTTAAGATAAAAACTATGTGTATCTCTCTACTTGCTGACAATGGTGTGTGCACAATATATATTCACCAATACAAACTAGGCACACACAATATTACACAGCTACCCCTTCTGAAAGTCCAACTTGTCCTGCCATAAGAAGTTCACTGTGTCAGGAAGGACCACCTGCTTTTCGGAGTCTTTCCCGTTTCTGTAGCTGCTTGTCTCTTATCTTTCTCTCCAAGTTTAGCTGTAGATTTTCCATCTGTTCTTTGGACCACCTTGCCAGAACAAATGCTTCAGTATTTGTCTCCTTTGATTCTTGGTTCTGTACCTTGAATTGTCTTGTTATAAACAGCTAAGTGTTGATAACGTGAACTCCACTTTATTCCTGACTTCGCGATGTCCCTTGTAAAGACTACGCGATATGGCATTTGAGGACTTTGCGACATAGGCCATTTGATGACTATGCGACATAAGTCATTTGACGACTATGCGACATAAGTCATTTGACGAATATGCGACATAAGTCATTTGACGACTATGCGACATAAGGCTTCTGAGGACTTCATGATCTAGGCTTCTTTGACTTTGCTGACTTCAACACTTCACGACATGAGTCTTGAGGACTTCTCGACATAGTACAAAATAGACTATGCGATGTAACACTTCACGACATAGATATTGGTGACTTCACGACATAGCTTTCTTCTGACTTTGCTATATAATGCCTTAGACAAATTTCATTTCTTCATGGCCTTATTCATTTCTATCCTGCTGCATGAACACTTCTGAACTTCTACCAGGACAATTATTCAATGGCCTATATACAATCTAGATGCAAGAAACTTTGCTAAGTTCATTATAACTTTGAGCATACATGATCAAGATAATGTTCATGAGAACAAGACAAGTACATATAGAGACCTATACTATATCCCAGTGATAGAACTCACTAGGTCATGTAATGTGACATAGTCACATAGTGTAGGCTTGTTAATAGTGGTATTCAGACATGTCTTGAGCCTAACAATCTCCCCCAAATTGTGAGTAAGATCCTTAAGCACAATTTCATGTCTGATAACAAGCCTAACTTACATAGAAGGAAATTAAGTAACAGAGAGGACAATTTATGAACATTGAGATCAGGAATTTGATTACATAGAAAAATTGAAAGCTTACAGATTATCTTTGATGCTCAGCAGCTTCAGCTTCCAATTGTTTCTCTTGTAAATCATCATAAATCTTCTTTTTCCTTATCTCTTCTCTTCTTTTCATGTCTATGATGGCTTCTTGAAGTTCTTCTCTTGCAATCAGTTCTTCAATGAGAGGGGAGTCTTTTAGATCATCAATTGCAGCTTTAAGAGCACTTTCCACATACGAATCCAGAAACTCCATCCTTATCTTGCTCATGCCTCCATTAGAATTTTTGTATTCCACAACATAAGGATTTTGTTTTACCCTGCAAAGCCCTTTCTTTCTCAGCTCCTTTGCTATTTCCTCCATTTCAGCCATTTCTTTCTCTTTCTGAATTATCTTCTCTTCATTTTCCTTTCTCAGGTTTTCTTCATAATCATTATGCATTTTCAAGAACCTGGCAATATCTATCTTCCATGTCCTTTCTTCTTTTTCTTCAAAATTCAATAAGGCACTTATCCTTTCAAGCTCATACTTAGAGAAATATTGCCAGCCTCCTTGCTTCATAATCCTTTCTCTTCCATCAGTGTACTTGATCTCTAGATGATCCAACTTCACTTTGACTTCAAAGATCCTTTGAGCCCTCAAAAATTCTAGGGCATCTTCATCATAGTCCTCATCTAGTGGAAGCACATTGATGCCAATAACATTTGTGATTTTTCCAGTCTTCTTTGTTATCCTTATCCTTATGGGTACACTTTTGATCTTCAAATGCTTCACAAGAGATACCTTTCTGGAACAAGGAGAATCAGTCTTCAGTGCCACATCACTTGGAAGTAGCTTCATTCCTTTTCCCTTCATCCACTGTAACACTCCACTAGCTGTGACTTTGTGGAAGTGTCTTTTTGATGTTTCTTTTGTGGCTCCTTCTTTCTTCTATGGCAATTCAAGTTCAGAAGTCTTAGATAATGATTTTGGAGGATCATTACTAATAGTACCCACCCTTGACTTAGAGTTTTGTGTTGTGGTTAAAGTACTGCTAGCAATGTCCTTGACTTGCTGAATTCCACTTCTTGTTCTCTTGGTTGTTTCCTTTGTCCCCTTAGAATCCCTCTTGTCATCATCAGCACCTTTTGTCTTCTTTGAAGATTTGCTCCTGCTACTGTCACTTGGTCCATCCTTATCACTCCTTGAATGAGATCTCCTTCTGTAGGTTTTCTCCTCATCATCATCCTCACCATCCTTCTTCTTGCTCTTTTCTTTGACAGATTCAGGAATGACTCCATGAATCAGAAAAGATTGTAGAGTGTGAATCATTTCTAGTTCCTCAACTGTCCTAACTCCTCTCTTGGCTCTCATCATTTGCAGCACCTGGTTGATCTTTGCATTGTTCTTCATTGTTAGGTCTGGGGGAATTACTAGTTGGTCAATATTGCTGTCTTGAGATAGACTTTGGTAAATTATTGTCCTTGGCTTGGATATAACCTCAGGCAATCTTTGATTTTGGTTCATCTTCAAGTCAGTATAAAGACTTTCATTGTTCATCCCATGCTTTTCAATCAAATCCAGAATGATTGACAGCTCAGTAAATCTCAGTTTCTCTAGAGTTTGAAATGCTAGGTGCCACAAGCAATTGTCCTTGCACACCATGATTATCTCTCTAGGATGGACATCCTTGATTTTCCTTACTGCAACTGTGAAGTACTTGATGCTTTCCTTGATCTTCTGTCTGTAAACCCTTGCATCTTCTTGAGCATTTCTGTAGATGGCTTTCAGAAACTCCAGGAAGGCCTCATCATGATAGATGTTTGAATTGGCAACTTCCTGTAGCTTGGCCTCTGTGATAACTGTAGCTTTGACAGGTTTAGCATTGGGAGTAGGTTGAGCAGGTTGAGGAGTTGAGATGTCTTTAGGCATTGTGGATGGATAGTAGGTGGTTGAGATTGTGCTCTTCTGGCCTACTGCACTTATGACCTCTACAGGGGGAAGGATTATTGGTTTGATTGTTTCTTCAGAAATTTTGCCCTTGAGCTTCTGTTGCTTGGCAGGTACTCCCCCTTTCTTTTTCAGAATGACCTCCTTTTGTTTCTCCCCCTTAGGCTTGGAATCAGACAAGATGTCTTGAGCTTCCCCAGGGATAGGCAGGTTCATTTGTCTCATCATAGAAGTCAACATTTTTGTTGCACCAGCAGGATATTGGAGGTGTTGTTGCCTTGGTCATCCAGCTTGTCATTGAGCTGGTTTAAGGATGTAGCAAGTATCCTGTTTTCATCTTTAAGAGAGGCCACTTCTCTTTCTAGACCATCCACCTTGGAGAATAGTTGTTGAGACTTGAAAGAATTTAGAGATTGATCCTTGATCTTGGCAAAGTCAAATTTGGAGATGTTTGACATAGGAACCTCATCCACCAATTTGTCACCATATTGATTCTTCCAAATAACATTCAGCATTGCATTAGAGTTGATGTTGGCCTTGACTTGATTTTCCAATGTTGTAGCCAGTTTCTTGATGTTGTCCGTGACCATGGCTAGAGAGAGATCCATCCTGTTGACATTAGAGTTGGTTTTCTGGATTTCTTTGAGGATGCCATCCACCTTGGGAAAATCAGAGAGATATGAGTTTCTTAGCTGAGTGAGGGATATATCTGTCTCCTCCTGGATTGAATAAATCTCTGATTGAAGCCCTTTCCCAAGATAGTGCAGAGCCTTCAATTGATTCTTGTAGATGTCATTTACAGCATCATAAACTGCAGCAAGAGAGATATCTTTTGCATTGGAGCCTAGAGAGGTGAGGTAGTCTTCTCTCAGAAAGGCTAGGGCATCCTTGAGTTTGATAGACCTCTTAGCATCCAACCAGGCATCCACATTTCCCTCTGGTTCAGCTGCATCCACTATCTTCTCCTGCTGGGCTGCAACATCCTCCTTGTGGCAAAGAAGAATAGCCTCATAATCAGCGTTTGGCAAGTTTGAGGTGAGGAGGTGTTGAGCTATTTTTGAGAACTCATCAATCTGTGCCACGTGGAGATCTTGAATAGCTTCTTCTGTCATTTTGGAAGGCACAGTTGATGATCCTGAAGGCCTGTCATGTTGCACAGGCTTCAGCCATTCTGACAGAGTGGCCTGAGCCAAGTGAGAGCTAGTGCTAGGCACTTCATGAGATGTGAGTTTTTGAGTCTCCTCCAGCCTTAGAATGGCTGTAGAGTCTAATGTTGTCTCCATTGAAATGGGATGTGTTATAACATCAGCCCTATTTCTCTGTGAAGACAGTTCCACATCCCTAAGGATGGGAGAATTTGGCATAGAGTCTCTAGTAAAAACTGGTGAGTCCTCCATGTTTGTGTTGGTGTCATTAGGATATGCCCTAGCACGCATTCCCTGACCAACTAGATGTGGTTCCTGGGTGGTGAGCACAGTGTCATGCACCATGTCACTTGAGTTTGGCTCAATCACAGTATTGGATTGTGATTGATCAATGTCAGAAAAGTCATGTGAATGACTAATCTGTTGAGAAGAAATGTTAGATGTAGATTCTGGAAGAGAAGTGTGGTGTAGATTAGATTTTGGCAACTCCCCCTGAGAAATAGGAGGAGTTTCAAGTGTGATGTGCTCTCCACTCAATGTGTCAGCATCCTTATTTCTCCTAGGATCAAGAGTGAGTTCCTGATCCTGTGCAGACTCAGTACAGGTTGTAGTGGGGAGACTACTCTTTTCAATGCCAATAACCTGTTGGGAGGCCATTGACAGTAATAGGTGTACCCCTTTTTCCACATCTGAATCCTGTTGGGAGGATCCAGTGGTAGGTTTGGATTTGGATTTCTTACTATGTCTGGTGAGAGGTGACTCAGGATTCTCACTTTCTATCTCTACAATTTCTTGAATCACTTTTAGGGGTCTCTTCTTAGTCTTCTTTTTAGTAACATCAGTCTTTTGGGAGACTGATGCACTTGGCTCCCTAATTTCTACAGATGTGTTTGCAGTGGGGTTGCTGGATGGGATAGGAAGGCTAGGGTTAGACTGTGTAGCTCCTTCAGTCTTAGCCTCCCCTGTCCAGGAAAGCTCATGGTATATTGGCTTAGCAAGTTGATATGATTCAAATGTGTCCTGCATATGCTGGGTCACACTTACAATCACATCAACTTGATTCCTTGTGTCCAATGACCCAAATAGAATCTTGGACATGGACTTGGAATAAGCCATTTTAGTTTTATCTATACCCTCCAATTCATGGATATTTGCATCAAGATAGTTTAAAATAACTTGAAGGAAACGGGGGTAAAAGATTTCATTACCTCTACCACGAACTGTTCTCCCTAACCTCTGAGCCAATTCCTTGAGGATGATTGCTCCAACATTGATCTCCTGATTGTAGGCTAGGGAGTAGGCCAGCTTCACAGCAATGTGACTTATTTGGTCTCATCCTGTCTTCCTGCATAAGAACACCTTTTGGAGTGTATCAAAAACAAACGACCACTCCCTCCTGACATGCTTCTTGTTCAACTTAGCCATGTCAACCTTATCTGCATACTTGATGAGGTCCATGAAAGCAACCATTTCATCATCATTAGCTTCAACAGCATGACCCTCAACCTTGAATCCCAGGGCTTCATTAATCTCTTTTTCGCCAAACTGGAAGTGCTTGCCCCCAATTGTGCAATTCACTTCCTGAAATGAGGTTCCATCGTCCCTCGCCATTGTTGCAACCAAGGCTGTTCTCCAGAACCCTTCCAACACATCAACATACAGAGTGGGGTTCAGGGTCAAGGCTTGGCGGAGGTATGAGGTGTTTAAGAACCGTACAAAGCACTTGTACCTGGGATTTGCCTCCGCCTCTGAGGGAATTGAGAGTAGATTTGTTTCTTTGGGAATGGTTAAAGGAATTGAGGATGATACTGTTTGAGATTTGGGTGCCATTTCAAAAGAGAGAGTGAAGAAGAGAGTAGAGAATTTGTGCTTAGGTTTGAGAGTTTGAGAGCAATAGACAAGATGAAAAGTTGTGAACGGTTAGAAAAAAGTATTTATCTGATAGAGACACTGCGATATGGAGTTATGAATATGTACAGACTAATTGTATGTCGCGAAGTTAAAAATAGTCTGTACCGCAAAGTCTTGCATAGTATATCGCATAGTCTAAAAATGAGCTATGTCGCAAAGTCTTAAAGGTGAAAAGATTTGGGGAGACTTTGCGATATAGTATAAATACCCTGTCTAAAACTCTCTTTTTGGAATTTCAAGCAATTTGTCAGACTTTTATCAAATTTTGAAATAAAATTAATTTAAATCAAAATTCTGTCAAATGTGGAGACTTGTCGATATGGTTATTCTAAGTTGCGAAGTCAAAAATGAACTATGTCGCAAACTCATGAAATGAACTATATCACGAAGTCTCACAATCTCAAAAGTTTGCGATATAAGTCTGTTTGATTTGAACTGTGTCGTGAACTCTGAAAATCATCTATATCGAGATGTCTCAAAAGCTCACAACTTCACCACCAAAAATGATTTTTTTTTCTTTTTAAATATGCAGTAAAATACTAAAATATTTATAAATCATATCTCAGCTAATTTTCACTCCAAATAAATAGAGCATTTAAACACAGTGAAAATTTACTGCTGCAACAATTAACTAGCATACTTACTTAGAACAATTAAATGAAGGATTGAGCATTCCAATTTCACTCACCAGTCTGTTGAAGACAGCTTCATTCAGAGGTTTAGTAAATATGTCAGCTAATTGTTTCTCAGTTGGAACATAAGAGACTTCTATGGTACCATTTGCAGCATGTTCCCTAATGAAATGGTACCTGATCTCAATGTGCTTTGTAGTAGAATGATTAACAGGGTTGGCAACTATGGATATTGCACTAGTATTATCACACATCAGAGGAATGTGTTCTAACACTAGTCCATAATCCATGAGTTGATTTCTAATCCAAAGCAATTGAGCACAACAACTTCCAACAGCAATATATTCAGCCTCAGTTGTGGATGTTGCTGTGGACTGTTGTTTCTTACTGAACCAGGACACTAACGTTTGGCCTAAGAATTGGCAGCTTCCAGAGGTGCTCTTCCTGTCAATTCTGCATCCAGCATAATCAGAGTCTGTGTAACCAACCAGGTTGAACCCAGTTCCCTTTGGATACCATAGACCAAGATTAGGAGTCCCTTTCAGATATTTGAAAATCCTTTTGATAGCCATCATGTGAGATTCCTTGGGATCAGACTGGAACCTTGCACAAAGGCATGTGGCAAACATGATATCAGGCCTGCTAGCAGTGAGATAGAGTAGTGATCCAACCATGCCTCTGTAAACCTTGATGTCTGCTCTTTTGCCTTTCTTGTCTTCATCAAGCTTGATTGCAGTGGACATGGGAGTTTTTGCAGGGGATGAGTCTTCTAAACCATATTTCTTCAAAAGATCTTTGACATACTTTGATTGGTTTATGAAGATGCCATCCTCCCTTTGATGTACTTGCAAACCTAGAAAGTAGGTTAATTCTCCCATCATACTCATCTCATATTAGCTTTGCATCAGCTTAGAGAACCTTTCACAGAGTTTTTCATTTGAAGAGCCAAAGATGATATCATCCACATAGATTTGAACAAGAATGATATCATTTCCATGCTTCTTGAAGAATAGGGTTTTGTCAATTGTACCCCTGGTAAATTGATGCTCAAGAAGGAATTGAGATAGAGTCTCATACCAGGCTCTTGGTGCCTGTTTGAGTCCATAGAGTGCCTTAAACAGTCTGTACACAAAGTTTGGGAAGTTTTCATTTTCAAAGCCAGGTGGTTGAGATACATAAACTTCTTCAGCAAGATCACCATTGAGAAATGCACTTTTCACATCCATTTGATACACCTTGAAATTTGAGTGAGCTGCAAAAGCCAGGAAGATTCTGATGGCTTCCAGTCTAGCTACAGGTGCAAATGTCTCATCATAATCAATGCCTTTTTGTTGACAGTATCCTTTGGCAACCAGCCTTGCTTTGTTTCTTATTACCACTCCTTCTTCATCCATCTTGTTTCTGAACACCCATTTGGTGTCAATAACATTCTTTCCTTCAGGAGGTGGTACTAGCTCCCATACTTTGTTTTTCTCAAATTGATTCAATTCTTCTTGCATGGCAACAATCCAATCAGAAATCTTCAAAGCTTCTTCAACTACTTTAGGTTCCTCTTGTGACAGAAAGCAGCTATACAGACATGTATTCATAGTTGCTCTTCTTGTTCTAACTCCCTCACCAGGATCTCCAATGATTTGATCCCTAGTGTGGGCTCTGTCCCATTTCCTTGTGTGCCCTTGTTCATTTCCTTGATCTGTTCCAAGCTCATTTTGGTTGACAGTTGCATTCTCTTCTTCTCCCCCTGTGTTTGTGAACCCTTGCACAGGTGTTTGAAGAAGATTGTCAACTTCAAGAATTTCATTTTCTAGAACAGTTTGAACATGTGGTTCATCTTCACTTTCAGAATCCTCAAGATAACCTTGATTCTCAAATCTTAATGGCACACTGTCTTGATCACTTGTTTTAAGTCCAGGAGTTTTCTTGTCATCAAAGGTAACATCCATGCTTTCCATGACTTTGTGTTGCTCAGGTACAAACACTCTGTATGTTGTCCTTTCCAGAGAGTATCCAATAAAGATACCTTCAAATGCCTTTGCATCAAATTTTCCAACATGCTCAGAGGTATCTTTCATCACAAAACACTTGCTTCCAAAAACATGCAGATGCTTGAAGGATGCTCTTTTTCCAGTCATTAATGAGTAAGGAGTTTTGCCAGACTTCTTATTGATCAATGTTCTATTTTTCACATAGCATGCTGTGTTAACAGCATCAGCCCAAAAGCTAGTAGGTAGCTTTACATCCAACAACATTGTCCTTGAAACTTCAATGAGAGTTCTATTCTTTCTCTCAACTACTCCATTTTGTTGAGGTGTTCTAGGAGCTGAGAATTGTTGAGAAATTCCTTTATCTTTGCAAAACTCATACAATGTTGAATTTCTGAACTCAGTTCCATTATCACTTCTCAAAGCAACTACAGAGGAACCAGTGCTTTGTGCTTCTCTATCAACTCTCTTGATATGCTCTATTATGACTTGAGGTGCTTCATCTTTGGAGAATAGGAATTCCACCCAAGTATATCTTGAATAATTATCAACCATCACTAGAGCATATTTCCTTTTGGAAAGGGACATTACATTCACAGGACCAAATAAATCCATGTGAATTAGCTGCAGAGGTTTTGAGTTTGTATTGAGCAACTTGTTCTTGTGACTAGATCTTTTAATCTTTCCTTTCTGACAAGCTTCACATGCTCCATCTTGCACAAACTCCAAGGCAGGCAAATCCCTGATGAGTTCTCTCTTGATTAGAGATTTCATTGCCTGAACATTCAAGTGAGACAGTTTCTTGTGCCATAGCCAGAATTCCTCATTTGTGGCTTTAGTGTAGAAACAACAAATTTCTCCCTTGTCTGCAGCCTTGAGATCAGCTACAAACAGGCTTCCTTTCTTCACACCAGTTAGAACAACTTCACCACTTTCTCTTTTTGAGATTGAACAATGATCTTCATCAAATTCCACTTTGAAACCCCTGTTTGTAAATTGTCCAATGCTCAAGAGATTATGCTTCAGTCCTTCAACAAATGCTACATCTTCAATAATGACATTTCCAGATTTTATACTGCCATATCCCATTGTATAACCAATGTTGTCATTTCCAAAGGTTACTGATGGGCCAGCCTTTTCCTCAAAATGTGATAGCAGGGCTATATCACCAGTCATGTGACTTGAGCATCCACTGTCCAAGATCCATATGACTCTTTTATTCCTGTTGCCCTGCATTCACAAGGTAACTAAGTTGTTTTTGGTACCCACACATGGTAGGGTCCAGTTGATTTAGAAACATTTTTGTTAACAATTCTTCTGTCATAAGTTGCATTCATCATAGTAGGATACTTCATATTGTTTGTGGCTTTGGAGTTCACACTCTTAGGCTCACATGAAGTGTTCACACTCTCAATCCTGATTGGGGATCCTGTCCTGTGAGTGTGCATGTGTGTGTGTGATTCACTAGATTGTGCAGAATCAAGTTTATGCTTTAGAGATAAACAGTTAGCAATCAAAGTCACATAGCATGTCATGCAATTAGGCTTACCACAGAAGGAATCATGACTAGAGTTTATGCTAGCAGAATGGTTACTTAGGTTATCAACTTCAACATTCACTTGTTTGTTACACTTATGAGTCAAATGATTAACAGATAGACATTTCTGACATTGTTTCCTGGGAGCATTTGGCACATAAGCATAGTTGTTACCCTTGTTGACACATACCTTACCATTTCCGTTTTGTTTCTTTTTTTTAACAACTTCTTTCTTTGCTTTAGGACTCTTGACAAGATTGTCTTTGGTCTCTTTCTGACTGACAGATTCAGGAAAGGAAGAAGTGTCTTTAGCAGCCTCATCTTCTTCAAGAATTTGTTGTTTGATGATCAATAGTTCTTCATCAAACTCAACAACACTCTTTTTGAAGATGGGTTGTTCAACATTAGATAGAATGGTTGGGGCATTTTTGTTTGTAAAAGATTCTTTTCCTTTGCCCTTTTCTCTTTGCCTTCTTCCTTCCTTTATCATTCTCATAGTCAAAACCAACTCCAACCTTGCTATCTTCGGTTTGTTCCTTGTGATAGGTTTGAATAAGTTCAGAGGAGTTCTTAAAGCTTCTTAGTTTCAATTCAGTTTCAGCAATTTGTTCCCTAAGAGCTTTCTCTATTTGTTCAACACAAATCACTTTGTTTTTAAGATACTCAACCTCCTTTTTCAAACCATCAAGGTTCACAACCATTAACTCAAGTTCCTCATTCTTTTCTGTAAGCTCAAGATTTCTAACAGTTAGTCTATCAATTTCTTCATTTGCTACTAACATGCTAGTATGAATATTAAACATCTCAGTACTCATATCTTCAACAGTTTGCTTATATTGAAGGGGAGTCATATCAAGAGAAGTAAGAATAGGTACCTGACTAGAATCACCATCATCAGAAAATGCCATCAAGGCATAATTTGAGTACTCTTGTTCTTCTTCTTCATCAGAGTCATCCCAGCATTTTCCCTCAGCAATAAAAGATTTACCCTGTTGTTTCTTGAGTAGAGCCTCATACTTAGCTTCAAGCTCTAAGTATGCTTTGTCCTTCTTGACCTGTTTAGGCTTTTTGCACTCAGTGGCAAAATGCCCAAGTTCATTGCAGTTATAGCATCTTATTTTGGACCTATCCACACTCCCAGATTTGTATCCTCCTTTAACTGCACCAGCAATCCCTTTTCCTTTGTTGAAAGAGTTTGAGCTACCTGAACCACCAGCATTTCCACTATTGAATCTAGACTTGAATGGCTGCTTCCTCTTAAACCTGATGTTAGGGTATCTCCTAGCCATATAAGCAAAAGATTTGTTTTCCATCTTGTCCAGTTCATCTATGCTGTAGAACTCATCCTCTTCAGGTAAATCATTCACAACCTGAGTTTCATCACCAGTGTCATCACTTTCCAGTTCCTCAATCTTGACTTGACTGATTTTTAGAGAATCCATTCTTTGACCTAGATTGTCAGCAATAAGGGCACAAGAGGTATTGGCCACTAATCCTTGCTTTGCTTGAATAGATCTATTTTGAAACAGCTCTAACTCATATGTTTTCAAAACACCATACAACACATCAAAACCAATCTTTGTTAGATCTCTTTCTTTAAGGGAAGAGATTCTTGGTTCCAAGTGATCTGGAAGAGTTAGTAAAAACTTCATATTGAGCTCTTCTGTCTCATAGTGTTTGTCATAGAGTTTGAGCTCGTTTATCAGCTTATTGAATCTCTCAAACACTTCTGTGATTCCCTCTTTTGGCTGAGCCATGAAGGCTTCATATTGTGAGACAAGAATCTGCTTCTTGTTCTTTCTTACTTCAGTAGTTCCTTCACAGAGCACTTCTATAAGATCCCACATCTTCTTGGCACTAGTACAGTGAGCAACAGTGCCATACATGTTGAAGTCCATAGATTCACAAATGATAAGTTGAAGATGTCCATCCAGTGCTACTTTCTCCTTTTCAGGATCAGTGTATTTTGAGGGGTCTTTGGGCACATGTTTTGCTGGTACTATCTCAGTGCCATTGGTTGTTTCACCAATCTCGATCATTGGAATAAAGGGACCATGCTTTAGAATATCTAAATACATGGGGTTAGAAGCTTTGATGAAAAGCAACATCTTCTTTTTCCATAAACTGTAATGCTCCTTGTTAAAGGGAGGAATCTTGATACTGCTCAGTTTCTGTGAACTCATTCTTGATCTTTTCCTGTTTGTACGTTAACAGCCTTCGCTCTGATACCACTTGTTAGGAATGAATATCACCTAGAAACTAGACAGAGGGGGGGGGGGGGGTGAATGGATAGTTTGATGAATTTTTGCTTTCTTGAAACTAAATATAAACTGTATATGATTATGCTATGTAATATGCAGAAAGTAAACAACACACACAATCACTTTAATCTACTTTGTATAAGCAAATTAAATACTACAGCTTTCCAAGAAATTCACAATCGAATTTTTGGCTTCTAAACAAGAACAGTTTTTACTTGCTTGCTTACAGAGAAAAGAGCTTAAGATAAAAACTATGTGTATCTCTCTACTTGCTAACAGTGGTGTGTGCACAATATATATTCACCTATACAAACTAGGCACACACAATATTACACAGCTACCCCTTCTAAAAGTCCAACTTGTCCTGCCATAAGAAGTTCACTGTGTCAGGAAGGACCACCTGCTTTTCGGAGTCTTTCCCGTTTCTGTAGCTGCTTGTCTCTTATCTTTCTCTCCAAGTTTAGCTGTAGATTTGCCATCTGTTCTTTGGACCACCTTGCCAGAACAAATGCTTCAGTATTTGTCTTCTTTGATTCTTGGTTCTGTACCTTGAATTGTCTTGTTATAAACAGCTAAGTGTACTAAATTTGTGTTATCTGGTTAGTTTTCACAACTGTCACATACAGAGGTTAAGAACAAGAGACTCTAGATGAAATATGTAACGATGTTAGGATCCCATGCTTTCTCATATCAGTAATTCACTAATAATTCTTTTAGTCAATCAAGAAAACCTCAATTTGATAATTGTCTTAGCAGTGAGTAATAACCAAACATTGGTGCATAAGTACAGACTATTCCAACCTAAACCAGTCCTTATGGGATCGAACTTGATTTATCTATATACTACTTTTGACCACGTGCGCTTGCTTGTTTTTGTGTGAACAAGTTTTTGGCGCCGCTGCCGGGGACTCGGTGTAGTTTTAATATAGTTTATGTGTTTGTCATCAGTGACAGTTAAAGTTCACTGACTCAGATTGTTTTTCTCATCAATTTTACTTTGTTTGGTGTGTTCCAGATACTCTAGTGAGCGTGTATGCGAACACGTTCTCAATCTCGTAAAGATAAACTGGAAGAAGAAGGAGCTAACTTGAATCTAGTTATGGGAGAACCAACAGCAGCAGGAGCAAAGGCTTTGATGGATTACTCTCAGCCAAAGATCAATGATATTCAGTCCAGCATTGTTAGACCAGCTATCTCGGCTAACAACTTTGAGATCAAGGCTGGCACGATTCAGATGCTACAGAACTCTGTGCAGTTTGGGGGATCTCCAACGGAAGACCCTAATATGCATATTAGGGATTTCATTGAGATTTGTGACACATTCAAGTTCAATGGAGTGTCAGAGGATGTTGTGAAGCTGAGACTTTTCCCTTTTTCCTTGAGGGATAAAGCTAAGGGCTGGTTGCATTCTCTACCAGCAGGGTCTATCACTACATGGGAGGAGCTTGCTCAAAAGTTTCTTACTAAGTTCTTCCCTATGGCCAAGACAGCTGCAATAAGGAATGCTCTCACTCAGTTTTCTCAGCATTCAGGGGAAACGTTATGTGAAGCTTGGGAGCGTTACAAAGAAATGCTACGAAAGTGCCCTCACCATGGAATGCCTGATTGGATGGTGATAAATTGTTTCTACAATGGTTTGGGAGGTCAATCAAGACCAATGCTTGATGCAGCATCAGGTGGAGCTTTATGGGCTAAAAGCTATGAGGAGGCTTATGAACTTATAGAGATGATGGCTGCTAATGAGTATCAGAATCCTACTCAGAGGTTATCACATGGAAAGGCAGCAGGAATTCTGGAAGTGGATGCAACTACAGCAATAGCGGCTCAGCTAAAAGCTCTTTCTATGAAGGTGGATTCTCTATCTAATATGGGAATGCAGCAAGTGGCTAGTGTCTGTGAACTATGTGCAGGTGCTCATGACACTAATCAGTGTGCTATATCTAGTGAATCAGCACAGTTCGTGAGTAATTTTCAGAGGCCACAACAGCCAGTTCCTAATGCTTATCATCCAAATAACAGAAACCACCCGAATTTCAGCTGGAGTAACAATCAAGGTGGTCAGCAGCAGTATCAAGGTCAACAATTTGGAGCTAAACCATTCAACCCTGCTGGTTATCAGCAGCAATATGCTCCAAGACAACCTTATCAGCCACCACCAGGATTTCATCAGCAACCTCAAGGTCACCATGGTCAGTCTTCTAATGAAAAGTCAGAATTGGAAGAATTGAGGTTGATGTGCAAGAGCCAGGCGGCGTCTCTCAAGACTTTGGAAACTCAGATTGGACAAATAGCCAGTGTGTTGCTGAACAGACCACAGGGAACTCTCCCTAGTGATACGGAAACTAATCCAGGCAAACGGGAGAGTAAGGAACATGTCAAGGCAATTACATTGAGATCAGGGAAGGTCACCACTGACCAAAACACTGAAATTCAGGAAAACGAAGAAGATGAAGGAAAATTCCAGGAAGAAGAGCGCGCCCGCGCATCCCAGAGCGCGCCCGCGCCTGATTTTCAGGAACAAGAGCGCGCCCGCGCAGCCCAGAGCGCGCCCGCGCATGCACTTCTGCCAGAAAAAGTGAAAATGCCTGAAAAGGAGAAGGATTTGGTGGAGAAAGTGGTGAGCAAACACCCCAATGCATCTCATGATTCCACTTCTAAGCAAGAAACAGAGGGTAAGGTAATCTACCCCCCTCCTCCGTTCCCTAGAAGACTTCAGAAACAGAAACTAGACACAATTCGCTAAGTTCTTGGAGGTTTTCAAGAAGCTGCATATAAACATACCTTTTGCGGAGGCTCTTGAACAGATGCCGAGCTACGCAAAGTTCATGAAAGGTATTCTCTCAAGAAAGTTGAAGTTAGAAGAGTTGGAAACCGTTGCTTTAACGGAGGAGTGCAGTGCTATTCTGCAACAGAAGTTGCCCCCGAAACTTAAGGATCCAGGAAGTTTCACAATTCCTTGTACTATTGGCAATCTATCGTTCGACAAGTGTCTGTGTGATTTGGGAGCGAGTATTAATCTGATGCCATTGTCCGTCTTCTTGCAACTAGGGCTACCGGAGCCTAAACCTACTACCATGTCTTTACAGCTGGCAGATAGGTCTATCATTATCCTAGGGGTATTGTGGAGGATGTCCTAGTAAGGGTTGACAAGCTTATCTTCCCCGTTGATTTCGTTATTCTGGACTTTGAAGAAGACAAGAAGATTCCTATCATCTTAGGAAGGCCGTTTCTCGCTACAGGTCGCACTTTGATAGATGTGCAAAAAGGGGAACTCACGATGAGGGTGCATGACCAGAACGTCACCTTCAATGTTTTCAATGCAATGAAGTTTCCTACCGAAGAAGAAGAATGTTTCTCTATAGATCTTGTGGATTCTGCAGTAAGCAAGGAGTTTGATAAATTGATCAAGTCGGACACCTTGGAAAAAGCACTTATGGGGGAATCTGATGTTGAGGGTAAAGAAAAAGAGGAACAAGCACAATATTTGAGTGCAACTCCGTGGAAGAGGAGGTTAGACATGCCTTTTGACTCTCTTGGCATAACAGAGCTGGAGAAACCACAAGAACGTCTCAAGCCTTCTATTGAGAAAGCTCCCACTCTTGAGCTTAAACAACTACCAAAACATTTGAGGTATGCCTTTTTAGGTGATTCATCTACTTTACCTGTTATTATCTCATCTAACTTGTCAGGTAGTGAAGAAGACAAACTCCTCAGAATCTTGAGAGAGTTTAAATCAACAATTGGGTGGACTATAGCGGATATTAAGGGTATCAGCCCTTCGTACTGTATGCATAAAATTCCACTAGAGCCAGGAAGCAAGCCAACTGTGGACCCTCAGAGACTCCTTAATCCTATCATGAAGGAGGTAGTGAAGAAAGAAATTCTCAAGTGGCTAGATGCTGGGATCATCTATCCTATTTTAGACAGTTCATGGGTGAGTCCAGTACAATGTGTGCCTAAGAAAGGAGGCATGACAGTGGTGGCTAATGAAAAGAACGAGTTGATCCCGACTCGTACAGTTACTGGATGGAGAATTTGCATGGACTACCGGAAACTGAACAAAGCTACCAGAAAGGATCATTTTCCCCTTCCTTTCATTGATCAGATGTTGGACAGGTTGGCGGGGCATGAATTCTATTGCTTGTTGGATGGTTATTCAGGTTACAACTAGATTGGTATTACTCCAGAAGACCAGGAGAAGACCACCTTCACATGTCCTTTTGGTACTTTCACGTTCCGTCGCGTACCTTTTGGCCTATGTGGTGCACCTGCTACGTTTCAGAGGTGTATGATGGCCATTTTCTCGGAGATGATTGGCATAAATGTGGAAGTGTTCATGGACGACTTCTCAGTTTTTGGAGCATCATATGATGAGTGCCTCAGTAATTTGGGCATGGTTCTGAAAAGATGTGTTGAGACTAATCTAGTACTCAACTGGGAAAAATGTCACTTCATGGTGCAAGAGGGAATCATTCTTGGGCATAAGGTATCTAGCAAGGGGCTTGAGGTGGACAAAGCCAAAGTGGAGACAATTGAAAATCTTCCTCCACCAATCTCAGTTAAGGGAATTCGCAGTTTTCTTGGTCATGCGGGGTTCTATCGGCGGTTC
The DNA here is from genome assembly GCA_030848705.1 of Heracleum sosnowskyi. NCBI lineage: Eukaryota > Viridiplantae > Streptophyta > Magnoliopsida > Apiales > Apiaceae > Heracleum > Heracleum sosnowskyi. The sequence continues at coordinate 16,475,377 of CM061237.1, forward strand.
ATTCAAGATTTCTCCAAAATCTCTAAACCCTTGTGCAACTTATTGGAGAAGGATATCCATTTCAAGTTTGATGAAGAATGCTTAGCTGCTTTTGAGCTGTTGAAAAAGAAGTTGACATATGCACCTATTATTACCGCACCCGATTGGAGTGAACCATTCGAGTTGATGTGTGATGCTAGCGACTTTGCAGTTGGAGCTGTTCTTGGGCAAAGGAAAAACAAGGTATTTCATGTGATCTACTATGCGAGCAAAACACTCAACGATGCACAGCTGAATTACACCACTACAGAAAAGGAACTCTTGGCCATTGTATATAGTTTCGAGAAATTCAGATCTTACTTGCTTGGAACCAAGGTAGTGGTATTTACTGATCATGCAGCTATTCGATATCTGATGTCGAAGAAAGATTCGAAGCCGCGGTTGATTCGTTGGGTTCTATTACTTCAAGAATTTGACCTGGAAATTAAAGACAGAAAGGGTACTGAGAATCAGGTAGCTGATCACTTGTCCCGGTTAGAAGACCACAGTAAGAATTCATTGGACAAATCTCTCATCAATGAATTCTTTCCAGATGAGCAACTTTTTGGAGTGCAAGCTGAAGAACCATGGTTTGCAGATATTGTGAACTATCTGGTGAGTAATGTCATTCCTTCGGAATTCTCTTATGCTCAAAGGAAGAAGTTCTTACATGATGTTAAATGGTACTGTTGGGACGAACCCTTTTTGTTCAGACAGGGAGTCGATCAGGTTATATGCAGATGCATTCCTTACAGTGAGGTAGAGGGTGTTTTGCGTGATTGCCATTCCACCACTTATGGAGGTCATTATGGTGGCGAGAAGACAGCTACGCGAGTACTTCAGGCGGGGTTCTATTGGCCAACTCTGTTCAAGGATGCTCATCAGTTTGTGTTGAGATGTGATCGATGCCAAAGGGTTGGTAATATCTCGAGAAGGAACGAGATGCCTCTTAATATGCTACTGGAGGTGGAAATTTTTGATGTGTGGGGCATTGACTTCATGGGCCCTTTTGTTCCTTCATGCAACAACCAGTACATTTTGCTAGCAGTGGATTATGTTTCCAAGTGGGTCGAGGTAAAGGCTTTACCGACCAATGATGCTAAAGTGGTACTGAGTTTTCTGCACAAGCAAATCTTCACGCGTTTCGGCACTCCCAGGGTAATTATAAGTGATGAAGGCACACATTTCTGCAACCGGAGGTTTACAGCCTTAATGGCTAAGTACAACATCAATCATCGGGTTGCTACTGCCTACCACCCTCAGACTAATGGGCAGGCAGAGGTGTCTAACAGAGAGATTAAGCGTATTCTGGAAAAGGTGGTGAATCCTTCCAGGAAGGATTGGTCTTTGAAACTTGATGAAGCTGTTTGGGCTTATAGAACAGCTTACAAGACACCATTGGGAACTTCACCTTTTCAGTTGGTCTATGGAAAGGCTTGTCATTTGCCCGCCGAGTTAGAACACAAGGCATATTGGGCGTTAAAGAAGTTGAATTTTGATTTGGCAGCAGCAGGAGAGAAGAGATTGCTTCAGATTAACGAAATGGATGAGTTTCGTCTACAGGCTTATGAAAATCACAAATTATACAAGGAGAAGGTCAAGAGGTGGCATGACAAGCGGTTGGTGCAAAAGTCCTTTATGCCGGGTCAACTAGTTTTGTTGTTCAATTCTCGTCTCAGACTCTTCCCAGGGAAGCTTAAGTCCAGATGGTCGGGACCGTTCAAGGTTAAAACAGTGTTTCCACATGGTGCGGTGGAAATCTATGATAGGTCACCAGATGAGGCGTTCAAGGTCAATGGCCAAAGGTTGAAACCTTACCTTGGTGAACGTGTGAATCGTGAAGCGGAAACCACGGTTCTTGGTACTCCAGAATGAGTTTGGAAGCACGTCAAGCTATTGACGTAAAAGAAGCGCTTTGTGGGAGGCAACCCACGTATTATTGTTTGTACAGTGAGAAGAAGAAAAAAAAAAGGGGCAGGGAGGACCGCGCGCCCGCGCCCTATACCGCGCGCCCGCGCCTGAATTCCAGGGAGGACCGCGCGCCCGCGCATCCCAGAGCGCGCCCACGCCTGGGCGACTGCCAGAAAAAAAAAATACAAAAAATACAAAACCAAAACCCCAAAAATAACCCCTTGTTGTTGTAATTACCTATTTAAACCTACATCTACCCACACCCATCCCATATAATCAAAACCCTAGCCTCTTTTCTCTCTTCCAAATCAAAAATCATAAATCTATACATACACCTACTTACACTTTTCGTCCCAATTACATGGCACCACCAAAGAGAGGAAGATATGCGGGTAGTAGTAGCACGAGACGTACTTCTTCATCCGATGATTCAAGTGCGGGGTTTGGAGGAGAGAAGTTTTCATCTCCGGAAGCTTCGGTGGAATATGCACGGCTATTGTCTAAGGCCGTGGCTAAGGAGAGAGGGTTTATACCTACTCATCGTGATGGTAATTTGGTGGCGATGATTACCGCCAAAGGTTGGGAAGGTATTTGTGAAGCGCCGGAGCCGGTTCCCTTGGGTATTGTGCGGGAATTTTATGCTAATGCCAAGGCGGAGAAGAACGGTTATTCCGTTGTTCGAGGTTTTACAGTGGATTATACGCCGACGGCTATTTCTCGGGTTCTTAGGTTACCGAGGATGACACAGGGTGAAGAAGATTGGGCCTTGAAGACACGGGCAGAGGTGGATCTGGAGAACATAGTAGGTGTTCTTTGTGTGCCGGGCACGACATGGAAGTACAGGCCGGGTACTACTGAGCCAGTCACTTTTCCGGCATCTGCTATGAACAGGTATGCTAAGGCCTGGAATTTATTTGTATGTGCTAACATCATGCCCTCATCGCATGCGCATGAGGTTACTGTGGAAAGGGCTATTGTGCTGTGGGGGATTCTCAATGGGAAGTATGTTGACCTTGGGGTTCTCCTAAATAGGAGTATCGTGAGATTCTTGAGGGGTGGTACCACGGCGGCGATTCCTCATGCTGCTGTGGTTACTAAGCTATGCACTGCAGTGGGTGTCCGTTGGTCGGAAGAGGAGCAGTTACAGTTACCTAGTGCCCCTATTGATCATGCGGCGATTCAGCGCTTGGGGGATTGGGATGGTGGTTCCACGGATCCGTCTGGTTTAGGGTTTGGTAACGTGAATGATGATGGCATGGATGCTCTTACTCGTGAGGCCGCCAGAGCGGGGCTTCAGGGTGCTTCTGGGATACAGCAGGAGGTGGATAGAGCCGGTTTTGGAGGGGCTCAGTACAGGAGGTTGACTAGGCGGATTGATGCCATGCATGACATTAACCGCCGTTTTGCTACGGATTTGACTCAGGCATTGGGCACTGCTTTCCGTGCCACTGGAGTTGATGTGGTTTTGCCAGATTTTGGAGTTGGTTCTGTTTATCCACCACCGGATACACCACCGGAGACACCACCTGTTGAGGGTGGTGATGATTCTGATTCTTAGGTATTATCTGCACTTTCCTTGTTATTACCTTCAATGAGGACATTGAATATTGTAAGTTTGGGGGTGGTAGTCAAGGATTAGTAGTGTTAGTGTGTCTCATGTAGGATTCATATTGCATATTTAGTTAATTCATTCATATTCTTGCATATATATGTCATATAGAGCATTCTGTTGCATAGTTTGTCTAGAATGTGAGTTCATGTAGTTGCTCATGCATAGCATATTTCATGATCCCTTCATATTTGACTGTTTCTGTGGTGAGTCGATGTTGATTTGAGTGTAGTTGTGATGAATAGAGGGCTGATTAAGCTCCTAAGGGTTGGTTTGCATGCATAGGAACAATTCTTTTTCATAAGTCTCATTGGTTGCTTTTGAATCTGATCAGACCATGCTTGTTTGGGTGTTAGAATTTAACTGCTTGTTTATGTCTAGAATTTTTGCTAGGTTCTTGAAAATGTAGGTGCACTTAAGTATAAGTTTGGGGGAAACCAGGAATTTCATGCCAGTTGTCAATTAAGGCTAGGCGTCAAATGGCTAGTAGCCGGCTCATTGGTAAAAAAATGAGTAGTCTAGGGTGGATGAGAAAAAGGCAAAGTGCACTCATTCCGAAATTGAAAAAAAAAAAAGAGTTGTTTAGTTGTTTTATGCAGAATTGATCAGGTTGAGCTCTTTAATACTCGAGCAATTAAGTTCTAGGGGACTTTGTGCCTAGTGACCTAAGACTTTTCTGGTCTGGGATCCACTAACCTAACGCTCACTACATGGGTATTATTGTACAAGCCTTTAGGGGTCTCAGCCATTGCACGGTCAAATAAGCATATGTGTTGTGTATAGTGGTTTTTGTGTAATAAAGCATGAATTTCTGTCTAACTCAAGTGGACTATGGAGGTGTATCCTAAGGGTTCTTGTGTCTAGCGTTCATTCTGTTTATAAACTTGTGGTTGTTTTAGCTAAGAATAGGTATGGTCTTGATTTGGTCTGGGAGTATATTGGTGAGCATTGCACACACACACGTTCTTGTGTTTGTATGGTTGATCAAGGGGAGTTTGGTTGAACTCTGTTTGGAAGATTGCATTCTGTGAGATGTTGGCTCATTCATGGATTATGGTTAGGTTGAGGGGATCGCTTGCATTATCATATTAGTTGCATTCAGGCATTGCATTAGTTTATATCGAGTCTGTTTATGCTTGAGGACAAGCATCAGTTTAAGTTTGGGGGTGTGATAAGTCGGTTTTATATCTACTTGGAACATCTTAAAATCAGCTTAAATTGGTTGTTTTGGCCTCAAGTGTGTGATGTTATGATGAGTTTTAGTGTTTGTGTGCAGATAAGCTAAATGGGATCAAGTGGTGGTCATTATGCTTTAAAATGGTGGTTTTTGCTCCAGGAATTGAGGGATGTTGGAGGCAAGAAAGTGGCAAGAAAGTTGGCTAATAATCAGAAAAGCAGGAATCTTGGCAGAGAGCCAGGCGCGCCCGTGCCTTATACCGCGCGCCCGCGCGTTCATTGGAAGGAATCATTGGCAGAGAGCAGGAATTTCTGATTTCTTGTTTTGTGGGCTTAGAGTGGTAGCGGGTCGTGTTTTGGGCCTTTGTCATTTTCTGGTGGATATTTTCTAAGGGGAAAACCCTAATTTCCAAGGAGGGAAGTCGAGGAATAATATGGAAGAACAAAAAAAGAGACTTAGATTGGAGAGAAAGATTACATTTTTCTTTGTATTTCTCTCAATTAAGCAATACTTGGATTCTTCTTTATCGTTTTTCTAACATTGTTATTCTTGATACTATTTGATTTGCAATTATCAATTCAAAACTTAGTTTTTATATCATGTTTTCAATAGAACCTGCGATGATGAACGGTTCATTTATGAACTAATCGTTATCGTGGGATTCTAACAGAGTTTATATGGAGTTTAGTGGTTAATTGTTTTATATACTCTGTGTGTGGTGGCGAATTGATTTCCTATCATGGTTGTACTTATTCATTGTGGATGCGTAGCTAACATTCATGATTGTTTGTTAATCCTTAATGATTGCGAAAGTGGATTTAGGGATTTAGAACTTGTCATGCTAGCATAAGTTTTTGTATGATTATCATGCATAATTTGTGGGTGATTTCAACCATTTCATCTACCTTATGTAATCTGAATAGATAACCTGCTCATTCAACCACTATGTTTTCAATCTCTATAGACATATAGGGACTAAGCATATCTGGTGTCCATTTAGCTTCTATCTATCTGTGGATGTTTAAGTGGTAGGGTATACGGATATTGAAAGGTAGCGTGTACTAAATTTGTGTTATCTGGTTAGTTTTCACAACTGTCACATACAGAGGTTAAGAACAAGAGACTCTAGATGAAATATGTAACGATGTTAGGATCCCATGCTTTCTCATATCAGTAATTCACTAGTAATTCTTTTAGTCAATCAAGAAAACCTCAATTTGATAATTGTCTTAGCAGTGAGTAATAACCAAACATTGGTGCATAAGTACAGACTATTCCAACCTAAACCAGTCCTTGTGGGATCGAACTTGATTTATCTATATACTACTTGTGACCACGTGCGCTTGCGTGTTTTTGTGTGAACAGCCGCCATGATCATTATTGATGAGCTACCATTTAGATTTGTCGAGGGTGAGGGATTTAAAGATTTCATGTATACCACCCAACCACTTTTTAAGGTGCCATCTCGTTTCACCGTCGCACGAGATTGTTACCAAATTTTTTTAGATGAAAAGAAAAAGTTGACTACATATTTTAAGATGTCGGGTCAAAGAGTTTGTATTACCACGGACACTTGGACTTCAATACAAAAGATTAATTATATGTGCATCACGGCTCACTACATTGATAAAAATTGGATGTTGCATAAAAAAATAATTAACTTTTGCCCTATTGAGGGTCATAAGGGTGAGCTCTTAGCTAGGGACCTTGATATGTACTTGAAGGAATGGGGAATTTCAAAATTGTTTGCAATTACGGTTGATAATACAAGTTCAAATTATACTTGTATTGAATTATTGAAAGATAGGTTGTCTTCTAGGGGGCTGATTTTTTGAATGGAAAGTATATGCACATGAGATGTATTGCACACATAATTAATTTGATTGTGAATGATGGACTTAAAGATATGAAAGCATCGATTAAAAGAGTAAGAAAGGCGGTTAGATTTGTTAATCAATCTCCGGCTAGACTAGCCAAATTCAAGGAGTGTGTTGAGTTACAAAATATTGCTTGCAAGTCTATGTTATGCTTGGATGTAAGTACAAGATGGAACTCCACTTATTTGATGCTAAATGTTGCCCAAAAACTTGAAAAAACATTTGAATTGTTTGAACGCATGGATCCATACTTTGTAATTGAACTTAATGAACAAGGGGGGGTGCCTACATCTTGGGATTGGGGTAATGTTAGAAGATTGGTTGACATGTTTGTTCATTTTTATGAACTAACTTTGAGGATATCGGGTTCTTTGTATGTTACATCTAATATATTCTATCATGAGATTAGCACGGTTAATTTGATATTGAGGGAGTGGATGAAGAGTGATGATGTTGATGTGAGATTTATGGGTGGGAAAATGAAAGAGAAATATGACAAATATTGGGGTGATGTAAATAAAATGAACAAACTCATTTATGTGGCGGTTGTTGTTGATCCTAGATACAAATTAGAGTTTCTTGAGTTTGCACTTGTTGAAGAATATGGAAATGAAATTGGTTGGAAGTTGGCAAATGACACAAGAGTAGTGGTTAAAGAGTTGTTTGAAGAGTATAAAAAGACTTTCCAACCAAAAAATACTCAAGCTCAAGTGAGTCAAGGTGAATCTTCAAATAAATCTTCAAGTACAACTTCAAGAACGCAATCGGCATTAGGTGAGAGATTTATGAGACAAAAAATGGAGAGTGGAGAAGAAGAATCCAAGTGTGAATTGGATATTTATCTTAAAGAGAGTGTCTTTGTTACAAAAAAATAATGAGTTTGATATCTTGAAATGATGGAAAGTTAATTCAAGTAGGTTTCCAATACTCTCACAACTTGCACGTGATGTGCTAGCAATCCCTATTTCCACCGTAGCATCGGAATCCGCTTTTAGTGCGGGGGGAAGAGTCCTTGATCCTTATAGAAGTTCTTTATCGCCTAAAGTTGTGGAAAGTTTACTTTGCGCTCAAGATTGGTTGCGTTCATATAACCGTCCAAAGACAATTGAAGAAGATATTGATGATCTAGAAAAATTTACGGAAGGTATATTATTGTTTATGCATTATACTATTTAAATTAGTAAGTGTATTTTGATGCGATTGATGTGTTCTTTTATTTTACAGTTTTTTCAGCTCATAGTCTTAGTGTGAACAAGGATGGTGATGCAGCTGTAAGCCTGGACAGCGACGAATAGGTACTGCCAATCTGCCATACTGGTAAGTGGTAACTGGTAAGTGTAGACTGATTCCAATGCTCTACCCTTTCCAGTATTCCAGTACATATGCAATATCAGTAAAGACTCGCTGTTTAAAATTCTAAAGAACAAATCTGATAAAATTACCTATATGGAAGATTCTGAAGTATCTTTGGTATCATCAGTGCCCGAATTCTTCCTTTCATGCCCTTGAAATCTGGGAGTTTGTTGTCTTTTCATGTTGTCAAACATAATATACTGGAAACCATATTAGTAACATTTTTCTGAAATCAGAGTAACCAGGACATGATTAGATTAATGTTTTCAGAATAATTAGCTTAAGAATGCATTTTGGGTATCAGGACATGATTTAAGACAATACTTCTGTTATTATGCTAGCTGTATTTTAGTTGATCCATGATAGGCTGTTTTCAGTAGCAACTTACTGGTGATGCCTGGTAAGTGCTAGTGATCGAGTCCCTTTAATAACAACAGTTGTTGAGTTGGCTCAAGGTTCCTGCTCTGTACTAGGATAATTGAAATTTGTGTAGTTTGTTCAAGTGAATAAATTCTGACTATTTTTAATACATGAAACTGGCATGCCCTTAGCAGGATATCGTGGAAAATAGTGGGCGTTATGGTCCTAAAATTGCAGAAGCTTTGGCATATAGAGATAGGCATTATCATGGTTAAAACAATTAAAGGTCGCTCGGCTGTTTTTTAATTTGTTTATTCCTTAATCTGTTTATTCTGTTTATTGTCAAAACTCAAAAGGACCAGTACTTTGAATGAATTGCAGAAACAAAAGGACCAGAATGCTGTTTTTTTAACTCACTGTTTGTTTACATTTTTAGATTTATTCTTTTGTAGAGTCCTGCTTGCTTGGAGAGTTGGAGTCCTGACTCCTGATTGCCATGCCCATTTGCCAGAATGCCAGCTACTCATATCAGTTTTCTCATGCTTGGAGGCAGTGACTATTTTCACATTTTCATGTTTAACTTAAAACTTCTGTTGTTGGCATGTGTTGCCTTGTTTCAATTCACTGCTTCGAGTTGAATATTCGATGTAACTTTAAGTTATAACTTAAGTTTGGCCTTTATTTTGTATTCATGTGAAAATTTAAATTATAAACAAAAATGTTCTTTAAATTAATTTCGGTTCTCAAAATCGAACCGAACTAACCGAATTATTTTGGTTCGGTTCTGGTTCGGTCCAGGATATAAATTCGGTCCGGTTCGGTCCATAAAAATTACAAATTTCGGTTCTCGGTTCTTTTGGTTCGGTCCGGTTCTGGACCGAACCGACCGAATGCTCAGCCCTAGCCGTGGAGGCATTCCATAAGGTGGCATACCCAAAGTTTGATTCGTGTATTGGGGAAGATCAGTAGTATGAAGTTGGAGGCCTCAGGGCGCATTCAAAATCCCTTGAGAGGATGTGATTGGTTGATGATGAGTCATCTCTTGAGTTTGGGAGTTGGCTTCATGAACCACCATCTGCATGGGATTCGTCCCTTCAACTGACTTCCTTGAGTAGTGGTGCGGGGCCAAATGTTGTGAAATAAAAAACGTACTTGTAAATTTACTGCCAGGGTTTAAGAGCTTTCGAGCTTTAATGGTTGTTCTTGTATTTCGTGGCTAAATCTGCCTTCACAAGATGTCTACGTATCTCAATCAATGCTGAGAATCAAGCCAAAAACGTAGTTCTTGGTGTTGCCCTCGGGGCTATGGCGACAGGGGCACACCAAGGACGTAGTGACTTGTATGTCCTTATTCGAGGATGAAGTCTAAAACGTTATAGATGACGTATGGAGCTGTGTCCAAAACGTAGTTCTGAGATGAGGGGTCAGACCCTTTATATAGGCGTTTAGAAGCCTAGTGGATAAGTATTAATTTTCTTGAAAGATAAATCTTATCCTTGACAGTGGATAAGTATTATCAATTCCTTGAATGATAAGTCTTATCTTTGATAGTGAATAAGTATTATCACTTTCTTGAAGGATAAGTCTTATCCTTGACGGTGGATAAGGATTAATTCTAGATCCTTCCTTGTAGGAGTTGTTTCCATATCATAACGGACTTGTATTGAAACAAGCCCAATTGTATTAGAACAAGCTTGTATTGAATGTCTCTTAATACAGATTGTACTTCTATCCCAAATATTAATTACGAAATTAATATTTAATTAGAGTTTCGGGCCTTATTTAAGGGGCCTTATTTATGGACCAACTAGGTTTAATTAATACAATATTAATTATGTCTTTAGGATTATTTTTAACCCATATCATCATGATTTCATTACTCTAAAATCTGTAATCACCCAATTTTTCCGTTTTTTTGAAAATAACCAAATTTCTCCGTTAGTTATTAGGAGTATCGTGAAAACAAATATGATTCCTAACAGTTGAAGAGTTTTGAATTAAATTAAATTAATTGAAACCCAACAATTCTGGTTTGTATCGTTTTCACCCAACTTATTAATACAGTTCAAGATGCGCATCAAATTTATAAGACCCGCGCATCAAACTATTATTAGGAAAGGATACTACCTTAAGTTCTCACTTCCCAACGACTTTTTCTTTCTTACATTTGCATCATGCAAAAGCAACTTTATATGACATCTATACTATCTATTATTAAAATCAAAATATTAAAAATTTTGGTATCTGTTATTTTTTGGTACGGTACTTGCCTTATTTATATTATTTTACTTTTTTTATTTTTTTATAAAAAAATCTCCTCCTTTTGCAAAAATATGACGGACAATTACCCTTTTCAACTAAACATGTTATTTTTTCTATTTTTCTTTACTAAAATACTTTAATAATTTTAATCACAGACATTTACCCTTTTCAACTAAAACATGTTACTTTTTCTATTTTTACTTAATAAAATCATTTAATACTTTTAATTACAGACAATTACATTTTGCAACTAAAACATGTTATTTTTTTTATTTTTGCTTAATAAAACCTCTCATTTTCCAAAAATATCATGGGCAAACTGTTACTTGCTTATTTTAATATCTATTTTAATATTTTTAATCATTTAACAAAGTTTAACACATCTGTTTATTTTTTTAAACAAATACAATTAATAAAATTTTAAAACATAAATAATAAAAATAACAATTATTAAAAATAATTTGTGCATCGCACGGGTTTTAAGCTAGTAAATTATTATTTGCATTTTATTAAAAATTTTGAGATATGATTATAAGGGAAGTGATTAATATATTCTATTATAAAATTTGATTTGAACTTTATTTGTGGACTAAATAATTAATTGAATATTAATGTTTTAATATATATCTTATGCATATTTTGTGAAGTTGGAATATAGGGATACCTATCATTAAAATATTTTTGGAAAAAAGGGTGCCTAGAAGAGAGAAAATATAAAACAAAATATATTTTTAATTATATGACATTACATTTATGGAATAATTTTGTACTTTCACAAAACAAACACGCATCAATATTCTTTTAAAAAAAAAGAAACATGTATCAATGAAATTGTACTTTATACCGACATTAAAAATCTCCCTCTTCCTAATCATTAAAAAATATATATATATTTAAATTCTCTCCATCTCAATTTTCTTCACTTTAATTTTTGCACTCATTTTACTATTTATATTAATCACAACTTTATATATTATGTTATAATTTTTCATTTTTTGAATAAAAGTTTAATATTTAAATTTTTAGTCAAGTTTTCTTAAAAAATAACTTATGTAATTATGTTTTACGTGCACCTTAAATGCATGCAAAAAGTATGGAGGATAAGAAAAACGGAAGTATTATTACAGGATTATTTATAGTACACTTTACCGATTTGCTAAAAAAAAAATCCGTTTTTGTATATAAATTGTATCGAAATATAATATTGGAGTAAACTGGATTAAGAATTCTCGAATTCATCAAAAATACCGAAAATCACAAATATATAAAAAAAAATGAGTCTCGAAATTTTTGTTATAGATTATTTAAAATAATACAATATTAAATATTAGGGCAAAAATCTAACTAAAGGGATCCTTTTGATTAAAATCTATTTTATAAGTACTTAAAAGTGTTAATTAAAAATTCAGGTACCATTTGAAAGTTTTAACTAGAAATCAAAAGATTTTATTAAAATTAATAGAATTAACTCCTTATATATAATAAGCGTAAGGGAGATCTTATCCAAAACTTTGGTCGGTCACTGTACTACCAAAAGTATATGATCCGTTGGATTATAAAACTATAAATATTCAAATAGATGAGAACCGTTAGATATAATATTAAAAATTGTATTTAATTAATAATAGGATAGTATTTAAATACTAAAAGATGTATTTTGATAATTTAAACCAATTATAAATAGGTTTTCTATATTGAATAGAAATCTTTATGTAAAAAATCGTAATTATCTTTTCTATTTAGTTTATGGATAGTTCCAGTTAGATAATAATTATTAAACCATCATTAAATTAAATATAATTTTGTTAGCTTCGCGTGGGCTGTAAAATTGTTAAAATCTGTTGTCTAAAACTCAAGATAGAACCCAAACAGTAAAGTGATTATCTAAATTTTAATATTTTTTTTAATTTAAACCAATTATAAATAGGTTTTTTATATTGAATAGAAATCTTTATGTAAAAAATCGTAATTATCTTTTCTCTTTAGTTTATGGATAGTTCCAGTTAGATAATAATTATTAAACCATCATTAAATTAAAGATAATTTTGTTAGCTTCGCGTGGGCTGTAAAATTGTTAAAATCTGTTGTCTAAAACTCAAGATATAGCCCAAACAGTAAAGTGATTATCTAAATTTTAATAATTTTTTTTATTATTGTAGCACCAATTTAATTTTTTTCCTAATTCTTTTAAATTTATAAATTCTATGTTTATTTCAATAAAATATTAAAATCAATTTAAGAAAAAATTAAAATCGATCTGGTCCGTGTACGACCACTATACGACCATATTAATTATTACAGTTAGATCTTAAATAGATCGATTAGAATTGTTAGATCTAATATTAAAAAGTGTATCTGATTAATAATAGAATTATATTTAAATACTAAAAAGTGTATTTTGATAATTTAAAATTTTTCTATGTAAAAATTCTTAAATATTTTTTCTCTTTAATTTATGTATAGTTCGAGTTAGATAATAATTGTTAAACCAAATATCAGATAACAATTCATATCGATTACAATATTAAAAATTATCAATATAATGCTCATGTATATCATATAACAATGATACATGTGGACCCTGCGTTATAAGAGACTTACGAGAACTCCTGTACATGAATAAATTTAAACAATTTTTTTCTGAACGAACATAACAATTTGATTAATCCAAATTATAATTATATTATTTTACATATAACAAACATAAAAGGATAATATCAAAAAATTATTAAAATATTGAGGTTTCATATTCATAAACAATAATTTTGAATATAATACTTAACCATCTTTTCTTTTCGGTTTATGGGTAGGTCACTGGTCAAGTTAGATAATAATTATTAAATCATCATTAAATTAAAGATAATTTCGTTAGTTTCATATGAGTTGAAAAATCGTCAAAATTCAATTTCTAAAACTCAGGATTGAACCCAAATAGTAAAGTGAGTATCTAAATTTTAATAAATATTTTTTTATAATTGTAGCACCAATTTATTTATTTTTCCACTAATTCTTTTAAATATAGAAATTTTATCTTTCTTTCAATAAAGTATTAAAATAAATTAAGAACAAATTCAAATCGATAAAGACTATAATAATATGAGAATAAAATTTTATATAATCATAACATAATTTTTATACTGTTTAATAATTTTAAAGTAATAATGTATTTTAAAATTTTATATACACTATAAATAAAACCGAAACATTAAAAGTAAAAGCAGTTAGTAAGATACTTATATCAGTATGTACTTGATATCCTTATTATATTAAACTCTTTTATATAATAAGCATAATAGGGATTTATCCAAAATTTTGATCGTGACAACCAAATTAATAAGGACTATTAAATCTTAACTAGATAAATGAAAATCGTTTGATCAAATATTAAAAAAGTATATTTTATTTATAATAGGATTATATTTAAATTCTAAAAAGTTTATTTTGATAATTTAAACCAAATATACCAAATATAAATAAGTTTTCTATATTGAATAGAATTCTCCATGTAAAAAATTCGTGACTTTCTTTTCTCTTCCATGGACAATTCCAGTTAGATAAAAATTGTTAAACCCTCTTTTAATTAAAAATAATTTAATTATCTTCACGTGGGGTGTAAAATCGTCAAAATCTGATTTTTAAAACAAAAGATAAAGCCCAAATCAGTAAAGTGAGTATTTAAATTCTAATAATGATTATTATGTCATCATTATTTTAACGCCAATTTAATTACTTTTTTCTAACTATTTTAAATTTAGAAATCTATGTTCAAAAATTAAAATCAATCTAAGAAAAATTCAAATCAACAAAGAATATAATAATACGAGGATAAAATTTTATAAAATTGTGCATATTTTTTATTCTATTTTATTAAGTTATAGATCATAACAAATCAAATATAATTTATTATTAAATAATAAATTATACGCAAATGGTGTTTTATAAGCACTCATAGAGACCTAATTTCATTGTTAGCAGTAGGGCTGAGCAGAACCGAACCAGAACCGAAAAACCGAACCGAATAGTGTAATTTCGGTTCGGTGCGGTTCTAATTTTCAGAAAATTCGGTCTTTTCGGTCTAGACCGAATAGACCGAAATAAATTTCGGTTCGGTTCGGTTCTTTAAAAAACAATTCGGTCCGAACCGAATAGACCGAAATATTTTTATTTTATATTTATATAATTTTTATATATTAATTTTACATGTATGTATGTATTCAAACTTTTGCATGGATTATTTTTTGTTCGAGATTTGAAGTTTGAACTATTACATTTACATTTCATACTTGTATTTCATTAGCTAATATTTTTATTTTTAGAAAAATCATATTTTTTGGCTTTTTTTGAAATACAAATTTTTTATTTGAAAAAATTTCGGTTCTTTTCTGAAAGAACCGAACCGAATAACATTATTTCGGTTCGGTTCGGTTCCGGTCCAAAATACAACTTCGGTTCGGTTCAGTTCGAAAAAAAATGATAATTCGGTTTTCGGTCTATTCGGTTCGGTTCGGTTCTGGACCGAACCAACCGAATGCTCAGCCCTAGTTAGCAGGACTATATTCATATTAAAAAAAACTGTATTTTGAAATTGTAGACTCAGCTACAGAACAGACCTAACTTTTTTAATCTATATACATTGTAAATTATTAAATTCGAAACTTTAAAAGTTTGTTAATCAATTAGTATAGTACTTTTCTGAAAAATCGTATTTTACAAAAAATATTATCAATAACCTATGTCTGAAAGAAAAAAAATTTCAAAAAAAATTTCAAAAAAAAACCCTGTAAATTTTAATATGTTGTTGGTAGATTCAAATCTTAGATCATTCTACATGATAATTTTACTGTTATATGTAACGTTTCGCAACAATTTAATTTGAAAGATCCAACGATTATGGATTGAGTGATCAAACAAAGCGACCACACTTATAAGAAAGCTTTCATTATTTAGTTTTTAATATAATAACATAGATATTTACGGGATATACTATAAAAAAAATGAATTTTATACAGAATTTTGATCGTCACGGTGTACTACTTTAAAAGAAGAACTATTACAAAAAAATATATTTTAATTGATAATTTATTTTCTCAAAAGTTCAAAGTTCCCGCATCATTAACATATTACAAAAAGAGTATATTATATTTTAGCAATAAATATTTAAAAAAATTAAAAATTAAAAAAATTATAAATATTAAGAAAAATTAATGATGTTATCCTGGTAATTTGGTCCTAAATACCGCCAAAACATTCTCAACCGTTAGATCCAATACTTTTAAAAATAGATGATCAAGATTATATCATATAAAAAGAAATTATTATCTAAAAATGATATAAGTTAAAAGATATTATATTAGGATTGGATTTTCCAAAAAGTTAAAACATAAAAATAGTTGTAATTAAATAAGGAAACCCATTTATAACCAAAATAAAAAAAATCGTTTAATCTTAAATTGATAGGTGAAAACCGTTAGATTTAACATTAAAACATGTATTTGGTTAATAAAGATTATTCTAATAATATAAACTACATATAAGTTAAGTAGATTTCCTAAATCGAATAGAATTCTCAACATTAAATTTCGTCACTTTATTCTCTTTTTAGTTTTAGAATAGTTTTTAATTGAAAAAGAACTATTAAACCACAACTAAATTAAAGAATATTTTGTGAATTTCATGTGAACCGTAAAATTGGCCAAATCTAACTTTTATAACTCAATATAAACAAATATTAAATTGAGCGTGTAAAATATAATAAATATCAAATTTTTAACTATAATTTTTTTTGGCTAAATATTTTTTAACAATAATTTAATCATGTAAACTAATAACTTTTAAATATTAAAATATTCATAAATAAATATAATTATAAATATTAAAAAAACAATCGTGTGTTGCATCGTAATAAAAATAAAATTATAAACAGAATAATTATAAATAAAATTTAAGTAACCGTGCATCGCACGGGCTATAAGCTAGTAAACTATAAAGTAAATACTGACATTTAAAACGGTAACAGAAGAATTCTTCTAGTACTTGGAAAGTGAAAAGAAAATAGAGCATTGAAAAAATAAAGAAACTTAAAATCTGTCATTCAAGTTCAGTACCTAAAAACAATTTTAAAATGCAATTTATTCGGCCTGTTGCAGCTACTATCATAAATTTTATTGGCCAACACCAGCTCCAGCTTCTATAATTTTATCATAACATGAAGTATTGAAATAAGGAGTTGTAGACCGACCTTTTAGACCATATTTGTATTATATATTACAATGTACTAGAATATAATTATGCATAGATTGTTTAATAGTTATTAATTTATTATTTGTGTTTGTTTATAATATTTTTATTAGTTGGATATTAAAAGAATTTGTTAAAAAAACTAAGTAGGTTTCTAAATACATTTTTATTGAAATTTATAATTATAATAATAAGACATGTTAAAAATAATAAATAACATTTTAACATAAATAAGACTATTTAAATAAGTTTTTAAAATAATTAGAGTAATTTATGATAATTAATTATAATATATTATATTAATTAAAAATAATATACTTTATTAGTATATTATTTTAATTGATGTGTAATAATTATGTTTAAATAAATATCTTTAGAGATGTACTAAAATATTTTTTAAGAAATATCTAATGGCTATGAATTGAGTGACCAAACTTTTGGAGGACCAAACTACAAAAAACGATATTTTTGAAAAAAGAGGGAGTTTAGTAAGAAAAAATAGAAAGATACATGTTTTAGTTGAAAAAGGTAATTGCTCATGATATTTTTGGAAAAATAGAGAATTTTTTTAGAAAAAATAGAAAAAGTAATGTATTTTAGCTGAAAATGGTACTCAGTTATAAATAGGTAATATTACTATTTAATAATATTTTTTATTGATAAGTAAATGTAATTAAGTAAAACACGAATTATCAAAAAATTATACCGACCAACCAAACTTTTAATGTTTCGTCTAGTCTATTATATGATAGTATGGATTTTATTTTATTAAATTAAATTGCCCGTTATATTTTTGGAAAATGAGAGATTATAGTTAGGAGAAATTTTAATTAGAAATTATAAAAAATAAAATATGATTTGGTTGAAAAAGTTAATCGGTTAGTTATTAGTAATTATATTCTTTTATTAAATGGAAATGTCCGTGATATTTTTGGAAAATGAGAGATTTTAGTTATGAAAAATAGAAAATTACCCATGATATTTTTGGAAAATGGGAGCTTTTAGTTAGGCGAAATTTTAGTTTAGAAAATATAAAAAAAAATTAAACTTTTGCTAAAAAAGCTAATCGATTACTTATTAGTAATTGTAATATTATTATTTTATTTTATTAAATGAAACTGTCCATGATATTTTTGGAATATGAGCGGTTTTAGTTTGAAAAAAAATAGAAAAGTAGAAATTTTAGTTAAAAAATACAAAAAATAATATACACTTTGACTAAAAAAGGTAACTGGTTAGTTATTAGAAATTATAATATTATTATTTTATATTATTAAATGGAACTACCCGTGATATTTTTGGAAAATAAGATGTTTTAATTTGAAAAATAGAAAATGTACTCTATATAATAATTTTTAGGATTTTATCCAACGGTATTCATCGATTTGATCAAAAAGATCTAAGGGTTATGAATTGAGTGACCAAAATATAAGGACCAGACTACAAACCACAAACGGATTCCATCATAATTTTAGAAAAGGAGAAATTTTAGTTAGAAAATATAAAAAAAAAATACGTCTTGGCTAATAAAAGTAATAGGTTAATTATTAGTATTTATAATATTAGTATTTTATGCTTCTAAATGGAATAATCTGTGATATTTTTGAGGTTTTAGTTTGGAGAAATATTAGTTAGAAAATATAAAAAAAATATATGTTTTGGAAGAAAAAACTAATCGGTTAGTCATTAATAATTATAATATTATTATTTTATTTTATTAAATAGAACTGTTCGTGATATTTTTGGAAAATAAGATGTTTTATTTAGGAAAAGTAGAAAAGTAGAAATTTTAGTTAGAAAATATAAAAAAAATATATACTTTAGCTAAAAAAGGTAATGGGTTAGTTATTAGCAATTATAACCTTTATTATGTTATTTTATTAAATGAAAGTTTCGATATTTTTGAAAAATAAGATGTTTTAATTAGGAAAAATAGAAAAAAAATCTATATAATAATTTTAATATTTTATCTACCATTCTCATCATTCTCATCGACCTAGCCTATTAAATAAGTACCCATTAAAATGAGCGGCCGAGATCGAGACAGAAAGAGAGAGAGGTGACTAGCCTACTAAATAAGTACCCCTCTGCCCTCTTGATATTTTGTAGAGTAGAAGTAAAGGTGGCCCCCTCTACTTCCCCATTCCCTAGTTTTATTTATTTTTCACTAAACCGTTGCTGCACATGTGCTGGTTCATTTTGTTTAGATTTTTTTGAAAAGAATCACATCTGTATTAATTCATTAATATATTAATTTTTTTGAATAATATTTATTAACTACCTTCTAAAGTAGGTTAGCTAATCTACTGCACTTTCCTTTTTGGTATGTCCCTTTTTTTTTTTACATACCAAAAATATTAACATTTTATAATATAAAATTCAATGACATTCACTACTTTCCTCCACTAAACCTATTTTATACCCACTTTATACATTAAATATTGATTGATCCCACCACTTTACTCATTTTTCTTACTTTTCCCTATTAATTTACACTTTTTCTTAATATCTGTGTCGTCCTCTCAATGTAAAGAATTGAGGGGGACGGAGGGAGTATTTACATGAATGAATATATAAAGTCAGTAAAGTATTCTTGCATTCAAGAACATAATAAATTCAACGGTTCAGCGGGCCGGTTTACACGGTTACACGCTTCAAACGGTTCCGTGTGCCGTGTCGGACGGTTAATGAACACAAATTCTGAACCCGTGAACGAATCATTTTACTGTAAAGTTTGTGTCGATTTTGATTCGAACCGTACCGATCCAGTTTACATAGTTCATTTCAGCGGTCGGTTACGATTTAGCCGACCGTAAGACCCGTAACCGCCCGTGTTATCTCATAAATTCATGCAGCCATGCACTAATCGAACCGATCAAGACATAACATAACCAAGGCATTATATATAAAACCACAAAAATGAATTTACACAAACATATTGATGAATGTAAATCTGTATATGAGTCAATAAACAAGTCTTTCTCTTATTATTATGAATTGGAGTTAATACAATAATACATTCTTAGGAGGTTCACTCCTTTCTCTATTTTTCCAACCCCTTCTTATGTGGGGTTGGGGGGTATTTATAGGGAGAGTTTTACAATTGGGCTTATTTCTAATTGGGCCTATTACAAAGTGGGCCTATATACAAACTAATATTTAAGCCTTGTTTGAGAAGTGGGCTATGGCCCAACATTTGTCCCCCCCTTTTGTTGGAAGCTATATCTTTAGATTTGCTTAGGTCCTGAAATATGGAAAAAAGAAAATAAAATATGTTTATGGAATTCAATTAAGTAAAATTCGGTAATTACCTCCGGCATGTCGAGAATGGGATTTGGTTTAAAAAAGAAAAATCAAATAATTGGAGTAAAGTATTAAGCTGTTTTGTTTTTGTATTTTTATTAATTGTACGGAACCCGGTTCCCAATTGCGGCGTTCCAACTTCCCAAGTCACTAAGAGGGTCTCTTCTTTTTCTTTTCTGTGGCAGTTGCAGGGCTATTACTCTTACTTTACCATCTCTCTTACTCAGGTGTGTATCTCTCTTCTTTTTTACTTTTTGGCAATTCGCATTTCATAACTTTGAGTCATGTCTATTCCTTCGCAAGAATCGGAGGCCACAACTAGTGCTAGTTTAAACAAACACCCATCAATAAATGAACTTCTTGATCCGCCTATTAACTTAGATCACTTAGATCTTCCCGATGCCGAGATTAGTTCTGGCTTTAGTTCTTCTGGGGGTGGTGGCGAGGCTCACGTTTCTCCACCGTTGAGTCCGGGGACGGTGGCGGAGCGTGAGAAGGTGGTCGAGGAGGCTTTTGTTGCCGGTCGATTAGAGTTTAGGGATAATGTTAGTCTCAACGTCTCAAGTGTTTTTTCTAATCCCTCGACGCGGGTAGACATAAATAAGAGTTGGGTCGACCTGACCGTGGGGGGCTATCGTTGTGAGGTTCCTAATCATGACGACCGAATATGGAGTATGCCCGAACTTGGGATGCATGGGATTCCCCTAGTCCATTTCGAGTATGGGCTGCGCCTACCACTTCATCCCTTTTTCCTTTGTATGTTTGAAGCTATTGGTTGTGGGGTAGCTCAGATGACCCCAAACGCTATTGCGCAAATAAGCGGGTTCATAGCTCGCTGCACTGAGGTTAATAGATTACCCTCTTTAAATTTGTTTTTCTCAATTTATAGTATCCACTACACCAATGGCCAAGTGTATTTTTATAAACGGGCTGGGGTTCGTCTTGTGGATGTCAAGTCGTCGAATCATGGTTGGCATGGGAAATGGTTGTTTTGGTACGGAAAAGACCTTGAGTTCGTGCCCTCTTGTCGGGCTGTTCCTAGGGCTACTGTCGACCTTTTGAACGGTTTGAGTAAGTATGATGCCGCCTTCTTAAGAACTTTTTTAGGGTCTTGGTCGCCATATACCTGGTCGCAGTTGAAAGATGAATCTTTTCTAGAAACTCATGATCGTAAGGCTATCTTTTTGTTTATCATTATGTCGTTGTCCTTTGTGCTAAAGTTACTTACTGACCTCTCTTTTGTTGGTGCTATTTGTTTTTCAGTTTCGGGTCGGTCTTTGCGACAGGTGTTGGACGGTGGTTTAAAGGACGATATGGAGAAAGCTCTGATGTTGCTTGCTAAAAGACCCCGTTCGCAGCTCCCGCGAACTAATGCCGAGACTGCTCCGGGTGGTAGTGGTTTAGGGACGGGTGTTACCCCGGATGTGGCCGTAGAGACGGTACCTGTTGTAGAGATCAGTGAAGAGGTTGGCCTAGATCAGGACTTGAACGTTGAGCTGGTGGGCCGTAATCGGAAGAGGTCGCGCGTTGATGTGGGGAGCGATGGTTCAGAGCGAGTTGTTGCTCGGCGTGGGCAGGACCAGTCGAGGCCGGGAGGGGCTAAGTCGTTGACAATAACCGGGCTGCGGGGTGCTGACCGTCCCCCCACTCTTCAACCTGAGGCGGCCGCAGAATCAGCTCGCTTCGAGGTCCATCCCTACGAGCGCTGGACTGCAGGGTCCCACACGCCGTTGCGGGTATATATCTGGTTTTTCTTGTTAATAACGGGTTTTAGTGTGTATTGGCTGTATAATGTTGTCTGGGCTTACCCTTTGTTGGCAGGTTTTTGGGGCGTTCGACCTACCGCAAGATTTTAGCTCGTATGTGGACCGGGCTCGGAGCGATGTAGCGGATCGTTGTTTAACTCGCGCCGGACGGGTAGTTATTTAACTTAGCTCCCTATCTACTTTATTGTGTTTATTGTGTTGTCGTGGTTTTTGAGTCCTAAGTTTGCCCCTGTTTTTTGTATATCAGTTCTTAGCTGACATGACGCACATCGTTCGGGAGTATCGAGCCGATGTTGATGGCCAGTGGAGGGCTGAATCGCTGCGAGAGATGGGCGTTCTCAAAGAACAGCGAGCTGCTGCCGATCAGCGGGCTACGGATGCTGAGAAGCGTGTAGGGGAGTTGGCCACCGAAGTTAAGGGGTTATCCACCGAGTTAGAGAACTCGAAGGGGGAGAAGAGCAAGGCTGCCCAAACAATCGAGGGGTTATCAAGTGAGTTAGAAAGGGTGAAAGGGTTGTTTGATGAGAGGCAAAGGGAAAACGACGACATGAAGTCGGAGTTGCAGCGTTGCCGTAGTGAGAAGGAGGCCCTTGTGAGTAAGATTGCCAGCCTAGAGATTGAGGTGGAGAAGGGGACCATGGAGATCGCAAGTGGGCTGGAAGAGGGGTACGGTCGTTGTTATGCCAGGGCGGTCGCCGCCGGACTGGATATGACGGGCCATACTTTTGATGACTTTTGTGCGGATTTAGCTCAACCCTCCCAGGACGTGAATCATGAAGAAAATCCCTAATTGAAGGCGGGGAATGCCCCGTGGTTTTGTATCTACCCTTTCTCTAACTTCAGTTTCTCTCTTTAACATTTTTTGTAAACTTTAATGTGAAACCTTTCGGGTCTTGATTTTCATGAGCGCTTAATGATGTTGGTTTTATCATGATGTTATTCTCGAATAGTCTGGCCTATTCTGCTAACTGTATTATTTCCTACTGGGCGCTTTATACCTAGCATGAGATTTTGGTGGCAACACCCACAATGTGAAATTGTATGCTACGATAAGCTTAAATCTTAGCCCGCTGCAATTTGTGTAGCTAAGTGATCATTAGATTTTGACTTGCCGTAAGCATTGTTAGTGGTGACTGTTGGACCCCATTCAGGAGCCTAACATTTTGCTCGTAGAGTTGATATGTAACCATGCTTAAGCACCCACGTTACATGTTTGGGAATACATGCCTTTAACTAGGCTTGATTAAAAATAACTTAATAAAAAACCTTGAGTGTGTCAAATTTTCTTCCCTCATGGGAAGAACTTCTTCAGGTGGATCGCGTTCCATGCGTTCTTGACGGGCTCGCCGTTGAGTTGAGAGAGTTCGTAAGTGTCTGGCCTGATAACTTTGGAGATTTTGTATGGGCCTTCCCAAGGTGCTTTGAATTTCCCTGTGATAGTGGGTTGAGATGATGCTGATTCCCTCAAGACGAGGTCATTGACTTGAAAATTTTTGGTTTTTACCTTTTTGTCAAAATACTTGGCTGTTGCTTTCTGATGACGGATTGTGGTCAAGTGGGCTTCATCCCGGGCCTCTTCCAGTAGGTCGTTGTCGAGGTGCAGCCCTTCCATTGAGGCCGCGGGGTCAAAGAGATCAACCCTAGGTGACTGGAGACTTGTTTCTAGAGGGATAACGGCGTCTGTGCCGTATGCTAGCCTGAATGGGGTGTCGCCTGTGGAGGTCCTTGGAGTAGTTCGATAAGACCATAGGACGTTGGGAAGCTCGTCTGCCCATGAGCGAGGTTGCTCCTGTAGTCGCTTCCTGAGTCCTTGCAGAATGATCCTATTGGTGACTTCCACCTGGCCATTGGCTTGAGGATACGCCACCGAAGCTTTGGAGTGCTTGATATTGAGGTCTCGCAACATGGTTTCGAACTTGGCGCCGACGAACTGGGTACCATTGTCAGTTATTACCGTCCTAGGGATTCCAAACCGAAATACGATAAACTCCATGAAAAATTCGATCATTTCTTTTTCTCGAATGCGGGCTAGGGGCTTAGCTTCTACCCATTTCGTGGCATAGTCGATAGCGACGACCAGATATTGAAATTGTCCTTTGACTTTTGGGAGAGGTCCCACAATGTCGATTCCCCACTGGAAAAAGGGACAAGGACAGAGAATCGGCGTCATCGTCTGTGAAGGGGTGTGGCTGACAGCACTGTAGAGTTGACATGGAACACAGCTCTTGACGTAGGTCTCACAGTCTTTCCTCATCGTGGGCCAATACAGGCCCTGTCTGATGATTTTAAGTGTTAGGTTCTTGCCCCCCATGTGTTCTCCACATATTCCTGTGTGAGTTTCAAGAATGGCGAGCTGGGACTCGGCGGGACCTAGGCAACGAAGTAGCGGTTCTGTCAGTGCTCGCCTGTAGAGCTTTGAATCCAGGACGCAATAATTGCGGGCTTTGAACATTATCGAGCGAGCTTCTTTCTTGTCGTTTGGGAGTTTGTTGTTGACTATGTAGTCTAAAAATGTGGTGCGCCAGTCTTGGGAAGTGTTGATTTCACTTACTGGGAGTTCATGAATCGTTGGAATGGACAGCTCTTCAACATACACGGGGTGAGAGTTGGTCGGGATATTTGACGAGGCCAGTTTGGATAACGCGTCAGCCCACTGGTTTTCCAGTCGGTCGACGTTTGTGATTGTCCACGACATGAAGCTCGCCAATAAGGATTGGGTTTTTTCCAAGTAGGATGCCATTCTGTCATTGTGAGTTTTGAATTCGCCTTTGATCTGTTTGACAACTAACTAGGAGTCGCTAAAGATATCGATGATTTTAGCTTCCAGTTCACTCGCGAGCCTGAGGCCTGCTATCAGGGCCTCGTATTCTGACTCATTATTGGTTTCCTTGAATGAGAATTTGACTACTTGTTGAACTTGAAAACCTTCAGGGCTGATTAAAATGACCCCTGCCCCACTAGTTTCCATGGTGGATGAACCATCGACGTAAAGTGACGAGGGGCATGAGGTTAGGGGGTTTACCGCCCTTGAAGGGTTTTCTTTCTGGGAGAATTGGCATTCAACAACGAAATCTGACAGTGCCTGGGCTTTCATTGCTGTCCGAGGCCTGTACTCGAGATAGAATTGACCTAGCTCGACAGTCCATGCGGCGAGACGACCAGTCATGTCGGGTTTATGTAGTATTCTTTTTAGGGGTAAATTGGTCATGACATGAACCTCGCGACCTTGGAAGTAATGTCGTAACTTCCTACTCGCGATGACGAGAGAAAAGACCAGCTTTTCGATCTGTGGGTATCGCGTTTCCGCGTCCCGGAGTGTATGGCTGACATAATATACTGGTGACTCCGTTCCTTCTTTGAATTTTACCAAAACGGCGGCGATGTTGACATCAGTGGCGGCGAGATAAATTCGCAAGGGCTCGCAACCGACCGCATGGGTCAGTACGGGAGGAGAGGTTAAGAACTTTTTAAGCTCGTCCAGCGCCTCTTGGCACTTGTCATTCCAATCAATCTTTGACGTCTTAGCTGTCTCTTTGATTACCTGAAAGAAGGGTGTGCAGCGTTTAGATGATTGGGGGATAAATCGTCTCAGAGCGGCGACACAGCCCGTTAAAACTTGAACTTCCTTCAGGGTGGATGGGCTTTTAATGTCCATGATGGCCTTGATTTGAGAGGGATCTGCTTCGATTCCTCGCTGAGTGATCAAGAAGCCGAGGAACTTGCCAGTGGTGAGACCGAACGAGCATTTTGCTGGATTGAGTCGCATGCTATGGAGGCGAATTGTCTGAAAAGTTTCTCGCAAATCGTCGATGTGGTCCGAGGCTTTCTGAGACTTGGTGATCATGTCATCGACGTAGACCTGCATATTGCGACCGATTTACGAAGAAAATATAGAATCCATCATTTGCTGGAACGTCGCTCCCGCGTTGATAAGCCCGAAGGGCATGTTTTTGTATGCAAAGACGCCTCTGTGCGTGATGAAAGCGGTTTTTTCCCAATCTTGGCTGTCCATTTTTATCTGATTGTAGCCTGAAAATGCGTCCATGAATGACAAGAGCTCGTGACCCGCAGTGGCGTCGATCAGCTGGCCGATATTAGGTAGTGGGTAAAAGTCCTTAGGGCATGCCCGGTTAAGGTCGGAGTAGTCGACGCACATGCGCCATTTACCGTTGCTCTTTTTCACCAGCACCGCATTGGCGAGCCAAGTGGGGAATTGTACTGGTTCAATGAATCCGGCCGCGAGCAAGCGGTTAAGCTCGGCGTCGATTGCCTGTTTCTTGTCCTCTGAAAAGACACGCTTCTTTTGTTTAACAGGTCGGATTTTTGGATCGAGATGTAGTGAGTGGCGAGCTATGACCTCTGGGATCCCGGGCATATCGCTGGGGTCCCAAGCGAAGATGTCGGAGAATTCGCGGACGAGATCGACGATTTTTTGTCTTAGGGGGTCCTGGAGTTCTTTCCCAATTTTGACTTTTTTCTCCGAATCTCCCGGCACGAGTTCTATATCATCTGTATCCTCCATAGGTATACAAGCTAAGGTCGTGGGAACCTCAATGGCGTCGTTTGGGTCGATTTCTATTACCTGATTAATGGAGGAGTCGTCGCCAGCTTTATGTCGTGGGATCACGGCGGATAAGTAGCACTGTCTAGCTGCGACCTGATCGCCTATGACCTCTCCTACACCGAAGTCTGTGGGGAACTTCATTTTGAGGTGGGGAATCGACGTGATTGCCTTGAGGGCGGCCAGTGTGGTACGACCGAGGATGGCATTGTAGCTTGACGTCGCATTAACAACGTGGAATTTAACCATTTGCCATGTTTGGCATTGAGACACTCCAAACAAGACGGGTAGGTCGATAGTACCCACCACCTTGACTTCATTCCCTGTGAACCCATATAACGGGATGTTGACATTTTCCAGCTTGCGATCTCCGAGGTCCATTCGTGAATA
Source organism: Heracleum sosnowskyi (assembly GCA_030848705.1). Classification (NCBI taxonomy): domain Eukaryota; kingdom Viridiplantae; phylum Streptophyta; class Magnoliopsida; order Apiales; family Apiaceae; genus Heracleum; species Heracleum sosnowskyi. Next base: position 16,502,201 of record CM061237.1, read on the forward strand.
TGCATGGTGGTAGAGGATATCAACTGAACTGCCGTTGTCGATTAGGATCTTTTTCACAGTGTTTATGCCTACTTTGGCGGTGATAACCAGGGCGTCTTGATGGGCTTCGATTAGCCCTGACGGGTAGTCGTCATCTGAAAAGGAGATAGTCGGCATTGGGTTGTATCTTGGCTTCTTTGGGGCCTCTGGGTTGATAGAAAACACCTCACGGGCGTATGACTTCTTGGAGTTATTAGATGTGCCCCCGGCGGAGTGTCCCCCTGCGATGACGTCAATGACTCTGTCGAGGTCATGGCTACGCGAGGTAGGGTGACTGTTATCATCAATGAAATGGACGAGTTGTCCTCGGCGAATTTTGCCTTCGATGAACGAGCTAAGTTGGAAACAGGATTCTGTTGTGTGGCCGGTATCTTTATGGTACTCGCAATATCGGGAGCTTGGAGGTCGTCCTGGCTTCATTGGCCTTGGAGGACGGTAATCAGGTTCTGTTTTAAGAATTGCGAGTATAGTGGCTTTATCAGCATTGAGCCTGGTGAATTCCTTTTCACTGCGATCCCGTGGCTTCCATGATCTATCTACTTTGTCGCTTCTCTCCGTTTTGTCTGGCAATGGAGTTCGGTGATCATGGGAGCGGGGTTGGGAGTCATATCCACGCCTTGCATTATTTTGCGGAGATCGTCGTCGTGGACTTCGACTTCTTTCCCGTTTTTGAGAAAATCGTCGGGGAGACTGAATGCTCCCCACGGCTTCTTGTAATGTCATTCTATGCTCAATGATTTGAAATGCGGACTGGAGAGTGCGAGGGTTCTTCTCGAAGAATTCCTCTAGCAGGAGTGCATGTCGGTGTTTATCAATGCCAGCGGTGAGATAATTGATGGCGAGCTCCTCGATTAAGTTTGGAATGTCGGCGACCTCTGCTCGGAAGCGAGCTAGGAAGTCTCATAAAGACTCGGAGTGTCGCTGTCGTATTGTCATCAACGATGCAGTTATCTTACCCCCTTTATAGTTACTGGAGAAACGGCTTTGAAACTTGCTTTTCAAGGTGTGCCAGGAATCAACGGAGCGTGGTGGCAAATGACTATACCATCGTAGCGCTGTGCCCTTTAAGCATGTGGAGAAGAATTGGCATCTGGCGACTTCGGAATGGCCAAAGAAAGCCATTCGCCCATCAAAGGTATTTAGGAACCCGATAGGGTCGCACGACCCATCAAAGTAATCTAAAGCTGGAGTTTTCAAATTTCTGTCAATCTTGGCGATCTCGATCGATCGGGACAAGGGGCTCTCCGAGGAGACGGGTAGTCCTGAATGGTTTTTTATGTAATCTTGGCACTCGGCGAGATCATTCTGCATTTTAGCGATGTCCTCTGGACGAAATGACTCGCATGAATCACTTCGCCATGAGGAATCATTTGCTGACGACGTCATGCGTCGTTTTGGAGGTGGTCGGGAGCATTGGGATTCGCTGGATATATCCTTATCGAGGTCGTAATCTTCTTCGTAATCCTCATCCAATTGCCGATGTGGATCCTTGTTACGACGCGAGATCGTCGTCTGCTGTAATTCGCGCTGCAGACGTCGAATCTCCCTATGTTTCTCTAGGCGAGCCTCCAACAAATATTTCTGCTCCTCCAAGTACGCCAGTTCATCGTCTGACCCAGCAAACTCTTCAAAACGGTGAGTCTGCACCGGTTGCTTCCTTTGTTTCCGCATCTTAAGCAAGTGCAGACGTGCGTCGCTTGTTAGCACTTTTTTGCCTGTTGGAGTCATAACCCTCAATCGTGTGTCCACGGGGGGTCCAGGGGATCCCTCATTTTGGTCATCTGTGGGGGGAAACAGCTCCCGAGGCTGCAACACGGGAGGCAACTATGTCCCTTCCCGACGAGGTACTGTAACCACCTCGTTTGTGCCGCCGATTTTGGAGATAAGCGGTTCACCCTCCTCCATATCGGTTGGATCTAAAGAAAAAAGAGCTCCTTCTAGCGCCAAATGATGAATGTAAATCTGTATATGAGTCAATAAACAAGTCTTTCTCTTATTATTATGAATTGGAGTTAATACAATAATACATTCTTAGGAGGTTCACTCCTTTCTCTATTTTTCCAACCCCTTCTTATGTGGGGGTTGGGGGTATTTATAGGGAGAGTTTTACAATTGGGCTTATTTCTAATTGGGCCTATTACAAAGTGGGCCTATATACAAACTAATATTTAAGCCTTGTTTGAGAAGTGGGCTATGGCCCAACACATATGCATAGAATGAGAGACAGAAAGCATAGTATTGAAACAGTAAATATTACGTTACGGACTAACAAAGATTTTATTTTTAATTTGCTAGAAATTCTTAATTCTTATATATATGTAGTATAATATATAGTTAAAATGTTTAATACAATAATAAATTGCAACTCAAAATTTAAACAAAGATTTATTGTTTATGTATCAGAAAAAAATAATCTAGCCAAATAGTTCCGTTAGGCAATAACTTGTTTTCTTACTTTTGACAAATTTTTAAAATCTTTCGAACCTAGGTCAATGTAAGTATTATGTGTATTACATAGATTATATTCCACAGGGGTGCAGGCCCCCTCTGACCCCTGCCTCCCTCACTGGTGCCGGTCTATATATAGTGTATTCCACTCCATAAAGTGTAGTATCACTCAATACCAAACAAAAGATGTGGAAGCTCAAGATTGCAGAGGGATCAGGCAAACCATATTTGTATAGCACCAACAACTTTGTTGGAAGACAGATATGGGAATTCCATCCCAATGCTGGAACACCAGAAGAGCTAGAAGAGGTTGAAAAAGCTCGTGATTTCTTCAAAAGTAACTCCAAGAAAGGAATTCACCCCTGTAGCGATCTGCTTATGAGGATGCAGGTAATTTATTAATAAACTTAACTACGAGTATGCATGCCAAGACTATGGAAAAGAAATGCCAAGACTAGTTGCTTGATCACTTCTCGTTTACTCTTCATGCCTTGTACGTATATAAGCTTTTAAGTTGTTAAAATAAAGAGCTGAGCTTTTATTATTTCATATCTCACACTTAGCTTATCAAGGAGAATGGGATTGATCTATTGAGCCTACAACCAGTCAGACTAGGAGAAAACGAAGAAGTGAACTATGAAGCAGCAACCACGGCTGTGAAGAAAGCTATTCGCCTAAATCGTGCTATCCAAGCCCACGACGGACACTGGCCAGCTGAAAATGCAGGTCCCGTGTTTTTTACACCACCCCTTGTAAGTGCCGTCTTTCATAATAGTGCTTGCAGTGATTAAGCATTTGAAATTTTCAAGTTATTAGATCTTTGCAAGCATATTAAATCTTGAAATTTGTTAGCTAGTATTTAATTAGTTGTAAGTGTTTCACTTTTTTTTATGCTGGCCACAAACATGTATCTTACTAATTATTAGATCACACAATTTGCAGATTATTGCCTTGTACATCAGTGGAGCAATGAATGTAGTTCTAACTCAAGAACACAGGAAGGAGATAATTCGTTATATATACAATCACCAGGTAAGAGTTAAAAGTTATTTTCAAGAGTTACATGCAGCGGATAAAGGTCTTTAAACAAGTGAGGTCCTTTACAGAACAACGATGGAGGATGGGGTTTCTATATTGAGGGTCACAGCACTATGATTGGCACAGCTCTCAGCTATGTCGCATTAAGGTTGCTCGGAGAGGGCCCAAATGACGGTAGTGGTGCAGTTGATAGAGCACGAAGGTGGATCCTAGATCATGGTGGTGCATATTCTATACCCTCTTGGGGAAAGACTTATCTTTCGGTAATAGTTTAGCTAAAAGCAGGGCAATGACCTGTTTTAACAAAAAAAGCATAATTATGTTTCTGTGATCATAAACTTGTGGTATTTGGGGTAATTTTCCAAAATATCTATTGAATACACATGTGAGATTTAAGTGGTTTGGTCCATCATTTTTAAACTTGGGGTAATTTTGTTTGGAAGGTTCTTGGAGTTTACGAGTGGGAAGGGTGTAACCCGTTACCCCCAGAGTTCTGGCTGTTTCCTACAGCTTTTCCTTTTCATCCAGGTAATGTTTCATTTTTCCCCTTTTTAGCCCTGAATGTGTTATTGAATGAAGTTCAGTTTTGTGGTTGAAATGCAGCCAACATGTGGTGCTACTGCCGTACAACTTACATGCCTATGTCCTATTTGTATGGGAGAAAATACCATGGACCAATCACTGACCTTGTGTTAAATTTAAGACAAGAAATTTACCCGATTCCTTATGAAGATATAAATTGGAACAAGCAGAGGCATAACTGCTGCAAGCAGGATCTGTACTACCCTCATACCTTTGTACAAGATCTGCTATGGGATGGACTTCACTACCTTAGTGAACCAATCATCAATTGTTGGCCTTTTAACAAAATTCGAAAGAGAGGTCTAAAAAGAGCGGTTGAACTAATGCGCTATGGAGCAGAAGAGAGCAGATATATTACCATTGGATGCGTAGAAAAGGTCAGGTCATAGTCAACATGGAAGTCTTCAAATTGAAATTTAGCACCGTAAATTGTGTGCCCTTTTCTTTTCTTGATGCAGAGTTTACAAATGATGTGCTGGTGGGCTGAGAATCCTAATGGCCATGAGTTCAAACATCACCTTGCCAGAGTTCCTGACTACTTGTGGGTAGCTGAGGATGGTATGAAAATGCAGAGCTTTGGTAGTCAACTGTGGGACTGTGTTCTTGCAACACAAGCAATCATGGCAACTGGTATGGTGGAAGAATATGGAGATTCTCTTAAAAAGGCACATTTCTATATTAAAGAATCACAGGTTTTTCCCTTACTTTATATTTCATGTCCTGTAAATTTTTTCCCAGTAAGTATGTAACTAATATATTCGTACCGTGTAACTAAATTTTTAGGTAAAAGAAAATCCATCCGGAGATTTTGAAAGCATGTGTCGTAAATTCACTAAAGGAGCGTGGACTTTCTCAGATCAAGATCACGGCTGGGGCGTCTCTGACTGTACTTCTGAAGGACTGAAGGTATATTACTTGTAAGATTATAGTGATGATTACTATTATCAAATTCTGGCAGAAAAATATATGTTCTTGTTATCCTGCAGTGTCTACTACTACTTTCCCAAATGCCAGAGGAAATTGCAGGACATAAGGCTGATGTAGAAAGATTACATGATGCCATAGATGTCCTTCTCTACCTACAAGTACGAACAGAATTATCTATTCTTGTTAATTTCAAATGAATTAGGAAATACTACTGAAGTTTATTTGGTTTAGATTAATCATCAATCCTTCTCCTTTATTGCAGAGTCCTGACAGTGGAGGTTTTGCTGTTTGGGAGCCACCAGTTCCACAACCATACTTGCAGGTAATCTTTGTGGTAACTTCTGAAGTGACCTGCATTTCCGACTTGATAAAGTACTTGATCTCTTACTCTAAAGATTAACACCTTGAAAATTTTCTCTACAATCAGATGCTGAATCCTTCAGAGATATTTGCCGACATTGTTGTAGAAAAAGAGTAAGATCTTTATTCTAATTTTCTCATTTTCTTCCCTTAGAAACAACTGACAAATGTGATGATGTGGTAATTTAGGCATGTCGAATGCACTGCATCTATAATCGAAGCTTTTGTAGCATTTAGAAATTTGCACCAAGGTTATAAAGAAAAAGAAATAGATGTTTCTGTGGCGAAAGCTGTACAGTATCTTGAAGCAAAGCAACATCCAAATGGTTCGTGGTGAGTACTGCTCTCAGTCCCTCTTTTTCTAAAAAGATGAAGGGTACTAAAATCTCTCCCTTTCCAAAAATATCATCCGCAAATCATTACTTATTTGTTTTAAAACATATTTTAATACTTTTAATCACGATTAATTACTTTTTTCAACTAAAACATGTTACCTTTTTTAATTTTTCCTTACTAAAACCCCTCCTTTTCCAAAATCCTATTTTTTTAAACAAAATTCCCTCTTTTTTAAAAAGATCACGCACAATTACCTTTTTCAACTAAAATATATGTTATTTTTTTATATTTTCTTTACTAAAATCCCTCATTTTCCAAAAATATCACCTGCAAATCCTTAATTATTTGTTTTAAAACCTATTTTAATACTTTTAATCACGGTCAATTACCTTTTTCAAGTAAAACATGTTACTTTTTATTTTTATTTTTTCTTACTAAACCCCTACTTTTCCAAAATATCACAGGAAAACCGTTACTTATCCATACTATTATATAATAGCTGAAACATTGAAAATTTTGATTTTCGGTTTTCAGTTTTTGTCAATTATTCTAATTAAAAAATAATTTAATAATATAAAAATAGTAACTAGCTAATTGTCTTTTTAATTAAAACATATTTTTCTATTTTTTCTAACAAAATCAACTCTTTTTCCAAAAATATCACGGACAATTACCTTTTTCAAATTAAAACATGTTACATTTTCTATTTATCCTTACTAAAATCTATAATTTCCAAAAAAAGCCGAAACATTGAAAATTTGGTTTTCGTTCATTTATTCTATTTAATAAATAATGAAATAACATAAAAATAGTAAATAATAAAATAATATAAAATATAGAAACTAGTAAATAATAAAATAATGAAAATATATTATCTTTTATAAACACGCATAAAATAAAAATTAGTATAATATATCTTTCGATCGTTAGTATTGACTTTTTTTTAATTATATATCTTTTTAATATTGTATATCTTTAAATTATTAATACATTATAAACAATATCAAACACTATATCTTCTCAATAAAAATGTCAATTATACTATTTTCTATATATTTCTATTATTAATACAAAAACATTATATAAAAAAATATTTTATACTATTATATAATAGACGAAACATTAAAAGTTTGGTCGGTGCTAAGTGATTTTAATTAATTACCTTTATTTATTTACACCCAATTAGCTTTTCAGCTAAAATATATTATTTTTTCTACTTTTTTTTACAAAATTCTCTCTTTTTCTAAAAAGATCACGGACAATTATTTTTTTCAACTAAAACATGTTATTTTTCTATTTTTCCTTACTAAAATCCCTCCATTTCCAAAAATCTCACCGACAAATCCTTACTTATTTGTTTTAAAATATATTTTAATACTTTTAATCACGATCAATTACCCTTTTCAACAAAAACATGCTGCATTTTTTTTATTTTTCCTTACTAAAACCCCTCCTTTTCCAAAAATTCTATTTTATTTAACAAAACCTCCTCTTTTCTAAAAAGATCACGGACAATTACCTTTTTCAACTAAAACATGTTATTTTTTATATTTTTCTTACTAAAATCCCTTATTTTCCAAAAATATCACCGACAAATCCACTTATTTGTTTTAAAATCTATTTTAATACTTTTAATCACGGTCAATTACCTTTTTTAACTAAAACGTGTTAGTTTTTTTTATTTTTTCTTACTAAAACCCTTCCTTTTTCAAAATATCACGGAAAACCGTTACTTATCCATACTTACTATTATATAATAGTTGAAACATTAAAAATTTTGATTTTCGATTTTCGGTCATTTATTCTAATTAAAATATAATTTAATAATATAAAAATAGTAACTAGCTAATTGCCTTTTTAAATAAAACATATTTTTCTATTTTTTCTAACAAATTCAACTCCTTTTCCAAAAATATCACGGACAATTACCTTTTTCAAATTAGAACATGTTACCATTTCTATTTATCCTTACTAAAATCTATCATTTTCCAAAAATAGCCGAAACAATAAAAATTTGGTTTTCGTTCATTTATTCTATTTAATAAATAATGAAATAACATAAAAATAGTAAATAATAAAATAATATAAAATATAGTAACTAGCCGATTATCTTTTATAACTAAAAAACATTACATTTTAATGAAAATATATTACCATTTATAAACTCGCCTAAAATAAAAATTAGTATAATATATATCTTTGAGTCATTAGTATTGCCTTTTTTTAATTATATATGTTTTTAATATTGCATATCTTTCAATTATTAATACATTATAAACAATATTAAACACTATATCTTCTCAATAAATAATAGCATTATTGATAATCAATTACTTTTTTAGCTAAAATACATTATCTTTTCTATTTTTTCTAACAAAATCTTTTGTAAAAAAATCACGGTAATTACCTTTTTCAACTAAAACATGTTACTTTTTTTCTATTTTTTCCTTACTAAAACATGTCTATCTTCCAAAAATATCACGGGCAAACCTTATTTAGTTATTTTTAAACAAATTTTAATATTTTTAATTACGTATAATTACGTTTTTTTAACTAAAACATGTTATTTTTTCTATTTTTCGTTACTAACCTCCTCCTTTCCAAAAATATCACCGGCAATTAACTTTTTCAATAAAACATGTTATATTTTCTATTTTTCCTTAGTAAAACCCCTCATTTTCCAAAAATATCACGGGCAAATTGTTAATTATTTATTTTAAATTACATTTTTCAACTAAAACAACATGTTATTTTTTATATTTTTCCTTACAACTCCTCTTTTTCCAAAAATATCACGGGTAAACCCTTAATTATTTATTTTTAAAAATATTTTAATACTTTTAATTACGAGCAATTACCTTTTTTCCCAAAAATATCACGGGTAAACCCTTAATTATTTATTTTTAAAAATATTTTAATACTTTTAATTACGAGCAATTATCTTTTTCAGCTAAAACATGTTAATTTTTCTATTTTTCTTTACTAAAATCCATCTTTTTTCAAAAATATTTATATTATATTAAAAAAAAAACCGGCACTGTTATAAGCTTGTATGTATGTATTTGCAAAGCACAAAGTAACACAAACTTGGACAGGTATGGTTACTGGGGCATTTGCTTTTTGTATGGCACATATTTCGCGCTATCAGGGTTGGCCTCAGTTGGGAACACATATAATAACAGTGAAGCAGTACGCAAAGGTGTTCAATTTTTCCTATCGACACAGAATGAAGAGGGTGGTTGGGGAGAGAGTCTTGATTCATGTCCAACAGAGGTACTTGCTCAGAGTGCATAATCACAAATAACAACCATTAAAGAAAAGATCATGAAATAGTTACTACTCACGCCTACACACACACACACAGTGAAAAAGTTGTTCTTTCTTATTCTCCTTGCTCATATTGATGCTTTCTTTAACAGAAATTTGTTCCATTGGCGGATGATCGGACAAATTTAGTTCAAACATCTTGGGCTATGCTTGGCCTCATACGTGGGGGACAGGAAAGTATTACATATAAGTGGTTCTTAGCAAAATCTATTTATAGGACTATGTAGTCCAACTAAGTGCACAAGTCCAAATAGCTGTATCTGTATGTAAACACTTGCGCCAATCTAAACAGACTTGACTGATTGTTAATTATACCTTTCTTCCCTCTTATCAAACAACCAGGCTAAGAGAGATCCAACCCCATTACATAGAGCAGCAAAGTTGTTGATCAATGCGCAAATGGAAAATGGAGATTTTCCTCAGCAGGTAGACCAAGTTTTCTCTCGCCTTCCCTTTTGTTCTCGTTTTTGGTAATTTCAATCCCAACATTGGATGCATAATTACAGGAAATCACTGGAGTCGTCATGAAGAATTGTATGCTGCACTATGCAGAGTACAGAAACATATTTCCATTATGGGCACTTGCAGAATATCGTAAACATGTATGGTTGTCGAACTGAATATTTTGAGCTTAAGTGACATGTGTAATAGTTTCAAGAACATAATTCTGTATTACTTCCAAAACAAATATGTCTAGATAAATTGTACCTCTGCTGTTCATAATAGAGCAAGGAGTCGATAAGACTGAAGTGGGAAGCTTTCTCAGTAGAGAATAATTCCTCTTAGAAACTACTTATGTATACTGTCCTTTCCCTACTTGGTATGATATCATTTTTAGCTCGTTTTACCTTCGATCCCAAGTCCAGCCTCTCCAACATCTCACTGAGACTAAATTATCTCAGAAAATGATCCAAAAGTTTCTTTCTACTTGGCAAAAGAAAAAGGTTTCTTTCTTGTGCCTTAGCATGTAGAGAACCAAAAGGCACAGCTCAAAGTTTGTAATGACGATATACTGAATACTTAAAATACATGGTGAGTTGGCATTGCAGTTGGTACATGCTTTTTCTTACGTAATAAAAAGATGCTGATGAAATCACTAAGTAAGTTCATTCCAACGATTTTTTCTGGTTCATATCTATTGGTGGAGGTCCTTTTTCATCGCACTGAAACTCCAAAATTCAGACAGACCACGGAGTATGATGAATGTAATATCGGGGATAATATGATAAGCTAATAATTAAATTACGATGAAGTGAAATCAATACATTAATGATCAATGTTACATTCTTTTAGGAGGGTCCTTTTTATAGGGGAAGTTTACAAGTGGGCCTGTTACAAATGGGCCCATATACAAGCTAATATTTGAGCCCTATTGGCAAATGGGCTTTGACCCAACATTTGTCCCCCCCTCGTTGGAAACTACATCTTTAGATTTGCTTGGGCCCTGAAATACAAGACAACATATGTAAAATAGCTAAATTAAATTTAAAGAATTTATCAGGAAAATCAGGAGTCGAATTTTTTGGGAAAAATAAAAATAAAAATGCAGTGGAACCGTAAATTGTCTTGCTGTATTTTTCTCATCGTTTCTCATTTTTATTTGTTGTACGGAAATCGGGGTCTAACTGTGGCTTTTCGACTTCCCTAGTATCTGGTAGTGTCTCTTTCTTTTCCCTCTCCACGACAGTTTGCAAGACTATCCTCCCACTTTTACCACTTCTCTCACTCAGGTGTGCGTTTTTTCCTTCGCTTTCCATAATTTGTATTTTATAAAATGTCTTGATTTACATTACTTCTAGGGATTTGTATCATGTCTATTCCTTCTAACTCGTCTGAGGCTACCGTTAGCCAAAATCCTCATAGAAACGTGTCGTTAGATCAAGAACTTGACCCCCTTTTTAATTTGGATCATTTAGAACTTCCTGATGTCGAGATTGGTTATGGGTTTAGTTTTTCTGGGGACGAGGGGAATGAAGAGACTCACGTTTCTCCTCCTTTGAGTCCTGGTATTGTGGCAGAGCGCGAGAGGGTGGTCGGGGAAGCCCTCGTCGCCGGGCAATTAGAATTCGGTGATAACACTAGTCTTAACATGTCGAGCATTTTTTCAAATCCCTCGATGCGAGTGTATGTGAATAAGGATTGGGTCGACCTATCCGTAGGGGGTTATCGGTGTGAGATCCCTAACCCTGATGATCGGATATGGAATATGCCTGAGTACGGGATGCACGGTATACCGTTAATTCACTTCGATTACGGACTGCGTCTACCCCTGCATCCCTTTTTCTTATGCATGTTTGAAGCCGTTGGTTGTGGGGTAGCTCAAATGACCCCCAATGCTATCGCGCAGATAAGTGGTTTCATAGCTCGTTGTGCTGAGGTCAATAGGTTACCTTTCTTGAACTTGTTTTTTTCGATTTATAGTATCCATTATACACATGGTCAAGTTTACTTTTATAAACAAGCTGGGGTTCGCATTGTGAATATGAAGTCATCGAACCATGGCTGACATGGCAAATGGTTGTTTTGGTACAGAAAGGATCTCAAATTCGTGCCCTCCTGTCGGACTGTGCCTAAGGATACCGTCGACCTCTTAAATGGTCTAAGTAAATACGATGCCGCCTTTTTAACGACTTTCTTAGGATCTTGGTCGCCATATGACTAGTCGCAGTTGAAGGATGAGTCTTTTTTAGGGAGTCACAATCGTAAGATTATCTATTTGTTGATAACATTTTATTATTTTGCATGCTGATGTCGCTGTTAACCTTTTCTTGTTTGTGCCAATGTTTTTCAGTTTTTGGGCGATCTCTGCGGCAAGTGTTGGACGGAGGATTGAAAGACGAAATGGACAAGGCACTGATGTTGCTCGCTAAGAGGCCACACTCTCAATTGCCACGAGGTAACGTGGAGTCGGCTCCTGGTGGAAGTGGTTTGAGGGCAGGTGTTGATAGAAACGCGACTTCAGAGTCTGCGCAGATTGTGGAGATTAATGAAGAAACTAGTTTGGAACGTGGCGAGAGTATGGAGTTGGTGTCTCGCGAACGTAAGAGATCGCGCGTCGATGTGGGGAATGACGGTTCTGAGAGGGTCGCTGCTAGATGGGGACATGACTCTTTAAAGCCTGGGGGTGCGAAGTCGCTGACTATTACAGGACTGCGAGGTGGTGATCGGCCTCCAGTTCTTCAACCGGAGACTGCTGTGGAACCAGCTCGCTTTGAGGTCCAGTCCTTTGAACGATGGACCGCAAGGCCGCACTTGCCACTACGGGTATGTTTTGTTTAGTTTTGTCGTATTATCATGTTGACTTGACCTGCTATATTGTCCCGTTAATACTTATCATATGTTGGCAGGTTTTTGAAGCATTCGACCTGCCCCAAGATTTCAGTTCGTATGTGGATCGTACTCGAAGTGATGTCGCTGATCGTTGCCTTACACGCGCAGGACGGGTAGCCCTCTTATTTAACTTCAACTTAGTTCTGTTTACCTATTATGTCGTTGTGGTATCTTTACCCAAAACTTGCCCTTGCTTTTGATGTCTTAGTTCCTAGCCAACATGAAGCACATCGTTCGTGAGTACCGAGCCGACGTGGATGGTCCGTGGCGGTCTGAGTCGCTGCGAGAGATGGCCACTATGAAAGAACAGCGAGATACTGCCGATAAACGGGATGTTGACGCCGAGTTGCGAATTAAGGAATTATCTATTGAGCTTGAGAAGTTGAAGGTAGAGAATGGCGAGGCTACCCGGACAATCGGAAAGCTGTCGGAGGAGCTGGAAGGAGGAAAGAAGTTATTTGAGGAGAATCAAAGGGAGAGTGTGATGAGGTGAGGTCCGAGCTTGACCGTTGCCGAGGTGACAAGGAAACCCTCGCAAAGGAGGTCGAAAGCTTGAAGGTCGAGGTTGACAAGGGCGTGGAGGAGATCACGAACGGCCTTGAAGCTGGGTACGGTCGTTGTTATGCCCGTGCGATCGCTGTTGGGCTGGACATGACCGGTCATTCCTTTGACGATTTTTGCGCTGACTTGGCCCAAAAAGCATAGGAAGCGATCGAGCTCGGAAGAAGTGCCGATTTGAAGGCGGGGAATGCCCCGTAACTTTGTATTTCTATTTCAACCGTCCTGCTTTCCTTGAGAACTGTTTGGTAACTATGGTTTGATCATTACTTGGGAGTTAGCTTTGTGAACATTTATCAGCATTGGCTGGTTTAACAGTGTTGTTGGTATGGTATTTTTATATAATGTTAGCCGTACCTTTGAATTTTTAATATCTAGTTGATCTTTGATAGTGTAACGTGTTTGATAACTTGATAGTGTCCGAGTCCTATTGAGTATTTCATAAAAATATATTTCTTAGTTCGACTTATCCCTGGCTTGAATTTGTAGTCATGACTTTAACGTAGTTGATAATAACTTAGCAGTACATGTCCGTGACTGGACTTAATTGGAAAATAACTTAATAGAAGTAGGAAAGTATGTAAGCTTCTGCTACTCATGGGAAAAACTTCTTCAAGTGGATCGCATTCCATGCATTCTTTACTGGCTCACCATTGAGCTGTGAAAGCTCGTAAGTGCCAGGGCGGAGAACTTTGGAGATCTTGTATGGGCCTTCCCATGGTGCTTTGAATTTCTCGGTGATGGTTGGCTGAGATGAGGCGGCTTCCCGTAAGATAAGGTCATTTACCTGGAAATTCTTTGTTTTTACCTTCTTGTTGAAATACTTGGCCACCATTTTCTGATGACGTACCGCAGCCGAGTTGGCCTCATCTCTGACCTCTTCCAGTAGGTCATTGTAGAGACGGAGTCCTTCTAGCGAAGCGGCAGGGTTAAAGGAATCGATTCTGGAGGAATTTAGACTTGTTTCAAGGGGGACGACAGCTTCTGTCCCGTAAGCTAACCTGAATGGAGTTTCGCCCGTGGAGGTTCGTGGTGTAGTTCTATAGGACCATAATACGTTGGGGAGCTCGTCTGTCCTTGATCGAGGTTGCTCTTGAAGTCGCTTCTTGAGTCGTTGGAGAATGATCCTATTAGTGACTTCCACCTGGTCATTGGCTTGGGGATAGGCTATCGAAGCTTTTGAGTGCTTGATGTTGAGGTCCCGCAACATGGTTTCAAATTTGTCACTGACGAATTGGGTACCATTGTCGGTGACGACCGTCCTGGGGATTCCGAAGCGAAATACAACAAATTCCATGAAAAATTCAATCATTTCCTTTTCCCGGATGCGCGCTAATGGCTTGACTTCAACCCACTTCGTGGCATAATCAATAGCGACAACCAGATATTGAAGCTGACCCTTAACCTTTGGGAGTGGACCCACGATGTCGATTCCCCACTGGAAGAAGGGGCAAGGGCAAAGAATTGGCGACATTGCCTGTGAGGGGGCATGACTAACAGACCCATGAAGTTGGCAAGGAACACAGCTTTTAACATAAGTCTCGCAATCCTTCCTCATTGTTGGCCAAAATAGGCCTTGTCTGATGATTTTAAGCACGAGGTTTTTGCCCCCATGTGCTCTCCACATATTCCAGTGTGTGTTTCTAGGATAGCGAGCTGGGATTCAGCGGGTCCTAAACAGCAAAGAAGTGGTTCCGTTAGGGCTCGTCGATACAACTTAGAGTCCAAGACGCAATAGTTGCGGGCTTTGAACATGACTGAGCGAACTTCTTTTTGTCTTCAGGGAGCTTGTTGTCGACAATGTAATCTAGAAATACCAAGTGCCAGTCCGGGGATGTGATGACCTCGTTTATGGTGAGTTCATGGATTGTCGGGGTTAATAACTCCTCAACGTACACATGATGAGAGTTGATCAGTACATTTGATGAGGCCAATTTTGATAGAGCATCGGCCCATTGATTTTCTGTTCGATCGACATTTGTGATTGTCCAAGACGCAAAATGTTTCAGGAGTGAGTGGGTTTTGTCCAAATAAGATGTCATTCTGCCGTTATGAGTTTTGAATTCGCCCATGATCTGTTTTACCACGAGCTGAAAATCACTGAAGATATCAATAATTCTAGCTTCCAGTTCGTTTGTCAGTTTCAACCCTGCTATTAGAGCCTCGTACTCAGACTCGTTTTTGGTAGCTTTGAATGAGAACTTGATTGCTTGCTGGACCTGAAAGCCTTCTGGGCTCACCAGGATGACCCCTGCGCCACTGGTCTCAGCCGTGGATGACCCATCAACGAAAAGTGACCAGGGACGTGAAGAAGTAGGATTTATCTCGCTGGATATGTTTTCCTTCTATGAAAATTGACATTCTACAATGAAATCTGATAATGCTTGAGCTTTCATCGTTGTTCGCGGCTTATATTCGATGTAGAATTGGCCTAATTCGACCGTCTAGGCGGCGAGACGCCCTGTAATATCTGGCTTATGTAGTATTCGCTTCAAAGGTTGGTTAGTCATGACTTGTATCTCGCGACCCTAGAAATAATGTCGCAATTTCCGGCTCGCGATGACGAGGGAAAAAACCAACTTCTCAATCTGTGGGTATCGCGTTTCGGCGTCGCGAAGTGTATGGCTGATGTAGTACACTGGTGATTCCATTCCTTCACTGGACTTTACCAGAATGGCTGCGATACTGACGTCAGTAGAAGCGAGATAAACCCGCAATGGTTCGCGAGGAACTGCTTTAATTAGTATGGGAGGAGTAGTTATGAACTTCTTGAGTTCGGCCAATGCCTCATGGAATTTGTCGTTCCAGTCAATTTTTGATGTTTTGGTTGTCTCTTTTATTACCTGAAAAAAGGGGGCGCAACGTTTGGAGGATTGTGGGATAAATCGTCTTAGTGCAGCAATGCACCTTGTTAAGACCTGGACCTCTTTCAAGGTGGATGGATTCTTGATGTCCATGATAGCTTTGATTTGAGAAGGGTCAGCCTCGATCCCTCGTTGTCGTGAGGCCAAATGAGCATTTCGCAGGATTAAGTCGCATACTATGGAGACGAATTGTTTGGAAAGTTTCCCGCAAATCGTTGACGTGGTCCAGGGCCTTTTGGGATTTGGTAATCATGTCGTCGACGTAGACTTGCATGTTCCGGCCAATTTGTGAGGAGAATATGGTATCCATTATTTGTTGGAATGTCGCCCCCGCATTGATGAGCCCGAAGGGCATGTTTTTGTAACCGAAGACACCCTTATGCGTAATGAAAGCGGTTTTCTCCCATTCTTGGCTGTCCATTTTTATTTGATTATAACCATAGAATGCATCCATGAATGACAAAAGCTCGTGGCCTGCAGTGGCGTCAATCAATTGATCGATGTTTGGTAAAGGATAAAAGTCCTTAGGACATGCTCTGTTGAGATCATAATAGTCAACGCACATGCGCCACTTGCCGTTACTCTTTCTCACTAGTACCGTGTTGGCAAGCCAAGTGGGGAATTGTACCGGTTCTACAAACCCGGCGGTGAGTAAACGATCAAGCTCGGCGTCAATTGCCTGTTTCTTTTCTTCCGAGAAAACACGTTTCTTTTGTTTCACCGGTCGAATTTTCGGATCAATATAGAGCGAGTGGTGGGCTATGACTTCTGGAATTCCTGGCATGTCACTAGGATCCCAGGCGAAGATATCGGAGAATTCGCGGACGAGATGAATGATGTCCTGGCGTAGGGGATTTTGGAGACCTTTCCCAATTTTAACCTTTTTCTCCGGATTTCCCTACTCGATCTCAATCTCATCTGTGTCCTCCATGGGGACGCATGTTGGAGTTACTGGAATCTCAATAATATCCTTTGGGTCAATTTTTACGACCTGATTGATGGAGGAGTCGTCTCCGGGTTCCTGTCATAGAATGACGGCAGATAAGTAGCATTGGCGAGCTGCGACTTGATCACCCGTGACCTCTCCTACGCCGAAGTCCGTAGGGAATTTCATTTTGAGATGAGGGATCAATGTAATGGTCTTGAGGGCTGTCAGCGTGGTTCTGCCGAGGATTGCGTTATAGCTCGACGTCGCATTGACGACATGGAACTTAACCATTTGCCAAGTCTGACACGGCGATGTGGCAAACAGGATGGGTAAATCAATGGTGCCTACGACCTTAACCTCATTGCCTGTGAATCCGTATAGGGGAATATTAACATTTTCCAATTTGCGGTCCCCCGAGATTCATCCGCGAAATAAGCATGATGGTAAAGAATGTCGACGGAGCTGCCGTTGTCAATCAGGATTTTCTTCACCGTATTTGTGCCTATCTTGGCAGTGATGACAAGGGCATCCTGGTGAGCTTCAATTATTCCTGACGGATAATCCTCATCTGAGAAAGATATGATTGGAGTCGGGTTGTGTCTTGTCTTCTTAGGAGCCTCTGGATTGACAGAAAACACCTCGCGATCGTATGATTTTTTGGAATTGTTAGAGGTGCCTCTTGCGGAGTGGCCCCCAATGATGACATCTATCATCCTGTCTTGGTCATGACTTCGCAGAGGGGGTGATTTGTATCGTCAATGAAGTGGACTAGTTGTCATCGACGAATCTTACCCTCGATAAACGAGCTTAGTTGAAAACAGGCGTCTGTTGTATGACATGTGTCCTCATGATACTCGCAATAACGAGAACTTGGAGGTCGTCCTGGCTTCATTGGCCTTGGGGGTCGGTAGTCGGGTTCAGTTTTAAGAACAGCAAGTATGGTTGCTTTGTCAGTGTTGAGCTTGGTGAATTCTTTCTCATTGCGGTCACGTGTTTTCCACACCCTTTCTGTTTTGTCACTCCTCTCTGTTCTATCAGGCAACAGAGTGCGTCGATCATAGGAATGAGAGTGGGGTTCATAACCGTGCCTTGTGTCGCTTAGTGGAGATCGTCGACGTGGACTGCGACTCCTATCCCGTTTCTGGGAGAATCGTCGCGGAGATTGGATGCTCCCAACCGCTTCTTGCAATGTCATCCTATGTTCAACTATTTTGAATGCGGATTGGAGAGTACGAGGATTTTTCTCAAAGAATTCTTCTAAAAGGAGTGCGTGCCGATGTTTGTCGATTCCAGCTGCGAGGTAATTAATGGCGAGTTCCTCAATCAAATTGGGGATGTCAACGACTTCTGCCCGGAAGCGAGCTAAAAAGTCTCGCGGGGGCTCTGAATGTCATTGGCGAATCATCATCAGGGACGCGATTATCTTGCCCTCGTTATAGTTGCTAGAGAAGCGACTCTAAAATTTGCTTTTTAAAGTATGCCATGAATCAATGGATCGCGGTGCTAAGTTGTTGTACCAACGTAACGTTGTGCCCTTCAAGCACGTGGAGAAAAATTGGCATCTGGCGACTTCTGAGTGACCAAAAAATGCCATTCGCCCATCGAAGGTATTCAAAAATCCAATGGGGTCGCATGACCCATCAAAGTGGTCCAGAGCTAGGGTTTTCAGAGTCCTGTCAATTTTAGCAATTTCAATGGATCGAGACAAGGGACTTTCAGTAGAGGTAGGTTGGCCTGGATGATTTTTGATGTAATCCTGACATATAGCGAGATCGTTCTGCATCTTGGCGATATCCTCCGGGCGGAAAGACTCACACGAATCCCTTCGCCACGAGGCGTCACTTGATGATGATGTGAGACGTCGCTTTAGCGGTGGTCGAGAACATTGAGACTGATTGGATACTTCGTTATCGAGGTTGTAGTTTTCATCGTAGTCATCATCTAGGTGTCTTTGGGAATCCTTATCACGACGAGATATTGACGTCTGTTGTAACTCCCGCTGTAGACGTCGAATATCCCAGTGTTTTTCTAGGCGAGCTTCCAGTAAGCGTTTCTGCTCTTCCAAATATGCCAACTCGTCATCCGACCCGGCGAAGTCCTCAAAACTGTGAACCTGTAGTGGTTGTTTCTTCTGCTTTCGAAGTTTGAGCAAATGTAAATGTGCATCACTCGTTAAGACTTTCTTGCCCGTGGGGGTCATGATTCTTAAGCGTTATCAACGGGGGGTCTAGGAGATCCCTCGATTTGATCATCGGTAGGGGGAAACAACTCCCTAGGCTGAAGCACAGGGGGGGGCTGCATTTCCTCTCGCCGAGGTATAGTCGCGACCTCGGTCGTACCACCAATTTTCGAAACAAGTGGCTCGCCTTCTTCCATTTCAAGTGAAATCACAGATAAAAAGAGCTCCTTCTAGCGCCAAATGATGAATGTAATATTGAGGATAATATGATACGCTAATAATTAAATTACGATGAAGTGAAATCAATATATTAATGATCTATGTTACATTCTTTTAGGAGGGTCCTCCTTTATCTATTTTTCCAACCCCTTTTATGTGAGGGTTTGGGAGTATTTATAGGGGAAGTTTACAAGTGGGTCTATATACAAGCTAATATTTGAGCCCTATTGGCAAATGGGCTTTGGCCCAACAGAGTACTTCTTGAAGAATTAACGGTGCAGAAATTTGAAGGATTAACAGTGCAGAAAGTAACTTGGAAAAGAAAAAGGTGCAGAGAAGAAACTTGTTTTCTGAAAACTTGGAAAAGAAAAAGGTGAAAACTTGTTTCTGAAAACTGATGTAGTTTCATTCATCTAAGATATAACATATTTAAAGGGAAAAAAAACTTAATTTTTAACATCCCAACTAAATGGGGTACCTCAAAAAAAAAAAAAAATTCAAGTTCACTTGATTAAAAATTCTCCAAAAGTCTAAAAAAAAGATCCGAGTCCTCAACTCCAATTAACAGAGGGAGGGGTCGAACAATTAAGAGCAACCCCAACGGGTTCCCTATTTTGAGCTCATAAAATATATTAAATTAGTGAATACCTAAAATATAGGGGATGAAAAAACTATTTCACTTCAATGATATTACCTATATCGGGTCCCTATATTTTAAAATAATATTTAAATAGTATAAATGGAGGATGATAAGAGTAGTATTCAATATTTAATTAATAAAGATGGAGTTGGGTGATGAAACCTCAAATATAGGGAAGCATTTTCTCTCACCTAAAACTTTCAGGTAAGGGGGCGAAGGGTTGGAGTGCTTGAATTTGATTTGGTTCCCTGTAATTCTATATGTGGCAAAAATATAGGTAAGGGGGAGAGGGTTGGAGATGCTCTAAGGGCTTGGGTTTAAATTGCTGGTGCAGAGACCTGGGAGCCTCACTGTTAGATCAAGATTCAATGATCGTCAGGATCTAGACTCAACTGATCAGGATTGCTGACGTCATCAGTATTGCATGGTCATCAGTATTTGCTCAAGCGTCAGTGTCAGGATTATCATCAGGATCTATATCAGGAATATGATCAGGATTGATCATCAGGACTGGAAGATGATCAGGATTTCTATTTCGAGTTAGTTTATGAGTCTAGTTAAATAAGGAAGTTTATTTTGTCGGTTCCTTATTTATAGTAATGCAGCTATCGATTTAGGATAGGTTTCAATCTTTGTAATTGATTAGGACTTATCTTGTAATTGATAGAGAAGCTGTGTAGTATATAAACACAGTTTAGGTTTCGATTTATATCGATCATATAAACGAGTATTTTTGTAACCTATAAGCTCTCAAGAACATCAGAATTTCTTGAGAGAGTTTGTAACAGTTTTATATCAGATTTAATAAAGCTGTTATTATTCTTTCATATTTGT
Organism: Heracleum sosnowskyi; assembly: GCA_030848705.1. NCBI lineage: Eukaryota > Viridiplantae > Streptophyta > Magnoliopsida > Apiales > Apiaceae > Heracleum > Heracleum sosnowskyi. The sequence goes on from CM061237.1 coordinate 16,522,810, forward strand.
GATATATACTTTAATAAGTCGAGAATCTTATACAATTGTATTCAACCCCCCTTCTACAATTGTTATTTACTGGGCAACAATTGGTATCAGAGCAAACTGATTTAAATTTGAATCAGATACGATCTAAGATGTCGACAAAGTATGAAAGTATGAAAATTCCCATCCTGAAGAAGTCTGAATATCCAACATGGAAGGTAAAGATGCTGATGTACCTGGAGGCTATGGATCCTGACTATTTAGACATGATTCGTGATGGACAATATATTCCTACGAGACTTATTCCACAAACAGATACTGTACCTGAACACTACGCGGTCAAGGTGAAAACAGATTGGACTCCAGAAGAGAAAGCTGATGTTCTCAGGGATGCTAAAATAAAGAATATCCTTCACAACAGTCTTGATGTTGTCATGTCAAACAGGGTGATTGCATGCAAGTCTAAAAAAGAAATTTGGGACACTTTGGAAACTCAATGCCAAGGATCTGCCTCTGTCAAGAAGAACAGGAGGGCTCTACTTATTCAAGAGTATGAACAATTTGATGCTAGACCTGATGAGAGCCTTACTGATTTGTATGATAGATTCCTGACACTCCTGAACAACCTATCTCTAGTTGGCAAAGAGTATGTATCAGAAGATTCTAATACCAAGTTTCTGAGAGCATTACCTGAAGAATGGGATACACAAACATCAATCATTAGACATCAGTATGATCTAAACATTGTGTCTCTTGATGAAGTTTATGGGATGCTAAGAACCTATGATCTTGAGATTCAACAAAGGAAGAATAAGAAAAGCAGCAAGGCAAAATCCATTGCCTTGAATGTTGAGGCTAAATCAAAAGGAAAAGCTGTGGAGGTCTCTACAAGAAAATCAAGAATAGTTGAGTCAGATCCTGATGACTCATCATCAGATACTGATGGCAATCCTGATGCCAATACTGATGATGATTCTTCTGACTCAGACATGGAAGAGATGGTTGCTATGATAGTCAGAGGCTTCAAGAAGATGAAGTTCGGGAAGGCTAGAAGACAAGGCAACTTCCAGAAAAAGACCTTCAATGCTGACAAAGACAAGTACAACAAAAATGACAGCAAAAGTGGCAAATTTGATAAGTCAAAGGTTAGATGCTACAAGTGTAATGGACATGGGCACTTTGCAACTGAGTGCAAGAAGGCTAAAGCACTCATCACTTCAAGCAAGGATTGGATGGACTCTTCCTCAGAATCTGATACTGAGGTGGTCAACTATGCCCTAATGGCCAATACTGATGATACTGTTGTTCCTGATGATAAGGTACTAAATACTGTCTTTGATTTTGATACTGATAATGCTTCTGAGTTAAGACGTTTTCTAAAGTCATTACATATTAGCTTTAGAAGTCAAACTGCTGAGAATACTAGGATCTTATCTGAGATGTCTGAACTTAGAAAAAGGAATGAGCATCTAGAAACTGAATTCTCTTCTAAGCAAAAAGTACAGATAGAATGTGATAATGCTAAACACATGTATTTAGAGATGAAATTTAAATGTACTGCTCTTGAAAAAGAACTTGAGGATGCTAAAGAGAAAATCAGAACTTGGACAGATTCTGGAAGGAAATTTCATGAAATAAATACTTCTAAGAATTGGAAATAGTGTCTAGGTTATAAGTCAGATGAAGATAAGAAATTAAAAAAGAAAGTTGTAATTGATGAGACAGTGAGTCCAATGACCTATATGCATGTTATAGACAAGACCAAATCAAAGATTAAGCATGTTAAATTTGTATTTGGTAATGATCCCAACTCTACTTTTGAAAAGGGATCTACTTCTGAAAACTCAGTCTCTAATGTGAAGTCTAAACCTGTCAAGAAAACTGAAAAGAAAAATGCAGGTTTATTGTCTTAGAAACAACTTAGGGAAAAACAAATAGATTAAATTATTAAACAATTAACTCCAAAATTTAATTTCCATAGATTTACTGAGAATAAAAATAAAAATAGGTATATTTATTAAACTTTATGTTCTCTTAACTTCAGTTCTTTTTTTTCGACTAGAAATTTAAGATTCAAAGTTGTCGCAAGACCTGTAATAAATTCGTACACGTTCAGTGAATCAGTCTAAATATGACTTATACAACTTGTTTATAAGTTAAGAAATATACTATTTTTAGTGCACGGATAATTTTGAATAAATCAAATTATCTATAAATTAAATTAGGGACATTGCGAGAATCGATAGAAAATAACACGTGACTGGGAATATGCTTTATCGGATTGAGAATAATGACACTAGAAGATGCAACAGGCTCCCCTCCTAAATCGGAGCCTTCTAAATCTTTGAGTCAGACAAAAGAACTAGCACAGCTATTCAGAGTTTTCCATACAGCTGCTGACAAACAAAAAAAAGGACATCATGTGTTACCGTAAAATCCCATCTGATATCAACGCATGGATGCATGCACACATATATACATAGCAGGTCTAACTTATACCATCCCAAGTTCACACAGGGTGTAGCCTCGGAATGATATGGCATGCCGAGTTCAGAACAAAATTGTGTGCTATCAAAGAAACTAAAGTTTTATTCGAGGTACATGAGAACGCAGTTACGAATCACTTACAACCAAAATATATGTGATCACCAGCATCATCGGAGTCTCAAACTGTCAACAAAAAGGTAAACATGACACGATCTATCGTCACCCGAGTGTCTAAACATTTACTAAGAAATGGGTGCTTCCGGTTGCATTTTAGTTGGCTCATACATATAAAATACAATGCTTATGAGTTCTTATATTTTATTTCAAATAAAGTCAGTGTACAATCATAATTTTCAAATCCTAAAAAATCAGCACTTCCACACATTGATAGAAAAAGCCCCGTGTCTCTCACGGGTTATTATGCTAGTTATATATATAATAGAGCAACTAGGGGTTGCATGAGACAATTTAATCAGTGTGAAATTACCAAATTACCCCTACTTATTTATACAAGGAGGATGGTGACCCTATATAATAATTGTCACACCTACCCAGATTAAAAAATTTAAAAGTAATTATCTTTATTAATGTTTTTATAATATATAGTTTTAGAAATTGCACATATATAAATCTATCTTATCTCGATTGAACGAATATCATTAGATATTATACAAATATTTGTTTCAAATCTGGATACACCGTATGTGTCATCCCTGAGAGAGAGATTTGCTCACCTCTCTACTAAATTGCAAATCAGTGGAGACACTCTCCCCATAATGTCGCCTGAGGAAAAAATGTTTATTAATAGGATGAACATCGAGGAATTGCTGGAAGCAGAGTGGGGTGAAGACCTAAAGGTTAATTTTGCACATTTTTTGTTTAGCTAATTTATTTTACGTACCTTGCACTTGACCTCAATTATTATCAATGTTATTTTTGTTATCATATTTATATTCTAATCATATTACTATAGGAACAAATTGTTACGGTAAGAGCTGAGTTTTTTGGGATTGATAATACCCATAACTGGTACTACACTGGCTGTAAAACATGCTCCACAAAGTTGGACTTTTGTGAGGGACATTATAGATGCAGAAAAGAGGAAAAAGTTAGCTCACGAATTTTTCATATTGAAAATTTATAGTGTTTCAAGTACTCTTTATGGTAAGTAATGCCCTTTATTTTCATATTATTTTCTCCCGGTGTCTAACATTTTTTTTTCTTACTTTTACCTATAAAAAAATTCTTCCTGTATTTATTAAGGCATCAAAATTTGTATATTTAGGCTTTGAAATTTGCATGTTAATAAAACGGTATAGATGTGTTGATACGAAGGTTTTAAGGAGTAATGTGTTATTAAGCTAATTTAATTTGGTACATGAATAATTTACGCTATGTGTATGCTGATATGCTATTAAGAAATTACAAAGTGTTGGTACGGTCCAAAGTTTACATAAAATTGATATGAAGATGGTAATATATTTAATCTAAATTTAATTTATCATAAATACGTATAATTAAAAGTTATATTGAAAGTAAAATAAGTGTTTGCAATACGTAATTAAAAGTTATATTGAAAGTAAAATAAGAGTGTGAATTTATATTAGTGTTTTTTAACGAGAGAGCGGCTCCATTAGAAATATGTATGTTAACATAAAAATTAATATATAACAAATGTATTCAATATATTAAATTTGTGATTTCAATTTTAACAAGAAAAACTTTATTAGGGATAAATGAGTAATTGTTATAATTTTATTGATAGAATGTTTTTTAAAAAATTATAATGCCGCTGCGAAGCGCAGCTTATCAACTAGTATACTTATAAAGGATAAGACGAGGGCGGTGTTGTGGCGCCTCTCAAATCGCTTCGATCTATTTTTTTAATTTTCTCACATTTTTGAATAATTAATGTTAAAAATTCGTAAATATCCCAATTGACTTTAAAATCTTTCCTAATGGAGGAAACTAAATATACAATTATAATATTCTTGTCTTCAAAATCTTTATTAATGGAGGAAACTAAATAAACAATTCTAATATTTTTGCCTTTAAAATCTTTACTAATGGAAGAAACTAAATTTACAATTTTAATAGTCTCCTAAATTATTTTATTAGAAAATATCTTAATTGCCTTTTAAATTTTTACTAATGGAGGAAAGTAAATATACAATTTTAATATTTTTGTCTTTATAATATTAGATAAATTCTCAATTTCCTTTTTACTATTTTCTAACAGAGGAAACTAAATATAGTATGTTAATATTCTCCTAAATGCCCTCTACTGATCCAATCAATCAATCAATCAATATACTTATATAAAGGAGAATACGGGGACGGTGAGGTGGCGGCTCTCAACTCGCTTCGTTCTATTTTTCTATTTTTCTTAATTTTTCACAATTTTTAATATTAATAATTACAACTTCTTTTATTATTTTCGATTTTGTAGGAAGGAAATTGAAAATTTACAACTTTTATTATTTTCAATTTTGTAGAAAGGAAATTGAAAAATTGCAACTTCTCAGATTTGTAAGATCTAATGTCGATTTCTTTATCCCTTTCGAACTTTTAGGATCTAATGCATTATTATTTAGAATTTTCTTTTATTATTTTCAAACTAGATAGAACTTTCTTTTATTATTTTCAAACTTGATAGAACTTTCTTTTATTATTCTCAAATTTGTAAGAATGGAGAAATTAAAAAATTACAGCTTCCTTATTATTTTCGAATTTGTAGGATCTTATTTTAATAATTGCAATTTTCTCTTTTAATATTTTCAAACTTGATAAAACTTTCTTTTATTATTTTCAAACTTGATAGAACTTTCTATGAATTAGAAAATTACAACTTACTTATTATTTTCGAATTTGTAGGATCTTATGTTAATAATTGCAATTTTCTCTTTTATTATTTTCAAACTTGACAAAACTTTCTTTTATTATTTTCAAACTTGATAGAACTTTCTTTTATTATTTTCAAATTTGTACGATGGGAGGAATTAGAAAATTACAACTTTCTTATTATTTTCAAATTTTTAGGTTCTTATGTTAAAAATTCCTTATTATTTTCAAATTTGATATAACTTTCTTTTATTATTTTCAAACTTGATAAAACTTTCTTTGAATTAGAAAATTACAACTTCCTTATTATTTTCGAATTTGTAGTATCTTATGTTAATAATTGTAATTTTCTCTTTTATTATTTTCAAACTTGATAGAACTTTCTTTTATTATTTTCAAATTTGATAGAATTTTCTTTTATTATTTTCAAATTTGTAAGAGTGGGGGAATTAGAAAATTACAACTTTCTAATTATTTTCAAATTTGTAGGATCTTATGTTAAAACTTTCTTATTATTTTCAAATTTGTAGGATCTTATGTTAATAATTACAATTTCTTTTTATTATTTTCAAATTTGTAAGAATGAAATTGGAAAATTGCAAATTTGTAAGATTTAATGTTAATTTATTTATTATTTTCAAATTTTTAGGATCTAATGCATTATTATTTATAACTTTCTTTTGTATTTTTATAATTTGCAATAATTATTCATATACGGACTCTAACTCAAACAGTTTCTTTCCTTCCTCGGCATCTTCTTTAACCATTAAAGAGTATGCTTATAAGAAAAGTTGTATAACTTTTACAAATTAACTTAATATCTGAAAGGTAAGTTACTATTTAATACTTTTTGACTTGTAAACATAATGGATTTCCATGTTATTCACCTTAAAAACACCTATAAATTAAAGGTCATTCATAACAAAAAATCTACACCGAAATTTTTTTACATAGCTCCAAATATTTACAATCATATTTACAATCAATATAACTATGACCTACACCATGTTGGATGCTTTGTACGACAGCAGCTATAGCTGGATGATAAGAGTGCGAGTGTGTAGAATGTGAGGACCTGTCAAGTAAATCCAAATACTGAAGAACTGATCAGTCTTGACATGATTTTGATCGATGAAAAGGTTAGTAAATCAATATACTTATAACTTATTAGTTTGTCAAATTGTATGATGTTATTAATTTTTCTAAAATATGTTGTATGACAGGAAAATTTGATCCATGCTACGATCTCAAAGATTCTGGTCTCTCGGTTCAAAGATCTTTTTGAGGAAGGCTCCGTGTACATCATCAAAAATCTGAAAGTTGTTTCAAGTACATGGAAATATATACCACTATCACATGGGTCTAAATTGTTTTTCATACGCATAATGTCGCCTAAGAGATTGGAAGAAGACATCGTCAACATATCACTGCACACATTTCAGTTCATATGTCCGGATATGATTGATGCACGTATTAATGACACTAACATACTCTCGGGTATTTTGATGCTCTAATATATTAGAGTAATATATAAGTAATACTATTATATAAGTTAAAATTCAAACTATCATGTTCTAATATTATCTTTTCTAATAATATTATATAAATATAAAAGTAATATTATATGTTTATATTGATTTTTATTAATATATTTCTTTTATATATATATGGCAATTTTATGGGTCCAAGAAAATAAAAAATCAAACTATATAAACAAAATGAATATGTAAATAATTTATAATATTATCTACCCAAATGCAAATTTTAAAGAATTTATTTTATTTGATAATTTATATAATTTTGTAGATATATATTTCACAATATTTATTATAATATTCTTTTTCTTAACAAATATATTATAATGACGCTGCGAAGCGCGGCTTAGTAACCTAGATACTTATATAAAGGAGAAGACGAGGGCTGTGAGATGACGGCTCTCAAATCGCTTCGATCTATTTTTCTAATTTTTTGAATTATTAATATAAAAAATTCAAAAATATCTCAATTGCTTTTAAAATATTCACTAATGAAGAAAACTAAAATATATCAATTGCCTTTAAAATCTTTATTAATGGAGAAAACTAAATATACAATTTTAATATTTTTCTAATTTTTTTTGTTAGACAATATCTCAATTGCTTTCCAAATTTTTACTAAAAAAGGAAACTAAATATAAATATTCTTGCCTTTAAAATTGAATATCTCAATTGCCTTTAAAATATTCACTAATGGGGGAAACTAAAATAAATTAATTGGGAAACCAAATATACAATTTTTAATATTTTCCTAAACTTTTTTGTTAGATAATATCTTAATTGTCTTCCAAATCTTTACTAAAGGAGGAAACTAAATATAAATATTCTTGCCTTTAAAATAGAATATCTCAATTGCCTTTAAAATATTCATTAATGGAGAAAACTAAAATATATCAATTGGCTTTAAAATATTTATTAATGAAGAAAACTAAATATACATTTTTAATATTTTCTTTTCATGTATGTTTTTGGTGTAATATTAATATCCATGTTAGTGACATGTTTGATAGTTTTTCTGTTATTCATACGTATCAGTGCATACATATGTATATATGTTTATAATTAAGGCGAATATAGACAATCATGTTACTAAATATTAGTTAAATATATATTTTGTATTGTAGCTAAAGAGAAGACATGGAGGGAACCCCGTAGTTAATCTGAGTACAAGGTATTGTTTTAATTTAAATATAAAAGATGCACAAGCTCTAAAAATAGGAGAGAGTGCTGTCATATTAGTTGAAGACTTGATTTATGTTCTACTTTAACATATGTTTGTATTGTTTATTGATTTTAGAATATGATATATGGAAAAGAGATTATTGATTCATTTTAACGATCAATTTATAAAATATTCAGTGTTAAATAATTTAAATAATGTTATAATTGTTTATTTGTTATGCCAGAAAATTTCAAATTGAATGATGATTAAAATAAATAAATATATGCGACAATATTCGTTTGGAAGTGTTTCTGTTTGTTTGTATTTTTTTAATCTCTTTTTTCTTTGCTCTTTTTTGTTGTCTCTATTTATCTCGAGTTTGTGATATTGAGAAAGTCTTTTGTTGATTTTAATTTTAGATAATAATGTTCATGAGGTTATCTCAGAATATTATTTATCTGAGGTAATCAAATAAAATATTCAGATTATTGTATATATGAAAATATTGAATCAATTGTATGTATGCCTGTAAATTTTTTAAGTTAATCTCAGGAATTTTTTTTTTAATTTTATTACCTTTTATATTTATGGGTCTGTTTGGCTGCCCTTATTTATGCATTATAAGTTGATAAGAGCTTACGGGGGGTGTTTGTGTACTCAGCTTATTTGAAAACTTATAACTTATAAATTGATAAGTTGAATGTTAGAAATCATCAACATTTTACTTAACTTATCAACTTATTCTTTGATTTCTTTATTTTTCTAATATTTTATATTTTTACATTTGTGTTTTTAAATATTTTTTTAATTTAAAATACAAGTGTTGAAATCATTATATTTAAAAATTATTTTTTCAAATTTAATTTAGCAAATTCTTCACTAACTTATAAGTAAATTTATCCAAACACCCGTATAACTTATAAGAATTCATCAACTCATCACTTATATGACACTTACTCATTTTAAGCTATAAGTCAACTTTTTGGTGATATCCCAAACACGCACTATGTTTGTAATGGTGATTGTTTATCAACGTCTATCTTTTTTTTTTTTTATAATTTTTTTCTAAGAATGACTCTTACTATTATACTATCTTAAAACTCGTGCGATGCACAATTATTTTTAATAGTTATTATTTAATTATTTATATATTAATATTTTATTATTAATTAGATTTATTAAAAAGATGTAAAGTTATAGATAATATTTTTATAATCAAATATAAATAAGTTTGTCATGTAGTCCAAGTAAATTGGCTTTAAAATAAACAAGTCGATTCAAATATATAAGTTTTAGAGATGCAGTAAAATATATAGGTCCGTAAAACCGACCCAAGTAAATTGAATTAAAAATCAATAGAGTAGACCGACCTAAATAAATAGGTCTAGATATGTACTAAAATTTATTTTAAAACAAATAGACCCGGTCCAATTATGTTGAATAGGTTTTAGAGATGTATTTTCATTAGCATAGTTAATTTTTTTAATAAATATATTAACTATTGAATGAACAAATTAAAGAACGACCGACTAAATTACCAACAAAACTTTCTTTTGCACTGGTTACTTTTAAATATTTATTATTAAAATTTTAATATAATTTATGCATTCGAATTCATTTGCTATATTGAATTGTAAAAAAATTAAATTAGAAGTGGATATTTATTTGACTTGACATGATTCAATAATTTATAGGATTGTTCGTGTATAATTTTCAGCATTTAGTGTCGCATTTGTGGTAAGTGATAATTAAATATATGTTGCCTGTAATAATTTTAGAAAATGAGATGTTTTAGTTAGAAAATATAAAAAATATATATACGATTTAACTAAAAAATGTAATCAGTTAGTTATTAGTAATTATAATATTATTATTTTATTTTATATAATGGAACTACCCGTGATATTTTTGGAAAATAAGAGGTTTTAGTTATAAAATGTAGAAAATGTAATGTCTTTTAGCTGGAAAAAAATAATTAACTATTTATTAGTAGTTATAATATTATTATTTTATTTTATTCAATAAATTTAATCGTAATGTTATTAGAAAAAGAAAAAATTTAGTTAGAAAAATATAATAGGAGTACTTTTTATTATTTTATCCAATGATTCTCATCGATTTGATTAGAAAGATCGAGCAACGAAACTATAAAGATATAGAAATCGAGCCCAAAGTTCTATTGTACAAAGAACGGGAATTTGATGACGTTAGTTGTATTATCGAATTAAGAAAGTGGATGTATGTACCATAAGGTTTTGTACATATCAAATCTCATTCACACTAATTTCCTTTATCCTCACACCACTACAAGGTGGAAATTTTATGCAATTTAATTTAGTTTTTATATTTTGATAAAAGTGGTATATATATATTGTCTCTTTTTGTGTATTTTTTTCGGACCTCTGATTCTTTAATATAGTTTATGTCATCGTTATTGAATATAGGTTATGGTCCAAAATTCCTCAAAAAGAAAATTAAAAAAAAAAAATTATCTTTAAGGTTATAAAGATAAACTTTTGTAACTATTGTGTTATATGTCAAAAATACAAAAGAAATTTGGAAATCATGTACTTGATATAGTAGATTAATGTGTTATATATTAAATTTGTTAATAACGAGAAAACGGCTCATTGGCAGGAAAAATCTTTAAAGGGAGGGCGGTTCATCAGGAGTAGCGTATTATATACTAGAATTAAATATTGATAGTATTATGTACTTTAAAATATAAGTTGGAATTTAGATTTTAAAATATATATATAGTAATCAATATAATAATATTCAACATAAAATTTAAATAATGAATATATTAAATAATTGTCTTTTTCTATATTTATTCATAATTTTCGTGAATACTCAATACGATACGAAAAATCTAAAAGAAACCATATGTTATAAATATAATTATTTATTTCATTTGAAAAGAATTTTTGTATAATGATTTTAAAATTTTTTAGAGAAATTATTATAAGCACTTAGTAAACTAGTTATAACTAGCATAATAACCCGTGCGAGGCAGGAGACTTTTTCTATCAATGTGTGGAAGTGCTGATTTTTTAGAATTTGAAATTTATGATTGTACACTGACTTTATTTGAAATAAAATATAAGAACTCATAAGCATTGTATTTTAAATGTATGAGCCAACTAAAATGCAACCGGAAGCACCCATTTCTTAGTAAATGTTTAGACACTCGGGTGACGATAGATTATGTCATGTTTGCATTTTTGTTGATGGTTTGAGATTCCGATGATGCTGGTGATCACATATATTTTGGTTGTAAGTGATCCGTAACTGCGTTCTCATGTACCTCGAATAAAACTTTAATTTCTTTGATAACACACAAATTTGTTCTGAACTCGGCATGCCATATCATTTTGAGGATGCACCCTGTGTGAAATTGGGATGATATAAGTTAGACCCGCTATGTATATATGTGTGCATGCATCCATGCGTTGATATCAGATGGGATTTTACGGTAACACATGATGTCCTTTTTTTTGTTTGTCAGCAGCGGTATGAAAAACTCTGAATAGCTATGCTAGTTCCTTTGTCTGACTCAAAGATTTAGCAGGCTCTGATTTAGGAGGGGAGCCTGTTGCATCTTCTAGTGTCATTATTCTCAATCCGATAAAGCATATTCTCAGTCACGTGTTATTTTCTATCGATTCTCGCAATGTCCCTAATTTAATTTATAGATAATTTGATTTATTCAAAATTATCCGTGCACTAAAAATAGGATATTTCTTAACTTATAAACATGTTGTATAAGTCATATTTAGACTGATTCACTGAACGTGTACGAATTTATTACAGGTCTTGCGGCAACTTTGAATCTTAAATTTCTAGTCGAAAAAAGAACTGAAGTTAAGAGAACATAAAGTTTAATAAATATACCTGTTTTTCTTTTTATTCTCAGTAAATCTATGGAAATTAAATTTTGGAGTTAATTGTTTAATAATTTAATCTAATTGTTTTGCATTTCTTGTATTAAAAAATTCAATAAACACGGGTTAAATAAAGTTCTCTCTTTCCTTTCTTTTCAAAAGTATAATTGACTCTCAGTTGGTCATGTGACATACTTATTTGCATCAGTCATGTTCTTTAAATTTTTGGCATTGTAGGAAATTTAATATTTATTTACGTAATGATGAGAATCGATAAAGGTATTGTCCAATCAATATACAAAAAATAATTTATATAACTTAATTTTTTATCTTTTAGATCTATAATTTTAAATAACTCCGAGTGTATAATGTAATTGATCGATAATAATATTTTTCTTACTTGTATGATATAAAATTTCATATTTTCTAAAATTTGTTCACTTGACTATATATTTTAATCTATTTAATTTATTATACAATTTTCAAATTTACCTATTATATATTTATTAATTTAATTCAAAATAAGCAATTATTAACTTCCATAAAATTAATATAAAATTTTATATTAAAATTAATTACAAATGCGTTACATACATAATTCATCCAACATAGTTCTAAATCTAGTCACTTCTATTATATTTATACTATATTATTAAAATCGAAATATTAAAACTTTGATAGTTGGTCAATACGACAATCATATTTTGGGATTTACACTTTAGTTCTTTTATTTTTACAATTGTACTGTAATTTTTTAAAATAATAATTTTATTCAAAACATATCTCTTAAAAATTGTTCAACACAAAACTCTTAAAGCACAATTTATTGCAATCAAACACCTATGTCAATTCGACGCCGAGTTCAACAACCATATATAAGTATTCATATTTAAAATCATTTTCTTAAGAAACAAATATAAATATTAAAAGAAAATATTAAACTCGTGCATGACACATGTTACGAGCTTGTATTTGTATATGTAATAAAAATACTCATGAATATCGTGTATACATGTTATCGATATGTGCTATATACCCGTGATTGTTGTATAATTTTTAAATATTGGACACTACTTTTTATTAATTTAAAAATAAATAATTAAATAATATATAAAGAAAATACTTGTAATATATTACTTATGTTATAATCAATGTTCAGTATTACGCTTTATAGATTAAATATATGAATAATTCAAATAAATTGTGTAGTACAATAAAGATAGACCGTTGTGCAAAAATATATATCATTTTATAGTTTACATTACATATACAAGATATTTGTATGACTAAAACAAATGTAGATATACATCACACGCAACATTGTTTTTAAACTTTAATATTAAAATTATATAAGATTGGTAGTTTAAATAATTATGTACAATATTTTGAAAACTGAAACAACATAGATTAATATATATTATAAAATCACCTTTGTTTTTTGCTCAAAGTTAATATAATAATAAATATACGATTAAGAATGATGTGAGGTTTATGTAATGTGATTTTTCAATCAAAATCAAAAGAAGTCATATAGCTCAATGAATGGTTATAAGAATGATTTTTTTAGAGAATGCCAAGGGTTCGATTGTACAAAAACATTATTTACTCATTTTTTTTAGGGTAAAATTATCATTTCACATTGGTTTTTTGGTTCAAAATTATTTGTCCTGTTATATATATATAGAAGAGGATTAAATATACATAAATTATATATGGGTTGTTTGATTTTTGCAGGCCCCCTCTGACCGCCTGCAACCTTGATTTTTGCAGGCCCTCTCTGACCGCCTGCCACCTTGCCGGTCTATATACAGTGTATTCCACTCCATAAAGTTTAGTATCACTCAATACCAAACAAAAGATGTGGAAGCTCAAGATTGCAGAGGGATCAGGCAAACCATATTTGTATAGCACCAACAACTTTGTTGGAAGACAGATATGGGAATTCCAACCCAATGCTGGAACACCAGAAGAGCTAGAAGAGGTTGAAAAAGCTCGTGATTTCTTCAAAAGTAACTCCAAGAAAGGAATTCACGCCTGTAGCGATCTGCTTATGAGGATGCAGGTAATTTATTAATAAACTTTGCTCTTTGTAAAGAATATACACTCCGAACTCTAGACAAAATTTTCATGATAACATTTATCGTTATATTATGATAAAGTAATCGCAAGTTATTTGTTTATTCAATGGTGAAGGGAAAAGCCTTGATTTGTTTATATAGCCAATGCCTAATAATTAATACAGGTAAATAAACTTAACTACAAGTATGCATATGCCAAGACTATGGAAAAGAAATGCCAAGACTAGTTGCTTGATCACTTCTCGTTTACTCTTCATGCCTTGTATATATGCTTTTAAGTTGTTAAAATAAAGAGCTGAGCTTTTATTATTTCATATCTCACACTTAGCTTATCAAGGAGAATGGGATTGATCTATTGAGCCTACAACCAGTGAGACTAGGAGAAAACGAAGAAGTGAACTATGAAGCAGCAACCACGGCTGTGAAGAAAGCTATTCGCCTAAATCGTGCTATCCAAGCACACGACGGACACTGGCCAGCTGAAAATGCAGGTCCCATGTTTTTTACACCACCCCTCGTAAGTGCCGTCTTTCATAGTAGTGCTTGCAGTGATTAAGCATTTGAAATTTTCAAGTTATTAGATCTTTGCAAGCATATTAAATCTTGAAATTTGTTAGCTAGTATTTAATTAGTTGTAAGTGTTTCACTTTTTTTTTTATGCTGGCCACAAACATGTATCTTACTAATTATTAGATCACGCAATTTGCAGATTATTGCCTTGTACATCAGTGGAGCAATGAATGTAGTTCTAACTCAAGAACACAGGAAGGAGATAATTCGTTATATATACAATCACCAGGTAAGAGTTAAAAGCTATTTTCAAGAGTTACATGCAGCGGATAAAGGTCTTTAAACAAGTGAGGTCCTTTACAGAACAACGATGGTGGATGGGGTTTCTATATTGAGGGTCACAGCACTATGATTGGCACAGCTCTCAGCTATGTCACAATAAGGTTGCTCGGAGAGGGCCCAAATGATGGTAATGGTGCAGTTGATAGAGCACGAAGGTGGATCCTAGATAATGGCGGTGCATCTTCTATACCCTCTTGGGGAAAGACTTATCTTTCGGTAAATTAGAAAGCATAATTATGTTTCTGTGATCATATTGGCACAATTAGAAAAGATTATTCCAAATTATCACATTTGATAGGCTAGTGGACTTTTGTATCACTGCAACTCTAAAAATACTTTCTAAAATATCTATTGAATACACATGTGAGATTTAAGTGGTTTGGTCCATCATTTTTAAACTTGTGGTATTTGGGGTAATTTTGTTTGGAAGGTTCTTGGAGTTTACGAGTGGGAAGGGTGTAACCCGTTACCCCCAGAGTTCTGGCTGTTTCCTACAGCTTTTCCTTTTCATCCAGGTAATGTTTCATTTTTCTCCTTTTTAGCCCTGAATGTGTTATTGAATGAAGTTCAGTTTTGTGGTTGAAATGCAGCCAACATGTGGTGCTACTGCCGTACAACTTACATGCCCATGTCCTATTTGTATGGGAGAAAATACCATGGACCAATCACTGACCTTGTGTTAAATTTAAGACAAGAAATTTACCCAATTCCTTATGAAGATATAAATTGGAACAAGCAGAGGCATAACTGCTGCAAGCAGGATCTGTACTACCCTCATACCTTTGTACAAGATCTGCTATGGGATGGACTTCACTACCTTAGTGAACCAATCATCAATTGTTGGCCTTTTAACAAAATTCGAAAGAGAGGTCTAAAAAAAGCGGTTGAACTAATGCGCTATGGAGCAGAAGAGAGCAGATATATAACCATTGGATGCGTAGAAAAGGTCAGGTCATAGATATCATGGAAGTCTTGAAATTGAAATTTAGCACCGTAAACTGTGTACCCTTTTCTTTTCTTGATGCAGAGTTTACAAATGATGTGCTGGTGGGTTGAGAATCCTAATGGCCATGAGTTCAAACATCACCTTGCCAGAGTTCCTGACTACTTGTGGGTAGCTGAGGATGGTATGAAAATGCAGAGCTTTGGTAGTCAACTGTGGGACTGTGTTCTTGCAACACAAGCAATCATGGCAACTGGTATGGTTGAAGAATATGGAGATTCTCTTAAAAAGGCACATTTCTATATTAAAGAATCACAGGTTTTTCCCTTACTTTATATTTCATGTCCCGTAAATTTTTTCCCAGTAAGTATGTAACTAATATATTCCTACCGTATAACTAAATTTTCAGGTAAAAGAAAATCCATCCGGAAATTTTGAAAGAATGTGTCGTAAATTCACTAAAGGAGCGTGGACTTTCTCAGATCAAGATCAGGGCTGGGTCGTCTCTGACTGTACTGCTGAAGGACTGAAGGTACATTGCTTATAAGATTATAGTGATGGTTACTATTAAATTCTGGCAAAAAAATATATGTTCTTGTTATCCTGCAGTGTCTACTATTACTTTCCCAAATGCCAGAGGAAATTGCAGGACATAAGGCTGATGTAGAAAGATTACATGATGCCATAGATGTCCTTCTCTACCTACAAGTACGAACAGAATTATCTATACTTGTTAATTTCAAATGAATTAGGAAATACTACTCAAGTTTATTTGGTTTAGATTAATCATCAATCCTTCTCCTTTATTGCAGAGTCCAGACAGTGGAGGTTTTGCTGTTTGGGAGCCACCAGTTCCACAACCATACTTGCAGGTAATCTTTGTGGTAACTTTTGAAGTGACCTGCATTTCCGACTTCATAAAGTACTTGATCTCTTACTTTAAAGATTAATACCTTGAAAATTTTCCTCTCCAATCAGATGCTGAATCCTTCAGAGATATTTGCCGACATTGTTGTAGAAAAAGAGTAAGATCATTATTCTAATTTTCTAATTTTCTTTCCTTAGAAACAACAACTGACAAATGTGATGATGTGGTAATTTAGGCATGTCGAATGCACTGCATCTATAATCCAAGCTTTTGTAGCATTTAGAAATTTGCACCAAGGTTATAAAGAAAAAGATATAGATGTTTCTGTGGCAAAAGCTGTACAGTATTTAGAAGCAAAGCAACATCCAAATGGTTCGTGGTGAGTAATGCTCTCAGTCTCAGAATAACCAAGTAAATATTTATTTTATATATATATATATATTGTTGCAGAGCACAACAAGAACAAAGTAAAACAAACTTCGACAGGTATGGTTACTGGGGAATTTGCTTTTTGTATGGCACATATTTCGCGCTATCAGGGTTAGCCTCAGTTGGGAACACGTATAACAACAGTGAAGTAGTACGCAAAGGTGTTCAATTTTTCGTATCGACACAGAATGAAGAGGGTGGCTGGGGAGAGAGTCTTGATTCATGTCCAAGCGAGGTACTTGCTCAGAGTGCATAATAAGGCCATTTAATAAAAACTGGTTCTAAAGCGTTGCATGTAAACGAAGGCCAATTCTACCAATCACAAGTAACAACCATTTATTAAAGAAAAGATCATGAAATATTGTTACTACTCACGCCTACACAGTAACACACACACACACACAGTGAAAAAGTTGTTCTTTCTTATTCTCCTTGCTCATCTAGATGCTTTCTTTAACAGAAATTTGTTCCACTGGCGGATGATAAGACAAATTTAGTTCAAACATCTTGGGCTATGCTTGGCCTCATACGTGGTGGACAGGAAAGTATTACATATAAGTGGTTCTTAGCAAAATCTACTTATCATGTTAGGGTGTTAGTTATAGTTCATTTGGATTAACTTACATTACTATGTAGTCCAACTAAGTGCTTTGGCTCACGCGTCCAAATAGCTGTTGTAAGCACTTGCGCCAATCTAAACAGGGCCATTAATTTCAAGCAAAATCTATTTATCATGTTAGCAATTAGGGTGTTCACTTGGATTAACTTATATGACTATGTAGTCCAACTAAGTGTTTTGGCTCACAAGTCCAAATAGCTGTATCTGGTATGTAAACACTTGAGCCAATCTAAACAGGGCCATTCAATTCTTCTATTTTACTTCAAGAATACAGACTTGACTGATTATTAATTATACCTTTCTTCCCTCTTATCAAACAACCAGGCTAAGAGAGATCCAACCCCATTACATAGAGCAGCAAAGTTGTTGATCAATGCACAAATGGAAAATGGAGATTTTCCTCAGCAGGTAGACCAAGTTTTCTCTCACCTTCCCTTCTGTTCTCGTTTTTGGTAGTTTCAATCCCAACATCGGATGCATAATTACAGGAAATCACTGGAGTCTACATGAAGAATTGTATGCTGCACTATGCAGAGTACAGAAACATATATCCATTATGGGCACTTGCAGAATACCGTAAACATGTATGGTTGTCGAACTGAATATTTTGAGCTAGGGAATTTTTTATTATTTCTCTATGTATGGTTGTATGTAATATGTGTAAGAGTTCCACGGATATATTTCTGTATTACATCCCCAACAAATATGTCTGGATTGTTAACATATATAATATTATTATTGAATAGTTTTGTTATTATAATAGTTTCTTTTGTTAGGACAATTTCCTTTATTATTGTTTAGTTATTGGTTATGTAAGTCTCCTATCTATTGCAATCGTTAACACGTGCGATGCACCGATGAATTTTAGTATTTTTTATCTTATTATCTATATCTTGATTTATATGATTTTAAAAAGTAATCAAATATAAGAATATATGTATGATGTTATTCTAAGTTTTTTTTGTATTTTGATTTTAAAAATTCTTAATATGTTGTCGATGAAATAATATCTTGAACTTTTGAATGTAGCTTAGAAAAATAGATGATATAAATATTGAATAATAATATGTTGTTGACGGGATTCGAACCTTGAACCCGTGGGAGCATTTTAGATATCAAAAAAAGAATATTATTTTAATATTACATCCAAAGGTTATCATTTACCTATATTTGCATCTAACAGTTATTATTTATTATTTAGAGGACCAAACCACATGACCAAACTACCACTCAATAGAGGGTGGTTTGCTTATAATAATATAGTATAGACAAGCATATAACCCGTGCGATGCACGGATGAATTTTAGTATTTTTATATGATTTATTATTATTTTTTATCTTATTTTATTATCATTTATTTGTATTTTGATCTTAAAAATTTTTAATATGTTGTCGACGGAATAATATATTGAACTTTTGAATGTAGTTTAGAAAAATAAATGATATAAATATTTAATAATAATAATATGTTGTTGACGGGATTCGAATCTTGAACCCGTGGGAGTATTTTAGATACCAAGAAATTAATATTCTTTTAATATTACATCAAACGGTTCTCATTTATCTATATTTATATGTAACGGTTATTATTTAGAGAACCAAACTACCAACCAACCAAATAGATGGTAGTTTGCTTATAATAGTATTTTTTTAATATGATTTTTGTATCTTATTTTATTAGCATTTATTTGTATTTTGATCTTAAATTTTTTTAATATGTTGTTGACGGGATTCGAACCTTGAACCCGTGGGAGCATCTTAGATATCAAAAAAAGAATATTCTTTTAATATTACATCCAACGGTTCTCATTTACCTATATTTACATCTAACGGTTATTATTTAAGGAACCAAACTAAATGACCAAACTACCAACCAAATAGAGGATGGTTTGCTTATAATATTATAGTATAGATATAGATAGATTACTTTTATCTCTTCTCTCCCTACTTTATCATGATACGAAGAGTTAGGTTTGTTCGATCCGTTGATGAAAATTTGCACATGATTTCTATGTATCGTTTTTTTCTCTCTCTTAAATCAGTTAAGATGTCTTTGATTGTTTTGGTATAAATTGTACCTCTGTTTTTCAAAACAGATACAGGAGTCAATAAGACTGAGGTGGGAAACTCCAAAATACCACAGTAGTAATTTGTGAAGGATTAACAGTGAAGAAATTTGAAGGCTTAACAGTGCAGAAAGAAACTTGAAAAAAAAAGGTGTGGAGAAGAAACTTGTTTTTTGAAAACTGATGTATTTTCATTCATCTAAAATATAGCATATTTAAAGAATTACAAAAAACTTAACTTTTAACATCCCAACAAAATGGGGTACCTCAAAAAAAAAATCAAGTTCACTTAATTAAAAATTCTCCAAAAGTCTAATAAAAAGATCCGAGTCCTCAACTCCAATTAACGGAGGGAGTGGTCGAACAATTAAGGGCTTGAGTTTAAATTTGTTGATGCAGATATCACGGAGCCTCACCTTTTTGCGCCATTTTGAACTTACTTCGTGGTTAAACATTTTCTACCGATGTGCTAATCTGTGTTAATAATATGCTTATAGTAGTAGGTTAAAAAATGTCATCGGAAAGCATATTTGTGCGAGAGCAGAAACTGAGACAATGGCCCAAAATGACCTTAATTTGCACTATCTGCTAAAAAAATGTCATCATAAACCATGTGTTTATTGTTTTGTGTTTTGCATTCAGGATATTAGATCACATAGATCTACCAATTAACAAGCACAAACACAATACGATAACATTTATCATTTAGATTTGGTGTGTAATCTCATGAGTAACAATGCACGCAGGATGGTATGAAGCGTAAAAAATATGATAAGAGGACCTATTTTGTTGGAGGCTTCAGCTTCAGAGCTCTCCGCTGGATTTCGGTTCGAGATTCTCTCATTTGGCAAAAAGCCACATCTTCTAAGGTTTTGATATGTCAGCAGACTAGCACCATCTCCTAGCTCTGCTGACAACCTCAAGGCCTCATGGGCCCTTTCCAGGGAATGACCGTTGAGTGCTGTCTTACTTGGAATCTCTATATAAGGTTTAGGTATGGGTTAGAGCGTGATATCTAAATTATACAGGAAGGAATAAAAGAAATATGGAGGAATTACTTACTAGGGTTTCTATTAAACTCGGTTCTGTATATCGGACAATCATAACAATACAAAAATTGAGGTAACCAATCAGTCATTCCCTTCCTGTTTCCTTTGATGCACTGACCATCATGAGTATTCCAGGCAGACAGGTAAAAGAAACCAGAATTTTTTCCCATTTGCTTGAGCTGGTAGAAGAAACCCAACTCACGGGCAGACATCTTCTTCTTGAACTGCTGGTCATAAAGGATGTACATACACATAGCCATTCGATAGGCATTCAGAGTCATTTGAAGAGGATCAATGTTGTAATAGGTAATGATATCATTGATGAAAGGGTGAAGAGGGATGGATAAACCCATTCTAAAAAACGTGGCAGAAAATACGGCACAGGGTATCTGTTGATCAGGTTCAAAGTTGTCAAAACGGTGACACCTTTCCCCAGGGGACGGTACCACCAAACGACATTTAGGTTGATGTTTCTGAAGAAGGAGTTTTAGTCTGTTGGAATTCATCGAAGTGTCAAGCTCCTCGCAGGCTGGGATCGCACCTTGGGATTCAGAAGGAGCTTCACCCTCCGTTGAGGTTTCCACCTCAACCTCGGAGTTGGCCTCAGGATGGGTAGTGGTCTTGGTTTGTGAGGACGAAACTTCTTCGTTAAGGGTATAGTGTTTAGAGTAAGTTAACCTTTCGGTGTCTTGGATTGGATAATTGTCAGAGGATGCTTGACGGATGGCTACTGATTGGGAATCCTTGATCTTATGAAAGAAAAGGTTTGAGCGGACTGATATGATGGCTTGTCCAGGGACTAGTACTTTAACTTTGGATCGAGTTCTCGTGCTGACAGGTTTAATAGCAAGGGGGTTTGGTGAAAGGGTTCTGATAGATGAGGAATCAGAGTCTGGTAGATCTATAGGAGTCTGAACCTCGTGGGCTTTTGACTGTTGGGAGCTTGTGGGGGTTGAGTTCTCTGACATCTGCAAAATATGGAGCAGGATAAGTTAACGGCCAGCAAGTTCCTTCTCAATCAGGCAAGCAAATGGACGAGTCAACAGTGAAGTTTACAAGAATGTGCGATTGTGCATCTTTGTGAATTGTCATTAGGGTTTTATGACAAACAGATGGTGACCAAGATAATAAGAAGTTTTCTGGATATCAGTTTCAAAATTGACTCTAGACCTAAACAGTTGGTGCAGGTGGCTAGAAGCCATTATCTGTGTAAGAGTTCGGTGGTGTGTAGGTCTAACCCTATGGCTAAGGGTTGGTCATAATCTCAAGAAGGCCGAGTCTTTCTGGGCAATAGCGTATTGGCAATCAAGTTGTTAAATTACATATACTATAAGAATTATCAGGCATGCAAGTAGAGATCATTAGGAATGAAGATGTAGAAAACACGGTGTGTGGCCGGTCTCAATAAAGAGACGATTGGTTGGAAGAGGGTTTTGATTCAATTATATGATTAAGACAAAGGGCCAAGTTGCATGCTTACAAGTCTGAGAGTACGCACGTAACAACATGGTCTATGAATTAAAACAATAACGGGTTTAGGTGTAAAACCCCGTAAATTTTTTTTATATTAATATTAGATTAGTTTTATTTATTTTTCGTTAGAAAATACTAGAATTTCTTTTGTGTTAATTTGAATTAGGATAAGATTTGAATTGATAGAAAGAAGTGTGAGAATATTTAGAAAATTTGTATCATTTAATTAAGAATATTTTTTTATGAATTAGAATATTGAAATTTAAACATTAGTTAGAGGGATTGGACAAATTTTAGGAGAAGATTTTAACCTTACCTAAATTATTTTAGGGTTTCAAGTGGCTATATAAATTAAATCTTAGGACAAACAAAAAACTTGTACAGCTCTCTTCATTCACCGCTCGAGGTATGTCTCCACCATTTTAATATGCGGCATGTTCTCTCTGTACGTGTGAACATGGATTTTAGATTATATTAAATTTGTTTATATATTTGTTACTATGTCTGCTTGTGTCCTGTGAATTGTAAGTAAGTTATAGGCTTGTATGATTGCTCCTAGTTTTATACAATTATTAAATTAGTCTCTTGTGATTCCATGCTACCCTTATTAATGTATACTCATGCTTTTTGGTTTTGTCACAGATTTTTAAATAAATATATATAAAGAGCTTTTGTTTTTGAACGAGTCAGTGAACTACTTGGCTTCATTATTTGTTCTGCCATGTACGCTAATTTTTAAGGTCCTGTATCAGTTTTGGTGTTTTCATTGCATAATTAATTTATATAAAATATGTTTAATTTGTGTGTAATTACATCGATGATGATTGTTTTTATTTAATATGTTAATGACACTTTTAGTGATAAAATCAGAGCAATAGTGATATGGTCAGAAAAGTAATTATAGAAATATAATTGACAAGTCAATGGAAAGGTCGATATTTAAGGTCCGACACCCTAATTATTCATTAATTTCGTAATTAATGAATAGGGAAAATATACAGCTCATAAAAAGAGTCCAAAATATGGTAAATTCATCAAAGAAGGATCTGAAATCCCAATTAAAGGCAATTAATGAGTCATAGCCTTTATCAACAAGGAAACGAATTCTCCAGCAAGAAATACAATATTTATCCAATATCAAAAAGAAGACTTATTCGCTAAGACTCCTAAACATACCATAAATACTAGGCTTTAGACGCCTATATAAGGACCCTGATCCTACAATCAGAACTACGTTTTGGGCACAGCTCCATACGTCACAACGTCTCGAAGGCGCAACAAGCCACGAAGGCACCCCTAGAACTACGTTTTAGACTCCATCCTCGAATAAGGACATACAAGTCACTACGTCCTTGGTGTGCCCCTGCCGCCATAGCCCCGAGGGCAACACCAAGAACTACGTCTTTGGCTTGATTCTCAATAACGATTTGAGATACGTAGGCATCTTGTAAGGACCGATTTAGTCTCGAAACACAAGTGCAGCCATTAAAGCTCGAAAACTCATTAATCCTAGCAATTAATATACAAGTACGTTTTTTAATCCATAACATTTGGCGCCGTCTGTGGGAAGACAACATCAACCATGGCAAACACACGAAGAACAGCTCGAGATACTCAAACTCCTGAGGATCGCCATGTCACCTCTGAGGCTGATACTCACGGAAATCAACCACCGCCAACTACTGGCACTCAAGGGACGAATATCCCCACCAACACTCAAGGACCGGAAATCCCAATTTCGGTTGAAGAGACGAATCCCCTGCAGATGGTCATTCATGGATCTAATCCACAAGAGACCGTTCACCAGCAACCAATCTCGACTTCTCCACTCATCATGAATGCACCGAGAAGCCTTCAACTCCATACTACTGATCTCCCTCAATACGTGAATCAGACTTTGGGGATGCCAAGCTATGGCATGCCCCCTCGACCCATGGCGGGCGGTAGTGGAACTAATCCAATCTACCATGAGGCATATGTGCCCCCTTATATTCAAGGTCTGGGACCCCAAAATAAACAAACTCGCCAGACCCCTTTCGTTCAAGATTACTCGGGCCCATACACCGAGGATGAGGGTTATACAACTGGGGAGGATGTCGCCCTAAGAAGGAGATGTTCTTCCCAGACAAATCGGGATCAACTGCAAACTACTAAGGAGAAAATTGCAGCCCATGAGGCAGAGACTGCAAGGCTCAAGAAACTCCTTGCTGAGGAGGAGGCCGCTCAATCTCGGGGCCGAACGACTGAAGGGATCCCGATAATCAACTTGGATCCACCTGCAAGAAGAACTAAGAGGGCCGAAGCCCCAAGGGGTGATCCTAGTATTCTGTTGCCCCTAGGAGATCCTGATAATCCTACATCACCGTTTACTCAAGACATCATGAAAACGGCTATATCCAGAAAATTCAAGATGCCTTCGATCAAAGCCTATGATGGAACGGGAGATCCCGCAAATCATGTAAGGACCTTCTCCAATGCACTGCTGTTGCAGCCAACCAATGATGCGGTCAAGTGTAGGGCGTTTCCACAAACCTTGGCAGGCATGGCCCAACGCTAGTATAGCCGTCTTCCTCCCAACTCAATTGGGTCTTTCAAAGAACTAAGCAAAGCTTTTATCAATCAGTTCATTAGTGGAAGGGTGCATGAGAAAAGCTCTGTGTCACTCATGGCAATCCATCAAGGAAAGAATGAAGCCCTAAGGGACTACATCAATCGATTCACTCGAGAGGCTTTGAAAGTCCCGGACTTAGAGGACAGAGTGGCTATGATAGCCCTGCAACAAGGAACTACTGATGACCACTTCAAAAGGTCGTTAGCTAAACATCCACCCGAGAGCATGCTGAAGCTCCAAGATAGAGCCGAAAAGTATATTAAGGCTGAAGAAAGCATGAGAAAGTATGAACCCACTGCTAGCGGTAGTGGAAACTCAAAGAAAAGAAAAGAAACTCAGGAGTACGACGTCAAGGAAAAGTTTCCCAGAATGTCAAAGTACTCTGATTCTCCACCCAAGAGAAACAATTTTGGGCCAAAGTTTACGAAGTATGCAAGATTGAACACTTCCAGGAGTCAAATTCTGATGGAGATAGCTAAGGAAGGAGATCTCAAATGGCCGAAGCCAATGAGGGCTGATATGGCCGAAGCCGACGATTGTAGGCAATTGAAAGATGAGATCGAATTTCTGATACGAAGAGGAAAACTCAGCAAATTCACCAAGGATGGAAATCAAGGGAGTCAAAGAGGAAATTATGAAAGGAAGGATTACGACAGAAGGGACAACGACCAAGATCGTAACCCTAAGCCCCGAGGGCCAGTCATCAACATGATATTCGGAGGGCCAACTGCTACTGGGTCCTCCCGAAACTCAAGAAAGGCTTATGCTCGAGAAGTAATGACCGTGGTTGGAGAAGCACCGAAGCGTGCCCGAACCAAAGTATCAATAGGTTTTGATGGTTCAGACCTAGAGGGAGTGAAGTTTCCCCACGATGATCCTTTAGTAATCGTTCCTGTGATAGGAAATTCTAAAACCAAGAGAGTTCTAGTCGACAATGGAGCCTCAGTGGACATCTTGTTCCATGATGCTTTCATCAAAATGGGCTACACTGACTCTCAGTTGACACCCTCGAATATGCCCATATACGAATTCAATGGGGTGGAGTCAAAAGTGGAAGGCACTATCTAACTCCCAATAACCATGGGGCAAGGGATGAATACGTCTACTCAAATGCTGAACTTCATAGTTATAAAGGCAACTTCAACCTACAATGCAATCCTGGGAAGGACTAGTCTTCATGCGTTCAAGGCCGATGCCTCATCTTATCATCTGAAAATCAAGTTCCCAACGAGGAATGGGATTGGTGAAGAAGGAGGAGACCAAAAGATGGCTAGAAGTTGTTATGTAGCCGCGTTAAGTCCTGATGGAATCGGGGGGCAAGTTCTCCCAATTGAAGACATGGATACTGACGACAATGAGGACCGAAGAGGGAAACCAGATGAGGATTTAATCCCAATTCCCTTAGTCCCTGGTGAACCGGAGAAGGTGACTTATGTCGGGGCACTACTACCTGAGCCATTGAAAAGCAAGCTCATATCTTTTCTTCAAGAGAACAATGACGTTTTTGCTTGGACAACGGCTGACATGCCAGGGATTGATCCCCAATTGATAACTCACAAGTTGAATGTGGATCCTAAAAGAAAGACGGTGAAACAAAAGAATAGAAATTTTGCTCCAGAAAGACAAGAGGCCATTAAACAAGAAGTTGAAAAACTTCTAGAGGCCGGATTCATTGAAGAGATACAATTCCCGGAATGGTTGGCTAACCCCGTAATGGTCAAAAAGGCCAATGGAAAATGGAGGATGTGTGTAGACTTCACTGACTTGAATGATGCATGTCCTAAGGATTGTTTTCCCTTACCAAAGATTGATGCATTAATAGATGCTACAGCTGGACACGAGATGCTCAGCTTCATGGATGGCTTCATTGGATACAACCAAATCAAAATGCACAAGGATGACATCTCCAAGGTATCATTCATCACTGACTTTGGTGTTTTCTGTTATCTAGTCATGGCATTTGGACTTAAGAATGCAGGGGCAACCTACCAAAGATTGGTGAACAAAATTTTTGGACACCTAATTGGAAAAACCATGGAGGTCTACGTAGATGACATGTTAGTCAAGAGCCTCGATAAGGCCGATCACATTGAGCACCTCCGAGAGGCATTTGAAGTGCTAAGGCACCACAAGATGATGTTGAATCCAGCTAAGTGTGCCTTTGGTGTAGGCTCGGGAAAGTTTTTAGGCCTAATGGTTTCCAAGAGAGGAATCGAGGCCAATCCCGACAAAATCAAAGCAATTCTAGACATGGAACCACCAAAGACTGTCAAGGATGTCCAAAAACTAACGGGAAGAGTGTGTTACGACCAAACTCAACACGCAAGTGCACGTGATCTCAAGTAATACAGATAGCAAGTAAGGTTCGTTCCTACAGGGACTCGTTGTATTGTCTAGTTAATTCACTCACCGATGTATGATTATTATTCGATGCTAAAACAAATAACAAATTGGATTTTGTTTATCACTAAAATTTTTCTAAAATTTATAACTAATTATCAACTATTTGAACAAAGGGTTATATTGAATTACTTATGCAAATAAACATGGAATTTTAACTTCATTAAACAATCCATCTATAGTTTCCAATTCTCTAGCCTTTTCATGTGATTTATTAATACCTGATCGAACACACAAAACTGATATAAGCCAACTTTCGTTGCACAAATACCATCCTAAATAATATCCACAATAAAGATAGAAATCACTTAGTCTCCCAATTATGCTTAGTCCCTATATGTCTATAAAGATTGAAAACATAATTGTTGAAGTACAAGCATTCAATTGATCACATAGTCGTCATAAAACGGTTAGAGTTACGACACTAATTACGAATGATATTCTCACGCATAAACCTATGCTAGCATGGCAAGTTCTAAACTCTTAAATCCACTTTCGCTTCAATAAGAATTAACACACAATTACAGGAGTTAGCTACTCCCCTAAAACGAATTAAAACAACCATGATAGGATATCGCATCAATCATACTATAGGCATCGAGAAAATTCAACAAATAAACTTCATGAATAAATCCGCTAAAACCCCATGACAACGAGTTAGTTCATAATCAAACTAATCGTCACCATGGGTTCTAATGTAAACATGATTGAAGAAAACGAATCAATATTGGAATAATTATCAAAGGTTTTAAAGAATACACCCAAACCAAGCATCCACAAGCTAGAAAGAATACAAGAATAAATTGAAAACTATCTTCTTCCTTGCTTCTTCGTGCTTTAAAACTCCGTAGATAATATGTGGTATGTGTAACTCCTGTTCTCTAGGGTTTTCTTCTCTTTATATAGGCCTCCAGGTGCAAATAAGTCGTACGGAATTGTAATTTGACTTCAACTCGAAAAATCAGCAAATCGGGTTCAAAACAGGAAATTTCGTCAGAATGTCTGGCGCTGCCGCGCCACAGTTACATAGGAGAGCGGCGCTGCCGCGCCATAGATTTACTGTTCCGTTTTCATGCGGCGCTGCCGCGCCATAGGCAAGCTCAAACACGGCGCTGCCGCGCCGTGCCTTCTATCCAGGAAGACGAATTTTTCCATTTTCTTCGTTTTAGCTCCAAATTGCATTCCGATTGCTCCGCTTCATTCCCATTACACCTGTGATAGATATTCCTGCACAATACCCTTAAAAGAGATCAAAAATACCACAACTCGAGTACAAACAATCGTTTTAAGCCATACGGAAACGTTTTAAGTGAATAAAATACCCACTTATCAGAGTGGCAGCAATGGGAAGATTTATCTCCAAGTCAAGAGAGAAGTGCTTATCTTTCTTCAAAGCATTCAAGAACGTGAAAAATTTTGAATGGACAACGGAGAGCCAAGAGGCCTTTGAGGCCCTGAAGAAATACATGGCTGAGGCACCACTGTTGGCAAAGCCCAAGCCAGGGGAAATTCTCTATTTGTACTTGGCGGTTTCTAGAACAGCCCTTGGAGCCGTTTTGGTAAAAGAAGAATTGAAGGTTCAGAAACCCATCTACTATGTGAGTAAGATTCTACATGGGGCAGAAATAAACTACTCAACGATTGAGAAGTTTGCTTTAGCCTTGATAATGGCCTCAAGAAAGCTACGCCCATACTTCCAGGCTCACAAGATAAAGGTCTTGACTGATCAACCTCTGAGAAACATCTTGCATAGCCCTCAAGTTAGTGGAAGATTGATCAAATGGGCCATTAAATTAGGGGAATTCGACATCAAGTATAAGCCTCGAACGGCCATCAAAGCTCAAGCACTCGCTGACTTCATGGTTGAATGCAACATTGACAACCAAGAAGTTGGGGGGCAAGAAGTAACAGTGGAAAACAAGGAAGATGAAGAAATGGTCTCCAAAGAATGTTGGGTGCTCTATTTTGATGGAGCATCAAAAACAAATTCAAGTGAAGCTGGTTTAGTGCTACAAAGTCCTGATGGATTCCTCATAGAGTACGCACTAAAACTGGACTTCCCAACGACAAACAACGAAGCTGAATATGAAGCTCTGATAGCTGGCATAGGGCTGGCTGGAGCCTTGAGAGTCAAAACTCTGAAAGTATGTGGAGATTCGAGGCTATTGCTTTCCCAAGTAAATGGGGATTTTGAGGCCAGAGATGAAGTCATGGCCAAGTACTTGAAACTTGTCAAGGCCATCATGACTCAGTTCGACAAATGCTATGTAGAGCACATTCCAAGGGAAGAAAACATGAAGGCTGATGCCTTGTCTAAATTTGCTTCTTCCGAAATTGAAAACTATGCAGGGAGTGTATACTTCCAAGTCCTGAGGACCCCAAGCATCAACGGAAAGTTGGTAGCACCCATTGATGTTGCTAGTTGTTGGATAGATCCCATCAAGGCTCATCTGGAAACTGGGTGGTTACCCAACGATACTTCAGAAGCACGAAAGCTGTATGTGAGAGCACTAAGGTATACCCTGATTGAGGGAATCCTATACAAGAAGTCTTTCATCGTTCCATATCTGAAATGTTTGAGACCTCAAGAGGCAGAATTGGCCCTGAAGGAAGTACATGAAGGAATTTGTGGGCAGCACTTGGGGGGCAGAGCCCTTTCCCAGAAGATCACTCATCTAGGTTTCTACTGGCCAAGCATGCTAGCAAATGCTAAAAGCTACGTGAAGAAATGTGAAAGGTGCCAAAAGCATGCACCAGTGGTTAGACAACCACCAGAGATGTTGACATCCATAAACTCACCAATTCCATTTGCCATGTGGGGAATGGATATACTTGGACCTTTCCCAATGGCAAGTGCACAACGAAAGTTCTTGATAGTAGCAATCGACTACTTCACCAAGTGGATTGAGGCTAAGCCATTAGCCAAGATAACCACCAAGCAAGTGATGCATTTCGTCTGGGAAAATGTGATATGCAGATACGGGATTCCACGTATCTTGGTCACAGACAATGGAACTCAGTTTAACAACGATGAGTTTAAGAAATATTGTGATGAGAACGATATCAAGTTGCGCTTCACTTCTGTCGCCCATCATCAAGCAAATGGGCAAGCTGAGGTTGCAAATCGAATTATCCTAGATGGACTGATGAAAAGAGTTGAACGCTCCAGAAACACTTGGGTGGACGAATTGCTCCCCATACTATGGGCATATCGTACTACCTGCAAAGTCACCACTGGAGCTACCCCTTTCTGTTGGCATATGGGGCAGAGGCAGTGGTTCCAGTGGAGATTACTCACACGTCTCCGAGAATTGAGGCTTATGAGCCAGAAACAAATGAGGAAGGCTTGAGGCTGGCCTTAGATTTGATTGATGAAGTTAGAGATGAGGCAAATGCCAAGATAGTTCAGCATCAGAAACGAGCATCTTTCTATTACAACCTAAGGGTTAAAGAGAGATTCTTTCGACAATGATATTTAGTCCTCCGAAAGATTGAGGCATCCAGAGTTGGACAAAAAGGCAAGTTGGCCCCAAATTGGGAAGGACCATATCGCGTCAAGAACGTATTTGGTCGAGGCTCGTACAAGCTAGAAACCCTCGAAGGGCATGAGGTGCCAAGGACTTGGCATGCCTCAAATTTGAAAGTCTATTATGTTTAAAGTGTGTCCTAATTGGACTCACTACTAGGACAAATAGAAATAAGGTTCGATGAAATCATGAGCTTCCTAGAAAGCAAATGAAGGTTTGAAACCCCAGAAACCTAAGACATTCAGTCCAAACCCCATCATTCGATATGCTCAATGAAAGGCTTGAAGCCAAAACAAGACAGTATAAGACATAAAAGGCTTATGAAAATGTCAAGTTAGCCTCGAATAAGGCAAAATCGTCGTAAATGTGTAGGTCGCTCCACACTTTACACCAAGACGATACTCGTGAAACACTAGTGTATATTAAAATCCCCAAAAAAGGGTAGTAAGTCCCAGGTAAGGGATAAAAAGACCTCAAGTCTCGAAAAAGACCGGTATAACTTCTATGAAATCCTAGTGCATTATCATAGACGTTGGGAAGCGCGATCAGCCATTTTAAACCCAGAATCTTCAAAGAATTCTTCAAAACTTCAAGTAAGAAACCCAGAAAACGATGAGATTCAACAGAAAATCTCGCCAGGAATCGCCTAGTGACTGGAAACCCAACCGGTTAAGGAAGGGCAACCGTCTATAGCCAGTTAAGGCCCACAAATCCATTTATGGATTATAGAGATTAAAACCCAAATAATTTGGGTCTCAGGCAAATTCGAAGCCCAAACAATAAAGGCCCAAGGCTGGAATAATTTAAGTCCAATTAAAAATTGGGTTAGTTAAGGCCCAAGAAAAGAATGAAATTTGAAATATATCCAAGGCAAAATCAAAGATTTAAGGTCGAAAAGACATTAAATCGAAATCGTACGACCGAGGTCGAAAACATATGGGAAAACGAGGTCGATTCCAACGACCTCGCTCCCAAATAAAGTCGAAAAATAATGAAATTGAGGTCGAAAAAACCTTAGAACGACATCGAAGGCTCGAAGTCGAAAATATACGAGGAATTGAGGTCATTTCCATCGACTTCGCACCAAAAATCCAGTCAAAAAATTGAAAATTCGAGGTCGAAAAGACCGTAGATCGAAGTCGATTGATTGAGATCGAAAATACACTATAAATCGAGGTCGAAACCTTCGACCTCACTCCAGTCAAGGTCGAAATCCAGATCGAATTTCAGGTCGAAAATGACATGTTTCCTGGTCGAATTTGAGGTCGAAAGTGACTTGTTTCCTGGTCAAAAAGGAGGTCGAAAATGACCTAATTTGAGGTCAAAAATGCCCTTAAAATGGAAAATTTTGAGGAAGAACACGTTATAACTTCTACGAAAACCCCAAGGAGATTTTCCCAGAAGTTGGGGGGCAAATGATATGGTCAGAAAAGTAATTATAGAAATATAATTGACAAGTCAATGGAAAGGCCAATATTTAAGGTCCGACACCCTAATTATTCATTAATTTCGTAATTAATGAATAGGGAAAATATACAGCTCATAAAAAGAGTCCAAAATATGGTAAATTCATCAAAGAAGGATCCAGAATCCCAATTAAAGGCAATTAATGAGTCATAGCCTTTATCAACAAGGAAACGAATTCTCCAGCAAGAAATACAATGTTCATCCAATATCAAAAAGGAGACTTATTCGCTAAGACTCCTAAACATACCATAAATACTAGGCTCTAGACGCCTATATAAGGACCCTGATCCTACAATCAGAACTACGTTTTGGGCACAGCTCCATACGTCACAACGCCTCGAAGGCGCAACAAGCCAAGAAGGCATCCCTAGAACTACGTTTTAGACTTCATCCTTGAATAAGGACATACAAGTCACTACGTACTTGGTGTGCCCCGGCCACCATAGCCCCGAGGGCAACACCAAGAACTACGTCTTTGGCTTGATTCTCAACACTGATTGAGATACGTAGGCATCTTGTGAGGACCGATTTAGTCTCGAAACACAAGTGCAGCCATTAAAGCTCGAAAGCTCATTAATCCTAGCAATTAATATACAAGTACGTTTTTTAATCCATAACAAATAGTATACTTGTTGTCATAAATTAAATTAAAATTTCATATATTCTGTTTGAATAACGATGTGTCTTTTTATTAATTCATTTGATTTTGATATATACTTTATAATGTTGGTGTTTTTGTAATTAAGTAGATAATATATATATTTATTTATTCTAAAAAAATCTATTTTGCTTTTAATAAAGCATTTTTTTATGATCTTGAGTCAACTATTTTTTAATTTAAATAGATGGATATAGATAAGATTTGTTTTAATTAAAAGAATAATTTTGGCTATGTGCTGCATAGTCACTTTTGGTTACAAACTAGTGATCTACATGATTTCATTAATTAAATATTAAGATATATGCATGTGTGGTGTACTGATTCAAGTGTACATGTCAATATTTATAAACTATGGTGGTGTTTATGTAGTTTTACATGATAAATGGACAAGTCTAGTGTATGTGTCAGATTGGCTTTTAAGGTCCATTTGCTCTTGTTATAAAATTTGCATAGTAATAATGTCGAGTCCCATTTACATATCTTTGTGTTCTTTTGGGTTGGAATTAATCTGTGGCCATTTATTTTTATGTAATTAAATTATTTGGTTTAAAACAGAAAACACATTTAAAGTCTCTGTACAGTGTTATGTAATTTTAAATAAGTGTTTAATGGTTTTGCATGTATAATAGTATGTGTCGAATATTTGATTAATTGTTTCGTATTTTATTAATTAATTTATAGGATCATTGGTGCAATTATTTTCGGTGTAGTCGACTTTGAGGTAAGTACTTTTGACTTACTTTTCGTTTTTGAAAAATATATTTATATTGTGATCTTCAGATTTTCGTATAAGATATAAGAATTGTGTTTCGAATTTTATAAAGATATATGTATTTGAATTTTAGAACACAGTCTCTACGTTTTCGAACCCGTTCGTAATTTACGCTATAGTTCCGGAACTAGCCTTAGATACCCTTAGTAGGCGCACAAGTGTGCAACTTTAGATACCTATTAAGGGGGCGTAATTATTGAACTTTAGATGCCGGTCACTGGCAAAGTGTGGCGAAAGAATAAGAATAAGATCCCGGCTACTGGGAAAGTGTGGCCGTAGAGCAAGACTGTGGTATTTCGATTTTCGTTATGTTTCTATTTCTGCTTCTGTATCTGCTTTAAATTCTGTATCTGTTTTAAATTCTGGATTTTTAAAATGTAAACTTTGGGCCGGATCAATTTTGCAAAGGTTTTGCAACTTATTATATTTTGACAAAATTTGTTTTATTAAAACCGCCCATTGATTTTTAAGAATACCTATTTGTCAATTGTACTTGCTGAGCTGTGTAGCTCATCCATTTCCCTATATTTCAGGTTCATTGTGGAAGCTTAGTAAGAATAAAGATGTGGACTTGTGGATTTCGTGCTATTAGATTTTGCTTAAAGACTTATTGCTTTGTTAGGAAATAAATTTGGTTACCTGTTAAACATTGGATATTGGTTTATGGAGCTGCGTCTCCGTTTTTGTGATTTTTGATTATCGTTAAGTTTGACCGCTGCGTTTGACTTTCGTAAATTTTGGTTTATCAAATAAAGCATTATGTTTTATTTAAGTTTTGATTTAGAAATAATAGTCCGAAAAGTCGGGCTATTACAGTTGGTATCAAGAGCAGGCTTTCCTTCGGAATGTACTAGGTATGGGACTAGTGTATTCCCTAGGGCGCGATCCTTTAGGCTGTCATATAGGATTGACCTTTGGATTAGTGAATTAATTTTGACCTGTGAGCTTGACCTTATGTTTTATGATATAATGTTTGTTAGGCTCAAGATATGTCTGAATACCACCATTAACAAGCCTACACTACGTGACTATGTCACATTACATGACCTAGTGAATTCTATAACTGGGATATAATATAGGTCTCTCTATTTACTTGTCTTGTTCTCATGAACATTATCTTGATCATATATGCTCAGAATTATAATGAGCTTAATAGGTTTCTTGCAAACTATAATGTATATAGGCCATTGAATAATTGTCTTGGTAGAAGTTCAGAACTGTTCATGCAGCAGGATAGAGATGAATAAGGCCCTGAAGAAATAAGTTGCAGAAATTTGACTAAGGCATTATATAGCAAAGTCAGAATAAAGCTATGTCATGAAGTCACCAATATCCATGTCGAGAAGTGCTGGATCGCATAGTCCATTTTGTACTATGTCGTAAAGTCCTCAAGACTCATGTCGTGAAGTGTTGAAGTCAGCAAAGTCAAAATGTGCTAGATCGTGAAGTCCTCAATCAGCCTATGTCGCATAGTCATCAAATAGTCTATGTCGCATAGTCCTCAAAAAGGCTAGATCGCGAAGTACTCAAATGGCCTATGTCGCATAGCCCTCAAAGGCCATATCGCGTAGTCTTTACAAGTGACATCGCGTAGTCTGGAATGAAGTGGAGTTCACGATATCAAACTTAGCCGTTTACAACAAGACACATCAAGGTACAGAACCAAGAATCAAGAGAGACAAATAACTGAAGCATTTGTTCTGGCAAGGTGGTCCAAGGAACAGATGGCAAATCTACAGCTAAACTTGGAGAGAAAGATAAGAGACAAGCATCTACAGAAATGGGAAAGACTCCGAAAAACAGGTGGTCCTTCCTGACACTGTTAACTTCTAATGGCAGGACAAGTTGGACTTTCAGCTAGGGGTAACTGTGAAAATAGGGGTGTGCCTAGTTTGTATAGGTGAATATATATCGTGCACACACCACTGTTAGCTGGAAGAGAGACATACATTGTTTTATCTTAAGCACTCTTTTCTCTGTAAGTAAAACAAGGTACAAACTGTTCTTGTTTAGAAGCCAGAAATTCAGTTGTGAAATTCTGGAAAGCTGTAGTATTTAATTTGCTTAATACAAAGTAAATTAAAGTGATTGTGTGTGTTGTTTATTTTCTGCATATTACCTAGCATAATCATATACAACTTACTTAGTTCTCAAGAATCGAAAAATCTCAAAACTATCCATTCACCCCCCTCTGTCTAGTTTCTAAGTGATATTCATTACTAACAAGTGGTATCAGAGCAAGACTGTTAACGTACAAACAGGAAAAGGTCAACAATGAGTTCACAGAAACTGAGCAGTATAAAGATTCCTCCCTTCAACAAGGAGCACTACAGCTTATGGAAGAAGAAGATGTTACTTTTCATCAAAGCTTCCAATCCCATGTATCTAGATATACTAAAGCATGGTCCCTTTATTCCAATGATTGGGATTGGTGAAACAACTGTAGGCACTGAGATAATACCAGCAAAGCATGTTCCTAAAGACCCCTCAAAATACACTGATCCTGAAAAGGAGAAAATAGCACTGGATGGACATCTCCAACTTATCATCTGTGAATCTATGGATTTTAACATGTATGGCACTGTTGCTCACTGCAGTAGTGCAAAGAAAATGTGGGATCTTATAGAGGTGCTATGTGAAGGAACTCCAGAAGTAAGAAAGAACAAAAAGCATATTCTGGTTTCCCAGTATGAAGATTTCATGGCTCAGCCAAAGGAGGGAATCACAGAAGTGTTTGAGAGGTTCAATAAGCTGATAAATGAACTCAAACTCTATGAAAAACATTATGAGACAGAAGAGCTCAACATGAAGTTCTTTCTAACTCTACCAGATCACTTGGAACCAAGAATCTCTTCCCTTAAAGAAAGAGATCTAACAAAGATTGGTTTTGATGTGTTGTATGGTGTTTTGAAGACATATGAGCTAGAGTTGTTTCAGAAGAGATCTATTCAAGCAAAGCAAGGACTAATGGCCAATACCTCTTGTGCCCTTATTGCTGACAATCTAGGTCAAAGAATGGAATCTCTAAAAGTCAGTCAAGTCAAGATTGAGGAACTGGAAAGTGATGACACTGGTGATGAAACTCAGGTTGTTTATGATTTGCCTGAGGAGGATGAGTTCTACAGCATAGATGAGCTGAACAAGATGGAAAACAAATCTTTTGCCTATATGGCTAGGAGATATCCTAACATTAGGTTTAAGAGGAAGCAGCCATTCAAGTCCAAATTTAATAGTGGAAATGCTGGTGGTTCAAGTAGCTCAAACTCTTTCAATAAAGGAAAAGGGATTGCTGGTGCTGCTAAAGGAGGATACAAATCAGGGAGTGTGGATAGGTCCAAAATTAGATGCTATAACTGCAATGAACTTGGGCACTTTGCCACAGAATGCAAGAAGCCTAAACAAGTCAAAAAGGACAAAGCATACTTAGAGCTTGAAGCTAAGAATGAAGCTCTATTCAAGAAACAACAGGGTAAAGCTTTTATTGCTGAGGGAAAGTGCTGGGATGACTTTGATGAAGAAGAAGAACATGAGTATTCAAACTATGCCTTGATGGCATTTTCTGATGATGGTGATTCCTCAAGTCAGGTACTTATTCTTACTTGTCTTGATATGACTCCCTTTCAATATAAGCAAACTGTTGAAGATATGAGTACTGAGATGTTCAATATTCACACTAGCATGTTAGCTGCCAATGAAGAAATTGATAGGCTAACTGCTAAAAATCTGGAGCTTACAGAAAAGAATGAAAAACTTGAGCTAATGGTTGTGAGCCTTGATGGTTTGAAAAAGGAGATTGAGTATCTCAAAAACAAAGTGATTTGTGCTGAACAAATAGAAAAAGCTCTTAGAGAACAAATTGCTGAAAATGAATTAAAGCTAAGAAGTTTCAAGAACTCCTCTGAACTCATTCAAACCTATCATAAGGAACACACTGAAGATTGCAAGGTTGGAGTTGGTTTTGACTATGAGAATGATAAAGGAAGGAAGAAGGCAAAGGGCAAAGGAAAAGAATCTTTTACAAACAAAAATGCCCCAACCATTTTGTCTAGTGTTGAAAAGCCCATCTTCAAAAAGAGTGTTGTTGAGTCTGATGAAGAACTATTGATCATCAAACAACAACTTCTTGAAGAAGATGAGGCTGCTAAAGACACTTCTTCCTCTCCTAAATCTGTGAATCAGAAAGAAACCAAAGACAACCTTGTCAAGAGTCCTAAAATCAAGAAAGAAGTTGTTAAGAAAAAGAAACAAAACAGAAATGGTAAGGTAGGTGTCAACAAGAGTAACAATTATGCTTATGTGCCAAATGCTCCTAGGAAACAATGTCAGAAATGCCTATCTGTGAATCATTTGAGTCATAAGTGCAGTAAACCTGAAATTGCTGAAGTTGATAACCTGAGTAACCATTCTGTAGGTATGAACTCTATCCATGATTCCTTCTGTGGTAATTCTAACTGCATGACATGATATGTGACTGTGATTGCTAATTGCTTATCTCTTAAGCATAAACTTGACTCTGCACAATCTTGTGAATCACACACACATTTGCACAATCACAGGACAGGATCCCCAATCATGGTTGAGAGGGTGAAAACTTCATGTGAGCCTAAGAGTGTAAACTCCAAAGCCACAACCAAAGTGAAGTCTCCTACTGTGAAGAATGTTATTTATGACAGAGGAATTGTTAACAAAACTGTTTCTAAATCAACTGGACCCTACCAAGTGTGGATACCAAAAACAACTTAGTCTTTTTGTGAATGTAGGGCAACAGGAATAAA
The DNA here is from genome assembly GCA_030848705.1 of Heracleum sosnowskyi. Classification (NCBI taxonomy): domain Eukaryota; kingdom Viridiplantae; phylum Streptophyta; class Magnoliopsida; order Apiales; family Apiaceae; genus Heracleum; species Heracleum sosnowskyi. Next base: position 16,561,285 of record CM061237.1, read on the forward strand.
AGAGTCATTTGGATCTTGGACAGTGGTTGCTCAAGTCACATGACTAGTGATATAGCCCTTCTATCACAATTTGAGGAGAAGGCTGGCCCATCAGTAACCTTTGGAAATGACAACATTGGTTATACAATGGGATATGGCAGTGTTAAATCTGGGAATGTCATTATTGAAGATGTAGCATTTGTTGAAGGACTAAATCACAACCTCTTGAGTATTGGACAATTCACCAACAGGGGTTTCAAAGTGGAATTTGATGAAGATCATTGTCTAATCTCAAAAAGAGAAAGTGGTGAAGTTGTTTTAACTGGTGTGAAGAAAGGAAGCTTGTTTGTAGCTGACCTCAAGGCTGCAGACAAGGGAGAAATTTGTTGTTTCTACACCAAGGCCACAAATGAAGAATTCTGGCTATGGCACAAGAAACTGTCTCACTTGAATGTTCAGGCAATGAACTCTCTATCAAAGAGAGAACTCATCAGAGATATGTCTGCTTTGGAATTTGTGCAAGATGGAGCATGTGAAGCATGCCAAAAGGGAAAGATTAAGAGATCAAGTCACAAGAACAAGTTGCTCAATTCAAACTCCAAGCCTCTGCAGCTAATTCACATGGATCTATTTGGCCCTATGAATGTTATGTCCCTTTCCAAGAATAAATATGCTCTAGTCATGGTTGATGATTATTCAAGATACACTTGGGTGGAATTTCTATTCTCCAAGGATGAAGCACCTCAAGTAATCATAGAGCATATTAAGAGAGTTGATAGAGAAGCACAAAGCACTGGTTCCTCTGTAGTTGCATTGAGAAGTGATAATGGAACTGAGTTTAGAAATTCAACACTGTATGAGTTTTGCAAAGATAAAGGAATTTCTCAACAATTTTCAGCTCCTAGAACTCCTCAGCAAAATGGAGTAGTTGAGAGAAAGAATAGAACTCTCATTGAAGCTGCAAGAACAATGTTGTTGGATGCAAAGCTACCTACTAGCTTTTGGGCTGATGCTGTTAACACAGCATGCTATGTGCAAAATAGAACTTTGATCAATAAGAAGTCTGGAAAAACTCCGTACTCATTAATGACTGGCAAAAGAGCATCCTTCAAGCATCTTCATGTGTTTGGAAGCAAGTGCTTTGTGATGAAAGATACCTCTGAACATGTTGGAAAATTTGATGCTAAAGCATTTGAAGGTATTTTCATTGGATACTCTCTGGAAAGGACATCATACAGGATGTTTGTACCTGAGCAACACAAAGTCATGGAAAGCATGGATGTTACCTTTGATGACAAGAATACTCCTGGACTTAAAAAAAGTGAACAAGACAGTGTGCCATTAAGATTTGAAAATCAAGGTTACCTTGAGGATTCTGAAAGTGAGGATGAACCTCTTGCTCAAACTGTTCCAGAAAATGAAATTCTTGAAGTTGATGATCTTCTTCAAACACCTGTGCAAGGATTCACAAACACAGGGGGAGAAGAAGAGAATGCAACTGACACTCAAAATGATCCTGGATCAAGTCAAGGAAATGAACTGGGTCACACAAGGAAATGGGACAGAGCCCACACTAGGGATCAAATCATTGGAGATCCTGGTGAGGGAGTTAGAACAAGAAGGGCAACAATAAATACATGTCTTTATAGCTGCTTTCTGTCACAAGAGGAACCAAAAGTAATTGAAAAAGCTTTGAAGAACTCTGATTGGATTGTTGCCATGCAAGAAGAATTGAATCAATTTGAGAAAAACAAGGTATGGGAACTAGCGCCACCTCCAGAAGGAAAGAATGTTATTGACACTAAATGGGTGTTCAGGAACAAGATGGATGAAGAAGGAGTGGTGATAAGAAACAAAGCAAGGTTGGTTGCCAAAAGATACTGTCAACAAGAGGGCATTGATTATGATGAGACATTTGCACCTGTGGCAAGACTGGAAGCCATCAGAATCTTCTTGGCTTTTGCAGCTCAATCAGATTTCAAGGTGTATCAAATGGATGTGAAAAGTGCATTTCTCAATGGTGATCTTGCTGAAGAAGTTTATGTGTCCCAACCACCTGGCTTTGAAAATGAAAATTTCCCAGACTTTGTGTATAGACTGCTCAAAGCACTCTATGGACTCAAACAGGCACCTAGAGCATGGTATGAAACTATATCTCAATTCCTTCTTGAGCACCAATTTACCAGGGGTACAATTGATAAAACCTTATTCTTCAAGAAGCATGGAAATGATATCATTCTAGTCCAAATTTATGTGGATGATATCATATTTGGCTCTTCAAATGAAAAACTCTGTGAAAGGTTCTCTAAGTTGATGCAAAGCAAATATGAGATGAGTATGATGGGAGAGTTGACCTACTTCCTAGGTCTACAAGTACATCAAAGGGAGGATGGCATCTTCATAAATCAATCAAAGTATGTCAAAGATCTTTTGAAGAAATATGGTTTGGAAGACTCATCCCCTGCAAAAACTCCCATGTCCAGTGCTATCAAACTTGATGAAGACAAGAAAGGCAAGAAAGTTGACATCAAGGTTTACAGAGGCATGGTTGTATCATTACTCTATCTCACAGCTAGCAGGCCTGATATCATGTTTGCCACATGCCTTTGTGCAAGGTTTCAATCTGATCCCAAGGAATCTCACATGATGGCTATCAAAAGAATCTTCAGGTATCTGAAAGGGACTCCTAATCTTGGGCTATGGTATCCAAAAGGCACTGGGTTCAACCTGGTTGGTTACACAGATTCTGATTATGCTGGATGCAGAATTGACAGGAAGAGCACCTCTGGAAGCTGCCAATTCTTAGGTCAAAGGTTAGTGTCCTGGTTCAGTAAGAAACAACAATACACAGCGTCATCCACAGCTGAGGCCGAATATATTGCTGCTGGAAGTTGCTGTGCTCAATTGCTTTGGATTAGAAATCAACTTATGGATTATGGACTGGTGCTGGAACACATACCTCTGATGTGTGACACTACTAGTGCAATATCCATAGTTGCCAATCCTGTTAATCATTCTACTACAAAGCACATTGAGATCAGGTACCATTTCATTAGGGAACATGCTGCAAATGGTACCATAGAAGTCTCTTATGTTCCAACTGAGAAACAATTAGCTGACATATTTACTAAACCTCTAAATGAACCTGTCTTCAACAGACTTGTGAGTGAAATTGGAATGCTTAATCCTTCATTTAGTTGTTCCAAGTAAGTATGCTAGTTAATTGTTGCAGCAGTAAATTTTCACTGTATTTAGATGCTCTATTCATTTAGAGTGAAAATTAGTTGAGATATGATTTATAAATATTTCAGTATTTTACTGTATATTTTTCAAATCATACTTTTCTCAGAAGTTATGAGTTTTTAAGACATCTCTACATAAGGGATCTTAAGAGTTCACGACTTAGTCCAAATCAAACAGACTTATATCGCAAACTGTTGAAACTATGAGACTTCGCGATATAGTTCATTTCATGAGTTTGCGACATAGTTCATTTTATGACTTCGTGACTTAGAATAACTATATCGACAAGTCTCCAAATTTGACAGAATTTTTGAATTAAATTAATTTTATTTCAGAATTTTGATATAAGTCTGACAAAATGCTTGAAATTCCAATACGAGAGTTTTAGACAGGGTATTTATACTGTATCGCAAAGTCCCCCCAATCTTTCGATCTCTAAGACTTTGCGACATAGTTCATTTTTAGACTCTGCGATATAATTTGTAAGACTTTGCGGTACAAGCCATTTTGAGACTTCGCGACATACAAATAACCTGTACATATTCATAACTCCATATCGCAGTGTCTCTATCATATAAATACTTTTTGCCGACCGTTCACAACTTTTCATTCTGTCTATTGCTCTCAATTTCTGAAACCTAAACTCAAACACTCTTCTCTCTTCTTCAATCTCAATTTCAAATGGCACCCAAATCTCAAACAGCTTCTTCTTCAAACCCTTTAACCATTCCCAAAGAAACCAATCTTCTCACCATTCCATCTGAAACCGAGGCCAATCCAAGGTATAAGTGCTTTGTACGCTTTCTGAACACCTCATATCTTCGTCAGGCGTTGACGATGAATCCACCCATGTATGTTGATATTCTTGAGGCGTTTTGGAGAACGGCCAATTGCACTTTACTGGCAAGGGAGGATGGCACTTCATTCTATGAAGTAACCTGCAGTATTGGAGGAAAGGAGTTGGTGTTTGGGGAGAAAGAAGTAAATGAAACATTTGGTTTTAAGACAGAGGGGCATGATGTTGAAGCCAGTTACCATGAAATGGTGGATTTCCTGACACTGATAAAGTATGCTGATGAGATAGATATGAGGAAGCTGACCAAGAAGCATGTAAGGAGGGAGTGGTCGTTCTTGTTTGATGCTCTGCAGAAGGTGTTTTTGTGCAGAAAGACTGGGTGGGATCAAATCAGCCACATTGCAGTGAGGCTTGCTCATTCCCTGGCATACAACCAGGAAATCAATGTAGGAGCAATCATTGTAAGGGAGTTGGCTCAAAGGTTAGGTAAGTCTCCACGCCACAGAGGTACTGAAATCTTCTATCCTCGTTTTCTTCAATACATTTTAAATCATTTAGATTCTCATTTGCATGAATTGGAAGGGATAGACACAACAAAATTGGCTTATCCTAAGTCCATGTCCAAAGTTCTATTTGGTACATTGGACACTAGGAATCAAGTTGATGTAATTTTGAGTGTGACTGAGCATATGAAAAACACATTCAAAACTTACACACTTGATCAGCCCATATATCATGAACTTTCTTGGAAAGGAAAGGCTAAGGCTGATGAAGCTACAGAGTCTAACCCAAGCCTTCCTAACCCATCCAATGACCCATCTACAAACAGTACAGTAGTAATTAGGGAGCCAAGTGCACCAGTCTCTCAAAAGATTGGTGTTACTAAAAAGAAGACAAAGAAGAGACCCTTAGCTATTATTAATGAGTCTGTAGAAATAGGATTTGAGGAATCTGAGTCTCAGCTCACCAGACCAAAGAAGAAGTCTGAAGAAATAGCCACCACTGAATCCTCCCAACAGGATTCAGATGTGCAAAAAGGGGTACACCTATTACTGTCAATGGCCTCTCAACAGGACATTGGCATTGAAAAGAGTAGTCTCCCCACTACATTCTGTACATAGTCTGCACAGGGTCAAGAACTCACTCGTGACCCAAGTGGAAATAAGGGTGGTCCTACACAGAGTGGAGAGCACATCACAATTGAGACTCCTCCTATTTCTCAGGGGGAGTTGCCAAAATTTGTTCTACACCACACTTCTCTTCCAGAATCTACATCTAATATTTCTTCTCAACAGAATAGTCATTCTCATGACATTTCTGCAATTGATCAATCATAATCCAAATCTGTGATTGAGCCAACCTCAAGTGGCATGGTGCATGACACTGTGCTCACCACCCAGGAACCACATCCAGTTGGTCAGGGAATGCATGCTGGGGCATATCCTAATGACACCAACACAAACATAGAGGATTCACCAGTTCTCACTGGAGACTCTATGCCAAACTCTCCATTCCTTATGGACATGGACCTGCCTTCACAGACACATGGAGATGATGTTGTCACTCATCCCATTTCAATGGAGACAACATCAGACTCCACAGTCATTCCAAGACTGGAGGAAACTCTTACATCTATCCCCCCTGAGGTGTCTAGCACTAGCACTAACTTGGCCCAGGCCACAATTTCAGAATGGCTGAAACCTGTGCAACATGACAGGGCTTCAGGATCATCCTCTGTGCCACCAAAAATGACGGAAGAAGAATTGCAAATCTTCATGTGACACAGATAGATGAGTTCTCAAAGATTGCCCAACATCTCCTCACAGCTGGACTCCCAAATCAAGACTATGAAGCTATTTTGCTCTATCACAAGGAGGATGTTGAGGCTCAATCAGAAAAGATTGTGGATGAAGCCCAACAGGATGGTAATATGGATACCTGGTTGGATGCTAAGAGGTCAGTGAAGCTGAAGGATGCACTAGCCTATCTCAGGGAAGACTATCTCACAGCTCTAGGATCAAATGCCAAGGGTCTTTCTCCTGCAGATATCTATGAGGCAGTGAATGAGGTATATAAAAGTCAATTGAAGGCTCTGCACTATCTTGGGAAAGGTCTTCAATCAGAGGTCTACACTATCAAAGAGGAAACTGACCAATCCATGACTCAGCTAAGGAATGTCTATCTCTCTGATTTTCCCAAGATGGATGGCATCCTCAAAGAAGTCAGGAAGACCACTCAGCAAGTGTCTACAATGGATCTCTCTCTAGCTATGGTGGCTGACAATTTGAAGAGAATGTCCACCAAGTTAGACAACCAACTGCAGTCTAACATCAATATCAACTCTATGCTCTCAGTGCTGTGGAAAAACCAGTGTGGTGACAAACTGGTGGATGAGGTTCCTGTCTCCAATAGTACAAAATTTGACTTCTCAAATCTCAAGGACCAGGCCCTCAATCCTTTCAAGTCTGAGCAGCTGTTTTCCAAGGTTGAAAGGTTGGAGAAGGAAGTGGCATCCTTGAAATCTGAAAACCAAGGGATTTCTCAATCCTTGGAGCTCCTCAATGCCAAAATGGATGATCAAACCAACTCAACCTCCAACATCTTGTTGGTACAACAACAAATGATGACTTCCATGATGAGAAGCATGAATCTTCCTATTCCTGGAGAAGCTCAAGACATCTTGTCTGATCCCAAGCCTAAGGGGGAGAAAGGAAAGGAAGGTGTCATTCTAGAAAAGAGAGGGGGAGCTTCTACAAAGCAAAAACTGAAAGGGAAAGTTACATCTGAAGAGGAGCTCAAACCAATCACCTTTCCTACTGTTTCTGTCACCAGTCTAGCTGGCCAAAAAAGTAGTGTGACTACAACCTACTACCCTGGCACATTGCCAAGTGATGTCTCTACTCCTCTCATCTCAACAAGTGCTCAGCCTGTCAAAGCCAACACAATCACTGAGGCCAAGCTACAGGAAGTTGCCAACACAAACATCTATCATGATGTGGCCTTTCTGGAGTTTCTGAAAGCCATCCTCATCAGTGTACAAGGTGACACCAAGGACTACAGAAGAATGATCAAGGAAAACATCAAATACCTAACTGTGGTAGTCAGGAATGTCAAGAATGCCTATCTAAGAGAAATTATCATGGTATCCAAAGAAAATGACCTTTGGCATTTGTCTTTTGAAACTCTGGAGAAGCTGAGATATTCTGAACTAGATGTCATACTAGAGCTAATAATGAAGGAAGGTGACAACAACAGAATGCTGTATGAGGATTTGAAGAAGGACCAATTTTCAAGATTGCCTGAGGTCATCTCAAAACCAAAAACAGTAATTTTCCAAAGCACCACCAAAGCAAACTCTATTGATCAGATTGTAGTTCCTGCACAGTTGGTGATGAAGAACAAGGACAAAATAAATGGGGTACTTCAGATGCTCAGGGCAAAAAGAGGTTTCAGAACAGCAGAAGAGCTAGAGATGATCCAAACTCTTCAATCATTTCTCATTCATGGCAGAATTCCTGAGTCTTTAAAAGAAAGAAAGGACAGGAAGGATGACAAGGATGATGATGAAGATAAAAGCTATAGAAGAAGAGGTCGGTCAAGGAGTGATAAGGATAATGCAAGTGAGAGAAGTAAGAGCAAAACCTCAAAGAAGACTAAAGATGCAGATGACGACAAGAAGGACTCCCAGGGAAAGAAGGAAACTGTTAAGAGAAGTGGAAATCAGCAAGTCAAGGACATTGCTAGCAGTACCTTAACCAAAACACAAGACTCTAAGTCTAGGGTGGGCACTGTTAGTAATGATCCTCCAAAATCATTACCCAAGACTTCTGGACCTGATTTGCCACAGAAGAAAATCCAAGCCACAACAGAATAATCTAAAAGACACTTCCACAAAGTAACAACTAGTGGAGTGTTACAGTGGATGAAAGGGAAAAGAATGAAGCTGCTTCCAAATGATGTGGCACTAAAGACTAATTCTCCCTGCTCCAGAAAGCTACCTCAAGTGAAGCATTTGAAGATCAAGAGTGTAGCCAGAAGGAAAAGGATAACAAAGAAGAATGGGGTAATCACTAATGTAGTAGGGATCAAAGTACTTCCTCTGGATGAAGACTATGATGAAGATGCCCTAGCATTTTTGAGAGCTCAAAGAATCTTTGAAGTCAAAGTGAAGAACAATCATCTTGAGATCAAATACACTGATGGAAGGGAGAAAGAGATGAAGCAAGGAGGCTGGCAATACTTCTCACAATATGAGCTTGAAAGAATAAATGCTCTACTGAATTTTGAAGAAAAGGAGGAGAGATTGTGGAAGATAGAAGTTGCTAGATTCATGAAGATGAACTCTGACTATAAAGAAAACCTAAGGAAGCTAAATGAAGAAAAGAGGTGTCTGAAAGAAAAGGAGATGGCTGAGATGGAGGAAAAAGCAAAGGAGCTGAGGAAGAAAGGGCTATGCAGGGTAAAACAAAATCCTTATTGTAACAGCCCCAAATCCGGGGTCAGGGATTTAGGGTTGTCACAATCCATGTACTCCTTGCCTTACCTGTAATACTCACACCATTCATAATTTACCTGTTCATGACCCCACAACATATGTCTCACACACACACACACAGAGGTTAGAGTCTCAGAAACGACACAATACAACAATTGCGGAATAAATAACTTTTATTACAATACCCAAATGTCTTTTGAATCTGTTACTGATACAATTTCTAAGTATTGTTACATTACCAACTTAGCCTTCTGATGCTCACAATCCTCTAATACCATTCATGTCTATACATAAGTTGAATACCAAAAGCCGTAGCCTGATTCGATTGGTTCGTACTACTCTTCGGGATCACTGCTAGAAACTGTTTATGGAAACGCCTTGCGGGGTATGTGTCGTCCCATTGGCATCCTGCTTCGCTGCTATATAATATATATAAAACAATAGCAAGAGTGAGCGATAGCTCAACAAGGTAATAAAAATATGGCATAATCCTGCCTTTAACTCAACCCAGAATAAAGCGGGTATAAGACAATAATTTGTCAAAATATCTCGATACTGAAATTATTTCCTTATCGGAATGTATTCCCACAAACAGTACCATTAATGTACTTCAAATATCATTTCATAATATTTCTGCAAGCTTTTGCTATATTATGAACAAAGTTCTAGTATAATATAAAAGATAAGGTTTCGGAGCAAACCAATATAACTCTTCCAAAAATATCTGCTATGTAAGCAGAATATCAACACATAACTTAAAAGAAGTTATAAGATGATTCAGTATAAACAACTCCCTTACCATAACTCATGTTATGTAAGGTATCCACAGAGTCATATGATATAAAAGAGGAAGTTACGAGGAAAATTAATATAACATTTCCGTAACCCAAAATCCACTTAGGCATATATATCCTTAATCAGGTTTTATCAGAGTCATACTCATAAAATAAAAGATGAAGTTGCAAGAATTTATTGACACTTCATTTCCAAACACTTTTCGACCCCCTGCCAACACGATTGGTTCATCTCCCCAATACATGTTGCAGGAATATCCAAATTGGATGATGAACTAATACTGGAGTTGCTACCGCGTCCGCTGTGCCTAACCTTGCTATGATCAGTAGCAGGTCGCACCGCTCAAATAGTTTTCTACATGTAGATGGAAGTATCACGACGGCCTGACATTGTCTACCGCCTTACTGTGACCTCCCGCCCATTTGGGGCAATAAAAATTTGGATGGGCCCACGCAACTTGACCACTTACACCACTCCTAGTTCAGATGAAATCCATGACTCTGAAACGTAAAGATCGTCCTCCTTTCCCCAAGTGTAACACTTGTTGATACGACTCCACTAAGTAGTTATATCTAGGTTGGAAAGGAAGATTCTCCAATATTTCCCAAGCTATTGCTTGTTAATGGATATCGACTTGTTCCAGGAATTTACCCCTCGATTGTTGAGGTGGTAATACAATATTTGACTTGCAGCAATTACATAGCTTTGAAAAATATCTGTCCCCTAACAGTTTTTGAGTTGAGAGTTTAAAAAGAGTAGCAGTCACTTAAATCAGGTTTCCCATATTTTTGATAGTTGAGCGAGCTTTTAAATCCTCTTTAAAGGACAGATTTAAATGGAAAAACATTATTTTGGGAACCTCTTTTGATTTACAAATACTTAATAATATTTATTAAATAAGTAAATCTTAAATGAATATTTTAAAATAATATTCATTAAGTAAGTAATCCTCAAATGAATATTTAAAAATAATATTCATTAAGTAAATACTCCGCAAATGAATATTTGAAAATAATATTCATTAAATAAATAATCCGCAAATGAATATTTGAAAATAATATTCATTAAATAAATAATTAATCTTCAAATGAATATTCAAAAATAATATTCACTAAATAATCCTCAGATAATATTCACAATAATATTCTTCGATTAAGTAAACCTCAAATGAATATCTGAAATAACGTTCCTTAATTAATAATTCTCATTTGAATATCCGAAATAATAATCATTAAATAATTAAATCTCAAATAAATATTCAAAAGTAATATTCATTAAATAAATAATCCTTAAAAGGATATTCACACTAATAATCTTTAAGTCAATAATCCTCAAATGAACATTTATAAATAACATTCTTTAAATAAATAATTAATCCTCGAATAACAGTACCCGATGTCTTTATCGGAAAATAACCTTTATCATATACAAAATATAATCACTTCTGATTTTTCAAGAAAATCACACGCCCTTATCCTAGGGCAAATATAAAATCCTGGCTTATAGCTGATATCCCATATCTAGCTTAGAAGCCCATAATCAAATCATTTCCAAGTAATAAATACTTTCCGGAACATAAATAATGTTTAATAATAGTATTCCTCAAGATGAATAGTACTCTGCCGCTGGAATCCCTCCGGGTTTCCACGACTATCTATATAACAAAAATATCGACTCCCGGTCTAGAGTCGAAACAATAAACCTGCTCTTATCTATAGAGCTACAAGGTACACCGGTTTATAACTACTTTATCTCAAAGCTCATATATAAACCAAAATCAAACTCTATTTTATACAATATATAACATGTATCGCAAAACTGTATAACTCCACACATGGCAAAAGCAGTAATATATAATCAATACTTCAAAGTATAGATTTAGAAAACTTGCCTGATGCTCGAGAAGTGATAGGGGTTCGCGACGATGCCGGACAATCTAGACAAAGTCAAAGAAAACGCACGATTAATCCCCTGGATAATCCACTTGTACTAAATGCTTAAACACGTAAGCGAAACACAACCAAGGCATTACTAGCTCGTTATAGGCTCATACTAAGTCCATGTTATTCGTCCAATACTTATATCACAAGTTTGGTTCGAAATCCATTCACCAATCCAAGTTATACTTAACCATTTACAACATCGGTTTTTAAGTCATGCTTTTAGGGATTTTCACTTGCGCGACCTCGGCTAAAACATTTTTATAAAATCGAAAAATAATCTTTTTAATACGAATCGTTTTCGTGAGCCTTCCCAACTGTCTCTAGTATTATTCCTCAAAGTTTCACATTTTAATATGGCTTCTAAGTGGTCCAAATATAGCCTCAAAGTGACTGACCAGAAAGGGGTTGTTCCTCCGACGTTTACTAAAACTTACTTTTCTCCTAAACCGTAAATCGTATAGGCATGATCTTTATACCAAAACAAACCTTAAAACAAGACCTACAGGCTCCTGGTCAGTTCTGCTCAAAAATATTCCAAGAACAGTTCGTAATTCTTGCTCAAAACAACCTTAAATCAAATGGGCATTACGACGGCTATAATCGTAACGTTTTCCTTTTCCAAAACACAACCAAATCAATACCAATTAATCCCAAACTCACCATCCACCTTATACACCCTCCACTCAGTCAAATCCTCCATGAATAATCAAAACAAATTCATAACCCATCCTCCAAACTCAACCAACAATTCATATAATTACTTAATCATGATCTTAACTTTACATAAACATCAAAACCACTTCAAACTCATATAAACAAAAAGGGGCAGGGGTTTTTATACCTTCCTTGGTGCTTCATATACACTAACAATGGTTTATAATCCTTCCTTGAGCTTTGAACAAACCTTATCAAGCTTAATCCTTAAGAAACAAAATCAAGAATCATGAAAAGTTACTATTCATCATCACTTTGTAAAATCCATATAAAATCGAAAGACAAGAGTTTGGTTCTAAGATTTTTACCAGACCTTGTACTCTTCATAAGCTTTCTTTTGAGCTATAGATCGCCACATTTAAATCTTCCTAGCTAGGGTTTTGAGTCCCATCTTTCCGCTGGACACAAACTGCACAGTTTGGGTTCTCCAACTTGGGGAAGGGATTTGACTAGGCTACTCTCCTTTGTTGTCCATGAAATTTTGAACGAATGTTACCCATGGAGTGGAGAAGCTATGGTTAAAATTTGGTGATTTAAGGATGGATAGAAATGGAGTTATGGATTTTTCTTTCCTCCTTGCACAAGCTGAGCCGAAAATGGGGGGAAGAGTTCTTCCTCTCCTTTTTCTTTTTGTTTTGATAATTAGATAAGGATGCTGATTTTTATGTCAAAAGTGGTGAGTCATCACCCTTGGTTGCTTCTCCTTCCGACACATGTCACACATGCACTGGCCCAGGTAAAGTAGTTTTACTGGTTCGCTTTACTGGTTCGTTTCCTTTCACATGGATGATCCAAATGTTGCATTCCTCGAATTAATCTTGTTACATGTTACTTCCATGTCTATATTTAATCCGGTAGATGTTGCCTTGTTCCTCTTGAAACGATTCGAAATATTTTCCAAAAAGAGCGAATAAAACTCCACGCGATTCTCGCAGTGAATAGTAACTATTCACTATTCATTCCAACAATCGAATCCTTAAATCGACTTTAATAAAATAATAAAATTCCAAAATATTAAATCCTCAAATCCTCAATTTTAATATCTCATTTCTTGAATATAATAATATATAATTCGCTGCCCGGTCGAATATTACACCAAAATAAAATTTGGAATTTCTGAATTCCGATCGTCTTTGCATTCACTTATTTACTCCGTAGATCACTAATATGACTTCGGAATATCCATACTACGTCTCGTACATAGGTGGCATGAAAAACTTTGTTACTCCTCAAAATCACTATTCATTCACCAAATTCACTATTCACTGATGCACTTAATCATAATAAGAAAAGTTTTAATTTTTCCAAAAATTCGGGTTATTACACTCTCTCCTCCTTAAAAGGATTCCGTCCCGGAATCAACTTAGGAGTAACTGGGGGTACGTCTCTTCTATTGCACTTTCTAACTCCCAGGTGGATTCTTCCACCTCTTGATTTTCCACAAACCTTTCACTAGCTTGTCAACCTCGTCACTTAGCACTTGCTCTTTTCTATCCGTGATTTCCACAGGTTGTTCTTTATAAGTCAGACCAGATTGTATATCTACCTGCTCATACTCTACCTATGCCGGGCATCTATAGTATACTGACGTAGCATTGACACATGAACCCCGTTATGACCATTCTACAAGTTTGGGGGGCAAGGCTGGCTCGTAGGCCACCTTCCTGACGCGTTTTAAAATCTCAGATGGCCCAATGAATCTCGGGCTCACTTCCCTTTCTTTCCAAATCTCATTAATTCTTTCCATGGATATCTTTTAGCATCACGGATCTCTAACCTCATATTCCCCATCTTGTTTGTACAGAAAATACACCAACATAAACTTGCTTGTCATCCATCAACATGCCATTTAGCTTATCAATAGCAGTACTATCTCTATACTCGCGGGCTTAGTCCGCATGCTTCCTCTGTCTGTCTTGGTTGTCACTAGCCACTTGTCGGTGAAATCTTTTGTCTTTCTAGTTTGTTGGACTAACTTGGGTTTTGTGTAAAATCTCATCATTTAATTCCCGATCATTCGGAATCCATTTCTGTCCCATTTTAATTAAGGGTATCAGCCACCACATTGGCCTTCCCCGGATGGTAGTGTATCTCACAGTCATAATTCTAGGTCAATTCTAGCCATTTCTCCATCTCACGTTATCTACTATCGCGGAGAATTCAAAGCCAATTCGTTACATTCCATAAAATTTGTGGGTGCATTAGTCAACCCAAAATAACCTCGCTGAAAACTCGAAGTGTCTATTCCAAGTACGAATCGCAGTCTTGGGTATATCCTCGGATTTAACTTCCAACTGGTGATAGCCAGTTCTTAAATAAATTTGGAAATACACAGCGTTCTTCCGCTGATCAAACAATCATTTACAAGGGTACCTATTCTCCATGTCGAACTCATACAACTCTCGAGGTTCGATATATAATCTTGTGCTAACATCTTTCTTTCTCACAACAACACCGGGCTCTACACGGTGGTACACTGGGTCTTATCATACCCTTATACAACAACTCTTGTAACTGAGTCACTAACTCTTCCATTCCCACTATACCCTGAATACTCGGTATTCATTCTCATATCATCCAAATCGATATCTGGTAGCTCATTAAAACCTTGTACAATCTCCCAAAACCATTGTAGTTCCCTTTATACTTGGTATCTCTTTTCTTGGCGTCAACCATAAGAGCCAATTAAGCCTCATATCTCTGGCGTAATAGTTTCTTAGTCTGAACTATATTCAAGAATCTCTGAATCTGTCTCCATTCTTTATTTATTACTCTCTCTCCCTTACAATCAGTCTGGGCTCCATTGGGTGTCAACCAACCCATCCTTATTATAATATCAACTTCTCCCAACTTGAAAAGAATCAGGTCTATCAAAAGTGTCGACCTCATATTTCTAGTTCACAACCTGGATGTACCAGTCTTATGGGAAAATCCCTCGAATGGCTATTTCTACTTGTAATTATTCCCTTAGTGGCTCGGCCTTAAGGTTTAATTGTCATGCAACTTCTTGATATACAACGATACAATAGCTCCGTCTAAACAGTATAGAAGGGCACCTGCTATTTAAAGGTCCTGACAGTGGGCTGCTTGTTTGAGGTAGCCCTGGTTAAAGCCTACTGGCTTTCTTTCCTTCTGTGTTCACAAACTCCGGAACAAACCTCAATAATCCGGAAAACTTGGCCTCATACTCGGTCACAGTCATGGTTTCTTGTTTTAACTCTTTAACTTTCATTTTCATCCGGGTCTCCATATATTTCCGAAAATTATTCCTCTAAAAACAACACACGCTGCACCTCTCCCAAGCCACAATACCAGCTCCCTCTGACTCCATCGCCAGTACTTATCTTGCTAACCCAGAGGTTGTGTCCATTCGTAAACAAATCCTCCAAAATCTCAATTCCACTATAGGGCATCTATCTAACACCGTTGTCACTGGAGTTCACGGCACATCGCTATTCCTTTCACATATATCGATTGACACGCTTTCCATTATCATAATATCCTTGGGAGAATAAACCAATTTCATTGATATATCACTAACATTCTATTCGTCTTAGGGATTCGCTCATGTCATAGGCGATTTCGTTGCGAATCTAATTCCTATCAGCGAATTTTGACTTATTTGACCTGGTTGGCCTCCCCTTAGAATCCAATGAGG
This sequence comes from Heracleum sosnowskyi, assembly GCA_030848705.1. Taxonomy (NCBI): domain Eukaryota; kingdom Viridiplantae; phylum Streptophyta; class Magnoliopsida; order Apiales; family Apiaceae; genus Heracleum; species Heracleum sosnowskyi. The sequence continues at coordinate 16,576,908 of CM061237.1, forward strand.
ATAACAAAATCATGGGGCCTTGAAAAGACAGCTCCCATATCAAGAAAAACGTCACACACTAGTGATCATAGGGTTATGAGTTTTAAGGCAACCTTATTGGAGGTAAAAGAATTTACCGAGAGATCAACATGATCATAAGAACTCAACGTTGTGTGCCTCGATTGAGACATTACTAAAGGTAATTAGCCTTCTTGTATTTCACAACTTACAAGTGATGGCGTCCCATCAGACTTCTATCACACAGACAGATAGTCCTTGTAGCCCCTATAAGTATAGGGTTGTTCATCTCAGTGGAAGTTGAAAAGTATGAAAGCAATTCGAGATCAATTTGATGATTATCGTCTTTCGACAATATTTCTTAAAGGAACACCTTGGATTAAAATTGAACAGATTCCAAAGGTGCGGTTTCCAAAGAAAATACGAAGAAAAGAATAACCAAAAAGATACTGGAACTTAACAAACAAGTAGTGAGGTATCACCATAGGGTCATTCATTATTTGAAGAAAAGTGAAAGCTTAAATAACATCATTTGACAGGGCTTCGAAAGCCTGAAAGTAGGCATTGTGACAGCCTCTAGCACAAGTGAAACTGAATATGGTTTAGCACAAGTGTTATAAAACAACTTCGAAGAGGGAATATACCCTTTATCAGAATTCTTTCCTGGAGAGAGGTCAAGATAGATCATAGATTGGGGAGGTACCCCACATAATTTGCAATTGGGGAGGGTACTACCAAGGCCTCTACGGATGCCTTCTATGTCGGCTCCTCTAATGGATAACCGTTCAATTCCAAAGCTTTTCTTTTCCCACGCACCCTAAGGTGTTCGATACTTACATCATTGCCGACTTATACTAGTCGCTAAGGATTCAACCATCAACATTTGCAATCGCAGGGAATTCTATTCGACTAGGCGCAAACATCCCAAGTAAGCGTTCTATTCTATTAGAAGACTTCGATACCGTTGTTGCCCATAGCAATGAAAATTCCTCATGTCGACTGGGCGGTACTCCGGAAGATCGTTAGAAACTACAAGATTAAATCTGGTCTCTATTTCAATCATCCTTATATCCAATATTCCTTCTCCCATATCAATCCCGGGCACTACATAAGCTTAACACTTTTGGCACAATAGCCTTTTCATTTAAGTCAATCCCGGAACTTCTCAGTCCGTCTTGGTCCTTAAATATATTTCGCCTTTACCGTCCAATCTCAACTTCCTCATTTAATCTCTACAATCACTTATAGCAATCAGGGTCTGTCCACCAACCCATATAACGACTATCTTACCCAATCCACAGGGTTCGCTCTGATTTCCACTCTCTTTGGTGACATCCTCCGGTAATCAGAAAGACAAGGTTTGCCAAAATTTGCTGAATTTCTTCCAAAAATCAGGGAAATTTGATCAATCTTATTACCTACTAGTAATGCTCGGATCTGATTTCCGACCTTTCTGTTCTATCCTCATAATTCCTTCCTGGTTTCCTGAGGGTGGTAAATCTCGTTCTCGATTCCGTCTTAGCGTGCTTGTCTTACGATGGCATTTGCATGGTACATATAACCAAAATTTTCCTTGAGATAATAAAATCCCTCAATGATGTAATAGACACCATTTCCAGTGGAATCGCTGGTCGTGGGGGATTGAAATCTCATAGCCCAAAACAATTCCTTCCACTATTCTAGGTAACTAAGTACCCTTAATCATTCGCGAAAATCTGAACATCTTGGTTCTTACGTATGTCGCCTCCTTATGGGCAACTATAACTGACTACGAGTAACAGGTTTCGTTCAAGTCGAATCAATCCACTGATACTGGCTATACTGCCTCTACCTCTTCTGCCTTGGAGACTCTACTCCATTTTCTTTGTCATACCTCTTGATATATCATGAACGATCCTTAAACTCTTGTCTCGTCACTTATTTATCCCTTGAAGGTTCGTCCGGTCTTATTATACGACCTCAAGTAACACACCACATCTTTATCAATCAACACGTTCTCTACAAGATTCTTTCCTTGACCCACTACGGGGTCTTCATCTAGATCCTCCTATGGATCTTCCTTTATCGGGTCTTCGTCCATCTCAAGAAGCGCATCATCAAATGCCTACTCGAAGGCCCCGGGATCTGGTATCTCAGAATCCCATCCATCTATAACTCATACGAATCGAGGTGACTAACCATGAAGTCCTAAGTACGGTTTCCCAGAAGAAGTCCCTTCTCGGGCTTTATCTTAAACAGTCAGGGTCATGTCTTCTAACTCGACTGCGAACTTAATTTGAGCTCTAGATGCTCTTATCATTATTAAGGGTATTGTAAGACTCGATCTCCTATCGTTTCTGAGGACTGTAACCTAACTCTCTGATACCATCTCTGTAACAGCCCCAAATCCGGGGTCAGGGATTTAGGGTTGTCACAATCCATGTACTCCTTGCCTTACCTGTAATACTCACACCATTCATAATTTACCTGTTCATGACCCCACAACATATGTCTCACACACACACACACAGAGGTTAGAGTCTCAGAAACGACACAATACAACAATTGCGGAATAAATAACTTTTATTACAATACCCAAATGTCTTTTGAATCTGTTACTGATACAATTTCTAAGTATTGTTACATTACCAACTTAGCCTTCTGATGCTCACAATCCTCTAATACCATTCATGTCTATACATAAGTTGAATACCAAAAGCCGTAGCCTGATTCGATTGGTTCGTACTACTCTTCGGGATCACTGCTAGAAACTGTTTATGGAAACGCCTTGCGGGGTATGTGTCGTCCCATTGGCATCCTGCTTCGCTGCTATATAATATATATAAAACAATAGCAAGAGTGAGCGATAGCTCAGCAAGGTAATAAAAATATGGCATAATCCTGCCTTTAACTCAACCCAGAATAAAGCGGGTATAAGACAATAATTTGTCAAAATATCTCGATACTGAAATTATTTCCTTATCAGAATGTATTCCCACAAACAGTACCATTAATGTACTTCAAATATCATTTCATAATATTTCTGCAAGCTTTTGCTATATTATGAACAAAGTTCTAGTATAATATAAAAGATAAGGTTTCGGAGCAAACCAATATAACTCTTCCAAAAATATCTGCTATGTAAGCAGAATATCAACACATAACTTAAAAGAAGTTATAAGATGATTCAGTATAAACAACTCCCTTACCATAACTCATGTTATGTAAGGTATCCACAGAGTCATATGATATAAAAGAGGAAGTTACGAGGAAAATTAATATAACATTTCCGTAACCCAAAATCCACTTAGGCATATATATCCTTAATCAGGTTTTATCAGAGTCATACTCATAAAATAAAAGATGAAGTTGCAAGAATTTATTGACACTTCATTTCCAAACACTTTTCGACCCCCTGCCAACACGATTGGTTCATCTCCCCAATACATGTTGCAGGAATATCCAAATTGGATGATGAACTAATACTGGAGTTGCTACCGCGTCCGCTGTGCCTAACCTTGCTATGATCAGTAGCAGGTCGCACCGCTCAAATAGTTTTCTACATGTAGATGGAAGTATCACGACGGCCTGACATTGTCTACCGCCTTACTGTGACCTCCCGCCCATTTGGGGCAATAAAAATTTGGATGGGCCCACGCAACTTGACCACTTACACCACTCCTAGTTCAGATGAAATCCATGACTCTGAAACGTAAAGATCGTCCTCCTTTCCCCAAGTGTAACACTTGTTGATACGACTCCACTAAGTAGTTATATCTAGGTTGGAAAGGAAGATTCTCCAATATTTCCCAAGCTATTGCTTGTTAATGGATATCGACTTGTTCCAGGAATTTACCCCTCGATTGTTGAGGTGGTAATACAATATTTGACTTACAGCAATTACATAGCTTTGAAAAATATCTGTCCCCTAACAGTTTTTGAGTTGAGAGTTTAAAAAGAGTAGCAGTCACTTAAATCAGGTTTCCCATATTTTTGATAGTTGAGCGAGCATTTAAATCCTCTTTAAAGGACAGATTTAAATGGAAAAACATTATTTTGGGAACCTCTTTTGATTTACAAATACTTAATAATATTTATTAAATAAGTAAATCTTAAATGAATATTTTAAAATAATATTCATTAAGTAAGTAATCCTCAAATGAATATTTAAAAATAATATTCATTAAGTAAATACTCCGCAAATGAATATTTGAAAATAATATTCATTAAATAAATAATCCGCAAATGAATATTTGAAAATAATATTCATTAAATAAATAATTAATCTTCAAATGAATATTCAAAAATAATATTCACTAAATAATCCTCAGATAATATTCACAATAATATTCTTCGATTAAGTAAACCTCAAATGAATATCTGAAATAACGTTCCTTAATTAATAATTCTCATTTGAATATCCGAAATAATAATCATTAAATAATTAAATCTCAAATAAATATTCAAAAGTAATATTCATTAAATAAATAATCCTTAAAAGGATATTCACACTAATAATCTTTAAGTCAATAATCCTCAAATGAACATTTATAAATAACATTCTTTAAATAAATAATTAATCCTCGAATAACAGTACCCGATGTCTTTATCGGAAAATAACCTTTATCATATACAAAATATAATCATTTCTGATTTTTCAAGAAAATCACACGCCCTTATCCTAGGGCAAATATAAAATCCTGGCTTATAGCTGATATCCCATATCTAGCTTAGAAGCCCATAATCAAATCATTTCCAAGTAATAAATACTTTCCGGAACATAAATAATGTTTAATAATAGTATTCCTCAAGATGAATAGTACTCTGCCGCTGGAATCCCTCCGGGTTTCCACGACTATCTATATAACAAAAATATCGACTCCCGGTCTAGAGTCGAAACAATAAACCTGCTCTTATCTATAGAGCTACAAGGTACACCGGTTTATAACTACTTTATCTCAAAGCTCATATATAAACCAAAATCAAACTCTATTTTATACAATATATAACATGTATCGCAAAACTGTATAACTCCACACATGGCAAAAGCAGTAATATATAATCAATACTTCAAAGTATAGATTTAGAAAACTTGCCTGATGCTCGAGAAGTGATAGGGGTTCGCGACGATGCCGGACAATCTAGACAAAGTCAAAGAAAACGCACGATTAATCCCCTGGATAATCCACTTGTACTAAATGCTTAAACACGTAAGCGAAACACAACCAAGGCATTACTAGCTCGTTATAGGCTCATACTAAGTCCATGTTATTCGTCCAATACTTATATCACAAGTTTGGTTCGAAATCCATTCACCAATCCAAGTTATACTTAACCATTTACAACATCGGTTTTTAAGTCATGCTTTTAGGGATTTTCACTTGCGCGACCTCGGCTAAAACATTTTTATAAAATCGAAAAGTAATCTTTTTAATACGAATCTTTTTCGTGAGCCTTCCCAACTGTCTCTAGTATTATTCCTCAAAGTTTCACATTTTAATATGGCTTCTAAGTGGTCCAAATATAGCCTCAAATTGACTAACCAGAAAGGGGTTGTTCCTCCGACGTTTACTAAAACTTACTTTTCTCCTAAACCGTAAATCGTATAGGCATGATCTTTATACCAAAACAAACCTTAAAACAAGACCTACAGGCTCCTGGTCAGTTCTGCTCAAAAATATTCCAAGAACAGTTCGTAATTCTTGCTCAAAACAACCTTAAATCAAATGGGCATTACGACGGCTATAATCGTAACGTTTTCCTTTTCCAAAACACAACCAAATCAATACCAATTAATCCCAAACTCACCATCCACCTTATACACCCTCCACTCAGTCAAATCCTCCATGAATAATCAAAACAAATTCATAACCCATCCTCCAAACTCAACCAACAATTCATATAATTACTTAATCATGATCTTAACTTTACATAAACATCAAAACCACTTCAAACTCATATAAACAAAAAGGGGCAGGGGTTTTTATACCTTCCTTGGTGCTTCATATACACTAACAATGGTTTATAATCCTTCCTTGAGCTTTGAACAAACCTTATCAAGCTTAATCCTTAAGAAACAAAATCAAGAATCATGAAAAGTTACTATTCATCATCACTTTGTAAAATCCATATAAAATCGAAAGACAAGAGTTTGGTTCTAAGATTTTTACCAGACCTTGTACTCTTCATAAGCTTTCTTTTGAGCTATAGATCGCCACATTTAAATCTTCCTAGCTAGGGTTTTGAGTCCCATCTTTCCGCTGGACACAAACTGCACAGTTTGGGTTCTCCAACTTGGGGAAGGGATTTGACTAGGCTACTCTCCTTTGTTGTCCATGAAATTTTGAACGAATGTTACCCATGGAGTGGAGAAGCTATGGTTAAAATTTGGTGATTTAAGGATGGATAGAAATGGAGTTATGGATTTTTCTTTCCTCCTTGCACAAGCTGAGCCGAAAATGGGGGGAAGAGTTCTTCCTCTCCTTTTTCTTTTTGTTTTGATAATTAGATAAGGATGCTGATTTTTATGTCAAAAGTGGTGAGTCATCACCCTTGGTTGCTTCTCCTTCCGACACATGTCACACATGCACTGGCCCAGGTAAAGTAGTTTTACTGGTTCGCTTTACTGGTTCGTTTCCTTTCACATGGATGATCCAAATGTTGCATTCCTCGAATTAATCTTGTTACATGTTACTTCCATGTCTATATTTAATCCGGTAGATGTTGCCTTGTTCCTCTTGAAACGATTCGAAATATTTTCCAAAAAGAGCGAATAAAACTCCACGCGATTCTCGCAGTGAATAGTAACTATTCACTATTCATTCCAACAATCGAATCCTTAAATCGACTTTAATAAAATAATAAAATTCCAAAATATTAAATCCTCAAATCCTCAATTTTAATATCTCATTTCTTGAATATAATAATATATAATTCGCTGCCCGGTCGAATATTACACCAAAATAAAATTTGGAATTTCTGAATTCCGATCGTCTTTGCATTCACTTATTTACTCCGTAGATCACTAATATGACTTCGGAATATCCATACTACGTCTCGTACATAGGTGGCATGAAAAACTTTGTTACTCCTCAAAATCACTATTCATTCACCAAATTCACTATTCACTGATGCACTTAATCATAATAAGAAAAGTTTTAATTTTTCCAAAAATTCGGGTTATTACACTTATATTGTGGAGTACAAAAATCATTATGGAGGAAAAAGCAAGATAAGGATGGAGTTTATAGATTCATATGTGGAAAGTGCCCTTAGAACAGCAGCTGAAGATCTAAAAGACTCTCCTCTCATTGAAGAGTTGATTGCAAGAGATGAAATTCTAATGGCCATTTCTGAGATAAAGAAGAATGAAGAAATAAGGAATAAGAAGGTTTATGATGATTTCTTAGAGAAACAACTGGAAACTGAAGCTATGTAGCTCAAGGAGAAATTCTGTAAGCCTAAATTTCCAAGTTGCTATCAAATTCTGTTTATCCTTTTATCTTCTTTATATTTGTTCTTTTTATGTTAGTTAGGCTTGTTATCAGACATGAAATTGTGCCTAAGGGTCTTACTCACAATTTGGGGGAGATTGTTAGGCTCAAGACATGTCTGAATACCACCATTAACAAGCCTACACTATGCGACTATGTCACACTACATGACCTGGTGAATTCTATCACTGGGATATAGTATAGGTCTCTCTATGTACTTGTCTTGTTCTCATGAACATTAGCTTGATCATGTATGCTCAGAATTATAATGAGCTTAGTAGGTTTCTTGCAAACTAGAATGTATATAGGCCATTGAATAATTGTCCTGGTAGAAGTTCAGAACTGTTCATGCAGCAGGATAGAGATGAATAAGGCCCTGAAGAAATAAGTTGCAGAAATTTGACTAAGGCATTATATAGCAAAGTCAGAATAAAGCTATGTCGTGAAGTCACCAATATCCATGTCGAGAAGTGCTGGATCGCATAGTCCATTTTGTACTATGTCGTGAAGTCCTCAAGACTCATGTCGTGAAGTGTTGAAGTCAGCAAAGTCAAGATGTGCTAGATCGTGAAGTCCTCAATCAGCCTATGTCGCATAGTCATCAAATAGTCTATGTCGCATAGTCCTCAAAAAGGCTAGATCGGGAAGTACTCAAATGGCCTATGTCACATAGTCCTCAAAGGCCATATCGCGTAGTCTTTACAAGTGACATCGCATAGTCTGGAATGAAGTGGAGTTCACAATATCAAACTTAGCCGTTTACAACAAGACAAATCAAGGTACAGAACCAAGAATCAAGAGAGACAAATACTGAAGCATTTGTTCTTGCAAGGTGGTCCAAAGAACAGATGGCAAATCTACAGCTAAACTTGGAGAGAAAGATAAGAGACAAGCAGCTACAGAAACGGAAAAGACTCCGAAAAGCAGGTGGTCCTTCCTGACACTGTTAACTTCTAATGGCAGGACAAGTTGGACTTTCAGCTAGGGGTAACTGTGAAAACAGGGGTGTGCCTAGTTTGTATAGGTGAATATATATCGTGCACACACCACTGTTAGCTGGAAGAGAGACATACATTGTTTTATCTTAAGCACTCTTTTCTCTGTAAGTAAAACAAGGTACAAACTGTTCTTATTTAGAAGCCAGAAATTCAGTTGTGAAATTCTGGAAAGCTGTAGTATTTAATTTGCTTAATACAAAGTAAATTAAAGTGATTGTGTGTGTTGTTTATTTTCTGCATATTACCTAGCATAATCATATACAGCTTGCTTAGTTCTCAAGAATCGAAAAATCTCAAAACTATCCATTCACCCCCCCCCCCTTTGTCTAGTTTCTAAGTGATATTCATTACTAACAATGTTATTTTGTTATCTCAAAATTTTGTAGATGTCAGGAAACGATACGTTTAGCAAGAAGGTATCTTATAGTACCGAGGAGGACCCTAGCGAACATGGCTACGAGAATGACGATTCTGTGAACCGACCTCACCCCGATGAAGCCGTTGATGAGTCCTTAGAGGAAGATCCAAGAGACGCTGAAATTCAATATTTGAGGAAGATGATCGAGCTCTACGAGGATAGGATGGCGCTCGATGATAAAAAGATAAATGACGCATTAGATAAGTTGCAAGCCCGAACAACAACGGTGGAAAGGGTCGTCAACAAGGTCTGCGGAATGTCATTAAGGAAGTGGTGTCGCCCAGGACAAGAAAAGTCAATGAAGAATATTTTTATGGAGACCCGAAGATGGGTCAAGAAGACGCAGAAGGACATGGAGAAGAAGCTAGAACGCTTCTATGCTTAATCTTATTGCAATGTCGTTAGTTACGAGAGCGTGAGAGATAGTTTTGAATAAGACCTTAGATACTATGAATGCTTAGCTATGAGAAACCTTGTGATTTGGTGTTATTTTGATATTTGAATTTTGTTGGAATAAATTAAGTATTTGATTTAAGATTGTGTTTTACCTCTTTACATATCGTTTTAAGTTTAGTATTTGAGTTTAAGAAGAATTACTTTATTGTTTTAGAAAATATGGACGGAGAGAACAACAATCAGAACAACAATGGAAACCCGGGCAATCATGGTGGTAATAACAATGGAGGTGGAAACAACAATGAAGATGGAAATGTCTTTGATCAACTAGCTGAAACTCTCGTTGTGCTCGTAAATCAGTAGCCAAGGCAGCAAAGTATCGTCTCTCAATTTAAGCGTTTGAACCCACCGACTTTCGATGGAGCAACTAATTCGGCCATAGTCGAGATGTGGATACAGGAGATGGAAAAAGCTTTCGGACTTCTCGGCAGCAATGAGGAACAGAAGGTCACCTTAGCTGTGTATCAACTACAATGAAGCGCTTACGACTGGTGGCTCATGGAGAAGAGAAAGAACGAGAATGCAACCACTGAAGAAGAACCCGAACCATATACATGGGCAAAGTTCAAGAAGGTGCTAGAAGATAAGTACTTTCCTAGAACCATTCGTCTGTAGAAAGAGAGGGACTTCATTCGGCTCGAGCAAGGTAGGAAGACTGTCATCGAATATGAAGCAGAATTCGCGAAGCTTTCAAAGTATGCACCTACTTTGATCTCGGATGAAACCAGAAAAGCAAGGAGATTGGAAGAGGGACTTCAAAGCGACATCATAAATGCTGTAGCATCGTTTGAACTTCAGACATACGAGGCTGTCCTCAACAAGGCTCTAGTGATCGAGAGGGGCTTAGCAGAATCTGAGAAAACAACGGACAACTGGAACAAGAAGAGGTTCGCTCCAAGTAGTGGATTTTCGTCTCAGAAAGGACCCTTCAAGAAGCAACACGAGTACGATCGAATTGGAGGACAGGGTGATCAAGAGAAGTGTTCAAGGTGCGGTAAGAATCATCCAGGCAAGGACTGCCGATGGAACACAGGTGCCTGTTTTCACTGCGGAGAAGTAGGACACAAGATTTCTGAGTGCCCACACAATCCACCACCAAGGAAGGGCGCAGATAAAAACACCGGTCCTCAACGTGTATTTATGCTCACGGGAAGTCGCGTTAATAATCGTAACTAAGGTACCATTTCTTTTCACGTGTGACTTATTTTCTTTAAAATTTTGAGAATTTGGGGACCAAATTCTTCTAAGGAGGGAAGAATGTAAAACCCCGTAATTTTTTTAATTTTAATATTAGATATTAGATTAGTTTTATTTATTTTTAGTTAGAAAATGCTAGAATTTCTTTTGTGTTAATTTGAATTAGGATAAGATTTGAATTGATAGAAAGAAGTGTGAGAATATTTAGAAAATTTGTATCATTTAATTAAGAATATTTTTTATGAATTAGAATATTGAAATTTAAACATTAGTTAGAGGGATTGGACAAATTTTAGGAGAAGATTTTAACCTTACCTAAATTATTTTAGGGTTTCAAGTGGCTATATAAATTAAATCTTAGGACAAACAAAAAACTTGTACAGCTCTCTTCATTCACCGCTCGAGGTATGTCTCTACCATTTTAATATGCGGCAGGTTCTCTCTGTACGTGTGAACATGGATTTTAGATTATATTAAATTTGTTTATATATTTGTTGCTATGTCTGCTTGTGTCCTGTGAATTGTAAGTAAGTTATAGGCTTGTATGATTGCTCCTAGTTTTATACAATTATTAAATTAGTCTCTTGTGATTCCATGCTACCCTTATTAATGTGTACTCATGCTTTTTGGTTTTGTCACAGATTTTTAAATAAATATATATAAAGAGCTTTTATTTTTGAACGAGTCAGTGAACTACTTGGCTTCATTATTTGTTCTGCCATGTACGCTAATTTTTAAGGTCCTGTATCAGTTTTGGTGTTTTCAATGCATAATTAATTATATAAAATATGTTTAATTTGTGTGTAATTACATCGATGATGATTGTTTTTATTTAATATGTTAATGACACTTTTAGTGATAAAATCAGAGCAATAGTATACTTGTTGTCATAAATTAAATTAAAATTTCATATATTCTGTTTGAATAACGATGTGTCTTTTTATTAATTCATTTGATTTTGATATATACTTTATAATGTTGGTGTTTTTGTAATTAAGTAGATAATATATATATATATATATATATATATATATTTATTTATTCTAAAAAAATCTATTTTGCTTTTAATAAAGCATTTGTTTTATGATCTTGAGTCAGCTATTTTGTAATTTAAATAGATAGATATAGATAAGATTTGTTTTAATTAAAAGAATAATTTTGGCTATGTGCTGCATAGTCACTTTTGGTTACAAACTAGTGATCTACATGATTTCATTAATTAAATATTAAGATATATGCATGTGTGGTGTACTGATTCAAGTTTACATGTCAATATTTATAAACTATGGTGGTGTTTATGTAGTTTTACATGATAAATGGACAAGTGTAGTGTATGTGTCAGATTGGCTTTTAAGGTCCATTTGCTCTTGTTATAAAATTTGCATAGTAATAATGTCGAGTCCCATTTACATATCTTTGTGTTCTGTTGGGTTGGAATCTGTGGCCATTTATTTTTATGTGATTAAATTATTTGATTTAAAACAGAAAACACATTTAAAGTCTCTGTACAGTGTTATGTAATTTTAAATAAGTGTTTAATGGTTTTGCCTGTATAATAGTATGTGTCGAATATTTGATTAATTGTTTCGTATTTTATTAATTAATTAATTTATAGGATCATTGGTGCAATTATTTTCGGTGTGTTTAGTCGACTTTGAGGTAAGTACTTTTGACTTACTTTTCGTTTTTGAAAAATATATTTATATTGTGATCTTCAGATTTTCGTATAAGATATAAGAATTGTGTTTCGAATTTTATAAAGATATAAGTATTTGAATTTTAGAACACAGTCTCTACGTTTTCGAACCCGTTCGTAATTTACGCTATAGTTCCGGAACTAGCCTTAGATACCCTTAGTAGGCGCACAAGTGTGCAACTTTAGATACCTATTAAGGGGGCGTAATTATTGAACTTTAGATGCCGGTCACTGGCAAAGTGTGGCGAAAGAATAAGAATAAGATCCTGGCTACTGGGAAAGTGTGGCCGTAGAGCAAGACTGTGGTATTTCGATTTTCGTTATGTTTCTATTTCTGCTTCTGTATCTTCTTTAAATTCTGTATCTGTTTTAAATTCTGGATTTTTAAAATGTAAACTTTGGGCCGGATCAATTTTGCAAAGGTTTTGCAACTTATTATATTTTGACAAAATCTGTTTTTTTAAAACCGCCCATTGATTTTTAAGAATACCTATTTGTCAATTGTACTTGTTGAGCTGTTTAGCTCATCCCTTTCCCTATATTTCAGGTTCATTGTGGAAGCTTAGTAAGAATAAAGATATGGACTTGTGGATTTTGTGCTATTAGATTTTGCTTAAAGACTTATTGCTTTGTTAAGAAATAAATTTGGTTACCTGTTAAACATTGGATATTGGTTTATGGAGCTGCGTCTCCGTTTTTGTGATTTTTGATTATCGTTAAGTTTGACCGCTGCGTTTGAATTTCGTAAATTTTGGTTTATCAAATAAAGCATTATGTTTTATTTAAGTTTTGATTTAGAAATAATAGTCCAAAAAGTCGGGCTGTTACATTAGGTGTCGCTGTGTGTATACATACATGCGTGTATATATGTAAGTGTATATATGCATATCGGGTGAACACATGAAAGAGTGACATGCAACAATAAATAGAGGTTAAAAATGGAATACGAGGGCAAGTTCATACCTTACTGAGTGTTGCAGATGGAGGATCGTCGGAAATCGGAGTATCGTCGGGGATCAGAGCCGCTTTTAAGCTTTTCACCGAGAAAGAGAAAGTGGAGGGTGAATAGTTTGTATTGGGAATTAAAATAAAGAAAAGAACGTGGATGGATGAGTATGTATTTAAATACACACAGGTATAGGAACGGCCATGCTAGGTGGCATCCTCTGGTTGGATGAAGGTTTTATTTTTTAAAAGAAAATGGAAAATTCGAAGGGTTAATGCACGGTTCAGATTTCTAGGAGGAATGCAAAAGGTTTGTTACTTAATAATTGGAAATTTGAATTCTTTTTAAAGAAGATAATCTGTGGGCAAATAAATATTCTTTGGGAAGATTAATTAAAGCATGGGATTAATTTGCTGAAAAAACGGAGGTATACACGCCGAGGATTTTAGTTAGGAATCGGGTGTTCGACTGAGGAACTATAGCTGGTTATGAGGTTAAGAGTCGATCATTCGAGAACGATATAGGTTTTTGTTCCTTTTTTGTTTAACACTGCAAGGAACCGGGGGGTAGTTGTTGTGCCCAAAATCTCATATGGGTTCAATTTAAGGCCAATGCCGGTTGTGAGTCCAGTGGCGATGTATTGGGATAAGATTGTGGATACTAAGTTATAGGTTCATGATGCCATGGTTTAGGCTCAGAGTATCCCGATAGTTTCGAGGTGCCACAACAGGTTTAAGGTATCAGGGTTCAGGCGTATTGAGGATCAGGTAGTCTGAACCTCGAGACTACTCTCAGGTGTTGAGTGGTCGGTGTCTTCGGAAGGCAGAATGCAAGTTGGACAAGGAATCTGCTACCTATACTTTAGGGGCACGGAAGTATAACTGGTAAAGGACTTCTAAGCTTACTAAAATGCATTGGCTGGAGTAATAACAGTTGATATATGAGTTGTATTGATTATTTCGGATATATATCGCATGTATGATGTTTTATAGGACTTAGTGATGGATATGGACTAGGACACTGGAAAGCTCAGCTACAGGTGCATAATTCGACTATAACTCTAAGATGGATTATCTTAAGGTGGTTGAATTCACAAGGATTAAGAAGTATAAACCTAATAGAACTACATGGGGCTTGATTCCTATAAATAGGATATGTAGGCACTTGACTAAAGGATTCGGATTTTCACTCTTGAGAAGCATAAGGCACGTGCACCTCAGTGATACACATTCCGACGAACTTATTGGTGGTGTAGGATTTACGCTGCTGATTCTGGCTGGTGGTTTTGTCAACTCAGCCCCCCCCCCCGGTGATATACTACTACCATCTTGTAACTTGTTGCGTGCTACAGGTCTCTAGCTATAAACCAACAGCTTCATCCGATAACCAAGGACACATTCTACGAATATTTCAACGAGATTCTCTCAATTGTGTTGTACCAAATTTCTCTCACAACATAAGTGGCGCTAGAAGGAGGGGAACTCCATCAGAAATCTTGAGAGAGAAAAGATGTCGGATGATTCCGGAAATACGCAAACACCAACTAACGGTGAAGATGATCGTGGAAAGGGTCCTCAGGGCGAGTGTTAGGTCCTGATAAGTTTGTAGAAGGGGGGTTGAATACAAACTATACCGTTTTATCGAATTTGTCCTTTTAGAATAAAACTGTTTAAGAACAAATTAATGCGGAATTAAATGAAACAAGATTCAAGTTAAATAATCTATATTAAACTTGAAGGGTGTTACAAATGATACTGAATACAAGATTGAATCTCAAATAAATTAAAACAAATCTAGAATAAATTCGACATGAATTTATCTATTTTTGTAATAAAATGATTTAACAATATTTGATAATTTGAGATTCGTTCTAGGGATAAAAATCCGCTAGATAGTCAAAGCAATACAAGTAATCAAATTCTAGTGGTTTGGATTTAACAATACAAACTAGAATTAATTGCTTGAGAAGAAATAAGATTAAATGCTTTTCTTCTTTGTTCTTGAGAGAAAATAGTCTGCTGCTTTGCTTTTCAAATTATGTCAGTTTTTCCTTCTGAAGAAAACAGCCTCGGGTATATACAAATGCAATTGCCCTGTATGACCTGCCAACTGAGTCCAGTAGAACCTTACTTTAACAAAAGAACCTGAGAAATAAATCCGGTATGACCTAGCACACCTTTTTCATTTCTTTCGGTAGAACCTGGTAAAGCACTTTTCACCAACTTTGAATAGAACCTGGAAAGCAACTGGTATGACCTCAAGTTCTCTCACCAACTCTCAAAAGAACCTGCAAAGCTTGTATGACCTGTTAACAAGAACTCGGTATGACCTAGAAAAAGAAACATGTATGACCTATTTTAATTAGGTCATACCGTGTTTTTCATTCTATTAAACTAGGTCATACTAGTTATTAATAGACAGGTCATACTAGTACTTAAATTACTTTCTTTTAATTAATTTTTAGTTGAATTAAATTCTAAATTAAATTAATTCTTTTCTGGAATTAATTTAATAAATAATTCAAACAACTAAATTAATTAATTTAATAAATAAATTAATTCTGAAAGAATTAATTTATTAATTAAATTGATTAATCATTTAATTAATTAGAAGAGAATAACTTAAAAACAAAGTATCTCTCTCTCTTCTGAACACCACTGAAAATAGATGAATTAATTCCACTGATTGATGTCGTCATTCGATGCACTGTCTGGTTTCATGAATAACTGACTTCAATGAAAATTCATCATCTTTAAACCATTTAAAGCTGTGGCTTCTTTTCTTTAGCTTTGACTGAACTTTGTATCTTGTACTTCTTCCGTCACTAACTGGAAATCCCTGTCACTGTAGTAAACCCACTTCCTTGAATACTTCACTGAGGCTTGATCAATAAATTGAACTTCTTTCAATGTAGAATAACTTCAAGTCTGTAGATGACTTTAATACTCCATTCTCTTGACAGATAAAACTCTCTGAGATTCCTGTGACCTTTAATCTAATATTTACTTATTACATTCTGGTTTAAGTTGAGTAGAATCCTCGAATTACAAATAGGCTATAGCATATGCCTTTCAATCTCCCCCTATTTGTTTGTTAGAAAATAACAACCAAATACCTAGAGGATCACTCAACTAAAACCAAGAAAAAGATAAGACTCTTAAGCCTAAGTAAATAATAGAAAGTTCTGGATCAAATATGACATTTCCAGATTTCACCAATAAAGATAAATACAAGAAAGATGTTCCTCTAGACTGAACATATGATAACATTGAACCTGTCTTGATTTACCTAAGCTCTATACATATAACATTTACAAAAACAGAGCTGAATTACCTTTACTCCCCTGAAACTCCTCCTTTTACTTTTATATCTTTTTCAGCTCCCCTTTTACTAGCTTCACAAGTCTCTAGAAACTTCTTCCCCTTAGAAACAGAAACTTCTCCCCAAACTTCTGTAGAAACTTGTCTAGAAACTTCTCCCCCTTAGTTGAGGAATTCTCTACAGATTTAACTTTATGAGTATCTTAAGCCAGTAGGAGTTGAGATAGTTGATGGAGTTGATCTTGGGTAGTAACTTTGTCTTCAACATTTCCTTGAGCAGTCCCAGCTGATTGTTGACAGAGGTGGAAGAAGAAGACCGTTCAACCACTTGTGCTTGCAAAATTTCTTTATCAGCCTGGGTTTTGAATAGATGTTCCTATAGATCAGCTATGTGAGCTAACTACATTGCAGTGTATGTGTCTGTGTGTGCACTCACTTGAATTTCTCTTGTAAGTGTATCACTCATCTCACGTGCAAGTGTTTCACTCAGTGTTTGACTTTTATCACTCAACATTAGCTGTCTGTTTGCTCCTTTTTGATCAGTACCTGCATTAAAACTCACCCTAGCCTCTTCAAGAGAGGTCAGTGGTGGTGCAATGGGAGTTCGCAAATCCCGATCCTCAATCATGTCTATCAAATCACTTGGATTTGAAATCTGAATTGCTTCAGTGATAGACTGACCAAGTTGCCTTCCACTTTCTCCAGATAAATCTGCGAGTGGAAAATCCCTTAGGGAGCCAGAGGTGTTCACTCTGGGAGGGGAGAAAATGATTCTATTTGATTTGGCAAAGAATCAAATTTTCCCTCAGATGCCTGTGAAGGCACTTCTACCGTAACAATGGTAGGCACTGTAACCAGTTGCAGGTGCTCTGCTTTCACTGTGTCCTGAGTTTCATCTAATGAAATTGTTTTCTCCCATTGTGAGTAATGAGAGTGTGCTTGACTCAGTACAAAGTGCCATGGCCCTATGGCGAATTTCAATAGATTCATCCTGTTGAGAGAATGTCTCTAGAAACAGTTCATTGGCCATTTCAAAGTCCATATCCTATTGAGAGGATACAGATGGGCTGACAGATGCCTCAGTATATGTTGAATTTCTGTATAGGAGGCAGAGCTGTGGGATCACTCACTGTTTCAATCAAAATACTTCTTTATTTAACATTTGATTTCTGTTTAGGCTGAGAGGTCAAGTAATTAAGTTGTAGACTCATTGTTTGGCTCTAAGACCTGGGATAAAGATTGTGGATCTACAATCCCTTGGTCAGCCCTAACAACCACTTGGGTTCAGCAACAGTAAAAGAAGTGGATTGAGAGATAGAAAGTAATACCTGAATTGGATTTGGCACTGAATTTCCAGCTAAGCAAGAGCTAGATCAAAAATACTATATACAATATATTTATACAAATAACTAAGATAAATAGAAAATAAAAGATAATAAATAAAAATAAAAAAAATATTTACAGGAAACTATTTACAGGCAATAATTTGAATTAAAATAAACTGCAGAAATTATTTACATGCATAAACTGAATTAAAATGCAATGCAGAAATTAATTAAATGCATTATTTACAAAATAAACTAAGGTTACACACCAGTATGACCTCCAAGATAGGTCATACCGAGAAAAGCAAAATAAAAACTGCATAAACAACAAAAAAATGCATAAATAAAATCCAATATGACCTCAGAATAGGTCATACCGAAAATCAATATGACCTGGGATAAGGTCATACCGAGAAAATCAAAAATATAAACTGAATAAACAACAAAAGCACGAATAAAATTCAATATGACCTCAGAATAGGTCATACCGAAATCTTATATGACCTTACAAGAGGTCATACCGAGCTATTTACAAGAAAATATAAACATAAAAAGGAAAACATGCCAATATGACCTAGAGGCAGGTCATACCGAGCTTAATACTAACAGATGCAGCCAAAATCAGACATTTATACACAAAAACTTTCTAAAATCATTAAAAACCTACTGCATAAAAAATTTCAAAAACACAGAACTACTATAAACTTGCATAAAAATCTGAACAAAAATATTTACAGTCTGAAAATAATTTAAATGAATCTAAATAAATATATTTTCAATAAAAATACATTTCTCCATTGAAAATGAGAAAAATATTTTTAAAGAAAATAAATTATTCAGAATATTTAAATTAACAAGCTTTATACAATAAATAAGAATTGGCACATTCTATCATTCAATATCATCAAAAGAAAATGAATTTGAAAGAACAAACATGACAGAGATATTTTAATCACTAAGACTGTTTAACATACCCGATTTACCAACTAACTTGATAAATGTGGATTTGTCAACAGATTTAGTGAATATATCTGCAGTTTGTTCTTCTGTGGGTACAAAGTGTAACTCCACAGTTCCATTCATGACATGCTCTTGGATAAAATGATACCTGATGTCACTATGCTTGGTCTCTTGTGATTATGCCATCTTCATCTAGCTTGTTTCTGAATACCCATTTTGTACCAACTACTTTCTTGTACTTTGGCCTGGGTACCAGCTTCCAGACTTGCTGTTGTTCAAATTGATTGAGTTCATCTTGCATAGCAATCACTCAATCTGGATCAGTCAGTGCTCCCTCAATTTTCTTTGGTTCCATTTCAGAAAGAAACCCTGAATAATAACATTCGTTTTGAGTAGCACTTCTAGTTCTTACTCCAACACCTGGATCACCAATAATCAGCTCAAAGGGATGAGCTCTATTCCATACAGTTTGTCTTGGAAGATTTGATCTTGATGATTCGCCTTGAATTTCACTTTGATGTTGTGAGAGACTAGTTGATCCTTCATCTGCTCCCCCTGAGTTGTTGCTTGATTGCCTTGATGATTCTTCTCCAGTGTTGGTGGTATCTCCATTGTTACCAGTGTTTCCACCACCATCACCATGATCATTATCATCATTGTTATTATCATCACTAGAAATAACTTCAGGTGGGGCTTCATCATCTGATTCTGAGTCTGGCAAGTTATCAAACTTCAGCTTCTCAGATGAATCTTCTTTTTGGATATTAGGGAGGTTGGAGACATCAAATGTAACATTGATGTCCTAATTGACTGATAACATTTCTTGATTTCAAACAGGCCATATCCTCAGTTATACCCTTGCTGTTATCTCCAAAGGTAAGCACTGGGCCAGCTTTCTCAACCACATCTGATAGCAGGGCTCTATCTCCGGTCATATGCCTTGAACTGCCACTGTCAAGAATCCACATAACACGGTTTACCTGTTTAACTCCCTGCACTACCAGATTGATTAGACCTTCTTCGGAGCCCAAAATTGATTGGGTCCGGCATGCTTAAAGAACTGGCCTTTGTCAGGCAAAACAACATTTCTAACTTCAACTACTTCAACCTCTTTCACATAAGAGCGTTTCCATTTATAGCCAGCCTTAAAACATTTCTGATTAGGCTTGGGGATAAATGAATCCACTCTAGTCTGAGGAGGATTAGTAGTCTTGGTTTTAACATGCTTCTTATTATTAACATGTTGACGTGGAGCAGTCTTATCACTAGATACATGCTTACTATTAAAATAAGCATACATAACATTAAAAGCACAAGACATGCAATTACTCACACCACATGCTTTATGAGAAGAATAAGTAGCAGGCATGTTATTACTACAGTTGTTTTGATTCAACAAATGGATATCTGATTTAGTCTTTTCAGTTGGAACAACTTTGACTGGAATATCAGATATACACTTCTTGGACTGTTCAGCTTCCAAGGCCATATCTTCTTCACGAATCTCTTCAGCAATGATTATAGAGTACTCATTCATAGGATCTGCTATGGATTCTTTACAGAAGGGTGTTTTAATACCCTTAAGTATATAAGGAACAACCTTGCCTTCTTCTCTGACTCTACAAGGTGTGTTAATACCAAGCAATCCAATAGCCTCATTATAATCATAACCTATACTGACATGATTACCAATAGCTTGTTGATTGAAAATTTCTTTAGCCGTCTTACAAGAGTTGTAATAGGCATTAGCTTTGGTCTTAAGCTCACTAATCTGATCTTTGAGAATGGTTTCTAGTTGTTGATACAATTTAACCCTTTTCTCAAGAACTGCTACTTGTTTAGTGAGTTCATCTTGATTATTATGCACTAGTTTTAAATCTTTTATTTCTTTTTCAAGATTAGTGTTTAAAAGATTTATTCTATCATTTTCAGTGCGTGCACAACTTATGGTGCCACCAAGATGAAAAATCATTTCAGCATCAGTGAATTTTACCTTAGACATGTCGGGTGAAGATAACATGGAATCAAAGAGTCTGCCTCCTTTTGCCACAAGTGCAAGATTTCCAACTTCTTCATCTTCACTGTCTGTATCATCCCAGCTCTTCCCTTGAGCAACATAAGCCTTCTCAATCTTATTCTTCCTGCTAGAATCAAATGAGTTCCTTGTCACTTGCCTTGGCTTTTTACATTCAGTAGCAAAGTGACCCAACTCATTGCAATTGTAGCATCTGATTGAGCTTCTCTCCACAGTTCCAGTTTTGTAGCCACTTGAAGATGAGGAATCATCTCTCTGAAACCTGGGCCTGAACTTAAGATTGGGATTCCTCTTGAATCTAAACTTCCCAAACTTCCTGACTATCAAAGCCAAATCACCATCCTCCAGCTGATCAAGTTCTTCTAAAGAATAGAAGTCACCACCAGATTGATCAATGGATGTTAATCCATATTCAGCATCAATAACATTCATGTTAGAACTGGAAGGTTGAACAGCTTTTACTTCCAGTTTCTGTGGGACTTCAGCAGTCAATGTAGTAGAGGTACCAACAATTTTCCCAGTTCCATACAGCTCCCTCTGTTGAATCTGCTCCAGCTCATAGGTCTTCAGAACACCATACAATCTCTCCAAAGCAATCTCATTCATATCCCTTGCTTCTCTAATTGCAGATATTTTGTGCTCCAAATGAGGTGGAAGTGTAAGAAGGAACTTCTTGTTAATCTCCTTGTTGGTGTAGTGCTTCCCATTGAGATTCAGATCATTGATTAATTTGTTGTATCTCTCAAAAACCTGAGAGATACCCTCACCAGGGTTTGATCTGAAATGCTCATATTGTGAAGTGAGAATTTCCAGCATATTCTCTCTAACTTCCTCTGTCCCCTCATTGATTATCTCTATGGTTTCCCAAATGTGTTTGGCAGTATCACAGTTTAGGACATGATTATGCATGATAGGATCAAGACAATCAATAAGGATCAGCTGTAGACAGGAATCCAAGGTAACATCCTCTTTTTCACCAGGAGTGAAATCCTTGGGATCTTTAGGGTACATCCTAGCAGCCCTAGTAACAATGTTACCCTCTTTTAATTCTTCCTCAATAATCATAGGAAGTTTTGGTCCATTCTTCATCACATCAATGTATTTAGGATTTGCAACCTTAAGAAATAGGAGCATTTTCTTCTTCCACATTGGATAATGCTCCTTGCTGAACATTGGGATTTTCACTGTACCCACTTTCTGTGTAGTAGACATCTTTTGAGATTTTTAGGAATAAGATAAAAAAATCAGAGTTTAAGAAAAATCTCAAAACAATTGGATCTTGATTTGTATATCAATCAAAAGGCTCTGATACCAATTGTTAGGTCCTGATAAGTTTGTAGAAGGGGGGTTGAATACAAACTATACCGTTTTATCGAATTTGTCCTTTTAGAATAAAACTGTTTAAGAACAAATTAATGCGGAATTAAATGAAACAAGATTCAAGTTAAATAATCTATATTAAACTTGAAGGGTGTTACAAATGATACTGAATACAAGATTGAATCTCAAATAAATTAAAACAAATCTAGAATAAATTCGACATGAATTTATCTATTTTTGTAATAAAATGATTTAACAATATTTGATAATTTGAGATTCGTTCTAGGGATAAAAATCCGCTAGATAGTCAAAGCAATACAAGTAATCAAATTCTAGTGGTTTGGATTTAACAATACAAACTAGAATTAATTGCTTGAGAAGAAATAAGATTAAATGCTTTTCTTCTTTGTTCTTGAGAGAAAATAGTCTGCTGCTTTGCTTTTCAAATTATGTCAGTTTTTCCTTCTGAAGAAAACAGCCTCGGGTATATACAAATGCAATTGCCCTGTATGACCTGCCAACTGAGTCCAGTAGAACCTTACTTTAACAAAAGAACCTGAGAAATAAATCCGGTATGACCTAGCACACCTTTTTCATTTCTTTCGGTAGAACCTGGTAAAGCACTTTTCACCAACTTTGAATAGAACCTGGAAAGCAACTGGTATGACCTCAAGTTCTCTCACCAACTCTCAAAAGAACCTGCAAAGCTTGTATGACCTGTTAACAAGAACTCGGTATGACCTAGAAAAAGAAACATGTATGACCTATTTTAATTAGGTCATACCGTGTTTTTCATTCTATTAAACTAGGTCATACTAGTTATTAATAGACAGGTCATACTAGTACTTAAATTACTTTCTTTTAATTAATTTTTAGTTGAATTAAATTCTAAATTAAATTAATTCTTTTCTGGAATTAATTTAATAAATAATTCAAACAACTAAATTAATTAATTTAATAAATAAATTAATTCTGAAAGAATTAATTTATTAATTAAATTGATTAATCATTTAATTAATTAGAAGAGAATAACTTAAAAACAAAGTATCTCTCTCTCTTCTGAACACCACTGAAAATAGATGAATTAATTCCACTGATTGATGTCGTCATTCGATGCACTGTCTGGTTTCATGAATAACTGACTTCAATGAAAATTCATCATCTTTAAACCATTTAAAGCTGTGGCTTCTTTTCTTTAGCTTTGACTGAACTTTGTATCTTGTACTTCTTCCGTCACTAACTGGAAATCCCTGTCACTGTAGTAAACCCACTTCCTTGAATACTTCACTGAGGCTTGATCAATAAATTGAACTTCTTTCAATGTAGAATAACTTCAAGTCTGTAGATGACTTTAATACTCCATTCTCTTGACAGATAAAACTCTCTGAGATTCCTGTGACCTTTAATCTAATATTTACTTATTACATTCTGGTTTAAGTTGAGTAGAATCCTCGAATTACAAATAGGCTATAGCATATGCCTTTCAGCGAGGTTACGAACAAGGATATTTTCGATCACCTTAAGAAGATTGGTGAAAGGGTGGATTCCTTGGAGAAAAAGTCTGAAAAAATGAAAAATTGGCGAAAAAAGCAGAGATCCTCGGAAAAACGCTTTAAAGCTCCAAAGGTTACACCTACTCGGCTGGATTTTGGCAGTGAGGAGGAAGGACCTGAGAAGGAAAAAACAAAGAAGACTTTTTCTGATGTCGAAACCGATCAGAATAATCCAGACTGGAACTCTGAAGCTGATCTAAAGGATAGGGAGGACCCTGAACCTTCGGCCACAAGGAGTATAACGGTATTCGACTGAATGGTAAAGAAGCTTACAAATAAGGATTTAAGGCATAGGCTCTTGGAGGCAAAACAGAAGGGTCCCAAGAAGGTACAAAGTGAGAAATCACTGTCGAAGGGGTCAAGGAGTCACAAGGATAAGTCCCACTCGAAACCTGAAGATGACCATAGCTCAGGCTCGTCCTATAAAGCTGATGACAGCTCTGATGGGAGCTCCAACGATGGGAATGACACTGATGATACCTCTGAATCAGCCGAAGGTGATGGAAAGTATAAGGAGGAGGACCTCAGAAAAGTCCTCGAGAAGATTATGGCAGAAAAAGGTCCCCAGTCAGGATTGACAGTAGGCTCGCCTTTCACTAAGAAGGTGCGGGATTCGCCCTTACCCCGTAGCTACAGGGGAGTAGGAGATTTGAAATTCGATGGGACTATGGACCCCGTGGAGTTTCTTAGACGTTTCAACACGGAGATGGAAGTCTATCAAATCAAAGATCGTACTAAATGTCGCCTGTTGGATGCGACCCTAAGGGATAGTGCTCACCAATGGTTCAAAAGGCTTCCCTCCAATTCAATTAAGTCATGGAGACAGATGGGTGAGATGTTTGTAACCCAGTTCAGAGCTTCGGTCACGTTCGCACCTCCGGCTAACACACTGGTGAACATCAAGCAACGTGACAACGAGACACTTAACGAGTATTTCAAGAGGTTCAATGTTGGGGTTAAGCCTGGGACTGAATTCTGGAAGGAGCTGCAGAGTAGGGAACCTACCACCTTAGCTGACTTCTACGCCAAGGCAGAAAGGCACAAAGTCGTGGAACAATCCTTGGAGAATTTGAAAAAGGATAATACTTCGCGAGATTGGAACAGGAATAAGAGGAATAGGTCGTATAGCCCAAAGGAAAGAAACTATAGCAAGCGGACAACCTATAACACAGCTTCAGCTGATGGTCGAGATGCTAGCAGGGAGGTGAAGACTGCACCTCTGTCAGTAAACGCCACAGGTTCAAAGAGGACAGTAGAGTACAAATATCCATCTTCTAAGGGTGGTAGGAGGTACTCGGAGTACACTCCTTTGGCTGCTCCTGTCGAGCATATATTTGAAGTTGGTGATAAGTCGGGAATGTTCAGAAAACCCTCCCGGACGGGACCTCCATGGAGAAAAGATTTGGCCAGATATTGCGCTTTCCATGACGCTAACGGACATGAAACTGCCGACTGCCGACATCTCAAAGATCATATTGAGGACTTGATCAGGAAAGGTTTCCTCACGGAATTTGTGGCCCAGGAGGCGAAAAAGTGCAAAGATGATAGGTCCAAGAGAGATGTAGAGAAGTCTGCACCTGAATGAGCTACCAGGGCTGGAAGTATCCACACGATCATTGGTGGACCATATATTGGAGGTTTCAGTAGGGATGCAATGAAGAATTATACACGTGAGGCTAGAGGAAACCCTCTCACGAATGTTTATCATTTGGCAAATAGGCCTCCGAAACTGTTTAAAGGTGAAGCTGCAGACATCACCTTCACTGAAGACGATGCAAGGCATGTGCATCACCCTCACAATGATACATTGGTGGTGACTATCACGATTGGAGGGCTCAATGTGCATCGAGTTTTGGTGGATAACGGAATCTCTTGCAATATACTAGCTTATGACACTTATCAAAAGATGGGACTCGCGGATAAGGAAATGTCCCCTGCTTACAACGAATTATATGGATTTACTGGCGGACCGGTACAAGTTATAGGAAGGGTGAAGCTCCCTGTTGTGTTAGGGGTTGAACCTATGAGAGCAACGCAGGTGACAGAATTCATGGTTGTAAATGAGGACATATCATACAATTGCATCGTGGGAAGGCCCCTCTTGAAGGAAATGAGAGTGGTAACCTCTATCTACCATCTCTCCATGAAATTTCCTACTCCTAACGGGATTGGATGTCTAAAGGGTTGTCAAGTAGATTCAAGAGAATGTTATAGTAAGGCCTTGCGCACTGCTGAGCAAGCTTCGAGGCATTTATTGTTGGTTGATGGAGGCACCACGGATAATTGTTATAAGTACCTGGAAGCATCAATGAAGAATGAACCTCCACGGCAGGTAAAGGATTCGTGCAATATGATTATGATTATCCAACATCCAGGTGAAGAGAGCTCCACGGATATTGTCTTTTCTTCGGGGATAGATACCCAGAATGAGGTACGGATGCTGGAGGCACCAAAAGTTTTGGAAAACAATGAACCTCTTATCGAAGGAATTTTCGAAGAGGTAAATGATAGTGACTTCGAGGATGGCCATGTGGAAAGCTCCCCCAAGGTTCCTTTACAACCTAGAAGAATGGATAAAGAGGTTCAGGTGAAGATTGACTTAGATCCCCGGATGCCTGAAACTAGAGAAACATCAGGTGCTGCTGGTGACACCTTGTCAATTCTAGTGGACACAACCGACCCCTCTAAGGAACTAAAGATTAGAAAATAGTTGGAACCTGAAGCTAGAGAAGCATTGACTCGCTTCTTAAAAGATAACCTAGATGTTTTCTCCTGGTGTCACTCTGACATGGTGGGGATTGATCCCAGGGTGATGTGTCATCACCTTAACATTGACCCCGAAAGGATTTCTGTGAGACAAAAACGAAGGGCAATAAGTGGTGAGAGAGCTTTAGCCCTCAAAGAGGAGTTTGACAGGTTGTTAGACGTTGGCTTGGTAAGAGAATCATTCTACCCGGATTGGCTGGAAAACCCAGTACTCGTTAAAAAACCCAACGAAAAATGGCGAACATGTGTGGATTTTACAGATTTGAACAAGGCGTGCCCTAAAGACAGCTTCCCACTCCCACGCATTGACCAATTGGTTGATGCCACAGCAGGGCATGCACTTTTAAGCTTCATGGACGCGTACTCAGGATATAACCAGATTCCTATGTATGAACCTGATCAGGAGTATACGTCCTTCATCACGGATAGAGGTTTATACTGCTACATTGGTATGCCTTTTGGATTGTTGAATGCTGGAGCTACTTACCAAAGGCTGGTTAATAGAATGTTCAAGGACCAGATCGGGAAAAATATGGAGGTTTATGTAGATGATATGTTGGTTAAATCTAAAGCTGCAACAGATCATGTGCTACACCTATCAGAAATGTTCAACATACTACGAAGGTTCAGAATGAAGCTCAACCCTCAGAAATTTGTTTTTGGTGTGGAATCAGGGAAGTTCTTAGGCTTCATTGTCAATCATCAGGGAATTGAAGCAAACCCTGCAAAGATTAGGGCTTTAATCGAGATGCGGTCTCCTCATAACATAAAGGAGGTTCAGAGTCTTACTGGCAGGATTGCAGCCCTGAACAGGTTTGTATCTAAATCCTCGGATAAATGTAGGGAATTCTTCGGAGCAATCAAGAAAGGAAAGAACTTCGAATGGAACTCGGAGTGTGAAGTAGCCCTTTATAAAAATAAAGGAACAGTTGAGCAGCCCTCCATTACTATCTAAACCCCTCGATGGAGAGGTCCTCATACTATACTTGGCTATTTCAGAATATTCAATCAGCGATGTATTGGTACGGGAGGAGGTGCAGGTTCAACACCCGGTTTATTACGTGAGCAAGAGGTTATTGGATGCTAAAACAAGATATTCAAATATGGAAAAGCTGGCTTGCTCTTTAATCTTAGCTTCAAGGAAGCTTCGGCCTTATTTTCAGGCACACCAAATAGAGGTACGTACCTCTTTTCCTTTAAGACAAGTCTTACACAAGCCTGAAGCTTCAGGCAGGCTTATGAAATGGGCTGTGGAGTTGGGTCAGTTTGATATTGAGTACAAGCCAAGGACGGCTATAAAAGGACAGGTGTTGGCAGATTTTCTGCTGGAATTCCCTCC
The DNA here is from genome assembly GCA_030848705.1 of Heracleum sosnowskyi. NCBI lineage: Eukaryota > Viridiplantae > Streptophyta > Magnoliopsida > Apiales > Apiaceae > Heracleum > Heracleum sosnowskyi. Next base: position 16,604,706 of record CM061237.1, read on the forward strand.
ATCATTCGAGGTGAGGGGTGATGAATGTATATCTGAACCTACAGCTCCCGAAGAGATGGCTGAAAATTGTTCACCATGGTGGACACTCTATGTAGATGGAGCAGTAAATGGAAATGGAGCAGGGGCTGGTATTGTTCTTATTAGCCCGGAAGGTCACAAGCTCCAAAGCTCCATTCACTTCGCTTTTTACGCGACCAACAATGATGCAGAGTATGAAGCTTTAATAGCTGGTCTGAAGCTCGCGTTAGAAATGAAGGTGGAAAACCTGACCGTCTTTAGTGATTCAATGTTGGTGGTATGGCATATTCGAGGAGGATTCCAGGCTAGAGGTCCTCGTACAGACGTCTATATGAGGTATTCACAGGAGCTAATAAGTAAATTCAAGGAGGTGAACCTCGAACAGATTCCAAGGGCACAAAATACTGATGCCGATGCACTCGCAAAATTGGGTTAACAGAAGGAAACAACTATGCTAGGGGTCATACCCCTAGAGATTCAACTCCAGCCTAGCATCCCTAGGCTCGAGGTTATGAACTTGGAACCTGCGGCTGAGGTGTTGTGGACAACACCTATTATGGAGTACATCACAAAGGGAATTGTTCCGGAAAAGAAAGAGGATGTTTGATATAATTGCTGATGTTTGTTTATCAGTGTTTAAAGTATCAGGATACCATCAGAGTTTAGCTGGAAGACTGGTCAGAGTTTGTTAAACTCTGACAGTCAGAGTTTGCTTAGCAGTCGGTGTCATTCAATGAAGATTCTAGAAGCGATATTCTTTGAAGATGGAAAGAAGAAAAGAGATATCGAGATGGCTAAGGAAACGGAACAGAAGACAGAAGCAATTCTAGATTGATATTAATTGTATAGCTGATTTATAGGAATATCAATTAGAAGATTGTATGTAGCTGTGTACTATATAAACACAGATAGGTTAACCCTAAAAGGATGCGAATACGTGATTTATCATACTAGTAACCTAGCAGCTCTCTGTGATATTTTTACATCACTGAGAGAGGAGTTATTAATTCCATACAGTTTATTGATCATAAACAGTGTTCTTATTGTTATTCTTATACGTATACTTTATTATATATTGTGTATTCGGCCTAACAATTGGTATCAGAGCCTAGGATGTTTAATATATACAGTTTTTTATCCAAACACAAGTTTAATCATGGCTGAAAACTGTTAGATATAATTGCTGATGTTTGTTTATCAGTGTTTAAGTACCAGGAAACTATCAGAGTTTAGCTGGAGGACTAGTCAAGAGTTTAGCTGGAGGACCAGTCAGAGTTTGTTAAAGTCTGATGGTCAGAGTTTGCTTAGCAGTCGGTGCAATTCAATGAACATTCTAGAAGCGATATTCTTTGAAGATGGAAAGAAGCAAAGAGAAATCGAGATGGCTAAGGAAACGGAACAGAAGACAGAAGCAATTCTTAATTGATTCTGATTGTATAGCTAATTTATAGGAATATCAATTAATGATTGTATGTAGCTGTGTACTATATAAACACGGATAGGTTAACCCTAAAAGGGATGCGAATACGTGAATTATCATTCTTGTAACCTAGCAGCTCTCTGTGATATTTTACATCACTGAGAGAGAAGTTTTTAATTCCATTCAGTTTATTGTTCATAAACAGTGTTCTAATTGTTATTCTCATACCTATACTTGATTATATATTGTGTATTCGGCCTAAAAATTGGTATAAGAGCCAAGGCTGTTTAATATATACAGTTTTTGATCCAAACACAAGTTATAATCATGGCTGAAAATACCCAGGCAGGTTCTAATGCTCAGAAGGTTCAACCAACTTCTGTAAGTCGATATGAGACAATCAGGGTTCCAATTCTAAGACCAGTGGAATATCCAATATGGAAGGTGAAGATGACCATGTTTTTGGAAGCCATGGATCCAGAATATCTTGATAGAATCAATGATGGTCCTCATATGCCAACAAAACTGTCTCCAGTTGTTGCTGGTCAAGAACAGAAGAGCGTTCCAAAAGAAAAGAAAGATTTGACTCCTGAAGACATCTCATCAATTGCAAAGGATGCAAAGGTTAGACATCTTCTCCATAGTGCTTTAGATAGTTTTATGTCTAATAGAGTTATTGGCTGCAAAACTGCCAAAGAGATTTGGGATGCTTTAGAAGTCAGATGTCAAGGAACAAGTGCTATAAAGAAGAACAGGAAGACTATTCTTACACAGGAGTATGAACACTTTGATTCTAGACCTGATGAAACTTTGACTGAGACATATGACAGATTCTGCAAACTGTTGAATGATTTATCTCTTGTTGATAAAGAATATGAACTTGAAGAGTCGAATCTCAAATTCCTTCTATCTCTTCCTGAAAGATGGGATTTGAAGGCAACGACAATAAGAGATAATTATGATCTTGCAGAAACAGATCTCGATGAAATCTATGGTTTGCTTAAAACACATGAACTTGAAATAGAACAAAGAAACAAAAGATCTGGAAAGAAGACAAAATATGTTGCTCTCAAAGTTGAAGAAAAACTTCTTAAGAAAGAGACATCAAAGAAGAAAGCTAAAGGAAAGGCTTTGGTCATAAACTCTGAAAGTGAGTCATCAAACACTGATGATGACTCAAACACTGATGTTTCTTCTGAATCTGAGGATGATGAAGAACAAATGATGCAAATGGCTGCTTTGATGGTGAAGACTTTCAAGAAGATGGGTTTCACGAACTTCAAGAAAAGAAAGAGATTCTCAAGGAGAGATTCAAACTCTGAAAGGAAGAATTTCAAAAAGTCTGACAGAAGAGATATCAAATCTGGGAAGAAAGACAAGTCTGAGATCCAGTGCTACAAGTGTAAAGAGATGGGTCACTATGCTCCTGAGTGCAAGAAAGGAAAATCTGAAAAAGCACTCATCACTAAAGGAAAAGACTGGGCAGACACTTCAGATTCAGATGAGGATGTCAACTATTCTCTCATGGCAACTGTCAAAGAGGAATCTGAATCATCTGAAAATAAGGTACCCCTAACAACTTATGCTTATGATACTGATAATATATCTGAATTGAGAATTTATCTTAAAAGCATACATGTTAGCTATAGGGATCAGACTTTAGAGAATGAGAGAATTAAATCTAGGAATCTTAAGCTTAAAGATAGAAATAAATTTCTTGAAGAAGAACTTGTTAACATGCAACAGGTTCAAAAGGAAAGAGATGATGCTGTTTATGTGGAACAGGAGTTGCTTAAGAAATTTAGGCAATTAGAATCTGATTTGGAAAAATAAAGGAAGGTAATTAAAACCTGGACAAACTCTGGTAAGGACACACATCAGGTATTTCAAACAGATACAGTTGGGTTAGGTTACTGTGAGAAAGATGAACTTAGGTTTAAAGATAAGGTTAAAGTTAGAACACAACTTAAACCTATGAAATTTGTTCCTGAATCCAGTAAGCAAAATTCCGTAATTGAAAAAGAAGCTATTAAGATAGAACCAGTAAAAACTTGTGTTAAACAGGTGAATGTTGGTTTAATGACAGAGAAACAATTCAAGTATAAGCTCAAAGAGGTAAAGTCTGTTGAAAAACAGAAAGTGTCCAGGAAAAACAGAAATGGAAAAGTAGGCATTAACATAAGTAATAATCATTTGCCTATCACTGATGCTCCTAGAAAAACATGTCATAATTGTGGTAGTTCTAACCATCTTGCAAGTTTTTGCAAGAAAAACAAAGATATTAATTATTTACCCCCCATGTCTGGAGTTAAGAATGATTATGTTAGGGTTAGACCACAGACTTTATGCACTCACTGTGGGAGTACTTGGCATTCTATTTATACTTGTAAGAATTATCATGCCATTTATCACAACTATTATGAGTTGAAGCCAAATTGAAATGGGTTAAAGTTGATTCTGCAAGTGTAAACTCTGATACTGTTAGCTTAAACTCTGTTGATAAGAATTCCGCTGCAAAAGCTAACAATGTTAAGAAAGCCAAAGGATCCAAGCAAGTCTGGATCCTTAGATCTAACTCTTTGTTATTGTTTGTGATTGTAGGGCATAAGGGAAAGTACCCTAGTCTTGGACAGTGGATGTTCAGGACACATGACTGGAAATAAAGCCCTGCTATCAGATTATGAGGAGAAAGCTGGCCCAAAAGTTTCCTATGGAGATGGCAACATAGGACGTACTATGGGATATGGCAATATCAATCTTGGAAGTGTCATCATCACCAATGTAGCTCTAGTCCCAGGACTCAAGCATGACTTGCTATCTGTGAGTCAAATCTGTGACAGAGGTTACCATGTAGATTTTCAACCTGAATATTGTGAGGTTATCAGCAAATCTACAGGGAAATTTGTTCTAGTTGGACACAGACGGAATAATATCTATGAAGCAAGTTTGGTAACAAACTCTGAAGGAAAAGCTGTGTGTCTGTCTGCAAAAATGTCTAATGAAGAGAGTTGGAAATGGCATAAGAAGCTCTCTCATCTAAACTTGAACAACATCAATGAGCTAATTCGAAAAGATCTTGTAAGGGGACTTCGAAAGTCAATACTCAGCTTAGATGGTCTGTGTGATTCTTGTCAAAAGGCCAAGCAAAGGAAGTCATCTTTCAAGAGTAAATCTGAATCTTCAGTTGTGGAGCCTTATCATCTTCTTCATGTTGATTAATTCGGTCCAGTAAATGTAATGTCACTAGGCAGAAAGAAATATGCTCTAGTCATTGTTGATGAGTATACTAGATACACTTGGGTGTACTTTCTAGTAAAGAAGGATGAAACTGCCTTGATTCTGATGGAACATGTCAAGCTGCTGGACAAAGGATCACAGTTTAAAGTGAGAATTATCATGAGTGATAATGGTACTGAATTCAGAAATGCAATAATGGAAGAATTTTGCAAAGAAAGAGGAGTGAAGCAAGAATTTTCTGCACCACGAACTCCACAGTAGAATGGAGTGGTTGAAAGAAAGAACAGAACTTTAATCGAAGCTGCCAGAACAATGCTTGATGAAGCAAAATTGCCAACTTATTTCTGGGCAGAAGCTGTTCAAACTGCTTGTTTTACTCAAAATGCAACACTGATCAACAGGCATGGGAAAACACCATATGAGATGGTGAAGAATAAGAAACCAAACCTGAAATATTTTCATATTTTTGGGTGCAAATGCTTTGTGTTGAAAACTCATCCTGAACAGTTGACCAAGTTTGATTTAAAAGCAGATGAAGGAATTTTTGTTGGATACCCACTTTCAACTAAACCATTCAGAGTTTATAATCTGAGAACTAAAGTGATCGTGGAATCTATACATGTGTCATTTGATGATAAGAAAATAACTGGAATTGAAGATGAAGAAAATCATGATCAACTACGCTTTGAAAATGAAGATCTAAACTCTGATGATGTAAACTCTGACGAAGCAAATCCAACAAACTCTGATGTAGCATACTCTGATCCTCTACTGGTAAACACTGAGGAAATTTCTCAGACAGAAGAAAATAGAGAACCAGTTGAGGGGGAGCATGAAGGTACTTCAGCAACATCTCAGAATGACGACTCACATTCAGAAAGTGAGTCAGCTGAAGAATCTAATACAAACTCTGAAAGTTCAAACACTGAGCAGTCCAACTCAGGGGGAGCCTCAGAGAATGCAGATGGTCAACAAGAAAATCAGGAAAGCATGGATCATGGGGGAGGATCTAATAATGATGACAGAAGCCACTTACCTACAGCAAGAAGGTGGACTCAGGCTCATACACCTAATCTGATAATTGGAAATCCAGATGCAAGTGTGAAAACAAGAAGTGCCACAGCAAATGAATGTTTGTTTCATGCATTCATATCTCAAACAGAGCTTAAGAAAGTGGAAGAAGCTCTTCAAGATGCCAACTGGATAACAGCTATGCAGGAAGAGTTGAATGAATTTGAAAGAAATGAAGTATGGACACTTGTACCTTGACCTAAAAACAGGTCTATTGTTGGTACAAAGTGGGTTTTCAGAAACAAGACTGACAGTGAGGGAGTAATTACAAGGAATAAAGCTAGACTTGTGGCAAAAGGGTATTCACAACATGAAGGAATTGTCTATGATGAAACCGTTGCTCCAGTTGCAAGATTGGAAGTCATAAGAATTTTTCTAGCATATGATGCTCACAAGAAGTTCAAAGTCTTTCAGATGGATGTGAAGAGTGCTTTTCTCAATGGGAAACTTGAAGAAGAAGTGTTTGTTGAACAACCACAGGGTTTGTGGACCCCAAGCATCCAGATTATGTCTACAGGCTTGACAAAGCACTTTATGGACTAAAGCAGGCACCTAGAGCATGGTATGAAACTCTGGCTCAATTTCTTTTAGAAAGTGGGTTCACTAGAGGTACAATTGATAAAACCTTGTTCTATTTCAACACTGGTACTTATTTGCTCTTAGTTCAAATCTATGTGGATGACATAGTTTTTGGGTCTACTAATGACAAACTTTGTAAGAAATTTGCCAAGCTTATGCAGTCCAGGTATCAAATGAGCATGATGGGATAGCTTAGTTATTTTCTAGGCTTGCAAGTAAAGCAAATAGATGATGGGATTTTTATCAATCAAGCAAAATATACCAGAAATCTTCTCAAGAAATTTGGTATGCTTGATAGTTCATCTGCAACAACTCCTATGGCAACTGCAACAAAGCTAGACAAAGATACAAGAACTTCAGTAGATATGACAAACTACAGAGGCATGATAGGGTCTCTTCTTTATCTGACTGCAAGTAGACCAGACATCATGTATGCAACCTGTCTTTGTGCAAGATTTCAGGCAGATCCCAGAGAGCCTCATCTAACAGCTGTAAAAAGGATTTTCAAATATCTCAAAGGAACCATAACCTTGGGTTTGTGGTATCCTAGAGAATCAGAGTTTAAGTTAATTGGTTACTCTGATGCAGATTTTGCAGGCTGTAAGATTGACAGAAAGAGCACTAGTGGAAGCTGTCAATTTCTAGGTGACAGACTGGTTTCTTAGTACAGCAAGAAACAGAAATCAATTTCCACATCCACAGCAGAAGCAGAGTATATTGTTGCTGGTAGCTGTTGTGCACAGATTCTGTGGATGAAGAATCAATTGCTGGATTATGGGTTAAGGTACTCTAAAATACCTATTTTCTGTGATAATGAAATTGCTATTGCTATGACAGGTAACCCAGTACAGCATTCCATGACCAAGCACATCAGCATAAGGTATCACTTTATCAGGGAACATGTGGAGGAAGGAGATACTGAGCTTCATTTTGTGTCTACAGAACAACAGCTTGCAGATATCTTCACCAAGCCTTTGAGTGAAGCTACATTTACAAGACTGGTAAATGAACTTGGAATGATCTCTGGTTTCGACTAGAGATACTGGTTAGACTCAAACTATATTCATCTGTGAAAATTTGCTCATGTTTTTCTGCATATGTTAACTGTCATGCAAATCATGTTGATAAACTCTGGTAGCATACTCTGATGGAAGCATACTCTGTTGATAAACTCTGATGTTATACTCTGATTGTGTTATTTTCTGAAACATACTGACCGATGAAGAAAATAGTTTGAAACATGATTCTCAGTAAGTAATCATGAATCTTTCTGAGTTATATATGATCTAATCTCAAATGTGTGCAGAAACTTTACACAGCATGATACTGTCTCTATATTTATAGCATCTCTTAGTTTATTGATCATATACACTGAGTCTGTATTAGCTGTTTGCATTTTCTCTCATAAATCATAAACGTTAAATGATGTAAGTCTAAACTCTGATAAATAGTTACTGCTAATTCACCCCTAAGCAAAAGATGCAAAAATATGCACAAATTCCTTTGAGATCATGTTGTGCCTAGGAAGACCCATGAACTTATTGTATGAAATAAGGGCTAAAATTTTCAAATTTTTGGTGACTAGTGTCAACCACTGATTACTGGAAAAGATTAAATAAATAAATAAAAATTAAAGGGGGTGAAAACAAGTGAATACAAATAAATACAGAGTTTAGATAAAATCAGAATATGATTTATATATGAGAGTTTGGGCAACCAGTTTTTACTGATTTATTTTGTGGATTTTATGCACTTTGAGATGCTCTCAATATTTATATTCAGTAAACTCTGCTATTCACACACAAATATTCACAACTGTGCATTTTGAGAAAAGTGATTATTAATGAAGGAGGAGAATTGATAAAAACTGATGAACTGTGTACTCTACGCCGAGGTAATTTATTTTTAATCTCTGATGATTAAAATAAATAAGGGTGTTTCAGACATTTCATAATTATTGAGGAACATTATTTTTGGAAAATAGAGAGTATGATTGAAACGGTTTGTTTGAGTTTTTGAAAATGAAGAAAGGTGTCTAGAAAATAGCAGAAATTAGTGCCTTTTACTGCGCATGCGTGTTGGAAACAACCACGAATTACTGTTGTCAGTTAATACGTATGTGCCAACTGTCCCACTCACACATTATTCGAGTAAGCCTGCTGTGTGTTTTAATGATTAAAACTCTTCAGTTTTAATTCATATTTAATCATTATACACACAACTTTCAAATCTTTTACAGACTTACTCTATTCACAACACAGTTTCACTTACACATATTCACAAACACTTTTCTGCATCACTCTTTCGAACACTTTCTCGAAGCATAAACTCTGATTTATTTGAAATATTCTAATGGCAACAACCATGTTTTAGTCTTTTGGTCTCGATTTTGTTCCTAACAACTATGCAGCACCACTATCTACTGAGAACGTCCCAGAGGCGTTTCACTTGTTTCAAAATTTCCTTGTTCAATCAGATATTGGGCAAGCTTTAGTGGAATCAACAAGGTTATCTGGTACTCAAATCAAAGCCTTCTGGTAAACAGGCGTATATGATGATGGAGGTGAATCAGGCACTCCTTCAATTATTTTTGAATTTGCTGATCAAGAGTATGTGGTCACTCCAACCACTATGAGAGATGCTCTTGGGTGTGAAGATTTCAATGCGTTCACCATTTCTGTTGGTGATTCTGATCTTCAGCGTATGATGAGGGAGATTGGTTACTCTGGGCCTTTGGCAAGGACAGGTAATCTGAAGCGACCGTTCTTGAGAAAGGAGTGGAGTTTCTTCTTCGATTGTATTACAAGGGCGTTCGGAAAGAAGTGCACAAATTGGGATGCTATTCCAATCGACAGTCTACAAATTGGGTATTCTCTTCTCTATGGTACTCATTTTGATTTTTCTAGACTTGTTTTGAATAACATAGGTGAAAAGATGACAGAAAATAGGAATGTTGTTTATTTTGCTCGTTTCTGTCAATCAATCTTTTCTTTTTGTGTTGATGGGGTTGAGATAGCTGAGGAGGATGTAATTCCCTCATTTAAATTGCATAAGAGAATATTCTCTGATCTCACAAATAAGGATGTCAAGAAAGGCAATGTTGGTGACTTGATGCTTCCTGCTTCAGTCCAACAGTTTTTAAATCCTCAACCACAATCACAAGCACAACCAGAATCTGACCAACCTTTAAACTCTGAACCTCTTCCATCTACATCTCAAAAACCAAAGACTGGGGGTAGGATTAAGCATAGAGCGTTTAAGGCTGTCCCAGCTGCTAAACCTCTAAACACTGATGATATTCCAGTATCTGTTGGAACTTCAAGGAGAAAGAAGAGGGCAAACAGACCTGTTTCTGATGCAAATGTGCCTTCTGATGAAACTGAATCTGCTAATGCTAAGAAAAGGAATCTTGTAGCTGCATATCTGTTTGGTGGATTGGTTCCTGATTCTACAAATGTTGAAACAGAGGCTGTGATTGAAGATCATTCTGAAAATGCTACTGTGCCTGAGGAAGCCAGAGCAAACACTGATAATAATGATGATGTTAATAATGATTTTCTTGAACACATCTTGGAGATGGATATTGAAGATGAAGTTGAAGCACATCCCTCTACAACTCTAGAAGAGTATGGCAGTATTAATGAAACAGAGGATGTGGCAGCTGATCAACCTACACTTATCATAGATGAGTCACTAGCTACTCATACAGAGATTCTCTCTGTTAATCACCAGGTAATTGAAAAAGGTGAAGAGGTTGATCAGACAGCAAAGGCTGTAGCTGCAGAAAATATTGTTGAGGAAACTGCAGAGAATAATCTTGAAGCAACTGCAGAAATTGCTGTTGAAACTACTGTTGTTGATGCTGAAAATGAAGAAAATGCTCAAGACAATATAAACTCTGAGAAGCTCGCAAATTCTGATGTTCCAGAAACATTTGCTGAGAACATTCCTCATTCTTCAAATGCTGAACCTTCTGCAAAGTCTGATGATGATCAAACTGATTCATTTTCTCAAAGACTTTCTGCTCCATCAAATCCAAAGGACATTCAGCATGCCACTGAACTTCACTTTCAGAATATGTACTTTTCCAAGTGGTCAGACAAGGATTGCATATTCACTGATCAAAGGGCTGCTGACTTTGTCACAAAATCTGCTAAGTCAATTTCAAATCCTGAGCTTCTTACACATCTTCAGGCAACTATTGTTCAAGTTAAATCTCTTCACAGTCGTTTTGATGACACTCAGAAGTCAGTTACTGGGTTGAGAAATGATGTGGTTGCTCGAGATATGTCACTAAAGCAAGATAAAACTCTGTTGCTTACTCTAGTCAAAGATCAAGAAATTCTCAAGAACAGATTGACCAAGGTTGAAGACAATCAGACTTTAATGTCTGATAAACTGGATTCTATTGCTGCTTCGCTTGAATTGCTCACATAAGTATTGATTCCTGATGATGTCAAAAAAGGGGAGAGAGTACTTAAAGACAAATGCAAAAAGTCTAAAACTCTGAGTAGACAGGATGATTCTACTGATGGTGGTGCACAAGGAAAAGAGTTCAAATCTAAATCTACTCTACAGCAAGGAAAGCTAAGATCAAAATCTTATGCTACAAACTCTGAAAGGATAAACACTGGTGCTCAATCTACTTCAAGAACTAGAAGCTTATTGCTTACTTCTCATCCAGTTACTGATGAAGAGATTGTTGCTCAGTTGTTTCTAGAAGAACATGGTGCTGATGCAACCATAGAAGATATCCAAGCTGAAGAATTGATGCTAGCTGAAGAGCATGTAAAGAATTTAAAGTCTGGGAAGTTGAAGAAAGTCAAGAAAGTTTTAAGGCCAAAGGAGAAAGAAATTGTAATCAAGGAAAATGTAAACTCTCAACAGAGTTTACAATACTCAAGAAGGCCAGTTGAAGCCAGCTTAGATAAAGGCAAAGGGAAGCTAGTTGAAGAAAATCAGTCATTGAAGAAAGCTCAAACAACCTCTGACAGTGCTCAAGTTGTTCAAACACTGGAAGTTGTGACAACCACTGATACTACTCAAGTTGTACAGACTAAACTCTCTTCTGAACTTCAAAGAACTTTTGCTAAGCCAATCACTGTTCAACATTCTCTGATTCCAGCAAATGTAAATATTCTCCAAAGCAGAACTATCATGGGAAAGGAATCAAGAGATAAATCTGGACTGGGATCTCATAGAGAAAAGAGAGTGAATAACAGTCCTGTGGATCAAACTTCATTAGCTGAACCAGGTGTTGGTGTGACTCAAGAAAATCTTGATGCTTTAGAGTCGGTTCAGTTAATACATCATAAAGGATTGAAGAAGGATTTTCTGTTATACTTCAAGGCTGATGGCAGAGTATACAGAGTTGGTGAAGCTGATATAGGATTAAAGATGAAAGAAGAACTAGAGTATGTGCTGTATCTACTGAAAGTAAAAAAATCAAAGAACTCATCCAGCATCTGAGGTATTAAGAAGCAGAATGGTTAAATCTAGAGTTCTTTGTGGCCTAAAGACTGCTGGTGCTTACATACCGAAGTACAAAGATTATAATGGAAAGCTTGTTGAGATGCAAAGGAACAGTGCAAGACTCAGAACAGATCTTGGTATAAAAGTGTTGGAATTTAATCTGGAATCAGATAAATCCTTCATAATAAAGCTAGGAAATGATATGAGGAAGAACAACATTTATGCTCTAAGGGCGCCTATCTACCAAACTGGAGAAAGTGATCCAGAGTTAAGGGAGATAAAGAAGATAATGGTAGCTGAGCTAGAGAGAGCTGAGAGAAGACTACTTGTGGACTACATCAGGACTGTACCTGACATTGAAGAGATTAAGTAACTGAAGTCTGTAAGTTTTTAAAAGTTTTCTGTTCTAAGTGAAAGTATAAACTCTGTGATTTTATAAACACTGCATTTGTTATATGTTTTGACATCATCAATTATCTGTTAACTTGTACATTTTAGTATGAACAAGTTGGGGGAGATTGTAAGATATAATTGCTGATGTTTGTTTATCAGTGTTTAAGTACCAGGAAACTATCAGAGTTTAGCTGGAGGACTAGTCAAGAGTTTAGCTGGAGGACCAGTCAGAGTTTGTTAAAGTCTGATGGTCAGAGTTTGCTTAGCAGTCGGTGCAATTCAATGAACATTCTAGAAGCGATATTCTTTGAAGATGGAAAGAAGCAAAGAGATATCGAGATGGCTAAGGAAACGGAACAAAAGACAGAAGCAATTCTTAATTGATTTTGATTGTATAGCTAATTTATAGGAATATCAATTAATGATTGTATGTAGTTGTGTACTATATAAACACAGATAGGTTAACCCTAAAAAGGATGCGAATACGTGAATTATCATTCTTGTAACCTAGCAGCTCTCTGTGATATTTTACATCACTGAGAGAGAAGTTTTTAATTCCATTCAGTTTATTGTTCATAAACAGTGTTCTAATTGTTATTCTCATACCTATACTTGATTATATATTGTGTATTCGGCCTAACAAAAACAGTCAAGCAGGTTCTAAACCTGAGAAGGTTCAACCAACTTCTGTGAGTCGATATGAGGCGATTAGGGTTCCAATTCTCAGACCAGCAGAATATCCAATATGGAAGGTAAAGATGACCATGTTTCTGGAAGCCACAGATCCAGAATACCTTGATAGAATCAATGATGGTCCTCATATGCCAACAAAACTGTCTCCAGTTGTTGCTGGTCAAGAACAAAAGAGCGTTCCAAAAGAAAAGAAAGATTTGACTCCTGAAGACATCTCATCAATTGCAAAGGATGCAAAAGTTAGACATCTTCTCCATAGTGCCTTAGATAATGTCATGTCCTACAGAGTTATTGGTTGCAAAACTGCCAAAGAAATTTGGGATGCTTTAGAAGTCAGATGTCAAGGAACAAGTGCTATAAAGAAGAACAGGAAGACTATTCTCACACAGGAGTATGAACACTTTGACTCGAGACCTGATGAAACTTTGACTGAGACATATGACAGATTCTGTAAACTGTTGAATGATTTATCTCTTGTTGATAAAGAATATGATCTTGAAGAGTCAAATCTCAAGTTTCTTCTATCTCTACCTGAAAGATGGGATTTAAAGGCGACAACAATAAGAGATAATTATGATCTTGCAGAGACAGATCTTGATGAAATTTATGGGTTGCTTAAAACTCATGAACTTGAGATAGAACAAAGAAACAAAAGATCTGGAAAGAAGACAAAATCTGTTGCTCTCAAAGTTGAAGAGAAACTTCTTAAGAAAGAAACATCAAAGAAGAAAGCTAAGGGAAAGGCTTTGGTCATAAACTCTGAGAGTGAGTCATCAAACTCTGATGATGACTCAAACACTGTTGAATCTTCTGAAACCGAGGATGATGAAGAACAAATGATTCAAATGGCTGCTTTGATGGTGAAGACTTTCAAGAATATGGGTTTCAGGAACTTCAAGAAAGGAAAGAGATTCTCTAGGAGAGATTCAAACTCTGAAAGGAAGAGTTTCAGAAAGTCTGAAAAAAGGGATATCAAATCTGGGAAGAAAGACAAGTCTGAGATCCAGTGCTACAAGTGTAAAGAGATGGGTCACTATGCTCCAGAGTGCAAGAAAGGAAAATCTGAAAAAGCACTCATCACTAAAGGAAGAGACTGGGTAGACACTTCAGATTCAGATGAGGATGTCAACTATGCTCTCATGGCAACTGTCAAAGATGAATCTGTTTCATCTGAAAATAAGGTACCCCTAACAACTTATGCTTATGATACTGATAATATATCTGAATTGAGAATTTATCTTAAAAGCATACATGTTAGTTATAGGGATCAGACTTTAGAAAATGAGAGAATTAAATCTAAGAATCTAAAGCTTAAAGAGAGAAATAAATTTCTTGAAGAAGAACTTGTTAACATGCAACAAGTTCAAAGGGAAAGAGATGATGCTGTTTATGTTGAACAGGAGTTGCTTAAGAAATTTAGGCAACTAGAATCTGATTTGGAAAAAGAGAGGAAGGTAATTAAAACCTGGACAAACTCTGGAAAGGACACACATCAGGTATTTCAAACAGATACAGTAGGGTTAGGTTACTCTGTACTTGAAAAAGAAACTGTTAAGGAAGAACCAGTAAAAACTTGTGTTAAACAGGTTAATGTTGGTTTAATGACAGAGAAACAATTCAAGTATAAGCTCAAAGAGGTAAAGTCTGTTGAAAAACAGAAAGTGTCCAGGAAGAACAGAAATGGAAAAGTAGGCATTAATAAAAGCAATAATCATTTGCCTATTTCTGATGCTCCTAGAAAAACATGTCATAATTGTGGTAGTATGTTAGGCCGAATACACAATATAATCAAGTATGTATGAGAATAACGATAATTAAGAACACTGTTTATGAATCAATAAACTGTATTTATATTAACAGCTTCTCTCTTTATGATGTTAATGAATCACAAAGAGCTTCTAGGTTACAAGAATAATATATCAATATTCGCGTATCCCTTCTAGGGAAAACCTATCTGTGTTTATATATTACACAGCTACATACAATCCTTATCTAATTGATATTCCTACAAGTTAGCTATACAAAACTTATCAATTAAGGATTGCTTCTTATCTTCTATTCCGTCTCCTTAGCTGTATCAATATATTCTGCTTCTTTCCATCTTCAGAATATATTGCTTCTAGAATCTTCAATTCAGCACCGACAGCTAATTCAACTTTCACCTTGTCAGACTTTAAATAAACTCTGACCGGCTACCTTTAAACTCTTCACCCTGTCAGAGTTTAACTAAACTCTGACTGGCTTCTGATAAACTCTTGTCAGTACCTGTTGCTTAAACACTGATAAACAAACATTAGCAATTATATCTAACAATCTCCCCCAACTTGTTCATAATAAAATGTACAAGTTAAACATATAATTGATGATGTCAAAACCATTTAACAAATGCAGTGTTTAACATATAACAGAGTTTGATTTAAAACAGAGTTTAAATTTGACTTAGAATAGAAAATATTAAAAACTTACAGTCAGACTTTACTTGACTTCTTCAATATCAGGTACAGTCCTGAGATAATCAATCAGCAGTCTTCTCTCAGCATTCTCAAGTTCAGATATCATAATCTCTTTCAGCTCCTTATACTCTGGATCTCCTTCACCAGTTTGATATATGGCAGCCCTCAGAGAATAAATACTGTTCTTCTTCATGTCATTTCCTAACCGAATGTACTGAGATTTATCTGACTCTAAGTTGAATTCTAAGACTTTTATCCCAAGTGCAGTTGTAAATCTAGCACTGTTTTTCTTCATCTCCACCAACTTTCCAGCATGATCTCTATACTTTGGAATATAAGTATTTGAGACTTCTCCTCCTCCAAGCATCACTTTTGATCTCAGCATCTTTTCTCTTAAGATTTGAGCAACATTATGGGTGTGTCTGTTCTTAACTTTCAACAGATAAAGTACATATTCAAGTTCTTCCCATGATTTGAGATTTACATCAGATTCTCCAACTCTATAAACACTTCCATCACTCATGAAGTATAACAGAAACTGCTTCTTCAAGACTCTGTGAAAAATCAACTGAACAGATTCTAACTTATCAAGATTTTCTTGTGTATCCCTAATACCAGATCTTGCCAGTGAAATATTGTCTTGAGATCTGTTATTTATTCTCTTCTCCCTATGTGAACCTAAACCAGACTTATCATAAGATTCTTTTCCAAGTACAGTCCTGGTTTGAGAAAAATCCACAGGTTGAAGTGTCAGAGTTTCAGAGAGTACAGGTCTTAAGAAACCTTTGAGTTGAGGAGCTAGCTGAGTTTGCACAGCTTGAGCCTTGTCAGAGGCTGGCTTATCTTCAATAGTATCATCAACTTGAGCAGCGTCAGAGGTTGATTTTGCTAATCTTGTTTCAACTTGAGCAATGTCAGAGGTTGAATAAATCTTCTTAGGTAACTGTTCTTCTTCTACCAGTTTACCTTTTCCTTTGTCAGCATTTTTAATCACAGGCCTCCTTGAGTACTGTAAACTCTGATCAGAGTTTACATTCTCTTTGATAACAATTCCTTTTTCTTTCTTTCTAGGAGCCTTGATTTCCTTCTTCTTGTAGATTCCAGCTTTAAGATTCTTCTTGTGTTCTTCAGCAAGCATTTGCTCTTCAGCTTGGATATCTTCAATTGTAACATCTTTTCCATGCTCTTTAATAAAGATCCTAGCAGCAATCTCTTCATCAGTAGATGGGTTAGCTGAAACAACTAAACTTTTGTTGAGTTTTGAAGTAGATTGACCACCAGAAGTAGATTGACCACCAGAGTTTATTACACGTTGTTGCCTTTGAGCAGAAATCCTTCTTTCATTTCCTCTGCTTCCCCCATCAGTAGAATCATCCTTCCGTCTCAGAGTTTGAGTATCTTTGCATTTGTCTTTAGGTATACTCTCCCCCTTTTTGACATCATCAGAAAGTAGAACTGATGTCAGCAATTCAAGCGCAGTAGAAATGGAAGTCAGTTGAGCAGACATAGCATTCTGGTTGTCCTCAACTGTCCCAAGCCTCTTCTTGATTTCTTCAGAATCCCTGGCTTGCTGCTTGAACATGGCATAGTAAGAAGTTCTGTCAGCCTTTAAAGTAAGATCCCTCAGACTTACTTCATTCCTCAATTTTGTAAGCATCTGTTGATTCTCATCAAATCTATTATTGAGAGATTTGACTTGAATAACAGTGGCCTGTAAGCTCGTAAGGACATCAGGATTTGTAATCTTCTTAACAGAATCAGATAGAAAATCTGCAGCCCGTTGTGCTGGAAAAACACAATCTGCATTAGCCCATGCATTGTAGTACATATTCTGAAAATGCTCAGAAGCAGCCCTTTGAACTTCCCTCTCTTCAGTAGAATTTGCTTGAATATCAGAAACTTCCACTTGAATATCAGAGTTTGAATGAGCAGGACTAGCTTCAGCATTGTCATCCTCTCCGTGAATATCTTCAAGCACATTTTCAGCAGTG
Source organism: Heracleum sosnowskyi (assembly GCA_030848705.1). Taxonomy (NCBI): domain Eukaryota; kingdom Viridiplantae; phylum Streptophyta; class Magnoliopsida; order Apiales; family Apiaceae; genus Heracleum; species Heracleum sosnowskyi. The sequence continues at coordinate 16,622,033 of CM061237.1, forward strand.
ATTTCATCAATTAACTGTGCAGTGGCATCAGGTACGTGATCTGCTACAGTTTGAGGAACATCAGAGTTTGCTGGAGCAGTAACCTCTGCTTCTCTCTGAACAATCTCAACAACTGATTGTTGCAAAGTTTCAAGTAAAACAATATCTTCATGATCATTATCTGTTGCATCAGCATGTACAGCAACAGCTTCTGTAACTGGATCAACTCTAATCTGATCAACTTCCTCACCTTTCTCAAAATCAAGAGAAATGATTTCTGTGTGAGAAGCAATAGGTTCTACTAATTCAGTAGTAGCTTGATCAGCTTCCAGTACAGTATCTTCATGATCCACAATCCTGCTGTCAGAGTATGCAGCAGCTTCCTCAACTACATCACCAGCTTTTGATGTAGGAGCTTCTGGTTCAAAATCCATCAGAATAGGTTCAGGATTCTCAGCATTCTCAGCAATTAGAATATCCTCCTCAACAACAATTGCAGGAGTACTTGAAGGTACAGTTGTAATCACAATCTCCTCATTCTCTGATGTAGGAGCATCAGTGTCTTCATGTTCTTTGTCCATATTGGCAATGATATCACCAAAAAGTTGATCAGCAACTAGTCTTCTCTTTCTCTGATGAAGAGTCTCTTCATCAGCTTCAGTTTCTGAGTCTACATTAGAATCAGCAGCAACAGACTTGGCCCTTTGGGCTCGCCTTTTCTTCATTCTTTTTCTCTGAGGCACAGCATCAACATTTGATGCCTCAGCTTCAGTTTGTTGCAAACCAGACTTAACTGCTCGAACTTTGGATCTCTTTGACCTCTGTGGTTGAGACACAGAAGGTCCAGCGTCAGCAGTTGATACTTGTTGTGGTTGTAAGTTGTCAAGAAATTGTTGCACTAAAGCAGGCAACAGTAAAGGACCAACTTCTCCTTTCTTGTTGTCCTTGTTGATAAGGTCAGAAAATATACGTTTGTGCAGTTTAAACGAAAGTATAACATCATCCTCTACTATCTCAACATTTGGGCAGCAAAAATTGAATATCAATTGACAAAACCTAGAGAAATAAACAACATTTCTATTCTCTAGCATTTTCTCACCAATATTAGTTAGAACTAATCTAGCAACATCAAAATGACTGCCATGGAGAAGAGAATACCCGATCTGTAGACTATCCGTGGGAATCGCATCCCAATTGGTGCACTTCTTTCCAAAAGCCCGAGTAATGCAATCGAAAAAGAAGCTCCATTCCTTGCGCAAAAATGGCCTTTTCAGTTGACCTATCTTTGTCAAAGGTCCAGTGTAACCTATCTCGTTCATCATTCTGACGAGCTCAGAGTCTCCAACAGAGATTGTGAATGCATTGAAATCTTCAAGATCCAAAGCATCACGAACAGTAGTAGGAGTAATAACAAAATCATCTCCTTGAAACTCAAAAATTATAGATGGCGATCCAGACTCTCCTCCATTATCATAAATACCTGTCTGCCAAAAAGTTCGAATTTGAGTCGCAGACAGCTTCGATGGTGCGGTTAGAGCAGTACCGATATCAGAGTGTAACAAGAACCTCTGAATCAAATGAAACGCCTCCGGTGGGTTCTCATTTGCTACAGGTGCAGAATAATTGTTGGGAACAAATTCTAATTCAGAAGCAATAAACGCTGTAGTTGCCATTTGTAAGATTTGAAAATAAGAAGAACTGGGCTTTGAAAGTGTTTGAGTGTTTGTGTGTGAGTAAAAGCTTATGAAAGGATGAGGTGCGTAAAAGATTGAATCGTGTGTATGTAGTGTATTAAATAATAACTGTAAAGAGTAGAAGAATGTTAGTGGGACAGATGTCAGACGTGGATACGCTGACAGCTGTATAGAACAACTTCCAATACACACGTGCAGACGTGAAAACACCTGTCATCACATATAACACTCAAAGTATCCGCTTAAGAGAAAAAAAAATTAATAATAATAAAATTATCAATTTTAAAAATAAAGTACAAAGGAGCTCAATAGTCAGAATAATAATGACTGTCTTGAAACTCCGCACCTTATTATCCCAAGCGCTTCGAATCAAGTAAAAACCTTTCAGTGACCCTGTTTAATGCTTTAAAAACCTTTCAGTGACCCTGTTGAATGCTTTAAAAACCGAAGCATTGTAACAACAGGCTTCATATCTTAAACTTACCATACACCAAATGGCAGGAACCTTTGAATTCATGGATGTAGAATCATTCATGAACATGAACTGGCAGCAACAAGAAAACTATATCATCGATGAGTTTTTTGTTCTGTCTTTTCTGAATGATGAAGGTCTTATAGCAGATGATGAAATAGCAGAAGGACCAATCTCTAATCCTTATGTGCACATCATCCGTCCCGGTCCATATGATGTGCCCATTCTGGCAGACGATCATACTATGGAGATTTGTATGATACTCTTCCAGCAGAGCTTCCTGATGGGTACTGAGGAGACAATCTTCTTGGAATCCTGCAAGCTACAAAGCAGAAAAAGAATCCAGGAAGATGATGATGATGATGATTCATCTTCAGGATGTTGTCAAGCAATTCCAGATGGTATAATGATCAGTTGAACAACTGGGTAGCGATCATCAGAAGTAGTAGAGCACAATAACTTCTGGCTCTAGCTCTTCTGCTTCAGATGTAGCATTCAGATACTTATCCTGGTTAAATAGATCTTTTCTGATGTAACCATAGTGATTAGTATGTACCAGAAAGTTTAGCTAAACATGAGTATGAAATGGTCTGAATGTAAATTTGAATCAATTAATGAAAAAAAATTTGTTTCTTTACATATCAGTATTATCAATTTGGCATAGTAATTGTAAAGTGAAAGAAATGATATCACTTTAAACAATAAACTAACATACTCAGCAGCATTACAAATCACTATCAGGACTTATCAAACACACTCTTTCATTTCTCTGTTCAATCATACTTTTTCCGAAAAACAAATGGCTAATCTCAAAATTATAACATGTCTGAAACAAATAGATTATTTTAACCATCAGAGATTAAAACAAAGTAACCTCGGCGTATTTCACACAATACATCAGTGTTTATCATTTGTCCTTCTTTGTCAATAAACTCTTTTCTCAATATGTACAGTTGTGAAAATATGTGTGTGTAGTAGCAGAGTTTACCGAAATCAGTATTTAGATCATCTCAAAGTGCATAAAATCCACAAACTAAAGTAGTAAAAACTGGTTGCCTAAACTCTCATTTATAACATAGACACTGATTTTTCTGTCTAAACTCTGTATTACTGATATCCTTTCATTTGGATATGTCTTTTATTTTTCACCCCCTTTATTATATATATATTTTTTTATTTTTTTTTATTTTTTTTTTATTTTTCCAGTAATCAGTGGTTGGCACTAGTCACCAAAAATCAAAGATTTTAGCCCTTATTTCATACAATAAGTTCCTGGATCTTCCTAGGCACAACATGATCTCAAAGGAATTTGTGCTCTGTTTGGCATCTTTTGATTTGAGGGTGAATTAATTGCAATGAATAATCAGAGTTTAGACTTTTCATCAGTAATTACAATTAACTTATGAGAGAAGATGCAAACAGCTAATACAGACTCAGTGTATAGGATCAATAAACTAAGAGATGCTATAAATATAGAGACAGTATCATGCTGTGTTAGCTTACTGCACTTATTTGAGATCAGAATCTATCAACTCTTAAGGATTCACAATTACTTACTGAGAATTATGCTTCATACAAATTTCTTCATTGGTCCAAATGTTTCAGACAAAATTACAATCAGAGTATAATCATTAAACTGTAACTATCAGAGTATGACCAACAGAGTTTACCATCAGAGTTTAACATGCTGGTTCACATAACAGTTAACATGTGCAAGGAATCATGAGCATTTAAACAATCAAACATAGATAGATTTTGAGTCTAACCCGTATCTCTAGTCTGAACCAGAGATCATTCCAAGTTCATTTACCAATCTTGTAAACGTAGCTTCACTCAAAGGTTTGGTGAAGATATCTGCAAGTTGTTGGTCTGTAGACACAAAATGAAGCTCAATGTTCCCTTCTTCCACATGTTCTCTGATAAAATGATATCTTATGCTGATGTGCTTGGTCATGGAGTGCTGTACTGGATTACCTGTCATAGCAATAGCACTTTGGTTATCACAGAAAATAGGTATTTTAGAGTATCTTAACCCATAATCCAGCAGTTAATTCTTCATCCATAAAATCTGTGCACAACAGCTACCAGCTGCTATATACTCTGCTTCAGCAGTGGATGTGGAGATTGACTTCTGTTTCTTGCTGTACCAAGAAACTAATCTGTCACCTAAAAATTGACAGCTTCCACTTGTACTTTTTCTGTCTATCTTACAGCCTGCAAAATCTGCATCAGAGTAACCAATTAATTTAAACTCTGATTCTCTAGGATACCACAAACCCAGAGTTATGGTTCCTTTGAGATATTTGAAGATCCTTTTTACAGCTGTTAGATGAGGCTCTCTGGGATCTGCTTGAAATCTTGCACAAAGACATGTTGCATACATGATATCAGGTCTACTTGCAGTAAGATACAGTAGAGACCCTATCATTCCTCTGTAGTTAGTCATATCTACTGAGGCTCCTGTGTCTTTGTCAAGCTTCGTCGCTGTAGCCATGGGAGTTGTAGCAGATGAACTATCAAGCATACCAAATTTCTTTAGAAGATTTCTGGTATACTTTGCTTGATTGATAAAAATCCCATCATCTGTTTGCTTGACCTGTAAGCCTAGAAAATAACTAAGCTCTCCCATCATGCTCATTTGATACCTGGATTGCATAAGCTTTGCAAACTTCTTACAAAGTTTGTCATTAGTAGATCCAAAAATAATATCGTCTACATAAATTTGAACTAAAAGCAAATCATCACCAGAATTGAAATAAAACAGGGTTTTATCAATTGTACCTCTTGTGAACCCACTTTCTAAAAGAAATTGAGCAAGAGTTTCATACCATGCCCTTGGTGCTTGCTTTAGTCCATATAATGCCTTGTCAAGCCTGTAGACATAATCTGGATGCTTGGAATCTACAAATCCTGGTGGTTGTTCAACAAACACTTCTTCTTCAAGCTTCCCATTGAGAAAAGCACTTTTTACATCCATCTGAAAAACTTTAAACTTCTTGTGTGCAGCATAGGCCAGAAAAATTCTTATGGCCTCCAATCTTGCAACTGGAGCAAAGGTTTCATCATAGTCAATTCCTTCCTGTTGTGAATAACTTTTAGCCACAAGTCTAGCCTTGTTTCTTGTAATCACACCTTCACTGTCAGTCTTGTTTCTGAAAACCCACTTTGTACCTACAATTGATCTATTCTTTGGTCTAGGTACAAGTGTCCAGACTTCATTTCTTTCAAATTCATTTAACTCTTCTTGCATTGCTGTAATCCAATTAGCATCTTGAAGAGCTTCCTCCACTTTCTTTGGTTCTGTTTGAGACAAGAAAGCATGATACAGACACTCATTATTTGTTGCACTTCTAGTTCTTACACTAGCATCAGGATCTCCAATTATAAGATCAGGTGTATGTGCCTGTGTCCACTTTCTTGCTGTTGGTAAGTGGCTTCTTGTATCAGTATTGGATCCTCCCCCTTGATCCATGCTCTCCTGATTCATGTGTTGACTTTCTGCAGCTTCTGAGGCTCCCCCTGAGTTGGATGGCTCAGTGTTTGAGCTGTCAGAGTTTGAATCAGTTTCCTCAACTGACTCACTTGCTGTATCTTGTTGAGCTTCTTCACGCTCCCCCTCAACTGGTTCTCTATTTAGTTCAATTTGAGAATTTCCAGTTTCTCCAGTATTTACCAGTAGAGGTTCAGAGTATGCTTCGTCAGAGTTTGTCAACCCTGCTTCATCAGAGTTTATATCAACTGAGAATAGATCTTCATTTTCAAAACGTAGTTGATCATATCCATCCTTGTCTTCAAGTCCAATTATTTTCTTGTCATCAAACGACACATGTATGGATTCCATGATCACCTTTGTTCTCAGATTGTAAACTCTGAATGCTTTTGTTGACAATGGATAGCCAACAAAGATTCCTTCATCAGCTTTTAACTCGAACTTGGTCAACTGTTCAGGATGAGTCTTCAACACAAAGCATTTGCATCCAAATATGTGAAAATATTTCAAATTTGGCTTCTTGTTTTTCACCATCTCATATGGTGTTTTTCCATGCTTGTTGATCAGAGTTGCATTTTGAGTAAAACAAGCAGTTTGAACAGCTTCTGCCCAGAAATAAGTTGGCAATTTTGCTTCATCAAGCATAGTTCTGGCAGCTTCAATTAAGGTTCTGTTCTTTCTTTCAACTACACCATTTTGCTGTGGAGTTCCAGGTGCAGAAAATTCTTGTTTGACTCCTCTTTCCTTGCAGAAAGCTTCCATGATTGAGTTTCTGAATTCAGTTCCATTATCACTCCTTATAATTTTGACTTTGTGCTGTGATCCTTTGTCCAGTAGATTTACATGACCCATCAACGTTTGAGCAGTTTCATCCTTCTTTGACAAGAAATACACCCATGTATATCTAGTATATTCATCAACAATTACTAGAGCATATTTTTTTCTGCCCATGGACATCACATTCACTGGTCCAAAGAGATCAACATGTAGAAGATGATAAGGTTCCACTACTAAAGATTCAGATTTGCTCTTGAAAGACGACTTCCTTTGCTTGGCCTTTTGACAAGAATCACATAGACCATCTAGATTGAGTATTGATTTTGGAAGTCCTCTTACAAGATCCTTTCTTATAAGGTCATTGATGTTGTTCAAATTGAGATGAGAGAGCTTCTTGTGCCAATTCCAACTCTCTTCATTTGACATTTTTGCAGTCAGACACACTATTTTTCCATCAGAGTTTGTTACCAAACTTGCTTCATAAATATTGTTGCGCCTGTGTCCAACTAGAACAACTTTCCCAGTAGATTTACTGATAACTTCACAGTATTCACTATGAAAATCTACATGGTTTCCTCTGTCACAGATTTGACTCACAGATAACAGATTATGCTTGAGTCCTGAGACTAGAGCTACATTTGTGATGATGACACTTCCAAGATTAATATTGCCATATCCCAGAGTGTGTCCTATGTTGCCATCTCCATATGAAACTTTTGGGCCAGCCTTCTCCTCAAAGTCTGATAGCAGGGCTTTATTTCCAGTCATATGTCCTGAGCATCCACTGTCTAAGATAAGTGTGCTCTCTATTATACCCTGCAATCACAAACAAACACTAAGTGTTAGTTTTGAGGATCCAGACTTGCTTGGATCCTTTCTCTTTCTTAACAGTGTTAGTTTTTGCAGCGGAATTAGCATTATCAGAGTTTAAACTAACATTGTCAGATTTTACACTAGCAGAGTTTGCTCTAACCCATTTCAAGTTGGGTTTAAGCTCATAATAGTTATGATAAATTGCATGATAACTCTTACATGTGTAAATAGAATGCCAAGTGCTCCCACAATGTTTGCATAAAGTCTGTGGTCTTACTCTAACATAATCATTCTTTACTTCTGAAGTAGAAGGTAAAGAATTAATATGTTTGTTCTTAGTGCAAAATCTAGCAAGATGATTAGAACTTCCACAATTATAACATGTTTTTCTTGAGGCACTAGCATTAGGCATATGATTATTTCTATTATTTATGCCTACTTTTCCATTTCTATTTCTCTTGGACCCTTTAGGTTTCATGGCAGACTTAACCTCTTTGAGCTTATGTTTAAACTGTTTTCCTGTCATTAAACCAACATTAACCTGTTTCTCACAGATTCTAATTGGTTCTTTAACAGCTTCTAGCTCAACAAGCTTCTCTGTTTTAGATTCAATATCTACTTGTTTAACACAAGCTTCAACTGGCTCCATAACTGCTTCTTTCACAACTACAGATTTTAGCTTGGTGGATTCTGGAACAAATATCACAGGTTTAAGTTGTGGTTTAACCTTAACTTTGTCTTTAAACCTAAGTTCATCGTTTTCACAATAACCTAAACCTACAGAATCAGTCTGAAACACTTGATGAGTGTCTCTTCCAGAATCTGTCCAAGTCTTGATTATTTTTCTTTCTTTTTCTAAATCAGATTCTAGTTGCTTATACCTTTTAAGCAACTCCTGTTCAACATAAACAGCATCATCTCTTTCTTTTTGAATCTGCTTCATATTCTCAAGTTCTCTTTCAAGAAACTTGTTTCTCTCTTTAAGACTAAGATTCTCAGATTTAATCCTCTCATTCTCTAAAGTCTGATCCCTATAACTAACATGAACACTTTTCAGATATACTCTTAACTCAGATATATTATCAGTATCATAAGCATAAGTAGTTAGGGGTACCTTATTTTCAGAAGATTCAGTCTCATCTCTGACAGTTGCCATAAGAGCATAGTTTTCTCCATCATCAGAGTCTGAAGTATCTGCCCAGTCTCTGCCTTTAGAGATGAGTGCTTTCTCAGATTTGCCTTTCTTGCACTCTGGAGCATAATGACCCATCTCCTTACACTTGTAGCACTGGATTTGAGACTTATCCTTCTTGCCAGACTTGTTCTCCTTTCTATCAGACTTTCTGAAACTTCTCCTTTCAGGGTTTGAATCTTTCCTTGAGAATCTCTTTCCTTTCTTGAAGTTCTTGAATCCCATCTTCTTAAAGGTCTTCACCATCAATGCAGCCATTTGCATCAACTCCTCTTCATCATCCTCAGAGTCAGAAGCTTCATCAGAGTTTGAGTCATCATCAGAGTTTGATGACTCACTTTCAGATTTAATAACTAAAGCCTTTCCCTTGGCTTTCTTCCTTGATGATTCCTTCTTGATGGGCTTCTCCTCGACTTTGAGAGCAACAGATTTTGTTTTCTTGCTGGACCTCCTGTTTCTTTGTTCTATCTCAAGTTCATGAGTCTTTAACAATCCATAGATTTCATCAAGATCTGTATCAGCAAGATCATAATTATCTCTGATTGTTGTTGCCTTTAAATCCCACTTTTCAGGTAGAGATAACAGAAACTTGAGATTGGACTCTTCAAGTTCATATTCCTTATCTACCAGAGACAGATCGTTCAACAGTTTGCAAAATCTGTCATAAGTCTCAGTCAAGGTTTCATTAGTTCTTGAATCAAAGTGCTCATACTCCTGTGTGAGTATTGTTTTTCTGTTCTTCTTAATAGCACCTGTTCCCTGGCATCTGACTTCTAAAGCATCCCATATCTCTTTGGCAGTTTTGCAGCCAATTACTCTGTTAGACATTACATTATCTAAAGCACTGTGGAGAAGATGTCTAACCTTTGCATCCTTTGCAATTGATGAGATATCCTCAGGAGTCATATCTTTCTTTTCCTTTGGAACAGTCTTTTGTGCTTGACCATCAACAACAGGGGACAATTTAGTTGGCATATGAGGACCATCATTAATTCTGTCAAGGTATTCTGGATCTGTAGCCTCCAGAAACATGGTCATCTTAACCTTCCAAATCGGATACTCTACTGGCCTGAGAATTGGAACCCTGATTGTTTCATATCGACTCACAGAATTGGGCTTAACCTGTTCAGCCTTAGGAGCAGTTTGATTTTCTTCAGACATGATTAATACTGTGTTTGAATCGTAAAACTGTATATATTAAACAGCCTTGGCTCTGATACCAATTGTTAGGCCGAATACACAATATAATCAAGTATGTATGAGAATAACGATAATTAAGAACACTGTTTATGAATCAATAAACTGTATTTATATTAACAGCTTCTCTCTTTATGATGTTAATGAATCACAAAGAGCTTCTAGGTTACAAGAATAATATATCAATATTCGCGTATCCCTTCTAGGGAAAACCTATCTGTGTTTATATATTACACAGCTACATACAATCCTTATCTAATTGATATTCCTACAAGTTAGCTATACAAAACTTATCAATTAAGGATTGCTTCTTATCTTCTATTCCGTCTCCTTAGCTGTATCAATATATTCTGCTTCTTTCCATCTTCAGAATATATTGCTTCTAGAATCTTCAATTCAGCACCGACAGCTAATTCAACTTTCACCTTGTCAGACTTTAAATAAACTCTGACCGGCTACCTTTAAACTCTTCACCCTGTCAGAGTTTAACTAAACTCTGACTGGCTTCTGATAAACTCTTGTCAGTACCTGTTGCTTAAACACTGATAAACAAACATTAGCAATTATATCTAACATAGTACTAACCATCTTGCAAGTTTCTGCAGGAAAAACAAAGACATTAATTCTTTACCCTCCTCTTCTGGAGTTAAGAATGATTATGTTAGGGTTAGACCACAGACTTTATGCACTCACTGTGGGAGTACTTGGCATTCTATTTATACTTGCAAGAATTATCATGCTATTTATCATAACTATTATGAGTTAAAGCCTAATTTGAAATGGGTTAAAGTTGATTCTGCAAGTGTAAACTCTGATATTGTTAGCTTAAACTCTGTTGATAAGAATTCCGCTGCAAAAGCTAACAATGTTAAGAAAGCCAAAGGATCCAAGCAAGTCTGGATCCTTAAATCTAACTCTCTGTAATTGTTTGTGATTGCAGGGCATAAGGGAAAGCACCCTAGTCTTGGACAGTGGATGTTCAGGGCACATGACTGGAAATAAAGCCCTGCTATCAGATTATGAGGAGAAGGCTGGCCCAAAAGTTTCCTATGGAGATGGAAACATAGGACGTACTCTGGGATATGGCAATATCAATCTTGGAATTGTCATCATCACAAATGTAGCTCTTGTCCCAGGACTCAAGCATGACTTGCTATCTGTGAGTCAAATCTGTGACAGAGGTTATCATGTAGATTTTCAACCTGAATACTGTGAGGTTATTAGCAAATATACAGGGAAAGTTGTTCTAGTTGGACACAGACGGAATAATATTTATGAAGCAAGTTTGGTAACAAACTCTGAAGGAAAAGCTGTGTGTCTGTCTGCAAAAATGTCTAATGAAGAGAGCTGGAAATGGCATAAAAAGCTCTCTCATCTAAATCTGAACAACATCAATGAGCTAATTCGAAAAGATCTTGTAAGGGGACTTCCAAAGTCTATACTCAGCTTATATGGTCTGTGTGATTCTTGTCAAAAGGCCAAGCAAAGGAAGTCAGCTTTCAACAGTAAATCTGAATCTTCAATTGTGGATCCTTATCATCTTCTTCATGTTGATCTATTTGGTCCAATGAATGTAATGTCTCTTGGCAGAAAGAAATATGCTCTAGTCATTGTTGATGAGTACACTAGATACACTTGGGTGTACTTTCTAGCAAAGAAGGATGAAACTGCCTTAACTCTGATGGAACATGTAAAGCTACTGGACAAAGGATCACAGTATAAAGTGAAAATTATCAGGAGTGATAATGGTACTGAATTCAGAAATACAACAATGGAAGAATTTTGCAAGGAAAGAGGAGTGAAGCAAGAATTTTCTGCATCAGGGACTCCACAGCAGAATGGTGTTGTTGAAAGAAAGAACAGAACTTTAATCGAAGCTGCCAGAACAATGCTTGATGAAGCAAAATTGCCAACTTATTTCTGGGCAGAAGCTGTTCAAACTGCTTGTTTTACTCAAAATGCTACATTGATCAACAGGCATGGGAAAACACCATATGAGATGGTTAAGAAAAAGAAACCAAACCTGAAATATTTTCATATTTTTGGGTGCAAATGCTTTGTGTTGAAAACTCATCCTGAACAATTGACCAAGTTTTATTTAAAAGCTGATGAAGGAATTTTTGTTGGATATCCACTATCAACTAAAGCATTCAGAGTTTATAATCTGAGAACTAAAGTGATCATGGAATCTATACATGTGTCATTTGATGACAATAAAATAACTGGACTTGAAGATGAAGAAAATCATGACCAACTACGCTTTGAAAATGAAGATCTAAACTCTGATGATGTAAACTCTGACGAATCAAATCCTACAAACTCTGTTGAAGCATACTCTGAACCTCTACTGGTAAACACTGAGGAAGTTTCTCTAACAGAACAAAATGGAGAACCAGTTGAGGGGGAGCATGAAGATACTTCAGCAACATCTCAAAATGATGACTCACATTCTGAAAGTGAGTCAGCTGAAGAATCTGACACAAACTCTGAAAGTTCAAACACTGAGTAGTCCAATTCAGGGGGAGTCTCGGAGAATGTCTCAGAGAATGCAAATGGTCAACAAGAAAATCAGGAAAGCATGGATCAAGGGGGAGAATCCAATAATGGTGAAAGAAGCCACTTACCTACAGCAAGAAAGTGGACTCAGGCTCATACACCTGATCTGATAATTGGAAATCCAGATGCAAGTGTGAAAACAAGAAGTGCTACAGCAAATGAATGTTTGTTTCATGCATTCATATCTCAAACAGAGCCTAAGAAAGTGGATGAAGCTCTTCAAGATGCTAACTGGATAACAGCAATGCAGGAGGAATTGAATGAGTTTGAAAGAAATGAAGTATGGACACTTGTACCAAGACCCAAGAATAGGTCTGTTGTTGGTACAAAGTGGGTTTTCAGAAACAAGACTGACAGTGAGGGAGTAATTACAAGGAACAAAGCTAGACTTGTGGCAAAAGGATATTCACAACAGGAAGAAATTGACTATGATGAAACCTTTGCTCCAGTTGCAAGGTTGGAAGCCATAAGAATTTTTCTAGCATATGCTGCTCACAAGAAATTTAAAGTCTTTCAGATGGATGTGAAGAGTGATTTTCTCAATGGGAAACTTGAAGAAAAAGTGTTTTTTGAACAACCACCAGGGTTTTTGGACCCCAAGTATCCAGACTATGTCTACAGGCTTGACAAAGCACTATATGGACTAAAGCATGCACCTAGAGCATGGTATGAAACTCTGGCTCAATTTCTTTTAGAAAGTGGGTTCACTAGAGGTACAATTGATAAAACTTTGTTCTATTTTAATTCTGGTAATGACTTGCTATTAGTTCAAATCTATGTGGATGACATAATTTTTGGGTCTACTAATGATAAACTCTGTAAGAAATTTGCCAAGCTTATGCAGTCCAGGTACCAAATGAGCATGATGGGAGAGCTTAGTTATTTTCTAGGCTTGCAGGTAAAGCAAACATATGATGGGATCTTTATCAATCAAGCAAAATATACCAGAAATCTTCTCAAGAAATTTGGTATGCTTGATAGTTCATCTACAACAACTCTTATGGCAACTGCAACAAAGCTAGACAAAGACACATGAGCTTCAGTAGATATGACAAACTATAGAGGCATGATAGGGTCTCTTCTTTATCTGACTGCAAGTAGACCAGATATTATGTATGCAACCTGTCTTTGTGCAAGATTTCAAGCAGATCCCAGAGAGCCTCATCTAACAGCTGTGAAGAGGATTTTCAAATATCTCAAAGGAACCATAACCTTGGGTTTGTGGTATCCTAGAGAATCAGAGTTTAAGTTAATTGGTTACTCTGATGCAGATTTTGTAGGCTGTAAGATTGACAGAAAGAGCACTAGTGGAAGTTGTCAATTTCTAGGTGACAAACTAGTGTCTTGGTACAGCAAGAAACAGAAATCAATTTCCACATCCACATCAGAAGCAGAGTATATTGCTGCTGGTAGCTGTTGTGCACATATTTTATGGATGAAGAATCAGTTGCTGGATTATGGGTTAAGGTACTCTAAAATACCTATTTTCTGTGATAATCAAAGTGCTATTGCTATGACAGGAAATCCAGTACAGCACTCCATGACCAAGCACATCAGCATAAGGTATCACTTTATCAGGGAACATGTGGAGGAAGGAAATATTGAGCTTCATTTTGTGTCTACAGAACAACAGCTTGCAGATATCTTCACCAAGCCTTTGAGTGAAGCTACATTTACAAGACTGGTAAATGAACTAGGAATGATCTCTGGTTTCGACTAGAGATACTGGTTAGACTCAAAATTTACTCTTCTGTGATATGTTGCTCATGTTTCTATGCATATGTTAACTGTTAGATATAATTGCTGACGTTTGTTCATCAGTGTTTAAGTTCCAGGTACATATCAGAGTTTATATAGAAGCCAGTCAGAGTTTGATAAAGTCTGACTGGGTGAAGAGTTCACATGGAAGCCGGTCAGAGTTTGTTAAAGTCTGACAGGGTGATAGTTGACTTAGCTGTCGGTGCAAAGATAAAGATTCTAGAAGCAATATATTCTGAAGATGGAAAGAAGCAGAATATATTGATACAGCTAAGGAAATGGAATAGAAGATAAGAAGCAATCCTTAATTGATATGAATTGTATAGCTAACTTATAGGAATATCAATTAGAGATGGATTGTATGTAGCTGTGTACTATATAAACACAGATAGGTTATCCCTAGAAGGGATGCGAACATAGAATTATTATTCTTGTAACCTAGTAGCTCTTTGTGATTCATTAATATCACTAAGAGAGAAACTGTTAATATAATTACAGTTTGTTGATTTATAAAAAGTGTTCTTGATTGTTATTCTCATATACATACTTGATTATATTGTGTATTCGGCCTAACAATTGGTATCAGAGCCAAGGCTGTTTAATATATACAGTTTTACGATTCAAACACAGTAATAATCATGTCTGAAGAAAATCAAACTGCTCCCAAGGCTGCACAGGTGAAGCCTAATTATGTGAGTCGATATGAAACAATCAGGGTTCCAATACTCAGGCCAGTAGAGTATCCAATTTGGAAGGTGAAGATGACCATGTTTCTGGAGGCTACAGATCCAGAATACCTTGACAGAATCTATGATGGTCCTCATATGCCGACTAAATTGTCCCCTGTTGTTGATGGTCAAGAACAAAAGACTGTTCCAAAGGAAAAGAAAGATATGACTCCTGAGGACATCTCATCAATTGCAAAAGATGCAAAGGTTAGACATCTTCTCCACAGTGCTTTAGATAATGTTATGTCTAACAGAGTAATTGGCTGCAAAACTGCCAAAGAGATATGGGATGCTTTAGAAGTCAGATGCCAGGGAACAGGTGCTATTAAGAAGAACAGAAAGACAATACTCATACAGGAGTATGAGCACTTTGATTCAAGAACTAATGAAACATTGACTGAGACTTATGACAGATTTTGCAAACTATTGAATGATCTGTCTCTGGTTGATAAAGAATATGAGCTTGAAGAGTCTAATCTCAAGTTTTTGTTATCTCTACCTGAGAAGTGGGATTTAAAGACAACCACAATAAGAGATAATTATGAGCTTGCTGATACAGATCTTGATGAAATCTATGGGTTGTTGAAAACTCATGAACTGGAGATAGAACAAAGGAATAGAAGATTGAGTAAAAAGACAAAATCTGTTGCTCTCAAAGTTGAGGAGAAGCCCATCAAGAAGGAATCATCAAGGAAGAAAGCCAAGGGAAAGGCTTTAGTCATTAAATCTGAAAGTGAGTCATCAAACTCTGATGATGACTCAAACTCTGATGAAGCTTCTGACTCTGAGGATGATGAAGAACAGATGATGCAAATGGCTGCACTGATGGTGAAGACCTTCAAGAAGATGGGATTCAAGAACTTTAAGAAAGGGAAGAGATTCTCAAGGAAAGATTCAAATTCTGAAAGGAAAGGTTTTAAAAAGTCTGATGGAAGGGAGACCAAGTCTGGCAAGAAGGATAAATCTGAAATCCGGTGCTACAAGTGTAAGGAGATGGGTCACTATGCTCCAAAGTGCAAGAAAGGCAAAACTGAGAAAGCACTCATCTCTAAAGGAAAAGACTGGGCAGATACTTCAGACTCTGATGATGGAGTAAATTATGCTCTTATGGCAACTGTCAGAGATGAGACTGAATCATCTGAAAATAAGGTACCCCTAACTACTTATGCTTATGATACTGATAATATATCTGAGTTAAGAGTGTATCTGAAAAGCGTACATGTTAGTTATAGGGATCAGACTTTAGAGAATGAGAGAATTAAATCTGAGAATCTTAGTCTTAAAGATAGAAACAAGTTTCTTGAAGGAGAACTTGAAAAAATGAAGCAAATTCAAAAAGAAAGAGATGATGCTGTTTATGTTGAACAGGAGTTGCTCAAAAGATATAAGCAATTAGAATCTGATTTAGAAAAAGAAAGAAAAATAATCAAGACTTGGACAGACTCTGGAAGAGACACTCATCAAGTGTTTCAGACAGATTCTGTAGGTTTAGGCTATTATGAAAATGATGAACCACAACTTAAACCTGTGAAATTTGTTCCAGAAGCCAATAAGTTAAAATCTGTTGTAATAAGAGAAGCTGATATGGAATCAGATGAAGCCTGTGAAAGACAGGAAAATATTATAACAGAAAAACTTATGGAAATAGAAGCTGTTAGAAAACCAGTAAAAGTCTGTGAAAAACAGGTTAATGTTGGTTTAATGACAGGAAAACAGTTCAATCATAAGCTAAAAGAGGTAAAATCTGCCATGAAACCAAAAGGGTCCAAGAAGAATAGGAATGGAAAGATAGGCATAAATAATAGAAATAATCATTTGCCTATTGCCGGTGCTCCAAGGAAAACATGTTATAATTGTGGTAGTTCTAATCATCTTGCTAATTACTGCACAAAGAATAAAAATATCAATTCTTTACCTTCTACATCAGGAGAAAAGAATGATTATGTAAGGGTGAAACCACAGACTTTATGCACACATTGTGGGAGCACTTGGCATTCTATTTATACTTGTAGGAGTTATCATGCTATTTATCACAATTACTATGAGCTAAAACCCAATCTAAAGTGGGTTAGAGCAAACTCTGAAAGTGTAAAGTCTGACAATGTTAGTTTAAACTCTGTTGATAGTAATTCCGCTGCAAAAGCTAACAATGTTAAGAAAGCTAAAGGATCCAAGCAAGTCTGGGTCCTTAAAACTAACACTTAGTGTTTGTTTGTGATTGCAGGGTATAAAAGAGAGCACACTTATCTTGGACAGTGGATGCTCAGGACATATGACTGGGAATAAAGCCCTGCTATCAGACTTTAAGGAGAAGGCTGGCCCAAAGGTTTCCTATGGAGATGGCAACATAGGACACACTCTGGGATATGGCAATATTAATCTTGGAAGTGTCATCATCACAAATGTAGCTCTAGTCTCAGGACTCAAGCATAATCTGTTATCTGTGAGTCAAATCTGTGACAGAGGAAACCATGTAGATTTTCATACTGATTACTGTGAAGTTATCAGTAAATCTACTGGAAAAGTTGTTCTAGTTGGACACAGGCACAACAACATTTATGAAGCAAGTTTGGTAACAAACTCTGATGGAAAAACAGTGTGTCTGACTGCAAGAATGTCAAATGAAGAGAGTTGGAATTGGCATAAGAAGCTCTCTCATCTCAATTTGAACAACATCAATGAGCTAATAAGAAAGGATCTTGTAAGGGGACTTCCAAAATCAATACTCAGTCTAGATGGCCTATGTGATTCTTGTCAAAAGGCCAAGCAAAGGAAGTCATCTTTCAAGAGCAAATCTGAATCTTCAGTAGTGGAACCTTATCATCTTCTACATGTTGATCTCTTTGGACCAGTGAATGTGATGTCTATGGGCAGAAGGAAATATGCTCTAGTAATTGTTGATGAATATACTAGATATACATGGGTGTATTTCTTATCAAAGAAGGATGAAACTGCTCAAACTCTGATGGATCATGTAAATGTACTGGACAAAGGATCACAGCACAAAGTCAAAATTATAAGGAGTGATAATGGAACTGAATTCAGAAACTCAATCATGGAAGCTTTCTGCAAGGAAAGAGGAGTGAAACAAGAATTTTTTGCACCTGGAACTCCACAGCAAAATGGTGTAGTTGAAAGAAAGAACAGAACTTTAATTGAAGCAGCCAGAACTATGCTTGAAGAAGCAAAACTACCAACTTATTTCTGGGCAGAAGCTGTTCAAACTGCTTGTTTTACTCAAAATGCAACATTGATCAACAAGCATGGGAAAACACCATATGAGATGGTGAAAAATAAGAAGCCAAATTTGAAATATTTTCATATATTTGGATGCAAATGCTTTGTGTTGAAAACTCATCCTGAACAGTTGACCAAGTTCGAGCTAAAAGCTGATGAAGGAATCTTTGTTGGTTATCCATTGTCAACAAAAGCATTCAGAGTCTACAATCTGAGAACTAAAGTGATCATCGAATCCATACATGTGTCATTTGATGACAAGAAAATAACTGGACTTGATGACTTAGATGGATATGATCAACTGCGTTTTGAAAATGAAGGTTTATTCTCTGATGATGTAAACTCTGATGAAGCAGTACCGACAAACTCTGATGAAGCGGTTCTGACAAACTCTGACGAAACATACTCTGAACCTCTACTGGTAAATACTGGAGAAACTGGAAATTCTCAAATTGAACAAAATAGAGAACCAGTTGAGGGGGAGCGTGAAGAAGCTCAACAAGACACAACAAGTGAGTCAGTTGAGGAAACTGATTCAAACTCTGACAGTTCAAACTCTGAGCCATCCAATTCAGGAGGAGCCTCAGATACTGCAGAAAGTCAACATATGAATCAGGAGAGCATGGATCAAGGGGGAGGATCCAATAATGATGCAAGAAACCACTTACCAACAGCAAGAAAGTGGACACAGGCACACACACCTGATCTCATAATTGGAGATCCTGATGCTAGTGTGAGAACTAGAAGTGCAACAAATAATGAGTGTCTGTATCATGCTTTCTTGTCTCAAACAGAACCAAAGAAAGTGGAGGAAGCTCTTCAAGATGCTAATTGGATTACAGCAATGCAAGAAGAGTTAAATGAATTTGAAAGAAATGAAGTCTGGACACTTGTACCTAGACCAAAGAATAGATCAATTGTAGGTACAAAGTGGGTTTTCAGAAATAAGACTGACAGTGAAGGTGTGATTACAAGAAACAAGGCTAGACTTGTGGCTAAAGGTTATTCACAACAGGAAGGAATTGACTATGATGAAACCTTTGCTCCAGTTGCAAGATTGGAAGCCATAAGAATTTTTCTGGCCTATGCTGCACACAAGAAGTTTAAAGTCTTTCAGATGGATGTAAAGAGTGCTTTTCTCAATGGGAAGCTTGAAGAAGAAGTGTTTGTTGAACAACCACCAGGATTTGTAGATTCCAAGCATCCAGATTATGTCTACAGGCTTGACAAGGCATTATATGGACTAAAGCAAGCACCAAGAGCATGGTATGAAACTCTTGCTCAATTTCTTTTAGAAAGTGGGTTCACAAGAGGTACAATTGATAAAACCTTGTTTTATTTCAATTCTGGTGATGATCTGCTTTTAGTTCAAATTTATGTAGATGATATTATCTTTGGATCTACTAATGACAAACTTTGTAAGAAGTTTGCAAAGCTTATGCAATCCAGGTACCAAATGAGCATGATGGGAGAGCTTAGTTACTTTCTAGGCTTACAGGTCAAGCAAACAGATGATGGTATTTTTATCAATCAAGCAAAATATACCAGAAATCTTCTCAAGAAATTTGGTATGCTTGATAGTTCATCTGCTACAACTCCCATGGCTACAGCAACAAAGCTAGACAAAGACACAGGAGCCTCAGTAGATATGACAAACTACAGAGGAATGATAGGGTCTTTACTGTATCTTACTGCAAGTAGACCTGATATCATGTATGCAACATGTCTTTGTGCAAGATTTCAAGCAGATCCCAGAGAGCCTCATCTAACAGCTGTAAAAAGAATCTTCAAATATCTCAAAGGAACCATAACCTTGGGTTTGTGGTATCCTAGAGAATCAGAGTTTAAGCTAATTGGTTACTCTGATGCAGATTTTGCAGGCTGTAAGATAGACAGAAAAAGTACAAGTGGAAGCTGTCAATTTTTAGGTGACAGATTGGTTTCTTGGTATAGCAAGAAACAAAAGTCAATCTCCACATCCACAGCTGAAGCAGAGTATATAGCTGCTGGTAGCTGTTGCGCACAGATTCTGTGGATGAAGAATCAGTTGCTGGATTATGGTTTGAAGTACTCTAAAATACCTATTTTCTGTGATAACCAAAGTGCTATTGCTATGACAGAAAATCCAGTACAGCACTCCATGACCAAGCACATCAGCATAAGGTATCATTTTATCAGAGAACATGTGGAAGAAGGGAACATTGAGCTTCATTTTGTGTCTACAGACCAACAACTTGCAGATATCTTCACCAAACCCTTGAGTGAAGCTACTTTTACAAGATTGGTAAATGAACTTGGAATGATCTCTGGTTTTGACTAGGGATACAGGTTAGACTCAAAACTATACATGTTTGATTTTTAATGCTCATGATTCCTTGCATGTATTAACTGTTATGAGTACCAGTGTCATAAACTTTGAAAGTAAACTCTGCTGCTAAACTCTGTTAGTCATAAAGTGTTGGTCATACTCTGATAGTTACAGTCTAATGCTATACTCTGATTGTAATTTTGTCTGAAACATATGGACCAATGAAGAAATTTGTATGAAGCATAATTCTCAGTAAGTAATTATGAATCCTTAAGAGTTGTATAGATTCTGATCTTAAACATGTGCAGTAAGTTAACACAGCATGATACTGTCTCTGTATTTATACCTGTTAGCACAAAATCACGCAAGCGCACGTGGTCACAAGTAATATACGAATAAGTCAAGTTCGTTCCCACAGAGATCTAATGAGGTGTTCAATTCAATTAATGTACCTATGCAACAATGTATGATTTTTATCCACTGCTAAGACAATTAACAATTTGGGTTTGATTATCTAAAATTAACTAGAGAACAAATTATTAAACTAAGAATTAACTAACTAAGAGGATTAAAATCGATTTATGTATATGAGAATAAAACATGGGATCCTAACTTCATTAAGTACTTCATCTAGAGTCTTTTGTCTTTAATCAATGCATGTGACGGTTGTGAAAACTAATCGGATAACACGAAATCAGTACACGCTACCTTTCAATATACGTATACCAAACCACTTAAACATCCACAAAATAGATAGAAGTTAAGCAGACACCAATTATGCTTAGACCCTATATGTCTATAAGATTTGAAAACATAACGGTTTAACGAGTAAGTTATCCATTCAGATTACATAGGGCAGGTAAGATGGTTAAAATCACCTACGAATCATGCATGACAAACATACATAAACCTATGCTAGCATGGCAAGTTCCAAACCTCTATATCCACTTTCGCATTCAATAGAGATTAACAAACAATCTTAGATGTTAGCTACGCATCCAAGAAGAATAAGCACAACCAAACTAGGATATCAATTAGCCATCACACACACATCTTTAAAACAATTAACTACTAAAATCCATAAATAAATCCGTTAGAATCCCACGACAATGATTAGTTCATAATCGAACCGTTCATCATCGTGGGTTCTGATGAAAGCATGATGAAAGACAATAAATCAATGATGTAAATATGAATAAGAGTTAAAGGTTTAGAGGACAAATCTGGAAGCATCCAAAAGTTACACCAAAATTGAAGAATACAAGAAAAAACTATGTCTAGATCTCCTCGTAGTCACGTTCTTCGTTCTTGGCTCCTCGATCTTGTGCTCCAATATTGAATCTGATCTCTGGTGTGTTGTGATGTATTGTGATGTATTGTGATGTGTTGATTATGTCCCCCCAAGGTGTGTATTTATAGCTCCAAGTTGTCCCTCTTCCAAGCAATTGCCGTTTTTGAATTAGAATAGAATTACGGCAATTTCCGTCTTTGAATGCAATAAGAATTGCATATTCCATGTTTACAACTGATTCTGGAAGTTTCTGGCCGCCCCAAGCAATTACCATATTGATTAGAAGTCGAATTTGTGAAACTTTCCTAATTAAAATCGAATTCTGGAAATTTCTGGCGGTTCTGACTTCCTGGGCGGCCGCGCAGAATTCCAGTACAATTCCTGGGCGCCCGCTGTAAGGACATAGAAAATGTTGTCCTCTTCGCGTGAGCTGTAAGATCGTCAGAATCGGACTTGTAGAACTCCAGATATGGCCAAAACAGTGAAGACTGCGCAACCTACCCGGAAAATCCGAATTTTAATCAAATTAACCTCCAACTCTTGGTTCTGCAAAACTTAATGAAAACACATTAAACACACCACATACTTGAGTTCAAGTCATCAATTTAAGCCGATATGAAGCGTTCCAAGTAGATATAAAATCCACTTATCAATACCATCTCTTAGTTTATTGATCCTATACACTGAGTCTGTATTAGCTGTTTGCATTTTCTCTCATAAATTAATTGTATTAACTGATGAAAAGTCTAAACTCTGATTATTAATTGCAAATAATTCACCCTCAAATCAAAAGATGCCAAAAAGAGCACAAATTCCTTTGAGATCATGTTGTGTCTAGGAAGATCCAGGAACTTATTGTATGAAATAAGGGCTAAAATCTTTGATTTTTGGTGACTAGTGCCAACCACTGATTACTGGAAAAATAAAAATTTAATTTAAAAAAAAAAAAAATATATATATATATATATATATATATATAAATATATATATAAAGGGGGTGAAAAATAAAAGATATATCCAAATGAAAGGATATCAGTATACAGAGTTTAGATATAAAATCAGATTTTATTTTATACATGAGAGTTTAGGCAACCAGTTTTTACTGATTTAGTTTGTGGATTTTATGCACTTTGAGATGATCTAAATATTGATTTCGGTAAACTCTGCTATTGCACACACAATTATTCACACCTGTACAAATTGAGAAAAGAGTTTATTGACAAAGAAGAACAAATGGTAAACACTGATGTATTGTGTGAAATACGCCGAGGTAATTTAATTTTAATCTCTGATGATTAAAATAAATTTTATTGGTTTCAGACATTTTATAATTTTGAGATTAGACATTTGTTTAGAAATTCGAAAGAGTATGATAATAAACGGTTCATATTTTTATTAAACAGAGAGAGAGAGATTAAGTATTTTGAACAATGTGACATGCGGTAATTATGGCTATTTTTACTGCGCATGTGTATTGAAAATTGTTACATACAGCTGTCAGCGTATACACGTTTGACACCTGTCCCACTCACACACTTTTCAAAGACGCCTGCTGTGTGTAGTAATGATTAAAACGTTTGAGTTTTAATCTTCACAGTTATTATTTAAATATACTACACATAAACGGTTCACTCTTTTACACACCTCAACTTTTCATAAGCTTTTACTTACACACATTGTCTCAAACACTTTCACTGCATACACTATAATCTATTCTCTGTTTGTTTTCTTCTAAACTGTTCTAATGGCTACAACAATGTTTACTGCTTCTGGTTTAGAATTTGTCCCAAATAACTACTCAGCTCCTTTAGCAAATGAGAACGCACCGGAGGCGTTTCATTTGATTCAGAGTTTCTTGTCAAACTCTGATATCGGCACTGCTCTCATCGCACCGTCGAAGCTGTCTGCGTCACAAATAAGGACTTTTTGGCAGACAGGTACTTATGATGATGGAGGAGAGTCTGGATCTCCATCTATCATTTTTGAGTTTCAAGGAGAAGAATTTATTGTTACTCCTACTACTGTTCGTGATGCTTTGGGTCTTGAAGATTTCAATGCATTCACAATCTCTGTTGGAGACTCTGAGTTAGGATACTCTGGACCTTTGTCAAAGATAGGTCAACTCAAAAGGCCTCTTTTGCGCAAGGAATGGAGTTTCTTTTTCGATTGCATTACTCGGGCTTTTGGAAAGAAGTGCACGAATTGGGATGCGATTCCCACAGATAGTCTACAGACCGGGTATTCTCTTCTCTATGGCAGTCAATTTGATGTTGCTAGATTAGTTTTAACTAATATTGGTGAAAAAATGCTAGAGAATAGAAATGTTGTTTACTTCTCTAGATTTTGTCAATTGATATTCAATTTTTGCTGCCCTAATGTTGAGATTGTAGAGGATGATGTTATCCTCTCATTTAAATTGCATAAACGCATATTTTCTGATCTCACTAACAAGGATAACAAGAAAGGAGATGTTGGTGTGTTACTGTTGCCTGAGTCTGTGCAACAATTCCTGGATAACTTACAACAACAACAGCTAGCAAACACTGAAGCTGGACCTTCTGTGTCTCAACCAAAAAGGTCAAAGAAATCTAAAGTAAGGGCTGTTAAGTCTGTCAGGATAAACACTGAAGCTGGGGCATCAAATGCTGATGATATGCCTCAGAAGAGAAGAATGAAGAAAAGAAGAGCCAATAGGGCAAAGACTGATGCTATTGATGAAGAGACTGAAACTGATGAAGAAACTCTTCATCAGAGAAAAAGAAGATTGGTAGCAGCACATTTGTTTGATGCTGAGAATATCTCTTCCAATGTTGCTGATGATCTTGAGATTCCAGATGATGAAGCTGTTACTGAGGACAAAGTTTTTATGGAGACTGTTTTTCAAAAGGAAGCTCCTACATCAAAGTCTGATGATGTAGTTGAGGAAGCTGCAAATGAAGCTCCTATGCCCACAGAGGATAGAGTACATGTTGAGATTGCAGATGAAGAGGCTGTAGAGCCACAAGGGTTTTATATGGAAGTTGAAGCAAACCTCTCTATAAACTCTGAACATTTCACAGAGGGTTTGGAAGCTGATCAAGATACTGTTGAACTTGAAGTATCTATGGCTTCTCACACTGAAATAGTTTCTTTTGATCTTGAGAAAGGTGAGGAAGTTGATCAGACTTTAGCTGCTAAAGCTATAGAAACTGTTGCTAAAAATCCTGATGTTGCTGATAAGGATGCAACAGAGAATGTTCCTGTTGAAGCAGAGTTTGTTGTAAACTCTGAGGATGCTATTGTTCTTGAAGCTCTACAACAATCTGTTGTTGAGATTGTAACAAAAGAAGCAGAGTTCCTGCATACTGCAAACTCTGAGATTCCAGTACCTGATGCTGAGAATATTCCTGCAGAAAATACAGCAGAGAATGATAATATTAATGATAGTTCTGATCATTCTCAAGAGGAGTTATTTGAGAGTCATGCAAACTCTGATGAGCTAAGAGAGGTCAATCGTGCTACAGCTGAGCATTTTCAAGATATGTACTACAATAGATGGGCTGCTGCGGATTGTATTTTTTCAGCACAGAGGGCTGCTGATTTTCTTGGAGATTCTGTGAAGACAATTTCAAGTCCTGATATTCTTACAAGTCTGAAGGCTACTGTGATTCAAATTAAATCTCTCCACAACAGATTTGATGAGTCTCATAAGGAAGTCACTGCTTTGAGGAATGAAGTTAGTCTGAGAGATCTCACTCTGAAGAATGATAGGACTTACTACAATTCCATGTTCAAGAAGCAAGCTAAGGACTCTGATGACATTCAGAAGAGGCTTGGGAAAGTTGAGGACAACCAGACTGCTATGTCTGCCCAACTAACATCAATTTCTAATGCTATTGAGTTGTTGACATCAGTACAACTTTCTGATGATGTCAAAAAGGGGGAGAGTGTACCAAGTGACAAATGCAAAGACACTCAAACTCTGAGACGGAGGGATGATGGTAATGATGGTGGAAACAAGGGCGATGAAAAGAGCTTAAGATTAAATGCTGATAGAAGACTTTCAAGAAGATCAAACTCTGATAAAAGATCAAACTCTGGAAAGGGACATGCAAACTCTGCCAGTGGTTCAAGATACAAAAGTTTGATAGTCTCTGATAAGCCATCTACTGATGAGGAAATTGCTGCTAAGATGTTTATGGCAGAACATGGAAAAGATGTTACAATTGAAGATATCCAAGCTGAAGAGCAAATGCTTGCTGAGGAACACAAGAAGAATGTTGAAGCTGGAATCTACAAGAAGAAGGAAATCAAGGCTCCTAGAAAGAAAGAAAAAGGAATTATTATCAAAGAGAATGTAAACTCTGATCAGAGTTTACAGTACGCAAGGAGGCCTGTGATTAAAAATGCTGACAAAGGAAAAGGTAAACTGGTAGAAGAAGAACAGTTACCTAAGAAGATTTATTCAACCTCTGACATTGCTCAAGTTGAAACAAGATTAGCTAAATCAACCTCTGACGCTGCTCAAGTTGATGTTTCTACTAAAGTTATGACAACCTCTGACGTTGCTCAAGTTGTACAGAAATCTACACAACTTTCAGGATTCACCAAACCTAAAATTCTTGAAGACTTAAAGCTTGAAGCTGTGAAATTCTCAGAAACCAGAACTGTATTGGGAAAAGAAGCTTTTGATAAATCTGGACTGGGATCACACAGAGAGAGAAGAATAAATAACAGATCTCAAGATAATATTTCACTGGCAGAATCTGGTATTGGGGTTACACAAGAAAACCTTGATAAGTTAGAATCTGTTCAGTTGATTTTTCACAGAATATTGAAGAAGCAGTTTTTGTTATACTTCATGAGTGATGGAAGAGTTTATAAAGTTGGAGAATCTGATGTTAATCTCAAATCATGGGAAGAACTGGAATATGTACTTTATCTTCTAAAAGTCAAAAACAGACATACTCATGATGTTGCTCAAGTTTTGAGAGAAAAGATGCTGAGATCTAAAGCTATGCTTGAGGAGGAGTATCAAGTGTCTACATTCCAAAGTATAGAGATCATACTGGAAAGTTAGTAGAGATGAAGAGAAACAGTGCTAGATTTAAAACAGCACTTGGAACAAAAGTTTTAGAATTTAATCTAGAGTCAGACAAAGCTCATTACATTCGGCTAGGAAATGATATGAGAAGAAACAGCATATATTCTTTAAGAGCTGCTATCTACCAAACGGGGGAGAGTGATTCAGAACTTAAAGAGCTAAAAGAGATTATGGTGGATGAGCTAGAGAAGGCTGAAAGAAGACTGCTGATTGATTATCTCAGGACAGTACCTGATATTGAAGAAGTCAAGTAAAGTCTGACCGTAAGTTTTTATGTTTTCTATTCTAAGTTAAATTTAAACTCTGTTTTAAAATTAAACTCTGACATATTTTAAACACTGCATTTGTTATATGTTTTGACATCATCAATTATCTTTTTAACTTGTACATTTTGATATGAACAAGTTGGGGGAGATTCTTAGATATAATTGCTGACGTTTGTTCATCAGTGTTTAAGTTCCAGGTACATATCAGAGTTTATATAGAAGCCAGTCAGAGTTTGATAAAGTCTGACTGGGTGAAGAGTTCACATGGAAGCCGGTCAGAGTTTGTTAAAGTCTGACAGGGTGATAGTTGACTTAGCTGTCGGTGCAAAGATAAAGATTCTAGAAGCAATATATTCTGAAGATGGAAAGAAGCAGAATATATTGATACAGCTAAGGAAACGGAATAGAAGATAAGAAGCAATCCTTAATTGATATGAATTGTATAGCTAACTTATAGGAATATCAATTAGAGATGGATTGTATGTAGCTGTGTACTATATAAACATAGATAGGTTATCCCTAGAAGGGATGCGAACATAGAATTATTATTCTTGTAACCTAGTAGCTCTTTGTGATTCATTAATATCACTAAGAGAGAAACTGTTAATATAATTACAGTTTGTTGATTTATAAAAAGTGTTCTTGATTGTTATTCTCATATACATACTTGATTATATTGTGTATTCGGCCTAACATTAACTGTCATGCAAATCATGTTGCCAATCATGTTGATTAAACTATGGAAGCATACTCTGTTGATTAAACTCTGATGTTAAACTCTGATTGTGGTATTGTCTGAAACATAAAAACCGATGAAGAAAATAGTTTGAAGCATGATTCTCAGTAAGTAATCATGAATCCTTCTGAGTTATATATGATCTGATCTCAAATGTGTGCAGATACATTGGTCCTATACACTGAGTTATAACACAGCATGATACTGTCTCTATATTTATAGCATCTCTTAGTTCATTGGTCCTATACACTGAGTCTGTATTAGTTGTTTGCACTTTCTCTCATAAAGTATATATGTTAAATGATGTCAGTCTAAACTCTTGTAAATAGTTGTTACTTCACCTCCAAGAAAAAAAGATGCAAAAACATGCACAAATTCCTTTGAGATCATGTTGTGCCTAGGAAGACCCAGGAACTTATTGTATGAAATAAGGGCTAAAATTTGAAATTTTTGGTGACTAGTGCCAACCACTGATTACTGGAAAAAAAAACAAACTAATAAAAAAAAAATTAGATAGGGGGTGAAAACAAATAAATACATATAAAAGTACAGAGTTTAGATGACATCAGATTTTGTTTTGCATATGAGAGTTTGGGCAACCAGTTTTTACTGATTTATTTTGTGGATTTTATGCACTTTGAGATGCTCTCAATATTTACATTCAGTAAACTCTGCTATTCACACACAAATAATCACAACTGTGCATTTTGAGAAAAGATATTATTAATGAAGGAGGAGAATTGATAAACACTGATGAACTGTGTACTCTACGCAGAGGTAATTTAT
Organism: Heracleum sosnowskyi; assembly: GCA_030848705.1. NCBI lineage: Eukaryota > Viridiplantae > Streptophyta > Magnoliopsida > Apiales > Apiaceae > Heracleum > Heracleum sosnowskyi. Next base: position 16,650,396 of record CM061237.1, read on the forward strand.
TTTTAATCTCTAATGATTAAAATAAATAAAGGTGTTTCAGACATTTCATAATTTTTTTAGGAAAATTATTTTTGAAAATAGAGAGTATGATTGATAACGGTTTGTTGAGTTTTGAAATTGATGAAGCATGTAAATAGCAGTAATTAGTGCCTATTTTTACTGCGCATGCGTGTTGGAAACTACCACGATTAGTGCTGTCAGTTAATGCATGTGTGACAACTGTCCCACTCACACACTTCACGAGTAAGCCTGCTGTGTATCTTAATGATTAAAACTCTTCAGTTTTCATTCTTATTTAATCATTATACACACAACGTTCAAATTTTTACAGACTTACTCTATTCACAGGACATTTTCACATACACATTTTCACAAACACCTTTTCTGCATCAATTTTTCAAACAGTTTTCCAAGCATAAACTCTGATCATTTTCTATTCTAATTCAAATGGCAACTACTGTGTTTCAATCTGTTGGTCTCGAATTTGTACCTAACAATTATGTAGCACCATTGTCTATTGAGAACGCACCGGAGGCGTTTCATTTGCTCCAGAATTTTCTTGCTCAGTCAGACATTGGGCAAGCTCTTGTGGAACCAGCAAAGTTGTATGGATCTCAAATCAAAGCTTTCTGGGAAACAGGCGTTTATGATGATGGAGGAGAGTCAGGAACGCCTTCGATTATATTCGAGTTTGATGAACAAGAGTATGTGGTCACTCCAACCACTGTTCGTGATGCTTTTGGTTTTGAAGACTTCAATGCATACACTATTTCTGTTGGTGATGCTGAGCTTCAGAAGATGATGAGGGAGATTGGTTACTCTGGGTCTTTGGCAAGGACGGGTAATCTGAAGCGACCGCTCTTAAGGAAGGAATGGAGTTTCTTCTTTGACTGCATCACAAGGGCGTTCGGGAAGAAGTGTACCAACTGGGATGCTATTCCGATTGACAGTCTGTAAATCGGGTATTCTCTTCTTTATGGAAATAATTTTGATTTTGCTAGACTTGTTTTGAATAACATAGGAGAAAAGATGACAGAGAATAGGAGCGTAGTTTATTTTGCTCGTTTTTGTCAGTTAATCTTTTCTACTTGTGTTGATGGGGTTGAGATTGTTGAGGATGATGTAATTCCCTCATTTAGATTGCATAAAAGAATATTCTCTGATTTGACGAATAAGGATATTAAGAAAGGAAATGTTGGTGAACTGTTGATTCCTGCTTCAGTCCAACAATTTTTACAACCTCAACTACAACCTCAACAAGAGTCTGAACAACCTTTAAACACTGAACCTCTTCCATCTACATCCCAAAAACCAAAGGCTGGGGGTAGGACTAAGCATAGAGCTTTTAAGGCTGTCAAGGCTGCTAAACCTCCAAATACTGATGATTTACCAATATCTGTTGGTACTTCAAGGAAAAAGAAGAGGGCAAATAGACCTCCTTCTGATCAGAATAGGGCTTCTGATGAAAATGAGTCTATCCACACCAAGAAAAGGAAGCTGGATGCTGCTTATCTATTTGATGGATTGATTCCAGATGCTACAACTGCTGCAGCTCCAGAGGTTGTTATTGAAGATATTTCTGAAAATACTACTGTGCCTGAAGAAGCCAGAGCAAATACTGATGATAATGCTGCTTTCAATGATGATTTTCTTGAACCTATTCTGGAGATGGACATTGAAGAGAATATTGAAGCACATCCTTCTGCAACTCTTGAAGAGTTTGGCAGTGTTGGTGATACTGAGGATGTGGCAGCTGATCAGCCTACAGTCATTCTTGATGAATCTATGGCTTCTCATACAGAGATTTTCTCTGTTACTCACCAGGGTATTGACAAGGGTGAGGAGGTTGAACAAACGTCTAAGGTTGGTGAAAATGTTATTTATACTGCTGAAGAGCCTATTGCTGAAATTGTGGCAGAGAATGTTGTTGAGGCTGCTCAAGCTACTGAGATAATAAATGAGCAATTAAACTATGAACATCCAGCAAATGAAGTTTTTGTTCAAGACAATGTTGATGAGAATGTATCTAATTCTCATGGTGTAAACTCTTTGGCAAAAACTGATGATACAAAGTCTGAGGATGTAGCCGATTCTACATCTTCTATTAGGGTTTCTGGTCAACAAAATCCTAAGGTGACTGATATTGGTGGTTCTTCTCATCATGTTGCTGAAGCTCATTATCAAAATATGTACTTTAACAACTGGTCTAGTCATGAATGCATTTTTCCTGAACAGAGGGCAGCTGACTTTGTGGCTAAGAGTGCAGCTTCTATTACAAATCCTGAGCTTCTTGCACATCTCAAAGCTACTATTGTCCAAGTCAAATCTCTTAATAATCGTTTTGATGACACTCATAAAGTTGTTATTGGGTTGAGAAATGATATTGCTAATAGGGAGCTAACTCTGAAGCAAGAAAATTTTTCCTTATCTAGAGATCAGGATGCTCTAAGAACCAGGTTGAGCAAAGTTGAAGAAAATCAAACTGTCATGTCTGACAAGCTTGATACAATTGCTGCTTCACTAGAGTTGCTCACTTCAGTGTTGATTCCAGATGATGTCAAAAAGGGGGAGAGATTACTTAAAGACAAATGCAAGAAATCTCAAACTCTGAGTAGACAGGATGATGCTACTGATGGTGGTGCAAAAGGAAAAGAGATAAGGCCAAAATCTATTCAAGAGCAAGGGAGACTAAGGTCAAACTCTGTTAGGGCAAACTCTGAAAGAGTAAATACTGGTGCTCAATCTTCTTCAAAAGCCAAAAGCTTATTGCTTACTTCTCAACCAAATACTGATGAAGAGATTGCAGCTCAGTTATTTCTGGAAGAACATGGTGCAGAGGCAACTATTGAAGATATTGAAGCTAAAGAGAAGATGCTAGCTGAAGAGCATGAAAAGAAGTTGAAGACAGGAGAATTCAAGAAAGCCAAGAAGGTTTTGAGGCCAAAGGAGAGAGGAATTGTGATTAAAGAAAATGTAAATTCTCAACAGAGTTTACAATATTCAAGAAGGCTTGTTGAAGCTAGTTTAGATAAAGGCAAAGGGAAGCTTGTAAAAGAACAACAAATACTGAAGAAAGTCCAATCAACCTCTGACATTGCTCAAGTTGATAAATCAATAGAAGCAGTGACAACCACTGATACTACTCAAGTTGTACAGACTCAGCTATCTTCTCAACTCCAAATGACTTTTGGAAAACCAATCACAGTTCAGCATACTCTGATGCCTGGAAATACAAATATTCTTCAAAGCAGAACTATAATGGGCAAAGAATCTAGAGATAAATATGGACTAGGATCTCATAGAGAAAAGAGAGTGAACAATAGTCCTATGGATTATACCTCATTAGCTGAACCAGGTGTTGGTGTGACTCAAGAAAATCTTGATACTTTAGAGTCGGTTCAGTTAATTCACCATAGAGGGCTGAAAAAGGATTTTCTGTTATACTTCAAGGCTGATGGCAGAGTATACAGAGTAGGTGAAGCTGACATTGGTTTAAAAATGAAGGAAGAGCTGGAGTATGTGCTGTATCTACTGAAAGTCAAAAATCAAAGAACTCATCAAGCAGCTGAGGTATTAAGAAGCAGAATGGTGAAAGCTAGAGCTCTTTTTGGCTTAAAGTCTGCTGGTTCTTACATACCAAAGTACAGAGATTACAATGGAAAGCTTGTTGAGATGCAAAGGAACAGTGCAAGACTCGGAACAGATCTTGGTATAAAAGTGTTGGAATTTAATTTGGAGTCAGATAAATCCTTCATAATAAAGCTAGGAAATGAGATGAGGAAGAACAATATCTATTCTCTAAGGACTGCTATCTACCAAACTGGAGAGAGTGATCCAGAGTTAAAAGAGCTGAAGAAGATAATGGTAGCTGAGCTAGAGAGAGCTGAAAGAAGATTACTTATGGACTACATCAGAACTGTACCTGATATTGAAGAAATTAAGTAAATGGAGTCTATAAGTCTTTAAGTTTTCTGTTCTAAGTTAAAATATAAACTCTGTGATTTTATAAACACTGCATTTGTTATTTGTTTTGACATCATCAATTATCTGTTAACTTGTACATTTTTGTATACACAAGTGGGGGGAGATTGTTAGATACTTCAAGTATTTTCTTGGCGTGACTCAAGAAAATCTTGATACTTTAGAGTCGGTTCACTTAATTCACCATAGAGGGCTGAAAAAGGATTTTATGTTATACTTCAAGGCTGATGGCAGAGTATACAGAGTAGGTGAAGCTGACATTGGTTTAAAAATGAAGGAAGAGCTGGAGTATGTGCTGTATCTACTGAAAGTCAAAAATCAAAGAACTCATCGAGCAGATGAGGTATTAAGAAGCATAATGGTGAAAGCTAGAGCTCTTTGTGGCTTAAAGTCTTCTGGTTCTTACATACCAAAGTACAGAGATTACAATGGAAAGCTTGTTGAGATGCAAAGGAACAGTGCAAGACTCAGAACAGATCTTGGGATAAAAGTGTTGGAATTTAATCTGGAGTCAGATAAATCCTTCATAATAAAGCTAGGAAATGAGATGAGGAAGAACAGTATCTATGCTCTAAGGACTGCTATCTACCAAAATGGAGAGAGTGATCCAGAGTTAAAAGAGCTGAAGAAGATAATGGTAGCTGAGCTAGAGAGAGCTGAAAGAAGATTACTTATGGACTACATCAGAACTGTACCTGATATTGAAGAAATTAAGTAAATGTAGTCTATAAGTTTTTAAGTTTTATGTTCTAAGTTAAAATATAAACTCTGTGATTTTATGAACACTGCATTTGTTATATGTTTTGACATCATCAATTATCTGTTAACTTGTACATTTTTGTATGCACAAGTTGGGGGAGATTGTTAGATATAATTGCTGATGTTTGTTTATCAGTGTTTAAAGTATCAGGATACCATCAGAGTTTAGCTGGAAGACTGGTCAGAGTTTGTTAAACTCTGACAGTCAGAGTTTGCTTAGCAGTCGGTGTCATTCAATGAAGATTCTAGAAGCGATATTCTTTGAAGATGGAAAGAAGAAAAGAGATATCGAGATGGCTAAGGAAACGGAACATAAGACAGAAGCAATTCTAGATTGATATTAATTGTATATCTGATTTATAGGAATACCAATTAGAAGATTGTATGTAGCTGTGTACTATATAAACACAGATAGATTAACCCTAAAAGGGATGCGAATACGTGATTTATCATACTAGTAACCTAGCAGCTCTCTGTGATATTTTTACATCACTGAGAGAGGAGTTATTAATTCCATACAGTTTATTGATCATAAACAGTGTTCTTATTGTTATTCTTATACGTATACTTGATTATATATTGTGTGTTCGGCCTAACAGAGGAGGCCAGGAGGATAAAATACCAGGCTGCAAGGTATGTTATCTACGACGGTACTTTATACAAAAGAGGATTTAACAAACCACTTTTGAGGTGCATATCAGGTGATGAATGCAAGTATATTATGCGAGAAATCCACGAAGGTATTTGTGGCAATCATTCAGGAGGAACCTATCTGGCACACAAAATACTTCGCCAAGGATATTACTGGCCTACAATCCAGAAGGATACTCACAGGTTCACTCGGGCATGTGATCATTGTCAAAGGTTTGCGAATTTTAATAATAATCCAGCTGTCCCTTTGAAACCCCTCACCAGCCCGTGGCCTTTCGCTGTATGGGGAATTGACTTGATTGGGGAGCTACCTAAAGGTAAAGGGGGAGTGAAATATGCCGTGGTGGCTGTAGATTATTTTACCAAGTGGGCTGAAGCTGAACCTCTGGCTATGATAACAGCTGCAAAAATAAAGGAATTTGTGTTCAGAGCAATCGTTTGCAGGTTCGGAGTTCCTTACAAGCTAATTTCAGATAATGGAAAGCAATTTGATAGCAAAGAATTGCGAAAGTTGTGTGATGACCTTGGGATTCAGAAGGGTTTCACGACAGTTTACCACCTTCAAAGTAATGGACAAACGGAAGCTGTCAACAAGATCATTAAGCACACCTTGAAGACCAAACTGGAGGAAAGCAAAGGGTGTTGGCCTGAGGAACTCCCTATGGTTTTGTGGTCATACAACACAACACCGCGAACCACTACTGGGGAGTCACCCTTCACCTTAACCTACGGCTGTGAAGCTATGGTGCCCATGGAAATTGGAGCCGGATCTTTTAGAAGGGATAATCACGACCCTGAAAATAATGAGGTAAATCATCGACTATACTTGGACTTGGTAGAGGAGGTTCGAGCTACTGCGCAGCTGGAGCTGCCTGCTTATCAACAACGTACTCGGAAGTACTTTGACAGCAAGGTTCGTGTTCGTCCATGAAGGTCGGTGATTTGGTTCTAAGGAGGATGATGCCCAACATGAAAGTTCATGGTCATGGTGTATTCGGTGCAAATTGGGAGGGTCCTTACCTCATAAAAGCTGTCCTTTAGGAAGGTACCTATCATCTCACGGATCTGGATGGAAAGCTCATTCCAAGGGCATGGAATGGTGAACATCTTAAGAAATATTACCAGTAAATCATCAGGTATGATTTTTGTAGGCCTCTTTTAGGCATAGGAATAATAAAAGCGGTTTATTAGTTGTAACTGCCATGCTTAGGTATAGCTTCATAGTTGTTGGTCTCAGCTTTACAGCTGTTTAGCTCAGCTTCAAAGCACTTTGTTTCAGGTTCAGAGTAAGACATTTTCACTTGTTCTCTGATCACTCGGGGGGTAGTGTATGCACACCCTACCTATTGGATGTCTTTTGACAAATTTTACAATATTAATGAAACCTCTATTTCTGGTTCATATGGCAGTTCTTACTTGGATGCTTCGTTATTCTTTATGTGCTTACTGTAAGATTTACATATGGATAAAGATTCGATGCATGATTATCTCTGTTTAGTTCTTCACCATAAACGAGTATATGATAAAGAACTAGGGGGTAGTGGATATACTATGTACAGGTTTAAATTACTAAATTTCGAAAATTTATTATTGGATTGGATTGGATTTGATATTATTGGATTGGATTTAATATTATTGGATTGGATTTAATATAATTGTAATAGATTTAATTGGAAATTCACACTCATGGATTATGAGGTGAAGGTTAAGACTTATGGATTATAAGTCACAGGCTCATGCTTCCACCAGAGGACTGGTTTAATGAAGCCCCTGTTTGACATTGTTGTAAAACAAATAAAGCTTATTACAGCTCATATAAGTCCTAGGGATACTAGGCATAAACACTATGGTAAAGTGTGGGAGCCGAACACAGGCCACACTCTGGATTAAACTCCTTGTACTATTGCAAGCTGGAACACTAAATAGGTCAAAACTACACTAGGGAGGTTCAAGGTTGACGAACCCCTGAAGTTGTAGCACGGGTTAAGCTTCATACAGTATTATGAAGTACATGGAGGTTAATGGCGCATTACCCTAGGCAGGGATATGCATGGATAATCGATTTTTTTTTTCTAAGGCATTGGATAAAATGGCTCGTGGATATTTTAATCTATGGAGTATGGACTATGTACCTAAGGATATTAGGCGCAAGAGTGGTCTATTTATACATCAGATTATTGGAATGATCCTGTTGTGAATAACTTTTATCATCTACGGTTTATATCTCTAGTCAAGAGGTAGAAAATAGCTCGGGTGAGCTTCAGGTTTATGGCTGCAATAACATAAATATGTGTGTTGGTAAACTTTAGGTAAAATGTGATCTTATGGTATGGATCCTATTGGTTACCTATATGGCACATATCATGGACATTCTTGGATGGGCACATATCTGTTTACTGGCCCAGGGATATTGGTTATCTAACGCTGCAGAACAGGTTTAGCTTGCGTGTTCAGGACATGGAATGAAGCTGCAGTCAGCCGCATATAAACATATCTGGCATTCTAAGGCATATACATTGTAAAAATAGCATGGCAAGCCTAGGTATGAACTTTGAGCATAAGGAAGATAAAGTACGGTAAGTTAAAGAGATGAAAACCAAAGTTAAAGGGTTACATCTCGCGAGGTATTCCGAGGTACCCGCACCCTCAGCCAAATGTTTGAAACCAATGGCGCGAACGCCAGAAATGTTATCAAAATAAGAGCCATAAAGTTAACCCACAAAAGGGTATAGATGTTTTAAAGGAAACTGATGATCAATAATCATGGAACGGGATTGTCAGGGAAAACATCGGGAACATCTTGATCAGGAGCTGGATCGGCTTTCTCTAAGTCTTCCATCTGAACCTCTAGGCTGGTACCGTCCGCACCCTGAGCCTCACCTTCAGGTTCCGACTGGACAACCTTCTCATGATCTGCTGCAGCCTCAACTTCTTTCTTCTTAAGCTCATCCACCATCTTCACCGCATCATCACCAAGCAAAGTCCAATCCAAGGACGGGAAGTGATCATATGTAGACTCAATGTAGTCATTCACCCCTCGGCTATACCCGGCTTCAAACTTCTCCCGCTTGGCCGCTTCACGGGTGGACCTCTCCAAAGCGATGGTGGTATTGAGGGAATCCAACTTCTTCTTAAAATCTCCGACTTTCTTCGTATAAGAAGCCTTTAGGGCATCTTTCTCAGCATCAAGGTTGATAATAGAAGTGTTCAGTTGGTCACGTTCTTTCAAGAGCTTAGCCTCGGAAGCCTTAAGCTTCTTGCTGGCATCAGCTAACTTCTTCTTCTCATCTTCGCTTGTTTTCAAAAGGGATTTCAACTGCCTAACTTCTTCAAGTAACTTCTGATCACCACAGGCCGCTACCACCATCTCCTCATTACGTTTTAAGGTATGGAAAAGACTTTGAGCTTCGCACCAGGTGGTTGCCTTTGCTGCTTCAGAAAAGCTCATTTTGTCCCATTCGGCAATAACCTCTTCTGAAATTTGGCTTCCTGCCATGGCAAAAAACTTGCGGAATAGAGAATTGGAACCTTCACCTGGGGTACCAGGGGTTGATGGCTTAGACTTTTTGCTGAGGCGGGATCCCGGGGCTTTGACAGAATCAGTGGCAACTTCTGGTGGCAATTTCCTTTTGGATGAAGTGGTAGACTTGTCTTGGGAGGCAGTAGTTGATTTCATCCTGGATATGGGGGTAGCCTCGATGGGAACAGTATCTTTTTCCTCGTCTCCAAAGAGGTCATCATAGCTTGCAGACTTGTTGACAAAAGATGGCACGCCAGAAGCCATATCTGAAAGGAAAATTAAAGGTTAGCGTATGAAAATTTTAAATATACAGATGAGATAATAGTATGTTAACAATGCACGCAGGATGGTATGAAGCGTAAAAAATATGATAAGAGGACCTATTTTGTTGGAGGCTTCAGCTTCAGAGCTCTCCGCTGGATTTGGGTTCGAGATTCTCTCATTTGGCAAAAAGCCACATCTTCTAAGGTTTTGATATGTCAGCATGTTGCCCAGTAATAAACAATTGTAGAAGGGGGGTTGAATACAATTGTATAAGATTCTCGACTTAATAAGATATGAATCACAAATATGAAATAATAATAACAGCTTTATTAAATCTGATATAAAACTGTTACAAAACTCTCTCAAGAAATTCTGATGTTCTTGAGAGCTGCTAGCTTACAAAAAACTCTCTCAAGAAATTCTATGTTCTTGAGAGCTTCTATGCGTTTGATTCTCTCTCGCTCTTTGAACCAAATCCTAAAACTGTGTTTATATACTACACAGCTTCTCTATCAATGATAAGTCCTAATCAATTACAAAGATTGAAACCTATCCATAATCGATAGCTTCATTACTACAAACCAGGAACCGACAGAATAATCTTCCTTATTTAACTAGACTCCAAATATAACTCGAAATAGGAATCCTGATCAGCTTCCAGTCCTGATGATCAAACCTGATCCCAGTCCTGATATTCATTCTGATCCTGACGACCATGCAATCCTGATGACGTCAGCAATCCTGATCAGTTGAAGTCTAGATCCTGACGATCATTGAATCCTGATCTAACAATCTCCCCCAATCTTATACTTTGTGAAATAAAGTATAGATTCCTAAGATTCAATGATGTCAAAAACATATTTACAAAATGTACAAGTATCTTCAGTAGCAACTTATCTGTTTAAATTATTTGATAAAACATATTCATCTTCAAGAAGTTGGATAACAAATTTTCTTCTTTTTCTTCAAGAATTTGAATCAGTCTTTCCTTAAGATTTCTGAGTTCTTCATCTTCCTCATTAATCTGGTAAATAGCTGCTCTGAGATTCTGTATGGAGCTTCTTTGTAGACTGTGCTCTTCAAGCAAAAGATAAGCAATTTCCTTCCTATCAGGATTGAGAGTAAGTTGAGTCATGCCAAAAGTCACTTCTTTAACAGCAGAGCCCCTTTGCATTTCCACATCCTGTCCCCTTTGATTTAAGTACATGGGAGTATAATTACCATAGAAATTTCTATTTCCATCCAGTCTTCTTCTTATTGTTGACAAGATCATGTCACTCCATTCTTTGCACACTTTATTCTTCCATCTTAACAGATAATGAACATATTTCAGTTCTTGTGTAGTTTTCATCAGCAGATCTTGAATGGATAGAATCTTCACACTACCATCTTTCATGAAGTACAAAAGTTTTTCTTTCTTTTCAATACCATCATGACAATCTATAACTATATCAACAGCTAATAAATTGTTCAGGTTTTCAGAAGTTAAAGTACCTCCAATTTCAGTCAAGGAGTAAGGATCAACATATGACATATTCAGATATTCAGCATCCCTGTGTCCAATACCTCCTCTTGAATTACTTGACAATTGCTTCAGATTTGAAAACATTCGTAGCCAGAGTGCTTTTGATCTAACCATGTCAGATAAATCATCAACACTTGAAGCACTTGTTATAATTCCTCCATTCTGAAAATTGATAGGTGTATTACACCTCAGTGTACTTATGTGTTTCCACTTCTTATCTTTCTCTTTTTCAAAAGCATAGTTTCTTTCTAGTAAAGATTCTTGTCTGCTTGAATTTCTCCATAATCTTCTGTTTGAGAGTTTAAGCCTTTGTACATAGAGATTGAAATCTCTATTTGTTCTTCTTGTGATTTCTCTTCTTCTGGCTTCTTCTTCTTCATCCACTTCCTTGTTGTGAGAATTAACCACAGTAGATAAGATTAACAAATCAATTTCTTGCAGAATTTCAGATTCATCAGGATCTTGAACATTATCAGGAACAATGTCAGGATTAGAATCTTCAATTTGATTTGTTTTGCAGAGAATTAATTGTCTTGGCTTTCTTCTCAATTCAGGTTCTTCTTCAACATTTCCATCATCACCAAAAGTAGACATGTCAGGAACTACTAGATTTTGAGTAGGTTCAGGAATTTCTTCTATTAATAAACCTCTAGACCTTGTCTTTCTAGGCACTGTTTGAGTTGAAGAACCTCTTCTACCTCTTCTAGCTCCTCTCCTACCTCTGCTTCCTCTACCTCTGGCAGGAGCAGGGTTATTAAAACTTTCCATCATTTCTCTCTGTTGTCTTAAGAATTCTTCATGTGAGAGATCAGGATATTCTTCACTTGCTGTAGAGAGTGATTTCCTTGCAAACAATTGTTGAACTCTTTTATCAGTATGATATAGAGTAAAAATTCTGCCATCTTTTGTAGAGAACTTCTGGAATAGATTTGATGCATCTTCAGGATTATCAATAATCACATCTTCATCACCTTCAGGAATTGTAGCAAGAGTCTGTTTATGACCAGGTATCAGGATTTGTTCTTCCGTCAGGATCTGAGATTGCACCAATGTTCTTACTGTCCTTACTCCAGAATCAGAAACATGAGTTGGCTGCGTTGTTTGACTTTGAGAAGTTTGAATTGTCTTCATAACAGCAGCATAAGAGGTTTCTCCTTGTAGAATTTTGTCACCGCCATCATTTCCAGTATTATCATCATCATTATTTCTCAATACTAGACCAGGTGTACATTTTGTCTGACTTACCTTCTCCCCCTTTTTGACATCAGCATTTGACAATATATTCAAAATTAAGGCAAGAGAGGTTTGAATGTCAGTTACCTTTGTATCAAGAGAATCAATTCTTCTGTTGATGGAGGTTTGTTCAGAAACAACAGATTTCACTTGAGATTCCACTATCCTTAGTTGAAGAACAGTAGGCACCTTTGTAAAACTCATAGAAATATTGTCCCTCACCAACTCAGTTGCAGCTTTGACAGAATCAATTTCATGTTTCAGGCTTTTAGATAAAAGAGTTGTAGCCTTCAGATGATTCTTCAAATCTGGATTCTCTATCATCTTCACTGCATCATAAGCATGATCCAAGGCATATGGATAGTTGACAGATTCATCAGACCTATACCATTCATTTTCCCATTGATGCCTTTTCAATTGCTCAGCAGGATTGATCTCAGAAGGAATAGAAAAGTCTTGTCTGAAGTCTTTTCCAGTAGAAGCCTTGCCAGCCATGAATGTGCTTGATGAACCAAAATTAGTTCCAAGACTAGATTTTAGTACTCTGGCAAGTTGTTCCTTCTCGTCATTATTATCATCATCACTATCATCAGAATCACCATCATCATGAGTAACATCAGGATCAGGAATAACTATACCTTTCAGTTTATCCTGTGAATCTGTGATATGATGGTCCATTGGTCTTGATCGTAGTGGTTGAATCAAAATTGGCTCAACATCAGGAGCACCACTATCATCAGGATGAACACCGTTAGGATTTGATAAGCTTGCATCAGTATCTGTTACCAATGGTTCTTGTGTAGCATGAGGTTCTGAAGTTGCTTCAACACTTTGAGTTGGAGGTTCTTCTGTGCTTCCCTCATTGACAGTGTAACGCCCCCAAATCCGGGGTCAAAGGATTTGGTCGTCACACTGCACTCTTAATCCAAACAACCTGTTCAATATAAAATCAACACAATAATAATAATATCTGTGACCCCAACTCTACCAAGAATCTTTAAAGGTTATAGTGCTAGAAACAAGAATCCAAAATTTCCATTACATAAAATTTTTCCTCTTTACAACCATTCTCTTTACATACAATCTAAAACACTAGTATAACTTCGATAAGAAGTATACCAGGCCACTATTCTTATACAATATCTTATTCAATAGAAAACATCTATATACAAATAAAACAAGTATGAGCGAATGAATTGCTCAGCAAACGCATTATTAAATATAATACGAAAGGTTTCCAAAATAAACTTTGGATTTTCAAATAAACAAGCCTTTGGCTTAAACATTTGTAATCTCTAATATTTTCAAATCAAGTTTGGTAATTTACCACAATTTCTCATTCTTCTTCTCTCAATTGAATAGTTTAAAACACAAAAAGATTCATATTGGTCGTTACGACGACCGAATCAACAATATCTACAATAGTAAGTACAAAATATGAAATAAATATAACTCATACGTCTTCAAGACCATAGTTTGTACAAAAATACTAATTTTGAAGATAACAGGTCTATTCATAACATTCTCTGAAACCAACAACTCTGGAAGGGTAGAATAATCAAGGAGTAAGAATGAGCCATCACGCTCGGTCATGAAATAAAGAACGCACTTCAAGACTTTAATATAGTACCGACTAGGTATGCGGTATGAATAAAACTCATCAAGATAGATATCTCACGACTGCCAATGGAATCACGGAAGTGGATTTCGACTATTTGGAATCCAAATGAATTAAGAGTAAGTGATTTCAGCAAGATTGAAACCACCATTTATTAATCAACAATCAACAATTTTACGCAACGAATAAACCTGAATATCAGGTCATAACTCACAAGTACAAAACATATGGATGTAACTCATCCCAGAAATAAGAATTAATATTAGAATTGGATTTTTAACATTTATCAAATCAAAGGTTGTGCTGCTGGCCAGCCACGCATCAACCCCGGACTTGCTTATAGCAAAGTCCTCTACTGGATCCTAGGCCAATCTGGGCCTTAATTTATTCCGACCATAATTATGGCCCGACCAATTACTGGTCCCATTTAAAAACATTCCAATCCTATATTATATACGTCAGGTGTCAGAACAATTGACAACCTTACTTCGACAATCAGGTGTCGGAAGAATCGACAACCTAATACAACAATTGCAGGAAAACTCACGTTCCAAGAAACAGTTCAATTATGAAGAATCCATTAAGGAATAACAATATAATCTAGTATCGACGAGATCGACACAATATGGGGAGCTGCATATGAAAAGTGACAATAATATAAGCATCGACGAGTTCGATGTAACAACTGGGATATAATGAAGAATAAACAATGACATGCTCAACAATATTTAGTCTGATATGAAACAGGCATTATGATATCAACAGAATTTGTAACAACTCAATATAGAATAGGGTTCAAAGAACAGGCTCTAGATGGCCTCAACAGTTCAAATTATCACATCATGGAAGAATTAGTTAAGATTCAACAATCTGGTAAGTGACAAGAAAGTCAAGTTCAAGTTTAAGAAAAATTCAGGGTGAAGTTTATAAATGAAGAAAACAAGGGTTTATTAACTTCTGACAGAAATAGTTCAAGTCCTTCGAACATATACTTATAATAGATAAGCCTCGTATTTGAAGGAAGTAAACTAAATCATGCACAGCATAAATGAATTCGAATCAGGGAATGGATCAGATGATCGCATTAACAAGAAATGATAATAATACTTGCAAGGGTGCAGGATGGAAAAATGGAATACTTGTAGAACAAGTACCACAACTTCGGAATTTAAAATAACATTTTCAACATAGGGTTCACAAGTTCCCACTCATCTAGGGTTGGCAATATTCCAACCTAATGTTTTAAAATCATGTCTTTTAAAAGAAAGCCTTAGTATACGGCCCATAATTATCTCTTCAAACTTTTCAATATAATAAGTATATTTTTCCAATCAATATGAAAATATGAATCTAAACTCAAAAGGTATAAAAGAGTACTCGTCAATTTACGAGATTAAATAACATACTTGCAATTCAATGCAAAGAAATCAACATTTGAAAATTCAGTAATAAGCATTCAACATGCATACTAATAATTCAAGATAATATCCCTTAATTAATAAGCAAGGGTATAAACACTTGCCTCTGGTCCTTAGCTATTTCGTAACGCTGAAACAATACGATTCCCTCCTTATCCTGTCTTATCGCACGATTCTCTACTCCCGTCCTTCTTTGCTTTAACGCTCTTGCGAATACCACTAGTCTGCTTCTACCATTTCGAATCCATGTGCCAGCCTCGATAGTCAAACATGAGACGGTACTTAGTCTTCAACGTATGATTTCACATTCCATAAACGATTGTAACTTAACTTCGATAATCTGACTCGTCTCGTCCAATAGCCTCTGTTGCACAGACAACCACATTTCAATTGATAGAATGATCACAACTAACTATACAAGTAATCCTCGTAACTTGCTTGACGAAACTCCCCATACTATAAAAGTCAACGGCCTCGTAAATCTCACTTTCTAACATAACCGACAAATTTCTATCCCAACTACCCCTCGTGATGATATTAGACACGACCAAATACTCAAACAAGTCTCAACACAATTTATTCGCATGCATGACTCAACAACAGATAATTCACATCATTCACATAACATATTTAAACAAGTAACCGGTTACGTATCGGACGTCCGGTCTAATTTACGATATTTAAAACTCAGACACTAGCCCTAGTACGGGCATATACGGACTATAAAACACATTACACAACTCATACAAACCATATAGCACTTATAACCATTTTTAAAACATCACACGAAGCTTATTTGAATTTAAATAAGCCACAAACAATTTTTTAAATCAAAAATCGGATTTTTAAATCCAATATAAGTATTTTAAATGCAATTAAATCAATTAATAAAATTAATTGACACTCTTTAAATGCTCAAACTATTTTTAAATAAATGAACCAAGCTAGAAAATAATTAAACTTAATTTTAATTAATTAAATCTAATTAATAATTAATTATTAAGAATTAACTGATTAAAAGAATTAATCAATTAATTAAATTAATTAATTATTAATCAAAAATAATTAAAATAATTAAATTTAATCAATTTTCGAATTTAAATAAATATTTATGAATTTATAAAATTTTCGGAATAATAAAAATGTATTTTTAAATCAAAGATATGATTTTTTAGAATTATAAAACTATTTTTGAATTATTTTTAAAATAAAAACCAAGAAACACTATTCAGAAAAGGGATTAGGGTTAGGAGGATTGAAACCGGGTCGGGTTGGATGGCTAACCGGGTCGCGAAGAACACGACCGGGTCGCCAAGAACAGCCGCCGGTTTCTGGCAACGTTCCGGCCGACCGGTCGGTCTCCGGCCTCCCGACTCACCCCACAACCCTCAGTTTCATCCCCACTTCAACCCACAAACTCACCACAACACTTATACAAACCAAACCGTGCCCACAAATCGCCCAATCGAACCCGGAGTTGGCCGGAAAACGCGAAAGCCGGCGAGCTTCGATTTTCCGGTCACCTCCATAACCCAATCCAAACTTAAAACTAATCACATAATCAAACTCCCCATTACCCGATCTATCTAATGGTATAAACACAATCGAGAACCGATCAATCAATCAAAAATCCGGCCGAAACTAAAACATTTTCCGGTGACTTCTATAATTTCCGATTTGGCCATTTTCGAACTCAAAAATTCACACAAAAATCATCAGTATGCTTCTCATGACATGTACAATCCAACCATGTACTCAATTAACAAGAACAATCAAGAACAAAGATGTCCCCAAATCAATAAATTCGAATTAAATAATTAAAAATCAAGAAATTCGAAATTCTTACCCACACAGATGATGATGATGGATTCGGATAGAAGATGATGAGAGATTCATTTTGATTACAAGAACATCGAAATCGGAATCCGATAACGCCTTCAAATTTGAGTTTGATTCTCAAGAACACGAAGAACACGTTCAGGGGTTTTTCGGATTTTTAACTGTAATTAAGCTTGATTATACGAAAAAAAAAGTACGATTTGCCTTTTTATAATAAACGGAAAATAATACCTCAAACGGCATTTTTGGATCGATACTGATCCGATGGATCGCTTTAAATACAATTTAACAAAATAAACGCTTTAAATCTTTAATAAAGCAGAATACACGTTTCACGAGACGATGAGCATCCATAAAGTACGGATAACTACAAGTATCGTTTAATACAAAATATACGAACCAAAATACCTCTATTACGAATATTTTTGAGTACTTCCCACTTTAACAAATGAAATATTGGTACGAACGATATACCAATCTCCCGAATAATTTGGGAACGATCCAAATTTTCATTTCGATAATTAAAATAAAATAAAATAGTATGACACCCTTTTCAAACTAATTTCAAATTCCCCACACATTTCACATAGCACCACAATATCACATATTCAATCATTTAACGAATAACTTAGCACGTTTAAACAGATAAATCATTTAATAACTCTTAATATGAAATTAAAATTTCATTTCACATCATTTAATAACACGTAATTTTCCCGGATCTTACATCCTTTCCCCCTTAACAGGATTCTGTCCTCAGAATCAACTTGCGCAAACATAGGTGGATATTTTCCAACATCTCATTCTCAAATTCCTAGGTTGACTCTTCAACCTTAGGATTTCTCCTCATACTCATACTAATTTGACTCCTCTATTACTCATCACTCTCTCATACTGACTCAATATCTCAATTGGTTACTCAACATAGAACAATTTAACTAAATCTCTATAGGTTCGTATTTTATGAAATACACTATGAATACACCACTCATGGAGTGGTACGCAAACTTATACGCAACTTTCCTAACACGCAGTAAACCGACATAAGGTAGCAATTCAAAATTGTCATAATAACTGTTGTCGTAAGAAAATCTAATCAACGGTAAATGGTCCTTCCAATTACCTTAAAATTTTAGTACACAACCATAGTCTGTCTGAATTATTTAATTAAGTCGCGGATCTCTGTCAAATACATTTGAACCCGTCATTCCATGCCGTACTATTACCTCATTCAAATAGCTAGAGATGAACCAATTCATCTAATAAATATCTCTCGTTAATCGGTCAATAATAACTCAAATAACATCATGATTAGCTCTAAGCCTTAGCAACTCTACTGCAAAGTCTATCTTAATATGTTTCCACTTCCATTCAGGAATCTCTTTAGTTGTAATCATCTACTATACCTCTGTTACTCTGTCTTCATTTTCTAGCATCCCAAGCACTTAAATACTCACCAACATTAATATCCTTTTTAAACCTCTTATATATCCTTACATTTCCTTCTTATCCCTTATTCTTTCTCGTTCCCTCCTGTAACTGAATTCCATTTATTTCTCCATAACTCTTTCCTTTATGTAGCCCTTTCTCTTTAATCAATTCTGGTTGAACCCTTAATTCTGTCATTTCTTCTTATTAATCTCTTGTTATCATAACCTTAAAGCTCTATCCTTTCTAATCCTTGTACCGAAGATATTTACATCTCTGATCTCTTTTTTTTTTCTACTCATACTATCAGCCATCCATATTCTTGGGTCAACTTTATCTACCTCCAATATATTTAACAACTGCTTTCAACGATCACATACCTTCCGTGCCAAACAAATATTCAGTTTAAAACAATCACTCATTACCTCATCCATTGTCTTTAAATCCTTATTAACACCTCTTCGTCTTCTTTTCCTATTTACAATTGGGAGAATATTCCTTATCAACTTGGTGACTTAATCCCATATCTTTAAAATTGTTCTACCTAGTTCCAATAACTTAATTGCTCTCCATCTGATTCCTAAATAATTCAGAAGATACATTCACAGTAACACTCATGACACCTTTTCCATGGTTCCATCTCATTTCCCAAACAGCTTGATCAACTCGACATTATCTTGATTCTCATTCTATACATCCACATTGGCTAGTAAGATCTACCTTAACTATCGTGAGCAAAAGACTTGCAATCATATCATACAATCCTGAAATACTCAAAGATCAACTCATTCTCCATTATTAGCCTATCATCAAATCTTAAAAGTTCTTCTCATTGAGACAAAAACCTATTATGTCCATCTTCCACAACACGGGATATCATTAGCACAATTACACATTTTTCCCCAAATTTCCAATCAACTCCTGAATTATCTAACTTCACCTTTCCATATCGTAACGTTAATCGATAGAAAGAGAACAACTGGCTCCGTTACATGTTACTAGTATTCTAATCGCATTGTAATCCGCTTTCGCTCGTGGTAATTCAATCGCAAATTCTTCGTTCATTATGGTAGGGTAAATTTCCTCCCAACCTGGTGGCATACCTTCCAGATTATTTGAAATAAAAAAAATTCATGATATTTTGAAGAGAAAAGGTTCTGTATCATAGCAAATGTTCCCCAATTGGGGTTACCAAGTCTGCATATTCCAAAGCAAACATTATTGGAAATAAAATAATCACTGAGAGATCAATTTGATCACATGAACTCAATGTTGTGTGTCTCCATTAAGACAGTACTAAAGGTAATTAGCCTTCTTGTATTGCACAACACACAAGTGACGGCGTCCCATCAGACTTCTATCACATAGACAGATAGTCCTTGTGTCCCCTATAAATAGGGTTGTTTGTCTCAGTTGGAGTAGTGAAACATGAAAGAAATTTACGGTCAAAATAACAACCAAGACCTCTCGATAAGAAATCTCGAATACACACCTTGGATTGAAATTGAATAAATTCCAAAGGTGTTATTTCAAAAAAAAAAAAGAACAACCAGAAAGGAAGTATCAACAAATAGTGTTACATCACAATTAGAGTTATCCACTCCGGAAGAATGAAGGAGTTGGAATTTAAATAACATATTTTTCAACAAGCCTCAAAAATTTTGAAATAGGTATCACAACTTCCTCTGATGCAATTGCAATCATGATTGATCAAAAGTATCAAGTACAAGGTCAATGTTAGATCAGAATTCAATGATCGACAGAAGCTAGACTCAACTGATCAGGATTGCTGACGTCATCAGTATTGCATGGTCATCAGTATTTGATCAAGCGTCAGTATCTTATTGATCATCAGGATTCCTACTCAGACTATGATCAGGATTGATCATCAGAACTTGAAGCTGATCAGGATTCCTACTTCGAGTTATATTTGGAGTCTAGATAAACATGGAAGTTTATTCTATTTGTTCCTGGTTTGTAGAATGTAGCTATCGATTAAGGATAGGTTTCTATCTTTGTTATTGATTAGGACTTATCTTGTTATTGATAGAGAAGCTGTGTGCACTATATAAACACAGTCTTGGTTTCGATTTATGTATTCATTCGAGAGAGAACATAATCGAATAGAAGCTCTCGAGAACATAGAATTTCTTGAGAGAGTTTTTGTAAACTAGCAGCTCTCAAGAACATCAGAATTTCTTGAGAGAGTTTGTAACAGTTTTATATCAGATTTAATAAAGCTGTTATCTTTCTTTTCATATTTGTGATATATACATTAAGAAGTCGATTATCTTACTCTATTGTATTCAACCCCCCTTCTACAATAGATTATTACTGGGCAACAATTGGTATCAGAGCAAACTGATTTAATTCTGAATCAGATACGATCTAAAGATGTCGACAACCAAGTATGAAAGCATGAAGATTCCCATCTTAAAGATATCAGAATATCCTACATGGAGGGTAAAGATGCTGATGTACCTGGAGGCTATGGATCCTGACTACTTGGACAGGATTCGTGATGGACCATATATACCAACAAAGTTCGTAGAACGAACAGATACAGTACCAGAACATTATGTGGTCAAAGCTAAAGCTGAATGGACTCCAGAAGAAAAAGCTCATGTACTCAGGGAACCAAAGATAAAGAATATCTTGCATAATAGCCTTGATGTTGTCATGTCAAACAGAGTGATTGCATGCAAGTCTTCAAAAGAAATCTGGGATACTTTGGAAACTCAGTGCCAGGGATCTGCATCTGTTAAGAAAAACAGAAGGGCTCTTTTGATTCAAGAATATGAACAATTCGATGCAAGACCTGAAGAGAGCCTGGCTGATCTATATGATAGATTTCTGACACTATTGAACAGCTTATCCTTAGTTGACAAAGTATATGAAACTGAAGATTCAAACACCAAATTTCTTAGAGCTTTACCTGAAGAATGGGATACTCAGACCTCAATCATTAGACACCAGTATGATCTGAACATTGTGTCTCTTGATGAGATCTATGGGATGCTAAGAACTCATGATCTTGAAGTTCAACAGAGAAAGAACAAGAAAAGCAGCAAGGCAAAGTCAATTGCTTTGAATGTAGAAGCAAAATCAAAAAGGAAAGCTATGGAGGTCTCTAGAAGGAAAGCAAGAGTAGCTGAGTCTGATCCTGACGACTCTTCATCAGATACTGATGGCAATTCTGATGCCAATACTGGTGATGAATCTTCTGATTCAGACATGGAAGAGATGGTTGCTATGATTGTCAGAAACTTCAGAAGGATGAAGTTCAGGAAGAATAGAAGACAAGGCAACTTTCAGAAAAAGATCTTCAAAGCAGACAAAGACAAGTATATCAAAAAGGACAGCAAGGGTAGCAAATTTGACAAGTCAAAGGTTAGATGCTACAAGTGTAATGGTATGGGTCACTTTGCTTCTGAATGCAACAAGACAAAGACACTCATCACATCAAGCAAGGATTGGATAGACTCTTCCTCAGAATCTGATACTGAGGTAGTCAACTATGCGTTAATGGCCAATGCTGATGTAACTGCTGCTCCTGATGATAAGGTACTAAATACTATCTTTGATTTTGATACTGATAATGCTTCTGAGTTAAGACGTTTTCTAAAGTCATTACATATTAGCTTTAGAAGTCAAACTGCTGAGAATACTAGAATCTTATCTGAGATGTCTGACCTTAGAAAGAGGAATGAGATATTAGAAGCTGAATTTTCTCGTATGCAAGAAGTACAAAAAGAATGTGATAATGCTAAACACATGCACTTAGAGATGACATCTAAATGTACTTCCCTTGAAAAAGAACTTGAATATGCTAATGAGAAAATCAGAACCTGGACAGACTCTGGTAGGAAATTTCATGAGATTAATACCTCTAAGAATTGGAAAGAGTGTCTAGGATATAAGTCAGATGAAGATAAGAAATTAGCAGAGAAAATTGTCATTGATGAGACAGTCAGTCCAAAGACCTATAGACATGTTATAGACTCAACCAAATCTAAGATTACTCCTGTTAATTTTGTTTTTGGTAAGGATTCCAATTCTACTTTTGAAAAGGGATCTTCTTCTACTCAAGGAATTAAAATTATAAAGTCTAAACCTGTCATGAACAAAGTCACTAAGAATGTAGGTCTATTGTCTCAGAAATAGCTTAAAGATAAAATCTGTGAGGTTACAGATAAGAAAAAGGGAGCTACTGTTAAGAGAAACAGGAATGGTAAAATTGGGATCAATAAAGAAAATGGTTATAAGTATATCCCAAATGCACCTAGAAAGAGTTGTTTTAATTGTGGTAACTCTAATCATCTTGCTATTGATTGTAAAAAGAGTAAGAAGAAAATTGCTGAGATTCCTAAGTCTGATGTTAGGAATAAATCAGTATTTTACAAACCACAAAATTCCTGTTTTCATTGTGGTAGTCTATGGCATTCTATTTATACATGTAAAGAGTATCATGACTTGTACTATAACTTTTATGATCCATTGCCTAAGTTTGAAAGTAGTACAAAGTCTGATAGAACTGAAAATGTCATAGTGAAGCATGCTTTTGTTAATACTGATACTGACAAAGCAAATCCTGATGGAGTAAATCCTGTCAGGACTGCTAAAGTCAAAAAGTCTTCTGCTGTTAAATTTAATAAAATGCATGAACAAGGAATCCAACAAGTGTGGGTTCCTAAACATTCTGACTAGTGTTTTACTATTCTGATGCAGGGTAAAAGGAAAAATGTGTTAGTCATGGATAGTGGATGTTCTGTGCACATGACTGGAAACAAAGCCCTGTTATCAGAATATGAGGAAAAAGCTGGCCCAACTGTGTCTTATGGAGATGGCAACATTGGACAAACCTTGGGATATGGCGATATAATCATTGGAAATGTCATCATTGAAAAAGTAGCTCTAGTGAAGGGACTAAAACACAACTTGTTGAGTATTAGTCAAATCACTGACAGAGGTTATCATGTCAATTTCTATTCCACACATTGTGAAGTAGTCAGTAAAGCAACAGGGAAGATAGCACTAACTGGCTACAGGCATGGTAACATATATGAAGCCAACATTCTCTCAGATACTGATGGCTCCCCTACATGTTTCATCAGTAAAACTTCAGTAGATGAAAGTTGGAATTGGCACAAGAAGCTTTCTCATCTCAACTTCAGCAACATCAATGAGTTGGTTAAGAAAGAGTTAGTAAGAGGATTACCTAATGTCTTATATACACCTGATGGACTCTGTGATGCATGCCAAAAAGCAAAACAAAGAAGGACATCATTCCAGAGTAAATCAGAATCCTCTATTGAAGAACCATATCACATGCTACATCTTGATCTGTTTGGTCCAGTCAACATCATGTCCATCAGTAAGAAAAGGTACACTCTTGTAATTGTTGATGAATATTCTAGATTCACCTGGGTGTATTTTCTGCATAGAAAAGATGAAACTCCTGAAGTTCTGTTGGATCATGTGAGGATGATTGAGACAACCACAAAGTACAAAGTCAAGATTCTGAGAAGTGATAATGGTACTGAATTTAAGAATTCAAAGATGGAAGAGTTCTGCAAATACAAAGGAATCATTCAACAATTCTCTGCTCCTGGCACACCTCAGCAAAATGGAGTAGTAGAAAGGAAGAATAGAACTCTTATTGAAGCTGGCAGAACTATGTTGGAAGAAGCTAAATTACCTACATATTTCTGGGCAGAAGCAGTCAACACAGCATGCTATACACAAAATCTCACATTGATAAACAGGCATGGTGTCACTCCTTATCAGTCACTCAAGGAGAAGAAACCAAGTCTGAAGCATTTGCATGTGTTTGGCTGTAAATGTTTTGTTCTCAGAACTCATCCTGAACAGTTAGGGAAATTTGAAACAAAGGCTGATGAAGGAATATTCATAGGTTATCCTACATCAAGAGCCTTCAGAGTTTTTAATTTGAGAACAAGAACTGTCATGGAGTCAATTCATGTATCTTTTGATGATAAGAAGATAACTGGAATCATTGAAGACTCGCATGATAGATTGTTATTTGAAAATGAAGCTTCCAAGGAACCTGAAGAAATTGAATCAGATCCTGTCAATTCATCAGATACTGATGGGTCACCAAATCCTGATGACTCACCAGGTACTGATGGTGCTAATACTGATGATGCAAACAACAGTGATACAACTAGTAGTGCTAATGTTGAGGGGGAGCAACGGCATTCAACTACAAGTTCAGAGTCAACTCAATCATCAGGACAGAATTCTTCAGATACTGATTCAAGTGAAGATCCTGATAACACATCAGGAGGGCATAGCAATAATTCAGGGAGAGCTTCAAATCAATCAAATTCTTTCAATCAAGATAACACCAATCCAGGGGGAGCATCTACTTCAAGAAACAATTTGACACCAGCAAAGAAATGGACAAAAGATCATTCTCCTGATTTGATAATTAGAGATCCTGATGCAGGTGTTCAAACAAGAAGTGCAACTCAGAATGAATGTTTATATAATAACTTTCTATCCAAGGAGGAGCCTAAGAACGTTGAAGATGCACTTAAAGATGCTGATTGGGTTACTGCAATGCAAGAAGAACTGAATGAATTTGAAAGGAATGAAGTCTGGAAACTGGTACCAAGACCAAAGAATAGATCAATTGTTGGTACAAAGTGGATTTTCAAGAACAAGACTGATTCTGATGGAGTCATTATCAGAAATAAAGCTAGACTAGTTGCAAAGGGGTATTCCCAACAAGAGGGAATTGACTATGATGAAACTTTTGCTCCTGTTGCAAGACTAGAAGCCATCAGGATATTTCTTGCTTATGCAGCACATAAGAAATTCAAGGTTTTCCAGATGGATGTTAAAAGTGCTTTCTTAAATGGTGAACTGGAGGAAGAAGTTTATGTTGAACAACCTCCTGGTTTCATTGATCCTACATATCCAGATCATGTCTACAGACTGGATAAGGCACTTTATGGACTAAAGCAAGCTCCAAGAGCATGGTATGAAACCTTAGCTCAATTCTTACTGGAAAGTGGATTCAAAAGAGGTGCAATTGATAAAACTCTATTCTATTTGAATCATGGTAAGGATTTGCTTTTAGTTCAGATCTATGTGGATGATATCATTTTTGGGTCAACAAACAATAAGCTGTGTGAAAAGTTTTCCAAGCTTATGCAGTCAAGATATCAAATGAGCATGATGGGAGAAATGAGTTACTTTCTGGGTCTTCAAGTTAAACAGACTGATGAAGGGATTTTTATTAATCAGTCTAAATACACAAGGAATTTACTGACAAGGTTTAACATGCAAGACAGTACTCCTGCTTCAACTCCCATAGCTACAGCTACCAAACTTGATCCTGATCAAGGTGAAGAGGTAGATGTAACTCACTACAGAGGAATGATTGGCTCTTTATTGTATCTCACTGCCAGTAGACCAGATATCATGTTTGCAACCTGTCTATGTGCAAGATTTCAAGCAAAACCTAGAGAACCACATCTGATTGCAGTCAAAAGAATTTTCAGATATCTCAAAGGCACTCCTTCACTTGGCCTTTGGTATGCAAGGGAATCAGATTTTGGGTTGTGTGGTTATTCAGATGCTGATTTTGCAGGATGCAAAATAGACAGGAAAAGTACTTCAGGAAGTTGTCAGTTTTTGGGTGGAAGACTAGTTTCATGGTTCAGTAAAAAGCAGAAATCTATTTCCACTTCAACTACAGAAGCTGAGTACATTGCTGCAGGAAGTTGTTGTGCTCAGATAATGTGGATGAGAAATCAGTTGTTAGATTATGGCCTGTCATACTCAAAAATCCCTATTTATTGTGATAACCAAAGTGCTATTGCAATGACAGGAAATCCAGTTCAGCATTCTCTTACTAAACACATAAGTATCAGATATCACTTTATAAGAGAACAGGTTCTGGAAGGAACAATTGAACTTCACTTTGTTCCTACTGATCAACAACTAGCTGATATATTCACCAAGCCACTACCTGAAGCTATTTTCAATAAATTGGTGAATGAACTTGGAATGATGAATTTTGAGAATTTCTGAGGAAAAGCTACAGAGAGGAAATCCTGATAACTGTCAAATCCTGATGGTTATTCAGAAAGGTATGTATCTTTGATCAAATCCTGATAGGACTCAATCCTGACAGGAAATCAATTGGTCAAATCCTGATGTTCAGATATTGAAGCTGGTATGAAAACCAGAGGTTCTATGCTAATTTGTCATTAACACTCCTGGTAAACTCTGGACAATTAGATTATTACTTAGTCTTTGATTAAGTTTTCAGTCTTAATTATCAATTTCAATTTCATTATTATCAGAGTTTATTATTTATCATCTCTATATCACTATGAGTGTTACTAACAAATTTTGCAGGCAAGTACAGGAAGAAAACAATTGAGAAAATAGACAAATTTCATTAATACTTGAAGATACATTACACATGAAATATGGAAATTACATATTTGTTTTCCTAGTCTATTTTCTACTCAGGAACTCGTGCTTTACAAATAAGCATGAACACGTGCCCTGCAAATTAGCATGAATGCTCCTGAGCAGCTTCACAGTCCATCAGGATTGGAAGATTTCTATGTCCTTAAAGGACAAGAAGAGGAACTGATGCACTTGAAGGCGGATCGTCATCGTGATCACCGGGATGCTTCCTTGCCTCCACCGTGCATCAAGCACTTGCATCAAGCACTTTCCTTCTTCTCCTCTCTCGCTCTTCAACGAGGTCCTCATCCTCTTCATCATCCTCATCGTCTTCATCCTCTTCATAGATGAGATTCTCAAGAGGATTCCAGCCAGGATTGGCTTGCACAAAGTCATGCCACACCACATCAACCATAGCGTTTATAAACGCTTCATATTCCTGAGGGTCAGGAACTGGTTGTGGCTCCATATCAGCAAGAGCCTCCTCCATCTCCTGCCAAATCAAGTCAAGCTCTTCATCAGGTATGTTGTTTTGATTATTGGCAGCCATTGAAAAATGAATAAGGTGGAAAGTTTTTGGTAAGTTTTTATTCTTTGGCGAGGGTTTTTGTTAGATAGATGCTGTTATGATTAACAGTTCTCTTTTATAGAGAATGTATTTTAAGAATGCAGGTCATTTTTACAATCTCAAGGAGACGGTTCGATTTTCCATAAATATTTTTGCCTCGTTTGCTGGTAAGCGTGTTTTAATTCTATGACCATTAATTTGGTTATTTTTCTTAAACCAAAATGCTATTCAGGATTGTTAAAATAAATTTTGTTTTCTTAAATAAAATTTTATTTTAATCTTATTGAATATTTTTTTCAATCCTGATATGGCAAAATATTTTGTGCGGAAATGCTTTTATTCCTGATGAGGTTAGGTTTTTCTTACATCAGAAAATGCCTACTCGTTATGGACTACTTTCTAATGCTATGGGGCAAGGTCCAACCCACCTTGTTCCTGACACAAGCATGCAACCTAAACAGTCTAAACAGTTAACAACCACCTCTACTGTCTCTCAAAAGACTTTAGTTGTAAAATCAAAGAAATCAGCTAGAACTGATGTGTCTGGAAGGCAATCAGGTTCAAAGGATTTTTCCTCTACACCACTCACTAAAAAGAAGATACAAGGGGGTGTACAAGGGGTCCTGGTGAAGAAAGCTGATAAGGTTGTTAAGAATGTTCCTGTGAAAAGGAAGTTAAGGTTGATTGATGAAAGTGATTCAGAGGATGACTTAACTATATCCTCTGTGATGAATGTGAACAAGGAAGTTGCTGATACTGCTACTAAAGCTGTGGTACCTTTATCAAAACCACAAAAGACGAGGAAATTATCAAAAAGCAGGTATCATATTCCTTTGACAGTGCAAATGAAGGATACTGATATTCAGACATCAAATCCTGATGAGTCATCTACTCCTGATGCTCTAGCAAATCCTGATGTTAGTATTCCTGATACAACAACAAAAGTTGTCTCTCTATCAGACTCTCCAGCCTCTCCATCTCAGATTAGAGAAATTTCTTGGGAGAAGGTTTCTACAACTGCTTCCTTGGTTGGTCTTACACCTACATCAAAGAAAAAGAGAAATGCAGAAGAGTTAGTCTATCAGAGACAGAAGAAGCTGAAAGGATCAAGCCCACAAGAACCTGAATTTCAGAGTAATTCAGCAACTACTGTTGATCCTGCCACACAAGAACCACTCAATCAAAGTTTGGGTGAAGGCTTAGCTAGTGGAATGGTCACACAAGAACCATTTTCTCAAAGGGAGAATGAAGACATCAACATTCCAGCTACACAAGAACCATCTTCTCAAAGTGAAGATGCAGGCAAAGCTATAGCTTCTGTTGAAAGATTGGTCGAGAACATTGTCAATGAGGGAAGCACACAAGAACCTTTAACTCAAAGTGTTGAAGAAGCTTCTGAACCTCAAGCTCCACAAGAACCATTGGTAGCAAATACTGATGCACGCATATCAAATCCTGACGATGTTCATCCTGACGCTAGTGGTGCTCCTGATAATGAACCTATTTTGATACAGCCACTTCGTTCAAGACCAATGGATCATCCTATCTCAGAACCACAGGATAAACTGAAAGGTATTGCTATTCCTGATCCTGATATTACTCATGATACTGCTGATGATACTTCTGATGATAGTGATGATGATAATGAGAATCGAAAAGAGAAGGAACAGCTTGCTACAGCACTCAAAATTAGTCTTGGAACTAATTTTGGTTCAACAAGTACATATATGGCTAGCAATGCTTTCACTGGGAAAGATCAGAGACAAGATTTTTCTACTCCTTCCTTTGATCCTGCAGAGGCATTTAGACAGAATGAATGGAACAATTCATGGCACCAATCTGATGAATCTATCAGTTTTTCTTCTGCTATTGAACATGCCTATAATGCAGTGAAATCTATAGAGAATCAAGACTTGAAGAATCATCTGAAGGCTACTACTCTGTTATCCAAAAGCCTGAAAAGTGAGATTGATTCTATCAAGGGCTCAACTGAAAAAGTGAGGACTGATATCTTTAATAATTTTACAAAGGTGCCTACTACTTTACAACTAAGGGTAGTGGAATCCCAAGTGAAATCTGTTGTTTCAGAACAAACCTCAATCAATCAAAGAATTGATTCTCTGGATACTAAGGTAACTGAAATTCAAGCCTCTCTTTCCTTAATTTTGCAATTATTGTCAAATCCTGATGTCAAAAAGGGGGAGAAGGTTATTCAGACAAAATGTACACCTGATCTAGTATTAAGAAATAATGATGATGATACTGGAGATGATGGTGGTGACAAAGTGATACAAGGAGAAACCTCTGATGCTGTTGTTATGAAGACAATCCAAACTTCTCAAAGTCAAACAACGCAGTCAACTCATGTTTCTGATTCTGGAGTTAAGACAGTAAGAACATTGGTGCAATCTCAGATCCTGACGGAAGATCAAATCCTGACACCTGGTCATGGACACATTCTTGCTACAATTCCTGAAGGTGATGAAGATGTAATTATTGATAATCCTGAAGATGCATCAAAATTATTCCAGAAGTTTTCTACAAAAGATAGCAGAATTGTTATTCTATATCACACTGATAAAAGAGTTCAACAATTATATGCAAGAAAAGCACTCTCTACAGCAAGTGAAGAATATCCAGATCTCTCACATGAAGAATTCTTGAGACTACAAAGAGAGACAATGGAAAGCTATACTGCTCCTGCTAGAGGTAGAGGAAGCAGAGGTAGGAGAGGTGCTAGAAGAAGTAAAAGAGGTTCTTCAACTCAAACAGTACCTAGACAAACAAGGTCTAGAGGGTTAAGAATTGAAGAAATTCCTGAAGCTTCACAAAATCTAACAGATCCTGTTATCAAGGATATCATGGAGAAAGAAGACAAGGAATTTGTTGAAGAAGAACCTGAATTGAGAAGAAAAACAAGTAAATCAACTCTCAGCAATACAAATCAAATTGAAGATTCTAATCCTGACAATATTCAAGATCCTGACGAATTAGAAATTCTGTAAGAGGTTGATTTGATAATCTTATCTACTGTTGTTGATTGTCACAACAAAGAAGTAGATGAAGAAGAAGAAGCCAGAAGAAGAGATATTACAAAAAGAACATATGAAGATTTCAATCTCTATCTACAAAGGCTTAAAGTTTCAAATGAAAGACAATGGAGAAATACAAGCAGGCAAGAATCTTTACTTGAAAGAAGCTACACTCATGAAAAGGAGAAAGACAAGAAGTGGGAACACATAAGTACACTGAAGTGTGATACACCTATCAATTTTCAGACTGGTGGAATTATTACAAGTGCTTCAAGTGTTGTTGATTTGTCTGATATGGCTAGATCAAAAACACTCTGGTTAAAGATGTTTTCGAATCTGAAGCAAATGTCAAGTTACACAAGAGGAGGTATTGGACACAGGGATGCTGAATTTCTAAACATGACTTATGTTGATCCTTACTCCTTAACTGAAATTGGAGGTACTTTAACTTCTGAAAATCTGAACAATTTATTAGCTGTTGATATAGTTATAGATTGTCATGATGGTTTTGAAAAGAAAGAAAAGCTTTTGTACTTCATGAAAGATGGTAGTGTGAAGATTCTATCTATTCAAGATCTGCTGATGAAAACTACACAGGAACTGAAATATGTTCACTATCTGTTAAGATGGAAGAACCAAGTGTACAAAGTATGGGCTGACATGATTTTGTCAACTATAAGAAGAAGACTGGATGGAAACAGTAATTTCGATGGTAATTATATTCCCATGTACTTAAATCAAAGAGGTCAGGATGTGGAAATGCAAAGAGGTACTGCTGTTAAAGAAGTAACTTTTGGTATGACCCAACTTACTCTCAATCCTGATGGGAAGGAAATTGCTTATCTTTTGCTTGAAGAGCACAGTCTACAGAAAAGCTCCATACAGAATCTCAGAGCAGCTATCTACCAGATTAATGAGGAAGATGAAGAACTCAGAAATCTTAAGGAAAGACTGATTCAAATTCTTGAAGAAAAAGAAGAAAGTTTATTATCCAACTTCTTGAAGATGAATCTGTTCTATCAAAAAGCTTAAACAGATAAGTTGTTTCTGAAGATACTCGTACATTTTGATACATGTTTTTGACATCATTGAATATTTGGAATCTATACTTTATTTCACAAAGTATGAGATTGGGGGAGATTGTTAGATCAGAATTCAATGATCGACAGAAGCTAGACTCAACTGATCAGGATTGCTGACGTCATCAGTATTGCATGGTCATCAGTATTTGATCAAGCGTCAGTATCTTATTGATCATCAGGATTCCTACTCAGACTATGATCAGGATTGATCATCAGAACTTGAAGCTGATCAGGATTCCTACTTCGAGTTATATTTGGAGTCTAGATAAACATGGAAGTTTATTCTATTTGTTCCTGGTTTGTAGAATGTAGCTATCGATTAAGGATAGGTTTCTATCTTTGTTATTGATTATGACTTATCTTGTTATTGATAGAGAAGCTGTGTGCACTATATAAACACAGTCTTGGTTTCGATTTATGTATTCATTCGAGAGAGAACATAATCGAATAGAAGCTCTCGAGAACATAGAATTTCTTGAGAGAGTTTTTGTAAACTAGCAGCTCTCAAGAACATCAGAATTTCTTGAGAGAGTTTGTAACAGTTTTATATCAGATTTAATAAAGCTGTTATCTTTCTTTTCATATTTGTGATATATACATTAAGAAGTCGATTATCTTACTCTATTGTATTCAACCCCCCTTCTACAATAGATTATTACTGGGCAACAGTCAAAAGGTGGAATATATTCACCAACACAGCTTCGCTTAAAGAAATGTCAAATATTTCCTTAGGATGGGAAGGTATTACCAAGGTCTTCACATATGACTCCTCCGTCGACTCCTTCGATAGCTCGTTATTCGATTTCAGCCCTTCTTCTCCACGTTATTCGATTTCAGCCCTTCTTTTCCACGTTATTCGATTTCAGCCCTTCTTTTCCACGTTATTCGATTTCAGCCCTTCTTTTCCACGTCGCAAGGTTATCAATATCGTACGTCATCGTCGACTCGTAATAGTCCTCGAAGATTCTGCCATAGACGTCTACAAACGCAAGAAGTTCTATCCATTTCAGCACAACTATCTCAATCAAATACCTCCATCTCAACTCACTCAGCGGTACTATATCCAATAGTCCAATACGAACTCTAAATGAGCTCTGACGTTCCTTATATAACTATATACACTCCCAAACACTCTCGTTTCTAGTTTTACTATAACCCTTGCTCTGATACCAACTGTAACGCCCCCAAATCCGGGGTCAAAGGATTTGGTCATCACACTGCACTCTTAATCCAAACAACCTGTTCAATATAAAATCAACACAATAATAATAATATCTGTGACCCCAACTCTACCAAGAATCTTTAAAGGTTATAGTGCTAGAAACAAGAATCCAAAATTTCCATTACATAAAATTTTTCCTCTTTACAACCATTCTCTTTACATACAATCTAAAACACTAGTATAACTTCGATAAGAAGTATACCAGGCCACTATTCTTATACAATATCTTATTCAATAGAAAACATCTATATACAAATAAAACAAGTATGAGCGAATGAATTGCTCAGCAAGCGCATTATTAAATATAATACGAAAGGTTTCCAAAATAAACTTTGGATTTTCAAATAAACAAGCCTTTGGCTTAAACATTTGTAATCTCTAATATTTTCAAATCAAGTTTGGTAATTTACCACAATTTCTCATTCTTCTTCTCTCAATTGAATAGTTTAAAACACAAAAAGATTTATATTGGTCGTTACGGTGACCGAATCAACAATATCTACAATAGTAAGTAGAAAATATGAAATAAATATAACTCATACGTCTTCAAGACCATAGTTTGTACAAAAATACTAATTTTGAAGATAACATGTCTATTCATAACATTCTCTGAAACCAACAACTCTGGAAGGGTAGAATAATCAAGGAGTAAGAATGAGCCATCACGCTCGGTCATGAAATAAAGAACGCACTTCAAGACTTTAATATAGTACCGACTGGGTATGCGGTCTGAATAAAACTCATCAAGATAGATATCTCACGACTGCCAATGGAATCACGGAAGTGGATTTCGACTATTTGGAATCCAAATGAATTAAGAGTAAGTGATTTCAGCAAGATTGAAACCACCATTTATTAATCAACAACCAACAATTTTACGCAACGAATAAACCTGAATATCAGGTCATAACTCACAAGTACAAAACATATGGATGTAACTCATCCCAGAAATAAGAATTAATATTAGAATTGGATTTTTAACATTTATCAAATCAAAGGTTGTGCTGCTGGCCAGCCACGCATCAACCCCGGACTTGCTTATAGCAAAGTCCTCTACTGGATCCTAGGCCAATCTGGGCCTTAATTTATTCCGACCATAATTATGGCCTGACCAATTACTGGTCCCATTTAAAAACATTCCAATCCTATATTATATACGTCAGGTGTCAGAACAATTGACAACCTTACTTCGACAATCAGGTGTCGGAAGAATCGACAACCTAATACAACAATTGCTGGAAAACTCACGTTCCAGGAAACAGTTCAATTATGAAGAATCCATTAAGGAATAACAATATAATCTAGTATCGACGAGATCGACACAATATGGGGAGGTGCATATGAAAAGTGACAATAATATAAGCATCGACGAGTTCGATGTAACAACTGGGATATAATGAAGAATAAACAATGACATGCTCAACAATATTTAGTCTGATATGAAACAGGCATTATGATATCAACAGAATTTGTAACAACTCAATATAGAATAGGGTTCAAAGAACAGGCTCTAGATGGCCTCAACAGTTCAAATTATCACATCATGGAAGAATTAGTTAAGATTCAACAATCTGGTAAGTGACAAGAAAGTCAAGTTCAAGTTTAAGAAAAATTCAGGGTGAAGTTTATAAATGAAGAAAACAAGGGTTTATTAACTTCTGACAGAAATAGTTCAAGTCCTTCGAACATATACTTATAATAGATAAGCCTCGTATTTGAAGGAAGTAAACTAAATCATGCACATCATAAATGAATTCGAATCAGGGAATGGATCAGATGATCGCATTAACAAGAAATGATAATAATACTTGCAAGGGTGCAGGATGGAAAAATGGAATACTTGTAGAACAAGTACCATAACTTCGGAATTTAAAATAACATTTTCAACATAGGGTTCACAAGTTCCCACTCATCTAGGGTTGGCAATATTCCAACCTAATGTTTTAAAATCATGTCTTTTAAAAGAAAGCCTTAGTATACGGCCCATAATTATCTCTTCAAACTTTTCAATATAATAAGTATATTTTTCCAATCAATATAAAAATATGAATCTAAACTCAAAAGGTATAAAAGAGTACTCGTCAATTTACGAGATTAAATAACATACTTACAATTCAATGCAAAGAAATCAACATTTGAAAATTCAGTAATAAGCATTCAACATGCATACTAATAATTCAAGATAATATCCCTTAATTAATAAGCAAGGGTATAAACACTTGCCTCTGGTCCTTAGCTATTTCGTAACGCTGAAACAATACGATTCCCTCCTTATCCTGTCTTATCGCACGATTCTCTACTCCCGTCCTTCTTTGCTTTAACGCTCTTGCGAATACCACTAGTCTGCTTCTACCATTTCGAATCCATGTGCCAGCCTCGATAGTCAAACATGAGACGGTACTTAGTCTTCAACGTATGATTTCACATTCCATAAACGATTGTAACTTAACTTCGATAATCTGACTCGTCTCGTCCAATAGCCTCTGTTGCACAGACAACCACATTTCAATTGATAGAATGATCACAACTAACTATACAAGTAATCCTCGTAACTTGCTTGACGAAACTCCCCATACTATAAAAGTCAACATCTAAGTCAACGGCCTCGTAAATCTCACTTTCTAACATAACCGACAAATTTCTATCCCAACTACCCCTCGTGATGATATTAGACACGACCAAATACTCAAACAAGTCTCAACACAATTTATTCGCATGCATGACTCAACAACAGATAATTCACATCATTCACATAACATATTTAAACAAGTAACCGGTTACGTATCGGACGCCCGGTCTAATTTACGATATTTAAAACTCAGACACTAGCCCTAGTACGGGCATATACGGACTATAAAACACATTACACAACTCATACAAACCATATAGCACTTATAACCATTTTTAAAACATCACACGAAGCTTATTTGAATTTAAATAAGCCACAAACAATTTTTTAAATCAAAAATTGGATTTTTAAATCCAATATAAGTATTTTAGATGCAATTAAATCAATTAATAAAATTAATTGACACTCTTTAAATGCTCAAACTATTTTTAAATAAATGAACCAAGCTAGAAAATAATTAAACTTAATTTTAATTAATTAAATCTAATTAATAATTAATTATTAAGAATTAACTAATTAAAAGAATTAATCAATTAATTAAATTAATTAATTATTAATCAAAAATAATTAAAATAATTAAATTTAATCAATTTTCGAATTTAAATAAATATTTATGAATTTATAAAATTTTCGGAATAATAAAAATGTATTTTTAAATCAAAGATATGATTTTTTAGAATTATAAAACTATTTTTGAATTATTTTTAAAATAAAAACCCAGAAACACTATTCAGAAAAGGGATTAGGGTTAGGAGGATTGAAACCGGGTCGGGTTGGATGGATAACCGGGTCGCGAAGAACACGACCGGGTCGCCAAGAACAGCCGCCGGTTTCTGGCAACGTTCCGGCCGACCGGTTGGTCTCCGGCCTCCCGACTCACCCCACAACCCTCAGTTTCATCCCCCCTTCAACCCACAAACTCACCACAACACTTATACAAACCAAACCATGCCCACAAATCGCCCAATCGAACCCGGAGTTGGCCGGAAAACGCGAAAGCCGGCGAGCTTCGATTTTCCGGTCACCTCCATAACCCAATCCAAACTTAAAACTAATCACATAATCAAACTCCCCATTACCCGATCTATCTAATGGTATAAACACAATCGAGAACCGATCAATCAATCAAAAATCCGGCCGAAACTAAAACATTTTCCGGTGACTTCTATAATTTCATTTAATCAATTTTCGAATTTAAATAAATATTTATGAATTTATAAAAAAATTCGGAATAATAAAAATGTATTTTTAAATCAAAGATATGATTTTTTAGAATTATAAAACTATTTTTGAATTATTTTTAAAATAAAAACCCAGAAACACTATTCAGAAAAGGGATTAGGGTTAGGAGGATTGAAACCGGGTCGGGTTGGATGGCTAACCGGGTCGCGAAGAACACGACCGGGTCGCCAAGAACAGCCGCCGGTTTCTGGCAACGTTCCGGCCGACCGGTCGGTCTCCGGCCTCCCGACTCACCCCACAACCCTCAGTTTCATCCCCCCTTCAACCCACAAACTCACCACAACACTTATACAAACCAAACTGTGCCCACAAATCGCCCAATCGAACCCGGAGTTGGCCGGAAAACGCGAAAGCCGACGAGCTTCGATTTTCCGGTCACCTCCATAACCCAATCCAAACTTAAAACTAATCACATAATCAAACTCCCCATTACCCGATCTATCTAATGGTATAAACACAATCGAGATCCGATCAATCAATCAAAAATCCGGCCGAAACTAAAACATTTTCCGGTGACTTCTATAATTTCCGATTTGGCCATTTTCGAACTCAAAAATTCACACAAAAATCATCAGTATGCTTCTCATGACATGTACAATCCAACCATGTACTCAATTAACAAGAACAATCAAGAACAAAGATTTCCCCAAATCAATAAATTCGAATTAAATAATTAAAAATCAAGAAATTTGAAATTCATACCCACACAGATGATGATGATGGATTCGGATAGAAGATGATGAGAGATTCATTTTGATTACAAGAACATCGAAATCGGAATCCGATAACGCCTTCAAATTTGAGTTTGATTCTCAAGAACACGAAGAACACGTTCAGGGGTTTTTCGGATTTTTAACTGTAATTAAGCTTGATTATACGAAAAACAAAGTACGATTTGCCTTTTTATAATAAACGGAAAATAATACCCCAAACGACATTTTTGGATCGATACTGATCCGATGGATCGCTTTAAATACAATTTAACAAAATAAACGCTTTAAATCTTTAATAAAGCAGAATACACGTTTCACGAGACGATAAGCATCCATAAAGTACGGATAACTACAAGTATCGTTTAATACAAAATATACGAACCAAAATACCTCTATTACGAATATTTTTGAGTACTTCCCACTTTAACGAATGAAATATTGGTACGAACGATATACCAATCTCCTGAATAATTTGGGAACGATCCAAATTTTCTTTTCGATAATTAAAATAAAATAAAATAGTATGACACCCTTTTCAAACTAATTTCAAATTCCCCACACATTTCACATAGCACCACAATATCACATATTCAATCATTTAACGAATAACTTAGCACGTTTAAACAGATAAATCATTTAATAACTCTTAATATGAAATTAAAATTTCATTTCACATCATATAATAACACGTAATTTTCCCGGATCTTACAGACAGTGTCCTTGACCAATCTTTCACTAGAAGCTGTAGCTGTGCCTGCATCTTCACTTTGAGAAGATGGTTCTTGTGTGACTGGAATGTTGATGTCTTCACTCTCCCTTTGAGAAAGTGGTTCTTGTGGAACCATTCCAATAGCTAAGCCTTCACCCAAACTTTGATTGAGTGGTTCTTGTGTGGCAGGATCTTTAGTCTGAGCTACTGAATCACTTTGAGATTCAGGTTCTTGTGGGCTAGATCCTTTCAGCTTCTTTTGTCTGTTGTAAACTATCTCTGCTGCTTTCCTTTTCTTCTCCAAGGGATGTGAAAATCCAAGCTTTGAAGCAGTCTCAGCAACCTTCTCCCATGAAATTTCAACAATCTTTGCAGATGGAGAAGCCTTTGCTGGAGAGTCTGAGATAGAGACAACTTTCGTTTTTGCATCAGGAATACCAACATCAGGATTTTCTAGAGCATCAGGAGATGACTCATCAGGATTTGATGTTTGAATATTGGTATCCTTCATTTGCACTTTCAAAGGAATATGATACCTGCTTTTTGATAATGTCCTTTTCTTCTGTGGCTTTGATGAAGGTGCCACGGCTTCAATAGCAGTATCAGCAACTTCCTTATTCACATTCATTATAGAGGATATAGGTAAATCATCCTCTGAATCAGTCTTATCCCTGAGCACTAACTTTCTTTTAACAGAAACAGCCTCAACACCCTTAGCAGCTTTCTTCACCAGGACCCCTTGTACACCCCCTTGTATCTTCCTTCTAGTGAGTGGTGTAGAGGAAAAATCCTTTGAACCTGATTGCCTTTCAGACATATCAGTTCTAGCTGATTTCTTTGATTTTACAACTAAAGTCTTTTGAGAGACATTAGAGGTGGCTGTTGACTGTTTGGACTGTTTAGGTGGTATGCTGAGGTCAGGAACAAGGTGTGATTGGCCTTGCCCCATAGCATGAGAAAGCAATCCATAACAAGTAGGCATTTTCTGATGTAAGAAAAACCTAACCTCATCAGGAATGAAAGCATTACCAATAAAACCATTTGCCTTATCACTATTGACTAAGGACTTAATATTATTCTCAGTAATTCTACAGATTGGTAGAATTACATCGTCCTCAAAAACAATATTAGGACATAAGTGATTAAATATCAACTGTAAAAATCTAAGAAAATAGACAGAACCTAACTTATCTGATTTCCTATCACTTAAAGCTTTTAAGATAAAAGATCCATAATCAAACACTGTAGAATGGATTAGAGAGTACCCAATTTTGAAAGATCCTGATGGAAGAGCATCAAAATTTGATGTCTTGTTCAGGAAACAGCGACTGATTGTATCAAAGAAGAAATTCCATTCCTTATTAAGCTTCGTCCTGAAAAGATTTCCATATCTCTTTACTTCTCCATTTTAGCCCAACTTTGTAACAAACTCAAAGAGTGTAGAGTCCGAAACATTATCAGGAACAGTATTACCAAGAATAGGTAAATGCAATGCAATGCATCCTCCACAATTGCAGGAGTCACATAGTGAGTAATCCTATTATATTCAAAACTCATC
This sequence comes from Heracleum sosnowskyi, assembly GCA_030848705.1. NCBI lineage: Eukaryota > Viridiplantae > Streptophyta > Magnoliopsida > Apiales > Apiaceae > Heracleum > Heracleum sosnowskyi. The sequence goes on from CM061237.1 coordinate 16,689,835, forward strand.
AAGATTGAGTCAGAATGCCCTTTGTCAAAAGTAACTGAGTTCCACACCTGCATAACTAACTTAAAAGAAACACTTGCAGGTTCTCTTAAAGCAAACTTCAATGGGCTTGAAGTTAGAAAATCCTAAATTATGTGAAACTCATTGGGTAATTCCTGATGGTCTAGAATAGCTACAAAATTATTAGTGGCAAACGTAACACCACTAACCACAGTCTGTTTGTTTATGAATGATGAAGACACCATTAAAACAGTATCAAAAACTTGAGAATTGAGATTTAGAAATTAGGGTTCTTGAACACAGAGAGAAAAATAAGATGTAAAACTGATGAAGAGAGAGTAATCAGAAATTTAGCAAATCAAAAGTATTTTGTTAAAACAAAATATTACTCTCAATGATAGGTGGCAAATTATAATTTGTGCAAAAATAATTAGTGGACAAATTACGTGTGTAATTAAACATAACTGCACCGCTTTTTTTATGTGTATCTATATGTATATATCTATCAGTGTGACACACACGCGCATACAGTTGTCCAAAACTCAAACGTTTCTCATCAGAAACTGACGAAAAATCAGGCCCAAATTAAGCAATTAAATACTGACATGTACATCAGAATTGACCAGTTGACTTCCTATCAGGATTTTGTCCTATCAGGATTTGATCAAAAATACATACCTCTCTGAATGACCATCAGGATTTGATAGTCATCAGGATTTCTTCTCTGTAGCTTTTCTCAGAAATTCTCAAAGTTCATCATTCCAAGTTCATTCACCAACTTATTGAATGTAGCTTCAGGTAGTGGCTTGGTGAATATATCAGCTAGTTGTTGATCAGTAGGAACAAAGTGAAGTTCAATTGTTCCCTCCAAAACCTGTTCTCTTATGAAATGATATCTAATACTGATGTGTTTAGTAAGAGAATGCTGAACTGGATTTCCTGTCATTGCAATAGCACTTTGGTTATCATAGTAAATAGGGATTTTTGAGTATGACAGGCCATAATCTAACAACTAATTTCTCATCCACATTATCTGAGCACAACAGCTTCCTGCAGCAATGTACTCAGCTTCTGTTGTTGAAGTAGAGATAGACTTTTGCTTTTTGCTGAACCATGAAACTAGTCTACCACCTAAAAACTGACAGCTTCCTGAAGTACTTTTCCTGTCTATTTTGCATCCTGCAAAATCCGCATCTGAATAACCACACAAACCAAAATCTGATTCCCTTGCATACCAAAGGCCAAGTGAAGGAGTGCCTTTGAGATATCTGAAAATTCTTTTAACTGCAATCAGATGAGGTTCCCTAGGTTTTGCTTGAAATCTTGCACACAGACAGGTTGCAAACATGATATCTGGTCTACTGGAAGTGAGATACAATAAAGAGCCAATAATTCCTCTGTAGTGAGTTACATCTACCTCAGTACCTTGATCAGGATCAAGTTTGGTAGCTGTAGCAATGGGAGTACTTGCAGTAGTACAGTCTTCCATGTTAAACCTTTTCAATAAATTCCTTGTATACTTGGACTGATTGATAAAAATGCCATCATCAGTCTGTTTAACTTGAAGACCAAGAAAATAACTCATTTCTCCCATCATGCTCATTTGATATCTTGACTGCATAAGCTTGGAAAACTTTTCACACAGCTTATTGTTTGTTGACCCAAAAATGATATCATCCACATAGATCTGAACTAAAAGCAAATCCTTACCATGATTCAAATAGAATAGAGTTTTATCAATAGTACCTCTTTTGAATCCACTTTCCAGTAAGAATTGAGCTAAGGTTTCATACCATGCTTTTGGAGCTTGCTTTAGTCCATAAAGTGCCTTATCCAATCTGTAAACATGATTTGGATATTTTGGATCAATGAAACCAGGAGGTTGTTCAACATATACTTCTTCCTCCAGTTCACCATTTAAGAAAGCACTTTTCACATCCATCTGGAAAACCTTGAATTTCATATGAGCTGCATATGCCAGAAAGATCCTGATGGCCTCTAGTCTTGCAACAGGAGCAAAAGTTTAATCATAGTCAATTCCTTCTTGTTGAGAATACCCCTTTGCAACTAGTCTTGCTTTGTTTCTGATAATTACACCATCTGAATCAGTCTTATTCTTGAAAATCCATTTTGTACCAACAATCGACCTGTTCTTTGGTCTTGGTACTAGTTTCCCGACTTCATTCCTTTCAAATTCATTCAATTCTTCTTGCATTGCAGTAACCCAATCAGCATCTTTGAGTGCATCTTCAACTTTCTTTGGCTCCTCCTTTGACAGAAAGTTATTATATAGACATTCATTTTGAGTTGCACTTCTTGTCTGAACACGTGCATCTGGATCTCCAATAATTAAATCAGGAGTATGACTTGCAGTCCATTTCCTTGCTGATGGTAAGTCATTCCTTGATGTAGATGCTCCCCTTGGATTGGTGTTATTCTGAATTAATGAACTTGCTTCAGATGAAGCTCCTCCTGAGATGTTGCTATCTTCTCCTGATGAATTATCAAGATCATCACTTGAATCAGTATCTGAAGAATTATGTCCTGATGATTGAGTTGACTCTGAACTTGTAGTCGGATGCTGTTGCTCCCCCTCAACATTTGCACTACTAGATGAATTTCCATTATTTGTATCATCAGAGTTAGCACCATCAGTATTTGGTGTGCCATCAGGATTTGGAGTGTCATCAATGTTTGATGAACTGATAGGATCTGATTCAGTTTCTTCAGTTTCCTTGGTAGCTTCATTTTCAAAAATCAGTCTATCATGCGAGTCTTCATTCAATCCTTTTATCTTTTTATCATCAAAAGATACATGTGTTGACTCCATGACAGTCCTTGTCCTCAAGTTAAAAACTCTAAAGGCTCTTGATGCAGGATAGCCTATGAAAATTCCTTCATCAGCCTTTGTTTCAAACTTTCCTAGTTGTCCAGGATGAGTTCTGAGAACAAAACATTTACAGCCAAACACATGCAGATGCTTCAAACTTGGTTTCTTCTCCTTCAGAGATTGATAAGGAGTAACACCATGTTTGTTTATCAATGTGAGATTTTGAGTATAGCATGCTGTGTTGACTGCTTCTGCCCGGAAATATGTAGGTAACTTAGCTTCTTCCAACAAAGTTCCTTTCAACTACTCCATTTTGATGAGGTGTGCCAGGAGCAGAGAATTGTTGAATAATTCCTTTGTATTTGCAGAACTCTTCCATCTTTGAATTCTTAAATTCAGCACCATTATCACTCCTCGGTATCTTGACTTTGAACTTTGTGGTTGTCTCAATCATCCTCACATGATCCAACAGTATTTCAGGAGTTTCATCTTTTCTGTGCAGAAAATACACCCAGGTGAATCTAGAATATTCATCAACAATTACTAGAGTGTACCTTTTCTTACTGATGGACATAATGTTGACTGGACCAAATAGATCAAGATGCAGCATGTGATATGGTTCTTCAATAGAGGATTCTGATTTACTCTGGAATGATGTCCTTCTCTGTTTAGCTTTTTGACATGCATCACAGAGTCCATCAGGAGTATACAATACTTTAGGTAATCCTCTCACTAAATCTTTCTTAACCAACTCATTGATATTGCTGAAGTTGAGATGAGAAAGCTTCTTGTGCCAATTCCAACTTTCATCTACTGATGCTTTACTGATGAGACATGTAGGGGAGTCATCAGTATTTGAGAGAATGTTGGCTTCATAAATGTTACCATGCCTGTAGCCAGTCAATGCTTTCTTTCCTGTTTCTTTGCTGACTACTTCACAATGAGTGGAATAGAAGTTGACATGATAACCTCTGTCAGTGATTTGACTAATACTCAACAAGTTGTGTTTTAGTCCCTTCACTAGAGCTACTTTCTCAATGATGACATTTCCAATGATTATATTGCCATATCCCAAAGTTTGTCCAATGTTGCCATCTCCATAAGACACAGTTGGGCCAGCTTTTTCCTCATATTCTGATAACAGGGCTTTGTTTCCAGTCATGTGCACAGAACATCCAATATCCATGACTAACACATTTTTCCTTTTCCCCTGAAATCAGAATAGAAACACACTAGTTAGAACATTTAGGAACCCATACTTGTTGGGTTCCTTTTCCATGCAATTTATTAATTTTAGCAGAAGAAGACTTTAAGACTTTAGCAGTCCTGACAGGATTCACTCCATCAGGATTTGCTTTGTCAGTATCAGTATTAACAAAAGCATGTTCCAACTTGACATTCTCAATTCTATCAGACTTTGTACTTTTATCAAATTTAGGCAATGGATCATAAAAGTTATAGTACAAATCATGATAATCTTTACAAGTATAAATAGAATGCCATATACTACCACAATGAAAACAGGACTCCTGTGGTTTATAAAATACTGATCTACTCCTGACATCAGAAATAGGAATTTCAGTAATTTTCTTTAAACTCTTTTTACAATCAATAGCAAGATGATTAGAGTTACCACAGTTAAAGCAACTTTTCCTTGGTGCATTTGGGATATACTTATAACCATTCTCTTTATTGATCCCAATTTTACCATTCATGTTTCTCTTAACAGTAGCTTCCTTTTTCCTATCTGTTACCTCACAGATTTTATCCTTAAGTTGTTTCTGAGACAGTAAACCTACATTCTTAGTGACTTTACTCAAGACAGGTTTAGACTTAATAACTTTAATATTTTGAACAGAAGTAGATCCCTTTTCAAAAGTTGAATTGGAATCTTTACCAAAAACAAAATTAACAGGAGTAATCTTAGATTTGGTTTTGTCTATAACATGTCTATAGGTTTTTGGACTAACTGTCTCATCAATAACAATTTTCTCCTTAAGTTTCTTATCCTCATCTGACTTATATCCTAGACACTGTTTCCAATTCTTAGAGGTATTAATCTCATGAAATTTTCTACCAGAGTTTGTCCAGGTTCTGATTTTCTCATTAGCATGCTCAAGTTCCTTTTCAAGAGTAGTACATTTAAGTTTCATCTCTAAATACATGTGTTTAGCATTATCACATTCTATCTGTACTTTTTGCATAAGAGAAAATTCAACTTCTACATGCTCATTCCTTTTCCTAAGTTCAGACATCTCAGATAAGATTCTAGTATTCTCAGCAGTTTGACTTCTAAAGCTAATATGCAATGACTTTAGAAAACGTCTTAACTCAGAAGCATTATCAGTGTCAAAATCAAAGACAGTATTAAGTACCTTATCATCAGGAATAGCAGTATCATCAATGTTGGCCATCAGTGCATAGTTGACCACCTCGGTATCAGATTCAGATGAAGAGTCCATCCAGTCCTTGCTTGATGTGATGAGTGCCTTTGTCTTCTTGCACTCACTGGCAAAGTGACCCATACCATTACACTTGTAGAATCTAACCTTTGACTTGTCAAATTTGCTACTTTTGTTATCCTTTTTGATGTTCTTGTCTTTATCTGCATTGAAGGTCCTTTTCTGGTAGTTGCCTTGTCTCCTAGCTTTCCTGAACTTCATCCTTTTGAAGTTTCTGACAATCATAGCAACCATCTCTTCAATGTCTGAGTCGGAAGAGTCATCATCAGTATTGGCATCAGGATTGCCATCAGTATCTGATGAAGAGACATCAGGATCTGACTCAGCTACTCTAGTTTTCCTTTTTGAGACTTCCACAGCTTTTCCTTTTGATTTAGCCTCTGCCTCCAAAGCAATAGATTTTGCCTTGCTGCCTTTCTTATTCTTTCTCTGTTGAACTTCAAGATCATGAGTTCTTAGCATTCCATAGACTTCATCAAGAGACACAGTGTTGAGATCATACTGATGTCTAATGATTGATGTCTGTGTATCCCATTCTTCTGGTAAAGCTCTTAGAAACTTGGTGTTTGAATCTTCAGTTTCATATTCCTTGCCAACTAAAGATAGGTCGTTAAGGAGTGTCAGAAATCTATCATATAAATCAGTTAGGCTCTCATCAGGTCTAGCATCGAATTGTTCATATTCTTGAATCAAGAGAGCCCTTCTGTTCTTCTTGACAGATGCAGATCCCTGACACTGAGTTTCCAATGTATCCCAGATTTCTTTTGCAGACTTGCATCCAATCACTCTGTTTGACATGACAGCATCAAGACTATTGTGAAGTATATTCTTTATCTTTGGTTCCCTGAGTACATGAGCTTTTTCTTCTGGAGTCCATTCACTTTTAGCCTTGACCACATAATGTTCAGGTACAGTATCTGTTCTTTCTACGAATCTGGTAGGAACATATGGTCCATCATGAATCATGTCCAGATAATCAGGATCCATAGCCTCCAGGTACATCAGCATCTTAACCTTCCATGTTGAATATTCTGATTTCTTCATGACGGGAATTTTCATGCTTTCATACTTTGTTGTCGACATCTTAGATCGTATCTGATTCAAAATTAAATCAGTTTGCTCTGATACCAATTGTTGCCCAGTAATAAACAATTGTAGAAGGGGGGTTGAATACAATTGTATAAGATTCTCGACTTAATAAGATATGAATCACAAATATGAAAGAATAATAACAGCTTTATTAAATCTGATATAAAAATGTTACAAAACTCTCTCAAGAAATTCTGATGTTCTTGAAAGCTGCTAGCTTACAAAAAACTCTCTCAAGAAATTCTATGTTCTTGAGAGATTCTATGCGTTTGATTCTCTCTCGCTCTTTGAACCAAATCCTAAAACTGTGTTTATATACTACACAGCTTCTCTATCAATGATAAGTCCTAATCAATTACAAAGATTGAAACATATCCATAATCGATAGCTTCATTACTACAAACCAGGAACCGACAGAATAATCTTCCTTATTTAACTAGACTCCAAATATAACTCGAAGTAGGAATCCTGGTCAGCTTCCAGTCCTGATGATCAAACCTGATCCCAGTCCTGATATTCATTCTGATCCTGACGACCATGCAATCCTGATGACGTCAGCAATCCTGATCAGTTGAAGTTTAGATCCTGACGATCATTGAATCCTGATCTAACACAGTAGACTAGCACCATCTCCTAGCTCTGTTGACAGCCTCAAGGCCTCATGGGCCCTTTCCAGGGAATGACCTTTGAATGTTGTCTTACTTGGAATCTCTATATATGGTTTAGGTATGGGTTAGAGTGTGATATCTAAATTATACAGGAAGGAATAAAAGAAATATGGAGGAATTACTTACTAGGGTTTCTATTAAACTCGGTTCTGTATATCGGACAATCATAACAATACAAAAATTGAGGTAACCAATCAGTCATTCCCTTCCTGTTTCCTTTGATGCACTGACCATCATGATTATTCCAGGCAGACAGGTAAAAGAAACCAGAATTTTTTTCCCGTTTGCTTGATCTGGTAGAAGAAACCCAACTCACGGGCAGACATCTTCTTCTTGAACTGCTGGTCATAAAGGATGTACATACACATAGCCATTCGATAGGCATTCAGAGTCATTTGAAGAGGAGCAATGTTGTAATAGGTAATGATATCATTGATGAAAGGGTGAAGAGGGATGGATAAACCCATTCTAAAAAACGTGGCAGAAAATACGGCACATGGTATCTGTTGATCAGGTTCAAAGTTGTCAAAACGGTGACACCTTTCCCCAGGGGACGGTACCACCAAACGACATTTAGGTTGATGTTTCTGAAGAAGGAGTTTCAGTCTGTTGGCATTCATCGAAGTGTCAAGCTCCTCGCAGGCTGGGATCGCACCTTGGGATTCAGAAGGAGCTTCACCCTCCGTTGAGGTTTCCACCTCAACCTCGGAGTTGGCCTCGGGATGGGTAGTGGTCTTGGTTTGTGAGGATGAAACTTCATCGTTAAGGGTATAGTGTTTAGAGTAAGTTAACCTTTCGGTGTCTTGGATTGGATAATTGTCAGAGGATGCTTGACGGATGGCTACTGATTGGGAATCCTTGATCTTATGAAAGAAAAGGTTTGAGCGGACTGATATGATGGCTTGTTCAGGGACTAGTACTTTAACTTTGGATCGAGTTCTCGTTCTGACAGGTTTAATAGCAAGGGGGTTTGGTGAAAGGGTTCTGATAGATGAGGAATCAGAGTCTAGTAGATCTATAGGAGTCTGAACCTCGTGGGCTTTTGACTGTTGGGAGCTTGTGGGGGTTGAGTTCCCTGACATCTGCAAAATATGGAGCAGGATAAGTTAACGGCCAGCAAGTTCCTTCTCAATCAGGCAAGCAAAGGGACGAGTCAACAGTGAAGTTTACAAGAATGTGCGATTGTGCATCTTTGTGAATTGTCATTAGGGTTTTATGACAAACAGATGGTGACCAAGATAATAAGAAGTTTTCAGGATATCAGTTTCAAAATTGACTCTAGACCTAAACAGTTGGTGCAGGTGGCTAGAAGCCATTATCTGTGCAAGAGTTCGGTGGTGTGTAGGTCTAACCCTATGGCTAAGGGTTGGTCATAATCTCAAGAAGGCCGAGTCTTTCTGGGCAACAGCGTATTGGCAATCAAGTTGTTAAATTACATATACTATAAGAATTATCAGGCATGCAAGTAGAGATCATTGGGAATGAAGATGTAGAAAACACGGTGTGTGGCCGGTCTCAATAAAGAGACGATTGGTTGGAAGAGGGTTTTGATTCAATTACATGATTAAGACAAAGGGCAAAGTTGCATGCTTACAAGTCTGAGAGTACGCACGTAACAACATGGTCTATGAATTAAAACAATAACGGTTTTAGGTGTCGCTGTGTGTATACATACATGCATCTATATATGTAAGTGTATATATGCATATCGGGTGAACACATGAAAGAGTGACATGAAACAATAAATAGAGGTTAAAAATGGAATACGAGGGCAGGTTCATACCTTACTGAGTGTTGCAGATGGAGGATCGTCGGAAATCGGAGTATCGTCGGGGATCGGAGCCGCTTTTAAGCTTTTCACCGAGAAAGAGAAAGTGGAGGGTGAATAGTTTGTATTGGGAATTAAAATAAAGAAAAGAACATGGATGGATGAGTATGTATTTAAATACACACAGGTATAGGAACGGCCATGCTAGGTGGCATCCTCTGGTTGGATGAAGGTTTTATATTTTTAAAGAAAATGGAAAATTCGAAGGGTTAATGCACGGTTCAGATTTCTAGGAGGAATGCAAAAGGTTTGTTGCTTAATAATTTGAAATTTGAATTCTTTTCAAAGAAAATAATTTGTGGGCAAATAAATATTCTTTGGGAAGATTAATTAAAGCATGGGATTAATTTGCTGAAAAAACGGAGGTATACACGCCGAGGATTTTAGTTAGGAATCGGGTGTTCGACTGAGGAACTATAGCTGGTTATGAGGTTAAGAGTCGATCATTCGAGAACGATATAGGTTTTGGTTCCTTTTGTGTTTAACACTGCAAGGAACCGGGGGGTAGTTGTTGTGCCCAAAATCTCATATGGGTTCAATTTAAGGCCCATGCCGGTTTTGAGTCCAGTGGCGATGTATTGGGATAGGATTGTGGATACTAAGGTATAGGTTCATGATGCCATGGTTTAGGCTCAGAGTATCCTGATAGGTTCGAGGTGCCACAACAGGTTTAAGGTATCAGGGTTCAGGCGTATTGAGGATCAGGTAGTCTGAACCTCGAGACTGCTCTCAGGTGTTGAGTGGTCGGGGTCTTCGGAAGGCAGAATGCAAGTTGGACAAGGAATCTGCTACCTATACTTTAGGGGCACAGAAGTATAACTGGTAAAGGACTTCTAAGCTTACTAAAATGCATTGGCTGGAGTAATAACAATTGATAAATGAGTTGTATTGATTATTTCGGATATATATCGCATGTATGAGGTTTTATAGGACTTAGTGATGGATATGGACTAGGCCACTGGAAAGCTCAGCTACAGGTGCATAATTCGACTATAACTCTAAGATGGATTATCTTAAGGTGGTTGAATTCGCAAGGATTAAGAAGTATAAACCTAATAGAACTACATGGGGCTTGATTCCTATAAATAGGATATGTAGGCACTTGACTAAAGGATTCGGATTTTCACTCTTGAGAAGCATAAGGCACGTGCACCTCAGTGATACACATTCCGGCGAACTTATTGGTGGTGTAGGATTTACGCTGCTGATTCTGGCCGGTGGTTTTGTCAACTCAGCCCCCCCCCCCGGTGATATACTACTACCATCTTGTAACTTGCTGCGTGCTACAGGTCTCTAACTATAAACCAACAGCTTTGTCCGATAACCAAGGACACATTCTACGAATATTTCAACGAGATTCTCTCAATTGTGTTGTACCAAATTTCTCTCACAACACTTGGTATTACTGATGATTTCTCCTTTAATTGTAATGTTTGTCAATGTAATAAGAGCCACAAGCTCCTATTCAATAAAAATACTTTGGTTTCTCATTCACCTCTAGAGCTAATCTATACACCATCCACATCAGACCATGCTGATGAAACTAATTAGCCCCCCTTACCACCTACAACAATCACCACCCGTTCCCGCAACAACATTTTTAAACCAAACCCGAAATATGTTCACTCAACCCCAGTCCAACCTAAACTACGTGAGCCTACTATTGTAGCACAAGCTCTCAAGGACCCATTATGGCGTCAAGCAATGATGGATGAGCTAGGTTCTCTTCATAAGCTCGGTACATGGGATCTTGTACCCCCAGAATCAAGTCAAAATCTTATTAAGTGCAAATGGGTTTTTCGTATAAAGTATAAATCTGTTGGTACCATTGATCCGGATGTTAAATTTCCAAACTATGTGTGAAAGCTAAAGAAAGCTATATATGGTTAGGCTCCGAGAGCATGGTACACTAAGCTCACAATTGATTTCATATAGGGGTTTTATATCAAAGTGGCCACCGTTCTCGTCAAAATATCTCACCTAGCTACCCGATCTCCACGGGGACTCATTTGAAGCACTCAAATCAATATATATATATCACTTTGTTAAATTTCAGAAAAAAAATTATGGATTTTTTCTTGATAAGTTAATTTTAGACATATCTGATTGAGAATTTTTGGTTTGATGTTCAGTAAATCAAGTATATGAACAAATTAAGGTTCAAGGTGTTAAGAGATAATTAAAAAAACATATGAATCTATGTTCATATATATGTTTTAACTTGTCTCTGCATATGTAATCGTGATTTATTTTTGTTACATGACTCATGTGTAGTACACTTCATCATATAACTTGCATTCCGTTAAGTTTTTTGTCAGTATTTTTTTCTAAATTTAATGAAGTGATATATATAGTGATTTCAGTGGTTTAAATGAGTCCCCGTGGAGATCGGGTCGCTAGGTGAGATTTTTTGACGAGAACGGTGGGCATTTTGATATAAAACCCTTTCATATAGCATATTTAACACTCTCCCTCACTCGAAAGCCCATTTTTTGGGTTGAAGAGTGGATCATGGATGCTCATCTTTGGGGCATTAATTTGCCTTCGTGTCCCTCATAAATTGTGAAATTGTGAGAATATTGGGAGTGACAGGAAGTCGAACTTTATACCCCGCCGACTAGAGCTCTAATACCATGTTGAGTAACTAGCTCATCTAAAACCTTAAGGTTTCAATGATTATCCTTTACAAGTATCAAACTTAATTTAGTGAAACTATACAATATTAGCGATTTAGCATACAATTAGTGAATTTATACAACTACTAAGTATTATTGCCAACACATATAGTTTACAAATGAAACAAGGTTTGATTAGTGTTGTTGGAGGAATTTCGTAACACCACAAATCGGAGGTTGCTGAAATAACGAATTATGAAAATAGGGGAATTTGGGATTTTTGGATGTTTGGGGGCTGGACTTGTATGATGACTCCTCAGAAATTGAATAGAGAATGGGTTCTTTCTCTTTCTCTTTCCCGAGTGTCAATTGTCGTATCATACAAGGTGCCTACGTACCCTTTTATATAGGGATCAAGCCTCACGTAGTTCTTGAAAAACAAGTCATTGGATAAGCGTTTATCCATCCACACCACGTTCCCATAAATAGTGTAATAACCTGAATTTTTGGTAGAATTAAAACTTTTCTTATTATGATTAAGTGCATCAGTGAATAGTGAATTTGGTGGATGAATAGTGATTTTGAGAATTAACAAAGTTTTTCATGCCACCTATGTACGAGACGTAGTGTGGATATTCCGAAGTCATATTAGTAATCTACGGAGTAAATAAGTGAATGCAAAGACGATCGGAATTCAGAAATTCCAAATTTAATTTTGGTGAAGTATTTGACCGGGCAGTGAATTATATATTATTATATTCAAGAAATGAGATATTAAATTAAGGATTTGAGGATTTAATATTTTGGAATTTTATTATATTTGATTTGAGAATTTAGAACGAAAACCACTGAGACAGTGAAACGAAGATACTAGAAACCGCTGATACTTTATAACGAGATTAAGCGATTAAGAGAACGAATCATGGATTAAGGATTGAAATTATGACAGGATTAAATAAAGACATGGAAGTAACATGTAACAAGATTAATTCGAGAAATGCAACATTTGGATCATCCATGTGAAAAGAAACGAACTAGTAAAGCTACTTTAACCAAACGCGTGCATGCGCGACACGTGTCCCGGTGACTCACCAAAAGGTGATGACTCACCACTTTTTAAACACAAAAATCAGCATCCTTATCATTATTATCAAGACAAAAAGAAAAGAAAAGAAAGAAGAAAATTCGGGAGGAGAAAAGAGGAGAAAAATGGGAGAGAAAGAAACGATCGTAACTCGAGATTCCGTGGTCCGTTTTTGGCGTTCTACCACTCAAATCGAAGCTCTCGAGAAGCCCGACGTAACCATGGTAAGCAATCACCTCAACCCTGTGATTTACCCCTTCGATTTCAGTGATTAACAGTCGGAGAAGATGATGAATAGTAACTTGTGTTTTGTTTTGTTTTTGGATATTGAGTTTGTAGCTTCCAAAGGTTGTATTAAGCAAGGATCTAAGGTTACATAAGGTATATAGAAGCAAGCAAGCTTGGAGAAGGTATAAAACCTCTGCCCCTTTTGTTTGTATGAGTTTCGAAATGGTTTTGATGTTTATGTAGAGTTAAAAGCATGATTAAGTAATTAGATAAATTGTTGGTTGAGTTTGGAGGATGGGTTATGAATTTTGTTGTGATTATTCCTGGAGGATTTGACTGAGTGGAGGGTGTATAAGATGGATGGTGAGTTTGGAATTGATTGGTATTGATTTGGGTGTGTTTTGAAAATGGAAAACGTTACGATTATAGCCGTCGTAATACCCATTTGATTTAGGGCTGTTTTGAGCAAGAATTACGAACTGGTCTGGTAATATTTTTGAACAGAACTGACCATGAACATGTAGGTCTTGTTTTAAGGTTTGTTTTGGTATAAAGATCATGTCTATACGATTTACGGTTTAGGAGAAAAGTGAGTTTTAGTAAACGACGTTCGGAAGAATGACTCATCTCTGTCCAGAAACTTTGAGGCTATATTTGGACCACTTCGGAGCCGTATTAAAATGTGAAATTTTGAGGAATAATACTAGAGGCAGTTAGGAAGGCTCACGAAAAAGATTCGTATTAAAACGATTATTTTGCGATTTTATAAAAATGTTTTAGTCGAGGTCGCGCAAGTGAAAACCACTAAGAACATGACTTAGAAACCAATGTTGTAAATGATTAGGTATAACTTGTATTCGAGGATCGATTTCGGACTAAACCTACGACTTAAGAAATTGTCGATTAACATGGACTTAGTATGAGCCTATAACGAGCTAGTAATGCCTTGGTTGTGTTTCGCTTACGTGTTTAAGCATTGAGCAAGTGGATTATCCAGGGGATTAATCGTACGTTTTCTTTGACTTTGTCTAGATTATCCGGCATCGTCGCGAACCCCTATCACTTCTCGAGCATCAGGCAAGTTTACTAAACCTTACTCTATTGTTCAGAGTAGGTATATTTTCAAATATTCAATACTTGTGTATTCCCAAGTTATATATATCAAATCTTAGTTGTGAGTATTGTGGCAAGTTTCCTAATTCTATACTTTGAAGTATTGATTATATATTACTGTTGTTGCCATGTGAGGAGTTATACAGTTTTGCGATACATGTTATATATCGTGTTCAATAAGATTTGACTTTTGGATATGATACGAGCTGTGAGATAATGTACTTTTGAACCGGTATACCTCGTAGCTCTATAGATAAGAGCATGTTTATTGTTTCGACTCTAGACCGGGAGTCGATATTTGTGTTATATAGATAGTCGTGGAGACCCGGAGGGATTCCAGTGGCAGAGTACTATTCATCTTGAGGAATATTATTATTAAACATTAATTATATTTCTAGCAAGTATTAGTTACCTGGAAATGATTTGAGGAATGTTATTTGAATATTACCTCATTCGAAGGTTATTATTTGAAAATGATTTGGTAATTGGCTTATATGTCAAATATGGGATATCAGTTATAAGCCAGTATTCTTATATATGCCCTAGGATAAGGGCGTGTGATTTTCATTAAGGATCAGAAGTGATTGTATTTCTGTATATGCTAAAGATTATTTTTCCGATAAAGACATCGGATGACTGTTATTTGAGATTTATTAATTAATGAATATTATTTATGTATATTCATTTGAGGCTTACTTGTTCGAGGGTTAATTATGTATTTAATGAACATTATTTATGTATATTCATTTGAGGACTATTGACTTTAAGAATATTATTGTGAATATTCATCTGGGGATTATTTAATGAATATTAATGTCGAATATTCATTCGAGGATTATTTATTTATTTAATGAATATTAGTTTTGAATATTCATTCGAGGATTATTTATTTATTTAATGAATATTAGTTTTGAATATTCATTCGAGGATTAATTATTTATTTAATGAATATTGCTTTTGAATATTCATTTGAGGCTTATTTATTTAATGAATATTATTTCCTAATATTCATTTGAGGTTTATTTATTTAATGAATATTATTTTAGAATATTCATTTAAGAGTTATTTATTTAATGAATATTACCTTTGAATATTCATTTAATCTATATTTACTTAATGAATATTATCTTCGAATATTCATTTAATCAGTATTTACTTAAGGAATATTATTCCGAATATTCATCTAAGCTTTACTTACTTAATCAATGTCATTGATTATTTTTAAAATCAAAAGAGGTTCCCAAAACAATGTTTTCCATTTAAATCCGTCTTTTAAGAAGATTCAAATGCTCGCTCAACTATCAAAAATACGGGAAACCTGATTTAAGTGACTACTACTCTTTTTAAACTCTCAATTCAAAAAAAACTGTCAAGGGACAGATATTTTCTTGGAGCAATTTAATTGCTGTCAGTCTAATGTTGTGTTACCACCTCAATGATCGAGGGGTAAATTCATGGAACAAGTCGATATCCATTAACAAGCATAGCTTGGGAAATATTGGAGAATCTTCCTTTCCAACCTAGATATGACTACTTAGTGGAGTCGTATCAACAAGTGTTACACTTGGGGAAAGGAGGACGATCTTTACGTTTCAGAGTCATGGATTTCATCTGAACTAGGAGTGGTGTAAGTGGTCAAGTTGCGTGGGCCCATCCAACTTTTATATTGCCCCAAATGGGCCGGGAGGTCATAGTAAGGCGGTAGACAATGTCAGGCCGTCGTGATACTTCCATCTACATGTAGAAAACTATTTGAGCGGTGCGACCTGCTACTGATCATAGTAAGGTTAGGCACAGCGGACGCGGTAGCAACTCCAGTATTAGTTCATCATCCAATTTGGATATTTCCTGCAACATGTATTGGGGTGAAGAACCAACCATGTTGGCAGGGGGTTGAAAAGTGTTTGGAAATGAAGTGACAATAAATTTGTGCAACTCCATCTTTTACTTTTGAGTTATGACTCTGATAAAACCTGATTAAAGATATATATGCATAAGTGGAGTTTGGGTTACGAAAATATTATATTAATTTTCCTCGTAACTTCATCGTTTATATTATACTAGTTTCTTATCCGCTTAAAGCATATCATATGACTCTGTGGATACCCTACATAACATGAGTTATGGTAAGGGAGTTGCTTATATTGAATTTTCCTTATAACTTCATCTTTTAAGTTATATGTTGATATTCTGCTAAATAGCAGATAATTTTTGGAAAGGTTATATTTGGTTTATTTTGAAACCTCATCTTGTATACAAGAACTTTGTTCATAATATAGCAAAAGAGTTGCAGAAATATTATGAAATGATATTTGAATTACAATAAAAGTACTATTTTTGGAATATCTTCCGATAAGGAAATAATTTCAGTATCGAGATATTTTGACAAATTATTGTCTTATACCCGCTTTATTCTGGGTTGAGTTAAAGGCAGAATTAGGCCATACTTTCATTACCTTGCTGAGCTATCGCTCACTCTTGCTATTGTTTTATATATATTATATAGCAGCGAAGCAGGATGCCAATGGGACGGCACATACCCCGCAAGGCGTTTCCACAAACAGTTTCTAGCAGTGATCCCGAGAATAGTACGAACCAATCGAATCAGGCTACAGCTTTTGGTATTCAACTTATGTATAGATATGAATGGTATGAGAGGATTGTGAGCATCAGAAGGCTAAGTTGGTAATGTAACCTTACTTAGAAATTGTATCAGTGACAGATTCAAAGACATTTGGGTATTGTAATAAAGATTATTTATTCCGCAGTTGTTGTATTGTGTCGTTTCTGAGACTCTAACCTGTGTGTGTGTGTGAGACATATATTGTGGGGTCATGAGCAGGTGAATTATGCACGGTGTGAGTAATACAGATAAGGCAAGGAGTAAATGGATCGTGACTACTCTAAATCCCTGACCCCGGATTTGGGGCTGTTACAGAAATGGTATCAGAGAGTTAGGTTACAGTCCTCAGAAATGATAGGAGATCGAGTCTTACAATACCCTTAAGAATGATAAGAACATCTAGAGCCCAAATTGAGTTTGTAGTCAGGTTAGAGGACATGACCCTGACTGTTTAAGATGAAGCCCGAGATGGGACTTCTTCTGGGAAACCGTACTTAGGACTTCATGGTTAGTCACCTCGATTCGTATGAGTTATAGAGTGATGGGATTCTGAGATACCAGACCCCGAGGCCTTCGAGTAGGCAATTGATGATGCGTTCCTTGAAATGGACGGAGACCCGATAAAGGAAGATCCATAGGAGGATCTAGAGGAAGACCCCATAGTGGGTCAAGGAAAGAATCTTGTAGAGAACGTGTTGATTGATAAAGATGTAGTATGTTACTTGAGGTCGTATAATAAAGACCGGACGAACCTTCAGAGGATAAATAAGTGACGAGACGAGAGTCTAAGGATCGTTCATGATTTATCAAGAGATATGACAAATAAGATGGAGTGGAATCTCCAAAGCAGAAGAGGTAGAGGCAGTATAGCCAGTATCAGTGGATTGATTCGACTCGAACGAAACCTGTTACTCGTAGTCAGTTATAGTTGCCCATAAGGAGGCAGCATACGTAAGAACCAAGATGTTCAGATTTTCATGAACGATTAAGGGTACTTAGTTGCCTAGAATAGTGAAAGGTATTTCTTTGGCTATGAGGTTTCAATCCCCCACGACCAGCGATTCCATTGGAAATAGTGTCTATTACATCATTGAGGGATTTTATTATCTCAGGGAGAATTTTGGGTATATGTACCATGCAAATGTTATTATAAGACAAGCACGCTAAGGCAGAATCGAGAACAAGATTTACCACCCTCAGGAAACCAGGAAGGAATTATGAGGATAGAACCTAAAGGTCGGAAATCATATTCGAGCATTACTAGTAGGTAAATAGATTGATCGAGTTTCCCTGATTTTGGAAAGAAATTCAGCAAATTTTGGCAAACCTTGTCTTTCTGATTACTAGAGGATGTCACCAAAGAGAGTGGAAACTAGAGCGAACCCTGTGGATTGGGTAAGATAGCCGTTATATGGGTTGGTGGACAGACCCTGATTGCTATAATTGATTGTGGAGATAAAATGATGAAGTTGAGATTGGACGGTAAAGGCGAAATATATTTAAGGACCAAGACAGACTGAGAAGTTCCGGGATTGACTTAAATGAAAAGGCTATTGTGCCAAAAGTGTTAAGCTTATGTAGCACACGGGATTGATATGGGAAAAAGGAATATTGGATATAATGATGATTGAAATAGAGACCGGGTTTAAGCTTGTAGTTTCTAACGAGCTTCCGTAGTACTGCCCAGTCGACATGTGGAATTGTCATTGCTATGGGCAACAACGGTATCGAAGTCTTCTTATAGAACAGAACGCTTACTTGAGATGTTGCGTCTAGTCGAATAGAACTCCCTACGATTGCAAATGTTGATGGTTGAATTCTTAGCGACTATTATAAGTCAGCAATGACGTAAGTATCGAACACCTTAGGGTGTGTGGAAAAGAAAAGCTTTGGAATTGAACGATTATCCATCAGAGGAGCCGACATAAAAAGGCATCCGTAGAGACCTTGGTAGTACCCTCCCCATTTGCAAATTATGTGGGATATTTCCCCAATCTATGATCTATCTTGACCTCTTTCCAAGAAAGAATTCTGATAAAGGGTATATTCCCTCTTCGAAGTTATTTTATAACACTTGTGCTAAACCATATTCAGTTTCACTTGTGCCAGAGGCTGTCACAATGCCTGCTTTCAGGTTTTCGAAGCCCTGTCAAATGATGTTATTTAAGCTTTCACTTTTCTTCGAATAATGAATGACCCTATGGTGATACCTCACCACTTGTTTGTTAAAGTACCAATATCTTTTTGGTTATTCTTTTCCTTGTATTTTCTTTAGAAACCGCACCTTTGGAATCTGTTCAATTTTAATCCGAGGTGTTCCTTTGAGAAATATTGTCGAAAGACGATAATCATTAAATTGATCTCGAATTGCTTTCGTACTTTTCAACTTCCACTGAGACGAACAACCCTATACTTATAGGGGCTACAAGGACTATCTGTCTATGTGATAGAAGTCGGATGGGACGCCATCACTTGTAAGTTGTGAAATACAAGAAGGCTAATTACCTTTAGTAATGTCTCAATCGAGGCACACAACGTTGAGTTCTTATGATCATGTTGATCTCTTGGTAAATTCTCTTACCTCCAATAAGGTTACCTTAAAACTCATAACCTTATGATCACCAGTGTGTGACGTTTTCCTTGATATGGGAGCTGTCTTTTCAAGGCCCCATGATTTTTGTTATCCTCATTGAATTCTAAGGGGAGGCGAACCAGGTCAAATAAGTCAAAAATTCGCTGATAGGAATTAGATTCGCAACGAAATCGCCTATGACAGGAGCGAATCCCTAAGACGAATAGAATGTTAGTGACGTATCAACGAAATTGGGTTATTCTCCCAAGGATGTTATGATAATGGAAAGCGTGTCAATCGACATGTGTGAAAGGAATAGCGATGTGTCGTGTACTCCAGTGACAACGGTGTTAGATAGATGCCCTATAATGGAATTAAGATTTTGGAGGAGTTGTTTACGAATGGACACTACCTCTGGGTTAGCAAGATAAGTACTGGCGATGGAGTCAGAGGGAGCTGGTATTGTGACTTGGGAGAAGTTGATATTATTATAAGGATGGGTTGGTTGACACCCAATGGAGTCCAGACTGATTGTAAGAGAGAGAGAGTAATAAATAAAGGATGGAGACAGATTCAGAGATTCTTGAATATAGTTTAAACTAAGAAACTATTACGCCAGAAATGCGAGGCTTAATTAGCTCTTATGGTTGCCGCCAAGAAAAGAGATACCAAGTATTAAGGGAACTACAATGGTTTTGGGAGATTGTACAAGGTTTTAAGGAGCTACCAGATATCGATTTGGATGACATGAGAATGAATACCGAGTATTCCGAGTCTAGTGGGAATGAAAGAGTTAGTGACTCAGTTACAAGAATGGTTGGGCAAGAATATGATAAGACCCATTGTACCACCGTGGAGAGCCCGGTGTTGTTGTGAGAGAGAAGGATATTAGCACAAGATTATGCATCGAACCTCGAGAGTTGTATGAGTTCGACGTGGAGCATAGGTACCCTTGTAAATGATTGTTAGATCAGCGAAAGAACGCTGTGTATTTCCAAATTTATTTAAGAACTGGATATCACCGGTTGGAAGTTAAATCCGAGAATATACCCAAGATTGCGATTCGTATTAGGAATAGGCACTTCGAGTTTTCAGCGAGGTTGTTTTGGGGTGATTAATGCACCCACAAATTTTATGGAATGTAATGAATTGGCTTTGGGTTACCCGTGATAGTAGATAACATGAGATGGAGAAATGGCTAAAATTGACCTAGGATTATGACTGTGAGATACACTACCATCCGGGAAAGGCCAATGTGGTGGCCGATACCCTTAATTAAAATGAGACTGAGATGGATTCCGAATGATCGGGAATTAAAGGATGAGATTTTACACAAAACCCAAGTTAGTCCGACAAACTAGAAAGACAGAAGATTTCACCAACAGGCGGCTAGTAATAGCCAAGACAGACAGAGAAAGTATGCGGACTAAGCCCGCGAGTATAGAGATAGTACTGCTATTGATGAGCTAAATGGCATATGGATGGATGACAAGCAAGTTTATGATTGGTGTATTTTCTGTGTAAACAAGATAGAGAATATGAGGTTAGAAATTCGTGATGCTAAAAGATATCCTCGTGGGAAGAATTAATGAGATTTGGAAAGAAAGGGAAGTTGAGCCCGAGATTCACTGGGCCATCTGAGATTTTAAAACGCGTCAGGAAGGTGGCCTACGAGCCAGCCTTACCCCCCAAACTTGTAGAATGGTCACAACGGGGTTCATGTGTCGATGCTACGTCAGTATACTATAGATGCCCGTCATATGTTAGAATACGAGCAGGTAGATATACAACCTGGTCTGACTTACAAAGGACAACCTGTGGAAATCACGGATAGAAATGAACAAGTGCTAAAAGACGAGGTTGCCAAGATAGTGAGAGGTTTGTGGAAAATCAAGAAGTGGGAGAATCCACTTGGGAGTTAGGAAGTGCAATGGGAGAGAAGTACCCCCAGTTATTCCTAAGCTGATTCCGGGACGGAATCCTTTTAAGGAGGGGAGACTGTAATAACCTGAATTTTTGGTAGAATTAAAACTTTTCTTATTATGATTAAGTGCATCAGTGAATAGTGAATTTGGTGGATGAATAGTGATTTTGAGAATTAACAAAGTTTTTCATGCCACCTATGTACGAGACGTAGTGTGGATATTCCGAAGTCATATTAGTAATCTACGGAGTAAATAAGTGAATGCAAAGACGATCGGAATTCAGAAATTCCAAATTTAATTTTGGTGAAGTATTTGACCGGGCAGTGAATTATATATTATTATATTCAAGAAATGAGATATTAAATTAAGGATTTGAGGATTTAATATTTTGGAATTTTATTATATTTGATTTGAGAATTTAGAACGAAAACCACTGAGACAGTGAAACGAAGATACTAGAAACCGCTGATACTTTATAACGAGATTAAGCGATTAAGAGAACGAATCATGGATTAAGGATTGAAATTATGACAGGATTAAATAAAGACATGGAATTAACATGTAACAAGATTAATTCGAGAAATGCAACATTTGGATCATCCATGTGAAAAGAAACGAACTAGTAAAGCTACTTTAACCAAACGCGTGCATGCGCGACACGTGTCCCGGTGACTCACCAAAAGGTGATGACTCACCACTTTTTAAACACAAAAATCAGCATCCTTATCATTATTATCAAGACAAAAAGAAAAGAAAAGAAAGAAGAAAATTCGGGAGGAGAAAAGAGGAGAAAAATGGGAGAGAAAGAAACGATCGTAACTCGAGATTCCGTGGTCCGTTTTTGGCGTTCTACCACTCAAATCGAAGCTCTCGAGAAGCCCGACGTAACCATGGTAAGCAATCACCTCAACCCTGTGATTTACCCCTTCGATTTCAGTGATTAACAGTCGGAGAAGATGATGAATAGTAACTTGTGTTTTGTTTTGTTTTTGGATATTGAGTTTGTAGCTTCCAAAGGTTGTATTAAGCAAGGATCTAAGGTTACATAAGGTATATAGAAGCAAGCAAGCTTGGAGAAGGTATAAAACCTCTGCCCCTTTTGTTTGTATGAGTTTCGAAATGGTTTTGATGTTTATGTAGAGTTAAAAGCATGATTAAGTAATTAGATAAATTGTTGGTTGAGTTTGGAGGATGGGTTATGAATTTTGTTGTGATTATTCCTGGAGGATTTGACTGAGTGGAGGGTGTATAAGGTGGATGGTGAGTTTGGAATTGATTGGTATTGATTTGGGTGTGTTTTGAAAATGGAAAACGTTACGATTATAGCCGTCGTAATACCCATTTGATTTAGGGCTGTTTTGAGCAAGAATTACGAACTGGTCTCGTAATATTTTTGAACAGAACTGACCATGAACATGTAGGTCTTGTTTTAAGGTTTGTTTTGGTATAAAGATCATGTCTATACGATTTACGGTTTAGGAGAAAAGTGAGTTTTAGTAAACGACGTTCGGAAGAATGACTCATCTCTGTCCAGAAACTTTGAGGCTATATTTGGACCACTTCCGAGCCGTATTAAAATGTGAAATTTTGAGGAATAATACTAGAGGCAGTTAGGAAGGCTCACGAAAAAGATTCGTATTAAAACGATTATTTTGCGATTTTATAAAAATGTTTTAGTCGAGGTCGCGCAAGTGAAAACCACTAAGAACATGACTTAGAAACCAATGTTGTAAATGATTAGGTATAACTTGTATTCGAGGATCGATTTCGGACTAAACCTACGACTTAAGAAATTGTCGATTAACATGGACTTAGTATGAGCCTATAACGAGCTAGTAATGCCTTGGTTGTGTTTCGCTTACGTGTTTAAGCATTGAGCAAGTGGATTATCCAGGGGATTAATCGTACGTTTTCTTTGACTTTGTCTAGATTATCCGGCATCGTCGCGAACCCCTATCACTTCTCGAGCATCAGGCAAGTTTACTAAACCTTACTCTATTGTTCAGAGTAGGTATATTTTCAAATATTCAATACTTGTGTATTCCCAAGTTATATATATCAAATCTTAGTTGTGAGTATTGTGGCAAGTTTCCTAATTCTATACTTTGAAGTATTGATTATATATTACTGTTGTTGCCATGTGAGGAGTTATACAGTTTTGCGATACATGTTATATATCGTGTTCAATAAGATTTGACTTTTGGATATGATACGAGCTGTGAGATAATGTACTTTTGAACCGGTATACCTCGTAGCTCTATAGATAAGAGCATGTTTATTGTTTCGACTCTAGACCGGGAGTCGATATTTGTGTTATATAGATAGTCGTGGAGACCCGGAGGGATTCCAGTGGCAGAGTACTATTCATCTTGAGGAATATTATTATTAAACATTAATTATATTTCTAGCAAGTATTAGTTACCTGGAAATGATTTGAGGAATGTTATTTGAATATTACCTCATTCGAAGGTTATTATTTGAAAATGATTTGGTAATTGGCTTATATGTCAAATATGGGATATCAGTTATAAGCCAGTATTCTTATATATGCCCTAGGATAAGGGCGTGTGATTTTCATTAAGGATCAGAAGTGATTGTATTTCTGTATATGCTAAAGATTATTTTTCCGATAAAGACATCGGATGACTGTTATTTGAGATTTATTAATTAATGAATATTATTTATGTATATTCATTTGAGGCTTACTTGTTCGAGGGTTAATTATGTATTTAATGAACATTATTTATGTATATTCATTTGAGGACTATTGACTTTAAGAATATTATTGTGAATATTCATCTGGGGATTATTTAATGAATATTAATGTCGAATATTCATTCGAGGATTATTTATTTATTTAATGAATATTAGTTTTGAATATTCATTCGAGGATTATTTATTTATTTAATGAATATTAGTTTTGAATATTCATTCGAGGATTAATTATTTATTTAATGAATATTGCTTTTGAATATTCATTTGAGGCTTATTTATTTAATGAATATTATTTCCTAATATTCATTTGAGGTTTATTTATTTAATGAATATTATTTTAGAATATTCATTTAAGAGTTATTTATTTAATGAATATTACCTTTGAATATTCATTTAATCTATATTTACTTAATGAATATTATCTTCGAATATTCATTTAATCAGTATTTACTTAAGGAATATTATTCCGAATATTCATCTAAGCTTTACTTACTTAATCAATGTCATTGATTATTTTTAAAATCAAAAGAGGTTCCCAAAACAATGTTTTCCATTTAAATCCGTCTTTTAAGAAGATTCAAATGCTCGCTCAACTATCAAAAATACGGGAAACCTGATTTAAGTGACTACTACTCTTTTTAAACTCTCAATTCAAAAAAAACTGTCAAGGGACAGATATTTTCTTGGAGCAATTTAATTGCTGTCAGTCTAATGTTGTGTTACCACCTCAATGATCGAGGGGTAAATTCATGGAACAAGTCGATATCCATTAACAAGCATAGCTTGGGAAATATTGGAGAATCTTCCTTTCCAACCTAGATATAACTACTTAGTGGAGTCGTATCAACAAGTGTTACACTTGGGGAAAGGAGGACGATCTTTACGTTTCAGAGTCATGGATTTCATCTGAACTAGGAGTGGTGTAAGTGGTCAAGTTGCGTGGGCCCATCCAACTTTTATATTGCCCCAAATGGGCCGGGAGGTCATAGTAAGGCGGTAGACAATGTCAGGCCGTCGTGATACTTCCATCTACATGTAGAAAACTATTTGAGCGGTGCGACCTGCTACTGATCATAGTAAGGTTAGGCACAGCGGACGCGGTAGCAACTCCAGTATTAGTTCATCATCCAATTTGGATATTTCCTGCAACATGTATTGGGGTGAAGAACCAACCATGTTGGCAGGGGGTTGAAAAGTGTTTGGAAATGAAGTGACAATAAATTTGTGCAACTCCATCTTTTACTTTTGAGTTATGACTCTGATAAAACCTGATTAAAGATATATATGCATAAGTGGAGTTTGGGTTACGAAAATATTATATTAATTTTCCTCGTAACTTCATCGTTTATATTATACTAGTTTCTTATCCGCTTAAAGCATATCATATGACTCTGTGGATACCCTACATAACATGAGTTATGGTAAGGGAGTTGCTTATATTGAATTTTCCTTATAACTTCATCTTTTAAGTTATATGTTGATATTCTGCTAAATAGCAGATAATTTTTGGAAAGGTTATATTTGGTTTATTTTGAAACCTCATCTTGTATACAAGAACTTTGTTCATAATATAGCAAAAGAGTTGCAGAAATATTATGAAATGATATTTGAATTACAATAAAGGTACTATTTTTGGAATATCTTCCGATAAGGAAATAATTTCAGTATCGAGATATTTTGACAAATTATTGTCTTATACCCGCTTTATTCTGGGTTGAGTTAAAGGCAGAATTAGGCCATACTTTCATTACCTTGCTGAGCTATCGCTCACTCTTGCTATTGTTTTATATATATTATATAGCAGCGAAGCAGGATGCCAATGGGACGGCACATACCCCGCAAGGCGTTTCCACAAACAGTTTCTAGCAGTGATCCCGAGAATAGTACGAACCAATCGAATCAGGCTACAGCTTTTGGTATTCAACTTATGTATAGATATGAATCGTATGAGAGGATTGTGAGCATCAGAAGGCTAAGTTGGTAATGTAACCTTACTTAGAAATTGTATCAGTGACAGATTCAAAGACATTTGGGTATTGTAATAAAGATTATTTATTCCGCAGTTGTTGTATTGTGTCGTTTCTGAGACTC
Source organism: Heracleum sosnowskyi (assembly GCA_030848705.1). NCBI lineage: Eukaryota > Viridiplantae > Streptophyta > Magnoliopsida > Apiales > Apiaceae > Heracleum > Heracleum sosnowskyi. The sequence goes on from CM061237.1 coordinate 16,715,675, forward strand.
TAACCTGTGTGTGTGTGTGAGACATATATTGTGGGGTCATGAGCAGGTGAATTATGCACGGTGTGAGTAATACAGATAAGGCAAGGAGTAAATGGATCGTGACTACTCTAAATCCCTGACCCCGGATTTGGGGCTGTTACAAATAGTCCGGATTTATCCATCCACATCTCATTCTCATAAATAGTCTGGTTTTATCCATCCACATCTCATTCCCATAAATAGTCCGGTCTTCACACGTTTTCCTACAATCTCGCGGCATCTTCGCATTTCTTTCCATGATTTGAAGAATATCGTTTGGAGATATTTTCCGTTATTCGTTGATTGATATTGATTATTTCCTCGTTTCAAGGAGAGGATATTACTTAGTGATAAAACAATTAATTATTAATCTGAATTAATAATTATTAAACTGAGAAATTTGGACTATGCCAAAATATGGCATAACAACAAGCCCCCGGTTCTTCAGTGTAGCTTGCTGCAGTGGAGAACTAAAAATCTTCGAGCTTCCAAATTTCTTCGGTCGCTTGGCGTTTTGTATATAGTCCGAATTGGCGTACATGCTTTTCAAGTGTCATTGCCCACATAAGGATGTGTTTTCGTTCATCCGCGAGCCCCCGAGCTCAGGCTTTAATAAGATACCCAATTTCAAATGTCAGGCTTTCAACCCATATCACATCCGGTCCCACATGTTTTCCTACAATCTCGCGGAATCTCTGCATTTCTTCCCGTGATTGTAGGAATGTCTCGTGCCAATCATATCACGTCCGGTCTCACACGTTTTCCTGCAATCTCGCGGCATCTCCGCATTTCTTCCCGTGATTGTAGGAATGTCTCGTGACAACCAAGAAATATCTATCTACCAATGGGCCTTTAAGTTTGTAATTTTATCTCCCTCGACTTTCCTCTGAGAGTAGGGTATTCAATCCAGAGGATCGATGACTTCTTTCTATAAGCGTGTAGCAGTGCGGGACTTATAGCTTGCCCAACATGTCCTACTTGACAATTTAAGTTCACAAGTTTGAAATATTTTTGACATTTATGTGTTATCGCGACGATATATGAAAAATATTTTGAACACAGTCAAAAAATAAAATATTTTGAACACAGTCAAAAAATAAAATATTTTTGACATATATGTGTTATCAGGGTTGGATCGTCTCTGACTGTACTGCTGAAGGACTGAAGACATTGCTTATAAGATTATAGTGATGGTTACTATTAAATTCTGGCAAAAAAATATATGTTCTTGTTATCCTGCAGTGTCTACTATTACTTTCCCAAATGCCAGAGGAAATTGCAGGACATAAGGCTGATGTAGAAAGATTACATGATTCCATAGATGTCCTTCTCTACCACGAACAGAATTATCTATTCTTGTTAATTTCAAATGAATTAGGAAATACTACTCAAGTTTATTTGGTTTAGATTAATACCTTGAAAATTTTCATCTACAATCAGATGCTGAACCCTTCAGAGTTAACATTGTTGTAGAAAAAGAGTAAGATCATTATTCTGATTTTCTAATTTTCTTCCCTTAGAAACAACTGACAAATGTGATGATGTGGTAATATAGGCATGTCCAATGCACTGGATCTGTAATCCAAGCTCTTGTAGCATTTAGAAATTTGCACCAAGGTTACAAAGAAAAAGAAATAGATGTTTCTGTGGCAAAAGATGTACAGTATCTTGAAGCAAAGCAACATTCAAATGGTTCGTGGTGAGTACTGCTCTCAGTCTCAGAATAACCAAGTAAATATATATTATATAAATGTATTTGCAGAGCACAAGAAGCACAAAGTAACACAAACTTGGACAGGTATGGTTACTGGGGCATTTGCTTTTTGTATGGCACATATTTCGCGCTATCAGGGTTGGCCTCAGTTGGGAACACATATAATAACAGTGAAGCAGTACGCAAAGGTGTTCAATTTTTCCTATCGACACAGAATGAAGAGGGTGGTTGGGGAGAGAGTCTTGATTCATGTCCAACAGAGGTACTTGCTCAGAGTGCATAATAAGGCAATTTAATAGAAACTGGTTCTAAAGCGTTGATATAAACGAAGGCCAATTCTGCAAATCACAAGTAACAACCATTAAAGAAAAGATCATGAAATATTGTTACTACTCACGCCTACACACACACAGTGAAAAAGTTGTTCTTTCTTATTCTCCTTGCTCATCTTGAATCTTGATGCTTTCTTTAACAGAAATTTGTTCCACTGGAGGATGATAAGACAAATTTAGTTCAAACATCTTGGGCTATGCTTGGCCTCATATGGAAAGTATTACATATAAGCGGTTCTTAGAAAAATCTATTTATCATGTTAGGGTGTTAGTAATAGTTCATTTGGATTAACTTATATGACTATGTAGTCTAACTAAGTGTTTTGGCTCACAAGTCCAAATAGCTGTATCTGTATGTAAACACTTGCGTCAATTCTACCTCATACACTTCGTCTATTTTACTTCAAGAATACAGACTTGAGTGATTATTAATTATACCTTGTAGGAAGTATAGATCGAGAGAATACCTGAAATCAAGACAACAAGAATAAAATACCGAAAAGTATGTTCGAGGCACGTGAAAACCACGCTGTCCTTAAAACAGAAAAGCCCCTTCCGTATGGTGCTTGAAGGTTTGTTGGCTTCCGTCTCCCAGGATACAACGAACAAAGGTGATCTTAAGCACTTAAAGATCCGCCTTCTACGAACTGAACAAACACAGCAACTATCTCACAGAAAAGAACCTAGAGCTCTAAGATGAATACAAATAAAAAATGCTTGTGGATTTCTTTTTGTGTATCAAACAATGATGCCAAGGTCTCCTTATATAGGAGTAAAACTTTGTAACTCACATAGCAATTAATTTTGTAACCTACACACCATAATGAGCAAATCACTAATACAACATTATTGTGGGGGTTACAAAATCAAAGCAATAAGTCATAAAAATGAAATAATAATAAAAAATAATGCATGCATTTCAAATTTATTCAAATAATCCAACAATCCCCCACATGAATAAAATTGATATGCAAAACGACTCTTTGACACGGAGATAGATGCGCACGGTGAAAACCAGCATAGGATAGGTAGGCGTATACCCTTGAACCTTCTATTGTAAGAACATATTTACATTTCTAGAATTTCAGTAGTCGCGTTGACCTTGAACTGCCCTTCTTTATTGTGAAATGATGATACATCCCCCACTGGAGTCTTTCCCTATATTTGTTCAGTTCTCACTGTTAAGCCCATTTTGGTCCTGAGCTTAAGCCTGGTTCTGTGAGTTTTTCCCAGAATTAGCCCCCACAATTCCTTCTTGAAGCGACCCCACTTCACTCACATAGGTGATCTCTTGAACAACACGAAAGTATTATTTGTTCGACATATCGACACATAAGGATCATTAAAAGCATTGCTTAACCTTTATCCATTTTTTTTTATCACTGTTTTTCATCATAGGAATCGACCCGGGAGTAAAACCCCCACAGTGATCTCACTAAGTCTTTACAATTAGGTTGTCCCATTGAACCAAGATATTGGGATCTCCAGTCAACAAGGTTGGGTTTCCTTTGTACCGACTTTTATTATAGGCTTCAGTCCCATTCCTTTCGATGATTTCTCAACTAACTCTCTTGTTAACCCTTTGGTTAGCGGATCCGCAATGTTATCTTTTGACCTGATATAGTCAATAGTGATAACTCCAGTTGAGAGTAGTTGTCTAACAGAATTATGTCACCGACGAATATGCCTCGACATTCCATTATATAGTACACGCTCAGCTGTACCTATTGCTGCAGTACTGTCACAATGTATACAAAGTGGTGGCACTGGCATCTCCCATTTAGGAATATCCTCTAAAAATTGGCGTAACCATTCAGCTTGTTCGCCTGCTTTATCCAAAGCAACAAACTCAGCCTCCATGGTAGATTTGGTCACTACCGTTTGTTTCGAAGATTTCCACGAGATCGCTCCACCTGCTAGCGTAAATACATATCCGCTTGTGGACTTCGATCCTTTTACACCATTAATCCAGTTTGAATCGCTATACCCTTCTAGTACAGCAGGATATCTCGAGTAATTCAACCCATAATCACGCGTATACCTTAAGTACCTAAGCACTTTAGTTATCGCTTTCCAATGATCCACACCTGGGTTACTCGTGTATCGGCTTAGCTTACTTACTGTAAAGGCAATGTCTGGTCGTGTACAATTCATTAAGTACATCAGACTTCCTATTACTTTAGCATATTCTCCTTGAGAAACACCTTCACCTTTATTTTTAGATAGATGTAAAGTCGTATCAAAAGGGGTTCTTGACACACTAGAATCATCTTTACTAAATTTCTCAAGGATCTTATCAACATAATGTGACTGGTTTAGTATAAGTCCACTTAGTGTTCTTTGGATCTTTATCCCTAGAATCACGTCAGCTAAGCCCATATCTTTTATGTGGAACCTTGAATGTAATATGTCTTTGGTAGATTTCACCATCTTGTCATTGCTACCAACGATGAGCATATCATCAACATAAAGACACAGGATCACGTATCCCTCTATTGTATCTTTGACATATACACATTTGTCACATTCGTTGATTTTAAATCCATTCGACAATATAACACTGTCAAATTTCTGATGCCAGTCTCGAGGCGCTTGTTTTAAGCCATAAATTGACTTAACTAATTTACAAACTTTATGTTCCAATCCTGGAACCACAAAACCCTCAGGTTGTCTAATGTAGATTTCTTCATGTAAATCTCCATTAAGAAAGGCCGTTTTTACATCCATTTGATGTACTTCAAGATTTCGCAATGCTGCAATAGCAATGATCATCCTTATAGATGCCATTCTCGTTACCGGAGAATACGTATCGAAATAATCGATGCCTTTCTTTTGGCGAAAACCTTGAATAACAAGTCGGGCTTTATACTTATCAATGGATCCATCTGTTTTCATTTTCCTAGTGAAAATCCATTTAGATCCTAGTGGTTTACAACCCGGAGGAAGATCCACTAATTCCCAAGTATGATTCTGCATAATAGAATCAACTTCACTTTTAATGGCCTCTTTCCAAAAAGGACCATCCGGACAATGCACAGCTTCTGAATAAGACCGTGGTTCATTTTCGAGCAAGTATGTTAGAAAATCCGGCCCGAAGGATTTTTCAACTCTAGCTCTTTTGCTTCGACGAGGTGCATCCTCTGTTTCAAGTTCATCCGTATTTTCTTGTTCCTCGTCATCATGACTATATTCATTTTCAGAATAAGTTTCACGTGTCCGTTTCGATGAACTTGAACTTTCTATGGACTTGCGCGGAAATACATGTTCAAAAAATGAAGCATTTCTCGATTCCATTATTGTATTCTTGTGTATGTCAGGGATTTTTGACTCATGCACAAGAAATCTATATGCTGTACTATTAGGCACATAACCAATAAAAATACAATCCACTGTTTTTGGACCGATTTTCACCCTCTTTGGTTCTGGTACAAGAACCTTTGCAAGGCACCCCCACACTCGTAAGAATTTATATGAAGGCTTCTTTCTTTTCCATAATTCATAGGGAGTCAGCTCTTGATTTTTCCGGGGTATCCTATTCAAAAGATAGTTTTCTGACAAAACAGCATCACCCCACATACTTGTAGGCAACCCTGAACTTAGCAACATTGCATTGCTCATTTCTTTCAAGGTCCTATTTTTACGCTTAGCAATCCCATTTGATTGAGGCGAATATGGTGCAGTGACTTCGTGAATAATTCCATGTCTCGCACAGAATTCACCAAAAGGTGATACATATTCACCACCTCGGTCACTTCTTATAACTTTTATTTTTTCCTTAAGTTGAGTTTCAACTTCATTTTTATAGAGCTCAAACTTCTCTATAGTTTCATCTTTGCTTTTTAGCAAATAGACATAACAAAATCTTGTACTATCATCCACAAAAGTGACAAAGTACTTATACCCATCCCTTGTTTGATTTGATTTTAAATCACACACATCACTGTGAATCAAATCCAAGGGTTTTGTATGTCTTTCAATTGTTTGAAACGATGATCTTGTTATTTTGCCTCCACACAAATTTCACATTTGTGTTTCGAACTAAGTTGGAATGTGGGTATATGGTTCAAGTTAATTAATCTACGCATTGTTTCATAATTTACATGACCTAGTCTACCATGCCACAAATTGGAAGACTCAAGCAAGTAAGCAGAAGAATTATTCGTATTAATACTCTTCACAGTCATTACATTTAGCTTAAAAAGCCCATCGGTTACATAACCTTTTCCCACAAACATTCCACGTTTGGACAAAATTAGCTTATCAGATTCAAACACCATGCGAAATCCATGCTTGTTCAACAACGAGCCAGAAACCAAGTTCCTTCGAATCTCCGGCACATAGAGTACATCATTCAGAGTCAGCTCCTTGCCAGATGTCATCTTCAAGACAACCTTGCCTTTTCCAAGGACTTCAGATGTTGCAGAGTTTCCCATGAAAAGCTTCTCTCCATTCTCAGTTGGCGAGAAGGTGTGGAACAACTCCTTGCTCGAGCATATGTGCCTAGTAGCACCAGTGTCAATCCACCATTCTTTCGGGTTGGAGCCGATCAGGTTCACTTCAGAAACCATAGCAGAGAGACTGATTTCAGATATATCTTGAGCCACATCATCTACCATGTGGGCCTCGTGCTTCTTCCTCTTCGGTAGTCTGCACTCAGTTGACTTGTGACCAATCTTGTCACAGTTGAAACACTTTCCTTGAAATTTCTTCTTAGAAACTCCACCTTTAGGTCCCAAGTTGGGCCTCTTGTCTGGTTTCCCCTTTTTGAACTTGGAGTTCTTCTTGGCCTCCACAACATTAGCACTAGAGGAAGAGACAGATCGATTTTTATTATCCTCCTCAATCCGGAGTCTCAAGACAAGGTCTTGCACTGTCATCTCCTTTCGCTTATGCTTCAAATAATTCTTGAAGTCCTTCCAACCAGGGGCAATTTCTCAATAATAACGGCTACTTGGAAGGCTTCATTCATGGGCATTCCCTCAGATTCCATGTCATGCATTATCATCTGAAGGTCCTGAACTTGACTAACCACCTTCTTGGAATCCACCATCATAAACTCAAGGAGTCGGGCCACTATAAATTTCTTAGTACCCGCATCCTCGGTTCTATACTTTCTGTCGAGTGAGTCCCACAAAGCTTTGGACGTTTTTAGCACACTATACACATTGTACAGTGAATCACTCAAACAGTTCATTATATAATTTCTGCACAAGAAATCAGAGTGGTTCCAAGCTTGAACTGCACTAACAAGCTCAACATCAGACTCATCGTCTTTGAGCTTAGGTGCATCCTCGTTCAAGAACCTCACAAGGTTTAAGGTGGTCAAGTAAAACAACATCTTTTGTTGCCGCCTTTTGAAATTCAGCCCATTGAATTTCTCCGGTTTTTCCGCGTGAGCGGTTACCGGTACAGCCGTATTAGGCACCACAAGGGTCGCCGTTTTAGGCACTGCCTCAGCAGATACACGCCTATCACCATCACCAGACAAGTTAGCTCCGTCAACTCCTGACATTTCTGAAATCAAAATTATTTGTACAAATAATTAGCACTTGTAATTAATTGCTAAATAAATAAAAGGTAACACATGGATCCATTAAAGCAATGGTTAATGAGTAACACAAAGAATGAATATAAGTATTAAAGACCAAGTTACATGCTCGTATTTTCTGTTAGCTAGGGGAGAACAAGCTACTGTAATGATAACCTAAGCAATATAAACCCTGAAATCATCAGGTAAAAAAAAAAATCTATGACAAAAAATATGCCAGGAGTAAAGTTGCTCATTTACAACACATATGCTCGGAGTTTTGTGCATCAAAATCAAGCACATAAGTGAAATCCACGTAGACTTGTTCAGAGTGTGTAGTTAATATTATTATCTCACGTACACATGGCATGGCAGCAAGAAAATCATCGAGGTAATTAGCACTTTACTGTACAACCAGAGTGTTGTTAAAGAAACAGAAAAAATAAAACAAAATTACAAGCAAAATTGCTTTTCCCAAAAAAAAAAATATATAACAAAAGACTGAAGCTAAAAAAAAGGTCATTTAAAATACTAAATATTAATAAAAACAACCACAACAATTTGATACAAAAGAATTCAAAACAACCAGGATAACCATATTAACTACTAATTAGTGCATAACAAAAAAAAAATGCTACAGTTTACTTAATTATCAAAAAAAAACATGCATCTAAATAGCACCAAAACCAATAGTATCTCTAGCATGGCCTTAGAAACTGCAATTGACTAAAACAATTAAACATGTTAAAGCTACGGTTACAAAGACATGCTTATAAAACATAAACTCATAACACCATGCCATTGAAACGAGGATTTCAGTTACAATTTTTTTTTTTTTTTTTTTTAAAAAAAAAAACTTAATAATACAGAAACACAAAAAATTCTTAAACATTTACGCATGTAAAATTAAGCTATCAAACAAGCATGGTGTCGGTAAAGAAAAGAAATTCAAAGCACTAGCTAAAGTAGAGAATACCAAAGCTATGGCAGAGAAGAAAAATATAAAACTCTCCTTACCTATTAAAGGCCGAGCAAAAAAGACTAAAAAAAATATGCTGACATAAGCCACAAAATTATGTAAGTCCCAAACTTAATATGTATTCAGCTTCAAAAAAAAACTTAAAAGGAATTTACAGGATACATATCAAACTCAATATTGCTTTCTAAAACTAATGGGAAGCTTGTACATGCATACTAAAGTCAAAAAAAAAAACAAAAAAAAAAAAAAAAAACCTGACCAATTTTAGAACTCCACATTTAAACCAAAAGAAGCCTAAGATTCATGATTCATGCAGATCAGAGGCCACAAGTATATCATTATGCTATACTCAATCTCAACAGGCATTAAAAAAGAACAAATATAACAATCATAAAGCAGGAGATAAACTCACGTAACATTAACGCTCATATCATGATCACAAGACACTATACTCCCATGAAAACATTCGAACAAATTAGTTTATCGATTAAACTAATCCATAAGAATTATGGGATCTGTTTTAAGCTTATAGGAAGTATAGATCGAGAGAATACCTGAAATCAAGACAACAAGAATAAAATACCGAAAAGTATGTTCGAGGCACGTGAAAACCACGCTGTCCTTAAAACAGAAAAGCCCCTTCCGTATGGTGCTTGAAGGTTTGTTGGCTTCCGTCTCCCAGGATACAACGAACAAAGGTGATCTTAAGCACTTAAAGATCCGCCTTCTACGAACTGAACAAACACAGCAACTATCTCACAGAAAAGAACCTAGAGCTCTAAGATGAATACAAATAAAAAATGCTTGTGGATTTCTTTTTGTGTATCAAACAATGATGCCAAGGTCTCCTTATATAGGAGTAAAACTTTGTAACTCACATAGCAATTAATTTTGTAACCTACACACCATAATGAGCAAATCACTAATACAACATTATTGTGGGGGTTACAAAATCAAAGCAATAAGTCACAAAAATGAAATAATAATAAAAAATAATGCATGCATTTCAAATTTATTCAAATAATCCAACATACCTTTCTTCCCTCTTATCAAACAACCAGGCTAAGAGAGATCCAACCCCATTACAAAGAGCAGCAAAGTTGTTGATCAATGCACAAATGGAAAATGGAGATTTTCCTCAGCAGGTAGACAAAGTTTTCTCTCACCTTCCCTTCCCTTCTGTTCTCGTTTTTGGTAGTTTGAAACATATTTCCATTTTGTTCACATCGGATGCATAATTACAGGAAGTCACTGGAGTCTTCATGAATAATTGTATGTTACACTATGCAGAGTACAGAAACATATTTCCATTATGGGCACTTGCAGAATATCGTAAACATGTATGTAAATATTTTGAGCTTAAGTAATATGTGTAATAGTTCCACGAGCATATTTCTGTATTACTTCCACAACAAATATGTCTAGATAAATTGTACCTCTGCTGTACTCTGTAGAGAATAATTCCAGCTCCTTGGTATACTTAAACATGTACTAATTAAAAACTAGAAACTGCACCACACACAGTTAAATACACCCTCTCACATACAAACCCACCTAATCCCCTCCATTCGTAATTATATTTTTCTCGTTAATTGGTGATCTTTTTTTGAAATATGATTTCACTGTATTTTTTTTCATCTCGCAACAATTAGTTTGCATACCATATTTGATATATTTCGACGATAAATCACTATTTATGCTTGCGAGAATCACTAAAATGTTGGTGATTCATGTAAGAATAAATAGTGATTTCGGCGTAAATGTAGTGATTTTTTCTCCAGACCTATACGTAAATTACAAATTTTGTACTGCAAAATCACTAAATTTATACGTATATAAAAATAAATCGCTAGATTTATGCTGAAATCACTATTTATTATTACAGAAACCACTAAAATTTTAGTACTCCGTAATATAGCACATATGGTATGCATATTGATCGTTGGAAGATGGAGAAAAATATAGTGAAGTCAGATTTCAAAAAAAGTTCACCGATTCACGTGAAAAATCAAATTAAAAATGAAGGAAATTATGTTGGATTGTGTATGTGAGGGTGTATTTTAACTATGTGTGGTGCAGTAGAGGGCCATTAGATTAGATTAATCTAAGGGCTTAGATTAGTTTTTAGTTTCTATTTTAATTTTAGTTTCTAGTTGAACAAAAGCCTATATATATATACAACAATTTTGATCTGGTAATTAGGAGTAAGAGTATATTTATAATTGTCGTCTTTCAATACAAGTCCTTCTTTATTTTATTCAAAAACTTTTACTTGCATGCTTTATATATTACTAGAAAATAACCTGTTCCAAGCACGGACTGAGCGATTTTTTTTTTAAATTTATTTTATTTATAGTATTTTTTAATTAATTTTATCAATTATGTTATTTTCAATTTTAACTTAAAATTGTTTACGATTACATTATTTTTTCATGAAATTGGTTATTGAATTTTACAAATATTTTGCTCATGAAAATATTATTATTATTCAGTTAATTATAAAATTTTTATATGTTATCCCTTTACAACATAACGGAATCTCAATAAACTGTAGAGTAGTATCAACTGAAATGTTAATGGTAGATTATTTATAACGACGCACAATCATATTCGTTTGTGTTTCATATTTTAAGTTCAATTCTCCAAGACACTAAGTTTATAAAAGAATTAGAACTACAATAAGAATAAAAATTTCAGATGGCCTAAACTACAAATTACACGTACTATAATTTGCTTATGTTGTGATATTATTGTAACTCCCCCGGCATCGGATATCTATTACATAATATAATATAATAATATAATATATTTTGGTACAATAGTAATGTAATTTAATAACAATGTAATATATTCGTACAATAATAATATAATTTATTGTAGATTTAGATTAGATTATTATTAAAAACAACATAGAATTTTACGTGAAATAAGTGTTTAGGGTACAATAACAATATAATCTATTTTAGATTAGATAATTTTTTTTTTAATTTCAAAACAACATAGAATTAGTTTTTTCTTAAAAAAATTAGAATTTTACATAAAATAGGAGTTTATAGGACAATAATAATATAATCTATTTAGATTAAATAGTTATAATTTTTTATTTAAAAACAACATAAAATTCTACAATAATATATAATATATGAGTCGAACATTTAAGACCAAAAAAAATAAGTAGGTGCGTTAAACTTTGTTAAATGATTAAAAAGATTTTAAAATAAGTAAGTAATGATTTGCGCGTGATATTTTTGGAAAATGAGGAGTTTTATTAAGTAAATATAGAAAAAGTAACATGTTTTAGTTAAAAAAGGTAATTGTCCATAATTAAAAGTATTAAAGGACTTTAGTAAGAAAAAATAGAAAAAGTAACATGTTTTAGTTGAAAAAGATAATTGCGCGTGATATTTTTGCAAAAGAGAAGATTTTTTTAGAAAAAAATAGAAAAAGTAAAATAATATAAAAATGCAAGTACCATACCAAAAAACAGGTACCAAAAAACTAGTACCAAAACTTTTAATATTTTGTCTTTAATCACTAATTGTTAATTGTTGTTTTATTATTTACTTTTTAATATTTTATTAATTGTACTTGTTAAAAAAATAAGTGGGTTTATTAAAATAGTTGAACGCTTTTAAATAACTAAAAACATTATAATGAATTTTAAAATAAATAAGTAAGGGGTTTGCTCATTATATTTTTGGAAAAGAATGAGTTTTAATAAGGAAAAATAGAAAATATAATATGTTTAGTTTAAAAAAGGTAATTGCCGATATTTCAAAAATGAGATTTGAAAATCTCATAATTAAAAGCATTAAAATATGTTTTAAAATAAATAAAAAAGGGTTTTCAAAAGGAGGAAATTTTATTGGCAAAATATAAAAAGTAATAAATAAGTAGGCAGGTTAATATATGTAAATATTTTTAATAATTAAAAACATTAAAATTGGTTTTAAAATAAATAAGTAAGGATTTGTCTTTATAATATTTTTGGAAAAAGATGGATTTTAGTAAGAAAAATAGAAAAAATATCATGTTTCAGTTAAAAAAAGGGTAATTACCCCTGATATTTTTTCAAAACGAGGAAGTTTTATTGAAAAAATAGAAAAAGTAATGGGTTTTACCTGAAAAAGGTAATTGGTTATAATATTATTTAACAATATTTTTTTAAATAAGGGTATTTAGGTCAAATCACTTAGGACCGACCGACCAACCAAACTTTTAATGTTTCGTTTTTATATTATAGTATAGAAGTATAGACTAGCTTAAAACATGTGTGATGCACGGATTATTTTTAATAGTGTCATTTTATTATTTACATTTTAATATTTTATTAATTGTATTTGTAAAAAACAAATAAGTGGTCATGTTAAAATAGGTAAACTTTTTTGAATAATCAAAAGCATTAAAATAGATTTTAAAATAAATAAGTAGTGATATATTTGAAAAAGAAGGGTTTTAGCAAGGAAAAATAGAAAAGGTAACTTGTTTTAGTTGAAAAGGGTAATTTCCTGTGATATTTTTTAAAAAAGAGAGAATTTTTTTATAAAAAAATATGTTAGGCCGAATACACAATATAATCAAGTATGTATGAAAATAACGACAATTAAGAACACTGTTTATGAATCAATAAACTGTATTTATATTAACAGCTTCTCTCTTTATGATGTTAATGAATCACAAAGAGCTTCTAGGTTACAAGAATAATATATCAATAATCGCGTCCCTTCTAGGGATAACCTATCTGTGTTTATATAGTACACAGCTACATACAATCCTTATCTAATTGATACTCCTATAAATTAGCTATACAAAACTTATCAATTAAGGATTGCTTCTTATCTTCCATTCTGTTTCCTTAGCTGTATCAATATATTCTGCTTCTTTCCATCTTCAGAATATATTGCTTCTAGAATCTTTAATTCAGCACCGACAGCTAACTCAACTATCACCTTGTCAGACTTTACATAAACTCTGACCGGCTTCCTTTAAACTCTTCACCCTGTCAGAGTTTAATTAAACTCTGACCGGCTTCTGATAAACTCTTGTCAGTACCTGTTGCTTAAACACTGATAAACAAACATTAGCAATTATATCTAACAATCTCCCCCAACTTGTTCATAATAAAATGTACAAGTTAAACATATAATTGATGATGTCAAAACCTTTTAACAAATGCAGTGTTTAATATATAACAGAGTTTAATTTAAAACAGAGTTTAAATTTGACTTAGAATAGAAAATATTAAAAACTTACAGTCAGACTTTACTTGACTTCTTCAATATCAGGTACAGTCCTGAGATAATCAATCAGCAGTCTTCTCTCAGCATTCTCAAGTTCAGCTATCATAATCTCTTTCAGCTCCTTATACTCTGGATCTCCTTCACCAGTTTGATATATGGCAGCCCTCAGAGAATAGATACTGTTCTTCTTCATATCATTCCCTAGCCGAATGTACTGAGCTTTATTTGACTCTAAATTGAATTCTAAGACTTTTAATCCCAGTGCAGTTTTAAATCTAGCACTGTTTCTCTTCATCTCCACCAACTTTCCAGTATGATCTCTATACTTTGGAATATAAGCATTTGAGACTTCTCCTCCTCCAAGCATCACTTTTGATCTCAGCATCTTTTCTTTTAAGATTTGAGCAACATTATGGGTATGTCTGTTCTTAACTTTTAACAGATAAAGTACACATTCAAGTTCTTCCCATGATTTGAGATTTACATCAGATTCTCCAATTCTATAAACTCTTCCATCACTCATGAAGTATAACAGAAACTGCTTCTTCAAGATTCTGTGAAAAATCAACTGAACAGATTCTAACTTATCAAGATTTTCTTGTGTATTCACAATACCAGATCCTGTCAGTGAAATATTGTCTTGAGATCTGTTATTTATTCTCTTCTCCCTATGTGAACCTAAACCAGACTTATCATAAGATTCTTTTCCAAGTACAGTCCTGGTTTGAGAAAAATCCACAGGTTGAAGTGTCAGAGTTTCAGAGAATACAGGTCTTAAGAACCCTTTGAGTTGAGGAGCTAGCCGAGTTTGCACAGCTTGAGCCTTGTCAGAGGCTGGCTTAACTTCAATAGTATCATCAACTTGAGCAGCGTCAGAGGTTGATTTTGGTAATCTTGTTTCAACTTGAGCAATGTCAGAGGTTGAATAAATCTTCTTAGGTAACTGCTCTTCTTCTACCAGTTTACCTTTTCCTTTATCAGCATTTTTAATCACAGGCCTCCTTGAGTACTGTAAACTCTGATCAGAGTTTACATTCTCTTTGATAACAATTCCTTTTTCTTTCTTTCTAGGAGCCTTGATTTCCTTCTTCTTGTAAGTACCATCCTTCAATTTCTTCTGATGCTCTTCAGCAAGACTCAGCATTTCAGCTTCCATGTCTTCAACTGTAGCTTCATTACCATGTTCTTCTAGAAACATCTTGGTAGCAATTTCTTCATCAGTTAATGGATTGGCTGAAATAATTAAACTCTTAAGTCTTGAACCACTGGCAGAGTTTGAAATTTCTTTACCAGAGTTTATCAACCTATTAGAATTTAATTTTGATCTTCTTTTCCCTTGAACAGAAAGTAAATGCCTCTCAGATTCCTTGCTTCCACCATCAGCAGAATCATCATCCCTCCGTCTCAGAGTTTGAGTATCTTTGCATTTGTCATTATGTACACTCTCCCCCTTTTTGACATCATCAGAAATTAGTACTGATGTCAGCAATTCAAGCGCAGTAGAAATGGAATTCAATTGAGTGAACATTGCAGCCTGATTCTCCTCAACTTTTCCAAGCCTTGTCTTGATTTCCTCAGAATCCTTGGCTTGCTGCGTGAATTGTGTAGAATAAAATGATCTGTCAAGCTTCAAAGTTGTATCCCTTAGAGAAAATTCATTCCTCAGATTTGTAAACATCTGTTGATTCTCATCAAATCTATTATTGAGAGATTTGACTTGAACAACAGTTGCCTGTAAACTTGTAAGAACATCAGGATTTGTAATCTTCTTGACAGAATCAGATAAGAAATCTGCAGCCCTTTGCGCTGGAAAGATACAATCTGCATTAGCCCATGCATTGTAGTACATATTCTGATAATGCTCAGAAGCAGCCCTTTGAACTTCCCTTTCTTCAGTAGAATTTGCTTGAAAATCAGAAATTTCCACTTGAATATCAGAGTTTGAATTAGCAGGACTAGCTTCAGCATTGTCATCCTCTCTGTGAATATCTTCAAGCACATTTTCAGCAGTGATTTCATCAATTAACTGTGCAGTTGCATCAGGTACTTGATCTGCTACAGTTTGAGGAATATCAGAGTTTGCTGGAGCAGTAACTTCTGCTTCTCTCTGAACAATCTCAACAACTGATTGTTGCAAAGCTTCAAGGAAAACAATATCCTCATGATCATTATCTGTTGCATCAGCTTGTACAGCAACAGCTTCTGGAACTGAATCAACTCTAATCTGATCAACTTCCTCACCTTTCTCAAAATCAATAGAAATGATTTCTGTGTGAGAAGCAATAGGTTCTACTAACTCAGTAGATGCTTGATCAGCTTCCAGTACAGTATCTTCATGATCAAGAATCCTGCTGTCAGAGTATGCAGCAGCTTCCTCAACTACATCATCAACTTTTGATATAGGAGCTTCTGGTTCAAAATCCATCAGAATAGTTTCAGGATTTGCAGCATCCTTAGCAGTTGGAATATCCTCAGCATCAATTGCAGGAGTTGTTAGTCACAATCTCCTCAGTCTCTGATGTTGGAGCTGCAGTGACCTCAGGTTCTTTGTTCATATTTGCAATGATATCACCAAAAAGTTGATCAGCAACAAGTCTTCTCTTTCTCTGATGAAGAGTTTCTTCATCAGCTTCAGTTTCTGAGTCTGCAATAGAATCAGCAGCAACAGACTTTGCCCTTTGGGCTCGCCTTTTCTTCATTCTTTTTCTCTGAGGCACAGCATCAACATTTGATACCTCAGCTGCAGTTTGTTGCAAACCAGACTTAACTGCCCGAACTTTAGAACTCTTTGACCGCTGTGGTTGAGATACAGAAGGTCCAGCTTCAGCAGTTGAGACATGTTGTTGTTGTGAGTTGTCAAGAAATTGTTGCACTGATGCAGGCAACATTAAAGGACCAACTTCTCCTTTCTTGTTGTCCTTGTTTATAAGGTCAGAGAATATACGTTTGTGCAATTTAAATGAAAGTATAACATCATCCTCTACAATCTCAACATTTGGACAGCAAAAATTGAATATCAATTGACAAAACCTAGAGAAATAAACAACATTTCTATTCTCTAGCATTTTCTCACCAATATTAGTTAAAACTAATCTAGCAACATCAAATTGACTGCCATAGAGAAGAGAATACCCGATCTGTAGACTATCCGTGGGAATCGCATCCCAATTGGTGCACTTCTTTCCGAAAGCCCGAGTAATGCAATCGAAAAAGAAGCTCCATTCCTTGCGCAAAAATGGCCTTTTGAGTTGACCTATCTTTGACAAAGGTCCAGAGTAGCCGATTTCTCTCATCATCCTAACCAACTCAGAATCACCAACAGATATCGTGAAAGCATTAAAATCTTCAAGACCCAAAGCATCACGAACAGTAGTAGGAGTAACAACAAATTGATCTTCTTGAAACTCAAAAATGATAGATGGAGATCCAGACTCTCCTCCATTATCATAAGTACCTGTCTGCCAAAAAGTTCGAATTTGAGTCGCAGACAGCTTCGATGGTGCTGTTAAAGCAGTACCAATATCAGAGTGTAACAAGAACCTCTGAATCAAATGAAACGCCTCCGGTGCGTTCTCATTTGCTACAGGAGCAGAATAATTGTTGGGAACAAATTCTAAGTCAGAAGCAATAAACGCTGTAGTTGCCATTAGTAAGATTTGAAAACAAGAAGAACTGGGCTCAGAAAGTGTTTGAGTGTTTGTGTGTGAGTAATAGCGTATGAAAGGATGAGGTGCGTAAAAGATTGAATTGTGTGTATGTAGTGTATTAAATAATAACTGTAAAGATTAGAAGTATGTTAGTGGAACAGATGTCAGTCGTGTATACGCTGACAGCTGTATCTAACAACTTCCAATACACACGTGCAGACGTGGAGACACCTGTCATCACATATAACACTCAAAATATCCGCTTAAAAGAAAAAAATCAATAATGATAAAATTATCAATTTTAATAATAAAGTACAAAGGAGCTCAACAGTCAGAATATTAATGACTGTCTCGAAACTCCGCACCTTATTATCCCAAGCGCTTCGATTCTAGTAAAAAACCTTTCAGTTACCCTGTTGAATGCTTTAAAAACCGAAGCATTTTATCAACAGGCTTCATTTCTTTCAAATTCATTTAACTCTTCTTGCATTGCTGTTATCCAGTGTGCATCTTGAAGAGCTTCCTCCACTTTCTTTGGTTCTGTTTGAGACAAGAAAGCATGATACAGACACTCATTATTTGTTGCACTTCTAGTTCTCACACTAGCATCAGGATCTCCAATTATGAGATCAGGTGTGTGTGCCTGTGTCCACTTTCTGGCTGTTGGTAAGTGGTTTCTTGCATCATTATTGAATCCTCCCCCTTGATCCATGCTCTCCTGATTCATACGTTGACTTTCTGCAGTATCTGAGGCTCCCCTTGAGTTGGATGGCTCAGTGTTTGTACTGTCAGAGTTTGAATCAGTTTCCTCAACTGATTCACTTGCTGTGTCTTGTTGAGCTTCTTCACGCTCCCCCTCAACTGGTTCTCTATTTTGTTCAATTTGAGAATTTTCAGTTTCTTCAGTATTTACCAGTAGAGGTTCAGAGTATGCTCCGTCAGAGTTTGTCAAACCTGCTTCATCAGAGTTTACATCATCAGAGAATAGATCTTCATTTTCAAAACGTAGTTGATCATATCCATCCTTGTCTTCAAGTCCAATTATTTTCTTGTCATCAAATGACACATGTATGGATTCCATGATCACCTTAGTTCTCAGATTATAAACTCTGAATGCTTTTGTTGACAATGGATAGCCAACAAAGATTCCTTCATCAGCTTTTAATTCGAACTTTGTCAACTGTTCAGGATGAGTCTTCAACACAAAGCATTTGCATCCAAATATGTGAAAATATTTCAAATTTGGATTCTTATTTTTCACCATCTCATATGGTGTTTTCCCATGCTTGTTGATCAGTGTAGCATTTTGAGTAAAACAAGCAGTTTGAACAGCTTCTGCCCAGAAATAAGTTGGCAATTTTGCTTCATAAAGCATAGTTCTGGCAGCTTCAATTAAAGTTCTATTCATTCTTTCAACTACACCATTTTGCTGTGGAGTTCCAGGTGCAGAAAATTCTTGTTTGACTCCTCTTTCCTTGCAGAAAGCTTCCATTATTGAGTTTCTGAATTCAGTTCCATTATCACTCCTTATAATTTTGACTTTGTGCTGTGATCCTTTGTCCAGTAGATTTACATGATCCATCAGAGTTTGAGCAGTTTCATCCTTCTTTGATAAGAAATATACCCATGTATATCTAGTATATTCATCAACAACTACTAGAGCATATTTCTTTCTGCCCATGGACATCACATTCACTGGTCCAAAGAGATCAACATGTAGAAGATGATAAGGTTCCACTACTGAAGATTCAGATTTGCTCTTGAAAGATGACTTCCTTTGCTTGGCCTTTTGACAAGAATCACATAGACCATCTAGATTGAGTATTGATTTTGGAAGTCCTCTTACAAGATCCTTTCTTATCAGCTCATTGATGTTGTTCAAATTGAGATGAGAGAGCTTCTTGTGCCAATTCCAACTCTCTTCATTTGACATTTTTGCAGTCAGACACACTGTTTTTCCATCAGAGTTTGTTACCAAACTTGCTTCATATATATTGTTGCGCCTGTGTCCAACTAGAACAACTTTTCCAGTAGATTTACTGATAACTTCACAGTATTCACTATGAAAATCTACATGGTTTCCTCTGTCACAGATTTGACTCACAGATAACAGATTATGCTTGAGTCCTGAGACTAGAGCTACATTTGTGATGATGACACTTCCAAGATTGATATTGCCATATCCCAGAGTGTGTCCTATGTTGCCATCTCCATAGGAAACTTTTGGGCCAGCCTTCTCCTCAAAGTCTGATAGCAGGGCTTTGTTTCCAGTCATATGTCCTGAGCATCCACTGTCCAAGATAAGTGTGCTCTCTATTATACCCTGCAATCACAAACAAACACTAAGTGTTAGTTTTAAGGATCCAGACTTGCTTGGATCCTTTGTCCTTCTTAACAGTGTTAGCTTTTGCAGCGGAATCAGCATTTTCAGAGTTTAAACTAACATTGTCAGATTTTACACTAGCAGAGTTTGCTCTAACCCATTTTAAATTGGGTTTTAGCTCATAATAGTTATGATAAATTGCATGATAACTCTTACATGTGTAAATAGAATGCCAAGTGCTCCCACAATGTTTACATAAAGTCTGTGGTTTTACTCTAACATAATCATTCTTTACTTCTGAAGTAGAAGGTAAAGAATTAATATGTTTGTTCTTAGTGCAAAATCTAGCAAGATGATTAGAACTACCACAATTATAACATGTTTTTCTTGAGGCACTAGCATTAGGCATATGATTATTTCTATTATTTATGCCTACTTTTCCATTCCTATTTCTCTTGGATCCTTTAGGTTTCATGGAAGACTTTACCTCTTTCAGCTTATGATTAAACTGTTTTCCTGTCATTAAACCAACATTAACCTGTTTCTCACAGATTCTAATTGGTTCTTTAACAGCTTCTACTTCCATAAGTTTTTCCGTTATAATATTTTCTTGTTTGTCACAAGATTCATCTGATTCCATATCAGCTTCCCTTATTACAACAGATTTTAACTTATTGGCTTCTGAAACAAATATCACAGGTTTAAGTTGTGGTTTAACCTTAACCTTGTCTTTAAACCTAAGTTCATCATTTTCACAATAACCTAAACCTACAGAATCAGTCTGAAACACTTGATGAGTGTCTCTTCCAGAATCTGTCCAAGTCTTGATTATTTTCCTTTCCTTCTCTAAATCAGATTCTAGTTGCTTATATCTTTTCAGCAACTCCTGTTCTACATAAACAGCATCATCTCTTTCTTTTTGAATCTGCTTCATATTCTCAAGTTCTCTTTCAAGAAACTTGTTTCTTTCTTTAAGACTAAGATTCTCAGATTTGATCCTCTCATTCTCTAAAGTCTGATCCCTATAACTAACATGTATGTTCTTAAGATAAATTCTTAATTCAGAAATATTATCAGTATCATAAGCATAAGTAGTTAAAGGTACCTTATTTTCAGAAGATTCAGTCTCATCTCTGACAGTTGCCATAAGAGCATAGTTTTCTCCATCATCAGAGTCTGAAGTATCTGCCCAGTCTCTGCCTTTAGAGATGAGTGCTTTCTCAGATTTGCCTTTCTTGCACTCTGGAGCATAATGACCCATCTCCTTACACTTGTAGCACTGGATTTGAGACTTATCCTTCTTGCCAGACTTGTTCTCCTTTCCATCAGACTTTCTGAAACTTCTCCTTTCAGGGTTTGAATCTTTCCTTGAGAATCTCTTTCCTTTCTTGAAGTTCTTGAATCCCATCTTCTTAAAGGTCTTCACCATCAATGCAGCCATTTGCATCAACTCCTCTTCATCATCCTCAGAGTCAGAAGCTTCATCAGAGTTTGAGTCATCATCAGAGTTTGATGACTCACTCTCAGATTTAATAACTAAAGCCTTTCCCTTGGCTTTCTTCCTTGATGATTCCTTCTTGATGGGCTTCTCCTCGACTTTGAGAGCAACAGATTTTGTCTTCTTGCTTGACCTCCTATTTCTTTGTTCTATCTCAAGTTCATGAGTCTTTAACAATCCATAGATTTCATCAAGATCTGTATCAGCAAGATCATAATTATCTCTGATTGTTGTTGCCTTTAAATCCCACTTTTCAGGTAGAGATAACAGAAACTTGAGATTGGACTCTTCAAGTTCATATTCCTTATCTACCAGAGACAGATCGTTCAACAGTTTGCAAAATCTGTCATAAGTCTCAGTCAAGGTTTCATTAGTTCTTGAATCAAAGTGCTCATACTCCTGTGTGAGTATTGTTTTTATGTTCTTCTTAATAGCACCTGTTCCCTGGCATCTGACTTCTAAAGCATCCCATATCTCTTTGGCAGTTTTGCAGCCAATTACCCTGTTAGACATAACATTATCTAAAGCACTGTGGAGAAGATGTCTAACCTTTGCATCCTTTGCAATTGATGAGATATCCTCAGGAGTCATATCTTTCTTTTCCTTTGGAACAGTCTTTTGTTCTTGACCATCAACAACAGGGGACAATTTAGTTGGCATATGAGGACCATCATTAATTCTGTCAAGGTATTCTGGATCTGTAGCCTCCAGAAACATGGTCATCTTCACCTTCCAAATCGGATACTCTACAGGCCTGAGAATCGGAACCCTGATTGTTTCATATCGACTCACAGAATTAGGCTTAACCTGTTCAGCCTTGGGAGCAGTTTGATTTTCTTCAGACATGATTATTACTGTGTTTGAATCGTAAAACTGTATATATTAAACAGCCTTGGCTCTGATACCAATTGTTAGGCCGAATACACAATATAATCAAGTATGTATGAAAATAACGACAATTAAGAACACTGTTTATGAATCAATAAACTGTATTTATATTAACAGCTTCTCTCTTTATGATGTTAATGAATCACAAAGAGCTTCTAGGTTACAAGAATAATATATCAATAATCGCGTCCCTTCTAGGGATAACCTATCTGTGTTTATATAGTACACAGCTACATACAATCCTTATCTAATTGATACTCCTATAAATTAGCTATACAAAACTTATCAATTAAGGATTGCTTCTTATCTTCCATTCTGTTTCCTTAGCTGTATCAATATATTCTGCTTCTTTCCATCTTCAGAATATATTGCTTCTAGAATCTTTAATTCAGCACCGACAGCTAACTCAACTATCACCTTGTCAGACTTTACATAAACTCTGACCGGCTTCCTTTAAACTCTTCACCCTGTCAGAGTTTAATTAAACTCTGACCGGCTTCTGATAAACTCTTGTCAGTACCTGTTGCTTAAACACTGATAAACAAACATTAGCAATTATATCTAACAAAATAAAATAATATAAATAAGGCAAGTACCGTACCAAAAAATAGGTGCCAAAACTTTTAATTTTTCGTCTTTAATAATAATAGATTATAACCCGTGCGAAGCATGAGCTTCTTTTAATATATTATAATATTTTTTATAGTAAAAATATAATATAATATTTTTATATAATATTTTTATATATTTCTTTTATAATATATAATTTTTGGAAAAGTAGTGGATTTTGTTATAAAAAATAGAAAAATGTGTTTTAATTATAAATACGTAGGCATGTTAAAATAGGTAAGCTTTTTTAAATAATTAAAAGCATTAAAATATGTTTTAAAATGAATAAGTAAGGGTTGCACATTATAATTTGGGAAAATAGAGATTTTAGTAAGAACAAAATATAAAAAGGTAATATGTTTTAATTAAAAATGATAATTGTCCGTGATACATTTGGAAAAAGAGTAGATTTTGTTAGAAAAAATTATGTTTTAATTATAAAATGCAATTAGGTAGATAAATGACCGAAAATCGAAAACCAAAACTTTTAATGTTTCGGTTATTATAAGATAGTAATAAAAATATTTTGTTAAAAACAATTTAATATTTCGTTTATTATAAAATACTAGAAAATAACCCGTGCCAAGCACGGGCCGAGCGATTTTTTTTAATTAATTTTTTTATAGTATTTTTTACTTAATATTATCAATTATGTTATTTTCAATTTTAACTTAAAATTGTTTACAATTACATTATTTTTTCATGAAATTGGTTATTGAATTTTACAAATATTTTGCTCATGAAAATATTATTATTATTCAGTTAATTATAAAAATTTTATATGTTATCCTTTTACAACATAACGGAATCTCAATGAACTGAGCAGTATCAACTGAAATGTTAATGGCAGATTATTCTCCAAGACACTAAGTTTATAAAAGAATTTGAAAGAATAAAAATTTCAGATGGTCTAAACTACAAATTACACGTACTATAATTTGCTTATGTTGTGATATTATTGTAACTCTGTTATGTCCTGATAAGTTTGTAGAAGGGGGGTTGAATACAAACTATACCGTTTTATCGAAATTTGTTCTTTGAATAATTTAACAATTTAGAACAAATTAATGCGGAATATAAATGAAACAAGATTCAAGTTAAATATAACCTATATTAAACTTGAAGGGTGTTGCAAATACAATAAGGATTACAAAGTATTATCTCAAACTAATTAATACAAATTTAGAATAAATTCGACATGAACTTTTCTAATATTTGTAATAAAAAGATCGAATGCTAAAAGCAAGTTCGAGATAAATTCTAGGGATAAAAATCCGCTAGATAATCAAAGCAATACAAGTAATCAATTTCTAGTGGTTTGGATTTAACAATACAAACTAGAATTAATCGCTTGAGAAGAAATGAGATTAAATGGTTTTTCTTCTTGTTCTTGAGAGAAATGGTTCTGCTGCTTTGATAATGCAATTCTGTGTTCTTTTCTGAACAGCCGTGTTGATTTATTACATTTCATAAGCCTTGTATGACCTTTTAATTAAATCAAAATGATTTAATCAAACAATCAAAACACTTGTATGACCTGTTAATAAAGCTCAGTAGAACCATGCTTCATCAATATGACCTCAGAAATGTGTCCGGTATGACCTGCTGTACTTCTACCAACTTTCGGTAGAACCTTAGAAAAGAACCGGTATGACCTGCCATTTAAAAGCCTCTGTAGAACCTAGCAGAGCTCGGTATGACCTAGCAGAGCTCGGTATGACCTAGCAGAGGTCATACAGAGAATTAGGTCATACATAGAGAACTCGGTATGACCTAGCAGAGCTCGGTATGACCTAGCAGAGGTCATACAGAGAATTAGGTCATACAGAGAGAACTCGGTATGACCTAGCAGAGCTCGGTATGACCTAGCAGAGGTCATACAGAGAATTTCTTCAGGTCAGGTCATACAGAGTATTTCTTCAGGTCAGGTCATACAGAGTATTTCTTCAGATCAGGTCATACAGTATTAAATTAAATTCCTTTAATCAAATTAGTTAATTTAAATTCTGAATTAAATTAATTCTTTTCTAGAATTAAATTAATAAATAATTTAAACAACTAAATTAATTAATTTAATAAATTAATTAATTCTGAAAGAATTAATTTATTAATTAAATTGATTAATAATTTAATTAATTAAAAGAAGATAACTTAAAATCATTGCATTCCTTTATCTTCTGAAAACCACTGAATATAGATGATTTAATTGCACTGATTGATGTCGTCATTCGATGCACTGTCTGGTTCATGAATAACTGACTTCAATGATAATTCTTCATCTTTAAAACATTTAAAGTTGTGGCTTCTTTTCTTTAGCTTTAATTAAACTCTGTATCCTGTACTTCTTCTGTCACCAACTGGAAATCTCTGTCACTGTAGTAAATCCACTTTCTTGAATATGAACAATAAATTGAACTTCTTTCAATGTAGAATAACTTCAAGTCTGTAGATGACTTTAATACTCCATTCTCTTGACAGATAAAACTCTCTGAGATTCCTGTGACCTTTAATCTAATATTTACTTATTACATTCTGGTTTAAGTTGAGTAGAATCCTCGAATTACAAATAGGCTATTGCATATGCCTTTCAATATCCCCCTATTTGTTTGTTAGAGAATAACAACCAAATACCTAGAGGATCACTCAACTAAAACCAAGAAAAAGATAAGACTCTTAAGCCTAAATAAATACTAGAAAGTTCTGGATCAAATATGACATTTCCAGATTTCACCAGTAAAGGTAAATACAAGACAGATGTTCCTCTAGACTGAACATATGATAACATTGAACCTGTCTTGATTTACCTAAGCTCTATACATATAACATTTACAAAACAGAGCTAACTTACCTTTACTCCCCTGAAACTCCTCCTTTTCCTTTTATATCTTTTTCAGCTCCAGCTCCCTTTTACTAGCTTCTCCAAAATTCTCTAGAAACTTCTCCCCCTTAGTTGAGGAATTCTCTACAGATTTAACTTTATGAGTATCTGAAGCCAGTAGGAGTTGAGATAGTTGATGGAGTTGATCTTGGAAGTAAATTTGTCTTCTAGATTTCCTTGAGCAGTCCCAGCTGATTGTTGACAGAGGTGGAAGAAGAAGACCGTTCAACCACTTGTTCTTGCAAACTTTCTTTATCAGCCTGGGTTTTGAATAGATGTTCCTGTAGATCAGTTATGTGAGCTAACTACATTGCAGTGTATGTGTTTGTGTGTGCACTCACTTGAATTTCTCTTGTAAGTGTATCACTCATCTCACGTGCATGTGTTTCACTCAGTGTTTGACTCTTATCACTCAACATTAGCTGTCTGTTTGCTCCTTTTTGATCAGTACCTGCATTGAAACTCACCCTAGCCTCTTCAAGAGAGGTCAGTGGTGGTGCAATGGGAGTTCGCAAATCCCGATCCTCAATCATGTCTATCAAATCACTTAGATTTGAAATCTAAATTGCTTTAGTGATAGACTGACCAAGTTGCCTTCCACTTTCTCCAGATAAATCTGCGAGTGGAAAATCCCTTAGGGAGCCAGAGATGTTCACTCTGGGAGGGGAGAAAATGATTCTATTTGATTTGGCAAAGAATCAAATTTTCCCTCAGATGCCTATGAAGGCACTTCTACCGTAACAATGGCAGGCACTGTAACCAGTTGCAGGTGCTCTGCTTTCACCGTGTCCTGAGTTTCATCTAATGAAATTGTTTTCTCCCATTGTGAGTAATGAGAGTGTGCTTGACTCAGTACAAAGTGTCATGGCCCTATGGCGAATTTCAATAGATTCATCCTGTTGAGAGAATGTCTCTAGATACAGTTCATTGGCCATTTCAAAGTCCATATCCTATTGAGAGGATACAGATGGGCTGACAGATGCCTCAGTATATGTTGAATTTCTTTAGAGGAGGCAGAGCTGTGGGATCACTCACTGTTTCAATCAAAATACTTCTTTGTTTAACATTTGATTTCTGTTTAGGCTGAGAGGCCAAGTAATTAAGTTGTAGACTCATTATTTGGCTCTAAGACCTGGGATAAAGATTGTGGATCTACAATCCCTTGGTCAGCCCTAACAACCACTTGGGTTCAGCAACAGTAAAAGAAGTGGATTGAGAGATAGAAAGTAATACCTGAATTGGATTTGGCACTGAAGTTCCAGCTAAGCAAGAGCTAGATCAGAAATAATATATACAATATATTTACAAAAAACAACTAAGACAAATAGAAAATAATAGATAATAAATAATAAGCAATAAAAATAAAATACAATAATAAAAAATATTTACAGGAAACTATGCACAGACATTAGAAAACTGCAGAATATTATAGAAGTGCATAAAAATAATATAAACTTGCAGAAATATTTGAACAACAATATTTACAATCTGAAACTAACTTAAATGATTCTTAAATAAATAAATTTTCAATAAAAATAAGTTTCTCCATTTTAAAAATATGAGAAAAGTATTTTTAAAGAAAATAAATTATTCAGAATATTTAAATTAACAAGCTTTACTCTAAACAAGAATTGGCAAAATATATCATTCAATATCAGCAAGAGAAAATGATTTTGAAAGAACAAACATGACAGAGATATTGTTAATCACTAAGACTGTTTAACATACCCAATTTACCAACTAACTTGATAAATGTGGATTCGTCAACAGATTTAGTGAATATATCTGCAGTCTGTTCTTCTGTGGATACAAAGTGTAACTCCACAGTTCCATTCATGACATGCTCTCTGATAAAATGATACCTGATATCAATGTGCTTCGTTCTCGAGTGCTGCACAGGGTTGTTGGAGATTTCTATGACACTTGTATTATCACACAAAATAGGAATTTTGTCTAATGCAAAGCCATAGTCCTTTAATTGATTCCTTATCCATAAGATCTGAGCACAACAGCTTCCAGCAGCAATATATTCAGCTTCTGCTGTTGAATTGGAAACTGTTTGCTGTTTCTTGCTATACCAGGAAATCAACCTACCTCCTAGGAATTGACAACTCCCAGAGGTACTCTTTCTATCCACAACACTACCTGCATAATCAGAATCTGTATATCCAACAAGATTAAAACCAGAATCTTTAGGGTACCAGATACCTAGATTAGGTGTACCCTTAAGATATCTCAAGATTCTTTTCACAGCAACGAGATGTACATCTCTAGGGTCCGCTTGGAACCTTGCACACAAGCATGTAGCATACATAATATCTGGTCTACTAGTAGTAAGATAGAGTAAGGAGCCAATCATACCTCTGTAGCTTTTAACATCTACCTTGATAGATTTGTCAGAAGCTCCAAGTTTGACGGCTGTTGAAGATGGAGTCCTTGCTGATGCTGAATCCTCCATGTAATACTTCTTGAGGAGTTCTTTGAGATACTTGGATTGACAAATAAATATACCATTTGTCCTTTGACTTACTTGCAATCCAAGAAAAAACTTCAGCTCACCCATCATACTCATTTCAAACTTACTCTGCATAAGCTCAGCAAATCTCTTACAGAGATTATCATTAGTAGACCCAAATATGATGTCATCCACATAGACTTGGACTAATATCATATCACTTTTGTGTTTCTTTGAAAAAAGAGTTTTGTCTATGATACCTCTAACAAAACCATTTTCTAAAAGAAAACCAGAGAGAGTGTCATACCATTTTCTTGGGGCTTGTTTGAGACCATAGATAGCCTTGAAGAAAAAGTACACAAAGTCCAGCAGCTCCTGATTTTCAAAGCCAGGGGGCTGTTCCACATACACTTCTTCATCAAGCTCACCATTCAGGAATGCACTCTTAACATCCATTTGATAGACTTTAAAATTGGAATAAGCTGCAAATGCTAAGAACATCCTGATGGCCTCAAGTCTAGCCACTGGTGCATAGGTTTCATCATAATCAATGCCTTCAGCTTGTGAATACCCTTGTGCAACCAGTCTTGCCTTGTTCCTTGTAACAATGCCATCCTCATCTAGCTTGTTCCTGTATACCCATCTTGTACCAACTACTTTCTTGTTCTTTGGCCTGGGTACCAGCTTCCAGACTTGCTGTTGTTCAAACTGATTGAGTTCATCTTGCATAGCAATCACCCAATCTGGATCAGTCAGTGCTTCCTCAGTTTTCTTTGGCTCCATTTTAGATAGAAATGCTGAAAAATGACATTCATTCTGAGTTGCACTTCTAGTTTTAACTCCAACATCTGGATCACCAATGATCAGCTCAAAAGGATGAGCTCTATTCCATACAGTCTGTCTTGGAAGATTTGATCTTGATGATTCGCCTTGAATTTCACTTTGATGTTGTGAGTGACTAGTTGATCCTTCATTTGCTCCCCCTGAGTTGTTGCTTGATTGCCTTGATGATTCTTCTCCAGTGTTGGTGGTATCTCCATTGTTACCAGTGTTTCCACCACCACCACCATCATTGTTATTATCATTACCAGCAATAACTTCAGGTGGGGCTTCATCATCTGAATCTGAGTCTGGCAAGTTATCAAACTTCATTTTCTCAGATGAATCTGCTGTTTGGATATTAGGGAATTTAGTGTCATCAAAAGTAACATTGACACTTTCCTTTACTGTGTGAATGCCAACCAAGTAGACCCTGTAAGATCTTCTGGAATAACCAACAAAAATAGCTTCTTGTGCCTTTGCATCAAACTTGCCACGTTTCACATTGTCATCTAAAAGCACAAAGCATTTTGCTCCAAATACATGAAAGTACTTGACAGTTGGTTTCTTGTTGTTCATGATCTCATACGGAGTCTTCATTAAGTCCTTGTTGATTAAAGTTCGATTCTGAGTATAACAAGCTGTATTCCCTGCTTCAGCCCAAAAGTACGTTGGAAGTTTGGACTCACTTAACATAGTCCTTGCAGCTTCAATCAATGTACGATTCTTTCTTTCCACTACTCCATTTTATTGAGGAGTTCTAGGGGCAGAATACTGTCTTGTTATTCCTTTATCAGCACAAAAGTCATTTAGAATGGCATTCTTGAATTCAGTACCATTATCTGACCTTATGGCTCTAACAGGGAATCTAGAATCCAGCTCAATCAACTTTATATGGCCAATCACCAGGTATGGGGTCTCATCCTTGGAATGTAGGAATAAAACCCATGTATATTTTAAAAAGTCATCAACAATCACAAGTGCATATTGCTTCTTTGACATAGACATCACATTAACTGGACCAAACAAATCCATGTGCAGTAGCTGAAGTGGTTCAGTTATTGATGATGTGTCAGTGCCCTTGTGAGAAGCTTTCTTTGACTTTCCTTTCTGACATGCCTCACACAGTCCTTCCTGTGTAAATTCCATCTGAGGCAAACCTCTAACCAATTCCCTCTTGACTAAAGAGTTCATGGTTTTGAAGTTAAGGTGAGACATCTTCTTGTGCCATAGCCAACTATCATCTGATGAAGCTTTAGCATAAAAACAATTAACTTCATCTTTGAATCCCGAGTTCAGATCAGCTATGAACAAGTCACCTTTCCTTGCTCCTTGAAGAGCAGGCTTTCCATTCTTCTTGTGAAGGATCTGACACTTCTCTCTTTCAAAGGAAACAGCATATCCTCTGTCACAGAAATGACTGATGCTGAGAAGATTGAATCTCATACCTTCCACAAATGAAACATCTTCAATGATAACATTTCCGTACTTCAAACAGCCATATCCTTTCGTAATACCCTTGCTGTTATCTCCAAAGGTAACTACTGGGCCAGCTTTCTCAACCAAATCTGATAGCAGGGCTCTATCTCCGGTCATATGCCTTGAACAACCACTGTCAAGAATCCATATAACACGGTTTACCTGTTTAACTCCCTGCAATATCAAATTGATTAGACCTTCTTCGGAGCCCAGAATTGATTGGGTCCGGCATACTTAAAGAATTGGCCTTTGTCAGGCAAAACAACATTTTTAACTAAAACTACTTCAACCTCTTTCACATAAGAGCGTTTCCATTTATAGCCAGCCTTAACACATTTCTGAGTAGGCTTAGGGATAAATGAATCCACTCTAGTCTGAGGAGGACTAGTAGTCTTTGCTTTAACATGCTTCTTATTATTAACATGTTGACGTGGAGCAGTCTTATCACTAGATACATGCTTACTATTAAAATAAGCATACATAACATTGAAAGCACAAGACATGCAATTAATCACACCACATGCTTTATGAGAAGAATTAACAGCAGGCATGTTAGTTCTACAGTTGTTTTGATCCAACTTATGGATATCTGATTTAGTCTTTTTAGTTGAAGCAACTTTGACTGGAATATCAGATATACACTTTTTGGACTGTTCAACTTCCAAAGCAGTATCTTCTTCACGAATCTCCTCAGCAATAATGATAGAGTATTCATTCAGAGGATCTGCCTCGGACTCCTTACATAAGGGTGTTTCAATACCCTTAAGCACAAATGGAACACCCCTTCCTTCAGATCTGACTCTACAAGGGGAATTAATTCCAAGCAATCCAATAGCCTCATTATAATCATAACCTATACTGACATGATTACCAACAACTTGTTTATTAAGAATCTCTTTAGCCGTCTTACAAGAGTTGTAATAGGCATTAGCTTTGGTCTTAAGCTCACTAATCTGATCTTTGAGAATGGTTTCCAGTTGTTGATACAATTTAACCCTTTTCTCAAGAACTGCTACATTATTAGTAAGTTCATCTTGATTGATATGCACTAGTTTTAATTCTTTTATTTCCTTTTCAAGATTTGTGTTTAAAAGAATTATTTTATCATTTTCAGTGCGTGCACAACTTAAAGTATCACCAAGATGACGAATCATTTCAGTATCAGTGAACTTTACCTTAGACATGTTGGGTGAAGAAAACATGGAATCAAAGAGTTTGTCTCATATTGCCATGAGTGCAAGATTCCCAATCTCACCTGCTTCTTCATCACTGTCAGTGTCATCCCAACTCTTTCCTTCAGCAACATAAGTTTTCCCAATCTTATTCTTCTTGCTAGAATCAAATGAGTTCCTTGTCACTTGCTTTGGCTTTTTACATTCAGTAGCAAAGTGACCCAACTCATTGCAATTGTAGCATCTGATTGTGCTCCTTTCCACAGTTCCAGTTTTGTAACCACCCCTTGTGCCACTTGAAGAGGAAGATCCACCTCTCTGAAATCTGGGTCTGAACTTAAGATTGGGAATCCTCTTGAATCTAAACTTCCCAAACTTCCTGACTATCAAAGCCAAATCACCATCCTCCAGCCGATCAAGTTCTTCTAAAGAATAGAAGTCACCACCAGATTGATCAATGGATGTTAATCCATATTCAGCATCAATAACATTCATGTTAGAACTGGAAGGTTGAACAGCCTTCACTTCCAGTTTCTGTGGGACTTCAGCAGCCAGTGCAGTAGAAGTACTAACAATCTTCCCAGTTCCATACAACTCCCTTTGTTGAATCTGCTCCAGCTCATAGGTCTTCAGAACACCATACAATCTCTCCAAAGCAATCTCATTCATATCTCTTGCTTCTCTAATGGCAGATATTTTGTGCTCCAAATGAGGTGGGAGTGTAAGAAGGAACTTCTTGTTAATCTCCTTGTTGGTGTAGTGCTTCCCATTGAGATTCAGATCATTGATTAATTTGTTGTATCTCTCAAAAACCTGAGAGATACCTTCACCAGGGTTTGATCTGAAATGCTCATATTGTGAGGTGAGAATTTCCAGCATATTCTCCCTAACTTCCTCTGTCCCCTCGTTGATTATCTCTATGGTATCCCAAATGTGTGTGGCAGTATCACAATTTAGGACATGATTATGCATGATAGGATCAAGACAATCAATAAGGATCAACTGAAGACAGGAATCCAAGGTAACATCCTCTTTCTCATCAGGAGTGTACTCCTTGGGATCTTTAGGGTACATACTAGCAACCCTAGTAACAACATTATCCACTGTTATCTCTTCCTCAACAATCATAGGGACTTTGGGACCATTCTTCAGCACACCAATGTATTTAGGATTTGCAACCTTAAGAAATAGAAGCATTTTCTTCTTCCACATTGGATAATGCTCCTTGCTGAACATTGGGATTTTGATTGTACCCACTTTCTGTGTAGTAGACATCTTTTGAGATTTTTAGGAATAATAAAAAATCAGAGTTTAAGAAAAATCTCAAAACAATTGGATCTTTGATTTGTATATCAATCAAAATGCTCTGATGCCAATTGTTAGGTCCTGATAAGTTTGTAGAAAGGGGGTTGAATACAAACTATACCGTTTTATCGAAATTTGTTCTTTGAATAATTTAACAATTTAGAACAAATTAATGCGGAATATAAATGAAACAAGATTCAAGTTAAATATAACCTATATTAAACTTGAAGGGTGTTGCAAATACAATAAGGATTACAAAGTATTTATCTCAAACTAATTAATACAAATTTAGAATAAATTCGACATGAACTTTTCTAATATTTGTAATAAAAAGATCGAATGCTAAAAGCAAGTTCGAGATAAATTCTAGGGATAAAAATCCGCTAGATAATCAAAGCAATACAAGTAATCAACTTCTAGTGGTTTGGATTTACCAATACAAACTAGAATTTATTGCTTGAGAAGAAATGAGATTAAATGGTTTTTCTTCTTGTTCTTGAGAGAAATGGTTCTGCTGCTTTGATAATGCAATTCTGTGTTCTTTTCTGAACAGCCGTGTTGATTTATTACATTTCATAAGCCTTGTATGACCTTTTAATTAAATCAAAATGATTTAATCAAACAATCAAAACACTTGTATGACCTGTTAATAAAGCTCAGTAGAACCATGCTTCATCAATATGACCTCAGAAATGTGTCCGGTATGACCTGATGTACTTCTACCAACTTTCGGTAGAACCTTAGAAAAGAACCGGTATGACCTGCCATTTAAAAGCCTCTGTAGAACCTAGCAGAGCTCGGTATGACCTAGCAGAGGTCATACAGAGAATTAGGTCATACAGAGAGAACTCGGTATGACCTAGCAGAGCTCGGTATGACCTAGCAGAGCTCGGTATGACCTAGCAGAGGTCATACAGAGAATTAGGTCATACAGAGAGAACTCGGTATGACCTAGCAGAGCTCGGCATGACCTAGCAGAGGTCATACAGAGAATTTCTTGTCATACAGAGTATTTCTTCAGGTCAGGTCATACAGAGTATTACTTCAGATCAGGTCATATAGTATTAACTTAAATTCCTTTAATCAAATTAGTTAATTTAAATTCTGAATTAAATTAATTCTTTTCTAGAATTAAATTAATAAATAATTTAAACAACTAAATTAATTAATTTAATAAATAAATTAATTCTGAAAGAATTAATTTATTAATTAAATTGATTAATAATTTAATTAATTAAAAGAAGATAACTTAAAATCATTGCATTCCTTTATCTTCTGAAAACCACTGAATATAGATGATTTAATTCCACTGATTGATGTCGTCATTCGATGCACTGTCTGGTTCATGAATAACTGACTTCAATGATAATTCTTCATCTTTAAAACATTTAAAGTTGTGGCTTCTTTTCTTTAGCTTTAATTAAACTCTGTATCCTGTACTTCTTCTGTCACCAACTCGAAATCTCTGTCACTGTAGTAAATCCACTTTCTTGAACAATAAATTGAACTTCTTTCAATGTAGAATAACTTCAAGTCTGTAGATGACTTTAATACTCCATTCTCTTGACAGAGATTCCTGTGACCTTTAATCTAATATTTACTTATTACATTCTGGTTTAAGTTGAGTAGAATCCTCGAATTACAAATAGGCTATTGCATATGCCTTTCAAACTCCTCCGGCATGGGATATCTATTACATAATATAATATAATAATATAATATATTTTGGTACAATAGTAATGTAATTTAATAACAATGTAATATATTCGTACAATAACAATATAATTTATTATAGATTTAGATTAGATTATTATTAAAAACAACAAAGAATTTTAAGTGAAATAAGTGTTTAGGGTAAAATAACAATATAATCTATTTTAGATTAGATAATTTTTTCTTTAATTTCAAAACAACGTAGAATTAGTTTTTTCTTAAAAAAATTAGAATTTTACATAAAATAGGAGTTTATATGACAATAATAATATAATCTATTTAGATTAAATAGTTATAATTTTTTTTATTTAAAAACAACATAAAATTCTACAATAATATATAATATATGAGTCGAACATCACAGATAATATTGACATATGTATATCAATGTTATGACAATGGCAAAAAAGTGACAAAGAAAAAAGGTAACCTTTTATCATGGTGCAAGACGAAAAGTCAAAAATAAAATATTATTTTTTGTAAGACGAAAAAGTCAAAATAAAAATAGAATTGTTAGAAGATTGGTGAAAGTAGAGGATTGAATAAAACAAAAATAATTTAAAAACAATATAAAGTTCTACTACGTGAAATAGGAGTTTAGGATATAATAATTCTACTGTATGAAATAGGAGTTTATGATATAATATAATCTATTTTAAATTAGATAATTATATTTTTTTTTAAATATAAATTAGAGGTGAAACCAAAAAAAAAAAATGTGAACCAAAAAAATAATTTGGTAAAATGGATTTCGCTTTTTAATAAAGGTGATAGACAGTAGATAGTATAGATGTGTAAATTCAGTTTCATAATAAAGGCATGAACCAATTGTATCTGTGTAAGAATAGTTCAAGTTTGTTAATAAAATTATAAAAAGCTCAAACAAGTAAACAACTAAAGTTGACTCCTAATTTTTGTGCATGGGATTTAATGTTTCTCACCAATTAAAGAAAGGATGAAGTCCAGAAATTTCAATTTTTGTAACTTGATTTAAAAATAATAGTAATATAATAAAGATTCTTTCGAATTAAAAAATAATTTTGAGCTTTTGATGAACCAACCCTTGTAGACTCCGTCATAGATCGCAGGTAACTCGGCTAGATACTTGACTACAAATGCACATGCAGAGCTTCCTCATTCTGATAGCCTCCTCTTTCGAAGATGTTTGTTAGGAGGAAGGAAATATTTTGTTGACCGAGTCAGGCCACCATGCTTGAACTAGCTCGTTCTCGTTGGAGAACAAGAATTTTTTACAAGCTGCACCACAGAAACTGCAGTGGACTCTCCAAAAATTGATGTTTTAAATATATTCGATGATCAAATATAAATTTTTGGGGATAACCATTCCATCCAGCAGAGAGAATATGGTAGCTCTCACCAATAACCGGCCAGCCAGTATTGCCTGGCGGTAGAGGTAGGCCGCAACACAAACGGGCTTTGTCTTTATATGTCAAAATACTGAAATTGAACTAACATTCATTGATTAACTTGGTGTTTGTTACAAAGATTAACAAAGAGATTGACTACATTACTGTATGTTGAAGAAGACATAGAACTAGTATTGTAAAAACTAAAAACTACTCTCTAATACACAGTTTGTATATATACATATACTCCGTGAATCCATACAAGTTAGTTACTGAGCTGTTGCTTAGCTGGCAGCTGTAACTGATTTTATAATTCCATACTAGAGTCACAGTAACATATCACAATCACAGTTGAGCTTCCTTATGTCACAACTTGTTTTAGCAATGTGTTGACCTGTCTTTTTCCATTGTGTTGACCCGTGGTTTTGTCTTTAGACAATTCTGCATCAGTATATTTATCATTATAAAAGAGCAAGTGAAGAGAGATAGAGACTTGAAGAACAAAAAAAGAGAGGAGAGAAAAATAGAGGAGTTCCATTCTTTCTTGTAGGTCTTTTGAGTTTTGTTAAACTATATGTATCTGAAGAGCGTTTGAATAGAGTGTAGTGAGATGAGCTTGTGATTCGCTACCCTGGACAAGATGAACCTACTTACAGTGACTAGGGAAGCCAGAGGGCATGCATATAATTTGAGTCGAGTGGGCCGAGTTTTTGCTTTGAGTGTTTCTTTGATAAATCGAGTTGAACCAAAAAGTAATGTTCAAAGCTCCATTTTTCGTATGGAAAATCAAGTATTGGTGTACTTTATTGTCTGGTAGCTTATTCCACACCGACAGTATACCACCTGTATCAAAAGACAAGAAAATTTAGTATTTACTAGCATATAATTCGGGAATTAAAAAATGATAAACTAAAAAAATTAATGGTAATAACAAATATTAAATAAAAAATAAAAATTAATATGATAAATTATAAAATTAGAAACTTAAATATTAATTGGAACATAGAAAAAATAAATAAAAAATAGATGAGAAAGATAAATGGGACATTATTAATATTATTTTATTATTTATTAAAGTAATATCAATATACTTATATAAATGAGAAGACGAGTGCGATGAGGTGGCGCCTCTCAAATCGTTTCGATCTATTTTTCCAATTTTCTCAAATTTTTGAAATATAAATATTAAAGATTCGAAAATATCTCAATTGTTTTTAAAATCTTTACTAATGAAGAAAACTAAATATTCAATTTTAATGTTCTTGCATTTAAAATCTTTACTAATGGAGAAAACTGAATATACAGTTTTAATATTCTCATAAATTTTTTATTAGAAAAAATATCTTAATTGTCTTTTAAATCTTTGCTAATAGAGTAAACTAAATATACAATTTTAATATTCAGTGATTAAGTGTGGTTTTCGTGTCCCCTTGGTCAATTGGACCCGAATAGCTTTCTCCATATCAACTGCTTCCAGCATCTTTGTTTGGCTATGGAGGTAACCCTCACCACTCGTTTATTCTGGTCCCATTACGACTTCAAGCAAAAAAAGGTAAAAGTAAGGGTTTTTACACAATTGCCCGAAGGGCGGGCATGACCGATTGGGTACAAACCACCAACTCAAACAACAAGGGAAGCCACGACAAATGGTGCTTCATCGCGGGTCCGAAGATCGCCCAAATCTCCAAATGACGGATAGTCGATCCGGCTGAACGGATTATCTTTCCTGACCTTACCGACGCCGAAGAGGCTGAATATGATCGCCTCTCTAAGTACGCGGGGGAAGGAGGATAAGATACTTCTGATCGACAATCGTGACAACGACTGGATATTCGCCCTATGGGGGTACTGGTAACGCCCTCCTCGCACCCTTTATTTTCCTGTTTTACTTTGAGTCTTTAGTTGCATTCTTTTTATTCCTTGTTTGATTATCTTGCTTCGGCTATTTTGTTTCTCCTTCTAAGTTATTTTGCTATTTGGGCAGTGTCAACTCGCCAGGATCTAGTTGAGCACTGAAGACAGAAACTTCTTTCCAAACAGGTTAGCGCGTCCGCTCAGAGCCATGAGACTGCTCCCGAACATAGAGAAGGTGAAAAGGCTCCGACCTCTCCCCTTGAAGCCGAACGAATAAGGGATGAGCAGCTCCCGCCTCCAGATGCTAGCGGCATGAAACGGGCGCGCCGAAGTACCGATGCGATCAAGACTTATGTCCCTCAATGGGGCGTTCTTGAGAATGACAGCATCGCCATGCCGGCGCCAATAGAAGCCAAGGACATCGACCCCGACTTGTGCAGGGGTTTGATACTTCCAGGCGATCGGGCGACCTATGATCAATTGAGCCCGATGGATGCCTGCTCCGAGATGCTTGGGCTCCTTTCTTTGGTAAGTATCCCTTGATTATACCTTGTTTTTTTTTCTTCTGGTCTTTTCTTTATCCGTCCTATTTGACCATCACTCTATTTTTCCCAGGCTACCCCTATGGCAGCTGTTGTGGCCAACACGATGAGGGATGTGCAATCCTGCATGGCTCAAGTATCACAAGTTGAGGTCGGGACGACCAAAGCAGAAGAGGAACTTCGGCATGTGCAGTTGGACCTCGAGAAGATGGAGGGTCAAGCTTCTGCATTCCGGGCCAATCGGGAGAATTTCCAAAAGGACATCAGTGGCCTTCAAGCCCGTTTGACTCGCCGAAACCTGCAGCTCCAAGATCGGTGTTACCAAATGGGCTACGATGCTTGCATATTGCAGGCTCACAGCTTGGGCTTTGATTACAAGTAGCTCATTGAAGAAGGTTTCCCTGACCCGGTCGGCCAAAAAGACGAACCCGACGAACCTCCGATGGTTTCTTCTGGCGAGGATGAGCTTTTGTCCAATTAGGACTTGTAATTTTATTTTTAGTGTAACATTCCTGCCTCCGGGCTTGTAACATTCCTGCCTTCAGGCTTTTAACATTTTTGTCTTCGGGCTTTTAAGCTTAATGTTATGCTTCTTTGGTTGAATTTTGCCTTAGCATTATTTTAATAATTTTATGCCTCTTAGGAATATGATTTACTTTGCCTTAGCATATTTCTAGCTATTTAACGCATCTTGGGATTTTAATTTGCCTTAGCATATTTCTAGTAGTTTTATGCATTTTCGACTTTTAATTGCCTTAGCATAGTTTTTAAATTGTTTTATGCATT
This sequence comes from Heracleum sosnowskyi, assembly GCA_030848705.1. Classification (NCBI taxonomy): domain Eukaryota; kingdom Viridiplantae; phylum Streptophyta; class Magnoliopsida; order Apiales; family Apiaceae; genus Heracleum; species Heracleum sosnowskyi. The sequence continues at coordinate 16,754,820 of CM061237.1, forward strand.
TTCAACTTTTAATTGCCTTGTCATAGTTTATAAATTATTCTTTGCATCTTCGGCTTTTAATCTGCCTTATCATAATTTATAAATTGTTTTATGCGTCTTCGGCTTACAATTCGCCTTGGCATATTAATTCAATTTATACTTCTCGGGTATTTGGGAGATCGGGTGGTTGACTTTTCGGTCCTTCGCCCGATGTATGAAATATTTTCCAGTAAAAAGGGTCAACACTTATCTTTCTTGGTTGCCCCTAGGTAAGTGTTGGCCAAATATTCTTTTGTTTTATTAGCTCCGTACGATTCAACTTGTTCACATGATCGAATAATGCACTTATGGAACAGTTATTTAAAGTAGCCAAAGCCTATGTTTTCATTAACAACTTTAAGGAGCTAAGATTACACATGCTTTTTTCAAATACAAACTGAATTAAAGTTGCTAAATTCAAAGAAAAGCGATAAAAATAGTAAATAGGCTTTGCTACTGCCGCCATTTTCAAAGGTGGAACAAAGCTCATTGGTAATACCTGTGTAAACGCGAGGCATGCCAAGTGTTTTTTATGAGACTGCCATCCGGGTTTGCCAGTTTGTAAGTGCCCGGGCGAACGACCTAGATCACAGTGTAAGGTCCTTCCCAGTTAGGCATCAGTTTTCCTTGCTTCGACGGCATGGAGGTGGCCAATTCCCGGAGAACTAAATCTCCAACCATGAAAGTTCTTTTCTTGACTTCCGAATCATAATATTGGGCCGCCTGGAGTTGGTATTTCAGATTCCTTTGGTGAGCAGCCTCTCTGTCTTCCTCTAGTAAATCTACATTCGCCTTTAAGCCGCACTCGTTGGCTTCCACATTAAACACTTCTGCTCGGTAAGATTCCAGACCAACTTCCACTAGGATCAAAGCATCTGTACCGAAAGCCAATTTAAACGGGGTTTCCCCTGTAGATGATCGGGGAGTGGTTCGGTAGGCCCACAACACCCAAGGTAGTTCTTCGGCCCATAGTCTTTTAGCATCACCCAGGCGTTTCTTTATCCCATTGAAAATGATCTTGTTTTCAGCTTCGATAGCTCCGTTTCCTTGGGGGTGGCCGACTGAGCTGAACTTCTGTTGCACTCTGAAGTGATTTAGGAACTTCCTGAATTTGTTCCCGATGAATTGAGTCCCATTATCCGAAACACACACCTTCGGGATCCCAAACCTAAGTATCACTTGCTCTAGCATGAAATTCTTTGTTGCCTCTTCGGTTATGGTGGCCAATGGTCTTGCTTCTACCCATTTGGTCATATAATCGATCGCCACAATACAATATTTGGCATGCTTCGTGCTCGTGGGTAGGATTCCCACAATATCAACCACCCACATGGCGAAGGGTATCGAGCTCAGAGTTGATGTCATTTCCTCAGGGGGCTGCTTCGGTATGGTGCTGAACAATTGACATTGTCGACATTTCTTCGCATACTCAGCCGCATCTGCTCGCAAATTTGACCAATAGAATCCTTGTATGAGGATTTTAAAGGTAAGGGACCGACCGACTAGATGTTCACTGCATATTCCTTCATGCACGGTTTTCAAGGCCAACAGCTGTTCTTCGGTGTTCAAGCATCTAAGGAGGGATTCGATCACCGATCTCCTGTACAACTTTCCCCCGATGAGGGTGTAGCTTGCTGCCATGTATTTCACCTTTTGTGCTTCTTTCCGGTCTAGGGGTAAGGTACCTTTCTCGAGGTATGCCCTGATCGGAGTCATCCAATTGATGCCTTGGTGAATTTCCATGCACTGTTTCTTGTCGACTGAGGGTTGTTTCACTTCGGTCAGGTAGATCAACCCTGTCAAGTTATGAGTTTCTGCCGAAGCGAGCCTAGATAGTGCATCGGCTCGGCTGTTGTCCTCCCTGCCAATTTGACTGAACCTAAATGACTCAAATAGAGTCGAAGCATCACGTACCTTTACTGCATAGGCTTTAATTTAGGGTTCCCTTTGCTCGTATTCTCCAGAGAAATGTTTAACCACCAACATAGAATCACTAAACGCCCTCAGGTGTCTGACCTCTAGGTTCTTCGCCAAATTTAATTCGGCTAACAACACTTCGTATTCAGCTTCATTATTTGTCAGAGGGAAAGTGAACCTTATCGCCTGGCATATCTCAAACCCATCTGGGCTGGAAAGAATCAGTCCAGCTCCACATTTCGAACCAGCAACCGAGTCATCTACAAATAACTTCCATTTTCCTGGAGTTTGGATCAGTTGTTCTTCGGGCGCCAGGTCCTTTGGTCCGGAGAAAGAACATTCTACCATAAAGTCTGCCAATGCCAGGGCTTTGATAGAAATCCTTGGAATGTACTCCAGATCATATTCGCCCAGCTCAATGGACCAGGCTACCGCTCTTCCCGACGCCTCTGGTCTCGTCAAGATTTTCTTGAGGGGTTGGTCGGTTACTATCTGCATTGTTCGTCCTTGAAAGTAATGTCGCAATTTTCGGGTAGCCATTACCAACCCATATACGAATTTCTCAGCGTTCGGATACCTCGTCTCTGCGTCCTTCAACATATGTGACACATAGAACACCGGATGCTGATTCTTCTCGTGCTCTTTCACTAATACTGCTCCCAGAGTTCGGTCACTGACATCTAAATATAACTGCAACGTTTCCTTCGGGTCTGGTCTCATCAAGAGTGGTGCATTTGTGAGATAATCTTTTACTTCTTCTAACGCTTTCTGACAATTCGGCCCCCACTCAAAATTCTTTGACCCCCGAAGCACCTCAAAGAAAGGTAAGGCCTTTTCTGATGACCTCGATATGAACCTCCGCAAAGCTGCCATCCAACCGGTCAATTTCTGTATATCCCGAACAGTCTTCGGTGACTCCATGTCGATTACAGCCTGGATTTTCTCTGGGTTCGCCTCAATTCCTCGGGCACCTACCATGTAGCCTAGAAACTTCCTGCTAGAAACTCTGAACGTGCACTTGTTCGGATTGATCTTTATATTGTTCTTCCTTAATGTTTTAAAACATTCTTTCAGGTCTTCCATATGGTTTTTGAGCTGTGACTTGACAATCATATAATCCACATAGCATTCCATATTCTTCCCAATCTGCTTGGAAAAAATCTTGTTGACCACTCTCTGGAACGTGGCCCCTGCATTTTTCAGGCCGAAGGGCATTTTGATGTAGGCATACGTTCCCTTCGGGGTGATGAATGTTGTATTCGGAATGTACTCGGCATTCATTGTTGTCTGATGATAACCTGAAAAAGCATCTAAAAAACTAAGTACATGATATCCTGAGGTGGCATCTATGAGCTGATCAATGCTCGACAGATGGAAGTGATCTTTCGGACAAGCCTTGTTTAGATCCATATAATCAACACACATCGTCCATTTGTTGTTGGCTTTCTTCACCACTACCACGTTGGCTAACCAGTCAGGGTATTCGATTTATTCAATGAACTTCGCTTCCAGTAGCTTTTCAACCTCAACTTCGATAATCTTCTGCCTCTCCATGACAAATGTCCTTTTTCTCTGTTTCTCTATTTGATTGGCTTGGCCTCAGGCTTAACATTAAGGCAATGCTTCGCCGTCTTTGGATCCAAACCAGGCATATCTTATTGGCTGACCACTTCGATCACCTTCTTCTTCAAGTCCGGTTCCATATTTTTCCTGATCCGAACCATTTTTCCTGAACAACCTGCATACAGTTCCACCTCCTCGGTTTCTGCTGCCGGTTCGGCAATTGGGCAAGATAGGTCCGCTCTAAATTTTTCCAGCTCAATGTTCATGGTTTGGTGGCTACCACTCGCTTCACTATTTACTCATTTTCACTTTCCCCTTTCGGACATTTCAAACGCCTGATCCTTATCCAGGTCTTCAAGCATTATGATTCAGGCAGTTTTCTGATCGCCCCTCATCTCCCCAATGCCTTGTTCTGTGGGGAACTTCAACTTCAGGTGAGGGATTGAGGAGACCGCCTGGAAAGATGTAAGGGTTGGCCTTCTCAGGATGGCATTGTACGGGCTTTCCACTTGGACCACGTAGAATTTCACATGTTTTTCAACAATATATGGTGCTTTACCCAAGAGAATAGATAAATTAATTGTACCTTTGATCGGGACCGGTTGATTTCCAAACCCATAAAGAGGATATTCCTGGCATGGTTCCAGCTGTTTGCCCCCCAAGTTCATCTTGCTATAAGTTAGATGATACAAGATGTTCACCGAACTTCCACCATCAACCAACACTTTCCAGATCTTATTTTGCCCGATCTCAAGGTTAATGATCAAAGGGTCTTCATGAGGCCATATCACATCCTCGTAGTCATCCTCGGTAAACACGATTGGCATCGCCTGTTTGGCTGACTGGAACTGATACAAATTGTACACTTGTCTGGTGTACCTCTTTTTCGTAGTCTTGCTGTCTCGGTCTAGGGTGCTTCCTCCAGAAATGGTCTTCACCTCGCCCCTATACCTCTCTCCATATTCAGGCTCCTTCCGCTTGTCTTCCTTCGGGGCTAGCTTGTCCCTTAGGTCTTTGACAAACTGATTCAACTCTCCATCTTTAATCATTTTCTCAATCAACTTCTTCAAATGGTAACACTCATCAGTGTTGTGACCCTTGTCTTTATGGTAGTCACAGTACTTGTTACCATTCTTTTTGTGATCAGGCGTCTTCATTCGGGCTAGGCGAATGAAACCTGGCTTCCCTTTTATCTCATGGAGAATCTTTGAGATAGGTGCATTCAAAGGAGTAAACACTGTATTATCTCTATCTCTCCTTCGTTCGGCCCCTTTGTCTCGGCCCTTCACCTCGCTTCACCTATCATCATACCTTCAGCTGGACTCATACTTGTCACGTCCTTTCTTCCCATGATCCTCTCTCTGACTCTCCTTATAGCCCCCAATCGATTCCATCTTTATTCGGCTACTTTCTCCTCTCAAGTATATATCATTTAAAGATTTATGAGTAATATCATAGAGAGAGGATCAGAGTTTCTTACCTTTGATGGGGTCTAAACCGGCTGATAAGAATCCAGCTGTTTTCACCTTATCCAAATTCGTGACCATCCCAGCTTCTTCTTTGAACCTAGCCAAGTAATCCCCCAGCTCTTCGTCCGGCCTTTGTTGGCAATGAATCAGAGCTTCGGTGTCTTTCTCTCTTCGGCACAAATGGGAATAGTGCCTCAAGAACTTCTTCTTCAATTGGTCATATGAACAAACTGACCTAGGCTTCATGGAGCAGCACCTTTTAAGTATGTCTTAAACATCTTGCACAACATTATATCACAATGACCCACACTAGTCATAGGGGACTCATACTTCTCACAATGATCCTCAGGATCGCCTTTACCATTAAATTCATTCATCTTCGGAAACTATCTTCCGGGTGGAGGCCTGTATTACTCAATCTCTTTTGATATGATGGGCTCATGACTTACCCTTCGGTCACCGAACATAGCCTTCTCCATTTGGCTTAATATGTCTTTCATATGGGAGTCTCTTTCATCTTCAGTGTCCGAATGAGCCATGATTTTAGAACGGGTTCTTCGGGGGTGCGATTCAGAATCCGAAGACTCATCTTCATCGTTATACACCCTCTTCTCCTTCATTTGTCCAGTCACTATCAAAGTTCTTTCGCCTATTTCAACAACATCTTGGAGAGCTTTTTCTTCCGCATCCAGTTCGGCCCTTCGGCGTTTAATGGCCTCCAATTTGGCCAGATCGACCTCCCTCTTCTTTGCTCTTGCTTGGGATTCTTTCTCCGCCTGTTCTAACTCCTTTTGTTTCCCATTCTTTGAAGCCGTTTCCTCGCGCCACTTAAGGAGCATGGCCTTTTGCTCTTCGGGAGTGGGCATTGGACCATCCTCTATCTCAGCATCGAAATTAAGAACACGATTTATTAGAGGTGTGGAGGTGGAAGCTCATTGGCGAGGAGTTTCGGTAAAACTGGGTGGACGATCGTCGGTATTATCAATTGCCATCGTATTTGTTTGGTTTGTTTCAAGCTTACTTGCACGTTCCTACATACGGCGCCAAATGTTAGAACCAAATTTTCGTCGGGTCGGGCTTTGCTCGGTTCTTCGGGTTAACCTGCAAATAGAAGAATGCGAGGGATGTGCCCCCCGATTCACCTCTGGTGTGAGAATAAGTTAATCGGTTCCTAGTGAGTTAAAACGAATGTACAAGAGCTTGTGTTGTAATGTAAGTAGTGAATAATGAATGTGTAACACCTCTGTCCCACATCGAGGAGATTTGGGACTTCTGTTCAGTTTATAAGGCAAAGTACTACTACTAATTAGCACCAAACAAGTCATGATCTTTTGGGGGCCTGTGGTGGGCTAATTGTTACCCAAGTTGGCTGCGTTTGGGCCAGTAGGCTTCAGCTTATTCGGATTCGGAATCGGGATATGACCCGATTTTCGAAAAAGGCTCAGAATTTGACCCGGGTTGTCACATATGGTATCAGAGCCGACTCTCGAAAGCTTGTTGAGGCAAGTTTCCGGAGGTGGGGACACGAAGGCTGGTGGTATTATCCCACAATGGACAGAGGTCCGGAGGTGGGGACACGAAGCCAGCCGGTATTATCCCACAATGGCTAGAGAGGAACGATCTTAGAACCTATGGGCTATCTGTTCAAGCTTGACGAGGACGTCAAGAGTTTAAGTGGGGGAGTTTATAACACCCATGTCCCACATCGAGGAGATTTGGGACTTCTGTTCAGTTTATAAGGCAAAGTACTACTACTAATTAGCACCAAACAAATCATGATCTTTTGGGGGCCTGTGGTGGGCTAGTTATTACCCAAGTTGGCTGTGTTTGGGCCAGTAGGCTTCGGCTTATTAGGACTCGGAATCGGGATTTGACCCGATTTTCGAAAAAGGCTCGGGATTTGACCCGGGTTGTCACAGAATGAGTCAGTGAAACCTGATTAAATCCAGTATATCCTCCACGGGTTGTTAAGCCCCTTGGACTTCAGGTGCACTCCGAACGTGGTGGACGTGCTTCTCCACGCCTCTCAAGTGTGTTAGACCAAGTCTTAGTGGACTAACGGTCAGTTGTGGCCAATTGGATCCTGAGTAACAAGCCTTACTTGATTCGTCTGAATGGGCTTGAATGGTCATCCAGCCCAACTACATTCGGGCCTCCAACAATAGGTTCTCAGTTTGATAAATATAAAATACTACATACACTACACAAAAGCTTTTTTTATATATCAAAAGATGGGCCTCGAAATTAAACAAAACTAATAAGAACATTCAATCCAAACATGATTTCAAAGTCATTACTGATATATATATACAAAATACAGGACTAATAATAAAAAAAATGTGTTCCCCTAGGCAGACAATAAGGAAAACTCCTACAAGAGCCGACACTGTGAAGTTACATGATGTTATTGCAAGTATAATATAATGATAAGACATATCTATTATCTATTATATATATAATAGAGCAACTAGGGGGTTGTGTGAGACAAAAAAATCAGAGTAAAATTATGATTATGCCCCCAGTTATTCGGTCTCAATTTACTAAACTACCCCTACTTATTATATAATAATAATTCTGTAATTAATGCATATATTAATTACATCTAATTCATTAATCGTCATTAATACCTATATATTTATTATCCATTAATATTAAATACAATAATTTATAATTATATTTCTACAAATACATAAATGATTAGATAATTAATATCGTCTATTAAACTTTTAACATTACATTTATAATGAAAAGGGGTTTAAATTTGCACATAAACAGATAAAAACGAATATTTACTTAAATTATAACACTTAAACAAATTAACTAATGACAGCACATACTTTTGTCAACATTCGAATAACTCAATTATCACACTAAAAACATTCATAAAATTTAATAAAATTTGTGAATTCAGAATATATTCGTGCTTTTGGTTACTAAAATTAACATATTTTTCAATTAGCTAAATGAAACTGAGGACCGGAGTGTAACTTTGATCAATTGATGCTGAAAGTAGTAATATGTTATTGTGTGAAAAGAAAGAGGCATTTCAGATATCTTAGTGCATGGCGGATGGCCTAGATAAATTTGGTATTAAAAAATTTACTTAATAATATTTCAAAATTAATATGTCAATACATACATGTGTGTGTGTGTGTGTGTGTATATATATTAAACTGTATCGTTAAACCCGAAATATTAAAAAATTATCGATCATGTCGGACTTTTAGTTTTTGTTACTCCTTATATATGCCAAAACCAAAAAGCATACACTCTGAACAGTGCAGGTGGTTGACTCTCACGCATTTGATGGAATAATGAGAGACAGTTGCTAGCGTGTATATTACAGACACAACATATAAAATTAAGACAACTGATGCAAATCAACTCACTTTCTTCTTAATCCATTTACTATCTCTTCCAAACCAATGAACTTCCATATTCAATCACGACTACTGCAAAATTCAAAACTTCAAAATTCTTACATTTCTTGTTTTTCAATTAGCTAAATGAAACTAAGGACCGTAGTGCAACTTTGATCAATTGATGCTGAAAGGAGTAACATGTTTTTGTCTGAAAATAAAGAGACATTTCAGATATCTTAGTGCATGGCAGATGACCTAGATAAATTTGGTATTCAAAAATTTACTTAATAATATTTCAAAATTAATATGTCAATACATACATGTGTCTGTGTCTGTGTGTGTGTATTAAACTGTATCGTTAAACCCGAAATATTAAAAAATTATCGATCATGTCGGACTTTTAGTTTTCGTTACGCCTTAAATACGCCAAAACCAAAAAACATACACTCTGAACAGTGCAAGTGGTTGACTCTCACGCATTTGATGGAATTAATGAGAGACAGCTGCTAGCGTATATATTACAGACACAACATATAAAATTAAGGCAACTGATGCAAATCAACTCACTTTCTTTTTAATCCATTAACTATCTCTTCCAAACTAATGAACATCCATATTCAATCACGACTACTGCAAAATTCAAAACTTCAAAATTCTTACATTTTTTATGAACAAGGATAGGTCATATTAAAAATTGGGAAAAAAATAATTTAAAATGACAAGTATTTCATTTCTTAAACATGTAAGAAGTTCAGCAAAATGTTAATTTAGATCATACCTGTGCCTCGCACGAATTATAAAGCTAGTTCTCTCCAATACGCTAACTCATGTGATTTATTCTCTCTAATAAGCAATTCATGGATCGTATTGGATCTAACGTTGTAATTCGTCATCCGTGATTTATATCTTACTGATTATTAACTTTGTTGCAAAAGATACAACTATTTTGGATCATGCAATTTCAAAATGAGGTATTTTGTTAATTTTTTCTATAATTATTTATTAATGTTTGTACTTTAATCGATGTAATTATTTCAATATGAAAAATAAAAAATGGTCAATTAAGGTGTTTATTCAATTTAAATATTACATTCTTTTCGTAACAATGTTTATTTTCAAAAAAAGAAAAAGAAAATGCAATTTAAACATATTTTGACTATATAAAAAAGATTTAATATGTACATATACATAATTATAAGTTATAATTTATAAAATTGTAATTTATATGTGCATTAGTATTATTAAAGACTCCCTCCGTCACATTTTACATGTCTCTTTTGCAAAAATCACATATATAAAGAAAAATATTAGTTGGATAAAGTTTTCCAACTAATACCCTAATTAATACATTGAAAAATGATAATAATGTTAAGTTTGAAAAAAATCAAATCTTAAAAATAATTAATGTAGAGATAATTTTGAAAATTTACTCATATTGAAAAAAGTGAAAAACATGTAATATGGGACAAATTCATTTGAAGACATGTATAATGGGACAGAGTGAGGTAGTTTGGTTAGTAAGATATGATATGGTTTGTTGATATGATTTGAAATCAGGAACAGTATTGGAATCAAATTATTGATACAACTAGGTTACTAAGCCGCGGTTCGCAGCGGCGTTAGAATATATTTTTTAAATAAAAGAATATTGTAACAAAATTTGGGAAATAAATATCTACAAATTTATATAAATTATCAAATAAAATATATTCTGTAAAATTTGCATTTGGGTAGGTAATATTATAAATTATTTACATATTCCTTTTGGCGACATTATGAGGAGAGAGTCTCCACTGATTTGCAATTTAGTAGAGAGGTGAGCAAATCTCTCTCTCTCAGGGATGACATATAAGAGCATCTCCAACGGCGTTAGCTAAAATGGTTGGTTAAAATAATATAAAATACTGATTATGTAAAATTTGTTGAACCTGTAAAGTGATATGCTTTAATGGAGTTAGCTATAATAGTTGGCTATATTTTAAAAATAGTATGTTTTTATTATTTCAAGTTGTTATAAATAGAATATATTATTTAAATATGGAAATAGATGACATGTGATTTCACTACAGGTCCCTAGTGGTTCAGTAAATATGGCCAATCGGTAAGGGTTGGCTATATTTTTTGCTAAGAGTTTTGTAGCATTGGAGTTGTAAATTTTTTACATAATATTTAAAAATCTTATTTATAGAATGCCACATAACAATTTAGCTAAGGGTTTTACCCCATTTGAGATGCTCTAAGGTGTATCCAGATTTGTATAAATTTTACTATTTCTTATGGTAGAAAAGCTAATTGTATCTCCATATAAGAGTAAATAAATGGTTAAAAAACTAATATAAGAATGAAATCAATAATATCAATGAAACAAATATTTGTATAATATCTAATGATATTCGTTCAATCGAGATAAGATAGATTTATATATGTGTAATTTCTAAAACTATATATTATAAAAACATTAATAAAGATAATTACTTTTAAATTTTTTAATCTGGGTAGATGTGACAATTATTATATAGGGTCCACCATCCTCCTTGTATAAATTTGTATCAACCACCTCGGCCAACTTTTCCCACAAAGTTATGGTACTGGTGATGGAGTTGTTTAAGGAAAAAATTAAAACAAATAAATTGGGGTAACCAAAAAAGTAATATAAAATTACAAGAACAATAAAAAACAATTAATAGTTATATTAAAATTAATATAATGCATAACTTACTAATTTGTAACAATTTTGAGATCTCTTTTTTCCAACCGTCTTTGACAACTTCAATGTCACCCAAGTCGGTCAAGCAGCCCACAACATCTAAATCAACATAGAAAAGATAATATTAAAACATGATAGTTTGAATTATAACTTATATAATAGTATTACTTATATATTACTCTAATATATTACTGCATCAAAAACCTGAGAGAAGGTTGGTGTCATTAATACGTGCATCAATCATATCCGGACATATGAACTGAAATTGATATGTTGACGATGCCTTCTTCCAATCTCTTAGGCAATGTTATGCGTATGAAGAGCAATTTAGACCCATGTGATAGTGGTCTATATTTCCCTGTACTTGAAACAACTTTCAGATTTTTGATGCTGTACATGGAGCCTTCCTCTAAAATATTTTTGAACCGAGAGACCAGAATCTTCGGGATCGTAGCATGGATCAAATTTTCATGTCATACAACATATCTTAGAAAAGTTAATAACATCTTACAATTTGACAAACTAATAAGTTATAAGTATATTGATTTATTAACCTTTTCATCGATCAAAATCATGTCAAGACTGATCAGTTCTTCAGTATTTGGATTGACAGATTTCCACATTCTACACACTCGTACTCTTATCATCCAGGTATAGTTGTTGTCGTTCAAAGAATCCAACATGGTGTAGGCCATAGTTGTATTGATTGTAAATATGGTTGTAAAAATTTGAAGCTATGTAAAAAAGTTTCAGTGTAGATTTTTTGTTATGAATGACCTTTAATTTATAGGTGTTTGTAAGGTGAATAACATGGAAATTCATTATGTTTAAAAGTCAAGAAGTATTATAAAAGAAAAGTTCTGTCAAGTTTGAAAATAATAAAAGAAAGTTCTATAAAGTTTGAAAAAAATGAAAGTTCTATCAATTTTGAAAATAATAAAAGAAAGTTCTATCAAGCCTACAAATTCGAAAATAATAAGGAAGTTTTAATTTTCTAAATCAAATAGAGTTCTATCAAGTTTGAAAATAATAAAAGAAAGTTCTATCAAGTTAAGAGCCTACATAATCGAAAATAATAAAGGAAGCTGTAATTATTAATATTAAAAATTATGAAAAATTGAGAAAATTAGAAAAATAGAACGGGACGGTTTGAGAGCCGACACATCATCGCCCCCGTCTTCTTATTTATATAAATATATATATCGATGTATTTTCCTTTCATATTTGGGTAAAATCTCCTTTCATATTTGGGTAAAATCTCTTCAATAAACCTTTTTTTGGACCATTGAATCAAACTTTTGTACGGAAATTTTTTGTATATACTCTTTTTACTGTTGATAATATTAGTAATTTTAACTATAACTATCATTTCTTTATTTTGTTTTTAAATATATTTAATAACTCTTTTCTATTATATTTTTAGAGAATTTTTTAAAGTTCTTAGACAATTAACAAAATTTTAATATATAGAAAAATGTGATTGACAAATTATAAATTAACTAACTAAATGTCAATTTAAAGTTTTCTTAAAAAGTAAATATTAGTAATTAATATTAAATGAAAATAATTATGATTTATTTAAGATTAATAGCATCAATTTAAGATATGTGTTCTTTAAAAAAATGCAAACTGAAATTATATTTGAATTTATAAACAAAGATGAAATAATAGAATTTACTTTATGTTTTTATATTTCTCCCACAAACCCACCTTTCAAATCTCATTCCAGATTCAAGGTATGAATTTCAAACTTAAAAAATAATCAATTGGACATGATATAAATTTGGAATGATATAAATTTGGAATGAGTAAAATTTATATTTGATGTCAAAGTATAGTAGAATCTCGATAAATTAATATTTAATAAATTAATATTATCAATAAATTAATAAAAATTTTAAATTTCGATATAATAGAGTTAGTACATATTTTATCTTGATAAATTAATAAAATTTATTGATTCCGGACCTATTAATTTATAGAGATTTTACGGTAAGTAGACGCTTGAAGTTGATAAATGTCCCTACCCGACAGGCCTATCAAGAAACAAAAAACAAAATACAGGAGACTTCCGGGGACACACATTTTAAATACCTCACCTATAATTAGCAACCTATCTAATCAAACGAATAACTATGTGAAATTAGTTACATATATCTTATCAAATGAATATGTGCCGCCAAAATTAGTTAGAATAGGATTGAAGTTGCGGATAATTTCATACTCCCTCCGTTCCACAAAATTATATATATTGGGGGTGAGCACCGAGACCAAAAAATATATAAAAAATGAATAAAATTAGATGAAAAGTGGGGTAAAGTGGTGGGATCTATCAATATTTAATAATACATTTGAGATAGTGGAAAAAATTAGTGGGTATAATAGTGTTTTATATTATTATAGAATAGAGATAGTGGAGAAATTAGTGAGTGTAATAGTGTTTTATATTATTAAAAGTTATTATTTTTGAAATGTATAGAAATGAGAGGGAAATTCCAAAATAAAAATTGTATAAAAATAAATAGGACAGAAGGAGTAGTTGGTACGCATCAAGTGAAAACATAAATGGGGTTAGAAATAAATGGGGTTGAAGATTTTTTTCTACACGACCTTTTAGTAAGTGTAGATGTAGACTCATTAATAAATGTAGACTCATTGTTGTTAAACATATTGTCAAAATAAATGGAGCTTAACATATTTTTACGCATCTCATTAATTGAAAAACTTCCCGTTAAAAATAGTCATTCATCTTAAAATTTTATTTAGAGTAATGTTAGAATACTCAACAAATATTTTCAAAATTTTGTTTAGAATAATGTTAGAGCACTCAATGAGTCTTGTTCGAACAACTTGTATATCTAGCTAGCTTAGACACAAAATAAGAAATGTCGGACTACTCCCAATAATCTGAGAATACCTTAACTGAGACACAGGAACTCCTGAACTATTCTTGACAAGGGCAACTTTAGGATTGTCCGGTGTGCTAGTGATTCTACAATTTGAATAACCATACTTCTCAAGTACAGATTTCTATATATAATGAGATTGTGACAAGGTTATTCCATCAGTTGACTGTGTCAACTTGACCCCAAGAATCACATTAGCCTCACCCATATCCTTCATTTCAAAGTGTCTTTTCAAGAAACTTTTTGTCTCGTTAATAATCTCAATATTGGTTCCAAACAATAATATGTCATCTTGTAAGATCTTCTGGAGTAACCAGCAAAAATAGCTTCATATGCCTTGGCCTCAAACTTTTCATGTCTAACATCTTCATCTTTAGCACAAAACATTTAGTACCAAATACATGAAAGTATTTGAGGGTTGGTTTCTTGTTATTCATGATCTCATAAGGTGTCTTCATTAAGTCCTTGTTGATTAAGGTTCGATTCTGAGTATAACAAGCAGTATTTACAGCTTCAGCCCAGAAATATATTAGAAGTCTTGATTCACTTAACATTGTTTTTACAGCTTCAATCAATGTACGATTCTTTCTTTCTACCACTTCATTATGTTGAGGAGTTCTAGGAGCTGAGAATTGTCTTGTTATTCCCTTGTCTGTACAAAAGTCATTCAGAACTGTATTTTTGAATTCAGTTTCATTGTCTGACCTTATAGCTCTAACAGGAAACTTAGAATCCAGCTCAATCAACTTCACATGATCAATCACCATATGTGGAGTTTCATTCTTGGAATGTAGGAATAAAACCCATGTATACTTGGGATAGTCATCAAAAATCACAAGAGCGTATTGTTTCTTTGACATAGCCATCACATTAACTGGACCAAAAAAATTCATGTGCAGTAGCTGATGTGGTTCAGTTATTGAAGATGTATCAGTGCCCTTGTGAGATACTTTCTTTGACCTTTTTTTCTGACATGCCTCACACAGTCCTTCCTGTATAAATTCCATTTGAGGTAGATCTCTCACCAATTCCCTCTTGACTAGGGAGTTCATTGTTTTGAAGTTGAGGTGAGACATCTTCTTGTGGCATAGCCAACTTTCATCTGACGAAACTTTAGCATAAAGCAGTTAACTTCATCTTTGCATCCAGAATACAAATCATCTATGAACAAGTTCCATTTCCTAATTCCTTGAAGAGCAGGCTTTCCATTCTTCTTGTGAAAGATCTGGCACTTCTCTTTATCAAATGAAACAACATATCCTCTATCACAGAATTGGCTGATACTGAGAAGATTGTGCTTAAGACCTTCCACAATAGATACATATTCAATGATAACATTTCCAGCTTCCAAACAACCATATCCTTCAGTTAAACCTTTGCTGGTATCTCCAAAGGTAACCACTGGGCCAGCTTTCTCAACCACATTTGATAGCAGGGCTCTACCTCCGATCATATTCCTTGAACATCCAATGTCCAGAATCCACACAACTCGGTTTACCTGTTCAACACCCTCAGACTTAGAAGATGAAGAATTGCATTCATTAGCCATAAGTGCAAGATTACCAACTTCTCCATCTTCCTCATCACTGTTAGTATAATCCCAGCCACTACAAGAAATTTGATATTTACCTACAAATAACTTACCTACCAATATATATTGGTAGCTAAAAAATATTTTTACCTACTAATAATTATTTGTAAAAGGGATTGGTAGATAAATGGTAACTTCTAATTTCGGAGACTAAAGCATTATTAACAAAGACGTGGGTAAAAGAGTTTTACATGCTTTATGTACCGGAGGGAAATATTTAGCACCTAAAAATTCTCAAATCACAATACAGTAAAACCTCTATAAATTAATAATGTTGGGACCGGGATATTTTATTAATTTAGAGAGATATTATTATATCGATAAATTAATAATTTATTAATTTAAAGAGGATTTACATAAGACCTTTAAATTTCCAAGTCTAATGTACTAGTTACAATATATATTAGTTAGAGATGAAAAATAAATTACAAAAATAAGTTCCAAGGCACATTCTATGAATGTACATTCACAAGTTAATTGAATTTATCAATTAACTTTTTGTTGCAATACGAGAAGACAATGCCCCAACTCTTAAGTGCAGTGAGGAGATTTAAAGATGAAGTCAATATAGATTTGAAGTTCAACAAAAAACAAGTGACTATAGATTCATTTTTTACTAGACAATCTTAGAATATGTATGGAATCTTTTAATGATTATTAATTTATAGTTTCGTTGGGACCAATATATATACTTTGGGATTTCAAAAAAGTTATTATCTTATTATTTTATCGATTGGGGTCCAATTTTATACTGGTCCCAAGTTGGGACTGGACAAATTATTAATTTTATCGAGATTATTAATTTATCGAGATTATTAATTTATAGAGGTTTTACTGTATGTTCTAAAGTTTCTATCTTAACTAGCTTATAGCCCGTGCGATGCACGGTTACTTAAATTTTATTTATAATTATTTTGTTTATAATTATAATTTTATTAGTCATGCAACACACGATTGTTTTTTTAATATTTATAATTATATTTATTTATGAATATTTTAATATTTAAAAGTTATTAGTTTACATGATTAAATTATTATTAAAAAAGATTTAGCCAAAAAAATTATAGTTAAAAATTTGATATTTATTATATTTTACACACTCAATTTAATATTTGTTTATATTGAGTTATAAAAATTAGATTTTGCCAATTTTATAGTCCACATGAAATTCACAAAATAATCTTTAATTTAGTTGTGGTTTAATAGTTCTTTTTCAATTAAAAACTATTCTAAAACTAAAAAGAGAATAAAGTGACGAAATTTAATGTTGAGAATTCTATTCGATTTAGGAAATCTACTTATATGTAGTTTAGATTTGAATACCCTTTATTAATCAAATACAGTTTTTAATGTTAAATCTAACGGTTTTCACCTATCTATTTAACATTAAACGATTTTTATTATTTTGGTATTAAATGAGCTTCCTTATTTAATTACAACTATTTTTATGTTTTGACTTTTTAGAAAATCCAATCATAATATAATATCTTTTAACTTATATCATTTTTAGATAATAACTTCCTTTTATATGATATAATCTTGATCATGTATTTTTAAAAGTATTGGATCTAACGGTTGAGAATATTTTGACGGTATTTAGGACCAAACTACCATGATAACATCATTAATTTTTCTTAATATTTATAATATTAATAATTTATAATTTATTTAAATATTTATTGCTAAAATATAATATATATTTTTTTGTAATATGTTAAATATGCGAGAACTTTGAACTTTTGAGAAAATAAATTATCAATTAAAATATAATTGTTTTTTGTAATAGTTCTTCTTTTAAAGTAGTAATCAAAATTCTGTATAAATTTCATTTTTTTTATAGTATATCCTGTAAATATCTATGTTATTATATTAAAGACTAATTAATGAAAGTTTCCTTACGATCACTCAATCTATAATCGTTGAATCTTTCAAATTAAATTGTTGAAAAACGTTAGATATAACAGTAAAATTATCATGTAGAATGATCTAAGGTTTGAATCTACCAACAACATATTAAAATTTATAGGTTTTTTGAAAAATAAGAATTTTTTCATTTTTTTTGCAGACATATGTTATTTGATAATATTTTTTGTAAAGTACTATTTTTCAGAAAAAGTACTATACTAATTGATTAAAAATCTTTTAAAGTTTCGAATTTAATAATTTACAATGTATATAGGTTTAAAAAGTTTGGCCTAGCTGAGTCTAAAATTTCAAAATAAGGTTTTTTTAATATGAATATAGTTCTTATAAAACAAAATCACCATTTACGTATAATTTATTATTTAATAATAAATAATATTTGATTAGTTATGATATAAAACTTAATAAAATAGGATTAAAAATATGCACAATTTTATAAAATTTTATCCTCGTATTATTATATTCTTTGTTGATTTGAATTTTTCTTAGATTGATTTTAATTTTTGAACATAGATTTCTAAATTTAAAATAGTTAGAAAAAAGTAATTAAATTGGTGTTAAAATAATGATGACATAATAATTATTATTAGAATTTAAATATTCACTTTATTAATTTGGGCTTTATCTTGTGTTTTAAAAATCAGATTTTGACGATTTTACACCCACATGAAGATAACTAAATTATCTTTAATTAAAAGATGGTGGAATTGTTTATGGAAAAGAAAAGAAAGTCACGAATTTTTTACATGGAGAATTCTATTCAATATAGAAAACTTATTTATATTTGGTTTAAATTATCAAAATACATCTTTTAGAATTTAAATATAATCCTATTATTAATAAAATAAACTTTTTTAATATTTGATCTAACGATTTTCATTTATCTAGTTAAGATCTAATGGTCCACCAAAATTTGGAATAAGATCCATATTATGATTATTATATATAAGGATTTAATATAATAAGGATATCAAATATATATTGATATAAGTATCTTACTAACTGCTTTTACTTTTAATATTTCGGTTTTATTTACGGTGTAAATAAAATTTTAAAATACATTATTACTTAAAAATTATTAAATAGAATAAAAATTATGTTATGATTATATAAAATTTTAGTCTCATATTATTATATTCTTTATCGATTTGAATTTGTTCTTAATTAATTTTGATACTTTATTGAAAGAAACATAAAATTTCTATATTTAAAAAAATTAGTGGAAAAATAAATAAATTGGTGCTAAAATAAAAAAAAAATATTTATTAAAATTTAGATACTCACTTTAATATTTGGGGTTCTATCTTGAGTTTTAGAAATTGAATTTTGATAAATTTACAACTCATGCGAAACTAACGAAATTATCTTTAATTTAATGATGGTTTAATATTTATTATCTAACTTGACTAGTTGACCTACCCATAAAAATAAAATAAACTGAAAAGAAAAGATGGTTAAGAAGTTAAAAAAGTGTTTAAAGAGTTCTCCATTATAACTTAGGGTATCATTGTAATCGATATAAATTGTTATCTTGATATTTGGTTTAACAATTATTATCTAACTGGAACTATACATAAATTCAAGAGAAAATATATTTAAGAATTTTTACATAAAAAAATTTTAAATTATCAAAATACACTTTTTAGTATTTAAATATAATTCTATTATTAATCAGATACACTTTTTAATATTAGATCTAACAATTCTCATCGATCTATTTAAGATCTAACTATAATTATTAATTTGGTCGTATACTAATCGTACACAGACCAGATCGATTTTAATTTTTTCTTAAATTGATTTTTATATTTTATTGAAATAAATATAGAATTTTTATAAATTTAAAAAAATTAGGAAAAAAAATTAAATTGGTGCTACAATAATAAAAAAAATATTTATTAAAATTGAGATAATAACTTTACTGTTTGGGTTCTATCTTGAGTTTTAGACAACATATTTTAACGATTTTACAGCCCACGCGAAGCTTACAAAATTATCTTTAATTTAATGATGGTTTAATAATTATTATGTAACTGGAACTATCCATAAAATAAATAGAAAATATAATTACGAATTTTTACATAAAGATTTCTATTCAATATAGAAAACCCATTTATAATAGGTTTAAATTATCAAAATACACCTTTTAGTATTTAAATACTATACTATTATTAATCAAATACAATTTTTAATATTATATCTGACGGTCCTCGTCGATTTGAATATTTATAGTTTTATAATCCAACGGATGGTATACTTTTGGTAGTACAGTGACCGACCAAAGTTTTGGATAATATAAGGAGTTAATTATTGATTAAACATGCTGACATGTCAAATAACAAATAACAACCCATTTATTGACTTGCAATTGTTCAGTCACGGGTGTTGTATCATAATACTTCTTCTTTATTTATCTTTATACTGTACATATTAACGTTAAGTAGTCGGCCATACGAATTAAAAATAAAATTAGTAAAATCGAAATGACTAATTTTTGATACATTTAATAATAAAAATAATAATTAATAATTGGCAAACATGTTGTTGGAAATTTTTATACATGGATGAATTTTATATGTAAATAAACTTATTAAAATTGTTTTTACTATATTATAAATAAATGTTGGCAAATATGGATTTTTTATATAATTTTACGTGTATGTTGATTGTTGATGTTATGCCATATTTTGGCATAGTCCAAATTTCTCAGTTTAATAATTATTAATTCAGATTAATAATTAATTGCTTTATCACTAAGTAATATCCTCTCCCTGAAACGAGGAAAGAATCAATCTCAATCAACGAATAACGGAAAATATCTCCAAACGATATTCTTCGAATCATGGAAAAAAATGCGGAGATGCCGCGAGATTGTAGGAAAACGTGTGAAGACCGGACTATTTATGGGAATGAGATGTGGATGGATAAATCCTGACTATTTATGGGAATGAGATGTAGATGGATAAATCCGGATTATTTATGGGAACGTGGTGTGGATGGATAAACTCTGACTATTTATGGGCTTGGACTGAATGGGCTTATCTAATGACTTGTTTTCCAAGAACTACGTGAGGCTTGATCCCTATATAAAGGGTACGTAGGCACCTTTTATGATACGGAAATTGACACTGGGAAAAAAGAAAGAGAAAGAACCCATTCTCTATTCAATTTCTGAGAAGTCATCGTACAAGTCCAACCCCCAAACATCCAAATATCCCAAATTCCCCTATTTTCATAATTCGTTATTTCAGCAACTTCCGATTTGTGTTGTTACGAAATTTCTTCAACAACAATTGACGCTAGAAGGAGGGGTATTATTATTATTATTATTATTATTCGTGGAGGACGAATAACTTTAATTATGCACGGGGGCTTTTGGATTTTAACGATACACGCACAAGCAACAGGGGCTGACAGTATTTGAAGCAGGAAACGCAACGCAAGAGGACGACTACATCAACATAGTTAATGGATGACAACATACAACATACAAGAAATAAAGGCAAAGCAATAAAGGTAGAAAAAAAACAAAAATCGTAACCGCGGTGGTACACGTACGGCAGCACATGAAGAATACAAGTGGTGGCTATTGATTTTGGGACCCGTGCGGTGCACCTAAAAATGGAGAAATAAAAACAATGCACGCGTGAGATTGGTGCAACAAGAAACATCAAAACAAAAAAAAATGGCAGCAGCTAGAAAATTCAGAATGGACGAGAAACGGGAAATAAAGATAAGTTTTATTTTTCTGTTTTATTTATTTTCGTTAATTCTATATAATTGTTGCAGGAAAATGTGTGGGATTGGACGTGATATGATTGGCACGGGACATTCCTACAATCACGGGAATAAATGCGGAGATGCCGCGAGATTTTAGGAAAACGTTTGTGACCGGATGTGATATGGGCTGAAAGTCTGACATTTGAAATTGGGTATCTTATTAAAGCCTCAGCTCGGGGGCTCGTGGACAAACGAAAACACATCCCTATGTGGACAATGACACTTGAAAAAATGTGTACGTCAATTCGGACTATATACAAAACACCAAGCGACCGAAGAAATTTGAAAGCTCGAAGAATTCTCAGTTCTCCACTGCAGCAAGCTACACTGAAGAACTTGGGGCTTGTTGTTATGCCATATTTTTGCATAGTCCAAATTTCTCTGTTTCATAATTATTAATTCAGATTAATAATTAATTGCTTTATCACTAAGTAATATCCTCTCCCTGAAACGAGGAAAAAATCAATCTCAGTCAACGAATAACGAAAAAAATCTCCAAACGATATTCTTCAAATCATGGAAAAAAATGCGGAGATGCCGCGAGATTGTAGGAAAAAGTGTGAAGCCCGGACTATATATGGGAATGAGATGTGGATGGATAAATCCTGACTATTTATGGGAATGAGATGTGGATGGATAAATCCTGACTATTTATGGGAATGAGATGTGGATGGATAAATCCGGACTATTTATGGGAACGTGGTGTAGATGGATAAACTCTGACTATTTATGGGCTTGGACTGAATGGGCTTATCTAATTACTTGTTTTCCAAGAACTACGTGAGGTTTGATCCCTATATAAAGGGTACGTAGGCACCTTGTATGATACGATAATTGACACTCGGAAAAAAGAAAGAGAAAGAACCCATTCTCTATTCAATTTTTGAGTAGTCATCATACAAGTTCAGCCCCCAAACATCCAAAAATCCCAAATTCCCCTATTTTCATAATTCGTTATTTCAGCAACTTCCGATTTGTGTTACGAAATTCGTCTAACAACAGCTGACATGTCAAATTAATATTTAAAAATTTCTAAACTAATTTTTTATTCAAATAGATTGCCACCCGGGCCGTTACCCATGCCACGATAACTGTTCATGTCATATACTTAAAAACTTATACTGTTATACAAACAAATTACTAGCACATATCTATACTATATTATTAAAGCCGAAACATTAAAAGTTTTGGTTTTCGGTTAACGGTCGGTTTTTGGTTTTCGGTACTTTTTCTAATTAATAAATTAATAATATAATCAAAATTCGGGAAAGTTTTATTGTACATTAATATTTCACTATATTTTACTACATAAAAATCAAATAATATTGAAATCTAAACAAAAAAATGGAAATGTGGGATCTATTTTGTTTAAATTTAGGATACACTACTACAAATATACTTCTTTCTTTTTAGGATAACGAAAGCTACTACAAATCAAATCTTTAATGGAATTGTATTATTATCAAGTTACCAAAATAGTAACTAGATGATTGGCTTTTATAATTAAAAAAAAAATTCTAACAAAATCTACTCCGTTTCCAAAAATATCATTACAATTATCTTTAAATTAAAACATATTACCTTTTATATTTGTTATTACTAAAATCTATGTTTTCCAAAAATATGAGGTGCAATCCTTACTTATTTATTTTAAAACCTATTTTAATACTCTATTTAATAAATAATAAAATAATATAAAAATAGTAACTAACTGATTGCCTTTTATAATTAAAAAAAAGCTAAAAAAATCTACTCCTTTTCCAAAAATATTACGACAATTACCTTTAAATTAAAACATAATATCTTTTATATTTATTATCACTAAAATCTCTATTTTCCAAAAATATGAGGTGCAATCTTTACTTATTTATTTTAAAATCTATTTTAATACTCTATTTAATACATAATAAAATAATATAAAAATATTAACTAGCTGATTGCCTTTTATATTTAAAAAAAAAAAAAATTCTAACAAAATCTACTTCTTTTCCAAAAATATCACGGGCAATTACTTTTAAATTAAAATATATTACCTTTTATATTTGTTATCACTAAAATCTCTATTTTCCAAAAATATCAAGTGTAACCCTTACTTATATATTTTAAAACTTATTTTAATACTTTTAATTATTTAAAAAAAACTTACCTATTTTAACAAGTGAACGCATTTTTTTTAACAAATACAATTAATATAGTTAAAACACATCATCACTAAAATCCCTATTTTCCAAAAATATGAGGTGCAATCCTTACTTATTTATTTTAAAACCTATTTTAATACTCTATTTAATAAATAATATAAAAATATAAAAATAGTAACTAGTTGATTGCCTTTTATAGTTAAAACATTTTTTTCTAACAAAATCTACTTCTTTTCCGAAAATATCACGGGCAATTACCTTTAAATTAAAATATATTACCTTTTATATTTGTTATCATTAAAATCTCTCTTTTCCAAAAATATCAAGTGCAACTTATATATTTTAAAACCTATTTTAATACTTTTAATTATTTTAAAAAAAAACTTACCTATTTTAACAAGTGAACATATTTTTTTAACACATAAAATCTATACTGTATTATTAAAGCCGAAACATTGAAAGTTTTGGTTTTCGGTTTTCGGTTAGTTTTTGGTTTTCGGTACTTTTTCTAATTAATAAATTAATAGTATAATCAAAATTCGGGAAAGTTTTATTCTACATTAATATTTCACTATATTTTACTACATACAAATCAAATAATATTAAAATCTAATAAAAAAAATAGAAATGTGGGATATAATTTGTTTAAATTTAGGATCTACCTACAAATATACTTCTTTCTTTTTAGGATAATGTTGGTCCTCGTGTATTACAGAAGGGGGGTGTTACGACCAAACTCAACACGCAAGTGCACGTGGTCACAAGTAATATAGAGATAAGTAGAGTTCGTTCCCACAGAGACTGCTTGGTTATTATAGTTTTGTACCTATGCAACAATGTATGGTTTTTATTCACTGCTAAGACGATTAACAAAATAGGGTTTTGAATAACTAAGATTAACTATGAAGCAATTTAATAAACTAAGAATTAATTAACTAACAAGATTTGGAATCGAATTACTTATGCAGAGAAAACATGGGATCCTAACTTCATTAAACAATCCATCTATAGTTTCCAATTCTCTAGCCTTTTCATGTGATTTATTAATACCTGATCGAACACACAAAACTGATATAAGCCAACTTTCGTTGTACCAATACCATCCTAAATAATATCCACAATTAAGATAGAAATCACTTAGTCTCCCAATTATGCTTAGTCCTTATATGTCTATAAAGATTGAAAACATAATGGTTGAAGTACAAGCATTCAATTGATCACATAGTCGTCATAAAACGGTTAGAGTTACGACACTAATTACGAATGATATTCTCACGCATAAACCTATGCTAGCATGGCAAGTTCTAAACTCTTAGATCCACTTTCGCTTCAATAAGAATTAACACACAATTACAGGAGTTAGCTACTCTCCTATAACGAATTAAAACAACCATGATAGGATATCGCATCAATCACACTATAGGCATCGAGAAAATTCAACACATAAACTTCATGAATAAATCCGCTAAAACCCCATGACAACGAGTTAGTTCATAATCAAACTAATCGTCACCATGGGTTCTAATGTAAACATGATTGAAGAAAACGAATTATATTGAATAAATATCAAGGTTCTAAAGACTACACCCCAACCAAGCATCCACAAGTTAGAAGAATACAAGAATAAATTGAAAACTATCTTCTTCCTTGCTTCTTCGTGCTTTACAACTCCGTATATAATATGTGGTATGTGTCTCTCTCTCTTCTCTAGGTTTTTTTCTCTTTATATATGCCTCCAGGTATCCACAAGTCGTACTGAATTGTAATTTTAACTCCCACTCGAAAAATCAGCAAATCGGGTTTAAAACAGGAATTTTCGCCAGACATCCCGGCGCTGCCGCGCCACAAATACACAGGAAAGCGGCGCTGCCGCGCCAGACAAATTCTGCTCCTTTTTCCACGGCGCTGCCGCGCCATAAGCAAGCACAAACACGGCGCTGCCGCGCCGTACCTTCTGTCCAGAATTATAGAAAATGTTGTCCTCTTCGCGTGAGCTGTAAGATCGTCAGAATCGGACTTGTAGAACTCCAGATATGGCCAAAACCGTGAGAGCTTCGCACCTTACCCGGAAAATCCGAATTTTAATCACATTAACCTCCAACTCTTGATTCTGCAAAACTTAATGAAAACACATTAAACACACCACATACTTGAGTTCAAGTCATCAATTTAAGCCGATATGAAGCGTTCCAAGTGGATTAAAAATCCACTTATCACACCCCCAAACTTAAACCGATGCTTGTCCTCAAGCATAAATAATATAACTATATACAACTAACTAGTACCACTTCCGTAGGTGATCACGGTTGCATTTGGCATATGCAACAAGCCCTTTAAACCCCTAAGCAGCCCTAGTGGACGAGTAAGGTCTCGTGAGGGCCTATAGCGAATGTACCCACAAAATCCATCTACTCATGCAACTAACAATCCAATGCATGTATGCAACTAATATGAAAATGCAACGATCCCTTCAAACCAACCAAAACCAATCAACAAGCCAACATCTCAAAGAACACAGTCTTCCAAACAGAGTTCGACCAAATTCCCATCGACCAACGAGACAAACACAGAAACGTGCGTGTGTGCGATGCTCACCAATATACTCCCAAACTAAATCAAGACCATACCTATTCTTCACCAAAACAACCACAAGCTTATAAACAAAATGTACTCTAGCCACAAGAAACCACTTAAAGACACCTCAAATATCCACTTGAGTTAGACAGGAATTCATACTTTTATAACAAAACAACATACTAAACACAATACGCATGCTTAATTGACCGTGCAATGGATGAGACCCCTAAAGGCTTATACAATAATACCCATGTAGCGAGCGTTAGGTTAGCGGATCCCAGACCGGCAAAGTCTTAGGTCACTAGGCACAAAGTCCCCTAGAACTTAATTGCTCGAGTATTAAAGAGCTCAACCTGATCAATTCTGCATAAACACAACTAATACAACTCTTCTTTTCTTTTTTTTTCTTTCTTTTTTTCTTTCTTTTTTTTTATTTCAATTTCGGAATGAGTGCGCTTTGCCTTTTTCTCATCCCACCCTAGACTACTCATCTTTTCAATGAGCCGGCTACTAGCCATTTGACACCTAGCCTTTATAAGTAGCATGAAATCCCTGTTTTCCCCCAAACTTAGACTTAAGTGCTTCTTTCAATTTCAAGAGAATAGAAAACATTCTAAATATAAGCAAGTGATTAAATTCTAACTTCCAAACAAATATGGTCTGATCAAATTCAAAAGCAACCAATGAGACTTGTGAATTTACAATTGTTTCTGGCATGCAAGTCAATACTTAAAAACTTAATCAACCCTCTATTCATCACAACCACACTCCAATCAACATCGACTCACCAACGGAAATAGTCAAGTCCTAAGGGATCATGAATTATGCATGCCATGCAACTAAAATGACACATATAATAAAAACATAAACAAAATGTCCTACATGAAACAAACATGCAAAATACGAACAAAACATGAATGAATTACCACAATATGCAAAATATGATTTCCTACATGAACACATAACACCACAACACTACTTATCCCCAAATCACCCCCAAACTTAGAATATTCAATGCCCTCATTGAAGGTAATAAGAAAGATAGTAGAAACATACCTAACACATGGGTTGCCTCCCACGAAGCGCTGTCGTTAACGTCATTTAGCCGGACTCGACTAACCAGAATCACATTATACTACCACCCTGAGTGGGTGGTGGCCCAAACGGAGGATCCTGATGGTGCTCTCCAAATTCACTTCCTGACAAATTGTTAGCAACAATAACAGGAAAAATAGATGAATGTCCAAAATATGCATACCTCAGATGATTTGATGAAGATTTAAGAACGAGATTAGTAGTTTTTTTAAATGACGGCTTAAGCCGCACCTGAGAGTTTAAGAGCTCTGTCAAACCAAGCGACTCGTTTGGCGTATCAAATTTCCTCTTCCAAGGAACTGAATTTAACATCTGAACATGCTCTGCTTTTACCTCCTCAGTATGAGGCTTGCTTAATACACAAACATCGAATGTATCCGACTTCAACAACTGATCAAACGGTTTATTCTGACCAGTATCAACCCCTTCCACTCTAAAACACTTTTCATTATCCTCCGGAACATTGATGGCCTTAAACACATTAAAGGAGACAGTCTGATCTTGCACTCTCATTATGAGCTCTCCTTTTTGGACATCGATCATCGTTTTGCCCGTGGCTAAAAATGGTCTTCCCAAAATGATGGGAATCCTCTTGTCTTCCTCAAAGTCGAGAATAACAAAATCAGCAGGAAAGATGAGCTTACCCACTTTTACTAGGACATCTTCCACCACACCTCTTGGATATGTAATTGAACGATCAGCCAGCTGCAATGTCATGTTCGTTGGTTTCGGATCAGGCAGACCAAGCTGCTCAAAAACAGACAATGGCATCAAGTTAATACTAGCTCCCAAGTCACATAAGCATTTGTCAAAAGACAATTTCCTGATAGTGCAAGGTATTGTAAAGCTCCCAGGATCCTTGAGTTTCGGAGGTAATTTCTGTTGCAGCACAGCACTGCATTCCTCAGTCAACGCCACAGTTTCCAAATCCTCAAGCTTCAATTTCCTGGATAAAATACCTTTCATGAACTTGGCATAGCTCGGCATCTGTTCTAGAGCTTCTGCAAAAGGTATATTAATTTGTAACTTCCTGAACACCTCCAGAAACCTGTCCAATTTCTTGTCGATCGCTTGCCTGTAGGCTTTTCTTGGATATGGGGGAGGTGGAAAAATCTGTTCGCTCTCTCTAGTCTGCTCCTGAGAAGATTTCTCAACAGACCTCTTGTTATTGTCCCCTTCTTCAACCAACTGCTCAGCTACCAGCTTAGGAATTACCTCTTCTTTTTCTGGGGAGGGCACAAGTAGTTGTTCCTGGAAATCTTCGTCTTCCTTGACTGCTAATGTTGGATTTCTTGTGACTCTACCAGACCTGAGTGTTATGGCATTCACCTGCTCTTTAACTTCCCTCTTGCCTGGATTAACTTCTGGTTCATTAGAAAGAATTCCCTGAGATATTTTCAGCATCGCACTGGTAAGTTGTCCCATTTGATTCTCCACGGTCTTGAGTGAGACCGCCTGACTTTTAACCATCAACCTCAACTCTTCCAATTCAGATTGTTCTTTAAAAGTTTGACCAGAATTTCCATGAGCTTGTTGAAATCCTGGTGGCTGAAACTGCTGCTGAAAATTCTGCCCTTGCTGCTGAAAACCTGCAGAGTTGTATGGCCTAGCTTGAAATTGTTGATGCGGTTGTTGTGATTACTGTATGCCACCCTGATTATTGCTCCAACTGAAATTAGGATGATTCCTGTTGCTCGGATGATAAGTATTCGGGGCTGGCTGTTGCTGATTCGGGAAGTTGCTCACAAACTGCACTGATTCATTAGAAATGGCACACTGCTTCGTCTCATGTGCACCTGCACATAGCTCACAAACACTAGCTACCTGACGAATCCCATGATTTTCCAAAGAATCAATCTTCATATTCAATGCCTCTAGCTGAGCCGCTAAAGCTGTAGCTGCACTAACATCAAGAATTCCCGCCACCTTTTGCTGTGGCATTCTCTGCGTTGGACTCTGATATTCATTTTCTGCCATCATCTCAATCAGATCATATGCTTCCTCGTAGCTTTTAGCCCATAGAGCTCCACCTGATGCTGCATCCACCATCGGTCTCGACTGCCACCCCAATCCATTATAAAAACAGTTAATGATCATCCAGTCCGGCATTCCATGATGGGGGCATTTTCTGAGCATCTCTTTATAACGCTCCCAAGCTTCACACAATGACTCTCCCTGTGCCTGGGCAAACTGAGCAATAGCATTCCTTATGGCAGCTGTTTTCGCCATAGGAAAGAATTTGGAGAGAAATTTTTGTGCAAGCTCTTCCCAAGTAGTGATAGACCCAGCCGGTAAAGAATGTAACCAGCCCTTAGCCTTGTCCCTCAAAGAGAATGGAAATAGCCTCAACTTGATAGCATCATCCGACACACCGTTGAACTTGAAAGTATCGCAAATCTCCATGAAGCTCCGAATGTGCATGTTAGGATCCTCTGTAGCAGCACCCCCAAACTGAACTGAGTTTTGTACCATCTGAATCGTGCTAGGCTTGATTTCAAAGGTATTGGCTGCAATGGCAGGTCTGACAATGCTCGACTGGATATCATTGATCTTTGGCTGAGAATAGTCTTTCAAAGCCTTAGCTGCAGGTGCTACTCCTTCTGGTACGTCTCCCATCTTTACTAACTTTAATCTTTCTTCTTCCAATTTACGAGTCTGAGAACGTGTTCGCATACACGTTCAAGTACCTGAAACACACAGAACAAACAACTACAATCCGAGTCAGTGAACTCTAACGACCACTGATGACAAGCACATAAACTATATAAATAACACCGAGTCCCCGGCAGCGGCGCCAAAAACTTGTTACGACCAAACTCAACACGCAAGTGCACGTGGTCACAAGTAATATAGAGATAAGTAGAGTTCGTTCCCACAGAGACTGCTTGGTTATTATAGTTTTGTACCTATGCAACAATGTATGGTTTTTATTCACTGCTAAGACGATTAACAAAATAGGGTTTTGAATAACTAAGATTAACTATGAAGCAATTTAATAAACTAAGAATTAATTAACTAACAAGATTTGGAATCGAATTACTTATGCAGAGAAAACATGGGATCCTAACTTCATTAAACAATCCATCTATAGTTTCCAATTCTCTAGCCTTTTCATGTGATTTATTAATACCTGATCGAACACACAAAACTGATATAAGCCAACTTTCGTTGTACCAATACCATCCTAAATAATATCCACAATTAAGATAGAAATCACTTAGTCTCCCAATTATGCTTAGTCCTTATATGTCTATAAAGATTGAAAACATAATGGTTGAAGTACAAGCATTCAATTGATCACATAGTCGTCATAAAACGGTTAGAGTTACGACACTAATTACGAATGATATTCTCACGCATAAACCTATGCTAGCATGGCAAGTTCTAAACTCTTAGATCCACTTTCGCTTCAATAAGAATTAACACACAATTACAGGAGTTAGCTACTCTCCTATAACGAATTAAAACAACCATGATAGGATATCGCATCAATCACACTATAGGCATCGAGAAAATTCAACACATAAACTTCATGAATAAATCCGCTAAAACCCCATGACAACGAGTTAGTTCATAATCAAACTAATCGTCACCATGGGTTCTAATGTAAACATGATTGAAGAAAACGAATTATATTGAATAAATATCAAGGTTCTAAAGACTACACCCCAACCAAGCATCCACAAGTTAGAAGAATACAAGAATAAATTGAAAACTATCTTCTTCCTTGCTTCTTCGTGCTTTACAACTCCGTATATAATATGTGGTATGTGTCTCTCTCTCTTCTCTAGGTTTTTTTCTCTTTATATATGCCTCCAGGTATCCACAAGTCGTACTGAATTGTAATTTTAACTCCCACTCGAAAAATCAGCAAATCGGGTTTAAAACAGGAATTTTCGCCAGACATCCCGGCGCTGCCGCGCCAGACAAATTCTGCTCCTTTTTCCACGGCGCTGCCGCGCCATAAGCAAGCACAAACACGGCGCTGCCGCGCCGTACCTTCTGTCCAGAATTATAGAAAATGTTGTCCTCTTCGCGTGAGCTGTAAGATCGTCAGAATCGGACTTGTAGAACTCCAGATATGGCCAAAACCGTGAGAGCTTCGCACCTTACCCGGAAAATCCGAATTTTAATCACATTAACCTCCAACTCTTGATTCTGCAAAACTTAATGAAAACACATTAAACACACCACATACTTGAGTTCAAGTCATGAATTTAAGCCGATATGAAGCGTTCCAAGTGGATTAAAAATCCACTTATCAGGGGGGGGGGGGGGGTTGAATGCAATACTGATAAAATTCAATCTCAGTTTCAACAACCAAAACTAAGATTTAATGTTATCAATAATATGTATGCATTCACAAACAGTATAATCGAGAAGACGGGATTCATAAAATAAATGTTTTATTTATTTTGCAAAGTGTTGCTAGAACCTCAAGAGAGAATTCTTGAGCTTCGGTTTTTCTTCAAGACACTTCCTAGTCTTCGTTACATCCCTAGAATGAATTAATAGTCTAAGTATAAAACTAATCCTATCACTGTCAACACGGGTCTGTGAAGCTGCTGTCATTATCAAGTGGCAGCTTCTTACAAAGTGTCTACCCATGTGACTTTCCTAAATTGCTAACAATGTCAGATATACATTACAAAGAAAGCAACCTAGATTCATTCTATTTCTAGCTAAAACAATTCAGCAAATAGAGACTTGACCTTGCTCTTGAATTGATTCGCTTTTGTTTGCAGTGCTTGAAGCTTCTGTCGTAGTCTTGCAGACTTGGTGCAGCTTAGGGATACTGCAACACGCCTGTTTCTTGAACATTGAAACTGTCACGGGATTTGACTGAGAAAGATACCTAGAACAAGGATCTTTCTCGAGACAGTTACTTTTGCCGCAAAACTTGCTGTCACAGGAATGTGCTTTTGGTGACAGTAGGAGTTCCCCGCATAGTGTGCTGTCGAGGTTTCCAAACTTGCTGTCGAGGGCTAAAGTTGCTGTCGCGTAGTCTTCCTCCAATGTTGCTGTCAGAGTGAATATGCTGTCTTGACTTGCAACATTCTGTCTTCTTGTAATCTTACTGTCAATGCTTATGACAGTAACCTTTATTCATGCTGTCATCTAATATGCATTCTTTAAGGCTTGAACACAGAAAGTGAACTTCTTCCAAATTACACAATTAAAATAACATTGCATACTGATTACAAGAACATACTTTGGCTGTGACAGTATGTTCTACTTAATTAAAAATTAAGTATATACAAAGTCAAGTTGTTCTTATGCTATCACCCATAAATCCCAACAATCTCCCCCAATTTGTTTTTTTATGGACAATAACAACAAATTTACAATATATGCTAACAACTTAACTAACAAGATCAGAATGGATTTAGAATGTTTACTTAGCTTGAGATTTCCTCTTCTGTCTTGTTACTTCCTCTCTTCTGAGAGCTTCTACCAAGCTGCCTCTTAGACCTTCTACAAGAGAGATTTCAGCAGGTGTGACTGCAGCATCTTCTATTTCTTCAATGATCTTCTTGATAATAGGAGAAATAAGAGAACTAGCATCCCTGAGATTCAACCATTGTTCTTGATCAAATGGATAGCTTCTGAAGTGGAGTTCTTCATGAATGAGCTTGAATCTACTTCCTCGATAAGCATTGAGAGACATCCTCCTTTGCTTGTCCAGCTTTGAATCTTCTCCTTTTCTCCTTTCCAATAATTCCTCTATCTTGTCAGAACAGATCTGTTCCAGGGGATGAATTGATCCAGCAACCACATACTGTAAATCCTTCAGAATAGTTGTTTTTAGCTTGTGCAAGCTGCAAACATAGATTTCTTCTTTTATATGCTTGATTCTTAAGGGATTTTCCAGCATACATGTTTGATAATTTGGAGCTTCACTTTCTGCCTTGTTGGCAGTCTTGCATCTTTCCAGGAGTTCAGCTTCCTTCTTATCAAGTTCTGACTGATATTGAGCGTATTGAGAAGAGTCAGGTCTTTTGTTTGGCTTGGGTTGCCCTTCCTCTGTGGGTTGGGTTTTCCTTTCTTCTGTGGGTGAATCATCAAACTCATAGTACCAGTGATATGGTATAGGAGAAGCTGGTAAATCAGTTGAAATATCAGCATCATCAAAATCTGCAAAGTTGTAGCCAAATTTCTGATAGAATTCGGCATCCCTATCAGCTTGATATTTCAGAATATGTTCCATAACAGACTCTGGAACATTATCATAGCTCTCCAGCAACTCTACCATTCTTTCCAGGTAGAAGAAGTCAATTCTTCTTTTATCTAAGGTTGATATCCTACCACTGGTTGATGTGGATACCAGATTGAAATCCGTATCAACCTTGGTAGATCTTGATTCTTCCCACCACAGAATGTACTCAGTGACCTCTTGATTTGCATCCATCTTGACCTCAACACTCTTGATTTCTCTAGATTGCATATGTTGTATCTTAAGACTGTTGGGAGGTATTGATTGAATTGGCTTCTTAAGATTCCTGCCAAATCCAGTGGCCTTTTCCTTTCCAGAGTACTTGTGCTTTCCTTCAGGTTTCTGTCTAGAAAACCATGCTCTTGCTTTGGCTTTCAGTCTTATGGGCTTGACAATAGCTTTGGCTTCATCCTTGTCAGAACCTTTCTTGACAGTACCTTTGTCGACAGTATCTTCCATGACAGCATCTTCTATGACAGTATCCTTGTCGACAATACCTTTGGTGACAGCATCTTTTTCTGCATTTATGCAATCAATAGCACATCTAAGAATGCTTGCCTCCAAAGTTTCCAGTATTCTTGGCTCCTCTTCATCTGTTGCACCAGCATCTTTCTTTTCTTGACTAGGAGTTTCTTTATTGCCTTCATTCTGAGATTGAATACCAGTATTCCCAGAATTACTTCCACCAGCATTTCCAGCATTTCCAGAAGCTTCACCACCTCCAACCTCATCATCATCATCATCATCATCATCATCATCCTGAGGAGGTATGTCATAGAGACAGCTTCCACCTTGATCATTTCTTTTGGCATTGGCTCTAGAGATTAGTTCCTTCACTCTAGCTCCCAGTGCCTTGTCTCTCAACACCAGCATTTTGTAGATCTCTTGAACAGCATAAACTCTTCCTGGATTGGCATTTGAACTGAGTATTCCATCTAACACTTTCAGAATTGACTTGGTTTCCATTCTGGATGGGCTGACCAAATTCATGAAGCTGTTCCTTCTTGTGCCATCCTTAGTTTTAGATCTGTAGAAAACACTTGGTGGATTTGTGTAGACTTCAGGTAGCTTTTGTGTGATCAGGTTCTGGATTTGCATATCCAATATTTCATTGAATGGTGTTTGAGTTGCCCTGATCTTTCCCTTCAAAGCACACAACACCTTTGCTGACAGACTCTGCAATAACTGCATTGTGATGAAATAAGATATGCCAGAAGTGAAATAGATACTTACAGCCCATCTTTTCTCATCATTCACCATTACACTGACACTGGTGATTTGATCCTTTAACAGTTTTGTGGTGTTGGTTGGACGGTTGCTTGGAGCATTCATTGCTTCTTCCACCAAACTGCTAAATTCACTGTCATGATTATGTAATGTGCTCTCCCTGTAATCCACCATTAGAGTATTGACTTCTTCTTGATCATACTCAGTACCATTGGACCAAGTATTTCCTTTATGGATGGATTCAGGCAGTTTCCCTTTACCTTTCCCAATCTTATTCTGTTCCTCCATTTCTCTCCATCTTCTTTGTAGAGCAGATTCTTGAGTTGCTGGAGTTGGCTCTCTGATTGTCACAGGAGGTAGAATTGGATGTCTAGATGCAGGTCTTCTTTGCATTGCATCTTGAGTTGCCTTAGACATCAACACTCTTTCTCCATCCAAGTCAACTTCAACAAGCTCTTCAGTTTTATCCTTTGGTTGTCCACTGCTTGGTTTGACTTGCTCCCCCTTAGATATTGTTTTCCCCTTAGCTCCCCCTTTGGTCTTCACAGTTACTGGCTCCCCCTGAGTTCCACCTGATTCCTGAATAGACATTGATTCTGATCTTGCTACCTTCTCCCCCTTAGTTGAGTTGGCAGCTACTTGGTCAGTAAGGAACTGGATAGAGAGCTGAGTAGCAGCAAAACCATCAACCACCAGTTGAGAGAGAGAGTCCATCTTGGAGTTCAAAGTAGCACACTGTCCTTCCAGAGCTGCAATCCTGTTACCAAAAGTAGCAGAGGGGCCACCATACCTTAACCTTCTTGGAGAGGAAGGAAAAGTAAGGGGCTTGGAGGCTATGGGTAGGGCTGAGCAAAACCGATCCAGACCGAAAAAACCGAACCGAAATATATTAATTCGGTTCGGTTCGGTCCCAATTTTTCTAGCTTTCCGGTCATTTCGGTTTTTTGGTCCAGACCGAAATAAATTTCGGTCCGGTTCGGTTTTCACAAAAAAAAATCGGTTCTGGACCGAAAAAACCGAAATATAAAATACATATATTTACATTATCTATATAATATATATTTTATGATAATTAGATAATCTAATATTCTAAATTCTAAAATGTTAATGTCAAATTGTCAATTACGATTTACAGTACACAACACAATTACACTACTGAGTACTCCCAATCGAATTATCGACGGACCAATCAATAGATTCTTCAAGGACCGATCAATATTACTTAAGGAGTGATACACTGATGCATTCCATTTTCAACGCACAGCAGCTGAAGTGCAGATTCTTGAATTTAAGACTTGTGTTTCGTTTAGACTTTCAGTAGACTTTGAATTAATTTTTGATTTTGCTACTTGGTGATTACACTAGATTATGGTTTGGCTATTCATAGTTTAGCTGCAGATACCAATTATCAATACACACGAATTGATGAACATGATACAGGTAACAGGTACAGGGTTTTAAAAATAATTCGGTCTTTAAGAACCGAACCGAATAAACCGAATTATTTCGGTTCGGTCCGGTCCCGGTTCATATAGCAATTCCGGTTCGGTTCGGTTCCAAAAAAAACAACATTTCGGTTTTCGGTTTTTTCGGTTCGGTCCCGGTTCTGGACCGAACCGCCCGAATGCTCAGCCCTAGCTATGGGGGTTCTCACACTCTCAGGGTGTTTTTGAGTGATCTCATCACCCCTCACAGATTGACTCTCAAGGCCTAATGCCTGAATAGTGTGGGCTTCCTCAAAGTCTCTCTGGACATGCTCAAGTCCCTCTCCTTTTGCCAGCACATTTGGCTGCCTTTCATTTTTATGCTCACCTCTCTTTTCTTTTGTCTCTCTTTTCTTTTGCACACCCTCACTCAACCTAGATGCATGGGTATGAGCAGTACTAACATGCATGGAAGGAGAAGATTTAGAATGTACTTTCAAGAGTTTGGCAAGAGGTAGATCATCATCAGAGGCATCCTCAATGAGTACAGCATCAAAATCAGGCTGAGAGGACTGGACAGTATCTTTGGCATGAATGTTACTGTCAGTTGGAGTCTGGACAGCAGGTTCTGGCATGACAGCAACTTTGGGAGGTGGAGTGACAATAGGTTCTGTAGTGACAGTATCTTTCTCTCCACCCATGACAGCAGCTGTGTCCAGGACAACAACATTTCCAGTGTCTTTGACAGCAACAGAGGCTGTGACAGCATCTTCCTGAAGGTAAGATGTTCCTTGGAGTTCAGACAAAGTGTTGGCTGTTTCATTTTCTGACAAACTACCACTTTGCCCTGGCTCAGTGTTTGGAGGAGTGGTGTCCATTTCACTTTGAGAAATGGGTTCTTGTGGACCACTAGATGGGGGCTCATCCATGATTGGAGATGGATGATCAAAACCTGAAGGGTTGGGACTGTCCCCTTCTCTAGGTTGTGGAGAAGAAACAAAAGAATGTGTAGGGAAGGAAGAAGGTGAAAGTGTAGCAGAGAGTGGGGGCTGATTCACAGGAGAAACATGTGAATCATCAAAAGGAATAGAGAAATCATCACTGTGCCCTAACTCACTGTGTGTTTCTGCAAGTGGAGGTTCCTCAGGTTGTGAACCATGAGTTTGTGCAGACTCTGTACAGGGTGCCTTGGGAGACAGACCAATTTCAATAGATGCACCTTGTTGAGAAGGCACATCTAGGGAGGTGTTTGAATCCCTTACAGTAACCACAGTTTGTTGAGAAACTGCAGCTTGGCTAACAGTGGTTTTAGTCCTCCTAGCTCTCTTCTTCTTAGGCTCAGGGGGAACCATTGGGGGTTCTGTTTGACTAGCCTCCTTATTTGCTGCACTAGGTGCAGTGTCTCCCTCTTGACTCACAGAGCTACCACCAACATCAGCTTCTAAAGGTCTTTTTCTGGATTCTTTCCAGGCTTCTCTTTGGGCTTTTGAACGTCTAGAGGGCCTAGGCTGAGTGTATGGTGTTGAATGTGGGTTAACTGAATTTGGGTCTAATTCAGTTTCATTCTCAAGAGTGAAAGAGTCATAACCAGATGGTAATGGTAAATCAGGGTTGGACACTTGATCAACCATGTGCTGAGTGAAACAAAGTGGAATATGTGCATTGAGATTCTGTGAGGATAATAGTGTGTGTTTGTGTGTGTTCTTTTTCAAAACTGAGCAAGCCTCTAAACGAGGGGCAGCATCATTAAAATCACAGAATGAATTAATGCACATCATAAGAAAGCGAGGGTAGATTGATACCTTCTTACCTATGGCAGCCCTGAGGTGTGCCATGAGGAGAGCTCCAACATTCACCTTGTATCCATGGACAAGAGAATGTGCCAGTTTCTTGATGTAGGAGGGTATTCCATTCCAGCCTGTGGACTTGGTAGAGAACACCTTGACCATCACATCAAGTATCATGCTCCACTCCTTTCTCAGATGCTTCCTATCCATTTCACCAGACGGATACCATTTGGTAGTCCCCTCTTCGAGAATAGGGCCTGCATACCCAATCTTCAAGAAGAGCTTCTTCAGAGTGTCATCATTGGCAAGTTCAGCAAATTGTTGTCCTGCTTCAAGTGTAATTCCAAGAGCAGTGTTGATGACCTCAGCTGTAAGAGTGTATTGTTGCCCAGAGATTGTGAATTGAATACCCGGGTTCTCACCCTCAGTTTGAGCAACAAAAGTTCGCCAAAACGCCTCAATTCTGTCTAAGTCGAGAATGGGGGTTGAGGTGATGGCAGAACCGAGATAGGACTTGTTCAAGAACAAAACGAGTCCTTTGAAACCTTCACCAACATCATTTGGGGAAAAGATGCCAGCAAAGTTTGTTTGAGAGAGAGTCTGTTTGAGTGCCATTTAGATTTCAAGAAAAGAAGAAAGTAAGAAAGTGGCTTTTTGCTTGAAGAAAAGTATATTGCTTTGAGTTCGATGAGAGTGATATGTCTGAGTAACTGGGGAATAAATAGAGGTATCTCAAACGTTGTGCACAAAAAGTGGAATTAAAGAACGTGTCTTAACCCACTCTTATAACACGTCAGTTACTGCCCGTTATTCACTGACCAACGTGGGATAAATATCCAATTTCAACGGTCCACTATTGTTGACAGTAACCTGTGCGCTAGAAACAATCTGTCAGTAATAAGAGGTGGTGACAGTAGGTTTTGCGCGACAGCAACTATTGCGCAAAAACTTGTTGTCACCGTTAAGCATATGAATGACAGTATCCTTTACAAGTCTTGACAGAAAGTCTTTCCCTGCTGTCAAGAAGGTTGCTGTCAAGAAACACACGACAGTATCTTTCTTAACGACAGTAACTTCGATTGGGAATTGGTTCTGTCATGAACTTATTAGAATGCTTTATTCATACAGTTAACTTAATATTGACAAATTATGGATTTAGCAATGTAATCTTTTGAACACAGATATTAAGCAATTAACACAGACAAATCATAAACTCAATAGACACAAGAACAAGAACTTTTATTATTATTGATAAAATCATTAAAAATAGAACATTGAGTACATTATTCTTTGATTTTATCAACTAGGTCTAAAAGCTCTTCCTTAATCTCTTCTTCAGAGCGACCTTCTTCTTCAAGAAGTGCCTGAAGCTCCTTCTCTTCTTCCTGAGCCTTGGCCTCCTCTTCCTGTTTCTTTTCCTCGTCTATCTCATCCATGGCGTCCAACAACATCTCGAAGAGCTCATCAATCTCTTCACTGTCGGGTTCACTATCGCACCGTTTTAGCCCTACTTCAATTCCTACTTTGTTTTCCATTATTTACTTTAAAACTGAGAGCAGACTGGTGAAACCTAAGGTTAATTTATAGGCAAAACCGTCTAAGGATTAAAGTCTAATGGTCAACAGTTAGAGTACCCATACAACTACCACAAAAGTAATTAATGGTCGTGTCCTCCTTTAATCCTACAGATTAATGCAAAACGGTGTGAAAGTCCAATGGAACAGATTTTTATCTCTCAAACTTAACAAGTAACCACATTAATGTCATACACGGTCTAAAAGTATGAGACTGGCACAAAATACTGACATGAAAAGTCAAATCAACACATGCTGTCACATAACAGACATAGACCAAGTAGACAGTAACTTCTCTTGACAGCAGGTTTGAAGTTGCTGTCATGAGCTTCAAAAGAGAATTTGGAAATATAGAAAATTGAGTAAGTCAACATACCAGATTCAACATTCCCAATTCACTTACCAACCTGTTGAAGGTTGCTTCATCCAATGGCTTAGTGAAGATGTCAGCAAGTTGCTTGTCAGTTGGGACATAGATCAGCTTCACAGTTCCTTGTTCAACGTGCTCTCTGATAAAGTGATGTCTTATATCAATGTGCTTTGTCCTAGAGTGTTGAACTGGATTGTCTGAAATGGCTATGGCACTAGTGTTGTCACAGTAGATAGGAATGTCTCTTAACACTAGACCATAATCTAGAAGTTGATTCTTCATCCATAGAATTTGTGCACAGCAACTGCCTGCAGCAATATACTCAGCTTCTGCAGTTGAGGTAGAAACTGAATGCTGCTTCTTGCTAAACCATGAGACCAATCTTCCACCAAGAAATTGACAACTACCAGTAGTACTCTTTCTGTCAATCTTGCATCCAGCATAGTCTGAGTCTGAGTAACCAATTAGATCAAATCCAGTATTCTTAGGATACCAAAGGCCTAGATTAGGAGTGCCTTTTAAGTATCTAAAGATTCTCTTGATGGCTACTAAGTGTGACTCTTTTGGATCACTTTGAAACCTTGCACAGAGACATGTAGTAAACATGATGCCAGGCCTGCTAGCAGTTAGATATAGGAGAGATCCTACCATGCCTCTATAGGTGCTTGAGTCAACTTTCTTTCCTTTAGGATCAAGGTCCAGACTAGTTGATGTGGACATTGGTGTCTTTGCAGGTGATGAATCTTCCAAGTTGAACTTTTTGAGAAGTTCCTTGATATATTTAGCTTGACAAATGAAGATTCCATCAGGTTATTGAAGAATTTGTAATCCCAGAAAGAATGACAATTCTCCCATCATACTCATCTCATATTTGTTACTCATGAGAGAGGAAAACTTCTCACACAGCTTCTCATTTGTAGAACCAAAAATGATGTCATCCACATAGATTTGTACCAGAATGATGTCCTTGCCATGGTGTTTGTAAAAAAGTGTCTTGTCCACAACTCCTCTAGTAAACTGATTTTCCAAAAGAAAAATGGAAAGTGTGTCATACCAAGCCCTGGGTGCTTGCTTTAGTCCATACAAAGCTTTGAAGAGTTTTTATACAAAATCATACATTTCAGCATCCTCAAACCCTGGTGGCTGTTCAACATACACTTCTTCTTCCAACTCTCCATTTAGGAAGGCACTTTTGACATCCATCTGAAATACTTTGAAGTTGCAGTGTGCAGCATAGGCTAGAAAGATTCTTATAGCTTCAAGTCTTGCAACAGGTGCAAATGTCTCATCATAATCTATTCCTTCCTGTTGACAGTAACCTTTAGCCACTAGCCTTGCTTTGTTTCTTGTCACTGATCCATTTTCATCAAGCTTGTTTCTGAAAACCCATTTGGTCTCAATGACTGACTTTCCCTTAGGTCTTGGAACCAGATTCCATACATTGTTCCTTTCAAACTGATTTAGCTCTTCTTGCATGGCCATCACCCAGTCAGAATCCAACAATGCTTCATCAGTTGTCTTGGGTTCCATTTGAGACAGGAAGCATGAAAACATGCTGTCAGCAGAGACTTTGTTCCTTGTCCTCACACCAGAAGTAGGGTCACCAATGATAAGGTCATTTGTGTGATCCTTGTTCCACTTGGTGATTCTGGGCAAGCTACTTGATTGTACAGGAACAGTTGTTTCAGTTTGTTGAGTTGAATGCTCACCAATCCCATTGTCTTCACCATGTTCTTCATTGTCTCCAGAGTCACCACTGTTATGAATGTTAGAGGTTATGGTCTGTGACTGAGCTGGAGTTTGGTTGAAAGTAGTGGTATTGACATTATCTTTATCAACTTCAACAATTTGAGTGAAGCTAGGTTCTTCATCAACAAT
Source organism: Heracleum sosnowskyi (assembly GCA_030848705.1). NCBI lineage: Eukaryota > Viridiplantae > Streptophyta > Magnoliopsida > Apiales > Apiaceae > Heracleum > Heracleum sosnowskyi. Next base: position 16,796,343 of record CM061237.1, read on the forward strand.
TTCCTCAGCTTCCAAGTATCCTTGATTCTCAAATCTGAATGTCTGAATTTTTCCTTCTTCATGCAGTCCTGGAAACTTGGTTTCATCAAATGTGGCATTTACACTCTCTTCAATAATCATGTGTTCCATAACATAAACTCTGTAGGCAGTCCTTTCTGTACTGTAACCCATGAATAATCCTTCAAATGCCTTAGTGTCAAATTTTCCTTTCTTCTCATGGTTATCCTTCATCATAAAGCATTTGCTCCCAAACACATGAAAATATTTGACAGTAGGTTTCTTTCCAGTTAGCAGACAGTAAGGTGTACTTGCATGAGTTTTGTTAATCATGGTTCTGTTTTGAGTATAACAAGCTGTGTTGATAGCTTCGGCCCAGAAATATGTTGGCAGTTTGGCATCATGCAACATAGTTCTAGCTGCTTCAATGAGAGACCTGTTCTTTCTTTCTACAACTCCATTCCGCTGTGGAGTCCTTGCAGCAGAGAATTGTTGTACAATTCCTTCATCTTTACAGAAATTTCCAAGTGTGGCATTTCTGAATTCTGTACCATTGTCACTCCTCAAGATTTGAACTTTTGAGTTTGGAGTTCTATCAAGAACTCTGACTTGATCAATAATCACTTGAGCAGCTTCATCTTTGGATTCAAGAAACTTCACCCAAGTCTACCTTGAGTAATCATCCACCATTACTAAGGCATATCTCTTTTTGGCCATAGATGGTACATTGACTGGTCAAAAAAGATCCATATGAATCAACTTGAGTGCTTCTATGTTGGTGTTCATCTGCTTGGACTTGTGCACAGCTCTTCTTAGTTTGCCCATCTGACAATCTTCACACCGTCCTTCTTGAAAGAATTCTTGTTGGGGCAAACCTCTCACTAACTCCTTCTTCATCAAAATATTCATTGTTTTGAAGTTGAGATGTGAAAGCTTCCTATGCCAAAGCATACTGTCACCAACAGTTGCTTTACTGTAGAAACAGTAAACTTTATCCTTCTTTGTTGAGTTTAAGTCAGCAACAAACAAGCTTCCTTTTCTAACCCCTTTTAGAGAGAGGCTACTTTCCTTCTTGTGATAGATGTTGCACAGCATCATATCAAAATCAACCTTGAATCCCCTGTCACTGAATTGGCTGACACTGAGTAGATTGTGCTTCAATCCATCCACAAGAGCAATATCTTCAATGACAACATTTCCAATTTCCAGACAGCCATATCCCACAGTGTAACCCTTGCTGTTGTCTCCAAAGGTTATGATTGGGCCAGCTTTCTCTACATAGTGTGATAGCAGGGCTTTATCACCTGTCATGTGTCTTGAGCAACCACTGTCAATGATCCACGTGACTTGATCTTTCTTCTTGCCCTGACTTGAGGATGTTGATGTTACTTCATCAGTGCTAGCCATGAGAGCTAGGTTGACATATTCTTCTTCATCTTCATCATCAGACTCATCCCAACACTTTCCTTCAGCCACATAGGCTCTACCTTGATTCTTCTTAGAGTATCCACCAGTTCCTTTCTCAAATCTCTGAACCTGTTTGGGTCTTTTGAATTCAGTAGCAAAATGACCAGGTTCACCACAGTTGTAACATTTGAATTTAGATCTATCCACAAATCCAGTCTTGTATCCTCCTTTGAATGAGCTTCCCACAGCAGCCTTTGATGAGCTTCCCTTGGTGAACTTGGATGCTTGGCCTTGGGGCCTGAATGACCTATCCTTCTTGAACCTAAAGTTCTTGAACTTTTTAGCCATGTATTCCATAGTAGGATTGTCCATGCTTTCCAGTTCCTCCATTGTGTAGAAGTCTTCATCTTCCACATCCTTGAGTTGTAGTACTACTTTCTCATCATCTTCAACAACCTCTTCTATCTTCAAGGATTGTACAGGGGTTGATTGTGTGATTTGTAGTACTTCACTTGGTTGTGTGATCCTTGGCACTTGTGCTACTAGGGCACTTGACATATTAGCCATCTTGTTCCTTGTTCCACTTTGTATGGCTCTCTTTTGAAATAGTTCAAGTTCATAAGATTTCAGAATGCCATAAAGTGTCTCAAAGGTTATATTGTTGAGATCTCTTCCTTCTCGTATGGCTGTTGTCTTATGTTCAAGGTGATCAGGCAGTGTAAGCAAGAACGTGACATTTAATTCTTTTCTGTCATAGTACTTGCCATGTATCTGTAGTTCAGTTAAGAGCTTACTGAACCTTTCAAACATGGAAGTTAAGTCTTCACCAGGCTTGGCCATGAATGCCTCATATTGTGATATCAGTATTTGCCTTTGATTGCCCTTAACTTCTTCACTTCCTTCACATAGTAAAGCTAACCTGATCCACATCTCCTTGGCAGATGTGCAGCTTATCACACTTCCACACATGGCTTTATCCAACGTGAGAGAATCGAGCAAGATGAGTTGCAAGTGATCATCTAGCACTATTTTCTCCTTCTCAGGTTCCAAAAATTCGGAGGGATCTTTGGGAACCCAATGTGCAGGAATGACTTCACCATTTACTGTTGTAGCTTCAATTTCCTTCCTTGGAATGAAAGGACCATTCTCGAGAATACCTGGGTATAGTGGATTCGCAGCTTTGATAAACAACAAGATCTTTCTTTTCCAAATGTTGTAGTTCTCTTTATCAAAAGCTGGGATCTTGATACTGTTTGATTTCTGCATTGTCGTCGTGATCTCAGATATGTATGTTAATCTGATAGCTCTGATACCAGTTGTTGGTCCTCGTGTATTGTAGAAGGGGGGGGGGATGAATGCAATACTGATAAAATTCAATCTCAGTTTCAACAACCAAAACTAAGATTTAATGTTATCAATAATATGTATGCATTCACAAACAGTATAATCGAGAAGACAGGATTCACAAAATAAATGTTTTATTTATTTTGCAAAGTGTTGCTACAACCTCAAGAGAGAATTCTTGAGCTTCGGTTTTTCTTCAAGACACTTCCTAGTCTTCGTTACATCCCTAGAATGAATTAATAGTCTAAGTATAAAACTAATCCTATCACTGTCAACACGGGTCTGTGAAGCTGCTGTCATTATCAAGTGGCAGCTTCTTACAAAGTGTCTACCCATGTGACTTTCCTAAATTGCTAACAATGTCAGATATACATTACAAAGAAAGCAACCTAGATTCATTCTATTTCTAGCTAAAACAATTCATCAAATAGAGACTTGACCTTACTCTTGAATTGATTCGCTTTTGTTTGCAGTGCTTGAAGCTTCTGTCGTAGTCTTGCAGACTTGGTGCAGCTTAGGGATACTGCAACACGCATGTTTCTTGAACATTGAAACTGTCACGGGATTTGACTAAGAAAGGTACCTAGAACAAGGATCTTTCTCGAGACAGTTACTTTTGCCGCAAAGCTTGCTGTCACAGGAATGTGCTTTTGGTGACAGTAGGAGTTCCCCGCATAGTGTGCTGTCGAGGTTTCCAAACTTGCTGTCGAGGGCTAAAGTTGCTGTCGCGTAGTCTTCCGCCAATGTTGCTGTCAGAGTGAATATGTTGTCTTGACTTGCAACATTCTGTCTTCTTGTAATCTTACTGTCAATGCTTATGACAGTAACCTTTATTCATGCTGTCATCTAATATGCATTCTTTAAGGCTTGAACACAGAAAGTGAACTTCTTCCAAATTACACAATTAAAATAACATTGCATACTGATTACAAGAACATACTTTGGCTGTGACAGTATGTTCTACTTAATTAAAAATTAAGTATATACAAAGTTAAGTTGTTCTTATGCTATCACCCATAAATCCCAACAGATAACGAAAGCTTTTTTCTAACAAAATTTACTCCTTTTCCAAAAATATCATAACAATTATCTTTAAATTAAAACATATTACCTTTTATATTTGTTATCACTAAAATCTCTGTTTTTCAAAAATATGAAATGCAATCCTTAGTTATTTATTTTAAAACCTATTTTAATACTCTATTTAATTAATAATACAATAATATAAAAATAGTAACTAGCTGATTGTCTTTTATAATTAAAAAAAAATTCAAACAAAATCTACTCCTTTTCCAAAAATATCATGACAATTACCTTTAAATTAAAACATAATATCTTTTATATTTGTTATCACTAAAATCTCTATTTTCCAAAATTATGAGGTGCAATCCTTACTTATTTATTTTAAAATCTATTTTAATACTCTATTTAATAAATAATAAAATAATATAAAAATAGTAACTAGCTAATTGCCTTTTATAATTAAAATATTTTTTTACCGAACAAAATCTACATCTTTTCCAAAAATATCACGGGCAAATACCTTTAAATTAAAATATATTACCTTTTATATTTGTTATCACTAAAATATCTCTTTTTTCCAAAAATATCAAGTGCAACTCTTACTTATATATTTTAAAACTTATTTTAATTCTTTTAATTATTTAAAAAAAACTTACCTATTTTAACAAGTGAACGTATTTTTTTAACAAATAAAATTAATATAATTAAAACACATCTAAAAATATTATAGGTAGTTATTTTTTTTAATTTAAACATGTTAGCTTTCCTATTTGTCCTTATTAAAAAAAATTTACTTATTTTAACATGTCAGCGTATTTTTTAATAAATACAATTAATATAATTAAAACACTTCTAAAAATATCACGGGTAATTACTTTTTTTAATTAAAACATGTTAGATTTTCTATCTATCCTTATTATTCATATTATTTTATTATAAAATAATATTAATAATACCTTATTTATCTTCCTCAGCCCCATCTGTATTTTTTAATATTTTTTTATGTTTCAATTAATATTTAAGTTTCTCATTTTATAATTTATCATATTAATTTTTACTTTTATTTTAATATTAAATTTTTTAGTTTATTATTTTTTAAGGCTCGTGCCATGCACGAGTTATAGGCTAGTTAATATAATTAAAACACATCTAAAAATATTATGTGCAGTTACTTTTTTTTAATTAAAATATGTTAACTTTTCTATTTGTTCTTATTAAAAAAACTTACTTATTTTAACATGTCAACGTATTTTTTTAATAAATACAATTAATATAATTAAAACACTTCTAAAAATATCACGGTCAATTACTTTTTTTAATTAAAACATGTTAGATTTTCTATCTGTCCTTATTATTAATATTATTTTAATATAAAAAAATATTAATAAGCCTCATTTATCTTCTTCGACCTCATTTGTATTTTTTATATATATTTTTATGTTCCAATGAATATTTAAGTTTCTCATTTTATAATTTATCATATTAATTTTTACTTTTATTTTAATATTTTTCGTTCACATTAAATTTTTTAATTTATTATTTTTAAGGTCAGTGACTTGCACGGGTTATATGCTAGTTTAATATAAAATAATAAATTACAAGTTATCACTCCAAGTCAAAGGTTGGCTGAATAGCTCTAATTGTCAAATGAAGGAGAACTGTACTTGTGTTCGATTCCTTGTTGACGCATTCTTTCGATCTTAATTTTAACGTGAAGGAAGATTTTTTTTTAATTTATCAAGGAATATAAATTCAATTTAAAGTGACATGCCACTTGAATGAAAATGATATGGAGCATAAATCGAATAGCAGAATAAGGATGCGCATTATATAATGCATAATATGAGTACTCCTTTATAACGGATATTTTTTATTATTTTATTTTGAAAGGATATAAAAGATGACATAATTGCGCAAAATATTAATTTCACGTGTTATAATTTAGTGTACAGATGTTAAAAGTTATATTTTTATTTATTTATTAAAATTTTATATAAATACTACAATTATACTTAGAAATATTTGAATAATGTACTAGCAAAAGTAATGTTCGAATATTAATATCACTTACTTGATACTTTTTCAAATACAACTAAAAATAAATTATGCTAATCAAAATATATGCATTTTACGACATCACTAAAGTGTAAAACTTAAAAATTGAATACAAAATCGGGTTTGACTCTCCGTACTCGAAATTTGATTGAATATTGATGAAGTTATGTAAAAATCGAATTTTGACCGGATACGGTTCTACTTGGAAGTCTTACCATATAAAAGATTACACATACCACATTAGTTGTATAAATATTAATTATATTTTCTTATAATTTAGAAAATATAATTTTAGTTATTACTATATTTTACTCCCTCCGTCTCATTTAATTGTTAATATTTGGTAGAGAATGTGCTCGACACACATTTTAAGGTGTATATAAAGTATAGTTCATTTATTATTTTAATTATTTTTCTTCTAAATAATATTTAATGTTTAAACTTCAAAAAAGAAAAAATTTAAAAATATATTATAGAGTTATAATTTATATACCCCTTAAAATACGTGACTGGATCCTCCATCTCACATGTTAATAATTTAATCTAATTTAATTAAAATTACACTTTCTTTAATTATACTTTAAAGTTATAGAGTTATACTTTATCTAATTTTTAATTTAAAATTATAAAATAGGCTATATTTTTGGATCAATTGTTGTTAATAACGATTTAAGAATTATAATTTTTATTCAAAAAATTTATTCAAAAAACTGATTTTTTACAAATTTTAAAATATTGCAAACCATTATAAGTTATAACTAACTTCAATTAATCCATTAGACTACGTTCTCTTATAAATTTAGCAAATTTTATCCAATTATTATTATTTAAATTTAAAATTATATTAATCAATCATTTTAACTAATTCCGTTCAGATGCTTTTAACAGAATAAATATCAATGTGCACCCAACGAAAAGTTTAAAAAACAAGAGTCATTGCAGCACATTAATTATAAGTAAAAGTATAATATATTTTAATACTTTTGAGTTTTAATAAAAAGGAAATCATATTTTGACCACTAATGTTTTTTTTCAAATTTATTGATTTTTTCCTTTACGTTTTGTAAATTAATGTCATTTAACACTATTAAGATTTCTTGTTTTTTTTTTTTTTTTTTGACAAACAATGCAATTTTATTCATACGATAAATCACTTAACAATACATCTTTGACCCCAATAGGAATAGAAATCCTATCGAAAACGCGATCTGGGAAAGAATATGACAAGCGAGCTAACTCGTGTGCCGCCATTATTAGCAGACCGTTTAACAAAAAACAGAGACACTATGTTTAGACTTTCTAGCATGTCACGACAACTCTGAATAACACGCCCAAGAGGTGATTGAAGCGGAGCTTTGTTTCGAATTGCTTGAACAACAGTCAAGCAATCTGTCTCCACCACCACCTTACTCCAGCCTTCATCCTTGATCGAGCTTAACGCCTCCTTTACAGCCATAGCTTCCGCCATATTAGCTGAAATCAGACCCATACTGCTGTTTTTAAATTACATTGATAGATTTGTGCAATTTGGAAATTATTATAATAAAATTGAAAAAAGAAAATAATTTTCATTTTATTCCTTAATCATTTGTTAGGCGCTTAATGAAAATTTTCCAATCTCCCGGTTAAATTTTCCAAACTTTTCAATTTAGCGGTATATGAGCTGATAAGGTGAAATTAGTGTGTTCACCGCTTGCTTTTATACAGTTTTGTTTGACAGTTATGTTATGTGTGCCAGATCCAAACAATCAGCAATCATACATTCATGTACCTATTTGACCCTCATCTTCAAAATTAGAATTTCGGATTTCATTTCTCAACCATGTACCAATTTCAGTTCTTGCCCTAATTTACATCACAAGGAGTCGGAAGAATCCGTGAATCCAGTACCTTTTGATTTTTGAAGAATTCCCATTTTCTTTAATCTTTTATGACCTCTCTCTCTCTCTCTCTGTGTATGTATGCATACATAATACGGTAGGTTTTCTCTATTTCAGGGTATTGGATTTGAAAGATATTATGCTTCCTCAACCTAGCATTCCTTGATATTAAAACGAAACAAAGAATTCAAAAAAACCTTAATTTTATGTTAAAAATATTATCTTATCAAAAACATATTTTGTAGAATTATTTTTAGAAAAAAATAGAAAAATTATTAGAAAGCCGCTGCGAAGCGCGACTTAGGGCCCATTTGTTAATGGGTGAATGAGTCGGGATGAACTGAATGAGTACTAATTTTGTTGTTCAGATTGTTTGGGTAAATTTTTATTGATCTGGACGACTCCAAAATCATCTAGACGGTTGACTCTCAAAAATCTAACTGAACTATCCATGTACTAATCTTTGCCTTCTGTAATTTTGTTAGCCTATCTTAACAATTAATTTTAGTGTACACCTTTAAGTTTTTACCTTTATCGTAATAAATTATTCAAGTAGAATAAATTTAAAAATTATTATATCTATTAAAATAAGTAAACATTAAATATGCGTTTAAACTAAATACTTGTACCTTACAAAAAAAACTAAACTTTTATATAAGTTTTAATTAGAATGAAATTATAAAATAGTATAATTCTTTACTATAAATTCTAAATATAAGCCCCTTCAAAAACTTTAAATTTTTTATTAAAGGTATCATATTATCGACTACAATATTTTAAATGTTTCAAGTTTAATAATATAATGTAGACTTATACCAGTTTATTAGTTAAAAAATTATTATATTTGAATTATGTTAACTTCTAAGTCGATGATTTAATTAAATTTTGATCAATTAAGTTTAAAAAAATAATCTAAATTGTATCATTCAGAAATTCAGAAATATTAATTTAACAAATAACATAATTTGTTCAGCATTCAGATTAATCAATCATTCAGAATTTTACTCCTTCAGAAAATATTGTTCAGATTTAACAAATGAGCCCTTATAATAAACTAGTATAAATTAAAAAAAAGAGCTATTAATTCCGAATACATCTCTGAATAATTATAGGGATTAAACACTGAATTTTAAACAAAACTGCATTGACTTGATGCTTATAAATATAGGGTACGCATATAGGATACGCAAATATCTTGGAACATGATACAACACATCTAATAAATCGAGAAAACTCTAAGTCCATCACCAAACATCCAAAAACTCAAATTTCTCATTATCATGATTTTATTATTCTAAAATTTGTAATCACCAAATTTTTTTGTTTTTTTGAAAATAACCAAATTTCTCCGTTAGTTATTAGGAGTATCGTGAAAACAAATATGATTCCTAACAGTTAAAGAGTTTTGAAATAAATTAAATTAATTGAACTTATGAAAACGTCTCTAACCGACTTAACTTATAAACATCCCCGACGGTCCGACGGATGATAATTAATTGAAACCCAACAATTCTGGTTTGTATCGTTTTCACCCAACTAATTAATACAGTTTGGGCATCAAATTTACAAGACCCGCGCATCAAACTATTATTAGGAAAGGACCCTTAAGTTCCCAACGACTTTTTCTTTCTTACATTTGTATTTTTCAACTAAAACATGTTATTTTTTCTATTTTTCCTTACTAAAATTCTTTAATACTTTTAATTACGGACAATTACCCTTTTCAACTAAAACATGTTACTTTTTCTATTTTTACTTAATAAAATCGTTTAATACTTTTAATTACGGACAATTACCTTTTTCAACTAAAACATGTTACTTTTTTTTTATTTTTACTTAATAAAACCCCTCATTTTCCAAATATATCACGGGCAAACCGTTACTTATTTTAATATCTATTTTAGTACTTTTAATCATTTAACAAAATTTAACACACCTACTTATTTTTTTAAACAAATACAATTAATAAAATTTTAAAACGTAAATAAAAAAAATTATTAAAAAATGATTATTAAAAATAATTTGTGCATCGCACGAGTTTTAAGCTAATAAATTATTATTTGCATTTTATTAAAAATTTTGAGATATGATTATAAGGGAAGTGAGTAATATATTCTATTATAAAATTTGATTCGAACTTTATTTGTGGACTAAATAATTAATTGAATATTAATGTTTTAACATATATCTTATGCATTTTTTGTGAAGTTGGCATATAGGGATACCTCTCATTAAAATATTTTGGGAAAGAAGGATGCCCAGAAAAGAGAAAATATAAAAAATAATATTTTTAATTATGTGACATTATATTTATGGAATAATTTTGTACTTTCACAAAACAAACATGCATCAATATTCTTTTACAAAAAAGAAACATGTATCAATGAAATTGTACTTTATACCGACATTAAAAACCTCCCTCTTCCTAATCATAAAAAAAAAATTAAATTCTCTCCATCTCAATTTTCTTCACTTTAATTTTTGCACTCATTTTACTATTTATATTAATTACAACTTTATATATTATGTTATAATTTTTCATTTTTTGAATAAAAGTTTAATATTTAAATTTTTAGTCAAGTTTTCTTAAAAAATAACTTATGTAATTATGTTTTAAGTGTGATATGGGTTCAAAATAACCCTAAAGACATAATTAAAATTGCATTAATTAAACCTAGTTGATCCATAAATAAGCCCCGTTAATAAGGCCCGAAACTCTAATTAAATATTAATTTCGTAATTAAAATTTGGGTTAGAACAGTACAACCTGTATTAGGAGACGTCCAATCAGGCTTATTCTAATACAATTGGGCTTGTTTCAATACAAGCCCGTTATGATATGGAAACAACTCCTACAAGGAAGAATCTAGAATTAATCCTTATCCACCGTCAAGGATAAGATTTATCATTCAAGGAAGTGATAATACTTATCCACCGTCAAGGATAAGACTTATCCTTCAAGAAAGTGATAATATTTATCCACCGTCAAGGATAAGATTTATCCTTCAAATAAGTGATAATACTTATCCACCGTCAAGGATAAGATTTGTTAGGTCCTGATAAGTTTGTAGAAGGGGGGTTGAATACAAACTATACCGTTTTATCGAAATTTGTTCTTTTAAGATTAAACAATTTAGAACAAATTAATGCGGAATAAAAACTGAAACAATATTCAAGTTAAATAGAAACTCTATTAAACTTGAGAGGTGTTACAATTTTGATCACTGATTACAAAGAACTTAATAAAACAAATCTAGAATAAATTCGACATGAATTTATCTATTTTTGTAATAAAAAGGATCGAATACTAAAAAGTAGTTCGATATAAAATCTAGGGATTATGATCCGCTAGAAAGTCAAAGCAGTACAAGAGATACAATTCTTATGGATTAAATGTTAAGAAACAATACAAGAATTAAATCTCTGAATGATTTTAATGCTCGGACAGTTTGAAGTAATGAAGACAGAGAGAAATGAAATGTTCTTGTTTCTGTGTCTTTTCTTTCTTCAGTTGTTATCAATGTAATAAAGTCTCCTGCCTTGAATAAATACCTTTGCTTTTCTTTTTAATCAACACACGTGCAAATCCACTTGACAGTTCTGAATTTGTACTAGGAAGACAAGCAGAAAAACTATCATTTTGGCCTTGGAAGACTCTCGGGAAAACTAGGAATGGCTTAGGAAGACAATCGGGTAAACTGAGATTTGTTCTAGGAAGACAATCGGGAAGACTCACTTGTGAGTCACTTGGATTTGTTCAAAAACTAAGTCTTCCTAGTACAAAATCTAAGTTTTCCTAGTTCAAATATATTCTAATTTAAATAATTAACTAAATAAATTATGTATTAATTTAATTCTTTGCAGAATTAAATTAATAAATAATATACTTAATAATATTAATTATTTATAAGAGAATAAATAGAGTTAGTTGACTTCTCAATTAATTCCAGAATCACTTAAAACTTAGATAAATAACAAACACAATAGTACGTTGACACTCGATGTACTGTCTGGTTCATGAGTGACTAACGACAATGTCTGTTCTTTATCTATTTAACTTTAAGCAGTGATTCACTACCTTCTCATTCAAGAACTCCGTAATCAGTATCTTTTTCTGTCACCATTTGAAATCTCTGTCACTTTAATAAACCCACTGAGCTTGAATACTTCATTGAGGCTTGATCAATAAATTGAGCTTCTTTCAATGTAGAATCACTTCAAGTCTGTAGATGACTTTAATCTTCATTCTTTGACAGATATAACCTTCTGAGATTCCTGTGACAATTGATTTTTATTATTTACTTATTACATCTTAATTAAAGTTGAGTAGAATCCTCGGTGTTTACAAATAGGCCTGGACATATGCCTTTCAATCTCCCCCTATTTGTTTGTTAGACAATAACAACCAAATACCTCTAGAGGATAACTCAACTAAAACAAGAAAAGATAAGACTTTTAAGAGCCAAGCAAATAATAAAAAGTTCTGGATTAAATATTACAATTTCCAGATTCAAACAGTAAAGATAAATACAAGATAGATGTTCCTCTAGACTGAACATATGAATACATTTTCCTATCTTGATTTACCTAGCTCTAAACATATAACATTTACAAAAGAGCTAAACCTATCATGCCTTCAGTCTCTAATTTCACCTTCTTCAGCTTCTTGCAAGGTGACTAGAAGATCTTTGTCAAGGACACGATCACTTTCAGAAACCACACCACTTGGCATTACTGGTTGAGTGGTGATCTTCTTCAATCTATTCTTCATTTGAGCATATCTTGGAATTTTCTCCGTGCAGTAGTCTGAAATCATATCAGCAACTTCAGACTTTTCTACAGAAGCAAACCCAGAAGTTCTAAGAAGATTCTCCAACTTAACCAGTTGCATAGCAGTCTGTAGCTTCATGGAATCAGGATCCAGCCTCACTGTCTCTAAGGCTGTACCTCTGTAGATTTTGACTTCATAGGGAAAATGTACAACTTGAGGACTGGCCTTCATAGCAGAATCTCTCAGCCGGTCACAGAGAAGCTCATTCAAGCAAGAAGATCTCTTTACTTTACTCATCAGAATCCACAATTCAGATAGAGATCTTCTTTGTAGGAGGTCAAGAGAAATGGTGAATGACCCTTCAAGAGCACTTGAGACATAAATGAACAGTTCTTGCCTCACTTGATCAAATGCAGACGTAATCCTTAGGATATCTTCCTTCAATGCCTTCATATATAATGAGTTGTCTGGATTAACCGTTCTGATCTTCTCAAGCAGCTTCAGAAAAGTAGCATCATTGTTTGTGCCTCTCTGAGGGATATCAAACATCTCCCTTGCCTTATCCCACTTGCTTCCTTGCTTCATCCTCACATCCAATCTCCTTTCTTTGACATGAATACTATGAAGACGTTGTTTGTCTTCATGTTCAGCCTTTTGAATTTTCAGCTTCTGAGATATGATGTCGGAGACCTTGGCATTCTCATCCTCCTTTCTCCTTAGCTCTGCCTGCTGTTTCTTCAACTCCTTCTGAAACAAAGGGTCAGGTGTATATAGATCAGCTTCATCCTCCCAATCCTCAAAGTTTGCTGCCTCCTCAACCTCCTCCTCACCAAAAGCTTCTTCAGGTATGGTCTTCTCCAGATCACCAGATGTGTCATAATGGAAGTCATCCTGTTCACCATGGTAGTAATAGGCATCATCAAAGACAGTATCCTCCAGTGATAGTTTACCTTTTCCCTTATCCTTTCCAAAAGCTCCTCCAGCTTCTCTGTTTCCTCCTTCTTTCTCCTTCTCCCCCTTAGTTGAGGAATCCTCTCCAGTTTGAGTTGTGGAAGCCCTAGGATTCACCTCAGATGTTCTCCTTATCTCTCCTCTTTCTCTCCCATCTCCTCCTTCTTCAGCATCATCATCCTCATCATCATCTCCCTCAAAGAATGTTCTTTGCTCTTCAGTAGGTTGATGTGAATTCTTGATCATATTGTATAGGTGCTTCATTCCTTCATTGAGATGCTCCATTCCTCCTTCTAACTTAGACATCCTTTCTTCATTAAACCTCTGGTTTTCATCAGTTGTTTGCAGAATAAAGTCCACCTTGGTAGAAATAGCAGCAATCTCCTTGACACTCTCCGATATCTGAGCATTTGACGTTGTAAGATCAGAGATGTCTGAAGCCACCAGTACTTGAGATTGTTGGATTGAATTCAGCTTTGGGAGTAAATTATTCTTCAATCCTTCCAGGTCATCTTTCACAGTACCCAGCTGATTTGATACAGAGGTGGTAGATTGAGTAACCACTTGTGCTTTAAGAAGATTGTTCTCAGCCTGGGTTTCTTGTAACTTCCTTTGTAGGTCAGCTAGCTGGTTCAACAAAGCAGTGTTTGTGTCAGTGTGTGCACTCACCTCAATTGCTCTCAGTGGTGTTTCACTCAACTCACGTGCTTGTGTTTCACTCGGTGTTTGATTCATATCTCTCACCACTAACTGTCTGTCAAGATTCTCAGTAGATGTACCTGCAGGAAAAATCACCCTAGCCCCTTCAAGAGAGGTCAGTGGTGGTGCAATGGGAGTTCGCAATTCCCGATCCCTGATTGAGTCTGTCAAAATATTTGACATTGTATACTGAATTTCTTCAGGGACAGACTCATCAAGTTGCCTTTCACTTTCTCCAGTATAAACTGCGAGTGAAAAATCCCTTAGGGGAGCCAGAGATGTTCCCTCTGGGAGGGGAGAAAATGATTCTATTATAGGTGGCAAAGAATCAGATTTTCCCTCTGATGCCTGTGAAGGCACTTCTACCGTGACTATGGTAGGCACTGTTTCAAAGTCAAAAGTAAAGTGCTCTCCTGACATGGTGTCCTGAGTGTCATCTAGATGGATATCTTCTCCCATTGTGAGTAATGGGAGTGTGCTTGACTCAGTACAAGATGCCATGGCCCGATGGCGAATTTCAATAGATCCACCCTGTTGAGAGGATGTCTCCAGAGACTGTGTAGTGGCCATATCAATGTCCATATCCTTTTGAGAGGATACAGATGGGCTAACAGTTGTCTCCCTATAGGTTTTTCTTTTCTTTAAGGGTGGAGACAGAGCTGTGGGAACACTCATTTCAGCTATATCACTAACATTTCTTGAACTGGTTTGTACATTAGGCTCAGGTGGTGTTTCAGGAGTGTTTGACTCTCTGTTTGGCTCTATGACCTGGGTCAGAGACTGTGGATCTACAATCTCTGGGTCAGCCCTAACAACCACTTGGGTTTCAATTGAAGTACCAGAAGAAGAACCAAGGTTAGGAATAACTACCTGCAGTGGTACTGGATGTGGTTCGGGAACTTGTTCACCAAAGATAGGAAGATTAATGAATTGTCTCATGAATGGTGAAACAAGAACAGGTATGGTGGTAAATTTGGATGAGACATCAAGTCTGGTGTAGAATTTGGTGTCTGTGGTTGGAGAGGTTTCAAATCTAGCTTCTCGAAACAGTTCTACCTGCTCAGCAGTGAGAAGATGATTAATGATAAGAGTTAGAAAGCGAGGGTATCAACACCTTACTTTCACACCATTATCAGAATCTCTCCTAGAGTGAGCAAGCCTGTTGAGCAAAAGGTTCCACAGAATCTCAGCAAAGTTCAATCTACGACCAAATACTATAGCATAGGCAATGTATTGATTAAGACTGGTAATGCAATGAAAGTTTGTTTTTGTGCAATTACCAAATACCCTAGCTATAGTATCAAAGAACAGATCCCATTCCCTTACAACAAAAGTTTTTGACAATTTTACCATTTGAAAGGGACCCTGATAATGAATATTCACAAAGAACTGTGTTAACTCATCATCAGTGGGTAATGGATCAAACCTGTCCTTTGGAAAATGCAATACATCACAAAATAACTCAAAAGTAACTGTATATTGCTGATTGAGAATATTGAAAGAAAAAGATTTTGAATTGTCAGCAATAACAGCACTTGAACACAACATCCTTAATGGATCAATTTTCAGTAGTGCATTGGCACAAATAGCATAACTAACACAAGTATTGCTATTTAAAAATTGAATCCACGGTCTGAAACGTTCCACTTTACACTTTAGCGGATCAAAATACCCAACAAAGTTATTTAAAACTAATTCAAAATTATTAGGATCCATTTTAAATAAAACAATAAAAATTTTAATTAATTAAAAATAAAAATAAAATTTTAGGGATTTTTAGAATTAATTAAAATTACAAAAATCCACAAAATTAAATTTTACCAAAATTAATTAATTTTCAACTTTTAGATCCTAAAAATTCGAACTATACCCTTTTGAAAACCGAAATGAATGGGCAAATGATCTTCAAACACACACACCCAGAACACACAGTTCAACTCTCAGAAACTACTACTTGATCACTAAAACAAAAGAACCACTTAACAGAACCAAGAACACACAAGTCGAAAGAAAGAAAAAAATGAAAATTTCAACAGCACTTCGACTCAAATGATTGATTTTGAAAGAACAGTAATGATTTGCTAAGTAATAACTTGAGCAAGATTGAAAATGATCAAGGATTTCTTCAAAACAAATGAGAGAATTCGAAGAGGGGGGTTTGAAAACCAAAAAAAAACTGATAAGGCACAAATAAGAAGATGCGTATGTACTGGTGTGTATCTATATGTATATATATATATAAGAGACAAAATAACTGTAAAAAGAAAAGAAACTGAACGGGTTTTTATTTAAATTTGTATTGGGAAGACAATCGGGAAGACTTAGGATAGTCTTCCCGGTAGTCTTCCTAATACAAATTAGAAAGTCTTCCGGAAAATAATAATAAAAGAAAATGCTAAAAATAAAATTAATTAAATTAAGTCTTCCCGATAGTCTTCCTAGTTCAAAAACTGGGAAGACTTCGAAAAAGACTTAAAATAAAAAAGGAAAAAACAAAAAACAAAATGACAATTTATATTGTTTTCCCGGTAGTCTTCCTAGTGTAAAACTGGGAAGACTTACCAAAAAATTCAGAATAAAATCCGAATATTTACAGAAAATGCTGAAAAACTTAGAAAAATGCATGAAAAATATATAAAATTCTAGAAAAATTCACAGAAAATTCCATAAATCCTAGAAAAATATGCAGAATATTAGAGATGCATAAAATTAATATAAACAGAAAAATTCAAACAACAATATTTACAATCTGAAAAATATCTAAATAATTCTAAATAAATATATTTTCAATAAAAATACATTTCTCCACTAAAAAAATATGAGAAAAATATTTTTAAAGAAAATAAAATATTCAGAGCTATTTAAATACACAAGCATGTACTATTAAATGAGAATTTTCAGTGAATATCATTACAATAGCAAAAGAAAATGAATTTTGAAAGAACAAACATGACAGAGATATTGTTAATCACTAAGACTGTTTAACATACCCAGTTTACCAACTAACTTGATAAATGTGGATTCGTCAACAGATTTAGTGAATATATCTGCAGTCTGTTCTTCTCTGGGTACAAAATGTAACTCCACAGTTCCATTCATGACATGCTCTCTGATAAAATGATACCTGATATCAATGTGCTTCGTTCTCGAGTGCTGCACAGGGTTGTTGGAGATTGCTATGGCACTTGTATTATCACAAAATATGGGGATTTTGTCTAATGCAAAGCCATAGTCCTTTAATTGATTCCGTATCCATAAGATCTGAGCACAACAGCTTCCAGCAGCAATATATTCAGCTTCTGCTGTTGAATTGGAAACTGTTTGCTGTTTCTTGCTATACCAGGAAATCAACCTACCTCCTAGGAATTGACAACTCCCAGAGGTACTCTTTCTATCCACAACACTACCTGCATAATCAGAATCTGTATATCCAACAAGATTAAAACCAGAATCTTTAGGGTACCAGATACCTAGATTAGGTGTACCCTTAAGATATCTCAAGATTCTTTTCACAGCAACGAGATGAACATCTCTAGGGTCCGCTTGGAACCTTGCACACAAGCATGTAGCATACATAATATCTGGTCTACTAGCAGTAAGATAGAGTAAGGAGCCAATCATACCTCTGTAGCTTGTAACATCTACCTTGATAGATTTGTCAGAAGCTCCAAGTTTGATTGCTGTTGAAGATGGAGTCCTTGCTGATGCTGAATCCTCCATGTGATACTTCTTGAGGAGTTCTTTGAGATACTTGGATTGACAAATAAATATTCCATTTGACCTTTGACTTACTTGTAATCCAAGAAAGAACTTCAGCTCACCCATCATACTCATTTCAAACTTACTCTGCATTAGCTCAGCAAATCTCTTACAGAGATTATCATTAGTAGACCCAAATATGATGTCATCCACATAGACTTGGACTAATATCATATCATTTTTGTGTTTCTTAGAAAAAAGAGTTTTGTCTATGATACCTCTAACAAAACCATTTTCTAAAAGAAAACCAGAGAGAGTGTCATACCATTTTCTTGGGGCTTGTTTGAGACCATAGATAGCCTTGAAGAGAAAGTACACAAAGTCCAGCAGCTCCTGATTTTCAAAGCCAGGGGGCTGTTCCACATACACTTCTTCATCAAGTTCACCATTCAGGAATGCACTCTTAACATCCATTTGATAGACTTTAAAATTGGAGTAAGCAGCAAATGCTAAGAACATCCTGATGGCCTCAAGTCTAGCCACTGGTGCATAGGTTTCATCATAATCAATGCCTTCAGCTTGAGAATACCCTTGTGCAACCAGTCTTGCCTTGTTCCTTGTAACAATGCCATCCTCATCTAGCTTGTTCCTGTATACCCATCTTGTACCAACTACTTTCTTGTTCTTTGGCCTGGGTACCAGCTTCCAGACTTGCTGTTGTTCAAATTGATTGAGTTCATCTTGCATAGCAATCACCCAATCTGGATCAGTCAGTGCTTCCTCAGTTTTCTTTGGCTCCATTTTAGATAGAAATGCTGAGAAAAGACATTCATTCTGAGAAGCTCTTCTAGTTTTAACTCCAACATCTGGATCACCAATGATCAGCTCAAAAGGATGAGCTCTATTCCAAACAGTCTGTCTTGGAAGATTTGATCTTGATGATTCGCCTTGAAATTCACTTTGATGTTGTGAGTGACTAGTTGATCCTTCATTTGCTCCCCCTGAGTTGTTGCCTGTTTGCCTTGATGATTCTTCTCCAGTGTTGGTGGTATCTCCATTGTTACCAGTGTTTCCACCACCATCACCATGATCATTATCATCATTGTTATTATCATCACCAGCAATAACTTCAGGTGGGTCTTCATCATCTGATTCTGAGTCTGGCAAGTTATCAAACTTCAGCTTTTCAGATGAGTCTTCTTTTTGGATACTGGGGAACTTAGTGTCATCAAAAGTAACATTGACACTTTCCTTTACTGTGTGACTGCCAACCACATAGACCCTGTAAGATCTTCTGGAATATCCAACAAAAATAGCTTCTTGTGCCTTTGCATCAAACTTGCCACGTTTAACATTGTCATCTATAAGCACAAAGCATTTTGCTCCAAATACATGAAAGTACTTGACAGTTGGTTTCTTGTTGTTCATGATCTCATACGGAGTCTTCATTAAGTCCTTGTTGATTAAAGTTCGATTCTGAGTATAACAAGCTGTATTCGCTGCTTCAGCCCAAAAGTACGTTGGAAGTTTGGACTCACTTAGCATAGTCCTAGCTGCTTCAATCAATGTACGATTCTTTCTTTCCACTACTCCATTTTGTTGAGGAGTTCTAGGGGCAGAATACTGTCTTGTTATTCCTTTATCAGCACAAAAATCAGTTAGAATGGCATTCTTGAATTCCGTACCATTATCTGACCTTATGGCTCTAACAGGGAATCTAGAATCCAGCTCAATCAACTTTACATGGCCAATCACCAGGAATGGGGTCTCATCCTTGGAATGTAGGAATAAAACCCATGTATATTTTGAATAGTCATCAACAATCACAAGTGCATATTGTTTCTTTGACATGGACATCACATTAACTGGACCAAACAAATCCATGTGCATATTGTTTCTTTGACATGGACATCACATTAACTGGACCAAACAAATCCATGTGCAGTAGCTGAAGAGGTTCAGTTATTGATGATGTGTCAGTGCCCTTGTGAGAAGCTTTCTTTGACTTTCCCTTCTGACATGCCTCACACAGTCCTTCCTGTGTAAATTCCATCTGAGGCAAACCTCTAACTAATTCCCTCTTGACTAAAGAGTTCATAGTTTTGAAGTTAAGGTGAGACATCTTCTTGTGCCATAGCCAACTATCATCTGATGAAGCTTTAGCATAAAAACAATTAACTTCATCTTTGAATCCCGAGTTCAGATCAACTATGAACAAGTCACCTTTCCTTACTCCTTGAAGAGCAGGCTTTCCATTCTTCTTGTGAGTGATCTGACACTTCTCTCTTTCAAAGGAAACAGCATATCCTCTGTCACAGAACTGACTGATGCTGAGAAGATTGAACGTCAGACCTTCCACAAATGAAACATCTTCAATGATAACATTTCCGTACTTCAAACAGCCATATCCTTTCGTAACACCCTTGCTGTTATCTCCAAAGGTAACTACTGGGCCAGCTTTCACAACCACATCTGATAGCAGGGCTCTATCTCCGGTCATATGCCTTGAACATCCACTGTCAAGAATCCACATAACACGGTTTACCTGTTTAACTCCCTGCAATATCAGATTGATTAGTCCTTCCTCGGAGCCCAAAATTGATTGGGTCCGGCATACTTAAAGAACTGGCCTTTGTCAGGCAAAACAACATTTTTAACTAAAACTACTTCAACCTCTTTCACATAAGAGCGTTTCCATTTATAGCCAGCCTTAACACATTTCTGAGTAGGCTTAGGGATAAATGAATCCACTTTAATATTAGGAGGATTAGCAGTCTTAGCTTTAACATGCTTCTTATTATTAACATGTTGACGTGGAGCAGTCTTATCACTAGATACATGCTTTTTATTAAAGAAAGCATACATAACATTAAAAGCACAAGACATGCAATTACTCACACCACATGCTTTATGAGAAGAATTAATAATAGGCATGTTAGAACAATTGTTTTGATCCAACTTATGGATATCTGATTTAGTCTTTTTAGTTGTAGCAACTTTGACTGGAATATCAGATATGCACTTTTTGGATTGCTCAGCTTCTAAAGCAACATCTTCTTCATGAATCTCCTCAGCAATAATGATAGAGTATTCATTCATAGGCTCTGCCTCAGACTCCTTACAGAAGGGTGTTTTAATACCCTTAAGTATATATGGAACAGCCTTCCCTTCAGATTTGAAGTTACAAGGGGAATTAATTCCAAGAAGTCCAATAGCCTCATTATAATCATACCCTATACTGACATGATTACCAATAGCTTGCTTATTCAGAATTTCTTTAGCAGTCTTACAAGAACTGAAATAAGCATTAGCTTTGGTCTTAAGCTCACTGATCTGATCTTTGAGAATGGTTTCCAGTTGAATATAACATTTAACCCTATTCTCAAGAAAAGCAATTTTCTCAGTAAGTTCATCCTGATTAACATGCACAAGTTTCAAATCTTTTAATTCCTTTTCAAGATTTGTGTTTAAAAGATTTATTCTATCATTTTCAGTGCGTGCACAACTTATGGTGCCACCAAGATGATAAATCATTTCAGTATCAGTAAAGGTTACCTCTGACATGTATCTGGATGAAGTGCTTTCCTCTTTAGCCATTAAAGCAAGGTTCCCAATCTCACCTGCTTCTTCATCACTGTCAGTGTCATCCCAACTCTTTCCCTCAGCAACATAGGCCTTCCCAATCTTGTTCTTCTTGCTAGAATCAAATGTGTTTCTAGTCACTTGCTTTGGCTTTCTGCACTCAGTAGCAAAGTGACCCAACTCATTGCAATTGTAGCATCTGATTATACTCCTATCCACAGTTCCAGTTTTGTAGCCACCCCTTGTGCCACTTGAAGATGAAGATCCACCTCTCTGAAATCTGGGTCTGAACTTAAGATTGGGATTTCTCTTGAATCTAAACTTCCCAAACTTTCTGACTATCAAAGCCAAATCACCATCCTCCAGCTGATCAAGTTCTTCCAAGGAATAGAAGTCACCACCAGATTGATCAATGGATGTTAATCCATATTCAGCATCAATAACATTCATGTGAGAACTGGAAGGTTGAACAGCCTTCACTTCCAGTTTCTGTGGGACTTCAGCAGCCAATGCAGTGGAGGTACCAAAAATCCTTCCAGTTCCATACAGCTCCTTCTGTTGAATCTGCTCCAGCTCATAGGTCTTCAAGACACCATACAATCTTTCCAAAGCAAGCTCATTCATGTCTCTTGCTTCTCTAATAGCAGATATCTTGTGCTCCAAATGAGGTGGAAGTGTAAGAAGGAACTTCTTGTTAATCTCCTTGTTGGTGTAGTGCTTCCCATTGAGATTCAGATCATTGATTAATTTGTTGTATCTTTCAAAAACCTGAGAGATACCTTCACCAGGGTTTGATCTGAAATGCTCATATTGTGAAGTGAGAATTTCCAGCATATTCTCCCTAACTTCCTCTGTCCCCTCATTGATTATCTCTATTGTTCCCCAAATGTGTTTGGCAGTTTCACAATTTAGAACATGATTATGCATGATAGGATCAAGACTCTCAATAAGGATCAACTGAAGACAGGAATCCAAGGTAACATCCTCTTTCTCATCAGGAGTGTATTCCTTGGGATCTTTAGGGTACATTCTAGCAGCCCTAGTCACAACATTATTCTCAACAACTTCAGGATCAATAATCATAGGGAGTTTGGGACCACTCTTCAGCACATCCAAGTATTTAGGATTTGCAACCTTAAGAAATAGGAGCATTTTCTTCTTCCACATTGGATAATGCTCCTTGCTGAATATTGGGATTTTAACTGTCCCCACTTTCTGTGCAGTAGACATCTTTTGAGATTTTTAGAATAAAAATAAAAAATCAGAGTTAAGAAAAAAAATCTCAAACAATTGGATCTTTGATTAGTATATCAATCAAAAGGCTCTGATGCCAATTGTTAGGTCCTGATAAGTTTGTAGAAGGGGGGTTGAATACAAACTATACTGTTTTATCGAAATTTGTTCTTTTAAGATTAAACAATTTAGAACAAATTAATGCGGAATAAAAACTGAAACAATATTCAAGTTAAATAGAAACTCTATTAAACTTGAGAGGTGTTACAATTTTGATCACTGATTACAAAGAACTTAATAAAACAAATCTAGAATAAATTCGACATGAATTTATCTATTTTTATAATAAAAAGGATCGAATACTAAAAAGTAGTTCGATATAAAATCTAGGGATTATGATCCGCTAGAAAGTCAAAGCAGTACAAGAGATACAATTCTTATGGATTAAATGTTAAGAAACAATACAAGAATTAAATCTCTGAATGATTTTAATGCTCGGACAGTTTGAAGTAATGAAGACAGAGAGAAATGAAATGTTCTTGTTTCTGTGTCTTTTCTTTCTTCAGTTGTTATCAATGTAATAAAGTCTCCTGCCTTGAATAAATACCTTTGCTTTTCTTTTTAATCAACACACGTGCAAATCCACTTGACAGTTCTGAATTTGTACTAGGAAGACAAGCAGAAAAACTATCATTTTGGCCTTGGAAGACTCTCGGGAAAACTAGGAATGGCTTAGGAAGACAATCGGGTAAACTGAGATTTGTTCTAGGAAGACAATCGGGATGAGTCTTCCTAGTTCAAAAAATAAGTCTTCCTAGTACAAAATCTAAGTTTTCCTAGTTCAAATATATTCTAATTTAAATAATTAACTAAATAAATTATGTATTAATTTAATTCTTTGCAGAATTAAATTAATAAATAATATACTTAATAATATTAATTATTTATAAGAGAATAAATAGAGTTAGTTGACTTCTCAATTAATTCCAGAATCACTTAAAACTTAGATAAATAACAAACACAATAGTACGTTGACACTCGATGTACTGTCTGGTTCATGAGTGACTAACGACAATGTCTGTTCTTTATCTATTTAACTTTAAGCAGTGATTCACTACCTTCTCATTCAAGAACTCCGTAATCAGTATCTTTTTCTGTCACCATTTGAAATCTCTGTCACTTTAATAAACCCACTGAGCTTGAATACTTCATTGAGGCTTGATCAATAAATTGAGCTTCTTTCAATGTAGAATCACTTCAAGTCTGTAGATGACTTTAATCTTCATTCTTTGACAGATATAACCTTCTGAGATTCCCGTGACAATTGATTTTTATTATTTACTTATTACATCTTAATTAAAGTTGAGTAGAATCCTCGGTGTTTACAAATAGGCCTGGACATATGCCTTTCAAGATTTATCCTTCAAGGAAATCAATACTTATCCACTAGGCTTCTAAATGCCTATATAAAGGGTCTGACCCCTCATCTCAGAACTACGTTTTAGACTTCATCCTCGAATAAGGACATACAAGTCACTACGTCCTTGGTGTGCCCCTGCCGCCATAGCCCCGAGGGCAACACCAAGAACTACGTTTTTGGCTTGATTCTCAATTACGAATTGAGATACGTAGGCATCTTGTGAGGACCGATTTAGTCACGAAACACGAGAACATCCATTAAAGGTCGAAGCTCTCTAACCCTAGCAATAAATTCGCAAGCACAGTTTTTATTCCAAAACATTTGGCGCCGTCTGTGGGAAAAGAACATCAACCATGACAAACACATGAAGAACTTCACGTGATCCACCATCGACTTCTGGTGTTCAAACGACATGGAGTCAGCCACCACCAGCTACTGGTACTCAAGAGAAGAATATCCCCCTCACCAATACTCAAGGACCAGATATCCCAATCTCAGTTGAAGGGACGAATCCCAAGAAGATGGTGGTTCATGGAGCCAGCCCCCAAACTTAAGAGATGACTCATCATCAACCAATCACATCATCTTAAGTGATTTTGAATGCACCCCGAGGCCTTCAACTTCATACTACTAATCTTCCCCAATACACGAATCAAACTTTGGGTATGCCACCTTATGGAATGCCTCCACGACCCCCCGTTAGGAGCAGTGGTCACAATCCACTATATCATGAATCATATGTGCCTCCTTATGTTCGAGGCCTGGAGCCCATTAATCAACAAACTCAGACTCAGAAAGTCCCTCTGATTCGAGACTTTTCTGGTCCCTATACCGAAGATGAAGATTACTCATCTGATGATGAAAGTGACGTTCCCTCAAGGAGAAGACGTCCTACCTAAACAAATCAGGAACCCCAAACTACTAAAGACAAGATTGCAGCATATGAAGCTGAGGCTGCAAGGCTTAAGAAGGTATTAGCAGAGGAAGAGGCAGTTAGAGCCAAAGACAAATCAACCGAGAGGGTTCCTGTAATTAACTTAGATCCTACACCGAGAACGCCAAGGAGGGCTGAAGCCCCAAAGGGTGAGCCCACTGAGTTGTTGCCCTTAGGAGATCCAGATGATCCTACACCCCCTTTTACTCAGGATATCATGAAAATTCATATATCTAGAAAGTTCAAGATGTCAACCATTAAGGCCTAAGATAGAATAGGAGACCTTGCTAATCATGTAAGAACATTCTCTAACGCACTATTGTTGCAACCTACCAATGATGCAGTCAAGTGCAGAGCGTTTCCACAAACCCTTGCGGGCATGGCTCAACGTTGGTACAGTCGTCTCCCTCCTAACTCTATTGGGTCTTTTAAGGAGTTGAGCAAGGCGTTCATCAACCAGTTTGTTAGTGGGAGAGTGCATGAGACGAGTTCAGCATCTCTCATGGGAATTGAACAAGGCAAGAATGAATCCTTGAGGGACTACATAAATCGATTTACCAGGGAGGCTCTTAAAGTCCCGGATCTGGAAGACAAAGTGGCCATGATAGCCCTGCATCAAGGAACCAATGACGACCACTTTAAAAGGTCTTTGGCAAAGCACCTCCCTGAAAGCATGTTGAAGCTACAAGACAGGGCTGGAAAGTACATTAAAGCTGAGGAGAGCATGAGAAAATATGAACCAAATACCGGGGGTAATGGAAACGGAAAAAAGAGGAAGGAGACTCAAGAGTTTGATGCAAGGGACAAGTACCCTAGAATAACAGAGGATTCTGATCCTGCACCAAAGAAGGGTAATCCTAGACAAAGATTCACGGAGTATGCAAGATTGAATGCTCTTAGAAGTCAAATCCTGATGGACATTGAAAAAGATGCTGATCTCCGATGGCCGAAGCCACTGAGGACTGATATGGAGAAAAGATACAAGAACCAATTCTGTCAGTTCCACTAAGAAGTTGGTTATGAAACCGATGATTGTAGACAGTTGAAGGATGAAATTGAATTCTTGATCCGAAGGGGAAAACTGGATAAGTTCACCAAGGATGGGAATTGAGGAAACCAAAGAGGAAACTATGAGAAGAAAGACTATGACATAAGGAAATCAAGATCGTAATCCTAGACCCCGAGGTCCAGTTATCAACATGATATTTGGAGGACTGACTACGGCTGGCTATTTCAGGGATTCACGAAAAGCTTATGCTAGAGAGGTAATGACTGTTGTTGGAGAAGCACCGAAGCGTGCCAAAACAGAAGTTGCCATTAGCTTCGATGATTCTGACCTAGAAGGGGTAAAATTTCCTCATGATGACCCATTGGTCATCACACTTGTGACAGACAATTCTGAAACCAAGAGAGTTCTGGTTGATAATGGAGATTCTGTGGATATCTTATTCCACGATGCTTTCATCAAGATAGGATATACTGACTCACAGTTGACACCCTGAAACATGCCTATTTACGGATTCAATGGAGTCGAATCAAAGGTAGAAGGCA
This sequence comes from Heracleum sosnowskyi, assembly GCA_030848705.1. NCBI lineage: Eukaryota > Viridiplantae > Streptophyta > Magnoliopsida > Apiales > Apiaceae > Heracleum > Heracleum sosnowskyi. The sequence goes on from CM061237.1 coordinate 16,822,889, forward strand.
CAATCTAGCTCCCCATGATTATAGGGCAGGGCTCGAAGATAACGACTCAAATGCTAAACTTCTTCGTTATAAAGGCAACCTCTACTTATAATGTAATCCTTGGAAGGACTGGCCTTCATGCTTTTAAGGCTTTTGCCTCAACATACCACTTGAAAATAAAGTTTCCTATAAGGAACGGGGTTGGTGAAGATCGAGGATATCAGAAAATGGCTAGAAGTTGCTATGTTGCCGCACTAAGACCTAATGGAGTCGGGGGGCAGGTTCTCCCAATTGAGGACATGAATTCAAGAGATGATGAAGATAGAAGGGGAAAGCCAACTGAGGATTTGATCCTTATCCCCTTAGTTCCAGGAGAACCACTTACATTGGAGCACTGTTGCCTGAACCCTGGAAGGGCAAGATTATATCTTTCCTCCAAGAGAATGAAGATGTTTTTGCTTGGACAACAGCTGATATGCCAGGGATTGATCCCCAATTGATAACTCACAAGTTGAAGGTAGATCCCGAAAGGAATACGGTGAAGCAAAAGAAGAGGAACTTTGCTCCAGAAAGGCAAGAGGCCATAAATCAAGAGGTAGATAAGCTCTTGGAAGCATGATTCATTGAAGAGATTCAATTCCCTGAATGGTTGCCTAACCCGATAATGGTCAAGAAAGCCAATGGAAAGTGGTGAATGTGTGTAGACTTTACGGACTTGAACGATGCATGTCCTAAGGACTATTTTCCCTACCAAGGATCGACACTTTAATAGATGCCACTGCATGGCACGAAATGCTAAGCTTCATGGATGGCTTCAGCGGATACAACCAAATCAAGATGCATAAGGATGAAATTCACAAGGTATCAATCATTACTGATTTTGGTGTTTACTACTACTTAGTTATGGCCTTTGGACTCAAGAATGCAGGTGCCACATACCAAAAGTTAGTGAACAAAATTTTCAAACATCTCATGATTGGCACGATCATGGAGGTTTACGTGGATGACATGTTAGTTAAAAGCCTCGATAAGGTCGATCACATAGAGCACCTTCGAGAGGCATTTGAAGTGTTGAGACACCATAAAATGATGTTGAATCCTGTCAAGTGCACATTTGGCGTAGGTTCAGGAAAGTTTTTGGGTCTGATGGTCTCTAAAAGAGGAATTGAAGCCAACCCCGACAAAATTAAAGCAATTGTGGATATGGAACCACTGTGTTAGGTCCAAAGTATCGTAGAAGGGGGGGGGTTGAATACGATACTCACAAATTATTCAATTTTGTTCGCGGATAAATCATTCAGTTCTAATACGAAATCAAATGCACCAAATCAAAACACGAGTCGGGGAATATATCGTTTTATAAATATATACCTCGAGGGGTGCTACAATTCTAATCCGTAGATTAGCTTCAATGAGTTCAAGGTTACACAAAATCAATACAATGATAGAATTCTCTGGCTCAAACTCTCTCTTCGTAAATGCTTCTGTGTTGAATCCTCTCTACTGAAGAAGACAATACTTCTTTCCTCTATTAATTGTAGACTTAACTGAAAAACTATCGAACCAAATTAATTAAATAATCTTGGCCGTTCATTCTTCATCAACCTGACAAAACAAACAACCTTTTCACCTGCTCCTCCATTTGAAAAACCATCGAATAATTAAAGTAATTTTCCTTTCGATAGTTTTTAAATAAAAACTATCGAATGACAAATTACTTATTAACTAGCTTTATAGCCCGTGCGAGGCACGGGCATGTTCTAGAATATTGTGTAAGTTTTATTAATTTCAATGTATTTTATGAATTACAGATATATTGATATGAGATAATTATAATATAGATTAAAATGTCATTTCGAAATTTGAGAGTATAATTATCATTTCGCATTGAATAAATTGACTCATTGAAATTCTTAGTTCATTTAAAAATTATTGCATTCTCCACCCCATCCTGAAATCTCCCCCTTTCTACCTTCTATTTTCGACATCACTCTTTGGAGACCCCCCACTTACTCAATTGGATCTAGCCCGCAGGCTTAAATGGATCGCATATTTTTCACAAAACCCCGATCCGGTTCGAGCTGAATAAACCAAAATTTAATCTCGATTTGGACGTAGTCTTGATCATGATAAAAGTCCAATCCAAAAAGTTAGAATTTTCAATTAAATCTCGGATAAAAGCTTAAATTTTTTAATTAAATCCGAAAAAATAAAAAAAAGTTAAAGTTAAAGTTATCAATAACTAAAATAATTTGTAAAAATCCGAGTTGGCCCCTCCTGACCTGACCCTATCTACAGGTATAAATATTTTAGAGGAAATTTGTCTCGATTTAAAAAAGTCCGGCCCTATCGGATATCGAAAAATCCGACCTGAATCCGGATTACGTTCATCTCTATTCAGGGTAACAACTATAGAGGTGCTTATATTATTACTTATATTATCTGATATGTATGAACATATTTGAGACAAAATGATTACTATTTTGTATTATTTTGTATAATTGGATGCTCGGACTAAAAAGTGATATTATGTGACTAAAAATGCATTTGTACTTTGTCTTAAAATTGTGAATACAAAGGAAGAAACATAATTAAATTTAATTAAAGAGATACGTGTCTATTGGATATACTTTATACCAATAACCACTTTTATTAATAATCAGACAAATGAAATTATCATAAAAGAATCTTGAATAAAAACTAAAGTGTAAAATAATATTTGTGAAAGACATTACCATACTAATGGATTTTATACCACAACAAAAAAGCCCAAGTAGCTCAATGGTTAAATTGGTGACTTGAAATTCTTAGTAATTAGTATTGAAGTGTCTTAGGTTCGATTCCCATCAAGATAAAAAATTTCTTACATTTTTATAACATTTGACTTTGGAGGGGCAGTTATGTAATTTCAAGTTGTTGAATAAAATGTTTCACAAAGTCCTTGTTGCAGTATAAGATATATAATAGATGGTTTTCTGATAGATTTTCTTAATCACATTCGATGGTTTTCATTAAGGAAAAACCATTGAACTATTTCTTTTGTACTTGATCTTTTGAAAAACCTTTTGAGTTTCAGGGTGTTTAGATTCAGACTAAATCAATTTCTTCTGAGACGATAAAACAACATGATCTTTTAAGTGCTGATAACTGGTGCAACTGGTCTGGTTCATAGATGAATACCACTTGATCAATTCTTCTATGTCTTCAATTCAATGCTATTGATAAGTCCTTTGTCGTTCTGGTTGCTTCAAATAAATCACTGGAACCCTGTGGTACTGACTCTAAATCATTCACATACTTCTGTAGTCTTGAAAGTCTTGTTTCTTTATTTGTCACTGAGGCTTGAACATTTTCATGAACTTCTTTCCGTGACTTGTTTACGGACTTCAAGAATACATACCATATTTTGATTTTTTGAGTTTACCTTTTCTTCTTTGATTCTGGATTCCTGTGCTTCTGTTAATATTATTGTCTGTATTGTCCTTTGTTGTGTTGTAGTTATCTCTGTTACATCTTATGTTACATTATGCTTTACAATCTCCCCCTATTTGATTGTTAGAGTTCGACAAGCAAATACCTCGAGGATAACTCAACTAACTAAGGAAACATGAAACTAATTAAAGTAAGACAACTTAATAATATTAAATGCATTCTGGATAAGATACATACATTTCCATATTTCAAAATACAAAAAACATTAAAAATTTATACAACGAAGTTGCTCCTCTAGTCTGAGCTGATAGTTCTTTTGTTCTTTACTTCAAGTCTTCAGTCCATCTCAATCTCACCTTCTTCAATCACTGGATTGTAGTTAGCAGCTTGATAATCAATCACAGAAGGATAGTGCAGTGGTTCTCCAGGTTTAAGGATTGCTCCTTTGATGTGTCTTCCAATGTATTCAACCCCTTGTCCCACTCCAGCCCACAACCATGCAATGTTAACATCTTTCTTGTTTAGATTTGGCATGTTTGGAAGTCTGGTATGCACTTCCAATCCTTTCTCCACTCTCTTCCTATAGTAGGGAACATTCTCCATTAGATATCTTCTTAGAGTGTCTGCTGCTTTGTCCTTCTCCGTTGATGTGAATCCAGTGGATCTAAGATACTTCTCAACTGATATTAGATAATTATTTGGATAATATCTCAGTTTGTCCTCCGTTAGATAGCAGATTCTGAACAAGTCATTCATCATGAATCTAACCATAGGAGGTTTTTCAGTAATCTCTGAATTGACCTTCTTCAAGATTTCCTTAACATGCTCACGGAGCAATTCATTCAGCCTTGTGGTTCTTTGGATCTTGATGAGTAACACCTGTAGTTCTGTGTGTTGGGACATATGATTATTGTTCTACGTGTTACTATATGATTGATTATGAGTTCGAAAAGAAAACTTTACCTTATCGCTACGATTCTGATCCACGTCTTCTACTGAATTCCTTGATTCCCTTTGAGCGAAGTGTGGCCTTCGATCTCCCAAAGTTTCCTCTCCTTAAAGCCTCGAAATCCCAAAACCCTAGCTCCTTGCGGCTGCCCTAGGTTTTTAATCTCGAATTATTCTTTTTTGCAGCTTTAGGAGAACAAGAATATATATAGGCTCCAGTAGGGATCATGGACAATTAGGTCGGGCCTCCCAATGACATTCTGGGTCAAGCCCAATGTCATTAAATATTAGTTCTATCCACTAACGAATTAATATTTGCACTACCTTTCCTAATACCGTAATTATTTTATTATTAAATTCGGCTCCTTATTATTTGCTTATTAAATTCCCCATGTTTAAGATATCGTATGTCCATTAATTAAATTAATTTCTGATAATTAATTTAATTAATATCTTTTTTATCCTTGATCATCCACTCAACCTTATAATTATGCAAGAACAAATCTGCCTGCAGGACTAAAGCATAATTATCTTTATGAGCTTTCAAGAGGACATCATCAACCCGAATATTATCAGGACATGGTTTCCTTATGTAATTAATATCCCACTCTGCATGCAATGTCATTGCTCAATACATAATATTATAATTACCAATTAATTACATCACATATGAATCAAAGCATGTGCATTGCATACAAGTGTCAATCACTACACTTGGATTGAGAACCTAAGCATTAATAATATCATAGAATCTTAGTTCTTCTTTATTATCAGAATAGAAGAACAATTCTAATATTTCGATCCTGTTCAATATACACAAAGTATACAAGTATTATTTAATAGTCAAGATAAACTATTCCCAAATAATACTTCAGTTATTCCAGTGGTTTGTCTAATTCCACTTAAACTGTGAACCCTTTATATTATATATAGACACTGATAATTTAATCTTCTGTTATCCCAATTGATACTAAATTATCCACAATATATAATAAACAGACAATGTAAAAATATGCAATCAAGATTCTCAATAAAATGGACAATGTTTATATACTACAAATGAATAGTTTAGTATAAAACCCAACAATCTCCCACTTATACTCAAGCTATTCTTTGAGTATATCAGTGTTTATTAATATAATCCACTACCAGTTTAAATAACTATTCTGTGACCAGACATCTGACTCCTATCGCCTCCACGTGTTCTTCGAAAACCTTAGCTGGTAAACTCTTCGTGAAAGGATCAGCACGGTTGTCCTTTGATGTTATATCAGTCACAATAATATCTCCTCGCTTAACGAACTGTCGTATGAGGTGATACTTACGCTCAATGTGTTTTGCTGCCTTATGTTCTCGTGGTTCCTTTGTATTTGCAACAGCACCAGTATTATCACAATAAATTGTGATTTGCCGTGGCAAATTAGGAACTACATTCAAATCCAACAGGAAATTCCGGAACCATATAGCCTCCTTGGCTGCCTCAGAGGCTGCCACATATTCAGCTTCCATGGTTGAGTCTGCGATGCATTTCTGCTTCACACTCCTCCATATTACAGCTCCACCTCCTAAAGTAAAAACACACCCCGAGGTTGACTTCCTCTTATCCCTATCTGTCTGGAAATCTGAATCGGTATATCCCACAGGAAACAAGTCTGAAGCCTTGTAAATTAACATATACTTCTTAGTCCTTCGCAGGTACTTAAGTATCGTTTTTACTGCACTCCAATGTTCCTGACCTGTATTGGACTGATATCTACTGACCATGCCTACGGCAAAGCAAATATCAGGTCTCGTGCATAACATAACATACATTAAGCTTCCACATGCTGAAGCATAAGGAACTGCTTTCATGTTCTCTATCTCCTTAGGTGTCTTAGGACACTGCTCCTTTGATAGAGAGACTCCATGTCTAAAAGGTAAATTACCCTTCTTAGAGTCCTGCATGTTAAAACGAGCCAATACCTCATCAATGTACGGTTCTTGAGATAAAGCCAACGTTCTTTTCTTGCGATCTCTTATAACTTTGATCGCAAGAATGTATGCGGCTTCACCTAAGTCTTTCATTTCAAATTGTTTGAACAACCATGCCTTAATAGATGACAACATCTCTACATTGTTTCCAATGAGCAAAATGTCATCTACATATAGTACTAGAAAAACCACTGTATTTCCTTCACTTTCCCTATACACACATGCTTCGCTTGGACTCTGATCATAACCATTTGTCTGGACGGCCTGATCAAAATGAATGTTCCACTCCCTGGAAGCTTGTTTCAGTCCAGAAATGGACTTCTTAAGCTTACACACTAGATGCTCTTGGCCCTCTTTGATGAATCCCTCTGGTTGCTGCATATGGATGTTTTCATCAAGACTTCCATTTAGGAAAGCTGTCTTGACATCCATTTGCCAAATCTCATAATCGAGATGAGCTGCTATAGATAAAAGAATCCGGATTGACTTAAGCATGACTACCGGAGAAAAGGTTTCCTCATAATCAATTCCTTGTTTCTGAGTATACCCTTTCGCAACAAGTCTTGCTTTCCAGGCTTTCACCTTTTTGTCAGATCATCTTTTTCTTTTGTATATCCACTTGCATCCAATGGGTTTTACACCATTGGGTGGTTCTACGAGATCCCGGACTTTATTGGAATACATAGATTCCATCTCATATTGCATAGCCTTTTGCCAAAGATCTGCATCCTTATCTTGCATTGCTTCTTCGTATGTCCTGGGATCCTCATCATGTTCACCAGAGACTAAGTCCGAAGACTCTCCCAAAAACATGAACCTCTCAGGTTGTTTAACAACCCTCCCACTACGATGAAGCATTGGTGTGGTATTAGTGATAGGTTGTTCATTTACTTGTGGTTGTTCTACTTGTACCGGTGGCATATTAGAATTATCTTGTCCTCCCACTATTTCCTCTAAAACAACAGTACTCATGGGTTTGTGATTCATTATATAGTCTTCCTCTAAGAATCTAGCATTGGTGCTTACAATGATATCCCGATCCTTAGGACTATAAAACAAATACCCTTTTGTTCCCTTGGGATAACCCACAAACAGCCTCACTTCTGTACGAGAATCTAACTTAGTCATGTTCTTGTTCAGCACATGTGCTGGACAACCCCAAATCTGAATGTGTTTCAAACTAGGTTTGGTACTAGTCCACAATTCTTTTGGAGTTTTTGGAACTGACTTAGAAGGTACCAAGTTTAGAAGATAAGCCGCTGTTTCTAGAGCATGCCCCCAAAACGACTTGGGTAAATTCGAATAACTCATCATCGATCTAACACTCTCTAAAAGAGTCTGGTTCCTTCTTTCTGCTACACCATTCTGCTGAGGTGTGCCAGGTGCAGTCAACTGGGATGAAATCCCATGTTCTGATAAATATTCTCTAAATTCTCCAAGCAGGTATTCGCCCCCACGATCTGATCGTAGTGACTTGATACATTTTCCTGAATGTTGCTTCTCCACACTTGTTTTGTACTCTTTGAATTTTTCAAAGCACTCAGACTTGCGGTGCAACAGATAAATGTATCCGTATCTCGAATAATCATCAATGAAAGTGACAAAATATTCATACCCACCTCTCGCTTGGATATTCATAGGTCCACATAAATCAGTATGAACCAATTCTAACACATCTTTGGCTCTATTTCCTTTTGCCTTAAAAGGTCTACTGGTCATTTTTCCTTCCAAGCAAGATTCACAGACTGGAAATGGCTCCACTGCCAACGAGCCTAAAGGCCCATCTACTACCAATCTTTGAATCCTCCTCAAGTTAATATGACCTAATCTCAAGTGCCAAAGATATGTTTGGTTCAATCCAGAAGGTTCCTTTCTTTTACTAGAGGTAGAAAATGTATTATTAATTTCACTTGGTTGCAGCATTGGTTCTATAGGATTAATAATATATAAATTGTCTTGCAATGTACCAGAACATATAACTCGTTTATTCATCATAATGGAAACATTACGATCCAAACAAACATTATAACCATCCATAACAAGTTTAGAAACCGAAATTAAATTCCTTCTAAATGAAGGTACATAAAGACAATTATTCAAAACCAAAATCCTATCATAACCAAAAGATAAAGAAATAACTCCAACTGCAACCACTGCTACTTTCGTAGCATCTCTCATGAACACATATATCTCGCCATCTCTAAGCAGCCTGGTTTTCTGGAACCCCTGCATGGAATTACAAACATGATCAGTGGCTCCTGTGTCTACACACCAAGTGCTCGTAGACATAGCCGCTATATATGTTTCTGTAACAAGAGAAAGAGACATACCAACATTGTTCTTCTTAGAAAGAGGACAATCCTTTTTCCAGTGACCCGACTGCTTGCACTTGAAGCACTTGCCCTTAGGCTTCTTCACTGAATTCTGAACTCCCAATGGTTTCACAACTTTCTGTGTCTGAACCTTCTTCTTCTTCTTTCCTTTCGGCTTTGAAGAAGAAACTTTCTCAACCACATTTACCTGAACATGCTGCTGAAATAATGATTCGGTTGCCTGAAGCTCTGTCAGAAGTTCTGCAAGACTATACAACTTCTTGTTCATGTTGTAATTCAAGCGAAACGGCTCAAAGCTTTTTGGCAAACTCATAAGTATGATATCGACCTGCGTTTCCGCATCAATATCAGCACCAAGGACCTCTAGTTCATTTATATGAGACATCATCAGAAGAACATGGTCCCTTACAGGTGTTTTTTCAGCCATCTGAGTGTTCATTAGAGACTTCATTGCTACTTACCTAGCAGCCCTATTCTGATCTCCGAAAAGCTCCTTGAGATTATAGAGCATATCTGCAGCAGTGGTCATGGCCTGATGCTGATGTTGCAAAACACCCGACATTGCTACCAGAATGTAACATCGCGACATCTCATCTGCCTTAGTCCACTTCTTAAAATACTCTTTTTCCTCATCCGGAGCATCGGCAGCAGGCTGTTCCGGTTTGGGTTCAATAGTACAAAATTTGAACTCTTCAGCAGTCAACACTATGTCCAAATTGCGTTTCCATTCAATATAGTTAGGTCCGGTAAGTTTGTTATCCTTAAGTATGGTGAAAAGTGGATTAAAGCCCATTCTATCCTGAGAATCATGCATATAACACTTAATCAGAAAATTGCATATATTTTAAAACCTATTTGTTTCCTCTAACAATTAATTAAAATTAATGCACTAATATTTAAATTCCATAAATATCTGGTACGCCATGATGGGTGACATATATACCATTTAAATTTAAATATTACTTCGGTCCTACTACTAGATAATACGCCACGTTAGGGTGGACTATATATTATCTTTCATAGCTAAGTGTATACCATTATTTAGATCTTAAGTTGCCTTTAGTCAGACCCATCCGTTCGATGTATCAATGGATAAATCCCAGGTGTTTTCGGTGAAGTCACAGACGGACTCGCTTAAAAACACAACCCCTAAGACAGAAATATCCATTATCAACATCAATCATGGAATGTCCAACTTTTTTCTCGAATTCTATGAAACTTGGTATGTCACGATGGGGTGAGCTTACCTTTCAATATTCGTGATTAACTTAAGAAGATTGTCCTAGTAATATCCTTAACACTACCCAGACGTCATAAATCATACGCCACGATGGGTGACATATATCCAATTCATAATCGTCCTAGTGTTAAATTACATACAACCAATAATGGATGACCATGGGATCTAATATCAAATTAATTCCCTCTCCCACTTAGTATTTTACTTTGAGGATATTTTTTTTATATCTACATGCATCGTCCTATGTTAATTCTTCGAGGTCCACATGTTATCATAATAACAAGACAAAGAACACATAACATAGAAGAACATGGCATGACGATCAACATAATTAAAGCATAGCATATAACCCTATGTCCATGTCGTTCTAGCATACTAAGGTTAGTATTGCATGGCATAATAATCACGTAAGGCATATAAAATTGCAATAATTAAAATAAATAGCAGAAATTATGTAAAACATAATAAAACACATCCACTATTATGGCCCCAGAAAATTAGCTTCGAATTCTTTCGTTGAAAATTTTCCGAAATCTTCAGGAGCCTATTTGGAGGCCTAAACAGCGTCAGAATGGGTCGAAAAATCGGGGAATGATTCTTTAGATGCATTCTAGCCTGTTCGTCTCGTTCTTCCGTTTCCGAAAAGTGCTTATTCGCCCAAATCGGACATCGTATGCAAAATCTGCAGCCAAAACAGCGAAGCTCCCACGAAAACAGTATGGCGCAGCGGAAGAACCCTGTTTCTCGTATCTCCGATGTTTAAACAATTACATACAACATAATACAGCAAAACAAACCTATTCTATTACATACATCTGATCATAATCTTAACTATCACGATAAACCCTCGTGATTTACAACAATCAAACATCCACGATAAACCACGTGATTTACAACAACCAAACATCCACGATAAACCACGTGGGATCCAATCACATAATCAAATAAAACATGACCATAATAGTGGATTACAACCTGCATCACAGAATCAATACAAGCAACCACCATATACATTCATATATAATTACGACATGGACATCATATCATAAAACGCAGAACTGCATAACCAAGCTCTGATGCCAATTGTTGGGACATATGATTATTGTTCTGCGTTTTACTATATGATTGATTATGAGTTCGAAAAGAAAACTTTACCTTATCGCTACGATTCTGATCCACGTCTTCTACTGAATTCCTTGATTCCCTTTGAGCGAAGTGTGGCCTTCGATCTCCCAAAGTTTCCTCTCCTTAAAGCCTCGAAATCCCAAAACCCTAGCTCCTTGCGGCTGCCCTAGGTTTTTAATCTTGAATTATTCTTTTTTGCAGCTTTAGGAGAACAAGAATATATATAGGTTCCAGTAGGGATCATGGACAATTAGGTCGGGCCTCCCAATGACATTCTGGGTCAAGCCCAATGTCATTAAATATTAATTCTATCCACTAATGAATTAATATTTGCACTACCTTTCCTAATACCGTAATTATTTTATTATTAAATTCGACTCCTTATTATTTGCTTATTAAATTCCACATGTTTAAGATATCGTATGTCCATTAATTAAATTAATTTCTGATAATTAATTTAATTAATATCTTTTTTTATCCTTGATCATCCACTCAACTTTATAATTATGCAAGAACAAATCTGCCTGCAGGACTAAAGCATAATTATCTTTATGAGCTTTCAAGAGGACATCATCAACCCGAATATTATCAGGACATGGTTTCCTTATGTAATTAATATCCCACTCTGCATGCAATGTCATTGCTCAATACATAATATTATAATTAACAATTAATTACATCACATATGAATCAAAGCATGTGCATTGCATACAAGTGTCAATCACTACACTTGGATTGAGAACCTAAGCATTAATAATATCATAGAATCTTAGTTCTTCTTTATTGTCAGAATAGAAGAACAATTCTAATATTTCGATCCTGTTCAATATACACAAAGTATACAAGTATTATTTAATAGTCAAGATAAACTATTCCCAAATAATACTTCAGTTATTCCAGTGGTTTGTCTAATTCCACTTAAACTGTGAACCCTTTATATTATATATAGACACTGATAATTTAATCTTCTGTTATCTCATTTGATACTAAATTATCCACAATATATAATAAACAGACAATGTAAAAATATGCAATCAAGATTCTCAATAAAATGGACAATGTGTATATACTACAAATGAATAGTTTAGTATAAAACCCAACACTGTGTACGTTCTCTGTTCGAAAAACTTAGTAGAAATCACAAATGTATCTTTCTCAATGAAGTTGATCACTATGTTCCAGGCACCATTTGCTTTAACCCCATCTTTCAGAAAGATAAGAGAGTTTCTCAATGCAGTGAAGTAAGTCTGATCTTCCTGATTTGCACTTCTTATATCTTGAATGATAACTTCCACCTCAGCATTGTCGTTGACTTATAAACCGTGTTCAACTCCGCAAAAAGTGTTGTAAGCTACCTCCCAATCTTTTCCTTGTTTCTGTGCCAAATCAATCATCTTCTTCTTCCTTGCTTCATTATACATTTTGAATCTCTTCAGCTTTTCCTTCCTCAGAACTACTTGGTGAGTTTCCTTCTCAGCCTGCCTGGCATCTCTTTCTGCTTTCTCAGCTCTCAATCTCTCCAAGGCAGCTTCTTGTTCTGTTGCAAGAGGATTTGCTTCTTCCATATCATCATCCAAGATAGGATGTTCAATTGGCTCTGGATAATATGGCCCATGCTCTTCCAGTGGTTGTTTCTCGTGCATGAATTCAAATCCCTCTTCAACATCTCTCTCTACAATGTCTTCAATCCAGTATTGTCTCACTGGAATAGTGGTTATGATCTTCTCATTAGTTTCCCATTTACCCCATCCTTCCCATGCAGCCCATCCATCTTTCTCCCCCTTAGTTGAGGAATCCTCCACGAAGTTATCCTCAGCATACTGGGTTGTTGAAGGACCAGGTTTTTGATTTGAAGGACCAGGTTTTTGATTTGAAGGACCAGGTTGTAGGTTTCTCAACATATTCCAGATTGACTCTACTCCGTCACTTTGGTTCTCCATGAATAGAGCAATGTCCTTGTTCATCTCTTGCATAGAAGCTAGCTTCTGGTCAATATCACTCGGTCTTGAGTTGGTAGTCTGCTCAATTTTGTCCAATCTTTTGTTGAGACGAGACTCCGCTCTTGATAGGGTGTTCATTGCATCCTTGACCCTAGCTTGACCATCCCGGATAACCAGAACGTCCTCATTTAAAGCTTCTTGTCCTTGTTGTAGGGCATGCACTTGATTCATAAAATCATCTCTAAGTTCCTTGACGTCTGCTCTCAAGTCGACCAGTTCTTCCATTGCTTCCTTCTTCAGGGAGTCCACTGCTTGTTTAGTACCTGTTATAGTGCCAGATGCACTGCCTAAGACCCTGTATGTTCTTCTGGAATCAGCTGCAGCCAAGTCAATCTTCTGTTGAATAGTAGTTAAAGAAGCATCAGCTTGACTGGTGGAGATCCCTTGGTCAAAGGAAGGCCGCGGAGGGACTTTGAATAATGGATTTCCTTCACGATCATGAACTGTCATCTCCTTGAGAGTGGATTGTACATGTAGTTCTCTGTCTATAGGCAATAGCAAATCATCAATATTTGTTAGGGTTTGGGTGTCACTCCTCACATTTGGCTCTGGGTGTTCACTCAACGTTTCTGTTGGTGTTTCACTCATTTTTCCTTTTCCACTCAAGTGTATGTGTTTTTGTTTCACTCATTCCCTTTGTGCTAGTTGTACCTGCATCAGAAATCACCATAGCCATCCTTAAGGAGGTCACCGGTGGTGCAATGGGGCTTCGCAAGTCCCCGTCCTTGGATATACCAAGTTGCTGATCATCCGTAGATGATGTATCCTTTGAAGGATCTAGAGTTTGAATCTCTAGGAGGCTAGAATCAGGCTCTATTAACAGCAGAGATCCTGAAACTCCCTCTAAAGTCTGTGAAGACTTTTCCTCAGTTAACTCCTCAATTAAAATTGATTCATTGTCACCGAGTTGCCGATCCGCACATACGTCAGACCCTTTACCCGCAGGATCCAGATATGTTCCATCTGGGGAGCTAGATAATGACCCTTGAAATTGTACATTTAGGTCAAAACCTTCTCTCGTCGTCTGTGAAGACTCTTGGTTCAATTCAGAACCTTCAACCAGTGAACCTGACCGTAATATGGTCGGAACAGCAGTTGCTTCCGTCAATTCTTCCTTATTTGATTGAGCTATTGGTTCAGATATAACTTTGGTTAGTGTAGCCCAATCAGCATCAGAAAAATCTGTGAAGGGCTCTTTGGAAGTTTGAAATGAAGTTTCAATAGTTGCCTCGTTTTCTAGTATTCTCTTTTTAGAGGAAGGCAAAGCTGTTGTTGAAGGGCGTATCTCCTTATGTGGTGCTGCTAAGGCACTATCTCCCTCTACACTCAAGGATATCTGAATGTTAGGTATAGTCGGGGAAGGAGGTTCGTTTATGTTTTCATTTGGCTCGTCCAAAGGCTCTATGACCATGGTTAGAGATTGTGGGTTTGCAATCTCTTGGTCAGGAATGGCCACTGAGGGATCTGGATCAACATCCATTGGTTGAGGTTGTGGAGCCACAACAGGTTCAGGAACATTACCTTCGTTTACCTGTTCCCTTGGGGGAAGAAGTGGTAGGGGTACCGTTCTTAGATAATCAGTTAGAACAATAGGCACCCCTGGAAGATGATTCTTCTTGATAAGAGCTGTTATAGCATTGCTCTTCATCTTCATGCACTCCATGGTCTCCTCGCCTTCAAAAATCTCCCGTTCTTCAGCTGTTAACACATCATTCAGAATTAGTTGTAGGAACCTAGGATAGAAACAAAGCACATCATACATGCCTGCTCTTTCATCCAGAGGTCCCATGCACAAAATTATTTGATCAATCACAAGCCTTCCAATGTTTATATGCCTATTGTTAGAAATGACAAACCCTATTTTCTAAAAAAATAGTGGAATTCCATGCAGATTTGTAAGCTTAGCAATAAAAACATGGATTAGAGTGTGAAAGAAGAAATTCCATGGCTTGGTCAAGTAATGCTTTAGGAACTCTCCCACAAAGAAGTTTGGTTGTTGACTTCTAATGAGAGTGAAGAAAGCATGTATTTCTTCAGTATTGGGATCAGGAACAAGGTTTTCTGTTGGAAAATGTAAAACCCTATTAACATCATATTTCGTCACCCTTATTGTTCTGCCCCTTGGCACAACAAAACTGAAAGAACTTATATTATTCTCTGATGTGTCAGTGGTTGTCGTGTACAATGCAGTCAATTGATCAATATAAAGGACCACATGAGTACTCAATGCATAAGCCACTAAAGAACGTGTGTTCAGAAATTGTGCCCATGCACGAAACTGTAAGTTCGTTATGGATTTCACATTCTGATACGAGACATGATTAGTTTTAGTTACGATAAATTCTCCGGCCATTATTTTTCAAATTTCCAGAAAATTTAAATTAAACCAAAACTAATTTTCAATTAATTATTTCTAATTAATTACCTTAAACAAAATAACCCCTTTTTTTCTTCTTAAAAACACAAACTCGAATCAAACACTACTTAAATCAGAACCCTAATATGTTAACTTCAAATAACCACTATAATCCAAAGAAATTAATTGAAAGACAATCAATTTCTAAAGAGAAGTACTGATAACAGTTTTATAAGGTTCAAATTCGAGTTCGATAGTTTCTTCTTTACTGAAGCTTCAAAAACTCAAAAGAAACAAACTTTCACGGTTAAAATCAATTAACAATGAAAGAACAGTAACTTTTTCAAGTTTTAATCGGTTAAAATGAAGAAAATATCGAGAGTGATGTTCTTGTCTGTGTATGTAATTGTGTAAGTATAAAACAAAGCTTTTCTTAGATCTGAGAATAAGAGGGAAAAAAATGCTAAGGCAGTGTTTTATGCTTTTTCAACTGACAGGGGTAATTTTGTAAAATCACTGTTCGATAGCTTTTAAAATAACTATCGATAGTTTTCTCAGAGGGGCAAAAATGTCAACTTCACTTCGATAGTTTTTGAAAAACTATCGAAGTGTTTAAAAATAGGAATTTAAAACGTTTTTCTGAAAAACTATCGAAGGTTGTTTCTGTGTAAAACAAAAACTATCGAAGTTGTCTTTTATGAAAAACTATCGAGAATTTAAATATTTCAAGAATTAAATTCCATTCGATATATTTTTCAACTGAATTTCAAAATCTATCGAGAATTGTCTTCGATAGTTTTCTTTTCCTTTTCCAAAAACTATCGAAAAAGCTTTCGATAGATTTCTTCTAGTACTTAGAAAAACTATCGAATTTCCTAAATTCGATATTTTTGGCTTCCTGTCCAATTTCTAAAACTTGTTCTGTTTTAAAAATCAAACTTTTTGGTTTTCTGTCAACTTAGAATCTGTATAAACTTTTACAAATTTACCAAAATCAAAGCTAACAGAAAATTCACAATTTTCTTAGAATAAAATCAACTAAATATCATTAAATGATATTAACTAATTAAAATCCAATAAATTATGTTGCATTAATCTACAATGTTTAAAACAAAGTAAATTAATTGGAATTAAATAGATGCTTAAATATTTAGAACAAATATTAGCACCTAAATAATTTTAGAATTAATAAATAATTAAATGCCAGAAGATATATCATCCATAAATAGGACATAAAATTAGTACAATAATCCTAACTACGAGAATTGCTCCAGAAAATAAATTCACGAGTCCTAAGGATATGGAAATACTTAAACTCATGTATTCACTAGGACTTTCTTGCAGTTACTGACTTCTAATCAAAATCAATTAGAAATATTTAACATCCCAAGTTCACTAACCAGCTTAGAAAAAGTGGATTCATCAAGCGGTTTAGTGAAGATGTCTGCAATTTGTTCCTCTGTGGGTACAAAATGTAACTCCATAGTTCCATTCATGACATGCTCTCAGATAAATGATACCTGATGTCGATGTGCTTCGTCCTCGAGTGTTTCACTGGGTTGTTGGAGATTGCTATGGCACTTGTATTGTCGCAGAATATTGGAATCTTAGTCAACAAAAGTCCATAGTCACGGAGTTGGTTCCTCATCCACAAGATTTGAGCACAACAACTACCAGTAGCTATGTATTCAGCTTCAGCTGGTGATGTGGACACTGAGTGCTGCTTCTTGTTGTACCAAGAAACTAACCTTCTTCCAAGAAACTGACAGCTTCCTGAAGTACTCTTTCGATCAATCTTACAACCTGCAAAATCTGAGTCTGTATATCCAATAAGATCAAATCATGTATCTTTAGGGTACAAAATTCCAAGATTTGGGGTTCCCTTAAGATATCTAAATATTCGTTTAACAGCTATTAGATGAGATTCTTTAGGATCAGACTGAAACCTAGCACACAAGCATGTTGCAAACATTATATCTGGTCTACTTGCAGTGAGATATAGTAAGGAGCCTATCATACCTCTATAGCATGTGATGTCAACCTTCTTACCAGTTTCATCCTTATCAAGCTTAGTGGCAGTTGGCATTGGAGTCTTTGCTGTAGACGAGTCTTCCATTTGATACTTCTTCAGAAGATCCTTGATGTACTTGGACTGGCAAATGAATATTCCGTCTAGCCTTTGATACACTTGCAGTCCAAGAAAGAATGACAATTCACCCATCATGCTCATTTGATATTGACTCTGCATTAACTTAGCAAATATCTTGCATAGATCATCATTAGTATAACCAAATATTATGTCATCAACATATACTTGCACCAATATCAAATCATTTTTATGTTGTTTGTAAAAGAGAGTTTTGTCTACGACACCTCTTGTAAAGTTATTTTCAAGTAAAAATTCAGAGAGAGTGTCATACCATGTCTTTGGAGCTTGTTTGAGTCCATAGAGAGCTTTGAATAGAAAGTACACAAAGTCTACCAGTTTTGAATCCTCAAACCCTGGAGGTTGTTCCACATACACTTCTTCTTCTAACTCCCCGTTCAGAAAAACACTCTTCACATCCATTTGACATACTTTGTAATTGGAATGTACTGCAAATGCCAGAAACATTCTGATGGCCTCAAGTCTTGCTACTGGTGCATAGGTTTCATCATAATCTATACCCTCTTCTTGAGAGTAACCTTTAGCAACCAGTCTGGTTTTGTTTCTCGTTACAATGCCATCTTCATCCAATTTATTTCTGAATACCCATCTTGTTCCTATAACAGATTTTCCTTTAGGCCTGGGTACCAGCTTCCAAACTTTCTGCCTTTCAAACTGATTGAGTTCATCTTGCATTGCAATCATCCAATCTGGATCATCTAGGGCATCTTCAACTTTCTTAGGTTCTGTTTCTGAAAGAAACCCAGAATAGTGACATTCATTTTGTGATGTCCTTCTAGTTCTCACTCCTAAGTCTGGATCACCAATGATCAAGTGAAAGGGATGATCTCTATTCCATACCCTTTGTCTTGGCAGATGCGATCTTGATGATTCTCCCTGTTCAAAATGTTGTGGAGTGTGACTAGTTGATCCTTCTCCTGCTCCCCCTGAGTTGTTGACGGTATGATCTGTTGACCCTGTTGATTGACTAGTGGATCCAGTAGTAGTCTGATGATTTCCACTATTGTCACCACTTGGTCCAGAATCATTATCATTATCATTATTATTAATAACTGTAACAACTTCAGGTTCTTCTTCAATGTCAAAGAGATCTCCTGATAGATTTTCAAATACCAAGGATTCAGAGTTCTCTCTAGTTTGCTGGCTTGGTCTTTTGGTGTCATCAAATGTTAAATTCAGGCTTTCCAACATCTTCTTATCTTCAATCACATATACCCTATAAGCCTTAGATTCCAGATAATAGCCCAGAAAAATGCCTTCATCTGCTTTGGCATCAAACTTGCCTAGATGTTCTCCATCTTTAAGTACAAAGCACTTTGCACCAAACACATGAAAGTACTTCAGTGTTGGTTTCTTGTTGGCCATTAACTCATACGGAGTCTTTTCATGATCTTTGTTAATCAGGGTTCGATTCTGAGTATAACAAGCTGTATTCACTACTACAGCCCAAAAGTAAGTGGGAAGTTTTGATTCATTTAACATTGTCCTTGCTGCTTCAACCAAGGTTCTGTTCTTCCTTTCCACTACTCCATTCTGTTGAGGAGTTCTTGGTGCTGAATACTGTCTAGATATTCCTTTCTCTGAGCAAAAATCATTAAGAACTGCATTCTTGAATTCAGTTCCATTTTCTGATCTGATTGTCCGCACAGGTAGCTTAGCTTTCACTTCTATCTTTTTGATGTTATCAATGATCAGTTGTGTTGCTTCATCCTTTGAATGTAAGAATAACACCCACGTGTACTTGGAGTAGTCATCCACCATCACTAATGCATATCTTTTTCTTGAAAGTGACATAACATTGACTGGACCAAATAAATCCATATAAATCAGCTGAAGAGGTTCAAAAATGCTTGTCATTTCTCTGCTTCTGTGTGATGCCTTCTTAGACTTCCCTTTTTCACATGCTTCACATAGTCCCTCCTGATAAAATTCCATCAGGGGCAACCCTCTCACCAACTCTCTCTTTACCAAAGAGTTCATAGTTTTGAAGTTCAAGTGTGAGAGCTTCTTATGCCATAGCCTACTTTGTTCTGAAGATGCCTTACTGTAGAAACATGTAACTTCTCCTTCACTGGTAGAACTTAAGTCAGCTATAAAAAAAATTCCTTTTCTCACTCCCAGTAGAGCAAGCTTCTCATCCTTCCTGTTTGTGATTAAGCACTTGTCCTTTCTGAAATCCACATTGTATCCTTTATCACAGAATTGACTAATACTAAGAAGATTGTGCTTCAATCCTTCAACAAGAGAGATGTTTTCAATGATGACATTCCCAATTCTCAGATTATCATATCCCGTAGTGAATCCTTTGTTTTCATCTCCAAAGGTTACAATCGGGCCGATCTTCTTAACCACCTCTGTAAGCAGGGACTCTTCACCTTTCATGTGTCTAGAACAACCACTATCCAGAATCCACACGACCTTTAAGCTTTTAACCTTACCCTGCAATCATAGATTGATTAAGCGGACTTTGGAACCCAAACTTGTTTGGGTCCTGAAGGTTTAGATACTTTAACAGGAGTAACATTCAAGTCAGTCTTAACTTGTTTGATTTTCATATTATCTGTTGATTTAACATTATCCGTGCTATTTCTACCAGATGCATTCATCAACTTAAAATAAGCATGCATGATGTTGTATGTACATAGAAAACACTCTTCCTTTCCACAGGGTTCATGAAGATCAGGCATGTCAGACATGTTATGCATTGCAGAAGTATCATCAGTTTCTACTTTAACCTTTTTACATGCATGTGTAAGGTGTCCAGCAAAATTACAAATAGTGCACAACTTCCTGGATGCAATGGGAGTAGTTGAAATAATATTCTGATTAACAACATCTTTCCCATTCCTGTTCATTTTAGCCTTGCTAACCTTATTGCCTATATCAGTTTTAGGTAATTCAGTTTTTACTGACTTCCTAGGCAACTTAGTTTTTATCTCTACTTCCTTCAATATATCCTCCTCAAGCAATTCTTGTCTTATGATTAGATCATCCTCATTGAAAAGTGCTGGAAACGGCTTAACAAAAACTGGACAATCAACATTCTTAAGAACATGTGGAGTATTCTTCTTGATAGCTGAAGATGTCACATGAAAATTCCACAATTTTCTTTCCAGTTTTCTTGCTGTAGTCAAATCCTATGGCAGTTTTATTCCCTAAGGTCTGAGTATCAATTATTTCCTTAGAGATTAGGGCGGAGTTCTTATATGCATTCAGTTTCAAATCAAGATCTGAAATCTGCTTCCTGAGGATTGTCTCTATCTCATCATTACACTTGACCTTGTTCTTTAAGTACTCATTTCTCTGTTTAAGATCTTCTAATGTGACAGCTACAAGCAATAGTTCTTCATTCTTAGATTCTAGATTTTTAATCTTAAGAACTAACTTAGCATTTTTAATTTCTGATGCTAGCATGCTTGTGTGTACATAAAACAATTCTACACTAAGATCTTGCACAGTTTTCTTGTACTCAGAATTAGACATGTCAATTGTTGTTAAGATAGGTACCTGGGATGATTGTGGTGATTCCTCTGAAGAGTCGACCATTAGGGCAAGATTTACATACTCTTCCTCTTCATTCGAATCAGTATCATCCCAACTTTTACCCTCTGCAATATAAGCTCTTCCTTTCTGCTTTCCAGATAAGGTTTCCAGTTGCTGTTTCAACTTAGCATTCTCTTTTTTCAACTCATCATAAGAATCTTTCTTCTCATAGACATCTTTTCTGTCTCTTGCTTGACGAGGCTTCCGGCATTCAGTAGCAAAATTCCCTAACTCATTGCAGTTGTAGCATCTTGATTTGCTTCTATCAATCATGTCAGTCTTGTAGCCTCCCTTAAAGCCAGTGCCTGGTGAATACTTGCTCTTCTGGAATCTGTTGGTTGAGCCCTTGAACTTGTACTTAGGGTTTCTCTTGAAACGAATATGGCTAAACTTTGCAGCTAAGTACGCCATGGTTTTGTCTTCCATTTGCTCAAGCTCTTCTAGGGTGTAGTAATCACTTTCATCAACACCCAGATTCACAGAATCCATTTCAGCTTCTATAATCACCTCCTTTCCAGCTCTAGGGGTTTGAACCTGAATATCAGAAGTTGTTGGTTCATCCACTACAAGTGTTGCTGATCTTGCGAGTGCAGAATTCTTGTTATCCACCGTCCTTGTTCTGTAGATTCATATTGAGAAGTCAGGATGTCCAATCTGTTTTCCTGCACGTCTTCAGTTCCTTCCATTATCAAATTTATGGTATCCCACATTTGTTTCCCGCTCACACAGTTCATCAACTGATAGCTCATTTCTTTGTCTACGGAGTCTGTCAATATCAGCATCAAGCCTGTATCCAATCAAATCAGTTCTTTGTCTGTATCTGTGTACTCAGATAAATCCTTTGAGGTTGAGCCTTGAGGAATTCTGGTACCATCAGGAGCTGTAGATTCACTGACTGGTTTCATTGGTACAAACGGTCCGTTCTCTAATATGCCAATATACAACGGATTAGATGCCTTGATAAATAACAGCATCTTCATCTTCCACAAACCGAAATCATCACTAGTGAAGGGGGGAACTTTAATACCAGCAGTTTTCTTTGGAGCACTCATGGTTTCTGAAAATTTCAAATTGTTTAAAATTCAAGAAATTCCAATCATATGAAAAATTTTGAAAGTTAAAAAATTTGCTTCGAATTTTCAAGATATGTTTGATTTTGGTCTCATTCACCGGATCTGATTTGTACGTCAATCAAGTAGCTCTGATACCAATTGTTAGGTCCAAAGTATCGTAGAAGGGGGGGTTGAATACGATACTCATAAATTATTCAATTTCGTTCGCGGATAAATCATTCAGTTCTAATACGAAATCAAATGCACTAAATCAAAACACGAGTCGAGGAATATATCGTTTTATAAATATAAACCTCGAGGGGTGCTACAATTCTAATCTGTTGATTAGCTTCAATGAGTTCAAGGTTACACAAAATCAATACAATGATAGAATTCTGAGCACTATTAATTTCTCTGAATTTTCTCTGGCTCAAACTCTCTCTTCGTAAATGCTTCTGTGTTGAATCCTCTCCACTGAAAAAGACAATACTTCTTTCCTCTATTAATTGTAGACTTAATTGAAAAACTATCGAACCAAATTAATTAAATAATCTTGGCCGTTCATTCTTCATCAACCTGACAAAACAAACAACCTTTTCACCTGCTCCTCTATTTGAAAAACCATCGAATAATTAAAGTAATTTTCCTTTCGATAGTTTTTAAATAAAAACTATCGAATGAAAAATTACTTATTAATGGTTTTCTGATAGATTTTCTTAATCACATTCGATGGTTTTCATTAAGGAAAAACCATCGAACTATTTCTTTTGTACTTGATCTTTTGAAAAAACTTTTGAGTTTCAGGGTGTTTAGATTCAAACTAAATCAATTTCTTCTGAGACGATAAAACAACTTGATCTTTTAAGTGCTGACAACTGGTGCAACTGGTCTGGTTCACAGATGAATACCAATTGATAAATTCTTCCATGTCTTCAATTCAATGTTGTTGATAAGTCCTTTATCGTTCTGGTTGCTTCAAATAAATCATTGGAACCCTGTGGTCCTAACTCTAAATCATTCACATACTTCTGTAGTCTTCAAAGTCTTGTTTCTTCATTTGTCACTGAGGCTTGAACATTTTCATGAACTTCTTTTCGTGACCTGTTTACGGACTTCAAGAATACATACCATATTTTGATTTTTTTAGTTTACCTTTTCTTCTTTGATTCTGGATTCCTGTGCTTCTATTAATATTATTGTCTGTATTTTCCTTTATTGTGTTGTAGTTATCTCTGTTACATCTTATGTTACATTATGCTTTACACACCGCACTCTGTTAAAGATGTTCAGAAACTCACTGGGAGAGTGTCAACATTGGGAAGGTTCATCTCCAAGTCAGGGGAAAAGTGCCTACCCTTCTTCAAAGTATTGATGAACATGAAAAATTTTGAGTGGACAGCAGAAAGGCAAGAAGCCTTTGAGGCCTTGAAAAAATACATGACTGAAGCACCATTGTTGGCAAAACCGAAACCTGGAGAGACGCTCTATTTGTACTTGGTTGTTTCAAATACAGCCTTAGGAGCTGTCTTGGTCAAAGAGGAGTCGAAGGTTCAGAAACCCATCTATTATGTGAGTAAAATCTTGCATGGAGCGGAAGTGAACTAATCTCTGATAGAGAAGTTCGCTCTAGCATTGAACATAGCCTCAATAAAATTACGTCCGTACTTTCAGGCGCATAAGATAGAAGTCTTGACTGACCAACCATTAAGAAACATCCTGCATAGTCCTAAGGTTAGAGGAAGACTGATCAAATGAGAGATTGAGTTGGGAGAGTTCGACATCAAGTATAAGTCTCTAACGACCATTTAAGCACATGCACATGCACTTGCTGACTTCATGGTTGAATGTACCATCGACAACCAAGAAGTCGGGGAGCAGGAAGTAGTACCCTTGTAGGGCAAAGAAGTTGAAAAACAAGATGAATAGATGGTATTTAAGGAATACTGGGTGCTCTATTTTGATGGGGCATCAAAAAAAAATCAAGCAGAGCAGGTTTAGTGCTACAAAGTCCCGATGGATTTCTCATTGAGTATGCCTTAAAGTTGCACTTTCCGACAACAAACAATGAAGCTGAGTATGAAGCCCTAATAGCGGCTTAGGTTTGGTTGGGGCCTTGAGAGTTAATACTCTCAAAGTCTGTGGAGACTCGAGATTGGTAGTCTCACAAGTAAATGGAGAATTTGAGGCTAGGGATGAAACCATGGCCAAATATCTGAAGCTTGTGAAAGCCATCATGACCCAGTTTGATGAATCCTATATGGAACACATCCCTAGAGAAGAAAACATGAAGGCCGATGCCTTGTCTAAATTTGTTTCTTCTGAGATAGAGAACTATGCCGGAAGTGTATACTTCCAAGTCTTGAAGACCCCGAGCATCAATGGAAAACTAATAGCACCTATTAACATAGGTGGCTTTTGGATATATCCCATAAAGGCTCATCTTGAAACAGGTTGGTTACCAAATAATGCCTTGGAGGCACGAAAGTTCACAGTGAGAGCATTGAGGTACGCCTTGATCGAAGGGATCTTATACAAGAAGTCTTTTGTCATTCCTTACTTGAAGTGTCTACGACCCCAAGAGGCGGTTATTCTTGAAAGAAGTTCATGAGGGAATTTGTGGGCAGCACTTGGGGGGCAGGGCCCTTTCTCATAAAATCACCCTTCTAGGCTTCTACTGGCCAAATATGATTGCTAATGCGAAAGATTATGTGAAGAAGTGCAAACGGTGTCAAAAACATGCACCTGTGGTTAGGAAACCGCCCAAGATGTTAACATTATTTAACTCACCAATCCCATTTGCCATGTGGGGCATGGACATATTTGGACCCTTTCAAGTGTCAAGTGCACAAATGAAGTTCTTGATAGTGGCAATTGACTACTTCACTAAGTGGATTGAGGCTAAACCTCTAGCTAAGATAACCACCAAACAAGTATTGCAATTTCTATGAGAAAGTGTAATGTGTCGATATGGAATCCCACGAATCCTGGTCACGGACAATGGGAAGCAGATTGACAATGAAGATTTCAAGAAGTATTGTGAGGAGAACAACATTGAGTTGTGATTCACATCAGTTGCTCATCCTCAAGGAAACGGACAAGCCGAGGTGGCCAACCGAATCATCCTAGATAGGACTCAAGAAGAGAGTTGAACGCTCAAGTAACACTTGGGTGGACGAGTTGCTCCCTATACTTTGGGCATATCGTAGCACTTGCAAGGTTACTACTGAAGCAACTCCATTCCTGTTAGCCTATGGGGCAGAAGTCGTGGTTCCAGTGGAGATTACTCATACCTCCCCAAGAGTAGGGGCCTTTGAGCCTGAATCGAACGAAGAAGGTATGAGGTTGGCTCTTGATCTAATTGATGAAGTCAGAGATGAGGCAAATGCCAAGATCGTGGAACATCAGAAGCGAGCAGCTTTCTACTATAACCTGAGAGTTAAAGAAAGGTTCTTTCGTCAAGAAGACTTGGTTCTCAGAAAGATTGAAGCATCCGGGGTTGGACAGAAAGGAAAATTAGACCCTAATTAGGAAGGGCCCTACAAAGTCAATAATATGTTTGGACGAGACTCATATAAGCTAGAAACCCTCGAAGGGCATGAGGTGCCAAGGACTTGGCATGCCTCAAACTTAAAAGTTTATTATGTTTAGTGCATCCTAAAAGGATCCGCTAGTAGGACAAGTAGAAATAAGGTTCGATGAAATCATGAGCTTTGTTGCGTAAAATATAGATGTGCAAGTGTACACAATCGCAAACAAGTAATATAGTAGTGAATATCAGATTTCGTTCCTCAAGGACTGTATATTTGTATTAATCGCAAACTAATATCAAGCAATTCGGGTATCGAACACAAGAATAGGTGTGATGATTATTTTTACTAAACTAATTAATAAAACTAAATTAACCAACTAAATTATACTAACAAAGAGATTTTTACGAGATTTAGATATGAGAAGATAAGTCAGGATAATTACTTCCCCCTAACACATGAAAATCAGTAAAAGAGTCGCGTATCACTATAACAATTCACAGTTCACTAGCTAGAATTCAATGGTCATAGGTTTCTCTCGAAATCACTATGGTATAATTCCTACCAAGTAAACTAACATATGTCTATGCCAATTTACTCCTCAGAATACAATTAAGTACCAATTCGCAAAGCTATGCATGGTCACAATATATGTCTATACTGTAACAATATTATAATCAAAAGATATAAGCATGCACCATTCAAGTTTTATGTCAATTAACTATAACTCTCTCGATATTATAATTAACTCATTAACCCACTAAAGTTGATCAGACAATAACAAGTATTAGCATGAAAAACACTTGAATGAATAAACTGTAGAACTGCATACAATACTATTTAACAAAACACCAATAACCACATGCTAGGGTTCCATAAAAATCCCAACTTTATAAAAGTTAGTTCATAATCAAGATATCAAAACAATCCAAAATTTGATAGCACATAAACATAATTAAAAGAGTTAAGGAGAGAATTCTAAACACAAAGATGAAGAAATCAATTCCAATTGAACGTCTTCAATTGCTGAATCTCCTTCTTCAAGCTTCTTCTTTTTCTCTCTGCTTTGTGTGTCTATCTTTCTCTCTTGTGTTCGATGTATTCAGATTAGGTCTGAATAATATATAATATTATCTCTAATAAAAGTATTTTTAATAATTTAATGCAAATACAAGGAGTTTCCTAATCAGAATTGAATTCCAATAAAGAAATCCGTAGCTGACTGTTGGGGCCTGCTTCTGGACTGATACGGTTGGACTTTGATATCAAGACCACTTCTGAAATAAAGCCCTTCTCATAAGCTTTCCGTGGGCTGTTGAATCGTCTGAATCGGACTTATAGAACTCCAGTTATGGCCCAAACAGTGTGTACTGCGCAAGCGGGTCATAAAATCCGAATTTTATTCAAATAAATCTCCAACTCTTGCCAATTAAGCTCCAAGCCTTCCTTTATTAAAACTCCTTGATACCTACAATAAAACATTATAATTTATTAAATAAAAATCCAAATCAATACAAAATAACTAAAATATAGGGACAATATTAAGATAAAGCACACGTTTATCACATCCCCACACTTAGCATTTTGCACGTCCTCGGGCAAAGAAGAAAGGAAAGACTATGTCCTAACTAACTAATACCACTTCCGTAGGTGATCACGGTTGCATTTGGCATATGCAACAAGCCCTTTAAACCCCTAGGCAGCCCTAGTGGACGAGTAAGGTCTCGTGAGGGTTTATAGTAAATCTACCCACAAAATCTTATTTGGTTTGACTGCCAAGTCTCAAACATGAAACATATCATAGCACACCACACATGCAAACTTAACCATGTACTAGCTTTTAGATGTCATATAATGCAATTCCTCAACTTTACACACCAACACAACTATTCAAGTACACGCACATAGTCTAAAAAGACTAAAATATATCATGAATAACATCAAAGTCTCAATCAACAAGATAATAACATGCTTTGGATAAAAAATAACCTCACAAACACTCAAATCACACAAGTGTTTAGGTGCAACTGTATCACTCAAGTTCAATCAAATGCACATATGCTACCATAAGCTTGCTTGTCCACCAAAATCTCTAGACTTCGTGCTCGTATAAATCAAAAGGTCTTTGTCAAGGGTTGTAACGAGGCTTAGGTGAGGGGTAGGAAAATGAAAAGGCTGTAGTTGGCTAAACTTGACAACTAATAGAGCATAATGTTCATATACACTTGAAGCACTCAACATGAAACTATCTTGAGATATCATCTCACATAAAAATATAAAACCCGTAAATTTCACATTGTAAGAACCAATGAACATACACTCACTTTTATTTCTTTCTTTCCATAGAGTGATCTTCTTCTTTTTTCACTTTTTTTTCCCTCTATTTTTTTCTTTTCTTGCTTCCTTTTTCTTTTTGTTGAACTTTTGTGACTCTATTTGAAATGTCACCGGCAAGAAGTAGCCAAACCAATTCAAATCCCACCAAAATTCACATATTAACAAAGATATCCCCACACTTAATATTTTACCAATCTCAAGTATATATCACAATGCTCTACTAGTCAATCAAGACAAGAACAAATTAATAGGCTCAAGATTGTGATGGTGATATACGAAGAAAAAGGATATAGGCTCAAGGGGGCTCACTAAGGATTTTTTTTTTTTTGGGATACTGTTTGAGACAATACGGTTAATCCTAGTGCCTTTATCATTTTTACACAATACACGATATCAATATACGCACGACCTGGTTTAAAGCAAGTTCTAGAGCAACATGTACAATGACGAATAACTCACCACAAAAAAAAATAGATTGATATAAAAGTGCATCAATCCTGAATTAAGGCTCAAAATCTCACAGGTGATAGCATGCTAAACTCGTCAAAATTGACAATGAAGCACATTCAAGTTTTGAAATTTTCGCAAGCACATACAAGACATCATCATGTATAAGGTATTTTACGCCAAGGAGACAAATATATGACACTCGCAAAATAAGTCTACATGATGTGTACTTATCCTTATTAACATGCTATATTGACAAGGCAATCATTTTTTTTAAGGTTTTCTAATTTTTTTTTTGTGTTTTTCTATTTTTTAACTATCCTAAAAAAAATCTAACAAATTAAAAAGAAAAAAAAAACTAATTTTTTTTAATGTTTTTTTTTATATTGGTAACCCCTCCCCACACTCAAGCGGTTCATTGTCCTCAATGAATAATAATAATAAATATACATTAAACTAACAAGATTCTAAAAAGAATACAAAAATAAAAATAAATAAAATATATATATATATACAAAGAAAGGTTCAAAGTACTCCCCTAGTACCGCATGAAGGGCTCGTTGAAAAATTTTAAGCTTGCTCCTCCCTCCTATTAATATGCTGAAATTGCAGCTCCAGTTTTTGCTTATTAATTAAGCAAAGCAACAAATGACACATTGAATGTGTTGGTAGAGTGGTTGGAGCATGGGCCGTGCAAGCTGAAAGTCTGGGGTTCAAATACCCACTCCATCATTTCCTTATAATTTTTGTAGGCGGATGAGGTGGCAGATGACAAAGACTGAGGTGGCGGTTTACAGATGACAGGGCGCCAAATGGTTCTGACAGCAGGCTTGGAGCAGCAGCAGCTTTGGAAGGAGGCTCGGGAACAGGCTTGGAGCACAGCCAGCTTTGGGAAAAGCTTCACGCATGAGAGAATCCGGTGCTCAGCAGAGAATTAATACCGCGAGTCAAACAAACAATACTGCAGTATTGAATCCCTGTCCCCTCCCGCACAAAAACTCATCAAATCACCAGGGAAACAAAGCGCCAGTATAATAAAACTATACCACGGTATTTAAGCCTTGACTTCTATAGCCTCACAAAAATTAAACCCCGATTTTTCTCAATAATACGCCAGTATAACTAATTGTTTGGACTTGATTTTTTTTTTCTTCGCCTTGCACTGGTTCATTCACACCACAAAAATATACAAATACAACAAAAAGCAATATACCACAATCATGGGTTGCCTCCCAAGAAGCGCTTTTCTTTAACGTCTTTGGCTAGACATCAATTCCTTCAAGACTCCATCAAATCAAGTAAGGTTTTGTCACGTACAACCTCACCTCCCCAATAATGTTTTAATCGTTGCCCATTGACCTGAAATTCACCCCCTTGATTATCACGTAATTCCACAGCTCCATAGGAATGTACCTTCACGATTGTGAAAGGACCAGACCATCTAGATTTTAGCTTGCCTGGGAATAATTTTAGCCTTGAGTTGAATAATAAGACTTGTTGCCCCACTTCAAACACTCGAGATTGAATGTTTTTATCATGCCATTTTTTTGTCTTCTCCTTATACAACTTCGCATTCTCGTAGGAGAAGAATCGCAGTTCATCCAACTCATCAAGTTGCAACATTCTTTTTTCACCAGCAAGTTGCATGTCAAAATTCAGATTTTTGAGAGCCCAATAAGCCTTGTGTTCGAGCTCAACCGGTAGATGACACGCTTTTCCAAAAACTAAGCGATAGGGAGACATGCCCAAAGGAGTTTTGTACGCAGTACGATAAGCCCATAAAGCCTCATCTAACCTTGTAGACCAATCCTTTCGATTCGGATTCACAACTTTCTCAAGAACACCCTTGATTTCTCTGTTAGACAACTCAGCTTGCCCATTAGTTTGAGGATGATAGGCAGTAGCAACCTTGTGTCTCACATTATACTTTGCCAAAGTATTAGCCAACAATTTATTCACAAAGTGTGTACCTTCATCACTGATAATAGCCCTGGGTGTTCCGAAACGAGTAAAGATATGTTTGTCCAAGAACTTGATGACAACTTTTGCATCATTAGTGGGATAGGCAGCAGCTTCCACCCATTTAGAAACATAATCAACAGCCACTAAGATGTACTCATTTTTAAAAGAAGGAGGGAATGGTCCCATGAAGTCAATTCCCCACACATCAAACAACTCTACCTCAAGAATATTAGTTAAAGGCATCTCACTTCTTCTTGAGATATTACCAACTCTTTGACAACGATCACATCTAACAACATATGCATGAGCATCCTTAAACAGAGAAGGCCAAAAGAAACCAGATTGTAATACCTTTGCAGCAGTGCGTTGTCCACCAAAATGTCCACCAGAAGGAGATGAATGACAATGGAAAAGAATATCTTGCATCTCATATTCAGCAACACATCTTCTAATAATTTGGTCCGCACCTTGCTTGAACAAATAAGGCTCATCCCAAAAATAAAATTTCACATCATGCAAGAATTTCTTTCTTTGTTGACTTGATAAATCAGGTGGCATTAATCCAGTAGCTAAATAATTAGCAAAGTCAGCGAACCAAGGAGTAGCATTAGAGATTTGTACTTGAAACATCTGTTCATCTGGAAATGTTTCTTTGATAGGAATCATAGTGCGAGATTCATCATTGTACTCCATTCTTGATAAGTGATCAGCTACTTGATTTTCAACACCTTTTCTGTCTTGTATTTCAATATCAAACTCTTGAAGTAGAAGAACCCACCTAATCAACCGTGGCTTTGCATCCTTCTTTGTGATTAAATATTTGATTGCCGAATGGTCAGTGAAGACTACCACTTTAGTGCCCACAAGATAGGAGCGAAACTTGTCGAAGGCAAACACAACAGCGAGAAGCTCCTTTTCAGTCACCGTGTAATTTAATTGAGCTCCAGTCAAAGTACGACTTGCATAGTAGATAGGATGAAACACCTTGTTTCTTCTTTGACCCATTACTGCACCCACTGCATAATCACTAGCATCACACATTAACTCAAATGGCAAGCTCCAATCTGGTGCAATAATAATTGGTGCTGAAATCAACCTCTGTTTTAACTCCTCGAAAGCCTTTAAACATGCTCCATCAAACTGAAAGGGAGTGTCATTCTCTAATAATTTGCAAAGTGGCTTCGAGATTTTTAAGAAGTCCTTGATGAACCGTCTGTAGAAGCCTGCATGCCCAAGAAAACTCCGAATATTCTTAACAGAAGTAGGAGGAGGTAGCTTCTCAATAACTTCAATTTTCGCCCTATCAACTTCAATTCCTTTCCTTGAAACTTTATGGCCCAATACGATGCCTTCCTTCACCATGAAGTGACACTTTTCCCAATTAAGTACAAGATTGGTATCCTCACATCTTTCTAGCACCTTACCCAAGTTACATAGACAATCATTAAACGAATCCCCAAACACTGAGAAATCATCCATGAACACCTCCAAAAATTCACCAACCATGTCAGAAAAGATAGCCATCATACATCTTTGAAAAGTTGGAGGGGCATTACATAGGCCGAATGGAACCCTACGAAAGGCAAAAGTACCATAAGGACAGGTGAATGTAGTTTTGTGTTGATCTTCTGGAGCTACAGTTATCTGATTATAACCAGAGTACCCATCAAGGAAACAATAGTACTCTCTTTCAGCAAGTCTGTCCAGCATTTGATCAACAAAGGGTAATGGAAAGTGATCTTTTCTAGTGGCCTTGTTCAACTTTCGATAATCAATGCATATTCTCCACCCTGTGACTGTTCTGGTCGGAATCAACTCATTGTCTTCATTCTTTATCACTGTGAGTCCACCCTTCTTAGGCACACACTGAACAGGGCTAACCCATGAACTATCAGAAATTGGGTAAATAATTCCCGCATCAAGCCATTTGATAATCTCTTTCTTCACCACCTCTTTCATGATGGGATTTAGTCGACGTTGACCTTCAATGGATCCCTTTGCACCATCTTCCAACAAAATTTTATGCATACAAATAGAAGGGCTAATACCTCGAATATCTGCAATAGTCCATCCAATAGCTTTCTTGTACTTCTTCAGAATTTCCACCAATTTACTTTCCTGAGCATTAGACAGTTCAGCAGAGACAATAACAGGCAAAGTAGAAGAAGGTCCCAAATAAGCATACTTCAAATGGGAAGGAAGAGCCTTCAGTTCTAACTCCGGTGGTTCAACAATAGATGGCTTTGGAATCTTGAATTCCCTTGATGATAACTCCAGTGATTCAAAACGGCCTCTAATTCTTGTACCCTGTGAATTAGCTTCCAACCAAGCTAAAAGATCAACATCATCAACTTCATTTTCAGAAACATTCAAAATCAACTGCTCCAAGGGGTCATGTGAAAAATTATGCTCTAGTTTTTCAGAAACTAGATCATCAACCAAAGTGACTGCTGAACAATATTCTACATCATCAGAATATTTCATGGCCTTGAAAACATTAAAAGTCACCTTTTCATCTTGAACCCTCATCGTTAGCTCCCCATTTTGCACATCAATCAACGTTCTTCCAGTAGCAAGGAATGGCCTACCCAAGATAATGGGAACTTCTCGATCCGCCTCATAATCCAAGACAATAAAATCAGCAGGAAAGATGAATTTGTCCACCTTGACCAAAACATCTTCAATCTTTCCTTCAGGATGAGCAAGAGATCTATCAGCAAGTTGAAGAGTGACAGTTGTAGGTCGAACTTCTCCAATTCCCAGTTTCCTAAACACAGACATAGGCATCAAGTTTATACTAGCTCCCAAATCACACAATGCCATACCACAATAAGAATTGCCAATGGTGCAAGGAATAGTGAAACTCCCAGGATCTTTCATCTTTGGTGGTAATTTATTCTGCACAAATGAGCTACACTCTTGCGTTAGAGCTACTGTTTCAAACTCCCCCAACCTCCGCTTCTTTGTAAGAATGTCCTTCATGAATTTCACATAGTTGGGCATTTGCTCAAGAGCTTCTACAAGTGGAATATTAATGTGAAGCTGTTTCAAAACATCCAGAAATTTCTTGAACTGGACATCTTGCTTCTGCTTTTGAAACCGTTGAGGGAATGGTGGTTGTGGTTGGAGCGTTGGAACAACCTTAGAAGCTTTGGTACCATCATTTTCTGAAATTTTCTCCTCTTTTTCAGTTGTAGAGGAATCACCTTCTTCTTTAGAACTGGATTCCGCATCCTCCAAGACTTTTCCGCTTTTCAATGTCATGGCTTTACAGTGCTCATTCCCAACATCCCTAGGCTTTTCAGTATCGCTAGGAAGAGTGCCATGTGGTCGATTCCTCAGCTCATTAGCTAGTTGCCCAACTTGATTCTCCAAGTTTCTAAGTGATGCTGCTTGGCTTTGGACTAGGGCTTCAGTTTGAGATCTACTAGCCTCGTTCTTGGCTATGTACTCCTTTAACATATCCTCAAGAGAGCTAGATCGAGATGTTTGTTGAGGCAACTGTTGCTGAGATTGTTGAGAAAATCCAAGTGGATAGTTGGCTCTAGAATTGTTGCCTGAAGTTCCAGAATTTGCCCCTTGATTACTCCAAGAAAAGTTAGGATGTTGCCTCCATGATGAATTATAAGTGTTTGAATAAGGACCACCCTTATTTTGATTTACCATGTAATAGACAGATTCTGGATTCGAAGGACAACTATCAAAAGTATGAGCTTCACCACAATACACACATGAAATATTCTGAACTTGACTGATTTGTGAATTCACTGATGGCATCATAGAATGGCTACCTCCCATAGTCATGTTCTTAAGCATGTTCTCAATTGAGGACATTTGAGCTTTCAATGAAGTTACAGAATCAACCTCATATATACCAGCCACTCTTTTCCCAGCTTGAGCTCTAGCATTTGTCCACTGATAGTTATTTGTGGCAATCGTCTCAAGAATCTCATATGCCTGATTATAAGATTTGGCCAAGAGAGCTCCATTTGCAGATGCATCCACCACCAACTTTGTCTGAGCATTGAGGCCATTATAGAATGTCTCCATCTGAATGTAATGAAGAAGACCATGATTTGGGCATTTTCGCAGTAGATCTTTAAATCTCTCCCAAGCTTCATACAATGACTCATCATCATGCTGTTGAAAAGAATTGATTTCATTCCGAAGCTTAGCATTCTTAGTGGGGGGAAAATACTTCATGAGAAACTTTTCTGCCAAATCATTCCAAGTCGTCACTGATGCCGATGGCAAAGAATTTAGCCATGCTCTTGCTGTGTCTCTCAAAGAATACGGAAACAACTTCATCCTCAAAGCATCCTCTGTCACCCCCGGAAGTTTAAAAGAATCACTAACTTCCATGAAAAGACGAAGGTGAAGGTGAGGATCCTCAGTAGCCATCCCACTAAACTGACCAACAGTTTGTAACATCTGGAACATGACCGGCTTCAACTCAAACTGCGTTGCTTGAATATCCGGTCGCACAATTCCCGAATTCAACTCATCGAAACGGGGTTTTCCATACTGTCGGATAGCACTATCTTTATCATCCATCACCATCATGGCATTTCGAGCATCAACATTTTCATCACCCATAACTAGGTTGGCTTTCTTAACTTCGCGTTGCACTTTTCTTCTTGCTTTGAAAGTTTGCTCGATTTCAGGATCAAAGGGTAATAATCCTGAAGTTTCTTTGTTCATACACAAAGAGACCTGATAAGACACAAATATTACTCCCGTTAGAACAGAAGTAATTAATACCAAACTGCAAGAAAATTGACTTCGCAATTAACAACTAAAATAGTCCCCGGCAGCGGCGCCAAAAACTTGTTGCGTAAAATATAGATGTGCAAGTGTACACAATCGCAAACAAGTAATATAGTAGTGAATATCAGATTTCGTTCCTCAAGGATTGTATATTTGTATTAATCGCAAACTAATATCAAGCAATTCGGGTATCGAACACAAGAATAGGTGTGATGATTATTTTTACTAAACTAATTAATAAAACTAAATTAACCAACTAAATTATACTAACAAAGAGATTTTTACGAGATTTAGATATGAGAAGATAAGTCAGGATAATTACTTCCCCCTAACACATGAAAATCAGTAAAAGAGTCGCGTATCACTATAACAATTCACAGTTCACTAGCTAGAATTCAATGGTCATAGGTTTCTCTCGAAATCACTATGGTATAATTCCTACCAAGTAAACTAACATATGTCTATGCCAATTTACTCCTCAGAATACAATTAAGTACCAATTCGCAAAGCTATGCATGGTCACAATATATGTCTATACTGTAACAATATTATAATCAAAAGATATAAGCATGCACCATTCAAGTTTTATGTCAATTAACTATAACTCTCTCGATATTATAATTAACTCATTAACCCACTAAAGTTGATCAGACAATAACAAGTATTAGCATGAAAAACACTTGAATGAATAAACTGTAGAACTGCATACAATACTATTTAACAAAACACCAATAACCACATGCTAGGGTTCCATAAAAATCCCAACTTTATAAAAGTTAGTTCATAATCAAGATATCAAAACAATCCAAAATTTGATAGCACATAAACATAATTAAAAGAGTTAAGGAGAGAATTCTAAACACAAAGATGAAGAAATCAATTCCAATTGAACGTCTTCAATTGCTGAATCTCCTTCTTCAAGCTTCTTCTTTTTCTCTCTGCTTTGTGTGTCTATCTTTCTCTCTTGTGTTCGATGTATTCAGATTAGGTCTGAATAATATATAATATTATCTCTAATAAAAGTATTTTTAATAATTTAATGCAAATACAAGGAGTTTCCTAATCAGAATTGAATTCCAATAAAGAAATCCGTAGCTGACTGTTGGGGCCTGCTTCTGGACTGATACGGTTGGACTTTGATATCAAGACCACTTCTGAAATAAAGCCCTTCTCATAAGCTTTCCGTGGGCTGTTGAATCGTCTGAATCGGACTTATAGAACTCCAGTTATGGCCCAAACAGTGTGTACTGCGCAAGCGGGTCATAAAATCCGAATTTTAATCAAATAAATCTCCAACTCTTGCCAATTAAGCTCCAAGCCTTCCTTTATTAAAACTCCTTGATACCTACAATAAAACATTATAATTTATTAAATAAAAATCCAAATCAATACAAAATAACTAAAATATAGGGACAATATTAAGATAAAGCACACGTTTATCAAGCTTCCTAGAAAGTAGATGAAGGGTTGAACCCGTTTTGATCGGTAGAAACATCCTCAAAGCTTTTCCAAGACAAACTACAAATGAATGCAAAGGAAAACATACAAAATATGCATGTCAACTGCACAAATAGAGTTGAATACAATGAACCCCGAAGGGTGAATGTTGCTAATAAACATACAAAAGAAAGCCAAAGATGCTTATTGTTAATTAGCGAAAATTTCAAGCTCATGAGAAGTTTGATATGATAGACTTGAGAATGAATCACTACGAGTGCAGCCATCAGTAAGAACTCGTAAGGGTGAAGGATTGAAACCCCAGAAACCTAAGACATTCAGTCCAAACCCCATCATTCGATATGCTCAATGAAAGGCTTGAAGCCAAAAAAAGACGGTATAAGACATAAAAGACTTATGCAAATGTCAAGTTAGCCTCGAATAAGGCAAAATCGTCGTAAATGTGTAGGTTGCTCCACACTTTACACCAAGACGATACTTGTGAAACACTGGTGTATATTAAAATCCCCAAAAAAGGGTAGTAAGTCCCAGGTAAGGGATAAAAAGACCCCAAGTCTCGAAAAAGACCGGTATAACTTCTATGAAATCCTAGTGCATTATCATAGAAGTTGGGGGCCAAATGATATGGGTTAAAAATAACCCTAAAGACATAATAAATATTGCATTAATTAAACCTAGGTGGTCCATAAATAAGGCCCGGTAATAAGGCCTGAAACTCTAATTAAATATTAATTTCGTAATTAAAATTTGGGTTAGAAGTACAACCTGTATTAGGAGACGTCCAATACAGGCTTATTCTAATATAATTGGGCTTGTTTCAATACAAGTCCGTTATGATATGGAAACAACTCCTACAAAGAAGGATCTAGAATTAATCCTTATCCACCGTCAAGTCTAAGACTTATCATTTAAGGAAGTGATAATATTTATCCACCGTCAAGGATAAGACTTATCCTTCAAGAAAGTGATAATACTTATCCACCGTCAAGGATAAGATTTATCCTTCAAATAAGTGATAATACTTATCCACCGTCAAGGATAAGATTTATCCTTTAATGAAATCAATACTTATCCACTAGGCTTCTAAACGCCTATATAAAGGGTCTGGCCCCTCATCTCAGAACTACGTTTTAGACTTCATCCTCGAATAAGAACATACAAGTCACTACGTCCTTGGTGTGCCCCTGCCGCCATAGCCCCGAGGGCAACACCAAGAACTACGTTTTTGGCTTGATTCTCAATTACGAATTGAGATACGTAGGCATCTTGTGAGGACCGATTTAGTCACGAAACATGAGATCATCCATTAAAGCTTGAAGCTCTCTAACCTTAGTAATAAATTCGCAAGCACAGTTTTTATTCCACAACAACGTGCACCTTAAATGCATGCAAAAAGTATTGAGGATAAGAAAAACGGAAGTATTATTACACGATTATTTATAGTACACTTTACCGATTTGCTAAAAAAATTCTGTTTTTGTATATAAATTGTATCGAAATATAATACCGGAGTAAACTGGATTAAGAATTCTTGAATTCATCAAAAATACCGGAAATCACAAATATATAAAAGAAAATGAGTGTCGAAATTTTTGTTATAGATTATTTAAAATAATACAATATTAAATATTAGGGCAAAAATCTAACTTTAGGGATCCTTTTGATTAAAATATACTCCATCCGTCTCACTCAAACTGGCTTGTTTGACTTTTCTTGGTCAAATTGACTAATTTTGAAATGTAAATTACATTTACAATATATTGAATATAATCAATGAAAAAAAAAATTGGAAAAAAGTATATATAAATTATTATAACGTACATTTTTTAGATTTGAAAAAATGTAAGTCAATAATTTTTAAAAGTTAGTCAAAGTTTGATGAGTTTGACTAAGAAAAGTCAAACAAGCCAGTTTGAGTGAGACGGAGAGAGTAGTTTATAAGTACTTAAAAGTGTTAATTAAAAATTCAGGTACCATTTGAAAGTTTTAACTAGAAATCAAAAGATTTTATTAAAATTAATAGAATAAACTATAAATTAAATACTGACATTTAAAACGGTAACAGAAGAATTCTTCTAGTACTTGGAAAGTGAAAAGAAAACACAGCATTGAAAAAATAAAGAAACTTAAAATCTATCATTCAAGTTCAGTACCTAAAAAGAATTTTAAAATGCAATTTATTCGGCCGTTGCATCTACTATCATAAACTAGTTTACTAAGTTTCGCAACGGCTTTACAATAATGTTATGGATTAAAAAACGTACTTGTATATTAATTGCTAGGATTAATGAGCTTCGAGCTTTAATGGCTGCACTCGTGTTTCCGGACTTAATTGGTCCTCACAAGATGCCTACGTATCTCAATTAATGTTGAGAATCAAGCCAAAGACGTAGTTCTGATTGTAGGATCAGGGACCTTATATAGGCGTCTGGAGCCTAGTATTTATGGTATGTTTGGGAGACTTAACGGATAAGTCTTCTTTTTGATATTGGATAAGTATTGTATTTCTTGCTGAAGAATTCGTTTCCTTGTTGATAAAGGTTATGACTCATTGATTGCCTTTAATTGGGATTCCAGATCCTTTTTTGACTAATTTTCCATAATCAAGGCTCTTTTTATGAGCTGTATATTTTCCCTACTCATTAATTACGAAATTAATGAATAATTAGGGTGTCGATCCTTAAATACCGGCCTTTTAATTGAATTAGCAATTATATTTCTATAATTACTTTTCTGTCCATATCATTTGCCCCCCAACTTCTAGGAAAATCAATCTCGGATTATCGTGGAAGTTATTTTATTCGGGATTCACGGAATTTTCTTCCGTATTGTGACCTGGTTTGACGAACATATAGTTCTAAATCAATTTTAAAACAGGAATCGGGATTTTTCATCAATTCCATAGAAGATAAATCGATTTTTGATTTTTCAGTTTATTTTCGACCAGGATCCTGGTCGAATTCGACCTTGATTTTAGCTCCTGGTCGAACTCCTTCGACCAGGATTCTGGTCGAAATTTGCTTCCATTTTGCATCCTGGTCGAATGATTTCGACCAGGTTTCTGGTCAAATACTACTGTCAGTTTGTCTCCTGGTCGAATGCTTACGACCAGGTTTCTAGTCGAAGTAGAGCCTCATTTCCCCCCCTAGTCGAATAACTTCGACCAGGATTGTGGTCGAACAGGACTTTCATTTTGCATCCTGGTCGAATGATTTCGATCAGGAACATGGTCGAACGTGACTTCAATTTTGGTGCCTGGTCGAATGATTTCGACCAGGAACATGGTCGAACGAGACTTCAGTTTTGGTGCCTGGTCGAATGATTTTGACCAGGAACATGGTCGAATACTTGGTTCGTTACAGACTTTTAGGGCCCACATATATTGGGCTTCATTTGGGTCCAAGGATTTTATTTTAGCAATTGGGCCTTCATCTTTTTATTGGGCCTTTAGCCTTTTTTAATAATTGGGCTTTTAGCCTTTCGACGAGATTTTTGGTCGAATACAAGAGCCATTTTGGGCTTTATTCGAACTTATTTGATCAGAACTTTGATCGAAAATGTGGTTTGTTTTTTGTAATGGGCTTAGTTGGGCCCAAGGTTTTTCACTGTTCAAACTCAGTGATTTGGGCCTTTAGCCTTTTATGGGCCGTACCGGCTAATGCCGGTTGCCCTTCCTTCAACCGGCCCATTTACCGGCTGTCATCCTTATATAAGGGTGAGTTCTCATTTGTTTCCATTCATTCTTCACATCTTATTTTCTCAAAGTTACTCTGCTAAATTCTTTCCAAAATTACTTACAATTTGCTCTGCTAGGGTTCTGTCGCAAGGCGATTTCCGGCGAAATTTCCGTTTTGATTCTCACCGTTTTTCTGGGTTTTCGCTTGAAGATTTGAAGATTTTCTTTGAAGATTCTGGGTTTCTTTGAAGATTTCTGGGCAATTTTCTTGAAGATCTAAAGATTTTCTGGGTTAGAAATGGCTGATCGAGCTTCCCAACGCCTTCAAAAGATGAATTCCGCTTCAAAAAGAGGTACCCCCATTCCTATTCGTTCAAAATACATGTCTTTGCATGATATGATTAATGAACGTGGGGATGAATATCCGTCAGTGTCTGCTTTAGATTCGTATGATTGTAGTAATAAATTCCATGAAGTAGATATGATAAAAGATTATAATAAGATGTATAGGGTAAAGGCCCCCTTAAAGCTTGTTCCTGCCGGCCCCGATGACCGTTCATGTCACTGGCGGTCAAATGCTTTGTGTATTTATAGGGATGCCATAGTTGCTGGCCTTAGGTTCCCTTTTCACGAGTTTATTCCTAGACTTTTGGCAGATGTCCAAGTCAACCCTTGCCAATTACCTCCAAATGCCTGGAGGATAATTAATTGTTTCATGGTTTTATGCCTTCGTAAAAACTTTCCTCTTTCTGTACCTTTGTTTAGAAAGATCTTTCAGTTTAAGAATAGCTCAGCCAACAACTTGGGTTGGGTGTATATAAGCCATAGGGTAGGCTTCCCTTTCATTTTTCACCCCAAATCAATCCCAGATAATAACCCCAAATGGAAAAATGAGTTCATGTATCTTGTATGGGAAGGAGGGGACTGGGGAACCCTGTTCCATACATCTTTTGGGAGAGTTTCTGATGGTAGTCCCGGTAACATTGTCTTGAATGAGGAGGAACTTCATGCCTACTCAGAGCTCATTAAGGATAATGGGACTACCGTGGCTTGGGAGTTACTGGACGAGTTTGTCCTCAAGTCCGTTGGGCTCTCTACTGTTCATGATAAGGGTATTTTTGCTTATCCCTTTTCATTATGTCTATTTTTCTTTCTTTGTGATTTTCTGTTAACCATTTTCTGGCTTTTCTTGTAGCTGCAGCCTTTATCAACAAGACCAATGAGCCCAAGGATGTAGAGACATCCAGGATGAAAAGGGCTAGGATCGGGGATGATCCCAGGGGGAAAGCCAGTGCTCCCAGCTTCTTGATCCCTTCTGTGGATGAGGTGGACATTCCTGTGTCTACCAAGTCCTCAGTGTGGCGCCCCAACTGGGGTATCAGGAAGAAGGACGCCATTACTGGGGTGTCCAAACATGCTGTGGACTGGTCGTACCACTCTCTTACCCCTTGTGATTACAAGGATTTCATTGCAGATTCCACCCTTGAGGGTGCTGAGCATCTTGGGGCTCAAGCTATTGCTGCGGTAATTTTCTTTACCTTAGCTATTTCTTTGAAGTTTCTGCTTATATTTTCCTAACTTTTATCTTTTGGCAGACCAATGCCAACTTTCAGGGGGTATTGTTCCAAGCTAAGGCTTGGCGTACCTCCTCTGAGGCCAACAGAGTCAAGCTGGAGAGGTCCGAGAAGGAGGTGAAGTCTCTTAAGGAGACTCTTGCCAGGAGGGAGAAGGAGCTTGCTGACGCTCGGGCTGATATTGTTGAGCTGAGGAAAGGCAAGGATGATTGCATTGATGAGTACCTTGACTCTCAGGAGTACAAGGACTTGATCGAGAAGCATGACGAGGTCCTTTTCCCAGTTCAGCATACTTCAGGATGGGAGGATGCTGTTCAGGCTATCTTGGCCAAGCATCCTGGAGTCTTTGATGCTGCTGACTTTCCTGCTCCTCACCCTCCTACTCCCTTGGAGCGTATCTTGGCTGGAGTAGATGACATGGAGGAGGATGATGCCAGGATTTTAGACCCAGGACATTCATCACCCCTCGGTGACACTTCTGCTGATGACCATGATGCTGATGAGCATTCTTCTGGCTCTAGCTCAGGGGAGGAGACAGATGCGGGAGTCAAGGATGGTGACGCGCAGCCGTAGTTTGTAGTTTCTTTATGGCCATTCATGGCTTTGTATTTTCTTTCTATGTATTTCCAGCCTTTGAGCTTAACTTAAACTTTTGTAAGTTTAGTTTTATTTATATTTTGTGGCCATTCATGGCTTGTGTTGTTTTCTTGCCTTTTGCACGTTTAGTTAGCATTTTGTACATATCTATCAGTATGTAATGCATTCAAAACATGATGAATAGGAGTATATAATTCATAACTTTGAAGAATGGGCTCAACCCTTACATAATACTCAAGTTTTAAAAACTTGGTTTGGTTTTATCAAACCTTATTTCTAGTAGTGAATCCACTTAGGAAACACCTTAAACATAATAAACTTTCAAGTTGGAGGCATGCCAAGTTCTTGGCACCTCATGCCCTTCAAGGGTTTCTAGCTTGTATGAGCCTCGACCAAATACGTTTTTGACGCGATATGGTCCTTCCCAATTTGGGGCCAACTTCCCTTTTTGTCCAACTCCGGATGCTTCAATCTTTCTGAGAACCAAGTCTCCTTGACGAAAGAACCTTTCTTTAACCCTTAGGTTGTAGTAGAAAGAGGCTTTCTTTTGATGTTCAACTATCTTGGCGTTTGCTTCATCTCTAACTTCATCAATTAGATCCAAAGCTAGCCTCAAGCCTTCTTCATTCTCTTCTGGTTCATAAGCCTCAACTCTTGGGGAGGTGTGAGTAATTTCCACTGGGACCACTGCCTCTGCTCCATAAGCCAATAGGAATGGAGTTGCCCCGGTGGTGACTTTGCAAGTAGTACGATATGCCCAAAGTATAGGGAGTAATTCGTCTACCCAAGTGTTTCTGGAGCGTTCAACTCTTTTCTTCAGACCATCAAGGATGATTCGATTTGCAACCTCAGCTTGCCCATTTGCTTGAGGATGGGCGACAGAGGTGAAGCGCAACTTGATATCGTTTTCATCACAATACTTCTTGAACTCATCGTTGTTAAACTGGGTTCCATTGTCCGTGACCAGGACTCGTGGAATTCCATATCTGCATATCACATTCTCCCAGAAGAATTGCATCACTTGCTTGGTGGTTATCTTGGCTAATGGCTTAGCCTCAATCCACTTGGTGAAATAATCAATTGCTACTATCAAGAACTTTCTTTGAGCACTTGCCATAGGAAATGGCCCGAGTATATCCATTCCCCACATAGCAAAGGGGATAGGTGAGTTAATGGATGTCATCATCTCTGGTGGTTGCCTAACCACTGGTGCATGTTTCTGGCACCGTTCACATTTCTTGACGTAGCTTTTAGCATCAGCAAGTATGCTTGGCCAATAGAAACCTAGACGAGTGACTTTATGAGCCAGGGCTCTGCTCCCCAAGTGTTGCCCACAAATCCCTTCATGTATTTCTTTTAGGGCCAACTCTGCCTCTTGAGGTCTCAAGCACTTTAAGTACGGAATAACAAAAGATTTCTTGTATAGGATTCCCTCAATTAGGGCATACCTTAGTGCTCTGACGTATAGCTTTCGTGCTTCTGAAGTGTCATTGGGCAGCCACCCAGTTTCCAGATGAGCTTTGATGGGATCAATCCAACAACTGGTGATACCAATGGGGGCTACCAACTTCCCATTGATGCTTGGGGTCTTCAAGACTTGGAAGTATACACTCCCGGCATAGTTTTCAATTTCAGAAGAG
This sequence comes from Heracleum sosnowskyi, assembly GCA_030848705.1. Classification (NCBI taxonomy): domain Eukaryota; kingdom Viridiplantae; phylum Streptophyta; class Magnoliopsida; order Apiales; family Apiaceae; genus Heracleum; species Heracleum sosnowskyi. The sequence goes on from CM061237.1 coordinate 16,867,020, forward strand.
GCAAACTTAGACAAGGCATCAGCCTTCATATTTTCCTCCCTTGGAATGTGCTCCACATAGCATTCATCGAACTGTGTCATAATGGCCTTGACAAGTTTTAAGTACTTGGCCATGACTTCATCTCTGGCCTCAAACTCCCCATTTACTTGGGAAACCACTAGCCTCGAGTCTCCACATACCTTCAGAGTTTTGACTCTCAAGGCTCCACCCAGCCCTAAGCCAGCTATCAGAGCTTCATATTCAGCCTCATTGTTTGTCGTCGGGAAGTCAAGTTTTAGTGCATACTCTATTAGGAATCCATCAGGACTCTGTAGCACTAAACTAGCTCCACTTGATTTTGTTTTTGATGCTCCATCAAAATAGAGCACCCAACATTCTTTGAAGGTCATTTCCTCATCTTTCTTATCTTCCATAGTTACTTCCTGCCCCCCGACTTCTTGGTTGTCAATGGTGCATTCAACCATGAAGTCAGCAAGTGCTTGAGCTTTTATGGCCGTCCGAGGCTTATACTTGATATCAAATTCTCCCAATTCAATGGCCCATTTGATCAATCTTCCACTAACTTGAGGGCTATGCAAGATGTTTCTTAGAGGTTGATCAGTCAAGACCTCTATCTTGTGAGCCTGGAAGTAGGGGCGTAGCTTTCTTGAGGCCATTATCAAGGCTAAGGCAAACTTCTCAACCATTGAGTAGTTTATTTCTGCCCCATGTAGAATCTTGCTCACATAGTAGATGGGTTTCTGAACCTTCATTTCTTCCTTTACCAAAACAGCTCCAAGGGCTGTGTTAGAAACCGCCAAGTATAAATAGAGAATTTCTCCTGGCTTGGGTTTTGCCAACAGTGGTGCTTCAGCCATATATTTCTTCAGGGCCTCAAAGGCCTCTTGACTTTCAGTTGTCCATTCAAAATTCTTCATTTTTTTGAGTGCTTTGAAGAAGGGTAAACACTTCTCTCCAGACTTGGAGATGAATCTTCCCAAAGCAGCCACTCTTCCCGTCAGTTTCTGGACATCCTTAACAGTCTTTGGTGGTTCCATGTCTAGAATCGCTTTGATTTTGTCGGGATTAGCCTCGATTCCTCTCTTGGAAACCATCAGGCCTAAAAACTTTCCCGAGCCTACACCAAAGGCACACTTAGCTGGATTCAACATCATCTTGTGGTGTCTTAGCACTTCAAAAGCCTCTCGGAGGTGCTCAATGTGATTGGCCTTATCAAGGCTCTTGACTAACATGTCATCTACGTAGACCTCCATGGTTTTTCCAATCAGGTGCTCAAAGATTTTGTTCACCAACCTTTGATAGGTTGCTCCAGCATTCTTAAGCCCAAAAGCCATGACTAAGAAACAGAAGACACCAAAGTCAGTGATGAATGACACTTTGGCGATGTCATCTTTGTGCATCTTGATTTGATTATATCCGCTGAAGCCATCCATGAAACTTAGCATCTCATGCCCAGCAGTGGCATCTATCAAGGCATCAATCCTAGGTAAGGGGAAACAATCCTTAGGACATGCATCATTCAAGTCGGTGAAGTCGACGCACATTCTCCACTTCCCGTTAGCTTTTTTGACCATCACAGGGTTAGCTAACCATTCTGGGAATTGGATTTCTTCAATAAACCCAGCTTCTAAAAGCTTATTTACTTCTTGCTTAATGGCTTCAAGCCTCTCTGGAGCAAAACTTCTTTTCTTTTGTTTCACTGCCTTCCTTTCTGGATCCACATTCAATTTGTGAGATATTAGTTGGGGATCAATCCCTGGCATGTCAGCCGCTGTCCAAGCAAAAACGTCATTGTTTTCTTGAAGAAAAGATGCGAGTTTGCCTTTCAATGGTTCGGGCAGTAGTGCCCCAACATAAGTCACCTTCTCTGGTTCATCCGGGACTAAGGGAATTGGGATTAAATCCTCAGCTGGTTTCCCTCTTCGGTCCTCATTGTCACTAGTGTCCATATCTTCAATGGGGAGAACCTGCCCCCCAACTCCATCAGGCCTCAACGCGGCTACATAATAGCTTCTAGCCATCTTTTGGTCTCCCCGTTCTTCACCAATCCCATTCCGAGTGGGGAATTTGAGTTTCAGGTGGTAAGATGAGGCAACAGCCTTAAACGCATGAAGACCCGTCCTCCCAAGGATCGCATTGTAGGTTGAGGTTGCCTTTATAACTATGAAGTTCAGCATCTGAGTGGATGTATTCGTTCCTTGCCCCATGGTCATTGGGAGTTGGATAGTGCCTTCCACCTTTGATTCCACTCCATTGAACCCATATATGGGCATATTAGAGGGTGTCAACTGAGAATCAGTGTAACCCATCTTGATAAAGGCATCGTGGAACAAGATATCTACTGAGGCTCCATTGTCGACTAGGACTCTCTTTGTTTCGGAGTTGCCTATCACAGGTACTATGACAAGAGGATCATCGTGGGGGAACTTCACCCCTTCCAAGTCTGAATCATCAAAACCTATTGACACTTCTGTTCGTGCACGCTTCGGTGCTTCTCCAACGACGGTAAGTACCTCTCGGGCATAAGCTTTTCTTGAGTTTCGGGAGGACCCAACAGCAGTTGGCCCTCCGAATATCATGTTGATCACTGGCCCTCGGGGCTTGGGATTCCGATCTTGATCGTTGTCCCTTCTATCATAATCCTTTCTTTCATAGTTCCCCCTTTGGCTCCCTTGGCTCCCATCCTTAGTGAACTTGCTGAGTTTTCCTCTTCGTATCAGAAACTCAATCTCATCTTTCAGTTGTCTACAATCATCGGTGTCATGACCGACTTCTTTGTGGAACCGACAAAACTGATTTTGGTTCCGTTTGGACAAATCAGCCCTCATTGGCTTTGGCCATTTGATATCTTCTTCCTTGGCTATCTCCATCAGAATTTGACTCCTGGGAGTATTCAATCTTGCATACTCCGTGAACTTTGGCCCAAAGTTATTTCTCTTGGGTGGAGAGTCAGAATTCTTTGATGTTCGGGGAAACTTTTCCTTGACGTCGTACTCCTGAGTTTCTTTTCTTTTCTTTGAGTTTCCACCGTCACCAGCGGTGGGTTCATACTTTCTCATGCTTTCCTCAGCCTTGATGTACTTTCCGGCTCTATCTTGGAGCTTCAACATGCTCTCTGGTGGATGTTTAGCCAACGACCTCCTGAAGTGGTCATCAGTGGTTCCTTGTTGCAGGGCTATCATAGCCACTTTGTCGTCTAAGTCCGGGACTTTCAAAGCCTCTCGAGTGAATCGATTAATGTAGTCCCTTAGGGCTTCATTCTTTCCTTGACGTATTGCCATGAGTGATGCAGTACTTTTCTCATGCACCCTTCCACTAATGAACTGATTGATGAAAGCCTTGCTTAGCTCTTTAAAGGACCCAATAGAGTTGGGAGGTAGACGGCTGTACCAACGTTGAGCCATACCTGCAAGAGTTTGGGGAAACGCCCTACACTTGACCGCATCGTTGGCCGGCTGCAACAGCAGTGCATTGGAGAATGTCCTTACATGATTTGCGGATCTCCCGTTCCATCATAGGCTTTGATCGAAGGCATCTTAAACTTTCTGGATATAGCCATTTTCATGATGTCTTGAGTAAACGGTGGTGTAGGATCATCAGGATCTCCAAGGGGCAACAGATTACTAGGATCACCCCTTGGGGCTTCAGCCCTCTTGGTCCTTCTTGGTGGATCCAAGTTGATTATCGGGATTCCTTCAGTCGTTCGGCCCCGAGTTTGAGCGGCCTCTTCTTCAGCAAGGAGTTTTTTGAGCCTTGCAGTCTCTACCTCATGGGCTGCAAGCTTCTCCCTAGTAGTTTGGGGTGGCTCCCGATTTGTCTGTGAAGAACGTCTCCTCCTTGGGGCGACATCCTCCCTAGTTGTATAACCCTCATCCTCAGTGTATGGGCCAGAGTAATCTTGAATGAGAGGGGTCTGACGAGTTTGTTGATTTTGGGGTCCCAGACCTTGAATATAAGGAGGCACATATGCCTCATGGTAGATTGGATTAGTTCCACTACCGCCCGCCATGGGTCGAGGGGGCATGCCATAGCTTGGCATCCCCAAAGTCTGATTCGCGTACTGAGGGAGATCAGTAGTATGGAGTTGAAGGCTCCTTGGTGCACTCATGAGCAGCGGGGAGGTCGTGATCGGTTGCTGGTGAACGGTCTCTTGTGGATTAGATCCATGAATGACCATCTGCAGGGGATTCGTCCCTTCAACCGAAATCGGGATTTCCGGTCCTTGAGTGTTGGTGGGGATATTCGCCCCTTCAGTGCCAGTAGTCGGCGGTGGCTGATCAGCCTCAGAAGTGATAGGGCGATCATCGGGAGTTTGAGTATCCCGAGCTGTTCTTCGTGTGTTTGCCATGGTTGATGTTGTCTTCCCACAGACGGCGCCAAATGTTATGGATTAAAAAACGTACTTGTATATTAATTGCTAGGATTAATGAGCTTCGAGCTTTAATGGCTGCACTCGTGTTTCCGGACTTAATTGGTCCTCACAAGATGCCTACGTATCTCAATTAATGTTGAGAATCAAGCCAAAGACGTAGTTCTGATTGTAGGATCAGGGACCTTATATAGGCGTCTGGAGCCTAGTATTTATGGTATGTTTGGGAGACTTAACGGATAAGTCTTCTTTTTGATATTGGATAAGTATTGTATTTCTTGCTGAAGAATTCGTTTCCTTGTTGATAAAGGTTATGACTCATTGATTGCCTTTAATTGGGATTCCAGATCCTTTTTTGACTAATTTTCCATAATCAAGGCTCTTTTTATGAGCTGTATATTTTCCCTACTCATTAATTACGAAATTAATGAATAATTAGGGTGTCGGTCCTTAAATACCGGCCTTTTAATTGAATTAGCAATTATATTTCTATAATTACTTTTCTGTCCATATCAAATAATTTCTCCAAATTTTTCTAAAAGCTATTCTAAAAAAATTGTTTTTAAACAAAATTATATTTAAAACATGAAATTAAGGTTTATTTTAAATTTTCCGTTTAGTGTTGTTCATTACCGAAATTTTGAATAATTATAGAAAAGGGCAATTGTTTAATATAATTCATTATTTTAATATTATATCAAATATTAGTATATTAATCACTTTATTTTTCTAAAACTTTATATTGTTACTTCTATTTTAAAATACATAATTCATAAATATAAAATTCTAGCATATAATATGCTCCTCCTAATGAATCGTACTCTCGTTAAACATGTTTTCTCCCAATGACCCGCTTTCTCGTTGTTACCAAAATGAACAGAAAATAAACTAATTACTTAATCAATTACATCATCTATTAATCAATTTTTTTTATATCATAAAATTTAATTCAAATCTTTTTCAAAATGGTAATTTTTATTGTTTAAAATACAGGTACTCGAGAAAAGAAATGAAAAGAAAATAAGGCTCCTATATTTTATTTTATTATATAGAAACTTGCATTTTCTGTAAGTATTACCTTCTACATAATTAGAAGGAAAACATTTAATAAAAAATGATTTTTAATGTATATGTAAAACATATAGATAAATTAAACGTGGGTTTTTTACATAAAAATTATGAGAACATAATTTCTAATAATTTTTTTAGGAGAATGTAAAGATAATAATATTATTTCAAGATAAATTTTAGAACTTCAAGAAAAAATATATGAAAATATTAAAATGGTAAGTTTAAGTTCAAAAGAAAGTTTAAGAAAATATGAACATGGTAGGTAATTTGACTTGAAGATAAATTTTAGGACAAGATAGTAATTTGACTTAAGAAGAAAGTTTAGGAGAATATAAGTTAATTAATATTTCCATTACTAAAGATTTAAAAACCAATTTAGATATTTTCTACTCAAATCATCTAGCACATCACAAATCGTCTTCTATATTATTTTCCTCGATTAAAAGACATTAAATAAAAATTAGTAAATAAATTGGACCCGCGGACTAAGTTCAGGAGAATATTAATATAATATATTTAGTTTACTCCATTTGAAGATTTTTTTTGTTGACGGTCAAGCAAACCATTTTTAACATAACATAAGATATTTAACTTACTTCCTTGAAAGATAGTATTAAAGAAATGGATGATTATCAAAGTCATCACTCATTTGATTAAAATGTATCAAATTAGTCACTCATTTAAAAAATGACTCAATTAGGTGACTAATTTAAAAACTATATTTATATAAGTATAGATCGAAGCGATTTGAGAGGCGCCACATCACCGCCCTCGTCTTCTCCTTTATATAAGTATATTGATTGGATCAGTAGAGGACGTTTATGAGAATATTAACATACTATATTTAGTTTCCTCCGTTAGAAAATAGTAAAAAGTAAATTAAGAATTTATCTAATATTATAAATGTAAGAATATTAAAAATATAAATTTATTTTCCTCTATTAGTAAAAATTTAAAATGCAATTAAGATATTTTCTAATAAAATAATTTAGGAGACTAGTAAAATTTTAAATTTAGTTTCATCCATTAGTAAAGATTTTAAAGGTAAGAATATTAGAATTGTATATTTAGTTTCCTCCATTAATAAAGATTTTGAAGGCAAGAATATTATAATTGTATATTTAGTTTCCTATATTAGTAAAGATTTTAAAGTCAATTGAGATATTTTCGAATATTTAACATTAATTATTCAAAAATTTGAGAAAATTAGAAAAATAGATCGAAGCGACATCACCGCCATCGTCTTCTCTTTTATATAAGTATATATTGATTTTATTGGCCAACACCAGCTCTAGCTACTATCCATCAACTTATCACTTATAAAGCACTTAGTCAACTTTTTTGTGATACCCAAACACGGTGATACACGGTTACTTAAATTTTATTTATAATTATATTTTTATTACCCATGCAACACACGATTGTTTTTTAATATTTATTATTATATTTATTTATGAATATTTTAATATTTAAAATTTATTAGTTTGCATGATTAAATTATTGTTAAAAAAGATTTACCCCAAACAATTATAGTTAAAAATTTGATATTTATTATATTTTACACGCTCAATTTAATATTTGTTTATATTGAGTTATAAAAGTTAGATTTGACCAATTTTATAGTCCACATGAAATTCATAAAATAATCTTTAATTTAGTTGTGGTTTAATAGTTCTTTTTCAATTAAAAACTATTCCAAAACTAAAAAGAGAATAAAGTGACGAAATTTAATGTTGAGAATTCTATTCGATTTAGGAAATCTACTTATATGCGGTTTATATGCGGTTTAGATGATTTAGAATTCTATTAGAGATGTACTAAAATATTTTATTTTATTTTTGAATAAAACGTACTTGCATATATTAAATTTCTTCCAATGAAAGATTACATGAGATAAAACCTGGAGCAGTATGATACCACTCCAAAGGACCTGTCCTAGAACATGAAGCCTGTGCTAATAAGTGGGCTACCATATTCGCAGGTCGACTCACAAAACTAATTGACACATCCTCAAAGTGTCTAATAATATGACTACATTCTTCCACAATGGTATCAAAAATAGAATTACCCCTATCCTTGTTGAATGCATCCACCAAAAACTTGGCGTCCGATTCAAAATACACTTTGTTCCCCTCCATGGACGCACCCATTCTAAGGCCTCTCGCAAGATCCATGCTTCTGCTTCTCTAACTTGTCTCGTGCCATGAAGTATGTTTGTTCGAGCTCGAAGGAACTGACCACGATCATCCCTTACTACACATCCAACACCAATGTGCTCCCCTCCTTGTCGATAAGCAGCATCAACATTAATTTTAATCCAACCTTCTGGAGGCTTACTCCATGTCTTTGCTTGCCCTTGCCCATCTCTGCATGTCATCTTGTCCACCTGCCTAGCTCGCCTCCAGTCTGCAACCAAGTTGAGATCCGTGGCTTTAATTCCAAAAACAGAAGTATTCACCTTCTCCCATACCCATTTATTTCTCCTCGACCACAGACTCCAACAAAAAAGTCCCACCAATGCGCACTTATCTTTATCACCTGCATTGAATACAAAAACTAGTCTCTCAGGCAATTTTTGAGAAGCTGCAATGCCCCTTACTTCCACCAGGTTGTCTATATCAAGATGTAAACTGGATTCTTCCCTGATGTCAGCAATGTACATGCAGTCCTCTGGATTTGCAGGGGGTTTCTGAGGTTGTGGCTTTCTCACAAACACTGGCTTTGCCTTGACAGCCCTTTTCTTTGTCTTCATTGGTTGATCCTTCTCAAATAGGAACTTTGGAAAGTAGGCCTCATCAAATTCAAAAGGCTCCTCTTTTGGCATTATTGGTTGATCATGAAAGTTGACAGGATGTGCAGGATCACAAACCACATTTCCCTAAAGAGGTAGATCAACAGGAATTTGATGTGCAATTGTTGTGCAAGAGTCTTGAGCAGTGTCCTGGGAATCATCTTTATCAAAGTTCAGATTCCTTTTAGCTCTAGCCTTTGGTTGCCTTGCACTCTTCCTTTTCTTTCCAGCTTCCTTAGCTTCATCCTTAGCCTTTTCTTCCTGTAGGGTTTCTTCATCTTCAAATGATTGAGCAACTGCAAGTGCTTGCATTGCTGCCCTTTCAGATTCTTCAGCTTTGGCCTTAGCAAAATTTGGGTGACCAACCCAAATGCAAATTTCCTTGCTATTCCTGTAGATGATGGCCCTTTTGTTCCTTATGCTTGGATGATTGCTCTCTTTGCTTTCAATGATCAGCTTCCCTAGGACTTTGAACTCATCTGGCTTAGGTGGAGGATAAAATATCCTTGCAATGTTTTTGCCCTTGGGTTTGGCAGGTGATAATGGAGATATCCCTCTTGCATCAACATCCCTAAAGCATGAAGATTGCCCTTTCTCACTTCTTGAATCTTGAAAGACTCCATGTTGAAGGGGTTCTATAACATATGAACTCTTGAACTGTGGATCCATTGATACTATCACCATTGCATTTGTTGATGGTTCTGTAGAGGTAGCTTGATCCGTTGATGGCTGATTTGTCTTTGAAGTTCCAGCAATTTTCTTGACCCTTGCATCTATGCTAGACCACTGGTCTTTTATCTGTTTTGCAAGCTGAAGCCTCATTGATGCTTGCTGAATTAGGTCAATGCCATCAAGCTTGTTTTTCCCTGACTCCTCCATAGCTAATGGCTCTTCTGGTAAGGAAATGGCTGGGACCAAAACCTTTGTGATTTGTATATCAAGCTCCTTAGATTTCTCCCTTTTTTGTTATCATCAAGAGAGATGATAGGGAGTCCCTGAGCTGCCAAAAGCTGAGTTAGGAGTTGAGTCTGTTTCTCATGTTCCTTTTGCATTCGAGAAAGTGTAGCCTCTACTTTGTCCAATATAGAGGAAAGAGTCTTCAAAGATGAGGACACTTCAGGTTCCTTGGAGAAAAACCTGTTCATCATGGATACAGTGAGAAGGGGAAGCTTCTCATCAAGCCTCCTTTCTATAGCATCCTTCAAGTTCTCAACAGAGTCCTTGATGTCCCTTGCTTCCATCCTGGTCTGCAACATTTGTAGCCTTTGAATCTCCAAAGAGTCCATAATGGCTTTGTAGAAAGGCTTGTTTTCAACACTAACAGATTCATGAGCCAAGGAGGCTTCATTGTACTGTCTAGTGATTACAGCATCCAGGTTGATTCTTCCATGACCATCCTGAGAAAGCCAGCTAGGTCTAGGAGGCACCACAGAAGCCCCAGTCTGTGAAGTAGTGGCCACCTGTAGATTGTCACCAAAGCTGTCCTCATCATCAGAAAAATCAAAGTCACCACTAGCTGCAGCTCCTGGAGATAGATTGGTCAAGGCATCCTTTGCTCTTTACATTAATGCAGTTGTATGAATTAGGTTTAGTGACCTCTCTGCCTCCACATTGCTCTGCTGAGCCATAATTTGATAGGCTGGCACAGGATGAGTAAAGGTCTCAGGATTCAGAGAAATACTATCCAGAGTTTGTTGATAATGCTCTTGGAAAGTAAGTTCCATTTCTCCCTCATTGACCCCCATGAACTCACTAGCAATGGCTGCTTCCTCCCTTATGACTCTTGTAGTCCCTTCTCTCTCTCCACTCTTTTCTTTCATCATGGGCTCCCCATGGCTCACACCTCTCACACCCTCACCTTCACCTACTAAGGTGGTACACTCAACCTCTCCTTTTGCCTGGCTGGAAGAAATAGTCAGCCTCTCACTCTCATTCTCTCCTTTTGCCTGGCTGCAAGCCAGCCTCTCAGTTTCACTCCCTCTCAAACCTAAAAGTGTCTCAACTACCACCAGGTCATCTACACTAGTTGTGGAAACAACTTGATTTTCAATAAGAGGTGTAGAATGACCTATCAACGGAATGGTAGTTTGAACTGTCAACTGTATGGATACCGTTGATGGAGAAACACTTGTCAACGAAAGAGGCTGTTTCGTTGATGAAGTCAATAAAGCATTTTGAGAAAGTGAAATTACAATTGAATCTGTGGTGATTGATATGAGATTGGGGTCCACAGATCTTCTTGCAGCTTCATAAAAAATTGGTTGATGGCCCAACAAATCACTTAACAAGTGATGACCATCAGCTTCAGAGTGGGGCTTCTCCGAGATGAGAGTTGGAGAATCAGGAATAGATGAGTGGATCATGTCCACATCTAATGACTGAGTTGGTGAATTTTGTGTAGTTGGTTCAAGATTGATGTTTAGAGAATGGGACTGTAACCCCAGAGTAATAATAGGGGTTACATCAAACTGAATTTGTGAAACTGGAAGTGTTGCTTCCAGAGTGTGTGCACCCTGTGTACCCTTGGATTTTTGCTTCACTCTCCTTTGGTATTGGGAAAATGTAGACTGTGGGCTTGAAGTGTCCCTTACCCTCTTGGAGTGTGCTCTTGGAGGAGAGCTTGTTTCAATAATCACATCCTTTTGGGAGGATGCAACTAGACTTGTGTTTAAATCCATTTTACTCATTGTGCCTTGTTGGGAAGACACAATGGGGCTTGGCTGGGACACACTATCCTTTCCTTCCTTATTCTTGGGGTTTCTTTGATTTTCACCCCTTCCCTCACCTCTCACAACTCCAGAATCACTCCCCTTTGGTTGTGAAGTAGTTTTTGCAACAGGTGCCTTTTGAGAAGCACCTGAGGTTGGCTTGGAGGATTTCTTAGATTTAGGTTTTGCTGCTGGGGCAGGAGCCTGTTGGGACACAGCTACCGACTCCATAGCAACATGGGTGGGTGAAACAATAGAAGTAACAATTACACTAACAGGGTTAGATGTAGTTACCTCAATGATGGGCAGATACACCACTGGGACATCACCATTGTGGTTAAGTCTCAGTATATCTGTCAAAACCCTCTTCTCTTGCACAAAGCACTCAAACCTGGAAACAGGGTTAGAGATAACTAATGGTGCTAGACTAACATGACTAGCCAACATCATCAGAAACCTAGCATAATAGATATTCTTTTTCCTATTAGCCTTATCACCCAACTTAGCACCAATTTCATACATAAGTTGGGTGCTAAAGTTGTAATATCTATCAGTTAGGAGCATGGTTAAGAGAATCAACATAGAATTAGTTAATGCATCAAAATTGCTAATCTTTCCAGAAAAGACCTTAATGAATGCATCAGCTAAATAACTGTATTCCTTAACCAAACCTCTCCTAATAATCTTACCCAAATTATCAGTAGGCAAAGAGTAGTTTATAGAATTTAGCATGTTAATCATTTCAGTATATGTAGGCAAAGCATTACAGTTATTTTCAGGAATTTGTAGACATGCTTGCAATACATAAGAATTAACTATATACTCTTTACCTTGAATGGTGAAAACAATTAAAGAAAATAGAATTTCTTAAATACTCCCCCAAAAATTCTCAGAAATTAAGTCCAATAATCAATGAAAATTACTGGATTGGCTTAAAAAAAATATAACCGTTACTTTTAGAGTATTACCACGATTTATACTTACAGGGGTGTATGTATAGATCGTGGTAAAAGACGTGTCAGCTTTCAACGGTTAAGATTAACTAAACTATATCAACGAATCAGAATTGACCGTTTGAGGCCCCTGCCTATTTCGTTGATAAAGCTGCATTTCGTTGACATAAAAGTGTTGTCAACGGAACACCTAGAAAAGTACTAAGGCTGTCAACGAAATGATGCGTTTCGTTGATATAGTAATTTTGACTTAACAAAATTTCACTTTTTCCTTAGAAAATTATTTCACAGAAAAACCTAGCAAATTTCTGGCTGCATTGTAATTTGCAAAAATCTCAAAAATAATTAGGAGAAATTTAGCATACCTAGCTCACTTACTAGTCTTGAGAATGTTGATTCATCAAGTGGCTTGGTAAAGATGTCTGCAAGTTGTTGTTCACTTGGAACAAAATATAACTCCACAGTACCATTCATAACATGTTCTCTAATGAAATGGTACTTGATGTCAATGTGTTTGGTCATTGAATGTTGTACTGGATTCTCAGTAATGGCAATAGCACTAGTGTTGTCACAGAAAATAGGAATTTTCTCAACTCTTAATCCATAATCAAGTAGTTGATTTTTCATCCATAAAATTTGTGCACAACAACTTCCAGCTGCAATGTACTCAGCCTCAGCTGTTGAGGTAGAAACTGAGTTTTATTTCTTGCTAAACCATGACACAAGCTTGTTTCCTAGGAATTGACAGGTGCCAGTTGTGCTTTTCCTGTCAATTTTACATCCTGCATAATCTGCATCTGAATAACCAATTAGTTCAAAGCCAGATTCTCTAGGATACCAAATGCCAAGGTTTGGTGTTCCTTTGAGATATCTGAAAATTCTTTTAATAGCAACTAAATGGGATTCCCTAGGATCAGCTTGAAATCTAGCACAAAGACATGTAGCAAACATAATATCAGGTCTACTAGCTGTTAAATATAAAAGTGAGCCTACCATGCCTCTGTAACTTGAAATGTCCACAGATTTTTCCTTAGTATTCAATTCAAGTTTAGTAGCAGTAGGCATGGGAGTTTTGGCAGGAGAGCAATCCATTAGATCAAATTTCTTCAGCAAATCATGAATGTACTTTGTTTGACTAATGAATATGCCTTCATTAACCTGTTTTACTTGAAGACCAAGAAAATAGGTTAATTCTCCCATCACGCTCATTTCATATTTACTTTGCATAAGCTTGGCAAACTTTTGACAAAGTTTCACATCTGTAGACCCAAAGATTATGTCATCTACATAAATTTGAACAAGTATAGTAGAGCCATTCACAATTCTGTGAAAGAGAGTTTTATCCACAGTACCTCTAGTGAAGTGATTCTCTAGAAGAAACTGTGAAAGAGTGTCATACCAGGCTCTAGGTGCTTGTTTCAAACCATAGAGTGCTTTGAGGAGAAAGTATACATACTATGGAAAATCATCATCTTCAAAACCAGGAGGTTGACTCACATATACCTCCTCTTCCAATTCCCCATTCAGAAAAGTACTCTTCACATCCATTTGATAGACCTTGAAATTGACATGAGCTGCATAGGCCAGAAAGATTCTTATTGCTTCTAGTCTTGCAACAGGAGCAAAAGTTTCATCAAAATCAATTCCTTCTTCCTGTGAGTAGCCTTTAGCAACTAGTCTAGCTTTGTTCCTTGTGATAATGCCATTTTCATCCATCTTATTTCTGAACACCCATTTTGTGCCTATAACAGACCTGTTTTTAGGCTTGGGCACCAGCTGCCATACTTTGTTTCTTTCAAACTGGTTTAGCTCCTCTTGCATAGCTAACACCCAGTCTGGATCTAGAAGTGCATCCTCAACTTTCTTTGGCTCATCTTGAGACAGAAAGCTACTGTATAGACATTCTTCTTGAGTTGCTCTTCTAGTTTGAACTCTTAAAGACACATCACCTATAATCAATTCAAAGGGATGGTCTTTAGTCCACTTTCTTGAGGAGGGTAGATTAGCTCTAGAGGATGTAGCCTCATGATCATGATTGCCTTGTCCAGATGTATTTCTTTGAGAAACTCCCCCTGAGTTTGTTGTCCCCATTTGATCATTCCTAGAAGCATTCATTTGTCTGTCAACGGAATGCTCATTTTGACTGTCAACGGATCCCCTATTATGACTGTCAACGGATCCTCCAGTATGACTGTCAACAGAATGGTCAATAGGTCTGTTAGTAGCTATTCTCTTTAATCTTAATGCAGCAGTTTCATCTTCACTGCTGCTTTCATCTGTGCTAGACACAACAACCTTAGATTGTTTCTCATTTGCCTTCTCATGATACTCTTGAGCTCCTTCCTCATTCTCAAAAGAGAGACTTTCATGGAAACCTTCATCACAGAGACCTTGAATTTTAAGATCATCAAAAACAACATGTATAGATTCCATAACAATGTTGGTTATGAGATTATAGACTCTGTAAGCTTTCCCTGCTGCATATCCCACAAATATTGCTTCATCTGCTTTTGCTTCAAACTTTCCCAAATGCTCAGCTTGATTTCTCAAAACAAAACACTTGCATCCAAAAACATGAAGAAAATCCAGTAGTGGCTTATTTCTTTTGAGTAACTGATAAGGGGTCATTCCTTTGGCTTGATTAATCAAAGAAATATTCTGAGTGAAGCAAGCTGTATTAACTGCCTCAGCCCAAAAATAAGTAGGTAACTTTGATTCATCTAGCATTGTCCTTGCAGCTTCAATGAGTGTTCTGTGTTTCCTTTCAACTACACCATTTTGCTGTGGTGTTCTCGCAGCTGAAAACTCATGCACAATTCCATTTTCCTCACAGAATAACTTCATTGTTGAATTCTTGAACTCTGTCCCATTGTCACTGTTAGGCCGAATACACAATATATAATCAATTAGGTATGAGAATAACAATTAAGAACACAGGTTTGTAAATCAACAAACTGAATTATATTAAATAATTCTCTCTTAGTGATGTTAATGAATCACAAAGAGCTTCTAGGTTACAAGAATAAAATATTCAATGATCGCATCCCTTCTAGGGATAACCTATCTGTGTTTATATAGTACACAGTTACACAATCCTTATCTAATTGATATTCCTACAAATTAGCTATACAATTGTTATCAATTAAGGATTGCTTCTTATCTTCTATTCCGTTTCCTTAGCTGTATCAATATATTCTGCTTCTTTCCATCTTCAGAATATATTGCTTCTAGAATCTTCAATTCAGCACCGACAGCTAATTCAACTATCACCTTGTCAGACTTTAAATAAACTCTGACCGGCTTCCTTTAAACTTTTCACCCTGTCAGAGTTTAATTAAACTCTGACCGGCTTTTGATAAACTCTGATCAGTACCTGTTGCTTAGACACTGATAAACAAACGTCAGCAATTATATCTAACAGTCACTCCTGATTCTTCTTACTTTGATGTCAGGATTGTTGTTTACCATCTTGATGTGATTGATAATGATTTCATTTGCCTCATCCTTAGAGTGCAGAAAGAAAGTCCAAGTAAATCTAGAGAAATCATCAACAATCACAAGACAATATTTCTTCTTTGAAATTGACATGACATTTACAGGGCCAAATAAATCCATATGAAGTAACTCAAGCTGTTGGACAATTGATGACTCTGTCTTGATTTTGAATGATGCCTTCATTCGTTTCCCTTTTTGACAGGCATCACACAAACCATCCTTGGAAAATTCCACCTGTGGAATTCCTCTAGCAAGATCCTTCCTTACCAAATCATTCATAACTTTGAAGTTCAGATGAGATAGTTTCTTGTGCCACGGCCAACTTTCATCCTTGCTTGCCTTGCTAAAAAGACAAGTGATTGTATCTGGACTTGTGCTACTAAAGTCAGCAATGTACACATTCCCTCTTCTGAATCCAGTCATGACCACATTGTTGTTTCCACCTTTTGAAACAACACAGGCTTCCTTAGAAAAAGTAACTAAAAATCCTTTGTCACAGAGTTGGCTGATACTAAGCAAGTTGTGCTTTAGACCATCCACCAATGCAACCTCATCAATGATGACATTCTCTTTTGAAATCAAGCCATATCCCTTTGTGTAGCCTTTGTTGTCGTCTCCAAAAGCAATACAAGGGCCAGCTCTTTCCTGAAACTCTGTGAGCAGGGTAGAATCACCAGTCATGTGTCTTGAACAACCACTATCCAAGTACCAAAGATTCCTTTTGTTTCCCTATACACAATAAAACCAAATCAAGTTGATTTTGGTACCCAGGTTTCCTTGGGTCCTGTCTTGTTAGCCTTTGATTTCCCTCTCAAATCATTTTTCACTTGTGGCTCAGATTGAGTTAAATCAACCTTTGTCTTAGGTGTTGATCTTTGAGGGTTGCTCACAGTTTCATTCACAGCATGCATAGTTGAAGGAACAAACATGTTATTCCATGGCATTTGTGGCATGTTAAACATATTCATGTAAGGGTTAGGCACAAATGGCATACTAGCATATGGATTCTGATACTGTGCATATGGAGCAAACATGTTAGGCATAACAGGCATTGCAGGCATAGAAACATTCAATGCAGACTTAGGCATTTTCACATTAGCAGGTTTCTTAACAGACTTGCAATTAGTAGACAAATGATTAACACTACCACAATTAACACATGTCTTTCTCGGTGTATATTTATCAGGTGTGTAATTTTTGTGCTTGTTAATCCCTACTTTTCCATTTCTGTTATTCTTTTTATTACCTTTAGTCTCAACTTGAACTTTCTCTGACTTGTCTTTCAATTGCTTGTTAGACAAGTGACCTACATTAGCTCTTTCGACAGGCTTCTCAACTTTCTTAGTTTTACTAGACTCACCTTGAACAAAGTTCTTGGTGACAGGACCATACTTGTCATTAAGTCTAGTGAGTTTCTGTTTCTTTTCCTCTGTCAACGGAACAGCCTGATCCGTTGATGGTTCATCTGTCAACGGAACAGCATGATCCGTTGACACATCAACCTCCAATAAGTGATCATTCTTGTTTGTTGACTCTTTTTCTGATTCTAGGACTTCATCAACATATCCTAGCTTCTCTTTGTTTTTCTTCCATGACTGCTCACAGAAGGATTCCATTACTTGAACATTTATGATGTTATTAGCAACATTCCTAGAATCCTTCCATTTAGCAATCACTCTCTGTTCAGATTCTAATTGAACCTTAAGAATCTGTTCCCTTTCCAAGACTGCTTTAAGTTCCTTCTTAGCATCCCTACTGACACGCCTCATTTTCTCAAAATCAATGAGTTGTGCTTCTAACATGGCATTCCTATCACTTAAGAGCTGATTAGTCTCCTTAATTCTAGAATTCTCCTTTGTAAGTGATTTAAGAGAAACACGCAAATTGTACAATACAGTAGACATGTCATTAATTGTACTATTGCATTCCTCTAAAGAAAGCTCAGAAAGATTAGTAGTAGTTACCTGATTGCTTGAGGAACTTGCTTCTTGCTCATGATTGTCAGCCATTAGAGCCAAATTGACATATTCAACATCTTCATCAGAATCTTCATCATTACCAGCCCAATCATACTCTTTTGACACAAAATCCTTTTCCTTTTGCTTGAGAAGTTCAAAATATTTCTTCTTGTAGTCAACAGGCTCAAAACTCATGTTGCCCTTCTCAGCTTTAGGTTTTCTGCAATCCCCAGCAAAATGACCAAGGGTTCCACAGTTGAAACATTTAATCTTAGACTTGTCAACCCAATTACTTTTGTTAGGTTGAGAGTCTCTCCTTGGTGGTCTTGAGTCTGAGTTTCTCTTGAACTTTAACTTAGAGAATTTTCTTGACAGAAATGCAATATGCTCATCAATCTCATCTAAGTCATCCAAGTTGGTTGGCTCTTCCTCTTCTATCAATTTTCCTTTGCCCTTGCTGACATCACTCTTGCAACTAGCTCGACTAGTTGTAGCTTTAACAGTCTCTTCATTGTCTTCTTCAAGTTGGTTCACAGATGCAACCAATGCAACAGATCCACCCTTCCTCTATACCTTCTTAATTTCTTCATCTTGCTCCATTTCCAGCTTGTATGTCTTTAATGTTCCATAAAGCCTCTCAAGTGTGTAATCTTTGTACTCTTGTGTGTTTCTTAGAGAAACAGTCATAGGCTTCCATTCCTTTGGAAGAGCTCTAAGAAATTTGAGGTTTGAGTCTTTAGTTTGGTAGACCCTCCCATACAACTTTAATCCATTCAGAAGCTTTTGAAACCTACTAAACGTGTCATTTAGGGTTTCACCAGCTTTGAAATGAAAATGCTCATATTGTTGTATGAGGAGTTGCATTTTGTTTTCCCTTACTTGCTCAGTTCCTTCACAAAGTGTTCTAACAGTGTCCCATACTTCTTTAGCAGTGGTACAGTTGATAACATTGTCGAACATCTCTTGTTCTAAACCATTGAACAGAATGTTCATGGTTCTTTTATCCTTATGAACTTCTGCAGCATCTTCAGCAGTCCATTCTGAGACAGGTTTAGGAATTTCTACATCAGGAGCATCATCTGGCAGTCCAACTCTAGATCCAATTCCCATAGGAACATGTGGACCTCTCTCAATGCATTCTACATATCTCTCATCCATAGACATGAGATGTAGATGCATTTTTACTTTCCAGTGAAAGTAATTGTCCTTGTCTAGAACGGGTATCTTCACACATGCATCCTTCTGTTGGGTTTTATACTAAACTATTCATTAGTAGTATATAAACATTGTCCATTTTATTGAGAATCTTGATTGCATATTTTTACATTGTCTATTTATTATATATTGTGGATAATTTAGTATCAAATGGGATAACAGAAGATTAAATTATCAGTGTCTATATATAATATAAAGGGTTCACAGTTTAAGTGGAATTAGACAAACCACTGGAATAACTGAAGTATTTTTGGGAATAGTTTATCTTGACTATTAAATAATACTTGTATACTTTGTGTATATTGAACATGATCAAATTTAGAATTGTTCCCTTAAACTGATTAAGAAGGTGAACTAAGATTCTATGTTATTATTAATGCTTAGGTTCTTAATCCGGATATAGTAATTGACACGTGTATATTATTTACATGCTTTGATTTATATATGAAATAATTATTTTGAATTATATCATTATATTTTGGGTGATGGAATAATATATATGGTGAATATTATTTATTGAAGGAATCCGTGTCCTGATAATATTCGGGTTAATGATGTCCCCTTGAAAGCTCAAAAGGATTTAATTATGTGAAACCCTGCAGGTGGATTTATTCCGGCATAATTAAATAAAGGTAGAGTGGATGATCAAGGATATAAGATGTTAATTAAATGAATTATCAGTAATTTATTTAATTAATGGGCATGCGCTATTTTAAACATGGGGAATTTAATAAGCAAATAATATTGGAACCGAATTAATTAATTAAGTTGAGGTATTAGGAAAGGTAGTGCAAATATTAATTTTTTAGTGGATTGAATTAATATTTAATTACATTGGGCTAGGCCCGGGATGTAATTAAAAGGCCCAACCTAATTATCCATGATCCCTATTGTAGCCCTATATATATTCTTATTCTCTTCTTGCTAGGGTTGGTTAAGAAAAATATTGTAGCCACCTAGGAGTAAGAAGAGAGGTTAACTTGAGAAGACGGAGGCCACACTTCGCTCAAGGGAATTTGGGAATACAATAGAAGAGCGTGGAATCAACCGTTAACAAGGTGATTTTCTTTTCGCACTCCTTAATTGTGTATCATAAAATGTAGTAGAACCCCAAGTCCGTGGTTCCCAACACCTTCTTCACCATGGTTTCTGTTTTGGTCTTGATCTTTAAACTTCTTGTATGTTAGAAGCTTGCTCTGATACCAATTGTTAATCCCAAATGACCTAACAGAATTGTAGAAGGGGGGTTGAATACAATTCTAGATATTTCCTTGAACTTAAAATTAAATAATGAAAACTGAACTGATTAAATAAAAACACAAGAAGTAAATAATTCAGTTGGATTGTTTGATGATCCAACTGAAGTGTTTTTATTGCGGAAATAATCTGTGATACAAAGATGTACACGGCTGCTCAGTTACAAGAATGTAGAGAAGATTGCTCTCAAAGATAGCTAATACAGTCTTCTTTTTTTTTCTTCTCTTGTATCTAAAGTAACTGCTACACTTGGTTATATAAGTCCAAGTTTACAACTCTACTTTTGGCTACACTAAAAGTACAAAGAGTAACCGCCAATAGTTTGCTTTTCATCCCTTTGTCCAGTGGTTCTTGAGTATCCTTGTCTTTTGCATATAATAGTTCATTCCAAGAACCCAATTGGAAACTGGGATGTTTCCTTATTTCCAATGTCCATTTTAATGGTTTCCAATGCACTGTACCCTTCTACATCACCTTTTGAGCAGTCAGAGAACTGTCACTATCACTTTGTCAACTATTCAGAAAAGCAATAATGATTCGTTGATAGTAGGGAGATGTGTTTCGTTGATAACTTTATTCTTCATTTCGTTGATGAGTAAACTCTATACCGTTGATAGGATAATCTTCATTCCGTTGACAGGTCTTCACTTAGGCAAAATTACAAGGCATGATGTATTTACAATTAACCAACCTATTTTGCCTATCTAGTACTTAGTCAACATGAATTAGAAAACCTATCTAATACCTACAACAAAACTACATATCAAGCTATGAAGTATTGTACAGTGCCATTGCTACATCACTCATTTCGTTGATGAGCTACCTGTCAACGGATTGCTGCAAAGTATACCATTCCGTTGACAGCTACAAATTACTTTACACAAATTCTACTAAGTGTTTTATGTTTATCATCAAGAACAACATATTCCTAACAGAGACAGATACAAAGAAATGGGATAATGAGTTGTTAAGAGACATTTGTAATGAAAGAGATGTAAAGTTGATTAGAAGTATTCCACTGGCACGATAGAGAGAAGAGGATTCATGGTACTGGAGTTTAGAGGAGTCAGGAGTTTTTTCTGTTCATAGTTGCTATAGGAAGATTCGAGGGGAACAGACCTGGGAGCATGCCGCTTTTTGGAAAAAAATTGGAAGTTGGAGTTGCCAGGTAAAGTGATTAACTTTATGTTAGGCCGAATACACAATATAATCAAGATATGTATGAGAATAACAATAAAGAACACTATTTATGAACAATAAACTGAATTATATTAAATAACTCTTCTCTCAGTGATTTAAATTATCACAGAGAGCTGCTAGGTTACAAGAATAATGTATTCAGTATTCGCATCCCTTTTAGGGTTAACCTATTTGTGTTTATATAGTACACAGCTACATAATCAATCTCTAATTGATATTCCTATAAATTAGCTATACAATTTATATCAATTTAGGATTGCTTCTGTCTTCTGTCTCGTTTCTTTAGCTATCTCAATATATCTTGCTTCTTTCCATCTTCAAGATATATTGCTTCTAGAATCTTCAATGTCAGCACCGACAGCTAAATAAACTCTCATCCCGTCAGACTTTATCAAACTCTGACTGGCTTCTATCATAAACTCTGATGAGTACCTGTTGCTTAAACACTGATAGATAATCATCAGCAATTATATCTAACACTTTATATGGAGAGTATGTCGTTCTGTGTTGCCAACTGCTATGGCCCTTGCAGCAAAAAGAGTTCAGCTTGATACCCGATGTTCTTGGTGCTTAGTGCGTAATGAAGATGCAACTCACGTGTTATTCGATTTCTCGTTTGCACGGATGGTCTGGGCAAGTGTGGGGCTGCGGGAAGTCAATTCAGGTGGATACGAGGGGAATATCAATGACATATTTCATCAACTGGTCAATGTTTATACTCCGGATAAGCTGGCTCTGATTGTTATAATTTGTTGGAACCTGTGGAATAGAAGGAATAGGTGGGTGTGGGATAAGATTAGCACCTCTGAATTTGGTGTTCAAGCAACGGCAGTGAATATGTTGCAGGAGTGGAGGCAAAATCAATTAGAGAAGCAGAAGCATCAGGCGGTGTCCAGCAGAAGTCCAAGAAGATGGCAGCAACCAGAACAAGGATGGCTAAAGATTAATATTGATGCTGCTATATTTATGGAGTCTGGTTGTACTGGTGTAGGAAGCGTTATTCGCAACTGGAATGGAGGTTTCATTAGAGCTCGAAACCAGAAAAAAGCAGAAGTCTATCAACCTCGGGAAGCTGAAGCAATAGTGTTGAAGGAAGCTCTCTCCTGGGTGAAGGAATTTGGATACAAAAAGTGTGTTTTTGAAACAGATGCTAAGGCGCTAGCAGATGCATGCAAAAATGTTCAAGGGCGTACTTATTTTCACTCGATTGTGTTAAGTTGTATTGAATTGTTTAAGCACTATGATGAAGTGCTAGTTGAGTTTGTTCACAGGTCTGCGAATGCAGTGGCTCATTCATTAGCAAGGGCTGCTCATTCTATGTCAGGCGTCCATGAGTGGGTTGATACCGCTCTGAAGTTTATTGAAGGAATTTGGATACAAAAAGTGTGTTTTTGAAACAGATGCTAAGGCGCTAGCAGATGCATGCAAAAATGTTCAAGGGCGTACTTATTTTCACTCGATTGTGTTAAGTTGTATTGAATTGTTTAAGCACTATGCTGAAGTGCTAGTTGAGTTTGTTCACATGTCTGCGAATGCAGTGGCTCATTCATTAGCAAGGGCTGCTCATTCTATGTCAGGCGTCCATGAGTGGGTTGATACCGCTCAGAAGTTTATTTCTGATGTCTTGATCATTGATTCAATTTAATAAAAAACACGTACGTTTACTTCAAAATAATAATAATAATAATAATAATAATAATTGATAGTGTTTAAAAAACAAAATAAAAGATATTTAATATTACATAGTAAAAATAGGGCTTGGAGTTTCTAAAGGTCACAATAGAAAAATTTTCTATTAGTGCGGCCTAAAATCACATTTAATCAATATTTTTTAACGAGCTGACTGTACGGATGTGAAGATTACATCAAAATATAGTTGTAGAATATTTTATGCGAATTTAAGTTGTAGAGTATTGACTATATAATTGTATTATTTTCATATATAATGTTTACGGTAAAGATTGATCGATTATGTTTTGTTAAAAATTGATTGATTCAAATCACTAAAACATTTGAGAATTTGCAAATCTATTCATTTTCAATCGATACTTACATCTGTGCGGTTGAATTTCTAATTGATTATTTAAATATTGTAAATTTGAGATGCACTAGTAGAAAACTTTTCTATTGTGATCTTTACACTACAAGAAAAATCGAATCACACAACGGTTTATCACCATTGTCTGACCCCCTAAATTTCCGTTGAGTATGGCGATGCCGTCTGATGCGCGTATCAGACAACGGTTAGCTATCATTGTCTGAGGCTCTAAAGACAACGGAATTACCTAATAAACCGTTGTAACATATCCAGAAACAACAACGGTTTATATAGAAGCCATTGTCAGAGAATGTATAACTCAAGTGTTTGCTGAACACATGAAAGACTTGTCATATAATATCATAAAGACTATAACTTTAAAATGAAACATACAACCCTTTGAAACAGATTGTCATTGTTATATATGTTAACAGACAACATTTTTAAGTCTAAAGAAATGTTGTGGTAATGTTGTACAACAGTGGTTACAAAACTAAGAGTTGTTCTCCTTCCCTTTAGTCAACGGTTTCTAAAAGCATATACATTGTCTAAAAAGGATGTATAGACAATGGTTTTGTTTTTCACATAGGTTGTATGAGTTTTCTTTTCACAAAGGTTAGTTGTTAAAAAGCAATGTTTTAGTGTTAAAGAGTTAATACTTTTTTTATGTATTGAAAGTATTGTGTGATACACAATATAACAAGCATTCCAATGCACAATATAACAAGCATTCCAATAAGTGCTCTATTTCTTCAAAGCAGCTTAGACAATGATTTTGTATATCCACACAACACCAGGTTACATTATAAAATGAACATGCCAAAAAATTAAAAAACCAATCCATCATTCCATTATAAACTACTATCATCCATTACAATCCATTACAAGCAACCAACCAATTCACCTAGCCAACAAAACCAGGCTAAACATTAGAGCTCTTACTTTTAACAATAAAATGCTTTGCTGAATCTGTTAGCGTCTGAATCTGTTAGAACGTATGAAGCATCAACTCTAATTCTCCATCATTTATGTTGGCTCCTCCAGCGGCACGATCAACCAAGATTGACAATTCAGATTTACTATCATTAGTAAAGATTCTAAGATTAAGCTGAAAACAAAAATCACTTAATCATTTTCATCTTCTATAGTAGTCAATAAACTTCATTCAAAGTTTACAAGACTGGCTAAAAACTTGTAAATAAGGTTAATCAATTATAGTCTCCACAATCTATTATAGTCTCTGGCTCTTAACAATTTTTTTTAGAATCATCATAGTTCAGAGATTGTTTTATCAAATTTCAGTCTTTAAGGTGCAAATAAATAGTGTTCATAGTTGGTGCAACTACTCCAAATAGCCCATTGTTTTTTTTTAATATCTGTATCATCACTCTGAATTCCGAAAGGATATCTAATGCTAGATATTCTATTGCCTACCGACTTAAGGTTAAGATAGAGTATAATCCGTTCTTAAGTAGAGTGGTGTAACTAATCCGTTCATAAGCAAATTCCTCCGCTAATTAGATACTCTTTTCCCTGAAAAATAAATATTAACAAAATTATGATAAAAAGAATAATACTTCTATTTAATAGCAACATTATAATATTTTATAAATATATTTATCAAAACAAAAATATAAGTTTTCCAAAAATATAGAATCCACACTCTCACACTTATACATATTTATATGATTTTAACATCACATGAGGGCTTTTTTCATAAATACCCTATGCCAGAAATATTTTTGCAAAAATACCTTTTCAAAAAAGAATAATTTGCAAAAATACCATCTTATTTGCAAAAATACATTCTACAACCAAATCAACTGGATGCAACAGTAGGGAACCTGTTTGCAACCACATATGCAACTGTATGCAAACTGCTGCGCAGCCACATATGCAAATTCAATTTTAAAATTTTCACAATCCACCAAAATCAACTAAATTATATCAACAGATTGCATTTTGTTGCATTTAGTTGCAGAACGTATTTTTGCAAAATCTTTTTAAAAGATGGTATTTACACAAATTATTTTTAAAAAAAGGCTTTATGACCTTTTAGCCCTTAAAGTTTGACGATTTATACCCATCAGCCCTAAAACTTTGAAGTCGTACCTTTTAGCCCTTGAAGTACCCATTAAAGTTCAATTAACCCTTTTTTCTATTCTTCTTCCGATAATACCCTTACAAGGGCTAAGAGGTACTATTTTTCATACTTCAAGGGCTAAAAGGTACATAATCTTTTATACTTCAATGTGTGCATTTAAAATTCAACCCTCATTGCCACAGCACCTTGAAGAGAGTATGCTCTTGGATATCAGAGGGTAAGCTTGCAGTAGCATTTGGTCTTCTGAAAATGAGGCAGGCATGACCATAACAATTGTGAAGAACCTTCGGATGTGTGAGGAGATAAAATTAACTCCATAGAAATGATTCTTTGAACGAATACCAGCTCATGTGCATCATGAACGTGAAGTGTCTGCTTCACCTTCTCAGTCCACTCCTTCGCCAACTCATCATGCTCTGCCTCATTATCTTACTAGATTGTCGAGAAACTTACCAAGTCAAGATTCATGTATCCTTTTTATTGTTTACAAATGGATGTGTGTTCACCATGTGTATCATCGTTTCATGTTGCAAGATCATGTAATATATTATGTTAAATTTGACATTTCAGAGCGGACAAATCTGTGATGGCATCTTCTGGATTCCAAGCTGATGTACGTGCTTTACAGAAGGTCTTGGCTGCTAGGCATCTGGTGAGGTTTTGAAGTAGTTTCTAAATGCATTTGCTTATTGTACCTATATTGGAGTTAAAATTTACTATCTGAAGCATTTACCTGTTACAAAGGCATCACCAGAACTATAATTAAACAAAAATGGATAGTTGACAAGTTGACTTTGGCATGCTATGTGTATCTAAACACTGAATAACTATTTGTCCTCTTTAAATTTGTTTCATCACCCTCATTAGTAAGTCAGCAAATTGATATATTGATGCATGATTCAACATATAAAGTGTCGGAGGTTTTTAGTTAAAAACAAGCACATATGTTAAACTTTTGTTCACACAGTTAACCCAGATTGAGTTTAAAAATATATGTACAACTTAAAATCTGTATATAATTATCGAAATATACTCTTTTCTGGGTGCTTCTTTTGATTCTCTGGAGGCCTACATCATATTTTCCTTAGTCCATACCTTAATTGGTTCTTGCAGTTTCTTAACTGGATAAAGCCCATTTGTTTCTCTCTGGGTTTATTTTCATAATCTAATTTCCAAGTTTACTTTATTTTTCAAAATCTATCGGTAGTGGACCCAAGATTGAACGTATGAGGTGTAGAATGTCCATGGTAGTTCTATGTTATTAAGTTATGCAATATTTTCTTTACCTAAGAATGCCTTATATTTTTTTTTGGTTTTTTTAATAAATTTTATTGTACCAGGACTACAAGCGTATTCACAGTTGCACATCTCTGTTAGTCAAAGAATCATTTCTATGGAGTTAATTTTATCTCCTCACACATCCGAAGGTTCTTCACAATTGTTATGGTCATGTCTGCCTCATTTTCAGAAGACCAAATGCTACTGCAAGCTTCACCCTCTGATATCCAAGATCATACTCTCTTCAAGGTGTTGTGGCAATGAGGGTTGAATTTTAAATGCACACATTGAAGTATAAAAGGGTATATACCTTTTAGCCCTTGAAGTATAAAAAATAGTACCTCTCAACCCTTGTAGGGGTATTATCGGAAGAAAAATAGAAAAAAGGATTAATTGAACTTTAATGGGTACTTCGAGGGCTAAAAGGTACGACTTCAAAGTTTTAGGTCTGATGGGTATAAATCGTCAAACTTTAAGGGCTAAAAGGTCATAAAGCCTTAAAAAAAAGGTATTTTTGCAAATATTTTGAGAAGATGGTAAAATCGCAAAAGAACTTTAAAAATATGGTATTTTTGATAAATATCCATTAAACAACGGACAGATTGAAATTAGAATAAGTTGAAGGACGGGTTTAGAGACATATTTTAGCAGCACAAGAATTTGGGTGTCAGTTCAAATTTTATCCAGCTTAAATATAATAATGCAAATGACCTGAATGAAGACTCGTCCAGAAAAATATTCATTCAGATGTTGTTCCGGTGTTAACAAATGGAGCCAGTAATATGTGTACTACATCGATTATATTCCACAGGGGTGCAGGCCCCCTCTGCCCCCTGCCTCCGTCACTGGTGCCGGTCTATATATAGTGTATTCCACTCCATAAAGTGTAGTATCACTCAATACCAAACAAAAGATGTGGAAGCTCAAGATTGCAGAGGGATCAGGCAAACCATATTTGTATAGCACCAACAACTTTGTTGGAAGACAGATATGGGAATTCCATCCCAATGCTGGAACACCAGAAGAGCTAGAAGAGGTTGAAAAAGCTCGTGATTTCTTCAAAAGTAACTCCAAGAAAGGAATTCACGCCTGTAGCGATCTGCTTATGAGGATGCAGGTAATTTATTAATAAACTTAACTACGAGTATGCATGCCAAGACTATGGAAAAGAAATGCCAAGACTAGTTGCTTGATCACTTCTCGTTTATTCTTCATGCCTTGTATATAAGCTTTTAAGTTGTTAAAATAAAGAGCTGAGCTTTTATTATTTCATATCTCACACTTAGCTTATCAAGGAGAATGGGATTGATCTATTGAGCCTACAACCGGTCAGACTAGGAGAAAACGAAGAAGTGAACTATGAAGCAGCAACCACGGCTGTGAAGAAAGCTATTCGCCTAAATCGTGCTATCCAAGCACACGACGGACACTGGCCAGCTGAAAATGCAGGTCCCATGTTTTTTACACCACCCCTTGTAAGTGCCGTCTTTGATAATAGTGCTTGCAGTGATTAAGCATTTAAATTTTCAAGTTATTAGATCTTTTGCAAGCATATTAAATCTTGAAAGTTGCAGTATTTGAAAATTTCAAGTTATTGGATCTTTGCAAGCATATTAAATCTTGAAAGTTGCAGTATTTAATTAGTTGTAAGTGTTTCACTTTTTTTTTTATGCTGGCCACAAACATGTATCTTACTAATTATTAGATCACACAATTGCAGATTATTGCCTTGTACATCAGTGGAGCAATGAATGTAGTTCTAACTCAAGAACACAGGAAGGAGATAATTCGTTATATATACAATCACCAGGTAAGAGTTAAAAGTTATTTTCAAGAGTTACATGCAGCGGATAAAGGTCTTTAAACAAGTGAGGTCCTTTACAGAACAACGATGGCGGATGGGGTTTCTATATTGAGGGTCACAGCACTATGATTGGCACAGCTCTCAGCTATGTCGCATTAAGGTTGCTCGGAGAGGGCCCAAATGACGGTAGTGGTGCAGTTGATAGAGCACGAAGGTGGATCCTAGATCATGGTGGTGCATCTTCTTTACCCTCTTGGGGAAAGACTTATCTCTCGGTAATAGTTTAGCTAAAAGATTATTTCAATTTAATTATCACAATTGATAGGCTAGTGGACTTTTGTATCACTACAACTCTAAAAATATTTTCTAAAATATCTATTGACTACACATGTGAGATATGAAAAGAAAAGTGTCTTCTGTCCTTTCTTTCTCAACAAGATATAAGTGGTTTGTATTTTGGGCAATTTTGTTTGGAAGGTTCTTGGAGTTTACGAGTGGAAAGGGTGTAACCCGTTACCCCCAGAGTTCTGGCTGTTTCCTACAGCTTTTCCTTTTCATCCAGGTAATGTTTCATTTTTCTCCTTTTTAGCCCTGAATGTGTTACTGAATGAAGTTCAGTTTTGTGGTTGAAATGCAGCCAAAATGTGGTGCTTCTGCCGTACAACTTACATGCCTATGTCCTATTTGTATGGGAGAAAATACCATGGACCAATCACTGACCTTGTGTTAAATTTAAGACAAGAAATTTACCCAATTCCTTATGAAGATATAAATTGGAACAAGCAGAGGCATAATTGCTGCAAGGAGGATCTGTACTACCCTCATACCTTTGTGCAAGATCTGCTATGGGATGGACTTCACTACCTTAGTGAACCAATCATCAATTGTTGGCCTTTTAACAAAATTCGAAAGAGAGGTCTAAAAAAAGCGGTTGAACTAATGCGCTATGGAGCAGAAGAGAGCAGATATATAACCACTGGATGCGTAGAAAAGGTCAGGTCATAGATATCATGGAAGTCTTGAAATTGAAATTTAGCACCGTAAACTGTGTACCCTTTTCTTTTCTTGATGCAGAGTTTACAAATGATGTGCTGGTGGGCTGAGAATCCTAATGGCCATGAGTTCAAACATCACCTTGCCAGAGTTCCTGACTACTTGTGGGTAGCTGAGGATGGTATGAAAATGCAGAGTTCTGGTGGTAGTCAACTGTGGGATTGTGTTTTTGCAACACAAGCAATCATGGCAACTGGTATGGTTGAAGAATATGGAGATTCTCTTAAAAAGGCACAATTCTATATTAAAGAATCACAGGTTTTTCCCTTACTTTAAATTTCATGTCCTGTAAATTTTTCCCCAATAAGTATGTAATTAATAAATTCGTACCGTGTAACTAAATTTTTAGGTAAAACAAAATCCATCCAGAAATTTTGAAAGTATGTGTCGTAAATTCACTAAAGGATCGTGGACTTTCTCAGATCAAGATCATGGTTGGGTCGTCTCTGACTGTACTGCTGAAGCACTGAAGGTATATTACTTATAAGATTATAGTGATGGTTACTATTTAATTCTGGCAAAAAATATATGTTCTTGTTACCCTGCAGTGTCTACTGTTACTTTCCCAAATGCCAGAGGAAATTGCAGGACATAAGGCTGATGTAGAAAGATTACATGATGCCATTGATGTCCTTCTCTACCTACAAGTACGAACAGAATTATCTATTCTTGTTAATTTCAAATGAATTAGGAAATACTACTCAAGTTTATTTGGTTTAGATTAATCATCAATCCTTCTCCTTTATTGCAGAGTCCTGACAGTGGAGGTTTTGCTGTTTGGGAGCCACCAGTTCCACAACCATACTTGCAGGTAATCTTTGTGGTAACTTCTTAAGTGACCTGCATTTCCGACTTGATAAAGTACTTGATCTCTTACTCTAAAGATTAATACCTTGAAAATTTTCCTCTCCAATCAGATGCTGAATCCTTCAGAGATATTTGCTGACATTGTTGTAGAAAAAGAGTAAGATCATTATTCTAATTTTCTCATTTTCTTCCCTTAGAAACAACTGACAAATGTGATGATGTGGTAATTTAGGCATGTCGAATGCACTGCATCTATAATCCAAGCTCTTGTAGCATTTAGAAATTTGCACCAAGGTTACAAAGAAAAAGATATAGATGTTTCTGTGGCAAAAGCTGTACAGTATCTTGAAGCAAAACAACATCCAAATGGTTCATGGTGAGTACTGCTCTCAGTCTCGAAATAACAAGTAAATATAGTGTTACTAAAATCTCTCACTTTCCAAAAATATTACCGACAGATCCTTACTTATTTGTTTTAAAATATATTTTAATACTTTTAATCACGATCAATTACCTTTTTCAATTACCTTTTTTTTATTTTTTCTTACTAAAACCCTCGTTTTTCAAAAATTCTATTTTTTAAAAGATCACGGACAATTACCTTTTTCAACTAAAACATGTTATTTTTTATATTTTTCTTACTAAAATCCCTTATTTTCCAAAAATATCACCGGCAATAACACAAACTTGGACAGGTATGGTTACTGGGGCATTTGCTTTTTGTATGGCACATATTTCGCGCTATCAGGGTTGGCCTCAGTTGGGAACACATATAATAACAGTGAAGCAGTACGCAAAGGTGTTCAATTTTTCCTATCGACACAGAATGAAGAGGGTGGTTGGGGAGAGAGTCTTGATTCATGTCCAACAGAGGTACTTGCTCAGAGTGCATAATCACAAATAACAACCATTAAAGAAAAGATCATGAAATAGTTACTACTCAGGCCTACACACACACACTGAAAAAGTTGTTCTTTCTTATTCTCCTTGCTCATCTTGATGCTTTCTTTAACAGAAATTTGTTCCATTGGCGGATGATCGGACAAATTTAGTTCAAACATCTTGGGCTATGCTTGGCCTCATTCGTGGGGGACAGGAAAGTATTACATATAAGTGGTTCTTAGCAAAATCTATTTATAGGACTATGTAGTCCAACTAAGTGCACAAGTCCAAATAGCTGTATCAAACAGACTTGACTGATTGTTAATTATACCTTTCTTCCCTCTTATCAAACAACCAGGCTAAGAGAGATCCAACCCCATTACATAGAGCAGCAAAATTGTTGATCAATGCGCAAATGGAAAATGGCGATTTTCCTCAGCAGGTAGACCAAGTTTTCTCTCGCCTTCCCTTTTTGTTCTCGTTTTTGGTAGTTTGAAACATATTTCCATTTTGTTCACATCGGATGCGTAATTACAGGAAGTCACTGGAGTCTTCATGAAGAATTGTATGTTACACTATGCAGAGTACAGAAACATATTTCCATTATGGGCACTTGCAGAATATCGTAAACATGTATGGTTATAGAACTGAATATTTTGAGCTTAAGTAATATGTGTAATAGTTCCACGAGCATATTTCTGTATTACTTCCACAACAAATATGTCTACATAAATTGTACCTCTGCTTTACTCTGTAGAGAATAATTCCACATAGGAACTACTTATGTATACTCCTTTCTCTACTTGGTATGATATCATTTCCAGCTCGTTTTACCATTTCACTGTCTAAATTAGCTCGTTTATTTCTACTTAGCAAAAAAAAAGGGTTCCTTTCTTGGGTTTAAATTGCTGGTGCAGAGACCTGGGAGCCTCACCTTTTAGCGCCATTTTGAACTTGCTCCGTGGTTAAACATTTTCTACTGATGTGCTAATCTGTGTTAATGATATGCTTATAGTAGTAGGTAAAAAAAATGTCTATCAGAAAACATATTTGTGCCACGAGAGCAGAAACTGAGACAGTGGCCCAAATTTGCGCTATCTGCTAAATTGATAACGATTTATCCTAATAAGGCCATGTTCATTGGTTTGAGCATGTTTATTTAAAACCGTGTGTTTATTGTTTTGTGTTTTGGGTTCAAGATATAAGATCACATAGATCTACCAATTAACAAGCACAAACACAATATGATAACATTTAGCATTTAGATTTGGTGTGTAATCTCATGGAGGACGTGTTGAGCATTTGAATGCACTAGTCATCAATCTTACAGAAGATAAAATTGCAAGTATCAAACTTAATTTAGTGTAAATGTACAATATTAGCAATTTAGCATACTTAAATTAGTGAATTCACACAACTACTAAAGTATTATTGCCAACACAAATAGTTTACATGCATGTGATACAAGGTTTGATTAGGCTTGGCTTTGATGAGGAAACATGCGAACAGGAAGTCCCTTAGCTGGAATAGGCGTGGGATTAACAACAATGTTTTCGTCAGGAATGACTTTCTCCCACCGATACCTCTTCACCAGATTGTGCATGAAAACTAGTATTTCCAATCTTGCGTATTCTTTTCCAGGACACATCCTAGGACCTCCTCCGAATGGCACAAACGTGTACGGTGCAGGTCCGGATCCCTCAAATCTCGATGGATCAAATTTCCCTGGTTCTGGAAATACATCCGAATTACGATGTGTTGAATTTGCACTCCAGTAAATCTGCACGCATGCATAAACAATGTCATTACATTCCATGCAAACAGAAAAAATGGCTTTTCACTTGAAAAACATTTACATGTGTGCTATAAATAGATACCTTCCAGCCTTTTGGAATTGAAAAGCCATTATATGAAAACTCAGTGAGCACTTCTCTAAACGAACCCTGGAGCGGTGGTGCAAGTCTAAGCACTTCACAAGCAACATTCCATGAATATTTCATTCTTTGTATGTCTTCCCACTTCAATAACTCACCCGGAGCTTTTGATTTTGCAATTTCCATTTGCTCTGATCATTTCCACACAAAAAATTTATTAAGTAGGTAAATAGTATAACAGTAGTACTGTAACTCAAAAATAAAGTAAATAATGTCTACCCACTAGCACACGCTAGAAAAGTCGTAAAACGTACCCTTGTAGACTCCATCATAGATCGCAGGTAATTCGGCTAGATACTTGACTATAAATGCACATGCAGAGCTTGCAGTGTCATGACCTCCGATCAATAATCCTAATATTTTATCAGCAATCCCCGATTCACCCATGAATTTCCCATCTTCATCACTTGTCAATAACATATGTGACAATATATCTTGTGTTGCAGAAGCCTTGCCTTGTGCCAAATCAATCTTCCTTTGCTTAATGATTTTATAGAGCATTTCTTTAACTTTTTTCGACGATTTTATGGCCTTGTTAAATTGAGTACCAGGCAGATTTATTGGTATAGATATGACCCCAGAAGCTATAGCACTAAAAGGCTCCAAGAGAGTTGCCACTTGAGAAGGCTCTTCAACACTAAGAAAAAGCCTACAAGCGATCTGAAATGTGTAAGTTTTTGCTAGAGGAAAGACCAGAACTTCGTTTCTGTTGTCCCAACCCGTCTCCAAATGTTTCCTTGCAATTTCATCCATGGTTCCAATGTATCTTTGCAAAGCTTCTGGATTGAAAAACTTTGGTAACATTTTCCTCATTTTGATAGCCTCCTCTTTCGAAGATGTTTGTTCGGACGAAGGAAAAATTTTGTTAACCGAGTCAGGCCACCACGCTTGAACTAGCTTGTTCTCGTTCGAGAACAAAAACTTATTACAAGCTGCACCACAAAAAACTGCAGCGGACTCTCCAAAAATTGACGTTCTAAATATATTCGACGAGTACTTGGCCATACGGTCAAATATAAATTTTTCGGGATAACCATTCCATCCAGCTGAGAGAAAATGGTAGCTCTCTCCTACAACGGGCCAACCAGTATTGCCTGGCGGAAGAGGTAGTCCGCCATACAAACTGGCTCTGTTTTTATAAAAGAGCAAGCGAAGAGAAAAAGAGACTAGAAAAAGAAAGAAAGAGACGAGAGAAATATAGAGGAGTTCCATTCTTGGTTCAGAACTTTCGAGTTTTGGTTAAGCTAGGTAAAGAGAGTTTGAATAAATGTGTAATGAAATGGGCAAGTGCATTGGTACATTGACCAAATGGGCCTATTTATAGTGAGGCTTGGCTGCTGACATGTGGGCTTATTTGGATGGGGGTTGGGGTGAGGAGAGTTTAGATTTGAAAAATCATGTTCCGGTAGAAAATCAAGAAGGGTTGGGTTAAGAGGTATACGACAGGGGTTGAAATACATTTATTTTTCTTTTTATTATTATTATTATTTACACTTATATGCCTTACAATAAGTATCTTACCATAAGTATTTGTTCTCAGATATTCTGAGATAAGTGATAATCGAACCAGTATTATTAGACGACAAGAGATTTGCTCTTTGGTCCAAATAACATATGGGTTGAACTCTTTTTTATCAAACTAGTAATATGTTCGTGCTTCGCATACGTAATGATATTTTATTTAATTAAATATTTGTTATTTATTAATTGAATTTCTAATTTTATATCTTGAATTTATAAAAGTTATTTGTTATATTATATTTATATTATGATATATATAATGGCATTGATTTCGTTCTCTTTGACAAACATATATACTAACAACATTACATGTTCATGCAATTGTAACGTTCACGTCAAAGTAACAATATCACACGTCATTATCAGAGTAAAAATATTATACGTCCCTTTCAAAGTAATGTTGAGGTCGTACTTAATTATGTCCTTCTCAGAGTAATAATATTATACGTCCATCTCAAAGTAATGTTGAGGTCGTACTTAATTACGTTATTCTCAGAGTAATAATATTATACGTCCATCTCAAATTAATGTTGAGGTCATGCTTATTTTTTGTTAATACGAAACATAAAACATCTTAATGAAATTTAAACAAATGAAAAATCAGAAATGGTAGGATTAAAGTCATTAAATCCTTTGATGACATGATTAACACATTGAAATGATTCTAAGATTTGAAAAACATAATAACTGAATCCTACCAATCATAATATTCGATATCTTGAACGGAAGAAAGCAGTATATTGAAAAGAATAAGCTGCAATTTGCAATGCACACATTTGATTTCCCATAAATGCTTCATCTTTAGCTGTTCGCCCCAAATTTCTCAATCATGTCTAATTTATTATGGCGATGGTTTGTTCAGTGTAATCTTGAAAAGATTATCAACTGAGTTGTAGAACATAGGTTGTAGAGATAGGTAATCTGATGCACTTTGAACTTTATAAACAGGTGCTGAACAAGAGTCTGAAAACCTTTTACAAATTTATTTGATTAATCTCGATACATAAAGTCTTTATGATGTCTAATTTTACATTGATTTTGTCTTTAATTTCTTAGATTGTTCCAAAATTGGTGAGGGATAACTACTCTGAAAAACTGAATCAAATCAAAGTACTGGAAGTTTGTGGTGTGCAATCACCTGTTTCCTATAATCCATCAAATGGATGCTTAAAAGCACTGAAACAAATAACAGACTTCTTTTATCTTTGACAAAAGGAAACAGTGTTTTTCACCATGGAGCAGGACAACAACATTCTCACTGCAAAAGTTTATTCAGAGGATGGAATGGAGATTGACTATTTAACTCGTCCACTTGGATTACCAAGTAATTCTGATTATGTTTAGATTTGGCATATTGATTTACCATTTGATTTTGGTACTATTAATTCAGAATGAAAATAAAACATAAAAATATGTGGGAAATCGGTTTAACAATTTATAGGTTCTTAACGCAAAATCTGAAGATGCAGAGCGGGAGGAGGTTCAGGAAGGTCAATATTTGGTTAATGAGAATGTTGTAGAGGCTGATGAAATCAACAACATCCTAGAATTTTCTGCAACTCTTTCTAGGTGCCATGTTGATAACATAACTGAAGGAGTGGTAACAGAATCACAGCTTTGTCTCATTACTTCTCCTGTTTTAACAGGTTTTAATGAGATTATTGTACTGATATAATTGTTTTATGTTTGTAGTCTATTCCAAGGTTTATAGTTCTTGCAAACAGACAATGGATAGTGGGTGAGAGGCTTCTTTTGAGGACTGATGAAGGATCCTAGAGCATTGGATTGATTGTGAATGACGGGAGAGCTAGGTTCTCTACTGGATGGAACAAATTTGCATGGGATAATGAGCTGAAGAGGAGGCAAAACCTTGTTTTTAATATGAATGAAGGAGCGGAAGGAATAGTCTTTGAAGTTACTAAACTTGGTACTTGAATGTACTGATTGCAAACTGGCATACCTGCTTCCTATTGCAATTTCTATTAAAGCAACGTTTGTGAGTTACATTGTGAATGTAATGTTGTGAATGTACATTATCTTTCTGATGCAGTGGAACTACATAATATCAAATATCAAATATCTTCAATGATCAAACATGATGCAATATACTATCTTGTAACCAGATAAAACATTTTTCATAAGCTCAAATTTGAATGAAAATCACATAACTAAATAAATGCAAATATGGTCCAAATGGTCATTAACATAAGTCAAAAGATTAACAACTTCAATAAGGTATTTCACCAAGTAAAACTTTGAACAAAATAAGCTGCAGACTGCAATGATCACAACGGGAATTTCAAATGTGCTTCAGTTGGATAGTTTTTTCATATTTTTCAAATTCCTTGATCTCATTTTCCTTCACTTCCTTGTCACATAGTGAGCACCACAATTCTTCAGCAAATGGTTCTCCATCAAGTTGATATATTGGATTGGGATTACTCGCATTTGAACAGAATTTGTAAACGGGCAGCAAATAGTCCATTTCAAACAACCTAATGTACATCTATTCAAGCAAACACATAATCTCTACCATTTTCACTCTAAGATGTTTTTGATTGATAATATTTGACATTTTTCCCACAGTTTCAAGAATTTCGAAAGGTCTAAAAATTGCTTTGAAGAATAAGTAAGAAAAAGAATATGGGAAGTGATTACCAGCAAGAGATCTTAGCACTCCGAGATGGTGTTGAATGTTTTCCCTCAGAAATAGTTTCTGTGATGAATTGTAGAACAGTGCCTGAGTAACCCTATGTTGAACCGCATAAGTGATGAATCCGTGGAACTGATCACGGGTAACTTCCATTGGATGCTGGTGTATTTTGTATAGTTTATCCCAGTTAAGCATTTCAAGAACAGATTTAATGACATGTGAGGGTTTTTCTCGTTCCTACAATTAATAGTTTTGAAAAAGTGCTGAACTGATCTAAATCCACGATAATGTATGAAAATATCATGCTTACAATATCGAGTTCTGCATGTAGGATCGCTGGATTTTCCATTTTTTATGATGCTAAGTAGAAGTTTAGGTATTGTAAAGAAGATTGATTTTTTTGGATAGATATGTAGTTGAAAGTTAAAAGAATATAGACAGACGCCTGTAAACAATGGACTTATACAGGGATGTATAAAGTTATAGAGATATTAATTGAAAGAATTAAGGGATAAATTAGTGGAAGATGGGAAAGTATGAAATTAATGACATTATAATTATGACATTGTAAGCAATCCATGCACGTCATATCTTTCAATATCTTAGATTGAAAAGGTAAACAAATTCCAATGTTCACATTACTTCTTTTATACTCTAAAAATCCACTTTTAAACAATCTAACACCATCACTATAATTTTTATTATAAACATGTTGTTATTCAATACAATTAATTATATTGGAATGTCAAAATAACATCAACTTGTGCCCCGTATGATAATATATTGATAGCTTTCAGCGTCAAATATTATTTTATATTATAAACATGTAAAAATAAAACTTTTAGCGTATTTTAATGTAATGCCAATAGTTATAGTAGAAATTTAAAACTTCATCATCTTTGTCGCTATTTGATATTGATAATATATTAACAGTTGTGATTGTGAGATTAGTAGCAAAAATATTTATAGTAATGTTACATGTATGATGACTTATTATACAAATCTTTAAAAATTACCTACTTTACAACCAACAAAACTGCACTTTTAAGATATAAATTATTATATTTATTATGGTGTGCACCTGAAATTTAAATCTATAATGCTAGTCGTTTTGCTAAATTATTATATTTATTATGTTGTGCAACATTGATCACTTATATATAGTACATATTTTGTAAATCTAAAAATAATATTTATAAATTATATTGTAAAACTTAAATACACAAACAAATTAAATATAAAAACAAAAAATATAAATAACAATGTTAGAATTAAATTTAAAAACAAATTAAATATAACAATAAATTTATATTCCTAGTATAATGTGTACATTAATAAATATTAAAGAGATCAATAAATATTGAAGCTAAATATATATTAATATACACAATATTCAATATTACTATCGATAAGTACAAATACATTCTGAATTCCTAAATCATCTTTTACGTGCAAAAGACTAAATCTTCAGACAACACTGTTGCAAGTTGGATCGAGATTTTGAGCATCTCTGATTTCAAAGCCAAATTTTCAAACTCTAAGCAGTGGAGGTATGATCTATGAGTGACTATCAATTGTTTATAATCCATAATCTGTATTTTTAGTTGCGAATTGCAACATGGATACATACATGTTTTTGATTGAATCCATTCTTAAATATAATCTGTGTTGAATAAGATTTCGGATTCATGTATATTATCTTCACCATTAAACAAAGACTTTTTGTTCATACTTGTTCCTCATGTTTGTGCCTGATATATCATTGTTGTTTGTAATGGATTTTGATTAGTTTTATTTAGAATCGAAACTTAATGAATGTGAATGTGGTTGGTTTTGGCAGATTTGAATGCAGTATATCAAAATCTTTTGATGATTTTGTGTAATATACTTTCCTGATTGACAATGATTTCGATGATTTAGATTAAATCTTTCTTTACCGTTACAATGTATTCATCATTGATCTTAGATTTTAAAATTTTTTGAATAATAATATGGATTGTAGTGAATTATAAAGAGGTACTGGATATGTTACTACTTTGAAATCTTTAACACTTAATTTACTTAGATAATTACATTCTACGTGGTAGTGAATGATATTGTAAATTCAATTTTTTTGATACAAAATTAATGATAGAATATATAACAATGAAATCATTTTTTGAGTTATGTTAGACTATCTATAATTACTCGATTATTCTTGGAGTGAATATATTTTTTACACATCATGAAAAATAATAAAATTATTAAATGTATTAATAATAACCGGGCACCATTTGCAGATGAAATTATTTTTACCAAATTCTTACGTCCAAGACCTAATCCATCTACTACCAACCAATCCATCTCATTCTTATCTGGTCTAATCCAACCCAGCCCATCTCAACTCTTTCCTTCTCAACTGTTGTCCAACACAATGACACACCCATGAGTGAAGTTGGTAGCGCAAGAAACCAAAAACTGAGTTTACACATTAAAAGGTTGTTACAAAATAATAAATTTTCTATGTGATAAAGGCAAACAAACATCAATAACACAGAATCGTCGTTGGCATTTATTGATAAATACGAATATGTTCGGCCAAAAAGAGTAGAGTACGAATTTGGTAAAATAAACACAAATTGTCAAATCGCGCCAGGTAGGGGTCGAACCTACGACCTTCTGCTTAGGAAACAGACACTCTATCCACTGAGCTACAGGCGCAATATAGAAAGCATCTCAAAATTACATATATATCTCCATTATATTCTGCTTTTCTGATCAATGAATTCTGGCCATGACTGAAGTTAGATTTGTATTATAAAAACATACTAGCTTTATACCCGTGCAATGCACGGGACGTTTAATAAGTTATTTTATTTTAGTGTTTTTATAATTTTATTTATTTATTAATATCTTTGTGTATTTTCATAAAAATATAAATTCATTAAGTTAATAATATGTTTTTTCATATGTATATATTATTTCGGTTTATGTTGATTATTTATATGTTTATTCATTATTTTTATAAATTCAATTTTAATAAATTTTAGTGTAAATATTTAAAATATTAAAATTATACTACTTCTATTATTATTTACTTTTATAGAAATATTACTTTTTATCTAAATTAGAGCATTATTAATAACGATAATTGTGTTTTATAGTAGTGAGTTTTTAGCTTATAGTAGAGAGTTTTTAGTTATGTAGGACCCGTTTTATAGTAGAGAGTTTTTAGTAATGTAGGACCCGCTGACGACCAAACCATACCATAGCATTTAAGTGTTTTACGCTAATTATATATAAAGATATAATAGTTACACCAATGGTTTCCAAACATGCCATTTGTTTTTTAAACAAACTATTTATCACCGATGCATTTCTTAATTAATTTCATGGTGGATTTTGTAGCTTTCTAATAAGATTAATTATGTGAAAAGTATAAATGAGAAATTATTTGTTTTTAATAAATATAGTGATAATTTGTTTCTTTTCTTTTGCCTCATTATATTTCATTTGTTACTTGTTAGAGCATTTCAATGAGAGAAAATTGTAGCCAAAAAAAATAAAAATAAATCCCATATGGCATTTTATAATTGCAAATTTGATTGATAAATAATTGAATACGAACCTAAATATGGGATCAATATGTAATGTGAGTTAATTCAATTTCTTGTTGGATTAACTCGAATTTGATTATGTAAAATTAGATTATGGATTGAATGCTTTTTCTTTTATTTTTGGGAAATTCTCAATGATACCATCGTGGTATTGACTTTTTTCGATGGTATCATTTTGTATATTTGACTTACACATGATACATCTAAACTTTTGACTTGTTAGTCTTATACTCTTACTAGTTTATAACCCGTGCAAGGCACGGGCCTTAAAAAATAATAAACTAAAAAATTTAATGTGAACGGAAAATATTAAATAAAATAAAAATTAATATGATAAATTATAAAATGAGAAACATAAATATTCATCGGAACATAAAATATATAAGTTGCACTTGATATTTTTGAAAAAGAGAGATTTTAATGATAACAAATATAAAAGGTAATATATTTTAATTTAAAGGTAATTGTCCGTGATATTTTTGGAAAAGAATTTGATTTTGTTAGAAAAAAACGTTTTAACTATAAAAGACAATCAGCTAGTTACTATTTTTATATTATTTTATTATTTATTAAATAGAGTATTAAAATAAGTTTTAAAATAAATAAGTAAGGATTGCACCTCATATTTTTGGAAAATAGGGATTTTAGTGATGATGTGTTTTAATTATATTAATTGTATTTGTTAAAAAAAATACGTTCACTTGTTAAAATATGTAAGTTTTTTTTAAATAATTAAAAGTATTAAAATAAGTTTTAAAATATATAAGTAAGAGTTGCACTTGATATTTTTGGAAAATAGAGATTTTAGTGATAACAAATATAAAAGGTAATATATTTTAATTTAAAGGTAATTGTCCGTGATATTTTTGGGGAAAAAGTAGATTTTGTTAGAAAAAAAATGTTTTAATTATAAAAGGCAATCAGCTAGTTAATATTTTTATATTATTTTATTATTTATTAAATAGAGTAGTAAAATAGATTTTAAAATAAATAAGTAAGGATTGCACCTCATATTTTTGGAAAATAGAGATTTTAGTGATAACAAATATAAAAGATATTATGTTTTAATTTAAAGGTAATTGTCGTGATATTTTTGGAAAAGAAGTAGATTTTGTTAGATTTTTTTTTAAATTATAAAAGGCAATCAGTTAGTTACTATTTTTATATTATTTTATTATATTAAATAGAGTTTTAAAATAGGTTTTAAAATAAATAAGTAAGGATTGCACTCATATTTTTGGAAAACATAGATTTTAGTAATAACAAATATAAAAGGTAATATGTTTTAATTTAAAGATAATTGTAATGATATTTTTGGAAAATGGGTAGATTTTGTTAGAAAAAATATATTTTAATTATAAAAGCCAATCATTTAGTTACTATTTTGGTAACTTGACAATAATACAATTACATTAAAGATTTGATTTGTAGTAGCTTTCGTTATCCTAAAAATAAAGAAGTATATTTGTAGGAGTGTATCTAAATTTAAACAAATTAGATCCCACATTTCCATTTTTTTGATTAGATTTCAATATTATTTGATTTTTATGTAGTAAAATATAGTGAAATATTAATGTAGAATAAAATTTTCCCAAATTTTGATTATATTATTAATTTATTAATTAGAAAAAGTACCGAAAACCAAAAACCGACCGTTAATCGAAAACCAAAACTTTCAATGTTTCGGTTTTAATAATATAGTATAGATTGTTTGCCAAATTAAGATATTCATTAACCATCATTAAATATTTTAAAATAAAAATCAAAATAAATTCAGTTTGATTTTATTCTGCTCCTCGAACAAAAAGCAATTTAGTATATGATTTGTCAATAGTCTAATCTTTACTATTTTCTATTTAACCATCTTTTTATTTACAATTTTTTTCTTATGTTAATTGCAATTAGAGGATTTTTAATGGTACCACTGACACCATTTGAAGAAACCAATACTATGGAAAAATGGTACCAATAGTAAAAGTAAAAACTACAATGGTACCATTAGGAATATTCCTTTATTTTTTGCATATGTAGTGGATTATTTTTTGATAAAACTAACTTATAATCTCAAGCACAGTTATTTTTAAATATTAGTATACTGTGCAATGCACTGTTTACTTTTAGTACTTTAATATTTATTTTTAATTTTTTTAATCATTTTAGAAAATAAATTGAATCCATTAAAATAATTTTTATTCTATTTTGGGTTCAAGTAACGAAAATTAAGTAATAAAATCTGGTTTCAATACTTAAATTTTAGTATTAGAGCTTGTTATACATATCTATAAATAAAAATCTATATTATTATATTAAAGACGAAACATTGAAAGTTTTGTAGTCTGGTCATGAAAGTTTTTGTAGTATGGTCACTCCATTCATAACCGTTAGATATCTCTGATCAAATCAATGAGAACCGTTAGATAAAATATTAAAATTATTATATAAAATATCTTTTCTATTTTTCCTAACTAAAATATCTCATTTTTCAAAAATATCGCAGACAATTTCATTTAATAAAATAACATAATAAGTTTATAATTGCTAATAACTAACCCATTACCATTTTTAGCCAAAACAATTTTCTTTTCAGCTAATACATGTTACTTTTTCTATTTCCCTTACTAAAATCCATCATTTTCCAAATATATCACGAGCAAATCCTTACTTATTTATTTTAAAACCTATTTTAATACTTTTAATTGGCAATTACCTTTCCCCTCTTTTTTTAGAAAAATCACGGGCAATTACCTTTTCCAGCTAAAACATGTTATATTTTCTATTTTCCTTACTAAAATATCTCCTTTTCCAAATATATCAGGGGCAAACCCTTACTTATTTACTTTAAAATCTATGTTAATACTTTTAATTGACAATTGCCTTTTTCAACTAAAACACAGTCACCTTTTCTATTTTTCTTATTAAAACCCCTCTTTTTTCAAAAATATCACGGGCAAATCGTTACTTTTATATTTTAAAATTCAACGAAAACATGTTACTTATATTTTTCTTACTAAAGCCACTCTTTTTCCAAATATCACGGGCAACCCGTTACTTATTTATTTTAAAATCTATTTTAATACTTTTAATTATTTAAAAATGTTTAACACGCCTACTTATTTTTTTTAATAAATGCAATTAATAAAATCTAAATAATAAATAATAAAATTATTAATTATTAAAAACAATTTGTGCATCGCACGGGTTTTAAGCTATATTATTAAAGACGAAACATTAAAAGTTTGGTAGTCGGACGGACGGACGGTCAGTACTTAGTGATTTTACTTAAATATCCTTACTTTTTTTTAAAAAAACTATTACTAAATAATAACATTATTTATAACCAATTACCTTTTCAGCTAAATACATTACCTTTTTTTATTTTTTTCTAACAAAATCCTCTCTTTTTCTAAAAAAAAAAACACGAGCGGTTATCTTTTTTAACAAAAACATGTTACTCTTTCTATTTTTGCTTACTAAAATCTCTCATTTTCCAAAATTATCACAGGCAAATACTTAATTATTTATTTTAAAATCTATTTTAATACTTTTAATTATGAACACTTTTTTAGCTGAAACGTGTTATTTTTTCTATTTTTTTATTTTCTAAAGAAATTATTATTAAATAATAACATTTTTATAACCAACTACCTTTTCTGCTAAAATACATTACTTTTTCTATTTTTTCTAACAAAATCCTCTCTTTTTCTAAAAAAAAACACGTGCAATTACCTTTTTCAACTAAAACATGTTACTCTTTCTATTTTTCCTTACTAAAATCTCTCATTTTCCAAAAATATCTCGGGAAAATCCTTACTTATTTATTTTGAAACCTATTTAAATACTTTTAATTACGGGCACTTAACTTTTCAGCTAAAACAGGTTACTTTTTCTATTTTTCCTTACTAAGACCCCTCATTTTCCAAAACTATCACGAACAAACATTTATTAATTTATTTTAAAATCTATTTTAATACTTTTAATGATTTAAAAAAGTTTAACACACCTACTTATTTTTTTTCGCAAATAAAAATTAATGGAATATTAAAACATAAATAATAATTATTATTAATAATAATAATAACAATTCG
Organism: Heracleum sosnowskyi; assembly: GCA_030848705.1. NCBI lineage: Eukaryota > Viridiplantae > Streptophyta > Magnoliopsida > Apiales > Apiaceae > Heracleum > Heracleum sosnowskyi. The sequence continues at coordinate 16,911,792 of CM061237.1, forward strand.
TGCATCGCACGGGTTTTAAGCTAGTAATTCATTAAAGATAATTAAGTAAAAGTAATTAAGTAAGTGTAATTAAGTAAAACTATTAAATAAGACATATCGATAAATAAAAATAATTGAGTAAGGATAATTAAGTAAAAATAATTAAATAAGGTAAGTATTGTACCGTACCAAAAAACAGGTACCAAAACTTTTAATGTTTCATCTTTAATAATACTAGCTTATAGCCCGTGCGATGCACGATTACTTAAATTTTATTTATAATTATTTTGTTTATAATTATAATTTTATTACGATGCAACACACGATTGTTTTTTTAATATTTAAAATTATATTTATTTATGAATATTTTAATATTTAAAAGTTATTAGTTTACATGATTAAATTATTGTTAAAAAAGATTTAGCCAAAAAAAATTATAGTTAAAAATTTGATATTTATTATATTTTACACGCTCAATTTAATATTTGTTTATATTGAGTTATAAAAGTTAGATTTGGCCAATTTTACGGTTCACATGAAATTCACAAAATAATCTTTAATTTAGTTGTGGTTTAATAGTTCTTTTTCAATTAAAAACTATTCTAAAACTAAAAAGAGAATAAAGTGACGAAATTTAATGTTGAGAATTATATTCGATTTAGGAAATCTACCTAACTTATATAGTTTAGATTATTAGAATAACCTTTATTAACCAAATACATGTTTTAATGTTAAATCTAACGGTTTTCACCTATCTATTTAAGATTAAACGATTTTTATTATTTTGGTTATAAATGAGTTTCCTTATTTAATTACAACTATTTTATGTTTTAACTTTTTGGAAAATCCAATTCTAATATAATATCTTTTAACTTATATCATTTTTAGATAATAATTTCTTTTTATATGATATAATCTTGATCATCTGTTTTTAAAAGTATTGGATCTAACGGTTGATAATGTTTTGGCGGTATTTAGGACCAAACTACCAGGATAACATCATTAATTTTTCTTAATATTTATAATTTTTTTATTTTTTTAAATATTTATTGCTAAAATATAATATACACTTTTTTGTTATATGTTAATGATGCGGGAACTTTGAACTTTTGAGAAAATAAATTATCAATTAAATTTTTTTTTGTAATAGTTCTTCTTTTAAAGTTGTACACCGTGACAATCAAAATTCTGTATAAAATTCATTTTTTTATAATATATCCCGTAAATATTTATGTTATTATATTAAAGACTAAATAATGAAAGCTTTCTTATAAGTGTGGTCGCTTTGTTTGATCACTCAATCCATAATCGTTGGATCTTAAAAATTAAATTGTTGAGAAACGTTACACATAACAGTAAAATTATCATGTAGAATGATCTAAGATTTGAATCTACCAACAACATATTAAAATTTACAGGTTTTTTTTTGAAAAAAAAAAAGAATTTTTTTCATTTTTTTTCTTTGAGACATGGGTTATTTGATAATATTTTTTGTAAAGTACGATTTTTCATAAAAGTACTATACTAATTGATTAACAAACTTTTAAAGTTTCGAATTTAATAATTTACAATGTATGTAGGTTAAAAAAGTTAGGTCTGTTCTGTAGCTGAGTCTACAATTTCAAAATACGGTTTTTTTTAATATGAATATAGTCCTGCTAACAATGAAATTAGGTCTCTGTGAGTGCTTATAAAACAAAATCACCATTTGCGTATAATTTATTATTTAATAATAAATTATATTTGATTAGTTATGATCTATAACTTAATAAAATAGGATAAAAAATATGCACAATTTTATAAAATTTTATCCTCATATTATTATATTCTTTGTTGATTTGAATTTTTATAGATTGATTTTAATTTTTGAACATAGATTTCTAAATTTAAAATAGTTAGAAAAAAATAATTAAATTGGCGTTAAAACAATGATGACATAATAATCATTATTAGAATTTAAATACTCACTTTATTGATTTGAGTTTTATCTTGTGTTTTAAAAACAGATTTTGACGATTTTACACCCCACGTGAAGATAATTAAATTATTTTTAATTAAAAGATGGTTTAACAATTTTTATATAACTGGAATTGTCCATGGAAGAGAAAAGAAAGTCACGAATTTTTTACATGGAGAATTCTATTCAATATAGAAAACTTATTTATATTTGGTATATTTGGTTTAAATTATCAAAATTCACTTTTTATAATTTAAATATAATCCTATTATAAATAAAATACACTTTTTTAATATTTGATCAAACGATTTTCATTTATCTAGTTAAGATCTAATAGTCCTCTGATATAGGTATCTTACTAACTGCTTTTACTTTTAATGTTTCGGTTTTATTTATAGTGTATATAAAATTTTAAAATACATTATTACTTTAAAATTATTAAACAGAATAAAAATTATGTTATGATTATATAAAATTTTATTCTTATATTATTATAGTCTTTATCGATTTGAATTTATTCTTAATTTATTTTAAAACTTTATTGAAAGAAAGATAAAATTTATATATTTAAAAGAATTAGTTGAAAAATAAATAAATTGGTGCTACAATTATAAAAAAATATTTATTAAAATTAAATACTCACTTTACTATTTGGGTTCTATCCTGAGTTTTAGAAATTTAATTTTGACGATTTTACAACCCATGTGAAACTAACGAAATTATCTTTAATTTAATGATGATTTAATAATTATTATCTAACTTGACGAGTTGACCTACCCATAAACCGAAAAGAAAAGATGGTTAAGTATTATATTCAAAATTATTGTTTATGAATATGAAACCCTCAATATTTTAATAATATTTTGATATTATCATTTTATGTTTGTTATATGTAAAATAATATAATTATAATTTGGATTAATCAAATTGTTATGTTCTTTTAGAAAAAAAATGTTTAAATTTATTCAGAGTTCTCCTAAGTCTCTTATAACGCAGAGTCCACATGTATCATTGTTATATGATATACATGAGCATTATATTGATAATTTTTAATATTGTAATCGATATGAATTGTTATCTGATATTTGGTTTAACAATTATTATCTAACTCGAACTATACATAAATTAAATAGAAAATATATTTAAGAATTTTTACATAGAAAAATTTTAAATTATCAAAATAAACTTTTTAGTATTTAAATATAATTCTATTATTAATCAGATACACTTTTTAATATTAGATCTAACAATTATCATTGGTCGTAGTCGTACACGGACCAGATCAATTTTAATTTTTTCTTAAATTGATTTTAATATTTTATTGAAATAAACATAGAATTTATAAATTTAAAAGAATTAGAAAAAAAATTAAATTGGTGCTACAATAATAAAAAAAAATTATTAAAATTTTGATAATCACTTTACTGTTTGGGCTCTATCTTGAGTTTTAGACAACAGATTTTAACAATTTTACAGCCCACATGAAGCTAACAAAATTATCTTTAATTTAATGATGGTTTAATAATTATTATCTAACCGGAACTATCCATAAACTAAAGAGAAAAGATAATTACGATTTTTTACATAAAGATTTCTATTAAATATAGAAAACCTATTTATAATAGGTTTAATTTTAAAAAAAAATTATTAAAATTTAGATAATCACTTTACTGTTTGGGCTCTATCTCTAGTTTTAGACAACAGATTTTAACAATTTTACAGCCCACGCGAAGCTAACAAAATTATATTTAATTTAATGATGATTTAATAATTATTATCTAACTGGAAATGTCCATAAACTAAAGAGAAAAGATAATTACGATTTTTTACATAAAGATTTATATTCAATATAGAAAACCTATTTATAATTGGTTTAAATTATCAAAATACACCTTTTAGTATTTAAATACTATCCTATTATTAATCAAATACAATTTTTAATATTATATCTAACGGTCCTCATCTATTTGAATATTTATAGTTTTATAATCCAACGGATCATATACTTTTGGTAGTACGTGACCGACCAAAGTTTTAGATAAGATCTCCCTTACGCTTATTATATATAAGGAGTTAATAGTGCAGATATGAATTGCACTTGCGCATTTATTTCAATTCTAAAATATAAATTAAAATTTTTAATACTTCAAAGTTCGATTTTAGCTCGACTAATGGTTAAAAAAACTCAAACTTTAGCAACGAATTAAACTCGAATATAATTTTAGACTCGACAATTTTAGGCTAATTTAATGATCAAAAACTAAATTTGAGAATTGGCTAAAATAACTCGATTGAGCACCTGTTTGGCTGCAACTTAAAGTTGTAGCTTATGACTTATAAACCCAAAAATGCTTATTGGGGGTGTTTGCCAAAATAAGTGAAACCAACTTATGACTACTTAAAATGGATAAGTTGAATGTTAAGAATCCTTAACATTCAACTTATAACTTATAACTTATTCTCGATACACGCAATATATAATATCCTTCAAATCTTCAAAACCATATATCTTTTGATCCGTTCATTAAAAAATTGATATGTATATATCAAATTTCTCTACTCATCGAGATCTATCCATTGATATCCATTTATATATATTAAAAAATAAATATTTTAAAAATAATAATAAAAAAGTTAACTTATAAGTTCTGATTTACCCAAACACTCTACTGCTTATAAGTTCTGATTTACCAAACACTCTAGGACTTATAAGCTCAGCTCTACTTATCACTTATAAAACACTTACTCATTTTAAGCTATAAGTCAACTTTTGCTTGATACCCCAAACGTCCATTATAGTTTGAACCAAAAACCTAGTTTACATGTTCAAATTTGACTTTGTTTATATAGGAGCTAAACTCAAATATAAATTTTAAATTCAATAACTTTTAATTTACAATTCAATATTTTAGATTATTTTCTATTTGAATAAATTTCAGATCAAAATTTGAATCTTCTTTAAGATTAAATGGTCCAAATACAAACTCGGCTCTCAATTACATAAATTTCGGTCTAATTTTTCGTTTCATTACCTTTCTTTTTTCTTTTTCGCCAACGAAAAAGCTAGCTATCCCAAATTAGTTCCCAAATTCCCGAATGTCAAGTGTATTAGTTTAATTGATTATAATAAAATGAACTCCCTGTATTTACCTTCTCAATTAAAATTTTTAATCGAGCATATTATTTCTATCGTATCATTCGACAATAATTTTTGAATATCAATTTGAAATACCTAACATTACCATTAATCCTATGCTAAATGCTCGAGACCTTAGAGCAACTCCAACCTAAAGAACCCTTACATATATTTATTTTAGGTTGACATAATTTAGGGATTGAGCCTTAAAATAATTATCCAATGAAACTCCTTATCCCCTATAAATTTTAGGGAAGAGAAAACTCAACCCCATATTTAGGGGAGAGAAAACTCAACCACTATAATGACACCTCATCCTTCCTTATTATTATATAATATATGTCTACTATCACACCCTCATTCTTTCATATATTATTTAAAATATTGATTAAATATTACTTTTTTAAGTTATAGGTAACCAATATAGGTAATATCATTGGAATAAAACAACTTTTTGATTCCCTATATTTTAAGTAACTATTATTATATAATATTTTAGGAAATGAAAATAGGGGTTGTCATTGGAAATGCTCTCCTCTCCCCCTCTTACCTATATTTTTGACACATATACATAATACAATTATAAGGAACCAAATCAAATTCAAACACTCCAACCCTTTGCCCCCTTACCTAAAAATTTTAGGTGAGAGAAAATGATTTCTTACATTTGGGATTCCATTTTTGCTCTCCTATATTTGTCACATCATCACCCAACTCCATCTTTATTAATTAAATATTGAATACTACTCTTATCATCCTTCATTACTACTATTTAAATACTATTTTAAAATATAGAAAACCAATATAGGTAATATCATTGGAGCGAAATAGTTTTTTCATACCTTATATTTTAGCTATTCATTAATTTAATATATTTTAGGGGTTCAAAATAGGGAACCCCATTTAAGTTACTCTTATATAGCGTCAACCAAACTAAGCTCGAAGTCTAAGCCAAGCGTGTAAAGTAAACTCTGAATTCTAAGCGCGTTGGCTTTTGTCCTATATCACTTTCTAACTAATCTCTGAATACCGAAACTACCCCTTCAACCTTCACCCATGGGCCATGGCCATGACCTGTTCCATCTCGGTAAAACAATTACTGTATGTAAGAGCTGGTAGTTAAGATATTGTATTTTATCTTCTTTTAATCTTTGGATATTACCTATTATATTTTTACTTTCTTTAATTTTAAATATTTGATATTTAGCATTTTAACATATATTTTTAAAGAATTTCATGCTCGTAAGGTCATCCTTAGGTAATTACCTAAATTTAAATAAATTTCTCATATAAATATACGGGAGTATAATTGTAATTACAAGAAGAAGTTGAAAATCAACACCTAGAGGGGTGAATAAGTTTTATGATTAATAATGACCGATTTTAATTATTACCAAGTTATGTGACTGAAAAAACAAAAATCAGTCTGTTTTGCTGTCTGGCAGCTTACTGGATTCACAGATAATATAAAGTGGCAGCTAACTACGACATGTAAATCAGTAAGTAAAATGTGCAGAAAGTAAAGAACACACAACAATTTTAGTCAGGTTCGACCTCTATCTCCTATTGATCTACGTCTTGGTCCTCTATCAACACGGTAAAAAAATACATTATTGATCAAAGTGAATTACAACTACACAATACAATAATATATCTCCCTGAACTCCCAGTTACTGATTGCAGCTTGCTGAAATACCTTGTTCCTTGAACGCAGCTCTCTAAGTACTATACTAAACCAAGTATAAACTCCTTTAGCTATCAAGTTCCTTGAACCTTTGTTTCCCAAGCTCACAAATCCAGCAACTACCAACTTACAAGTTGAACAATACAAATATATAATGAATTACAACTGAAACTAAGAACTCTAATCAAGAATATATCATATAATATATAAGAGCTCAAGTGTGTATAAGATATTGCAAATCAACCTTTGATAGTACTTGTGTTTTCTTTAAAACGTTGTCCAACAACCAAGAATGAAAACACACAAGTCTATATTTATACTGAACGAATTAATACTTGAATTAACCCAACAAAAATAACGTTCTTGACCATAAATATCTCACGTTTTGTTTGCTTGAATAATTTAAAGATTAACGTTCAGAAAGCAACGTTTAGAAATCAGATGAATGTTTGAGAAATAAGAACGTATAGAAAAGCAACGTACATCTGAAAAACAAAGCCCAAAAGAATAGAGTTTGTTATGAAGTAAAACGTTAAAAAAACAAACTCCTATTTAATAGGGATTATATATATATATATATATATATATATATATATATATATAATTAGATTTGAAAATATCTGAGCTCATATATATATATACGACATATATAACTGATAGAGTACTTACAAATCAGTTCATAGAAGATTTCCTATAAAATAGGACTGAAACTCTATCTGCTGAAAGTATTGCCAGCTTGCTGCATGCGTAGAAAATTTACTCTGCATGCTAGCTACTAAAACCTGTTTTGTTAGAAAATATAATATTTCAAACTCCTGCAAAACAAGATTAGTCCAACACATATACCCATCTTGCTTACTATGTGTTATCATAAAACCATTAGGGATTCAGAAGTTCTATTAATTTACAAAATTATCACACCCTTTTTTACACTAAGAAAACATCCTAACCTTAGGATTATAATTTCATAAATTTTTTTATGAATTAAGATATTATTGTAATATTTTCATTCAAAAATATTTAAAAATAAATAAATATAATTATGTAGTAAAAATTTCCTAAAAATGTGTGCAAAAAAGTTATGACATAAATTCTATAAAAACAAAAGGAATATAAGAGAAGTTAAATATGTAATAAGATAAATTTTCATTTATAATTTTTTTAAACTTTTTTTTTTTTGTAAAAAGAGTTTGTTATTCCCTAACAATGTAATCACATGATTGTAGAAGGGGGGGGGGGGGGTTGAATACAATCCTTTCAATTTCCAGTTCTTTTGCAGACAAAGATAATCTTATAACAGAAATATGAAATTGCAATAAACAAATAACATAAGAATTAAAAATTCAAGTGGATTGATTGTTCCACTTAAGAGATTTTATTTGAAAAAATTTATGTGATGTTTAGAAGTAAACACACAGCTGCAATTACAATATTTTTGCTTCAGCAATTTACAAAAGAATATTGCTTTAGCACTAAAAATTGAAACTGCTCTCTTAAACTAAAAAAACATTGTTACACTTGGTTATATATCCCAAGTTTACAAACTAATTTGAACTACGTAAAAGTATTCAGTAGGTAAAGTCCAAAAGCTTGTTTTTCCACTCTAAGTCCAATGATCCTTGCAATGATTTGCCTTTTAGCTGATTGTCCTTGTAGAATCATCTCTATTGACCAGATGGAAATAGAATGTTCCATTTTCTTCGGGGTTTCCCAAAATGCTGGTTTACATGCTCTTTCTGTTGCATCAACTCATGTGACTTGTTAGAATTGTCCATATCACACTTTCAACTGCTAATAATTGAACTAGCATCAGTTGAGGTTAAACTTCTAGCAACCGTTGAAAGTGTTATGGCTGCATCCGTTGAAGTTTCTCAAGGTGCATCCGTTGAAGGCTGAATGACTATCCGTTGAAATACAATTTCAGTTATGTAAAATTACAAGGCACAAAATATTTACAATTAGCCTCCATATTCTACATATCTGTTGAAATTCAACGTGACTTGTTCAGCCTACACTATTACACTTCAACTGCTAGTGCTTAAAGAAAAAGAGTATGTTACATTTAGACTTATCAATCGATAAGCTACCTTTCAACGGATACTGAATACACATGTTATCCGTTGAAAGTTACATTTTGACTTATACAATTTTTACAAGGCAATCTTGTTAATCATCAAGAAACAACATATTTCCTAACAGAGTTTGTGTGATTACAAAAGCTATTAGTATCGTTAACAACATACTAATTTATATGTATTTTGGTTTACTAGCTTTATACCCGTGCAATGCACGGGATCATTATCATTTTTTTTTGAATACATATTTAATTGTTATATTAAATTCTCTTATTATTAGTTTCGGTATGAAATATTTATATATTTAACTTTTAATTTTTTGATAATATTTTATTATGTAATTGTAATTTATTGATCATTTTGTGTAAGTTTTCTAACTTCTATATCGAGACAACTCTTATATTTATTTCTCATTTGCAATATTTTTAAAAAACCTACTTGTTATGTTTATATTTTTTTAATTCAAATAAAATTATCATATTTAATATTAGAAATTTATGGAGAATATTTTTTATGTGTAATATTCTTTTATCTTATCTTGGTAGTGTATATACAATATAAGTAACTTTTGTAGTAGGAGGGAATCGAACCATGATCTTTTTAGTAGTACTAATTCTGAAATTATAATTTTAGCCCTGACGACCAAACCATGTTAACTCTCTTATGCTAATTATATATAGGGTATAATATAATATAATGTTACTACAATAATGACTACCGGTATATAGATGAGTTTAAAACACCCCGAACAATATAAAGAAAATGTCGTAAATATCATAAAATACAGTACAAATTGCCCAAAATGACTTTTTCTGGGTGAGCTGTCTTTTTTCTCTTTTTGTATCCGCACAAACCATATGTGTATATCTTTCTTTAGTTTAACTCTACCATGTGTGCACACCCTTTTTCCTGTATTCTATCTTCTCTCTTTATCTTCCTTTTTACTCTGATCTCCCTTCCCCTTATCACATCTATCATACAACTAAGCAGCTATATACATACTTTTTTATATAAAATTTTTATTGTCTACTACATCGGTCAAGAATTAATTTAATTATAGCTTTAGGTTTACTTTCTCATCCCTCATTTATAAATAGTAATTTAGTCCATCAATATCGATTGTTTATTCATATTATATAGGTAAATTGGGGATTTAAATTAGGTTTCTCGATAGTGAATAAAAGAAGTTGTTTTTGTTTATGAAGAAGCCAGAGTCGGTGATGTGTATTGGATCGTGCTTGAAAACGAGATCAAGTTCGAGTACTGGTAAGTACACGCATCATTTGAATGTGTAGCCTAACCGACGCATCATCCGAATGCGTGTACAGGCGCTAGTGGTGTTGTGATGAATAGAGAATTAAGGCACACGCATCATGTACAAATGCGTGTACAAAATGTCAATTTGGGCACCTTTTGCGCCGGCTGGTGTTTTGGGCATACATGGTTCTAAAACTGATATAAAGGGCATTCACCCAACAATATGTTTTTTTTTAATCATCTACATTTAATATTCTTGCTAAAATTAATGGTTCAAGTATTTTAAAGAGTACTTGTTTTTTTCTAAGACAACTCGAAAATTAGGATAATATTGTCTTGTGATCTTCTCTGTTTTTCCTGACAACGTAATCTTCTTGTTCTTCACTAAACATCGGCGCCTCCGATTTTGTCTTCATATCATTTTTTCTTTCCAAAATGAATTATGCTAATCATTTATGAGTTATGCTACAGAACTAGAATATTTGTCCATAAAAATTATGGAATGATGTGGCATTATTAACATAACAAATTGGGAGATTTTAATTGATAGGGGATATTGTGAATGCACGTAGGGTCAATTTATTTATTATATATACAACTAATGAAATGAAGACATATGGATTATGGTAATTTTTATGGGAGCTCTTTTATGATTCCATAACATTTTTCATCATTTATATGTATACTTTCACATCATATTATTGTAGGGGTATTTTCAAAATCTTCTAAAATTAAAGTTGACAAAATACTATTTTAGCGGTCAATATCGAGATGCATATAATATCTTTTAATAATCTTATCAAAATATTTCTCAAATACACGTGGCAGATCCACATCTTGATCAACAATACCAATCAAAAAATTTAAATTGTCGCATGAGGCATGTCATATCATCTGAGAATAATTTTCTATACCCAACTAGTTTACTAAGCCGCGCTTCGTAGCGGCTTTGTAATAATTTTTCCAAATTTTTCTAAAAATATTCTATAAAATATGTTTTTAAATAAAATTTAGATTTCTATTGAATTCTCTGTTTCGTCTTGGTCATTTACCAAAACTAGTTTACTAAACCGCGCTTCGCAGCGGTTTTTAATAATTTTTTTAATAATATTAAAAAATATTTTTAAATAAAATAAATAATTATATATATTTTTAAAAGGTAATTGAGATTTTTTCTAAAATCAAGAATATTAAAATTGTATATTTGATTTTCTGAAAAGATTTTAAAAGTAATTGAGATATTTTCTAATTAAAAATCTAGTAAAATGTTTAAATTGTAGATATTCTTTTCTCCATTAGTAAAGATTATAAAGGCAAAAATATTTGACTTGTAGATTTAGTTTCCTATGTTAGCAAAGATTTAAAAAGCAATTGAAATTTTTTTTTAAATCTTTGGTATTATTAATTCAAAATTTTAAGAAAATTAGAAAAAGTTAGATCAAACCGATTTGAGTGCCACCATCTAAATATTTTTTTCGAAATTAAATTTTCAACGAATATTTTAAAATACATAATATGATATCAATCTTTAATTCGAGAATAATACATTGTTTTTCTAAAAGTAAGAATATTAAAATTGTATATTTAGTTTCTTCCATCAGAAAATATTTTAAAGGCAAAAATATTATAATTGTATAATTAGTTTTCTCTGCTAGTAAAGTTTTAAAAGGTAATTGTGATTTTTTCTAATCTTTGGTATTATTAATTCGAAATTTTGAGCAAATTAGAAAAATAGATCGAAGCAATTTTAAAGGAAAATGAGATTTTTTTAAGCTTTAGTTTCCTCCATTAGTAAACATTTTAAAGGCAAATGAGAATTTTTCTAATCTTTGGTGTTATTAATTCAAAAATTCGAGAAAATTAGAAAAATAGAACCAAGCGATCTGAGAGCGCCACCTCACCGCCCCCGTCTTCTCCTTTATATAAGTATATTGATGATTGATATTGATTTTGAATATATATAGAAAAGTGCAATTAATATTTTTCATTATTTTAATATTATATTAAATATTAATATATTTATCACCATTTTAATTTTTTTGAAATTCATATTCCAACTTAAGAAATTGCCCATAATATCTACTTTTTAACATCAAGTTGCCCTATTTACCCAACCCAAGGTCGGTCTGCGTGTCTTTTTTAACCCATCATTAACGCCTATGTATAAGGCGTATATCAATTAACTACAAACAAAGTACAATTCTTACTATGTAACACTCAAACAAGACATCCACCCCTTTACTGCATCCAATAACCTTGAACCTCAGCAAATTAATCAGGTCCAATAATCATTTTAACAATCTTCCTATCACTCTCTTCTAACTCCAAAACCCTCATAGCTGGTCATGGTCTAAACATTAATGGCGAGTTCTTGGAGTTTATTTTGGCATATATTATGCACATATTAATGATGCAATGGGTGTGGGGACGACGTGCGTATATAAAAAATGGAATACTTGTCATCGTTAGTGTGTATATATGAGATTCTGGCATATGATACTCGCTTTCTCATTTTTTTTATTTAAAATATAGGTGATATTGCTTCCAGGTTAGTTTGTTGAAACCCAGAAAAATTTGATGTGGACTGTATATATTTTGCAGTTCAAAGAGATTATCTGTTGTGGTTTGCACTCTGCAGGTTGCTTTTTTGCTGGTAGCTCCTATTCATTTTTCCAAAGAATAGGTGCTATTGTGGTGTGTTATCACGAGAATTATATATTTTTAAGATTTTAATACAGATTAGAAATATATTTTTACTTCAAGCATATTATCAGATATATTATTTGTTCATAGTGCAATCATATATGTTCTGCAGAGAAATGGATTCTAATTATTTGCAGTTGGGACCCGTGCATCCTTCATAAGTAAAAGAGGTGATATTTGTTTTGTAGCTCTTGAACAGCCAGAGGAGAAAACACTGTCAGAGATTTTACGAAAGCTGCTTGCTCTTGCTGTTGTGGTGCCTGAAGTATCCAAGGAAAAAGGAAAAAAGTGTCGGGGAAAACACGTACTAGAAAGAATTTTTGGTATTGTTTGCAATTTAATGTACCTTTTTTTCCCAAGTGTAACAAGATAGCATGGAATTTTTCAAATTTATTTAATCAAATTTCGATTATATTTGTGTTATGATTTTATTTTTGGGTGTATTGGTTGATATTTGTTATAGTTTTATTGATAGTATTGGTAGATATGGAGCTTATTAAGGATGTCACTAAAACTGAAAACAAAATTATAAAAAAAATTATTTTAGGTGTCGGTTGTTGGAGGTGCGATGCAAATAACACAAAGTATAAGCGTCGTCATTTAAAATAGTCGACGCTAAATGTAAGGACTATATGCATCGGTATTTCAAACAATCGACGCTGTTATACACCCATATGCGTCGGTTAATGGGCATATAGCGTCGCTATTTAACCGACACATAATTACTATCAGTGTCGCCTAATTAACCGACGTTAAAGGACTATACCTATAGCGTCCCCTACATATACTACGCCCAATAACCGACGCCTTAGACCTATTTTGACCGACGCTAAAAGTCAATTATGTACTAGTGATATCATGGACATGGTGCTTTGCATGTAGATTTCAACCTCTTCCTGTCAGAATTCAAAAAGGAAACCATCATCCCTTCCTTGTAACTGTGTTTGGTGATTGCATCTCTGCATTTAGTGTGATCTTTAAATGTCATCCATACTTCCCATTTTGGTTCTTCACAATCCTTATATTGTGGCCAAGTGATCTTCTTCATTCCTGGGACATCACTATCGAAGATTCCATCAAACAAGTTGTCCAAAGAATCACTGTCTGAATCATTTTTAACTATTCCAGCTTCAGAATCAAATTTGTCCTCATTTGCCTCATTGTCACTATCCAAGTTCAGATGTTGTTTTATCCTCCACACCCACTCTGCTCCTTGATCCACATTGTCATCAAACAACCTGTCATCACCCTCACTCATTGAATACTCACTATCAGACCACTTGTACTCAACATCATCATATACTTCCAATTCAAACAACCAAGTACTGTCTGCATAATCATACTCCTCAAGATGTATAATGTCATAATCTTCAGCTGTTAATTCATGTTCAGTATAGTGCTCCACATAAAACATCAACCCTATAATTATTCTCTTTTCCATAGTCAATCATCATATTGTAATCACCTTGTGTTAGTAATGAAGACATAGTTACATCCATTGGCAAACCTGGTATCCTAAAATACAAAGTCTTATGGCGGCTATAGCCTAAAGCCTCTACTTTTATCTTTGATTTCATCAACACTTATATGATTAATGGCCCAAAAATCATGCACCTAATAAAACATACTCAGTATGTGGAACCCATTTCAGTATACCACCATGGTACAATCTAACACTAAACATATTCTCTTCATCACCTAAAAAACAAGTATTTTGTAACAATTTAGATTAGGTCAAACAACCCACATCCTACAACTAAATCAAACAAGAAGTACAAGGCATAAACAAGTTATACAAACATCAAAATAGAACCTTTACTCATACAAACACTTAAGCTCTATACAGTAATGTAGGAAACAAGAACAATAACAGTTAGGAAAATCAAGAACAACTTACCATGAGGTGGATAATTGAGCTAATCAATGGGACGAACTATCATGAAGGGCCTGATATAATTCATACACGTAACCCAAGCTTCTTGGTGCTCATCTACTCTCAACCTTAAACCTTTCTTTTGTGTGTTTAGATCTAAAACTAATTTTTCCATCCCTTTCTTTTCTTTTATCTTCTCATTTGCTCAAACTAATGTATACGACGATCACCCAGGTTTGTATTCTTTCTGTGCACACGTACACACAACTCATTCGAACCTAGCTTCTCACCTCTCAGCAAGTGAACTTCACACACTTCCGGTTCAATTTTTTCTACCGGATTCATGGTCGAAATGTCCATTCTTCAAACCGGGATGCTTTAAGCGTATAAAATTTTAGTTCAATGGTTAATGTATATTTTCGTGTAAACTTAGATGATTAATTTATAAATAACCCCGAGGAATAACAATGAAAATTGGCTAGGGCTGTAAGCGAACAGAGTCGTTCGTGAACAAAACTCGAGCTCGACTCGTTTTAGATGAACTCGGTTCGGTTCGTTTACTAAATGAGCACGAGTTTGAACATGAAAATGTGTTCGGTTAGTAAATGAGCTCGAGCCGAGCTTTACACCTGTTCGACTCGAACTCGACTCGTTTTGCTCGGGATCGGCTCGAGCTCGGCTCAAACTCGTTAAACTCGGCTCGATTCGTTTAACTAATTATAAATTTGTGAATTTAATAATATCCTTAACAATTTGAATATGTTAAATAAAACTTAATTGCGATCTATTTTAGTTATTTTGTGGTTGAATAGAGAATTGTATTTGTTATATCTAAAAGGTATAACATCAACGTAAAACCAAAAGTTAAGCTCTTTATATCCAATCCAAATTAGTTTTTCATTATTAAAATTTATAAGTTGTATTCATAAAATTACAAAAGAAAGTGAATAGAAAAAGAGAGTTTGTCTTATTAATTTATTATATAATATTATTTAAAAGTGGCTCGTACCTCTTAAAATTGAGGAGAAAGATGAGACTTTTAGTGAATTTAAGGTTAACAAGAGTATCTTGGAGAAAAAAAAGTTGCAAACCTCCTCAAATTTCAAGTTAAGAGCCAAGATAAAGAGGCTCTTAGAGAGGCTTTAAGTTAGTGATAAAATTATTTTATTTTAACTATTGTTATTAGGTGAAGTGACTAAGGTTTGATTACTCATAAATACAAATATTAACCTAATATATATGATTATTAGAAAAAATAAATTAACTTTTAGTATTGAAATTCAAACATAATCGTGTATTCTTAAGATGTGATTTTAGGTGTGAGACTTTAAATTGAGTAAGTAATTTTAAAATTTGGATTTGGTTGAGTATAAAAATACGAACTATAAGTGAACAACTCGATTAGACTCGAGTTCGATTTGTGTTCGGCTCGACTCGAAATGTTCATGAACAAACTCGTGTTCGACTCGTTTATTAATGAGCCGATCTTGAACATCACTTTTCGTTCGATTAGAAAGCTCGGCTCGTCTCAGTTTATTTTAAAAAAAATCAAGCTCGGCTCGATTCGGACAAAACTCGACTGACTCAGTTCGTTTACGGCCCTAAAATTGGCCTTTTGAGTTTTGACAGGAAGTGAAATCGTAAGCATGTGAAACGAGACTTGTCTGCTGACACATCATGTTCGGATTTTATTCTAAAACAATCGCCTCATCACCTTCTGTATATAATACATACCAAAACACTGGTCTTCCCCGGATTTATCTACCTCTTAAATTACTTCATTTTCCTCAATAAAAAAACACATAATCTACATAGATTAAATGCAACCCAGATTAGTTTAGTGTCAATAAAGTTTTGATCTTGAGTTAACCCAGAAACAATCTTGAATACCCAGTTTGATTCTTGGTACCTTCTGATCAGAAACAGTGATTTTCCCAGTAAAATTCTATTCAAGTTCAAGATTTTTTTAAATCTTTTTTTTGAGTATTAGTGTGTGTGTGTGTGTGTATTTATGTGTTTTGTTGGCAAATTTATAGAGCTGAAGTGATGGGGAGGTGAAATGTGAAAAATATATATGTGTATAAGGATTTAGATTGATGGGTATTTGTTACAGTTCTGAAGTAGATGAGCAATTTCAAGGCCAGCAGCAAAATGGTCAATTTAGAAATAATAATCCAGGTATGCCTTGAACTTGATGTGTTTTTGTACTATAATTTCAAGTTTTTTTTTGTTTGGATTATGCTACTAGCTTGATTTACTTAGATTTGAGATTGAAATTTGAAGTAGATTATATTGCAATTATTGAAGGGGATATTACAGTTGTTGATCTTTGAGGATGTTTTTATGAAGTAGATTAGTATATTTCAGTTGTATTTACATTTTAATACAATTCTAATTTAAAGGTCATTGAGGATGTCTTTTATGAGTTAGTGTTAATACTTACTTGCATCTAGTTGTGATGTCATTTATAATAAACACTTTCTTAGATTTTTGTAATTGTGTTTTGTTTCAGCTGTAATTGCAAGTCATCTTAGCTGTCACTTGTAGAAATAATTTTAATGTGATGACCAAGCGAAACCAATCCAAACATACTCACTATATCCCACTTGTAAGCAGGGTTTCACCTGACTTGCATCTACTAGTAGAAAGGTTTTATTCGTGAAGACCCCAAATATTTTATATTTATTCTTATTGTGAAATAGTTGGTAAGTTTTTGTGATTTTAATTCACCATAAAATGCTCTTGTTAGGAAAGGTAAGTAAAAATTTATTGAATAACTTAAAGAACATTATAAGTAACAATGTAATAAGTGGGATAGTGCCGCTTAGCCACCATTTCTTTCATTTTCTTTATAAATGAAAAAAGGACGTAGTTCAAGTGTCTGTCTTTGCATAAAACTCATTTCAAGGTGCAATACATATAACGTACAATGTAATTTAAGATTTAATTGTCATAGTCTCTTGAACTGAATTATATGCGGTACAACTCATGGCATTGGTGTAAGGTCCAGTGACTAAACTTTTTGGAAAAGAAATGCTTAGAAACTGCAGTCATTGTGCTGACCAACCCCTTCGTCAATATGTACAGTTGGAACTGATCATGGTGTTGTCGCATCACCCATCAAAGCAGATCCCAAATTTCAAAAGCCTGCTGAATCAAACAGAACCGCAAATGCAAGCAGTATTATGGTGATACCCAAGGATGTCAAGGCTCTTCGCCAAAATCCTGGGAATAGTAAAGTTGATATCTTTACATATGAAGAGATGAGGTTGGCCACCAAGCGGTTTCGCCCTGACCAAGTTCTTGGAGAGGGTGGATTTGGAATTGTGTACAAAGGAGTTATAGATGACAGTGTTAGGCCTGGTTACATTAAAACAGAAGTAGCCATCAAGGAGCTTGATCCAGAAGGGATCCAAGGCGACAGAGAATGGCTGGTAATTATTCTCCTCTTATGCTTTCAATAGTTATGCTGGTAACATATACGTTTGGGGTTCTGGTGTGGTACTTTACACAAAAATACAATTTCATGAAGACTAAAACCTGTGTTCACTATTCAATAGAATATATGAAACTTGCTAAATGCCATAGTGGCAAATGAGTAGATAATGAATTATTTAATGTCACTGGACTTATATTGCAGCAGGGAAGCAGTTACGACCGTAGACTCTGCTAGGTTGCCACCTCGAACATCCAGTTTAGGCATGTGGTCCAATAAGGATAGTGTAAACAACATGAATGACATTGGTCGATGAATTTTTTTTATATCTATTAATTAAGGTTAATCCAAGGGTACCTTACCTCCAAAAACAAAAAAAAATTGAAAGCTGCTTGCTAGAACATGTTTAAACATATTATTTAGTGGAGAGTATATTTCAGCCTAATATGTTTCTGTTGGAGTCATTATTCAAGCCTTTTTAAGTTTGAGCCTCTTTGTGTACCCTAAAATTGATCCCGCAACAGTTTTTAGCTAATCATTGGCGAAATGCCTATTTCTAAAGAAATAATTTGTCTTTCTGATGGCATCTTATGTATTTTTTCTTCTGGATAGCTCCTAAAGTTCTTTAAGGACCTTCACATTTGTCAAGGTGATCGATTCTTATATGCATGTAGAATTTTCTTCTGGATATCAGTATGTGCTTGCGAGATTAGAAAGATTTATCCCTTCAAAAGTTATTATTCTCTATTTTGGTATATAGTCTATGACTCTATGTACTATAAGTATAAAATCGTTACTCCCCTATCCGAATTATCCTCCCTTGGCTTTTAGAATAGCTGTTGCGCCTCTTCTTTTAGTAAATAAGAGGTTGAGGGTTCAAGTGGAGGTATGCAAAGGGCCATATTGAGAAAGATAAAAAAAATGTAACTGTTAAATAATCATGTTTAGAATTTTTTTTGTATTGTACTTGTCAAAGGCTTCAGGTGGAAGTACAATAAATTTATTCTTGAATATTACAAAGTACGTACTGCTACTCTTGGGAGCTGTCTGTTAAGGATGATTAGACACTAGTTCAAAGAAGAGCCTCGATAAGCAAGCTTTCCCTGAAACCATTTTTTTATATAAAAAGAATAACCATCTTGAATAACTCAAGTACTCAACTACAAGAAAAGTTGTATTAGATCCTCTATGTGAAAGTTAGGTGTAAGTTTAGACGCCATTAAAGGCTTTGTATATCCTTCTTAGATATGCATCGATTAGAATCACCGTACCAGTTCGATGTAATGAGAGTCTAATCATCTTCTTCTAACGTATGCCTAAAAGAATTACTTGTACAATCGAAGGGCTTGGTTTGATGAAAATGTTATAAATATAATTATATCGTTGTAACTACACTACTACTGTAATTACCTTGACAATAGATAAAGTTTAACAAGTTTACGTAGATGTACTTTTTGGTTTTTATTAATAAACACTGGTTTTCTACGTTTGCAGGCTGAAGTCAACTATCTGGGACAACTCGAACACCCTAATCTTGTGAAGCTCATTGGGTACTGTTGTGATGATGATCACAGGCTTCTGGTCTATGAATACATGGCATCGGGGAGCCTGGAAAATCACCTGTTCCAAAGTAAGTGACAGATGCCGATTGAAGCGAGACATATGCATGTTTTAACCTATTGCATGTCATAATACTGTTAATTTATATATTTAATATCATTTACAGTTTCACATCTTTGGTCATCAGATTTAATTTTGAGCATTTGATATAGGTAAAGTATTACAATGCTGAGAAAAGAGTTAAAACTCTCATTTCACCCCTGAACCTCCTATAGCTCTCTTAGTTTTTTGAGGGACATCTGGCATATAATTATAATTTTGGTTGACATTTGCATCATATTTTTGGTCTTTAGATCCCAAGCTTTTGGTCCTTTTGTATACGACAACCATGTTTCATTAATTTGAAATTTTAAGATTAGTAGAGTTATGTTGTTTCTTCGATCTTATATTTAATACTTGTAAGACCTATGAGAGTTTTATAGCATGATAAAATAGATCAGCATGACCATGTGAATAGTCTTCGGTTTGACTTGGCATGTATTTTTGTTAGTGAAAAATTTTGTTTGCAAAAAACATTTCTGATATTGGTATCTGGTGTGAATTTTTCTGTCTTGTGCATTTTGACAGGAGTGAGTGTCACTATGACTTGGTCAAGAAGGATAAATATTGCTTTGGATGCTGCAAAAGGGCTTGCCTTTCTTCACGGCGCGGAAAGATCTATTATCTATCGGGATTTTAAGACATCGAACATATTGCTGGATGCGGTTAGTAGTACTGATTTATTTTATTGTAGGACTTCATAGTTATCTTTACGGAAGGCTTAATTGCTGAATATAGTACGACTTTTTAGCCCTATCTTCAACAGAAGAAACAGTCACTATGAAAAAGATGTACTTCACAGAATCTTTTATCCTACATTTATCAAAATTGTTAGATTTCGCCAACAATCACCATGTTTTTTTTAAAATGAGTACTATAAGCTTTGAACTCTCCGTCGATAGTTCTCACAATAAAATATAAACTTAACTATGTAGAATTTCAATGCAAAACTTTCTGATTTTGGGCTTGCCAAGGACGGACCCATGGGAGACCAAACCCATGTATCAACGAGAGTTATGGGGACATATGGTTATGCAGCTCCTGAGTATGTAATGACAGGCAAGTCTTCTGTAAGCAAGTAGGAGATATTAACATTTATTGCATAATTCATTGTTTAAGATCCTTTTATCTTACTTTTTGACAAATACAGTACTCCTTGTTCTACGAAGCGAGGCAAGTTGTATAAAGATAATTTACTTGTTTTCAAAGCTCTTTCTTCTCTGACCTGCACCACGATACTGTTTGTGTATATGTAATTCTTTATTACAATAGCAGAGTTATCAGTTACGCAGTGATTTCCAATATCTAAGTATGTTAATGATTTTTGTTGTTACGGAATAATAGATGTAGAGAACAAGTAAATTTTCTTTTTGGGATTGTTAGATTTTGCTTGCTGCTTTTGCGTTTTCATGTTTGTTGACAAGTTTGGGACTTGTTTATCTGTAAATTATCTGCATGAGCATGAACTACTTTATAATTTGAATTGTATTCATGATTCTTGGTCACAGGTCATTTGACAGCCAGAAGTGATATTTATGGTTTTGGAGTGGTGCTACTTGAAATGTTGATCGGAAGGAAAGCCATGGACAAGAGTCGACCTAGCCGAGAGCATAATCTTGTTGAGTGGGCCCGGCCTATCTTGAACCACCATAAGAAGCTTTTAAGGATATTAGATCCTAGGATGGAAGGGCAATACTCAAATAAAACTGCTATAAAGGTGGCTAATTTGGCATATCAATGCCTCAGCCAAAACCCAAAAGGGAGGCCTTTAATGAGCCAGGTTGTTGAAATACTCGAATCACTTCAGACACGAGCGAAACGAGAAGATATATCGATCCAGAGTGGAGCAAGTGTAACTCTTTTTGAGGTCCCCAAGAGTGTTCCACAAAATCCTACAGAGAACAAGAGTAAGCCAAATCAAAGTGAGAGAGAAAAAGATGCAGAAACGTCAATGAGCAGGCCAGCAAAGGAAAGGAGCAAGAGTGAACCTCCAAAGGAGAATGATCTCTAAAATCCTTACAATGACATGATATACGATGAAAGATCTGATTCATCAAGAATTTGAACTCTAGCATCGAAATTTATGTGAGCTCAAAGTTTAAGGTTCATAAAGAATTTGAATCTGGTAATCTAGCTTGTGTACCAAGCTCGTGAGCTTTTTTCAGAGGCCGGAACAAGTTTACAACGAGAATCATTCTAAAAAGCATCCCTTTCTTTTTTATAAGCCTAAAGTGTACCAAGACCTTCAAAAAGATCATCACTTTGACCAATTTTAAAATTTGTTATAGTTCTTTCTTCAGTCTTATGAGAGCTTCAGAAGCACATGACTCACCTTTAATTCGAGGAGCTTTTGAAGCTGGTGGCAATGCAGCAATATACTTGGATGTTTTGTAAGGTACATCCTGCTTACTTTCTACAAAGCGTTAGTCTGGGTGAAGTCTGTCGAGGGTGGTTCGAAGTGGAAGTATAATTTATCATTGGTCGGATAGTTTTCTTTCTCTTGACAAGAAGAGGTCGTGGTTCAAGATTCAGTAGGTTCAAGTTATAGTTTTCTTTCTCTTAAACATTCTGTAGTTTGCAATGATATGTTATAAAATTCTGTAGTTTACATTAATTATGTAAGGGTGCGTTTCAAGTGAGAAGAGTGGAACAATTGTTTCTAAACTCGCAAGGAAGTGATGAACAATCTTTCTCTATATTTCATACATCTTTTTGATATATTACTTTGGCTATTTTCGAGAGCGCAGAATAATCGTTCTTCTAACGTTAAAACGTGTTTTTCACATTCTCGATTAAGTAATTTTAAATTATTATGTAGGGCCCCAACCACCAATCATAATCATATATACATTCTGGATTTAAAATTCATGCTTCAACGAGACTCCCTATCCACTAAAATTTTTAAGAGAGAGAAAACCAAACCCCTTATTTAGGGGAGAGAAAAGTGAATTTTTATAATATCACATCATCAATGCTTCCTTATAATAAAATATATATCTACTCCAACCTTCCTCTCATTACCTATATTACCTAAAATATTGAATAAATATTATTTTTTAAATTATAGGTAATATCATTGGAACAAAACAATATTTTGAGTCCCTATATTATAAGTATGATTATTTTATTATATTTTAACGAGTCAAAATAGGGAATTGCATCAGAGATGCTCTCAAGAGTCGAGACAGAGTTGCAGATTGCACACAAGTAGGTTTTCATTTCATTATTGTTTTCTTCTCTAATAATCAGAACTTACTCTTGGTTAGTTAGGAGTTCTATTTGTTTCTCAATAATATAACTGTTCTATAATTAACATTCTAACTAAGCATCAACTGACAGATCTTGTCACTTTACCGAGACTCCAACTCTTAACATCGCAGAATATCCGAAAATCCAAGAGAGATAATACACAGAAATTTTTATAAGCTTGTAGTCTCAGTGCGCCCATAGGGGTTGTTAAGCTTTTGTAGTGTGTATATGTAGAGGCGCACACATAATGTACACGCTTTGGTCACAAATTTAAAAATAATGGTGTGGATTCCTACTCGTTTGTTGTACAGTTTGAGGGTGATGGTACCAAATTGGGTATCAAATTTTATGATAAAATAAAGTAATATTTATAATGAGATAATATGAGAAGATTTTATTGGTGATTATTATATTGACAATCATATAAACGATAGCATTGTGCTATATTTGTCTCAAAAAGGAAGTAACTAGATAGAAAAATTATACTTGTAGGCATTAGTTGAGAAAATTAGTTAAATTCAAAATTATATATTAGAGATATAGTGCTATTAGAGCACATCCAATAACTTACTTATCTCAGGTCTTAAACTCGAATATAAGTAACAAAGAAAAAAATAGTGCTTCAATAATGTACCGGTGGCTCCTTAAATCCCTAGCACATTCATTCCATTATCTATTTATAAGTAATCATTACCTATCTCATTTTTATGAATAAAAAAATCACTTCTCTCATTTTCTCCACTTTTTTTTGAAGGAAAAATATTCTTGCAATTAACAATGTGTCAATATGTCTTAATATTTTTATAGCGATCTCCATAGAACTTTTCTCTACTTATAAATATTGTATATAATTTAATTTTATATTTTATAAGTTTTAATGCACATCAAAAAAATTATATTGCACAACCTCTACGAATCTAATATTTATTTTAGTTCATAAAATTTTAAGTAGTTTTGTGGTTCTATATTTGTACGAAATTATTATACTTTAAAATTTTAAAATAGTAAAAAATGATTCGATTATGCTAATTTAATTCAATAACATTATTAGTTATAACTGCCATATAATAATAATAATAATGTAATTATATTAATATTGAAAATATATGTTTTTATAATTATAGTTAACCTTGGTTAATGATATCTAACTAGAGGGACTATTTTGAACTACAATTTTAAAAATGAGTAAATCTTGGCATCACTATAAAATATCATTATAAAAGTCACTACTACTTTTATTTTAGAAACCTCTTTTAAGTTATATATATTTCATTAATCATCATTCTTATTTTGGTAATGATAGTGGCTCACATATTTTAGAAGTTATGTGTATTTAATAATAGTAACTACTATTGTAAGGTAGTTAATAATTCATAAAATAGCAGTAGTGACTTTTGTAGTAATTTTTTGTAGTGATATCAAGATTTACTCTTTAAAAATTAAGGGATTATTTGATCCAATTTAAATTATATGAGTTTATTTGCTCCTACACCTAAAGCAGAGGGTGATCATTTTCATTCCAAGTTTTGAAAAAAACTTCAAAAGCTGGGTTCGCACATTCAACATGCATATACCCCATATCAGTAGCCTTTAAAAGGTTTCGACGAGTATTGTTAGTTTCTGTAAATGTAGACTAATCAATGGTAAAACTCAAGAACAACAATGTAACTCCATTAAAGAAGAAGATACAGAAAAGCTTTGTATAAGCAGGAAGGAAAAATTGTGTAACAAACTTATAACTAACTATCTGCTAGATGTGATGTTGCTTTATATACAATTTTGACAGATGGATATATACATCTTTTACAGCTGGATACTCTCTAAAAAACACTTATAACTAACTCCTTGTTTCCATAAATAGTAGGCTGATTTGATGACAATGTGATTTGCTTTGTAGTCTTTGCAGTAGCAGCGTTTCTTGTATTTGTTGCATTAGTATTGTTAATACCCCCCTCAAGTTGGGAAGGGTAGATATCATGCCCAACTTGGAAAGTAGATGTTGAAACTGAGGTGAAGGTAAGATCTTTGTAAAAGCATCAGCAAGTTGATTCTGTGTAGGCAAGTAAGTGAGTTGTAAAAGTCCGTCAAGAACCTTGTCGCGGGTAAAATGACAATCAAAGTCAATGTGCTTCGTTCGTTCATGGAATACTGGGTTCTTGGCGATGTGAATAGCTGATTGATTGTCACAATGAAGGGTGACAGGCTTAAGTTTTGTAACACCAAGCTCTTCTAATAACCTCACAGTCCATGTAACTTCCGCAGCTGCAGAAGCCATAGCTCGGTACTCAGACTCAGATGAGGAACGAGAAATGGTAGCTTGTTTCTTAGACTTCCAGGCAACTGGGGAGTTTCCAAATAGCAAAATATAGCCAGTAACAGAGCGACGTGTCATAGGACAAGCTACCCAGTCGCTATCAGAATATGCCTGAAGCGTTAATTTGTCGGAGGCTTGAAGAAGAATTCCTTGGTTAGGAGAGGTGGAGATATATTTGAGGGTGTGTTGTAAGGCATTTAGATGATAAGAACGTGGACTTTGCATGAACTGACTAAGTATTTGAACTGTATAATTCAAGTCCGGTCGGGTATTGGTAAGGTAATTAAGTTTACCGACTAAAGATCTGTATAGCTCTGGGTTTGTGAGCAAAGTTCCATCATCAGCAGATAGCTTGAGATTAAGGGGTAATGGAGTAGAAGCTTTACTAGGTAAATCAAAGGGAATGTCATGTAAAAGCTCCTTAGTAAATTTATGTTGACTCAAAGTAATGCCATTGTCATAGTATCCCACTTCGATTCCCAAAAAATAATGCAACAATCCTAAATCCTTGATGCTAAACACCTTATGCAAATGTGCTTTGATATGTAAAATAGAAGCTGGATCATTACCTGTAACGACAATATCATCAACGTAGACTGCCATAATAGTTACGAGATCAGCATTTCGTTTAATGAACAAACTGTAGTCGTTTTTGGATTGGATAAAATTCTGAGCAGTGAGCTCAGAAACGAGCTTAGAAAACCATTCGCGAGAGGCTTGTTTAAGGCCATACAAAGACTTCACAAGGCGACACACAAAGTTAGGAGGAACATCAAGGCCTGGTGGAGGTCGCATATAAACCTCTTCTTTTAAATCCCCGTGTAAAAACGCATTGTTAACATCAAGTTGAAACAAATCCCACTTTCGACTAGCAGCAAGTGCATAAGGCAGCGAATTGTAACCATTTTAACCACCGGGGAAAAGGTCTCCTCATAGTCAATTCCCAGTTTTTGATTAAATCCCTTGGCGACTAATCGAGCTTTGCAGCGTTCCAAAGAACCATCAGATTTAAGCTTTACTTTGTAAACCCATTTACAGCCAATGGGTTTTTTTCCGGATGGAAGAGGTACTAACTCCCATGTATTGTTGGACTTAAGAGCATGTAGTTCTTTCTGCATTGCTTCGACCCAGACAGGATCTAAAGATGCCTCTTTATAAGAAGTAGGCTCAACAATAGTACATAACTGAGATATGTGAGCTTGGTGAACAGGTGCGAAATTAAGAGATGAAACGAAGTTACAAGAATGCGTAGGTGTGGACAAAGTGGCAATATTACAATGAAAATCTTTCAAATATGTTGGGGGTACCCTGGTTCGAGTGGAAACCCGTACAGGAGGTGGACGTGACGATGAAGTGAGTATAGAATCAGTGGAATTAGAATTAGTATGCTCTGGTGAAGGAGTATGTGCTGATGAAGTAATAGGGTGAGAATAGGATGGTAGCTGTGTAGATGATGTGGGAGTATTTGTTGTGAAATTTTGGTATGATGTAGAAGGAATGTCAAAAAATTGATCGGTGGTAACAGTTGGAAGAAATATAGAATCCACATAGGACTGATGATTTGAGGAAACATAAATAAGATGAAAAGGAAAATGAAACTCATGAAAGGTAACATCTCGAGAAACTTGAACCTGATTGTTTGTAAGATTAAGAATTTTGTAACCCTTTTGTGATGGAGGATACCCTAGGAAAACACCAGGGGCAGCCCGAGGATGAAATTTAGATCTTTGTATGTGGGAAGTGGACAAATAGCATAAGCAGCCAAAATTTCGAAGATGATCAAGAGAAGGAGTAGATTTGTATAATATAGAATAGGGCGAGACATTACCAAGTGAGGGCAACGACATTCGATTCACAAGATATGTAGCACATAAGACACTGTCTCCCCAGTATTGGGCTGGTAATCGAGACTGTAAAAACAATGCCCGAGCAGTTTCCAACAGATGACGATGCTTTCGTTCGACGACCCCATTTTGTTGTGGGGTATGTACACAACTGGTTTGATTAATGATACCCTTTTGTAGATAGAATTGCTTCAAATCACCTGCTGTAAGCTCAAGAGCATTATCAGATCGGATGCACAGAACTTTTCTGTGAAATTGTGTCTCAGCATAAGTAACAAAATTTGTAAGAATACCAGCTACCTCTGACTTAGAATGGAACAGATGAATCCACGTATAACGGCTAAAATCATCCACAATAGTCAAGAAAAACTTACAATTGGTATAAGTCTTTGTCCTATACGGACCCCAAACATCAATATGTATCATTTCAAGAACATTAGAAGTCTTAATAGAACTATGAGGAAAGGATTTTCTGCACTGTCTAGCTGCTGGACATACTTGGCAAATTACAGAATTCAAAGTAGAACTATTACATTGAGGTTTAACAATCTTCAGTTGAGAAAATGGCAAATGTCCAAGTCTCATATGCTACAATTTTATTTCATCTGAGCTGTGTGAAAGTAGAGCATTGCATTTAGTATTTGGTCTTGAAGAAACGGATGTAGAAACGGTGTATAGCTCATCAACCAGACTACCAAGAAGCATCAGATGTTAGTTCAGAGAAGGGACCTGTAGAACACACTGTTTATCAGAAAAGATTACTTTACAGGACAAGTCCTTGCAAAGTTTTCTAACAGAGATTAAATGAAATTGAAAGTCTGGCACATGAAGAACTTCTCTCAATATGATTTTGTCATTCAAAACTACTGTCCCTTTGTGCATAACAGGAATCTTACTACCATCTGGAATAGTAATAGAATCAGTAACTGGCGTGTAGTCCATAAAACAGCTCAAATTTGGACAAATATGGTCAGTGGCACCACTGTCCACAATCCAGTTCAACTTGGACATACTTAGAAGACAAAGGTTACCTGCTAATAGAGCATGGCTAGAAGAAGAATTCTCCGCAACATCGCTTGAAGTAGGAAATTGCTTATTAAGCAATTCTAAGAGTTGTGAGTATTGTTCAGCATTAAGAGAACCATTGAATTGTTTATTACCATTAGTAGTATCTGTAACCTGTGCAGACTGAGAAGACTGAAAATCAGTATGATCTTCAAGAGAATGATTTGACAAGACTGTGGCTGCAGTAGGAACTATCTTTCTATCCTTAAATCCTTTAAAGCCTGAAGGAAAACCATGCACTTGAAAGCACCTATCAATACTGTGACCCTGCACCTTACAGTGAGTACAAAAGTAATTTGCTCCTGGCTTAGATGGCCTTCTTGGCCCAGAATTCTGAGACAAATTTGGCCTGGAGTTGTAATTCCCAATCATTGACCTCTGAGAAAACTGTGAGTTAACTGATCCAAAGTTCCTTTGAGCATTATATGTACCATAATTCCTCTTTTCTGCAATAAATGCCATATTTTCAGTATTCACAGAAATATGAGATATGTCCTTGTGATTTTCCTCTTGTGCCACCAAACGATATGCCTGAGAAACAGTAGGCAAAGGCTGCATCATCATTATGTGACCTCTAACAGCACTGAATTTGTCATTCAATTTCAATAGGAACTGCAGCAACCTTTGTTCTTGCTGTTTCTTTAGAAATTTCGGACCTAATTCACATGTGCAATGCTGACAAGTACAAGTGGGAATTGGATTAATATCATCTATACTATCCCACACAGTTCTGAGCTTTGTATAATACTCTGAGACACTTTGATTATTCTGAGAAATATCAAGCAATTCCTGCTCCAAAGAATACAATTCAGTGATTGATGAACAACCAAATCTCTCTTCCAAATCCTTCCAAATAGATCATGCAGTTTTCAGAAATAACACGCTTCGCGCAATCGTTTCATCAAGATTAAACAGAATCCATGAAATTACCAATGAATTACATCGCTCCCAAGCACCAAACTCTGGTGATGTCGCAACAGGTGCATCAAGCATTCCATTAACAAAGCTTAATTTGTTTTTAGCAGACAAAATTAACATCATCGATCGCTTCCAGTTGGTGAAATTATTTCCATTAAATTTGACGGAAACAAGTCGTGTCGTATTTGCATCAGAAGGATGTATATAATACACGCTTGAAGGATCAAGATTAGGTTGAACAAAAGTCGATTGAGTGTTTGTCGACGCCATTTTAACAACTCAGTAGCAAACAGAATCAAGAAATCCACAATTCAGTGTGAACAACCAGTTTCAGCAACAACAGATTAACTAACAGTTCGATTTCAGCAAGAATTGACAGATTGTGATATCTAACAAGATTGAGCAGCGTATTGTAAAAAAAATGAATCCAGATTAGAAAACACCTTGATCTCTGCAAGTTTTGACGAAGAACACGAAGGTGATAAGCGCATTAACCGTTGACGGAGGACGTGATCGCCGTTAGTAGCTCTGATACCATGTTAGTTTCTGTAAATGTAGACTAATCAATGGTAAAACTCAAGAACAACAATGTAACTCCATTAAAGAAGAAGATACAGAAAAGCTTTGTATAAGCAGGAAGGAAAAATTGTGTAACAAACTTGTAACTAACTATCTGCTAGATGTGATGTTGCTTTATATACAATTTTGACAGCTGGATATATACATCTTTTACAGCTGGATATTCTCTAAAAAACACTTCTAACTAACTCCTTGTTTCCATAAATAGTAGGCTGATTTGATGACAATGTGATTTGCTTTGTAGTCTTTGCAGTAGCAGCGTTTCTTGTATTTGTTGCATTAGTATTGAACTTAAAAATCATTCAACATGCATAAACCCCACAGAAAAATGATCTTAACCCTAGAAGGGATGATCTTGTCCTTAGCCATAAAGGTAGGAAAGAAAAGATTCAGTACCAAAGGGAAAGAAAAAGGAATAGAAAGAAAAACCAGGAAAAGAAGGTTAGAGGAGCTAGAAGGAAGAAGATGTCTGGAGAAAGTGGAAGGTAGAAGGGTGTTAATTGAATTGAAAAAGAGAGGTGAAAATCGAGGAGAAGAAAAGTAAAGTTTGGAGAGAGATAGAGAACTCCAACTCTGTCCCTTAAATTTGTACAAAAGTTGTCTTTCCTTACTTTTATTTTTTGAACATTTGGATTTGATTTTTTTTAAAAGTTTTACTTATAATATATTTGAAAATTCTCAGTTGAAATTTAACTAAATTTATAAATGTCGTATATTTTTTCATGAGCTTAATGCTCGTAAGTACGTACTCACTTAACTTAGTTGAGTACAACGTGTTTTCTCGTATGAATGTATGTGGGGTATTTTTGTAATTGCAGGATTTGACCATGTAATTACAATTATGCTATTAAAAATATACTACGTACTCATGTAAGTCCCCTAAGTACGTACTTAGGGGCATTTTTCTCTTTTTTCATTATTGAATTAGCTACATTTTTCTTTATATAAAAAAAAAACTAACCCATCGATAAATTTCTTAGTTTTTCGGTCTTATAATTGAGTTCCTGAATCATATTGAATAATAAAAAGAAGTAAACTCACCAACCTATATAAAAAAGAAGAAGAAGTGCATTGCGTTTTCCTCCGTTAACATGCATAAATAAATAGCAAAAATAATATAACTAAAATTTGTAACATTTGTAAATGCATAATGAATACTAGCTTAAACCCGTGCAATGCACGGTTGAAATTTAAATTTATTATTTTTTTGTATTTTAATATTTTATATATTTTTATTTTTGTATTTGTTTTTTATGAATATGATTTTGAAATTTGAATAATTATACTTATATTTGGTTGTTGAACTCGATTAACGTAGGTGTTTGTGTTTTTGTATTTCAAGAATTTTGTGTTTAATAATATTTTATAGATGTTTTTAATAATTAGGTAGTTATTAGTAATTATAATATTAATTTTATTTTTACTAATTATTTTACGTGAATTGAAAGTTATAAAAGAAGTATAATTAAAATAAATTTTATGAGTTTAATTTAATAATATTATCGTGTTATTTTTAGAAGATGAATTATTTTAGTTAAAAAAAATATAAAATAGATAATGTGTTGGAAAAGACAATATATATAAAGTTATATTATCTTTTAATATAAATGTTACCCGTATTATATTTTGAAGAGTAAGTTAGAAAATATAAAACAACTAATATGTTTTACCTGAAATAGGTAACAAATTATTTTATTAATAATTATATATAATATATTATCATTCTATATATATGTCATTTGTATTATTTTTAGAATGTGAGTTGTTTTAGTTAGAAAATATAAAATAAATAATGTGTTTTAGATGAAAAGGCTAATTGGTTATAAATAGATAATAATATCACCATTATATATACGTTGCATGTGTTATTTTTGGCAGATTAATTGTTTTAGTTAAAAAAATATAAAACAGGTAATGTGATCCAGAAAGAAGATAGTCATTTATTAGTAATTATATAAAATTATATTACCTTTTTATGTATATATTGATCGTCTTATTTTTAGATGATGAGTTGTTTAAGTAAGATTATATAAAAGATAATGTGTCCATGTTATTTTTATAAGATGAGTTGTTTTAGTTAGAAAATATAAAATAGGTAATGTGCTGAAAAGGCAGTTGTATAAAATTTATATTACTTTTTATACAAAGTTGCTTGTTTTATTTTTAGAAAATGAGTTGTCTTATTTAGAGAATATAAAACAGGTAATATGTTTTAGTTGTAAAAGGTAATTAGATAGTTTTTAGTAATTATAATATAAAATGTATTATTTTGAATAATTTTTAATATTTTATCCAACGGTTCTCATCAATTTGATTAAAAAGATTCGACGGCTGAGAATTGAGTGATCAGATTACAAAAATTTTGAACGACCAGACTACAAAACTTTCAATGTTTCGTCTTTTAATATAATAGTATAGATTATTTCTCATGCTGTTACATTTTTTTTCATAAAAATATAGAACCGCAGACTCCTCAGGATATGTGTTCCGTAGAATAAGATTCTCTATTTAAGGAGGTAGGATGTGTTGTTTTATAAATTTATCTTTGAATATATTTTTGTTATATTTAATTAAAAAATTTGAAATAAATATTACAAAATTTATATTAAATAAGAAAATTCAATTTTTCACTTGAACTATGTGTGTTGTACTGTTGTCTAGGTTTTTATGTCAAAGATTTGGAATTATTTTAATTTTAATTTAAAAAAGAAATGTGTTCCTGTTATAAATTTTCAAAATTAGAAAAATACTAAAAAATGAAAAATCTGTAACGCCTAATTTCTTGAATAATTTATTTCACATTTATAATTTTTATTAAAGTTATCATTTAGATCTTTTATATAATTTATTCCATTTTTTATATCAAGAGAATAAAATTTCTGAGATTAAACTCAAAAAAAAAATCCTGTGATTATTTCAGGAAATTTATCAAAAATATTAAAACGAGATTCAATATTAAACTGACACATGTTCTATATATCTAGATAGAAATATTATATTTATACATGTATAACATATTAAGAAATGTAAATAATTTTCTAACTAAAAATATATACCGAAGTATAATAGTACCTTGTATAATTTTTCCCGAGATTATCTCAGAAACTTTGTTCTCTCATATTAAATTATCATTTATTACAATTTGTAAATTATATTTTAAATTAAAAATTTGACGGATGAGTTTTATAAGAAAATTATCAAAAATACTAATATTTCTAAGTTTTTCTTTTGCGATTTTACCATTTTATGTAAACATTTGCAAAAATACGATCGACAACCGAAACAACAAATACAACATGTTTTTATGTTTTTAAAAAATAATTAAAATTGATTTTGGTTACATTTGAGATTGATTTTGGTTGTTATATTTGGTTAAAAATTGCATAGTGCTTGATTTCGGTTACAAATTTGTTTGCAAATGTTATTTGTAATCATATTTTTGAAAAAGAATAATATTAAAGGTACTAAATTGAGTACCAAAATTAGTACTCTCTCCGTTCGTCCAATTGTTTACATTTAGATTGAGCACGGAGTTCAATGAATATAAGTAAAATAGAGAAAAAAATAGAAAAAATGAGTAAAGTGGTGGAACCGTCAATAAGGTATAAAGTAAATACAGGAAACTAGTGAAAATAATTTATTTTTATATTATAAAATTTTATTATTTTTGAAATTTTTTGAAATATTAAAAAATGAATTAAACATTCCAAAAAAAAAAAAAGTAAAAAAATGAATGGGAGAAGTAACAAAATTATTTGTTGATAATACAATATAAAATATTTTTATTAATGAAATAAGGGTAAATACACGCGAAATCGTTATTACGTAGCCGATCCAAATTTGATTTATACTCCATTAAATACCCTTATCTATAAACTCAATTAAAAAAACTACGAACGAACTTTTGTCGCATTTTATTCTACTTATCAGAAGCGAGTGAGGATTAAACGAGTAGCAGCAAAGATGAGCTCTCATAATTCAACCTGGGATCAAATCGATCGTTCCGAAAGGTAGTAACCTATTACACACACACTATAATCAAAAACTGTATATTAACTATTTGATTTGATTTTGCAGTTACCTTGTGAGCTGTATGTATGAAGAAGCTGTATCATCATCATCTTCTGTTCTCAAACAATTATTATCATCATTAAGTAATAATAATAATAATAATAATAATAATAATAATAATTGTAATAATAATGAAATTGAAATTGTCGAGTTTAATGATATGGTGGAATCAGCTGCTATGGTGTTTGTTCAATCACTCAATGAGCTCGGAAGGTGCCCTAATTTCTCTTTTGCTTGCTTCATCTCTAATATATTATTGATATTACATCGTATTTACGTGTTTTTTGTTTTTATTAAGTTAATGTGTTGGTATGTTGATAATGAATTGAGTTTGTTTCGAGATGGATGTGGTTATTGTGAAATGAATCTGTTGGTGTTTAATTTACTGTGCAGGACTTCCGAAATCCTCAAGGAGCTTAAACTGTTGTTTGGTTCGGTCTGTGTCGTACCTGTACAAGTTTTTCTGACAGGGTATGGCTGTATCATGCTCGTATTACTTTCCGTGTCAATTTAAATTGTGTACTGCAATGTAATGTCGTAGTTATGTGTTCTGAATTATTTTAATCTACAAAGAAGAGGTCCTCGACTTGAATTTGATATTTCATATGGGAAAATTGTCATTGCTATTGATTGTGTTGACAGAATACTATGACTAATTAAAACTGTTAAGGTTGAACGTGTATTGAACATGTCATTACACACTTGTAATAGCAATCATACTACACTAGACATTTAACTTTTAAAGCGGTTTGTGGTTATATTTGATATTACTTTAAGTCGAACAATGCTTAGAAGGGAATGAGATGTCTACTTCTCTGACGACCAGACTATAAATCTTATACTCTCCTAAAATCCGGAACTCCCTAGCCTCAGCTATTGTGGATGTATAATATGTTAATATGTGTATGCCTAAAGGAAGGAACCTTGCATGATTCAGAGCATTCAATTCACTGTCACTCAGTCTCTTTCTTGAATTTTCACTTTTAAAGTTTTGAGGTTTCTGTTTTATTCTTGAGAATCTTACAGCACATATTCAACTCTTGTACTTAGTTGTGGTGTTGCCAAACTTGTGGATACTATGGAAGTGTCTGTGTATTCACTTTTTTCATTTTAACAGCAGCCACCAAGTAAAGCGCGGTATTTTATGCTAGTATCACTTTCCATGTCAATTCAAATTCTCTATTGCAACATAATGACATGCATACATGTTCTAAATTATTTATCTACAGAGAATAGGTCCTTGAAATAATTTGGTAATTCAATATGTGAAAATTCTAATTGCTATTAGTTGTGTTGACAATATACTATGACTAAGTAAAACTGTTAAGGTTGTACCTTCAGTCGAACTATGCCTAGGAATATAAGATAACTATAAATTATCTACTTCCTTGATGACCAGACTACAAATCTTATACTCTTCTGAAATTTGCAATCCGAAACTCCCTAGCATCAGTTATTGTAGATGTATAATATGTTTATGTTTATATCATTATATGCCTAAAGAAGAACCTTGCATGATTCGGAGAATTTGATTCATTGTCACTAGCGCTCTTCCTTGGATTTCTACTTTGAAATTTTGAGGGTTTTGTTTAATTCTTGAGAATCTTACAGCATTAAGCAGACTCTCGGACTTACTTGTGGTGTTGCTAAACTTGTTGATACTTTAGAGTCTGTGTATACACTTCTTTCCTTTTTATAGCGGCCACCAAACAAAGCATGATAAATTTGACCAGTATATTATATTCTATATGTTCGATATAGCTATGCAGTACTTTCTTTTTCTAAAATTATTACGTGAGTTGTAAACATCATCTTCTCCAGGGTGTGTTTTGAGATGCAAGCAGACCCTTCTGATGTTCGAGAATCTCTTGAGGAATTCCTTAGCATGTGGGAAAGTGTCGATGAAGAACACTATATTCTTGCCAATACTGAAAAAAATATAGGTAATATGGTAGGACATGGCAATCCTACTTTGCTAGGAATCGACAAGTATCTTGAAGTTGTTGAGGTGTATGTTGTAACACTTCTTGCGGTGCTTCAGAGGGATGTTAACTGTGCCGTTTCATGGGTTGAGAAAGCTGCATTACCCGAGCAAAAGAGACAGGTAACTGTGCTTTCCTCATCTTCCTTATACATTTGGTCATTGCTTGACAAAGTAATACTATTCACATAGTTTGGCTAACTATCTTAAATTAGTTATTGACTACTTATTAGTGTGGATTTTATATATACCCTTACGAATCGACTGTTTGGCACTATCTGAGTAATTACTATGCTTTGTTTGCATCCTTATAAACGAGATTTAACCTGTATCTATGCTACCCGGACTCGGGTAGGGGTGTGGATCCAAGTGTTGGATTCTTAGTTTTGAAAAATTAGGATTCTTAGATATGGATCTCACATTAGACACGGGTGCAGGGACTCTGCCTATGAGCTTACCACAAGTGAAGTATGTTCTCTTCTTAATCCATTTTACATTTTTATAAAGACTAAATTGCACCTTGTGTACTTGTAATTTAATTATTTTGCACTTTAGTGGCTGATATATAAGAGTCTACATTTGTATGGCTAAATTTACATTTTTAAAGCACAATAAGGGCTCCGAATTGCTGCCATTAAAGAATGACTAAAGCCGTTTAGTTTTATTGTATAAAAACTTGGATAGGAAGGTAATTTTACAATATTTTATTACATATCTATAAGTATGTATATTGCATTCCTTCTCCATTCTGTTCTATGTTCCCCTGAAATCAAAAACTCCATTTCCACATATATCAGTTACGCATCCAATTACACTTGTGCAAAACCAAGTGTTGTGCAAATTGAAAAAATCCTTTACATTCCTCAAGATTTTATATACAAGTTTTGGATAATATTGTATAGAAAAGGACATGCTTTGTTGTATGGTAAATTGATCAAAGATGTTAATGGTTTTGTGTTATATATGAATCACTTTGTATTTTGATATGTAGTCAGGGAATTGTTTAAAGTATATTGATGTACTGTTTTTTGAGATGGTTTTGGAGTAGCGGGTGGAATTTTTTCTTCTACTATATTTGAGCTCCCGACGGCTATGAATTGCAGCTTCGATTTCGGGTAAACGAGTTGGTAATTGTGAGTGAGATTTCTCTTGAGACATACCAGGATAGTCACACCTTCAAGTTCAATGTTAGTGTTTGTCGATGTAATTTCAGGTCATGGCTTTCCGGTTTAACTTTTCTAACCCCTCTTGGTTTTGGAACCAGCCATCATATGGCCTAGTAGCTCTTTCATTCTCATCCAAGCAAAAGCATCCAACTACACGAGCCAAGTTAATAATCCAAGATTGCAAACAATTTAACAATCGATAAAAACCCATCATGAGCACATTCTTGAAATAGCTTAACAATCGATAGTACTTGTCAAAACCATTTTTGTTTATGGATTTTGAGAAACCCAGTTGGTAGTTGCAATTGAGATTTCTTTAGAGACCTACCAGGCGAAGGGAGTCAGATTTTTCATCTTTAAATTCAATTTATGACCTTCAAGCTCAGTACTGATAAATGGTGAATATATATAATGGGGAGTAATATTTGTTTTGTATTGATGTGACCAATTTACCCTCATAAAATTTAACGGCCTGTTCCCTTTTTAACGGCATTAGCTCGCATCTCCTAACATGCCGTAAAAAGGAAATTTAGCCATGCAAATGTCGACCTTTTTATTTCGGCCATCAAAGTGCAAGTTAATGAAATTACAGGTACAC
This sequence comes from Heracleum sosnowskyi, assembly GCA_030848705.1. Lineage (NCBI taxonomy): Eukaryota > Viridiplantae > Streptophyta > Magnoliopsida > Apiales > Apiaceae > Heracleum > Heracleum sosnowskyi. Next base: position 16,949,336 of record CM061237.1, read on the forward strand.
AAGGTGCAATTTAGTCTTTTACAAAATAGTTATGTCAATTCCGAAGCATTAATTTAAAAGGATAACATAAAAAAAAAGAGTCATCCATGGACCTCACTTTACAATGAAGGTTGTTGTAAGGTCTTATATATATATATATATATATATAACTTTTATATAGAGTCCCTAGCACACCATTATAAAAATACATACAATACATATATTTATCATATTTTTAATTAAATATAAATACAAACTTTAATTTAGTAAATCAAAAACGAAATCCTACAACTTTTTCCTTTCAAAAATCATTGAAAATTATGAAATATTTTGGCATGATTCTACAGCAGAATCAAAATTATCCAAAATGGTTCTACTGTAGAACCAAATTTAAAAACAAACTTTATGTTCAAGTTTTAAGTGATATATTTTTTTATAATATATATATATATATATATATATATATATATATATGCATATCGTAGTACTCCCTCCGTCCCACTCAAACTGGCTTGTTTGACTTTTCTTGGTCAAATTGACTAAAATTTGACTAATTTTAAAAAAAAATGGATATGCATTTTTATAAATCTAAAATTTGTATGCGATAATAAACTATCTATATTTTCAAATAATATATTTTTCATTAATTATATTTGACATATGATATACGTAATTTAAATTCTAAAATTGGTCAATTTGACTAAGAAAAGTAAAAAAAGCCGGTTTGAGTGGGACGGGGGGAGTATTCTATATGAGAATCAAAATTTATATTTTGTAAAACAATAATAACGATATTCCAAAATAGAATCAATGGTGTGCTACTAGACTATATATATTATATGGCTCTCTTTAGAAAAATGACCTTTATATATAGAGTATAGAGAAAACCGGTGTTTCCTGAGGTTAGGTGTGTTTCTAATACAAACTACAAACTAACTGAGAATGACATTTTTAAAAATATTATATCTCTTAGTGATTTACACAAATACCCTTATATTTGTATTGAAAAATGTTTTAATCTCAGGGTGCCACCTGAGGTCAACCACCTCAGGCACATGAATCTCATATATATATATATATATATATAGGCTATATATATATAGGCTATATATATAGGCTAGTGATCAAATAGAAACCAAAATTTAAATAAAAACTAGAAACTAATATAAGCCCTTAGATCAATCCAATCTAATGACCCCCCTAAAGGCACCACACACAATTAAGATACACCCTCCCATACACAACCCCACCTAATCTCCTCCGTTTTTAATTTGATTTTTCCCGTCAATCGGTGAGCTTTTTTTGAAATCCAACTTCCATGTATTTTTCTTCATCTCCTGACGATTACTTTGCATACCATATGTGCTATATTTCGACGCGATTTAAAAAAACATTATTTAGTTTCTAGTCTAATAGTGGTTTCTACTAGAGTAAGACCCTATATATATATATATATATATTTTCTTTGGTAGAAAAGTTTTCAAAATTTTAAACTATGTTTTTTTCAACTTAAATTTTCGTGAATAATAGAAAAACAATTACTCTATTTTTAATATATATGCCACCGTTTTAGACAACTTGGAATTGAACCAGTCTGGACTGCCAAACAATTTTCTCAGGGCAACTTGGTTTCTATTTATGCTTTGTAATGTAAGAAATGCCGAAGCAAATCTTGTTGCTCCTGGCCTTACAATGTCCCTCCCTTGTGTTAACTCCCTCAGCTAGAAGACGACCATGCCTATACACAAATGTGGTTAATCCCCTGCCATGTGTTATAGTAGACACAAATTCCTTTAGCTTGCAAATATCTTCCAACATCAAGTCTAAGCAATGTGCAGCGCAAGGAGTCCAATAAAGTGTAGGAATTCGGCGAGACAATAAACCTCCAGCAGCCTTAAAATTAGCACCGTTGTCTGTCACAACCTAGAATTGATACAAATAGTACATTAGCAAAATTTAAATAATGTGAGAACTGAGAAGACAAGAAAAGTAATAGCATAAGTATGATAAATTAGGATACAGGCTACCTGAATAACATTCTCTCTCCCGATTAAATTAATCTGCTCCTCAAATAGATCAGCCAGCATCTCGCATCTTGAACTTTATCCGAAACATCAGCTGAACTCAAGAAGAAGGTCCCCTCTGGACTGTTAACAAGGAAATTTATCAAGTGTCTATCCCTTCTATCAGTCCATCCATCGGACATAAGTGTACAACCATACTGTTTCCAATCTTTCTCCTGTTTTTCTTTCAATTTGTCGGTCTCTTTTTTTGCTTTTTCGAGCAATGGCACTCTTAACTCATGATAACTTGGTGGTTTTAAACCTGGCCCAAATTGTCCAATAGACTCGATCATTATTTCGTAACTTCTAGAGTGTGCAGCATTGAATGGTATCCCATTTTCATAGAAAAAGTTAGCTATGTGCATCTTCACCCTTTCTTTTTCTTCTTCATTCTTTGTACATTTTTCAAGACTACTTTGAGATGGACCTTTACTATGTCTTTCTTCGATCACTTCTTCGGGAGTTTTCCGGATCATGGAAGCAATTGTCTTTGATGATTTTGATTGGGGCACCACAAACTGTAAAGTGTTCTTTCTCTTTGATGTAGTTCCCTGACCCTGACTCTGACTTTGCAAAGTATTAGAAGCAGTCGTTGATGATTCATTTGGTTGGACTTGAATTTCATCATCATCAACACCATCATCGATATCATCATCTAGTAGCACACTAGACTTCTTTGAACGCTTATTTATGTACTCTTTCATCTCCTGCCTTACTTCTGGTGTAGTTTTTGTGCACATAGCTATATCCGAAAAGCCACCAGCAAGATGTTGTTTCACCCTTCGAACTCCTGAATGCATTTGCTTGCCACAAAAAATGCACTGGACAATACCTTTGGCATTTAAATTCGGCCAAAAACCATACTTCCATGCCGGATCAGGAGACTTTGCTTTTCAACTTGGATCCTTAGATGGATCATACTCTTCAGAGTTTCCTGCCATAGGCCTAAAAAATTGAAACAAACAAAAAATCAGGCCACTAAAAGCCTTAAAGAGTTGAAGTAAATCAAATCATAAATCAAAATATGCATCAGTACATGCATATACATACATATACATACATATATATGCAATTATGCATAAATGAAATCATATTAAACACATATATATACATCACAGAAGAAGAAAATAAGAAAAAGAAGAGATCTTTACCTGAGAAGTCGTCGAAGTCGTCAAAGTCGTCGAAGTCGTCAAAGTCGTCGAAGTCTTTGATGTTATTGAAGTTAGAGGCTGCTGTCTTTAGGACTTTAGGGTTTTATTTAGGATTTTTTTTTTTTCACCATTGACCGGGTTTTGACCGGGTTATAAAGTAGTCGGTGACCCGAACAGACTAAGCGGTTCGACTAGTCGACCCGTCGACCACCTAGTCGACTAGGCGCCCGAAATATTAACAAACAGCTAGTCGAAATATTGTGTCGAAGTCCCTTCATCGCTTAATCGACAAGTCGTCGACTAGTCGAGCGACATGACAACCATGGTTGAGAATTAAACAATATTTATTAAACAAAATTTTAACCGCACTCAAAGTCTCAAACAAATGATGTTGAATCCAAGTATATGTGTGTTGAGAGCATGTTATACGAAAATTTTATTTTAATTTTTTTTGTGTGTGTGTGAAAGATCCAACTCAGATTTCATGCCCATGCAGTTGACATGGGTAGAGCTGGCCAAACGGGCGGTTTCGGACGTGTAAACCGGAACCGGCCCGCGAAAGTAACTCGGCTAACCCGGTTCGTTACGGTTTGATTCGGACCGGCACAATTCGTATAAAGGAAACGGGGCGTTCACGAGTTAATATATCAGGAACCGGAACCAGCACGAACCGGCCCGCCCGAACCGCGTAACAGGCTGAACCGGCACGCACGGCCCGCATGAACCGTGATTCGGCCTGTTGATGCATACACACGTCTTTTGCCTACAAAGGCCAAGAGTTCAAAATTATCTTCTGAGTTCATAAACTAAAATATTAAAAAAAACCTCATTTAAGTTTATGTCCCATTCTAGCTGCAAGACTTGTAGCTAATAATGTTTACATATTCCACCAAATTATATCATATATTTCAACCAAAGTAAGACCGAAATAATTGCCAACAAACCAATATCTTGCAAACATCTCAACGTGGTACCTATTTAAAATTATAAGTTACAAATCGCGGATAGGATTTGTTTTGTTTTGTATTGTATTTTTAAAATTTGTGTTTGTATTTGTTTTAATATGTTAATGCGGTTTGTTCCGTTTTTTTAGAGAGGAGTCCTCTCAAATTAATTGTAATTTTTTTTTTAATTAATAAAATTTGCAGAGGTACCGTCCTCTTTTATTCCAAAAAATATTCGTATAATTTTAAATAATATTTAATCGAATTAAAAGTATAAGAAAAAAAATTTGAACCGCAAAACCCGCACAACTCTCCCGCCAACTCGGCGAGCCGTGCACGAGTTAGCCCTCCCCATAACCGCCCCGCCCCGGCACGGCCCGCCCCGTCTTCCACATACGTGCCGTTCACGACCCCTTCCTTCAGCAACTCGGCCCGTTCAAAAACCGGCACGGCACGGCCGCCCGTTTCTAGACATGGGTATGAGGACAAAATTGGAGAATCCGGGTAATGGAGACCTGTATTCCTACTTGCCTGGTTCTCATCATCAACAACCTTGTACTAAATTAACTTTCATGTGGGATATATGATCCTCATTTCCTGCCAAGTCTTTAATGATGAACATAGTTAGGTAAATAGTTGAGTGCCTCAAAATTTTAAAATAAGTAAAGTTATATCTCAATTTAACAGATATCCTTAGTTCATTGGTCACAGCTTTAATATTATGTAGCTAACTAGCTGTGTACCTGATTTTGCAAAAGTTAATTATTTTATAATATGGCCATGTATCTGATTCACCAAAGTAAGATGAGTGTTTGATGTTGAAATGGATGGTATTTAAGTGTGACTCGTCTGTTTATCTCTTTGACGTAGCAGGATACTTATCCTATCTGTTTGTTGTTATGTCACACATGATTTTCTCATAGAGAGCAATTGTTGTATATTTTAATGTTGCATGGCTTTTGGTTTTGTGCAGAGTGCTTACAAGCTGTATCACGGTGTTCTGCACACTGATTAACAAGAAATTCTGTATCTTTTTTCTCGTTGTTTTACTGTTAGATCTGAAAACCTATCTTTTGTAGGAACTCCTGAGACGGCTGAATTCTATGTATGCTAATAAGGCCGTCAGCTTGTCACAAGGTAATTCTCTAAAAGAAGAAGATGCACATGCTGGAATAGCGAGGGTCTTTGACAACACAAACCTACAATCTACCTGTAATAATGCTGCGAAGGAAACAATTATGAAATTGTCTAAACAGAGAGTTCCGGGTATCTCTTGGTTCAGAAATATCACCTTGAGGTTTGGCAATGCTCAGTTAGTTATATCAAGTAGGAGTATCCTGCTAGGGTGTCTGCTATTGCTTACATATTATTTCATGCGGAGAAAGCAAGCTGATTTAAAAAGGTAAATAGGCTTTTCCTCTGATTTATCTACCAACTTTTTGCTTTTATATTTTCTCTGCATCAGAGAATCTGCCCGTATATTCTATGTTCATGTCTAGTAAAAATGTGCTTTCTAACTCCGGGTGTTTTTATCTTTCCTCTTCATTTAGTTATTTCAATAAATTAAATGATTTTTTGGGTTCCTGTAGTTAAAGTAATAGAAAGGAAAAAAGGTTTATGTTGAAGTTGCTTAAAGTTATCCTTGGCCCTAAATATAATACAATATTAGAGTTGATCACTAAAAATAAATATGTTCTGCACCTCCTGACCTTTGGTTCTTTCGTTCTTCCAAGAGTAAGTGATAATTAGATTTGTGTAACACCTACCCTTGTTAGTGTAATCTTCAAATTCTGCGATTAGGTGATATTATAGGTATAGACTGTAGATTTTTATGTGTGACGGGATCTGTTTCGACTTGCGAGTGTTTAGGGTTTGTTCGAACTTCGAAGAACTGGCAGAGGAAAAAAGAAAGTAGGCATTTCTTATGTGACAAAGGAGGAGGTTGAACGAGTCAGTGTTCTGGACTTGGCCTATTTGGGACGGGCGCAGTTGGATCTTGGTGCAGTCACAAATTAATGCAGTACAAGGGGGAGAGGGGATAGAAATCGAAGTGTAATAGTACAAGTACACAAGACTTTAAGCACAATTAATCAAATTAAAAATCATAAGTTCCAAAATCTGAGTTAAAAAAGAAGATTTACACGAGTTGAAGTAAAATATTAAGACATGAAAGATCACTCTATTTCTAAAATTAGTCTGAGCTAACATCAGCTTCCTGAAAATATTTAGTACCATAAAATTTCTTCTAGAATATTCTAATTATTAAGTATTATATAAATAATATATATGTTAAATTTATTTGAAATAACCAAGTAAAATGTTTCTGTCTAGTACCAGTACTCGACGTATGTAGCGGCCCCCTTTGGCAATTATGTCAAACATGGATAGTTTTCCTGTCATAAGTTTTGAAGTATGAAGCTAGTTTGATGTGAAATAATATCGGGCTAAGGTTGATTTGTTATACTTTACGAGTTGGCATCACTATTAAATGATATCTTTGTTACTTCCACTTGGGGTGAAATATACCTTAAAATCTTGTTTATTGCAGGGTCCTTAAAAGACAAGCTCTTAATGTGAAGAAAGCGGCGACGGACTTGTGGCAACTTGCCTTCTCATACCAGGTGAACCCTTTAGCAGCTGTTCAACCTATTTCTTCTGCCTCCCCTGGAAGTGGTCGATAGATGACCTGTTTTCATCAAGTTTCATCGCACGAAAGCAGAATTACAATTTAAGGACAAAAAAGTGTACATAGCATTGTATGTACACAACTAGAGCATGCAGTTTATAGATTTTGAAGTCGCTATTTTTTCTTCCCCTTTTTGTTTATGTTTTAATTTCATCTAAACTATAATAAGATAATACTTAAAAAATGTGAAGAACAAATTCATATTTTTAACAATGAATACTAGTTTAGATTGTTAGCAATGGAATGGATGAAGTGACGAATTTTTTTGAAGAACTCACATATTTTCATTCATCTCAACCAAATACAATATAAATACTTTACAATTGTAAAATGTAGATAAACTATACCCAGTTAAACTCACTTTTAACTTTGACATGCAAGGGTGTTTGCAAATTTACCCATTTTAACATTAGGCTACTAAACGAGGGTGCGCGTCTAGAATAAAAACCTTTTAATTTTGATATGTAACCTTTTTAAGAATAAAAACCTTTTAAGAAAGTAATTATAAATCTAAATACAGTAGAACCTCGATAAATGTCGTTAAATAAATTTTATTGAAATCTTTAAAGGTCCTATGTAAATATAAATGAATATTTACTAAAATTAAAGTAATATATACTTTTATGATGTGTTATCTAGTAAAAAAAATTCATAAATTAATATATATTTTAATAGACTCTAAATAGATTACTAATACAATCTTATTAACAGTCTCAATTATGTTAAAATAGTTCAACCACTTTATACTTAATTTATATGTATAATTTATGTATGCATATTATTAGTGTTAAGAAAAATATATATGATAAGAAATTTAAAGTTTAAATTATTATTTTCTGGATACATTCGAATATTAAATTTTAAAACACCATTATCATGATAAAATAAAATAAAAATATTGTCTAAATTAATAAATATTTATTTATTGATAATTGAATAAAATATTCATTAATTGATAAATAAATAATCTCGTTAATTGAATATATTTTTTTAGTCCAAATATATTCATTTATCAGGTTCTACAGTATAATAAAAGAAGGTGAAGCTAATGTTTTGCAAAATAAAGGTGCAATTAAACACCAAGTAAGTGGTAGTCAAGAATGTTGCCGATGGCATCTTCATCATTCTGTAAGATACATGTTGCCAAATTTATCCGGACTTAACATTTGTGTAGTTAAATTTGTATGCTTTTGCAGATAGAGTTCTCTATTTGTCGTGTGGAAAATACAACTCTCAGCCAAGAGACCTTCTAAGAAATTTCTCAGGACCATTTGATTTCCGCTATTATTGCTTGACCTTCAGGGCCCAACAAACTACCGTTCCCCTCACTAAACAAAGACACTTATTTTGAATGTTGTAGTCAACTAGTAACTACACAACAAAACCTTGCCCTCATTCCACGGTTAGTGCCATTAATATACACAAAGTGTATATTCCCGTGCATGCATAAAGTGTAGCATATTTTGTAGCATTTTTTAATATCGTATGCTACAAATAGTTCTGAAAATAAAAAAAAAAAAGCTCTGGAATTAACAATTCCCTTAATATATAGCGTGTTGTGTTGCATGTACAGTTGTTCACTACCAATACTTCATCCCAGCAAGGTTTTCTCTTTTTGTTGTACAACCATGAATTCCAGCTTTCTCAGATTCTTCGTTCTCTTAATTTTTGTCTTGGCAACTTCAACATTTGTATGTGCATCTTTAAATAATGTCACTGATCAACAAGCTTTACTTGCTGTTAAGGCTTCGATAACAGATGACCCATTCGGTGTGTTGAATTCATGGAACCATTCCGTACACTTTTGTCACTGGACTGGTGTTACATGCAGCCGCAAACGACAGAGCGTAACAGAGCTGAACCTCACCTCCCAACATTTGGTGGGTACATTGTCTCCTTATATTGGAAATATCTCCTTTCTCAGGTCAGTTCACCTCTCTCGGAATGGCTTTCATGGCTCAATTCCAAATGAAATTGGGCGGTTGTTTCGTCTACAACATCTTGATTTCGGGAACAATTCTTTTGAAGGTGGATTTCCTGCCAATTTGAGTCATTGTACAAATATCAGAAGAATCTATATGATTCTCAACCAACTTGAAGGAAACCTACCTGAATTTGCTTCTTGGCCTAAGCTTTATAGTTTGAATCTTGCACTCAATCATTTTATTGGAACAATTCCACCTTCAATAGGAAATTTATCTTCTCTTCATTATTTGGAATTAAGCTATAACAATCTAGTGGGACATGTACCCTTGGAAATTGGTCATCTTGCAAATTTAGAGTTCCTTGCATTGACAAGAAATAATTTTAGGGGAACATTACCCTGGTCAGTTTACAACTTTTCGTCCCTGAATGAGTTTGATCTAGATCAAAACGAGTTTGAAGGAGAACTTCCACCAGATTTGGCCTTCACCCTTCCCAAACTACAAAAGTTCTATGTTGGAGTAAACAAATTTTCGGGGTCACTTCCACCATCAATAAGCAATGCCTCCAATCTTGTTGAACTTGAAATGTCGTATAACAATATTATTGGTCCTGTACCAAAAAATTTGGGCAGTCTCTCAAGTCTTCATCTTCTAAATCTAGGTAGCAATCTACTCGGAGACAATCAGCTGCCCGATGATTTGAGCTTCATCAATTCTTTGGTCAATTGTACCCACCTACAAGAATTGGACTTAAACGAGAATGGTTTTGGAGGCGAGCTCCCAAAATCCATTGTCAATCTTTCCACAACTATATATTATCTTGATCTGTACGAAAACCACATACATGGGAGCATACCCCTAGAAATTGGAAAACTTGTGAGCCTGACGCTACTGGACTTAAGATACAACTTTTTAACAGGTACCATTCCAGATTCGATTGGACAACTATCAAAGTTAGGCGCACTACAGTTGGGTGTAAACAACATTTCAGGAGTGATTCCAACTTCCCTGAGTAACATTAGCCAGTTAGTTATTCTCGGTTTAAATGATAATATGCTGCAAGGAAGCATACCTACTGAATTGTTTAATATCTCAACCTTACAGAGAGTGTACCTTGCTAATAATAGCCTTGGAGGTGTAATACCTGTGCAAGTTGTTGGACTTTCTCACCAATGCGTTTCGCTTTATTTAGGGCAAAATCTGTTCACGGGGCCTTTACCATCCAACATTGGAAGCTTCAAACAATTGGTTGAATTAGATGTTTCGAACAACAGATTGACAGGAAATATACCCGCTTCTCTGGGTAGTTGCGTAATGTTGGAGGAGCTACACATGGACAGAAACTTTTTTGAAGGTAGAATTCCATTATCATTGAAAGCTTTGAAAAGTCTTTTAGTTCTAGATATGTCATGTAACAATATATCGGAGGAGATTCCAAAGTTTTTTGTTGGGTTACATCTAATTAAATTTCTAAATCTGTCCCACAACAAGCTTGGAGGAGAAGTGCCTATAGAAGGTCTGTTCTCGAACTTCAGCCTTTTCTCGGTTGTTGGAAATTTGCAACTTTGTGGAGGTATTCAAGAATTGCAATTGCCTTCCTGTCCCGTGAATAAGAAAAATAAATCTCCTCTAAGAATGATACTCCTTTTGGTTCTTCTCCCACTTGCTTTCTCCTTACTATGTCTTGCCTTCATTCTTTATCGACAACGGAAGTCTAAGCAGATGAGAATCCCTGTTACCGTAATGCAAGACAGTCAATACCCTAGGCTTTCTTACCAAGATCTTTTAATAGCTACAGATGAGTTTTCTCTGAACAATTTGCTAGGTGCAGGAAGATATGGTTCGGTTTTCAAAGGAGTTCTTGAATCAGAGGAACATACTGTTGCCGTAAAGGTACTAAATGTTCAAATACGCGGAGCCAACAAGATCTTTTTAGCAGAGTGTGAAACGTTACGAAATATTCGTCACCGCAATCTCATCAAGATCATTACAGCATGCTCTAGCACTGATTTCAAAGGCAATGAATTCAAGGCACTGGTATTTGAGTTCATGACAAATGGAAGTCTAGACAACTGGTTACATCCAAGCCCTTCATCTAATCAAGGGAGTGAAAGAAACTTGAATCTACTCCAGAGACTAAATATCTCCATCGATGTTGCACTTGGAGTGGATTACCTACATCATCACAGCCACAGACGTATCGTTCACTGTGACATCAAGCCAAGCAACATTCTTCTTGATGAGGAATTTGTTGCCCATGTTGGTGATTTTGGTTTAGCCAAGTTCTCCTTTGCTACTACAAGCGACATCAATCCGGCACAGACAAGTTCAACGGGTGTTCGTGGAACAATTGGATATGTTCCTCCAGGTAACTACTTTTCTTCTTCATCTTCTAATGAGTACTATTGTGCTACAAAATTAATTTACACCTGTACTGTACTTTGAAGGGTTCTAAGTAATGATTTTCCAGACTTACAAACTATCCATATTATTACGTTCATCTATACTATAATATAACAAATAAGACTCATCTTAAATAACATTCATAATCACCTACTCAAATTAGAAATTTCAACTTAATAAGAAATTTAGAACAAACTCCGGTTTAGTGTAATAAATATTCTTTTAAATGCACTGTAATATTATTAATCATTAAGCATTATTTCAAATCCGTTTGCGCAGAGTATGGGATGGGTGCGGAGATATCTGCAGAGGGAGACATGTATAGTTATGGAATTCTTTTACTAGAAATGTTTTCGGGGAACGGCCAACTGCTAGCAGCATATTACTGCACCATGGTAGTAATAACCTTCACGAATATGTGAAGAATGCTCTACCGCATAGAGTGATGGACATTGTCGACCCACAAATCATACGAAATGAAGAAGATTCCAGCTTGACTGCAAATCAATCCTACAACAGGACTGCAGTAGAGGTCTGTATGGCAACTATATTTGAAGTGGGTATACTGTGTTCAAAAGAAATTCCAACAGAACGCATTGACATGGGGGTTGCTATTAAGAGGTTAAACGTGGCAAGAGACAAACTTCTACAGTAATTTAGTCCTAGCAGTAAATTTTCTTACTTTTACTCAGATATTTATAGCTCGGTAAATCTTCTTCCCCGTCTATGGAATTTTGTACTCCGAAATTTTTTATCAACGATGGTAAAATCTATACTCTTTATTAATAAGCAAAACAATATGAAAATAGCGCGCGGTACTAAAGTACCAAAATATCAAATTTGGTTATCACTTAACCGGGTTCGATTCCTCGCAATTACATAATTATACAAGATTTATTTACTTTAAATTCTTTAACTTCATCCAGATTCTTCGATTGTCTATAATTAAATAGTTATTTATTTATTATATTTTTTTATCATTCAATTCTCGAGAAATACATTTTTAAATAATACTTATTAATAATTTATTAATACTAATATTTTAATATAGATTTATCCTTGGCCCGTGCTTGACACGAGTTATAACCTAGTATTTTATAATTTTAGAAAGTTGGCTGAACAACGAGATTTTGATAAATTTATCACAAATTCTTACTAAATTTGCAAGAATCTATATCAACTCTAAAATGCACTCCAGAAACTCTATCATATGATATGTGCTCTAATTTTTAAAATTATATCTTTTATTATAATTCTCTATATAATATTAAACTCCAAATTAGATGCATCCTATTAACCTCGTTTAAGAGTAACTAATTTAGATATAATGTTTCTGATTACAAATGTTTTAGAAAAGCTTGATTATTTACAACATTTTTAACACAATCCAACTCAGCACTATTTTATAGTGTAAAGTCTATACACAATTAAATAATATTTCACTAATTTTGATATTAAATATTCATTTCCCGTTAATTTTACATTGGTGTTTTTCAAAATTCCTCAGCAGACTTTTATTTCTATTAACAAAAATAATTACTTCATTTTATGTTGCGTTTATCTTCTCATGTCTTAATAAATTAATTATTTTGGTTAAATAAATTTGAAGAATGTGTATTTTTTTTTTTAAACAAAACGTACTTGCATTACTTCAAACTTCCTTGAAAGCAATATTACATATGATAAAATCTGGAGCAGTACATAACCACTCCTGAATACCTGACATAGAATACGTAGTTTTTGCTAACAAGTGTGCTACCGTATTCGCAGACCTAGGCACAAACATCACTAACACTTCATCAAAGTGTTTAAGAATATCTCTACAATCATCAACAATCGTATGAAAATAAGATTGACCACCTTTTCCGTTAATAGCATCCACTAAGACTTTAGCGTCACATTCAAAAATACACTTGCTTCGCCTCCAACTCTTGGTCCACGATAAAGCTTCCCGTAATCCTATTGCCTCAACCTCCCTTGGATGTAAACACCCCTGCACCACCTGACTTCTAGCTCGCATAAAATGTCCATTCATCTCGAATAACACATCCCACTCCCATCTGACTAGTCAGCATACACGCAACATCTACATTGATTTTAACCCACTCTTCAGGAGGTTTACACCATGCTCGATTACTCCCTTGGTTTTGAACTGTTCTTTTCTGCAGATCCTCCCTAGCACGGTTCCACTCTGTTAGCATGCTAACCATCCTGGACTTAACTCCAAAACTTGAGGTATTTATACGGTTCCAAACCCAGTTGTTTCTTCTATACCATAGATTCCAACACAGCAATCCAACTATGCCATTATGTTGTTGTCCACTATTCTGAAACACTCGCTTTAAGAGTGTCATAACAGTATCATTTGGTAATACAGTTACTAACTCTGCAAGTCCAACTTTGTCCCACAGTTCTCTGGAAAAACAGCACTGAAATAGAATATGCATATCATCCTCCACAGTCGTTTGACACCACGAACACACTGTACTAACATCTACATGTTTTCCAGCCAAAGCAACAACTGTAGGCAGCACCCCTCGGCAAGTGCGCCATAGAAAATTTTCAACCTTTCCTGGTAGCTTAAGGCCCCATAGCTTTTTCCAGAAAAACTTCTCCCGGCACTCACGCTCTTCTCGTATATGCCTATAGCAAGTTTTAACTGAAAATTCCCCTTTCTCATCAAACAACCAAAGCCAAGAATCATCTTTGCTAATTCTTGGTATTGGGATCTTCTTTATCAGCTCATGATCTCGTTCATTACAAATATCCTACAGCACATCTTCATCCCACGATCTCTTACTCTCATCCATCAAATTCTCTGTCGTTGTGTCCTGCAACTTAGCAGGCATATCAGTTGTGAGGTATCCATTTAAGGGACAAGGTAGCCATGGCACCTTCCAAATTTTTGTACTTCTCCCATCCCCAATACGACGTCTACAACCTTGTCTTATCACACCTTGAGTCTCCATTAAACTCCTCCATACGTAACTAGGATTGTTCCCAAGCTTTGCATCTAGAAAATTTGAGTTGGGGAAATAACGAGCACAAAGTAAACTTGTCACTAAAGGGTTTACATTATTTATAGCACGCCAAGCCTGCTTTGTTAACATCGCCACGTTGAATTCCCTTAACCTCTTAAACCCCAGACCACCATCCTCTTTAACCGTACATAATCTTTCCCAAGAAAGCCATTTAATCCCTTTACCCGAATTGCCACTCCCCCACCAAAACACATTCATATTCTTTTGGATTCTGTCGCAAACCTCCATTGGAATCAACATCATGCTCATCCAAAAATTAAGAATCACATGAGCTGCCGTTTTTAATAAGATCACTTTACCCGCCTTGGTTAAGGTCTGGTTTTGCCAAAGCTGTAGTTTTTTATTTATCTTTTCGGATAGAAAAGAGAAATTTGCTTTGAAATGAAGAATGAAGAATGTGTATTTGGTGCTATGAAATGAGTAAAAGTTTAAAAATCTCAATTTTTTTCTCCGTTACACTTGTAATAAGATAAATTAAATTTTAAACCACCCCATTTAAGAAATAATCACACTCGTGTTCTGTTCAAACTTCGATCACATAAAATTTTGATATTTTTATATACTCACTGATTAAGACCTTTTATAAAATTTGTCGCTTCAAACAAAGAGATCTTTGTCAACTAAAAGTTTCACTTTTAAAGAGCAGGTTCAGTCCTTATCTTGAAAGTTGAATCATAGCTAAAACTTTCTATCTCTCAACTTGTCATATGAATATGTCATATGATTTCGATTTTCATTAATCACACTCATTAACATGAACCAAGCACACCCTTAATATTTATAAGGGTTTGTGTTTAAGTTCATAAAATGTACATGGATTGAATAATTAATAGTCTAAATCATTATATTATCAACAATAATTAAAATCTAACTTTTTAATTGTAAATATTTAAAGTGGGATGCGGCAAGTATTACGTACACCATAGAACAATTAGATTAATATTCTGAAGAAAAGTAAAGCACCTCTAAAGAATACTAAGCATCCATTGTTATAAAAACTATCAGAAAAGTTTATTTGTAGACGAAGATAGAAAATGTAAACAGATAAGAATGAAATATTTCAACTAACTATTACAGAGTTGTGCTTAGTTGCTCTTTATACAAAAGTCCCAATCTATACATATACGACCTGAATGTATAATATGTAACAAACTTGTGTCACCTAAGCTTGATGTAGCTTGATGTTGACTTGCCACATCAATTGTGTTGACTGCCAGACTGTAGTGTAACATCCCCCCTCAAGTTGGGAGGAGAAAACAGATTGACAACTCCCAACTTGGACAACAGAAACTGAAGTTGAGAAGATGAAAGTGCCTTGGTGAAGAGATCCGCTGGTTGTTCTTTAGAATCAATATGATGAGAATGAACCAGTTGCTGTTGAATTTTCTGTCGCACAAGATGACAATCAATTTCGATATGTTTTGTGCGTTCATGAAAAACAGGATTAGAAGCTAGATGCAATGCAGATTTGCTATCACAGTACAAATGAACTATTGTAGAAACAGAGATGCCAATGGACTTAAGTAAGGACAATAACCACATAATCTCACAACACGTATCTGCTAGAGCACGATATTCACCTTCACTAGAAGATATGGATACAGTAACCTGTTTCTTACATTTCCATGAGATGAGACAAGACCCAAGGGTAATACAATAACTTGTAAAGGAAGATCTAGTCAAAGGATAGCCCCCCAATCAGAGTAAGAGTAGGCCTTTAATTGCATATTGTTATTAACTGGAAAGAATAACCCTTGACCAAGAGTGGCCTTGAGGTATCTAACAACCCGAAAGGCAGCTTGCAAATGATCCTCCAGAGCTGAAATAATGAACTAGGCAAGAATGTGAACTGCATAACTGAGCTCTGGTCTGGTAATGGTTAAATAGATTAACCTACCCACCAGTCTCCGATATATCTTAACAGAAGCATAAGAAAGAGGAAAAGAAGTCGATTTATGAAGATTGTGGTTTTGCTCAATAAGGATGAGAGATGGTTTTGCAGCATGTAATCCAGTGTCTCGCAAAATATCCAAACTGTACTTTCGTTGATGAATATAAACCCCAGTATCAGACCTTGCTATTTCTAACCCGAGAAAGTATTTCATTAACCCCTCTTAAATTGAGAGTGTAAAAATGATTTGACTTGCTGAATCAGAACCAAAGATGAGCGAGTGACCAACAAGTCATCCACATAAATGAGGACATCAACAAACTGACCCTCTCGGGACAAAGTATACAGACTAAGATCACGGGGGTATTGCACTAACCCAAACACTGAAAGAGATTTGGTTAACTTGGAGTACTAGCACCTAGGTGCTTGACGAAGACCATAGATAGACTTCTTGAGCTTGCAAACAAGAGATGTAAAGGATGAGGGAAAAGCACACGTAGTTAAACTTTGTAACTCTGGGGGCAGAGACATGTAAACTGTTTCATGAAGATCACCGTGCAAAAATGCATTGGTGACATCCATTCGATGAATATTCCAATTCTTAGTAGTTGAAATAGACACTAACAACCTCACAGTGATCATTTTGGGCACTGGATCAAATCTTTCAAAAGAATCCAACCCAAACGTTTGAGTAAATCCTTTGGCCACAAGTCGAGCCTTGTATCGCTCGACCTCCCCATCTGACTTATATTTAATTTTATATAACCACTTGCAATCAACAACATGTTGGTTAGGTGGGGTAGGAATTAAATCCCAAGTATTATTGGATTCTAAGGCAGCAATTTCTAATTTCATGACTTGAACCCATTCACGAAATTTACTGGCTTGAGAGTAAGTGTGTGGGGTAAACACTTTATCAGTGGCAACAACAAAAGCAGAATAAGTAGGTTTGAAAATGTGACAAGAAATGTATTTATTTAGAAAATAGGTATGTGTGCCTGTATCAGGAGCAGTAATATCAACATAGTGAGATAGCTTAGAAGGAAGTCCATTATAGTCATTGAATTTCTTAGGCACTGTATTGATCCTTTGAGATCTTACAGGAACAATAGGACCAGACTGACCAGTAGGGGCATACTGAATAGTTGATGAGGGAATCTCTTCAGACATAGACTGTTGTGATGTAGGAATAGATGAAACAGTAGGAATAGTCGTAGAGATTGGAGTGTCATCAGTTGAACTAACAATAGGCAATGGGAACAAAGAACTTGAAGGAAGGGTATGAATTTGAGAAAAAGGAAACACATCCTCAACAAAAAAAACATCTCTAGATGTATAACATTTCCTAGTATCCATAGTCATCACCCTATAGCCCTTCTTACCATGAGGATACCCCAGAAAACACAAGCCAACCCTTTTGGAGCTAATTTATCTTTGGGGACAGACACTTGTGTCATGTAGCATAAAGATACAGTTCTTTCTTCAACTGAAATACTCTCGGAACATTACTATGTGAAAATCGTATAGCAAGATCATCCCAAATAGCTTTCGCAGTTGAAAAATACACAACACTGCTACGAATTTCAGGCGTAATTGAGTTTAACAACCATGATAGCACCATATCATTGCATCTATTCCAAGCCGCATACAAAGGAGACGTAGTAATATGTTTTACTAAAGTTCCATCGATTAAACCTAATTTCATCTTTGCAGATAGAACTAATTTCACAGATCTACTCCATTGATGATAATTCTGCTCAGTAAGTAATTGTGTGACTAAAGCCATACCTGGATGATCAGAATTCTGAATGTAATACGGATGATGTAGATGAATTCATCATTGGAGAAGACGAAGGTGAAGATGAATTGAAAGCACCTAAACTAGAATTGAGTACAACGGAATAAGATCGATTAGGCAGAATGAATTAGGGAACGTAGCCCTAAAACATCATCAATTAGCTCTGATACTATATCAGAAAAGCTTATTTGTATGTATTTTTATGTAATTGTAAGTATGTATCTTAGAGACGAAGATAGAAAATGTAAACAAATAAGAATGAAATGTTTCAACTAACTATTACAGAGTTGTACTGAGTTGCTTTTTATACAAAAATCTCAATCTATACATATACGACCTGAATGTATAATATGTAACAAACTTGTACCACCTCAGCTTGATGTTGACTTGCCACATCAATTTTGTTGACTGCCAGACTATATTACACATTCATATTTTTCTTGAACTACTGAAGTGAGAATATCGTCAAAGACAACTTTGTTCAAAATATACTTTTGATTATTATTAACATAATTTATTTATAGTTTCCTCAAACATCTCGTTATTGTAACTTTAAAATAGTACATAAGAAACATGTCACGTAATTCACAAAGTATTACACATTTATCTATATATGTAATGTGATCACAAATATTGTACAACTAAAATCATCTAATCGTCATTACCTTTTAACTCATGCTTTTCAATGAGTTTCCCACTTCAAAAATACACTACAAGAAAAACTGAAACAGACAACACTTATCAGACAACGGTCGGCAGTAAAAGCATTATTTGAAATTTTCACACAACGGTTTTTTTTTGGCAAAATCTGTCTGTTGTCTGAAAGAACTTCCACAACGGTTTCTAAAACCATTGTCTATTAGAAGGAGTAAAGCAGAGGCTTTACACAACGGAATTATAAAACCGTTGTCTGAAGAAAGGTCAGACAAGTGTTTCATAAACCGTTGTTAAAAACAGACAAGTGTTTTTTTTTTGTTACTTAAATGGAAACAAGTGTTTTAGAAACAAAAACTGTTGTGGTTCTGCTAATGTTCAAACATGTTTATCTTTTTAAACCATTGCCTAACAGCTTTCAGACAACAGGTATTTAAAGAAAACAATTGTGCAAGTCAAGAATAGACAACAGTTTTTAGAAAGGAAACCATTGTGTTAAACTATTAAGACAATGGGGTTGTTCTACTAAAACCGTCGTAAATATTTAGATCACACAACACTCTTTTGGAAAATAAAGCCTTGTCTGAAAATTAAAATAACAACATTTTCTAGTTAATAAACAATTGTTGATTTATTTGTCAGACAATGGTTTCTACAACAACCGTTGTTGTTCACACGTTTCAGACAACGTTTTCTAAGACCAAAACCGTTGTCTGTAGGGAATCAGACAACGGAGCTGCGTAACAGATGACATCTCAATAGACAACGGTTTTCTAGGGCATCAGACAACGGGCAAAAAGCCTTGTCTGATTCAATTATTCTTGTAGTGATAACATGATTAGAATTTACGAATTTACTTTTAAATACTCAATGCGCTATTAGTTTCGTTCAAATTAATGTTAAATATAAAAATTAATCAATTTTTTTTAGTATTTTGATGATTTACGAAATCGTTACTTAAGATTTAGATTTTGGATACGGTTGAAGCCGGCTTGATATATAGTTTAGAATTACAAGATTACAAGAATAATTAAAGTTTAATATATAATTATATTAAAATATTTTTAAGTAGAAAATATTACTTTTTACTTATCGGAAGCTTATTAGTAGAATAAAGTAGTCGACTAACAAACTAATCAAGATCACTATATCTATACTCTTTATTAATAAGCAAAACAATGTGAAAATGGCGCGCGGTACTAAAATGCACCAAAGTACCAAAGTACCAAATTTGGTTATCACTTGACCCTGGTTCGATTCCTCGCAACTACATAATTATATAAGATTTATTTACTTTAAATTCTTTAGCTTCATCCAGGGTTCGATTCCTTACAACTACGTAATTATACAAGATTTATTTATTTACTTTAAATTCAATAGTTTCATGAAGCGTTAGATTCTTTACAGCTACGTAATAATACAAGATTTATTTATTTATTTAATTTCTTTAGCTTTATGCACGGTTGGATTGTCTATAACTACATAATTAAATAGTTATTTATTTATTATATATTTTTATCATTCAATTCTCGAAAAATACATTTTTAAATAATATTCATTAATAATTTATTAATACTGATATTTTAATGTCGACTCATGCTCGATCCGTGCTTGGCACGGGTTATAAGCAAGTATATATAACAGGACAAATAATTTTGAACCAAAAAACCCCTGTGAAATGATAATTTTACCCTAAAAAAAATGAGTAAATAATGTTTTTGTGCAATCGAACCCTTGGCATTCTCTAAAAAAATCATTCTTATAACCATTGAGCTATATGATTTCTTTTGATTTTGATTGAAAAATCACATTACATAAACCTCACATCATTCTTAATCGTATATTTATTATTATATTAACTTTGAGCAAAAAACAAAGGTGATTTTATAATATATATTAATCTATGTTGTTTCAGTTTTCAAAATATTGTACATAATTATTTAAACTACCAATCTTATATAATTTTAATATTAAATTTTAAAAACAATGTTGCGTGTGATGTATATCTACATTTGTTTTAGTCATACAAATATCTTGTATATGTAATGTAAACTATAAAATGATATATATTTTTGCACTACGGTCTATCTTTATTGTACTACACAATTTATTTGAATTATTCATATATTTAATCTATAAAGCGTAATACTGAACATTGATTATAACATAAGTAATATATTACAAGTATTTTCTTTATATATTATTTAATTATTTATTTTTAAATTAATAAAAAGTAGTGTCCAATATTTAAAAATTATACAACAATCACGGGTATATAGCACATATCGATAACATGTATACACGATATTCATGAGTATTTTTATTACATATACAAATACAAGCTCGTAACATGTGTCATGCACGAGTTTAATATTTTCTTTTAATATTTATATTTGTTTCTTAAGAAAATGATTTTAAATATGAATACTTATATATGGTTGTTGAACTCGGCGTCGAATTGACATAGGTGTTTGATCGCAATAAATTGTGCTTTAAGAGTTTTGTGTTGAACAATTTTTAAGAGATATGTTTTGAATAAAATTATTATTTTAAAAAATTACAGTACAATTGTAAAAATAAAAGAACTAAAGTGTAAATCCCAAAATATGATTTCCGTATTGACCAACTATCAAAGTTTTAATATTTTGATTTTAATAATATAGTATAAATATAATAGAAGTGACTAGATTTAGAACTATGTTGGATGAATTATGTATGTAACGCATTTGTAATTAATTTTAATATAAAATTTTATATTAATTTTATGGAAGTTAATAATTGCTTATTTTGAATTAAATTAATAAATATATAATAGGTAAATTTGAAAATTGTATAATAAATTAAATAGATTAAAATATATAGTCAAGTGAACAAATTTTAGAAAATATGATATTTTATATCATACAAGTAAGAAAAATATTATGATCGATCAATTACATTATACACTCGGAGTTATTTAAAATTATAGATCTAAAAGATAAAAAATTAAGTTATATAAATTATTTTTTGTATATTGATTGGACAATACCTTTATCGATTCTCATCATTACGTAAATAAATATTAAATTTCCTACAATGCCAAAAATTTAAAGAACATGACTGATGCAAATAAGTATGTCACATGATCAACTGAGAGTCAATTATACTTTTGAAAAGAAAGGAAAGAGAGAACTTTATTTAACCCGTGTTTTATTGAATT
The DNA here is from genome assembly GCA_030848705.1 of Heracleum sosnowskyi. NCBI lineage: Eukaryota > Viridiplantae > Streptophyta > Magnoliopsida > Apiales > Apiaceae > Heracleum > Heracleum sosnowskyi. The sequence goes on from CM061237.1 coordinate 16,971,070, forward strand.
TTTTAATACAAGAAATGCAAAACAATTAGATTAAATTATTAAACAATTAACTCCAAAATTTAATTTCCATAGATTTACTGAGAATAAAAAGAAAAACAGGTATATTTATTAAACTTTATGTTCACTTAACTTCAGTTCTTTTTTTCGACTAGAAATTTAAGATTCAAAGTTGCCGCAAGACTTGTAATAAATTCGTACACGTTCAGTGAATCAGTCTAAATATGACTTATACAACATGTTTATAAGTTAAGAAATATCCTATTTTTAGTGCACGGATAATTTTGAATAAATCAAATTATCTATAAATTAAATTAGGGACATTGCGAGAATCGATAGAAAATAACACGTGACTGAGAATATGCTTTATCGGATTGAGAATAATGACACTAGAAGATGCAACAGGCTCCCCTCCTAAATCAGAGCCTGCTAAATCTTTGAGTCAGACAAAGGAACTAGCATAGCTATTCAGAGTTTTCCATACCGCTGCTGACAAACAAAAAAAAGGACATCATGTGTTACCGTAAAATCCCATCTGATATCAACGCATGGATGCATGCACACATATATACATAGCGGGTCTAACTTATACCATCCCAATTTCACACAGGGTGCAGCCTCAAAATGATATGGCATGCCGAGTTCAGAACAAATTTGTTTGCTATCAAAGAAACTAAAGTTTTATTCGAGGTACATGATAACGCAGTTACGGATCACTTACAACCAAAATATATGTGATCACCAGCATCATCGGAATCTCAAACCATCAACAAAAATGCAAACATGACATAATCTATCGTCACCCGAGTGTCTAAACATTTACTAAGAAATGGGTGCTTCCGGTTGCATTTTAGTTGGCTCATACATTTAAAATACAATGCTTATGAGTTCTTATATTTTATTTCAAATAAAGTCAGTGTAAAATCATAAATTTCAAATTCTAAAAAATCAGCACTTCCACACATTGATAGAAAAAGTCCCCTGCCTCGCACGGGTTATTATGCTAGTATAAATAAATTAGTAGTAGTTTACTTTAATATCTCACAATGGATGAGAAAATGTATAATAAACACGTTCTATGAATCTCTTAACTCACAAAAGATATTAATATTAACACCAACCAAAAATAGTTAAATAATACTACAAAATAATCAATCCAGCAAAAGTTTAACATGTATGATTAATAAAATATTAATTGGTAGCAAATAGCTAATAGTTGAATTATATACCATCAAAGAAAGCAGGTAAAAAAGAGGGTGACAAATGAAAGGTGAAGCGCATGTCTTTCCATGCAGAGACACAAAATGGCTCTCTCAAAACTCAGAAAAATTGCCTCCTCTAATATTTTTCCTACCCCCTTTTTTAACTTCACCACTAACACCTATATCTATATTTGGAAAATCTCAATTCTCACCCTCTTCTCTCTTTCTTAACCTATCATCCCACATTTTCCATTTGCTTAATCTCGTTCGTCATTGGAGATAATATTTACTTTCATCTTGTATTTCTAAGTACAAGCTTGCCCCCCTGAGGGCGAGGCGCGCACGTTCCAGTGCGCGCACCAGCATCTCCATCATGGCCCTTGTAAATCACAACATTGCTACTTGTCTGCTCCCTCGCGCTCTCGTCCTGCTCTCCGTTATCTTAAACCTTTCTTTCACCTCGTTTTCAGCACCGGAATCCGAAATCCTTATCAAGTTCAAAGATTCATTGACTGACAATTCTGCATTGAATAGTTGGGATCCCTCAAAACCACCTTGTCCAGGTCAAGCTTGGGCAGGTATTATTTGTCAAGATGACAAAGTATGGGGATTGAAACTGCAAAATATGGGATTGAAGGGTAAATTTGACATTAACCTCTTGAAAGATTTGCCTCTTCTGAGAACTATCAGCATAAATGGGAATCAATTTGAAGGAAGTTTCCCAAATATAAGAACTATAATTGCACTAAAATCCTTTTATATGGCCGGCAATAACTTTTCTGGGGCAATCAGACCAGATGCTTTCGAAAAGATGACTGGACTAAAGAAGTTTGATGGATCACGTAATAAGTTGACAGGCTCGATTCCATCATCGCTGACTACCTTGCCATTGCTAACAGAATTACGGCTTGAACATAATGCTTTTACTGGTCAGATACCAAATTTCTTACAGGACAGGCTAACAGTTTTCAATGTATCTGAAAATCAATTGGATGGTCCAATCCCTGACAAACTCACCAGACTTGATGCAACTGCATTCATGGGTAAGTAACTAATGTTTTTCACTCATTAAAGCCGCAGAATATCAAATCTGCACCATGCACCTAGCTAGGGACAAAATTACAATATATAAAGCAAATGCATACATATATTAAGCACAGAGCATAGTTCTTTGATTGAGATTGTGCAGGATACTTGCTGAATAATTCGATAAACAAGCTAGAGTTAGATGTTGGGGGAATTTTAAACCTAACAAACCTGAAACGCACAATTCTAATCCAAGTTGATCTAGAAAATTAAAAAGAGCTCCGGACATAAAATTTTCCAACTAAAAGCAATCAGATAACTAAATTTTCCAAGAGTGCCTAATAACCAAAGGTGATATTTGCGATTCATCCTTTCCTACGTGTCCATCCAGGCAACGTTGAACTCTGCGGTGGGCCCATGCCCCCATGTCCTTCTCCGACAGAAATATCAGCGGGAACCGTTATTCTTTGTGTATTACTTGCAGCGGCGGCACTGGCAGCAATATTCGTAGCTATTGTCATCCTTCGCCCTCGTAAAGAAAATGAAAACCCTGTTCCAGAAAAGCAACATGTAGCTGTTGCAACGCAAGTCCACAACAACGGACCCTCTTTGGATATGGACAAGGTGGAGAAAGGAATGCCTCCTGCAGAAAGTTCACCGCCAGCTGCCAATAATAATAATAATAATCAGGTTAATGTGAGTTTGACATTCTTGAAAGAAGAAACAGAGAAATTTGACTTGACAGACTTAATGAAAGCCTCGGCTGAGATATTGGGGAGCGGTATGCTTGGATCTACATTCAAAGCAGCTCTTGGAAGATCTGGCCAGGTTATGGTTGTGAAGAGGTTTAGACAAATGAATAATGCGGGAAAAGAAGAGTTCCAGGAGCATATGAGAAGGTTAGGAAGGTTGAAACACAAAAATTTGCTTCCTCTTGTGGCTTTTTACTATCGAAAAGAAGAAAAGCTTTTGGTTACAGAATACATTGACAATGCAAACTTGTCTGCGTATCTACATGGTAAGTTACAGAATAGGTGTATGTTGTGCTACTCTTAGCAAAGACTATAACCACAAATATCATATCATTCTTTCAAATGTTGTACTATAGAATTTGGAATTTAATTTCAGGAAATCGTGGTCGCGGGGTACCAAGCCTAGACTGGCCAAAGCGGTTGAAAATTGTGAAAGGCATAGCCAAAGGACTTCAGTACCTTTACAACGAGCTACCAAGCATAGTCGCACCTCATGGTCACCTCAAATCTGCAAATATTCTTCTCAATGATTCGTGGGAACCTCTACTCACTGACTATGCCTTATCTCCCATAGTCAACCAAGATCAAGCACATGAGATCATGATTGCATACAGGTCACCCGAATATAATCAGCAAGGCCGCATAACCAAAAAAACCGATGTTTGGAGCCTGGGAATGGTGATCCTAGAAGTCCTAACAGGAAGATACCCATCAAGTACCTCGCTAAAGGATAGAGGAAATGAGCCGGATTTGGCAGCTTGGCTTCAATCTATCGATAGACAGGACTGGAAGACTGAAGCGCTTGATAAAAACATGATGGGTAAAACAAACCGTCAAGACCAGATGTTAAAGCTTTTAGAAATAGGTTTGAGTTGCTGTGAACCAGACGTGGAAAAGAGGTGGGAAATCAAAGAGGCAGTTGAGAGGATTGAAAAGATAAAGGAATAGGATGAGAATGCATAAAGAGATAAAGCGAAGGTTAAGGAAGACATGACTTGTAGCCCATGGTATATTGCTATACTATTCTAGATTTCCCGGCTGAAATTTGACTTGTTGGAGCACTGAAAGCTACAGACTAAATTAACAGACAGGAATCATATCATTTTGCGGTGTTGGCAAGGAATGAGAAATTTTGGTTCATGATGTTTAGATGTAATCAATTAAAATGAGGGTGGGAATATATAAGGGTTTGTTGAATTAGCTATTGATTTCAGAAATTATATCGTAGCCAAATGGGTAGGATTTTTTTGTTTTCTACCAGTCAGATCATAGGATATGATTGAAACTGGTAATGTAATCTTTGAAGTCACAGCTCCATGCATGTGAATATATATTTATCAACATAATTTATTCAAATATCCTTCGAAATCGTTAGAATGATATGATCCATAAAGGAACTGAGTCCAGAGTTCTTTTTATTGCCCATTTTTTAAATCAGTCTAATTGTATCTTTCATGCTTCAGGTATTCCTATGTCCTAAACTGTCCTCTGCAATGATCAAAAGCCAGAATAGCGGAGCACGTAGAAATCCCCGTTCCCTTGCCTATTTGGTGATGCAACATTCATACCCTAAACTACATAAAAAAGTGTATGATCAAGTAAATAATCCAATATTCAGAAAAAATATATCATCACATTTAGAACATGAATTGTAGGATTTTTACATATTGTCTAGAAATAAAGTTATTTAAATACTCCTTGTGTTATAATCAATACTTAATATATGATTGCTTCTTTTATCGTTCATCTATAGCTACCAATTTCTAAAATCTTACATGTCTCTGCTGAGACTCAAACCGTATTACAGACACGAGTGTACACTCATTGTGTTAATATTACATTATTACTAATGATTCATTGCCATTTCACTCGAGACAAAGTTCTTGAAGGTCTCTTGCAACTTACATATCTTCCTACGCACAGTCAAGTCGCTGATATCTTTACTAAGATCTTACCATCGCGGCAGTTTAATGTCTTGCTTTCCAAGTTGGGAATGATCGAATCCTCCCATTCCAACTTGAGGGGGGATGTTAATATTACTAATGATTCTGATTCTGCTCAGTCCAGTACAAAGCCCAATCCTCAAGCCCATTCATTCTACAGTCCAATACAGTCCAATAAGCTAGGATCAATTAGTTAGTTATAGAATGTCATGTCAACAGAGTTAGTTAGTTTGTTATTGTCTTTATATAACAAGATTAGAACATTCTGTAGAGAGAGATTAGAGAATGTATAGATACAATTTACAATACAGCACTTCTTCTTCTTCCTCAAGTTTGTATAGATAGCTTACTGTAAATTCTATATGAAGAAAATGGAGTCTCACTCCACAAACGAATGTTAGCTAGTCTAGTTACTGTTTATGCATTACTTGCTTTAGCATTTCTTCAGTTTTCTACACATTGTCATTGGATACTGTTGTTGGAGGAATTTCGTAACAACTCAAATTGGAGGTTGCTGGAATAACAAATTATGAAAATAGGGGGATTTGGGATTTTTGGATGTTTGGGGGCTGAGCTTGGGAGGTGTCTCGATTTGTCTCAGATATCGGATCCCTTTGCCAAGATGCATGCGTACCAATTTATATTGAATCAAGCCCACGCAGTTCTATGCAATTGTGTTTATCCCTGAGAGACTTTAGGGATAAACTTTGTTAATGTGGTAAATTACCGATTTTATCTTGCATTATCTTGGCGTTGTGATATCTTCCTGATTTGAAGGATATCGTTTGGGATATTTTCCATTATTCGTTGATTGAGATTGATTCTTTCCTCGTTTCAGGAAGAGGATATTACTTAGTGTTCAAGTAATTAATTATTAATCTAAATTAATAATTATTAAACGGAGAAATTTGGACTATGCCAAAATGTGGCATAACAACAAGCCCCCAGTTCTTCAATGTAGCTTGCTGCAGTAGAGAACTAAAAATCTTCAAACTTCCAAATTTCTTCGATTGCTGAAGAAGCTAAAAATAATAGGTCAATAAACAATACAGAGCACTAGGTGCCCATAATATGTACGATGATACAAGTAGAAGACCATGCGATGACCAAAATAGGATATATATTTTTGCCAAGGTTTCAAAAGTGCGAGTATAAGTAATATTTTTTTGAAATCCGTTGCGGTCTCATTGTCAAGTTAGGACCTTGGCGTTCTGTATATAGCCCGAATTGGCGTACACGCTTTTCAAAAGTCATTGTCCACATAAGGATTTGTATTCGTTCATCCGCGAGCCCCCGAGCCGAGGCTTTAATAAGTCATGCTTTCAGCCTATATCATGTATGGTCCCACACGTTTTCCTACAATCTCGCGGCATATCCGCATTTATTCCCGTGATTGTAGAAATGTCTCGTGCCAACCAAGAAATATCCATTTACCAATGGGTCTTCAATAATGTAATTTTATCCCTGAACTCTCCTCTGAGAGTAGTAGGATCTTAAATCCAGAGGGTCGCTGACTCATTTTTATAAGTATGTAGCAGTGCGGGACTTATAGCTTACCCAACCTGTCCTACTTGACAATTTAAGTTCACAAGTTTGAAATATTTTTGACATATATGTATTATCGCGACGATATATGAAAAATATTTTGAACGCAATCCAAATGCAATAATAAATATGCCATTTAAAATTGTCGCGATATTTATTTTCTTCAAAAATAATGTCTTTTGTAAGAATTTTCTTCAAAAATTATGCGTCTCGCATAAATATATTTTTTTCGTAAATATGCAGCTCGTTCAATATTGTAAATATCCACAATTCTCCAAAATAAAAATATCGAACGATATTTTCTACAATATATGTACGGATCTCGCAATAATTTTATAAACACAATAAAATATTACTCGCACGAATTTTTGAATAATAAATACTTTTTCGTAAAAAAAAATATATTTAAAAATAATTTATTCATGCATGGCAGTAATAATTGTGCAATATATAATTTAATTGCAGAAAATAAAAGATTGAAAAGATAAAACTTATCTTTCTTTTTTTTTTTGTTTCATGCAGCTAAGAAGTATCCACGCGCTAATATTTTGATCTCCACATGCATTTGTTCTGTTTGTGCTCCACCGTGCTGCTTTCTAATTTTTTATTTCGTGAGCCACTTCCACGCGCCTATTGCATCGTTTTCTTTTCCTCGTGGACATCTTTAATCTCTTTCTTTTCACTTGGTCCCACGAGCAAGCAAGTATGTGTAATAGTATCTGTTTATTGGATAGTTTGTTTTTCATTCTTTTATTGACGGCTTCATGCGATCATGTGCATAAATCAAATGCTCCTTTTTTAAATTGAGCACTTGTTGCTTCTTCACCGTATTTCATCTTGCAGAGTATTGCCGCTGTCTTGATGCTGTCGATATGTCATTATTCCGAAAGTGCAGCCGCCTTGTTCCCCTTTTTTTTTGTCGTCACCAATGCTTCATTATTTGTCAGTTAAAATCCAAAAACCCCGTTAAATTTAAGAAATTATTCGTCCTCCATGAATATTAAAATTGATCCCCTCCTTCTAGCGCCAATTGTTGTTGGAGGAATTTCGTAACAACTCAAATCGGAGGTTGCTAGAATAACAAATTATGAAAATAGGGGGATTTGGAATTTTTGGATGTTTGGGGGCTGAGTTTGGGAGGTGTCTCGATTTGTCTCAGATATCGGATCTATTTGCCAAGATGTCTGCGTACCAATTTATATTGGATCAAACCCACGCAGTTCTATGCAATTGTGTTTATCCCTGAGAGACTTTAGGGATAAACTTTGTTAATGTGGTAAATTACCGATTTTATCTTACATTATCTTGGCGTTGTGATATCTTCCTGATTTGAAGGATATCGTTTGAGATATTTTCCTTTATTCGTTGATTGAGATTGATTCTTTCCTCGTTTTAGGGAGAGGATATTACTTAGTGTTCAAGTAATTAATTATTAATCTAAATTAATAATTATTAAACGGAGAAATTTGGACTAGGCCAAAATGTGGCATAATAGATACAAAGACAGGAATTACTCAATTTGCATAATTAACTTATGGAATGGTTCGCACTTCACAATGCATGCTTACAGCATTCAAACCAAAGTAATCCACATAAAAAAAATCATATATTAACATAAAAAGACTACACCTTAGTAATGGGCTGAGCCTGAATACTGACTAGTCCAGATCTGCTTTTTGCAAAGCCCAATTGGCCCAATTCTAAAATTCAAATAATCATAACCGAATGAAACAAGAGTATATTAGTATATACTCGCCACGAGTTTGTGTTAAAAATGTTAAACTCGGAGAATTTTTTTCAAATTTTTCAATTACATACTGTATCGATTTTAATAAATATAGATTCGTAAAATTTGTATCCTAATATGCAAATTGTGCACCATCTGATTATCTAATATAATTCAACAATTCTTCATTATTAGAGACAGAAATGAGCATGTAGTAAACTAGATTAAAATGGAATATGGGAAAAGAATAAACAATCAAATTCAAAGTATAAAAATACATACATTTACTACTTGTGGCTTGTGAATGAACAGAAATATAAAAATGCACTAATGTTCTTGTGAATGAATAGAATAAACAAAACTAAAGGAGTGATTGAGATTAATTTAGAAAAGGTGGGGAATAGAATAGATATTCCTTATGTCCTATTCATTTTTATACGGTTTTTATTTTGAGATATCCCTCTCATTTTTATACATTTCAAAAATATTAACTTTTAATAATATAAAATACTATTACACCTAATAGGCTACAAATATCCCAATTGGTAATCAAGGCCCACAATGATTTAAAAACCAGTCCAAGAGGCCCAAATTGTGAGAATAAGGAAAAGGAGCTCTGACACATGACACCTCAGTCATGACTAAGGACTCCACCCGGCACCCCAGTCATGACTAAGGTCCCCACTTGACAATGTCAGCTATTGATTACTAATTATTGACATCAACATCTCACATGTCAGAGTCGTACAAGCACACGCCACCACAATTTTTACCTGGACACGTGTAATCCATCCACATGAGTCAGGTGTTTCAGCTACACAGGAATCAACGATTATGATTGCAGGTATCTAACCCCAAACCCTAATCCTAGGATTATAAATAGTCCAAGGAACGAAAGTTTAGGGGTTGGACTCTATCATTTTTACACGCACCCCATTTTGAGATTACTCTATTTTCTTATCAACTCTTCCAAAACCTACTTTTATTCTCACGCCGGAGGCGCCGCAGGGCAAAAAAAAAACCCCCCGTTGTTGTTTTGCAGGAACCCCCTGTAGCAGAACCGCATTCCGAGCGTGGGATCTAGTGAGTAAAGACTAGATCGGGATTTGGAGTTATCAACACCCACTACTTTTCTCCCCTATATATACTAGCTTATAGCCCGTGCGATGCCCGGTTACTTAAATTTTATTTATAATTATTTTGTTTATAATTATATTTTTATTACCCATGCAACACACGATTGTTTTTTTAATATTTATAATTATATTTATTTATGAATATTTTAATATTTAAAAGTTATTAGTTTACATGATTAAATTATTGTTAAAAAAGATTTAGGCAAAAAAATTATAGTTAAAATTTTGATATTTATTATATTTTACACGCTCAATTTAATATTTGTTTATATTGAGTTATAAAAATTAGATTTTACCAATTTTATAGTCCACATGAAATTCACAAAATAATATTTAATTTAGTTGTGGTTTAATAGTTCTTTTTCAATTAAAAACTATTCTAAAACTAAAAAGAGAATAAAGTGAAGAAATTTAATGTTGAAGATTCTATTCGATTTAGGAAATCTATTTATATGTAGTTTAGATTATTAGAATACCCTTTATTAACCAAATACAGTTTTTAATGTTAAATCTAACGGTTTTCACCTATCTATTTAACATTAAATAATTTTTATTATTTTGGTATTAAATGAGTTTCCTTATTTAATTACAACTATTTTCATGTTTTGACTTTTTAGAAAATCCAATCCTAATATAATATTTTTTAACTTATATCATTTTTAGATAATAACTTCTTTTTATATGATATAATCTTGATCATGTATTTTTAAAAGTATCGAATCTAACTGTTGAGAATGTTTTGGCGGTATTTAGGACCAAACTACTATGATAACATCATTAATTTTTCTTAATATTTCTATTTTTTTAATTTATAATTTTTTTAAATATTTATTGCTAAAATATAATATACTCTTTTTTGTAATATGTTAAAGATGCGGGAACTTTGAACTTTTGAGAAAATAAATTATCAATTAAACTATAATTTTTTTTGTAATAGTTCTTCTTTTAAAGTAGTACACCGTGATCAAAATTCTGTATAAATTTCATTTTTTTATAGTATATCCTGTAAATATCTATGTTATTATATTAAAGACTAAATAATGAAAGCTTCCTTATAAGTTAAGTTTGGTCGCTTTGTTTGATCACTCAATCTTTGAATCTTTCAAATTAAATTGTTGAAAATATCTAACAGTAAAATTATCATGTAGAATGATTTAAGGTTTGAATCTACCAACAACATATTAAAATTTATAGGTTTTTTTGAAAAATAAGAATTTTTTCATTTTTTCTTACAGACATATGTTATTTGATAATATTTTTTGTAAAGTACGATTTTTCAGAAAAGTACTATACTAATTGATTAACAAACTTTTAAAGTTTCGAATTTAATAATTTACAATGTATATAGGTTTAAAAAGTTTGGCCTCTTCTGTAGCTGAGTCTAAAATTTCAAAATAAGGTTTTTTTTTTAATATGAATATAGTTCTGCTAACAATGAAATTAGGTCTTTATGAGTTCTTATAAAACAAAATCACAATTTACGTATAATTTATTATTTAATAATATTTGATTAGTTATGATATAAAACTTAATAAAATAGGATTAAAAATATGCACAATTTTATAAAATTTTATCCTCGTATTATTATATTCTTTGTTGATTTGAATTTTTCTTAGATTGATTTTAATTTTTGAAAATAGATTTCTAAATTTAAAATAGTTAGAAAAAAGTAATTAAATTGGTGTTAAAATAATGATGACATAATAATTATTATTAGAATTTAAATATTCACTTTATTAATTTGGGCTTTATCTTGTGTTTTAAAAATCAGATTTTGACGATTTTACACCCCACATGAAGATAACTAAATTATATTTAATTAAAAGATGGTTTAACAATTCTTATCTAGGTGGAATTGTCCATGGAAGAGAAAAGAAAGTCACGAATTTTTTACGTGGAGAATTCTATTCAATATAGAAAACTTATTTATATTTGGTATATTTGGTTTAAATTATCAAAATACACCTTTTAGAATTTAAATATAATCCTATTATTAATAAAATAAACTTTTTTAATATTTGATCTAACGATTTTCATTTATCTAGTTAAGATCTAATGGTCCTTATTAATTTGGTTGTCTACGACCAAAATTTGGGATAAGATCTCTATTATGATTATTATATATAAGGATTTAATATAATAAGGATATCAAGTATATACTGATATAAGTATCTTACTAACTGCTTTTACTTTTAATGTTTTGGTTTTATTTACGGTGTAAATAAAATTTTAAAATACATTATTACTTAAAAATTATTAAATAGAATAAAAATTATGTTATGATTATATAAAATTTTATTCGCATATTATTATATTCTTTATCGATTTGAATTTGTTCTTAATTAATTTTGATACTTTATTGAAAGAAACATAAAATTTCTATATTTAAAAGAATTAGTGGAAAAATAAATAAATTGGTGTTACAATAATAAAAAAAAAATTATTAAAATTTAGATACTTACTTTAATATTTGGGTTCTATCCTGAGTTTTAGAAATTGAATTTTGACGATTTTACAACTCATGCGAAACTAACGAAATTATCTTTAATTTAATGATGGTTTAATAATTATTATCTAACTTGATCAGTTGACCTACCCATAAAATAAATCGAAAAGAAAAGATGGTTAAAAAGTTTTACACAAAGAATTTAATTTAATATAGAAAACCAATTTATAATTGGTTTAAATTATCAAAGCACACTTCTTAGTATTTAAATATAATCCTACTTTTAATCAAATACACATTTTAATATAAGTATTATATTCAAAATTATCGTTTATGAATATGAAACCCTTAACATTTTAATAATATTTTGATATTATCCTTTTATGTTTGTTATATGTAAAATAATATAATTATAATTTGGATTAATCGAATTGTTATGTTCCTTCAGAAAAAAAAAGTGTTTAAATTTATTCATGTACAGGTGTTGTCCTAAGTCTCTTATAACGTAGAGTATCATTGTAATCGATATGAATTGTTATATTGATTTTTGGTTTAACAATTATTATCTAACTGGAACTATACATAAATTCAAGAGAAAAGATATTTAAGAATTTTTACATAGAAAAATTTTAAATTATCAAAATACACTTTTTAGTATTTAAATATAATTATATTATTAATCAGATACATTTTTTAATATTAGATCTAACAATTTTCATCGATCTATTTAAGATCTAACTATAATTATTAATTTGGTCGTATACTGATCGTACACGGACCAGATCGATTTTAATATTTTCTTAAATTGATTTTAATATTTTATTGAAATAAACATAGAATTTATAAATTTAAAAGAATTAGGGAAAAAAAATTAAATTGGTGCTACAATAATAAAAAAATATTTATTAAAATTTAGATAATAATTTTACTGTTTGGGCTCTTGGCTCTATCTTGAGTTTTAGACAACAGATTTTAACGATTTTACAGCCCACACAAAGCTTACAAAATTATCTTTAATTTAATGATGGTTTAATAATTATTATCTAACTGGAACTATCCATAAAATAAAGAGAAAAGATAATTACGAATTTTTACATAAAGATTTCTATTCAATATTGAAAACCCATTTATAATAGGTTTAAATTATCAAAATACACCTTTTAGTATTTAAATACTATCTTATTATTAATCAAACACATTATTTAATATTATATCTGACGGTCCTCATCGATTTGAATATTTATAGTTTTATAATCCAACGGATCGTATACTTTTAGTAGTACAGGACAGACCAAAGTTTTGGATAAAATCTCCCTTACGCTTATTATATATAAGGAGTTAATTATATAATAATATAAAACACTATTACACCTACTACTTTCCTCCACTATCTCAAATTTATTATTAAATATTGATAGTTTCCACCACTTTATTCATTTTTCATCTAACTTTACTTATTTTTTATATATTTTCTTGATATTCGTGCTCATCCCCGTGTATAGAATCTGATGGGACGGAGGGAGTACAAAACAAACTTTAGTGAAACACTAAAATGTTAACATCAATGTGACTAAACATGTCTCGTATATATTGTGGACTATCTAGTTGTTTATGATCTTGATTATGACGACCTCCAAATTTTTATTTTTTTTTAAAGGGACCAGTGGTCCTTCAAAATATATCTCTTTCTTTATTGCTCTTCTCTTTTTCATTTCTCATTTTCTCCACTCAAATGTGCTTCTCAAATCTCAAACTCAATATTTATGGTACCTTGTGATTTTTTGATTCGAAGAAATGAAATTTCACTTTTTTCCTATTTATTTGAACTGTTTTTTTATTTTTGAGATTCGAGTAGTTATGAGAATTCAAATGTGTCTTGATTGCGATTTAATAATGGTCTGCGCTTGCTGCCAATAGATACAAAGATTAAGCGCAAAAAAATCGAATGTTCGAGAAAAATTTTAATTTAAGAGAACTAAATATTTGTCGATACAGAGAACCAAGCTCATTCTAATCACCGTAGTTCCACCTACTAATTCTACCCGTGTAATTTGATTTTTAGTTTTCGTATTTTGCTTTGTAGTAATTTACAAAATGATGCGTTTGGGAGGAGAGAGTCGCTTGTATTTTAGTAGAATGTACGTCTTTTAAAAATGAAAAAAGTAGCTTTCTCGTGTTTCATGTTTGCTGAAATAGTTTTACAATTATTATTTTATGAGAAATTGGGAATATCGCGATCATCATTACTAGAGTTGGTTTGACTAATCTTAAAATTATTTTTTATTAACTTAAAACCTGTGCGATGTACGGATTGTTAATTGTTATTTTATTATTATTTTTTTAATATTTTATTAATTGTAATTGTGCAAAAAATAAGTAGGTATGTTAAAATAGCTAAACACTTTTAATTAATTAAAAACATTAAAACATATTTTAAAATAAATAAGTATGGATTTGTCCGTTATTTTTTTGGAAAATGAGGGATTTTAGTAAGAAAAAATAAAAAATGTAACATATATTTAGTTTAAAAAGGCCCGTGATATTTTTGGAAAATGAGGTTTTAAAATTTAATAATTAAAAGTATTTAAATACGTTTTAAAATAAATAAGTAAAGGGTTTCTTGTGATATTTTTGGAAAAAGAATGGATTTTAGTGAGAAAAATAGAAAAAGTAAATTGTAAAAGGCAATTTCCCCTAATATATTTAGAAAAGGACGGAGTTTGTTAGAAAAAATATATAATGTGTTTTAGCTGAAAAGATAATTGGTTATAAATAGGTATTTGATTATTTATATTTTAATATTTTTAGTAATTGCATTTGTTAAGAAAAATAAGTAGACATGTTAAAATAGGTAAACTTTTAAAAAAATAATTATAATATTAAAATAGGTTTAAAAATAAATAACTAAAGGTTTGTCCGTGATATTTTTGGAAAATGAGGGGTTTTAGTAAATAAAAATAGAAAAACAAACATGTTTTAGTTAAAAAAGGTACTTGCCCGTGATATATTTGAAAAAGTAAGGGAATTTGTTAAAAAAAATAATGTATTTTAAGTGAAAATGATAATTGGTTATAAATAGGTAATATTATTATTTAATAATATATTTCTATAAATAAGTAAGATTAATTAAGTAAAAACACGAAGTACAGTTAATTAAGGGCAATTGAGTAAAATCACAACATACCATACCGACCAACCAAACTTTTAATGTTTCGTCTATGTCTATTATATAATAGTATTGATGACTTAAAGTTGCTTAAAGTGATAAATAAAAAGTGAAAATTTTAAGTTAATATATATTTGAGTAATTTTATATTATGAGTAACTTATGAGTTATTAAAATTGTAACAATTAAAATAAATTTGATAAATAATACATTTCAATGATAATATTAATTTTTATCAAATAAAATAAGTCGCTCAAAAAAGTAACTTATACCGACTTCTGACTTTAAGTTATTTTTTTAACTTTAAATCATTTTCTAACTTATTATACAAACAAATATTTTTCAGCTTAAAATCAAAAATCACTTTAAACCTGAAGCTGGGGCCAAAAACCCTCCTAGTATCTTTTTAGAAGTATCTTTTTAGAAGCCACCGAGTGATTAAGCCCTCCTAAGCAGGTTACATTTTATTGATTAAATTTCGTAGTGGTATACGCATTAACGTATACTACATTATCTTATCATGTATAGAAGATATGAAAATGAGATTTCATGAATAGGTTGACGTATTACAAATCTTATAATATAATATAATTTTTTGTTTTTTCTAATTTTTTTTTTGTCAAGGGTGAGTTTCAAAAAATAAAAAAGGTGAGTATATGAATGTGTTTGATTAAAAAAAGAATAAACAGCTCGGATATTTCACATCGGCATTACAGTATAATTTTAAGGTATTCAATACTCTCTTAATAAAAAATTAAATATACAAATATTTAGATTTTTATAGTTTATTAGATTCGATAACATTATTCACTCTGTTTGTCGTTACCGAACAGAAAAGATACAAGAGGTAGTGCATGCAAAGCTTTCTCCAAACATTTTTTTTTGTTTGGGACAGCTTCTCCGAACATTTCAACACAATCAAAGTGCGTAATGAGGGTACCAAAAAAAGTGCGTAATGAGGACATTCATGGTCCTTTGCTTCCCATTAAAAAATGTTTGTTATTTGTAAATGAAAAAAGAGCTTTATAGTCAATTTAAACAATTATTAATAAATTTATTCTCTTTACAAAAATTATGATTGTTTGAAATTTAAAGCAAAAGCAACTAAGTAATCAAAATGCAACTTTAAATTCAATCAAAAGTAATCATAATGAGAGTCGATTTTTTTTCTCTTCTCTTTCCCCCTCTCGCGGCCCCTTAAATACCAAATTTACACTCCAAATTTACACCCAACCCTTCATCTCCCTCAATCTTTTTCTTTGCTTTAGCGCGTGTTCCTATGAACTATGAACAGGGTATTTATGCCTATGTCATGCTCCTTCACTTCTTTTTTCACTTTGTTCTCTGATTTTCACCCCGATTTGGTTTATATAATCCTAGAAATTATGATTTTTTTACTGAAAAATCTTAGAATCAAAGTTTTTAGTTGCTCTGATTGATTCATTGAGACGCTTGCATGTGTGTTGAGGAACTTAGTCTACTGAGCTTTATGTCTACTTGTGCTAATGAGAGTCCAGCTTTCAAGGTTATTATCCAGCTGTCAAGTTGTTACAAAAATAGATATAAGTGTGTGTGCAAGTTAGTTACTTACTTGATTGATTCAAATGTGAATATACATTGCAATATATATATATTCTCTCTGTACTGTAATGCTCTCTATGTAGAGCTTGTATCTCATACTTTAATGGAGATTGTTTTGTTCTTGAGAATGATGGTTAATGAAGATCACTGTGTAAATACATAGTTCTATCATGGTATCAAAGCTTTGAGAGCGTAATTCGTTGATATCGCATCGAAATTCCGCATTGTCATCTGTTGAAGCAAGTTTTTCAAAGATCTGTAAGTTTTTTGTTTGTGATTGTTGTTGAATGTCTACATCTGCTTCATATGCGTCTGCAACAATAGTTTCCACTAGTATGTCGAATGTTATTGACTGCAATCATCCGTACTATCTTCATCCCTCTGATAGTCCTAGTATGCAAATCACTACTGTAATTCTGTCTGATGTGAACTACAATCAATGGCATCGTTCTATGGAAATTGCGTTGTCTTCTAAATTGAAATTAGGATTTGTTGATGGTACTCATGTTAAACTAGCTGTTACAGCACCATTGTTAGTGCATTGGACTCGATGTAACAATATGGTTACATCCTGGCTTCTAAATTCTGTTTCAGTTGAGATCAGAAATAGTATTGTTTATATGCCTTCTGCTCGTGATATATGGCTGGATCTAGAGGTGCGCTATGCACAAAGTAACATACCTAAATTGTTTCATTTACGTCAAGAAATTGCTCATCTTTCTCAAGGATCATTGTCAATTTCTGCCTATTTTACTAAGTTTAGGACTATTCATGATGAACTGGAATGTTTGAACTCTAAACCTCGCTGTACTTGTGCTCATTGTACTTGTAATGTAAATGGTAAGTTGAATGAGCAAGATCAGAGTATTCAGATTTCTCAATTCTTGATGGGATTGAATGACTCGTTTACTGCAATTCGTGGCCAAATTTTGATGATGAAACCTGCTCCTTCCTTAAGTCAATGTTATGTTGTTTTACTCCAAGAAGAGAGTCAAAGAGAGGTGCATAGTTCTGTGAACATTAATTCTGATAATATGGCTATGGCAGTGAAGTCTAGTTATCCTGGCAGATCACAGTCCAGAAATGTGCAGTCAGGTTCTAAACGACCGGTTGATTCTAATGTTGTGTGTGATTATTGTCACATGACAGGACATCTAAGAGACATGTGTTACTGTATCCATGGTTATCCAAGTTGGCACAAGTTGTTTGGAAAACCAAAACCAAAACCAAAACCTAGGCTTCTGAATTCAAGAAGCTCAGTGGTGGCTAATGTCATGACAAATTCAACTCAGACTGTGAATAATTCTGAACATACTTTGTCTATGCCTACAGGGTCTCAAATATCTCAGAATTCTAGTCTTGGTTTATCTGAAGGACAGTGTAGACAAGTCATTTCTATGTTACAGAAGAACTTGTCTTCAAGCAATTCTACTGACTCTATGTGTTCATTTCCTCCTGATGTTCATTCTCCTAGTGTAGAAACTGTCCCAAATTGGTATTCTGCTGCTAATATTGTGCAAGTATCAGGTCTTACATCACATGTTGTAAATCATGTGTACACTGTGGATAAGAATATAACTCAACACAAATGGATTATAGATACTGGAGCTACTGATCACATAACTCCTTTTTTACATCTGTTACAAGATGTGCATCCTTGTGCAACTACTTTGCAACTTCCCAATGGTGCCACTGCTGAAATTTGTTATGTGGGCACTTTAGTGATGCATTCTTCTCTGAGACTTGTTAATGTCTTGGTTGTACCATCATTTACATATAATTTGCTGTCCATATCCAAGTTGCTGCAAGATACATCTTATCAAGTTACTTTTTTAGCTGCAAAGTGTTTTCTGCAAGATAGTAATAAAAGTGAGATATTGGAACTTGGGCATGAAGAGCATGGCTTATATATGATGGATCATACTCCTTACAGTGTTGTGACTACTAGGGTTTCACAAAGTGACTCGTCTGTAGAAACTCAGGCAGATATCTTTGTTGCTCATGTACACAGTGTTGATGTTTGGCATGCAAGGATGGGGCACATACCTGCTAAGGTGCTTCAAGGTCTTCCTATTGTTTGTCATAATAAAACATTGGATGTTTGTGACAGTTGTTATTTTGCCAAGCAAACAAGGCTGCAGTTCCCAACTAATCATCATGAGAGTAAGGAACTGTTTGATCTGCTTCATATTGATCTCTGGGGTCCCTACAGATTCAAGACACATGGCAATTGCAATTTGTTCTTAACTGTTGTTGAGGATAAATCAAGGACAACTTGGATTCATTTACTCTCAGATAAGTCTACTATCCCATCTCTCATTAAGGATTTTCTTACACTTATTCAGAATCAGTTCAAGGTCACTGTTAAGACTATAAGGACAGATAATGGTTCTGAGTTTATAAATCACTCTTTAAATACACATCTTGGTTCCTTGGGCATTGTACATCAAACAAGTTGTATATATACACCTCAACAGAATGGGTTGGTTGAAAGGAAACACAGACATTTACTTAATTGTGCTAGGGCTTTAAGATTTCATTCAGCTTTACCTCTGGTGTTTTGGGGATATTGTCTTCTTACAGCTGTGTATCTTATCAATCGTACACCAAGTATTGTCCTTGCTAATAAGAGTCCATATGAAGTGCTGTTTGGTTCTATTCCTGATTATGATAAGTTGAGGGTCTTTGGATGCTTGTGTTATGCTAGTGTGGTTCCTCATCCTTCTGACAAATTTGCTCCCAGAGCTGTTAAAAGAGTTTTTTTAGGTTATCCATATGATAAGAAGGGATATAAGGTTTTAGATCTTGCTACTAAACAAGTCATTGTTTCCAGAGATGTTCAGTTTGTGGAGTCTGTCTTTCCATTTAAGGAAATTGAGGCAATTCCACCTCAGACTTTGTTTCCAGCATCACCTGTATTTGTAGATGATGAACCACTTCACAGGACAGTTGGTGATATAGCTGATAATGATGATAATCATGTACCTCTATCTGAGGCTACTCATGTCCTTCATCAGGATACCTATTATGTTCCTCAGGATGTTTATACTGTTCCCTCATCTGTTCTGGATTCAGTTATTTCTTTGCCTAGACCTCAAAGACAGAAACACCTTCCACTGAAATTCGCAGATTATACTGGATTACCAGCCACAATGCAGACTTCCACTTCCATTCACACTGTGTTGATTTCTGATGTGCCTTTAGCTTCTCCAGTTATTTCTGAACCACAATATTATAAGGAGGCTGTGAAAGTAGCAGAGTGGTGTGAAGCTATGAACACTGAGTTAGCAGCTTTAGAGGCTAATTCTACTTGGGAAATTGTTCCTCTGCCTAAATGCAAGAAACCAGTTGGTTGCAGATGGCTGTATAAAGTCAAATACTTACCTGATGGCAATGCTGATAGGTTTAAGGCTCGTTTGGTTGCCAAGGGCTTTACTCAACCAGCAAACATGGATTATTTCGAAACTTTTGCTCCAGTAGCCAAAATGACTACTGTTCGATTACTACTTGTAATGGCTGCTATGAATGGTTGGGGTATAACTCAATTTGATGTTACAAATGCTTTCTTGCATGGTTCATTGGATGAGGAAGTATATATGTCACCTCCTCCTGGATACACCATTCCTACTCATATTTTGACTAAGTTTCCTGGTCAAAAACTAGTCTGTACTCCTCAAGTCTTTATATGGGTTAAAGCAAGCACCACGTCAGTGGTTCATTGCTTTATCTACTGCCTTATTGTCATTTGGTTTCACTCAGACTTATGGTGATCCTAGTCTGTTTGTATTTTTCAAGAATGGTCATCTTGTGCTTCTTCTTGTGTATGTCGATGATATGATCATGACTGACAACAATCAGGATTTGATGTCTCATGTTACTGAGTTTTTAAGTAGTCATTTCAAGATTAAGGATTTAGGACCATTGCATTATTTTCTGAGCATTCAAGTCGTTCGTTCTTCTGCTGGTATTTTCATGAATCAACAGAAATATGTCTCTGACATTTTAGCTGACTTTGTGCATTTGCAAGTTAAATCTGCTGTGGTGCCTATGGAACAACATCATGACTTGCTTAAGGATATGGATAGTCCTTTGTTGATAGATGTGACTGGTTATCGTAGGTTGGTGGGAAAATTGATATATCTCACTATTACTCGCCCATATTTGGCTTATTCAGTCCATGTGTTGGCTCAGTTTATGAACATACCTCACTCTGTGCACTGGCATGCTGCGTTAAAACTAATTCGGTACTTGAACAGTACAACTACTCAAGGGCTTTTATATGCTGCTAAGGCTAATCCTATCTTGACAGCATTCTGTGATACAGACTGGGGTAGCTGCAATCGGACAAGGTTGTCCTTAACAGGTTATTGTCTGACTCTTGGTGGTACTTTGGTCTCTTGGCGTTGCAAGAAGCAACAAACAGTGTCTAGATCGTCAGCTGAGGCTGATTATCGAAGTATGGCTGATTCCTGTTGTGAAATTTCTTGGTTGGTTTCTTTATTAGATGAAATGCATTTCTCCAGTGTTACACCCGTTCCACTGTTTTGTGATAATCAATCAGCTCTGTACATTGCTTCTAATCCGGTATTTCATGAACGTACGAAGCATATAGAGATTGATTGTCATCTTGTTCGTCAAAAGTTCAAGTCTGGCCTGGTGTCTCCTCAGCATGTTTCTACCTTAGAGCAGCCAGCTGATATCTTCACTAAGGCTTTGTCTTCAGCTCAGCTTCGATTCCTGCTTTCCAAGTTAGGTGTTTGCAGTTCCTTGCCACACCAAACTTGAGGGGGTTGTTGAGGAACTTAGTCTACTAAGCTTTACGTCTACTTGTGCTAATGAGAGTCCAGCTGTCAAGGTTGTTATCCAGCTGTCAAGTTGTTACAAAAATAGATATAAGTGTGTGTTCAAGTTAGTTACTTACTTGATTGATTCAATTGTGAATATACATTGCAATATATATATTCTCTCTGTACTCTAATGCTCTCTATGTAGAGCTTGTATCTCATACTTTAATGAAGATTGTTTTGTTCTTGAGAATGATGGTTAATGAAGATCACTGTGTAAATACATAGTTCTATCAATGTGGATCAAGCGATTAGTCATGGTATTCACATCCAAGAAGACAAAAAGTGGACCGATGGTGGTGAGCCAGACGCACTTCCTGCTTCAACCAACGATTGGCAAAAAGTCCAGGTTTCTCTAATCTTGTTAACCTATTTAATGTGCTTGACATTTCTCGTGAGAAGAATGTCTTAACTAAGAGGAATGGGGTAACTTATGTGGAACCTAGTGTGAATTTTTTGCATGATTCGACTATAAATTGGGTGAACTGTTGTTATGTTTTACCTTCTGATGCTCACTTTCAGTTTGATGTGATTAAGAATATTGCTTTGAATAAGTTCAGTTCCATATGACTTATTAATTTGTTAAATCATTTTGGGGGGTTATTTAATGTTTCGATTTAAGGATACTAATGAAGTTAGTCAATTTCTGCGGAATAGTCCTATGATCATAGGAAATTGTGTGTCTCATTTCAAAACTTGGCATGAATATCTTTCAGATAGTAGTACTAGTGATAAGGTGAAGGTTTGGGTACGCTTCTCCCGAGTTCCCTTTTCATATTAGACTGTAAAAGGGCTTTGCATGTTGGGTCTAGCTGTTGGTACTTCTATTGCTATGGAACGCGGGACATATAGAGATGCAGTTAGTAATGAGTCAATTATTGAGGCTCGTATGCTAATTGAGGTGGGATCTTTGGATTCTCCTCGGACCTTTATCATGGTTAATGTTTATGCTGTGAACAGGAAATTCAAGGTTTTGGTAACTTATGAGAGACCTCAATTAAGTGGCTACTGTTGCTCTGTTCATTGTGGAATTTGTGACCTTAAGAGAGTTTTATGGAACGAGAGGGTGAACTTCTGCCATTTTGCTGGCACCAAGAGCTCTCAGATTCTAGTTAGTACCGTGACTTTGTTGACAGTGCAGATAGTGATGTGAAGAGCTCCCGACTGAAAAATGTTGATTTTGATTCCAAATTTAACTCTGAGGGCTTCTATCAGAGTACGAATGTTGATTCCGTGGATTCTATAAATTCTAATGATCTAGTCTTTGCAGTTTCAGGCTTCTGTTGTAGAAAATGTTGTGTGTTTTGGGGAGAACCATAGTGCCTTTAGACCAATGCCCGAGAGGCTAGAGAATGAGCTTTGTGTTGCTGAGGGTGTGTCTCATAAGGAGGGCGAACACATTGTTGTTGTGCAAATCGATGGTTTTGTCTAGCATGCTGGAATCCATCTCAAAGACAATGCAATTAATCAGAGGATGACTGGTAGCGGTGATGACAACTTGGCGATGTATAGCAGGTAGAAGGACAACGCAAGTGAGGATGCCGGGATTCTTCCCTTTGTTACAAAAGATGACAATGGTGGTCATGTTTGACCTTAATTTTTGTCCTTATGTTTAATGTTTTGTAGACTGATATGATCTTGGCTTGTTTAGTGCAAGCGTGAACCATCTCCTTTTTGGAGTCGGGGTTCTTTTGAATCCCCTGTTATTTTTACTATTTATAAAAACTAGATGCATTCCAAAAAAAAAAAAAAAGTAATCACAACTTTGTTCAAATAACGCATAAAGAAAATTTGGTTTGGTTAAATTTTGTCAATCGTATAAAAATATTTCATTGAATTATTTCTTGTTACGAATGTATTTTCACAAATAATTCTAAAAGATAACAGAGTTGGAACTAAGTTTATAGAAATAATATATATATATATATATATATATATATATATATATATATATATATATATATATATTATAAATCATTATTCATTATTCTGTAAAGGATACTTTGTATTAGTCCAAAATTATAATAATTATTTATTCATTTTAAAAGTTGATTCCAGCCCGAGGCTCTACAATTTTTCATTCCACAATCATGTAAACATAAAGTGAGGAATCACTTTCCCTGAAAGTTAAGTGATCATGTCTCATCACTAATGATCCCCCGATGTTTTAAAGATTTTCGAGTATTTAAAAATTTTAATAGTTCCTGATTAATTTTTAACTAGCTCTTTAATCCGTGCAATGCATGGACATACTCTAAATATGAGTAAATTATTGATTTGTTTGAAAAAATTTAAACGTGTTTACGTATTTTAGTACCAATTTATGAGATATATAACAAGTGATGTTAATACAAGTTTGTATTACAATTATATACATGAAAGTTCCCTTTTTTGCTATCTTTGTGTTAATTTGAACGTATTTATACCATATAAATATAATACTTAAAATATGTTAGAGATTATTGATAGTTTGATTTAGTATAAGTATAAATAATTACAATGCGTATACATTCTTAATTTATAAATTTACTCAAATAATATATTTTACAATATTTAATTCATAAATATTTGCAAAAAATCTATAGAATAGTATAATAAGATAGGGTACATGTTAGCATATATGATCATATATTATCACACATTTACATATATGTGTAGATATATATATATAGTAAGGTTCCAAAGAGAACCATTTTATCGAGAGAACCCTTCTAAGACCATTAATATACTATAATATAATTAATGAATCTTAATAAAACACTTAAAAGAATCTTGATTATCAATTGAAATTTATTATAAATAAATTTTATATTGAAAAATATTATAAAACACTTTATAGAATACTTAACAGAATCCTAATTTTAATATAATTATTCAAACACTTAAAAGAATCTTATAAAATTATTAAAACACTTAAAATAATCTTAAAGTAATAATAAAAGTATTATGGTAAATCTTTAAAATATATCAGCCGTTGGATGGTGTGGAAAATTAAGGGTGATTAGTTCTCTCGGTTCTCTCAAAAAGATAGGTTCTCTCTGGATCTTTCCCCTATATATATATATATAGGGGATGGTTCAATGAGGAACTAATATATATGGGTAACTGAGTAACTAAATTGTAGCCTTCAGATTCATTGTAAAACAACGGTCCAGATTACTTGATGAGAATAACACACGTTGGTGTAACAGACGTTAGGAAACTGACATAAAAAACACACTAGCTAAACATACTAGATATTGTTTATTTCTTTTTATTCTTATTGTTTTGTTTGTTTTTCCTCTCAAATGCATTTATATATTTTAAAATTAAATTTTATTTTTTCTTGTTATATACTTGAACAAATCATTTTTATATATCTTATGTTCAGTATTTTATAGAAAAGAACACAACACAAAAATCTTATTTACATAACGTAAAAATATATAAATTACAGAACACAGAAAATAAATTACAGAACATATAGAAATAAAAAAAGTACAAAACATATAAAAATTTAAATAACACAAAAATTTTAAAATATATATAAATATAAATAGAGGACACAAAACAATAAATTACAGAACATATAAAAAGTACAGAACATATATATGAATACAAAACATTTAAAAATTTAAAGAACACAAAAAAATTGAAAGAAGTATATTAAAATACAGAACACAGAAGATATAGAAAAAAAATTAGAGAATAGAAAAATAAATAAAAAAGCATTTTTGAAAATATATAACAGAAAAATAATACAGAACAAATATAAAATTATGGAACAACTAAAGTTTATAGGAAAAAAAATCATGTCATAATCATGAGTTTGTGTTTTTATGAAATAATTTCTAATTTTTAAATTCACGTGATCCATAGGTTAGACAGTTTAGTTTTGTATTATGCAGTTACATTTAACAACTTAACGTGGAGTTAATAGTTACTAAGTTACCCAACTACAAGGTTACCCACTGAACCCTCCTATATATATATATATGTGTGTGTGTGTGCGCGTGCGCGCGCGTACGCGCGCGCGTATGTATATACATACATACATATGTATGTATGTATGTATGTATGTATGTATGTATGTATGTATGTATGCATGTATGTACGTATGTATGACATGTGTGTATATATAAATATGCATATTAATTATGGAGCATTTAATAATATGTATTAAATGTACTAATATTGAAAGACTAAAATGACCTTGAAAAGATATGATAGAAAGGAGGACAATACTGTCCATGAATTAAATTGCGGGAAAATAAATTTTTTTATCACTGAACTTTATATAATTTTAGAAACCAACCACTGAACTATAAACTTATTTGTTTATATCACTAACGTTACTCTCGAATTTCAAAATTAGCATTCCGTTAAAAAATTAGTGACAAACGTTAAGTTATTTATCCACGAGTAAAAAGTTCAACACGTGGCTGCTGACTCAATGGCTCATTATTAAAAAAAATGACAAGAATGATATGATCCGAACAAAATACACTCCGACTGTTCCAATACCAAACACAAATCTAGGTTCCAATCAAAAATCCAACGATACTCGTCTCTAAAATTTAGGGTTGACTACTCATATATTAAGGTATGCTTTAACTCCACAAAAGCATCGTATCACTTCACTCGGTTTAGCTTGAGAATCGATTGAAGATGATGAATTGCTCAAATCCATTGATTGTAGATGCTTAATTGATTCTAGATTGGTGCTTGAACCCTAGTTTGTATTAACACTCAATCTGAACATTCGTTGTGTTTTTATATTACAACCGGGTTATATATACAGATATAGATATACACCACGTCATCAAGTTACATCAGCAAAATAGTATACGTTGGTCAATCATTTAACGAAATGTTAATTTTTAAATTCGAGAGAACGTTAGTGATATGAACAAAAATGTTTATAGTTTAGTGGTTGGTTTCTAAAAGTATATAAAGTTTAGTGATAAAAAAATTCATTTTCCCTTGAATTGCTTAAAAAAACCCATATGTTATTGTATTAGATATAGAATAGATTTTATTAAGTCAAAATTTAATATTTAATTTGTCATTATATAATATAAGTAAGATAATAAATTAAATATTATTATAATATTAAAAAAATTATTTATTATTTTCCTAAAAAATCATTAAAAATAATATTCATAAATACTACTTTTCATGAAGTCACGTTCACTTCTTAATTCTTATAGCTAATCAAACAAGCACTTAAAATATTTACATGGACAAACAATGAAAATCACATATGAAGGTTTTTTTTAAAGAATATAGGGAGATATTTTATCTCAACAAAAAAGAACAAGATGTTAAGGTCGGTTGTTCAGTTTTATGTCACTTCAAGAAAAGGGGAAGATTCTCTAAAGAAAAAGGAGAAGTTAAATAAAATTTAAAAATGATAACAAAAATAGAGTGTATTAATTAATTTCCAAATTAAAAAAATAAAGAATATTATTGCTTCGATCTATTCATGTATAATGTACTATATTCTCTATACATCGTCATATATTAGAAATGAGTTAGAATTATGTTATTTAAGTCATTTTCTCTATAGAATTCTGTTTAATTGATGCGTAGGAAGTTGTAGTTTCTGAGAATAATAAGGCATCCAACGATAAGTGCGTAAAACATACCTTTGTTTTAATTTTTTATATGTTAAACAAATTATGTAATATATTCGAGTGAGAGTCATTTTATATAGAGAATTTGCGGGAATCATATATTCTATTTTAGAATCTCATAAATAATTTTAATTTTTTTTACATAAAATATGTAATCTGATTTTAACATAGAATATTAGTATATACAAATTTTATAAAAAAATTAACATTTAAAATTTGAATAAAAACATTGATTTTAAATTTGATTTTGCTGCAGAATCATTTTGGATAGATTTGATTGTGCTATAGAATCACTTTGGACTATTTGACTAATTTTCAATTATTTTTCTAAAAAAAAAAGAGAGTTTAATTTTGTTTTTTGATTTAATAATTGAAATTTATAATCATATCTAATAAAAATATATGATAAAAATATGTATTATGAATATTTAAATAATGATTCTCTGCCGGAACAAAAGTAGCCTTAAAAGATATGCCGAACCCCGTTCCTCAATATAAAACCTAGGGAACAAAAGGAGTATGACATTTAAGTAAATATAAAAGATTCGTCTGGTAGAAAAATAAACTAGACCATGATTTGAGAATCTACGTATTATATTGCCGACCGCAATAATTAAACACACCCTGTTGACACTTGTACGCTCTTAAATAATTTCATATACCAACGGCAAATAGACAAAAGACTGTCAACTTCTATTATTTTGTTTAACAGGTTGTGTGTGCATGGATTATCCTAACTTATGTCTATTCATTTTTCGATTAATTCTTAAGGTGTTTTATCATTTTCCTTTTTTAAAATTTGATTAATAAGTATAATTATTTTAAGATTAATCCTAACTATAATTTTATTTCTCATTTCGCCATAGTTTAAGATTAATTTTCGTTCGTTAGTTTTAAAATGGGAGGACAATGAATTAAAAATATTCAAACTAAAAGGATCTCATTAATAGTCTTCCAACATGAACCATAAATATTTAGCAAAAATCTTAGAATAGTATTTTGAAATTAAAAAGAGATTTTCGAAAAATCTCAAATGACATGATAATATATCAAAAATAAAGAAATTTAATTCATGTAATTAATGTGAATATAGGATCCATCTAATATTTTATTTTTATAATTACTTATACTACATACTCCACATTAAAAAAATGGAATTCAAATTTCTAACACTTTCTAAAAATAGATAAATACATGAACAATAAAACGCAAAATGTTAGTAAATTCAAAAACAATTTCTAGAAACTGCCCAAATTAACAAATGTGGTAACTAAAATCCCCCATTTTACCACCTATGATTGTGAACAACTATCTTGATATATTTTTACATGAACATTGCTAAAATTTTGAATATTTTTGCTTAGTAAAAAAGAAAAATATCCCATTATTTTTAAAAGAAGACGCACAATTTCGTATTATTATCATAAAAAAAATGACCCAAAATATTGTATCACCTATTTATTTGAAAGAAGATATTGAAACAAATTTCTACAAAAATTTAAACAACTATTTAAAAGTTTGAAAAAAGAACCTGCTTAAACTTTTAATACCCCTTCTACCCTCCATAACCTGTGGGCTGCTTTATGTTCTCATCTCCCTCCTTAAACCCACAGTTTTCTTTACTAGAGGGAGAAGAAGAAACAAGCTCTCTCTCTCTCTCTCTCTCTCTCTCTCTCAAATTTCTATTTACTCTCTTCTAACTCTCAGCCTACCTTCATCTTTTAACAACAAAGTATGAAACTTTAAACCAAGAAACAGTCATCTCTCCCATTTAACAAAAAGGGGTCATTCAAAATCTAAACTTTTCTCAAAAAATGGCAGAATTAAAAGGAAACAAAAGAAGATTATCAATTAACCTTTCATTTCTAAGCCTTAATGATCAAACACAAACCCCACTTAATAATTCCTCAAAATCACTCAAGAAATTTGAAAATGGACAAGATGGTGTTGTGGGTCTTGGAATTGTAGCTGCTATGACCCAATTGGATCAAACCCATGACCCACTAATTTCGACCCGACCCGGGTTCTTGGGTGTTTCTCCAAGATCCAATCCAATCCCTATTTTTGGTGATTCTCAGCCTGATGATATGGAGTTGTCTGAAGAGTATACTTGTGTTATATCGCATATTGGGAACAATTTGATCAAGAAAAGTGAGTATTTTGATGGGAATTTGACTAGTAAGTGTGAGACTACTGTGAGCGACAAAGGTGGTAGTTATTGGGTGAGTTCTGGGCTGTTTACGGAGGCTTCGCCGCCTTTGAGGACTAATGCTGGTGATTCTGCAGCTATGGCTGTGTTTGGGACAGCTGATTTTCTGAGTTCTTGTTATCTTTGCAAGAAGAAGCTTCATGGATTGGACATTTTCATGTATAGGTATAAAATATGAATTATCGTATATTTTTATGCTTTTTCTTTATTAGTTTTGATTGATTGAATTTTGCGTGTTATTGTGTTGGACTTTGTGAATTTCAGCTTTTTAGAAGTGTTTATTGATTTGAGGTGTTAGTTTGAGAAAATATGTGGCTTTGAGTACAATTTGATCTGAATAATGAGACATTCCTGTGTTTGAAGTAGTGTACTTGTGTTTTGCTTGTTTGTTTGATTTTGGTTTGTGTAAGAAAATCTGTATGTTTGACTACTTAACTGGATCTGAATGTGGAGAAAATCTAGTATTTGAAATGCAGTGTACGCGGTTTCTTGTTTGTTAATGATTGAGGTAAAAGTCCGAGGAGGTTTGTCAAAAAGGGTAAACTCTTAATGAAGGTAAGAGAAGTCTATTATTAACCTTGAATGGTCAGCTTTATTTTACCATTCACTTTTGAGCCTTATGATTGATTCAACTTAGGATGTGCTATAATATTAAAATTTCAACTATGTGAAAATGAAGTTTTTTTGTGGTTTCTTGGTTCCAGAGTTGCCAAGTTCTATTTTTCGAACAAGGTGTTAGGTAGATACTTCTATTGTGGAATAATCTGGTGCATGATTTACAAGTTCATATAACATAGACTGTAGTCTTTCTAGCTTGCTCAATCTTCATTTATGGACTTACTTGATCCCCTTGTATATTTTTCTAATCTGCAAAAAAAGTATTTCACGTAGTGCGACTTTCTTCCAAGCGCTTTTATCTGTATCTTGTTACCTAGCCATTTGTTTTGAAGTTTGATATGCAGTGTGTGACTTGTTTTTTTCAATCTTCAATCTTCTATCTTTCAATCTTTTGTTGTTCCATTATTTAATTACTCATGAATCATGATCCTAAATAGACAGTGATAGATGATCATAACAGGTGATTAGGTGCTTTTTAAAGTACATGCACAGATTCCGCTTCTTTTAGGACTGACCAAGTTGGGAGAAGAATAGCATTCTTGTTCTCAAAGTTGTGTATGGGAAGATTATGGGAACTCTCTTTTTATACACACTTTCTGAGGCTCAAAATCTGACTGAGTTCTATTTTTCTTACTAAAAGATTAGATTAGAGTCTGGAAATCATGATCTAAATTAATAAATGCTACTACTTTGTTGAACCTTTAGCACAAATTTATATATTTAAATTCAGACATGATAGATTGGAGATGACAGCCATTTCCTTCACTAACACGTTCAAGTTAAGTACTTATTTAAGTTATGTAGTTTAAGATTCTGTCACCACACACAAAAACACGCACACTGACAAAAAGAATGTTAGTTTTTTTGCCTTGTGCAGTTTTTATGGATTGTCCGGTGCATAACTTAAATATAGATTATAATTTCCATGGAAGTAATTTACCTTTATTTAGTTTTCTAAGTAGTTAAATATTGTTGTCACCAGTGTTAATTTCTGAAATATTGTGGTGTCATGAAAATGAATTCCAGCCACAGAGAGACTTGCAACCCCCCCCCTTCGCTATTTCCATGACCATGAACTTTTGTTGTTATGTTAACAATTTCTTTCGTATGCTGTATTCCTTTGTATCACATCTGAAATTCTGGATGCCCAACTGTCTGTTCTTTCGTTATACTTGATAACGACCGCTACTTTGATCATATTGTCATGTGATAACATGCCACGGTTTAATCATAATTATTGAGCTGCCCTTTTCGGTTATCAATATTTTTAAGGCAAATAATGAAAATATAACAAGTACATTTGTTTTCATCTGCACGAGGTTCTTGAACAATGAAAGATATTTGTGTTCTTATTAAACAGCTTCTCAGTAATATTTTGTTTATTTACTGCAGAGGAGAAAAGGCATTTTGTAGTGCAGAGTGCCGGTACAAGCAGATATCAACTGATGAGCTCAAGGAGAAACGCAGATCTGGAGTGAAAAAACCGCAAGAGTACTCTGTTTCACCCTGCTCCGGTGCGATGCAGTTTTCAGCTGGGGTGGCTGCAGCATAAAAGCATCTAAGCAGTACTTTTTATAAATAATATAATAAACATATATGGAATAAAAGAATATAGTGAAAGAAACGGATTTTGGAGTGGTACTCAATGAAAATAAGTAGTCGGTGTCACAATTTTCAAGAGTTTTGAGCTTAGCAGATTTTCTGGCATCATAAAATTTTGAGAGACTAAGAAGAGAAACCCGAGAGCCAAGAGAATATATGTCATTGTATCCCTCTCTTCTTTCTGTGTAATATTTGTTGTTATC
This sequence comes from Heracleum sosnowskyi, assembly GCA_030848705.1. Lineage (NCBI taxonomy): Eukaryota > Viridiplantae > Streptophyta > Magnoliopsida > Apiales > Apiaceae > Heracleum > Heracleum sosnowskyi. Next base: position 17,002,681 of record CM061237.1, read on the forward strand.
AAGGTGTCCATATCTGATGGGTACACACAACTACAGAAAATGTATTTGGAGATTTTATGTACACACAATTATACATATAATTGATTAAGTACCATGATTAATCTTGTCTAATTGCACTTGTTAACTGCTACCTGTATCTCAATATTAAGAAATTTTATTTCCAAACAACTTTAGTTAGTAGTTTTTTCTAAAGGATACTTGTTTCACCAGTAGTTGTATCATTTGATAGGTTTCAAAAGGGAAAAAAAGTTCTATGAGAAGACAACAATTAAACTTTAACTATTCTTATAATAATTAATACTCCCTCCGTCCCAGTTTTATTGTCCAGAATTTCCTTTTTCGTTCGTCCCAAAATTGTTGTCCACTTTTAGTTTATATGGTAAATTATGTGTTAATTATGTCAATTTTTATGAAAAGCAATACAACTTTTTGATAACTATCAGTTTATTTCATATGATTGAATAAAAGGTGGGTTTTTGATGGTGGACAATAAAAATGGGACGGAGGGAGTATATTTTTTCTTAACTAATGTCTTATAATCAGTGGTATTTAAATTTTCTAATTTCAGTATTTTTTTTTTTCAGAAAACTCGGTAAAATCATAACATTTTGTAGCAGATTGTACCTACAAATCTTTTTTTTTTCTCTAGACAAAATCAGCACCCACAAACCAAGAATACAAAGGGAAACCTGACTGATTAAAACCTGTTTTGAGTCTTTTGACTATATGATTTGTTAAAAAAACTGACAGAAAATAGGACTCTATGAGACTAAAGTTGAGTCCTGAAATATCAGAAGCATAAGAATAGAATCAGCTTAGAGCATCATATCATTTTCACTAAATAGCAAAAGTCTTCCAGTCTCTATGTAAAGCACATTGGGCTTTGGCATAATTACAGTACTAGACACTTTTTATATCAAACAAAATTATCTATAGAGAAAAACTGAACCTAGATCAGAGCTTCCTTCAATTCTATAGCTCTCTTCAACTGGACTGAAACTAAAGGAGATTATACAAAAACAAGATGCCATACAAAGAGGGTACTTATAAATAGAGTGAATTTGCAAACATGATCCCACGGCGAAGACTTTCACTTGCTGCTGTAAATTTGTTCTCTAAATCAACCTCTCCAACGGCATGGGCAGCAGCACGCAACTGCCAATCACGGGAAATTTCACTAATTATAAAGATTTATTATAAATCAAATTAGGGAATTGTGAGTCTGTAACTTTTAATCACAGTTTCAATTTAATAAATAATATGATTATGCCGAACTTGCTGGGAAGTGGCCTAACAGCTTTGCGTATTTATCACTTCGTTTCGTTTCATTCCAATCTAAACTACCTAACATTACATACTTGTCTTTCAGCCTTGTATTCCGCACCTTATATTCTTCAAAACCTTATTCCACTCCCATCAATAAATTTTACCAACCACAATATTAGGTGTTCAAATCTTTTCAGTAAAAGATCCTTTCACAATGGAGGATAGTGGAGCAAAAAATTTGGTTTTAAACCATTTCCAAGCTTTAATCAACCGAGCTTAATTACCTTTCTACTTTTCCCCTCTAAAACTTGAGCAATTTTAAATTAGAGCTTAAGAAAAGTATTTTTACATCACTATCAAGCCTACTGAATCCTGTTCAAGTAACTATGAACCATGTATATATATCGACTTCTAGCATCCAGGGGACTATTTTGAGATTTTACCTGGTTTAGAAACTCATCAAGCCTTCTAGCAAGCCGAATTATACTTCCCTCAAAAATGTCAGTCATTTGTATAACTTCAGAAAATGATGCACCCTGAAAAGCATAATGAAATAGAAGCTAATCTTATACTTAAGTTTACACAATTCTATACCATGCAAGATTTAAAAGGAACCAATCTGGTTCTACATAGGGACAGAGTCACAGAGGTAGTAACCAAACTGGTTCAATGAGTTAGGTACTTGGCAAGGGAGTCGGGGGAAAAAAAATAAATGCAACACGAGTTCGTCTTTAAAATAAAATTAAGAAACATTATAATTTACAAAATACAGTAGAAGATGTTCCAGGTTCTACATTAAAGCATAACATTATTTATATTACACCCAAATTTTATAAAATTCGTAAACTTAAAGTGGAAAGAGAGAGGGGGGGGGGGGGGGGGGGGGGAGTTAATTTATTACAAATATTACACCTAAAAAGTATATAGTATAAATTTAAAATTTTGAAATTCATATTGTGGACATTCCTGTTACTTACTGCAAGGGGATGGGGTCCACATGTTTTTCAAAAAACGTTGTAGTAGCACAAGCTACAAACTTACCTTTGACCAACAGTATATGACGTCCATCAAGAATGGTCTAACTGCTGCTTCCACGTACTCATCCACGACTACTTCCAATTTGCATTCATGTTGTATCTGCAAAATATCACAAACAAAATATCATCAGGGGCCAGGAAAAATTCCTATTGATTTTGAAAAAAAGTATGTTTTGCTTTCCTATTTGTTTTAATCTTAAAATGAATTATTTGATTTGTCTTGCTTACGGGTAATTGTGTACACAATAAAGTGTCACAAATTTGGGAGAGTAAGCAATAGAGACTCGGTGAAACTCATAAGTACATATTTGTCCACATATTATTGCAAATTTAATTTGTTGTCAGAATAAAGAGCCAAGACCATCCCGATCCCCCTTGTCGCTATATATAACCCAAACGAAAGACTACAAAAAGCACAACAATTAAAGTTTGTTCATATATAGATACACCTAACATCAAAACTACCTCTGCGATTCTTCGTGCACTATCTTGGAGCTGTTGCAAGGGTTTATTAAGTTCTGCTCTTAAATGTATCTGTTCACTTGATCGGTCTCCTGGAATGAAGCAACTTGCCAGAGCCGCAATTTGATGATGATCAAGATTGTTAAATGTGCCTGGTAAGGAATTACAGTAGGCCATTTTAAATGATGTGAATTACAGTCAGCATATCTTAAAAAGTTCACAGATGCAACAAGTCAAACGACAAAGGAGCCCAGATTTTAAAGCCTTTACTACTTTGAATAAAAAATATATTCTTCATCAATTTTCGATAACCTCCCCATATTCACTTTTGTGTATAAACATACATTCCTCGAATTTGTTATACGAAAACAAACCAATCATACCCAGTATCTCCAAGATACTGTGGCCACTGGTTATCTTTTCAAACTCAACTAAGAATACTCCTAAGCATGCAAACTAGGCAAAAATGTAATTGTTACAGGATACCAAGATAAGCAAAGCTTAAGAGAGATGATATGAATTCACCATTAAACATTAATTCAGTGACAAGAAGTTCATCTCCTGTGTCTATCAAGCAAGCTGCCCGGCCCTTTAACTGGACGACACCATCAGCATCGATGTGACCCAGCTTTTTTAGAACCCGTGACCTGTTCTTCAGTTCATTACGAAATTTTTGGAGCTGCATATATGATGAGAAAAAAAAGGGTGAAACAAGTCTAAAGATTTGCAAGTTTAGCATCATAAACTATAAGCACAATTGAAAATTAAGACCGGTAAAGAGGTAGATTGAGCCACCACTCCAATAATATAAGTTAAAAGTCTGAACTGAGTGTCAGACATGAATATTCCTCTCGTGAATGAGTATCCAATACCAATACATGATCTGCTTAACAAGCTCTATACTTCCATGCTTGTCGTATCAAATTCAATTATAATCTACCAAGAGTTCTGTTCCTAAATATATATGCAAACATATATAATGACAAACATAGTATGCAAGATATATCCTCGCAACACATCAAGTGTGCTTATACATTCAGCAGACACGTGACACACACTTGTAGGATGAATATGTACAGTACAGGTACCTGGGAATCACGCATTTTTGTTTTCAGCTGTTGAATTTCATGATTCACCTCCGCTTTCCTCTGGAAACATTTGATCTGATTTTCATCTTGTGACTGCAAGACATAATAATTTGATTTTTTTTTTAAAACAGCTAGTTTATATTTTTTCAATTTAGAAAAGTAACACTGAGTTTGCTTATGATGTTTAACCCCTGAATTGAGAACAAATAAATGTGATACTGGATGACTTGTGCAAATTAATTTCAAACCTTATATAGTGGATGAGACATCATTTGCTTCTCAATTGTTTCAATCTGGTTTACCAACTCAACCAATTCAGGTTCTTCAATACCCATGTCCTGCAGGGAAGTAGAAAAGTAAATAAATCAATGATTTGTGTCCTACATAACAGATACGGTTATACCTGCTTTACTCAAATCGAATATGAGTTATATGCATGTAAGCATTCTATTTTTAAACCATTAATTCTTTTGCAACAGATACGCTGAGAACAAGTTTACTAAGACACAGCATTACAGCAAGATTGATAAGCCGGAGAGTTCAACAAGCAATTGCTTAAATAGTGAAGGCATAGCATTTAGTTGAATATTTTGTAAAAGATTCTCAAGAGAGTAATTACAACGAAAATATTACATTATGCAGTAAGCACAGATAACAAAACAAGGCAGTGAAGCACGGTAAGAAAATGGGATGTCATGGAAATAAAATGCAAAGTAATATTAAGAGTACCAAGGACATCCTTTGTCCAAAATAGAAGTATTTATCATAATTGATTATATTAATTGAACACGTTCTGTTCAGCTTAGTTATTTGATATCAATATACATGCTAGACCGTAAATCCAGTTTTAAACATTAGTGCAACATGCCAAGCCCAAAGACAAGATTATTATTAAAAGTTTCAATAGTTTACTAACTTAAGGTACACATAAAGCAACAATCCAGAAAAAATAAATAGTCTTTAATGAAACCAGATTATAAACCCTCGTTTCATACAAATGTCCTGCTGATTGACAAAGAAATCAAAGGATACAGTAAGGAGGTCGAAACTCACCTTTACAGGATTAAGCTTAGGGAGGCCTTGAGGAAAACGTTTTCCAAGCTCCTGTACAGCAAGAAGTATACTTTGCCGTACTTCTGCTGGACGAAGATCTGAAGGAACTGAAATTCTGATTTTGCTCAATGTCGATATAAGAGCTAACTGCACAGGAACCTAGAACGAAACCAGCAGATATGGGCTATTCCACTATTAGATATCTATCATACCCGCAACTTTATTTATTGAGCTACACTCTATTGTTGAATTTTCAACTTACCACGTGCATTTCGCCTTTCTCTCCAGGACGAGGTGGACATGGTTTTGGACGAGCACCATTTTCATTTGAACCAAGAGAACAATGAAGTAAAGTATCCACTATATAGCTGCAACCGCGTGAAGAAGATAATGCTGGGGGTAAAGTTCCTGATGCTGCTGAAGGATTTTTGACCACATTGACTACAACACCCCAACCCCAATCTGTTCCACCTTCCCGTACCTTGACCTATATTTTAACAACAAAATGCATATATTTGTTTGTAACAACCGAGGCAATGCAAGTAGCCTCAAGCAGCAACCACATCTAAGCAAAATATAAGATCCAAGTTCATCATTAAATCTTTATTCAATTAATACACAGAACGACCCCAAGCAGAAAGTCAAATATATTTAAGATGAACAGAAACTTATAGCCGGAAACTAAGAACAGAAACTTAAAGCTGGAGACTAAGATGAAAACCGAAGGCGGATGGGGACAAGAAGTGTGTTAGGTCTCTTAATCGGAAAAGTAATAGCCCTTACCCTAGCCTAAGCCAAATGGGAATGTTGCTTCCGCATTACTTGTTAATTTATAAGGTAGCATGCACCACTAATTTACATTTTACAAGTGTTACATACACAAAACTGAATGACTAGAAAAACTCAAATTTAAAAACCTCAAACTAAAAGTAATAAGGTAAAAGTACTTCTACCTCAAAGTTGCAATCACTAAACTCAAAATAATATCAGAAATAAATAAAACCTCAAGGTAAGACATGCTTCAACCTAATATATAAATATATAAATATTTATATATAATATATAAATATTTGAAAAAAAATCTTAAATTTAATTTACTTGTATAAGAGTTCACCTTGATTTTTAAGTTAGAATGTCAAAAATGACTACATACCAGCCTACCAGGTAGGAGATAATAGAGAACCCTTTCAGGCCTTGTTATCTCTGCCATCATCTTCTTCTCAAGCTGACCTATCTCGAGCTTTAAATTATGATATTCAGCAACTTGGGCCTACGATATATAATCAATTACAATTTCCGAATACAAAACAAGAAAAAGGAAAATGAATGGGGAGTTGGCTCAAACCGGAAGATTAACATTAAAAAGGTACAAGGTAACAGAATTCACCTCTCCAGATGCATCTAGCATTGCTGCTTCGTTCTCAAGTTCAGAAACCTTATTTCCTATGTCAGGCAAGGCCTAGCAAGGTATTACAGAAATTTAGTCCCAATATATATCTTATATATTTGGATAAGCAGATTTTAGAGACAAACCTTTTCGTATTGAAATTGATGGAATGAGTTCTTAATGACATGCTCTGCAGTGAACTGGCCCGAAGCACGGCTCATCAAATTCAAAATTGAATAGTAGCTCAGCCTGAATGTGCTGACTAGTGGAGCTGGTTTACCCAGTACCATGTCCTTCAGGGTGTTCATCTCCATCTGACAACACATGCAAAATTTTAACCTCAATCAAGAATTGAATTCAGAAGTGCCGCATGACACATGTTCATACACAATTTCCTATAGATGATTTTTCTCAATTTCAAAAAAGTTAATTTTTATTTAATGTCACCTGTTCGTCAATCATTATGATACAGATACCGCGGTCATCTTTTCCGCGACGCCCAGCTCTTCCACTCATCTAGAAAATAGGACAATAATATCAACAAAAATAAAATCGAAGAAAACACAATGGACAATGGGTTTAGCGTAGAATTGTATGATACCCACCTGTATATACTCACCAGAGCCAATGTAACGATGACTATCACCATCCCATTTCTTTACACTAGTAAAAACTACAGTTTTGGCAGGCATGTTTAATCCCATAGCAAACTGCCGCACAAAAAGGTCAACATAAGACACAAACCATAGATTAACTATTCTGGGTTAGCACTGAAGGTAAAATGAAGTCTAAAAAGAAGTTACCGTCTCTGTGGCAAAAAGGGCCTTTACTAAGCCTTCTTGGAATAGAAGTTCAACCAATTCCTTAATAATTGGAAGAAGACCAGAGTGATGAACAGCAATGCCTCGCTGGAGTAGTGGTAACATCAGTTCAATTGCAGGTAATGTTCTGTCTTCTTCATTCAAGCAGAGTATTGCGTTCTGGAAAACCTGTTCCACAATATCCTTCTCCTCCTGGCTATTAAAATCAAGCTTGGACATTGACATTGCATGTTGCTCACATTCTCTTCTACTAAAGCTGAAAATTATGACAGGCTGGAATTTTCGTTCCATAATCATCTGAAATATGACAAATATATGAATTTAATAAACCATGGAAAAGGAAATGAGAATATGGCGACATTAGGAAACACTGCCCTGAGACTAATTGTAGGTAAAAATTTAATGTGCATGATCAAAATTAAGTAACAGACTAAAGCAATGATTACACACCTTTACAATTTTGTATATATCAGAACCACCGGAGCCGCTCCCACCTTTGGCAATTCTACCATTTGCTTTGCCATTGCCACTTCTGTTCCCATCATTCTGCTTTGTTTTTGCGAAAGTATCCTGCAATTTGACATAATTATCTTCTCTAAATGATTCATTCTCATCAACAACAAGATATAACCCCGATCCACCAACAGGAAACACATAATGCTGAAGTGGTGTTGGCCGAAAATCTGTGTAAACCACATGGCATGGTTGTTTGTGTATATTGCATATCCATTCTGCAAACTCTGTGGCATTCGACATCGTTGCCGAAAGAAATACCATCTTGATAGCAGGTGGCAAGAATATAATACTCTCTTCCCAAACCACCCCTCTTTCTCGATCCTTCATATAATGTATTTCGTCGAATATAACCCAGGCAACTTCTTTCAAAACCTCAGAACCCCGGTAAAGCATTCCCCGAAGAATCTCTGTTGTCATAACCAAACAACTTGCATTCGGCGACAGCGTGACATCACCTGTCATCAATCCAACATCTGTAAACTCTTGGCTTAACTCTCTATACTTCTGATTACTCAAAGCTTTCAAAGGAGAAGTATATATCACCCTCTGCTTATCTCTAAAAGACATCGCAATCGCATACTCCGCTACAGCTGTTTTACCGGCCGAAGTATGCGCCGACACCAAAACCGACTCATTCCTTTCCAAACATGCCACTGAAACACTCTGAAACGGGTCAAGATTAAATTGATAGGTTTTCGCCATTGTCCCCGTAAAAACAGGGTCCGAAAGAGTACCATGAATCGCCTCATCTTTAACAACACTGTACCCACTAGGAACAGCAACCTCGTGCACACATGTTCGAGTCAAATTAGGCTTCTTTAAACCAGATTCCTCTACTTTCGCGTCATCTCCCAAATTCTCCTCCGATAATTTTCTCTTCCCGAGACTCGGCGAGCCCTCCATTTACTATAATATTACCTAAAACTCAAATTTCCCAGTTCCACGTCAGCAAAATGCTAAATTAAAAAACTAATAATTAAGAATAGCATTACAATAGCTTCCCTTTTACCTCACAAAAAATCCATAAAATGAGCAAAAAAATAAACAAAACGTAAGAATTAAATAACTTTATCTTCCCGTTAAGTTCATATAATCCAAAAACTAGCAACACGTTAAACGGTAAGATTTAAATTTAAATTACTTACCTTCCCTTTACGCTCATAAAATCCAAAAATTAGCATAACAATAAACAAAACATACGACTTAAATTACTTCCGCTTCCCCTTCTAGCTCAAACAATCCAAAAAACCCCCAAAACCTAAAATCCCATTTCATTAATTCCCCGCAACTTAACAAATTCTTTTTAACCCAAACCTCCAACTTCCGAACTCAAAAAACACAATCTAAGCTTACATAACACACCAAAATCCATCAATCAACACACACATACATATAAAACTAAAAACTCCACCAAAACTCACATATAACAGCAGCATTAGGTTCAAATATATTTTCTTAACAAAAATTAATATTTAATTAACCTTCAATTTAACAAACATGTAAATAACAAATTGTGTGGCCTATATATAGTTACAAACATGAATGTACGAAGATACATACATAAATTGTGTGTATATATAAGAGTAGAGTTGCGAATATACCTCAAGTGCAAAACCCTAATTTGGTTGAAAATTTGGGAGGGGATTTGAATGGAGATGTAAGAAGGAAATGATTTATATATTATTGGGGGAGTTGTTGTTGGGCCGAATGAATTGTGGCCTTTTTATTGTTTTAGGAAAAGCCTGTTCAGGTGGTAATGGGCTGATGGTTGGAAGAGTTTGAGATTTTTTTTGTTTGTATGGGATGTGAAAATTTGGTAATTTTGAATACTCCAATTTCGAGTGTTTGGGGGAATTTTAATCAACTATTTTTTTTTCTTTAAATTGTTGGGTTGATGGGTTTTCACGTGAAATGTTGCTTGAATGGTCGATAATGTTTAGAATTATCTCAAAAAATGTATTATTTACAAAAAAAAACTACTAAATTTTTGAAGAACTTCGTAGTAAATCATAAAAACGTCATTTTAATGGTATAAAATGTTTAGCTATGGTTAACAACAAACATAATCAATCATAATACCAATACCAATATGAACAATAAATATTTGAATTAAATAAAGGTAATGACAGTACTCGAATCCGAGATCTCTGTGTAGACCGAACTCTGATATCATGTTAAGTCAACCGATTACTTAACATGGTACAATTGAGGTACGCATTGTACCATTGAGAGGAGTGTTTGATAATATTTGTTGTACCATAAGATTCTGTTGGACTCTTTCTCTAAAATCTGTAATAATGACAAACCATTAGGATGAAAATTTGTGTTGATTATATTTAAATTAAAGATCATAATTTATATACAGATTTGTTCAAATTTTTATGATAGGTATTAATAACAATAGAGTATGTGAAAATCTTTTTTAAATAATTGCTAAAAGTGGCAGTTTGATGAGAAGTTATGAGTGAATATGAGTTATTAAAATAGCGTAACATGAGCCATTCCAATAACTAGCTTATAACCGTGTTCTTTTTAATATTTATTTGAATTTTATTAATTATATTTAAATTTAAATATATAATATATAATATAATTGGAAATTGAGTTAAAATAAATATATATAAACATACAAAAGTAGCGTGACAAGACCATTTACCTCAGTGAGAGTTGTCATGTGCGCCTTACGCTCGCCTCTCTTCTCTCTCTTCATCATTCACCTCTTTTTTCACTCAAATTTTTTCAGCCGCCAAGATCTACCTCTTCGATTCCTCTTTCTCGATTACCCATGGACTCTTTTACCACTTCTCCACTCCTTTCCATTCCTACACACTTCTTTTTCGTGCCCAATTTGGATTTCTCTTTGTTACCATTTAGGAATCTGTTTGCTACCCTTCAATCCACTTCTTTAGTGGTTATTGAAGGTAACATTGTCTTTTCTGAGCTTTCTTAGACTCAAGTGAACACTTTTATGAGCCGTCCAACCCCTAAGGACACGTCCTCTTGGTGTGACTGACAACTTCACATGAATGGATGACTTGACAGAGAATACGAGCTACATTGACATTGGACTTACACAAAGAAGTTTAGGGCTTGCCCTCATTAAGGGGAGAGCGCACTCTCTGACCGTCCACCCCCTTGTGGGTGCGCCCTCATGTGTTGAAGTGGCAACTTGACATTGAAAGATGATTCTTTTGGTTTAATATTAATATTTTATTGAAGACTTCTCCTTTAGGATGCGCCCTGAGGGATGGATGTCCGTGATTGAAGGCCTCTAGGGGTTTGCTTGATAATTAAAGAATTCCCTCCTAGGATGTGCCCTAGGAGGGGGATGTCCGTGGTTGAAGGCCTCCAGGGGTATGCATGTGTACTGAATGCCTCATCCTGTATTCAATGGGCGCGTTCTCATTGGGGATGTAGGGTAAATCTTGGTGTGTGCTTTGGGAGCTCTGTTCCTGCATTCAATATACGCGTCCTCATTGGGGAACTTTAGAGTAATCCTGCACTTTGCACCCAAATGTTTGGGATCACTTGTCCTGCAATCTGGTGGGCGCTTCTCATTTGGGGGACAAGGATGCGTCTGATATTTGGGATAAGTCATGGCTATACTTGCAACTACTTTGATCAGGGAGACAGTTGGTAGCGGTTAGTGTCAGCTCCTAAGTTGGGTCGATGTCGTATCCGTGAAGTCCCTAGACTGTAGTTGAGCCTTGAGCCTTTGTGACTAGGCCTCATCGTTGGACATTCCTAAAGTGAGTCGAAGACCAATTCCAGAAGACGGATCATGTATCCTAGTGGACCTCGGAAATCAAAAACTAGCCCATATAAGTTACTTGCTCCCCAAGAACTACGTAGGGTTTGATCCCCTATAAATACAGGGGTACATAAGCATATTGTAAGGAGCTGGAAGTGAAGAGCTCCCCTTACAATCTCAACCTCCAATTCATCACAACCACCACACTCCGACGATTTTTCGGCAAAGAATCACCGTCATAGATCTTGATTTCGGCGATGTACCTCAAACTTTGTTAATACCAAAATTTTCCGTTAACACTTATTTCATTTTTTCGAGAAAGATAACTAAAAGTATGTTTAATATAAAGAAATATAAGTACAACAATTTTTAATGATAATTTTTTTCCAATGAAACCAAATTTACGGAGGCATTAATTTAAAGATAGTTTTGGTTATAAAAACTAGGACAATAATTTCTTCTCGGGCCTTTCTTTTGTAAAGAATGATGCACTTGTTCTGTACTTTTGTTAGTGAAACGAGGGCGGCTGAAAAATTGGAGAAGGATCTGTTTGAGTACAAGTAAAAAAATGGTCAAATGCCCTGCTTTTTTGATCAGTTAGTCCACGAAGCATTTGAATATGAACAAGGCAAATTTCCTCATGCAAATCTTTTGATTCAATCGAAGCATAATGAGTAGATGAATTTATTTTTATTATGTGACCTTTACAAATGAGACACATGCATCTCCACTTTTAAACTGCTTAAGCCAGACGTATAAATTAGTGCTTCTTGATTACCAATATTGTTAGTGAAACTCCTATTGTATTCAACTTTAATATGCTGCAAGAGTGCGAGTAGTGGTTGGAGAAGGTGCATTGGATCTCAAACTTGTATTGGCTGCGGTAATTTCGAAGCAAGAACTAAAATGAATTATCGCTAATTTTTTAATCAAATATTCGTTTTACGAAATTATGAAATTCGGACAAGACAGCCGTTCCATACTATAATTAGGACAGTTTAAGATGACTTATGCAGCAGGCAAACACCATGGTAGATGTTCTTGAGCACTGCCGTGTTTCACCATCACTTGATCTCTCCGTCACTAAATTTTTACCCCTCACTTTCTTTGACATGTTTTGGCTGAACTGGCCTTCTCTTAGCCGTGTTTACTTCTATGAAATCTCCTGTTCTAAAACTGAGTTTACGCAAACAATTGTTCCGCATCTTAAAAAATCACTAGCCTTGACTCTCAAATACTACTATCCGTTTTGTGGTAATTTATTGATTCCCACAACTCTTTCTAACAATACCACCCCTGCACTTCGTTACTTAGAAGGTGACTCGGTTTCGCTAGTTATAGCGGAGTTTAGTGGTATTGCTTCTGAAGGATTTAAGAATTTATCTGGTAATGATGCTCGAGATGTTGAGGAATTGTTTGCACTTGTTCCTGAACTGCCACGAGGTAGTATTGATATGGCTGGAGATGAAACTGTTAAGGTATCTCCTGTTTTATCTCTTCAAGTGACTTTGTTTCCGGATCATGGGTTCAGCATTGGAATCAGAAACTCGCATGTTGCTGCTGATGGAAAAACTATGTACAATTTTATCAGGACATGGACGTCCATTAGTGCTAAGCAACTTACTGGTGAAGATGAATTTAAAAATTTAGATAGCCTTCCATTTTATGATAGGAGCGTGATCAAAGACCCCAAGGGAATAGGTTTAATTTTCTTGAGGGTATATTTACGCATGGCAGAGGAATACTCGAAAGATTTTGATCAAGCAGGGGATAAGAAAGAAATGGTTCAAGCCACACTTCTGATAAATCGAGCCCAAATTCATAAACTCAAAAACTTGGTGTCGCCCCAATTACCACATGTATCAACTTTTGTGGTGGTGTGTGCCTATGTATTATGGACATGCATGGCAAAGGCACGCACAGCTCTAGGCCAGGAGATGAATGTTGAAGAAGAGGTGGCGGAGCATTTCGTGTTTGCTATGGATGCTAGGGCTCGTTTGGATCCACCAGTACCTTTGAATTATTTAGGAAATGCGGTTTTGCCTTGTTGGTCTTCCCTGAAAACCATCGAATTAGTAGCAGAAGAAGGCTTTGGGATGACAGTTAAGAAAATAAGAAGCGCTATTGATGAAAAGATAAACAATGAGTAGGGACTGTTGAAAGGGATGGATACGATTTTTGACAGGATTGAAGACACGAAAGGCCAGATAATTTTTGGGGTTGCTGGTTCGCCAAAGTTTGACTACTATAGTGCTGATTTTGGGTGGGGCAAACCCAAAAAGTACCAAGTTATTTCAGAGAAATTTGCTTGCTGGCTCGAGGGATTCAGAGGGTGATCTGGAACTTGGATTTTGCTTCTCAAAAGATGAAATGGATGCTTTCACTACTATCTTTGCCGAGGGGTTGCTCAATTAACAGAATATACTTGGTTCTCAACATGTTCAACATTTTATCCTTGTGACAAGGTTCTGATGGCCTAGCCTTGTACTGATCTAGAGTATTTGCATGTACTCTCCAAGTAACAATTACATGAGTTGAAGAATAATAAATGTCTGTATAAAGCGTGTCCAGGCAAACTCTACATCTCTTTCAAGTAAAAGCAATAATTAGGTTTTCGGCTGTCTTTCATGCCACCACATGAGTTTGGTTTCTCAGATGCTGGAGTCTTTTCCTTCTTTGGCGTGAATTTAGTATAAATCCAAGCAATCTTTTCTTAAATCCAAGCAATCTCCAGATGCTCGACTAATCTTTTTCTTATTTACGATTTATCAGCGAACAAGATAAAATATTGTTTAGAAGGGTTAATAGATTAAATGTTAAGTTACCTCGCTCTAAAACCTTAAGGTGTGAATATCATGCCGATTCGAAAAAACAGGTTCAAGTGTTTGAGTCGTAGTAGTTCTAGGCTAAAGCTGTGAGCTGGGTTAAAAATTTAAGGGTAAATGTGTCAAACTTGCTGCAAAACAAATTTAATAAAAAAAATAAAAAATAACAAGCAAGGTGTTAAATTTATTAATAACTCATCTATCAACCAAGGGAAGAAAACAATCTAGTTTCGCATAACAAGTAACTGATATTTACAGTGTTATAGTCTGAGCACTGGTTCTCAGATCAGTTGGGAGCCCAACAACTATATATGACTTGGGTTAAATCTCAAAGTGGCCACTGAAGTGAAGATCATATATCACTTTCATCACTCAACTCAGCGGGGTATCGTTTCAATCACTAAAGTCGTCATAAATATCAAACAGATAACTCTAAATATGTATTCGAAAAGTAAAAATAACTTTTCTCGAGTTCTACACATATTTCTTTAATATTACTACAACCAAATGAAAATTTATGAATTCTAGTATTTCAGATAATTTATTTAGATTTTAAAAAAATTCATTTACTATTTATTGTTAATTAAATCAAGTAAATAACTATAAAATTAAAAATAAATAGTAAATAATTTTTTTAAAATCTGAATATAATATCATAAATACTAGAGTTCATAACTTTTCATTTGGTTGCGGTAGCATTCAAGAAATATGTGTAGAACTCGAGAAAAGTTATTTTTACTTTTCGAATACATATTTAGAGTTATCTGTTTGATATTTATGACGACTTTAGTGATTGAAACGATACCCCGCTGAGTTGAGTGATGAAAGTGATATATGGTCTTCACTTCAGTCGTCACTTTGAGATTTAACCCTATATGACTTCTCTAAGAGAATCTTCAGGTTGCATTGCCGTGTCTTCAAATTTTGACATTGAAAAGTACACTTAGAAAAAAGGCATTACAATGCTGATTCCTCCGGATGCAATTTATCTATACTGGACAATATCTCTTGGTTGAATTAGTACAAGTGCAAAGTTCTGCTTCCAAATTTAGTAATTAAGTCATCACGTTTCGGACATTTATAGGATTAACTTTGATTTGGTTATCGGTTGAATATTGATGAATAATTTCTGTGGACTGCAGTTTCAGGGCTGAGCATAATGCCGGCACCAGCTATACGATGTCAAACTAAAATCAACTTGGTTGCTTAATATATTGGCACCGTTGTTTCTAATATTTTTTGTGTCTCAATTTTGTTGTCATCATATATAGCTGAGGTGACCAATCTTTTTATAATCAATCGGCTGTATCAAATACATAACACAGAAGCCTCGTGATTCCACAGGTTCTATGCAGTTTTGCCCTTTTACTTTTCTATGAAGAGACTGTCTCTAGATTCGGATATGTGATAAGAGAAAATCCATAGGGGTTGCCAATGCTTACTTAGCTTGGCTTCTTCGGTTGCCAAATTACAAGAGTTGCGTGGTTGCCTAAAGGTTGTCAACCAAAGTTGTCAAAAGTACATTAAAATTCTATTTAGGAAATGAAGGCATGACGTAGTTCAGTATAAAACAGCACAGACACTGATATTGGATCCGACTCTACATGGATGGAAATGGATCAAGCCTAGCAACTGGAACACAAACCAAAGGATGAGCCCTGGGAAGGGTCAAACCTAAACCTTCTTCCATGTTCACTGTGTTCTTACCGTTCTGCCCTTCACCTCCTAATTTCCATTCAAAACATTGTATCAGTACAGCAAGAGCTGTTTGGACAACCTGCAATGCTAGTGAAGTCCCTGGACACCCTCTTCGCCCGCTTCCAAATGGCAACAGATGAAAATGCTGTCCTCTAACATCCAACTGACTCTTTCCATTCCTTATATCATCACTACTCATGAAAAATCTTTCGGGTTTGAATTCAAGTGCATTTTCCCAGTAGTTTGAGTCTCGTCCAAGAGCCCAAACATTAACAAAAAGTCTAGTCTTGGCTGGTATGCGGTAGTTTGCAATGGTACAATCTTCACTCGCTTCTCTTACTATAAGTGGACCGGTAGGGTGAAGTCTGAGTGTTTCTTTTACAATAGCTTGAAGGTAAGGGAGATTCGCGATATCAGATTCTTCAACTAATCTGTTCTTTCCGACAACAGTATCTATTTCTTGTCTAGCTTTTTCCATGATGTTTGGATGGTTGATTAGCTCTGCTAGTGCCCATTCTGTTGTGATGGCAGAAGTTTCTGTTCCAGCAGCAAATATATCCTGCAATTTTATACAAGAACAAGTTATGTGTCGACTGTAATTATTTTCCAAACGTTTATGTAAATTTCTGATTTCCACTCTCCAGTTGAATAAAGAACCAGATTAGAAGTCAACTGTTACACATGTAATTTATTAATGCAAGATGATTTAATCAATTAACTCCGTCAAATCTGCAGGCCAGCCAGATGCTTATCCGAAATTTACTTGAAATCTAGGTATGTTGTATCCTCTCCAACTTATCATGATGAACAAAGACTTAACTTTTCATGAGAAAAGTGACATAATTTTTTATTCAGTTCGACTTCGTTTTAGGATCTAAATGATGATGGTTCCTGAAAGTTTAAGAATTTTAGAAAAGTATAAAGCAGTTAATTAAAGAAAATGAACAGATATAGCAAAACTACTAATCTGCAGTGTTAGCTTAGATAATTATTACCAGTATGAAAGCCTTGATGTTCTCTCTGCTCAATTTAATCTCAAGACTCTCATCTTCTGATATATCAAGTAAGATATCAAGCAAGTCTTTTTCAACGTGTCCTCCATCGCTATTATCTTTCCTCTTCCTCCTCACGTCTCTGTGCTCTTCTATAATCCTCTCCATCATTTTGTCAAACCTTCCACGTATATCCACAAGTCTCTTCCTTATTCCCTGTAAATCCAAATTCTTGCAAAACCATATATAATCGGAGACATTAAACTTCCCTGTAATTTCAGCTACCTCTTTGATTAAGTTCTTAACTTCTCCGGCTTCATCCTCATTCTCTGAACACCTCTCCCTCATTAGCATTCTTGAAATCACATTGTTGGTTAGCCTCATAAGCTCACCTCCAATATCGACAGCCTTCCCAGATTTCGCCTTTTTCAACAGTACATTCACCATACTCTCAATCTCATGGCGTCTAACTGGTTGAAGAAGATCAAGAGTTCGACCACCAAGAAGCTCAGACATGCAAAGTTTCTTTACAAACTTCCAGTATGGTCCATACGGAGCAAACGAAAAGTCTTGTGAACCATATGTTAGGTAATCTGTGGCCTCAGTTTGAGGCCGGTCTGACCAAGATGCCTCGTGTGTTTTAAGAAACTCTTTTGCCATTTCAGGCGACGAGGCAACAATACAAGGATTAGAGCCGAGGAATAAATGGATTAAAGGTCCATAACGTGTCGAGAGCTTGTGAAGGGCCTGATGGGGTATAGGAGCAAGAAGGTGGAGATGACCAATGATTGGAATTCTAAGAGGGCTAGGTGGAAGGCTAGAGGTGTTTCGATTTTTGAATATGGCTCGTAGTATAATGGTCGGGATGAGCCAAATGAAGAAGTAAACTAGATAAACTTGTAAATCCGCCATGATAGTTAACTTAGAGAAGAAGAAGCAATGTGGTGTTGAATATTCCTCATGATGCAGTTTATTTATACTAAGCAATATTTTGGTTAAATGAGTATAACTGCAAAGTTCTGCTTCCGAATTAAGTAATTAAGTCATATTGATTCAGACATTTATTGGACTGATAATGATATGATTATCGTTTAGACTGTGATGGGTATTTTATGTAGACTGCAGTTTTAACTCTAAGTATGCCGGCACAGACAATTGACATTTTCCAAATATGTATTGTCAAAATGACCAACTTGGTTGCTTAATGTATCCGAAACTTTTGTCTCTTACAGTCTTTGTATGTCGTAACTTTGTTGTCATATATTGCACAGATGACCGATATTTTATCAACAGTAGGTCGCATCCAATCCACATTACACAAGCCTCTCGAATCAGCATGTTGTATTGCACACAGTCTTGCCAATATTTTTTTCAATAAAGAGACCGTTTCTAGATTTTGATACGATACAGTGATGCCAAGCTAAAACTTGATGCCACAGATGACCTTCTTCAACTAAATTGTACCTTTTCCGTTTGTATACACACTTTTTTTGTGCCTGTCACAACTATCTATACTCTTTATTAAAAGCTGAAAACCCCTCTAAATGGTATGCCATGTATACCGCGGTATTTTTATCTTAATATTATTATATGTTATTTTTATCTTAATATTATTATATTATTATTAATACAATTCTAAATAAATATAATAAGATTTATTATTAAATTAAAAACTTATACTTACTATTTATTAAAAACAGAACATCTGTTATTGGTATGGTATGTCATGTATACCACAGTATACATATATTTATTATCTTAATAATCTTAATATAATTAACATAATTCTAAATTAATATAATATGATTTATTATTTAATTAAAAGTTAATTTTTATTACTTTATTAAAAACAAAAACTCACTCTTAATAATGTAGTATGTCATATACAACGGTAAACATATAATTATTATATTAATATAATTAACATAATTCTAAATTAATATAAATAAGATTTATTATAAAATCAAAATCACATATCCAACTTAATGTTCTCATATGTTGATACATATAATTTGATTGAGATCAAAAGATTTTTTATATTACCTATTATTTTATAAGTTACTTTCGATGAGTACAATTCTTATCTCTCCTACTTCTAACAATTACAGATGAGTATTTTATTCGTCCCATCGATCTTACTCTGTTCTCACGCCCCATTCGGGACGGGAATTTGAGACATTATTCCTGTTCAGGACACAGGAACAAGGAACAGAGAAGAGAAGTATAAAAACAACTCGGGGATCGGTGACAGGAACGGAGAAAAGTACATAAAAATAATTCGGGATTAGGGACTTGATTGATAAGACTTGATTGATAAGGAAAACTCTTTTTCGTTGGAACACAATAGTACAAAGCCAAATTTGGGTATCTCTCATACTTCTAACAACTACATTCGGGACGAGAATTTAAGAAATTAGAAATTATTCGCGTTGAGGACAAGAACAGAGAGAAGTATAAAAACAACTCAGGGATTGATGGCGGGAATGGAAAGAAGTATAATAAAATTATTCGGGGGATCGAGGACTTTATTGATAACGAAAACTCTTTTTCGTTGCAAAACAATAGTACAAAGCCAAATTTTGGTTAGTACGATATATCTAAATTAATTTGTTTCATTCCAAACTCATGTTCGATTCGCTGCAATTGCATAATTATATAAGTTAGTTATTTATTCAATTTCAATTCTTTGATTTTACCAAATATTTGATTATTTCTATCGACATAATTAAATAATATTTATTTATTATAGACTTTCATATTAATTTCATGTAAAATTCTCTGCAAGTACATATTTAAATAAAACTTATAAATTATTTTTATTCTCAATATTTTAAATTACCTTTTTAGTAATTTAATTTTTAATCTTGATCCGTGCTTAGCACGGGTTATGAGCTAGTATCATTAATTTTACTTTTGAACTTGCGATTTGGTCTTTGATCACATTATAATATCAAGTGCTAAATGTGATCTGCCTATATAGAATATGATTGCACACAATGAGCATAGTTTTAATTAAGAATATTACAGTATATAGGATTGTCAGGGAAAGGGTGCAAGATTGTCTTCTGCGACCTTTTAATTTTCTCCCTGTATAAGAAACTATAAGATACTCGATTTCTGGGTAAACTGGTAAATCACATTACTTGCTAATGTGAGTTTTTTAGTTAGGTGTGGATATTTTACTTACATGGCCTCATTGTTATTATCTCTACCGTATAGTAATTGCTCTATGGCAAAATGAAATTTGCTGAATCGCTTCTCTTCCTCTGTGGAAGGAAAGTAGACTGATTGTTTACCCCCTGGAGCAGCAATATCAAAATTTTGGACCGAAGACATTGATCCCTGAGGCCACTCTCCAAGGACCTGGCATGGTAAATGCTTCATGCCTTTCATACTGTCCAGCTTTATTCTTGCTGAAGAACAAAGAAACAACAATTAGATCTCTGTAAGCACATAGAAAATTGATAAGTAAATGAATAAAACTGTCAAATGCTTTGCTGTTTTAGTAACTAAGACCACATCATTCAGTGTGTTTGTAATTTTGGAATGACAAGAAGGTTTCTATACTGAACAAGTTTATTTAATTTTGTACCCTGAGATGTGAAAGTAGCTCCGTAAGAGAGAATAATTGTGCTTTTTTGTGTTTAGGCTGAAACTATCTACCGAGCATTTAAAAGTTTTGGCTAAATTAAGCTAAAACAAATACCGCCCTTCTAGCAACTTTTTGATATGTGCTTGTTATAATAAAATCAGCAGAATTCATCGCTAACAAATCAGCCATAAACTGACATAATAAGTGGTATTCTGGGTCCAACTCTGTCCATCTTAAAGCAAAATCGTCATACTTAGTTTTTTCCAGAGCATGAGCAATGGTTCTTATGTTATGAAGCATTTAACACTGTAGATGCTTACATTTGTAGATTACAAAGAACACTACAAAATAAGTGAGACTAAATTGCGAAATAAATCTGAGGTACTCCTAGTCTGCTTCCATCATTGTAGTTCTCTATTATAAGATCTGATTTACAATCCAGAAGCCTATAAATCTTTTCATTAGCATCCTGGTAATCAGAAAAGGAATGATGAGATGATCTTAAAAGAACCATGCAACTATAGACATTTTGCAAAATGAGTCTGTTTATAACATGCAGCATAAACGACTGAGTGTTAATGCAAGTGCATAATGTGGTCAACGTCTGGTTGCTTTGGCTGACACATGGCTCCTTTCTATCGATTTCCTCCAGTATCCAGATTTCCAGAGACGGACTCTAAAACAGGCACGTTTTGTGCACAAATGACAGCATAGACTCCTCCTAAGTTCTTAAAAACAATGCAGACTAGTAAACTTAAACCAAATTTGAGCAGATAATCTTTTAACACTCTCGCTAGTTATCAGCAGTCCCAGGAGACCATCTCATGTTTCAAATTTGAATCATATAGGTATGCACGTAGATAATGTTGTTTGTGCATCTTTCAGACTCAGTACCACTATGCTTGTTTTGTGCTCCTCGAGAGTAGGGACCAATATGTGAGAAGAAATTTTATATTCTTCTTTCCAGCACAAGAAATTGCCACCATCGAATCTGTCAGGTTTTATCAAGTCTTGATTCAGTAGAGATTTCATATCCATCTCTTGTTAATAATAATTTTAATATTGTTGGTAAAACAATTAGTCAATATGGAGAAGGATCTTCCAATTCTTCACAATAATCTGGTACTAATAAATAAAGATAAATGCTATATGATCAATATTTTTTAAGGAAATTTTCCCAGTTACAAGAACAATCTTCTGTGTGGTTATTAACGAAATTATTCCCACTGCTAATAAGGAACATAAAGGACTACAACTAAAAGTTCAGGATCTTTCCTAAATTACTCATGAAACTCATCTTGAAAAATGTATAAATTGAAAAGTAGTCTTACTAAAGGAGCCCTCTTTATATATCAGTGGTCTCTTATTACAATGTATCTTTTCCTCTTTCCTAGGCACTTTGATGCGTTGTTGATTATAATTCAAAGGATGAGCCCTGGGAAGTGTGACAACTTGCAATGCAAGTGAAGTCCCTGGACATCCTCTTCGTCCGCTTCCAAATGGCAACAGATTAAAATGCTCATCCAACTGGCTTTTTCCATTCCGTATTTTTTCTTTCCTCATGAAAAATCTTTCAGGTTCGAACTTAAGTGCATTTTCCCAGTAGTTTGAGTCTCGGCCAATAGCCCAAATATTAACAAAAAGTCTAGTCTAGTAGTTTGCTATGGTACAATCTTCTCTTGTTTCTCTTACTGTAAGTGGAGCGGCAGGGTGAAGTCTTAGTGTTTCTTTTAGAATAGCTTGAAGGTAAGATAGACTCGCGATATCAGATTCTTTAACTAATCTGCTATGTCCAACGACATTATCTGTTTCTTGTACAGCTTTTTTCATAATGTTTGGATGGTTGATTAGCTCTGCAAGTCATTTGTATAAATCGCCATGTCATTTGTTATCATCTCTGCAGCAAGACACAAGTCACATAGTGCGTGTTTGGAATATCACAAAAAAGTTGATTTATAGTTTAAAATGAGTAAGTGCTTAAGTTGATGTATTCTTATAAGTTTTACGGGTGTTTGGATAAATTTACTAGTGAAGAATTTGCTAAATTAAATTTGAAAAAATAATTATTAAATACAATGATTTCAACACTTGCATTTTAAATTAAAAAAATATTTAAAAACACAAAGGTAAAAATATAAAGTATTAAAAAAATAAAAAAATCAAAGAATAAGTTGATAAGTTAAGTAAAATGTTGGTGATTTCTACCATTCAACTTATCAATTTATAAGTTATAAGTTATCAAATAAGCTGAGTACATAAACACCCTGAAATGGGTTTATAAGTCATAAGCTCTTATAAAACACTGCCCAAGCTAGAGGTGGCCAAACGGGCGGGTTTATTCAGCTCGCACAGCCCGGCACGGTACTTTATTCGGATATTATTCGGCCCGATTGACCGCGAATAATTCGGCCTGATTCGTAAGCTAGTCAGTGCCGAATACGATTCCATTTTTCAGAACCCGCGAACCGGCCCGAACCGCCCGAACCGCCAGAACCGCCCGAACCGCCCGAACCGGCCCGCACGGCTCGAACCGCACGAACCGGCCCGCACGGCTCGGACCGCCCGAACCGGCCCGCACGGCTCGTTCACTCGCCCACTCGCCCACTCGCCCACTCGCCCAACGGTCTTCTAGCCGTTGCCCTGCCGCCTGTTCTGTCCGGCTGTCCGCCTGTCCCCCACCCCACCCCACCCCACCCCACCCCACCCCACCCCAACCCAACCCAACCCAACGGAACGGACACATATTTGTCACTATAAATACATGTTTGTCTTCTAAATTTCTAATTCACCAATTTCTCTCAAAATCTCAATCTCTCTTGCTAGTTGCTGGCTTGCTGCTACTGCTTTATTTCTCATTCTTCTCTACTGCTAGTCTGCTACTGCTCTGTATTACATTTTATTTATTCATACAAGATTTTGCATTTTATTTATTTTTACAACATTTTACAAAAAAAAAATGGAACAAGGAAGAGGTACTGTATCGTCTCAAGATTCAACCCCTGTCTCTATGCTACCACCTCGATCTCGATCTACCACCGAAGAAGGTACGTTTCATTTTTTTTTAATTATAATTTTTTGGTTGATTTAATTTGTGTGCTTTTATTTTATGTATTTTCATAAATTTAAATATTGTTTCGATTTTAGTTTTTAAAAAGTTCATAGTTTTTTAAAAATTCATATTTCATATATTTCGTTTTTATTTTTAAAATCTTGGTTTAAAAATCTTGTTTTTAAAATCTTGTTTTCTTTTATTTTGTAAAATTTGTTTCCTTCGAATTTATTTTTATTTCCTTTTTAATTTATTCATTTTGTAAATTTTTGTAGGTGGTACGAGTTCGAGACAATCATCGCACGTTTGGACATATTTTGATAAGGTGGCAATACCGGATAATCCAAATCGATTTAAAGCTCATTGTTTGCTTTGTTTACAAAATGGTCGACAACAAGCCCCATTTAGTTATGCCAAGGGAACGGGTACGGGTACACTTAATCGGCACTTGGAAAACATTCATGGAATTTCGAAGGCGAGTCATGAAAGTGGAGAAGCACGTGGAGGTCAACAACAAACACAAATTGGTGGTTTCATGACTTCGTCCCCCGGTGGAGGTATGCCTTTCTCTTATAATAGAGATAGAATGGTTGAAGATTTTGCTACATATGTTACTTTAGAGGAGTTACCTTTTTCCCACGGCGAGAGTCCGAATTTAGAATATATGGTTAAACATTCACTAAACCCGGCATTTAGAAAAATACCTAGGAACACACTTAAACGTCACACACAAAAACAATATTATGCTCAACGTGCACAATTAATTGAATACTTTCGTGATTTTGATGGTATGGTTTCTTTAACTAGTGATTGTTGGAGTTCGAGTCAAGGTGAGCCTTATATTTGTGTTACGGTTCATTGGATTAGTGACTACTTATTAGAAAAACGAATTATTGCTTTTGATGTTATGGATGAGTCACACACTGGTTATAACATAAAACAAAGAATTTTAGATACAATAAAGGAATTTAATTTGTTTAATAAGGTATTTACGATATCTTTAGATAATGCTGCTGCTAATAAAAAAGCCATTGATTATATTAGGCCCGATATTCCTTTAGCTTTAGATGGAGTATTTTTACATGTTAGATGTTGTGCTCACATAATTAATTTGTCGGCCAAAAAAGGAATTTCACAATTAACTCATTTATTAGAACCTATTAGGAAAATAATTAAATATCTACGTTTTGCGGGTACATATAGGTCTAAGTACAAAAAATTGTGTAAAGATAATGGATTAAGGCCAAAGAAGTGGGGTATCGATTGTTCTACGAGATGGAGTTCGACTTATAAATTATTAAATGATGCAATTAAATATAAGACAATTATTACCGAATTATATAATGAAGACCCAAGCCACCAATACGATGATGGACTTATTACCGAACAAGCTTGGGAGTTGGCATCTACGGTACGTGACATACTTGCTTGTTTTGAACATGCTACTACGATTTTTTCTTATGTTTATCAACCAAATGTACATCATGTTATTATTGAGTGTGTTAGTATTGTTACTACTTTAAAAGAATACGAAGAAAATGCATTTTTTAGTGAGGTTATTTTTGATATAAAAGTTAAGTGGATCGAATATTTTACCGACTTTCCTTATATTTATGGTGTTGCATGTCTTCTTGATCCTGGTGTTAGAAAAGAAGGTTTAGAAAATATGTTAGAGCATTATTATCAAGTGTTAGGAGTTTCATATAATCATGAATTGTATGTAACTAATTGTTTAGGTTTTTTGTATCGTCTTGTAGATATATATGCTCCAAAAATTCAAAGTTCTATACCACCTAAGAGTAGTAGTAGTGTTAGTAGGTTTAATAGTACTATTTCATCTATACTAAGCAAAAAACAAAAAGTTAGAATTTCTGAATCATCTTCCGTACCTTCTTCTGCTTTTAGTATGGTTCGTGAATTTTTTTCTTATCATTATGAGTTAAATGATGATTTTGAAATACTAACATGGTTGAAGAATCATGAGTTACAATTTCCAGTTTTAGCAAAAATCGTAAAGGATATTTTAGTAGTCCCCGCTTCTACAATTGCGTCCGAGTCCGCTTTTAGTGCAGGTAGAAGAGTGTTGGACGAGAAGAGATCAAGTCTTTCGCCAGATGTTGTAAAAATTTGTGTTTGCAAAAAAGATTGGGATCAAGCTGCAAAAAGACAACAAGGAAAAAAAGAAGATAACTCGGATGGCGAAGAAGATCCATGGATGACAATGAATACTTCGGATTCTGACACATCAACTACTCACGAACAACAATAAATAATGGATAGTTATTTTTTGTTTTGCACTTTAGAAATTTATTTAATTTGAATTGTAATTTTATATGTTTATGCGGTTTGTTCCGTTTTTTTAGAGAGGAGTCCTCTCAAATAATTTGTACAATATTTTTGAAATTAATAAAATTTATATGAGGTACCGTCCTCTTTTATCACAAATTAACAAATTAAAAATTAATAAGTAATTATAAGATTACAAATAATATGTAATTCGTAATTAAATATAACTTGCATTATGCATGTCTAGCACGTGGCAGCTTCTTCAAGACGTGGCAGCTTCAAGTTGTGACAGACGCAAATATATGAGGCTGTCTGTCAGTGAGTGAATTAATTATGCAAGTTGCACAGCCCGTACTCGCCCAGCCCGCCCGTATTCGCCCAGCCCGCCCGGCTCGTTCGCCCAGCCCGCCCGGCTCGTTCGCTCAAAAACCAGCCGTATCGCCCAGTATTCGCCCAGCCCGGCTCGCACATTCGCCCGCCGACTCGCCGTGCCGATTCCGGTTTTACCTTTTCCGATTCAAGCCCGGCTCGTAACCGGCCCGTACATCCTTAGTGCCGGTTCCGTGCTCGCCGGAGCCGAGCCCGACCCGTGACAAGCCCGACCCGGCTCGCACGGACCGCCCAAGTGGCCACCTCTAGCCCAAGCCCATAATCTTTTGTTTCTTTTTGTCTAGAAATTGTTAATAAACACAAAGTCTTCTGTAGACTTTAGAGGGTGTTTCGGAATACCTCATAAAACACTGATAAGAATTGTTGGCTTCTCTAAAATAGGGTGAAAACCGCAAGTGGCTGTAATGGTTCATTTTGTTTCACAAGAAATTTTAAAAGGGTTTTTGATGCTCAAACCAAACACAAATATAAGTGTTATTCACTTATTACAACACTGTTTGACCACTTGTACTGAATCAGTGAATCTTAAACAGCATACTATTTGTTACTAATTTGCGTCCTAACACTGTTTGACCACTGGCATCAAATCTATATATCGATAGTCTCTTGTTAGTTGTTACAATGTATTTTTTCCTTTTTAATGCATTAAATCATTAGTACAGTTTTTAGACAAGCTCTCCTAATGGATGGAAATGGATCAAGCCTAGCAACCGGAACCCAAACCATAGGATGAGCCCTAGGAAGTATTACACCCAAGCCTTCGTCCATGCTCACAGTATTCTCACCATTCTGCCCTTCACCTCCTACCTTCCATTCAAAACATTGTATCAATACAGCAAGAGTTGTCTGGACAACTTGCAATGCAAGTGAAGTCCCTGGACATCCTCTCCGTCCGCTTCCAAATGGCAACAGATGAAAATGCTGTCCTCTAACATCCAACTGTCTCTTTCCATTCAGTAAACTTTCACTGCTTATGAAAAATCTGTCGGGTTCAAATGCAAGTGCATTTTCCCAGTGGTGTGGGTCTCGGCCAATAGCCCAAATATTAACAAAGAGTCTAGTCTTTTCAGGTATGTGGTAGTTTCCAATGGTACAATCTTCACTTGTTTCTCTTAATGTTAGTGGACCAGCAGGGTGAAGTCTGAGTGTTTCTTTTACAATAGCTTCAAGGTAAGGGAGATTCATGATATCAGATTCTTCAACTAATCTGTTCTTTCCAACAACATTATCTATTTCTTGTACAGCTTTTTCCATAATGTCTGGATGGTTGATTAGCTCTGACAGTGCCCATTCTATTGTGACAGCACAAGTGTCTTTTCCAGCTACATATAAATCCTGCAATTAAATGTAAGTATGGGTCAACTGTTGTCATCTACCTTTTGTATTCATACTCATTTCTACTCTCCAAATGAGTAATCAGCAAAGAATAAGAAATATAATTACAAGAAATTGAAGTTAACTGCTTACATTTGTAATTATTTATGCAAAATTATTTAGTTGATCCCTAACATTGTAGTCTGTAGATGATGTGCGAAATTATATTTTCCACTAGATTTTTAGGTATTCTCTGTGAAATTGGATTTTCATTTCATTTTTCAACAGTATAGCAAGACAACTAATGTGCATTAGATAAAAGTTACCAGTATGAAAGCCTTGATGTTGTCTCGGCTCAATTTGATCTCCAGGCTCTCATCTTCTGATATATCGAGTAAGATATCAAGCAAGTGTTTCTTTACGTCTTCTCCATTTCCTTTCTCTTTCCTCTTCAACTTCGCAATTATGTGCTCCTCTGTAATCCTCTCCATCATTTTGTCAAACCTTCTACGGACATCCACAGCTCTCTTCTTCATTCCCTGCAAATCTAAATTCTTGCAAAACCATATGTAGTCAGACACACTAAACTTCCCTAAAATTTCCGATACCTCTCTTTTCAATTTATTTATAAATAAAAGAAGTGTCATAGAAGATGGTCACTTACATAAATTTGAAATAAGGGTCATAGAAAGTAGGGATGACCAATTATTAGAATCCTGAATCTAAGAGGGCTAGGTGTGGAAGGCTAGAGGTTTTTCGACGTTGGAAAATGGCCGTGCCTCAGAGTATAACAGTTAAAAGATCAGGAACCTTTGCTTGTATTCTATTTGTTAATTGTTATTCAACGTCAGCTGTATATTTGCAGATGTAATAGTTCCAACAGAAAGGGCAGCCTGTATACGTAACCTGGCTTCCTCTACACTGAGATTCTGATAACCTGGATTCTGATACAGTTGGTTGCTATTGATCTATTCCTCTATGCTGAGATACTGATAACCAGGATTCTGATACAGTTGGTTGCTATTGATTTATCTCAATTTTAAAAGTAGTTTGACCCTTCCCTGACAGTTGTAAATAAGCACCCTGCCAATTATCCATGTTGGATAACCCAACACCTTCATTTGTGCCACTCATGAACCTTTTCGGTTTAAAGTGAACTTCATCATTCCAGTAGTTTTGTCTCGGCCAAAAACCCAAAATTAACAGAGTCAAGTCTTTGCTGATATTTAGTTCTTGGTAGTTTGCAGGAGTGCAATGTTTTTTTTGATGAATTGTTGTACTTGTACAATATCCATTCTTCCATAAATCTGTTTTCCCATTACTCTCAGTGACGAATTTAATAAGAAATGGTAGAATGGAATTATAGTGAAAGACTAATGCGATATTGAAACTACATTCTATTCTAATACCAACATGCCGAACAAGATTAATGTACAAAGCCCAGACCCCTCAGGCTCATTGCTCAGAAGATGAAATGAAGATTTTATAACACTTAATAAATAGAATCACAATCCCAGACCTCTATCTAAGTATCTATATATTGAAGGAAAGAACCAAAATCAAGATACTCCAGAACTCTCACAATCTTCGCATCTCACCGCTCAACTACTTGTTTGCTCCTTTAGTTATATTAATTTTCCTCCTAGCCAACTTATAGATTCCAGCGACTCTCCTTCCCCTGATTTTTTTTCTCAGGTATCTAAAAGAAAATTTTCAGAATTGAATTTTTAAAAAAAAATAGGTTTATGTGTCTTACAAATGAATATTTGTCCTAACAAATTTTGAGGATAAGCGAGAATTGAGGGTGCGCGAGAATCAAACTCAGGAGACACGACAAGAGATAAACCCTAAACCACCTGACCTGAGCTATCTTATTGCGCTCAGAATTAAGATACTCCAGAACTCTCGAAACCTTCGCATCTCACCGCTCAACTACTTGTTTGCTCCTTTAGTTATGTTAATTTTCTCTATGAACGTGTGTGGTAAATTACTTTTGTGAATAAATAACGAATTTTATCAGTTTAAAAGTCTTGTACAAACCCACATTCTACGTTCTCCCCCATCTCCATAGACTGGGCATGCATATAGGGTTTACGTAGACTAGGCATGCATCTAGATTCTAGGTGAACGATTCTAAATTCTTTGTAGAACCAAGGCATCACTTATTTCGGATGGTTTAAACAATTTTCCCTGCAAAAATGATGGTTAAAACTATAAAACCAGGAAAGTTTAAAAATAACAAATATTAATTATTAAATGATATAAATTATGTTCTAATTTTATTAACCCAATCTAGTGGTTGGAACTTGGAACTCCCCTCCTCTGTATGCGAGGTGGGGCGATCGATTCCCCTCTCCAACAATAACATGTCAAGATTGAAAGTTGGTTCCTGACGCTTCCACGGCAATATGAAAGTTAATTAAATCGTATATGTGTATTCTTGTAAAATCGATTTGAGGGTGGTACCTTCTTCTATATAAATTATACTCCCTCCGTCCCTCTCAATTCTTTACATTGAGGGGGAACGGCACGAAGGTTCAGAAAAAGTATAAATTAATAGAGAAAATAAGAAAAATGAGTAAAGTGGTGGGATCAATTAATATTTAATGTATAAAATGAGTATAAAGTATGTATAGTGGATGAAAGTAATGAATGTGATTGGAGTTTATATTATAAAATATTACTATTTTTGGCATTTAAAGAAATGAGAGGGACGTACCAAAAAAGAAAGTGTAAAAAAATGAAAGAGATGTAGGAGGGAGTAAAAGAAAAGAAAATTGTATAATGATATCGGATTAGTTTGCCGTCAATCATCTCTTAGTAAATTGAACGGTTTTGTTTTCGTCTTGTTCGACCAAGAAAAACATTTTATTTGTCTGTTAAATAATTTTTTTTAAAAAAAGAAAATTATAAGAGAAAAACGACTAAGAACTATGAACAGGAAGTCTCAACCCCAAACACACACAAATTAGAGAAGACTTCTCAACTTACGGTTAAGAAAATAATGAACACGTTATATTTAGACAATAAAGTCAAGATTATTTAATTTGATTTTGGATCTAGTCCTAAATATGCAAAAGTGGACCCAGCTCAGAATCCCCACTTTCCTGGCAAAAAACAACACTAACTAGAAATACTCTGTATGCGAATTGTGTCACCTCACCTGCCTATAAATACAGACATTCCTTTTCTTTACCATTCACTTAAATTTTCTAACCATTTCATTAGTACTAGATTTACTTTTACATCGAAATGGCTCAGATTAGCAGCTTCATTTTCAAGGCCCTTATGGTTGCCCTGGTGGCCTCCGTTGTGGTTTCCGGACAGGACATGCCTCCTGCTCCCGCACCCAAACTCGATTCAGCTGGGTTTTCTCTCGATAGCTCCACTGCGTTCGTCGGAACTTCCTTGATTTTCTCTCTTATTGCTCTCATGAGGAACTGAACTTCTTTGTCCTGCATATAGTACATCTACTCTGTTTGTGACTCAAATAAATCTGATGTATCGTTACATCAAGTTGTCGAATTTTTGTTATATATTGTGGAGATTTTATATTGTATAATGTATACGTAGAAGACATTTATCATCAACGTAGACAATTCTCAATTGCAAGTTATGTAAGTTTGTCATTTCTGTGGCCGGGGAATCAATAATCCAGTTATTGCATTTTTAGTGTTGCATTAGTTATGATATGTAAATGATTATTGCATTTTACGGTCTTAAATATATTAAATCCTTATGATCTTATCCAAAACTCTGTTCAGAATTGTCAAATCAATCTCAATCGTTGGATCTAATATTTTTTCACTTTTTCTTAAACTCTGTGCTCAACCTCAATGTAAAGAATTGAGGGGGACTGAGGGAGTATACTTTAATAAAAAAAGGGAGTATACTTTAATAAAAAAAAATGATCAGTTCCATTAATACTAATATTCAATTCATATTACATATCAAAATAATAATGATCGTTAGATTTTTAAATAGATAGATGGGAATCGTTGGATCGAATATGAAAAAGTGTATTTGGTTGTTAGTTGAATTATACTAAAAAATATATTTTGACAATTTAAACCAAATACATGAATTTTTTTTTAAAATCGAATAGAACTCCACTTTCTTCTATCTTTAGTTTTGGTATAGTTTTAATTGTAAAAAACATTGTTAAATCATCACTAAATTAAAGATTATTTCGTTTGATCTTAAAATAGATGGATGAAAACCGTTGGATGTAATATTAAAAAGTGTATTTGGTTATTAGTAGAACTATATTCAAATATTAAAAAGAGTACTTTCATAATTTAAAACATATATAAATAAATTTTCTAAGTTGAATAAGAATTATTAATGTAAAAATTTGTCACTTTATTAAACCATCACTAAATTGAGTTTCGTGTGTGTCGTGTAACGTTATAATCTGATTTTTATAACTCAATAGTTAATTGAGTGTCTAAAATCTAATAAATAATTTTTTAAAATTAATAACATAAAAATATTTAAAAAAGACAAGTAATATATTTATAGATATTAAAAAAAGTCTCGTGCGTTGCACGAGATCTTATCTAAAACTTTGATACATGTACTGTCAAATCATTAGGTACCGTTGATTTTGAATAAATAAATAAAAATCGTTAGATCTAATATTAAAAATTATATTATATTGTTATTAGAATTATATTCAAATACTAAAAAGTGAATTTTAATAATATAAACCAAATATGAGTAGATTTTCTAAGTTGAATAGAATTATCAAGGTAAAAATTCATAAATTTTTCTTCTATTCTGTTCTTGAAAGGAGTAATTTCAGTTGATAATAATGACTAAATCATCAATAAATTAAAGATAATATCTTTAACTAATATTCCTATAAATTTTAAAAAAATAAAAAATATTTGATCTCTTACTTAAGAACGAAACATTAAAAGTTTGGTCGGTCGTTGGTCAGTACATTTTTTTGGTACATTGTGATTTTACTTAATTGCCCTTACTTAACAATACTTCGTGTTTTTACTTAATTACCCTTAATTATTTATAAATATATATTATTATATAATAATATTACCTATTTATAACCAATTACCTTTTTCACCTAAAATACATTACTTTTTCTATTTTTTCTTAAAAATTCCCCTATTTTTCCAAAAATATCACGGACAATTACATTTTTTAACTAAAACATGTTAGCTTTTTTATTTTTCCTTAATAAAACCCTTCCTTTTCCAAAAATATCATGCGCAAACATTTAGTTATTTATTTCAAAACCTATTTTAATATTTTAATTATTTAAAAAAGTTTACCTATTTTAACATGCCTACTTATTTTTCTTAAAAAATGCAATTACTAAAAATATTAAAATATAAATAATCAAATCTTTAGTTACTTATTTTAAAATTTATTTTAAAATTTTAATTATTTAAAAAAGTTTACCTATTTTAACATGCCTACCTATTTTTCTTATAAAATACAGTTAATATAAATATTAAAATATAAAATTACAACTATTATAAATAATCCGTGCATCGCACGGATTTTAAGCTAGTATGATTAAAGCAAAGATTGTAGTCGATGTAGAAAATGAAAATCTCAAATACAGTTCAAATAACTTTTTTGAGTTTCTGAATAAAATTATTTTATATTATAAAAGAAATAATCAAAAGTTCTATATATAAAAAATATATTAATTTTTTTCATATTTTAGGGAAATTACCTAAGATATATCCCAGCTTTTTTTTCTCTATGACATATCAATATATATATATATATATATATATATATATATAAAGGAGGATACGCCCGGGATCTTAGGTGGCACCTCTAAGATCATCTCGATCTATTTTTCTAATTTTTTAGAATTTTAGAATTTTAAATAATGATAAATAAAAATTGTCCTTCACATATAAAAGACATACAAATAAAATATTTAAAATAGAATTGGTGTTCGAATATATAAAGGAGAATAGTTCGAATTTCTAGATATGACATATAATTAAAAGTAGAATAGGTGTTTGAATTTATAGAGAAGAAAAATTTGAATTAAAAAAAAATACATACAATTAAAAGTTTTATTTAAAATGGAATAGGGCTCTTAGATCGCATCAACATATATATATATATATATATATATATATATATATATATATATATATATATATATATATTAATTTTTCATAAAGTTTTACATTTTAAAATGTTATAATTAAATTATTATGTAACATATAGGAAGTAGAAATGTATTTCTAATTAAAAGTTTTTTTGACAAGTTCGTATAGAAAAAGAATTAGAATTTGTAAAGAATAAAAGTTCAAATTTATAGTATATATTCAAAACTTACGGCATTCGTGTTACGGCACGTACATTAAACTAATAGAGTGATAAAAGAAGCTGGATAATGCCAAACCTTGCTTATGCATAAGAATCACGATACAGGTGCAAGCCAAGAAATATGCAGGGTCTTTTTCTTTTTTTGGCAAACTATGCATGATATTCTGATTATAAACTTATTTATTATCATGAATTAGGATTTTTAATTTTGTTAATAATTTACACTTTAATTTTAGTAGCATTGTGAGATACAGTATATCTTTTTTTTTAATTGATGATTTAATATTTTGTTATGCCTGCGAAGCGGACAATCAGCTTTTCTTTGTAAATGGTAATTTTGATAAGAAAAAAATATGGATCAAAATCGGGGGCGGAACTAATGGTAATTTAGCACCGAATAATTTTTAAAATTTGGTACGAGTATCAGATAATATAAGATCGTGGTTCCGCCACTAATCAAAGTTATTAATTAATAACATTAAACAAGTGTCCTGGTATATGTATCCGTATATTTGATATTTGTTTAAGAGGTTTACAACACAAAAAACATACAATTTTTTAGGCAAGAAAACAATTACTTCCGAAGTATTTTGAGATATGCCATTATAATGCCAATGGGGTCTATAGTATACTTCGCAGTTCGTACTAGGTGCAATTATTTTGTTATTGTCACGATTTGTTTTTCTAATCTTTTTTTAGAATTATTAACATTTTAATTCTAAAAACAATTGCCTCAATCTATTTTCTAATTTTTTGTAAATACGGTAATTTAGGTAACGCCACTAAAATTGACTCAATTTATTTTCTAATTTTCTAGGATTTTAGAATTTTAATTTTATATAGTAATAAATCAAAAAAAATATTTTTAATGTATTAGAAGTAGAATAGGTGTTCGAATTTATAGATGAAAATAATTCAAATTGATATGGAAGGCATATGAATAAAAATTTTATTTGAAACAGAATAGGGTTCGAATTTATAAAGCAAAATAATTCGAATTTGTAGGTTAGGCATAGAATTCAAAGTTCTATTAAAAATAAAATACGTGTTCAAATTTATAGAGGATAAGAGTTTGAATTTATAAAAAATACATATAATCAAAAATTCTATTGCAAGTAGGATAGGTGTTCGTAAGACATAATTAAAAGTGTTATTGAAAATATAATACGTGTGCAAATTTATAGAGGAGAAGAGTTTGAATTTATAGAAAAGACATATAATTAAAAGTTATTTTGGAAGTAGAATAGATGTTTAAAAATATAAAGAAAAATAGTTCGAATTTATAGAGAAGATGTCGATTAAAAGTTCTATTGGAAGTAGAATAAGAGAGCGGTGAGGTAGCATCTTTTACGATCTTCTAAATTTATTTATTTTCTTAGAAATCCTTTATTTTAAATTTCTTTTTATAAAAAGAAGGATACGCGAAAGGTTAAGTGGCGCGTTAAAATATCTCAATCCATTGTTCTAATTTTTTTAGAATTTTAAATACAATTAAATCAAAAAATATCTTTTACATATTAGAAATATTACATGTATTCGAGTTTATAAAGTAGAAGAGTTCGAATTAATAGAGAAAACTTATAAATAAAAGTTTTATTAGAAGTACATTAGGTGTTCGAATTTATGAAGGAGAATAGTTCAAATTTAAAGGTAAGATATATCTTAAAAAATTCTATTAAAAATTGAATAGGTGTTCAAATTTATTAAGGAGAAATATTCATATTTATTACAAATACATACAATTAAAAGTTGTATTAGAAATAGAATAGGTGTTTGTAAGATATAATTAAAAAATTTATTGAAATTATAATAGGTTTGCGGATTAATAGAGGAGAGGAGTCTGAATTTATAGAAAAACATATAATCAAAAATTCTATTGGAAATTGAATAGATGTTTGAAAAATAAAGGAAACGAGTTCGAATTTATTGAGAATACGTATAATTAAAAGTTCTATTAGAAGTATAATTAGAAATTTCAAAATTTTAGTTTTTTCAGTTTGGTTTCGATTTTAATGAAAGGGTGGTTCAATATAAAGAATCGTGTTTAACAAGAGCATAGTTCATTACAAAGAATCATGTTACATTTTTAATTTTAATATTGATGATATTATAAAATAGATAAATATTAAATTTTTTTTAAAAAAAATTGTAACGTCGCCGCGAAACGCGACTTTATCAACTAGTTTACATATAATTATAAGTAAAAATTTCTTCTTCTTTTTTTAGTTAAACACACGTAATTTTTATTTTATGACAAATTTTGAAACCTCAAAAATAAGAAAGATAGCGGTAAATTAAGAAATGATTAGTAAACCTCCTTTTTCATGTCTTAAAGGAGAGTCTCTTAGCACAAAGCTATGAACTTTTTTTCATTAAGGCCTTAGTTGAAAGTTAGAGTTTTGGGCAAAAATCAGAGTTTTGAGCTAAATTAGATGTTTGATCATTTGAAACTTCTGTTTGGTAGTTAGTGAATTGAAATAGTTTTTTGAACTCAAAAAGTTAATTTTCAAAGCCTAGTTAGGAGAGTTTTTTCAATTAGATGGTTGTGATGTGTTTAGTTAATATATAAAAACAAACTTAAATAGTTAATTATCAATTAGTTTCACATAAAACAGCTAATTCAATCAGCTAGTCAAAACAATTAACTTAATCCGCTAGTCAAAACAACTAACTCAATCCAACAACCACCAACAACTGATAGCTAATTGCCAAACATGGCCTAAATGTCATAAATAAATGAAATTATGCATAAAAAGAGCTAAAATATTAAGAACATCTAGCGAAAACAAAAACATATCTCAAAAAATTCATCTTGCATGTAACTTGGAAAATTTTAGGCCGGTTATAGGTGAGTTGAGCATTTTTCTAATTGGAGAAAAGACGTAAATAGAATATATTAGACATTTTTATACTTAAAAGGACTGGAAAATTATATGTTCACGTTTGTATAAATTAGATACAAAAGAAAACCGAGTCCCATGACAGTCGTGACACTTAACTAAAATTTTACAATTTAATTGACAGATCTAAGTCATGTAAAAGAAAGGAACGTTTTGAGTACTCCAAGTATGATTTATGAACTTTCACAACGAAGAAAACCATTAACCTAATTCTATGTTATACAAGTCATCACACGTTTAAGTTGTTGTCTATTGTCAATGTTTGGTTGTTTCATACCCACATATACATTCCGCTGTTTCAGGAAGAAAAGTAGTGATTAACGGGTACTTCAGTTCCTCCCTCCCATCCTCTTATTCAATTCTTTATAGGGTCCCGGTCCCAGCAATCGTTTGTTGGGGACGTTTTTTGTAACAAACGATTTCTGCACCGTTGGATCGACCATCCAACGACTGGGGTTTAAAAAAAAATTGTACTGTACCGCGGAAACTTTCCGCGGTACGGGCTTATTATGTTTTTGCCCCTCCCCCCGTACCGCGGAAAGTTTCCGCGGTACGTCTCCTGTCCAATTTTACTCAGCCGCGTACACAGGTCGAGCAAAACGATTTTGGGCGATTTAGGGAGATTTAGGGCGATTAAAGAGGCGATTTAGGGAGATTGTAGGGCTAATTCATTCACTAAAGCCATAATCTTCAGTTATAGGTATATTTAATTCCAACTCCATTATTTCAATTTTATTTTAGTGTACATATGTATGTATGTATGATTTGTATATGTATGTGTATGTCTCCGTGATTGTATGTGTATGTGTATATTTTGTTCGAATATGATGTATGTATAATCATTGCTTTAACATAATATATTTGATGTTCACATCGATTTTGATAGTTAGCAATTTGAATTTTTGCAATTAGGGTTTTGAATTATTTTTTTTGGGGATTTTTAGTTGTGAATATGTTAAATTCATGTTAATTCGAGTTTTGAATATTAAATTAGTGTTATTCGATTTTTAAGGTTATTCCTATGTTAATTGAACTTTAGCCTTTGAAATTTAGATTAATTAGTTTTGATTTTTGACTTGCGTATTTTTCAGGAATTGACAACTTTAGTGATTTTAGGAATGGACTACTCATATTGAGATTTTTTAGGGAAAACGAGGTCAGGACAATTTCTTTTATCATGTCCTTGCATGTTACATTTGTTGCACTTTCTTGGGGCCTTCTTTTTACCAAGAACTTCCGTTGGTTTTTTGAAACGAACGGCTTTTTTCCTCCCTTTGGTTTGGGACACAATAGGGTCAAGAAGTGGTTCTTTGTAGTTATCACCACTTCCATCATGAGGATTTTCTTTGCTTTCATGTGAAGGAACTCCATCAACACTCATACGTTCCAAAATTGGTATTTCTCGATTCATGACCTCAACGGTATAGTCATATCGTTCTTGTGATGCAATGCTACTATGACAAAAACTCATTGTGAGCATTGTCATGCTATTAAATCTATCGGTTGAGGTCATATCATGTGATTCTACGATGTTCAATTCGTAAGGCAACACACCGTCTACTCGATTAGCATGCATAGTCCAATGACGAATTATGAAAGATTGGGGAATTTGGGGGATTCGTTTTTTATTCAATACGGCCAAGATGTGACGACACGGTATCCCCAAATGTTCAACCATTCTACACATACACATCCCAAT
The DNA here is from genome assembly GCA_030848705.1 of Heracleum sosnowskyi. Lineage (NCBI taxonomy): Eukaryota > Viridiplantae > Streptophyta > Magnoliopsida > Apiales > Apiaceae > Heracleum > Heracleum sosnowskyi. The sequence goes on from CM061237.1 coordinate 17,041,125, forward strand.
CAAAGCTTCTTTGTTGAATGCAACATAATTTAATTTTGAAGATGGCCCTAATTCTTGCCTATAACAACAATAATAGGTATCTAAGTCACCTTTTTTCTCCCCTTCTTCACAAGATTTAATATCTTTCATCACATAGTACAAAGAAGCTTGAACCAATTCATCTTGAAATTTTCTAAACATCTCCTTGGTATAAATTTTGGCACCATCATACTCCAAGACACTATATAATTTCATAGGACGCTTTAGAGTACATGTGACATAATCTTCTTCTTTCTCCCGTACAAATTGTCTTGCCAATGCTTTTTGAGCATTTTCAACAAATTCTTTCAACCCTGTGGCAGAACTCACATAACTATCAAAGAAAGAATTCATACTCTCACTCCTTGAAGTAGTATTCTGACCCGCTGAAAAGGTGTTTCTGGTGTAATGCAATGATCCATTTCTCTTTCAACTCATACAACCCCTTTAACCATGTATGTTCTTGCAAATCATACTTTTCGAGCAACGTTTCCCATCTAGCCTCAAAATCATCTTCAATCATGGAGTTGTAAATAAAATTGTTAAAGTCCACTTTGAAGTCTGGAAAAGTTGAATAATAGTGGGATAGTTTTTCAGGGAATTTGTTGCTTATGTGCCATGAGCACAACAAATGGGTGGATTTGGGGAGTACATGTACAATAGCACTTGCCATGGCTTGATCTTGGTCTGTAATTATAGTCATTGGATGCTTATTCCCCACAGCTTCGAGCCAAGTACTCAAAATTCACTGAAAAGTTGTTGCAAGTTCATCCCTCATCAATGCAAAACCAAATATCACTGATTGATAATGATGGTTAACCCCGGTAAAAGGAAAAAAGGGCATGGCATATCTATTTGTCCGATATGTGGTGTCAAATGCAACAACATCACCAAAATTTTCATACGCCATTAAACATCTAGGATCAACCCAAACAAGACATTTCAACCGTTGCTCTTCATCAACTTGTGTCCTAATAAAAAATTTGACCCACTTTCTTCATTAAACCTATATAACAAGTCTAAGGCGCCATGAACATCACTATGTTCAAACCTTTTCTTTCTCTCATCTCGTATCACATTTCTAACATGTTGCCTTCCGAATCCAACTTTATCATTGGGTTAAATATCAAATTGGTCACTGAAGTGAAGATCAGATATCACTTTCATCACTGATCTTAACGGGGTATCGTTTCAATCACTAAAGTTATCATAAACATCAAACAAATAACTATAAATATGTGTTTGAAAAGTAAAAATAACTTCTCTCGAGTTCTCCACATATTTCTGTAATGCTAGTGCAACCAAATTAAAAGTTATGAATTCTAGTATTTCAGATAATATATTTAGATTTTAAAAAATTCATTTACTATTTATTTTTAATTAAATCAAAGTAAATAACTATAAAATTAAAAATAAAAAGTAATAATTTTTTAAAATCTAAATATAATATCATAAATATTAAAGTTCATAACTTTTCATTTGGTTGCGGTAGCATTCAAGAAATATGTGTAGAACTCAATATAAATTATTTTTACTTCTCAAACACATATTTAGAGGTATCCATTTGATATTTATAATGACTTTAGTGATTGAAGTGATACCCCGTTGAAATCAGTGATAAAAATGATATATGTTCTTTACTTCAATTACCACTTTGATATTTAACCCCTTTATCATTACCTCCGTGAATATTACCAATGACATTCATTACTTGACAATTACGAATTCCCGAACCATAAAGAGTTTTAATCAAACTCTTAGTGGCGGTATTCACACGTTTTTCACGTTGCAACAAATTCATCTTGTTAGGAGTCACTACACCGTGATTGTGGTTTAACTCAAGAGTAGTTATCTCCCAAAGACTCACCTTCTTTCGATAAATCACATACATCCTTACTTTGCAATCACTTTTAGGAAGAATTTCTCTACGTCGTTTAGTAGGATTACTACTTTCCCCAACATCATTTTTTCCCGAAAGTCTACAAACATAGAAACGGGCATAAATTTCATTACTTTTGGTACGTCTTTGGGTAGATTGGAAACAATTGATCCATATAAGGAACCCCATATGAAACAATTGATTCATATGAAACAATTGATTCATATAAGGAACCCCATTACCATCTACATTTTCATATACATCATCGCCTATATCATCATCTTCATTTTCACCATTTAAATTATCATCATCTTCCTTAACATCAACAAATTCCTCATCTTCATCAATATTAACAAACTCCTCATTTGTTCCAAAATTTTCTACAAACTCATCATTATACACAAATTGAGGGGTTGTAGGCTCATCTAAATCTTCAATCATGCTTAAATCATCAAGATGTAAAACATGCTCATTTTTTTCTTTTTTCTTTTTTCTTTCCTTTTTCATTTTTATATTTTGAACCAAACATACGAGCAAAAATTTTATCAGCCATAATAAAACAAACAACAAATGTAGAGAGAAATGATACCTTAAAAATGGTGGAAATGATACCTTAAATGTAGAGAGAAATCGGCACAGAAGCTTATCAGTTTTTTGTTGTTTAGGTGTGTTTAGGTTTGAGCAGCAAGTACACATGGCTGCGGGAGATATGGGAACAGGAGACGTACCGCGGAAACTTTCCGCGGTACGGGGGGAGGGGCAAAAACGTAATAAGCCCGTACCGCAAAAAGTTTTCGCGGTACGATACAGTTTTTTTTTAAACCCCAGCTGTTGGATGGTCGATCCAACGGTGCAGAAATTGTATGTTACATAAAACGTCCCCAGCAAACGATTGCTGGGGACCGGGACCCTTCTTTATATTGGGGTTGGATACTGATATTAAAAAAAAAGTATTTCCTCCGTCTCATTCATTTGTTTACATTTGGGTTGGACACGGAAGTTAAAAAAAATCAATAAAGTAGAGAGAAAAGTGAAAAAAGTAAGTTTAGTGGTGGGATCAATCAATATTTAATGTATAAAGTGAGTATAGTGGAGGAAAGTAGTGGAAGTAGTTGATTTTTATATTGTAAAAATTTACTACTTTTGGAAAGTTTAGAAATGTAAAGAATTGGAAGGGACATCTAAAAAGGAAAGTGTAAAAAATTGGTTGGGATAGAGGGAGGATAATTTATTGAAGAAAAGTGAGTAAAGTAATATGATTAATTAATATTTAATGTATAAAATAAAAATAGTGAATGTAATTAATTTTTATATTATAAAATTTTATTATTTTAGGAGAATTTTAGAAGAATTCGTTGAGTTCTCAAAGGAAATAAAAATCTTTTTCTCGTGAATTGGGTTGAAAACCCATTACTCAAATGGCCATATAATTTCTTTGCGTTATCGCTGGCCCGTTTAACGGCCCATCAACAAAAAAGCACCTGGTACACAACAAAAGTAAACGTGTAATGTTGACATTTTTAGTTCAAAACGTGTCAAAAATTTATTTATCTTAAATACTCCATATTTTTTCCTCGAATTTCGCTGAAGTCTATCCTTCACTGTCCTTAACTGACAACACTGCAACTACCTGCAGCCGTTATTTCTGTAACGGGGTTACACATTTTGTAGTAAATACGAAATTTAAGGTACACAATTTACTCATCTTTAATTATGTTTTGTAGTTAATTTATTCTTTAATTATGTTTTGTTTCAACCAATTTACGCACGTTTTAATCAAGTCTTCTTTTACTTGCTTCTTTTGTTTTGTTGTATTTACTATTTTATAATCTCTCTTCTTTAATCAGGGTTTATTGATTCAATTATATCCATGAATTTGGGGCTTTTTATATATTAAATGAAGTTGAATTTAGAGACTCATTCATGTTACAAATGCTACTCCCTCAGTCCCAACGAATTATATACATGGAGTTGGGCACGTAGACCAAGAAAAAAATATAAAAAATGAGTAAAATTAAATAAAAAGTGGGTAAAGTGGTGGGACATATCAATATTTAATAATAGATTTGAAATAGTGGAGAAAAATAGTGGGTTTAATAGTGTTTTATATTATTATAGAATAGAGATAGTGGCGAAAGTAGTAGATGTAATAGTGTTTTATATTATTAAAAGTTACTATTTTTGGAATGTATAGAAATGAGAGGGAAATCCCAAAATGAAACTATATAGAAATGAATGGGACGGAGAAAGTAATTGTTATCGTATGTGCTATTTGTTCTGTTTTTTAAATTTTTTTAATTATATGAATTGTTGAATGTTGATTAATACTTAATTATATTTATAAATGTTAATCTTATAAATGAGATGAACTTCGATGAATTATGGATAGATCGGGCCAAACGAAATAATAACTATGGTTCGAATGTTTAGAAATATAAGAAATTAAAAAAAATTACTCTTAGAAACGTCTTTTTTAATTCTTTGGACAGGATGGTGGCTAAAAAATGAAGATATGTTTGTAATTGGTTTAACAAACATTCAAGTTGGTTTGAATATGCAGCATTTTCATTAAAATTTACACGTTTGAAATTTTTGTGGTTTTTGATATATTCAAAAGTTTTACGATACCTACAACTACAGAGGAGCAGACCTCTTTCACAACCATGTCTCTCTTTATTTGGCTTTAGCTACCCCTTGATATTTTAGAGGATCGGGTTACTTAACATGGTATCAAACTGTTTACTTAACATGGTATCAAACTGTTTACTTAACATGGTATCATGGTAACATGGTATGAGGGTATTAGAGCTCAGATATCTCAAGTTCGAGTCATCCTGCATATGTAGACTCGTGTTCTTGGATTTGTAGTTCTTCTTCGGGGAAAATGTATATTTAAGGTGTACTGTGTACTAGTTGATGCTTGTTTTAGGTGGTTCAAAACAATGCCTAGTAGCTTGCCTTTGTATTGAACATCGGCTTTTTAAAAGTAAAATTTAGTATGACATTATCAGCTTAACCACCGGGAAGATGCTTTTCAAATTTTAAGTTATCCTTTGATGTTATACATTTTCAAGCTTGAACTTAATAAAGGCTACATAATTGGTAATGTCAGCAGTCAGCATTCTATAATCCAAGCTAATGAATGAATGTTAAGTTACTAGTTCTCTTAAAATTGTTAGGAGATGGGCGCCGGTCTTTGTTGCAATAATTTGTCTTCGTGTCTATGAGGTGTTTGGAGGAGGGCTTACCAATATCATATTTTATTTTTAACAATGAAAATTAAAACAATGATATACTAGCGAATTTGATAGAGGATATGTGTTTCTATATGTAACCTTAATTGTGTGTATATGAACTATTGTAGATTCACTATAGCAGACATGGAAGATACTGTGAATAAAAGATTATTGAGAGAAGCTCCAGGAGCAGAAGAGGTTGTGGATGGTGAAAAGCCACTTAAAGACAGAATATGGACGGAGTCCAAAAAAATGTGGATTGTGGCTGGTCCTGCAATATTCACAAGATTTTCAACATTGGGAGTTAGTATTATTAGCCAAGCATTCATTGGTCACGTTGGATCTTTAGAGCTTGCTGCTTATGCTCTGGTATCGACTGTTTTTCTGAGATTTGCAATCGGCATACTGGTATGATTTGTCGTATCTCTTATTTCTTTACTATTGTGTTTTCCTTTGACACTGTTAATATAACTGTTACACGACTGCCATTTCAACCATTTTAAATGATTGAAAAATTAACTTACTGAGCATTGGTAATGATGGCTTTGTCGATCCGGCATTAGAGCTGTCAGTTACTACATTTGGTATCATAAATGGTTCATATCTTCCTGATAAAGGACCGACAACTATTACATATATAAATTCCAAATTGGCAATGCACACTAAAGTCTTACTACAGGGTATCTCGTAATATCACATAGGACCTCTTCCATAGATCAGAGAGATACTTCATTGTATAACCTGACTTGTTAGAGGAATAAATAATTGCTCTTCCAAGCAAATATTAGTGGCAGGACAGTGATTCTTCAGTACCTGGACAAGCTAATCTATTTTGGTTTAGTCCTTGATTATTTTTGTGGAATAGACTTGTTAGAGCCTTTGAGGAAATACAGGATTGCTGGGTTTTTGAACAATATTATCTGATGCAATGTAATACTTTTGCAAGACTTTCAAGTAGATTATTGACTGATAAGGATAGATTATGTAATCATATTTTTTGTTTCAAACATGCAGTTGGGGATGGCCAGCGGATTGGAAACACTTTGTGGCCAGTCATCTGGTGCAAAACAATATGACATGCTTGGTGTATATCTTCAAAGATCGTGGCTTATCCTGTTTATATGCTCAATAGTTCTGTCACCGATATTTATATTAACTACCCCAATTCTAATAGCTCTAGGGCAGGATGAATTCATTGCTGAAGTGGCAGGAACCATTGCACTCTGGTTAATCCCTGTTATATTTTCCTTCATTGTATCTTTCAGCTGCCAGATGTTCCTCCAAGCACAGAGCAAGAATCTGATTATTGCATACTTAGCAGCATTTTCACTGGCAATCCATGTTTTCCTCTCGTGGCTCTTAACGGTGAAATACAATTTTGGACTTAGCGGGGCCATGGTTTCTACAATTTTGGCATATTGGATCCCGAATATCGGTCAACTTGTTTATATTTTTGGTGGATGGTGCCCAGAGTCGTGGAAAGGTTTCTCAATGTTGGCCTTTAAAGATCTATTGCCTATTGCCAAGCTCTCTTTGTCATCTGCTGTTATGATTTGGTAATTCTAATTTGCCCCTTTGGAACTTATTTCGCTTGTCTTGGTTTTAGTTATTAATTACCTGAATTAAGAAGCAAACCAGGTAATGCTGATGTTTATTTTTTCTTTATCATGATCTTGCATCACATTAAATTGGAAGTTCCTTCACTGAGACATTTTTTAGTTTAAGCAGTTATCACATGAACAGTGACGTATAAATAGGACATTCTTTTTTAAATTCTCGAACCAAATGAAAGGGAATATTCTAACTGAAAGGATATATGGCATACCTTTCAGAAAGGTGAATTAAGCAAATAGCTGATTTATGTACCTCTGGATATTAGAACCATACCTAACCTGACGTTTGCAACCAAATCCATGCAGACTAGGCTTTGAGCCAATGGTGTTAATTACTTAGTTTGCATTTGTATAACACTATCATTCCAGAGGTGTTAATCTGAAGCTTGTACCCAGACAACTGTACTGTATAGAGAGATCATGAGCCATGGTTATTGGATTTTTTATTACTGTGAACTCCGGGTGTTGAATTGAGAACTGTTATTACATTTGCAGTCTTGAACTCTGGTACAACACGATACTAGTTCTTTTGACAGGGAACTTGAAAAATTCCGAGGTTGCTATTGATGCGCTTTCTATCTGGTAAATTATTTAAAACACAAAATCAGTTTGTCCCAGTTTATTTGGTAGGATCCTATAGTTTCTAAACATTTAAATTTTTATTTGGCAGCCTTAATATCAATGGTTGGGAACTGATGATATCTGTAGGATTCTTGGCTGCGGCTAGGTAGTACCAACTTTTTTATGCCATCCTTTGCACCTTTTTTGTTTAGACATTTATTGGCCATTAAACAAAGAAAATGATAACTTCTAATACCTGTGTTGTATATTCCGTCACTTTTTACATTTAGTCACCAATATGTAATTATTTCTGCAAGTGACATCCAGTGTGCGAGTCTCAAATGAGCTTGGAAGAGGAAGCTCCAGAGCTGCAATATTCTCCATTGTGCAGATAGTGCTAACATCATTAGCTATTGGCTTTGTGCTATTTATATTTTTCTTGTTCTTTCGAGGACAACTAGCTTACATATTTACAAAGAGTACTGAGGTTGCAGCTGCTGTTGCTGATCTCTCACCTCTATTGGCATTTTCCATACTACTGAATAGCATTCAACCAGTTCTTTCCGGTAAATTTGTGTTAAGTGTTGTGTTACTTTCAAGTTTCAAGTACTTAAAATCATAAATCATTTTTACAAAAACTGTTAGGTGGGGTAGGGAAAAACTGGTTAAAAAGAAAAAAGCTGCCTTTTAAATATTCTTCTCACACTACTATATTTCTATATGTGAAACAATGAACCACCATTGACTAACACCGGCATTTCTTTTGTAGGTGTTGCTGTTGGGGCTGGCTGGCAAAGCACCGTCGCATATGTGAACATTACATGCTATTACTTGATCGGGATTCCAATTGGAATTGTGCTTGGTTATGTTCTCCAGTTTCAGGTTAAAGTGAGTGTCTTCATCTCCTATCTATGTTGCTTTAATTTGTGAGAATTGCAAACTAATCCTTGGGTGGAAAGTATCCATCAATTGTTTATTAAATACAGCTATTGTTACTTGGATGCAACCATAATTGAGTCCTATGTGACCAAATCACAAATGTGCACATACACCATGTTAGTTCAAGAACTAAAGCATGTACTTGCTACTTTGTGCTCCATGTCAACTCTCACTCTGTATACATTACTGTTTCTATAAAAATTTGTTTTGTAGGGTGTTTGGGTTGGAATGTTGATCGGTACACTCACTCAAACTATTGTACTAATGATAATTACTTACATGACTGACTGGGAGAAACAGGTAATGTGATTGTCCTTTATAATCCTATTATGATGTTTCCAGGTGTTAAGTATGCGCCAACAACTTTGATATATCTGCAGGTATCTCTAGCTAAACAACGGATAAACAAGTGGTCCGTAGAATCTGAAGATGAGCAAATTTAATGAAACTCGAGATGATCACTTATTAGGTGTAATCCTACAAGCCTTCCCCGGCAGAACAAAAGCTGTGTTGATTTAAATGTAGCAGTATAAATGAAGGCATGGTAGGTTGCAGTTGTTTATTTTGATGAAACATGTTAGACTTAAGACATAGGTACATCTGAGGTATTAAGATTTTTAAGTGAACTATAGCTTCTAAATCTTGATGGGGGTAGAAAATTGGCTCTCAAGATGTAAATGCTTTGAAATGCATTCCTTTATATCCAATTTATAAAGTTGCAGGGAGGCATAAATGGAGAAGATACCGGATGCCGTTTGGAATTTGGATCATGAAATTTCAACCCGATTTATAAGAATGAAAATGAGATGTGCTATGAAATTTGTGAAGAAAATTAGTCTAGAAGTATATATGATAAATTCTATCTAAATAGATGGAAATGAAAGAAAATAAAATTCTAACTTTTTTAGCTCAAAAACCCAAAATATTATAGATTTTTAAACATAAAGTCACCGACTCAAGGCTAATTCAGACTTTCTACCATGTCTATCTTAATTTTCCGTATTTTTTTAAAATTTAATCTCTGTTCAAAAAGTGAAGAAAAGAGCACAAACACAATTTTTTTAAAAAAAAATAAATTATATTTTTTGCAATGATAAGAACAATGTTGAGTAGTACATATTGACGTCACAGCAATTAATTATGTCCCAAGTCCCAACAAACAGCAAGCCTCATTGCTTACATAAATACTCCCTCAATTTACTTTTGAAATGATCAAATTTTGATCAAATATTATATACAGTATATAATATAAAGTCAGTGTACTTTCGTGTTTGTGTACTTTCATGTCAGTGTATTGAAAATACGAACACAAAAATTCGTTTCGTGTTGTATTTTCATATGGTGTCATAAATTGCCGGATATAGACGGGAGTAAATTATATTACTGTAGCAGACATGGAGGGTGGTGTGAATGAAAACCTGCTTACGGAAGTTCGAAGAGCAGAGGAGAAAGCGAAACTCAAAGACAGAGTATGGACGGAGTACAAGAAGATGTGGATTGTGGCTGGTCCTGCAATATTTTCGAGATTTTCAACGTTAGGAGTCGGTATTATTAGCCAAGCATTCATTGGACATATTGGACCGACAGAGCTTGCTGCCTTTGCTCTGGTGTCAACTGTTTTGCTTAGATTTGCAAATGGCATACAGGTAAATTTTTTTTATCTTTTGATTCTTTCCTGTTGTGTTTTCGTTGAATACTTCCTTGCTAGGCTTCCATTTCAAACAATTTAATGATTTTAATGACATTGTAATTCGATTGGAGCTATCCTTATAATCGAACAGTTTTAAATATTTCATTTTAAACATGCAGTTGGGCATGTCTAGCGCATTGCAAACGCTGTGTGGCCAATCATATGGTGCAAAACGATATGACATGCTTGGAGTTTATCTTCAAAAATCATGGCTTATTTTGTTCATATGCTCATTTGTTCTATCACCGGTATTTATCTTCACCACCCCAATTTTAAAAGCTCTAGGCCAGGAGGAATCCATTGCTGAAGTGGCAGGAACCATTTCACTCTGGTTAATTCCCGGGTTATTTTCCAATATGGTATCTTATACCTGCCAAATGTTCCTCCAAGCACAGAGCAAGAACATGATTATTGCATACTTGACAGCATTTTCACTGGCAATCCATGTATTTCTCTCGTGGCTCTTAACAGTGAAATACAAATTTGGACTTGGTGGGGCTATGGTTTCCACAATTTTAGCATACTGGATCCCGAATATAGGTCAACTCATTTATGTTTTTGGTGGATGGTGCCGAGAGACATGGAAAGGTTTTTCGATGTTGGTCTTCATCGATTTCTGGCCTATTGTCAAGCTCTCTCTGTCATCTGGTATTATGGTCTGGTAAGGCTAATTCACTACTACTTTGCAACTAATTTGACTAATCTTCCTTTAGTGACTGATTATGAGATTTTGACAAGCAAACCAGGTAGTGCTCTTGATAATTGCTTTTTCGTAATTTTGTATCACATTAAATTTGGATTTCCTTACTCGACAATTTTTTAGTTTAAGCATTTACCACATGAAATGTGACGTATAGAAGGCCACCACATAGTGTTAGTTCACCACTAGAAAAATTCACTTAGATATCGGGATATTAAAATCGGTCAGAAAACATGTGACATTAAAGACTACATGACATCACTAATAGTCGATGTCTAAGTGAGTTTTTCTTGTAGTGGTTGCACATTTGTATTATTCCAGAGGTGTTAAATCTGGAGCTCATCAGGTGCCCAGACTACTGCATTAAGAGCAAATATGATATTGCACTGTATAGAGATTATAAGTCATAATCATAGTTTTCTATACCACTTTAAACTTTTGGTGTTGAATTTAGAACTGTAATTTCGTTCGCAGCCTTGATACCTGGTACAGCACGATACTAGTTCTGTTAGCAGGAAGCATGAAAAAGGCTGACATTTCTATTGATGCTCTTTCTATCTGGTGAATCTTAATACAATATCGTTCCATCCCAATTTATATGGTATAATACTATATAGTCTATAGCTTCTAAGCATTGAAAGTTTTCTTCATTTTGGCAGCCTTAATATCAATAATTGGGAAATGATGATATCTCTTGGTTTCATGGCTGCAGCTAGGTATGACCAACTTTGTTATGTCATCTAATATGAACGTTTTTGCGCTATAAAAGAAAGAAAGAGATAACTTTCACTACCCTTATGGCCTTGTTGCATTTTCCACCTCATTTTACATTGTTGTCACCAATATATAATTGTTTGTGCAAAAAATCTAGTGTGAGAGTCTCGAATGAGCTTGGTAGAGGAAGCTCCACAGCTGCAAAGTTTTCCATCGTGCAGATGATGCTTACATCATTCGCCATTGGATTTGTGCTATTTATGCTTTTCTTGTGTTTTCGTGGATGGCTAGCTTACATTTTCACAGAGAGTACTGAAGTTGCTGCTGCTGTTGCTGATTTGTCACCTCTATTGGCGTGTTCCATACTGCTGAATAGCATTCAACCAGTTCTTTCTGGTAAATCTGTATAACAGTGTTGTTGAATCAGTTATAAGTACTTGTATTATGAATCATTTTTACTAAAAAAATCGGTTCGGAAGCATTGGTTTAAACGGGGAAAGACTGCTTTGAACAAATTATAATCTTGAACCACTATATTTATTTTTCATTTTAAAAACAATGAGGCTCTTTTGATTAATACGGGGAATCGTTTATATAGGTGTTGCTGTCGGGGCTGGCTGGCAAAGCACTGTGGCATACGTGAACATTACATGCTGTTACTTGATCGGAATTCCAATTGGAGTTGTTCTTGGGTATGTTCTTCAGTTGCAGGTTAAAGTGAGTGTTTTTTCCTCTTCCATTTGAGTTTTTCTTTTTAATTTGTTAGCATAGAAAACTAATTATGCAGCAAGAGAGAAGCTCCAAGCCTTGTTTGGAATGTTTTTCGTGAATGGTATTTTCGAATACAGCTATGTTAATTCATATATGCCATATAATTTAAGAGCTAAATTATTAACTTTGTGCTCTGTGTCTTTAGAATTTGTGGTCATTGTCAACTCAGGCATTCTGTATACATTACGGTTTCTGTTTTGCAGGGTGTTTGGGTTGGAATGTTGCTCGGAATCCTCACTCAAACTACTGTATTAGTGGTAATTACTTACAAGACTGACTGGGAGAAACAGGTACTATGTTTGTCCTTTAGATTCTGATGTTTCTAGGCGTTGAGCGTGCACTAATTAACTCTGAGCTATCACTAGGTATCGATTGCTGAGCAACGCATAAACAAGTGGTCTGTAGACTCTGACCAAGAAGCTGATGAAGATGAGCACAATGCATGAAACTCGAGAAATTTAGCTGCATTCGGGCAACGCTGCCCAGCTGTAATGAGAGACGTTTTGATTGAAATCTAGCAGTTTCAGTAAGTGAACTATAGCTTCTGAACCTACTGGGGCTAGAGGATTAGCTGTCTAATAAAAATTAGAGTGGCAGGGGGTTATGCAAAGAATATAGCTGATAAGATCACTTGTTACACTAGCAGCAAGTACTCACGAGGAACTGAATTTCTTTGTGTTGCATTTAATACATGTACTCTGTGAATGATAAAAATCGGTAGAATTTATTTGAAGGGTCCAACAGTTGTGACTAATGAGAATTAGTATAACCAACTTAGTAGAATTAACTGGCCTCTCTTAAATGCAGATTGGCATCTCTTTACAATCACTGCTTACATTTTAGTACATATAGATCATGTTACCAGATCGGTGTCTCGTATATTTGGCTCACTGGCTTGATCTGACAGCTTTAGAGAGACTAGCTGGGTTCGAGCGCTCTGACTGAGTAGATTGTATTAGAAACTGCATGAGAACAGTCAAAATAGCCAGGCCTGTCGCTGAAAATGTTAAACCCTTCCAGGAAGATAGAAGCGATGACCACTGCAAGAATTTTAAGGTTCCCAAAATGAGTAGACAAGCCCAAGCGGTGACAACCTGATCACACCAACTAGTGTCAGCTCCACAAACAATAATCTTACTAAAGAAACTGGTGCAAAGTGAGGGGGAAATGAAGATTGTGGCTACTGTTTAACCATATTTATCTGACTGTCTTACCGCGAGAGACTTCACTGGTCGGCCAATTTCATGCAATTCACCATCACCAAAATTGTCATCATCTTTATGCTTGTCAAGCAACTTATCCTAGTTATTCAAATCCAGAACAAAAAATCAGCATATGTTCAGAAAAGGTTTTCTCTAATAAATCATATATACACATACACAAATATCTTTGGGTAAGGTTCAAATTAGGAAGTTATGTTAAATTAAAATTTAAAACTTAGACTAACCTATGTCGCAGATTTTGTATAATCAACGGCTGAGATTTATTCGTTATACTACAATACCAGTTATCTTAGTTTTGCTGCAGTACACTATATAATTATACACAATAATTTTTTTTCTAAAATGCATAACATTTTTAAAAAATAAAATTATTTTCCATGTAACTCAACTTGTATTTCATCATTATAATATGTTTAAAAAAAGTTATGCAAAAAAGTAATTAATAATAATTAAAATACAATAAAAAGATATAGCGTGCATCATAATATATTAATAGTTCTTAGGTTATGATATTATATGTGGAACCTGACCCATATTTTCTATGTAGTTTTAACAATACATAACACGGCCATCAGAGAGAACCATCTTATATAGAGAATCGGGGAGAACCATGTATTCTATTATAGAATCTCATAAATAATTTTAAATTTGATTATGTTGCAGAATCATTTTGGATAAATTTGATTCTGCTATAGAATTACTTTGGACTATTTGACTAATTTTCAATTATTTTTAAAAAAAAGTAGTTTAATTTCGCTTTTTGATTGAATAATTGAAATTTATAATTATATCTAATAAAAAATGTGATAAAAATATGTATTATGAATATTTATGTAAGGGTTCTCTCCGTACTCTATATAAGAAGTTCTCTCTTAGTGCCACCCTAACACAGTAAACCTGCAAATACACAAGTACCTCGTCACCCACACCTTTAAGTTGTGATTTAATGGCTAAATCAACCACCTAAAGTTATTATATTAGTGTTTTACAACCTTAGTCCCCTACAGAACACTCCATCTAGTTGAAAAATAACCCCTGAAATGTTTTCTTTAGAATGCTTTTGACCAAAATTGATTATAACTATTTGTTTATAATATGCATATATATTCCTCAACCAACAGCCTAAATGACATATGGGCCGGTTTGGCAAACAATTTATAAGCTAACTTATAAATCCGTAATAGCTTATGGAGGGTGTTTGTCAACCCAACTTATAAACTAACTTATAACTTATATGTTCATAAGTTGAATGTTAGTAACAACGTATATTCTTATTCATTATTCATTTTAAGGTATAAGTCAACTTTTTTAAAATACCCCAAACATGCACATACTTCGACTTCAAAGCTGACAAAAAAGGTATGTTAAAGGAAAAGTTACACATAAAACTTATGTGTGGCTGCGCTAAAATATCTTAATGATTACTAATTTAATGAAAATGGTATAAATTGTATATTAGACACAGTACTATTGGTTATCCCACATCGGTTGTTGGAGGGTACTAGGGTAGGGTGAGTATAAGTGTGACGGAAGTCCATCAGGCATCTTAACAGGAAAACAGAGTGCAGTTGACAGGGTACAGTCGTGTAATCGGTCTGGTGGGGTACTGGGGTTATTCCACATCGGTTATGAAAGGAACAGGGTGGTACATTTAACAACTGTGAGGGTACTCGCCCTATTAGCTAGCATTTGTGGGCTAAGTCGCTAAGATAGGCCAAGTAGCACCAACACTTACTAACTGTGTAGAATAGTACGTTGTCCATGGTGTTCTCATCAAGCAAATTATGTAGCAATAGTTAGAACACATGTTGCAATCAAAGGTGCAGGATTTACATCCTCTTAACCGGGTCAGTGCATGAGAAAGAAAAGCATCACCTTAACCAGAAAGCCATCTTTACACCATTGTGCAACAGCTTCATTTGTTTTAGGCAAATCTTTCATCAAATGGCGCTTGATGTGAACATGCACCTGCAACAAAGCAAGAAAAATTTGGAACTGATATAAATGGAAAATGAACTTCAGCATCCATAGACTTTCAATCATTATCTACATCTTCAGCCATCGAGCTGTATTCTTCAGAATTTTGCAGGACATCATTTCAATTATCAACCATCATTGTAAAACATCATAGTTAGTGGTGTACACTGAGTATCAGATAATTTCCAAATAAAGCACATTATATTATATATACTACTAGAATATTAAGAAACTGCTTCTATTAATTCAATTGTTCAAGGATCGCAACTTACTACAGAAGGTTTCCCCTTTAAGAGTCTAAGCATCGTAGGGGGAGGCGAGTCTTTGGGGAACGCAAATGTTAGATCATAAATGGCTGGAACAAATTCACGCATGTGATTTACTGCTGCAACAAAACCCTGAAAAGAATATATAATTAAAGTAGATTCTTGTGCACATTTCAGTAAAATGAAAGGAACTCAAAGTAATCTCATCTTAACACTATGATCAATAAGTTAAAAAGTGTCTATGATGTGGTATTGTGGTAACAGACTTGTGAAAATAATTGAATGTCATATGTGCAAGAAATTACTAGATAGCTATAGCAGGTACACACACTCATTACTTGATGTTGCACAACCACTCTCCTTTATCCATCCTTACTCTTTAATTGGGACATGGACTTGACCCTGTTAAATGGGAGAAAACTTCCATTTTATTGAAACTTTCTTTTCTTGTACAAATTAGAAAAGATGATTAAATAAGAAGCTGAGTTGCTAAGGAAATAATATTTACAACTTAGTCAACTAGTATGTAATGAAATACAAACATCATGAAACTTCCATTTGTTGGAAGTAATAAGATTTTAGAGTGCCGAAGGTGTACCTCCTTATTCTTCATCTTGTTCTTTTTTTTTAGTATCGATTCAGAAAATTATCCAGTACAAAAAGACCAAATATAAACCCTATTGAGCATGTAATATCAGTATTTTTTTGATATAAACAAAGTAAGAAAGTAATAAAGTAAGCCCACTATATAACACAGAGAATATACATGCGCTCAGAGTTTGAAGGATATTTATTAAAGATGAGAGACAAAGTATATTCCCAAGAAAGATCAGATCAAATCAAAAACAAAAACACGGTATCTGCAGATTAACATGACATATGATAAAAGCACTCCAAGATTTACATATGATCTGAACTCTGAAGAGAATTGAAAAGTGAAGACATGAGGAAGAAAAAAGAACAATCCTAACCTTCGTCCTTGGAATGAGAACATTCCTGGGAGTAGGCAATCCCATTGAAGATGCATATTCCTGAGCAGCTAAAAGTTTCGCCTGTGTAAAGCGAGTACCTTCAACGAAAAGCCCCAGCCAAAAAGCACAAGGGAAATCCCTTAGGCGCTGAAACCCAGCCTACCAAAAAGCAGAACAGCACTTACAACACTGATGAATATACAAAATACACCAATGGAATGAGAGAAAATAGGAAAACTTGCATCTAATATTACATTCATACCTTGAGAGTTTTTTCATCCTTTTCCCAACTCCTTTCTAAGAAGATAGCCCCAGAAAACCATATTGACCAACCCACAACCTGTACAAGTTGGCACTTAACAGTCGTAAACACAGCGACAATTCTGAAGACAAACAGGTGTTCACCGGCAGTATACAAAACAACTAACATGCAAAAATTGAAAACACGGAAAGAAGTCAAATTAGTAGTAGTTTCAAAAGCTTAATCTTTGGACACGCTAGCAAGTCAACAATCAGGCTTTTGCTCTCACTACCGCACTTTCAGAAGCCTACAAAATCGTACTTACTCAACCACCCAGAGCATCAAAAAAATATCTAAATAGTAAGATAAACCTCACTGACTAATATGTGTGAGATAAAGATCTACATTTAACATCCCCAAGCAACATTAATTTTTAACGACATAAGAACCATGTTTTCACATTTTGATTTGCAATGCCACGCATAAGAATATTTCGAACTATTCAGTAGACTTCAAAAGCTGGCTGACATTAGACACATTTTTCTTCACTTTCTTGTTATATCAACCTATCCATCCTATGCCAAATCATCCAGAAAAATATAGAAGTTCTGAACATTAGTGAATACATACCTATCAAAATTAATTGATAATCAGAGAATATGTATTTTTATACTAGAGTCCTAATATATTACATAGCAGACAAGCTTTGTTATAATCTAAGGATTTCAAATCCCAGATAAATTATTTAAATTGGTTAAGGGCATGATATGGTTAATTTATTGCTTGTATTATCTCCCTCAATCCATTCATGACTTTGACTATGTATTATTTTTCTCTCCCTTGTTCCCCATCAACATGTTTATGATTTATTAGACTCGTACCATATTTTCAAGATAAACCAGCATCCAGGAAAATTTAGGTCAATTCCTTCTTTTGTACATTGAGTGTACCTATTCTCTACCCGGTTAGTAAGCACTATTAATTCTTTTGTCAAGTGTAAGTCTTCAGCTCCAAAAAAACTCATTGGCCTAGAGCAAGAACAATTCCATATGTTGATTCTAGTTCAATTTAAAGATGAATGCCTTCCAAAACGCCATACACACCATTGATGAATTTATGTCACTTACAGGAAGGTATCTTGCTGCTTTCTTTGTCACAGAAAACGAACTACCAAGGCAACCAGCTCGCTGTTAAAAAGAAGAAATGGTTCCAATAAGAGCACAGAAAATGTTAAGACTCGAAAGTGTAGAATAAAAACCACTCTTTAGATTACATGGTGCTGGCGTGCTGCTGTTCTATATTTTCAATTCTGAAATGGAACATCTCTCACATTGTTAGACTATTTCTGCTCACTCTACTTAACTAGATTTTAGCACATAGATAATGGAATCTATCTTGCCTACATTTCTCTAGAGATTCGCATGCATTATGCATATGGATAATGAAAGTTTAGATACAGGAACCTGAGCCAAAATCCAGCCGACCAGCCAGTCAATATCACTTTTGTGGTTGCATATGACAAGTGCGTGTTCGTTCCCTGGAATATTTAACATCATAAGTAGCCTCTTAGTACTGGACAGGCCTATCACGAAATAGATAAAAACAAATATTTGCTTTTACCCATCAACTGGAATGTTTCCGCATCTGCATACACTTCAATCTGCAACAGAAATCATTTTATTAACCACAAAGGAAGTGGCAGCCACCACAAAAACAGTGGTTTTCTTTCAATCAGAATAATGTTGGTTTTATCTCAACCCAAAACTAGTTCGTAAGGACTCCCCACATTCTTAATAACCAGCACCCTGCTCCATCCACAGTATGTGAATGATCCAACAACCTTGCCGCCTACGAGATCTGTACTAAGCAACTGACCTCGAACCACAGCCCTATGCCCATTCCCATCTGGAACCCACATTCCTTACCCACCTGAATCGAATGAATATCTCCTTGGAAAATGTAGTATTATGAGTTCCAGGATGGCCCTCACGGGCGTTGGTCACATGGTACACAAGGGAAATAGTATGATAAATTATTCAAATTTATTCACTATCATTTCTGATCAAGACAGAATTATCTCCTCGGAATGAAAGTTTTTTTAATCGAACATTGGTATTCAAGAGAAAACTGGCTTGGAAAATGATAAGTTGAACAAGTAATATATGTACCTTAACACCAGCCCACCAGTCAGCAAGCCAAACAAATTCAAGCCACAACAGTTCTACAACCACTTTGTTGATCCTTGTATATGTTCTCTTGGAAAACGGCCACACAGTTACGAAGAAAAATGCCTGAAAAGCATACAGTAAATCCCTGTCAAATGAAAACATTTACTTACTCCGTTCCTGTGTAACGTACAAGTTTACTGAACTTTGGCTCTGATTCTATAATCAATACTTCATTACCTGATCTAATCAAGTCATACTCCTAAAACTTCACGATATAATAGAACTCTTCAAAACATAATATGGTCTTATAAGTTCTTCTCATAGACTTGGTATCAGGAGTCTCAAGTTAGCCTTTCGAGTAAGCAAAAGTGTTAAGATATACTATGTCAAACCGTAAAAGATGAAAATGAAGTTCAATCTAATTTTTGAAAGTGTTAAGATATACTATGTTAAACCTCTTGGTAATAAGTATTAACTATTACATTTTCAAAATCAAATTTCACATAATCCAAGCCCTAAAAACATCAAGAATCCATAATTCTTACACTATTGCTAACTGATCAATAAATTATATTACAAATTACAAATCATAACATAAAATAAGCATTAACAGGGGATACTTGAGATTAATTAGCAACTAATATTATAATTAAAAAAACATACCTGAATGAGATTAACAAGTAATCCTGAGAAAAAGAAGATAGCACCCAAGGGCACCACATAAGCTGCTGTTGGAATGGCCATGGCTGATTAAAAATAAAATTTAGAGTAGAGAGAGAGAGAGAGAGAGAGAGAGAGAGAGCATGCCAAGCAGATTATGATGCATCGGTATGTGTGCAGCAATTAAGGTGGCAGCCTGATACTAGCCAAATTCCAACAGCTGTCCACTTCACCATTGTTATTGACTTTTGAGCGCCAATTTGTACACGAGTGCATGCTTATTTAATTTTCAATTATTTTTTTAGTACCTGAAATACGTTGGACTTCAAATTTTATTTGAAGCTGGAATTTTTTTTCCGAGGAGAATCTTTCCATTACAGAATTTATTAAATATTTTTTTTCAATATACTGAAATTTTTATATTTAATATTTTGATAAAACAGAAATTTGTTACAATGTGCAATGCTCTGACACAGATAAGTACTTTAAGTGCCATAGAATTCACATCGATTTTTTCTTTTTTCTGGGTAAAAAGATCATTCTAAAACATCAGAAATCACTAATTTTTGCACATTCGCTAAATTTTGTTTTCTGATGTTGGAATCGTAAATCGACATGCTACATACTAAACTCCAAAATACTTCAACCCAATCATTTTGACCAATAAAATAAAAAATCATGATTAATACCAAGGAAAAATGAGGATTTTCTTGCTAGGATATATAGCTAAACAACAAAGTCCAGGAAATGTCTTGTAAGTTGCGGACACACTTTTATATAAATGGTATAAAAACGAAAAATTACATCACATCTTGTGTAAACATTTATAAGATCATATTTATTTGGCTAACATAATCTTCAACACTAAATTATGCACTCTAAAATAGAAGGTAACGAGCAAAGAATAAAAACGTAATGATCTGGGCAACTACTGCTAATCACACCACAAACAGCCTAATAAGAGTATATCGGTCCCAAAAGACAATGTCTTTTATCTTATACAGTATCATTTAGCCTCATTCTGGTGGAAGAGAATTCACTACAAGAGTTTAAAGTAAGGAGTCTACATAACAAATTACATTTTGGAATTTTTGGATTGTACCCAGTGATAACTCCAAATCCTGATCTAGGACCTTCCCAGCTGATCCCACGCCTGGAAGCGGTGTCGCTGCGGTTGGGACTCTGCAAAACAACACCGGAGGGGGGTTTGGACCCTGGCGGCGCCTCCGGCGTGAGAATAAGTGACGGCTTTGGAAAGGGAGATAGGAATATAGAGAAATCTAAAAATGGAGGGTGTGTGTATAGGTTAGGTGTGTAAAAGAGAATGTAACCCCTGCACCTTTCCTCCTTGGTCTATATATAGGCCCAGGATTAGGGTTTAGGGGTTGTACCTGCAATCATGAGCGTTGAATCCTAGGTAGGTAGGACACCTGGGTGATGCTGATGGATTACACGTGTCCATGTGACGGATTGTGGCAGCGTGTGCCAGGCTCCTGCTGGCGTGTGGTTCAAATAGGAAATAATTATCCCAATCATTAGGAATCTTTACGTGTCGTCACCAGGTGTGGCCATCGGTCATGACCTAACCACGTCACGTATCAATGTGTAGTCTTCATGTGAATTATTGCCTTTGTCGCCAGGGATGGATTAAACTTTGAACTTAAGCCCAACCTGTGAGCTCGAGTTTTGTAGGTGAGTCCGGATTCCGATACGAGTTCGGACTAGTAGATGAGCCAGGACTCCGATATGGGCTAGGACTTGAAGGTGAGTCATGACAAAACATGAATCCAGACTATTTGGTGGACCATGATTGAGATATGAGTCCGGGTTCTTTGGTAGTGATCCGGGGTAGACGGGTCCGGGCTATACATAGCCTATCACCCAGCAGCTTTCATTTAAAGTTAGTGATCATTATCCAAAGTTTACACTACACCAAAAATGGCCAAAACCTACCACGAAAATGATAGGTTTTGGGGGTAAATTGGTAGGAATTGGGGTGAATTCCTACCATTCGACATGGTGAGAATTGCTCAGGTCGGAAATGGTGATGGTAGGAATTGGTGGCTTGTTTCTTAAAAGGTCCCACATGCTAAATGGCTGCCCATATGGCGAGCCACATCAACAGCCACATCGACGGCCACATGGCGGTGGACCCCGACACGTCACTTGCCACGAGGTTGACATGTCATGCCACGTGTCACGAGTGGGGGTCACTGCCACGTCATTTTGTGGGGTCACATTTGACCCCGGTCAAGGACTATTTCCTACCAACCAAATCCTACCAACGCATTTCCTACCAACTCAAGGGGCACCAAATTGGTAGGTTTTATAACAGAAGCACATAAAAATAGCTATTTCCTACCAAGCAATTCCTACCACCTTCAGTATTTCCTACTAGTTAAAACCTACCGCATTCATCAATTCTCGAAAATATTATGAAGACGGTAGGAAATGCTATGAAGACGGTAGGAAATGTTATGAAGATAGTAGGAAATGCTTTGAATGAAGACGGTAGGAAATGTTATGAAGACAGTAGGAAATGCTTTGAAGGTGGTAGGAATTACTAGACAATTGTTTCAAAAATAAAAAATAAAGCTTTCATTACTTCCCCTATCTAACAAATTGCTCAAATCATTATAAAAAAAATAGATCGATATCTAATTCACAAGTATACAACCATAACAAATAATCAAACATTCATTGTATATAAAAATTCAAACATTCCTTATACATAAATCATAATATTCGAAGTTGTTCTTATGCACCAAAACTACAAATCAAAAATTATTTACTAGACTTAATTAATTATCTTCAAAGTCTTCATCTTTTTCGTTTGGATCTTCATGTTATTTTCTTCACAATCATTTTCTCTATTTGCTCATCATTGTCTTTGGATCTTCATCAAGTACCTAAAATTTACATAAGAAGTAAAAATTAGTACACCTAATAATTAAGAATTATTAGCTAATTAAATAACAAAATAAGCATGAAGATAAAATTACTTAAATAAGCAAGAAGATGAACAAAGTGAATAAGATGTGAAATTGATTTGAAGAAAATGAAGATATAGAGAAGAAGATGAAGAGATAAAATATATGGTTTTCTGGATTGATGAGCTATCATTTATCTGCAAATCATTATCCAAAATTTGTAAAACTAATACTATGATAGTTTCTGCAAAATTTGATTCCTGGGAATCAAAGGTTGTTTCATCATATAATAGACCTACTGATTCCCCATTTGACGCTAATAATGTACAATGATTTCATGAAGTTGAGGAACACCATATTACATTATGACTAGATTAAACATTATATTACCTCTAATGTAAGAGGATGTTTCCGAGGCTCCAACAACTGTCACAAAACTCACAAATGCATAGAATAAAGTGCTCACACGTTTTTATCATTTAAAAGCAATTTAAAACGCGAAAACGTCCATACCGAAAAGCTATAAATATGTTTTATGAAATAAATTGAAAAATGTTTCAAAAAAATGAATTTTTGGTAGCTCTCTAGAAATGTTCCCAGTAGCTTATGGTCAAAATTTCACCTTGAAATTTGTTGTCCATCTATGACTTTTAAGCGACAGAAAAATCAATTACGTATCAATTTTAGGGGTCCCGAAAAAAAAGTCATCCAAAAATTAATAAATTTTCGCTAAAATTCTTTTTAGATATTCTAGTGACATTTCCAAAGTTTCAAGGCAAAAAGACATGAGGAAGAATTTTATTTAAAAAACTTTTGATTAAATGTCCTTACGCGATAAAATAAAATATGTTAGTCTTTTAGTGAATCTAAACGACTCTAAGACTAAGGTTTTGTCTTGAAATATATTCAAAAATAGTATTCCTTGTGAAATTATGACAATTAAGTCAAAGGAATCTTTAAGATGAATATTTGACGAATTTATCCGTTTGAATAAAAACTGTTAGGAGCTTTGGAATGGACAGCTCTTCGACGTACACCGGGTGGGAGTTGGTCGGGATATTTGATGAGGCCAATTTGGATAACGCATCGGCCCACTGGTTTTCCAGTCGGTCGACGTTTGTGATTGTCCACGACATGAAGCTCGCTAGTAGGGATTGGGTCTTTTCCAAGTATGATGCCATTCTGTCATTATGAGTTTTGAATTCGCCTTTGATCTGTTTGACCACTAACTGGGAGTCGCTAAAGATATCGATGATTTTAGCTTCCAGTTCATTCGCGAGCCTAAGGCCTGCTATCAAGGCCTCGTATTCGGACTCATTATTGGTTGCCTTGAATGAGAATTTGACTACTTGTTGAACTTGAAAGCCTTCAGGGCTGATTAAGATGACCCCTGCCCCACTAGTTTCCATGGTGGATGAACCATCGACGTAAAGTGACCAGGGGCATGAGGATAGGGGGTTTACCGCCCTTGAAGGGTTTTCTTTCTGGGAGAATTGGCATTCGACAACGAAGTCTGACAGTGCCTGGGCTTTCATTGCTGTCCGAGGTTTGTACTCGAGATGAAATTGACCTAGCTCGACAGTCCACGCGGCGAGGCGACCGGTCATGTCGGGTTTATGTAGTATTCTTTTTAGGGGCAAATTGGTCATGACGTGAACCTCGCGACCTTGGAAGTAATGTCGCAGCTTCCTACTCGCGATGACGAGAGCAAAGACCAACTTTTCGATTTGTGGGTATCGCGTTTCCGCGTCCCGGAGTGTATGGCTGACATAATACACTGGTGACTCCGTTCCTTCTTTGAATTTTACCAAAACGGCGGCGATGTTGACATCAGTGGCCGCGAGGTAGATTCGCAATGGCTCGCAACCGACGGCATGGGTTAGTACGGGAGGAGTTGTTAAGAACTTTTTAAGCTCGTCCAGCGCCTCTTGGCACTTGTCATTCCAATCAATCTTTGACGTCTTAGCTGTCTCTTTGATTACCTGAAAGAAGGGTGCGCAGCGTTTAGATGATTGGGGGATAAATCGTCTCAGAGCGGCGACACAGCCCGTTAAGACTTGAACTTCCTTCAGGGTGGATGGGCTTTTAATGTCCATGATGGCCTTGATTTGAGAGGGATCCGCCTCGATTCCTCGCTGAGTGATCAAGAAGCCGAGGAACTTGCCAGTGGTGAGACCGAACGAGCATTTTGCTGGATTGAGTCGCATGCTATGGAGGCGAATTGTCTGGAAAGTTTCTCGCAAGTCGTCGATGTGGTCTGCAGCTTTCTGGGACTTGGTGATCATGTCATCGACGTAGACCTGCATATTTCGGCCGATTTGCGAAGAAAATATTGAATCCATCATTTGTTGGAACGTCGCTCCCGCGTTAATCAGCCCGAAGGGCATGTTTTTGTAAGCGAAGACGCCTCTATGCGTGATGAAAGCGGTTTTTTCCCAATCTTGGCTGTCCATTTTTATCTGATTATAGCCTGAGAATGCGTCCATGAACGACAAGAGCTCGTGGCCCGCAGTGGCGTCGATCAACTGGTCGATATTAGGCAGTGGGTAAAAGTCTTTAGGGCATGCCCGGTTGAGGTCGGAATAGTCGACGCACATGCGCCACTTACCATTGCTCTTTTTCACCAGCACCGCATTGGCGAGCCAAGTGGGGAATTGTACTGGTTCAATGAATCCGGCCGCGAGCAAGCGATCGAGTTCGGCGTCGATTGCCTGTTTCTTGTCTTCTGAAAAAACACGCTTCTTTTGTTTGACAGGTCGGATTTTTGGATCGAGATGTAATGAATGGCGAGCTATGACCTCTGGGATCCCGGGCATATCGCTGGGGTCCCAAGCGAAGATGTCGGAGAATTCGCGGACGAGGTCGATAAGTTTTTGTCTTAGAGGGTCCTGGAGTTCTCTCCCAATTTTGACTTTTTTCTCCGAATCTCCCAGCACGAGTTCGATATCATCTGTCTCCTCCATAGGTATACAGGCTAAGGTCGTGGGGACCTCAATGGCGTCGTTTGGGTCAATTTCTATCACCTGATTAATGGAGGAGTCGTCGCCAGCTTTATGTCGTGGGATCACGGTGGATAAGTAGCACTGTCTAGCTGCGACCTGATCGCCTATGACCTCTCCTACACCGAAGTCTGTGGGGAACTTCATTTTGAGGTGAGGGATCGACGTGATTGCCTTGAGGGAGGCCAGTGTGGTACGACCGAGGATGGCGTTGTAGCTTGACGTCGCATTAACAACGTGGAATTTAACCATTTGCCACGTTTGGCATGGAGACACTCCAAACAAGACGGGTAGGTCAATAATACCCACCACCTTGACTTCATTCCCTGTGAACCCATATAAAGGGATGTTAACATTTTCCAGCTTGCGATCTCCGAGATCCATTCGTGAATATGCATGGTGGTAAAGGATATCGACTGAACTGCCGTTGTCGATTAGGATCTTTTTCACGGTGTTTGTGCCTACTTTGGCGGTGATAACCAGGGCGTCTTGGTGGGCTTCGATTAGCCCTGACGGGTAGTCGTCATCTGAAAAGGAGATAGTCGGTGTTGGGTTGTGTCTTGGCTTCTTTGGGGCCTCTGGGTTGATAGAAAACACCTCACGGGCGTATGATTTTTTGGAGTTATTAGATGTGCCCCCGGCGGAGTGTCCCCCTGCGATGACGTCAATGACTCTGTCGAGGTCATGGCTACGCGAGGTAGGGTGGCTGTTATCATCAATGAAATGGACGAGTTGTCCTCGGCGAATTTTGCCTTCGATGAACGAGCTAAGTTGGAAACAGGATTCTGTTGTGTGGCCGGTATCTTCATGGTACTCGCAATATCGGGAGCTTGGAGGTCGTCCTGGCTTCATTGGCCTTGGAGGACGGTAATCAGGTTCTGTTTTAAGAACTGCGAGTATAGTGGCTTTATCGGCATTGAGCCTGGTGAATTCCTTTTCACTGCGGTCCCGTGGCTTCCATGATCTATCTACTTTGTCGCTTCTCTCCGTTTTGTCTGGCACTGGAGTTCGGTGATCATGGGAGCGGGGTTGGGAGTCATATCCACGCCTTGCATTATTTTGCGGAGATCGTCGTCGTGGACTTCGACTTCTTTCCCTTTTTTGAGAAAATCGTCGGGGAGACTGAATGCTTCCCACGGCCTCTTGTAATGTCATTCTATGCTCAATGATTTGAAATGCGGACTGGAGAGTGCGAGGGTTCTTCTCGAAGAATTCCTCTAACAAGATTGCGTGTCGGTGTTTATCAATGCCGGCAGCGAGATAATTGATGGCGAGCTCCTCGATTAAGTTTGGAATGTCAGCGACCTCTGCTCGGAAGCGAGCTAGGAAGTCTCGTAAAGACTCGGAGTGTCGCTGTCGTATTGTCATCAACGATGCAGTTATCTTACCCCCTTTATAGTTACTGGAAAAACGGCTTTGAAACTTGCTTTTCAAGGTGTGCCAGGAATCAATGGAGCGTGGTGGCAAATTACTATACCATCGTAACGCTGTGCCCTTTAAGCATGTGGAGAAGAATTGACATCTGGCGACTTCGGAATGGCCAAAGAAAGCCATTCGCCCGTCAAAGGTATTTAGGAACCCGATAGGGTCGCACGACCCATCGAAGTAATCTAAAGCTGGAGTTTTCAAATTTCTGTCAATCTTGGCGATCTCGATCGATCGGGACAAGGGGCTCTCAGAGGAGACGGGTAGTCCTGAATGGTTTTTTATGTAATCTTGGCACTCGGCGAGATCATTCTGCATTTTAGCGATGTCCTCTGGACGAAATGACTCGCCCGAATCACTTCGCCATGAGGAATCGTTTGCTGACGACGTCATGCGTCGCTTTGGAGGTGGTCGGGAGCATTGAGATTCGCTGGATATATCCTTATCGAGGTCGTAACTTCCTTCGTAATCCTCATCCAGTTGCCGATGGGGATCCTTGTTACGGCGCGAGATCGCCGTCTGCTGCAATTCGCGCTGCAGACGTCGAATCTCCCTATGTTTCTCCAGGCGGGCCTCCAACAAACATTTCTGCTCCTCCAAATACGCCAGTTCATCGTCGGATCCAGCAAACTCTTCAAAACGGTGAGCCTGCACCGGTTGCTTCCTTTGTTTTCGCATCTTAAGCAAGTGCAAACGTGCGTCGCTTGTTAGCACTTTTTTGCCTGTTGGAGTCATGACCCTCAATCGTGTGTCCACGGGGGGTCCGGGGGATCCCTCATTGTGGTCATCTGTAGGGGGAAACAGCTCCCGAGGCTGCAACACGGGAGGCAGCTGTGTCCCTTCCCGACGAGGTACTGTAATCACCTCGTTTGTGTCACCAATTTTAGAGATAAGAGGTTCACCCTCCTCCATACTGGTTGGATCTAAAGAAAAAAGAGCTCCTTCTAGCGCCAAATGATGAACGTAAAACCGTATGTCGATCAATAATCAAGCCTTGCTTTTATTATTATAAAGTAGATTTAATACAATAATACATTCTTAGGAAATTCTCTCCTTATTCTGATTTTCCAACCCCTTCTAAAGTGGGGGATTGGGGGTATTTATAGGAATAGTCTAACTGGGCCTATTACAAAGTGGGCCTATGTACAAACTAATATTTAGGCCTTGCTTGAGAAGTGGGCTGTGGCCCAACAAACACTATGATCAATAAGTTAAAAAGTGTCTATGATGTGGTATTGTGGTAACAGACTTGTGAAAATAATTGAATGTCATATGTGCAAGAAATTACTAGATAGCTATAGCAGGTACACACACTCATTACTTGATGTTGCACAACCACTCTCCTTTATCCATCCTTACTCTTTAATTGGGACATGGACTTGACCCTGTTAAATGGGAGAAAACTTCCATTTTATTGAAACTTTCTTTTCTTGTACAAATTAGAAAAGATGATTAAATAAGAAGCTGAGTTGCTAAGGAAATAATATTTACAACTTAGTCAACTAGTATGTAATGAAATACAAACATCATGAAACTTCCATTTGTTGGAAGTAATAAGATTTTAGAGTGCCGAAGGTGTACCTCCTTATTCTTCATCTTGTTCTTTTTTTTTAGTATCGATTCAGAAAATTATCCAGTACAAAAAGACCAAATATAAACCCTATTGAGCATGTAATATCAGTATTTTTTTGATATAAACAAAGTAAGAAAGTAATAAAGTAAGCCCACTATATAACACAGAGAATATACATGCGCTCAGAGTTTGAAGGATATTTATTAAAGATGAGAGACAAAGTATATTCCCAAGAAAGATCAGATCAAATCAAAAACAAAAACACGGTATCTGCAGATTAACATGACATATGATAAAAGCACTCCAAGATTTACATATGATCTGAACTCTGAAGAGAATTGAAAAGTGAAGACATGAGGAAGAAAAAAGAACAATCCTAACCTTCGTCCTTGGAATGAGAACATTCCTGGGAGTAGGCAATCCCATTGAAGATGCATATTCCTGAGCAGCTAAAAGTTTCGCCTGTGTAAAGCGAGTACCTTCAACGAAAAGCCCCAGCCAAAAAGCACAAGGGAAATCCCTTAGGCGCTGAAACCCAGCCTACCAAAAAGCAGAACAGCACTTACAACACTGATGAATATACAAAATACACCAATGGAATGAGAGAAAATAGGAAAACTTGCATCTAATATTACATTCATACCTTGAGAGTTTTTTCATCCTTTTCCCAACTCCTTTCTAAGAAGATAGCCCCAGAAAACCATATTGACCAACCCACAACCTGTACAAGTTGGCACTTAACAGTCGTAAACACAGCGACAATTCTGAAGACAAACAGGTGTTCACCGGCAGTATACAAAACAACTAACATGCAAAAATTGAAAACACGGAAAGAAGTCAAATTAGTAGTAGTTTCAAAAGCTTAATCTTTGGACACGCTAGCAAGTCAACAATCAGGCTTTTGCTCTCACTACCGCACTTTCAGAAGCCTACAAAATCGTACTTACTCAACCACCCAGAGCATCAAAAAAATATCTAAATAGTAAGATAAACCTCACTGACTAATATGTGTGAGATAAAGATCTACATTTAACATCCCCAAGCAACATTAATTTTTAACGACATAAGAACCATGTTTTCACATTTTGATTTGCAATGCCACGCATAAGAATATTTCGAACTATTCAGTAGACTTCAAAAGCTGGCTGACATTAGACACATTTTTCTTCACTTTCTTGTTATATCAACCTATCCATCCTATGCCAAATCATCCAGAAAAATATAGAAGTTCTGAACATTAGTGAATACATACCTATCAAAATTAATTGATAATCAGAGAATATGTATTTTTATACTAGAGTCCTAATATATTACATAGCAGACAAGCTTTGTTATAATCTAAGGATTTCAAATCCCAGATAAATTATTTAAATTGGTTAAGGGCATGATATGGTTAATTTATTGCTTGTATTATCTCCCTCAATCCATTCATGACTTTGACTATGTATTATTTTTCTCTCCCTTGTTCCCCATCAACATGTTTATGATTTATTAGACTCGTACCATATTTTCAAGATAAACCAGCATCCAGGAAAATTTAGGTCAATTCCTTCTTTTGTACATTGAGTGTACCTATTCTCTACCCGGTTAGTAAGCACTATTAATTCTTTTGTCAAGTGTAAGTCTTCAGCTCCAAAAAAACTCATTGGCCTAGAGCAAGAACAATTCCATATGTTGATTCTAGTTCAATTTAAAGATGAATGCCTTCCAAAACGCCATACACACCATTGATGAATTTATGTCACTTACAGGAAGGTATCTTGCTGCTTTCTTTGTCACAGAAAACGAACTACCAAGGCAACCAGCTCGCTGTTAAAAAGAAGAAATGGTTCCAATAAGAGCACAGAAAATGTTAAGACTCGAAAGTGTAGAATAAAAACCACTCTTTAGATTACATGGTGCTGGCGTGCTGCTGTTCTATATTTTCAATTCTGAAATGGAACATCTCTCACATTGTTAGACTATTTCTGCTCACTCTACTTAACTAGATTTTAGCACATAGATAATGGAATCTATCTTGCCTACATTTCTCTAGAGATTCGCATGCATTATGCATATGGATAATGAAAGTTTAGATACAGGAACCTGAGCCAAAATCCAGCCGACCAGCCAGTCAATATCACTTTTGTGGTTGCATATGACAAGTGCGTGTTCGTTCCCTGGAATATTTAACATCATAAGTAGCCTCTTAGTACTGGACAGGCCTATCACGAAATAGATAAAAACAAATATTTGCTTTTACCCATCAACTGGAATGTTTCCGCATCTGCATACACTTCAATCTGCAACAGAAATCATTTTATTAACCACAAAGGAAGTGGCAGCCACCACAAAAACAGTGGTTTTCTTTCAATCAGAATAATGTTGGTTTTATCTCAACCCAAAACTAGTTCGTAAGGACTCCCCACATTCTTAATAACCAGCACCCTGCTCCATCCACAGTATGTGAATGATCCAACAACCTTGCCGCCTACGAGATCTGTACTAAGCAACTGACCTCGAACCACAGCCCTATGCCCATTCCCATCTGGAACCCACATTCCTTACCCACCTGAATCGAATGAATATCTCCTTGGAAAATGTAGTATTATGAGTTCCAGGATGGCCCTCACGGGCGTTGGTCACATGGTACACAAGGGAAATAGTATGATAAATTATTCAAATTTATTCACTATCATTTCTGATCAAGACAGAATTATCTCCTCGGAATGAAAGTTTTTTTAATCGAACATTGGTATTCAAGAGAAAACTGGCTTGGAAAATGATAAGTTGAACAAGTAATATATGTACCTTAACACCAGCCCACCAGTCAGCAAGCCAAACAAATTCAAGCCACAACAGTTCTACAACCACTTTGTTGATCCTTGTATATGTTCTCTTGGAAAACGGCCACACAGTTACGAAGAAAAATGCCTGAAAAGCATACAGTAAATCCCTGTCAAATGAAAACATTTACTTACTCCGTTCCTGTGTAACGTACAAGTTTACTGAACTTTGGCTCTGATTCTATAATCAATACTTCATTACCTGATCTAATCAAGTCATACTCCTAAAACTTCACGATATAATAGAACTCTTCAAAACATAATATGGTCTTATAAGTTCTTCTCATAGACTTGGTATCAGGAGTCTCAAGTTAGCCTTTCGAGTAAGCAAAAGTGTTAAGATATACTATGTCAAACCGTAAAAGATGAAAATGAAGTTCAATCTAATTTTTGAAAGTGTTAAGATATACTATGTTAAACCTCTTGGTAATAAGTATTAACTATTACATTTTCAAAATCAAATTTCACATAATCCAAGCCCTAAAAACATCAAGAATCCATAATTCTTACACTATTGCTAACTGATCAATAAATTATATTACAAATTACAAATCATAACATAAAATAAGCATTAACAGGGGATACTTGAGATTAATTAGCAACTAATATTATAATTAAAAAAACATACCTGAATGAGATTAACAAGTAATCCTGAGAAAAAGAAGATAGCACCCAAGGGCACCACATAAGCTGCTGTTGGAATGGCCATGGCTGATTAAAAATAAAATTTAGAGTTGAGAGAGAGAGAGAGAGAGAGAGAGAGAGAGAGAGAGAGAGAGAGAGAGCATGCCAAGCAGATTATGATGCATCGGTATGTGTGCAGCAATTAAGGTGGCAGCCTGATACTAGCCAAATTCCAACAGCTGTCCACTTCACCATTTTTATTGACTTTTGAGCGCCAATTTGTACACGAGTGCATGCTTATTTAATTTTCAATTATTTTTTTAGTACCTGAAATACGTTGGACTTCAAATTTTATTTGAAGCTGGAATTTTTTTTCCGAGGAGAATCTTTCCATTACAGAATTTATTAAATATTTTTTTCAATATACTGAAATTTTTATATTTAATATTTTGATAAAACAGAAATTTGTTACAATGTGCAATGCTCTGACACAGATAAGTACTTTAAGTGCCATAGAATTCACATCGATTTTTTCTTTTTTCTGGGTAAAAAGATCATTCTAAAACATCAGAAATCACTAATTTTTGCACATTCGCTAAATTTTGTTTTCTGATGCTGGAATCGTAAATCGACATGCTACATACTAAACTCCAAAATACTTCAACCCAATCATTTTGACCAATAAAATAAAAAATCATGATTAATACCAAGCAAAAATGAGGATTTTCTTGCTAGGATATACAGTAAAACCTCTATAAATTAATAATGTTGGGACCGGGATATTTTATTAATTTAAAGAGATATTATTATATCGATAAATTAATAATTTATTAATTTAAAGAGGATTTACATAAGACCTTTAAATTTCCAAGTCTAATGTACTAGTTACAATATATATTAGTTAGAGATGAAAAATAAATTACAAAAATAAGTTCCAAGTCACATTCTATGAATGTACATTCACAAGTTGAGGATGATTCAATAGCTTTGGAACCGGTCACTCGGAAAGAAGCATTGCAAGCGGCAACAACTCTTCACAACTTTTTGTTGCAATACGAGAAGACAATGCCCCAACTCTTAAGTGCAGTGAGGAGATTTAAAGATGAAGTCAATATAGATTTGAAGTTCAACAAAAAACAAGTGACTATAGATTCATTTTTTACTAGACAATCTTAGAATATGTATGGAATCTTTTAATGATTATTAATTTATAGTTTCGTTGGGACCAATATATATACTTTGGGATTTCAAAAAAGTTATTATCTTATTATTTTATCGATTGAGGTCCAATTTTATACTGGTCCCAAGTTGGGACTGGACAAATTATTAATTTTATCGAGATTATTAATTTATCGAGTATTAATTTATAGAGGTTTTACAGCTAAACAACAAAGTCCAGGAAATGTCTTGTAAGTTGCGGACACACTTTTATATAAATGGTATAAAAACGAAAAATTACATCACATCTTGTGTAAACATTTATAAGATCATATTTATTTGGCTAACATAATCTTCAACACTAAATTATGCACTCTAAAATAGAAGGTAACGAGCAAAGAATAAAAACGTAATGATCTGGGCAACTACTGCTAATGACACCACAAACAGCCTAATAAGAGTATATCGGTCCCAAAAGACAATGTCTTTTATCTTATACAGTATCATTTAGCCTCATTCTGGTGGAAGAGAATTCACTACAAGAGTTTAAAGTAAGGAGTCTACATAACAAATTACATTTTGGAATTTTTGGATTGTACCCAGCAGCTTTCATTTAAAGTTAGTGATCATTATCCAAAGTTTACACTACACCAAAAATGGCCAAAACCTATCACGAAAATGGTAGGTTTTGGGGGTAAATTGGTAGGAATTGGGGTGAATTCCTACCATTCGACATGGTGAGAATTGCTCAGGTCGGAAATGGTGATGGTAGGAATTGGTGGCTTGTTTCTTAAAAGGTCCCACATGCTAAATGGCTGCCCATATGGCGAGCCACATCGACGGCCACATGGCGGTGGACCCCGACACGTCACTTGCCACGAGGTTGACATGTCATGCCACGTGTCACGAGTGGGGGTCACTGCCACGTCATTTTGTGGGGTCACATTTGACCCCGGTCAAGGACTATTTCCTACCAACCAAATCCTACCAACGCATTTCCTACCAACTGAAGGGGCACCAAATTGGTAGGTTTTATAACAGAAGCACATAAAAATAGCTATTTCCTACCAAACAATTCCTACTACCTTCAGTATTTCCTACTAGTTAAAACCTACCGCATTCATCAATTCTCGAAAATATTATGAAGACGGTAGGAAATGCTATGAAGACGGTAGGAAATGTTATGAAGACAATAGGAAATGCTTTGAATGAAGACGGTAGGAAATGTTATGAAGACAGTAGGAAATGCTTTGAAGGTGGTAGGAATTACTAGACAATTGTTTCAAAAATAAAAAATAAAGCTTTCATTACTTCCCCTATCTAACAAATTGCTCAAATCATTATAAAAAAAAATAGATCGATATCTAATTCACAAGTATACAACCATAACAAATAATCAAACATTCATTGTATATAAAAATTCAAACATTCCTTATACATAAATCATAATATTCGAAGTTGTTCTTATGCACCAAAACTACAAATCAAAAATTATTTACTAGACTTAATTAATTATCTTCAAAGTCTTCATCTTTTTCGTTTGGATCTTCATGTTATTTTCTTCACAATCATTTTCTCTATTTTCTCATCATTGTCTTTGGATCTTCATCAAGTACCTAAAATTTACATAAGAAGTAAAAATTAGTACACCTAATAATTAAGAATTATTAGCTAATTAAATAACAAAATAAGCATGAAGATAAAATTACTTAAATAAGCAAGAAGATGAACAAAGTGAATAAGATGTGAAATTGATTTGAAGAAAATGAAGATACATAGAAGAAGATGAAGAGATAAAATATATGGTTTTCTGGATTGATGAGCTATCATTTATCTGCAAATCATTATCCAAAATTTGTAAAACTAATACTATGATAGTTTCTGCAAAATTTGATTCCTGGGAATCAAAGGTTGTTTCATCATATAATAGACCTACTGATTCCCCATTTGACGCTAATAATGTACAATGATTTCATGAAGTTGAGGAACACCATATTACATTATGACTAGATTAAACATTATATTACCTCTAATAATTCATATATAGCCCTCGAAAGGACTCCATTTCCCCTGAGAAACACCTAAAAGACGACACACATTTTAATAATTCATTAATGTACCAGAAACGTGAAGTAGTCGCAGTACTCCTTCCGTTGGGGTTGGGTACGCATTTTAAAGTTCCTATAAAATATACTTTCATAAAAAAAATTTAATTTTTTTTCTTCTCAATTAAAATTTAACGTTTAAATTTTTATTTAAAGAAAGAATAATTTAAAAATAAGTTATAGAACTATACTTTATATACACCTTTAAATGCGTGTATGGAACAGAAAGAGTAATAGACGTTCTTCAATTCACCAAATTTTCTTTTTATATTTTATACACAAGCTGATGTACCTTAAAACATTAGCGTGTAGCATCTAAAATGATGTCAAATAAAGTGCCAAAATGTCCAAGGTGTAAAATCTTATGTGGCATAACACTCTTGTGTGTCTTTCTATTGAAGTTACAAGGGTGTCCAAAGAGTGCCAAGAAAAGTTGCTAACTTTTGGTACCCTCTTGGCATCTCCACTAAATGAAAATGTCCAAATACTTGTACTAAAAATATATGTATATTATACATACCTATTACATTATAACTAGTTTTTTTATTATTTGTTTGGGATCATCTAAGCACCTTACATGGGGTGCTAACTATTGGACTTGAAGGATGCTAGCTATGATATAAATGAAGGAAAAAAAATAAAATATTAATATTTGAGATGAGTTAGACAAGTTTGACACCCCTCAAAAGTACCTCTATTCAAGATGCTCTAAGAGCATCTCCAATAGGGGTTGTCAAATCATATGTGCCATGACAATCTTGGTTGCACATTGGAGTTGTAGAGTTGCCAACAAGTTGCAAATCAAAGTTGCCAAAACTTGGCAACTTCCTCATATAGTAAAATCACATGCATTTCTTCAAAAGTGTATTTATCTTTATCCAGTTATCTATCTTTCATATTATTATAATTTATAAATGTAATCACATTATCAATTTTTAAAATTGCAAACTATTTGAGTAAATATTTAACAAAAGTTACCAACAGTGAGATGGATGAAAAAGAAGATAAAAAATTAATATATAAGATGATGTGCCAGAGGTTATCAACTATTTTGGCAACCTTTATCGGAGATGCTCTAACATGTCGTGATATCATATTTTTTCAAGTTTTTGTTGGAGTGGTACGAGTGTCAATAAAAATAATCAACTTTTAGCATCTTTTTAAAATTAATTTTTTTATACATTCTCACTATATATATATATATATATATATATAGGCTACTGATCAAATACAAACCTTTTTTAAAATACAAACTAAGAACCGGTCTAAACCCTTAGATTAATCTAATATAATGGTCCCCTATATGCACAACACACAACTAAAATACACTCTCCCACACACAATCACACCTATTCCCCTCCGTTTTTAATTTGATTTTTTCCGTCAATCGGAGAGCTTTTTTTGAAATCCGACTTCACCGTATTTTTCTCCATCTCCCAACGATCAATTTGCATACCATATTTGATATATTCCGACGATAAATCACTATTTATGCTTGCTAGAATCACTAAAATGTTGGTGATTCTTTTAAGAATAAATAGTGATTTCTGCGTAAATGTAGTGATTTTTTCTCCAGATCTATACGTAATTTACAGATTTTGTACCATAAAATCACTAAATTTATACGTATATAAAAATAAATAGCTAGATCTATGCTGAAATCACTATTTATTCTTACAGAAATCACTAAAATTATTTAGTTTGTAGTTTGTAATCTAAGAGTGGTTTGTATTGGAGTAAACCCCTATATATATATATATATATATATATACCTTTTTATCTAATTTTAAATAAAATGTATGTATATAGATAACTTTGATTGCCAATCATTAAAACAAATTTTGGAAAGTAAGGTATTAAAAGTACTATTGAAGAGAGAGAAAATAAAATATTTGTATATTTGATGATTTTTAAATGTGGTTTGCACCCGCTATTATAGATATTCTAAGAAAATTTTCCAAACGAACTCGGAAATACAAATATAAAAAGTACAACAAAAAATCATAAACCATAAACTTGTATACATAGCACTAAAATCTCTAAAATAATAATTAAACATTCTAAATAATTCTATAATTGAATAATTTCTAAGCAACAAGATTGTAGGGTAGCTCTCCATCACACAGCCCCAAGTCCCCCTAGGTATCTAAGTACCTAACAGAAAAAGAATACGGCATGAGCCAAATGCCCAGTACGGATTTGAAATACAGTTTATAAAACAGAAAACATATATACATAATTGACATTTTATAATAAAACAATTATTTTAAAAATAAGTATGGCCGAAGCAACGAATGGGTAGGATATTTCATACAGTGATCAGAACAGATACATATACAAATACCTACGTCATAAGGTACCGTAACGTATGCAACAAATCGGATAACGTGTTCGGCATATACATCGTCACCGCCAAATCAAATCACCTGAGCTATCAAAATGATATGCCACGTATCCTGAAACAAATATCAAAATGCGCAAAAGCTCATCTCCTGAGCTATCAGAACTCAGAAGGATACGCCATGACAAATCACACTGCCATGGAAGTGTCATGCCACTAGTGTCGCAATGACATGACTGTAGTACCCCTACAGATGGTTAACTCGGTATACCCTATATCATCACTAACCTTTGCATCCTTTGCAATTGATGAGATGTCTTCAGGAGTCAAATCTTTCTTCTCTTTTGGAACAGTCTTTTGTTCTTGACCAGTAATAACAGGAGACAATTTAGTTGGCATATGAGGACCATCATTGATTCTATCAAGGTATTCTGGATCTGTGGCTTCCAGAAACATGGTCATCTTCACCTTCCATATTGGATATTCAACTGGTCTCAGAATTGGAACCCGGATAGTCTCATATCGACTCACAGAAGTAGGTTGAACCTTTTCAGGAGCTGCACCGGTTGGAACTTGTTCAGTCATGATTATACTTGTGTTTGAATCGTAAAACTGTATATATTAATCAGCCTTGGCTCTGATACCAATTGTTAGGCCGAATACACAATATATAATCAATATATGTATGAGAATAACAATAAGAACACTATTTATGAATAATAAACTGTATGGAATTAATAACTCCTCTCTCAGTGATGTAAAATATCACAAAGAGCTGCTAGGTTACAAGAATAATGTATTCAGTATTCGCATCCCTTTTAGGGTTAACCTATCTGTGTTTATATAGTACACAGCTACATAGAATCAATCTCTAATTGATATTCCTATAAATTAGCTATACAATTTATATCAAATTAGGATTGCTTCTGTCTTCTGTTCCGTTTCCTTATCTGTCTCAATATATCTTGCTTCTTTCCATCTTCAAGATATATTGCTTCTAGAATCTTCATATTAGCACCGACAACTTCAGCAAACTTTCACCCCGTCAGACTTTAACAAACTCTGACTGGCTTCAAGTATAAACTCTGATGAGTACCTGTTACTTAAACACTGATAAACAATCATCAGCAATTATATCTAACAATCTCCCCCAACTTGTGCATAACAAAAATGTACAAGTTTAAAAGATAATTGATGATGTCAAAACATATAACAAATACAGTGTTTATAACATAACAGAGTTTAACTTTTACTTAGAACAGAAAACTTTAAAAACTTACATACAGTCTTTACTTAATTTCCTCAATGTCAGGTACTGTCTTGAGATAATCTTTTAGAAGTCTTCTTTCAGCTCTTTCTAACTCAGCAATCATAATCTCTTTCAGCTCCTTAAGTTCTAGATCTTTTTCACCAGTCTGATATATGGCAGCCCTCAGAGAATATATGCTGTTTTTATTCATCTCATTTCCTAGCATGATATAGTAAGACTTGTCTGATTCCAAATTGAATTCCAAAACTTTAATACCAAGTGATGTTCTGAACCTAGCACTGTTTCTCTTCATTTCTACCAGATTCCCTTGATAATCTCTGTACTTAGGAATATGTGCACTTGAAATTTTGGCTCCAAGCAAAACTTTAGACTTCATCATTTTCTCTCTCAAGACTCGAGCAGCATTATGAGTACTTTGATTTTTCACTTTCAGTAAATACAAAACATACTCCAGCTCTTCCCATAGTTTTAGATGAATGTCAGCTTCTCCAACTCTGTAAACTCTTCCATCAGCCATAAAATATAACAAAAACTCCTTTTTAATTCCCTTGTGATAAATCATCTGAACAGACTCTAGCTTATCAAGGCTTTCTTGAGTTACCCCAACACCAGGTTCTGCCAGTGATGTATGATCTAAAGGACTGTTATTTACTCTTTTCTCTCTGTGTGAACCCAAGCCAGATCTATCATAAGATTCTTTTCCCATCACAATTCTGCTTTGTAGAATGTTCACATTTCCTGGCTTCAGAGTTTCAGATAATGAAGATCTTGAAAAAGTACCTTGAAGTTGTGGAGATATCAATTGAGTTTGTACAACTTGAGCAGTGTCAGAGGTTGTCACAACTTTAGCAGAATCATCAACTTGAGCAATGTCAGTGATTGATTTATTAAGTTTTGATTCAACATGAGCCATGTCAGAGGTTGAATGAGCTTTCTTTGATAACTCAGTTTCTTCAATCAATTTGCCTTTGCTTTGTCAGTACTTGCTTCAACAGACCTCCTTGAGTATTGTAAACTCTGTTGAGAGTTCACATTCTGTTTAATAGAAATTCCTTGTTCCTTTCTCCTAGGAGCCTTGACAGCTTTTTGCTTGTAAGTTCCAGCTTCAACTTCCTTTTTATGTTCTTCAGCAAGAATCTGTAATTCAGCATCAATGTCTTCAACTGTGGCTTCACAACCATGTTCTTCCAAAAAGAGTTTAGCAGCAATCTCTTCATCAGTAATTGGATTAGCTGAAATAGCTAAACTTTTAAGTCTTGAAGAAGATTGAGCACCAGAAACACCAGGAGCACCAGAGTTTACTCTTTCAGAGTTTGTCAGATTTCTAGCAGAGTTTGACCTAAGTCTCCCTTGCTCTTGAATAATTTTTGACCTTTTCTCTGATTCTTTGCTTCCACCATCAGTTGCATCATCCCTCCGTCTCAGATTTAGAGCCCTTTTGCATTTGTCTTTAGGAACTCTCTCCCCCTTTTTGACATCATCAGGAATAAGCACTGATGTCAACAACTCCAAAGATGCAGCAATAGAGTCAATCTTTGTAGACATTTCATCTTGATTGCTCTCAACTTTACTTAGTCTTTGCTTTATTTCCATTTGATCCTTGATCATTAAAGAATATTTTGCTCTATCATTCTTCAAGGCCAATTCTTTAGCAGCAACATCATTACTCAATCCAATGACAGCTTTGTGAGTCTCATCAAAGCGATTGTGCAATGATTTGACTTGAACAATTGTAGCCTTCAAATGTGTCAACAACTCAGGATTTGAAATCTCCTTTGCAGATTGTAAAGCATAATGTAACATAAGATCTAAAAGAGATAACTACAACTCAACAAAGGACAAGACAGACAGTAATATTAACTGAAGCACAGGAATCCAGAATCAAAGAAGAAAAGGTAAACACAAAAAATCAAAATACGTTATGTATTCTTGAAGTCCGTAAACAGGTCACGGAAAGAAGTTCATGAAAATGTTCAAGCCTCAGTGACAACAAAAGAAACAAGACTTTCAAGACGACAGAAGTATGTGAATGATTTAGGGTTCAGTACCACGGGATTCCAGTGATGAAGCAACCAGAAGGACAAGGGACGTATCAGCAACATTGTATTGAAGATATAAAATAAGAATTGATCAAGTGTTATTCATCTGTGAACCAGACCAGTTGCACTAGGTGACGGCACTAAAAAGATCAAGTTGTTTTATCGTCTCAGAAGAAATTGATACAGTCTATTTCTTAAACACCCAGAAGCTCAGTGGAATCATTTATGGACTAAAGACAAGAAAGAGAAATTCGATGGTTTTTCTAATTGAAAAACTATCGAATGGTAGTTGAAATGATTAATTAAAAACCAAAGTAAATTAGTTTGGCATCCGATAGTTTTGATTTAAAAACTATCGAATGACAAATTAATTTATTTAATTCGATGGATTTTTATTCATTCGATGGTTTTTTATTATGGGAGCAGGTGAAAAGAATTCCTTTTCTGAAAGGTTGATGAAGATCCAACGGCCAGGATTGTTTCTACAATTCTCATTCGATGGTTTTTCAAAACAGACTACAATTTCGTCAAAAAAAAAAAAACAGACTACAATTAATACAGAGAGAAGAGTGTGTCTTCTTCAGTTAAGGTATTCAACACAGACACATAACTGAGAGAGAGAAGAGCCGGAGAAAATTACCAGAGAAATTAATAGTGCTCAGAACTTGATTATTGTTTTGTATTTGTGTTACCTTAAACTCATTGACGCTAATCTACGGATTAGAAATTGTAGCACCCCTCGAGGTTTATATTTATAAAAAGATATATTCCCCGAAACTTGATTTGGTTTGGTGTGTTTGATTTCGTTATAGAACTGAAAGATTAATCCGCGAACGAAATTAAATTATTTGTGAGTATCGTATTCAACCCCCCCCTTCTACGATACTTTGGACCTAACAATTGGTATCAGAGCTACTTGATTGATATACAAATCAGATCCGGTGAATGAGACCAAAATCAAACGTAGCGTGAAAATTCGAAGCAAATTTTTTAACTTTCAAAATTTTTCATTTAATTAGAATTTCTTGAATTTTAAACAATTTGAAATTTTCAGAAACCATGAGTGCTCCAAAGACAACCGCTGGTATTAAAGTTCCCCCGTTTACTAGAGATGATTTCGGTTTGTGGAAGATGAAGATGTTGTTATTTATCAAGGCATCTAATCCGTTGTATATTGGCATATTAGAGAACGGACCGTTTGTACCAATGAAACCAGTTAGTGAATCTACAGCTCCTGATGGTAGCAGGATTCCTTCAGGCACCCAACCTAAGGATATAAGTGAATTTACAGATTCTGACAAAGAACTGATTCGTTTGGACACCGGTTTAATGTTGATATTGGCGGACTCCGCGGACAAGGAAATGAGCTATCAGTTGATGAACTGTACAAGCGGGAAACATATGTGGGATACCATTAACCTAATAATGGAAGGAACTGAAGACGTGCAGGAAAACAGATTGGACATTCTGACTTCTCAATATGAAGCGTTTAGGTCCCTGCCAGGAGAAAGTATAACTCAGGTCTTTGAGAAATATACTAAGCTCCTCAATGAATTGGCAATGAAAGGAAAGACCTATCCACTGAGAGAATCGAACAGGAAGTTCATGATGACGCTGCCCCATCATGTAGAACACAAGTCATCATCCATTAGGGAAAGAATTGACTTCACAAAGATGTCATTAGAGATGATCTATGGCAAGTTGAAGACCTATGAGATGGAACAGGAACAAAGGGTGATAATCTACGGATCAGGGACAGTGGACAGCAAGCACAATGCACTTGTGAGATCAGCAGCACTTGTAGTGGATGAACCAATAACTTCTGAGATTCAGGTTCAAACCCAAAGAGCTGGAAAGGAGGTGATAATAGAAGCAGAAATGGACTCTGTGAATCTGGGTGTTGATGAAAGTGATTACTACCCCCTAGAAGAGCTTGAGCAAATGGAAGACAAAACCATGGCGTACTTAGCTGCAAAGTTTAGTCATATTCGTTTCAAGAGAAACCCTAAGTACAAGTTTAAGGGCTCAACCAACAGATTCCAGAAGAGCAATTATACACCTAGTACAGGCTTTAAGGGAGGCTACAAGACTGGCATGATTGATAGGAGCAAATCAAGATGCTATAACTGCAATGAGTTAGGGCATTTCGCCACTGAATGTCGGAAGCCTCGTCAAGCAAGAGACATGAAAGATGTCTATGGAAAGAAGGATTCTTATGATGAGTTGAAGAAGGAGAATGCCAAGCTTAAACAGCAGTTGGAGGCATTCTCTGGAAAGCAGAAAGGGAAGGCTTACATAGCAGAGGGAAAGCACTGGGATGATACTGATTCGGATGAAGAGGAGGAATATGTAAATGTTGCTCTAATGGCTGACTCTTCAGAGGAATCACCTCAATCATCTTAGGTACCTATCT
Organism: Heracleum sosnowskyi; assembly: GCA_030848705.1. Taxonomy (NCBI): domain Eukaryota; kingdom Viridiplantae; phylum Streptophyta; class Magnoliopsida; order Apiales; family Apiaceae; genus Heracleum; species Heracleum sosnowskyi. Next base: position 17,084,454 of record CM061237.1, read on the forward strand.
TAACTACAATTGATATGTCTAATTCTGAGTACAAGAAAACTGTGCAAGATCTTAGTGTAGAATTGTTTAATGTACACACAAGCATGCTAGCATCTGAAATGGAAAATGCTAAACTAGTTCTTAAGATTAAAAAGCTAGAATCTAAAAATGAAGAACTAGAGCTTGTAGCTGTAACATTAGAAGATCTTAAGCAAAAGAATGCGTACTTAGAGAACAAGGTCAAGTGTAATGATGAGATAGAGACTATCCTCAGGAAGCAGATTTCAGATCTAGATTTGAAGCTGAATGCTTTTAAGAATTCCGCTCTAGTGGCTAAGGAAATCATTGATACTCAGGCCGTAGAGAATAAAACTGCTATAGGATTTGACTATAACAAGAAAGCTGGTAAGAAGATTTTGGAATTCCCTGTGACACCTTCAGTTGTCAAAAGGAATACTCCACATGTTCTTAAGAATGTTGATTGTCCAGTTTTTGTTAAGCCGTTTCCACCTCTCTTTTATGAGGATGATCTTTTCATAGCTCAAGAATTGCTTGAGGAGGATTTAGTGAAGGAAAAAGAGGTAAAGACTAAGTTACCTAGGAAATCAGTAAAGAATGCATTACCTAAACCTGATTTACCTAAAACTGAAGTAGGTTCCTTAGTTAGTAATGTTAAAAAGAACAGGAATGGGAAGAAAAAGATTGTTAATCAGGAATTGGTTCCATCTTCTCCCATTGCATCTAGGAAGTTGTGTTCTATTTGTAATTCTGCTGGACACCTTACACATGCATGTAAAAAGGTTAAAGTAGAAACTGCTAATACTTCTGAAATGCATAACATGTCTGACATGCCTGATAATCATGAACCCTGTGGAAAGAAAGAGTGTTTGCTATGTAAGTACAACATCATGCATGCTTATTTTAAGTTGATGTCTGATAATAGCAATAGCACTGATAATGTTAAATCCACAGATACTATGAATATCAAACAGGGTAAGACTAAATTAAATGTTACTCCTGTTAAATCATCTAAACCTTCAGGACCCAAACAATTTTGGGTACCAAAGTCCGCTTAATCAATCTGTGATTGCAGGGTAAGGTTAAAAGCTCAAAGGTTGTGTGGATTCTGGATAGTGGCTGTTCTAGACACATGACAGGTGAAGAGTCCCTGCTTACAGAGGTGGTTAAGAAGACCGGCCCGATTGTAACCTTTGGAGATGACAGCAAAGGATTCACTACGGGATATGGTAAATTGAAAGCTGGAAATGTCATCATTGAAAACATCTCTCTTGTTGAAGGATTAAAGCACAATCTTCTAAGCATCAGTCAGTTCTGTGATAAAGGCTACAATGTAGATTTCAGAAAGGACAAGTGCTTGATCACCAACAGGAAGGATGAGAAGCTTACTCTACTGGGAGTGAGAAAAGGAAATTTGTTTATAGCTGACTTAAGTTCTACCAGTGAAGGAGAAGTTACATGTTTCTATGCAAAGGCATCTTCAGAACAAAGTTGGCTATGGCACAAGAAGCTCTCACATCTGAACTTCAAAACTATGAACTCTTTGGTAAAGAGAGAGTTAGTGAGAGGGTTGCCCCTGATGGAATTCAATCAGGAGGGACTATGTGAAGCATGTGAAAAGGGGAAGTCGAAGAAAGCATCACATGGAAGCAAAGGAATGACAAGTATTACTGAACCATTACAGCTGATTCATATGGATTTATTTGGTCCAGTTAATGTTATGTCACTTTCAAGAAACAGATATGCATTGGTGATGGTGGACGACTACTCCAAGTACACGTGGGTGTTGTTCATACAAACAAAGGATGAAGCAACACAACTAATCATTGATCACATCAAGAAGATAGAAGTGGAAGCTAAGCTACCTGTGCGGACAATCAGATCAGACAATGGAACTGAATTCAAGAATGCAGTTCTAAATGATTTCTGCTCAGAGAAAGGAATATCAAGACAGTTTTCAGCACCAAAAACTCCTCAACAGAATGGAGTAGTGGAAAGGAAGAACAGGACCTTGGTTGAAGCAGCAAGGACCATGTTGAGTGAATCAAAACTTCCCACTTACTTTTGGGCTGAAGCAGTGAATACAGCTTGCTACACTCAGAATCGAACCCTGATCAACAAAGATCATGAAAAGACTCCGTATGAGTTAATGGCCAACAAGAAGCCAACACTGAAGTATTTTCATGTGTTTGGTGCAAAGTGCTTTGTACTTAAAGATGGAGAACATCTTGGCAAGTTTGATGCCAAAGCAGATGAAGGCATTTTTCTGGGCTATTCTCTGGAATCTAAGGCTTTCAGGGTATATGTGATTGAAGATAAGAAGGTGTTGGAAAGCTTTAATGTAACATTTGACGACACTAAAAGACCAGGCCTGCAAACTGGAGAGAACTCTGAATCCTTGGTATTTGAAAATCTATCAGGAGATCTCTCTGACAATGAAGAAGTACCTGAAGTTGTTACAGTCATTAATAATAATCATAATGATAATGATTCTGGACCAAGTGGTGACCAAAGTGGAAATCCTCAACATACAGGATCCACTAGTCAGTCTTCAGAATCAACAGATCAAACCGTCAACAACTCAGGGGGAGCAGGAGAAGGATCAACTAGTCACACTCCACAACATCTAGAACAAGGAGAATCATCAAGATCGCATCTGCCAAGACAAAGGGTATGGAATAGAGATCATCCCTTTCACTTGATCATTGGTGATCCGGACACAGGAGTGAGAACTAGGAGAACATCACAAAATGAATGTCACTATTCTGGGTTTCTTTCAGAAACAGAACCTAAGAAAGTTGAAGATGCTCTAGATGATCCAGATTGGGTAATTGCTATGCAAGAAGAACTCAATCAGTTTGAAAGGCAGAAAGTTTGGAAGCTGGTACCCAGGCCTAAGGGAAAATCTGTTATTGGAACAAGATGGGTATTCAGAAATAAGTTGGATGAAGATGGCATTGTAACGAGAAACAAAGCCAGACTGGTTGCTAAAGGTTACTCTCAAGAAGAGGGTATAGATTATGATGAAACCTATGCACCAGTAGCAAGACTTGAGGCCATCAGAATGTTTCTGGCATTTGCTGCACATTCCAATTACAAGGTATATCAAATGGATGTGAAGAGTGCTTTTCTGAACGGGGAGTTAGAAGAAGAAGTGTATGTGGAACAACCTCCAGGTTTTGAGGATTCAAAACTGGCAGACTTTGTGTACTTTCTATTCAAAGCTCTCTATGGACTCAAACAAGCTCCAAGGACATGGTATGACACTCTCTCTGAATTCTTACTTGAAAATGATTTTACAAGAGGTGTTGTAGACAAAACTCTCTTTGTCAAAAAGCATAAAAATGATTTGATATTGGTGCAAGTATATGTTGATGACATAATATTTGGTTCTACTAATGATGATCTATGCAAGAGATTTGCTAAATTAATGCAGAGTCGTTATGAAATGAGCATGATGGGTGAATTGTTATTCTTTCTTGGATTGCAAGTATACCAGAAACAAGATGGTATATTCATTTGTCAGTCCAAGTACATCAAGGATCTTCTTAAGAAGTATCAAATGGAAGACTCATCTACAGCAAAGACTCCTATGCCAACTGCCACTAAGCTTGATAAGGATGAAACTGGTAAAAAGGTTGACATCACAGGCTACAGAGGTATGATAGGCTCATTACTTTATCTCACTGCAAGTAGACCAGATATAATGTTTGCAACATGCTTGTGTGCTAGATTTCAGTCTGATCCTAAAGAATCTCATCTAATAGCTGTTAAGCGAATATTTAGATATCTTAAGGGGACCCCAAATCTTGGAATTTGGTACCCTAAAGATACAAGATTTGATCTTATTGGATACACAGACTCTGATTTTGCAGGTTGTAAAATTGATCGGAAGAGTACTTCAGGAAGCTGTCAGTTTCTTGGAAGAAGATTGGTTTCCTGGCATAGCAAGAAGCAGCATTCAGTGTCCACATCAACAGCTGAGGCTGAATACATTGCTGCTGGTAGCTGTTGTGCTCAGATATTGTGGATGAGAAACCAACTCCGTGACTATGGACTTCTGTTGACAAAGATTCCTATATTTTGCGACAACACAAGTGCCATAGCAATCTCAAACAACCCAGTGCAACACTCGAGGACGAAGCACATCGACATCAGGTATCATTTTATCCGAGAGCATGTCATGAATGGAACTGTGGAGTTACATTTTGTACCCACAGAGGATCAAATTGCAGACATCTTTACTAAACCGCTTGATGAATCCACTTTCAATAAGCTGGTTGGTGAACTTGGGATGTTAAATCTTTCTGATTAATTTATTTTGATTAGAAGTCAGTAACTGCAGAGAGTCCTGGTAAATACATGAGTTCAAGAATTGCTATATCCTTTGGACTTGTGAGTTTATTTTCTGGAGCAATTCTCGTAGTTAGGATTATTATACTAATTTTATGTCATAATTATGGATGATATATCTTCTGGCATTTAATTAGTTATTAATTCTAAAAATTATTTAGGTGCTAATATTTGTTCTAAATATTTTAGCATCTATTTAATTTGAATTAATTTGCTTTGTTTTAACATTGTAAATTAATGCAGCATAATTCATTAGATTTTAATTGGTTAATATCACTCAATGATATTTAATTGATTTTATTCTAAGAAAATTGTGAATTTTCTGTTAAGAATTGATTTTGATGAATTTTAACAGATTTATTAAAATTAAAACTTGACAGGAAATAAAAAGTCTGATTTTTAAAACAAGAACAAGTTTTAAAAAGAAGACAGAAGCAAAAATATCGAATTTAAGGAAATTCGATAGTTTTTCAAAGTACAATGATAAATCTATCGAAATTAATTTCGATGGTTTTTGAAAGGGAAAAAGAAAATCTATCGAAAAATTTCTCGATAGTTTTTGAGATTCTTTTAAAAATATATCGAAGTGGATTTACTGAATTAAATATTTAAATCCTCGATAGTTTTTTTAAAAACAGAATGAAAAATATATCGGGAGGATTTAATTTATCAATAATTAAACTCCTCGATAGTTTTTCAAACAAACTATGCTCGATAGTTTTTTCAAAAGTCAAAGTTCGATAGTTTTTCTGTAAACCTTTTAAATTCTCAAAATTCAAAAACCTCGATAGTTTTCAAAATCTATCGAAGTCCAGTTGACAGGTTTACCCCTTGCAGAAAAATATCGAGAGTACATTAAAATCTATCGAAACCTGAAAAGACCTTTTTACCCCTATCAGTTTTCAGAGTATTTAAACGTGCCTTAGCTTTTTTTTCTTTTCACTTTTTACAGATCTATCAAAAGCTTTTGTCGATTTCAATACTTACAAAGATATACACACAAAAACAAGAACTATTCGATAGTTTTCTCCATTATTAAGCAAGAAAACCTTAAAAAACTTACTGTTTGTCACTGTTGATTCACTTTTAACCGTGAAAACTGAAGTTTTTTTGTGTTTTTGGGACTTTCTGAGAAAGAAATCATCGAACTTGGCTTTTTGATTTGAATATTGATTTCTATTATTCAAGGGTTCAACAGTTCACAAGTGTTCGAATTTTTGTGTTAGTGTTAAAAGGGGTGCTTTTGTTTTTTTTGGTTTATTGTTAAGAATTTGATTAATTAGTATAATTAATTAAATTTAAGTGGTAAATTAGTTTTGGTTTAAAAATTAATTTTCTGGAAATTTGAAACATAATGGCTGGAGAATTTATCGTAACCAAAACTAATCATGTCTCGTTTCAAAATCTGCAATCCATAACGAATCCTCAAATTCGTGCATGGGCAGAGTTTTTGAATACACGTTCGTTAGTGGCATACGCTGTAAGTACTCCCGTGGTCCTTTGTCTCGATCAATTGACTGCGTTGTACACAACCGCCACGGACACAAGTGAGAACAATGTACGGTCCTTTAGTTTTGTTGTGCCAGGGGGCAGAACAATTAGGGTTACGGAACATGACTTCAATAGAATACTTCATTTCCCTACAGAAAACCTTGTTCCGGATCCCTCAACTGAGGAAATACATGCTTTCTTCACTCTTATCAGAAGTCAACAACCTAACTTCTTGGTGGGAGAGTTCCTAAAGCATTACCTGCCTAAGCCATGGAACTTTTTCTTTCATACTCTGATCCATGTTTTTACTGCCAAGCTTACTAATCTGCATGGCATTCCCTTATTCCTTCAAAAGATAGGGTTTGCCATTGCGAACAACAGGCATATTAACATAGGACGGATAGTGATTGATCAAGTAGTTATGTGCATGGGACCACTGGATGAAAGAACAGGCATAAATGAAGATGTGCTCTGTTTCTATCCTAGGTTCCTACAGCTAATTCTCAATGATGTCTTAACAGATGATGAACGTGAGACATTTGAACCTGAAGACACAATGGAGTGTACGAAGATGAAGAGCAATGCCATAACCGCTCTGATAAGGAAGAACAACTATCTTCCAGGGGTACCCACTGTTCTCACTGAATATCTAAGAACGGTGCCCCTACCTCTTCTACCCCCAGGGGAACAGGTAATTCAAGGTAACATTCCTGAACTTGAACTGGCACCTGAACCTCAACCAATGGATGTTGATCCAGAGCCCTCAGTGGCCATTCCAGACCAGGAGGTTGCAAACCCACAACCTCTAACCACGGTCGAAGAGCCTTTGAACGAGCCAAATGAAAACATAAATGATGCTCCTTCCCCTCCTATACCCAGTAAAGAAACATCCCTGAGTGTAGAGGGAGATAGTGCCAAAGCAGCACCACATAAGGAGATACACCCTTCAACAGCAGCTCTGCCTTCCTCTAAAAGGAGAAGAACAGAAACTGAGGCAACTGCTGATACTTCATTTCTCTCATTCAAAGAGCCCTTTACTGATTTTTCTGATGCTGATTGGGCTACGCTAACGAAAGCAATATCTGAACCAATAGCTCAATCAAGTAAGGAGGAATTGACGGAAGCAACTGGTGTTCCGACCATATTACGGTCAGGTTCACTGGTTGAAGGTTCTCTGAACCAAGGGTCTTCACAGACGTCGAGAGAAGGCTTTGACCTAAATGCACAATCTAAAAGGTCATTGTCTACCTCCCCAGATGGAACATATCTGGATCCTGCGGGTAAAGGGTCTGACGTAGGTGCAGATCGGCAACTCGTTGACAGTGAATCAATTACTATTGAGGAGTCAACTGAGGTGAAGTCTTTACAGACTCACGGGGAAGATTCAGGATCTCTGCTGTTAAAAGAGCCTGTTTCTAACCCCCTAGAGATTCAAACTCTAGATCCTACAAAGGATATATCATCTAAGGATGATCAGCAACTTGGTTTAACCAAGGACGGGGACTTGCGAAGCCCCATTGCACCATCGGTGACCTCCTTAAGGACGGCTACGGTGTTTTCTTCTGCAGGTACAACCAGCACAATGGATTTGAGTGAAACACAAACACTTACACCTGGCCTGAGTGGGAAAGGAAAAATGAGTGAAACACCAACAGAAACTGTGAGTGAACACCCAGAGCCAAACGTGAGGAGTGACACCCAAACCCTAACTCATATTGATGATCTGCTGTTACCAACAGAAAGAGAGCTACAAGTTCAATCTTCCCTCAAGGAGATGACAGTTCATGATACAGAAGGAAATCCATTATTCAAGGTTCCACTGCGACCTTCCTTTGACCAAGGGATCACCTCCAGTCAAGACAATGTTTCTTTAAAGTCTATTCAAGAGAAAGTTGACTTGGCTGCAGCTGATTCCAGAAGAACATTCAGGGTCATTGGCAGTGCATCTGGCACTATAACAGGTACGAAGCAGGCAGTGGACTCCTTAAAGAAGGAAGCTATGGAAGAGCTGGTCGATTTGAGGATGGACGTAAGGGAGCTTAAAGACGGATTCATGAATGAAGTAACTGCACTGTCCCAGGGACATGAAGCTTTGAAAGAGGACGTTCTGGTTATCCGGGATGGTCAAGCGCGGGTGAAGGATGCAATGGACAACCTTTCAAGAGTGGAGTCTAGACTCAACAGGAGGCTGGATCATATGGAAAAGACTACCAACTCAAGATTGGAAAACATTGACCTGTCGTTAGCTTCTATAAATGACTTTAATAAGCAGCTTATGGATTTCTTGGAGAATCAAGGCGATGGAGTACAGTCTATATGGAGTATGCTGAAAAACCAACAATCTGGACAACCTGGTCCCTCCTATCAACAACCTGATCCTTCTAATGTCTTTTATGCTGAGGATGCTTTTATCGAGGATTCCTCAACTAAGGGGGATAAAGTTGGAGAAGGGGAGAAGGAGCAAACTAAGGATGGATGGAGAGTTTGGGAAACAGTTGAAGCTATTCCTATCAGGCAGTACTGGATAGAAGAACTTGTGGAGGAAGAGAAGAGTGAAGAGGAATTTGAATTCATGCAAGAGCAACCTATTCAAGAGGAGCATGAACCATATTATCCTGAACCAATAGAACATCCTATCTTGGATGAGGATATTATGGAAGAAGAATCAAATTCTCTGTCACCAGAAGAAGAAGCTGCCTTGGAAGCAATAAGAGCTCAGAGAGCTGCAATAGATGCCAGGCAAGCTGAGAAAGAAAAACAGCAAGCAATTCTGAGAAGTGAAAAGCTAAAGAGAATGAAGGTGTATAATGAAGTGAGGAAGAAGAAGATGATAGATCTGGCAAAGAAAGATGGTACTGAATGGGAAATGGCTTATAAAACCTTTTGTGGAGTTGAAGACGGATTACAAGTCAACGACAATGCGGAGGTGGAAGTCATTATTCAGGACATCAGAAGTGCTAATCTTGATGATCAGACTTACTTCAAAGCACTGAGAAGCTCTATAATCTGTCTGAATGCTGGGGTTAAAGCAAATGGTGCTTGGAGCTTATTAATCAGTTTTCTGGAGAAAGGTACATTTGTGATTTCTACTAAGTTTTTAGAACAGAGGACATATACAGAATTGCAGGCTATACTCATCAAGATCCAAAGAACTACAAGGCTAAATGAACTGCTCCGAGAGCATGTTAAGGAGATCGTGATGAAAGTCAGTCCAGAGATTACTGAAGATCCTCCAATGGTTAGATTCATGACGAATGACTTGTTCAGAATCTGCTATTTGGCTGAGGACAAACTGAGGGACTACCCAAGCAACTATCTAATCTCAGTTGAGAAGTATCTTAGATCCACTGGATTCTCTTCAACGGAGAAGGACAAAGCAGCAGACACTCTTAGAAGATTTCTAATGGAGAATGTTCCTTACTATAGGAAAAGAGTGGAAAGAGGATTGGAAGTGCATACCAGACTGCCAAACATGCCAAAGCCAAACAAGAAAGATGTTAACATTGCATGGTTGTGGGCTGGAGTGGGTCAAGAGGTTGAGTATATTGGAAGACACATCCGAGGAGCAATCCTTAAACCTGGAGAACCACTGCACTATCCATCAGTGATTGATTATCAAGCTGCTAACTCCGATCCAATGATTGAAGAAGGTGAGATTGGAATGGACTGAATGATGAAGCAAAGAACAAGAGAACTATCAGCTCAGACTAGAGGAGCAACTTCATTGTATAAAGTTTAATTGTTTTTTGAATTATGAAATCTGGAAATGTATAAATATCTGATCCAGAATGCATTAATATTATTACGCTGTCTTACTTTAAGTAGTTTCATGTTTCCTTAGTTAGTTGAGTTATCCTCGAAGTATTTGCTTGTCGAACTCTATCCAATCAAATAGGGGGAGATTGTAAAGCATAATGTAACATAAGATCTAAAAGAGATAACTACAACTCAACAAAGGACAAGACAGACAGTAATATTAACTGAAGCACAGGAATCCAGAATCAAAGAAGAAAAGGTAAACACAAAAAATCAAAATACGTTATGTATTCTTGAAGTCCGTAAACAGGTCACGGAAAGAAGTTCATGAAAATGTTCAAGCCTCAGTGACAACAAAAGAAACAAGACTTTCAAGACGACAGAAGTATGTGAATGATTTAGGGTTCAGTACCACGGGATTCCAGTGATGAAGCAACCAGAAGGACAAGGGACGTATCAGCAACATTGTATTGAAGATATAAAATAAGAATTGATCAAGTGTTATTCATCTGTGAACCAGACCAGTTGCACTAGGTGACGGCACTAAAAAGATCAAGTTGTTTTATCGTCTCAGAAGAAATTGATACAGTCTATTTCTTAAACACCCAGAAGCTCAGTGGAATCATTTATGGACTAAAGACAAGAAAGAGAAATTCGATGGTTTTTCTAATTGAAAAACTATCGAATGGTAGTTGAAATGATTAATTAAAAACCAAAGTAAATTAGTTTGGCATCCGATAGTTTTGATTTAAAAACTATCGAATGACAAATTAATTTATTTAATTCGATGGATTTTTATTCATTCGATGGTTTTTTATTATGGGAGCAGGTGAAAAGAATTCCTTTTCTGAAAGGTTGATGAAGATCCAACGGCCAGGATTGTTTCTACAATTCTCATTCGATGGTTTTTCAAAACAGACTACAATTAATACAGAGAGAAGAGTGTGTCTTCTTCAGTTAAGGTATTCAACACAGACACATAACTGAGAGAGAGAAGAGCCGGAGAAAATTACCAGAGAAATTAATAGTGCTCAGAACTTGATTATTGTTTTGTATTTGTGTTACCTTAAACTCATTGACGCTAATCTACGGATTAGAAATTGTAGCACCCCTCGAGGTTTATATTTATAAAAAGATATATTCCCCGAAACTTGATTTGGTTTGGTGTGTTTGATTTCGTTATAGAACTGAAAGATTAATCCGCGAACGAAATTAAATTATTTGTGAGTATCGTATTCAACCCCCCCTTCTACGATACTTTGGACCTAACATAGATTGAGCAACAAAATCAGCAGTCCTTTGCTTTGAGAAAATACAATCAGCCCCTGACCAATTTGCATAGTACATATCTCTCTAATGAGCTTCAGTGGCAGTTTGATTTTCCTTGACATTCTCAGCAGTAGGATCCCTTAGAAAAGGTATAGATTCATCAGAGTCTGCATGATCAGAATTTACAGAAGTGTGATCATGACTATCAGAGACAACCCTGTTTTCAACAACATTTTCTACCAAGGGCTCTGCAGCTTCTTCAACTACATTTTCTGCAGTAATTTCAACATTTGACTGTGCAGCTTCATCAAGAGTTTGCTCTGCAACAGCTTCATTCTTCTCAGTGTTGACTTCCTCAGCAACTCTTTCTTCTTTATTCTCTGCTGTAGCTACATTCATTTTCTCCACAGCACCTTCAATAATCTTCTCAGAAGAGACATAATTTACTTCCTAATCAACCTCATCACCAACTTCAAGAACTTGATTGGTGACAGAGAGAATCTCTGTATGAGTTGCCATAGACTCTTCAATTACCAGAGTGGCTTGATCAGCTGCCACATCCTCAGTGTCACAAACACTGATAGCAGGATGTGCTTCAAAATCCATGTCCAACTGATCAATAAAATTATCAGCATTTGCAGCTTCATTATCAGCTTCAAAATGGACATCAGCATTTGCTCTGTCCTCCGTGGGCACAGTAGCTTCAACATCTACAGCAGCATCCTGAATTACAACATCAGGATCTACATTCAATTCTGCTTCAGGAACATCTACTGGAACAGCTTCAGAAACAGCTTCAGTATCGACCTCATCAAACAGATAGTCAGATATCAACCTTCTTCTTCTCTGAGTTAGAGTTTCAGTATCATCCTCATTATCAGAACGAGGTCTCTTTGCTCTACTCTTCTTAACAGACTTCATTTTAGGTGAACCAACAGAGTTTGGCACAGAAGTTTTAGATACCCCAACTTCAGTAGTTGGCTTAACAGACTTTGCTGGTTTAAAAGCTCTGTGTTTGACTCTACCACCAGTACGAATTGGTTGTGATGTAGATGGAGGTACTTCAGTGTTTAGAGGTTCAGGTTGTAGTTCTGTTTGGATAGAATCATCCAAAAACTGTTGCACTAATGCAGGTAGCAAAAAATCTCCTACATTACCCTTCTTGACATCCTTGTTGACAAGATCAGAGAATATACACTTGTGTAACTTAAAACAAGGAATCACATCTCCATCAACAATATCTACCCCATCAACACAGGCAGAAAATAAAAGCTGATAGAATCTAGAAAAGTAAACTACCCCCTATTTTCAGTCATGTTTTCACCTATATTAATAAGAATTAGTCTACCAAAATCAAAATGAGTACCATAGATAAGTGAATACCCAATTTGTAGACTATCAGTAGGTATAGAATCCCAGTTGGTGCACTTCTTCCCGAACGTTCTTGTAATACAATCAAAGAAAAAGCTCCACTCTTTCCTTAAGAACGGTCGCTTCAACTGACCTATCTTTGTCAAAGAACCACCATAACCGATTTCCCTCATCATCCTTACCAAATCAGCATCACCAACTGTAATGGTGTAAGCATTTTGTTCATCAAAGCCCATCGCATCACGAACAGTACCAGGAGGAATAACATACTCTGCTTCTTTAAACTCGAATACAATAGACGGTGTTCCAGAATCACCACCGTCATCATAGACACCATATTCCCAAAAGCTTTTGATTTGCGACCCAGAAAGCTTTTGTGGTTCTACAAGAGCACGCCCAATTGGAGATTGGGCAAGAAAGTTTTGCATCAAGTGAAACGCCTCAGGTGCGTTCACAGTAGCCAATGGGGCAGCATAGTTATTTGGAACGAACTCAAGCCCAGAAGATACAAAAGCAGTAGAAGCCATTAGTTCGATTAAGAAATAATCAGAGAATGACTTAGAGAAAATACGAGAATGTTTGCAGGAAAAGTGTTTGTGAAAATGTGTATGTGTGTGTATTGGAGTAAGTTGTGAAAAGTTTAAATGAATATGTGTATTGTATATTAATACAAAAAGAAAATATTAAAAACTGAACAGTTTCTAATCAATACACACAACTGTTTTACTCCGTGATTCGTGTGAGTGAGACACGTGGCACACATATAATGACTGACAGCAGTAAATGGCAGTTTCCAATGCGCATGCGCAGTAAAAATAGCAATAATTACCGCCTTTTACACTTTTCTAGACACTCAACCTCTCTCCTCTGTTTAATACACTCTTGAACAACTGTCCAATCATACTCTTTTGAATTTTCAAAACAAATGTCTTTTCTCAAAATCATAATATGTCTAAAACAAACAAAATTTATTTTAATCATCAGAGATTAAAATTAAATTACCTCGGCGTAGAGTACACAGTTCATCAGTGTTTACCAATCCTCCTCCTTTATAAATAAACTCTTTTCACAAACTGTACATGTGTGAGTATTTGTGTGTGACTTAGCAGAGTTTACTGAATAGAAATATTTAGATCATCTCAAAGTGCATAAAATCCACAAAATAAATCAGTAAAAATTGGTTACCCAAACTCTCATGTATAAAATAAAATCTGATCTCATCTAAACTCTGTACTTTTAAATTTATCATTTTCACCCCCTTCGATTTATATATATATATATATATATATATTTAAAATTTCTCCAGTAATCAGTGGTTGGCACTAGTCACCAAAAATAAAAGATTTTAGCCCTTATTTCATACAATAAGTTCCTGGTTCTTCCTAGGCACAACATGATCTCAAAGGAATTTGTGCTTATTTTGCATCTTTTGATTTGAGGGTGAAATATTTGCAACTAATTATCAGAGTTTAGACTTTCATCAGTTAACAGAATTAATTTATGAGAGAAAGTGCAAACAGCTAATACAGACTCAGTGTATAGGATCAATAAACTAAGAGATGCTATAAATATAGAGACAATATCATGCTGTGTAAAATTTCTGCACATTTTGAAATCAGAATTTATATTACTCAGAAGGATTCATGATTACTTACTGAAAATCATGCTTCATACAATTTTCTTCATCGGTTCATATGTTTCAGACAAAATCACAATCAGAGTTTAACTGACAGAGTATGACTGACAGAGTTTGACTGACAGAGTTTGACATTATGACAGAGTATGACTTACAGAGTTTGACTGACAGAGTTTGACTGACTGGTATGAATGACAGTTAACATATGCAAAGAAACATGAGTAACAAATCACAGAGTATAGATTTTGAGTCTAACCAGTATCTCTAGTCAAAACCAGAGATCATTCCAAGTTCATTTACCAGTCTTGTAAAGGTAACTTCACTCAAAGGCTTGGTGAAGATATCTGCAAGCTGTTGGTCTGTAGACACAAAATGAAGCTCAATATTTCCTTCTTCCACATGTTCCCTGATAAAATGATACCTTATGCTGATGTTCTTGGTCATGGAGTGCTGTACTGGATTACCTGTCATAGCAATAGCACTTTGATTATCACAGAAAATAGGTATTTTAGAGTACCTTAATCCATAGTCCAGCAATTGATTCTTCATCCACAAAATCTGTGCACAACAGCTACCAGCAGCAATATACTCTGCTTCTGCTGTGGATGTGGAAATTGATTTCTGTTTCTTGCTGTACCAAGAAACTAATCTGTCACCTAGAAATTGACAGCTTCCACTTGTGCTTTTTCTGTCTATCTTACAGCCTGCAAAATCTGCATCAGAGTAACCAATTAATTTAAACTCTGATTCTCTAGGATACCACAAACCAAGAGTTATGGTTCCTTTGAGATATTTGAAAATTCTCTTCACAGCTGTTAGATGAGGCTCTCTGGGATCTGCTTGAAATCTTGCACAAAGACATGTTGCATACATGATATCTGGTCTGCTTGCAGTAAGATAAAGAAGAGACCCTATCATCCCTCTGTAGTTTGTAATATCTACTGAGGCTCCTGTGTCTTTGTCTAGCTTTGTTGCAGTAGCCATGGGAGTTGTAGCAGATGAACTATCAAGCATACCAAATTTCTTGAGAAGATTTCTGGTATATTTTGCTTGATTGATAAAAATCCCATCATCTGTTTGCTTGACCTGTAAGCCTAGAAAATAACTAAGCTCTCCCATCATGCTCATTTGATACCTTGACTGCATAAGCTTGGCAAATTTCTTACAGAGTTTGTCATTAGTAGACCCAAAAATTATGTCATCCACATAGATTTGAACTAACAACAAATCATCACCAGAATGAAAATAGAACAAGGTTTTGTCAATTGTACCTCTAGTGAACCCACTTTCTAAAAGAAATTGAGCCAGAGTTTCATACCATGCTCTAGGTGCCTGCTTTAGTCCATATAATGCCTTGTCAAGCCTGTAGACATAATCTGGATGCTTGGGATCTACAAACCCAAGTGGTTGTTCAACAAACACTTCTTCTTCAAGTTTCCCATTAAGAAAAGCACTTTTCACATCCATCTGAAAGACTTTAAACTTCTTGTGAACAACATAGGCCAGAAAAATCCTAATTGCCTCCAATCTTGCAACTGGAGCAAAGGTTTCATCATAGTCAATTCCTTCCTGCTGTGAATAGCCTTTAGCCACAAGTCTAGCCTTATTCCTTGTAATCACTCCATCACTGTCTGTTTTGTTTCTGAAAACCCACTTTGTACCAACAATAGATCTGTTCTTTGGTCTTGGTACAAGTGTCCAGACTTCATTCCTCTCAAATTCATTTAACTCCTCTTGCATTGCTGTTATCCAGTTAGCATCTTGAAGAGCTTCTTCCACTTTCTTGGGCTCTGTTTGAGATAAGAATGCATGATACAGACATTCATTATTTGTAGCACTTCTAGTTTTCACACTAGCTTCTGGATCTCCAATTATCAAGTCAGGTGTATGAGCTTGTGTCCACCTTCTTGCTGTAGGTAATTGGCTTCTATTATCATTATTAGATCCTCCCCCTTGATCCATGCTCTCCTGATTTTCTTCTTGACCATTTGCATTCTCTGAGGCTCCCCCTGAATTGGACTGTTCAGTATTTGAACTTTCAGAGTTTGGCTCAGAGTTTCTATTTGATTGTTCAGCTGACTCATTTTCAGAATTTGAATCATCATTCTGAGAAGTTTATGAAGTATCTTCACGCTCTCCCTCAATTGGTTCTCTATTTTGTTCTGTCAGAGAAAATTCTTCAGTGTTTACCAGTAGAGGATCAGAGTATGCTTCATCAGAGTTTGTTGGATTTGCTTCATCAGAGTTTACGTCATCAGAGTTTAGATCTTCATTTTCAAAGCGAAGTTGATCATGATATTCTTCATCTTCCATTCCAGTTATTTTCTTGTCATCAAATGACACATGTATAGATTCCATGATCACTTTAGTTCTCAGATTGTATACTCTGAATGCTTTAGTTGACAGTGGGTATCCAACAAAAATTCCTTCATCAGCTTTTAAGTCAAACTTGGTCAACTGTTCAGGATGAGTTTTCAACACAAAGCACTTGCATCCAAAAATATGAAAATATTTCAAATTTGGCTTCTTATTTTTCACCATCTCATATGGTGTTTTCCCATGCCTGTTGATCAGTGTGGCATTTTGAGTAAAACAAGCAGTTTGAACAGCTTCTGCCCAGAAATAAGTTGGCAATTTTGCTTCATCAAGCATTGTTCTGGCAGCTTCGATTAAGGTTCTATTCTTTCTTTCAACTACACCATTTTGCTGTGGAGTACCAGGTGCAGAAAATTCTTGCTTCACTCCTCTTTCCTTGCAAAATTCTTCCATTATTGCATTTCTGAATTCAGTACCATTATCACTCCTGATAACTTTCACTTTGTACTGTGATCCTTTGTCCAGCAGCTTTACATGATCCATTAGAATTAAGGCAGTTTCATCCTTCTTTGCTAAAAAGTACACCCAGGTGTATCTAGTGTACTCATCAATAATAACTAGAGCATACTTCTTTCTGCCTATTGACATTACATTTACTGGACCAAATAGATCAACATGTAGAAGATGATAAGGATCCACAATTGAAGATTCAGATTTATTCTTGAAAGATGACTTCCTTTGCTTGGCCTTTTGACAAGAATCACACAGACCATCTAAGCTGAGTATTGACTTTGGAAGTCCTCTTACAAGATCTTTTTGAATTAGCTCATTGATGTTGTTCAAGTTTAGGTGAGAGAGCTTCTTGTGCCATTTCCAACTCTCTTCATTTGACATTTTTGCAGACAGACACACAGCTTTTCCTTCAGAGTTTGTTACCAAACTCGCTTCATAGATGTTATTGCGCCTGTGTCCAACTAGAACAACTTTCCCTGTAGATTTGCTGATAACCTCACAGTATTCAGGTTGAAAATCTACATGATAACCTCTGTCACAGATTTGACTCACAGATAGCAAGTCATGCTTGAGTCCTGGGACAAGAGCTACATTTGTGATGATGACACTTCCAAGATTGATATTGCCATATCCCATAGTACGTCCTATGTTGCCATCTCCATAGGAAACTTTTTATGACCAAAGCCTTTCCCTTTGCTTTCTTCTTTGATGTTTCTTTCTTCATGAGTTTTTCTTCAACTTTGAGAGCAACAGATTTTGTCTTCTTTCCAGATCTTTTGTTTCTTTGTTCTATCTCAAGTTCATGAGTTTTAAGCAACCCATAGATTTCATCAAGATCTGTTTCTGCAAGATCATAATTGTCTCGTATTGTTGTCGCCTTCAAATCCCATCCTTTAGGTAGGGATAAAGGAAACTTGAGATTTGACTCTTCAAGTTCATATTCTTTATCAACCAGAGACAAATCATTCAACAGTTTACAAAATCTGTCATAAGTATCTGTCAAAGTTTCATCAGATCTAGAGTCAAAGTGTTCATACTCCTGTGTTAGAATAGTCTTCATGTTCTTCTTTATAGCACTTGTTCCTTGACACCTGACTTCTAAAGCATCCCAAATTTCTTTGGCAGTTTTGCAGCCAATAACTCTGTTAGACATGACATTATCTAAGGCACTATGGAGTAGATGTCTAACCTTTGCATCCTTTGCAATTGATGAGATGTCTTCAGGAGTCAAATCTTTCTTCTCTTTTGGAACAGTCTTTTGTTCTTGACCAGTAATAACAGGAGACAATTTAGTTGGCATATGAGGACCATCATTGATTCTATCAAGGTATTCTGGATCTGTGGCTTCCAGAAACATGGTCATCTTCACCTTCCATATTGGATATTCAACTGGTCTCAGAATTGGAACCCAGATAGTCTCATATCGACTCACAGAAGTAGGTTGAACCTTTTCAGGAGCTGCACCGGTTGGAACTTGTTCAGTCATGATTATACTTGTGTTTGAATCGTAAAACTGTATATATTAATCAGCCTTGGCTCTGATACCAATTGTTAGGCCGAATACACAATATATAATCAATATATGTATGAGAATAACAATAAGAACACTATTTATGAATAATAAACTGTATGGAATTAATAACTCCTCTCTCAGTGATGTAAAATATCACAAAGAGCTGCTAGGTTACAAGAATAATGTATTCAGTATTCGCATCCCTTTTAGGGTTAACATATCTGTGTTTATATAGTACACAGCTACATAGAATCAATCTCTAATTGATATTCCTATAAATTAGCTATACAATTTATATCAAATTAGGATTGCTTCTGTCTTCTGTTCCGTTTCCTTATCTGTCTTAATATATCTTGCTTCTTTCCATCTTCAAGATATATTGCTTCTAGAATCTTCATATTAGCACCGACAGCTTCAGCAAACTTTCACCCCGTTAGACTTTAACAAACTCTGACTGGCTTCAAGTATAAACTCTGATGAGTACATGTTACTTAAACACTGATAAACAATCATCAGCAATTATATCTAACATTATACTTATAAATATAAACCTTGTACAAACCAACAAATACATAACAAAGACTATAAACCAGGATAGCTAGTTTAATAAAAATGGATGCACAGACTTGACAGAACCGAACAAAAAATGAGCTAGCATGGTTCACCTTTTAAAATCATTATATTATATAAATGGTTAACTGCAAAACAAGTATAAAAGAATGTAATACACACTTCGATTAACAAAAGTTTTAACGGTAACTAATATACATAAAAATCAACTTATAATATTACTAATACATATGGTGTACAAGATCAAAGATAAATCTCAAAATAACTCTATTATTATATCAATAATTTGGGTAATGTTATGAAATTATAATATAAAGTACAGTATAGTTAATAACTAAAACAGGAAGAAGGATATATAGATTATATTGGTTGCTACAGAGAGAAAGTAGTGAAATGTTTATATTGCTTTTTATGTGTCTTTAACACAAAAGAGGGTGTCCTATTTATAGGACAAAAGTTACAGCTTTGTGTGTATGAATGTAATTACTGCATCCCTTGTTTACAGTTTATAGTCATGTCTCCGTGTATTGGAATCACAATTTGCAAGCTGGTCTATCCATTTTATTTATGCCATTCCAGAAAGAGTTTGAAGTTCACTTTGACAATCATCATGCATGTTCATATTATAACACTCCACCTTGATTGTCAAATGTGAGTTGTTATAAAGATTGGTTGGCTCGTTAAAACCTTGCAAGGAAAAACCCAGTGGGATAAAAACCTTGACGAAGGAAAAAGAGTATAGTCTCCCCCTGAATAAAATGTCTCACAATTTGACATCTTGTTGTCACAAATTCCTCAATCTTCGCATGCCAATATTATTTTGCAGCTTCTCAAAAGTTGATGCATGTAATGACTTTGTAAGTAAATCTGCCAGATTATCACATGAGTGAACTTGTTGTACATCAATTTCACCATTTTTTTGTAGTTCATGAGCGTAGAAGAATTTTGGCAAGATATGTTTTGTTTGATCCCCTTTGATATATCCTTCCTTTAGCTGCTTAATACAAGCTGAGTCATCCTCAAACATAATCGTGGGACTGTTTGAGATACTTGATAATCCACATGATTCTCGAATATGTTGAATGACAGATCGTAACCAAATACATTCTCTGCTTGCTTCATGAATTGCAAGTAACTCTGCGTGATTAGATGTGGTTGTAGCCATGGTCTGTTTTTTAGACTTCCAAGAGATAGCAATACCACAATATGTGAACAGATAACCTGTTTGAGATCGTCCAAAATGAGGGTCTGACATATACCCTGCATCCGCATATCCAATCAGCTGTGTAAAGCATAATGTAACATAAGATGTAAAAGAGATAACTACAACTCAACAAAGGACAAGACAGACAATAGTATTAACAGAAGCACAGGAATCCAGAATCAAAGAAGAAAAGGTAAACTCAAAAAATCAAAATACGTTATGTATTCTTGAAGTCCGTAAACAGGTCACGGAAAGAAGTTCATGAAAATGTTCAAGCCTCAGTGACAGCAAAAGAAACAAGACTTTCAAGACGACAGAAGTATGTGAATGATTTAGGGTTCAGTACCACGGGATTCCAGTGATGAAGCAACCAGAACGACAAGGGACTTATCAGCAGCACTATATTGAAGACATAAAATAAGAATTGATCAAGTGTTATTCATCTGTGAACCAGACCAGTTGCACTAGGTGACGGCACTAAAAAGATCAAGTTGTTTTATCGTCTAAGAAGAAATTGATACAGTCTAAAACTGAAACACCCTGGAGCTGAATGGATTTTCTAAAAGGTCAAGGACAAGGAAAAGAGTTCGATGGTTTTATTGTTTATAAAAACCATCGAATGTGACATAAAGAAAACAAAAAGAAAAGGATTCGATAGTTTTCTAAATTAGAAAACCATCAAATGAAAAGCATAAAGTAAATGAATACTTTAATAAAGTAAGTATTACATTTGATAGTTTTTATTTAAAAACTATCGAATTGAATAATTACTTTATTCATTCGATACTTTTCAAATTAGAAAGCAGGTGAAAAGTTTGTTTGTCTGACAGGTTGATGAGAATTGGACGGCCAAGATTGTTTTAACAATTAAGGTTCGATAGTTTTCTAAAAAAACTAAGTCTACAATTACACAGAGAGAGGAAGTGTCTTCCTCAGTCGAGGTTAGTTCATAGTAGCAACTACTGAGAGAGAAGTTTGAGCCGGAGAAGATCATAGAAATTTATAGTGCTCGGAATTCTTTCATTGTATTGATTGTGAATAACCTAGAACTCATTGAAGCTAATCTACGGATTAGAAATTGTAGCACCCCTCGAGGTTTATATTTATAAAACGATATATTCCCCGACTTTTGGTTTGGTTTGGTGTGTTTGATTTCGTTATAGAACTGAATGAATTATCCGCGAACGAAATTGAATTATTTGTGAGTATCGTATTCAACCCCCCCTCCCCCTTCTACGATACTTCGGGACCTAACAATTGGTATCAGAGCTTGTTAATCGATATACAGATTAGATCCGGTGTTTTAGGCCAATCACTCAAGTTCTCAGAATTTTCGGATTTTTTAATTTTCAAAATTTTCATTTCTTGAAATTTTTGAATTTTAAATAATTTGAATTTTATTCTTGAAATATTTTATTTTTCAAAAAGTTCGAAATTCTTGGAATTTAAAATATTTCATATCCTAAGCCAAAGGTTCTCAAAAGATTGTTAGAGAGGAGGTTAGGAATGGACAAACAAATATCTTAGTAACGTTTATTAATGTTGGAACCTCAGAAAAGAATAGAAGAATTACTAGTAGCTGAATCAGAAGAAGCTCAGGTAGAAAACCTCGAGAGACTAGACTAAAGATCAGTGTTTCACTTGTCAAGGAAGTTTAGTCACATCAGATTCAGAAGGAGTACAAAAGCCACATCCATGGATCAGGCTTATTTATTACGAAGCAAAGATTCTTCAGGATTCAGTTCAAAGAGGTAGTTACAGACTGAGATGGTAACAAAAACAAGAGTGATAGTTTCAACTATGATAAGAACTATGTAATGAGAAACTATCAGGGTGTGCTACACAATGAAGAAGCCTAACAAACAAAGAAGAATAGGGACTCAGTTAATAGCTGAAACAGAAGTGGAATGCTTTGTTGAAGAAGCATAAGCACAAAACTTATGTTGCTTAAGGAAAGAGTTGGGATGGATCAGATGACGAGAATATCATGGATATCTTGCTTTCATAGCAATCTCTGAAGATGATTCACCTCACATATCTCAGGTATCTTTTCCTTGAACCAATGCAGTATTTAATTCTCAATATTCAAATCATGTACATAGAAGATCTTAGATATGTGTGTATGAATATTTGTAGAATAAGATTTGCAAGTGAGATAGAAGCTTTCTTAAGAAACAACTCTTAGTTTTAGGGGTTAAGTTTCTGGCACATAAGACCTTAGTAAAGCTAAGTTTCAGTATCCCTAGTAGAACAAGATTTGCTCATTTATTCTGAATTGTTTGTTAAGGGATAATCAGTTTAAAGGATGGAGGAATTACCTTTAGAGACAGTAGAATTTGTAGAACACCAAGCTGTATCTAAAACTGACTTAGGTAATAGAGAAAGTTAGATGCCATACAACAACAGAATGGATTAAATAGAATTAGTGATTTAATTGTTAATTCTTTTATTCCATGTGTGCTTAGAAAATTATTGAATATCTGTAAATCTACTTGCTACCTGTTACACTTGTGTATATTGGTTAAAGTAGAAAGTACTGAATTTTCTAAAATGCAGAACATGCCTAATTTGCACATCTCTTATCTGCAATGTCAAAATGCTCAATGTATGGCATTTATTCTTATTAACATGTTTGCTTATTTAAATATTATGAGTGCATATCTTAGAACTTGCATTAATCATAGAAAAAGCATGTTTAAGAATCACATTAGAGCAACGACTGCAAGGTCAGTCAGAGATAAGAATAAGCATGTATAGGTTGAAGCTGTTGTTACCACTTTTAAAAGCAAAATCTCTAATCCATCTGGACCCAAGCAAATAAGTTGGGTACCAAGAACTGTCAATCCATTTGTGAGTGCAGGCAAATCAGGTTAATCGATTTATATGCTTTCTTGGTCTTTACTACTGAAGACATATGATCGAAGAAAGAACTTGCCATCAAATGTGATTGAGAAAGCTGTTCCGTCAATAATCTTTGGAGATGACAGCAAAGGTTTTCATCACGGGACATGGCTACGTTGGAAATGGAATGTCATCATGTTTACAATAATTGGTATCATTGATAACAACTAATAATTGGAGTCAAGGATAACAATCAGAAGCAACTCTCTTGCTGAAGATTCAAAGCACAAATCTTTTTATTCAATGAAGGAGCAGTGTTTTATCTCAAGCAAGAAGGTTGAGAAGCTCTCACCCTTGCATGACAATACAAGGAACTCTTTTCTAAAAGATGGTATTGGTGAGAGGACTGCCTCATCTGGGATTCAAGCTAGATGAAATATATGAGGCATGTCATTAAGGGAAGTCAAAGAAACATCACAGAAAAGCTATAATGTGATAAACATTACTGAGCCGCTTCAGATGATACGTATGGAACTCTACGAACTAGTTAATGTCTTATCTACAACAAAGTAAAGATATACTTCAGTGATGATTGATGACTACTCTTAATACAAACTGGTGTTGTTCGTTCAATCTGAAGGACAGGACATCACAGATGAGATTAATCACATTTCCATGATACCCTGAATTGGCCAATAGAAGCAAACTCTGAATTTCTTTCAGGGGTTTGGAGGAAATTATTTTACAAGTAAGCATCTTGGCAAGATTGGCAGCTAAGGCTCATGAGGATATTCTCCTCGGCTAATCAGTGGAATCTAAAGCCTACGAGGTAAATTTGATTAATCAACAAGAGGTGATTGAAAGTCTGAATATGATGTTCAACAACTCCAAGCTCTCAGCTGTTATGTGTGAAATTAATGGTAATGATGATTCAAATCCAAGCAGTGGTAATGGTAGTTTAACTACATAGCTCAGTACTTCAACAGAACCACTCAGCGAGGATGAGGATTCTCATGAAATCCCAGCAACAGCTTAGGGGGAGCAAAAGAAGGATCAATTAGTCAGATCAACACCACAATGAATATCTAGAGGACACTTCAAGAACGTATCTGTCAAGACAAAGGGTTTAGATTCAATATCATTCCTGATGTCTAGTTCTTAGTGATCCTAGTGGTGGAGTAAAGACTGGAGCTATAGAGTATGAATGATTATTTTCTCGGTTTTCTTTCTGAAGAAGAAACAAAGAAAGGTAAAGAAGCTCTGATGGATCCAGATTGGATGATTGCAAAGCAAAATGAACTCAATCAATCTGAAAGGCAGAAAGTTTGGAAGCTGGTACCCAGGCCTAAGGGAAAATCTGTTATTGGAACAAGATGGGTATCCAGAATACTGGATGATATTGGCATTGTTATGAGGGACAAGGCCAAACTGGATGCTAGGTTACTATTAGGAAGCAGTATCTAACAAGAAGCACCAGTGACGAGACTTGAGGATATCAGGATATATCTGTATGGTGAATATGATCAAGTGCACTCCTGATTGGTGAGATAGTAGAAGAAGTCAATGTACAACAGATCCTAGCATTTGCTGTTGCAGATCAATTGGACGTTGTATAACTTCTCTTCACAAGATCACTACAGATTGGTATGAACCGGTATCAATACTCAAGCAATCGTCAAAGACATGGTATGACACTCTAACTGAACTTTTACAGAATATGAATTTATTAGAGTTGTCATAAGGCACAAACATAATGTCATATATGTGCAGTGATATCATGATTATATTATATGTTGGTCTACTAACGAAAACTTGTGCAAGAAATTTGCCAAGTCATTGCAGAGAATGTACAAGATGAGTATGTTGGGAAAGTTGCAATTCTTTTTGGAATTACTTTGAGCAAGCCAGAAGAATAATTCTTTTAGGAGCACAAGTAAGCCAAAAGAGTGATGGCAATAAAAGTAAGTCAAGAATCTTTTGAATGTGCATAATTGAGAAGATTCTAGACATGCCAAGACTCCCTGCCAACAACAACCACTAAAGCTTGATCAGGACAAATCAGGTAAAAGATAGAAATGACAAGCTAGAGAGGTATGCGTCTCATTAAGTTATTAGCTGCAAATTGACAACACATATTGTATTCTCAAGTTGCCAATGTGCAAGGTTCCAAGTGGATTTCAAAAATCTAGTCTTATAGTTATCAACATGATTTTTAGATATCTTAAGGGAATACCAAATCTCAGTATATGGTACCCTAAAGATACTTGTTAACATGTTTAGCTATTTAGATATAAAATACGCAGGTTGTAAGAAAGACAGGAGAAGCATCTCTGGAAGCTGTCAACCCAAATGACAGGAGGAGCATCTCTAGAAGCTGTCAACTTCGTGGAGGAAGATTGATTTCTTGTTATTATTTCAGGAAATAAATTCATCTCCAACAACTCTGTGGAACAATCCACGACAATGCACCTTGACAACAGGTATCATTTCTTTCGAGAGCATGTCTTCAATTCATAGAGTAACTTGCAGACACGCACCTTATTTGAAAATCTCATCTGCAAGAAACTCTTGAATAAGTTCACAAGTATAAAATTGTTCATATTTTAAGGACTTGTGAATTTATTTTACATCCAGTCCTCACATTAATAATTTAGTGCTAATATCTAACTCATAGATATTTAGTATTAATTTATTATTATTTATTTAATGAAATTTGAATTATGGAAATTGAAGCAGTTCAATATCTTATTTGCTCCATAATTTAAAATACATAAAATAAATATGCAGCATAATTTATTAGATTTTAATTGGTTAATATCATTCAATGATATTTAGTCGATTTTATTCTGAGAAAATTGTGAATTTTCTGTTGACAATTGATTTTGGTAAATTTGAAAAGATTTATTAGAATTAAAACTTGACAGGAAATAAAACAGTCTAAATTTTAAAACAAGAACATGTTTTAAAATGAAGACAGAAGCAAAAAATACCGAATTTAGGAAATTCGATAGTTTTTCAAGTACATAGATAAATCTATCGAAATAAATTTTCGATAGTTTTTGAAAAGGAAAAAGAAAAACTATTGAAAACATTTCTCGATACTTTTTGAGGAAAATTTGAAAAAGCATCGAATTGAATTTCATTATTCTTTATCTAAATTCTCGATGGTTTTTGAATTAAAATGAAAATCTATCTGAGAGAATTAATTTTTCCTTTATTTTAATTCTCGATAGTTTTTCCACAAAGGATCCCTCGATAGTTTTTCAAGCTTTAAAAGGTAACAAGTTCGATAGTTTTTCAGAAAAACTTTTTAAATTCTGATTTTCAAACTCTTCGTTATTTTTCAAAATTTATCGAAGTAAAGTTGACAGTTTTACCCCCAACTGAAAACCATCGAACATACTATTAAAAACATCGAACACTGTAAAGACAATATTGCCCCTGTCAATTCAATAAGTATTTAACAACCCCTTACGTTTTTTTTCTTATTATCAGATCTAAGGGCTTTTGTTTATACTTACTAGAATACATATAACCAAGAACATCACTGCCTCAAGAACTTGTTTCTAAGAAAACTATTTTCACTATTGTTCTTTAGAAGTTAATTGTTTTCAATTGATTTCTTCAGATAATTCTGATTATTTGTGTTACCAAAAGTAGGGTTCTTGATAATAGTGATTCGAAGTTGTGTTTTTTAAGAAAAAGGGGTAATTTTGTTTTAAGGGTATTTTGTGTCAAGTTTGATTAATTAGTAATAATTAATTAAATTTAATTGGTTTTAGTTTTGGTTTAAAAGTAACCAAGACTAATCCTGTCTCGTTTCAAAACTTGCAAGCCATTACGAATTTACAGTTTCGTGCATGGGCAGAGTTTCTGAACACACGTTCATTAGTGGCATATGCCTTGAGTACTCCCGTAGTCCTTTGCATCGATCAATTGACTGCGTTGTACACAACCGCCACAGATACAAGTGAGAATAACGTAAGATCCTTCAGTTTTGTTGTGCCAGGGGGCAGAACAATAAGGGTGACGGAACATGACTTTAACAGAATACTACATTTTTCTATAGAAAACCATGTTCCGGATCCCACAATTGAGGAGATACATGCTTTCTTCACTCTCATAAGAAGTCAACTTCCTAACTTCTTTGTGGGAGAGTTCCTTAAGCATTACCTGCCAAAGCCATGGAACTTTTTCTTTCATACCCTAATCCATGTTTTTACTGCCAAGCTAACAAATCTGCATGGTATTCCCTTATTCCTTCAAAAGATAGGGTTTTCCATTGCCAACAATAGGCATATTAACATTGGACGGTTACTGATTGATCAAGTAATCATATGCATGGGACCACTGGATGAAAGAACGGGCATAGATGAAAATGTGCTTTTTTTCTATCCTAGGTTCCTACAGCTAATTCTCAATGATATCTTAACAGATGATGAGCGTGAGACATTCGCCGACGAGGAGACCATGAAGTGCATGAAGATGAAGAGCAATGCAATAACCGCTCTGATAAGAAAGAATCATCTTCCAGGGGTACCCACTGTTCTCACTGAATATCTAAGAACGGTGCCCCTACTACTTCTACCCCCAAGGGAACAGGTAAATGAAGGTAGTATTCTTCAACCTGAACTGGCTCCTGAACCACAACAATGGATGTTGATCCAGAGCCCTCAGCGGCCATTCCAGACCATGAGATTGCAACCCACAATCTCTAACCACGGTCGAAGAGCCTTTGGAAGTGCCAAATGAAAACATAAACGAGCCTCCTTACCCTCCTATACCCAATATTCAGACATCCATGAGTGTAGAGGGAGATAGTGTCATAGCAGCACCACATAAGGAGATACACCCTTCAACAACAGCTCTGCCTTCCTCTAAAAGGAGAAGAATAGAAACCGAGGCAACTGTTGATACTTTATTTCAAACTTCCAAAGCGCCCTTTATTGATTTTTCTGATGCTGATTGGGCTGCGTTAACTAAAGCAATATCTGAACCAATAGCTCAATCAAGTAAGGAAGAATTGACGGAAGCAACTGGTGTTCCGACCATATTACGGTTAGGTTCACTGGTTGAAGGTTCTTTACTGAACCAAGAGTCTTCACAGGCGTCGAGAGAAGGCTTTGACCTAAATGCACAATCTAAAGGGTCATTGTCTACCTCCCCAGATGGAACATATCTGGATCCTACGGGTAAAGGGTCTAACATAGGTGCAGATCGACAACTCGATGACAATGAATCAATTTTAATTGAGGAGTTAACTGAGGTAAAGTCTTCACAGACTATTGAGGAAGATTCGGGATCTCTGCTCTTAAAAGAGCCTGTTTCTAACCCCCTAGAGATTCAAACTCTAGATCCTTTAAAGGATACATCATCCACGGATGATCAGCAACTTGGTTTAACCAAGGACGGGGACTTGCGAAGCCCCATTGCACCACCGGTGACCTCCTTAAGGACGGCTACGGTGATTTCTTCTGCAGGTACAATCAGCACTAAGGATTTGAGTGAAACAAAAACACTTACACCTGGCCTGAGTGGGAAAGGAAAAATGATTCAAACACCGACAGAAACGTTGAGTGTACACCCAGAGCCAAATGTGAGGAGTGACACCCTAACCCTACCTAATATTCATGATTTGTTGTTACCGACAGAAAGAGAGGTACATGTTCAATCCACCCTCAAGGAGATGACAGTTTGTGATAAAGAAGGAAATCCATTATTCAAGGTTTTACTGCGACCTTCCTTTGACCAAGGGATCTCCTCTAGTCAAGGCAATGCTTCTTTAAAGACAATTCAAGAGAAGGTTGACTTGGCTGCAGCTGATTCCAGAAGAACATTCAGGGTCATTGGCAGTTCATCTGGCACTATAACAGGTACCAAACAGGCAGTGGACTCCTTGAAGAGGGAAGCTATGGAAGAACTGGTCGAATTGAGGACTGATGTCAAAGAGAATCAATGTGACGGGCTACAATCTATTTGGAATATGTTGAGGAACCAACAACCCGGAACTTCAAAACAACAACCTGATCCTTCTACTACCTTTTATAATGAGGATAACTTCATCGAGGATTCCTCAACTAAGGGGGAGAAAGTTGGAGAAGGGGAAACAAATGAAGTGACTAATGAAGGTTGGCAAACAACTGGATGGGGAGTTTGGGAAACCAATGAAGCTATTCCAGTTAGACAGTATAGGATTGAGGACATAGTACTAGAAGAAAGTGAAGAGGGATTTGAAGTCATGCAAGAGCAACCGATTCAGGAGGAGCATGAGCCATATCATCCGGAGCCAAATAGAACATCCTATCTTGGATAATGATATGGAAGAAGAAGCAAATTCTCTATCACTAAGAGAGAAGACACATTCTCATCAAGATCCAAAGAACTACAAAGCTAAATGAACTGCTCCGTGAGCATGTTAAGGAAATCTTGATGAATGTCAGTCCAGAGATTACTGAAAACCCTCCTATGGTTAGATTCATGACGAATGACTTGTTCAGAATCTGCTATCTGACGGAGGACAAACTGAGAGATTACCCAAACGAATATCTAATATCAGTTGAGAAGTATCTTAGATCCACTGGACTCACATCAACGGAGAAGGACAAAGCAGCCGACACTCTAAGAAAGAATGTTCCCTACTATAGGAAGAGAGTGGAGAAAGGATTGGAAGTGCATACCAGATTTCCAAACATGCCAAAGCTAAACAAGAAAGATGTTAACATTGCATGGTTATGGACTGGAGTGGGTCAAGAGGTTGAATATATTGGAAGACACATCCAAGGAGCAATCCTTAAACCTGGAGAACCACTGCACTATCTATCCGTGATTGATTATCAAGCTGCTAACTCCGATCCAATGAGTGAAGAAGGTGAGATTGGAATGGACTGAAGATTGAAGCAAAGAACAAAAGAACTATCAGCTCAATCAAGAGGAGCAACTTCAAAGTGAAAAGTTTTATTGTTCTTTGATTTATGAAATCTGGAAATGTATATATATCTGATCCAGAATGCAGTTAATATTATTATGTTGTCTTACTTTAAGTAGTTTCATGTTTCCTTAGTTAGTTGAGTTATCCTCGAAGTATTTGCTTGTCGAACTCTATCCAATCAAATAGGGGGAGATTGTAAAGCATAATGTAACATAAGATGTAAAAGAGATAACTACAACTCAACAAAGGACAAGACAGACAATAGTATTAACAGAAGCACAGGAATCCAGAATCAAAGAAGAAAAGGTAAACTCAAAAAATCAAAATACGTTATGTATTCTTGAAGTCCGTAAACAGGTCACGGAAAGAAGTTCATGAAAATGTTCAAGCCTCAGTGACAGCAAAAGAAACAAGACTTTCAAGACGACAGAAGTATGTGAATGATTTAGGGTTCAGTACCACGGGATTCCAGTGATGAAGCAACCAGAACGACAAGGGACTTATCAGCAGCACTATATTGAAGACATAAAATAAGAATTGATCAAGTGTTATTCATCTGTGAACCAGACCAGTTGCACTAGGTGACGGCACTAAAAAGATCAAGTTGTTTTATCATCTCAGAAGAAATTGATACAGTCTAAAACTGAAACACCCTGGAGCTGAATGGATTTTCTAAAAGGTCAAGGACAAGGAAAAGAGTTCGATGGTTTTATTGTTTATAAAAACCATCGAATGTGACATAAAGAAAACAAAAAGAAAAGGATTCGATAGTTTTCTAAATTAGAAAACCATCAAATGAAAAGCATAAAGTAAATGAATACTTTAATAAAGTAAGTATTACATTCGATAGTTTTTATTTAAAAACTATCGAATTGAATAATTACTTTATTCATTCGATACTTTTCAAATTAGAAAGCAAGTGAAAAGTTTGTTTGTCTGATAGGTTGATGAGAATTGGACGGCCAAGATTGTTTTAACAATTAAGGTTCAAACAATTACACAGAGAGAGGAAGTGTCTTCCTCAGTCGAGGTTAGTTCATAGTAACAACTACTGAGAGAGAAGTTTGAGCCGGAGAAGATCATAGAAATTTATAGTGCTCAGAATTCTTTCATTGTATTGATTGTGAATAACCTAGAACTCATTGAAGCTAATCTACGGATTAGAAATTGTAGCACCCCTCGAGGTTTATATTTATAAAACGATATATTCCCCGACTTTTGGTTTGGTTTGGTGTGTTTGATTTCGTTATAGAACTGAATGAATTATCCGCGAACGAAATTGAATTATTTGTGAGTATCGTATTCAACCCCCCCCCCCTTCTACGATACTTCGGGACCTAACAAGCTGCGATTTTGAATTGTTCGAAAAGAATAGCCCAAGATCAATCGTCCCTCAAAGATATCTGAATATATGTTTGATCCCATCCCAATGCCTCTTAGTTGGATCAGAACTGAATCTCGTCAGTATGTTAACAGCAAACACAATATAAATATCACTATCAAGTCATCCGTAAAAGTAGGCCGTTACAACGTCCAGAAGGCGTGTTTCTAATCTTTCCATACAAGCCATACCCATCAGAAAATGAAAAGTGACTCCATCCATCATAGGAGAGTAAGTTTCCTGGTAATCAACTCCAGGCCTTTGAGAGAATCCCTGGGCTACCAGCCGGGCCTTATATCTCACAATTTCATTTTCGTTCAAATACACATCTATTCCGGCGGTGACTACACCAGCTGGTGTTCGGACTACAGGTCCAAATACATTTCTTTTGCGCAAGGATTGCAATTCTTCCTGGATTGAAATTTTCCATTTTGGTCAATCATCTCTTTGTCGACATTCTTCCACACTTTGTGGTTCAGGATCGGAGTTCATAATAATATCACATGCCACAGAAAAAGTATATATGACATCAACATCAGTACTCCCACGATCCAATAATTTTTCGTTATGTACATAACTCATTGAGATCTCATAATTATCAGGTACCTTTGCTTCTACGGAAGCATGTGCCACTTCAGGGGCAATAACCTCTTCTAGAGGTAATACCACTTCTAGTCGTTTTGTCACAACCACTTTAGGAGCTAGAACCTCTTTCAGAGGTGGTACCGCTTCTGGGGTATTTGATATAGCCACTTCAGGGGCTCGAGCCTCTTCAGGAGGTAATACCACTTATGGGGTATTTTCTGGAAC
Organism: Heracleum sosnowskyi; assembly: GCA_030848705.1. Lineage (NCBI taxonomy): Eukaryota > Viridiplantae > Streptophyta > Magnoliopsida > Apiales > Apiaceae > Heracleum > Heracleum sosnowskyi. Next base: position 17,116,403 of record CM061237.1, read on the forward strand.
AATTGCCACTCCAGGGGCAGGTCCAATCAATTTCCGTTTTCGTGGTACAACATCTTTTGCACCAATAGGTCTTCCACGCTTCTGGAGTGGTTTTGAATTATCAACCAATTCTTCAGGAATTGATTTATGAACATGATTTCAACCCTTGCCGGAGCGTTAACAGCAGGTATATGCGATTTTACAATATGTCTAGAATCATTAAAAGCATCCGGCATTTGATTAGCAATATTTTGCATATAAATAATTCTTAGAACCTCAGATTCACATTGTTTAGTACGTGGATCAATAACATTTAATCCTGATATATTCCATGATAGATCAGTATTTAATTTATGCAAAACATTATCTCCCCGACTCCCCCTCATGGAGGGAACACAGACTCATCAAAATTACAATCAGCATATCGAGCAGTAAAAACATCACCAGTTAATGGTTCAAGATATCTAACGATAGATGGTGAGTCAAAACCAACATATATGCCTATTCTTCTTTGCGGTCCCATTTTAGATCTCTGTGGAGGTGCAATAGGAACATATACAACACTACCAAAAATCTTAAAGTGTGAGATATCAGGAATTTGACCAAGAACTAATTATTGATGGGATTGTTTGTGGTAAGCAGATGGCATTATCCTAATTATAATTGCAGCATGAAGAATTGTGTGACCCCAAACAGATGTAGGCAATTTTGCCCTTAGAAGTAAGGGACGTGTAATTAGTTGAAGTCTTTTAATTAAGGACTCTGCTAAACCATTTTGTGTGTGTACGTGAGCTACAAGGTGTTCGACTGAGATCCCTACTGACATACAATGATCATTGAAAATTGCAGATGTAAATTCAGCAACATTATGTAGTCGAATTGATTTAATGGGATGGTCAGGAAATTGGGCTCGCAATTTGATTATTTGAGCAAGTAGTTTGGCCAAGGCTGTATTTTGTGTAGAGAGTAGACATACATGAGACCATCTAGTTGAAGCATCGATTAGAACCATGAAATATCTAAATGGACCAGATGGTGGATGGATAGGACCACAAATGTCACCCTGAATTCTTTCTAAGAAATTTGGAGACTCGGTTTGAAGTTTAAATGGAGACGGTCGGACAATGAGTTTTCCTAAAGAACATGCTGAGCAAGGAAATTCATCACGTGGTATAACTTTTTGATTCTTAAGAGGATGTCCTGTAGAATTTTCTATTATACGATGCATCATTGATACTCCTGGATGACCAAGTCTTTTATGCCAAAGGGTGAGTGATTTTGGGTCTATGACTTTGGGAATGATGATAGTGTGAGACTCGATGACTCTAATTTGGGTAGCATATAATCCAGAAGAGATTAATTGTAATTTTTCTAAGATCTTCTTATGGCCTGATGTGGTTGAAGTGATAAAGAGATATTCTTTTTCATTCCCGCTAGTAGTTTCTACGTGGAAGCCATTAAGACGAATGTCTTTAAAACTCAGAAGATTCATAGTGAATTTACTAGAATATAGAGCATTGGGTATGTGAATTTGTGTCTCATTTGGTAGGATAAAACTAGTTTTCCCAAAACCTTCTATTATATTTGATGTGCCCGAAATCGTCCAGACATGTGAATTGGTTTTAGTCAACTGTGAGAAATATTTCTGATTTTGTAAATTTGTGTGAGTGGTGGCGTAGTCATCAATGCATATATCTCCCATATTTATGATGTGTACATATATAAATGAAGAACAATTTTATTAAGACAAACAAATTACATTGAATCGGAACATAAACAAGTACATAGAAGCAGAAAATTAAAACAAGTACAGATAAACACATGACATGAAAGAAATACATATAGAAACTTAGTCATCTAAGCTGTAGTAAAGATTAGCACTAGTGTCAAGTTCATTTGAATTCTTGCTTATTGGTTCATTATTAAAGCTAGCCAAATTTGTTTCCACCCTTTGTTCAATCTGCTTTTTAGATGCCTCGTAAAGATCTACAAGATGTTTTGGTGTGTGACGAGTACGAGTCCAATGTCCATGAGCCCCACATCTAAAACATATATCTCTAGTATCTCCTTCTTGTGGTGCCTTCCTTTTATTTGGAACTTCACCTTGCCACTTCTGGTGACCAGAATTGTTGTAGCCATCACCCTGCCACTTCTGGTCGCTAGAATTTCGAAACCGACCACGAAAATTTCCACGCCCACGGTCTCGTCCGTAACCTCGTCCTCCTCTATACCCTTTCCCACGCTCATTCTTCCGGAATGACGTGTTATGTACTTCAAGTAACTGGGCAGAGCCTGTGGGACGTATCTGATGATTTTTCAGTAACAACTCATTATTCTTTTCAGCTACCAGAAGGAGAGATATCAACTCGCTATATTTCTGAAAATTGTGCTCCCTATATTGTTGCGCTAGAATCATAGTGTTGGGATGAAATATTGAGAGGGTTTTTTCAATCATGTCAACATCAGTAATATTCTCACCACACAAAATTAGTTTTGAGCTTATTTTAAACAAGGCAGAATTATATTCAACAACAGATTTAAAGTCTTGAAACCTTATATTAATCCACTCATAACGGGCATGTGACAAATGAACAAGTTTCTGGTGATCAAATCTATATTTGAGATTGGTCCAAAGGGTGAGTGGGTTTTTGACGGTTAGGTATTCAGATTTTAAATTTTCATGAATGTGGTGCCTGAGAAAAATAATAATTTTGGCATTTTGTTCAACAGTAGGGATTTTTCATGTTTCTATGGTGTCTTTTAACCCGTTAGCACTAAGGTGTAATTCTGCATCGAGCACCCAAGATGGATAGTTATCCCCAGACACATCCAATGCAACAAAATCTAATTTTGCAAGATTCGTCATTCTGAATATAAAATAAATATTTAAAACATGATATAACAATATCGCATATTAGGACGTAAACAATTAACTATGTATCACATAATAAAATTTGTAGCATAAAATGATATATGACATAAATTAAAATCGCATAACATAGCTAACTTATAATTTAAGAATAATATCAATATATGTATAAATAACGGGCATGATAATATCAACATTTATAAAATTAAAATAGACAGAATTCGAGCGTACCTTATTGATTGAATAAAATTCGGGCACAGACTCAACTAAAATAAAAGAAATTAAATTTCACCTTCTTCAAGTTCGAACAGAGACTCGTGCTGATAATGTGTTATGAAATTATAATATAAAGTAAAGTATAGTTAATAACTAAAATAGGCAGAAGGATATATAGATTATATTGGTTGCTATTGGTTGCTACTGAGAGAAAGTAGTGAAATATGGTCTATCCATTTTATCTATGCCATTCCAGAAAGAGTTTGAAGTTCACTTTGACAATCATCATGCATGTTGATATTATAACAGGTAACATGAATAGTCCAGAAAACTCATACTATCAAAGGAAATAAAAAAAAAATTCTCGTGAATTGGGTTGAAAACCCATTACTCAAATGGCCATATAATATACTATGAATTAGTAAATTTCTTTAATTTTACTTTGCGTTATCGCTGGCTCATTTAAGGGCCCAACAACAAAAAAGCACCTGGTAACATTTTTAGTTCAAAACGTGTCAAAAATATATTTATCTTAAATATATTTTTTCCTCGAATTTCGCTGAAGTCTATCCTTCACTGACAACACTGCAACTACCTGCAGCCGTTATTTCTGTAACGGGGTTACACATTTTGTAGTAAATACGAAATTTAAGGTACACAATTTACTCATCTTTAATTAAGAGTTTTGTAGTTAATTTATTCTTTAATTATGTTTTGTTTCAACCAATTTACGCACGTTTTAATCAAGTATTCTTTTACTTGCTTCTTTTGTTTTGTTGTATTTACTATTTAATAATCTCTCTTCTTTAATTAGGGTTTATTGATTCAATTATATCCATGAATTTGGGGCTTTTTATATATTAAATGAAGTGGAATTTAGAGACTCATTCATGTTACAAATGCTACTTGTTATCGTATGTGCTATTTGTTCTGTTTTTTATTTTTTTTTAATTATATGAATTGTTGAATGTTAATTACTACTTAATTATATTTATAAATGTTAATTTTATAGATGAGATGAACTTCGATGAATTATGGATAGATCGGGCCAAACGAAATAATAAATATGGTTCCAATGTTAAAAAAGAGAAAAAATTAAAAAAAAATTACTCTCTTTTTTAATTCTTTGGAGAGGATGGTGGCTAAAAAATGAAGATATGTTTGTAATTGGTTTAACAAACATTCAAGTTGGTTTGAATATGCAGCATTTTCATTAAAATTTACACGTTTGAAATTTTTGTGGTTTTTGATATATTCAAAAGTTTTACGATACCTACAACTACAGAGGAGCAGACCTCTTTCAGAACCATGTCTCTTTATTTGGCTTTAGCTACCCCTTAATATTTTAGAGGAGCGGGTTACTTAACATGGTATCAAACTGTTTACTTAACATGGTAACATGGTATGAGGGTATCAGAGCTCAGATATCTCAAGTTCGAGTCATCCTGCATATGTAGACTCGTGTTCTTGGATTTGTAGTTCTTCTTCGGGGAAAATGTATATTTAAGGTGTACTGTGTACTAGTTGATGCTTGTTTTAGGTGGTTCAAAACAATGCCTAGTAGCTTGCCTTTGTATTGAACTTGGGTTTTTTAAAAGTAAAATTTAGTATGAAATTATCAGCTTAACCACCGGGAAGATGCTTTTCAAATTTTAAGTTATCCTTTGATGTTATACATTTTCAAGCTTGAACTTAATAAAGGCTACATAATTGGTAATGTCGGTAGTCGGCATTCTATAATCCAAGCTAATGAATGAATGTTAAGTTACTAGTTTTCTTAAAATTGTTAGGAGATGGGCGCCCGTCTTTGTTGTAATAATTTGTCTTCGTGTCTATAAGGTGTTTGGAGGAGGGCTTACCAATATCATATTTTATTTTTAACAATTAAAATTAAAACAATGATATACTAGCGAATTTGATAGAGGATATGTGTTTCTATATGTAACCTTAATTGTGTATATATGAACTATTGTAGATTCACTATAGCAGACATGGAAGATACTGTGAATAAAAGATTATTGAGAGAAGCTCCAGGAGCAGAAGAGGTTGTGGATGGTGAAAAGCCATTTAAAGACAGAATATGGACGGAGTCCAAGAAAATGTGGATTGTGGCTGGTCCTGCAATATTCACAAGATTTTCAACAATGGGAGTTAGTATTATCAGCCAAGCATTCATTGGTCACGTTGGATCTTTAGAGCTTGCTGCTTATGCTCTGGTATCGACTGTTTTTCTGAGATTTGCAATCGGCATACTGGTATGATTTGTCGTATCTCTTATTTCTTTACTATTGTGTTTTCCTTTGACACTGTTAATATAACTGTTACACGACTGCCATTTCAACCATTTTAAATGATTGAAAAATTAACTTACTGAGCATTGGTAATGATGGCTTTGTCGATCCGGCATTAGAGCTGTCAGCTACTACATTTGGTATCTTAAATGGTTCATATCTTCCTGGTAAAGGACCGACAACTATTACATATATAAATTCCAAATTGGCAATGCACACTAAAGTCTTACTACAGGGTATCTCGTAATATCACATAGGACCTCTTCCATAGATCAGAGAGATACTTCATTGTATAACCTGACTTGTTAGAGGAATAAATAATTGCTCTTCCAAGCAAATATTAGTGGCAGGACAGTGATTCTTCAGTACCTGGACAAGCTAATCTATTTTGGTTTAGTCCTTGATTATTTTTGGGGAATAGACTTGTTAGAGCCTTTGAGGAATACAGGATTGCTGGGTTTTTGAACAATATTATCTGATGCAATGTAATACTTTTTCAGACTTTCAAGTGGATTATTGACTGATAAAGATAGATTATGTAATCATATTTTTTGTTTCAAACATGCAGTTGGGGATGGCCAGCGGATTGGAAACACTTTGTGGCCAGTCATCTGGTGCAAAACAATATGACATGCTTGGTGTATATCTTCAAAGATCGTGGCTTATCCTGTTTATATGCTCAATAGTTCTTTCACCGATATTTATATTCACTACCCCAATTCTAATAGCTCTAGGGCAGGATGAATTCATTGCTGAAGTGGCAGGAACCATTGCACTCTGGTCAATCCCTGTTATATTTTCCTTCATAGTATCTTTCAGCTGCCAGATGCTCCTCCAAGCACAGAGCAAGAATCTGATTATTGCATACTTAGCAGCATTTTCACTGGCAATCCATGTTTTCCTCTCATGGCTCTTAACGGTGAAATACAATTTTGGACTTAGCGGGGCCATGATTTCTACAATTTTTGATTCTATCTTCTCTTCACAGATTGGTAGGAACATGCAAGTTTATATCGACGATATGATTACCAAATCTCAAAAGGCTTCAGACCATGTCAGCGTTCTACGCGAAACTTTCGAGAATATTCGACTTCACAATATGAGACTTAACCCCGCCAAATGCTCATTCAGCCTCACGACAGGCAAATTCTTGGGTTTCCTGATCACACAGCGAGGTATCGAAGCCGACCCTTCTCAAATCAAGGCAATAATGGACATCAAGGATCCTAAGACCCTGAAAGAGGTCCAAGTCTTAACTGGGTGTATTGCTGTCTTCAGACGGTTTATCCCCCAGTCATCCAAACGATGCACCCCTTTTTTCCAAGTGATAAAGAGACATCTAAAGCCTCAAAGATTGACTGGAATGATGAATGCCGAGAAGCACTGGTTGATCTCAAGAAATTTTTAGTAACTCCACCCATATTGGCCAAGGCTTTTCCTCGTGAGCCATTACGTGTTTATCTTGCCACCAGTGACAGGAATCTAGCAGCGGTTCTCGTGAGACACAATAATGGCATCGAGTTGCCGGTGTATTACGACAGTCACACACTCCGCGATGCAGAAACGAGGTATCCACAAGTGGAGAAGTTAGTTTTTTCCCTAGTCATAGCAAGTAGAAAATTACGGCATTACTTTCAAGGTTGTGAGATACAAGTCATGACCAATCAACCCTTGAAACGAATCCTGCACAAACCTGAAATGACAGGACACCTCAGGCTACTAAACAATTCTGAGTGTTCATCATTTTCCTTCCAACACTTACTTTAACAAAAATTAGTCTGCACACAAAAATGTAAAACATGCGCTTACAAACCAGCAAAGTTGATAAATCAAAAACCTGTGCACAACATATCTCAGAAAGGAAATACTCCTCTGAGTTAAATACGTTAATGATGAACCGTCAGAATGATGTGCATTCCTACTCCTTCAATCATAAAAAACGTTGTAAAAAGTTTTCTAAGTAAAAACTTCACGACTCAAGAAATATGCATGCATACCTAAGCCAAACATAAAAGGGAAAGAATCAGCAAAGAGGACAATAGTGGTAAAAAAAATTAGTCAAGGAAAACCAGAGATAAACAATTAAAAACGGGAAGGCTCTCAGGAAAGGTTCATCACGGGACAACTCCCAGGAAAAGTTTAACGGAAGCATAAAGCTTCAATAAAAAGTCAGCTTAAAAGAAACAAGTTTTTCAGATTACAAAAGAACGAGGCATCCTTCGCCTTCAACTTTGCATATCCCCAGGCTTCGAACTCGCCATTTCCTTGGACAGGTCAGAACAAAAATCGTCGAAGCCATGACCCTTCATCTCGATACCAGCAGCTATGGTGCGCACGTAGCAGTGATTATATCCAACTTCAATACTCTTTGTAATCTCCTCAACGCCTTTCTCAACTTCAGCTCTTAAGGTGTTCACCTCTTCAAAAAGACATGTCTTTCCTTCTCGTTCACGGGCGAGCTCCGCATTGAGTCCCTCACATTCTCATTGCTTCTCCTCACAAGACCTCTTCATCTTTTCTAGCTCTTCGGTAAGGTCCTGAATCTTTCGAGCGACATCATCACTTCCCACCTTTGCATTCTCAAGTTCAGCAGATAGCTCCCTCACACGTCGCTCAGCATCTGCAGCTTGTTGATCCGCTGTTGCTCGCTGTTCCTTTATTGTTGATAGCTCTCGAATCGATTCAGCTCGCCACTGCCCATCCACATCAGCACGGTATTCACGAACGATGTGTCTCATAGCCGCAAGAAACTGAAACAAAACAAAAGCATATACAATTAAAACAATATTATAAAAACGGAATAGTTCACAAAATGGAAGATGAGACTAAAACCCAGGGATTCACCCATCCAGCACGAGTTAGACAGCGATCAACAACGTCAACACGAGATTTATCAATATACGAGCTAAAATCTTGAGGGAGATCGAAAGCCTAAAAAACCTACACATATTTTTATATACACATATAAGTAAAACGCAAAAAAAATAATAATATAAATAAATAAATACAGGATACTTGACTAAGCTACATAGAGCAGTCAAAACTTACTTGCAAGGGAAGGCTGTGACCCGTTGTCCAACGCTCATAGGGCTAAACTTCCACGCGAAGTGACTCGAGCGTACTTTTGGGCTGAAGAATAGGTGGACGGTTACAAGTTCACAACCCAGTGATGGTCAACGACCTCGCAGATCCAGGCTTTTGAGAATCTTACCCTTGTTTAAGCCCCGTCTTATAGGAGTTCCCAACACCTCCTTCAATACGTGGCCTTTTTCGTGGAACTAGATCGGAACTTCCCCCGCGACTTGCACTCAGCTCGTCATTTCCTCCTAATAATTCGACTAATTCGGTAACAACAGCCTTGGTTGCAGCTCGCTCGACCTCATTCCCACCAACACCTTTTGAAGACGAATCCAGCCCTGTCTGCTTAGACTTCGTGGGGGATCTGGAGGCAAGTCGCGCCATAGCTTTATCCATCTCTCCTTTCAAACCACTATCCAAAACCGCTCGTAGTGACCTGCCACAAACTGACCAATAAAGGCAGTTAACAGAAGAAAAGTTAAAAAATAGTAGCAAATAGCACTTCGTCTGAAACAAAAAACATGATAACATTAAACAAAATAATATACGACAAATGACTGAGCTTACGATTATGAGAGCTTAGAAAATCCTCACTCTTCAATTGAGTATAGTCATACATAGGCTTGGTCCCCAAAAAGGTATGTAAAAAGGTCGCATCATACTTCTCTAAGTTTGATAGGTAGTTAAGTGTTGTTTTTGGGATAGGCTGACACGGAGGTACAAACTCAGGGTCCTTACCATACCAATAAAGCCACTTCTCATGCCACCCATGATTAGAAGACCACACCTCAACCAATTTCACCCCAGCCCGTTTGTAAAAATAGACCTGACCACCAGTGTAGTGAATACTATATATCGAAAAGAACAAATTCAGAGAGGGTACACGATCAACCTCGGCACAACGAGCTATGAAACCGCTGATTTGGGCCACAACATTAGGGGTCATTTGAGCAACCCCACAGCCAATAGCCTCAAACATCGCAAGGAAAAACGGATGCATAGGGAGCCTAAATCCATAATCGAAGTAAATTAGGGGAATTTCGTGCATGCCATACTCAGGCATACGCCAAAGACGGTCCCCAGGATTGGGAATATCACAGTGGTAGCCAACAATGGATAGATCTACCCAACCTTTTCCCAATTCGAATTTAACTGAAGGATTAGAATATACACTAGAAACATTCATTTGGGGCTTATTCCCAAACTCCTCGCTACCAGTAGTGTAAGCGTCTGTTACTATTTCCTGACGCATAGCCTAAGTTTTTGGACTAATCAGCGATGATATAAAACCCCCCGTCATCTCCACCCCCATCAGAAAGAGTAAAGCTAGACCCAACCTCGATTTCTGGAATTTCCAGATGATCTAGATTAATAGGCGGCTCAAGATTATCGCCAAGAGTTAAGTTATTTAAAGAGTTGTGGCTTCCTCCGGTTTGAGAGGTAACGGAATTCACAGACATATCGACTATGTTAAATAACGAGGAAGTAAGAAGCAACACAGTGAGGGAGAATGAAAACGACAGAAAATACAAAAATAAACAGAGAGAAACCTGAAAATAAAAGAGGAAGAAGCTTTTCACAGGGCCAGATCTTTAAAAGCTCTTCGACTATGGATCCTTGAGAAGTGAACCGTCACAATGAGCAGTTGCCATGATTTCCACAAATTCTATATCTTATATAGTCACAAAAAATTGAGAACAAAACACACATATAAAAAAAAACTCGTTTATTTTTATTCCTCTAATTGTGTACTTGTTTTATTTCCTTAACCCATAACCAATCTGAAGATATGGCTCTAATCGGGGGGGGGGGACAAATGTTGGGCCAAAGCCCACTAGAAGCTCAAGACCAATTAAATAGTTTGTATTTAGGCCCATTTGTAATAAAGAAAGTAAAGTCCACTTGTATTTAGGGTTCCTTGTAGAATAAGAAAGAGAAAAGTGGTCCCTACTATAAATACCCCCAACCTCCCACTTTGTAAGGGGTTGGAAAATTAGAGTAAGAAAGAGAACCTTTATTGAGTGTAAAAGATTATTAATAATAATATTACTCCATAAGTTCATATCGTTGTTTGTTGATTATTCGATTATTGTATTCGACCTGCTATTACACTCATCAGATATGCATAGTTTCATTACAAACTTCACAAAAAGAACAATAAGCTATGGAGATAAAAAGAATATTTATGGCCTCCTAGCAAAGAGGGCGCAACAAAAAAGTAATAAATAAATAAATCTGCAATACATAAAGCTTTGTGCCAGACCATCTCTGGGAATTGGAGTTCACACAATCATGTTAGCAAATTTTCATTTACTAAAATAAAACTAGAGCACTAGTTAAACAACAAAATATAAAAACGTCAAAGTATTAGAGTTATTTGACAAAAGTAAAAACATCTAAATGAGATTATTTTGTTGAAGGACAATCTGACTGGTTGTTTGCCTCATGAGATTGGAAGTTGAAGAAGTTGACATTGTTTCATGTTAGCTTTAACCATCTTCAAGGCTCACTGCCATCAACATTCGGAAACATGAAGAGCATAGAGAAATTAAATGTGGCACAAAATAGTTTCACTCAAGTGATTCCGGCAGCTATATGTCAACTTATTCTTACAATTATTTCACTGGAGAAGCACCTGTTCTGCACAGGAGCAAATGAGGTGGTTGATGGAGCCGAAATTGCATTTCTGGAAAAACGAATCAATGCTCTTCTATGGAATGCTCTTCAGATACAGCTGATAGGTCCATAATTAATACATTTTTAATACCTATTTTATGTTTGTTTTCGTAATTTTATTATTTAATAATTTGTTTTCTTTTGCTTTGTAGGAAAATAAATAAAATCATATTTCAAGCAGTAAAAGGTGAAAAAGGCAAGGAGATGGAAATACTTGAAGTCAAAAGGAATTGAGAAAATATTTCTACAATCCGATTTGTAGTCAAAAAGCCCAAACCCATTATTTTTCCTATAAATATAGATCTCCTCTCTTGTATTTGAGACACCTAGAATTTTGTTTAGCTCTTTGTTTATTTGTTTACTCCCTTGGGCTATACTATGTTTTACTGATTTTCAAATTCATTGATTTCTTGTTTTTAGATTCAGTCTCTATTCACGTTGTTTACTTGATATATTAGTTAATTGTTTTTGTTTCCTGGCCACTTCCTGCCTTCACACACGCACACCATCTTTAAGTTGTTTAAGTTTTGTTTTATATTTAACTTGTCACCCCCTGTTACTAGTTCGCATATTTAGTTTATAAATTAGCTTTTTCATTCTTGTCTTCATCTTTTATTAGTTTAATTAATTCAGTTATTATGTCTAGCTAAATCTCTTGCCCTAGGATGAAGATGAAGTTAATTTGATTATTGTTGATATCTTCTCTTTCCTATTGATTGGTTCTCATAATTTTTCTTGGTGCTTAATTGATCAATTGACAAAGTGATTTTGATATGTTATTGTTACCGGATTTATTTTTCATAGCCTATGCTTGCTCCATGAAGTTTTGATGGGTTATTGTTAGATAACAAGTTTCATAGTATATGTTTGTCTCGTTAATTGATATATCTTATTTGTGAAGGAAAGAGAATTGATTTTAGGGCGAGTTGATATTAATTGTGATTGATTAATGGATTCGGATTCCTAGGTTTTCCTTATCTGATTTTAATTGTTAATTAGGTTAAACAAATCTCATCTCAAATCTTATTGTCTAGTTCGCCTGAGTTGATTGTTAGGGTTTCGAAAATTCATAGTCTCTGTGGATCGATCTGTGATTGCTACAACTAAACACTGTGCGCTTGCAGTTTACATATTTTTACACATCAAGTTTTTGGCGCCGCTGCCGAGGATTATTGGTAATTATCACTCCTTTTTATTTAATTCTTCGGATTATTTTCTTGTTCTGCATTGTTTGTCTTTTAGGGAACAGTGAAGCGGAGGAAAGTTTGGACAAGAAGATTTCTAGAAGGCTCGTTGTCTCTTGTGAAATTTTTGGAAGCGCTTTTCGGTATTCCGTATCACCTCTCTCTATTTTCTTTCCATCATTATTGAAAAACACAAAAAAAATTAAATATTTGAAAAATCCAAAAATATTAGTTAGTTATTTGTTAAAAACCAATTTGTTGCATCATTCATTCTCTCACATAGGAGCACATCATCTAGATTTATTTATTGTCTTTATCGCTTTCCATCTTATACAATTGTGGTGATTGCTGGAGGAAAGAGGTACGTACAATTTAGAATAGAACACGTAGTGTAGTGCATCCATAAGTGTTTATTTCTCGTTCTTTGTGTGTTGCATCATCTAATCAATCTTAAGGGCACCACCCAATTTCAAGATAAGGTGAGGGATTTCATCACCCTTTCCTTGGCCCACAAATCACTAATTCGTTCATCTTGCATTCCCTTTCCTTAATAAAATCAATTAGACGTTAGCCCCTTGGATATCGCGCTCAACTAGGAAGAGAATCTAGGAGGAACAAATCACTAAGTATTTTTCGGTGGTGTCTAGGACTAGCGAAAGCTTACATGGCCTTTAGACTGGTGCCTAGAATGGTGGTTCGCCTCTTGGCAATGCTTCCTCCTGCCTGGCCAGTCACGACGAATGCTTTTTGAGCTGTTACTTTTAGTAGTATCTTATTGTTAGGAGCAAGGTCTAGATTTTTTTAGGATAAGATAGATTTTTCTTTTGATTTTGCGTATTCTTGGGTGTTTACTTATAGCTTTTGTTTGCTTCTCTTGTATGCAAAGTATTTGGGTTCGAGATAATACATCTAGATTAGTGAGACAATCCGACCATTCACTACCTGGAATAGCAAGACAACTCGATTTCTCTTCACCCACTAAAATTGAGTCAAAAGAAGTAGAAGTTCCAACACCCGTCATGGCTGTTTCACTTAAAGAACATTGTTACCCCGCTCGTACCGCTCAACCCTCATGCATAGTGCTACCAGCAGTAACCGCAAACAATTTTGAAATCAAACATCATAACATTAGCATGTTACCTAGGTTTGCTGGGGTAGAGGGAGAGGATCCATATCTTTTCATTCGAGAATTTGAGGAAGCATGTGCTTTACAAAAACTTCAACAACTAAGTGAGGATTCCATTAGGCTTAGACTCATTAACTTTGCTTTAAAAGAAGATGCTAAATAGTGGTTGTATAGTCTACCCGTTAATTCTATTTCCACATGGGAGGGATTTGTTGCTATATTTCTTAAAAAATATTTTCTCAACCATAAGGCTAACAGGCTTAGGAATGAAATCAACCAATTTCAACAAAATTCAAATGAGCCTTTTTGGAAATATTTTGATATATTTCAAAAGTTGTTGTCTAAGTGTCCTCAACATGGTATAGAAAAATGTAGACTTTGTAAAATTCTCTATGAAGCCTTAGATAGCCAAACCACTGCCTTGTTAGAGTCTATGTGTAATGGTAGGTTTATGGATAAAACTGATGAAGAATCTTGGCAATTTTTTGAAGACTTAGCTGAAAGAACAATGTTGTGGGAGTCAACTAGGGAACCCAGTCAGGAAACTGAAAAATCTATGGGCGTACACGTAGTTGGTAATTCTATTGAAACCGAAGCTAAGTTAGCTACTCTCACTAGACGTCTAGAAGCCTTAGAAACCAACAAGGTGTCCTCACAAGTGTTTCTGTGTGCAAACTGTAATTCTCCTACTCATTTGATAGAAAATTGTCCTGAAATTGAACAAGCCAATGCCATGTTTCAATCTAGAGTTAGGAATGATCCTTATTCATCCACATACAATCCTGGTTGGAAAAATCATCCAAATTTCTCATGGAACCAAGGTCAATACAATCAGTATAACCAAAATTCTCAACCTTCTTTTCAAAAGCCCAATCCTGGTCCATACCCAACTCAAAATCCTAACTCATATCCTCCACAAAATCTCGGTCAATATCCAAATTCAGTCCCTTTGAATCCTCCTGGTTTTGCCGAATCTGATAAGAGATTTAATTCTTTAGAAAAGAGCATTGAGGCGTTATTGAAATCTCAAGCTAATTTAACTCAATCTCAACAAAATTTCATGAACACTATGACCCAAGATAGGCAATTGCTAAATTCCAATGCTCAAGCCATATCTAAGCTAGAGGTCCAAGTTAGTCAGTTGGCAAACACCGTCAGTGAGAGAGAGAAAAATCGATTTCCTAGTCAACCCGAGATTAATCCCAAATTTCATCCAAATCAAAAGTCTCATGAAAATGTGAATTCTGTTATCTCTCTAAGGTCTGGTAATAAATTCAATAACCATGCTGGTGTAAATACTCAAGAAGAAGATAAGCTTACATCTGAACCAAATCCGTTACTCTTGAATCCTAGTCTTAAACAATCTTCCAATCCCAAGAGTCCTGAAGAAGTTGAATCTAATGAGTCATCACCCTCTGATGAACCACCTTCAAAACCTCAATTTGATGTGTCTATTGAAAAAATCTTTAAGCTAAAAGCTCCGTTTCCTCACAGACTTACTTCAAACAAACAATCTGCTCAATTAGATAAGATTTTGGAAGTCTTAAAGCAAGTCAAGATTAACATTCCTCTTTTAGATGCAATTCAACAAGTTCCCTCTTATGCGAAGTGTCTAAAAGATTTGTTTACTCATAAAAGAACCACTCATGTTCCTAAGAAAGCTTTCCTAACATCTAATGTTAGCTCTATCTTGTCAAATCAAATCCATTTGAAGTATAAGGATCCTGGTTGTCCTACCATTTCTTGTGTCATTGGTAATACTTTCATTGATAAAGCTTTACTCGATCTAGGAGCTAGTGTGAATCTTCTTCCATTATCTGTCTATCAAGACCTGGGTTTAGGTGAACTTAAAGAGACTACTATCACTCTTCAGTTAGCTGACCGTTCTGTCAAAATTCCTAAGGGTATGGTGGAAGATGTGTTGATTAAGGTTGGTGATTTTGTCTTCCCCATCGATTTCATTGTTCTAAAAACTGAACCTGTCCAAAATCTCAAAAATCAAATTCCCATCATTCTAGGAAGACCTTTTCTTGCCACCTCTAATGCTTTGATTAACTGTAGGAATGGATTAATGAAACTCACATTTGGAAACATGCAAATTGATCTCAACATTTTCAATGTAGGAAATCAACCCAATGAGCTTTTTGATCAACCCATAGAAATTAACATGATTGATGAGTTAGTTGATAATGAAATCATGAATGTTGATGATGTTCTTAACTTTTGTCAAAATTACTTTGGTCAAGATTGGGATGATACTAGTCATAAAAATGAGATTAATGAAATGTTAGAGTCCACTATTCCTAGTTCCAATCAGGAGTTAGAACCTTTTCCTTTTCCACTTTATGAAGCTAATGAATCTGTTGAGACAAGTCCACCAGAATTAGAACTTAAACCTCTTCCCAAAACTCTCAAGTATATGTTTCTAGGTCCTTCTGAGTCTTTTCCAGTCATCATTGCATCTGATTTGACACCTTCTCAAGAGGAAGAACTCTTAATTGTACTTAGAAAGAATAAGGAATCTGTTAGGCCGAATACACAATATAATCAAGTATGTATGAGAATAACAATCAAGAACACAAGTTTGTAAATCAACAAACTGTAATTGTATTAACAGCTTCTCTCTTTATGATGTTAAAGAATCACAAAGAGCTTCTAGGTTACAAGAATAATATTTCAATAATCGCATCCCTTCTAGGGATAACCTATCTGTGTTTATTTAGTACACAGTTACAATCAATCTCTAATTGATACTCCTATAAATTAGCTATACAAATTGTAATCAATTAGAATTGCTTCAATCTTCTATTCCGTCTCCTTAGCTGTATCAATATATTCTGCTTCTTTCCATCTTCAGAATATATTGCTTCTAGAATATTCAATTCAGCATCGACAGCTAATTCAACTATCACCAAGTCAGGCTTTAACAAACTCTGACTGGCTTCCATGTAAACTCTGATGATCACCTGTTGCTTAAACACTGATGAACAAACGTCAGCAATTATATCTAACAATCTCCCCCAACTTGTGCATAATAAAAATGTACAAGTTAAACAGATAATTGATGATGTCAAAACATATAACAAATGCAGTGTTTAATATATCAGAGTTTAACTTTAACTTAGAATAGAAAACCTTTAATAAAAACTTACAGTCAGACTTTAATTGATTTCTTGAATATCAGGAACAGTTCTGAGATAATCCATGAGAAGTCTTCTTTCAGCCCTTTCCAGCTCTTCAATCATAACTTTCTTCAACTCTCTTAACTCTGGATCTGATTCTCCAGTCTGATAAATTGCAGCTCTCAAAGAATAGATGGAATTTTTCCTCATCTCATTCCCTAGCCTAATAAAATATGATTTATCAGAGTCTAGATTGAATTCTAAGACTTTAACTCCCAGATCAGTCCTTAGTCTTGCACTGTTTCTTTTCATTTCTACAATCTTTCCATGAGCATTTTTGTACTTAGGAATGTAAGCACTTGTAATTTTAGCACCACTAAGAGCCTTTGCTCTCATCATCCTTATTCTCAAAACTTCAGCAGCATTTTGAGTCCTTTGATTTCTGACTTTGAGTAGATATAAGACATATTCTAACTCTTCAGCCATTTTCAAATGTATGTCATTTTCACCTATTCTGTATACTCTGCCATCAGCCATGAAGTATAACAGAAAGTCCTTCCTAAGTCCCTTATGATGAATTAACTGAACAGACTCTAGTTTGTCAAGGTTCTCTTGAGTAACCCCAACACCAGGTTCTGCCAGTGATGTTTGATCCATTGGACTGTTATTTATCCTCTTCTCTCTGTGTGAACCTAAACCAGACTTGTCATAAGATTGTTTTCCATGTACTGTCCTGGTTTGAGAAAAATCCACAGGTTCTAATGTCAGAGTTTCAGAAAGTACAGGTTTTAAGAAACCTTTGAGTTGAGTTTGTACAACTTGAGCCTTGTCAGAGGTTGTCACAACTTTAGTAGAAACATCAACTTGAGCAGCGTCAGAGGTTGATCTAGCTTCAAAAACTTCAACTTGAGCTTTGTCAGAGGTTGAATAATTCTTCATAGGTAACTGTCCTTCTTCTACCAGTTTACCCTTGCCCTTATCATTTCTTGCAACAGTAGGTCTCCTTAAGTATTGCAAACTTTGATCAGAGTTTACATTATCTTTAATAGATATTCCTATCTCTTTTCTCCTTGGAGCTTTACCTTTCTTTGTATAAGTACCAGCTTCCATTTTCTTCTTGTGCTCTTCATTTATCATTCTTAATTCAGCATCATAATCCTCAAATGTTACCTCACCACCATGCTCTTCTAAAAACATTTTAGTAGCAATTTCCTCATCTGTGGTAGGCTTATCAGAGATTATCAAACTTTTGAGTTTTGAACCACTGGCAGAGTTTACATTTCCCTTACCAGAGTTTGATCTTCTATCAGAGTTTGATCTTGGTGGTCTTCTATCAGAATTTAATCTTAAACTCTTTCCATCTCCCTTGCTTCCACCATCATTACCATCATCCCTCCGTCTCAGAGTTTGAATGTCTTTGCATTTGTCACTTGGTACACTCTCCCCCTTTTTGACATCATCAGAAAGTAGTACTGATGTCAGCAACTCAATTGCAGTAGAAATTGAAGTCAGTGGGGCAGACATAGCAGTCTGGTTGTCCTCAACTTTCCCAAGCCTCTTCTGAATTTCATCAGAGTCCTTAGCTTGCTTCTTGAACATAGAATTGTAGTAAGATCTATCATTCTTCAGAGTAAGATCTCTCATACCAACTTCATTCCTCAAAGCAGTGACCTCCTTATGAGACTCATCAAACCTGTTGTGAAGAGATTTAATTTGAATCACAGTGGCCTTTAGACTTGTAAGAACATCAGAAGATGAAATGGTTTTGATAGACTGATTAACAAAATCAGCAGCCCTCTGAGCAGAAAAAACACAATCAGCATCTGCCCAGTTCTTGAAGTACATATCTTGAAAGTACTCAGCATTAACACGATTTGCTTCTCTTACAATATCAGAGTCTACATCTTCTGATAATTCAACCTGTATATCAGGATTAGAATGAGCATCTTTACTATCATCAGAATTTGCTGCATTGTCTTCTTGATTTTCTTCAGCATCTGGAATATCTTGCAGTACAGCTTCAGGAGTTTTAGAGTTTAGATTTGCAACTAACTCTGCTTCTCTGTGAACAACCTCAACAACTGACTGTTGTAGAGCTTCAAGCAACAATTCATCATTGTCTTCTACATGAACCTTAAGACTTTCAGAGTTTGTTGGAAAAACCTCTGCTTCAACACAATTCTCTCCTGTAGCGTCATTTAAAATCTGCTCTACTTCTACTGCTGGAACAACCTCAGCTTTCTCAACATTTTCAACAATCTGCTCAGAAGAGACAGATTTTGCTGCATGATCAACCTCTTCACCCAATTCAGGAATTTGATTGGTGACAGAGAGGATCTCTGTATGAGTTGCCATTGATTCTTCAAGTACCAGAGTGGCTCGATCAGCTGCCACATCCTCAGTGTCACAAACACTGACAGCAGGATGTGCTTCAAAATCTTCATCAACAAAGAAATCCATTTTCTCAAAAACTCTGCTGTCAGAATGATCAGCAGCTTCCTCAACTACATCATCAGCCTTTGATGTAGGAGCTTCTATATCAGCACTTACCGTTTCAGGAAGAGGTGCTACTTCAGCATTTACATTAGATGCACCAAAGAGTTGTGCAGCCACCAGTCTTCTCTTCCTTTGATGAAGAGTTTCATCATCAGCAGTATCAGACTTTGCCCTATTGGCCCTTTTTTCTTTAACTTTTTCTTCTGAGGCATATCATCAGTGTTTGATACCCCAGCTTCAGTATTTGATGGATTCACTCTAGCAGACTTAACAGCTCTTAACTTAGTCTTCTTTGACCTCTGTGATTGAGACACAGAAGGTCCAGCTTCAGAGTTTGCAAGTGGTTGTTGTTGTTGTGAATTGATCAGGAATTGTTGCACAGACTCAGGCAACATCAAAACACCAACATCTCCTTTCTTGTTATCTTTATTAGTGAGATCAGAGAAGGCGTTTATGCAATTTAAACGAGAGAATGACATCATCCTCTAAAATCTCAACATCAGGACAGCAAAAGTTGAATAACAATTGACAAAATCTAGAGAAATAAACAACATTCCTATTCTCTAGCATTTTCTCACCAATATTAGTTAAAACTAGTCTAGCAACATCAAAATTTCCTCCATAAAGAAGAGAATACCCAATTTGTAGACTATCAGTGGGAATTGCATCCCAATTCGTGCACTTCTTTCCAAAAGCCCTGGTGATGCAATCGAAAAAGAAACTCCATTCCTTGCGCAAAAACGGCCTCTTCAGCTGACCAATCTTTGTCAATGGTCCAGAGTAGCCTATTTCTCTCATCATCCTAACCAACTCAGAATCGCCAACTGAGATTGTGAAATCATTGAAATCCTCAAGACCCAAAGCATCACGAATAGTAGTTGGAGTAACTATAAACTCTTCTCCGTGAAATTCAAAAATTATGGACGGAGACCCAGACTCTCCTCCATTATCATAAGTGCATGTCTGCCAAAGAGTCCTGATTTGAGATGCAGACAGCTTCAATGGTGCGGTGAGAGCAGTACCAACATCAGAGTTTGAAAAGAAATCCTGAATCAAATGAAACGCCTTCGGTGCGTTCTCATTTGCCAGAGGAGCAGCATAGTTGTTTGGGACAAATTCTAACCCAGAAGCAGTAAACATTGTTGTAGCCATTAGAGATGTTTAGAAGAAAACAAGAAATAAGACAGAGAAAAGTGTAGAGTGTATGCAGTGAAAGTGTTTGAGACAGTGTTTGTGAGTAAAGAAAATAAAGTGTGTAAAAGAATGAACCGTTTATGTGTAGTAAGTTTAAATAATGACTGTGAAAATTAAAACTGAATCGTTTTAATCATTACTACACACAGCAGGCATCTTTGAAAAATGTGTGAGTGGGACAGATGTCAAACATGTATACGCTGACAGCTGTATGTAACAACTTCCAATACACACGCGCAGTAAAAATAGCCATAATTACCGCGTTTCACATTTGTTCAAAACACTCAACCTCTCTCTCCTCTGTTTAATACAAATATTAACCGTTTGGAATCATACTTTTTCGAATTTCTAAACAAATGTCTAATCTCAAAATTATAAAATGTCTGAAACAAAGAAATCATTTTAACCATCAGAGATTAAAACAAAATTACCTCGGCGTATTTCACACAATACATTAGTGTTTACCATTTGTCCTTCTTTGTCAATAAACTCTTTTCTCAAACTGTACAGGTGTGAATAATTGTGTGTGCAATAGCAAAGTTTACCGAAATCAATATTTAGATCATCTCAAAGTGCATAAAATCCACAAATTTAAGCAGTAAAAACTGGTTGCCTAAACTCTCATGTAAAACATAAAATCTGATTTTTATATCTAAACTCTGTATTCTGATATCCTTTCATTTGGATATATCTTTTATTTTTCACCCCCTTTATATATATATATATATATATATATATATATATATTTATTTATTTTATTTTTATTTTTATTTTTATTTTTCCAGTAATCAGTGGTTAGCACTAGTCACCAAAAATCAAAGATTTTAGCCCTTATTTCATACAATAAGTTCCTGGATCTTCCTAGGCACAACATGATCTCAAAGGAATTTGTGCTCTTTTTGGCATCTTTTGATTTGAGGGTGAAATATTTACAATTAATAATCAGAGTTTAGACTTTTCATCAGTTAATGCAATTAATTTATGAGAGAAAATGCAAACAGCTAATACAGACTCAGTATATAGGATCAATAAACTAAGAGATGCTATAAATACAGAGACAGTATCATGCTGTGTTAACTTACTGCACATATTTGAGATCAGAATCTATACAACTTTTAAGGATTCATAATTACTTACTGAGAATTATGCTCCATACAAATTTCTTCATTGGTCCTTATGTTTCAGACAAAATTACAATCAGAGTATAGCATTAGACTGTAACAATCAGAGTATGACCAACACTTTATGACTAACAGAGTTTAGCATCAGAGTTTACTTTCAGAGTTTACTTTCAGAGTTTATGACACTGGTACTCATAACAGTTAATACATGCAAAGAATCATGAGCATAAAAATCAAACATGTATAGTTTTTGAGTCTAACCCATATCTCTAGTCAAAACCAGAGATCATTCCAAGTTCATTTACCAATCTTGTAAAAGTAGCTTCACTCAAAGGTTTGGTGAAGATATCTGCAAGTTGTTGGTCTGTAGACACAAAATGAAGCTCAATGTTCCCTTCTTCCACATGTTCCCTGATAAAATGATACCTTATGCTGATGTGCTTGGTCATGGAGTGCTGTACTGGATTACCTGTCATAGCAATAGCACTTTGGTTATCACAGTAAATAGGTATTTTAGAGTACCTTAACCCATAATCCAGCAACTGATTCTTCATCCACAGAATCTGTGCACAACAGCTACCAGCAGCTATATACTCTGCTTCTGCAGTGGATGTGGAAATTGATTTCTGTTTCTTGCTATACCAAGAAACCAATCTGTCACCTAAGAATTGACAGCTTCCACTTGTACTTTTTCTGTCTATCTTACAGCCTGCAAAATCTGCATCAGAGTAACCAATTAGCTTAAACTCTGATTCTCTAGGATACCACAAACCCAAGGTTATGGTTCCTTTGAGATATTTAAAAATCCTTTTTACAGCTGTTAGATGAGGCTCTCTGGGATCTGCTTGAAATCTTGCACAAAGACATGTGGCATACATGATATCAGGTCTACTTGCTGTGAGATACAGAAGAGACCCTATCATGCCTC
Source organism: Heracleum sosnowskyi (assembly GCA_030848705.1). NCBI lineage: Eukaryota > Viridiplantae > Streptophyta > Magnoliopsida > Apiales > Apiaceae > Heracleum > Heracleum sosnowskyi. Next base: position 17,138,683 of record CM061237.1, read on the forward strand.
TATAGGTTGTCATATCCACTGTAGCACATGTGTCTTTGTCTAGCTTTGTTGCAGTAGCCATGGGAGTTGTAGCAGATGAACTATCAAGCATACCAAATTTCTTTAGAAGATTTCTGGTATACTTTGCTTGATTGATAAAAATCCCATCATCTGTTTGCTTGACCTGTAAGCCTAGAAAATAACTAAGCTTTCCCATCATGCTCATTTGGTACCTGAACTGCATAAGCTTTGCAAACTTCTTACAAAGTTTGTCATTAGTAGATCCAAAAATAATATCATCTACATAAATTTGAACTAAAAGCAAATCATCACCAGAATTAAAATAAAACAAAGTTTTATCAATTGTACCTCTTGTGAACCCACTTTCTAAAAGAAATTGAGCAAGAGTTTCATACCATGCTCTTGGTGCTTGCTTTAGTCCATATAGTGCTTTGTCAAGCCTGTAGACATAATCTGGATGCTTGGAATCTACAAATCCTGGTGGTTGTTCAACAAACACTTCTTCTTCAAGCTTTCCATTGAGAAAAGCACTTTTCACATCCATTTGAAAGACTTTAAACTTCTTGTGTGCAGCATAGGCCAGAAAAATTCTTATGGCCTCCAATCTTGCAACTGGAGCAAAGGTTTCATCATAGTCAATTCCTTCCTGTTGTGAATAACCCTTAGCCACAAGTCTAGCCTTGTTTCTTGTAATCACACCTTCACTGTTAGTCTTGTTTCTGAAAACCCACTTTGTACCTACAATTGATCTATTCTTTGGTCTAGGTACAAGTGTCCAGACTTCGTTTCTTTCAAATTCATTTAACTCTTCTTGCATTGCTGTTATCCAGTTTGCATCTTGAAGAGCTTCTTCCACTTTCTTTGGTTCTGTTTGAGACAAGAAAGCATGATACAGGCATTCATTTGTAGTAGCACTTCTAGTTCTTACACTAGCATCAGGATCTCCAATTATGAGATCAGGTGTGTGTGCCTGTGTCCACTTTCTTGTTGTTGGTAAGTGGTTTCTTGCATTATTATTTGATCCTCCCCCTTGATCCATGCTCTCCTGATTCATATGTTGACTTTCTGCAGCATCTGAGGCTCCCCCTGAATTGGATGGCTCAGAGTTTGAACTGTCAGAGTTTGAATCAGTTTCCTCAACTGACTCACTTGCTGTGTCTTGTCGAGCTTCTTCACGCTCCCCCTCAACTGGTTCTCTATTTTGTTCAATTTGAGAATTTCCAGTTTCTCCAGCATTTACCAGTAGAGGTTCATAGTATGCTTCGTCAGAGTTTGTCAGAACCGCTTCATCAGAGTTTACATTATCAGAGAATAAATCTTCATTTTCAAAGCGCAGTTGATCATATTTATCTAAGTCATCAAGTCCAGTTATTTTCTTGTCATCAAATGACACATGTATAGACTCCATGATCACCTTTGTTCTCAGATTGTAGACTCTGAATGCTTTTGTTGACAGTGGATAGCCAACAAAGATTCCTTCATCAGCTTTTAACTCGAACTTAGTCAACTGTTCAGGATGAGTCTTCAACACAAAGCATTTGCATCCAAATATATGAAAATATTTCAAATTTGGCTTCTTATTTTTCACCATCTCATATGGTGTTTTCCCATGCTTGTTGATCAGTGTAGCATTCTGAGTAAAACAGGCAGTTTGAATAGCTTCTGCCCAGAAATAGGTTGGTAACTTTGCTTCATTAAGCATTGTTCTGGCTGCTTCAATTAAAGTTCTGTTCTTTCTTTCAACTACACCATTTTGCTGTGGAGTTCCAGGTGCAGAAAATTCTTGTTTCACTCCTCTTTCCTTGCAGAAAGCTTCCATGATTGAGTTTCTGAATTCAGTTCCATTATCACTCCTTATAATTTTGACTTTGTACTGTGATCCTTTGTCCAGTAGATTTACATGATCCATCAGAATTTGAGCAGTTTCATCCTTCTTTGATAAGAAATACACCCATGTGTATCTAGTATATTCATCAACAATTACTAGAGCATATTTCTTTCTGCCCATAGACATCACATTCACTGGTCCAAAGAGATCAACATGTAGAAGATGATAAGGTTCCACTACTGAAGATTCAGATTTGCTCTTGAAAGATGACTTCCTTTGCTTAGCCTTTTGACAAGAATCACATAGGCCATCTAGACTGAGTATTGATTTTGGAAGTCCCCTTACAAGATCCTTTCTTATTAGCTCATTAATGTTGTTCAAATTAAGATGAGAGAGCTTCTTATGCCAATTCCAACTCTCTTCATTTGACATTCTTGCAGTCAGACACACTGTTTTTCCATCAGAGTTTGTTACCAAACTTGCTTCATAAATGTTGTTGCGCCTGTGTCCAACTAGAACAACTTTTCCAGTAGATTTACTGATAACTTCACAGTGTTCAGTATGAAAATCTACATGGTTTCCTCTGTCACAGATTTGACTCACAGATAGCAGATTATGCTTAAGTCCTGAGACTAGAGCTACATTTGTGATGATGACACTTCCAAGATTGATATTGCCATATCCCATAGTACGTCCTATGTTGCCATCTCCATAGGAAACATTTGGGCCAGCCTTCTCCTCAAAGTCTGATAGCAGGGCTTTATTTCCAGTCATGTATCCTGAGCATCCACTGTCCAAGATAAGGGTGCTCTCTTTTATGCCCTGTAATCACAAACAAACACTAAGTGTTAGTTTTAAGGACCCAGACTTGCTTGGATCCTTTGTCTTTCTTAACAGTGTTAGCTTTTGTAGCGGAATCACTATCAACAGAGTTTAAGCTAACATTGTCAGACTTTACACTTGCAGAGTTTGCCCTGACCCATTTTAAGTTGGGTTTTAGCTCATAATAGTTATGATAAATAGCATGATAACTCTTACAAGTATAAATAGAATGCCAAGTGCTCCCACAATGTGTGCATAAAGTCTGTGGTTTAACTCTTACATAATCATTCTTTACTCCTGATGTAGAAGGTAAAGAGTTAATATCTTTGTTCTTATTGCAAAATCTAGCAAGATGGTTAGAACTACCACAATTATAACATGTTTTCCTTGGAGCAGCAGCAGTAGGCAAATAATTATTTCTTTTATTTATGCCTATCTTTCCATTCCTATTTTTCTTGGACCCTTTTGGTTTCATGGCAGACTTTACCTCTTTGAGCTTCTGATTGAACTGTTTTCCTGTCATCAAGCCAACATTAACCTGTTTTTCACAAGTTTTTACTGGCTTTCTAACAGCTTCTATTTCCATTAGATTTTCTGTTATAATATTTTCATGTCTTTTACAGGTTTCATCTGATTCCATATCAGCTTCTCTTACTACAACAGATTTTAAGTTAGTGGATTCTGGAACAAATTTCACAGGTTTAAGTTGTGGTTTAACCTTAACCTTGTCTTTAAACCTAAGTTCATCATTTTCACAATAGCCTAAACCTACAGAATCTGTCTGAAACACTTGATGAGTGTCTCTTCCAGAGTTTGTCCAAGTCTTGATTATTTTTCTTTCTTTTTCTAGATCAGATTCTAGTTGCCTATATCTTTTGAGCAACTCCTGTTCAACATAAACAGCATCATCTCTTTCTTTTTGAATCTGCTTCATGTTTTCAAGTTCTCCTTCAAGAAACTTGTTTCTATCTTTAAGGTTAAGATTCTCAGATTTAATTCTCTCATTTTCTAAAGTCTGATCCCTATAACTAACATGTACGCTTTTTAGATATACTCTTAATTCAGATATATTATCAGTATCATAAGCATAAGTAGTTAGGGGTACCTTATTTTCAGATGATTCAGTCTCATCTTTGACAGTTGCCATAAGAGCATAATTTACTCCATCATCAGAGTCTGAAGTATCTGCCCAGTCTTTGCCTTTAGAGATGAGTGCTTTCTCAGATTTGCCTTTCTTGCACTCTGGGGCATAGTGACCCATCTCCTTACACTTGTAGCACTGGATTTCAGATTTATCCTTCTTGCCAGACTTGGTCTCCCTTCCATCAGACTTTCTAAAACTTTTCCTTTCAGAGTTTGAATCTTTCCTTGAGAATCTCTTTCCTTTCTTGAAGTTCTTGAATCCCATCTTCTTAAAGGTCTTCACCATCAATGCAGCCATTTGCATCATCTGTTCTTCATCATCCTCAGAGTCAGAAGCTTCATCAGAGTTTGAGTCATCATCAGAGTTTGATGACTCACTTTCAGATTTAATGACTAAAGCCTTTCCCTTGGCTTTCTTCTTTGATGATTCCTTCTTGATAGGCTTCTCCTCAACTTTAAGAGCAACAGATTTTGTCTTCTTGCTTGATCTTCTGTTTCTTTGTTCTATTTCCAATTCATGAGTTTTCAGTAACCCATAAATCTCATCAAGTTCAGTTTCAGCAAGTTCGTAATTATCTCTTATAGTTGTTGTCTTCAAATCCCATCTTTTAGGTAAAGATAAGAGAAATTTGAGATTTGATTCTTCAAGATCATATTCTTTATCAACTAGAGATAAATCATTCAGCAGTTTACAGAATCTGTCATATGTCTCAGTCAAGGTTTCATTGGTTCTTGAATCAAAGTGCTCATACTCCTGAGTGAGTATTGTTTTTCTGTTCTTCTTTATAGCAGTGGTTCCTTGACACCTGACTTCCAAAGCATCCCAGATTTCTTTTGCAGTTTTGCAACCAATTACTCTGTTAGACATAACATTATCTAAAGCACTGTGTAGAAGATGTCTAACCTTTGCATCTTTTGCAATTGATGAGATGTCATCAGGAGTCATATCTTTCTTTTCCTTTGGAACAGTCTTTTGTTCTTGACCATCAACAACAGGAGACAATTTAGTCGGCATATGAGGACCATCATAGATTCTGTCAAGATATTCTGGATCTGTAGCCTCCAGAAACATGGTCATCTTCACCTTCCAAATTGGATACTCCACTGGCCTGAGAATTGGAACCCTGATTGTTTCATATCGACTCACGGAATTAGGTTTAACCTGTTCAACCTTGGGAGGAGCTTGATTTTCTTCAGACATGATTATTACTGTGTTTGAATCGTAAAACTGTATATATTAAACAGCCTAAGCTCTGATACCAATTGTTAGGCCAAATACACAATATAATCAAGTATGTATGAGAATAACAATCAAGAACACAAGTTTGTAAATCAACAAACTGTAATTGTATTAACAGCTTCTCTCTTTATGATGTTAAAGAATCACAAAGAGCTTCTAGGTTACAAGAATAATATTTCAATAATCGCATCCCTTCTAGGGATAACCTATCTGTGTTTATTTAGTACACAGTTACAATCAATCTCTAATTGATACTCCTATAAATTAGCTATACAAATTGTAATCAATTAGAATTGCTTCAATCTTCTATTCCGTCTCCTTAGCTGTATCAATATATTCTGCTTCTTTCCATCTTCAGAATGTATTGCTTCTAGAATATTCAATTCAGCATCGACAGCTAATTCAACTATCACCAAGTCAGACTTTAACAAACTCTGACTGGCTTCCATGTAAACTCTGATGATCACCTGTTGCTTAAACACTGATGAACAAACGTCAGCAATTATATCTAACAGAATCCATAGGGTGGAGCATATCTGATATCAAGGGAATTAGCCTTGCCATTGTCCAACATAGGATTCACTTAGTTGATGATGCTAAACCAGTTAGAGAACCGCAAAGGAGGTTGAACCCGACTCTTAAGGAAGTTGTTAGGAAAGAAATCTTTAAATGTCTAGATAATGGGATCATCTATCCTATATATGATAGCTCTTGGGTCAGTCCTGTTCAAGTAGTGCCTAAAAAGTCAGGGATCACTGTAGTTGTTAATGAAGATGATGAATTAGTTCCCACTTGTGTTCAGTCTGGTTGGAGAATGTGTATTGATTATAGGAAACTAAATGCTGCTACTAGGAAAAACCATTTTCCTCTACCCTTCATTGATCAAATGTTAGAAAGGTTAGCAGGTCACTCATACTATTGTTTTCTAGATGGTTTTTCTGGCTATTTCCAAATTCCCATTGCTCCCGAGGATCAAGAAAAGACCACTTTCACATGTCCTTTTGGAACCTTTGATTATCGCCGTTTAGCTTTTGGTCTGACCACTGCTCCTGCCACCTTCCAAAGATGCATGATGAGCATTTTTTCTGATCTGGTAGGAGAATTCCTAGAAATCTTTATAGATGACTTTTCCATCTTTGGTTCTTCTTTTCATCAGTGTCTTCACCATCTTGACTTAGTTTTAAAACGATGTAAAGAAACAAATCTTGTTCTTAATTGGGAAAAATGTCATTTCATGGTTAAAGAAGGAATTGTTCTTGGTCATAAAATATCTTCAAAGGGCATTGAAGTTGATAAAGCTAAAATTGATCTCATTGCTAATTTATCTCCACCAAAGTCTGTCAAAGAAATTCGTTCCTTTTTAGGACATGCTGGTTTTTATAGGCGTTTCATTAAAGATTTTAGCAAAAAGGCAAGACCATTGACCAATCTTCTTTCTAAGGACATAAAATTTGAGTTTTCTAGTGAATGTCTCCAATCTTTTGAACATCTTAAGAAAGAGTTGACCTCAGCCCCTATTATTCAATCCCCTGATTGGAATCAACCTTTTGAGCTTATGTGCGACGCGTCTGATTATGCTGTAGGTGCAGTCTTAGGACAAAGAATCAATAAGATACCTCATGTCATATACTATGCTAGTAAGACTCTAAATGATGCTCAACTTAACTACTCCACCACAGAAAAAGAACTTTTAGCTGTAGTTTTTGCTCTTGAAAAGTTTCGGTCATATCTTATAGGTTCTAAAATCATTGTTTATACAGACCACTCTGCTCTTAGATATCTTTTCTCTAAAAAAGACTCAAAGGCCCGATTGATTAGGTGGGTCTTGTTGCTCCAAGAGTTTGACTTAGAAATTAGGGTAAGAAGGGTTCTGAAAATGTTGTTGCTGATCATCTTTCCCGATTAGTAGTGGAGTCCTCCATGGATATTCCTTTGAATGAGTCTTTTCCTGATGAACACCTTCTTTCCATCTCTACCACTCCTTGGTTTGCTGATATTGTTAACTACCTTGTCACTGGTGAAATTCCTTCTCATTGGTCTAAGCAAGATAAATCTAAATTTCTCTCACAAGTCAAGTACTTCTTTTGGGATGATCCCTATCTTTTTAAGTATTGTCCAGACCAAATCATTAGGAGGTGTGTTTCAAATCATGAGTTTAGAAGTGTACTTTCCTTTTGTCATGATCAGGCTTGTGGAGGTCACTTTAGTGCTAAAAAGACTGCTGCTAAAATACTTCAATCTGGTTTCTATTGGCCCAATTTGCTTAAAGATTCTGCAGAATTTTGTGCCGCTTGTAGTAGGTGTCAACATTTAGGAAAGATCACTAGAAGAAACATGATGCCAATGAACCCAATCTTAGTTATTGAGATTTTTGATGTTTGGGGTATAGATTTTATGGGTCCCTTTCCTAATTATTTTGGTAACCTCTACATTCTCTTAGCGGTCGATTACGTGTCTAAATGGGTCGAAGCCATACCAACTAAGTCTAATGATAACAAGGTAGTTCTTAAGTTCTTAAAGGAGAATATCTTTTCTAGATTTGGTACGCCTAGAGCTATAATTAGTGACCAGGGTAAGCATTTCAAAAACCATCAGTTTGAGTCTCTTTTGAAGAAGTATTCCATCATTCACAAGTTAGCTACACCTTATCATCCTCAAACTAGTGGTCAAGTTGAGGTTTCTAATAGGCAGATTAAACAAATTCTAGAGAAAACGGTCAATTCAAATAGGAAAGATTGGTCTGTTAAGTTGATAGATGCACTTTGGGCTTATCGCACTACTTTTAAAACTGTTTTGGGTATGTCTCCTTATAGGCTTGTGTTTGGTAAAACATGTCATCTCCCCGTTGAACTTGAACATAGAGCATTTTGGGCTATTAAAGAATTGAATTTTGATTTACCCACTGCTGGTAGCCATAGGAAGTTACAACTATCTGAGTTAGAAGAACTTAGGAATGATGCCTACGAAAATGCTAAGATTTATAAGGAAAGAACTAAAATTTTGCATGATAAATCTATTTTGAGAAAATCTTTTTCTCCTGGTCAAAAAGTTCTTTTATACAACTCTAGGCTGCATTTGTTTCCTGGAAAATTGAGATCTCGGTGGGAGGGACCATTTGTTGTTAAAGTTGTTTTTCCTCATGGTGCTATTGAAATTGAAAATTCTAAAACTGGTGAATCATTTAAGGTTAATGGTCAAAGGCTTAAACCATTTTTAGAACTACCAGTTGATTCTGAGGAGGAGGTGATCCACCTCCTTGATTCGTGATCCAAGTAAGTTCCCTTGTTGTATATTGTAGATAGTTCTATTCCTCTATCATTCCCTTATCAGGTATTCTCGTCCTTTTACTCTGTCATTTTTCTCTCATTTGCATACATTGAGGACAATGCATGATTTAGGTATGGTGGAGGGGTTTAGTAGTATTATAAAAAAAACAAAAATCCAAAAAAAAATTGAAAAATGAAAAATGAAAAAATACCAAAAAGAATTTTAGTCTTGTAAATTGTAGAATTCTAGCCTTGTGAAATGATTGCTAGTGGATTTATGCACCCTTACATGCTATAGTAATCTTGTGTTTCTGATACTTTTGATTAAGAAGTGATTTGATAAGTTCTTGTTCACACACATACACTAGCAAGTTGAAACTAGTAGACTTACTGAATGTTGCAAGTAATTAGAAGGACATGAATATGTGCAAAATGATTTGGTTTTCATGATTTGAGTACAAGTTGGTGCACTGAAGAGATTTTTACTTGGGATTGATTATGTTTTTACCAACATGTGAGATTTTGAGCCTATATGCATATCTTTTGCATTTTATATTCGTTTGCTTGAGTGTCCACATGTTGTTTGCATTGATAGCGTTTGTTTGAGACCTTTCTTGAATGCATGACATTATTTGATGGTAAGATGATAAAGGCATTTAGGAATAACCTATATTTTCCAAATTACCACACCATTTATATATGATCAATTAGTTGCCCTCTTGAGCTTAATCCTATTTTTTCGGTGACATACCACGTTACTTGCCTGGACCTTTTTCTTGTGTAGCCTTACTTATGATTGATCCCAAATTGTCAATGGCTAGTAGGAACTTGATAGAGTAATAAGATGTGTAAGATGGGTTTACTTTTGTTCATTACTTTTGAGGAAATATTTGGTTTGATTTCTTACTTGATAGTCGTTGTTCAAGAAATTTTTGAAGGAGGATTGTTGTTGCTTATATCTATCTCTTAGCTCTCAAAAAAAAGCAAAAAAAAAAAGCAAAAAAAAAAAAAAAATATCATGAGAGCATACTTATGTTTATGTGATCCTTCTTCATTCGACTAATCAAGCCTTTTGTTGGAAGAAAATTAGAAAATTCAGTTGTGGGGAGGATGTTTGGTGATGTTTATGATTTATTATGGTGTCTACTAGCTTTTGACACTTCACCTTATTTCGCATTACTTGACATACCTTGTCCCTAGCCCCGTTACAACCCAATGAAGACCTTTTGATTATCATCATTGATGTATGTTGTGTTAAAGTTAGATTGATACCAAATGTTAAGCATGTTTATGATTTTGTTGGAATAGAGTGATACACTTACCCTTGTTCTTGAGTGAATATTTTTTTGTAAGTGAAATGTGAGTTATTGCTTGTTTCTACATTTGAGATCCCAAGTTTTGACTCAAATGTGTACTCTTGTGGCCTTAGCATGGTTACCAACTTATTTTTACACTTGACATGGACTTTTGAGCACTTATGCATATCTCTTTGAGTAGACTATGTGAATCCTTGCATTTTCCACGACAAGACATTGCAAAGTCATTTTTGATTCTTAAGTTGATGAAGCATGAGAGGACTTGTATGTGTGGCGTTGCATTGTCATGCGATCTTTTACATGAGCTAGATGGATTTTATGGGTACATTCACTATAAACCCTCACGAGACCTTACTCGTCCACTAGGGCTGCCTAGGGGTTTAAAGGGCTTGTTGCATATGCCAAATGCAACCGTGATCACCTACGGAAGTGGTATTATCTATTAGTTAGTAGTTTATAATATATTAGTTTTTCTCGAGGACGAGCAAAAGATAGGTATGGGGGCATTTGATAGGTCCATAATTAATACATTTTTAATACCTATTTTATGTTTGTTTTCGTAATTTTATTATTTAATAATTTCTTTTCTTTTCTTTTGTCGGAAAATAAATACAATCATATTTCAAGCAGTAAAAGGTGAAAAGGCAAGGAGATGGAAATACTTGAAGTCAAAAGGAAATTGGAGAAAAATTGGAAAACTTATCGGAGAAGAAAAAGGAATTGAGAAAATATTTCTACAATCCGATTTGTAGTCAAAAAGCCCAAACCAATTATTTTTCCTATAAATATAGATCTCCTATCTTGTATTTGAGACACCTAGAATTTTGTTTAGCTCTTTGTTTATTTGTTTACTCTCTTGGGCTATACTCTGTTTTACTGATTTTCAATTCATTGATTTCTTGTTTTTAGATTCAGTCTCTATTCACGTTGTTTACTTGATATATTAGTTAATTGTTTTTGTTTCCTGGCCACTTCCTGCCTTCACACACGCACACCATCTTTAAGTTGTTTAAGTTTTGTTTTATATTTAACTTGTCACCCCCTGTTACTAGTTCGCATATTTAGTTTATAAATTAGCTTTTTCATTCATGTCTTCATCTTTTATTAGTTTAATTAATTCAGTTATTATGTCTAGCTAAATCTCTTGCCCTAGGATGAAGATGAAGTTAATTTGATTATTGTTGATATCTTCTAGTTCCTATTGATTGGTTCTCATAATTTTTCTGGGTGCTTAATTGATCAATTGACAAAGTGATTTTGATATATTATTGTTACCAGATTTATTTTTCGTAGCCTATGCTTGCTCCATGAAGTTTTGATGGGTTATTGTTAGATAACAAGTTTCATAGTATATGTTTGTCTCGTTAATTGATATATCTTATTTGTGAAGGAAAGAGAATTGATTTTAGGGCGAGTTAATATTAATTGTGATTGATTAATTGATTCGGATTCCTAGGTTTTCCTTATCTGATTTTAATTGTTAATTAGGTTAAACAAATCTCATCTCAAATCTTATTGTCTAGTTCGCCTGAGTTGATTGTTAGGGTTTCAAAAATTCATAGTCTCTGTGGATCGATCTGTGATTGCTACAACTAAACACTGTGCGCTTGCAGTTTACATTATTTTTACACATCAACAGCAGAGCCAACTGATTTTAGCAAATCACAATACAGTAACATATTTAATCTTGTTATGCCATACAAAGTGTTTCTGTGTAATTACATAAACAGAAACTCTGATCTTCAGTTTCCATTATTTGTGGTATTCAGCGTAGGATTAAGCCGTATGATTTTATTTTTTTCGGTTTTTTAATCTCACAACCACAAAGATTAAAAGGCTTATTGTATTTGCACAAATAAAATACCCGAACGTTTATACAGAATATGTGCAAGACACAACATTTCCAAACTATCAAACAAACTTATAACATAGAGATATCTTTTAATCACAGCCAACCAGAACATTTGTACCAAATTTTTAAAAACTCTCCATACACCAATTTAAACGAAAGTACCAATTCAAACGAAAGTAATAACTAGAAAGAATTTCCACAAGTACAGGGAAAAACAATAAACATAACAAAGTAACAGACTAAATTACTATATAAATGCTTCTTCAAACCATAGATAGATGGAGGATGATAAGGAAGGAAATCATCAACTAAAGAATCATCCATTAATTCTTCAACTGCTTGAGAATCTTTAACGGACTTCACCATATCAACTGTTTCTTGGTTGCTCATCACCTGCACACATGGGAATTTCATCAAGTATAATTCTTCACCTCTATAGTTTTACCTAAATTAACATGCAATCAAACAACAAACACTTACAAACTTCAAGCTTTTCGTTTCTCGCAAAGAAGTTTTCTCCAATTTGCATCAAAATCTGCAAAAACAATACATAAGCTTATAAATATTTTATCAATTTGACAAAAAATATTTGGATAACAACTTAACTTACCGTCGGATACAACGTGATAAGAACTACTTGTATATATATCTACTGGAAATCCAACGTAGATGAATAAGTCTACAGGTACCATCGCGTATCCCTTCCATCCCCAATTAGGTCCCCATGAATTTTTGATGAAGAAACAAGTTTCCCCATCTACCTCACCAATCCCCAGTATGATAACCATGTGATCTGCGGGATATGACCTTCCTTCTCCATCCCGAGGGACTGGTAGAAGCCATGTACCGTTGTAGAATTCGAACTCCCTAAACGATGCATACATGGCTCCAATTACTGGGAAACGACATCTCACAACCTTCTGAGCCTTAGTAATATTACTCAAAACTCTGTACCTATCGATGAATACTCGACTAACTCCGGGAACCTCTTTCATTCTTCTAAAGGCCTCGAATGAAAATGGAGTAATACTATTTCTATGTAAATCGGGTGTGATATCACCTTAATTACCTTTGAGATCTATTCCATATGTCCTGGTATACCTCAACACATTTAACATAGTTGCTCCATGCGAATGAAACGTGTCTAATGCGGGATGTATTATTTTGTTTATATCATGATATGGGGGTATGTAAGGTACAGAGAACATTGATGGGATGTACGTCATATAATCTCTTATTTCCTTGGCAGATACTTCCTCGTAGATTCCTTCTTGCATATATCTCATAGTTGACAAATAATCTGGAAAACTACAATTCCAACATAAACTAGTATCTCCTTGATCCCTAACCGGGATGAAGGGTATTTCTTTCCGCCAGTCCTTGAACATCTGCCAACCCTGGGAAAATATACATTCAATAATAATATAATAAACACGGGATTAAATACTAAAAATTGAAATTTCCTTTTTCTAACTCCTAAATTGAAGAAAGTAATACTTATAAAAGACAAGTCAATTTTAAATTATAAACATAATCAAGTTTTATTAAAAGGTGATACTTAATAAAGACAAGTCTTTTTAAAATTATAAATGTAATTAAATTCTATAAATTATGATCTTAATATTACCATTAATTTTCTTTTCAAAGTCAAAATTTATAAATAATTAATTAAGGTAATGTATTACATTCTCTCTATATAAATCAATACAAACACATTGCCTTTTCAATTTATTTGATTATTATTTCATGTTCTTTTTTGTCTTTTGTTAATGTTCTGTTGCTTTTTCACACTTTTAATGTTTAATAGAATTATATTTTTTATCTTCACTATATTTTATGTTTATGTGATGATCTTATTTTTTTGATCATTTGTTTTGATAAGTTTTCTTTTCAATCTATATGATATTTTCAATTTATATGATTTACATGGGATAACAAAGGACAGTTGTTTTGATAGGTTTTCTTTTTCAATCTATATGATATTTTCAATTTATATGATTCAAATGGATAACAAAGACAATAGTCATGACTAAACAAAGGCTACTAGCACCTTATTTGTCTCTTTTTACCTTGAACATGAATTTCTTAATCTTCTTTCATATTGTTCCATATTGCTACTCGGTTAATTAGTGGAACATGTTAAAACATTGATGGTTGATCAAATTTTTGATGGTACAGTATTTATAATATAAATATTGATTTATTTTTATATGTTTTGTAATTGTACATACATTGAATAACAAAAGAGAAGCGTATTGCTTCCTTTTATATTTTTTTTATTTGTAATTTTGTTTAAAGGTTTATTATTCGTAATTAGAATTAATATATTCTATGTATTACACGAAAAAGATTTCTCATGTGTTTATTTATTTATTTATTTAGAGATCCTCTATTTTAATATATTAAAATTAAAACTTCCTTATTTAGATCTTATTTTGTAGAAGATAAAAGCAAAACCTTCTTAAAATTGTATAAAATAAATTTCTTCCTTAATTCCTAATTTTTGAAATTTTTTTTTTTTAAAATCAATATCTTTAACTGAATGCATGTATGATGACGTTTTGAACATATTAATCTCCATAGACCCTAGTATAAACTACAAGGTGGAGATTTTGCGCCATCTAATTTAATTTTTAAATTATTTTGATATACGTTTTGGTATATTTATTCTCTCTTCTTTGTGTTTGTTTATTTGGAATTTTTTTTGGTTCTTCAATATAGTATATTTCATTGTTATTGAATATAGGTTCCGGTCCAAAATATTTCAAGAATTTTTTAAAAAAAGTTTATCTTTAAGGCTATAAATATAGGCTTTTCTAACTTATGTATTATATATCAAGAATACAAAACAAATTTGAAAATCAAATAACTTATTTAGCATATTAATGTGTTATCTCTTAAATTTGGCAATAACGAAAAAATGACTCATTACGGGAAACATCTTTAAAGGGGGCAGTTCAGAGAAATATATAATATGATAGAATTAAATATTGATATGGATGTCCTCCTCCTCGTCTATTAAACTATTGTCCTGGTATGGTCAAGGTTTGAAGCTGTGGAATTGGAGTTGCAAACTCGCGATAAGATGATTGCCGACATCAAGGAACGCCTCTTGAGAGCCCATAATATCATGAAAACATCTTATGATAAACACCATCATGTTGTAGAATTCAATGTGGGTGATTACGTGTTAGTTCGTTAAAAGATAAGGGCTTCATTGATGTGCTTTTGGAATAAGATTCACAACTTCTTGTTCATGTTATTCAAAGTCAAGATGAGTTAGATTAAAAGATAAGGGCTTCATTGATGTGCTTTTGGAATAAGATTCACAACTTCTTGTTAATGCTATTCAAAGTCAAGATGAGTTAGATGTAATGGTTGGTTTGATTAGTAGTGATTGTTGATTCCTTGTCAAGGAACTAGGAAACTGTAGTGTCTTGATTGAAATTCCGGGAACCAAGTTGCTCAGTTCTTAGCAAGAGCAGGTGATGTATCCTCACTTCCTCGTGATGTACTGAAATTTGTACAATGACATTTAACATGTAAATTTATTGTGGAACAAGTGCATTACATGTAAAAAGGGCAATTAATGGGGAAAATATAAGGAATCGCCTGTAAAAGATTAAAATTTGGAACAAGTGCATTACATGTAAAAAGGGCGATTTGTGCATTACATGTAAATTTATTTTTTGGTAACCAATATCTGAGGTATGTACCTTATCTTCTGGTATTAGATAATCTATTGTTGATCCTCTTTCAATGGGCAAAATTAGGATATATGGAAGTTGAAAAAGTTGACAGTGTTTCATATTAGCTTTAACCATCTTCAAGGCTCACTGCCATCAACATTCGGAAACATGAAGAGCATAGAGAAATTAAATGTGGCACACAATAGTTTCACTCAAGTGATTCTGGAAGCTATATGTCAACTTATTCTTACAATTATTTCACTGGAGAAGCACTTGTTCTGCACAGGAGCAAATAAGGTGGTTGATGGAGCCGAAATTGCATTTCTGGAAAAACGAATCAACGTTCTTCTATGGAATGCTCTTCAGATACAGCAGAGCCAATTGATTGTAGCAAATCACAATGCAACAACATATTTAATCTTGTTATGCCATACAAAGTGTTTCTGTGTAATTACATAAACAGAAACTCTGATCTTCAGTTTCCATTATTTGTGGTATTCAGCGAAGGATTAAGCCAAATGATTTTTTTTATTTCGGTTTTTTAATCTCACAACCACAAAGATTAAAAGGCTCATTGTATTTGCATAAATAAAATACCCGAACGTTTATACAGAATATGAGCAAGGCACAGCATTTCCAAACTATCAAACAAACTTATAACATAGATATATCTTTTAATCACAGCCAACCAGAACATTGGTACCAAATTTTTAAAAACTCTCCATACACCAATTTAAACGAAAGTACCAATTCAAACGAAAGTAATAACCAGAAAGAATTTCCACAAGTACAAGGAAAAACAATAAACATAACAAAGTAATAGACTAAATTACTATATAAATGCTTCTTCAAACCATAGATAGATGGAGCATGATAAGGAAGGAAATCATCAACTAAAGAATCATCCATTAATTCTTCAACTGCTTGAGAATCTTTAACGGACTTCACCATATCAACTGTTTCTTGGTTGCTCATCACCTGCACACATGGGAATTTCATCAAGTATAATTCTTCACCTCTATAGTTTTACCTAAATTGACCTGCAATCAAACAACAAACACTTACAAACTTCAAGCTTTTCGTTTCTCGCAAAGAAGTTTTCTCCAATTTGCATCAAAATCTGCAAAAACAATACATAATCTTATAAATATTTTATCAATTTGACAAAAAATATTTTGATAACAAGTTAACTTACCATCGGATACAACGTGATAAGAACTACTTGTATATATATCTACTGGAAATCGAACATAGCTGAATAAGTCTACAGGTACCATCGTGTATCCCTTCCATCCCCAATTAGGTCCCCATGAATTTTTGATGAAGAAACAAGTTTCCCCATCTACCTCACCAATCCCCAATATGATAACCATGTGATCTGCGGGATATGGCCTTCCTTCTACATCCCAAGGGACTGGTAGAAGCCATGTACCGTTGTAGAATTCGAGCTCCCTAAACGATGCATACATGGCTCCAATTACCGGGAAACGACATCTCACAACCTTCTGAGCCTTAGTAATATTACTCAAAACTCTGTAACTATCGATGAATACTCGACTAACTCCGGGAACCTCTTTCATTCTTCTAAAGGCCTCGAATGAAAATGGAGTAATACTATTTCTATGTAAATCGGGTGTGCTATCACCTTGATAATTACCTTTGAGATGTATACCATATGTCCTGGTATACCTCAACACATTTAACATAGTTGCTCCATGCGAATGAAACGTGTCTAATGCGGGATGTATTATTTTGTTTATATCATGAGATGGAGGTATGTAAGGTACAGAGAACATTGATGGGATGTACGTCATATAATCTCTTATTTCCTTGGCAGATACTTACTCGTAGATTCATTCTTGCATATATCTCATAGTTGACAAATAATCTGGAAAACTACAATTCCAGCATAAACTAGTATCTCCTTGATCCCTAACCGGGATGAAGGGCATTTCTTTCTGTCAGTCCTTGAACATCTACTGGGAAAATATACATTCAATAATAATATAATAAACACAGTATTATCTCGAATTTCACGTACAAAAAGAACTAAAGAAACATCTATACTATCTATCTATACTATTATATTAAAAACCAAACATTGAAAGTTTTGTAGTTGGTCCTGAAAGTTTTTGTAACTCAGTTCATAGCATATTTCTCATCAAATCGATGAGAATCGTTAGATAAAATATTAAAATTATTATATATAATATCTTTTATATTTTTAATAAAGACAAGTCTTTTTAAAATTATAAATGTAATTAAATTCTATAAATTACGATTTTAATATTACCATTAATTTTCTTTTCAAAGTCAAATTTTATAAATAATTAATTATGGTAATGTATTTGATTATTATTTCATGTTCTTTTCTGTCTTTTGTTAATGTTCTGTTGCTTTTTCTCACTTTTAATGTTTAATAGAATTATATTTTTTATCTTCACTATATTTTATGTTTATGTGATGATCTTATTTTTTTGATCATTTGTTTTGATAAGTTTTCTTTTCAATCTATATGATATTTTCAATTTATATAATTCAAATGGGATAACAAAGGACAGTGGTTTTGATAGGTTTTCTTTTTCAATCTATATGATATTTTCAATTTATATGATTCATGGATAACAAAGGACAATAGTTATGACTAAACAAAGGCTACTAGCACCTTATTTGTCTCTTTTTACCTTGAACATGAATTTCTTAATCTTATTTCATACATATTCATATTGTTTCATATTGCTACTCGGTTAATTAGTGGAACATGTTAAAACATTGATGGTTGATTAAATTTTTGATGGTACAATATTTATAATATAAAGATTGATTTATTTTTATATGTTTTGTAATTGTACATACATTGAATGGCAAAAAAGAAGCTCATTGCTTCCTTTTATATTTTTTTTATTTGTAATTTTGTTTAAAGGTTTATTATTCGTAATTAGAATTAATATATTCTATGTATTACACGAAAAAGATTTCTCATGTGTTTATTTATTTATTTAGAGCTCCTCGATTTTAATATATTAAAATTAAAACTTCCTTATTTAGATCTTATTTTGTAGAAGATAAAATCAAAACCTTCTTAAAACTGTATAAAATAAATTTCTTCCTTAATTCCTAATTTTTGAAAAAAATATATATTTTTTAAAATCAATATCGTTAACTGAATGCATGTATGATGACGTTTTGCACATATTAGGTCTGATTCACACGAATCTCCATACCCTAATATAAACTAAAAGGTGGAAATTTTACGCCATCTAATTTAATTTTTAAATTATATTGATATACGTTTTGGTATATTTATTCTCTCTTCTTTGTGTGTGTTTATTTGGAATTTTTTTTTGTTCTTCAATATAGTATATTTCATTGTTATTGAATATAGGTTCCGGTCCAAAAAATTTCAAGAATTTGTTTTAAACTTTATCTTTAAGACTATAAATATAGGTTTTTGTAACTTATGTATTGTATATCAAGAATACAAAATAAATTTCAAAATCAAATAACTTATTTAGCATATTAATGTGTTATCTCTTAAATTTGACAATAACGAAAAAATGACTCATTACGGGAAACATCTTTAAAGGGGGCCGTTTAGAGAAATATATTATATGATAGAATTAAATATTGATATGGACGTCCTCCTCCTCGTTTATTAAACTATTGCCCTTGTATGGTCAAGGTTTGAAGCTGTGGAATTGGAGTTGCAAACTCACGATAAGATGATTGCCGACATCAAGGAACGCCTCTTAAGAGCCCAAAATATCATGAAAACATCTTATGATAAACACCATCATGTTGTAGAATTCAATGTGGGTGATTACGTGTTAGTTCGTTAAAAGATAAAGGCTTCATTGATGTGTTTTTGGAATAAGATTCACAACTTCTTGTTCATGTTATTCAAAGTCAAGATGAGTTAGATTAAAAGATAAGGACTTCATTGATGTGCTTTTGGAATAAGATTCACAACTTCTTGTTAATGCTATTCAAAGTCAAGATGAGTTAGATGTAATGGTTGGTTTGATTAGTAGTGATTGTTGATTCCTTGTCAAGGAACTAGGAAGCTGTAGCGTCTTGATTGAAATTCCGGGAACCAAGTTGCTCAGTTCTTAGCAAGAGCAGGTGATGTATCCTCACTTCCTCGTGATGTACTGAAATTTGATGCTTAATTTCATTCAAATAATAATTATAATTAAAAGATTCTGCTTAGAACAGAGTATGTCGAAGGTGCTGTCACTGCTACCCTTTAAAGGTGCCTCCCAAACGAGTTGAAGTATAGGAAATGACATTATATGAGAAAATTTCGAAGAAAACAATTTCATTTTAAAATGTAGATTTAGTTAAAACGACAATGCTAGATAAAAAATAAGAGCTTCAGTGCTTAAAATTTCTGAAAAATGTCCACGTATCCGTAAGTAACATCAAACATAGAATATGAAAGGAGGTACTCATGTTCAAGCAAGATTCAATAAAACTATTGTGAAAGTAGAAGCACGTTGTAGCATAAGATCATGTTGAGGCATTTCTCTCGCACCCTAAAGTTTGAGAGTGACCAATTACTTAACTACACATACACTTGTGCACATATGTAATTGTATACATCTGAAGAAATATTTGAGACGAAAGTCAAAAAAATTATTGCTGAAACGAGAGAAGAGGAACCTTCAGGAAAATATGGGCACCCTTAAGAGCACTTTTCTTTTAGATTTAATGTTAATTATATATATTTCTAATTAACAATGAAGTATATATATTTCCCTTCTTCAGAATCAGCCTCTGATGAGGAAACCATCAAGTATTCTTGTTTGATTGTTGCAGCAATCATCGATACTAATGCTATCTCAAAGGAGTCAGTCATGCAAAGAAGAGGACCATTGTGTCGCCAAACGCATATAAAGTAGAATTCCCTAGAGGTCATTCAAGTCCTAGGTTACTCACTTCAGTAATCTGATGCAGACTGAAGTCCGGTAAGTTGTTCTGTGCCATCTGAGGTAGTTCGTTGGCAGGTCTCAAAGGTGTGAGACTTGCAAGGAAGTCCGGCAAGTTTTTCTGTAGCTAACGTGCCTCATTCTTAGATAAAACTGTTTAACTTTCTTTGCTCAAATGCATTGTGTATGTTTGTACAAAACAATTAAGTGGAAACGTACTCCAGAGGCAAACTATGTAAAGAGTGTGTTCCATGAACTGCTTGTATAGTGATACCTACTGCAAAATATACGAAAGCAGAGATTCATACTTGCTATAATTTTTTCAACTTATTACAATAACAAGTACGATTTGAGATTAATCACCAATTACAAAAGAGCACATGAAATGTAAGTAGATGTCTGCAACACAAAACTAGTACCAAATGACCTCAAATTCAATCAAACTTTCCAGATACCATTTTAATCAAATTTCCAACAAGCTGTCAAAATTGTAGCTAAAACAACATTGTAATCAAGGTTACATAGCTTTCTTGCACATATTTTAGAATCGAACAATCCAGCAGTTGAATATTTGTAAATTGAAAATAAGAACCAAATTGTAATGACTATTAACTATTCATAACACTGAACAGATAAAAACACAAAGTTCATTATCCTGACTTGCATAAATTGACATTACTCTTTAATCCACAATCTGCAACCAGTTGATCTGCTTTGCATGTCTGAGAAGAAACGTATTAGTTAAGTTGCTTTAATCAATAAAATTATCAGAAATAGTTAATAGAATAAGTTCAGTCACATTCACACAACCAAATCAAATACTGAGATACACTGTTTTTAAAACACTCGGACTTTCAAGATCCAATTTTCTTCAATCAAAAACAGGAAGATTTTTAGAGCCCTAGTTTGCTTGATAAGCCCATCTGAATACCAGCCTCAAAGTTGCTATCTGAAGAGGATAAAAGACAGCTAGTAGTAAAAAGGGGAGGACAACTAAAGGACTAAGATTTAGGGTTTGAGTCCATGTATACAAATAGATCGGCCGCTGCCAAGTGCCAAGTAAGTAAGTAGTAAGACTGACATCTGACCATACACAATACAAAATATTTATATATAAAATATATTAATAGAAGAAAGTTCTATGGAGACCATGTTTTGTTTGGAGACTTGGAGACCAAATAATTACCGTTAGATTAAAGTAAAATTAATGGCTCAGATTACACCCAAAAAATCCCCCTCCCTCTCTCTCTCTCTCTCTCTCTTCATCAAACACACGGTACCTCATTCCTATTTCCGGTACTTACTTCCATTTCTTAGTTCATCTGTTCAAGAATCTTCACATACAAGTATATATCAACACACACAGATACACACACACATATACGTATAACACACATTCTTTGCAATAGGATGATAAACATATAGTGAATTACTATTTGGTGGAACATGTGTGTTCATATTCTGGTGCTACTAAACAAACTAGTAGATACTGCAACACTACTAGTATTATTGAATGATGAAGATGTATACTTATGCATGACATATTCTGCAGCATTGTATGTACATTATGCAGTAGACACCAATGTTCTGCAACAAATTATTGTATTATGCAGCCAACTGTATTGTTTTTATAAATGCAGAACAATGTACTTGAATGTAAAATTGATTGAAATTATTAGAGAAATTGTATTATGGTATTAGTTATTAAACGGTAGGTTGTACAATGACATTTAACATGTAAATTTATTGTGGAACAAGTGCATTACATGTAAAAAGGGCGATTAGTGGGGAAAATATAAGGAATCGCCTGTAAAAGATTAAAATTTGGAGGAAGAAGGTGATTGGTGATCAATGAAATATAATAAAAGTAATGTGCAATATAAATAATAAGTTTTAATCATTAATTTAATTAATTAGGTTGGTCTTAGAGTCTCTGATTAAAATTGGTCTACATAGAACCCCAACTCTATATTAATATATGATAATAATTTTGTTCAGTACGGTTAAAACCGATAGTACTTATAAAAACCAAACCAATAAACTATTTATCAAATTCGGTTTAAACCAAGAAAAAAAACTCAACCGACTAAACTTTTAAAGAACTAGAACCAAACTGAACTGAAAATGTGCGTTTCAGTTCATTTTTTGGTAACCAATATTTGGTAACCTTTAGTCCTGCCTCCTTGAACACATCAAAAATACTCCTAAAAGTCATCGAGGCAGGAAACTGCAAATAGTGGATAGGGTTAAAAAAGCGAGAAAATTGATAATACAATGGACAAAAATATACAATGAAAAGAAAGAAAATACTAAAAGAACATAATAAGTTTGGAGAGCAACCACAACGCAAACACTTCGCATGTGCCTTTCCCTAGTAGGCTTCTTTAAGAAAACTTGTTGAAAATTTGAATCTTCATCAACAGTGTATAAAGTGGTGAGGACCTCCAAGTCATCTGTGCTGCGGACGAGTTTCTCTACACTCTCATCACCAAAATAATTACTTTGTCTTTTAGATGCTTCATATTCTATATCTTCCGTGAACTCGTCCCTCAATCTGCGCATATGCTTCTCAATTCTTGGATCCATGACTTCAATTACAGAATTAACACAATTATACACATACGAACATACAAACACATTACAACAATTACATAAACAGAGAAAGAACTATAAAAACTAAAACTGGAAAGCATACCCAAATGCTACTTGCTTGTTTAGATCCGCCAACGTGCCAGGGTTTTTTAGATGTAGTGACCGTGAGTAGCGAACACAAGTCTAATCCAATACTCACTAGTAGCCCAGGCCCATTATTCTATCGGGTTGGGCTGATTTCAAATTTCCAAAACCACTTCCCCAACGCAATCAATGGGGTTTCATTTCCGTCCCATTTTATTCGTACAGTGTAATTATTAATTCAGAAATTATCAAAATTACTATTTTTTTTAAAAATTTTTGTAATTTTATCATCTTCTGCAAATATTTGCAAAAATACGGTATGCAACCAGATGCAACCTAAAAAATATTTGCAAAAATACGGTCTGCAACCAACGCAACCGGATGCAACTAGATGCAACTTTTTAAAAAATAATTCAAAAACACCTGAAAATTCAAAAAAAAAAAATTGTTAGTAAGAAGGGTAAACTTGAGGTCTTAATTTATCCTAAACCCTAACTTACTTGTTAACGATAACAAGTTAACTTACCATCGGTGATAAGAACTACTTGTATATATATCTACTGGAAATCCAACGTAGCTGAATAAGTCTACAGGTACTATCGCGTATCCCTTCCATCCCCAATTAGGTCCCCGTGAATTTTTGATGAGGAAACAAGTTTCTCCATCAAGCTCACCAATCCACAGTATGATAACCATGTGATCTGCGGGATATGGCCTTCTTTCTACATCCCGAGGGACCGGTAGAAGCCATGTACCGTTGTAGAATTCGAACGCCCTAAACGATGCATACATGGCTCCAATTACCGGGAAACGACATCTCACAACCTTCTGAGCTAGCCTTAGTAATATTACTCAAAACTCTGTAACTATCGATGAATACTCGACTAACTCCGGGAACCTCTTTCATTCTTCTAAAGGCCTCGAATGAAAATGGAGTAATACTATTTCTATGTAAATCGGGTGTGCTATCACCTTGATAATTACTTTTGAGATGTATACCATATGTCCTGATATACCTCAACACATTTAACATAGTTTCTCCATGCGAATGAAACGTGTCTAATGCGGGATGTATTATTTTGTTTATATCATGAGATGGGGGTATGTAAGGTACAGAGAACACTGATGGGATGTACGTCATATTTTGTTTAGTCATTTCTTGGTTGTTGTTTAACCTTGATGAGAGTATAGCTAAAAGTGTTCTGTTCATGAATATCGCAAAAGATATTTGGACTGATCTAGAGGAAAGATTTGGTTATGCCTCTATGACACAAATCTATTCATTAGAACAGCAGTTGCTAGAACTAAAACAAGGATCAGACTCTGTATCTGATTTCTTTACTAAGATTAAGACAGTATGGGATGGTCTTAATGATGTTAATCCTCTCCCTCACTGTGTTTGCAAACTTTGCACCTGTAATTTGACTCAGAAGATTCAAACTAGACAACAAGAACAAAGACTGTTACAATTCATGATGAAGTCAAGTGAATAATTTGCTGTTGTAAGGGGTAATGCACTTATGATGCATCCACTCCCTAGTGTTTCTCAGGCATACAGAGTTTTTTCTCAAGAGGAGAGACATAAAGAAATATCACATATTTCTTCTCAGACTGAAGCAATGGCATTCTATGTTGATTGAAGAAGATACAATAATCAGACATTTCAGAAAGATGGAACAGGGCCTGGAAATTTTAAACAAACCAATTATAGCACTAATGTTGGCATTAAAAAGCCTGCTTCTAAGTACTTTTGCACTCACTGCAAGATTGTAGGTCATAGTCTAGAAAGGTGTTTTAAGATTCATGGGTATCCTTCAGGTTTTCAAGCCAAAACTGACAAGAAAGTTGCTGCTTTTTCTCAACACATTCCAGAAGACAAATTAAATGAAGAAGAGACTCAAGGTGTTACAACATCTCAGTATAATTAACTCATGAGCTTGCTACAGCAGAATTCTGAATCCAATCATGCTGAATCTTCAACTAAACATGCTTTATTGGCAGGTAATCTGTGTCTATTCTCCTCTTTTCATAATGAATGGCTAGTTGACAGTGGTTCAACAGACCATATTTGTCGTGATCTAAGTCACTTTCAAAATTATGAGACTGTTAAAGACGGTGACAATTTCATCACAGTTCCTGATGGGAGAAAAGTGAAAATCTTACATGTTGGGACAGTAAAACTGAATGATGAAATAACCTTGCAAAAAGTATTACATGTTCCAGATTTTCATTTCAAATTGATATATGTCGCCAAGCTATGTGAGGTTTTGAATTTTCAGGTCACATTCACTGATAAATGTTGCTTTATTCGGGGCCTTTCTCATAACAGGCCACATATTCTTCTTGGTAATATCTCAAATGGCTTGTACAACTTGAAGAAAAGAGAACCTTTATCTCCAAAGTTATGCAATGCAGTTTTTCTCAATACTGAAGATGATTTCAAAATCTGGCACCTAAGGATGGGACATCTGCCTCTTCAACAGTTGAAGATGATTTTACCTCTAAAATCTACTGGTGCAAATTTGGAATCAACTATATGTCAAGTATGTCCTGTTGATAAACAAACAAGAAAGTCTTTTCCTATTAGTTCTATTAAGACAAACTCTACTTTTCAATTGTTACATCTTGATGTCTGGGGACCATACAAGACCAAATCACTTTCTGGATGTAACCAATTCTTGACTA
The DNA here is from genome assembly GCA_030848705.1 of Heracleum sosnowskyi. Classification (NCBI taxonomy): domain Eukaryota; kingdom Viridiplantae; phylum Streptophyta; class Magnoliopsida; order Apiales; family Apiaceae; genus Heracleum; species Heracleum sosnowskyi. The sequence goes on from CM061237.1 coordinate 17,164,128, forward strand.
TTGTGGATGATTTTACCATGTTTAATTGGGTACACTTGATTAAATATAAGTCTAATATTGCCTTTGTGATGAACAATTTCCTGCATTATGTTGAAGTTCAGTTTAAAGCTACTGTTCAGTGCATAAGGTCTGATAATGCTTTAGAGCTTAGTGAGGGATCTCTCAAACTGTTATACCTTAGGAAGTGAATTATCCACCAAATTTCATGTGCTTATACTCCATAACAAAATGGTGTTGTAGAGAGAAACCATAGACATTTACTAGAAACAGCTAGAGCTTTGTCTTTACAAGCTAAATTGCCAAATAAATACTGGGGAGGATGTATAATGTGTGCCACTTATATTATCAATAGAATGCCTCTTAAATCTATTGATTATTTTACTCCATATTCTAAACTCTATGAGTCAACTCCTACCCTTGATTATCTTAAAAATTTTGGTTGTCTATGTTATATCTCCACACCTAAGGTCAATATATCAAAAATGGATCCTAGGGCTGTTGCTGGTGTTTTTCTGGGATATACCAACACACAAAAAGGCTATAAAGTCTATGATTTGAAACATAATACATTGACTATTTCCATAGATGTAATCTTCCATGAGAAAACTTTCCCTTTCAAATTATTCAATGGTCATGGTTGTTCAAGGTTCTTAGATTCTATTTTTGTTCGACATATTCCTCTTACTGATAATGAAGATATTGCACTTCATACTTCTGTTTCCACATCACATTCATCTTCTATCCTAGATAATGACATTCATCATGATAATATTGTCCCTTCTACTTTTAATTCTTCAAACTTGTTCCCAGAAGTGTCTATACCTAGTTCTTCTAGTGTTCTTGATCTTAGTGATTCTTCTATATCTGGTATCAACTCTCAAAGACAATCTACAAGAATTAAACAATCTTCATCTTACTTAAAAGACTATAAATGCAATCTTTCTTCATCTCAGACCTCTCACTGGTGTAATCTCATCAATGGTGATTCACTTCCTAATTCTCATCATGCATTATTATCAGCTCAATTTGTAATTACTGAACCTGCCTCTTTCAAAGAGGCAACTTCACAACCCATGTGGCAAGATACTATGAATAAAGAATTAAAAGCTCCAGATGATAATCAAACCTGGGAGTTAGTACCTCTTCCAGCAGGTAAAAAACCTATTGGTTGCAAATGGATTTATAAAGTTAAACTCAAGGCAGATGCAAGGCTAGGCTTGTTGTAAAAGGATATAACCAAAAACATGGGATAGACTATGAGGAGACATTCTCACTAGTGGTTAAAATGAGTACAGTAAGGTCTTTAGTTGCTTTAGCTGCTTCCAAGAAATGGGATTTGTTTCAATTAGATGTGAACAATGCTTTTCTGCATGGAGACTTATTTGAGGAGGTATACATGACAGTTCCTGAGGGAGTTCCCAATCCTGATAACCTGGTATGTAGGCTACTTAAATCATTATATGGATTAAAACAGGCTTCAAGATAGTGGTTTGCCAAATTGAGAGATGAGTTAGTCAAAATGGGATTCATTCAATCAAAAAATGATTACAGCTTATTTGTTCATAAATCTGGGACAGACGTTACTATTTTAGCAGTTTATATGGATGATATAATCATCACAAGGAGTAATGTTGCTTATATTCAGCAAATCAAAGCTCATTTGGATGTTATATTCAGTATCAAATACCTTGGTATCTTGCATTATTTTTTAGGAACTGAGATATCCTATCTACCTGAAGGTATTGTTTTGAATCAGAAGAAATTTACCAAGGAATTGTTATCTCTATGTGATTTTGATGTTTCTGGAAAAGCTACTACTCCTTTACCATTACACCTCAAACTTCAGGCTGACAATGGGGTATTACTATCAAATCCTGATGTTTACAGATCATTATTGGGAAAGTTGAATTTCCTAACCCACACCAGACCAGACTTGTGTTATGCAGTCCAGACTTTAAGTCAGTTTATGCATATGCCCAGGTCTACACACTTTGAAGCTTTACATCATACTTTAAGGTTTATAGCTCATACAACTAGACAAGGAATTATTCTCAGAGCTACAGATTAGCTCACTTTACAAGCTTTTTCTGATTCTGACTGGGCTTCTTGCCCTGATTCAAGGAGATCAGTTACAGGCTATATTCTTCTGCTTGGTAAGTCGCCAATTGCCTGGAAATCAAAGAAACGGTCCACTGTATCTCGTTCCAGTTCTGAGGCCGAGTATCGTGCAATGGCAGCTGCAGCCTCTGAAGTCACTTGGACTGTTCGGTTACTATAGGAATTAGGCGTACAAAATATAACACCCGTCATACTTCATTGTGACGATCAGTCAGCAATTTATATTGCAAAAAATCTTGTCTTCCATGATCGAACAAAACACATCGAAGTTGATTGTCATTTCACAAGAGATAAAGTGTTAGAAGGGTTGATTCAACTTACATATCTACCTACTTCCAATCAACTTGCTGATATCCTCACTAAGATAGCACCTTCACCACAACATCTTCTTCTTTCTTCCAAGTTAGGTGTATATGATTCTTCATATCATCTATCTTCTAACTTGAAGGGGGATATTGGAAATACTAACTTATCAGCAAGTACACTTCAGCAATCCAGATCACCTACTACTTGACAGTTCAGCTCCTTAGTATTAGACTAGAAGAGTTAGTCATAACTGTTTTTCCCGCCTAGTGTTAAACAGCCTGTATATATGTAATTGCAAACATACATTCTGTACTTCTTCTTCTTCTTCAATTAGAAAATATAGTTTTCTTTCACAGAAAATAACAGCCTTGTTACAAAAGCCAACAAGATCGTAACAACCACATTCAGATTTAAATGGAGCTTTACTGCGGCCAAGTAGTGATCGGTAAGAACTGTAAACAAATCTTTTTATATGCTCTATTTCTTCGTCTTTAGTAGGAGGAGTAACATGGTTTTTCTTGGTCTCCATGTCCTTCTCCTTCTCAGGGCCCCAGCCCCAATGACTCGTTTTTTTTTTTTTCTGCAGTAACATGATGCTGCTTCTTCTTCGGATTCAAACGCTCTTATTTTTCTTCTTTTTGTTTATAAAAAAGACATGTCCTTAAAAGTTCTATTGAATGTACAATTGGTACAATTGGTGTTTGAAAATATAGAGTTCAAATAGTCGAGATTTATAGAGAAGACGAATATTAAAAGTTCTATTGGAAGTAGAATAAGAGAGTGATCAGGTGACATTTTTACTATATTCTAAAATTATTTATCTTTTTTCTTAGAAATACTTAATTTTAAAAAAAAAATTATAAAAAGTGTTCGAATTTATAAAGGAGAATAGTTCAAATTTATAGGTAAGACATAAAATATGTGAGACATCAGAAGTAACGAGGAAGCGGCTTTTTGAGGAAAAAATGTATTCAACGCAGAAAATGACTCATTTAAAAAGAGTATTTATCATAAAAATTAATTAAAAAAAGGCAATTATTCACATTATATGGAGTTTCGATCTTAATAAGAGAGTGGCAAATACATGTTTAACGGGAGACAACTTATAGAGAGAAATGAGTAATTGTTAGATTTTTATATTAATAACTAGCGTAACAGCCCGTGCAAGGCACGGGCCTGCATAAAAACGTCAATAATTTTTTTGCGAAGAGGTCGATTTATTAACGTGAGGTTTGTGTAATCGTAAGTTTGATAGTGTAAGATGAGACGTGTGAGTTGTGCAGAGTAGTAAGAAATTTTGTTGGCGAATAATGTAACTACTTTGAATGACGAACGTACCCCTGTCAGGTTTTGAGACTTGTTCATATATTAATTAAATAATTTCTCGCAAAATTTGTTCATATATCGAAATAATTTTATAATTAAAAATACATTAGATGATAATATTTGTAATTTATCGTAAATTTGTAATATTGCGTACCGTTTTCATGAATCAAATACTTGTAAATTTGATTAGATTTCGTAATATTCAACTAATATCTATATGATAAAAGGCACATGATTATTTTTATCGATGTAAGAATGATTATACAATATTAATGACTTGTGCATATATATAATTTCCAAACAACTATTTTCTAGTTCCATTTTTTTTCCCTTCATATAGAGTGGGTCCATTTTATAATGACGTAAGTAAATGTTTCAACTCAATCATCATAAATAATTGAAATCCTAAATTTTAAAAATTCATATATAACTCAAATTGAATTATCTTATATATATTTCTCAAAATTCATGTATTTTGCTCAATTATGTAATTTTATAAATATATGGTACAAATTAATGAATTCTGAATCAACTATAATCTATACTAAACTATAATAAACAAAATGGGGTATAATTTATCATTTGGTTCACGACTCATATTGATTATCTTTTTCAATCATAATCGATATTGATAAGTCTTTGAAGTCAAATTGATTGAAACATCTAGATGTATTACTAAAAGTTATGTTACATAGAAGTTTAAAGTTCGAATCTCATCAACAACATATTAAAATAAACATTTATTACAAATATGTTAAAATTAACATTTACTCTGAGCGACTGATCCGGCAGAACAACTCAAAAATTAAAAACATAAATAAAGGTCAAATAAAATATAATATAAATATATCATAAATATAAATAAAATAAATATATAAAATATATAAATATAATATAAATATATCATAAATATATCATAAAATATAATATAATATAAATATTCTACAAATATAATATAATATAAAGGTCAAATTTATATTTCATAAATAAAGGTAAAATACGTGAACCACTCGTTACTATATTTAATTTGATTATAATAATTTAAATAAAAAAGTGCTTTGCATGTGTTATAAACAAATATATACTGATAAATATATCATTTTTAAGACTATTTTTTTAAAAAAAGTAATGTAAATGTGATAACTTTATAAATGTCCAGGGATTATTCATCTATTTAAAAGTGAAAAATGACCATGATTTTGACCTGAAAACTTATACGAGGTTATACTGTTTTTTCAATACAAATATTGAATGTCATTTTTGTAATAATAAACTCAAACTTTTCATATACAAAAAATAAACTTTACTTGTATTTTATCGTGTATTAGCTTCAGTGTTGTAATTCGACGATGTCCTCAAAGCCCACAAACCCTATTTAGAATTTCATTTATCAAAATGATTTTATGATATTACGCATCCAATTAATATATTATATAAAATTCTATTATTATTAAAGACTTATACTTTTTTTTTTAACATCATTCAATAATTTTTTACATATAACTTGAATTTTTATTGTTAAAACTTATAGTCTAACTTATCGTCATTAATAGTTAGACAATTTTATAATTCTTATGATCGAGAAAAATCATATCTTATTTCCATCTATTGCATATTAATCATGTTGATTTTTTATTTAAAACATAGATCCTGTTTTTGAGTTATCGTCTTTTTGGAATCAATTCAACTGTATCTTCTACATTTTCAAATATTTATCTTTTTTGTCGAATTATACATTTAAACCCCTCAAAGTCTAAATGTTTGATCAATAAAACATTTCTAATTTAACTCAAATATTTGATATTTTATATACTTAAAAATTATGATATATAGTTCATATTTGACGTATTTATATATTATGTATAATTTTATAGATAGAATTTATATATTTTTATTTAATAGTATAATACATTTATATATATATATACAAAGAGAAAAATGAAAATGAAAATATTTTTTTATCCAGAATAATTTACATTCATGTGTAACATGTGAAATTATATCATATAAAGTTTATTTTTCATACTCATCATTTATCATGACAAAGAGAGTGTACATATTTTATTTTTTACATTTATCATTTATAATGAAAGAAAACCTTTTTTGTAATTATATACTCCGTAATATTCTACATTTTAAATCATCACCCCGATTTTTGACTCGGACATCAACCAGGGATTAAAATGGTGGAAAAAGTGAAAAAATTGACGAAAAAAATGAGTAAATTAGAGATATACCGAAGTTAATAAAGAATGACATGTAATATTAGAAAATATCAACAAATGAATTGTTCATTTTGAAAAAAAATTTGCTAAGAAATGAATGTGACGAACATAGTGTATAAGCATTAGCATTGCATAATTTTGATGCTAATTTTCTTAATTTTAAATTATAGACTTAACAAATAATGAGATACATATACAATAGTTCTTATATTAGATCAAGTTCATTACTATATTTTATGTATAATTAATTAATTCTAATAATGTATAATAGTGATATATAATATGATATAAAAATATGAATTATCAACAACATAACTAAAATATATTTAATCAAAAATATACAACTATAATAAAAGTTTATAATGACGATTGATCATTTACCTACATATAGATATATATATAATAACGTAAATAAAAAATACATATTTATATAAATAATATGGACCAATATTTTTCCTTTACTCAAAGGTTCAAAATAAAAAAGGAATATAGAATTAGAGGAGATGATGTGACTTATCTAATAAAATCTTTAAAGTTAACTCAAAAAGCAATGTAGCATAGTGGTTATGCTTTGGACTTCTTAGGAGGAGGTTGGAGGTTCGATTCTCTACATTAGCAAATATTGACATATTTTTGCATAATAATATAACAGTGGTATTTTTGTTATTTTTCAAAAAATAGGGGTAAAATCGTAACTTCACAAGCAATAAAATGGCAAACTTTGCCCTTAGAAGCCCGTGCGATGCACGGGCCTGTTCATATACGAAAATATTTTTCGCACAAATCAGCATCTTCGAAATAATTTTATAATTAAATATATGGTAAATTATAGTATTTCAACTTTATTTTATATTTGTAAATTAATTTTATAATATTGTATGCCGTTTTCATGAACCAAATATTTTATAATTTGATCAGGTTTAAAAAGTTGGATCAATATATCTATACGATAATAATTACATGATTATTATTATTATTAATTTCTTAAATAATAATTAAATTTCCAATGTCGTGAAAAGAAATTTATTAAAATGACATGATTATTATTATTATTAATTTCTTAAATAATAATTAAATTTCCAATGTCGTGAAAAGAAATTTATTAAAATGATCAATTAAGTGTAATATAAATAATTATTGTAGCATAATTGTTCGTGTATAACATAGATGTTTGTAAACTCATGTGATTTTAATGTAATAAAAGTATATTTGTAAAAAAGATAATCATGTATGTGAGATTATATATTAAGATATATTACAAATTTTCTTAATTTTTTATATCTTATACATAATATTTTTTGATAATCAAGTAATTCATTAATAAACGGCCATACGACATCTACAAAACTAATCAAAATAGAACAAACACGTAATAAAATAGATCAAATCAGAATTTTCTTCACCCCGAACTATGATTGTTGAGCAAATCATTCATTGTAGCACATCACTCGTTCATATCGCTGAAGTTTGCAGCCTTTTTAGAGAGACAATATAATAATCTGTATATATATATATATATATATATATATATATATATATATATATATATATATCTAAGTCGTCCATACGTATTTGAACAATTAATCGTAATTGTGACTCCATACAATCCAAATCAATGAACCACTATTATAAAGGGATAAATATCAAAGTCATCACTCATTTGGTTGAAATGTATCAAATTAGTCACTCATTTCAAAAATGACTCAATTTGGTAACTAATTTGAAATTTTGTATCAATTTAGTCATTAAAAGATTAAAATTTTATATCAATTTAGTCATTGGCAGATGGTCTCCTTGATACGAAATTTCAAATTAGTGACTAAATTGAGTCATTTTTGAAATGGGTTACTAATTTGATACATTTGAACCAAATGAGTGATGACTTTGATAATTATCCCCTATTATAAATCCTGCAGATCTACGATCTCGGATACTAAAACAAACCAAACTCTCACAAGGAAAGAGAACAAACCCGAAGAATGGGTAGAGAAAATCCACTAAACGGGGTACTAAAACTCTCAATAATGAGAGAGACCTATACAAATCGAAAACAAAATCAAAAGAAAACAGTAAACAGTAAAGAGGGGTCTTATCACCAACTTTTTGGTTAATGACAACCCCTTAAATAAAAATTGTGAGCTAAGATTTTTTTGGCGGAAGTATAGATAATATATATGAGCGGTTATTGTATAATCACAAAGTCTACAATACATGTCAATAAGACATTTTACGTTTTTATCATTTATTTTCGTGTTCGTGTAATTTCATGCATCAAAAATTAAATCAAACACTAAATTTTCGTGTCATAAATCAAATTTTTGTGAAAGATGTGAACGGTGAAGGAATGATAAAAAAAAATGGACAAATTAGTGACATGTGAGATTTATTAAAGTTGTAAAGAATAATATGTCTTTTGGAAAGATAAAAATAAAGGAGTGTACATTTTGAAAATAAAACTGTTAACAAATGAATGAGACGAACAAATTGTATAATAATTATTTCATAATTTAATGAAAAATATCAACGCTAACTTTCTTAATTTAAAAAATATTAACTAACGAATAATGAGATCCTTGTATCTAATATGTAATTTATATTAGATCAAATATTATTATTATATTTTATGTATAAATACTTGATCAGTTCAAATAAATATAAATTATATCAATTAACAATATAATTGGTATTTTTTAATTGAAAAGAAACATTTATAATAAAAAATTTACAAACATGATCGGATATGTAGTTATATACAAAGCTACAAAAACAAACATAATGGTATATAAATAATATAAGTCAACGTTCTATATACTTAAAATTTAAATTATGAAAAGAATAAAAGGAGATAATGTGATTTACCTAATAGGAATTCTAAATTACAAATCAAAAGTTAACTTAGCACAGTGGTTAAGACATGAAAATTAATTAATTTTTAGCATAACTTATAGAAAGTGGCATTTTTGTGATTTTTCAACAAATAAGGGTAAAATTGTAATTTCACAGCCATTTTTTGGGCTCAATTTGCCCTTAGACGCCATTTAATATATATAAGTAGATAGATAGATTTACCTATATATATAACGTAAATAAAAAATACAAATTTATATAAATAATATGGACCAATATTTTATTTACTCAAATGTTCAAAATAAAAAAAAAAGAATATAGAATTAGAGAAAATAATGTGACTTATCTAATAAAATCTTTAAAGCAAACTCAAAAAGCAACTTAGCATAGTGGTTAGGCTTTGGACTTCTTAGGAGGAGGTTGGGGGTTCGATTCTCTACATTAGCAAATATTGACATATTTTTGCATAATAATATAACAGTGGTATTTTTGTTATTTTTCAAAAAATAGGGGTAAAATCGTAACTTCACAAGCATTAAAATGGCAAACTTTGCCCTTGTGTTGGCCTATTATATATAGTAATAGGCCTAGCGTAACAGCCCGTGCAAGGCACGGGCCTGCATAGAGATGTCAATAATTTTTATCGTGAAAAAGTTGGTCGTGATCGATTTATTAGATTAAGGATTGTGTAGTCTTAAGTTTGAGAGCGTAAAATGAGAAGTATGGTTCATGCATAGTGATGAGTAAATAATTTTTTTGACGAATAGTGTAATTACGTTGAATCACAAACGTAACTATGCCAAGGCTCTAAGACTTGTTTATAGTGACTATTATTGATTTTGAGACCAGATTGAAATAATGTAGAATTTGAAGCACGAATGTACTATTGTTCTTCTTATGATTATAAGCAGGTTTACCTGTGTTTTGTGTGTCAGAGAAAAGATAGTTTGTATATTGGTAATTTGCGTTAGAGAGCGGTTGTTATATGTTTTTCGGGAATTGATTGTTTTTTTTTTTTTTTGCAATCTAGGTTATGAATAGGTTATATGCATGCAATGTTATTGTAATATAATCGAACATGCATGAATGAGATAGATGATTTTAAAAAGAAGCTGAAGGCCGACGCATCTTTGCACACCCTCACATCACCCAAGTTTGTTTATACATCACCCAAGTTTGTGATAAACACCTTGGGAGATGAACACCTATTACAGTTTGGAGTATTCATGTCACCTATTTGTTTTTGGTTTTTTACTTGGGAACTGATTCTGCACTCCTCTCATGTGTTCATCTTTATATTAAATTATATTAACACACTTAGTAAATGCATTAAGAATGTGTTTGGAATATCGTTTTACAGTTACACATTTGAATCCAATTTATTACTATATATTAAACCTCAACACAAGGGAAAAAATTTCCAATTAAATGGTCGTCACAAAAATGTCACTCATATATTATTATGCAAAAATATATTAATAGTTGTTAGTACAAAGAAACAAACCTCCAACCTCCTTCTAAGATGTTCATGGGTTTAACCACTATTCTACATGCCTGTTTAATTTTACTTCAAAAAATTTATTAGATAATCCACGTCTTTCTTCTCTTCTCTTCTCTTATTTTTACTGTGATGTTTAAATAAATAAAATATTGGTTTGTATTATTTATATAAATCAGTTTTTCTTTTCATCTTTTCGTAATTTTGGTCAAAAAATTTATTTTTCGGACACCCCAACCGGTATCACGCCAGACCCTAGAGTGCAGGAAGAATTCCCCACGCTCCCATGAATCAAACCTTGAATGCTTTGGTCAATAATCAGTGCTCTCACCAACTCATCTACAGGCCCGGAGGCTTCTTTTTGTAATTTTATATACCTATATATCCAATCACTGAATTTTATTACAGTTGTATGTTTTCGATAAAATTTATATTAATTATGTTGTTTAAAATTCATACTTTTATATTATATATCTTTATTATACTTTATTTGAATTAAACTAATTATTCATACATAAAATATACTATTGAAATTCGACCTAATATAAGAAATATAGTATATGTTGTAGAGGATGTCGTCAAGGACCCACAAACCCTATTTAGAATTTCATTTTATCAAAATGATTATATGACATTACGAATCAATTTAATGTATTCTATAAAGTTCTATTATTATTATGAAAGATTATACTTTTTTTTAACATCGTACAATAATTTTTGGAATACAATTTGAAATTCTATTTTCAAAACTTGTAATTTTCAATTTTCCCAAACTTTATCGTCTACTAACAGTCTGACTGATCATTATGTAATTATATACTATGTAATATCCTATATTTTAAAAACTCACCCCGATTTTTGACACGAACGTCACTGGGGTTGAAGGGGAGGGGGTTAGAAAGGTGAAAAAAAAATATAGATAAGTTAATAAAGAATGACATGTTACTTTAGAAAATGTTAACAAATGAACAATACATTCTGGAAAAGAAAATTGTTAAGAAATGGATGCGACGAACAGAGTAGGTAGACGAATTTTTTGTATAATTTGAATGCTAATGTTCTTAGTTTAAAAATTATAGAAATAACTAATAATGAGATATATAATGTGTATAATATTTCTTATATTAGATCGAATTTTAATAGTATATTTTATGCATGAATAATTAATTTAATTTAAATAAAGTATAATATAAATTATGAATTATAATCAACATAATTAATATATATTAAATTGAAAACATACAACTGCAATAATATATAGTGATTGAATATATAGATATATAAAATTACGAAAAGGAAAAAAGAAAAACAAATTTATATAAATAATTCAAACCAACATTTTATTTATTCAAACATCAAAGCAAAAAAAAATAATATAAGAGATAAAAGACGTGGGTTATCTAATAAGTTTTTTGAAATAAACTCAAAAAGGCATGTAGCATAGTGGTTAAGCCCATGGATATCTTGGAAGGAGGTTGGAGGTTCGAATTTTTGTAGTAACACGTCTATTAAAAAAAATTTGTATAAAAATATACGAGTGGCATGAAAAGGAAAAAAGAAAAACAAATTTATATAAATAATTCAAACCAACATTTTATTTATTCAAACATCAAAGTAAAAAAAATAATATAAGAGATAAAAGACGTGGGTTATCTAATAAGTTTTTTGAAATAATCTCAAAAAGGCATGTAGCATAGTGGTTAAGCCCATAGATATCTTGGAAGGAGGTTGGAGGTTCGAATCTCTGTAGTAACACATCTATTAAAAAAAATTGTATAATAATATACGAATGACATTTTTGTTATTTTTCAAAAAAAAAAGGTAAAACGGTAATTTTGCTGAAAAGGAAAAAAGAAAAACAAATTTATATAAATAATTCAAACCAACATTTTATTTATTCAATCATCAAATAAAAAATAATAATATAAGAGATAAAAGACGTGGGTTATCTAATAAGTTTTTTGAAATAAACTCAAAAAGACATGTAGCATAGTGGTTAAGCCTATGGATATCTTGGAAGGAGGTTGGAGGTTCGAATCTCTATAGTAACACATCTATTAAAAACTTTTTGTATAATAATTTACAAGTGGCATTTTTGTTATTTTTCAAAAGAAAAGGGTAAAACGGTAATTTCGCGGCCATTTAATTGGCAACTTTTGCCCTTGTGTTGGCCTATTATATATAAAGTAATAGATAGATAGATAGAAGTTTTGGGTAAATTTTATAACGCCGTCGGTATCACGATTTTCTCAACTAGTTTAATACTATTTGTTTGAACAAATATTAAAAATTATGTCCTGGGCCCTGGCCTCATGACCACAATTCCTCAAAGCCTGTTGTACTAATCATAAGCCCATAACTTTGTTTAATATTCCCATCAATCAACCCAATTCGGACAACCAAATGATCCATCAAAACACCATATTCCATTACCAAACATTGAATAAGAAATGCCGGCCCATCATTAAAAGTTAAAACTATTCCAATCCTTATTCACCTCTTAAGTCCTAACCAAACCATCAACCATTTTTACAAATCCATGCTACTTCCAACCACGGCTCTATAAAAAATAAGTTTATATATTTTTATTTTATTCAAAACATTTATTATTTTGCATAAAGTTATTTTTTATTTTTTCGAGAAAAAAATTATTAAACATATGTATATTGGGCCGCAAACCTTTTCTCCGACAAAAAATATCTTATCATTGAACCCGTAATTAGCACACTCGTAAAACTATCTCAATCTTGCAATTAACAACCTTGGATAGAAAAATGAGCTAAAAAAAACAACCTTAGCTGGATTTTGACAAGAAGCAACTCCCACAAAGTAGCAAAGTCTCTTATAAGCTGTAACGTAGGTGATCAAACTTTAGAGCTGTGGGGAAGGTTGAGGTATGAGGACCACTTTGAAATAAATTCATAATAATAATAATAATGTACCACAGCTATTTTCATGATATCATTCCAAGATTCTGTGCTTGTATGGTCATGGCGGTGTACGTAAATAATCGTGTTGAAGGAAATAAATATGCATGCACACGCTAATCATGTTTTCTTTTCATTTAAAACTTACTGGAACTGGAGTCAAGCCTGTAACTCAACATAGTCTTCAGTACACCAAGCAAGAAGCAAACTCAAAAGTTATCATTCTTTAACTTTTCTGGGCTTTGTGTCGGCACACCTAGTAGGCTAGGTTACATATAACTTCATATTTTAATTATAAACACCAAGGGAGCCTGGGAGCGGGAAACATTTGGTTCATGGTTAATGAGATCAGTTAACGGGAATCCAAACCTTAAAACTAAATGATAGTTATTTAGATTAGCAATTTAGTTAGGTGGAATGGAAACTCATATCTCTTTTGATGGGTAAATCAAACTTATCATATCGCTTCGGTTTTCATTTTATTCTCATTTCCATTAACTCGTATTCTCATACCTTTCACATTTCCGATTTCGATTCCCATGATGCATCCAAACACCTCCCAAATTATTAGCTTTTCTAATATTTCAAAACATTAAAAATGGCATTCAATAATATCTTATATTTATTTATATGTTCGGAAAGATGTTTAGAATTTTTATTGGTTTGGATTCGGTTAAAATGAAAGAAATGCAAGAGACTGAAATAAATTTGTTAGGAAAAAAAAAGGTCTTGAGGCTGACACAAAAGTCAGTCTGCAAAGGTGGGGATTCAGCCTATCTGTAAAGAGTTGCTCTTTAATTGACCTGAGCTGTAAAATGCATTCAAAAATCTGGCTTGTCTATTCGACTCTAGTTTGTTCATGAAGATGAGAGGGTTGTATTTTTTGTTCGAATTCGTTCCAAATATTTGTTGACAAATTTAGTTAATTGTGAATGTATATTTTCTGGAGAGTCCACTGTATTAAATAAAAATACAGATTATAAAAGCCATATCAGCTAGGTACTGCTCTCTTCGTCCCATCCATTTGTTAACATTTAAAATAGAGGGGCCGCCACGCATTTTAAAACTCCTATAAAATATAGTTTCATTATTTATTTTTAATTTTTTTCTTTTTTGAATAAAAATCCAAACATTTAATTTTTATTCAAAAGAAAAAAAAAGTAAAACAATTAATGATTAAAAGAGCCTTAAAATACGTGACGAACCTTCTATTCCAAATCTTAACTCGGGACCGAGGTACTATAATGTATGAATGCTTGTTGCCTCAACACGTACTAGTACTATACTGCCTCCGTCCCAGCCATTTCTATATTTTCCATTTTGGATGTCCCTCTCATTTGTATACATTCCAAAAATAGTAACTTTTAATAATATAAAAAACTATTATACCCACTACTTTCTCCGCTATATCTATTCTATAATAATATAAAACACTATTACACCCACTATTTTTCTCCATTATCTCAAATATATTATTAAATATTGATAGGTCCCACCACTTTACCCACTTTTCATCTAATTTTATTCATTTTTTATATTTTTTCTTGGTCTCCGTGCCCAGCCCCAAGGTATACTAATGGCCGGGACGGAGGGAGTATCAGCTAGGCTCCTCAAACATCATCAGGAACAAGTTCTCAAGTTGTTATTTCAAGTTTCCAGATTGATTTACCACATTGACACCATGGATATGGAGAATGCTTTTTAGCATGCCTAAATCCTGATGCAAGTGATATCAACTTATCAAGAAAAAAACCATCACATGAGCAACATACTAGCTAGGATCGAACTTAATAATCAATATAAATTTTGTATTCATTAGCCTCTTTATCTTCTTATTTTCATTCTTCATACTCTCAACATTAAACAAAACAAAAACAATGTTTTCCTTGGCAAAATTCAATGCATGGGAATGAAAGGTTCGTGATTCAACCTTAATTATTCCACATTTTTTAAGGATGCTCATCATCACACCTACTTCCTTAGTATTTTGCAAACAAACTCTCAAAATTTAACCTGTTATTGTACATTGGTATCAAGGAGAGGGTAACTTTAAACTATAACTTACATCATCCCTATTCGATATCCATAAAAACCTTGCACATATAACAAGTTAAAAAGTCTACAGCAACTAATACAATGAAACAGAGGAGTGCTTGGTAAGAAACCTGCTGATTCCGTGGTCATTAACATACAATGATAATAGAAATCGTACGAGATTATAGTTGGACATGGATTGTTTGGTCCAACACAAATGTAAAAGTGTTGAGAATGTAGAAACTTGTGCATGCGTTCAATAGTACTATAATTAAACACTGCAATCCCAAATAGAACAATGCTATTTTTATTTTACTCTTTGGATTATGGTTATAACAAAAGGTCGGAAAAGCAAAGAAAGTGACACCCTATATAGAATGTTATAATGAGATCAAACATTAAAATTATCTCTAATAATTAAATATGATCCTAGAAAGGACTCCCATATCAGTAAAGAAATACCGAAAAGACAACCTTCGGCTGCTACCAGAAGTTCTGAGGACCATATTTGGAACCAGTATATTTGCCAACTCTACTAACCACTTCGCCATAACCCTCAACCCCTTTTTGAACACATAATCCAAGGACCATATTTGGAACCAATATATTTGTCAACTTTACTAACCACTTCGCCATAACCCTCAACCCCTTTTTGAACACGTAATCCAGTTTTGATACTTGCTTCAAAAGTCTCAACACGAAAACCATCCTCGTGGGGCAATGATGCATCGAAGATGATCTCGTAATTCAAATTGTAACTAACGCTAGTCTTCTCAGCCTTTAGTAAACGTACATACTCATAAAGACAATTGTGGTTATTGTGGTTATTGTATTTTTCAAGTGCCTTGTTACAAAAGCCAACAAGTCTGTGATCAACATAAGTAGATTTTAATGGATTATGATCACGATAATAAACCACAGATGTAGTAGGACCGCCAAGCCTAGTTGAAAAACGACGTTCCGCCTCCTTCATCCTCACAGCTTCCGTCACCTCCATCTCCTCCAACCTCTCAGCTCTTCGCTTCTTCTTCTTCGGGCTCCTATGTGAGGGATTCAAACCCTCTTCCTTTTCTTGAGTAACACGCTTCTTCTTTTCCGAACGCTCTTGCTCTTCTTTTTCTTTATCTTCTTTAGTAGTACTAGTAGCAGGAGTAGGAGTAACAATAATATGCTTCTTCTTCTTCGGGCTCAGACTCCAATCTGAGGGATTCGAAACCAACAAACAAACCGCATCTCCTTCTTGTTGTTTCTGCTTCCCAAAAAACGACGTTTCCCAGTTGAATATACCCATGTTGTCACAGCAAGTGCTAGGATCGGATACAGAAGCTTCGATTCTCCGGTGGGATATTTTTAATTATTTCTCCTCTTCTTCACTCTGAGAATCGGGATGATTTAGGAGGATGTGGGTCATTATTTATACTACACGATGGCTTAACAAGGGCTAGCTGTTTTCAATATCGACTGTGATTTTAATTAAAATTGTTTTTCAATTTACATATTGTGTTTTTCTTATAAATTCAATATTGAAAAATCAATAATATTTTGTATTGTTTAGTCAAAATTTGATTATGATAGGATCAAAATATTTAGCGATTTTTTAAAAAAAAATTGATGAATTTTGTTTAAACATTTATGCCGCTTAATAATGAGATATTAATTAGATTTAAATAATTATGAATATTATGTTTTTTAGTCTATTTTATATTGCATATTACATGCATTTTGAATATGTATTTTTATTATTAACTTATAACATGTGTAAAACACTATTACACTTGATTATTTTTTTTAAAATTTCTGAAATTATCATAATTAGATATTACGATTAATCCTGGTGTTTGTTTATCATCGGCCATTAGGATTTAGGTGTTTGAGGTAGTAACTTCACGATTCCCTTTCATTTACGAGAGAAATAGTGTTAGAGTCACAAAATTTGGTACTAAAAATTATTGGCAAACGACATGGTTGTGACAGCTTATAATGTTGTGCCTCTAGCATTTTCTTTTATCAAAGTAGTCTGCTCAGAATCGACACTGCTCCTGAACAGAATAAAACAATCGAGAGTGCTAGAGTAGCTAACATGAAGAGATTTGTTTGCTACTTCAAGACTCTATCATGTTTTCTGAAGTAGATATAGCTAGCTTGATCAAATGTCATTGGAAGCCCTGGGGTCTCCACAATCAGATTTCATTACCGGAGTATCCACCAATCCGATTGCTTCAAATATTTCTTCTGGAGTCTCTAGCATAACTGCCACCATCAAGGCATGATTGTCCACCCTGCTAGTCTCGAGTCCAGGGTGGTTTCCCCAGCTTCCATGATCTGCTGTCACCTCCAGCTCCCCTAGGTCCACTTGGTCAAGTCGAACAACCCGATCCCTTCCAGAAACAAATTGACTCCCAACAGATGCCTCCCTGGTCCCGTGCATTTCATATCCACCATGCCCTCCAGAACCACTATGCCCAAACCCACTCCCATCATGTCCACCATGTCGACCATGATCTTCGCATTCAAGAACATTCCTCAGGTACTGTTCCTTTCTAAGAGTCAAGAAGCGGAGGTTAGTTTCATCAAAATCAAGACCATCAAGAGAGGCAGGGCAACCAAAGAAGTTAGCAGCTTTGAAGATCATCATATCATGTTTGCAAGAGGAGTAACGAGTCGCTCTTAATCTGGAAATGCTTCTATCAGACACCTGAACTGGAACATTAACCAATTCAGATGATGCATTATCCAAGATTTCTACCCAGATACATGTGGGTTTATGTCCTTGAGTGTTAAGCTGAATCAAAATCTGCTGAGCACCATCATCTTCCAATCCCCTATAAGGTTGGTCAAGGCATATAGGCTTGCCAATAGCACTAGCCACATAATTGATACCATCCTGATATCTCAAAGTAAGGGGAACATTATACACGATGACCCAAGAAAAGTGGGAGCCATATCAATAAGGGAGGACCCAGTCTATCCTGCCAATTGATAAGGATCATAACATTATCTCTAAAGACAATTTTCCCTAGCTCAAGGGTTGTCAACATGCTATGTTTATTCGAAAAAACAAATTCATAATAACCCAGATCATTGTAAGTTGCTATTTTTAAGTCATCTCATCTTAAAAAGGCACAAGACCTCACAAAAATGTGAGAGAGAGTATCCTAAATCAGGTAGCCAATCAATAACACCTTATCTAGATCAATTTCAATAACATCCTTACCATCATCGGTAAGATTCACATTCGCATTCGCATTCACATTTGCAATTATCTCATTAACATTAATAACAGTCTCATTCAAATTCAGGTTCACATTTGTCATATTAAACGAATTAGACGAAATAATACAAAAGTCATAAATTGCCGAGGGCCCAGCAAGATTAACATTCAAGGTCTGAGATTTATCAGTAGGAAAGAAAACAAAACCATTGTCATTCACGCATCTATTGAAAAGAGAGTGCTGAGTAGGGTAGGAATATGGCACTCCAGCTGTAAAATCAGCTGTTGTTTCATTTCTTCGCTCCTCATTCATTGAAAGGTTCACTCCAAGTTTCGTCAAGTCAGACCGCTCTCGTCCTTGCACTATAGTGCTCATATCTGATTTCAGAGAAGAAGAAGGAAGAGAGGTATTTGAGTCCAATGGGGGCAGGACCCTCTTTCATTTGGAATCTCCAGAAGTCACTCTTGAATTACAATTCAAGAAAGTTTCATCTAAGAACTCAGGTGTGAGTCTTCGATTACATCAAAGGGAACTGAATCCCCAGAAGGGGATTTATCCCAAGTCAAAGCTCATTCATCTGATTCAGAGGAATCGGGGGATGAACGAGTGAAAAGGTGAGTAAGAGACATGACAAAGTAGCCGGAGAAGAGAGAAAAAAAGTAGAGGAATGAAGGGGGTGAAGAGAGACAAAGGAGAGAGAGAAAGCAATTAGCGTTAGTAGAGGAGGAGAGAGTGAGAGAGAGAGAGAGAAAAAGGAAGAGGAAGAAAGTCGGTGGACTCTCATTGAGGTGGTTAATCCAAACTTTTTACTTGTTATATATTTTGATTGTTTATAAATAAAGAAGGTGGTTAACTTTTTTTTTTAATAATTAGGCTTATATGCGTTACAAATCAAAAATTGAACCCAGAAACTGGGATGACAAGAGATAAATCTTTAACAAGCTATCTCATCGTGCTAGGAAGATGAGTAATTGGATATAAATATTTTGATTGTTTATAAATAAGGAAGGTGAATAATTAAATATAAAGAATTACACGCACAAATCAATAATTACTTTAGGATAGTTTCCTAAAATCTATCTTAGGATCCTTTACCTCTTCTAAGTTATAGTCATTTTTCATACATAATTGGGCTTTTTTCATAAATACCCAATCCAAAAAACTTTTTTTCAAAAATACTATGTGTTTTTTAAATTTTTTGCAAAAATACCAAAATATTTGCAAAAATACCAACTTTTTGAAAATATTTGCAAAAATACGGTCTGCAACTAGATGCAACCATATCTGCAACTGCAATCAAAATCAACCGCAGATACAACTTGTTAATAATAGTATTTTTCTGGCGTCCTGATTTTAGGATTGTAAAGAACCCTAAAATCAGTGTATGTTAGGGTTTATAGTCTAGGGTTCCTAAACCCTAAGTCCGTATACGAATTATTCGTCATTCTTGATATTTTTAAAACCCAAAATAGACACATTGAACCCCAAAGGTTAACTATTGAACTCCCAGGGTAAATCAAGACCACAAGCTTACCCCTCTTACTAACAATTTTTTTGAATTCTCAGCTGTTTTTCAATTATTTTTTAAAAAGTTGCATTTGGTTGCATCTGGTTGTTTTGGATGCATCTGGTTGTGTTGGTTGCAGATCGTATTTTTGCAAATATTTTTAGGTTGCATCTAGTTGCACACTGTATTTTTGCAAATATTTTCAGAAAATGATAAAATTGCAAAAAAAAACTTAGAAAAAGTAGTATTTTTGATAATTAGCATCTGAAAAAATGTAATTGTATATCTTATTTTTTGAATCTTTTTTCTCTGAATAAAAAAAATATATAAATTACATTTTTTTAAAGGAAAAATATTTCAAAAATAAAGAAAAGTACGATCTCAGAATACGCG
Source organism: Heracleum sosnowskyi (assembly GCA_030848705.1). Lineage (NCBI taxonomy): Eukaryota > Viridiplantae > Streptophyta > Magnoliopsida > Apiales > Apiaceae > Heracleum > Heracleum sosnowskyi. Next base: position 17,184,521 of record CM061237.1, read on the forward strand.
TATCATTTTCTTAGATCTATTCACTTCTTACTCATAATTTTCTATGTTTGTCCCTTCAGAAAAAATAAGTAATTCAGACTTGATGGAACAACTTTATCGCATGGGCGATGCCTTGAATGGCTTCGAAGCAAGGCTGGATACGGTCGAGAGAAGCGAAGGAAGGGGTCGGGCCAGGCGACAACCCCATAATCACCATCGTACAGGTAGAGGCACCACAGGTCAGGGGAGATTTCAGAATGTTACCCCAAGGAGGCTAGAGTATCAAGAAGATGGAGTTCCCATTGTTGAACTTCCTGATGATGAGACAGATAGTCAAAATCGACCTAGGGGAGACCGACGTCCATCCCCGCACCCACATAGGTCAGGGCGATCTGAGAGTGAGGTTCGAAGGGCTGACGAATTTCACCGGGACCAAGAGCAACGCTTGAACAGGTTAAAAGATCGTCTCGGTATAAGACTTAACAACGACGATCTACGGTTATTACTGGTCGAATGGCAAAGAGACAGGGAAGTGAGAGGAGAACAACCTCTTGATCCACAGAGAGAGCCCCCTGTAAACAGGTCGAGGCCCCATGGACATGAGCAAGCACCTTCACGAGATGACCCACGTAATGATCAAGGTGCGAGGCCCCGTGACTCACAGCGAGTGCCCCCTGATCTCAGGTTGAGGCCCCGTGATCATGAGTGAGCCCCCCAATCAGAAGGGTCAGGAAGGAGAAGGGATAAGGAGTTGGATTATAGGAGCAGGGGTAGCGATCGAAGGAATAGATATGATGCTCCTTACCGTGGAGGACCCTCTGGAGGAAGAGATCCCCACATAACACCAGTCTCGTCCCAAAGTCGTACAGTAGGAAGACGGGAAGAGCAAAGGGCGCGCCCTCCCAGTAATGAGGGAAGGACGCGCCCCCCAAGTCCTAATCCCAGGAAAGAGGAAGGTCAGAGGCAAGATCAACCACCACCACAGCCTCCCCCGATTGTGCATACACAACCTCCGATTACTGAAGGTACTCAGACAAATGTCCAAACAATCCCGGGTGTAGGAAGCTTCAATGTAGATGACCTAAAGAAACTCGTCACACACTTGGAAGGAGGAAGAGTTACTTCAACAGCCCAAGCTCCCTCTCCATTCTCTACAGCAGTAAGGGAGGCACAACTTCCAACAGGGTACAGGAATACAACCAATGACTTACGCTTCCATGGGAATGCCGACCCTGTTGAGTTCTTGGGAAGATTCAATATAGAGATGGATGTATATCAGGTGCCTGACTTGGCTAGATGTCGTCTTCTGGCAGCAACCTTTAGAGAGAGTGCGCAACAGTGGTTTCAAAAGCTTGGACCAGGTGTGATTACTTCATGGGAAGTCATGAAAACATTTGTTCCTGACAAAATTCCAAGCTACTGTGAAGTATGCCCCCCAGTGACTACTTTGGCCAATATCAAACAGAAGGAAGGAGAAAGCTTGTAGTCGTACTTCAAAAGGTTCAATGCTGAGTCTACCATGGTCAGAGGGGCAATCGATGAGTCACTAAAAAGTTTCTTGATTGCGGGACTCCAAGTCGGAACTGATTTCTGGAAGCACTTGCAGGGGAAGGACCCAGCAACCCTAGCAGACCTCTTTGTCCAGGCTGAATACTTCAAGATCGTTGAGCAATCTCTTGCTGACAATAAAAAGTCCGACTCCCAGGGGAAGGGGAAAGGTTCTAAGAGGAAGGATAGGTCTCCAAGCCCTGACTACCAGAGGAGAGGGTATAGTCCAAACAGGGTGAATGTCACTAATGCAAGAAGAGGTTGGACTCCACCAGACTATGACAGATTGAATAGATATCAAACAGGGAGTTATACACTAGCTGCTTTCGTTGAGCATATCTTTGAAGTAAATAAGGACAAGGGTTTATTCAAGAAGCCAGCACCGTTATCCTCGTGGCAGAGCAAGGACAAAAAGAGGTATTGCTCATATCATGAATCAACTGGACATAACACTAACGAGTGTCGGCAGCTAAAGGAAGAAATTGAAGAATTGATCAAGGCCGGATACCTGACCGACTGGATTGTCAGAGAAGTGAAGAAGCATAATGACGAAACCGATAGGAGGATGGAAAGAGAACGTGCTCCGGAGAGGGATGAGGACAGGTCTAAAGATGTTCAGTTTATTCGAGCTGGAAGCATTCATACTATCTTTGGAGGACGCCATTTTGGTGGCGACAGTAACAACGCGCTGGAAAGGTATGCCAGGGAAGCACGACATAAGCCTTTAACTAATGTGAACAGCTTGGAACTTAAACCTCCCAAGTTGTTCAGGGGGGAATCAGTAGATATTATGTTAAATATAATTGCTGATGATTGTTTATCAGTGTTTAAGCTACAGGTACTCATCAGAGTTTATACTAGAAGCCAGTCAGAGTTTGTTAAAGTCTGACGGGGTGAGAGTTTGCTGAAGCTATCGGTGCTAATATGAAGATTCTAGAAGCAATATATCTTGAAGATGGAAAGAAGCAAGATATATTGAGACAGATAAGGAAACGGAACAGAAGACAGAAGCAATCCTAAATTGATATAAATTGTATAGCTAATTTATAGGAATATCAATTAGAGATTGATTATGTAACTGTGTACTATATAAACACAGATAGGTTAACCCTAAAAGGGATGCGAATACTGAATACATTATTCTTGTAACCTAGCAGCTCTCTGTGATATTTTACATCACTGAGAGAAGAGTTATTTAATATAATTCAGTTTATTGATCATAAACAGTGTTCTTGATTGTTCTTTTCATACATATATTGATTATATATTGTGTATTCGGCCTAACAATTGGTATCAGAGCTTAGGCTGTTTAATATATACAGTTTATCGATCCAAACACAAGTATAATCATGGCTGAAAACTCTCAGGAAGGTTCTAACGCAGGTTCTAATGCTCAGAAGGTTCAACCAACTTCTGTTAGTCGATATGAGGCAATCAGGGTTCCAATTCTAAAACCAGTGAAATATCCAATATGGAAGGTAAAGATGACCATGTTTCTAGAAGCCACAGATCCAGAATACCTTGATAGAATCTATGATGGTCCTCACAAGCCAACTAAGCTTAATACTCTGGTTCCTGGTGAAGAACAGAAGACTATTCCAAAGGAGAAGAAAGACTATACTCCTGAAGACATCTCATCCATTGCAAAGGATGCTAAGGTTAGACATCTACTCCACAGTGCTTTAGACAATGTTATGTCTAACAGAGTTATTGGCTGTAAAACTGCCAAAGAGATATGGGATGCTTTAGAAGTCAGGTGTCAAGGAACCAGTGCTATAAAGAAGAATAGGAAGACTATTCTCACACAGGAGTATGAACACTTTGATTCAAGACCTGGTGAATCTTTGACTGAGACATATGACAGGTTTTGTAAACTGTTGAATGATCTGTCTCTGGTTGATAAAGAATATGATATTGAAGAATCAAATCTCAAGTTTCTTCTAGCCTTACCTGAAAGATGGGATTTGAAAGCTACAACAATCAGGGATAATTATGAACTTGTAGACACAGATCTTGATGAAATTTATGGGTTGCTGAAAACTCATGAACTTGAGATAGAACAAAGGAAAAGAAGATCTGGGAAGCAGGCAAAATCTGTTGCTCTTAAAGTTGAAGAAAAGCTTGTCAAGAAGGAATCATCAAGGAAGAAAGCCAAGGGAAAGGCTTTAGTCATTAAATCTGACAGTGAGTCATCAAACTCTGATGATGGCTCAAACACTGATGATGAAGCTTCTGATTCTGAGGATGATGAAGAAGAGATGATGAAAATGGCTGCTTTGATGGTGAAGACCTTCAAGAAGATGGGATTCAAGAACTTCAAGAAAGGAAAGAGATTCTCTAGGAGAGATTCAAACTCTGACAAGAGAAATTTCAGAAAGTCTGATGGAAGAGATACCAAGTCTGGGAAGAAAGACAAGTCTGAGATCCAGTGCTACAAGTGTAAAGAGATGGGTCATTATGCTCCAGAGTGCAAGAAAGGAAAATCTGAGAAAACACTCATTACTAAAGGCAAGGACTGGGCAGACACTTCAGACTCAGATGAGGGAGTCAATTATGCTCTCATGGCTACTGTTAAAGATGAAGTTGAGTCATCTGAAAACAAGGTACCCCTAACAACTTATGCTTATGATACTGATAATATATCTGAATTGAGAATTTATCTTAAAAGCATACATGTTAGTTATAGGGATCAGACTTTAGAAAATGAAAGAATCAAATCTGAGAATCTAGGTCTTAAAGAGAGAAATAAATTTCTTGAAGAGGAGCTTGTTAACATGCAACAAGTTCAAAAGGAAAGAGATGATGATGTTTATGTTGAACAAGAATTGCTTAAAAGATATAGGCAAATTGAATCTGAATTAGAGAAAGAGAGGAAAGTGATTAAAACCTGGACTAATTCTGGAAAGGATACACATCAAGTGTTTCAGACAGATACTGTAGGATTAGGTTACTGTGAAGAAGATGAACTTAGGTTTAAAGATAAAGTTAAAGTTAAACCACAACTTAAACCTGTGAAATTCGTTTCTGAATATAGTAAGCTAAAATCTGTAGTTGTGAAAGAAGCTGTTATGGAGTCATTTGAAACTTGTGAACAACAAGTTGATGTTGGTTTAATAACAGAAAATCAGATTATGAAGGAAGCTGTTAAAGAACCAGTAAAAATCTGTGAAAGACAGGTTAATGTTGGTTCGATGACAGAAAAACAATTCAAACATAAGCTCAAAGAGATAAAGTCTGTCAACAAACAGAAAGGTTTTAAGAAAAATAGGAATGGAAAAGTAGGCATTAATAAAAGAAATGATTATCTGCCTAATTCAGATGCTCCTAGAAAAACATGTCATAGTTGTGGTAGTATTAACCATCTTGCCCGGTTTTGCAAGAAGAACAAAGATATTAATTCTTTACCCTCCAAGTCTGGAGTAAAGAATGATTATATTAGGGTTAGACCACAGACTTTATGCACACACTGTGGAAGCACTTGGCATTCTATTTATACATGTAAGAGTTATCATGCTATTTATCACAACTCTTATGAGCTTAAACCCAACCTGAAATGGGTTAGAGCAAACTCTGCAAGTGTAAAGTCTGACACAGTTAGCTTAAACTCTATTGATAATAATTCCGCTGCAAAAGCTAACAATGTTAAGAAAGCCAAAGGATCGAAGCAAGTCTGGATCCTTAAAACTAACTCTTTGTAATTGTTTGTGATTGCAGGGCATAAGGGAAAGTACCCTAGTCTTGGACTGTGGATGTTCAGGACACGTGACTGGAAATAAAGCCCTGCTATCAGATTATGAGGTGAAGGCTGGCCCAAAAGTTTCCTATGGAGATGGCAACATAGGACGTACTATGGGATATGGCAATATCAATCTTGGAAGTGTCATCATCACAAATGTAGCTCTAGTCTCGGGACTCAAGCATGACTTGCTTTCTGTGAGTCAAATCTGTGACAGAGGTTATCATGTAGATTTTCAATCTGAATACTGTGAAGTTATCAGCAAATCTACAGGGAAAGTTGTTCTAGTTGGACACAGACGGAACAACATCTATGAATCAAGTTTGGTAACAAACTCTGAAGGAAAATATGTGTGTCTATCTGCAAAAATGTCAAATGAAGAGAGTTGGAAATGGCATAAGAAGCTCTCTCACTTAAACTTGAACAACATCAATGAGCTGATAAGAAAAGATCTTGTAAGGGGACTTCCAAAGTCAATACTCAGCTTAGATGGTCTGTGTGATTCTTGTCAAAAGGCCAAGCAAAGGAAGTCATCTTTCAAGAGTAAGTCTGAATCTTCAGTTGTGGAACCTTATCATCTTCTTCATGTTGATCTTTTTGGTCCAGTAAATATAATGTCTCTTGGCAGAAAGAAGTATGCTCTAGTTATTGTTGATGAATACACTAGATATACCTGGGTGTATTTCTTAGCAAAGAAGGATGAAACTGCCTTAACTTTGAAGGATCATGTGAAGTTACTGGACAAAGGATCACAGTTCAAAGTGAAAATCATAAGAAGTGATAATGGTACTGAATTTAGAAATGCTGAAATGGAAGCTTTCTGCAAGGAAAGAGGAGTGAAGCAAGAATTTTCTGCGCCTGGTACTCCACAGCAAAATGGTGTAGTTGAAAGAAAGAACAGAACCTTAATCGAAGCTGCCAGAACAATGCTTGATGAAGCAAAATTGCCAACTTATTTCTGGGCAGAAGCTGTTCAAACTGCCTGCTTTACTCAAAATGCTACACTGATCAACAAGCATGGGAAAACACCATATGAGATGGTGAGAAATAAGAAGCCAAATTTGAAGTATTTTCATATTTTTGGATACAAGTGCTTTGTGTTGAAAACTCATCCTGAACAGTTGACCAAGTTTGACTTAAAAGCTGATGAAGGAATTTTTGTTGGATACCCACTATCAACTAAAGCATTCAGAGTCTACAATCTGAGAACTAAAGTGATCATGGAATCTATACATGTGTCATTTGATGACAGGAAAATAACTGGAATAGAAGATGTAGAATATCATGATCAACTTCGCTTTGGAAATGAAGATCTAAACTCTGATGATGTAAACTCTGATGAAGCAAATCCAACAAACTCTGACGAAGCATACTCTGATCCTCTACTGATAAACACTGAGGAAGTTTCTCTGACAGAACAAAATAGAGAACCAGTTGAGGGGGAGCGTGAAGAAACTTCAGAAACTTCTCAAAGTGATGACTCAAATTCTGAAAGTAAGTCAAATGAAGAATCAAACAGAAACTCTGAAAGTTCAAATACTGAACAGTCCAATTCAGGGGGAGCCTCAGAGAATGCAAATGGTCAAGAAGAAAATCAGGAGAGCATGGATCAAGGGGGAGGATCTGATAATAATGAAAGAAGCCACTTACCAACAGCAAGGAGGTGGACACAAGCTCATACTCCTGATTTAATTATTGGAGATCCAGATGCAAATGTGAGAACAAGAAGTGCTACAAATAATGAATGTCTGTTTCATGCATTCTTGTCTCAAACTGAACCAAAGAAAGTGGAAGAAGCTCTTCAAGATGCTAACTGGATAACAGCAATGCAAGAAGAGTTAAATGAATTTGAAAGAAATGAAGTCTGGACACTTGTACCAAGACCAAAGAACAGATCTATTGTTGGTACAAAGTGGGTTTTCAGAAATAAAACAGACAGTGATGGAGTGATTACAAGGAACAAAGCTAGACTTGTGGCTAAAGGCTATTCACAGCAGGAAGGAATTGACTATGATGAAACCTTTGCTCCAGTTGCAAGATTGGAGGTAATAAGGATTTTTCTGGCCTATGCTGCTCACAAAAAGTTTAAAGTCTTTCAGATGGATGTGAAAAGTGCTTTTCTCAATGGGAAACTTGAAGAAGAAGTGTTTGTTGAACAACCACCAGGGTTTGTAGATCCCAAGCATCCAGATTATGTCTACAGGCTTGACAAGGCATTATATGGACTAAAGCAGGCACCTAGAGCATGGTATGAAACTCTAGCTCAATTTCTTTTAGAAAGTGGGTTCACTAGAGGTACAATTGACAAAACCTTGTTCTATTTTAATTCTGGTGATGATTTGCTGTTAGTTCAAATTTATGTGGATGACATCATTTTTGGGTCTACTAATGATAAACTCTGTAAGAAGTTTGCAAAGCTTATGCAGTCCAGGTATCAAATGAGCATGATGGGAGAGCTCAGTTATTTTCTAGGCTTACAGGTCAAGCAAATAGATGATGGGATTTTTATCAATCAAGCAAAATATACCAGAAATCTTATCAAGAAATTTGGTATGCTTGATAGTTCATCTGCTACAACTCCCATGGCTACTGCAACTAAGCTAGACAAAGACACGGGAGCTTCAGTAGATATGACAAACTACAGAGGCATGATAGGGTCTCTTCTTTATCTTACTGCAAGTAGACCAGACATCATGTATGCAACATGTCTTTGTGCAAGATTTCAAGCAGATCCCAGAGAGCCTCATCTAACAGCTGTGAAGAGAATTTTCAAATATCTAAAAGGAACCATAACCCTTGGGTTGTGGTACTCTAGAGAATCAGAGTTTAAATTAATTGGTTACTCTGATGCAGATTTTGCAGGCTGTAAGATAGACAGAAAAAGTACAAGTGGAAGCTGTCAATTTCTAGGTGACAGATTAGTTTCTTGGTACAGAAAGAAACAAAAATCAATTTCCACATCCACAGCAGAAGCAGAGTATATTGCTGCTGGTAGCTGTTGTGCACAGATTTTATGGATGAAGAATCAATTGTTGGATTATGGATTAAGGTACTCTAAAATACCTATTTTCTGTGATAATCAAAGTGCTATTGCTATGACAGGTAATCCAGTACAACACTCAATGACCAAGCACATCAGCATAAGGTATCATTTTATCAGGGAACATGTGGAAGAAGGAAATATTGAACTTCATTTTGTGTCTACAGACCAACAGCTAGCAGATATCTTCACCAAACCTTTGAGTGAAGCTACCTTTACAAGGCTGGTAAATGAACTTGGAATGATATCTGGTTTTGACTAGAGATACTGGTTAGACTCAAAATCTATACTACTATGATTTGGTGCTCATGTTTCTTTGCATATGTTAACTATCATTAATACCATTTTGTCAAACTCTGTTCGTCATACTCTGTTACACATACTCTGTCAGTCATTCTCTGATGTTAAACTCTGATTGTGATTTTGTCTGAAACACATGGACCGATGAAGAAAATTGTATGAAGCATGATTCTCAGTAAGTAATCATGAATCCTTCTGAGTGATATAAATTCTGATTTCAAAATGTGCAGAAATTTTACACAGCATGATACTGTCTCTATATTTATAGCATCTCTTAGTTTATTGATCCTATACACTGAGTCTGTATTAGCTGTTTGCACTTTCTCTCATAAATTAATGGTATTAACTGATGAAAAGTCTAAACTCTGATAATTAGTTGCAAATATTTCACCCTCAAATCAAAAGATGCCAAAATGTGCACAAATTCCTTTGAGATCATGTTGTGCCTAGGAAGACCCAGGAACTTATTGTATGAAATAAGGGCTAAAATTCTTTTTGATTTTTGGTGACTAGTGCCAACCACTGATTACTGGAAAAATAAATAAAAAATAATAATAATAATAATAATAATAATAATAATAAATCATAAAAGGGGGTGTAAATAATAAATTTTTAGGTACAGAGTTTAGATACTATCAGATTTTGTTTTATATATGAGAGTTTGGGCAACCAGTTTTTACTGATTTATTTTGTGGATTTTATGCACTTTGAGATGATCTAAATATTCATATTCAGTAAACTCTGCTAATTCACACACATATATTCACATCTGTATATTTTTGTGAGAAGAGTTTATTCATGAAGGAGGAGAATTGGTAAACACTGATGGACTGTGTAATATACGCCGAGGTATATTATTTTTAATCTTTTTTGATTAAAATAATTCTTTGTTTAAGACATTTCATAATTTGAGGAAAAACATTTGTTTTATCAAGAGACGTGTATAGATGTCCAACAGTTTGAGAATTGCTTTTAACAGAGGAGAGAGGTTGCGTGTTTTGATAAGTGTGAAAGGCGGTAATTATTGCAGTTTTTACTGCGCATGCGCATTGAAAACTCCCACTTACCGCTGTCAGTCATTGCATGTATGACACGTGTCAATTTTACACGGTTCACAAGTGAGACAGTTGTGTGTTTTAATGATTAAAAACTCTTCAGTTTTTCATTTTAATTTTGATATTTATACATTATACACACTACCGTTTACACTTTTCACATCTTACACAAATTTGAATTCTATGGTCATACACACATATTCACAAACACTTTCTGAACCAACTATTCTTGAGTTTTCTAATTGTCTACTCTGAATATTTCTCAAATCGTACTAATGGCCACTACAGCTTTTGTTGCTTCTGGGTTAGAATTCGTACCAAACAACTATGCAGCTCCGTTAAACACTGAGAACGCACCGGAGGCGTTTCACTTGATTCAGCGTTTCTTGACAAATTCTGATATTGGACATGCTCTTACTGAACCAACGAAGTTGTCTGGGTCTCAAATTAGAACTTTCTGGCAGACAGGTGTTTATGATGATGGAGGAGAGGCTGGGTCTCCGTCAATTGTCTTTGAGTATCAAAACCAGGAGTTTGTGGTCACTCCTGTGACTGTTCGTGATGCTCTGAACTTTGAGGATTTTAATTCCTATACAATTTCTGTTGGCGATGGAGAACTGCTGAGAATGATGAGGGATATCGGTTACTCTGGGTCATTGGCCAAGGTGGGTCAATTGAAGCGTCCATTCTTGAGGAAGGAGTGGAGTTTCTTCTTTGATTGCATCACAAGAGCTTTCGGGAAGAAATGCACCAATTGGGATGCAATTCCTACAGACAGTCTGCAAATCGGGTATTCCTTACTCTATGGTACTCACTTTGATTTTTCTAGATTAGTTTTACATAATATTGGTGAAAAGATGACAGAAAATAGGGGTGTTGTCTATTTTGCTCGTTTTTGTCAACTACTATTTTCCTTCTGTGTTCCTGAAATTGAGATTCTGGAGGATGATGTTATTCAGTCGTTTAGATTGCATAAACGCATATTTTCTGACTTAACAAACAAGGATCTTAAGAAAGGGAACGTTGGTGCTCTGCTATTACCTGAGAGAGTGCAACAGTTTGAAAATAATCCTCCACAACCACAATCACAACCTGAACCAGAACCTCAAACTCTGAACACTGAACCTCCACCCTCTACTTCCCAACAACCACAGTCTGGTGGTCGAATTAAGAAAAGAGCTTTCAAAAGAAATGTTCGAGCTAACAGGCCAAAGTCTAATGATGATGATGTTGATCATGAAATTCTTCATCAGAAAAAGAGGAGGTTGGTAGCTAATTATCGCTTTGATGAATTAGAAGTTGAAGCTCCTGAAGCTGAAAATCAGGAGGTTGTTGATGAAGATCCTCTAATTGTGTCTAAGGAGGCTGTTATTGATGAAGCTACTGTGCCTGATGCGGCCAGAGCACATGCTGATGCAGAGGCTGATATGACTGCACAAGATGATTTCTTTAATGACTTTGAAATGGATGTACATGTTGAAGCACATCCTTCTATCAGTGTTTGTGACACTGAGGATGTGGCAGCTGATCAACCCACCCTAGTACTAGATGAGTCACTTGCAACTTCCTGAAGAAGCAGAGTTTTTTGCAAATGTAAACTCTGAGAATATTGAAGCTGTTGCAGAGCAAGTTCTTGAAGAAGCTGCACAGATTAACACTGAAGCTACTGCAGAGAATGCATTTGAAGACACTGCAGAGCCTATTCAAGAAAATGTTGATGCAAATGATCAAAATTCTGAACATTCTCTTCATGCAAACTCTAACATCAATATTGAACTTTTAAACTCTGATGAATCCATACATTTTCTAAGAGATCCTACTGCTGAGAATGTCAAGGAAAATCAAACTGCCACTGAAGCTCATTATAGAGATATGTACTATGCAAATTGGTCAGGGGCAGATTGTATTTTCTCCAAGCAAAGGACTGCTAATTTTGTTGCTCAATCTGCAAAGGAGATTTCAACTCCTGAGTTGTTGACACATTTCAAGGATACAATTGTTCAAGTCAAATCATTGCACAATCGATTTGATGAGACTCACAAAGCCGTCATTGGATTGAGTAATGATGTTGCTGCTAAGGAGTTGGCTTTGAAGAATGATAGAAATAGATTGTCTTCTATGATCAAAGATCAAGTGGAAATAAAGCAAAGGCTAAGCAAGGTGGAAGAAAATCAGACTGCTATGTCTTCTCAACTTACTTCTATAGCTACATCACTAGAGTTGCTGACATCAGTTTTTATTCCTGATGATGTCAAAAAGGGGGAGAAAGTACCTAAAGACAAATGCAAAAGGACTCCAACCTTGAGACTGATGGATGATTCTAATGATGGTGGAAGCAGAGGAGCAGAGAACAGGTCAAAGTCTTCTCAAGAGCAAGGGAGACTTAGGTCAAACTCTGCTAGACATACATACTCTGAAAGAATAAACTCTGGTGGTCAATCTTCTTCAAGACTTAAGAGTCTAGTGATTTCAGCAAATCCAACTACTGATGAAGAGATTGCTGCTAAGCTGTTTATGGAAGAACATGGTGGTGAAGCCACAGTGGAAGATATGGATGCTGAGATGAAGCTTCTTGCTGAAGAACACAAGAAGAAGGTTGAAGCTGGTACTTACAAAAAGAAGACTGTTAAGGCTCCTAGGAAGAAGGAAATTGCACTCTCTATCAAAGAAAATACTCAACAGAGTTTACAATACACAAGGAGGCCTGTGATTGCAAATACTGATAAAGGAAAAGGTAAACTGGTAGAAGAAGGGCAGTTACCAAAGAAGAATTATTCAACCTCTGACGTTGCTCAAGTTGAATCAAGGATAAATCAATCAACCTCTGACGTTGCTCATGTTGATATTTCTACTAAAGTTGTGACAACCTCTGACAATGCTCAAGTTGTACAAACTCAGCTAGCTCCACAACTCCAAGGTTTCAAAAGACATGTACTTTCTGAAACTCTGAAGCCAGAATCTGTGAACTTTCTCCAAACCAGAACAGTACTTGGAAAAGAATCTTATGATAAGTTTGGTTTAGGTTCACACAGGGAGAAAAGAATTAATAACAGTCCTGCAGATCTTACATCACTGGCAGAACCTGGTGTTGGGGTTACTCAAGAAAACCTTGACAAACTAGAGTCTGTTCATATGATTTACCACAGAGGATTAAAGAAGGAGTTTTTGTTATACTTCATGAATGATGGAAGAGTTTACAGAATTGGAGAAGCTGATATTCATCTGAAGCTATGGGAAGAGCTAGAGTATGTTCTATATCTTCTCAAGATCAAAAATAGAAGTACTCATGATGCTGCTCTAGTTTTAAGAGACAGAATGATGAAATCAAAAGTTCTTCTTGGAGGAGGCATTTCAAGTGCTTACTTCCTAAGTACAGAGATGCTTATGGAAAGATAGTTGAAATGAAGAGAAACAGTGCCAGATTCAAGACTGCACTGGGAATAAAGGTTTTGGAATTCAACCTAGAGTCAGACAAATCTTACTTTATTCGGCTAGGGAATGAAATGAGAAAGAACATCATTTACTCTCTAAGAGCTGTTATCTACCAGACTGGAGAAAGTGATCCAGAGCTTAAAGAGTTGAAAGAAATCATGGTGGATGAGCTAGAAAAAGCTGAAAGGAGGCTACTCATTGATTATCTCAGGACAGTGCCTGATATTGAAGAAATTAAGTAAAGTCTGACTGTAAGTTTTTAAAGTTTTCTGTTCTAAGTAAAAGTTAAACTCTGTTATCTTATAAACACTACATTTGTTATATATGTTTTGACATCATCAATTATCTGTTAACTTGTACATTTTAGTATGAACAAGTTGGGGGAGATTGTTAAATATAATTGCTGATGATTGTTTATCAGTGTTTAAGCTACAGGTACTCATCAGAGTTTATACTAGAAGTCAGTTAGAGTTTGTTAAAGTCTGACGGGGTGAGAGTTTGCTGAAGCTGTCGGTGCTAATATGAAGATTCTAGAAGCAATATATCTTGAAGATGGAAAGAAGCAAGATATATTGAGACAGATAAGGAAACGGAACAGAAGACAGAAGCAATCCTAAATTGATATAAATTGTATAGCTAATTTATATGAATATCAATTAGAGATTGATTATGTAACTGTGTACTATATAAACACAGATAGGTTAACCCTAAAAGGGATACGAATACTGAATACATTATTCCTGTAACCTGGCAGCTCTCTGTGATATTTTACATCACTGAGAGAAGAGTTATTTAATATAATTCAGTTTATTGATCATAAACAGTGTTCTTGATTTTTCTTTTCATACATATATTGATTATATATTGTGTATTCGGCCTAACATATTACATTCACTGAGGAAGAAGCAAGATGGGTACATCACCCTCACAGTGACGCCCTAGTCGTTGCCATACAAATTGGTCCTATGAATGTACACCAAGTATTTGTGGACAATGGAAGTTCAGTAAATATTCTCTACTACAGCACTTATAAGAAGTTGGGTTTGCCTGATAAGGATATTGTCAGAGAGGATGCTTGGATTTATGGTTTCACTGGAGAAGCTGTCAGAGTTATGGGTGCAATTAAGCTTCCGGTTACACTTGGTGAAGGTCCTCTATCTGTGACTCAAATGATAGAATTTATGGTATTGGATCAAGAATCTGCCCACAATGCCCTAGTAGGAAGACCTTTGCTGAAAGAGATGAAGGTAGTTACTTCCATTTATCATTTAATAATGAAATTCCCTACTCCAAATGGGGTTGGTTCAGTTCGAGGGTCACAATATGATTCAAGGGAGTGCTACCATAGAACTGTCAAGGGTTTTCATCGTAATGGACTAGGAGGACGCGCCCTTCCCCAAGAAGATGCTCAGGGATTGCTCAAAAATTCTAAGGGAGAGATTCATGTTCATTACACGGTTCAGGAACCAGAAGATGATGTCCCTCAGAGGAGGGCGTGCCCTAAGATGTTGTTATTGGAAGCACCCCATTTAGTTAATGGACTCCCGGAAGTTGTGGAGGAGGTGTCCACAGAGGATTGGAAGGAGTCAATTTCTATCCAAGGAAAGCGACAGAAGGTTTTTGAGGGCACTTATACCCTACAGGGCGTGCCCTCGAAGAAGGAAGAGCCTGTTGAAGATTCACCCTCGAGGGAGGAATTTGCTGACATCTTCAGGGGAAGGGAAGAAGGATATGTTGAGGACGCGCCCTCAAGAGAGGAAGAATTTGTGGAGGACGCGCCCTCGAAGAGGGAAGTGCCAGTTGAAGATCCTCGCCTTTTTGACCTTGATCTTGATCCGAGAATCCCCATCCCACATGAGAAGACAGGTCTTGTGGAAGACACGATCTCGATCCCGGTAGACGCAGCAGATCTCAGTAAGGTTCTCAAAATTGGATCAGAGCTAAGCAATGAGTTGATAACAGGCTTGACTAATTTCCTTTTGACCAACCTGGATGTGTTCGCTTGGAGTCATGCCGATATGATAGGGATTGATCCTAATGTCATGTGCCATCACCTAAACATATATCCTAATAAGAAGGGAATGCGTCAGAAGTGGCGTGCAATCAGTGGAGAAAGGGCAGTAGCTTTAAAGGAAGAGGTCGACAGACTCTTGGATGTGGGTTTGATCAAAGAATCCTTCTATCCCGAGTGGTTGGCAAACCCGGTGTTGGTGAAAAAACCTAATGGGAAATGGAGAACTTGTGTGGACTTCACGGATTTGAACAAAGCTTGCACAAAGGATAGTTTCCCACTCCCTCGGATTGATCAGTTGGTGGATGCTACGGCCGGACATGCTCTCTTAAGTTTCATGGACGCTTACTCAGGGTATAATCAAATTCCCATGTACGGACCCGATCAAGAACATACCTCCTTTATCACTGACAGAGGTTTGCATTGCTATATTGGAATGCCCTTTGGTCTTATCAATGCAGGGGCAACATATCAAAGATTGGTGAATATGATGTTCAAAGAGCAGATTGGAAAAACCATGGAGGTGTATGTAGACGATATGCTTGTCAAGTCCAAGGAAGCAGTAGACCACGTGAGGCACTTGGAGGAAATGTTTGGAATTCTACGCAAGTACAGGATGAAGTTAAATCCTCAAAAGTGTCTTTGGCGTTGAGTCGGGGAAGTTTTTAGGCTTTATTGTGAATCATAGAGGGATTGAGGCTAATCCGGAAAAGATCAAAGCACTCCTTGAAATGAAGTCCCCTGCCAGTGTGAAGCAGGTTCAGAGCCTTTGTGGACGGATTGCGGCTCTAAATCGTTTTGTCTCAAAGTCTTCCGATCGTTGCAAAGAATTTTTCAAAGCCATTAGGGGGGTTGATAAGGATTTTGTGTGGACTCCTGCTTGTGAGGATGCTTTTCAGAAAATCAAGGAGCAGTTAGGTAAGCCCCCACTCTTGGCCAAGCCTGTGGATGGTGAAGTATTGATTCTTTACCTAGCCATCTATGTTTACTCCATTAGTGCTATGTTAGTACGAGAGGAGGATGGTTTACAATCACCAGTTTACTATGTAAGTAAAAGGTTGTTGGACGCAGAAACCCGATATTCTAGCATGGAGAAGTTGATATATGCCTTGGTGCTGGCTGCACAAAAACTACGTCCTTACTTTCAGGCTCATAAAATTGAAGTGCGGACTTCTTATCCCATGAGACATATTTTACACAAACCTGAAGCTTCAGGAAGGATGTTGAAGTGGGCAATTGAGTTGGGACAGTATGATTTGGAATACGTTTCTCGAACGGCAATCAAGGGACAAGCCTTAGCCGATTTTATTCTGGAATTTGAAGATGATAGTATGGGACGAGAAATCATTCTGGTGAACCCTAGCCCTCTTGCTCAGGAGGCAAGCCCTTTGAGAGAAGAGTATCATTTTCCTTGGTGGACCATGTATGTGGATGGAGCAGTTAACAATGATGGGGCAGGTGCTGGAGTTGTCTTGACTTCTCCTGAAGGTCACCTTCTTATGAGTGCTATCAATTTCAAATTTGCGGTAACTAATAATGAAGCTGAGTACGAGGCATTGATTAATGGCTTGAAGTTAGCTTTGGAAATGAATGTGAAGAATTTGGTGGTGTTCAGTGATTCGAAGTTGGTTGTTCAGCAGGTTGAAGGAGGGTTCCAGACTAGAGGACCAAAGACAGAGGCATACATGATGAGTGTACGTCGCTTGATTCAACAGTTCAATGTAGTCAGGCTTGAAGGAGTTCCTCGTGAAGAAAATTCCAAGGCAGATACGCTGGCCAGGTTGGGTTCTCAAAGAGACACGGTGTTGATGGGAGACATTCCGTTGGAAATCCAAGAAATTCCCAGTATCCCCGAGATGGGGCTAATGGTTGTAGATGAAGTACCAATGAAGACTTGGATGACTCCTATCCAAGAGTATATACAAAAAGGAATTCTACCCAATGATAAAGGGGAGGCCAGACGTTTAAAATACCAAGCAGCAAGGTATGTGGAATATGATGCGGTGTTATACCGAAGAGGTTTTAATCAACCCTTACTAAGGTGTGTTGATGGAGATGAGTGCAACTATGTCTTGAGAGAGGTTCATGAAGGAATATGTGGCAATCACTCGGGGGGTAGTTCCCTTGCTATGAAAGTGTTACGACAAGGATATTATTGGCCAACCTTGAAGGATGATGCTATGAAGTTTACGAGGGCATGTGACCAGTGTCAACGCTTTGCAAACTACTCATCCATTCCTGCAACGACATTAATTTCAATGGTGAGTCCTTGGCCTTTTGCTATGTGGGGGGTTGATCTTATTGGGGAACTTCCTATGGCTAAGGGAGGTGTCAAGTATGCTGTTGTGGCTGTGGATTATTTTACTAAGTGGGCGGAGGCTATGCCCTTGGCAAAGATAACAGCGAGGAAAATCAAGGATTTTGTTTTCAACTCCATTGTATGTCGGTTTGGAATTCCTTACAAGCTTATATCGGATAATGGGAAGCAGTTTGATAGTAAGGAATTAAAAAAGTTGTGTGAAGACCTAAAGATTAAGAAAGATTTTGCAGCAGTCTATCATCCTCAGAGCAATGGGCAGACTGAAGCTATCAACAAGATAATCAAGCACACCCTGAAAACCAAGTTAGAAGAAAGTAAAGGTAACTGGCCTAATGAGCTTCCTATGGTGTTGTGGTCCTACAATACCACACCAAGGTCTACTACTGGGGAGTCTCCATTTATGTTATCTTATGGCTTTGAAGCAATGGTTCCTGTGGAAATCGGATCTGGATCATTCAGAAGGGATCATTATGACAAGGAGTCTAACGAGGTCAATCAACGACTTCATCTTGATTTTTTAGAAGAGACACGTGCAATATCATCCTTACGATTAGCTGCATATCAGAAAAGAGTGGCTAGATTTTATGATCGAAGAGTGAGGGTACGTCGTCTCAAAGTTGGTGATCTTGTGTTACGAAGGGTGATGCCTCATACCAGAATTGCTAGTCATGGAGTCTTTGGAGCCAATTGGGAAGGACCTTACAGGATCAAGTCTGTTCTTTGGGAAGGAACTTTTCACTTGGAAGATTTGGGTGGCAATCCTATACCAAGAGCTTGGAACGTGGAACATTTGAAGAAATACTACCAATAGGGAGTGGTTTTGTACCCCCTATGTTATCTATCTAAATAAACTAGAAGAAATAAATTTCCTCCTAGTCTAGGGAGGGTAGTACATGTATATCCTACCTTGAAAAGTTGAGATTTTTAAGTTTTTTATTTCCCCAAAGAACATTAGTCTTTGGACCAGTGTGGCTTTCACACCGGAGCGCATTATTTATGAAGATCTTATCAAGAATTTTCAGAGTTTTAAGTTTATTATGTTTGTTTAAAAAATATTTTGATTGTTTAATGAGGACGCGCCCTGAGATATACAGTGACAAGACGCGCCCTATGATAATTGATAAAGAAACATGCTAGAAGAACGCGTCCTTGTTGTATTTGCAAGAATAACATTTAACATTATGGAATAGGTTTTGCAGGTATAGGATATATCTTCAATAAATTAACAGTGATGTAAACAATCAAGGCAGTCAAGTAAAGCAAGCATACGAATAATAAGGGTTAAAAGGAACAAACCATTGTTGTTAACAAAAGGGAACCTAAGTTAGATTACAACTGGCAAAGCAGCAAAAGAGGGCCTGCACCTCATAATGTTTAACATAAAGATTATATGAGTTTCAGGACGCGTCCTGAGCTTGATCAGGGATAGGAGAAGGAGCGTCTTCTACAGCATCATCAACCTTTGGGTTGTCATCCTCTTGGTTTTGAGGCACTTTTTCTTGCTCTTTTTCAGGAGACGCGCCATCAGAGGACGCACCCTCTTCTTCTTCATCTGGCACAGGCGACGCCTTCTCAAGACCAAGAAATATCCTTTTTGCTTTGATCTCAGCAGCTTCCTCAACTTTGAATTTGGTGATCCACTGCACAGTTTCATCGCCAAACTTCGAGAAGTCATAATCGGGGTCTTGAGCCAGAAAACCTGAGGCGTAGTTTCTAAAACCCTTCATAAAGGACGTGCCCTCAATCTTCTTCTTTTCTTTAGCCCAACCATCCTGTTGATCACTCTTCAGTTCAGCAACTTGTTCCAATAGCTCACGTTTTTCATCTTTCAAAGTATTAATGGTAGAATTTAATTCACAAGACACCTCCTCTTGGATTTTGAGGTTTCTTTCATAGAAATTCTTTTGTTGATTGAGGTCCTTTTGAAGTTTGTCGATTACCCTATCACGGTCTTCGACCTTTTTGGATAGCCTTCCTCTATCTTTTTCCAGAGCCTCAAGGCGCGTCTCTTCTTTTTGTAAGATTGATTGCCTATGAAGGGCAGAAATTAGAATTTCAGAGGACGCCCTGATTATGGCTTCGTTTTCAGCAGAAGGGTCCTTGTTTCTCCATTTTACTATGTCCTCGTCATTGACATTAGGAATTGCCAATGGGCTCAAGGCAGCTGAGACCAGGGAGAATGAAGTAGATTTGTTTTTCTTAAAGGACGCGCCCTCTAAGGTATCAACAGCTTCAGGAACTTCTTTCCTCTTCCTCTCTTTATTCTTCTCTAAGTCAATTATGACTTGAGTTTTCTTTACCTCGACTTGTTTTTTCTTTCCATCTTTTCTTTGAGGACGCGCCTTTGGAGTTTTTCCAGTTTGCACAGATGGGGCAATGCCCATTTCAAGACCCCAGCCTGATGGTAGACCGTCCATACCTGGTTACAATTAAGAAGATGTTAGAACGCGTCCTTATAAATTGAATACGATTATACTAACAAATAATAATTAAAAGATATGTACACTAATGTGACTATATACCAGGTTGAGAGGACGCGCCCTCTTCAACATGAAAACTCTCTTCATTTTCAGCTTCTTCCTCATCATCAGAATCACAGTCTTTGGAACCCTTGATGGGAATGCCTTTTCTAAATCGTTGGAAGGGAATAATGGATCCCACTTCCTTTCTAAAAATTCCAACCCTTTCTAAGTTGTCTTCTGTGATTAAGGTTTTTAGATTGAATCTTGAAGGTGGGAGGGATACGATTTTATCAGCCCATTTTTTGGCTTCTCCAAACAGCTCTTTTATGTTTTTGTTATCTAAAAATTGACAATTTACAAGGTAAGAATTAATAATGGAGATTTCTCAAGGCGCGCCCTAAAGGAATAAAAAAAGAGAAAGGACGCGTACTTACTATAGTTGCAGTTGAAAACAACTCTGACTCTATCAACATTCCAAAGGTAGAAGAATGGTTCTTTCCAATTCTTCTCGTTGCTAATTTTTCCATCTGAGAAGCCCATTTTATTGTGTTTATGTTGGGGTGTTAAGAAATAGTATCCTTTGGAACTTTTTCTGATTGCAAAGAAGTAGCTAAATTCCTCCATCGTTGGGGAAGTTGATATTCCTTCATCATGATAAAGTATAAATAGGGCAAGAGCTAATTTGTATGAATAAGGAGAAAGTTGGATGGGAGCTATATCATACCACTCCAGTATATTTTTAAGGTAGGGATGTAAAGGCGCGCCCACTCCTAGAGACATTAGTTTTGGAGAGGTAACCATTCGTGGTACCTTGAAAGGTTCTGGCCACTTGAAGACATGGGGTCTCATCATAGAAGGAGGACGCGCCCATTGACCCTCCATGCCATAATACGTCATGCACCAGGTTATCTCAGCTGCAGATACTGTTGACGACATACCAACACAGAAAAGTTTTTTGTGTTGCTTTCTCATCCTTCTTTTTTCCGTTTCTGTAATCATGTCTTGATATTGGCCCCAATCGAAATCAATTTCTTCTTCAGAAATTTCTGGATGAATGTATGGATTAGGTGAAGGTTCAGGAGGAGGAAGGCGGTCATCTTCATCAACTTCGTGATATGGATTGATTGGAGACGCGTCCTCTGCGTCAGATTCATTGATATCAGAATTGGACGCGCCTTCAGAATCTGAAGATTCTACATCTTTTCTTTTCCTTTTCCGTGAAATGTTAGTTTTTGTATCTTCCATAATATTTTCTTCCATATCTGTGACTGGTCTGAATTTTTGAGGACGCGCCCTACTGCGCTGGCTTGTCACTTCAGGGTTAAGATCTTTGATTTGAGGAAGGGATGAGTTTGAGAGAATTGGTGAAGACATTATTTCAGTGGTGTTTTTGAACGGGGAAGTCCCTTGAAGATTTTCTATGGCTTGAGTATGGAATGACTTAATCGAAGATGAGCTTTGTGCTGGAAAGGAGAGTGAAGGTGGGGAATAAATCCCCAAACGTTTGTTGAAGTCCTTGAAAGGATGAAACGGGGAGGACGCGCCCTTACCCTCCAGCTGAAAAGAGAGAGGAAAAGATGGTAAGGACGCGTCCTGAAAAAGAAATATTACAAAAGAAAAATGTAGTTTGTGTCGAGTGAACCAGATGGACAAAACGTGCCTTAAAAGTATCTACAGAATTAGTCCCGAGTCGTATAAAGACGTGCCCTAAGTCTATGTTTGGAATCTAAAACAGTAGAAACATAATTCAAAATTGAACGATGGCAAAATAGAAATCAAACATCGATAGATACAGATATAAATACAAAATTTGAAGAACATATAAAAAAAACTTCAACGGTCATATATCAATTTTAAGCAAAACATTCGGTAAATACATGAAATGAAGGTATGAAATCATACCTTTGAAGTTGCTGAAGAAGAATCGAGAAGAAAAACGGCTAAAGGATAATGATAATGATAATGATAGCTTGATGATAATGATAGCTTGTCCACCCCTTGAGGACGCGTCCCCATGATAATGATAGCTTGATGAACGGTTTGACAAAGGATAACAACTATACTGACATGGCATGAGAGAGATTCAGGGCTTGTCTTCATAGGGATGAGGGTGCGCCCTTAAGGTCGTTCGCCCCTTGAGGGCGCGTCCTCGTGGTTTGAAGTTGCAACTTGACGATGAAGGATGGTTCCCTTGGCTTGGTATTGGTAAAATATTGAAGAATTCCCTCCTAGGATGTGCCCTAGGAGGGGGATGTCCGTGGTTGAAGGCCTCCTCCTGTATTCAATGGGCGCGCCCTCATTGGGGATGTGGGGTTAATCTTGGTGTGTGCTTTGGGAGCTCTGTTCCTGTATTCAATGGACGCGTCCTCATTGGGGAACTTTGGAGTAATCCTGCACTTTGCACCCAAACACTTGGGATCACTTGTCCTGCTATCTGGTGGGTGCTTCTCATTCGGGGACAAAGATGGGTCTAACATTTAAGGTAAGTCATGGCTATACCTGTATCTATGAATTAAGGAAATAGTTGGTAATTGATAGGACTAGTCCTCGACGGGGGAAGTTTCCTTATCCATGAAGTCCTGACGTCATAGATAAGCCTTGGGCCTTTGTGACTAGGCCTTATCGTTGGACATTCCTAAAGTGAGCTAAAACTCTAAGTAAGGAAACAGATGGAAGTCCTACGTTCAAGTAAGGAAAGATAAGGAAGACATACGTTTAAGTATGGAAGGTATCCTATACATGGAAGGCGGTGGAAAAGTCCTACGTCTAAGCATGGAAAGGCAGTAGAAGACTTCGGATGGGCTCCGAAGATCAGAGACCAAGCTCATGGAGGAAACTTCCTCCCCAAGAACTACGTTGGCTTGATTCCCTATAAAAGGGATACGTAGGCACATTGTAAGGGGTCGAAAGTTGAGAGCTCTGAGGCAGCCAACATAAACCCTAAGCAATCTCAGCCACCAATTAAACACAACCACCATACTCCGACGAATTCACCACCCAAGAACCACCGTTGTAGATCTTGATTCCGGCGACAAACCTCAAACTTTGTTAATACCAAATTCCTCCGTTAACACTATGTTTGTTATTTGTGACGAAAAAAGTGGTTTTTATTACCAACCGTCACATTGGACGAGTTTAAAACCATCTCAATCCAGATGTCGGGTCAATTTTTGTGCCTCACCGCGTTTCGGGAAGAAGCAGCTAGATCATCAAAAAAATCTAATCTACGCTTGGGTCGGAAATTTAGGCTTCCTGTTTTTGTGAATTCAGTGTTTGCTGATCCAAGACTCTGTTAAATTTTCAACATCAAACCAAAAATGGGTGTCACGAATAAGGAAAATACAGACTTGATGTCACGTCCGTTCTACCTAGAGTTGATATTGTTGGGGTTCTTTACTATCACCAAACAACCCCTAAATCAACTCACCAAACTCTCTTCAATCTGTCTCTCTCTCGTTTGTCTCTCTCTGCACCCCTCTCTCTCTCTCTCGTTTGTATCTCTCTGCACCCCTCTCTCTCTGCAACGTTAACAAATTTACTATTTATCTAACTCCACTTGCTCATATTCTAAAACAACCCGTATAAATTTATTCAAACACATTTTAGTACAAGTATCTAATTGTGCAAATTTGCGTGACGGTGCCCCCACCCTTTGTGTAAACTAATCAACTAATGTGACAAACTGAGTCACTTGTCCCAAGAGATTCAACCATATAATAATACAGCGCACGTATACACGCACATAGAGCCGTAAATGAACCCTTCATAAAATAAATTCGGGTCCAACTTGATTATTTTTTCTCGATTTTATTCGATGAGAAGTTGAAGATCAAAAAAATAATTCGACAAGTTTATTAAGTTTGGCATCGAGTTGTCGAGATAAAAATTTAAGTTCAGATTTTGAATTAATTTAATTAAATAACAACTCGATTCGACTCGACGCATTTCGGTGACAACCTTGCACAGAGCAGAGACATATACATGCTGCATGCGTTACATATGTATCATGTAGGTAAAAGGTTTATATATACAAACATTGAAGTAAAGAGAGACATTGGTGTGTGGCCAGTTGTGTAGTAATACCCATTCCTCATTGATTCAAAAGGAAAGCAGAGACTGTAGTCACCCACCCACATTATTATTAAGTGCATCTGCTCCCTGCTGCTACATACTATATACTTTACTACTGCCAAAACCAAAATTCAATAATTTACTACTAAGAAAAACACTGCTCTTTTTTTGAATGCTGTGATCTTTTTTCTTCTTCCCTAGAAATGCATTCACCTCCTTGGCTCAGATCTTTGTTTTTTGCCCTCATTGTCTTTTCCCTACTCCTTCAGATCTGCAATGTAAAAGCTCAAGAAAATGATGATTATGATGATGATGCTGATGCTGGTGATGAAAATCTGGTAAGTAAACTACAGTTTGAAAATCCAAGAATCAGGCAAGCCTACATTGCTCTTCAAGCATGGAAAAAATCTATTTTTTCTGACCCTTTAAAATTCACAGCTAACTGGAATGGTCCAAATGTTTGTTCTTATAGCGGTGTGTTTTGCACCGCTTCGTTATCAGATCCTTCTATTAGAGTGGTAGCCGGCATTGATCTGAATCATGCAGATATTGCCGGCTACTTACCTACTGAGCTCGGTCTTTTGACCGAGCTCGCGGTTTTCCACATTAACTCTAACCGTTTTTGTGGTATTGTTCCAAAGTCTTTCAAGAAATTGAAGCTTCTCTATGAGCTTGATATCAGTAACAATCGTTTCGTTGGGGGATTTCCCAAGGTCGTGTTGTCTTTGCCTTCGCTCAAGTTTTTGGACATTCGGTTCAATGAATTCGAGGGGTCAGTCCCCTCGAAGCTCTTTGATAAGCCCCTAGATGCCATTTTCTTGAATGACAACAGATTCCAGTTTGGAATACCTGAAAATCTTGGTAATTCTCCGGTATCTGTGTTGGTTTTTGCTAATAATAACTTGGGAGGTTGTATTCCAGGTAGCATTGGTAAGATGGGGAAAACTCTGAATGAGATTATTCTGTTGAATGACAATCTGACTGGTTGTTTGCCTAATGAGATTGGAATGTTAAAGAAGTTGACAGTGTTTGATGTTAGCTTTAACCATCTTCAAGGCTCACTGCCATCAACTATCGGAAATATGAAGAGCGTGGAGCAGTTAGATGTGGCTCACAATAGTTTCACTGGAGTGATTCCAGCAGCTATATGTCAACTGCCGAACCTTCAGAATTTCACTTATTCTTACAATTATTTCACCGGAGAAGCACCTGTTTGTGCTGCACCAGGAGCAAATGAGGTGGTTGATGGGAGCCAAAATTGCATTTCTGGAAAGACGAATCAGCGCTCTTCTATGGAATGCTCTTCGGATGCAGCACAGCCAATTGATTGTAGCAAATCAAAATGCAGCAACAGAGGTAGTAGCGGTGGAGGAGGAGGTGGAGGAGGTGGAGGTGGTGGAACTAGTCCAGGCAGTGGTGGATCACCACCGGCTACATCTCCATCTTCACCTACATCAAGAAAGCCCGGAAAAAAATCTCCACCTCCACCTAAATCAGGCAAACCGCCACAACAAAGAACTCGAGGAAATCCTCCACCATCACCTACATCCCCACCACCTCCTTCATCAAAGTCTTCGGGTTCCAATAGATCACATCCACCACCTCCTTCTCCACCTCTTCCTTCTCCCTCAGGCAAGCCTTATTACACACCTCCACCTCCAGAAGTAACCACTCCTAGTCCTCTTCCACCACCATCTCACCACACACCCTCTCCTGAATCTCCAACACCTGTTTATCATAACCCCCCAAGCCATCACTCCACACCACCACCACCTTCTCATAAAGTGTCACCTGGATCAAGTTACGCACCCCCACCACCACAAACACCTACTTATTACTACCAATCACCACCTCCGCCACCACCACAAACACCTACTTACAATTACCAATCACCACCTCCACCACCACCATCACCACATACTTATCATTACCACTCACCACCACCACCTCCTTCTCATAGCATCTCACCAGGAACCAATTACGCACCACCACCACCGCCTACTCACCATCATCAATCCCCACCACCTACTCATCATCATTCACCACCACCAGTTGAAACGACACCACCTCCATACCACTACACATCACCACCACCCCCTCCACCTCATGAGCATTCATCATCTCCTCCACCACACACCCCTCATCACTCAACCCCTCCTCCCCCGCCATCAGCTGGCTGTAACGATTCCCCGCCTCCACCACCACCTACTCAGCATTCTAAATCACCACCACCACCTCCAAGTAGCCATCATCATTCACCACCATCACCATCACCACCACAATCATCATCCCCTCACCATTCACATTCACCGCCACCACCAAAATTCCAAAACACGCCACTACCACCAATAACAGGAGTCTCTTACGCATCCCCACCTCCTCCTGTAATTCCTTACTACTAATCTAAAGTTCGCGTTTTTACAACACAACTTCTTGAATGTGCAAAGGGATGATGCAAAAACAGCATTAGTCCACAATTCTTTTGCTTCTATCTCTACAATCAATCAAAATTCAAGCACGAGAACCACAGGGTTGCAGTTGCTTCCCCTTGGTAGTAAGATGGATCCCATTTTGCATTAATTTTTATTTATTTTTCTGGTGCTCTAGCTTGTCAAGCAATAATAGCATACTACTTAACATTGTAATTTCATCCCTCCCCCATGAGTACATTTTAATTCTGTATTCTTGTAACTTTATTTTTAATCTTGATATGTCATACCCAGTGTTTCCGTGTAATTACGTAAACAGAAGAACACTCTGATCTTCAGTTTCTATTTTCATTTTCATGATATTCGGTTATTCCAGGTGGAAGCCGAATGATTTTTTCGTATTCCAATGTTTTAATCTTGTAATCACAAAGCGTAAGACAGGCTCATAGTATTTGCACAAATAAAATACCAGAACGTTTATACAGAATAAAAAGGTACAGCATTTCCAAACTAACAAACTTAATAACATATGTAGATATCTTATTATCACAGCCAACCAGAACATATGTACAAAAAAAAATTTAAAACTCTCAATACACAAACTTAAAGGAAAGTAAGAAACAGAAAAGAGATTTAGCAAAAAAAAAAAAGCAAACAGAAAAAAATTTCCACAAGTCTAAGGGATAACAATACGCATGACAAAGTAATTACAGTACTATATATATATATGCTTCTTCAAACCATAGATAGATCAAGCATGATAAGGAAAACGTCTTAGCTAAAGAATCATCCAAAACGGATCACTATGCAGGATATATCATCTTTACTCTTTCTTGCCAATGCTTCTGATGTTAATCGCTTTGCTGCTGCTTGAGGATCTTTAACGGACTTCACCATATCAACTGTTTCTTGGTTGCTCATCACCTACACGTATGGGAATTTCATCAAATATATTTCTACACGTCTACAGTTATCTTACCATGTGCAATCCATTTGAAGTTAGAGAAGAGTGATAAGGTTTGTTGGGTTAAGTATTTTATCCTACTTACATTTCTGGAAAGCAATAAAATAGTACGGCACCTATTAACTCAAAAAATAAAAACAAAAAGCTATTTTTGGGTTGCATGAGCAGAACACAGTGAATTCTGGGAAACAAGTAACGAGTGGGAATTAGAACTAAGTGTTATAAAGGAGGATGCGTTAAATTATAGTCAATTCTTGAAATTCAATTCATCATCTTTTGTCATAACGACAAAATATGACGAACAGCCTAAAAAAATGATTCACTTTCCTACAACATCATCTCGTTAATTCCCCAATTTTTTCTTCTACCCAATTCATTCTCCAACCCATCCCATTCACCGAATCCAAATTCCAAACGCTACATCAATTTCAAGAAAGAAGAGATATGCTAAAAATAATGTAGAAATCAATATAAAATGACAAATTAATTAACCTCTGCTATCCACCTTTGTTTCCTGTACTAACTTTCATGTTCCTCTAGGAACAAGTCTGTGTTTGACAGCAAATAACTGAATACCTACACAAGAATACTATGCTTGAAGGAGATCTAGCAAATCACTTTCCTAGATAAGATCCAATGTGAAGTTCTGAACATATAAAATAAGGTTCACTGACAGATTTAACTATCTATTATCAGTGAATCCCTAAACAATGACCAAAGATTTTTGTTTCCATTCATACCACTACCAGATCACCATATTGACCGTTTTCTTTGTCATTAATCAATGATAATAAAAATCGGCCAGGTAACAAGGTAATGTTTTGCTGAAACAGTCATATATATATGAAAGAAAAGGACTCCTAAGAAACTTACTTTCCACAAGCCATCACTTGCCAAAATAACAAATTCAATTGTTGAGTCAATAGGTATATGCCGTATGTCAGGTTCTGAACTTAAATGTGCTTTAAGACTTTGGTCTCCAAAGGCGCGTGCAACAGCAAGTTGTCCATTAACTCGAGGTACATCTCCTGTAACAAACATGATAATTTTACACAAGGATCAGTTACTTTGAATAGAATAATATACTTGAATACTGATGCATTAGACTCAAGTGGAGTGACAGTATATATTAGAATCTTCAAATAAAGAAAACAAGTGGCATTGTAATAGCAAATATCTTTACCAGGAAGATTTGTCACAAATCCACCCTGCTTTTCAATTCTTCTTCTTTCCGTATGTGGTTCATGGTCCACTGTAAGTTGATTAGCTGAACCTCTTTCACATAAGACAGCCCTGGAATCGCCAACATTTGCCACCCATAGATCTTTGCCATCAATGACAATTGCTGTAACCGCTGTTGAGCCGCCAGGCCCTAATTGCATTGAGTTCTCGAGAATAAATCTATCAGTAGAACGATAAGCATTTTTTATCGCCATTTCAGGGTTATTCCAGAAATTTGGCTGTACCAGAAAACCAAAACAAATTAACTGAATACATTATTATAACAAGGAGAATGACGCAAAAACGTGAAAATTCAGAGACTGCATGAATTAAAAAATAAATTCTAAAAATCCTTAAACTAGGAGTCTGTCGTTGTATTCCAGTGCAGGCTACACAGAGTCATCAAAAGTAAATTTCAGGTGTGCTGTTGTCAGATTAAAACAAATTATTTTCATGTCAGAGATCTCGAAACATCTAAGCTCTTCAACAAAGAAAGATATCATGAGTTTAGTTGGATACAGGCCATAGCGGATAAGTTATAACAGTTAAAAAATTAGGTTACCACTTAGAATATCAGAGAAATAAGATGAATAGTTTGTACGGATGTTTGTGAGAGAGGCTGCTAACAAGGTATGACTGTGCAGTGTGCATGAGGTAGATCGCAGATGATCTCATTTCATTGATTAGAAGGTTTGTCGTACTCTCGGAAAGCAACATAAAATGAGATCCACAAACTTTTTTCCTATCAAATCCCTAGTTCCTAATAGCATATCCTCTGCTGGCTTCTTATGTCACCATACGCAATCACATGCAGCAGTTAAATTATTTCAAACGCAACCTCATCAACAAAATAAAATGCAAATAATTTCTTCTCTCCAATAAGTCCACCTAAATTACCTTACGTAATCACATGCAGAAACAACTTTACTCACAAGTAACTCACATCGACAAAAACTAAAGTTCTTCGCAACTTGTCCCCATATTCTGTAGTGAACATTTCTTTTTACATCATCCAACTGCAACATATTTTTCATTGAATCACAAAAACATCTTCAAAACATTACTTTAGGACGAATTTCAACAATTTAATGCTATCTCAAACTCCATCTTTAGTTTTTGAATTGGTGCCACAGACTAATTCACCACCAATACAAACAATATAGCTACTGAACCTCATTATGTATGTTACTTTATATATCCTTAGTTCCTTACACAGGGTGCACCTCCTGGTGCATTAAGACTAAATAAACGACGTAGTCCCATACCATAATGGAGTTTCCAAATCTTGTTGCTTGCATTTTGTCCGCAGTCCAAGTTTTTTCCATATCCAATACCTGATAATTCGTCATATCACGTATGAAATGGATTTACCCTCCAAAAACTCAGATTGCTCCCTTGGTTATTTCTTCACTATTACTTCCTATCTAAACCTTTGACAACATACCAACTCCTCCAAAAACTAACTAGCTCTAGATGAGACTCGAAGGTATAGGAATTGATTTCAAAAACTACTGAGTGAATACAAGACAGATAAATCCAGGTGGTGGTAACTGGTAAGCACAAGAAAATCCAAATAGTGGTATGTTTTGAAGGACATAAACTATTTAGGGAGTGTAGGATGTAGTTATATTTTTTTCATATTTAATGTAACAAAAATACTACATTTTTCCGCAGTTGCACAAGACAACTGAACAATCACTTGGGTCCAGAGTCTTGATTAAAGATATTTTGTTAAGCATGTATTGTATTACCTCTTTGAGAATGTTATCAAAAAGATTATCCTTCAGATAACTAGGAACACGATCCCCAAGGTGACCATCAAATATAGCAAATAATCCTAGCATGTGATTCTTTTTGTATCTGTATTCAGCAACATGATAGTCTTCCATGTCATGACCGGCTTGCCCTTCAACTAAATGGAACCCATGAGCCACTTTGGTACCCGACGACTTGCTTTTCCCTTTTCCAGTATCCGGCGTGGACGAATCAAGACAAGCAGCTCTCTGCAATATACTCAAACAAGAAATTATAATATCAAATCATCATCATTACAGCAATTTTTTCCTAATTTGCTTTGCGAGCCTGAAGTTGTGCATTCCATCATTGACGGAACATTAAAGCTTATAATTTTAATTAATTTGTTCCTAATTGCTTTCCAAAGCCTTTGAACTAGCCAAGCATCCTTAAAACAATTACAGTAAAAACACAAAAACTATCATTTATATTCGAGACATATGTAGGACTAATTGACATCTTAAAGGGCATACTAAACAACAGAGAATCATATACAATTCAGAATAAAACAGAAAAATATCCCAGAGCACATATTATTTATTATTAATTTCAAAAGAATTAACTATAATTACCAAGCCAAGTCAAAAAGTATGCACATAGTAATTATTTTTTTTCCTGCTCAAAACCAAAACAAGATTATAAACCTGATCACAGATATTAACAATAAAAATCAAGTTATAACCTACAAGATAAGAATAATCTGAGTAAAAACATACAAAAAAAACAGTATGTACATCAGTACATGAACAACATAAAAATAATACCAGAACATAGAACAAACAAAACACACACAGAGATGTAACATAACTGCTTCTGTAATAACTTTATAATAACAAACAAGAAGTACATAGAACAGCAAACCTTGATCTTTGTAAGTAAGCCAGAATTTTTCTCCATGTTTATCTAATTCTTCTTCTTCTCTACACCTTAAACATAAAAAGAAAGAGAAAAAAAAGACTATGACCCTTCTAGTTTTATGACTCTTTTGTACTATTAAAACTAAAAATTTCTCACCAGAAAAACAAGAACTGAATAAAAATGATGACCCTTCTTCTCTCCCACTTATTAAAACCAAAAATCTTTAAATTTTAGCCCCAGAAAACAATTTTGAAAAATCTATGTGCTTACATGTAGACACACATGTTGTCTGTATTATTATTGAATGTATGATGAATTCAACAAGTCTTCTTACATGAAGGGATGGGGCCGTTTACTTTCTGCTCTGGCGGTTTAAGGATGACTTTTCTTCTTGTTTTGGTTATTTATTTATTATTTTTAAATTATTAAAATTTTATCTTTGGTTTAAATATGAGTTCAACGCGGAATGTTTAGTTTAGTAATAGTATTATGCACATTATTTACTTCCATATTTGACGAATTGAGTGCTTTTCTAGTAACTATTTACGAGATTGAGATAGTGCTAAATGAAGGTAATCGGATAAATCTAGTACCTTGGCCTTGGTTACATATTTTGAATAACTTATTTATTTATTTATTTATATTAGCATATAACTTGTGCACAACATGAATAAAAATTAAAATATTAATTATACTTAAAATTAAGATGAAATTATATAATGAATAAATATTATTTAAGTACATAGTTATTAATAATTGAACTCCGGTGAAACTGAAAAATTATACATTATTTTATTTAATTATGTAGTTGTAAAGAATTGTACCCGAATTTACTGATAATTTGATACTTTAATATAATTGTATTCCATCGAAATGTGATTTATAAGAATATATATTATCTCGCACCTTTCATTTTCATCTAAGTTTATCTTTTTTAGCTTTACTTTTGAATTTTCTTATGTTTACTCTTTCTACAAAGATTTCGAATGTTTCACAACAATAATAAAAACACAGAAAATCAGTTGGCTGCTAAAATTTGCATGATCCACTTTTCTTTTCTTTTCTTTTTTTTGATAAAGACCTATGATCCACTTGAGGAAAGCAAATTAGTAATAAATAAATAAAATCGGTGATAAAAGTTATCACATGTACGTTATTGATTCATTCACCTTACATGGTACAATAAATTCTGATTAAATATACAGATTTTTTATCACAACATAACAACGGCAGTATAAATTTAATCTCAAATAATTAATAATCACAATAAAGAAATAGAATTTGTCAGTTCCAATATTATTAATTTATAAAGATTTTACCGTAAAATAATAATTGACACTTATTTGCTCAGAAACAACCGATCCGGAAGAGAGTTCTTGATTCATTTCACTAATAGAAAATATATCTTAATATCGCTGTCTTTGAACGACTCAACTTAATAATAATGCATGGAGTTGGGAATTATTTCTTACAGATTACAAATAAAGCAAGGTGTGTCCTACTGACACTGTATTCTCAAATTCGTGATAAAAGCTTCTGTTTTTTCTAAATTAATACCATTATTAAAATATTGGCGGAGGAGAAAATTGATTTGAATTCTACTGGTTTCCCAGCACAAACACAGCAAATTACACCACATCTGGAATTCTCCTCGACGATTATAAAGTTTTAACTAAAATCTAATTACCTTTTTGTTGATAAAAATTATAATTAAACTAAGCTCAATAGAAAAAATTGATGTGAATTCGTTAAGGCGTTAACGTTCATGAATCACAAACAGATAACTGTGATACAGATATGGAAATTGCACTAATCCTTTTTATTTCGAGATTACAGCCTTGTTAAGAATTACTAAACAAAGTGCATGAATTTTATATACTTCTCACAAAATTACATAAAACTATAAGAGATAACATATTGACAGACTGTATACATGCCTAAGAGGGGGTTGTTTTAAAATGGAACAAGCGTATGTATCCTTTAATAGCTGCAATACACGGTACTCGTACTCAACAAGAAGCTTGCGCACAGAAGCTATATGTGGCAAGGAAACACAATAGAATATTACCTCACAGGACAAGTGAAAGACAGATATAGAACACGCAAAGCCTCAGAAATGGACCCAACATCAACAGAATTTACAGAAGACAACAAACTTGAATATCTTCACCAGCATGCCTTGGTCCCCTAAATGCCGGAAATTGAAGAAATATGCATTAATGAAGCCTGATATACGGGGCTGAAACCGTTTTATTTACTGCGAGCTCCAGGGGAGCGACCTATAAGCCTGCATTGCTCAGGAAGTAAAGACGAGACGACTTGTCCAGTTACAGGGAAAAGTTCGCCGTCAATTCCGCACCCATTCTGTGTCGTCTTTCCTGGCTTAATCTTCACCGACTTTACCTGGATTGCAAAGGTATAAAACTGAATTACACAACTATAACTACAAGCATTTTACTGATTTTTAGTGTAATGTTTAAAATGTGTCAAGGCAACAAGCACATTTTAGAGCAGAGATACAATAATTTTAGTTGCCGATTTTAAATTCTGCTAAATAAATGATTATATTAAGAAAAAAGAGAGAAATATGAACTGGAGGCATACCACGGCCGACCAAACAGACTACACTCATATCTTAACACCATGACTAAGCATTAAGCAAACAAGAGGCTGAAAATCAGTGCAGCAAAACAAACTACTGACCAGGACCTGAGATATTTGCAAATGAGAAGAACAACATTTTCAAATCTCCAACAACATAACTAATAGAACTCACACTTGACTGAGTTTCAAATGATATATTCATACAAGAATCCTTTTCCCCAAAGTAGATAATGAAACAGCGTGGACACATGTTCGTATTTCACTTACTCGCATTGCAATGAGAATGCTGAATCATAATACTAACTCATACACGCTAGTGGCTAGTCCCTCGATGCTTCATGCCCAATTTTGGTACGAGCTGATAGACCCTTGAGCTCTTGAGTTAGACTCTAATATCATGTCAATTAAAACCTTACCAAACAGTATCATGAAAACCGTAATAGGTTATCATACTAACAAAAATAAGGAGGATGAATTTCATGTTAAATTAGTCCCCATTTGGAAAATGGTAACCTAGTAGAGCCGGTTGGCCAGAGGATAAAATGAAGCTGCCAACTCATCGACTTGATAATGAAGTGTGCTATACTGTTATGGTAAATTAATCCACACTGGTTATATTGGAGGTTTGGGGTTGGCTAAGAAGATCTATCCCCACCCCCAGATAGCTAGCTTCTGAAAAGTGAAAATGGACTCTATAACAGGGTATAAAAGTCGACAGTTGACCTATCATAAAAGGATGGACAGGGAAATGTTCCTTTCTGTTACATCATCTAATATGCAACATAGAATCTTCATTACGGTAAAGACACTCGTGTTGTCCACATATAAGAGTAAAAGATTCTTGGAGCCTCAATATAGGCAGAAACCTCTGAAGAAAAGCATGATAAATGGATTTCTGTCATACCTTCACATATTCAACGTAGGGTAGAGAAAGATGTCGTCCAAATTGCAGAAGCACAAAAAATCTCAGAAGCTTTAGTCGTCCATTTCCATGAACCAACAACAAATCCAAGGTGTTGTCGTCATGCTCGGCTTTAGGAGCCACGACCTGAGTACTCAAACCCTGAACAGTTTTACACGAATGGTTGCAAACTAGGACGCCAAGAAATTGACCTTTTTTAGTAACCCACTTCTCTACAAATCTAGGCACTTCATCTTCATCATCAACTGCTGGGCCAGGCAATTCTATAGGATTTTCCATATCCCAGTGAGACTCGACGTCCCACTTTGGTTCGGCATCCCAAACTGGCCCTGGATCAGACATTGTTGATGAAATATCCTCTCTGTCATTTGCTGCTGCAGTTCCCCAAGATGACCTAGTGGCATCATGCGTGGCTGTTAACCCATTCCATCCTTTATCTGTCCTCGACCTGGACCTAGTTCTTGGCCAGTTTGGGGTTGATGAAAGCGGTAGCTGAGGATGGATAACTTCTGGTTCCGCTGTTACATTGCTCCTCCCAGATGACAAGCGTTTTGACTTTTGATCTATTCCACGCACGTAATCTGATGGCTCAGTGCTACTGCAGGTGGTATCCAAGTCGGCACCAGAAATTCGACTTGGGGTCATTATTGAATCGATACTTGATAAGCTAGAGGCCCTAGGAATGCCATCTTTGCTAGATCTTCTCATGATATCTGTGTAAAGGTCTGACATATCAACTATTTCACGATTAGCTGATGCTTCCGCATTTCGATCAATTCTCTCTTTTGATGCCGGAAGATACTCCACTTCAAAGCCATACTTGGGTAAGCATAAAAACTTAAGGACGCCAGCCACAAAATACCGTAAAGGGCCAAAGCGTTTTTGATATTTCTCAGAAAGTTCCAAAACTGCAACATATACGAAGCCGTATGCACATTAACAAAAGGATCCAGTAGAGATCAAGGGTAATTGACATACAATTATAAAGAGCAAATAAACATAATTATGGCAAATTGGAAACATTATGCTCTAGCAATTAGCATTAGTTTTGCAGCAATAATTCAAAAACAAATTACGAATATCACCTCAAACCAATGAATCACCAAATTAAAGAGTTTTAATTAGTATTTAAAACACCTCAAGTTATTAACTTCTGTTGTGCTCAAAATTGAAGAAAACATGAATGCTATACATGAATGGATGGATGACAACCATTCCAAATAAAGCATGGATACATGGATAAGATATGTAAATGAAGAGAGAAGATCTAGATCCAAAGTTAGATAACTCCTACATATTCAATAGTAAACAGTAAAGTAAAATATCATGTTCTGTGAGGCAATTTGATGGAGAACGTTAAATCCTTTTTTTAAAGGTTTTATTTTTAAATCGTTTTTACATATTGATCTTCCCGATACTTTCAGATTTTGCACATTGGTGGTAGATAACATAAATAAAAACTAGATTAAATAGCTCAGAAAGTGGCGGAAAGATCAGCTACATATTATATTAATATATTCAAGTAGAACAACAATCTTAACCATGGACTGT
This sequence comes from Heracleum sosnowskyi, assembly GCA_030848705.1. Lineage (NCBI taxonomy): Eukaryota > Viridiplantae > Streptophyta > Magnoliopsida > Apiales > Apiaceae > Heracleum > Heracleum sosnowskyi. The sequence goes on from CM061237.1 coordinate 17,220,818, forward strand.
CAAATTACGGTGCGCCAACATGACCCAAATTGTTGCATTGTGGACAATGGATTAAGCCTTATACAAGTCTAAATTTCAGATTAAACTCGGGTCATCAAAGGAGATCTAGTCCTTTTTCCAGTATGGATATCTCCTCTCCATGAAGAGCATATAATTCAACTTATTTTTCACCCTTTGTGGCAATACTGATTAGCATTAATAATGAGTCATTGTTTGCTTTCTACCCTGTACGAGTGGGCCTAAGCATTGATACATAGTGTTGTTTTGCGATAAATTTAATGACCTTTGTCACCCTAAAAGAGGTAAAACTGCAAGGATATGCTTTTTTAGCTTGATTACCAAATCATTTTAAGATTGACCACTTATCTTTGTTTGCACATTTACTTGTATTATCTCTTTATATTGCACAAACGTTTAACAGCCTAAGAATTTTGATAGTAAATTTGGACCAATACAATAAACCAACAGATGCGCGCAATAAATAGGACCAAAGATTTGTCAAAGCAAACTTATGTAAATCTTAGTTTTTGGAACATATACTATAGTATTCGGACTATAGGAAAAAATAATCTTGCAACATCATGATCTTTAACATAAAATATCTTACCATCACTGACAAATCCAAAGTATGAGACAGTCATCCCAAAATGGATGGCTCCAGTATGAATCCATTGAACAGCAAAAACATCTGTTGCAGTTAGACCTCCCTGAAACCAACAAACAAGTCAAGGAAACAAACTATTATTACTAAAGCCAAGTGTGCAAGCACTTGGTTATTGTATTTTTGGTAGCATTTTAGACAATCATTAAAATACACACAGATGTTCAAACTTCAAAGGCTTAAATTTTTCTACAATTAAATGACATTTTACACTAGGATAAATTTAATAAAAATTTTAGAGCAACTCTGATTTTCTGTTGTAGACACGCGTGAGTTGTAAGAACTAAGAAGTATCCCAAAGGGATACTGTCAGGATCTGCACTGTATTAGTATTCACTGTGTTAGTAGTAGTGTTGCTGTGTTAGTATTACTGTTAGTAGTAATTAGTGGAAGGGTAGTTCTGTCTTTTCATTTGAGTTAGTTACATATGTCAAGGTGTCTATAAATACTTGTGAGTGTTCTGTATTTCGGATATGATTGGAAATAATAACAGAAAATGGAAACCAGTTTCCACCAGCTCTTTCTCTCTCTAGTTTTCTGATCTTTCTCTCTCTATAACTGAATTCTACCTCTCTCTAGGGTTATTCTCTCTCTAAATTCTATCATTTCTTCTCTGATCCTCTGCAAATCTAGCCTTAATCTCTTGTTATCTTACTTGTTTTACTGTTCTTCACTATCAAAAACACATAAAAACACAAAAACATTGAAAAACTAGAAAAGTACTTTGTCATGGCATGACAGATACAGGAAGGTGGTTGCACTTCATATCCAACTGTCTTACGCACCACTTGATATGTGGAGCAAGAAAATAAAAAGAAAGTGCAATAATTTTATATTTTTATTAGGGCTAAATATAACAATAATTATTAATGCAATTTAGTTGGATCACATAAGTAGATTATTAGGAATAGAAAAATATAATCTTAAGCCTGTTACTCCGACAAAACACTTCTGACAGTGTCACATGGGAGATGGGACACCGCATGAAATTCATACTGGATTCTCTGGTTGGAAAACGGAAACTTCAATGCAGTAAAAATAAGCAGGTTATGGCTATATATCTTTTGAACAGAGCGGTGATTCTGATACCGGACACCAATTAATACAGAGATATCGTGATTCAGAAGAGGAAAGAATAATAGGGAACGGGAAGAAACACGGGCGGAAGTCCGAGTGCCTAGGGTTTACAAAGCCAAAGTCAGAAGATGATTTTTTTATTCTTTTTTTAACGCAATGATGTGTGTGTACAGAAAATAACTAACTTGGTGGAATGTTGTACATCTCTTTCCCGCACCTTGGACATATCAAAAAAATGTAATATTGAACTGGGAACTTGAATGTTTTCTTCTATACAATAAAGTGTGCACAAATATTTTACTAATAAAAAAAATTGTAATTTGTTTCTATTAATCAAAACATTTAATAATATCCTGCACTAATTTAAAAGGTACTACTTAAAAAACAAAAATAACATTTGATACTTTTAAAAGGCATTATTATATACATATAGTTGTACACTAGTATAATATGCCGTGACCCCGTCTAAAATTTGGACAGTGTGCCCATATCCTCAATTTTTCTCTGCTGATTTCTTATTGCACAACTATTGTATCCCAGTAATACTCTGAGCAAAAATGGACAGTGTCCCCATGTCCTCAATTTTCATCCGCTAATTTCTTATTCGAAAAAAAATATTTAGTCTTATATATTGCACAACTATTATATCCATGTAACACTCTGAGCAATATATATCACTCTATTGATTAGGACACAAAAGCATCATAGAAAATACCTCAGAAGGAGGATAAGACTAATGAGGACCAGATTCTGACCTCCAGGAGAAGAAAACAAGGCCACAAATCTTTCGTGGTAAGAAATCATTTAAAACATATAATTATTATAATGTAGATTAATAAAGCACGTGGTACTTAGAAAAAAAATTATGAAGTACAATAACATGATTGCTGAACAAGCCTATTAACGTTAAAGTAGCTCGTAGACCAAAGGGCAAGAATAAAATAATTACGAGGAACTTTTTAATATAATATAGCATTTAGTAACAAAGTACTTTAATGAATTATAATTAGAAACCAAGGTTTTCTAGGTTTGATATTTTAAGACAAGCAATGAGAACCAAGTATGTACAACTGCCACATTTGCAAACTACTTGATATATACCTTTACTATAGCAATTGCAGCAGAAACCGGATCCCTAACTCCGAGAACAGTCCAAACCAAAGAATTATCAGAACCAGCAGGGATTATTCCAATTGGAATTGAAATTGCTTCCCTTTGGTCGTCTCTGCTAAGAAGGCCATTCAAAACCTGCAAATTTGACTTTCCTTATTATTTTCAGCAGTAAAGCAGCTTACAAGAAGAAATAACTCAGGCCAAAGAGCAAAAACCAACTTTTTCTCAACATCAAAAAAAATATCCGAACTAAGCTGCAAAATATGCAACTAGCAGCATTGGCATGTTACAAAGTACATGTAGATGCTTTGATACATGTAACTGCCGAATAGCAACCAGCCAACAACAGAAAGAAGAGATCACATTAACTACAAATAGAACAGGATGGAAATAATACTCTCACAAGCATTAATCAATGGTCCTATAGAAACGGAACTGCAAAGAACTGGCAATGTAAGATCTATGTAGCCAACATTACTATCATAACATGAATACTTACACTTATCGGCCTTGTTCAGAGCCTTTCTTGATTATACAGAAATAGATAAGGATTCAGTATAAAGATGGAGAATGTTTGTGTGTGTGTGTGTGTGTGTGTGTGTGTGTGTGTGTGTGTCTAACTTAGTGGTTACTACCTAGTCTCGCCCCAGCTAAGCAACTTTACCATGTCTATATTCGTACTCTACAAGCAATGGACACTGCATCTACTGTCTGCATCAACAACAAAATACTGATCATGATTTCTACTTATTATCAAAATAACCTCTAGAAGAGGTACATGGATGTCGCATCCCACTCTTCAAATCCTCTAGATTCACTATATCAAATTCTTCTTGTTTTGCGAATTCAATATTGCTTTTTTCAGGTGGACAAACATACTTTTTCCAATTATCTTCTTTTAATTCCTACCAATGGTTACAATGTACACCATAACAGTAAAATAAACCAACAAGTGACATCACTGTTAACATGAGGATTCTAAAATATTTTGTATTATGTAAAAGAATAACCTCAAGTATAAACTTTGCAACAAGATCACAAAGTGGGATTGACTAACCTCGTTAACAATTCCATCGCCTCCAACACATATAATTCCTGGTGTAGAAGTACAATTCAAAATAAATAGAGAGAATACGATAATGATTATGACACAAAATTCAACACTAGATAAATGTAGGACAAACGTAAAAGGTTAAATACCGTCCGGACATGTATTGAAGTCTACACTGGATGCAAGATTTCTAGCATGTCCAGCAGCTGTTGTTTTGACTATCTCCAGTTTAAATCCTGCTAGCTGTAATAGAGTCCCGTATTATAATAAATTCAATAAAACAAAGTAAAGACAAAACTATGGACTGATTTCTACCATAGTTACTGTTGTCCACAAACTATGACATAGTTTTTAAAAGCGTGCTTACGCGCTGCACCCAAGCTGGAGCGCGCTGCACCCAAGCTGGAGCGCGCTGCAGAGGTGCAGTGCGGCCTCGCTTAAGCATGCAACGCAACACATAAGCACACTTCATTTTAGTTGGCAGATTTTGGACAAAGAAGTAATCTGGCCAGTCAATTAAAAGCAGATCTAGAAGTCTCACAGGCCAGGAATATATAACTGGGTAGCCCAGTCAAAACCCAGGAGCATGAGAAAGAAAAGATAAAGATAACAGGACAGAAATAGAATTATCACTAATTTGAAAAAAGGAATGAACTAATTTAATTTTCACTATAATTATAGATATAACTGTTTTGCTTTATGTTTAAACTGCTAAAAGACTAAAAAGTTTGTTGTGTTTTTGGTTAATAGTTCATTAGTTTTTTTTATCATGCCACGTGAGGCCATGGTTAGTCCAGGTCAGCAACAAGTAATTCTATTTAGTTTTTTTGTGAAGTTCTGTAAAAAGTTACTTTGTTAACATGTAAAAAAGAGTATTTAGTTTTACTGAAAAACAAAACAAACCAATAATTATTTTGGTATTTTAGCTAATAACTCAAATAAAAGCATTTCAGTCACGACATTTGGGGGCGTTTGTTTGGGAGGAAGGGGGGTGCGATGTTTAGAAGAACCATGATGGCCTCTCCAAAGTTTGAGTGCCCAACGAACTATTCAGTCTAGAAAGCAGCAGCACCATAATCTCTATTTGAAAAAACAACCAAATAAGAAAGGCAATAAATAGGTAAAAACCTTGATTTATAATTGCAATATCATCTCTGAACTGCTTTATATTTTGGTCTATTCTTGGAAGGGTATGGAAAGATGATTCTGAGGTATATAGAGAAATGGTTCAGCAGTACATACTTGACCATATTTGACCATATTTATCCTAATTTTTCCCAGAACTTAGCACAGATGTTGAAACTGACCGCAACAGATTATCCACTACCAGAACATCAGGTACATACCTTAAATATTGGTTCTACCAATCCATGGAAGACTTTACTTGAACGACCATGTCCAGACCGTGGATTTAAAATCACAAGCATTGTAGGTGGATGTTTACACTTGATATATGGTTCAAGAGGAAAGTCACTAAATAAAAAATCTGAACCCAGCTTCTTCGAAGAAACCAAAGGATGACGTGAACAGTTTACAAAACATTGCTGATCTGCAAACCCAGTAACCCACTGAACTGCTTCATCTATCGTGGAAGCCAAGAAGCGAAAATCCTTCCGACTTCTTCCAGATTTCTTAAAGCAAGAAAGGCCACGTGAGACCCTTTTAAAGGGGTACGCATGTACTGTAAATTGTCTCATGCCAAATGTGTAAGATACCTGCCAAAAGAATTAACAAAACACTGAGGTCACTTTACACATAAAAGAGGAAGAAAGCGTCGCCAACTGAATAGAACTTACCGAAACCACGTCCCCAAGAGATAACAGTTGTGAACCCCAAACCAGTGCCTTGCTTGTGAGCTTCGCATCAACACTGTCTTGGTTTGTTATATCAGTTGATGTGTTAGCATCACTACTCTTGTTTGTCTTTCTCTTGTCTAGAACCAACTTTCCAGAGAAAATATCATATCCCAACAAGTCAGATTTCTCATCTCCAATATCGATCCTATGTTCCTCCCCCTTTGATTTCTTAGGATCATCAATGCTGACACTGATTTCACCACGCTTTGAATTCTTCACTTTGCTACGCTTTTCAGGAAAGACAGTAGGGGATGAATGCTGCCCTGTTGCTACTTGAGAACAAAAGCTTAATCGGCGAGCTGAATGTTGAGGTGTCAATCTCAAGGAATTATTCTTGGAAAGACTGCCAGTCGTCTGCATACTGATCTTAAAGCACAGACGCTAGATGACAATGGAGCCGTTGCATGAGTCTTAGAGCAGATGATCAGCCAAAATCCGCAAGACCCAGTATAACATATAATCTGCTTGATTTATAAACACCAAATAGCATTAGTCTAGAAAACTAATACTCAGAGTATTGTTAATCACCATCCATGGCTCATACATATTCAGTATCTAGATTCTAGATCAGAATAATGAGAGGCTGATTCTAATAAAGGAATTTTTTTTTAATACTCTACTGTTAATTACATATAGTATTTAGATAAGTAACACTAAGAGAAAAGAAACTCTTGAGGGTGCCCTCATTTTTCTTGAAGGTCCCTCTTCTCTCATTGTTTCAACAATATATTCTTTGTAATTTTTCACAAATACTTCTTGAGATGCATATAAATGCATACAGGCATAAGTGCAAGTGTATGCGCACTGGCGCATCTGCCGTCACAATAGTAATAGTGAAACTTGCTTAGACATGATTACGTCCTTTGGTATTCTCTGTTTATTAATTGTACTTGTGCCCGCAAGTAAATTTTTACTAAATGCAGTAAAAGAGGGTACTCTAACCCCGAAAATACATTGGATGAATTTTCCAAATACCCTTGTAAGTTAAATTCAATTCTACATGGAGATATTTGGATACTTTTGATATACGAGCAACTATGTTTAATGTTTATAAAAGTATTGTAATGTTCATCTTCCTTTCAAGCACCACAATACAAAAGACTATCCCTGATGGCACGAGGGACATGATACCACTCGTCGAGTTACGTAGAGTCCTCACCCTGTCATCATGTTATGTGATGCATCACTTGATATCCACTGCTTCACACACTTTGATATAAATCTTCTTTTTATTTCTTCAGTTTCCTATTTAGACCTTGTGTGAGCTGACAATTTTTTTTATAGTTGTCCTCTATTGTGGTTATGTTAATCAGTATTCTTTTTCCTATACATTTATACATCGGCATTTAGCACGTGTTATGTAGCACGCGGTATTGTTGTACGTGTTATACATCGGCATTTATACATTGAGGAACTGATTAATACTATTTATTTTGTTATGTATTCAACTCAGAAAATTAAATCCTACTGTATTTTATATCAATTGTCTATGTACATAGTTAAGTTATTGTGATATCTACCTGGAAGATCTACATTTATTTCAAGATATAGCAAACTACTGTTTTCTGCATCGGAAACTAACCGTAATTGGTTTTCGTTATATTGTGTCCACCTACCTTTCCTTTACAACAAAGTAGTAAGTTTCGAACAGGTAAAATATGACATAGCAGTCTAGCCTACATTTTCAGCTTCACATTTCCTCCTCATCAAACACAAAAACTCCAACATCATTATATCAATTATCAACCACAACCTCAGTAGCACTTAATGATCTCTATATTAAACAAACCGAACAACACGAACACTTAACACAACAGAACCGATAAAACTCGCACCTTTACGCTCCGAACTTAAAAATTCCCCTAAAAACCTAAACAATCCACATTTCTCGAACACTTAACACAACAGAACCGATAAAACTCGCACCTTTACGCTCCGAACTTAAAAATTCCCCTAAAAACCTAAACAATCCACATTTCTCAATCCTCAATCATCACCTAACAATTTCCACATCTAATCGTAAAACTAAAAAACAGTAACAACACAATTCCAATTCAACTAGCAAAACGTGTTCAAAACTCAACCAATACTCGTAATCAACTACGCAAACAAACTATAGAGATCTAAACACACACACACACGCAGAGATATGATAAAAATACACAGAAAACATTAAAATTAGAGTAGAAAAACAGAAATTAACAACTCGATCTCAAAAACTAAACGATAAATTACCTTGAATTACTAATATACACACACAGTTGAAGACGCGCCGCAACTTTTGACCAAAATTAAGCGTGGAAAAATCGAAAATTGAGAATTGAAGATTGAAGAATCGAGTGTGAAGAGCGGGCGACCCGATTAGAGGCTCCGAATCCGATTAGAAAATCGCCATTGATGAAGACTGAAGAATTCTAGTGAGAGAGTTTTTTAGAGTGAGAAAGGGGGTTGAAGATGAAATTATAATATTTATTTTGTGTTTTAAAAATTAATATATGGATTTAATAAAGTATATGCTTGTAGTAATTTATTCGATTGAGGGTATAAATGGCAGAAGAAATTAGAGATGTTGTGTGTGTATATCCACTGGCGGCAGCTTATCTGGCAGAATATGAGGAGGATATGTAGGAATATTAAATTGATTTTTTTATGATACGAGATGTTTGACATTTTATTTTTTATTCGTTTGAGAAAATGTGATTTAAGAAAATAATATTTCTTTGTAAAAATAAAATAATGACACAATACTGGAAGTTAAAAGGTGGGGTGTACATACGGTAAGCTTGGGCTAAAAACTGTAAAATTAGGCAAATTATATATATTATTTACTATTTTTGTTTAATTTCTTTTTTTTCTAATCGAACACACTCACACACCCGTCATATATTTGACAAGGTTCAAACTCATCGGTATCTCTTAAAGAAAGAAAGTGAGGGACCTTGGAAATTATTATATATGTTATTTAGTATTTTTGGTTACTGTTGTAGGATTGAAGAATTAAATATTGAAAATGTCTCAATTTTGAATATTTAGATTTTTACAACGATAAAAAAGTGATTTAAAAATATGTGAATATTATAATTAGTGATGATTCTTCCCTCTTTTCTTTTTTTAATTCATTGATTGATTGATTTTTTAACATTTACTAATCGAGTAGATCATATTAAAGTACATATTTTACATTTGAACATAAGGGATGTGTGGAAGAAGTTGCCTTTTCTTGTCATATTAAAGGTTGTTGGGGTAGGTAGTTTAGGGAATATAAGTTATCAGATTACTTTATTAAAGCATCAAAACATGACTAACTTTTGTCCTACATTTTATTTTCAAGCATACACTAATTCAGGGTGCAATATTGGTTATAGCCTTATAGGTCCCTAGTAACTCTGCTGTAAAATACACATATTTAATTTATAAATTATTTATAAGAAATTCTAGATATGCTTAGACCGGTATGTAGCGAGTAAACAACTCATGCTTAGTATATAAATTTCATATTGAGCACAGCAAAGGAGCCAAAAAGATAATTTTTGGGGTGTGGGATTCTGCCCCAAAATTTTAAGAATTAAAATTATTTAAAATTTTAATTAAAATATATTAAAATTAGAAAAGTGAAAACTAAAAAAATAAACAATTAAAAGAGAATATTATCCAAACTAATAAATGAAATTGATAGAGTTAATATTATCCGTATATTTTTTATTAACCAAACTAAAACTACTCGTTCTTTTTTTTCTTTTTTTTCTTTTTTTGAAATAAACGTACTTGCATTAATAAATTTCAGAATCAATTACATGACGGCTAAAATCAGGAGGAGTAACATTCCACTCCCCTAAGCCTGACTCAGATAATGCAGCTTTTGCTAAGATATGTGCTACACTATTTGCAGACCTATACACAAACTCAATTAGCACATTATCCAGGTGCTTTAATAAGTAAACACAATCAGAAACAATTGTGTTAAAGTATGTGTTTCCCTTCATTCCCTTACAAGCATTCGCTAAAATTTGTGAGTCCGTTTCCACAATGCAATGATGTATTCCATTGCCTTTAGCCCACATCAAAGCTTCCTTAAGGCTAAGGGCTTCAGCCTCCTTGGGCTGCCAGGATCCTTGCTTTCGGAGACACTGAGCTCTAATAAATCTTCCATGTTCGTCCCGGAGCACACACCCTAACCCGATACTACCATTCTGGAAAATGGCTGCATCGATGTTCATTTTAACCCATCCCAATGGCGGCTTACACCATTTTCTTCTGCGCTCCACCTGTTGACTACTTTCTTTTATTTCCAGCCTTCTAGCCTCTTTCCAATCATCTAGCAGTTTGACAGCAGCAGCCTTCACACCAAAAGCTGATCCGTTAGCTTTTTCCCAAACCCATTTATTCCGACGGTTCCACAAGCTCCAACATAGCATTCCTATCTGCACACATTATTCCCGGGTAGCCAATGCAAATGCTTTATGTAGTACCTCGAACGCTCTTTCCTGACTCCCTGCTGGTTGAAACAAGTGTTGTAACCCCGTACCAGCCCAGGCTGTTCGAGCAAAATCGCATTCAAACAGGACATGCCCATCCGTTTCGACATCCCTATGACACCAGGGACATTCAGCAGTGATCTCCACCTTCTTAGAACCTAACGCTTGGGTCGTAGGCAAACACCCTTTGCAAACTCGCCATAAAAAAACGATAATCTTCCCTGGGAGTTGCAATGACCATAGTCGATTCCAAAACTTCGCATAAGCACCATTTTGATCCCCCTGTAGAGTATTATAGCAGCTTTTCACAGTGAATTTCCCGTCCTTGTCCAACATCCAAAACCAAGAGTCAGCCCTAGGCCTCATGGGTATTGGAATTCTAGTTATTAGCTCTCTATCCCTCATGTTACATATATCCCTCAAAATATCATAATCCCACCCATTTTGCTCTTCATTCATCAAACCTTGCATTGTGATCTCCTTTAACTCCTCTGGCGTACTAGTAGTAAGACATCCATCCGCAGCACACGGTAACCAGGGTACCTGTCATACCTTTGTACTAGCACCGTCTCCAATGCTTCTCCTACTACCTGTTTTGACCACATCTTGAGCTTCCATAATACTACGCCACATGTAGCTAGGATTTGCTCCCATCTCTGCACCAAGAAAATCCGTATGCAGGAAGTATCTAGCTTGCATGATATCTGAGACTAAAGGATTTTCTCGAGTTAAAATTCTCCACCCCTGTTTCGCTAACATCGCTTTATTAAAAAAATTTAGATTTCTACAACCTAGTCCTCCTCCTGACTTTGGAAGACAGAGCTTCTCCCATGAGGTCCACCTTATACCCTTACCATTTGCTCCCTGCCCCCACCAAAATCCGTTCATCTTCTTCTCGATTCCATCACATACAGACTCAGGGAGTAAGAATAAGCTCATCCAAAAATTTGGAATGGCTTGTGCTGCTGTTTTAAGAAGGATTAATTTGCCCCCCTTTGAAAGACTCTTATTATGCCAACCTTGCAATTTCTGGCCCACTCGATCTTGTAGAAAACCAAACACCTCTGTTTTGTTCTTACCCACATACATCGGCATTCCCAAATACTTCCCAGCATGTCTTGTCTCTGGAACCCCAAGCTTCGTACATATCTTTGTCCTTTCTTCTGTACTTGTATTTGGGCTAAAGCATATACTCGACTTACTGTAATTTACAGCTTGCCCCGATAGCCTTTCATACCTGGTCAGAATATTCTTCAAAATGGCAGCTTCTGTTTCAGATGCACGAATAAAAAAGTAACAATCATCCGCGAAAAATAAGTGTGAGATAACCGGTGTTTTCCTAGCTATTTGACATCCATGCAACAGTCCAGTTTCCTCATGTCTTCTCACAATAGCACTCAGGCCTTCTGCACATAAGATGTAGATATACGGTGACAATGGATCTCCTTGACGGATCCCCATTTGAGGCTGCACTTCCCCAAAAACCTCCCCATTATGCACAAAACTATAAGTAACAGATGTAATGCACGACATCACTCTATCAATCCATTGTTGGTGGAACCCAAACTTGCACATCATATTTTTTATAAAACCCCACTCGAGTCTGTCATACGCTTTTGACACATCCAGTTTCAACCCTGCCAACCCAGTCTTCCATTTCGTTCTCCTCCGAATGTGATGATTTACCTCAAAAGCAATGAGCGCATTATCTGTAAGCAGTCTCCCTTCGATAAAAGCGCTTTGTTTATCAGATATTATAGCAGGGAGGCATTTCTTCAACCTGTTCGCCAGAACTTTGGATACAATTCTCATCAAAACATTACATAGTGATATTGGTCTTAATTCTGTCATTTGTTGTGGATGTTTAACCTTGGGAATGAGGCACACAAGTGTCCGATTTAGGCCTACCGGGAGCTCTCCAGTTGTAAAAAATACCTTACACACCTGAGCTATATCTTCCCCAACTATACTCCAATATGTCTGAAAGAACGCCGGGTTAAAACCATCGGGACCTGGAGACTTATCTGGATGCATACTGAACACAGCTTCCCGAACTTCTGCACTTGTTATTTCCCTCATTAGATCATCATTTTGTATATCAGAGACTCTACACACCTTCTCTCTGTCAGACAAGTTTGTATTCTCATTTGACGATTTGAATAACGTGGAAAAATACTCAATAATAATGTTTTGAATTTCTGTTTTATTCTCATGCATAACCCCATTAACATCCTTCAGCCCTCCTATAGTATTATGTTGTTTCCTCGCTGCTGCATACTTATGAAAAAAACGAGAGTTCTGATCCCCCTCCTTAAGCCAAAATTGTTTAGCGCGTTGCTTCCAATAGATCTCCTGTTTTTCGAGTAAACACAGGTAGCCCCATCTTGCCTCTCGATACTCATCTAAACCTTGATTATCTCGTCTGGACCGAAGTTTTCTCATTTTATCTCTAAAATCACCCAGCTGCTTCCGCATATCCTGAATCAAACCACCCCCCCATTCCTCCAATTTAGAACAACAATCAGCCAGCTTCATCATGATATCAGATGTATCATCACGGTTCCAACACTCCTGAATTAAGTTGAGACATTCATTTTCCTTAATCCAAACATTTTCAAACCGAAACCTTTTTACCTTTGGCATATAAACTCTCCTATTTAACTGAAGGTAAAGTGGCAAATGATCTGAGGTCCAGCACTCGAACTTCCGCTTGAGGAAAAAATTCCCTCCATTCTTGAGTTGCCATTCCTCTGTCTAACCTCTCCTGGACCCAGTTTATACTGCCCCTCGACTTCTCCCAGGTAAACCTATCTCCTGTAAAGCCCAAGTCTTCTAACCCACAATCGAGAACCGTTTCAGTAAAGCCTTCCATTAATCTTCTCGGGTGCACTCTCCTCCCTCTCTTCTCCTCCTTACCCATAATATCATTAAAATCCCCAAAGATGCACCATGGTAAGGAGGATTTGCTTGCTAAACCCCTCAACATATTCCATGCCTCTCTCCTTCTTTCTCTTTCTGGAAATCCGTAATAACCTGTATACCTCCATCTACCTATTTGATCATTCGTCACCTCAAAGTCGATATAATTGCTACAGGTTTCCTTTATATGAATCCCTCCCTCCGTTTTCCATAGTAACGCTAAACCCCCACCATGCCCCTGAGGTTCTATAACACAACATCCTGCAAACCCTATCCGATTACAAAGTCATCCCAAATCTATACTATATTATTAAAGCCGAAACATTGAAAGTTTTGGTTTTCGGTTAATGGTCGATTTTTGGTTTTCGGTACTTTTTCTAATTAATAAATTAATAATATAATCAAAATTTGGGAAAGTTTTATTCTACATTAATATTTCACTATATTTTACTACATAAAAATCAAATAATATTGAAATCTAATCAAAAAAAATGGAAATGTGGGATCTAATTTGTTTAAATTTAGGATACACCGCTACAAATATACTTCTTTATTTTTAGGATAACGAAAGCTAATACAAATCAAATCTTTAATGGAATTGTATTATTGTCAAGTTACCAAAATAGTAACTAGATGATTGACTTTTATAATTAAAATATTTTTTTTCTAACAAAATCTACTCATATTCCAAAAATATCATTATAATTATTTTTAAATTAAAACATATAACCTTTTATATTTGTTATTACTAAAATTTATGTTTTCCAAAAATATGAGTGCAATCCTTACTTATTTATTTTAAAACCTATTTTAATACTCTATTTAATATATAATAAAATAATATAAAATAATAACTAATTGATTGCCTTTCATAATTAAAAAAAAATCTAACAAAATCTATTACTTTTCCAAAAATATCATGACAATTACCTTTAAATTAAAACATAATATCTTTTATATTTGTTATCACTAAAATCTCTATTTTCCAAAAATATGAGGTGCAGTCCTTACTTATTTATTTTAAAATCTATTTTAACAATCTATTTAATAAATAATAAAATAATATAAAAATATTAACTAGCTGATTGCCTTTTATAATTAAAACATTTTTTTTCTAACAAAATCTACTTCTTTTCCAAAAATATCACGGGCAATTACCTTTAAATTAAAATATATTACCTTTTATATTTGTTATCACTAAAATCTCTATTTTCCAAAAATATCAAGTGCAACTCTTACTTATATATTTTAAAACTTATTTTAATACTTTTAATTATTTTAAAAAAAAATTATCTATTTTAACAAGTGAACGTATTTTTTTTAACAAATACTTAAAACATATCATCATTAAAATCCATACTTTCCAAAAATATGAGGTGCAATCCTTATTTATTTTAAAACCTATTTTAATACTCTATTTAATAAATAATAAAATAATATAAAAATAGTAACTAATTGATTGCCTTTTATAGTTAAAACGTTTTTTTAACAAAATCTACTTCTTTTACAAAATTATCACGGGCAATTATCTTTAAATTAAAATATATTACCTTTTATATTTGTTATCATTAAAATATCTCTTTTCCAAAAATATCAAGTACAACTTATATATTTTAAAACATATTTTAATATATTTAATTATTTAAAAAAACTTACCTATTTTTTTTTCTAACAAAATTTACTTATTTTCCAAAAATATCACGGGCAATTACTTTTAAATTAAAATATATTACCTTTTATATTTGTTATGACTAAAATTTCTATTTTCCAAAAATATCAAGTGCAACCTTTACTTATATATTTTAAAACTTATTTTAATACTTTTAATTATTTAAAAAAATTACCTATTTTAATAAGTGAACGTATTTTTTTTAAAATACAATTAATATAATTAAAACACATCTAAAAATATTATGGGCAGTTACTTTTTTTTTAATTAAAACATGTTAGCTTTTCTATTTGTCCTTATTAAAAAAACTTACTTATTTTAACATGTCAACGTATTTTTTTAATAAATAGAGTTAATATAATTAAAACACTTCTAAAAATATCACGGACAATTACTTTTTTTAATTAAAACATGTTAGATTTTCTATATGTCCTTATTATTAATATTATTTTATTATAAAATATTATTAATAATACCTCATTTATCTTCCTCGGCCTAATTTGTATTTTTTTTATATTTTTTTATTTTCCAATGAATATTTAAGTTTCTCATTTTACAATTTATCATATTAATTTTTATTTTATTTAATATTTTCCGTTCACATTAAATTTTTTAGTTTATTATTTTTTAAGGCCCGTGCCTTGCACGGGTTATAGACTAGTACAAATTAAAATTACTAGCCTATAACCCGTACATGGCACGGGTCTTAAAAAATAATAAACTAAACAATTTATTGTGAACTGAAAATATTAAAATAAAAATAAAAATTAATATGATAAATTATAAAATGAGAAACTTATATATTAACTGGAACATAAAAAAATATTAAAAAAATACATATGGGGCTGAGAAAGATAAATGAAGTATTATTAATATTATTTTATAATAAAATAATTAATAAAATATTAATAATAAGGACATATAGAAAACCTAATATGTTTTAAATAAAAAAATAATTGTCCGTGATATTTTTAGAAGTGTTTTAATTATATTAATTGTATTTATTAAAAAAATACGTTGACATGTTAAAAAAAGTAATTTTTTTAATAAGGACAAATAGAAAAGCTAATATGTTTTAATTAAAAAAAATAACTACCCGTAATATTTTTAGATGTGTTTTAATTACATTAATTGTATTTATTAAAAAATGCTTTGACTTGTTAAAATAGGTAAGTTTTTTTAAATAATTTAAAGTATTAAAAATAGGTTTTAAAATATATAAGTAAGGGTTGTACTTGATATTTTTGGAAAAGATAAATTTTAATGATAACAAATAAAAAAGGTAATATATTTTAATTTAAAGGTAATTTCTCGTGATATTTTTGGAAAAAAATAGATTTTGTTAGAAAAAAAATGTTGTACATATAAAAGGTGAAACCCTGATATTTTGATGATAACACTAACAACAAGCTGGGTTAAGTGTATTGTACTAACATGGTTTTGCATGAAATAAAAGCTATGTATTTTCTAACAAAACATGTTGTAGCAGCTAGCTGGCAGACTAATTTTCTATGCAGGCAGCAAGCTGGTAGAGAAATTTTGTATACAGGCAGCAAGCTGGCAACATATCCAGCAGATAGAGTTTCGGTCCTATTTTATAGGAAATCTTCTAGGAACTGATTTGTAAGAACTCTATCAGTTATATAATTCGTGGATATATATATGGGCTCAAATTATTTCGAAATTATTTTCATATATATAAAATTCCTATATTATAGGAAGTTGTTTATAAACGTTTTATCTTTTAACAACTTCTATTTTATTGGGCTTTTCAAACCAGTTGAACTTTTCTTGTTTTCTCTATTCTTCTGGTTTCTAACGTTACTTTCATGAACGTTGGACTTTAATTAATCAAGGAACAAAAACGTGAGACTTGGAGTCAAGACCGTTGGTTGTTGGATTAATTCAAAAACCATTTGTTCATTATATAAATACTTATGTGTTTTTCATTCTCAGTTGTTGGACAACGTTTTAAAGAAAACATAAGTATTATCAAAGGCTGATTTGCAAAATCTTTACATACTTGAGCTCTTATATATTATACGATATATATTCTTGATTAGAGTTCATAGTTTCGGTTGTAATTCATTATATCTTTGTATTGTTCAACTTGTAAGTTGGTAGTTGCTGGTTTTGTGAGCTTGGGAAACAAGGGTTCAAGGAACTTGATAGCTAGAAGAGTTTATACTTGGATTAGTATAGTACTTAGAGAGATGTGTTCGAGGAACAAGGTGTTTCAGCAAGCTGCTAACAGTAACAGGGAGATCAGGGAGATATATTATTCTATTGTGTAATTGTAATTCACTTTGATCAATAATATATTCCTTTGCCGTGTTGGTAAAGGACGAGGACGTAGACCTATAGGAGATAGGGGTCGAACCTGGCTAAAATTGCTGTGTGTTCTTTATTTTCTGCACATATTTTATTCTGCTTTGAACAACGTAGCTAGCTGCCACTCTATATTCTGTAAACTCAGTAAGCTGCCAGACAGCAAAAACAGACTGATTTTTGCTTTTTCAGTCACATAACTTGGTAATAATTAAAATCGGTCATTGTTAGTCATAACACCTATTCACCCCTCCCCTCTAGGTGTTGATTTACATTTGGTATCAGAGCATTGGTATACTAATCTTTCTGTAACAGGAAAAGTATCGATCAAATGGCTGACAATTATCCCGAAGGAAAGTCTGACTACCGAGCTCCTCTCCTCACTGGAACGGACAATTACAACTGGTGGAAAGGGCGTATGGAAACATATTTATCCAGAGATCCACTTGTTCTAAGGGTTGTTCAAAAGGGTCCATATGTATTCCTTGATAAAGATGGCAAAGATAAGGATGTTGATGATCTTACTACTGATGAATTGATCAAATTTGGATATAATGGAAAGGCAAGGAATTCTCTCATGAATGGGCTTAATCAAGCTGAGCATGACAAAGTATCTTCTCTTAAATCAGCAAAGGAGATGTGGGATGCATTGGAAACTTATCATGAAGGCTCAGCATCTTTGAAGAAGGTCAAACTCAGCAAGTTAATGAATGAGTTTGGAAATTTTAAACTCAAAGAAGGTGAAACTATCAAAGAAAGTCAAGCTAGATTTCAAGTGAACATCAATGCACTTAAGAGACTTGGCAAAACCATTCCTCAAGATGAAATCAATATGAAAGTTCTAAGTGCGGTGCCATTTATTTATGAACCCAAAGTTACTTCCTTGGAGTCTTCTTCAAATCTTGAAACTATGGATCATCTAGCTGTCTTTGCTGAGCTAGAACAATTTGAAACCAAGATACTTGAAAGCAAGATGGAATCTGTTAGAGCTCCAGTCGAAAAGATGAAGAATCTGGCCTTACACTCCAGTAGCAGCAAGCTGGTCTCAGATGCAGAATCAGAATCTGATGAGGAATTGGCTCTTATGTCCAGAAAAATCAAGAAGATGATCGAAAAGAGGAACAAGCTGAAGAAGGAAAAAGGAAAAGCTTTTGGAGCAAGAAGAGAGTCAAGAGATTCAAAGGATGATGCATGTTTTGAATGTGGCAAGAAGGGACACTTCAAAAGGGACTGCTACAAGCTGAAGAACAAGCCTAGGCAGCAAGCTGCCTCAAAGGACAGAATGAAATCTAAAGCTCTTTTGACATGGAGTGATGATGAGAACTCAGCTTCTGATGATGAATCAAGTGATGAGATGGTGAACCTAGCTCTTGTTGGTCTGGATGATGAAGACACTATGCGAGGAATCACTGAAGATGGCCTTGTAGAAAGTGATGCTTCAGATTTGGATGACAATAGTAGTGAGGTAAACTCTATAAATTCTGATTCAAATTCTAGTAATCATTCATTAGATGAACTAACTTTGCAGAGACATAGTACTATATCTATTGTGGAGTTCATGGAATTAAAGAATGAGAACAATGAACTTGAAAAGAAGAATGCTTCACTTCGAAAGATGATTTCTGAGATATTGGCTGAAAAGACTCCATCAAACAATCATGAAGATCTTATTTCTGATCTCAAAGGAAAGTTAACACAACTTGAGGGGTTCAACAAATTACTTCTCAAAAGAAATGATACATTGATGAAGGAACTCAGCGAGCTACGTGCAGAAATTGAAGCTAGAGATGTATGTCTTGAGACATTCAAAATCAAAGAATCCATCTCAATTGAAGCTACTCAACAAGCTGAGAAGATAAAAGAATTGGAAGCTGAAGTTGCAAAGCTTGAGAAAGGCATGGGAAAATTTGTTCAAGGAGAGGAAGTATTAAAGACTATTATGAAACAAACAAAAGTTCCTGTGGAAAAAGAAGGACTTGGAATGCCTTCTACATCAAAGACCAAGGCTTTTCAATATGAAGGCAAACAGGGTATACCATATAATTATGCTATGCCGTGGAAAATTTGCTACAAATGTGGAAAGAAAGGTCATTTGTCACACCACTGCCCGACAGAGAACACTAAGCCAGCAAGCTGGAACAAACAGACTACTTCTGGGCAGCAAGCTACCAGAACAAGGAGAACAGGAAACCAAGCATCTAAAGTGGTCCAAATATGGATCAAGAAATCTGAATTGAATGTTCTTTATGTTTTATCAACTAACCATGCTGGACCCAACAAAATTTGGGTACCAAAACGTTGAGTGGTTTTGTTCTTTGTTTTGTAGGTATGTCTTGTGGTCAAAGTCAATGCAAATCAATGGATATTGGATAGTGGATGTACAAGACATATGCGTGGTGATAAATCTCAGTTCCTTAGCCTCAAGATGAAAAAGGGTGGTAGTTTTACAATTGGTGATAGCAAAACACTCTGCATTCTTGGAAAAGGAACAATTGGTAATAGTAACATTTCTATTGATAAAGTACAATATGTTCAAGGTCTTAAATATAATTTGCTTAGTATAAGTCAATTATATGATGATGGACATACTGTTGTTTTTGATAAAGAGAAATGTATTATTAATGTTGGCACTAACAAAGTCCCCCTAGTTGCTAGAAGGGAAGGAAATATATATATGTTGGACTTTGAGATACAGGAAGTAGGCTGCTGTTTAGCTACTGTGAATACAAACCCAAATCTTTGGCATAGAAGGCTAGGACATGCTCATATGGACTTACTCAGCAAGATGTCTACAAAGAAGCTAGTTAGAGGACTACCCAAATTGAAGTATGTCAAAACGGAAACCTGTTCGGCTTGTCAATTAGGCAAACAAATCAGGACTCCACATAAGTCAAAGACAATGGTATCATCTTCTAAACCTTTAGAGCTTCTCCATTTGGATTTATTTGGTCCGGAAGCATATAAAAGCACTGGAGGTAAATAATATGCATTCGTTATTGTTGATGATTATTCTAGATATACATGGGTATTGTTTCTTCGTACTAAAGATTGTGCTTTTAGTGAATTTGGAAAGCTAATCACTTTACTTGAGAACATGTTGAATACAAGAATTGTAGGTATAAGAAGTGATAGAGGAGGTGAATTCATCTCAAAAGGCTTCATTGATTATTGTGAAGAAAGAGGTATTTCACATGAATTCTCTGCTCCAAGAACCCCACAGCAAAACGGAGTTGTGGAAAGAAAGAATAGACCTTTGCAAGAAACTGCAAGGACTTTGCTGCAAGAAAGCAAGCTGCCAAGGAGTTTCTGGGCAGAATCAGTCAACACAACAAGCTACGTTCTGAACAGAGTGCTTATCAGGCCTATTCTCAACAAAACTCCATATGAATTGCTAAGGAATAAGAAGCCAAACATTGGATATTTCAAGGTTTTTGGCTCCAGGTGCTTTGTACTCAAAACTATTGATAGAGATGGTAAATTCGATGCTAAATCTTATGAAGCAATATTTTTGGGTTATTCTTTAACAAGTCGTGCTTATAGAGTGTATAATACATCTAAACGTATTGTTGAAGAGTCTATAGATGTTTCATTTCAAGAGTCTAATGTTGATCTGTCAAGAGATGAGGAAGATATTGCAGGTGCAGGTGATGACAGCCAGCTGCCAGTGACAAATACTGTATCGCAGCAAGCTGCCAACCAGTCTAAGACCACTACAGAAGCTGAAAAGCCAACTGAAACCTCTTCTCCAATAGATGACACTATTGATAAGTTGTCAAAGCTCACCTTGGAAGGTCCAAGAGGTCAGAGATCACAAGAAAAGATGCCTATCTATGAAGGTGGTGAAGCTTCTCCTCCATCCAAGAGAATTCGAGTACATGCGGAAGTCATAGCTCAACATTCATTGCCAAAGTCAAAAAGAACAGTGAAGAATCATCCTCCAGAGTTGATCATTGGTGATAAATCAGAAGGAATCAAGACAAGGAAGGGTCAAGCCAACTTTTGTGCATTTGCGGCCTTTCTAGCTCAAGAGGAACCAAAGAATGTCAAAGAAGCACTTCAAGATGAGAATTGGATTATGGCAATGCAAGAAGAACTCAATCAATTTGAAAGATGTGATGTTTGGGAACTTGTGGAGCCACCTAAGGATGCTTCAATCATTGGTACTAAATGGGTCTTCAAGAACAAAGTTGATGAATTTGGTACGGTTACTCGGAAAAAAGCAAGACTTGTTGCACAAGGATATAATCAACAAGAAGGAATAGATTTTGAGGAAACTTATGCTCCGGTTGCAAGGCTCGAATCAATAAGGATGCTACTTTCCTTTGCATGCTTCAAGAAGATCAAGCTACATCAAATGGACGTAAAAAGTGCATTTCTCAATGGATTCTTAAAGGAAGAAGTCTATGTCAAGCAACCCCCTGGTTTTGAGAATAAGAAATTTCCAAATCATGTTTTCAAGTTGAAGAAGGCATTATATGGATTGCGGCAAGCTCCTAGATCATGGTACGAAAGGTTAAGTAAGTTTTTGATCAAAAATGGATTCATTCGAGGTAAAATTGATCCCACATTATTTACTAAACATAATGGTACTGATATTTTAGTTGTACAAATATATGTGGATGATATTATTTTTGGATCTACTAATGATGCTATGTGTAAGTGGTTTTCTAAGTGTATGCATAGTGAGTTTGACATGAGCATGATGGGAGAGCTCAACTACTTTTTGGGTCTTCAAATTAAGCAAACTTCATAGGGTATTTATGTGCATCCACTACTAGAAAAAGTGTAATAGACATCAGTTTCTGGCCGTTGTCTGAGTATTTTTCGACCGATGTCTTTGTCGGTGATGTTAAAAGCTACCCCATTAGACATCGGTTTTTCACCGATGTCTAAAAACCGTGTATACATCGGTTATAATTACTTATCTGATGTTTATGTTAAACATTTTTGCTTAATAGTGATGAGCCTCAGTTTTATATTGTTAAATTACTTGTGTTAGATGCAAATAAACACATGCCACACAAAGTATAATTCGACATATACATCATTTGTTGAGGAAAAAAATGATGTCTAATGACTAGTATACATCATAATCCTCACTAAGAACTGATGTGTAAGACACTGTTATACATCGGTTTTACCTAATGTTAGAGATGCACTTAGACATTGTTTCTTTGTTTTTTGCCCGATGTTAATGATGCACCTACACATCGGTTTCTGTTGAAAGTTCGTTGTCTGATTTGTTATTACAAATCATTTTTCTGTTTCCTAACCGTTGTGCAATTTGTTATTAGACATCGAAATTGTTCTACATTTTTGTTGTGTGTATGGTTATTAGACATCGAATTTTATACGCTTTACATTTAAAAACTGATGTGGTTTTTATTGTTACAAACAAGGATTTATTTCAAAATTTGATGCCCAGAAAAACAAAATTAACATTATTTACTCGGAACCACCATAATCCAAACATTCAAACACTGTCATTAAAACAACCAGAAATTCAGAAATATTGTAGCTTAATCCTTAAACATCCATACGATAACCAATGTTTACGGAATTAGCCAACCCAAAGCAATATCACAAACTACCTACCGCATCCGCAAAACCAACAAAAACACCAGTACCTACCATCCACTAGTTCACTACCTACCATCCGCAAAACCAACAAAAACACCAGTACCTACCATCCACTAGTTCACTACCTACCATCCACAAAAACACCAGATCACTACCATCCACAAAACAACCAAACTCCTAGAAATACCATCCACAAAAACAACCAAACTACTAGAAAGTTATCACCATCAGATCAGGTAGTAATTAATAGTCTAAATGCACATCTGATCAATAGATTCTGTTAAATACGGTCTTGGATGAACTCGAGTGCCTTAATACGCACCTCATCCAGCTCGCCCTCATTGTAAGTCCTTCGAGTCTTGTTCAGCCACTACAAAAACAACAAATATCAAAACTAATTATTTTAGTAAACACAATTACATCACAAGACAACTTACTATATCTTTGTTACATGTCCATACTAACTTATGTACATAGAGACATTTCAATGGAAAAAAAGACACATTTTGTTTACCTTTGTGGCAAATGTCAATTCCTTATCCTCGATAATTTCCTTCATGTAGCGCATTACAACGTAACCACATTCATGGCCACCTGGTTGTTTAGGAGATCCCTATTTTAATAAAAAAAAAAAAGACACGTGAGGCACACCTTGGCAAATAAACCAATAACTTTAATTATGTAGTATTAGAACGAAATGCAAAAATACTTACACTGAGATAGTTTAATTTCGGTATCTTGTTGCCCCTGCCTATTTCGGAATTGAAACTTTTCACTGCACTGTACAAGAAAAAGACCATATGTCAAAAGCCAGGAATGCTTCTAAATTCATAAAAATCTTACAGTTATTAAGTTACCTTCTTAATGCATTTTCTAGTGCTGGAAATTTTATTGGATGAGATAATGGATTGAGAATGTAAATTTCACCGTCCCAAATAATAGTCAAAATCCAGTGCACACTATTTTTAATGAGAAAAATATTCCAAAGTCAGAAATTAAAGGAAATTTATAGATTACAAAAATATAAGTGTTCAAAGTTACTAGAATAAAGATTGCACTTACTTGTGATTATGCGGCAGAAAAAATATGCGATCGGCATTACCCTCTTTGAGCCGTTTTACAATGTAATTTTCAAAATCATCATTGAGGTGAAATGTCGATCCCGGATCAATAAAAGCAAATGTCTCAGATTCATCCGTACCACTTAACTCAGTATGCAAGTGCCTACAAAAAAAATATTAACATTATAAATGGAACTCCAATAGTTAAAAAAATAAAATAAAAAATGGAACTTACAGCATATAAGCTGATATTACAGCTTGGCCAATCATATTAAACTCCAACAAAGCCAGAATATTCTCATGTAACAGATAAATGGTTTTTTCATGTCCAAACACCTCCTCACGACATGAAAGCTGTATTGAGATCCCATAAGTTTTCATCCAACACGTTGCATGTTTATACAATAAATTAAAGCCCTTCGGCACTTTTGCAGTTGGTTTTGCTTCAACAAATAGAGCCTTCAGCTTATGCACCTCACTTTTCTTCCTTATTGGCGCCAATTCTCTTTTCTTATTCTGTAATAATCAAACCATAAAAATATAAGCACGATTTTATTTCAACAAATCATGCATATGCATGGAAAATGAAATGTAAATTTTTAGGTAAATCATACCACACTAGTAATAGGATAACTGATTAATTCTTCGGGCCATGCAACATAAGAGCCAACAGCTTGTAGGACAGTCTCAATTTCACCAGGTACTGGCACCGGAATTAGTGCTTTTTCTTTGATGAAGCCCTCAACTGACACACGTAGACATCCAGGTGGCATAGGCCTTCCATGTATAGATTCAGTGAAATTACCACGAGGGGGAAAAACAAGACCAAAAGCAACCTTGTTGTCTATGGTGTTCGCCGCCAACTCACATTTTTTACCATCCTAGAATTTCAATAGATAAAGGTCAAAATCCATTTAAAATAAAAAACATGTGAGTAATTACATTATATATATACCAAATTTTGAGGAGGCGGTGGGGGAGGAGTCTCAACACAATCTTCACCATCAACATCCAACACCAATCCTTTAGCAGTTGCTGGTTTTATTTTCTCTTCTGCTGCATCCACTTGATCGACACTTCCTTTTTCAGATAATTTTGGGGAGCCATCAAACATTGCCTTCAAGCGAGCAATCTCCGCCTCTAGATTCTGCATCTTCTCTGACATCTTTTGATCACGGGCCATCAACTCTGTCTTTGTGATTCGTATCTTTTTCTCTCTCGGTAATTTGAAGAATGCTTTTGGAGTAATGTACCCTCCAACTCCCCGGACCCTTCCCGGATGCTCAGGAGTTTCCAGTGCCGTAGTCAGGACATCTTCACCTGCAGGTGGGTGAAATTCACCCTTCTTCTTGGACTCCAGTAGTGTATCCTATATAATGACATGAACATAGTAATATCCAGTAGTCTTGAAAATGGAATAATTAAATTAACCATCATAACAGATGCTTACAATTTTTTGGAACACTCCAACCAAACCTTCATCAATCTGGTCCTCCTTCGCATTTTGAGCCTTCTTCGTCTTTCGAGCCTTCTTCCACATAATTGCCCTATCAGGCTCTTCTCCCGGCTTCAACTTCCCCTTCTTAATTTGTTCCTCCTTTAAACCAATGTAGCCCTTTCTTGACATGCGATGAGGGTATTTCCGCTTACGGACTCTCATACTTTGTGCATCATGAATTTCCTACAACAATTTTTTTTACGATTTAGTAATAATAACAATCGATCGTGCAGAAGAATAATTAATGTACATAATTGATAAAAATTTAAGATATGCATTAACAATAAAATCACATATACCTTCCAACCAGGAGCAGACCTCTGTGCAACAAATCTTTTCCAGGCTGACCTACCAACAAACTCATATTGCTTTGGTGGCCTTAACAATTGTTTCTTTTGTCCGATAAATGGTAGCACAAATTTCTTCGTTAAATTAGTCTTGAACTGTCTCCATTTAGTGCCGGCAGACTTCAGGACAGCGTCCTCACATCGTCGTTTAACTTTGAATGTATCCTAACAAGGAAGCATATAAACATTCGTAAGAATATGTAATCAATATTTAAAAAAATATATAAATTAAACAAATTTATAAAAATTATAGTCTACCTGAACATCGAGCCAAAGCTTTGATTTTAACTCAGGATCCACATGAGGCCAGCTTGGTTTGTCGATGGGGATCAATGTCCTAGCCAGCATCCCAATATAAGACTGCAATTTAGCCCTAGTACTCCCATTAGGAGCTCCCAACTCATTGCATGTAACTTTGAGCTTCTTGCCACGAGCTTTCTTCACAATCACTTTGTACATGGCACATACACCTCGCTTACCTCCAGATTTGTTTTGCGAGCTTTCAGTAGTAATAACAGCGGGTTGCTCTGGGTCTAACTGTGGAGATTCTGATGCATGTGTCGAGTTTGAGACATGAGGCTCTGATGCTTTGTCCTCTATCTCCAGCAGTTTGGTTGCATTAGAGCTGCCATTATTATTTTTAAGTTCTGCTTTCTTTTGCTTCTTTGCTACCATTTCTCTCGTATTTCTTCAATCTGCAAAATTCAACAAAAAAGATAATTAATAACAATATACTATCAATTAAGTAGACAAAAAAAATACGAAAATGTAACTTAAAATGGTAGTAATATTGTCACACATAAAAAGGAACTAAAAATTGGAAGATAGTGCAACAAAAAATGGCAGTAATATTGTCACACATAAAAGGGAACTAAAAATTGGAAGCAAATTGGAACTACTATTGTCATCGGGAAACAGTACAACCAAGAACAACAATGTGGAAGTAATTTCACAAAAAAAACAACCGTATTACAACATATTTATTAATTTTTCACCCAAATCCCATTATCTCTTATTAATTTTACCGGAAACTTTTTAAAATTAACGCAGCGTGCACATGGACACGGAATCTTCTTAGGATTTTTAGCATTTTCCTCAGCAAATATCAAGAAGTTCTCGACACCAATTTCGTATTGTAAAGAATCCATATCTTCTTTAATCCAGGACCTATCCATTTCAACCCACCTGATATGTCACTAAAAAAGTTTAATAACCTATAACTTATTTATTATACCTAATCTTCACACTACAAAGTATACAAAATCAAAGCCTAAGCTATATAACTACTCATATAGCTACTCACAAACAATAAATAGAACAGAGCAATACATAAAAGAACAGAGGCAGTACACAAACAATCAATATGATCAAACTTTAGTACTAAATGATTTAACAAATGATTAAACAAACCCAATTTAGTACAACAACAACGACAACAAACATAATTTAGTACAATAACAACAATAAACATGGTCAAACTTTAGTACTAAATGATTAAAAATAAAACCCCCAATTTCAAAAATTAGGGTTTCGATTTTTAAATACCCCAAATTTAAAAATTAGGATTTCGATTTTTAAAAACCCCCAAATTTAAAATTAGGGTTTCGATTTTTAAAAACCCCCAATTTTAAAAATTAGGGTTTTAATTTTTCAAAACCTTTGATTTAAAACTAATTAATGTATGCTTAGAAATGCTACTATACATAGAAATGCAACTTTCGAGCTTTGAACCACTTACAAATTCGAGCTTCCGAGCTTCGAACAACGCACTTGAGCTTTCGAGCTTTGAACCGCTTGATTCCGTGAGAGAGAGCGTGTGGTGAGAGCCGAGAGAGAGTGGTGAGAGTTGAGAGAGAGTGGTGTAGTGAGAGTCAAGAGGGATGGAGGGGGGAGAGAGAGAGAGAGAGAGAGAGAGAGAGAGAGAGAGAGAGAGAGAGAGAGAGAGAGAGAGAGAGAGAGAGAGAGAGAGAGAGAGAGAGAGAGAGAGAGAGAGAGATGAGAGTTGAGAGAGAGAGACGAGACAGTTTTTAGTTTTTAGTTTTTTTGTTTTTTGTTAAAAATATGACAATTAAGGAGGGGGGAAACAAAAAAATGGTTAAGGGAGGAAACAAAAAAATTGGTCGGGGGGAACAAAAAATTAGTGAAGGCGGGGAAAATATATAAGCGGACAAAATTGTAGAGGGTGTGCGGGAACAATTTTTTTAAACGGTACTTAAGACATCGGTTGGTTAGTGAAGCGATGTCCTAATAACAGACATACATCAGTTTTTTAGAGAACGATGTTAATATCATCTTTTTACATCAGTGTCATTTATACCGATGTTAAAGCTGTGATGTCTATTACACTTTTTCTAGTAGTGATCAATCCAAGTATATCAAGAATCTAGTAAACAGATTTGGATTTGAAAATATCAAGCCGAAATCAACACCAATGACTCCTGCCAGCAAGCTGACAGCAGATGAACAAGGTATAGATGTTGATGTTTGCAAGTATAGAGTGATGCAGATTATGCCGGTTGTCAAACTGATCGCAAGAGTACAAGTGGTGTTTGTGCATTTTTAGGACAGAGTTTGGTGTCTTGGCAAAGCAAGAAGCAAGCTTCTGTTGCATTATCCACTGCAGAAGGTGAATATTTAGCTGCAGGAAGCTGATGTGCCCAAATTCTTTGGATGATACAAACACTCAGGGACTATGGCATCAAATGTGACAAGATTCCAATTTACTGTGACAATACGAGCACCATAAATATTTCAAAGAATCCGGTGAATCACTCAAGAACGAAGCATATTGATGTTCGACATCATTTTTTGCGAGATAATGTTGCAAAAGGAAAAATTGCGCTATTATTTGTTTCTACGGAATACCAGCGAGCTGATATCTTCACTAAGCCATTAGCCGAGGAACGTTTTTCTGTTCTTCGTCGAGAACTTGGCATGTGCAATGTCTTGGCAGCAAGCTGCCAATAATATATCCTGGTACTTTCTGGATGTTTTTTTTTTTTTGCATCCTGCTTCATCATCATTTCGTTTATTTTTCCTTGGTGTTCTATAATTGTTATTTGTTATTCTTGTAGATATACATTTGTTTTATAGTCTTCCGTGTTTTATTTGCAATACGTTTTGTTTTAGGCTAAGTATATTGTTTTTCTTTTCCTATGTTTTTGGGGTGGGTAGTTTTTAATGTCAATCCTAAACTCTTCACCTCCCCTAAAATTTTTAAAAAGAGATTAAAACACATCAGGCTCCCCTGACTTCTCATTTTCTTTGCGCCCAAATTAATATTCTCTCCCATCTAAGGGTTTCTTCATTTCACACAATGAGAAACACTCGTGGTAAAAAGACCTCCTCTACCGCTCTTACTCCGGCTGAATCCAAGGTGGCTAAAGGGAAAAATAAAAGATTGTTCGATGAAAACGATGATGTCTACTTATCTCCGGTTCGCCTTGACAGTGGGGATGAATTTTCCGGTGGGCAGCGTTCTGGTCATGGCGACGGTTCTTCTGTCAAGCGCTCCAAGTATGATATAACTTTTGTTTCCAAGGAACTTGAGTTGCGGTTTAACACTCTTCGTTTAGGTGACAGAACTATCATCTCTGGTCGTCCTCTTGCAGGTAATTCATACCATAAGTGTGGCGCGATTAAGTTCTTTACTCAGTTAGGGTTTGATTCATTCATAAAAGATTTGCCCCGCGATTGTTATCCTAATTGTGTTTACGAATTTTATTCTAATTTGGATATTGTGAAGAATGGAATTTGCATGTCTAATGTTCGTGGGACTAAGATAATGTTAACTGCAAATTCACTTAATGATATTTTGGGTATTTCTGCTCCGTCGACTGTGTCTATTTGTACTAATAAGGGTCCAGTTGATATCGAGGGTTTCTCTGCTTTAGATCAATTGAAAGTCATTCGTAATATTGATGGATTATTGTAATATGCTTCTCCTACCACTAAGTCTGTGACTCCGATGGCCCATTTACTGTTTCGAGTGGGTTTAGCCAATATTAATCCTCGTTTAGGCAGTCGCTCAAATTTTGCGGGTCAAGATGTTACTCTTATTGCTATGCTTTTGTCTGGTCGTAAGTTTGATCTGTCTGGGTTAATTATCAAGAATATGTTGGATGTTTTTGATTCTGGTAATCAACCGGGTTTGCCATATGGTTTGTTATTAACTCGAGTGTTTGAGTGGTATGGTGTCCCATTAAGAGAGGCTGATAAAGAGGTTGTCACGGAGTTTCTAGATCAAAAGAGTCTTCTTCAGTCTCATCTCAAAGTGGAATCTGATGGTACGTTAGTTCAAATGCCAATTCCGACTCCACCACCTCCTCCACAACCAACTCTTGTTGATTCTGATAAGCTTGATGTTCACGAGGTTGAAATGGCAGTTTTTATGGATGAAGTTCGTGATTCTTTCAAAGCTGTTCATACTCGACTTGATGTCATGACTGATGAAATACGGTTTCTTCGAGATTTGATTATTGGTTCAAAGTCTTCTTCTCGTTTTTGTGACTTTGCTGTTGCTGTTGCCGAATCTGGTTCTCCTGCTCATAACACTCATCAGAATGTTGATGTGGATGCTGCTCTGGATGCTGTTAAGAACTTGGTTGCTGATCTTGCTCAGGACTCTGCTGTTGCTGATGGAAATGAGGAGGATGATGATAAAATGGATACCTAAGTTTTTCTTCTTTTTATGATTAAGGGGGAGTTAAATTTTAGGATTTTCTGGGTTATTTATGGGTTATTAAACTTGTTTTGAACTTATGTGGTTGTTATTTGAACTTATATGTTTGTTGGTTCTAGACTTGTTATGTGGTACTGCTGGTTTATGCAGTTAAAACTGATTGCTGGTACTATTTGTTTTTTTTGGGTTGGTTATGTGAACTAATGGTTTTTATTATCATGTGTTATCTAAATATTCGAGTATCCTATTTATCTTAGTTGAGATGCATATCTGTTAGATAAATATTTTGGTGCAGGGTTATTAAATTTAGGGGGAGAATTATTCTCTTCCTAAAATTGTTGTGTAATCATCAAAAAAGGGGAGATTGAAACCCTGATATTTTGATGATAACACTAACAGCAAGCTGGGTTAAGTGTATTGTACTAACATGGTTTTGCAGGAAATAAAAGCTATGTATTTTCTAACAAAACATGTTGTAGCAGCTAGCTGGCAGACTAATTTTCTATGCAGGCAGCAAGCTGGTAGAGAAATTTTGTATACAGGCAGCAAGCTGACAACACTTCCAGCAGTCCTATTTTATAGGAAATCTTCTAGGAACTGATTTGTAAGAACTCTATCAGTTATATAATTCGTGGATATATATATGGGCTCAAATTATTTCGAAATTATTTTCATATATATAAAATTCCTATATTATAGGAAGTTGTTTATAAACGTTTTATCTTTTAACAACTTCTATTTTATTGGGCTTTTCAAACCAGTTGAACTTTTCTTGTTTTCTCTATTCTTCTGGTTTCTAACGTTACTTTCATGAATGTTGGACTTTAATTAATCAAGGAACAAAAACGTGAGACTTGGAGTCAAGACCGTTGGTTGTTGGATTAATTCAAAAACCATTTGTTCATTATATAAATACTTATGTGTTTTTCATTCTCAGTTGTTGGACAACGTTTTAAAGAAAACATAAGTATTATCAAAGGCTGATTTGCAAAATCTTTACATACTTGAGCTCTTATATATTATACGATATATATTCTTGATTAGAGTTCATAGTTTCGGTTGTAATTCATTATATCTTTGTATTGTTCAACTTGTAAGTTGGTAGCTGCTGGTTTTGTGAGCTTGGGAAACAAGGGTTCAAGGAACTTGATAGCTAGAGGAGTTTATACTTGGATTAGTATAGTACTTAGAGAGCTGTGTTCAAGGAACATGGTGTTTCAGCAAGCTGCTAACAGTAACAGGGAGATCAGGGAGATATATTATTGTATTGTGTAATTGTAATTCACTTTGATCAATAATATATTCCTTTGCCGTGTTGGTAAAGGACGAGGACGTAGACCTATAGGAGATAGGGGTCGAACCTGGCTAAAATTTCTGTGTGTTCTTTATTTTCTGCACATATTTTATTCTGCTTTGAACAACGTAGCTAGCCGCCACTCTATATTCTGTAAACTCAGTAAGCTGCCAGACAGCAAAAACAGACTGATTTTTGCTTTTTCAGTCACATAACTTGGTAATAATTAAAATCGGTCATTGTTAGTCATAACACCTATTCACCCCTCCCCTCTAGGTGTTGATTTACATTAGGTAATCAGCTAGTTATTATTTTATATTATTTTATTATTTATTAAATAGAGTATTAAAATATGTTTTAAAATAAATAAGTAAGGATTCCACCTCATATTTTTAGAAAATATAGATTTTAGTGATAACAAATATAAAAGATAATATTTTTTAATTTAAAGGTAATTGACGTGATTTTTTTGAAAAATGAGTAGATTTGATTAGAATTTTTTTTAATTATAAAAGGTAATCAGCTAGTTACTATTTTTTTATTTATTAAATAGAGTACTAAAATATGTTTTAAAATAATTAAATAAGGGTTGCACATCATATTTTTGAAAAACGGAGATTTTAGTGATAACAAATATAAAAGGTAATATGTTTTAGTTTAAAGATAATTGTCGTGATATTTTTGGAAAAGGAGTAGATTTTGTTAGAAAAAAATATTTTAATTATAAAAAGCAATCATCTAATTACTATTTTTATATTTTTATATTATTTATTAAATAGAATAAAGTACCGAAAACCGACCGAAAACCGAAAACCAAAACTTTCAATGTTTCGGTTTTAATAATACAGTATAGATATGTTTATGTGTAATATTGTTATTAGTGATGGTATCCATCACATTATTTTGGTGTGATTTTTATATCAAATTGATATGTATATTACACTATTTTTTAAATTTAACTTAACACATATATACTATATTATTAAAGCAGAAACATTGAAAGTTTTGGTTTCGGTTTTTGATTAGTTTTTGGTTTTCGGTACTTTTTTTAATTAATAATATAATCAAAATTCGGAAAAGTTTTATTCTACATTAATATTTCACTATATTTTACTACATAATAATATTGATTATATTATAAATTTATTAATTAAAAAAAGTACCGAAAACCAAAAACTAATCAAAAACCGAAAACCAAAACTTTCAATGTTTCTGCTTTAATAATATAGTATAGATATGTTAAGTTAAATTTCAAAAATAGTGTAATATAAATTTCAATTTGATATGTATCTATACTATATTATTAAAGCCGAAACATTGAAAGTTTTGGTTTTCGGTTTTCGGTCGGTTTTCGGTACTTTATTCTATTTAATAAATAATATAAAAATATAAAAATAGTAACTAGATGATTGTCTTTTATAATTAAAATATTTTTTTCTAACAAAATCTACTCATTTTCCAAAAATATCACGACAATTATCTTTAAACTAAAACATATTACCTTTTATATTTGTTATCACTAAAATCTCCGTTTTTCAAAAATATGATGTGCAACCCTTATTTATTTATTTTAAAACATATTTTAGTACTCTATTTAATAAATATAAAAATAATATAAAAATAGTAACTAGCTGATTACCTTTTATAATTAAAAAAAAATTCTAATAAAATCTACTCATTTTCCAAAAATATCATTACAATTATCTTTAAATTAAAACATATTACCTTTTATATTTGCTATTACTAAAATATGTGTTTTCCAAAAATATGAGGTGCAATCCTTACTTATTTATTTTAAAACATATTTTAATACTCTATTTAATAAATAATAATATAATATAAAAATAGTAACTAACTGATTGCATTTTATAATTAAAAAAAAATCTACTCATTTTCCAAAAATATCACGACAATTACCTTTAAAATTAAAACATAATATCTTTTATATTTGTTATCACTAAATCTCTATTTTCCAAAAATATGAGGTGCAATTCTTAATTATTTATTTTAAAATCTATTTTAATACTCTATTTAATAAATAATAAAATAATATAAAAATATTAACTAGTTGATTGCCTTTTATAATTAAAATATATTTTTTCTAACAAAATCTTCTTCTTTTCCAAAAATATCACGGGCAATTACCTTTAAATTAAAATATATTACCTTTTATATTTGTTATTACTAAAATCTCTTTTTTCCAAAAATATCAAGTGCAACTCTTACTTATATATTTTAAAACTTATTTTAATACTTTTAATTATTTAAAAAAAACTTACCTATTTTTACAAGTGAACGTATTTTTTTAACAAATACAATTAAAACACATCTAAAAATATTATAGGTATTTACTTTATATTAATTAAAACATGTTAGCTTTCCTATTTGTCCTTATTAAAAAAACTTAATTATTTTAATATGTCAACGTATTTTTTTAATAAATACAAGTAATATAATTAAAACACTTCTAAAAATATCACGAGCAATTACCTTTTTTAATTAAAACATGTTAGATTTTCTATATTTTCTTATTATTAATATTATTTTATTATAAATTAATATTAATAATACCTCATTTATCTTCATCAGCCTGTATTTTTTAATATTTTTTTACGTTACAATTAATATTAAAGTTTCTTATTTGATAATTTATCATATTAATTTTTACTATTATTTTAATATTTTCCGTTCACATCAAATGTTTTAGTTTATTATTTTCTAAGGTCTGTGCCTTGCACGGGTTACAGGCTAGTTTATACTAAATTTTACACCATTATTGTATTATATAGACTAGCTTATAGCCCGTGCGATGCACGGTTATTTAAATTTTATTTATAATTATTTTGTTTATAATTATATTTTAATTACCCATGGAATACACGATTGTTTTTTTAATATTTATAATTACATTTATTTATGAATATTTTAATATTTAAAAGTTATTAGTTTACATGATTAAATTATTGTTAAAAAAGATTTAGCCAAAATATATTATAGTTAAAATTTTAATATTTATTATATTTTACACGCTCAATTTAATATTTGTTTATATTGAGTTATAAAAGTTAGATTTGGCCAATTTTACAGTCCATATGAAATTCACAAAATAATCTTTAATTTAGTTGTGGTTTAATAGTTCTTTTTCAATTAAAAACTATTCTAAAACTAAAAAGAGAATAAAGTGACGAAATTTAATATTGAGAATTCTATTCGATTTAGGAAATCTACTTATATGTAGTTTAGATTATTTGAATACCATTTATTAACCAAATACACTTTTTAATGTTAAATCTAACGGTTTTCACCTATTTATTTAAGATTAAACGATTTTTTATTATTTTGATATTAAATGGGTTTCCTTATTTAATTACAACTATTTTTATGTTTTAACTTTTTGGAAAATCCAATCATAATATAATATCTTTTAACTTATATCATTTTTAGATAATAACTTCTTTTTATATGATATAATCTTGATCGTCTATTTTTAAAAGTATTGGATCTAACGGTTGAGAATGTTTTAGCGGTATTTAGGACCAAACTACCAGGATAACATCATTAATATTTTTAATATATATTTTTTAAATATTTATTGCTAAAATATAATATACTCTCTTTTGTAATATGTTAATGATGCGGGAACTTTGAACTTTTGAGAAAATAAATTATCAATTAAAATATAATTTTTTTTGTACTAGTTCTTCTTTTAAAGTAGTACACCGTGACGATCAAAATTATATATATAATTCATTTTTTTATAGTATATCCCGTAAATATCTATGTTATTATATTAAAGACTAAATAATGAAGTTTTCTTATAAGTCTGGTCGCTTGATCACTCAATCCATAATCGTTGGATCTTTCAAATTAAATTGTTGAGAAACGTTAGATATAACAGTAAAATTATCACGTAGAATGATCTAAGGTTTGAATCTACCAACAACATATTAAAATTTACAGGTTTTTTTGAAAAATTAGAATTTTTTTCATTTTTTTTCTTGCGGGTTATTTGATAATATTTTTTATAAAGTACGATTTTTCAAAAAAGTACTATACTAATTGATTAACAAACTTTTAAAGTTTCAAATTTAATAATTTATAATGTATATAGGTTAAAAAAGTTAGGCCTATTCTGTAGCTGAGTCTAAAATTTCAAAATACGGTATTTTTAAATATGAATATAGTCCCACTAACAATAAAATTAGGTCTCTATGAGTTCTTATAAAACAAAATCACTATTTGCATATAATTTATTATTTAATAATAAATAATATTTAATTAGTTATGATATAAAATTTAATAAAATAGGATAAAAAATATGCACAAATTTATAAAATTTTATCATCGTATTATTATATTTTTTGTTGATTTGAATTTTTGAACATAGATTTCTAAATTTAAAATAGTTAGAAAAAAGTAATTAAATTGGCATTAAAATAATGATGACGTAATAATTATTATTAGAAAAAAAAATACCCACTTTACTAATTTGGGCTTTATCTTGTGTTTTAAAAATTAGATTTTAACGATTTTATACCCCACAGGAATATAACTAAATTATCTTTAATTAAAAGATGGTTTAACAATTTTTATCTAACTGGAATTGTCCATGAAAAATAAAAGAAAATCACCAATTTTTTACATGGAGAATTCAATTCAGTATAGAAAACTTATTTATATTTGGTATATTTGGTTTAAATTATCAAAATACACTTTTTTGAATTTAAATATAATCCTATTATTAATAAAATACACTTTTTTAATATTTGATCTAACGATTTTCATTTATCTAGTTAAGATATAATGGTCCTTATTAGTTTGGTTGTCCAAGACCGTACGATCAAAATTTTGGATAAGATCCCTATTATGTTTATTATATGGGTTCAGCGGAGACTAACAAAAAGAAGGAGACCTGGGGACCAATTCTACAACCTTAGATTAACTTGAATTCAATGGTCATCATTTTTTATTATACTTCATAAAATCAAACATAACCAAATTATATTATTATACACAATTACACATGTTGTTCTTTTTAACCATCCATGTTCTTAAAACATACAGCATCCGACATTTTATTTAGCAAGTTGGGAGGATTTGGGAGGATCTATATCACTAAACATCGTACTGCAAATATTATAAACAAAAAGTTCTGTATATAAAAAATATGTTTTACAAATAAAAAAAACCAATATTTACTGCATAACAATGAAAAAAATGTGTAAAAAATTCAATTATGCAAAAATAAAGAATAAAATAGTAAAATAATAATGTTTTGTAACTAAAGTAATGCACTAAATTAAAATAATAATATATTGCACTAAAAAATTATGAATACAATAATTGAAAGTAAAAAGTTTTGCAAACAAAATAACATAGAATATTAAAATTGTGCAAATTTTTTGAATAAAAAAAATGGAAGACGTGAGAATGAATGTAATGCATATTGTATTTAACGTTGTTGATAACGTATAAGCTGTATATGCCTACATACAACCAATTTATAAGTGTGTAAAACAAAATAATATGTACCTTTGGATTAGATAGAAACGAATGGCGTAACATGTGATCTCGGTATTCGGTTAAGTTTAGGTCTTCATAGAATTTTTCTCTAAGGATTTAATATAATAAGGATATCAAGTATATACTGATATAAGTATCTTACTAATTTCTTTTACTTTTAATGTTTCGGTTTTATTTACAGTGTATATAAAATTTTAAAATACATTATTACTTAAAAATTATTAAACAGAATAAAAATTATGTTATGATTATATAAAATTTTATTCTCATATTATTATATTCTTTATCGATTTGAATTTGTTCTTAATTAATTTTAATACTTTATTGAAAGAAACATAAAATTTCTATATTTAAAACAATTAGTTGAAAAATAAATAAATTGGTGCTACAAAAATAAAAAAAATATTTATTAAAATTTAGATACTCACTTTACTATTTAGGTTATATCCTGAGTTTTATAAATTGAATTTTGACGATTTTACAACCCATGCGAAACTAACGAAATTATCTTTAATTTAATGATGGTTTAATAATTATTATCTAAATTGACCGGTTGATCTACCCATAAACCGAAAAGAAAAGATGGTTAATAATTTTTACATAAAGAATTCAATTCAATATAGAAAACCAATTTATAATTGGTTTAAATTATCAAAATACACTTCTTAGTATTTAAATATAATCCTACCTTTAATCAAATACACATTTTAATATAAGTATTATATTCAAAATTATCGTTTATGAATATGAAATCGTCAATATTTTAATAATATTTTGATATTATCCTTTTTTTGTTTGTTATATGTAAAATAATATAATTATAATCCAATATGATATACATGAGCATTATATTGATAATTTTTAATATTGTAATCAATATGAATTGTTATCTTGATATTTGGTTTAACAATTATTATCTAACTAGGTTATTGAGCCGCGCTTCGCAGCGGCATTAGAATATATTTATTAAGAAAAAGAATATTAGAATAAAAATTGTGAAATAAATATCTATAAAATTATATAAATTATCAAATAAAATATATTATGTAAAATTTGCATTTGGGTAAGTAATATTATAAATTATTTACATATTCCTTTTGTTTATAGAGTTTGATTTTTTATTTTTTTGGACCGATACCATTGCCATATATATATTAAAAAAATTATATTGATAAAAATCAATATAAACATATAATATTACTATTTTCTCAGGGATGACACATACGGTGTATCCAGATTTGTATAAATTTTACTATTTTTTGTGGTAGAAAAGCTAATTGTGTGAGTAAATAAATGGTTAAAAAACTAATATAAGAATTAAATCAATAATATCAATGAAACAAATATTTGTATAATATCTAATGATATTCGTTCAATCGAGATAAGATAGATTTATATATGTGCAATTTCTAAAACTATATATTATAAAAACATTAATAAAGATAATTACTTTTAAATTTTTTAATCTGGGTAGACGTGACAATTATTATATAGGGTCCACCATCCTCCTTGTATAAATTTGTATCAACATCTCGGCCAACGTTTCCCACAAAGATATGGTATTGGTGATGGAGCTGTTTAAGAAAAAAAATTAGAACAAATTAAAAAAGTAAAACAAATAAATTGGGGTAACCAAAGAAGTAATATAAAATTACAAGAACAATAAAGAACAATTAACAGTTATATTAAAATTAATATAATGCATAACTTACTAATTTGTGACAATTTTGAGATCTCTTTTTTTCCAACCGCCTTTGACAACTTCAATGCCCCCAAGTAGGTCAAGCAGCCTACAACATCTAAATCAACATAGAAAAAATAATATTACAGCATGATAGTTTAAATTATAATTTATATAATATGATTACTTATATATTACTCTAATATATTACTACATCAAAAACCTGAGAGTATGTTGGTGTCATTAATACGTGCATCAATCATATCCGGACATATGAACTGAAATCCATGTAGTGATATGTTGACGATGCCTTCTTCCAATCTCTTAGGCAACGTTATGCGTATGAAGAGCAATTTAGACCCATGTGATAGTGGTCTATATTTTCCTGTACTTGAAATAACTTTTAGATTTTTGATGTTGTACACGGAGCCTTCCTCTAAAAAGATTTTTGAACCGAGAGACCAGAATCTTCGGGATCGTAGCATGGATCAAATTTTCCAGTCATACAACATATCTTAGAAAAGTTAATAACATCATACAATTTGACAAACTAATAAGTTATAAGTATATTGATTTATTAACCTTTTCA
This sequence comes from Heracleum sosnowskyi, assembly GCA_030848705.1. Classification (NCBI taxonomy): domain Eukaryota; kingdom Viridiplantae; phylum Streptophyta; class Magnoliopsida; order Apiales; family Apiaceae; genus Heracleum; species Heracleum sosnowskyi. The sequence continues at coordinate 17,260,221 of CM061237.1, forward strand.
TCGATCAAAATCATGTCAATACTGATCAGTTCTTCAATATTTGGATTGACAGATTCCCACATTCTACACACTCGTACTCTTATCATCCAGGTATAGTTGTTGTCGTTCAAAGCATCCAACATGGTGTAGGCCATAGTTGTACTGATTGTAAATATGGTTGTAAAAATTTGAAGCTATGTAAAAAAATTCCGGTGTAGATTTTTTGTTCTGAATGACCTTTAATTTATAGGTGTTTGTAAGGTGAATAACATGGAAATCCATTATGTTTAAAAGTCAAGAAGTATTATAAAAGAAAAGTTCTATAAAGTTTGAAAATAATAAAAGAAAGTTCTATCAAGTTTGAAAATAATAAAAGAAAGTTTTATCAAGTTTGAAAATAATAAAAGAAAGTTCTATCAAGATTAAAAATAATAAAAGAGAAAATTACAATTATTAACATAACATCCTAAAACTTCGAAAATAATAAGAAAGTTGTAATTTTCTAAATCAAAGAAAGTTCTATCAAGTTTGAAAATAATAAAAGAAAGTTCTATTAAGATTGAAAATAATAAAAAAGAAAATTGCAATTATTAACATAAGAGCCTACAAATTCGAAAATAATAAGGAAGTTGTAATTTTCTAAATAAAAGAAAGTTCTATCAAGTGCTACAAATTCGAAAATAATAAGGAAGTTGTAATTTTCTAAATCAAAGAAAGTTCTATCAAGTTTGAAAATAATTAAAGAAAGTTCTATCAAGCCTACAAATTCGAAAATAATAAGGAAGTTGTAATTTTCTAAATCAAAGAAAGTTCTATCAAGTTTGAAAATAATAAAAGAAAGTTCTATCAAGCCTACAAATTCGAAAATAATAGCGATTCTAAGTCAAGAAGTATTATAAAAGAAATGTTCTATAAAGTTTGAAAATAATAAAAGAAAGTTCTATCAAGTTTGAAAATAATAAAAGAAAGTTTTATCCAGTTTGAAAATAATAAAAGAAAGTTCTATCAAGATTGAAAATAATAAAAGAGAAAATTACAATTATTAACATAATATCCTAAAAATTCGAAAATAATAAGGAAGTTGTAATTTTCTAAATCAAACAAAGTTCTATCAAGTTTGAAAATAATAAAAGAAAGTTCTATTAAGATTGAAAATAATAAAAAAGAAAATTGCAATTATTAACATAAGAGCCTACAAATTCGAAAATAATAAGGAAGTTGTAATTTTTTAAATAAAAGAAAGTTCTATCAAGTCCTACAAATTCAAAAATAATAAGGAAGTTATAATTTTCTAAATCAAAGAAAGTTCTATCAAGTTTGAAAATAATTAAAGAAAGTTCTATCAAGCCTACAAATTCGAAAATAATAAGGAAGTTGTAATTTTCTAAATCAAAGAAAGTTCTATCAAGTTTGAAAATAATAAAAGAAAGTTCTATCAAGCCTACAAATTCGAAAATAATAAGAAAGTTGTAATTTTCTAAATCAAAGAAAGTTCTATCAAGTCCAACAAATTCGAAAATAATAAGGAAGTTATAATTTTCTAAATTAAAGAAAGTTCTATCAAGTCCTACAATTTCGAAAATAAAAAGGAAGTTGTAATTTTCTAAATCAAAGAAAGTTCTATCAAGTTTGAAAATAATAAAAGAAAATTCTATCAAGCCTAATTCGAAAAAAGTTGTAATTTTCTAAATCAAAGAAAGTTCTATCAAATCCTATAAATTCGAAAATAATAAGGAAGTTGTAATTTTCTAAATCAAAGAAAGTTCTATCAAATCCTATAAATTCGAAAATAATAAGGAAGTTGTAATTTTCTAAATCAAATAAAGTTCTATCAAGTTTGAAAATAATAAAAGAAAGTTCTATCAAGTTTGAAAATAATAAAAGTGTAATTTTCAATTTCCTTCCTACAAAATCGAAAATAATAAAGGAAGTTGTAATTATTAAAAATTAAAAATTGTGAAAAATTGAGAAAATTAGAAAAATAGAACGGAGCGATTCTAGAGGCGCCACCTCACCGCCTCCGTCTTCTCCTTTATATAAGTATATTGATATATTGATTGGAACTATACATAAATTCAAGAGAAAAGATATTTAAGAATTTTTATATAGAAAACTTTTAAATTATCAAAATACACTTTTTAGTATTTAAATATAATTCTATTATTAATCAGATACACATTTTAATATTAGATCTAACAATTCTCATCTATCTATTTAAAATCTAACTGTAATTATTAATTTGGTCGTATAGTGATCGTACACGGACCAAATCGATTTTAATTTTTTCTTAAATTGATTTTAATATTTTATTGAAATAAAAATAGAATTTATACATTTAAAAGAATTAGGAAAAAAATTAAATTGGTGCTACAATAAAAAAAATATTTATTAAAATATAGATAATCACTTTACTGTTTGGGCTCTATCTTGAGTTTTAGACAACAGATTTTAACCATTTTACAGCCCATGCGAAACTAACAAAATTATCTTTAATTTAATTATGGTTTAATAATTTTTATCTAACTGGAACTATCCATAAACTAAAGAGAAAAGATAATTACGAATTTTTACATAAAGATTTCTATTCAATATAGAAAACTCATTTATAATTGGTTTAATTTAATCACTTTACTGTTTGGGCTCTATCTTGAGTTTTAGACAACAGATTTTAACGATTTTACAGCCCATGCGAAACTAACAAAATTATCTTTAATTTAATTATGGTTTAATAATTTTTATCTAACTGGAACTATCCATAAACTAAAGAGAAAAAATAATTACGAATTTTTACATAAAGATTTCTATTTAATATAGAAAACCCATTTCTATTTAAATACTATCCTATTATTAATCAAATACAATTTTTAATATTATATCTAACGGTCCTAATCTATTTGAATATTTATAGTTTTATAATCCAACGGATCATATACTTTTGGTAGTCCAGTGACCGACCAAAGTTTTGGATAAGATCTCCATTACGCTTATTATATATAAGGAGTTAATTATTTTATTACTAAAATACAGAAGTAATAGAATTGTTGAGATAGGAGAAGAATTTTACATCAAAATCTAAAGTTGTGTTGGAAATAGTCTAAGACTATAATGAAAAAAAAAAAAAAAAAACTTCACGACTCCGGAAAAAACCTAAAGTTAGACAAACCAATGAACTACGTTAAGTCATTGGATAGCAGATAACAACGAATCTATTTATTCTTTTAGGTTAAATATCGACATTATATGTTAAAAACTTGACACAAATGATATAATTCATCTTAAACTATTTTTTAAGAAGTGCGAATAAATAGTGTTCAAAGTCCAAATTCGATTTCAACTAACGGGACATATATTACACGGCATAGTCGATTAGAATGAGATAGGTGACATTTTGTAAAAAAAATTAAGAATTAATTTCAAACCCGGATATCTTCCGAAGCAAAATTTAATTGTGAGAAAATAACAATATCAGTTACTGAAATTGCTGCAAATATATTTATATCAGTTTGAATAGATGGTAACCACTATCTATAAAATATTAAATTAAAAGCAAAATTATCTGTAAATCTCTCGTCAACCAAATTAAAACTACTCATGCTTACCTCAAAATTTTGATGAGAATCGATATTACTTACGAATTACGATTAGCAATCCATCCCCAAAACAAATCATCTGCCTTAATGTTATCATTAGCGACAGTTGCTATAGCAAAACAGAAAAAAAAAAAAACTAACAAATGATTCACAACTCACAGAAGAATTTCAAAGCTAGACAAACCAATGGAACTACATCTAGCAAGACAAACCAATGGAACTACATCTAGCAAGACAAAACAATGGAACTGCATCTAGCTGTTGAATTTGCACATGAATGAAAGCAAATTTATTTAATCTTTTAGGACTATTTATCATCATCCATCACATGAAGTATAATCAAACAAATAGTTAAAAGATCGAAGCGGAATGTTCAGAAAACTGGGCTGAATGTTCTAAAACAATTCAAACATGTTGGATAAGAATCAAATACGAGCATTATAATATTTTAAAATTTAAGGGACTTTAAGATATACAATTATAATACTTTAAATTACCAAGATTGACGTATTTTACAGTATAATTGTGCATCTCAACCATCTTAAGCCTGTGCCTACATCTGCAGTACATATTGTTATGTGCGACTACATCATTCAAAAATAAAGAGTGAAGCCACGCATATAAGAAAGTCGGTTAAAATGAGGCCGACCACATCAAAAACGAATTTGGGAGCAAATAAGCCCCATACCTGCAACAAAATCAAGCAAAACAAGTATCAACATTGTTGAATCATGTTGAGGTAAATATGCAACAGGTTCATAATTACAAATAACAATTGCAAGAGAATTCAGTATACCATCAAATGTCGCCTTTGAATTGTAACACATATAATTGTAAAAGTGACCGTAATTGACGTAACAAGGCCATACATTAAAAAAACCTGAAATGTGAAATATTTTTTAGTTAATCATCTGGAATAAAGAAATCATCTGGACGATGAAGGAAAACAGTGAATATATACCCACTTGAGATAATTGCAAAAAAAACAATCGTTTCGGTTGCTTGCTTCGAGTAGAGTGATAGTTGTAGGTAACAAGAAGGGGAAGTCCAAATATTGGAAGAATAAGAGAAAAGCCAAAAGTTTCAATTGTCAGAAGGATCGCTTGTCGAATAAGGTTAAATTCATCGAACCTGAAGAAGGTGGAGATGAAACATCCATTAACAGCAAGCTCAACAAGTAGGTACACAAGAAAGAGAAATCAGATATAAAAGGGGAAAGCATATAAGGTTAAATATACTCACCCGATAAAGGCAGCAGCATAACGCAGACCATCAAAAGCACACCTACAGGAAAGGTAACAACTTATGCATGAGCCATAAGGGCACGGAAGATAAACATTTTTTTTTCTTTTAGAGCTAAATGTAAGAAAAACTGAAGATGTACAACTGGAAGGGGGTCTTTAAAATGAAGGTAGAAAATGTAACAACTTTATAGATCAGTAATTAAGCTAGTGATAGGTTACCGATATGCTAATAACTAAACAAGAGAAAGCTGCAAAGTGAAGACACCTTACCAATGACCAGTGCCAAAAAAGAGACATGCTGCTAACAGGCTCCACTGTGTCACAGGAGAAGAATACAAGGATATAGTTCCAGACTTGCCATTGTTGGCTTTCTGTTCCAGGCCCTGCAACCTCACAATGAGCCAACCTAGACAAAGAGAACATATACACATTATACCACCGAGTCTGCAATATAAAATGTATCGATCTTTTCAATTCAGCAAATATTATTCCCAATTTGACCCGAGGTATTGGAATTCAATCCAACAACCTTTAAAGCAGACCTCAATTCCTCTGACATCCCACCAATTGGGATTCGTGAGCTCCTAGATACATAATTCACAAACTTAAACAATTACAAGGCATACACATAGCAGTTTTGGTACAGTAACCGCATATAGGGGTGTTTCCTAAAAAAGTTAGACCTCTTACTGAGTACTACTTGGATAGAGCTTACTAAGTATCTTCAAGATATGAAGAGGTTTAAGAGGAGCTGTATTATATTTTGTGTTGAGGATAAGGGTCTTGTCTGTTTGTATCATATAGCACCGAAAGGACAATACCATCCCAGAAATGTGAAGTTTTGTGCTCTTTATGGGTGGTGTGATCCAAACTCTATGTGAGGAAACTGAAACTGATACTAGTCAAAGATAGAGCCCATAGCCAATAAAATGGTATAGGGTCCTGTATTTTAAATCTGGGTTTCTTGGTGCAATATTTGACATTTTGCTTAATTACTTATCCTTCGAATTCCTTGGTGCAAATTACCCAACTTCCTCCTTCTCCGAGTCTCGGGTTTCTTATCTCATTAGGTTACTTACAAGGATGAAAAGATGAAGTAAAAATCACTACCTCCAGTTATTGAGGCTAAAGCAACAAAGGCGCCTTGCTTTCCGGACAGGATGATGACTGTTGAACTCCAAGCTGATAACATAGCCACTGTATCTAACACTATGCCATCTTTCCAACCTGAAAGATTTTCTTCTCTTATAAATTGACCAAGTGCAAGAGAGAGCAATTGCACAAAACCAATAGCATAAATCATCCGAGGAATAATATCTGCTTTAATGCCTATATCTGAAACACTTATTAGGTCACTTTCTAATATCCAGTGCACCCCTATAAGCATATAACTGAATATGGTTCCCTTGACAACATATCTCGTAATGCTTGGACAATATCTGTGAGTCATGCTCTTGTGCAGCAGGTAGGCTAATATGGTCATGGCCAGAATGGGCACGATTTCAGCAAAATACTTCCATACAGAAGAGTTTTCATCGATACGAAGTATCCATGAAAGATGTACCGTGAGCAATGTAGAATTAGTAGCCTGCTTTGACAGCCCAAGTTCAATAGTGAATCTGAGGATGGAAATTAGCAGTACAAAAGAAATAGCCTGCAGAGACATCAAAAACAATTTAGGCACCAATATATTATCCAAATACATTATGAAAATAGGCACCAACATAAGTAGCTGTTTCAGTACTATTCTAAATAAACATTATCATGGCAGAAGTTGGTATGGGAAAATAAGTTAACAAGAAAAATCAGTAAATATGACATTAGATACCTACTTCCGTTAGCTTCTCCTTATTCAGAATTGAATAGCGTAAGCATAGTATTGCTGTTGTAGCCAAAAGAAAAGCTGCCACTTTACCTTCTTCCACTGACAAAAATAAAGAGACCACGCACGCGAAGAAATTAATTAAAAGAAGAGCCTACTGGAACATGCCAAGTAATATATGATCGGAACTTACAGATGTAGCTGTTAGAAAGAACACTGCATGCGCGGATTGCCACAAAAAGAGAAGCAAAGATCGCATTCAAAGACATTCTGGAACTGCCATCGAAAACATATGAAGCTTGTTGCAGATTTTCTAACCTCTTGATGACAAGGAAATGGATGACTATTGAGGTCAACATGAAACCAAATCCAATAGCCATAATCTCTAAATTGAATTCAGTCCATTTTGTGCGGGCTAGTTCAGCAACACTTGCCAAGAATTTATCGTAAAGATCAATCTGCCTCTTAAGATCAGCTACTGATGAATGACAGCTTTCAACTTTATATTGAACTGAATCATTTACCCTATCAAAATTTCTCTTCTCTGCTTGATAATACATGTCGGCCACTTGCAACAAGTCCTCCTTTGAAAATCCAATAACTGAAGAAGCTGAATAGACATCAATGTATTTTTTCACCTACAAAAGGAAGTATGAGAAGAACTGATCCAGTTATCCTATTTGTCCTTATTAAAAAAACTTACTTATTTTAATATGTCAACGTATTTTTTTAATAAATACAAGTAATATAATTAAAACACTTCTAAAAATATCACGAGCAATTACCTTTTTTAATTAAAACATGTTAGATTTTCTATATTTTCTTATTATTAATATTATTTTATTATAAATTAATATTAATAATACCTCATTTATCTTCATCAGCCTCATCTGTATTTTTTAATATTTTTTTACGTTACAATTAATATTAAAGTTTCTTATCTAAGACTATAATGAAAAAAAAAAAAAAAAACTTCACGACTCCGGAAAAAACCTAAAGTTAGACAAACCAATGAACTACGTTAAGTCATTGGATAGCAGATAACAACGAATATATTTATTCTTTTAGGTTAAATATCGACATTATATGTTAAAAACTTGACACAAATGATATAATTCATCTTAAACTATTTTTTAAGAAGTACGAATAAATAGTGTTCGAAGTCCAAATTCGATTTCAACTAACGGCATAGTCGATTAGAATGAGATAGGTGACATTTTGTAAAAAAAATTAAGAATTAATTTCAAACCCGGATATCTTCCGAAGCAAAATTTAATTGTGAGAAAATAACAATATCAGTTACTGAAATTGCTGCAAATATATTTATATCAGTTTGAATAGATGGTAACCACTATCTATAAAATATTAAATTAAAAGCAAAATTATCTGTAAATTTCTCGTCAACCAAATTAAAATTACTCTTGCTTACCTCAAAATTTTGATGAGAATCGATATTACTTACGAATTACGATTAGCAATCCATCCCCAAAACAAATCATCTGCTTTAATGTTATCATTAGCGACAGTTGCTATAGCAAAACAGAAAAAAACAAACAAACTAACAAATGATTCACAACTCACAGAAGAATTTCAAAGCTAGACAAAAACTACATCTAGCAAGACAAACCAATGGAACTGCATCTAGCTGTTGAATTTGCACATGAAAGCAAATTTATTTAATCTTTTAGGACTATTTATCATCATCCATCACATGAAGTATAATCAAACAAATAGCTAAAAGATCGAAGCGGAATGTTCAGAAAACTGGGCTGAATGTTCTAAAACAATTCAAACATGTTGGATAAGAATCAAATACGAGCATTATAATATTTTAAAATTTAAGGGACTTTAAGATATACAATTATAATACTTTAAATTACCAAGATTGACGTATTTTACAGTATAATTGTGCATCTCAACCATCTTAAGCCTGTGCCTAAATCTGCAGTACATATTGTTATGTGCGACTACATCATTCAAAAATAAAGAGTGAAGCCACACATATAAGAAAGTCAGTTAAAATGAGGCCGACCACATCAAAAACGAATTTGGGAGCAAATAAGCCCCATACCTGCAACAAAATCAAGCAAAACAAGTATCAACATTGTTGAATCATGTTGAGGTAAATATGCAACAGGTTCATAATTACAAATAACAATTGCAAGAGAATTCAGTATACCATCAAATGTCGCCTTTGAATTGTAACACATATAATTGTAAAAGTGACCGTAATTGACGTAACAAGGCCATACATTAAAAAAACCTGAAATGTGAAATATTTTTTAGTTAATCATCTGGAATAAAGAAATCATCTGGACGATGAAGGAAAACAGTGAATATATACCCACTTGAGATAATTGCAAAAAAAACAATCGTTTCGGTTGCTTGCTTCGAGTAGAGTGATAGTTGTAGGTAACAAGAAGGGGAAGTCCAAATATTGGAAGAATAAGAGAAAAGCCAAAAGTTTCAATTGTCAGAAGGATCGCTTGTCGAATAAGGTTAAATTCATCGAACCTGAAGAAGGTGGAGATGAAACATCCATTAACAGCAAGCTCAACAAGTAGGTACACAAGAAAGAGAAATCAGATATAAAAGGGGAAAGCATATAAGGTTAAATATACTCACCCGATAAAGGCAGCAGCATAACGCAGACCATCAAAAGCACACCTACAGGAAAGGTAACAACTTATGCATGAGCCATAAGGGCACGGAAGATAAACATTTTTTTTTCTTTTAGAGCTAAATGTAAGAAAAACTGAAGATGTACAACTGGAAGGGGGTCTTTAAAATGAAGGTAGAAAATGTAACAACTTTATAGATCAGTAATTAAGCTAGTGATAGGTTACCGATATGCTAATAACTAAACAAGAGAAAGCTGCAAAGTGAAGACACCTTACCAATGACCAGTGCCAAAAAAGAGACATGCTGCTAACAGGCTCCACTGTGTCACAGGAGAAGAATACAAGGATATAGTTCCAGACTTGCCATTGTTGGCTTTCTGTTCCAGGCCCTGCAACCTCACAATGAGCCAACCTAGACAAAGAGAACATATACACATTATACCACCGAGTCTGCAATATAAAATGTATCGATCTTTTCAATTCAGCAAATATTATTCCCAATTTGACCCGAGGTATTGGAATTCAATCCAACAACCTTTAAAGCAGACCTCAATTCCTCTGACATCCCACCAATTGGGATTCGTGAGCTCCTAGATACATAATTCACAAACTTAAACAATTACAAGGCATACACATAGCAGTTTTGGTACAGTAACCGCATATAGGGGTGTTTCCTAAAAAAGTTAGACCTCTTACTGAGTACTACTTGGATAGAGCTTACTAAGTATCTTCAAGATATGAAGAGGTTTAAGAGGAGCTGTATTATATTTTGTGTTGAGGATAAGGGTCTTGTCTGTTTGTATCATATAGCACCGAAAGGACAATACCATCCCAGAAATGTGAAGTTTTGTGCTCTTTATGGGTGGTGTGATCCAAACTCTATGTGAGGAAACTGAAACTGATACTAGTCAAAGATAGAGCCCATAGCCAATAAAATGGTATAGGGTCCTGTATTTTAAATCTGGGTTTCTTGGTGCAATATTTGACATTTTGCTTAATTACTTATCCTTCGAATTCCTTGGTGCAAATTACCCAACTTCCTCCTTCTCCGAGTCTCGGGTTTCTTATCTCATTAGGTTACTTACAAGGATGAAAAGATGAAGTAAAAATCACTACCTCCAGTTATTGAGGCTAAAGCAACAAAGGCGCCTTGCTTTCCGGACAGGATGATGACTGTTGAACTCCAAGCTGATAACATAGCCACTGTATCTAACACTATGCCATCTTTCCAACCTGAAAGATTTTCTTCTCTTATAAATTGACCAAGTGCAAGAGAGAGCAATTGCACAAAACCAATAGCATAAATCATCCGAGGAATAATATCTGCTTTAATGCCTATATCTGAAACACTTATTAGGTCACTTTCTAATATCCAGTGCACCCCTATAAGCATATAACTGAATATGGTTCCCTTGACAACATATCTCGTAATGCTTGGACAATATCTGTGAGTCATGCTCTTGTGCAGCAGGTAGGCTAATATGGTCATGGCCAGAATGGGCACGATTTCAGCAAAATACTTCCATACAGAAGAGTTTTCATCGATACGAAGTATCCATGAAAGATGTACCGTGAGCAATGTAGAATTAGTAGCCTGCTTTGACAGCCCAAGTTCAATAGTGAATCTGAGGATGGAAATTAGCAGTACAAAAGAAATAGCCTGCAGAGACATCAAAAACAATTTAGGCACCAATATATTATCCAAATACATTATGAAAATAGGCACCAACATAAGTAGCTGTTTCAGTACTATTCTAAATAAACATTATCATGGCAGAAGTTGGTATGGGAAAATAAGTTAACAAGAAAAATCAGTAAATATGACATTAGATACCTACTTCCGTTAGCTTCTCCTTATTCAGAATTGAATAGCGTAAGCATAGTATTGCTGTTGTAGCCAAAAGAAAAGCTGCCACTTTACCTTCTTCCACTGACAAAAATAAAGAGACCACGCACGCGAAGAAATTAATTAAAAGAAGAGCCTACTGGAACATGCCAAGTAATATATGATCGGAACTTACAGATGTAGCTGTTAGAAAGAACACTGCATGCGCGGATTGCCACAAAAAGAGAAGCAAAGATCGCATTCAAAGACATTCTGGAACTGCCATCGAAAACATATGAAGCTTGTTGCAGATTTTCTAACCTCTTGATGACAAGGAAATGGATGACTATTGAGGTCAACATGAAACCAAATCCAATAGCCATAATCTCTAAATTGAATTCAGTCCATTTTGTGCGGGCTAGTTCAGCAACACTTGCCAAGAATTTATCGTAAAGATCAATCTGCCTCTTAAGATCAGCTACTGATGAATGACAGCTTTCAACTTTATATTGAACTGAATCATTTACCCTATCAAAATTTCTCTTCTCTGCTTGATAATACATGTCGGCCACTTGCAACAAGTCCTCCTTTGAAAATCCAATAACTGAAGAAGCTGAATAGACATCAATGTATTTTTTCACCTACAAAAGGAAGTATGAGAAGAACTGATCCAGTTATCCTATTTGCTATTCCATCTACCCCCCCCCCCCCCCCCTCCTTCTATATTAAATCTCACACATGCACATACCAACACCACCAATAACGATACCATCCTGATACAATAGGATCGGTGACAAACCCTCTGGTTATATTTAGACTTTTCTGACGCCATGTATAGTAAACTATGCATGGTTAAAACCAGAAATTTTAGAAAACATCAACACTCAGCTAATACAAGCAAGCATGCCTAACTGACAGTCACTACTGTCTCATAGTCATAGCAAGTTCAAGAAAATGGTCCTTCCGACAGGTAATTTGAGGTTAAATGTACTAACCATTGTTGTCAGAAAAAGTAAGAAGAAACTGTAACTAAAAAATCTCAACTTTGGTCTCAATTAAAATGCCAATTACCTGCCAGGAATTGATGCACAGTGCATCAACATAGTTGTGCAACCATGCTTCCTTGTCCGTTTGTTGGCAATTACCCTCATTGTGACTTTCTCGAATCCATGTACCAGGACCCAAGGAATATAGTACTGGATTGATGCGCCCAATACTGAAATGAAAGGACATAGTGTGTAATTCAAGTGACCAGAATTGCCTCAATTTTTAATTAATATGGCTTAAAAGCAGAGTAGCAGACTAGGGAGTAGATACAAAAATCCTCGATTTTATGAGATAGTTTTAGTTTGACAGTATATGAGATGATTTCAGACATTAGATTACTGTGTCATACTGTCTAACTAATACAGTTTGTAAGGAAATTATCAGAATTGTAAATGTACATCTATTTTAGCAGTATGATTGAGAGGGCTACTGGGCATACATGCCTCTTAAACAAGTGGAATGCACGATAAAACACCCACATGGTAAGTCATTTATGCAATGCCAACAAATTGTTTGGTTCTTCTCTGTAGATACTTTGAGTTTCAATCAACAAGTCCATCAAAAGAATTGATAACAACATACCACGATAAACTTGGAAAATTCACAAATGAGATATCGAGGTAAAATTCAAACTACCCAATAGCAGTGAAGCAAATGCTTATGTCATCCAAATTTCCTCAGTTATATAAAGAATCATCTAACCTTTTCCTCTAAGAATTGTATAAGAAGAAAAAAAACACTAAATAAGGTGTAGGAGACGTTCAACTTAAATAAGGAGAACATGAAAATTATCACCAACAAACATCTTAATATGTACCTTCCATATGGAAAAGGAACACCAAGCAATGCAGATAATGTAGCTGCAAAATCAAGCTGCAAATCAACTTAAGTAAAATTTCACAAATAAATGATCATCCTCACTGCACCACATAATCCACAAAGGAACCAGTCCTAACCTGTTCAATGAAGTCAACACAAACCTTTCTGCCAACCTGACAATCACAAGACATTTTATTTTTAATAATACTGGACTAAATATGGCGGACTCGATACAACCACACTTGCGAAGAAGTCACCATCACTCCACAGGTAGTCAAGGGCATGTTACTTCAATTAATTTTACAAATAATAAACGACTGGACTCAACAGTAATATAAAATCTGAGTTTCAACGTCATGCAAACTTAGAAACCCAAACTTTGCTGCCAAAAAAAATTAAGAACTTTCTATCCTTAAAAAAAGTAGAATAAGTTCATGTGGGCATATTTAAATTTTATGACAACAAACAATGGAAATCTTCATCACTGATTACATACTGCTAGCTTTTACCCTCAAAAGTATTATCTTAGTTTAACTTCATATTAGACTAATGTAATATTTTTTGATGAGTAACTTTGGGAAAGATGACATAGTTGACTGACATCTGCAAAAATACTATTACCAAAAAAATAGAACTATTTATAAATTTCAATTTATCCCACTTCTATATCAAGAAGGTTTTTCAAAAGAGAGAACACAAGGAAAAAGTGGGGAAAAGAATTCTAATCAAACAGATGAAGTACAAAAAAGAAAACCACAACTAAAGTATTTTCAAAAAAACCTTAAAAAGTGCATCCCTCCAGAGTCCAGTCCCTAATGATCTAGATCCAAGGGTGCTCTTTGAGGCTTAATTTAAACAGGGAACAAGGACACATCATTTCGATCCAAGTATTTACAGGTGACAATACCTTACGAATAGTTAAACTACACTTGCAAGCTTGTATGAAACAGAGGAATCATAATTTTCTCTTCAGATAGTCGGTTGAGTAAAAATCAATAACTACGGAGTTAATACTAAAAGATGGTCCAAGTCAAGACAAACAAAATTGAGCTTTAATTTCTTTAAGATGATAACAGTTTTCAGGAACAACCAAAGAAGTATGTTTTCTTATCCAACATCCAATTAACAGGCCAAAAGAATACACATCTAAACCTGGGAAAGAGGAGGAGGTAATACCATATCTAGTTTGCAATATGAAGTATCAAGTTCAGTCGAAGCAGGTGGAGGCTGCATACTCATGGCAAATATTGATGTTTCAACCTGCAAGATACGTTTCAAGTTAGTCCAACAAAAAACCTGACACCAGATTGAGTTTCTTGAGGAGCACAAGAAGTACTACACCTCCTCGGGACTCCCTCCTCCATGATCTCCGTTTAATGTTTGCCCATGATCACCCATCACTAGAAGTAATGTATTTTCATGTAAATCACCTGGACCAGACTGGCTAACCAGCACGTCCACGACTTTCTGAAATAAGGTAGTGGGAAATTTAATATTAGTTGAAACCAACAGAAATACTACAACTCATATCATTAGATTGACTGAGGAACAAAATTAAATGAATATATTTTAGGTCAACAAAATCTTGTAAGGTAAAACTCCCATGCAAAGGTTTATCCTTGTAACAATAAGGCCCGATATATCTAATAGTATGTAATTCTCATGCTGCTAAAGACGTGGCAACTTAAATTAAATAACCAGAAAGTATGTTATATAAAAATGGTAAGATGTGCAATATCTACATAAAACTATAAGATTTTTCTTGTAGTGATTTTCTTGCTCTCCTTTTACATTGTATCAAGGAATTACGTCTTCATAAGCCGTAATCATTTAAGGAACTTACCTCTAAAATATTATTGTACTGCTCCAGCTTTTTAATCATTGGGGTGGAATCAACACCAAATATATGTCCAGCATGATCCTAATTGTAAATATCAGAACACATAATAAATATAAACACAATAACATGTTTGTTTCTAATATAGTAATGGGCAAAGCATAGTACTTGGTGAGAAGCATAGTACAGTACTTGGTGAGAAGCCATAATTACTTAAACAATGGAAGAAAAAAGAGCTCATAACATATTAATCAACAAAGGAAAGGAAAATAATACATGGGAAAAAATATTATGTAAGTTGTAAAAACCCAATATCTCGAGGTACACTTCTATACTAAACTATAATAAGAAAACATGAGTATAATTATTCGTAGTTTGGTTCAACCATAGAAAGCATATTTACCGTTAGATCTTTAGTAAATAAATGAAAGTCGTTAGATTCATATTAAAGAATATTCTATATTTAAGTTACTCTGAGGTTCCTCACAACAACATATTAAAATTAAGAATTTATATTACTAATTCTATACAATACATGCCATTAATTAAACTATGATGATTATTACTAATATTATATCATAAAACAATTATTAAAAAAAATATTGTATAAAAAATATAATAGAAAAAAATTATGATATTAAAAGATAGCCGTGTATCGCACAGGTTATAAGCTAGTTGCTATTAAAAGAAATTTGATTATTTATTCAAGCTTCGTGAAAGAACAAGACAACATACCACACCAAGATAATGGGCTATTAGAACTTCCCATTCTTTTTCATACAAAGTTGGAAACAAGTGGTCAGTGCACCCAGAGTCTACCTGAAAGAGAATTATTGTGACATTCAATCAGGCCAAAAACTATAACATTAAATGAATAGAAAAAATCAGACAAAGAAGTTCATACCGTGTCCAGATCTTTAACATTGAACGAGGGGAAGGGATAAGATTTATTAAAATGATGAGGAAAACACTGCAGCCATGTATCATCCCCCATCATCACAACTCGTTTTCCATTCTGAACCAACTGATGATGGAATAAATGTTAGACATATACATATACTGACCGGTGAAGAAACAATAAAATATAATTGTTTTACAGTATATGATTATAGCCATGACTGCATAAGAATAAGATTAATAATAAAACCTGATGTATCAAATTGTCTTCAATAATTGCTGGAGCACCAAAGCTATTTCCCACATCGATAAAAGTTGGAAGCCCACCTGTTGTCAAGCCCTGAATGTAACAGTGAAGACCCTTTTAGATTCATTTGTATGCCTTTAATCTCATGCAAAACATAAAGAATTACAGAAGAGATTTTGAACCTTCATACGTTGCAAGCTGGTTGTTGGTGGATCTGCAATAGCTTTAAAAATCTTTGCAGAAGATCCTGATTGAGATGTAAGTTTGTGTAGGACGTGTAACTTATCCATCCATGGTTTTTTCTCTGTCGTATTGTGTACATAACATTACAAAATGAATGTAAATTTTGTTATGCTTAAAATTGACAGAGTAGAATACCTAAAAGTTTCATTGAACTTGAACACACATTGTCTTATTCTCTATTGCACAGGAAAGAAGACTTTTTTATGGAACAACTAATTACAAATAGAACTCTTTGTCCAGAAACAGGAGAAGGTCATATTTTTTACTATATGTTGTGCGAACTCAAATGTTTAAATAACAAAATGAACAGTCTAACATCTCCACTTGACTACTAGAATAATGCAGAATTTTAAGTTTCACATATATTCACTATAATGCTCTATATTTGTCATTTGAGATGGCTTGATTAACATTAGAAAACCATTTTATCGACAAATGTTGTTGCAGAAAATTGAAGAGAACGCCACATGTATTGTTGAAATGTCAGCTAATAAATGTTAAATATTTAAATAGAAGATACATATAATAGAGGCCTTCGTGATAGTAAGAAAGCAAATAGGTAAAATTTTAAAGTCATGTTATGGAACAGCAGATAACTAGCGTCTCCTAAGAAAAGTGTATACTAAAGCAAGCTACCGTTCCCCTAAAGTTAAAAGACTTGTCGCAATTCCAGTTAGTATAGAAAGAGTTTCTAAACAGTGACCTTAATTAGTTATAAAAAGAAGTTAAACCTCAATTTAGTTTAACAATGTGTCATCAAGTTTTATAAAAAAGTAACGAGAGCAGAGAGGATCCCCATATGGTTTCTAGTAAAAAAGCCAGTCACAGAATTTGAAGTCAACCACATATAAATTTAAAGTAAGATTAAAATTCAGGAATTCAAAAAAAAAAAACTCTTCTAAACCAAGGGAGCGTCATTTAACGCACTTGTAAACAACATCATTGGTTTACTTTGAAAATCAAGAAATAAGAAAGATGTATATATGTTCCGCTACAAACCAATTGCATATCACCTGGTCACAACATTACAAATCCCCGTCATAGTACAGCCAATCATAATAAAAGTCACCAATTTGTAGTATGTAAGTTTCAGTGTTTGTATTTGAACCAACACCTCTATTGATATGACTACATTTTGACAAAAACAACAATTGTCCTCACCTAATCTATTTCACTCAGATGTCACTGGTTGGCTACCAACTTACAAAACAGTTGGATTGTTAAGAATATAAATATATAATTCAATATACATTAAATTTTTATCATAACTTATGCTTTCTATACATCGCTTTAAACCAACTTATGATGAATCTTCTAATCTTATATTGTATTGTCTTGAACTGAATTCAATTATTTTTGACTAAATACGAAAAATATATATCACTGCATTCAAAAGGTACTTCTTAACTTAGCAAAAAATAAAGATACTTCATCAAATTAATTACCACGGGCAACGTCAATAGAGTCATTTACTACAAGTTAATAAAACTACAACTATCTCATTATCCATACGATTGCAGTTCACTATCCCTCTTCTCGCATACAAACATACAACGTTAGCTACCTAGCTCATTCACAATTCAGTATACTACTAACACAAATAATTAGACAACTAATAATAAGAGACAAACGTAGCCATATAAAAAGCAATCACAAGCTTAATTACCTTCGAAAAACGTACTCGGAGCCACAAAATCAAACCTACAAAAAATTCAATAAACTCTATCAACAAAACAAAATCCAAATTCACTACGCACACGTATACATCAAAAATTACGAAACAGAAATAATGCCTGAGAGCATCGAAAACAATAATAACAACGCGATCAACCGCAGGCTTAGTCCAACATTTCTCCACTCCAATCTCCTCTTTTTCGAAACACGGAGACTCGAAAACATCAGAACACTGACTAAACTGCGAAAGCTCAGTACGAGTGAGTAAAAAACCACTAGTGAACAACAATATAGCAACGCAATGAAGTAACAAAATTAACAAAAATATCGAAAACGCCCATTTTTTTCCTCCCCAATTCTCAGTCTTCAATTGCTCAAACACTGCCATGGATTCCATAAACATGTAATTAAACTATGACTGAATCATTGAGAGGTTTAATCAAACAGATATCGAGCTTTAGATGTTAATCTAATCTAGCAGAGGAACAATGACATAAATAACAAGTTTTATACTCCCTCCGTCCCCGCCGATCAGTGATGAAAGTAGTGAATGTGTGAATTTTATATTATAAAATACTAGTTTATAGCCCGTGCGATGCACGTTACTTAAATTTTATTTATAATTATTTTGTTTATAATTATATTTTAATTATCTATGGAACACATGATTGTTTTTTTAATATTTATAATTATATTTATTTATGAATATTTTAATATTTAAAAGTTATTAGTTTACATGATTAAATTATTGTTAAAAAAGATTTAGTCAAAAAATTTTATAGTTAAAAATTTGATATTTATTATATTTTACACGCTCAATTTAATATTTGTTTATATTGAGTTATAAAAGTTAGATTTGGTCAATTTTACGGTCCACGTGAAATTTACAAAATAATCTTTAATTTAGTTGTGGTTTAATAGTTCCTTTTCAATTAAAAACTATTCTAAAACTAAAAAGAGAATACAGTGACGAAATTTAATATTGAGAATTCTATTCGATTTAGGAAATCTACTTATATGTAGTAGAAACTTCATATTGAGCTCTTCTGTTTCATAGTGTTTGTCATAGAGTTTGAGCTCGTTTATCAGCTTGTTGAATCTCTCAAACACTTCTGTGATTCCCTCTTTTGGCTGAGCCATGAAGGCTTCATATTGTGAAACAAGAATCTGCTTCTTGTTCTTTCTTACTTCAGTAGTTCCTTCACAGAGCACTTCTATAAGATCCCACATCTTCTTGGCACTAGTACAATGAGCAACAGTGCCATACATGTTGAAGTCCATAGATTCACAAATGATAAGTTGAAGATGTCCATCCAGTGCTACTTTTTCCTTTTCAGGATCAGTGTATTTTGAGGGATCTTTGGGCACATGTTTAGCTGGTACAATCTCAGTGCCAATGGTTGTTTCACCAATCTCGATCATCGGAATGAAGGGACCATGCTTTAGAATATCTAAATACATGGGGTTAGAAGCTTTGATGAAAAGCAACATCTTCTTCTTCCATAAACTGTAGTGCTCCTTGTTAAAGGGAGGAATCTTGATACTGCTTAGTTTCTGTGAACTCATTCTTGATCTTTTCCTGTTTGTACGTTAACAGCCTACGCTTTGATACCACTTGTTAGAAATGAATACTACCAGAAACTAGACAGAGGGGGGGTGAATGGATAGTTTGATATATTTTTCGATTCTTGAAAACTAAGTAACAGACTGTATATGATTATGATATGTAATATGCAGAAAGTAAATAACACACACAATCACTTTAATCTACTTTGTATAAGCAAATTAAATACTACAGCTTTCCAAGAAATTCACAATAGAATTTCTGGCTTCTAAACAAGAACAGTTTGAACTTGCTTGCTTACAGAGAAAAGAGCTTAGCAAATAACTATGTGTATCTCTCTTACAGCTAACAATAGGATGTGCATGATATATATAAGCCCTATACAAACTAGTGCACACACCTATTTTTACACAGTTACCCCTTGCTGAAAGTCCAACTTGTCCTGCCATAAGACGTTAACTGTGTCAGGAAGGACCACCTGCTTTTCGGAGTCTTTCCCGTTTCTGTAGCTGCTTGTCTCTTATCTTTCTCTCCAAGTTTAGCTGTAGATTTGCCATCTGTTCTTTGGACCACCTTGCCAGAACAAATGCTTCAGTATTTGTCTCTTTTGATTCTTGATTCTGTACCTTGATTTGTCTTGTTGTAAACGGCTAAGTGTTGATATCGTGAACTCCACTTCATTCCTGACTTCGCGATCTCACTTGTGAGGACTTCGCGATATAGCCTTTGAAGACTTTGCGACATAGGTCATTTGAAGACTATGCGACATAGGTCATTTGAAGACTATGCGACATAGGTCATTTGAAGACTATGCGACATAGGGCTTCTGAGGACTTCACGATCTAGGCTTCTTTGACTTTGCTGACTTCAACACTTCACGACATGTGTCTTGAGGACTTCTCGACATAGTACAAAATGGACTATGCGATATAGTACTTCACGACATGGATATTGGTGACTTCACGACATAGCTTTCTTCTGACTTTGCTATATAATGCCTTAGACAAATTTCTGCAACTTATTTCTTCATAGCCTTATTTATCTCTATCCTGCTGCATGAACACTTCTGAACTTCTACCAGGACAATTATTCAATGGCCTATATACAATCTAGATGCAAGAAACTTTACTAAGCTCATTATAACTTTGAGCATACATGGTCAAGCTAATGTTCATGAGAACAAGACAAGTACATTTAGAGACCTATACTACATCCCAGTGATAGAACTCACTAGGTCATGTAATGTGACATAGTCACAAAGTGTAGGCTTGTTAATAGTGGTGTTCAGACATGTCTTGAGCCTAACAATCTCCCCCAAATTGTGAGTAAGACCCTTAGGCACAATTTCATGTCTGATAACAAGCCTAACTAACATAAAAAGAACAAGTATAAAGAAGATAAAGTTAAGAACAGAATTTGATAACAACTTGGAAATTTGGTCTTACAGAATTTCTCCTTGAGCTACATAGCTTCAGTTTCCAATTGTTTCTCTAAGAAATCATCATAGACTTTCTTCTTCCTTATTTCTTCATTCTTCTTTATTTCAGAGATGGCCAGTAAAATTTCATCCCTTGCAATCAGTTCTTCAATGAGAGGAGAACCTTTTAGATCTTCAGCTGCTGTTCTGAGGGCACTTTCCACATATGAATGTATGAACTCCATCCTTATCTTGCTTATTCCTCCATAATGATTTTTGTACTCAACAGTATAAGGATTTTGCTTTACCCTGCACAGCCCTTTCTTCCTTAGCTCCTTTGCTCTTTCTTCCATCTCAGCCATCTCCTTTTCTTTCTCACACCTCTTTTCTTCATTCAGCTTCTTTAGATTTTCTTTATATTCAGAGTGCATTTTCATGAATCTGGCAATCTCTGTTTTCCACAACCTTTCTTCCTTTTCTTCAAAATTTAACAAGGCATTGATTCTTTCTTGCTCATAGGTGTCAAAATGTTGCCATCCCCCTTGCTTCATTATTCTTTCTCTTCCATCAGTGTACTTGATCTCTAGATGATTCAACTTCACTTTGACTTCAAAGATCCTTTGAGCCCTCAAAAATGCTAGGGCATCTTCATCATAGTCCTCATCTAGTGGAAGCACATTGATGCCAATAACATTTGTGAGTTTTCCAGTCTTCTTTGTTATCCTTATCCTTCTGGGTACACTCTTGATCTTCATATGTTTCACAAGAGACACCTTTCTGGAACAAGGAGAATTAGTCTTCAGTGCCACATCACTTGGAAGTAGCTTCATTCCTTTCCCCTTCATCCACTGTAACACTCCACTAGCTGTAACTTTGTGGAAGTGTTTTCTTGAAATTACTTTAGTGGCTTCATCTTTCTTCTGTGGCAATTCAGGTTCAGAAGTCATGGATAATGATTTTGGAGGATCATTGCTAACAGTACCCACCCTAGACTTAGAGTCTTGTGTTGTGGTTAAAGTACTGCTGGCAATGTCCTTGACTTGCTGAATTCCACTTCTTGTTTTCCTGGTTGTTTCCTTTGTCCCTTTTGAGTCCCTCTTGTCATCACCACCATCTTTTGATTTCTTTTGATATTTGCTCCTGCTGCTCTCACTAGATCCATCCTTATTTCTCCTTGTCTGAGATCTCCTTTCATAGGTTTTCTCCTCATCATCATCCTCCCCATCCTTCTTTTTGCTCTTTTCTTTGACAGATTCAGGAATGACTCCATGAATCAGAAAAGATTGTAGAGTTCGAATCATCTCTAGTTCCTCAGCTGTCCTAGCTCCTCTCTTAGCTCTCAGCATTTGCAGCACCTGGTTGATCTTTGCATTGTTCTTCATTAAAAGGTCTGAGGGAATTACTAGTTGGTCAATACTACTGTCTTGAGATAGGCTTTGGTAAATTATTGTCCTTGGCTTGGATATAACCTCAGGCAATCTTTTATTCTGGTCCATCTTCAAGTCATTATAAAGACTTTCATTGTTCATCCCATGCTTTTCAATCAACTCCAGAATGATTGACAGCTCAGTAAATCTCAGTGTCTCTAGAGTTTGAAAAGCTAGGTGCCACAAGCAGTTGTCCTTGCACACCATGATTATCTCTCTTAGATGGACATCCTTGATTTTCCTTACTGCCACTGTGAAATACTTGATGCTTTCCTTGATCTTCTGTCTGTACATCCTTGCATCTCCTTGAGCACTGCTGTAGATGGCTTTCAGAAACTCCAGAAAGGCCTCATTATGATAGATGTTTGAGTTGGCAACTTCCTGTAGCTTGGCCTCTGTGATTATATCAGCTTTGACAGGTTTAGCTTTGGAAGTAGGTTGAGTAGGTTGAGGATTTGAGATATCTTTAGGCATTGTTGATGGATAGTAGGTGGTTGAGATTGTGCTCTTCTGACCTTCTGCACTTATGACCTCTACAGGGGGAAGAATGATTGGCTTTATGGTTTCTTCAATGAGTATGCCCTTGCCCTTATGCTTTGACTGCTTGGCAGGTACTCCCCCTCTTTGTTTCAGAATGACCTCCTTTTGTTTCTCCCCCTTAGGCTTGGGATCAGACAAGATGACTTGAGCTTCCCCAGGGATAGGCAGGTTCATTTGTTTCATCATTGAAGTCAGCATCTGTTGTTGCACCAGCAGGATATTGGAGGTGTTGTTGCCTTGGTCATCCAGTTTGTCATTGAGCTGTTTTAGAGAGTTGGCAAGCTCCTTGTTTTCATCTTTCAGAGAGGCCACTTCTCTTTCAAGACCATCCACCTTTGAGAATAGCTGTTGAGACTTGAAAGAATTGAGAGATTGCTCCTTGAGCTTGGCAAAGTCAAATTTGGAGATGTTTGACAGAGGGACCTCATCCACCAATTTGTCACCATACTGATTCTTCCAAATTACATTCAGCATTGCATTTGAGTTGATATTGGCCTTGACTTGATTTTCCAGGGTTGTAGCCAGCTTCCTGATGTTGTCTGTGACCATGGCCAAAGAGAGGTCCATCATGCTTACAGTAGAGTTTGTCTTCTGGATTTCTTTAAGGATGCCTTCCACCTTGGGAAAATCAGAGAGATATGAATTTCTGAGCTGAGTGAGGGATCTGTCTGTCGCTTCCTGGATAGAAGAAATCTCTGATTGAAGCCCTTTCCCAAGATAGTGCAGAGCCTTTAATTGATTCCTGTAGACATCATTAACAGCATCATAGATGGCAGCAGGAGAGAGATCCTTTGCATTGGAGCCCAGAGAAGTTAGGTATTCTTCTCTTAGAAAAGCTAGGGCATCCTTGAGCTTGAGAGTCCTCTTAGCATCCAACCAGGCATCCACATTTCCCTCTGGTTCAGCTGCATCCACTATCTTCTCCTGCTGAGCTTCAACATCCTCCTTGTGGCAGAGTAAAATGGCTTCATAATCAGCATTTGGGAGATTTGAGGTGAGGAGATGTTGAGCTATCTTTGAGAACTCATCAATCTGTGCCACATGGAGATCTTGTATGGCTTCTTCTGTCATTTTGGAAGGCACAGATGATGATCCTGAAGGCCTGTCATGGTGCACAGGCTTCAGCCATTCTGACATAGTGGCCTGAGCCAAGTGAGAGCTAGTGCTAGGCACTTCATGAGATGTAAGGTTTTGAGTCTCCTCCAGCCTTGGAATGGCTGTAGGGTCTAATGTTGTCTCCATTGAAATGGGATGTGTTACAACATTAGCCCTATTTGTCTGCGAAGACAGTTCCACATCCCTAAAGATGGGAGAATTTGGCATAGAGTCTCCAGTGAAAACTGGTGAATCCTCCATGTTTTTGTTGGTGTCATTAGGATATGCCCCAGCATGCATTCCCTGACCAACTAGATGTGGGTCCTGGGTGGTGAGCATAGTCTCATGCACCATGTCACTTGAAATTGGCTCAATCACAGGAGAGAATTGTGATTGATCAAAGGCAAGATTGTCATTGGAATGACTCTCTTGTTCAGAAGAAATTTTTATGGAAGAATCTGAGAGAGAAGTGGGGTTTAGATTAGATTGTGGCAACTCCCCCTGAGAAATAGGAGGAGTTTCAACAGTGATGTGCTCTCCACTCTGTGTATGATCAGCCTTATCACTCCTAGGGTCAAGAGTGAGTTCTTGACCCTGTGCAGACTCTGTACAGGGTGCAGTGGGGAGACTGCTCTTTTCAATGCCAATGACCCGTTGAGAGGCCATGGACAGTAACAGGTGTACCCCTTTTTCCACATCTGAATCCTGTTGGGAGGATCCAGTGGTAGGTTTGGATTTGGATTTCTTACTTTGTCTGGTGAGAGGTGACTCAGGATTCTCACTAGCTATCTCTACAGATTCATTTATCACTGCTAGGGCTCTCTTCTTTGACTTCTTTTTAGTAACACCAATCTTTTGAGAGATTGATGCACTTGGCTGCCTAACTTCTATGGTACTGTTTACAGTGGGGTTGCTGGATGGGATGGGAAGGCTGGGGTTAGACTGTGTAGCTCCTTCAGTCTCAGCCTCCCCTGTCCAGGAAAGTGCATGGTATATTGGCTTATCAAGTGGATAAGACTCAAATGTGTCCTGCATATGCTTGGTCACACTTAGAATCACATCCACTTGATTCCTTGTGTCCAATGAGCCAAATAGAACTTTGGACATGGACTTGGAATAAGCCATTTTAGTTTTATCTATACCCTCTAATTCATGGACATTTGCATCAAGAAAATTTAAAATTACTTGAAGGAAACGAGGGTAAAAGATGTCATTACCTCTACCACGAACAGTCATGCCTAGCCTCTGAGCCAATTCTTTGAGAATTATGGCTCCCACATTGATCTCCTGGTTGTTGGCCAAGGAGTAGGCTAGCTTCACAGCAATGTGACTGATATGGTCCCATCCTGTCTTCCTGCAGAGAAACACCTTCTGGAGTGCGTCAAACAGAAATGACCACTCCCTTCTCACAAACTTCTTATTTAGCTTTCCAGTATCTATCTCTTCAGCATACCGAATGAAGGTCATGAAATCTACGATTTGAGCATATGTAGCTTCTTGGTCATGACCCTCAACCTTGAACCCCAAAGCTTCATTGATTTCCCTTTCACCAAACTGAAAGTGTTTGCCTCCAATTGAACAACTAACCTCCTGGAATGAGGTTCCATCTTCCCTAGCCATTGTTGATACCAACGCCGTTCTCCAGAATCCTTCCAACACATCGACATACAAGGTAGGGTTCAGGGTTAGGGCTTGGCGTAGGTAGGAAGTGTTCAAGAACCGGACAAAACACTTGTACCTTGGGTTAGCCTCAGCCTCGGAGGGAATGGTGAGAAGATTGGTTTCTTTGGGAATGGTTAAAGGGATAGAAGATGATACTGTTTGAGATTTGGGTGCCATTTCGAGAGAGAGAGTGAAGGAGAGAGTAGAGAATTTGTGCTTAGGTTTGAGAGTTTGAGAGCAATAGACAAGATGAAAAGTTGTGAACGGTTAGAAAAGGGTATTTATATGATAGAGACACTGCGATATGGAGTTATGAATTTGTACAGTCTATTTGTATGTCGCGAAGTCAAAAATGGCCTGTACCGCAAAGTCTTGCACAGTATATCGCATAGTCTCAGAAATGAACTATGTCGCAAAGTCCTCAAGATGAAAGGATCGGGGAGACTTTGCGATATAGTAGAAATACCCTGTCTAAAGCTCTCTATTAAGAATTTTAAGCAAATTGTCAGACTTTTATCAAATTTTGAAATAAAATTAATTTAAATCAAAATTCTGTCAAATGTGGAGACTTGTCGATATAGTTATTCTAAGTCGCGAAGTCATAAAATGAACTATGTCGCAAACTCATGAAATGAACTATGTCGCGAAGTCTCACAATCTCAACAGTTTGCGATATAAGTCTGTTTGATTTGAACTGTGTCGTGAACTCTGAAAATCATCTATATCGAGATGTCTCAAAAACTCACAACTTTACCAACAAATGTGATTGTGAAAAATATGCAGTAAAATACTGAAATATTTATAAATCATATCTCAGCTAATTTTCACTCCAAACAAATAGAGCATTTAAATACAGTGAAAATTTACTGCTGCAACAATTTACTGGCATACTTACTTAGAGCAACTAAATGAAGGATTGAGCATTCCAATTTCACTCACAAGTCTGTTGAAGACTGCTTCATTCAGAGGTTTAGTAAATATGTCAGCTAATTGTTTCTCAGTGGGAACATAAGAGACTTCTATGGTACCATTTGCAGCATGTTCCCTAATGAAATGGTACCTGATCTCAATGTGCTTTGTAGTAGAGTGATTAACCGGATTGGCAACTATGGATATTGCACTAGTATTATCACACATTAGTGGAATGTGTTCTAACACTAGCCCATAATCCATGAGTTGATTTCTAATCCAAAGCAATTGAGCACAGCAACTTCCAGCAGCAATGTATTCAGCCTCAGCTGTGGATGTTGCTGTGGACTGTTGTTTCTTACTAAACCAGGACACTAACCTTTGACCTAGGAATTGACAGCTTCCAGAGGTGCTCTTCCTGTCAATTCTGCATCCAGCATAATCAGAATCTGTGTAACCAACCAGGTTGAACCCAGTGCCCTTTGGATACCATAGCCCAAGATTAGGAGTCCCCTTCAGATACTTGAAGATTCTTTTGGTAGCCATCATGTGAGATTCCTTGGGATCAGACTGGAACCTTGCACAAAGGCATGTGGCAAACATGATGTCTGGCCTGCTAGCTGTGAGATAGAGTAAGGATCCAACCATTCCTCTATAGACCTTGATATCAACTCTCTTGCCTTTCTTGTCTTCATCCAGCTTGATTGCAGTAGACATAGGAGTTTTAGCTGGGGATGACTCTTCTAAACCATATTTCTTTAAAAGGTCCTTGACATACTTAGATTGGTTTATAAAGATGCCATCCTCCCTTTGATGTACTTGCAGGCCTAGAAAGTAGGTTAACTCTCCCATCATACTCATCTCATATTTGCTTTGCATCAACTTAGAGAACCTTTCACAGAGTTTTTCATTTGAAGAGCCAAAGATGATATCATCCACATAGATTTGAACAAGAATGATATCATTTCCATGCTTCTTGAAGAATAGGGTTTTGTCAATTGTACCCCTGGTAAATTGATGCTCAAGAAGGAATTGAGATAGAGTTTCATACCAGGCTCTTGGTGCCTGTTTGAGTCCATAGAGTGCCTTGAGCAGTCTATACACAAAGTTTGGGAAGTCTTCACTTTCAAAGCCAGGTGGTTGAGACACATAAACTTCTTCAGCAAGATCACCATTGAGAAATGCACTTTTCACATCCATTTGATACACCTTAAAATCTGAGTGAGCTGCAAAAGCCAGGAAGATTCTGATGGCTTCCAGTCTAGCTACAGGTGCAAATGTCTCATCATAGTCAATGCCTTCCTGCTGACAGTATCCTTTGGCAACCAGTCTTGCTTTGTTTCTTATTACCACTCCTTCTTCATCCATTTTGTTTCTGAACACCCATTTGGTGTCAATAACATTCTTTCCTTTTGGAGGAGGTACTAGTTCCCATACTTTGTTTTTCTCAAATTGATTCAACTCTTCTTGCATGGCAACAATCCAATCAGAATTCTTCAAAGCTTCTTCAATTAATTTAGGTTCCTCTTGTGACAGAAAGCATCTATACAGACATGTATTTAATGTTGCCCTTCTTGTTCTAACTCCCTCACTAGGATCTCCAATGATTTGATCCCTAGTGTGGGCTCTGTCCCATTTCCTTGTGTGCCCCTGTTCATTCCCTTGATCTGTTCCAAGCTCATTTTGGTTGATAGGTGCATTCTCTTCTTCTCCCCCTGTGTTTGTGAACCCTTGCACAGGTGTTTGAAGAAGATTGTCAACTTCAAGGATATCATTCTCTAGAACAGTTTGAACAGGGGGTTCATCTTCACTTTCAGAATCCTCAAGATAACCTTGATTCTCAAATCTCAATGGCACACTGTCTTGATCACTTGTTTTCAGTCCAGGAGTTTTCTTGTCATCAAAGGTAACATCCATGCTTTCCATGACTTTGTGTTGCTCAGGTACAAATACTCTGTATGCTGTCCTTTCCAGAGAGTATCCAATGAAGATACCTTCAAATGCTTTTGCATCAAATTTTCCAACATGCTCAGAGGTATCTTTCATCACAAAGCACTTGCTTCCAAACACATGTAGGTGCTTGAAGGATGCTCTTTTTCCAGTCATTAATGAGTAAGGAGTTTTGCCAGACTTCTTATTGATTAATGTTCTATTTTGCACATAGCATGCTGTGTTAACAGCATCAGCCCAAAAGCTAGTGGGTAGCTTTGCATCCAGCAGCATTGTCCTTGCAGCTTCAATGAGAGTTCTATTCTTTCTCTCAACTACTCCATTTTGTTGAGGTGTTCTAGGAGCTGAGAATTGTTGAGAAATTCCTTTATCTTTGCAAAACTCATACAATGTTGAATTTCTGAACTCAGTCCCATTGTCACTTCTCAAAGCAACTACAGAGGAACCAGTGCTTTGTGCTTCTTTATCAACTCTCTTGATATGCTCTATTATGACCTGGGGTGCTTCATCCTTGGAGAATAGGAATTCCACCCAAGTATATCTTGAATAGTCATCTATCATCACTAGAGCATATTTCTTTTTGGAGAGGGACATTACATTCACAGGGCCAAATAAGTCCATGTGAATTAGCTGCAGAGGTTTTGAATTTGTATTGAGCAATTTGTTCTTGTGACTGGATCTTTTAATTTTTCCTTTCTGACAAGCTTCACATGCTCCATCTTGCACAAACTCCAAGGCAGGCAAGTCCCTGATAAGTTCTCTCTTGGTTAGAGAGTTCATTGCCTGAACATTCAAGTGAGACAGCTTCTTGTGCCATAGCCAGAATTCCTCATTTGTGGCTTTAGTGTAGAAACAGCAGACTTCTCCCTTATCTGCAGCCTTGAGATTGGCAACAAACAAGCTTCCTTTCTTCACACCAGTTAGAACAACTTCACCACTTTCCCTTTTTGAGATTGAACAAAGGTCTTCATCAAATTCCACTTTGAAACCTCTGTTGGTGAATTGTCCAATACTCAAGAGATTATGCTTCAGTCCTTCAACAAACGCTACATCTTCAATAATGACATTTCCAGATTTAACACTGCCATATCCCATTGTATAACCAATGTTGTCATTTCCAAAGGTTACTGATGGGCCAGCCTTTTCCTCAAAATGTGATAGCAGGGCTATATCACCAGTCATGTGACTTGAGCATCCACTGTCCAAGATCCATATGACTCTTTTATTCCTGTTGCCCTGCATTCACAAAATGACTAAGTTGTTTTTGGTACCCACACTTGGTAGGGTCCAGTTGATTTAGAAACATTTTGATTAATAATTCCTCTGTCATAAATTGCATTTCTCATAGTAGGAGACTTCACTTTTTCTGTGGCTTTGGAGTTTACACTCTTAGGCTCACATGAAGTTTTCACCCTCTCAACCCTGATTGGGGACCCTGTCCTATGAGAATGTATATGTGTGTGTGATTCACCAGATTGTGCAGAGTCAAGTTTATGTTTAAGAGATAAACAGTTAGCAATCACAGTCACATAGCATGTCATGCAGTTTGGCTTACCACAGAAAGAATCATGACTAGAATTTATGCTAGCAGAATGGTTACTCAGGTTGTCAACTTCAACAATATCAGGCTTACTACACTTATGAGTCAAATGATTAACAGATAGGCATTTTTGACATTGTTTCCTGGGAGCATTTGGCACATAAGCATAGTTGTTTCCCTTGTTAACACCAACTTTACCATTTCTGTTTTGTTTCTTTTTCTTAACAACTTCTTTCTTTGCTTTAGGACTCTTGACAAGATTGTTTTTGGTCTCTTTCTGATTGACAAGTTCAGGAAAGGAAGAAGTGTTTTTAGCAGCCTCATCTTCTTCAAGTAGCTGTTGCTTGATGATCAGTAGTTCCTCATCAAACTCAACAACACTCTTTCTGAAGATGGACTGTTCAACACTTGACAGTATGGTTGGGGCATTTTTGTTTATAAAAGTTTCCTTTCATTTGCCTTTGACCTTCTTCCTTCCCTTGTCATTATCATAGTCAAAACCAACTCCAACCTTGCAGTCTTCAGTGTGTTCCTTGTGATAGGTTTGAATAAGTTCAGAGGAGTTTTTGAAGCTTCTTAGTTTCAGTTCAGTTTCAGCAATTTGTTCCCTAAGGGCTTTCTCTATCTGCTCAGCACAAATCACTTTGTTTTTAAGATACTCAACCTCCTTTTTCAAACCATCCAGGTTCACAGCCATTAACTCAAGTTTCTCATTCTTTTCTGTAAGCTCAACATTCTTAGCAGTTAGTCTATCAATTTCTTCATTAGCTACTAACATACTAGTATGAATATTAAACATCTCAGTGCTCATATCTTCAACAGTTTGCTTATATTGAAGGGGAGTCATATCAAGAGAAGTAAGAATGGGTACCTGACTTGAATCACCATCATCAGAAAATGCCATCAAGGCATAGTTTGAGTACTCTTGTTCTTCTTCTTCATCAGAGTCATCCCAGCATTTTCCCTCAGCAATAAAAGCTTTGCCCTGTTGTTTCTTGAGTAGAGCCTCATACTTAGCTTCAAGCTCTAAGTATGCTTTGTCCTTCTTGACTTGTTTAAGCTTTTTGCACTCAGTGGCAAAATGCCCAAGTTCATTGCAGTTATAACATCTTATTTTGGTCCTATCCACACTTCCTGTCTTGTATCCACCCTTAGCAGCACCAGCAATCCCTTTTCCTTTATTGAAGGTGTTTGAGCCACTAGATCCACCAGTGTTTCCAGTATTGAACTTGGACCTGAATGGCTGCTTTCTTTTAAACCTTATGTTAGGATACCTCCTAGCCATATAAGCAAAAGATTTGTTTTCCATTTTGTCCAGTTCCTCCATGCTGTAAAACTCATCTTCCTCAGGCAAATCATAGACGACCTGGACCTTATCACCAGTGTCTTCAACTTCCAGTTCCTCAATCTTGACCTGACTGATTTTAAGAGAGTCCATTCTTTGACTTAGGTTGTCAGCAATAAGTGCACAGGAGGTATTAGCCACTAATCCTTGCTTTGCTTGAATAGATCTCTTTTGAAACAGCTCCAACTCATATGTCTTCAAAACACCATATAACACATCAAAACCAATCTTTGTTAGATCTCTTTCTTTTAGGGAAGAGATTCTTGGTTCCAAGTGATCTGGAAGAGTTAGTAGAAACTTCATATTGAGCTCTTCTGTTTCATAGTGTTTGTCATAGAGTTTGAGCTCGTTTATCAGCTTGTTGAATCTCTCAAACACTTCTGTGATTCCCTCTTTTGGCTGAGCCATGAAGGCTTCATATTGTGAAACAAGAATCTGCTTCTTGTTCTTTCTTACTTCAGTAGTTCCTTCACAGAGCACTTCTATAAGATCCCACATCTTCTTGGCACTAGTACAATGAGCAACAGTGCCATACATGTTGAAGTCCATAGATTCACAAATGATAAGTTGAAGATGTCCATCCAGTGCTACTTTTTCCTTTTCAGGATCAGTGTATTTTGAGGGATCTTTGGGCACATGTTTAGCTGGTACAATCTCAGTGCCAATGGTTGTTTCACCAATCTCGATCATCGGAATGAAGGGACCATGCTTTAGAATATCTAAATACATGGGGTTAGAAGCTTTGATGAAAAGCAACATCTTCTTCTTCCATAAACTGTAGTGCTCCTTGTTAAAGGGAGGAATCTTGATACTGCTTAGTTTCTGTGAACTCATTCTTGATCTTTTCCTGTTTGTACGTTAACAGCCTACGCTTTGATACCACTTGTTAGAAATGAATACTACCAGAAACTAGACAGAGGGGGGGTGAATGGATAGTTTGATATATTTTTCGATTCTTGAAAACTAAGTAACAGACTGTATATGATTATGATATGTAATATGCAGAAAGTAAATAACACACACAATCACTTTAATCTACTTTGTATAAGCAAATTAAATACTACAGCTTTCCAAGAAATTCACAATAGAATTTCTGGCTTCTAAACAAGAACAGTTTGAACTTGCTTGCTTACAGAGAAAAGAGCTTAGCAAATAACTATGTGTATCTCTCTTACAGCTAACAATAGGATGTGCATGATATATATAAGCCCTATACAAACTAGTGCACACACCTATTTTTACACAGTTACCCCTTGCTGAAAGTCCAACTTGTCCTGCCATAAGACGTTAACTGTGTCAGGAAGGACCACCTGCTTTTCGGAGTCTTTCCCGTTTCTGTAGCTGCTTGTCTCTTATCTTTCTCTCCAAGTTTAGCTGTAGATTTGCCATATGTTCTTTGGACCACCTTGCCAGAACAAATGCTTCAGTATTTGTCTCTTTTGATTCTTGATTCTGTACCTTGATTTGTCTTGTTGTAAACGGCTAAGTGTTGATATCGTGAACTCCACTTCATTCCTGACTTCGCGATCTCACTTGTGAGGACTTCACGATATAGCCTTTGAAGACTTTGCGACATAGGTCATTTGAAGACTATGCGACATAGGTCATTTGAAGACTATGCGACATAGGTCATTTGAAGACTATGCGACATAGGGCTTCTGAGGACTTCACGATCTAGGCTTCTTTGACTTTGCTGACTTCAACACTTCACGACATGTGTCTTGAGGACTTCTCGACATAGTACAAATTGGACTATGCGATATAGTACTTCACGACATGGATATTGGTGACTTCACGACATAGCTTTCTTCTGACTTTGCTATATAATGCCTTAGACAAATTTCTGCAACTTATTTCTTCATAGCCTTATTTATCTCTATCCTGCTGCATGAACACTTCTGAACTTCTACCAGGACAATTATTCAATGGCCTATATACAATCTAGATGCAAGAAACTTTACTAAGCTCATTATAACTTTGAGCATACATGGTCAAGCTAATGTTCATGAGAACAAGACAAGTACATTTAGAGACCTATACTACATCCCAGTGATAGAACTCACTAGGTCATGTAATGTGACATAGTCACAAAGTGTAGGCTTGTTAATAGTGGTGTTCAGACATGTCTTGAGCCTAACATTATCTAATTGGAACTATACATAAATTCAAGAGAAAAGATATTTAAAAATTTTTACATAGAAAACTTTTAAATTATCAAAATACACCTTTTAGTATTTAAATATAATTCTATTCTTAATCAGATACACGTTTTAATATTATTTCTAACAATTCTCATCGATCTATTTAGGATCTAACTGTAATTATTAATTTGGTCGTATAGTGATCGTACACGGACCAGATCGATTTTAATATTTTATTGAAATAAAAATAGAATTTATAAATTTAAAAGAATTAGGAAAAAAATTAAATTGGTGCTACAATAAAAAAAATATTTATTAAAATTTAGATAATCACTTTACTGTTTGGGCTCTATCTTGAGTTTTAGACAACATATTTTAACGATTTTACAGCCCATGCGAAACTAACAAAATTTTCTTTAATTTAATTATGGTTTAATAATTTTTATCTAACTGGAACTATCCATAAACTAAAGAGAAAAAATAATTACGAATTTTTACATAAAGATTTCTATTCAATATAGAAAACCCATTTATAATTGGTTTAAATTATCAAAATACACCTTTTAGTATTTAAATACTATCATATTATTAATCAAATATAATTTTTAATATTATATCTAACGGTCCTAATCTATTTGAATATTTATAGTTTTATAATCCAACGGATCATATATTTTTGGTAGTACAGTGACCAATCAAAGTTTTGGATAATATCTCCCTTACGCTTATTATATATAAGGAGTTAATAATTATTTTTGCTATGTAAAAAAAATGAGAGAACATATTAAAAAAAAAATTATAAAGCAATGAAAGGGATCATAATTAACCAAAATGCCAATATCGAAGAGAGACGGCGAATTCTACCGATTCTGTTACCCCTCTATAAAATGCGTAACCCCCTCTATAAAATGCGTAACCCGCCTTTCTTCTTTTTCCGCTGCTTTTTAACAACCACCACCGGCAAACCTCACCTTTTTCTTTTATATACACAGGAAAATGTAAATACACAATCTCAGTTGATTAATGATTTTGATGGAGATCTGATTGTTTAAACAAAAAAAGAGCTGGACAAAAAATGATAATACGCATATATCATAAGGGTATATCAACATAATACGCATTTTGGATTTGGGTATTGTGCAAGACACGGTAACTGGTTACCCAAAACGAGGCACCTCTCAAATTGTATTGATCTATATTTCTAATTTTCTCGCAATTTTGAATTAATAATATTAAGATTATAAAATATTTAAATTGTCTTTTAAATCTTCACTAATTGAAATCTTAATTATCTTATATTCTTCTGAACTTTCTTCTTAAGTCAAATTACTATCTTAATATTCTCCTAAAATTTATCTTCAAGTCAAATTACTATGTTGATATTTTATTAAACATTCTCTTGAACTCAAAGTTACCATTTTAATATTCTCTTTTTTTTCAAGTTCTAAAATTTATCTTGAAATCAGATTATCATATTAATATTTTCCTAAAAAAACTATTAGAAATTTTGTTATCTTTAAGTCAAATTAGTAAAATACCATGTTGATATTTTCTTAAACATTCTCTTGAACTCAAAGTTATCATCTTAATATTATCATTTTTTTTCAAATTCTAAAATTTATCTTAAAATCATATTATCATCTTAATATTTTCTTTAAAAAACTATTAGAAATTTTGTTCTCATAATATTTTTTGTAAAAAACCTCATGTTCAATTTATCTATATGTTTTACATATATATTAAAAATGATTTTTTTAAGCTTTACCTCCTAATTTATATAGAAGATAATATTTACACAAAATGCAAGTTTCTATAAAATAAAATGTAGAAGTCTTATTTTTTTTTTCATTTATTTTCTCGAGTACCTATATTTTTAAACAATAAAAATTAGAATTTTTCAAAATATTTAAATTAAATTATATGATTTAATAAAATTGATTAATAGACGATGTAATTTATTTAGTAAATTAATTTATTATCTATTTATATTTGGTAACAACGAGAAAGCGGGTCATTGAGAGTAAACATGTTTAACGAGAGTGCGATTCATTAAGAGGAGCATATTGTATGATAGAATTTAATATTGGTGTTATATTATGTATTTTTAAAATATAAGTTGAAATATGAATTTTGAGAAAAATAAAATTGGTTATAAATATACTAATATTTGATATAATATTAAATAATGAAAAATATTAAACAATTGACATTTTCAATATTTATTCAAAATTTCGGTAAATGATCAAGACGAAATGGAGGATTCAAAGGAAATCTTAATTTTATGTTAGAAATATTACTGTATCTAAAAATATAGTTTAGAAAAATTTAGAGAAATTATTAATTTTATCTTTACTTAATTATTTTATTTGAATCGGAAGTTATAAAAATTTATGATAAACATTGATTTTATAAGTTTAATATAATAATATTATCATTTTATATATATGTCTCCCGTGTTATTTTTAGATAATGAGTTGTTTTAGTTAGAAAATATAAAATAGGCGATGTGCTGAAAAAGAAAATTAGTTATTTATTGATAATTATATAAAATTATATTACTTTTGTATACATGTGTTGCTCGTGTTATATTTAGAAGAATAGTTGTTTAAGTTGAAAAAATATAAAATAGTTAATGCATTTTAGCTGACAAAGGTAATTGATTATTTATTATAATTATATATAATATATTATTATTTTATATATACATCGCCCGTGTGATTTTTAGAAGATGAGTTGTTTTAGTTATAAAATTAAAGTAGATAATGTGTTTTCACTGGAAAAGATATCTGGTTATAAATCTATGTATATTATAATTCCTGAACTATTTCAGGGGGTATACAAGTAATTTCACATGGAACAAAATTCTAAAAAACACACGTCATCAGCTGTTTCATGACTTTCTTTAGTCACGCCTTAATCTCAGTCTTCTTCTTAACTACTACAACTTAAAATCTACAATCTTCTTATCAAGAAAACATTTAGACGATCAAGATCTGGTATAGGTATATACTTACATACATGATACATATACGTGATAATTCAATTTTTCGATTTCAATGCATATTCTCTTCGTCTCACTTTTCAGTTTTGTATCTTCCTTCAACGACATCAAGTATCAATTTTGGTTTCATTCTAATTCAAGGTAATTTAGTTTTTTGTTGTTATTTTTATATCAAATTAGTTAGATCAAAAATCGAAAATATTGTCAAAAACTTTTGGGTATTGAATATAATAATGTTATATGTTCTTTAATCTCTATTTATTAACGTTTTGTACAGGTTTTTTCATATTAGTGACAAATACCAAAAAGACAAACCAGACAAATGGGGAATCGAGGATAAGGTAAAGGTTTGTGTTGATTTCTTCATTCTAACTCATTTGATAATGTGCTATTAATTATGAGATTGTGTTTCTAATGTATGCAATTTGTGTTTTGTAGTTAACAAATTGTAGTAAAGGACATAACTAATCCTTTTGAAGGCCGTTAAAACCACTGCTCAGCCTTTCACAGCTTTTCATATTTGTAAATAGTACATCCATTCTTACATGTCACTATAATATCATAATATAAATGTACACAACGTGTTTGATATAATGTCTTAGTACAAAAAATCTATACCTTCAATGTATTGCATTGCATAACATAAGTATGAATCAGTTGTTAAGAAGCTCAAGAGAACTATGAATATTTGTGTCATGATCTGCTTCCTGCTTTATATGTAAAGATCAATCACAAAGTATCATTTACGATAATTGTGATATATATATATATATATATATATATATATATATATATATATATATATTTTACAATTTTTGTTTCTTAGTTGACAATAGAATTTCCTATCATTCTCATTATTATAGTTTTAAAAAGTAGGTATTTATTCTATGTGTAGAATTGTGGTATAGAAATTTAGCGTGGATAGTGACATATATGTTCTTTTGATCTAGGTTAGTTCAGTTGATATATTAGATTATATATATTTTATCTTTTTCATATATTTTTTCAATTTTTTATACATATATAATTTATAAATTTTGTTTCTTAGTTGACAATAGAATTTCCTCAAGTTAAGTTTGTAATTTTCTTATGCATTTCTTAGATTATCTCTCTATACACCAGTCTTAGCAATATGGGAAAATTATAATATTTTGTAAAGATATACATTTGATTTCGTATCATGTTTTCGTATATCGATAGTTGATATCTACTAAAAGAATTGTCTTTCAATTTTTTTTTAATATAAAATGTTCCACTTTCTTATTTTGTCGATGTCAAATATGAAACCAAGAAATTGTGTGCAAACAAACGCACCTATTACATTGATTACCGGAGCCTTTTGGTAGTCCTGAAAGAGGGTCATGTGATTGTGAGTTTTGTTGATGTTCATTTTGGTTCTGAAAGAACGTGCCTTTTAATATCCATCAAACTCATTGAATTCCGCTACTTAATTAGTAAAGTAACTTGGCAGAGTTCAAGTAAATTTAACTTCATGTGTGCATTTGGTTTTGTATCATATTAAAGGAGGTCAGCCTTCCCATTTAATAATTATTGATTTTTGGTAACATTTTTGTATGTAGTAATTTGTGCTTTCATTTTTGTCAATTCTTCTATTTTCTGTAAATTTTTATTGTCCGTTTTCTTTCTTAATATATGCAATTACATGTTTTACTGATTTTGCAGCATTAATATGGGGTTATGATTTTATATTAATCTATTCCAAGACAACATGCTTTTACTTCCAAGATCTATCATCCCCGTCATTCACAAAAGTAACAGGTTCTATATT
Organism: Heracleum sosnowskyi; assembly: GCA_030848705.1. Classification (NCBI taxonomy): domain Eukaryota; kingdom Viridiplantae; phylum Streptophyta; class Magnoliopsida; order Apiales; family Apiaceae; genus Heracleum; species Heracleum sosnowskyi. Next base: position 17,298,446 of record CM061237.1, read on the forward strand.
TCTAATACCTTGAAATTTTTAAGGTGCAAAGTGTTGGTACATCTTATTATTATATCTTAATTACATAAGTTATCTCACATGAGTAAATTACATCTTTACAGATATTTTGATGCAGAATTTTTTGTACGAAAATATAGAACGAAAAGGGAATGCAAGGGAGAGTGTTAAAGACCAAAAGGTTAGAGCCTTGGAAGCTCAATATTCTTGAATTCTTACTATATGCTCTACAGAAAGACCCGTTATTTTTTGCCTTATGAGATTTGGATTAATTCATTTTAAAAGTAGACTGGCTTCTGAGCGGATGTTTTATAAATAGGAACTGGAAAAACTTGAGCAAAAGGAAATGAGCCCAATAGAAATGAAAAGAGAACACAAGATATAAAATTAATGGTACAAAAATAGTTAGCAAAATTTACTTAAAAGACTTTAGTTTACCTACTATAATTACTCTACGACTAGTAGAACCAAAGTAAACGAAAACATTTTCAACCTAGCAAAATATTTTTGAATCAAAACACAACCAAACATGGAACATAACCCTTTATAAAATATGTTAGGAATATGTTGTTCTTGATGATAATTATAAAAACACTTAGTAGATTTTGTATTAAGTCATTTTTGTAACTGTCAACGAAATGGCATGCTTTGCAGTGTTTCGTTGACAGGAAGCTCATCAACGGAATGAGTGTCATAGCAATTGCACTGTACAATACTTCATAGTTTGACATGCAGTTTGTTGTGAGTATTAGATAGGTTTTCTAAGTCATGTTGACTAATGGTTAGATAGGCAAAATAGGTTGGATAATTGTAAATATATTGTGCCTTGTAATTTTGCCTAAGTGAAGACATGTCAACGGAATGAAAATTACTTTATCAACGAAACAAGGAAGCTCATCAACGAAACAAGGAATAAAGCTATCAACGAAACACATCTCCACAACATCAACGAAACACTATTACTTTTTGAATAGTTGACCAAGTGATAGTGACAGTTTACTGAACAGATCTAAAGGAGATATGGAAGTGTACTTTGCATTGGAAGCCATCAAAATGGTTACTGGAATTATGGAAACATTCCAATTTCCAATAAGGCTCTTGGGAATGATCATTATAAGCATGAAGACAAAAGCAAGGATCTCCAAGGACCATTGGACAAAAGGAATGAAAAGCAAGCTACTGATGGTTACTACTATTGTACTTTAGTTTAGCCAAACGTAGAATTGTAAACTTGGGTATTTATAACCAAGTGTAGCAGTTACTTTAAAATGTAAGAGAAGAAAAACAAATAGTTTGTATTAGCTATCTTTGAGAGCATTCTTCTCTACAACTCTGTAACTGAGTAGCTGTGTACATTTGTATCACAGATTAATTCCGCAATAAAAACACTTCAGTTGGATCATCAAACAATCCAACTGAATTATTTATATCTTGTGTTTTTATTTATTCAGTTTAGTTTAATTTCTTAAAGTGTTTTTAAGTTTAAGAAAATATCAAGAATTGTATTCAACCCCCCCCCCCCTTCTACAATTCTGTTAGGTCATTTGGGATTAACAATTGGTATCAGAGCGAGCTTCTAACATACAAGAAGTTTAAAGATCAAGACCAAAACAGAAACCATGGTGAAGAAGGATGCAGGTGTGAAGATACTAGTTCTTGATAAGGACAATTACTTTCACTGGAAAGTAAAGATGCATTTACATCTCATGTCTATGGATGAGAGATATGTAGACTGCATTGAGAAAGGTCCACACGTTCCCATGAAGTTTGCATCTAGAGTTGGAGTGCCAGATGATGCTCCTGATGTAGAAATTCCAAAACTTGTCTCAGAATGGACTATTGAAGATCTTGCAGAAATCCATAAAGATAAGAGAACCATGAACATTCTGTTTAATGGTTTGGAGCAAGAGATGTTTGACAATGTCATAAACTGTACAACCTCCAAGGAAGTATGGGACACTGTCAGAACACTATGTGAAGGAACTGAGCAAGTAAGGGAGAACAAAATGCAACTCCTTATACAACAATATGAGCACTTTCACTTTAAAGCTGGTGAAACCCTAAATGACACGTTTAGTAGGTTTCAAAAGCTTCTGAATGGATTAAAGTTGTATGGGAGAATCTACCAAACTAAGGACTCAAACCTTAAATTTCTAAGAGCTCTTCCAAAAGAATGGAAGCCTATGACTGTTTCTCTAAGAAACACTCAAGAGTACAAAGATTACACTCTTGAAAGGCTGTATGGAACATTGAAGACTTATGAGCTGGAAATGGAGCAAGATGAGGAAATTGAAAAGGTACAGAAGAAGGGTGGATCTATTGCATTGATTGCATCTGTGAACCAACTGGAAGATGATAATAAAGAAACTGCAAAGGCCACAACTAGTCGATCTAGTTGTAGGAGTGATGTTAGCAAGGGTAAAGACAAGATGACAGAAGAAGAAGAATCAGAACCAGCCAACTTGGATGACTTAGATGAGATTGATGAACACATTGCTTTTCTGTCAAGAAAATTCTCTAAGTTCAAGTTCAAAAGAAACTCAGAAGCAAGGCCACCAAGAAGAAACTTTCAACCTAGCAAAACAAACTGGATTGAAAAGTCTAAATCTAAATGTTTCAATTGTGGAATGCTTGGTCACTTTGCTGGAGACTGCAGAAAGCCCAAGATTGAGAAGAGCAACAGGAAATTTGAGCCTGTTGATTATAAAAAGAAATACTTTGAACTTCTCAAGCAAAAGGAAAAGGCTTTCATGTCTCAGGAGTATGATTGGGCTGGTAATGGTGAAGATTCTGATGATGATGTTGAATATGTCAACTTGGCTCTTATGGCTAACAATCATGAGCAGGAAGCAAGCTCCTCAAGCAACCAGGTAACAATTACTAATCTTTCTGAGCTTTCTAAAGAGGAATGCGATAGTGCAGTAAATGAAATGTCTACTGTATTATATAATTTGCGTGTTACTCTTAAATCACTTACCAAAGAGAATTCAAGAATTAAAGAGACTAATTTGCTCTTAAGTGATAGGAATGCAATGTTAGAAGCACAGCTCATTGAATTTGAGAAAATGAGATGTGTTAGTAGGGATGCTAAGAAGGAACTTGAGAACGTGTTACAAAGGGAAGAAATTCTTAAGACACAACTAGAAATAGAACAGAGTGTGATTGCTAAATGGAAAGATGCCAGGAATGTTGCTACCCACATCATTAATGTTCAAGGTATGGAATCTTTCTGTGAACAATCATGGAAAAAGAACAAAGAGAAACTAGGGTATGTTTGTGAAGCCTTAGATTCAGAAACAGAGTCAACAAACAACAATGATCACTTGTTGAAGGTTGATATGTCAACGGAATGCGATGTTTCGTTGACACATGAACCATCAACCGATCAGGGTGTTTCGTTGACAGAGAAAAGAAAAGATGAACTCACTAGACTTAATAATAAGTATGGTCCTGTCACCAAGAACTTTGTTCAAGGTGAGTCTAGTAAATCAAAGAAAGTTGAGAAGCCTGTTGAGAGAGCTAATGTAGGTCACTTGTCCAACAAGCAATTGAAAGATAAGATAGAGAATGTTCAAATTGAGGCTAAGGGAAATAAAAGGAATAACAGGAATGGCAAAGTAGGAATTAACAAACACAACAATTACACACCTGATAAATATGCTCCTAGAAAGACATGTGTCAATTGTGGAAGTGTTAATCATCTATCTACTAACTGCAAATCTGTTAAGAAAACTGCTAATATGAAAATTCCCAAGCCTGCAATGAATAATCTTATGCCTACAATGCCTGTTATGCCTAACATGTTTGCTCCATGTGCACAATTTCAAAATCCATATGCCAGCATGCCATTTGTGCCTAATCCATACATGAATATGTTTAGTATGCCACAAATGCCATGGAATATGAATAATATGTGTGTTCCTTCAAATATGCATGCTGTAAATGAAAATGTGAGCAACAATCAGAAATCAACACCAAGAGTAAAAGTTGATTTAAATCAAAATGAGCCCAAGGTGAAAAATGATATAAAAGGAAAAGCAAAGGCTAACAAAACAGGACCCAAGGAAACTTGGGTACCAAAATCAACTTGATTTGGTTTCATTGTGTGCAGGGAGACAAAAGGAATCTTTGGTACTTGGATAGTGGTTGTTCAAGACACATGACTGGTGATTCTACCCTGCTCACAGAGTTTCAGGAAAGAGCTGGCCCTTGTATTGCTTTTGGAGATGACAGCAAAGGCTACACTAAGGGATATGGCTTGATTTCAAAAGAGAATGTCATCATAGATGAAGTTGCATTGGTGGATGGTCTTAAGCACAATTTGCTTAGTATCAGTCAACTTTGTGACAAAGGGTTTTTAGTTACTTTTTCAAAAGAAGCCTGTGTTGTTTCTAGAGGAGGAAACAACAATGTGGTAATGACTGGATTCAGAAGAGGGAATGTGTACATTGCTGACTTTAGTAGCACAAGTCCAGACACCATCACTTGTCTTTTCAGCAAAGCAAGCAAGGATGAAAGTTGGCTATGGCACAAGAAATTATCTCATCTGAATTTCAAGGTTATGAATGATTTGGTAAGGAAGGATCTTGCTAGAGGAATTCCACAGGTGGAGTTTACCAAGGATGGTTTGTGTGATGCCTGTCAAAAAGGGAAACAAAAGAAGGCATCATTCAAAAGCAAGACAGAGTCATCAATTGTCCATCAGCTTGAATTACTTCATATGGATCTGTTTGGTCCTGTAAATGTCATGTCTATTTCAAAGAAGAAATATTGTCTTGTGATTGTTGATGATTTTTCTAGATTTACTTGGACCTTCTTTTTACATTCTAAAGATGAGGCAAGTGAAATCATTATCAATCACATCAAGATGGTAAACAATCATCCTGACTTGAAAGTAAGAAGGATCAGGAGTGACAATGGGACAGAATTTAAGAATTCAAGCATGAAGATATTCTGTGAAGAAAATGGCATTATGCATGAGTTTTCAGCAGCAAGGACACCACAGCAAAATGGTGTAGTTGAAAGGAAAAACAGAACACTTATTGAAGCTGCTAGGACAATGCTAGATGAATCAAAGTTACCAACTTATTTTTGGGCTGAGGCAGTTAACACAGCTTGCTTCACTCAGAATATTTCTTTGATTAATCAGGCCAAGGGAATGACCCCTTATCAACTACTCAAAAGAAAGAAGCCACTATTGGATTTTCTTCATGTCTTTGGATGCAAGTGCTTTGTTCTGAGAAATCAAGCTGAGCATTTGGGGAAATTTGAAGCAAAGGCAGATGAAGCAATATTTGTGGGATATTCAGCAGGGAAAGCTTACAGAGTCTATAATCTCAGAACCAACATTGTTATGGAATCTGTACATGTTGTTTTTGATGATCTCAAAATTCAAGGTCTCTGTGATGAAGGTTTTCATGAAAGTCTCTCTTTTGAGAATGAGGAAGGAGATCGAATGAATCATGTTAAGACTACTGAGAAACAGCCTAAAGTTGTTGCATCTAGCACAGATGAGAGCAGCAGTGAAGATGAAATTGCTGCATTAAGATTGAAAAGAATAGCTGCTAGTAGACCAAATGGTCATTTCGTTGACAGTCAAGATGGTGGTTTCGTTGACAGTCAAAATGAGCGTTTCGTTGACAGCCAAATCAGTCATACCGTTGAAGGTCATAGAAATGTCTCAAGAAGTGATCATTTAGGGACAACAAACTCAGGGGGAGTTTCTCAAGGACAAATATCCAATCAAGGCAATCATGATCATGAAGCTACCTCGTCTAGAGCAAATCTACCTCCCTCAAGAAAATGGACTAAAGATCATCCCTTTGAACTTATTATAGGTGATGTTTCTTCAAAAGTCCAAACTAGAAGAGCAACTCAAGAAGAATGTCTATATAGCAGCTTTCTGTCTCAAGATGAGCCAAAGAAAGTTGAGGATGCACTTCTAGATCCAGATTGGGTTTTGGCTATGCAAGAAGAGCTAAACCAATTTGAAAGGAACAATGTTTGGAAGCTGGTGCCCAAGCCTAAGGACAGGAGTGTAATAGGCACAAAATGGGTGTTCAGAAACAAGATGGATGAAAATGGCATAGTCACAAGGAACAAAGCAAGACTAGTTGCAAAAGGCTACTCACAGGAAGAATGAATTGATTTTGATGAAACATTTGCTCCTGTTGCAAGACTAGAAGTAATAAGGATTTTCCTAGCCTATGCAGCCCATGCCAATTTCAAAGTCTATCAAATGGATGTGAAAAGTGCTTTTCTGAATGGGGAATTGGAAGAGGAGGTCTATGTGAGTCAACCTCCTGGTTTTGAAGATGATGATTTTCCAGAATATGTATACTTCCTCCTCAAAGCACTCTATGGTTTGAAACAAGCACCTAGAGCCTGGCATGACACACTCTCACAGTTTCTTCTTGAGAATCACTTCACTAGAGGTACTGTAGATAAAACTCTTTTTCACAGGATTGTGAATGGCTCTACTATACTTGTTCAAATTTATGTAGATGACATAATCTTTGGGTCTACAGATGTGAAACTTTGTCAAAAGTTTGCCAAGCTTATGCAAAGTAAATATGAAATGAGCATGATGGGAGAATTAACTTACTTTCTTGGTCTTCAAGTGAAGCAAGTTAATGAAGGCATTTTCATTAGTCAAACAAAATATGTTCATGATTTATTAAAGAAATTTAACTTAATGGAATGCTCTCCTGCCAAAACTCCCATGCCCACTGCCACCAAACTTGAATTGAATACTAAGGAAAAATCTGTGGACATCTCAAGTTACAGGGGCATGGTAGGCTCACTTTTGTATTTAACAGCTAGTAGACCTGATATTATGTTTGCTACATGTCTATGTGCTAGATTTCAGGCTGATCCTAGGGAATCCCATTTAGTTGCTATTAAAAGAATTTTCAGATATCTCAAGGGAACACCAAACCTTGGCATTTGGTATCCTAGAGAATCTGGTTTTGAACTAATTGGTTATTCAGATGCAGATTATGCAGGATGTAAAATTGACAGGAAAAGCACAACAGGCACCTGTCAATTCTTAGGAAACAAGCTTGTGTCATGGTTCAGCAAGAAACAAAACTCAGTTTCCACCTCCACAGCCGAGGCTGAGTATATTGCAGCTGGAAGTTGTTGTGCACAGATTTTATGGATGAAAAATCAATTACTTGATTATGGATTAAGAGTTGAGAAAATTCCTATTTTCTGTGACAACACTAGTGCCATTGCCATTACTGAGAATCCAGTGCAGCATTCAAGAACCAAGCACATTGACATCAAGTACCATTTCATTAGAGAACATGTTATGAATGGTACTGTGGAGTTACATTTTGTTCCAAGTGAACAGCAACTTGCAGACATCTTTACCAAGCCACTTGATGAATCAACATTCTCAAGATTAGTAAGTGAGCTAGGTATGCTAAATTTCTCTTAATTATTTCTGAGATGTTTGTAAGTCATAATGCAGCCAGAAATTTGCTATGATTTTCTGTGATTTAATTTTCTCAGGAAAAAGTAAAATTTTGTCTAAGTCAAAATAACTATGCCAACGAAACAAACCATTTCGTTGACAGTCTTAGCATTTTTCTGGGTGTTTCGTTGATAGCTCTTTTATGTCAACGAAACACAGCTGTATCAACGAAACAGACGGGACTGTAAACGCCCAATTCTGATTCGTTGATTTAGCGCTTTTTATCTGAACCGTTGAAAACTGACACGTCTTTTACCACGATCTATGCATACATCCCTGTAAGTATAAATCATGGTAATACTTTAAGAGTAACGGTTATATTTTTAAGCCAATCCAGTAATTTACTTTTATTATTGGACTCATTTTCTGAGAATTTTTGGGGGAGTATTTAAGAATTTCTATTTTCTTTAATTCCTTTTTACCTGCTCTCAAAAATTCCAAAGGCTTTTCTCTCTTTTTCTCTCTAACAAGCAACTCAGTTCGAAGCTTTTCCTCACTCAACAATGGCACCCATAGTCAAGCTTATGTCTGCTGGAGGGTTCATCTATGAGAAGAACAACTCCATCCCGTTTGTTGCAAAGGAAAACCCGAACAGACTTTTCTTCAAAATGATGGATTTCATGAAGAATTGCAAGTTGAGCTATGCGATGTTTCACTCTACACCACTCTACAATGAAGTAATTGAGGAGATTTGGACCTCATGTGAGTATAGTGGAACAAATTGCACTCTGCAATTCACTCTCCAAGGTAATGAGTACATAGTTAATTCTGATGTTTTGCAAGCATGTTTACAAATTCCTGATAATAACTGTGATGCTTTGCCTACTAACACTGAAATAACTACCATGCTAAATTCTATAAACTACTCTTTGCCTACTGATAATCTGGGTAGAATAATTAGGAGAGGTTTGGTTAGGGAATACAGTTATTTAGCTGATGCATTCATTAAGGTCTTTTCTGGAAAGATTAGTAATTTTGATGCATTAACTAACTCTATGTTAATTCTCCTAACCATGCTTCTAAATGATAGATATTACAACTTTAGCACCCAACTTATGTATGAAATTGGTGCTAAGATGGGTGATAAGGCAAATAGGAAGAAAAATATCTATTATGCAAGGTTTCTGATGATGCTGGCTAATCATGTTAGTCCAGCACCATTAGTTATCTCTAACCCTAATGCCAGGTTTGAGTGCTTTGTACAAGAAAAGAGAGTATTGACAGACATACTGAGGCTGAACTACAATGGTGATGTTCCAGTGGTGTATCTGCCAATCATTGAGGTAACTACTACTATCCCTATTAGTATAGCTGTTACTTCTATTGTCTCCTCCAACCTTGTTGCTATGGAGTCTGTAGCTGTGTCCCAACAGGCTCCTGCCCCAGCAACTAAATCAAAATCAAAGAAATCCTCCAAGCCAACCTCAGGTGCTTCTCAAAAGGCACCTGTTGTAAAAACTACCACACAACCTAAGGGGAGTGAGTCTGGAGTTGTAAGAGGTGAGGGAAGGGGTGAAAATCAAAGAAACCCCAAGAATAAGGAAGGTGAGGTAAGTGTTTCCCAGCCTAGCCCCATTGTGTCTTCCCAACAAGGCACAATGAGTAAAATGGATTTAAACACAAGTCTAATTGCATCCTCCCAAAAGGATGTGATTATTGAAACAAGCTCTTCACCTAGAGCACAGTCCAAAAGGGTAAGGGACACTTCAAGCCCAAAGTCTACATTTTCCCAATACCAAAGGAGAGTGAAGCAAAAGACCAAGGGTTCACAGGGTGCACACACACTGGAAGCAACACTTCCAGTTTCTCAAATTCAGTTTGATGTAACCCCTATTATTACTCTGGGGTTACAGTCCCACTCTCTAAACATTAATCTTGATTTATCTCCATCCAATTCACCAACTCAATCTTTAGATGTGGACATGATCCATACATCTTTTCCTGATTCTCCAACTCTAATCTTGGAGAAGCCCCACTCTGAAGCTGATGGTCATCACTTATTAAGTGATTTGTTGGGCCATCAACCAAGTTTTTCTGAAACTGCAAGAGAATCTGTGGACCCCAATCTAAAATCAATCACCACAGATTCTACTGTAATTTCACTTTCTCAAAATGCTTTATTGACTTCATCAACGAAACAGCCTCTTTCGTTGACAAGTGTTTCTCCATCAACGGTACCTATACCGTTGACAGTTCAAACTACCATTCCGTTGATAGGTCATTCTACACCTTTTACTGAAAATCAAGTTGTTTCCACAACTAGTGTAGATGACCTGGTGGTAGTTGAGACACTTTTAGGTTTGAAAGGGAGTGAAATTGAGAGGCTGGCTTGCAGCCAGGCAAAAGGAGAGAATGAGAGTGAGAGGCTGGCTATTTCTTCCAGCCAGGCAAAAGGAGAGATTGAGAGTACCACCTTAGTAGGTGAAGGTGAGGGTGTGAGAGGTGTGAGCCATGGGGAGCCCATGATGCAAGAAAAGAGTGGAGAGAGAGAAGGGACTACAGGAGCAATAAGGATGGAAGCAGCCATTGCTAATGAGTTAATGGAGGTCAGTGAGGGAGAAAGGGAACTTACTTTCCAAGAGCATTATCAACAAACTCTGGATAGTATTTCCCTGGATCCTGAGACCTTTACTCATCCTGTGCCAGCCTATCAAGTTATGGCTCAACAGGGCAATGTGGAGGCAGAAAGGTCACTCAACTTAATTCATACTACTGCATCAATGCAAAGAGCAAAGGATGCCTTGACCAATCTACCTCCAGGAGCTACAGCAAGTGGAGACTTTGAGTTTTCTGATGATGAGGACAACTATGGTGATAATCTACAGGTGGCCACCACTTCACAGACTGGGACTTCTGTGGTGCCTCCTACACCAAGCTGGCTTTCTCAGGGTATGCATGGAAGAGTCACTCTAGATGCTGCTATCTCAAGGCAGTACAATGAGGCCTATCTAGCTCATGAGTCTGCAAATGCAAGGGACAAGAAATTCTACAAGGCCATCATGGATTCTAACTACAGGATGTTGGATGAAAAGCTCCCTCTTCTCACTGTGTCCAAGATGACCAGGTTTTTCTCTAAGGAACCTGAGGTGGCTACATCCTTGAAAACTCTCTCTACAAGAGTGGACAAGGTGGAAGCTACACTTTCTCAAATGCAGAAGGAACAGGAGAAGCAAACTCAGCTACTCACTCAGCTAGTGGCAGCTCAAGGCCTCCCAGTCATCTCTCTTGATGCTAACAAAAAGGGGGAGAAGTCTAAGGAGCTAAACATTCAAATCACAAAGGTGTTGGTCCCAGCCATTTCACTGCCACAGGAGCCACTAGCAATGGGGGAGTTTGGAAAGAAGAAGAAGGATAGTATTGACTTGATCCAGGAAGCTTCTATGAGGATGAAACTTGCAGAACAAATCAAAGATCACTGGTCCAACATAGAAGCAAGGTTCAAGAACATTACTGAATCTTCAAAGACAGATCAGCCATCAACAAATGCAATGGTGATTGTACAAATGGAGCCACAGTTCAAGAGCTCTTATGCTATAGAGCCTCTTCAGCATGGAATCCTTCAAGATTCAAGAAATGAGAAGGGTCAATCTTCATGCTTTACGAATGTGGATGCAAGAGGGATGTCTCCAATATCACCTGCCAAACCCAAAGGCAAGAACATTGAAAGGATATTTTATCCTGCTCCAAAGCCAGATGAGTTCAAAGTCCTAGGGAAGCTGATCATTGAGAGCAAGGCAAGCAATCATCCAAGCATAAGGAAACAAAGGGCCATCATCTACAGGGACAGCAAGGAAATCTGCATTTGGGTTGGTCACCCAAATTTTGCAAAGGCCAAGGCTGAAGAATCTGAAAGGGCAGCAATGCAAGCATTGGCAGTTGCTCAAGCACTTGAAGATGAAGAAACCTTTCAGGAAGAAAAAGCCAAGGATGGAGCTAATGAAGCTGAACCAGCAAGGAAAAGTGTAAGGCAGCCAAAGGCTAGAGCTAAGAGGAATCTGAACTTTGAAAAAGAGGACTCTCTGGACACTGCTCAAGCCCCTTCCACAACAAGTGCACATCAAATTCCTATTGATCCACCTATTGGAGGAAAGTTGGCCTGTGACCCTGCACACCCTGTCAACTTTCATGATCAACCAATCATGCCAAAGGAGGAGCCTATTGAATTTGATGAAGCCTATTTTCCAAAGTTCCTATTTGAAAAGGATCAACCAATGAAGACAAAGAAAAGGGCTGTCAAGGCAAAGCCAGTATTTGTGAGGAAGCCACAATCTCAGAAACCCCCTACAAATCCAGAGGACTGCATGTACATTGCTGACATCAGGGAAGAATCCAGCTTACATCTTGATTTAGACAACCTGGTGGAAGTAAGGGGCATTGCAGCTTCTCAAAAGTTACCTGAAAGATTGATTTTCACATACAAGGGTGGGAGAGAACAAACATGGCCTCTCTACAGAATTTTAGGAGAAGACTACCAAACACTACTCACAGTGTTTAGATGCTTGAAGAAAGACTTTGGCTTCACCAAAACAGCCAAGTCTGAGGTGGTCTCCAAGATATGTCAAATAAAGGCTAGCTGGAACAAGCCTGAGGCTCTTCCCAGGATGCTAAGAGTGCCCTCAACTGGAAAGAAGATCCATCTTCAACCTTACTGGATGATGGAATTTAAGGACAAGGACAACTGCAGAAGGTTCTTCAGGATGGAAGACCAGCTGGATAAGGCATCTAATCATACTCTAAGGTTCATGCAATCCAAGCTTGGTGATCAAGATGAAGAAGAGAAGATCTTTTACAGAAGGCTACATGTCCAGATTGAGGAAAACAACTCTAGGAGAAGGAAGAAGACTATGCCTCAAAGAAGACCAAGATGAATCATTTGCTCAGTCTAGAGGAGCACATTTGGGCATTAGTCTTGTAAGTCTTATTTTATGTCTAAAACTTAATGAAGCTAAATGCAAATTCTACTTTTATCATGTGTAATTTAACTGAGTGTTTTTGTTATCATCAAGGCTCTTGTTTTATGGCTGTTATTCTATCAGTCATAAATTGGGGGAGATTGTTAGGAATATGTTGTTCTTGATGATAATTATAAAAACACTTAGTAGATTTTGTATTAAGTCATTTTTGTAACTGTCAACGAAATGGCATGCTTTGCAGTGTTTCGTTGACAGGAAGCTCATCAACGGAATGAGTGTCATAGCAATTGCACTGTACAATACTTCATAGTTTGACATGCAGTTTGTTGTGAGTATTAGATAGGTTTTCTAAGTCATGTTGACTAATGGTTAGATAGGCAAAATAGGTTGGATAATTGTAAATATATTGTGCCTTGTAATTTTGCCTAAGTGAAGACATGTCAACGGAATGAAGATTACTCTATCAACGAAACAAGGAAGCTCATCAACGAAACAAGGAATAAAGCTATCAACGAAACACATCTCCACAACATCAACGAAACACTATTACTTTTTGAATAGTTGACCAAGTGATAGTGACAGTTTACTGAACAGATCTAAAGGAGATATGGAAGTGTACTTTGCATTGGAAGCCATCAAAATGGTTACTGGAATTATGGAAACATTCCAATTTCCAATAAGGCTCTTGGGAATGATCATTATAAGCATGAAGACAAAAGCAAGGATCTCCAAGGACCATTGGACAAAAGGAATGAAAAACAAGCTACTGATGGTTACTACTATTGTACTTTAGTTTAGCCAAACGTAGAATTGTAAACTTGAGTATTTATAACCAAGTGTAGCAGTTACTTTAAAATGTAAGAGAAGAAAAACAAATAGTTTGTATTAGCTATCTTTGAGAGCATTCTTCTCTACAACTCTGTAACTGAGCAGCTGTGTACATTTGTATCACAGATTAATTCCGCAATAAAAACACTTCAGTTGGATCATCAAACAATCCAACTGAATTATTTATATCTTGTGTTTTTATTTATTCAGTTTAGTTTAATTTCTTAAAGTGTTTTTAAGTTTAAGAAAATATCAAGAATTGTATTCAACCCCCCCCCCCTTCTACAATTCTGTTAGGTCATTTGGGATTAACAAAATATATATTAAGAGGTGGTCAATTTATGAAAAAAGGTTTGTCACTGTGTATTGGAGAAAGAAAGTTCGAACAATCAATCTAGGGCTAAAGGGCACAAGAGGGGATATTTCATTTTTCCTGCTTTTGACAATACATGTTTGTGGGTTTCTTTTTATATATTTTTGTGTATATTTCTAAGTTTTATGAGATTAAAATCTATTTATGCTTGCATGTGACTTTTTTTTATCTCGATCGCAAAGTTAAATCTCCATAATTTATATTTTGTTCGATTACAAGTTCACAAGATATTGTGTCTTTGAGTTTATATTAGTTGTTATTTTATTCAACATATTGACGTTTTGAATTGACAAGTATATTAATGTTAGCTTTAATTTGATTCATGTTTGTGCAGAGATCATATAGTTGAGTTCAGTAGAAGGGATCTGTAGTATATGTAAAGATTCTTGTGTGCCAACTAGGGGGAAATCAAAGTCAGTATTGGGAGAATTTTTAGTAACATAATCAGTAAGGTAGTATGATGACCATTCAAGCTTTACGAATTATGTGTTGCATGTGCAATGTTTAGAAAGCCAAAATGGTTGCTTGCATTTTGTATATGGAGACCATAGAAGTCTGGTTAGGAATATAAGAGATATAAAAGAGGTGGTAATGTCTTTCAATCAAGTTAAAATATCAGTATGCTTTCATGAGGTTATCGTTGATGCAAAATTTATGTTGGCCTTAATCAGGAAGCATGTGCATTGTTTGTTAATTTGTATGTCATTGCATTTTGCATTGACCAAAATTAACCATAATTTGATCCACAAGAAGATATATGGTTAGCCATCATTAAGCCTCTCTTGGCCAACTAGGCTGAGAATTGCGGAAGGCATTGTCAGGGGATTGGCTTACCTCCATGAATGTAGTCCAAGAAAATTTGTCCATGGAAACATCAAATCATCTAACATCCTACTCGATAATGAATCTCAGCCTTACATCTCCGATTTTGGTCTTAGCCTTAATAGGTGGAGTGTTTTCCTACACGTAGACACTTAATTCATAGCAAACTAACAACTATCAAGCACCAGAGTCTCGGTTTTCCAGTAACAAACCTACCCAAAAATGGGATGTCTATGTTGAGTTTTATACTGAACTATTCGTTTGAAGTATATAACATTGTTCATTTTATTGAGAATCTTGATTGCATATTATTACATTGTCTGTTTATTATATAGTATGGATAATCTAGTATCAAATGTGATAACAGAAGATTAGATTATCAGTGTCTGTATATAATATAATAAAGGTTCACAGTCTAAGTGGTATTAGACAAACCACTGGAATGATTGAAGTATTATTTGGGAATAGTTTATCTTGACTATTGAATAATTTTTGTATACTTTGTGTATATTGAACATGATCAAAATATTAGAATTGTTCTTCTATTATGAAAGTTAAGAATAACTAAGATTCTATGATTTTATTATTGCTTAGGTTCTTAATCTGGATGTAATGATTGACACTTGTATGCAATGCACATGCTTTGATTCATATAAGATGTAATTAATTATTAATTATAATATTATGTGTTGAGCACTGACATTGCATACAGAGTGGGATATTAATTACAGAAGGAATCCATGTCCTGATAATATTCGGGTTGATGATGTCCTCTTGAAAGGTCATAAAGATAATTTGTGAAGCTCTGCATGCAGATTAATTTCTGACATAATTATAAGGTTGAGTGGATGATCAAGGATAAATAAGATATTAATTAAATTAATTGTCAGTGATTAATTTAATTAATGGACATGCGATATCTTAAATGTGGAGAATTTAATAAGCAAATAATATATGAGCCGAATTAAATAATAAAAGAATTGTGGTATTAGGAACGGTAGTGCAAATATTAATTCTTTAGTGGATTGAATTAATATTTAATGACATTGGGCTTGACCCAGAATGTCATTGGAAGGCCCGACCTAATTGTTCATGATACCTACTGAAGCCTGTATATATTCTCGTTCTCCTTAAAGCTGAACACACAACAGAAATCGAAATTGAGACCTGGAGTAGCCGCACAAAACTGGGGTTTTGAAATTTCGAGTCTTTGAGGAGAGGAAACTTTGGGAGATCGAATGTCACAGTTCGCTTAAAGGGAATCAAAGAATTCAGTAGAACACATGAAATTGAATCGCTTGCACCGTAGCGATTAAGGTTAATCTTCTTTTCAAACTATTTAATTTATATCATAAAACGTAGTCTTATATATCGTACTTTCCAACAATCTACTCATTTTAAGTTGTCTTTGCTTGAACTTCTAACATGAAAGTCTTCGTCTGCACGTGCATATACTTCTTCTGAATTGTGGGAATTTGGACAACTTATGTAGTGTAGCATATGACATGCATTTCTTTGACCTACCTCCAAAAATCACCTTTGTTTTTGCCAAGTCACGTTCTTTTTTTTTTTAGACTGAGGTATGTACTATTACTAAAATTGAATAATTTCTTTTGTTTTGGCCAAAAAAAAAAAAATCAAATATCATATTCCAGTTTTAAAAATTGATATTGCTCTCTTGGAAATAGAAATTTTAGAATATCTAAAGGTTATATTTCTTATATTCCCACTATTTTTTAAAATGTTTATAAATGAGTAAAATATTTTATTACAAAAAATTTAATATAAAATAATCATTAAATAAATGTTTTATACCCGTGTCCATAACAATCGCAACTAAAAAATTACAAAATAAATATTTAATGGTAATACAAAATACAAATATCTAAAAGGTAATAAGCATCAAAAACTTATTACAAAATATTTATAAAATAATGGAATATTAATTGGCAAGTCGAGTACTTTGTTAAAAGAAACAAATGTACTCCCTTAATCTTTAACACATTCACCATAATTAACATCAATTCTTCAAAATTTTTGTTAGGCATGATTATTCGGTGTAACTTATGGAATTAAATCAAATTTTGAGTAACATATTACAATTCCTAAAATTTAATATTGATGAATATTATTAATAAATACTTTCCAAATTAATATGAAAATTAATAAAAATTGTAACTCTGGTTGATTTTTTATACACCTTAAAGTCGTATGTATGATATTTTTTTGAGTAACTTATTTTACTTTAATGATTTTATTTGTTAAAAATTAATATCATCATTCAAATATATTATTTATCAAATATAATTTTACTTTTATATTTTTAATAACACATAACTTACTCATCATACAAAATTACCCAAACATATATTGGTTAAATATTTTCACTCTTAACTTATTATTTTAGGCAACTTTAAATTATAAGTAATAATTTTAAGTTAAACCAAGGGAGTTCTAATATTTGTTTATAATTTGTTATCGAACACTAACAAAATTTGAGAATTTTATTCAAATTTCCGAATTTCTTCAAGTGCTTACATGATTTACTATAACTATATTTGTACAAAATATTTTCTCAAAAATAAGATGCTATATATTTAAATTTATTATAATATTATGTACACTAATTATTTTCTCATGTTCATCTTCTTATTTTGAAAGTTGAAAATTTTGTTTGAATTTATTATATGTGGTGTGAGCTTAAAACTTGATATTTTTGTATGAATTTATTAATTTACAATATAAGATTTTGGACCGTTGATGATACTGTAACTGTTGATCTGGAAATGCCCAAATCTTACTTCATTAAATATTTTAGTATTGGAATAAATTTAGTTTTGTTAATTATATAGTACTACTAGCTTAAAACCCGTGCGATGCACAAATTGTTATTAATAGTTATTATTTTTATTATTTATTTTTTTATATTTTATTAATTTACATTTGCTAAAAAAATAAGTAGGCTTTTTAAACTTTTTTAAATAATTAAAAGTATTAAAATAGATTTTAAAATAAATTAATAACTGTCTACCCGTGATATTTTTGAAAATAAGTGATCTTAGTAAAGAAAAATAGTAAAAGTAACATGTTTTAGCTGAAAAAGTAAGTCCCCGTAATTAAAAGTATTTAAATAGGTTTTAAAATAAATAAGTAAGGTTTGGCCGTGATATTTTATAAAAATGAGGGGTTTTAGTAAGAAAAAATAGAAAGGGTAACATGTTTTGTTAAAAAAGATAATCGCCCGTGTGTTTTTTTTTTTTTTTTGGAAAAGAGAAGATTTTGTTAGAAACAAAATAAAAAAAGGTAATGTATTTTAGCTTTAAAGGTAATTGGTTATAAATAAGATTATTATTTAGTGATAGTTTTAAAAAAAAAATAAGTAAGGGTAATTAAGTAAAATTACTAAGTACCGTCCGTCCGACTACCAAATTTTTAATGTTTCATCTTTAATAATACTAGCTTAAAACCCGTGCGATGCACGGATTGTTAATTGTTATTTTATTATTATTTTATTAATTGTATTTGTTAAAAAAAATAAGTAGGCATGTTAAAATAGCTAAATACTTTTAATTAATTAAAAACATTAAAACATATTTTAAAATAAATAAAAATAAAAAATGTAACATATATTTAGTTTAAATAGGTAAATACCCGTGATATTTTTGAAAAATGAGGTTTTAAAATTTAATAATTAAAGTATTTAAATTCGTTTTAAAATAAATAAGTAAATGGTTTTCTGTGATATTTTTGGGAAAAAAATGAATTTTAGCGAGAAAAATAGAAAAAGTAAATTGAAAAACACAATTTCCCGTGATATATTTAGAAAAGAAGGGACTTTGTTAGAAAAAATCTATAATGTGTTTTAGAGTAATTGGTTATAAATAGGTATTTGATTATTTATATTTTAATATTCTTAGTGATTGCATTTGTTAAGAAAAATAAGTAGACATGTTAAAATAGGTAAACTTTTAAAAAATAATTATAATATTATAGGTTTAAAAATAAATAACTAAAGGTTTGTCCGTAATATTTTTGGAAAATGAGGGGTTTTAGTATGGAAAAATAGAAAAACTAACATGTTTTAGTTAAAAAAGGTAATTGCCATATTTGAAAAAGTAGGGGAATTTGTTAGAAAAAATAATGTATTTTAGGGAAAAAAGGTAATTGGTTATAAATAGGCAATATTATTATTTAATAATATATTTCTATAAATAAGTAAGGTTAATTAAGTAAAAACACGAAATATAGTTAAGGGCAATTAAGTAAAATCACAACGTACCATACCGACCAACCAAACTTTTAATGTTTCGTCTATTATATAATAGTATTGATTGATAGTATAAATATATATGTTGCCCGTGTTACTTTAAAAAAATTAGTTGTTTAAATTATAAAATAGAAAATTATATTACCTTTCTATATATATGTTGCTCGTGTTACTTTTAGAAAAATTAGTTGTTTAAGTTAAAAAAAATAAAAAAGGTTATGTGTTTAGCTGAAAAGGGTAAGTGATTATTCATTAATAATTATATATAACAATATTATCATTACATATTTATTTTGCAAGTGTTATATTTAGAACATGAGTTGTTTTAGTTAGAAAATGTAAAACATATAATGTGTTTTAGCTGAAAAAAGTAATCAATTATAAATATGTAATAATAGTATCATTTTATATATATATTACCTATTTTATTTTTAGAAGATGAGTTATTTTAGTTAGAAAAAAAGATAAAATAGGTAATGTATTTTAGCTGAAAAAAACAATTAGTTATAAATAAATTGGTTATATATAGGACCGACCCAAATTATAGATAGGTCCGGCCCAAATACCGACCGACCGACCGACCAAAACTTTTAATGTTTTGTATTTAATAATACTAGCTTAAAACCCGTGCGATGCACGGATTGTTAATTGTTATTTTATTATTATTATTTTAATATTTTATTAATTGTAATTGTGCAAAAAATAAGTAGGCATGTTAAAATAAAATATTTTAGTAATTGCATTTTTTAAGAAAAATAAGTAGATATGTTAAAATAGGTAAACTTTTAAAAATAAATATAATATTAAAATAGGTTTAAAAATAAATAACTAAATGTTTATCCGTGATATTTTTGGAAAAAGAGGGATTTTAGTAAGGAAAAATAGAAAAACTAACATGTTTTAGTTAAAAAAGGTAATTGTCCGTGATATATTTGAAAAAGTAGGGGAATTTGTTAGAAAAAATTATGTATCTTAGGTGAAAAAGGTAATTGGTTATAAATATGTAATATTATTATTTAATAATATATTTCTATAAATAAGTAAGGTTAATTAAGTAAAAACTAATTAAGGGCAATTAAGTAAAATCACAACCTACCATACCGACCAACCAAAAGTAAAAACTAATTAAGGGCAATTAAGTAAAATCACAACGTACCATACCGACCAACCAAACTTTTAATGTTTCGTCTATTATATAATAGTATTGATAGTATAGATAGTTTAAAACCCGTGCGATGCACGAATTGTTTTTAATAATTGTTAATTTTATTATTTATATTTTATATTTTATTAATTGCATTTATTAAAAAAAAATTGGACCTGTTAAACATTTTTAAATAATTAAAAGTATTAAAATGGATTTTAAAATAAATAAGTACTGTAACGGTTTGCCTGTGATATTTTGGAAAAAAAAAGGTTTTAGTAAGAACAATATAAATGAACATGTTTTCGTTGAATTTTAAAATATAAAAGTAACGATTTGTCCGTGATATTTTTGAAATAAGAGGGGGTTTAGTAAGAAAAATAGAAAATGTGACATGTTTTAGTTGAAAAAGGTAATTGTCAATTAAAAGTATTAAAATATATTTTAAAGTAAATAAGTAAGGGTTTGTCTGTGATATATTTGGAAAAGAATGATTTTAGTAAATAAAATAGAAAATATAACATGTTTTACCTCAAAAAGGTAAATTGCCCATGATTTTTCTAGAAAGAGAGGGAAAAGTTATTGTCAATTAAAAGTATTAAAATAGGTTTTAAAATAAATAAGTAATGGTTTGCTCGTGATATATTTGGGAAATGAGGGATTTTAGCAAGGGAAATTGAAAAAGTAACAGGTTTTAGCTGAAAATGAAATTGCCCGTGATTTTTTTTTTTTTTAAAATGATAATGTATTTTAACTTAAAGGGTGACTGATTATAATAATTAAATAAACAATTAAATAAGCAAAGTACCCTTACTTATTTAGGAAAAATATAAAAGTAGAAATTTTAGTTAGAAAATATTAAAGAAAATATACACTTTGGCTAAAAATGGTAATGTGTTAGTTATTAGCAATTATAACCTTATTATGTTGTTTTATTAAATGAAACTGCCTGCGATATTTTTGGAAAATGAGATATTTTAGTTAAGAAAAATAGAAAAGATATTCTATATATTAATTTTAATATTTTATCTAACGGTTCTCATCAATTTGATCAGAAATATCTAACGGCTATGAATGGAGTGACCAGACTACAAAAACTTCCAGGACCAGACTACAAAACTTTCAATGTTTCGTCTTTAATATAATAGTATCGATAGATATATTAAGGAAAATAAAAGATAGAAATATATGTTTGATATTTTAATATATATTTTTAAAACTAATATTGTAAATAATAAATTTCAATATGTTAATGTGGGATCCGAATTTAAAATAAATAAATAAGGATTTGTCCGTGATATTTTTGGAAAATGAGGGATTTTTTTATAAAAAAAAAGTAGGTGTCTTAATTTTTTTTTAATTAATGAAAATAGATTCCAAAATAAATAGTAATGTATTGCTTGTAATATTTTTGGGGAAAAAAGGGTTTAGTAAAAAAAAAATAAAGAAAATAACATATTTTAGTTAAACATGATAATTGTCTGTAATTAAAAGTATTAAAATTGGTTTTAATTTAAACTAGCCTATAACCCGTGCAAGACACAAGCCTTAAAAAATAATAAACTAAAAATTTAATGTGAACGGAAAATATTAAAATAAAAGTAAAAATTAATATGATAAATTATAAAATGAGAAACTTAAATATTAATTGGAACATAAAAAAAATATTAAAAAATACAGATGAGACTGAGAAAGATAAATGAGGTATTATTAATATTATTTTATAATAAAATAATATTAACAATAAGGACAGATAGAAAATCTAACATGTTTTAATTAAAAAAAGTAATTACCCTTGATATTTTAGAAGTGTTTTAATTATATTAATTTTATTTATTTAAAAAATACGTTGACATGTTAAAATAAGTAAGTTTTTGTAATAAGGACAAATAGGAAAACTAACATGTTTTAATTAAAAAAAAAGTAACTACCTATAATATTTTTAGATGTTTTTTAATTATATTAATTGTATTTGTTAAAAAAATACGTTCACTTGTTAAAATTGGTAAGTTTTTTAAATAATTAAAAGTATTAAAATAAGTTTTAAAATATATAAGTAAGGGTTACACTTAATATTTTTGGAAAAGAAAGATTTTAGTTAAATACGTTGACATGTTAAAATAAGTAAGTTTTTTTAATAAGGACAAATAGGAAAACTAACATGTTTTAATTAAAAAAAGTAACTACCTATAATATTTTTAGAGGTGTTTTAATTATATTAATTGTATTTGTTAAAAAAATACGCTCACTTGTTAAAATATGTAAGTTTTTTTAAATAATTAAAAGTATTAAAATAAGTTTTAAAATATATAAGTAAGGGTTGCACTTGATATTTTTGGAAAACAGAGATTTTAGTGATAACAAAAACTTTCCCGAATTTTTAAGATAATTGTCCGTGATATTTTTGGAAAAGAAGTAGATTTTGTTAGAAAACATATTAATGTAGAATAAAACTTTCCCGAATTTTGATTATATTATTAATTTATTAATTAGAAAAAGTACTGAAAAACCAAAAATTAACCGAAACCTGAAAACCAAAACTGTTTCGGCTTTAATAATATAGTATAGATAAGTAAGTATTTTTCCGTGATATTTTTGGAAAAAAAGAGATTTTAGTAAGGAAAAATAAAAAATTTACATGTTTTGGTTGAAAATTTTCATTAAAAGATAATATATTTTAAGTATAAAAGGTAATCTACTATTTACTATTTTAATATTATTTTATGATTTATTAAATAGAATAAATGATCAAAAATCAAAAACCAAATTTTTCAATGTTTCGGCTATTATATAATAATATTAATTTAAAACTCGTGTGATGCACAACTTGTTTTTAATAATTATTATTTTTATTATTTATGTTTTAATATTTTATTAATTGCATTTGTTAAAAAAATAAGTAGGCGTGTTAAACTTTTTAAAATAATTAAAAGGATTAAAATAGATTTTAAAATAAATAAGTAACGTTTTGTCCATAATATTTGGGAAAAGGAGATGTTTTAGTAAGTAAATAGAAAATATAACATATTTTCGTTGAATTTTAAAATATAAAAATAACGGTTTAGGTACACCATATATTTCCGATCGATGATTTGCCTATCAAGTTTAGTTTACCTACGGTATGCAAACCTGAAGATGGGAGAAGTATTCTCCCTTGGAATCAAATGCCTCACTATCTATCACATCTAAGGGGTGGTTACTTAAGTTGTTTAACGGCTGATATAGACGAGCGTTACCGTTTGTTAAGTTTACTATGATATTTTTGGAAAAATAGGGGTTTAGTAAGAAAAAATAAAAAAATGACATGTTTTAGTTGAAAAATGTAATTATCAATTAAAAGTATTACAATAGGTTTTTTTTTAAAATAAGTAAGGATTTGCTTGTGATATATTTGGAAAATGAGAAATTTTAGTAAAGAAATAGAAAACGCAAAACGTTTTAGCTGAAAAAGGTAATTGTTCGTGACTATTTTAGAAAAAGAGGGGATTTTGTTAGACAAAATAGGAAAAATAATGTATTTTAACTGAATGAGTAATTGATTGTACTATTTTTATAATAATTAAATAAAGCAAGTACCGAACCGAAAAATAGGTACCAAAAAATCTATATATTCTTAAAGTGTAATGAGGAATTTACCCAATGGGTAAAAAAATTTACCTATGGATCCTATTTGTACTATATTCTTATTATATTTGGCAAGATCCATGGACTATCCATACAGTTACCCATATTCTATGATAAAGTCACAATCAATCCAATTTGCTGTCATAATTTTGAATTTCAAAATACTTATTTATGGTTACATATCTTCCTGATTATCTTGCTTGATTTTGTCTTTTATTTTCAAAATTTAAATGCATAATTAATTATGTATCTAATCTTTGATTATATCACACGATTTCAGTTTCTTTTCTCATTGTCTCTCATCTTTTTTTCTTCATCTTCGTCTTTTATTTTCTCTCCTTCTCCATAGCTTTTCATTATATGTGTGTGTGTATAATATATTTTGTGACTAATGTCTATTTGTTTGAATTTACAGGATATGAAACACGAAAATACGGAATGATTTTGTGATGGAGACAATTTACAAGATACAAATTCAACTACAAATATGATTAATTAGGCATATATTCCTTTTTTACTTAACCTTGATTCAAATGGATATTTTATGTTTTTGTTGATTTTGTGTTTGCGTGTTTGTATATGTGTATGTGTATTTATAATTATAATATATTTTTTACTTACGTTTATCTGTTTGAATTTGCAGAATATGTACCAAAGAATCATAATAGAGTTGCTTCAGAAGTAGATTTTTGTATGTATGATTTTGGTCAACATCTTAATCAAGTGTTAATGCATGAATATATCATTCTTTTTCTTTATATTGATTTTTTATAGTTTACAGCATCAATTTTAGTTTATTAATTTTTGTTTGATTTGTGCAGAATAAGTATTGATGAAAGATTTATACAGTTATGAAGTGTCACTGAGCAAACAAAATCATGTTTATTTGGTAATATGTTTATTTGGTTTTCAGGTACCTCATATTTTAGCCGATGTATGATACTTCCATTCTCTTTTTGTAGATAGTACGAGATCACAAGATTTAGATACAAATTATGTGTCGGAGTACCAAGATTCAGAGTTTGAACACAAATTTGGCTGGAAATTCTACTTAAGAAGGTGAAAAATTGTTTAACTCATACCATTTTTAGGAGTTAAGAATATATTGATTATCATCGGAATATCACCATTTTGTAGATGTGTAATTTCCATGTTTCACTAGCAATTTTCATATTTTATGTTTTTTCTTGAATTTTTTTATGCAGATTGACCTCATGTTAGTAAAATTGTGATAACTTTGTGAGAAATTTCTATTAATGTACTGTAATTTTTTTTGAAAACTAGATATCCATGTCTTCGTAATCGTATATGTCAAGGTACCCCTATTTTTCTACATTGAAGAAGTTTTTTCTTTCAAGTTGTGACATCTTGCTAATTTGTTTCTGCTCAAATTGACAATCAATTTTAATACTAATCATGTTATTACTTTGTGTGAAAAATGTTGATTCGCATACTGTTAATTTTTTTAGAAACTAAACTTCTAAATCTTTATAGCGGTGTATGGCAGGATACCTATATCATTCTAGATTAAAATAGTGTTATGTGCGAAATTCAGTCATTAACATTAAGAATTGCTTTACCACAGATTGACCTCCTGTTACTAAAACAGTGATAACTTCCTTTACAAATTGTGTATTCACGTACCGTCAATTTTTCTAGAAACTAGACTTCCATACCTTTACAGTGGTATATGAAACAATACCTATATCATTCTAGACTCAACCAGTTTTATCTGCGAAGTTCAGCCATTAACACTCAGATTTTTATTCCCACAGATTGACCTCCTGTTACTAAAACAATGATAACTTCCTCTACAAATTGTGTATTCACGTACCGTCAATTTTCCTAAAAACTAGACTTCCGGATCTTTGCAGTGGTTTATGGTATGACATCTATGTCATTCTAGATTCAACCAGTTTTATCTGCGAACTTCAGTCATTAGCACTCAGAATTGTTTTCCCACAGATTGACCTCCTATTACTAAAACAGTGATAACGTTTTCTAAAAATTGTGTATTCACGTACCATCAATTTTCCTAGAAACTAGGCATCTAGATCTTTGCAGTGGTATATGGCACAATACCAATATCATTCTAGACTTCACCAGTTTTATCTGCGAAGTTCAGTCCTTGACACTCAAATGTTTTTCCTACAGATTGACCTCCTGTTACTAAACCAGTGATAACTTTCTCTACAAATTGTGTATTCATGTACCGTCAATTTTCCTACAAACTAGACTTCCATACCTTTGCAGTGGTATCTGGAACGATACCTATATAATCTATATCTTCTTAAAGTGTAATGAGGAATTTACCAAATGGGTAAAAAAATTTACCCATGGATCCTATTTGTAGTATATTCTTATTATATTTGGCAAGATCCATGGACTATCCATACAGTTACCCATATTCTATGATAAAGTCACAATCAATCCAATTTGCTGTCATAATTTTGAATTTCAAAATACTTATTTATGGTTACATATCTTCCTGATTATCTTGCTTGATTTTCTCTTTTATTTTCAAAATTTAAATGCATAATTAATTATGTATCTAATCTTTGATTATATCACACGATTTCAGTTTCTTTTCTCATTGTCTCTCATCTTTTTTTCTTCATCTTCGTCTTTTATTTTCTCTCCTTCTCCATAGCTTTTCATTATATGTGTGTGTGTATAATATATTTTGTGACTAATGTCTATTTGTTTGAATTTACAGGATATGAAACACGAAAATACGGAATGATTTTGTGATGGAGACAATTTACAAGATACAAATTCAACTACAAATATGATTAATTAGGCATATATTCCTTTTTTACTTAACCTTGATTCAAATGGATATTTTATGTTTTTGTTAATTTTGTGTTTGCGTGTTTGTATATGTGTATGTGTATTTATAATTATAATATATTTTTTACTTACGTTTATCTGTTTGAATTTGCAGAATATGTACCAAAGAATCATAATAGAGTTGCTTCAGAAGTAGATTTTTGTATGTATGATTTTGGTCAACATCTTAATCAAGTGTTAATGCATGAATATATCATTCTTTTTCTTTATATTGATTTTTTATAGTTTACAGCATCAATTTTAGTTTATTAATTTTTGTTTGATTTGTGCAGAATAAGTATTGATGAAAGATTTATACAGTTATGAAGTGTCACTGAGCAAACAAAATCATGTTTATTTGGTAATATGTTTATTTGGTTTTCAGGTACCTCATATTTTAGCCGATGTATGATACTTCCATTCTCTTTTTGTAGATAGTACGAGATCACAAGATTTAGATACAAATTATGTGTCGGAGTACCAAGATTCAGAGTTTGAACACAAATTTGGCTGGAAATTCTACTTAAGAAGGTGAAAAATTGTTTAACTCATACCATTTTTAGGAGTTAAGAATATATTGATTATCATCGGAATATCACCATTTTGTAGATGTGTAATTTCCATGTTTCACTAGCAATTTTCATATTTTATGTTTTTTCTTGAATTTTTTTATGCAGATTGACCTCATGTTAGTAAAATTGTGATAACTTTGTGAGAAATTTCTATTAATGTACTGTAATTTTTTTTGAAAACTAGATATCCATGTCTTCGTAATCGTATATGTCAAGGTACCCCTATTTTTCTACATTGAAGAAGTTTTTTCTTTCAAGTTGTGACATCTTGCTAATTTGTTTCTGCTCAAATTGACAATCAATTTTAATACTAATCATGTTATTACTTTGTGTGAAAAATGTTGATTCGCATACTGTTAATTTTTTTAGAAACTAAACTTCTAAATCTTTATAGCGGTGTATGGCAGGATACCTATATCATTCTAGATTAAAATAGTGTTATGTGCGAAATTCAGTCATTAACATTAAGAATTGCTTTACCACAGATTGACCTCCTGTTACTAAAACAGTGATAACTTCCTTTACAAATTGTGTATTCACGTACCGTCAATTTTTCTAGAAACTAGACTTCCATACCTTTACAGTGGTATATGAAACAATACCTATATCATTCTAGACTCAACCAGTTTTATCTGCGAAGTTCAGCCATTAACACTCAGATTTTTATTCCCACAGATTGACCTCCTGTTACTAAAACAATGATAACTTCCTCTACAAATTGTGTATTCACGTACCGTCAATTTTCCTAAAAACTAGACTTCCGGATCTTTGCAGTGGTTTATGGTATGACATCTATGTCATTCTAGATTCAACCAGTTTTATCTGCGAACTTCAGTCATTAGCACTCAGAATTGTTTTCCCACAGATTGACCTCCTATTACTAAAACAGTGATAACGTTTTCTAAAAATTGTGTATTCACGTACCATCAATTTTCCTAGAAACTAGGCATCTAGATCTTTGCAGTGGTATATGGCACAATACCAATATCATTCTAGACTTCACCAGTTTTATCTGCGAAGTTCAGTCCTTGACACTCAAATGTTTTTCCTACAGATTGACCTCCTGTTACTAAACCAGTGATAACTTTCTCTACAAATTGTGTATTCATGTACCGTCAATTTTCCTACAAACTAGACTTCCATACCTTTGCAGTGGTATCTGGAACGATACCTATATAATCTATATCTTCTTAAAGTGTAATGAGGAATTTACCAAATGGGTAAAAAAATTTACCCATGGATCCTATTTGTAGTATATTCTTATTATATTTGGCAAGATCCATGGACTATCCATACAGTTACCCATATTCTATGATAAAGTCACAATCAATCCAATTTGCTGTCATAATTTTGAATTTCAAAATACTTATTTATGGTTACATATCTTCCTGATTATCTTGCTTGATTTTCTCTTTTATTTTCAAAATTTAAATGCATAATTAATTATGTATCTAATCTTTGATTATATCACACGATTTCAGTTTCTTTTCTCATTGTCTCTCATCTTTTTTTCTTCATCTTCGTCTTTTATTTTCTCTCCTTCTCCATAGCTTTTCATTATATGTGTGTGTGTATAATATATTTTGTGACTAATGTCTATTTGTTTGAATTTACAGGATATGAAACACGAAAATACGGAATGATTTTGTGATGGAGACAATTTACAAGATACAAATTCAACTACAAATATGATTAATTAGGCATATATTCCTTTTTTACTTAACCTTGATTCAAATGGATATTTTATGTTTTTGTTAATTTTGTGTTTGCGTGTTTGTATATGTGTATGTGTATTTATAATTATAATATATTTTTTACTTACGTTTATCTGTTTGAATTTGCAGAATATGTACCAAAGAATCATAATAGAGTTGCTTCAGAAGTAGATTTTTGTATGTATGATTTTGGTCAACATCTTAATCAAGTGTTAATGCATGAATATATCATTCTTTTTCTTTATATTGATTTTTTATAGTTTACAGCATCAATTTTAGTTTATTAATTTTTGTTTGATTTGTGCAGAATAAGTATTGATGAAAGATTTATACAGTTATGAAGTGTCACTGAGCAAACAAAATCATGTTTATTTGGTAATATGTTTATTTGGTTTTGAGGTACCTCATATTTTAGCCGATGTATGATACTTCCATTCTCTTTTTGTAGATAGTACGAGATCACAAGATTTAGATACGAATTATGTGTCGGAGTACCAAGATTCAGAGTTTGAACACAAATTTGGTTGGAAATTCTACTTAAGAAGGTGAAAAATTGTTTAACTCATAACATTTTTAGGAGTTAAGAATATATTGATTATCATCGGAATATCACCATTTTGTAGATGTGTAATTTCCATGTTTCACTAGCAATTTTCATATTTTATGTTTTTTCTTGAATTTTTTATGCAGATTGACCTCATGTTAGTAAAATTGTGATAACTTTGAGAGAAATTTCTATTAATGTACTGTAATTTTTTTTGAAAACTAGATATCCATGTCTTCGTAATCGTATATGTCAAGGTACCCCTATTTTTCTACATTGAAGAAGTTTTTTCTTTCAAGTTGTGACATCTTGCTAATGATACCTTCCTCTACAAATTGTATATTTACGTAACATCAATTTTCCAAGAAACTAGACTTCCAAATATTTGTAGTAGTATATGGCACGATACCTATATCATTCTAGATTTAACCAGTTTTATCGATGAAGTTCAGTTTTATATTCTCGCATATTTTATTGAGGGAGGCGAATCAAATATGAGTATGTGTGATAGTTACATGGACCTATTTTCGCCCATTGGTGTTTGCAGACAATGTGACACACTGTAAGATTTTTGTTCTGGTATATGAAAAGTTAAATATGTGAGGCATTACATTTTTTGCTCAGATTTCAAATATGTAACTGATAGCTTTTTTGGTTCATTTTTATATATGCAGGCATCAAAGCTCGGTTTTGCAACGAAGCAAAAACCATCACCAGTAAACCTATTTTCCTCACCATTTTACATTGTACACGACCCACAAACAATCTCCATAATACAATTACCCGAACCAGTGCCAAGTTCCTTCTTATTATGGAGAAGAAGGTATAGCAAGATCATCATCAAAGAACTTATCTCTCCCTCTAAGCACAACACCAACAATTATATACAAAAGTCCATATTCTTTCATTTGAAATCCAAGAACTTATGAATTGATAGCCCAAATTTTTTGAAGTGGTTGAGAATGGTTCTGATTCAGATGGAAGCAAGCCTCACTCCAGGTACATATCTCATATGGTTTTGATTCAAAGTAATCTATTTTGTAGATAGCTCAAATGTTATTGTACTCGACATCAAGGATGGTGGAAGCCAACCTTTATTATTATTATTATTGTTGCAACCAATATAGGCTCCTATAAGGACCTCTAGACATTGGTTTTTTATGCTGGAAAACCAACTTATGGAGATGCAGAAATGGCTGTTGCAAAATGTTATTCAAGACACTAGAGTGATCCCCAAGAAGTGGTTGTGGCAATGAATCTGGGATCATTTGTTTTCCATGCATCTGTTTATATATGATACATGTTGATTCATATGCAGCTCTTTATATATGATACATGGTGATTCATGTGAACATTATATCGTATACAAGAGTATACAAGAAGAGACGCACGTCTTTTGTTGTGTTGTTGTCTTGTGCTCTGCAAAACAGAGTTTAATCAAAGCATAGGGAGAGAAAAAAAAGATCAAGTTACTTCCAAATGGGAGGTTCTGTAGGTACAGAATGAAAAATTTAGTTGTATAATTTTTTATATGTACACATATGAGTTAAAACTAGGCCATTTACAAACTAACTTTTTACGTACAATGAATATATGTATTTAGAAAATTACATGTGAACTTTGAGTTTTTTTTTTGACAAAAAACTTTTAGTTTAATTTTATATATACAAACTCATAATTAAAATTCCTTTTATGTTTTTATAATTATGAAAGATAAGATATAAAAATTGGATTACAAAAATAATTCACTAAATATTTTAACATTTAATGTATTCTTAAAATATGTTTTTGTTTTAAATATAAAATCAAATGGAATAATAGCAAATATTTTATATAAATAAGTGATTCTTAAAAATCAAATTTGTATGTTCTCTTATAAATCACTATTTGTTCATATTATGTTATTAGATGTATTTAACTTTAATATAAATGAAAAAATATTACTCATTTCAGTAAAATATTACATTACAAAATTTAAGATATTAGCACATCAACTCACATTTATTTTATATAAGTTTTAGATTCTAGGATATAAGTTAATTAATATAAAAAATAAAACATAATTATAAAAATACTGATTTTGTATATTTCTTTTTTTAGGTAAGATATGCATAATTTCTTTTTTCTAATTTTAAAAAAATTACATACTTTTTTGGGAGGGTGATAAATCATCATATGATATTAAATTATTTTTTTTGAAGTAAGTATGGGTCAAAGATAAATTAACACATCAATTTTGTGTGCACAAAGTTATGCTTATTTTTTAGGTTTTAGTGGGAGATAATACAATGTTATAAAATTAATATTTTATAATAATTTTCTGAATCTAATTTAAAAAGGATGAAAATTGGTATATTATTTTATATTTTATACTTGGCAAAACAATTAGTTATAATTTTTAAAAATTATATCTCAAAAATTCTATTTTTTTTCCATTTTAAAGTTTCTCTCTAATATTTATAATATTTTTAAATATATAATCAATTGTGAGATTTTGTGGTCAAAAAGTTAATATATTATTAAATAGGGTAACCAAAGTAAAATTTTAAATATTCTAAATATTAACTTTTATTAGGACTTTTTAGTTCACATTTCATTCAAAATTTAAATAACAAAATCAAGTACATATAATTTTATATGTAATGCATTTCATTAAAATTATTTTAATATTTTTAAGGATTTATTCTAGGATATGGTCATAATATTATTTTTAAAGAAAAAAAAGGTCTTTACGCTAAAAGGATTTTGAGTAGTAATGACAATTTTTTGTAATACCAAAACATAACTTCCAATATTTATATAAGAAATATCTCCTAGAATTATAACTAAGAATGATCTCAACTCTCAAGGACATTAAAGTCATATCTTTAAAACTAATAATATCGTACAAATCACAAAAAAGTACATTTTCAAACCAAAGAATTTTATAGAATCATATAGACCACAAATTTTCTTTGTATCTTTATCATAGAATACCATCTATATGAAATTATTACATTCGATATGTAAATGAAAATAAATCTTTTGAAGAAATTTCTTAAGAAAATGAGAATGATTTTTGTGTATATATAACATAAATTCAGTCACAATAAGCAACAACATATTACTTTTAACTCAAATCTTATGATAATTAGACTTGCAAACATTTCATCTTAATCTTCTTTATTTTTTTTAACAACATGAAAATACCAAAAAAACTTAATTTTTAAATAATTATACTGTCAGCAATACAATTAGGTAATCAAGTTAGCATCGAGATTGCTACTTTACCATCAGATCTTTGAGAAAAATGAACGTCGCCGATAAAAATCATTTACTCAAATAATATATATACATTTCAAATGTTAGTAATATGTGATATAATACTTTTTGTTTAGTTTATGATGTATAATCATTAGCTTACATATCATAATTTTATTTGAACATTAAATAGGAATTTTAATGACTTTACTTTCCTATTTTTGCTTAAAAACTTTAACTTAATGATTTTTAAAATGCGAGGTGTTGCCGTTAGGCGACGCCGAGAAGCCTAAAATTAATATTTTTATATTTGTTTTGCATGTGTTAGTTTTGTATATGTAATAATTTTCATAACTATGAAAGAAATGACACACTTTATTTTGGAACTATACCTACTTGAGAAAGATACTTTATCATTTAAATTCTCTAATATAAATTTAAACTAAAAAAAAGTTATTTTTAGCCTTTAAAGATAATAACTCTTTTTTTTTCTAAATAAAAGATAATAACTTAAAAACATCACAACATAAAAATAATTTAAAAAAGAAATCATTGTAGTTCTTAATTAATTGTTTATTATATATCATTAAACAAATAATTTTTTATTATATTTTATTTATAATCCGTAGTAAATGAAATAAAAATATCCATGTTGTCAACTTCGACAATATTTATAAGTTAAATATTGACAAACTTATTGATAAAATAAAATCAATTTATATACACAATTCTTAATTCATTCTGATTATACATAAAAATTAAATTTATTTAAAATTTGAAATAACCATGTTCATGCATTTGCGGATGTTGTGGGAAATTTGAAACCGGTCCAATCCAAAAACTGCATTAGGTTTACTAATGCAACTACTGTCAAGGAAGATGAAAATGACGGCATGATTCCTCACTATAAGTTTGAATTTTTGGATTTGGAAGATTTATTTGCCGAAGCCAATAAATGTCAGCTAAGAGAGAATCCAGAATTTTCTATAGGTAATTTACTACAAGTACCTAATTTTGATTGTAATATGCATTTGACTTCATATATAACTGATGAACTCATTCTATTTTTTAATTTGTTTGGAAAAAGATATCATTGGAGTTATTGAGGAATATGAGAATGTCAAGCGTATTGACATCAAATTCGGGGACAGCGACATTGTGAAGTTCAGGATCTGCGATTCAAGGTTTTTAAAACTATCTATACGAAGAATTTGTATACATCTAGATCATGTAGTGCAACCTATATTTTACATATTTTTGTTTTTTTAAAATGAAAATAGCAATGCTCACAAAGTCACTATATGGGGAGATCTTGCTCTTTTTGTTGAGGAAATGTATGTGAAACAACTTGAGAAACCAATTATAGCAATTCTTACAAGCACAAAATGACCAAGTTCATGAGTAAGAACTTATCCAACTAATACCTTTTTAAATTCTAAAGCACTTAACAATTGTATTTCTTTACAAGTTGTTTGTATAGATTATGTGGAGATTGCTATATTGTCTTCCACAAAGGTTTATCTAAATTTAGACGATGAAGCACATGAGGCTGAGGTATACTTAGTTTTGTTAATAATGTTTCTCTTTGTTCTTGAATGTTAATGATAAATATTTTATCTAATATTCATGTACCGAAACATAATCCATTGATATATTACCCAATTCGCTGACTTCACTCAATTAATTTTAGTTGATGCATGTTATAATATAGATCATTTAAGTACATTGTTATATCCTTAGGAGCATTGTAGACTTTAATTCACTGTACTCTTCTTTTGACATGAACCATAAAGATCAAAGAATATGGACCTAATCTATAACATCTTATGCATACAATACATATAACCAAGTAAGTACTAATCTCTAATAACTTATTTGGAACATCATACTAAGAGTTTAACTAAGAAATTCAAACTACACTGTACATATTCCTGAAGAGGAACAAAATTTTACAAGAATCTAATATTATATTCGATCATTGTAACTTTGCTCAATCAATCATCAATCAATACACAAAACCTAAAAACATAATGTTAAAGAATCTAAAAAATCATGTTACTAACCTACATTCGATAGTTCGTGAAGTCGTAGTGTATTTTAGTCGATTGAAAGCTGAAATCCCCAATTTGCAGATGATGTATACAGCAGCTAAAGAGTGTGTTTGGTATGGGTGTTGTAAGACACACTTAATTGGGAGTTAATTATGATAGATACACCGGTCTCCAAATTTTACTAATTTTCAATTTTTTAAATTATGGAAATTATTTTAATTATTTAAAAAACCTTTTTACTAAATAAGTATATTTAGATTTTGATTGTAAATAATAATTTATTGTAGTTTATCTATTCCAGAATACTAATAATGAAAAAAATAAATTAAAAATACTAATAAAACTTATGAAATTATGATACAATATGCAATTTTTTAATTAATATTTACAAATAAATCACATTTTACCTTTGTATTATTAGAAATTTAAATAAATATTTCAAAGTACAAATTAATTTTATTAAGTTAATAATAAAAAGACATATGTGTTGACAATTATCATAAAAATAATTATTTTAAATATCGTTAACTCTATTGTTAAAAGTGCAATATTTTATGTGCGCTGACCTTTTATAAGTAAAAACTTTCTTTTAGTAAAAAAATATCCACGTTGACAATTTTCGAAAATATCGCCAAACTCATTGTCAAAAGCACAAAAACTTATAAACACAATTCTTAACATTTATAAATAAAATCTTTTTACTAACAATTTTTTTTTAAAAGTAACTGTAAAAAATTTTAAAAAAATCTTAGAGCGCGCGTAGCGCGGGCAAAAATTTCCTAGTATAATTAAATAAATAATTAAAGATTTTACATGTGATATTTTTGAAAAATGGTGGGGTTTAGTAAGTAGAAATAAAATAAAATTGTTTTTAAAATAAATAATTAAGAGTTTACTCGTGATATTTTTGGAAAAGAAGATGTTTTAGTAAGTAAAAATAGAAAAGTTAACATGTATTAGTTAAAAAAAATAATTACCCGTGATATTTTTGGGAAATGAGAAGATTTTTAATAGTTGTTGTTTGATTATTTACATCATAATATTTAATTAATTGCATTTGCTAAAAAAATAAGTATGCATGTTAAAACATATAAACTTTAAAAAAAAATAAAAGCATTATAATATGTTTTAAAAATAAATAATTTAGAATAGGTTTTAAAATAAATAATTAAGGGTTTACCCGTTATATTTTTGAAAAATGATGGGTTTTAGTAAATAAAAATAGAAAAAATAACATGTTTTAGTTAAAAAATATAAGTGCCCGTAATATTTTTGGAAAAGGAGGTGAAAAAAGTAACTGGTTATAAATATATCTTAATGTTTAATAATATTAGTAAGGGTAATTAAGTAAAATCACGAAGTAATGCCAATCAAACTTTTAATGATTCCTTTTTAATACTATAGTATTGATAGATTTTATTTTATTAAATGGAATTGTCCATTATATTTTTGAAAAACGAGAGATTTTAGTTAGGAGAAATTTTAGTTAGAGAATAAAAAAAAATATGATTTGGCTAAAAAAAGCTAATCGGTTAGTTATTAGTAATTATAAGATTTTTATTTTATTTTATTAAATGGAATTGTCCGTGATATTTTTGGAAAATGAGAGAGTTTAGTTAGGAAAAATAGAAAAATATAAATTTTAGTTAAAAAATATAAAAAAGAATATACAATTTGGATAAAAAAAGGTAATTGTTTCCATGATATTTTTGGAAAATAAAATGTTTTAATTTGAAAAAAATTAAAAAGGTACTCTATATAATAATATTTAAGATTTTATCCAATGGTTCTCATCGATTTGATAAAAAAGATCTAACGGTTGTTAATTGAGTGACCAAACTATGAGACCAAACTACATACCGACTACAAAACTTTCAATGTTTCGTTTTTAATACTAGTTTATAGCCCGTGCTATGCACGGTTAGTTAAATTTAATTTATAATTATTTTGTTTATAATTATATTTTAATTACCCATGAAACACACGACTGTTTTTTTAATATTTATAATTATATTTATTTATGAATATTTTAATATTTAAAAGTTATTAGTTTACATGATTAAATTATTGTTAAAAAATATTTAGCAAAAAAAAAATTATAGTTAAAAATTTAATATTTATTATATTTTACACGCTCAATTTAATATTTGTTTATATTGAGTTATAAAAGTTAGATTTGGCGAATTTTACGGTCCACATAAAATTCACAAAATAATCTTTAATTTAGTTGTGGTTTAATAGTTCTTTTTCAATTAAAAACTATTCTAAAACTAAAAACAGAATAAAGTGACGAAATTTAATATTGAGAATTCTATTCGATTTAGGAAATCTAGTTATATGTAGTTTAGATTATTAGAATACCCTTTATTAACCAAATACAGTTTTTAATGTTAAATCTAACGGTTTTCACCTATATATTTAAGATTAAACGATTTTTATTATTTTGATATTAAATGGGTTTCATTATTTAATTACAACTATTTTTATGTTTTAACTTTTTGAAAAATCCAATCCTAATATAATATCTTTTAACTTATATCATTTTTAGATAACGTTTCCTTATTTAATTACAACTATCTTGATCGTCTATTTTTAAAAGTATTGGATCTAACGGTTGAGAATATTTTGGCGGTATTTAGGACCAAACTACCAGGATAACATCATTAATTTTTTTAATATTTTTTTTTAAAAAATATTTATTGCTAAAATATAATATACTCTTTTTTGTAATATGTTAATGATGCGGGAACTTTGAACTTTTGAGAAAATAAATTATCAATTAAAATATAATTTTGTTTTGTAATAGTTCTTCTTTTAAAGTAGTACACCGTGACGATCAAAATTCTGTATAAAATTCATTTTTTTATAGTATATCCCGTAAATATCTATGTTATTATATTAAAGACTAAATAATTAAAGCTTTCTTATAAGTCTGGTCGCTTGATCACTCAATTCATAATCGTTGGATCTTTCAAATTAAATCATTTTTTTTTTCTTGTAGACATGGGTTATTTGATAATATTTTTTATAAAGTACGATTTTTCAAAAAAGTACTATACTAATTGATTAACAAACTTTTAAAGTTTCGAATTTAATAATTTACAATGTATATAGGTTAAAAAAGTTAGGTCTCTTCTGTAGCTGAGTCTAAAATTTCAAAATACGGTTTTTTTAAATATGAATATAGTCCTGCTAACAATGAAATTAGGTCTCTATGAGTTCTTATAAAACAAAATCACCATTTGCGTATAATTTATTATTTAATAATAAATAATATTTAATTAGTTATGATATAAAATTTAATAAAATAAGATAAAAAATATTCACAATTTTATAAAATTTTATCCTCGTAATTATTATATTTTTTGTTGATTTGAACTTTTCTTAGATTGATTTGAATTTTTGAACATAGATTTCTAAATTTAAAATAGTTAGAAAAAAGTAATTAAATTGACATTAAAATAATGATGACGTAATAATTATTATTAGAATTTAAATACCCACTTTACTAATTTGGGCTTTATCTTGTGTTTTAAAAATTAGATTTTGACAATTTTACACCCCACATAAAGATAACTAAATTATCTTTAATTAAAAGATGGCTTAACAATTTTTATCTAACTGGAATTGTCCAAAGAGAAAAGAAAGTCACGAATTTTTTACATGGAGAATTCTATTCAATATAGAAAACTTATTTATATTTGGTATATTTGGTTTAAATTATCAAAATAGACTTTTTAGAATTTAAATATAATCTTATTATTAATAAAATACACTTTTTTAATATTTGATCTAACGATTTTCATTTATCTAGTTAAGATCTAAATGTCCTTATTAGTTTGGTTTACGATCAAAATTTTGGATAAGATCCCTATTATACTTATTATATATAAGGATTTAATATTATAAGGATATTAAGTATATACTGATATGAGTATCTTACTAACTGCTTTTACTTTTAATGTTTCGGTTTTATTTACAGTGTATAAAAAATTTTAAAATACATTATTACTTAAAAATTATTAAATAGAATAAAAATTATGTTATGATTATATAAAATTTTATTCTCATATTATTATATTCTTTATCGATTTGAATTTGTTCTTAATTAATTTTAATACTTTATTGAAAGAAACATAAAATTTCTATATTTAAAACAATTAGTGGAAAAATAAATAAATTGGTGCTACAAAAATAAAAAAATATTTATTAAAATTTAGATACTCACTTTACTATTTGGGTTCTATCCTCAGTTTTAGAATTGAATTTTGACGATTTTACAACCAATGTGAAACTAACGAAATTATCTTTAATTTAATGATGGTTTAATAATTATTATCTAACTTGACCTATTGACCTACCCATAAACCGAAAAGAAAATATGGTTAAGAATTTTTACATAAAAAATTCAATTCAATATAGAAAACCAATTTATAACTGGTTTAAATTATCAAAACACAATTCTTAGTATTTAAATATAATCATACCTTTAATCAAATACACATTTTAATATAAGTATTATATTCAAAATTATCATTTATGAATATGAAACCCTCAATATTTTAATAATATTTTGATATTATCATTTTATGTTTGTTATATGTAAAATAATATAATTATAATTTGGATTAATCAAATTGTTATGTTTCTTCAGAAAAAAAATGTTTAAATATATTTATGTACATGAGTTCTCATAAGTCTCTTAGGTTCACGTGTATCATTGTTAGTATGATATACATCAACATTATATTGATAATTTTTAATATTGTAATCAATATGAATTGTTATCTTGATATTTGGTTTAACAATTATTATTTAATTGGAACTATACATAAATTCAAGAGAAAAGATATTTAAGAATTTTTACATAGAAAACTTATAAATTATCAAAATACACTTTTTAGTATTTAAATATAATTCTATTATTAATCAGATACACTTTTTAATATTAGATCTAACAATTCTCATCGATCTATTTAAGATCTAACTGTAATTAATAATTTGGTCGTATAGTGATCGTACACGGACCAGATCGATTTTAATTTTTTCTTAAATTGATTTTAATATTTTATTGAAATAAAAATAGAATTTATAAATTTAAAAGAATTAGGGAAAAAATTAAATTGGTGCTACAATAAAAAAAATATTTATTAAAATTTAGATAATCACTTTACTGTTTGGGCTCTATCTTGAGTTTTAGACAACAGATTTTAACGATTTTACAGCTCATGCGAAGCTAACAAAATTATCTTTAATTTAATGTTGGTTTAATAATTTTTATCTAACTGGAAATATCCATAAACTAAAGAGAAAAGATAATTACGAATTTTTACATAAAGATTTCTATTCAATATAGAAAACCCATTTATAATTGGTTTAAATTATCAAAATAGATCTTTTAGTATTTAAATACTATCCTATTATTAATCAAATACAATTTTTAATATTATATCTAACGGTCCTCATCTATTTGAATATTTATAGTTTTATAATCCAACGGATCATATACTTTTGGTAGTACAGTGACCGACTAAAGTTTTGGATAAGATCTCCCTTACGCTTATTATATATAAGGAGTTAATAATAGTATAGATATAGATTAGCTTCCTGTCAATATGTTACCCCGCGTTTTGATGCGTATTACCTTGTACCCCACTGCAGAATGTGTATCCAATCGACTATTTTTAACCACACCCACCAAAAAATGTTATTCTTGTTATTTTTTGCCTTCACCCTCTAACAGAGATGTATAGATACAAGTTATATAACGAGTATAATTATATTTTTAACCTAAAAGTCTATAACCAAAAACAGGTTTGTCTACTTTTGAATTTTTACTGGATTTATACGAGCGCGGAGGAAGAATACGATTTATTTTTGTAGCTAAAATTTTGAATGTAGATATTATTTACGAAAATTATATATTCATGCTATTTTAATTTTATATAAACATACAATTTTTAGTTTAAAAATAAAAATCACTTAAATTTCTTATTTTTAGGGGTTTATTCGGTTCGGATTTTGAAAAGTACTTAAAAATCTGGTGATATTCAATTTAAAATTTTAAAAAATACATTAAAATCTAATGTATTTAAAAGTTCACGAATTTTTATTTGATAAATTAGTGAATTTTGAAATATTTGCTAATATATTTTATGTCATTTGAAACCTGGGCCAAAATTCATGAGATTTTAAAGAATTTGTCGAAATAT
The DNA here is from genome assembly GCA_030848705.1 of Heracleum sosnowskyi. Classification (NCBI taxonomy): domain Eukaryota; kingdom Viridiplantae; phylum Streptophyta; class Magnoliopsida; order Apiales; family Apiaceae; genus Heracleum; species Heracleum sosnowskyi. The sequence goes on from CM061237.1 coordinate 17,339,054, forward strand.
CTATTTCAATCAGCGAGATTCAGCGAGATTTTACATTAAGTCCACTAAAATTCATGTATAATTAAAATAAAAAACAATCTTTTAAAATTCATAGATTTTTTTTTCAATACATTAAAATCTAATTTGAAAATACCCTCTTAGTCAAGCAAGCTCTTAATTTACGAATGAGCATTGGATTCATAGATTCATTAGCCAATATGGGATATTACAATTTACAAATGTAAATTTTATTTTTATTCTTTAAGATTTGTCTTATTAAAAGTTGATGATGGTTAAGGTGTTTTGCATAGTGTTACAGAAATTGTTAATCGGACTAAATCGATTGAGCTACCGATTTACGATTTATCGAAAATCGGAGATTTATCGGAATATTAAATCGGATATAAATCGGATGTATTTTAATATATATATATGTATATGTATTTTTATTTATTTATTTATATAGTAGGAGATTGTGCTTGTCCAAATGTTCTAGAAATTCTCCAAATTTCTGTTTTAGTACACTGTTTATCTTCTTGGAGAGCGAAAGTTTAAAAATCTAAATAGTTGATACTACAATTTTACGCACGTAGAAGATTGTGATTTGCACTAAAAATTATTTATGATTTGTTCTCTTATTTATTGGTAATAATTTGGTTCAATCATACATTTTAAATACATTTAATAAAATATTATTATCAAAAAATTGCAAATTGAAAATTAAAAATATGTTAATTAAACTTTTTATAATTCAATATTAGTCTTTTTTTTCAAAATCAAATCTACAATTCTACATGGTTTTGTTAACGAAAATATGAGTTTAAGTAACCAAATCGAAGGGGGTTTGGTCCTCTATATCATCATTCCTTTCGATTTGAGTTTTGTGTTGTAAAATCGATATGGGTTGTAGTTTTATACTAATATGTTTATATGATAATGATGTGATGATATTGATATTGGGATAGTGTAATTGGGTCGAAAGAGAGTATAGTAGAGATTTTAGTTCGAATTTTTGGCCGGGTTTGGTTTTGGTCGGGTTTTTCCAAGGTCACCGGAAAATTTTCGGTCCTTAAGCTCGTTTTCTCGATTAATCTGATTGTTAGTAGTTTAAGTAGACATAGTTATGTTGATATGTATGTAATAGTTGATTAGGATTCGAAAATAGTAAAATGGGGGTGAGTTTTGGCTTTTTAGGGAGGATGTGAACCCCATCGACGCCGAGACTATTCGCCGGAATTTTCCAGGTTCTGGTGTAGTTCTTTATTTTTCCGACATGTGTTCTTGGTTTGTCACCATATGATCCATTTATCTTTTGCTTATTGTATGCATTTACTATGTGATTTAATTAATTTGACAGATCATAGCTGCATGATTAGAAGCATCATAATTTTATTTATTTATTACTGATTTTTAAATTTAACGATGTCGCTCTATTTATGGATAATTGATTTCCGAAATCTTTTTAAAAAAATTCATCAATGTTTATGGCATAATTTTAGGTCCCTAATTAGTGAAAATTTCATTTCTATTAATGAACAACTGTTATTATATTTGATGTCTTTAAATAGTTTTATTAATTAGTTATAAGTTATTCCGTTAATTTTGGTAATTGTTTTTTAGGAGAAGTATGATATTTACCAGATTTATCGTTGTTACTAATTTTGCCAGCGATTTTGTTTATAAATATGAAGATTTGCATGTTTCTTACGTGTATTAATATAGATTTATTTAAGCATATTTTAGTGTTGTGGAATAAAAATTGTGCTTGCGAATTTAATGCTAGGGTTAGAGAGTTTCGAGCTTTAATGGCCGTTCTTGTGTTTCGTGACTAAATCAGTCCTCACAAGATGCCTACGTATCTCAATTCGTAATTGAGAATCAAGCCAAAGACGCAGTTTTGATTGAAGGATCAGGTCCTTTATATAGGCGTTGGAAGCCTTGTATTTATGGTATGTTTAGGAGACTTAGCGAATAAGTCTCCTTATTGATAATGGATAAACATTGTATTTCTTGATGGAAAAGTATTTTCCTTGTTGATAAAGGCTATGACTCGTTAATTGGGATTCTGGATCCTTCTTTGATAAATTTACCATATTTTGGACTCTTTTCATGAGCTGTATATTTTCCCTATTTATTAATTACGAAATTAATAAATAATCAGGGTTTCGGGCCTTGTTTATTGGGCCGTATTCTTGGACCAATCTAGGTCTAATTAATACATCATTAATTACATATCTAGGGTTATTTTTAGCCCATATCATTTAGGGAATGTTGTTTTATTTAGACACATTATAGTTGATTATGTTGTTCCATGATTTATGGTTTATTTTGTTCTTTTGATAAGTAATTTTGGTAAATTTGATTTTTTTTAAATATATCCGTAATTAAGCTAGATAAACTAACCTATCATAAAATGAAATTTATATCGATAAGTAAATGACTTAATCGAATAATATGGGTTTGGTAATAGTTTTACTCATTTTTTACTCTATTCTAGCTCAACCTGATCACAACTCTTTTTTCTAGAATATAAATTGTTAAAAATTACAAAATGCGTGATTTATCGGTTATCATCGTGTTCTTGTAATGTTAATCCAATATATAAAAAGTCACATTAGCAACTTAATTCCTTACTTTCTAAAAATAATTTCAAAATATGTAGTGGTTGCATCAATTACATCACATATTTACTGAACACATCTTAACTTTTTCTACCTAGTTGATTATAATAGTATTACTGATTAATAAAATGATAGCTTGTGATAAAAATAATTTTTTTGATTAAATAACAATACATTTTTTTAACTAATTGCTTTTGATAATCATTAAAATTACACGAAACAACTTCTGGCATTTTCAAAAATAATGCATACTCTTACGTTTGAAATATATGTATGATCAGAAATTTCATGCGTCAAAAAATTAGGACATGAGTTCTCTCAATATACAATATCAACCTGTTCAAATCAAATCTTCTCCACCTGATTCGATACATGATTAATAAGTTGTGTTATAGATTCTTTTTAGTGGATCATAATTTGTTAGGTCGACTTAATTAGGTCATTTATTTGGCTATTATTCGGTCAATTCCACCTATGTGCAATAGTAATTAGTATATAATGCAATATCTTTTTACTTTATTACATTATAAATGAAATAAAGAAATATATTCCGTAAAATGTCTTAAATATGTAAAGAGAAATATATTTCTAAGGTCATACTTAGGTAACTACATACGGTTATAGAACTTTTCTATACAAAAATTGATGACAATTTTATAAATCTGAAATTTACCCGACACTTTTACAATTATACCTTCATGCATTCATATGCAAAACTGATTTAACCTTAAATAATGATCTAAGCCAATCTTGGAAACATCAAACTCTCATGTAAATGCACAATACATTTAACTAAATATAAAGTTATTAACAAATTCTTTAACTAATGCTAACAATTTGAGATTCATATAATAAATATAAATATCAACACTTTTACTTATAGATGTTGTTTTTCTTGTAAAAAATATTTGAATATATTTTGTTCAGTTACATATATAAATGCGTTCATGAAAACTACACATTATTAACCAATTTTTTTTGAAAATGAAAGATTAAAATCCTAAAAAGTCGATACGACAAGTTACGCACGCAAAAATAGCGACATGCACTTAAAAAATGTCTATGTACTTTATTCATTAACACTTTTATTTTAGACATTGTTTTTCTTCAAATTTTCAAGTTAGGATCACTAAAAATATTTAAACATATATTATTCAATTAAATATGTATATGCGTTTACGAAGACGATATATTATTAAGACTAACAAACTTGGAGAGCGAAAGTTTAAAAATCTAAATAGTTTTTTTTTTTGAGAAAAAAATAATCTAAATAGTTGATGCTACAATTTACGCACGCAGAAGATTACGATATGCACTAAAAATTATTTATGATTCGTTATCTTATTTATTGGTAATAATTTGGTTCAACCATACATTTTAAATACATTTAACAAAATATTATTATCTAAAAATTGCAAATTGAAAATTAAAAATATGTTAATTAAACTTTTTATAATTCAATATTCATTCAAATTCAAAAATCTATAAAACATAACCCTTCTTTGGTCCATAAACCAAATTGCAAGCAAACTGGGATACGATAACAACAAGACCGAGCTGAAAATTTAGAAGAAATGGAAGGGCATAATAGTAAATCTATGTCATAAAATGCAAAGCTTTACTTAACGCCCACACTACCCCCAAACATATTAACTCCTCACTCGGACACGGCGGTGGAACAAAGACGGCAAATTCTCAATTGAACGACACCGTCTAGCGCCTCCTCCGATTTGTAAGTATACTTGTATGTACATACATATACGTATTTCAGTCTATATGTATAATTCAAACATTATAGGTATTCAAATTGATTAAATCTCGTTTGTACTTGATTTAAACCCTAGGTCTCTCTCTCTCTCTCTCTCTCTCTCTCTCTCTCTCTCTCTATCTCTCTCCTCTATGCATATCTATATCTTAGTGAGTTGATTTGTGCTTGTTTTGAATTGTTTGTTGGTGAATTGAGATAAAATGTGTAGTTGTGATGGGATGTAAGTAATCTCATTGTTTTGTGATTTGTTTTTTTGTTTGATTATAATTAAATGAACTGATAGACTTGTGATCTTATGATTATTTGATTGTGGTATGATATCGAGTTTGTTTTTAAGTGCAAGGATGTGTTGGTAGTGGTAATGTGTCTATGTGAACTGGATTGTCGTATGTACACGTACAGTTAGTGGTTCGGTTTTAGTTGAATCCTTGATTGGTTGAAGATCAGAACTGCTTATGTTTTTTGAAGCAGTGAAGATATATGTTTCCAGATGATGCTGGCACACTATATTTTTTGAAATAAGAATATCAATTTTTTAGTATATGAAATTAACACGATCAATTTGAACTGGTCCCACGGGTGCATTTTTTTGCTTGGGGAGGAGCCACGTGGCGAAGAGAATTAGTGATTGCGTACCCTGAGATTTAATATGTTGGTTATATTTTGTTGTATCACATAAGTTTAGATGCCCGAGGCGGTAAAGTTACAATGTGAAGGTTTGGAAGGGCGTAGGTTCAGATCCCTCTCGTGACAATTTATTTTTTACTCATGACATGTCCCAAATTTAAGAATATTTTGTTAGTTTGTAAATATGCCAAAATGTATTGGTCTAGTTGCTTAAATGTACTAGGACTTTCAGAAGGATGTCGGTTTTGAATTTTAAATCCTACTATCAACATTCTTTTTATATTGGGATACCATGCAACTGTTTCTGCCCTTGCATATGCTCATTGTACTCATCACTTCAATTTACTAGTGTCTGATTTTATAGTTCCAGAGTGTTCTTTCTCTTTAATATCATGAGTCTCAAAACTTCCTTGGTATATTTACAATTATTGTCATGGTGATGGTATATTGTTGCTATTTTCGTTCTTAATCTGTCTCTAAACAAGACAGAAAGTTGAAAAGTTCATCAGAGGTATTCAGCACTTATTGTCCACATAACATTTGTATATAAGCTCTGTTGCACTATGGCAGGGTGGCTATCCAGTGTGTTGTTTATTGTCTTAAAATAAGATAGATAAACTTTATCATATTTGGATTGGGTATTTTTTTTAATCATGTCTCAGATAGTATACATTAATAATCTGGTCTCTTACTGGCTGGATTGGTAAATGTGTCACTATACACTATACAGTATTATATTCGATTCACCCTAGTTAAGAATCACGCTTTCCGGTCATTTACATCATAAATCTCGATTCTAGTTGGCTGAATTGGGAAGCGTGTCACTAGAATATTACTTTATCTAAATTTCCCATTTTTAGACTCCTTTTATTTTTTTAAGAATTTCCTTTTGTGAAGCAAATTAGTTATTACATTTTTCAATCCTTTTGCGATGATTGCTGTTTAAGGTGGACTTTATCCTCATTAGTAGATCTTTAGGTAATAGAGAATCAACTTAGTGTCACTACTACAATTGCTTTCAGTACGTAAGACAGAGCACTAGTTTTCTTTGTTTTTGTTGAATTACAATTATAATGGTTGTTATGTCGCTGTCGAGGCGCAAGGGTCTGGTGGAGCAACACTATTTTTTTGCCAGTCAAGAAATCAAAAATACTAATTGATATATATATACACTAATATTTTTGATGACATAAATTGTAGAATTTTAGTTTATTATACAGTTTGTGTAAACTGTAAAGTTTCTTTTCCCCTGATATTAAATGTTATGTATAATATAGATTTGTGAATTGTTTCTTAATTAATAAATTTGAGATTTTAGCAGCGGCTATGTGAAGGATTTTGTACAAATGAGAATTTTAGTTAATTTGCTGCATTTCTGGAGAGTCCTTTGTACTTTCTTAAAGGGAATAATAGCAAATATAAGTACACCTAAATGGCTATATACATTATGTGTGTAATCATAATGCACATATTTTTCTGTAATGTACGCCTTTTTTGTTAATCATCCATTCGGCTTGTCATGTTAGTTCTTGGAAACTGTTCCTGTAAAATTTGGTCAGTATTTTATGTTATGTTGTTTTCTCATCCATGTCCCTTCATCTGCAGAAGCATTTGTGCCCTAAGACAAACTTTGTAAAAGAATAAATTATAAGTGCATTGAGCGGTAATTGATATGTCAAGATTTCATGTTCGCGGGAAAGTGGTTGATACTGTTGATTTGTTGAGGAAGAGGAACTTACCATGGCGCTTTGATGTCTGGCCATTTGCCATAATCTACGCTGCTTGGATTGTTGTTGGAGTTCCTAGCTTGGACTTTGTTGATGCCTTAATAATACTTGGGGGGGTTGTAGCTGTGCACGTGCTTGTATTTCTTTTCACTGTTTGGTCAGTGGATTTCAAATGTTTTATCCAATATTCCAAGGTTCGATATGTCTTGCCTACTGTGAACTGTATCTATATTTTTTTAATGCATATATGTCAGCTATTTGTTATCTGACTTTTTTGTTTGCAGAAGATATTATTGTTTCACTATCCTTGTATTGAGATGCTTTAAGGCAAACATGACACAAGTCTACCACAGGCTTACCACTTAAAATGTTTTGCATCATATTTTTATTTGGTAATGCTTCCATAAAATAATCTTTAGTGGTGGATATGGATGGTAAGTGAAGTTATATAACCATGGTTGTCATGCCTGTAAGTCGAGCCGACTCGACGGAGGTGAAGTAACATCACCATGGTTGTCACGCTGGTAAGTCGAGTCGAGTCGACGGAGGTCTAGCTCGTCGACTAGTTGATAAATTAATTAATAAATTAGGTGATATATAATTATGGAATGTGGTTTGTCGCAATGGAAGTTCAAGATCTCCATATGTATATTAATTACAAACATCTCTCTTCCTTGATAAGGATTTCAGAATATATTCTTATTCAATTTGTACTGGATTTCGCACCAGTCGACCTAACTAGTCGACAAGTTGACTCTTAGTCGACCAGCTAGTCGACATTTTGCAAGTTGACCTCTCTAGTCGACCCTCTAAGAATGAGTCGACTAGCTGATTGCCATGACAACAATGACCATCACCAAATTTGTCAGATTTGGACCAGTGGATGATACCGAATAGTTATACTGGTCGCTCTTAGAAATTGACGGCACTTAACATAGTGAACCTTCACTCTCTTTATTGATCATTTCTTGAAACAAACTGCGAACTCTGAAGTAATCTCCGTGGTAAAGTTTGTCATAACTGGATGACAAGTAAATGATTTGAAGCAATTTTATTACAAAAATATATATAAAGATATGAAATTCTGAAATCCGAACTGCAAAATATAAAATGTTTTTCATTTATTTCATGAATACGTCTAAAAGCATGACGTAACTGAAACCTGTAGGCTATCGATGTTTTAAACGAGGTGATAATATTCCAGAATGGAGACACACTGCATAAGTGAAATCAGAAAATTTAATGATGACTTCAAATTTGGTTGTTCACGTGTTCGTTGAATCTTTGCCTCATGTGCTTCCCTGATTGTTAATTTAATCCTCTATCGCACTTTGTTTGGCAGGTTTCTGACATTCAACAAGCCGACGGGTGCAAGATAACTCCAGCCAAATTTTCTGGGGCCAAGGAAATTGTCCCACTTAAATGTCGGAAGGTTGTTTGAATACATGATTTTTTCCTGAATATTACTGGACATTTTATTTTAATTTGATATTCTATAATTGTGTTATTTTAAACTTTTATTTTTCTTTTATTAGACTAAGTATATTTTTTTAGGAAATAGTTTTTTTAATATAAGTTTGTTGAATTAGAATTTTTAAAAATTTCCAAACACTTTTGTTTCCACAAAATTGATGAACTTTTTCGTATAACTGAGCATTTGATTATGTCTGTTTGCATTTATTCATCTGAATTAGTGGGACTTATCTGTTTGTATTGGCATATACTCTTCATACCATAGTTAAAGACAGAGGTCTTTGTTTATGTGTTGTAAAATCTGTAGAATCCTTGTATGCTTGAACCTCTAGTTATTTCAGTTTCTGTATTTTTTTGAGTGTTTATCATCTGGTTGATGCTTATATATTGCTACTGCAGTTACCTGTATCTTCATCCACAACAGCCCAGGAGGAAGTCTATTTTGACTTTCGAAAGCAATGTTTTATTTACTCAAAGGAGAACCAAACTTTCTATAAGCTTCCTTACCCTTCGAAAGAGACATTTGGCTTTTATCTTAGAAGTACTGGCTATGGCACAGAGTCTAAGATCGCTGCTGCTACTCAGAAATGGGGACGTAATGCGTAAGTCATTCTAACTTTTTTAACTGTTAAATATATCCCCAGTATCGACATTTGTGTCGTTATTTCGGGCATGTATTTATGCTGTGAGAAAGGGAAACTACAAGTTTATTTTCTGGATTTTGTTATATACCATGTTAATCAATAGATAAAGTTAAAAGTCTCATTTTTTTAAGTTTAGAGTTGATATGCCAACTAGTATAATTGTGGGCCACACTCTTATAGTCTTATTATTAGTTTCGACCTACAATAATCAGCAATATTTGTCATAAAGTGTGTATTACCTTATGAAGCTCAGGAAAGTTTTCCCATTTCAATTAACTTGTGAAGCTCAGGAAAGTTTTCCCATTTCAATTAACTCGTGCGCTGATGTGAATATCTGGGCCAAATGTTTTACCTCCTTTATATAACATCATTGTGAAAAGATTGTATCAATATACCGAGTCGAGTGACTTATTTTGGACAAGTTATTACTGTATCAGCTCTCTTGTATTAATTAGCAGTTTGTCATGCTTGCAATTGTGTTCACCCGGTGCATCTGTGGGTGCGGTATCAATATATTAATACTAATTTATATGGTAAATCTATCTCAAAATATAGCAAGCATTCTTGTACATCATTTTCTTTATTCGCTTCATGAATAGTCATATTTGTTAAATATCATCTTGGACAGAAGTTTAAGAATCTACGAATTTAATTAAAACCAAGCTGCTTGTCCAGTTAAATGCGACTTGATCATGTTTGTTTTGAGCACAGCTGAGATTTGGACAAAACATGTTTATCAAGTCTTCTAGAAGTGTTTTCTATTGTATTTCCCATAGTTTCATTCTTTTCTGCTATCTGATTTGTGTTTTTGCGGTGTGTAGATTTGAATATCCACAACCTACATTTCAAAAGTTGATGAAAGAACACTGCATGGAGCCCTTCTTTGTGTTTCAGGTTTGTTGTGATTCAATTTATCAATGACCGCCAAACAAATAAAAAGAAGACAAATATGCTCAAGTTCTTTTTCTTTAGATGCCATTACTATTCCTTGTGCTTGGTTATTATTTCTGATGCTGCTCATGGTGTGCAGGTATTCTGTGTAGGGCTGTGGTGTTTGGATGAATACTGGTACTACAGTCTGTTTACCCTGTTCATGCTGTTTATGTTTGAGTCAACAATGGCAAAAGCCCGGTTAAAGACTCTATCTGAGCTTCGACGTGTAAGAGTAGATGGCCAAACTCTTATGGTGTACCGCTGTGGAAAGTAAGATATCTAAATGATGATCTATATTTTTCTTGGTAGTCTATATTTATTGCTAGGAGTTAATGAAATTATAATGCAATGTTTTTGATGAGTGATACTTCAGGTGGGTTAAAATTTCTGGAACAGATCTTCTGCCTGGGGATGTTGTATCTGTTGGCCGCTCTACTGACCAAAATGGAGAGGATAAGGCTGTACCTGCTGACATGCTTATCCTATCTGGGAGTGCTATTGTAAACGAAGCAATTTTGACTGGCGAATCTACCCCACAATGGAAGGTCTTTGTTTTTTCCTTAAGTCCGTTGGTCGTTTTTCTTTAATATAATTTGGTAAAGAGAAAGTGAACGTTACATACAAAGTATCGTAGGACTAATGGAATGCCTCATCCTTTAGGTGCATATAAAATCTTATCACCGGATGTTGTGATGTACAAGAACTAATTTGTTCTAAAGCTGTTGAAGTTCATTTCCACTGTTTCTTCAAGAGAAATTGATGATTGATGCCATAGAATGAACTATAATAGTGTCTGCTTTTACAGACCAGTTACCATAAATAGGCAGAATCAACTGCGCACTATCATTGCTGCATCACGCAGAAGAAGCCAAATCCCAGTTAAATGGGAAAAGAAATAAGTGTGCTACATTAGCGAATACATTCATCTCTCTACATAGTCAAAACTGAACAGTCACATCACAGCTTAAATTTAGCCTGTCCATATTTGGAATAGTTTCTATTAGCTGGCTCAAGTAGTGTACCGTTAATTATTGTATCTAAAACCACCATTGAATTGTGGGTTGTTGAAGCACTAGCTCATATTTGGTTGCCGAAAGTGGTCAGATTTTTTTTTTTTTTTCATATGAATATTTAACTCTTAAGCTCTGCAGGTTATAACTTGTTTTTAGAAACTGGATTATGTATACTGTCTAGTTGGCTGAACTGGTTTCATGTGTATTCTTAATTACTAGCTTCATTAGTTTCTGATAACATTGGGCTTGATGTGTCCTAATGTGCTGTTACCTTGCGTATCTGTTGCAGTTTAGTTATGTTGCCTGAGAGTTATAGCCTATCATATTCCCACTATTAACGAGGATTTGTGCAGGTCTCCATCATGGGAAGAGGAGCTGAAGAGAACTTATCTGCCAGACGAGATAAAAGTCATGTTCTTTTTGGTGGCACAAAGATATTGCAGCATACATCTGATAAGGTTGTTCTGTTATTTTTTTTTCTCACTTGTAAAAAGGTTATAAGCTCTTACGCAGCCTGTCATTTTCTTTGTTCTCAGACCTGTCATTTGAAGACTCCTGATGGGGGCTGCCTTGCTGTTGTTCTACGAACTGGGTTTGAGACTACCCAAGGGAAACTGATGCGAACAATTCTTTTCTCAACAGAGAGGGTAATATTTTTAGTTCATTATAGAATTTGCCGCTGGTACAGTGTCGTCTTAATTTTCTGTATTTTTTTCCTTACTTTTGTGTACCATCTCAATTGCAGGTTACTGCCAACAGCTGGGAAAGTGGCCTCTTTATTTTATTTTTGGTTGTATTTGCATTAATTGCTGCCGGTTATGTACTTGTGAAGGTAATCAAAAAGTTTTTTTGTAGCTGATGTTCGTATAGTCTGTCTATGCACAACACATCCTGTTATGTATGTCTTTGTTATTTTGCACGCTCTTATGTGATGCTTGCTTCATTTCAGGGACTTGAGGACCCAACTAGGAGTAGATACAAACTTATACTTAGTTGTTCGTTGATCATCACTTCTGTTATACCACCAGAGCTACCAATGGAACTATCAATAGCTGTTAATACATCTTTAATTGCACTGGCTCGACGTGGGATTTTTTGTACAGAACCATTTCGAATCCCTTTCGCTGGGAAGGTGAGCAAGCAAATAAAGTTATTAGGCTGAGTGAATTCTTATATAAGGGGATCATTTAGTTATTTGTAGAGTTGTCCTATGTTAGAAAATGACTTTCAATCGTTTGCATCAATTGTACCTGTTGCATGTCATGATTTTATGGTTCCTTACTTAAAATCAGTTTTTGTTGTTTCACATACCTTAAATTGGAGGAATTTTGTTGCCAAAGAGTTCAATAGTTTTCCGAATTTCCCTTAATTCCAGCAAGTGGAGATTGTAATATTTATAGAGCTTGGTGTTCATTTGTGTAATTTGTAATGTTTAATTGGAGATTTCTGCATTTATTAGCTCCGTGTTTATTTGTATCATTTGTAAAATTTTGTTGGAGGCGTGGATATAATGCTACATGCAGCATGTTAATGAACATCCGTCCTTGTTTTATGCATATTTTCAAGATGAGTCCTTTCTATCGCTGATATTCCATGTGTGATGCACAAAAAGGCCTGTGTCCCAGTGTCCCTTTATGTGAAGCTTTGAAAACATTTTTCAATGTGTGCGCATTATAATATATAATATCAGTGTATTGTTTCTGTTTATATCACATGCTTTATACGTTGTCGTCCTTCTGCAGGTTGATATATGTTGCTTCGATAAGACTGGGACACTGACATCTGATGACATGGTATGCAACTAGTTAATTGCTTTCTGCTCCAGTTGTCTTATATCTTTGCTGATGTGATTATATGTGGTGCTTATGTTGGCAGGAGTTTTCTGGGGTTGGTGGATTGACAGAAAGCTCTGATTTAGAAACTGAAATGACCAAAGTCCCCTCTCGCACTCTGGAAATTCTAGCATCTTGCCATGCACTGGTCTTTGTGGAGAACAAGCTGGTATCAGTTATAATCTTATTGGATACAATTAATATATTTCTGAAAAAAATTTAAATTATTATGTAGAACATTAGATAGTAAAACAATTTTTTTTTTCTTCCCCGATCTTTTATAGTGTAAAGATAGTGTTGTGTTAGGGCAGGTGGTTGTGCAAGTTCTCATATCGACTGCAGATAGTGTTAATAGGTCCAGATGATTCTTATTTTAGTAATTCGTGGTAAGTGCTGACTGCCTTAAAGGGATTGTGAGATGCAGTTTGAGCGCCTACTTTTGGGATTATAAAAAAAATGTAGAGCAACTATATCAAATCCCCGAGTCCTATTACCAGATGGTGCAGGTGGAGGCTGCAGAAGGATTTATTAGCATCTGTAACTAGATAGAAATTGAGACCTTGAATTTTATGCACGATGGTTAATTATATCTGAATGTAACATATATACTGGAACAGGCATAATAAGATTGCTTACTGTTAGTCCGTAGCTAAAGGAGCTTAGAAACATCTATTTTATAGTTTTACTTATTTTCTCTCCTATCCTTTCCAGTTTATTCTCAAACAGTGAAGCATAAGGTTGCTGATAGCAACTTCAGTTGTTTCAGTAATTCATCATTTCCATAGTCCTTGTAATCAACTTTCATAAGCTATAGTTACAACAACATTGGTGTAGGTTGGTGATCCTCTGGAGAAGGCTGCAGTGAAGGGGATTGAGTGGACTTACAAATCGGATGAGAAAGCTATGCCAAAAAAGTAAGCTGGAATTCATGAATCATGATTACTCATTTTCTGAAATGCACATTATCTGCTCTATTTCATCGTAAAATCTATGTGTTTCTGGTAGACTTCTGGTCTATAATGTTGTATATAATGTCTTTGCACTGCTTATATGAATTTAGAATTCGTGAAGATTTTAGTTTTTTCCCCCAAAAGTTTTCATGATAGCAAGTGTAAGAGAGATGTCTCCTTACCTCTAGTTTTGTTGTACTGCTAACTTATCGTGGCTGGCCTATAAAATTAATATTACAAGCTGTCCTCAGCCTTGTTCTTCTCTACTGGTGTTCTTATTCACAAGTTATATGTATCATGGTCCTCGGCGCAACTACTTTAATACATTAAAATCATTTTGGCATCTGCAGGGGAAATGGAAATGTCGTTCAGATTGTGCAGAGGCACCACTTTGCTTCTCATCTAAAGAGGATGGCTGTTGTTGTTCGTGTTGAGGAGCAGTTCCTTGTTTTTGTTAAGGTATCTAGTTGCACCTTCCCTCCTGAAAACTTTTAGGAGGTATACTATCATGTTGTTACATGTTTCCAATGTTATATCTGGTGCAAAGCTCTATTATTGTAGGGTAGTACATGTTTTGTCTATAGCATTTATTAAGGAGATGCGACTCATCTTCCCTCTTTAGTGTTTCTTGGCCGTGTGATTTTTCAGTTGTAACACAATTTTTGGGAAAATTTTGACGATTTTATGAGAAACTTGTTATATTTTTGGGAACTTGACTACTGGATCGTCTGTGTGATTTTTCAGTTGTAACACAATTTTTGGGCTATTTCCTACATGCGAAAAATTTGACGATTTTATGAGAAACTTGTTATATTTTTGGGAACTTTACTACTGGACCGGCTGCTATTTTTTTGTTAGCCATGCTAGCTCATGTCCAGTTATCACATGTTTCTGCCATTCCAGATAATTCATAGATCCTATATTCAGTTGCACATCAGTCTGATAATTTTATACACTCCTGCATTTCAGGGTGCACCTGAGACCATACAAGAAAGACTAACCAATGTGCCTGTATCTTATGTAAATACCTACAAGAAATATACTCGTCAAGGTTCTCGTGTTTTGGCACTGGCATTCAAGTCGCTACCTGACATGACAGTAAGAATAATCAGTTGTGGTCATCAAGTCTTTATTCTTCCATTTGTACCTCATCACATATATATCAATATACATCTACAAGTATTTGAATATCTATGTATTTGTTGTGCAAGGAGCCTTCTGCAACATGGGAAATTATTAAATCTGTTAATTGCAAGGGACTTTTTTACGCGCGTGAATATTAAATTTTGTAAATAAGAAGTTTTCCAGTGTATCTATTTAAGTTCCAATAGTCTACGATTTTTCTGTGAATGGTATTTACTTCCAGTTTGCGAAATGTTTACAGGTTAGTGAAGCTAGAAGCCTGGACAGAGACATGGTGGAGAGTGAACTTACTTTTGCTGGTTTTGCGGTAAAAGACAAATCTTCGTTCTCATCTCTTTGTTGACTCTCATTGCATGCTCTGAACTCCTTTTGTTACTCTGATAAGATGTTGGTCTATTCCATATCTCCAGTTTCACTTTCACCTGAAATTCTCCTGTTGCACTCCAGGTGTTCAATTGTCCTATAAGAAGTGATTCAGCCACTGTGTTGTCCGAGCTAAGAGGATCATCACATGACCTGGTGTGTGTTTTGACTATTTGCTCTTCGATGCGAAGTCTATCATTTTATCTTGTTTTTACTTAAATATTCTACTGAACTTCAGATACAAAAACTTATTATTAACTTTTCTTTTTCTTTTCCATTGCTCACTTGCTCCGCGACCTCTTTATGATAAATTGCGATGAAAAGACTCGCAATGTTTCTTCTATTTTGCTTCAAGTCAGATCCGCGTGTTCTGAATTTGGTTCTCTAAAATGTTAATTGATTTTTTTTAATGATAAAAGAGAGTTATTCAAGGCATTGGGGATTATTAATGCGTTAGAAGTCCACGGTCACCAGAGTCGAGAAAAAAAACATTAATAGAGTCTCTTTGTGTTCCGTCAGTTTGTTCTTGACAGAAACAAGTCACTGGATGCCCCAATTTAATTAAAGAACTATAAATATGAGGCAGAAATAGAAGCCAGTCTAAGAGATAAGGACCCCCCCTAAAGTTTTTACTATCCAAGTCAATGAGATTTTTATTTCAAAAAATAGATTTGTAAGACAGCACAGTACTTACAAAAACTTGGCTTTCCTTTTGCTTTGAAATTCATATGATGCATGACAGGATTTGGAAACAATAACTAGTAGAATATCTAAACAATAATAAAGATAGAACTAGGGTGATTCAAGCACAGAAGAGTGTAACCAAGTCTTACTAGTATATGGGATTTACATAAACTATAAATGAAAAACCTTGAACCTAATGGATTAAGGCCCATAAACAATCAGGCTTATATAAATAACCTACTACACATTCAACAAACTACTAGTCCCACATCACATAAAAACTCCCTTTGATTGCTACTTCCGCATCACACAGTGCGATTTATTGCAGTTAGATGGTAGGCGGCTCCCACCCAATCACTCCTCTCAGATGAAGTTTACATGATGCTATGAATCATCACTTTATTCTCTGTTAAACCAAAACCTGAAAAAAGTTTTGGTGTTTGAAATACCTTTGCTTTCAAGGAGCAAACTGCACAGTGTAGGACTAGTAGAAAGAGATGGCTGGATTTCCCACCAAGGTGCATCCCAATAGAAGGAAGCTCCTAAGCTGGGAACCTGAATAGTTCACCCAGACAAGTAGAATTAGTTTAAAAGCAAAAGAATGACAGAATACTGATTTTGTATTCATTCAGTACCCCAAGATATTTATAATAAAAATAAAGGCCAATTCTACCACCCCTTTATCCTTTTCCCTAAATGTGTATATGTGACCATCACAATCATCTCCTTTTTTTCTTCTTTGACCTTTCTTCTTCTTTACATGTATTTCAATCTTGGTTCCGATTTGAATTGAACATTTTGAAGCTTTAATTACCAGATACTGCAACAGATATGAACCTTAATCCAGGTCAAATAGGCCGTGTTGGGTCATATATGTGTGTATCTGGTCGTGTTGGGTCATAACTGAGTTCGCTGACCCTAATAAGAACCAAAGATGACTCGAAATTGCAACCTCTACCACAAGCTACCCAATTTTGTAACCTAGGGTTTACTCAAATGGAATATTCTGATCATAAACTTGGAGGCAAGAGTAATTTGTTCTTGTCAATTAATCAGGTTAAGCATCTGGCTACAATAGCAATAGGTCAGTGGTATCAGCATTGCCTCAGATGTTATGATCTTGAAGCAAAACTAAACTTTTGGATTGTCATGTACAGTGTGATTTTTTTTCCCTTCGTGGATTTGAATATTGTTCAATTAATTTTCATTCATTTGTGCACCTCCAAAACCAAATTTTACATCTTATCACGTGTATCTGATATTATTAAGGGTTTTCTTTCTTTAGGTGATGATCACAGGTGACCAAGCATTGACAGCTTGTCATGTTGCTGGGCAAGTTAATATTATTACCAAGCCTCCGCTGATTCTTACACCGGGAAAAAATGGCGGAACTTATGATTGGGTCTCGCCAGACGAAGTTCAAACAATTGGATACAGGTATCTGGATGCTTTGTTATTTGAAGTTTTTTTTTATATTGTTTTGCATTACTTGCCATTTTTACTTGCATTTTCCCTAAAAAAAGTGAACGCTTTGTAGTTCATATATGATTTCACGTGTTCTTTTTATTCTTTCAATGAGAAATCTATTTAGTTTTATACTATAGTCTCATAAGCCTAAGGATGCTAATATTATCTACTTAATTTTGTTCAGTGATGAAGGGGTTGGAACTTTATCTGAGGTTCATGATCTATGCATTGGAGGTGACTGCATTGAAATGTTGCAGCAGACGTCTGCCGTTCAAAGTGTCATTCCTTATGTGAAGGTTGTAACTTGTACTAAGTATTAGCTGGCCTTTTAATGATGTCTCATACTGACCAGGTAAAGTTTGCAGGTTTTTGCGAGGGTGGCTCCTGAGCAGAAAGAACTCATCATGACTACTTTCAAGATGGTTGGCAGGATGACTTTAATGTGTGGCGATGGGACCAATGACGTGGGAGCTTTAAAGCAGGTAATGTTTTCGAAATAACGCATGATTTGCATGCTTACTCTTTTTCTGCAATTTTTTTATATACTTATATCTTATTAGCTGCAAGTTGGAATAACTTAATATAGACCTAGCCTGTTATACGATGGAGATAGGATGTGTATTAAGTTTGGCTGAAACCAAATTCTTGTTCACTACATAATCCTTTGGCATCCTTTTGCACTGTTCTTTGCTGAATTAGAATTTATAATCACTTCAAAATATTTCTGTCTTTTTTCACATTAATCTTGTCAAGTACATTCAAAATTACTGGGCATTGTTTTTCATCATATCTCTGGATTTGTATGTGTTGTAAGAATGTCCTCCTATTCCTTGCAATTCATTTCTTTAAGTAATGGGCCTAATGGCCTTTCAGGGATTGCTACTTATCCTGCATATGTGATATGACTAAAGGGGCGTTTAGCTTTCTTCCCCTTCATGAAGATATTCTAAATGCAGAAATGGGTCTAGGATACATTCTTGAATATTTAACATGGGTGTGGGTTGCTATTTCCCGAATTTCTTGGGATCGATGGCAGGATATAACCAAAGTCCAACCCAATCTTATATGACTCTAAGCCAATTCTATATCCTACGGCATAAGGAACCTTGGTTAATTAGCGTGCTTAAGAGCACACTTATTAAAAAGAACTGGGGGTATTAAGTTATCCCGGGATTTTAGTTTTGTTACTTAAGAGCTCACACTGTCTCTTACATTTACTCGCATTCCCACTCCCACTCGCTCACTCATCACACTTGCATCTCCTGAGACTTTACCCTCATTCTCACTCTGAGAGAGGGTCAACTATTGGACCATAGGTCGTTGATCTGCAAACTCTGGATTTCTCACGACTTGTATTCAGTTTGTTTTTATTTTTATTGTAAAATTGATATATGTGACTATTGGACCAAAGGTCTAGCCCTCATTTATTGAATGTAGCCTTTATATCATAGTATGTTGAGAAGTATTATAATTCTTAAAATGGTGCTTTTAATATCTCAGGCACATGTAGGAGTGGCTTTGTTGAATGCAATTCCTCCTCAAAGTGATAAGTCACAAGCTGAAGCATCATCTAAAAGTGATACCGGAAAATCTGGTAAAGTAAAGAAAGTTAAGGCTACAACTGAATCAGGAAAGTCTCTCGCTATAAATGGAGATGGCTCTTCTAAAAGTAGACCTGCTGCAAAATCCGAATCCACTAGCCAATCAGCTGGTAACCGCCATCTGACAGCAGCAGAGATGCAACGGAAGAAACTTAAGAAGCTCATGGATGAGTTGAATGAGGAGGGTGATGGTCATGGGGCTCCAGTTGTTAAGCTCGGAGATGCCTCAATGGCATCACCATTCACAGCAAAACATGCATCAGTTGCACCAACTACCGACATAATACGCCAGGGTCGTAGTACTCTAGTAACTACGCTCCAAATGTTCAAGATACTTGGCCTTAATTGTCTTGCCACAGCCTATGTTCTGAGTGTGATGTACTTGGATGGTGTGAAATTGGGTGATGTTCAAGCAACGATTAGTGGAGTTTTTACTGCTGCCTTCTTTTTATTTATCTCTCATGCGAAGCCCCTTCCCACCTTGTCATCTGAGCGTCCCCATCCCAATATCTTTTGCTACTATGTCTTCCTCTCTCTCCTTGGGCAGTTCTCACTCCACATTTTGTTCTTAATTTCTTCGGTGAAAGAGGCTGAGAAATATATGCCTGAGGAATGTATTGAACCAGATTCCAGTTTCCATCCTAACCTTGTGAATACAGTTTCATACATGGTGAACATGATGATTCAGGTTGCTACATTTGCTGTGAATTATATGGGCCACCCTTTCAATCAGAGTATTTCTGAAAACAAACCATTCTGTTATGCCCTTTTGGCCGCTGTTGGTTTTTTTACTGCTATCACCTCTGATATATTTAGGGACTTGAATGACTGGTTAAAATTGGTCCCCATGCCAAGAGGATTAAGGGACAAGATTCTCATCTGGGCATTCCTTATGTTCTTGTGCTGCTATGCGTGGGAAAGGTTTTTGAGATGGGCTTTCCCCGGTAAGATGCCAGTGTTGAAGAAGCGACAAAAGCCTACCGGAAATGATGAAGCAAGGAAAAAATTGCGATAAGTTACAGACTGTACATGTGAATCTGAATGGCACCTGTGTGTGCAGCTAGAACCAGCTATAGACAGTTTTGATAGAGCAGCAGAGTCTTTGCTGAAGTTCCTGGGCTCACTTCCCAGCACTCCTACAAGGGGTTCTTCAACAATTAAGCTGTTCGGATGTTGTAACTGTACCTTTAGATGAATTCTACTTTCAAATCCTTTCGTGGATTTCTTTCAGAATTAACGAATCCACCTAAATGGATATATGATTTTACATGAGTTGCTCATATAGAAAAAACATAGAAAAAACAGTGTTAATACTGTCTTTTGGAATCTGAACTGATTCAAGTAGAAACTTGCACCTGAACTTTTGAAGTATTTGAAATGGGTACATTGGTGTTCCTTGAACATTCAGACCAGGGAAAAACTTTCTGCGGGGAGATGAGGAAAAAACTGTTGGCATATTTGAATTTAATTTTGATTTTTTAGAACCTTTCTTTAGCAAGATCAGTTTAGCTTTAGCTTACAAAATATGCTTCTATCTCGTGATAATTTGGACAAATTAAATTATTGCAACTATCTTCTTTGTCAAATAGCTGTACCATTTTGTGATGCCGGCCAGAAAAATGGTCTTTTTTTTTAATTCAATATAATTCGAAAGAGTGGGGAAAGCAAATCCTATTATCTGCTCTTCGTCATAAACATGTCATGTTATAAATTGTCTCCATAAATATTCACGCCATGTGTTCTGTGATGAAAGCGTCTGAAACGGAAAAAACTGAAATGTTCTTGAAAGTAGAGTATTTTTTATTGGAGTACTTTTAGAGGTTAGCAAAATTCTTTCCAAAATGTTTCACAAAAGATGAATTGTCATCTTTTTCAATATAATGGATCCCAAATGTGTTAATATTAATCCCGCCCTTGCTCTATTTGTTGAAGCAAAAATTGTTATCTGAATAGTTTTTTTATTTAATTCCGCGACGGAGACAACAAATCGGAGAAGAAATGCTTTTAAATGATATTGCAGAAATTTATGGGAATTGCAGAAAAATAAAATCTTAAATAAATCTTGATGTAACTTTACACGTACGATATGATTTGATTAATTGACATCAATTATCACAAATGAAAACTATCTATTAAATTCACAAACAAAAACATATTGCTCTGAGATCAGAAGCAAGACCGTAAATATTTAGAGAATTGCTGAATCGTTCAACTAAAAACATCTCCAATGATCTATAACCCTTAGCTAAAAGTATAGTTAAGATGCCATAAATAAAAAATTTAGAGAATATGTAAAATTCTCTCAACTCCAATGAAACATTATTGTTAGCAAAAAATATAGCCAACCATTTTATATTGGCTAATTTTGTCGAACCTCTAGTGACCTGTAGTAAAACTCCACCTCACCTGTTACCATATCCTAATTATATATTCTATTTTTAACAACTTAAAATAATAATAACATTCTATTTTTAAAATATAGCCAACTCCATTGGAGCACAATACCTTACAGATTCAACAAATTTTACATAATCAGTATATTATACTCCCTCCGTCCCTCCGTCCCAGTGAATTCTATACACTGGGACTGGGCACGTAGACTAAGAAAAGATATAAAAAATGAATAAAATTAGATGAAAAGTGAGTAAAGCCCAACCTATCAATATTTAATAATAGATTTGAGATAATGAAGGAAGTAGTGAGTGTAATAGTGATTTATATTGTTATAGAATAGAGATAGTGAAGAAAGTAGTGGGTGTAATAGTGTTTTATATTATTAAAAGTTACTATTTTCGGAATGTATAGAAATGAATGGGACATCCCAAAATGAAAAGTGTATGGAAATGAATGGGACGGGGGAGTATGATTTTAACCGACGATTTTAACTAACACCATTAGAGATGCTCTAATACGCTCAACAAAAACATATTTATGGACATCAGGAGCAAGATATATAATATTTAAACAATTTATGAATCGTTTGACCATATAATTACGAAAACTATAAAGACGGGAGGTACCGGAAATTCTATTAAAGGTGGTCATTCAAGAATAAACAATAATACTCTACAGTAGTGTTTCGTTCTTGAAGCCTAATTAACAAAGTTACATTAACTATTTGAAAAAGAACTATTTTCACCAAGCAACTTATTACTGACAGGAAGTCGTAAAAAGCTCTTGGCTTTAAAATACTTTAACACAGGGTAGAGACAACTTGGGCAAGAACCTCTGGTGCAAAGGCTGAATTGCAAACTCATTAGTAAGATAATATATTCATCATTAAGCATGATACACCAAAATATTAAACTCCGATGCAAAGGCTGGATTGCAAACTCATCAGGAAGATGAAACACTGTGTAAGGCAAAAGTGTGGGATAGGTGGGCGTTCAATTAGCAAAACTGTCCATCTTATGCCCCGGATACCAAGTTCCCTTGTAAGATTAAACTTTTACTTGTGTCCAAAAAACTGCTAATAATGAATGCAAGCTTACCAACCACTGCCTGTATGAGGTCTCTTTAGAAACTGCACAGCCAATAGGGATTATATGTACAGTACGGTTTCCATTGGCTTAAAATTCGCCAATGATTATACCCGTCCTTTCTTTCCAGCTTGTCTGAAAAGTGCAAGCATGTGGCAACAACAATCACAATGTAAGGAGATGTATGCTGATGAAAAGAAACAGAAAGAAGCACAAATCACAAACAGTAATTTAATATGAGCTTGACCCCCCAGTGAATATAAATCACTTCAGATTACATACCTTTAATTGTCCATACACCGACTGTTGTGGCCAAAGGGTTACCACAATCATCACGTCCAAAAAGTTTATGCAACAGGCATTAAACTCTCTTGCAATTTAGTTTGCACAATGCCAAGACAAGCCTGAAGATCCCTAAACTCTTCATATTCCGAAAAAATAGTTGCCTGCAAACACAAATGAATCTCACTAGTATATAATGGAAGATGAAAAATAGCTCAAGTATTTGATATCACTAAAGATGGTTTATCTAGCATGCAGCATACAATAGGTCCCATAGATTTACTACAAATTATACTGGATTAGAAATGGAAAAAAAAGCTAGAAAGACGAGGGAGCTAACCTGTTTAATTGTGTTCTTCAGGTGCATCTCAGCTGCAAACAATTCTCTTCGACTATTATTCAGGGAACCAAGTTCTACATACACCTTGGAAAGTTCCAAAGAAGCATGTGCAAACTTTTTAAAACGGTCACCATCATTCCATAAATCAGATCCCTGCAAATAAGCAACAGCTCACCTCGGATGATTTTAATAAACTGAATCTAGATCAGCACATGCTAATATATTAATATTATATGAAAATACAAGCTAAGATACAAATGTTCTTATATAGTTATTTATAATTTACCATATTGACATTTTTTTACAATACTTTCTTACAATACTTGGTAACTGAAGGCTGCTAAACATAGCGGAACATGTGGAGTGCCTGCATGATTGCAATTGCCACTTATAGGGCCGAGTTTATGTGTTTGGTCTACACAGTATTCTATGGATCTTAAAGAAAACGCTCAAAATTTTAATAGGTTAGTACCATAGTCAAGGGTTAGAGAGTAGGGACATGTGGGAAGTGACTATTGAGAACAACAATCCTAAAGAAGACAAGAGAGAGGCCTGCACCCTTTGTCGGATATGTCCATCAAAATCCGATGAGAAAAACAAACCCAGATGTTTTGCAATAATCTGTTTCTTTATTGATGACCAAGCAGAATAATGTACTGATCTGGGTCCGATTTATATTTCAGATACGCACAAAGAATGCTGGCAATCAAAAGGAATACAAACAGCTTCTGTGGATCTTTTTTTGCGGAAGGGGAAAGACAATGGCTTTGATGTTATAATAAAGAATGCAGAACGTTTAGATGATGAACTTAATGCTGGTCCAGTTATTATAAATCTTGTAGATTCGTAGTAACTTATTATACATGGCTTGAACTCTAGTGCGGATCTGAATTATGATCCGACCAACTATTCATTCACTGCAATTCAAACTTTTACGTTTCTATTTTCATTTTAGACACAAAGATAAATAAATTTTAAACAGTGAGAGAAAGGAGAGGAACATCGAATGTTATTTGTCATCAGCATGTTTTTGAAGGAATAATTTTTTGAGATTATTGATACTTTCTCGATAATTAAATATATAAATGATATACCAGATAGCAATTAAAGTTGGTCTTTTACCATTTCTTGAAGTATGGTGATATAAGGACATCATATATTGCTATGGCAAAAAGTTATACCTGCAGCGCCCTAACTTGCTTCAGTAAGGCTTCTGAACACATAGTCAAATCTCCTTTTAGTTTGTGCCACCTTGCAAACAATCCCCACGCCTCTGGTCCTCCTCCATTGCACACAATCTAAACCAGAAAGAAAAATATCAAAACATGATCGAAGGAGTGCAATATTTAAATAAGTGGACCTTTTGGCTGATATAATTCCCTGCATCTTTTGTTCTTTACAAATCCCCAAAATACATGCACCAATTACAATGACCTTACATTCATATATGAACAAATGACTCTAATGTATATACCTGCTTTAGATGTTTCCCAAGCACTTCAATCAAGTAATTGGTTTCCCGTGTTCTAGCCATATCGAATTCAGAAGACGACATGTCAGCAACAGAATTGACATCTGAATCACCTTGAATATTGTTGTTACAGGCGTTTCTGTTGTTGCCTAAAGAAGACTGAGTTTGGCTGCTTGTACTTCTATGTTCAATCTCTAGAAATATCTTCTCAAGTAACCCAACATTGAATTTTCTATTGTTAGTTAACTCTAACATCTTCCCTACAGCTTCAAGTGCCTGTCGAAAAAGTATCAACTAGTGTTTATGAATAACAAAGTAATTAACTGTCGAAAATCATTAGCATGCACGTGAATCTATGAGGACATTTCTGTTTGTAAGGCTTTAGACCCCCAGACCAGATATGAAAAAGATGCTCAAAGTACGGAAGAAAACATATGCACGAGCCCCCAAAGAGAGTATATACTTGACGAAAGATAATACATTTGAACCTTGTTTGTTAAACTAATAGCTTCAGGATTAATCTACAATTTTATATAAATAATTATTCATGAAATTGATCAAGCTTATAAAAGAACTATATCTATTATAATTGGGTCCAATAAAAAAACAATGTTAAGATCATCATTTAGTTAGTCCATCGTCTCCATCTATTTACATAATTAACATGAAATACCAACCTTAGATTACAACTATGATCATTAACTTGAACTTTCCAGTCTATCAACAAAAAATGTGCTTGCGCTACTTGCTTTATCACATCAAAA
The DNA here is from genome assembly GCA_030848705.1 of Heracleum sosnowskyi. Taxonomy (NCBI): domain Eukaryota; kingdom Viridiplantae; phylum Streptophyta; class Magnoliopsida; order Apiales; family Apiaceae; genus Heracleum; species Heracleum sosnowskyi. Next base: position 17,364,215 of record CM061237.1, read on the forward strand.
ATATAAAGTTCCTACAATGTAGCATTGCTAGATTAATACACCAGCCCTTGTACTACATACGATCCATACAATATGAGTCTCACAGCAATTATCATTTATAGAAAAAGTAAGGACCATCAAGCTGAAGGCTTAAAAAGTTGTCCATGTAACAGAATCAAGCCGATTATTCGTTGCAGTAAGAACTGCTTAGATAGATAGATAACAAATGTAGGGGGTACAGTAAGTCTACACAGCCTCAGCTAACAACGAAAATCTAATATTGTAATACATCATATATTAGGCTGCATTGAAATCGTAAAGAAGATAAACACGAAATGTTCGTAAATAACAACTCAGCCATTCCATGATTTGTTTTAAGGAAACTGCTATTGGCACACAAATATTACCTGACTATAGTTGCCAATGTCTGCAGAAACATGACTGAAGTTCTCCCACAACTCCCAGCTGTTTCGCCTGCATGACGGATGCAAAATATTCAACTGATATACAACCACAACAGACACGTCTACAAAGACGTAGGGAGAGAGAGAGAGAGAGAGAGAGAGAGAGAGAGAGAGAGAGAGAGAGAGAGAGTACTTGAACTTCAGTGCTTCTTTAAATGCTATAAAAGACTCCTTGTTCTGCTTCTTAATCATATGCCTGCAAAGATGTTTAGATGGATTATGAACCATTTCAATTTGAAGGGGAACAAAAAGGTGAATTCAACTGGATTTTTATAGATCTCCAGGAAAAGAATAGGCTGCACTCTGCACTCATTCCAAAAGACAAGTAAAAAAAATTAATGTTTCTTTCATAGTTGGTATTTCTGTATATTTGAGATTTGAGTAAGCTACTAGTCCTTGAAATTTAATGTTAAAAAAACAACTTCAACCTTATAAGCTTACAGAACAGGTGCTACTCAAATATTTCAAAATATTGATGGTTAGAAATTTATTTTGAGGTCCTAGATTACAGTTTCCTCCGACTTGATATCATCTATGTTGAAGTAAGGTATATACAAGGTCTAAAAATTCACAGTGATAAGCAACTTTCATCTTATTAACTTGTGCATGTCAACTTTCATAACCTTGATACACCTGCACACACTTGACAAAAAATTAATTGTTCCGTATTCAAGTAGCAAGACTATTAATAAGACATGTTTATGTCATGATTGTCATCAATGTCTCCAAAAGATGGGTCATAAGTTTAACACAATCAATGTAAAGTTTGTCACTTCAACAGATATTTATAATTATCAAGAATAGTATATGGAAACAACAAAAGAGTAGAATGTAAGGTACCAAAGATGACTAACAAATAAACGACAGTCAAAACAGAGAACGATATATTAACATAAAGAGAAGAACTTACAAACAAGCAATATTATTCCAAGCCTCTCCATTATCGGGATCAAGCTGAACAGAGCGTGTAAATCCAGCAATTGCTTTTTCAACATCCCTTGCCTGCATATTATTGAGCAATTAAAGTAAAATCTGAAAATATGATCTCTCTCTGTGCGTGCTCGTGTGAGAGAGTTAGGGTGGGAGTAGAATCCATGACCGAATGTTTTTAGTGCATAATCATGGATGCTGAAACAGAAAGCTTAACAAAAAAGAGAAATATAATTTATCAACATATTACAGGTATATTTATTGCATGTGCATGTACTGCAGGTAAAATATCGATCATTTGTTGTAAGCATGTACTGTTACACAGAAGAGCTAGTAGAACCTTCAGTGTAGAGTACTCTTTCTCACTTGCCAAGAAAAAATGATGTTTAATTTAATACTTTAAAGTTGGGCACAATAATGTCTATATTAGATTTTGTTAGGCAACTTTGATTCAGTTTATTTAATCGCGTCGGAAGAGCAACATTAGGTTATTTAAGATTATCATCCACACCAGAATAAATAGTTTTCCGAATGATTTAGCAGAAAAACTTTACTGTAAGACATACTTACATGAAAGTCGGTCGCTATGTTGAATGACAACCTATTGAACAAACATGTATTGAAACTTGAAGGAAAAAAAGGCATGAGAATAGGCTGCTTTTACAATTTCTAAGTTCCAAACTGAAATTGTTGCTGCCAACAACCGGAAAATGTGTGGTGGGAAAAAGCTGACAAGTGTCTGGTGAATACATGACAAAATTTTTGATATAAAAGATAAAGAGAGGTTCCTGTTAGATTTTTTGAAAACTAGGTAGGCGTTGGGGTTTAGTTTTCCAAAATATAATAACATCAATTTTCTTATTAAGTTCTGAAAGCTGTTTTCCACAAAAGCTACACAATTCAGCTAATTCTGAAAGAGTTTTCCATATTTCTAGCTTTATTCGGAGAAGATTATTTGTGGTCTCACTAAACACTCCTTCAGTACCTACTCCTTTTAGCTAAAACAGCTGCTCTTAAGGTCCAGGGACCAGGAGTCTAGGAGGCAATGTGAAAAGGGCACTATGTATGTCTTACGAAAAGGAAAGAAATTACATATGTACAATGGAAGAGAATAAAGAGTCGTGTTTCTACACAAGCAAATACGAAAACAGTGAGGAAAAAATGAAGGGAAGGAGAGAAGGGCATGTAAGCAGACGAAGTCCAAGGATTTTTCAGTTTTTTCATGTGAAAAAAGAGGAGGGTCTTAGCACCTGTCAAAATATAGTTTTCTTTAAAGTCATGCTTGATCGATCACATTCTCAAATGATTTCTAGTTTTACTTGTATCACTTGCTTCTGTATCAATGATCAAAACCATACCTTCAAGGCAGCAGCACCAAGGGCAAACCAGCCATCTGGAAACAAAGAATTCATTGCCATTGCAGACTCCCTAATATATAATCAAATGAAGAACTTCTTACTTGAATTTTGAAATAAAGGAAAAAAAAGTATCATATGAACACAGATAAAAAGCCTTCTGAAATCCTACCATAAGACCTTCGCCATCTCGTAATCATTCCTGTTGTAAGCACTGCGAGCAAGGGACCGCTGTTCCCATGACAAAAAGTATTGGTTAGATGAATCACTTTACGGAAAAACTGAAAAAGTAAGACTTGAGGATGGTACGGTCTAGGCAAGAGATGTGATGAATTACCTTCGCTCGAGCAGATCTGTTCTCTGAAACCTCAAGGGCTTTCTCATAGCAAGCATCATCATTGGTAACATCACCAAGCGAACACCTACGAGAAAAAATAACTCTTATTTAAGTTTATTATGAAACCACTTATCCACAGATCCTCTAGTGCCTATTTCTTGGACAGGTAACAAAATATGAGCCCCGCATGAGAAAGATAAGTAATTACATTGTATATCAGACTTTACTTCTGTAAAAATATTAATAAATCTAAAAAACTCAAGTATACAGGCCCGAGTAAAGATTAGGGATTTAATAGTCCCGAGGAATTGAAAAATGCAAACAGGAAAGGTAAAAATCAAGAAACACTGCAGAGAAATAAATTGTCTAACAAAGAAAGAAACATAGCTTGCTATATGTCAATTAAGTCATTTTTCTCACAAGAAATAAGTTGTTTAACTACTACTTTCGCTTTCGCTTCTCTTGCTAGTATTTCATCGTATTTATTCAATAACAACGATGTGTGCAGAGGGCAATCTTGTGTTTTAAACTGCATGCAGGAACTTTAAGAAGAGTTCACAAAAATATCACAATTACATATTTTATAAGAAATAAAGCGGAGATATACAAATGAAAACAGGGCAAGAATGCATTTAACGTTACTTAGGATGAGAAACTAACATAAAGTATATTATTTAGAAAACCATGAAGCTACAATTTAATAAAGTATAAGCTAAGCTCACATACCATAACCTTGAGTCACTGGGTCTCTCAGCCAACCGTTTCTTGATGAGTTCCACAGCTGATGCTTTCTTCTCCAATAGGCTGCACAAACAAACATTGTTTTCAATTAAGTTACTCAGCATCAGAAAGACTTGTATGAGAGTGTACACGAAGTTTAAAGTAAGGCAAATGACAAATGTTAAGGAGAAAAGGAAGCTTGTAAATCATTGCTCATACCAGTAACAATATATTACAGTATCCCATAACTCAAGATCCTCATAAACTTTAACTGCTTCACCTATCAAGCCACAACTCACCAAGAGATCACCATATTCCCTTGAGATAAATTAAATTAAGAAGTCAACACTCACAACTCCATACATAGACAAAAGATAATTTCATAAAATAATGTAAATGACAGATATGCAAAAAACATGACATTTATTTAACAAGAAATGATCAGTATTCATACTTCCTTAGTTTAGGAATACTCGGAAAATGAACACCATAACAGCAGTAGATTCTTTTGGCAACTCCGACAGAAGTATCACGGACACCCTGGACCTAAAATTAACAAGGAAAAAATAAATCAAATACGACCAGGAAAGCACATCAAGTAGAAATTTGGTAACACTCTCTACAGACATGAAAATATATCTTCTTCAAATTAAAATTATCTTATATGTTTCTGTTCAGGTTATCTGGTTCGGAACAAGAAATATGACTGAATATGAATCCAATACACCATCAGATGAAGTGATCAGTAATACAAATTACACAGTACAAGCCTTATTAAGCAAAGACCTAGACCTAGAAAATTATAAATAGAGGATATTACTTTTATGCTAATATTCTTATAAAATTACACCTCAAGCTGGGAGATCTTAATATCCTACTTGCAACCCGTCTCAGGCTAAAAGTACTATACCATGACTTAACCTTGTTAGAACATACTTGAAAGATTTTAAAACTCAAATAAGGCATAAACACAAAATAGCTTATACAATTCATAGTGCTACTACCAGATATTTGGCTCATGACAATTGACAAATATATAAAACCTTGAAACTTCCTTGTTCTAGTAATTTATACACTAAAATTTCACCCTCGATTTATTAGAATATTTTAGTAATGCAAAATGACGAAGCAGAGAAAAAGTATTATATGATATATATTCTTAGTCTTCATTGCACAACCAATTATTACCCAAGGCCAAAAAATACAGGGTTTGGCTCACGATTAAAAGCGAAACTACAGAATTGGACCACAACCAGGGGCAATCATCCACAATAGCTGTTATGACATTAAGAAATATACATTAATCATATGATTCTATGCGTGGGGAAATACATAGACTGATTACGATTACGATAGAAATATATTATTATTATTCAAACAAAAACATCAACATCAATCTATAATAACTCCAAGTTTTGTCTTTTCATAAATTGCTGGAGAAATTTTTCTAAACATAACTCATGTCTACACTAGTACAGACTATGAAGACAGTACCTATAACCAATTAGGAACAATCTGTACTTGGTTACAAACTTAATAATCTTCAAGTCACTAGATAAGTATATCCTATTTACCCACTTTGCAGCATAGACATGTTATGTTACCTTCACTTACATGAACAATTAAAGGTCAACAGGTACAAAATCAATTCAGAGGAAAGATGATGCACCACCTTGTCTTTTTGTTAGGTAACCAACTCTCCCAAAACCTTAATCGGATCATATATGTTTTTCAACAATTTTAATCTATGTTTAGGACTATAGGTAAATGGTTTCATATGTGCAAGAAAAATCTAATTTAACCAAACATCCGATCTTAGAATCTTGTAAAGTTCAAGATCATTCATAATTTTTAAGTATAAAATATATGAAGCTGCGACTATAATGTGACAGTCTTATACAAAACAGTTACATTTTCTTCCAATATACATATATGGAAAAATGACAATCAATTATTAAATATATAGATAATAATATTTCAACAGCATATCTTACTAGTTTATCCATCATCAGTAAGGCACGCTCCTTAGTGTGACTACGACTCGACTCCCATCGAACACGTAGTATATCACAGAAACACCGCACCTTAAATGAGAACAAAAGTCATCGGTATACCCCAGAGGAAAGAAGAAAACAAAAATAAAGTGTATTTCTGGGTGCAATTTTTAGTACGTGAAAGTAACTTACAATGAAATCCAGAGACTGCTGAGAATCAATTGCCTCGATGTAAGGGGCCATTTCCCACCCTGAAGAAATAGAAAACTACTGATTAGAGGGCACAATAAAAGCATATATTAGAAGCAGGGCAGTAAACATAAAAGCCTTCACCATTCCTATTATGTATCACACATTGACATTACACAGTTCAGGGGTTATAGTGAATCAATCTTGCTTAGGCCAAAAAGTCAAATATCTAGGTAAATAATTCATTTTTCCTGGTAAAGTCAAAATCTCGCCTGATGTACAACTACGGATTGGTCAGTCCACTTTTTTTTTTTGCCAAGTAGGTCAGTCCACTTTTTATCACTCTTTTCTTAAAGAATTTACTTTATCATGCTTAAAGGTTCAAATCCACTTGACCTTCCTGCACGAGGTCCAGTAGTGGGTTAGGTCTTAATTAAACGTCATTTAGCCTATGTAATCAAGAACTATTGTTTTCATGAGAAATAATTTTCTCATAGATGTTCCACATGGTCAGTTTTAAGCCGAATTTGTACAATTTTGTTGACACAAGCAGTAAAAGACCAGACTATTTGGCACAAAAAGGACCAGACTCATGCAGATATAATTTTATTACAAATATAAGAGATTGATTTACTAAGCAATAATAAGTGTACAAAAACTAGATGAGTAAAGTAAATCCCAGAAATGAGGAGGGACACAATTAGGATACTGGTTGTACAAATTAATTATTTAATATCACTAAAGTGGTTGCAAAGGTATGGCGTGATAGAATTACTTATACTGTAGTACACAAAAAACACATCCCTACTTTAAGTTGTTTTTCCGGATTAATTCAGCAAATAAGTCTAAATAAGGTAATTATAATTGAGAAAAAACAATAATAACTGCTACTCATTCTAAGTACTGCAAAGACTATTCTTCTCTTCTCGAAAAACTGTATAGTATAAAAAAACCATTTAAAGACGAATGCAAATAAAAGGCAGCTAAAATTAATATACTTACTTTGCATCTCGTTATGCCGACTGCTCTTCTCAATGGACAGACATTGTGCCAATATGACTGCCTGTTGGACAGCTTTTAGAATGGCTACACCACTGTTAGGAATTGATTGTGTGCCATTATGAGATTGATTATCGACATCTACTAGTCTTGGTGTCAATAATATATCAGAATTATCACTTGTCACATGACGACGTTCAAACAAACTGTTTTCAACTTTATCACCACCTACAGAAAGCACCAGCTGAGCCTTGGGTTCAACCTATATCCATGTATTATATAACCATTAAAACTCATGTACACATAGCAGATTTACAAACAATGGTGTTGACTAAATCATATTTTAGCTAAAAACAGCAGCATTTTTCACAATTTCCAGAGTAACTCTTTCTATAACATACTTGATGCACAGTGCGGAAACCCAAAGCTCCGCTAACAGAGAGACTGAGACCAGCTGCAGCTTCTGCTAATTTAAAGTGCACGCTGGAAGAAGAGGCAAGAAAATTTTAATTATAAGTTTCATTTTAACTAAATTGCAGCAAGCATGGGAAGTGGCGTTTTGAGTATGAATCTATCTAGAACTGCATGAGATAACATTCATAAAATTGCAAGATATTGAACTACGTCAAATATTCATATCAATATATGTGCAGCATGTATATACATTGTACAAATAATGTACTAGCATGTTCCTCGACGCACAAATGAACACATGCTTAACTGTTTATCTAGTATCATACTTTACAAAAGAATTTTTAGGACATAACAAACACCTCCGAATTAAAAAAAAAAAAGAAGAAGAAAAATGATTAAACAATATTTGTATGTAACGCATAGGGAAGAGTACTATTTTTAATATTTTCTGTGTTGGAAACTAATCAGTTGCACAAGAAAAGACAAATCATTTGCATTACAATTCCTTAGCCACCAGAGATTCCTAAATTAAGATATGCTTAATTAAACTCGCCTGGAAGAATCAACTCGGCCATAGATGTGTTCCACTATACCCATTTCCAAATGAAGCATTGCAACTACAGTTTGTGCTTCCTCCTCTGGCAACTTGGCACCCCAATAGCTTACAACTTTTTCCATGCTCCCAAAATGATTTGAATTTTCACGCATAAAAACTTGCAAGAGATCAAACATATAAGAAGAAAGCTCATCTAGGACTTTCTGTTGAATGAGTAAAAGCCTAACCAACCACCATGAGATGCTCTGTAAATCATAGGTTGGAGCAAAACTTTCATCCAGCAACCAGTCTTTTATCCTCATCAGCAATATTTTCGCAAAGACTATATACTGTATATGGAAATGGAAAATTAATAAATTGGGTAGAATACATATGCTAATCAGGAAAGAAAAAATTCATAACATGAATTAGTTTTGCTATTTAAGCTCATGTAAAACTAATCATTGTTAATCTCCCAAGGTGCTAATCATTGTTCTTGTAATCAATTTATTATCAGAGTTATTGTTATTGTGCTGCGTCAAATATATATAGCACACAAGTAAGAATTATTTAGAGTAGAGAAGTTATAGTATTTATTCTAAAATTCTCTTTAGCCTAATGGTTGTTCTGTAGATAAGACATAAGTAGCCTATGAAATATAAAGAGCTTCTTGTTCCCTCATATAATTTCTTCCTAAATCTCCACTCTTTTATTCTCAGTATTTTCAAGAAATTATCCATATGCTATAAACTATGGTTCATTTGCTGGTAAACTGTGAACAATACAAATTTCAAAAGATAGCAAAATGTACACCGCTGAGTACAATTGCCAGAAGAAAAATTATAACTCCATCATTGTGGGATTCATTTTTGTCTTTTTCTAAAGAAAATGTCAAGAAAGAGAACAGAAGCAGAAAATAATGACAGAAAAAACCTTAACTAATAAACTGCACAGAGAATTGTAACAGCTACATAATTATCTCAAGCACCAAGTTAAAGTAACATATACATGTATGAATTTCAATTATGAAATGACAGATCAAGCAAATTAAAAATATAAATGTAAAAAATATACATATAAATTAAAAAGAAACCAGATACACTATTGGACATAAACAAGTACCTGCAAATTTGAGAACTTTCCCTGCAGTTCAGACCCTGTAATCATCAGCTCATTCCGTGCCCAAATTTCCCACTCCAGCCAATCGCCATCACTTGCCTCCTTAAGATTCATTGTCAGCAAAGGTACCAAAGGAAATTTTTCTAGTGGCCTGCAGTATACAAATATATAAATAAAGAATGATTCAATATTATCTCAACCAAACATACATATGTAGAGTCAAGTTCCACCACAAACTATACAAACCTCAAACTTCACCAATTATATGTACACAATCAATAAGATTCGCGATGTAATCTAAACGTAAAATTCAATATATAATCAAAACAACACATTTCACTAGAAATGCATTTAAAATTCACAAAAAAAATATACAATTAACCTAATTTGTACGCTAAATTAGTTTATGTTTAAACACAAGCAAATTTACATAATTGCGCATTAAAAGGCATGCACTATATAGATAATTCACTTGGTTTGTACACTACATTAGATCGTACTTCAACACAAGCATATACACATAATTGCACAAAACAAGGCGTTATCAATATACAACTCACTTAGTTTGTACACTACATTCATTTATATATAAACGCGCAAACGGATAATCGACTAACTAACTAACCCGGTGAAATTACACTGTGTAAAGGCGAGAAAAGCCGCAACACCAACCGCCATGACAACAAACCCCCTAAACAACCTGTCCTCATCATCACCTCTCAGAAACAACTCAACTCTCTCCATAACCGTCTCCGAATAAAACTTGTTCGCACTCTCCTTTGAATTCTCCACATCAGATTTACCAGACTCATCGAAATCGAACATTTGTCGAGCCGCGCTAGACGAAAGAGCTTTCGCATACTCGCCTGACTCGATGAATTGGAGCAATTCGTCGGCTAGGGTTTGGATGTTGGGAGTGGGAGAAGATGTAATTGACGGCAGAGATTGAATTGAGGGGAGATCGGACGGTGAGAATGAGCAGCGGAGAAGTCGGAGCTCGTAGCTACGGAGGAGATGAGATGACGGAGATGATTTGTGTATCGCCATGGCTCTGTGTGAGGGAGAGAGAGAGAGAGATTGGGGTTTAAGGGCTTCAAACTAGGGTTTTGTGAAAATGTGTATGTGTAACTAACGGTTACTATTTGTTACCGCCTTGCCGTTAATTCACTATCACTTTCTAATTAATTGAATTTCATAATTTTTAAACCCAGTTCAAAATTACTCCATCCAGTTCATAGAGATTACACAAATGACCCTTCTCTTTTTTTGTGCCAAACTGTGAACATTGAATTACTTTCTATTTTTTTGTGCAATATTTTAAACATGCATGGTATTAGGCATGTTATGTATACATGCATGTATATTCTTGTACTCTTTACAATTAACTTACATAAAGATACAATGGATAAATAACTTAATCATTCATATTTTATATTTCACCTACATATATACAATTCATTCTTTTGTTACTGTATTTTATACACTTAAACAGAACCACTAAGCACACGTACATAAGCGAGCTCATGACCTAACAGGTGATCATGTTAACTTTACTACGTTTAATCAATCGGTTGATATTAGTTTTGTTAACATATCATTTGGTCATGTTATCATAATGATTAATTTTCTCATACTTTCCATGCTAATGCAAATCTTAGTTACATGGATAGATTTTATATTTCATAATTTATCTTTATGTATAGTTTATAAATTCTTAAAATGTATTCTTCTTTTAGTTATGTATATTTTATGTTTGCCAAATATAAAGATTATTTGTTTCTTGTTACATAATGATGTTGACAGGTGAAGAAGAAAACAGTGCACACAAATTTTGAAAGATACTTTTTTGGTGGACATTTCAGGTTGATACTTTTTAATGAATTGTGAACGTTTTAAATTTAATGATTTTCTAAAATAATATGATTATTTTGAAAAGTTTAATATATTATAAATGAATAATTTTTTAAAATTACCCATTATTTTAGTTATGACTAATTAATTATTCATTATTTTTTGTTTATATAGTATTTTTTGTTACGTATAAATTAGTTCTTTTGTAAATATTTTATATAGTAATAAAATTATTAAATTTTAAAATAGCTTGGATTGTTGTTTTTTTTCTCAGAGGCAAATTGTTGTTTAACCTTGGATGGGAAAGAATAATCTCAGGTGAGTTTTTAATAATTTTAAATTTTTATTTAAATTTTTATAAATATCTAACAATTTTTATATAACCTTATACTTACATTTATGTTATTCTTTAAACTTGCAGGATGTTTATTTTGATCTTAATTAAAGCGAATTAGTGAACATGGATGGGAAAGAAGAATCTCAGGTGAGTTTTAATAATTGTAAATTTTGTTACAAATTTTGTTATGTATTTTATTCCATTGAAATTGTGAAACTTATTTAAAAATTACTTGAAACTCTATTATTTAATCAATCTAATATTATTTTTTACTTACATTTTTATTTAAATATTTATAAATATCTAACAATTTCTATATAACCTTATACTTGTATTTATGTCATTCTTTAAACTTGCAGGATGTTTAACCTTGGATGAAATGGGTCCAGTAATTGCAACTTTGTATAATGTGATTTTAGTTGCTTTGGATCCGATACAAATGGGCACTTTGACATATTTGCCACTGTATGTTCCAGAAGGCATCATTGGCCCGAAAAACTCATATGCATAGCATTTTTAAGAAGCTATAATCATTTTGTTTCGGTAATGTTAGGTCCAAAGTATCGTAGAAGGGGGTTTGAATACGATACTCACAAATTATTTAATTTCGTTCGCGGATAATTCTTTCGGTTCTAATACGAAATCAAATGCACCAAATCAAAACACGAGTCAGGGAATATATCGTTTTATAAATATAAACTGCGAGGGGTGCTACAATTCTAATCCGTAGGATTAGCTTCAATGAGTTTAGGTTACACAAAATCAATACAATGATAGAATTCAAAGCACTATTAATTTCTATGTCAATTTCAAGCTCAAAACTCTCTCTTCGTAAATGATGTTCTGTGAAAACACTAACTGAAGAAGACATTGTCTTCACTCTCCAATTGTAGACTTAGTTTTAGAAAAACTATCGAACCAAAATTGAAACAATCATGGTCGTCCAATTCCTCCATCAACCTGACACAACAAAATAAACTCACCTGCTCATTTATTTGAAAAACTATTGAATGAATAAAATACTTTTTCCTTCGATAGATTTTAAATAAAATCTATCGAATGAAAAACTATTCTTCGATGGTTTTTCCTTTAGATCCACTTGATCACTTTCGATGGTTTTTCTTAAAAGAAAACCATCGAATGTTTTCTTCTGTAGTTTGATCCTTGAAGATCCTTTCCTTTTTCAGCAAGCAAATTGTATCTCCATTTAAACCTAAACATACCTTGTAATATTCTTTTCACTTTCAGGATGTTTCAGATTTAGACTTAAATCAACTTCTTCTGAGACGATAAACATCTTGATCTTTTAGGTGCTGACAACTGGTGCAACTGGTCTGGTTCACAGATGACTAACACTCGATCAATACTTCCATGTCTTCAATTCAATGTTGCTGATAAGTCCTTTGTCGTTCTGGCTGCTTCAATAAAATCACTGAAACCCTATGGTACTAACTTTTAATCATTCAAATACTTCTTTAGTCTTGAAAGTCTTGTTTCTTTATTTGTCACAGAGGCTTGAACATATTAATGAACTTCTTTCCGTGACCTGTTTACGGACTTCAAGAATACATACCATATTTTGATTTTTTTGAGTTTACCTTTTCTTCTTTACTTCTGAATTCCTGTGCTTCAGTTAATATTATTGTCTGTCTTGTCCTTTGTTGAGTTGTAGTTATCTCTGTTACATCTTATGTTACATTATGCTTTACAATCTCCCCCTATTTGATTGTTAGAGTTCGACAATCAAATACCTCGAGGATAACTCAACTAACTAAGGAAACATGAAACTAATTAAAGTAAGACATATTGATAATATTAAATGCATTCTGGATTAAATATATACATTTCCAGATTTCAAAATTCAAAGAACAATAAAACTTTTTACAATGAAGTTGTTCCTCTAGTCTGAGCAGATTGTTCTTGTGTTCTTTGCTTCAATTCTTCAGTCCATATCAATCTCACCTTCTTCAACTACTGGATTGGAGTTAGCAGCTTGATAATCAATCACGGATGGATAATGCAGTGGTTCTTCAGGTTTAAGGATTGCTCCTTTGACGTGTCTTCCGATATACTCAACCTCTTGACCCACTCCAGCCCACAACCATGCAATACTAACATCTTTCTTGTTTTGTTTTGGCATGTTTGGTAGTCTGGGATGCACTTCCAGTCCTCTCTCCACTCTCTTCCTATAATAGGGAACATTCTCCATCAGATATCTTCTTAGAGTGTCTGCTGCTTTGTCCTTCTCCGTAGATGTGAATCCAGTGGATCTAAGATACTTCTCAACTGATATAAGATAGTTATTTGGATAATCTCTCAGTTTGTCCTCCGTCAGATAGCAGATTCTGAACAAGTCATTCATCATGAATCTCACCATAGGAGGATCTTCAGTATTCTCTGGACTAACCTTCATCAAGATTTCCTTAACATGCTCACGGAGCAGTTCATTTAGCTTTGTGGTTCTCTGGATCTTGATGAGCATCACCTGCAGTTCTGTATATGCTCTCTGTTCGAAAAACTTAGTTGAAATAACAAATGTACCTCTGTCCATGAAACTGATTATAATGTTCCAGGCACCATTTGCTTTGACTCCAGCTTTCAAGTAGATCAGAGAATGTCTCAATGCAGTGAAGTAAGTATCATTTTCTTGATTTGCACTTCTTTTGTTTTGAATGATAACTTCCACCTCAGCATTGTCGTTGACTTCTAAACCGTCTTTAACTCCACAGAAAGTGTTGTAAGCTACCTCCCATTCTTTTCCTTGTTTCTGTGCCAAATCAATCATCTTCTTCTTCCTTTCTTCATTGTACATCTTGAACCTTTTAAGCTTCTCACTTCTCAGAACTGCTTGGTGAGTTTCCTTCCCAGCTTGCCTGGCATCTCTTTCTGCTTTTTCAGCTTTTAATATTTCCAAGGCAACTTCTTGTTCTGTTGTAAGAGGATTTGCTTCTTCCATATCATCATCCAAGATAGGATGTTCAATTGGCTCTGGATAATATGGTTCATGCTCTTCCAGTGGTTGTTGCTCGTGCATGAATTCAAATCCCTCTTCAACCTCTTCTTCTACAATGTCTTCAATCCAGTATTGTCTCACTGGAATAGTGGATATCATCTTTTCATTAGTTTCCCATTTCCCCCATCTTTCTTTCTCCCATTAGTTGAGGAATCCTCCATGAAGTAATCCTCAGCATGATAGGTTGATGAAGGACCAGGTTGTTGGTTTCTCAACATATTCCAGATCAACTCTATACCGTCAGTTTGGTTCTCCATGAATAAAGCAATGTCTTTGTTCATTTCCTGCACAGAAGCAATCTTTAGGTCAATGTCATTTAGTCTTGAGTTGGTAGTCTGCTCGATTCTATCCAATCTCTTGTTGAGGCGAGACTCCACTCTTGACAGCGTATTCATTGCATCCTTGACCCTTGCTTGACCATCCCGGATAACCAGAACGTTTTCAGTTAAAGCTTCTTGTCCTTGTTGCAAGACATGCACTTCATTCACAAAACCATCTCTTAGTTCCTTGACGTCTGCTCTCAATTCGACCAGTTCCTCCATAGCTTCCTTCTTCAGGGAGTCCACTGCCTGTTTGGTACCTGTTATAGTGCCAGATGCACTGCCTAAGACCCTGTAGGTTCTTCTGAAATCAGCTGCAGCCAAGTCAATCTTCTGTTGAATAGTAGATAAAGAAGCATCAACTGGACCAGAGGAGATCCCTTGGTCAAAGGAAGGTCGCAGTGGGACTTTGAATAATGGATTTCCTTGACGATCATGAACTGTCATCTCCTTGAGAGTGGATTGTACATGTAGCTCTCTGTCTGTAGGCATTAGCAAATCATCTATGTTTGTTAGGGTTTGGGTGTCACTCCTCACATTTGGCTCTGGGTGTTCACTCAACGTTTCTGTTGGTGTATCACTCATTTTTCCTTTCCCACTCAGGCTAGGTGATAGTGTTTTTGTTTCACTCATTCCCGTCTTGATTTGTGTACCTACATCAGAATTCACTGTAGCCATCCTTAAGGAGGTCACCGGTGGTGCAATGGGGTTTCGCAAGTCCCCGTCCTTGGATAAACCAAGTTGCTGATCATCCTTAGATGATGTACCCTTTGTAGGATCTAGAGTTTGAATCTCTAGGAGGCTAGAATCAGGATCTATTAACAGCAGAGATCCTGAAACTTCCTCTAAAGTCTATGAAGACTTTTCCTCAGTTAACTCCTCAATTAAAATTGATTCATTGTCACCGAGTTGTCGATCTGCATTTACGTCAGACTCTATACCCGTAGGATCCAGATATGTTCCATCTGGGGAGCTAGGCAATGACCCTTGTAATTGTGCATTTAGGTCAAAACATTCTCTCGACGTCTGTGAAGACTCTTGGTTCAATTCAGAACCTTCAACCAGTGATCCTGACCGTAATATGGTCGGAACACCAGTTGCTTCAGTCAATTCTTCCTTACTTGATTGAGCTATTGGTTCAGATATAGCTTTGGTAAGCGTTGCCCAATCAGCGTCAGAAAAATCAGTAAAGGGTTGTTTGGATGAGAGAAATAAAGTTTCAACAGTTGCCTCGTTTTCTATTCTTCTCCTTTTAGAGGAAGGCAGAGCTGTTGTTGAAGGGTGTATCTCCTTATGTGGTGCTACTAAGGCACTATCTCCCTCTACACTCATGGATGTCTGAATGTTTAGTATAGTAGGGGTATGAGCT
Source organism: Heracleum sosnowskyi (assembly GCA_030848705.1). Lineage (NCBI taxonomy): Eukaryota > Viridiplantae > Streptophyta > Magnoliopsida > Apiales > Apiaceae > Heracleum > Heracleum sosnowskyi. The sequence goes on from CM061237.1 coordinate 17,380,140, forward strand.
TCGGTTACTGTTTCATTTGGCTCGTCCAAAGGCTCTATGACCGTGGTTAGAGATTGTGGGTTTGCAACCTCTTGGTCAGGAATGGCCACTGAGGGCTCTGGATCAACATCCATTGGTTCAGGTTGTGGAGCCACAACAGGTTCAGGGATATTACCTTCATTTACCTGTTCCCCCGGGGGTAGAAGTGGTAGGGGTACCGTTCTAAGATATTTAGTGAGAACAATAGGCACCCCTGGAAGATGGTTCTTCTTGATAAGAGCCGTTATAGCATTGTTCTTCATCTTCATACAATCCATGGTCTCCTCACCTTCAAAAATGTCCCGTTCTTCAGCTGTTAACACATCATTAAGAATTAGCTGTAGAAACCTTGGATAGAAACAAAGCACATCATCTATGCATGTTCTCTCTTCCAGTGGTCCCATGCACAAAATTATTTGATCAATCACAAGTCGTCCAATGTTTATATGCCTATTGTTAGCAATGGCAAACCCTAGTTTCTGAAGAAACAAAGGAATACCATGCAGATTTGTAAGCTTGGCAGTAAAAACATGGATCAAAGTATGAAAGAAAAAGTTCCATGGCTTTGTCAGGTAATGCTTTAAAAACTCTCCCACAAAGAAGTTTGGTTGTTGACTTCTAATGAGAGTGAAGAAAGCATGTATTTCTTCAGTATTGGGATCATGAACAAGGTTTTCTGTAGGAAAATGTAAGATTCTGTTTAAATCATGTTCCGTCACCCTAATTGTTCTGCCCCCTGGCACAACAAAACTAAAAGAAGATATATTATTCTTCGATGTGTCAGTGGTTGTTGTGTATAGTGCAGTCAATTGATCAATACAAAGGACCGCATGAGTACTTAGAGCATAAGCCACCAAAGAACGTGTATTCAAAAATTGTGCCCATGCACGAAACTGTAAGTTCGTAATGGATTGCACATTCTGAAAAGAGACATGATTAGTCTTGGTTACAATAAATTCTCCGGCCATTGTATTTTTCAAAAATTCCAGAAAAAAATAATTTAAACCAAAACTAATTTAATTAATTATTTCTAATTAATCAAAATATTAAAATAACCCCTTTTTACTAAATTTCACAAACTCGAACAACTTAAATCAAGAACCCTAATTGTTAACTTTTCGAATTAACACTTAAACTTAGAAATCAATTGTTTACAATCGATTTCTTAGTATGAACACTGTTAACAATAAGATTAAGATCCACAATATCAACTTCGATAGTTTTCTTTGAAAACTTAGATAAAAAACTCAACCTAATCAGTAACACACAGTAGGTTCACGGTAAAAATGAAATCACTATGGTAAATGATCGTTTTTGTCACGTTTAATCGATTAAAACTTGAAGAAACTATCGATGGAGATGGTTCTATGTGTTGTATCTATTTCTGTAAGTATATAAAACTCTTAGATCTTAGAATAATGAAGAAAAACGACTAAGGGGACGTTTTATACACTGTGTACTGTAGGGGTATTTTAGTAATTTAACGTTCGATAGATTTTAAAAACACCTATCGATGGTTTTTATTGAGGGGCAAAAAAGTCATTCACACTTCGATAGTTTTTGAGAAACTATCGAAGTGGTTAAAATTTAGAATGCAAACAGACTTTTTCAAAAAACCATCGAAAGATTTTTTTTTTTAAAAACCAAAAACTATCGAACCCTTTCTGAAAACTATCGAGAATTCTAAATATTTAAATAATTAAATTCTTCCGATAGATTTCATTTCTTTTTTCAAAAATCATCGAGATATACATTTCGATAGATTTCCTTTCTTTTTCAAAAACCATCGAATAAATCATTCGATAGTTTTTGTCCAGTACTTAGAAAATCCATCGAAATTCCTTTTTTGATAGATTTTTGCTGCCAGTTTAATTTTAAACTTGTTCTTGTTTAAAAAGAAACTTTTCTTATTTTCTGTCAACCCAAAATTTATTTTTACCAAAAAAAAAATTCAAAGTTAACAGAAAATTCACAATTTTCTTAGAATAAAATCGACTAAATATCATTAAGTGATATTAACCAATTAAAATCTAAAACATTATGCTACATTAATCTACAATGTTTAAAATAAAGTAAATCAATTCGAACTAAATAGATGCTTAAATATTTAGAACAAATATTAGCACCTAAATAATTTTAGAATTATTAACTAGTTAAATGCCAGAAGATATATCATCCATAAATATGACATAAAATTAGTACAATAATTCTAACTTACGAGAATTGCTCCTGAAAATAAATTCACGAGTCCTAAGGATATAGAAATTCTTAAACTCATGTATTTACTAGGACTATCTTGCAGTTCCTGGCTTCTAATCAAAATCAATTAGAAAGATTTAACATCCCAAGTTCACCAACCAGCTTAGAAAAAGTGGATTCATCAAGCGGTTTAGTAAAGATGTCTGCAATTTGTTCCTCTATGGGTACAAAATGTAACTCCACGGTTCCATTCATGACATGCTCTCGGATAAAATGATACCTGATGTCGATGTGCTTCGTCCTCGAGTGTTGCACTGGGTTGTTGGAGATTGCTATGACACATGTGTTGTCGCAGAATATTGGAATCTTAGTCAACAAAAGTCCATAGTCACGGAGTTGGTTCCTCATCCACAAGATTTGAGCACAACAACTACCAGCAGCTATGTATTCAGCTTCAGCTGTTGATGTGGACACTGAGTGCTGCTTCTTGTTATACCAAGAAACTAACCTTCTTCCAAGAAACTGACAGCTTCCTAAAGTACTCTTCCGATCAATCTTACAACATGCAAAATCCGAGTCTGTATATCCAATAAGATCAAATCCTGTATATTTAGGGTACAAAATTCCAAGATTTGGGGTTCCCTTAAGATATCTAAATATTCGCTTAACAGCTATTAGATGAGATTCTTTGGGATCAGACTGAAACCTAGCACACAAGCATGTTGCAAACATTATATCTGGTCTACTTGCAGTGAGATATAGTAAGGAGCCTATCATACCTCTGTAGCTTGTGATGTCAACCTTCTTACCAGTTTCATCCTTATCAAGCTTAGTGGCAGTTGGCATAGGAGTCTTTGCTGTAGATGAGTCTTTCATTTGATACTTCTTCAGAAGATCTTTGATGTACTTGGACTGGCAAATGAATATTCCATCTAGCCTTTGATACACTTGTAGTCCAAGAAAGAATGACAATTCACCCATCATGCTCATTTCATATCGACTCTGCATTAACTTAGCAAATCTCTTGCATAGATCATCATTAGTAGAACCAAATATTATGTCATCAACATATAATTGCACCAATATCAAATCATTTTTGTGTTGTTTGTAAAAGAGAGTTTTATCTACGACACCTCTTGTAAAGTTATTTTCAAGTAAAAATTCAGAGAGAGTGTCATACCATGTCCTTGGAGCTTGTTTGAGTCCATAGAGAGCTTTGAATAGAAAGTACACAAAGTTTGCCAGTTTTGAATCCTCAAACCCTGGAGGTTGTTTCACATACACTTCTTCTTCTAGCTCCCCATTCAGAAAAGCACTCTTCACATCTATTTGATATACTTTGTAATTGGAATGTGTTGGGAATGCCAGAAACATTCTGATGGCCTCAAGTCTTGCTACTGGTGCATAGGTTTCATCATAATCTATACCCTCTTCTTGAGAGTAACCTTTAGCACACTACGCCATAAGTGCTCATATGCAATGCTTTTTGTGAGGGTTGCAAGCAAAGCGTTGCAAAAGCTATGCTTCCTTTGGTCTTCTGCAACACTATTAAAAAAGTATTGCATTAGACGTGAATGCACCGTTGCGGTGGGAATGTTAGTGTTGTGATGTGCAACACCATTTAAAAGCGTTGCAATACACTAAATTATTATTAGAATTATGAAAATTAGACATATTATCAAAGTATATAATATGAAATATAAATTTTAAATATTGATATATAATAAATATATGAAAAAGAGTATCTAAAGATTACTGTAGAAAAGTTTTCTACTAATGCGCCTCAAATTCACAATATTTTGACATATAAATAAAAATCTAACCGTACAGATTTAAAAATCTAATAAATATGAATAGATTTGCAAATTCTCAAATGATTTAGTAATTTAGAACAATCATTTTTTAACAAATAATAATCGAACAATCTATACCGTTAACATATTAAAATAAATAATCGATCAGTCTCCAAACTCATATAATATATTATAAATTGTAACTATTTTCAAAATTTGATATATAATATATTATTAGTACCTATTTTTTTATTTTTCTATAAAGTCTTTTAGATAAACTTAGAAAATTAAAATTACATTTAAAAAAAATAATAACAACACCATCACACAGCTAAGCGGGAGTTGAAAATTTTGAGCGGCTTATTTCCCCGTTCACAACTAATTCACCCACAACTTACCCCCAAAACACTCTTCTCCCAAAAAAACCAAGTACTCCTCTCTTTAACTCATTTTCTTTTCTCTTCTTTCTCGATTGACAGTCTACTCCTCGACAAAATTAATCCAAATACTCTCGGCCGGAGTTGCAAGCTCTAATTGGTACTTAATTACTTTCATTTTCTTGTGTTTGTTTATCTACCTTAGACTAATATTTTTTGGGTTTGCAGATAATTAATTTTGGGGCTTTCACTCTGGGACTTTCATTTATGTATTTAATCTCTAATTCATTTGGATTTTCGTTTAGGGCTTTCAATTTTAGTCTTTGTATTTGACTGATTAAGGAGTCAAATTAGGGTTTTGTATTTAAATGTTTGTGTTTTGGTTTTGTATTCAAATTAAGATTCATGTTGTTTTTTTAAGCGATTCATATTGGTTTTGTATTTGATTTTGGTTGTATTTGTTTTGGGTTTTGGTTTTGGTGTTTTATATTTGTCTTATATTTGCAACCCCGACCTTGGAAACTGTAGAAGAAGTGCGTTACAAAACCAAAAATGGCCAAGAACTCTCAGCATATGCTCCTCTAACATTTGTCTGTGATGGTTGTTTCTCTAATCTTTGACGTTCCTTGGTCTTGTTGTTGCTGTCACAGCTGCCTTCGTTTTCTCCTCCAAGAAATCTAAAGGTTTCTTATGGGGCTTAGATCCACTTGATCACTTTCGATGGTTTTTCTTAAAAGAAAACCATCGAATGTTTTCTTCTGTAGTTTGATCCTTGAAGATCCTTTCCTTTTTCAGCAAGCAAATTGTATCCCCATTTAAACCTAAACATACCTTGTAATATTCTTTTCACTTTCAGGATGTTTCAGATTTAGACTTAAATCAACTTCTTCTGAGACGATAAACATCTTGATCTTTTAGGTGCTGATAACTGGTGCAACTGGTCTGGTTCACAGATGACTAACACTCGATCAATACTTCCATGTCTTCAATTCAATGTTGCTGATAAGTTCTTTGCCGTTCTGGTTGCTTCAATAAAATCACTGAAACCCTATGATACTACCTCTTAATCATTCAAATACTTCTGTAGTCTTGAAAGTCTTGTTTCTTTATTTGTCACAGAGGCTTGAACATATTAATGAACTTCTTTTCGTGACCTGTTTACGGACTTCAAGAATACATACCATATTTTGATTTTTTGAGTTTACATTTTCTTCTTTACTTCTGGATTCCTGTGCTTCAGTTAATATTATTGTATGTCTTGTCCTTTGTTGAGTTTTAGTCATCTCTGTTACATCTTATGTTACATTATGCTTTACAGGTAGGTACATTTCTAAGAAAATAGAAAATTTGGATTATTAACGTAAAACATACTCTATTAATATTATAATTATTTTTTTACAGGTCCTATGATCGATAATTGTCCTGTCCCATAGATCAATGGATTTTGGTTCAAATTTCACGAAGATTTTGTAAATGGATGGGATGCTCCTCTAAAAATTAGAATTGATGAATGAAAATCAATACGTGTCTAAATATTAATATGTAACTTTGTCACGTATATGTAATTTTTTAAATAAATTTTTATACTTATTTATTGTTTTCGTGTATTTAATATAGAAACATGATAATTATTATTTTTTATAAATTAATAAAAATAATGTTTCACTCATTAAAAAAATATTTTTTAAATATTAAAACATTATAACACATGTTTATCTTTATAAAATATATTATATTAAAACAATTTTAACAATACATAATTTCATATTATATTATAAATTTAAACTATTAAAACATTATAACACATATTTAATTTTATATGTTTTAATGACACTGTAATCAATACACCATAGTCAGCAAAACTACACCTAACTGCATTTAATAGGGTATTGCACAAAAGGGTACAAATGTAATATACACGAATTGCATTCAGTAAAAGTGAACTGCATTTAGCAGCACCCTTGAATTTTGGTTTCAAACTAAAATAATTAGACTAATTTGCATTTTGCATCCTCTTGATTTTGGCTTATTGCATTTCGCACTTAGTAGTATAATGATATGTATTTTGCATCCCGTAACTTTCAAGCCCCGTAGTTTGCACCCCTTTAACGATTTTACGTTAAATTTGATCGTTACCGTCATTCAAAATGAGGATATTTCGGTCATTATAATCGTTAATAATTTTTAAAATTAAATTATCTCAATTATTATTATGATTTTTAGATTTTTAGATTTATCAAATCCTAATTTATAATATACAGATTTTTCAAAATATTATTTATAATTCAGATTTTTTTAAAAAAATACATTACTAAATTATTATAAAGTATTATTTAAAATATAAAATATAATTGTTATAATCTTCAAAATATTCTTTATAAAAAATATATCAAAACTTTAAATTTTCGTCTTTTTTTCGTTTTTTTTAATAAAAAATTCAAGTTTTAAATTGTGTTTCTTTATTTTTAAAAAATAAATTATGTTAAATATAATAATAAATGATCAAAATACCCTCATGTAACGGTCATACTTAACGGTGTTAATTAAAAAAAAATGCAAACTGCAGGGAATTTGAAAGTCATGAGATGCAAAATGCATATAATTATACTATGCGAAGTGAAATAATGAAATAAGTAAAAAACAAGGAGATGCGAAGTGCAAATTAGTCAAATAATTAATTGTTGTTTACGAGAGAATTGTTCTTTTCTATCAGAGAATACATTTCTTCATAAAACTTGCCTGATCTAATTGAGGTAAAATCAATACACCTAGCAGAGATAATCTAAGAGACTTTCTAGGTATTCTTGGTACTCTTTTTTTTTTCTAGGTGAAACTTAGTTAAGCTTAGCTAGCATTCTTTAAACTTCACTTAAACCTCTGATCTGCAACGCCTAGCTGCAATGCTGCACCCTCGCATAATGAGAAAAAATAAGACAAACAAGGAGAAACATTAAAGCCTGTTTTCATTGTGCAAAACTCTTTACAACATCATAATCACCTTCTCCTGCAATTACATCAAACTCAGGCCAAACTGTTTCTTCTTTTTTCTTCTCATCTGTTCACTCCCCGAGGTTGACCTAAAGATTTCCGATAATAAACTAAAAGATGCATTTTGAGAGAGTGCTGCTCAATAAATAAAGGGTGTCAAGGGGATTCCCCTCGACTAGTAAACTCAGGAATTCGGTGCATTGAGTTTTATGATGATCTATGTACTGGTCTTTTTGGTTATCTTCAAGGTAATAAATAATGACGGCGCCAATTAAACTAGTTACATGACTACAGCAGACTTTTGACTTCTTGTGCAACATATTTCAAGAACTTCTACAAAATCACAAAAAAGACTGGATAATGAGAGCCCAAATCAGAGAAAGTGCAAATATCATCTTGATTCACTCACAACTTCGGTAGAGTTATAGTTCACAAGTTTAAGCTTCAAACTGATATTCATAAGATGTAAACACAGAATCATGGAGGAATTAAAGAAAGGAGAGAAGAAGAACACTCACATGATCAACGAAATAACATGAGCATAGAAAAACTAAAAAACCAACCGTATACCAGATTGTATGTCCTACTCGAAAGTAAGGAACGGAGGAGTTAGCTGTAGGCAGTCTTAATATAATTCAAGGATAGCATTCATACCAAAGTTAATAGAAATTCTGTTTTCATGAAAATTCCGGCCTTTAAAAAGGTACAGGAAAACACAATGTATTATCACAATGAAGGTGCCAATTATGACTTTTTATCGACTCCAGTTGCAGAAGTGTTGGAATTTTCAAGCATTGCCTATATTTGGCGAATAGGAAAACAATACGCATGTATCTAAAATCCCTCAATTACTCAACCTTACATGCAAAACCAGTATTTTCATTAACACATTAATAATTTCATTGTACAGTGTATACTTAAAAAGTTACTATATATCTATTTTCTCTTCTTTGATTCAATTTCACCAGGGGTCCTAGTGGTCTGCTGCATGCTCACTGCTTTAAAGCTCTTCACATATGGCTTTGTACAACATCCTCTGCCTGTTCACTGCAAATTTTCCCTCAAAGGATGAAGTGGACATCGATGTTAAAACAAGAAAAAGAGTTGCAATGTAAACAAGTTGACAAACTAGTAATCTGCATTGTTGTTTTCATTACTTTTCATTCTAAAGATGATCTTGATGATTAAGTTTGATTTAATCTTAACAATGTTGTACAAGTTTGGTTCTATTGAATTCCGACTCTTGAAAATAAATGTATCGTTTTTAAAATTATAAACTACACTTGTTTAATAATATTATCTGTCTTAAACTCCTGAAGTTATTGAAAGGAGAAATGTATTAGAATTAACTATAGTATCAATATTCAGCTTTATATTAAAAGTGAAACGTTCATATTAGGCCTTCTTATCCTAATCCTAATACTAATAAAAACTAATCTTCATCCAATTCTGCATCGATTTTTTACACAAAAGATAAGCAGCTGAATACTGGGAAAGGCATTAGTAAACTAATTAGAACTTAATACTTCTAGAACTTAATTACAGTAAATTAGGACAGACTTGAACAAAAGCTTATAAATCTAATCATGAATCATCGTACGAAGTAGGACAGACCTTTAATATACACAACTTCTTTAAGTGTGGATCACGTCAGCAGACTTTGCCAGTTAGGCCTAAACTTCGTCCGGTGTATGACAACCTGAAGCTTAGCATTATACTCGCCAACTGAAGAAAGGCCATCGTCTCTGAGGCTCCATTTCATCCTCCCTTTGTCAAGGTGAAGCTTCCTTAATGATTTGCACTGCTTTACCACTGATACAATACTAGCACTTGTGCAATTAGGAGTTGCAAGTAAATGTAAAATCTCCAGTTTCGAAAAGCTAGAGATAGATGATAAGCCAGCATCAGTGACTCGCACCTTCTGCAAATAAACTTCATACAAATTACTCTCCCCAATTTCAAGCATACTAAAAATATTATCCCAATTGCCTAAGCATCGCAACAGTCGTAATGATGTCAGGTTCTTTGATCCAGTTATAAGTGGTGCAAAGCAGTGAGGCGACTGATGATTATAAAGATCTTTCAAGCATATAGATTTTAATGAAGATGCTGCTGCACCAGGATATATCAGCTCAACCCAATCTCCTTGGAAGTCCTTGACCGAAATTTCTTGGAGAGACGAGGAGCCAGAGAGCAAAGCATTCAATCCTTTGGCCCCAAACTTACAATTTCGACACGAGAACTTTTTCAAACGAGTGGCATGCCTACCCAAATCGGCCATACCATTGTGAGTCACCGAGTAACATTTACAGAGTTTTAAGGTCGTAAGATTACAACATTTAGTGGAAATCAAACTCAATTCTTCGTCATTTAGACTATGGATAGGATATTTAGCAGTTACATGTAAAGTTTGCAATTTGGATAGCGCTGAAAAGCCAATTTTACTGACATGGACCTTGTCTAAATAAACCTCAAACAAACTATTGTCTCCATTTGCAACCATATTTATAACATCACCCCAATCATCTAAGCACTTCTTTATTTTTAATGATGTCAGATTCTTCGTTTCAGTTAAAAGTTGCGCAAACAATTGAGGACACGGACGAGAGTTATATTCACCATGAAAATTTCGCAAGCTTATAGATTTTAATGAAGAGGCCGCTGCTCCAGGTAAGAGCATAATATCACGATCCACAAGGCCATCGATGGTGATAACCTCGAGAGACGAGGAGCGGGAGAGCAAAGCATTGATTGATTTAACACCAAGATAACAATCTCGACACGAGAACTTTTTCAAACGTGTAGCATGGGTACCTAATGCAGCCATACCAACGTCAGTCACGGCCTTGTGGCTATCGCGGAGTTTGAAGGTTGTAAGATTAGTGCACTTAATTGAGATCAATTCTAATTCTTCGTCGCTTAGAATTTTTTTGGCCTTATCATATCCTCTGCATCGGATGACGAGCTTGGTGATAGAGTCGAACCGAGAGAACAGAAACGGAATAGACGTGATACTGATCGATTCGGAACGTAGGGAAAGATGTCGATGGTTCGAACCTTGGAGAAAAAGCCATTTACGACAAACAAGTGTGCATGATTTAAGATCACTGTGCCTGACTCTTTGTATTATTAAGCCCAAACATTCATCGGGAAGCTCTGATATAAGGTCTTTGCCATCGGAGGGCGGCGCCAGTAGTACAGCGGCTAAAGTAGAGCGCGGAGACATGGACAATGGTACACGCTTGATCACGTAGTTGGACAACAAGATATTGTGGTTAAGCTAGGGGTCGGTAAAATCGAATGCTGTATTCGGTTCTGTTATTAGGGTTAACTAGCGTAAAAGCCCTGTTTATATACTCAAAAATAAATTCGCACCAATATATATACCTATCAAAATAATTTTGTAAATATGGTAAATGATAGTATTTTGAATTTATATTATATATGCATAGTATTTATATATATATTTTTTCTAATTGAATAAGATTTCATAAAATTTGGATAAATTTCTATAAAATAAAGATCAAATAATTTTTTTTAATCTTCAAAATATTAGTTTAGTTTTGAATGTCGTGAAGTGAATTTTATCAAATTTAAAAATTCAAGATAATTTAAATGATTATTTTATCAGAGTTCTCGTATAGAAAATGAATGTATGTAAACTCATGTATTGTTAATAAAATAACAATACATTTGTAATATAATATTGGTCACAAATGTACGAATATACTTTAAATACATCATAAAATTTCTTACCTTTAATTTCGTGTGTAAGACGTATGTAAAGTAATATAATTTTAATAAAATAAAAGTATATTTATAAAATATAAAATTGGTCATTCAAGTAAGACTATAAAGTAAGACTATAGAGTGAACACATTATAAAATTTCTTTATTTTATGTAAAAGTCAATCTTGAAGTTGTCTTACTCTTTCCTTCATATGTACATATTTGTACCCTTTTAAACTCAATTGTATATGTTTAGTCTAGTATTAATTATAAAATATCTAAGATCGTAGTTTAAAAATTACACAAATTAAAAATTTATATATATTGTAATTTAGAATCATTTTTTTTAACACAACCATAAAATTCTATCCCATGCGATTTTAATATTTGCATTATAAATTATCTTGTGTTTGATCTTATATGAATCATAATATACCTAAATAATTTAACATCTGTGTAGACTCAGTTATATTTATATGTATAATATATGTTCTAAACACTGGCGATTAACCGCTAGACGGTGACTAATCAATCCGAATGTGTTAAAATCGGATCAGAAAATCAATTTTTATAGAAATCAATCTAGAAATCATATAATTTGGATTAACTGGGCACAAATTGGTTAAATCGGTCGAAAATTGGCTTACGAACCGATTAAAATGAACAAAATATACCCAGCCCCTTTTTCAACCAACCAAGACGACAAAGAAAACCCGATACTTAATTAATTGGGTCTAAAAAAATTTCAAACCGATTTTAATGGTTGCATATCAGTTTTATATATTTCAGCCGACCTAACCCAACCATATTTAAATTAAAAAAAAATTGATAATTTATATTTTTATATATATATTATTATATGTAACTGTACATTATATAATACAGTATATCATCTTATTTATAGACGTGTACATAACTAAAATTATTATGTTAATAAAAAAAAATATTAGCATTAAAATCGTAAGTTATACGTATTTTAGCTTTACTTGATTTTTTGAAATGAGGACATTGTGTAATATTTAATTTTCATAAAAATTATTTAACACATTCAAACCAACTCAACCCGGCGCAAACTTAAGGATGATAAGTACGGTTGGGCCATGAATTAATTTTTTGTGAGTTGGATTAAAAAATTTCAAACTTATTTAATTAGATTGGGTTGCAAAAATGCTTCCAACCCCCGACAACCTAACCCATCAACACCCCTAACTATGATTCCCATTTTTTACAGTCTCTTGTATAATTATAAAATATAAAAGTTACGTATAATATGTTACTTATTTTAAATCAAATTTTGATTATAGATTTATTAATACTTGAATAATTTTGATCACGTAGTTGGCAACAAAATATTGTGGTTAAGCTAGGGGTCGGTAAAATCGAATGATGTATTCGGTTCTGTTATTAGGGTTAATGAAAAATCCGTTCGGTATTCCAAATTCAGCTAGGGCCGTAATTTAAGCCGAGTTTTGAGCTCGGCTCGAAAACTTTATCGAGCTCGAGCAAACTTTTGGCCTCGATTAAAAACTCGAGCCGAACCGAGTTTTTGCGAGCTCGATTCGAGCTCGAACTCGGCTCGGGCTCGAGCTCGATTATATTTTTATAATCATTTATTATTTTTTATTAATATTTGTAATGTTATTTAATAAAAAAAACATTTGTACAATAAATTTTTTTATATATATTATCAGTTAGATACCTATAACATAAATTTTATTTATATTTTTTATGTTTTTAATATTTTTATTAATAACTTGATATTATTTTCATATATTATATATGTAATAACTTAAGATGACTTTTGCAAGATGCACATAAATCATGTGAATGAATAGATCAATCAATTATGATCAATTTCTAATTTTACAATAATATACTATAAGTTTAATACTCTATCGAAACTAGACCAAGTCATCAATACGGTAAAGTCGTAGTATCATAGTTTACTTTATTTATTTAATTAAAAATATAATTTATGTAATTACGAATGATTTAGTGTATATCATGTATATTTATTTTAGAAAAGTAATTAAATTGAAATTATTCCCCGAACAAAAGTAATAAGATTCACATATTATTATTGTTCTAAAATATTTAAGATATATCATTTATAACAATATTGAGACAAATAATGAAATATGAACAAACGAGAAAATATCAACTTATTTAGATGAAATAACATATTGTTATTTTCAAAATTTATTTGTAATTTATAATAGGGGGGAAAATATAATATTTTTTCTGAAAATCAAGTAAAAACCTCGGTAGGCTCGGTAAGCTCGACAAACTCGATAAAAATCCGATAGCTCGAAAACTCGTTAAAAAGCTCGTTTAGCTTGAAAACTCGTCAAAAAGCTCGTTAAGCTCGAAAAATTGCAAGCGGCTCGAGTTCGACTCGGTTAATTCACGAGCCGAACTTGAACACTCTTTTCAGGCTTGATTATTTTTTGGCTCGGCTCAACTCGGTAAAAAAAAGCTCGGACTTGATTATAAAAAGTTCGAATTCGGCTCGACTCGGCTTGAATTACAACCATAAATTCAGCACGTCTAGTAGAATTGTTCTGGATACTAGCTGTCTTTTTCTAATATTTATAATTATATTAATTTGTAATTTTTTAATAATTTTATATTATTAGTTTTTAGACTTTATTTATTACGTTTATACGCTTAATACTTTATTTATGTTGCATCTTGAGTTCTAAAAATCACAAATAATTTTACAGGCCACACAAAACTCACAAAATAATCTTTGATTTATTGATGGCTTAACATTTTTTTTCCCAATTAAAACTACCCTAAAATTCCTGACATCGAAGAAAGAATAAAATAACGAAATTTTACATTAGTTCTATTCAACTTAGGAATATAATTTTAAAAAAGAAAACTAACTCAACTTAGAATTAAAATATAGAACAACAATCAAATAAACATATACAACTTAGAATTTGAAGTTGCGAATTTTTACATTCAGAATTCTAGTCAACCTAAAAAACCTACTCATATTTGATTTATATCATTAAATTTTATTTTTTTTAATATTAGATCTAACGGTTCTCATTTATCTTTTTTAAGATCAACGGTACTCATTAATTTGGTGGTACAGGACCAAAATTTCCGATAAAATCCCTCTTACGCTTATTATATATAAGGATATTGCAATATCTGTCTTTAATATAAACAAGCGCATAACCCGTGCAACGCACAAACGACTTTAATATTAATTTTGAAATTTACTTTTAAATTTTTTGAGATTTTAATACTTCCGAAAATGCTACATTTTTAAAAAGAATTAAAAGCACTACTTTAATACTTTAAATCTAAAAAAAAATATAGATTTTATAATAGTTTATTAGCTTAGTAAGCATGTCAGTAAAGATAACCGTCAAAATTATCAATATATTTTGTTGTAATATATATAAATATAAATATAATTTTTTTTTTTAAAAATGTCGTGTTTTTGAATTCTAAGTAAAGTATAATTAAAATAGTTTGTAGTTATGTTATATATGTGAGAAAATCGAAAATCAAAACTTTCAATGTTTCGGCTATTATATAATAGTACGGAAAGATAAATTAAATAGAATAAATTGCCGAAAATTGAAATCAAAACTTTCAATGTTTCGGTTATTATATAATAGTATAGTATAGATAGATATCGTCTGCTATAATTTTAGAAAAGGAGAAATTTTAGTTAAAAATATAAAAAAGAATATACGCTTTGGCTAACAAAGGTAATCGGTTAATTATTAGTATTTTTAATATTACTATTTTATGTTACTAAATGAAATTGCATGTGATATTTTTGAAAAATGTGAGATTTTACTTAGGAAAAATTTTAGTTAGAAAATATAAAAAAGAATATACGCTTTGGGAAAAAAAGCTAATCGGTTAGTTATTAGTAATTATAAATATTAATATTTTATTTCATTAAAAAGCACTGCCCGTGATTTTTTTGGAAAATGAGAGGTTTTAGTTAGAAAAAATAGAAAAGTAAAAATTTTAGTTATAAAATATAAAAAAGAATATACACTTTGGCTAAAATAGGTAATTGGTTAGTTATTAACAATTATTATTTTATTTTAATAAATGAAACTATCTGTGATATTTTTGGAAAATGAGAAGTTTTAGTAAACAAAAATAAAAAGCTTATATGTTTTAGTTAAAAAAGGTAATTGCCCGTGATATTTTTGAAAAAGTAAGAGAATTTTTCAGAAAAATAAAAAAAGTAATATATTTTAGGTGTAAAAGATAATTGGTTATAAATAGGAAATATTATTATTTAATAATATTTTTTATAAATAAGTAAGGGTAATTAAGTAAAAACACGAAGTACAATTAAGTAAGGTCAATTAAGTAAAATCACAACATACCAAAAAATATTTAGTATTATATCCAATGACTCTCATTAATTTAATTTAAAAGATCTAACAGTTAGAGATTGGATGACCTATGGAGGACCAAACTACAAACTGACTACAAACCGGCTACAAAAACTTTTAATGTTTCGTATTTAATATAACTAGTTTATTAAGTCGCGCTTCGCAGCGGTTTTATAATAATATCTCTAAATTTTCTCAAAAAATATTCTATAAAATACGTTTTTAAATAAAATAATATTTATAATATAAAATTAAGTTTTGTTTTGAATTATATATATATATATATAGGAGGAGGTTCAAAAGAGACCCTTACTTAGGGAGAGACCGAGAGACCCTTCATCATTACCGTCCATTACTTTTCAATCCGACGGCCTGAATCTTGTACAAATATAAGTGTATATTAGTTGATAAATAGTATAAGGGTAGTATTTGGGTTACAAAAAAATACAAAAAAAAACATACGTATTGTTTTTCATTTATTACCATTTTTGTAATGATCTAATTAGATGTTAATTTATTACCATATCTATAAAGATTTGATGAGATATGATTTATGGTCAACTCTACACTTTTTATTTATCAGTTATCAATTTAATTCTTGTAATCAATTTTAATAATTTTGATTATGTATTATAATAAAATCAGATTAAAACATTCTTATCAGTATATAATGCAGAGAGGTGTTCTAAGAGGTGTTCTGGAAAGTGTTTTCAAAAGTGTTCTTGATAGCATTCAACTAGTATACTCTCTTGTCATCATCACACGTAGCCTTGCAAAACTGTCGATGGACTCTAATTTGGAGAACGAATTAGGTTTTACTTTTGTTTATTGTATTGGAATCCATGGAATTGATCATCCTGGCTTCGTTGATGTGGTGCTTCGTAGTGAGGTCCCTGTGGACTTTGTTATGCTATTGTAGAACAAATCGATATGCTTGATGTTTGTCAGGTAAACGCCTCTCAGAACATATCAAACCGATATGCCTCGTCTATGACGGGTAAAAACCCTCACATCATTCACAATGAGGTTCAAATGAATTGACGGTAGGAAGAGGAGGTTGGCTAACAAGAAGCAGATACTTTTCTATTCTTAGAAACCCTCTCCAAAAAAAATAAAAAAATCATCCCCTAAACGTGTGTTCTTTAGCAATATTAGAGTTTTCAAACGTGTGTTGTATATTCAGTATATGAGATTCTCAAACCTATGTTCTTAAATTACTGTGAGTTCTGTATTGTTTTATATTTTATGTTCTTTACGTGTTCTTACATACAATGTTGTTAATACTATTAATTACGACTATATATTATAAAATTACAATCAACTTCTTTTGTTACTTGTAAGACCATGTAGTAATGACACTCTATTAATTCTCAAACATGTGATATTAAATATTCTTTTACGATGTTAATAGGGTAATTATCACTTTTTTCCTTTTTAAGAATCATTTGCCTTTTCCTTTTGGAAGTATTTTCCATAATACTTATCTGAAATAAAATCATTCCATGAAGGCTATATAAATATTTAAATTTTAATGTTTGATTACTTCCATATTTAAAAGGATAACACTCACCTTAATAGATTTCTAGCTTTAATAAGGGGTTTTTTGGAGTAATTATGAGAAATTTGTATCATAAATACTCGTTCGACCTAATATTTTTATTTTCAAAATTAATATGTTCAATATCTTTATATTTAACACATATAATTCAGCAGAATCTCACAAAAAAATACATGACAAATTATAATAAAATATATTAATTTATTATGTACCATTTTTCTTAGATTTCTTATTGTGTTTGACAAATTACATACTATGAAAATTTGTATCCAACATTGTTTATTGATTTTCTTCGAAATTTCTTTTAATTAATTATTTCTCTTTAGAAATAGTTTTTGAATTTACCATTTTTGAGGTTCTCTAAGGTGTTTTGCAAAATATAAAAGTTTTTGAGGTTCCCAAATGTATTTAAGAAACTTATATCCTTTTAATAATATATTTTAAATATTTTTGAGACTTTCTATTATGTCAAATTATAATTATTAAGATTTTTTAAAATATTTTATAAAAAGAAAATCAATAAAATGGAGTATCATTATTTTTTTCAATAAATATAGAGATATACAAAATATTTAAAATTTTTATCAAATAAGACTAGACTAATTATTAAATCGATGTACAACACTCAAGAGAATCTTACAATTTATTACATTTTTTTAAAAAGTAGAATTAAAAATAGAATAATTACTATTTTTGATATAAAACACTGAATTGAATCTCTTGTGGCCATTTGAAAAATGATTTCAAGGAAATCAGAAAAGGCCACAAATTAAAATAAATATATATGTTCTAAACATGTAAGAAAATCTCGATGCAACGAGCTTAAAATATATTTATCGTCTTTATTTTTCATACACAATATAAAGTAATTTTTTTTTATAAATTGAAATTATTACTTTAAAATTATTTTTCAATAAAATGGATTATCATTATTTTTTCAATTGATATAAGGATTTATAACCTCAAGAGAAATAGTTGATATATTTCTGTACAACACTTACGGTAATTTTATATATTGTTTTCTTTAAAAACAAATAGTTAACAATTAGAAATTTAATGTACCACACTTAAAAGAATCTTACAACTTATAACATTTTTTTAAAAATAGTACAATTAAAAATAAAATAATTAATAATTTTGATATAAAACACTTAAATGAATCTCATGTGTCCGTTTAAAAATTAATTTAAAGAAAATATGAAAAGGCCATATGTTAAAATAAATAAATATATATTGTATATAAACACGTAAGAAAAGAATGCAATATATTATATATATTAATTTTTTATGTACCATATTTCTTATATTTCTTAGATTTCTTATTGTGTTTGACAAATTATATACTATGAAATTTTGTAACCAACATTATTTATTGATTTTCTTCGAAAATTCTTTTAATTTATTATTTTTCTTTAGAAATATTTTTTGAATTTACTACTTTTGAGGTTCTCTAGGGTGTTTTTGCAAAATATATTATATTATTTTACTACATTTTTGAGATTCCGAAATGTATTTAAGAACCTTATATCCTTTTTAATAATACATTTTTAATATTTTTGAGACTTTCTATGATGTCTAGTTTATAATTATTAAGATTCTTTAAACTTTTTTATAAAAAGAAAATCAATAAAATGAAGTATCATTATTTTTTCAATAAATATAGAGATATACAAAACATTTAATTTTTTTTATCAAACAAGACTAGACTAATTCTTAAATCGATGTACAATACTTAAGAGAATCTTACAATTTTAACATTTTAGAAAAAGCGTCCTAAAAATATTTTTAAGATTCTATTAAGTGTTTAAAGTAATATATAATTTATGATTTTCTTAATTGATTTAGTATAATTATTTTAATATTTTGAGATTTTTAATCTTTCAATTTATTAGACAAGTTAGCGTATGATAATTGAAATTTTATTTTTAGTTTTTTTTAAATATAAATATCTTAAGCGTGGTAACATTACCTAAGTGTTTCCTCAGTAAATTTTGTAGAATGTATGTTGTTTTAATATATATATATTGTTAGAAATGAATACTACTAGAAACTAGACAGAGGGGGGGGTGAATGGATAGTTTGATGTATTTTTCGATTCTTGAAAACTAAGTAAACAACTGTATGTGATTATGATATGTAATATGCAGAAAGTAAATAACACACACAATCACTTTAATCTACTTTGTATAAGCAAATTAAATACTACAGCTTTCCAGGAAATTCACAATCGAATTTCTGGCTTCTAAACAAGAACAGTTTGAACTTGCTTGCTTACAGAGAAAAGAGCTTAGCAAATAACTATGTGTATCTCTCTTACTCCTTACAGTTGTGTGTGCACGATATATATATATTCACCTATACAAACTAGGCACACACAATATTACACAGCTACCCCTTCTGAAAGTCCAACTTGTCCTGCCATAAGAAGTTCACTGTGTCAGGAAGGACCACCTGCTTTTCGGAGTCTTTCCCGTTTCTGTAGCTGCTTGTCTCTTATCTTTCTCTCCAAGTTTAGCTGTAGATTTGCCATCTGTTCTTTGGACCACCTTGCCAGAACAAATGCTTCAGTATTTGTCTCCTTTGATTCTTGGTTCTGTACCTTGATTTGTCTTGTTATAAACGGCTAAGTGTTGATATCGTGAACTCCACTTTATCACTGACTTCGCGATCTCCCTTGTGAGGACTAGCGATATAGCCTTTGAAGACTTTGCGACATAGGTCATTTGATGACTATGCGACATAGGTCATTTGATGACTATGCGACATAGGTCATTTGATGACTATGCGACATAGGTCTTTTGATGACTATGCGACATAGGTCTTCTGAGGACTTCACGATCTAGGCTCTTTTGACTTTGCTGACTTCAACACTTCACGACATGTGTCTTGAGGACTTCTCGACATAGTACTAAATGGACTATGCGATATAGCACTTCACGACATGGATATTGGTGACTTCACGACATAGCTTTCTTTTGACTTTGCTATATAATGCCTTAGACAAATTCCTGCAACTTATTTCTTCATAGCCTTATTCAACTCTATCCTGCTGCATGAACACTTCTGAACTTCTACCAGGATAATTATTCAATGGCCTATATACATTCTAGATGCAAGAACTTTACTAAGCTCATTATAAATCTGAGCATACATGATAAAGCTATTGTTCATGAGAACAAGACAAGTACATTTAGAGACCTATACTCTATCCCAGTGATAGAAATCACTAGGTCATGTAATGTGACATAGTCACATAGTGTAGGCTTGTTAATAGTGGTATTCAGACATGTCTTGAGCCTAACAATCTCCTCCAAATTGTGAGTAAGATCCTTAGGCACAATTTCATGTCTGATAACAAGCCTAACTTACATAAAAGGAAATTTAGTAACAGAGAGGACAATTGAGATCAGAAATTTGATTACATAGAAAAATTGAAAGCTTACAGATTACTTTTGTTGCTCAGCAGCTTCAGCTTCCAATTGCTTCTCTAGCAAATCATCATATATCTTCTTTTTCCTTATCTCTTCTTTTCTCTTTATGTCTATGATGGCTTCTTGAAGTTCTTCTCTTGCAATCAGTTCTTCAATGAGAGGTGAGCCTTCCAAGTCATCAATTGCAGCCTTGAGTGCACTTTCTACATAGGAATCAAGAAACTCCATCCTTATTTTGCTTTGACCTCCATGTGAGTTTTTGTACTCCACAATGTAAGGATTTTGCTTGACCCTGCACAACCCTTTCTGCCTTAGCTCTTTAGCCCTCTCCTCCATCTCAGCCATTTCTTTTTCTCTCTGTATCTTCTTCTTTTCATTCTCTTTCCTCATGTTTTCTTCATAATCAGCATGCATCTTCAAGTACCTGGCAATATCTATCTTCCATGTCCTTTCTTCTTTTTCTTCAAAATTCAGTAAGGCATTTATCCTTTCAAGCTCATACTTATAGAAATATTGCCAGCTTCCTTGCTTCATTATCCTTTCTCTTCCATCAGTGTACTTGATCTCTAGATGATCCAACTTCACTTTGACTTCAAAGATCCTTTGAGCCCTCAAAAATGCTAGGGCATCTTCATCATAGTCCTCATCTAGTGGAAGCACATTGATGCCAATAACATTTGTGAGTTTTCCGGTCTTCTTTGTTATCCTCATCCTTTTGGGTACACTCTTGATCTTCAAATGCTTCACAAGAGATACCTTTCTGGAACAAGGAGAATTAGTCTTCAGTGCCACATCACTTGGAAGTAGCTTCATTCCTTTCCCCTTCATCCACTGTAACACTCCACTAGCTGTAACTTTGTGGAAGTGTTTTCTTGAAATTACTTTAGTGGCTTCATCTTTCTTCTGTGGCAATTCAGGTTTAGAAGTCATGGATAATGATTTTGGAGGATCATTGCTAACAGTACCCACCCTAGACTTAGAGTCTTGTGTTGTGGTTAAAGTACTACTAGCAATGTCCTTGACTTGCTGAATTCCACTTCTTGTTTTCTTAACTGATTCCTTTGCCCCCTTGTCATCCCTCTTGCTATCATCAGCATCCTTTGATTTCTTTGAATATTTGCTCCTTTCCTTATCTCTCCTTGACTGAGATCTCCTTTCATAGGTTTTCTCCTTATCATCATCATCATCTCCATCCTTCTTTTTGTTCTTTTCTTTGACAGATTCAGGAATGACTCCATGAATCAGAAAAGATTGTAGAGTGTGAATCATCTCTAGTTCCTCAGCTGTCCTGACTCCCCTCTTGGCTCTTAGCATTTGCAGCACCTGGTTGATCTTTGCATTATTCTTTCTTGTCAAATCTGAAGGGATCACCAACTGGTCAATGCTGCTGTCTTGAGATAGACTTTGGAAGATTATTGTCTTTGGCTTTGAGATAACCTCAGGCAGTCTTTGATCTTGATCCATCTTCAAGTCATCAAACAGTCTCTTGTTGTTAGCCCCACCTTTTTCTATTAAGTCCATTATTGTTGACAGCTCAGTGAATCTCAGTTTCTCTAGAGTTTGAAAAGCTAGGTGCCACAAGCAGTTGTCCTTGCACACCATGATTATCTCTCTTAGATGGACATCCTTGATTTTCCTTACTGCAACTGTGAAGTACTTAATGTTTTCCTTGAGCTTCATTCTGTAAGTTCTTGCATCTTCTTGTGCATCTCTGTAGGTGGCTTTCAGAAACTCCAGGAAGGCCTCATCATGATAGATGTGAGAATTGGCAACTTCCTGTAGCTTGGCCTCTGTGATTGTTGTTGCTTTGGCAGGTTGAGCATTGGAAGTAGGTTGAGCAGGTTGAGAAGTGGAGATATCTTTTGGCATTGTGGAGGGATAGTAGGTAGTGGTGACTGTGCTTTTCTGGCCTTGTGCATTGATGACCTCTACAGGGGGAAGATTGATTGGCTTTATTGTCTCTTCAATGAGCTTGCCCTTAAGTTTTGACTGCTTGGCAGGTACTCCCCCTTTCTTTTTCACAATGACCTCCTTAACTTTCTCCCCCTTAGGCTTGGGATCAGACAAAAAGTCTTGAGCTTCACCAGGGATAGGCAGGTTCATGGATCTCATCATTGAAGTCATCATTTGTTGCTGCACCAGTAAGATGTTTGAGGTGTTGTTGCCTTGGTCATCCAGCTTGTCATTGAGTTGGCTTAAGGATGTAGATAGCATTCTGTTTTCATCCTTGAGAGAGGCCACTTCTTTTTCTAAGCCATCCACCTTAGAGAATAATTGTTGAGACCTGAATGAGTTTAGGGATTGATCTTTGACCCTGGCAAAGTCATATTTGGAGATGTCTGACAGAGGGACTTCATCCACCAACTTGTCACCATACTGATTTTTCCACATTACATTTATCATAGCATTTGAGGTGATGGTGGCTTTTGCTTGAGTTTCCAGTGAAGAAGCCAGTTTCTTGATGTTGTCTGTGACCATGGCAAGAGTCACATCCATCATGGATACATTTGTGGAGGTTTTCTGGACTTCTTTGAGGATACCATCCACCTTGGGAAAATCAGAGAGATAAGAGTTCCTGAGCTTAGTGAGGGATCTGTCTGTCTCCTCCTGGATTGAAGAAATCTCTGATTGAAGCCCTTTCCCAAGATAGTGCAGAGCCTTCAGCTGGTTCTTGTACACATCATTCACAGCATCATAGATGGCAGCAGGAGAGAGATCCTTTGCATTGGAGCCCAGAGAAGTTAGGAATTCTTCTCTTAGAAAGGCTAGGGCAGCCTTGAGCTTGAGAGTCCTCTTAGCATCTAACCAGGCATCCACATTTCCCTCTGGTTCAGCTGCATCCACAATCTTCTCCTGCTGAGCTTCAACATCCTCCTTGTGGCAAAGTAAGATAGCTTCATAATCAGCATTGGGAAGATTTGAGGTGAGGAGATGTTGAGCTATTTTGGAGAACTCATCAATCTGTGCCACATGGAGATCTTGAATAGCTTCTTCTGTCATTTGGGAAGGCACAGATGATGATCCTGAAGGCCTGTCATGGTGCACAGGCTTCAGCCATTCTGACATTGTGGCCTGAGCCAAGTGAGAGCTAGTGCTAGGCACTTCATGAGATGTGAGAATTTGAGTTTCCTCCAGCCTTGGAATGGCTGTAGGGTCTGATGATGTCTCCATTGAAATGGGATGAGTTACAACATCAGCCCTATTTGTCTGTGAAGACATTTCCACATCCCTAGGGATGGGAGAATTTGGCACAGAGTCTCCAGTGAAAACTGGTGAATCCTCCATGTTTGTGTTGGTGTCATTAGGATATGCCCCAGCATGCATTCCCTGACCAACTAGATGTGGTTCCTGGGTGGTGAGCACAGTGTCATGCACCATGTCACTTGAAATTGGCTCAATCACAGGAGAGAATTGTGATTGATCAAAGGCAAGATTGTCATTGGAATGACTTTCTTGTTCAGAAGAAATTTTTATGGAAGAATATGAGAGAGAAGTGGGGTTTAGACTAGATTTTGGCAACTCCCCCTGAGAAATAGGAGGAGTTTCAACAGTGATGTGCTCTCCACTCTGTGTATCATCAGCCTTATCACTCCTAGGGTCAAGAGTGAGTTCTTGATCCTGTGCAGACTCAGTACAGGTTGTAGTGGGGAGACTACTCTTTTCAATGCCAATAACCTGTTGGGAGGCCATTGACAGTAGTAGGTGTACCCCTTTTTCCACATCTGAATCCTGTTGGGAGGATTCAGTGGTAGGTTTAGATTTTGACTTCTTCCTTTGTCTGGTAAGGGGTGACTCAGAATCCTCACTTCCTATCTCTACAGAGTCATTTACCACTGCTAGGGCTCTCTTCTTTGACTTCTTTTTAGTAACATCAACCTTTTGAGAGATTGATGCACTTGGTTGCCTATCCTCTACAGTGGTGTTTTCAGTAGGATTTCTGGATGGGATAGGAAGGCTGGGGATAGACTGTGCAGCTCCTTCAGTCTTAGCCTTCCCTGTCCAGGAAAGTTCATGATATATGGGCTTATCAAGTGGATAAGACTCAAATGTGTCCTGCATATGCTTGGTCACACTTAGAATCACATACACTTGATTCCTTGTGTCCAATGAACCAAATAGTATTTTGGACATGGACTTGGAATAAGCCATTTTAGTGTTATCTATACCCTCCAATTCATGGATATTTGCATCAAGAGAATTTAAAATAACTTGAATGAAACGAGGGTAAAAGATGTCATTACCTCTCCCACGAACTGTCCTCCCTAACCTTTGAGCCAATTCCTTGAGGATGATTGCTCCAACATTGATTTCTTGGTTGTAGGCTAGGGAATAGGCCAGCTTCACAGCAATGTGACTGATATGGTCCCATCCTGTTTTCCTGCATAGAAACACCTTCTGGAGTGCATCAAATAGAAATGACCACTCCCTTCTTACAAATTTCTTGTTCAGCTTTCCAGTATCTATCTCATCTGCATACCGAATGAGGGTCATGAAGTCTACTATTTGAGCATCAGTAGCTTCTTGGTCATGACCCGCCACCTTGAACCCCAATGCTTCATTTATTTCCTTTTCCCCAAACTGGAAGTGTTTGCCTCCAATTGAACAAGTAACCTCCTGGAATGAAGTTCCATCTTCTCTTGCCATTGTTGATACCAACGCCGTGCGCCAAAATCCTTCCAACACATCGACATACAGTGTAGGGTTCAAGGTTAGGGCTTGGCTGAGGTAGGAAGTGTTCAAGAACCGTACAAAACACTTGTACCTTGGTTTAGCCTCAGCCTCAGAGGGAATGGTGAGAAGATTGGTTTCTTTGGGGATGGTTAGAGGAATAGAGGATGATACTGTTTGAGATTTGGGTGCCATTTCAAGAGAGAGAGTAAGAAGGAGAGTAGAGAATTTGTGCTTGGGTTTGAGAGTTTGAGAGCAATAGACAAGATGAAAAGTTGTGAACGGTTAGAAAAAGGTATTTATATGATAGAGACACTGCGATATTGAGTTATGAATATGTACAGTCTATATGTATGTCGCGAAGTCAATAATAGCCTGTACCGCAAAGTCTTGCAAAATATATCGCATAGTCTCAACAATGAACTATGTCGCAAAGTCTTCAAAATGAAAGGATCGGGGAGACTTTGCGATATAGTAGAAATACCCTGTCTAAAGCTCTCTTTTAGGAATTTTAAGCAATTTGTCAGACTTTTATCAAATTTTGAAATAAAATTAATTTAAATCAAAATTCTGTCAACTATGAAGACTTGTCGATATAGTTATTCTAAGTCGCGAAGTCATAAAACTAACTGTGTCGCAAACTCATGAAATGAACTATGTCGCGAAGTCTCACAATCTCAACAGTTTGCGATATAAGTCTGTTTAATTTGAACTATGTCGTGAACTCTGAAAATCATCTATATCGAGATGTCTCAAAAGCTCACAACTCCACTAACAAATATGATTTTGAAAAATATGCAGTAAAATACTGAAATATTTATAAATCATATCTCAGCTAATTTTCACTCCAAACAAATAGATCATTTAAATACAGTGAAAATTTACTGCTGCAACTATTAACCAGCATATTTACTTAGAACAACTGAATGAAGGATTGAGCATTCCAATTTCACTCACAAGTCTGTTGAAGACTGCTTCATTCAGAGGTTTAGTAAATATGTCAACTAGTTGTTTCTCAGTTGGAACATAAGAGACTTCTATGGTACCATTTGCAGCATGTTCCCTAATGAAATGGTACCTGATCTCAATGTGCTTTGTAGTAGAATGATTAACAGGATTGGCAACTATGGATATTGCACTAGTATTATCACACATTAGAGGAATGTGTTCTAATACTAGCCCATAATCCATGAGTTGATTTCTAATCCAAAGCAATTGAGCACAGCAACTTCCAGCAGCAATATATTCAGCCTCAGCTGTGGATGTTGCTGTGGACTGTTGTTTCTTACTAAACCAGGACACTAACCTTTGACCTAGGAATTGACAGCTTCCAGAGGTGCTCTTCCTGTCAATTCTGCATCCAGCATAATCAGAATCTGTGTAACCAACCAGGTTGAACCCAGTGCCCTTTGGATACCATAGCCCAAGATTAGGAGTCCCCTTCAGATATTTGAAAATTCTTTTGATGGCCATCATGTGAGATTCCTTGGGATCAGACTGGAACCTTGCACAAAGGCATGTGGCAAACATGATGTCTGGCCTGCTAGCTGTGAGATAGAGTAGGGATCCAACCATTCCTCTATAGACCTTGATATCAACTCTCTTGCCTTTCTTGTCTTCATCCAGCTTGATTGCAGTAGACATAGGAGTTTTAGCTGGGGATGACTCTTCTAAACCATATTTCTTTAAAAGATCCTTGACATACTTAGATTGGTTTATAAAGATGCCATCCTCCCTTTGATGTACTTGCAGGCCTAGGAAGTAGGTTAACTCTCCCATCATACTCATCTCATATTTACTTTGCATCAACTTAGAGAACCTTTCATAGAGTTTTTCATTTGAAGAGCCAAAGATGATATCATCCACATAGATTTGAACAAGAATGATATCATTTCCATGCTTCTTGAAGAATAGGGTTTTGTCAATTGTACCCCTGGTAAATTGATGCTCAAGAAGGAATTGAGATAGAGTTTCATACCAGGCTCTTGGTGCCTGTTTGAGTCCATAGAGCGCCTTGAGCAGTCTATACACAAAGTTTGGGAAGTCTTCACTTTCAAAGCCAGGTGGTTGAGACACATAGACTTCTTCAGCAAGATCACCATTGAGAAATGCACTTTTCACATCCATTTGATACACCTTAAAATCTGAGTGAGCTGCAAAAGCCAGGAAGATTCTTATGGCTTCCAGTCTAGCTACAGGTGCAAATGTCTCATCATAGTCAATGCCTTCTTGCTGACAATATCCTTTGGCAACCAGCCTTGCTTTGTTTCTTACTACCACTCCTTCTTCATCCATCTTGTTTCTGAACACCCATTTGGTGTCAATAACATTCTTTCCTTTTGGAGGTGGCACTAGTTCCCATACTTTGTTTTTCTCAAATTGATTCAACTCTTCTTGCATGGCAACAATCCAATCAGAATTCTTCAAAGCTTCTTCAATTAATTTAGGTTCCTCTTGTGACAGAAAGCAGCTATACAGACATGTATTTAATGTTGCCCTTCTTGTTCTAACTCCCTCACTAGGATCTCCAATGATTTGATCCCTAGTGTGGGCTCTGTCCCATTTCCTTGTGTGCCCCTGTTCATTTCCTTGATCTGTTCCAATCTCATTTTGGTTGACAGTTGCATTCTCTTCTTCTCCCCCTGTGTTTGTGAATCCTTGCACAGGTGTTTGAAGAAGATTGTCAACTTCAAGAATTTCATTTTCTAGAACAGTTTGAACAGGGGGTTCATCTTCACTTTCAGAATCCTCAAGATAACCTTGATTCTCAAATCTCAATAGCACACTGTCTTGATCACTTGTTTTCAGTCCTGGAGTTTTCTTGTCATCAAAGGTAACATCCATGCTTTCCATGACTTTGTGTTGCTCAGGTACAAACACTCTGTATGCTGTCCTTTCCAGAGAGTATCCAATGAAGATACCTTCAAATGCCTTAGCATCAAATTTTCCAACATGCTCAGAGGTATCTTTCATCACAAAACACTTGCTTCCAAACACATGCAGGTGCTTGAAGGATGCTCTTTTTCCAGTCATTAATGAGTAAGGAGTTTTGCCAGACTTCTTATTGATTAATGTTCTATTTTGCACATAGCATGCTGTGTTAACAGCATCAGCCCAAAAGCTAGTGGGTAGCTTTGCATCCAGCAGCATTGTCCTTGCAGCTTCAATGAGAGTTCTATTCTTTCTCTCAACTACTCCATTTTGTTGAGGTGTTCTAGGAGCTGAGAATTGTTGAGAAATTCCTTTATCTTTGCAAAACTCATACAATGTTGAATTTCTGAACTCAGTCCCATTATCACTTCTCAAAGCAACTACAGAGGAACCAGTGCTTTGTGCTTCTTTATCAACTCTCTTGATATGCTCTATTATGACTTGGGGTGCTTCATCCTTGGAGAATAGGAATTCCACCCAAGTATATCTTGAATAGTCATCTACCATCACTAGAGCATATTTCTTTTTGGAGAGGGACATTACATTCACAGGGCCAAATAAGTCCATGTGAATTAGTTGCAGAGGTTTTGAGTTTGTATTGAGCAACTTGTTCTTGTGACTTGATCTTTTAATCTTCCCTTTCTGACAAGCTTCACATGCTCCATCTTGCACAAACTCCAAGGCAGGCAAATCCCTGATGAGTTCTCTCTTGGTTAGAGAGTTCATTGCCTGAACATTCAAGTGAGACAGTTTCTTGTGCCACAGCCAGAATTCCTCATTTGTGGCTTTTGTGTAGAAACAACAAATTTCTCCCTTATCTGCAGCCTTGAGATTAGCTACAAACAAGCTTCCTTTCTTCACACCAGTTAGAACAACTTCACCACTTTCCCTTTTTGAGATTGAACAAAGGTCTTCATCAAATTCCACTTTGAAGCCTCTGTTGGTAAACTGTCCAATACTCAAGAGATTATGCTTCAGTCCTTCAACAAATGCTACATCTTCAATAATGACATTTCCAGATTTAACACTGCCATATCCCATTGTATAACCAATGTTGTCATTTCCAAAGGTTACTGATGGGCCAGCCTTTTCCTCAAAATGTGATAGCAGGGCCATATCACCAGTCATGTGACTTGAGCATCCACTGTCCAAGATCCATATGACTCTTTTATTCCTGTTGCCCTGCATTCACAAAGTGACTAAGTTGTTTTTGGTACCCACACTTGGTAGGGTCCAGATGATTTAGAAACATTTTGATTAATAATTCTTCTGTCATAAATTGCATTTCTCATAGTAGGAGACTTCACTTTTTCTGTGACTTTGGAGTTTACACTCTTAGGCTCACATGAAGTTTTCACCCTCTCAACCCTGATTGGGGACCCTGTCCTATGAGAATGTATGTGTGTGTGTGATTCACCAGATTGTGCAGAATCAAGTTTATGTTTAAGAGATAAACAGTTAGCAATCACAGTCACATAGCATGTCATGCAGTTTGACTTACCACAGAAAGAATCATGACTAGAATTTATGCTTGAAGAAAGGTTACTTAGGTTGTCAACTTCAACAATTTCAGGCTTACTACACTTATGAGTCAAATGATTAACAGATAGGCATTTTTGACATTGTTTCCTGGGAGCATTTGGCATATAAGCATAGTTGTTTCCTTTGTTAACACCAACTTTACCATTTCTGTTTTGTTTCCTTTTCTTAACAACTTCTTTCTTTGCTTTAGGACTCTTGACAAGATTGTCTTTGGTCTCTCTCTGATTGACAAGTTCAGGAAAGGAAGAAGTGTTCTTAGCAGCCTCATCTTCTTCAAGTAGTTGTTGCTTGATGATCAGTAGTTCCTCATCAAACTCAACAACACTCTTTCTGAAGATGGGCTGTTCAACACTTGACAGTATGGTTGGGGCATTTTTGTTTGTAAAAGTTTCCTTTCCTTTGCCCTTGACTTTCTTCCTTCCCTTGTCATTATCATAGTCAAAACCAACTCCAACCTTGCAGTCTTCAGTGTGTTCCTTGTGGTAGGTTTGAATAAGTTCAGAGGAGTTTTTGAAGCTTCTTAGTTTCAGTTCAGTTTCAGCAATTTGTTCTCTAAGGGCATTCTCTATCTGCTCAGCACAAATCACTTTGTTTTTGAGATACTCAACCTCCTTTTTCAAACCATCCAGGTTCACAACCATTAACTCAAGTTGCTCATTCTTTTCTGTAAGCTCAACATTCTTAGCAGTTAGTCTGTCAATTTCTTCATTAGCTACTAACATGCTAGTATGAATATTAAACATCTCAGTGCTCATATCTTCAACAGTTTGCTTATATTGAAGGGGAGTCATATCAAGAGAAGTAAGAATAGGTACCTGACTTGAATCACCTTCATCAGAAAATGCCATCAAGGCATAGTTTGAGTACTCTTGTTCTTCTTCTTCATCAGAGTCATCCCAGCATTTTCCCTCAGCAATAAAAGCTTTGCCCTGTTGTTTCTTGAGTAGAGCCTCATACTTAGCTTCAAGCTCTAAGTATGCTTTGTCCTTCTTGACTTGTTTAGGCTTTTTGCACTCAGTGGCAAAATGCCCAAGTTCATTGCAGTTATAGCACCTTATTTTGGTCCTATCCACACTTCCTGTCTTGTATCCACCTTTAGCAGCACCAGCAATCCCTTTTCCTTTATTGAAGGTGTTTGAGCCACTAGATCCACCAGTGTTTCCATTATTGAACTTGGACCTAAATGGCTGCTTTCTTTTAAACCTTATGTTAGGATACCTCCTAGCCATATAAGCAAAAGATTTGTTTTCCATTTTGTCCAGCTCATCTATACTGTAGAACTCATCCTCTTCAGGTAAATCATACACAACCTGAGTTTCATCACCAGTGTCTTCAACTTCCAGTTCCTCAATCTTGACCTGACTGATTTTAAGAGAGTCCATTCTTTGACTTAGGTTGTCAGCAATAAGTGCACAGGAGGTATTTGCCACTAATCCTTGCTTTGCTTGAATAGATCTCTTTTGAAACAGCTCTAACTCATATGTCTTTAAAACACCATACAACACATCAAAACCAATCTTTGTCAGATCTCTTTCTTTAAGGGAAGAGATTCTTGGTTCCAAGTGATCTGGCAGAGTTAGTAGAAACTTCATATTGAGCTCTTCTGTCTCATAGTGTTTGTCATAGAGTTTGAGCTCGTTTATCAGCTTGTTGAATCTCTCAAACACTTCTGTGATTCCCTCTTTTGGCTGAGCCATGAAGGCTTCATATTGTGAAACAAGAATCTGCTTCTTGTTCTTTCTTACTTCAGTAGTTCCTTCACAGAGCACTTCTATAAGATCCCACATCTTCTTGGCACTAGTACAATGAGCAACAGTGCCATACATGTTGAAGTCCATAGATTCACAAATGATAAGTTGAAGATGTCCATCCAATGCTACTTTTTCCTTTTCAGGATCAGTGTATTTTAAGGGATCTTTGGGCACATGTTTTGCTGGTACAATCTCAGTGCCAATGGTTGTTTCACCAATCTCGATCATTGGAATGAAGGGACCATGCTTTAGAATATCTAAATACATGGGGTTAGAAGCTTTGATGAAAAGCAACATCTTCTTCTTCCATAAACTGTAGTGCTCCTTGTTAAAGGGAGGAATCTTGATACTGCTTAGTTTCTGTGAACTCATTCTTGATCTTTTCCTGTTTGTACGTTAACAGCCTACGCTCTGATACCACTTGTTAGAAATGAATACTACTAGAAACTAGACAGAGGGGGGGTGAATGGATAGTTTGATGTATTTTTCGATTCTTGAAAACTAAGTAAACAACTGTATGTGATTATGATATGTAATATGCAGAAAGTAAATAACACACACAATCACTTTAATCTACTTTGTATAAGCAAATTAAATACTACAGCTTTCCAGGAAATTCACAATCGAATTTCTGGCTTCTAAACAAGAACAGTTTGAACTTGCTTGCTTACAGAGAAAAGAGCTTAGCAAATAACTATGTGTATCTCTCTTACTCCTTACAGTTGTGTGTGCACGATATATATATATTCACCTATACAAACTAGGCACACACAATATTACACAGCTACCCCTTCTGAAAGTCCAACTTGTCCTGCCATAAGAAGTTCACTGTGTCAGGAAGGACCACCTGCTTTTCGGAGTCTTTCCCGTTTCTGTAGCTGCTTGTCTCTTATCTTTCTCTCCAAGTTTAGCTGTAGATTTGCCATCTGTTCTTTGGACCACCTTGCCAGAACAAATGCTTCAGTATTTGTCTCCTTTGATTCTTGGTTCTGTACCTTGATTTGTCTTGTTATAAACGGCTAAGTGTTGATATCGTGAACTCCACTTTATCACTGACTTCGCGATCTCCCTTGTGAGGACTACGCGATATAGCCTTTGAAGACTTTGCGACATAGGTCATTTGATGACTATGCGACATAGGTCATTTGATGACTATGCGACATAGGTCATTTGATGACTATGCGACATAGGTCTTTTGATGACTATGCGACATAGGTCTTCTGAGGACTTCACGATCTAAGCTCTTTTGACTTTGCTGACTTCAACACTTCACGACATGTGTCTTGAGGACTTCTCGACATAGTACTAAATGGACTATGCGATATAGCACTTCACGACATGGATATTGGTGACTTCACGACATAGCTTTCTTTTGACTTTGCTATATAATGCCTTAGACAAATTCCTGCAACTTATTTCTTCATAGCCTTATTCAACTCTATCCTGCTGCATGAACACTTCTGAACTTCTACCAGGATAATTATTCAATGGCCTATATACATTCTAGATGCAAGAACTTTACTAAGCTCATTATAAATCTGAGCATACATGATAAAGCTATTGTTCATGAGAACAAGACAAGTACATTTAGAGACCTATACTCTATCCCAGTGATAGAAATCACTAGGTCATGTAATGTGACATAGTCACATAGTGTAGGCTTGTTAATAGTGGTATTCAGACATGTCTTGAGCCTAACATATATAATCGGATTCAATTTTGTAATACATAGAAAAATAATTTTTTTACAAGATTCCATTATATGTTTTAGAGTTATATTCTGAATAATTTATAATTTAAAATATTGTTTTTTTTTGGAAATTGGTATATTCATTTTTTAAATTTAGATATTTGACATTTTAAATATGTTTAGAATTTTTTATTTAATATTTATTATAAGATTGGTATATGTATTTTAAAAGTAAGATATTTTTAAAAAAATATATACTAAAAATATTTTAAAGATTCACCTAAGTGTTTTAGAGTAATTTTGTGAAAATATCTTATTTAAAATTTTTTTAATTCAATATTATTTTTTTTACAAAAATACACAGAAATTATATTTTTTTAACGAGATTTTCTGAAGTATTCTAATACAATATTTTTAATGTTATGTGATTTTTAATCTTTCAATTCATGAAACAAGTTAACGCACGACTTTTTAATATTAATTAATAAATTAATATTTTATTTTTCAATTATTTTTAAATATAAGCACTCTAATATTTTATTAAGATTTTTCCAGTGTTGGTTGGATTCACTTAAGTGTTTTATAGTCAATTTTGAAATTTTTTGCTATTTTAATATAATTAAGTTTACTATCACCTTTTGCGTAACATAAGAAAAGTTCTTTTTTTACAAGACTCTATTTATTATTTCAGAGTAAAATTGTGAATTATGCATATTTAAAATATTTAATATTTTTAAGTTTAAATTGTCATATTCAATTTTAATTTTATATCTATAGATTTGAATTTTTTTATAGCCTTAGATTTTTTATTTATTTAATATTTATTATGAGATTAGTATATTTATTTTAAAAATTAGATATTAAAAAAATGTACTAAAAATATTTTGAAGATTTGCTTAAGTTTTTGAGAGTAAATTTGAGAAGTACCTTATTATGAAAAAAAATGAAATTCAATATTTTTATTTTATAAGATTTTCTTAGGTGTTTTAGTATAGTATATCTCGGAGTTAACGTAGGACTTTTAAATATTACTATTTAATTAATTACTATTTATATTTTTCAATTAATTTTAAATATAAGGTACTTCAAGATAATATTAAAAATGTTCTCTTAAGTATTGTAAGAGTCACTTAAGTATTTTGGAGTAAAAAAATATTTAGTTAATGGAATTTTAATAAACTATTCAGATTCCTTAAAATAACTTTTTAATATATATAGCTAGTTTTCTGTGTAATATCTATTTTAGTGAATATTGAGATTCCTTAAATTGTTTTTCTAGATACCTATATTTTCTATATTTTCAATTTTTGGGATTTAATATAATATTATATTGGAACACTTAGTAGAACACTTCAATAATTTCAATAATTATTGTTCAATTATGTGATTTTATAATGATAAATGATTGAAATAGTTAAAGAAATACATGGTTGGTAGGATAATAAATTATAGAATACATTATGAATATGGAAACAACTACCAAGACAACCTAAAATTACATAGGGGTTTAAGGTCATATATACAATTAAAACAAGAAGAAGAATACAACATTTACAAAAATAGACAAATAACTACCACACAACTCTAAAACCCTCTCTAAAGTCAAATTCTAAGATGCACATAACCCAGGAACACAATACATGATCATACATGATCAGGGTACTGCAGCTCCAATCCCAACACTTCTCCAATCCCTACACTTCACACTACCTTCCCTTGAAAAATACCATCAAACAAGAATGTAACCTACCCCACAATAGGCCGACAGTTTAACATCTCCAGCAGAAGGCAAAGAAAACCTTTAAAATCATACTAAAAAAAAATTATGAAGGCACCTGGGAACACGCATATAATCTCTGCAAATACAAGCCCACGCATTACCTATTCAAGAAAAAATTGTCCATGACACGTACAACAACTATATTACAAAAGTAGAAATCCTAAAATTAAAAAGTCTCAAATAGCAAACAAAACAACAAATGAAAAAAGGTTGTCAGTATTCAGCAGGAACCAACACAAGATAAGGAAACACCAGCTGCAAACTTGATTGGATCACCGAAATACGCCTTTACTTTATCAGTTTCCATATGGCAACTACTGTTCTGTCTCACTTGTAGGCAATTAGTAATGAACATATGAGAAGTAGCTGTTGGAGTTGAGTTGGAGAATGTCGATGACAAGGATGTGACCATGGACATTAGACACACCAATATCAATGCTTTGACCCATTTTTTTAATCTATATGACAAAACGTAATCATTCAAATTTTTCTTGCAAAATCAAACACTATGTTAGTTTAGAGAACTTATATAGAACTTATTACAAGAATATATGCATGTTTCAAAATTATTATAAAATAGTTAATTTAGGGCTTATAGAACACATGTCGGAAGATCTTACAATCGTCCACTTCGGTTGGTTTTCTAAAAGCGAGGTTACCACGTTGCTCAAAAATATAGGATTCATCCGTTACAATACTCTTGAATGAGAACTTTGTCCATCTCTTTCCACATACCGATAAAGGTATGATAAAGGAATAATAAAGAACACTTTTCTTTAAAAAAAATACATGATAAGGGTATAATAAAAACGACAAGAACACTGATAAGAATATGTAACTGAATCGTATATTATAAGAATTTGAGAAAGAAATCCTTCGCTTACCAGTTGATAGCTTCATTATTCTCCATAGCTATTATGATATGTTCTTTTTGAAGATGTGTGACGATATGTATGAATGATACGTAATGATTAATCATAAACCTGTTATATTATGTACTTGTAATTCTTGATTTGTTTCCATGTACAGAATGATTATTGATTATATTAATTACACACCAATTAACATACTTACCATACTTAATAGAATCTGTTACAAGTAATTAGTATACAATGTAGTAGTAGTGACCCTGGACATATGAAATAATAACAAGAATGCCACTGAATAAATTGACGGTCTAGATGATGGTCTCTTAGGTCTCTTGATAAGGAGGGTCTCCATGGAACCTTACCCTATATATATATATATATATATATATATATATATATATATATTCTAGGGAGAACTTCTTATTAGGTGTATATTTATACTATTAATTAGTTGTTTGTATGAAAGTATTAAAGCTAATTAATTATTTACCAAGTAATTACTTAATTTCTTATGCCGATCTAATTTCTTAACTTCTTATTACTAATATGTTCTTGTATTTTCTATTATATTACATTAAAAAAGAAAGTTTAGGAGAGCAGAATGTTAAGATGGTAATTTCATTTGAAAAGAAATATTACGAGAATATCAAGATAATAATAAAGGTAAGTTCAAAATAATATAAAGTAATACACTTTTTTTTTAATTTAGATTTTTGAAAGCAAGAATATTATAATTGAATATTTAGTTTCCTCCATTTGTAATATTTAGTTTCCTCCATTAGTAAAGATCTATTATATATTTACTTTTTCCATTAGTAGAGATTTTAAATGCAAAAATTTTATATTTACTTTCCTCCATTAGTAGAGATTTTAAATGCAAGAATATTAAAATTTTATATTTAGTTTCCTCCATTAGTAAATATTTAAAGACAATTGAGATTTTTTTTTAGTTTTTGGCATTAATTACTTAATTTCTTATGCAAGACCTATCTAATTTATTAACTTCTTATTTACCAAAATTTTCCTGTATTTTCTATTATATTACATAAAAAAGAAAGTTTAGGAGAGCAGTATGTTAAGATAGTAATTTCATTAAAAAAAATATTATGAGAATATTTAGATAATAATAGAGGAAAGTTTAAAATAATGTAAGGTAATACACTTTTTTTCTAATTTAGATATTTTGAAAGCAAGAATATTATAATTGAATATTTAGTTTTTTCTATTAGTGATATTTAGTTTCCTCCATTAGTAAAGATCTATTGTATATTTACTTTCTCCATTAGTAGGGATTTTAAATGCAAAAATATTATATGTTTCCTCTATTAGTAAGTATTTAAAAGGTAATTGAGATTTTTTTGAATTTTTAATATTATTAATTCAAAAAATTGTGAAAATTAGAAATAATTAATTCAAAAAATTGTGAAAATTAGAAAAATAGAACGAAGCGATCTGGATCCGAACACAAATTTATTGGGGAAAAAAGTCTGGATCTGATTTGTATACATGATAATCCGATTTCTTTAGACCCGAAATTAGGATAATTTGATTTTGAAATTTTATGGTCACGCCTAATTAAGGTAGCTAAAAATTTATTACTAATATTTTTTGATTATTATATTATGAAGAAAAATGATACGGAACTCAACAAAATTTTTCAAAATATCCCCCCGATAACATATGTAACATGTCTGGCTTTGTAGAACATATGAAATTTGTTGGCCAGAATATTGGACTCCGTCGCTTAACAACTTTAGCTACATTCAAACAGGGATTGAAATACAACTATTAGAGTAAGAAATAGACAAACTAAAGTCATGCGAAGCTAGGCTGCACAATATTGCAATAGACAAGTATATAAACTAGTTAGAGCTCAAACTTGTTAAATTTTGTTTCAGTAAATTAGGACAGATCCAACTAAAATATATTTAATCATGAATCATCTTAGGAAACAGAACAAACTTTGATACACAGCTTCTTTAAGCATGGTTCACATCAGCTTCTTTTGCCAACAGGAGTTCATGTTATTCCGGTGTTTGACAACCTGAAGCTTCTCATTGTGCTTGCCAATTGAAAGAAGCCCATCTTCTCCAATATTCCGTTTCATCCTTCAATTGTCAATGCGAAACTTCCTCAGTAACTTGCACTGCTTCGCCTCACAACTGAAACAATACAAGCATTTGTGTAATTTGAGTTCCAATTATATGTTAAAATCTCCAATTTTGAACAACTAGATAGAGCTGAAAGGCCAGCATCAGTGACTTGCACCTTATTCAAATAAACTTCAGACAAACTATTTTCTCCATTTGCAACAGTCTTAATGATGTTAGATTCTTTAAACTAGTTATAAGTCGTGCAAAACACTGAGGCCAGTGATTATCATAAAGATCCTTCAAACACATAGATTTTAGAGAAGACCCTAAAGCACAAGGATATTCAGTCTTTCAAGCATATAGAATTTAGAGAAGACCCTAAAGCAC
Organism: Heracleum sosnowskyi; assembly: GCA_030848705.1. Taxonomy (NCBI): domain Eukaryota; kingdom Viridiplantae; phylum Streptophyta; class Magnoliopsida; order Apiales; family Apiaceae; genus Heracleum; species Heracleum sosnowskyi. The sequence continues at coordinate 17,418,323 of CM061237.1, forward strand.
AAGTATATTCAGCCCAGTACTCTCTACACGGAGGTCCTTGACAAAGGTTTCCTGGAGAGACGAGGAGCAAGAGAGTCAAAGCATTCAATCCTTTGGCCCCAAACTTACAATTTCGACATGAAACTTTTTCAACCAGAGTGGCATCTATGGAGTTTGAAGGTTGTAGGATTAGGACATTTAGTGCAGGTCAAACTCAATGCTTCGTCCTTTAGACTCTGGATGGAGAATTCTGTATTTACATGTAAAATTTCAACTTTTGAAATATTGGATAGTGCTGAATTGCCAATATCACCGACATGGACCTTATTTATGTAAACCTCAAACAAAGTGTTATCTCTAACTGCATTTATATTCAAAAAATCACGCTAATCATCTAAGCAGTTCTGTATTCTTAATGATGTCAGATTTTTTGATCCAGTTAAAAGTAATTTAACTGAGGCCTCGGACAATAGTAATTTAAACTATAGTGCAAACAATAATGAAGCTTATATATTCAAATGAAGAAGCCGCTGCACCAGGATATATGAGCATAATAGCACGACCCTCAAGTCCCTTGATAAAGATACCTCGAGAGACTAGGAGTGAGAGAGCAAACCTTTCAATGGTTTAGCACCAATCCAACAATTTCGACATGAAAACTCTCTCAAACGCATGGCATTGGTACCTAATGCAGCTATAGAGGAGTTCGAAGGTTGTAAGATTACTGCACTCAACTGAGATCAGTTCTAATTCTCAGTCCCTTAGAGTTGTTTGGTTGAGCATAGCTTCTGCATTGGATGGTGAGCTTGGTGGTACAGTACAGTCGAACCATGAAAACAGAGACTGAATAGAAGTGATATCAATAGATATTTTGTCAGTTATCGTATAATTTTGGTTACTTTTCAATCTAATGATGTCTTGATGATTAATTTTTGATTTTAATCTTTACAATATACAAGTTTTGTTATTTTGAATTCCATCTAATGAAAATTTATGTATCCTTTCTGAAGTTATAAACTAATTAGAGTTAGAGCTCAACACTTATAAAACTTTATTTTCGGTAAATTAGGACAGACCTGAACAAAAGCTTATAAATCTAACCATAAATCATTGTATGAAGTAGGACAAACCTTTAATATACACTTCTTTAAGGCTGGATCAGCAGATTTTGCCAGAATGGCCTAATCTTCGTCCGGTGTTTGACAACCTGAAGCTTAGCATTATACTTGCCAATTGAAAAAAGGCCATCTTCTCCGAGGTTCCATTTCGTCCTCCTTTTGTCAACGTGAAGCTTCCTTAATGACTTGCACTGCTTTACCAGTGAGACAATACTAGCACTTGTGCAATTAGGAGTTGCAAGTAAATGTAAAATCTCCAATTTCGAAAAGCTAGAGATAGATGATAAGCCAGCATCAGTGACTGGCACCTTCTTCAAATAAACTTCATACAAATTACTCTCCCCAATTTCAAGCATACTAAAAATATTATCCCAATTACCTACGCATCGCAACAGTCGTAATGATGTCAGATTCTTTGATCCAGTTATAAGTGGTGCAAAGCAGTGAGGCGACTGATGATTATAAAGATCTTTCAAGCATATAGATTTTAATGAAGATGCTGCTGCACCAGGATATATCAGCTCAACCCAATCTCCATGCAAGTCCTTGACCGAAATTTCTTGGAGAGACGAGGAGCCACAGAGCAAAGCATTCAATCCTTTGCCCCCAAATTTACATTTTCGACACGAAAACTTTTTCAAACGAGTGGCATGCCTACCTAAATCGGCCATACCATTGTGAGTCACCAAGTAACATTTACGGAGTTTTAAGGTTGTAAGATTACAACATTTAGTGGAGATCAAACTCAATGCTTCGTCATCTAGACTATGGACAGGGTATTTAGCAGTTACATGTAAAATTTCCAATTTTGAAAAATTAGATAGTGCTGATGAAAAGCCAATTTCACTGACATCGACCTTGTCTAAATAAACCTCAACCAAACTGTTGTCTCTATTTGCAACCATATTTATAACATCACCCAAATCATTCAGGCAATTTTTTATTTTTAATGATGTCAGATTCTTCGATCCAATTAAAAGTGGTGCAAACCAAGGAGGAATTGGATGGTCGTAACAATAACCATAATGAAAACAACGATCCAAGCTTATAGATTTTAATGAAGAGGCAGCTGCACCAGGATATGCGAGCATAATATCACTACCCACATATCTCCTGATGGAGATAACCTCGAGAGACGAGGAGCTGGAGAGCAAAGCATTGATTGATTCAACACCAAGATAACAATCTCGACACGAGAACTTTTTCAAACGTGTAGCATGGGTACCTAATGCAGCCATACCAACGTCAGTCACGTCCTGGTCGGTGCTGTCAAAGAGTTTGAAGGTTGTAAGATTAGTGCACTTAATTGAGATCAATTCTAATTCTTCGTTGCTTAGACTTTTTTTGGCCTTATCAGATCTTCTTGTGCATCGGATGACGAGCTTGGTGACAGAGTCGAACCGAGAAAACAGAAATGGAATAGACGTGATACTGATCGATTTGGAACACAGTGAAAGATGTCGATGGTTCGAACCTTGGAGAAAAAGCCATTTACGACAAACAAGGGTGCATGATTTAAGATCTCTGTGCCTGACTCTCTGTAATATTATGGCCGAACATTCGTCGGGAAGCTCTGATATAAGGTCTTTGCCATCAGGGGGCGGCTCCAGTAGTACAGCGGCTAAAGTAGAGCGTCGAGGCATGGACAGTGGTACACGCTTGATCACATAGTTCGACAACAAGATATTGTGGTTATGCTAGGGGTCGGTAAAATCGAATGTGCTGTATTCGGTTATGTTATTAGGGTTGATAAAAAAATTCGTTCGGTGTTCGAAATTCAGGTACTACGTATGATCGGGTTGAAAATCCAATTATTAAACTAGTATTTTACCCGTGCTACGCACCAAAATTACTATTTCATAATTTATAAATTAATTACTATTAAAACTGAATAATTTTCTTTAAGTTTTAAGAGATTTTGTACGTGTTTAGGTATCACAAAAAAGTTGATTTATAGCTTAAATTGAGTAAGTGTCATATAAGTGATAAGTTGATGAATTCTTATAAGTTATACGGGTGTTTGGATAAATTTAATTATAAGTTAGGGAAGAATTTGTCAAATTAAATTTGAAAAAATAATTTTTAAATACAATGATTTCAACACTTGTATTTTAAATTAAAAAATATTTAAAAACACAAATGTTAAAAATATAAAATATTAGAAAAATAAAGAAATCAAAGAATAAGTTGATAAGTTAAGTAAAATATTGGTAATTTCTAACATTCAACTTATCAACTTATAAGTGATAAATTATTGATATGGACAGAAAAGTAATTGTAGAAATATAATTGACGGTCCAATAAAAAGGCTCGATATTTAATGCCCAAATCCCTGATTATTTATTAATTTCGTAATTAATAAATAAGGAAATTATACAGCTCATAAAAGAGTCCAAATATGACAATATCTTCATAAAAGGATTCAGAATCCCAATCAAATATTACGATGAGTCACAACACTTATCATATGAGGATAATACTTGCCTGCCAAGCAAAACACTCCTTATCAGTTATCAATAACGAGACTTATCCATTAAGTCTCCTAAACATACTCTAAATACAAGGCTCCTGACGCCTATATAAGGACCCTCGTCCTTCATTCTAGAACTACGTTTTATTGACTTGATTCTCTATACAGCAGAGATACGTAGGCATCTTGTGAGGACCGATTTAGTCCCGAAACACAAGAGCAGTCATAAAAGCTTGAACGCTCATAAACCCTAGCATTTAATTTACAAGGTACGTTTTTTTAATCCATAACATTTGGCGCCGTCTGTGGGAAGAAAACATCAACCATGGCAAACACCCGAAGAACAACTCGAGCTTCTGAAGAACTTCCTATCACCTCCGGGGCTGATACTCACGGAAGTCAACCACCACCAGTTACTAGTACTGAAGGGACGAATATCCCCACCAACACTCAAGGATTTGAGATCCCAATTGAAGGGACGAATCCCCTGCAAGTGGTCATTCATGGATCTAATTCACAAGAGACCACTCACCAGCAAGCAATCACAACCTCCCCACTACTCATGAGTGCCCCGAGGGGCCTTCAACTACACACTACTGATCTCCCTCAATATGTAAATCAGACCCTGGGGATGCCTACCCATACTAGGCCCCCTCGACCCCCGGTGGGCGGTAGTGGTACTACTCTGGTACACCATGAGGCTTACGTACCCCCTTACGTCCAAGGTTTGGAACCCCTGAACCGACAAACCCAAACTCTTCAAATGTTTCGAGACGATTTCTCTGGGCCTTACACTGAGGATGAAAACTATAATACTGATGATGACTATCCACCGCGAAGGAGACGTTCTGCAAACAAGGAGCCAACCACTCAGGAAAGGATTGCAGCCCATGAGGCAGAGGTTGCAAAACTCAAAAAGAAGTTAGAGGAGGAAGAGGCTGCAAGAGCAGCCGGGAAGACTCCGGTAATTAATCTGGATCCTACTCCTCCGAGATCCAGAAGGGTTGAAATCCCAAGAGGAGATCCTACTGTATTGTTGCCCCTAGGAGATCCTGACGATCCTACACCACCCTTCACACAAGAGATAATGAAAGCCACTATATCCAGGAAGTTTAAAATGCCAACCATCAAAGCTTATGATGGAACGGGTGATCCCGCAAATCATGTAAGAACCTTCTCAAACGCACTGCTGTTGCAGCCTGCCAATGACGCTGCAAAGTGTAGGGCGTTCCCACAAACTCTAGCGGGTATGGCTCAACGTTGGTATAGTCGCCTTCCGCCCAATTCTATTGGATCCTTCAAAGAGCTGAGTAAGGCATTCATCAATCAATTTGTTAGTGGGAAGATACATGAGAAAAGTTCTGCCTCTCTTATGGCGATTCGACAAGGCAAGAATGAAACATTGAGAGAATACTTGAGTAGATTCACTAAGGAGGCTATAAAAGTCCCAGATTTGGAAGATAAGGTGGCTATGATAGCCCTACAGCAAGGAACTACCGATGACCACTTCAGGAGGTCTTTGGCCAAACATCCCCCCGAAAACATGTTGTCACTGCAAGATAGAGCTGGGAAATATATCAAAGCTGAGGAGAGCATGAGAAAGTACGAACCCATTGCTACTGGCAATGGAAATTCAAAAAAGAGAAAGGATGCTCCAGAATATGATGCAAGAGAGAAGTATCCTAGGACATCAAAAGATTCAGATTCACCACCCAAGAAAAGCAATTTTGGGCCAAAGTTCACAGAATATGCAAGATTGAATACTCCCAGGAGTCAAATTCTGATGGAGATAGCAAAGGAAGAAGATATCAAATGGCCGAAGCCTATGAGGGCCGATGTGTCAAAAAGAAATCAAAACCAATACTGTCGGTTTCACAAAGAAGTTGGCCACGAGACAGATGACTGCAGGCAGCTGAAAGATGAAATTGAGTTCTTGATTCGAAGAGGAAAGCTTGGTAAGTACACCAAAGATGGAAACCAGGGAAGTCAGAGAGGAAATTATGAAAGGAAAGACTACGATAGACGGGACAATGATCAAGACCGAAATCCCAAGCCCCGAGGGCCTGTCATCAATATGATATTTGGAGGGCCAACTGCGGCCGGACCTTCCAGAAACTCCAGAAAAGCTTATGCCCGTGAGGTAATGACTGTGGTTGGAGAAGCACCGAAGCGTGCCAAGACTGAAGTATCTTTGAATTTTGACGATTCAGACCTTGAGGGAGTGAAATTTCCCCATGATGACCCTCTGGTCATAGTACCTGTGATTGGGAACTCAGAAACAAAGAGAGTTCTTGTTGACAATGGAGCTTCAGTAGACATCTTGTTCCATGATGCTTTCATCAAGATGGGTTACACTGACTCTCAGTTAACACCCTCAAACATGCCCATATATGGGTTCAATGGAGTAGAATCGAAGGTAGAAGGCACAATTCAACTCCCAATGACAATGGGACAAGGTTCGAAGACATCTACTCAAATGCTGAATTTCATAGTTATTAAGGCAACTTCAACCTACAATGCAATTCTGGGAAGAACGGGACTTCATGCATTCAAGGCTGTTGCCTCGTCCTATCATTTGAAGATCAAATTCCCTACAAGGAATGGGATTGGTGAAGAAAAAGGTGATCAGAAAATGGCTAGAAGCTGTTATGTAGCCGCGTTGAGGCCTGATGGAGTTGGGGGGCAGGTTCTCCCAATTGAGGACATGGACATCAGAAATGATGAAGAAAGGAGAGGAAAGCCAGCTGAGGATCTTGTTCCCATCCCCTTGATCCCAGGAGAACCAGACAAGGTCACCTACATTGGAGCTTTACTACCTGAATCTACAAAAAGTAAGTTGACATCCTTTCTTCAAGAAAACAGTGATGTATTTGCTTGGACAGCAGCTGATATGCCAGGGATTGATCCCCAATTGATAACCCACAAATTGAATGTGGATCCTGAAAGGAAAACAGTGAAACAAAAGAAAAGAAATTTTGCCCCGGAAAGGCAAGAAGCTATCAAGCAGGAGGTAGAGAAACTCTTGGAAGCAGGCTTCATTGAAGAAATTCAGTTCCCTGAATGGTTGGCTAACCCAGTGATGGTCAAAAAGGCTAATGGAAAGTGGAGAATGTGTGTAGACTTCACCGACTTGAATGATGCATGTCCCAAGGATTGTTTTCCCTTACCGAGGATTGATGCTTTGATAGATGCCACTGCTGGGCACGAGATGCTAAGTTTCATGGATGGCTTCAGTGGATACAACCAAATCAAGATGCACAAGGACGACATCTCCAAGGTATCGTTCATCACCGACTTTGGTGTTTTCTGTTATTTGGTAATGGCATTTGGACTTAAGAATGCAGGGGCAACATATCAAAGATTGGTGAACAAGATTTTTGAACCACTGATTGGTAAAACAATGGAAGTTTATGTGGACGACATGCTAGTCAAGAGCCTCGACAAGGCAGACCATATAAAGCATCTTCGAGAAGCATTTGAAGTGTTGAGGCACCACAAGATGATGTTAAACCCAGCGAAGTGTGCCTTCGGGGTTGGCTCAGGAAAATTTTTAGGTCTGATGGTCTCCAAGAGGGGAATCGAAGCTAACCCCGACAAGATCAAGGCAATCCTAGACATGGAACCACCCAAGTCTGTTAAGGATGTGCAGAAATTGACAGGAAGAGTTGCTGCTTTGGGAAGATTCATCTCCAAGTCAGGAGAAAAATGCTTACCTTTTTTTAAAGCACTCAAGAATGTGAAGAATTTCGAGTGGACACCTGAAAGCCAAGAAGCCTTTGAGGCCCTGAAGAAATACATGGCTGAAGCACCACTGTTGGCAAAACCAAAGCCAGGAGAAATCCTATATTTGTACTTGGCAGTATCCGACACTGCCCTTGGAGCTGTTTTGGTAAAGGAAGAATTGAAGGTTCAGAAACCCATTTACTATGTGAGCAAGATCCTGCATGGGGCAGAAATAAACTACTCTACCATAGAGAAGTTTGCCTTAGCTTTGATAATGGCCTCAAGAAAACTACGTCCGTACTTCCAGGCGCACAAGATAGAGGTTTTGACTAATCAACCTCTAAGGAACATTCTGCACAGTCCTCGGGTTAGTGGAAGGTTGATCAAATGGGCTATTGAGTTGGGGGAATTTGATATCAAGTATAAGCCTCGTACGGCCATTAAAGCCCAAGCACTCGCTGACTTCATGGTTGAATGTACCATTGACAACCAAGAAGTCGGGGGGCAGGAGGAAGTAGTGGAAGGCAGCAAAAATGAAGACATGGTGTCCAAGGAATGTTGGGTGCTCTATTTTGATGGAGCATCAAAAACAAAATCAAGTGGAGCTGGTTTAGTGCTGCAAAGTCCTGATGGATTCGTAATAGAGTACGCACTAAAACTTGACTTCCCAACGACAAACAATGAGGCTGAGTATGAAGCTTTAATTGCTGGCTTAGGGCTGGCTGGAGCCCTGAGGGTCAAAACTCTAAAAGTCTGTGGAGACTCAAGGTTAGTGGTTTCTCAAGTAAATGGAGAATTTGAAGCCAGAGATGAAGTCATGGCTAAGTATCTGAAACTTGTCAAAGCCATCATGACTCAGTTTGATGAATGCTATGTGGAGCACGTTCCGAGGGAGGAAAATGTAAAGGCTGATGCCTTGTCTAAATTTGCCTCTTCTGAAATTGAAAACTATGCAGGAAGTGTATACTTCCAAGTCTTGAAGACCCCAAGCATCAACGGAAAGCTGGTAGCGCCCATTGGTATTACCAGTTGTTGGATTGATCCTATCAAAGCTCATCTGGAAACTGGGTGGCTGCCCAACGACACTTCAGAAGCACGAAAGCTATACGTCAGAGCACTAAGGTATGCCCTAATTGAGGGAATCCTATATAAGAAGTCTTTCATCATTCCATATCTGAAATGTTTGAGACCTCAAGAGGCAGAATTGGCCCTAAAGGAAGTACATGAAGGAATCTGTGGGCAACACTTGGGGGGCAGAGCCTTAGCACATAAAGTCACCCGTCTAGGTTTCTATTGGCCAAGCATGCTTGCTGATGCAAAAAGTTATGTGAAGAAATGTGAACGGTGCCAGAAACATGCACCAGTGGTTAGGCAACCACCTGAGATGTTGACATCCGTAAACTCACCTATCCCTTTTGCTATGTGGGGAATGGATATACTTGGGCCATTTCCAATGGCAAGTGCACAAAGAAAATTTCTGATAGTAGCAATCGACTACTTCACCAAGTGGATTGAGGCTAAACCTTTGGCCAAGATAACCACCAAGCAAGTGATGCACTTCTTTTGGGAAAATGTGATATGCAGATATGGAATTCCACGAATACTGGTCACGGACAATGGAACTCAATTCAACAATGACGAGTTCAAGAAGTATTGTGATGAGAATGATATCAAGTTGCGCTTCACTTCTGTTGCCCATCCTCAAGCAAATGGGCAAGCTGAAGTTGCAAATCGAATTATCCTAGATGGACTGAAGAAAAGAGTTGAACGCTCCAGGAATACTTGGGTAGACGAATTGCTCCCCATACTATGGGCATATCGTACTACTTGTAAAGTTACCACTGGAGCTACCCCTTTCTTGTTGGCATATGGGGCAGAGGCAGTGGTTCCAGTGGAAATTACTCACACGTCTCCAAGAGTTGAGGCTTATGAACCAGAAGCTAATGAAGAAGGCTTGAGGCTAGCTTTAGATCTAATTGACGAAGTTAGAGATGAGGCGAATGCCAAGATAGTTGAACATCAGAAACGAGCATCTTTCTACTACAACCTAAGGGTTAAAGAGAGATTCTTTCGTCAAGGGGACTTAGTCCTTAGAAAGATTGAAGCATCTGGAGTTGGACAAAAGGGAAAGTTAGCCCCAAACTGGGAAGGGCCCTATCGGGTCAAAAATGAATATGGATGAGGCTCGTACAAGCTGGAAACTCTGGAAGGGATTGAAGTACCTAGAACTTGGCATGCTGCAAACTTGAAAGTTTATTATGTTTAAGTGTTTCCCAAGTGGATTCACTACTAGAAATAAGGTTCGACGAAACCAATCCAAGTTTTTAAACTTGAGTATTATGTAAGGGTTGATCCCATTTTTAAAGTTATGAATTCCATATTCTTATGATTTCATTATATATGCAATGCCTCATGATAGACATGTGAACTAAGCATGCAAAATCAAGAAAAGCTAAAATAGACTTACTAAGAAAGTTAAGTTAAAACCCCGAAGGGTAAGTTCAGAAAAGAACATAAATAAAGATAAAAGCCACGCAGGGCCAACCTATGCTATATCATCCTGAGGAATCTCCTCCTCTAAGTTAAGGGGAACATCATCCTTAGCAGCATCACCCAAATCTCCATCTCTAACTGGCTCAGAATCCAAAAAGAGCTCAGAATCATCAATGGGCTGAGAAATGGGGATGGCAGTATCCATGATAGTGTCCTTGGATGCCCCAGATAAATCAGGAACATGGAACTTATCCAAAGACACTCCTTCGATCTTCGTTCCCAACTCTTCAATGATGGATTCCCAACAATCCTTGAAAGTGCTAGGAAAGTTAGCATCATACTCAGCATTAAGGAGATCATCAAACTCCTTAGATGCTCTGTACTCAGCAATAACATCCTCACGACCTCTTTGGAGTTGGGCCTCCAGCTGCCTAACCTTCTCCTTCTCATCTACAAGCTCCCTCTCAACTCCTCTGAACATCTCAAAGTTCGAGGTAGAGGAAGCAAAATATCTGTCCCTGTCCCTCTCAGCAATCAGCTTTTCAGCTCGAACTGCCTTCAAGTTGTGAAGGGCAGCTTGGTGATAGGTGTTAGCCTATAAAACAAAGGCATATATTTTAAAATGAACAATTAAAAGAAAGATTAAACAAAAGTGAAAATTACTTACAGAAGCAAGGGCTTGGGCCCCAAGAAGCTCAATCTGAAGGTCCTCCGAGGATTCCACGACATGGGCCACGTCCCGTGGAGTGACCACATTCCTAGACCACTCTGCCGCAGCCCTGGAATCACCAACTACGGTATCCCTGTTAAGCAAACCCCATTTTACCACAAATGGGTTGGGATCCTCGTCAACAAGTACAGGCCGCTCAGCCAAAAAAGCAGGCACCTTCTCCACAGCAGGGGATCCATCAACGGCTTTCTTCCGCTTGGAAGGCCTATCTATCTCCACGATCACCGCCTTAGAGGCGTGATCCTCCCTCCTCTTGAAAATAGCATTCAAGGCAGTTTTGGCTGGAAAGAAAAAACAAGTGTTACAATCATATTATATGACAACAAAGAATAAAAGAAAGAAAGTTAAGTTATATACCCCGAGGCTCAAGGGTGCTAAGCCCCATAGCTTGAAGGTTATCCTCAGAAATTAGGAGATTGCAATGATGCAAGCAATCATCCGTCAGGAGTTGAATTGCCGCAAGATCATCTACCCCTAATTTGAGGGACCTTAAAGAACCATCCGTAGCCCTTGTGAAGTTAGGACAAAAATAATTGTTCCAATCATCCCCATCTAAGTAAATATAAAACCACTCTTTTTTCCACGAAGGAAGAGAGTCGGGAGAAGAACCAGAAACGAAGCAACTACGGTTTAAGGTTCGATATTGAATCTTAACCCAACCTATATCATCTGGAGCATTTACAAATTTAAAGAGATATCTAAATACGGATACACTAGGTTCTACCCTATGTTTCATGCATTGGGCCAAGAAGCAGTATATGAATCTCCACCCATTGGGCATTAATTGTGTGGGACAGATTTTGACCTCAGCTAATAAACGAAGAACAAACGGGTGAGGAGGAAGGCGAAAGCCAGAATGAAAAGTTTCCTTGTACATCCTAATGGCCCCAGGCTTAGGATAACATGCCCTATCATTTGGGCCAGGAGCTACGGCCCTATAAGGGGCCTTTATGCCGAAAAGAACGGAAATATCATCAACTCTACTCTGTTTGTATTTAGAAGGAATATTATGGGCCTCTAAATGAAGAAGATTTGGGAAAGCATCCCCAAAATCAGAAAGTAAATCCCTAAGGGAAAAAACATTTGCATGAACTAGAGATTTTGGAGGTGGATTACCTCGATTTGCTCTGGCAGGGCGAGAAGGTTGAGATAACTGGGATTGAGATGAGCTTGAATCCGCCATTAAAATCCTTCCGAAGAATGCCTGAACCCAGAAAACTTGGTGGAGAAGATGAAGATTGAAACGGAAACTGGAAAATGCACGGTGGCTTGAATGCCGGAAATCGCTTTACCACGGAACCCTAGCAGAGCTTTTCTAAGGAAAGTTTCTGAGAAAATTTAGTAGAATGATTTTGAAGTGTGGAAAATAGAAGTTCTACTCCACTCAATTTATAGAAGTAATAGCCGGTGACAACGTTCCAATGAACCGCCTATAGACGGTATCTGGACCTGGAACAGGTCATTGGGCCTATCATAGGCGGGAAGCCCAAATAAATTCAAAATTTGAATTGCAAGTTCTAGAAGAACCTGGAGAATCGCTAGGCGGGAAGCCCAAAAAAATTTGAATTGGAAGTTCTAGAAGAATCTAGAACATTCAACATATAAAAATATGTATGGTTTAAATATTAACCAAACAAAGGAAAAAGACCCGACACAAGGCCCAATTTCGAAAAACTTATGTTCAATGTTCCCTTGGCGTTCATACCAACGTCAAGAAACTTATTAAGGAAAGCTTCTAAAAAAGCACGCCCAGGAGACATTGTTGCTAAGCGTGGCAACCTAGAATGTCTCTTAGGCGGGGATACCAACGCCAAGAAACTTATTAAGGAAGGGCCTCAAAAACCCACGCCCAGGAGACATAGTTCCTAGGCGTGGCAACCTAGGACGTCTCCTGGGCGGGGGTATGCACGCCCAGAAGCTCTTTGAGCCATTCTTTCAAAAACCCACGCCCAGGAGACATAGTTCCTAGGTGTGGCAACCTAGGACGTCTCCTGGGCGGGGATATGCACGTCCAGAAGCTCTTTGAGCCATTCTTTCAAAAACCCACGCCCAGGAGACATAGTTCCTAGGCGTGGCAACCTAGGACGTCTCCTGGGCGGGGGTATGCACGCCCAGAAGCTCTTTGAGCCATTCTTTCAAAAACCCACGCCCAGGAGACATAGTTCCTAGGCGTGGCAACCTAGGACGTCTCCTGGGTGGGGGTATGCACGCCCAGAAGCTCTTTGAGCCATTCTTTCAAAAACCCACGCCCAGGAGACATAGTTCCTAGGCGTGGCAACCTAGGACGTCTCCTGGGCGGGGGTATGCACGCCCAGAAGCTCTTTGAGACATTCGTTCACAGACCCACGCCCAGGAGACATTGTTCCTAGGCGTGGTAACCTAGGATGTCTCCTGGGCGGGGGTATGCACGCCCAGGACACATAAATAAAGGAAAAATAATTGTTATTAATTATTTTCCAGGAAAGTGGAGCAAAAATTCGTGGAAAATAACATCTCGAATCTCGAAAAATGACAATTATAACTTCTACAAAAAAACCTCGAGAAAGGTCAATATAATTTCTACGAAAGCTTAAAAAGTTTTCCCAGAAATTGGGGGGCAAATGATATGGACAGAAAAGTAATTGTAGAAATATAATTGACGGTCCAATAAAAAGGCTCGATATTTAATGCCCAAATCCCTGATTATTTATTAATTTCGTAATTAATAAATAAGGAAATTATACAGCTCATAAAAGAGTCCAAATATGACAATATCTTCATAAAAGGATTCAAAATCCCAATCAAATATTACGATGAGTCACAACACTTATCATATGAGGATAATACTTGCCTGCCAAGAAAAACACTCCTTATCAGTTATCAATAACGAGACTTATCCATTAAGTCTCCTAAACATACTCTAAATACAAGGCTCCTGACGCCTATATAAGGACCCTCGTCCTTCATTCTAGAACTACGTTTTATTGACTTGATTCTCTATACAGCAGAGATACGTAGGCATCTTGTGAGGACCGATTTAGTCCCGAAACACAAGAGCAGTCATAAAAGCTTGAACGCTCATAAACCCTAGCATTTAATTTACAAGGTACGTTTTTTTAATCCATAACAATTATCAAATAAGCTGAGTACACAAACACCCCTCATAAGCTCTTATCAACTTATAATGCATAAGTTATAGCTTATAAGATAATTGTTAACGAAAGAATTTGGTGATAACAAATTTGGGGATTGCTGGAATAACGAATTATGAAAATAGGGGGATTTTTAGATTTTGGATGTTTGAGGTTGGACTTGAAAGGTGTCTCGACTTGTTATATGTGTCGGATCCTATTCTAAGATGCATGCGTACCCTATATTTATAGGGATCAAGCCAATACAATTCTATTATAGGATTGTGTTTTTAATCCCTTTAATTATTAGAGATGTATTTGGAATTAGTAGATTTTATCTTTTTATATTTAGATTGGGATACCTTCCTTATTTGAAGGATATCATTTAGAGATATTTTCTATAATTAATTGGAGATTATTCCTCGTTTCAGAGAGAGGAAATAATTAACTTGAAAATTAAGTTAATTATTAATAGATTCATATTGGGAAATTAGGGGATAATTGGGACAACCAAAAATATGGCGTAACAACTACCCCCAGTTCTTCAGTGCAACTTGATGGACTGGAGAACTAAGCGTGTTTTGATCTTCGGAATTTCCTTAGTCAATGAAACAACTTTAAGATCCTGGAAAATTATGTGTTAATATTTGATGTGAAATGAAATTTTATTTTCATATTAAAATTTATTAAATGTTTTTAGCTGTTTAAATGTGTGGGGAATTAGAAATTATTTTGAAAAGGATGTCATACTATTTTATTCTATTTTAATTATCGAAAAGAAAATTTAGATCGTTCCCAAATTATCCGGGAAATTGGTATATCGTTTGTACCAATATTTCATTCGTTAAAGTGGGAAGTATTCGGAAATATTCGTAATAGAGGTATTTTGGTTCGTATATCTTTTATTAAACGATACTTGTAGTTATCCGTACATTCTGGATGATTATCGTCTCGTAAAACGTGTATTCTACTTTATTAAAGATTTAAAGCGTATATTCTGTTAAATTGTATTTAAAGCGATCCATCGGATCAATATCGATCCAAAAATGTCGTTTGGGGTATTATTTTCCGTTTAATATAAAAAGGCGAATCGTACTTTGTTTTGCGTATAATAAAGCTTAATTACAGTTAAAAATCTAAAAACCCCTGAAACGTGTTCTTCGTGGTCTTGAGAATCAAAATCGATTTTGAAGGTGTTATTGAAATCAAAATTTGAAGTTCAAAGACTCAAATCAAAGATCTTGAGCTCTAGTTTCAGAATCCTCCAATCGTTTCATCATCTGATAATTTTTCAATTTTATACGAATTTTTCTTTAATTCTGGAAAATTAGGGTTCATGTGAAATTTGGGGCTTTTTGATTCTGAGCTTGTTCATGTGAATTGATGATATGTATAGCTTCGTATGGATGTAAGGAGTCCAATTATGTGTTCAATTTCATTGTTTGATTCCTGGATTAGCCAATTCGAAGTTAGGGTTCTTGAGCTTAAATTTGGGTTTTTCAATTTAGGAATCGTTCGTTGATTTTGATGGTTCCAATAGCTTTATATGGTCACATACAATCGATTTGCATGCTTAGTTGAATTGTTTTAACCCGTTTTAAGCTAGTTCGATTGTTGGACTTTTTGTCAAAAACTTTGACTCATTCGTACATAAATTCTGTAGATTGTTCGCGTATAAGAATATGGGGGTTTGATTGTACATGTTTCAGGCTTCGTTTTGACATATAGAACGCAGAGTTTGGTGTTGGTTTTGTGTTAATCGGAGTTTTGGCCGGACGCCGGCCAGAAACTGGAAAACCCAGTTTCCGGCGGGTTGTTCTTGGCGACCCGATGGTGTTCTTCGTGACCCGTTTTCAAAACCCTAACCCGACCCGGTTTGATCTTAGAAACCCTAATCTATTTTCAGAAAAGTGTTTATGTGATTTATTTTTATAAAATAAATAAAAAATGGTTTAAAAATCCTAAAAATCATATATTTGATTTAAAAATACATTTTATTATGCAGAAATTTTTATAAATTCATAAATATTTATTTAAATTTGAAAATTGATTAAATTTAATTATTTTAATTAGTTTTGATTAATAATTACTTATTTAATTAATTGATTAATTCTTTTAATCAGCTAATTCTTAATAATTAATTATTAATTAGATTTAATTAATTAAAATTAAGTTTAATTATTTTCTAGCTTGGTTTATTTATTTAAAAATAGTTTGAGTGTTGGAATTAGTCAATTAATTTTTATATTAATTGATTAAATTGTTTTAAATCCTTATATTGGGATAAATGATCCGATTTTTGACCTAAAAATATTTCAAGGTTTAATTCCTTTGAAACGAGAGTCGAATATTTTTCTAAAATTATTTCTTAGATGTTACGAGACTTCTGTGATTTAATTATCACAATTAAATGACGATATGTGCCGTTGACTTAGATGTTGACTTTTATAGTATAGAGATTTTCGACGAGCGTGATACGTGGGTTATTTATTTGATTAACCGTGACTATTCCATCAATTGAAATATGGTTGTCTATGCAACAGAGACTATTGGACGAGACGAGTCAGATTATCGAAGTGTGTTAAATAAGAGATATCGGAAAAGGGATGATATATTGTTTACGACGGATTGGGTTATTGGTGAGGTGACGTAGCACCAAGGGGACGTCAACACTCGTAGAGGACATGTGCAATTATTTTCTTCCACTAGAGATATCGACACGTGGATTCAAAATGGTAGGAGCAGACTAATGGTATTCACGAGAGCGTTAAAGCAACGAAGGACGGAAATAGAGGATCGTGCTATAAGACAGAATAAGGAAGGAATCGTATTATTTCAGCCTTACGAATTAGCTAAGGACCAGAGGCAAGTGTTTATACCCTTGCTTATTAATTGATTGATGTTTCCTTGAATTATTATTATGCAATTGGCATATTTTTCCCTAAATTTTAAATGATGACTCTTTTGCATTGAACTGCAAGTATTTTATTTAATCTCGTAAATTGACGAGTATTCCTTTATGCTTTATGAACTTAGATTCATATTTTTATGTTGATTGGAAAGATATAATTATTATATTGAAACGATTGAAAAGAGAGTTATGGGCCGTATACTAAGGCTTTCTTTCAAAAATCATGATTTAAAAATATTAGGTTGGAATATTGCCAACCCTAGATGAGTGGGAACTTGTGAACCCTATGAGGGTAAAATGTTAATTTAAAAATTTTGAAGTTGTGGTACTTGTTCTACAAGTATTCCATTTTCCATCTTGCACCTATGTAAGCATTGTTTCCCCTATTTGTAAACTTCACCTTGAATCTTTCTTAAACTCGAACTTGGCTTTCTTATCAACGGTTGAGGCCATCTAGAGCCTGTTCTTTGAACCCTACTCCATATTGAGCTGTTGCAAATTCTGTTGTTATTATAATGCTTGTTTTATATCAGACTTAACCTTGTTAAGCATGTTATTGTTGATTCTTCATTATCATCCCAATTGTTGCATCGATCTCGTCGATACTAGATTATATTGTTATTCCTTGATGAATTCTTCATAGTTGAGTTGTTTCCTGGAACGTGAGTTTTCCAGCGATCGTTGTATTAAGGTTGTCGATTCTTCCGACACCTGGCTGTCGTAGGTAAGGTTGTCAATTGTGCTGACACCTGATGTATATAAAATAGAATTGGAATGTTTTGAAAAATGAGGACCAAATTTATGGTCGAAGTTAAATAAGGCCAAGATGGCCAAGGATCCAGTGGAGGGCTTTGCTATAAGCAGGTCCGGGGTTGATGCGTGGCTGGCCAGCAGCTCAACCTTTGATTTGAATGAGATAAATAAAAATCCAATTCTAACATACGTTCTTATTCTGAGATGAGTTACATCCATATGTTTTGTACTTGTGAGTTATGACCTGATTCTCAGGTTTAATCATTGCGTGAAGTTGTTGGTTCGTTGATTAATAATAGTGGTTTCAATCTTGCTGAAATCACTTACTCTTAATACATTTGGATTCCAAATAGTCGAAATCCACTTCCTTGATTCCATTGGCAGTTGTGAGATATCTATCTAGATGAGTTATAATTATTCCATATTTTCTACACACTATTGTATTTATTGTTGATTCGGTCACCGTGACGACCAATATAAATCTTTTGTGTTTTAAACTATTCAGTTGCGAGAAACTAAATGAAAAGTTGTGGTAAATTACTAAACTTGATTTGAAAAGTGTTGAGTTTACAAACGTTCAAAACAGAAGTTTGTTTATTTGAAAATCCAAAGCTTATTTTGGAAAATTTTATATCATACTTGATAATGCACTTGCTGAGCAATTCTTTCGCTCATACTTGCTTTCTTTATATATTTTAGCCTTTCAGTAAGAAGGTATATTGGCAAGAGTTGTCCGCGTAGCCGGTCAGAGATGGGAAATGATAGTAGCGTAAAGATGTTTTGATCCAGAGCAATTGGAGCTAGTGATAGGTTTTGTATACAGATGTTCTCTATTAATTATTGTATTGTATAAGATTAGTTGCCTGGTATATTTCTTATCGAAGTTATACTAGTATTGTAGATTGTATGTAAAGAGAATGGGTGTAAAGAAGGAAATTAATTGTAATGGAATTTTGGATTCTTGTTTCTAGCACTATAACCTTTAAAGATTCTAGGTAGAGTTGGGGTCACAGATGTTATTATTGTGTTGATTTATGATTGAACAGGTTGTTTGAATTGAGAATGCAGTGTGACGACCAAATCCTCTGACCCCGGATTTGGGGCGTTACAACAACTAGGAGTAGAAGATTAGTTAAATAATATGGAGCAGATAATTACCCGTAATATGTCTGTAGATGTGAGAGAGACAACATGATGTGCCCGTAATATGTCTGTAGATGCGAGGGAGACAACATGATGTGCCCGTAATATGTCTCTCTCGCATCTACGGAGATATTCGTAAAAATACATTCTGCAACCAAATCAACCAAATGCAATGTTGGTACACTTTAGTTGATTTTGGTGGATTGTGAAAATTTTAAAATTGAATTTATATATGTAAATGTGCAGCAGGTTGTATGCAGTTGCATATGTAGTTGCAAACAAATGGATTGTGAAAATTTTAAAATTGAATTTGGTTGCGCAACATATTGCATGCAGTTGCTTATGTGGTTGCAAACCGGTTGAATTTGGATGATTTGGTTGCGTAACGTATTTTTATAAATATTTTTTTAAAAAATGGTATTTTCACAAAAAGTTTTTAAAAAAAAGGATTTTTTGCAAAAAAAAATTCTGTGTAATTGAGTATTTATGAAAGCCGAAAAACAAATTACGTTATAATTTACGGGTATCCAACAACAATAATTTATTAAGTTTATAAAATTTGGTATTCAACGATTTATTAATTTTTGGTAAATTTGTATACACTCTATCATATCTTTATTTTAAATTCATTTTTCTTAGATGCCCCAAAAAATAACCCAAATTTGTTACCAAATACTTGCATAATTGATAATTTTTCTATTAATATGATGGAACACGTGCATACATATGCTCTCTTTAATTCGATTTTAGACCATTACGTTATTTGGAAATTTTTTTGGTTACCTAGCACTATGAATTACTAAAAAAAGTTGAAATAAATTTCACGCACCCTCGCCAGTCATGCGAGCAGAATGATCAAACATTTTTCCTGTATTAACTTCTTGGTAGCAGGTGTCTTTATTCATTGAACAAGTGCATCATTTTCTCTTCACGTGTCTGTTTATATAGAACACAGAAGTGTCTTAAGAAAATTCACAAGATTACAACATCAAAATCGTGACAATCTACAAGCAAACTTGTAGTCTTATAAGGTACATTTGTCAAATGTTGGACTAACGAGAAAATCAGTTCAATCTACCCTGAATAGGAACGTTCAAACGCGTCGGAATATCCAAGAGAACCCCAAAATATATTTGCCTCATATCCCGGAAAAAATTATCCCCTCATGCAGGGGCACAAGGGCTAAGAATGAGTGGCATTGTCGCATTTAGGAAGAACTATGACTGAAAAAAGTCAGCAAACTGCTTCAAGTACATCATCGTTGCTGAATAGTATAAAATTCCGTAGGGGATTTTCTTTCTATAATACCTTAAAATTTTAGATGGACCTTTTACTTAACATGATATCAAATATCGATTTAGGGGGGGACTCAGATCCCTTGCAATTTGTTGGATGCCTCTCGTATATTATGGAACATTTCACCTCCTGTTGCAAAGTCAGCACTATTTTAATTGGTTAACCTTTTTATTTACACCCTCAAGAACCTTTTTTCCAACTTTAAACTTAAACTTCCTAATGCAACCAGTCGGATATTGTTTTACTCCCAAAAACTTACAACAAGATTTAGAAACGATTAAGGTCACCGTTTTCTGAATTTCACTGATATGTTTTACTTAAAAAATCGACCGTACCCCAAAGATGTACATGCAAATTTTTAAGCAACTGCAGATTGTTTCGTAACACAAAAATTGCAACGTTCTGAAATTTAATTGAACTCAAAAATAAGAGACGTTACAGAATTTAGAGGTTTTCTATGAAATGTCTTATAATTCCCTCTTCAGCTCAACCCCAGGAGCTTATACATATAACATACATGGATAAATTATATATATATTTTTAATTACAGCATACCAAAACTAATACATGAGCAACAAATTACCTGCAGACTGCTTATTTACTTCTTCTTTTATGGTTTATTTAAATTTTATGGGTTCCGTAGTAACTTTAACAATATTTTCAAGTTGAGTGCTTCTTCAGAACTATTTTTTCGACATTAAATGATTCAGATTTTTCTTCCGCATTAGACAATTCTATTTCTTTGAGTCTTCTACGACAACACCAATGGTCGTTGGCAGGTGGAGGGGGAGGGGGAGGCCTGGGTACTACTGATGCACGTGCTTGTGATTCAGCTGCAAATACATTGTAAAACTCAATTAATAAAATACCATCTTCAAACTCACAACTTAATTCAAGGCAAATCTAAACAATAATCACTAATTTATTTATTATTTATATCATCTTCGAACTAAACTTAATTCAAGGCCACATTAGAAGAATTTTAATTTTATTCCCCACAATATATATGGAACCATAATATACTAGTCGATATCCCGTGCGAAGCACGGACCGAGATTAAAATATTAATCAAAATTGGGATAAAATAAAAAAAAATTAAATTAATAAATCTTTGAATTTTGTGGTTATAAGGAATCGAACTTGGGGGAAAGCAAAGAAATTAAATCAAACAAATAAATCTTGTGTAATCATATAATTGTAGGGAATCGAACCCGAATTTTGTGATAACAAATTTGATAAATTTGTTTATTAATAAAGAGTATAGATTTAGAAACAACACGTATTTTATTTTCGAGAAGGAAACAACACTTATTTGATATTAAACGTGAGATAAGAAAAACAAGTACCTGCGAAACTTAAAACCATTATGTAGATGATTATTAGGCTTGAAAACATAACTCTCACCAAAGAGGAGGAATTCATGACTTCTCTCAAAGACTCTTACAGTTGCTTTGTCTAACTTTTGTTGTAGTAGCTGACACAAAAAAATTCTTTAGCTGAAGTGATTATATATAGAAAGTTACAAATCCTTGGTGTCAATTTTTTGGTATCAGGTAGGATCGACGAACTTATGTGATAAATTCAATTCTTTTTCGGTGTTGTCTATTAACTCCTTATATATAATAAGCATATATAATAAGCGTAAGAAAGATCTTATCCAAAACTTTGGTTGGTCACTGTACTATCAAAAGTATACGATCCGTTGGATTATTAAACTATAAATCTTCAAATCAATGAGGACCGTCAGATATAATATTAAAAATTGTATTTGATTATTAATAGGATAGTATTTAAATACTAAAAGATGTATTTTGATAATTTAAACCAATTATAAATAGGTTTTCTATATTGAATAGAAATCTTTATGTAAAAATTCGTAATTATCTTTTCTCTTTATTTTATGGATAGTTCCAGTTAGATAATGATATGGTCAGAAAAGTAATTATAGAAATATAATTGACTATTCAAACAAAAGACCGATATTTAAGGCCCGACACCCTAATTATTCATTAATTTCGTAATTAATGAGTAGGGAAAATATACAGCTCATGAAAAGAGCCTTGATTATGGAAAATTAGTCAAAGAAGGATCTGGAATCCCAATTAAAGGCAATCAATGAGTCATAACCTTTATCAACAAGGAAACGAATTCTTCAGCAAGAAATACAATACTTATCCAATATAAAAAAGAAGACTTATCCGTTAAGTCTCCCAAACATACCATAAATACTAGGCTCCAGACGCCTATATAAAGTCCCTGATCCTACAATCAGAACTACGTTTTTGGCTTGATTCTCAATAACAATTTGAGATACGTAGGCATCTTGTGAGGACCGATTTAGTCCGGATACACGAGTGCAGCCATTAAAGCTCGAAGCTCATTAAACCTTAGCATTAATTACGCAAGCACGTTTTTTAATCCATAACATTTGGCGCCGTCTGTGGGAAGACAACATCAACCATGGCAAACACACGAAGAACATCTCGGGATACTCAAACTCCCGATGATCGCCCCCTCACCTCTGAGGCTGATCAGCCACCGCCGACTACCGGCACACAAGGGGCGAATATCCCCACTAACACTCAAGGACCGGAAATCCCGATTTCGGTTGAAGGGACGAATCCCCTGCAGATGGTCATTCATGGATCTAATCCACAAGAGACCGTTCACCAGCAACCGATCACGACCTCCCCGCTGCTCATGAATGCATCGAGGAGCCTTCAACTCCATACTACTGATCTCCCTCAATATGCGAATCAGACTTTGGGGATGCCAAGCTATGGCATGCCCCCTCGACCCATGGCGGGCGGTAGTGGAACTAATCCAATCTACCATGAGGCATATGTGCCCCCTTATATTCAAGGTCTGGGACCTCAAAATCAACAGACTCGTCAGACCCCTCTCATTCAAGATTACTCTGGCCCATACACTGAGGATGAGGGTTATACAACTGGGGAGGATGTCGCCCCAAGGAGGAGACGTTCTTCACAGACAAATCGGGAGCCACCCCAAACTACAAGGGAGAAACTTGCAGCCCATGAGGCAGAGACTGCAAGGCTCAAAAAACTCCTTGCTGAAGAAGAGGCCGCTCAATCTCGGGGCCGAACGACTGAAGGAATCCCGATAATCAACTTGGATCCACCAAGAAGGACCAAGAGGGCTGAAGCCCCAAGGGGTGATCCTAGTAATCTGTTGCCCCTAGGAGATCCTGATGATCCTACACCACCGTTTACTCAAGACATCATGAAAACAGCTATATCCAGAAAGTTCAAGATGCCTTCGATTAAAGCCTATGATGGAACGGGAGATCCCGCTAATCATGTGAGAACCTTCTCCAATGCACTGCTGTTGCAGTCCGCCAATGATGCAGTCAAGTGTAGGGCGTTTCCACAAACCTTGGCAGGCATGGCCCAACGTTGGTATAGCCGTCTACCTCCCAACTCTATTGGGTCCTTTAAGGAACTAAGTAAGGCTTTCATCAATCAGTTCATCAGTGGAAGGGTGCATGAGAAAAGTTCTGCATCACTCATGGCAATACGTCAAGGAAAGAATGAAGCCCTAAGGGACTACATCAATCGATTCACTCGAGAAGCTTTGAAAGTCCCAGACTTAGACGATAAAGTGGCTATGATAGCCCTGCAACAAGGAACCACTGATGACCACTTCAGGAGGTCGTTGGCTAAACATCCACCAGAGAGCATGTTGAAGCTCCAAGATAGAGCCGGAAAGTACATCAAGGCTGAGGAAAGCATGAGAAAGTATGAACCCATCGCTGGCGACGGTGGAAACTCAAAGAAAAGAAAAGAAACTCAGGAGTACGACGTCAAGGAAAAGTTTCCCCGAACATCAAAGAATTCTGACTCTCCACCCAAGAGAAATAACTTTGGGCCAAAGTTCACGGAGTATGCAAGATTGAATACTCCCAGGAGTCAAATTCTGATGGAGATAGCCAAGGAAGAAGATATCAAATGGCCAAAGCCAATGAGGGCTGATTTGTCCAAACGGAACCAAAATCAGTTTTGTCGGTTCCACAAAGAAGTTGGTCATGACACCGATGATTGTAGGCAACTGAAAGATGAGATCGAGTTTCTAATACGAAGAGGAAAACTCAGCAAGTTCACCAAGGATGGAAGCCAAGGGAGCCAAAGGGGGAACTATGAAAGAAAGGATTATGATAGAAGGGACAACGATCAAGATCGAAATCCCAAGCCCCGAGGGCCCGTGATCAACATGATATTTGGAGGACCAACCGCTGCTGGGTCCTCCCGAAACTCAAGAAAAGCTTATGCTCGAGAAGTAATGACTGTGGTTGGGGAAGCACCGAAACGTGCACGAACAGAAGTGTCAATAGGTTTTGATGATTCAGACTTGGAAGGGGTGAAGTTCCCCCACGATGATCCTCTTGTCATAGTACCTGTGATAGGCAACTCCGAAACAAAGAGAGTCCTAGTCGACAATGGAGCCTCAGTGGATATATTGTTCCACGATGCTTTCATCAAGATGGGTTACACTGATTCTCAGTTGACACCCTATAATATGCCCATATATGGGTTCAATGGAGTGGAATCAAAGGTGGAAGGCACTATCCAACTCCCAATGACCATGGGGCAAGGAACGAATACGTCCACTCAGATGCTGAACTTCATAGTTATAAAGGCAACCTCAACCTACAATGCGATCCTTGGGAGGACGGGTCTTCATGCGTTTAAGGCTGTCGCCTCATCTTACCACCTGAAACTCAAATTCCCCACTCGGAATGGGATTGGTGAAGAACGGGGAGACCAAAAGATGGCTAGAAGCTGTTATGTAGCCGCGTTGAGGCCTGATGGAGTTGGGGGGCAGGTTCTCCCCATTGAAGATATGGACACTAGTGACAATGAGGACCGAAGAGGGAAACCAGCTGAGGATTTAATCCCAATTCCCTTAGTCCCGGATGAACCAGAGAAGGTGACTTATGTTGGGGCACTACTGCCCGAACCATTGAAAGGCAAACTCGCATCTTTTCTTCAAGAGAACAATGACGTTTTTGCTTGGACAGCGGCTGACATGCCAGGGATTGATCCCCAACTAATATCTCACAAATTGAATGTGGATCCAGAAAGGAAGGCAGTGAAACAAAAGAAAAGAAGTTTTGCTCCAGAGAGGCTTGAAGCCATTAAGCAAGAAGTAAATAAGCTTTTAGAAGCTGGGTTTATTGAAGAAATCCAATTCCCAGAATGGTTAGCTAACCCTGTGATGGTCAAAAAAGCTAACGGGAAGTGGAGAATGTGCGTCGACTTCACTGACTTGAATGATGCATGTCCTAAGGATTGTTTCCCCTTACCTAGGATTGATGCCTTGATAGATGCCACTGCTGGGCATGAGATGCTAAGTTTCATGGATGGCTTCAGCGGATATAATCAAATCAAGATGCACAAAGATGACATCACCAAAGTGTCGTTCATCACTGACTTTGGTGTCTTCTGTTTCTTAGTCATGGCTTTTGGGCTTAAGAATGCTGGAGCAACCTATCAAAGGTTGGTGAACAAAATCTTTGAGCACCTGATTGGAAAAACCATGGAGGTCTACGTAGATGACATGTTAGTCAAGAGCCTTGATAAGGCCGATCACATTGAGCACCTCCGAGAGGCTTTTGAAGTGCTAAGACACCACAAGATGATGTTGAATCCAGCCAAGTGTGCCTTTGGTGTAGGCTCGGGAAAGTTTTTAGGCCTGATGGTTTCCAAGAGAGGAATCGAGGCAAATCCCGACAAAATCAAAGTGATTCTAGACATGGAACCACCAAAGACTGTCAAGGATGTCCAGAAACTGACGGGAAGAGTGGCTGCTTTGGGAAGATTCATCTCCAAGTCTGGAGAGAAGTGTTTACCCTTCTTCAAAGCACTCAAAAAAGTGAAGAATTTTGAATGGACAATTGAAAGTCAAGAGGCCTTTGAGGCCCTGAAGAAATATATGGCTGAAGCACCACTGTTGGCAAAACCCAAGCCAGGAGAAATTCTCTATTTATACTTGGCGGTTTCTAACACAGCCCTTGGAGCTGTTTTGGTAAAGGAAGAAGTGAAGGTTCAGAAACCCATCTACTATGTGAGCAAGATTCTACATGGGGCAGAAATAAACTACTCAATGGTTGAGAAGTTTGCCTTAGCCTTGATAATGGCCTCAAGAAAGCTACGCCCCTACTTCCAGGCTCACAAGATAGAGGTCTTGACTGATCAACCTCTAAGAAACATCTTGCATAGCCCTCAAGTTAGTGGAAGATTGATCAAATGGGCCATTGAATTGGGAGAATTTGATATCAAGTATAAGCCTCGGACGACCATAAAAGCTCAAGCACTTGCTGACTTCATGGTTGAATGCACCATTGACAACCAAGAAGTCGGGGGGCAGGAAGTAACTATGGAAGATAAGAAAGATGAGGAAATGACCTTCAAAGAATGTTGGGTGCTCTATTTTGATGGAGCATCAAAAACAAAATCAAGTGGAGCTGGTTTAGTGCTACAAAGTCCTGATGGATTCTTAATAGAGTATGCACTAAAACTTGACTTCCCGACGACAAACAATGAGGCTAAGTATGAAGCTCTGATAGCTGGCTTAGGGCTGGCTGGAGCCTTGAGAGTCAAAACTCTGAAAGTATGTGGAGACTCGAGGCTAGTGGTTTCCCAAGTAAATGGGGAGTTTGACGCCAGAGATGAAGTCATGGCCAAGTACTTAAAACTTGTCAAGGCCATTATGACTCAGTTCGATGAATGCTATGTGGAGCACATTCCAAGGGAGGAAAATATGAAGGCTGATGCCTTGTCTAAGTTTGCCTCTTCTGAAATTGAAAACTATGCCGGGAGTGTATACTTCCAAGTCTTGAAGACCCCAAGCATAAATGGAAAGTTGGTAGCCCCCATTGGTATCACCAGTTGTTGGATTGATCCCATCAAAGCTCATCTGGAAACTGGGTGGCTGCCCAACGACACTTCAGAAGCACGAAAGCTATACGTCAGAGCACTAAGGTATGCCCTAATTGAGGGAATCCTATACAAGAAATCTTTTGTTATTCCGTACTTAAAGTGCTTGAGACCTCAAGAGGCAGAACTGGCCCTAAAGGAAGTGCATGAAGGGATTTGTGGGCAACACTTGGGGGGCAGAGCCCTGGCTCATAAAGTCACTCGTCTGGGTTTCTATTGGCCAAGCATACTTGCTGATGCTAAAAGCTACGTCAAGAAATGTGAACGGTGCCAGAAACATGCACCAGTGGTTAGGCAACCACCAGAGATGATGACATCCATTAACTCACCTATCCCCTTTGCTATGTGGGGAATGGATATACTCGGGCCATTTCCTATGGCAAGTGCTCAAAGAAAGTTCTTGATAGTAGCAATTGATTATTTCACCAAGTGGATTGAGGCTAAGCCATTAGCCAAGATAACCACCAAGCAAGTGATGCAATTCTTCTGGGAAAATGTGATATGCAGATATGGAATTCCACGAGTCCTGGTCACGGACAATGGAACTCAGTTTAACAACGATGAGTTCAAGAAGTATTGTGATGAAAATGATATCAAGTTGCGCTTCACTTCTGTCGCCCATCCTCAAGCCAATGGGCAAGCTGAGGTTGCAAATCGAATCATCCTTGATGGACTAAAGAAAAGAGTTGAACGCTCCAGAAACACTTGGGTAGACGAATTACTCCCTATACTTTGGGCATATCGTACTACTTGCAAGGTCACCACCGGGGCAACTCCATTTCTATTGGCTTATGGAGCAGAGGCAGTGGTCCCGGTGGAAATTACTCACACCTCCCCGAGAGTTGAGGCTTATGAACCAGAAGAAAATGAAGAAGGCTTGAGGCTAGCTTTGGATCTAATTGATGAAGTTAGAGATGAAGCAAACGCCAAGATAGTTGAACATCAAAAGAAAGCCTCTTTCTACTACAACTTAAGGGTTAAAGAAAGGTTCTTTCGTCAAGGGGACTTGGTTCTCAGAAAAATTGAAGCATCCGGAGTTGGACAAAAAGGGAAGTTGGCCCCAAATTGGGAAGGACCATATCGCGTCAGGAACGTATTTGGTCGAGGCTCATACAAGTTAGAAACCCTTGAAGGGCATGAGGTGCTGAGGACTTGGCATGCCTCCAATTTGAAAGTTTATTATGTTTAAAAGTGTTTCCCAAGTGGACTTACTACTAGAAATAAGGTTCGATGAAACCAGCCCAAGTTTTAAAAAAAAAAAAAAAACTTGAGTGCTATGTAAGGGTTGATCCCATTTTTAAGTTATGAATTTCATATTCTTATGATTTCATTAAATATGCAACGCATTATGTTAGACATGTGAACTAAGCATGCAAAATCAAGAAAAGCTAGAAAAGCTGAAATAAACTTACTAAGAAAGTTAAATTAAAACCCCGAAGGGTGAGTTCAGAAAAGAACATAAAAATAAATAGCCACACAGGGCTAACCTATGCTATATCATCCTGATGAGTCTCCTCCTCAAAGTTAAGGGGAACATCATCCTTAGCAGCATCCTCCAAATCTTCATCTCTAACTGGCTCAGAATCCAGAAAGAGCTCAGGAATATCGTCAAAAGGCTGAGATGAGGGGTTGGCAGTAGTGTCCTTGGATGTTCCAGATAAGTCAGGAACGGGAAACTTATCCAAAGACACCCCTTCAATCTTCGTCCCCAGCTCCTCAATAATGGATTCCCAACAATCCTTGAAGGTGCTAGGAAAGTTAGCATCATACTCAGCATTAAGGAGGTCATCAAACTCCTTAGATGCTCTGTACTCAGCAATAACATCCTCGCGACCCCTTTGGAGTTGGGCCTCCAGCTGCCTGACCTTCTCCTTCTCATCTACAAGCTCCCTCTCAACCCCTCTAAACATCTCAAAGTTTGAGGTAGAGGAGGCGAAATACCTGTCTCTATCCCTCTCAGCTATCAGCTTTTCAGCTCGAACTGCCTTCAAGTTGTGAAGAGCAGCTTGATGATAGGTGTTAGCCTATGAAACAAAGGCACATATTTCAAAAAGTGAACTAAAGAATGAAAGATTAAACTTAAGTGAAAATTACTTACAGAAGCAAGGGCTTGGGCCCCAAGAAGCTCAATCTGGAGATCCTCCGAGGACTCCACAACATGGGCCACGTCCCTTGGAGTGACCACATTTCTGGACCACTCTGCGGCAGCCCTGGAATCACCAACTATGGTGTCCTTGTTAAGTAAACCCCATTTAACCACAAATGGGTTGGGATCCTCGTCAACAAGGACAGCCCGCTCAGCCAAAAAAGAGGGCACCTTCTCCACAGCAGGGGAGCCATCTATGGCCTTCTTCCGCTTTGAAGGCCTATCTATCTCCACGATCACCGCCTTAGAGGCATGGTCCTCCCTCCTCTTGAAAATAGCATTCAAAGCGGTTTTGGCTGGAAAGAAAAGACAAACGTTACAATCATATTATATGACGACAAAGAATAAAGGAAAGGAAGTTAAGTTTATATACCCCGAGGTTCAAGGGTGCTAAGCCCCATAGCTTGAAGGTTATCCTCAGAAATTAGGAGATTGCAATGATGCAAGCAATCACCCGTCAGGAGTTGAATTGCCGCAAGATCGTCTACCCCTAATTTAAGGGACCTCAAAGAACCGTCCGTAGCCCTTGTAAAGTTAGGACAAAAATAATTGTTCCAATCATCCCCATCTAAGTAAATATAAAACCACTCTTTTTTCCACAAGGGAAGAGAGTCGGGAGAAGAGCCAGAAACGAAGCAACTACGGTTTAAGGTTCGATATTGAATCTTAACCCAACCTATATCATCTGGAGCATTTACAAATTTAAAGAGGTATCGAAATACCGAGACACTGGGCTCTACCCTATGTTTCATGCATTGGGCCAGGAAACAATATATAAATCTCCACCCATTGGGCATTAGTTGTGTAGGACAAATTTTAACCTCAGCTAATAAACGACAAACAAAAGGATGAGGAGGAAGGCGAAAACCAGAATAAAAAGTCTCTTTGTATATCCTAATGGCCCCGGACTTAGGATAACAAGCCCTGTCATTTGGGCCAGGCGCTACGGCCCTATATGGGGCCTTTATGCCAAAAAGAACGGAAATGTCATCAACCCTACTCTGTTTGTATTTAGAAGGAATATTATGGGCCTCTAAATGGAGAAGATTTGGGAAAGCATCCCCAAAATCAGAAAGTAAATCTCTAAGGGAAAAAACGTTTGCATGAACTAGAGACTTTGGAGGTGGATTACCTCGATTCGCTCTGGCAGGGCGAGAAGGTTGAGATAGCTGAGATTGAGATGAGCTTGAATCCGCCATTAAAATCCTTCCGAAGAATGCTTGAACCCAGAAAACTTGATGGAGAAGATGAAGATATAAACAGAAACTGGAAAATGCACGGTGGCTTAAACGCCGGAAATCGCTTTGCCGCGGAACCCTAGCAGAGCTTTTCTAAGGAAAGTTTCTGAGAAAATTTAGTAGAATGACTTTGAAGTATGAAAATGGAAGTTCTACTCCACTTGATTTATAGGAGTAGTAGCCGGTGACAACGTTCCAATAAACCGTCTATAGACGGTATATGGACCGAGAACAGGTCACTGGGCCTTTCATAGGCGGGAAGCCCAAATAAATTCAAAATTTGAATTACGAGTTCTAGAAGAACCTGGAGAATTGCTAGGCGGGAAGCCCAAATAAATTCGAATTGAAAGTTCTAGAAGAATCTAGAACATTCAACATATAAAAATATATATGAAAAAGATCCGACATAAGGACCAATTTCGAAAAACTTATGTTCAAAGTTCCCTTGGCGTTCATACCAACGCCAAGAAACTGATTAAGGCAGGGCCTCTAAAACCCACGCCCAGGAGACATAGTTTCTAGGCGTGGCAGCCTAGAACGTCTCCTAGGCGGGGGTACCCACGCCAAGAAACTGATTAAGGCAGGGCCTCTAAAACCCACGCCCAGGAGACATAGTTTCTAGGCGTGGCAGCCTAGAACGTCTCCTAGGCGGGGGTACCCACGCCAAGAAACTGATTAAGGCAGGGCCTCTAAAACCCACGCCCAGGAGACATAGTTTCTAGGCGTGGCAGCCTAGAACGTCTCCTAGGCGGGGGTACCCACGCCAAGAAACTGATTAAGGCAGGGCCTCTAAAACCCACGCACAGGAGACATAGTTTCTAGGCATGGCAGCCTAGAACGTCTCCTAGGCGGGGGTACCCACGCCAAGAAACTGAACAAGGCAGGGCCTCTAAGACCCACGCCCAGGAGACATAGTTCCTAGGCGTGGCAACCTAGGATGTCTCCTAGGCGGGGGTACCCACGCCCAGAAGCTCATTGAGCCAATCTTCAAAGACCCACGCCCAGGAGACATAGTTCCTAGGCGTGGCAACCTAGGATGTCTCCTAGGCGGGGGTACCCACGCCCAGAAGCTCATTGAGCCAATCTTCAAAGACCCACGCCCAGGAGACATAGTTCCTAGGCGTGGCAACCTAGGATGTCTCCTAGGCGGGGGTACCCACGCCCAGAAGTTCCTTGAGCCAATCTTCAAAGACCCACGCCCAGGAGACATAGTTCCTAGGCGTGGCGACCTAGGATGTCTCCTAGGCGGGGGTATGCACGCCCAGAGCACAGATTTTCCAAAAAATAAAGGGGAAAATTATTATTAATTATTTTCCAGGAAAGTGGAACAAAAATTCGTGAAAAATAAGATCTCGAAAAATGACTGTTATAACTTCTACGAAAATCCCGGGGAGATTTTCCCAGAAGTTGGGGGGCAAATGATATGGTCAGAAAAGTAATTATAGAAATATAATTGACTATTCAAACAAAAGACCGATATTTAAGGCCCGACACCCTAATTATTCATTAATTTCGTAATTAATGAGTAGGGAAAATATACAGCTCATGAAAAGAGCCTTGATTATGGAAAATTAGTCAAAGAAGGATCTGGAATCCCAATTAAAGGCAATCAATGAGTCATAACCTTTATCAACAAGGAAACGAATTCTTCAGCAAGAAATACAATACTTATCCAATATCAAAAAGAAGACTTATCCGTTAAGTCTCCCAAACATACCATAAATACTAGGCTCCAGACGCCTATATAAGGTCCCTGATCCTACAATCAGAACTACGTTTTTGGCTTGATTCTCAATAACAATTTGAGATACGTAGGCATCTTGTGAGGACCGATTTAGTCCGGATACACGAGTGCAGCCATTAAAGCTCGAAGCTCATTAAACCTTAGCATTAATTACGCAAGCACGTTTTTTAATCCATAACAGATAATAATTATTAAACCATCATTAAATTAAAGATAATTTTGTAAGTTTCGCGTGGGCTGTAAAATCGTTAAAATCTGTTGTCTAAAACTCAAGATAGAGCCCAAACAATAAAGTTATTATCTAAATTTTAATAAATATATTTTTATTATTATAGCACCAATTTAATTTTTTTCCCTAATTCTTTTAAATTTATAAATTCTATTTTTATTTCAATAAAATATTAAAATCAATTTAAGAAAAAATTAAAATCGATCGTCCGTGTACGATTACGACCAAATTAATAATTATAGTTAGATCTTAAATAGATCGATTAGAATTGTTAGATCTAATATTAAAAAGTATATATGATTAATAATAGAATTATATTTAAATACTAAAAAGTGTATTTTGATAATTTAAAATTTTTCTATGTAAAAATTCTTAAATATCTTTTCTCTTGAATTTATGTATAGTTCCAGTTAGATAATAATTATTAAACCAAATATCAAGATAAAAATTCATATCGATTACAATGATACACGTGGACCCTACGTTATAAAGGAGAACTCATGTACATGAATAAATTTAAACACTTTTTTTTTCTGAAGGAACATAACAATTTGATTAATCCAAATTATAATTATATTATTTTACATATAACAAACATAAAAGGATAATATCAAAATATTATTAAAATATTGAGGGTTTCATATTCATAAACGATAATTTTGAATATAATACTTATATTAAAATGTGTATTTGATTAAAGGTAGGATTATATTTAAATACTAAAAAGTGTGCTTTGATAATTTAAACCAATTATGAATTGATTTTATATATTGAATTGAATTCTTTATGTAAAACTTCTTAACCATATTTTCTTTTCAGTTTATTTTATGAGTAGGTCAACTAGTCAAGTTAGATAATAATTATTAAACCATCATTAAATTAAAGATAATTTTGTTAGTTTCGCATGGGTTGTAAAATCGTCAAAATTCAATTTCTAAAACTCAGGATAGAACCCAAATAGTAAAGTGTGTATCTAAATTTTAATAAATATTTTTTTATTATTGTAGAACCAATTTATTTATTTTTCCACTAATTTTTTTAAATATAGAGAAATTTTATGTTCCTGTCAAGAAAGTATAAAAATTAATTAAGAACAAATTCAAATTGATAAAGAATATAATAATATGAGAATAAAATTTTATATAATCATAACATAATTTGTATTCTGTTTAATAATTTTTAAGTAATAATGTATTTTAAAATTTTATACACACTGTAAATAAAACCGAAACATTAAAAGTAAAAGCAGTTAGTAAGATACTTATATCAGTATATACTTGATATCCTTATTATATTAAATACTTATATATAATAATCATAATAGGGATTTTATCCAAAATTTTGGTCGTAGAATATAATTATAATCAGAATAATTATAAATAAAATTTAAGTAACCGTGCATCGCACAGGCTATAAGCTAGTATTATACAACACGAGTATAAATAAATTGAAAAAGGATTTTTTGCAAAAAAATATTCTGTAAATGAGTATTTATGAAAGCCGAAAAACAAATTACGTTAAAATTTACGGGTATCCAACGACAATAATTTATTAAGTTTATAAAATTTGGTATTCAACCATTTATTAATTTTTGGTAAATTTGTATACACTCTATCATATCTTTATTTTAAATTCATTTTTCTTAGATGCCCCAAAAAATAACCCAAATTTGTTACCAAATACTTGCATAATTGATAATTTTTCTATTAATATGATGGAACACGTGCATACATATGCTCTCTTTAATTCGATTTTAGACCATTACGTTATTTGGAAATTTTTTTGGTTACCTAGCACTATGAATTACTAAAAAAAGTTGAAATAAATTTCACGCACCCTCGCCAGTCATGCGAGCAGAATGATCAAACATTTTTCCTGTATTAACTTCTTGGTAGCAGGTGTCTTTATTCATTGAACAAGTGCATCATTTTCTCTTCACGTGTCTGTTTATATAGAACACAGAAGTGTCTTAAGAAAATTCACAAGATTACAACATCAAAATCGTGACAATCTACAAGCAAACTTGTAGTCTTATAAGGTACATTTGTCAAATGTTGGACTAACGAGAAAATCAGTTCAATCTACCCTGAATAGGAACGTTCAAACGCGTCGGAATATCCAAGAGAACCCCAAAATATATTTGCCTCATATCCCGGAAAAAATTATCCCCTCATGCAGGGGCACAAGGGCTAAGAATGAGTGGCATTGTCGCATTTAGGAAGAACTATGACTGAAAAAAGTCAGCAAACTGCTTCAAGTACATCATCGTTGCTGAATAGTATAAAATTCCGTAGGGGATTTTCTTTCTATAATACCTTAAAATTTTAGATGGACCTTTTACTTAACATGATATCAAATATCGATTTAGGGGGGGACTCAGATCCCTTGCAATTTGTTGGATGCCTCTCGTATATTATGGAACATTTCACCTCCTGTTGCAAAGTCAGCACTATTTTAATTGGTTAACCTTTTTATTTACACCCTCAAGAACCTTTTTTCCAACTTTAAACTTAAACTTCCTAATGCAACCAGTCGGATATTGTTTTACTCCCAAAAACTTACAACAAGATTTAGAAACGATTAAGGTCACCGTTTTCTGAATTTCACTGATATGTTTTACTTAAAAAATCGACCGTACCCCAAAGATGTACATGCAAATTTTTAAGCAACTGCAGATTGTTTCGTAACACAAAAATTGCAACGTTCTGAAATTTAATTGAACTCAAAAATAAGAGACGTTACAGAATTTAGAGGTTTTCTATGAAATGTCTTATAATTCCCTCTTCAGCTCAACCCCAGGAGCTTATACATATAACATACATGGATAAATTATATATATATTTTTAATTACAGCATACCAAAACTAATACATGAGCAACAAATTACCTGCAGACTGCTTATTTACTTCTTCTTTTATGGTTTATTTAAATTTTATGGGTTCCGTAGTAACTTTAACAATATTTTCAAGTTGAGTGCTTCTTCAGAACTATTTTTTCGACATTAAATGATTCAGATTTTTCTTCCGCATTAGACAATTCTATTTCTTTGAGTCTTCTACGACAACACCAATGGTCGTTGGCAGGTGGAGGGGGAGGGGGAGGCCTGGGTACTACTGATGCACGTGCTTGTGATTCAGCTGCAAATACATTATAAAACTCAATTAATAAAATACCATCTTCAAACTCACAACTTAATTCAAGGCAAATCTAAACAATAATCACTAATTTATTTATTATTTATATCATCTTTGAACCCTACTCCATATTGAGCTGTTGCAAATTCTGTTATTATTATAATGCTTGTTTTATATCAGACTTAACCTTGTTAAGCATGTTATTGTTGATTCTTCATTATCATCCCAATTGTTGCATCGATCTCGTCGATACTAGATTATATTGTTATTCCTTGATGAATTCTTCATAGTTGAGTTGTTTCCTGGAACGTGAGTTTTCCAGCGATCGTTGTATTAAGGTTGTCGATTCTTCCGACACCTGGCTGTCGTAGGTAAGGTTGTCAATTGTGCTGACACCTGATGTATATAAAATAGAATTGGAATGTTTTGAAAAATGAGGACCAAATTTATGGTCGAAGTTAAATAAGGCCAAGATGGCCAAGGATCCAGTGGAGGGCTTTGCTATAAGCAGGTCCGGGGTTGATGCGTGGCTGGCCAGCAGCTCAACCTTTGATTTGAATGAGATAAATAAAAATCCAATTCTAACATACGTTCTTATTCTGAGATGAGTTACATCCATATGTTTTGTACTTGTGAGTTATGACCTGATTCTCAGGTTTAATCATTGCGTGAAGTTGTTGGTTCGTTGATTAATAATAGTGGTTTCAATCTTGCTGAAATCACTTACTCTTAATACATTTGGATTCCAAATAGTCGAAATCCACTTCCTTGATTCCATTGGCAGTTGTGAGATATCTATCTAGATGAGTTATAATTATTCCATATTTTCTACACACTATTGTATTTATTGTTGATTCGGTCACCGTGACGACCAATATAAATCTTTTGTGTTTTAAACTATTCAGTTGCGAGAAACTAAATGAAAAGTTGTGGTAAATTACTAAACTTGATTTGAAAAGTGTTGAGTTTACAAACGTTCAAAACAGAAGTTTGTTTATTTGAAAATCCAAAGCTTATTTTGGAAAATTTTATATCATACTTGATAATGCACTTGCTGAGCAATTCTTTCGCTCATACTTGCTTTCTTTATATATTTTAGCCTTTCAGTAAGAAGGTATATTGGCAAGAGTTGTCCGCGTAGCCGGTCAGAGATGGGAAATGATAGTAGCGTAAAGATGTTTTGATCCAGAGCAATTGGAGCTAGTGATAGGTTTTGTATACAGATGTTCTCTATTAATTATTGTATTGTATAAGATTAGTTGCCTGGTATATTTCTTATCGAAGTTATACTAGTATTGTAGATTGTATGTAAAGAGAATGGGTGTAAAGAAGGAAATTAATTGTAATGGAATTTTGGATTCTTGTTTCTAGCACTATAACCTTTAAAGATTCTAGGTAGAGTTGGGGTCACAGATGTTATTATTGTGTTGATTTATGATTGAACAGGTTGTTTGAATTGAGAATGCAGTGTGACGACCAAATCCTCTGACCCCGGATTTGGGGCGTTACAACAACTAGGAGTAGAAGATTAGTTAAATAATATGGAGCAGATAATTACCCGTAATATGTCTGTAGATGTGAGAGAGACAACATGATGTGCCCGTAATATGTCTGTAGATGCGAGGGAGACAACATGATGTGCCCGTAATATGTCTCTCTCGCATCTACGGAGATATTCGTAAAAATACATTCTGCAACCAAATCAACCAAATGCAATGTTGGTACACTTTAGTTGATTTTGGTGGATTGTGAAAATTTTAAAATTGAATTTATATATGTAAATGTGCAGCAGGTTGTATGCAGTTGCATATGTAGTTGCAAACAAATGGATTGTGAAAATTTTAAAATTGAATTTGGTTGCGCAACATATTGCATGCAGTTGCTTATGTGGTTGCAAACCGGTTGAATTTGGATGATTTGGTTGCGTAACGTATTTTTATAAATATTTTTTTAAAAAATGGTATTTTCACAAAAAGTTTTTAAAAAAAAGGATTTTTTGCAAAAAAAAATTCTGTGTAATTGAGTATTTATGAAAGCCGAAAAACAAATTACGTTATAATTTACGGGTATCCAACAACAATTTATTAAGTTTATAAAATTTGGTATTCAACGATTTATTAATTTTTGGTAAATTTGTATACACTCTATCATATCTTTATTTTAAATTCATTTTTCTTAGATGCCCCAAAAAATAACCCAAATTTGTTACCAAATACTTGCATAATTGATAATTTTTCTATTAATATGATGGAACACGTGCATACATATGCTCTCTTTAATTCGATTTTAGACCATTACGTTATTTGGAAATTTTTTTGGTTACCTAGCACTATGAATTACTAAAAAAAGTTGAAATAAATTTCACGCACCCTCGCCAGTCATGCGAGCAGAATGATCAAACATTTTTCCTGTATTAACTTCTTGGTAGCAGGTGTCTTTATTCATTGAACAAGTGCATCATTTTCTCTTCACGTGTCTGTTTATATAGAACACAGAAGTGTCTTAAGAAAATTCACAAGATTACAACATCAAAATCGTGACAATCTACAAGCAAACTTGTAGTCTTATAAGGTACATTTGTCAAATGTTGGACTAACGAGAAAATCAGTTCAATCTACCCTGAATAGGAACGTTCAAACGCGTCGGAATATCCAAGAGAACCCCAAAATATATTTGCCTCATATCCCGGAAAAAATTATCCCCTCATGCAGGGGCACAAGGGCTAAGAATGAGTGGCATTGTCGCATTTAGGAAGAACTATGACTGAAAAAAGTCAGCAAACTGCTTCAAGTACATCATCGTTGCTGAATAGTATAAAATTCCGTAGGGGATTTTCTTTCTATAATACCTTAAAATTTTAGATGGACCTTTTACTTAACATGATATCAAATATCGATTTAGGGGGGGACTCAGATCCCTTGCAATTTGTTGGATGCCTCTCGTATATTATGGAACATTTCACCTCCTGTTGCAAAGTCAGCACTATTTTAATTGGTTAACCTTTTTATTTACACCCTCAAGAACCTTTTTTCCAACTTTAAACTTAAACTTCCTAATGCAACCAGTCGGATATTGTTTTACTCCCAAAAACTTACAACAAGATTTAGAAACGATTAAGGTCACCGTTTTCTGAATTTCACTGATATGTTTTACTTAAAAAATCGACCGTACCCCAAAGATGTACATGCAAATTTTTAAGCAACTGCAGATTGTTTCGTAACACAAAAATTGCAACGTTCTGAAATTTAATTGAACTCAAAAATAAGAGACGTTACAGAATTTAGAGGTTTTCTATGAAATGTCTTATAATTCCCTCTTCAGCTCAACCCCAGGAGCTTATACATATAACATACATGGATAAATTATATATATATTTTTAATTACAGCATACCAAAACTAATACATGAGCAACAAATTACCTGCAGACTGCTTATTTACTTCTTCTTTTATGGTTTATTTAAATTTTATGGGTTCCGTAGTAACTTTAACAATATTTTCAAGTTGAGTGCTTCTTCAGAACTATTTTTTCGACATTAAATGATTCAGATTTTTCTTCCGCATTAGACAATTCTATTTCTTTGAGTCTTCTACGACAACACCAATGGTCGTTGGCAGGTGGAGGGGGAGGGGGAGGCCTGGGTACTACTGATGCACGTGCTTGTGATTCAGCTGCAAATACATTGTAAAACTCAATTAATAAAATACCATCTTCAAACTCACAACTTAATTCAAGGCAAATCTAAACAATAATCACTAATTTATTTATTATTTATATCATCTTCGAACTAAACTTAATTCAAGGCCACATTAGAAGAATTTTAATTTTATTCCCCACAATATATATGGAACCATAATATACTAGTCGATATCCCGTGCGAAGCACGGACCGAGATTAAAATATTAATCAAAATTGGGATAAAATAAAAAAAAATTAAATTAATAAATCTTTGAATTTTGTGGTTATAAGGAATCGAACTTGGGGGAAAGCAAAGAAATTAAATCAAACAAATAAATCTTGTGTAATCATATAATTGTAGGGAATCGAACCCGAATTTTGTGATAACAAATTTGATAAATTTGTTTATTAATAAAGAGTATAGATTTAGAAACAACACGTATTTTATTTTCGAGAAGGAAACAACACTTATTTGATATTAAACGTGAGATAAGAAAAACAAGTACCTGCGAAACTTAAAACCATTATGTAGATGATTATTAGGCTTGAAAACATAACTCTCACCAAAGAGGAGGAATTCATGACTTCTCTCAAAGACTCTTACAGTTGCTTTGTCTAACTTTTGTTGTAGTAGCTGACACAAAAAAATTCTTTAGCTGAAGTGATTATATATAGAAAGTTACAAATCCTTGGTGTCAATTTTTTGGTATCAGGTAGGATCGACGAACTTATGTGATAAATTCAATTCTTTTTCGGTGTTGTCTATATTATACAACACGAGTATAAATAAACGGGACTTTTTTTTTTTTTTTTTTGTAGCAAGTTTTTTCATGCATGTTACGCACGTTACAAGAGCATCTCCAACAGTTTCTTAGTTCATTCCTAAAAATAATATAAACAATTATATTTTTAGAAAGTTATTACATTGATTTTTTGTGTTAACTCCAACAATACTTTTTATATTTGCTCTAACTTATATTTTATTCATATTTTAAGTTCACTACAAAAAAGATTTGAATTCAAGTATAAGAATAACTAGCATAAAAGCTCGTGCGAGGCACGAGCCGCTAGCTTAAATTGTGTTTATAAATTATTCTATGCATGATCATCATCGTTTCAAGTATATGATTGATATATATATATATATATATATATATATATATATATATATATATATATATATATATATAGTTTTTCTTATTGATGGTATATGTAGCTATTGGGTGCTTACTTAAGTATGTTCAAGTTTTTAATTTAGAAATTAATACGAGTATTACGAATAACTATCATGTTAATTTACAATTTTTTTTGCGGGATAGAATAGATACTGGGTGTTCTAGATGAGTTTTAGAACATTGCAATCCTAAATTTTCTTCCAATTCTACAAGATGTTACATTCTGGAGAGTAGGTTTTATTACTGATTTTGATCAAAAGCCTTCGTAAATCTTCTAATACTCTACTTAGATCTTGCACTTTCAGTTCTTAAAACTTTCTTTCTAACTCGTTCATATCTTTTCTTGCAATTTGTTGATTTTAAGCATTCTTTTCCTTTGTTTCGCTTCCTCTATCTTTCAGACTTTCAAAACATCAAATAATTCAGTGCCAAGTTATTAGCCCAAATGCAACAACTTGGGTAATCCACAAACCCACCTCAAGTTCCCAAAAGATCATGATTTGTTGGTGCAATTTGTAGTAATACTTTGTGTTATAAACTGAACTAAAGTCCCAACTCTTCTCAATTTTGAGACTCGAGTGTTACAAACTTCCCCACTTAAACTCTTGACGACATCGTTAGATCTGAGCGGATAGCTCATAGGTCCAAGATCGTACATCTCTAGCGATTGTGGGATAATACTGGCTAGTTTATGTCCCCACCTCTGGACCTCAGTCCATTATGAAATAATACCACCAGTCTTTGTGTCCCCACCTCCAGCAACTTCACAAATCAACCGCCGACCAATTGGCCCAAATGCAATAACATGGGTAATCCACAAACCCACCACAGGTCTCCAAAAGATCATGATTGTTGGTGCACTTAGTAGTTGTACTTTGTCCTATAAACTGCACTAAAGCCCCCACATTTCTCGATGTGAGACTCATGTGTTACAATATGTTTTAATTTAATAATATTTCAATCTATTGTCAATATTAGTTCTTTATATATATATATTAAAATAATTTTCAAATACAATAATTTTTTTTATTTTACTACTAAAATTTTAAAACATAATTATGTTTAAATGACCTGGGTATGTCTAACTGATAATAATATTAACATTCGTGAAATATTATTTGCTATTATAACTTCAATTCTCATATTTTGTTGCATGAACCCGTGCAAGGCATGGTCATTTTTTTTAAAAAATAAATAAATAAATAAATTATATTTAGTTATATTACCCAGTTCTTGGGTTTCTCTGGGTTATCAAAAGAGATCAAATCACACTATGTCTATGCTAAGGTTCTCTTGCGATGATGACATAGACCATGGGCTGTTCTTCGGGTGGTGCGATGAGCAGACAGGGGTCCGAAGGGCTCTTGTTCATGAGCAAAGACCTTAAAAAAGGCTTATTAGGGATCTCCCCAAAGGGGATTTCTTTGGTACTTCGCTTCAGAGGTACAAAAGAGAACTAGGCGGGTTATAGATTTATATTCTAGCCTGGAGTCTAGTCTCTAGAGGGCCAAAGGCCTTCGAGAGAAGGAGAAGTCCTGCTCGCTACAAACTTAGCAAAAATATATATATATATATATATATATATATATATATATATATATATATATTATATTTAGTTATATTTGTACATATATTTTGTTCGTCTCGTTATAATATACTTACTTTAATTTATATAGATAATTTGATTGATCGGGGCCTATGATTTTAAATAACCCGGGGTGTATAATGTGATCGATCCGATCATAATATTTTTGTATGCTATATAATATCTTGTTTTCTAAAATTTGTTAACTGGACTATATATTTTTATCTATTTATTTTTTACACAAATTAGTATCACCAAGTATTTTTCCAACTCAAATTTATGTGTTTATATTGTCTAACCTTTTCAATATGACCATATAATTCGTTTAATTTTTTTTGTTGTACTATCTATTTATTTTTATTATCTCATCTTTTAAATTGTTTTAATTCAAAACAAATAGTTTTCATATGTTATATATATGTATATATTAATCCAATTCCAAATAACTAATTATTTTCTTCCATAAAATGACATTAAAATTCATGTGATAATAATTAAAAATGTCTCATATACACAATGTATCCAATATAATTATAAATCTACTCACTTTTATTATATCTAACTATTTATATTGTATTATTAAAACCGAAACATTGAAAGTTTTGTAGTCAGTCGGTACGGTAATTGCATTTTGGTATTTGCACTTTAGTTCTTTTGTTTTTACAACTTAATCTTAATTTATTAAAAACAACGATTTTGATCAAAATACAATGTAGTCGGTCAGTTAGAATGATACTCATATTTTGATATTTGCACTTTAATCCATTTACTTTTGCAACTTGACATTGATTTATTAAAAATAACAATTTTAATTTTTTTTTTTTAAATACTGTTAAACACAAAATTCTTGAAACACGATTTAATCACGCTCAAACACAAACACATACGTCAATTCAACATCGAGTTCAACAATCACATAAAACTATTTAAATTTAAGTTCATCTTCGTTAAAAAATATATAAATATAAAATAAATTATTAAAATACATATAAGATAACTAATTTAAAAGTCATCTTTGTATTGCACCGACCCTATGCTTGTATACATAAGAAGAATATTCATAAATATCATGTATACATTTTATCGATATGTGCTATATAATAATGCTTATTGTAGAGATAGACATTCACCCTTTCTCGCCCAACCCCAATCCATTCTCTGCCCTGTTTCGGACGGAGAATTGAGAACTTTTCTGGCGATCGGGAAAAAATATGTAAAAATTTCGGGGATCGGGATGGGGTCAGGGATTAGTGTCTCCCTGCCACGCTTCCCGGTCCCCAATTTTTATATTTAACAAAAATATTATATATTTTCATGTATATTAAATAAATTATTGTGAATAAATATGATTTGTATATATTCTTATAGTTTAAACTTTTAATCCATTTTTCTAATTCAAAGTTTTCAGATATAGAATACAATTAAATTACAATAATATTTATTTTACCTCTTATTTTAAATAAATATTAATTTGAATTATTATTTAAAATATTAAATTAAATTTAAAATATAAATTATATATCATGATTTATCAAACTAATTTTATTATAAAATTTTAAAGATATTTTATAGAAATTAATAAGTATGATTTAATAATTTAAATATATTGTATAGTACAAGAAAAGTTAGACCCTTATATAAGAAAATAGAATATATTATAGTTAAAGTTACACAACCGAAATATTTATTTTAAACTAAAGGAAAGATAAAAATACACCACACTTAATATTGTTTTTGAAAATTAATATAATTTTTTTTATAAGATTGGCAGTATATAGTTTTGTATGATATTTTAATAATAAAAAAATGAATATTATAAATATCCTTTGCAAACATACTCTAAAAAAGAATTTAAAAAATAAAATTTAATAAATATTATAAATCACCTTGATTTTTACTTAAAAGTTTAAATAATAATTAATATAGGATTAAGAATGATGTGAGGTTTATGTAATGTGATTTTTTACTTAAAACCAAAATGAGTCATGTAGCTCAATGGTAATAAGAATGATTTTCTTAGGGAATGTCATGGGTTCGATTCTACACAAAAACATTATTTACTCTTTTTTTTTTAGATAAGAGAGTAGTGGCATGCCATGTAATTTCAAAATATAAAAGGGTAAACTTGTAATTTCACAGGGGTTTTATTTGCTCTTTTTACCCCCGTGTTCTCCTATTATATATAGAAGAGATGGGAGGGAAGGAATATTTTATTAGTAAAAGAAAGTTAAGAGCCAACTAGAGGCTCATTTTAAAAATGAGGAGAGAGAATAAGCTCTTAAATTTTTAAAGAGTATCTAAGAGTCTCTTTGAGCTCAAATTTTTACAATCCTCTTTATTTTCGGGTTAATTATCTTGTTGTCATTAAAGTGGGCCTAAAGTATTAAGTTGGTCACCAAACTGAAAACGGTCTCAAGCAGGTCACTAAAATCAGCTACAGATACATTCTATTATATAACTTACTTTTTTCTGGACGGAAAACACTAATATTAATGCTAATTTTTTCGATTTTATGGTCTGAAATGGGTATGTTACCCTACCATGTAGATATCATATTAAATATTTTTTAATAAATCGTCATTTTTCGTCTAAAAAATTTATTTATTTAACGAAGTGTACCATGTAGCCGACTTTAGTGACCTGATTGAGACCGTTTTCAATTTGGTGACCAACTTAATATTTTAGAACCACTTTAATGATCAACAAGATAATTAACATCTTTCTTTTCTCACCTAAGAGCTCATATAAAGAGCCTACCGGAGATGCTCACCTTTTTTCTTCACATGAATTTATTGAAGTGCCACAACGTCCTCACACGTCTTGGAAAATTTTAAAATGATCGAGTCGTAACGACCTAAGCAACTTGTAGTC
Organism: Heracleum sosnowskyi; assembly: GCA_030848705.1. NCBI lineage: Eukaryota > Viridiplantae > Streptophyta > Magnoliopsida > Apiales > Apiaceae > Heracleum > Heracleum sosnowskyi. The sequence goes on from CM061237.1 coordinate 17,462,802, forward strand.
TTCTTTCTTATCAATTACTAAATTTTCCGTACTTTTTTATTGACGCTTTGACTTTTAGTACACATTTTTAGATGCTTTAATTATATAATAAAAATCAATATCTTTTTGTGACTTAATATTTTAATGATATTTTTATTCATAATTTTCTTTTTAAAAAAGTAATAATTTAATACGTGATCAAAATATGTAAAAATGTATGCCAAAAATCAAAACATCAAGACGGAGTAAGATGTATGGCACATTTGTCAAGTGGTGGGTGCGTTGTGTATGCATAACCTGTTGGAATGGTTTTTGCTTAGATTTGAAGTTGCAATGAATTTTACAAACAAACTGTATCTTGCCAGGCTTCGGTTTTGTGATCGCTAGATCCGGACAATTAAATAAGAACAGCCCTTCCAGGGATTTTACGATTTATTCTTTTTAATAATGGTTGATCACAAAATCTAAATACGCACAATATACCCGTATATGCACTAAGATTGGAGTTCTCAACATTGATAAAATTTTAACGCCAGTTAAAATAAAGATACGGAGATATTAACTAGATGTACACAGTGTTTGAGATTTTTGCACAAGAAATAAAAGGACTTGTGAGTTGTGACTCTATCTGAAAAATGTATTATTTTTTTTATAACTAAGTTACTAAGCTGCGCTTCGCAGCGACGTTAGAATATATTTTTTAAATAAAAAAATATTATAACAAATTTTATGAAATAAATATCTACAAATTTATATAAATTATCAAATAAAATATATTCTGTAAAATTTGCATTTAGGTAGGTAATATTATAAATTATTTACATATTCCTTTTGGCGACATTATGGGGAGAGAGTCTCCACTAATTTGCAATTTAGTAGAGAGGTGATCAAATCTCTCTCTCAGGGATGACATATAAGGTGTATCCAGATTTGTATAAATTTTACTATTTTTTGTGCTAGAAAAGCTAATTGTATCTGCATATAAGAGTAAATAAATGGTTAAAAAACTAACATAATAAGGATCCTACAAATTCAAATTCAAAATGTTGTGGAACGAAAAGTAAGTTTAGATATTGACGGCGGTATTCAATGAATGATGGTGGACAATCGTGTCTTAATGGCTGCTCTCGTGGTTCGTGACTACACAGGTCCTCACAAGATGCCTACGTATCTCTGCCGTATAGAGAATCAAGCCAATAAAACGTAGTTCTGATTGTAGGATCAGGGTCCTTATATAGGCGTCAGGAGCCTTGTATTTAGAGTATGTTTAAGAGACTTAATCGATAAGTCTCATTATTGATAACTGATAAGGAGTGTTTTGCTTGGCAGGCAAGTATTATCCTCATCTGATAAGTGTTTTGACTCATCGTAATATTTGATTGGGATCCTGGATCCTTTTATGAAGATATTATAATATTTGGACTCTTTTATGAGCTGTGTATTTTCCTTTATTTATTAATTACGAAATTAATAAATAATTAGGGTTTCAGGCCTTTTGTCGGGCCTAATTCTTGGACCAAACTAGGTCTAATTAATATATCATTAATTACTTCTAGGGTTATATTTCAGCCCATATCATTTGCCCCCCAACTTCTGGGAAAATACCCTTGGGATTTTTGTAGAAGTTATCGCATTTTTTCCTGAATTTTTTCATTTTTTCAGAGCATTTCCGACCAGGAATCCATGCCATTTTCGACCAGAATTCTAGGTCATTTTCGACCAGAAATTCGACCAGGACTGGGGTGAGGTCGATCGTTTCGACCAGGAATTTTAGTACAAATTCGACCAGGATGTTTCGACCAGAAATCCATTACTTTTTCGACCAGAAATTTCGACTAGGGTTGAGTTATTTTTGAACAAGAATCTTCAGTTCAATTTCGACCAGAACTGTGTTGAAATCGAAGTTGTCGACCAGGAATTTTCGTTCTATTTCGAACAGGATTTTTCGACCTCACTCAGTATATTTTCGACCTCATTTTTGTAGTCGTTTTCGACTAGGAAGTGGGGTGAGTTCGAACACGTCGACCTCGATTTCCAGTGCAAATTCGACCTCGATTCTTCGAGCTCGTTTTAACTGCTTTTTGACCTCAAATCTGGTTTGAGATTTCGACCTCAAGTGGGATGAGGTCGATCCCTTCGACCAGGATTTTTAGTTCAATTTCGACTTCATTTTTTCGAGCTCAACCCCAATCTTTTTCGACCAGGATTTTCGAACAGGACTCAAATCATTTTCGAACTCAAATAAGAATGAGGTCGGGATCTGCTCCCTGGTTTTTCAATGTAATTTCGACCTCGATTTGTCGACTTCAATTAGGGTCTTTTTCGACCTCAATTTTTCTGTTCAATTTCGACCTTAATTTACCGTGAGATCGAATGGTTCGATTTCATTTTTCAGTTTATTTTCGAACTCAATTTTTTGAGCTCAACTTAGAGTTTATTTCCAACTTAATTATGAGTTAGAATTTTTCCAGCCTTTTAACTTATTGTTGGGCCTTCAATTTCTTGGGTCCTAATTCCATATTGGGCCTCGTACCTCTCTTAGGGCCAATCCCAGGGCCTTGACCCTTATTTGGGCTTTGAACCCCGAAAGCGTTTTGGGCCTTGGTTTTTTCTTGGACTTCATTTATATTGGGCCTTGGGCCTTGAATTTCTCTGGATTCAATAGCTGGGCCCTGATCTTTATTGGGCCTAGCTCTTTGGGCCTTAATTCTAGCAGCCCAAAGAACAATTATGGGCTTTGACTGGCTGTAACCGGTTAGACTTCCTTGACCGGTTGAGTTTCCAGTCACTTTGCCTATAAAAGAGTGAGATTTCATTTCTTACTCTTCACTCAAATCTTTCCAAAAAATTACTTTCCTTAAATCTCTCTGTCTTTCTCTCTTTTTCTCCGTAGTAAGGCGATTTCCGGCGAGTCTTTTACGGTGGTGTTCTTATTTTTCTGGGATTTTTCTCCCTCCGTTGAAGATTTTCTGGAATTATCACGCTTTTCTGGGTTCAAATCTTCTTCCCAAGAAGTTTCTGGGTTTTGATCTTCATTGGTTGAAGATTTTTCTGGGATTTTATTGAAGATTTGAAGGTTTTTTCCAGTTTTTTGAAGATTCTTGAAATGGCTGATCGTTCTGCTCAACGCTTCCAGAAAATGAATCAAGCTTCTAAGAGAGGTATCATCATTCGTTCTCCCACTATGTCTTTTCAAGATATGATATTAGAGCGTAGTGATGAATACCCTTCTGTATCTGATTTGGATTCCTTTAACCATAGCAATAGATTTAAAAATATGTATAGAATTAGGCCACCTTATAGGTTAGTCCCAGCTGGTCCTGGGGATTGTTACTGCCATTGGCGCCCAAATGCTCTTTGCATTTATAAGGGGGTCCTTGTTGCAGGAGTTCGATTCCCATTTCACCCTTTTATTCCCAAACTTTTAGCCGACGTAGGAATTAACCCCTGTTAGCTACCTCCAAATGCTTGGAGGTTGATTATGTGTTTTATTGTTTTGTGTCTAAAAAACAAATTCCCTCTTTCTGTCGCCCTTTTTAGAAAGATATTTCAATTTAAGAATAGCTCTTCTAGATACTTGGGTTGGGTGTACATTAGTCACCGTTCTTCAATACCCCCCATTTTCCATCCAAAATCCATCCCTGACAATAACCCCAAGTGGAAGGATGAGTTTATGTACTTAATGTGGGATGGAGGGGATTGGGGCACCCTTTTTTAGAGCTCGTTCAGTAGAGTGTCAGATGGTAGCCCAGATGACATAGTCCTGACTGAAGAGGAGGCTCACGCTTATGATGAGCTTATCAAGGATGATTATGCTACCATGGCCTGGGAGCTCCTGGACGAGTTTCTGCTTAAGTCTCTGAAACTTTCAAAAGTTTCTGATCAGGGTAACTCTTATTCTTACTTTGTTTTTGCTCGTTAAGATTGTCTTTATACTCATTATGTTTTCCTTGATTTTTGTTTGCAGCTGCGGAGTTCATTAACAAGCGTAATGAGCCGGAAAGTGGGGAGACTGCCCGAATAAAAAGGGCTTGCTTAAAGGATCCCAGGTTGGGCGCTAAAGGCCCTTCTATTCTGAGGCCTCATGTAGCCGAGGTTGAAGAAGTCGAGGGCTCTTCCTCAGTTAAGAGCTCAGTTTGGCGCCCCAACTGGGGGATTAGGAAGAAGGACACCATAGTAGGGGTGGCCGCGCATGCCATTGAGTGGTCACACCACTCTTTGACTCCTTGTGATTACAAGGACTTTGTGGCCAACTCCTCAATTGAGGGGGTAGAAAGTGCGGGCTCTCAAGCCTTTGCTGCTGTAAGTCATTAATCTCTTTTTTCTTCTTGTAGTCCTTAGTATGTTTTTCAAGTTATTATCCTAACTTATAACTTGTTCGTAGGCCAATGCTAGCTTTCAAGGAGCCTTATTCCAAGCCAAAGCTTGGTGTGCATCCTCGGAGGCCAACAAGGCTAAGTTTGATAAGGCCCAGCTGGAGGTGGGTTCTCTTACAGCTTCCTTGGACCAAAGGGAGAAGGAGCTGATTGATGCTCAAGCGGAGCTGGTGGAGCTCAGGAAGGGGAAGGAGCGCCACATTGATGAGTACCTTGACTCTGACGAGTACAAGGGTTTGATTACTCAACACGATGATCTCCTCTTTCCTGTCCAGTACACTAAAGGATGGGACGAGGCATTGGCTGAGGTTTCGAGGAGACTCCCTGGATCCCTCACTATTTCTGACTTTCCCAGCCCCCACGCTCCTACTCGTTTGGAGATGGCCTTGGCTGGAGAGGATGGAATGGATGAGGATGACAGGATTCTCAATCCCGAACATGCATCTCATCCTGGCGAAGAGTCTGAGGAATCCAGCTCCAGTGAGGAAGAAGAGTCTGCGCAAGGAGAGGATTCCGGAGAGGAGTCTGGGGAGGAGTCTAGCTCTGAGGAAGAGCATGGAGGGGATGATGCTTAGTCATAGCTAGTTGTAGCTTTTTATTTATTTTCAGTAATTCTGCCTTTGGGCATAACTTAACTTTATTGCAAGTTATTTAACTTACTTCCTTCATGCCTTTTAATTTCTCGTGTTTGCGTACTTAATTAGTACTTTTAATCATATAAACATCAATATGCAATGCTTTGTAGAATTTTTTCGAAATTGCTGAATGAATTCATAACTTGAAGAAATGGGTTCAACCCTTACATAGTATACTACTTCTACCTCAAGTTTAAAAACTTGGATTGGTTTCATCGACCTTATTTCTACTTGTCCTAATAGTGAGTCCAGTTAGGACACACTTAAACATAATAAACTTTCAAGTTTGCAGCATGCCAAGTTCTAGGCACTTCAATTCCTTCCAGAGTTTCCAGCTTGTATGAGCCTCGTCCATACACATTTTTGACCCGATAGGGCCCTTCCCAGTTTGGGGCTAACTTTCCCTTTTGTCCAACTCTGGATGCTTCAATCTTTCTAAGGACCAAGTCCCCTTGACGAAAGAATCTCTCTTTAACCCTTAGGTTGTAGTAGAAAGATGCTCGTTTCTGATGTTCAACTATCTTGGCATTCGCCTCATCTCTAACTTCGTCAATTAGATCTAAAGCCAGCCTCAAGCCGTCTTCATTTGTTTCTGGTTCATAAGCTTCAACTCTTGGAGACGTGTGTGTAATCTCCACTGGAACCACTGCCTCTGCCCCATATGCCAGCAAGAAGGGGGTAGCTCCAGTGGTGACTTTACAAGTAGTACGATATGCCCATAAAATGGGGAGCAATTCATCTACCCAAGTATTTCTGGAGCGTTCAACTCTTTTCTTCAGTCCATCTAGGATAATTCGATTTGCAACCTCAGCTTGCCCATTTGCTTGAGGATGGGCAACAGAAGTGAAGCACAACTTGATGTCATTCTCATCACAATATTTCTTGAACTCATCATTGTTGAATTGAGTTCCATTGTCCGTAACCAGGACTCGTGGAATTCCATACCCGCATATCACATTTTCCCAGAAGAATTGCATCACTTGCTTGGTGGTTATCTTGGCTAATGGCTTAGCCTCAATCCACTTGGTGAAGTAGTCAATTGCCACTATCAAGAACTTTCTTTGAGCACTCACCATTGGAAATGGCCCAAGTATATCCATTCCCCACATAGCAAAAGGGATAGGAGAGTTAATGGATGTCATCATCTCAGGTGGTTGTCTAACCACCGGTGCATGTTTCTGGCACCGTTCACATTTTCTCACATAGCTTTTAGCATCAGCAAGCATGCTTGGCCAATAGAAACCTAGACGGGTGACTTTATGTGCAAGGGCTCTGCCCCCCAAGTGCTGCCCACAGATTCCTTCATGTACCTCCTTTAGGGCCAATTCTGCCTCTTGGGGTCTCAAACACTTCAGATAAGGAATGATGAAAGACTTCTTGTATAGGATTCCCTCAATTAGGGCATACCTTAGTGCTCTGACGTATAGCTTTCGTGCTTCTGAAGTGTCGTTGGGCAGCCACCCAGTTTCCAGATGAGCTTTGATGGGATCAATCCAACAACTGGTAATACCAATGGGTGCTACCAACTTTCCGTTGATGCTTGGGGTCTTCAAGACTTGGAAGTATACACTCCCTGCATAGTTTTCAATTTCAGAAGAGGCAAACTTAGACAAGGCATCAGCCTTCACGTTTTCCTCCCTCGGAACGTGCTCCACATAGCATTCATCAAACTGAGTCATGATGGCCTTAACAAGTTTCAAGTACTTGGCCATGACTTCATCTCTAGCTTCAAACTCCCCATTTACTTGGGAAACCACTAGCCTCGAGTCTCCACATACTTTCAGAGTTTTGACCCTCAGGGCTCCAGCCAGCCCTAAGCCAGCAATCAAAGCTTCATACTCAGCCTCATTGTTTGTCGTTGGGAAGTCAAGTTTTAGTGCATACTCTATTATGAATCCATCAGGACTTTATAGCACTAAACCGGCTCCACTTGATTTTGTTTTTGATGCTCCATCAAAATAGAGCACCCAACATTCCTTGAACATCGTGTCTTCATCTTTGTTGTCTTCCACTACTACTTCCTGCCCCCCGACTTCTTGGTTGTCAATGGTACATTCAACCATGAAGTCAGCGAGTGCTTGAGCTTTTATGGCTGTGCGAGGCTTATACTTGATATCAAATTCCCCCAATTCAATAGCCCATTTGATCAATCTTCCACTAACTTGAGGTCTGTGCAGAATGTTCCTTAGAGGTTGATTAGTCAAAACTTCTATCTTGTGCGCCTGGAAGTATGGACGTAGCTTTCTTGAGGCCATTATCAAGGCTAAGGCAAACTTCTCTATGGTAGAGTAGTTTATTTCTGCCCCATGCAAAATTTTACTCACATAGTAGATGGGTTTCTGAACCTTCAATTCTTCCTTTACCAAAACAGCTCCAAGGGCAGTGTCGGAGACTGCCAAGTACAGATAGAGAATCTCTCCTGGCTTTGGTTTTGCCAACAGTGGTGCTTCAGCCATGTATTTCTTCAGGGCCTCAAAGGCTTCTTGGCTTTTAGGTGTCCACTCGAAATTTTTCACATTTTTGAGTGCCTTGAAGAAAGGTAAGCACTTTTCTCCTGACTTGGAGATGAACCTTCCCAATGCTGTAACTCTTCCTGTCAATTTCTGCACATCCTTAACAGACTTGGGTGGTTCCATGTCTAGGATTGTCTTGATCTTGTCGGGGTTAGCTTCGATTCCTCTCTTGGAGACCATCAGGCCTAAAAACTTTCCTGATCCTACCCCGAAGGCACATTTTGCTGGATTTAACATCATCTTGTGGTGCCTCAGCACTTCAAACGCTTCTTGAAGATGTTTTACATGGTCTGCCTTGTCGAGGCTCTTGACTAGCATGTCATCCACATAAACTTCCATTGTTTTACCAATCAATGGTTCAAAAATCTTGTTCACCAATCTTTGGTATGTTGCCCCTGCATTCTTAAGTCCAAATGCCATGACTAAATAACAGAAAACACCAAAGTCGGTGATGAATGATACCTTGGAGATGTCATCCTTGTGCATCCTGATTTGGTTGTATCCACTGAAACCATCCATGAAACTTAGCATCTCGTGCCCAGCCGTGGCATCTATCAAAGCATCAATCCTTGGTAAGGGAAAACAATCCTTAGGACATGCATCATTTAAGTCGGTGAAGTCCACACACATTCTCCACTTTCCATTAGCCTTCTTGACCATCACTGGGTTAGCCAACCATTCAGGGAACTGAATTTCTTCAATGAAGCCTGCTTCCAAGAGTTTTTCTACCTCCTGCTTGATGGCTTCTTGCCTTTCTGGAGCAAAATTTCTTTTCTTTTGTTTCACTGTCTTTCTTTCAGGATCCACATTTAATTTGTGGGTTATCAATTGGGGATCAATCCATGGCATATCAGCTGCTGTCCAAGCAAATACATCACTGTTTTCTTGAAGAAAGGATGTCAACTTGCTTTTCATAGATTCAGGTAGTAGAGCTCCAATGTAGGTGACCTTGTCTAGTTCTCCTGGAATCAGGGGGATGGGAACAAGATCCTCAGCTGGCTTTCCTCTTCTTTCTTCATCGTTTCTGATGTCCATGTCTTCAATTGGGAGAACCTGCCCCCCAACTCCATCAGGCCTCAACGCGGCTACATAACAGCTTCTAGTCATTTTCTGATCGCCTTTCTCTTCGCCAATTCAATTCCTGGTAGGGAACTCGATCTTCAAATGATAGGATGATGCAATAGCCTTGAATGCATGAAGACCCGTTCTTCCCAGAATTGCATTGTAGGTTGAAGTCGCTTTGATAACTATGAAGTTCAGCATTTGAGTAGACGTCTTTGAACCTTGTCCCATTGTCATGTGGAGTTGAATCGTGCCTTCTACCTTCGATTCCACTCCATTGAACCCATATATGGGCATGTTTGAGGGTGTTAGCTGAGAGTTAGTGTAACCCATCTTGATGAAAGCATCATGGAACAAGATGTCCACTGAAGCTCCATTGTCAACAAGTACTCTCTTTGTTTCAGAGTTGCCTATCACAGGTACTATGACCAAAGGGTCATCATGGGGAAATTTCACTCCCTCAAGATCAGAATCATCAAAATTCAAATGTTAGATATAATTGCTGACGTTTGTTCATCAATGTTTAAGCAACAGGTGCTCATCAGAGTTTACATTGAAGCCAGTCAGAGTTTATTAAAGTCTGACGTGGTGATAGTTGAATTAGCTGTCGGTGCTGAATTGAATATTCTAGAAGCAATATATTTTGAAGATGGAAAAAAGCAGAATATATTGATACAGCTAAGGAAACGGAATAGAAGATAAGAAGCAATCCTTAATTGATATGAATTGTATAGCTAACTTATAGGAATATCAATTAGAGATGGATTGTATGTAGCTGTGTACTATATAAACACAGATAGGTTATCCCTAGAAGGGATGCGATCATTGATTATTATTCTTGTAACCTAGAAGCTCTTTGTGATTCTTTAACATCATAAAGAGAGAAGCTGTTAATACAATCACAGTTTATTGATTCATAAACAGTGTTCTTGATTATTGTTATTCTCATATATATTTGATTATATTGTATTCGGCCTAACAATTGGTATCAGAGCCTAGGCTGTTTAATATATACAGTTTTCGATCAACAATACAAGTATAATCATGACTGAGGAAAATCAAGCTGCTGCTCCAAAGACTGAACAAGTGAAACCTGCTCCTGTGAGTCGATATGAGTCAATCAGGGTTCCAATTCTCAGGCCAGCAGAATATCCAATTTGGAAAGTGAAGATGACCATGTTTCTGGAAGCCACAGATCCAGAATACCTTGATAGAATCTATGATGGTCCTCATAAGCCAACTAAGTTGTCAACAGTTGTTGCTGGTGAAGATCAGAAGACAATTCCAAAGGAGAAGAAGGACTATACTCCTGAAGACATCTCATCGTTTGCAAAGGATGCAAAGGTTAGACATCTACTCCATAGTGCTTTAGATAATGTTATGTCTAACAGAGTTATTGGATGCAAAACTGCAAAAGAGATCTGGGATGCTTTGGAAGTTAGATGTCAAGGAACCTCTGCTATAAAGAAGAACAGGAAAACTATACTCACTCAGGAGTATGAGCACTTTGATTCAAGAGCCAATGAAACCTTGACTGAGACATATGACAGATTCTGTAAACTGTTGAATGATTTATCTCTAGTTGATAAAGAATATGATCTTGAAGAATCAAATCTCAAATTTCTCTTATCTTTACCTGAAAGATGGGATTTGAAGACAACAACTATAAGAGATAATTACGAACTTGCTGAAACTGAACTTGATGAGATTTATGGGTTACTGAAAACTCATGAATTAGAGATAGAACAAAGAAACAGAAGATCAAGCAAGAAGACAAAATCTGTTGCTCTCAGAGTCGAGGAGAAGCCCATCGAGAAGAAAATCTCAAGGAAGAAAGCCAAAGGAAAAGCATTGGTCGTAAACTCTGACAGTGAGTCATCAAACTCTGATGATGGCTCAAACACTGATGATGAAGCTTCTGATTCTGAGGATGATGAAGAGGAGTTGATGCAAATGGCTGCCTTGATGGTGAAGACCTTCAAAAAGATGGGATTCAAGAATTTCAAGAAAGGAAAAAGATTCTCTAGGAAAGATTCAGATTCTGAAAGAAAGAATTTCAGAAAGTCTGATGGAAGGGATACCAAGTCTGGAAAGAAAGACAAATCTGAGATCCAGTGCTACAAGTGCAAAGAGATGGGTCACTATGCTCCAGAGTGCAAGAAAGGAAAAACTGAAAAAGCACTCATCTCAAAAGGCAAAGACTGGGCAGACACTTCAGACTCAGATGAGGGAGTCAATTATGCTCTCATGGCAACTGGTAGAGATGAAGCTGACTCATCTGAAAACAAGGTACCCCTAACAACTTATGCTTATGATATTGATGATATATCTGAATTAAGAATTTATCTTAAAAGCATACATGTTAGTTATAGGGATCAGACTTTAGAGAATGAGAGAATAAAATCTGAGAATCTAGGTCTCAAAGAAAGAAATATATTTCTTAAAGAGAAGCTTGTTAACATGCAACAAGTTCAAAAGGAGAGAGATGATGTTGTTTATGTTGAACATGAATTGCTTAAAAGATATAGGCAAATAGAGTCTGAGTTGGAAAAAGAGAGGAAAGTGATTAAAACCTGGACTAATTCTGGAAAAGACACACATCAGGTTTTTCAAACAGATACTGTAGGTTTAGGTTACTGTGAGGAAGATGAACTTAGGTTTAAAGATAAAGTTAAAGTAAAACCACAACTTAAACCTGTGAAATTTGTTCATGAATCCAGTAAGCTAAAGTCTGTAGTTGTAAAAGAAGCTGTTATGGAGCCAGTTGAAGCTTGTGTTGAACAAGTGGATATTGAATCTACAACAGAGAAGTCTATTGAGCAAGAAGCTGTTAGAAAACCAGTAAAAGTCTGTGAAAAACAGGTTAATATTGGTTCAATGACAGGAAAACAGTTCAATCATAAGCTCAAAGAGGTAAAATCTGCCATGAAACCAAAAGGGTCCAAGAAGAATAGGAATGGAAAAGTAGGCATAAATAAAAGGATTAATCATCTGCCTACTTCAGTAGCTCCAAGAAAAACATGTTATAACTGTGGTAGTGCTAACCATCTTGCCAGTTTTTGCAGGAAGAACAAAGATATTAATTCTTTACCCTCCAAGTCTGGGGTAAAGAATGATTATGTTAGGGTTAGGCCACAGACTTTATGCACACACTGTGGGAGCACTTGGCATTCCATATATACTTGCAAGAGTTATCATGCTATTTATCACAATTATTATGAGCTAAAACCCAACTTGAAATGGGTTAGATCAAACTCTGCAAGTGTAAAGTCTGACACTGTTAGCTTAAACTCTGTTGATAAAGATTCCGCTGCAAAAGCTAACACTGTTAAGAAAGACAAAGGATCCAAGAAAGTCTGGATCCTTAAAACTAACACTTAGTGTTTGTTTGTGATTGCAGGGTATAAAAGAGAGCACACTTATCTTGGACAGTGGATGCTCAGGACATATGACAGGAAATAAAGCCCTGCTATCAGACTTTGAGGAGAAAGCTGGCCCAAAAGTTTCCTATGGAGATGGCAACATAGGATGTACTCTGGGATATGGCAATATCAATCTTGGAAGTGTCATCATCAAGAATGTAGCTCTTGTCTCAGGACTCAAACATGATCTGCTATCTGTGAGTCAAATATGTGACAGAGGATATCATGTAGATTTTCATACTGAACACTGTGAAGTGATCAGTAAATCTACTGGAAAAGTTGTTCTAGTTGGACACAGGCGCAACAACATCTATGAAGCAAGTTTGGTAACAAACTCTGATGAAAAAACTGTGTGTCTGACAGCAAGAATGTCAAATGAAGAGAGTTGGAAATGGCATAAGAAGCTCTCTCATCTAAATTTGAACAACATCAATGAGCTGATAAGAAAAGATCTTGTAAGGGGACTTCCCAAGTCAATACTCAGCTTAGATGGTCTGTGTGATTCTTGTCAAAAGGCCAAGCTAAGGAAGTCATCTTTCAAGAGCAAGTCTGAATCTTCGATTGTGGAGCCATATCATCTTCTACATGTTGATCTCTTTGGTCCAATAAATGTAATGTCTATGGGCAGAAAGAAATATACTCTAGTAATTGTTGATGAGTATACTAGATACACTTGGGTTTATTTCTTGGCAAAGAAGGATGAAACTGCTCAGACTCTGATGGATCATATAAATCAACTGGATAAAGGATCACAGTACAAAGTAAAGATAATAAGAAGTGATAATGGAACTGAATTCAGAAATTCAGTAATGGAAGCTTTCTGCAAGGAAAGAGGAGTGAAGCAAGAGTTTTCTGCACCAGGGACTCCACAGCAAAATGGTGTAGTTGAAAGAAAGAACAGAACTCTAATCGAAGCTGCCAGAACAATGTTTGATGAAGCACAGTTACCAACCTATTTCTGGGCAGAAGCTGTTCAAACTGCTTGTTTTACTCAGAATGCAACATTGATCAACAAGCATGGAAAGACACCATATGAGATGGTGAAGAACAAGAAGCCAAATTTGAAATATTTTCATATATTTGGATGTAAGTGTTTTGTTCTGAAGACTCATCCTGAACAGTTGACCAAATTTGAGTTAAAAGCTGATGAAGGAATTTTTGTTGGCTATCCATTGTCAACAAAAGCATTCAGAGTATACAATCTGAGAACAAAGGTGATCATGAAGTCTATACATGTGTCATTTGATGACAAGAAAATAACTGGACTTGATGACTTAGATGAATATGATCAACTGCGCTTTGAAAATGAAGATTTATTCTCTGATGATGTAAACTCTGATGAAGCAGTACCGACAAACTCTGATGAAACGGTTCTGATAAACTCTGACGAAGCATACTCTGAACCTTTACTGGTAAATAATGGAGAAACTGAAAATTCTCAAAACAGAGAACCAGTTGAGGGGGAGCGTGAGGCAGCTCAACATGGTGACTCAAACACTCAAAGTGAGTCTGTTGAGGAAACTGATTCAAACTCTGAAAGCTCAAACTCTGAGCAGTCCAATTCAGGGGGAGCCTCAGAAGTTGCAGAAAGTCAACACATGAATCAGGAGAGCATGGATCAAGGGGGAGGATCCAATACTGAAACAAGAAGCCACTTACCAACAGCAAGAAAGTGGACACAGGCACATACACCTGATCTCATAATTGGAGATCCTGATGCTAGTGTAAGAACTAGAGGTGCTACTACAAATGAATGCCTGTATCATGCTTTCTTGTCACAAACAGAACCAAAGAAAGTGGAAGAAGCTCTTCAAGATGCTAACTGGATAACAGCTATGCAAGAAGAGTTGAATGAATTTGAGAGGAATGAAGTCTGGACACTTGTACCTAGACCAAAGAACAGATCTGTAGTAGGTACAAAGTGGGTTTTCAGAAACAAGACTGACAGTGATGGTGTGATTACAAGGAACAAGGCTAGACTTGTAGCAAAAGGCTATTCACAGCAAGAAGGAATTGACTATGATGAAACCTTTGCTCCAGTTGCAAGATTGGAGGCAATAAGGATTTTTCTGGCCTATGCTGCACACAAAAAGTTCAAAGTCTTTCAGATGGATGTAAAGAGTGCTTTTCTCAATGGGAAGCTTGAAGAAGAGGTGTTTGTTGAACAACCACCAGGGTTTGTAGATCCCAAACATCAAGATTATGTCTACAGGCTTGACAAGGCTTTATACGGACTAAAGCAGGCACCAAGAGCATGGTATGAAACTCTGGCTCAATTTCTTTTAGAAAGTGGGTTCACTAGAGGTACAATTGATAAAACCTTGTTTTATTTCAATTCTGGTGATGATTTGCTTTTAGTTCAAATTTATGTAGATGATATTATTTTTGGATCTACTAATGACAAACTCTGTCAGAAGTTTGCAAAGCTTATGCAGTCCAGGTACCAAATGAGCATGATGGGAGAGCTTAGTTATTTTCTAGGCTTACAGGTCAAGCAAACAGATGATGGGATTTTTATCAATCAGGCAAAATATACCAGAAATCTTCTGAAGAAATTTAGTATGCTTGATAGTTCATCTGCCACAACTCCCATGGCAACTACAACAAAGCTAGACAAGGACAGTGGGGCACCAGTCGATATGACAAACTATAGAGGCATGATAGGGTCTCTGTTGTATCTTACTGCAAGCAGACCAGACATCATGTATGCCACATGTCTTTGTGCAAGATTCCAAGCAGACCCCAGAGAGCCACATCTAACAGCTGTGAAAAGGATCTTTAAGTATCTTAAAGGAACCATAACCTTGGGTTTGTGGTATCCTAGAGAATCAGAGTTTAAATTAATTGGTTACTCTGATGCAGATTTTGCAGGCTGTAAGATAGATAGAAAGAGCACAAGTGGAAGCTGTCAATTTTTAGGTGACAGGTTAGTTTCTTGGTACAGCAAGAAACAAAAGTCAATCTCAACATCCACTGTAGAAGAAGAGTATATAGCTGCTGGTAGCTGTTGTGCACAAATTCTTTGGATGAAGAATCAGTTGCTGGATTATGGGTTAAGGTACTCTAAGATACCTATTTTCTGTGATAACCAAAGTGCTATTGCAATGACGGGTAATCCAGTGCAGCACTCCATGACCAAGCACATCAGCATAAGGTATCATTTTATCAGGGAACATGTGGAAGAAGGAACCATTGAGCTTCATTTTGTATCTACAGACCAACAGCTTGCAGATATCTTCACCAAACCTTTGAGTGAAGCTATCTTTACAAGGCTGGTAAATGAACTTGGAATGATCTCTGGTTTTGACTAGAGATGCTGGTTAGATTCAAACTCTATACATGATTTTATGCTCATGATTCTTTGCATGTGTTAACTGTTATTTATACCAGCATGATAAACTCTGATAAGTATACTCTGTCAGTCATACTCTGTCGGTTAAAGTCTGATGTTAAACTCTGATTATGATTTTTTGTCTGAAACACATGAACCGATGAAGAAAAATGTATGAAGCATGATTTTCAGTAAGTAATCATGAATCCTTCTAAGTATTATAAATTCTGATTACAGAATGTACAGAAATTTTACACAGCATGATACTGTCTGTATATTTATAGCATCTCTTAGTTTATTGATTCTATATACTGAGTTTGTATTAGCTGTTTGCATTTTCTCTCATAAATTAATTGTATTACACTGATGAAAAGTCTAAACTCTGATTATTAATTGCAAATAATTCACCCTCGAATCAAAAGATGCCAAAAAGAGCACAAATTCCTTTGAGATCATGTTGTGCCTAGGAAGATCCAAGAACTTATTGTATGAAATAAGGGCTAAAATCTTTGATTTTTGGTGACTAGTGTCAACCACTGATTATTGGAAAAAAAAAATTTTAAAAAAAAAATCTATATATATATATATATATATAAAGGGGGTGAAAAATAAAAGATATATCCAAATGAAAGGATATCAGTATACAGAGTTTAGATATAAAAATCAGATTTTATGTTATACATGAGAGTTTAGGCAACCAGTTTTTACTACTTTAGTTCGTGGATTTTATGCACTTTGAGATGGTCTAAATATTCATATTCAATAAACTCTGCTAATTCACACACAAATACTCACATCTGTACAGTTTGTGAAAAGAGTTTGTTTCTAAAGGAGGAGGATTGGTAAACACTGATGAATTATGTACTCTACGCCGAGGAAATTTAATTTTAATCTCTGATGATTAAAATAAATTTTGTTGGTTTCAGACATATTATAATTTTGAGAAAAAGACATTTGTTTTGAAAATTTAAAAAGAGTATGATTGGACAGTTGATTAAGAATGTTTTAAACAGAGGAGAGAGGTTAATTTCCTAGAAAAGTGTACATGCGGTAATTATTGCTGTTTTTACTGCGCATGCACATTGGAAACTGTCAATTACTTGCTGTTAGTCATTACATGTGTGCCACGTATCCCACTCACATAATTAAAGGAGTAAGACAGTTGTGTATTAATGATTAAAAACTGTTCAGTTTTTAATTTTGAATTTCATATTTATACAATACACACACATACGTCTAAACCTTTCACATCTTACTTCAATTTACACACACACATATTCACAAACACTTCCCTGCTCACAAACTCTTACGAAGCTTTTGCATCAATTCCTTTGATTTCTTTCAAATCTTTCTAATGGCAACCTCTATGTTTAACTCTGTTGGATTAGATTTTGTCCCAAATAACTATGCAGCACCTCTTAGCAATGAGAACGCACCAGAGGCGTTTCATTTACTGCAGAATTTCCTTGCTCAATCGGAAATTGGACATGCTTTGGTGGAGCCTGGAAAGCTTTATGGATCTCAGATCAAAGCTTTCTGGGAGACTGGTGTCTATGATGACGGTGGTGATTCTGGAACTCCGTCGATTGTGTTTGAGTTTCAAGAGTCATAGTATGTCATTACTCCAGGAACTGTTCGTGAAGCAATGGGCTTTGCAGAGTCTGACGCGTACACCATTGCTGTTGGTGATACTGATCTTCAACGAATGATGCAAGTCATTGGATACACTGGGTCTTTAGCAAAGATTGGTCAATTGAAGCGTCCATTCTTAAGAAAGGAGTGGAGTTTTTTCTTCGATTGCATTACCAGAACTTTCGGAAAGAAGTGCACCAACTGGGATGCGATACCGACTGATAGTCTGCAAATAGGGTACTCTTTACTTTATGGTACTAACTTTGATTTTGCAAGATTAGTTTTGACTAATTTGGGTGAGAAAATGACTGAAAACAGGAGGGTAGTTTACTTTGCTCGTTTTTGTCAGATTTTATTCTCTGTTTGTGTTACTGGGTTAGATCTAAATGATAATGATATTATTCCTTGTTTTAAACTGCACAAAAGAGTATTCTCTGATCTTATTAACAAGGATGTCAAGAAAGGTAATGTAGGTGATTTCTTGTTACCTGAGTTGATTCAACAGTTTTTGATCGATTCTACACAAACCCAATCTGAACCACAGCTCGAACCTTTAATTACTGTTCTTCCAACTCAACCAAAATCTAGTGGTAGGACTAAACATATGGGTTCTAAGCCAGCTAGGATTTCTAAAACATCTGCTGATGTTGGGGTGTCTACCTCTGTTGGACCTTCACGGAAGAAAAGAAGGGCAAATAGGCCATCTTTTGATGTTGCAGATGAGACTTCACATCAGAAAAGAAGAAAGTTGGTGGCTGATTATCTTTTTGAGGAGTTGGATGTTTCTGATCCAAATACTGAAGCTATCCAGAATGAAGCTCCAGAAGATTTTCTTGAGGAGCATGTTGTAACTACTGCTGATGAGGACAGAGTTTTTGTAAATGTTGAAGCTCCTGAAGTTCTTGTTCAGGAGGATGCTGAAGATACTGAAGCAGCACCTATGCCTGAAATGGTAAGTGCTGATGTTGAAGCTCCTACATCTAAAGATGATGTAGTTGAGGAAGCTGCTGCATACTTTGACAGCAGAGTTTCTGAGAATCAGGATATTGAGAGTTTGGAAGCACATCCTAGTATCAGTGTTTGTGATACTGAGGATGTGGCAGCTGATCAAGCCACCTTGGTGATTGAAGACTCTGTGGGTTCTCACACAGAAGTTCTTTCCGTAAATAAGGCAAATTCTGAAAAAGGTGAGGAAGTTGATCAGAGTTTGGAAGCCGTGACAGAGAATGTTCTACAAGATGCTGTTTTACTTGAAGCTCTACAACAGGCTGTTGTTGAGGTTGTTACAAGAGAAGCAGAGGCTTCTGCTCAAGCAAACTCTGATATTCCTGAAACTGTTGCAGAGAAAGTAATTGATGAAGCTGCACAGTTACATAATGAATTTACTGCTGAAAATGTTCCTGCTGCAAATGAAGCAAACATTGACGAAGAAGCTGAAAATGATGCTGAGGGTTCTCATTCACACCCTAGTATTCAAGTTTCATTGTCTGATGGTGTCAATACTGATGACGCAAGGGAAATTAATAGAGAGACTGCTGAGTATTACCAGAATATGTACAATAACAGATGGGCTAGTGCAGATTGTGTATTTTCAGCACAAAGGGCTGCGGATTTTCTATCAGATTCTGTAAAGCATATTTCAAACTCTGATGTTCTTACAAGTCTAAAGGCCATTGTGGTTCAAGTCAAAGCCTTACACAATAGGTTTGATGAAACACAAACAGTGGTTACCAATCTTAGAAATGAAGTTGGTATAAGGGATCTCACTTTGAAGACTGATAGGTCTTATTATTCTGCAATGTTCAAGCAGCAAGCCAAGGATTCTGATGAACTTAAGCAGAGGCTTGGGAAGGTTGAGGAGAATCAGACTGCAATGTCTGCGCAATTGACTTCTATTTCTACTGTGTTAGACCTGCTCACATCAGTATTGATTTCTGATGATGTCAAAAAGGGGGAGAGAGTATCTAAAGACAAATGCAAGAGCTCTCAAACTCTGACTCGGAAGGATGATACCACTGATGGTGGTGCAAAAGATAAAGAACAAAGGAAAAAGAATGTTCAAGAGCAAGGGAGGAGGTCAAACTCTGATGCTCAGGCTAATGCTGGAAAAGGAATAAACACTGGAGGGCAGTCTTCTTCAAGAGTAAGAAGTTTACTTCTTTCTTCTCAATCTCCAATTACTGATGAAGAAGTTGCAACTCAGTTGTTTCTAGCTGAGCATGGTCAAGATGCTACTGTTGAAGATATTCAAGCAGAAGAACAAATGCTAGAAGAAGAACATAAGAAGAAAGTTGCTTCTGGAAATTATAAGAAGAAATCAGTAAAGGCTCCTAGAAAGAAAGAAACTGGAATTTCTATCAAGGAAAATAATCAACAGAGTATACAATACACCAGGAGGCCTGTAATTGCAAATACTGATAAAGGAAAGGGTATACTGGAAGAAGAAGGACAGTTACCTAAGAAGAATTATTCAACCTCTGACATTGCTCAACTTGAATCAAGGATAAGTAAATCAACCTCTGACGCTGCTCATGTTGATGTTTCTACTAAAGTTGTGACAACCTCTGACAAAGCTCAAGTTGTACAAACTCAGCTAGCTCCACAACTCAAAGGTTTCTTAAGACCTGCACTTTCTGAAACTCTGACACTTCAACCTGTGGATTTTTCTCAAACCAGGACTGTACTTGGAAAAGAATCTTTTGATAAGTCTGGTTTAGGTTCACATAGGGAGAAGAGAATAAACAACAGATCTTTAGATCAAACTTCACTGGCAGAAGCTGGTATTGGGGTATCTCAAGAGAGCCTTGATAAACTGGAATCTGTTCAGATGGTCTATCACAGGGGTTTGAAGAAAGAGGTTTTGTTATACTTCATGTCTGATGGAAGAGTATACAGAGTAGGAGAAGCTGATATTCAATTGAAGCTATGGGAAGAGCTTGAGTATGTTTTATATCTTCTCAAAATCAAAAACAAAAGTACTCATGATGCTGCTCTTGTCATAAAAGACAGAATGATGAAATCTAAAGTGCTTCTTGGAGGTGGTGTTTCTAGTGCATACATTCCTAAGTACAGAGATGCTTATGGAAAGATTGTTGAGATGAAAAGAAATAGTGCCAAGTTCAAGACAGCACTGGGTATCAAAGTCTTGGAATTCAATTTGGAGTCAGACAAATCATATTATATAAGACTCGGAAATGAAATGAGGAAAAACAGTATTTATTCTCTGAGGGTTGCCATATATCAAACTGGTGAAGGAGATCCAGAGTATAAAGAACTGAAGGAGATTATGATTGCTGAACTGGAAAGAGCTGAGAGAAGATTACTTACGGACTATCTCAGGACAGTGCCTGATATTCAAGAAATCAAATAAAGTCTGACTGTAAGTTTTTTTAAGTTTTCTGTTCTAAGTTAAAGTTAAACTCTGTTATATTTTAAACACTGCATTTGTTATATGTTTTGACATCATCAATTATCTTTTTAACTAGTACATTTTTATTCTACACAAGTTGGGGGAGATTGTTAGATATAATTGCTGACGTTTGTTCATCAGTGTTTAAGCAACAGGTGCTCATCAGAGTTTACATTGAAGCCAGTCAGAGTTTATTAAAGTCTGACGTGGTGATAGTTGAATTAGCTGTCGGTGCTGAATTGAATATTCTAGAAGCAATATATTCTGAAGATGGAAAAAAGCAGAATATATTGATACATCTAAGGAAACGGAATAGAAGATAAGAAGCAATCCTTAATTGATATGAATTGTATAGCTAACTTATAGGAATATCAATTAGAGATGGATTGTATGTAGCTGTGTACTATATAAACACAGATAGGTTATCCCTAGAAGGGATGCGATCATTGATTATTATTCTTGTAACCTAGAAGCTCTTTGTGATTCTTTAACATCATAAAGAGAGAAGCTGTTAATACAATCACAGTTTATTGATTCATAAACAGTGTTCTTGATTATTGTTATTCTCATATATATTTGATTATATTGTATTCGGCCTAACATCAAAGATACTTCAGTCTTGGCACGCTTTGGTGCTTCTCCAACCACAGTCATTACCTCACGGGCATAAGCCTTTCTCGAGTTTCTGGAAGGTCCGGCAGCAGTTGGCCCTCCAAATATCATATTGATGACAGGCCCTCGGGGTTGCGGGTTACGACCTTGATCTCGGTCCCCATCCCTTCGATCATAGTCTCTCCTAGGGGGATTCCTGTCCTCGTCCTTGGTGAATTTGTTCAACTTTCCTTTCCGAATCAGAAACTCAATCTCATCCTTGAGTTGCCTACAATCATCAGTATCATGGCCTGAATCTTTATGGTATCTACAATACTTGTTCTTGTCTCTCTTTTCAGGATCTCCCCTTAGTGGCTTCGGCCATCGAAAGTCCCTATCTTTCTCAATGTCATAAAGGATTTGACCCCTTGGGGCATTCAACCTTGCATATTCAGTAAACTTTGTGCCTGGATTGCTCTTCCTTGGAGCTGAATCAGAGTCTCGAGGATATTTTTCCTTGACATCATACTCTTGCTCCATCTTTCGCTTCTTTGAACCACCATTATTCCCACCACCTGCGGCGGGGGTGTCAGTTTTCTTCATGCTTTCTTCAGCCTTAATGTACTTTCCAACCCTTTGTTGGAGCTCAGCCATGCTCTCAGGGGGGTGTTTGGCCAATGACATCTTGAAAAAGACATCCGTGGTTCCTTGTTGAAGGGCTATCATAGCTACCTTGTTGTCTAGATCAGGTATATTCAATGTCTCCTTGGTGAAACGCTTGAGATAATCTCTCAACATCTCGTTCTTTCCTTGAGTTAAGTTCATGAGGGAAGCAGAGCTTTTCTCATGTACTCGTCCACTGATGAACTGACCGATGAAGGTCGTGCTCAGATCTCTAAAACAACTGATAGAGTTGGGCGGCAAGAGACTATACCATCTTTGGGCCATGCCAGCCAGGGTTTGAGGAAACGCCCTACATTTAAGAGCATCGGTGACTGGTTGCAACAACAGTGCATTTGAAAAAGTCCTCACATGGGTTGCGGGATCACCCGTTCCGTCATATGCCTTGATAGTAGGCATCTTGAATTTCCTTGATACATGAGCGTCCATTACCTCTTCAGTAAAAGGTGGAATAGGATCGACTGGGTCACCCAGCTGTGTCAAAACACGGGGATCTGACCTGGGAATCTCTGTCCTTGGAGCCCTAGCTCCTTCTTGAAAGACGTGTGTCCTAAATCCAATCATGGATGATGAGTTAGGAGATACTTTGTTCAATCTGATTCAAGTTTGTTTAATTGAATAAAATGGTAATATATTTTATAACGGGCTTTATCTATTTAAAGTGTTTAAATTAGATGATCCATAATTTAGAGTAAAGCTTTAATGGATTATGATGAGATCATTATAATGAGACCTTAAAGATGATAACTCTAAACTTAAATAGTTCCTAGTCGTAGGATAATTAATTGGTAGTTAATTAATCCGCAAAGATCGGTACATACTATGCTTGCTTCACTATGAAGGATGTCTGTTCTCATAGGCATTTGTGTGGTGACACTATAGCTAGTATGTAGGTGCTTATTAGGAATAAGTTCACTGAACATGACTCGATCAGTTGAACAACTAATGGAGTTCACTCATGTGTCAGTAGTTGTTCATATAGTGATGGTTGTACAAGTGTCCTTTGACTTGAGATCATCATAGTCATCTTGTGTACACTGAACTATACTTTGGTTTAGCTCTTAGTCTCGAGGGACAATAATTAGTGCTCTTCTGGGTATAGGAATTTGTGCACGAAGATAGTGAATGATCAATAAAGGATCTGCCCCTTCCAGTGAAGGAAGAGAATGTCCTATGTTATTCCATTTATGCTAGTTCAGGAATCTCTGGCCAGAGTGAATGAAATTAGAAAGAAGTTTCTAATTTGCATTAATCGGAACTAGGCATAGTGAATAGGAAAGCATATGATTAAATTAGATAGGCTTGACACGAGATCCATGCCTTGTATTTAATCTGGATATTGTATGGTAGAAGGAATTCATTGTACGGTAACTAGTCACTGACAGGTTCTTGGTATTCTAAGCAGTGAATTCATATTATCCGGATAGTCACGATATGTTGAGAAGCATCACTCACGATGTAGAATAAATATAATTAATCAGTTAATTATATTTAATGAATTATTAGAATTCATATAAATAATAAATAAAAAGTTTATTATTATTTATTTCTACTACCGGCTTAATATTGAACCTACAGGGTCACACCATAAAAGAATATTTTCTTTGATGAAAAGATTTAAATTATGAGAGAGGAAGAATTATTTTCTAAATAGTTTAGAAAAAGAAATAATGATTAAAATAGTTTTAATCATTATTAAAGCATTTTAGAAATGTGGGGTTAATATATATATATAAAGATATATTATTAAAACCCTAAAAAAGCCCTATAAATAGAATGAGATAGTTCATTCTAAGGGACATCTTGTTTTTGTGAAAAACCTAGAAAAGGAGCTAGCCTCCATCTCTCTCTCTCTCTCTCTTTTTCTCTCTAAAAGGTGTTAGAGGTTTTTTGAAGAATTCATCGAAGGAAAATTCTTGGTGGATACCGGTAGAGTGCTTCACACTCTGAGGAGCAACTGCTAACTACCATCGATTTTAAAGCTTCGATTTGCAAGGTATGGTTACGATTTCCTTCGCTCTAGATTTTATATATTTTTTCTATATGTGCGATACATGGTTTTTACGGAATAAATGTTATATCACGCTTCCGCTCATCCGTAAATTCCTTCAATGGCATCAGAGCTAGGTTCTGCATATAGAGATTCATATAAAACATTTCAGATTTTTTTATGCATGTATGGATTTATTATGATTTTTGCAAGTATATTTAGATTTAATTATGAATTAATTTGAAATATTGTTTGCATGAGATTTTGACCATTGATCTGGGTTCTACAAGTGTTGTGGATCATCTAGGTATTTTTTTCATAATTTTGTGATGTGTAGATTATTTTTTATGAATTGTTTAAAATTGTTTTAATTAAAATTCATAAAATAATTAAGCATGTTGAAATATATGAATTAATATTTGCACAAGGACCCCATAGATACTTGGTTATTTTTGCTTTTGTTTGATTTTAGAAATCATATTATTTTGATTTTTTTATTAATTTATTAATTAATTGTTAATTAATTTATTAATATTAAAATAAAATAATAAATAACAATAAAGGCATTGATGGCTAAGGAGTTACAAAGCTAGAGGAGTTACAAATTAAAAAAAAAAAAAAATTTTGCTGCTGCTCCGCGCGCGCGTGTGGTGCGCAAACGCTGGAAAGGGGAGTAACGCATTCTGGGAATGTGTTACAGGGCTGTAACGCATGAGAGTCGTGCGTTACACAATTAATAGCATTTAATTGATGTAACGCATTCCAGTAATGCGTTACATCCCCTCTGTCCATATTAAATTTGATTTTTTGGGAGTTTGGTAACTCCGTTTTGGGCGTGCAATATACCGTTGGATTCGTTTTTCCGAGACGGATCTAATGGAGTTGTCAAATATTTTTTATATAAAAGTTTGGAACTTTTTATATTCCCGGAAGTGTTTTAAAGCATGTACTAAATGTTTTAATTGCTTTTAAATACTATAATAAATCCATACATCATTATATCATTGTATGACTTGATATTACTTGCATGCTTACTTGTTTATTTATATTTATATATGAGATATATGCCTATATTTACCATGCGATGATAGATTTAGGTGAACTTAAATCAAAATAAGGCGTGCTCTAGAAAATATTATGAGTACAACCATAATATTATGAGTACAACCATAATATTATGAGTTAGGAATCGTTTCTTGCCTTAACAATAATATTATGAGTACAACCATGAGATTCTTATGTTTATGAAACATAGAGTGAAATACTCTTTTGATGTTGAAAATGAAAATTTTTGTCTAGGCCGTTGGGTTTTAAGCGGGACCGATGTGACCCCTCCAACACACTGGGAATTTTTCATTTAAATATCATAATTGTATTTTGTTCAAGAAAAAGAGAATCTCCTAGTAATATGATTATGGTTGCAACATAATATAATCCCTCTTAATTAAAATTTATATCAAGTAGTAAATGGCCAATGGCACAACGGGCTTGTGTCGGTCATAGCCTTCCAATATAATAGCAAGTAGAGTTCTTATATCGAGACATTGTCGTTTCGTGCTACAGCCGAGGGCTTTGTTTTGAGATTAAGAGATGCTTGTCTATCACATGAGATGTGTATGATAAATTAGGTTTCAATTGTCGTTACGTGCTACAGCCGTGGGCTTTTGGAATTCTAATTTAATTATGCAAGATGTTGGGTTTGACTTGACTTAGAATATTGAGTGAGTCGTGCCACAGCCGAGACTCAATGATTCAAGAGGCTAAAAGATAATAAGGAATAACATGAGATGTAGTTGACAAGAGTTGTCTTCCTATGGAACATCACATTGCGTTTCGTGCCACAGCCGAGGTGATGTGATGGAAAATAGGATCTTTATTCTCACTAACATTATGAATGTTTAGTTATACATATAGAGGGTTGTATAACTTAAATAAAATAGTGGGAGCCGCCAATGAATAAAGACCCGATTTATATGGTGTTGTAAGAATAAAATTGAATATTTACTTAGTAGTTATGTGTATTCACTAATAGAATTATATATATACTATAATTTCTGCACTATCACACATCGTAGTAGAATAACACGTTGACTTATCCCGAATATGCTGATGAACTTTGAAACTTTAGAAATGTTCTCAAGAATGAAAAGTTAGACGAAATGTTTAACTCGTTAATACAAAGTGTCTTATTTGTGATGCACATGGAGATGTGTATGAGACCAAGTGCAAGAGGTCTAAAAATGCAAATGTTGCAAAGTAAACCAAACTGATGTCTATGAGCTTGAGACTGTGCAAACAGTATGAGCACAAGGACATTCAGGGCTACCTTGTTGCTTCTATAAGAGTTGTAGAATGTGATAAATAAGACGATTCAATATAGGATATCGAATGAGCTATTCCATAATAGTTATGCTGAGGGTTGATCTATGAATAATCATAGACTCAAGACAATCAATTTGATTGATCGTCTAGGGTAGGTTGATTTTGTCATAGATGGAAGCTAAGTCCAGATATGATCTTGAATTAGCTTCCGAATACGAATTCGCAAATTTGTTGTGAACTCTTACATGAAAAGGTTGGATATCAGATTGTCTGAAATCTACTTCATGTTAAAGATTGTTGAGACGTATTTCCTTCTTAGAGAGCTTTGTTCTTCAGACTGGTAACGGTTCTGGAATCAAGTAGTGGGAGATGAACCATACCATCAAGAAGAAGTTTGTTAGTGAGTGATAACATAATTAGTCAAAGGCTAAGTTTGACTCCAAAAGCAAAAGAGTTTGTTGCCACCTATCAAAGGTGGGTTATTGGAAGATCAACTACAAGAGTTGTCTTGTAGAGTTGAAGAATTAGAGAAGTTTAGTGGGACTGAAACTTCTCATTTTGAAATAGGGACTATGGAATAGAGGTAATGGAAATCTAAAGAATTATAGGCTTGTTTGCACGAGTGAGAAGAGTATTCGCTTGTTGCATGGTGATGGGTTACAAGAACCATATGATTATTGAATCACATTATGCATGCGAAACTCGTCTCACTCGAAAGACCACTATATCTCTATTTTCTTGAAATAGAGAGATAATGAGCAACAAAAGTGTTAAAATTAGTACACATAATTGTATGTGCACCAGTGACAACACATGCCAGAAAAGGATTCACACGCTTCATTAGAATTCACGGATATGATCCGGATTCAGATATATGTATTTGGTACAATACAAATTCGAATCTTTTGGAGTGTTTCAAAATGAATAATAATGAAATACAAAACAAAACAACAAGTGTTGGGACTCTTTGATAAGATCAAAAAGATATACACTTGAGTGAGTGTTTTGAGGTTATCTCAAATCTTAAGTTTAAAGCTTCACGTTGGACAGATCCTGAGATTCTACAGGTAGATGGAATGTACGAAGGAGCGAACGAACTTTGTTAGACATCGTTCGGTTCATGTTAAGCTAAATTGATCTTCTAATATATGTTTAGAGTTGAATTTTATAAATATCAGTATATCTGCTGAATATAGTATCTTCTTAATCTGTTCCTAAGTTGTCATATGAGATATGTAGTGCAAGGAACACAAGTCTTAAACTTGTTAAGATTTGGGATGTCTAGCTTATGTCAAAATGTTTAATTTGATAAGCTAGATGGTAGATCCAAAATGTAAGTTTGTGAGATATCCTAATGATAGTCAAGGATGTTGGTTGAATATTCTACTGAATATAGTGTGTATGACATACTGCCTACTTAGAGGAATTGTTCATTCTAGAAGGGTTCAGTGGGAGGAAGGTTGAACTTAACTAAGTTCAAACACCACAAATTACAAAGGTTCTATAGGAAGAACATTTTCAGACAAGATAACTTTTTGTAGGTTAGCTTAAGTATAGGTCTTGATATTTTATCACCAACCTGAGAGGTTGACTGCCTTGTCATTAAGAATGACAATGAGTTGTCAATTATATGATAATGACCTTATGACCTATACTAAAGCTATGAGTTATGACTCGGAGAAATGGCATAGTACCATGAAATCCGATATAGATTCCATGTACATCAACCAAGTACGGACTATGGTTGAGGACCTAAAGGTGTCATAACCGGAAGGATACAATTGAGTCTATAAAAGGGAGATTTGAGTGATTGGCTGGGTAAAGACCTATAAGTCCTTGCTTATTGTGAAAGGATTCAATCAAAGCAAAGAGATTGACTTTGATGAAAAAAATTTCACATGAAGTAGTGCTCAAGTCTATTCGGATTTTGTTTGCGTTTGCGGCTAGTAATGACTATAATATCTAATAATGGTCGAACGGTCGACCCTCCTCGATAGGAAAATTGAAGAGATGTGTAGTTGACACAATTAGAGGGATTTATTGCTATGAGTAGCAAATCTATGGTCTAATAGCCACGACAATCCATTTGTGGATTGAAGCAAGCTTCTCAATGATCGAACATCTGTTTTGATGAAACAATCAAATAGTTTGATTTTATCAAAGACAATGATGGATCATGGATCTACAAGAAGGTTAGTGGGAGCGTGATGACATTCCTAATAATGTATGTGGATGACATACTTATGATAAGGAATGATGTATCGACGCTAAAATTAGTCAAAGTGTGGTTATCTAACATTTTCTCTATAAAGGATTTGGGAATGGCTTCCTATGATATAAGAATGAGAATTTATAGGATAAACCAAGTGTTGGGCTAAACCCAAAGTGTGTACATCATTTATATGCTAAGATGTTTAGCATAAATAACTCCAAGAGTTACTTGAATTGTCAAGTCACGGAGTTACTTTCTCCAAGATAGTGTCTTTCTACGACATCTGAGGAGAAATGACGTATGAGTAAGATTTATTATGCTTCGGCAAATATATCTATCAAAATACCGGATGTACTATACAAGACTTGATGATCGCTAACTCACTAGGCGAGATAAGCGAGCACTAGTCTAGTCCTTGAGAAGCGCGATAGTAAGCTGGAAGAACGTCCTTAAATACTTTTGAAGAATTGAGGACATCTTTCTTGATTATGATGGGTCCAATATGAAAATCGAGTGTTATAAACACTATGATTTTCTTAGGACAAATGTGATAGAAAATCCATGTCAAAATAAGTGTTAATTCTGAATGGATGAGCGGTTTGTTGGAAGAATTCCAAGCAGCTTAAGATAACTGATTCTGTAGTGGAAGCACTATATGTATATAGCTATAAGTGAAGCTTCAAAGGAGGTTCTTTGGATAGCGAAACCTGTTTTCGCTGGTTAGACATGGTTCCTAGAATAGGATTTATATTGTTGTATCGGTACAACATATGGTAGTAGCGCAGGCTATGGAACCTAGGTTTAATCAGGGATTCAAGATCCAAGTTGCGGCACTTTCATATGATATATGAGATCGTTGAAAGTAGAGATGTTTAAGTCAATATTGACTTGACACCCATAACAACATAGTAAAGACCATTTACTAAACCGTTATTTGAAAATCGCTTTGTTCTCTATTAGGAGAAGTTGTATATGAGATACCAAGGTGATTGGTTTTAGTACAAGTGGGAGATTGAAAGACGTGTGTCCTAAATCCAATCATGGATGATGAGTTAGGAGATACTTTGTTCAATCTGATTCAAGTTTGTTTAATTGAATAAAATGGTAATATATTTTATAACGGGCTTTATCTATTTAAAGTGTTTAAATTAGATGATCCATAGTTTAGAGTAAAGCTTTAATGGATTATGATGAGATCATTATAATGAGACCTTAAAGATGATAACTCTAAACTTAAATAGTTCCTGGTTGTAGGATAATTAATTGGTAGTTAATTAATCCGCAAAGATCGGTACATACTATGCTTGCTTCACTATGAAGGATGTCTGTTCTCATAGGCATTTGTGTGGTGACACTATAGCTAGTATGTAGGTGCTTATTAGGAATAAGTTCACTGAACATGACTCGATCAGTTGAACAACTAATGGAGTTCACTCATGTGTCAGTAGTTGTTCATATAGTGATGGTTGTACAAGTGTCCTTTGACTTGAGATCATCATAGTCATCTTGTGTACACTGAACTATACTTTGGTTTAGCTCTTAGTCTCGAGGGACAATAATTAGTGCTCTTCTGGGTATATGAATTTGTGCACGAAGATAGTGAATGATCAATAAAGGATCTGCCCCTTCCAGTGAAGGAAGAGAATGTCCTATGTTATTCCATTTATGCTAGTTCAGGAATCTCTGGCCAGAGTGAATGAAATTAGAAAGAAGTTTCTAATTTGCATTAATCGGAACTAGGCATAGTGAATAGG
Source organism: Heracleum sosnowskyi (assembly GCA_030848705.1). Classification (NCBI taxonomy): domain Eukaryota; kingdom Viridiplantae; phylum Streptophyta; class Magnoliopsida; order Apiales; family Apiaceae; genus Heracleum; species Heracleum sosnowskyi. The sequence goes on from CM061237.1 coordinate 17,492,711, forward strand.
AAAGCATATGATTAAATTAGATAGGCTTGACACGAGATCCATGCCTTGTATTTAATCGGGATATTGTATGGTAGAAGGAATTCATTGTACGGTAACTAGTCACTGACAGGTTCTTGGTATTCTAAGCAGTGAATTCATATTATCCGGATAGTCGCGATATGTTGAGAAGCATCACTCACGATGTAGAATAAATATAATTAATCAGTTAATTATATTTAATGAATTATTAGAATTCATATAAATAATAAATAAAAAGTTTATTATTATTTATTTCTACTACCGGCTTAATATTGAACCTACAGGGTCACACCATAAAAGAATATTTTCTTTGATGAAAAGATTTAAATTATGAGAGAAGAAGAATTATTTTCTAAATAGTTTAGAAAAAGAAATAATGATTAAAATAGTTTTAATCATTATTAAAGCATTTTAGAAATGTGGGGTTAATATATATATATAAAGATATATTATTAAAACCCTAAAAAAGCCCTATAAATAGAATGAGATAGTTCATTCTAAGGGACATCTTGTTTTTGTGAAAAACCTAGAAAAGGAGCTAGTCTCCATCTCTCTCTCTCTCTCTCTCTTTCTCTCTAAAAGGTGTTAGAGGTTTTTTGAAGAATTCATCGAAGGAAAATTCTTGGTGGATACCGGTAGAGTGCTTCACACTCTGAGGAGCAACTGCTAACTACCATCGATTTTAAAGCTTCGATTTGCAAGGTATGGTTACGATTCCCTTCGCTCTAGATTTTATATATATTTTCTATATGTGCGATACATGGTTTTTACGGAATAAATGTTATATCACGCTTCCGCTCATCCGTAAATTCCTTCACTTCTTGCCTCCTTGAAGGTGTTCCTAAATCAATTAGGGGGACATCTCCTGTCCCTTGGTTCGACGGCTGAGTCTGCCTCCTTTGTTGCTCTATCTCCATGTTTTTCTTTAGTTTCTGGATCTCGGCCTCATGAGCCCTTATCCTTTCCATGGCAGTCATAGGTGCCCTTGTAGTTGCCCCCTGATTCCTTCCTCCAAGGGGCTCTTTGCTGGCTCTTCTTCTTCAGGGTGCTCGATCTCGTCCTTCATCAGACGAGTAGTCATCAGAGTAGGGCCCAGAATAATCCAAGTATCTTCCTTCAGGGATGGGTCCTAATCCTCGAATGTAGGTTGGTTCGTATGGTTCATGAATTATTGGGGCGTGGCCACTCCTTCCGGCTTCAGGGGGATAGTTGGGCAGTTCGTATGCTGGATTTGTGCTCATAGGAAGCACGGTTGTGGAGATCTGTGCTCCATGGGGAAGGTTATGGTCGAGGGGCGAGACAACCATCTGAAGAGGGTTCGTCTCGTTCTGAGGTATGGAAGCTTGGGGATTCGTCCCTTGTGGTTGAGAAACCACCTCTGTGGTGATGGGAAACGTCCCTAGTGGTTGAGAAACCACCTCTGTGGTGAGGGGTAATGACCCTGGTTCCGTGGTGATCGGAACAGTGGTGGTGACAGTTGATTCGGTAGCGGTTGCTGTTCTTCGTGTTATAGCCATGGTTGTTGTAAGGATTCCCACAGACGGCGCCAAATGTTGTGGAACGAAAAGTAAGTTTAGATATTAACGACGGTATTCAATGAATGATGGTGGACAATCGTGTCTTAATGGCTGCTCTCGTGGTTCGTGACTACACATGTCCTCACAAGATGCCTACGTATCTCTGCCGTATAGAGAATCAAGTCAATAAAACGTAGTTCTGATTGTAGGATCAGGGTCCTTATATAGGCGTCAGGAGCCTTGTATTTAGAGTATGTTTAGGAGACTTAATCGATAAGTCTCATTATTGATAATTGATAATGAGTGTTTTGCTTGGCAGGCAAGTATTATACTCATCTGATAAGTGTTGTGACTCATCGTAATATTTGATTGTGATTCTGGATCCTTTTATGAAGATATTATAATATTTGGACTCTTTTATGAGCTGTGTATTTTCCTTTATTTATTAATTACGAAATTAATAAATAATTAGGGTTTCAGGCCTTTTGTCGGGCCTAATTCTTTGACCAAACTAGGTCTAATTAATATATCATTAATTACTTCTAGGGTTATATTTCAGCCCATATCACAAAAATAATAAAATAATAAAATCCTACATAATAATATTGAAAATAATAAAAGAGAAAATTGCAATTATTAACATAAGATCCTACAAATTCAAAAATAATAAGGATGTTGTAATTTTCTAAATCAAAGAAAGTTCTATCAAGTTTGAAAATAATAAAAGAAAGTTCTATCAAGATTGAAAATAATAAAAGAGAAAATTGCAATTATTAACATAAGGGCCTACAAATTCGAAAATAATAAGGAAGTTGTAATTTTATAAATCAAAGAAAGTTCTATCAAGTTTGAAAATAATAAAAGAAAGTTCTATCAAGCCTACAAATTCGAAAATAATAATAATAAAGAAGTTCTAATTTTCTAAATCAAAGAAAGTTCTATCAAGTTTGAAAATAATAAAATAAAGTTATATCAAGCCTACAAATTCGAAAATAATAAGGAAGTTTTAATTTTATAAATCAAAGAAAGTTCTATCAAGTTTGAAAATAATAAAAGAAAGTTCTATCAAAGAGCCTACAAAATCGAAAATAATAAAGGAAGTTGTAATTGTTAATATTAAAAATTGTGAAAATTAGAAAAATAGAACGGAGCGATTTGAGAGCCGCCACCTCATCGCCACCGTCTTCTTCTTTATATAAGTATATATGATTCAATATCCGGATCAGGTTTTGCGCATCTCGATTAATCCATATGACAAATAAAAATAATACCAAAAATAGAAAAGAACACAGGTCTACTTAAAAATAATAAAAATAGAAAAGAAGGATTACTAAACCTTGAAACCAAAAAAAAAGAAAGAGGACGCCGTCTGTGGGACTTGAACCCACGACCACGGGATTAAAAGTCACGCGCTCTACCAGCTGAGCTAAGACGGCTTACGTTTGTAGAGCACTCTTGTATCAATACATACAGTGGACGCTAATCGGCCTGTAATTGGTTGTTTCTATTGTTGGGCCTCTAACTGTTATGTGGGCTTCTGGACCCTTGGTCCAACACTATATATTAAAAAGTTTTGGAACACTGCTCTTTAAATATTCAAAAAAACTTGTTCTAATTTGATCTTAATTAAGATAATATTTAACCAAAACTATTCAAATTTAGACACTGATTAGCTAACAACATCTATATATTCATCTTTCTGATTCTTTGTATTACTTCAAAGAACAGAAGAAAAAACTTGCTCATTCTACTTAATTCGATCAATAAAAAAGAACCTATAATGTATTCGCAAAATCGCACCGCGCTGCAGAGTTTCGATGAGCTTAACATAGATGATGAATATGTGAACGAAGCTGATCTTTCCACCCTATTTAATCTCATTCAGGTGTTTTGATTTTTTTTAACCTTGCAATTATTACATGCAACTTATCTAGTGTTTTTTAGCAGATTTATACTGTCGAATTTATAGGGTCGAATTTAACGTGGGGCACGGTCGGTTTTATAGTAATACAAGTGCTAGCTAGGTTTTTGTAGTATCTATTGTCTTATGGAGCGTTGATGTTCACGTTCTGGTCGAATCTATAAGATGAGATTGTTTGTCGGTACTTGAACTTAATTATGTTACAAGTTTTCAAGATATCTATGTCTCAACTGTAATTTTGTTGTTTTTAAGAGCCATGTCCACCAAATTACAATGTGATTGACGAGATTGGTCGCATGTCAATTGGATTGATAGGGCTGTGTTAATGTTTTTCATATTTTGTGATCACAGGTAGCTCACCAGTTTAAGAGCAAGAGCCTCATGGATTTGACATGTCAAACGTTGGTGAACAGGGTCAATAACAAAACACTTGCAGAGATCTCCAAAGAATTTAACATCGACCAAGAAAGTTCCCAGAGTCCTGATGAAAAGCATTTAAAGAGGTATACAATGTTTATTCCTCTGCTTGCTTCGCGTCAAATCATATAAATATCTCTTTTGACATGTGGACATTGTCACTATAACGCTAAAAAAAATGAAAAGAATGACAGTATCAGCATGTAACAATTGAAAATTTTGTAGTAATAGTACATGATGAGCAACTAGTTAGTTTTGTTTAAGTAAATTGTTTAATCTTCTTCAGGCCTCCGAGAGGTCTGCAAGATTTGTACGATGATTGCACAGAGAACTGGAATGCTGACAGCATATTGAGACAGCGCGGAAGAGAAATATTCATAAAGACTGCAATTATTGAGGATTTGCAGTTATCTCCTTTTGTTTCCAATCAGTTGAGCTTCGTCGACAGAAGGGTCTGTATGCATACACTTACTTGTAATTGTAAATATATTGTAATTGTAAATTTGTGTAGTTGATGAAGTTGGCATCTATAGTATGTTTCTTGTACTTGTATTTTTAATGTATTGACGGATTACTAATTTTGCCTCTTTTCTTAAAGGTACTTCTTTTCTCGTTCTCTTACATTTTATTGATTCTAAATTCCAGGAAAAAATATGCAGTGACTATGTTCATGAATTAATGGAGTGCACAGACTTTGATAGGCTTTTAAAAATCATCAACTCATTATCAATTTTGATTAGTGAAGGTAAGAGAATGTCTTGTACTTTTCATAAGCTGATTATTATAACTGATCTGAAATGTTGATGAAGAGGAAATTTGATGAACAGATCAGAAATCAGCTGATCTTGTAGACTCTGAGACTGCCAGGTATGTTCTTCAGATCGCCACCTTTGATGAATATGAAAAGGACGACATCCAGGTTTGCTGCGTTGATGTGTTGTGCACGTTCTATATGTTATTCTGAATCTTAACTATATCAAGGACCCGTACTAAGACAATTTTTCACTTCTATCACAGTGTCAGGCTGTTTACATCCTCTCACGTGTAAGCATTGATAAGTGTTACGATGTAATGACAAATGATGTGATACCAGTCCTTGTGAGGCTTATGTCTAATTCCTTCTATCATTTAGCGATTGCGGTAATGTTTCCTGTACTACTCAAAATCTCCATATTTTTCAATCTAAATGCATTTTAAACAAGAAATGCTATGTAAATGTGTAGGCTGTGATCGCATTGACGCGATTAGCTAATACTTTCCCTGGTCATATAAACGTTATCCTGGATAATGGTGGTTTGGAAGCTGCGTTGAAGGCTGCTAAGGAGTGTCGTCATAGGCAGAAGATTATATATTGTTTAGCCAGGTTCTTGGCAGTCGTTTGTCGCAGTTACCATCTTCCTCCTGATAAGGTATTTGCATGCTAGTCCATATTTTTATATCAGGCCCTGCTAGAGGCATTAATAACAACGCCTTGCATAGTTCAACAAGTGTAAAATTTTGGCAGGTAGAAGTAGCTGTTAACATTTCGGAAGAATTCTTCCAAAATGATTTGATTTGTGATTACCATAAAGTGCATGCGTGCCACACACTCCAATATCTTACCTACGGCAGAGATGTGGAAATTGGAGAACAATTGTTGCACAAGCTTGTTGGGATCATACGGTAAGTGGATTGGATTATTCTCTATTATGATTATACATTATTTGCAGCTTTTAGTTAACACTCATTTTGTTAACCGCTGTTTCAGGAAGTTCCAGAATACTGAGGATACTTTGATTGCCAGTACTGCACTTGGAGTAGTTGGAAATATTGCGAGGTGGGGAAATCCTAACATGATTCAGGTATGATTTAGTGAAGTAAATTTTTGTTATCATGATTTTCATCCCAAATTTGTCTGCTCGTTGGGCTAAAGCCCTTAATTTCTTCTGTTTCCTCTTTGGTAATCTATGCTGTTGGAGAATTGTAATAAAATACAAATCTAATGTTATCAATATAATAATGAAATTTATTTAACTTGTAAAACTGTTGAAGTGTCATCCAGTGAAGATTTCCTGATCAAGTCCCTGACCTATACTGACTATGACATTCATAAGGATCTGATTATTGCAAAATTTTCTGCAGTTGAGTCATTTATATTGTTAGATGAAAGCTTATGATCAAATATGCGTAGTTTGAAAGATGGTTTAATATCTTCTTTCCAGCATTGTTGAATTTGTGAGATCTGTTTATCTGTGACGGCTCCTCATGATATATTCTTGTTTTACGGGTCTCGGAATTGTGTCTAACAAACTAATTCTTCCAGGTTTTGACTTTAAATTGTAAGCTACTACTGGAATGCCTCAGGGATATCATGCTTTGGTGTAAATTAAAGAAATTTTGGAAGGAAGCTTGCCAGATAATTTCAAATGTAGCTGCTCGAAGCAAAACATCGATAAAAGTTGGTGTTATATTTTATAAGTCTATTGAATTTAGTTGCAAATTATCCATTCTGCATAAATATTATGTATCATATACTGTATGTGCTTAGTTGCGGCCATCTAATCTTCTGACTCGAATTAACAGGATATTTGTGATGAAGTCGACCTTTTAGTGTCTCTCTGCAGCTTGCTCGAAAAGGATGACTCTGATGTGAAGATGGAGGCTGCGTGGGCAATATGTAATTGCATCTATGGTAACAGAAATAGACATATTCTCCAATTTCGGCAAATAGGTTCCACAAATAATCTCCAGAATATGTAACCAGAAGTATCACCTGCATGACAGACTAGATATTGCTTTTTCTGATAGTTGGAGCAAAACTTGAATATCCCTATTTTGTAATGTATTGTTAAAGCTGGTGATCTCCAAATGTTGAAAGTTAAAAGATATTCAGAAGGCGCTTGCCCTCGTTGTAGGCAAACAAGTCTTGCAGACAAGATTTCAATATTTAAGGATCCTGAAATTTTCAAATTCTCAATACATTAAAATATAAGATATGCATATACTAGAACATATTGCATATACTAGACTAACCTGAACACATCTGGGGAATCGAACAAGAACGACTAAAAATGAAATGCAGCAACTTTATCACTAAGCAACAGCTGAAATAGTGAGATTGGTAATGAGAAATATAAAGGCTCTTGAAAACTAGGAGCACATGCAGCTTTTTGACGACTTCAATTCAGTTTTCAGGTGTGTATCAGTAGAGATCAACTATGTTACTCTTGGGGGACTCCACATCCCCTACAATTGTCATAAATTTCCACAGCTTTTTACTGTATCATTGCAATGGACTAGCATATTTAATACACACACGTACTCCTGTTCATGAATCAGAATCAGCTCAACTGAAGACATAAACACAAACGTAAAGCGAAGTGGCGTCTTCATGCGCTAAATAGGGCCATATTTTTAGAATGTGCTATTGAGGACATTTTAACTCTAAATTGTGTTATTGGAGGCTTTTCTCCGATTATTTAGATTAGATTTAGGGTAAGATTAATTTAGACTATAAATAATATAATATTGACATTTACCTTTATAGTTACATAACACTAAAAATTAATAAAAGTGGATTATTTGGTTTTGGGATCGGATTATAGTTCAATTTCTGATTTAATTTATTTTTTAGATTTTGAGTCGGGTTCGGTTTAATAAGAAAGAAATCAAATTCGAACGGAATTTATTAAAGGAAAATACTAGAGATCCCAAATTGGATACAAATTTTTTTAGCATAGCATTGTTCACCTCTTCTTCTTTACAGGCATCATGTCCACTTCTTCGTCAAGCTCCGCATCTTCATCCTCATCGGTATACCTCTTTTCACAATTTTTTTAATCTGGTTGTTGCATGTATTTTACACTCTAAGGTTTCTTGTTTTTGATTTATGTTGTATTTATGTGCGTATAAATTGTTCCAGTTTGTTTCTAACATCATTAACTTGATTTTCAGACATGCTTTTACCAACTAGCATGTATGTCTGTAGGAATACGATGAAATTTTCTCCCTTATAGAGATATTTAAGATGACATACCTAGGCAGCAATGATGAATTAGAGGTGAAGCCCGAGGATCAGATGGGGTTTATCAAATTATGTTCTAATCGTGGTGTTCAGTATGTATATAAAGTTGATGCGCCAGATATGAGTCGGCCATCAATTAAATTCGGTGATGAAATTGATGTTACGGTCAATGGATCAACTTGTTCTTCGGACTATAAGCTCAATATGCAGTATGATCTCTTTTGTGGTGCCTACAAGGGCCGTAAATATCTTGGGTGGAGATGCGACGATGATGATGATGAGGCTATTTCAGTGCAAGTAAGGCTTGAATCAGCTGATGGCTGCGGAGAGATTGTTGTTATCATGGGGTGTTTCTCTATGCCACAGTAGCCAAAGTGGAGGTTATGTTGTCAGACATTTCTGCTGCCACAAAAGTTTATGGAGTTGTTACTGCTAACAACAGCAGATTAGACACACCAAACTGTACAAGTCTTCTCTTTGTGAAGAAGGCTGAGAATGCAATAGAACCTGGAGACAGAGGAGTAATTCCACTGTCTAAATCCCGTGTAGGTGTGCCAATAATGAAGATCATGATGATAGGAATTGACAATAATTGATTTGTGTTCTAATCCCGTGTGGTGATGCGTATCTTAAGGATTGTGTATAATTGTCTTGAAAATTATCTAGTTATCGTTCCCTCTCCTAACTTTGTGAATTTGCACAATGTTTTTATGTGAATGCACTAATATTGTCATTTGTGTTTTAAAAAAACACATTGTTTTGAGTTTTTCCAAGTAGTCTCCTTTATCCATCATACATGTATAATGTTGAATTTTTCATAGCTTTATAATGTAAGGTAGCTAATGCGGAGGTTAAGTTGTTTGACAACTACACTGCAGCCAGCAACAGCCGTGTGAACCTACTCGCTCTTTGTGAAGATGCCTGATAGAGTAATAGAAGTAGGACATTATACTGCTGTGTGGATCCATTGTCCAAATCCTGATTAGGTTTACCGTTAATTACTGTTATCTAAGTATGCTGTGTAGCTCTGTTCTTTGCGGAAATTTCCCTGCTTTGTGATGGTATGATATACAAAGGCAGTGTGTGCATGTTGCTGGAAGAAATAGGGGAATTTGTGAAATTTACTTCTCCAGAAAAGAAATATCAGTGATTCGTTAAATACACAGATTGGGATGAACAAGAGATAGGTAATTTGTGAGGAATGGACAAACGGAATCGCCAACCCTTTTTCCGTAAAAGATTTAGTACATAAACTGTAAAAAAAACTAGAAACCGTCCATCCTGCAAGTATTCTGAATACATTTCTAATCTATGTTCCTGCTGTCAGTAAAATACTTAACCGAACTTGAGCTTGAAAAATTCTTTCAATACACTTTGATCTGCCCAATATTGTCAACCAGAAACTAATGCACCAAAACTATATCTAGCTTGTAAAGGTACTGTAACAACTACAAGAAGCAAACTGAAATTTCCATACTTGTGGAGAAAAGCTAACCTGATTGATGATGGCATCACTCCTGTAGTGTTTTAAAGCTTGATTATGATAATCAGAAACACGGCAATAGTTGGAAAACTTCAGTGCTGCTTTCGACCACAACCATTATGCCACTCTAGGAGTTGACTAAATGATGATAACAAACACCACTTGCCCTCAATTTGAGCGGATACCCTTTCTTTGCCAGAGTCTATGATTAAGCTTATGTTACCAAAACCATATATCTGATGACCATCTTGTGTTCTGCCTGGTTTTGGCTTAAATATCAAACCGTTCTGCAGTGCTTCAAGTTCGATAATCTGTTTCAAACTCATTTCGTTCCTGCCATCTCTATCCTCTATCTCTGTTTTCCTGCAGAATCTGTCGAAAGCTTCTTCATGTGCCAACTTTCCATTTTTCTGAGCCTCATACTGCATTTGCTTATTCACCCTACAATATCTAACTTTTTCCCCCATAGCGGGTGGTACCACCTTCCTGCCCTCTGAAAATTTGTCCATCATGTTTAGACCAACTTTAAGACGATTTTGAATATAATCATTCGCCAAAAGTTGTGGCGGGATAAGATTCTTCCAATATAGAAACCAGCTTATAAGTTCTTCGACATCCGGCCCTTCACACAACCAGTGGTAGAGAACTGCTTGCCACTTGTCGAAGAATACATCCATCAAATGTAGCATGTGATTTATGGGAATAGCAGTGGCCCAAGTAAGAACACATTCCAATTCATTCTTGTTGGCTGGATTTAATTGGAATTCTTCCAGGATAGTTAACAGTTTAGGTTTAATGTATCGGAGAATTAGTCGCTTCCAGCTGGTTGGATCAAATGCAGATTTCCAAGGTTCCAATATATGATAAGCAGACATATCATTCGGCTGCCAGGCCTGAAGAGCCATTCCAAATCGGGCACAAATTGTCTGGCAGATGATATCCGATTTCTGATGCAACCATGGTAACCAGGGATGTACCCAAAGATGAATTGGAATTGTTTCCTTGCGTGGCTCCCACGAATCAACAGCGGCTAATAATTTAGGCATGACTATGTTGTCCAATATAGTCTGACAAACAGAAATTGGCAGTAGGTCTTCCCAAGACTCTAGAAGGCGGATCATTGGCCCAGGCTCCCTTGTTTGCCAGGTATTGGTGCCTGCTATCCTAATAGCAGGGAGAACAACTTCTAAAAATATTCGTGTATAAGGTGAAACACCATCAGAAATATCTTCTTGCAATAGGTTCTTCCATAAGGATACAACTTCCAACCCATATGTGGGATCCTGAAGAGGGTTCCATCCCTGAAAATATCTTTTAAACAAAGGTATAGCAAACGAACAGACAATACCTGGCAAGCTACGGAGTTTGTAATGTCCAGCAAATCGTGTTTGCAAGTCTCCAAATTTGTTTGCAAGCGAGGTCAGTGTCAATGTTCCTGACATACTCTCAGTGTCTAGACAGTCCAAGACACCAACTATCTCTTTCAAATCATCTAGCTGCTTCTGTTGGTAAGCAATCTCTTCATTTAGCTTCTTCTGCTTCAAAGTCTCGTCAGTATTCAAGTTCTCCAAATCCTTCCAGACACGGACCTCTGGTCCTCTCATATCAATCACTTCTTCAATTACTTTTCTTTTCAGGGTCCAATCTTCCTTCCCGGCCTGTAACTCTTCCATACTAACATAGTTCCTCTTCTTCTTCTCAAACCGAGCTTTATTCAACCACAACTTCCTTTCCGTCCGTTCTTCAATCTTCTTCTTCTTCATCATCTCAAATCGGGCTCTCTTAGACAATAACTTCCCTTCTGTCCGTTTCTCACTACACTGCATTACATCATGAAACAACTTACTCTCTTCAAATTCTTTCAATTTCGGCAAACTCACTTCCTTATAATTCTTATATCCCATTCCCATAGCTTTAGGCCTTACCTTGGCTTCAACAGGATCCACAATCCCTTGTTCATTCTTCCCAAGCCCACCTCCTTTATACCCCATTTTCTCAAGCAACTTCATTCCAATTCCTTTTGTATGCTTCTCAAATCCACCAAAACTCCCCTCCCTGTCATCTACTCCCTTCCTCCCCCCTCCCAACAACTCCAAACCACTTCCATACTTCCCCTCTTCCCTCACACACCGCCTTTTCACACCTCGCCCACCCTTCGAAAATCCATCATCCTCCTTACTCAAACCACTCGACTTAAACCCGAAACCAGCCCAATCAAATCCAGAAGCCCTGTTCTCGCAACTTCCCTCTCTGACACTCTCTCCACTTTTTGCATTCTTGTGATCCTTCTGCATCCAAGAATCTCCAAAAATAACATCAAAATCATCATCCGAATGCTCCGCAAACATGTCATAGGGTGCATGATCACCATCTTTGACATGCTTGCGCTTCTCCTTACGAACAGAATCAGTACAAACAATATCTTTGCTCTGTTTAAGCATATTATTCATATTGACAACGAATCAAACGTTAATATTAAATAATCAAATATTAAACGTAAAAACAAACAATTTAAATTTACAATACCTGATTAAAAATTTGAAGCCAAATTTTCCAAAATTATATATGTGTCTGATTATGAGCTAGAAGCTAATCATGTAACAGACTGCATGTAATATGTATTTTATGAAACGGATTCATGCAATTTATATAGAGTCACACACGAAAAACCCTAGTTCGAAAAGGTAGACCCCGAGTATGAATGGGAAAGTTGCTACTCGTTTGTGAAATAAAATCAAAATCCTAGTTCGAAAAGGTTCAAAAGAAACTGTGAAATTCTTTTCCAGCGGAATTTTTCATTTTTGTATTATTCTTGATTTGAATTTATTCAAGTTTTGTTCAAGTACAGATATTAATTTTCACCGAATTGAATAAATTTAGTTATATTTATTTTGGCACCGGAGTACTAAAAAATTGACAAGAGATATAAAATTTAATTTTTGCATTATATCACTTCTCTGATACCAAAGTAGAAACATAGTAAATTAATTTTGAATTCGAAAATAAAAAAGGATAACACAGAAATCATTAAATTATAATAAAATTTAGAGCTTTTTTGAAAAATACAATTTTTTATTATTCTTTTTTGCAAAAAATATGTTTTTGTAAAGAAAAATTGCAAAAATAAAATCTTTTAATTCTTTTATTTTTTTGCAAAAATACAACTTTACAACCGGGTTCAAATCTTCGTATTTTTATTAAAAAATTAATTTTTTTTTGGTAATCTCTCTGAATTTTAAGTTGGATCGGACTCGCAGAAAGAAAAAAATGTTAGAGTCACCGGCGGCTAACCAGGACCCGAACCCGTGACACACACAGTTGGTACATATTTGAGCAAAAGTGGGCAACAGACACAAACACATGCCACGCCAAAGCGTCCATCCCCATCGCCACTGGGAGTGAATCCCATCACATGCCAACAGGCAACAGCTCCTGATAACACAAAACTTGTGAACCTCTCTCTCATCTTTCTTGATTTCCTCCCTCTCTCTCTCTCTCTCTCTCTCTCTCTCTCTCTCAGTTCCCCAAACACTCCACCCCCCTTCTCCCATCCCAATTAAATTCAACTTGTCAACTCACTTCTTCACACACAACCCATTACTCACTTCAACTTCAATTTCACAAGAAAAATGACAACCCCTTTGCTTCTTGCTGCTAAATTACCTCACCACCCATCTCAATTATCACCTCATAATTTAAAGTTTCAATCTTTAACTCGCCAGAAATTCAAGAATGTGTCTTTTTGTGTGGGGCAAAAGCAAACGGTGGGTGCTAATAGGAGGAGTGTATTATCAGTTCAATCAAGAAAAAGATTGGAACCCATTTGTGCACTTGAATCAGATATTCCAAAGGTAAAATCTTGACTACCCTTTTGAAATTTAGTTGTTTTATGTTGAATTTAAGTGATGGTTTCGAGTGTTTTTGAAGGTGGATGTAGTGGAGTTGGAGAAAAATGAAAAGTTTGAGCAATGGGATTCTTGGACTGCTAAGTTTGCGGGAGCTTCGAATTTGCCATTTTTGTTGTTGCAGCTACCTCAGATCATTCTCAATGCTCGGAATCTTATGGCTGGGAATCCCTCTGCATTACTTGCTATTCCATGGCTGGTATTTTTCGCATTTTCTCACTCTCTTTTTTTGAAGAAAAAATATATGGGAAGTTGGGAACTTATATAGAATTAGGGGGGGGGGGGGGGTGATTCGGGTTTCGGTCCTTTTGCCTTGTTGTAAAAGTACCAAGCTTTAAAGGAACAACTTTTTTAGAAATAAACATTTTAGGTCATATTTAGATTAATCAAGTTTTGTTATTTTGGGGGGTTTTCTATGTAATGATCGAGTTGCCAATCGATCCGGGTTCTGGTCGTGCGTTGTGTTAGACATTGCCACCCCTAGGGAAGAGAGAAAAAAGGATTTTAGAGTATAATTGTTTTTGATGAATGTGGTCTGTGAAAGCATTGAAAAATGTTGGAGTTTTTGATTTGAGATGTTAAAATAATGTAGGGTATGCTTACTGGATTGCTTGGGAATATGTCTTTGTTGTCTTACTTTGTGAAGAAGAGGGAAACCGAGGTGGTAGTGGTACAAACCTTGGGAGTTGTATCTATATACGCGGTGATCACTCAGCTTGCTATAGCCGAAGCTATGCCTTTCCCGTATTATGTTGTCATTTCTGCAGTAGTTGCTTCTTGTCTTCTTGTCAATTTCATGAAATACTTTAATTTTCTCAATGATGGAGTTTGGCGATTATGGGAAGATTTCATTACCATTGGAGGGCTCTCGGCACTTCCACAAGTAATAAGACTATATAAATATTAATGGATTTGCTCAATTTGTTATCAAATTCATTACAATCAACATGGTTACTATTTTTTAAAATTTCAGGTTATGTGGTCGACATTTATACCTTATGTTCCGAATACTATATTACCAGGGTCAGTGGCTTTTGTTTTCGCAGCGGTTGCAGTTGTTATGGTAAAAGCATACATTTGCTCATTGTTTCTTATTTTTTCTAGTTTCTGTCTTATCTGAATCCTGAAACTATGACAAATTTGATGATGATATCTGAAGCCATGTTTGCTCTCCCCATTTTGTTACAAAATATACTTTAAAGTGGTCCAAATTAACCCATTGGAAGTCCGCAAATTTCTTAATACTAGGTACTACTATCATTGGAGAATTGGGTCGAACTCTTTTTCGGTCACACGTATATTTTGTCTCTGTACTTCCTCACTATTTCCTTCTCTTTAAAGATATTTCAGTATCATACACTTTATTGTTGAATCTGACAGACATTTTGATACCTTTCAACAATCTAACTCCTGACGTCATGCTCATCTGCAATTATTCGCCAAGATATTAATGGACTTGGACAGACTGTATACATAGTAATACGTCATTTAATCGTTTTGTTAATTGTATAAATATACTTCCTCTTCACACACTGACTAAAATATTTTTGAAAGAATATATTGGAAATTTTCTCCCATCAAAATTTAAAGAAATAGAAATAACCCATGTTTCCATATTAATCCTAAAACTAGTTAGAGGTTAATTGAGTAAAAGTTTCTTAATAATATAACTAGGATGTTAAACTAATAGATTACACGTTTTTTTATATATTTTTAACAAGAACTGTTCTGCCAAACAACAGTTTTGCAAAGATGATAAGTTTGTAGCATGCATAGAGCATTTTAAGTTCTACTCCTAAAGTAAACAAAAATTTAATGTTATATAGTATTTCTTATGTATTATTTGCATGTTTTAATTTTTTGTCCAAATACCCCAAAAAGTATGGCATCCATATTTAAAATTATTGACTGTGCAATCCAATTAAAAAAATGGTTAAATGCAGAGTTTGCACTTCTCTGAAATAGATGCTGCCAATTTATACAGGCTCGATTAGGCAAACTTTCAGAAAAGGCCACCGCATTTGTTGGGTCAATATCTGGGTGGACTGCAACACTTCTCTTTATGTGGATGCCAGTTGCACAAACGGTACTCTGTTTTATGCTCATGGTCGAACATTTTCCTTTTCAAATAATTATCTCATGTGAAATTGTTTAATTTGTCATGTGTTTCCTTTATAGTGGACAAATTTTCTTAATCCTGAAAATATAAAAGGATTATCTGCTGTCTCAATGTTGCTCGCCATGATTGGAAATGGACTTATGATCCCTCGAGCACTCTTCATTCGGGATTTGATGTGGTATGTATGATTTTCCTCTTTAATCTTCATATATTGTTTGGACCGAAACCCTCTCCTACCAGAATTCTTACCCTGGATATTCACGGCAATTTTTCCTCTTAGCACTGTTAGGGCTGATATAGTCCCGAATAGTAGATCCTTTCTATAAATTTTAGCCAACACAAAATCCTGATTTCAATTTATTAATAAATCTGTAGATAGTATAGTTATTGGTGTTTAATAGATCAACAAATTGGAAACTTTTCAAAAGACAAGTTTGTAAATTTTCTCACACCTCAGCAAAAATGGCTAACTGAGTTCACTCTCTTAATCTCAATTCAAATTGGACAAAGATGATTCTTCTCTCCATACTTCATGTAGAGATCTGGTCTTTGTATCACACATCGACCATGCTCTTTAGTCTGACATCGGATGTAGGTAAAATTTGAACAATGTGTTGTAGAGGAAGTTCATTTTATGTAAGAACATTAGGAGTGTCTGGGAAAATTAAAAATACAGCAAACAAACCGATAGGACTTCATATGTATAATGAAAAATGAGCAACTCAGTGAAAAGAAACTCCTGGATCATATATATGAATATTTAACTAGAATGTAAATACTATGGCAGATGGAACAACAAGAGATTGATTGTGCATTAGAAAAGAGAAATTGCAGTTATCTAAATGGTTTTATATGAATTATTTATACTGTTTGCATAATGCAGCCACTGATGTCATATAATAACATTAGTCAGTTTGACTTAACCTGAGGATAAGCTATCTAGTAACTAGTTTGTATACTGTGTTCACCATCTTTTCTTTTAACTAATGATTTTAATTTATGGGTTCTTGATTACATTTAGTTTTAAAATTTGTCTGGCTTGTAAGCATCTGCTCAAGCCTCAACATATTCATAGGCTGATTGGGTCATTGATATAGCCAAACGTAACATTATGCAAAATGAGTGCAGGTTCACAGGTTCAAGCTGGGCGTCAATATTTTATGGATGGGGGAACCTTATATGCTTATATTGGTAGCGGTTCTTTGTAATTGATGCCTATTTACGTGTAACTTTGATGGACCCTCTAACTAGCATCATTGCTAACATGATTTACTTTCTGTTCCACTCAGTTTTAACAGTATCAGCAAGGAGTTTTTCTTGGCAGCAACACTTGGATTGTTTTCCTGGATAGGTAGTTCGACTAGCTTTCTTTCATTAATGAATCTTCTTCCAACTTTGTTAAATTAACCTGGAGAACACAGATATGATGTAATATCAATTTTTTTTTTATTTTTTTGTGATAGGATTTGCACTTTGGAGTGACACCAGGGTCTACGGGTACAAAACTCCCTTAAAATCTTTGAAGGAATTGGTTTTCGGGCCATAAATTTATTGGTACCTACAGACCAAGGGAGATACTCGGAAGATATAGATGATTTGATGCAAGCACAACGTGCTACAAATATTCTGGATTATATCAAGTTATACATTGTCTAGGTTGTGAAACCAGACTAGAAGTGTTTGATGCAATTGCTGTTGTTCAAGGTGATGAGCATTTGGTAGGCAAGTAGTAAAGTAGAGTGACATAAATACATCAAGAGGCCTAGTTGAAGGAGGAATGTTGAGATAAGCTACTGTTCGACTGTGCGAGGACAAGTACCTCTGTTGTATTAGTGTAAATAACAGAGTCAATAAGGTGTTTGTTAATTACAAAATGTAGCATTAGCGTATGTATTTACAAATTGTAAGTGCGATGTTGTATACATGGTGTTCTTGTTGTCTGCTAGGAAATGGGGTTTGAACCGTAGAATAGAAACCTCTCTGAGACATAAGGGTAAGATTGGATTAAGCAATGTGGATCCTGGGTACAGACCAGACATCTGCAGAATAAGAGTTTGTTTTTCTTAACGTTTTTAGTTTAACTTTATTGTAATTAGTGTGTCTTTGACTTGTTCTAGTCTTTTTTAAAAGATTAACGAGCTGATTATCTGTAATACCATAATCCGAGTGTACATGATTATTAATTATTGTTAAAAAAGATTAAAACAGTTTTTTTTACTTATAAAAAAAAATTAAAAACAGTTTTTTTCTTAAAAACGTCTTTTACCTACCATACATTCTTTCGATCTTCTTCCTAAAATTTCATTATTTTAAATTAAAATAATTCAAAAATTACTCTCTTGCTGCCGACTTATTTTATTGCCTTAACAAACAAAGCCTTAACTAATATGCCACGTCACACAATTTACACAAGGAAAAAAGTGGACAGAAAGGGACAGTTACATTACCAATTTATTTTTGTCTTAAATACCCTTCTTCCTCTTCACTAAACAAAACCCATCCATATGTATGTACGACACATACACACAATTTTTTCCCATAGCTAGCTTTTCTTTACTTACAAAACAAAACCCATATATACATACATACATACACATGCTGTCTGAAAATTTCTTGTTTTTCTCTACAATTCTTGATTTATTAAAAAATTGAGACCCCATCTATGCCTAATAATCACAGTGATGAATCTGAAATCACCAGGAGAAAAACACCCATTATTGATCATGATAATGGTGATGAAAAAAGTGTAAATCTTGGAAGAAAAGTTGATAAAATGAGGAAAATTGTATTGGGAATTGGGTTTTGGGTACAGGGCATGAGGTGTTTTCCATGGTTAGGTGTTAGTTTTTTCCTTAAAGATGGTCTTAAACTTGACCCTTCTACCCTTCAAATTCTTCAAGTTTCTGCTAATCTTCCCATGGTTGCTAAGCCCTTTTATGGAATTTTGTCTGATTCTTTTTATATTTTTGGACAGCATCGTCTGCCTTACATTGCCATTGGAGGTAAATTTACTGTTTTTTGTTTCAAGTTTTTATGTTTTTATGTTGTTGACTAGTTGCTAGTAATTTTGTGGTTTCATGTGTGGATGTTTTGTGTGGATGCAAGTTGTTGTCTGATCCAATGATGCAAGTTGTAGTGTGATCCAGTGATGAATTTGGATTTTAGAATTTAGTTATGTGTTATGTGTACTAACTACTAATGTAAGTATCAAATGTGTAATTACGATGAAAGCCAATTATGCAAAATAGTACCCTTGATTTTTGTATGAAGGCATGTATCTCTGCGAGTAGGGTGGTATGTAACTATGGCAAGATGAGTGAACTGAGAGATACTCAGTCCTGAGGGTGATAATTTTGGGTTTCATGTTGTTCTACAACTTTACTAAAATGCGATAAAATGAATATATAGGCTTAACTGAGCGGTGTTAAGTCAAAATTGAGGTGGATTTGGGTCATGTTAGACAGTGGTGCCATTTGAGATTGTATCTCCACTCGGATGAGGTTTGGTGAGTGTCAGCAAAGAATGTAAGATAGAAATTCTGTCTATCTGATCTGACGTATTCGTATTTAAGGTTAAGATGAGTCATGTTAATTCTTATACTTCTGCATATGAAAGTAAGGAATTGCATGTACATTAGTTAGATTCTTCAATCTTATGTTTCTATTTGAGAATGTCTCTTATCTTTCCTTATTAAATTAAGACCAATGGTTTTTCTAAAGTGGAATCTCATAATCTTAGATGCATTTGTGGTTTTGATTTTTGATTCCTTGATAAATATGACACTGAAAGGTATTATTTATAACTGGGCCAGCCTATTTATTCTTGTTTATCATGCAGCTTTTTTACAAGCCCTGTCATGGCTTGGTATTGCATTTGTGCCTACATCAAGCAGCTCATTTCTCTTGATCACTCTATATCTCCTCCTTGGGAATCTTGGTGCTTCGATAGTCGAAGTTGCAAACGATGCCATTGTTGCTGAGACAGGAAAACAATCTAGTTCCTCACCAAAGAAACCACAGGCTTCCTCTGGTGAATTACAGTCCTTTGTTTGGATGGCATCTTCCATAGGTGGCGTGCTCGGTAACCTTCTTGCTGGTATTGCAATTGACTCCATCTTCCCACAAACAATGTTCCTGCTCTTCGGGGTTCTTCTCAGTATTCAGTTTGTCATATCAGTCTCCATTCACGAGAGTTCTCTTGACCTCCCTAAGACTTTATCTAGTACTGGGATTAAAAGGCAGCTATCGGAGCTCCTAGTTGCATTAAAGAGACCTGAGATATCTTATTCAATAGCCTGGTTTGCAATATCATATGCCATAATTCCAGCCTTGACAGGCACCATGTTCTTCTATCAAACACAGTACCTAAAGATTGAAAACTCAGTTTTGGGGATTTCTAAAGTAATTGGGCAGGTAACAATGCTATTGTGGGGAGTAATTTACAATAAACACCTCAAGTCAGTTCCTCCGAGGAAAGTAATTGCTGCTATTCAGGTCGCTATGGCAATTCTCATGGTTTCTGATGTGTTATTCATAAAAGGGATATATCATAGCATGGGATTACCAGACTCAGTATATGTTGCCATCTTCTCAGGCTTTATTGAGGTTTTATGCTTCTTTAAAATACTACCTTTTATGATTCTTACTGCTCAGCTCTGCCCAAAAGGATGTGAGGGATCAATAATGGCTTTCCTTATGTCTGCTATTGCACTTGCATTAATGGTGAGTGGATACCTAGGGGTGTTGCTTGCATCATATGTTGGGGTGACAGCAAACGATTTCTCAGGCTTGCCGCGAGGTCTTTTGATCCAGGCAGCATTCACACTCTTTCCGCTATACTGGTCCTCATATGTCCCAGACGATGCCAAAGTCAAAGTCAAAAGAAAAGAAAACTGAGCTTAGTCTTGGTTTAAGAGTTGAGTTAGTTATATATTATGCACACATTATTGTCTTGGTAATATAGAATGTAGAATATAACCTTCCGCTGGGATCTCACTTTGGCAGGTTGGTCAAAGTGTTACTGCAGTGTGCTTCCATCATAAGGTGATTCCGTTTATTTGTGAAGCTTTCATGGGATCAATGTGATATTACAATTTTTTCTGCACAGTATCTTACCGTGACCTCCAATTAACGTGTCAGAGTTAAAGTTAAGGTCTTTGATGGTGACAACATAAGAGATAGTCTGTTTTTTTAAAAGAATATTAGGGTTAAATTTGAGGTCTGTGATGGTGGACAATATTAAGGTTCTTGCTTTGACGTGCTTCATGATCACTAAATTAATAGAGCTCCAAGAGATATTTTGTTGATTTAGATAGGATGTACAGTAGATTTGCTATATCTGGTAGTTAAACTGGGAAAATGTTCTTTAAGAATTAAGATTAGCTCTTGGTCAGGGCTTTGATCATTACAATAAATGAAATCAGATCTCGTATCAACTCCTTTTGATATAAGCATGGTTTTCCGAACTTTCACATGATCGATCTCCTCTCTATATTCTATAAAACCATCAGATATACCTCAAACGTTAATTACAGAGCAGGAACATGACCGCGAGATTAGTCCGAGTAAACATTTTTTGTATTAAAAAACTTGCAACATCTTATAAACATGAAAACTTGTAGGATTTGTTGATAGCATATGGGAATTCCCCTTCCCAAGATCAAACTAACATTCGTTTTGTTAGAATCCTCATTCCTTTTGTGTATAACATAGATTTTACTGTGAAAAAAATTGTATTACAAAGATGGGACATGAAACTGAGAAAATGTTTGAAGCACAATAGATGTAAAAGGTTCAACAACCAAATAGTACTCTAATTCCCTGCTAAGCTAGGTTTCTTACATTAAAAAACAAACAGGCTACGAAAAAGATGCATACTTCAGTAGCAGCATCACGAACGAATTCTTAAATCACTGTCAAAAACGACAAATACCCGACATCGAAAACTCTTTTAACATAAACACATCAACAATAAAAGTTAAAACAGGAAAGAAAGGACAACATACTTAACATGAAAACTGGTCTAAAATAAACGGATAAACATTAATATTAGAAACTTGTTTAACAACAGGAGACGTAACTTTAAAAATTAAGCTTGATAACATTAACCAAACATTACTACTCAAACAGTCAAACTAAGACTAGTTGCCCAGCTAGACACTGAACATTCCATAGAGTAATAAACAAACAGGCCAAGCTAAACCACAAATGGACGCATACTTCAGTAACAGCAACAAACACCTACTACCTAATTCCAAATCAGACGCGTCCATCCCACAAAGATTCACCTCCAACTTTGCCGGTTCTAAGAAACTGTCCCACATCACCAGGAGGGTTCAGACCAAGCTTACTGGCCCGCTCCCACCTCGCCACTCTAGTCATTCCAATGCACGGCCCATACGCCATGTTCATGTCAAATTGCCTCAACACCTCTTCGCTTCCATCATAATTATCTTCACAACATAGTCATCAAAATCACAATTTAGCAAGACATTTCGAAAAAACACAAATCACCTAGCACCATTTTATAATTTATTACGTTCCAGAATTACTGCAATATAAAGCTTACATGTAAACACTGCTAAAAACAACAAAAACCATCTAATTCCAGAAATGAACTATCACGAATATAAAACTATAACGCTAGATAAGCAAGTCTGAGAAAATCATCCAAAAAACTTAGGGATAAAAGAAACGCTTACATTTCCGCAATATATATAGTTTTCCGTAATTAGACACAACAATTACTCTTGACTTTCAGAAATTAGCAATCTCAAATATAAAACCTAGATTCATAACTACTCGCATAGGGCTACTACACACAACTACACTAATTGCCTAGCAATCTTTCTAATCTCGTACATTCCGTAAACTTCTGCAAAATTAATGAATTCTATTTTATATATCTGAATACCCTATTAAACAATAACATCTTATCAATTTTTGAAATATAAACCATTAAAACCCTAGGTTAGTAATTTCTCAGAAATTAAGTCAATAAACATAGGGCTAATGTGTGTACACGTGGGAGAATGCATTTGGGAGAGAGAGAGAGAGAGAGAGAGAGAGAGAGAGAGAGAGAGAGAGAGAGAGAGAGAGAGAGAGAGAGAGAGAGAGAGAGAGAGAGAGAGAGGACCTTTGAGATCGAGAGCGCCGCCGTGAGTGACGAGAGCAGGAGGCTGAACGACGTCGGATCCGAAAGTAGGCGCGTGTTTAGGCAACGACGGCGATGCTTTGGAAGATTTGCCGGCAGACGGCTTAGAGATAGCGGCGGCCTTCTTTTTCTGACGGAAGAAACCCTTGACGTCACTTTTCGATGACATTATCTTCAACTTTTTGAATTTTGAATTTGTTTTTGTTTCTCAATTTGAAGCGGTCTTCGATGTTCGTATGTATTGAATTTATACACGCATTGCGGGACAGGTGGAATCAATTTATATCTCGTTTATATCAAACGTTTTAAATATTTATGGCAGTAATTAATTTTGTCAATCTTTTACTTTTAATGGCTGGATGATTTATTTTTTTTGAAGCAAACGTAATTAAAATCCATTAAGGCCTCGTTTGTTTCGTCCATTTTGTAATTACGTCGGTAATTTGAACTTCCCGGTAACTAAGTTATAACTATAAATCCGAGGTAATTGAAATGTTTGTGTTTGGTTTATTACTATATAACTACATACTACATAATTAATTTTGGTAAGTAGTTAATGATTATATACTAGAAAGCTATGTAACTTGTGGTGACCGTGATGGTGATGGACCTTGGTAACTAAGTTTCTATTTTTTGTTGTAACCACAAAAGCCTTGTAACTTGGAGTTCCTCTGTCCAATTTAAAATACAACGAACCAAACAGTGTAACTCATTCATAATCCAAGGAATTTCGAGTTACATAGTTGGGTTACATCGAAACAAACGAGGCATAAGAACAATCATTATCCAGTACATTATGAATAAATTGAGGTGGATATTCAACCCACTTTCTCAGACCACACAAAGAATGTGCAGCTAACAAATGTGCTACACTATTCGCAGACCTATGTATTAAAATAAATAGCACATGTTCAAAGTATTTACTTAAATCAATAATATCCGACACAATAGTATGAAAGTAATTAGCTCCTTGCTTGCCATTACATGCTTCAACAAGCTGTTATGAATCTGATTCAAAAATACAACGCTCCAATCCCAGATTCCTTGCCCAAGACAATGCTTCTTTCAAGCTAAGAGCCTCAGCCTCATTAGCTTTCCAAATCCGCTTTTATTTTCAAAATATTATACAATTTTTAAAAAAAATTAAATTAGTATTATTAACATTTTTCATGTGATTAATGTTAGAGGTACATATAGTTAAGAAAAGAATTCTTAAATAAAAGTAATTGATAACGTGATAATTTGAGAGATTTTAATCACTGAGATTTATTTGAAAGGGTTTTCGTCATTTTAATTCAATTTTTTTAATATTTTCTTGCTTCAAGTAGGGTCGTGTACTTGTGTTGCATGATTTTGGAATAAGGTGTTTTATCTGGTTTTTACTTTGACAACCAACTTCAAATGATTGTGCTTTCCCTCATTCCGCTCGTATGTCAAGTTTGTCATCATAAATAATAGTAAAAAAAATACTGCAAAATTTTCCTTAAAAGAATTACTACAAATGAAAAAAACAGTGAATTTTGTCCCTTTTTGAAAAATGTATAGAGTTATAATACCAAGGAAATGGTGGAATAAATACCAGAAATAATTTAACGAGGAAAAAAAATTACTTTAAAAAGTTGAATACTAAAATATACTCCCTCCGTCCCAGTGAATTCTATACACTGGGACTGGGCACGTAGACTAAGAAAAGATATAAAAAATGAGTAAAATTAGATGAAAAGTGAGTAAAGTGATGGGACCTATCAATATTTAATAATAGATTTGAGATAGTGGAGGAAGTATTGGGTGTAATAGTGATTTATATTGTTATAGAATAGAGATAGTGGAGAAAGTAGTGGGTGTAATAGTGTTTTATATTATTAAAAGTTACTATTTTTGGAATGTATAGAAATGAATGGGACATCCCAAAATGAAAAGTGTATAGAAATGAATGGGACGAAGGGAATATAAATTAAAAGACTTGGACCTGATCCATTGGACCATGATACAGGGTCCTAAACAACCATTACCAAGTACAAACGTACAACACATATTCTAATCCAAGCTTAACCACTGAGGCACTGAACTGATGCAAGTGGCAGTGTGGCACCAGCCCTGGCAGAGAGACTAAGAGAGTAGCACTATTCTGTGTCCAAGTTAGGAAATTAAAAATCCTACTCCCAGGCTTTCGAATAAGTCATTTGCACTATTTCTACAGTGAAAATTTTAATTTGAAGACAAGTGCAGGGACAAATAACCAGAGAGAAAAATCCCCGAATGGTGGGTTTACGCAACACATTTCAATCTAGCAAAGGTCAAATAACCAGTGTGACCTCTTGCCTCACTGGATGGCCTAGCCATGACAACTGGTGGACCAGAATTTTCCATTCCATTGCTTTCTTCAGTTGGACGTTGTCTTCTTTTGCAAGGAGGAAACTCAATGGAACAATCTTCATCTCCTTGGAAGCTGTTCATTTTTACTTCTCGAACTTCATATGTTCTGAGAAGTACCTCAAATGTTCTTATATCTACACCAATCCAAAACCCACACGCTATTAGTAAAACAATGCAGATAGGCAGCACAAACTTTTGCACAAATGAATAAAAGGTAAGTAAATTATAATTATTTGAGATCATATAAGAAAGAACTATATAACTGTTATAACTAGTGATGGCGATCAAATGAGAAATAAGCAGACCAGAAGAAAATATGTGAAGACGCAAAAAGAGAGTTGCAAGAAAGCGTTACCAGTAAAGTTTGATCTTAGAGTTTCACATGAACGCTGCACCTGCTCAATACATGGCGAAAAAGAACACAAGATCCCATCTAGTTTTAACATTTTTCCAATAGAAGGAATAGCCAACCAAGGTTGAGGCAAATCCAAGAAGACAGAATCTGCTTTACCAGTAAATTCATTAGGAAACCCTTCACCCTGAATATCCCTTACTCCCACAGTGACCAAACTACTTAATCCTGTCCTCTCGAAATCCTCCCTGTAAAAAGAATCATACATATACCAAAACAATGTCATCCTCTGATATGTAATCATGTTGAAGCAAGTTCAGTAAATTGAATGTGCACTAAATTTATGTGATTGAGAGTTAATAGTATAGATAATACCATGTTTACATGTTAAATAAACTTATTCACGGAATAATGAAGACAAAAGTAAAAAAAAAAAAACTTTAAGCAAAAAAATTAATCAACATAAATTGCCGAAGCTTGAATTGAGTTGAAACCTTGTCTAGACAGAAAATTGGTAGAATTAATCCAAGCATTCTGAAATTGTTTGTAATACTGAACTCAGAGCTAAGAACAGATACCAAGTCAAATTCAATTATGCAGTTGAAAAAAAAGCTTAGGCGGCCGCTGAACAGAATATAACGGCCTTCCTTGGTGTATTAGTTTAAAACGGTTTAGAGTCCTATGGGACACCACTACCTTGGGATGAATGCCATTCCTTGGGCCAGACCATTCTTCTTTTTCGTGTCTTTGGTTGGCAGGTGTTCTTCCAACTATCAACACGTGACAGTAGAGATTTTCCCTCTACACCTATAAAAGCTTACAACCTAATACAAGAATGTTATCTGATAACTGACTCCTTGCTTCTTTAACCTAAACAACCTTCGTCCAAAATGTTGATTCTAACGCTCAATGTTGATTTGAATTTAGGAAGGACTAGTTTGTCTATTATCAAAAGTTTATATGTGCAAATGTATTTTTAACTAGCGAATGGATATATAAAACTAATCCAGTTCTTCCAATGGATTTCAGCTGGAAAATCAATACTAATGCCAATAACATGATCGGACGAATAGCTACACTGAAATCTTCACCTTAAGAACAATACTGACACATTTAATGATCAACAAATAGCAAAGCATAAAGACAAATATGCAACATGTTGCCAAATTTCTTACCTAGCAGAAGCAGCCCTTTGCTCGTGAAAGTCAAATGTGTAGACATGTCCAAAAGGAGCTACAGCTCTTGCAAGTGAGGTACTTAAAGATCCACTCCCAGTACCCGACTCAAGTACCAAACAACCTGGAACTATTTCCAAATACATAATGACAAAGCTAATGTCTGCAATATACAAAATCTGGGTCCTATGGCTCAGAACCAGCGTCCATAGCTCAGGTGTCGGAGCCAACAGGTAAACAAACCCACCCTTGTTGCTAAAAACCTTTGAACCAAAGGGCTTCCCAATCCAATCTGAGTGCTTAAACACACCAAAACGATTCTGTAGCACTGCATTTTCACATACCTTAACTGCCTTCATGTTATCATGTCTTTCGTAAACAATAACCAAATCTCCATCACTTACATTACGTTTAAAAGATAATCTCTTATCTGAATGAGTTGGCAGCATCTTCAAGATATCAAATCTCCTAATAAACACGCCAATATTGCATTAATTAACATACCCAAGTATTCCTAATCAATTCATATTAAATATGTGCAAATTCTTAAACCTTTCCTCTTCAACGCAAACGCAAAAGCAAGGTTTACGCTGCCTAAGTTCATCAACAATGGCATTTTAGTTTCGATAACTGACTACGATATTAATTGGGCAATAAAAACCACAAGGTTTACGATACAATGTTGCATTATGAGGCAGACAACGAGACTACAAATCGAACTGTTAACAGAGGTGTTACGGCATGCTATAAGCTATACACACACTAGTGAATCGAATAGTGAAGTTAGTATGTTAAATTGATATTAACAACTTGAATTACAATTTACAAGCATCATATCTCAATTGCATAAAGATAAATTTAATTACTAACTAACAAGAACAAGCAATATATGATATTCAAGTAAATAATTAATTAGGGTTATTGAAGAACAGACAATTGAAACGGAGGAGAATACCTCGATTAGAGAGTCAGGGATTCAGACACAAAGGCGACTGAGAGTTTGCAAACTTTTTAAACTTCTATTTTTGTTTGATTTTTTTTACAGACAAATTAATTATTTTTCTAATGAAATTATTTTTCATTATCTGTAAATTTATAAGATATTAATACTATGAAAATTTGTTACAAAATTTTAATTTAAAACTTACATTTAACAAAAGTTAATAATTTTATCCCTAAAAAAAGAGTTAATAATTCTAAATAAAACTAGTGGGGTAAACAAAATTGGGTACGAGTTGAGATTAATTAATTTAGAAACGATCGTGATTAATAAGTTGTTAAGATGTTAGTCGAGGTTTAAAAAGATATTCATTAAAAATTGGGTTCAGAAAAAAATGTATATTGCTAATATACATTTAACTACTTTTAACTTAAAGGATTATGTATCTACTTTTAACTTATTTCATAATATCATCAATATATAAAGGAGGATACGCGGAGTTTAGGTGGCGTCCTGAGATCGTCTCAATCTACTTTTTTAGAATTTTAGAATTTTAAATACTGATAAATAAAAAAATATCTTTTAACATATTAGAAGTAGAATAGATGTTCGAATTTATTGAGGAGAAGAGTTCGAATTTATTGAGGAGAAGAGTTCGAATTTATAGCGATCAATATAATTAAAATTTCTATTCGAAGTAGAATAGGTGTTTGAATTTATAGAGGGGAGAGTTCAAATATAAAAGAAGTACTTGCAAAGTTATATTTGAAGTAGAATAGGTGTTTCGAGTTATAGAGGTGAAGAGTTCGGATATAAAAGAAGTACTTGCAATTAAAAGTTCTATTGCAACTAAAATAAACGTTTGTAATACATAACTAAAAGTTCTATTTGAAGTAGAATATGTAAAGTTATATATGTGTTTTTTCAACGAAAGAATGTCCCATTAGAAAGGAGTATGACAACATAAAAATTAATATATAAGACAAGTATATATTCAATATATTAAATTTGAGATTTTGATATTAAAAAGGAAAGTGTGTTTCACGGGAGGACGACTTATTAGCGAGGACCGAGTAATTTTCGTAATTTATTTGATAGAGTTTTTTAAAAAAATTATTACGCCGCGCGAAGCACGATTTTTTCAACTAGTTTTGATAATATTCAATTGCGTATAACATATATTCAATTGTGTATGTTATATTTAATTTCACTTTTGTAATCATGATAATACATTTTGTGATTTAGATATGATCATTTTTTCCTCTATTTAAATACACACACGTACACATCATTTCTCTCAAGGAATATCCCTTCCTTGAAGAAAGAAAACCTGTTCAAATCAACCAACATATAGACATCCAAATCAATGAAGTAGGAAGAATATCCCTGCTCAAATCTAAATCATTTGAGAATCACTGCACTTAGAGGCTATGATTGTTGAGAATCACTGCACTGGTAGACCATAATTTCATGAGGGTTCAAGTCTTGATGACTTCCAAGTTCATTTTGGGATTCTTAATATAATCCTACCTCTTCCTTGGTTCTATAGTCTCTTGAAACTGCACTAAAATGTTCGATAACTTTCTTGACAGAATAACTCTACGTTGAAATATAAAAGAAATAATAGTAGAATCAGCTAGTAGTCGCGGTACAATCCCATCAAACAAACACAACGTGATGGTAAATCAATTTCCAAAAATAGGAAGATAGAAGCATTGAACATACTTTCAAAGCTTTCCACGGGGAACAAAAAAAGAAACAGAAAATATAGGCACTTTAATGGTACATGCCTTGTCCCTTCATGTAGCTGAACAATGTCGATGCATACTTGGTTATTGCCTCTACTTAAATAAACATTACGAGACAAATATAGGGCCCTGTAAAGTTGTCGCGTGTTTATTGAGCATTAGCTACCATACTTCAATTTTTTTCGAGCACAATTTTAAAGTTTTGCTGGCGAAGGGGCAATACAGAGAAAGAGTTCATTGGTAACATGTAGCTCTCTTTCTATGCAGGTTTCCGACATGTAATAATAGAAAATTTGATCAGGTCTTTTTTATATCCTTCAATCATCAGTGGCATCACCAACGCCCCTCTGATTGTCTTCCATCCTATTGTGATAATTGGCAGTTCAGAGAAAAAAAAAGAGAGCAGTCATTATTAAGCCGATAAGGAAAATATATTGTTTGCCTTAGGGAAAGATAAAAACATATTCGGTTAATTGAAATATATGATGTTTACCACTTCGCAACAATGATGTGAAACCCTTCCATGTCAAAGCTGATTCTATCACTGCTGGCCAAAATGGTGCAACATTTTCTGACCAATCCGCTGTTTTTATATCCTACAAAGGAAAGTAAAAATGCATATCAGATACTCAAGTTGCCCACTGTTTCAATACCTCAAGTTGAGTGATGAAAATGCCATTTAACCCTATCTTTTGTTTTCTCAAAATTAGTTTCACTCTAGGAGAGAAAAGCACTGGATGCGTTTATTGAATGACATGAAGAGTGTTAGTTACTTTAAAGCAAGGTGCCACAGAACTGAGGCGAGCCACTACCATACACAAAGTCTGGAAATACAATTCAGCATATAACATACTATATATGCCTATTCTAATGATATAAGAATACACATACAATACAAGCTATATGTGTAAAAAATTAGTTTTGAAAGGGGTAATGTCAGGTGTCAGCAAAAGATTTAATATTACCTGAAGAGAAAGGGACTCCATTAACTTCACATAATCAGAAGCAGAACACCAAGCTGGCAGATAGTATGCATCGCAGATCCTGTCCAGTAGTTTTTTTTCATCCGGGCGCAAGGACTCCTCGGAAGGGGAGAGAATTCTATGGCACCATGTAACAAGTATTATTGTGGCTCCTGGGGCAGCCACTCGGGCTAATTCACTAACAAACTGCAAGTTTAAAAAGTGTATAAGGATATAAAATGTCATTAGAAGATAATATATACCCACGTACATAGAAATGGTAAACAGAAACCACAATTTGTAATTAAAATGGAATTAAAGATGCACTAATACAAGTAATCCTAAATTTGCAGTGTTATAAGCACCTTCTTTTTGTTAGGCATGTGTTCTCCACTCTCCATGGACCAAACCAGGTCAAATTCTCCATCTGGAAAAGGTTGATTCAGAGCATCTCCAACTTGAAAAGAAACCTGCATGTTTGTTATTGTTACCCTTTTTTTCATCCTTAGAGAAACTGTTTAGGTCCGTAATCAGGTGAAGCCAATGCTAACAACTTCACTACTTTTTTTCTTCTTTTTTTCATTATTCATTGGTCCATAAAATGAAAAATAAGAAACTGATATTAGTGAAATATGTTCTACACAGATGGTAGTTATCACTTATCACAAGTTGATTTGTAGAGTCACGGCGAAGCTCATTGAGTTTCAATCCGTAATAATATGTTACCAGAGTAATATGCTACCAGACTAAAGACAATTGATAATTAAGGAAGCATGGCAAATTATGCATGCACTAAAAAATTAAGAAATTAGTTTTCTTTCTTAGATACTCCCTTCGTCTCAAAATAGTAGTCCTATTTTAACTCGATATGGTCAAATTGACAAATTTTTGACCCAAGTTTACACACTATATAATTTAAAAAATCTAAAAACTTATATCATTAAAAACTATATACTATTTATTTTCAAATGTATTTTTAAGTTTTTACGAATTATAAATAGATAACTTGTAATTTACGGTCAAAGTTTGGTCAATTTAACCACTCAAAGTCAAAACATGAGCACTATTTTTAAATGGAGAGAGTATTCAAGAGTGTAAAAGTATTCCTTAATATATTATACAAACACACCTTTGCCTCTTCTTTCTGGAAAAAATTGTCATTTAGTTGAACTTTTCGTAAATAGATATTAAGAGTAAGCTTTTATCTAGCTTTCATGCACATAAGCCTGTGAATAAATGCAGGTAGAATTGCCCGGAGTTGCACTATTCCCCTACTTGTGGGGAGGACAAACATTGATTATGCCATGTTAGTTGATCTATTTCCTCCTTTTTTCCTTTCCTTTTTTGCCAAGTCTCATTCTCCATTTAGACATGAAAATCAAGATAAAAATAAAAGAAGCATTAACACTATAATGAAGCATACCTTGTCGGAGAGTCCTTGAGCTGCAGCAAGAGCTTGAGCTCTTTGGGCTTGTATAGGGCTCAGAGTGATGCCTTGACATTGAGCGCCATATTTCCTTACTAAATACCTTGAACTACCTCCTATTCCACACCCAACATCAACTATCTTTTTTGGTATTTCAGCTGGCTCCGCTGCAGAAAAAATTAACATTTGATTTAGAATGCAAATTTTAGTATACACAATGAAATGTGTGAGAGTATTAATATTCCACATGTAGTTTTTCCTAAAATGGTTTCATATTTATACAGTATATAATAACTAATAAGCATGAATTCACAGTCCATGGTTGTCTATTTTCTTCTGTCACCCAAGAAACTGAAAATGGTTTGATAGGAGGAGAGTTTATTAGTTAGAATTAGCTTCACTATGTTGTATTCAGTGCAGAAGACTAGACTTGTACACAAGACAAGACTCTCACACTGAACAAATAGAGAATCTTGTTTCCAGTGTTGAACCGTGACTAACAGATAGCAACTACACATTTTACCATCAACAACATTTGGCCATGAAAAAAACAAGTGTCCATATATGTACCACTCACCAGGTTAATGCATTTCTAATACTCAAAACATATACTTGTACTACATGGATTTAAATCCTCCTAGATTTTTATGATAAGATACAAAATAAAATCCTCCTAACACCTCGAGGTTTTAGCACAGTTAACGAAAACTTTGCACTCAAAGCTACAAAAATAATATTTAACCCACATATACTTCCTTGTTACTGCATATCAGTCTCTAGACAGCCTGTATATTATACTGTATCTTCAATTTTGCGGTAATATATTGAATTACATACATAGACATACTAAAATTAACTAAAATTCCACCAAAATTGGAAGGTATAAACCTGCAGTAATTAATCAGTTAAATGGTGGATGAGCCTGAAAATTAAAAAAATTCGAAAGGTTAAAAAAAATGATTAGTCAAGTTATGTGTGTTTTGCTCTATATGGAAAAAGAAATATATAAAGAATTCAAAAATTCTGAAGTTTTATCCATCTATAGTCAGGATACACGAAAAAGTAAAAAACGTACCAGAACCATAAGCAAAAGCAAGAGACTCCTCAACCATACGAATCTGAGCAAGCCGATGATCCTTTATCGAAACATTCGAATCAGGATCATAATACCCATGATGCATATGTTCACCCCAGATATCTTCCCATAACCCTGATGACTCATCATACAACTCAGCTATCCCCTTCTGCAACACCTCAATCTCCGTCGACGAAGTCACGGCTCTGGGAGGCTTCAACTGCTCCCTAGCTCCGACGAAACTCAGGCGTGTGGCGGCGGAGGAGAAGGTGGTCTGAAATGTGTTGAAGGCTGAGAGTATCTTGACGGAGTAGCACGTGGTGGTTGTCATTTTTTATGTTTTTTTTGTTGGGGTCTGAAATATTTGTGGGAGCGGCGAAAGAGAAGACAGGGATTTTTTTTTTTTGGTGAGACAGATTGATAAGCACTGTTCCTAGTTAACGGAATGGTTTACTGTGCTTACAGACGTGGGGTCTAAAATATCGTCAAAATGAAATCTATATAATAAATACTCTCTCGGTCCCCACAATTATTGTTTGGCCGATTTTAAGAAAAAGTGTAATTTAGTAAAAAAATATAAGTGTAAAGAAATGAGAGGAACATAAAAATAATACAATAACATATTTTTATTATATTTTTTCTTTTGAGAGATATGTATATTATCTTTAAAATATTGTATGCGATTGAGAGCATATTGAGAGCATCTCCAATCCGATGGATGAAAGCTCTTACTTAAAAGCATAAAGCATAGGTGGCATACATTAAATAAAAATTATACATAATTTATACAAAATTTATCACTTCAATGAGACATCTCTATTATCTGTAATTTTAGCTAACCCTTTTCGTTGACTATTTTTGTTGAACCTCTATGGCCCTGTAGCAAACTTCCATATCATCTGTTACCATATTAAAATATTGTATTCTATTTTTAACAATTTAAAATAATAATAATAATAATAACATATTATTTTTAAAATATAGCATCTCCAATTGGTTCAGCAAATAATGTATCATATGTTAGCCAACCATTATAGTCAATCACATCGGTGTACATTATCTGACAGGTTCAACAAATTTTAGTAAAATAATAATTAATGTTATTATAGCCAATCAATTTAGCTAACACTGTTGAAAATGCTCTAAATAATTTTTTTTTCAAGTTATGTTATTGTGTATATAAATAAATCGTAAATGTGTTCAAATTTTGTTAAAACGTTTCAAGGGTATAAAATCCTTAGCTTGATAATTTATGGGCAGTTAGATATCACTCTTCAGAGTACTCCAACCATCTTAGGTCTTAGCAAAAAAAATATAGGCAATCATATTTAAGAGCATCTCTGATGACAAAAACCCATTTAGCTAAATATTTATGTGGAATACTATAAATACTATTATAGATAATATGTAAAAAAAGATTGCACTCCTATGTCACATTCCCATTAGTTATAATTTCAGACAACCCTGTGATATTGACAATATTTGCTGAACCTTTAGAAACCTGTAGCAAAATTATACGTCATTTGTTTCTATATTGAAATAATATATTCTATTTATAACCATTTGAAATAAAATTAACTACTATTTTAAAAATATAACCAACCACCAACTCCATTGTAGTATAACACATTACATGTTCATCAAATTTTAGATAATTATTATTTCATATAATTTTAGTAAACCATTATAGATAATATCATAAAAGATGCTCTAACTCTTTAAAACACTTAGCTAAAAGTGGGTGCAATCTGCCTTATATAAATACTTTATGGAATATGTAAAAAAAAAATCATATCCAACGGGACATTAGTGTTAGCTAAAATTATAGCAAATCCCTTCATATTGACTATATTTGACGAACCTTTAGGAACTGTAGTGAAACTCCACACCATCTATTATCATATTGAAATGATATATTTTATCTTAAACAACTTAAAATAATATTAACATACCATTTTTAAAATATAACCAATCATTGTAGTCAACTCCATTGAAGAAAAATATTTTAAAGATTCAGCAAATTTTACACAATCATTATTTTAGCCAATCACAACACCATTGGAGATGCTCCGATGAGCTATATTTGTTGAATCATTGACCTCCTTATGTATTATTTTACCTAACAAGAAATATAGATAACATCATTGGAATACATATCCTTACTCTTAGCAAAAATGTTACATTGTATTACCTTTAGAGATGCTCTTAGAATGTCTCCAACAATGAGAAACCATTATCTAAAACTCTATGTGACATATGTCTTAAATAAAAAATATAGAGATTTTGTAAAAATATTGGCATTCCAACGGGTCATGACCCTTAACAAAAAATTTAGCCAACATTTTCATATTGGCTATATTTGGCCAATTTCTAGATACTTGTAGCAAAATTTCACGTCATCTATTACCCTATTAAAATGATATATACTATTTATAACAATTTAAAATAATAATAACATGCTATTTTTAAGATACAACCAATCATTATAACCAATCATATCGGAGCAAAACAGCTTACATGTTTAACAAATATTATATAGGCTCTTGCTCATGTGAGAACCCTATATTATGGTGAGAACTGAGATCTAATCTCAGCCCCACATTTTTTTAAATCCTTTTAATCTCAACCATTTATATTAATCATTCTCTCTTTCTATTTTTTATTTTATAACTAAAAGACCTTTTTTATTTTCATCACCTCAGCTCCGACGATGATCACCGCCACCGTCTCCGGTCGTCTTCTCCGGCGGCCAGCGGCTGCTCATCTTCTTCGATCTACTTTATTTCGAATTTTTCCTCTTGTTTTTATGCTTGACCATCTTCATTTGTAGTTTGAGTCGATTCGTGATAATTGCTCTGCTCCAACGACTTGTTTTTATGCTTGACCATCTTCATTTGTAGTTTGAGTCGATTCGTGATAATTGCTCTGCTCCAATGACTTCGACCTTTTGCTGAATGGGCGAGGACTCGGTCTGTAGTTTCTCGGACAGTAGAATCAGAGGTTCGTCTACGAAGAGTGTCGACTAGTTTAGAGGCATAGATATTGTGCTCCGATACGGATTTCCATTCGGTTTGAGATTTGGTTTGTTGGTTTTGAGACTAATTGTTGTTTTTAATAACGATGCTTGTGTCGATTTTTCTTCTCTTTTTACGTTTGGATTCGCTTGAACTTGTCGAAGTTGAGGTAGCCAACTCTCGGTTGGAGATTAGAAAGGTGATTTGTGATTACAACATGTGGTGATTTGTGTTTTTTAGTGGTGATTTTTTGTTTTCCGGTGGTGGTCGGAGTTGGCCACGGTGATGAATGGGCGGCGATGGAGGGAGGTGGAGAGAGATGAAGTGGGTGGAGGAATATTTGTATGGTGGGTTGGTGATTTTTATAACAGATGGTGATTTGTGATGATAACAGTTGGTGATTTTGTGTTTTCCGGTGGTGATTTTTTGTTTTTCGATGGTGGTCGGAGATGACAACAGTGTTGTGATTTTTTGTCTTCCGGTGATGATTTTTTGGATTGGCCGGAATTGATCGCCGGAGATGATGGCCGGAGGTGGTGCATGGGTGGGGGTGGTGGAATCTTAAAATATTAATATATTTAATGAGTAGTGGGAGATTAATATAGGATATATTAAAGAATGACTATGATTAGATCTCATATCTCATAATAGTGGGGGTTCTCAATGAAGCTCGACCCATGTTACATGATCAATATTATCAATCATTTTATCCAACCCCATTATAAATATTTTAATAGGCTAGAAACTCACATATTTATATTAGGAAAAGGGAACAAGCCTGTTCATGGATAAGAAAAATCTTAAAATTTTAAAAAAAAATTACAAATAAAGTGACGTTATCAATTTTCAATATTAAACCTATCTACAATAATTTCTATGAGACAGATGATTCTAGCAAACCAGGTTTGATACTCTGAAAACTGTACCAAAACGTTTTACAAATGAATTGGGGTCATAATATTTGATCACTTTTTTAAAAGTATGGGACTACACGTACGTATACGTACGCTCGAATTAATACGTTTCAAACATTATCTAAAAATATTTCGATAAAAATTTCAGGACACATATGAGTGTGGAACCAAAATTTCAAAACAGACATGCTAAAATAGAATAATGTTAATAGTTTAATGCTAATTGGGATTTAATGTAAATTTTTTATTAAGTTTTAACTAAAAATTTGGGATTCAAGACAAAAAAATTTACTAAAATTTGTATTGTAGCACTGCTCTTCAAATTAATTTTGTAAACATAAAAATGACAAAATAATCTGTTTTTTTAAAAGAAATTTGTGGGAATTATTTCTTTTCCATCAATGTAGATGTTTGGTGTCGTAATTTGATAATTTCTGTTATGAAGTGATGTAATAATTAGAGCCGGCAATTTCGTACACTATACGAAAACACGATACGATAATAACGGGTTTGGTTTTACCTTTTCGGTACACGAACACGAAATTACACGAGCGAATTTCGTGTCGGTTTTGGATTTACCTTGGGTACACGACACGAAATGAAAGTACACGAAATAATTAAATAATTAAATAAATATATTAAAATTATATCGATACATATTATCATAAATATTGTATATATAATTTTTACATAAATAAAATAGAAAATAGTTTCAAATTTAAGTTTAGCAAGATTTGACTGCCCTTGGAACATTACGGCTTATTGACTTAATACTCAAATAGTAAAATTTTAACCGAAACTTTTAAAATTAAATTTTTTTTTTGATTTATTAAAAAAAAATTTATTTAAAATTACACAAAACACGACACAAAAAGTACACGACACGCAGATACACGAACACGAAACGATATGAATCCTTAATGGGTCGGATTTGAGTTAGCATCTATGCACACGAAATACGAAAGTACACGAAAATGAAAGAATCACCGGCTCCGGTAATAATAGACTGATAGGCCATTGGCTACTAGATTCGGGTGTACAGTACTATGAAGTAGGGGTGTACACGGGTCGGGTTGGCCGGGTTGGAGCTTTAAAACAACCCAACCCATTTAAAGCCGGTTTGGAAAATTTTAACCCGACCCATGAAAATTAAATTTATTACCCAACCCTAACTTGTTATCGATCGGGTTGGGTTGGTTTGGGTCGGTTTGAATGGGTTGCTTGAATATAAAAAATAAATAAATAAACTGGATATGCGAAAAAATAACATAACTAAATGTCTGAATGACCGAATCAATAACAACACAATGACTATATGTGGTGCAAACAAGAGCACATAATTATATCCTTTGTTGTGTTACTGCTGGGAGGATCCTAAAGATTTAATTCACGCGAGGTTAAGGATTCGGAACATGCGGGGGGTTTGAGTTCTTAAGTATCTCCAGAAAACAGCATAGAAAGGATACATATATTTATTAAATTAGCCAAATTATAAACGGGTTGGGTTGAGTTAAAAAATTCGAAACCCATACCCAACCCATTAAAACCGGGTTGAAATATTTTTAACCCAACCTCGTTTCGGTTTGAAATTTATCGGTTTGGGTCGGCCGAATATAGGGTCAGTTTGGGTTGGGTAGGTCGGTTTCGATAACCCATGTACACCACTACTATGAAGTCAGAATTTGGGGGGCCACAAACAATTAAGGTCGGTCATTGGAGTTCTCCTCAATACTTATTTGTTTGTGTTTGCCGTTTGGCGGTTCGAAAAAGACAATGGGATATAGGGCTATCAAACCATAATTCAGATATGGATTTGTCATGTATTTTAATTTGAAAATTTAAGGGCCTGTTTACTTGGAGACAAATTTTCTAGTTTTCCTTTTCTAAATTTTCTAAATTTTTTTGAATTTTCTATTTCTTAGAAAACTATTAAAAACTGGGAAAACGTGTTCCACAAACAAATTGCTGAGCACTTTTTTTGTTTTCTAAAATTTATAACTATAAATAATTTTGATATGCTTTGATAATTATTAATAATCTTTATAACTAAAACAAAGTGATTTTAAATATTATGTTATCATCCTTGTATAATAGCCTATATTTCTTATGCTTTCATCTCTAAATTTATTTATGATAATACATATTTTAATATAATACGTCTTTAACTTTTTCTTAATCAAAATATAGAGATGATGTTATGTGTACTTATTATATATGATGCATATTATATGTATTGTTATACGTGTTGCTTTTGTTTAGATGACTGGAATGAAAAAAATAATAATAATTTAACAAGTTCATAATTATAATGATTATTGTTTCATTCTTTTTGTTCATAATCTATCAGTGAAATATAAACAAAAATTGATATGTTTGTGAAGGTTCGAAGAGGTGTCATGAGACCAATTTCACCGTGTTTTTCATTTTCCTAGATTTAGAAAACACTCAAAAGCTGTTTT
This sequence comes from Heracleum sosnowskyi, assembly GCA_030848705.1. Lineage (NCBI taxonomy): Eukaryota > Viridiplantae > Streptophyta > Magnoliopsida > Apiales > Apiaceae > Heracleum > Heracleum sosnowskyi. The sequence goes on from CM061237.1 coordinate 17,531,687, forward strand.
CCAAAAATTTTCAGTTTGTAGTTATAATTTGGAAAACACGGTTTTCCAGTTTTCCATTTCTCTTTTTAAAAAACATTACATTGGAACATGTTTTCTATTATTCCAGTTTTCATAGAAATTTTTTCTGAAAAAGTGGTGAAGTAAACACACCCTAAATTTCTATCTGAATTTGTATTCAAATTTAAAAATATTTAAATCTGAATTCAACCGATACTATCCGGATATTATCCATATCCGGATTCGAATTTCAGGCAAAATTTTTTTTTTTTTATATTTAATTTAATTCAAAAAATTTGAAAAAAAAACTAAACTAAAACTTAAATTTATTTAAGTTTATTTTATTTTTTTTCAAAAATTTACTTTTTTAGTATAATTTTATTTATTTGAAAATATTAAATTTGTTAAATATATTCACATATATATGTATATATATGTATTTAATATTTTTACAATTATCTACAACTTATACAAATATATTTTTAATGATTAAATAATATGTATATATATTCTGTAAATTTAATAAATAAATTCGAAATTATATATAATTATATATATATATATATATATATCTAATTTATCATATTTATTTAATTTCGGATTCGAATATTATCGGATACGGATGCACCCATATCCATATTCGTATCTGCAGCTACCGGATTCAAATACAGATAATATCCGTTTTATTTCGGATACAGATAAAATCCTTTTTATTCCGCATATGAATACAGATATTTCGGATGGATATCGAATTTTTCAAATTTTTTTGACAGCCCTAGATATATGGATGAAATTAATTTCAATTTTTAATCTAATTTTTTATTTATCTCAAAATATGAGATTAATTATTTAAAAATTTATTATAATCAAAGTTTAATAATAAAAAGCAATAATAAAAAAAATAATTTAAAATAATTTATGCATAACACCGGATATGGGATATGTACTTGCTTAGATTGATATAATGATATTGATGTTTAGATTGATATTGATGAAAATATTAATACGATATTATTCCTATAAGATATTTGTATCAAAATTGTTTAACTTCGAATTTTCTACCGCCTAATTTCGTTTAATAATGTCGATTTGAACAGGGAAAATAAATTCCTATATGCTGTTTTTGGTTTAGGTCCTTGAACTATACGAAAAAATATTACGGTACCTAAACTTTTAAATTTTCTTATACTCGTCCTTCCGTCCAAAAACGCTGACGTGACAATTACGTGAAAATCGAAAATTCTTGGAATGGAGTGAAATTTTGACATGTTAATCTACGAATGATTACAAGAACATAGGTGGTGAAAGTTTTCGATTTCGAGTTCACTAACATATGAAAATCTGCAGATTTTAGTAAAAAAAAAATTTGTGTTCTTGAAATTAAAGTGCAGATTTCTATACGTCAGTGAACTCGAAATTGAAAATTTTCACCACACGGGTTCTTGTAAGCAGTAGTAAATTAACATATCAAAATTTCACTCAATTCCAAGAATTTTCGATTTTCACGTAATTGCCACATCAGCGTTTTTGGACGGAAGGACGAGAATCAGAAAATTTGAAAGTTTAGGTACCGTAATATTTTTTCGTATAGTTCAAAGACCCTAAACCAAAAACAACCTATAGTTTAAGAACGAAAGAATTTATTTTCCTATTTGAATAATAGTATCGGTGACATGGATTTAGACTTTGTGGCCGGAAAAGCCAAAATAGTCCATTTGTTAGCAAACTGGGCTAATCATAGTTGCGCATTTTAAATTTGAATGATAGACGGGCATTCTGAATGTGACGTGTCATATGTGTACAGTGAACTATAAAACTTCTGCCAGCACGTAAAATTTTAACCCAGTCTTTTTCTATATATATTAAACTAGTTACTAAGTCGCGCTTCACAGCGATCTTATAATAGTTATTTTAAAAAAAATTAAAAATATTCTACAAAAATTGTTTTTAAATGAAATGAAGAATTATATTTGTAACATTAATTTTCTTTTGAATTTTTCGTGTCATCATGATCATTCACAAAAATTCTGTATAAATATTGAAAATGACAATCATTTAATATTTTCATTATTTTAATATGATGTTGAATATTATTATACTGATTATCATTTATATTTTTTTTCAAAATTTAAATTACAACTTATATTTTAAAATACATAATGTAATATTAATATTTAAGTCTAACATATAATTCGTTGCTCCTAATAAACCGTCATCTCTTTTAAGATAATTTATTCACTATCTTATTTGCTGATGTGTCTAGCAATGGTTCTGCTATATTGTTGAATAGTACAAAAGTTGTATCTCCCGTCTTATCCTTAAATTTTATTTGTATTCTAAACCTGTATAAACACACAAATCATAGTAAGATTAATATATGTATAAACAAAATATAAAATAAAGTTATTAAATTAATTTCTTACATGATAAGAGGATGGTCAATAATTTCGTTGCAAGGCTTGCATCTATAATGTCCATCAGAAAAGTCCAACTTTGTGGAGCATGTTTTACAGCTAGTGTAGTACCAGTTATGGGTATTATCAATCCTAAAAATCTCAGCTCTTATCGTAACAATTTGTTCCTATAGTAATATGACTAGAGTATAAATATGATAACAAAAATAACATTGATAATAATTGAGGTCAAGTGCAAAGTACGTAAAATAAATTAGCTAAACAAAAAATGTGCAAAATTAACCTTTAGGTCTTCACTCTACTCTGCTTCCAACAATTCCTCGTTGTTCATCCTATTAATAAACATTTTTTTCTCAAGCGACATTATGAGGAGAGAGTCTCCACTGATTTGCAATTTAGTAGAGAAGTGACCAAATCTCTATCTCAGGGATGACACATAAGGTGTATCCAGATTTATATAAATTTTACAATTTCTTGTGGTAGAAAAGCTAATTGTATCTGCATATAAGAGTTTTCTGGCTTCTAAACAAGAACAGTGTTTTCTTGTTTTTTTACAGAGAAAAGAGTGCTTGAATATTTCTATGTATTACTCTCTTGCAGCTAACAATAGGGTGTGCATAATATATATCCTATACAAACTGGTGCACACTTCTATTTACACAGTTACCCCTAACTGTAACTCCAACTTGTCCTGCCATAAGAAGTTAACTGTGTCAGGAAGGAGTAAGGACCACTTGCTTTCTGTGGTATTTCCCGTTTCTGTAGCTGATTGTCTCTAATCTTTCTCTTCAAGTTTTGCTGTAGATTTGCCGTCTGTCTTTGGACCACCTTACCGTAACAAATGCTTCAGTATTTGTCTCCTTTGAATTTTGGTTCTGTACCTTGATTTGTGTTGTTATAAACGGCTAAGTGTTGACATCGTGAACTCTAGCATATCCCTGATTCTTTGACTTGTCGATATAGAGCATTTGAGACTTTGTTATATGAGGACTTTGCTATATGACTATTTCAGGAGTATGCGATATAAGCTTCTTGAGGACTTCATGATATCGCCTTTTTGAGGACTTCACGATCTAGCCTTCTTGAGGACTTCACGATCTAGTACATTTTGACTTTGCGATCTCAACACTTCACGACATGTGTCTTGAAGACTTCACGACATAGTTCATTTTGGACTATGCGATCTCAGTACTTCTCGACATGGAAATTTGGGACTTCACGACATAGCTCACTCTGACTTCACGATATAGGGACTTAGACAAATTTCTGCAACTTATTTTTTCAAGGCATTATTCACTCCAATCCTGCTGCATGAACAAATTGAACTTCTTCCAGGACAATTATTCCATGGCCTATGTATATTCTAGGTGCAAGAAACTTACTAAGCTCATTATAACTTTGAGCATACAAAATAAAGCTAAGTTCATGAAAACAAGACAAGTACAATGGAGACCTATATTATATCCCAGTGATAAAGTTCACTAGGTCATGTAGAGTGACATAGTCACATTGTGTAGGCTTGTTAATAGTGGTATTCAGACATGCCTTGAGCCTAACATACATAAATATCATGGTAATTATGAATCAAAATAGCAGCCCGTACCTCGCACGAGCTTCTACACTAGTTATTAATGGAGGATGGTCACCGACAAACAAGTGATTGTTACTGTTTGATCTGAAAATAAGTTTCGTGAAAAAATTTTGTGGTATGTGTAAATGATTAGTCCTCTTGTATTCACATCAAAGAAATCCTACTGTACATGTATCAAAAAAATTTTGCAATGCATGTTTTCAAAATTGTTAAACATTAGGTAAACGTTTGTCTTTGACCGTCCCCCTTATCAATTGATATTTTAGCTCAACGAAACACCTACTTTAATGAGTCTTGATAAGTAGAAATTTGTACTACAACTTACGTACGGGACGTTTGGAAACATTGATTTTATTTCAAATTTAGGTTTTAAATTCAAAATTTTAAAATTTGAATTTGAAATTCAAATCTCTTGTTTGATAATATAAGATTTTAAATTCTGGATTTCAAATTCTAATTCTAGTATTCTGTCTAAAATTTCATATAGTTGATCATTTTATTCTTGAGAATTTTTTTTCTCTAAATATACGGCTTAATCTTGAAAAGAAAATTCATAAAAAATATATATTCAAAATCTTTTTTCACTACGTCAAATTTTGGCTTCCGTCACATCAAATACGTGTGGCTAAGCACTTTACGTCACGTTTTAATTTTTCAGCAAAGTGTCACCTAAGGTCGGATCATTTTACGCCCCCTACGGCCACACGCCAGCTGTGTGGCTGTAACTCAAAACAGAGTGACTAAAGCATACCACCCCTTGGGTCTGACAGCCCCTGTTTTAAGCTCAAAAGTGTGACTAAATACCAGCTTTCAGCCAGAGGATGGGTCGTGGCTAAAGAGAATTAATAACGTGGCTAAATACCAACATTCATCAAAGGCTTAGTTTTGGTCGCACTATTTATTGGTAAATCGTGGCAAAAAACTTGGGTATGGCCACATTTTATAATTTTTCTGTGGTCGTTTGTATGTTTTATATACTATTAAACAACTGCTTTTAGTCACTAATAATTGTAGTAACTATCCCCCAATATAATATAATAGGTAGTGTGGCTGAAGTGTGGTACTAGCCACACATACTTAACCACATCACAAACAGGTTTCATTTGTAATATAAATGACCACGGCCGTACCAAAAAGCCGATACAAATCACAATACCAAAGGGCATGTGCGGAACAAAGCTTACCCAGAAGGATGCATTGCTGAGGAGCATATTGCAGAAGAAACAATTACGTTCTTCAACGAATACAAAAAATGCATGAGGTCCATTGATATTCCAGAACACCAGCACAACACATCTGAAAATGGTAATGAAGAGGGAATTCCTTTGTCAGCTGGTAAACCAGTTGAAGTTTCTCAAGATCTCTACATGAAAGCACATTTCTATGTACTGCAAAATACGCCTGAAGTTGTGCCGTATATCGAGTAAGGACTCCTACTGAACATGTTTATTTGTGTTTTTCTTTTATTTAACAGTAGGATCAGATTTGATACTCATTTTTGTACTTGCAGACAACACATGACATTTTTGGAAAACAAACATCCTGGTAAACGACAAGCATGGTTGGAGAAAGAGCATAGCACAACGTTTGGTCACTGGTTACGCAACAAGGTAATATTTAAATCAGTATGATCTTAGTTTTTTCTCAATTGTAATTTGTGCAAGCTGAATCTTATCCTTGTTATTGTGTAATTTAGGTTGAAAGCGAGTTATCGATCTCCAACGAAAGTGTATCAGAAACAGTTAAGTGGATCTCACATGGAGCACGCAGAATCGTGAACAAATATGATGTATATGACATCAATGGCTATACATTTCGTACAAAAATTCGTGATGGCAGAATTCACCAGGACAGTGGGGTTTGTGTAGAGGCAACTGAGATGCACATTTCTAAAGAAGTAGTAACCTATGGAAAGAACTTTTATTATGGGGTTCTACGAGAGATATGGGTACTAGATTATCATATTAAGAAAATTCCTCTTTTCATGTGCGACTGGGTTGACAGTAGAAATGGTGTCAAGCAAGATGGCCTGGGTTACACATTGGTCGAACTTAACAGATTAGGCCACAAGGATGATCCGTTCATATTGGCCTCACAAGCACGACAGGTGTTTTATGTTAAAGACCAGCTGGATAAAAAAATGTCTATTGTCTTGATGACACCTCCTAAGAATTATAGAGATCTGTACGATGATGTCAATGAGGATTTCAGTACTGTAATTTTTCCTCACAATGATAATATATTACCACCTGTAGATCCACGTGACTTGGGTAATGAATCTCGTGATGATTACTTTAGACAGGACTGTAAGGGTATTATTATACGTAATGCTAACTGAATCCGGTAATTATTATCATTATGTTTGTCATTTTCCATGTTTTTTATGTAATGCTAAATTCTATTGTATGGTTAAATTCTATGCTCTGTTTGAATTCCTGTTTTTTTCTCCAGGTGTGTGCAAAGAAAGAGGCCTGATCATGATGTCGTCTTCAAATTCCTACAGCTCAAACCAAAATCGATGTGATCTGTGCTACTGTGGTCTTCCTGCCCGGATTAGAACATCAAACACACTTGACAACCCTGGAAGAAGATTTCGGGTGTGCCACAAATCAAGTTCATTGGTAAGCTGATGTCTATCAGTTTCATCTGTTTAATTTAATAAACAGCTTTTAATTTGAATTCCCTTTTCAAGTCTTCTGGACCCAAATGTTCGTTTTGGGAATGGATTGATCCTGAACCAGTTGGCATGAAGATCAAGATCCAGAAAGAAGTTGATGTTGTGAAGACTGACCTGCAAAACTGCATGTCAACAGTTGAAGATCTTCGAAAGGAGGTTCATGTCATACGTGGGAAGTTGTATAATGTTATCATTGTCTTGGTCATTTTCTTTGTTTTTTATTTGATGAAGAATTAATATGTAATGGTGAATTCTAATGTTGGCCGAATGACATGGATTAGTTGAATTGTTCTAGTTTTAAGCTTCATTATCAAGTTTTAAGCTCATCTGGTATGCAACTTGGATAAATCAAGTTTGTGTTTGTCATCTCTGGTTAATCTGCTATACCAATACTTCATGTCCAGTGGTCAAATATTTTGCCACACCCAAATGTAATAATGTGACAGATCAGTTGGAAATGAGGATCCTCAAAACAGAATGCTCTGTTCCTGAAAACAGAGTAATTTTTAGTCACACAATAATACAGTCACTAGTTTTTAGCTGCCTTAGCGAACAAAGATCTGACATAATGCAGAAAACTCTACTTTTTAGTCACATATAAAATGTAGTGACCATAGGTTATTTCACATTTAGCCACATCACCGAAAATGACTGTAACCGTTTGGTAACATTTAGATACAGCAAAGAAGCGTCACTATTTTTTGTCACACTTCTATCTCTCAAGTATGACTATAAATGTTGGATTTGGTCAAAGTCAACAAAAAAAACATGCTGTTTCATCTCTCAATTGTCACACTTTTATAAATTGTGACTAAATCTGCCAAAAAATGTGTTTTCGGTCACTCAAAAAATAATTGTGTGGCTAAAACTTGGGACGATGACCTTTAGCCACTCGTTTTTTCCAAAGTGTCACAGCCCTTACTGTACAAAAGAGTGACGAAAGCCCAAATTTGACGTAGTGTTTACTCGCAATTTTTTTTTTGGAAAAAATTCTTCGAGGAAGATATCTCCAAGCATTTTTTTCGGAAAAAATTTCAAGTAAAAAATTCCACATGAAAAAATTCTCTTAAAAAAAATTTCTAGAGAAAAGGTTCTCCGGAATTTTTTTCGGAAAATTTTTCTAGAGAAAAAAGTTTCGGAAAACTTTTCTTTGAAAAAATATCTCGAGAAAAAAAATTCTCGGAAATTTTTTTTGAAATATTTTCTGCGAGAAAACTTTTCTCGAGAGAATTATTTCAAAAAAATTTCTCGGAAAAAGTTTAGCGAGAAAAAAATCTCGGGAAATTTTTTTTCGGAAAATTTCCTCGAGAAAAAATTCCCGGGAAAACTTTTCTCAAAAAAGATTCTCCAAAAATGTTCTCGGAATTTTTTTTTCGAGAAAATATTCTTGGCAAAAATTTCTCGGAAATATTTTCTAAAGAAAGATTCTAGGAAACACTTTTCCCGAGAAAAGATTACCGAAAAAAAAAATTCAAAACAAAATTCCGGGGAATAATATTTTGGGAAAAAATTTCTCAAGAAAAGATTCTCGGGAAAAAAATCTTTGGAAAAACAAATTTTCAAAAAATATAATTTAGGAAAAATGTTTTTAGAATTTTTTTTCTTTAATTTGCTATTACGAAAAAATTATTTTGAAAAGTGGAGACTCAAAATTCAAATTTCTCAAGTTTGAGTTTTTCATTTGAAATGACAACTAAAATGTGGGAATTTCAAATTCTAATAAGTCTTATGGAATTGAGCAAATTCCAAATCCAAATCCAAACGGGCCATAAATATATTTTCAAGAATTTTACGGTCATTTTAGCTAAGATTAACAAAGATAATGGTAGCCACAGTGCAATATGAACCAATTTTCTGAATACCCCTCTGCTCTCGGCAATTGAATGTTGAGGGTTCGAGTTTTAGTGGATGCGTTGTGTGAGAGTACTAGCAGACATGGGTGTGCCAGTACTAGCCTTTATTCTTGTATGAATGATGAACCTTAATAAAACCTGAATTTCAATATATTCACAAACTTGCAAGTGGCATGTTGTAGAAGGTGGCACGAGATGTATAGACCATCTTATCAGATTCCTTCATTCTGAACTCCTCAACTGAAACTACAGTCACATTCCTTTCTCTCCTAACAATGGAGGCTTCAACTATCACCTCCGTCTGCAAATATAAATACAGTGCATCCAATTAAAACAAACATTAATCAAGTACCAAACCAGAATGTACTATGTAATAGATACCGGTGAACAGTCTAAACTGGAAAGGCTTCCGTCCAAGTCTTGACTAGTGACATTTCACTTATTTGTGTACATTCAACTTATACTGATCAATCTTACGTTGAAGAAACGAATGTTTTAATGAAGGCGCGAAATATTAGTTTAGATTTCATAATTTCATTCTTCCAACCTAAATACCTATATTCTTTTTTTACTTTCTCCCAACCAAACTTGTACATTTATGTTAACTGTTGAACATTACAAATTTTAAAGTATTAGCAGATACCCTAGTAGTGGTAAATTTGTAAAGATTTCCCAGTTTTGCTGCAGAATGTCTGAAACCATTCCACCTAGCCAAAAGCATCATAATTCATAAGCTTAAGAATACATCCTGACCCATTGTTTGATGATGTGCCAACGAACACAGTTTCATACCAGTGTGTGTTCATCAGAACAAACTAAACGGAACTTCCTCTGCAGAACAACTAATATTATCTAGACAAAAAAATTGCAAAAGTGTCTAGTTTTTTTTTAAATACAGAGAACTATATTTGGTCAGTATACTTGTTCCTCTTATAGCGTATCATTGGAACGCAAATGGGTGGAAATGTGAACCCGACATATGTCTGGAGATGTACATGTAAAAATTCAGAAACCAAAAAAATCAAACTGATCACCGGGTCACAAACTACAAAGGTAAACACATTAAGAGTAGAATCACTAGATGGACACTGACTCACATTGTGTCGAAAAAATACTTTTAGTGGTTCTTCTTACGCTAGCAGATGAAAAAATGTAAGAACAAAAAATTCGAAAGATGCAAAACTGTAGTATAACTTACAGCGACAACAGGTTTAACACGGACAAGTAAGGAGATGCGGCCAGTTTCTACATGAAGAACCTCAAGCACACCACGAATTATGTTGGAAAGATAGCCCTGAATGTCATATTCCACCGGAATGGCGCTGAAGAATCCAGTCATCTCCATGATAGTTTCTGTAAAAGAGCTTAACTATTTCATTACTTGTAAAACTTGAATACAAAAGATAATCCTGTACATCATCTCATACTCCCTTTTATACTAACTATACAAGAAGAATGAGCAGTTTCTAATCTCTAACTAACTTTTGGCGGGAACTAACAAACTAACAAAATATACAAAAAATGTCAAGTGACAGCTCATTGTTTTGACTTTGACTTTACTAATCTATTGTCACTAATATCACTAATATCCCCCCTCAAGTTGGGAAGTGGTGAAGAACCCAACTTGAATAACAAGTCCTTAAACTGTGGAGAAGGAACAATTTTTGTAAGAATTAACATCACCTAATTGACTCTTGGTAGGAAGATAAGTAAGTTGCAGAATGCCTTCCAAAACATTTTCTCGAGTAAAACGACAATCAATCTCTATATGTTTTGTCCTTTCATGAAAAATTGGGTTCTTGGCAATATGCAAAGCTGATTGATTATCACACTGTAACTGTATTGGTTTTAAATTATGAACACCCAATTCTTCCAATAATCTGACAGTCCACACAACCTCTGATGCTGCAGAAGCCATGGCCCTGTATTCAGCCTCTGAGGAAGACCTGGATACAGTGGATTGCTTCTTAGATTTCCAAGTCACAGGAGAATTTCCCAGTAACAGAACATAACCTGTAACAGATCTCCTTGTGTCTGGGCAAGAAGCCCAATCAGAATCTGAAAAAGCTTGCAAAGTAATAGAGTCTGATGCCTTCAAAAGAATACCTTGACCTATGGTAGTGGAAAGATATCTGAGAGTGTGAACCAATGCTTCAAAATGTGGTACTCTAGGCCTTTGTAAAAACTGACTAAGAACTTGAACTGTGTAACTCAAGTCAGGCCTAGTATTGGTCAAGAAATTTAACTTGCCAACTATAGACCTGTATAACTCTGCATCACTGAAGAATTCTCCATCATCAGCTGTAAGTTTGGTATTAATAGGCAAAGGAGTTAAAGATTTCTTGGATAAATCAACAGCAACTGTCTGCAAAATTTCTTTAGAGTACTTTGCCTGACTTAGGACAGTGCCTTCAGGTAAATAGCTAACCTCAATACCAAGAAAATAATGTAATTCTCCAAGGTCTTTGATAGTAAAAGTAGAGTGAAGATGCTTTTTGAGAGCCTCTATCTTGGAAAAATTACTGCCAGTAACCAGAATGTCATCTACATATACAGCCACAATAGTGATATCTGTTTGATCTTTGAAGATGAATAAACTATAGTCCAACTTTGATTGAGAAAAACCTTGAGCTATAAGCTCATCCACTAAGGTCTCATTCCATTCCCTTGAAGCTTGTTTTAAACCATATATGGATTTATTCAACTTGCATACCTGATGAGGAGAGTGTAAAATACCTTTTGGAATCTTCATATAGACTTCCTCTTTTAAAGTTCCATGCAAAAAAGCATTATTCACATCAAGCTGATAAAGTTTCCATTTCTTGTGAGCAGCCAAAGCAATCAAACATCTGACAGTGTTCATTTTAACAACAGGAGAAAAAGTCTCTTGATAATCAATCCCATATTTCTGTGTAAACCCATTTGCTACTAATCTAGCTTTACATCTTTCAAGAGAACCATCCTTTTTTAATTTAGCCTTGTACACCCATTTACAACCAATAGGTTTCTTTCCTTTAGGTAAATCTGTTAATGTCCAAGTATTATTATCTTGGAGTGCCTGAATCTCCTTTTGCATAGCCTCTACCCATAAAGGATTTCCTGAGGCTTCTAAATAGGAGGATGGCTCAGTAACAGTGACAGAATTGTTAACAAAATGAATATGAGAATTAGGTAACATGGAGTTGGATATAAGGTTGCACCAGTGATGATTTGAAAGAGTACTTTGACTGTAATGACATTGATACTCATTCAAGTAAGCAGGAGGATTTCTGATCCTTGTAGATTGTCTGATAGGAACAACTACATCTGAAATCTCTGGGCTAGACAAATCACTAATATCAATGGATTGAGAAGAACCAGGATTGTGTTCTGAATTTGATCCATGATTGTCAAAAGAAATATTTGGAGTTGCAGTATCAGAAGGAATATTTGGAGTTGTAGTATCAGAAGAAATATTTGGAGTAGTTATAAAATCAGTACTAATTGATGAAAAAGTAAAATCGGAAGGTGAAATGTCAAAAGAAGAAGTAGATGTAGTAGTCATATGAGGCAAGAAAATAGAATTTCTGTATGGATGACCATTTGGTTGAAGTAAATGAAAAGGAAAATGAGATTCATAAAAAATAACATCTCTTGATATTGTGATAGAGTTTGTAACAAGATCCAGGACTTTGTATCCTTTAACATGAACTGGATATCCCAAAAAAACAGCAGGAGAAGCTCTATTATCAAATTTTGATCTATTTACCTTCAGAGTAGAAATGTAACAAAGACAACCAAAACACCTAAGGTTTGTTAAAGAAGGATGTGAATTGAAAAGTTTGAAATAAGGAGTTTGAAGATTTATGCTTTTCAATGGCATCCTGTTTATCGGATAAGTGGCACAGAGAATGCAGTCACCCCAATACCTAGCAGGAACTTTAGACTGAATGTATAATGCCCTAGCAGTTTCTAAAAGATGTCTATGTTTTCTCTCCATAACCCCTTTTTGTTGTGGAGAATATACACAGGAAGTCTGATTGATTATACCCTCTTTTAGGAACAAATCTCTCATTTTTCCAGCTGAAACATTTGGCAAAGGATACATCATGAGAACATTAGCCCTAACTGCAGCAAAATTATCATTTAACTTCATCATAAACTGAAGTAATTTATGATCTTGTTGCCTGTCCTGGATTTTCTGAGATAAACCACAAGTACACTTGTTACAAGTACAGCTTGGTAAGGGATTAGCATCTGAAAGTCCATCCTAGACAGTCTTGATAGCAGTGAAAAATTCTGATATATTCTTTGAACCTTACATCATCTTAGATAGTCTTTGTTCCAGAGAATACACTTCTGTCATGGACGCATAACCATAGCGTTCTTCCAAATCAGACCAGATTTCTCTTGCAGTTTGCAGAAACAAAACACTTTTTGCTATTGTTGCATCAAGATTAAAGATAATCCAGGAAATCACAAGATCAGTACATCTTGACCAGAACTTATATTCAGGTGAAACTTTGTCAGGTGCTGGTATAGTACCATCAACAAACCCTATCTTATTCTTAGCTGACAAGACTAACAGCATTGACCATTTCCAGTTATTGAAACCACTTCCATCAAATTTAACAGAAACAAGCTGAGTTGAAGAAGCATCCGAAGGATGAATGTAGTAGACACTAGACGGATCGTGATTATTAACAATATTAGCAGCGGTAGTGTTCATGTTTAAGACAATTGTGATTGATACGAACAAAAGTATCAATATTTCCAAAGAGTAATTTTATCAAACAGTTTGCGTGCAGAAAGAAAAACTGGAATTATAGAGATAGCAGATATAGAGATCTACATCAATCAGTCACAACAATCAGAACCTTCAAAGAACAAGAAAATCAGAAGAATATGCAAGCTAATTTTGCAAGAATTCGGAAGAAAACGAAGTATCAAGATTGAATTCAGAGAAAAACTTGTCTATAGAACAATTCGCAACAACTTATTTTCAGAAAAAGACTCAAATCTATGTAAAAAACAGAAAAAAAACACCTGAATCAATTGAGAGTTCGCGAAGAAGACGATAATGGAGGTTTAGAAAACACCTGAATCAAATCGAGAATTCGCGAAGAAGACGAGAATGAAGACTTAGAAATGCAAATGAAAACACAGCGTGGAAGATCAAGTCGCCATAGGCTCTGATACCATGATAGTTTCTGTAAAAGAGCTTAACTATTTCATTACTTGTAAAACTTGAATACAAAAGATAATCCTGTACATCATCTCATACTCCCTTTTATACTAACTATACAAGAAGAATGAGCAGTTTCTAATCTCTAACTAACTTTTGGCGGGAACTAACAAACTAACAGAATATACAAAAAATGTCAAGTGACAGCTCATTGTTTTGACTTTGACTTTACTAATCTATTGTCACTAATATCACTAATACTCCATAGCAGCACTAAGCTCAGCAATCATTTCTGGTGACTGGTCTATGATCACTGTTTCTTGTGTAATGCCAATCCCACTTGTCTGTTTCTCCATCTTGATTCCTTTTTCCATGTTGTCTGTTTTTTCCATCTTGATCACCTTAAAATTTATTGTTTCGTTTAGAATAAGAATTTATAGATCTTGTGATCTCTAAACATCTAAAAGTAGCATGTTATTGCACGACATGCTTAGAGCAGACACTAGCTTTACTGGCACATTGTTATTTGCAAGTCATATTACACATTGATTGCTAATAATTAACCGACAAAAGCAAAAGAACTTTTTCTTTTTAAAAAGAAGACATAATCTAAGGAAAAAAAATCTTACAAAAATATGATTCTTTAAAGAAGATATTTCTAAATTTTTATTTTATAGTTATTTTGCAAGATTACAATTTTAAAATTTATACAACAAGCAAAAGGAAATAGACCTTAATTATTAACTAATCAACGAGTCAAGGACATTTTAGCTAAGATTAACGAAGATAAAGTAGCCAGAACACAACCAGTATGAATTCTCTGTTGATCCTACCAGACACCCCTCTGCTCTCAGCAATAAATTGTCGAGGTCTCAAGTGTTAGCGAAGGCATGGACCTCGGCGGAAGCATGAGTGTGCTCTTAGAGCAAGTCCAACAGCTTACTTATATCATGTCCTAAGCTCAAATATAAGTAATCTAGCAAAAAATGGTGTTCCAACAATGTCCTAGTGGTTACCTAAATCACTAGGACATCCATCTCATTACCTATTAATAGGTAACCACTAGTCATTACCTATTTAATTTCCATGAATAAAAAATTCGCTTCCCTCCTTTTCTACATTTCTTTTCTCTCTCTTTTTTCCACTCTTTTTCTCTCTCTTTTCAAATATATTATTATAATAATAATAGGGAATGGATATAAGTAATGTTGTTGGAGTTCCTACAAGAAATCAAGTCCCTAAATCACTAGGACACATTATTATATCATATTTATAAGTAATCAACTAGGATATTGGACTTGCTCTTAGTAACAATATTTTGAGAGTTAGAGTGTTAGCGGAGGCATGTGATAGGTCCCGGTCAAAGCTATAAAAGTAATCTTATTAAGACTAAGATAAAACCTGAATATTTTCATAAACTTTTCTTCCTTTCCCAAGAACATCGGTTGCTAAATATATACTATGGTTCTTGTACGCAACTACCCACTACATCCATTAGCAGAGATATGGATGATAACTACTTATACATTGACTTAACTGCTAACTAACAAATATAATGCAGCAGTAATAATAGTCACCAATAATACAAATATACTCTTTATTAAAAGCAGAATTCCCTCTTAATGTATGTATACCATGTATACCACGGTATATATATTATTTTTATCTTAATTATTTTAATATTATTAATATATCTTAATATTATTAATATAATTCTAAATAAATATAATAATTCAGGGATTATTAAAATCAACTCGGGGATTGGTGGCAGAAACGGAGAAAAGTACATAAAAATAATTCGAGATTGGGGACTTGATTGATAAGGAAAACTTTTTTTGGTTGGAACACAATAGTACAAATTAAGCCAAATTTGGGTATCTCTCTTATTTCTAACAATTACATATGAGTATTTTATCCGTCCCGTCGATCTTGCTATGTTCTCCGCCCCATTCGAGACGAGAATTTAAGAAATTATTCGTGTTCAGGACAACGAGAGAAGTATAAAAACAACTCGGGGATTGATAGCGGGAATGAAAAGAAGTATAATAAAATTATTCGGGGGATCGAAGATTTTATTGATAAGGAAAACTTTTTTTCGTTGCAAAAAAATAGTACAAAGCCAAATTTTGGTTACTACGATATATCTAAATTAATTGGTTTCATTCCAAACTCATGTTTGATTCGCTGCAACTACATAATTATATAAGTTAGTTATTTATTCAATTTCAATTCTTTGATTTTACCAAATATTTGATTCTTTCTATTGACATAATTAAATAATATTTATTTATTATAGACTTTCATATTAATTTCATGTTAAATTCTCTGCAAGTACATATTTAAATAAAACTTATAAATTATTTTTATTCTCAATATTTTAAATTGCTTTTTTAGTAATTTAATTTTTATTCTTGATCCGTGCGGGTTATCGGCTAATATTAATAAAAACAACGGTGCCTCTGCGACCTTGACACCAGATGTCTGAGGAAGGTGCCTATGCGAACTTGTATATGTTGAGGCAGTAAGCTTAGATACATAATACTATCTATACGAACTATGATCAAAGAACTAGTTTACATTTGCATAAATTGTGGTATGACTATTTTTGATTGTGTTTGGATTTGGTATGTATTTTTTCCATATTAGTGACATTGCCTCTAGCTGAAGTGAGTGAAGGCAATAAACTTCGATTCTTCACTACAAAAAAGGAAGAGTTCTCAAAACACATCATAGGAACAAGAGGATCAAATTTTATATAAAATCAAAGTCACACATCACTACAACAAATAAGGGCAATTACGACGAAATTTTTGCATTGAATTCGTCGTAAATGCCAACATTTACGACGAATTTGTTTCGTCGCTTTTGCTCAAGTAGAAAGTTCAGATTTCGTCACAAAGTGAAATTGCGTCGTAAGTTAGAACAGCGGGGCCCACTAGTTCAATAAAATATTACCAAACTTACGACGAGAATAAAGCATCGTATGTTCACTTCTTACGACAGATATATTCGTCACAATTTAACAACGAGACCCACAATTATTTACATCATAAATGAACTAACGACGCAATTTTTTGTCATATATTTAGTGAGACTCATCTGATTGCTGAAATTAAATTTTTAAAAAAAATGAAAATAAAATACTAAAATACGACGGAATATGACTGATGAACACCCGTCGTAAATTAGTGTGCCCAGGACCAGATTGTGCTGATTTTCTGGTTTCCAGCCATTTTAGGCTTCCAAATTATATATAAAACCTGTCCATTCAGAAATTCTAATGTGCAACAGAATCGAACACCCTAATTACAACCACATAACTAAACACACCATCCTAATTATGATATGCAATCAACCACACAACTAAACAAACCAAACTATAAAGTGCAACACAAATCAAAATACCATAGTTTACACAAATTCATATTTGTCCTCATAGAAAAGTTTAAACCATCCTGCACAAACTTTTATTGTCTTGCGAAATATTCACAATCACATCTAAATTCAACCATTAATTGATGGACCGCATCAGAAGAGACAACACTGGAAGCCATAAAACTCATTTCATGGTCTTTGTCGGAGTCGATAATCTAACAATCATCCCCTCTATCATCAACATCATCATCATCAGTCGGGACCTTCCAATACAATATATGGTAAATTACTTTTGCTTCACAGGCAACCAAGCTTCCCTACTATAAATCAATAAAGAATATCTCCTATCAATGGAGGCCATAGACTATAGTTGTAAATAAATTAACAAGAAGCACATAAACAAAACCTGAATTCAAGACTAGAGAGTATTGCTACAGCTCTGTAAGATTACATATATATACAACATTGTAAAATTTTCTTAGTGTGCTTAAAGTTCGAATAGAAACCATTCAACATATTTTTCTGGAAACTATTTATTGTCTCATTATATTTCATCAGGAGCAAACTTGTGTTCTGAATATTCCCCAGAAGCAAACAAGTAAAAACTTGATAGCAAATCAAGCAGAAGATATGAAAGAATCAACGTTTACCAGTAAAATGTGAAAAAAGGGTTGAACCCGGGACTAGACACTAGTTACGAGTACAGTCAAATCATTAGTTGATTTCTATAATCTTAAACCAAATTAATTTATTATTTTCTAATATCTTGAGAATATCACTCAAATATATAGATCCAGACATCCATACAGTTGGATCGTCGAGAAATATTTTCAAAAAAATTGAAACACCAATTCAGAACTTAACATTAGCAAGGAGTAATAATCAAATCACTCGTTGACTAATATAATCTCAAACTAAATAATTTTTTTTTATCTAATTTTTTTGAAAATATCACTCAAATACATAGATCTTGACATCCATACGGTTGGATCATTGAGAAATTTTTTCAAAAAATATTAAAACACCAAAATTCACGTGCTAACTTACGACGAAATTCGTCGTAAGTTATTGGATGCCAAAATTTTTGGAAAAGTTGAATTCACCGTCGTATGTTTTGGTAAAAAGTTGAATTTACCGCCCCGATAACTTACGACGGATTATGTCGTAAGTTTTTTTACGACATAAATTTCGTCGTATATTCAGTCCTAAACAACGTAGTTTTTTCTTACGAAAATTTAATTTATTTTATAATTAAATCTAATTTCGGTAAAATAATAAAATAATAAACTTCCGACGGATTTGCAAATCCGTCGTAAGATAATACGGCGTCGTTTTATTTCGCGCGCTGATTTCCCTCTCTTTTATTTGGTTGGTGCCAAATTTTATTAATAAAATAATAAACTTGTGACGAAATTGTTTTCCGTCGTAAATAGTTACGACGGAATTTTTTTTTCCGTCGTAAGTAGGGCAGCATTTCGTCGTAAATTTTCCGTCGTAATTGCCCTGATTTGTTGTAGTGCACCCAACATTCCTAACAAAATATATTTGATGTACCTTCATTTAGAATCTGAGAATTCGGGCTGTCTACTGAAAATCTAAAGCCGTGACAACCCAATGGCATGAATTTACTGCAAGTTCAAATAATATAGAATCAAGCTAGCTATATCTACTTCAGAAAACATGATAGAGTCTTGAAGTAGCAAACAAATCTCTTCATGTTAGCTACTCTAGCACTCTCGATTGTTTTATTCTGTTCAGGAGCACTGTCGATTCTGAGCAGACTACTTCGATAAAGGAAAATGTTAGAGGCACAACATTATAAACCGTCACAAACCATGTCATTTGCCAATAATTTTTTTTACCAAATTTTGTGACTCTAGCACTATTCCTCTAAAGGGAATTGTAAAGTTGTTACCTCAAACACCTAAATCCTAATGCCCAAAGATAAACAAACATAAGGATTAATCGTAATATCTAATTATGATAATTTCATAAAATTAAAAAAATAAAATATTCAAGTGTAATAGTGTTTTACACGTGTTATAAGCTAATAATAAAAATAAATATTCAAAATGCATGTAATATGAAATATAAAATAGACTAAAAAACATAATATTCATAATTATTTAAATCTAATTAATATCTCTTTATTAAGCGGCATAAATGTTTAAACAAAATTCATCAATTCTTTTTAAAAAATCGCTAAATATTTTGATCCTATCATAATCAAATTTTGACTAAACAATACAAAATATTATTGATTTTTCAATATTGAATTTATAAGAAAAACACAATATGTAAATTGAAAAACAATTTTAATTAAAATCACAGTCGATATTGAAAACAGCTAGCCCTTGTTAAGCCATCGTGTAGTATAAATAATGACCCACATCCTCCTAAATCATCCCGATTCTCAGAGTGAAGAAGAGGAGAAATAATTAAAAATATCCCACCGGAGAATCGAAGCTTCTGTATCCGATCCTAGCACTTGCTGTGACAACATGGGTATTTTCAACCGGGAAACGTCGTTTTTTGGGAAGCAGAAACAACAAGAAGGAGATGCGGTTTGTTTGTTGGTTTCGAATCCCTCAGATTGGAGTCTGAGCCCGAAGAAGAAGAAGCATGTTATTGTTACTCCTACTCCTGCTACTACTACTAAAGAAGATAAAGAAAAAGAAGAGCAAGAGCGTTCGGAAAAGAAGAAGCATGTTACTCAAGAAAAGGAAGAGGGTTTGAATCCCTCACATAGGAGCCCGAAGAAGAAGAAGCGAAGAGCTGAGACGATGGAGGAGGCGGAACGTCGTTTTTCAACTAGTATTGGCGGTCCTACTACATCTGTGGTTTATCCATTAAAATCTACTAATGTTGATCACAGACTTGTTGCCTTTTGTAACAAGGCACTTGAAAAATACAATAACTACAATAACCACAATTGTCTTTATGAGTATGTACGTTTGCTAAAGGCTAAGAAGACTAGAGTTAGTTACCAATCGGATTACGAGATCATCTTCGATGCATCATTGCCCCACGAGGATGGTTTTCGTGTTGAGACTTTTGAAGCAAGTATCAAAACTGGATTATATGTTCAAAAAGGGGTTGAGGGTTATGGCGAAGTGGTTAGTAGAGTTGGCAAATATACTGGTTCCAAATATGGTCCTCAGCACTTCTGGTAGCAGCTGAAGGTCGTCTTTTCGGTATTTCTTTACTGATATGGGAGTCCTTTCTAGGATCATATTTAATTATTAGAGATAATTTTAATGTTTGATCTCATTATAACATTCTATATAGGGTGTCACTTTCTTTGCCTTTGAGACTTTTTGTTATAACCATAATCCAAAGAGTAAAATAAAAATAGCATTGTTCTATTTGGGATTGCAGTGTTTAATTATAGTACTATTGAACGCATGCACAAGTTTCTACATTCTCAACACTTTTACATTTGTGTTGGACCAAATAATCCATGTCCAACTATAATCTCGTACGATTTCTATTATCATTGTATGTTAATGACCACTTGAAGGGGAATCAGCAGGTTTCTTACCAAGCACTCCTCTGTTTCATTGTATTAGTTGTTGTAGACTTTTTAACTAAAACCATTCATTTTTCAAGTATTAAAAATAATCCATGCATCGCACGGGTTTTATTGGACAGAAAAAGAGAAATCAAAGTAAATCAGAAAGTCAGAAAGTCTGTTGTTAGTCTGTTTATCTATTTAATGTAGTTTGGACTCATGTTCCCAGAGTTCCATCTTTTCTGTTTTGTCTGTTATGCAGGCTGTCTCTTTTGTCTTTCTGTTTGAGTCCTTGTCTGCTAGCTCTGTTGTCTGGTGCAAGGGTTGTTGCACTTGTCTGGCTATAAAGGATGTAAAAGGATGATAGTAAAGGGGAAGAAAAATGAATGAAAGAAACTATCAAGTTCCTGAAACTTTGCAATGTTGAATGGTTCATATTTATTCTGAAATGTCTAGATAAGTTTTCATGGTATCAGAGCCACATGCTCAATAATTTAGCCTAGTTATTTATTACCTACTTAAACACTTTAGATCTAATAATTCTTGAGTGTAGTTAACATCATGGCAACTACAACATCTGCACCAATGATAATAGATGCAACAAGCCCTCTCTATCTGCATCCATCAGATGGGAGTAGCTTTCAGGTTATGGAGAAACTTCAAGGATCGTCCAACTTCAGGTCATGGAAGAGATCTATGGAAATAGCTCTTGCCTCTAAAAGAAAATTAGGGTTTGTTCAGGGAACTCTAAAGAAAGACAGTACACACACTGTGAAGGCAGAAGCTTGGGATACATGTAACAGCATGATAATCTCATGGATATTAGGTGCAGTATCTGAATCCATCAAGAAATCAATCATGTTTGTGGATGATGCTCATCAGATCTGGACTCAACTGGAGAAGAGATTCTCTCTTACAAATGGATCCAGGAAATACAAACTCAGTAAAGAGTTGTATGAGACTAAACAATCAACAAGGTCTATCAGTGAGTATTATACTCAAATGAAGGCAATCTGGGAGGAACTGGAGTCACTCAATACTCTTCCTGTTATTTCTGCATCAACACCTGAAATGACAGGACTTCTATCTGCCCTTGAAAAACAAAAGGAAGAACAAAAACTGTTTCAATTCTTAAATGGGCTTGAAGATGGATATGGTGCTCAGAGAAGTCAGCTTCTTATGATGAGTATACTACCTACTGTTGAGACAGCATGTGGGTTTTTAGAGCAAGAAGAAGCTCAGAGAAGCTTGCTTGGCCACATAAAAGAAGAACCTGAGACACTAGCTATGTACAGTAAGGGAACAGGGGGAGCATGTTCAGCATGTGGAAAGCCAGGACACACAGGAGATAAATGCTGGAGCATTATTGGATATCCAAGCTGGCTTGCTAAAGCTAAGCAACCACCTCAGAAAGGAAAGCCTAAAAACTTTACAGGAAACTCTAAGTGGAACAAGAACAAATCATCAAATGTAAGGACTGCTGCTAATGTCCACAGCAGTGCTCAGAGTGAATCAAATGGAAGTACCACAAGTCAGTTTTCTATGCAACAGATAGAGGCTCTTCTCAGAATGCTTCCTGGTCAATCAAAGCAAGGAACACCTGACACAGATGATGAGTTTGATGCAAGCTATGCAGGTATGGTTTCTTGTTACTTTGCTGATTCTGTAGCAAATGAATGGATAATTGATTCAGGGGCATCTGATCATATGACTGGGTGTGTTGACAATATGTTTAATGTGGTAGAAAGCAAGAATAACCCTAAGATTAATCTTCCAACTGGTCAAACTGCTAAGATTACTCATTCTGGTGATGTTAAACTGGGAAACTCCTTGATGCTTGAAAATGTGTTGTTTGTCCCTACATTCAAGCATAACTTAATCTCTGTGAATAAGTTGTTAAAAGACTCAAAATGCAAGATAATGTTCTATTCAGAATATTGTATTATTGAGGATACTAAGTCTAATTCTATAAAAGGAGTAGGAAGAATGAAGAATGGGTTGTACTATCTCTTGAATGAACCTCTGGAAAGTACAATCAGAAATCTTAGAAACCAGTCTATGAGTTATAAGAATTCTGAAGGATATGAAAAAAGGGCAATGAATGTTAGTTCATATAGAGATGTCCCTACTTTGATACAAAATGCTTCAAGACTAAGTAGTAGAACCTTGTGGCATCATAGGTTAGGACATGCTCCTATGGCTAGGATTGAAAAGATAGCTGGATTAAAAGGAATGAATATTAAGGATACAGAGATCTGTCTTACATGTCCTCTAGCTAAATTCACAAAGATGCCATATAATGTGAGTATGTCAAGAGCAAATAAAGCATTTGAACTCATCCATATAGACACTTGGGGTCCATATAAGGTGTGCACAAAAGGAAAATACAAATACTTTCTAACTATTGTGGATGACTACTCTAGAATGACTTGGATTAATCTGATGGTGCAAAAATCTGATGCATTCAATGTGATTGGAACATTTGTGAGAATGGTAAAGAAGCAATTTAATAAAGAAGTGAAGGTGGTGAGATCAGACAATGCCTTGGAGTTTCAAGATAAAAAATGCAGGTCTCTCTTTGACAGTCTAGGGATTATTCATCAAACTTCTTGTGTGGACACACCACAACAGAATGGAAGAGCAGAAAGGAGGCATAGAAACATTCTGGAAATGACAAGAAGTCTCAGATTTCAAGCAGGGTTACCATTACACTACTGGGGTGATTGTGCTCATGCTGCTGTTCACATTACAAACAGGCTTCCTAGTGTGATTCTGAATGACAAATCTCCATATGAAGTGTTGTATGAAAAAGAACCTACATATGATTATTTGAAAGCTTTTGGTTGTCTAGCCATGGCTTCTAATCCCAATAATGTGAAAGACAAACTGGATGCTAGAGGGATTCCATGTTTATTTCTTGGGTATCCAGCAACTCAAAAGGGTTACAAGCTTATGAATTTGATAAACAATCAAATGTTTGTATCAAGACATGTGAGGTTCTATGAGAACATTTATCCCTATCATACTCTTCTTACAAAAACTGCTCAGAACTCAGAAAGCCAGGATCAAAACCATGTTCAAACTCAAACATGGATGGATGATGAATTCACATCCATTCCTTCTGAAAATTATGAATCACCTCCTACTCCTGAGTCTGATCCTGTCACAGAAAATCAAACAGTCTCTCAAACTCAAGTTAGGAAGTCTACAAGAGATCATAGACCTCCAATTTGGCACAAAGATTACAATGTCTCTAATGCCACCTGTACCTATGCAGAAATAGTGAAAAGAGTGGCACCTGCTTCAGTATCACCTCAGTTTCTCTGTATGATGGCTTCTCAGTCTAAAGAGCCTGATCCAGTTCATTTCAAGGATGCAATGAAGTACACACATTGGCAAGAAGCCATGAATGAAGAATTAGATGCTCTTGAAGAAAATAATACATGGGAATTAACTGAATTACCTCAAGGAAAGCAATCTATTGGATGTAAATGGTTATACACAACCAAATACAATCCAAAGACTGAAAAAATTGAAAGATACAAATCTAGGTTGGTGGCTCTAGGGAACAGGCAGAAATATGGTATTGACTACAAGGAGACATTTGCTCCTGTAGCAAAAATGACTACAGTGAGATCTCTATTGGCTGTTGCAGCAATGCAAGGATGGCATGTTCACCAGATGGATGTAAAAAATGCCTTTTTACATGGAAGCATCAAGGAAACAGTTTACATGAAACTGCCCCCAGGGTCTCTTGGAAAGGGATTCAGATTTGGGAAGATTTTTAAAGGTAAGGTTGTTGCCAACTCTCCAAATATTGTGTGCAAGTTGATTAAAGTTCTCTATGGTCTTAAACAAGCTCCAAGGGAATGGTCAGCAAAGCTCAGCACAGTTCTGATAGAAAATGGATACACTCAGTCCAGAACTGATTATTCTCTATTCACTCACACTGGAGAAAGAGGGTTTGTAGCTATCCTAGCTTATGTAGATGACCTCATGATCACAGGAAGCAATCTAAAAGTGATTGTGGAAGCAAAAGAGTTTCTGAAAACTCAATTTCATATGAAAGATTTACATGAATTGAAGTACTTCTTGGGAATTGAGGTAGATAGGTCTAAGGCTGGTATTTTTCTGTCTCAAAGGAAATATCTCAAGGATATTCTGCAAGAGTATGGATTGATAGGTTGCAAACCTCTCAGGCTTCCTCTGGACACTCATGTCAAATTGACTCAACACTCTGGTACTCCTATGGAGCATCCTGAAGCATTTCAAAGATTAGTACGGAAACTCATCTACCTAACCATAACAAGACCAGACATAGCCTACACAGTTCATACTTTAAGTCAATTCATGAATGCTCCTACCTCTGCTCATTTTCAAGCTGCTAAAAGAGTTCTAAGGTATGTATCTGGCTCTTGTTCTCAGGGTATTCTTCTTGCATCAAAGTCTGCAGCTATCCTCACAGCTTACTGTGATAGTGATTGGGCTGGTTGCCCCATCACTAGAAAATCTACAACTGGTTTCTGCATCCTCTTAGGTGATTCTCCCATTTCCTGGAAAGCAAAAAAGCAAGGGGTTGTGGCTAGGTCTACTGCAGAGGCAGAATATAGATCAATGGGTCTTACCATCTGTGAAGTCATGTGGATCAAACAGCTCTTAAAAGATTTAGGTCTCAAATCTCTAGGCTCCACTAATCTCATGTGTGATAATCAAGTTCCTGAAACTTTGCAATGTTGAATGGTTCATATTTATTCTGAAATGTCTAGATAAGTTTTCAGGTTTTAACCTAGTAATACTAATAATGAAAATAACATATACTTATTTTGAGGATCTATCATTGCCCCCCGCTTGCACATGTTCATAAGTCTCTGCTGCAACATATCAGTTTGTTCCCATGTGGCATCACCCAAGGACATGCCCTGCCACTTTGCCATTTCATTAAAAACACGTCCAGCAATATGAACCTGCCCGGTATCTAAGATTAATTTTGGTAGAGTAAACATTAGTCTGGGAGGCAACTTGGAGCTAGTTTCTGCACTGCCACCACCTAATTTTAGAGGGGTATCATGCAATACCAGATGAACGCGAGAAAAAGATGGCAGATTGAGTCGATGATCTACAAGACCCATACTTTCAACAATTTGTAGTCCAGCCTCGAGATTTTCAATTCGTTCCTTGTTGATTGCCATGAAGGAAGTTGATAGCTCTGATACCAATAGGTCCGAGTCAAAGCTATTATAAAATGAAGATAGATATTCTCTTAGGGTGAGAATGAACCACAGATTTTTGCTATATTCAGACTGCCCTCTCAATACACACAGCAAATGAATTTAAATACAAAGTGAAGATTAATAACTGCTCCTAATATTCAGGCCACTAACTAAGCAAGTCCTAAAGTAAACAACTGAACTCTAACTCTAAGCAAGTCTGCAGAAAAATAAATAAACACAATCCCCACTTCTTTAGACCATCACTTACTACTAAAATGGGACACATAATAACTAATACGTGGGATTATCAGCATGTTGTGAGAGTACTGGCAGAGACATGGGTGTGCCATTGCTGGCCTTTATTTCTGTAGGACTGATGAACAATATTAACAACTGAATTTCACAATATTCACAAGCTTGCAACTGGCATATTGTAGAAGGTAGCACGAGACGTATAGACCAGCTTATTAGATTCCTTCATTCTGAACTCAACTGAAACCACGGTCAAGTTCCTTCCTGTCCTTACAATGGAGGCTTCAACTATCACCTCCGCCTGCGTATGTAAGTACAGCATCCAATTAAAACAATAATTAACCGATCACTGAATCACATTGTACTATGTTGTAGACATTGGAGAGCAGTCTGAAATTGAGTACTAAATTATGGAGTACTGATTAGTTGAATTAACTTGAATGAGCCCTGGTTTACACTTGTGGAATGGAAAAAGGATAATTTTTATAGATAACTGAATACTGAGAGCTAGATGTCATTATTCTTATTCCTCTTAGTGTGCATCATAGTAACACAAATGGATGGAAATGTGACACCTGTCATATGTTTTAAGACTACATGATCAGCTATAGTAAAAATCGAATGCAGCACCAGGTCGCAAACTATTAATATAAACACATTAAGAGTTGAAGTACTTGATGGGGACAGACTCACATCGCTTCTAGCCTTGTCTTTAACGCGGTCTTCCAACGCCTTCCACCACTTGCACTTGGTGGTATCCTGACTTTAAGTCTATCTTGGTGAAGTAACGGGCTCCCTTAACTAGTCAAATGGGAATCAGACATCTATCCTTGGCAAAGGATAGCGATTCTTTACTGTGATCTTGTTAAGGGCGCGAGAATCCTAATCCACGCACATGCGCCACGAGCCTTCTTCGGCACCAAGACCCTTTAGAGAGCCGCGAGGCACAAGAGGATGTACTGGGCCAACCATGGAGAGGTAAGAATTGCTCAATTCCCCAAGAAACAAATCATTTTCATTGCCTGAAACAGTTTTTGCACACGCAACTGCAACCAGCTCTGCTACAGATGCTACTACCGCTCCATGCAATGCTCCGTTCTTATTCTAAAATCCCATTGAACTTGCAATTAGCTCTCGAGAAAAGCTTGGGTAAAAGCGAAACCATCAAAGTGTGCTAAGTTTAAACTATTCAATTAGCCATAACAAATGAATAAAAGCGTGAAAGTAAAGTCTATATGTAATGCCATTAAAGAAAACATAGGCATTCTTAGGTTCCAATCTTCAATTTGTGTAATTACATTCCTTACATATGTGTGAGAATTGCAATGTCCGCCAGCTATTAGATATAAGAGAAGTGAAATGTGTTATAATATTGCGTGATTTCACTATTACGAGAATTATTTTCAGCTTAGTCGATATAAGGCCCTTGGCAGGCTCTGAAAAAATTGTAACAGCTAAAAATTGTTCAAGAGTGTGCTCAAGCAAAGCAAAATAGCCATTAATACATCCTTTTGAAAAATTAAAATTAACTTATAAATCATAATAGCCATTAATAGGGATCGGGTTAAAATCGGAGATTTATTTGAATTAGAACTTAAAACCAATATCAGTATGTATCCGTTCTGCTACAGTACACCATGGGTATAATATCACCATGTATCCGTTTTGCTTATAATATGGTTGTACTCTACTTATAAGTTATTTCAACAACTATAATTGTCAAGCTTAAGGAACTAGTGACACAAAAAAGCCACAAGTGGCAAATGATTAACGTGACTTGTAAAATATGATCGTCACTATGTAGTTTACTCAAGATTAAATGTTTAAACACATAATAAAACGAAAAAATATTAAACTCTTTCAAATATTAAACTACGGAGGGTTTAGACTTTAGTCAACTTTTGACACCTATTATAAAAGTCTAACTAGCCTAAAAACCCGTGCGAAGCACGGGCCTGCTTATTTACTGAAATAATTTTTCGCACGAAAATGTATATATATCGAAACAATTTTGTAATTAAAATTAATTTTGAATTTATCTTATATTTGTATAAATTTTTTTTAATTTTTTTTAATATTTAATAAGATTTCACAAAATTTGGAAAAAAAATCTATAAAATAAAGATCAAATTATTATTTTCATTTGACAAAATATTAATTTAGTTTTAAATGTCGTGAAATGCATTTTATCAAATTCAACAATTAAATATAATCTAAATGATTATTTTAGTATAGTTGTTCATATATGATATGGATGTATCTAAACTAATGTGTTTTTAACGAAATGACAATATACTTGTAAATAAAATATAAAGTTGGTCAGGTACGTAAGACTACACACCGTGATCACATCTTAAAATCTTTTAGTCTAAAGTCCGTATATAACATTAGTGTATGTAAATTAATATGATAACGTAACTGTGCCAAACCCAAGGCTTTGGGACTTGTTCATAGTGAGTATTATTGATATTAAGAACAAATAGAAACAATGTAAAATTTGAAACACGGTCGAACTATTGTTCTTGTTGCAATTATAATCAGGTTTACCGGAGTTTTCTATGTTGGAGAAAGTATAATTTGTAAATAGGTATTTTGCCTTAGTAGTTGTTGTTTGTTTTTCAGCGATCAATTGATTTGGTTTTTTTTATTTTTTTGCAGTCTAGAATATAAATCGTTAAATGCACACAATGTTGTTGTAATATAATCGAACACATGTGAATGAGATAGAGGATTTTAAAAAGAAGCTGAAGGTTGGTGCATCTTTGCACACTCTCACAAGACAAATACTTTGGGAGATGAGCACCTATTGCAATATGGAGTATTCATATCACGTGTTTATTTTTTTAACTTGGGAACTGATTTCGCACTTCTCTCTTGTGTCCATCACTGTATTAAATTATATGAACACACTTAGTACTTTAATAATATGTTTGGAATGTCGTTTTACAGTTACAAATTTTAATCCAATTTTTTTTATAAATGATCATCGTGTACTAATAATAATGTATTTTAACTTGACTATATATATGTATTTTATGTAATTAATTAAGCGTTAATAATATCGAATTCAAAATTCAAATCTCATTTCGATTAATTTAATATATATACATATATATTGGCGACCGGAACGCCCTTAAATTCATATATATATATATATATATATATATATATATATATATATATATATATATATATATATATATATATATATATTGAAATCGTAGATCCAACCATATATTTGAAAAAAGATTACATAATTGTTTTTGAGTATATTAACTTATGTACAAATTGGCATGGTTAATGATGCAATTTATAATTTATAGGATGTAAAATTTGAGTCTTTGTCTACTTGATACAAATAAATATTATTTACAATATAAAAGTAATTCTATTATTTTTGGGTCAATTTTAGAACAAGTTGTTTTCGTGCTTATTTATTTATGTTTTTTTTATATGTTATTATTTAAGAGATAATTGAAATAGAGTCCAAAATTTAAATCTCATATATATTAATTTGATTAAATATTTTTCGATCCAAACTCCTTTAAATTCACATTGTGTTTTTTTTTAAATCGTAGATGCAATCATACAAACGAAACAGTAGTTACGTAAAAATTGTTAAATGTATTAATTAAGTTACTTACAAATTACAAATTAGTGCATAGATGATGCAAATTGTAATTTATATATAAAAAATATGAACCACTATCTATGTATAGTTGCATGGTTACATTTGCAAAAAACAAAATATGTTATAGATGAAAACATTCGTCTACTATTTTTAAAAACATTTAAAAGAAATTAAAACATTCGGCTATATATGTATTATTTCGACCGAAACGTTCTTAAATTCAAATTATTTTTCTTAAAAAAATTGTAAGTTCAATCATATAGATGAAAAGATGACGTAATAATTATCGAGTATATTAATTTATGAAAAAATTTATATGATAGACGACGCAATTTGTAATCTAATACGATATAAAGTTCAAACCGTTATATATTTAATGCAAACAAATAAAATTTATAATATTAAAATAATCTTATTTTCTACGGGTGAAATTTATAATATTTTGTGTAATTTGTTATTTTTGTACGATCTTTTCTTTTAGTACCGTTAGATTTACAAAAAAAATATGAAAAATATTTATGTAAATCATTTGTGTAGATAGATTCCCTATCTTGCGAAGTAAATTACAAAATTGTCGGTATATAACATAGGCGATGCAGTCTTAACATTGTCAGATATAAACGTAGGGCTGAGACTTATTACAAAATCTATTAATATTATTTAAAAGTCATCCATGCGGCGTCTCACTCAATTTTTTTACTTTTAAAATTTTATAAAAAATTTATACTCTAATCTTATATGTTATCTATAATCTTATTATTATGTAGAAATTATACGTTATCTATAATCTTATACTCTTTTAAAATTTTATTTTTTATATCAATCATTTAAAATAAAAGAAAGAGAATCGTAGAGTATGCTCAATCCATTAAAATATTTTTGGTAATTATATACAATGCAATATTTTATAAATAATATAAACCAACATTTTATTTATTTAAAAATAAAAAATTATAAAAAAGAAGATGAGAGAAGAAGAGAAATTAACATTAATAAGATTTTAAAGAAAACTTAAAACAAAATGTACTATGCTACTTATGCATGAGCTTGATTAGAGAATATTAATGGTTCAATTTACTACACTAACATAATCTTATCTACTATTTGCATAAATATAAAAGAGTTGACGTTTTTGTAATTTTTTAGCATGTAGGGGCAAAATCATAAATTCAAGGTATTAAAATGACATATATCAATAATTTAAATTGATAAAAGAGAATTGTAAATTATGTTCAATTGCTAAAAATATTTATTATAACTATGTATTGTGCAATATTCTAAAAATAATATAAATCAATGTTTATTAACTCAAAAAATAAAAAAATTGGAAGAAGAGGTGGTTTATCTAATAAGAGTTTGAATATAAACTCAAAACAAAGTGTAGCACAGTTGGTTATGACATGAGTTTGACATGGATATGTTAAGGGTTCGATTCCCATCATTAACATAATTTCACAATTTTTACATTTTTATTAAAGAATGGTATTTTTGTAATTTTAGAAAATATAAGGGTAAAATCGTAACTTCACAGCCATTAAAATGGCAAACTTTGCCCTTTGTTGACTTTTAATATATAGAGAAAGATGAGAAGATTTTGCTCTAAACATCTTAAGCAGGGGTATGGTAGACTATTCAATTTTTTCTCAAAATTCTTATTAAATGATATATGAAAAAATTTAATTCATAATAATTTGTATAAAGATGTTATCGTGCTTATAAATGTGATCACGAATTAAAATTTGTGGTATGTTATTTCATAAAAATTTCGAGAAAAATTGTTTCGAATTCTGTAACGCGGCTCATGTAAATATCTAAAACAGTACGTGTACGTGGGATTTGCCCGAGATGCTTAGAGCAACTCCAAGAAGTGCTCTATATGACCTCTTAAGTTAAATTTTGAAGAAGTTGGAACAAAAACACTCTCCAACGGACTCCTAAACTATATCTATAACTTTAAGAGCTTCAAAACTCTCCTCAATGATGAGGAGCTATAGTTTAGTTTCTTCATTAGTTTTATATTAATAAAACTTTGGTTTCTCACCATTTTCTACCCCTGTTTCAGTCCTTTTTTCACTGGAATACGGTACATACATGTATTTGACAATAAAAAATAGATAAAATTAAGGAGGTTGTTGGAGTAAAGATAGATTTTTGTATCCTAATTATCTAAGAATCCATTTAAAAATATTCTTTATGAAGAGAATACTAAATAGCTCTTGGAGTTGCTCTTAGAGCTCATCTGACACGATTTCTACAGCAAAAAGTTTACAATTAATTTAGGCAAAAGTTCAAATAATGAAATTTCTATAAGGTAAAAGTAAAACTGATAAATAAACTTCAATTTACAATATTATTTTATACCGGGAACAATACATGTATTAATTCATGGTTTGAGATGGGTAATATTTGCACCATTTTTGCATTGAAGTAAAGTCACACATTTATAAATGAATATAAAAAAGATTGCAGAATTTTATTTATTTTGCTGAAATTATTTATTTGTTCAATTTAAAAATATATTGAAACCATTAAAATTTATTCATTCAACAAGTTCACTTACCGAATATTCGTTTATAAAAATTTTGCTGCCCTTGTCATTTCTCTTCCATTTTGTAGGAAATTACGTCTCATGGTTCTAAAAATTGGACAAATCGCCGATAAATTGGCCGAGAAATTGTTAGTCGGAGACCAACCGATCTGATTTCGTGAAATCGCTGGACAAAACGTTTTCCGATCAATTGGGTCAAAATAATTGAAAATCAGGTTAACGCCAGCGAAAATCGAAGAAGTTTATAGATAAATTGTGATTCTGTGCAAAAAAATTTGATTGACAAGTGATTTGTGATTTAGAAGAGCTGAACATAAAAGAAAATACAAGTTCCGGAGGAAAGAACTCAGGAAGGAAGAAGACGACAGGACACAAAAAGGAAGAAGACGACAGAGCACAAATACCCATACATTTTTTAACTTTGACTCGTGTGAATGTCTGTTAATTATAATATTACAATTGTACATTTCAAAATTTCAATTTGCAATAATATATTTCAATTTGTATAAATGTATTTATTTAAATATTTTATTATTTTAGAAACACTTATAACTTCAACTAATGTTCAATTATCATTTTATTTTATATATTTAATTTTTTAAAATTAATAAAATACATCCGATTTTATTTCGATTTAGCATTCCGATAAATCCCCAATTTCCTATAAATCACTAATCGATAGCTCAACCAATTTAGTCCGATTAGCAATTTCTGTAACACTGTCATAACTCATAAGTCATACGATATAATAGTTGTCCTCTACCGCTAGTGAATAGGAGTTAAATCTAATCACTGCTCACACTTCGAGAAAAACAATGCTTTCTCGACCGTGAAACAGTCGAATATGGCAATATCAATCATCTTTTTGTTGTATGTTTACCTATATCAATCACGTTTCATCAGTTAAGACCTAACGTTTTGTTCTCAAATTCTACATATATCTAAAGTAAAGTGTCTCAACACGAAACCTTACTCCATCACATGTATGTAGTACATAACGTGAATTCTCGCAACCTACTTGGACAGTTTAGTGTTAAAGTGCTTTTGCGTCACGCACTTAGGTCATCTTTAATAGTGACCTAAAACTCAAAATTTAGATCGATTTTGGTCCAAATTCGCTTAACAGTGGCCTAAATCTCGATCCAAATTTAGACTGATGAACAGTCATGGGTTAAATTTGGATTGACACTATTCATTGGTCCAAATCTATTTAATAATAAAATAATAACTTTTCAGTTTTTTTTATTTAGTTTATTAGTCAAAGTTTTGATTTAAGATATTTATACATGTAATTAACTAATATTAAAGTTATTTATTTGCATTTTTAGTATTAATAAAATACTAAAACGTAACTAAATCAAATATACTTGCATTTTTTAATTCAAATTAAATACAGTCAAATACATAAAATATGGATTACAACACATTAAATTTAAATTAAAATATTATTTAAATAAAAATGCAATGCGAACTAAATTTTCAACTTAATCATCCAAATTAAATATATTTTCTTCAAGATAGTCGAAATATTGTTGGTAACTATTTAGGTTACTTTGAGATTCTTGTATTATAAAAAAATGAAATGATTTTGATTTAACATTTAAAATATTAAATAATCATTTTATAATTTAGACCAAATTTTGGATCAAACTGTTGGAGTTGAACATGGTTTCGGTTCAAATTTGGACCGAACGGTTGGAGTTGCTCTTATGAGGCATAAATATGTTCTGATTATTTAAAACGTGTAAAATTATCGATTCTTCAAGGGGTTAAAATGCGGGTTTAGTATGATCATATTATTTCTTCAAACTTCAAAATTCATTTATTCAATTTGACACTAGGTGATTTGTCGTTTTTTTGAACGAATAGTGCTAGATACCTCAAAATCATTCAAAATTCATTTTAAATAATATGGCAGGTCAAATGTCGAATTATAATATATACGCGGGGTTTCATATTAGTATTAGGAAAGTTACTAATTATGCAGGTGATTTAGACTCGCCAATTTGGTATATGACACAAAAACACGACACGAAGACGACACCAATATTTGGTGTTTGGGTTTGATTTTTTGGTACACGAAATATGAAAGTACACGAACACGAAAATACACGACAAATTCAGTATCAGATACGATTTTTCACTTTAGGTACACGACATGAAACGAAAGTACACTAAATAAATATATTTATTAATAAATAATTATATTTTAATGTGAGAAGTATACATTTATATAAAAAATATATACATATTTACAAATTTTTGTAGATTATATGCAAATATACATTTTCAATATATATTTCATAAAAATTGACATTAAAATATATTTTTATTTGATGTACACGAATCCGATACAAAAAACATACGACACATTTCAAATTAAATATATGTTCGAAATTTAGTACCTAATTCAAAATGGGTCGCATTTGGGTTCTATATTTAAGTACACGATGCTGTACATTATCACAAGGGAGACGTCAGTTTTTGGAAATATTTTTGGATCTCTAATATTTTTCTTTTTGAACCTAGCATCAAGTATGATTTTAAATTACTATAAATGCAATTTCATTCCATTTATCGGATCCACCTTAGTAATAGTGCTAGATACTCCAAAAAGTTTATCAAAAATTTTATCGAATGACGTGGAATGACATGTGACAAGTTTTAATTGAGAGCGTTTATGAATACACGCGGACTCGTATTTTCACTACAAGAAAACAAGGGTAAAAATGACCGATTAAAAATGACTGCGGCTAAGTTTCACCGATGGCGGTCATATTTAAGGTCAATCTTGATAAATAGTTGGTGAGAATTAAATATGACCGACAACGGTCAAATTTAGTGACGGTCAAATTTAATCGGTCATATTTATAATTTCGGGCCCACAAAAAAAAGGAGCGAAACTTCCTGCTCAATTGGCGAAAAATATTTGACCAACGACGGTCAAATTTAGCCGCGGTCATATTTAACTTTGGGCGGAAAAGTTGTCGCCGCCAAATATAAATGAAAATATTTAAAAATAAATTTGACCGAATTCCGTCGTATTTAAATTGCCGCCAGATGTAAATGAAAATATTTAAAAATAAATTTGACCGAATTCCGTGGAAGTAATAATTGTAACTGCGAGCAGTCAATTAGTTTTAAATAAAAAATTTAGAAATTTTATATAAAATACTAAAACATTTTATTAAATTCCAAAAAAAATATTAGAGTACCACAATAACAAAATCTACATATTAAAAATTATATGAGACATTAAACATATTTAAATTGTAAAGTAGATCAATGGAAGTTAACTTCACGTGTATTCAAAAAATAAAAAATATTACTTGCTAAATTTTAAAAATTGCATATAATTTATGGGTGTACAATGACAATGTAATGAATACGTTAAGAAATAGTAGAGATTGAAATAACGATTGTGTAAGAATATTCTCAATAAGACGTAATATTGTTCAAATGTTTTGGTGAAGTATATGGTTTAACATTTGGATTTAGGGGTTAGGTAGTGAATATCTAGGGTTACTAATTTTATGATATTCAAATTACAATTTGAACGATCCAACCGTACGGATATTAACTTTATGAGTTTTTAAAAGGTTATACAAAAAATCATTCGATTATATGCATTGCATTATAATTATTATAACAAGAAATTTTTAATCAACTTTATCAATTTGACCGTTGTCGGTCACATTTAACAAAAGTGACTGTTACTGGTCACATATATCCATAAATTTGACTGCAAACCCTAGTTGGTGGAATTTATAAATATGTATGCGTTTGGTCGTTTTTACAATTTTGACCGATGCCATCAATTTTATGTGTTCGGTCAAAGTTACCCGTTCCAGATCTAATAGCTACTGCCTCGTTAGTCTACTTTTTTTTCTTCACTACCACGCATTCCTTCTACACCATATCTCCTTCCTTTCTCCACCATTTTCATGAGATCTAAACAAGCATCAAGTAAGTTTTATTTCTTAGCTTTTATATTTATTTATCCTTACATTCTTATTATGATATGCCTACATTATCTTGTTTTATTCATGTACATAAATATTTGGGTGTTCTAATTTGTTGATGAAATTAATATTATTGTTAGTTGTAAAGCATGTAAATATAGTTAATTGAAATTTAATGGTGTATACTAGTGTAAATTTTGTTTATTAGCTAATATGTCAATTTATTAATTTAAATTGATTATTTATGATGTATTAGCTTATATCAATGTGTATACATTTTGTAGATGACATCCGATCGTAGTTGGGTTGGTCGTAGTCGGTACAACGAGTTCAAATACTTAACCGAAAAGTTCAAAATTGGTGTAGATGATTTTCTTAAATTTTCTTGTGATCATCTTGATCCAAGAGATAATGGACTTATTAAATGTCCATGTAAAGAATGTGGAAATGGGTTTTTGAAGTATCCTAGTACCGTAAAAATTGATTTGTATCGAAATGGTATTTTGGAGTTCTCGTAATATTGATTATAGAGATGAGGATATGTATGATGCTCGTGATATGCTAAGAGATTTTGTGGATGCAAATAGACATTTTGGGAATTTTGAGGAGGAAGAGCCGAATGTAAAAGCAAAAGAATTTTACAAGATTGTGGAAAATGCTTCTGAACCAATATATCCAAACAATAGGGATTTTACAACATTATCATTTGTAAACCTGCTACTACATTGTAAGCACAAGAATAATTTTACTAACACTGGTTTTGATGAGTTGATTCGCCTCATTGGTTCGGTACTGCCTGCTAACCATAATTTGCCCGAGACTTATTATGATGTGCGGAAGATGATAAGAGGATTGCATATGGAATATAAAAAAAATTGATGCTTGCGAGAATGATTGCATGTTGTTTTACAAGGAAAATGAAAACAAGACTCATTGTGATATATGCAATACATGTCGATACAAGGCGCAAAAGGATCCGAAGAAAAAGAAGATTCCACGAAAGATCTTGAGATACTTTCCTCTTACTCAAAGGTTGCAACGCTTATTCATGAATGAGAAGACCGCAAAAGATATGAGGTGGCACCACAACAGAGTCAAAGTTGAAGGTCAATTATGTCACCCAGCGGATGGAGATGAGTGGAAACAATTCGATCATAGATTTCCAAACTTTGCAAAAGAGATTCGGAATGTCA
Source organism: Heracleum sosnowskyi (assembly GCA_030848705.1). Classification (NCBI taxonomy): domain Eukaryota; kingdom Viridiplantae; phylum Streptophyta; class Magnoliopsida; order Apiales; family Apiaceae; genus Heracleum; species Heracleum sosnowskyi. The sequence continues at coordinate 17,569,065 of CM061237.1, forward strand.
GACTTGGCCTATCTAGTGATGGATTTGACCCGTTCCGTGATGCACACGCTAAGTAATATACTGTATGGCCTATGGTTGTTGTAGTTTACAACCTACCTCCATCAATGTGCACGAATGCTCCTTATATGTTATGCCTCTTTTGATTCCTGGGCCGAATGATCCAACAAAGGATCTTCATGTTTACCTTCGACCACTGATTGATGAATTGAAAGTATTGTGGCGCACTGGGGAAGAAACATATGATAGGTTTTCTTGTACAAATTTTATGATGAAGGCGGCATTATTGTGGACAATCAGTGACTTCCCTGCACTTGGCATGCTTAGCGGGTGGTCCATTAAGGGTAAGTTGGCATGTCCAGTTTGTATGGGACAAGTAAAAGCCAGTCAACTAAAGAATGGTGGTAAACCTACTTTTTTTGGCACTGCTCGATATTTCTTGGAACCGGATGATCCGTTGAGAAGGAGTCGTGACAGCGGGGAGGGGAGGGGTCGTGGAGGAGATATAGAGTTAGGTGATGATGATGAGGGGAATGAGGGAAACGAAGGGGAGGGTGGTGATGAAGGACAGGAGAGTCAAAATGTACCTAGAATTAGATTTGAGAGAGCAGAACGCAGTTGTTCGAAAGGTGATTACATGAAGAGACCAGCCACTGATGCAGATAGGGACACTGTCCATTTTATTGAAGGAAGAAAGTATGCATGTTCTCACCCAATTCTCGATTTTATGCAAATATATATGTATATGCATTATATAACTTTTCTAATTGTATCTTAATTATTATAGTATCAAGGAGGCTAAGAAGAAAAAGACTCTAAGTTATATTGTTAAAATGAACTGGGATGAAAATACACATAAAACAAAGGGAGCAGAACGTGAAATTTTTTATGATCGTTGTCTTAACGAATTCAAGGTATTTGTATTTATGTTGTTCTAATGTTTTCTATTCTTTTAATTTAATTTCATGAGTTGTATTTCATTTTGCCTCGATACTTATATTTGTAATCTTGTTTGACAGAAATATTATGCATATCCAAAAGGATATGACGAGAATGTGGGCGATAGAGCTGTTAAAGAGTTTTTGAAGAGGAGTTGGAAAAGTCTTCCTTATCAGGAGAAGGACAGGGCAGAGAGGGATGCAAAATTGGCGAGTAAAATCGAACCGAAATATACTCGACTTAATTTCAGACCTCATTACTTCAGCCCAGGCACCTGGGAGAGCCTTAATAAATACTGGGAATCTGACTTATTTAAAGGAAGGTCAATCAATGGTAAGAAAGCTCGAGCAAAGCTGGAACATGTCCACCACAGCGGGGCGATGCCTTTTGACGAGAGACGGGAGGTATATAAATATGTTCTTAATGTTTCCTTGTAGCACTTGTACCGTTACTAACCCACCTCTAATGGTAATTTACAGATTCTGGAGGATGAAAAGCAAAGACCTATTTCAAACTTGGAGTTTATGGACTATGTTTACCACTTCGACAATCCAGCTGATAAACAATTGAGGGTACATATATGTTTGTTTTAATACAAAATTATTGTATTTCTTAATTACTGTGAACTACAAACTTTAATTCTGTGTTTTTTTTTTATCATTTTTGTCAGATTTTACATATACCTCTTGACAAGTATAAAAGCAGATCTTGTAAGCTTTTCCAAATTGCCAATGATTCAGTATATTCACATATGTGGAAGAGAAAATGTTGACAATATATGCTATATTGTCACTATCTCTGAGGCAAGATCAAATTTGGTTAAATATATGTAGTAATTATATATTTTTTTCCTTTGTATATTGTTTTCTACATTACTATAGTTTAATCTTTATACTATAGTAATATTTTTTCTATTTCATTTAATGATTTACTTCTAAAAAAATTTCTATTTCATCTAGTAATATACTTCATATATATTACATTTTGTAGGAAGATATGAAAAGGGTACGAGTTACACAATCCACAGAAACTCCACCACCCGAGGGGTCAACTTCAAAACCACCTCCATCACCAGGTACCCTAAAAAAGATCCACCGAAAGATGGAAATGTGTCTAACTATACAGGCGAGACCACCAAAGAAGGGGAAGGCCATCCTTCATCCTCGACAGCCTGTGGCAGAGGTTCTTGGAGCCTACGAAGCAGCGCGCCTGACTACCTCCCAATCCACCCCTTCCCAACAGATTTTGATAATTCATTGGATTTGGTATTGAGGGTTTCGAGTGAGGTGTACCGTATGGTTCGTTCCTTGGAGATGACAGAGGTGCCCCATGAGTTGCTAAAGGAGCAGATGCATCGCCTCGCTGATGAAGCTTTCCCGAACCAAACTGACCCAGTGCAGCAGGCATTATGGAATATATGCGGCTAACAACAGTCTTAGTTGATGATGCAATGGCATTGTACGAAAAGGTTATTTTGGAGGTATGTTGTTTTTTATGGTACAATTTATTTAGGTTTTATATTCGTTCATATGGTTAGTTGAGTTACTTGTTTTTAACTGTTTGTTCATATAAAGTTGGACGTAAGTCTAATTTTAACAACCCGTTCATCTGGTTCTATTTAAATGAGACAAACATCCCAGTAAAAAGTACACTAGCAAGACATAAAAACAACTTCAATACAACTGAAATAGATAACTAATTACTTATTAAAATCATCTATGATCGATTCATACAATAGAAAATAGTCCATGTCTTGCTTAAACTGCAAAGTGAGAGCCAAAAGGTTCAAAACCATTATCAAAAGAATTATGGCTTGTTGGACGAGATGGGTGTCCTATAGCGGAATTCTGATGAGTCGTATCATCCTGAATTGGTTAAGATACTAATATTTATTTAACTTTAAGTGCAGCAATAATAAAAAAATAGTTTGTCTTAGTTACGTTTATCATCATTACGATCAAGTGGTTACAGCTTTATATAAATACTTACACCATCATACAAAAACTTAGTTCTCATTTCTACCTCCCATGTTCTTGCTTTTGAGATTAAAGGAGTATCGCAGAAGCCAAATGAGTATTGCAGGAGTCACATTCTAGAAGATCAAAAAATACAAATAAGTAAAAACTTATATGAAACTTCTGATATGTATCCAATTTCTAATTTGTAGATAGTCTTTATTTCGATAATTTATATGTTGGAAATTCTGCGACTTTAAAGAAAGTGACAACCAACCAGGTCATATATATGAATTTTAACTTCAAGAAAGTTTATTAGTCTATTACTGGAAAACAATGTGGTTTAACCGCTTGTATATCATGAGGCAAACCTGGAAGTAGCTTTAAGACTCCACTTTGAGATGGAATTAAGGACGATAGAATAAGATGGTTGTTTAGTGGTCAGTCCATAAGAGCATCTTCTCGTCCTCGCCCAAATCAAAAAACAAAAATGAACTTAAATCAGACCACACATAAATTGACACTAACACAAAAAGATATAGACATGTCAGTAGGGTTTAGCTACGTAGCCTTGGTGATATTGATGTTCTCTGTATTATTTGACCTATGGAGATGTTGATGCTTTGATAGGGTATGCTTTCTTTAATTTAAGTATGATGTAGCAATTAACCAGGATCTGAAAATCATATAATGTAGAAACTTTTGGTAAGTCAAGTATATATGTTTAGAGTTTTGCATCAGGTTGTATCAAATCTTGAATATTTTGTATTGTACTAATTCTTGATCCTTTGTTAATTAACATCTTATAGTCAGCCTTGGAGTTTGAATACAATTGTTTTTTATTTTTTTATGACGAGATAATCGAGTTTCTCTTACTCCGTTGCAGGGTACCCATATTGAAAAGGTGTACATAACCTTCCGAAACAATAACGATGAAGACGACGATCAAGATGCTGAGCATTACTCCCTCAACCGCCGTTAGCTGTGGTAGCTTTATTAGATTATCGTCTAGGGACAGAAATCTAATGTCAACCTTTTGTTAGACCTGCTAAATATTAGGACCTGCTAATTCTGACCTTCTAATGTTATCCTCGATGGATTGAACTGTTTGATCTGCTAGATGGATTGAACTGTTTATGTGAAGATTTTGTTAAGATACACCAGTATCATCTTTTGGGGATTGAGCTTCTAGGAAACGACCTATTTTTTGTTAACGTAAACTTTTAAATATATTATGTGAAATATCTGCAGGGTTTCAAATTTTTTGATTTTGATTTATTACCTTCCCCAATTATGTTTGGTTGGTTTACAGGTGGTAATTAGGATATAGAATCTTCATGCAAATTTTTTTTTGGTAATTGCATGTTATATATGGTCGTTGGCAGTCATATTTAACCGCAACAAAAATTTGACTAAAAAATAGTTGCATTTGGTTTCTTAATTCTGACTAAAATTAATCATTTTAATAAATTTGACGAGAAAACAAAGTGGTCACATTTATAAATTTGACTGATTATAACATGGTCACATTTATAAAATTGACTGATTATGGGATGGTCACAATTATAAATTCGACCGCATTTAAGAGAGTCACATTTATAAATTCGACTGAACCGGTCAAATTTATGTGGTTAGGGCGGGAAATTCAAATTTTGGCCAAAAATTTAAAGTCAAAAGTCAATGACAAAATATGATCGACAGTGGTAGATTTTAATCGGTCATTTTTAGGCGGTCATATTTATTCGGTCATATTTAGCTAATTTTGATCGATTTTAGTAAATTCGACTAGCTTATGAATGACCGAAAAATTTCGGTCACAATTACCCGTTTTTCTAGTAGTGTTTATTATTATGAAAGTTACCAAGTTTACTCGTGACACATCAGCATTTGGTAAAATTTTGGAAATTTTTTTGAAATCTCTAGCACTTTCCTTCTCGATTACCCCGTAAGTATCTCGTTTCATTTTGGGACTCACAAAAATAATTCAGTTAAAATATTTCAATTAATGAGAAAATTGAGGGGAGGAGGATCGAACTTCAAATTTATACTACTATTATATATCTCATGATGTTAAATCACCGATTATCCTAAAATATCAAATTTTCACGAAAATCGGCTTACCAAAATCAAATTGTTTTTGAAGAGTTAAATGCATTTTGTGTACCTCAAGTATGCACAATCTGCAATTTGTGTACCTATAGTATCAATTGTGCATTTTGTGTACGTGAACTATATAAAAATCATCAATTCGTGTAACTAAATGTGCACTTTGTGTATCTCAAATTTGCATGTATATAAAAAAATTTATTTTTTGAATAATTTTTTAGAAAGTTATTATTCAAAAAATAAATAAATTATATTAACATATAAAGTATGATTAAAAAAATTAAGGATAAATACTATAAAATTCTTTATTTAATTTAATTGTAACTAAATTTAAAACATTATTTAATATAATTACACAATATTATAATAAAATTTCGTAAAAATTGTGTACATAAATTTTTTGAATGTATTTAATAAGTCAAAATAGTAAATATTATTAGTTAATATTATTTACTTCTATTATATCAATTTATGTTATATTTTTACTTCATATTATTTTTTAGTATTTATTTTTTGATATTCCATTAATATACATATAATTAAATATATAGAAACAATGTGTTATCAATTATATTAACAAACTTTAAGTACACAAATTGCTTAATTTTAATAGTTAAGATACACAAAATGCATTATTTGAATAAATAAACAAAGAAAATACACAAATTGTTTGTTTTTGCATACTTCAAGTACACAAAGTGCACAATTGATAATTTACGTACACAAAATGCAAAAATTGTATAATTTAGGTAGACAAAATGCTATTTACTCTTTTTTGAAACAATTGTTACTCCGCTATATATATGTACAGCCAGCCAATTCCCTCAACAAAAATGTACAGCCAGCCGATACTCGCAACATAAGATTGCAGTAATTAAACTAACCATTTGAAATATGACTTACCTTTAACATAACTATAAATTTTTTCGATCCTGGTGAAATAGCACAACTCCATATTACACACAAAGCCACTCTTACTATTAGGTTTTCAAGTACACAGTATAGTACTACTACAAATCTGGACGTGCATAGCTTCGTCTTCTTGTTTTCGTGTGCACTCCTAGGCCCTATGTAAGCAGCCGCTAGCAAGTGCCTACAACTTTAACAACATCTTGGTAGGCGTTAATGTACAAGTGCAATACTTAGACAACGCATTTTAAGTACCTACCCAGAGTTACTTAACATATTAAAGAAAAACAAACAGAACTTACTCGCATGAAAACAACCAAAAAGATGTTGCAACTTCATGTCTTCATGGATCCTCTCTTCGATCTTCCATACAATCCATACGAGTTAGACGCCTCCGGGTTGATTACCCTCCATCTGCCTTCCCCAGTCATGAAGCCCGAGTTGAAAATCAACAGCAGCAACCAAGAACTTAACACCCTGACTCGGCGTTACAATCTCAACAATCCCTTTCAATGTTCTCAGCCTCAACTCATCCGCCTGCCTCAACACTCTCTCCAATCCCTCTTCTTTTTTCCTAAAAGCCGACTCAATTCGCTCCTCATCTAACTCCACAATCATATCAACATTTCCCTTCTCCTCACTTATCTCCTTCTCTTCTTCCACTGTCCTCCTATGCAACTCGTCCATCTGCGCCACTTGAACCGGACTAAGCGCAATCAAGTCAGTAGGAACGTTGAGTCCGTGTTCGTTAATCAAGTCCCCGAGCTGGAACCCGGATAAGGTGTAGAGTAAATGAATAGCCAAGATAGGTCTCCATCCAGCTATCCAAGAGAAGGCACGTTCAAGTGGACTAGTCCAAGTAGGGTTAAACATGAGAAGAACATCTTGTTTAGCCCAATACGATTTAACACGAAAATACTCCTCGTAATGATCCATAACACGTTTAATAAGCCCGGTATGATCAGCAGACACATCTGGAATTGCTGAAACAAGATCAACTCGATCGTTTCTGAGTTGAGCAGTCCATTTCTCTAAGAAATTTTGGAAAGTTCCGGATTGCGGAACAACATCCATAGAGCTCTGACCACTAGTAGCCATACCTACACTACTCACTGTGTTTAAAAGAGAGGATCGGAAGAGGATTTTGTTGAAAGGAAGTTGTTAATAGGTTATGTACAAATTTATAGGTTAAAAACCTAAAGGAAACTTAATAGGGAAGCATAGGCTTCATTTTTCTTTTTTCTTTTTTTTTTTTCAAACCTAGCTAGGGAAGCAATGGTATTGATCTTATCTGACCAGGAACCTATGTCACTATTCATTACATGTATGGACATTGGCACATGCGTATCTGTATATAATGAAATGTTTTTGTAACTTGGTATTTTGATCAGTTTTTTTACGGTTTGTATTTGGGCCCGTTTCCCAACACTTTTTCCCTTGGAGTTGTCAATTTTAGTGATTTAGACAAGTGCGGATAGGACTACTTGCTCTACAAGTACATATATATGATCACAATATGTATTATACTATTATTTTTTTTGATGAAACAATATGTATTACTTATTAAAAAACTATTCAAAATATACACATTTAGATAAAATAATTTACATTTACTTAGTTACGTGCAATCTATACTAAACAAAAGACAATATTTATACAGGTTATAAGTAAAGACGTTAAAAGGCTTATTAGTGATCTCATAGTCTCTAAAGATCATAGTGGCTTTCGAAAGAGGGAAAAATCTCGCTTGCTTATCAACTTAGCAAAAAAAAATGATATTTATACATGTTACGATTATATATTAATTGCGAAACTAAGTTATAGGGAGAGCACTATTTCATTCGAGATCATATATGTTCTGTAATTAAAATATTATCAAAACCAAAAGAATTACATTTTTCAATCAAAAAATTGCAAAATCTATTATTTTGCAAAGTATGTTTTTTATTAAAAATCTTGAAAAATAATGAATGTTCTGCAAACCAAGTATGTATGTTATGCGATTCAAACATGTTCTACAGAACAATATGTTTTGCAGAACAATATGTTTTGCAATATTTTGTTTGCAAGAATATATGTAATTTTAAAAAAAAATCAATGAAATAGTGATTTTGATACAATATAAATTATAAAATATTACGTTTTGTAATATTTTACTTGCAAAACATATATGGTCTTCTGTTCAATGAAATAGTGATTTTCATAGATACAGATAAATATTGGTTGTACACATAATATTATTAGCTGTAAAATAAAAATGGGATAACGAAACTCGTTTGTAAGTTGATATTGTTTGAATATAGGTAATGTTTCGTATATTCTTTAAAATAAATTTTATGTATATTTTAAAATAAATTTTATGTATATTTGTTATTTTATGTATATTGTTTGATTTTTTTTGTATGTTTCGTATATTCAATTTTTGTATGTTTGTAAATTTTATCCTTTAAATCTTCAGCGACGCATTTTCGAAACAAATTGTAAAACTCTTGCAGGGGCTTGTAAGAAGTCACAAGGAGCAGCATATTTTGACACCATGTCTTGGATTGTCTTGATTTAATTAAGTATTTGATCATGTGCTTAGTTGAGTTCATTTATAGGCTGGGAGAGTGGCTTCTCACTCCACCGGATTTTATTCATCATGATTCTGATAATTTATAAATAATATAAGTACTTTTTATTCAAAAAAAATGTATATTCAGTTTAACTCCCATGAAAGTTTCCATCGGCAACAAAAATCATCTTTAAATTTCTGAAATTGGACTAATATTTTTGACAATTATGACACACGCAGTCACGTTTGTAGAAAAACATAACCTTTGAATTCTCAAATTATTAAAATCTTTTGAATCACTAAAATTTTTTGAATATGAAGTCAAGAAAAAATAAAAATGCTATCACATGCATATGCCCGCAAGTAGAGGTAACGGGCGGCCGTGTCGGACCGTGCCGGTTTTTTGGCGAGCCGGGTTGGTGGAGGATGGACATGGGACCGGCACGTTTCTAGTGGCGAACCGTGTCAGGCCGTGCCGTGTCCAAGAAAGACGAGCTCGTGTGCAGCACGGAGGGTTGGCGGGGCGGTTGGCGGGGGCGGTTCACAGGCGGGTTGGAGGGTTGAAACCGTGTATATATGTAGGTTTAATATTAAAATATATTTCTGGTGAGGGCTGTCAGTAAAATGAGCGGTGGAAATCGAGACATCAAGACAGATTAAGAGGTGACTAGCCTGTTAAATACACACATGTCGCAATAGTATGCCTTCAAGTACTCCATTCCCTAGTTTTATTTATTTTTTTACTCCTTTATCAATTAATTTATGCACGTGAATGCCTTCTTCTTTTGTTTTATATGAAAGTTTGAGGTCTTTAGTGTAGTCTAGTGTCGGGCCGGTTCAAAGCCGTATCGGTTCACGTGTCGGGCTCGGTTCAAAAAACTAGAACCCGTGTACACCCCGTGCATTCTTACCGGTTCGTGTCGAATTGATTCGCCCCGTTACGAACCGAGTTTAACGGGTCATCTCGGTGTGCCGGTTACAGGTTATCCGGTCACAACCGCCCGTTTGGCCACCTCTACCCGCAAGTCTGCTAAAATTGCATCGAATTTGTAGCAGTATACGGATAAGCACAGGCATGTTAGACATGCTTATACATATCTAAATTTCTCCGTTTAAAAATTATTAATTCAGATTAATAATTAATTGTTTAACCACTAAGTAATATCATCTTTCTGAAACGAGAAAAGAATCAATATCAATCAATCAATAACGGAAAATATCTCCAAACGATATTCTTCAAATCATGGAAAGAAATACGGAAATGCCGCGAGATTGTAGGAAAATGTGTGAAGACTAGACTATTTATGGGAATGTGATGTGGATGGATAAATCCGGACTATTTATGGGAACGTGATGTGGATAGATAAACCTTGACTATTTATGGGTTTGGACTGAATGGGCTTATACAATGACTTGTTTTCCAAGAACTACGTGAGGCTTGATCCCTATATAAAGGGGTACGTAGGCACCTTGTATGAAACACAATTGACACTCGGCCAAAGCAAGAGAAAGAACTCATTCTCTATTCAATTTCTGAGGAGTCATCATACAAGTCCAGCCTCCACTTACCATAAACCTCTAATACACTGTTGTTACGAAATTCCTCCAACAACAATTGGCGCTAGAAGCAGGAGATTATTTTTTGATTGTGGAGCACAATCAAATCATCTACATCATGCACAAGGGGGTTTTATCGGATATGGAGTGGCTTTAATGGAGGAGAAGAACGGTGGAAGCGGTGGTTCGTGATTCTGTTCAAAATTAAGATAAGTTTTCTTATGATTTTGTCCATACAAATAAGTTATCTTATAAAATTCGTAGTAAATTTAATACATGTCAGATTTTGATGATTTTTTATGATCCGGAAAGCTTTTGCGATTTCCTACAACTCTCGTTCTTGGTGTTTTCTGAGACTATGTTTCGATCTATTTTCGAAATCACAAAACATGATCAGATCCCGTTTTTCAGTATTGAGAAGTTAATCAGCAGACGTTTTATTTGATTCCTGATTCGTTATAAGTCCGTTTCTGACAAGCCATATATTATCGGAAAGATCTTTTCGTTTTCTACAACTTTCATGTTTTGTGTTTTCGAAGAAAATATCGTTTACTGGGCCAAAAAGGTAAAAAACAGATCTGGACAGAATCTGAATCATGGAGATGTTAAAGAATTGTGATGCAATATTCATAGCACATGATTTGATTACTTCATTAGCTCATGCATGGACAAAAATAAGTGTGGAAGGTCCTTTTCTGAGAAGGGCCCATTGGTAGATGGATATTTCTTGGTTGGCACGAGACATTTCTACAATCACGGGAAGAAATGCGGAGATGCCGCGAGATTGCAGGAAAACGTGTGGGACCGGACGTGATATGGTTGGCACGAGACATTCCTACAATCACGGGAAGAAATGCGGAGATGCCGCGAGATTGTAGGAAAACGTGTGTGACCGGACGTTATAAAGCCTAATGTAACATAAGATGTAAAAGAGATAACTGCAACTCAACAAAGGACAAGACATACAATAGTATTAACAGAAGCACAGGAATCCGGAATCAAAGAAGAAAAGGTAAACTCAAAAAATCAAAATACGGTATGTATTCTTGAAGTCCGTAAACAAGTCACAGAAAGAAGTTCATGCATGCCTCAGTGACAATTAAAGAAACAAGACTACAGAAGTATGTGAATGATTTAGGGTTAGTACCACAGGATTCCAGTGATTTATTTGAAGCAACCAGAACGACAAAGGACTTATCAGAAGCATTGAATTTAAGACATAGAAGAAGAATTGATCAAGTGTTATTCATCTGTGAACCAGGCCAGTTGCACTAGTTGACGGCACTAAAAAGATCAAGTTGTTTTATCGTCTCAGAATAAATTGATACAGTCTAAAACTGAAACACCCTGGAGCTCAGAAGATTTACTAAAAAGATCAAGGACAAGAAATGGTTCGATGGTTTTTCTATTTAGAAAACCATCGAATATGATTTAAGAAATCCATCAGAATTCAAATGTAAAGTAATTTACATTTCGATAGTTTTGAATTAAAAACTATCGAATGGTAAATTACTTTTACACATTCGATGGTTTTCAAATTAGAGCATGTGAAAAGATTTATTTTGTTTGACGGGTTGATGGAAATTGGACGGCCAGGATTGATTCTTCAATTGTGGTTCGATAGTTTTCAAAACAAAAAGCCTACAATTACTACAGAGGAAGAGTGTGTCTTCTTCAGTCAGGTTCATTTACACAGAAGCAATTACGAAGAGAGAGATCAAGCCAGAGAGAATACCAGAGAAATTAATTTTGCTTGAATTCTATCATTGTATTGATTGTGAATAACCTAGAACTCATTGAAGCTAATCTACGGATTATAAATTGTAGCACCCTTCGAGGTTTATATTTATAAAAAGATATATTCCCCGACTCTTGGTTTGATTTGGTGTATTTGATTTCGTAGTTGAACTGAATGATTTATCCGCGAACGAAATTGAATAATTTATAGGTATCGTATTCAACCCCCCCCCCCCCTCTTCTACGATACTTTGGACCTAACAATTGGTATCAGAGCTACTTGATTGACATACAAATCAGATCCGGTGAATGAGACCAAAATCAAACGTAGCGTGAAAATTCGAAACAAATTTTTTAACTTTCAATTTTTTTCATTTAATTGGAATTTCTTGAATTTTAAACAATTTGAAATTTTCAGAAACCATGAGTGCTCCAAAGACAACTGTTGGTATTAAAGTTCCCCCGTTTACTAGAGATGATTTCGGTTTGTGGAAGATGAAGATGCTGTTATTTATCAAGGCATCTAATCCATTGCATATTGGCGTATTAGAGAACGGACTGTTTGTACCAATGAAACCAGTTAGTGAATCTACAGCTCCTGATGGCATCAGGATTCCTCAAGGCACCCAACCTAAGGATATCACTGAGTACACAGATTCTGACAAAGAACTGATTCGATTGGATACAGGTTTGATGTTGATATTGGCAGACTCCGCAGATAAGGAAATGAGCTATCAGTTGATGAACTGTACAAGCGGGAAACATATGTGGGATACCATTAATTTGATAATGGAAGGAACTGAAGACGTGCAGGAAAACAGATTGGACATCCTGACTTCTCAGTATGAGTCTTTTAGGTCTCTTCCAGGAGAAAGTATAACTCAGGTCTTTGAGAAATATACTAAACTCCTAAATGAATTGGCAATGAAAGGAAAGACCTATCCTCTGAGAGAAACCAACAGGAAGTTCATGATGACGCTGCCCCATCATGTAGAACACAAGTCATCATCCATAAGGGAAAGAATAGACTTCACAAAGATGTCATTAGAGATGATCTATGGCAAGTTGAAGACCTATGAGATGGAACAGGAACAGAGAGTGATAATCTACGGATCAGGGACAGTGGACAGCAAGCAAAATGCACTTGTGAGATCAGCAGCACTTGTAGTGGATGAACCAATAATTTCTGAGATTCAGGTTCAAACCCCTAGAGCTGGAAAGGAGGTGATAATAGAAGCAGAAATGGATTCTGTGAATCTGGGTGTTGATGAAAGTGATTACTACACCCTAGAAGAGCTTGAGCAAATGGAAGACAAAACCATGGCGTACTTAGTTGCAAAGTTTAGTCATATTCGTTTTAAGAGAAACCCTAAGTACAAGTTCAAGGGCTCAACCAACAGATTTCAGAAGAGCAATTATACACCTAGTACAGGCTTTAAGGGAGGCTACAAGACTGGCATGATTGATAGAAGCAAATCAAGATGCTACAACTGCAATGAGTTAGGGCATTTCGCCACTGAATGCCGGAAGCCTCGTCAAGCAAGAGACATGAAAGATGTCTATGGAAAGAAAGACTCATATGAGGATTTGAAGAAGGAGAATGCCAAGATTAAACAGCAACTGGAGGCATTTTCTGGAAAGCATAAAGGGAAAGCTTATATAGCAGAGGGAAAGCACTGGGATGATACTGATTCAGATGAAGAGGAAGAGTATGTAAATGTTGCCCTAATGGCTGACTCTTCAGAGGAATCACCACAATCATCTCAGGTACCTATCTTAACTACAATTGATATGTCTAACTCTGAGTACAAGAAAACTGTGCAAGATCTTAGTGTAGAATTGTTTAATGTACACACAAGCATGCTAGCATCAGAAATGGAAAATGCTAAACTAGTTCTTAAGATTAAAAATTTAGAATCTAAAAATGAAGAACTAGAGCTTGTAGCTGTCACATTAGAAGATCTTAAGAAAAAGAATGCGTACTTAGAGAACAAGGTCAAGTGTAATGATGAGATAGAGACTATCCTCAGGAAGCAGATTTCAGATCTAGATTTGAAGCTGAATGCTTTTAAGAATTCCGCCCTGATTGCTAAGGAGATCATTGATACTCAGACCCAGGGTAATAAAACTGCTATAGGACTTGACTATTCCAAAAAGGCTGGGAAAAGGACTCTGGAATTTCCTGTGACATCTTCTGTTGTCAAGAAGGATATTCCACATATTCTTAAGAATGTGGTCAGTCCAGTCTTTGTCAAGCCCTTCTCAGAACCTTTTAATGAGGATGACCTTTACATAGCACAAGAATTGCTTGAGGAGGATTTATTGAAGGAAAAAGAGGTAAAGACTAAGTTGCATAGGAAATCAGTAAAAACTGTTATACCTAAAACTGAAGTAGGTGACTTAGTTAGTAATGTTAAAAAGAACAGGAATGGGAAGAAGAAGATTGTTAATCAGGAAATGGTTCCATATTCTCCCATTGCATCTAGGAAGTTGTGCGCTATTTGTAATTCTGCTGGACACCTTACACATGCATGTAAAAAGGTTAAAGTAGAAACTGCTAATACTTCTGAAATGCATAACATGTCTGACATGCCTGATCTTCATGAACCCTGTGGAAACAAAGAGTGTTTGCTATGTAAGTACAACATCATGCATGCTTATTTTAAGTTGATGAATGATAGTAGCAATAGAACTGTTAATGTTAAATCCACAGATACTATGAATATCAAACAGGGTAAGACTAAATTGAATGTTACTCCTGTTAAATCATCTAAACCTTCAGGACCCAAATAATTTTGGGTACCAAAGTCCACTTAATCAATATGTGGTTGCAGGGTAAGGTTAAAAGCTCAAAGGTTGTGTGGATTCTGGATAGTGGCTGTTCTAGACACATGACAGGTGAAGAGTCCCTGCTTACAGAGGTGGTTAAGAAGACCGACCCGATTGTAACCTTTGGAGATGACAGCAAAGGATTCACTACGGGATATGGTAAATTGAAAGCTGGAAATGTCATCATTGAGAACATCTCTCTTGTTGAAGGATTAAAGCACAATCTTCTAAGTATCAGTCAGTTCTGTGATAAAGGCTACAATGTAGATTTCAGAAAGGACAAGTGCTTGATCACCAACAGGAAGGATGAGAAGCTTACTCTACTGGGAGTGGGAAAAGGAAATTTGTTTATAGCTGACTTAAGTTCTACCAGTGAAGGAGAAGTTACATGTTTCTATGCAAAGGCATCTTCAGAACAAAGTTGGCTATGGCACAAGAAGCTCTCACACTTGAACTTCAAAACTATGAACTCTTTGGTAAAGAGAGAGTTAGTGAGAGGGTTG
The DNA here is from genome assembly GCA_030848705.1 of Heracleum sosnowskyi. Lineage (NCBI taxonomy): Eukaryota > Viridiplantae > Streptophyta > Magnoliopsida > Apiales > Apiaceae > Heracleum > Heracleum sosnowskyi. The sequence continues at coordinate 17,584,151 of CM061237.1, forward strand.
CCCTTGATGGAATTCAATCAGGAGGGACTATGTGAAGCATGTGAAAAAGGGAAGTCGAAGAAAGCATCACATGGAAGCAAAGGAATGACAAGCATTACTGAACCATTACAACTGATTCATATGGATTTATTTGGTCCAGTCAATGTTATGTCACTTTTAAGAAAAAGATATGCATTGGTGATGGTGGATGACTACTCCAAGTACACGTGGCTGTTGTTCATACAATCAAAGGATGAAGCAACACAACTAATCATTGATCACATCAAGAAGATAGAAGTGGAAGCTAAGCTACCTGTGCGGACAATCAGATCAGACAATGGAACTGAATTCAAGAATGCAGTTCTTAATGATTTCTGCTCAGAGAAAGGAATTTCAAGACAGTTTTCAGCACCAAGAATTCCTCAACAGAATGGAGTAGTGGAAAAGAAGAACAGGACCTTGGTTGAAGCAGCAAGGACAATGTTGAGTGAATCAAAACTTCCCACTTACTTTTGGGCTGAAGCAGTGAATACAGCTTGCTACACTCAGAATCGAACCCTGATCAACAAAGATCATGAAAAGACTCTGTATGAGTTAATGGCCAACAAGAAACCAACACTGAAGTACTTTCATGTGTTTGGTGCAAAGTGCTTTGTTCTTAAAGATGGAGAACATCTTGGCAAGTTTGATGCCAAAGCATATGAAGGCATTTTTCTGGGCTATTCTCTGGAATCTAAGGCTTTCAGGGTATATGTGATTGAAGACAAGAAGGTGTTGGAAAGCTTTAATGTAACATTTGACGACACCAAAAGACCATGCCTGCAAACTGGAGAGAACTCTGAATCCTTGATATTTGAAAATCTATCAGGAGATCTCTCTGACAATGAAGAAGTACCTAAAGTTGTTACAGTTATTAATAATAATCATAATGATAATGATTCTGTACAAAGTGGTGACCAAAGTGAAGATCCTCAAAATTCTACAGGATCCACTAGTCAGTCTTCAAAATCAACAAATCAAACTGTCAACAGCTCAGGGGGAGCAGGAGAAGGATCAACTAGTCACACTCCACAACATCTAGAACAAGGAGAATCATCAAGATCGCATCTGCCAAAACAAAGGGTATGGAATAGAGATCATCCCTTTCACTTGATCATTGGTGATCCGGACACAAGAGTGAGAACTAGGAGAACATCACAAAATGAATGTCACTATTCTGGGTTTCTTTCAGAAACAGAACCTAAGAAAGTTGAAGATGCTCTAGATGATCCAGATTGGGTGATTGCTATGCAAGAAGAACTCAATCAATTTGAAAGGCAGAAAGTTTGGAAGCTGGTACCCAGGCCAAAGGGAAAATCTGTTATTGGAACAAGATGGGTATTCAGAAATAAGTTGGACGAAGATGGCATTGTAACGAGAAACAAAGACAGACTGGTTGCTAAAGGTTACTCTCAAGAAGAGGGAATTGATTATAATGAAACCTATGCACCAGTAGCAAGACTTGAGGCCATCAGAATGTTTCTGGCATTTGCTGCACATTCCAATTTCAAGGTATATCAGATGGATGTGAAGAGTGCTTTTCTGAACGGGGAGTTAGAAGAAGAAGTGTATGTGGAACAACCTCCAGGTTTTGAGGATTCAAAACTGGCAGACTTTGTGTACTTTCTATTCAAAGCTCTCTACGGACTCAAACAAGCTCCAAGGACATGGTATGACACTCTCTCTGAATTCTTACTTGAAAATGATTTTACAAGAGGTGTCGTAGACAAAACTCTCTTTGTAAAAAAGCATAAAAATGATTTGATATTGGTGCAAGTATATGTTGATGACATAATATTTGGTTCTACTAATGATGATCTATGCAAGAGATTTGCTAAGTTAATGCAGAGTCGTTATGAAATGAGCATGATGGGTGAATTTTCATTCTTTCTTGGACTGCAAGTATACCAAAAACAAGATGGTATATTCACTTGTCAGTCCAAGTACATCAAAGATCTTCTAAAGAAGTATCAAATGGAACACTCATCTACAACAAAGACTCTTATGCCAACTACCACTAAGCTTGATAAGGATGAAACTGGTAAGAAGGTTGACATCACAGGCTACAGAGGTGTGATAGGCTCATTACTTTATCTCACTGCAAGTAGACCAGATATAATGTTTGCAACATGCTTGTGTGCTAGGTTTCAGTCTGATCCTAAAGAATCTCATCTAATAGCTGTTAAGCGAATATTTAGATATCTTAAGGGGACTCCAAATCTTGGAATTTGGTACCCTAAAGATACAAGATTTGATCTTATTGGATACACAGACTCTGATTTTGCAGGTTGCAAGATTGATCGGAAGAGTACTTCAGGAAGCTGTCAGTTTCTTGGAAGAAGGTTAGTTTCCTGGTATAGCAAGAAGCAGCATTCAGTGTCCACATCAACAGCTGAGGCTGAATACATTGCTGCTGGAAGCTGCTGTGCTCAGATCTTGTGGATGAGAAACCAACTCCGTGACTATGGGCTTTTGTTGACAAAGATTCCAATATTTTGTGACAACATAAGTGCCATAGCAATCTCAAACAACCCAGTGCAACACTCGAGGACGAAGCACATCGACATCAGGTATCATTTTATCCGAGAGCATGTCATGAATGGAACTGTGGAGTTACATTTTGTACCCACAGTGGATCAAATTGCAGACATCTTTACTAAACCGCTTGATGAATCCACTTTTTCTAAGCTGGTTGGTGAACTTGGGATGTTAAATCTTTCTAATTGATTTTGATTAGAAGTCAATAACTGTAGATAGTCCTAGTGAATACATGAGTTTAAGAATTTCCATATCCTTAGGACTCGTGAATTTATTTTCTGGAGCAATTCTCGTAGTTAGGATTATTGTACTAATTTTATGTCATAATTATGGATGATATATCTTCTGGCATTTAATTGGTTATTAATTCTAAAAATTATTTAGGTGCTAATATTTGTTCTAAATATTAAAGCATCTATTTAATTTGAATTAATTTACTTTGTTTTTAACATTGTAGATTAATGCAGCATAATTTATTGGATTTTAATTGATTAATATCATTTAATGATATTGAGTTGATTTTATTCTAAGAAAATTGTGAATTTTCTATTAACAATTGATTTTGGTGAATTTTAAAAGATTTATTCAAAATAAAACTTGAGAGGAAATAAAAAGTCTGAATTCTAAAACAAGAACAGGTTTTAAAATTTGGACAGAAGCAAAAAATATCGAATTTAGGAAATTCGATAGTTTTTCAAGTACATATATAAATCTATCGAATTTAATTTTCGATAGTTTTTGAAAAGGAAAAGAAAATCTATCGAAAACAATTCTCGATAGTTTTTGAGGATATTTTAAAAATATATCGAAGTGAATTTACCTATTTCTATATTTAAATTCTCGATACATTTTGAAAATCAGTTGAGAAAAACATCGAAGTGAATTTAATTAATTTTATATTTAAATTCTCGATAGTTTTTCTAAAAACGTTCGATAGTTTTTGGTTTAAAACAGAAATATGTTTCGATAGTTTTTCAGAAAGTCTATTTAAATTCCAGATTTTAAACACTTCGATAGTTTTTCAAAAACTATCGAAGTGCTTTTGACTTTAGTGCCCCTCTGAAAAACCTATCGAACGACCAAATAAAAACCATCGAACAAGAATTGACCATTTTACCCTTACAGTTTTCAAAAGTATAAAGACTTTGCCTTAGATTTTCTCTTTTCAGTTTTTACAGATCTAAGAAAAGACACAGCCGAGTTTTATACTTACAAAGAGATATACACACATCCAAGAACATATTTATCGATAGATTTCTCAATTTTTAACCGAGAAAAACTTGAAAATTTACCGTGTTTCACTGTTGAATTCATTTTAACCGTGAAAACTTTATTGTTTTAAGTGTTTAGAACTTTCATAGGAAGAAACCATTGAACTAAATATTTGAACCTCAGAAAAGTGATAACAGTTCTTATCTGTAGAAGTTGATTGTTTAACAATTGATTTCTTTGGATTTTAGTGGTATTCTGAGATTCACTAATTTAGTGTTCTTAATTCAAGGGTTCGAGTTTGTGTGTTAAAGTCAAAAGGGATAATTTTGTTAAGGTTTAGTTAATTAGTAATAATTAATTAAATTTAATTGGTAAATTAGTTTTGGTTTAAAATTAATTTTCTGGAAATTTGAAAAATAATGGACAGAGAATTTATCGTTACCAAGACTAATCATGTCTCGTTTCAGAACTTGCAATCCATAACGAACTTACAGTTTCGTGCATGGGAAGAGTTTCTGAACACACGTTCATTAGTGGCATATTCTTTGAGTACTCCCGTGGTCCTTTGTATTGATCAATTGACTGTGTTGTACACAACCACCACGGATACAACTGAGAATAATGTAAGGTCCTTCAGTTTTGTTGTGCCAGGAGGCAGAACAATAAGGGTGACGGAACATGATTTCAATAGAATCCTACATTTTCCTACAGAAAACCTTGTTCCGGATCCCACGACTGAGGAAATACATGCTTTCTTCACTCTCATAAGAAGTCAACAACCTAACTTCTTTGTGGGAGAGTTCCTTAAGCATTATTTGACAAAGCCATGGAATTTTTTCTTTTATACCCTAATCCATGTTTTTACTGCCAAGCTAACAAATCTGCATGGTATTCCCTTATTCCTTCAAAAGATAGGGTTTGCCATTGCGAACAATAGGCATATTAACATAGGAAGGCTACTGATCGATCAAGTCATTCTGTGCATGGGACCACTGGATGAAAGAACAGGCATAAATGATGATGTGCTTTGCTTATATCCTAGGTTCCTACAGCTAATTCTCAATGATATCTTAACAGATGATGAACGGGAGATATTTGAAGGTGAAGCCAACCAGGAGTGCATGAGAATGAAGAGCAATGCAATAACCGCTCTCATAAGGAAGAACAACTATCTTCCAGGGGTACCCACTGTTCTCACAGATTATCTAAGAACGGTGCCCCTAAAACTTCTGCCCCTAGGGGAACAGGTAATTGAAGGTAATATTCCTCCACTTCAACCTGAAATGGCACCTGAACCAATGGATGTTGATCCAGAGCCCTCAGTGGCCATTCCTGACCAGGAGGTTGCAAACCCACAACCTCTAACCACGGTCGAAGAGCCTTTGGAAGAGCCAAATGAAACAATAAACGAACCTCCTTCCCCTCCTATACCCAATATTCAGACATCCGTGAGTGTAGAGGGAGATAGTGCCTTAGCAGCACCACATAAGGAGATACACCCTTCAACAGCAGCTCTGCCTACCTCTAAAAGGAGAACAGAAACCGAGGCAACTGTTGATACTTTATTTCAAACTTCCAAAGCGCCCTTTATTGATTTTTCTGATGCTGATTGGGCTACGCTAACGAAAGCTATATCTGAACCAATAGCTCAATCAAGTAAGGAAGAATTGACGGAAGCAACTGGTGTTCCGACCATATTACGGTCAGGTTCACTGGTTGAAGGTTCTAAGAACCAAGGGTCTTCACAGACGTCGAGAGAAGGCTTTGACCTAAATGCACAATATAAAGGGTCATTGTCTACCTCCCCAGATGGAACATATCTGGATCCTGCGGGTAAAGGGTCTGACATAGGTGCAGATCGGCAACTCGGTGACAATGAATCAATTACTATTGAGGAGTCAACTGAGGTAAAGTCTTCACAGACTATTGGGGAAGATTCGGGATCTCTGCTGTTAATAGAGCCTGTTTCTAACCCCCTAGAGATTCAAACTCTAGATCCTTCAAAGGATATATCATCTACGGATGATCAACAACTTGGTTTATCCAAGGACGGGGACTTGCGAAGCCCCATTGCACCACCGGTGACCTCCTTAAGGATGGCTACGGTGTTTTCTTCTGCAGGTACATTGAGCAAAAAGGGATTGAGTGAAACAAAAACACTTACACCTGGCCTCAGTGGGAAAGGAAAAATGAGTGAAACACTAACAGAAACGTTGAGTGTACACCCAGAGCCAAATGTGAGGAGTGACACCTTAACCCTTCCAAATATTGATGATTTTCTATTACCGACAGAAAGAGAGTTACAAGTTCAATCTACCTTCAAGGAGATGACAGTTCGTGACAAAGAAGGAAATCCACTATTCAAGGTTCCACTGCGACCTTCCTTTGACCAAGGGATCTCCTCTAGTCAAGCCAATGCTTCTTTAAAGTCTATTCAAGAGAAGGTTGACTTGGCTTCAGCTGATTCCAGAAGAACATTCAGGGTCATTGGCAGTGCATCTGGCACTATAACAGGTACGAAGCAGGCAGTGGACTCCTTAAAGAAGGAAGCATTGGAGGAACTGATCGAGTTGAGGACGGACGTCAAGGAACTTAAAGATGGATTCATGAATGAAGTAGATGCTTTGTCACACGGACAAGAAGCTTTGAAAGAAGACGTTCTGGTTATCCGGGATGGTCAAGCTAGGGTAAAAGATGCAATGAACACCCTTTCTAGAGTGGAGTCTAAGCTGAACCAGAGACTGGACAAGATTGAGAAGACTACCAACTCCATATTGGATGACATTGACCTGAAGCTGGCTTCTATGCAACAGATGAATAAGGATCTATTGGATTTCATGGAAAATCAAAGTGACGGAGTACAGTCATCTGGACTATGCTGAAAAACCAACAAACTGGACAACCCGGACCTTCACAACAACAACCTGATATTTCTGCTGCCTTTTATGCTGAGGATGCTTTTATCGAGGATTCCTCAACTAAGGGGGAGAAAGTTGGAGATGGGGAGAAAAGTAAGGATGGATGGGGAGTTTGGGAAACGGTTGAAGCTATTCCGATAAGACAGTACTGGATAGAAGAACTTGTACAAGAAGAAGAGAAGAGTGAAGAGGTATTTGAGGTCATGCAAGAGCAACCAATTCAGGAGGAGCATGAGCCATATTATCCAGAGCCCGTTGAACATCCAATCTGGGAGGATATTATGGAAGAAGAAGCAAATCCTCTGTCACAAGAAGAAGAAGCTGCCTTGGAAGCAATGAGAGCTCAAAGAGCTACAATAGATGTCAGGCATGCTGAGAAAGAAAGACACCAAGCAGTTCTAAGGATTGAGAAGCTAAAAAGATCCAAGGTGCAAGCTGAAGTAAGGAAGAAAAAGATGATGGATTTGGCAAGCAAGCATGGAAGTGAATGGGAGATGGCTTATAAAACCTTTTGTGGAGTTGAAGACGGATTAGAAGTCAACGACAATGCAGAGGTGGAAGTCATAATTCAGAACATAAGAAGTGCAAATCCTGATGATCATGTTTACTTCACGGCACTGAGGAATACTGTGATCTTTCTGAAAGCCGGGGTTAAAGCAAATGGAGCCTGGAACATCCTGATCAATTTTCTTGAGAAAGGTACATTTGTGATTTCCACTAAGTTTTTAGAACAGAGAACATACACAGAACTGCAGGTGATACTCATCAAGATCCAAAGAACTACAAGACTAAATGAACTGCTCCGTGAGCATGTTAAGGAGATCTTGATGAAAGTCGGTCCAGAGATTACTGAAGATCCTCCAATGGTTAGATTCATGACGAATGACTTGTTCAGAATCTGCTATTTGGTTGAGGACAAACTGAGAGACTATCCAAGCAACTATCTAATATCAGTTGAGAATTATCTTAGATCCACTGGATTCTCATCAACGGAGAAGGACAAAGCAGCAGACACTCTTAGAAGATTTCTAATGGAGAATGTTCCTTACTATAGGAAAAGAGTGGAAAGAGGATTGGAAGTGCATACCAGATTACCAAACATGCCAAAGCTAAACAAGGAAGATGTTAACATTGCATGGTTATGGGCTGGAGTGGGTCAAGAGGTTGAATATATTGGAATACACATACAAGGAGCAATCCTTAAACCTGGAGAACCACTGCACTATCTATCAGTGATTGATTATCAAGCTGTTAACTCCGATCCAATGATTGAAGAAGGTGAGATCGGAATGGACTGAAGATTGAAGCAAAGAACAAAAGAACTATCAGCTCAGACTAGAGGAACAACTTCATTGTATAAAGTTTTATTGTTTTTTGATTTATGAAATCTGGAAATGTATATGTATCTGATCCAGAATGCATTTAATATTATTACGTTGTCTTACTTTAAGTAGTTTCATGTTTCCTTAGTTAGTTGAGTTATCCTCGAAGTATTTGCTTGTCGAACTTTATCTGTTAGATATAATTGCTAATGTTTGTTTATCAGTGTTTAAGCAACAGGTACGGTCAGAGTTTATCAGAAGCCGATCAGAGTTTAGTTAAACTCTGATAGGGTGAAGAGTTTAAAGGAAGCCGGTCAGAGTTTATTTAAAGTCTGACAAGGTGATAGTTGAATTAGCTGTCGGTGCTGAATTGAAGATTCTAGAAGCAATATATTCTGAAGATGGAAAGAAGCAGAATATATTGATACAGCTAAGGAAACGGAATAGAAGATAAGAAGCAATCCTTAATTGATATGAATTGTATAGCTAACTTATAGGAATATCAATTAGATAAGGATTGTATGTAGCTGTGTACTATATAAACACAGATAGGTTATCCCTAGAAGGGATGCGTTCATTGAATTATTATTCTTGTAACCTAGAAGCTCTTTGTGATTCATTAACATCATAAAGAGAGAAGCTGTTAATACGATTACAGTTTTATTGATTCATAAACAGTGTTATTAATCATTGTTATTCTCATACATACTTGATTATATTGTGTATTCGGCCTAACAATTGGTATCAGAGCCAAGGCTGTTTAATATATACAGTTTTACGATTCAAACACAGTAATAATCATGTCTGAAGAAAATCAAACTGCTTCCAAGGCTGAACAGGTTAAGCCTAATTCTGTGAGTAGATATGAAACAATCAGGGTTCCGATTCTCAGGCCTGTAGAGTATCCGATTTGGAAGGTGAAGATGACCATGTTCCTGGAGGCTACAGATCCAGAATACCTTGACAGAATCTATGATGGTCCTCATATGCCGACTAAATTGTCCCCTGTTGTTGATGGACAAGCACAAAAGACTGTTCCAAAGGAAAAGAAAGATATGACTCCTGAGGATATCTCATCAATTGCAAAGGATGCAAAGGTTAGACATCTTCTCCACAGTGCTTTAGATAATGTAATGTCTAACAGAGTAATTGGATGCAAAACTGCCAAAGAGATATGGGATGCTTTGGAAGTCAGATGCCAGGGAACAGGTGCTATTAAAAAGAACAGAAAAACAATACTCACACAGGAGTATGAGCACTTTGATTCAAGAACTAATGAAACCTTGACTGAGACTTATGACAGGTTTTGCAAACTGTTGAACGATCTGTCTCTGGTAGATAAAGAATATGAACTTGAAGAGTCAAATCTCAAGTTTCTGTTATCTCTACCTGAAAAGTGGGATTTAAAGGCAACAACAATCAGAGATAATTATGATCTTGCTGATACAGATCTTGATGAAATCTATGGATTGTTAAAGACTCATGAACTTGAGATAGAACAAAGAAACAGGAGGTCAAGCAAGAAGTCAAAATCTGTTGCTCTCAAAGTCGAGGAGAAGCCCATCAAGAAGGAATTATCAAGGAAGAAAGCCAAGGGAAAGGCTTTAGTGATCAAATCTGAGAGTGAGTCATCAAACTCTGATGATGATTCAAACTCTGATGAAGCTTCTGATTCTGAGGATGATGAAGAGGAGATGATGCAAATGGCTGCCTTGATGGTAAAGACATTTAAGAAGATGGGATTCAAGAACTTCAAGAAGGGTAAAAGATTCTCAAGAAGAGATTCAAATTCTGAGAAGAAGAATTTCAGAAAGTCTGATGGAAGGGATACCAAGTCTGGTAAGAAGGACAAATCTGAAATCCAGTGCTATAAGTGTAAGGAGATGGGTCATTATGCTCCAGAGTGCAAGAAAGGCAAATCTGAGAAAGCACTCATCTCTAAAGGCAAAGACTGGGCAGATACTTCAGACTCTGATGATGGAGAAAACTATGCTCTTATGGCTACTGTCAGAGATGAGACTGAATCATCTGAAAATAAGGTACCCCTAACTACTTATGCTTATGATACTGATAATATATCTGAGTTAAGAGTATATCTGAAAAGCGTACATGTTAGCTATAGGGATCAGACTTTAGAAAATGAGAGAATTAAAGCTGAGAATCTTAGTCTTAAAGAAAGAAACAAGTTTCTTGAAAGAGAACTTGAGAATATGAAGCAGATTCAAAAAGAAAGAGATGATGCTGTTTATGTAGAACAGGAGTTGCTGAAAAGATATAAGCAACTAGAATCTGATTTAGAGAAGGAAAGGAAAATAATCAAGACTTGGACAGATTCTGGAAGAGACACTCATCAAGTGTTTCAGACTGATTCTGTAGGTTTAGGTTATTGTGAAAATGATGAACTTAGGTTTAAAGACAAGGTTAAGGTAAAACCACAACTTAAACCTGTGAAATTTGTTCAAGAAGCCAATAAGTTAAAATCTGTTGTAATAAGGGAAGCTGATATGAAATCAGATGAATCTTGTGACAAACAGGAAAATATTATAACAGAAAAACTTATGGAAATGGAAGCTGTTAGAGAACCAGTAAAAACTTGTGAAAAACAGGTTAATGTTGGCTTGATGACAGGAAAACAGTTCAATCACAAGCTAAAAGAGGTAAAGTCTTCCATGAAACCTAAAGGTTCCAAGAGGAATAGGAATGGAAAAGTAGGCATAAATAATAGAAATAATCATATGCCTAATGCTAGTGCCTCAAGAAAAACATGTTATAATTGTGGTAGTTCTAATCATCTTGCTAGATTTTGCACTAAGAACAAACATATTAATTCTTTACCTTCTACTTCAGAAGTAAAGAATGATTATGTTAGAGTAAGACCACAGACCTTATGCAAACACTGTGGGAGCACCTGGCATTCTATTTACACATGTAAGAGTTATCATGCAATTTATCATAACTATTATGAGCTAAAACCCAACTTGAAATGGGTTAGAGCAAACTCTGCTAGTGTAAAATCTGATAATGTTAGTTTAAACTCTGATAATACAGATTCCGCTGCAAAAGCTAACACTGTTAAGAAGGACAAAGGATCCAAGCAAGTCTGGATCCTTAAAACTAACACTTAGTGTTTGTTTGTGAATGCAGGGTATAATAGAGAGCACACTTATCTTGGACAGTGGATGCTCAGGACATATGACTGGAAACAAAGCCCTGCTATCAGACTTTGAGGAGAAGGCTGGCCCAAAAGTTTCCTATGGAGATGGCAACATAGGACACACTCTGGGATATGGCAATATCAATCTTGGAAGTGTCATCATCACAAATGTAGCTCTAGTCTCAGGACTCAAGCACAATCTGTTATCTGTGAGTCAAATCTGTGACAGAGGAAACCATGTAGATTTTCATAGTGAATACTGTGAAGTTATCAGTAAATCTACTGGAAAAGTTGTTCTAGTTGGACACAGGCGCAACAATATTTATGAAGCAAGTTTGGTAACAAACTCTGATGGAAAAACAGTGTGTCTGACTGCGAGAATGTCAAATGAAGAGAGTTGGAATTGGCATAAAAAGCTCTCTCATCTCAATTTGAACAACATTAATGAGCTGATAAGAAAGGATCTTGTAAGAGGACTCCCAAAATCAACACTCAGTCTAAATGGCCTATGTGATTCCTGTCAAAAGGCCAAACAAAGGAAGTCATCTTTCAAGAGCAAAACTGAATCTTCAGTAGTGGAACCTTATCATCTTCTACATGTTGATCTTTTTGGACCAGTGAATATAATGTCAATGGGCAGAAAGAAATATGCTCTAGTAATTGTTGATGAATATACTAGATATACATGGGTGTATTTCTTGTCAAAGAAGGATGAAACTGCTCAAATTCTAATGGATCATGTAAATCTACTGGACAAAGGATCACAGCACAAAGTCAAAATAATAAGGAGTGATAATGGAACTGAATTCAGAAATTCATTCATGGAAGCTTTCTGCAAGGAAAGAGGGGTGAAACAAGAATTTTCTGCACCTGGCACTCCACAGCAAAATGGTGTAGTTGAAAGAAAGAACAGAACTTTAATTGAAGCAGCCAGAACTATGCTTGAAGAAGCAAAATTACCAACTTATTTCTGGGCAGAAGCTGTTCAAACTGCTTGTTTTACTCAAAATGCTACATTGATCAACAAGCATGGGAAAACACCATATGAGATGGTGAAAAATAAGAAGCCAAATTTGAAATATTTTCATATATTTGGATGCAAATGCTTTGTGTTGAAGAATCATCCTGAACAGTTGACAAAGTTCGAGTTAAAAGCTGATGAAGGAATTTTTGTTGGCTATCCACTGTCAACAAAAGCATTCAGAGTTTACAATCTAAGAACTAAAGTGATCATGGAATCCATACATGTGTCATTTGTTGACAAGAAAATAATTGGACTTGAAGACAAGGATGGATATGATCAACTACGTTTTGAAAATGAAGATCTACTCTCTGATGATATAAACTCTGATGAAGCAGGGTTGACAAACTCTGACGAAGCATACTCTGAACCTCTACTGGTAAATACTGGAGAAACTGATAATTCTCAAATTGAACAAAATAGAGAACCAGTTGAGGGGGAGCGTGAAGAAGCTCAACATGACACAGCAAGTGAGTCAGTTGAGGAAACTGATTCAAACTCTGACAATTCAAACTCTGAGTCATCAAATTCAGGGGGAGCCTCAGAGAATGTAGAAAGTCAACATATGAATCAGGAGAGCATGGATCAAGGGGGAGGATCCAACAATGATGCAAGAAACCACTTACCATCAGCAAGAAAGTGGACACAGGCACACACACCTGATCTCATAATTGGAGATCCTGATGCTGGTGTAAGAACCAGAAGTGCAACAAATAATGAGTGTCTGTATCATGCTTTCTTGTCTCAAACTGAACCAAAGAAAGTGGAGGAAGCTCTTCAAGATGCTAATTGGATTACAGCAATGCAAGAAGAGTTAAATGAATTTGAAAGAAATGAAGTCTGGACACTTGTACCTAGACCAAAGAACAGATCAATTGTAGGTACAAAGTGGGTTTTCAGAAACAAGACTGACAGTGATGGTGTGATTACAAGGAATAAGGCTAGACTTGTGGCAAAAGGTTATTCACAACAGGAAGGAATTGACTATGATGAAACCTTTGCTCCAGTTGCAAGACTGGAGGCCATAAGGATGTTTCTGGCCTATGCTGCACACAAGAAGTTTAAAGTCTTTCAGATGGATGTGAAAAGTGCTTTTCTCAATGGGAAGCTTGAAGAAGAGGTATTTGTTGAACAACCACCAGGATTTGTAGATCCCAAGCATCCAGATTATGTCTACAGGCTTGACAAGGCATTATATGGACTAAAGCAAGCACCAAGAGCATGGTATGAAACTCTTGCTCAATTTCTTTTAGAAAGTGGGTTCACAAGAGGTACAATTGATAAAACTTTGTTTTATTTCAATTCTGGTGATAATTTGCTGTTAGTTCAAATTTATGTAGATGATATTATTTTTGGATCTACTAATGACAAACTTTGTAAGAAGTTTGCAAAGCTTATGCAATCCAGGTATCAAATGAGCATGATGGGAGAGCTTAGTTATTTTCTAGGCTTACAGGTCAAGCAAACAGATGATGGTATTTTCATAAATCAAGCAAAATATACCAGAAATCTTCTCAAGAAATTTGGTATGCTTGATAGTTCATCTGCTACTACTCCCATGGCTACTGCAACAAAGCTAGACAAAGACACAGGAGCCTCAGTAGATATGACAAACTACAGAGGAATGATAGGGTCTTTACTGTATCTTACAGCAAGTAGACCTGATATCATGTATGCAACATGTCTTTGTGCAAGATTTCAAGCAGATCCTAGAGAGCCTCATCTAACAGCTGTAAAAAGGATTTTCAAATATCTCAAAGGCACCATAACCTTGGGTTTGTGGTATCCTAGAGAATCAGAGTTTAAGTTGATTGGTTACTCTGATGCAGATTTTGCAGGCTGTAAGATAGACAGAAAAAGTACAAGTGGAAGCTGTCAATTTTTAGGTGACAGATTAGTTTCTTGGTATAGCAAGAAACAGAAGTCAATTTCCACATCCACAGCTGAAGCAGAGTATATAGCAGCTGGTAGCTGTTGTGCACAGATTTTATGGATGAAGAATCAATTGCTGGATTATGGGTTAAGGTACTCTAAAATTCCTATTTTCTGTGATAACCAAAGTGCTATTGCTATGACAGGAAATCCAGTACAGCATTCCATGACCAAGCACATCAGCATAAGATATCATTTTATCAGAGAACATGTGGAAGAAGGGAATATTGAGCTTCATTTTGTGTCTACAGACCAACAACTTGCAGATATCTTCACCAAACCTTTGAGTGAAGCTACTTTTACAAGATTGGTAAATGAACTTGGAATGATCTCTGGTTCTGACTAGAGATACGGGTTAGACTCAAAATTTATACATGTTTAATTCTTGTTGCTCATGATTTCTTGCATGTGTTAACTGTTATGAGTACCAGTGTGATAAACTCTGTTGGTTAAATTCTGATGTTAGTCTCTGTTAGTCATAAACTGTTGGTCATACTTTGAATGTTACAGATTAATGCTATTCTCTGATTGTAATTTTGTCTGGAACATAAGGACCAATGAAGAAATTTGTATGAAGCATAATTCTCAGTAAGTACCTGTGAATCCTTAAGAGTTGTATAGACTCTGATCTCAAAAATGTGCAGTAAGCTAACACAGCATGATACTGTCTCAATATTTATAGCATCTCTTAGTTTATTGATCCTATACACTGAGTCTGTATTAGCTGTTTGCATTTTCTCTCATAAGTTAATTACATTTACTGATGAAAAGTCTAAACTCTGATTATTAATTTCAAATAATTCACCCTCAAATTCAAAAGATGCCAAACAGAGCACAAATTCCTTTGAGATCATGTTGTGCCTAGGACGATCCAGGAACTTATTGTATGAAATAAGGGCTAAAATCTTTGATTTTTGGTGACTAGTGCCAACCACTGATTACTGGAAAAAAAATAAAAAAAAAAAAAAAAATATATATTAAAAAAAAAAAAAAAAAAATTAATAAAGGGGGTGAAAAATAAAAGACATATCCAAATGAAAGGATATCAGTAATACAGAGTTTAGATATAAAATCAGATTTTATGTTATACATGAGAGTTTAGGCAACCAGTTTTTACTACTTTAGATTGTGGATTTTATGCACCTTGAGATGGTCTCAATACTGATTTCGGTAAACTCTGCTACTACACACACATATTTTCACAACTGTACAGATTGAGAAAAGAGTTTATTGACAAAGAAGGACAAATGGTAAACACTGATGTTTTGTGTGAAATACGTCGAGGTTACTTTATTTTAATCTCTGATGGTTAAAATAATTTTCTTGTCTCAGACAGTTTATGATTTTGGGTTTAGTCATTTGTTCTTAGGCAAAGTATGATTGAACAGAGAACAGAAAGAGTTTATTTGATAAGTACTGATAGTGATCAGTAGTACTGATGAGTATGTTAGTTTATTGTTTTAAGTGATATCATGTCTTTCACTTTACAATTACTAGGTAAAATTGATAATACTGAAAGTAAAGCAATAAAATGAGTCTTTTTCATTAATTGATTCAAACTCTGTTACATTCAGTCAATTACATACTCATGCTTAGCTAATCTTTCTGGTACATACTAATCACTATGGTTACAAAAGAGAAGATCTATTTAACCAGGACAAGTACTTGAATGCTATCCAACATCGAAGCAGAAGAGCTAGAGCCAGAAGCTATTGTGCTCTACTACTTCTGATGATAGCTACCCAGTTGCTCATCTGGTCATTATACCATTTG
This sequence comes from Heracleum sosnowskyi, assembly GCA_030848705.1. NCBI lineage: Eukaryota > Viridiplantae > Streptophyta > Magnoliopsida > Apiales > Apiaceae > Heracleum > Heracleum sosnowskyi. The sequence goes on from CM061237.1 coordinate 17,600,039, forward strand.
GGATAGCTTGAAATCCTCCTAATGATGAATCATCATCATCATCTTCTCGGGATCTCTTTCTGCTTTGCAGCTTGCAGGATTGTAAGAAGAGGTTTTCTTTTGACCCCGACAAGAAACTCAGTTGAAAAAGCATAAAGCAGATCTCCATGGCATCTTCATCTGCGAGGATTGGTGCATCATATGGTCCTGGACGGAAGATGTATACATGAGGGTTGGAGAAAGGCCCTTCGGCTATTTCATCATCTACGATAAGACCTTCATCATTCAAGAATGAGAGAACAAGAAACTCATCGATAAGATAGTTTTCTTGTTGCTGCCAGTTCATGTTCAAAAACTCTTCCACATCCAGGAATTCGAAAGTTCCAGCCATTTTGGTGTATAGTAAGTTTAAGATATGAAGCCTGTTGCTACATTGCTTTGGTATTTAAAGCATTCAAACAGGGTATCTGAAAGGTTTTTCTTGGAGATTGAAAGGTTTTTGAAGCTTTTGGAAACAGTAACGTGCGGAGTTCCAAGACAGTCATTATTATACTGACTGTTGAGTTGCTTTGTACTTCGTTATTGTATTTCTAAGAGATTAAAATTGATAATTTTATTATTATTGATTTTTATTAAAGTGGATATTTTGAGCGTTTTATGTGTTGCCAGGTGTCTAAATGTTTGCACGATTGCACGTGTGTATTGGATACAACTGTCAGCGTATGCACGTTTGACATCTGTCCCACTCACACACGTTTCAAGGACGCTTGCTGTGTATCGTGATTTTTTCAGTTATTATTTAAATACACTACACATAAACGGTTCAATCTTTTACGAACCTTAACTCTTCATACGCTTTTTCACAAACACCTTTCTACACTTAAACTTTGCTGTCTTTCGCATCAATTCATAATCTTCTAATGGCAACCACAGCTTTTGTTTCGTCTGGATTAGAGTTCGTTCCAAACAACTATACTGCACCACTAAACACTGCAAACGCACCAGAGGCATTTCATATGATTCAAGAGTTTCTTGCTCAGTCAGCGATTGGGCGTGCTTTGGTAGAACCTGAAAAACTTTCTGGTTCACATATAAAGGCGTTCTGGGAAACAGGAATGTATGATGATGGTGGTGAGACAGGCAACCCATCGATTATTTTTGAATATGATGATACAGAGTATGTAATAACTGCTGGAACCATTCGCGCTGCAATGGGGTTTCCTGAATTTTCTTCGTATACAATTGGAATGGGTGATGAGGATTTGATAAGAATGATGCAAGAGATTGGGTATTCTGGACCATTGTCGAAGATTGGACAGCTCAAACGACCATTCTTAAGGAAGGAGTGGAGCTTCTTCTTTGATTGCATCACAAGGACTTTTAGCAAGAAATGCACAAACTGGGATGCTATTCCCACAGACAGTCTGCAAATCGGGTATTCTCTTTTATTCGATAATCATTTTGATTTTGCACGACTTGTTTTGAATAATCTAGGAGACAAAATGACAGAGAATAGAGGAGTAGTCTATTTCTCTAGATTCTGTCAGACTTTGTTCTCTTACTGTGTTGAAGGAGTAGAAGTAGGTGACGAAGATGTTTCTTGTTTTAAATTACATAAGAGAATATTTTCTGATCTTATTAATAAAGATGTTAAGAAAGGGGTTGTTGGAGACTTGTTGCTACCTCAATCTGTGCAACAGTTTTTAAATGCTCAAGTCAATCCACCAACACAAGCTTCTTCTCAACCTGAGCCTCTACAACAAGAACTGCCTCCTTCAACTTCTGTTAAACCTAAAAGGGGTGGTAGGACTAAGAATGTTGGTACTAAACCTGCTAGGGTTGCTAAGTCAAATGCTGAAGCTGGGGTATCACGCACTGAAGAACTGCCTCAGAGAAAAAGAATGAAGAAAAAGAGAGCTCAAAGAGCAAAGTCTGTTACTGCTGATTCTGATGCAGAATCAGAAACTGAAACTGATGAAGAAAATCCTCATCAGAGAAAGAGACGACAAGTTGCTGAATATCTTTTTGCTGATATCATTGCCAATATGGACAAAGTTCCTGAGGAAACTGAAGCTCCTGAAGCTTTTGTTCAGGAGGAAGCTGTCAATCCAGAAGCTGTCAATCAAGACAGGCTAAATACTGATGATTTTGAAATGGATTTTGATAGAGAAGCTCCTACATCAAAGGCTAATGATGTAGTTGAGGAAGCTGCTGCTCATTCAGACAGCAGAATTTTTGATCTTGAAGAAAATGTAAGAGAAGCTGATCAAGCTACTACAGAATTGGTAGAAACTATTGCTTCCCACACAGAAATCATTTCTCTTGATTTTGAGAAAGGTGAGGAAGTTGATCAGATTAGAATTGATCATCCTACAGAAGCTGTTGCTGTACCTGCTGATGCAACAGAGAATGTTCCTGTAGCAGCAGAGTTTGTTGCAAACTCTGAAGATGCTCTTGTTCTTGAAGCTCTACAACAATCAGTTGTTGAGATTGTTCAGCGAGAAGCAGAGGTAATTGCTAAAGCAAACTCTGATATTCCTGAAACTGTTGCAGAGAAAGTCAATGATGAAGCTGCACAGTTAGAACATGAAATCACTGCTGAACATGTTCCTGAAGAGATTGCAAGAGAGGATGACAATGTTAATGCTAGTCCTGCTCATTCACCTTCACACATATCTGACATTCAAGCCAACTCTGATGAAGAAAGAGAGTTCAATCGGGCTACTGAAAAACATTTTCAAGATATGTACTTCAAGAACTGGACAGAAGCAGATTGTATTTTCACTTCACAAAGGGCTGCTGATTTAACTGCTAACTCTGTTAAAGAGATTAAAAATCCTGAACTTCTCAGTCATTTCAAAGCAACTGTTGTTCAAATCAAATCATTAAACAATCGTTTTGATGCTTCTGATAAGGTGATTGAAGGGTTAAGGAATGATATAGCTACAAGAGAGCTTACACAGCAGAAGGACAAATCTCTATACATCTCTTTGTGTAAAGAGCAAAAGACTTTAAATTCTAGATTGTCGAAAGTTGAGGAGAATCAGACTGCTATGTCTGCTCAACTAACTTCAATTTCTAATGCTCTGGAGTTGCTGACATCAGTACTACTTTCTGATGATGTCAAAAAGGGGGAGAGTGTACCAAGTGACAAATGCAAAGACACTCAAGCTCTGAGACGGAGGGATGATGGTAATGATGGTGGAAGCAAGGGAGGTGAATCTGAAAAAAGTTTAGGCTTAAGATCCTCAAAATCGAGATCAAACTCTGAGAGAAGATCAAACTCTGGTAAGGGAAAAGTAATTTCTGCCAGTGGTTCAAGGCTCAAAAGTTTGATAAACACTGATAAGCCTAGCACTGATGAAGAAGTTGCTGCTAAATTATTTATAGCAGAACATGGAAAAGATGTTACAATTGAAGATATCCAAGCTGAAGAGCAAATGCTTGCTGAAGAACACAGGAAGAATCTTGAAGCTGGGATATACAAAAAGAAAGAAATCAAGGCTCCTAGAAAGAAAGAAACTGGAATTATTATTAAAGAAAATACTCAACAGAGTATACAATACACCAGGAGGCCTATGATTAGAAACTCTGATAAGGGTAAAGGCAAAATGATTGAAGAGCCTAACCTGAAGGAGAAAGAATATTCAACCTCTGACATTGCTCAAGTTGAAACAAGATTACCAAAATCAACCTCTGACGCTGCTCAAGTTGATGATACTATTGAAGTTAAGCCAGCTTCTGACAAGGCTCAAGCTGTGCAAACTCAGCTAGCTTCACAACTCCAAGGTATTTTTAGAAGACCTGTTTTATCTGAAGCTCTGACACTTCAACCTGTGGACTTTTCTAAAACCAGGACTGTACTTGGAAAAGAAACTTTTGATAAAGCTGGTTTAGGTTCACATAGGGAGAAGAGAATAAACAACAGATCTGGAGATCAATCATCATTGGCAGTATCTGGCACTATTACTCAAGAGAATCTTGATATGCTAGACTCTGTTCAGTTGATATTTCACAAGGGTTTGAAGAAAGATTTTCTGTTGTATTTTATGAATGATGGAAGAGTTTACAGAGTTGCAGAGTCTGATATAGATCTCAAATCTTATCAAGAATTGGAGTATGTTCTGTACTTGTTAAAAGTCAAAAACAGAAACACTCACAATGCTGCTACATTTATCAGACAAAAGATGCAAAGATCTAAGGTGATGCTTGGAGGAGGAATTTCAAAGGTATACATTCCTAAGTATAGAGATGCTTATGGAAATGTTATAGAAATGAAGAGAAACAGTGCAAGACTAAGGACTGATCTGGGAGTTAAAGTCTTAGAATTCAATCTAGAATCTGATAAAGCACATTTTATTAGGCTAGGGAATGAGATGAGGAAGAATTCCATCTATTCTCTGAGAGCTGCTATTTATCAGACTGGTGAATCTGATTCAGAACTCAAGGAACTGAAAGAAATCATGGTTGAAGAGCTTGAAAAGGCTGAAAGAAGACTTCTAATTGATTATCTCAGGACAGTGCCTGATATTCAAGAAATCAAATAAAGTCTGACTGTAAGTTTTTAATATTTTCTATTCTAAGTCAAATTTAAACTCTGTTTTTAAATTAAACTCTGTTATATGTTAAACACTGCATTTGTTATATGTTTTGACATCATCAATTATATGTTTAACTTGTACATTTTATTATGAACAAGTTGGGGGAGATTGTTAGATATAATTGCTAATGTTTGTTTATCAGTGTTTAAGCAACAGGTACGGTCAGAGTTTATCAGAAGCCGATCAGAGTTTAGTTAAACTCTGATAGGGTGAAGAGTTTAAAGGAAGCCGGTCAGAGTTTATTTAAAGTCTGACAAGGTGATAGTTGAATTAGCTGTCGGTGCTGAATTGAAGATTCTAGAAGCAATATATTCTGAAGATGGAAAGAAGCAGAATATATTGATACAGCTAAGGAAACGGAATAGAAGATAAGAAGCAATCCTTAATTGATATGAATTGTATAGCTAACTTATAGGAATATCAATTAGATAAGGATTGTATGTAACTGTGTACTATATAAACACAGATAGGTTATCCCTAGAAGGGATGCGTTCATTGAATTATTATTCTTGTAACCTAGAAGCTCTTTGTGATTCATTAACATCATAAAGAGAGAAGCTGTTAATACGATTACAGTTTTATTGATTCATAAACAGTGTTATTAATCATTGTTATTCTCATACATACTTGATTATATTGTGTATTCGGCCTAACATTATCTAATCAAATAGGGGGAGATTGTAAAGCATAATGTAACATAAGATGTAAAAGAGATAACTACAACTCAACAAAGGACAAGACAGACAATAATATTAACAGAAGCACAGGAATCCAGAATCAAAGAAGAAAAGGTAAACTCAAAAAATCAAAATACGTTATGTATTCTTGAAGTCCGTAAACAGGTCATGGAAAGAAGTTCATGAAGATGTTCAAGCCTCAGTGACAGCAAAAGAAACAAGACTTTCAAGACGACAGAAGTATGTGAATGATTTAGGGTTAAGTACCACGAGATTCCAGTGATTTAATCGAAGCAACCAGAACGACAAAGGACTTATCAGCAACACTGAAATGAAGACATAAAAGAAGAATTGATCAAGTGTTATTCATCTGTGAACCAGACCAGTTGCACTAGGTGACGACACTAAAAAGATCAAGTTGTTTTATCGTCCCAGAAGAAATTGATACAGTCTAAAACTAAAACACCCAGGAGCTCAGGAGTAATTACTAAAGGACAAAAGACAAGAAAAAGAATTCGATAGTTTTTCAAATGTGAAAACTATCGAATGATGTTAAAGGTAATACTATTTAATTCAAAGTAAATCAATTTGGCACTCGATAGTTTTGTTTTAAAAACTATCGAATGGTAAATTGATTTAAACCATTCGATGGTTTTTAAATAGGGAGCAGGTGAAAAGTTTGTTTTGTTTTGTATGGTTGATGAAGATCCAACGGCCAAGATTGTTTCTAGTTTTGGTTCGATGGTTTTCAAAAACAAAAGTCTACAATTAAAACAGAAGAAGTGTGTCTTCTTCAGTCGGAGTTATTTCACACAGAAGCAATAACTGAGAGAGAGATCAAGCCAGAGAGAAAATACCAGAGAAATTAATTCTGCTTGAAATCTATCAAAGTTTTGATTGTGTATAACTTAGAACTCATTGAAGCTAATCTACGGATTAGAAATTGTAGCACCCCTCGAGGTTTATATTTATAAAAAGATATATTCCCCGAAACTTGGTTTGGTTTGGTGTGTTTGATTTCGTTATAAAACTGAATGAATTATTCGCGAACGTTATTAAATTATTTGTGAGTATCGTATTCAACCCCCCCTTCTACGATACTTTGGACCTAACAGAAATTGTAGCACCCTTCGAGGTTTATATTTATAAAAAGATATATTCCCCAACTCTTGGTTTGATTTGGTGTATTTGATTTCGTAGTTGAACTGAATGATTTATCCGCGAACGAAATTGAATAATTTATAGGTATCGTATTCAACCCCCCCCCCCCCCCCCCTTCTACGATACTTTGGACCTAACAGACGTGATATGGTTGGCATGAGACATTCCTACAATCACGGGAAGAAATGCGGATATGCCGCGAGATTGCAGGAAAACGTGTGGGACCGGACGTGATATGGTTGGCACGAGACATTCCTATAATCACGGGAAGAAATGCGGAGATGCCGCGAGATGGTAGGAAAACGTGTGGGACCGGATATGATATGGTTGACACGAGACATTCTTACAATCACGGGAAGAAATGCGGATATGCCGCGAGATTATAGGAAAATGTGTGGGACCGGACGTGATATGGTTGACATGGGACATTCCTATAATCACGGGAAGAAATGCGGAGATGCCGCGAAATTGCAGGAAAACGTGTGGGACCGGATGTGATATGGGCTGAAAGCCTGACATTTGAAATTGGGTATATTATTAAAGCCTCAGCTCGGGGGCTCACGGAAGAACGAAAACACATCCTTATGTGGGCAATGACACTTGAAAAACGTGTACGCCAATTCGGACTATATACAAAACGCCAAGCGACCGAAGAAATTTGGAAGCTCGAAGAATTCTTAGTTCTCCACTACAGCAAGCTACACTGAAGAACTCGGGGCTTGTTGTTATGTCACGTTTTGGCATAGTCCAAATTTCTCCGTTTAATAATTATTAATTCAGATTAATAATTAATTGTTTAACCACTAAGTAATATCCTCTTCCTGAAACGAGAAAAGAATCAATATCAATCAATCAATAACGGAAAATATCTCCAAACGATATTCTTCAAATCATGGAAAGAAATGCGGAGATGCCGCGAGATTGTAGGAAAATGTGTGAAGACCAGACTATTTATGGGAATGTGATGTGGATGGATAAATCCGGACTATTTATGGGAACGTGATGTGGATAGATAAACCTTGACTATTTATGGGTTTGGACTGAATTGGCTTATCCAATGACTTGTTTTCCAAGAACTACGTGAGGCTTGATCCCTATATAAAGGGGTACGTATGCACCTTGTATGATACATATTTAACACTCGGCCAGAGCAAGAGAAAGAACCCATTCTCTATTCAATTTCTGAGGAGTCATCATACAAGTCCAGCCACCACTTACCATAAACCTCTAATACACTGTTGTTACGAAATTCCTCCAACAACACTTATACATATTTGAAAGGGTCCCCGATAAATGCTTGTTACATCTGGATTGTTAATAAAAATCGAAATCGGGAATAAAAATAGATAATATGAAAATGGAGGTTATGAAAATGAAAATAATATGGTCAGTATCATAAAAGGAGAGAGTATATGATTTACTCATCTAATATTTCAATTTTTATAAAACGAGTTTATTAATCATGAACCAACACCCTCTCAATGATTACTCGGAAATATTACATAATGAAAACAACAACATATACATTCTGTGTGTCTAAAATGTATTTTCATTGCCACTTGTGAGACGGTGTGCTAGCTGCAAGGTTCAATTAATCTTAAGCCTTGATAGGAAAGAAAGGGATCTGAATTAATTCACTCTTCCATGGTAATGTATTCATCATCTTCTATATATAGCAATAGTGATTAGTGAACTTGATATTAATATATTATTGGGTTAAATCCCGAGTTTTTTTTTCAAAAATCGAGTCAAGTCCCGATTCCGAATCCGAAATAAGCCTGAGCATACTGGTTCAAATACAACCAACTTGGGTAATCCACAAGCCCATCACAGGCTCCCAAAAGATCATGATTTGTTGGTATTTATTGGTAGTAGTATTTTGCCTTATAAACTGAACAGAAGTCCCAAATCTCCTCGATGTGGGACTGGGGTGTTACAAACTCCCCCACTTAAATTCTTGACGTCCTCGTCAGGCCTGAACGGATAGCCCATAGGGCCCGTATCGTTCCTCTCTAGCCATTGTGAGATAATATCAACTGGCTTCGTGTCCCCACCTCCGGACCTCTGTCTATTGTGGGATAATACCACCGGTCTTCGTGTCCCCACCTCCGACAATTTGACGAATCAAGATTTCTAGAGTCGCCTCCGATACCATATGTGACAACCCGGCTCAAATCCCGAGATTTTTTTCGAAAATCGGGTCAAGTATCAATTCCGAGTCCGAAATAAGCCTAAACATACTAGCCCAAATGCAACCAACTTAGGTAATCCACCAGCCCCAAAAGATCATGATTTGTTGGTGTTTATTGGTAGTAGTACTTTGCCTTAAGAACTGAACAGAAGTCCAAAATCTTCTCGATGTGGGACTAGGTGTTACAATTATACTTATCATTTATCATGATTTAAGAAAATAAAAAACTGGTTAAATGGAAAAAGGAAATACAAAAAAAAAAATTGCATGTTACTGGTATTTGGTTTATAATATTTGTCACAATACACAATATTTTGAAACAAATAATTAAGGAAATGGACCAATAATAAAGGGACGACCACATTTGTTAAACACTGAACTGGACTGAACAGGGGTTATGGCTGGACGAGACCACTGAAAACTAGTTTGTTTAGATTTAATATTTCTGGACGACACTGTAAATTCAACTGGATGACACCTGCTAAAGTAGTGTGCCCAACCATCCAAATAACTGTAAGCAAGCAACAATTCATTATTTTCTCGTATATGACAATATGATATTATATTATGTGTATTTATTGCTTTTTCCACAATGTGAATTACGTAATTGTTTCAAGTGTTTAGTGAATTCTAATATTCCATGATAAGTGTTTAGTGAATTCTAATATTCCATGATATTTAAATTACCTTTCGTACATTGGCAATAAAAATTTTTAAATAATTTTAACTTCTAAAATAGATAACATTACTTAACGTAATGTTAAATATATTTTTTTAAGATTTTACAATTACTCCATAAATATATTGCAAAAATATATTGCAAAAAAAAAAAAGAAATTACACGAGAATAACTATTTAAAGTAATTAGGTCCATAAATATATGTAGCCCGTAAGTAATCAAAATACCTATTAATGATTGATTACCAATTTTTTATGTTGGTTTTAATGATATAGTATATACATATAGTTAAGAAATAAATACTATATGTTATTATATATTATTAAATTAATTTTTAGGCCACGTATCATTATTTATATATAGGTCATTGTAAATAAATATTATCATTCAAAAATTTTAAATTTTGTATTTATCAAATGATGTTACTCATCCAGTATACAGATTATCATTCGTTCATAGTTATCAATCGTCCAGAAATTATAGTTCAAATTTAACAAATGATCCCGAAATATAGACGATGTAGGTAACTGTAATGAATTAAAAATGATTAAAAATAAGTGTATGGTAAAAAATAAAATTCTACTATTTTATTTACAATTATTTTTCACTTTATGTTTAAAAAAAATTATATATGTCGGAAAAAACCCGCTCCTTCTATAAAAGGCTCTTATCGTCGTGATTATTCCTGCCAATTTGTTTAGAAAAGATTGATTTGGGTTGGGCTCCGTAAAACTCATTCTGAGTTACCGGTTGTTTTGGTTCAAACCTAAAACTAAAAAATCATTTGTACAAAAATACAAAGCAACATCATTTACTTTAACCAAAACTAAAAAATCATTTGTACAAGATTGGTAAGATAACCTTAAAAAAATCTATTTTCTCTCTCTTATTCATTACCGTCATCGTCCTTCCCCCTCCAGCAATGGATTTTTCATCAGTCGGAGGCCTTTTTTGTTACTTTAATTTTGTTTTTCTTTCAATAATACTCATTCTTGAGTGAGTTGTGTTTTCAGTACCCTATTTTTTGAGTTGTTTGATAACATGGGTCAATTAATTGGGGGGACATTTTATTCATGCTAAATTGGAAAGACATTTTAATGCATTTGAAATGTCCAAATTGCCCTTATGTTTATTATTCTTAAAAAAATTGATATTGATTGGATTCAAACTTGGGTCTCCACAATAACTTGCACCTCCTCTTACCACCACACCACTCAATTACATGTGTTGTAAATTACACACATCATATGTGTGTGTGTCGCTTGAGTAGAGAAATATTTGATACCTCTTACCACCACACCACTCAATTACATGTGTGTAAATTACACACATCATATGTGTGTGTGTCGCTTGAGTAGAGAAATAATAATATCAAATATTTCTCTACTCAAGCAACACACACACATATGATGTGTGTAATTTACAACACATGTAATTGAGTGGTGTGGTGGTAAGAAGAGGTGCAAATTATTGTATAGACCCAAGTTCGAATCCACTCAACAACGACATTTTATTTAATTTAAAATATTTAAATTTCCCATGTGATTACTTTAAATATATATATATATATATATATATATATATATATATATATATATATATATATATATGTGTGTGTGTGTGTGTGTGTCGCGTGAGTAGAAGAGTATTTGGTATCTATTATTATATCGATTAACATAATCTTATAATATGTGAGATAATTTAACTATTGAAAAAATATAAAATGTACTCTATATAATATTTTTAGGATTTTATCTAACGGTTCTAATTGATTTCTATTTTGTCCTTATTTGTAAAACTTGTATGAAAAAAATTAGTTGAAAAAATATAAAAAGTACTCTATATAATATTTTTAGTTATACACAATATAAAAGGTACTCTATTTAATATTTTTAGTATTTTATCTAACGGTTTTCATTAATTTGATTGGAAATATCTAACCGGTGTGGAATGAGTGAACAAACCATGGGGGACCAGACTACCAACCAAACTTTTATTGTTCCGTCTGTTATATAATAGTATAGATAGATAGATAATGTAAGAAATTTTAGTTATAAAAAATATAAAAGGTACTATATATAAAATTTGTAGTATTTTATTTAACGATTTCAATTGATTTGATTGGAAAGATCTAATGACTGTGGATCTAACGGTTCTTGATTTCATTGGAAATGTACTTAATTCACGTGAACATACTAGAAAATTCATTATATATTAAATTTTAATATTATGCATGTACACATTCTACAATGCAAATTACATTTCACAAACAAGAAAATGTTTCATTGTACACATTTTACGATGCAAATTACATTTCACAAACAAGAAAATGTATCTGTGACAACCCGGGTCAAATCCCGAGTCTTTTTCGAAAATCGGGTCAAATCCCGATTTCGAGTCCGAATAAGTCGAAGCCTACTGGCCCAAATGCAGCCAACTTTGGGTAACAACTAGCCCACCACAGGCCCCCAAAAGATCATGATTTGTTGGTGCTAATTAGTAGTAGTACTATGCCTTATAAACTGAACAGAAGTCCCAAATCTACTCGATGTGGAACTGGGTGTTACAAACTCCCCCACTTAAACTCTTGACGTCCTCGTCAAGCCTGATCGGATAGCCCATATGTTCCAAGATCGTTTCTCCCTAGCCATTGTGGGATAATACCGACTGGCTTCGTGTCCCCACCTCCGGATCTCTGTCCATTGTGGGATAATACCACCAGCCTTCGTGTCCCCACCTCCGGCAACTTGCGTTAACAAGCTTTCGAGAGTCGGCTCTGATACCATATGTGACAACCCGGGTCAAATCCCGAGTCTTTTTCGAAAATCGGGTCAAGTCCCAATTCCGAGTCTGAATAAGCCGAAGCCTACTGGCCCAAATGCAGCACCCAACTTGGGTAACGACAAGCCCACCACAGGCCCCCAAAAGATCATGATTTGTTGGTGCTAATTAGTAGTAGTACTATGCCTTATAAACTGAACAGAAGTCCCAAATCTACTCGATGTGGAACTGGGTGTTACAGTATCATTCGCTCAATGAGCTAAATTAGTAAAATCGTGTAGGTTAATGTCTGTATGTAAGATAATTATATTTTGACATAGATCTTACACATAACAAATATCATAAGTATCGAATTTACTCATTTCTTAACTCAAAAACACCTCAACCAATGATACTTTTCAACGCTAACTATCTCACTACAGAGATCAAGTCCAACTTTTGTACCCACAATGAGACGTCTGTCAAACGATCTATAAATTATCATAAACACCGAACTACTTAGAAGTTAAAATAATTATGCTAGATAGTGACCCGTGCCTTGCACGGGTTTTCATGCTAGTATGGTGTATTAGGGGACTTGAAATAGTAAGAGCTCAACTTTCACAACATAAGATTGTTCATATTATAGCGGTATATGTACCACTACACCAAAAACGGCATTTTCCTACCATATAAATCATACCAAAAAAACTTGGTAGGAATTGATCCCCCATTTCCTACCGACGACGAATATGGTAGGAAATGGTCCGCGTGGGGCCCGATTTCTGTAAAAGCGAGGACCAATTCCTACCGATTGTTGGTAGGAAAATAAAACCTACCAACATCGGTAGGTTTTGCCTGCATTTTCACAAAGATAAGACCCCACCATCCTAATCATCAAGCCTTGTCATATTTTTAAGTAATAAACAATTTTTATAAAATAAAAAATATTTTCAATATGCTGTGGTCATTTCCTACCATATATGGTAGGAAACTAAAACCTACCAAATCTGGTAGGTTTTATTCTTGATGGTACCCCACCATCCACATCATCAGCCATATCATAATTTAAGTAATAAATAATTTTTTAAAAATAATAAAATTTTTAATTCTGTCGTGGTCATTTCCTACCATATATGGTAGGAAAATAAAACCTACCAAATCTGGTAGGTTTTATTCGTGATGGTACCCCACCATTCACATCATCGTCCCAATCATATTTTAAAGTAATAAACATTTTTTTTAAATACGAAATATTTTCATTCTGTCAAGGCCATTTCCTACCATATATGGTAGGAAATAGTCACTGACGAATTTTAAACCCCCACCACCTTTTTGCTTTTCCGCCAAAAATTTCACAGAAAATTTGAATTTCCCGCGCACATCAAAACCTACCATTGTTGGTAGGTTTTAATCGATTAATAAAATAATACAAAATAAAATTAATGGAGAATGTGTTTATATTATATTTTTTGTTGATCGGTTATCATATTTTTTGTTAATCAAACTCTAGGGACATAAAGATTTACTCATTTTAGTAGTTGAGGATAAAAATTAGTTGAATTAAACTTACATATTTACGTACTTATATTATTCGTTAAAATCTAATTATATCGAAAAAAAATTAAAAATATAAAGACGTATGGATAAATTAAATTTTTTTATATGAAACGTCGTTTTGTAGTTTGATGAATGTAAGGAAAAAAATTTAGACAAAAAGGAATTACAAAAAGTTAAAATCGTTTAGAAAATGAAAGAGTGTTAGAAAATTGAGTTAGAGTTTATACTCATGTTTTAGGGGTTGTCTAGGGTTACACTTTTTGATTTCTATTTATTTTTTTTCAACGATCCAACCTTACGGATGATTAAATATGTTGATTTCTTAGTTTTATACAAAATATTGGATTTTTTTAATTTAAACTCTTATATTTTTATAATAAATCTATTTTAGGGGTTGTCTAGGGTTACACTTTTTGATTTTTTTTTGATTTTTTTTTCAACGATCTAACCTTACGGATGATTAAATATTTTGATTTCTTAGCTGTATGTAAAATTTTAGAGTTTTTTAATTTAAGCTCCTATATTTTTATAATTAATCTATCTATCAAACTTATAATTTACAAAACTTGAACTGAAATATGATATATGAGTAAATTGCATATTTAGTACAAAAAACGATGTTGGTGTAGTGGTTATGCACTTGGTTATTCTTAGAGAGGGCAGTTGTTTAAATCCACACAACCCAATTTTTTTGGCAATTTCCGCCAATTTTTTTTACCAAAAACTTGAAATTACCGCGCACAACTAAAAAAGAATATAATTAAAATAATAAAAGAAAAACAATTACGGTAAAAACTCATTTACCCTCTGAAATAAATTAATAGATCTAAATTATCATTACGTTTCGATCGTCGAAAATATTATTTAAAAAAAATTATTATGTTTATTTATTTATTTTTTTTTTAAATTGTGCCAAAGCCTATACCCTACCATTATCGGTAGGAAATAAGCTACAATTTCACGAAAAATTCAAAAATTGTGCCTAAAACTAAAAATTCAAAAATTGCGCCCAAACCAAAAATTCAAAAATTTTGCTGAAAATCATAACCTACCATTATCGGTAGGAAATAAGCTACAATTTCACGAAAAATTCAAAAATTGCGCCTAAAACTAAAAATTCAAAAATTGCGCCCAAACCAAAAATTCAAAAATTTTGCTGAGAATCATAACCTACCATTATCGGTAGGAAATAAGCTACAATTTCCTGAAAAATTCAAAAATTGCGCCTAAAACTAAAAATTCAAAAATTGCGCCCAAACCAAAAATTCAAAATTTTCGCTGAAAATCATAACCTACCATTATCGGTAGGAAATAAGCTACAATTTTACGAAAAATTCAAAAATTGCGCCTAAAACTTAAAATTCAAAAATTGCGCCCAAACCAAAAATTCAAAAATTTCGCTGAGAATCATAATCTACCATTATCGGTAGGAAATAAGCTACAATTATACGAAAAATTTAAAAATTGCGCCCAAACGAAAAATTCAAAAATAATTTCATCTTCTTATTACTTATAATACAATCATTTTTTTTTCTCATTTCACTTCAATTTTCTTCCCTCTCTATATCTTTATCTTCTTCAAATCAATTTCACATATCATTCACTTTGTTCTTCTTCTTTTTGCTTATTTAAGTAATTTTATCTTCATGCTTATTTTGTTATTTAATTCTTAATACTAATTCTTGCTTTTTATGTAAATTTTAGGTACTTGATGAAGATCCAAAGACAATGATGTGGAAATAGAGAAAATGATTGTGAAGAAAATAACATTAAGATCCAAACGAAAAAGATGAAGATTTTGAAGATAATTAATTAAGCCTTGTAAATAATTTTTGATTTGTAGTTTTGGTCCATAAGAACAACTTATAATTTTGAATATTATGATTTATGTGTAAGGAATGTTTGAATTTTCATATACAATGAATGTTTGATTATTTGTTATGGTTGTATACTTGTGAATTATATATCGATCTATTTTTTTATAATGATTTGAGCAATTTGTTAGATAGGAGAAGTAATGAAAGCTTTATTTTTTTTGAAACAATTGTCTAGTAATTCCTACCACCTTCAAAGCATTTCCTACTGTCTTCATAACATTTCCTACCGTCTTCATAGCATTTCCTACCGTCTTCGTAACATTTTCCAGAATTGATGAATGCGGTAGGTTTTAACTAGTAGGAAATACTGAAGGTGGTAGGAATTGCTTGGTAGGAAATAGCTATTTTTATGTGCTTCTGTTATAAAACCTACCATTTTGGTGCCTCTTGAGTTGGTAGGAAATGCGTTGGTAGGATTTGGTTGGTAGGAAATAGTCCTTGACCAGGGTCAAATGTGACCCCACAAAATGACGTGGCAGTGACCCCCACTCGTGACACGTGGCATGACATGTCAACCTCGTGGCAAGTGACGTGTCGGGGTCCACCGCCATGTGGCCGTCGATGTGGCTGTTGATGTGGCTCGCCACATGGACAGCCATGTGGCATGTGGGACCGTTTAAGAAACAGACCACCAATTCCTACCATCACCAATTCCGACCTGAGCAATTCCTACCATGTCGAATGGTAGGAATTGACACCAATTCCTACCGATTGACCCCCAAAACCTACCATTTTCGTGGTAGGAAAAGGCCGTTTTTGGTGTAGTGTACCTCAATCTCAGTTAGTGCAACTGACATATCTGAACACTAGATTACATCTAGATTTAATTGTGTGAAAGTACTCAATTGTGATGCTAGTGTTTTCAGGAAAACATCGGAAGTCGGTGTAGGCTTGATTGTTCGGGAGACTATCGAATTCATTTTTAGCTTCAAGAATACTTGTATTCAGTATGTTAAGTGATCTGGAAAAAGAGCGACTAATTGTTTAGCTCGTTTATTTGTTTTTCAACCTGATTGCATAGTCGGATGAGGTTTGTTCTGATAGAGTTCCTTTCAAGTTAATGAAATTTGCTCTAA
This sequence comes from Heracleum sosnowskyi, assembly GCA_030848705.1. Classification (NCBI taxonomy): domain Eukaryota; kingdom Viridiplantae; phylum Streptophyta; class Magnoliopsida; order Apiales; family Apiaceae; genus Heracleum; species Heracleum sosnowskyi. Next base: position 17,616,600 of record CM061237.1, read on the forward strand.
ATTTGTCAAAAAAAATCATTTGTATATTTTATCTTTTTTATATATATTAAAAACTAATTATATTTCATCTAAATAAGATGCGTATATACTTAAGATATAGTCAAACTCTCAATTTATTTAGTTTTAACAAATAAAACGTGAAATTCAAAGTGGTGAATAAGATAAATAAAATAGTGGGAGTTTAATTTGTACTAACTAAATTATTGATTATAAAAGTCTAATTTGCTATCCTTTTAATTTTCAACATACGGATGAAAGATGAGCTAATTTAAACCATTACGAATATGTAATTGTAGAATTATGTTACGTTATTAAAAGTAAGTTCCCAGTCCTTCTTCTTTCCCAAATATTTAGGATTACATGTCATAAGCATATGTTCTCATATATTTTGAGGTAAGTGATAATTCAGAATTTAGAATAATAATAAATAAGCTCTTAAAACTTGAGTTATCCTATCTTGCATATTTAAGGATATCAGTTTTGAAACTAATAATTAATAGGAAATAATATATAAGTGAAACAATGTTTATGATGTAAAATTGTAATAGTAATCAAATGTCTTTTAAGTACTTTGTTTACCTGGCATACCTAAATCTGTTAGAGTAAAGTGTATTTTATATATTCGCATTTTGGGTGCAGACCATTTGTGATACTAGACTTCTAAAACTATCATTTGTTATACTGCACTTTTAATTTTTTTGCAATACATGTACTTATGTCTAATTCCATTATTTTTTCAATGGTGTTATGCCCAAATATGGGTAGGGGCTCAAAACAGACCCATTATGAGAATTGATGAAAAGACTGGGTTCACGATTAATGGTCCACAAATATTGTGCAGCTCTCGTACCGCTATGTTGACAAGGACTGTGTAACGCTATGTTGACCAAGACCTTATAGGGTGACACGTGACAACATTATGAAGAAGACACTTAACTTCTATGAAGATAAATAAATAATATGGTAGTGAGAGGACTCCTCTCATCATATTGACAAGGAGCCAGGAAGGAGGAGAGGACTCCTCCCATCAAATTAGCAAGGAGTCAGACGAGATGAGAGGATTCTTCCCATCATATTAATATAGAGGACTCATCCACTCAAATTAATAGAGAATACTCATCTCCTCATATCAGCAGAGATGACTCCCCTCCTCATACAACAGAGATGACTCATCCACTCATATTAATAGAGAGGATTCCTCTCCTCATATCAACAAAGAGGACTCCTCCCCTCATATTTATATAGAAGACTTATTTCCTCATATTACCAGAGAGGACTCCTCTCATCGTATCAGCAGAAAGGACTCCTCATCCCATCATATCAGCAAAGATGACTCCTCATCCCATAATATCAGCAGAGTGGACTAATCGTCCCATCATATTAGCAGAAAAGACTCCTCATATCATATTCGTATAAAGGCCTTCTCCCATCATATTAGTAAGAATCCAGGCAAGAGGAGAAGACTCATCTCCTCATATTAAAAAAGAGGTCCAAACGACAGGAGAGGACTCATCCCCTCATATTAAAAAGCAGACAGACAAAAGAAGAGGACTCATCTGCTTCTCTCATCATATCAACAAGAGGCCTTCTCTCATCATACTTTAAGAAGACTTAAAAATACATATGAGAACATAAGCTCACATGTTAGTTGGATAGAAAATATAATTGTGATAACTTTTGACTACAAGGCCCTACGAGGTCGCTTCTCAAGGTCCCTACGGGACTGGATTGTGCTTTGAAGGACCCTTCGAGGTCAGCATCACTTACATATTCTTGGAATCACATCACATGAAGACATCTCATAATATCAAGATAAGAAGGCCCATGACCAGAACCTCAGAGGACGCATGGGTGGATCACTCTGCATGGCTAGACTTTCACGAGACGCATGCACTATCCCGGGATCGTATTGCACGGCAAGTCCCTAAGGGGTCGCGTGCGAGGTTCTTCAGGGTCACATCTCTATACCTCTCCATGAGGTCTCTTCGCTCACAACTCCATGACATATGAATACAGCCCCACAGGCTTGGGTCATGGCTAGTTACGGGCTTCTATACGGCGGCCCATCAACGTCCTGCGGACTTGGGCCCCGATGGACCGGACCAAACCCTAAGCCGTTTAGGTAACTTGTTGAAAGGCATATGTCTAGGCCTATTTGTAAACACCGAGGATTCTACTCAACTTTAATTAAGATGTAATAAGTAAATAATAAAAATCAAATGTCACAGGAATCTCAGAAGATTATATCTATCAAAGAATGAAGATTAAAGTCATCTACAGACTTGAAGTGATTCTACATTGAAAGAAGCTCAATTTATTGATCAAGCCTCAGTGAAGTATTCAAGCTCAGTGGATTTATTAAAGTGACGGAGATTTCAAGTGGTGACAGAAAAAGATACTGGTTACGGAGTTCTTGAATGAGAAGGAAGTGAATCACTGCTTAAAGTCAAACAGATAAAGAACAGACATTGTCGTTAGTCACTCATGAACCAGACAGTGCATCGAGTGTCAACGTACTATTGTGTTTGTTATTTATCTAAGTTTTAAGTGATTCTGGAATTGTTTGAGAAGTCAACTAATTCTATTTATTCTCTTATAAATAATTAATATTATTAAGTATATTATTTATTAATTTAATTCTGCAAAGAATTAATTTAATACATAATTTATTTAGTTAATTATTTAAATTAGAATAAATTTGAACTAGGAAGACTTAGGTTTGAACTAGGAAGACTTAGTTTATTAAACTAGGTGAGTCTTCCCGATTGTCTTCCTAGGCCAATCCATTGTCTTCCCGATTGTCTTCTTAATACAATCACTGTCTTCCCGAGAGTCTTCCAAGGCTAATTTGATTGTTTTCATGATAGTCTTCCTAGTGCAAATTGTGTTCTGTTTAAATGATTTGCACGTGGGTTTTGATTAAAAAGAAATGGTCATGTGTTCAGTATAAAGACAAGGCAACAGAAGACATTACTTTATCATTCCATTTACAACAAAAGACACAGAAGATCAAAACATTACATTCCTTCACAGTCTTTACTCCTCAACTGTCCGAGCATTCATTTTCTACCAGTGAACTTAATTCTTGTTTGTTTGTAACATTTAATCCTTGAGAATCAATTCACTTGTACTTCTTTGACTTTCTAGCGGATCATAGTCCCTAGATTTCATATCGAACTACTTTTTAGTATTCGATCCTTTTTATTACAAAAATAGATAAATTCATGTCGAATTTATTCTAGATTTGTTTTATAAAGTTCTTTGTAATCAGTGATCAAAATTGTAACACCCCTAAAGTTTAATAGAGTTTCTATTTAACTTGAATATTGTTTCAGTTTTTATTCCGCATTAATTTGTTCTAAATTGTTTAATCTTAAAAGAACAAATTTCGATAAAACGGTATAGTTTGTATTCAACCCCCCTTCTACAAACTTATCAGGACCTAACAATTGGCATCAGAGACTTTTGATTGATATACAAATCAAAGATCCAATTGTTTTGAGATTTTTCTTAAACTCTGATTTTTTATTTTTCCTAAAAATCTCAAAAGATGTCTACTACACAGAAAGTGGGTACAGTCAAAATCCCAATGTTCAGCAAGGAGCATTATCCAATGTGGAAGAAGAAAATGCTTCTATTTCTTAAGGTTCCAAATCCTAAATACATTGATGTGCTGAAGAACGGTCCCAAAGTCCCTATGATTATTGAGGGAGAACTCATTGAGAATAATGTTGTTACTAGGGCTGCTAGAATGTACCCTAAAGATGCCAAGGATTACACTCCTGATGAGAAAGAGGATGTTACCTTGGATTCCTGTCTTCAGTTGATCCTTATTGATTGTCTTGATCCTATCATGCATAATCATGTCCTAAATTGTGATACTTCCAAACACATTTGGGGAACCATAGAGATAATCAATGAGGGGACAGAGGAAGTTAGGGAGAATATGCTGGAAATTCTCACCTCACAATATGAGCATTTCAGATCAAACCCTGGTGAAGGTATCTCTCAGGTTTTTGAGAGATACAACAAATTAATCAATGATCTGAATCTCAATGGGAAGCACTACACCAACAAGGAGATTAACAAGAAGTTCCTTCTTACACTTCCACCTCATTTGGAGCACAAAATATCTGCCATTAGAGAAGCAAGAGATATGAATGAGATTGCTTTGGAGAGAGTGTATGGTGTTCTGAAGACCTATGAGCTGGAGCAGATTCAACAAAGGGAGCTGTATGGAACTTGGAAGATTGTTAGTACTTCTACTGCACTGGCTGCTGAAGTCCCACAGAAACTGGAAGTGAAGACTGTTCAACCTTCCAGTTCTAACATGAATGTCATTGATGCTGAATATGGATTAACATCCATTGATCAATCTGGTGGTGACTTCTATTCTTTAGAAGAACTTGATCAGCTGGAGGATGGTGATTTGGCTTTGATAGTCAGGAAGTTTGGGAAGTTCAGATTCAAGAGGAATCCCAATCTTAAGTTTAGGCCCAGATTTCAGAGAGGTGGATCTTCCTCTTCAAGTGGCACAAGGGGTGGCTACAAAACTGGAACTGTGGAAAGGAGCACAATCAGATGCTACAATTGCAATGAGTTGGGTCACTTTGCTACTGAATGCAGAAAGCCAAAGCAAGTGACTAGAAACACATTTGATTCTAGCAAGAAGAACAAGATTGGGAAAGCCTATGTTGCTGAGGGAAAGAGTTGGGATGACACTGATAGTGATGAAGAAGCAGGTGAGATTGGGAACCTTGCTTTAGTGGCTAAAGAGGCAAGCACTTCATCTGCATACATGTCAGAGGTAAAGTTTACTGATACTGAAATGATTCGTCATCTTGGTGGCACCTTAGATTGTGCACGCACTGAAAATGATAGAATAATTCTTTTAAACACAAATCTTGAAAATGAGATAAAAGAATTAAAACTAGTGCATGTTAATCAGGATGAACTTGTTGAGAAAATAGCTTTTCTTGAGAATAGGGTTAAATGTTATATTCAACTGGAAACCATTCTTAAGAAAGAGATTAGTGAGCTGAAGACTAAAGCCAATGCTTACTTTAATTCTTGCAAGACTGCTAAAGAGATTCTCAATAAACAAGCTATGGGTAATCATGTCAGTATAGGTTATGATTATAATGAGGCCATTGGATTGCTTGGAATTAATTCCCCTTGTAGAGTCAGATCTGAAGAAAGGGGTGTTCCAAATGTGCTTAAGGGTATTGAAACACCCTTTTGTAAGGAGTCCGAAGCAGAACCTCTGAATGAAGACTCTATTATCATTGCAGAGGAGATTCGTGAAGAAGATCTTGCTTTGGAAGTTGCTCAGTCCAAAAAGTGTATATCTGATATTCCATTCAAAGTTGCTACAACTAAAAAGACTAAGTCAGATATCCATAAGTTGGATCAAAACAACTGTAGAAATAACATGCCTGCTGTTAATTCTTCTCATAAAGAATGTGGTGTGATTAATTGCATGTCTTGTGCTTTTAATGTTATGTATGCTTACTTTAATAAAAAACATGTATCTAAAGATAAGACTGCTCCACGCCAACATGTTAATAATAAGAAGCATGTTAAAGCTAAGACAACTAGTCCTCCCAAGACTAGAGTGGATTCATTTATCCCTAAGCCTACTCAGAAATGTGTTAAGGCTGGCTATAAATGGAAACGCTCTTTTGTGAAAGAGGATGAAGTAGTTGTAGCTAAAAAGGTTGTTTTGCCTGACAAAGGCCAGTTCTTTAAGTATGTCGGACCCAATCAAATTTGGGCTCCGAAGAAGGTCTAATCAATTTGATATTGCAAGGAGTTAAACAGGTAAACCGTGTTATGTGGATTCTTGACAGTGGCTGTTCAAGGCATATGACCGGAGATAGAGCCCTGCTATCAGATTTGGTTGAGAAAGCTGGCCCAGTAGTTACCTTTGGAGATAATAGCAAGGGTATTACGAAAGGATATGGATGTTTGAAGTTTGGAAATGTTATCATTGAAGATATATCATTTGTGGAAGGTCTGAGATTCAATCTTCTCAGCATCAGTCATTTCTGTGACAGAGGATATGCTGTTTCCTTTGAAAGAGATAAATGTCAGATCCTTCACAAGAAGAATGGAAAGCCTACTCTTCAAGGAGTAAGGAAAGGTGACTTTTTCATAGCTGATCTGCACTCTGATTCTCAAGATGAAGTTAGATGTTTCTATGCTAAAGCTTCATCAGATGAGAGTTGGCTATGGCACAAGAAGATGTCTCACCTTAACTTCAAAACCATGAACTCTTTAGTCAAGAGGGAATTGGTTAGAGGTTTGCCTCAGATGGAATTTACACAGGAAGGACTGTGTGAGGCATGTCAGAAAGGAAAGTCAAAGAAAGCTTCTCACAAGGGCACTGACACATCATCAATAACTGAACCACTTCAGCTACTGCACATGGATTTGTTTGGTCCAGTTAATGTGATGTCCATGTCAAAGAAACAATATGCACTTGTGATTGTTGATGACTTTTCTAAATATACATGGGTTTTATTCCTACATTCCAAGGATGAGACCCCACACCTGGTGATTGACCATATAAAGTTGATTGAGCTGGATTCTAGATTCCCTGTGAGAGCCATAAGGTCAGATAATGGTACTGAATTCAAGAATGCAATTCTAAATGACTTTTGTACTGATAAAGGAATAACAAGACAGTATTCTGCCCCTAGAACTCCTCAACAAAATGGAGTAGTGGAAAGAAAGAATCGTACATTGATTGAAGCTGCAAGGACTATGTTAAGTGAGTCTAAACTTCCAATGTACTTTTGGGCTGAAGCAGCTAATACAACTTGTTATACTCAGAATCGAACTTTAATCAACAAGGACTTAATGAAGACTCCGTATGAGATCATGAACAACAAGAAACCAACTATCAAGTACTTTCATGTATTTGGAGCAAAATGCTTTGTGCTTTTAGATGACAATGTTAAACGTGGCAAGTTTGAGGCCAAGGCACAAGAAGCTATTTTTGTTGGTTATTCCAGAAGATCTTACAGAGTCTACTTGGTTGGTAGTCACACAGTAAAGGAAAGTGTCAATGTTACTTTTGATGACACTAAGCTCCCTAATATCCAAAAAGAAGACACATCTGAAAAGCTAAAGTTTGATGACTTGCCAGACTCAGAATCAGATGATGTAGCCCCACCTGAAGTTATTGCTGGTAATGATAATAAAAATGATGATAATGATCATGGTGGTGGTGGTGGAAACACTGGTAACAATGGAGATACCACCAACACTGGAGAAGAATCATCAAGGCAATCAAGCAACAACTCAGGGCGAGCAAATGAAGGATCATCTAGTCACTCACAACATCAAAGTGAATTTCAAGGCGAATCATCAAGATCAAATCCTCCTAGACAGTCTGTATGGAATAGAGCTCATCCTTTTGAGCTGATCATTGGTGATCCAGAGGTTGGAGTTAAAACTAGAAGTGCTACTCAGAATGAATGTCACTATTCAGCATTTCTATCTACAATGGAGCCAAAGAAAACTGAGGAGGCACTGACTGATCCAGATTGGGTGATTGCTATGCAAGATGAACTCAATCAGTTTGAACAACAGCAAGTCTGGAAGCTGGTACCCAGGCCAAAGAACAAGAAAGTAGTTGGTACAAGATGGGTATACAGAAACAAGCTAGATGAGGATGACATTGTTACAAGGAACAAGGCAAGACTGGTTGCACAAGGGTATTCACAAGATGAAGGCATTGATTATGATGAAACCTATGCACCAGTGGCTAGACTTGAGGCCATCAGGATGTTCTTAGCATTTGCGGCTTATTCCAAGTTTAAAGTCTATCAAATGGATGTTAAGAGTGCATTCCTGAATGGTGAGCTTGATGAAGAAGTGTATGTGGAACAGCCCCCTGGCTTTGAAAATCAGGAGCTGCTAGACTTTGTGTACTTTCTCTTCAAGGCTATCTATGGTCTCAAACAAGCCCCAAGAAAATGGTATGACACTCTCTCTGGTTTTCTTGTAGAAAATGGTTTTGTTAGAGGCATCATAGACAAAACTCTTTTTTCAAAGAAACACAAAAATGATATGATATTAGTCCAAGTCTATGTGGATGACATCATATTTGGATCTACTAATGATAATCTCTGTAAGAGATTTGCTGAGCTTATGCAGAGTAAGTTTGAAATGAGTATGATGGGTGAGCTGAAGTTCTTTCTTGGATTGCAAGTAAGTCAAAGGTCAAATGGTATATTTATTTGTCAATCCAAGTATCTCAAAGAACTCCTCAAGAAATATCACATGGAGGATTCAGCATCAGCAAGGACTCCATCTTCAACAGCAATCAAACTTGGAGCTTCTGACAAATCTATCAAGGTAGATGTTACAAGCTACAGAGGTATGATTGGCTCCTTACTCTATCTTACTGCTAGTAGACCAGATATTATGTATGCTACATGCTTGTGTGCAAGGTTCCAAGCGGACCCCAGAGATGTACATCTCGTTGCTGTGAAAAGAATCTTGAGATATCTTAAGGGTACACCTAATCTAGGTATCTGGTACCCTAAAGATTCTGATTTTAATCTTATTGGATATACAGATTCTGACTATGCAGGTAGTGTTATTGATAGAAAGAGCACCTCCGGGAGTTGTCAATTTCTAGGAGGTAGGTTGATTTCCTGGTATAGCAAGAAACAGCAAACAGTTTCCAATTCAACAGCAGAAGCTGAATATATTGCTGCTGGAAGTTGTTGTGCTCAGATCCTATGGATAAGGAATCAATTGAAGGACTATGGTTGTGTATTAAACAAAATCCCTATTTTATGTGATAATACAAGTGCCATAGCAATCTCCAACAACCCTGTACAGCACTCGAGAACAAAGCACATTGATATCAGGTATCATTTCATCAGAGAACATGTCATGAATGGAACTGTGGAGTTACATTTTGTACCCACAGAAGAACAAACTGCAGATATATTCACTAAATTTCTTGACGAATCCACATTTACTAAGTTAGTTAGTAAGTTGGGTATGTTGAACAGTCTTAGTGATTGAAAATATCTCTGTCTGTTTGTTCTTATCTAAAAATCATTTTTCTCTTGTGGTTGTTTAGTGATTTTACTGTTTATTCTTGTTAATAATTGCATGTTTGTTGATTTAAATGGTTCTGAATATTTTATTTTCTTTAAAAATATTTTTCTCATATTTTTTAAGTGGAGAAATGTATTTTTATTGAAAATATATTTATTTAGAATTATTTAGATATTTTTCAGATTGTAAATATTGTTGTTTAAATATTTCTGCAAGTTTATATTAATTTTATGCATTTCTATAATATTCTGCATATTTTTCTAGGATTTATAGAATTTTCTGTGAATTTTTCTAGATTTTTAAGTATTTTTCATCCATTTTTATATTAATTCTGCATTTTTCTGTAAATAATTCAATTTAATTCTGAGTTTTTCTGTAAGTCTTCCCAGTTTTACACTAGGAAGACTACCGGGAAAACAAGGGATTTTTCTGTATTTATTTTAATTTTATTCTCAGTTTATTCTAAGTCTTCCCAGTTTAACACTAGGAAGACTACCGGGTAAACTTCGTGTTTTGTTTTTTTGTTTTTTTTCCTTTTTAATTTAAGTCTTTTCCTAAGTCTTCCCAGTTTTTAAACTAGGAAGACTATCGGGAAGACTTAGAAATATTAGTTTTATTTTCTGATTTTTCTTTTATTTCTTTTCGGAAAACTTACTAATTTGTATTAGGAAGACTACCAGGAAGACTATTCTAAGTCTTCCCGATTGTCTTCCCAATACAAATTTATAAAAAAAACCTGTTCATATTTCTTTTCCTTTTCAGTTTATTCTTAAATTATATATATACATACACTGCATACATACGCATTTTCCATTCAGTTTTTTTTTGCCTTATCAGTTTTTCAAACTCTCCCCTTTCGAATTCTATCAATTCTGCAGAAACCATTGATCTTGTTTCAATATTGCTCAAGTATTTACTTAGCAAAACACTTTTCATTCTCTTAAAATCAATCTGTTAAGTCGAAGTGCTGCTAATTTTTTTTAAAAAAATCAATTCGACTTGATTGTTCTTTTCTTGCTAAGTGATTACCTGTGTTAGTGATCTTGTGTTTCTGAGAGAGTAAATCTGTGTGTGTTTACTGTGTGTGTTCTTGAGATTCAAGTGCCCAATATTCTTTTTGCATTTCAAAATTCTAAGTTCGACTTTTGGGATTTAAAATTTAAAATTGGTTAATTTTAAATAGAATTTAATTTTGTGGATTTTAATTAATTTTAATTAATTCTAAAAATCCCTAAAATTTTAATTTTATTTTAAATTAATTAAAATTTCTTGTTTTATCTAAATGGATCCTAATTTTGAACTTGTGTTAAATAATTATGTTGGTAATTTTGATCCTGTAAAATGCAAGGTGGAACGCTTTAGACCTTGGATTCAATTTTTAAATAGCGAGACGTGTATCAGTCATGCTATTTGTGCCAATGCACCTCTAAAAATTGATCATTTAAGGTTTTTGTGTTCAAGTGTTGTTATTGCTGGAAATTCAAAATCTTTTTCGTTTAATATTTTAAACCAGCAATACACAGTCACTTTTGAGTTATTCTGTGATGTGTTGCATTTTCCAAAGGACAGGTTTGATCCTTTACCCACTGATGATGAGTTATCACAGTTCTTCGTGAATATTCATCATCAGGGTCCCTTACAAATGATTAAGATGTCCAAAAGTTTTGTTGTAAGGGAATGGGATCTGTTCTTTGATACTATAGCTAGGGTATTTGGTAACTGCACAAAAACAAACTTTCATTGCATTACCAGTCTTAATCAATATATTGCCTATGCTATAGTATTTGGTCGTAGATTGAACTTTGCTGAGATTCTGTGGAACCTATTGCTCAACATGCTTGCTCACTCTAGGAGAGATTCTGATAATGGTGTGAAAGTAAAGTGTTGGTACCCTCGCTTTCTAACTCTTATCATTAATCATCTTCTCACTGCTGAGCAGGTAGAACTACTTCGAGAAGCACGATTTGAAACCTCTCCAACCACAGACACCAAATTCTACACCAGACTTGATGTCTCATCCAAATTCCTCAATATACCTGTTCTTGTTTCACCACTGATGAGTCAATTTATTCATCTTCCTATCTTTGGTGAACAAGTTCCTGAACCACATCCAGTACCACTATAGGTAGTTATTCCTATCCATGCATCTTCTTCTGGTTCTTTAATTCAAACCCAAGTGGTTGTTAGGGCTGACCCAGAGATTGTAGAACCACAGTCTCTGACCCAGGTCATAGAGCCAAACAGAGAGTCAAACACTCCTGATACTCAACCTGAGCTTAATAGTCAAACCAGTTCAAGAAGTGTTAGAGAAATAACTGCAATGAGTGTTCCCACAGCTCTGTCTCCACCCTTAAAGAAAAGAAGAACCTATAGGGAGACAACTGTAAGCCCATCTGTATCCTCTCAAAAGGATATGGACATTGATATGGCCACTACACAGTCTCTGGAGACATCGTCTCAACAGGGTGGATCTATTGAAATTCGCCATAGGGCCATGGCATCTTGTACTGAGTCAAGCACACTCCCATTACTCACAATGGGAGAAGATATCCATATAGATGACACTCAGGACACCATGTCAGGAGAGCACTTTACTTTTGATTTTGAAACAGTGCCTACCATAGTTACGGTAGAAGTGCCTTCACAGGCATCTGAGGGAAAATCTGATTCTTCGCCAACTCAAATAGAATCATTTTCTCCCCTCCCAGAGGGAACATCTCTGGCTCCCCTAAGGGATTTTTCACTCGCAGTTTATACTGGAGAAAGTGAAAGGCAACCTGATGAGTCTGTCCCTGAAGAAATTCAGTATACAATGTCAAATATTTTGACAGACTCATTCAGGGATCGGGAATTGCGAACTCCCATTGCACCACCACTGACCTCTCTTGAAGGGGCTAGGGTGATTTTTAATGCAGGTACATCTTCTGAAAATCTGGAAAGACAGTTAGTGGTGAGAGATATGAATCAAACACCGAGTGAAACACAAGCACGTGAGTTGAGTGAAACACCACTGAGAGCAATTGAAGTGAGTGCACACACTGACACAAACACTGCTTTGTTATTAAACCAGCTAGCTGATCTCCAAAGGAAGTTACAAGAAACCCAGGCTGAGAACAATCTTTTGAAAGCACAAGTGGTTGCACAATCTACCACCTCTGTATCAAATCAGCTGGGTACTGTGAAAGATGACCAGGAAGGATTGAAGATTAATCTACTCCCGAAGCTGAATTCAATCCAACAATCTCAAGTGCTGGTGGCTTCAGACATCTCTGAACTTCCAACGTCAAATGCTCAGATATCAGAGAATATCAAGGAGATTGCTTCTATTTCTAACAAGGTGGACTTTATTCTGCAAACATCTGATGAAAACTAGAGGTTTAATGAAGAAAGGATGTCTAAGATTGAAGGAGGAATGGAGCATCTTAATGAAGGGATGAAGCACCTATACTATATGATCAAGAAATCACATCAACCTACTGAAGAGCAAAGAACTTTCTTTGAGGGAGATGATGAGGATGAGGATGATGCTGATGAAAGAGGAGATAGTAGAGAAAGAGGAGAGATAAGGAGGACATCTGAGGTGAATCCTAGGGCTTCCACAGCTCAAACTGTAGAGGATTCCTCAACTAAGGGGGAGAAGGAGAAAGATAAGGGGAAAGGTAAACAATCAATGGAGGAGTCTGCTTTTGATGATGCCTACTACTACCATGGTGAACAGGATGACTTCCACTTTGACACATCTGGTGATCTGGAGAAGACCATACCTGAAGAAGCTTTTGGTGAGGAGGAGGTTGAGGAGGCAGCCAATTTTGACGATTGGGAAGATGAAGCTGAATTATATACACCTGACCCTTTGTTTCAAAAGGAGTTGAAGAAGCAACAGGCAGAACTAAGGAGAAAGGAGGATGAGAATGCTAAGGTCTCCGACATCATATCTCAGAAGTTAAAAATTCAAAAGGCTGAACATGAAGACAAACAACGTCTTCATAGTATCCATGTCAAAGAAAGGAGATTGGATGTGAGGATGAAGCAAGGAAGCAATTGGGATAAAGCAAGGGAGATGTTTGATATCCCTCAGAGAGGCACAAACAATGATACTACTTTTCTGAAGCTGCTTGAGAAAATCAGAATTGTTAATCCAGACAACTCATTATATATGAAGGCATTGAAGGAAGATATCTTAAGGATTACGTCTGCATTTGATCAAGTAAGACAAGAACTGTTCATCTATGTCTCAAGTGCTCTTGAAGGGTCATTCACTGTTTTTCTTGAACTACTCCAAAGAAGATCTCTCTCTGAATTGTGGATTCTGATGAGTAAGGTTAAGAGATCTTCTTGCTTGAACGAGCTTCTGTATGACCGGCTGAGAGATTCTGCTATAAAGGCCAGCCCTCAAGTTGTACATTTTCCTTATGAAGTCAAAATCTACAGAGGTACAACTTTGGAGACTGTAAGGCTGGATCCTGATTCTTTGAAGCTACAGACTGCAATGCAACTGGTGAAGTTGGAGAATCTTCTGAGAACATCTGGGTTTGCTACTGTAGAAAAGTCTGAAGTTGCTGATATGATTTCAGACTACTGCACGGAGAAAGTACCAAGGTATGCTCAGATGAAGAACAGATTGAAGAAGATCACCAATCAACCAGTAATGCCAAATGGTGTGGTTTCTGAAAGTGATCGTGTCCTTGACAAAGATCTTCTAGTCACCTTGGCAGAAGCTGAAGAAGGTGAAATTAGAGACTAAAGGCATGATGTAGTTAGCTCAATTTGTAAATGTTATATGTTTAGAGCTAGGTAAATCAAGATAAGGAAATGTATTCATATGTTCAGGCTAGAGGAACATCTATCTTGTATTTATCTTTATTGTTTGATTCTGGAAATTGTTATATTTAATCCAGAACTTTTTATTATTTGCTTGGCTCTTAAAAGTCTTATCTTTTCTTGTTTTAGTTGAGTTATCCTCTAGAGTATTTGGTTGTTATTGTCTAACAAACAAATAGGGGAGATTGAAAGACATATGTCTAGGCCTATTTGTAAACACCGAGGATTCTACTCAACTTTAATTAAGATGTAATAAGTAAATAATAAAAATCAAATGTCACAGGAATCTCAGAAGATTATATCTATCAAAGAATGAAGATTAAAGTCATCTACAGACTTGAAGTGATTCTACATTGAAAGAAGCTCAATTTATTGATCAAGCCTCAGTGAAGTATTCAAGCTCAGTGGATTTATTAAAGTGACGGAGATTTCAAGTGGTGACAGAAAAAGATACTGGTTACGGAGTTCTTGAATGAGAATGAAGTGAATCACTGCTTAAAGTCAAACAGATAAAGAACATACATTGTCGTTAGTCACTCATGAACCAGACAGTGCATCGAGTGTCAACGTACTATTGTGTTTGTTATTTATCTAAGTTTTAAGTGATTCTGGAATTGTTTGAGAAGTCAACTAATTCTATTTATTCTCTTATAAATAATTAATATTATTAAGTATATTATTTATTAATTTAATTCTGCAAAGAATTAATTTAATACATAATTTATTTAGTTAATTATTTAAATTAGAATAAATTTGAACTAGGAAGACTTAGGTTTGAACTAGGAAGACTTAGTTTATTAAACTAGGAAGACTCACAAGTGAGTCTTCCCGATTGTCTTCCTAGGCCAATCCATTGTCTTCCCGATTGTCTTCTTAATACAATCACTTTCTTCCCGAGAGTCTTCCAAGGCTAATTTGATTGTTTTCATGATAGTCTTCCTAGTGCAAATTGTGTTCTGTTTAAATGATTTGCACGTGGGTTTTGATTAAAAAGAAATGGTCATGTGTTCAGTATAAAGACAAGGCAACAGAAGACATTACTTTATCATTCCATTTACAACAAAAGACACAGAAGATCAAAACATTACATTCCTTCACAGTCTTTACTCCTCAACTGTCCGAGCATTCATTTTCTACCAGTGAACTTAATTCTTGTTTGTTTGTAACATTTAATCCTTGAGAATCAATTCACTTGTACTGCTTTGACTTTCTAGCGGATCATAATCCCTAGATTTTATATCGAACTACTTTTTAGTATTCGATCCTTTTTATTACAAAAATAGATAAATTCATGTCGAATTTATTCTAGATTTGTTTTATCAAGTTCTTTGTAATCAGTGATCAAAATTGTAACACCCCTCAAGTTTAATAGAGTTTCTATTTAACTTGAATATTGTTTCAGTTTTTATTCCGCATTAATTTGTTCTAAATTGTTTAATCTTAAAAGAACAAATTTCGATAAAACGGTATAGTTTGTATTCAACCCCCCTTCTACAAACTTATCAGGACCTAACACTTGTCCTACAAGAACTACGTGTGGCTTGACCCCCTATAAAAGGGTACGTAGGCCTCTTGTTTACAGGTGATTTGGCAGTTTACAGCGAGAGAAAATAAACGCTTTTTCTCTAACATTCTTCGAATCAACAAGCAAGATCAGCTACAAAATCCATCAGCTTTTGTCCCGTGTTCTTCTTCAGAACAACTACAAATTATCATATTTTGATCCGTGACTCCAGCAACCTCCAAAAATACTGTCATACCAATTTCTCCCTGTAACAATGGGAATTTTTTTCTTTTTGTCATTATCTTCTTTCTCAATCCCATTTCCATCATTGTTAAAACTTTTGAGGAATTAAAATTTAGATATCTCATTCATTTCTTAACGAAATCAAGTAATTCAAGTTGCAACATAATCATCTTCTCTTCCTCTACAATTGATATTGATTTTCACTATCAATATTCTAATTTGATAAAAGTAATTTCAAAGGACATAACTTAAAAATTTATACCTTGGTTGAAGTTTGTTATATATATATATAAGTTCGTGAAAGTAAATCTTTGATAGTTATAATTGATATCCCATTTTAGAGGAGAAAGAGATTATTCAAATGCAATTTAAATGAGTCTATTATTATAAAATAGATGATAAATTCGAGTTTTAAGTTTTCGCAAAGATTATCAATGTTGAAAATGAGTTTGAGAAAGAAGATTATTGATAAAAGACGAATTTACCCCTGAATTTCATAATAGCGTTAAATTAATTTGATACAAGTACTCACATTGTAAAAATGTTAGAAGTCTAGTATAACAAGTGGTAGTTTTAGAAGTCTAGTAAATCAACTGGTCTGACACCTAAAATATGGGTACACAAAGTGCATTTTCCTCAATTTTTTATGCACGCTCAAAATTTTATATAATTATTAAGTTTAAAAACTACATTTAACTATGATTTATTTAAATTTTAGATAAATTTAATTGATGAAAAACTTTTTAACAAGATTGTTGCATGATTTTTAAAATTATTTAAAGGCTAAAACAATAATCATAATAATATCTCATAATTATTTGTATCATTATATCTTATACTATTTTCCATGTTTTATGTATTTTTTAAATATATACATACTTTTGTATAATATCTAATGTATATATCATTTAGTATATATTAAACCTACAAATTTAGGTATTACTTATTTTTGTAGATTTTTGGAACTTTTGTAGATTTTTGGTAACACGAATAGCTTAAATTTTACAACTCGTGTATATAAAAGTACACAATTTAGGATAACATTATACAAATAGTTAGATACGAGGTATTTCAAATACACAAAATGCACTATAATACTTAAGATACACACACGACATAAAGTTTATATTTTTAGTTATACAAAATGCATTTCATTCGCAAATTTATCACTATACATATTATATAAAATATGTATATTAATATGACATCAAATTTTGTATAGATGATATTTATTATATATGTAACGATTAACATAGTGTTGGAGTTCTATTAAGCGTTGGATCTAAAATAATTTTTGAATATATAATACATAAGTATTAATTTATATTCGTTGTATCAATTATCTTTGAAAAAAATCGGTGCACAAGTTGCTTGAATTTTACGATTTGAGTACATAAAATGCACAATTTAAATACATAGATACATCAGTGCATTAATTGATAGATCAGATATATTTTAAATATGAAACTACATAATTGATATTTTGGTACACTAACTCCAAAAAAACGTATTATAATTATAAAAGTTGTATTTAACATGCAAATATATCATTGTAGAGCATATATAATGTAAAATAAATATATTTATATGATGTGAGACGTTAGGTAGAAAATATCTATTATATATGCTATATGTATCACATTGTTATGTATAATTATGGATGACTCTACATAGCTCCGACCTTTGATCTTTCATCCATGTATAACTTAGACTTTTGACTTTACAAATTCACAACTCTTGGCTTTACAAGTTCATGTGACCTCTATTTTAGAGGCCTATAAATAGACATCAAACTTAAGATTGTAGATAGACAAATACATAATAAAATCTATGATTTCCCCTCTCTTCTATGTGCTCTCTATATAGTATAATATATTATTTATATAACATGTTATCATCAAAATTAAGCAAGTAAGAAGTACGCTACAAGAAAGATGAGTGAAGCAGTTGTTCTAATACATTAAGGTGTGTTTCAGATAACACCCAAAAGTACCTAACATACTACCTAAACCTAAACGGTACCATCTTTGTACTAACATGTTTTATATTATATGTTCCTGATTGTTTTCGGTGTAATTCACATGCATGAATGGTTCTGAGTTTTTCATTCTCTGTTATTTATAATCTGACTTTATAGAAACAGTTTGTTTATCTTTTAATGACATGGATCCTATGATTATTTTATTCAAAATTTAAAATTGAATGTTGGCATGCATGCATATTCTGATAGTAATATATTACAGCATGTTTTGCTCCTGGTGCATCTAATAAAATTTGATACTATATGATTTACTATGGTGGAGAACTAGTGGTTCTATATCCTAGTAGTGGTCTAGTGGATTCTCTCTAAATTACTGTACATGAAAATGGTGTAGGTTTTTAAGATAGGCTTTAATATAACATGTGTTGTAAGTTTCTGTCTGGTTAATGATCTTTTGTCCCTCTAGTGATTCTCACTTTTAAATAAATTAAAATTTTATTAGGAATCCAAGAGGTATATATACTTCATTAGTTTTCTTGTATTTTCTATATTTTACTATAAAGACATACTAGGTGACTAGGTCAGGTTTCGATGATCCTTTTTATATGATCACTTTTATAGTAAATTTACTCAACTTTATAATTGTGTGCCATGTGTTTACAAATATATAATTTATTTTGTATGAGAATCGACGGTTCATATAGTATACTGATGAAATTTTCTTTTGCATCCTTATTAGTTAATACACAAACACCCATATATATCCAACGGGTTTCACACCTGCAGGTTTTTGGACAATTGGTCCAAAAACTTGACGTTTTTCAAGTGATTTTAATTCTGCCTCAATAGCATCTTTCCATTTTGGCCAATCATTTCTTCTTTTACATTCATAGATCGATCTAGATTCATGATCCTCAATTTCTTCAGAAATGTCAAGAGCAGCTGCATATGCAAATATTTCATCCATGACAATTTCTTTTCTATTCCACCTTTTTCTTGAAATGATATAATTTATCGAGATCTCTTCATTGTCCTCAATTTCAGGCGTTTGATCATCTTTTGAAGACGTCTCTTTAGTGATCAATTCTATTTCATTTGGAATGATGTCATTTGATATACCAGCTTGTTTATCAAGTTTATTTGATTGTCTAGGATTTTTTATCTTTGGATCCAATAGGTCTACCACGCTTCTGGCGTGCTTTAGACTCATTTGCTAGCATGCTTTTATTCCCTTTATCAGGAAATTTAATTTTTACAAGGAACATTAACAGCTAGTATATGTGACTTCGTCACTGTCTTGACATCAGTAAATGCATCTGGTAATTTATTTGTCACTTCTTGTAGGTGGATGATCTTTTGGACTTCAAGTTCACATTGATTTGTGCGAGGATCATAATGAGACAGAGATACTACATTCCACAAAAAAAATCTTTCTTTTTCAAATTTGGACTTATCTCCCCCTAATGCAGGATAAACTGTCTCATCAAACTGACAGTCGGGCTAATCTTGCCTTGAACAAATCACCAGTTAAGGGCTCCAAATATTTTATTATTGAGGGAGAGTCAAACCCAACGTATACCCTAATCTTCTTTGGGGTCCCATTTTTGTCCGTTGGGGAGGAGATATTGGAACATAAACCGCACACCCAAAAACTCTTAAGTGAGAAATATTTGGTTCTTGACCATTTACAAGCCGCAATAGGGAACTTTTATGATAAGCAGTCGGTCTTAAACGAACAAGTGATGCAGCATGTAATATTGCATGTCCCCAAACAGTATTTGATAAATTTGTTTTCATAAGTAAGGGCTTAGCAATCAATTGTAGTCTCTTATTAAAAGATTCTGCTAAACCATTTTGGGTATGCGTGTGCGTAACCGGATGTTCCACATCAATCTCAATTGATGCAATAATCGTTGAAAATTTGAGAAGTAAATTCTCCTGCATTATCCAATCGGATTTTCTTGATTGCATGATCAGGGAATTGTGTCCTTAATCGGATTATTTGGGCAAGGAGTCTTGCAAATGCAACATTACGAGTGGATAATAAACTAACATGTGACCAACGTGTCGATGCATTTATAAGTACCATAAAGTACTGAAATGGCCCACTTGATGGGGTATTAGGTCCACATATATCTCCTTGAATTCGCTCCAAAAATGATGGGCATTCAATCGCAACTTTCATATGCAATGTTCTTGTTATAAGTTTTCCTCGAAAGCAAGCAACACAAGAAAAATCTTTGGACAATGGAACAATCTTGTTCTTTAAAGGATGTCCATTTGAATTTTCTATAATTCTTTGCATCATTGTTGAACCCGGATGGCCTAAATGATTATGCCATGTAAGAAAAAAATTTGGATCTGATAATTTTTGGCTCATCACCATGTGTGTCTCTACTGGATTAATAAAAGTATAATATAATCCAGATTTATAGGATATGAGCTTCTCTATGGACGTGATATAATCCAGAGACTATGGACGTGATGCATAGATATTCATCATCATTTTCATTTGTTGTCTCAATATGATAGCCATTGCGGCGTATATCTTTGAAACTCAAAAGGTTTCTTTTTGATCGGGTGGAAAACATTGCATTCTCAATAAACAAACGTGTACCATTTGGTAACACTATATTTGCTCTTCTGGAGCCTTCAATAAGATCTGATGCACCCGATATTGTATTTACATTAGCTCTAGCTAGTATGAGATGCGAAAAATATTCTTTATTTCTCAAAATTGTATGTGTTGTTGCACTATCCGCCAGACAAAATGATTCTTCATCTTTCATATCACATAATGAGAGAGTACTTACCATATTTCTTCACAAAGCAAATATATAGATTAATATTGGAAAATTAATATTCAAAACATCTCATTCATGATAGAAAGGAAATTACATATAATGCATAAATAAAAGCCAAATATTTTAAAGTTCGAGTGATAGAATATATATTTATATATATTTTATATGATTTTATTTCTCATATTTATTATATTTTGCATTTAATTGGATTTTTATTTAATAAATTTTAATGTTTTATTGTAGGAAGTAAGGAAATCCTAAACTTGGAAGGATTGGAGAATAAAGAGTTTAATTTGGAGATTTATTAGAAGGAAATTCGGATTTGTTGGGCTGCCTGCACATAATTCACTGTTTGGGTCATATCTTAAGTTCTAGAAGTCAGAATTGGACGATTTAACAGCCCATGCAAAGATAATGGAAATCTCTTTTATTCTAAAGTGGTCCAATTATCAAATTACATCAGGAACGACTCAGAATTACTGAAGAAAAGTCAGCTACGAATTTTCCTTGTAAAACATAATCAGTTTAGGAAACGTACTTGTACTTTCCTCAAGGCATTAAAATATTTGAGGATATATATATAGACATCAGATCTGAGAGATATGGAGATATACATATACAGAGATACATAGATACATACGGAGGGGGGATCTTGTACTTTTTCTTCTTGGAGAAAGATTGAAGGTTTTCTTCTCTGTTCTTAATATTATTATTATGTGTTCTTATTATATTATGTGTTTTGTTAATTTAATTATGAGTGAGTAGATATTTAATCTAGGGTTAAGTTGAACCCTAGTTATGATTGATGTATGATTTTCCATAACCCCCCAATTCAGTTAAGTTGTATGCTCTTGCTTATTGAGTTGTGCTTAATTAACAATAACATGTCAGACGTGATTATGCGTATTGTTTGAACCTAATATCTATTTATCATCGAAAGTTGGACTTAGATGGTTGTGATTTATCCAATAAGGACATGAACTTCTCCATGAAAATAGGTAGAACGGATTGTTAGGAAGTTAGGATGTTGTGTTTAATGTCTCTAAATTGCATGATACCATGAAAATAGGCTTGAGTGTATTTTTAGAGAAGCCATTAATACTCGAGAGAGGTTATTGGTATTTTATAGGGCGCATCTTTCCTCTTGAGTAGCGTATGATTAATTGGGGTGGAAAATCATAATTGCATCGATTCATGCTAGTAGGGATACTTAATTCTAGATGTTTTAGTTAATTGATAATACAATACAATTTGTTTTAGTATAATATTTAGATTAATAATCTCTCAACAATTTATTGTGTTACTTGCTTAGTTGAATTGAATCAAGAATAACTAGTGATTGATACGTTTGTCTCTGTGGGATCGACTCTGACTTACCCTACTACATAATTAGAAGGATTTGTTAGATATTATTATTTGATAGGCACGCGACAGCCTTGTCAAATTTTTGGCGCCGCTGCCGGGGACAAAGCGGTATTAGATTAGTTAATTTTTGAGTTAGTTTAGCTAAGTCTTTTAGTTGTGTTGCTTCGGCTATTATTCCCTTGTTATTTGATCTTTGTTTCTAGTTTCCTTGTTGCATGCACACTCGAAGTTCAGGTACAGAAAATTTGATTGTTCTTGATCCTGAAATTGAAGCTACAACAAGAAGACAAGCAGGACTACGAAGGAAAAATAAAGACAAGGAAGTTATGGGTGAGACAGCAGCAAAAGCTCTTAGGGAGCATGGTATGCCAGACGCTACAAACGTACTCTCCAGTATTGTCAGACCAACAATCACGGCTACCCACTTTGAACTCAAGCCACAATTCATCCAATTCGTCTCCAATGATTCTTTCGCAGGATTGTCCACTGAAAATCCTGTTGATCATCTTGAGAGTTTTCTAGAAAAATGTGACACTCTAAAGCTGACCAATGTTAGTGATGATGCAATAAAGCTGCGCTTATTTCCTTTTTCTCTCCGAGATGCAACAAAAGATTGGTTGAAGGATGAAAGACCAAATACATTCACTACTTGGGATAGTCTAGCAAAGGCGTTTCTACTTAAATTCTTCAGTCAGAAGAAGACTTCAAAGCTCAGGAATGAAATATCTAACTTTCGTCAAGATGATGACGAGTCACTTCATGATGCTTGGAGAAGATTCAAACGACTTCAGAGACAATGCCCTCACCATGGAATTCCTGACTAGTTGTTGATCCAAACATTCTACAATGGTTTAACACAAGAGTTTCGAAATTTTGTTGATGCTTCTTCTGGTGGATCTATTATGAAAAAGAGTACGGAGGATGCGAAAACTTTGTTAGACGAGATGGCGTCTAATGATAATTATCCTTACAGTGACAGAAATCATCCTAAGAAGGGTGGTAAGTATGATGTTGATGCTCTAACCATGTTGAATACTACTATGCAGGCAATGGTTAAGAAGATTGAGCAATTGGATTCTAGAACTTCATCTAAAGTTGTCTCATGTGAAATATGCGGTGTAGTTGGACACACTCAACATGCTTGTCAATACAATCCCTCTGGAACAACAATGGAACAAGCAAATGCCCTCTACAACCAAAATCAAAGGCCACAATATAATCCTTACTCCAACACATACAATCCAGGTTGGAGAGATCATCCTAATTTCTCTTACAGAAATAACCAGGCTCAAGCTCAACCTCCACAAAATAATTTTTCTCAGCCGTCAGGTTTTCAACCAGGTCAGCCGCAAAAATCTAACTTGGAAAATCTTTTGGAAGGATTTATCTCTACACAAGCAAAGATGAATGATTACTTTGACTCAAGTATCAATGAGATAAAAGCTCATAACAAGTTGATGGAGAATTCAATCACTCAAATTGCTCAACAGTTGAATCAATTTAACAAGTCTTTAGGCCAATTTCCTGGCCAAACTGAACAACCACATAGAGCCCACGTGAATGCTATAACGTTAAGAAGTGATCATGAATTGCAAGGGCCAGAGATGAAGATGAGTACTGATAATTTGAATGTTGAGGAAGATACGGAGAAAATTCAATCTGAAAATGTGGTTGTGCAACAAGCGTTTGAAGAAGAGAAGAAGGAACCCACAGTTGCTCCAGTCAGACCTTACGTACCACCTGTTCCGTTTCCTCAAAGATTAGTGCAAGCTAGGCTTGGAGAGAAGTTTATGAAGTTTATGGATATCTTGAAAAGGTTAGAACTTAATATTCCTTTCTTAGATGTTATCAAGGAGATGCCTTCTTATGGGAAGTTCCTTAGGGAATTATTGTCAAATAAAAGAAAGATTGAAGAAAGTTCTACTATCTCATTAACGGCAGAGTGCACTGCTATCTTGCATAATAGTCTTCCTAAAAAGCTAACTGATCCAAGTAGCTATTCTATTCCTGTGAAACTTGGAAATTTTGAAATCAAAAGAGCTCTATGTGATCTTGGGGCAAGTGTAAGTCTAATGCCCATATCAATCTGCAATAAGCTTCAGATGGGTGAACTCAAACCCACACGTATAACTCTACAATTAGCAGATAGAAGTGTAAAAGTTCCACTTGGAATACTTGAAGATGTTCCTGTCAAGGTAGGAAAGTTTTTTATTCCATGTGATTTTGTTGTCATGGAGATGGAGGAAGATGCACAAAATTCTATCATTCTCGGAAGACCTTTCTTAGCTACAGCTGGTGCAAAAGTTGATATGATGCAACAGAAGATTTCTTTTGAAGTTGGAGATGAGAAGATGGAATTTAAATTTTCCAACTCTTTCCTTAACCCATCTATGAAGAAAACTGATCTTGGAAATTATAATGAAGTTGTTCTTATGGTCAAGTCTTTGGGTGGAGATCAAGATATGAAGGCTGATATTTTTCTCTCTGAACCTCCAGCAATTTCAGTGGGAGATTTACATGTCACTAATGTTGATTTGAAGCTTTCAATAATGAAATCGATTGGTGAAATTTAGTTTGGTGGATTATCTGTTGAAGATCCTGATGCTCATATTGAAAACTTTTTGAAGATTTGTGATACTATCAAGTGTGATGGAGTTTCTGATGAGGCCATTCGACTTCGATTATTTCCTTTCTCTCTAAGGGATGGAGCTAAAAATTGGTTATTTTCGTTACCCTCAAATTCCATTACCACTTGGGAAGACTTACTTATTAAATTTCTTTTTAAGTTTGTCTCACGAGCTGAAACGACAAGGATAGTTGTTGCACTCTTAAAGTTTGCTCGAGATAGAAGAGTAATATTGTTGGATAAAGTCGTGGATGAAACTTATAAGTTTTTGGGAGAGATCATAAGAAAATATGTTGAGAAAGTGGATGCTCCACTTTCGATCCATTCACCAGGTTGATTAACAAGAAGGTCAAGCTAATGACCTTAAAAAAGCGCTTCTTGGGAGGCAACCCAAGATTTTGGAGGAGGAACACTCTCCCACATTTTCCAACCGAGACTTCATGCACTAGGGGAGTATTTCTAACCTTTCTTTGTATAATTTTTCACTCTTATTCTTTTTGTATTTCTTTTAGGATCTTGTTAGTTTTTCATATTTATATATATTATTCATTGGGGACAATGAACCGCTTAAGTGTGGGGACGTGTTCTTAATAATAATATATTTAAAAAAAATTATATAGTATAAAATCCAAAATTTTTTGAAAATTTAAAACTTTTTGTATATAATTGCCTTGTCTCAAAAGCGTGTTAGCATTGATAAGTACACATTGTGTAGATTAATTTCGCATGAATAATTCTGAGTGTCATATTCATGAAAAATCATTTGATGCTTGGTAATTCCTTGTGTGTGCTTGCGAACATTTGAAAACTTGAGATGTTTCTTGGTCAATTTTAGTGAGTTAAGCATGCTTTCACCATGTGAGGATTTGAGCCTAATTTATGATTGATAGATTTTTTTATCAATCCATTTTTTTGTTGTGTGATGTTCATCATGATTCATGTTGCTCTAGAACTTGTTTTAAACCGTTTTGAGACTACATGATATGTGTATGCATGAATATGATAAAGTGCAATGTCATATTAAAGGGACGATCCATGCGTGTTGGTATTAAGTACATTCTTGGTGACTTTTCACTGCCCTTGGTTACTGGAGAATGACTTGACTTTGAAAAGAAAAAGATAAAAAAAAGAAGTTATGAGCAAGAGGAAGATAAAGTAGAGTTGTGTTCATTTGATTGATACAATGTGAAAGTGGGAAAGTACATGGGGTATATGTGCTTTGAAGTTTAATGCTTGTGAAAGCTTGATCAACTTTTACATGATCTAATTTTCATGTTGGGTGCTTTAATTAAAAGTGAACATTATGCTCTATTAGTTATCAAGTTTAGCCACTTGTTAGCCTGTTTCTTTGATATCCTACCCCGTACCTAAGCCCCGTTACAACCTTTAACGAAGACCTTTTGATTCATGTATGCATATGTACGAGGTGGTGGAGATTTGGTGGACAACCAAGCATATGGTAGCACATGAGTACATTGATTGAACTTGAGCGATACACTTATACCCATACACTTGTGTGAATTGAGAGCAATGTGAGATATTTATCCATAGCATGCTTACTTGTTGAATGCGATTTTGATGTCTATCTCATGATATTTTTGTCTATCTAGACATTGTGTGCATACTTGGATTATTTTGTGTTAATGATGCTTAAAGTGAGAGTACTTGTACTTTCAGACACTTTCAGATTGTTATGTGATTGAGATTTGCAATGTGTGGAGTACTATGACATGTTGCATGTTTGAGAGACTTGGTGGTTGAAAATATTTGATTTTGTGGGTATATCTTCTATAAACCCTCACGAGACAAAACTCGTCCTACTAGGGCTGCCTAGGGGTTTAACGGCTTGTTGCATATGCTCAATGCAATCGTGTCATCTACGAAAGTGGTGGTCCTATTATTTATTATTATTTTTATTTCTTTATTTGCCCGAGGACGTGCAAAATGCTAAGTGTGGGGATGTTTGATAGAATATATATTTATATATATTTTATATGATTTTATTTCTCATATTTATTATATTTTGCATTTAATTGGATTTTTATTTAATAAATTTTAATGTTTTATTGTAGGAAGTAAGGAAACCCTAAACTTGGAAGGATTGGAGAATAAAGAGTTTAATTTGGAGATTTATTAGAAGGAAATTCGGATTTGTTGGGCTGCCTGCACATAATTCACTGTTTGGGTCATATCTTAAGTTCTAGAAGTCAGAATTGGACGATTTAACAGCCCACGCGAAGATAATGGAAATCTCTTTTATTCTAAAGTGGTCCAATTATCAAATTACATCAGGAACGACTCAGAATTACTGAAGAAAAGTCAGCTACGAATTTTCCTTGTAAAACATAATCAGTTTAGGAAACGTACTTGTACTTTCCTCAAGGCATTAAAATATTTGAGGATATATATATAGACATCAGATCTGAGAGATAGGGAGATATACATATACAGAGATACATAGATACATACGGAGGGGGGATCTTGTACTTTTTCTTCTTGGAGAAAGATTGAAGGTTTTCTTCTCTGTTCTTAATATTATTATTATGTGTTCTTATTATATTATGTGTTTTGTTAATTTAATTATGAGTGAGTAGATATTTAATCTAGGGTTAAGTTGAACCCTAGTTATGATTGATGTATGATTTTCCATAACCCCCCAATTCAGTTATGTTGTATGCTCTTGCTTATTGAGTTGTGCTTAATTAACAATAACATGTCAGACGTGATTATGCGTATTGTTTGAACCTAATATCTATTTATCATCGAAAGTTGGACTTAGATGGTTGTGATTTATCCAATAAGGACATGAACTTCTCCATGAAAATAGGTAGAACGGATTGTTAGGAAGTTAGGATGTTGTGTTTAATGTCTCTAAATTGCATGATACCATGAAAATAGGCTTGAGTGTATTTTTAGAGAAGCCATTAATACTCGAGAGAGGTTATTGGTATTTTATAGGGCGCATCTTTCCTCTTGAGTAGCGTATGATTAATTGGGGTGGAAAATCATAATTGCATCGATTCATGCTAGTGGGGATACTTAATTCTAGATGTTTTAGTTAATTGATAATACAATACAATTTGTTTTAGTATAATATTTAGATTAATAATCTCTCAACAATTTATTGTGTTACTTGCTTAGTTGAATTGAATCAAGAATAACTAGTGATTGATACGTTTGTCTCTGTGGGATCGACTCTGACTTACCCTACTACATAATTAGAAGGATTTGTTAGATATTATTATTTGATAGGCACGCGACAGCCTTGTCATCGAGCATAATAATTTAAAGATTCAATAAACAAAGCAAAGTCTTATGACTTAATTATTGCCACCACCAGATTTGGCCATCTCCTCATTCCCATCTTCAAAGAAATCACCAACTTCCATGTGAGTAAAGCCCGAAGGGTCAACTCCGCCTCCAAGGTGTGCTTCCAAATGGGCAATTCCCAAATGATCATTTTGTTCGGTGAAATTAGTTTCAACATCTTTCAAAGAGGCTTCATAAAGGTCAGTAAGATGCTTGGAGGTACGACATGTACGTCTCCAATGACCTTTCATTCCACAACGATTACAAATACTTTCACCCTTTTAACCATTGTACTTACTTCAAGTTTTTGGACCAATTGTCCAAACACCTACAGGTGTGAAACCCGTTGGATATTGATAGGTATTTGTGCGCATAAGAAATGAGAAAAATGAAGTTGTGAGATATAAGGCACGCCTTGTTGCACAAGGCTTCTCACAAAGATCGTGAATTGATTACGAAGAGACTTATTCCCCGGTAATGGATGCAACAACATTTAGATTTTTATTAAGTTTATCAATTTTAGAAGGGCTCCACATGAATTTAATGGATGTTGTAACTGCTTACTTATATGGGTCACTAGATAATGACATTTACATGAGAATCCCCGATGGATTGAAAATGCCTGAAGCATGCAATTCAAGACCCCAAGATATTTACTCAATTAAGTTGCGAAGATCATTGTATGGATTGAAACAATGAGGTCGAATGTGGTATAATTGCCTCAGTGAGTACCTTTTGAAAAATGGTTATGTTAGTAATGTGATTTGTCCACGTGTTTTTATTAAAAGGACAAAAATGGGGTTTACAATCATTGTAGTTTATGTTGATGATTTAAACATCATTGGGACCCCAGATGAACTTCATGAGACGATTGACTACTTGAAAAGAGAATTTGAAATGAAAGATTTAGGCCAAACAAAGCTATGCCTTGGTTTTCAGGTTGAACATTTATCAAAAGGAATCTTTGTCCGCCAGTCATCATATATAGAAAAGATCCTTAAAAGATTTATAATGGATAAAGCATATCCTGTGAGTACACCCATGGTTGTTCGCTCACTTGAAAAAAAAAAGGATCCATTTTGCCCAAGAGAAAAGGGAGAAGAACTTCTTGGTCCTGAAGTACCATATCTTAGTGCTATTGGTGCACTAATGTATCTTGCCAATTGCACACGTCCTGATATTGCATTTTTTGTTAATTTATTGGAAAGACATAGTTCTGCTCCAACTCGAAGACATTGGACTGGTGTGAAGCAGATATTTAGATATCTTCGAGGAATAATGGATATGGGATTATTTTATTCTAAAGACTCACAAGTGGAATTAGTTGGTTATGCAGATGTAGGATATCGGCATGATCCTCACAAAGGAAGATCACAAACAGGTTACATATTCACATATGGTGATACCGCGATATCTTGGCGGTCTACAAAGCAGACTCTTGCAGCAACTTCTTCGAATCATGCTGAATTATTAGCACTTCATGAAGCAAGTCGAGAATGTGTGTGGCTAAGGTCTTTGGTCCATCATATCTGAGAATCATGTCGTCTTCCAATCAATAAAAGAAGTCATACTATTTTGTTCGAAGATAATGAAGCATGTATCACTAAGACTCGAGAAGGTTATATTAAGGGAGATAGGACGAAGCATATTGATCCAAAGTTCTTCTTCACCCATGAACTTCAGCAAATGGGAGAAATTGATGTTCGTCAGATCCGCTCATGCGAAAATCCAGCATATTTGTTCACAAAAGCACTTCCTACATCTTCCTTCGAGAAATTGGTGCACAAGATTGGGATGCGTAATGTAACAGCCCGACTTTTCGGACTATTAACTCTAAATACAAAACTTAAATAAAGTACTATACAATGACAATTACAGACGGAAGCGTGAAAAAAGTTCAATTACAAACATATCTATCTATTCTATATCTAATACCGGAACATGATGTTTTTGGGGAGTGATTTTATTCGCGTGAGATTACATTCTTACCCCTCCAACCCTTTATTAAGTCTAAAAATATTATGACATAGCAAAGAATCGAACCAGTGACCTTCTACACAATTGAACTCATGTCATGGCCAATTGTGCTACACCTTGTTTTGAGATTACTTTCAAACCTCTTATTACATAAACCACATTTTCTCCCATTTTTTCTGATTTTTATTTTTGAGTAAATAAATATTGGTTTATATCATTTCTAGAATATTGAATAGTATATAGTTACTCTAATACTCCAACATACACTTTTTGGGGAAATATTTTATTCCACGGTTCAACCATGTTAGTATATTTATGCAAAAACTAGATTTAATTATGCTAGATTTGGGAATCGAACCAAAGACCTTCTACAATTGTACTCATGTCCTACACGAAAATTTTGAACACTTTCTTTAAGCGCATAGCTGACTTCAATTTGAGTTTTCACTTATGCTCAAAATATTTTGTTGTTCTTCCTTTGCAAGTGAGTTAGAGGTTTGTTAGCATTATACACGTGTCAAAATACATGTGTCTAAAATTATAATAAACCTTGATAAACATATAATAACAACTGTTTTATAATTTTTCTTCCACTATAATCAACTAGTGTTTTCTTGCCCGTGTTCCGCGCACTGGCTTCCAATTTTATTTATTTATTAACTATATCACATCCTTTTGATTTATTTAATGATAAAACCTATAATTATAATTTATAGGTAGAAATTCGTTTTGTAATTGTTTTTTTTACGATAAATTAATCTTTTTACTTGCAACATTTGACCATGAGTTTACTTGCTGTTAGGAGAAGGTGGGTTTGATGTTGATAAAAGTATTAAAATATTTATAAT
The DNA here is from genome assembly GCA_030848705.1 of Heracleum sosnowskyi. Lineage (NCBI taxonomy): Eukaryota > Viridiplantae > Streptophyta > Magnoliopsida > Apiales > Apiaceae > Heracleum > Heracleum sosnowskyi. Next base: position 17,647,159 of record CM061237.1, read on the forward strand.
TTTTTTTTATAAAATATATTTAAGATTTTGAATTTGGATTTGAAGGTGTCTTTCGAGATATGGTGGTAGCTCATAAGGAGCTTCAACTATGAAGATATAAGACGTGTTTGAAAGATATTTGAGAAATTTTTAACTTTGTAAATCTTGATTCAAATTGTTTGACTCAATTAAGTCAATGATTATCTTTATTTTAGAGAAAACAAAAGTGATTTATTAGTAGATTTATAGGACCGTTAATATAAAATTTGATTTGATAAACTATGTACATTTTATTTTTATTTTAGAGAAAAGAAGTTATACTTATAAGTAAATATAATTATTTTTAAAACTCACCATTTAAGTTTCAAAAAATCTTGGTCAATCTGATAAATTATTCAAAATTTAAATTTAAATTTAAATTTTTTTATCAAAACAAGATCCAAGATGATTTATTTTCTTTTTTAACATAATTTTGTGATGATTAGATAACTTAAGTGATAAATATTTATATCATGTCGTCTGATTGATGTACCAATTAAATAATAAAAATACTATATGATTAAGCATTAAGAAATTAAAACTAAGAAATTTTCATCGTATAGTAGAATCTTACACATGCATATATCATTGATTTATAGAAAAAAAAACATATATTGAGATTAAAAAAAATAAATTAAGTTAATTAATTTTCAATTATATTAAAATCAAAATTGAATATTGATTTGATAGTGTTCAAGGAAGAGAAAATAAATTGAGAGGATCAAAGAAAGGAATAGAAATTTTTTGAAGATCTAATTTTTGGATATACCAAATGTAAAGATGTTAATGTGCATAACTTAATTTATTTGTAGTAATCTAAAATTTGATTTCAAAACTTAGCATAATTAGTGAAAAAAACAATAAAATGCATGATTGATTGTGATAACCATATTTAATTAATAACATTAATGATTAAATTTATAACAATGCTGACGTGGCTATTTTTAAAATTATTTTTGAAAGTGAAATTACCTTCTTATCCCTTTAAAATTGTTCGAAAATTATTATATACATAGATTACAATCAAGGAAGCAAAATACCACAAATAATATATCAATGAAACCTATTATTTAAAGCAAACCCGTGCCTTGCACGGGTTAGGGAGCTAGTCTATTCCAAAAGCGCAACTAACGATGATCCAAAAGACAAACTACTCCGAACCTAAGCTCATCGAAGTCCAATGCTATCCAACTCGATCTTAAATTGAACCTGAAAGTTCTAAGTAATGAGTTATACAGCCCAGCAAGAACCCAATCGATCTGACTAGTCGGGCAAATAACAAGTATTCACATATGACAAAACAATATTCGATACGATACATAACTTCGATACACATATACTTATTCTTATTCTTATTCGATAGATACGATACCACATAACAACAATAACTCGAAAACCATAATTCATGCCACGATCACTACAACTCGGTGATAACGGTCCTAAATTTTCAGAAAACTATCACTACAACCCGGTGACAACGGTCCTTATTCTTATTCGATATTTTCACAAACCATGGCACAAATCAGAATCCCAAGACTATTGCTTACACATTACACATATCAAATAATACATATCACTTCAAAATATATCATCACTAAGCCCACGTTTATATAATCAAAACACACACACAACACATAGTTTCGAAAGACACTAGAAAGAACAATCGGAAACTTACCTCAACGCGAAAAATAAAGAATGAAATCATCCTAGAGCAAGTACCCAATTCTGACCAGAACTGTATTTACTCATTTTGACCCTCTAAACCATGTTTTCCTGAAAAACTTAAACCACAAAAGTCGTAGAGAACGAAAACAGATTTCCGACAAGGTATTTCTCATCAGAATCGGAATTATAACGAATCGGGAATTGAATAAAACGTTCGCTGAACATGAATAAAAATTGAAAACCGAGATCTGAATATGTTTTGTGATTTTAAGAACCTTTGAAGGCAGAATCTGGAAACACACTGTGAGACAAAAGTTGTAGAAACTTGAAAGATCTTTCGGAAAAGTCCAGAATCAACGAATTCCGACTTACGATGAATTAACTACGAATTTTACAAGACTGCTGAACTGTTTGTATTTAAACCCTACGGATTTTGATATAAAACACGAGGAAGGAGAATAAGATGTTTATATAGCGTCACAAAACCCTAACTCTAAACCTACTACTTACCCGTGTTCAAATCCGATCCAAACTTTAGGCCCATTAGTCTAATTTAATTTTAAATCCTATTCTTTTTCAAATTTTAATCTAATTTTCTATTATTCTTTTATTAATATTAATCTAAAAATTGCGGGATATTACATACTACCCTCGTTAAAAAGAATTTGGTCTCGAAATTCACAACAATCCTATACTCCAAAAGGTTCATGACACGTCTACCCACTAATCTCCTACAAGTCAAACTTAAACTATGATCCAAGATCGCACCCTAGAGAGTGTACTAGTCTCATACCTAACACACTCCGAAGGACAGCCTGCTCTGATACCAACTGTAGCAGCCCGACTTTTCGGACTATTAAATCTAAATACAAAACTTAAATAAAGTACTATATAATGACAATTACAGACGGAAGCGTGACAAAAGTTCAATTACAAAAATATCTATTCCAAAAGCGCAACTAACGATGATCCAAAAGACAAACTAATCTGAACCTAAGGTCATCGAACTCCAATGATATCCAACTCGGTCTTAAATTGAACCTGAAAGTTGTAAGTAATGAGCTATACAGCCCAGCAAGAACCCAATCGATCCGACTAGTCGGACAAATAACAAGTATACACATATGACAATACAATATTAGATACGATACATAACTTCGATACACATTTACTTATTCTTATTCTTATTCGATAGATATGATACCACATAACAACAATAACTCGAAAACCATAATTCATGCCACGATCACTATAACCCGGTGATAACGGTCCTAAATTTTCAGAAAACTGTCACTACAACCCGGTGACAACGGTCCTTATTCTTATTCGATATTTTCACAAACCATGGCACAAATCAGAATCCCAAGACTATTGCTTACACATTACACATATCAAATAATACATAGCACTTCAAAATATATCATCACTAAGCCCAAGTTTATATAATCAAAACACACACACAACACATAGTTTCGAAAAACACTAGAAAGAACAATCGGAAACTTACCTCAACGCGAAAAATCAAGAATCAAATCATCCTAGAGCACGTGCCCAATTCTGACCAGAACTGTATTTACTCATTTTACCCTCTAAACGATGTTTTCTTGGAAAACTTAAACCACGAAAGTCGTAGATAACGAAAACAGATTTCCGACAAGGTATTGCTCATCAGAATCGGAATTATAACGAATCGGGAATTGAATAAAACGTTCGTTGAACATGAATAAAAACTGAAAACCGAGATCTGAATATGTTTTGTGATTTTAAGAACAGTTTAAGGCAGAATCTGGAAAAACACTGTGAGATAAAAGTTGTAGAAAATTGAAAGAGATTTCAGAAAAGTCCAGTATCAATGAATTCCGACTTACGATGAATTAAGTACGAATTTTACAAGACTGCTGAATTGTTTGTATTTAAACCCTACGGATTTTGATATAAAACACGAGGAAGGAGAATAAGATGTTTATATAGCGTCACAAAACCCTAACTCTAAACCTACTACTTACCCGTGTTCAAATCCGATCCAAACTTTTAGGCCCATTAGTCTAATTTAATTTTAAATCCTATTCTTTTTCAAATTTTAATCTAATTTTCTATTATTCTTTTATTAATATTAATCTAAAAATTACGGGATATTACACGTAAACTTCGAGATATATTGAAATGAGAGGGATACATGATACTTCTTTTACATTACATTATGTGCAACACATGTACTTTTTTTCTTCACTAGGGTTTTTCCCACTAGATTTTTCCTAGTAAGGTTTTAACGAGGCATAATGTTAGTACATGTCATCCAAGGGGGAGTGTTATGTAGAATTATGGATGACTCTACGTAGCTCCAACCTTTGATCTTTCATCTCCACATAACTTAGACTTTTGACTTTACAAGTCCACAACTCTTGGTTTTACAAGTTCATGTAACCTCTATTTTAGAGGCCTATCCTATAAATAGACATCAAACTTAAGGTTGTAAATAGACAAATAGATAATGAAATCTATGATTCCCCCTCTCTTCTATGTGTTCTCTATATAGTATAATATATTATTTATATAACACACATATATTATTTAAATCTATGCCATGAATTGATAAAATGTTTCCAAAATAAATATTGTATAGATAAGAGTCGATTATACTAGTCACGAATCAATGACTGTCTCGTATATGTATTATTTTTCTAGTCATATAATAAAAAATAAATACCTAAACTCATTAGAAAACTAGATAAAATACTTATATGCACCTTGAATATTATTACATTTTGTTATATATTTTTATGTTTATATCTTACTCTTATAGTTACATTTGTTTTCAACAAAAATATCTAATATATACGGTAATATAAATATTAAAGATAATCATTTCATTTCTTAAATTAAATAAGTTTACTTTCGAATATTATCTAGGGTTTTTTTCATAAATATCCCATTCCAGAAATATTTTTGCAAAAATACCTTTTCAAATTATTATTTTTTGCGAAAATACCATCTTATTTGCAAAAATACCTTCTGCAAACTGCAACCAAAATCAACCACAGATGCAACTTGTTAATAATGGTGTTTTTCCGGCGTCCTGATTTTAGGGTTGTAAACAACCCTAAAATCAGGGTAGTTTAAGGTTTAGAGTCTAGGGTTTAGGGTTTACAACCCTAAAATGAGGGTAGGTTAAGGTTTAGAGTCTAGGGTTTAGGGTTGCCCTAAACCCTAAACCCTAAGCCCGTATACGAATTATTCGTCATTCTTAATATTTCTAAAATCCAAAATAGAAACATTGAACCCCAAAAGTTAACTATTGAACCCCAGGGTAAACCAAGACCACAAGTTTACCCCTTTTATTAATAATTTTTTTTGAATTCTTAGCTGTTTTTTCAATTATTTTTTAAAAAGTTGCATCTAGTTGCATCTAGTTTCAACCACATATGCAACTGGATGCAACTACGCAGGTTGTATTTAGTTGCAGAACGTATTTTTGCAAAAATCTTTTTAAAATATGGTATTTTCGCAAATTATTTTTAAAAATAAGGTATTTTTGTAAATATTTTGAGAATATGGTAAAATCGCAAAAAAACTTTAAAAATGTGGTATTTTTGATAAATATCCTATTATCTATATGCAAGGTCAAAATGAGATTTTTAATTTCAAATTTTGGAGTAAACTACTTATATTAGTACATGAGAAGGACTTAATGACAATGCAAAATTCTTGTTATAGGTCTAAAGTTAGGATATTTAATTATAATTATCGCGTGTAAAACATTTATCACGTAGAATTACGTATATCACGTAGAGTGCAGCGTTACATCTAAATAATTACTATATTCGTTACGGATAAGTGTTGATTATATCAGCTACAGATAAGTAAAGTGACACACGTAATAGTGTACAAAATATGTACTCCCTCCGTCCCATTTTTATTGTCCATCATCAAAAACCAATTTTTTATTCAATCATATGAAATAAACTCATAGTTACCAAAAATTTGTATTGCTTTTCATAAAAATTAACATAATTAAAACATAATTTACCATATAAACTAAAAGTGAACAATAGTTTTGGAACGAACGAAAAAGGAAATTATGGAAAAAAAAACTGGGACGGAGGGAGTATAACGCATCTATGACGTAGAACTGTGCCAATTGAACAGATAGAGTTTGACATTATATCTAAGGCAAATATAGCTTTATTCGTTGGAGATAAATATTAAATATACTCTCTCCGTCCCAAAAAACAATATTTTTTGCACGCATATCAATACACTCGGTTGAGGTAGTTGTTGATAATATTTTCTCGATTTTTTTTGTTTTGTATAAAAATATAGATTATATATTCTTATTATACAAAACAAAAATTTGAAAAAATATTATCTACAAGTACCTCAAACAAGCACATTGAAATGCGTGAAAAAGTTAGATGATCATAATTTTTGGGATGGAGGTAGTATCGTTTACAGATAAGTAATTATTGTACACATAATATTTTAAATCATAAAATAAAATTTAAATAATAAAAACCCGTGATGAAATTGACATAATATACCAACACACCTTAAATAATATTTTTGTACATTTATATCTTGCTCTTATTATATTTGTACTAAAATAGATATAAAATTAACAATCATGTAATGATTTATATACAATATTAATAATATGAGTAATTTACAACATTCTTATTTTTTATTATTTATAGACAAGGTCGGAATCAGACTTTCAAATTTGGACTTCGGAATAAACTTTTTGAATTAGTATGCATGTAAATTTTGATGGCTAAGATGTAAAATATTCACAATGTACGTTATGTAAGATATTTATTATACTCGATCATGTATATATCTATCATATAGAATTAATTCTATTTTACACAGAGTTTGATATCACGTTTATTTACATGAGCAAATTTTGTACGTAAACTACTAATTTGTGATTGAATATATAAGTCTATTTAGCATTTTGGTGGTTAAAATTTTTAAATTTATAATATAATGGCTACACATTACTTTGATTTTTGAAAAAGTGGCCAAGGATTCATTTTTTGAAAAAATCTCTTTAAAAGATGATCCAAATTAGCCATATTTCGAAAAATAAAAGTAATGTATGGTCAATGTATTACAATTTGAAGTTTTGATCAAGAAATTGCTAAAATCGATAAAGTTTTCACCACCATTTTATAACTAGCATGAAAACCCGTGCAAGGCACGGGTCACTATCTAGCATAATTGTTTTAACTTCTAAGTAGTTTAGTGTTTATGATAATTTATAGATCGTTTGATAGACGTCTCATTGTGGGTACAAAAGTTGGACTTGATCTCTATAGTGAGATAGTTAGCGTTGAAAAGTATCCTTGGTTGAGGTGTTTTTGAGTTAAGAAATGAGTAAATTCGATACTTATGATATTTGTTATGTGTAAGATCTATGTCAAAATATGATTATCTTAGATACAAGACATTAACCTGCACGATTTTACTAATTTAGCTCATTGAGCGAATGATACATTTTCTTGTTTGTGAAATGTAATTTGCATTGTAGAATATGTACAATGAAACATTTTCTTGTTTGTGAACTGTAATTTGCATTGTAGAATGTGTACATGCATAATATTAAAATTTAATATATAATGAATTTTCTAGTATGTTCACGTGAATTAAGTACCTTTACAATCAAATCAATGAGAACCGTTAGATCCACAGTCGTTAGATCTTTCCAATCAAATCAATGAGAACCGTTAAATAAAATACTACAAATTTTATATAGAGTACCTTTTATATTTTTTATAACTACAATTTCTCTTTTCTAGCAACATTATCTATCTATACTATTATATAATAGACGGAACAATAAAAGTTTGGTTGGTAGTCTGATCCCTCATGGTTTGTTCACTCATTCCACAACCGTTAGATATTTCCAATCAAATTAATGAGAACCGTTAGATAAAATACTAAAATTATTATATAGAGTACCTTTTATATTGTGTATAACTAAAAATATTATATAGAGTACCTTTTATATTTTTTCAACTAATTTTTTTCATATAAGTTTTACAAATAAGGACAAAATAGAAATCAATTAGAACCGTTGGATAAAATCCTAAAAATATTATATACAGTACCTTTTATATTTTTTATAACTAAAAATATTTTATAGAGTACCTTTTATATTTTTTTCAACTAATTTTTTCATATAAGTTTTACAAATAAGGACAAAATAGTAGAATACTACAGTCTTATCATCCATGATTCAGCGACTTCTTATCTTCCCCATACATCCTATATATACGGGTTATATATTGTATATACATGATTATCTTTTTCACCTCTTACTCAATGCAACAACCTTTGTCTTATAATCCTAGCTGAATTCTTTTCGTTTTTTTATGTATATTTTGATCTCTACTTAACTCAGGGTGATTAAAATGATCTTTTCATTGTATTATGTGACCTTGACTCTTGATGTTGTTTACATTACATAAAAAATAATCCGACAAGTCAGGGGCGGTCAAGGCCACGTCCGGTCTGAATGTAGGTTCGCCCCTGCACACATATGTGTATGATTCACAACATATGTGCCTTTGTGCTTAGTGGTATGAAAATGTACAAGTTAAAGATATAACCTAAGTTCAATTTAGCTACATAATTATTTTTATATATTTGAAGTTAAATAAAATGTCTTCTATCAAATGACACTCACATATTTCGCGTGAAGTTCTAAAAATCTGTGATTTTATAGTCTAGTGATATAAAGATATTTCAGTTAATAGATAAACTCAAGTTCAATTTCTACAAACAACTTTTTCTAATAAATAATAAACACAGGGGCAAGTTAGTGTAACAGCCCGAGTTTTCGGACTATTATTCTAAATCAAAACTAAAACACAATACAATTTATTAATCTAAAAGTCAATTACAAAGAGAACTATTACAAAAGCGCAGCTAACGATGACAATCCAAGCCAAACTAATCCAAACCTAATATCCTCGAATTCCAAAGCTATCCCACTTGAGTTACACCGAACCTGAAAATTGTAAGGAATGGGCCATACGGCCCAGCAAGAAACCAATCGATCCAACTAGTCGGGCAAATAACATGTATACATACAAGATAATACGATATTCAATACGATACAATAACGATACACAATACATAACTTTCGATTCACATATTCTTATTCTTATTCGATAAATACGATACTACATAACAACAATAACTTGAAACCCATAATTTATGCCACGACCACTACAATCCGGTGATAACGGTCCTAAATTTTTAGAAAACTATCACTACAACCCGGTGACTCGGTCCTTATTCTTATTCTTATTCGATATTTTCACAAACCATGGCACAAATCCGAATTCAAAGACTATTATTGCTTACACATAACACATATCAAATAAACACATCATTAATTCAAAATATAATCTCAGTTAGCCCAAGTTGTATAAGCAAATATATACATATAACACATAATTTCGAAAACACTAGGAAAATCAACCGGAAACTTACCTCAACGCGAAAAATCAAGAATCAAATCATCCTATAGCACGTACCCAATTCTGACCAGAACTATATTTACTTCTTTTGACCCTCTAAACGACATTTTCTTGAAAAACTCAAAGGACAAAAGTTTTAGAGAACGAAAATACCTTTCTGAAAATATACGACTCATCAGAATCGGACTTATAACGAATCGGGAATTGAATAAAATGTCCGCTGAATTTGAACAGAAACTGAAAAACAAGATCTGTTTGTGTTTTGTGATTTTAAGAACAGTTCAGGGCATAATCTGGAAAAACACTTTGAACCAAAAGTTGTATAAAATCGAAAGAGCTTTCCGAAAAGTCCAGAATCAACGAATTCTGACTTACGATGAATATTATACGAATTTTACAAGACTGCTGAATTGTATGTATAAAAGCCCTACGAATTTTGATAGAAAACACGAGGAAGGAGAATAAGATGTATATATAGCGTTACAAAACCCTAACTCCAGACATACAAGTTAACCGTATCCAAACTTTAGGCCCATTAGTCTAATTTAATTTTAAATCATATTCTTTTTCAAATTTTAATCCTTTTTTCTATTTTCTAATATTATTATTATTCTAAAAATTACGGGATATTACATACTACCCTCCTTAAAAAGAATTTGGTCCCCAAATTCACAACAATACTATCACATGACACGTCTACCCACTAATATCCCACAAGTCAAACTTAAACTATGGTCCACAGAAACGCATCCTAGGAAGTGTACTAGTCTCATACCTAACACACTCCGAAGGACAGCCTGCTCTGATACCAACTGTAACAGCCTGAGTTTTCGGACTATTATTCTAAATCAAAACTAAAACACAATACAATTTATTAATCTAAAAGTCAATTACAAAGAGAACTATTACAAAAGCGCAGCTAACGATGACAATCCAAGCCAAACTAATCCAAACCTAATATCCTCGAATTCCAAAGCTATCCCACTTGAGTTACACCGAACCTGAAAATTGTAAGGAATGAGCCATACGGCCCAGCAAGAAACCAATCGATCCAACTAGTCGGGCAAATAACATGTATACATACAAGATAATACGATATTCAATACGATACAATAACGATACACAATACATAACTTTCGATTCACATATTCTTATCCTTATTCGATAAATACGATACTACATAACAACAATAACTTGAAACCCATAATTCATGTCACGACCACTACAATCCGGTGATAACGGTCCTAAATTTTTAGAAAACTATCACTACAACCCGGTGACTCGGTCCTTATTCTTATTCTTATTCGATATTTTCACAAAACATGGCACAAATCCGAATTCAAAGACTATTATTGCTTACACATAACACATATCAAATAAACACATCATTAATTCAAAATATAATCTCAGTTAGCCCAAGTTGTATAAGCAAATATATACATATAACACATAATTTCGAAAACACTAGGAAAATCAACCGGAAACTTACCTCAACGCGAAAAATCAAGAATCAAATCATCCTATAGCACGTACCCAATTCTGACCAGAACTATATTTACTTCTTTTGACCCTCTAAACGACATTTTCTTGAAAAACTCAAAGGACAAAAGTTTTAGAGAACGAAAATACCTTTCTGAAAATATACGACTCATCAGAATCGGACTTATAACGAATCGGGAATTGAATCAAACGTCCGCTGAATTTGAACAGAAACTGAAAAACAAGATCTGTTTGTGTTTTGTGATTTTAAGAACAGTTCAGAGCATAATCTGGAAACACACTGTGAAACAAAAGTTGTAGAAAATCGAAAGAGCTTTCCGAAAAGTCCAGAATCAACGAATTCCGATTTACGATGAATATTATACGAATTTTACAAGACTGCTGAATTGTATGTATAAAAGCCCTACGAATTTTGATAGAAAACACGAGAAAGGAGAATAAGATGTATATATAGCGTTACAAAACCCTAACTCCAGACATACAAGTTAACCGTATCCAAACTTTAGGCCCATTAGTCTAATTTAATTTTAAATCATATTCTTTTTCAAATTTTAATCCTTTTTTCTATTTTCTAATATTATTATTATTCTAAAAATTACGGGATATTACAGTTAGTCAGTTCAAATCATGCACAAAATATCGCATAGTTAAATTATCTCACCAATTATAAGATTATGTTAATCGATATAATAATAGATACCAAATACGCATCTACTCACGCGACACACACATATACATATAATGTGTTTGATATAGAACATGTATGACTGAGTGGTGCTATGGTAGGAAGATGAGCAAATTAGTGCATAAACCCAAGCTCGATTCCATTCATTAACAATTTTTTTTAGAAAAAAGAGTAAACACAGGGGAAATTTAGATATTTTAAATTAAATAAAATATCTCACCAATTTAGATTAGATTAAATGTCTCATGAATGATTGCTTTTATTGGGCTATAATAAAATAGATATACAATAATAATAATAATAATAATAATAATATCAAATATTTATTTACTCACGCGACACACACATATGATGTGTGTAATTGACAACACATATAATTTAGTGGTGTGGTGGTAAGAGGAGGTGCAAATTATTGTATAGACCCAAGTTCAAATCCACTCAACAATAAGTTTTTTAAAAATAGTAAACACAAGGGCAATTTGGACATTTCAAATGCATTAAAATGTCTTGCCAATTTAACGTGAATAAAATGTGCCACAAATTAACTGACCCATGTTGGGCTATTATTAATAGAAAGATTTACTCTCGTACACACGTTATGTGTAACACATTTAGTACGTAAAATTAGGGCTTAGCATTCGGTCGGTTCGGTCCAGAACCGGACCGAACCGAATAGACCGAGAACCGAATTATCATTTTTTTCCGGACCGAACCAAACCGAAATTGTATTTTGAACCGGAACCGAACCGAACCGAAATAATGTTATTCGGTTCGGTTCTTTCATAAAAGAACCGGAATTTTTTCAAATAAAAAATTTAAATTTCAAAAAAAGCCAAAAAATATGATTTTTCTAAAAATAAAAATATTAGCTAATGAAATACAAGTATGAAATGTAAATATAATAGTTCAAACTTCAAATCTCGAACCAAAAATAAGCCATGCAAAATTTTGAATATATACATATATATATAATTAATATATTATATCTATAAAAATTATGTAAATATAAAATAAAATAATTTCGGTTTATTCGGTTCAGACCAAATTTTTTTTGAAAGAACCAAACCGAACCGATATTTATTTCGGTCTATTCGGTTCGGACCAAAAATACCGAATTTTTAGAAAATTAGAACCGAACCGAACCAAAATTATACTATTCGGTTCGGTTTTTCAGTTCTGGTTCGGTTCTGCTCAGCCCTACGTAAGATTGTGTCAATTAAAATTAATAATAAGTTTGCCAATTCTTTTTCGTCTTAAGTAGAGTTTGACATTATATTCAGAGACGGTATAATTTACTCGTTTTAAAAAATATGGAATGTATCGGTTACATATAAAATAACTTTCATGCACGAACATTCTCAATCAAAAAGATAAAATTTAAATAACAAAATTTATAATTAAGTTAATATACTTATGGTTATAAAAATCCACGATTTAACCGATTAATCCATGATTAATTCTCTACAAGGTGGTTGACCGATTTGATTTTTAAAATATGTTTAATCTTTATGAGTATTTCTTGATCGGAATATTTATAATAAATTATTAGAATTAAAATAATATAGCAATCAAATATAAATAATTATAGATTTTTTTTATGGATTAAAAAACGTACTTGTATATTAATTGCTAGGATTAATAAGATTTCGAACTTTAATGGCTACACTTGTGTTTCGAGACTAAATCGGTTCTCACAAGATGCCTACGTATCTCAAATCATTATTGAGAATCAAGCCAAAGACGTAGTTCTGATTGTAGGATCAGGGACCTTTTATAGGCGTCTGGAGCCTGGTATTTATGGTATGTTTAGGAGTCTTAGCGAATAAGTCTCCTTTTTGATATTGGATAAACATTGTATTTCTTGCAGGATAAGTCTTTTCCTTGTTGATAAATGTTATGACTCATTAATTGGGATTCTGGATCCTTCTTTGACTAATTTACCATATGTTGGACTCTTTTCATGAGCTGTATATTTTCCTTATTCATTAATTACGAAATTAATGAATAATTAGGGTGTCGGGCCTTAAATATTTGGCCTTTCCAAAGAAACAGCAATTATATTTCTATAATTACTTTTCTGTCCATATCATTTGCCCCCCAACTTCTAGGAAAATCTCTCTTGGATTATCGTAGAAGTTATTTTATTCGGGAGTTACGAAATTTTCTTCCGTATTGTGACTTGGTTTGACGAACATATAGTTTTAAACCAAACAGGAATCGGGATTTTTCATCAATTCCCTGGAAGATAAATCAATTTTTGAATTTTTCAGTTCATTTTCGACCAGGATCCTGGTCGAATTCGACCTCAGTTTTGGCTCCTGGTCGAACTCCTTCGACCAGGATTCTGGTCGAAATTTGCTTTGCTTTTGCCTCCTGGTCGAATGATTTCGACCAGGTTTCTGGTCGAATCTTGACTTGATTTTACCTCCTGGTCGAACACTTTCGACCAGGTTTCTGGTCGAACTTGACTTAAATTTGGCCTCCTGGTCGAATGGCTTCGACCAGGTTTCTGGTCATATCTATTGTCATTTTGCCTCCTGGTCGAATGATTTCGACCAGGTTTCTAGTCGAAGATTGTCGCAACTTTTAGGACTTTGGTCGAATGTTTTCGATCGAGATCCTAGTCGAATTAATGCCTCATTTCTCCTCCTGGTCGAAAATATTCGACCAGGATTCTAGTCGTAGGTGTGCTCTATTTTGGGCCCTGTTCGAACTCTTTCGACCAGGATTCTGGTCGAATACATGGTTCAGTTTGGACTTTATTCGAACTCATTCGACCAGGATTCTGGTCGAATATTTGGTTCATTTTGAGCTTTATTCGAACTCATTCGACCAGGATTCTGGTCGAATATTTGGTTCATTTTGAGCTTTTAAGGCCCACATATATTGGGCTCAATTTGGGCCTAAGGCCTTTATTTAGCAATTGGGCCTTTAGCTTTTTTATCGGTCATTTAGCCTTTATTGGGCTTTTAGCCTTTATTGGGCCTTTAGCCTTTTTGATCTATACCGGCTAATGCCGGTTGTCCTTCCTTCAACCGGCCCATTGACCGGCTGTCATCCCTATAAAAGGGGTGAACTCTCATTTGTTTCCATTCATTCCTCACTTTCTATTTCTCAAAGTTACTCCGCTAAATTTTCTCCAAAATTTTCTCTAAATTGCTCTGCTAGGGTTCTGTCACAAGGCGATTCCCGGCGAGATTTTCCGTTGAATCTCACCGTTTTCTGGGTTTTTCGCTTGAAGATTTGAAGAATTCTTTGAAGATTCTGGGTTTTCGTTGAAGATTTCTGGGTTTTTGTTGAAGATTTCTGGGCTTTCTTTGAAGATTTGAAGGTTTGAAATGGCTGATCGCGCTTCTTAACGCCTGCAAAAGATGAATTCTGCATCTAAACGAGGTACCCCCATTCCAATTCGTTCTAAATACATGTCTTTGCATGATATGATTAATGAACGCGGGGATGAATACTCGTCTGTGTCTGCCTTAGATTCGTATGATTGTAGTAATAGGTTTCACAAAGTAGATATGATTAAAGGTTATAATAAGATGTATAGGGTAAAGGCCCCCTTAAAACTTGTTCATGCCAGCCCCGGTGACCGTTCTTGTCACTGGAGGCCAAATGCCTTGTGTATTTATAAAGATGCCATTGTTGTCGGCCTTAGGTTCCCATTCCATGAGTTCATCCCTAGGCTCTTGGCAGATGTTCAAATTAACCCTTTTCAATTACCTCCCAATGCCTGGAGGATAATTAACTGCTTCATGGTTTTGTGTCTTCGTAAAAACTTCCCTCTTTCTGTACCTTTGTTCAGGAAGATTTTTCAGTTTAAAAATAGCTCTACCAACAACTTGGGTTGGATATATATAAGCCATAGGGTAGGCTTCCCTTTCATTTTTCACCCCAAATCAATCCCAGATAATAACCCCAAATGGAAAAATGAGTTCATGTATCTTGTATGGGAAGCAGGGGATTGGGGAACCCTTTTTCGTAGATCATCCGGGAGAGTTTCAGATGGTAGTCCCAGCAACATTGTCTTCACTGAGGAGGAATCGCATGCCTACTCAGAGCTAATCAAGGATAATGGGACTACCGTGGCTTGGGAGCTATTGGATGAGTTTGTCCTCAAGTCTGTCGGGCTCTCCACTGTTCATGATAAGGGTATTTTACTTATCCCTTTTCTTTATGTCTATTTTTCTTTCCTTTGTGATTTTCTGCTAACCATTTTTTGGTTTTTCTTGCAGCTGCGGGCTTTATTAATAAGACCAATGAGCCCAAGGATGTGGAGACATCCAGGGTGAAGAGGGCTAGGCTTGGAGATGATCCAAGGGGGAAGCCTAGTGTCCCCAGCTTTCTGATCCCTTCTGAGATCCTTGGAGACGAGACTGACATTCCTGTGTCTTCCAAGTCTTCAGTGTGGCGCCCCAACTGGGGTATTAGGAATAAAGACACCATTACTGGGGTGTCCAAACATGATGTGGATTGGTCATACCATTCCCTTACTCCTTGTGACTACAAGGATTTTGTCGCAGATTCCACCCTCGAGGGTGTTGAGCACTTAGGGGCTCAGGCTATTGCTGCGGTAACTTTCTTTACCTTAGCTATTACTTTTCTTTTAAGTCTTTGCTTAATTTTTCTAACTTTTATTCTTTGGCAGACCAATGCCAACTTCCAGGGGGCATTGTTCCAAGCCAAGGATTGGCGTACCTCTTCTGAGGCCAACAAGGTCAAGTTGGAGAGGTCTGAGGAGGAGGTGAAGTCTCTTAAGGAGACTCTTGCTAGGAGGGAGAAGGAGCTTGCTGATGTTCAGGCTGATATTGTTGAGCTGAGGAAGAGCAAGGATGATTGCATCGACGAGTACCTTGATTCTGAGGAGTACAAGGACTTGATCGAGAAGCATGACGAGATTTTTTTCCCAGTCCAGCATACATCAGGATGGGAAGATGCTGTTCAGGCTATCTTGGCCAAGCATCCCGGGGTTTTTGACGCTGCTGACTTTCCAGCTCCTCACCCTCCTACTCCCTTGTAGAGTATCTTGGCTGGAGTTGATGACATGGAGGAGGATGCTAGGATTTTAGATCCAGGGCATTCATCACCCCTTGGTGACACTTCTGTTGATGATGCTGATGAGCATTCTTCTGGCTCTAGCTCAGGGGAGGAGACATATGCTGGTGACAAGGAGGGTGAAGCCTAGTCTGTAGTTTTTTTGTGGCCATTCATGGCTTGTATTTCCTTTTTATGTATTTCCAGCCTTCGGGCTTAACTTAAACTCTTTGTAAGTTTAGTTTTTATTTGTATTTTGTGGCCATTCATAGATTGTATTGTTTTCTTGATTCTTGACTTTGCATGCTTAGTTAACATGTCTATCAGAATGCAATTCACATATAATGAAAACATAAGAATATGTAATTCATAACTTTGAGAATGGGTTCAACCCTTACATAATACTCAAGTTTAAAAACTTGGATTGGTTTTATCAAACCTTATTTCTAGTAGTGAGTCCACTTAGGAAACACCTTAAACATAATAAACTTTCAAATTGGAGGCATGCCAAGTCCTTGGCACCTTATGCCCTTCAAGGGTTTCTAGCTTGTACGAGCCTCGACCAAATACGTTCTTGACGCGATATGGTCCTTCCCAATTTGGGGCCAACTTGCCTTTTTGTCCGACCCCGGATGCCTCAATCTTTCGGAGGACTAAGTCTCCTTGTCGAAAGAACCTTTCCTTAACCCTTAGGTTGTAGTAAAAAGATGCCTTCTTTTGATGTTCAACTATCTTGGCGTTTGCCTCATCTCTAACCTCGTCAATCAAATCTAAGGCCAGCCTCAAGCCTTCCTCATTTGTTTCCGGCTCATAAGCCTCAACTCTTGGAGACGTGTGAGTAATCTCCACTAGAACCACTGCCTCTGCCCCATAGGCCAACAGAAAGGGGGTAGCTCCAGTGGTGACTTTGCAGGTAGTACGATATGCCCATAGTATGGGGAGCAATTCGTCTACCCAAGTGTTTCTGGAGCGTTCAACTCTTTTCTTCAGTCCATCTAGGATAATTCGATTTCCAACCTCAGCTTGCCCATTTGCTTGAGGATGGGCGACAGAAGTGAAGCGCAACTTGATATCGTTCTCATCACAATATTTCTTAAACTCATCGTTGTTAAACTGAGTTCCATTGTCTGTGACCAAGATACGAGGAATCCCGTATCTGCATATCACATTTTCCCAGAAGAAATGCATCACTTGTTTGGTGGTTATCTTAGCTAATGGCTTAGCCTCAATCCACTTGGTGAAGTAGTCAATTGCTACTATTAAGAACTTTCGTTGTGCACTTGCCATTGGAAAAGGTCCAAGTATATCCATTCCCCACATGGCAAATGGAATGGGTGAGTTTATGGATGTCAACATCTTTGGTGGTTGCCTAACCACTGGTGCATGCTTCTGGCACCTTTCACATTTCTTCACGTAGCTTTTAGCATCTGCTAGTATGTTTGGGCAGTAGAAACCTAGACGAGTGATTTTATGGGAAAGGGCTCTGCCCCCCCAAGTGCTGCCCACAAATTCCTTCATGTACTTCCTTCAGGGCCAATTCTACCTCTTGAGGTCTCAAACATTTCAGATATGGAACGATGAAAGACTTCTTGTATAGGATTCCCTCAATCAGGGTATACCTTAGTGCTCTGACGTATAGCTTTCGTGCTTCTGAAGTGTCGTTGGGTAACCACCCAGTTTCTATATGAGATTTGATGGGATCCATCCAACAATTGCCAACATCAATGGGTGCTACCAACTTTCCGTTGATTCTTGGGGTCTTCAAGACTTGGAAGTATACACTCCCTGCATAGTTTTCAATTTCAGAAGAGGCAAACTTAGACAAGGCATCAGCCTTCATGTTCTCTTCCCTTGGAATATGTTCCACATAGCATTCGTCAAACTGAGTCATAATGGCCTTGACAAGTTTCAAGTACTTGGCCATGACTTCATCTCTCGCTTCAAACTCCCCATTTACTTGGGAAACCACTAGCCTCGAATCTCCACATACTTTCAGAGTTTTAACTCTCAAGGCTCCAGCCAGCCCTAAGCCAGCTATCAGAGCTTCATATTCAGCTTCGTTGTTTGTCGTTGGGAAGTCCAGTTTTAGTGTGTACTCTATGAGGAATCCATCAGGACTTTGTAGCACTAAACCGGCTCCACTTGATTTTGTTTTTGATGCTCCATCAAAATAGAGCACCCAATATTCTTTGAAATCCATCTCTTGATCTTTCTCATCCTCCACTATTACTTCCCGCCCCCCGACTTCTTGGTTGTCAATGGTGCATTCAACCATGAAGTCAGCGAGTGCTTGAGCTTTTATGGCCGTTCGAGGCTTATACTTGATGTCGAATTCGCCCAATTCAATGGCACATTTGATCAATCTTCCACTGACTTGAGGGCTATGCCAGATGTTTCTCAGAGGTTGATCAGTCAAGACCTCTATCTTGTGAGCCTGGAAGTATGGGCGTAGCTTTCTTGAGGCCATTATCAAGGCTAAAGCAAACTTCTCAATCGTTGAGTAGTTTATTTCTGCCCCATGTAGAATCTTACTCACATAGTAGATGGGTTTCTGAACCTTCAATTCTTCTTTTACCAAAACGGCTCCAAGGGCTGTGCTAGAAACCGCCAAGTACAAATAGAGAATTTCCCCTGTCTTGGGCTTTGCCAATAGTGGTGCCTCAGCCATGTATTTCTTCAGGGCCTCAAAGGCCTCTTGGCTTTCAGTCGTCCATTCAAAGTTTTTCACATTCTTGAGTGCTTTGAAGAAAGATAAGCACTTCTCTCCTGACTTGGAGATAAATCTTCCCAATGTTGCCACTCTTCCCGTTAGTTTTTGGACATCCTCGACAGTCTTTGGTGGTTCCATGTCTAGAATTGCTTTGATTTTGTCAGGATGGGCCTCGATTCCTCTCTTGGAAACCATTAGGCCTAAAAACTTTCCCGAGACTACACCAAAGGCACACTTAGCTGGATTTAACATCATCTTGTGGTGCCTTAGCACTTCAAATGCCTCTTGGAGGTGCTCAATGTGATCGACATTATCGAGGCTCTTGACTAACATGTCATCTACGTAGACCTCCATGGTTTTTCCAATTAGGTGTCCAAAAATTTTGTTCACCAATCTTTGGTAGGTTGCCCCTGCATTCTTAAGTCCAAATGTCATGACTAGATAACAGAAAACACCAAAGTCAGTGATGAATGATACCTTGGAGATGTCATCCTTGTGCATTTTGATTTGGTTGTATCCACTGAAGCCATCCATGAAGCTGAGCATCTCGTATCCAGCTATAGCATCTATTTATGCATCAATCCTTGGTAAGGGAAAACAATCCTTAGGACATGCATCATTCAAGTCAGTGAAGTCTACACACATCCTCCATTTTCCATTGGCCTTTTTGACCATTACGAGGTTAGCCAACCATTCCGGGAATTGTATCTCTTCAATGAATCTGGCCTCTAGAAGTTTTTCAACTTCTTGTTTAATGGCCTCTTGTCTTTCTGGAGCAAAATTTCTCTTCTTTTGTTTCACCGTCTTTCTTTCAGGATCCACATTCAACTTGTGAGTTATCAATTGGGGATCAATCCCTGGCATGTCAGCCGTTGTCCAAGCAAAAACGTCATTGTTCTCTTGAAGAAAAGATATGAGCTTGCTTTTAAATGGCTCAGGTAGTAGTGCCCCGACATAAGTCACCTTCTCCGGTTCACCAGGGACTAAGGGAATTGGGATTAAATCCTCAACTGGTTTCCCTCTTCGGTCCTCATTGTCGCCAGTATCCATGTCTTCAATTGGGAGAACTTGCCCCCCGATTCCATCAGGCCTTAACGCGGCTACATAACAACTTCAAGCCATCTTTTGGTCTCCTCGTTCTTCACCAATCTCATTCCTCGTTGGGAACTTGATTTTCAGATGATAGGATGAGGTAACAGCCTTGAACGCATGAAGACCAGTCCTTCCCAGGATTGCATTGTAGGTCGAAGTTGCCTTTATAACTATGAAGTTCAGCATTTGAGTAGGCGTATTCATCCCTTGCCCCATGGTCATTGGGAGTTGGATAGTGCCTTCCACTTTTGATTCCACCCCATTGAATCCGTATATGGGCATATTCGAGGGTGTTAATTGAGAGTCAGTGTAGCCCATCTTGATGAAAGCATCATGGAACAAGATGTCTACTGAGGCTCCATTGTCAACCAAAACTCTCTTGATTTCAGAATTTCCTATCACATGAACGATGACTAAAGGATCATCGTGGGGAAACTTCACTCCCTCTAGGTCTGAATCATCAAAACCTATTGATACTTCGGTCCGGGCACATTTCGGTGCTTCCCCAACCACAGTCATTACTTCTCGAGCATAAGCCTTTCTTGAATTTCGGGAGGACCCAGCAGCAGTCGGCCCTCCGAATATCATGTTGATGACTGGCCCTCGGGGCTTAGGGTTATGATCTTGGTCGTTGTCCCTTCTGTCGTAATCCTTCCTTTCATAGTTTCCTCTTTGACTCCCTTGATTTCCATCCTTGGTGAATTTGCTGCGTTTTCCTCTTCGTATCAGAAATTCGATCTCATCTTTCAATTGCCTACAATCGTCGGTATCGTGACCGAATTCTTTGTGGAACCGACAGAATTGATTTTGGTTCCGTTTGGACATGTCAGCCCTCATTGGCTTCGGCCATTTGAGATCTCCTTCCTTAGCTATCTCCATCAGAATTTGACTCCTGGGAGTGTTCAATCTTGCATACTCCGTAAACTTTGGCCCAAAATTGTTTCTCTTGGGTGGAGATTCAGAGTCCTTTGACGTTCTGGGAAACTTTTCCTTGACGTCGTACTCCTGAACATCCTTTCTTTTCTTTGAGTTTCCACTACCGCCAGCAATGGGTTCATACTTTCTCATGCTTTCTTCAGCCTTGATATACTTTCCGGCTCTATCTTGGAGCTTCAGCATGCTCTCGGGTGGATGTTTAGCTAACGACCTTTTGAAGTGGTCATCAGTAGTTCCTTGTTGCAGGGCTATCATAGCCACTCTGTCCTCTAATTCCGGGACTTTCAGAGCCTCTCGGGTGAATCGATTGATGTAGTCCCTTAGGGCTTCATTCTTTCCTTGCTGGATAGCCATGAGTGATGCAGAGCTTTTCTCATGCACCCTTCCATTAATGAACTGATTGATAAAAGCTCTGCTTAGTTCCTTGAAAGACCCAATTGAGTTGGGAGGTAAACGTCTATACCAGCGTTGGGCCATGCCTGCCAAGGTTTGTGGAAACGCCCTACACTTGACCGCATCGTTGGTTGGCTGCAACAGCAGTGCATTGGAGAAGGTCCTTACATGATTTGCGGGATCCCCTGTTCCATCATAAGCCTTGATCGTTGGCATCTTGAATTTTCTGGATATAGCCGTTTTCATGATGTCTTGAGTAAACGGTGGTGTAGGATCATCAGGATCTCTTAGGGGCAACATAATACTAGGATCACCCCTTGGGGCTTCGGCCCTCTTGGTTCTTCTTGTCGGTGGATCCAAGTTGATTATCGGGATCCCTCCAGTCGTTTGATTTTGTGCCTTTGCGGCCTCCTGTTCTGCCAGTACTTTTTTAAGTCTTGCGACTTCTGCCTCATGGGCCGCAATCTTCTCTTTAGTAGTTTGGGGTTGATCCAGATTTGTCTGGGAAGAACGTCTCCTTCTTGGGGCGACATCCTCCCCAGTTGTATAACCCTCATCCTCGGTGTATGGGCCCGAGTAATCTTGAACAAAAGGGGTCTGGCGAGTTTGTTGATTTTGGGGTCCCAGACCTTGAATGTAAGGGGGCACATATGCCTCATGATAGATTGGATTAGTTCCACTACCGCCCGCCGTGGGTCGAAGGGGCATGCCATAGCTTGGCATCCCCAAAGTCTGATTCGCGTATTGAGGGAGATCAGTAGTATGGAGTTGAAGGCTTCTCGGTGCATTCATGATGAGTGGAGAAGTCGAGATTGGTTGCTGGTGAATGGTCTCTTGTGGATTAGATCCATGAATGACCATCTGCAGGGGATTCGTCCCTTCGGTGGTTGATTTCCGTGAGTATCAGCCTCAGAGGTGATAGGGCGATCCTCAGGAGTTTAGTATCCCGAGCTGTTCTTCGTGTGTTTGACATGGTTGATGTTGTCTTCCCACAGACGGCGCCAAATGTTATGGATTAAAAAACGTACTTGTATATTAATTGCTAGGATTAATGAGCTTTCGAGTTTTAATGGCTGCACTTGTGTTTCGAGACTAAATCGGTCCTCACAAGATGCCTACGTATCTCAAATCGTTATTGAGAATCAAGTCAAAGACGTAGTTCTTATTGTAGGATCAGGGACCTTATATAGGCGTCTGGAGCCTAGTATTTATGGTATGTTTAGGAGTCTTAGCGAATAAGTCTCCTTTTTGATATTGGATAAACATTGTATTTCTTACAGGATAAGTCTTTTCCTTGTTGATAAAGGTTATGACTCATTAATTGGGATTCTTGATCCTTCTTTGACTAATTTATCATATTTTGGACTCTTTTCATGAGCTGTATATTTTCCCTATTCATTAATTACGAAATTAATGAATAATTAGGGTGCGGGCCTTAAATATTTGGCCTTTCCAAAGAAACAGCAATTATATTTCTATAATTACTTTTCTGTCTATATCAATTTTATAATACGATAAATACAATTTAGTTAATAAATAACTAATGAAATCGAAATGATACATTAAATAATATTAAAACATTAAAATATATTGATTTTTATTCCGATTAATTCCCGATTTATCGATTAATTCCAAATCAGTACTTCAACCAATTAGTTCAATTCCCGATTTTTACAACATTAAGGGGTCATTTGGTTCAAAAGACGGTATGAATTTGGAATCAGGAATCGGGTTAAGCTGGTATGGGGTTGATGTATCATTCTTGATACCATGTGTTTAGTTCAGTATTGAGATGAATTTTTTTATTTTAAAATATAATTAATAACTCATTTTTCTATAATATGTAAGTGTACATTATACAGTGATATAAAAAAAATACGTGATTTGTAAATTTTAAATTAACCAACTAAATAATTATATAATATTTTTATAAGATATTATTTATTAATATGATTTTTTTTTTAAAAAGAACAATCAATTTTTTCAAAACCTAAGTATAATCTATTCAGATTAAACAATATCATGTTTAAAATATGTGTATTGGGTAGGTATTTAATTTCATTATAAAAATAAAATAAAAAAAAATGAATTTGATACCTCGTACCCTTCCCTCAAAGTCACCTCCCCTAAAAGGTATCAAATTTGATTCCAGAAGGGTTTCAGGTATGTGTATCAAAATTTAAAATTGCTCAACCAAACGGCTGATATAGATTTGGAATGAACGAACCCCATGCTTGATACCAGAATTACCTGAACCAAACGACCACTAAATATGTTTCATATCCGAGCACATCTTAAATATAATACTCCGTATAATGTATAATCAAATATTTTAACATCCGTATCTTGCTAAATATATATCCTTAACAAAATAATCTGAAACATAACCTACATTTTTAAATTTCTAAAAAGAACAAGCTTTTCACCAATATTCTTTCCAAACCTAAAAAACCTCTATAAATACAAGATATATACACATAGAAAGTTTATAAATGTAAAATTGTGTGAAGAATGCTGGAAAATCACACACAGCAAATACAGATTTAATACTACACCCCCGTCCCCTCAAAAGTCTAATTTCTCATCCCTACACAATTTATTATTATTTAATTTCCCATTAATTAATTTATTAATATTTATACATACACGCGTGTGTGTATATATATGTATGGGAGATTGAGTTTGGGAATTTCATCTTGCTTGCAACGATTCATCAATCGAGCTCTCTATATTGATGAGGCATGTGATTTTTTAACCTAATTTTTTGATTTTAAATTAGGGCTCTTTGCGATTTTTTGTAATTTGTGCTGTTAATTTGAGTTTGATCTTGAATTCGATACTGATTTTTGTGTTTGATTGAAATGAAATTTAATCGTGGCGATTTTTTTGTTTTTGTTTTTGTTTTGATTTGATTGAATTGTTTTAGTTGTATGAGTGTTTGTTTACAGTCAATTTGTAGAGTTTGTATGTATGTATTGATGGTTTGTGAAGTGTGTATTAGTGTGTATGCTCTTGGAGGTTTGGTTTCGTATTTCGAGATGAACATTTGGTTCAAGAGTTTTGGTATTGTAGTTAATGTTGTTTTTTTATTTTCGGGTAAGTGCAGTTTTGAGTGAGAGTTTTTGAATGCGAGGGCGTGGTGGTGGAATAGATTAGGCTTTTGGATGATTTGAGGTGAGATTGACGGGTAATTAGTTGACGTTTGTGTTATTTTTGTGAAATACGAGACTTAGTATTATGCTAATTGAAATATAAGCCTCTTTGTTGTCATGTAGACTGAATGTTGAGGTGTGGGGTGGGGCGGGGGAATGACATTTCCTTGCTTACTTTAAGATTTAAGAAAAGCTTTTAGAATGTCCGTCGATTATTAATAATTATTTTCTTTTATGCTATATGTGCTAAAAGGTATATTGAAATAGTAAAGGTTGCCAGGAAATGATTTATAGTTGTAGACGATTGCTTTAACTTTGCAGGTGAGCATATATATCTGCATTGTTGTTAAATGCCTTGTCCTTATTAAAAATGTCGATTTTATTGGATAGTGATTTGTATATGGTTGGTTCTATTTCACTTAGCTATGAATAAGTTATCATTCTTAACTACGGTGGAAGCTTTTATGGGACTGGTCATTTGTATTTACTGGTAAATCTTTAGAGCCAACTATCTTGTCTGTTTCTTCATACAACATTTGTCACTATGTTAGTGTAGTCTAAAATGACAACTGAGTTGTTATACAAACTTTATTCTAATCCAGCATGTCCATTTTTGGGAACTGATTTAGTGTGGTTTTGTACATGCTGGGAAATTTTTGTAGTAGGTTCCAAGCTGTGCATATTTAATTGTTCTTTGTTTAAATATAAATATATTTATACAAAGTTATGTGTTAGGTATCGGACATTTATTGTATACATCACACACAACATATCTATCACATAGCGTTGGGCGTTAATCTAGACATTTACTAGATATCATATACGTTACAGATAAGTATTAATTATATGCATCACAGTTTAGTATCTGTCACACATGTAAAACCTTTTATAAAATAAAATCTAAATAGTGAAACTCATTATAAAATTGATATGTATTTCAATACATATTATTTACATCTTATTAATTATTTCACTTAAATTCATTTACTATCTTACTCTTACTACAATTGTCCACAAAAATAAAATCATATAAATATAACACATACTTTTAACAAATTAAAATAAATCAATCTTTTTGCCTTTTTTTTTGAGAATCTAAAAAAACCCTCTATATATACATATATGTTGTAGTAAGATATGAAAGCATATAAATGTGATCCACATACACAGAGCAAAGAGCAAAAAGAGATTAATACTACTTCCCTCCACTTAAAAGTCCAATTTCTTATCCCTACCCATATTTATTATTAATTAATTTCCCATTGATTTATTTTCAATATACATATATAATGCGTGAATATATATATATATATTATTGGGAGGTGGAGTTTGGGAGTTATATCTTGCTTGGAATGAATCATCTGTCGAGCTTCCAATGTTGACGAGGCCTGTAATTGTTTAGCCTAATTTTTTTATCTTAATTTAGGGTTCCTTGCAATTTTATGTAATTTGTGCTTTTAATATCAGTTTGATCTTCATTTTGATACTAATTTTTTTTTTTTTTTTTTTGAAATGAAATATTTGTGATGATTTTTGTTTTTGATTTAATTTTGTTCGATAACTTTGTAGCTTGTATATAGTAGGTTTTGTGTCAGTTTATATATTATTCATAAAAATTCTGCGAGTCTTTCTTTACAGTCAATTTGTTGACCTGTATTAATATTTTGTGTAGTGTGTATTAGTCTGCATCCTCTTGGAGCTTTGGTTTTGTATGTTTTGATAGAAGAGTTTTACAATTGTAATTAATGATGTTTTTTTTGGATAAGTGCAGTTTTAAGTGAGACTGTGAGAGCCTATAAACGCCAGGGTGTGTTTGGAAAAGATTAGGCTTTCAAACCAGTTAAGGTGAGATGAAGGGTAATTAGTAGACTTTCGTCGTTTCTGTAATATAAGCTTTTATTGTTTGCCAATTGAAATCTAAGCCTCTTTGTGTTCATGTACACTGAATATTGGTGTGTGTATTCATCCATGGATTATCAAATTTTTTTTTTTTCTTATGCTATCTGTGCTAATAGTATATTGAAGTAGTAAAGGTTGCCTGTATCTTGGTAGACGATTGCCTTAATTTTGCGATTGAGCTTTTCAGCACTTGTTCTTGTTAAATGCCTTGCACTAATTAATTAGGTCAATTTTGTTAGATACCGATTTTTATGATTCTGTTTCAGTCAGCATCAAATTAGTTATTATTTTTCAGTAGAGCTTTCATGGAATTGATCATTTGTATTTACTAGCTAATTTTTAAGCCAACTGCCTTGTCCATATCTACCTACATCACTATGTTGGTTTAGCCTAAAATAACATCCGAGTTGTAATACAAACTTTATTTTCATTCGGCATGTCCATTTAAGGAATTGATTTTGTGTGGTTTTGTTCACATTGGGAAATTTGCATAGTACGTTGGCACAAAAACTATTTTTAAATTAAAACAACTGTAATGGAACAAATTTTTTTATGGTCCAAATATTTCAACATTTATTATTTGAGAATCAAACCCATTTTATTAATTAAATTTTTTTGACATTATTATTCTTATAATTGTTTATAATAAAATTTTATCTTTAAAGTTGTATGATTACTTTCTAGAAAAAAACTTAATTTAAATAAGACTTATATTTGAAACTAAAAGAATATGGGAACTCTGTTATTTAATTAAGCAATGAACAAACTATTAGATAATGAATAGGACAACTCAATTATCAGTATATAAAAAAAATGATTATCAATAAATAATATGTATGTGTGTGTGTACATGATATTGATACCTAAATTTCTACAACTAATGTGCCTCACCTTAGTGCCTAGGCTCTCGGAAAGCATTGCGCCTTGGTGTACATCTCACATTTGATAACATTATCCATTGGTTCATAGTTGTAATTTACGTGTTTTAAATACGGCATTCTTCGTTATTTGAAGACAAAATATAACACACTTTTCTTCTAATTTATGTCCTCGCTAATACAAAATCACCTTTAATCTCATACCCACCCACCCATGCGACACAACGGAATAGTAAAACAAATGAACCCTTCCTAAGAGGAGTTCGGATTTCCTTGAAACCATAAGAAATTAAATGAATCCTAAGTTCCTAACCATAAAGGATTAAATGAACCCTTAACACTTGTGATTCGGGTTTCCTTGAATCCATAAGGATGCTCTTGAATTCACAAGAGGATATTCTTCGTTATTCCGCAAGAAGAAGAAATCTCAAATCATTATTGATTATGTGTTTTTTAAATAATTAGACTACGTCTTTATTTAATAATAAGTCCTAAATAGAAAAGGATTTTAATAACATAAATCCTAATCAAATAAGATTCAAACCCGTAAATCTGTAATCAGTTAAGAGTCTGAAATGGATTCAAAAACAGAATTAAATTACGGGAAATTCTCAATGGTACACTTATAGATTTGGCTTTTCTAAATGGTACACAAAATAAAATTGGCTTCCAAATGATACCCTTGTACAAATATATTATTCTTTGTCATACACCTCCCGTTAATCAAACGTTTAACAATAAGGCATGTCGGACATGATATATACAAAACGTTTAACAATAAGGCATGTAGGACATGATATATACAGCTAAGGACAGTGAAATCAATAAGATACATATATACATATGACAGTACACACAGAGAGGCATATTGGACATAATAGAGAAACACGCATATATACATACATATACATACAGGCATGCATATGGTAAAAGATGAAGCTAAGGTATATAGCCACACGCATATACATACATATGTATACGACTAAGGAAAGTGAAATAGAAGATGGAGAATACATACCTAAACGGGAGACGAAGGGAAGATTGAAAAGATTCACTCGATTGTAGACTCTTCGTTTACTTAGTGTTAAACCATAATTGAGGTTAATACTCTAATTCCCAATTTCCCCTATTCTTATTTGGACCAACCCGACTCCAATAATGTAAGTAGATATTTGTTTTGTGTTTTAGAATAATTTTCATTTTTATTTTGAGGATAATTCAGGTCAATAATGTTTGTTAAGAATATTTTTAATTTTTTTAAAGGTTAATATAGGGTGATTAAACGTTTGATTAACGTTTGATTAACGGGAGGTGTATGGCAAAGAATTGTATATTTGTACAAGGGTACCATTAGGAAGCCAATTTTATTTTGTGTACCATTTAGAAAAGCCAAATCTATAAGTGTACCATTGAGAATTTCCCTTAATTATTTCTCTTACATCAGTCACCCCTTGGAAAAGACTCGACTTGGAGTCGTAATTGATGAACTTTAAACTTTGTTAGGGAAATGCTTTGTAGAGCGGCACATCCACACAAACTTTGAATTATATCGCTTCCGGTTCTTAGCAAATTTAGTATCACCTGCATAAGTTTTTTTTAAAGCAAAGTACTATCTACAGTTTATTCCTATATGATGCTACTTTGTCAGGGAGATGCTTTGTAGGATTTCTATCCTTTGACAAATTCAGGACATACTTCAATTGTCTAGACACTTCCTCAGTTAAGAAACCTTGATTAACTAGTGCAAGCACCCATTTTGAATTGGCATCGGTATCTGAATACTTATTCTTTACCCACAAAATCACTAAAGACTTAAACAACGGAGTCAAAACATTAAGATTCTCCGATGGACATTAAATATACTCTTTGTCATTCGAGGAGTCAATGCTATCACCCCAATCTTTTGTGACTAGAGCTCAACATCATCAAAATCTTCACCATCTTTGTTTTTTTCAATAACAAAATCAATGACACATTGTTTAGTTACGTCTAGGTCAAATTGAAAATACAATGTAGTAAAGTTCAACATCATTGGCACGCGCAAATAACATTAAGAGGCTGTTTGCTTGGTTAACTCTCAAATGCCTAGGAAGTAAGAATTCCTAGGAAGTTAGATTTCATAAATCTGTTTGGTTAACACTAATAATGGAAGTGGAAATATCTTGGAAGTTTGAATATTTATGGGGGAAGTTGCTTACCCAACCCCACTTGGTAAACTACACTTCCTATGGTAAGTCACTTCCTCTACGTCTACCAAACAAATTCACACTTCTTGGGTATCATAATTTCCATAGGAAAATTTAACTTACATAGGTAATAACTTCCTGTCATCAACCAAACTAGAACCAAGTACATTTAAACAATAATCGAAATTATAATTGATTGAGTTAATTAAGTAGCCAAATATAATATGTTACATGAGTTGAGACTTGAGATATTACGTCTTTATCAATACATGATTAACAACCAACTAATACTTCACATACTATTAAATTTGAAATTTTTGTGTAAAATAATACTAGTAAAATCTTAAATAAATTAATGAAATAACGAGAGCCGGGACTGAGGCCGAGGAAGAGAAGCCTTAATTCACTAAATGAGTATTGACTATTGAGTAATAAGTAATAAAGTAAACGAATATATATGAATTACTTTTCTTTTTATTTAAAATATTTTATGTAGCAACTTGCAAATACAGTATTATATTATATTATTATACATAAATACATGTATATATCAGGTTTCGGATTATGGGCCGGGTAAAATCCAAACTCTTTTGGGTTCATAGTTCATACAACATATCCAAATCCAATTCGGGTTCAAGAAAATCTAATTGGATCTGTATCTATCGGATCAGATTATTTTGCCATCTTTATTCCAAGTTAAGTTTGTAGTGCTTCTTGCCTTCTTCATCCTTTTCTTCCTATCCAACCATATTTACTTTCACACTTTGTTGGCATAAAATTAGCTGTCCACTGTGTTTGAATTTTAATATTGATTATATTATTGACAATGCTGAAAGTAATGCAGGTGACGATAATTTTATAAGCAAGTTTGAACAAATGAGCGGTTTAGAAGAGAATGATGAAAACATAGCATCCATTAGTGATATTGACAAGGACAAAATTGATCATGTTGAAGGAAAGTTTGAACCTTCAGCAAGGGAATGTCCGAAGGTAGAAGCAGAATCTGACAGTGGTGACCTGCCTATCAAAGCTTCAAATTCTGTACAACAAAAGAAAGAAGTGGAGATGGCCAGCGAGTTGCTCTCGTTGCCTGATGCCAGAGAAACAGCAATGCGCTCTGATACAGTGAATGAAAGTGATGAATCTGACATTGTGGAGCATGATGTGAGTGTTGTTCCTTGCTCTATGATTTTTGGACATATCTTTGCTTAATGAGGAAGCTCTGCCCTAAGATTGTATTGTTCCGCAAATTCCATTAATTGTGTACTGTATACATGCACTTCCATTAGCATTTGATGGTACTTGATTCTGTAATTACTTATCTTATATATTATTAAGAATATTATTATTTTTGGTTGATTTTGTGGTTTCTTCCTGTTTGACTATTTAAAAAATTTAAACACTTGTTCACACTTTTTTTGTACTTAGACACAGTATTGACAAGTCTTTGGATGTGTTGTCAAATTCAAGTCATTTTTTGTTGGAAGTGGTTTTTTTCCCCTTTGAATGACCCTCATGCGGGTTCTCATATTTTTCCTTCTCTTTCAACTTTTCTATATCATATTCGTTTGTAAAATTGATTTTCATGATACATGTATCAGTTGATCTATGTTACTACAAAGCAAACCGTATTTTCTTTCAATGCATTCAGTGAGATGGATAGCTCTCCGTTGAATTGAAAATTTTAAACACTAATGCTATACTCTATATTTTCTCCAAATATAGACATTTGACATATTTGCTTGTTCTGTTGTTTTATATTATTTTGTCCCTATACAGAATGTCTGATCTACAGCACTATAAGATTATGCAGTTTCTGTTAAGTCGATTTTTATTATTAGTTCTTTTTGTGGTTAGAAGAAAAACAATTTTCTGTCACATAATTCAGGTCATATTTTGTTTGCCAACCTAGTAAGCTAAAATCACAGTTTCTCCTCTGATATTGATATCTTTGTTTTCACAATTAGTCCAATGAGAGACTGTTCCCTCGAAACAGAGCTTTGAAGAATCTGTTTTTGCTTTAATTGGTAACAGTGTTGTTGCTGGCTTGCTGCTGCAAATTAAGTACATTTGTAAGCTTTAATATTCAAAAAAAGTTGGTGGATGTGGAAGACATTTCACACTGTGGTTCCTGGAATTACTCAATTTTACTTTTGACATTTCACAGTTAATCTTCTCTGTACATATAAGAACCTTTTGTTATTTTTGACTTCTGTTGTGCAACTCTCTGGTACTCATTTTGGTTATTTTTTGATTAACAGGTAAAAGTTTGTGATATATGTGGAGATGCAGGTCGCGAAGATTTACTTGCTGTATGTTGCAGCTGTAGTGAAGGTGCCGAGCACACGTAAGCCATTAAAGTAGTTTTAAATGCATTTGTAGAGGTAAAAATTTAGTTTAATAAGATCTACTGTTTAAAGTGATACTTATTGAACTTAATGTTGTCATTAGTTACTGCATGCGTGAAATGCTTGATAAAATTCCAGAAGGTGACTGGCTTTGTGAAGACTGCAAGTTTGAGGAAAGAAAAGCTCAGGAAAAACCTAAATATAATACAGTGGATGGAGATGAACCAGATGGTATTCATCGAAGTCCTGGACAAAATGTTGGTCTGTCTGAAAAGCTTAATGGGTTAGACACAGACGTTGATAGCATTAAAGCTGAAACAGATACTTCGCATCTGAAGCTTTCTCGGAAAAGAAAAGCAGATGATGCAGAAGTTTCTTCAGTGGCAAAAAGGCAGGTTTTAGAGTCGACAGTTAGGTCACCTAGGACCTCGAGTCCTAGGAGAGTTGACGTGCTTTCTCGCGATAGTTCATTCAAGAACTTAGATAGGGGGAAGGTAAAGCCTGCACTTGATGGGAAGGTAAAGCCTGCACATCAAGTTCCGACTACTCTTCAAACTGGTAATACTGCTACTGAAGTTGCAGGTCCTCTAGATGCACGACTACATACATCGCGAGGTACGCTGAACCCTCTAGTTGCTTTGTTTATTTTTGTATGCTTTGATATTTTGTTTCTCTTTAGCGTAGTGTTAACTCAAGCAGTTGATCTTGCAGGCAATCTTTTCAAGTCTAAGTCATTTAGTTCCGCAAGTACAAAACCAAAAGTTAAGCTTGTAGATGAATTAGTTCCTCAAACGCAAAAATCAAACAGAGAAGCTGCTCCCCTTGACACAAAGGGAGGGCTCTGCAGCTCTATGACAAAATCTATGTCATTCAGATCAGTGAAGTCGGGACGTTTGAATTCAGCTGATTCAAAAGTTAAAATGTTATCCCCCAAATTTCCGCATGCTCAGGATATAAAAGGCCAGAAACACACAAAAGAGCGGAGCTTCTTCGAGAGGAAAAGTTCCATTAGATTAGAACGTCCTTTAATTAATTCTAAATCTACAGTAGCGTCTTCTACATCTTCTTCTCCCAGGATTGATAGAAACCTAAGTGTTCGTGATGAAACTGTTCCTCTTTCTACAAGCAGCAATCGCGAATTAAAGGCCGTTCACTCTGACAGTAAATCAACACAGTTCTCAAGACCAGCAAATAAAGTTATTGGTAAAGGTTTAGAAGTATCAATTCCTTCAGGTATAATTTCGCAATACATGGATACATCAATGTACAGAGACATTTCTTCTAACATAATTTTAAGCATGATTTGTTTGCCTTGTTTATCTTTGCATTGTCTTAGGTGAAGTTACGAGGCAGTTGTCGTCTGCCGGTGGAATTAGCAATCGTGTAGAAAAGTCAACACAGGCTAGACTGAAAGATGATTGCTCATCTACTTCTCTTAGCACTGAACGACAAGTCAGTAAAATCAGCGGAGGTATAACAGATCAGGCCCGAGAATCAAAAAATGTGGTCGAGAATGTCAAGGAAAATTCTATTAGCAACCCAAAGCAGATTAGTATAGCTGGTGGAAAAGTCACTCCTTGTCAAAAATGTAAAGATGTTGGCCACTCTGCAGAGGTTTGCACCATTGACAGCCCGAAGCAATCACTTGCTTCAGATGTCCTTACTTCAAGAAGTTCGAAGGAGGCGATCCACAAAGATAATAGTTTGAAAGCTGCTATTGAGGCTGCTTTGCTTAAAAAGCCCGGGATATATAGAAAGAACAAAGTTCATGATCAGTCTGCTGGGATTGCTGTGTCTGGCAATATTAATAGTGAAGTATGTTCACAAGATCAGCAGTCTAACACACATAACCCAAGAAAATTGGTACCTGGAGAGGAGGTAAGCAAGGAGGGAGCTAGTGGATGGAACTTTAATACAGAGTTTCCAAAGCTGACAAATAGTACCAATGTGAAGCAGTTTACAAACTCAGCTGAAGCAGTTACAGCATTGTCTCATAGGCCAATTCCCCATGGCGATGGCAAGTCTAGTACAATGGACTTGCCAAGTAGTGCCTCTCTATCAATTTCTGTTCTTTCAATTATGCCAGCTATCCCGGAGCATGAATATATTTGGCAGTATGGTTTTCTTTATTTCTTGTAGTGAATCTTTATGTCTTTTCTTGTAAGTTATGCCTTATTTTTATAATCATCTGTTTGCACGCAGAGGGTGTTTCGAGGTACAAAGAAGTGGAAAACTGCCAGACCGTTATAATGGGTTTCAAGCCCATTTGTCAGCCTGTGCGTCACCCAGAGTTCTTGAAACAGTGAACAAGTTTCCGAGAACAGTTCTGCTGAATGAGGTACCTCGCTGGAGTGCATGGCCAATACAATTTGAGGAAACTGGAGTCAGTGAGGATCACATTGCGCTATATTTCTTTGCCAGAGATTGTGAAAGGTGACTTTTCTTGTTTCCTCAACCTGTCTTGTTAATAATTCTGCTCACTGCTTGTTGGTAATGATTGTTATGTTTATTACACAGCTACGAGAAAGGCTACAAGTCTATACTGGACAGTATAATGAGAAATGACCTTGCTTTGAAAGGAAATGTCGATGGTGTTGAAATTCTGATTTACTCATCTAATCAGCTACCAGTGAAATACCAGCGTAAGATATTGTAAATTTAAATCTGCTGTGAATAATAATAAACTACCCAGTCACAAGTTTACCCTTATAGATGCTTGTGTTAAAGCATATTAAAGGTTGTGATGCATATTATTTGCGTCATAATGCTGTTATGTGATTAATATTGATGTCAAGTCTTACATGTATGTGTGTATATTCTGTCGGATGTCTATTGTTGTGAGGATAGGAGTGGATGAGTAAAAAGCTGATCTATTTATGGACAGAGCCTGGCTTGCTCGAGTGTAGCTGAGATTGAGTCTGTTTATCGAACCCTAATTTTAAAAAAATGTTAATGTCCGTTTTTAATTTAGGGTTATGCTAATTGCCAAGTTCAACCAAGTTGGACTCAGTCGCTAAAATTAATTAGTGGGACATATTCTTATAACCAGTTCTTAACCATGTCTGCACAGACCTATTAAATTTTTAGTTAGATTTGGTTGGTACTGGAAGTTAAGTTAGATTTTGTTAGATGTTAGAAACATCTCACGAAATAAAACAAATCTTAAAGATGTTAGTTTGAACAAAACCGTTACAATTTTATTGAAAGGGATGGAAGGAGTATGTATACAAACCTTGAAAAAATAATTCTGTAGGGCATTAGGAACCACACACTCACTTGGGATTTACTTTGAAATTTTTGGTTATAATTGTCAAGCACGTGTTTAATATTTTCTATATTACATTGAGAATCTTATTTATCTTTACTAGCTGAAAACCCGTGCGAAGCATGGCCCCAAGATTAAAATATTAAATTTATTAAATTATTGAGAATAAAAATAATTAATAAGTATTATTTAAATATGTAATTGTAGAGAATTGAACCTGAAATTAAGATGAAAATCTGTAATAAATAAATATTATTTAGTTATGTAGTTATAGGGAATCGACCCCGGGCGAAACCAAATAAATAAATATTGAATAATTATGTATTTGCAGGGAATCAAACTTGAGTTTGGAGTGAAATTAATTAATTTAATTATGTAGTGATAACCAAAATTTGGTACTTTGGTACGGGTTTCACTTATTAATAGAGTATAGATTGGTGATAAAATTTGTAATGGTTAACAAGTTGCATAATCAACCTGAGAAGTCTTTATCAGCTGTATTACTAATTTTGTGTTGCTATATTACATTATAGATTGTTCTAGCTTTTACTAATGTGCAGATTTATTAGTGATTAACTTGAAAGAACTTTCTCGTAATCTCATCTAATTATATTTTTAACAGGTTGGAATATGATGTTCTTTCTCTGGGGTGTATTCAGAGGGAAGAGAAATAGTTGCTCGAAACAAGTGCTTGGTTCCCCAAAGAAAATAGCTAGTTCTAGAGACTTGTCCATAGCATCTATGTCTTCAACTGAAAACATTTCTTCGCTTCTTTCAGTAGAAAAAGACTTGCCTACATGCAACAAAGCTCAAAAGGTGGTATCTGATGATAATTCGTTGATAAATTTGCAATGTTTACCAGCAACTAAGACAAAGAATGGGGATAGTGATAGTAAAGTGGTATCTGATTTCCGACAGAATGACTGTGCAAACTCTACCAAGGAACAAGGTTCTGGATTAGATTGCAAATCAGTACCTACTAATCAAATGAAGCCTCCACAGGCTTGGCCGGATACGAAATCCCGAACAACTTTACTGGTAATTTAATTTTTTTTGCCAGTTCGACTTTGGCAACTCAAAACCTCTTTTCTTGCTTGCTGTTTAACCGCGTGCTTTCTGTTTCCCCCACTAATATTGAAATGAATTGACATGAATATTCTAAGTGAGTATTTATGTTTTGGGTTATGTATTTGATATTGGTGTATTGTTCTCATATGTCTCAAATAGTTACAAACTTAACAGACGACTATTTATAAATAATTTGTTTTTTAGTTTATTATAATATCTATAAATGCCACAAATATTTATTAATGATTTGGGGAAGCATATACATTTCGTTAGAGTGTTTGTCAGGGGTGAATACCAACAATGATATAGATTCAATGTCCCATACTGCATGATTTAATTTGCCTATTGTTACCACCACCTAGGACCATGGATGGACGTGTACCAATCCATACAGTTCCTATTTATAATCTAGGAGCAAGAAGATCTGGAAATTCTAGAATCCTTAATGAAGAACAGTTGTTCATAATAGTTCTGAAATTGAAGCCTCCAGCTGAATATGGTGTGGCCATCATCTTTAGCATTTCCTGTCTGTAGGTATTCAGATATAGAAAGTTCTTAGATGCTAAATCTCCCACAATTTTGGGGCAGGATACGTTTCCCTTTGCTTAGTGCTCATGACATGGTTTTGTGAGGAATGAGGATGAAGTATGCTCCAGTAAACAATTCTCAGGTTCCACCGCCTCTAAATAACTGTACCTTTATTTCATTTGTACACCAACTGATTTCTGGACCGCATTCCACTTGTGATAGTCATTCTCTCAGGATTTCCGCACCCTCAGGTATCAAGTGGAGGACAATAGTGATTGTTATTCCATCCGGTGATATTCATATCAAAGTGGTGGATAATTGTTGCCCTTTATTTGGACTTCAAATTAATATTTCAGGAGATGCGTATCTTTAAAGATTTGCATTTGAACTTCTCTGCTGAAAGTTTGCATTTGTTTATTACTTTTAAGTTTTAACCTCTATCAGGTGTAATTTATAAACCAGAGTCGATATTATGTGCCGGATTTGTGGTGTTTAACTAAAATTTCTTCTTCCTGTAGGAAGGACCAGTCGATCAGGACTGCAAAGTGGTCAAGGAACCGAAATCATCAGCCCAAGTTGCCAGTAGATCTAGCTGTTTTAATACTTCTGATGAAAAGAAGACAGGTCGTCGGAGTACCAGATTTGATATACCTCCTTTGACTTCCATACAATGCACAGGGGAAGTGAATAATAAAGAGCAACTGATTCCGAAGAATTTAAAAATCGATGGACTATTGGAAGCGGAAGCTATGGCGGAGAAGGGGGCGGTGAAATTGTCAAGTACCAAGGAACTCCACAGCTGGCCTTCATCTCACAGAAAGCGATCAATTTTTGATCCTCCAGTATCAGAATCAGAAGCCACTTATGTTGGCTCAAATCTACCTATGCATGGGATTAGCCGAAACAGAAGATTTGATAATGAAGATATTAGTAAAAAGCAAAAATTGGACTACAGTGATTTGTATGGCTTAAGTGATCGTACAAGTTCTTCAAGAGATGTTTCACAGATACAAGATTCAGCATCTAGTTTTTTGAAGAAGAGATATGACGAGGGTTCTAATGAGACATCGATCAGCCAGACTCCAGGAAATGCTGAAAGGTATTTCTTTCCTGTAGATCCTCATCATCTGAAGCACATTGATTCAGGTACTAGTTCCATACTTGGGAAGACAGCTTTGTCAGTGGATGAGGAACCCCATAAAGATAAGATCCCAAATCTTAATCTTGCTTTAGGGGATGACGCACAAACAGAAAACCATGACCAGGATCAGCCT
This sequence comes from Heracleum sosnowskyi, assembly GCA_030848705.1. Lineage (NCBI taxonomy): Eukaryota > Viridiplantae > Streptophyta > Magnoliopsida > Apiales > Apiaceae > Heracleum > Heracleum sosnowskyi. The sequence goes on from CM061237.1 coordinate 17,685,274, forward strand.
TCTGGTAGGACAGTAATTACATCCGAGGAAGATGCATCTGCAGCTCTCTCGCTTTCACTTGCATTTCCGTTTGCAGATAAAGAGCAGGCTGGGCAGCCAGTTTCAACAAAAGAGCTGCTTCCATCTGGACGGCAACAAGAGGTCAATTTTCTTAAAGGCTTTTCTGCGAAGTAGACACATGGGGATTGCTGTATATTGTACAACCCATATGGATATGGTAGATGTATACCAATATCATGTATAATGATGTTCACAGTGGGTTGTATGTGAAAGCTCAATCCCATGTGTTCGTTCATAAGCTGCATAGGATTTATAGATGTTATGTCTTCCTTTTTGATCTTTGGTTTGCAAGTGCGTAGACAAAGCTGTTTGTATATATAGAGAGATGGAGAGGGAACTTTGGATCATGATGAATAACCAAGATAGCTTTTGGACCATTTTGTTTTTCACAGGCATTACTTAACCGGTGACCGCTTTAAATTATATATTTCTTCTATTCAATATGTTTTCAAAACCAAAAAAGTTTCGAAGAAAACAAGTTTTCGAAACGCCATAATTTAACAATAACAAACATGTACTTTTTATTTTTTATCGATAATTTTCTCCGTATATGAAAATTATATACATACATATGACATCTGAGTATCTACACAAAATTCAAAATTCTACTATTATATTTAAGCAAAATACACATTTATCATCCAAAATTTCATATATTTTTCTTTTTTTAATTGAAACATGCACATATTATTTGACAATCCCCAAACTCAAAAACAAATATATTAATTTTTAACTTAATAAATACACGAAGACGTGCTTTCATACTGAAAGGTTTTTCATTTTTTTTTTTAATTTTTTTGTCTTTTTGGTGTCAATCAATAAATTATCAAATTTATGTAGAGTACATTAATCACACACCGGGCACCGAGAATACAAATATACAGACACAGACACAGACACAGACAGTCTTGATTATTCCTAGTGTTCTCCGTCTTAGTTTGCAGATCTTTTCTTCAATGGCTTCACTCCTTGCTTCTCTTCCAATCTCTGGTATTTATCTACAACTTATATTATTAAGATTTTATCAAATTTTTATAGTTTTTTTTTACCCTCTAAATCTTGAAATGGAAAATTATTTGCTTCTTTAATTGCTGTCTGTTAGTTTTATCTGTTATAGTGTAATTATTTGGTTAAATAATCATGTGGGTAGTTGTTATATTTTTTTGGGTTGATGAATTTTATGTTTCATTTCTGAATTTTGAGTTTCTTGATTGTGTAAAAAATGGATCTTTTTTGTTTGTGTTGATTAATTAAATGTGAAATGGGAAGAGTTAAGTATGTTTTATCTACTATTAACAAGTGAAATGAACGTATGTGTGTGTGTGTGTGTGAGAGAGAGAGAGAGAGAGAGTGAGAGAGAGAGAGTGAGTTGGTGAGTGTGTGTGTGTGTGAGAGAGAGAGAGAGAGAGTGAGTGAGTGAGTGTGTGTGTGTGTGTGTGTGAGAGAGAGAGAGAGAGAGAGAGAGAGAGAGAGAGAGTGAGTGAGTGAGTGAGTGTGTGTGTGTGTGTGTGAGAGAGAGAGAGAGAGAGAGAGTGAGAGAGAGGGAGGGTGTTTTTTCTCTACAGATGTTTTGTTTCTTGTTTTTGTGGTGGACGGAGGATTAGTATATTTTACATTTTTAGATTGTTAAGGAACGACTGACGTAGGGGATGTCTTGTTTTAAGGATTTTATGTGGATTAGTTTTAGTGTGATGGAGGTTGAAGGTTTTGATGAAAAGGCTCTATACAGTTTGAGTGTAAAACAAATTAAAAGGATTTTGAATTGAGTTTGAGATCATTGAATGAGGAAGTTATAGGATTTGCCGAAGATTTTTCATTGAATGCAGAAACTGGAAAGGACTGATAATTTGGCCTTTTATATTGATTATTATAACGAATGTCTATGCGTGATATGAATGAGCTTATCTTGTCAAATGGATTGATTATCAGTTCTCTTTAGTTTTTGAATTGTTCTATGTATGTGATTGTGTAAAGGTTTCTATCAGTTAATATCCGCATCTCAGGAGCATCCTGATAAAATTATTTGGATTTCAGTTAATACTATTCTCAAGTTGTTTTTTTACAGTGTTGCATTACAAGATCTTTTCCTACTTTACCACTGATGGTATTACTGTTGTGAGCACTGGATAACATCTTTTTACTGTAGGCGCACTTCCTCCGAAGTCACGTGATTGTTTGTTTACAAAGACCAATTTGCACGGTAGCACTGTGCCGCTGACATTTCAAAGGAAGCTGAATCAACCAAAAACCAAGCGCAGCTTGTCTGTTTGTGCAGAGTATGAGTACGTACTTTTTCATGTTGAGCCTATGCATAGCAAATTAGCAAGTATAGAATCTGATTACGAGATATTTTGATGTGAATCCACCATAATTCAAATGCAATAGGTAGTGCTAGAAGTGAGGAAGTGCAGGGCAGAGAAGTAATTACAAAAACTTTCAATGATTTTTGTGTTCTTTGACAAATAGTTTCAATGATCAAGTAGTCACTTAGCAGATGGGTTAGATATCCTTAGGAGTACGAAACATAACCAAAAGTATTCTGGAGCTACAAGGTAAGTTGTCAAATTGTTATCAGTGCATATTAATATTCTTCAAGCTATCTGCTACTCTGACCCAGATTAATCATTTCTGCACAGTGAGTGTACGTTAGGAATAGAAGAATACATAGAACTTAAGAGAATAAAATATGAATTAAGAAATTAAAATTTTCAGAGAACTGTTAACTGGATATTTTCCAAGAAGCTAATTACAGGTTCTCCACTTGGACAGAAGGGCGCCATTATGCTCATTACTGAACATTTTGACGAGATGAGATATTTGACCAAAGGTGTATCTTTTTGCCATAAATTTGTCAACTAAAATATTAACGGTTATACTTATTGCAACACTTATGTGTAATGACAAAGTGTTAATTTACAATTCCTTAAATCTGTTTTGGCTCGACCACACTTGCCAGTTTTGATATTTTTCTATGTTTGATTGATAAAGTTTTATCTTGAATAGACTTGTCAATTCCTTTCATACGCTGGCAGGATTGTTTGAGAAGTTTTGGTACTTAAATGGAAGCAGTAACTTTTTTCATTATAAATTTAAGCATGGTAAATAGTTGTCATTTAGTTGTCTGTTTCATGGTAATAGCAGATATGCTTGCAATTTGTGTTTGCTACTCTCTACTTCATGTATTATTGTATGGAATTAGCAGTGATCAAAGAGGTGGAAGTGGTGGAGATTTTGTGGCTGGCTTCCTTATAGGCGGTGCATTGTTTGGAACACTTGGATATCTGTTTGCACCGCAGGTAATTCATTGACTTTTCTTTGTATGACGTATTTTGAATACCTAGTATTCCATCCATTAAAAGGACTCGATTACTCCAATCAATGGGCAAAGGTTTGGTACTTCGTATTCTAAGCTAATCCTCAAATGCATTTGTTTGTGTTTTTTAATATATTTATTTGTTTATACACAATCTAGTTGGTGTTTAAAAATATTGAGCTAAATAATAAATGCAAAATCTGCTTAAATATAACACATATGCTTTAATGGACTACACCTACGACATCTTCTGATATAAAAAATTTTGTTTGAATTCTGCTATTTAAGCCTCAATTCTACATATTTATCCTTGCATTTTCGAAAGGCTATGAATATACTCTACCCTTTTATTTTAGGGATGACTTCTGCATCTTCCATCGATCATACAAAAACAGTTCCTTGAAAGTTGTGAGTTGTTCAGATGTCCGTGTGGGAACTTGTCATATTGCTGTCTTGCTTGTTTTGATTTTTGTTATGATATTGGTTTCTGCCTTTACTTGGTGTTATTCACTATATTGTCTGTGTTCTTTCCCTATCTTATTAGATAAGAAGATCTCTGCTTAATGAAGATGAATATGGTTTTCGGAGAGCCAAGAGACCAATTTACTACGATGAAGGTCTAGAGGTGATTGCTGCAACTTTTCACTCAATTTTTTATTGTAATTGACACCTATAGAGTTATATTAATCTCTATCTTTTTATTGCCTTCAAAAAATACAGAAAACCAGGGAGACCCTGAATACCAAAATAAGTCAACTTAATTCAGCCATTGACAATGTCTCGACAAGGTTGAGAGGTGGAAAAACTACGCCTCCAGTTCCAGTTGAGAATGAGGCAGATGAAGCCACAATGTAGATCTGCATGTGTTGATAGGTGGAAAACTACGCCTCCAGTTCCAGTTGAGAATGAGGCAGATGAAGCCACAATGTAGATCTGCATGTATTTTGTCAAGAAAATATTTCATAATATGTATGGTCAGTAGGTTCTGCTATTAATGGATTTGAATTTGAGCACCTATGCATATTTCATAATATGTATGGTCAAAGCTCTGCTAAATACATGTAAATCACCTGATAAAACTATGTTGGACATGGCATGCATGTTTAGATGTTTAAATTACAGCAGATGATATTCCTGTTTAATTTGACAAGAGAGATCGTCATATGGCCTTATCCTGTCATAAAGCTTAGTGCATAAAACTTGTATATCTGTATAACAAATATATCCAGATCTTTGTCCTGGGCGCGGCTGACTAGACTACACAAAAATGACAGATGTTTGGAAGCACCTAGGATACGATCCAGAATGGATGATCCATACACTAATCTTCATTAACTGACACCAGATATGACGAGCTGTAAACTCGTATCATCATCTCCCAACCAGCCTACACTGCCTCTTCCACAACTCGATCAACATCGTCGGATACTAGACACCGGATGCCAGTCGTCTGGCACAAGGAAAAGAAGACATGATTTACACATGATACTACAACAACAAAACTACAAGTACGTACTGTGTTACATTCATCAAGAAATACCAGAATGAGGTGGAACTTGAAGTTCAGTTTGCAAAATAAGGTTTATGTTAATTTTTTTTGTTTTCAATGCGGCTTGAAACCGGTTCAAATCATTTGATACCTTGCTCTACCATCGTGATACAGTGTTTGATTTAACTTTTTCTTAATGATACAATGTAACAATGTACAAAACGTTACGGTCTTACTATACCTTATGTCATATAAATATATAAGTTAAGGGGAATTGGTCCACAGCCACGGGTGGCTGTGAATTGACTACCAGCCACCAACCGCAATGCATCATTGCGGGGGTTCCCCGCAATGATGCATTGCGGTGGCTCTTAACTTCTTTTTTGGACAAAACTGCCCTCGTCCCCGCAATGTTTCCTACCCGCAATGTTTAGTTGCGGGTGGTGGTTGATAAATTCTCCAACCACCTGTGGTTGTGGAGGGGATCCTAAGTTAAGATGTGCTCATAAAATATATATAGAGATAAGAAAGAGACAGACGTTAGTGCCTTGTAATAAACGTATCTCTCTCTCTCTCTCTTCACTTGTGGGCTATAGCTTTGGACTGAGGTTAGGAAGTAGACTTTTCTTCAACACATTACACTAGTTTAAAAAATAAACCAAACCAAAATAAACCAAACCCAACCCACCCACCACTACAAAGAAAAAGATCCCACCTTTCTTTTCCTCTCTCTCTCTCTCTCTCTCTTCAAAAAGATTTAAACTTTTTCAAGAACTTTGTTCATATAATCAAGAACCCTTCTTTTTGAGTTCATTCATATCTTTATTATTACAAGCAAGCATGGCTAGCAGTGAGAATGTAATGTTTTTTTATTATATTTTTTTCTTGTTTGTTTGCTTTGTCAATTGTGATCATTGATCAATGAGTTTTTTTTTTTTTTGTTATTATTTTGGAATTTGATTGGTTTTCTTTTTGGTTATTTAGGGCGTGAAAGAAGAAGATGATCACAAGTGGCCACCATGGCTTAAACCACTTCTAGAAACAAGGTTTTTTGGTCAATGCAAGAATCACCCAAGTGCTCACAAGAGTGAATGCAATATGTATTGCTTGGACTGCATAAATGGTGCTCTTTGTTCTCTTTGTCTCTCTTCTCACCAAGATCATAGAGCCATTCAGGTACCTTTTTAGTTTTATTTCAGTTCTAAATTGTTTCCAAAATGGACCAAACTCAAATTTGGCAGAACCCTTTTCAAAAAATGGCCTTTTTCATCAGATTTGTTGATTTTTTTCCTTGATATGTCTATATATATGATTGCTTGATGGTGTCAATGAAAAAAGGCCAAAAGGGTATGGCTAAATTTTGATACCCTTCGAAAAAATTGCTTAGACTTTTGATTTTCTTTTAGTTGATGGTTCAATGTAAGCAAATTGTGTGACAGGTTTGATTAATGTATACTTGTGATGGATTAATGATTTGTAGATAAGGAGATCATCATACCATGATGTAATAAGGGTTTCTGAGATTCAGAAATACATGGAGATCACAGATATTCAGACTTATGTGATCAATAGTGCTAAAATCGTGTTCTTGAATGAGAGGCCTCAGCCTAGGCCGGGTAAAGGTGTCACTAATACTTGCGTTGTTTGTGATCGCAGCCTTCTTGATTCATTTTCTTACTGCTCTATCGGCTGCAAGGTAAGTACATTGTACAATTCGTAGTACAAGAAAATCTAACATTTCCTTTATTGGCTTCCTGTTTCGGAGAATTGTCAATATTGGGTTGTGGTTTATGTTAATTAAGGAATTTAGACAAAATAAACTAGATCAAAATTAAGTCTTGTGAGCTTGTGAAATCATTTGACTGTGAGTTTATGAGTTGACTAGAGCTCATAATAGCATTGTACCATTAATCACCGGCAAATTTTATGAACAAATCCTTTATGTAATGCTTGGGATATTATAATTGGGCATCATTATGATTGTTTGTTATTTTTGTGTGAAAATATTTAACAGATTGTTGGAACATCCAAGGACTTGCGAAAGAAAAAAATAAGATCGATGGAGATGGGTGGATCAGATTACTTCGAAGAAGAATCAATGGTTGATCATATTGGAAATGTAGGTGTCAAGAATCTATTCCGGGGATTCACACCATCGACGCCACCTCAAACCACTGGAAGTGCCAAGAGAAGGAAGGGAATTCCACATAGATCTCCAATGGGGGGAAGCCTTATCTTGGAATATTGTTAATGACAAAAAAATGGTTAGTGGGGGTTGGAATGGAATGTCATAAATCAATGAATGGAATCAATCCACTTCAAATCCACCAAGATTTACTATAGTGTTCAGAGGTGTCATACTATGATTTACACATACAACTATACAAGTTACTTTATAGTTTCTTAATTATAGTAAAGAAAGAAAAACACTTTCTTTATGAAGCAAGAAAAGGAAAGCAACACACTGAGCTTTTGTGTTGGAGGCCGGTGTTGGAATTGCTAGTCAAGTTTGGTGTATACAAAATATAATAAGTTATTACAACATATATTTGAATGAATGTAGTATGGTAATGGAAAAATCAAATAAAGATTTACTCCATTCAAATGTGTGGAGTGATTGTAATAGACTTGGATATGGTCTAGTGTGTAGGATTTGTAAACTGTATACATGTTTAACTAATGCTGAATTATACTCTTTTGTAGACTTTAAGTTGGATAAATGTAATGATGCAACTTTAACCAAAAAATTAATAGTGTGGTATTTGATACAATTAGTCCATTATGGATGCTGAACTTAACTCTAATTGTAAAACCTCCATAAATGAATATTCATTTAACGGATCGGCCTCAATAAATTCTTCGATTTCAAATATATTCATTTATCGGAATCTAAGTGTAATTAATTTATTACATTATCTATTTTATAGTACAAGGATTTTGTCATATATTTTTTTGTTTTTTGAAATCAAGGATTTTGTTATATATAGAAGATTAAAGTTAAAAATTAATGTTATACCAAGTACTTTTACACATGTATTGCAGTGTGTAATATATACATTATTACGATAAATATATAATTTTGCGGCATATACTAAAATAAATATATAAAGATATTAGTCCAATTTTAAGGTATTAGGGTAAGTGAAGTGAACCGTAACTTTTTAAAATGTGTAATATTGACCAATTCATAAAATTAAAATCAAAAGAAGATTATATTAATACTTTAATAACTCAAATATTTTTTCTACACACCCAACCAAATCAACATATCCTTGATGATTAATCTAGCATATACACTTTTAATGATAAGATTTTATGTTTAAAAGAAGTCCTAAATAATTACTCCAATTCCCCAAACAAATCATAACCACACTTTAAGAAAAAAATATAGTTTTGTTGAAAACCAGAAAGTAACCAGGGGGATATTGGGATCTGTTCCACTAAAGTACACTCACACTTTAGCCTGGCACCCATGGGATTGCCCCACCTTCCAAAGTAAAAGTAAGGTACAGTCCACCATTAACACAAGTACACAACACTATGACTCCATTTTGGCAAATCTTATTTATTTAAAAATGATATTTTTCAGCCATTTTTTTTTTTTTGATATATTTTTCTTTCGTCCATTGCTAATTGTATCAAAATTACATTTAAGATAAATAAATTAAAATTTTCATCAACAAATAATATACTATTTTTGCAAAATATTATATTCTCAAAAGATTTAAAAACTAAAATTAATTTTAATTATATATATATATATATATATTAAATGTAAAAATATGCTCTGAAATTCAAACCATCTGAGCAGAAAAGGCTATTGGATGATAGTTTGGTGGTTTAGAGGAAAAACGAAAAACTTAAATCTGTATGCTGCAATTTTCAATTTTTCTTAATCGCCATCAGTGTATTGTTCATTATAGACTAATTGAAACAACAGACTTGCACATTAATGTATATCAGAAACTTCTTTTTTTTGTTATGGATGTGTGTACTTGGGATAAAAATTACGGAACTGGGTATGAAAAAGGTTCCGTAATTAAACTCCAAATTAGATTAGCAACTAGCTTATGAACTTGGCAAAGTTATCAGAGAATGGCAATTAAAATGCTGCGTGTAAGCAAAGTACCTGTGGACACAGCTTCATGACCTCAGCTAATGAGGTGGTTTCGTGGATAACAAAATATTAGCTATGACCTCAGAGAATCTCAAACTGGTACATACGTTCTACAACATCGCAAATAGACGACTAGACGCCTAATTGTCACCACATACAAAGCATTCGAATAAGATGCTCCATCTGTTGATCAAAATTTTAATATGATTGTATAATCTCTAGAGTAGGGGGGGTCCTAAGCCTCAACAAATATCGCTTGCAGGCAGGTTTAATCAATGTTTAGGCATTTTAGAGCTACACTACAAAGCTCTTTATAGATTCTTTATCAACTGAAATAAACCATCATCGTTAGCAAAAAAATATATAAACCATCATGAAGCCACCTAAATGAGAACATATATATCTATCACACAATCACAAATGTATCTCAACATAGAAGAATTTATATAGGAATATGAACCACGAGACAGAGTAAAACACATAAAAAGCCAGATCCATGAGATGCACATGCATTAGGTACAGATGTAGTCCAACTGGGTCCAATCAGCAACTGGATATATGTCAATATGTGAGCTTACAACTTACTGTTGCCCTACATGGATGAACCATATCATGCAGTGTACAAGTCCCATACCGGATCATCCAGACTCGTCAGAATCACTTCTTTCTGGTTCCTCAGCATTTCCGGCCTCTGAAAGATCAGGTTTTGGAGGAGGTACAGGTGCAGCCTTCTTGCCTGTGTTGCGGCCACCTTCATCTTGCTCAACCACTTCAACATGTGAAGCCAACTAGCTTTGTCAAGGAATATTGTAAATATATATATACTAGATGTTAACAAATAAAACACTGATCTCTGTAAACTATTTATGTAGGGTGGTTGGATGAGAGTTTTTGCCACTTTGTAGGAATAATCCCCTGTGGGGGGTACTTCATTTTTTTACTTAAAACAGCCGCTTACGCTTACGTACCAAAACTCTATACTCTATAGCAATCCACCCTAAAGAAAAGGTCAGGAAATTATTGCTTTGCTGCAATCGCAAAATCAAAGATAAATTCATATTGACCTTAGCAAGCTTACAAAGGTATATCTACTATTTCAACCCCGTTTTAATTTAAGCTCAATCTGAAAGTAGGATTTTATGATGCAGATTAGGTATCCAAAACTCAATAATCAATGTAGAATCATCTCATGCAGTCAGTAACACGAGGCAGATAGTTTGTGCCGTCTGTCTTCAACAGATGGTGTATACTTTGTTAGCTTGTTGTTAGCTTCATTACAGCAAAATTAAGAAATTAAAATATATATCTAATTCCACAAAAGTTAAAGTGATTTAAAAAAAAGGATATCAGCAGTTCCACCAGCCATGATTTTTAGCAGATCTTTCTCTACTCGCTTCACAAGTTCAGGCTGCAAAGTGTTCAAAAACAAGAATCAGCAAGTCACAGAGAACAAGTATTGTACCACATGATATACTGCAATCTTATAGTCATGAGAGACACAGAACCACGGACACTTCCAATTTGTGAACTGAGCAATGGCTACAAATATACTCCCCTCCATTTAAAAAGAAATTAAAAAAACAACAAAGAAACCAGAAAAAAAAAAAAGGTAAAGAGTAGAATTTAAGGGATAATGTCAGGATCGTACATTTAGATCTGGCTCCCTACGGAATCTTCTTCTTCGAGCATCTCGCATAGGAGGGGTGAGGCCGTGTCGGTACTCCACTGTATCTGGAGCAGAATCGCCCTCTTCTCTAACCATAATCATCTGTCAAACCCCAAAATATGTGATTTTTTTTGCATTAGAAGCACAGGTCAGCTATGTCCTCGAAGAGAGTTATTCTAGAAATCATAGAAACCTACTTGACCAATGTCTGCGCTTTTGATCAGTACACTATCATCATAAGTTTTGTACGATTCTACAATGCCAGGAAGATCCAAGAGTGATGCAGGAAACTGATCACTGCCTACGGAAAATGTGCCACTCCTCCCATCATCTGAAAAGCAATTAATGATAAACACCAGGGAGCAAAAAAAAACACTTAAAAAGGTGTTCTTTGCAATTATTATTAGATAGAAATAGTGCTCTAGTTTCATTCTTACAAGGCATTAACTCGTTTTCTGAAGTATAACAGGTTCATGTCAATTCTTATTATAGTGATTTCTTGAAATTCCTATGAAGTTTTTTATTTTAATAAATAAGGTAATAGGGAAGTAAGATATGGAAACAGAGTTAAAAAATTAAATTGAAGGGGAAAAGTAGGGAGAACTGATGAAGAGACCAGAAACAAACTAAATATCTGATTGAGGTTTATATAATAGGCTAATAGGTTCCACCTATATGTTAGCAATATTAAAATAACATATTTTTCTTTTATTGAGTTATCCGCTTACTCTCTAAGATTATTGTCGAGACTTTCTAATGCAGGACAAGGATTTAGAAAATGAAGTTGTACACCTAAAGCAATAAGAGATAGTACAAGGGTGAATGAGTTGCAGAAGAACCTTCACTCCTAGTGGCTAGTACTATCCCAGTATATAGAGAATCTAAATTCAATAAGCTGATTCAATATGTGGGGGAATTACATTACCTGTATAGAGAAAGTAAGACATATAAATGTTACTAAATAATACTAATACATATCCTAAATTGATAATACTTTTATTCATCTCCACAATTGCCAAATATCAAATCCTTTCTAACAGATACAATAAACTCACCCTTATATTTGAAAAAATAATAAAGCTATCTTGAATTTTGCTTATGTTCCCTGTCAATTTTTATTTTGATAAAATGTTGTCATCCAGCCTTGTATCCGTGTATTTCTCAGTTTCACTATAATAAAACAGATCTACCCATTACATTGAACACAATCATAGACCGACTTATAGACTTATCATTCTATATATGATCCCCAACCTCAATCTTTACAATAGGAACTAATCACGGCTCTGCAAAACATATCGATCCCTGTATTCTATCCTTTCAATACAGTAAATATTCCATTCCCGCCTAATGTCGACGACCTTGTAGATTAATGTTGTTATAATTCCAATACTTGGTCACGTTAATCCTACTTACAAACACTAACCACATAACAAAGTGAACAAAGGTCATACAATGAACTACAAATATGAAAATCCTAAAAAATATATAAAACAACTAACCAGAAAAGGACAGATCCAATGACTTGTCATCGGAAGAAGAAGCATTTTCACTCAAAAGGCGTTCTATCCTCTCAGCAACAGAAGGTGGAACTCTAAGTATAAACTGTTCCTCCATACCTAAAAAAACCAAAGAATATAGGATTACTATTTTATGTACTGAAAAAATGCATAGTAAACTATTAGAACTTCAAGTGATTGACAAGTTACATATTACCAAAATATGGCAAAAAAAACAGAAGAATTTATGAAAGAGAAAAGCAATGACTAAAATTGAAATCTTTACTCTTCAGGCAAGCTGTGGTTTCCTTTGATCAATTTAGGTTATAAATTGTAATTAAGTTGGCTTTTGATTACAGGATACATAACCACCATTTGATATTGACAACTCATCTTCGAATTTACAACTCACATATAATAATAAAATTAACAAATTCTTGATGAACCAATATCCATAAAGAAATAAAGAGAGTTGCTGTAGTCCAATGGTCCATAACCAAATAGCAGGTCCTATATCTCATACACAACAACTAAAGTGCGAGTTCAAAAACAACTATGTGCAAGCATTTTTATTTGCCACAACTTTAAAAGATTCAAACTTTTTAATCCTTACCCACATGACGAACTCAACAAAGTGCACACCATCAAATTACATATTAAAAAGAAAACTAAAAATAAGTCGGGTTAAAATTACGTCAAACTAGTAACTCCACTCAAGATTTACACTTCCCTACAATAAAAATCATTACTTTTTTAACATCCTGGTTTCTACCTCAATACAACTTTTTAATCTATCTAGCTAATTTCAAAACCTTTGTACATACATCAATTAAAATTTAGAACATCGAAAAACACTGCCACGCCCAAGACACATAATTAAATGTCGAAAAACCAAACACTTGCATACCGAATGCTTACTATCCAATTTTTACTCAACTAACATTAGGTCATAAAAGAAGCCCTAAATTGAAACTACAAGTATCTATATCATGATAAAATCAACCAAACAAGTACCCCGAAAAGTCGAAAACAAGGAAACATATAATCCTAAAACATGTGAGTTCAATAACAAGAGCTGAATCAATCAACGTACAAGATATATAATTTTAACAATACAAAACACTGGAATTGAAAGATAATTAAAGAAGAAAGTGAAGATACAACGAGCAGCATATATAATATAAAAAGGAGATAAATTAATTAAATGAAATAAATAAAAATAAAAATAAATGGAATTACCGGCGAAAAGGAACGAGAGTTGAAGCGGAAGGCGGTGGAATTTTGGGAAGACAGGTGAAGAAAGTAGATATAGTGCAGGACTTTTGTTTTTCAAATATGCTTGAAGATTTTAAAATTTTTGTACATTTTTTGGTTTTTAATTTTCGGTTTTCGATTTTCGATTCTTCATTTTGATTAATAAATAATTAAATAATATAAATAATAGTAATTAGTCGATTGTCTTTTCTAATTAAAATAAATTATCTTTTAATTAAAATATATTTTCTTTTATTAACATGCTAAAAAATATCTATTATGCTATAATTTTTAATAGTTAATATTGAATTTTTCTAATTAAAATACGTTAACTTTTAATTAAATTATTTTACCTTTTAGAAACACATCTAAAAATATAAATTATTTTAAATCTTTCAATCAATAATAAATTTTTGAAAGTATAATACACAATATATATATATATATATATATATATATATATATATATATATATATATATTCAATCATTAATAAAATATATAAATCTCATTAACAAGCCCCCAAAATTTTATAAACAATATATTTGATTATTAATAAAATATATAAAAAAATCATAAGTTATTAAGAAACTAAACATATTTACAAACATATTTAATAATATTTACAAAAACCGAAACTAATACATGCATCAATCATATTTATAATGGCAAACAAAAGGAATTGAATTTTAAAATTAAAAACCTAAAAAACAAGAAACTAATACATGCATCAATCATATTTACAAACAAACATATGTAATAATATTTGTAAACCATAACATACATATATTGATATTATTTTAAAAATACAAAAATATGTTTCTAAAAATAAAAATTAAACACTCCTAAAGATTATTAATCCGTAAGAAATTCGATGCTTGTAAATAATCAACAACGTCATGATTTATAATTACAAAAAGCTATTTGTACGAGTTAATTGATCATTATCAATAAAAAAAAGTAAACACTCCTAAAAATTATTGATCATTAAAAAAATTGATGCTTGTAGATAATCAACAAAATCATGATTTATAATTACAGAAATCTACTTATACGAGTAATTGATCATTATCAATATTAGACAATTTGAAAGTATGTTTATCAAAATTATTTGTTAATTTTTAGCGTGCACGATTAAAATGATAAAAATGAATTATTAAGACAGTGTAGTGCTAATATATTGAAAGACTTATTTACTGTGTTAACCATTTCGTCGTTATTTATTATAACTTCTTCATATTAAAGTATTTTCATTCATAGATTATTTGATGATTGACAAATCAAATTAATATTAAATTCATCTTACTTTGTAAAACGCATAAATTTATCATCATTAATTCATAAACAAAACATATCATTATCTTATTGGATGCACATGATTGGTGAAGATAAAATTGTCCATTTTAATCAAATTTGTGGTAGAACTTATTCACGTAAACATGATCTATAAACATCTTTCGTAATGCATGCCTTTGTTTTTATTGTACTTACGAATTCATTTTTGCTACTTTTTTAGCAGGTGTCGCCACATACAAGAAATTTTATTAACTTTATTATCAAACAACGAGGAAACACGAAAAGAAAATCATATGCGATAACCATTTCCTTGTATATAATGTTAACGTCATTCTTATTTCTAGAAACCGCATATGTATAAATTTACTAATAAAGTATGACATATATATATTGAAATGAAACATGTCACAAAAAATGTAAAAATCATATCAAAAAGTAAAGTACAAGAAATCTGGTAAAACATAAATATGATACTAAAATTCACTCCTTTTTGAAATGAAATGTGAAGAAACAATACAGTTTAAATTCTTAACTATTATGTAACTCCAATAGCTTTCTTATATCATATCAAAATAAAATTACATTTTTCAAAAATACCAAAATAACTTGAAAAATAAACATGTATTTCAACCATCCTGAATCATTTATCTTACTTCAACCTTGGTGACTTAATATACTTAAACTGTAAATGGATAGATGTTGTTTACACACTTGGATTGCTCTTGGGCTTGTGAATCTTAAACCACTTCCTCAAAGTAAGATGGTTGATCCCATTTGCTACACAAAAATCATCGATCTTTATTTCATCACATCCATTTAAAGTCCATCCCAATTTCTCCCCAAAAGTGTTTAAATGGCACTTTTGGTCAGGAGTTAAAGCTTTTCGCTCACTAGATTCACCATGGATCACTTTTTCATATTGCAAAATAGGCGTTTGGGCAGGAAATGGCATTGGAGGAGGGAGATTTGTTGGAGGGTAGTGTACCTTATTATGAGGTAGTTCATGTTTGTTGTAATGCAGCTTAAAATGACATCTACATACATCACAAATGAGATGTTCAACTTTAGATGGCTGGAATTCGTTGCATATGACACTAAAATTGTTGCTAGTTGACATGATAATTAGCTGAAAAGGACTAATATTATTGTTACTTGACAACATTGGTAATATATAGCTACTCGTTATTAATTTAGTTTTCTTAAATCTTATCTGTAAAAATAATTTAGAATATCGATTGGATGCTACTACGGATTTCTTAAATCTCATCCCTAATTAATACTATGCGGTAACGGAAGTTTTTTTTGTTCGTATTCAATAATATATGATCAATTTGAAAATTATATATATAATAAATGTTATGACCAAAAAAATAAGCCTCGTCATAATTGGGCGAGTGTCGCTCTTTGTTGGGCCTGAAAAGACAACCTAATTCACAATCAATGAATGTGAGAAAATGATATTCTTGATAGGCCCGACCCATGTTCAAAGGAGGCCCAACCTCATGCCTAAGGGGGGCTGTTAACGGATAATCTACAAGAAAGACAACTCTACTTTTAGTAAGTAAGTACACATACCTCATATGAAATAAGGCTAGCTTTCTTAATAGGTCTCACTGTCTTGGGACATCATCCAGAATATAAGATTTGTGATTTCATATTTGACAAGTCTCTTACTTTCAGGAAGGCTTCGTCCTCTTAGACTTGGGAGATGGGGAACCTTCCGGATTATTATTTGGATGATGTTGAATATCATGGACATTACCTTTTAAATTATTAATCTTACATCTATTATTGCATTTAAGAATGAGCACTAGGCTCAATCGAGGCTAACATGCATCGTTGTGACAACCCGGGTCAAATCCCGAGCCTTTTTCAAAAATCGGGTCAAGTCCCGATTCCGAGTCCGAATAAGCCGAATCCTACTGGCCCAAACGCAGCCAACTTGGGTAACGACAAGCCCACCAAAGGCCCCCAAAATATCATGATTTTGTTGGTGCTAATTAGTAGTAGTACTTTGCCTTATAAACTGAACAGAAATCCCGAATCTCCTCGATGTGGGACTGGGGTGTTACAAACTCCCCCACTTAAACTCTTGACGTCCTCGTCAAGCCTGATCGGATAGCTCATAGGTTCCAAGATCGTTTCTACCTATCCATTGTGGGATAATACAGGTTGGCTTCGTGTCCCCACCTCCGGACCTTTGTCCATTGTGGGATAATACCACCAGCCTTCGTGTCCCCACCTCCGGCAACTTGTCTCGACAAGCTTTCGAGAGTCGGCTCTAATACCATATGTGACAACCCGAGTCAAATCCTGAGCCTTTTTCGAAAATCGGGTCAAGTCCCGATTCCGAGTCCCAATAAGTCGAAGCCTACTGGCCCAAACGCAGCCAACTTGGGTAACGACAAGCCCACCACAGGCCCCCAAAATATCATGATTTTGTTGGTGCTAATTAGTAGTAGTACTTTGCCTTATAAACTGAACAGAAATCCCGAATCTCCTCGATGTGGGACTGGGGTGTTACAATCGTCCTATAGAACGAAGGGCGTCACCTCCTAATGATCTCAGGTAGACCTGGCAATTCGTGTCGTGTCGTGTACTTTCGTGTCGTGTACTTTCGTGTTTCGTGTACTAAGAGGTTAAACCATTAACGAAACGAAATAAGTTCGTGTACCCATTTTACAAAACGAAAACGAAACGAAAAATTTCGTGTAAACACGAAACGAAACGAAAAGTACACGAAATTTATCGTGTACTTATCGTGTACACGAAAAGTACACGAAAGTACACGAAAAGTACACGAAAACGAAAACGAAAACGAAACAAAAAGTACACGAAAGTACACGAAATTACACGAAAAGTACACGAAAGTACACGAAAAGTACACGAAATTATATGTATTTATATAATTTTAAAATATTTATTTATTTATTTAATTATTTCGTGTACTTTCGTTTCGTGTCGTGTACCCAAGGGTAAATCCAAAACCGACACTAAATTCGCTCGTGTAATTTCGTGTTCGTGTATTTTCGTGTTCGTGTACCGAAAAGGTTAAACCAAACCCGTAATTTTCGTGTCGTTTTCGTGTCGTGTTTTCGTGTCGGGTACGAAATTGCCGGCTCTAATCTCAGGGCTAGCCTTCTAACAATTATATTTCCAGGTCAACAAGTGGTTTAAGGATGACGTTGACCTGAGCATTCTCGGGTCAATGACTTGACCGCCATGCTCTTTGAAAGTAGCTAAGCTCCAAAGATTCGCTACGATTCCACTAGAGGTGGTGACTGGTCTAATGAACTCTCTAAGGAAGGAATATATGTTACTTGTTCCACAAGAATTACATTTAGCTTGATTCCTGGAAACAAGGTATGTATGCACATTATATGAAATATGCGACACTTACGAAAAAAGAGAATTCCTCAATCGATCTTGAAAGCAATCGAATCTTTTATACAATCTCATTCACCCCAAATTCACTCAACCCTGACCTTGATGTCCTACATCATTCGTCGTCATCGCATCGCAATACCATGAGCCCTTCCCAAATTTGTGATCAAAAATTTCTTTCGTTAACAATATATATATATATATATATATATATAATATTAATTGAGAAGACATTAAATTTAGATATAATATTTTATATCTTATCTTAAATTAATATATATATATATATATATATATATATAACTATTTTAGTTGTAACCACCTTTCTCAAATATGTATATTATGACCGTAACCAACCTCCAAATTTAATGCGGCGGGAGAGGTTGTTAATATAATACTATTATAATGGTCTTTAAAATCAGAAGTTAGACTGTAACACCCCAGTCCCACATCGACTATATTTGGGACTTCTATTCAGTTTATAAGGCAAAGTACTACTATCAATAAATACCAATAAATCGTGATCTTTTGGGGGCATGTGGTGAGCTTGTGGACTACCCAAGTTGGCTGCAGTTGGGTCAGTAAGCTTTGACTTATTCGGACTTGGAATCGGGAATTGACCCGGTTTTCGAAAAAGACTCGGGATTTGACCCGGGTTGTCACATATGGTATCAAAGCCGACTCTCGAAAGCTTGATTAGTCAGTTGCCGGAGGTGGTGACACGACGACTCTCGAAAGCTTGATTAGTCAAGTTACCGAAGGTGGGAACACGAAGGCTGGTGGTATTATCCCACAATGGACAAGAGGTCCGGAGGTGGGGACACGAAGCCAGCCGGTATTATCCCAAAATAGCTAGGGAGGAACGATCTTGACCTATGGGATATTCGTTCAGGCCTGACGAGTACATCAGGAGTTTAAGTGGGGGAGTTTGTAACACCCCAGTCCCACATTAACTAGATTTGGGACTTCAATTTAGTTTATAAGGCAAAGTACTACTACCAATAAACACCAATAAATTATGATGTTTTGGGGGCCTGTGGTGGGCTTGAGGACTACCCAAGTTGGCTGCAGTTGGGCCAGTAGGATTCGACTTATTCAGACTTAAAATCGGGACTTGACCCGGTTTTCGAAAAAAGTTCGGAATTTGACCCGGATTGTCACATAGACGATGCAAATTTTGAGAAAAATTAAAGTTGTATTAAAGTCCTGAGGATTTATGTATGATGTAGGCAAAAATACAACTATGGATACATAACTAATGGTAAACAATCCCAAGAGCATATTTAATGTGGTATAAAACATGTCCAAGTAGTAATAAGCAGTGTTCTAGAAAGCGCAAAGCGGTCCGAAGTGGTGAGAGGACCTTCTAGCGCTTAAGCGGCTAAGCGGACGCTTAAGCGGAATTTTAAGCGGGTCACTAATCGGATTAATAATATATATTTTTAAATTTTTAAATATAATATTATTACATGTAAATTTAAAATTATGTAATAATTAAGTAATAAAAATTTAAAGATAAAACATTTTTAATCAAAAAAGGTATTTTAAAATTTTATGATAATTATAGTCATATTATAATAAACATTATTATTTTAAAAGGAAAAAAATAGCAAGTCAACATCATTTTGACCGCTTAAATCCGCTTAATGACCGCTTAATCCGCTTACTAGACCGCCTAAACTTCATTAACCATTTTCCAACCCGATTATGCACTAATCGCTGCGTTTTTATCCCGATTCCGCATAAACGGCCGCATAAGCGGCTGCATAAACCGCTTTTTAGAACACTGGTAATAAGGTTTCGAGCCCAATAAACGTATAGTGGGCTCCTAAAAATAACAATGCTCATGAAAAGTTATGAACCACCCTTGTAAAACAACTCTTAACAAGTCATGGGATCTCGCCAATAACAATATTACTTACTTCATATTATAATGAAGCACGTGATATTGTTTTTGTTGTTTTATTATTCGACGATTATTAGTTAGGAGTGATTAGTCCTAAAATAATTTGGATAGTTTACGGGGGACTACTAAAAATATATTTTCAAGTATAAGTACTACAAACTTTACTTGGCATGTGTGTTCGCAACACAAGGATGGATCCCACAAGAGAAGGTCGCCTTTGCATGCATATCATTTTTATTAATATTTGTATTAGATATTCTTACAATATTTGTTCACAATATGTCGAATAAAATTGAATTGCTTATTTATATCTCTATTTTTCATATGATTTCCATATTTTTGTCGTGATGCGATTTTTATCGTTATAGGGTTTGGGTCATTCGCTCACCTCGTTGAACTTTACTCATTCAATTATTTTTTTTGTTTACCTTTGATAATGATAGTTAGATTCATAATAAGTTTATTTTTGGATAAAAGAATATTAGAATGTTGAATTATTTAGTACAATAAATTGTCAAATTTTAGACAAATGTTATTAAGTGATTGTTGCTCCCGTTTTGGTTTATAGCCTTATTTATAACTCCGGGACCCTAATATTGTCAAATTATTAATAATTAAACTTCTGAACTTATATTTTAGCTTTGATTATTAGTATTTGCGACTCATAATTGTGATGTGACATGGTAGAGCCTAACTTTCATATATTGGCTTATAGGAATGAATTTGATGTTTGAGCGAGTGATTAAGTGAAGACGCTTTATTTGTTTATTCATATCTGATTATTAGTATTATATGGCTAATAAGTATCATTACATATTTCTCATAAATGCCTCATCAAATCACCTAAAAAATGATTCGAGTTCACAAAGATATTCGGTTAGTTATACAAACTATCTTTTAGTATATAGTAGATCCAACATAAGAAAATACTTAGATTAATAAAATTAAAAAAAAAAATATTACATTGTGTTTAAGTGCATTGATAGGTAAAAATTATTCGACAGTCTTTAAAAGGTGATTCAAGTTAGTCATGAAAAAATAATTTTGAACACTAGAACCAATCGGGAGCTTTATGATCGCATTCTCCGATTTGTGAATAGTTTAAGAATTTAGATTCAATCAAATTTGATGAACACCAAAATTAATAGTTATTCTGATGTTGTGGTCAGATAGCGAAGATGAACAAATTTTTAAAAATTTGATTCATTATGTAAGAGTGAAAGAAGGATAAAAATAATGATAATCTAGTACACAACAAAAGAAAAAGTCAAAATAAACAAGTTTAAAAAATAATGAACATAGTTAAAAACCGGTTACTCTATAGTTTTATATATTTTTAACATCTAATTTTTATGTTTATTCTTAGGATAAAAATTTCTAATTTTTAAAGGAAAATTGAGTAAAAATTAAATTTTTTATTATTGAATTGAGTCAAAATTTTAGAATTATATACTTAACATTTTCATAAAGGATATATGTGGCATTCCTGGCCGAGTGGTAATATATCGATCAAAACTCAAAAGTTAAGCGTGCTCGGGATGGAGCACTACTACGATGGGTGACCTCCTGAGAAATGTTTTTTCTTTTTCTTTTTTCTTGTTTTCCTTTAGATTTCAATTTTTATATTGTAAAATTGATTAAAAATAAATTTAAAAATAATTAGAACATAATAATAAGCATATAAAAATAATAAAATTAAGAAAACTAATTAACATATTAATTTATTATTTTTTAATTAAAAATATGAAAATTTCTAATTTTTAAAGGAAAATTTCTAATTTTTTAATTAAAAAATATGAAAAAGGGAATATTATATCATAAAACCAGGGGAGAAATAAGGGAAATCTACTGGAGTTAACTCCCCCCGCAATACATTGTGGGAGTCAGCTAACTGCCGTAATGATGCATTGCGGGGGGTTAGGGTCCAGTAAGTTTCCTCTGTTTTCCCATGGTTCCCCCCTGTTTTTAAGGCAGTTTATTTTTTTAAAAAACAAAAACAAAAATGTAATATTTTTACATTTATGTAATATATTGACGCGTAATATTCACTATATTTTAATTTTATTTTATTCATTATTTTTCAATTATAATTACTATTTTTTGGGAATATTTACATGAATTGAATTTAGCTTTAATACGAAATTGTACGCTATAATATTGAATATTTAAAATTAGGTTCAAATTAGGTTCAAATATTACATAATAAAATTTGGTCTACTTAAATTGACCAGGTTCAAAAGTATAATTTCTTCTATCATGGTTTCCTCCTATCAACCCACATTTTCCGCACTTTCTTTGCTTGGTATTTGAAGTTGATGTTTCAATACCACTTTTATATCTTTCTTGCTTCTTTCGTCCCTTAGTTTGTGACATTCGTCCTTTAGTTTGTGACATTGGAGGATCGAAAATCGGATCATGTTGGTAGTCTTCTTGACGAAACGACTCATGCGTTCTTTCGTTATGTTCTTCTTGCGGAAAAATATTGTTCACGTTACACTTCTCTCTCAATCACATTCATTACATACTTGAAGCGCGGGACGGAACAACTACCAATAGCACCTAAACTTTGAAAAGATTTACACAATACACTATAACTTGAGGTTTGTGTTTCACCAACATTAGCAAGAACGGGAGGGGTGTACGGTAAAAGTCCCACAATTTTGTTGCCATTCCTTGTCCACCTAGGCATGATGTAATTGCTTGATATTTTGGTTCTATCTTTCTTGGCTAGGTAATGAATGATGTGTTTACAAAGCATTCCGGAATGTTAAAATTTCTTACAAGCATATTCAATCGTTCCTTCACTAGAAACCAATATCCGATACCTTCTTCTACAATTCTCCGGTAATGTAGACTTCTCAACCAAGTACATTTTTAACCAACTTCCACTATCTTGAGCCCTTTTCATAATATAAGATGCGCTTTTTACCAACTCATTTTGAAAACGCTTAAACATCTCTTCGTGTAAATTTTGGATGCATCAATTTCCAAGGATGAGCGCAATACTAATCTCTTTGCCATTTCTTCGGTATCGTAGTCGCCTTTAACCTCCCTAAGATATTGTGCTTCCAAAGCCTTTTGTGAGTTCTCAATGAAAATCTTTCAACCTGGTAGATGCTTGCACGTATTCATCAAAAAAAGCATTCATGGATTCGCTCCTTGAGGTAGTGGTCATACTAGCGGCAAAATATTATTTTGTATAAGCACCAATCCATTGATCTCTAATACGAAACATTTGGTTTAGCCAAGTATGATCTTGAAGTTGGTATTTCGCGACCAAATCTTCCTACCTACCTTCGAATTCCGTGGGTGTCAACGACTTATACACACATGCATTAAAATCCGTTTTGAATTCCAGATAATTGGTGTATAAAGTAGATAACTTCTCCGGAAATTTACTACTTATATGCCATGTACAATATGTATTTTTTGTTTGTGGCATAACCTCGACAATAGCATTTCCCAAAGCAACGTCTTGATCGGTAATAATTGTAGTGGGCGGTTTGTTGTCTACGGGTTCCAACCATGTTTCTAAAACCCATTTATAAGATTCCTCTTTCTCATCCCTTACGAGTGCAAATCCAAACAAGATATTTTGGTAGTGGTGGTTCACCCCCGTGATAGGTATGAAAGACATACAATATCGGTTTGTCCGATAAGTTGAGTCGAATGTAACCACATCGACGAAATTCTTGTAAGCGTTCATGGATCGAGGATCAACCCACACCAAACCTAACACGATTCTCGTCATTCACATCCACACGGTAGAAAAATTCACCATTACTACTTTCTTGTTGTAATTTCCGTAACAAGACCAAACCACACTCCGCATCACCTTCATCAAACACTCGGCGCCGAATATCACGTATGACATTATGTATGTCTTGATTAGAAAAACCTAGATTTTGAACATCTTAGATCGTATCTGATTCAAATTAAATCAGTTTGCTCTGATACCAATTGTTGCCCAGTAATAAACAATTGTAGAAGGGGGGTTGAATACAATTGTATAAGATTCTCGACTTAATAAGATATGAATCACAAATATGAAAGAATGATAACAGCTTTATTAATTCTGATATAAAAATGTTACAAACTCTCTCAAGAAATTCTGATGTTCTTGAGAGCTGCTAGGTTACAAAGATACTCGTGTATGAGAACGATTATGTTCTCGTCTTTCTGTCTCATAAATCGAAACCTAAAACTGTGTTTATATACTACACAGCTTCTCTATCAATGATAAGTCCTAATCAATTACAAAGAGTGAAACCTATCCTTAATTGATAGCTTCATTACTACAAACCAGGAACCGACAGAATAATCTTCCTTATTTAACTAGACTCCAAATATAACTCAAAGTAGGAATCCTGATCAACTTCCAGTCCTGATGATCAATCCTGATCCCAGTCCTGATATTCATTCTGATCCTGACGACCATGCAATCCTGATGATGTCAGCAATCCTGATCAGTTGAAGTCTTGATCCCGACGATCATTGAATCCTGATCTAACAATCTCCCCCAATCTCATACTTTGTGAAATAAAGTATAGATTCCTAAGATTCAATGATGTCAAAAACATATTTACAAAATGTACAAGTATCTTCAGTAGCAACTTATCTGTTTAAATTCTTTGATAGAACAGATTCATCTTCAAGAAGTTGGATAACAAATTTTCTTCTTTTTCTTCAAGAATTTGAATCAGTCTTTCCTTAAGATTTCTGAGTTCTTCATCTTCCTCATTAATCTGGTAGATAGATGCTCTGAGATTCTGAATGGAGCTTCTTTGTAGACTGTGCTCTTCAAGCAAAAGGTAAGCAATTTCCTTCCCATCAGGATTGAGAGTAAGTTGAGTCATGCCAAAAGTCACTTCTTTAACAGCAGTGTCCCTTTGCATTTCCACATCTTGACCTCTTTGATTTAAGTACATGGGAGTATAATTACTATTGAAATTTCTGTTTCCATCCAGTCTTCTTCTTATTGTTGACAAGATCATGTCACTTCATTCTTTGCACACTTTATTCTTCCATCTTAACAGATAATGAACATATTTCAGTTCCTGTGTAGTTTTCATCAGCAGATCTTGAATGAATAGAATCTTCACACTACCATCTTTCATGAAGTACATAAGCTTTTCTTTCTTTTCAATACCATCATGACAATCTATAACTATATCAACAGCTAATAAATTGTTCAGGTTTTCAGAAGTTAAAGTACCTCCAATTTCAGTCAAGAAGTAAGGATCAACATATGACACATTCAGATATTCAGCATCCCTGTGTCCAATACCTCCTCTTGAATTACTTGTCAATTGCTTCAGATTTGAAAAAATTCGTAGCCAGAGTGCTTTTGATCTAACCAAATCAGATAAATCAACAACACTTGAAGCACTTGTTATAATTCCTCCATTCTGAAAATTGATAGGTGTGTTACACCTCAGTGTACTTATGTGTTTCCACTTCTTATTTTTCTCTTTTTCAAAAGCATAGCTTCTTTCTAGTAAAGATTCTTGTCTGCTTGGATTTCTCCACAATCTTATGTTTGAGAGTTTAAGCCTTTGTACATAGAGATTGAAATCTCTATTTGTTCTTCTTGTGATTTCTCTTCTTCTGGCTTCTTCTTCTTCATCCACTTCCTTGTTGTGAGAATCAACCACAGTAGATAAGATTAACAAATCAATTTCTTGCAGAATTTCAGATTCATCAGGATCTTGAACATTGTCAGGAACAATATCAGGATTAGAATCTTCAATTTGATTTGTATTGCAGAGAATTAATTGTCTTGGCCTTCTTCTCAATTCAGGCTGTTCTTCAATAAATTCCTTGTCTTCCTTCTCAATAATATCCTTGATAACAGGATCTATTATATTTTGTGAAACTTCAGGAATTTCTTTAATTGATAAACCTCTAGACCTTGTCTGTCTAGGCATTGTTTGAGTTGAAGAACCTCTTCTAGCACCTCTCCTACCTCTGCCTCCTCTTCCTCTAGCAGGAGCAGGGTTATTAAAGCTTTCCATCATTTCTCTCTGTTGTCTTAAGAATTCTTCATGTGAGAGATCAGGATATTCTTCACTTGCTGTAGAGAGTGCTTTTCTTGCAAACAATTGTTGAACTCTTTTATCAGTGTGATATAGAGTAACAATTCTGCCATCTTTTGTAGAGAACTTCTGGAATATATGTGATGCATCTTCAGGATTATCAATAATCATATCTTCATCACCTTCAGGAATTGTAGCTAGAGTTTGTTCATGACCAGGCATCAGGATTTGATCACCTGTCAGGATTTGTTCTTCCGTCAGGATCTGAGATTGCATCATTGTTCTTACTGTCCTTACTCCAGAATCAGAAACATGAGTTGACTGCGTTGTTTGACTTTGAGAAGTTTGAATTGTCTTCATAACAACAGCATCAGAGGTTTCTCCTTGTAGAATTTTGTCACCATCATTTCAAGTATGATCATCATCATCATTATTTCTCAATACTAGATCAGATGTACATTTTGTTTGACTTACCTTCTCCCCCTTTTTGACATCAGTATTTGACAATATATTCAAAATTAAGGCAAGAGAGGTTTGAATGTCAGTTACCTTTGTATCAAGAGAATCAATCCTTCTGTTGATGGAGGTTTGTTCAGAAACAACAGATTTCACTTGGGATTCCACTATCCTTAGTTGAAGAGCAGTGGACACCTTTGTAAAACTCATAGAAATATCTTCCCTCACCAACTCAGTTGTAGCTTTGACAGAATCAATCTCATGTTTCAGGCTTTTAGATAAAAGAGTTGTAGCCTTCAGATGATTCTTCAAGTCTGGATTCTCTATCATCTTCACTGCATCATACGCATGATCCAAGGCATATGGATAGCTGACAGATTCATCAGACCTATACCATTCGTTTTCCCATTGATGCCTTCTCAGCTTTTCAGCAGTATTGATTTCAGAAAGAACAGAAAAATCTTGTCTGAGATCTTTTCCAGTAGAAGCCTTGCCAATCATGAAGGTGCTTGACGAACCATAGTTAGTTCCAAGACTAGATTTTAGAACTCTGGCAAGCTGTTCCTTCTCGTCATTATTATCATCATCACTATCATCAGAATCATCATCATCATCATGAGTAACATCAGGATCAGGAATAGCTATACCTTTCAGTTTATCCTGTGAATCTGTGATAGGATGGTCCATTGGTCGTGATCTTAGTGGTTGTATCAAAATTGGCTCAGCATCAGGAGCACCACTAGCATCAGGTTCAACACCATCAGGATTAGATAAGCTTGCATCAGTATTTGTTACTGATGGTTCTTGTGTAGCATGAGGTTCTGAAGCTTCTTCAACACTTTGAGTTGGAGGTTCTTGTGTGCTTCCCTCATTGACAGTGTCCTCGGCCAATCTTTGAACGTCATCTGCACCAGAAATCCCTTGAGCATTGTCAGGAAATTTCTCAGAAACTGTAGCTTGGCCTGCATCTTCACTTTGAGAAGATGGTTCTTGTGTGACCATTCCAATTGCTAAGCCTTCACCCAAACTTTGATTGAGTGGTTCTTGTGTGGCTGGATCATCAGTAAGAGCTGCTGAACCACTTTGAGGTCCAGGTTCTTGTGGGCTTGATCCATTCAGTTTCTTTTGTCTAGAAAACACTAACTCTCCTGCTTTCCTTAGCTTTTCCATTGGATGTTTAATCCCAAGATTGGAAGCAGCAGCACCATACTTCTCCCATGAAATATCAACATGTCTTTTTGTTGGAGAGTCCTGTGCTGGAGAGTCTGAAATAGTAACCACTTGACTTGGTGCAACATCAGGAATACTAACATCAGGATTTGCTTGAGCAACTGAATTTGATTGCTCATTAAGAATAGAAGTGTCATGTACATCAGTATCCTGCTTCTTTTCGAAAGGAATATGATACCTGCCCTTAGATAATTTCCTTTTCTTCTGTGGCTTTGATGATGGTACCACGGCTTCAATAGCAGTATCAGCAACTTCCTTATCCACATTCATTATAGAGGATATAGGTAAATCATCCTCTGAATCAGTCTCATCCCTGAGCACTAACTTCCTTTTAACAGAAATAGCCTCAACACCCTTAGCAGCTTTCTTCACCAGGACCCCTTGTACACCCCCTTGTAACTTCTTTTTAGTGAGTGGTGTAGAGGAAAAATCCTTTGAACCTGATTGCCTTCCTGACACATCAGTTCTAGCTGATTTCTTTGATTTTACAACTAAAGTCTTTTGAGAGACATTAGAGGTGGTTGTTGATTGTTTAGACTGTTTGGGATGAGTGCTTGGGTTAGGAACAAGATGTGTTTGATCTTGTCCCATAGCATTAGAAAGTAATCCATAACAAGTAGGCATTTTCTGATGTAAGAAAAACCTAACCTCATCAGGAATAAAAGCATTTCCAATAAAACCATTTGCCTTATCACTGTTGACTAAGGACTTAATATTATTCTCAGTAATTCTACAGATTGGTAGAACTACATCATCCTCAAAAACAACATTAGGACATAAGTGATTAAATATCAACTGTAAAAATCTAAGAAAACAGACAGAACCTAACTTATCTGATTTCCTATCACTTAAAGCTTTTAAGATAAAAGATCCATAATCAAACACTGTAGAATGGATAAGAGAGTACCCAATTTTGAGAGATCCTGATGGAAGAGCATCAAAATTTGATGTCTTGTTCAGGAAACAGCGACTGATCGTATCAAAGAAGAAATTCCATTCCTTCTTAAGCTTCGTCCTGAAAAGATTGCCATATCTCTTTACTTCACCATTGTAGCCCAACTTTGTAACAAACTCAAAGAGAGTAGAGTCCGAAACATTATCAGGAACAGCATCACCAAGAACAGGTAAATGCAGTGCATCCTCCAAAATTACAGGAGTCACATAGTGAGTAATCCCATCATATTCAAAACTCATCAAGATTGAGTCAGAATGCCCTTTGTCAAAAGTAACTGAGTTCCACACCTGCATAACTGACTTAAAAGAAACACTTGCAGGTTCTGTTAAAGCAAACTTCAATGGACTTGAAGCTAGAAAATCCTGAATTATGTGAAACTCATTGGGTAATTCCTGATGGTCTAGAATAGCTACAAAATTATTAGTGGCAAAAGTAACACCACTAACCACAGTCTGTTTGTTTATGAATGATGAAGACGCCATTAAAACAGTATCAAAAACTTGAGAATTGAGATTTAGAAAATAGGGTTCTTGAACACGGAGAGAGAAATAAGATGAAAAACTGATGAAGAGAGAGTAATCAGAAATTTAGCAAATCAAATGTATTTTGTGAAAACAAAATATTACTCTCAATGACAGGTGGCAACTTATGATTTGTGCAAAAATGATTAGTGGACAAATTACGTGCGTAATTAAACATAACTGCACCGCTTTTTATGTGTATCTATATGTATATATCTATCAGTGTGACACACGCGCGCATACAGTTGTCCAACCAAAACTCAAACGTTTCTCATCAGATACTGACGAAAAATCAGGCACAATTTAAGCAATGAGATACTGACCTGTACATCAGGATTGACCAGTTGACTTCCTTTCAGGATTTTGTCCTATCAGGATTTGATAAAAAATACATACCTTTCTGAATGACCATCAGAATTTTATAGTCATCAGGATTTCTTCTCTGTAGCTTTTCTCAGAAATTCTCAAAGTTCATCATTCCAAGTTCATTCACCAACTTATTAAAAGTAACTTCAGGCAGTGGCTTGGTGAATATATAAGCTAGTTGTTGATCAGTAGGAACAAAGTGAAGTTCAATTGTTCCTTCCAGAACCTGTTCTCTTATGAAATGATATCTAATACTGATGTGTTTAGAAGAATGTTGAACTGGATTTCCTGTCATTGCAATAGCACTTTGGTTATCACAAAAAATAGGGATTTTTGAGTATGACATGCCATAATCTAACAACTGATTTCTCATCCACATTATCTGAGCACAACAGCTTCCTGCAGCAATGTACTCAGCTTTTGCTGTTGAAGTAGAGATAGACTTTTGCTTTTTACTGAACCATGAAACTAGTCTACCACCCAAAAACTGACAGCTTCCTGAAGTACTTTTCCTGTCTATTTTACATCCTGCAAAATCAGCATCTGAATAACCACACAAACCAAAATCTGATTCCCTTGCATACCAAAGACCAAGAGAAGGAGTGCCTTTGAGATATCTGAAAATTCTTTTAACTGCAATCAGATGAGGTTCCCTAGGTTTTGCTTGAAATCTTGCACATAGACAGGTTGCAAACATGATATCTGGTCTACTTGCAGTGAGATACAATAAAGAGCCAATCATTCCTCTGTAATGAGTTACATCTACCTCAGTACCTTGATCAGGATCAAGTTTGGTAGCTGTAGCAATGGGAGTACTTGCAGTAGCACATTCTTCCATGTTAAACCTTTTCAATAAATTCCTTGTATACTTAGACTGATTGATAAAAATGCCATTATCAGTCTGTTTAACTTGAAGACCAAGAAAATAACTCATTTCTCCCATCATGCTCATTTGATATCTTGACTGCATAAGCTTGGAAAACTTTTCACACAGCTTATTGTTTGTTGACCCAAAAATGATATCATCAACATAAATCTGAACTAAAAGCAAATCCTTGCCATGATTCAAATAAAATAGAGTTTTATCAATAGTACCTCTTTTGAATCCACTTTCTAGTAAAAACTGAGCTAAGGTTTCATACCATGCTCTTGGAGCTTGCTTTAGTCCGTAAAGTTCCTTATCCAATCTGTAAACATGATTTGGATATTTTGGATCAATGAAACCAGGAGGTTGTTCAACATATACTTCTTCCTCCAGTTCATCATTTAAGAATGCACTTTTCACATCCATCTGGAAAACCTTGAATTTCTTATGAGCTGCATATGCCAGAAAGATCCTGATGGCTTCTAGTCTTGCAACAGGAGCAAAAGTTTCATCATAGTCAATTCCCTCTTGTTGAGAATACCCCTTTGCAACTAGCCTTGCTTTGTTTCTGATAATTACACCATCTGAATCAATCTTATTCTTGAGAATCCACTGTGTACCAACAATTGACCTGTTCTTTGGTCTTGGCACCAGTTTCCAGACTTCATTCCTTTCAAATTCATTCAATTCTTCTTGCATTGCAGTAACCCAATCAGCATCTTTAAGTGCATCTTCAACTTTCTTTGGATCCTCCTTTGACAGAAAGTTATTATATAGACATTCATTTTGAGTTGCACTTCTTGTCTGAACACCTGCATCAGGATCTCCAATTATCAAATCAGGAGTATGACTTGCAGTCCATTTCCTTGCTGGTGGTAAGTCATTCTTTGATGTATATGCTCCCCCTGGATTTGTGTTATTTTGAGTAGAAGAATTTGATTCAATAGAAGCTCCCCCTGAAGTATTACTATCTACTCCTGATGAATTATCAGGATCATCATTAGAATCAGTATCTGAAGAATTCTGTCCTGGTGATTGAGTTGACTCTGAACTTGTAGTAGAATGCTGTTGCTCCCCCTCAACATTTGCACTACTTTATGCATTACTATTATTTGCATCACCAGAGTTAGCACCATCAGTAATTGGTGTGATATCAGGATTTGATGGATCATCAGGATCTGATTCACTTTCTTCATGTTCCTTGGAAACTTCATTTTCAAAAATCAATCTGTCATGTGAGTCTTCATTCAATCCAATTATCTTCTTATCATCAAAAGATACATGTATTGACTCCATGACAGTCCTTGTTCTCAAGTTAAAAACTCTAAAGGCTCTTGATGCAAGATAGCCTATGAAAATTCCTTCATCAGCCTTTATTTCAAACTTTCCTAGCTGTTCAGGATGAGTTCTGAGAACAAAACATTTACAGCCAAACACATGCAGATGCTTCAAACTTGGTTTCTTCTCCTTGAGTGATTAATAAGGAGTAACACCATGTCTGTTTATCAATGTGAGATTTTGTGTATAACATGTTGTGTTGACTGCTTCTGCCCAGAAATATGTAGGTAATTTAGCTTCTTCCAACATAGTTCTGCCAGCTTCAATAAGAGTTCTATTTTTCCTTTCAACTACTCCATTTTTCTGAGGTGTGCCAGGAGCAGAGAATTGTTGAATAATTCCTTTGTATTTGCAGAACTCTTCCATCTTTGAATTCTTGAATTCAGTACCATTATCACTCCTCAGTATCTTGACTTTGTACTTTGTGGTTGTCTCAATCATTCTCATATGATCCAACAGTATTTCAGGAGTTTCATCTTTTCTGTGCATAAAATACACCCAGGTGAATCTAGAATATTCATCAACAATTACAAGAGTGTACCTTTTCTTACTGATGGACATAATGTTGACTGGTCCAAATAGATCAAGATGCAGCATGTGATATGGTTCTTCAATAGACGATTCTGATTTACTCTGGAATGATGTCCTTCTCTGTTTAGCCTTTTGACATGCATCACAGAGTCCATCCGGAGTATACAAAGCTTTAGGTAATCCTCTCACTAAATCTTTCTTAACCAACTCGTTGATATTGCTGAAGTTGAGATGAGAAAGCTTCTTGTGCCAATTCCAACTTTCATCTACTGATGCTTTACTGATGAGACAAGTAGGTGAGCCATCAGTATTTGATTGAATGTTGGCTTCATAAATGTTACCATGTCTGTAGCCAGTCAATGCAATTTTTTCTGTTTCTTTGCTGACTACTTCACAATGTGTGGAATAGAAGTTGACATGATAACCTCTGTCAGTGATTTGACTAATACTCAACAAGTTATGTTTTAGTCCCTTCACTAGAGCTACTTTTTCAATGATGACATTTTCAATGATTATATTTCCATATCCCAAAGTTTGTCCAATGTTGCCATCTCCATAAGACACAGTTGGGCCAGCTTTTTCCTCATATTCTGATAACAGGGCTTTGTTTCCAGTCATGTGCACAGAGCATCCACTATCCATGACTAACACATTTTTCATTTTTCCCTGCAATCAGAATAGAAACATTCTAGTTAGAACATTTAGGAACCCACACATGTTGGGTTCCTTTTCCATGCAATTTATTAATTTTAGCAGCAGAAGGTTTTATGACTTTAGCAGTCCTGACATGATTTACTCCATCAGGATTTGCTTTATCAGTTTCAGTATTAACAAAAGCATGCTTCACTATGACATTATCAATTCTACCAGACTTTGTACTATTATCAAACTTTGGCAATGGATCATAAAAGTTATAGTACAAATCATGATAATCTTTACAAGTATAAATAGAATGTCATATACTACCAGAATGAAAACAGGACTTCTGTGGTTTATAAAATACTGATCTACTCCTGACATCAGAAATAGAAATTTCAGTACTTTTCTTTAAACTCTTTTTACAATCAATAGCAAGATGATTAGAGTTACCACAGTTAAAACAACATTTCCTAGGTGCATTTGGGATATACTCATAACCATTCTCTTTATTGATCCCAATTTTACCATTCCTGTTTCTCTTAACAGTAGCTTCCTTTTTCCTATCTGTAACCTCACAAATTTTATCCTTAAGTTGTTTATGAGACAATAAACCTACATTCTTAGTGACTTTACTCAAGACAAGTTTAGACTTAATAACTTTGATATTTTGAACAGAAGTAGATCCCTTTTCAAAAGTTGAATTGGAATCTTTACCAAAAACAAAATTAACAGGAGTTATCTTAGATTTGGTTTTGTCTATAACATGTCTATAGGTTTTTGGACTAACTGTCTCATCAACAACAATTTTCTCCTTAAGTTTCTTATCTTCATCTGACTTATACCTAGACACTCTTTCCAATTCTTAGAGGTATTAATCTCATGAAATTTTCAACCAGAGTCTGTCCAGGTTTCGATTTTCTCATTAGCATACTCAAGTTCCTTTTCAAGAGCAGTACATTTAAGTTTCATCTCTAAGTACATGTGTTTAGCATTATCACATTCTATCTGTACTTTTTGCATAAGAGAAAATTCAGCTTCTAAATGCTCATTCCTTTTCCTAAGTTCAGACATCTCAGATAAGATCCTAGTATTCTCAGCAGTTTGACTTCTAAAGCTAATATGTAATGACTTTAGAAAACGTCTTAACTCAGAAGCATTATCAGTATCAAAATCAAAGACAGTATTAAGTACCTTATCATCAGGAATAACAGTATCATCAATATTGGCCATTAGTGCATAGTTGACCACCTCAGTATCAGATTCTGAGGAAGAGTCCATCCAATCCTTGCTTGATGTGATGAGTGCCTTTGTCTTCTTGCACTCACTAGCAAAGTGACCCATACCATTACACTTGTAGCATCTAACCTTTGACTTGTCAAATTTGCTACCCTTGCTATCCTTTTTGATATTCTTGTCTTTGTCTGCATTGAAGGTCCTTTTCTGGAAGTTGCCTTGTCTCCTAGCCTTCCTGAACTTCATCTTTTTGAAGCTTCTGACTATCATAGCAACCATCTCTTCAATGTCTGAGTCAGAAGAGTCATCATCAGTATTGGCATCAGGATTGCCATCAGTATCTGATGATGAGTCATCAGGATCTGACTCAACTACTCTTGATTTCCTTCTAGAGAGCTCCATAGCTTTTCCTTTTGATTTAGCCTCTGCTTTCAAAGCAATAGATTTTGCCTTGCTACCTTTCTTATTCTTTCTCTGTTGAACTTCAAGATCATGAGTTCTTAACATTCCATAGACTTCATCAAGAGACACAGTGTTGAGATCATACTGATGTCTAATGATCGAGGTCTGAGTATCCCATTCTTCAGGTAAAGCTCTTAGAAACTTGGTGTTTGAATCTTCAGTTTCATACTCCTTGTCAACTAAAGATAAACTGTTCAGAAGTGTCAGAAATCTATCATATAAATCAGTTAGGCTCTCATCAGGTCTAGCATCGAATTGTTCATATTCTTGAATCAAAAGAGCCTTTCTGTTCTTCTTGACAAATGTAGATCCCTGACATTGAGTTTCTAAGGTATCCCAGATTTCTTTAGCAGACTTGCATGCAATCACTCTGTTGGACATGACAGCATCAAGACTACTGTGCAGGATGTTCTTTATCTTTGGTTCTCTGAGTACATGAGCTTTTTCTTCTGGAGTCCAGTCACTCTTGGCCTTGACCACATAATGTTCAGGTACAGTGTCTGTTCGTTCTACAATCCTTGTAGGAATATATGGTCCATCACGAATTCTGTCCAGATAGTCAGGATCCATAGCCTCCAGGTACATTAACATCTTTACCTTCCATGTTGGATATTCTGATTTCTTCAGGATGGGAATTTTCATGCTTTCATACTTTGTTGTCGACATCTTAGATCGTATCTGATTCAAATTAAATCAGTTTGCTCTGATACCAATTGTTGCCCAGTAATAAACAATTGTAGAAGGGGGGTTGAATACAATTGTATAAGATTCTCGACTTAATAAGATATGAATCACAAATATGAAAGAATGATAACAGCTTTATTAATTCTGATATAAAAATGTTACAAACTCTCTCAATAAATTCTGATGTTCTTGAGAGTTGCTAGGTTACAAAGATACTCGTGTATGAGAACGATTATGTTCTCGTCTTTCTGTCTCATAAATCGAAACCTAAAACTGTGTTTATATACTACACAGCTTCTCTATCAATGATAAGTCCTAATCAATTACAAAGAGTGAAACCTATCCTTAATTGATAGCTTCATTACTACAAACCAGGAACCGACAGAATAATCTTCCTTATTTAACTAGACTCCAAATATAACTCAAAGTAGGAATCCTGATCAACTTCCAGTCCTGATATTCATTCTGATCCTGACGACCATGCAATCCTGATGATGTCAGCAATCCTGATCAGTTGAAGTCTTAATCCCGACGATCATTGAATCCTGATCTAACAAATATTTGCAATTATTTTACATTTTATTACTATTTTCTCTTTTTTCTCATTTTTAAAAAATAAAAAAGTATTTTTTATTCAATTCCTCTTTATTTTTTTCTCTCATTACTATTTTTGTTATATATTCTAATTTTAAAAATATAAAATATTATTTATTATATCAAAATAATGTAAAGTTCTAATTTATATGTAAACCCAAATATAGTAGATAACCCAAAAATACAATTGAAGGCACATATCATTGATAACCCAAAAATTTATACAATTGAAGACCCATATAATTGAAAGACCCGTTAAAATGACCCAACAAAGCAATGAAAGATAGTTTGGTAATTAAAAAAAATATAGCCTCCGCAATGATAGGTTGCGAGGCGGAGGCATTTTGGTAAATTTTACCTCCGCAATGTTTAGTCGTGGAAGCTCAGAATTGATAATTGTGACCTTTTGCGACCAAAACCCATAGTTAAATGTAGAATTAAAATATGAGTCGGTACAAAAAATAAAATAATTTTGGGTTCTCAATAGCAAAGCAACACGAAAATGGAGAAAACAACAGCTAAAGCAGAGGAACAAGTGATGAGTAGAGTTTGCAAGAGGTGCAAAACGACGTACACTCCTTCATCAAACGACGCTTCTTCTTGTCGTTTCCATCCTTCCTTCTTTGTTTGTCGTCGTCACGATGATCAGAAAAGGTTTTCCCTTTTTTCTCATTTTAATTAATCTTTAAAACAATTTTCTAATATAATATATGTGTTTGATTTTATTTTTCTGAGTTTTATAGTTTGAAATTGAATTTGTAAAGATGGATTGTAATCTTGGACACCCGAAATAGGACAATTTGGTTCAGAGTAGAATCTCGATAAATGAATAACCTCGATAAATTAATAGAAATAGACATTGTATTAATAATCTCGATAAATGAATAAAATCTCGATATTTTAATAGACAGTGTGTTAATAATCTGGATAAATGAATAAAATTTTATACGGGGAGTTGCTCTAGTTATTGCAATTTAAAAGGGAGGCCCAAGAATATACTATCATATAAATTATGTAAGCTATGTGTTGAAGTGGTGTAATCAGATAAATGTTTGATTTTTGTTATACCCGAGGGGAATTTGATAAATCTTGGTGGTTTGAACGGAGAGAATAATGTTTTTAATGGTTGAGACGGAAGTTTTGTAGTGAGGTATTCTGCTAGTTTTAGCCTTTTAGGCTTCTTTTTAGAGGATATTGATATCATTCAGCTGGGTTGAAAAAATGAAACGATATATATCTAGTGATTCGTGATAAGCTGATTTGGAAATTAAGGTGTAAACGAATGCCATTTCAATGTGCCGATTAGGAGTTATGAAGGTGTAAGCGAATGACTCCTTCGCTGTGTGTGCTCACTGTGCTCATATTGAAAATAGTGTCGTCTTTTCTCTTGTGATTATGTTTGAGAAGTAATATTCTTATTTGTGATGTATTTTATTGTTCAAGGATAGGACTTGAGAATTGAGATAAATAGTACTCGAGAATGAGTTAAGTGATAATTGATCAAGTGCATTTCTATTTCTCCCCTCATTTTAAGCTCTTGCTTGTGCTGTCTCAGTAGTATTTGTTTGTACTTTCTAATTAGTTGAAATTTATGAATGTGCAAAGTAACAAAAGAAAATAAAACCGGCCTGAAGCCTAAGAAGAATTTTTTCATTCATTGTAAGCAGATGTTTTCACAGATTTTTACTGAAAGTGTGTATTTTTTTGCAACTTTATACCGCAAATGATTGTTTTTATGTCATACTTTTTTGAAGGTACTATGAATTGGGACCTGATGATCCTCCTTATGCTGCAAAGTTCTATGATTGTTGTGGAGCAGAGGATCCAGAGGCATTGGGCTGCACTACTAGTTTCCATATTTCATATGATGACGACTAGTGAAGTCTAACACTATCTTCATCATTTGAATTTTGGCTGTAAATTTAACATGCATCAATACAATATGTTAGCTTGAAATATGAATAAATATTTCTTGTCTGTTATGTACTACATGGAACGAGTGGATTTATCAAGTCATTTAGATATGTAATGTTGATGTTGTGAAAGCTGTACTTCTGTTTATTTAAACCTTAGAGGCACCATGTGCACGCTGCAGAGATTCACAAACTAATTGTTGTTGTGTTCTTGTGCTAAATCCTGTATACGTGTTTTTACATTGTATGATGTTTTAGTCTCAATTACACGAGAGAAGTGCTGCTTAATACACATAATGAGGACTTTATACTGTTTTTACCTGTAACACTCTTCATGTAACATGGTCGTATTATTTCTTCAGTGTTGTCTTGGCTGTGATGGAGGGAGGGGGGGGGGGGGGGGGGGGGGATTTGGCCTTTGTGGTTATAACGTATAATTACAGTTGCAAGAATGCATCTGCAGTTAAGACTGTGGCACAAGAACTAGCTAACCTCTTAATTGCAGATAGTTATGAAGCCTGCAAGGGGTTGGCCTTTGTGGTTATAACTTATAATTATAGTTGCAAGAATGCATCTGCAGTTAAGACTGTGGCACAAGAGCTAGCTAACCTCTTAATTGCAGATAGTTATGAAAGGGGTTGGCATGAAAAAAAATGTTCCGAAATGAAACAGAGTTTTGTAATAGGTATAGGTAGCAATACACATCTGATACTTGCGTCATCTCATGTTTAGTGTACATAAATCCGCTTACAGCTGCTGTGTACTAGCTTTCTTCTCCTCTTTTCCTCTTAGGTGAAGTTGGTGTCTATCAGTTGTCCAACAGTTGGACAAAGTGTCATAGCTTTAATTCATTCATGTATATGTTTTTTTCTACAATTTGGAGTTGTGATTAATATCAAAATTAAGGAGTCCCAGTCAAGTCCATAATGCCTGTGTATTTTCTTGCAAGCTATCTGTTACTTTGGGTGCTCATTACATGTTCTTCATTTTTTCTAAGACAGAGATGTGAGTTTATAATTTCATAAAACTTCAGTGGGCTTAAGTTGTATGAAATAAGGGTGAGATATTTCAAAAATCTGCTTATAAGAAAAGGTTAACGAATTTCCAAATATGCTAAAAGAAGCTATGACCAGAGAACAAGCTTAGGAAATTAGAGAGCTCTTATACAGTGAATAGATAATTGTATGCTCTTCAGATTAGTGATTGGGGGGGGGGGGGGGGGGGGGGGGGACCTTGAAAACAGAGCTGTCACAGCAGAAACAATAAATTCCTTTAGAGGAGTGTAATATACATTTACAATTTTAAATGTAAACTGTGTTGATGCTATTGCTAAAGCGATAATTTAAAAAGGAAGGTTAAATTGGAACAAGAACAAGGAAAAAGAAGATGATAAAGCTCTTTCGTCGGGCGCATGATCATGAGACAGATTGACAGGACTTGAGGAAGGAGCCCGAATTATTCTGTGCCAGCGGCGGCAGTGAGACCAACAGAGCAAGTGTTCTTTGGAATGACGAGCACGGTGTTCATTGGAACGCAATAATCTTGTTTGGACATACACGTCACAGATAGGCCAGGACGATGAGAGATCAATGACTTCTCATGACATATTGGTTCATGGTTGCTTCTCATCTCTTATTGCTTCTGAACTGGAAGAACACTATTTCGATGATTGCATTATTTGTTAGTATTTGTTTTCGTGCAGGAATATCTTCTCTACAGGCTGCAGCAAAGAAAATTCTCACCTTCTCTGAATGTTCTTTAGAAAGTTTTACATAGTTATATTGCCATTCTAATCTTTGTGATCCCAGTGTAAAAATATGCTGATACAGCTTTAGCATGCGTGGACTTCTTTCCTGTTCTCATTCATCAGTAGAAGGCTCTGTTGGGGCAACAGTTGGCACCAGACACACTGCTGCATATAGAGCACTTGTGGACTGGTAATTCCCTGATGCATGTAGTTTTTTTAACTGGTACAAGTTAATTTAGCACATCCTCTTTCGCTGTCTTCAAGATAGATACCCATTAGATAGTACTTGTGCTACTTTTTGCATTTTAAAATTGCACTAGACTTCAAACCAACCTAACATATTCCCATTAGGCCCCTTGAAGAAGTAAGGTCCTCGGAGGGTGAGATTTATGCAAACCTTAACCCTATTCCGATAAAACACCGACATTAAGAAAATTCTTCAACGTTTAGGGAGATAATGCGCGAGACTTCAAGATTCTTAAACTTTGTGAGTAAGATGGAACTCCGACAAAGTTGTTAGGAAGAAAATGGCTGGAAATTGGAACAAACATCCAAGAGGAGGATAAATATGTAATATCTTGTATGGTCTATCTGTGCAAGAGTATCTGTCAATATTTAGGAGTATTATCTAACTGTGGAACCCAATCATTCATTCTGATTTCTGAGGCTGGCCTTATCTGTCACACCTTTTGCATCCCACGTCTACGTTTTGTAATGTTCAAGGGTCCTATTTTACAGCTGCCTATTAAAATTTTCTGTTTTTTTTCCCCTTGTGTTGACACTATAGTGCATCTGAGCTGGCCTGTGAGTTGGTCGTATCTGTAATTGTGAATATGTATTCATGCACATGTGGTCGTGTTTCATAAATTATATTCCATTCGTTCCGTTCAATTATTTATATTTGGATTGGGTATGGAGGTTAAGAAATATAAGTAAAGTAAGGGAAAAAGTAGGAATAATGAGTAAAGTGGTGGGATCCTCAATATTTAAGGTATAAAGTAAGTAAAGTGGAGCAAAGTAGTGGAAGTAGTTGATTTTTATATTATAAAACTTTATTATTTTTGGAAAGTTTTGAAATGTAAAGAAATGAATAAGACATCCCAAAAAGAAAAGTGTAAAGAAATGAATAAGATTGAGGGAGTATGTTTTTTTTGAATAATTAGTCTTATATATCTTACAAATGAGTATTTGTTTTAACAAATCTCGAGGGTAAGCAAGAAGCATGGGACGACAAAAAATAAGTCCTTAACAGCTTGATAAATTATATGTTTGATTTAACAGTGTTCTTGCAAGACAGACAAAGCACAAATCTTATATTCTGAAAGTCATTATTGAGCTGAAGAAGCTTGTGTTAGGTCATATTTTTCTAATTATACAGTTGTAAACTAATAATTACGTTAGAGAACCCTTAAATAAATATCTACGTGGCACATTATAATTAGAATTATAGAGAATTTGTAAAATAAAGATGCACTCCAATGAAATTATAGTCAACCTTGACTATATTTGTCGAACCTGTAACGAAACATATTATTTTCAAAATATAGTCAACTGAAATAGTCAACTAAGTTGAAGTACATCATCTTACAGGTTCAGCAAATTTTACATATTGAGTATATTATATTATTTTAACCAACCAGTTTAACTAACACCGTTGAGATGCTCTTGGCATCCTAAATTTGAACAATACAATGAGCTTAAGTGTATGGATTATCTTTACCAAGTTGTAACTGAGAGATCTCTTTTGATGCCTTGCTGAATTTTTTTGTCTGAAACTCAGGTTTTTAATAAGCAAACAGTATGTGTCTTATTCGTTTCTGTACAGGTGACATATGGCTCAGCCTAATGCTGTCATCAATTTATAAATAACATCGTTAAGACTTATAGCGATTTATCTACTAAATAATATTTGCAAAGGAGCTTAGACACTCTTGTTCAGATTACGCAGAACCATCGTTAAGATTTGTAGTGGTTATTTCACGTCTGTGTCTGCAGCCTGCCTGCGCATTCGACAATGTTCCGTAATGGCAGCCAATTTAGTAACTTGTTGGTAGATAGCAGAGACCCTGTTGGCTTTTAGGTTCTCTACTGATCATACTGAAATATTATGAACTGCATATATTCCTGTCTATTTGCTATTGGATTTGGAGGGAACCATTACAAAATTCAAAACACTATTCACAGGCACAAGTCTTCACACTTTGGCAAAATTTAATCAAGACTCTTTGGATGGTACAGAGAGAAGGGGGGACAGGACTTGACTCATGAAGGTTCTGAACTGAGCTGCATGCGGTACACTCATTAAGCATGTTTGCTACTCTATCATTCTTTGATCTTTTAATATAAATTCTTGTGTGGACGGAAACAGAATTTTAAATGAAAACTGAACCAAACATATGATTTATTTTACATACATTAAACTTACACTGTCTATAAAAATTTACACAACAAATTACATAAGTTTTGGAACCAATAATTTAAATACTCCCTCTATACCATTATACAAAATTATATCATTGAAAAGTATATTTAATTTATTTTAAAATGTAACTTTCAGTTTTGTAAAATAATAATTAAATAGTTTATAATATTTAGTCAAATATAGATTAATTTGGTCACTAAAAAGTGACATATAAAATGGGACGTAATAGTTTGCAGCATAAATTAACTTTAAAGCCATCTATATTTGTATACAAATTGGAATATTTAATATCAAAATATTATTCAGTGTGAGAATGATTGCAGTATTGAGGAAATGTGTCCTTCTTTAGTACCCTAAAGTCTCACCTAATATTGTGTTGATCATTTTCAATTTCTATTTCTTGAACAAAAAGAAAATAATATAATAAACATATTGTTGGCTGGTCCTTTTCTCACAATTTATTATTTTAATTAACCTTGTTTGTTGTTGATTAATTTATTAATAAAATTAGCAGAAGAGAACAAATATACAAACAAACCCATGTTTTGCATCAATTTATGCAAGGAAAATGTGGTTTGCCTAATTCTCTTTTCTAGCCAAGTCGCTCGTTTTTAGATTTGATTAAACCTTCAGAAACACACCTCCTCCTTGTTCCGACAATAAATCTGAACCACAGATTTCGAACTGCAC
The DNA here is from genome assembly GCA_030848705.1 of Heracleum sosnowskyi. Classification (NCBI taxonomy): domain Eukaryota; kingdom Viridiplantae; phylum Streptophyta; class Magnoliopsida; order Apiales; family Apiaceae; genus Heracleum; species Heracleum sosnowskyi. Next base: position 17,727,938 of record CM061237.1, read on the forward strand.
CCGCATCGATTAACATAAAATAATTATTCGAGTTATTGGGATGTTATTTTCGTAACAAATATGTATGAAGTTAATGTAAATATTAATTGATCCAAAATTCGAAACGGTCACACCTACATAAATATGACTTTTTTAACAAATTGCATTCGTTAAAAAAAATCTGAAGTTATAATATTTAAATATGTATATAAATATAATTAAAAATCACGGGGGCACAATTGTAAATTCACACAGAACTAAAGTTGATAGAGATGCAGAGAGGGACACTTTAAAGTGGTGTGGTGGTCACACTCTAGTAAAGTTTACAAACCAAACTAAACTAAACTCCATTTACACATTCTACTGCTACTCTGCTACTTCTTCTTCTCCTTCCATTCTGTTTATTTGTTCTTACTAAAATACACACAAAATCTTGTATCTATAAATAAATCTTTAATCTTGAAACCCAATTTTTTTAAGCTTAAAATCTCTTTCAATCTCCCTCTAAAATACACACACACTTACAACAATAATGTTGATGTAAGTCTACATTATTATATAATAAAATAATCACACTACTATTTCAGTAGCCACTCCTGGATTTTTACTACTTTTATCATCCATTTCAAGCTTTCTTTTTTGCTCTCCATTGCAGTCATGTCTACTAAATCCAAGTATTTCATTTCTCTCTCTTTTTCTTGATCTTTACATATATGTATGTTTATTTGCATTTTTTGGTATGTGGGTCAGATCTTTTCTCTTTGATTTGTGTTAAAGTTTCAATCTTGGTGGTAGTTTGTGAGTTTTTTGTAATGGGGTATGAATTGATGATCATTCTTGTGATAAATCTTGATGACCCTTTTGGTGAATTGAGTTTAAATTGTGATTTTGTGATTATATTGTGTGGATCTAGCTGTTTTGATTCAATTTTAAGTGTTTGTGTTTACTATATTGGTGTATGTTGCAATTTTGTGTTTTTAATGGCAAATTTGTGATAAAGTTTCCACCTTTGGGATTTGTATGTATGTTTCTGTAAGTATATGTTGCAATTGTGTGTTTTTGTTGTCAAATTTGTGATAAAGTTTGTACCTTTGGGATATATATGTATGTATGTATTGCAATTTAGCTTAGTTAGTTATGAATGTGGATTGTTTGTTTAGATTCTTGCAATCTTTGTTTTAAATGGATTCTATTTTTGTTGATGTGATCATGGCAGGTTGAACAAGTTATCCGAAACTCCTGTCAGTAAAGCATCTGTAGAAACTCCCAATGCTAAAGCATCTACAGGAACTCCCAATGCTAAAGCATCTGCAGGAACTCCTAATGCTAAAGCATCTAATGTGACTCCTAACAGCAAAGGATCACTAGCAACTCCTAGGATTCCTAAATTGAGCCGGGGACTTTCGAAATCTGAGACTAATTCAGCATCTCCCCTGCAAAGTTCACGCCATTCCGTAGATGGTTCTCCAAGATCTGTTACTTCAAAGCCCTCGGTGGATCGGCGATCACCAAAGATCAGTACCACACCTGATGTAAGTTTTCGTTGAATTAGTAGTCTTTGAGTTTCTCGTTGTATCTGATGATCATCAAATGGAATGAATACATATTGATTATCAGTGTGGTTGTGTATTTTTATAGTCATGTCATTAATCCTTTCAAGTGTAATAGGATACATTGGATCTTGTGAAATTGGTATCTAATCTGATCCTTATTGGCATTGTGTTTTTTACTGACTTCAGAAGCAACCGACACGGCTGTCGAAGGGATCGGAACTACAGGCTCAACTAAATCTTCTCCAGGAAGACCTAAAGAAGGCAAACGAGAAGTTGTCTGAGGTTGAGAAAGAGAAAGAGCAAGCAATTGATGAGTTGAAAGAAGCTCAGAGGTTAGCAGAGGAAGCTAATGGAAAACTCACAGAGGCTTTGGTTGCTCAAAAGCGAGCAGAAGAGGAATCTGAGATCGAGAAGTTTCGTGCTGTTGAGATGGAACAGGCGGGCATTGATGCAAGTCAAAAGAAGGATGAAGAGTGGAAGACAGAGCTTGAAGATGTGAAAAACCAGCATGCATTAAATGTTTCTGCTCTTTTATCTGCCAATGAGGAGCTCCAAAAGGTGAAGCAAGAACTAGCAATGACTACTGATGCAAAACATCAGGCGCTTTCCCATGCTGATGAAGCAACTAAGATAGCCGAGATTCACGCGATGAAGGTAGAGAGTATAACAGCTGAGTTAGCCCAGTTGAAGGCTCTGCTTGATTGCAGGAACGAGTCTGTTGCTGAAAATAATGACAATATCCTCTTGGAGCTGAAATCAGATGTAGAAACATTAAAACAAGAACTAGAGAAAGCAAAAGATTTTGAATCAGAGGCCAATAATTACAGTAAAATGGTGTTGCAGCTTAAATCAGAGATAGAGGCATTGAAAGAAGAACTTCAGAAAGCAGATGATTTTTATGATGAGAAGTTGGCAAAAACAGAGGCTGCTCTGGAGCAACTAAATGTTGAGCTGGAGACTGCAAAAACTGCTGAAGCTTGTGCGAATGGGAAAGTAAAAGAATATGAAGTGGAAGCTAGCAATCAGAGAAAAATTGCGATGGAGCTCAAATCAGAGGTAGAGACACTGAAACAACAACTTGAGACAGCGAACGAGCACGAGGAGAAGGTAGTGGAAAATGAAGCTGCAATAGAGCAACTTAATGTAGAGCTTGAGGCTGCAAGAATGGCTGAATCTTATGCACATAATCTGCTCGAAGAGTGGCAAAAAAGGGTTGAAGAATTAGAGATCAACGCTGAGCAAGCAAGCCGTCTAGAAAAATCTGCATCAGAGTCCTTGGACTCGATCATGAAACAACTAGAGGAAAGTAATGACTTGTTGCAAGCTGCAGAATCTGAAAATGCTTCTCTTAAAGAGAAGGTGGGCTTATTGGAGATGTCAATAGGATCACAGAGAGGCGATCTTGAGGTCTCCGAGCGAAATATTAATATGGCCAAGGAACAAGCTTCTGAAATGGCAAAGGAGATTGAATCATTAAAGTTTGAGCTTGATACTGTGAAGGATGAGAAAGTCCAGGCATTGAACAATGAAAAGCTTGCTGCTGACAGTGTTCAGACGCTGCTAGAAGAGAAAAATAAAATTATAAATGAGCTGGAAAAGTATAGGAAAGAAGAAGAGAAAAGTAAGAAAGCAATGGAGAGTTTAGCTTCAGCATTACATGAAGTTTCTTTAGAAGCTAGAGAAGCAAAAGAGAAACTATTGTCTAGTCAAGACGAGCATGAAAATCTTGAAACTCAGGTGGAAAATCTAAAGCTGGTTTTGAGAGCTTCAAATGAGAAATATGAGAGTATGCTTGACGATGCAAAGCATGAGATTGATGTTCTTACAAATTTGATCCAACAATCTGAGCAAGATCAGCAGGCTGCCAAGGCTGATAGGGAGCAAAGAGAGCTTCATTTGTTGGACTGTCTTAATAAATCTGAAGAAGAAAGCTCTTCAATGACAAAAGAAGTAAGCAGGCTAGTTATGTCACTCAAAGAAGCCGAGAGTGAAGCTTCTGAAGCGAAGGAAGAACAAGCTCAGCTAAAGAATACCCTAGCCGAAGCTGACTCTGAGATAAAGTATCTTAAGGAACTTCTTGGGGAGGCAAAAGCTGAAAGCATGAAACTGAAGGAGAGTTTAATGGACAAAGAAAATGAACTGCAGAATGTTATTGAAGAGAATGAAGAGCTTCAGAGTAAAGAATCGGCTTCTCTGAATAAGGTCAAGGAATTGTCGAAATTACTGGAAGAAGCTACGATTAGAAAACAAGTTGAAGAAAATGGTGATCTTACAGATAGTGAAAAGGATTATGATATGCTCCCCAAGGTAGTAGAATTCTCTGAACAAAATGGACATAGAAAGGAAGAGAATACCACATTAGAGCTGCCACATATTCCAGAACTTGTAAAAGACATACCTCTGGAGGGGAGTGATGTTTTGTATGTCAAGACAGTTGACTCTGATACTGAAGCTATGGATTTGAATGTAAAGCCCAAAGGGGATGAGAGCAAAGAGAAGGATGGTGACAATTCAGTGGAAGTTGAATTTAAGATGTGGGAAAGCTGCAAGATTGAAGATAATGATTTTCTGGAGTCAGTAGAGAAGGAATCTGTTGAGGAAGTCGACACAAAGACAGAGAATGATAACTCGGACCAGTTTAATGGATTGTCTTCAATCGAAGATCCTTCAACAGTACTTCCGGAGAATGGAGGAAGCTCACCAACAAAAGAACATAGTCAGAAGAAAAAGAAGCCTTTACTCCACAAGTTCGGAAGCTTATTGAAAAAGAAGAGTACTGGCAACAACCAGAAGTAAAAATGACCAGATATGTCTTGGTTTATGTCTTAGTAGAGATGTATATTGGCTATATCTTGCACCTGATTGTGTTTTTTAATTACATGTTTCCATTTCATATTTGCAGAATTGGAAAGAACTTTACCAATGTGCTTCTATTTCTTTTGTTCCCGTTTTTGGAATATCTTGTATGTGGTGAAGAGTGTATTTACTCTTTTTTCCATTCCTTGCTATCTTATAGTTCATATATAGGGGTGAAAATTACATAGAAAATGTATATCTTAATGTGCTTTCATCGGTTTGGCATGGCAAGATTGTCATCCAAGTCTCTATTTTTATAGTATCTTCTCGTCATCATCATGTTATTCAACTTTTGCTGCAAATTTAAGTTGCCAGGTCCATATCGAGATGATTCTTTTTATCTGTTTGTGTTTGTTTGTTGAGAAATGGTGAACTGGATAATTTCATTACTTCACATATGTGTCCATTCACCTACACATATTGTTATATCCAACTCTTTGCATGAGAGACATGAGTTTCCTTGTCCATCCAATGCTATACCAATCAGCCATACTCATATATCTACATCTTAGAGCTTTATATTTTGTGAACAATAATATGAAGACTCTGAAAATGTTTCTGTACCTTACATTCATGTCTGTATGCCCATTTCTTGAATACTATTAGCTTTCATGCACGGTGTATCTGCGTGATTTCTCCGGTGTATCTGCGTGATCTCTCCGGTGTATCTGCGTGATCGCCAACTCTAGTTTCATTTAAGTAGTTACACAAAAGTTGAGCACACCTACTGGAGTGATGACGCAATCTGGTTTGAGTTCTTTAACTCCCTTGTCCTGAATCAGGCTGCATACAGTTAAACTTCTCTCAACAGCCCTTCTGGAACCAGAACCTATACCGTTAAATTCCAGAGAACTATGTATTTGACAAACATCTACCTCTTAATTCTTATCCTGTTGGTCAGATATATACTCTTGAATTTCCTTCATTTTCCAAACTTACAAAAATGTTGCATAATAATTAATCTACAGTTTGATTTTTTTTTGTAAATTCTATCAGTTCAAATCAAACTAAACCGAACAAGATTATTATTATTATAGATTAATCTATACTCTTTATTAATAATCAAAATAATGTGTAACGTAAAAGTACTAAAGTACCAAATTTAGTTATAAAGTACTAAATTACCAAATTTGGTTATCTCGATTCCCTACACGATTAAACAATATTTATTTATTTGATTTAATTTGTTTGGTTTCACCTCGATTTGATTCCTTATAGACATAATTGATTTTATTTATTTATTTTATTTCATCCCGATTTTGATTAATATTTTAATTTCGACCCGTGGTCAGCTAGTATATTTTATATATGATATATTTTGTAGAGAAAAGTTCTATAGAGAGACCATATATGTTGTGTAACTAAAATACATTCATAAAATACTCTATAAAAATAATATGTAGAGTAATATTTAGTAAACATAACATATATGGTCTATAAAATATCCAATTTGATTGTAATTTTAGTTCTACAAAGATATAATGCATATCTTATTTGCAGAACATTTATAATGTGGTAATATGCATGACAATGTTCTGCAAGTATAACATGCGTGATTTACAAAAATATTCAATTTGATGATGATTTTATACTGCAAGATATCTAATTTGACAATGATTTTGTTACGTAAAGTATGTTCTACACATTATTTAGGTTGCAGAACGTAAATGATCTCGAAGTCTTCAATTAAATATGATCTTCACTGACTTAGCAAAAAAAAAAAATGATCTTCACTAAACTTGACTCATATTTTGTATTGTATATGGTTAGAACAGTAGTTGGAACTTTTGTTTGTTAGGCCGAATACACAATATAATCAAATATGTATGAGAATAACAATCAAGAACACAAGTTTGTAAATCAACAAAACTGAATTATATTAAATAATTCTCTCTTAGTGAAGTTAATGAATCACAAAGAGCTACTAGGTTACAAGAATAATATTTTCAATAATCGCATCCCTTCTATGGATAACCTATCTGTGTTTATATAATACACAGCTACATACAATCCACCTCTAATTGATATTCCTATAAGTTAGCTATACAATTCATATCAATTAAGGATTGCTTCAGTCTTCTATTCCGTCTCCTTAGCTGTATCAATATATTCTGCTTCTTTCCATCTTCAGAATATATTGCTTCTAGAATATTCAATTCATCACCGACAGCTAATTCAACTATCACCACGTCAGACTTTAACAAACTCTGACTGGCTTCAATGTAAACTCTGATGATCACCTGTTGCTTAAACACTGATGAACAAACGTCAGCAATTATATCTAACAATCTCCCCCAACTTGTGCATAATAAAAATGTACAAGTTAAACAGATAATTGATGATGTCAAAACGTATAACAAATGCAGTGTTTAAAATATGTCAGAGTTTAACTTTAACTTAGAATAGAAAACTTTAAAAACTTACAGTCAGACTTTATTTGATTTCTTGAATATCAGGCACTGTCCTGAGATAGCCTGTAAGTAATCTTCTCTCATCTCTTTCCAGTTCAGCAATCATATTTTCCTTCAGCTCCTTAAGCTCTGGATCTCCTTCACCAGTTTGATATATGGCAGCTCTCAGAGAATAGATACTGTTTTTCCTCATTTCATTTCCAAGTTTTATATAGAAAGGTTTGTCAGACTCTAGATTAAATTCTAGAACTTTCATTTCCAGTGCAGTCCTGAACCTAGCACTATTCCTCTTCATCTCCACAACTTTTCCATAAGCATCTCTGTACTTAGGAATATATGCACTCGAGACTCCCCCTCCAAGCATTATCTTTGATCTAAGCATCCTTTCTCTAATAACTAAAGCAGCATCATGAGTACTTCTATTCTTGACTTTTAACAAATATAGAACATACTCCAATTCTTCATAAGATTTGAGATTGATGTCAGACTCTGCAACCTTGTAAACTCTTCCATCAGTCATGAAATACAGCAAAAACTCTTTCTTTAATACTTTATGAAATACCATCTGAACAGATTCTAGCATATCAAGACTTTCTTGAGTAATAATACCAGATACTGCCAGTGATGATTGATCTCCAGGTCTATTGTTTATTCTCTTCTCCCTATGTGAACCTAAACCAGACTTATCAAAAGATTCTTTTCCAAGTACAGTCCTGGTTTGAGAAAAGTCCACAGGTTGAAGTGTCAGAGTTTCAGAGAGTACAGGTCTTCTAAAAGTACTTTGGAGTTGAGGTGCTAGTTGAGTTTGTACAACTTGAGCCTTGTCAGAGGTTGTCACAATTTTAGTAGAAACATCAACTTGAGCAGCGTCAGAGATTGATCTAGCTTCAAAAACTTCAACTTGAGCTTTGTCAGAGGTTGAAAAATTCTTCATAGGTAACTGTCCTTCTTCTACCAGTTTACCTTTTCCTTTGTCATTTCTTGAAATAGTAGGTCTCCTTGAGTATTGCAAACTTTGATCAGAGTTTACATTATCTTTAATAGATATTCCTATCTCTTTTCTCCTTGGAGCTTTACCTTTCTTTATATAAGTACCAGCTTCCATTTTCTTCTGGTGCTCTTCATTTATCATTTTTAATTCAGCATCATAATCCTCAACTGTTACCTCACCACCATGCTCTTCTAAAAACATTTTAGTAGCAATTTCCTCATCTGTGGTAGGCTTATCAGAGATTATCAAACTTTTGAGTTTTGAACCACTGGCAGAGTTTGCATTTCCCTTACCAGAGTTTGATCTTCAATCAGAGTTTGATCTAGGTGGTCTTCTATCAGAATTTAATCTTAAACTCTTTTCATCTCCCTTGTTTCCACCATCATTACCATCATCCCTCCGTCTCAGAGCTTGAGTGTCTTTGCATTTGTCACTTGGTACACTCTCCCCCTTTTTGACATCATCAGAAAGTAGTACTGATGTCAACAACTCAATTGCAGTAGAAATTGAAGTCAGTTGGGCAGATATAGCAGTCTGGTTGTCCTCAACTTTCCCAAGCCTCTTCTGAATTTCATCAGAGTCCTTAGCTTGCTTCTTGAACATAGAATTGTAGTAAGCTCTATCATTCTTCAGAGTAAGATCTCTCAGACCAACTTCATTCCTCAAAGCAGTGACCTCCTTATGAGACTCATCAAATCTGTTATGGAGAGATTTAATTTGAATCACAGTGGCCTTTAGACTTGTAAGAATATCAGGATTTGAAATTTTCTTCGCAGAATCACCAAGAAAATCAGCAGCCCTCTGTGCTGAAAAGATACAATCTGCAGCAGCCCATCTATTGTAGTACATATCCTGATAATGCTCAGCCGTAGCTCGATTGACCTCTCTTTGCTCATCAGAGTTTGCTTGACTATCAGATATCTCCTCTTGTGAATGATCAGAACTATCATCATCATTATCATTCTCTGCTGTATTCTCTGCAGGAACATTCTCAGCAGTAGTTTCAAAATTACCCTGTGCAGCTTCATCAATAACTTTCTCTGCAACAGGTTCTGGAATCTCAGAGTTTGCAGTTTGCATTAACTCTGTTTCTTTTGTTACAACCTCAACAACAGATTGTTGTAGAGCTTCAAGCAAATTAGCATCTTCTGCTGCAATTGCATCAGAATGTTCTGCAGCAGCTTCAATTACTTGATCAACCTCCTCACCTTTGTCAGAATTTAGATTATTAACAGAAAGAACCTCTGTGTGAGTAGCAACAGAGTCTTCAATGACTAAGGTGGCTTGTTCAGCTTCTACATCCTCAGTATCACAGGTACTGATAGTAGGATGTGCATCTGGAATATCTTCATCTACAAAGAAATCCAGTTTCTCAAAAACTCTGCTGTCAGAATGATCAGCATCTTCCTCAACTACATCAGCATCAGCATTTACTCTGTCCTCAGTAGGCACAGGAGTGTCAAAAATCTCCTCTTGAAGAACAACTTCAGGAGCTTCATTCTCCATAGAAACTCTGTCCATATTGACAGCTTCATTCTCCTGTAACTCAACTTCAAGATTTTCAGCAACTGTTGAAGAAATATTCTCTGCACCAAAGAGATGTGCTGCTACTAATCTCCTTTTTCTCTGATGAAGAGTTTCATCATCAGTTTCACTCTCCTCATTAGCAGCATCAGACTTTGCCCTGTTGGCCCTTCTTTTCTTTAACCTTTTCTTCTGAGGCATATCATCAGTATTTGATACCCCAGCTTCAGCATTTGAGGGATTCACTCTATCAGACTTAACAGCTCTTACCTTTGACTTCTTTGACCTCTGTGATGGAGACACAGAAGGTCCAGCTTCAGCATTTGCTATTTGTTGTTGTTGTTGTGAATCTACTTGAAATTGTCGCACAAACTCAGGTAGCAACAAGACACCAACATCCCCTTTCTTGTTATCCTTATTAGTTAAATCAGAGAATATGCGTTTATGTAATTTAAAACATGGAATCACATCATTCTCAGCTATCTCTACTTCAGAAACACATTCAGAGAATATCAATTGACAAAATCTTGCAAAATAGACTACACCTCTGTTTTCAGTCATTTTCTCACCTATATTATTTAGAACTAGTCTTGCAACATCAAAATTACCTCCGTAAAGAAGAGAATACCCGATTTGCAGACTATCAGTGGGAATCGCATCCCAATTCGTGCACTTCTTCCCGAACGCCCTTGTTATGCAGTCGAAAAAGAAACTCCATTCCTTTCTCAAGAGCGGTCGCTTCAACTGACCAAGCTTTGTCAGTGGTCCAGAGTAGCCTATTTCTCTCATCATACGAACTAACTCAGAATCTCCAACAGAGATTGTGAAAGCATTAAAGTCCTCAAGGCCCAGAGCATCACGAACAGTTGTTGGAGTAACTATAAACTCTTCTTCTTGAAATTCAAAGATTATGGATGGAGACCCAGACTCTCCTCCATTATCATAAGTACCTGTCTGCCAGAAAGTCCTTATTTGAGATGCAGACAGCTTCAATGGTGCGGTGAGAGCAGTTCCAACATCAGAGTTTGACAAGAAATCCTGAATCAAATGAAACGCCTCCGGTGCGTTCTCATTTGCCAAAGGAGCAGCATAGTTATTAGGAACAAATTCTAACCCAGAAGCAGTAAACATTGTAGTAGCCATCAGAAAAGTTTAGAAGAAAGACAGAGAAAATTATAGAATGTATGCAGTGAAAGTGTTTGATACAGTGTTTGTGAGTAAAAACTTATGAAAAGATGAAGTGTGTAAAAGAATGAACCGTTTATGTGTAGTACGTTTAAATAATAACATTGAAAATTAAAACTGAATCGTTTTAATCATTACTACACACAGCAGGCGTCTTTGAAAAATGTGTGAGTGGGACAGATGTCAAACATGTATACGCTGACAGCTGTATATAACAACTTCCAATACACACGCGCAGTAAAAATAGCCATAATTACCGCTTTTCACACTGTTCAAAACACTCAACCTCTCTCTCCTCTGTTTAATACAAATATGAACCGTTTGTACTCATACTCTTTCGAATTTCTAAACAAATGTCTAATCTCAAAATTATAAAATGTCTGAAACAAAGAAATCATTTTAATCATCAGAGATTAAAACAAAATTACCTCGGCGTATTTCTCACAATACATCAGTGTTTACCATTTATCCTTCTTTGTCAATAAACTCTTTTCTCAAACTGTACAGGTGTGAATAATTGTGTGTGCTATAGCAGAGTTTACTGAAATCAATATTTAGATCATCTCAAAGTGCATAAAATCCACAAACTTAAGCAGTAAAAACTGGTTGCCTAAACTCTCATGTAAAACATAAAATCTGATTTTTATATCTAAACTCTGTATTTTGATATCCTTTCATTTGGATATATCTTTTATTATTCACCCCCTTTATATATATATATATATATATTTTAATTTTTCCAGTAATCAGTGGTTGGCACTAGTCACCAAAAATCAAAGATTTTAGCCCTTATTTCATACAATAAGTTCCTGGATCTTTCTAGGCACAACATGATCTCAAAGGAATTTGTGCTCTTTTTGGCATCTTTTGATTTGAGGGTGAATTATTTATAATTAATAATCAGAGTTTAGACTTTTCATCAGTTAATGCAATTAATTTATGAGAGAAAATGCAAACAACTAATACAGACTCAGAGTATAGGATCAATAAACTAAGAGATGCTATAAATACAGAAACAGTATCATGCTGTGTTAACTTACTGCACATATTTGAGATCAGAATCTATACAACTCTTAAGGATTCACAATTACTTACTGAGAATTATGTTTCATACAAATTTCTTCATTGGTCCATATGTTTCAGACAAAATTACAATCAGAGTATAGCATTAGACTGTAACTATCAGAGTATGACCAACACTTTATGACTAACAGAGTTTAGCATCAGAGTTTACTTTCAGAGTTTATGGTACTGGTACTCATAACAGTTAATACATGCAAGGAATCATGAGCATAAAAATCAAACATGTATAGTTTTTGAGTCTAACCCGTATCTCTAGTCAAAACTAGAGATCATTCCAAGTTCATTTACCAATCTTGTAAAAGTAGCTTCACTCAAAGGTTTGGTGAAGATATCTGCAAGTTGTTGGTCTGTAGACACAAAATGAAGCTCAATATCTCCTTCTTCCACATGTTCCCTGATAAAATGATACCTTATGCTGATGTGCTTGGTCATGGAGTGCTGTACTGGGTTACCTGTCATAGCAATAGCACTTTGGTTATCACAGTAAATAGGTATTTTAGAGTACCTTAACCCATAATCCAGTAACTGATTCTTCATCCACAGAATCTGTGCACAACAGCTACCAGCAGCTATATACTCTACTTCTGCAGTGGATGTAGAAATTGATTTCTGTTTCTTGCTATACCAAGAAACCAATCTGTCACCTAAGAATTGACAGCTTCCACTTGTACTTTTTCTGTCTATCTTACAGCCTGCAAAATCTGCATCAGAGTAACCAATTAGCTTAAACTCTGATTCTCTAGGATACCACAGACCCAAGGTTATGGTTCCTTTGAGATATTTGAAAATCCTTTTTACAGCTGTTAGATGAGGCTCTCTGGGATCTGCTTGAAATCTTGCACAAAGACATGTGGCATACATGATATCAGGTCTACTTGCTGTGAGATACAGAAGAGACCCTATCATGCCTCTATAGGTTGTCATATCCACTGTAGCACCTGTGTCTTTGTCTAGCTTTGTTGCTGTAGCCATGGGAGTTGTAGCAGATGAACTATCAAGCATACCAAATTTCTTTAGAAGATTTCTGGTATACTTTGCTTGATTGATAAAAATCCCATCATCTGTTTGCTTGACCTGTAAGCCTAGAAAATAACTAAGCTCTCCCATCATGCTCATTTGATACCTGGACTGCATAAGCTTTGCAAACTTCTTACAAAGTTTGTCATTAGTAGACCCAAAAATAATATCATCTACATAAATTTGAACTAATAGCAAATCATCACCAGAATTGAAATAAAACAAAGTTGTATCAATTGTACCTCTTGTGAACCCACTTTCTAAAAGAAATTGAGCAAGAGTTTCATACCATGCTCTTGGTGCTTGCTTTAGTCCATATAATGCCTTGTCAAGCCTGTAGACATAATCTGGATGCTTGGGATCCACAAATCCTGGTGGTTGTTCAACAAACACTTCTTCTTCAAGCTTCCCATTGAGAAAAGCACTTTTTACATCCATCTGAAAGACTTTAAACTTCTTGTGTGCAACATAGGCCAGAAAAATTCTTATGGCTTCCAATCTTGCAACTGGAGCAAAGGTTTCATCATAATCAATTCCTTCTTGTTGTGAATAACCTTTAGCCACAAGTCTAGCCTTGTTTCTTGTAATCACACCTTCACTGTCAGTCTTGTTTCTGAAAACCCATTTTGTACCTACAATTGATCTATTCTTTGGTCTAGGTACAAGTGTCCAGACTTCATTTCTTTCAAATTCATTTAACTCTTCTTGCATTGCTGTTATCCAGTTTGCATCTTGAAGAGCTTCTTCCACTTTCTTTGGTTCTGTTTGAGACAAGAAAGCATGATACAGACACTCATTATTTGTTGCACTTCTAGTTTTCACACTAGAATCATGATCTCCAATTATGAGATCAGGTGTGTGTGCCTGTGTCCACTTTCTTGCTGTTGGTAAGTGGTTTCTTGCATCATTATTGTTTGATCCTCCCCCTTGATCCATGCTCTCCTGATTCATATGTTGACTTTCTGCAGTATTTGAGGCTCCCCCTGAATTGGATAACTCAGAGTTTAAACTGTCAGAGTTTGAATCAGTTTCCTCAACTGACTCACTTGCTGTGTCTTGTTGAGCTTCTTCATGCTCCCCCTCAACTGGTTCTCTATTTTGTTCAATTTGAGAATTTTCAGTTTCTCCAGTATTTACCAGTAGAGGTTCAGAGTATGCTTCGTCAGAGTTTGTCAGAACCGCTTCATCAGAGTTTGTCGGTACTGCTTCATCAGAGTTTACATCATCAGAGAATAAATCTTCATTTTCAAAGCACAGTTGATCATATTCATCTAAGTCATCAAGTCCATTTATTTTCTTGTCATCAAATGACACATGTATAGACTCCATGATCACTTTAGTTCTCAGATTGTAAACTCTGAATGCTTTTGTTGACACTGGATAGCCAACAAAGATTCCTTCATCATCTTTTAACTCGAACTTAGTCAACTGTTCAGGATGAGTCTTCAACACAAAGCATTTACATCCAAATATATGAAAATACTTCAAATTTGGCTTCTTATTTTTCACCATCTCATATGGTGTTTTCCCATGCTTGTTGATCAGTGTAGCATTTTGAGTAAAACAAGCAGTTTGAACAGCTTCTGCCCAGAAATAAGTTGGCAATTTTGCTTCGTCAAGCATAGTTCTGGCTGCTTCAATTAAAGTTTTGTTCTTTCTTTCAATTACACCATTTTGCTGTGGAGTTCCAGGTGCAGAAAATTCTTGTTTCACTCCTCTTTCCTTGCAGAAAGCTTCCATTATTGAGTTTCTGAATTCAGTTCCATTATCACTCCTTATTATTTTGACTTTGTGCTGTGATCCTTTGTCCAGTAGATTTACATGATCCATCAGAGTTTGAGCAGTTTCATCCTTCTTTGATAAGAAATACACCCATGTATATCTAGTATATTCATCAACAATTACTAGAGCATATTTCTTTCTGCCCATAGACATCACATTCACTGGTCCAAAGAGATCAACATGTAGAAGATGATAAGGTTCTACTACTGAAGATTCAGATTTGCTCTTGAAAGATGACTTCCTTTGCTTGGCCTTTTGACAAGAATCACATAGGCCATCTAAGCTGAGTATTGATTTGGGAAGTCCCCTTACAAGATCCTTTCTTATTAGCTCATTAATGTTGTTCAAATTGAGATGAGAGAGCTTCTTATGCCAGTTCCAACTCTCTTCATTTGACATTCTTGCAGTCAGACACACTGTTTTTCCATCTGAGTTTGTTACCAAACTCGCTTCATAAATGTTGTTGTGCCTGTGTCCAACTAGAACAACTTTTCCAGTAGATTTACTGATAACTTCACAGTGTTCAGTATGAAAATCTACATGGTTTCCTCTATCACAGATTTGACTCACAGATATCAGATTATGCTTGAGTCCTGAGACTAGAGCTACATTCGTGATGATGACACTTCCAAGATGGATATTGCCATATCCCAGAGTAAGTCCTATGTTGCCATCTCCATAGGATACCTTTGGGCCAGCTTTCTCCTCAAAATCTGATAGCAGGGCTTTATTTCCAGTCATGTGTCCTGAGCATCCACTGTCCAAGATAAGGATGCTCTCTTTTATGCCCTGCAATCACAAACAAACACTAAGTGTTAGTTTTAAGGACCCAGACTTGCTTGGATCCTTTGTCTTTCTTAACAGTGTTAGCTTTTGCAGCGGAATCACTATCAACAGAGTTTAAACTAACATTGTCAGACTTTACACTTGCAGAGTTTGCCCTAACCCACTTCAAGTTGGGTTTTGGCTCATAATAGTTGTGATAAATAGCATGATAACTCTTACAAGTATAAATAGAATGCCAAGTGCTCCCACAGTGTGTGCATAAAGTCTGTGGTTTAACCCTTACATAATCATTCTTTACTCCTGATTTAGAAGGTAAAGAATTAATATCTTTGTTCTTATTGCAAAATCTAGCAAGATGGTTAGAACTACCACAGTTATAACATGTTTTCCTTGGAGCAGCAGCAGTAGGCAAATGATTATTTCTTTTATTTATGCCTATCTTTCCATTCCTATTCTTCTTGGACCCTTTTGGTTTCATGGCAGACTTTACCTCTTTTAGCTTATGATTGAACTGTTTTCCTGTCATTAAACCAACATTAACCTGTTTTGCACAAGTTTTTACTGGCTTTCTAACAGCTTCTATTTCCATAAGATTTTCTGTTATAATATTTTCCTGTCTTTCACAGGTTTCATCTGATTCCATATCAGCTTCTCTTACTACAACAGATTTTAACTTAGTGGACTCTGGAACAAATTTCACAGGTTTAAGTTGTGGTTTAACCTTAACCTTGTCTTTAAACCTAAGTTCATCATTCTCACAATAGCCTAAACCTACAGAATCTGTCTGGAACACTTGATGAGTGTCTCTTCCAGAGTCTGTCCAAGTCTTGATTATTTTTCTTTCTTTTTCTAGATCAGATTCTAGTTGCCTATATCTTTTGAGCAACTCCTGTTCCACATAAACAGCATCATCTCTTTGTTTTTGAATCTGCTTCATATTTTCAAGTTCTCCTTCAAGAAACTTGTTTCTATCTTTAAGACTAAGATTCTCAGATTTAATTCTCTCATTCTCTAAAGTCTGATCCCTATAACTAACATGTACGCTTTTCAGATATACTCTGAATTCAGATATATTATCAGTATCATAAGCATAAGTAGTTAGGGGTACCTTATTTTCAGATGATTCAGTCTCATCTTTGACAGTTGCCATAAGAGCATAATTTACTCCATCATCAGAGTCTGAAGTATCTGCCCAGTCTTTGCCTTTAGAGATGAGTGCTTTCTCAGATTTTCCTTTCTTGCACTCCGGGGCATAGTGACCCATCTCCTTACACTTGTAGCACTGGATTTCAGATTTATCCTTCTTGCCAGACTTGGTCTCCCTTCCATCAGACTTTCTAAAACTTTTCCTTTCAGAGTTTGAATCTTTCCTTGAGAATCTCTTTCCTTTCTTGAAGTTCTTGAATCCCATCTTCTTGAAGGTCTTCACCATCAATGCAGCCATTTGCATCATCTGTTCTTCATCATCCTCAGAGTCAGAAGCTTCATCAGAGTTTGAGTCATCATCAGAGTTTGATGACTCACTGTCAGATTTAATGACTAAAGCCTTTCCCTTAGCTTTCTTTCTTGATGATTCCTTCTTGATGGTCTTCTCCTCAACTTTGAGAGCAACAAATTTTGTCTTCTTGCTTGATCTTCTGTTTCTTTGTTCTATTTCCAATTCATGAGTTTTCAGTAACCCATAAATCTCATCAAGTTCAGTTTCAGCAAGTTCGTAATTATCTCTTATAGTTGCTGTCTTCAAATCCCATCTTTCAGGTAAAGATAAGAGAAATTTGAGATTTGATTCTTCAAGATCATATTCTTTATCAACTAGAGATAAATCATTCAGCAGTTTACAGAATCTGTCATATGTCTTAGTCAAGGTTTCATTGGCTCTTGAATCAAAGTGCTCATACTCCTGAGTGAGTATTGTTTTCCTGTTCTTCTTTATAGCAGTGGTTCCTTGACACCTGACTTCCAAAGCATCCCAGATTTCTTTTGCAGTTTTGCAACCAATTACTCTGTTAGACATAACATTATCTAAAGCACTGTGGAGAAGATGTCTAACCTTTGCATCTTTTGCAATTGATGAGATGTCCTCAGGAGTCATATCTTTCTTTTCCTTTGGAACAGTCTTTTGTTCTTGACCATCAACAACAGGAGACAATTTAGTCGGCATATGAGGACCATCATATATTCTGTCAAGGTATTCTGGATCTGTAGTCTCCAGAAACATGGTCATCTTCACCTTCCAAATTGGATACTCCACGGACCTGAGAATTGGAACCCTGATTGTTTCATATCGACTCACAGAATTAGGTTTAACCTGTTCAACCTTGGGAGGAGCTTGATTTTCTTCAGACATGATTATTACTGTGTTTGAATCGTAAAACTGTATATATTAAACAGCCTAGGCTCTGATACCAATTGTTAGGCCGAATACACAATATAATCAAATATGTATGAGAATAACAATCAAGAACACAAGTTTGTAAATCAACAAAACTGAATTATATTAAATAATTCTCTCTTAGTGATGTTAATGAATCACAAAGAGCTACTAGGTTACAAGAATAATATTTTCAATAATCGCATCCCTTCTATGGATAACCTATCTGTGTTTATATAATACACAGCTACATACAATCCACCTCTAATTGATATTCCTATAAGTTAGCTATACAATTCATATCAATTAAGGATTGCTTCAGTCTTCTATTCCGTCTCCTTAGCTGTATCAATATATTCTGCTTCTTTCCATCTTCAGAATATATTGCTTCTAGAATATTCAATTCATCACCGACAGCTAATTCAACTATCACCACGTCAGACTTTAACAAACTCTGACTGGCTTCAATGTAAACTCTGATGATCACCTGTTGCTTAAACACTGATGAACAAACGTCAGCAATTATATCTAACAATCTCCCCCAACTTGTGCATAATAAAAATGTACAAGTTAAACAGATAATTGATGATGTCAAAACGTATAACAAATGCAGTGTTTAAAATATGTCAGAGTTTAACTTTAACTTAGAATAGAAAACTTTAAAAACTTACAGTCAGACTTTATTTGATTTCTTGAATATCAGGCACTGTCCTGAGATAGTCTGTAAGTAATCTTCTCTCAGCTCTTTCCAGTTCAGCAATCATATTTTCCTTCAGCTCCTTAAGCTCTGGATCTCCTTCACCAGTTTGATATATGGCAGCTCTCAGAGAATAGATACTGTTTTTCCTCATTTCATTTCCAAGTTTTATATAGAAAGGTTTGTCAGACTCTAGATTAAATTCTAGAACTTTCATTTCCAGTGCAGTCCTGAACCTAGCACTATTCCTCTTCATCTCCACAACTTTTCCATAAGCATCTCTGTACTTAGGAATATATGCACTCGAGACTCCCCCTCCAAGCATTATCTTTGATCTAAGCATCCTTTCTCTAATAACTAAAGCAGCATCATGAGTACTTCTATTCTTGACTTTTAACAAATATAGAACATACTCCAATTCTTCATAAGATTTGAGATTGATGTCAGACTCTGCAACCTTGTAAACTCTTCCATCAGTCATGAAATACAGCAAAAACTCTTTCTTTAATACTTTATGAAATACCATCTGAACAGATTCTAGCATATCAAGACTTTCTTGAGTAATAATACCAGATACTGCCAGTGATGATTGATCTCCAGGTCTATTGTTTATTCTCTTCTCCCTATGTGAACCTAAACCAGACTTATCAAAAGATTCTTTTCCAAGTACAGTCCTGGTTTGAGAAAAGTCCACAGGTTGAAGTGTCAGAGTTTCAGAGAGTACAGGTCTTCTAAAAGTACTTTGGAGTTGAGGTGCTAGTTGAGTTTGTACAACTTGAGCCTTGTCAGAGGTTGTCACAATTTTAGTAGAAACATCAACTTGAGCAGCGTCAGAGGTTGATCTAGCTTCAAAAACTTCAACTTGAGCTTTGTCAGAGGTTGAAAAATTCTTCATAGGTAACTGTCCTTCTTCTACCAGTTTACCTTTTCCTTTGTCATTTCTTGAAATAGTAGGTCTCCTTGAGTATTGCAAACTTTGATCAGAGTTTACATTATCTTTAATAGATATTCCTATCTCTTTTCTCCTTGGAGCTTTACCTTTCTTTATATAAGTACCAGCTTCCATTTTCTTCTGGTGCTCTTCATTTATCATTTTTAATTCAGCATCATAATCCTCAACTGTTACCTCACCACCATGCTCTTCTAAAAACATTTTAGTAGCAATTTCCTCATCTGTGGTAGGCTTATCAGAGATTATCAAACTTTTGAGTTTTGAACCACTGGCAGAGTTTGCATTTCCCTTACCAGAGTTTGATCTTCAATCAGAGTTTGATCTAGGTGGTCTTCTATCAGAATTTAATCTTAAACTCTTTTCATCTCCCTTGTTTCCACCATCATTACCATCATCCCTCCGTCTCAGAGCTTGAGTGTCTTTGCATTTGTCACTTGGTACACTCTCCCCCTTTTTGACATCATCAGAAAGTAGTACTGATGTCAACAACTCAATTGCAGTAGAAATTGAAGTCAGTTGGGCAGATATAGCAGTCTGGTTGTCCTCAACTTTCCCAAGCCTCTTCTGAATTTCATCAGAGTCCTTAGCTTGCTTCTTGAACATAGAATTGTAGTAAGCTCTATCATTCTTCAGAGTAAGATCTCTCAGACCAACTTCATTCCTCAAAGCAGTGACCTCCTTATGAGACTCATCAAATCTGTTATGGAGAGATTTAATTTGAATCACAGTGGCCTTTAGACTTGTAAGAATATCAGGATTTGAAATTTTCTTCGCAGAATCACCAAGAAAATCAGCAGCCCTCTGTGCTGAAAAGATACAATCTGCAGCAGCCCATCTATTGTAGTACATATCCTGATAATGCTCAGCCGTAGCTCGATTGACCTCTCTTTGCTCATCAGAGTTTGCTTGACTATCAGATATCTCCTCTTGTGAATGATCAGAACTATCATCATCATTATCATTCTCTGCTGTATTCTCTGCAGGAACATTCTCAGCAGTAGTTTCAAAATTACCCTGTGCAGCTTCATCAATAACTTTCTCTGCAACAGGTTCTGGAATCTCAGAGTTTGCAGTTTGCATTAACTCTGTTTCTTTTGTTACAACCTCAACAACAGATTGTTGTAGAGCTTCAAGCAAATTAGCATCTTCTGCTGCAATTGCATCAGAATGTTCTGCAGCAGCTTCAATTACTTGATCAACCTCCTCACCTTTGTCAGAATTTAGATTATTAACAGAAAGAACCTCTGTGTGAGTAGCAACAGAGTCTTCAATGACTAAGGTGGCTTGTTCAGCTTCTACATCCTCAGTATCACAGGTACTGATAGTAGGATGTGCATCTGGAATATCTTCATCTACAAAGAAATCCAGTTTCTCAAAAACTCTGCTGTCAGAATGATCAGCATCTTCCTCAACTACATCAGCATCAGCATTTACTCTGTCCTCAGTAGGCACAGGAGTGTCAAAAATCTCCTCTTGAAGAACAACTTCAGGAGCTTCATTCTCCATAGAAACTCTGTCCATATTGACAGCTTCATTCTCCTGTAACTCAACTTCAAGATTTTCAGCAACTGTTGAAGAAATATTCTCTGCACCAAAGAGATGTGCTGCTACTAATCTCCTTTTTCTCTGATGAAGAGTTTCATCATCAGTTTCACTCTCCTCATTAGCAGCATCAGACTTTGCCCTGTTGGCCCTTCTTTTCTTTAACCTTTTCTTCTGAGGCATATCATCAGTATTTGATACCCCAGCTTCAGCATTTGAGGGATTCACTCTATCAGACTTAACAGCTCTTACCTTTGACTTCTTTGACCTCTGTGATGGAGACACAGAAGGTCCAGCTTCAGCATTTGCTATTTGTTGTTGTTGTTGTGAATCTACTTGAAATTGTCGCACAAACTCAGGTAGCAACAAGACACCAACATCCCCTTTCTTGTTATCCTTATTAGTTAAATCAGAGAATATGCGTTTATGTAATTTAAAACATGGAATCACATCATTCTCAGCTATCTCTACTTCAGAAACACATTCAGAGAATATCAATTGACAAAATCTTGCAAAATAGACTACACCTCTGTTTTCAGTCATTTTCTCACCTATATTATTTAGAACTAGTCTTGCAACATCAAAATTACCTCCGTAAAGAAGAGAATACCCGATTTGCAGACTATCAGTGGGAATCGCATCCCAATTCGTGCACTTCTTCCCGAACGCCCTTGTTATGCAGTCGAAAAAGAAACTCCATTCCTTTCTCAAGAGCGGTCGCTTCAACTGACCAAGCTTTGTCAGTGGTCCAGAGTAGCCTATTTCTCTCATCATACGAACTAACTCAGAATCTCCAACAGAGATTGTGAAAGCATTAAAGTCCTCAAGGCCCAGAGCATCACGAACAGTTGTTGGAGTAACTATAAACTCTTCTTCTTGAAATTCAAAGATTATGGATGGAGACCCAGACTCTCCTCCATTATCATAAGTACCTGTCTGCCAGAAAGTCCTTATTTGAGATGCAGACAGCTTCAATGGTGCGGTGAGAGCAGTTCCAACATCAGAGTTTGACAAGAAATCCTGAATCAAATGAAACGCCTCCGGTGCGTTCTCATTTGCCAAAGGAGCAGCATAGTTATTAGGAACAAATTCTAACCCAGAAGCAGTAAACATTGTAGTAGCCATCAGAAAAGTTTAGAAGAAAGACAGAGAAAATTATAGAATGTATGCAGTGAAAGTGTTTGATACAGTGTTTGTGAGTAAAAACTTATGAAAAGATGAAGTGTGTAAAAGAATGAACCGTTTATGTGTAGTACGTTTAAATAATAACATTGAAAATTAAAACTGAATCGTTTTAATCATTACTACACACAGCAGGCGTCTTTGAAAAATGTGTGAGTGGGACAGATGTCAAACATGTATACGCTGACAGCTGTATATAACAACTTCCAATACACACGCGCAGTAAAAATAGCCATAATTACCGCTTTTCACACTGTTCAAAACACTCAACCTCTCTCTCCTCTGTTTAATACAAATATGAACCGTTTGTACTCATACTCTTTCGAATTTCTAAACAAATGTCTAATCTCAAAATTATAAAATGTCTGAAACAAAGAAATCATTTTAATCATCAGAGATTAAAACAAAATTACCTCGGCGTATTTCTCACAATACATCAGTGTTTACCATTTATCCTTCTTTGTCAATAAACTCTTTTCTCAAACTGTACAGGTGTGAATAATTGTGTGTGCTATAGCAGAGTTTACTGAAATCAATATTTAGATCATCTCAAAGTGCATAAAATCCACAAACTTAAGCAGTAAAAACTGGTTGCCTAAACTCTCATGTAAAACATAAAATCTGATTTTTATATCTAAACTCTGTATTTTGATATCCTTTCATTTGGATATATCTTTTATTATTCACCCCCTTTATATATATATATATATATATATATATATATATATATATATATATTTTAATTTTTCCAGTAATCAGTGGTTGGCACTAGTCACCAAAAATCAAAGATTTTAGCCCTTATTTCATACAATAAGTTCCTGGATCTTTCTAGGCACAACATGATCTCAAAGGAATTTGTGCTCTTTTTGGCATCTTTTGATTTGAGGGTGAATTATTTATAATTAATAATCAGAGTTTAGACTTTTCATCAGTTAATGCAATTAATTTATGAGAGAAAATGCAAACAACTAATACAGACTCAGAGTATAGGATCAATAAACTAAGAGATGCTATAAATACAGAAACAGTATCATGCTGTGTTAACTTACTGCACATATTTGAGATCAGAATCTATACAACTCTTAAGGATTCACAATTACTTACTGAGAATTATGTTTCATACAAATTTCTTCATTGGTCCATATGTTTCAGACAAAATTACAATCAGAGTATAGCATTAGACTGTAACTATCAGAGTATGACCAACACTTTATGACTAACAGAGTTTAGCATCAGAGTTTACTTTCAGAGTTTATGGTACTGGTACTCATAACAGTTAATACATGCAAGGAATCATGAGCATAAAAATCAAACATGTATAGTTTTTGAGTCTAACCCGTATCTCTAGTCAAAACTAGAGATCATTCCAAGTTCATTTACCAATCTTGTAAAAGTAGCTTCACTCAAAGGTTTGGTGAAGATATCTGCAAGTTGTTGGTCTGTAGACACAAAATGAAGCTCAATATCTCCTTCTTCCACATGTTCCCTGATAAAATGATACCTTATGCTGATGTGCTTGGTCATGGAGTGCTGTACTGGGTTACCTGTCATAGCAATAGCACTTTGGTTATCACAGTAAATAGGTATTTTAGAGTACCTTAACCCATAATCCAGTAACTGATTCTTCATCCACAGAATCTGTGCACAACAGCTACCAGCAGCTATATACTCTACTTCTGCAGTGGATGTAGAAATTGATTTCTGTTTCTTGCTATACCAAGAAACCAATCTGTCACCTAAGAATTGACAGCTTCCACTTGTACTTTTTCTGTCTATCTTACAGCCTGCAAAATCTGCATCAGAGTAACCAATTAGCTTAAACTCTGATTCTCTAGGATACCACAGACCCAAGGTTATGGTTCCTTTGAGATATTTGAAAATCCTTTTTACAGCTGTTAGATGAGGCTCTCTGGGATCTGCTTGAAATCTTGCACAAAGACATGTGGCATACATGATATCAGGTCTACTTGCTGTGAGATACAGAAGAGACCCTATCATGCCTCTATAGGTTGTCATATCCACTGTAGCACCTGTGTCTTTGTCTAGCTTTGTTGCTGTAGCCATGGGAGTTGTAGCAGATGAACTATCAAGCATACCAAATTTCTTTAGAAGATTTCTGGTATACTTTGCTTGATTGATAAAAATCCCATCATCTGTTTGCTTGACCTGTAAGCCTAGAAAATAACTAAGCTCTCCCATCATGCTCATTTGATACCTGGACTGCATAAGCTTTGCAAACTTCTTACAAAGTTTGTCATTAGTAGACCCAAAAATAATATCATCTACATAAATTTGAACTAATAGCAAATCATCACCAGAATTGAAATAAAACAAAGTTGTATCAATTGTACCTCTTGTGAACCCACTTTCTAAAAGAAATTGAGCAAGAGTTTCATACCATGCTCTTGGTGCTTGCTTTAGTCCATATAATGCCTTGTCAAGCCTGTAGACATAATCTGGATGCTTGGGATCCACAAATCCTGGTGGTTGTTCAACAAACACTTCTTCTTCAAGCTTCCCATTGAGAAAAGCACTTTTTACATCCATCTGAAAGACTTTAAACTTCTTGTGTGCAACATAGGCCAGAAAAATTCTTATGGCTTCCAATCTTGCAACTGGAGCAAAGGTTTCATCATAATCAATTCCTTCTTGTTGTGAATAACCTTTAGCCACAAGTCTAGCCTTGTTTCTTGTAATCACACCTTCACTGTCAGTCTTGTTTCTGAAAACCCATTTTGTACCTACAATTGATCTATTCTTTGGTCTAGGTACAAGTGTCCAGACTTCATTTCTTTCAAATTCATTTAACTCTTCTTGCATTGCTGTTATCCAGTTTGCATCTTGAAGAGCTTCTTCCACTTTCTTTGGTTCTGTTTGAGACAAGAAAGCATGATACAGACACTCATTATTTGTTGCACTTCTAGTTTTCACACTAGCATCATGATCTCCAATTATGAGATCAGGTGTGTGTGCCTGTGTCCACTTTCTTGCTGTTGGTAAGTGGTTTCTTGCATCATTATTGTTTGATCCTCCCCCTTGATCCATGCTCTCCTGATTCATATGTTGACTTTCTGCAGTATTTGAGGCTCCCCCTGAATTGGATAACTCAGAGTTTAAACTGTCAGAGTTTGAATCAGTTTCCTCAACTGACTCACTTGCTGTGTCTTGTTGAGCTTCTTCATGCTCCCCCTCAACTGGTTCTCTATTTTGTTCAATTTGAGAATTTTCAGTTTCTCCAGTATTTACCAGTAGAGGTTCAGAGTATGCTTCGTCAGAGTTTGTCAGAACCGCTTCATCAGAGTTTGTCGGTACTGCTTCATCAGAGTTTACATCATCAGAGAATAAATCTTCATTTTCAAAGCACAGTTGATCATATTCATCTAAGTCATCAAGTCCATTTATTTTCTTGTCATCAAATGACACATGTATAGACTCCATGATCACTTTAGTTCTCAGATTGTAAACTCTGAATGCTTTTGTTGACACTGGATAGCCAACAAAGATTCCTTCATCAGCTTTTAACTCGAACTTAGTCAACTGTTCAGGATGAGTCTTCAACACAAAGCATTTACATCCAAATATATGAAAATACTTCAAATTTGGCTTCTTATTTTTCACCATCTCATATGGTGTTTTCCCATGCTTGTTGATCAGTGTAGCATTTTGAGTAAAACAAGCAGTTTGAACAGCTTCTGCCCAGAAATAAGTTGGCAATTTTGCTTCGTCAAGCATAGTTCTGGCTGCTTCAATTAAAGTTTTGTTCTTTCTTTCAATTACACCATTTTGCTGTGGAGTTCCAGGTGCAGAAAATTCTTGTTTCACTCCTCTTTCCTTGCAGAAAGCTTCCATTATTGAGTTTCTGAATTCAGTTCCATTATCACTCCTTATTATTTTGACTTTGTGCTGTGATCCTTTGTCCAGTAGATTTACATGATCCATCAGAGTTTGAGCAGTTTCATCCTTCTTTGATAAGAAATACACCCATGTATATCTAGTATATTCATCAACAATTACTAGAGCATATTTCTTTCTGCCCATAGACATCACATTCACTGGTCCAAAGAGATCAACATGTAGAAGATGATAAGGTTCTACTACTGAAGATTCAGATTTGCTCTTGAAAGATGACTTCCTTTGCTTGGCCTTTTGACAAGAATCACATAGGCCATCTAAGCTGAGTATTGATTTGGGAAGTCCCCTTACAAGATCCTTTCTTATTAGCTCATTAATGTTGTTCAAATTGAGATGAGAGAGCTTCTTATGCCAGTTCCAACTCTCTTCATTTGACATTCTTGCAGTCAGACACACTGTTTTTCCATCTGAGTTTGTTACCAAACTCGCTTCATAAATGTTGTTGTGCCTGTGTCCAACTAGAACAACTTTTCCAGTAGATTTACTGATAACTTCACAGTGTTCAGTATGAAAATCTACATGGTTTCCTCTATCACAGATTTGACTCACAGATAGCAGATTATGCTTGAGTCCTGAGACTAGAGCTACATTCGTGATGATGACACTTCCAAGATGGATATTGCCATATCCCAGAGTAAGTCCTATGTTGCCATCTCCATAGGATACCTTTGGGCCAGCTTTCTCCTCAAAATCTGATAGCAGGGCTTTATTTCCAGTCATGTGTCCTGAGCATCCACTGTCCAAGATAAGGATGCTCTCTTTTATGCCCTGCAATCACAAACAAACACTAAGTGTTAGTTTTAAGGACCCAGACTTGCTTGGATCCTTTGTCTTTCTTAACAGTGTTAGCTTTTGCAGCGGAATCACTATCAACAGAGTTTAAACTAACATTGTCAGACTTTACACTTGCAGAGTTTGCCCTAACCCACTTCAAGTTGGGTTTTGGCTCATAATAGTTGTGATAAATAGCATGATAACTCTTACAAGTATAAATAGAATGCCAAGTGCTCCCACAGTGTGTGCATAAAGTCTGTGGTTTAACCCTTACATAATCATTCTTTACTCCTGATTTAGAAGGTAAAGAATTAATATCTTTGTTCTTATTGCAAAATCTAGCAAGATGGTTAGAACTACCACAGTTATAACATGTTTTCCTTGGAGCAGCAGCAGTAGGCAAATGATTATTTCTTTTATTTATGCCTATCTTTCCATTCCTATTCTTCTTGGACCCTTTTGGTTTCATGGCAGACTTTACCTCTTTTAGCTTATGATTGAACTGTTTTCCTGTCATTAAACCAACATTAACCTGTTTTGCACAAGTTTTTACTGGCTTTCTAACAGCTTCTATTTCCATAAGATTTTCTGTTATAATATTTTCCTGTCTTTCACAGGTTTCATCTGATTCCATATCAGCTTCTCTTACTACAACAGATTTTAACTTAGTGGACTCTGGAACAAATTTCACAGGTTTAAGTTGTGGTTTAACCTTAACCTTGTCTTTAAACCTAAGTTCATCATTCTCACAATAGCCTAAACCTACAGAATCTGTCTGGAACACTTGATGAGTGTCTCTTCCAGAGTCTGTCCAAGTCTTGATTATTTTTCTTTCTTTTTCTAGATCAGATTCTAGTTGCCTATATCTTTTGAGCAACTCCTGTTCCACATAAACAGCATCATCTCTTTGTTTTTGAATCTGCTTCATATTTTCAAGTTCTCCTTCAAGAAACTTGTTTCTATCTTTAAGACTAAGATTCTCAGATTTAATTCTCTCATTCTCTAAAGTCTGATCCCTATAACTAACATGTACGCTTTTCAGATATACTCTTAATTCAGATATATTATCAGTATCATAAGCATAAGTAGTTAGGGGTACCTTATTTTCAGATGATTCAGTCTCATCTTTGACAGTTGCCATAAGAGCATAATTTACTCCATCATCAGAGTCTGAAGTATCTGCCCAGTCTTTGCCTTTAGAGATGAGTGCTTTCTCAGATTTTCCTTTCTTGCACTCCGGGGCATAGTGACCCATCTCCTTACACTTGTAGCACTGGATTTCAGATTTATCCTTCTTGCCAGACTTGGTCTCCCTTCCATCAGACTTTCTAAAACTTTTCCTTTCAGAGTTTGAATCTTTCCTTGAGAATCTCTTTCCTTTCTTGAAGTTCTTGAATCCCATCTTCTTGAAGGTCTTCACCATCAATGCAGCCATTTGCATCATCTGTTCTTCATCATCCTCAGAGTCAGAAGCTTCATCAGAGTTTGAGTCATCATCAGAGTTTGATGACTCACTGTCAGATTTAATGACTAAAGCCTTTCCCTTAGCTTTCTTTCTTGATGATTCCTTCTTGATGGTCTTCTCCTCAACTTTGAGAGCAACAAATTTTGTCTTCTTGCTTGATCTTCTGTTTCTTTGTTCTATTTCCAATTCATGAGTTTTCAGTAACCCATAAATCTCATCAAGTTCAGTTTCAGCAAGTTCGTAATTATCTCTTATAGTTGCTGTCTTCAAATCCCATCTTTCAGGTAAAGATAAGACAAATTTGAGATTTGATTCTTCAAGATCATATTCTTTATCAACTAGAGATAAATCATTCAGCAGTTTACAGAATCTGTCATATGTCTTAGTCAAGGTTTCATTGGCTCTTGAATCAAAGTGCTCATACTCCTGAGTGAGTATTGTTTTCCTGTTCTTCTTTATAGCAGTGGTTCCTTGACACCTGACTTCCAAAGCATCCCAGATTTCTTTTGCAGTTTTGCAACCAATTACTCTGTTAGACATAACATTATCTAAAGCACTGTGGAGAAGATGTCTAACCTTTGCATCTTTTGCAATTGATGAGATGTCCTCAGGAGTCATATCTTTCTTTTCCTTTGGAACAGTCTTTTGTTCTTGACCATCAACAACAGGAGACAATTTAGTCGGCATATGAGGACCATCATATATTCTGTCAAGGTATTCTGGATCTGTAGTCTCCAGAAACATGGTCATCTTCACCTTCCAAATTGGATACTCCACGGACCTGAGAATTGGAACCCTGATTGTTTCATATCGACTCACAGAATTAGGTTTAACCTGTTCAACCTTGGGAGGAGCTTGATTTTCTTCAGACATGATTATTACTGTGTTTGAATCGTAAAACTGTATATATTAAACAGCCTAGGCTCTGATACCAATTGTTAGGCCGAATACACAATATAATCAAATATGTATGAGAATAACAATCAAGAACACAAGTTTGTAAATCAACAAAACTGAATTATATTAAATAATTCTCTCTTAGTGATGTTAATGAATCACAAAGAGCTACTAGGTTACAAGAATAATATTTTCAATAATCGCATCCCTTCTATGGATAACCTATCTGTGTTTATATAATACACAGCTACATACAATCCACCTCTAATTGATATTCCTATAAGTTAGCTATACAATTCATATCAATTAAGGATTGCTTCAGTCTTCTATTCCGTCTCCTTAGCTGTATCAATATATTCTGCTTCTTTCCATCTTCAGAATATATTGCTTCTAGAATATTCAATTCATCACCGACAGCTAATTCAACTATCACCACGTCAGACTTTAACAAACTCTGACTGGCTTCAATGTAAACTCTGATGATCACCTGTTGCTTAAACACTGATGAACAAACGTCAGCAATTATATCTAACATTGTTATTTCAACATTGATGAATGATGTGATGACTTAAACAGTTCGGTTCTGTCCGGTTCAGAATGTTAAATTGTTACAATTCGGTTATAGCAAAAGCTATTTGGTTTTCGGTTTTTGGTTCCATATAGTTTTCATTGTTCAGCCTTATGAACGGCCATATCCGGACCGTGCATTTTAATCGCAAGCATTTTTTTTATGAAAAATGCTAGATATCCCAAAAATTGTTACTAAATTTTTTTCCAAAATGTATGCTCTTTTTTTATTAATTGTTTTACTGAAGATATCGGGTGTTAATGTACGTAGGTCCATTATTATATTATATAGCCAATCATAAACATGTGTTATTTGATAATAAATCTTATTTTTCATGAATTATATATACTAGCTTAAAACCCGTGCGATGCACGGATTGTTAATTGTTATTTTATTATTATTTTTTTAATATTTTATTAATTGTAATTGTTCAAAAAATAAGTATGCATGTTAAAATAGCTAAACACTTTTAATTAATTAAAATCATTAAAACAGATTTTAAAATAAATAAGTATGAGTTTGTCCGTTATATTTTTGGAAAATGAGGGGTTTTAGTAAGAAAAAATAAACAATGTAACATATATTTAGTTTAAAAAGGTAAATGCCCGTGATATTTTTGGAAAATGAGATTTTAAAATTTAATAATTAAAAGTATTTAAATATATTTTAAAATAATTAAGTAAAGGGTTTCTTGTGATATTTTTGAAAAAAGAATGGATTTTAGTGAGAAAAATAGAAAAAGTAAATTGTAAAATGTAATTTCCCCTGATATATTTAGAAAAGGATGGACTTTGTCAGAAAAAATATATAATGTGTTTTAGCTGAAAAGATAATTGGTTTTAAATAGGTATTTGATTATTTATATTTTAATATGTTTAGTAATTGCATTTGTTAAGAAAAATAAGTAGACATGTTAAAATAGGTAAACTTTTAAAAGAATAATTATAATATTAAAATAGGTTTAAAAATAAATAACTAAAGGTTTGTCCGTGATATTTTTGGAAAAGGAGGGGTTTTAGTAAAGAATAATAGAAAAACAAACATGTTTTAGTTAAAAAAAGGTAATTGCCCGTGATATATTTGAAAAAGTAGGGGAATTTGTTAGAAAAAATAGAAAAAATAATGTATTTTAGGTGAAAAATGTAATTGATTATAAATAGGTAATATATTATTTAATAATATATTTCTATAAATAAGTAAGGTTAATTAAATAAAAACATGAAGGAGAGTTAATTAAGGGCAATTAAGTAAAATCACAACGTACCATACCGACCAACCAAACTTTTAATGTTTCGTCTATTATATAATAGTATTGATGGGGAAGGCTCTGTGGGGAACTCTTTAAAGAGTCGTTTGGTTCGCTGGTATCAGGAATCAGGTATGGGTTTAGAATGAGCAAAATCCATACCTCATGTTTGGTTCAAATTTTTTTATTGTCAAACCCATATCTCAAACCCTCAAGATATGAGATTTTGATACCCTCCGGGGAGGTGGGTATGAAAATGGAGGTATGGGTATCAATTATATATCATTTTATTAATTTCATGCAAAAAAATATTATAAATATTAAAAATTATTTTATATACAAACAAATGTTATTAATAACAATAAAATATTTTTAAATTTTTTTATAATATAATAAATTAATTTAATATATAACTTAATATCATTTTAAAGATCATTTCAGAACTGAACCAAACACATAATATCATAAATGATCTTTCAACCCCATACCACCTCAAACCGATTCCTGATTTCAAACCCATACCACTCAGTGAACGACCCCTAAGTAGTAACTCCTTGCAATATACATGTTATTACCTTAAGCATGTACATTATTCCTTAATTTTAATATCTTTATTTTATTATAAAGTAGTACAAAAATACTATTATGTCATCTAAAATATAATATGTGTTATGTATAAAAATTATTTATATAATTTAAATGTTGTTTATATTTTGTAAATTATAATACGTGCGTTCTGTATATAAATTAGTTGTGTTCTGTAAAAAATTGTTCATGTTCTGTATATAAATAATATTTGTTTTCTAAATATTTGTGTTCTGTAAATTAGATCACATGTAAAAAATATTTTTTATGTTCCGTAAAATATTTATATAATGTAAAAGTTGTTTATATTTTGTAAACTATAATATGTGTGTTCTGTATATAAATTAGTTGTGTTCTGTATATAAATTATTTGTGTTCTGTAAATTAGATTACATGTAAAAAATATTTTTTATGTTATGTAAAATTAGAGTACATAAAAAAAATTATTCTAAAAAATGGGTCTAAGTGATTTTAGAAAAAATTGATAAGTTTTGAAATAAAAAAATTATTCCTTTGTCTATGGAAGAAAGTTAGTTTACAGGATCCCTACAATCACGCCTTTATATATCATCCATTGAATATAATACAATCTAACGCTATTGAACAAGTTACTAGGTTACTCACTAAAATTGATTTCTCACCGAACCTTCCTCCACATATATATTGTATTTGTATTAGCACAATGTAACAGATATTGAATGTAGCAACAAAAAAACGTAGTAGGAATTGATACTATACAAACTACAACGCTAAAGGCAGGGGTGCGCATTTATTTTCTAAATATAATAATTGGATGGTGGAGGAAATTAAATTTACTGTGTGTAAATGTAACGTGTGGTGTATTGAGAGAAGGCAGAGAAATGCAAGCAAGCAGACACATGTATTACCATATTTTTAGCTGTACCATGCATTCCCAGAGCCATATGCAACCGCAAAAACATATTTCAAATTGAAGTATAATTACTAATATCTTAAGAAGTTTTTATAAGTTTCGGAATCAGGTAAAGCTCACGAGAAATGCAGAAGATGGGTACTAATGGTCATGATTGTAAGATGGTTTTTTGGGTGTCAGTGTTGTGCCTGGTTGTGATAGCTAGGGTCATTTTTTAACGACCGTGGAGGTCCTATTGGGTTTACGGCTACTATAATTAAGCCTTCTCAGAGACCGCCTACTCCTACTAAGCCTGTTTCTACTATGCCTGCTGAAGCTATTCCTGAACATATTGTACCTGAGCCTGCTCAATCGTAGCTTAGCCTATTGAACCTCCGCATGTGGTGATGCATGTCGTGCTCATGCAAGTCTCACTTTTTCTCGAGACCTCTCTGATCAAGTGTCAGAGAGATTGGATTCATATACGGCTTCAGGACTCCATTATAGAAAGCTTTGTCGAAAGACTGTAGCAATATCACGGAAATTAGGAAAATTTCTGGACGGAAGGCAATGACCAAGGCAGGAATTGAAGGGGATGATCACTGATCAGGCAGTTGTGTAAGTGTTACGCTCCATGCATCATGGTTTGGCTGGTCAGGGCTTTGGTGCATGGTTTGATACTCAATAGGTTTGTGCCTGTGATCTTAGCTAAGCTTAGAATATGTAATATGCCCTTGCTTTGCTGGATTGTTCTAGCTTTATTTAATTTAATTTGTATAAATTCAATAAAATAAATCTGTTTTGCAAGTTTTCTTGTCCTTGAGTACCCTTGATCCCAAAAACTTTACAATGATGTAAAATATAAAACCCCAAACTTGACCCTGGATCCAACCAAGTGGTGGTAGGCAGGGGCGGATGCAGGGGTGGCAAGTGGGGTCATGTGACCCCACTAGGATCGCTAGATTTTAGTGATTATGTTATAATATGTTAGATTTTGTCAATTTGATATGCACATGAGACATCATTATTTGGGAAAGAAAGGATCTGTATGCTGAGATAAATTATTGGCTGCTGTGTAATGAATTCAAGAAAATCAGTTCAATACACTTGTCATATATAAACGTTATGCATATTTGATTAAAAAAAAATTACTTCAATTGTGTGTAATTTTTTTTTGCCCCCACTCACTGGTGGCCGGATCCGCCACTGGTGGGAGGCCTTATTCGTAATAATAATAGCGTTTGGATCAGAGGTTGGACATGGCTCCCCTTTAATGACTGAATTTTGGGCAATTGAGCATGGTCTTGACATAGCTTGGGATCTACGTCTCTCTCATATAATTCTCCAAACTGACTCCCTTGATTGATGCTATCAACTGCATTAGAATCATCTCCTTGCGTAATCGGCCTTGGTGTCTCATTTTTAGACATATGCATAGAGAAGCTAACCAGACTGCTGATTCTCTTGCTACAGCAGTGGGTCTTGACAATGGTTTTGGAGTGGAAGTTTTGTATGAATCTCTTGCTGCTCTTAGCACCTTCTATTCGTTCTATAGCTAGTTCGCCTAGGCTTATTGGGCTGCGGATCCTCCGGTAGTACCCTTCCATTTAGAATTAAAAAAAAAGAAGCGAAAGTTGTCTCTGGCTACATGTGTAAGATACCCGTGAAAATAATTAAAGAATATATAGAGGCCGCTTTACATCATTGTACTGATTTGATGGTAGTAAGCACTAAGAGCATTCAGGTTCCCCCATTTTTTTCCCCATCCCCATAATTTGAAGAACTCATTAATTTTAGTCAAAAAACGATTCACATCCGATTCCCCATTTTAGGGAAAATTTTGGGGATTAAAAAATGAATCCCCATATTTGGGGACTTACTTTTCATCCCCATTTCATATTTATATCATTTTTATATGTAGGTGGTGTGAAAGATGATAAAATATAGTTTTTAAAGTTGTAAAGAGAGGTGAGAGAAATAAGTAATAAAAAAAATATAGAGATAGAAATGGGGAATGAGATGTAGTAGATTTTTTGATGACAAATAAATTATAGAGATAAATTTGAGGAATTACTATTTTTAGTAAGTATACGAGGATGGGGATGGGGGAAGAGATGTGAATGCTCTAAGAAGAGCCGAATGCAGAACAGAGGGAGAGCGGGATGAGCAACCGCACGCGGACCCAAAAATACAAAACCCCAAAATTACTATTTTCCTATACATGTACATACTGTGGTTTTACAGAAAAATGTTGTTCAATTAATTGAAATATATTCCTTATTTTGAACATATTTCGATAATTTATTTTCTTTAGGAAAAAAATATTTAAATCAATATCTTTATATATATAAAGGAAAACCTTCAGGAGCTCTCAGATCGTTCGAAAGCTATTTATCTATTTTTCTAGAGCTTCTGAATTTTAATTCAATAAAATTAAATTTCCTTATTTAAATTCGAATTTATAGGATAGAAAAAATAGCAATTGTCTTTCAAAATTTTACTAATGAATGAAACTAAATATACAATTTTAATATTATTTCCTTTTTCAATTTTAATTCAATAAAATTAAAGTTCCTTATTTAAATTTGAATTTTTATGGTAGAAAAAATCTCAATTGCCTTTTAAATTTTTACTAATGAAGGAAATTAAATATACAATTTTAATATTCTTTCCTTTAAAATCTTTAATAACGGATGAAAGTAAATGTATTATTTTAATATTCAACATTTTTATCTTTTTATCTTATCAATCTTTATCTCCTTTCTCCTTTTATATATATAAGGAAAACCCCAAGGAGCTCTAGAATCGTTCGATTCATATTTATCAAATTTTTTGGAGCTCCTCTATCATAAATATTAAAATTGAAAATTTCTTTTTTAGCTTCTAAATTTTAGAAAAGGTAATATCAATATCTCTTCTTTTATATACATAAAGGAAAACCCCCGGGAGCTCTCAGATCGTCCGAGCTATTTATCTATTTTTCTAGAGCTACTTTATTTTAAATAGTTAAAATCAAAACTTTATTATTTAGCTCCTCTTTTTGAAAGATAAAAATTAAAATCTTTTAATATCTCCTTTTATAACTTCTACTTATAAAAGACAAGAAATTGAATTTTCTTATTTACATTAGAATATATAACAAAGATAATAAATATATAAAAATTAATCATCTCTAGAATTTAATTAAACAAATATTATCTTTTTTTTTTCTCAACTAAATTTGAACATGTAAACGTTGACTTTCTTGACGAATAAATTACAATAAATTTGAATACACGGTAGTGTCAAATTACCATATTTATTAAAAAAGTAATTAAAGAATTTTCAGTTCCCATAATCCATCGGAAAAAAGTTCTATAAAGTCCCTTAATCTCCATCCATTCATAGAGTTGCAATACGAGTTTCTTGATTTTATTATTTTTATAATCTTCATGGCTAGATAGATGATAATTATTTTTGCATACAATCTTTGTGTTTTTTATTATGCTCATAATGATTTAGTTATTTATTAAACAGTTTTTTTTAAGATTGATGATTGTGTGCTTAAATTTGATTTGCAGCGGTGCTAAACACGACACAAGATGTTGAACACGTTTCGTAGAAAAAGGATTATAACCGCTACGTTGCCACTTGCAAGTTGCAATCTTGGAAACTGTAAGTTATGGAACAAGCACACGCTTCCCAATGGTTGTTTACGTTTCTATTTAACCTTATATATACAAGAATAATGTTTTTTGCTAACCTATATTTACAAGAATATTGGGATGAAAACACGAATACATGTATGTGTAACTGTAATGTTTCTCTAAAATTTAATGTCATTATATTCTCAATTATTATTATTTTTTGTTTGTGAAGCTGATGATTTTAGCCTTCATCTTAAAACTTTATGTGTTTCTAATGTATCAATCTGACACTCAAAAATATATTTATTCTTTGGCCGTTGAGACTTGAGAAACTGAAAGATTAACATTGAAACCTTTTTTTTCACTGATTTGGAATTTCTTTCTTGTGAAAGTGATGGAACTTTTGCAATGAAAGTGGCTATAGTTTAATGCTTTTAGTTTATGGAATATGTATCCGTATCGACCATCGGGTATGATATATATGGTATGTCAAGATATAACTGATTACTGAACTGTCATTAATTTTACTTTCCAGGAGACTTAAAACTTTCAACACCTGCAGAACAATTACGTATCATGATCATGCACGGTTTTATTCCTTTGACGCTACCTGGTTTTGGATTGGTGTTTTACAAATAAATTTAGTCAAGTAGTAGGTTATCTTGAATTTGTTTCATCGTGTTTTTATTAGACAACTTCTAAATTGATTTATGTGTAAGGTTGTAAATAACATGTTTTTAATTGTAGTCATGCTAATGCTCTTACAAATTAATCAATATATTTTGTGTGTTGTGTTTGGTGAGCATGCAGATGGCAGGTGTTCTATGAACTGGAATAGAGAGGAGAGTCTACTTATATCTTTATGAGTCTGTCACTAAGTTTTCTTCAACCAATGTTACGGGAAGTGTCTAACCGATTTTAATCAACTGCCACCAAATCAATAATGTAGCGTACATTAATAAAATACTAGCTTAGCTTTTGTACCTATGAAATACATGTATACGTGGTTAATTATTTATATAAAATTTTTTTAATTTTTTTAGAAACTGTCACATTAATTTAATATTAGTTTTACTAATTTTTAATAATAATTGAAGTTGATAATATATGTTCCTGATTATTTATATTTTTATAAAAATTATAAAATAATGTTTGCAATATTTGCAATTGCACGTCATGCTTTATAAATGTTATTTATAAGTATTTAATTAGAACAAAATATATTTTGAAAAATTTGTAAAATAATATCTGTAAATTCCCATAAGTTGATGATACTTATTTTATTAACATTAATTTTTATGAGTTTAGTCATTATTGTATATGAAATTTCATGTTTCTTCTAATTTTAAAATTGTTGAACTTTATATTATTTATCTCTTTCATTCGCTAACTTCAATTTCTGTTTTTTCAGGAAAACTTGCAAAATAATATCCATAAACCCTATTCATAATATTTGCAATTAAGAGTATAATCTAACAATGTCTTTAATTTTTATTTAAATATTATATGATAATTTTAGTTTAACGGCCATGTGTATTAAATTTGTAAAATACTGCATTTACAAATTTATATGATATTATAAATATTGATTCTTAATTTATTTTATATAATCTATATTTTGAGTTTTAGAAAAGATATTACAAGGCTGCCGCGATGCTCTAGAATTGTTTGATAAATATTTATCTTTTTTTCTAAATCACCTCAATTTCAGTTCAATCAATCTGAATTTCCTTTTTTACATTCAAAAATCAATCCTGTTTAGAATTGTATTAACCTTATTTAGAATTTAATAAAATATATATTACTCTTTTTTTCAACTAACTTAAATCCTATTATAATTTAAATCTTTATCTTTACATATAAAGACAAACCCCCGGGCGCCTTTAAATCATTTGAAAAATATTTATCTTTTTTTCTGGCTTCTCAATTGTAATTCAATAAAATTGAATTTTCTTATTTATATAGAAAAATCATGTTAAGAATTTAATTAACTTTATTTAGTATTTAATTAATCCTCTTTAAAATTTAATTAAATATATATTACCTTTTCTCAACTAACTTGAATGCTACTTATAATTTAAATCTTTATTTTTATATTATATAAAGGAGAATCTTGGGCGCCTTCATATTGTTTATTAGTTCTAGAGTATAACTTTTTATGGATGGTGTTACATGTTTATGTTACAATATGTATGAATTTCTCTGATAATCTTTGTAGTTTTGTGATAATATTTATGTTTTGCTATTTTAATAATTTTTTATGTTTCCTGTTTGAGTTTGATAGGGTAATGATGCACATGTATGTACTTAAAAAATTATTAAAATGTCTAGGAATATTTAGGAAAATTATGATTTTGTGATAATACGAATAGTTGAAGTTTGAAGTTTGAAGCTGGGTAATACATAAATTTTTAGTATTTTTAATTTATATGTATTTTGGGCAAAGGGAGTTGGCTCAAAAAATTTGACACAAAATCGGCATAAAAGTCTAGGGAGATTTAAGAAATTTGTTAATTTTGTTAAAATACTAATGGTTGAAGTTTGAAGCGGTGGTTAATACTTAAATTTTATTATTGCATATTTTTAGTATTTTGTATTTATATGTATGACACCAAACCGCATAAAAAAATATGTAAATAGCCTTTTTTTTTTGTTTATGTATGTTTACTTTGTAAAATACTGTGTAGACTATTTATATGATATTTTAGATATTTTTTCTTGATCATTTATGTAATAGGTAATCTTAAAAATTTTACAAAAAATATTATAAGGCTGCCGCAAAGCGCGACTTAGTCGAATATAAAATTTTAATTCAATAAAATTAAAATATTTACATTTTTAATATTTTGTCGTCCGAAATATATTTATCTATTATCCCGAAGAAATATATGTTGATGAAGAGTATGCAAGTGAGTAGAATGCCACCATAGGTACTATTAATGAGGAGAGATAGCCTACCTTTGGCATACCGCTAATTTTTGTTGAGCTCCTCAATTTTAATTCAATAAAATTAAAATTTTTTATTTACATTTGAATTTTTAGGGAAGACAATAAATATATAAAAGTTAACTCTATTTAAAACTTTCACACCTTACTTTTTCCATGTTCCGAGAATAATAGTTGATACTTGATAACTATAATTATTTTATTTAACCGATTTTTTTAGAGATTTCGCTTTGAATTACAAAATTTATTTTATACTTTGGAATTTTAAGGGTCAATATTTGCCACAATTATTAATTACAGTAGTGTTAGATGTTTAAAGAATATTTTCATTTGAGAAAAAGCATGAAAATATAAATTTAATTTAATCTTATATTATAATTATGTTTGGAATTTAATCTTATGTTTAGAATTTAATCTTATATTTATAATTTAATCTTTACTGAATCTTTTTATTATAATCCTATTTAAAATTTAATCTTTATTATATCTTTATATTATATAAAAGTGTGGCATACTAAATAAATTTTAGGATTTCTGTACACGAGCATATTCGTAGCATAGAACATACACAAATAATATCTTTTTATTACTTTTTGTGTTTATGAATATCTAACAAGGTATATATGTCCTTTTGAGTTTGATAGAGTTTAGCACAAGATGGAAAGACACTAGACATTGTATGCATTCAAAAAGGTACATATTGCATCCGTGTAAACAATTATTGCTAATTTTTGTAGTTTATTTTTATATCTCATAATAATTATATTGAATGTTATCTTTGTATATAGTTTTTGATATATTATTTTTGTGATTTTGAGAATTAATTAGAGTTATATTCAATACAATTATCTCATAATTTTTTTTATGAGAGACACATGATTAATTTACAATTTCATATATTTCTTTCATAATTAATCATGCTAAGAGAATTGAATTTCTTTATTTACATTAAAATTCATAGTAAAAACAATAAATATAAAGTCAAAGTTCAGAATTCAATTAAATTTTTCTTCACTAAAATAAAATTGAATTCCCTTATTTACATTCAAGTTCACCGTAAATACAATGATTATATAAAAAACAATTATGTTTCCCTGATGAAACTTTTATATTATAATGATGCACATGTACGTATAAAAAAAGATTATAACGTCTAATGATATCTAAGAAAATTTTAATTTTTGTGATAATACGAATTGTTAAAGTTTGAAGTGGTGGTTAATAATTAGGTATTTATTATACCTTACTTTTAGTATTTTTAATTTATATGTATTGACTGGGCGTCGGCTCAAGAAAATATGACACAAAATAGGCAAAATTTGTAATTTTTTTGTTATAATACTTATGGTTGAAGTTTGAAGCGGTGATTAATATTTAAATTTTATTATTATATGTATTTATGCAACGGGCGTCGACTCAAGAAAATATGACACAAAATCGGCAGAAAAATATGTAAATAGTCTATTATATTGTTTATGTATGTTTACTTTGTAGAATATTGTGTTTACTACATATTTATATTTATACATATTATATGTTTTTCTCAATTTTGTTCTCTAAGTAGTTAATAATTAAAATTTTATAAAAAATATTATAGGGCCGCCGCGAAGCGCGGCTTAGTCGACTAGTACTTATATAAAGGAGAAGACGGGGTGGTGAGGTGGTGCTCTCAAATCGCTCCGTTCTATTTTTCTAATTTTCTCAAATTTTTTAATAATTATTGTTAAAAATTCGAAAATATCTCAATTGACTTTAAAATCTTTACTAATGGAGGAAACTAAATATACAGCTCTCAAATCGCTCCGTTCTATTTTTTTAATTTTCTCAAATTTTTGAATAATTAATGTTAAAAATTCGAAAATATCTCAATTGACTTTAAAATCTTTACTAATGGAGGAAACTAAATATACAATTATAATATTATTGCATAATATTATTGCCTTCAAGATCTTTATTAATGGAGGAAACAAATATACAATTATGATATTCTTGCCTTTAAGATCTTTACTAATGGATGAAACTAAATTTACAATTTTAATAGTCTCATAAATTATTTTATTAGAAAATATCTTAATTACCTTTTAAATTTTTACTAATGGAGGAAAATAAATATACAATTTTAACATTCTTGCCTTTATAATATTAGATAAATTCTCAATTTCTTTTTTATTATTTTCTAACGGAGAAAAGTAAATATAGTATGTTAATATTCTCATAAACCGCTCTCTATTGATCCAATCAATATATTTTCTTTATATATATAAAGGAAAACCCCCAGGAACTCTAGAATCACTCGATTCATATTTTTCTAATTTTCTAGAGCTCCTCAATTTTAAATACTTAAAATTAAACTTCCTTCTTTAAGACCTATTTTTTAGAAAAGAAAGTCAAAACTTTTTTTAAGTTGTATAAAATAAACCATTTTATAAAAGGTAAGTATAACCTCTAATTTATAAAAAAAATCCTTCTTTAAGTCCTATTTTTTAGAAAAGAAAGTCAAATTTTTTTTTAAGTTGTATAAAATAAACTATTGTATAAAAGGTAAGTATAAACTCTAATTTATGTTGGATAAAGAAAGTGAAAACCTTTAAGTTGTATAAAATAGACCATTGTATAAAAGGTAAGTATTAATTCTTATTTATATTGAATCATATTTTTTAGCTCCTAAATTGTAGAAAAGGTAATACTTATTAAAGACAAGTTGGCTTAAAATTTATTATTTATACAATAAAAATTAAAATTTTCTTTTTTACATTCAATTCAAATTTTAGGAATTATAATTATAAAACTAATCGGTTTCATTAATATTACTTATCTGCAAAATTCTATATAAAGTCATTATCACCCCTACAAAATACAATACATCAGTTTTTGTTCGATGCTTTTTATTTTTTATGATCTATATTCTCAATTTATACTCTAAAATCATGCCCTATATGATTTTAAGTGTGTAGTTTAATGTTATTGTGCTTTTCGAATGACTTTGGTTTGATTAAATCATCCTCACCTGTTGTGGACAAATTCTTCTTACAATCACGGCAAGAATTTACCGGAAAAGACAAAAAAGCAGCAAGAAATACGTGGGTGGGTATGTATATAGACTCTTTATACTAATCATAATTTATTGTATTTTAATTTTGACATTCGAAAAAGTTGTAGGAGGCACAGTTATGAATGGGAGACCGGCTTTTCAATCTAGCTGATTAGTTTCTCCATGCATCTAACCAAATATTATATCAACTTTTATGATTATTCAGTTTTTTATTCTTTTGGCGATAATATGTTTTTTATTTTGTTTGTGATTTTTATGATTCTTAATTTATTTGTGAAAGGCTTTTGAATCTCCTTTGGTTTCTCGATACATCTAACCAAACTTATCAACTTTAATGATGGTTTAATCTTTTATTTTATTAGATGGATAATATTTTATTTATATTTTGTTTGTGACTTTTATAATTC
This sequence comes from Heracleum sosnowskyi, assembly GCA_030848705.1. Taxonomy (NCBI): domain Eukaryota; kingdom Viridiplantae; phylum Streptophyta; class Magnoliopsida; order Apiales; family Apiaceae; genus Heracleum; species Heracleum sosnowskyi. The sequence continues at coordinate 17,770,198 of CM061237.1, forward strand.
TTAAATCAATCGATATCTTCTTTTATTATTATCTTTATCTTTATTATTATTATATATATAAAGGAAAACCCCAGGAGCTCCAGAATCACTCGATTTATATTTCTAATTTTCTAGAACGCCTCTATTTTATTATTATTTTAATTATTAATATTAAAAATTATTATCTATTTTTTAAAAAAATTATTAAAATTATTTTAAATATTTTAAATTATTATTATCTTTTTTATAGAACTCCTCTATTTTAATTCAATAAAAATTAAATTTCCTTATTTACATTCGAATTTATAAAAAAGATATTAAATATATAAAATCATTTCTATATAGAATTTAATTAAACAAATATTATCTGCTTTCTCGACTAACTTAAATCATATTAAAATTCTAATTTATATAAATTCACTAATATATAAATAATTATTATTTATAATAATAATTATAAATAATTAATAATAATAATAATAATAATAATAATAATAATTATTATTATTATTATTATTATTATTATTTATTAATAATAATTTTTTTTTATTATTATTATTTATTATTATTTAATTATTTATTTATTATTTTCAATCTTAATAGAACTTTCTTTTATTATTTTCAAACTTGATAGAACTTTCTTTGATTTAGAAAATTACAACATCCTTATTATTTTCGAATTTTCAGAATCTTATGTTAATAATTGCAATTTTCTCTTTTATTATTTTCAATTTTGATAGAACTTTCTTTTATTATTTTCAAACTTGATAAAACTTTCTTTTATTATTTTCAAACTTGATAGAACTTTCTTTTATTATTTTCAAACTTTATAGAACTTTTCTTTTATAATACTTCTTGACTTTTAAACATAATGAATTTCCATGTTAATCACCTTACAAACACCTATAAATTAAAGGTCATTCATAACAAAAAATCTACACCGAAACTTTTTTACATAGCTTCAAATTTTTACAACCATATTTACAATCAATACAACTATGGCCTACACCATGTTGGATGTTTTGAACGACATCAACTATACCTGGATGATAAGATTACGAGTGTGTAGAATATGGGAATCTGTCAATCCAAATTGATCAGTCTTGACATGATTTTAATCAATGAATGAAAAGGTTAATAAATCAATATACTTATAACTTATTAGTTTGTCAAATTGTACGATGTTATTAACTTTTCTAAGATATGTTGTATGACAGGAAAATTTGATCCATGCTACGATCCCGAAGATTCTGGTCTCTCGGTTCAAAAATGTTTTAGAGGAAGGCTCTGTGTACAACATCAAAAATCTGAAAGTTGTTTCAAGTACATGGAAATATAGACCACTATCACATGGGTCTAAATTGCTTTTCATACGCATAACGTTGCCTAAGAGATTGGAAGAAGGCATCGTCAACATATCACTGCATGGATTTCAGTTCATGTCTGGATATGATTGATGCACGTATTAATGACACCAACATACTCTCAGGTTTTTGATGCAGTAATATATTAGAGTAATATATAAGTAATACTATTACATAAGTTATAATTCAAACTATCATGTTCTAATATTATATTTTCTATGTTGATTTAGATGTTGTAGGTTGCTTGACCTACTTGGGTGACATTGAAGTTGTCAAAGGCGGTTGGAAAAAAAGAGATCTCAAAATTGTCACAAATTAGTAAGTTATGCATTATATTAATTTTAATATAACTGTTAATTGTTTTTTATTGTCCTTGTAATTTTATATTACTTCTTTGGTTACCCCAATTTATTTGTTTTACATATTTAATTTGTTCTAATTTTTTTCTTAAACAGCTCCATAACCATACCATAACTTTGTGGGAAAAGTTGGCCGAGATGGGTTGATACAAATTTATACAAGGAGGATGGTGGACCATATATAATAATTGTCATATCTACCCAGATTAAAAAATTTAAAAGTAATTATCTTTATTAATGTTTTTATAATATATAGTTTTAGAAATTGCACATATATAAATCTATCTTATCTCGATTGAACGAATATTATTAGATATTATACAAATATTTGTTTCATTGATATTATTGATTTAATTCTTATATTAGTTTTTTAACCATTTATTTACTCTTATATGCAGATACAATTAGCTTTTCTACCACAAGAAATAGTAAAATTTATACAAATCTGGATACACCGTATGTGTCATCCCTGAGAAAATAATAATATTATATGTTTATATTGATTTTTATCAATATAATTTTTTAAATATATATATGGTAATGGTATCGGTCCAAGAAAATAAAAAATCAAACTCTATAAGCAAAAAGAATATGTAAATAATTTATAATATTACTTACCCAAATGCAACTTTTACAGAATATATTTTATTTGATAATTTATATAATTTTATAGATATTTATTTCACAATTTTTATTCTAATATTTTTTTTCTTAATAAATATATTCCAATGCCGCTGCGAAGCGCGGCTCAGTAACCTAGTTTATATTAAATACAAACCAAGGATCGGATTTTGAGAGTTCACACATGATTAGAATTTTTTTTGAGAGCAATAAAGATAGGAAACAAATTAAAAAAAAATTGTTCCAAATGCCCCCTTAATCTTGTTGACAATGTGAAATATTGTACTTGTAATAAAATCAAAGTGTATAATTTTGCTCCATATGCAAAATTATATTTTTCCCCACGTACGTCTGTCAATTTATGTTACGGAGAGGCAAAAGCAGAGGCAAAATCAGCTTAAATAATTGAATTGTGGAGCAAATTAATTAAATTTGTTGAGTGTAAATGTAATGTGTGGTGTTACTGAGAGAAGGCAGAGAAATAGAAGCAAGCAGACACACATGTATTACCATATTTTTAGGTCTACCATGCAATCCCAGAGCCCTATGGTACCACAAACATATTTCAGATTGAAGTATAATTACAAAAAATTAGCTATATTAAGAAATAATTAAAAGTTTGGAAACCAGGTAAAGCTGAGGATCGAGAAATGCAGAAGATGGGTACTTATGGTCATGATTGTAAGATGGTTGTTGGGGTGTTAGTAGTGTTGTGCCTGGTTGTGATGGGATCATTTGTTCATGAGGTGAAGGCTCAAGGTGCGGATAATAAGACTGCTGAATCTCCTCCTAAGGCGGCTGACACTAATCCCACCTGCTCTCAACCGTGCATTGAGAAGTGCATTGACGGAGGACATATCCCTGACGCGTGTGAAGATGCATGTCGTGGTCAATGTGGCACGCTCCGTATGAAGAGAACTTAATAATGATGTAATCTAGTATAGGATATTACGGTATTATTCAAATTAGGAATTGGATAAGTGATTTCTCACAGGTTTAGCATCCTTAGATGAAATAAATTACAAAAAAATCCTTAGTGACTTTTTTTCGAGACCTCTGATCAAGTGTCTGAGAGATTGGATTCATATGCGGCGTGATCAGGTCTCCATTGTAGAAAGCTTCGTCGAAAAGAGCATAGCAATATCACGGGAAACATAAATTTCTGGATGGAAGGCAATGACCAAGTCAGGAGTTGAAGGGGGTGATCAGGCAGTTGTGTAAGTGTTGTGCTCCATGCATCATGGTTTGGCTGGTCTGGTCTAGGCCTTTGTGCATGCTAAATTGGTTTGTGACTGTGATCTTTGCTTAGCTTAGAACATGTAGTATGCCTTGCTTGCTGGATTGCTTTAGCTTTATTTAGATTCAATTTGTATTACATTTAATAATATATATATATATATATATATATATATATATATATATATCTTTTTGCAAGTTTTTTTTGTTCCTTGACCCCGATCCTAGCAGAAGTATTTATATTTAGAGTAAATTATAGGTCAGTTTGTTACAAAGAGAGAAGCTTGTCTCCTCTATATCAATTCACCATTACTTCACAGTAAGTTGCTATTCAACACTAACCAGAAACATAGTTCATCATCTTGATTATACAGAGAAAAGAGAAGTATATTGTTTTACAATGCTGAAAAGTAAAAACATGAAAATACAACTTGACACCACTTTTATACTCACTATATCCTAACAAACTATTGTAACAAACTCCTAACAGACTTGCCAGATCATTCCCAGCTCATACCTAGCTGGCATAGCATATATGGATAGCTCATACTCCAGCTCATACTCTAACATTCCTCCTCAAGTTAGGAGTGGGTAACGAAGAACAAACGCCTAACTTGGACAAGAGATATTGTAACTGAGCAGAGGACAAGGACTTGGTAAAGAGATCAGCAGGTTGCTCATTGCTAGCAATGTGATGTGTGGAGATTAGGCCAGACTTAAGTTTCTGACGCACCAAATGACAATCAATTTCGATATGTTTGGTGCGTTCATGAAATACTGGATTTGAAGCAATATATAGTGCTGACTGATTATCACAAAAGAGAGGCACAAGAGTGATATTAGGAACCTTGAGCTCAGTAAGAAGTGAGACTAACCAAGACAGCTCACAGCATGTGTCTGCTAAACTGCGGTACTCGGCCTCAGCTGTAGAACGTGAAACAGTAACCTGTTTCTTGCATTTCCAGGACACAATGGTATCCCCAAATGTAACACAAAAACCTGTTAGAGATTGCCTAGTGAGGGGACACCCCCCCCAGTCTGCATCACAGTATGCAGTAAGTACAGGATTTGTGTTCGCACGAAAGAATAGCCCTTGATTAATAGAGTGAGAAAGGTAACGAACAAGTTTCAATGCAGCATGCCAATGAATAGATTGAGGAGTATGCATGAACTGAGCTAAGATATGCACAGAATAGGCTAAGTCAGGTCTAGAGATCGTGAGATATATCAAGCGACCCACAAGTCGTCTGTATGCAGTAACAACAGACAAATATGGACTATCAGAAGCTTGCTGCAAAACATGATGCTGCTCCATAGGTATCACAGTAAACTTTAACTGAAGTGATGCAAAATCCTTAAGAATATCTGAAATGTATTTTTGTTGATTGATAACGATACCTGCTGTACTTCGAAACACTTGAATGGCTAGAAAATAGTGAAGTTCACCCAAATCTTTTATCTTAAACTGAGTTCCCAGAAAATCAGTAACTTGAGCCATTAGAGTAGAATCATTTCATGTCATGATCATGTCATCGACATAAATGAGTAGCAGAATGATAGAACCATTCTCCGAATACACAAACAGACTAGGATCACCAGTTGTCTGAACAAAACCAAATGAGAGAAGAGCAGATGATAAAGCAATAAACCACTGTCGAGGAGCTTGCTTGAGCCCATACAGAGACTTCAACAACCTGCAAACCAATTTTTGAGTAGGATATAATTTCAAAATAGACTCTGGAATTGAGTAACCAGGGGGACAAGACATGTAAACTTCTTCATCTAATATGTCGTGTAAAAACGCATTTGTAACATCGAGTTGTGTGATATTCCAGTTGGACATTGCAGCAAGAGCAATCAACAAACGAAAAGATGTCATTTTGGCGACGGGTGCAAATGTTTCAAAATAATCCAAGTTTGCAGTTTGTGTGAACCCTTTTGCTACCAAACAAGCCTTGTATCTATCCAGTTGACCATCAGCCAAGTACTTTACTTTGTAAAGCCAACGACACCCAACCACCTTCTTATGTGGAGGCAGTGGAACAAGCTCCCAAGTACCATTGGCCTCCAATGCAGCCAACTCAACGTTCATTGCCTCACACCACTCATGCACCTAAATAGCTTGCTTAAAATGTTGTGGTTCCACAACTACAGAAGACACATTGACTAAATGAGTTGGAAGCCCTGTATAATCACCAAACTTTGCAGGAAGAACACGATGCCTGTGTGGCCTATGTGGTACAGACAGTGAAGGTATAGTGGTCTCAGATTCACCAGCATTCTCCTCAGACACATTAGGAGTAGTATCAGTAGAAGTCATATCAGTATGATCAACCAAAGGGACAGAAACACTAGGACCAGAAATTGTTGTGTCTAAGGATACACTTAGAGGTTCAGTATCCACAAACATAGGCGAAGGTGGAAACAAGGTATGTGGATCCTGAGAAACAATATCTTTAAATGGAAATATATTTTCCAAAAAACGAACATCTCTAGAAACAAACACTTGCCTTGTATAAAAATTAAGGAATTTATACCCCTTTGTGCCATATGGATACCCCAGAAAAACACCTTTAATAGCTCGAGCAGCAAACTTGTCTCCTGACTGAGGCACCGCAGTTGCATAACATAAGGAGCCAAATATCTTGAGATGCTCATAGCATGGTACAGACCCAAACAAAATTTCATAGGGACACTTATCATTCAGAAGAGACGAAGGCGTACGATTTATGAGGTAAGCAGCTGTTAATAAACAATCTCCCCAAAAAACAATTGGTAAAGAAGCATGAAACCGTAAGGCCCTTGCACAATTAAGTAGATGACGATGTTTTCGCTCAACTAAGCCATTCTGTTGTGGTGTGTATACACAACTTGTTTGATGAAGAATACCAAAATCAGCTAAACAAGTAGATAGACTGCGATTGAGAAATTCTGAACCATTATCAGAACGTAACACTTTGATGGTGGTGGAAAACTGATTATGTATAAGCTGAATAAACTCTTTAAGAAGTTTAGGCACAATAGACTTATCAGACAGCAAATATACCCAAGTACATCTGGATTTATCTTCAACCAAAGTCAAAAACATGTTACACGAACCATGTGTTTTAAACCTATATGGCCCCCAGAGATCTACATGAACTAGATCAAACAAATTACTACTGATACTTTGGCTAGAAGGAAAAGCAATTCGAGATTGCTTAGCTAAGTAACAGCTATCACAAGTGTCAGTAGTGAGAACATATAGACCAGTCTCCTCTTTACCAAGAACGTGTATTGTCTTCGAAGTATGGTCCTGAAGATAGCATACATCAGATAAAAATGTAACCTGACAAGTGGTATCTTGCAACAGCTTAGAGATTGACAGTAAGTTGTAATTAAATGTAGGAACACATAGGACATTAGTCAATGTAACAGTGGCACTTAATATCAAATTTCCAGTGTAGTTAACCAAAGTAGTAGCCCCATTAGGTAGCTGAAGTGTAGCAGAACACTCTTGCACATCCTGAAGTAAGTGCAGAAATGGAGTAATATGGTCTGTAGCTCCAGTATCAAGAATCCACTTGAGTTGAGAGAAAGTACTAGGAACATAATGAACTTGGTGTACCACATGATTACCTGCTATAGCTGAACTGCATTAACAGAGTGCCTAGGAAACCAAGTAGAATTAGCAGTTCCTGATATAGACTCAGAGATATTGGACTGTTGCTGAGACACAGAAGTAGAAGCATCTGCAAACATAGAAGTAGAACCATTCAATGACTTCTGTAATAGTTGAATCAACTATTTACACTGGTTGTGAGACAGGTTTAGATCATCAGGAGTAGGTTGAGCCATATGTAACCCAGCAGCTATAGTCTCAGGGGTAGTATACTGTTGTTGATCCAAATTGGCAACAGTCACATTTGCCACAACTGACCCTTTGGAGTGTACAATTTTTGGCTTAGGTTTAGGTTTGCCAAACAACCTATGCCATGATGGATACCCATGAATGCAGAAACAAGTGGCTCTAAGATGACCTGTCATGTGACAAAAATCACAAACCAATCCAGCATTGTCACTCTGTTTCTTAACAAAACTCTTTCCCACTGATCTTACTGGTAATGTAGACTTTACATTCATAGCAATATTCCCTGTAGTCTGACTATCATAACCATGTGACTCTCTCTGACTCTCTTCCTGAAGTAACAACCCATAACATTGACTCAATGTGGGAAGTGGCTTCATCATTAGAATTTGACCACGTATTCCAGTAAAGGAATCATTTAATCCCATCAGGAATTGAGTCAACTGAACATTGTGATCTGAATCATTTAGTTTAGCATTAACTGTACATGTACACAGATTACAGGTACACCTTGGCTTGATAGTTAAACATTCAAGTTCATCATGAACTGTTCTAAACTTCGTAAAATAAGCTGAGACTGACATAGATCCTTGAGAAAGATGTGAAATCTCCTTACGTAGATGAAACAGTTTAGGAATGTTACTCTGAGCATATCGCACCTCAAGATCCAACCATATTTCTCTAGCAGATTGCAAGTACACAATGCTATTTCTTATTTCAACAGAAACCGAGTTAAGAATCCAGGATGAAATCATATTGTTACAGCGAAGCCAGTGTACTAATAATGGAGTATTAACAGCTGGTTTCACATATGAACCATCTACAAAACCTAACTTTAACTTTGACGATAAGGCTAACTCCATAGATCGTTGCCATTGATTGTAATTATGCTCATTTAACATAACAGTAGTGATTTGCATCCCTGGATTGTCTGATGGATGCAGATAATATGGATGGTTACAGTCTAGTGTAGAAGACATAGACGTAGATCCTACGGTAGCAGATGCATAAGAAGCAATTGTAGACATGCTAATACACTTAGAGATGACAAATTTGCATACAGTTTTTCACAGATTTGTAAGTATATCACCTTGATTTTGTAAGTATATCACCTTGATTGTAGTTGACAACTCGAATTAAACGTCACAGAGATGATGAACGACTTCAGCAATGTCGTCATATGAATCACAGCGGAAATGAAAATTCAATACACAAGCTCTGATACCATGTTACAAAGAGAGAAACTTGTCTCCTCTATATCAATTCACCATTACTTCACAGTAAGTTGCTATTCAACACTAACCAGAAACATAGTTCATCATCTTAATTATACAGAGAAAAAAGAAGTATATTGTTTTACAATGCTGAAAAGTAAAAACATGAAAATACAACTTGACACCACTTTTATACTCACTATATCCTAACAAACTATTGTAACAAACTCCTAACAGACTTGCCAGATCATTCCCAGCTCATACCTAGCTGGCATAGCATATATGGACAGCTCATACTCCAGCTCATACTCTAACACAGTTGTCTTTTACATTCGAATTCGAAGGTCAAACTTTCAAATTCGCAAATTAATTGTTAGTTTTAGTTTCCGTATTTTAAAAAAAGCCTCCCATTAATTTTTTTGTAAAAGAATGACCAGATTTTGTTTCCGCTTTTAAAAAGAATAGTCCCCTTTCACGTTCGTAAATTAGCAGAATCATTCTTTTAAAAGACGAAAATGAAGCCGAACTATTAATTTTTCATATGATCACTTCTATAAAATAAAAACTGCAAGTTTAGCTTACGACCGACAAGTCGTCCAATCTAATCGAGTCCAAGTTCGAATTCGAAATATAATCAAGATTCATATGTTAAACTTGGTCACCAGGACCACTAGCTAGAAATCAAAGTAGTTGAATAGTTTTGTATGATACAAAAATAAACAGGGGTGAATTAAAATTAGTGTTTTTCAACGGTTCACCACCTCCGGCGCCAACACGAAAAGAATTCAACATTTAATTACTTTTGTTTACATTCCTGTCTAACTCCGGCGCCAACCAAGAATTTATTCAATTTTCATAAGTTTTGTTAGTCAATTTGGACTTAAAAATCCCGTTTCACATATTTTGCAGTATATATACCCAACATCAGAAAGCCTACTATATTACTTCACTACAAATACAAATATTCTAAAACCCTATTTTGATCTGTGAATACATTAGAAAAAAAGGAGATGGTTGGTTCAGTAAGTGGTGAAGTAGAGGTAAATGCACCTGCACACGTGGTGTGGGAACTCTATAGATCTCTTGAGCTACTTACTATTACTAAAAAAGGACTCGATAAGATTGTCGATAAAATTGAAGTTTTGGAAGGTGATGGTTCTGTTGGTACCTTGCTCCAATTTTCCTTTCATCCAGGTATGAATTTTACGATATTTCAAACTCGAGCACTTTCGTTATCAATGTTAAGTTACCGGTTCTTCTAACAGCTTAGCAGAACCATTACTATTTATTTAATTATTACATTGAAGGAGTTTATGTTTATGTCTTTGCTTTTCTGATGATGAACAGGGGCACTTCCATTTTCCTCGTACAAGGAAAAGTTCACAAAAATCGATGACGAGAAAATGGTGAAAGTAGTCGAGGTTGTGGAAGGAGGGTTTCTTGAGCTGGGATTCAAATGGTATCTTGTTCGTCTTAATGTCATTGCAAAAGATGAAAAGAGTTGCATTACCAAAAACACAATCGAGTACGAACTTAATGAAGACTCTGATCCAAAGCTTGCTTCCGTTGTTTCGATTGATCCACTAGTGGCTATGATGAACATTGCTGCCAATCATATCGTTTCCGGAATCAAGGCCTGAAAAGTTTGTTGCTTGCTTTACTTGATCTGAATAAGTTGTTGCTTTACATTCCGAATAAGTGGTTGGATATGCACCCCGATATTGCCACATACAGTAAAGTTATGATATTTTTGATTTTATTTGGTCTCCGTAGAATCTAACTCTACTGCATAAACCACAACACGTTCATGCATTCGAGTGTTTTAGTGTAATTTGTAAGACTGTATTGCGAGTTGTAATATGTTTGTTGTAATATGCTATTGATGTCGTGTTTTCTGCTGGTGTGGTGACTTTGTGCGTAAATAATGGCGAACAGTAATGTTTTTTTTTTGTTCGAAAGCGAACAGTTTTGTTAAACCAATTAAAATTTTGTTTTATATACAAACATAATACTCCTTCATTCTATCCTATTGTTAATTTCATTAATTATTTTAATTTAATATTTAATGTTTAAATTTTTATTCAAAAAAAATATTTAAAAAAAAATAATTTATGAAATTATATTTTATGTACACCTTAAAATAAATAAATGTTCGATAAATAAATAACCTCATCAAATAAATAATTTTTTTCGGTAATAGACTAAATGAATAATTTCGCTAAATGTATTAACGAATAAATTTTATTAGAACCTGTTACGCCATATTATATGGCGTAACAGAACCTATAAAGACCATATGTAAACATAAATGAATATTCATTAAAAAAATAAAGCAATTTATATTTTTATGATATATGTTATATAGCCAAAAATTCATAAACTCGTATATATTTTAATAGACTCTAAATATTTTATTAATAGACTCTTATAAACACCGTCAAGTATGTTAAAATAGCACTATACTTAATTTATACGTATAATACACGTACATATATTATTAAGTGTGAAGAAAATATATTTTAAAAAATTAAAAAATTATAACTATTATCTTCTAAATACATTCGAATATTAATTTTAAAATATCATTATTAAGATAAAATAAAATTATTGTATAAATGAATAAATATTCATTTATCGATGATTAAATTAAATATTCATTTATCAATAAATAAATAATCTTATTAAATAAATATATTTTCTTGATCCCAAGTGTATTCATTTATCGAGGTTCTACTGTAAGTTGAAAAACAAATTTCTCAAAAATTATATCCTTATACATTATAATAGCGTGAAAATTATATTAAATATATGATACGCACCAAATTTGGTGTTAAATGTTTATCTCAGGTGACTTTTACCATCTTTCATAATTTTTACTTATAAATAAATAATAATTATTACTTCACATAATAAATTTTCTTTAATAATTGTTAATTCATTAAAATTTTTATATTTATAAACTAATATATTTTATAAAATAATATATTAGACAGTAGACACCCACCAAATATGGAACTGTAAAGTGTAAAGTAACACCGAACTAAATTAAAGAGGGATGTGTTATCTAACAAACTTGGAAACTTTCCTTCCCTCACTCTCCTCTTCATATTATCTCAATTCCTTTTAATAATTTCAGGTACTTATCTTTCTATTTAACTTTGATTTATGTAATTTGTGTGTTTAATTTCCTGATCTGATCACATATTTACATGTTCATATCTTAAATTGTTCATTCTTGTTTAGGGAAATTAATTTTAATTGTTGGATATAAATTAATCAGTTCTTGATATAGGACTTCATTTTGTTAGTGTGTGTGTGTGTGTTGAGGCTATCTGATAAGCGAATGATTGTTTGTGGATTTTGTTAGAGGTGGGATTAAAGAAGTGAGTTTTCGAAAATGAGTGATAATTTGATGGAAAAAGTTAATGCGTTCGGGGAGCGGTTAATGATGGGAGGGTCTGAGGTTGGTCAGAAGATTAGTGAAGGAATGAGCTCGGTTAGTTTTAAAATGAGGGAGTTTTTTCAAGGATCGAGTCAGTTAGAGAAGATTGTGGAGGAAGCTACTGCGGATACGTTAGACGAGCCTGATTGGTCTACGAATCTTGAGCTTTGTGATATGATTAATCATGAGAGGATTAATAGCATTGAATTGATTAGGGCGATAAAGAAACGGATTATGTTGAAGGTTCCTAGGGTTCAGTACTTGTCTTTGGTTTTGCTTGAGACTGTTGCGAAGAATTGTGAGAAAGCGTTTTCGGAAATTGCGGCTGAGAGGGTGCTTGATGAGATGGTGAAGATGATTGATGATCCGCAGACTGTTGTTAATAATCGGAATAAGGCTTTGATTCTGATTGAAGCGTGGGGGGAATATTCGGATGAGCTTCGTTACTTGCCTGTTTATGAAGAGACGTATAAGGTATATTACGTAGCAGCAATTATGATTTCTTAATGTCATTAAACATGCAAATTTTTCGATTTAATGCTCTACATATCCGTGGTCACTGCTCTTTCCTTGTATTATTTTCTCAACTAATTACCTTGTATGTTGTTATTTTGGGCCTTAATTTATTCTAGAGCTTGAGGTCTAGAGGCATACGTTTTCCTGGTCGTGATGGTGAGAGTTTGGCTCCTATTTTCACTCCTCCTCGTTCCACCACAGCACCGGAGCCAACTGCAAGTTTGGCACAACAAATGCATATCGAGGTTCCTGTTATAAGCTTCTCTCCTGAGCAAACAAAAGAAGTCTTTGATGTTGCAAGAAATAGCATTGAACTTCTTATGACGGTTTTGTCCTCCTCACCAGAGCAAGATGCTTTACAGGTATTTTATGATATATGGTTTCTCAGTCAGATCTTCTAATTGAGATTGAAAGTCATTAGATGACAATTTATCGGGCACTTTCTTAGATGAGAATCTAGTTGTAAATTTTATCTTGGCCGATAATAGTAATATGCGCTGATATTTAGCTGTCTCTATTACGTTTCATAAAACAAATTACGTAATCATATATTTGTTCTTATTAGATGGCCGTAATAGAATTTGTTGTGTTTTGTCTAGTAAGAAGTTATCATATTAGATTCTTTAATTGACTGTAATTCAATATATGAGTACTTCCCATGGACCTTGTACTGGTACTTATCCCCAATCTTCTGAATGATAATAATTATATGAAGCTTGTTGTAGTCAAAAGTAAATGTATAATGGCATTTCAAATGAATATATTGCAGTATTACATATCAACTCCAATCATACATTTCAGCTCAATAAACAGTAACACCACCTCAGAGGTCTTTGCTTCAATGTGAATCTGATGGGAAACGAGAGTAAACATAAAACTGAACTTTACAAATATTTTATATGTATTTACTGTAGACTGTAGAGACATTAATGTATATTTTACTTATTTATTTGTGGGTGTTAACTATATAAGATTGGTTTTATGTTATTTAGGTTATTTTTGACAAGGCTATCTGTTTTTGGGGACTATATTATTAGGCTTTGTTCTCGATGTAAGTGATGTAGTCCCCTCTAGTGATTATTCTGCGCTCGAATTATCATGGTTTTATCTTTTTATTCTATTGACATTTCTTTCCAATTCTCGTCCTTCAACATTATCGCTGTCTCCCTTTCCTGTGAGGTTGAAGATTCGGAATATGTGGGGGCTTGAGTTCTTGAGTATCTCCAGAATACAACACAGAAAGGATTTGATTTACAAAGAAAATGTAACTAAAGTTGATTTAATAAAATTGCCATATATCCTTTACTTATGTACTATTGTTATTTCACTGGACATAATACAAATAAGAAAGATATATTTAGGTTTTTGGAGTGACCTTGCTAAAAAAAATTAGAAGAGTTCTTAACTGTAAGTAAACCATTTAAGCAACCCTTCAGCAGACTTTGCACACAATCATAGTTGTGAAGTTGTTGCTTACTCAACCAGCAGTTAAAAGGCATCACAACTGCCTTGCATCCAGTAGGCTAGGCATCTCTTATTTTCTGATAATCTTCTGAATCTCTTTACCTATATGATTCTTCATTGGTAACGATAAATTCTTAAGTTCTATCTTTTCTTCAGTTGTCGCTCTTCACATTTCACAAAACTTTTTCACCAATGTTTACTTTTTGTTTTTCTTACAATTACTTGCATTTTTTTTTATAGTAATCATACATAAACATTTATAGTAAATTAGCCTGATTAGTTTTCTATTATGTGTATATAATATATATTATGTTCTCTGGCCTCTGGGTAACATATATAATAGTCAATATCTTATATAATTTATTTTCATTGTGAATAACGGATTTTTCTTACTCGACTCATGGACGCTAGGATCTCTCCCTTGGTTTGGAAAAGACTGCTCGCTTAGGTGAGAGCCTTTTCGCCTAAACATCTAGGATGTCCTTTGGTGCCTTGCCTTGCCACACCGTTTGCCTCGACAAGCATGCATAAAGCATGTGTTTAACCGTTTGGCTGAGTTTTTGTATATCATAAATTCTAGGAGCACCACTACCTCTCTCTGAAGTCTAAATTCACGCACATGGACCCCTGCGCATGAGAGAAAGAGTGTGTTTATTATTTTAATGTTTATATTATATTGTGCGAAAGACGTACTTTTGCAAGTGTTTAAGTTCCCAGCCATGATTCCTTGTGATTAGTCACGAGCAGCAATCATCGTTATATGCAGTATTGATTTGGTTCCACAATACATAGAGGCGCTAATAGGATTAAAAGATAAGCCTGTCATGATGTACGCGCCAGTAGTATGAAATTAGCTTCTTCGGAAGGAACTAGTGATGTTATATAATCTTCAGCTTTAGAGTCAAGAGATAGGATAAATCCTCACCTGCATGGAAACACTTGCATTTGAACGCCGAGGATCACATTTTCAAAGAAATGCTGTATTGATAAGTAGAACACAATACTGCTATGGGACTATTGTGTGGCTAATAAAGAACAGAAAAAGGACTCCTATAGTTGTGCTTTCCACTTTCTGGGATGGTTCAAACACTCATATTTTTAAATTGTATCTGCAGGGCGACTTGACAATTACACTTGTGCAGCAGTGCCATCAGTCCCAAAATACTGTCCAAAGAATCGTCGAGTCAGCTGGGGACGATGAAGCCTTGCTCTTTGAAGCTTTGAGCATAAATGATGAAATCCAAAATGTCATATCCAAGTTTGAATACATAAAGGTACATAACACAGTAGTTCCAATAGTACCAGAACGTGCTATGATACCTGTTGCTGCCGAGCCAGATGAATCACCCCGAGAAGGCAAGGAAGACGCACTTATTAGGAAGTCATCCAGTTCTACAGGTGGATCTCAAGTAAAGAACAATGATGCTGTGATGGACGATCTTGATGAAATGATCTTTGGCAAGAATGCTAATGGCGCATCTGGAACAGGACATATGGCAAATAAGGATTCGTCAAAAACTGATCTTATTAGTTTATAGGTTTTCTGCTTACACAATTTTAGAACTTCAATAAACTACTGCTGATGTTTTGCTTCAGGACATGTAGATTGTTTTCTTATGGAGATTGATAATTAATCCTCATAAACCTGAATGCAGGCTGAACGTTGTTTGTTTCTTCCCCTGCGTTCTACATATTTTCTGCGCAGTTCAATTTCAATAAATCATGTTTGTACTTGGGCATGTAATCAATTGAGAAAATGCTGTATGTTTCTTATTATGTCAGTAAGAACAATCACGAAAACAGATTTATTTGTGAAAATGTATGAAGTATGAAACTACAGGCAATTGTGAGAAACTGATGTTGCTCTTTTTTATGAACATGCTTATCCCATCACATTGATCGCTGTAAAGGTGTAGTGCAAGAGGAATCTGATCAACAGATAGTTGATGAGTTTTCCACCTCTTTTAATTTTTATGAACTTTAAAACCATAAAATCTCAGTACCAATGCACTATCAACTACTACTCCGTCCTAAAATAATTGTTCTAAAATAAGTGTTGTTTTTGTCATAAAAAAAGTGTCACTTTAACTTTCTGCATGTATTTTTAAGGTGCGAAAAAAGTGACTTTCAAGTATTATTTTTTCATGAAAATCACTCTTTTTTACATTTTAAAAAACGTGCAAAAAATTAAGTTGACACTTATTTTGAAATAGAAGCAATATCAACTGTCCTGTAGTAGTGTTATTGTCATTGAAAGATTGATTTGATTTTTTTTATAAAGGATAATTAATTAAATACGTAAACTCAAATACTTACTACATCTACTACATCAAGTGAGTCAAATCTAGTCTGCAATTCTTGACAAAAAAAAAAAAAATCTAGTCTGCAATTGAACAAATTCAAGTCATTTGCAAACATTTCTTGTTTGTTTTTTTAATCAAATCCTCTTGAATTTTATCCCATCAAATTCGAATATTTTGTAATCAAGGCAAATTATGTATTAATAAAATGAGTCGAGATCAAGTATGCAAATTGAGTTTAATCAATCTTCAGTCAAAATTGAATTAGATATCTAACAATTTTTTCTTAATTCGTGATTTATTGATCATAAAAAGTTAAAATCAATGTGAAAAGTAAATTAAAATCATGGTTGAAAAAAATGGAAATCCAAATTGATCGGTTGACCTACCGATTCAGGATAAATCGAAGATTTTTTGAAATAATGGATAAATTAATCAGGAATTTTAGAACAATGATTAAATTATATTACTTGATATTCTAAAATAACTTTACAGAAAAATACTATTTTCCCAAATATTGCTCGTTGATTTAGATCGGTGTAACAGTGTAACTGTAACATGAAAAATAAAATCGTTGAGAAAAAAGACATAGAAGAACTGTAAAACCAGTATATAAGCTTCCCTGAATCAGCTCACAAACACTCAAAAATGGCAGGTGGTAGACCGTACGGGAGCCCTAGATTCAGATCTCCAATCCTAATCTCCACTCTCTGTCTCCTCTCCTTCTCTCTCCTCTTCATCCTCATCTCTCCCTTCTCCTCCCCCAAATCTCTCCCAAATCTCTCTCAATCTCTCTCTCTCAACCCTAACGCCGACTACTCCTTCCTCTCCTCTCTCCAGAAATTCCTCTCCTCCAAACCTCACCGATCTCGAGACGATTCGGTTACAAGTACAGCTGGCGATGTGAGGAAGTTAGATGATCTGATGTGGAGAAGAGAGATGGAGGAATTACATGAGCATTCGGTTAATTCGGTTGTTAGAGTTTATGTTTACGAAATGCCGAATAAGTTTACTTATGATATGCTTGAATTGTTTTGGAGTACGTATAAGGAGACGGTTAATTTGACTTCTAATGGTAGTCCTGTCCACCGACTTATCGAACAGGTTGTTAAACTAATGTTGCTTGTGTCTGTGTAATTGGATGACTGTTTTCGAGTTTAATTGATTCATATTTTGTTTGCGTGCTGCTTATTAGACTGTTAAGTTTGTTTGCGTGGTGCGCGAATTAGATTGTTAATCTTACTTGTAATGGTACTCCTGTCCATTAAATTATCGAACAGGCTGTTAAACTAATGTTGCTTATATATGTACTTGGATGTAGGCTTTAGTTTAATTGATCCACATTTCGAGTTTAAGCTGCTTTAATTCTTTAAAAACCTCTGTTTAAAAGATTATTTAGTGTTTGTAGACTTGTTGAACAGGTTTTTAAACTAAAGTTTTTGTATATTGGTATATATTGGTAATATGATTGTATGATTAAGTTGATTTTATTTGTTTATATTTTCTGTGTGTTTTAGATAGTTAGAGTTTTAGTTTGGATTCCTTTTGTTTCAAAGAAATTATTGTTAAAAACCTAAGAGGACTGTTTAATATATCATTTACAATCCGTTGAAAAGGTTTTGAATAATTTTTAAACTTCTGATATGCAATTGGTTAAATGATTTAGTTTTTTTGTTTAGAAGTATAAATAAATTGGTTTGAAAGTATAAAGTACTGTTTAAGAAATTGTTTACTGTTTGGTGTTATGAGCTTTGATTCGATAACTTGGGGGTTTTTATTTGGATGCAGCATTCTATTGACTACTGGTTGTGGGCAGATCTGATTGCTCCGGAATCGCAAAGGCTTTTAAAGCATGTCATTAGAGTTTATCGGCAGGAGGATGCCGATCTGTTTTATATTCCTTTTTTCACAACAATTAGTTACTTCTTGTTGGAGAAACAGCAATGCAAGTCACTTTATAGGGTGTGAGTGCCTTCCGAAGGCTTATCTCAATCTTATAATTATCATTTTTTTTTGTTGACTTGCTTTAATTTTAATAACTGCTACAGGAATCATAGCAATCTAACTCAGCGTTTAATACAAGACATATATGGTTCTGTGAATGTACTTTATCATATTTATGAGCTATGTAGTGGGCTATATACTGTGACATTTTCTGGTCCCATGCGTTTACGCAGAACCCTATTGTAATACTGTTATAGTTTGCTGTACAGAGTTTTATAAGCGTGGAAGGAATTTTTTTTGAGAAGTTTCAGTCATACATACAGTGTCATGGATTTGAATTGGCTATCTTTGTCATTCATTGTTTGTGCTTTCTATTGGATTAGCATCCATGGAGGCGGGGAACACATTATAACTGACAACTTGATGCAGGACAGCCATTGAAAAGGCCCAAGGAAACATGTACTAATAAAACTACAGGCTTTGGAAACCCAATACATAGAAGATTATAATAATATTTATTTTTATTGTAGCAGATAATACATTAGGGAGGGCTATCCTTTAGATTTTGATTTCAATGTTAAGATTTGTTATGGATAGGGGATTGGATTTTGTAGTTTAAGCAGATTATTTACTAAGAATTAGATTGAATATTGAGTTACTAAGAATTAGATTGAATATTGAGTTTGTTAGATTTATATTTGAGAATTACATGTGAGGATTGCTGCTAGGTTGTCCCAAAATTTTGGCCTAACTCCCTGTTCCCATCAACGACTCTTGATAGCTTGTATGCCTAAAGTTTGATTTTGTTCCTAAAATAGGATGCTAATAATATTAATTTTTGTAAGGTGTAAGGTTTAGAAATCGGTGCTTCCAAAATCTTTACGGGAATTGATTGGAAAAGGTTTAAGGGTTTCACTAGTTGCAAGAGTTATGATCTAGGTGCTTCTACAATCAGAACATAGTCTGTACTCTGTAGAAAAAAGAGAGTCTGCCATGTTGGGAAGATATGTGCATGAAAGCATCATCTGACAAATTCTGTACTATATACTGCTACAAATATCTAAAAGCATATTTGTCGTCCCCATCATGAAGACTACTGTACAAAAGTATCTACCATTGATTTTAGCTAGTACTATGGTGCTTGTATTAATAGATTGATGTTATGAAATTTGTTTGAAGTACACCAAAAAGTGTTTGGATAAACAAGATATTTTTAGACCTTTTCGTACTGCCTTTACTCTGTTTAAAATGCAAAGTTACAATGTAGGAAGCCTTGAAGTGGGTAACAGACCAGCCAGCATGGAATCGGTCTGGCGGTAGAGATCACATACTTCCAGTTCACCATCCTTGGTCTTTCAAGTCTGTTCGCAAATATATGAAGAATGCTATTTGGCTGCTACCAGATATGGACTCCACTGGTAACTGGTCAGTATCTAGCTCAACTGTAAACACTGACTATATTTACTGTTTGTTTCGATTTTAATTGATAAATGCACTTGATTGTCAGGTACAAGCCTGGACAAGTTTCACTTGAAAAGGACCTTATACTTCCTTATGTTGCCAATCTCGATTTATGTGATGCCAAATGTTTATTAGAAAGTGAATCGAAGAGAAGCACACTCTTATACTTTCGTGGAAGGCTTAAAAGAAATGCTGTATGTTCTGTTATTGCTACCAAAATTGGATTACCTTTTGATCATTCAGATCAATACCTTTTTATTTTTTCTTGTGAACTTAGAAGTATCTACAATCTAAACATGCTGTAAGACAGTAGAGCATTTTGTAAGAGTTGAGGTTGAAATAGAGGCCATCGAGTGATAAGTACTAAATAGTAAGTATGATACATTTGAGCAAAATTTATTATAAGAAGGGTGAAACTTGGATTGTTATAATAGGAAGTAAAATAGCAAGCTAATGTACCATGACATGTATGTTTAGGGTTATGATAAAGATTGCTATGTGTTATAGTTGTGTGTAATGGCAACAATTCAGAACATATCAATTTGTGACGGTGCAGTCGGATCAATTTTCTGTCAGATGTTTCTCACGTGGTGTCATTATTTACTTCTATAAATGCAAAATGCAACTTTTACTTTCACTATGCATGTTTTTGTGTTGAATTTGAAGCTCTCCCGTACTTGAGCATCAAGAAATATAGTTATTTTATTTTAAAATATGTGATGCACCTTCTAGAGTAATCAACAAATTCCTGTATCAGTTACTAGGAGCTGAATAACGTGCTATTAAACTCAACGGGTTCTTTTGAATCTGAGCATGTAGTTTGCAATAGACATGGTTATGAATTATGATGCTTTCTATGAACATCTTTATTTTGCGTCAGTAGTATAAAATCGAAAACTTAACTGATTAAGTTTACTGTGGAATATAGTATAAGTTGAGTATTGCTAGGATTGTAAAATTTTAGAAGATAGTATTATACTATAAGTAGTTCAAAAATGTTATAGAGAAGACAACTTGAGAGGAGGATTCTAGCAAGTGTCCTTGTGTAGCTGATTGTCAGTCCTAAATCTCAATCAACTGATTAAGTGTAGTGTTTTTAGTTATTTTCCATTTTGGACCTTGCTGATGTGTCAAACGGCCAAGTATTGGTGTTTTTCCTTTAAATTATCATTTGTGTACCTCTAGTTGCTGATACTTGATTTAAAGATTCTTCTGAGTGTTTTGGTAGCAGTTGCTTAATTTGTAATGTTATTCTTTCAGGGAGGTAAGATACGTGCCAAGCTTGTTGCAGAACTCAATCGTGCTGAGAATGTTGTGATTGAGGAAGGGACTGCAGGAGAGGTAGGGAAAGCAGAAGCCCAGCATGGTATGCGCAGGTAAGTGATAACTCATCTCTGAATGCCACTTCACCATGCATTTTCCAGTTGGGGAACTTAAATTTATACAAGGAAAATTGTTACTCTTTGCAACTGATCGTAACGTGTGTGGGGCCTGTAATGCACATAGTATTAGCAAGTATATATATATATTTATATATACATTTTTGTGAGACCACTTGTGAACTTACAACTGTACATGTAGAAATGTGACTTCCTTCATTTTCTTGTGCTCTTAGAATGTGACTTGGTTTTTTTGTCACTGATCAGGTCTGTGTTCTGCCTAAGTCCGGCTGGTGATACTCCATCATCTGCTAGATTATTTGATGCAATAGTCAGTGGATGCATCCCTGTTATCATAAGTGATGAATTGGAACTTCCTTTCGAAGGCATACTTGATTATCGGAAGGTATGCATGTTGCTGCTCTTCTCCTCTCTTTCTCTCTCCTGGCACATTCTGTTATTACCTGAGTCATTCACTCTGGTCATTAAATGCAGATAGCTGTATTTGTCTCTTCGAACGATTCCGTGCAGCCAGGTTGGCTTCTGACTTATCTCAGAAGTTTTAGTGCTGCTCAACTCAAAGAAATGCGAATGAACTTAGCAAAGGTTTGTGCTGTCAATAGTGATTGTGGCTATATGTTCCAGTTGCAATGCATTTTGTTTCAGCAGTGATTCAAAAAAAAACATCCGTGATCTTTTTCTTTCTTATAAGTTACTATCGAGTTACAGTTTTTTTTAAGAATTGCTTCAGATTATTTTTCTCTTCTCTTATTTATGAGAGCTTTGGATTCTTAAACTTTCCTCTCTTTTTTATATAGAAATTAATTTACCTTGGTTTTATTAAATTTCTCTGGAGATTGATTTATATATTTTCCTTTTTTCTTTTCCAGTACTCGAGGCATTTTTTATATTCTCATCCAGCTCAACCATTGGGCCCAGAAGACTTGGCCTGGAGAATGGTTTGTTCTCATCTTACCTGAGTTCTCTTTAATCTATGATTTAACTCTTATTTTCCTTTCAAAGAGTTTTTCACTTATCTTACTCTTACATCACTATACACAGATGTCTAGTTCAGTTTCATAATTTTCATTAATCACTTTAGTATAGATGTGGCGGAGCCGCATAGAAAATTTGTTCAACCTTTTAAACATTTAAACACATTTTAATTTACTCAGAAAATGGCAACTTTCAAATCTTCATTGTATCATTTAAGTTGGGCAAAGATTAATATTGCTAAGCATTGTTTTACTTTCAAATCTTTGCCTAAAATGGCGAGTTGTTGGCTTTTTACTTGTGGCCAGGGATGGAGGTAGCCAATATCTGTAATTTATTTCTGCATTTTTTACTATGTTACCCGGACTCGGGTATAGGTGCCGGTGGATCCAAGAGTCGAACTCTTAGTTTTTACATAATTAGGATTCTTGGATATGGATCCGAAATTGGACACGGCTTTATATGGATAGATTTATTGTACATTCTTAAAAATAGCGTCTATTTCGCATAAATCATATGCACTTAATTATGTAAAATTTTTGTATAAAATCAAAAATATAACATGGAAACAAGTCATTTAAGATTTTAGAAATCCAGAGGTATCAATTAAGATTTTAAATAATCTTTTAAAGTCTGGGGGTATTCAATTAGGATTGTGAAAAGTCTTTTAAAATCTGATTTTTTTGGATTTAATAAAATGGTGGATTTTGATGGATTTGTTAGTATTTTTTTTAAGTTTTGAAATCCGGTCAAAATCTATGAGATTTTGATGGATTTGTTTGAAACATTTCAAAATCTGCCAGACTCTACTACATCAATTCTACGAGATTTTACATCAACTCAAAATCAGCAACAATCTTGTAAAATCCGTAGATTATTATTAATCCATCAAAATCTGAATCGAATACACCCTTATTAGTCTTCTACAACATTGAAAGCTTTTACCTTTTCTTTTTGAAACTAAGTCATGACACTTGAAGTTGTTTACTTGTTTTAATCTCCTTGTGAAAACTATTATTAAATCCATTTTTCTTTTTTCCTTGTGTGATAGTTGTCAGGTAAGCTGGTAAATATCAAGCTCCACACTCGAAGGTCACAACGAGTGGTGAAAGAATCCAGAAGCGTGTGTTCTTGCGATTGCAGACCTGCCAACTTTACCAGCTTTAGACCATTGTCTTGATTTTTATTACCTTTTTGCCAAGTTGTTTTTAATTTGCATCTTTTCGTGTATTTTTTTTTTTTACCAACATGTTTCCCCATATATATGTGTGTTTGTATATTAAGTCAAGTAGATATTTGGTTCTCAATCTACCGATGATAGTTAATAGGTGCAGATTTTCTATGTTTCTTTCATTATTTTCCGATGCAAGCTTTATCTAGTGAAACCAATGCATGTGTCACATCTGACATCGGCCTACCAGCTTATAGAAGTCAGAATCAATTGGAAAGACCTCCTTGAAACCATACTTTCACTTCTGAGATAAAGATGTCCAGCTTGAAATTTTTTTGGTGGATTACAATCCTTGTCCATAGTTCTATATAAAAGTAGTCGGTGCCTACTTGAATGAATAAGTTTAGTGTAGTCATATTCATCAATGTAGGACTAAAAGCCTAAAATGGATACTTTTGGGTCACAGATGGTCTACAAACCGAAGATGACACCAGAGATGTGCTGTTTCTGAGATAACAAGAAGCTTAGAAGTTTAGAAAGTTCTACGTCTATTTTCCTTATTATTTGCCTTAGAGTTGAATAATTAATCGTTTATATAAATTTATACGTTTGGTGTGTTTTTAAATGTAGGTCCATTTTATTTATAAGAAAAATTATTTTTCTTATTTAAAACTCGGAAACAAGATGTAAAAGAAATGATTTTGGGAAGCCTATCAATTTTTTTTTTACCGATCATCTCTTACTCATCCATCACCTTTCTTTTTCCTTTTTGAAGGAAATAGATATTTCATTCAAACAAACTAACAGTATGATTAACTATCAGACAGGAGTTGTAGAATGACTCATAAGTCATAGGAGTGAATGGTAACAATTTCTTTCACAACTATAGATGGTTCAATTATGATTGCGATAGTGCGACTAAATTACTGGCTGGGTATATATATATACATACTCACACGCTGTCACTACAAGAATTCCCGGAATTTGCGACGGAAAATTCCGTCGGCAGAGGCTACAGTCGACAATTCAGGTTACCGACGGAAAATTTTGTTGGAAATTTGGCCGTAGGCAAGGGCTTCCCAATGAATTTACAATTCCGTTGACAATTGAGCGACGGAATGGCAACGGATTTGGCCGTGTGCACAAAACTGACATCTCCTTCTCCTCCCCATCCTAGCTAGTATCAAATCACTGAGTAAAATGAGCAACTCACGTCGTCTAGAGATATACATGCTCCCCTTCCTCTCCCCTGGCCACATGATCCCACTCTCCAAAACCGGCCAGCTCTTCTCCTCAGCTGGCCAAAAACTTCACCATTCTTACCACTCCTCACAACGCTGCTTCTCTTAAACAAACCAACATCTCATCCAATTTCCGCATCCAAACATTTACCTCCCCTCCTAAACAAGCTGGTCTTCCGGATGGCCTCGAAAACTTTTTATCTGTCAAGGACATTCCCACTACCACTAAACTTTACACATCCATGGCTCTACTACAAGCGGATCTCGAAAGCTTCATGCTATCTAGCCCTCCCGATGTTATTATTTCTTATCTATCTATACTATTATAAGCAAACCACCCTCTATTTGGTTGGTAGTTTGGTCAGATGTAGTTTGGTCATCTAAATAATAACCGTTAGATGTAAATATAGATAAATGAGAACCGTTGGATGTAATATTAGAAAAATATTATTTTCTTGATATCTAAAATGCTTCCACGGGTTCAAGGTTCGAATCCCGTAAACAACATATTATTATTAAATATTTATATCATCTATTTTTCTAAGCTACATTCAAAAGTTCAAGATATTATCCAGTCAACAACATATTAAGAATTTTTAAGATCAAAATACAAATAAATGTTAATAAAATAAGATAAAAAATACTAAAAAATCATATAAAAAATACTAAATAATAAATCAAAAATACTAAAATTCATCCGTGTATCGCACAGCTTATAGACTAAAAAAAACTTAGAATAACGTCATACATATATTATTATATTTGATTACTTTTTAAAATCATCTATCTATACTATACTATTATAAGCAAACCACCCTCTATTTGGTTGGTAGTTTGGTCATATGTAGTTTGGTCATCTAAATAATAACCGTTAGATGTAAATATAGATAAATGAGAACCGTTGGATGTAATATTAAAAAAATATTATTTTCTTGATATCTAAAATGCTCCCACGGGTTCAAGGTTCGAATCCCGTAAACAACATATTATTATTAAATATTTATATCATCTATTTTTCTAAGCTACATTCAAAAGTTCAAGATATTATCCAGTCAACAACATATTAAGAATTTTTAAGATCAAAATACAAATAAATGTTAATAAAATAAGATAAAAAATACTAAAAAATCATATAAAAAGTACTAAATAATAAATCAAAAATACTAAAATTCATTCGTGTATCGCACAGCTTATAGACTAAAAAAAACTTAGAATAACGTCATACATATATTATTATATTTGATTACTTTTTAAAATCATATAAATCAAAATATAGATAATAAAATAAAAAATACTAAAATTCATCTTGCATCGCACATGTTACAGGCTTGTGTAACTTTAAAAATAGACTTGTGTTTTGGTTATTTGTAAACGGTTATGTAACTGATGTCAATGTTAGAGTTCTCTTTTTCTAAAAAAAAAATCAACGAAAACATGTTACTCTTTCTATTTTTTTTATTAAAACCCTTCCTTTTCCAAAAATATCACGGGCAAACCTTACTTATTTATTTTAATACTTTTAATTACGGCAATTACCTTTTCAACTAAAACATGTTACTTTTTGTATTTTTTTTCATTTAAAAAAAACTATAACTTATTACCTTTTCAACTAAAATACATTAACTTTTCAATATTTTCTAACAAAATCCTCTATTTTCTAAAAAAATCATGGACAATTACATTTTTAAAATAGAACATGTTACTATTTCTATTTTTTCTTACTAAAACCCCACATTTTCCAAAAATATCACAAGCAAACTCTTACTTATTTTAAAACATATTTTAATACTTTTAATTACGGGCAATTACCTTTTCAGATAAAACATGTTATTTTTTAAATTTGTTCATTTTTTAAGAAAACTATTATTAAATAATAATATCATTTATAACCAATTAACTTTTTAGTTAAAATACATTATATTTTCTATTTTTCTAACAAAGTCCATTCTTTTTCTATAAAATCACAAACAGTCATCTTTTTTAACTAAGACATATGTTACTCTTTCTATTTTTCCTTACTACAACCCCTACTTTTTCAAAAATGTCACGGGTAAACCCTTACTTATTTATTTTAAAACCTATTTTAATATTTTTAATTATGGACAATTACCTTTTTAGCTAAAACATGTTGCTCTTTCTATTTTTTCTTAATAAAACCTCTCACTCCAAAAATATCACGGGCAAATAGTTACTTATTTATTTTAAAACTTATTTTAATACATTTAATTATTGAAATTTATACTATACTATTATAAGCAAACCACCCTCTATTTGGTTGGTAGTTTGGTCATCTGTTGATAGTTTGGTCATCTAAATAATAACCGTTAGATGTAAATATAGATAAATGAGAACCGTTGGATGTAATATTAAAAAAAAAAAAATTATTGATATCTAAAATGCTCCAACGGGTTCAAGGTTCGAATCCCGTCAACAATATAACCTAAGTTCAATTTAGCTACATAATTATTTTTATATATTTTGAAGTTAAATAAAATGTCTTCTATCAAATGATACTCACACGTTTCGAGCGAAGTTCCAAAAATCTGTGATTTTATATTTTAGCGATATAAAGACGTTTCAGTTAATAGATAAACTCAAGTTCAATTTCTACAAACAACTTTTTCTAATAAATAGTAAACACAGGGGCAAGTTAGTCAGTTCAAATCATGTACAAAATATCTCATGGTTAAATTATCTCACGTATTATAAGATTATGTTAATCGATATAATAATGAATACCAAATACGTCTCCACTCACGCGACACACACATACATATAATATTGGAAGTAGAATAGGTGTTTGCAAAACATATTAAATCCTTATATACAATAAGCGTAAGAGAAATTTTATCCAAAATTTTGGTCATGTACCGCCAAATCAATAAGGATTGTTGATTTTAAAATAGATGAATGAGAACCATTAGATCTAATATTAAAAAAATAATAATAATATAAATTAAATTAGAGTAACCACCATCTATTTGGTTGGTAGTTTGGTCATATGTAGTTTGGTCATCTAAATAATAACCGTTAGATGTAAATATCGATAAATGAGAACCGTTGGATGTAATATTAAAAAAATATTCTTTTCTTGATATCTAAAATATTCCCACGGGTTCAAGGTTCGAATCCCGTCAACAACATATTATTATTAAATATTTATATCATCTATTTTTCTAAGCTACATTCAAAAGTTCAAGATATTATTCCGTCAACAACATATTAAGAATTTTTAAGATCAAAATACAAATAAATGATAATAAAATAAGATAAAAAATACTAAAAAATCATATAAAAAATACTAAAATAATAAATCAAAAATACGAAAATTCATCCGTGTATCGCACAACTTATAGGCTAAAAAAACGTAGAATAACATCATACATATATTATTATATTTGATTACTTTTTAAAATCATATAAATCAAAATATAGATAATAAAATTAAAAAAAAACTAAAATTTATCCGTGCATCGCACGGGTTACAGGCTTGTATATTTTATTCTTGGACCGCCGATTTTGCTATTAAAATTGACGTTCCGAGGATCGTGTTTCATGCGACGTGCATATTTGCACAGATGCTGAAACACGTTGTTCGTGAACTCGATTCACGTTATCGCAGAGTTGAATCGGATTACGAACCTTTTGTCATTCCGAATTTACGATGACACGGTAACAACTTCCTGATTATGCACGGACACCAAACGGGTACACTCAGCCAGGAGCGTAGCAAAAAAATGAAGCTAGTTGGGTCAAAATTTGAAAAAAAATCGATAATCTTAAATTTAGTGTATACATTTTATTTCAGTAGCGTCAAAATGTTAATTTTATATATAAATTTTGTACGAAAATATGTTAAATATAGTAAAAATTTATACACAGTTACGAATTGAGTGCTCTACATTGGTACTCCTAAGATGGTTGTTGGGGTGCTATTGTTGTGCCTGGTTGTGATCGTTCGTTAATGAGGTGAAGGCTGGAGGTTTTAAGGGTATCAGAGCTCTGGTCGGCGGGGTCTTTAGTTCGACTCTCTGCCACCCCCAATATTCTCACAATTTATATGAACATGAAGGGAGTGTTAAATATACTATATTATGATCTAACCGGTTACTCAACAACGACATGCTTCATTCGGTGAATAAACATTAATAACCATGGTTCTAAAAATTCTCGATCTCTTACTGCTGAATTTAGTTAGCCTGCTCAGGCTATTCCTAACGTAATGAACCTGCTCCAAGCTATTGAACCTCCACATGCGGTGATGTATGTTTTGCTCAATGCGACATGCTTCATTCGGTGAATAAACATTAATAACCATGGTTCTAAAAATACTCGATTTTACCGATTAATCCCCTATTAATCCTCTACAAGGTGTGTGGTGTGTGACCGATTCGATTCTTAAAATTTGATTAATCCTTACAAGCACTCC
The DNA here is from genome assembly GCA_030848705.1 of Heracleum sosnowskyi. Lineage (NCBI taxonomy): Eukaryota > Viridiplantae > Streptophyta > Magnoliopsida > Apiales > Apiaceae > Heracleum > Heracleum sosnowskyi. The sequence goes on from CM061237.1 coordinate 17,799,158, forward strand.
TTGATTTTAATATTTATAGTATAGTAGCCCTATAACCCGTGCGAGACACGTGTTTATTCTAGAATATTACATAATTTGTCATCAAATTCAATATATTCGTATTGATAGTTTCATGGGAGAGATATTTGAAAATGCAAGTTAACAATGGTTCTGTGAAGAATTCCACTTTTTTATCGTATTGTATTTGTTTAATTAGAAGATCTAGTGATACACATCTATTATTTAGATGTGGATATGTTTGTGTTGATTTCCGAGTAAATATTTGTTGTTTCTGTACTACATAATTTGTTTTTTTTAGAAAACATGAATGATCATACTACATGTTCAAACACTTATATGTACTACTCGAGATGATTTTATATATACATATTCTAAATTATTTAATAATGAATAACCCTTTCAAATTATTTGTTTGTGGTATACTTGTATCGATGGTTTGATGACTGAGATATTTGAAAATGTAAGTTAGCAACGGTTCTTCTGAAGTTGATATTTCACTTTTTTATTATATTGTATTTTTTTATCGAAAGTTCGTGTGATACACGTAATCTAAAGTGAATAGGTGGTTGTTGATTTCCGGGTAAGTATTTAATGTCTCTTTACTGCATAATTCATTTTTTAAAAACCATGAATGATCATACTGTATGTTCATAAACTTATATAAATACTACTCGATATGATATATATATATATATATATATATATATATATATATATATATATATATATATATATATATATATTAGTTAGTGATGGATAACCCTCTTTCGCTAATGACCACAATTAAGATAACTTGAACTCATATCATATTAGTAACAATGCCATATCATCGAATTCGTGTTTTGTATATAATTATTTCAATATCATTAATTTTTCAATTATATTATGTTACTAATATATATCATTTAAAATATCATGTAAATAAACAATAAATTTTAATTATAATACAATTAACATACTTTAATGAAGATTAGTAATTAATGTATAGATATAATAATATGTAAAATAAGAGAAAATTAATATGAAATAATTGAGAAAGGGGTAAAAATGCCATTTTACAACTTAGTGGGTATTATTGTCATTTTACCTTGAATAAATTGTCTCACAAACCCCCTAGTTGCTCTATTATATATATACTAGCATAAAAGCCCGTGCGAGGCACGGGTCGCTAGCTTAAATTGTGTTTATAAATTATTCTATGCATGATCATTATCGTTTCAAGTATATGATTGATATATATATAGAGTTTTTTCTTATTGATGGTATATGTAGCTATTGGGTGCTTACTTAACTATGTTCAAGTTTTTAATTTAGAAATTAATACGAGTATTACTAATAGCTGGCATGTTAGTTTACAATTTTTTTTTGCGGGATAGAATAGATACCGGGTGTTCTAGATGAGTTTTAGAACATTGCAATCCTAAATTTTCTTCCAATTCTTCAAGATGTTACATTCTGGAGAGTAGGTTTTATTACTGATTTTGATCAAAAGCCTTCGTAAATCTTCTAATACTCTACTTAGGTCTTGCGCTTTCAGTTTTTAAAACTTTCTTTCTAACTCGTTCATATCTTTTCTTGCAATTTGTTGATTTTAAGCATTCTTTTCCTTTGTTTCGCTTCCTCTATCTTTTAGACTTTCAAAACATCGAATAATTCAGTGCCAAGTAATTAGCCCAAATGCAACAACTTGGATAATCCACAAACCCACCCCAAGTTCCCAAAAGATCGTGATTTGTTGGTGCAATTTGTAGTAATACTTTGTGTTAAAAACTGAACTAAAGTCCCAACTCCTCTCGATTTTGAGACTCGAGTGGTACAAACTCCCCCACTTAAACTCTTGACGAAATCGTTAGATCTGAACGGATAGCTCATAGGTCCAAGATCGTACATCTCTAGCTATTGTGAGATAATACTGGCTAGTTTATGTCCCCACCTCTGGACCTTAGTCTATTGTGAAATAATACCACCAGTCTTCGTGTCCCCACCTCCAGCAACTTCACGAATCAACCGCCGATCAATTGGCCCAAATGCAATAACATGGGTAATCCACAAACCCACCACAGGTCTCCAAAAGATCATGATTGTTGGTGCACTTAGTAGTTGTACTTTGTCTTATAAACTGTACTAAAGCCCCTACATTTCTCGATGTGAGACTCACGTGTTACAATATGTTTTAATTTAATAATATTTCAATCTATTGTCAATATTAGTTCTTTATATATATATATATATATATATATATTAAAATAATTTTCAAATACAATAAATTTTTTTATTTTACTATTAAAATTTTAAAACATAATTATGTTTAAATGGTCTGGGTATGTCTAACTGATAATAATATTAACATTCGTGAAATATTATTTGCTATTATAACTTCAATTCTCATATTTTGTTGCATGAACCCGTGCAAGGCACGGTCATTTTCTAGTGATTAAAATAAAATTTTATTCTTTGCTGTTTAAATATTATATTTAGTTATATTTGTACATATTTTGTTCGTATCGTTATAATATACTTACTTTAATTTATATAGATAATTTGATTGATCGGGGCCTATGATTTTAAATAACCCGGGGTGTATAATGTGATCGATCCGATCATAATATTTTTGTATGCTATATAATATCTTGTTTTCTAAAATTTGTTAACTTGACTATATATTTTTATCTATTTATTTTTTACACAAATTAGTATCACCAAGTATTTTTCCAACCCAAATTTATGTGTTTATATTGTCTAACCTTTTCAACATGACCATATAATTCGTTTAATTTTTTTTGTTGTACCATCTATTTATTTTTATTATCTCATCTTTTAAATTGTTTTAATTCAAAACAAATAGTTTTCATATGTTATATATATGTATATATTAATCCAATTCCAAATAACTAATTATTTTCTTCCATAAAATGACATTAAAATTCATGTGATAATAATTAAAAATGTCTCATATACACAATGCATCGAATCTAATTATAAATCTACTCACTTTTATTATATCTATATATTTATATTGTATTATTAAAACCGAAATATTGAAAGTTTTGTAGTCAGTCGGCACGGTACTCGTATTTTGGTATTTACATTTTAGTTCTTTTGTTTTTACAACTTAACCTTAATTTATTAAAAACAACGATTTTGATCAAAATATAATGTAGTCGGTCGGTTAGAATGATACTCATATTTTGATATTTGCACTTTAATCCCTTTACTTTTGCAACTTGACCTTGATTTATTAAAAACAACAATTTTAATTAAAATATATTTTTTTAAATATTGTTAAACACAAAATTCTTGAAACACAATTTAATCACGCTCAAACACAAACACATACGTCAATTCAACATCGAGTTCAACAATCACATAAAACTATTTAAATTTAAGTTCATCTTCGTTAATAAAAGTATAAATATAAAATAAATTATTAAAATACATATAAGATAACAAATTTAAAAGTCATCTTTGCATTGCACCGACCCTATGCTTGTATACATAAGAACAATATTCAAAAATATCATGTATACATTTTATCGATATGTGCTATATAATCATGTTTATTGTAGAGATAGACATTCACGTCTTCTCGCCCAACCCCGATCCATTCTCTGCCCTGTTTTGGGCGGAGAATTGAGAACTTTTCTGGCGATCAGGAAAAAATATGTAAAAATTTCGGGGATCGGGACGGGGTCAGGGATTAGTGTCTCTCTACCACGCTTCCCGGTCCCCAATTTCTATATTTAGAAAAAATATTATATATTTTCATGTATATAAAATAAATTATTATGAATAAATATGATTTGTATATATTCTTATAGTTTAAACTTTTAATCCATAGTTTTCACATGTAGAATAAAATTAAATTACAATAATATTTATTTTATCTCTTATTTTAAATAAATATTAATTTGAATTATTATTTAAAATATTAAATTAAATTTAAAATATAAATTATATATCATGATTTATCAAACTAATTTTATTATAAAATTTTAAAGAGATTTTATAGAAATTAATAAGTATGATTTAATAATTTAAATATATTACAAGAAAAGTTAGACCCTTATATAAGAAAATAGAATATATTATAGTTAAAGTTACACAATCGAAATATTTATTTTAAACTAAAGGAAAGATAAAAATACACCACACTTAATATTTTTTTTGAAACTTAATATAAAAAATTTATAAGATTGGTAGTATATAGTTTTGTATGATATTTTAATAATTAAAAAATAAATATTATAAATATCCTTTGCAAACATACTCTAAAAAAGAATTTAAAAAATATTATAAATCACCTTGATTTTTACTTAAAAGTTTAAATAATAATTAATATAAGATTAAGAATGATGTGAGGTTTATCTAATGTGATTTTTAACTCAAAACCAAAAGAAGTCATGTAGCTCAATGGTTATAAGAATGTTTTCCTTATGGAAGGTCAGGGGTTCGATTCTGCACAAAAACATTATTTACTCTTTTTTTTTTCTTTAGATAAGAGAGTAGTGACATGCCATGTAATTTCAAAATATAAAAGGGTAAAATTGTAATTTTACAGGGATTTTATTTACTCTTTTTACCCTTGTGTTCTCCTATTATATATAGAAGAGAAGAGATAAATAGATAGATTATCGCCCCTTGTTGAGATATAATAAAATAGATACCAAAATTTTCTTTTCTCACCTGACACACACACATATATGATATATGTGATTGAGAACACATAAGACTCAGTGGTGTGGTGTTAAGAAGATGTGCATATTATTGGATAGACTCGAGTTCAATTCCTTTAAACAACCATTTTTTTAAAAATAATAAACACAAGGGCAATTTAGACATTTCAAGTGCATTAAAATGTCTCACCAATTTATATTGAATAAAATGTCTCATCAATTTATCCCCCATGTTGGGCTATTAATAATATAACTAGCGTAACAGCTCGTGCAAGGCACAGGCCTGCATAGAAACGTCAATAATTTTTTTGCGAGGAGGTCGATTTATTAACGTGAGGTTTGTGTAATCGTAAGTTTGATAGTGTAAGATGAGAAGTGTGAGTTTTGCAAAGTAGTAAGAAATTTTGTTGGCGAATAATGTACCTACTTTGAATGATGAACGTACCCTTGTCAGGTTTTGAGACTTGTTCATATATTAATTAAAAAATTTCTCACTGAATTTGTTCATATATCGAAATAATTTTATAATTAAAAATATATTAGATTATAATATTTGCAATTTATCGTAAATTTGTAATATTGCGTACCGTTTTTATGAATCAAATACTTGTAAATTTGATTAGATTTCGTAATATTCAACTAATATCTATATGATAAAAGGCACATGATTATTTTTATCGATGTAAGAATAATTAGACAACATTAATGACTTGTGCATAGATATAATTTCCAAACAACTATTTTCCGGTTCCATCTTTTTTCCCCTTCATATAGAGTGGGTTCATGTTATAATGACGTAAGTAAATGTTTCAACTCAATCATCATAAATAATTGAAATCCTAAATTTTAAAAATTCATATATAACTCAAATTGAATTATCTTATATATATTTCTCAAAATTCATGTATTTTGCTCAGTTATATAATTTTATAAATATATGGTACAAATTAATGAATTCTGAATCAACTATAATCTATACTAAACTATAATAAACAAAATAGGGTATAATTTATCATTTGGTTCACAACTCATATTGGTTATCCTTTCCAATCAGAATCGATACCGATGGGTCTTTGAAGTCAAATTGATTGGAACATCTAGATGTATTACTAAAAGTTATGCTACATAGAAGTTTAAGGTTCGAATATCATCAACAACATATTAAAATAAACATTTATTACAAATATGTTAAAATTAACATTTACCCTGAGCGGCTGATCCGGCAGAACAACTCAAAAATTAAAAACATAAATAAAGGTAAAATACGTGAACAACTCGTTACTATATTTAATTTGATTATAATAATTTAAATAAAAAAGTAAAATAATACAAAAAATAACTCTATATTTAATTTGATTATAATAATTTAAATAAAAAAGTAAAATAATACAAAAAATAACTCGTGCTTTGCACGTGTTATAAACAAATATATACTAATAAATATATCATTTTTAAGACTAATTTTTTTTAAAAAAAAGTAATTTAAATGTGATAACTTTATAAATGTCCAGGGATTATTCATCTATTTAAAAGTGAAAAATGACCATGATTTTGACCTGAAGACTTATACGAGGTTATATTATTTTTTTCAATATAAAGATTGAATGACATTTTTGTAATAATAAACTCACCCTTTTCATATACAAAAAATAAACTTTACTTATATTTCATTGTGTCTTAGCTTCAGTGTTGTAATTCGACGATGTCCTCAAAGCCAACAACCCCTATTTAGAATTTCGTTTATCAAAATGATTTTATGACATTACACATCCATTTAATATATTATATAAAATTTTATTATTATTTAAGACTTATACTTTTTTTTAAACATCATTCAATAATTTTTTACCTACAATTTGAATTTTTATTGTTAAAACTTATAGTCTAACTGGTCATCATTAATAATTAGACAATTTTATAATGCTTATTATCGACAAAAATCATATCTTATTTTCATCTATTGCATATTCATCATGTTGATTTTTTATTTAAAACATAGATCCTGTTTTTGAGTTATCGACTTTTTGGAATCAATTCAATTGTATCTTCTACATTTTCAAATATTTATCTTTTTTAGTCGAATTATACATTTAAACCCCTCAAAGTCTAAATGTTTGATCAATAAAACATTTCTAATTTAACTCAAATATTTGATATTTTATATAATTAAAAATTATGATATATAGTTCATATTTGATGTAGTTATATATTATGTATGATTTTATAAATATAATTTAGATATTTTTATTTAAATAGTATAATACATTTATATATATACAAAGAGAAAAATGAAAATGAAAATATTTTTTTATCCGGAATAATTTACATTCATGTATAACATGTGAAATTATATCATATAAATTTTATGGGATATGCCGAAGTTAATAAAGAATGACATGTAATATTAGAAAATATCAACAAATGAAATGTTCATTCTGAAAAGAAATTTGCTAAGAAATGAATGTGACGAACAGAGTGTATAAGCATTACCATTACATAATTTTGATGCTAATTTTCTTAATTTTAAATTACAGACTTAACAAATAATGAGATACATAACATATACAATAGTTCTTATATTATATCAAGTTCATTACTATATTTTATGTATAATTAATTAATTATAATAATGTAAAATAGTGATATATAATATGATATATTATATATATATAGGCAAATGATCAATCATCGTTATATATTTTTAGTATAGTTGTATAAAAAATACAGATTTATATAAATAATATGTACCAATATTTTTTTTACTCAAATGTTCAAAATAAAAAAGGAATATAGAATTAAAGGAAATGATGTGACTTATCTAATAAAATCTTTAAAATAAACTCAAAAAGCAATGTAGCATAGTGGTTATGCTTTAGACTTCTTAGAAGGAGGTCGGATATAGTAACTAGCGTAAAAGCCCGTGCGAGACACGAGCCTGTTTATACACTTAAATAATTTCTCATACGAACATGTATATATATTGAAATAATTTTTTTAATTAGAAATGTGCTAAGAGATAATATTTCTAATTTACCTTAGATTTGTTTAGTATTTTTTAAATATTTTTTAATTTCATAAAATTTGGATTAATTTCTATAAGATAAAGATCAAATGATTATTTTTAATTACCAAAATATATATATATTTAGTTTTAAATGATGTAAAATGAATTTTATCAAATTCAACAATTGAATACAATAAAAATAATTAAACAATTTTTTTAATCCATACTCAATTATATTTTTATGTATGATATGGTCAGAAAAGTAATTATAGAAATATAATTGACTGGTCAAACAAAAGGCCGATATTTAAAGCCCAATACCCTAATTATTCATTAATTTCGTAATTAATGAATAGGGAAAATATACAGCTCATAAAAAAAGAGTCCAAATTATGGCAAATTGGTCAAAGAAGGATCCAGAATCCCAATTAAAGGCAATTAATGAGTCATAACCTTTATCAACAAGGAAACGAATTCTTCAGCAAGAAATACAATACTTATCCAATATCAAAAAGAAGACTTATCCGCTAAGTCTCCCAAACATACCATAAATACTAGGCTCCAGACGCCTATATAAGGTCCCTGATCCTACAATCAGAACTACGTCTTTGGCTTGATTCTCAATAACAATTTGAGATACGTAGGCATCTTGTGAGGACCAATTTAGTCCGGATACACGAGTGCAGCCATTAAAGCTCGAAAGCTCATTAATCCAAGCAATTAATATACAAGTACGTTTTTTAATCCATAACATTTGGCGCCGTCTGTGGGAAGACAACATCAACCATGGCAAACACACGAAGAACAGCTCGGGATACTCAGACTCCCGACGATCGCCCCCTCACCTCTGAGGCTGATCAGCCACCGCCGACTACCGGCACACAAGGGGCGAATATCCCCACCAGTACTCAAGGACCGGAAATCCCGATTTTGGTTGAAGGGACGAATCCCCTGCAGATGGTCATTCATGGATCTAATCCACAAGAGACCGTTCACCAGCAACCAATCACGACCTCCCCGCTGCTCATGAGTGCACCAAGGAGCCTTCAACTCCATACTACTAATCTCCCTCAATACGCGAATCAGACTTTGGGGATGCCAAGCTATGGCATGCCCCCTCGACCCATGGCGGGCGGTAGTGGAACTAATCCAATCTACCATGAGGCATATGTGCCTCCTTATATTCAAGGTCTGGGACCCCAAAATCAACAAACTCGTCAGACCCCTCTCATTCTGTTGCCCAGTAAATAACAATTGTAGAAGGGGGTTGAATACAATTGTATAAGATTCTCGACTTTATATAACACAAATATGAAAGATCAATAACAATAACAATAACAGCTTTATTAACTTTGATATAAAACTGTTACAAACTCTCTTAAGAAATTCTGATGTTCTTAAGAGCTGCTAGCTTACAAAAACTCTCTCAAGAAATTCTGTTCTTAAGAGCTTCTCTCCGATTATGTTCTCTCTCGAATGAATACATAAATCGAAACCAAAACTGTGTTTATATAGTGCACACAGCTTCTCTATCAATAACAAGATAAGTCCTAATCATAACAAAGATAGAAACATATCTTTAATCGATAGCTGCATTCTACAAACCAGGAACAAATAGAATAAACTTCCATGTTTATCTAGACTCCAAATATAACTCGAAGTAGGAATCCTGATCAGCTTCAAGTCCTGATGATCAATCCTGATCATAGTCTGAGTAGGAATCCTGATGATCAATAAGATACTAACGCTTGATCAAATACTGATGACCATGCAATACTGATGACGTCAGCAATCCTGATCAGTTGAGTCTAGCTTCTGACGATCATTGAATTCTGATCTAACAATCTCCCCCAATCTCATACTTTGTGAAATAAAGTATAGATTCCAAATATTCAATGATGTCAAAAACATGTATCAAAATGTACAAGTATCTTCAGAACCAACTTATCTGTTTAAGCTTTGTGATAGAACAGATTCATCTTCAAGAAGTTGGATAATAAACTTTCTTCTTTTTCTTCAAGAATTTGAATCAGTCTTTCCTTAAGATTTCTGAGTTCTTCATCTTCCTCATTAATCTGGTAGATAGCTGCTCTGAGATTCTGTATGGAGTTTCTCTGTAGACTGTGCTCTTCAAGCAAAAGATAAGCAATTTCCTTCCCATCAGGATTGAGAGAAAGATGAGTCATGCCAAAATTTACTTCTTTAACAGCAGTACCCCTTTGCATTTCCACATCCTGACCTCTTTGATTTAAGTACATGGGAGTAAAATTACCATTGAAATTACTGTTTCCATCCAGTCTTCTTCTTATAGTTGACAAAATCATGTCACTCCATTCTTTGTACACTTGGTTCTTCCATCTTAACAGATAGTGAACATATTTCAGTTCCTGTGTAGTTTTCATCAGCAGATCTTGAATAGATAGAATCTTCACACTACCATCTTTCATGAAGTACAGAAGCTTTTCTTTCTTTTCAAAACCATCATGACAATCTATAACTATATCAACAGCTAATAAATTGTTCAGGTTTTCAGAAGTTAAAGTACCTCCAATTTCTGTCAAGAAGTAAGGATCAACATATGACATATTCAGATATTCACCATCTCTGTGTCCAATACCTCCTCTTGAATTACTTGACAGTTGCTTCAGATTTGAAAACATCTTTAACCAGAGTGTTTTTGATCTAGCCATATCAGACAAATCAACAACACTTGAAGCGTTTGTAATAATTCCACCAGACTGAAAATTGATAGGTGTATCACAACTTAATGTGCTAATATGTTTCCACTTCTTGTATTTCTCCTTTTCATGAGCGTAGCTTCTTTCAAGTAAAGATTCTTGTCTGCTTGAATTTTTCCATTTTCTTTTATTTGAAACTTTAAGCCTTTGTAGATAGAGATTAAAATCTTCATTTGTTCTCTTTGTAATATCTCTTCTTCTGGCTTCTTCTTCTTCATCTACTTCTTTGTTGTGACAATCAACAACAGTAGATAAGATTATCAAATCAACCTCTTGCAGAATTTCAGATTCATCAGGATCTTGAATATTGTCAGGATTAGAATCTTCAATTTGATTTGTATTGCTGAGAGTTGATTTACTTGATTTTCTTCTCAATTCAGGTTCTTCTTCAACAATTCCATCATCACCAAAAATAGATCTGTCAGGAACTACTAGAGTTTGAATAGGTTCAGGAATTTCTTCAATTCTTAACCCTCTAGACCTTGTCTGTCTAGGTACTATTTGAGTTGAAGAACCTCTTTTACTTCTTCTAGCACCTCTCCTACCTCTGCTTCCTCTACCTCTAGCAGGAGCAGTATAGCTTTCCATTGTCTCTCTTTGTAGTCTCAAGAATTCTTCATGTGAGAGATCTGGATATTCTTCACTTGCTGTAGAGAGTGCTTTTCTTGCATATAAATGTTGAACTCTTTTATCAGTGTGATATAGAGTAACAATTCTGCCGTCTTTTGTAGAAAACTTCTGGAATAAATTTGATGCATCTTCAGGATTATCAATAATCACATCTTCATCACCTTCAGGAATTGTAGCAAGAATTTGTCCATGACCAGGTGTCAGGATTTGATCTTCCGTCAGGATCTGAGATTGCACCAATGTTCTTACTGTCTTAACTCCAGAATCAGAAACATGAGTTGACTGCGTTGTTTGACTTTGAGAAGTTTGGATTGTCTTCATAACAACAGCATCAGAGGTTTCTCCTTGTATCGCTTTGTCACCACCATCATCTCCAGTATCATCATCATTATTTCTTAATACTAGATCAGGTGTACATTTTGTCTGAATAACCTTCTCCCCCTTTTTGACATCAGGATTTGACAATAATTGCAAAATTAAGGAAAGAGAGGCTTGAATTTCAGTTACCTTAGTATCCAGAGAATCAAGTCTTTGATTGATTGAGGTTTGTTCTGAAACAACAGATTTCACTTGGGATTCCACTACCCTTAGTTGTAAAGTAGTAGGCACCTTTGTAAAATTATGAAAGATATCAGTCCTCACTTTGTCAGTTGAACCCTTGATAGAATCAATCTCACTTTCCAGGCTTTTGGATAACAGAGTTGTAGCCTTCAGATGATTCTTCAAGTCTTGATTCTCTATAGACTTCACTGCATTATAGGCATGTTCAATAGCAGAAGAAAAACTGATAGATTCATCAGATTGGTGCCATGAATTGTTCCATTCATTCTGTCTAAATGCCTCTGCAGGATCAAAGGAAGGAATAGAAAAATCTTGTCTCTGATCTTTTCCAGTGGAAGCATTGCTAGCCATATATGTACTTGATGAACCAAAATTAGTTCCAAGACTAATCTTGAGTGCTGTAGCAAGCTGTTCCTTCTCTTTTCGATTCTCATTATCATCATCACTATCATCATCAGAACTATCATCAGCAGAATCAGGAGTAATATCAGGATCAGGAATAGCAATACCTTTCAGTTTATCCTGTGGTTCTGAGATAGGATGATCCATTGGTCTTGAACGAAGTGGCTGTATCAAAATAGGTTCATTATCAGGAGCACCACTAGCGTCAGGATGAACATCGTCAGGATTTGATATGCTTGCATCAGTATTTGCTACCAATGGTTCTTGTGGAGCTTGAGGTTCAGAAGCTGCTTCAACACTTTGAGCTAAAGGTTCTTGTGTGCTTCCCTCATTGACAATGTTCTCGACCAATCTTTCAACAGAAGCTGTAGCTTTGCCTGCATCTTCACTTTGAAAAGATGGTTCTTGTGTAGCTGGAATGTTGATGTCTTCATTCTCCCTTTGAGAAAATGGTTCTTGTGTGACCATTCCACTAGCTAAGCCTTCACCCAAACTTTGATTGAGTGGTTCTTGTGTGGCAGGATCAACAGTAGCTGCTGAATTACTCTGAAATTCAGGTTCTTGTGGGCTTGATCCTTTTAGCTTCTTCTGTCTCTGATAGACTAACTCTTCTGCATTCCTCTTTTTCTTTGATGTAGGTGTAAGACCAACCAAGGAAGCAGTTGTAGAAACCTTCTCCCAAGAAATTTCTCTAATCTGAGATGGAGAGGCTGGAGAGTCTGATATAGAGACAACTTTTGTTGCTGCATCAGGAATACTAACATCAGGAGTAGATGACTCTTCAGGATTTGATGTCTGAATATCAGTATCCTTCATTTGCACTGTCAAAGGAATGTGATACCTGCTCTTTGATAATTTCCTTGTCTTTTGTGGTTTTGACGAAGGTACCACAACTTTAGTAGCAGTATCAGCAACTTCCTTGTTCACATTCATCACAGAGGATATAGGTAAGTCATCCTTTGAATCACTTTCATCAATCAACCTTAACTTCCTTTTCACAGGAACATTCTTAACAACCTTATCAACTTTCTTCACCAGGACCCCTTGTACACCCCCTTGTATCTTCTTTTTAGTGAGTGGTGTAGAGGAAAAATCCTTTGAACCTGATTACCTTCCAGACACATCAGTTCTAGCTGATTTCTTTGATTTTACAACTAAAGTCTTTTGAGAGACAGTAGAGGTGGTTGTTAACTGTTTAGACTGTTTAGGTTGCATGCTTGTGTCAGGAACAAGGTGGGTTGGGCCTTGCCCCATAGCATTAGAAAGTAGTCCATAACGAGTAGGCATTTTCTGATGTAAGAAAAACCTAACCTCATCAGGAATAAAAGCATTTCCGCACAAAATATTTTGCCATATCAGGATTAAAAAAAAATATTCAATAAGATTAAAATAAAATTTTATTTAAGAAAACAAAATTTATTTTAACAATCCTGAATAGCGTTTTGGTTTAAGAAAAATAACCAAATTAATGGTCATAGAATTAAAACACGCTTACCAGCAAACGAGGCAAAAATATTTATGGAAAACCGAACCGTCTCATCGAGATTGTAGAAATGACCTGCACCCTGAATACACATTCTCTATAAAAGAGACTGTTAAGCATAATCATCATATATCTATTAAAACACAAACCCTCTCCAGAGAAAAACTTACGAAAACCTTTCACCTTCTTTGTTTTTCAATGGCTGCCAACAATCAAAACAACATACCTGATGAAGAACTTGATAGAATTTGGCAACAAATGGATGAGGCTCTAGCAGAGATTGCAGAGCAAGAGGGACCTCAACCTATTCCTGATCCACAGGAGCATCATGCTTTTGTGAATGCAATGGCTGATGTGCTTCTTCATAACTTCCATCAGGCAAATCCTGATTGGAATCCTCTTGAAAATCTCATCGTTGTCAATGAAGAGGATGAAGACGATTGGGATGATGAAGAGGATGAGGATGAAGATGATGAAGAGCTCGTCCGAGAGCTTGAGAAACGTAAGAAGAGAATCCGTGATGCTTGTATGTCATGCAAGTTGGAGGCACGGAGGCGTCCCGGTGGTCACGGTGACGATCCGCCTTCAAGTAAATCAGCTCCTCTTCTTGTCTCTTAAGGATGGAACAAGAGACCTTCCAGTTCTGATGGACTGTGAAGCTGCTCAGGAGCATTCATGCTAATTTGCAGGGCACGTGTTCATGCTTATCTGTAAAGCACGAGTTCCTAAGTAGAAAAGAGACTAGGAAAACAAATATGTAATTTCCATATTTCATGTGTAATGTATCTTCAAGTATTAATGAAATTTGTCTATTTTCTCAATTGTTTTCTTCCTGTTCTTGCCTGCAAAATTTGTTAGTAACACTCATAGTGATATAGAGATGATAAATAATAAACTCTGATAATAATGAAATTGAAATTGATAATTAAGACTGAAAACTTAATCAAAGACTAAGTAATAATCTAATTGTCCAGAGTTTACCAGGAGTGTTAATGACAAGTTAGCATAGAACCTCTGGTTTTCATACCAGCTTCAATATCTGAGCATCAGGATTTGACCAATTGATTTCCTGTCAGGATTGAGTCCTATCAGGATTTGATCAAAGATACATACCTTTCTGAATAACCATCAGGATTTGACAGTTATCAGGATTTCCTCTCTGTAGCTTTTTCTCAGAAATTCTCAAAATTCATCATTCCAAGTTCATTCACCAATTTATTGAAAGTAGCTTCAGGTAGTGGCTTGGTGAATATATCAGCTAGTTGTTGATCAGTAGGAACAAAGTGAAGTTCAATTGATCCTTCCAGAACCTGTTCTCTTATAAAGTGATATCTGATACTTATGTGTTTAGTAAGAGAATGCTGAACTGGATTTCCTGTCATTGCAATAGCACTTTGGTTATCACAATAAATAGGGATTTTTGAGTATGACAGGCCATAATCTAACAACTGGTTTCTCATCCACATTATCTGAGCACAACAACTTCCTGCAGCAATGTACTCAGCTTCTGCAGTTGAAGTGGAAATAGATTTCTGCTTTTTACTGAACCATGAAACTAGTCTTCCACCCAAAAACTGACAACTTCCTGAAGTACTTTTCCTGTCTATTTTGCATCCTGCAAAATCAGCATCTGAATAACCACACAACCCAAAATCTGATTCCCTTGCATACCAAAGGCCAAGTGAAGGAGTGCCTTTGAGATATCTAAAAATTCTTTTGACTGCAATCAGATGTGGTTCTCTAGGTTTTGCTTGAAATCTTGCACATAGACAGGTTGCAAACATGATATCTGGTCTACTGGCAGTGAGATACAATAAAGAGCCAATCATTCCTCTGTAGTGAGTTACATCTACCTCTTCACCTTGATCATGATCAAGTTTGGTAGCTGTAGCTATGGGAGTTGAAGCAGGAGTACTGTCTTGCATGTTAAACCTTGTCAGTAAATTCCTTGTGTATTTAGACTGATTAATAAAAATCCCTTCATCAGTCTGTTTAACTTGAAGACCCAGAAAGTAACTCATTTCTCCCATCATGCTCATTTGATATCTTGACTGCATAAGCTTGGAAAACTTTTCACACAGCTTATTGTTTGTTGACCCAAAAATGATATCATCAACATAAATCTGAACTAACAGCAACTCCTTACCATGATTCAAATAAAATAGAGTTTTATCAATTGTACCTCTTTTGAATCCACTTTCCAGTAAGAATTGAGCTAAGGTTTCATACCATGCTCTTGGAGCTTGCTTTAGTCCATAAAGTGCCTTATCCAGTCTGTAGACATGATCTGGATATGTAGGATCAATGAAACCAGGAGGTTGTTCAACATAAACTTCTTCCTCCAGTTCACCATTTAAGAAAGCACTTTTAACATCCATCTGGAAAACCTTGAATTTCTTATGTGCTGCATAAGCAAGAAATATCCTGATGGCTTCTAGTCTTGCAACAGGAGCAAAAGTTTCATCATAGTCAATTCCTTCTTGTTGGGAATACCCCTTTGCAACTAGTCTAGCTTTGTTTCTGATAATGACTCCATCAGAATCAGTCTTGTTCTTGAAAATCCACTTTGTACCAACAATTGATCTATTCTTTGGTCTTGGTACCAGTTTCCAGACTTCATTCCTTTCAAATTCATTCAGTTCTTCTTGCATTGCAGTAACCCAATCAGCATCTTTAAGTGCATCTTCAACTTTCTTAGGCTCCTCCTTGGATAGAAAGTTATAATATAAACATTCATTCTGAGTTGCACTTCTTGTTTGAACACCTGCTTCAGGATCTCCAATTATCAAATCAGGAGTATGATCTTTTGTCCATTTCCTTGCTGGTGTCAAATTGTTTCTTGAAGTAGATGCTCCCCCTGGATTGATGTTATCTTGATTGAAAGAATTTGATTGATTTGAAGCTCTCCCTGAATTATTGCTATGCCCTCCTGATGTGTTATCAGGATCTTCACTTGAATCAGTATCTGAAGAATTCTGTCCTGATGATTGAGTTGACTCTGAACTTGTAGTTGAATGCCGTTGCTCCCCCTCAACATTAGCACTACTAGTTGTATCACTGTTGTTTGCATCATCAGTATTAGCACCATCAGTACCTGGTGAGTCATCAGGATTTGGTGACCCGTCAGTACTGGATGAATGGACAGCTTCTGATTCACTTTCTTCAGGTTCCTTGGAAGCTTCATTTTCAAATAACAATCTATCATGCGAGTCTTCAATGATTCCAGTTATCTTCTTATCATCAAAAGATACATGTATTGACTCCATGACAGTTCTTGTTCTCAAATTAAAAACTCTGAAGGCTCTTGATGTAGGATAACCTATGAATATTCCTTCATCAGCCTTTGTTTCAAATTTCCCTAGCTGTTCAGGATGAGTTCTGAGAACAAAACATTTACAGCCAAACACATGCAAATGCTTCAGACTTGGTTTCTTCTCTTTGAGTGACTGATAAGGAGTGACACCATGCCTGTTTATCAATGTGAGATTTTGTGTATAGCATGCTGTGTTGACTGCTTCTGCCCAGAAATATGTAGGTAATTTAGCTTCTTCCAACATAGTTCTGCCAGCTTCAATAAGAGTTCTATTCTTCCTTTATACTACTCCATTTTGCTGAGGTGTGCCAGGAGCAGAGAATTGTTGAATGATTCCTTTGTATTTGCAGAACTCTTCCATCTTTGAATTCTTAAATTCAGTACCATTATCACTTCTCAGAATCTTGACTTTGTACTTTGTGGTTGTCTCAATCATCCTCACATGATCCAACAGAACTTCAGGAGTTTCATCTTTTCTATGCAGAAAATACACCCAGGTGAATCTAGAATATTCATCAACAATTACAAGAGTGTACCTTTTCTTACTGATGGACATGATGTTGACTGGACCAAACAGATCAAGATGTAGCATGTGATATGGTTCTTCAATAGAGGATTCTGATTTACTCTGGAATGATGTCCTTCTTTGTTTTGCTTTTTGGCATGCATCACAGAGTCCATCAGGTGTATATAAGACATTAGGTAATCCTCTTACTAACTCTTTCTTAACCAACTCATTGATGTTGCTGAAGTTGAGATGAGAAAGCTTCTTGTGCCAATTCCAACTTTCATCTACTGAAGCTTTACTGATGAAACATGTAGGGGAGCCATCAGTATCTGAGAGAATGTTGGCTTCATATATGTTACCATGCCTGTAGCCAGTTAGTGTTGTCTTCCCTGTTGCTTTACTGACTACTTCACAATGTGTGGAATAGAAATTGACATGATAACCTCTGTCAGTGATTTGACTAATACTCAACAAGTTGTGTTTTAGTCCTTTCACTAGAGCTACTTTTTCAATGATGACATTTCCAATGATTATATTGCCATATCCCAAGGTTTGTCCAATGTTGCCATCTCCATAAGACACAGTTGGGCCAGTTTTTTCCTCATATTCTGATAACAGGGCTTTGTTTCCAGTCATGTGCACAGAACATCCACTATCCATGACTAACACATTTTTCCTTTTACCCTGCATCAGAATAGTAAAACACTAGTCAGAATGTTTAGGAACCCACACTTGTTGGATTCCTTGTTCATGCATTTTATTAAATTTAACAGCAGAAGACTTTTTGACTTTAGCAGTCCTGACAGGATTTACTCCATCAGGATTTGCTTTGTCAGTATCAGTTTTAACAAAAGCATGCTTCATTATGACATTTTCAGTTCTATCAGACTTTGTACTACTTTCAAACTTAGGCAATGGATCATAAAAATTATAGTACAAATCATGATACTCTTTACATGTATAAATAGAATGCCATAGACTACCACAATGAAAACAGGAATTCTGTGGTTTGTAAAATACTGATCTATTCCTAACATCAGACTTAGGAATTTCAGCAATTTTCTTCTTACTCTTTTTACAATCAATAGCAAGATGATTAGAGTTACCACAGTTAAAACAACACTTTCTAGGTGCATTTGGGATATATTTATAACCATTCTCTTTATTGATCCCAACTTTACCATTCCTGTTTCTCTTAACAGTAGCTTCCTTTTTCTTATCTGTAACCTCACAGATTTTATCTTTAAGCTGTTTCTGAGACAATAGACCTACATTCTTAGTGACTTTGTTCATGACAGGTTTAGACTTTATAATTTTAATTCCTTGAGTAGAAGAAAATCCCTTTTCAAAAGTAGAATTGGAATCCTTACCAAAAACAAAATTAACAGGAGTAATCTTAGATTTGGTTGAGTCTATAACATGTCTATAGGTCTTTGGACTGACTGTCTCATCAATGACAATTTTCTGTGCTAATTTCTTATCTTCATCTGACTTATATCCTAGACACTCTTTCCAATTCTTAGAGGTATTAATCTCATGAAATTTCCTACCAGAGTCTGTCCAGGTTCTGATTTTCTCATTAGCAAATTCAAGTTCTTTTTCAAGGGAAGTACATTTAGATGTCATCTCTAAGTGCATGTGTTTAGCATTATCACATTCTTTTTGTACTTCTTGCATACGAGAAAATTCAGCTTCTAATATCTCATTCCTCTTTCTAAGGTCAGACATCTCAGATAAGATTCTAGTATTCTCAGCAGTTTGACTTCTAAAGCTAATATGTAATGACTTTAGAAAACGTCTTAACTCAGAAGCATTATCAGTATCAAAATCAAAGATAGTATTTGGTACCTTATCATCAGGAGCAGCAGTTACATCAGCATTGGCCATTAACGCATAGTTGACTACCTCAGTATCAGATTCTGAGGAAGTGTCCATCCAATCCTTGCTTGATGTGATGAGTGCCTTTGTCTTGTTGCATTCAGAAGCAAAGTGACCCATACCATTACACTTGTAGCATCTAACCTTTGACTTGTCAAATTTGCTACCCTTGTTGTCCTTCTTGATATACTTGTCTTTGTCTGCTTTGAAGGTCTTTTTCTGAAAGTTGCCTTGTCTTCTATTCTTCCTGAACTTCATCCTTCTGAAGTTTCTGACAATCATAGCAACCATCTCTTCCATGTCTGAATCAGAAGATTCATCACCAGTATTGGCATCAGGATTGCCATCAGTATCTGATGAAGAGTCGTCAGGATCTGACTCAGCTTCTCTTGCTTTCCTTCTAGAGACCTCCATAGCTTTCCCTTTTGATTTTGCTTCTACATTCAAAGCAATTGACTTTGCCTTGCTGCTTTTCTTGTTCTTTCTCTGTTGAACTTCAAGATCATGAGTTCTTAGCATCCCATAGATCTCATCAAGAGACACAATGTTCAGATCATACTGGTGTCTAATGATTGAGGTCTGAGTATCCCATTCTTCAGGTAAAGCTCTAAGAAATTTGGTGTTTGAATCTTCAGTTTCATATACTTTGTCAACTAAGGATAAGATGTTCAATAGTGTCAGAAATCTATCATATAGATCAGTCAGGCTCTCTTCAGGTCTTGCATCGAATTGCTCATATTCTTGAATCAATAGAGCCCTTCTGTTTTTCTTAACAGATGCAGATCCCTGGCACTGAGTTTCCAAAGTATCCCAGATTTCTTTTGAAGACTTGCATGCAATCACTTTGTTTGACATAACAGCATCAAGGCTATTATGCAAGATATTCTT
The DNA here is from genome assembly GCA_030848705.1 of Heracleum sosnowskyi. Classification (NCBI taxonomy): domain Eukaryota; kingdom Viridiplantae; phylum Streptophyta; class Magnoliopsida; order Apiales; family Apiaceae; genus Heracleum; species Heracleum sosnowskyi. Next base: position 17,819,236 of record CM061237.1, read on the forward strand.
TATCTTTGGTTCCTTGAGTACATGAGCTTTTTCTTCTGGAGTCCATTCAGCTTTAGCTTTGACCACATAATGTTCTGGTACTGTATCTGTTCGTTCTACGAACTTTGTTGGTATATATGGTCCATCACGAATCCTGTCCAAGTAGTCGGGATCCATAGCCTCCAGGTACATCAGCATCTTTACCTTCCATGTAGGATATTCTGATATCTTCAAGATGGGAATCTTCATGCTTTCATACTTGGTTGTCGACATCTTTAGATCGTATCTGATTCAGAATTAAATCAGTTTGCTCTGATACCAATTGTTGCCCAGAAAATAACAATTGTAGAAGGGGGTTGAATACAATTGTATAAGATTCTCGACTTTATATAACACAAATATGAAAGATCAATAACAATAACAATAACAGCTTTATTAACTTTGATATAAAACTGTTACAAACTCTCTTAAGAAATTCTGATGTTCTTAAGAGCTGCTAGCTTACAAAAACTCTCTCAAGAAATTCTGTTCTTAAGAGCTTCTCTCCGATTATGTTCTCTCTCGAATGAATACATAAATCGAAACCAAAACTGTGTTTATATAGTGCACACAGCTTCTCTATCAATAACAAGATAAGTCATAATCATAACAAAGATAGAAACATATCTTTAATCGATAGCTGCATTCTACAAACCAGGAACAAATAGAATAAACTTCCATGTTTATCTAGACTCCAAATATAACTCGAAGTAGGAATCCTGATCAGCTTCAAGTCCTGATGATCAATCCTGATCATAGTCTGAGTAGGAATCCTGATGATCAATAAGATACTAACGCTTGATCAAATACTGATGACCATGCAATACTGATGACGTCAGCAATCCTGATCAGTTGAGTCTAGCTTCTGACGATCATTGAATTCTGATCTAACACATTCAAGATTACTCTGGCCCATACACTGAGGATGAGGGTTATACAATTGGGGAGGATGTCGCCCCAAGGAGGAGACGTTCTTCACAGACAAATCGGGAGCCACCCCAAACTACTAGGGAGAAGCTTGCAGCCCATGAGGCAGAGACTGCAAGGCTCAAAAAACTCCTTGCTGAAGAAGAGGCCGCTCAAACTCGGGGCCGAACGACTGAAGGAATCCCGATAATCAACTTGGATCCACCAAGAAGGACCAAGAGGGCTGAAGCCCCAAGGGGTGATCCTAGTAATCTGTTGCCCCTAGGAGATCCTGATGATCCTACACCACCGTTTACTCAAGACATCATGAAAACGGCTATATCCAGAAAGTTTAAGATGCCTTCGATCAAAGCCTATGATGGAACGGGAGATCCCGCAAATCATGTAAGGACATTCTCCAATGCACTGCTGTTGCAGCCAGCCAACGATGTGGTCAAGTGTAGGGCATTTCCCCAAACTCTTGTAGGTATGGCTCAACATTGGTACAGCCGTCTACCTCCCAACTCTATTGGGTCCTTTAAGGAGCTAAGCAAGGCTTTGATCAACCAGTTCATTAGTGGAAGGGTGCATGAGAAAAGTTATGCATCACTCATGGCAATACGTCAAGGAAAGAATGAAGCCCTAAGGGACTACATTAATCGATTCACTCGAGAGGCTTTGAAAGTCCCGGATTTAGACGACAAAGTGGCTATGATAGCCCTGCAACAAGGAACCACTGATGACCACTTCAGGAGGTCGTTGGCTAAACATCCACCAGAGAGCATGTTGAAGCTCCAAGATAGAGCCGGAAAGTACATCAAGGCTGAGGAAAGCATGAGAAAGTATGAACCCACCGCTGGCGACGGTGGAAACTCAAAAAAAAGAAAAGAAACTCAGGAGTACGACGTCAAGGAAAAGTTTCCCCGAACATCAAAGAATTCTGACTCTCCACCCAAGAGAAATAACTTTGGGCCAAAGTTCACGGAGTATGCAAGATTGAATACTCCCAGGAGTCAAATTCTGATGGAGATAGCCAAGGAAGAAGATATCAAATGGCCAAAGCCAATGAGGGCTGATTTGTCCAAACGGAACCAAAATCAGTTTTGTCGGTTCCACAAAGAAGTCGGTCATGACACCGACGATTGTAGGCAATTGAAAGATGAGATTGAGTTTCTGATACGAAGAGGAAAACTCAGCAAGTTCACTAAGGATGGAAGCCAAGGTAGCCAAAGGGGGAACTATGAAAGAAAGGATTATGATAGAAGGGACAACGATCAAGATCGGAATCCCAAGCCCCGAGGGCCAGTGATCAACATGATATTCGGAGGGCCAACTGCTGCTGGGTCCTCCCGAAACTCAAGAAAAGCTTATGCCCGAGAGGTACTGACCGTCGTTGGAGAAGCACCGAAGCGTGCACGAACAGAAGTGTCAATAGGTTTTGATGATTCAGACTTGGAAGGGGTGAAGTTCCCCCACGATGATCCTCTTGTCATAGTACCTGTGATAGGCAACTCCGAAACAAAGAGAGTCCTAGTCGACAATGGAGCCTCAGTAGATATCTTGTTCCACGATGCCTTTATCAAGATGGGTTACACTGATTCTCAGTTGACACCCTCTAATATGCCCATATATGGGTTCAATGGAGTGGAATCAAAGGTGGAAGGCACTATCCAATGACCATGGGACAAGGAACGAATACATCCACTCAGATGCTGAACTTCATAGTTATAAAGGCAACCTCAACCTACAATGCGATCCTTGGGAGGACGGGTCTTCATGCGTTTAAGGCTGTTGCCTCATCTTACCACCTGAAACTCAAATTCCCCACTCGGAATGGGATTGGTGAAGAACGGGGAGACCAAAAGATGGCTAGAAGCTGTTATGTAGCCGCGTTGAGGCCTGATGGAGTTGGGGGGCAGGTTCTCCCCATTGAAGATATGGACACTAGTGACAATGAGGACCGAAGAGGGAAACCAGCTGAGGATTTAATCCCAATTCCCTTAGTCCCGGATGAACCAGAGAAGGTGACTTATGTTGGGGCACTACTGCCCGAACCATTGAAAGGCAAACTCGCATCTTTTCTTCAAGAGAACAATGACGTTTTTGCTTGGACAGCGGCTGACATGCCAGGGATTGATCCCCAACTAATATCTCACAAATTGAATGTGGATCCAGAAAGGAAGGCAGTGAAACAAAAGAAAAGAAGTTTTGCTCCAGAGAGGCTTGAAGCCATTAAGCAAGAAGTAAATAAGCTTTTAGAAGCTGGGTTTATTGAAGAAATCCAATTCCCAGAATGGTTAGCTAACCCTGTGATGGTCAAAAAAGCTAACGGGAAGTGGAGAATGTGCGTCGACTTCACCGATTTGAATGATGCATGTCCTAAGGATTGTTTTCCCTTACCTAGGATTGATGCCTTGATAGATGCCACTGCTGGGCATGAGATGCTAAGTTTCATGGATGGCTTCAGCGGATATAATCAAATCAAGATGCACAAAGATGACATCGCCAAAGTGTCGTTCATCACTGACTTTGGTGTCTTCTGTTTCTTAGTCATGGCTTTTGGGCTTAAGAATGCTGGAGCAACCTATCAAAGGTTGGTGAACAAAATCTTTGAGCACCTGATTGGAAAAACCATGGAGGTCTACGTAGATGACATGTTAGTCAAGAGCCTTGATAAGGCCAATCACATTGAGCACCTCCGAGAGGCTTTTGAAGTGCTAAGACACCACAAGATGATGTTGAATCCAGCTAAGTGTGCCTTTGGTGTAGGCTCGGGAAAGTTTTTAGGTCTGATGGTTTCCAAGAGAGGAATCGAGGCTAATCCCGACAAAATCAAAGCGATTCTAGACATGGAACCACCAAAGACTGTCAAGGATGTCCAGAAACTGACGGGAAGAGTGGCTGCTTTGGGAAGATTCATCTCCAAGTCTGGAGAGAAGTGTTTACCCTTCTTCAAAGCACTCAAAAAAGTGAAGAATTTTGAATGGACAACTGAAAGTCAAGAGGCCTTTGAGGCCCTGAAGAAATATATGGCTGAAGCACCACTGTTGGCAAAACCCAAGCCAGGAGAAATTCTCTATTTATACTTGGCGGTTTCCAACACAGCCCTTGGAGCTGTTTTGGTAAAGGAAGAAGTAAAGGTTCAGAAACCCATCTACTATGTGAGCAAGATTCTACATGGGGCAGAAATAAACTACTCAATGGTTGAGAAGTTTGCCTTAGCCTTGATAATGGCCTCAAGAAAGCTACGCCCCTACTTCCAGGCTCACAAGATAGAGGTCTTGACTGATCAACCTCTAAGAAACATCTTGCATAGCCCTCAAGTTAGTGGAAGATTAATCAAATGGGCCATTGAATTGGGCGAATTCGACATCAAGTATAAGCCTCGAACGGCCATAAAAGCTCAGGCACTTGCTGACTTCATGGTTGAATGCACCATTGACAACCAAGAAGTCGGGGGGCAGGAAGTAACTATGGAAGATAAGAAAGATAAGGAAATGACCTTCAAAGAATGTTGGGTGCTCTATTTTGATGGAGCATCAAAAACAAAATCAAGTGGAGCTGGTTTAGTGCTACAGAGTCCTGATGGATTCCTAATAGAGTATGCATTAAAACTTGACTTCCCGACGACAAACAATGAGGCTGAGTATGAAGCTCTGATAGCTGGCTTAGGGCTGGCTGGAGCCTTGAGAGTCAAAACTCTGAAAGTATGTGGAGACTCGAGGCTAGTGGTTTCCCAAGTAAATGGGGAGTTTGAGGCCAGAGATGAAGTCATGGCCAAGTACTTAAAACTTGTCAAGGCCATTATGACTCAGTTCGATGAATGCTATGTGGAGCACATTCGAAGGGAGGAAAATATGAAGGCTGATGCCTTGTCTAAGTTTGCCTCTTCTGAAATTGAAAACTATGCCGGGAGTGTATACTTCCAAGTCTTGAAGACCCCAAGCATCAATGGAAAGTTGGTAGCCCCCATTGGTATCACCAGTTGTTGGATTGATCCCATCAAAGCTCATCTGGAAACTGGGTGGCTGCCCAACGACACTTCAGAAGCACGAAAGCTATACGTCAGAGCACTAAGGTATGCCCTAATTGAGGGAATCCTATACAAGAAATCTTTTGTTATTCCGTACTTAAAGTGCTTGAGACCTCAAGAGGCAGAATTGGCCCTAAAGGAAGTGCATGAAGGGATTTGTGGGCAACACTTGGGGGGCAGAGTCCTGGCTCATAAAGTCACTCGTCTAGGTTTCTATTGGCCAAGCATACTTGCTGATGCTAAAAGCTACGTCAAGAAATGTGAACGGTGCCAGAAACATGCACCAGTGGTTAGGCAACCACCATAGATGATGACATCCATTAACTCACCCATCCCCTTTGCTATGTGGGGAATGGATATACTCGGGCCATTTCCTATGGCAAGTGCTCAAAGAAAGTTCTTGATAGTAGCAATTGATTATTTCACCAAGTGGATTGAGGCTAAGCCATTAGCCAAGATAACCACCAAGCAAGTGATGCAATTCTTCTGGGAAAATGTGATATGCAGATATGGAATTCCACGAGTCCTGGTCACGGACAATGGAACCCAGTTTAACAACGATGAGTTCAAGAAGTATTGTGATGAAAACGATATCAAGTTGCGCTTCACTTCTGTCGCCCATCCTCAAGCAAATGGGCAAGCTGAGGTTGCAAATCGAATCATCCTTGATGGACTAAAGAAAAGAGTTGAACGCTCCAGAAACACTTGGGTAGACGAATTACTCCCTATACTTTGGGCATATCGAACTACTTGCAAAGTCACCACCGGGGCAACTCCGTTCCTATTGGCTTATGGAGCAGAGGCAGTGGTCCCAGTGGAAATTACTCACACCTCCCCAAGAGTTGAGGCTTATGAACCAGAAGAGAATGAAGAAGGCTTGAGGCTAGCTTTGGATCTAATTGATGAAGTTAGAGATGAAGCAAACGCCAAGATAGTTGAACATCAAAAGAAAGCCTCTTTCTACTACAACCTAAGGGTTAAAGAAAGGTTCTTTCGTCAAGGAGACTTGGTTCTCAGAAAGATTGAAGCATCCGGAGTTGGACAAAAAGGGAAGTTGGCCCCAAATTGGGAAGGACCATATCGCGTCAAAAACGTATTTGGTCGAGGCTCCTACAAGCTAGAAACCCTTGAAGGGCATGAGGTGCCAAGAACTTGGCATGCCTCCAACTTGAAAGTTTATTATGTTTAAGGTGTTTCCTAAGTGGATTCACTACTAGAAATAAGGTTTGATAAAACCAAACCAAGTTTTTAAAACTTGAGTATTATGTAAGGGTCGAGCCCATTCTTCAAAGTTATGAATTATATACTCCTATTCATCATGTTTTGAATGCATTACATACTGATAGATATGTACAAAATGCTAACTAAACGTGCAAAAGGCAAGAAAACAACACAAGCCATGAATGGCCACAAAATATAAATAAAACTAAACTTACAAAAGTTTAAGTTAAGCTCAAAGGCTGGAAATACATAGAAAGAAAATACAAAGCCATGAATGGCCATAAAGAAACTACAAACTACGGCTGCGCGTCACCATCCTTGACTCCCGCATCTGTCTCCTCCCCTGAGCTAGAGCCAGAAGAATGCTCATCAGCATCATGGTCATCAGCAGAAGTGTCACCGAGGGGTGATGAATGTCCTGGGTCTAAAATCCTGGCATCATCCTCCTCCATGTCATCTACTCCAGCCAAGATACGCTCCAAGGGAGTAGGAGGGTGAGGAGCAGGAAAGTCAGCAGCATCAAAGACTCCAGGATGCTTGGCCAAGATAGCCTGAACAGCATCCTCCCATCCTGAAGTATGCTGAACTGGGAAAAGGACCTCGTCATGCTTCTCGATCAAGTCCTTGTACTCCTGAGAGTCAAGGTACTCATCAATGCAATCATCCTTGCCTTTCCTCAGCTCAACAATATCAGCCTGAGCGTCAGCAAGCTCCTTCTCCCTCCTGGCAAGAGTCTCCTTAAGAGACTTCACCTCCTCCTCGGACCTCTCCAGCTTGACTCTGTTGGCCTCAGAGGAGGTACGCCAAGCCTTAGCTTGGAACAATACCCCCTGAAAGTTGGCATTGGTCTGCCAAAAGATAAAAGTTAGGAAAATATAAGCAGAAACTTCAAAGAAATAGCTAAGGTAAAGAAAATTACCGCAGCAATAGCTTGAGCCCCAAGATGCTCAGCACCCTCAAGGGTGGAATCTGCAACGAAATCCTTGTAATCACAAGGGGTAAGAGAGTGGTACGACCAGTCCACAGCATGTTTGGACACCCCAGTAATGGTGTCCTTCTTCCTGATACCCCAGTTGGGGCGCCACACTAAGGACTTGGCAGACACAGGAATGTCCACCTCATCCACAGAAGGGATCAAGAAGCTGGGAGCACTGGCTTTCCCCCTGGGATCATCCCCGATCCTAGCCCTTTTCATCCTGGATGTCTCTACATCCTTGGGCTCATTGGTCTTGTTGATAAAGGCCACAGCTACAAGAAAAGCCGGAAAATGGTTAACAGAAAATCACAAAGAAATAAAAATAGGCATAATGAAAAGGGATAAGCAAAAATACCCTTATCATGAACAGTAGAGAGCCCAACGGACTTGAGGACGAACTCGTCCAGTAACTCCCAAGCCACGGTAGTCCCATTATCCTTAATGAGCTCTGAGTAGGCATGGAGCTCCTCCTCATTCAAGACAATGTTACCGGGACTACCATCAGAAACTCTCCCAAAAGATGTACGGAACAGGGTTCCCCAGTCCCCTCCTTCCCATACAAGATACATGAACTCATTTTTCCATTTGGGGTTATTATCTGGGATTGATTTGGGGTGAAAAATGAAAGGGAAGCCTACCCTATGGCTTATATACACCCAACCCAAGTTGTTGGCTGAGCTATTCTTAAACTGAAAGATCTTTCTAAACAAAGGTACAGAAAGAGGAAAGTTTTTACGAAGGCATAAAACCATGAAACAATTAATTATCCTCCAGGCATTTGGAGGTAATTGGCAAGGGTTGACTTGGACATCTGCCAAAAGTCTAGGAATAAACTCGTGAAAAGGGAACCTAAGGCCAGCAACTATGGCATCCCTATAAATACACAAAGCATTTGACCGCCAGTGACAAGAACGGTCACCGGGGCCGGCAGGAACAAGCTTTAAGGGGGCCTTTACCCTATACATCTTATTATAATCTTTTATCATATCTACTTCATGGAATTTATTGCTACAATCATACGAATCTAAAGCAGACACTGACGGGTATTCATCCCCACGTTCATTAATCATATCATGCAAAGACATGTATTTTGAACGAATAGGAATGGGGGTACCTCTTTTTGAAGCGGAATTCATCTTTTGGAGGCGTTGGGAAGCTCGATCGGCCATTTCTAACCCAGAAAATCTTCAAATCTTCAAAGAAAATTGCCCAGAAATCTTCAAGGAAACCCAGAATCTTCAAAGAAACCCAGAATCTTCAAAGAAAATCTTCAAATCTTCAAGTGAAAACCCAGAAAACGGTGAGAAAATCTCGCCGGGAATCGCCTTGCGACAGAACCCTAGCAGAGCAATCTAAAGAAAATTTCGGAGAAAATTTAGCAGAGTAACTTTGAGAAAGTGAAATGTGAAGAATGAATGGAAACAAATGAGAACACACCCTTATATAGGGATCACAGCCGGTCAATGGGCCGGTTGAAGGAAGGGCAACCGGCATTAGCCGGTACGGCCCATAAAAGGCTAAAAGCCCAATTGATAAAGTTGAACAGTGAAGATCCTTGGGCCCAACTAAGCCCATTACAAAAAACTAAACTACATTTTCGATCAAAGTTCTGATCAAATAAGTTCGAATAAAGCCCAAAATGGCTCTTGTATTCGACCAAAAATCTCGTCGAAAGGATAAAAGCCCAATTATTAAAAAAGGCTAAAGGCCCAATAAAAAGATGAAGGCCCAATTGCTAAAATCCTTGGGCCCAAATGAAGCCCAATATATGTGGGCCCTAAAAGTCTGTAACGAACCAAGTATTCGACCAGAATCCTAGTCGAATGAGTTCGAATAGGCACCAAAACTGAAGTCTCGTTCGACCATGTTCCTGGTCGAAATCATTCGACCAGGCACCAAAACTGAAGTCTCGTTCGACCATGTTCCTGATCGAAATCATTCGAACAGGCACCAAAATGAAAGCCATGTTCGACCTTGAACCTGGTCGAAATCATTCGACCAGGATGCAAAATGAAAGTCCTGTTCGACCACAATCCTGGTCGAAGCTATTCGACTAGGGGGGGAAAATGAGGCTCTACTTCGACTAGAAACCTGGTCGTAAGCATTCGACCAGGAGGCAAACTGACAGTAGTATTCGACCAGAAACCTGGTCGAAATCATTCGACCAGGATGCAAAATGGAAGTAAATTTCGGCCAGAATCCTGGTCGAAGGAGTACGACCAGGAGCTAAAATCAAGGTCGAATTCGACCAGGATCCTGGTCGAAAATGACATGAAAAATTCAAAAATCAATTTATGTTCCAGGGAATTGATGAAAAATCCTGATTCCTGTTTTGGAGAATTATAAAATTGGTTTAGAACTATACGTTCGTCAAACCAAGCCACGATATGGAAGAAAATTTCGTAACTCCTGAATGAAATAACTTCTACGATAATCCAAGAGAGATTTTCCTAGAAGATTGGGGGGTAAATGATATGGTCAGAAAAGTAATTATAGAAATATAATTGACTGGTCAAACAAAAGGCCGATATTTAAAGCCCAATACCCTAATTATTCATTAATTTCGTAATTAATGAATAGGGAAAAATATACAGCTCATAAAAAGAGTCCAAATTATGGCAAATTGGTCAAAGAAGGATCCAGAATCCCAATTAAAGGCAATTAATGAGTCATAACCTTTATCAACAAGGAAACGAATTCTTCAGCAAGAAATACAATACTTATCCAATATCAAAAAGAAGACTTATCCGCTAAGTCTCCCAAACATACCATAAATACTAGGCTCCAGACGCCTATATAAGGTCCCTGATCCTACAATCAGAACTACGTCTTTGGCTTGATTCTCAATAACAATTTGAGATACGTAGGCATCTTGTGAGGACCAATTTAGTCCGGATACACGAGTGCAGCCATTAAAGCTCGAAAGCTCATTAATCCAAGGAATTAATATACAAGTACGTTTTTTAATCCATAACAATGTATAATCTATGTTCTAAAAGTTGATGTTTAATAATCCCGATAATCGTTAGACGGTAACTAATCGCTTTGAATATGTTAAAATCGGTTTTGATAAAAGCCGGTGAAGAGGTCATAAAATTCAGTCTAATCCTTCCAATATTGGACTGATTTCTAAATTTTAGGAAATTTATAGGTAAAAGTTCCAAAATTAAAAGGTTGAAATTTGAATAAAAAATTATAACAACATTTTTTGTATACGTAGTTCTTATTTTAGACGGTCAAAATCACGAATTCTCTTAATTTTATCTCACAACTTGATCACTAATCCAAAATTTAAATCTATAAATTTTATTTATTTCTAGCATAATATGTTTTTAAATAAATTTAAATTATGTGATAATATACATCTAATTAAAATTATTACACCATATATATATAATATTAAATTGATCCCCACTAATCATTCTAATAATCTCTAATTATTCGATTTAATCCATAAATAATACATCCACGGATTACTCCAATTATGATTGTTCATGATTACCAACATGATCAAACTGAACCAACCCTCGCTCTTTTTTCGGCAGACCAAGCCAAGCCTACCCAACCAATTTAAATAGGTTGGGTATGAGTATAGGTTGGTATGAGTTTTATATTTTTTCGGTCGACCCTACCCAACCCGATTTAAGTTTCAAATTTTGTTCAATAATATTTATACACACACGCGCACATATATATATAATTTAAGCCAATTAAACCGACCCAACCTGACCCATATCGATGTACGATTAAGAGTTGGATCACGAATTAATATTTTGTGTGGTTGGATGAAATTTTTTCAAACCGATTTAATTGGGTCGGATTGCAAAAATTCTTTCAACTCGGCAAATACAACCCATAAACACCTCTAAGTATGATTCACACTTTTTACGATACTAATTTTAAATATATTCTAAATTATATTATATTTGTGTATCAATACCTAAATAACATATATAAAGTATAAATCATATAAAAATTTACAGTATAAATAATATATAATTCAAAAATACAAGTGAAATAAGAATTTATAAATATAACTGAATACATAATTATATGTAGAATAACAAAAATTTGAAAAATGGAGCTATATAAATAATATGAACTAACATTTAACTTACTGAAAATTTAAAATTAAAAAAGTTGAATAAACATGTGTTTTATAAATAATATAAAACAACATGTTATTTGCTCAAAAATTAAAATAAAAAAAATATATGATGAGAATGTAGTTTATCTAATAATATTTTAATAATAAACTCAAACTCAATGTTACGCACTTGGGCATTAGATGAAATTATATGAGAAGGTTTGGAATACGATTATCAATGTTCACACAAATCTAATCTACTTTAGCTTAAATAATAAATGGTTGGCATTTCTGTAATTTTTAAAAATATAAGAGTACAATAATGAATTTATAGCCATTTTCTTACTTTTTTTTTGTCCTTGGTTGGCTTTTAATATATACAAAGTAGATAAAATATAATTATACATTAAGATTTTGAAACTAAAAAATTCAAGTTATATATAAATAATATAACCCAACATTTTACTTAAACAAAAAAAAGGACAAAAAGAGGTGACGTGGCTTATCTAATAAGATGTTTAAGTTAAACAAAAAAGTAAATGTAGCACAATGGTTATAACATGAGTTTTCCAAAAGGAGGTCAGAGGTTCGATTCCTAAGAACAACTATTTTTTTTTATTTTTACATAAATGATAGAGGGATGACAAGTTTGTAATTTTTCAATAAATACGGGCAACATTGTCATTTCACAGCCATTTTATTGGCTCAAATTGCCCCTAGACAGCCTTTAATATATATAAGTAGATAGATAGATGTCATGTTCCTTGTAGAACCATTAACCTAAGAACTCTTAGAACTCTATCTTATATTTTAAAATAATATATATTTATTATATGTAGGTCATGTGTAAAGTTGTCCAAAAATAAAAAATACATAATTTAGAGCTAATTAATATTTGATTAACGATAATAATCGTACATCAATATCGATCACAAAATTCTCCATCATCATCATAAAATTCCCCCAATTATTTTTATCAATTTTTGTTAAAATATTCAAGTTATCGTATAAACACAATATCAAATAACAGTGTTCAGCAGCTGAACATTTAAATACAAGTAAGTTCAGTTGCAGAACTTTAAAATTTATCTGTTTGATTTCAAATTCGATTGCATGACTTTTATGTTCAGCGGTAGAACATGAAAGTTATGGTATGAAAATAATGTGAATGACATTGTTCAACAGCCGAACATTATAAAAATAATCAAGTTCACTTGTAGAACTTCGTGGAAAAAAGTAAGTTCAGTTGTAGAACTTTGAAGTTCATATGCATAACTTTTAAAATTCAGTTGCAGAACACTGTAATTATACTATGAAACAAAATAGGTTCGGCAGTAAAATCCTTTTATTCCAAAAATACCCTTATAAGATTTTGTATATAAAAATGAGTTGAATCTAAACAGTTGATCTAATAATAATCCAACGGCTTATAATAGTTCTAAGGTTCCTTTTTAGTGATTGGTTCTCTCTTGAGCCTAACCCTAGATAGATAATAGATAATAGATTATTATAATTAAAATAATATATTAATCAAATATGAATAATTATAGAATTTATGATATGATAAATATTAATTAGTTAATATATAACTAGAAGAATCAGACAATATATAAAATAATATTGTAATATTACAATACATTAGATTTTTACTCCGATTAGTCCTTTCGATTAATCCCCGATTTATCGGTTTATCCTGAATCGGTACCTTAATCGATTTGTTTCGATTCCCAATTTTTACAACACTATTAATAACTATCGAATTTAGTAAAAGATTTTAGAATATTATTGAAAATTTGAAATGAATTAGTGATCACTAGTTTAGCATCTTCGTAGTAAAAAAATTACAATATGTTACCTTTTTTTTTTTTTTCCATTTGAAGTCTCACTTTTTCTAGAGACCTCTCTGATCGAGATTGGATTTATACGGCTTAATGACTCCATTATAAAAAGTGTTAACAGAGGAATTTGTGATGACAAAATTTGAGATTACATGCTGGAATCAAGATCTATGATGGTAGTTTTTCGCCGGAAAAGTCACCGGAGTGTGGTGATTGTGCTGAATTGGGGGCTGAGATTGCAAGAATTTTATGATGATGGCTCGCTGAGCACTTCGCTTCCAACCTCTAACAATGTGCCTGCATATCCGTATATATAGGGAATCAAACCCATGTTGTTCTTGGAAAACAAGAAACTTTATGAACTAGGGTTGCGTTTGTTAAGCCTAAGCCCACAAAGTTAGGTTGGTGCTACCAACCCATGACGAGTGCAAAGCCTACTAAGGAAAACCCATGCGATAAAACCTAGCCCAATGACCCCAAAGCTCAACTACCACGGTGACTTCACGGATAACCATTGGATCTAACATCAACCACTACCAACTATTATATCAGTTATTAGTTGAGAAAAATCATGACTTACTCCAAATACACAAGCGGATCCTTATCCCATGAGGATAACTCACCGACTACAACGCATGTTCTCCAAAAATAATGTCACGCAGAGTATATCATAATCACCATCAACGATAACTTGCTAGAATACACGGACTAGACTCCTAGAGCGTATCGACAAGCTTAATTACCCATGATCCCTCAATAAAGATAACTTATTGAAATACAGAATTGAGTCTTCAATATATAGATTGTTGATTCCATGATTAGGCTAACTCGCCAGAATGCAAATCAAATTCTTCAAGTTATTAGGCGCACCAAATAGATCTTGTCAAGTATAACAACCTTAGTGACTTCTCCAAGATTTGTCTCGGGCCACATGTGTAAGATATATGTGACAGGAATAAGTAAGAACGAAGAAGAGTGGCATGCTGAACATGTAAGTTATTTTTTCTTTAGTCATTTGCACATACAGTTGTCCTCCGGGATTTTTGCAGAGCAATAAGATTGGAAACAAAGTTAAAATAATTTGTTCCACAAGCTCTCTTAATCTTGAATATGATGTGAAATATTGTACTTCTAATAAATTTACAGGGTATAATTTTGTTCCATATCCTGTATTACCTGATAATTTAAGCCCTGGAGACGAAAATACAGGGGATATTTTTCTCTATTATGTTTTTCCATGTGTCTGTCAATTTATCTGCGCTAATAGCAGAGGCAAATCAGCGTAATGCAATGTGGTAAATTTACATAGAACTTTTTCTTTAAATTTTATTCATATGTTCACATTAATTTGTATTATCACAATTCACGATGTAATAGATATTGAATTTATCAATAAAAAAAATTAATAGAAACTGAGATAGCACATACAAACCACAGGCTAAAGGCAGGGGTGCGCATAAATTTTCTAAAAATAACAGTTGGATGGTGGAGAACGTTAAAAAATCATTTTGTGTAAACGTAATGTTTGGTGTTAAGGAGAGAAGGCAGAGAAATTTAAGCAAGCACACATATTTATTACCATATTTTTAGCTGTATTTTGCAATCCCAGAGCCATATGCTACCAGTACCACAAACATATTTCAAATTAATGTATCATTACAAATATTTAGCTTTCTTAAGTAGTAGAAATTCTAAGTTTTGAAATCTGGTGAAGCTCACCAGAAATGCAGAAGATGGGTACTTATGGTCATGATTGTAAGATGGTTGTTGGGGTGTTAGTGGTGTGCCTTGTTGTGATGGGGTCATCTGTTAACGAGGTGAAGGCTGCAGATTCTGGTGAGGTTAAGCCTACTCAATTTAGGCGTACTGAACCTTGGCCTACTCATTCTACGCCTACTCAATCTACGTCTACTGAATCTAAGCCTACTAATTCTAAGCCTACTCATTCTACGCCTACTCATTCTACGTCTACTGAATCTAAGCCCACTCATTCTACGCCTACTAAATCTAAATCTAAGCCTACTCATTCTACGCCTACTAAATCTAAGCATACTCATTCTACGCCTACTAAATCTAAGCCTACTCATTCTAAGCCTACTCATTCTCAGCCTACTAAATCTAAGCCTACTCATTCTAAGCCTACTCATTCTACACCTACGAAATCCAGGGGGCCTCCTGCGGGGCCTCTTGTGGGGCCTCCTGCGAGGCCTCTTCTGGGGCCTCCTGCGGGGCCTCTTCTGGGGCCTCCAGCGGGGCCTCTTGTGGGGCCTCCTGCGGGGCCTCTTGTGGGGCCTTCTGCTAATCCCACCTGCTTTCAACCGTGCATTCAGAAGTGCATGGAAGGAGGATACCGCAGCTCTGCCGCATGTGGAGAAGCATGTGGTGCTCAATGTGGCACGCTTGAGTAGGTGAATAAAAATTAAAAATTATCTAATATAGTAAAAGATATTACAGTCTTACTGAAAATAGGAAATTAATAAGTGATTTCTCACTGGTTTTGCATCCTTACATGACTTAAATTACAATACAATACCTTCTTTTTTCATTTCGAAGTCTCACTTTTTCTCGAGACCTCTGATCAAGTGTCAGAGAGATTGGATTCATATACGGAGTGAGGACTCCATTATAGAAAGCCTAGTCGTCGAAAAGACTAGAAATACCACGGGAAAGGTTAATACCTGGACGGAAGGCATTGACCAAGGCAGGAATCAAAGGGGATGATCAGGCAGTTGTGTTAGTGTTACGCTCCGTGCATCATGGTTTGGCTGGTCAAGGCTTTTGTGCATGGTTTGATACAAAATCGGTGTGTGACTGTGATCTTACCTAAGCTTAGAAAATGTAAAATGCCTTGCTTTGCTGGATTGTTCTAGTTTTTTTTTTAAAATTGAATTTGTATTAAATTTAATAAAGTAAATATATTTTGCAAGTTTTTCATGTCCTTGACCCTTGATCCAAGCAGAAGTATTTTTAACAAAACATTGCTGATTCCACAAATCCGCTAACCCATTGAAGTGTTTTTCGCCTATCATGCAAGCCAAGAAGCGAAAATTGTATCGGGCCACATGTGTAACTACTCAGCTCATGGAGCAGTGGAGAGAGGCCGAGTTGAAGAGTTATTGTTGTACATTTTTATCTTGAAAAAATGTTAATGCAGGTGTATGGGATTGGAGTGGAAGTTGGTGTAGAGGATTGGAACTTATGGGTTGATTGTGGTAAGAAAATTACTAAAAGAGAGAAAATTGAAAAGGCTTTGAGGAAGTTGATGGACGGTGAGGATGAAATGGTGAAGGAAATGAGGAGGAAGATAAAAGAGCTTGGAGAAGCGGCTAAGAAGGCTGTTCAAGTTGGTGGATCATCACATAAGAATCTGATGGTGTTGATTGAAGAGCTCAAGCAAATCAGAGACCAAAAATCCTGAAATTCGGAACCTTTTCTAATGTTATGTGGTGTCTTTGTATAATTACAGATAATCCGTGCCAAGCACGGTTCGACATCAACATAATAATATTAATAAACATTAATAAATTTTTAAAAAAAATATATTTGTCAATAATTGAATGATAAAAATATAATAAATAAATCACTATTTAATTATGTAGTTATAGACAATTGAACCGTTTGTAAAACTAAAGAAATTAAAGTAAATAAACTATAAGGAATCGAACCTCGATGTAGCTAATAAATTTAAAGTAAATAAATAAATCTTGTATAATTACGTAGTTGCAAGGAATCAAATCCCTGATGAAGTTAAAGAATTTAAAGTAAATAAATCTTGTAGAATTACGTAGTTGCAAGGAATCGAACCCAAATTTCGTGATAATTAAATTTGGTACTTTGTTACAGCGCGCCATTTTCACATTGTTTTGCTTATTAATATTAAATTTTAATTATTAAAAAAAATATTAAAAAATGTACTTATAGATATTTGAATGATAGAAATATATAATAAATAAATACTATTTAATTATGTGGTTATAGACAATTAATCTTGAATTTGGTACCGCACGATATTTTGACATTATTTTCTTTGAGCTCAGGTCTTGTGATAACCAAATTTAATATTTTGGTACTTTAGTACTTTTGGTACAACATCACATTGTTTTCTTTATTAATAAAGAGTATAGATGTACACATTAATTTGTATTATCACAATTCACGATGTAATAGATATTGAATTTAGCAATAAAAAGAATTAATAGAAACTGAGATGGCACCTACAAACCACAGGCTAAAGGCAGGGGTGCACATAAATTTTCTAAAAATAACAGTTGGATGGTGGAGCACGTTAAAACATCATTTTGTGTAAACGTAATGTTTGGTGTCAAGGAGAGAAGGCAGAGAAATTTAAGCAAGCACACATATTTATTACCATATTTTTAGCTGTATTTTGCAATCCCAGAGCCATATGCTACCAGCACCACAAACATATTTCAAATTAATGTATCATTACAAATATTTAGCTTTCTTAAGAAGTAGTAATTCTATGTTTCGAAATCAGGTGAAGCTCACGAGAAATGCAGAAGATGGGTACTTATGGTCATGATTGTAAGATGGTTGTTGGGGTGTTAGTGTTGTGCCTGGTTGTGATGGGGTCATCTGTTAACGAGGTGAAGGATGCAGGTTCAGGTGAGGTTAAGTCTACTCAATTTAAGCCTACTCATTCTACGCCTACTCAATCTACGTCTACTAAATCTAAGCCTGCTCATTCTACGCCTACTAAATCTAAGCCTACTCATTCTACGCCTACTAAATCTAAGCATACTCATTCTACGCCTACTAAATCTAAGCCTACTCATTCTACGCCTACTAAATCTAAGCCTACTCATTCTACGCCTACTAAATCTATGCCTACTCATTCTATGCCTACGGAATCTACGGGGCCTCCTTCTAATCCCACCTGCTTTGAACCGTGCAGTCAGAAGTGCATGGAAGGAGGATACCGCAGCTCTGCCGCATGTGGAGAAGCATGTGGTGCTCAATGCGGCACGCTTCCGTAGGTGAATAAAAATTAATAATTATCTAATATAGTAAAAGATATTACAGTCTTACTGAAAATAGGAAATGAATAAGTGTTTTCTCACTGGTTTTGCATCCTTACATGACTTAAATTACAATAAAATACCTTCTTTTTTCATTTCGAAGTCTCACTTTTTCTCGAGACCTCTGATCAAGTGTCAGAGAGATTGGATTCATATACGGAGTGAGGACTCCATTATAGAAAGCCTAGTCGTCGAAAAGACTAGAAATACCACGGGAAAGGTTAATACCTGGACGGAAGGCATTGACCAAGGCAGGAATCAAAGGGGATGATCAGGCAGTTGTGTTAGTGTTACGCTCCGTGCATCATGGTTTGGCTGGTCAAGGCTTTTGTGCATGGTTTGATACAAAATCGGTGTGTGACTGTGATCTTACCTAAGCTTAGAAAATGTAAAATGCCTTGCTTTGCTGGATTGTTCTAGTTTTTTTTTTAAAATTGAATTTGTATTAAATTTAATAAAGTAAATATATTTTGCAAGTTTTTCATGTCCTTGACCCTTGATCCAAGCAGAAGTATTTTTAACAAAACATTGCTGATTCCACAAATCCGCTAACCCATTGAAGTGTTTTTCGCCTATCGTGCAAGCCAAGAAGCGAAAATTGTCTCGGGCCACATGTGTGACTACTCAGCTCATGGAGCAGTGGAGAGAGGCCGAGTTGAAGAGTTATTGTTGTACATTTTTATCTTGAAAAAATGTTAATGCAGGTGTATGGGATTGGAGTGGAAGTTGGTGTAGAGGATTGGAACTTATGGGTTGATTGTGGTAAGAAAATTACTAAAAGAGAGAAAATTGAAAAGGCTTTGAGGAAGTTGATGGACGGTGAGGATGAAATGGTGAAGGAAATGAGGAGGAAGATAAAAGAGCTTGGATCATCACATAAGAATCTGATGGTGTTGATTGAAGAGCTCAAGCAAATCAGAGACATCCTGAAATTCGGAACCTTTTCTAATGTTATGTGGTGTCTTTGTATTCGGAATGTTATGATTATGTGAGAATTATCTGCAAGACTAGACTTAGTTTATCGTAGCGGATATTACGAATAAATAAGTGTTTATTTTGGCCAATTAGTTGATCCAAACCCGCTCTCCTCTGAACGTGAAATTCTTTGATGGTTAACAATTTTATCTGCGCAAACTAGCTCTAAACTTGGATTCCGATAACAATTCTTTCCCTAAACAACTTCCAAGTCCCGCCATTGTGGAATTTATCAGCAAGATTCAGAAGTTGAAAGCCTTGGCGGGAGAATCAGTTAAGGATGCTAAAATGTATTAAAGCTAAGCCCTTTCGGACAGGCTATACCACACCTTCTATGTAGTCCTGAAAGAATATCCGGGGACTACCCGTTTACAGAAACTGTTTCACCAAAGACCAGTCATAACAGATATATACGAGAAGAGGTTAGAGCTGACATAATCACCAAAAGGCATTTGTCACTTCTTTGACGAGCCTTATAAAAGAGGGAATACTTAAATTCATAGAAACACAAATGGCCAAAGTCAGAGCCAGAAACATATTTTAGGGGGGCCGATTTTACATCAAAATTTTAAGATTATAAAATAATTTTAAACTTTAACTAGAAAATAAATTATAAAATAAAAAAAATTGTACATTGTGTTATGAACAATTAATTTTAATAAAGTGATCGTTAGAAGTGTAATATAATCTTTGAAAACATGTCAATAATATGGGAGATGAAAAACTAAAAAGTTAAAAAATAAACAGAGCCAATGCTGGAGTTAGAAAACAAAGAAAAAAATAACAAAACTGAAGCAGCCGAAAATTGATCCGGGGCCTCCCATGGTAAGGACACAGCAACTAACCAGCTGACCTGCAATGATAATGCATAAAGTATGTGTACTACTGCGATTATACTCCAAATCTCTCTGTCACTGGCCAAAGTGAATATGTTCAACACCAAGCGGAACCTTGTATCTTGATCAATGCATCGGATAAATATCAAAATCTTTAACAATGAGAAGCAGATGTATTGCTAAATGCTAATCGGCCAAAAAAACTGGAACGTGCATTACAAATTATCAATTCTCAAGCTGAAACGGTTGCGGATATAATTCTATTGCATGTAACCATAAAATGCTGATTTTATTTGGCAGCTATGACATGGTGTTTGGAAAATAATGGCTAGTTAGAATTATTATAACTAATTTATTGTGACTACAACAATTTGGAAAGGACTTCAATTGAAAGATCAACAATATATACCAACTATACTTGATTGGTAATTAATTAGTCTAGTTGGAAAGGGACTTTCAGAAGAGTCCCCGCTGAGATTTATTCATTGCTTAGTGCAATTATTAGTTGAGTTTGTTAACCGAAAGCAATGTGACGATAAGTAGCGTTTCTACATTCAGATGAATACCTTTTTATTATTTCTTGTGAACTTGAAAGTATCTACAATCTAAACATGCTGTAAGCCAGTAGAGCATTTTGTAAGGGGTATGTTGAAATAATGTTTGAGGCCATCGGGTGATAAGTACTAAATAGTAAGTATGATATGTGAATTTGAGCAAAATTGATTATAAGAAAAAGGGTGAAACTTGGATTGTTAGAATAGGAAGTAAAAGCAAGCTAATGTACCATGACATGTATGTTTAGGGTTATGATAAAGATTGCTATGTGTTATAGTTCTGTGTAATGGCAACAATTCGGAACATATCAATTCGTGACGTGCAGTCAGATCAATTTTCTGTCAGATATTTGTCACACGGTGTCATTATTTACTTCTATAAATGCTAAATGCAACATTTCCTTTCACTATGCATTTGTGTACCTCTAGTTGCTGATACTTGATCTAAAGATTCTTCTGAGTGTTTTGGTAGCAGTTGCCTAATATGGTAAGATACGTGCCAAGCTTGTTGCAGAACTTAATCGTGCTGAGAATGTTGTGATTGAGGAAGGGACTGCAGGAGAGGTAGGGAAAGCAGCAGCCCAGCATGGTATGCGCAGGTAACTCATCTCTGAATGCCACTTCACCATGTAATTTCCAGTTGGGGAACTTGTTGAAATATAGCATAAGATCCATTTGGGGCCTTCCTCTAACACCTTAAGGTTTTAGATGAGCTGGTTACTGAATTGTTACTCTTTGCAAGTGACTGTAATGTGCGTGGGACCTGTAATGCACATAGTATTAGCGATTGTACAGGTAAAAATGTGACATCCTTCATTTTCTTGCGCTCTTAGGATGTGACCCGTTTGTTTGTCACTGATCAGGTCTGTTTTCTGCCTGAGTCCGGCTGGCTATACTTGTTAACATACGGTAACTTCATGTCTTCCCACTTTATGATCTCAAGTAACTTCATGTCTTTCCATTTTATGACCTCAATATCAGTAGGCTTTTTCTCTTTGAGAGTTGCATATAACTCTCGCTGAATTAACAAATCTTTCACCGTGCTCTGCCATAAGGCAAAATTATTTCTTCCATCAAACAATTCAATCTCGAGCTTTTCCCCAAACTTATCCATCTCGAATTACGAACCTTGGCTCTTGATACCACTTGTTAGGTTTAGGGGCTACACACCAATACGAGATTCAAACAAACAAACAAAGCAAAACACACACACAATATATATGACACGGAAAAACCACGTCCCAACTTGTATTATTAATTAAAACAGATATCAATAATACAATCAAAATAATAACACCTCAATGGTGTCTCAAACTCGATACTTAAGCCAAACAATACTCAAGTATCTCTCAAACAATATCTAAAACGATTACATCTCTTAAGCCTTCACCTATCAAACAAATACAATATGACTATGTTTATATAGTCATCCAAAACTTAGCCACCGAGACTTGTCATACTTGTTTTACAAGACTTACCATACTTGTTATATAAAACTTTTTATTCTTTGTACCTAATTTCCTAAATTAATCATGATCAAGACATATCGTATATAATAATTATCTACACATACAATTATTACCAAAACAGTCTTAATCGCCCATATCACCATGACCTATCCATACTACCGTATTGGATTTAAACCCAACAATACTCCATCTATCTACTAGATTATTTGATACAACTTCCCTTTGAAGGCATACTTGATTATCGGAAGGTATGCATGCATGTTACTGCTCTTCTCCTGTCTATCTCTCTCCTGGCACTTGAGCTCTGTTATTAGCTAAGGCATTCACTCTGGTCACTAAATGCAGATAACTGTATTTGTTTTGTATATTCTCATCCAGCTCAACCACTGGGCTCAGAAGACTTGGCCTGGAGAATGGTTTGTTTTCATCTTACCCGAGTTCTCTTTAATCTATGATTTAACTCTAATTTTCCTTTCAAAAGAGTTTGGCACTTATCTAATCTTACTTACATCACTATGCACAGATGTTTAGTTCAGTTTCATAATTTTCATTAATCACTTTAGTATAGATGTGGTGGAGCTGTATAGATAATTTGATCTACCTTTGAAATACATTTTAATTTACAATACTTACTTTCTTGGCCAAACAATGATGATAGAGTAGAGTTGATTCTACTCAGAAAATGGCTACTTCAAAGTATCATTTTAAGTTGGGCAAAGATTAATATTTCTTAGCAATGTTTTACTTTTAAATCTTTGCCTAAAATGGCGAGTGGTTCGCTGATCTAGGAAAAAAAACAAGCAACACTTCCTCAAAGTGTTTAAGTAATTCCTTACGGTCATCTAACACTTCCTCAAAGTGTTTATAGTAATTCCTTACAGGAGTGGTTGGCTTTTTAGTTGTGGTCAGGGATGGAGGTAGGGCAGCCAATCATTTTTTTAATATTTTATTATATACTAAAATTTTGTAATATATAAATATTTTCCCTTTCAAAATATGAGAATAATTAGATTGTTTTAATAAAATTTTATGGCTTTTAATTTTTTAATCAGTTAATAATGTAGTAACATATTAAGTTCAACTTCAATGACACTTGATGTACAAATTTAGCTACTGTAATAACTGTGTCCAGACCACTTACGAAGGTGGGGGTATTATTCCCTCGGTTTCGTTTCCTTGCTTCAATTAGATAAATTAACTTCTTTATAAAAATATGTCTATCTCTCTTTTCAAGATTAGGTGAATGAAGTTCGGACGTTCCTCACATTTCTGGTACATTTTCAGGTATTCAAAAATGACACAGGCCGTTATATGAGGTGGCGACCCCTCATGTAACGACCCCCTTTTTATTTTATTTTTTTCGTTTTTCCTTTATTCTTCCTATGTGGTTCACTTACTAAAAGTGTGATTAAAATAAGGGGGTCGCCACCCGAGATGGCGGAATTTTTCCGGGGTCGTCACTTCAGGTGGCGCCTTGTACCATTTTTAAAAAGTTTAACTTGACTGTACCATTTCTGCATTTTTAGTACATAAATGTATCAAAAATGTGAAGGAACCAATGAAGTTCTATGTCTATTGCCATTATTATATGTTGGACTTGTATGTCTCCGTAAATCAAGAAAAGAAAAGCCCAAGATACCATAATAGTATTAGTACAAGGTTAGAAATGAGAAAGTAAAAGATTTTTAATGTCTTTGTAATGTAATGAGTCGTGTTGTTAAAGGCGCAATTTATTGTACAGTTAATTGTGTGATTTAACTCGATTTTGAAAACGTCTAAGAGATATTTATGAAATGCTAAAAGAAGCGCAAAAAGGATACAATTTAATAAATAATGATTAAGAGGAAGAACGATAATTTATTGGGCTAAAGATTGATTTAGATGATATTGTAATGTTGAATTAGAGAATCTTATCAATAAAGATTTCATTATTAACATTATTATCATGTTATTTATATTCTTTATTATGTTTTGATTTTGAATATAAAGATTATGTTCGTATTAATTTTTTATTAAATATGTGATTATTCTATTGTAATAAAAACACTTGTAATTAATGATGATTGCTTACACTTTTATAATCTACGCTTTAAACAACACTACGAGTAAACATATTACTACACATTACGCCGAAGATGGCCTTTTGTACGAGGCTACTAAACCCGAAGATGAGCCCAGGGAGGTGAAGAATTAAAGATTTTGTGATAAGAAGCGTCCTCGAAGGTTAGATACTCAATGTGCATGGTAGTTCAAACTCCGAGGACACCCGATGCACATTTTAAGTGGTAATATTTTTATTTATTAAATTTCTGTTGATTTTTTTCTCGTAAACGTCCCTTCCATTTGTGTTTTTTTGGAGTAAAGTGCATTATGTGTACTTACAGTTTACGTGTCAAACCACTTGGGATACTCAAGTTCAAAAACTAGCACTTGCTATATTGACACTCCAAACTACTAACACTTTGCGTGATTCCGTCTATTTCTGTTAACTCTGTCTATTGTTTGAAGGACAATTCAGTCCTTTTCATTTTTCAACGGTTGTATCGTGTATTTATACACTTCCATTCCCCCCTTTGCAGTATTCCGTCTCAAATTTATTCGTCACAAAATTGATTCTGGGTTTTGGCATAATTATGACTGAATTCCGTCCGAATCATATTTATAATTTGATGAATAAATTTATTCGTCAAATTTATAAGATTAATAAGTTAATAAATATGATTTATGATTAAAGATCATATTTTGATTCTGGGTTTTGTGGGGAAAATTGTATTTTTATTGTTTGGGTGCATTTAAAGATTGTATTGTATTGCATGTATGTGTGTTTATAATTATAGATACAAAGAAGTGTTGGTGATTTGTGGAAAGAGGTGATGCAAATGAAGCAAGAATTTGAGTCAAAGCTGAGTGTGCAGAGCAAGAATCCACCAAATAGATCTCAAAGCTTTGCATTTAGGTCCCCACAAGAGAGTGTTTACATTCAAGATTTTGAATTGGGCAAGATCTATGGTGTTGGTTTTTACTCTAAGGTTTACAAATCTTGTCTTTTTGATTACCCTTTATTTAGTTTTGGTTAGTTTTGGTGTTTTTTATGTTAGATGTTGTGTTAATGTTGTTTTTGAGATTGAATGGCATGTTTTTAGGCTCAAAATTGAGTGTTTTTGATGTTTTTGTGGTGAAATGCTAATGGGGTTTTCGGGGTTTTTGAAGATCATAAATTAGTTTGTTTTGATACGTGTATAATTGGTAGTTAGGTGTGGTGTTAAAAAAGTGCACTCATATAATGTTTTGTTACGATTCTTGTTATGTTTGTGATTCAAGTTTATAGGAGTAGAGCAGACCTTACACTTCAATTTTTCGAGTGCTCGCAGATGTTTGGTTTTGCTAGATTTATTTTGGGTGGTTATGAGTGGTTGTAGGGGTAGTATTTGCTGGAAGTTTTCAATATGTAATTGGTTTGTTTGGTAAATATTACTCATTTAAAGTGATTCGCCACTTGATCCTGTAGCATTAAACATGTTGATTTTGGTATTTGGAGTTGGTGTATCTCTAGTCTCTACCAAAATAAGAGGGAAATATGTCCTTTTCTGATAAATTTATGTAACCTAGAGTACAACTCGCAAATGTTCTTGCTGGGATTCCTTTAATTACCAAGTCCTGCATTTTCTTTCTGCAATTTGATATCGTCACCTACTGGAAGATTCCAATAAAAATTTTAAAATAATGTACGCTACTCTGTACACTAGCTTCATTTGATTTTCGTTCACATCTTTATTTCAAATTTAAATAATATTAGTGGATTGACTTGTTCTCTTGTGTACTTCATTGTGGGACTAGAGGAACGTACTTCATACGTGATACAAAACGAATAAGACTGAATTGCCCTCAAGAAAATAGACGGAGTTAGGAAAATTTGACGGAATCACGCAAAGTGTTAGTAAATTAGAAGGTCAGTATAACAATTGCTGGTTTTTGAACTTGAGTATCCCAAGTGGTCTGATACCTAAACTGCAAGTACACATAATGCACTTTACTTCTTTTTTTTGCTAGGCTTCTGTTTGCTTATATTAGTTGTCACATTTGACATTTGAATGGTTAAATTGACCATTTGATCAAATATTACATATATAATGTAAAATTATATTATATTATCGAAAAGTACATTTAATTTATTTTTAATATGCATTTTTCAGATTTTGTAAATTAAATAATGAAAACACGTAAATGTTAATAAAAAATTGATTAATTTGATCGCTGAAAGTTTAAGCAGAACAACTAATTAGAGACGGGAGAGTATTTAAAACACGGTAAATGTACCGTTTGTATGTTTTCCTCGGGTGTGGGAAGAGTTGAATAATTAACTGTCTATACAAATTTATTAGGTTTGGTATTCTTGTGATTCTTTTATCCATTAGTAACATTACATACTTCAAAGTATATTAAATGTTCCTAAATGATAATTGACGTATTTTTATTTGTGGATTCATCTCATTTATAAGAGATCTATAAAACAATGTGACAAATTATTATTTTTAGAAACGATTTTGTGTAGCCTATCAAATTTTTTTACCAATTATCTCGTACTCATCCATTACCTTTTTTGTTTCTTTTTGAAGGAAAGATATTTCATTCAAACAGAATAACTATCAAACAAGAGTCGTTGAATGACTGGTAGGAGTGAATGCTAACAATTTATTTTACAACTATAGAACCACTTTCTGCAGCTGGGTACTAGCATATATACTCGCACACTATGTGGAATGATTAAATGGACACCGTCCGATTTTAATCGAAATGTGATTGAAACCAGGAGGGGCATGATCATCAAAGGATGGGCCCCACAAGTGTTGATATTAGACCATCCATCAGTAGGTGGATTTTTGAGTCATTGTGGTGGGAACTCGGTGATTGAATCAGTGAGTTGTGGGGTAGCAATGGCAACATGGCCTTTGTATGCTGAACATTTTTATCTTGAAAAAATGTTAATGCAGGTGTATGGGATTGGAGTGGAAGTTGGTGTAGAGGATTGGAACTTATGGGTTGATTGTGGTAAGAAAATTACTAAAAGAGAGAGAATTGAAAAGGCTTTGAGAAAGTTGATGGACGGTGAGGATGAAATGGTGAAGGAAATGAGGAGGAAGATAAAAGAGCTTGGAGAAGTGGCTAAGAAGGCTGTTCAAGTTGGTGGATCATCCCATAAGAATTTGATGGTGTTGATAGAAGAGCTCAAGCAAATCAGGGACCAAAAATCCTGAAATTCGAAACTTTGTTTTTACTGTTCTGCATTGTCTTTGCGAGAGTTATATGTAGGGTTGTTCACGAACCGAGCCGAGTCGAACTTTGAAGTTAACGAGTCGAGCTTCAATTTTTTTCTGACGAACCGAGCCGAGCCGAGCTTTCTTATCGCACAAAAATATGTGTTCGAGCTCGAGCTCGTTAACTAACGAGCCGAACACGAGTTTTTATCGAACAAAAACGAGTCGAGCCGCACACGAGCCTTTATCGAACGGCTCGTTAAGACTTAAAATTTTACAAAGAAAAAAGCCTGATATCTTTTGGCCCAACTAAATGAAACCTTGTTTTGTTAAGTCCAACCCAATTCTCCAATTAACTAAACTAAACTGAACCCTGGCACTCATTCATTTTCCCATTTCTTATCCACGTATTTGCACTTCACACCCCCAAAAATCCAAAACCTATATTCTAAATCCCAATCCAATCGACTGAGACATAGAGTATACACACACAAATACACAGAGAGAAAGAGTTTGTAACTCGTTACTCGTAAGTCCCCATCTTTTACTTATTCACTTCTTTACTTCTTTTTGATTTCAAACATTTTAAGTTTGAATTAGTTTTGGGAGATGGTGGTGGATAATTGAATTGTATCACGCTGGTGTTTTGATTGGTTTTGGGTTGTGTAATCACTAATCAGTATTATGTTGTGTGCGATTATGTGATATGAACGGGTTTTAATTAGTGGATAATGAATTTGCAGTTTTGGTTTTGGAGTTAGCGTACTAATTAGTGGATAATGTGATTGTGTAATCACTAATCAGTATTGGTTTTGGTTTTGGATTGTGTTGCAGTTTTGAGAATTATATGGCTGATAATGAATTTTCAGGCTTGAGTTAGACGACCAGTACTATAAAAATATGTAGGATATACTCAATTTTTCGAGCTTAAATGAGCCTAACTCGAGCCGATCTCGAGCCGAGCTCGCTAATAGCTCGGTTCGAGCTCGTTTTCTTAATGAGCTCATTTTTATGTTCGAGCTCGAGCTCGAGCTGTTCACGAACCGAGCCGAGTCGAGCCCTTAACGAGCCGAGCTCGAGCTTGTTCACGAACAGCTCGGTTCGTGAACAACCCTAGTTATATGCAAGACTTAGATTAATTTAACGTAGTGGATATTATGAATAAATAAGTGTTTATTTTGGTGAATTAGTCGATCCAAACCACTACACGAGAAACCGCCCCTTTCTTTATCATTTGGTACAAGAAAGACAGAAAAGAGGGCCCCACCATTTCCGTGAGAGATCCGATCTCAGTTGTTTTATACTTGATCTCCTTCTAAATGAGAACACTTTATTATTGGGTTAAATATCAAAATGGTCATTGAAGTCAAGACCATATATCATTTTCAAAACTGATCTCAACGGGGTATCGTTTCAATCACTAAAGTCATCATAAACATCAAACAAATAACTCTAAATATGTGTTCGAAAAGTAAAAATAACTTTTTTCGAGTTCTACACATATTTCTTCAATACTACTGCAACCAAATGAAAAGTTATGAATTCTAGTATTTTAGATAATTTATTTAGATTTTAAAAAATTCATTTACTATTTATTTTTAATTAAATCAAAGTAAATAACTATAAAATTAAAACTAAATAGTAAATAAATTTTTTAAAATCTAAATATAATATCATAAATACTAAAGTTCACAACTTTTCATTTGGTTGCGGTAGCATTCAAGAAATATGTGTAGAACTCGATATAAATTATTTTAGTTTTGGAACACATATTTAGAGGTATCCGTTTGATATTTATGACGACTTTAGTGATTAAAGTGATACCTCATTGAGATCAGTGATGAAAATGAGATATGGTCTTCACTTCAGTGACCACTTTGATATTTAACCCCTTTATTATTTCCACTGAAGCTAGGACACCCTCTGACCGCTACTTACCATTTAACGAAAAAGGCTTGCAGCGCCCCGAGACAGGCTCAAGAAATGGGAGAAATGAAAACAGAAAGGGATCCTATTTTCGAGAGAACATTAGAGAGAGGAGGGTGGGGCCTATTTGTTCTAATCCTGAACGAATATCCAGTCACTACACGTTTACAGAAACTGATTCACCACAGACCAGGCATAACAGATATGGGTCCTAGTTGTCCCGGACCATTTATTTAACAATCTGTTCCTGAACCGTTGGATCAATATTCCGACGGTCAAGATTAAAAAAAAAAAATCAGTCACATGGACCTCCGTAAACCCCCTTTCTCCCCATGGCTCCCTCACATGGACCTCCTCGACTGGTTCTCCGCCTTTTTCGGTTTCCAAAACGACAACGTTCACAACCAACGTGAACACATAGTCCTCCACTTAGCTAATGCTACCCCACCCCCCGACAATATCGACTCCCTGGACCCCACTGTTCTCCGACGTTTTCGCCAAAAATTGCTCAAGAATTACTCCGATTGGTGCTCGTTTCTTGGTCGGAAACCTAATATCTGGATCTACGATAGCTCCCGTGGGGCCATTCCGATCAAAGACGTGAGCTTTTGTATGTATCTTTGTATCTACTTATTTGGGGCGAGTCTGCGAATTTACGATTTATGCCAGAATGTATTTGTTTTATTTTTCATCATTTAGCTATGGAATTGAATAAGATACTTGAGGATTATATTGATGAGAATACGGGGAGGCCGATTTTGCCTAGTGTTTCGAGGGAGAATGCGTTTTAGAAGCTCTGCGTACTTCTGAAAAAAAGGGCCTTGTAAAATAACTAATTAGTGTTATTAACAGGGCAGTGTACATATCTTTCTTTCAGAAGCTCCGCGGAAAATAATCGTGCAGCTGGTACAGGGCTCCGCGATAAATTTGTGCGGAGGAATAGGGCTCCGCGGAAAAAATACGCGGAGTGACTGGTTTTTTTTTTTAATCCTGACCGTCGGAATGTTGATCCAACGGTTCAGGAACAGATTGTTAAATAAATGGTCCCCGACAATCAATTGTCAGGGACCAGGACCCAACATATATATAAGAGAAGAGGTTAGAGTGGAGAAAATGGCCAAAAATCAATTGTCACTTGTTTGAAAAATCTACTTATCTACTTATATATATTAAAGGCCGTCTAGGGGCAATTCTAGCCAATAAAATGGTTGTGAAATGACAATGTTGCCCTTATTTATTGAAAAATTACAAACTTGCCATCCCTCTATCATTTATGTAAAAATAAAAGATTTTTGTTGCTCTTAGGAATCAAACCTTTAGGAATCAAACCTCTGACCTCCTCTTGGAAAACTCATGTTATAACCATTGTGCTACATTTACTTTTTGGTTTAACTTAAACATCTTATTAGATAAGCCACATCACATCTTTTTGTCCTTTTTTTGTTTAAATAAAATGTTGGGTTATATTATTTATATATAACTTGATTTTTTTAGTTTCAAAATCTTAATGTATAATTATATTTTATCTACTTTGTATATATTAAAAGCCAACCAAAGACAAAAAAAAGTAAGAAAATGGCTATAAATTTATTATTTTACTCTTATATTTTTAAAAATTACAGAAATGCCAACCATTTATTATTTAAGCTAAAATAGATTAGATTTGTGTGAACATTGATAATCTTATTCCAAACCATCTCATATAATTTCATCTAATGCCTAACTGCGTAACATTGAGTTTGAGTTTATTATTAAAATATTATTAGATAAACTACACTCTCATCATTTTTTTTATTTTAATTTTTGAGCAAATAACATGTTGTTTTATATTATTTATAAAAACATGTTTATTCAATTTTTTTAATTTTACATTTTCAGTAAGTTAAATGTTAGTTCATATTATTTATATAGCTCTATTTTTCAAATTTTCATTATTCTACATATAATTATGTATTCAGATATATTTACAAATTCTTATTTCATTTGTATTTTTGAATTATATATTATTTGTACTGTAAATTTTTATATGATTTATACTTCATATAGGTTATTTAGGTATTGATACACAAATATAATATAATTTAGAATATATTTAAAATTAGTATCGTAAAAAGTGTGAATCAGAGTTAGGGGTGTTTATGGGTTGTATTGCCGAGTCGAAAGCATTTTTGCAATTCGACCCAATTAAATCGGTTTGAAAAAATTTCATCCCACCACACAAAATATTAATTCGTGTCCCAACTCTTAATCGTACATCGATTTGGGTCAGGTTGGGTCGGTTTAATTGGCTAAAATATATATATATGTGCGTGTGTGTATAAATATTATTGAACAAAAATTGTAACTTAAATCGAGTTGGGTAGGGTCGGTCGAAAAAATATAAAACTCATACCAAAATATACTCATACCCAACCTATTTAAATTGGTTGGGTAGGCTTGGCTTGGTTGGCCGAAAAGAGAGCGATGGTTGGTTCAATTATCATGAACAATCATAATTGGAGTAATCCGTGGATGTATTACTTATGGATTAAATCGAATAATTAGAGATTATTAGAATGATTACTGGAGATCAATTTAATATTATATATATATATAGAGCTATTCTAGTGAGACCCTGTTATTATGAGAACTGCATATTGGGCCACAAAATTAGGCCCAATAACTAAATACACTATAATTGTAAATACAGTATATAATTGTAAGCAGTTTCCTGAGTCTTCTGTCCCACATCTCTAGCCTTCTGTCCAACATATCCAGCAGTCCCCTGCACCCGTTGTTTTGCCATCTCCATCGGATCACCACCAGCTGCAGACCCTCCCGTTTGACGAAGATAGTTAACTATCCAAGACAAAGAAGACAGTGCAGTAATCCCAAAAGCACCTGATGTCCAGAACCCTCCCTATGGTTAACACAGCAGGGATCAAAACAGGGCTGAAGATCACGAAAAGCGGAGTCGTGACAGCAAGACCCAATAACTAAATACACTATAATTGTAAATACACAAAAAAATCAACACAAATCACCGAATTTCAACACAAATCACCGAATTTTTACAAAATCATCACTATCTTGATCTACAGAATCACCAAATTGAAAAATAATTTACCAAAAAATCAATACAAATCACTTAATTTCAACACAAATCACCGAATCTCAATACAAATCACCAAAATATTTTAAAACAAATCACCAAAATTCGCTGCTTTTGTCATGTATACCACCACCATAACCACCATCTCAGACATAACCTACATCCCCTACATCTCTACCACCAGTCCATCACCATATCCTCCAAAACCCCCTTATGTACTGAAATCATTACATCCGAATAATTATGTATCTCAAGCAGGCCATACTTGACACAGAAAAGAAGAGCAACGATGATCTTAGGAAAATCGGTGGCGGATCGAAATGATACAGATCGGAAGTGGTGTAGTGATGGTGATGACTCATCACTCTCATGACTTTTTTCAGTGAAATTGATGTTTTGACAGCAAAGAATGATTGTCGAGAGTGAGGTTGAGAGAGAGAGAGAGAGAGAGAGAGAGAGAGAGAGAGAGATGGACATGGAAGTCGTGAGAGTGATGAGAGAGGAAGAAAAAATCAGATTTTATAATTGTATGGCTACGATTTAGTTTAGGTATAAAATAAAAAATCAGATTTTATAATTGTATGGCTACGATTTAGTTTAGGTATAAAATATGTGGGGTTGAGATTGATTCTCAGTTCTCATTTTAAGGGTGGGTCTCATTTGATCACTTGCCTATATATATATATATATATATTGTGTAATAATTTTAATTAGATATATATTATCACATAATTTAAATTTATTTAAAAACATATTATGACCTCTTCACCAGCTTTTATCAAAACCGATTTTAACATAATCAAAGCGATTAGTTACCGTCTAACGATTATCGGGATTATTAAACACCAACTTTTAGAACATAGATTATACATAAAAATATAATTGAGTATGGATTAAAAAAATTGTTTAATTATTTTTATTATATTCAATTGTTGAATTTGATAAAATTCATTTTACATCATTTAAAACTAAATATATATATTTTGTTAATTAAAAATAATCATTTGATCTTTATCTTATAGAAATTAATCCTAATTTTATGAATTTAAAAAATACTAAATAAATCTAAAGTTAATAAAGTTACTATTCAGCACACAGCCAACACACAACTTTGTCTTATTTCTATTTCAGCATTTTGTGCACCTTGTTGCCAGTCTGTAATAAGGGTATTGTAGACTTTACTCAGGACCGTTAGAATATTCCCTATCTCTCCTTAGCATCAGGTTATACACCTATGATTGGGGAGAATAGACTAGGGTTGATATTATTATGTGGGTGTGTGTAAAAGCTGTGTTTTAAGCCTTTCTCTATTTCTGAAGATTACTTCCTGCATCCAATCATACTCTGCATTCATATATTTGTCAATATGGTATCAGAGCATTGAGTGCAGTTTTTTATTTTCTCTTCAGTTTCAGGGTAAACGCTCCAGCATATCACAACACTATCTTCCCCATCTAAAACTCCCAGATCTAGTTTTTTCTTCACCAAAGCTCCCTGTTTTTAAACACTTTTAATGGCTGCTGGTCGCTTCACATTCACAGATATGCAAAACCCACTATTTTTACATCCATCAGATGGACCTTTATCCATTAGTGTTGAAAAATTGCAAGGCGCAAGTGATTATAGAACCTGGAGAAGGCTGTTTGAAATACAACTCTCAGCCAAACGTAAATTGGGATTTGTCACTGGCACGGTGGAAAGAAGCGATACAGACGATGCTCTCCAACAACAATGGGACACCTGCAATGACCTGGTAATTTCCTGGTTACATAATAATGTCTCAGATACTATCAAAAAGTCTATTCTGTTTATCACTACTGCTCATGATATTTGGAAACAGCTCGAAAAGAGGTTTCAATTGAGTAATGGTTCCAGAAAATATAAGTTAAACAAGGATTTGTTAGGGTTCAAACAAGGCAAAATGAAGGTGAATGAGTATTTTACTGGCTTAAGTAGTCTTTGGGAGGAGATAGATTCCATGAATCTCCTCCCAGGTGTAACCACAGTAGGAGACGATATTAAAGCACTACTTAAAGCCATTGAGACTCAAAAAGAAGAATCAAAACTGTTTGTGTTTTTAAATGGTCTGGACGATGCTTATGGTCCCATGAGGAGCCAATTGTTAATGCAGATTCCTCTACCAACTGTGGAGGCAGCATGTGCCTTTATCCAACAGGAGGAGTCCCAGAGAGATGTCCTTAATTTACAAGATGTTGAGTATGCTGCTATGTACAGTAAGAGTGTAGATCAAAAACCACTGATTTGTAATGCTTGTGGCGGTAGAGGTCATTTTAGTGACAAGTGTTGGACTGTGATAGGATATCCCAAATGGCACCTTAAGCACAGAAGACCTTCACCCAAGATAGCCTCACCTACAAACACACAGAGATGGAATAACAGAACCCAACCAAGAGCCACTGCAAACAATGCAGTACAGACCAACTCTGAGAACCAAGAAGTGCACTTCACAGCACAACAATTGGATCATTTACTCAAGCTTATTCCAGGCAATGTTGTACAGAACTTGAGGGGGTCTGAAACAGATGAAGAATTGGAGGCCTGTTTTTCTGGAATGGTCACATGCCATCTGGCCAAACAAACATCACCAAACTACTGGATCATAGACTCGGGTGCAAGTGACCACATGACCTCTTCAATACAAAACCTTTCCAATGTTCGAACTGTACCTCCTCACATGACAATCAACCTACCTACTGGAGATGCTTCTGCAATCACTCATATGGGAGATGTTGTGCTCTGTAATGGCCTTAAACTCACCAATGTGTTAGTTGTTCCCCAGTTCAAGCACAACCTCCTCTCTATTCACAAATTGGCAAGGGACAACCAATGTGAGGTTCAGTTCCATACCAAAGGCTGTTCGATCATCAATTCAGCCACAAAACAGGTGCAAGCTACAGGGGTCTTATCAAATGGTCTCTACTACCTTCAAAATCAACAACATAGTGCCAGTAATTGCAGCCAGGGGGAGACAGCAACAGTCAGTGTTGGCAAACACACAGAATTTGCTAAGTGGCACCTGAGACTTGGGCACTCTTCTCCTTCCACAATGAAGCATATAAAGCAACTAAATGCTTGTATCACCAAACCTGAGGTATGCCTAACCTGCCCTATGGCGAAATTTACTAAACTTCCATACTCTCTTAGTGAATCACATGCCAAGTTACCCTTTGATTTAATACACATAGACACTTGGGGTCCATATAAAGTATGCACTAGAGGGCACTTTAAGTACTTCCTGGCTGTGGTAGATGATAATTCCAGATACACTTGGTTGTTTCTCATGAAAAACAAATCTGATTATCTCTCTTGCCTGAAAACATTCTATAATTATGTCCACACTCATTTCAGCACCTCTATAAAGTGTATTAGGTCAGACAATGCACCAGAATTTGCTGATACACTTTGTACACAATTTTACTCATCCCATGGAATTATTCACCAAAAGTCTTGTGTTAATCGACCCTAGCAAAATGCCAGAGTCGAAAGAAAACATAGGCAAGTTCTTGAGATAGCTAGATGTTTGAAGTTTCAGTCAGGCTTATCTCTATCTTATTGGGGAGAGTTTGTTATGACAGCTGTTTACCTGATCAATAGACTACCAACTCAAGCCCTTAACTACAACATACCTTATGAAATTCTTTACAATGAATCTGTAGACTATGGTAACCTAAGAGCCTTTAGTTGTTTGACCTTAGCTGCTAATCCCAATCACACCTCAGACAAATTTGAACCAAGATCAGTGCCATGTGTTATGCTTGGATACCCACCAAACCAAAAAGGATACAAACTTTTAAACCTGTCCACCCTACAGACCTTTGTCACTAGGGATGCTATTTTCCATGAGGACATATTCCCTTTGAACCCCACCTCACCAAAACCTTACATTCAACCTAACCCTTGTACCTTGCCCACTGTTTCCAACCAACTTTTTGCTGATGATGAGTTCATAGTAAATGCAGAAGATGATGATACTGTACACACCACAACAGCTCATGATCCAACCACAAATTCACCTAACTCTGAAAACTCACCAGTACTCCCAGTGGTCAGAAGATCAACCAGAATCACTAAGCAACCAGCTTGGCTTGAAAATTATGTTCACACACTTCCCCCACAGACTAATATTGCCCAAGTTGCAGAACAACAGATACACCCTCACTTCCAATGTTTCTTAGCTTCTTTAACAAACACCACTGATCCCACAACCTACACACAAGCTGTCAAATATGAACATTGGGTCATGGCCATGAACAAAGAACTTACAGCCTTGGAAGACAATGGCACTTGGGAAATAACAACTCTCCCTCCAAATAAAAAGGCTATTGGCTGCAAATGGCTCTTTAAAACTAAGTATAACCCAGATGGAACAGTGGAGAGACATAAAGCTAGGTTAGTAGTCCTTGGTTGTAAGCAAATCTATGGGGTGGACTACATGGATACCTTTGCCCCAGTGGCCAAATTAACCACAGTAAGGACTCTGTTGGCAGTAGCTGCTGTACAAGACTGGATAACCATACAAATGGATGTCACCAATGCCTTTTTGCATGGTGACCTTCATGAAACTGTGTATATGAAGTTCCCTCAAGGCTATAAAGGGTTGGGAAGTCGAATTACAGTAAATCAACCTCTACAACAGTGTCTTGACTCTCTGAACTTAGTCTGCAAACTCTTAAAATCTCTCTATGGTTTAAAGCAAAGTCCCAGACTATGGTTCATTAAACTGTCACAAAAACTCTTGGACCTTGGATACAAACAGTCAAAAACTGACTATAGTCTGTTCACCCATACAGTTGACACCTCTATAACCCTTGTCCTGGTATATGTTGATGACTTACTTATCTCTGGCAACTCACAACAAAAAATCACAAACCTCAAACAATTATTGTCACAATCCTTTCATATGAAGGACCTTGGTAATGTTAGATATTTCTTGGGGCTAGAGATAGATAAAACTAATGCAGGATACTTTCTATCTCAGAAAAAGTATACTGTTGACCTGCTGCAGGAATTTGGGATGTCAAATGCAACCCCTGTTAGAGTACCAATGGACATACACTTGAAGCTCTGTCCAGAAAAAGGAGATGTGCTGCTGGATCCTCATCCATACCAAAGACTGTTAGGAAAATTAATTTACCTAACAGTGACCAGGCCTGACATAACTTTTCCAGTACATGTTCTAAGCCAGTTTATGCACCAGCCAACAACTGTTCATATGCAGGCAGCAAAACGTGTGCTCAGATATTTGGTGTCAAATCCTTCTCAAGGCATTCTACTGGCTAACTCATCTGCTGTGCAAATCCAGGCCTACTGTGATAGTGACTGGGCAAGCTGCCCTGCCACTAGAAAATCCACTTCAGGATTTTGTATATTGCTGGGTAATTCACCAATCTCTTGGAAATCTAAAAAGCAAAGTGTAGTTGCACGGTCTACAGCAGAAGCTGAATACCGTGCCATGGCCTTAACAGCCTGTGAGATTACCTGGCTTGCTGCTCTTCTCAAAGACATGGGAGTTGAAAACCTACCACCTGCAATACTTCAATGTGACAACATGGCTGCCATCTCCATAGCTGCAAATCATGTGCTCCACGAAAGGACCAAACATGTTGAAATCGACTGCCATTTCATCAGAGATAAAGTCAGCTCGGGGTCAATCATCACTCACCATGTTCCTTCTCACTCTCAAATAGCTGATATCATGACCAAGACATTGTCCATTAAGCAACACAATAAGCTTCTTGGCAAGCTTGGAGCTTCTGGACCACCAACAGCTCAGCTTGAAGAGGAGTAATAAAGTTACTATTCAGCACACAGCCAACACACAACTTTGTCTTATTTCTATTTCAGCATTTTGTGCACCTTGTTGCCAGTCTGTAATAAGGGTATTGTAGACTTTACTCAGGACCGTTAGAATATTCCCTATCTCTCCTTAGCATCAGGTTATACACCTATGATTGGGGAGAATAGACTAGGGTTGATATTATTATGTGGGTGTGTGTAAAAGCTGTGTTTTAAGCCTTTCTCTATTTCTGAAGATTACTTCCTGCATCCAATCATACTCTGCATTCATATATTTGTCAATAAAAGTAAATTCGAAATATTATCTCTTAGCACATTTCTAATTAAAAAAATTATTTCAATGTAATTAAGATATTTAATTTCCCCAATTTCTCAGGCAATCGCTGCAGCCTAAAACAGCCATTCAAATTAAGATATTTAAGCAATTTCAATTTCCATATGGTATCTGGAAGACTAGTAAGTTCACTGCAAAAATGCAACTGCAGATTGACCAAATTATTCAGGCCTGTAAACGAGTCTGGCAGTTGCTCAATTGCACTAAATGTTGCATCCAACGTTCTTAAGCATTTCATGTCCCCAGTTTGCTCAGGTAACCTTCTAAGTTTCTTGCAACCTTCCAATTTCAACTTGACCAATTTCTATTGAATCTGGCAGTTGCTCGATTGGGGTATAGCTTACATCAAACATCTTTAAGCATTCCATATTCCCAAATTGCTCGGGTAACTTTCCAAGCTTCTTGCAACTGTACAATTTCAGCTGAACCAAACTCTTTAAGTGAGTAACTGAATCTGGCAGTTGCTCAATTGCAGTATCACTTACATCGAGCCTCTTCAAGCCTTTCAGGTCACCCAATTCCTCTGGTAATCGTTCCAGATTACAGCAACCCCCGATATTTAAGCGTCGCAAATTATTCAATTGCTTGATCGGCTTAGGCAATCTTTTCAATTCGTAACATTCACTCAAATCCAAATGCCTCAAATTAGTTAATTGTCCAACAGCCCCTGGCAATTCTTTCAAATGCTCGCATTCATCCAAATCCAAATAAACCAAATTAGTCAAATGACCAATTGATGAATGGACTTGTAGCAGGCTTTTACAACCATGAAGCCATAACTTCTCAACCAATTTTAAATCTTTAAAGTCATGGCAAAGTTTTGGGTTCTTTGAGTAACTGAAGTTTATGTTCTTCAAACTCTGTTTTATACAACATAGGTCAACACAATTAACATTATTCAGAATAGAACTTCATTGTTACTGTAACTCTCTAAAACTTGACAACTAATAATTAAGATTTCATACCGTGACGCCCTTAGGCAATGCATTAAATTTGTTATATTATATTTCTCTTTTTACTTACCCCTAGAGTTTGCAAAGTATGGCATGGATTTTCTTGATACAATTTCAAGCGTCTGCACTTTCCATGATTAGATTCTTCAAGAATAACAGGCCTCCCCATGTCTTGAATAAGGCTATGCATCTGAAATTTATTATCCTCATCAACTGTTAGCAGACATCTTTCCACTAGGATTGGAATTCCAGCTCCAGGAGAGAAACCACAAGATCTGAATACATGAATACCTTCGTCCTTATCCTTTCCGATAAAGAAAAATACAATATCCAGGAATATTTCCTTCTCTGTCTTTCCACCTAATTCGTCGTAGCTCAGTTTTAGAATGTCATGTCTGTCTTATCAAATTTGTTCGAATATTTATTGTAGAAAGCTTTGGCAGTTGTAGTTTTCCCAATTCCGCCCATCCCACATATCCCAATGGCACGGACATCATTTGACTCAATCCTTGCTTTCTGATATATCTCTTCAACAGAGGAACCTATCCCAAATAGATATTTATCCAGGTGTACTACTTTTGCACATGTTTGTCTTGTCAGATTCTCTACAATTTCTTGTATAGTTTCCAATTCATTCCTGATTTTAGTAAAAAACATAGAACTGTAATTCTAATAGTTCATATATATGCCGTACACTAATTAAATCAGCATAAGTAATCTGCACAATATCAATGAATAATGAACTCTATGTCATATTTGTGCCAAAAAACAAATATAATTAAAGATAATAAAGATAAGGAGCAAGCATAATATCAATGAATAATGAACTCTTCCATCATACAGAGAGTTTCAAGTATCAAACCTGATATAACCTGCATCTGTTGGATAGTAACAATTATTAATTAGTAACATAATTCAGTATGCATCCTTGTTTGCTAATCGTATCCATTTTCTAGTTTCTACTACCTTGGCACCACCTTAATGTTTTAGAAGAGCTGTATTATTTGTCTGATTTTGTGCTGTCATGCACTTATATAAGTGGGGGCGCGAAATGTTAATAAAGAAATTCATTTAGTGGCTTCTACTATCACATTTTTAAAGAGATCTCTTCAGTAATAGCGTGGACGCCTTAGATAATCATAACAAAAAGAAAATAATACATTAACAAACAGAGGAACTTACTCATCTGCATCTTTTTTCAGATGGTATCCTGATAGGTCTGCGATTTCAGCAAGAGCAGATTTCCACTGCTCTATCTTATTAACAGAGTAACGCTTCTTGAGAAAATCAAGAGCATCCCCAAAACTTCCTTTCTGATGACGTAAATTTGATGGATCAACATAGTAAAATACAGGAACAACCTGATTCTCGGTTCTCCTGCAACCAAGAATCTCTACGAGCTCATCAAGGCACCATGATGAACGAGCATAGTTCTCTGAAATGACCACGACAAACATCTTTGAACTTTGGATTGCATTACATATTCCTGATGAAATTCTTTCACCCTTTTCAAGAGAAGGATCATCTCTGAAGGTTTGAATTCCTGCTTGATCCAGAGCAAAATAAAGATTGGAAATGAAATTTCTTTGTGTGTCCTTGCCATAAAAGCTCAAGAAGACATCCCAGGTAGGCAGAGATAAAGAAGAGGGAGAACAATAAGGTGCAGTTGATTGATTACTTGTGATTTCAATGGAACAAGTGCAGTGCTTCTTAGTAAAAACCAAACAGATGAGAATGGTAAGTATGATGATTACAGTAAGTACGGGCAGAACCCAAATTAAAACTACTTCTTTTGAACAATAAGGGACAGTTATGCCTTATTTAAGGTCTTATTTATCTAGGTTTTAAGGTTATGCCTGGGATAGTTGTCATATGAGTCAATGCATCGGCTGGAAATAAGAATTGAGAAGCAGAGGTATTGCTGAATGCTAATTCTAAATATCTAAACAATGATTGGCAGTGGTTCTGCTACATGACATATTCTTAGGCAATTGATGGCTTAGATCACATCCTTCGTGATAAACAGAAGCAACAGAATTCTTATAAAATGATGTATCGGTATTGTATGAATATCTTCAGAATGCGTAGAACAAAGTTGTTAAAGAATTTATGTTGTTCAAATACAAAGAAGTAAACACAAATAAGAAAAGAATAAACAATACAAGACTGAGAAGATCTAAATTCTAATCTAATGTGTCCTAATTAAGATTACATATAATTAGTAACTAAACTACAGCTCATCATGTGAATCATCATCATCTTCCGCTGTTGTTGTTGCACCAGATCTTTGATAGACAGCTGTAATAATTGGGTTGCAAACAGCTTCCACTTCCTTGAGTTTTTCATCATAATCTTCTTTTTCGACATTCTGATTATCATCCAACCACTCAAGCGCCTCCTTAACAGCTTCCTCGATCTTTTCCTTCTCTTCTGACTC
The DNA here is from genome assembly GCA_030848705.1 of Heracleum sosnowskyi. Taxonomy (NCBI): domain Eukaryota; kingdom Viridiplantae; phylum Streptophyta; class Magnoliopsida; order Apiales; family Apiaceae; genus Heracleum; species Heracleum sosnowskyi. The sequence goes on from CM061237.1 coordinate 17,861,001, forward strand.
TAATTTGTCTGAAAGCTTGTCCTTGTCATTGATCTGATTCTTCATGTTGTAAATGTACGTCTCTAAGTGGTTTCTTGCCTCAATTTTTTCTCTAGCTTTCTTGTCTTCCTCCGCAAACTCCTCACTTTCTCGGACCATACGTTCAATCTCCTCCTGACTCAGATCACCTTTTTCATTGGTGATTGTGATCTTTTGTGTTTTTCCTGAGGCCTTGTCTTCTGCCCTTATGTTTAGAATGCTGTTTTCATCAACTTCAAATGTGACTTCAATTTGAGGAGTTCCTCTGCAAAAAAAAACGCAAGCAAGTTATTGGAATCTAAGAGGCTAAATATGGATTATTAATGTTCAGATATATATATGGTCCAAGTACACACCTTGGAGCTGGAGGTATTCCAGTTAGATCAAATGTCCCAAGCAGCCTACAATCTTTTGTAAGACTTCTTTCACCTTCATACACCTGTAAAAGATTTAAGCTCAAGTTAGAAACAAATTTATGTTTGACAAGATTATAGCTTTCAGAACTAAGTAGCACTGGATATAATATTGCTAATGTAGGAAGATTATAGTACCTTGATGGAGACAGTAGTCTGTTGATCCTGGTAAGTAGTAAAAGTTTGTGACTTTTTGGTTGGTATAGCAGTATTTCTTGGAACTAACTTAGTCATCACGCCGCCAACAGTCTCAATGCCAAGTGTGAGAGGGGTCGCATCTATTACTAGCAGACCTGATTGAAAAATTAAAAATAAGTTTCAAAATTAAAGCCTGGTAGCAACATAATGTTAAAATTTTGTAAGAATATGAGAGATACCTTTTGTTTCCTCGCCACCTTCTCCGCTTAAGATCCCTGCTTGTACAGTAGCACCAAAAGCTACAGCTTCGTCAGGGTTCACGCCTTTACTAAGCTCCTTTCCATCAAAATAATCACTTAGAAGCTGTTGGACTTTGGGAATTCTGGTGCTTCCACCGACAAGGACAATTTCATCAATTTGATGTTTCTCCAGATTAGCGTCCTGCATAGCCTTCTTCACGGGGCCCATTGTCTTTCGGAAAAGATCACTGTTCAACTCCTCAAAGCGAGCTCGAGTTAGTGGTTCTGAGAAATCCACGCCATCAAAGAGTGACTCAATCTCTAGTCGGACTTGATGTTGGTTGCTCAAAGCTCTCTTGGCGCGCTCAGCTTCCTTTCTAAGTTTGCCAAGAGCTCTGTTGTCCTTGCTGATGTCCTTATTGTACTTTTTATTGATCAACTTGATGAAGTACTCCATAATTCTCTGATCAAAATCTTCACCTGCACATTATATAAGCAAGCATGAAATCAGAAACTAATTCGTACAATTCAAACTTGCTATACTAAGAGAGCTCCGTCAAAAATATATATAAGAAATTAAGATATATTCAAAGAACAAAAGTGGTAGATTATTACCTCCCAGATGAGTGTCACCACTAGTGGCAAGAACCTCAAAAACACCATTATCAATTGTCAATACACTGACATCAAAAGTCCCTCCACCAAGGTCAAACACAAGGATGTTCTTTTCGCTACCTTTCTGGTCCAACCCATAGGCAATAGCAGCTGCAGTTGGTTCGTTAATGATCCTCACCACATTAAGACCAGCTATAGTGCCAGCATCCTTGGTAGCCTGTCGCTGGGCGTCATTAAAATAAGCTGCATTTTTCACATCATCAGGCACATTAGTATTTTATTACATTCTTAAATAATAAAGAACACAACAAAGATTGCTCAAGGAAACTTCATACCAGGAACGGTAATAACAGCATTCTTGACTTTCTCGCCAAGGAATGCTTCCGCTGTCTCCTTCATCTTTGTCAAAACCATTGCGCTAATTTCCTCTGGACTAAACACCTTGGTCTCTCCATCCTTAACCTTGACTTGTATGTAAGGCTTTCCATCCTTATTAACAATATTGTAAGGAACTAGCTTCCTGTCTCTTTGAACGTCTTTGTCCTCAAATCTATACAATTTTACATTAAAAACATCAGATACAATCCTTCAACTACAACCGACACACACAAAAAAAAAACACAGGGTGAAAGAAAATCTTACTGTCTTCCAATGAGTCTTTTGACATCAAAGATCGTCCTCTCGGAATTAGCTGCAGCTTGGTTCTTTGCTGCCTCGCCAATTAATCGCTCACCATCCGTGAAGCCTACCCACGACGGGGTAATCCGATTACCCTGGTCATTCGCTATGATCTCAACTTTACCATTTTTGTAAACACCAACACAAGAATAAGTTGTTCCAAGATCTATTCCAATCACTCTCTCTAGTTTCTCGGATTCTTTTTTCGCAACAGAACATGTAAACAAGCTTCCTGTTCAAGAGAATAACAACAACATTAGTTTTAAGCAACATAAACACATAATATAACATACATGCCTAGCTAAACTTCAAAACTAAACAAGTTTTTTTTTTTTGAAATCCCGATTTTTAGTTAAAAATCAGTAAAAACGATAAAAAAAAAAAAGGGTTACACAAAAATTAGCTTGTTTTAACATAAAACAGAACTGTCCTGCTTACCTATCAACACAATTCCAAGGACAACGATCAGAGAGCGGCTCATCCAAGAAGAAAGTCCCATGGTTTCAAGCTCCGTACGTTAGATTCCCTTAGCTTTTGGTTGATTTAAACATGCAACAAAGGTTAGCTTATATAAGGTACGGGGTACTACTTGTCGGACTAGGTTTGGAATTTTAAATGACGAGTAAACATGTCATATTCGATTACGTGGACCAATCAGATTTGAGCTATTTGTTGTTCGACAGTTATTCGTTTTATTTTATCATCATATACTATTTTGGAACGCAAAGCCTAATACTACAACTTCTTTTTGTTTTTCCAAAAGAAATAGAATGCCTTTAAAAATCCAATTTATAACAAGGAATATATATATATTAACCCTAGCTACTTAGATTTCTACCTTTAAAAAAACGGCAAATTAGATTTTCTTTTCCAGAAAAATAGAATTCTTTTAAAATTATGACAGATATCGAGATTATAATAATTATTTAGCCTGAAAGAGGGAAAATATACTAGGCTTCTTAAAAATCTTTCAAATTTTCTTGGTAAGGATGTAAAAAAATAGCAAAAGATGAATTTATTTATTTTGAATTTTTTTGACAGGTATTTATTTTGAATTATTTGTTGTAAAGGTACGAATTTTTTACAAATTATGTGCAAAAATATTGCTTTACATTCCAATGAAACAAATATGTAAGACCCACTAATATCTCACAAATTTATCACATAATTTATTTTTTTACTGCAAAGTTCTTTTTACCCATTAACTCATTTCTGACATTTTTCTTTTGGAGGAACGAAAAAATTAAAATTTTGAGTTTCAAATCAAGTTCAAGTTAATACTGTATAAGAATATACTAGCCTATAACCCGTGCGAAGCACGGATCGAGAATAAAAATTAAATTATTAAAATAAAATTTGAATATTGAGTATAAAAATAATTAATAAATATTAATTTAAATATGTTGATTTGTAGAATTCAATGTGAAATTTAAATGAAAGTCTATAATAGATAAAGACTATTTAATTAAATAGTTATGATAATGAATCCTGGTGAAATCAAAGAAGTTAAATTTAATAAATAAATAACTTGTATAAATATGTAGTAGCAACAACAAATCGAACCTGAGTTTTAGTACTATTGTGTTTCAATGAAAATAATTAAGTAGTGAAAAATGTAGAAAAAATGGATAAAGTGGTGGGACAAAATCAACATTTAATGTATAATGTGAGGATAGTAGTGGAAAGTAGTAAAAGTAGTTGATTTTTATATTATAAAAGTTTACTAATTTTGGAAAGTTTAGAAATGTAAAGAATTGATAAGGACATCCAAAAAGGAAAGTGTAAAGAAATTGTTGAAAGAGAGGGGTAGTATTTTTGTTGGAGTTTACTTTTAGTACATAAGTATGATACTTCACTTGCCGGTAGATTTCTAGTATGTAACTTGACTATCGTTGGCAATTAATTTAATTTAATAATAATAATTATATTAATTTTGAATTAAACTAATTATGTATTAAACTAAAAATTATATGTGTATATCGTAGTATACATGAAATATCATACCTTTTAAGAGGGAGTTATGATTTAAAAAGTATAGATTAGTTTTTATATTAACAATATTTTAAAAACTAATTAAGCATATCTATATGACATACCACACCATTAATAGGAGTTTCTAATTTTAGTAAAGAGATTAATTTTTAATTTAATAATAGTCAATTTGAAATTAAATCAATTATATTAAATTAATAATTATATGTATACAACAATATACATGGCATACCATATTAAGAAGGAGTTTCTGCTTATTTTTAAAACTAATTAAGTATATCTACATGATATACCACACGGGGTTTCTAATTTTAGTAAATAGGTTAATTTTTAATTTTATAATAGTTAATTTGAAATTAAATCAATTATATTAAACTAATTAAATTAATAATTACATGTATACCGCAGTATACATGACATACCATTAAGAAGGGGTTTCTGCTTTTAGTATAGAAAAATATAGATTAGTTTTTATATTAACAATATTTTTAAAATTAATTAAGCATATATACATGACATATCACACCATTAATAGGAGTTTCTAGTTTTAGTAAAGAGATTAATTTTTAATTTAATAATAGTCAATTTGAAATTAAATCAATTATATTAATTAATAATTATATGTATACCGCAATATACATAACATACCATACCATTAAGAAGTAGTTTCTCCTTATTTTTAAAACTAATTCAGTATATCTACATGACATACCACACAATTAATAGGGGTTTCTAATTTTAGTAAAGAGATTAATTTTTAATTTTATAATAGTTAATTTGAAATTAAATCAATTATATTAAACTAATGAAATTAATAATTACATATATACCGCGGTATATAAAAAGAGGTTTCTGCTTTTAGTATAGAGTATAGATACAAAAACTACAAGTCAATCTGAAAATTATTAATATCCAGGTGCCACATTACATAGAACACAAACCATAGGTATATGATGATCATGGACAGGCCAATATGCCCATATCAAAGATCGAAGCCATTGAAATCAAGTGTGTTTTCACCAACGTTCATCATTTACTAAATAGTTACAACATTTATGTTCGAATTAAGATGATAACACAACTCTTAAAATGAATGCAACCATAAAACTTCGACTTGCACTGTGGTATTTTCGAATTCGGAAGTTCCACAAGGTGCATATTCATCCATTCCTGATAACTTGAAGAAGCTCTGTTACATGACCTTTTTATCTCTCTGAAATACTAGACACCTCAACTTAGCACCATCAGTTTCATCAATTTGTACTGATAAGGTCCTCGTATTGAACAACCTCTGCCTACATCCTCCACCAAAAAACTCGAAGTCTGATACCACTGTCTCTCATTCCCCCATATGGCTGATACCTGCAATGAGTGAAATATATATAAATGAAGTTGCCAATTCAGTATGACTCTTTTCGTATTGTCCAGTCGAGGCAAGTATTAAGATTGAGATTTTCTTAATTGAAATTGTCGAATTTACTTTACAGTAGCTTAAAATTTTCATCTGCTAGAGAATCCTAGAAGACATTTGTACTAGTTTCCACACTTTCTTATCAAAACATCATGCACAGGCACTTCTATTAAAATTTTAGACCTTTGTTTGGACGGCCAGCATCGAAATCAATGCTGATAAACTCGACCTAACTTGTAATTCCAGAAAGTTGGCTTTCTACACAAATTATTAATCAAAAAGCGCATCTATTTGTTATATCAATCTCGTAATCTTAACCAACATCCTTGTCAAACTAAATAGGAGCCCAAAAATAATATTGAATTCTTTAAACATGAACCGTAATATGAAGAGTACCATATAGTTTTGAATAGGAGATAACTGCAAAGAAAGCTTACGTGAGCCAATCTACAGGATCCAATCTCTGTGCAAGACCATTAATTAATCCATCTATGCGCGCTCTCTCTTGGCTGATTGCATTTTCTGTTTGGCTTCTATCTTGTTTCTTTTCAGAAGAAGGTTCTACTTCTGGAGCTCCGGAAACAACCTTTCATCCATTGAAATCACCCCCTGATAGAAAGTCAGCAAAAGAGCCTAGATCTAAAAGAATTTGCAGCACCCCTTTTTTTGATACCCTAGTATCAAAAACCTCTTCGTTGGAAAGGAAATCTCCGTATATATTAAAGACATGCATAACATATATTAAATGATATAAAACATTTCATGTGTCCTCATCACCTAAAAACACTTCTTGGTATAAAGTTTTAAAGAGAAGGCAATGAACAGCTGTGTAGGAGAAAACTTGAATATGAAACTGATTCCAGAGAATTCTGTAATCTTCACACTAAGGACCACACTAACAACCTATGACCTTATATGCCTTACAACGCTCCTACCATAACAAACTATCACAAGTGCCAGGCTACCCCTGGTCTTGACAAAATAAGCTGGACCTACTATTAAGTCTGTGGACAAATCCCAATCAGCACAATACGACCCTACACATCAACCAGTTTACATGAATCATTAGTGGTTGATTTTTTTAAGAACATTAAACAGTAAATGACTAAGTAAAGTAAACTGCAGCCAAGTCATATCATCACATCGTCTTTGGTAACTGCATCTTCATTACTCCCCCTCAAGTGGAGTGGAGGCTTTGTCGAGGCTCCAATCTTGCGAACTAAGTAGTTGTGTTGTTTCACAGTTAAGGGTTTTGTGAGAACATCGGCAAGCTGCGAATGTGAGGGCACATGAGTAGTAGTAACTGCTCCTTCAACAATCTTATCACGTATGAAATGACAGTCGATTTCGATGTGTTTCGTGCGCTCGTGAAATACTGGGTTCGCAGCAATGGAGAGGGCTGCTTGATTATCACTCTTGATGATGGTTGGTGGTAGATCAGTGAGTCCCATATCCTTCAGTAATGATGAAAGCCAAGTTACCTCGCAACAAGTGAGAGCCATGGCTCTATATTCTGCTTCAGCGGTGGAACGAGCTACCAATGATTGTTTTTTGGTTTTCCACGAAATTGGAGATGTTCCCAGCAACACACAGTAGCCAGAAGTGGATTTACGAGTAGTTGGGCAGCTGGCCCAGTCACTGTCACAGTAGGCAGTGAGCTGGGCAGCAGATGAGGATGCAAGCAATATTCCTTGTGCAGGGTTGTTCAAGAGATACCTCAAGACACGTTTAGCAGCTTGCATGTGGATGTTCGTTGGCTTTTGCATGAATTGTGCCAGATTATGGACTGGAAACGATAGGTCCGGGCGAGTGATGGTCAAGTAAATGAGTTTCCCCATTAACCGCTGAAATGGAGTGGGATCTGACAGCACTTCACCTTTGTCTGGTGTCAAGGTCATATTGGCATCCATGGGGAGTTTCAGTGGGGTTGCAGCTAGCATCCCGAATTCTTTCAGCAGATCCATGGTATATTTTTTTTGGGAAATGAAAAACCCATCTGCACTGCGATCAATTTCCAAACCCAGAAAATAATTCACTGGTCCTAAGTCCTTGATGTTGAAGTGAGTTGCCAGCATACCCTTTAATGCCTTGATCGATTCCTGACGGTTGCTGGCTATGAGTATGTCGTCAACGTATATTAAGACCAATGTAATATCAACATTGGTGACCTGAGAATACAAGCTTTAGTCTGCCTTTGAGTGTTTGAAACCATTAGTCACAAGCGTGACAGACAATTTGTGGTGCCATTGTCTTGAGGCTTGGCGTAGACCATACAATGCTTTTCGCAACCTGCATACCCATTGTGTCACCGCTTTATTTTATGCCTTTGCAGCACTGACTGAGATTCGACTTCCTTGCCCATAGTAGCCTTGAGGCATAGTCATATAGACTGTTTCTTACAAATCCCCATTTAAAAAGGCATTCGACACGTCCAGTTGATCCACAAACCAGTTCTTTAATGCAGCAACTGCTAGAAGTGCTCTAACTGTCGTCATTTTGGCTACAGGGGCGAACGTCTCGACATAATCGATACCATACTTCTGTTTGTATCCAAATATCACAAGTCTCTCCTTGTATTTTTCAACTGTTCCATCTGGTTTGAACTTGGTTTTGAAAATCCATTTGTTTCCAATGGCCTTCCTGTTTGGTGGCAGCTCGGTCACATCCCATGTATGATTTTTCTCCAATGCTTCCAATTCTTGGTTCATCGCATCCACCCAATGTGGAATCCGTACTTCTTGGTGAAAGTATTGAGGATCAGTTTGAGGCATGATAGCAGCCATGAAGCTGTGAAAGTCATGACTGATGTCCTGTGACGTTACTGCAGATGCCATCATGGCAGATTTAGAGTATGGAGTAACAAAATCCTCCATCCAAGCTGGGTGTTTTGACTGTCGTGTGGGCCTCCTTTGCACCATCTCTGGTGGTGTTTCCTGGATTATTTCACTAGTACCCGGAACAGTCTCATTTTCACTTGCATTTTCTGTCATTGCTCCCATTTCCTGATCTGGTTGCGTATGTGATAACTGGTGCTCCTCATCAAATTCTTCATTCAAAATTTCTTCAACATATCGTCCAGAATCAATCAGAGGCACAACAGTGGGCAATGGTTGCATATACGGTTTGCTGGTGTTGACATTAAGGGAAAAGACATCCTCATGGGAGATGACATGTCTGGAGATTATGGTTTGCCTTTTTGAGATATTCAGAAGTCTATATCCCTTGGTGTTGCTGGGATATCCAATGAAGACGCACGCTATCCCTCTTGGTGCAAACTTATCACTTCCTCGAGGAGAATTGTGTGCAAAGGCTAGGCACCCAAATACTTTCATTCGATCATAATCCACCTTTTCCTTGAACAATGCTTCATATGGTGTGGCAAATTTGAGTGCCACATTTGGCAACCTATTGATGATATACACCGCTGTTAGAACACAATCCCCCCAATGCACCAATGACAGCTCAGATTGGAACCGTAAGGCTCTTGCAACTTCCAAGACATGCCTATGTTTCCGTTCTACTCTCGCGTTTTGCTGCGGAGTATAGGGACATGATAATTGATGTACAATTCCCTTTGCAGCAAAGTGCATAGCACAAGCCTTGTCAGCAAATTCCAAGGCATTGTCCGACCTTATGCTTCGAATTTTTCCTTTGAATTGGTTATCAACATACTTTTCAAATGCCATTAGCGTATTTAAATATTCAGATTTCTTCTCTATGAGGTACACCCATGTCATCCTAGTGTTGTCATCCACCAACGTCAAGAAGAAGCGAAATTTTCCTCTTGTGGTGACCTTATACGGTCCCCATATGTCTGCGTGCACTAGCTCGAAAGGTGAAGAAGCATGTGACTGGCTAGTGGAAAAACTGATTTTGGTCATTTTAGAGAGGGGACAAGTGAAACATACCAGTTCCTTTTTGAGTGAGAGAAATGGCTTGACACAATCAATGTGTTGTAGCTTTGATATGGAAGCGTGTCCCAGCCTTTTGTGCCAAGTAGCAAACTGGTTTTAACTTTCACTTTTGCCTTTGTTATTCTGCACTTCTTTCGAGCTTTGACCTGTCATTGCCACTTTTGGTGACTTGTTGTTGTCAAGGTAGTACAAACCTTGTTTCAGTTCTCCTTTACCAATAACTCCCCCTGTCAACGAGTCCACAATCTTACATTCATTCAAATGAAATGTTACATGACATCTAGTCCCTTGTGCCAATTTATGTATTGACAGCAAGTTGTGATTAAATTGTGGTACGTGCAGCACATCGATCAGTTTCAGCCCACAAGGTAACACTACATCTCCAATGTGCTTAATCACTGCAGTTGCACCTGTTGGTAGATGTATTATGAAATTTGATGGTGCCAATCTCACATTTTCCATATCGTTAAGTGAAAACGACATGTGGTCGGACGCACCAGAATCAATGATCCACTCAAACTTTCCTTTCGCTTTGTCTTGGCCATTGCACACCATCCCAGAAAAGCCATAGTCAATCTCCTCATCCGTTTCCGAATCCCTTTGATTCGCCCCACCATTTTTGGGAATTAACTTCAATATTTGATCAATTTGTTGTTGTGTCATTGTTATTGACTGTTGATCTATCACAGTACCCTGAGCATTGTTTGCCATCTTTGGAAAACCACCTCTATCTTTTGACCACTTTCCAGGAGTTGGTTTTTGCATCCCAGGTTTACACTTGTAATGCCATTTCGGGTAACCAATCACCTCCCAACACTTGTCTCTTGTGTGTCCTTTCCTACCACATAATGCACACTCAAAGATTTTGTCTCCAACCTTCTTACTGAACATTTCCATTACATCGGTTTCTCCCAAGACTCCATGTGACAACACTTCCTTTTGAGACTCCTCCTGCTGGATTACAGCACACGTTATTTCAACACTAGGGAGTGGGCTCATCATCAAAAGTTGACTCCGTTGTGCACTGTACATATCATCTAACCCATTTAGAAATTGAAAAAGCTTTGACTCCTCTCTTAAATTTTCTATAGCTTTCAACAACTTTGTCACTTCAGGGGTTACATCAGCGATTGTGGGCAGTATACTCATTGACTCAATCTCTTCCTACAAGCTACTCATGCGAGTGTAATAGTCACTGATTTTCATACCACTTTGTTTTAGACTGAACAGATCCTTATTTAATTTGTACTTTCTAGAACCATTCGTCACAAGAAATCTTTTCTCAAGTTGTTTCCACACATCATATGCACTGTTTATGAACAAGACAGAGGATTTAATATTATTTGAGATGTTGTTGTGAATCCAAGAAATTACCAGGTTGTTACATGTATCCCACTGCGTCGCTTCCACTGAATCTGTCAAGCTTCTTGTCACTGACCATCAACAAATCCTGATTTTCTCTTTGCCGCTAGTTGAATCTCAAACGATCTTTTCCATGTTCTGTAGTCCCCTGCCCCTTGCAGCTTTGGCACGCTCACTGAGGTTGGACCATCTGAGGGGTGTACAAAGAGGGGGTTCTGCAGATCTGTGAACGATAACTTTCCTGTAGCCATGAGTTTTTACTAGAGAAGGGTGTAATGACACTGACCACACACACACTTTTCCACACACCAATGAAGGTAAACAATGATCACTGGACTACAGATTTACACTCGGACACTTTTATCAATTTAAATTTATCTCTCTAATGCAGCTATTCAATGCAGCTCTGATACCATATAAAGTTTTAAAGAGAAGGCAATGAATAGATGTGTAGGAGAAAACTTGAATATGAAACTGATTCCATAGAATTCTGTAATCTTCACACTAAGGACCACACTAACAACCTATGGCCTTATATGCCTTACAACGCTCCTACCATAACAAACTATCACAAGTGCCAGGCTACCCCTGGTCTTGACAAAATAAGCTGGACCTACTATTAAGTCTGTGGACAAATCCCAATCAGCACAATACGACCCTACACATCAACCAGTTTACATGAATCATTAGTGGTTGATTTTATTTAAGAACATTAAACAGTAAAGGACTAAGTAAAGTAAACTGCAGCCAAGTCATATCGTCACATCATCTTTGGTAACTGCATCTTCATTACTTGGTTTATTGTACAATTCTCCATGAAGCAACCATAAAAATTCTAATGCAAATTACCAAATCAAATATATATTACTGCTGTTTCCATCTCTATGAAAGCAGAGATCATATCAATATGCTAAATCTTATAGAAAATACAATACAATCCAGTATAGAACCGAACTAAAGTACCTTCTCCAAACACGTTGAGGCAAATTTCTGCAATATAATTCTGTCGAGAACATGGCCACCAGCTCTACGAACTTCTACACATGCTTGATTCAGAAATAAGGTAATACTAGCCTATAACCCGTGCGAAGCACGGATCGAGAATAAAAATTAAATTATTAAAATAAAATTTGAATATTTAGTATAAAAATAATTAATAAATATTAATTTAAATATGTTGATTTGTAGAATTCAATGTGAAATTTAAATGAAAGTCTATAATAGATAAAGACTATTTAATTAAATAGTTATGATAATGAATCCTGGTGAAATCAAAGAAGTTAAATTTAATAAATAAATAACTTGTATAAATATGTAGTAGCAACAACAAATCGAACCTGAGTTTTAGTACTATTGTGTTTCAATGAAAAGAAGTTTCCAAATTATTTCTATATATCTGGTCATTCCCGCTGGAGCTCGAACCCGAACAATTCCCCAAATTCCCGACCCGATTGAGGTGGGGAACATATCGAGATCGAGCGGCCGTAATAGTAATGCAATAGTAAGAGAGATAGTAATTACATTAATAGAGAGTTATTGTATAACTTATAGTATAAAATGTAATAGTTATAAATATAGCGTATATATTAATTGTATTATTATGCAATTTTATATTAATTGTATTAAAAAAATTATTAATTGTATTATAAATTTTTATTATGCAATTTTTTACAAATTTGAAAATAGAAATTAATTATTCTTATTAAAATAATTATTATTTTACTAATAAATAAATGCTTCTTGTGTGCTGGTGGGTGTTCAAGCAAGATCTCTTGGGTCTAGTGTATAGGTAATGTTAATGGATAAAAAATTTCTTAAGTTTATCGGTTATCAACTTACCATTATGCGTATTAAAAAATTTTAGTAGCAAAAAAATATTGTATGAAAACAATGTAATATTTGTGATTGAGTTTACTTTTAGTACATAATGTTTTAAGTGTTTAACTATGATATTTACCCCTCTCGATATCAGTTCAAACAACACCAAGTTGTTGGTAGATTTCTAGTATACAATTTTGCTATTGTTGACAATTAATTTAATCTTATAATGATAATTTTATTTTTGAATTAAACTAATTAAACTCATAATTATATGTGTATACCGCGGTATACATAACATATCATACGTTTAAGAGGAAGTTATGTTTTTAAAAAGTATAGATTAGTTTATATTTTAATAACAATAATTAAATAAATTTGGAATTAAGCTAACAATATTTTTAAAACTAATTAAGTTAATAATTATGTGTATATCGCGATATATATGGCATACCATACTATTAAGATGAGGTTTCTGCTTTAAATTCAGAGATTAATTTTTAATTAAATAATAATTAATACGAAATTAAATCAATTATATTAAGCTAATTAAACTAATAATTATATGTATATTGCGGTATATATGGCATACCATACCATCAAGAGAGGGTTTCTGTTTTTTAATATAGAGTATAGATTTCTTAAGTTTATCGGTTACCAACTTATCTTTATGCGTGTTAAAAAAATTTAGGAGCAAAAAAACATTGTATGAAAACAATGTACTCCCTCCGTCCCACCCGTTTGTTTACATTTGGGTTGTGCATGGAGGTTAAGAAAAAATAATTAAGTAGTGGAAAATGTAGAAAAAATGGATAAAGTGGTGGGACAAAATCAATATTTAATGTATAATGTGAGGATAGTAGTGGAAAGTAGTAGAAGTAGTTGATTTTTATATTATAAAAGTTTACTAGTTTTGGAAAGTTTAGAAATGTAAAGAATTGATAAGGACATCCAAAAAGGAAAGTGTAAAGAAATTGTTGAAAGAGAGGGGTAATATTTTTGTTGGAGTTTACTTTTAGTACATAAGTATGATACTTCACCTCTCGATATCAATTCAAAAACGTTGCCGGTAGATTTCTAGTATGTAACTTGACTATCGTTGGCAATTAATTTAATTTAATAATAATAATTATATTAATTTTGAATTAAACTAATTATGTATTAAACTAAAAATTATATGTGTATATCGTAGTATACATGAAATATCATACCTTTTAAGAGGGAGTTATGATTTAAAAAGTATAGATTAGTTTTTATATTAACAATATTTTAAAAACTAATTAAGCATATCTATATGACATACCACACCATTAATAGGAGTTTCTAATTTTAGTAAAGAGATTAATTTTTAATTTAATAATAGTCAATTTGAAATTAAATCAATTATATTAAATTAATAATTATATGTATACAACAATATACATGGCATACCATATTAAGAAGGAGTTTCTGCTTATTTTTAAAACTAATTAAGTATATCTACATGATATACCACACGGGGTTTCTAATTTTAGTAAATAGGTTAATTTTTAATTTTATAATAGTTAATTTGAAATTAAATCAATTATATTAAACTAATTAAATTAATAATTACATGTATACCGCAGTATACATGACATACCATTAAGAAGGGGTTTCTGCTTTTAGTATAGAAAAATATAGATTAGTTTTTATATTAACAATATTTTTAAAATTAATTAAGCATATATACATGACATATCACACCATTAATAGGAGTTTCTAGTTTTAGTAAAGAGATTAATTTTTAATTTAATAATAGTCAATTTGAAATTAAATCAATTATATTAATTAATAATTATATGTATACCGCAATATACATAACATACCATACCATTAAGAAGTAGTTTCTCCTTATTTTTAAAACTAATTCAGTATATCTACATGACATACCACACAATTAATAGGGGTTTCTAATTTTAGTAAAGAGATTAATTTTTAATTTTATAATAGTTAATTTGAAATTAAATCAATTATATTAAACTAATGAAATTAATAATTACATATATACCGCGGTATATAAAAAGAGGTTTCTGCTTTTAGTATAGAGTATAGATACAAAAACTACCAAGTCAATCTGAAAATTATTAATATCCAGGTGCCACATTACATAGAACACAAACCATAGGTATATGATGATCATGGACAGGCCAATATGCCCATATCAAAGATCGAAGCCATTGAAATCAAGTGTGTTTTCACCAACGTTCATCATTTACTAAATAGTTACAACATTTATGTTCGAATTAAGATGATAACACAACTCTTAAAATGAATGCAACCATAAAACTTCGACTTGCACTGTGGTATTTTCGAATTCGGAAGTTCCACAAGGTGCATATTCATCCATTCCTGATAACTTGAAGAAGCTCTGTTACATGACCTTTTTATCTCTCTGAAATACTAGACACCTCAACTTAGCACCATCAGTTTCATCAATTTGTACTGATAAGGTCCTCGTATTGAACAACCTCTGCCTACATCCTCCACCAAAAAACTCGAAGTCTGATACCACTGTCTCTCATTCCCCCATATGGCTGATACCTGCAATGAGTGAAATATATATAAATGAAGTTGCCAATTCAGTATGACTCTTTTCGTATTGTCCAGTCGAGGCAAGTATTAAGATTGAGATTTTCTTAATTGAAATTGTCGAATTTACTTTACAGTAGCTTAAAATTTTCATCTGCTAGAGAATCCTAGAAGACATTTGTACTAGTTTCCACACTTTCTTATCAAAACATCATGCACAGGCACTTCTATTAAAATTTTAGACCTTTGTTTGGACGGCCAGCATCGAAATCAATGCTGATAAACTCGACCTAACTTGTAATTCCAGAAAGTTGGCTTTCTACACAAATTATTAATCAAAAAGCGCATCTATTTGTTATATCAATCTCGTAATCTTAACCAACATCCTTGTCAAACTAAATAGGAGCCCAAAAATAATATTGAATTCTTTAAACATGAACCGTAATATGAAGAGTACCATATAGTTTTGAATAGGAGATAACTGCAAAGAAAGCTTACGTGAGCCAATCTACAGGATCCAATCTCTGTGCAAGACCATTAATTAATCCATCTATGCGCGCTCTCTCTTGGCTGATTGCATTTTCTGTTTGGCTTCTATCTTGTTTCTTTTCAGAAGAAGGTTCTACTTCTGGAGCTCCGGAAACAACCTTTCATCCATTGAAATCACCCCCTGATAGAAAGTCAGCAAAAGAGCCTAGATCTAAAAGAATTTGCAGCACCCCTTTTTTTGATACCCTAGTATCAAAAACCTCTTCGTTGGAAAGGAAATCTCCGTATATATTAAAGACATGCATAACATATATTAAATGATATAAAACATTTCATGTGTCCTCATCACCTAAAAACACTTCTTGGTATAAAGTTTTAAAGAGAAGGCAATGAACAGCTGTGTAGGAGAAAACTTGAATATGAAACTGATTCCAGAGAATTCTGTAATCTTCACACTAAGGACCACACTAACAACGTATGACCTTATATGCCTTACAACGCTCCTACCATAACAAACTATCACAAGTGCCAGGCTACCCCTGGTCTTGACAAAATAAGCTGGACCTACTATTAAGTCTGTGGACAAATCCCAATCAGCACAATACGACCCTACACATCAACCAGTTTACATGAATCATTAGTGGTTGATTTTTTTAAGAACATTAAACAGTAAATGACTAAGTAAAGTAAACTGCAGCCAAGTCATATCATCACATCGTCTTTGGTAACTGCATCTTCATTACTCCCCCTCAAGTGGAGTGGAGGCTTTGTCGAGGCTCCAATCTTGCGAACTAAGTAGTTGTGTTGTTTCACAGTTAAGGGTTTTGTGAGAACATCGGCAAGCTGCGAATGTGAGGGCACATGAGTAGTAGTAACTGCTCCTTCAACAATCTTATCACGTATGAAATGACAGTCGATTTCGATGTGTTTCGTGCGCTCGTGAAATACTGGGTTCGCAGCAATGGAGAGGGCTGCTTGATTATCACTCTTGATGATGGTTGGTGGTAGATCAGTGAGTCCCATATCCTTCAGTAATGATGAAAGCCAAGTTACCTCGCAACAAGTGAGAGCCATGGCTCTATATTCTGCTTCAGCGGTGGAACGAGCTACCAATGATTGTTTTTTGGTTTTCCACGAAATTGGAGATGTTCCCAGCAACACACAGTAGCCAGAAGTGGATTTACGAGTAGTTGGGCAGCTGGCCCAGTCACTGTCACAGTAGGCAGTGAGCTGGGCAGCAGATGAGGATGCAAGCAATATTCCTTGTGCAGGGTTGTTCAAGAGATACCTCAAGACACGTTTAGCAGCTTGCATGTGGATGTTCGTTGGCTTTTGCATGAATTGTGCCAGATTATGGACTGGAAACGATAGGTCCGGGCGAGTGATGGTCAAGTAAATGAGTTTCCCCATTAACCGCTGAAATGGAGTGGGATCTGACAGCACTTCACCTTTGTCTGGTGTCAAGGTCATATTGGCATCCATGGGGAGTTTCAGTGGGGTTGCAGCTAGCATCCCGAATTCTTTCAGCAGATCCATGGTATATTTTCTTTGGGAAATGAAAAACCCATCTGCACTGCGATCAATTTCCAAACCCAGAAAATAATTCACTGGTCCTAAGTCCTTGATGTTGAAGTGAGTTGCCAACATACCCTTTAATGCCTTGATCGATTCCTGACGGTTGGTGGCTATGAGTATGTCGTCAACGTATATTAAGACCAATGTAATATCAACATTGGTGACCTGAGAATACAAGCTTTAGTCTGCCTTTGAGTGTTTGAAACCATTAGTCACAAGCGTGACAGACAATTTGTGGTGCCATTGTCTTGAGGCTTGGCGTAGACCATACAATGCTTTTCGCAACCTGCATACCCATTGTGTCACCGCTTTATTTTCTGCCTTTGCAGCACTGACTGAGATTCGACTTCCTTGCCCATAGTAGCCTTGAGGCATAGTCATATAGACTGTTTCTTCCAAATCCCCATTTAAAAAGGCATTCGACACGTCCAGTTGATCCACAAACCAGTTCTTTAATGCAGCAACTGCTAGAAGTGCTCTAACTGTCGTCATTTTGGCTACAGGGGCGAACGTCTCGACATAATCGATACCATACTTCTGTTTGTATCCAAATATCACAAGTCTCTCCTTGTATTTTTCAACTGTTCCATCTGGTTTGAACTTGGTTTTGAAAATCCATTTGTTTCCAATGGCCTTCCTGTTTGGTGGCAGCTCGGTCACATCCCATGTATGATTTTTCTCCAATGCTTCCAATTCAACAATGAAAAAGTTTATTAGTTTCACATATTTAAATAAATCTTGGAGTATTTGACATTTAAACAGAATTTACATATACTACAAGTTGTCGAATCAAATCAAAGCTCACAGCAGGCTCTGATACCATGTTATCAGGTGCACAACGAAGATTAACATTCATTGTAGAACAATAACAAAGCAGTAACTGAAATGTTTCATTACAAACTGTATATGCAATCTATTGTCTTTGAAGAGAACAAGAAGAAGAGAGATTACTTGAGAGAAGAAGAGAGTTCTGAGAGAGATGTTTATTAGATACGGAAAGAGTGAATCTACTAAAGCTAAATAAAGGAAAACAAACTCTAACAACCCTAACAAACTTTCGCAACAATCACTGTGGCAATCACTTCTGATGTGGATTGGTTTGCTGACTTGGAAACTCCAGCTGTACTACTAGTGTCATGTTCAATATTAATCAAATACTTTCCAAAAATATCCCCATTAACATCGGAAAGCATGCGAAGGCCACAAGCATCAAACCATTCCAAACAAAAGCGGCGTTTAGTTTGGTCGAACAAACCAATTTGGGTAACAGCAAAGGAATGCCATGACACAATTTCGAAATCTGGATTTGGAATTCCACTAAAGAGGTGAGAAACAGGAGAGTTTAGTGAAGTGAAAAAGGTTCTTTTTAACAGTGGAATCGTACGAGGGGATAACTGCAGAAACAACTCACCGACTTGAGCAAGAGTAACTTGAACAATGTTTGCATTGTCGCAAACCACAGTAATTACATGATCAAGATTATCAACCAAACAAACAGTTTTTTTTGTAAAATACAAGACATTCTAGAATCGAGAAACAAATCGAAAACAGGGAGACGATCGATAAACATGATAGCAGCAAGTGCATCAGCATAAGCATCAATGGATAAATCCAATAACAACAAAGTTTCACGGCTGTGCTTTGAAATCTCGACTTGAAAACTCTCAACAATAATATTCCAGTGATTATTTAAATCATTATTATAATTTTCAATTTGATCTAAACAACAATGAACATACTTAGCTGTCATAAACCTGGTTGCTGACTCTAATAGCATGAATTTATCTAAATATCCTTGTATAATGTCAGGTGTATCGACTAAATACTTGACTCGGCATGCAATACTGTCTGCTTCTGTCATCGCTGCCTGTCTTCCGGTTGGAAGCTTCAGCGTGTTGGATTTCATGTCTTTCTGGATTACCCCGGGAGGTGAAGCATAAATATTTAAAACAAGTATAAAGTTATTGTTTTTCCATGGATATTAAAATTTACTATTATCATTGTTCAGAATCGAAAACTATGGGAATACATTCAAAAAGTTCAGGTGCTACTCCTAATGTTCGAAATAATATGAACACAATTGTATTCGATGGAAGAGGTTTGCACTTTACACTCTTAAAGTGAATGCAACCATAAAATTTCGACTTGCATTGTTATGACATGTAACATAACAACATCAATTTGAGACAAGGTCTTCGTATTGAACAACCGCTGTGTTTCTCCTGCATCCAGCTTGAGCAAAAAACTCAAAGTCCGCAGCATGGCATAGATAGCACTGTTTCTCATTCTCCCACAGGTACGGCTCATACCTGAAATGAGTAAATATATATGAAGCTGCCAATTCATTCCGACTCTTTTGGTATAGTCAAATCAAGGAGAGGAGACGAGCAAAGAAGCCGAAACAAAACAAAACAAAACACATAGCCAAAGACAACAACTATTTGCTGACTAATTTAAGATTGAGAGATACTAAAATTGAAGCAAAAGGAGGCAAAGAAGCCGAAACAAAACAAATTTCACATAGCCAAAGACAACAACTATTGCTGAGTTTTTTAAGATCGAGAGATTCTAAAATTGAAGTTGTCGAATTTACTCTACAGTCCCTCAAATTTAATATCCGCTAGAGAATCCTAGAAGACATTTTTACCAGTTTCCAGACTTTCTTATCAAAACATCAAGCATAGGCACCTCTAACCCTTCAAATTTTAGACAATTAATTCGAGTCCATGTATTAAGAACTTATGGGAGGCCAGCACTGAAGTCCTTCAAGATGGGAGGTCTTTTGAACTGGTTCTTCTCACTTCTCAGGAACAAGCACATAGAATACGAAACCCCGCCTCATTAAGTATATTCAATTATTCATATTACTGCACTAGAATATAAATAATTGATAAACTCGTCATGATTTGTAATTCTAGAAATTTGGCCTCCTACAGAAAATATCAATCAAAAAGTGCATTAATGTGTTACATCAATCTCGTACTCGAAACCAGCATCCTTGTCAAACTAAACAAAAGCCAAACACGGGCACATCTGCACTATACATTCTCTTCTTTACAAGCTAGAGTTTCGACCAGGCAATTTAAAACACTTGGGCCTATAAGTGGATTTTGATTTACATATGTATGTGCTATATAAAAAGTTCCTAACAGAGTTGATGTTTAAATCTTGGCGAAAGAAATTCCTAAAACATGATTAATATATGGCTATATGAAGAGTACATAAAATATTGAATAGCAGATAACAGCAAAGAAAGCTTACGTGTGCCAGTCTATAGGATCCAATCTCTGTGCAAGACCATTAATTAATCCATCTGTGCGCACTGAGTCACGGCTGATTGACTTTTCTGTTTGGCTGTTATCTTGTCTGGAAACATCCTCTCTTCCAATGAAATCACCCCCGGAAAGAATGTCTACAGAAAAACCTAGATCTAGTAAAATTTGCAAGACTCCTTCCTTTGACACCTTAGCATGAAAAACCTCTTCGTTCGAAATAAAATCTCCATAGATACCAATGACCTGCATAACATATATTAAATGATTATAATTCATAGCATTTGTCCATATCACCGGAAATTCCTATCGATTTATTGTACAAGCCATTAAATATCTAATGCAGTTTACCAAAGCGGCAAAGCCTATATATATTACTCCTATTTTCATTTCTATGAAATCATATAGAAGATACATTATAATCTAGCATTGAACTGAACTGTACCTTTTCCAATAATGTTGAGGCAAAACTCTGCAATGTTAATTTGTCGAGAACATGACCACCAGCTCTACGAATTTCTACACATGCTTGATTCAGAAAAAAGGTGATATACTTCGAAGGCATTGAGGGCAGTGATACTTTTGTCTCTGATGTGCTTTCAGCAGATTGCTCTTGTTTGACAACTGTTTCCTCCCATCCCTACATTCAATGATGAAAAAGCTTATATGTTTCACGTATTTAATAAATCTTTGGAGCATATGACACTAGGTCGAATTCAATTACGCATGTACAACACGCTGGATGCCCACACAGTTTAAAAAGTATAAAAAAGGGAGATCTGAGAACTGAGAAGTGTAAATTAACGCAACAAGAGACGGGTTGGAAACATTTAGAAGGTTGAATGAACAAGTAATATAATAACCCAAACCATCAGATTTATATAGGTAAAAAGAGGACAACGACGAAGTCTGAGTTTTAGCACAAAATCTGTGTGCTTGAACCCCTGTAAAACTATACACTCACTTGCAAGCATATTTTTCCAAAGCCAAGCTCAAACTACATGTGTTACCTGATATGATATTTTAAAAAGTTTACTTATTTTAACATGCATTGCTTTTGGGTTAAAATGCATTATTTTTCTATTTTTTCTAACAAATCCTCCCTTTTTTTAAAAAAAAAAATCACTCTATTTCAAGGACAATGAGACCATCGAAAGCATCTTAACTCATGAAATGGTTTTTTAAAATTTCCCTTGATGTCATGTGCATTGATTATTTCAAGTAACAGCAAGTTGGGCATTCTCTCAAAAAATTTGGCGGAAAATGTTAAATCCAGAGCTTAATTTTAACTTCCAGAGCAAAAAAATTTGAAAAGACCAATTTACCCTTAAAATAATAACATACTGTATGTATACATACATCTTAAACACGTCTTTTGTCTCAATTTTTGTAATCAGATAACCCTAATTTTTGTTCTCGGTGTTCTTAGGATACATAACTTCAATGTCTACAGATGATCTTCAAATTTCTGAAAATTCACCCATTGAAGGTAAGTGTACATCTTTCACTTTTTATACTCTAAAAATAAGTTTGGATTGCTTTTGATTTAATGTAATGGTTGCTTATTTTTCAGAATTCGATTCTAAAAATCATGAAGAAATGTTTTTACAGTTACTTACTACATGTTTCAAATCTCGGGAAGATCTTATTAGTTCTACCAAAGAAATTTATTTGGAACAAGGCTATGCTATATCCATCAAGTGTTCGAGAAAAGAAAAGTATGTTGTTCTTGGTTGTGACAGGGGCGGTTGTTATCGCAATAAGTTGAACATTTCTGCTGAGGATCGAAAGAGAAAATCAGGTTCTCCACTAATTAATTGTCCATTTCAACTTCGCGGAAAGAAACAACTTGATGGGTCCCGGAAACTTAAGATGGAAAATAATTTACACAATGAGTCATCATCACACATGTCGGGTCATCCTTCGTATCGTCAATTATCAGAAGAGCAAACTTTAGTTATTGAAAGAATGACAAGAGCTGGTGTGCAAACTCGTCAAATTCTTTCTGCACTACGACAAGAGAATGTTAATAGAAAAGTAATTGTGCGGACTATTGCAAATATGAAGTTCAGGATAAAAAAAGAAAAGTTGGCTGGTCGAACTCCAATTCAAGCTTTATTTGACGAACTTGGTCGAGGTAATTTTATATTTGATGTTGCTCATCATGATAATGGAAAGATTAAGAGATTTTTTTTCTCATCCAATCACGATCACACTTACTCGGAGTTATCCAACTGTTTTTGTTATGGACTGTACTTACAAAACGAATAGATATAAGATGCCATTGCTTGATGTAGTCGGAATGTCAAGTTTCAACACATCTTTTTATTCATGTTTTGCATTTTTGGAGAGTGGGAAATGTGATGACTATGTTTGGGCATTGGAAAAATTTTAAGGCATTTTAGAACCCGGATGTGAGCCTTCTGTGATTGTGACGGATAGAGAATTAGCCTTGATGAAGGCTATTGAGATCGTATTTCCTAGTAGAATTCTTATGTGTTTGGCATATTAAAAAAAATATTTTGGCAAAATGTGAGAGCTGTTTTGACAAACAACAAGATTGGGAGTTGTTTTTATCAGAATGGAATGCAGTGATATATTCCCAAACGGAAAAGGAGTACATGAAAACTTGGTCTGAATTTGAGGTTGCATATAAAGAAAAAGAAGATGTTACCAGATACATAAAAAACACATTCCACATAAGGAGAGGTTTATGCATGCATGGACTGAAAAATATACACACTTTCGCTGCCATGTTTCATCTAGAGCGGAAGGTGCACATGCTATAAATTGAAATAATATTTGCAAATTTCCACGGGAGATTTTCAGAAGGTGAAAGAAAGAATGTGTTTGGCCATTGAGAATGATTTTCAGGAGATTAAATCGCGACTTTCAGGTGAGAAAATTCGAACTCTCCATGACCGTAATATCATGCTTTTTCGAGAATTAAATACTCAGGTGTCACATTTTGCGATGAAAGAATTATCTAAGCAATGGGAGTTAGTTAGGTCTGGAAAAATGAGACCTACATGTACTGGCCAGTTTAAGACAATCATGGGTCTTCCTTGTGCGCATATGTTGTATGGTTGGAAAGAGAATGTCATATCTATTTAAAGACACGACATAAACTGGTTGTGAAAGTTGAAGCGTTATGATTTTGCAGAAAAGTAGTACTAGAAGTAGTACCTGATCGTATAATATTTATGTGAATTGTTTAGATCAATTAATTTTTGAACTAGTGCTTGATCCATTTTTTGTTCATGAAGAAAGTGTAATGATTTGCCCAGGAGGCCAGGACCTTGTTATTTATGTAAAGTTGTTTGTTACAACTCCGGAAAAAATTAGTATTGCTCTGGAAGTTAATTTCAAGGACAAATATGGTATTTAGCTTATATATTGCTCTGGAAGTAAAATTTTAGTTCTGGAAATAACATTTCCCATTTTGGCACTGAAATATTTTTCTGTCAACAGGCTTAAGTCGATGATGAGACCTTCAATTGCACCTGTTTCCTGGTTAATTAAAACGGAAATAAGGATTAAGCAGCACACAAGCTTTATGGTGGTTATTTAAGCTCCAGGAGAGAAACCACAAGATCTGAATACATGAATACCTTCGTCCTTATCCTTTCCGATAAAGAAAAATACAATATCCAGGAATATTTCCTTCTCTGTCTTTCCACCTAATTCGTCGTAGCTCAGTTTTAGAATGTCATGTCTGTCTTATCAAATTTGTTCGAATATTTATTGTAGAAAGCTTTGGCAGTTGTAGTTTTCCCAATTCCGCCCATCCCACATATCCCAATGGCACGGACATCATTTGACTCAATCCTTGCTTTCTGATATATCTCTTCAACAGAGGAACCTATCCCAAATAGATATTTATCCAGGTGTACTACTTTTGCACATGTTTGTCTTGTCAGATTCTCTACAATTTCTTGTATAGTTTCCGATTCATTCCTGATTTTAGTAAAAAACATAGAACTGTAATTCTAATAGTTCATATATATGCCGTACACTAATTAAATGCATAAGTAATCTGCACAATATCAATGAATAATGAACTCTATGTCATTTTTGTGCCAAAAAACAAATATAATTAAAGATAATAAAGATAAGGAGCAAGCATAATATCAATGAATAATGAACTCTTCCATCATACAGAGAGTTTCAAGTATCAAACCTGATATAACCTGCATCTGTTGGTCTAAATATTTATAAAATACTTGGATAGTAACAATTATTAATTAGTAACATAATTCAGTATGCATCCTTGTTTGCTAATCGTATCCATTTTCTAGTTTCTACTACCTTGACACCACCTTAATGTTTTAGAAGAGCTGTATTATTTGTCTGATTTTGTGCTGTCATGCACTTATATAAGTGGGGGCGCGAAATGTTAATAAAGAAATTCATTTAGTGGCTTCTACTATCACATTTTTAAAGAGATCTCTTCAGTAATAGCGTGGACGCCTTAGATAATCATAACAAAAAGAAAATAATACATTAACAAACAGAGGAACTTACTCATCTGCATCTTTTTTCAGATGGTATCCTGATAGGTCTGCGATTTCAGCAAGAGCAGATTTCCACTGCTCTATCTTATTAACAGAGTAACGCTTCTTGAGAAAATCAAGAGCATCCCCAAAACTTCCTTTCTGATGACGTAAATTTGATGGATCAACATAGTAAAATACAGGAACAACCTGATTCTCGGTTCTCCTGCAACCAAGAATCTCTACGAGCTCATAAAGGCACCATGATGAACGAGCATAGTTCTCTGAAATGACCACGACAAACATCTTTGAACTTTGGATTGCATTACATATTCCTGATGAAATTCTTTCACCCTTTTCAAGAGAAGGATCATCTCTGAAGGTTTGAATTCCTGCTTGATCCAGAGCAAAATAAAGATTGGAAATGAAATTTCTTCGTGTGTCCTTGCCATCAAAGCTCAAGAAGACATCCCAGGTAGGCAGAGATAAAGAAGAGGGAGAACAATAAGGTGCAGTTGATTGATTACTTGTGATTTCAATGGAACAAGTGCAGTGCTTCTTAGTAAAAACCAAACAGATGATAATGGTAAGTATGACGATTACAGTAAGTACGGGCAGAACCCAAATTAAAACTACTTCTTTTGAACAATAAGGGACAGTTAACTGATTATTTGTGCTGTCCATGGATTAAGAACAGTAATTTTTAGTGGCTTAAAATATTCAAATAGGCTCCTTCAGTTGAATATACATTCAATCAAGCTATAAATATTATAGATTGAGGTGATGTGCTATTAAAGTACTCATACGAAAATGTAGGTTGCTAAGTCGGTGACAAAACAACACAAAAAATTAGTAGTTGTTACAATACTCACTCTACAGGATGAAAGGAAAAAGATATTCTTGTTGAAGTATATTCAGTCATCTGTTTGCTCTGGTAGATAAAACCGAATACAGACCGATTGTTTCTACCATATCTGCCTGGGATAGTTGTCATATGAGTCAATGCATCGGCTGGAAATAAGAATTGAGAAGCAGAGGTATTGCTGAATGCTAATTCTGAATATCTAAACAATGATAGGCAGTGGTTCTGCTACATGACATATTCTTCGGCAATTGATGGCTTAGATCACATCCTTCGTGATAAACAGAAGCAACAGAATTCTTATAAAATAATGTATCGGTATTGTATGAATATCTTCAGAATGCGTAGAACAAAGTTGTTAAAGAATTTATGTTGTTCAAATACAAAGAAGTAAACACAAATAAGAAAAGAATAAACAATACAAGACTGAGAAGATCTAAATTCTAATCTAATGTGTCCTAAGATTACATATAGTTAGTAACTAAACTACAGCTCATCATGTGAATCATCATCATCTTCCGCTGTTGTTGTTGCACCAGATCTTTGATAGACAGCTGTAATAATTGGGTTGCAAACAGCTTCCACTTCCTTGAGTTTTTCATCATAATCTTCTTTTTCGACATTCTGATTATCATCCAACCACTCAAGCGCCTCCTTAACAGCTTCCTCGATCTTTTCCTTCTCTTCTGACTCTAATTTGTCTGAAAGCTTGTCCTTGTCATTGATCTGATTCTTCATGTTGTAAATGTACGTCTCTAAGTGGTTTCTTGCCTCAATTTTTTCTCTAGCTTTCTTGTCTTCCTCCGCAAACTCCTCACTTTCTCGGACCATACGTTCAATCTCCTCCTGACTCAGATCACCTTTTTCATTGGTGATTGTGATCTTTTGTGTTTTTCCTGAGGCCTTGTCTTCTGCCCTTATGTTTAGAATGCTGTTTTCATCAACTTCAAATGTGACTTCAATTTGAGGAGTTCCTCTGCAAAAAAAAACGCAAGCAAGTTATTGGAATCTAAGAGGCTAAATATGGATTATTAATGTTCAGATATATATATGGTCAAAGTACACACCTTGGAGCTGGAGGTATTCCAGTTAGATCAAATGTCCCAAGCAGCCTACAATCTTTTGTAAGACTTCTTTCACCTTCATACACCTGTAAAAGATTTAAGCTCAAGTTAGAAACAAATTTATGTTTGACAAGATTATAGCTTTCAGAACTAAGTAGCACTGGGTATAATATTGCTAATGTAGGAAGATTATAGTACCTTGATGGAGACAGTAGTCTGTTGATCCTGGTAAGTAGTAAAAGTTTGTGACTTTTTGGTTGGTATAGCAGTATTTCTTGGAACTAACTTAGTCATCACGCCGCCAACAGTCTCAATGCCAAGTGTGAGAGGGGTCGCATCTATTACTAGCAGACCTGATTGAAAAATTAAAAATAAGTTTCAAAATTAAAGCCTGGTAGCAACATAATGTTAAAATTTTGTAAGAATATGAGAGATACCTTTTGTTTCCTCGCCACCTTCTCCGCTTAAGATCCCTGCTTGTACAGTAGCACCAAAAGCTACAGCTTCGTCAGGGTTCACGCCTTTACTAAGCTCCTTTCCATCAAAATAATCACTTAGAAGCTGTTGGACTTTGGGAATTCTGGTGCTTCCACCGACAAGGACAATTTCATCAATTTGATGTTTCTCCAGATTAGCGTCCTGCATAGCCTTCTTCACGGGGCCCATTGTCTTTCGGAAAAGATCACTGTTCAACTCCTCAAAGCGAGCTCGAGTTAGTGGTTCTGAGAAATCCACGCCATCAAAGAGTGACTCAATCTCTAGTCGGACTTGATGTTGGTTGCTCAAAGCTCTCTTGGCGCGCTCAGCTTCCTTTCTAAGTTTGCCAAGAGCTCTGTTGTCCTTGCTGATGTCCTTATTGTACTTTTTATTGATCAACTTGATGAAGTACTCCATAATTCTCTGATCAAAATCTTCACCTGCACATTATATAAGCAAGCATGAAATCAGAAACTAATTCGTACAATTCAAACTTGCTATACTAAGAGAGCTCCGTCAAAAATATATATAAGAAATTAAGATATATTCAAAGAACAAAAGTGGTAGATTATTACCTCCCAGATGAGTGTCACCACTAGTGGCAAGAACCTCAAAAACACCATTATCAATTGTCAATACACTGACATCAAAAGTCCCTCCACCAAGGTCAAACACAAGGATGTTCTTTTCGCTACCTTTCTGGTCCAGCCCATAGGCAATAGCAGCTGCAGTTGGTTCGTTAATGATCCTCACCACATTAAGACCAGCTATAGTGCCAGCATCCTTGGTAGCCTGTCGCTGGGCGTCATTAAAATAAGCTGCATTTTTCACATCATCAGGCACATTAGTATTTTATTACATTCTTAAATAATAAAGAACACAACAAAGATTGCTCAAGGAAACTTCATACCAGGAACGGTAATAACAGCATTCTTGACTTTCTCGCCAAGGAATGCTTCCGCTGTCTCCTTCATCTTTGTCAAAACCATTGCGCTAATTTCCTCTGGACTAAACACCTTGGTCTCTCCATCCTTAACCTTGACTTGTATGTAAGGCTTTCCATCCTTATTAACAATATTGTAAGGAACTAGCTTCCTGTCTCTTTGAACGTCTTTGTCCTCAAATCTATACAATTTTACATTAAAAACATCAGATACAATCCTTTAACTACAACAACAGAAACAAAAAGGAAAAACAGGATGAAAGAAAATCTTACTGTCTTCCAATGAGTCTTTTGACATCAAAGATCGTCCTCTCGGAATTAGCTGCAGCTTGGTTCTTTGCTGCCTCGCCAATTAATCGCTCACCATCCGTGAAGCCTACCCATGACGGGGTAATCCGATTACCTTGGTCATTCGCTATGATCTCAACTTTACCATTTTTGTAAACACCAACACAAGAATAAGTTGTTCCAAGATCTATTCCAATCACTCTCTCTAGTTTTTCGGATTCTTTTTTCGCAACAGAACATGTAAACAAGCTTCCTGTTAAAGAGAATAACAACAACATTAGTTTTAAGCAACATAAACACATAATATAACATACATGCCTAGCTAAACTTCAAAACTTAACAAGTTTTTTTTTTTTTTGAAATCCCGATTTTTAGTTAAAAATCAGTAAAAACGATAAAAAAAAAAAAGGGTTACACAAAAATTAGCATGTTTTAACATAAAACAGAACTGTCCTGCTTACCTATCAACACAATTCCAAGGACAACGATCAGAGAACGGCTCATCCAAGAAGAAAGTCCCATGGTTTCAAGCTCCGTACGTTAGATTCCCTTAGCTTTTGGTTGATTTAAACATGCAACAAAGGTTAGCTTATATAGGGTACGAGGTACTACTTGTCGGACTAGGTTTGGAATTTTAAATGACGAGTAAACATGTCATATTCGATTACGTGGACCAATCAGATTTGAGCTATTTGTTGTTCGACAGTTATTCGTTTTATTTTATCATCATATACTATTTTGGAACGCAAAGCCTAATACTACAACTTCTTTTTGTTTTTCCAAAAGAAATCGAATGCCTTTAAAAATCCAATTTATAACAAGGAATCTATACTCTTTATTAATAAGCAAAACAATGTAAAAATGGCGCGCGCTACCAAAGTACCAAATTTGATTACCAAAGTACCAAATTTGGTTATCACTTAACCCGGATTCGATTCCTCGCAACTACATATTTATACAAGATTTATTTACTTTAAATTTTTTAGCTTCATCCAGGGTTCGAATCCTTACAACTACGTAATTATACAAAATTTATTTATTTACTTTAAATTCAATATACTCTTTATTAATAAGCAAAACAATGTGAAAATGGCGCGCGGTACTAAAGTACCAAAGTATCAAATTTGGTTATCACTTAACCCGGGTTCGATTCCTCGCAACTACATAATTCTACAAGATTTATTTACTTTAAATTCTTTAGCTTCATCCAAGGTTCGATTCGTTACAATTACGTAATTATACAAGATTTATTTATTTACTTTAAATTCAATAGTTTTATCTCTATGAAATACTAGACACCTCAACTTAACACCATCAGTTTCATCAATTTGTGATAAGGTCCTCGTATTGAACAACCTCTGCCTACATCCTACATCCACTGTCTCTCATTCCCCCATAGGTATGGCTGATACCTGCAATGAGTGAAATATATATATATAAATGAAGTTGCCAATTCAGTATGACTCTTTTTGTATAGTCCAGTCGAGGCAAGTATTAAGATTGAGATTTTCTTAATTGAAATTGTCGAATTTACTTTACAGTAGCTTAAAATTTTCATCTGCTAGAGAATCCTAGAAGACATTTGTACTAGTTTCCACACTTTCTTATCAAAACATCATGCACAGGCACTTCTATTAAAATTTTAGACCTTTGTTTGGACGGCCAGCATCGAAATCAATGCTGATAAACTCGACCTAACTTGTAATTCCAGAAAGTTGGCTTTCTACACAAATTATTAATCAAAAAGCGCATCTATTTGTTATATCAATCTCGTAATCTTAACCAACATCCTTGTCAAACTAAATAGGAGCCCAAAAATAATATTGAATTCTTTAAACATGAACCGTAATATGAAGAGTACCATATAATATTGAATAGGAGATAACAGCAAATAAAGCTTATGTGAGCCAATCTACAGGATCCAATCTCTGTGCAAGACCATTAATTAATCCGTCTATGCGCTCTCTCTCTCTCTCTCTTGGCTGATTGCATTTTCTGTTGGCTTCTATCTTGTTTCTTTTCAGAAGAAGGTTCTTCTTCTGGAGCTCCGGAAACAACCTCTCTTCCATTGAAATCACCCCCTGATAGAAAGTCAGCAAAAGAGCCTAATCTAAAAGAATTTGCAGCACTCCTTTTTTTGATACCCTAGTATCAAAAACCTCTTCGTTGGAAAGGAAATCTCCGTAGATATTAATGACCTGCATAACATATATTAAATGATATAAAACATTGCATGTGTCCTCATCACAAAAACACTTCTTGGTTTATTGTACAATTCTCCATGAAGCAACCATAAAAATTCTAATGCAAATTACCAAATCAAATATATATTACTCCTGTTTCCATCTCTATGAAACCAGAGATCATGTCAATATGCTAAATCTTATAGAAAATACAATACAATCTAGTATAGAACCGAACTAAATTACCTTCTCCAAACACGTTGAGGCAAATTTCTGCAATATTATTCTGTCGAGAACATGGCCACCAGCTCTACGAACTTCTACACATGCTTGATTCAGAAATAAGGTAATATATTCGGAAGGCATAGAGGGTAGTGATATTTTAATTTCTGATGTCCTTTCATCAGATTGCTCTTGTTTGACTACTGTCTCCTCCCATCCCTATTCAACAATGAAAAAGTTTATTAGTTTCATATATTTAAATAAATCTTGGAGTATTTGACATTTAAACAGAATTTACATATACTACAAGTTGGATGAATGCACTTGATAAGAAAAACACTGAAGACTGCATATGAACATTGTTACATTGTACACATATGCTAAAAATATATCTACCAGAGTTTTAACCAAATATAAATATGGGAGATCTGAGAGGTAAATTAATGCAACAAGAGACGAGTTCGCTTCATTTAGGAGGTTGAAAGCACAAGTCATATATTTGGGAGGTAAATTAAAAGGTGCTTACTCTCAGAGGAACTGTTGCCGATAGATTGTCATCTAGCATGAGATTGTGAAACAGATCAGTTGAAAGGTTTTCTACAACCCAGGACATCCACAAATCACAAACTTCAGGAAAAAGATCCTTTGTCATTCTGTTCAGCACTTCCAGATCCGAGCTTGAACTGTCACTAGCCCCAGCTGAATCATTCAACACTTCCAGATCTGAGCTTGAACTTTCACTAGCCCCAACTGAATCGAGCAGAGAAGTCTGTTCATTCAAGGAACCACCAACATGTCCGGCCCTGCCAGAGTTAGAAGAATCAACTGAAGAATTGCTTGGGTTGTGAGCCATAGCTTTGGTAACCCATAACTTTGGCGAGCCAAGTATCATAGTAATTTGTTCCGGATGCTTTTGGAATGCAAACAAGAGTCTCTGGATAGATAGAAGGTGGAGAACAGCCACATCTCACGGCATGATGAACTCGCCTTTGATGTTCCTGATTTCCATGGTTTCTTCATATAACCGTTCCATCTCGACCCTGAGTCCAAAAAGAATGGAATACACAATCCCAAAACAATGACGCTGGAAACAGGGAGCTAGGTCGTCTCGTCTTAAAGAGGCATTCGGAGATTCAAAGAAGATCAGAAGATCCTCTAGTACATCCTCAAAGTGAGCATGTACGAGGGAACATATATGGTTGGCTTCATCCCCAGGGTAATCAGTTTCATCATAAGTTGCCTTGGCAATGTCATCAATACACTCCTCGACGTTCAACAATTTACATAGCTCATCAAATTTAGATTTAAGAATGCGTTCCATCCTTCCGATAAAAGCATATTCGAAAAACTCCATCCAGATATCAAAATGACGTCCCAAAACAAGTTCACTGGTTGTCTTCCACGGGGATATAACCTTGGAAGCAGACACGCTACTGAGCCATCCTAGACTCCCTTCCAAAACTTGATTGTCATGTAATAATGTTGCTCGAATCTTCACCTCGGCGAGTGATATATGTCTAGCATTATCGAACGCATTAATTGTTATCAGGTGCACAACGAAGATTAACATTCATTGTAGAACAATAACAAAGCAGTAACTGAAATGTTTCATTACAAACTGTATATGCAATCCATTGTCTTTGAAGAGAACAAGAAGAAGAGAGATTACTTGAGAGAAGAAGAGAGTTCTGAGAGAGATGTTTATTAGATACAGAAAGAGTGAATCTACTTAAGCTAAATAAAGGAAAACAAACTCTAACAACCCTAACAAACTTTCGCGCCAATCACTGTGTCAATCACTTCTGATGTGGATTGGTTTGCTGACTTGGAAACTCCAGCTATACTACTAGTGTCATGTTCAATACCCCCGCAAGCTAGAGAGGGGAAGAACCATCCCTAGCTTGGACTTGAGATCGTTGAAATGAGGAGAAGGAAGAACCTTAGTTAAAATATCAGCAGGTTGAGAGGCCGTGGGAAGATAGGAGAGTTCAATCAAACCGTCGAGAACCTTCTCACGAGTAAAATGACAATCAATGGCAATGTGCTTAGTCCGTTCATGAAAAACCGGATTTTTCGCTATGTGAATAGCAGATTGATTATCACATTTGAGTTATACAGGTTGAAGGTTGTCAATACCCAATTCAGTAAGGAGACGCACAAGCCAAGTGATTTCTGATACGGCAGCAGCCATGGCGCGATATTCCAGCTCAGAAGAAGAGCGAGAAACAGTGGACTGTTTCTTGGACTTCCAGCTAATAGGAGAATTACCAAGCAAAACTAGGTAACCAGTAACAGACCTACATGTATTTGGGCAAGAGGCCCAATCAGAATCAGAAAACGCCTGTAGGGTTAACTGAGAATTTGCTTGCAGAAGAATCCCTTGGCCAGCAGTAGAATGTAGATAATTGAGTGTGTGGTATAAAGCTTGCAAATGAGGCTCGCGAGGAGATTGCATGAACTGGCTCAAAGTCTGGACAGTATATGATAAGTCTAGCCAAGTATGCGTAAGAAAGTTAAGCTTCCCCAAGAGACAGCGAAAATAAGAAGGGTCAGAAAGTAAGACACCTGAATGAGCCGAAATCTTAAGAGAAAGAGGGATGGGAGTTGCCACAGGTTTAAAAACAGTAATGCCACTGTCATGAAGGAGTTCACGAGTAAACTTTCCCTGAGTGAGAGTGATACCTGTGGGAGAG
Source organism: Heracleum sosnowskyi (assembly GCA_030848705.1). NCBI lineage: Eukaryota > Viridiplantae > Streptophyta > Magnoliopsida > Apiales > Apiaceae > Heracleum > Heracleum sosnowskyi. The sequence goes on from CM061237.1 coordinate 17,894,710, forward strand.
TAACCCACCTCGATGGCAAGAAAAAACTGAGCTAACCAAGATCCTTGATGCTAAATGTCCGATGCAAGTGATCCTTGAGGGATTGAATTGCAGATAAATCACTACCCGTCAGCTATTGTTAAAGCAGAACCAACCTGCTTCGTAAACAAGGAATAATCGTTTTTAGACTGAACGAAACCCTGAAACCGAAGCTCAGTTAACAGCTTAGCAAACCACTCCCGGCTGGCTTGGCGTAAACCATACAAAGACTTTTTAAGACGACAAACCTTGTTCGCAACAACAAGTCCAGGAGGAAGTTTCATATACACCTCCTCATATAAATCACCATGAAGGAAGGCGTTATTAACATCAAGTTGAAACAACTTCCAGCCTTTACCAGCAGCCAAGGAGATGATACTACGAACAGTTGTCATTTTGACAACCGGGGAGAAAGTTTCGTGAAAGTCGATACCATATTTCTAAGTAAACCCTTTTGCTACGAGACGAGCCTTGTAACGTTCAATGGTGCTGTCTGATTTAAGTTTAATCTTACAAACCCATTTGCATCCAATTGTTCGTTTGCCCTTTGGTAAGTCAACAAGGTCCCATGTGTTGTTCTTAGCAAGTGCTTGAAGTTCAAGGTCCATGGCATTAACCCAATTTCGATCTTTGACAGCCTCCTCATAAGACACATGTTCAATGATTTGAGAAGTACGAGCTATAAATGCCTTGTGAACTGTGGGTAAAAGGTTGTAAGACACTAGATTGCACCAATGGGTAATGGGTAAAGAATTAGAAGTAACATTGGTACAAACGTAGTCGTCAAAATGAGGAGGTCTGTGAGAAGATCTGGAAGACCTTCGAGGTGGATCATTGATAATATTAGTACTATTATCAGAAGAATCATCTAAGTCAACTGATGTAGTAGAAGAATGTTGTGTACGGAACACATCAATATTGACATAATCAGTAAATGGAGGGAGTTCGGTGTGAATAGGGAGAAAGAAAGGAGGAAGCTGTGTAGGAAAATTAGAGGATATATGAAATGGGAAATGATTCTCAAAGAACCGAACATCTCGAGAAACAGAATTCTTCTTAGTAAACAAATTTAGAACACAATAACCCTTTTAAGAAACAGGATACCCAATGAAAACACAAGTATTAGCTCGAGGATCAAGATTACTACGATCATGTTTGAGAGTAGACACGAAACAAAGGCAACCAAAAGCTTTAAGTATAGAATAATCTGGCTTATGACGAAATAATATCTCAAAAGGAGAAACATTGTTAAGCTTCCTGGAAGGCATTCGATTAATGAGATAAGCATCAGTTTTAACACATTCCCCCCAGTAAGAAATTGGTACCTTAGATTGAAGGTAAAGAGCACGAGCGGTTTCCATTAAATGTTTGTGCTTACGCTCCACAACACCATTTTGTTGTGGAGTTTCAGTGCAACTAGTCTGATGCAGAATCCCATGAGAACTGTAGAAAGAACGAACAGAACCATTACACAATTCCTGGGCATTAACAGTTCGAATCATCTGAACAACAGCAGAAAACTGAGTCTTGACAAACGTCACAAAAGAAGTCAGAATATGTACATGTGACAACCCGGGTCAAATCCCGAGCCTTTTTCGAAAATCGGGTCAAATCCCGATTCCAAGTCTGAATAAGCCGAAGCCTACTGGCCCAAACGCAGCCAACTCCTCGATGTGGGACTGGGGTGTTACAAACTCCCCCACTTAAACTCTTGACGTCCTCGTCAAGCCTGAACGGATAGCCCATAGGTTCGGATCGTACCTCTCTAGCCATTGTGGGATAATACCGACTGGCTTCGTGTCCCCACCTCCGGATCTCTGTCCATTGTGGGATAATAACACCAGCCTTCGTGTCCCCACCTCCGGCAACTTGCCTCGACAAGCTTTCGGGAGTCGGCTCTGATACCATATGTGACAACCCGGGTCAAATCCCGAGCCTTTTTCGAAAATCGGGTCAAATCCCGATTCCAAGTCTGAATAAGCCGAAGCCTACTGGCCCAAACGCAGCCAACTTGGGTAACGACTAGCCCACCACAGGCCCCCCAAAATATCATGATTTTGTTGGTGCTAATTAGTAGTAGTACTTTGCCTTATAAACTGAACAAAAGTCCCAAATCTCCTCGATGTGGGACTGGGGTGTTACAGTACAACATCAGATTTATGGTGCATCAAATGAATCCAAGTAAGTCTGGAAAAATCATCAACTATGGTTAAGTAGAATTGGCAACCATCATGAGTAGCATTTTTGAATGGCCCCCAAGTATCCACATGCAATAACTCTAAGCATTTAGTTGTCTTAATATCACTATGACCAAACGGTAATCGTTGTTGACGTGCTTGAGGACACACAGTGCATAACACATGATCAGACAAGTCCTGTCCAGGTATACCATCTTCAATGTACTTTAGTTGACTGAAGGGAACATGTCTCATTCGTAAATGCAGCAATTTTGCCCCTTCAAGCTTTGAAGATATCACATTATTAGCAAAATGAGTAGAAGATGTGCCAAAATCTGAACACAAAGTTGAGTCCGCAAGAACCAGTTTTCCATCAGTTAGATACAAACCATGTTTGACAATACCAAAAAGTAATGGTACCTCCATCTTAGCACTCTGAAGTAAACAACCATTGGAGCTAAACTGAATGTTGCAATTACCATCCGTACACATTTTGAGAACAAAAATCAAATTAAATTTGAACTCTGGTACAAAAAGCACATTTCGAAGTGTAATTGGTCATTAATCTTGGTAGTACCCATATGTGTCACCCGTATCCTGGTACCATCAGGTATTGTAATGTAACTATTGTCATCATGAATTTTAACATAATCATCAAATAAAGCCAAATCATGACACATATGGTCTGAAGCACCACTATCCAAAATCCAATCATCACTAGAATGATAAGATAGCAAACAATGAGTACCAGCAAACAACCCATTACAACCAATTTCACTGCCACTCCCAGAATATGAGTTGTCTTGATCCTTTTGCTTGAGATTAATCATAGAAAGTAAATGATTATATTGATCTAATGTAATATGTGGAGCTGAAGAGTTAGTCTCAATACTACTACTATTTTCCATTGGATTAGAATCAGTAGACTCTTCACCAGCAGCATATGCAGCATATCTTTTCGGATAAGGATTTTGCTTAAATCCAGGTGGATATCCGTGAAGTTTAAAACATCTTTCTACACTATGACCCGGTACTTTACAATGGTCACAAAAATACCTCTTAGCAGTAAACATTTTCTGACTAGAATTACCAGTAGCATTGTCACTTCTTGGCATATTCTGTGGCATATTATAGGACATATTGGTCTGTTGTATGTCTCTATATGATCTCCTTTCTGCTGCAAAATCTACATTATCTGTCAGCACAGTCGAACCTTTACTAATTTCTCTATGCCTTGTTCTTGTAATAACATTCTATATGCCTGAGGGAGATTTGGCATGGTCTCCATCATCAGGATATGAGACCTAACATTAGCATACTGATTTGACAACTTCATTAAGAATAACATCAATCTCTGATCCTGTTGAATTTTCAAGAACTTTTGTGTAACATTACAATTGCAATTTGCACATTCACACGCAGGAAGAGGTTGCAAGTTATCCAGTTAATCCCATACCTTCTTCAATTGAGTGTAATACTCAGCAATTGGTACATTATCTTGACTAGTCTGATAAACATCTTGTTGTAGTGCATAAATCTGAGCAGATGTCACCTGGCCAAATCTATCTTCTAAATCAACCCAAACATCTCTGGTCGTATCAATATAGAGTATACTAGCATCAATCGACGGGTCGAGAGCAGTTATTATCCAACTAGTAACCATAGAATTACATCTATTCCATGACTAAAAGTTTTCAGCAGTTGTTTCAGGCTTAGTCAATGTTCCATCAACAAAGGACATTTTGTTTTTAGCAATTAAACATATCGACATCGATCTTTTCCAGTTTGCAAAGTTTGAACCGGTGAAGATAACAGATACTAATTTCATTCCCGTGTGATATGAAGGATACAAATAATAGACACTACTTGGATCTTGATTCAACTCCATCTTTTAGATTTTAGCACAAATTTTCGATCAATTTCAACACGAAACTTCTTCTAATCAACAATACATATTAGACACAAACACATCGACGATCAGGTAAGCGATTCAACACCGGAAATGTCAGATAAAGAAAACATACCAATTCTTTGCAAGAAACCAGATTTTCATGGTAGAAATCACAAATCAAAGCTCACAGCAGGCTCTGATATCATGTTATCAGGTGCACAACGAAGATTAACATTCATTGTAGAACAATAACAAAGCAGTAACTGAAATGTTTCATTACAAACTGTATATGCAATCTATTGTCTTTGAAGAGAACAAGAAGAAGAGAGATTACTTGAGAGAAGAAGAGAGTTCTGAGAGAGATGTTTATTAGATACGGAAAGAGTGAATCTACTAAAGCTAAATAAAGGAAAACAAACTCTAACAACCCTAACAAACTTTCGCGACAATCACTGTGGCAATCACTTCTGATGTGGATTGGTTTGCTGACTTGGAAACTCCAGCTGTACTACTAGTGTCATGTTCAATATTAATCAAATACTTTCCAAAAATATCCCCATTAACATCGGAAAGCATGTGAAGGCCACAAGCATCAAACCATTCCAAACAAAAGTGGCGTTTGGTTTGGTCGAACAAACCAATTTGGGTAACAGCAAAGGAATGCCATGACACAATTTCGAAATCTGGATTTGGAATTCCACTAAAGAGGTGAGAAACAGGAGAGTTTAGTGAAGTGAGAAAGGTTCTTTTTAACAGTGGAATCGTACGAGGGGATAACTGCAGAAACAACTCACCGACTTGAGTAAGAGTAACTTGAACAATGTTTGCATTGTCGCAAACCACAGTAATTACATGATCAAGATTATCAACCAAACAATCAGTTTTTTTTGTAAAATACAAGACATTCTAGAATCGAGAAACAAATCGAAAACAGGGAGACGATCGATAAACATGATAGCAGCAAGTGCATCAGCATAAACATCAATGGATAAATCCAATAACAACAAAGTTTCACGGCTGCGCTTTGAAATCTCGACTTGAAAACTCTCAACAATAATATTCCAGTGATTATTTAAATCATTATTATAATTTTCAATTTGATCTAAACAACAATGAACATACTTAGCTGTCATAAACCTGGTTGCTGACTCTAATAGCATGAATTTATCTAAATATCCTTGTATAATGTCAGGTGTATTGACTAAATACTTGACTCGGCATGCAATACTGTCTGCTTCTGTCATCGCTGCCTGTCTTCCGGTTGGAAGCTTCGGCGTGTTGGATTTCATGTCTTTCTGGATTACCCCGGGAGGTCAAGCATAAATATTTAAAACAAGTATAAAGTTATTGTTTTTCCATGGATATTAAAATTTACTATTATCATTGTTCAGAATCGCAAACTATGGGAATACATTCAAAAAGTTCAGGTGCTACTCCTAATGTTCGAAATAATATGAACACAATTGTATTCGATGGAAGAGGTTTGCACTTTACACTCTTAAAGTGAATGCAACCATAAAATTTCGACTTGCATTGTTATGACATGTAACATAACAACATCAATTTGAGACAAGGTCTTCGTATTGTACAACCGCTGTGTTTCTCCTGCATCCAGCTTGAGCAAAAAACTCAAAGTCCGCAGCATGGCATAGATAGCACTGTTTCTCATTCTCCCACAGGTACGGCTCATACCTGAAATGAGTAAATATATATGAAGCTGCCAATTCATTCCGACTCTTTTGGTATAGTCAAATCAAGGAGAGGAGACGAGCAAAGAAGCCGAAACAAAACAAAACAAAACACATAGCCAAAGACAACAACTATTTGCTGACTAATTTAAGATTGAGAGATACTAAAATTGAAGCAAAAGGAGGCAAAGAAGCCGAAACAAAACAAATTTCACATAGCCAAAGACAACAACTATTGCTGAGTTTTTTTAAGATCTAGAGATTCTAAAATTGAAGTTGTCGAATTTACTCTACAGTCCCTCAAATTTAATATCCGCTAGAGAATCCTAGGAGACATTTTTACCAGTTTCCAGACTTTCTTATCAAAACATCATGCATAGGCACCTCTAACCCTTAAAATTTTAGACAATTAATTCGAGTCCATGTATTAAGAACTTATGGGAGGCCAGCACTGAAGTCCTTCAAGATGGGAGGTCTTTTGAACTGGTTCTTCTCACTTCTCAGGAACAAGCACATAGAATACGAAACCCCGCCTCATTAAGTATATTCAATTATTCATATTACTGCACTAGAATATAAATAATTGATAAACTCGTCATGATTTGTAATTCTAGAAATTTGGCCTCCTACAGAAAATATCAATCAAAAAGTGCATTAATGTGTTACATCAATCTCGTACTCGAAACCAGCATCCTTGTCAAACTAAACAAAAGCCAAACACGGGCACATCTGCACTATACATTCTCTTCTTTACAAGCTAGAGTTTCGACCAGGCAATTTAAAACACTTGGGCCTATAAGTGGATTTTGATTTACATATGTATGTGCTATATAAAACGTTCCTAACAGAGTTGATGTTTAAATCTTGGCGAAAGAAATTCCTAAAACATGATTGATATATGGCTATATGAAGAGTACATAAAATATTGAATAGCAGATAACAGCAAAGAAAGCTTACGTGTGCCAGTCTATAGGATCCAATCTCTGTGCAAGACCATTAATTAATCCATCTGTGCGCACTGAGTCACGGCTGATTGACTTTTCTGTTTGGCTGTTATCTTGTCTGGAAACATCCTCTCTTCCAATGAAATCACCCCCGGAAAGAATGTCTACAGAAAAACCTAGATCTAGTAAAATTTGCAAGACTCCTTCCTTTGACACCTTAGCATGAAAAACCTCTTCGTTCGAAATAAAATCTCCATAGATACCAATGACCTGCATAACATATATTAAATGATTATAATTCATAGCATTTGTCCATATCACCGGAAATTCCTATCGATTTATTGTACAAGCCATTAAATATCTAATGCAGTTTACCAAAGCGGCAAAGCCTATATATATTACTCCTATTTTCATTTCTATGAAATCATATAGAAGATACATTATAATCTAGCATTGAACTGAACTGTACCTTTTCCAATAATGTTGAGGCAAAACTCTGCAATGTTAATTTGTCGAGAACATGACCACCAGCTCTACGAATTTCTACACATGCTTGATTCAGAAAAAAGGTGATATACTTCGAAGGCATTGAGGGCAGTGATACTTTTGTCTCTGATGTGCTTTCAGCAGATTGCTCTTGTTTGACAACTGTTTCCTCCCATCCCTACATTCAATGATGAAAAAGCTTATATGTTTCACGTATTTAATAAATCTTTGGAGCATATGACACTAGGTCGAATTCAATTACGCATGTACAACACGCTGGATGCCCACACAGTTTAAAAAGTATAAAAAAGGGAGATCTGAGAACTGAGAAGTGTAAATTAACGCAACAAGAGACGGGTTGGAAACATTTAGAAGGTTGAATGAACAAGTAATATAATAACCCAAACCATCAGATTTATATAGGTAAAAAGAGGACAACGAAGAAGTCTGAGTTTTAGCACAAAATCTGTGTGCTTGAACCCCTGTAAAACTATACACTCACTTGCTACATGTGTTCCATGATATGATCAGTTGCTACGCCTCTAAGATAAGTTTACAAAATATCGTTAGGAAGGTTAAATTAGTGACTATGAACATGACGGGGAATAGGAAAGAGATAGGAGCAAATTTAAAGGTGCTTACTCTCAGAGGAGTTGTCGCCGATAGATTACCATCTTCCATGAGATTGTGAAGTAGATCAGATGAAAGCTTTTCTGAAACCCAGAACATCCATAAATCACGAGATTCAGATAGAAGATCCTTTGTCATTCTATTCAGCACTTCCAGTTCTGAGCTTAAACTGTCACTAGCCCCAGCTGAATCGAGCAGGGAAGTCTGTTCTTTCAGGGAACCATCAACATGTCCGGCCCTGTCAGACTTAGGAGAATCAACGGAGGAATTGCTTGGGATGTGAGCCATAGCTTTGGTAACCCAAAACTTTGGCGGGCCAAGTATCATAGTAATTTGTTCCGAATGCTTTTGGAATGCAAACAAGAGTCGCTGGATAGATAGAAGTCGAAGAACAGCCACATCTCGTGGCATGACCAACTCCATGGTTTCCTCATATAACCGTTCCATCTCGACTTGGAGTTCCAAGAAAATGTTGTACATAATCCCATAACAGTGACTCTGGAAACAGGGAGCTAGATGGTTTTGTCTCAAAGAGGCATACGGAGATTCAAGGAAGATCAGAAGATCCTCTAGTACATCCTCAAAGTGAGTGTGTAAGAGGAGACTTATCTGGCAGGCTTTATCCGCGGGGCAATCATCCTTGGCAATGTCATCAATCCACTCCATGACATTCAACAATTCACATAGCTTGTCAAATCTGGAATCAGTGATGGATATTGATAGGCTATGTATAGCCCAGACCCGTCCTGGACCCCGGATCACTACCAAAGAACCCGGACTCATATCTCAATCATGGTCCACTGACTAGTCTGGATTCATTTTTTGTCATGACTCACCTTCAAGTCCTAGCCCGTATCGGAGTCCTGGCTCATCTACTAGTCCGAACTCATATTGGAGTCCTGGCTCATCTACTAGTCCGAACTCATATGGGAGTCCTGGCTCATCTACTAGTCCGATCTCATATTGGAATCCGGACTCACCTACAAAACTCGAGCTCACAGGTTGGGCTTAAGTTCAAAGTTTAATCCATCCCTGGCGACTAAGGCAATAACTCACATGAAGGCTACACATTGGCACATGACGTGGTTAGGTCATGACGGATGGCCACACCTGGTGACGACACGTAAAGATTCCTAATGATTGGGATAATTATTTCCTATTTAAACCACACGCCAGCAGGAGCCTGGCACACGCTGCCACAATCCGTCACCTGGACACGTGTAATCCATCAACATCACCCAGGTGTCCTACCTACCTAGGATTCAACGCTCATGATTGCAGGTTCAACCCCTAAACCCTAATCCTGGGCCTATATATAGACCAAGGAGGAAAGGTGCAGGGGGATTCTTTTTTACACACCTAACCTATACACACACCCTCCATATTTAGATCTCTCTATATTCTTATCTCCCTTTCCAAAGCCGTTACTCATTCTCACGCCGGAGGCGCCGCCAGGGTCCAAACCCCCCTCCGGTGTTGTTTTGCAGAGTCCCAACCGCAGCGACACCGCTTCCAGGCGTGGGATCGGCCGGGAAGGTCCTAGATCGGGATTTGGAGTTATCATTTGGCGCTAAAAGGAGGGGAACCCAGTCTTGTGGTCACGGTGCCGCTAGACTCACCACCTGCAAACCCAGTAAGATCTAAACCAACCCTCTCTTTTCAACCGTAAAGATGAACTCTTTAGCCCATTTCTACAATGTATGCATGTTTTTTAGCCTTACTTAATCCAGATCTTGTTAGTCCTGCTCACATGCTTTAGTTCTTTCTTAGATCTACATTGTTTGTGTTTAGATCTACAAAAAAAAAAAAACCCCCAGTTTTCTTGTTTATTGAGATCGATAACCCAGAAATACAACCCAACCGAAAGCTAGTTATATAACCTAGGCTATTCTGCTGTTAAAGTTGTTTCAATTTTCTGTCGTAAAGAAACATATACATCTGTTTGTGGGAATCATGGCTCGTGGTAGTAAGAGCACAAATAGACATACCACAAGTAACCCAACCCCGGCCCCGGACACCAACATCCCGGTCACTGGTCAGGCTAGTCACCAGGTACCTCCAGTCCTGACCTTGGCCTCTCAGGTAATCCGGCCAGGAGACGCCCGGGTAAACATCGAAGTAAACAAATATAAATATACTGATCTGGCTATTGAGCCCGGACAGATGGAACACCTAACTGGTGAACAGGTTGCAGAAGCAATTCGGCTGTACAATCAAACCAGAAACAAAGAGCAGGACCAGTGCGAGAACTCCCATAACCCTGAAAGATCCCACCGCTCTAGGTCCGTGTTTGACCGGATTGGGGAAAAGAACAAAGACACCGATAGGAGGTCTCATCGGTCTCACAGCCGAAACCATGATGAGGAGGCCGAAAAGCTTAAAAGGCTAGCTGAGATGCGAGAAAAAATTCAAGTGGAAGAGCAAGCTAGACTCGATCTAAGGGTCCAGAAAAGAATCCAGGAGGAGGAGGCCCGGATTCTGGGGAAAACCACTGAAAAGAGGAGAACCCGGGTTCCAAGTCCAGAAATAATTTCAGATGAAGATGAACCTAGAGAGGACCTGTTGAACATGATACAGGAGTTGCAAAGAAAAGTGGGCCAGGACTCGGGGCTGGATATTGGGGACACACTTACACCATTCAGCTATTCCTTGGAAGCAACGCCAAGGCAGAAAAATATTAAGCACTACAACTTTGAGTCCTTCAATGGTTTGGATGATCCCGAAGAGCACGTGAACTATTTTGAGCAAATAGCAATGATTTATTATTATAACGATCTAACAAAGTGCAGGTTCTTCGCTTCCACACTCAAGTCCGGGGCTCAGAGGTGGTTCAGCCGGATCCCATCTCGCAGTATCCACAGCTGGAAGCAGTTCCGTGACACTTTCCTCAAACGCTTCCGGGCAAACAAGACTCATGAGATGCACATGTGCCATCTTGAGACAGTCAGGCAAGCCCGGGGGGAAGCTCTTTCTGCTTATATGAAAAGATTTCAAGAAGCTATTAACAACATAACCAACCTAGACGAGCGGGAGGCTCTGACAATTTTTCGAAGAAACCTGGATCCGGATAACAACGAGAGATATGTCCTGGATCTCATTCATAAAGAGCCACAGAGCCTGGCGGCAGCCTATGCAATGGCCGCCAGGTTCATCAAAGAAACCGATGTCCTACAGGCAATGAGGATGACCAGACAGGGCATATCTCCGACCCGGACTCAAGACCCACCAAAAAACAACTACAGCCATCAAGATAAAAAATTCAAACCCAACAGACAGAGCAACTATATCCAAAGCTCTCAGCTTACACTACCAGCACCACCCCCTGACTCCTGGCAGCAAGTGGAGTCCGGACAGCCTAAACCCAAGCGTGAGCCCAGACCCGAACCCTCTTGGACTCCTCTCAACCGGGCTCGCGCGGATATTCTGAGTGAAGTACGAGATAAGCCGTTCTATTACCCTCCCAAGCCAATGCTCACAGCCCCGGAAAACCGATCAGTCCATAAACATTGTGACTACCATGACACCCATGGACATACAACAGAAGATTGTCTATCTTTGAAATTTTTTGTGGAGGACCAAATCAAAAAAGGCAACATGGGGCAATACATAGCCCGGAGAGTTGCTGACCGAGGAGAGGGGTCCGGGAAAGACAAGAATGTGGTCAATGTTGTTATGGGGGGGTCCAATTCACCTCCACGGAGCCCGGACTCAGGTGATGAGATTATGATGGTGCAATCTTGCCCGGAGCAGGTTATAAGCTTTAGCAAAAATGACTTTGAAGGAATTAATCCAAATCACAATGAAGCACTTGTTGTAACACTTGATATTGCTGATAATGAGGTCAGAAGAGTCCTGATTGATAATGGCTCTTCGGTCAACATTTTGTTCAAACACACCATGGATCGAATGCAGCTGGGGAGCGTGAAGATGAATGACTGTAGAGAAGACCCACTCTATGGATTTGGGAACAACTTGGTTCCAATCCAGGGAACTTTATATCTCCCAGTACTGTTTGGCACTTTCCCGAAGCAGGTTAGCAACCTGGTCAAATTCTATATCATCAACACTCCTTCCTCCTATAATGTCATTTTGGGAAGGCCAGCCTTGACAAAGCTCCAAGCCATAACATCAACCCCACATCTAAAGTTCAAGTTTCCTACACCCGGAGGAATTGGTGAAGTCCGGGGAGATTTCGAGATGGCTAGCCGATGCTATGGCCAGGCTTTGGTCATGGCTGAAACTGACCCGGAAAACAAAAGGAAGGCAAATTCTTACCAAAAGAACGTCAGCAGAAAAAAGCACAGATACCAGAAAAAAGAATCCGGAAAGGAAGTCCAGAACATAGAAAACACATCAGCCCAGACTTACCTTGACCAGGTTATACAAGCCCGGGTTCAACAATATGTCTCTAAGTCAGAGATGGGAAAAGTGGAAGCTGCTGTCGAGCTCGAAACCATCGAGCTAGAGATCGGAAACCCGGAAAAGAAAGTCAAAATTGGAACCGGGCTGGACACCGTATTCAAGAAGGAGTTAACTGAGTTACTCCGGGAGTATGCAGATGTTTTTGCCTGGAGCCCGGATGACATGCCCGGACTCCAGGAGTCTGTTGCTATGCACAGCTTAGATGTTGATCCTAGAAAGAAACCAGTAAAGCAGAAAAGGAGGAACTTTGCTCCGGAAAGACAAAAGGCAATCGATGAAGAGGTTGAAAAATTACTCAAGGCTGACATCATCTGTGAAATAAAGTATCCGGAATGGCTCGCCAATGTAGTCTTAGTCAAAAAACCAAATGGAAAGTGGCGAATGTGTGTGGACTACACTGATCTCAATGCTGCCTGTCCAAAAGACCCTTACCCACTCCCAAGCATCGACCAGCTTATAGACGCGACAGCCGGGCATGTCATGCTGAGCTTCATGGACGCCTTCTCCGGTTACAACCAAATTAAAATGAACCCGGTTGATATAGCCAAGACTGCATTTATCACACACCGGGCTGTTTATGCCTACAAACTCATGCCATTTGGACTAAGGAATGCTGGATCCACGTACCAGAGGGCAATGGTGGAGATCTTTAAGAGTCAGCTGGGAAGAAACCTGGAGTCCTACGTTGATGACATGATAGCAAAATCAACCAAAGTTCAAAACCATATAGCTGATTTGAAGGAATGCTTCGAGAACCTAAGGAAACAAGATATGAAGCTTAACCCGGAGAAGTGCACCTTCGGGGTTGAAGCTGGAAAATTTTTAGGATTCATGATTAGCCAGAGAGGGATTGAAGCTAATCCGGAAAAGATCAAGGCTATAAGAGAAATGAAGGAACCCCGGACTCAAAGGGATATACAGAAGCTAGCTGGATCTCTCGCGGCCTTAAGAAGGTTCATTCCTAAACTTGCTGAGCGCTGCCTACCTTTCTTTACCCTACTCAAAGGAGCCCAGAAAAGGAAGGATATTATTTGGAGTCCGGAGTGCCAAAGTTCTTTTGAATCTATTAAAGAATATCTCGCAACACCACCAATTTTGACTAAGCCCGAGCCCGGGGAACCTCTAAGCCTTTACCTGTCAGCAGGAACCCTGGCTGTGGGAGCAGCACTAATCCGGGATCATGAAGGCCAGCAGAAGCCAGTTTATTATGTGAGCCAAGTGCTCAAAGACGCTGAAACCCGCTACCCAAACCTAGAAAAGTTTGCTTTCGCTCTGGTCACTGCATCCCGAAAGCTCAGGCATTATTTCCAAGGGAGGGAAATCAAAGTAATCACCGACCAACCACTCCGGAAAATCATTCACAAACCTGACATCTCAGGGAGGTTGGTGAATTGGGCTGTTGAGCTAAGTCAATTTTCCCTCACCTTTGTCCCAAGAACATCTATCAAGGCCCAGGCCCTAGCCGATTTCATTGTCGAATGTTCCTTCCCTGAGCCTGTTCACATTTCAATGGAGACAGAGCCCAGCGAGGAACTCAAACCCGATCACGAAACCTGGATGTTGCATGTAGATGGCTCAGCAACAAGTGAGAGATCTGGAGCCGGGCTCATACTCAAGAGTCCGGACGGATTCAAGATAAAGCAAGCAATTGGATTCGAATTCAAAGCAACCAATAATCAGGCAGAATATGAGGCTCTTCTAGCCGGACTCCGTTTGGCCCGAAATTTAAGAGTAAAAAGGCTAATCATTTTCAGCGATTCTCAGATAGTGGTCAAGCAAACGACCGGAGAGTATGTTGCAAAGGACCCAATTCTGGGAAGGTATCAAGCCCTGGTTCAAAGTCACCTAGCTGTGATACCCCAATTTGAAATTTTTCAAGTAAATCGAGAAGACAACACCGAGGCGGACATTCTATCTAAACTAGTCCAGAATTCGGCAGAACTGGACAGCTCGGTTTATTTCGAAGAGTTGGAAAAACCTACGGTGGAGCAGGAGGAAATAATGGAGATTGATGACCAGCCTAATTGGATGACCCCAATAGTCTCATATCTGGAAAAGGGGGACCTCCCGTCTGATAAAAACCAAGCTCAAAGGTTGAAGGCAAAAGCTGCTAAGTTTTTTCTAGAAGAAGGATTCTTGTACCGCCGGACTTACTCGTCTCCTATCCTGAAGTGTGTTAGTCCGGTTGAAGCCCAATACTGTCTGCAAGAAGTTCATGAAGGGATTTGTGGGGATCATCTTTCTGCAAAAGCCCTAGCACACAAGATTATAAGACAGGGTTACTACTAGCCTACAATCCATAATGATGCTGTTGAGTTTGTGAAAAAGTGCAAGAATTGTCAACTTTTCAGCAATGTACCTAGACAGAGCCCGGTCTTACCATCCTCGGTCCTATCTCCTATCCCGTTTGCAGTTTGGGGTATTGATATCATGGGTCCGTTTCCCCGGGCTAAAGGCGACTTGAGATATTTGCTGGTGGCAATTGATTACATGACCAAGTGGGCTGAAGCTAAGGCAATGAGAACAATCAACCAGCAGGATTGCATCCGGTTTATGGACAATATACTGATGAGGTTCGGGCTACCAATGGTTCTAGTTTCTGATAACGGGCCACAATTTGTGGGGTCCGATTTCGAAGCCTACCTGAAAGAAAGAGGAATCAAGCATAAAAAATCATCTGTCGCATACCCAAGAGGAAACGGCCAAGTTGAAGTTACAAACCGGATTTTGCTTAGAGGAATTGAGAAGAGGTTACAAGAAAGCAAGAATAAGTGGCCCGAGGAGCTGCCAAACGTGTTATGGGCATACAGGACTAGTCCCCGGACTAGCACTGGTGAAACCCCATTCAAACTTGCCTACGGCACTGAAGCTTTACTACCAATTGAAGTGGGAAATCCTTCCCACCGGGCCATAAATTTTGAAGAAATAGCTAATGAAGAAGGGTTACAGACTAACTTGATTTTGATTGACGAAGTCCGGGATCAAGCTATTGAGAGGATGGAAAAATACAAGGAAAAAACTAGAGAGTACTTTGGAAAGAAGGCCCGGGTTAAGAACTTTCGAGTTGGAGACCTGGTCCTTCGTGATACAGAGGCGTCTGATCCTACCAATACCGGAAAACTCATGCCAAAGTGGGAAGGACCATACAAGATAATGGAGGTAATCCGGCCCGGAACATACAAGTTGGTTCATATGGATGGATCTGAGGTCCCCAATACTTGGCATGGCCTTAGACTCCGAAAATTTTACCAGTAAGAGGATTGCAGCGACCGGATAAAGAATAAGGAGCTCCCAAAAGCCCAGATTAGAATAAGAGCTTTGTATTCCTGATTTTTCTATAAATAAAACCGGTCTCGTTGTCTTGTTTCTTTTCATATTATCATGTATATTTAAACTTTCAGTAAATTTCAATTTTTTGTAACAACCCGGGCTCATAGTTATAGGCATAACATGTAGCCCGGGTCCCCAGCAATATGCAAAACTAATAACCCTGGCTCGGAGCCATAGGCAAATATTGCAGCCAGGGTCCCCAGCAATACGCACCAAAACAAATAAAGAGTCCGGCTCAGATCCAAGCCATGAGACCGGACTCACGAGCAATATGCATCAAATAAAAATCTTAGATTCTATTCTAAGTACTAAATCTAGAGTCCGGCTCAGAACCAAGCCAAGAGACCGGACTCACGAGCAATATGCATCAAATAGAAATCTTAGATTCTATTCTAAGTACTAAATCAAGAGTCCGGCTCAGAACCAAGCCATGAGACCGAACTCACGAGCAATATGCATCAAATAAAAATCTTAGATTCTATTCTACGTACTAAATCTAGAGTCCGGCTTAGAACCAAGCCATGAGACCGGACTCACGAGCAATATGCATCAAATAAAATCTTAGATTCTATTTTAAGTACTAAATCAGCAGTCCGGCTCAGAACCAAGCCATGAGACCGGACTCACGAGCAATATGCATCAAATGAAAATATTAGATTCTATTCTACGCATAAAACAAAACATCCGGGTCACAACTAAGCTAGGAAACCGGGCTCACGAGAAATATAAGTTTCGCAGAACAAAAGGAGAAGTGATAAAAATGTAAAGAGTTGGATTGCAAGCGATTAAAGAAACAGGGACACGGGGTGGCCGTACAACCCGGAAACATCCCAAAGTGAGCAGAAACAAAACCCAGTTTACGGTTACAGATCAAATATCAAATGTTAAGGTACAAAAAAAGAACTAGAGACCGTAATCATCCAGGTTGGACGAAGCCGGGAGGAAGCTCGGAACCGGGCCATTGAAAGGCTGAGGCTCCCCTTTGCCTTCTTCGATGGCGAGCTTTGCAGCCAAAAACTCACCAACAAAAGAATCCCAGTTGGCATTGGGATCAGTCTTCACGTGGCGTTCGGCAACAATCCAAGCTCGTTGAATCTCGGGAGCAGCAGCATCAGCAACATCTTGGTCGTATTCCGGACCACCTTTGAACTCGGTTATAATAGCATCGCGAGTCTTAGCATTTTCCACAACAAGCTGCCTGTTGACCTCATCCAGGTCATTAGCCCTCTTCTCAACCGAAACAATTTTAGCTTGATGCTCGGTCTCCTTCTCAGCACTTTGTTTTTTCAACGAAGCAACTTCAAGTTCAAGGTCTCGAAGCCGGGCATCCTTTTCATTAGCAAACTCCTGTGCAGTTTTCCGCTCAGTAATGATAACACTGGCAAGGGCGCTGATTAAGCTACCGGTCTGCAAAATAAAAATCAAAAATCAACAAAGGAAAAGACAGAATTACAAGGAATAAAGACAGTTTTCAACAGGAAACTACTTACATGGGCCCAGTGGCCAACAAGGCGTTTCAGGCAAGCATTACTCCCAGCATCTTCCATCTCTTCGAAGTCCGAATCAGTAGGGATATCGGCGCACATGCCAGCAAGTTGCTCCAGAGTGAAATTTCCAATTCGGATAGGCTCCCTATCCGGACCCTTCCCATCACCATCGGCAACAATTTTATTGACGGTGGCATTCGCCTTCGCAGGTGTTTTCTTTCCAACGTGAATTTTCCTTTTCTTCCCAGACCGCTGCTCCAAGCCTTCTACAATTTCAACATCAACAGCATCAACCATAGGTTCGGGCCGATGGGCATCCGGAGCAACAGATTCGGCACCTCCCTCCTTTAGTGCGCTAGAACCGGACCCTCCAACATCGCCCGGACTTTTGGTGTTGTGGACACCACCAAGTTTCCTAAAAGATGCGGCAAGGGCATTGGAAGACATGATTGCGTACAGCTCGGGTTGAAAGTAAGGCAAACCTGTACAAAGGAAAAGGAAATATCAGTATATAAAAAGAATTAGTCCGGTTCACAAAAAGACGAATTACAACAACTTACATCCAAGCTCAAACAACTTATCATGTTTCATGAAACTATCCCGGGTCATTTGAAACCCGAGGCACTCACAAAACCGATGAATCTGGGCTAAGGCTTCTCCTTCAAGCTTATAAGTGTCAAATACTTCTGCTTCAACTCCAGAAACTATATGAGGCAGGAATTCCAAATCCAAGCCTTTCAAAAATATCAACTCCCCACCCCAATACTTCAATGTAGATTGCTGTATCACGGGTTTGGCAGTTCCAGAGGGATAACCGCACTCCTCAGCCCGGAACCGGATCTCATACAAAGGCTCTTTGTTAGATTGGACTAGCTTAAAAAGTTGGTGGAAAAGTCGCAACGTGGGTTGATACCCCATCTTATTACAAGCAGAGAGGAACCAGGTCATCCACTTAACCCCGTTGGGGGTAATTTGCATTATTGAAATTTTATATACATACTTACAAAGGTGTTTTATAAATTGATGGCATCGAGGGTTCCACCCGGACCTAAGGGTCTCCAACCAGACACCAACATAACCATCTACAGGTCTATGGTAAATCCTCTCCCCGGGTTGAGGCCATCTCCAGCTAATTTCAGGCCCTAAATGAAAAGCGGCCCGGACCAGTTTGTCCATCTGAGCACCCGGAAGACTAGCAAATTTTTCTTTCAAAAGATAAGGAGCCTCACTAATACCCATTTTAGCAAAAGCAGCATCAAATTCGGATTCACTGTATGGCCCTGGACGTCCGAATTCTTGTCTGCTTCTGTAACAAATACTAAGATCCCTATAATAAAACTCCTCCTCTATGTCCGGATCCTTCTTTACGAAGAAATAGCTGGTGTCCGACCAAAACCCGTCCGGAGTACTGAGCACACCGCCAGAGGGAGGTTCATGAACAAACAGTTGGGTTACTAGAGGCCCGGATTGTTTCTTCTTCTTAGCCATTTTACACCAATATAGTTCTATTACTTCCGGATTACTAGAGGGTGAAGGATCACTACAGGAAGAAGGGTCAGAGAGGGATATAAGTACGCGACGGGCACGAGCCTTAGTCCGAACCATAAACCTAGAAAGATCAATTTCAAGTAAGTTCTACTATCTTAATCCGGATTATATGCTCCAAATCATAAATACATATGTTACCCTGCCAGCTATCATTCAAACCTTAATTTCTACCAAATCCGGAATACATATATTAGCCAGGTTATACCCAAAAATTTTCCATCAATATCCTAAATCATACAACGAGATGGCCCGGATCATAAGCCAATCCGGATTACTTGCGCATACACGGGAACACAAACAGTCAGAAACACTTAAACACAAAACATCCTACACAAACAAGATCAAAATATACATACAAGTACATACAACCATTCCTAATCCAAGAACATCAAGAACAACTACCAAACCCAGAAATGAAAATCACAAAACCAACACATGCAAGGGTATTTACAGACCAATAAGCGAAGACAGAGACATTATAGCCAACAACATTCATTTTTATCCAACAGAACCAAAAGTTTCCCAAAACCCCCAAAACCGAAATATAAACAGTCGGACAAAATGTCAAATTGCAAATCGGAGAAAGAGAATAAAGGTTAAGAGGAAAAACGAGCGAAGGAAATCGAGAAACTTACAAGATGCAGAGAGCAAGAGATGGCTTCAAACGATCGATATGTCGCCGGAGAATCGGTTTGCAGAGGCGTCGGGAAAGGCAAAGAGTGAAGAGGATTTTCGAAAAAGAAGTAAAAGGAAGAAATGAACTGTGAGGAGGCTTTTATAGAAGGCAGTGAAAAGGGCACATAAAAGGACAGCTGGCAGAATCCCATTGGCTGCCAAGAAAATAAAGTACAAAAAGAAAAATACAAAAATGAAGAAAAGACAGGAGTATTAATTGTGACAGCACGCTACGTCTGTTCCCGAGGTAGAAAAGGGCAACACCTTTTCAAAGCAAAAGGGGGGAAAATATTGAAATCCTTTCATATTCCCGAACGGCCAAAATGTCATACGGTCCGGATTCGTTCATTTTGACTCACTCTCAACCCCGGGTTGCCATCTTTGATATCAATCCGGGTTGGGGGGCAACAATCCAGTTAGAAATTTTTTCCACGTTACCTATTCAAGAGCTTCTACTCCCCCATCCAGAAAATCTGCATAAGGGAGTGGGGGGCAAATGATAGGCTATGTATAGCCCAGACCCGTCCTGGACCCCGGATCACTACCAAAGAACCCGGACTCATATCTCAATCATGGTCCACTGACTAGTCTGGATTCATTTTTTGTCATGACTCACCTTCAAGTCCTAGCCCGTATCGGAGTCCTGGCTCATCTACTAGTCCGAACTCATATTGGAGTCCTGGCTCATCTACTAGTCCGAACTCATATGGGAGTCCTGGCTCATCTACTAGTCCGATCTCATATTGGAATCCGGACTCACCTACAAAACTCGAGCTCACAGGTTGGGCTTAAGTTCAAAGTTTAATCCATCCCTGGCGACTAAGGCAATAACTCACATGAAGGCTACACATTGGCACATGACGTGGTTAGGTCATGACGGATGGCCACACCTGGTGACGACACGTAAAGATTCCTAATGATTGGGATAATTATTTCCTATTTAAACCACACGCCAGCAGGAGCCTGGCACACGCTGCCACAATCCGTCACCTGGACACGTGTAATCCATCAACATCACCCAGGTGTCCTACCTACCTAGGATTCAACGCTCATGATTGCAGGTTCAACCCCTAAACCCTAATCCTGGGCCTATATATAGACCAAGGAGGAAAGGTGCAGGGGGATTCTTTTTTACACACCTAACCTATACACACACCCTCCATATTTAGATCTCTCTATATTCCTATCTCCCTTTCCAAAGCCGTTACTCATTCTCACGCTGGAGGCGCCGCCAGGGTCCAAACCCCCCTCCGGTGTTGTTTTGCAGAGTCTCAACCGCAGCGACACCGCTTCCAGGCGTGGGATCGGCCGGGAAGGTCCTAGATCGGGATTTGGAGTTATCAGATATCATCCTCCCAATAAAAGAAAATTCAAAAAACTCCCTCCAGAAATCAACATGATGACCCAAAACAAGTTCAGTGGTTGTCTTCCACGGGGATATAACCTTGGAAGCAGACACGCTATTGAGCCATTCTAGACTCCCTTCCAGAACTTGGTTGTCTTGTAATGTTGCTCTAATCTTGTTCTCGGCGAGTGACAGTTGTTGAGCATTCTCAAACACATCAATCAAATACTTGCCATTAAAATCGGAAAAAATGTGATTGCCACAATCATCAAACCACTCAAAACAGAAGTTATGGTGTTGGTCAAACAAAGCATTTAAAGTAACACCAAAGGAATGCCATGACACAATTTCTAAATCGGGATCTGGGATTCCACTAAAGAGGTGAGAAGCAGGAGAGTTGAGTGAAGTGAAAAGAGTTTTTCTTAACAATGGGATGGTACGAGGGGAAAAGTGAAAAAACAATTCACCGACTTGAGCAAGAGTGAGCTGAACGATTTTTGAAATCTCGCAAAACACAGTAATAACATCATAAACCAAATAACAAGTAGAAGACCATTTTTGTAAGATACAAGACTTTCTAGAATCGAGAAACAAATCCAAAACAGGACGACGATCGATAAGCATAATAGCAGCAAGTGCATCAGCATAAGCATCAACAGATAAATCCAATAACAACAAAGTTTCACGGCTTCGTTTTGATATCTGGACTTGAAAACCCTCAACAATAATTATATTCCAGTGATTATTTAAATCATCATTACAATTTTCTTTTTTATCTAAACTAGAATGAACATACTTGGCTGTCGTAAACCTGGTTGCGGATTCTAAGAACATGGATTTATCTAAAAATCCTTGTAAAATCTGAGGTGTATCGACTAAGTACTTGATTCGACATGCAGTACTGTCCGCACTTGTCCTAGCTGCCTGTCTCGACGTGTCGGATTTCATTGTAATGTTTTTCTGCTAGATTACAACACAAGGATGCCCCCGGCTAGGTTGAGTAAAAAGAGAAAAGGTCCCAGATAGCACAAGTTCAACCAAAAAAAGTTCAAAATATAGCACAATTCAAATAAATGGCTATTAACAGAATCCTGAATTGATTGTGGATATTAACTTATTATGTTTATGATACTGCTGAGTGAATTGCAGTGGATTAAAGTTATGTGAATTGTGATTTGTGACATGAAAGGACGTTTATATATAAGAAACGTTAGGCCCAGTTTGACATTGAAAGTTTCGTTTCTAGTGTTCATAGTTTGGTCACTCTCGATCCCAATCAAGGCAACCGTTAGATAAAATCTTGATAAAATAAAATATTAATATTATAACTATTATTAAATAATTAATTACCTTTTTTTAGCAAAAAGACATTGTTTTTTCAAATTTTCTTAACTAAAATCTCTTATTTTCCAAAAATATCCTGAGTAGTCCATTTAATAAAATAAATTAATAATATTATAATTACTAATAACTAACCAATTACCGTTTTTAGTCAAAGCATATATTATTTTTATATTTTCTAACTAAAAACTCTCATTTTCTAAAATTATCACATATATCTATTATTTAACACTTTTATACTATATATACTATTATATAATCTATCTATATATACTATTATATAATAGACGAAACATTAAAAATTTGGTCGATTTTACTTAATTATCCTTGTTTATTTTTAAATAATAATATTATTTATAATCAATTACCTTTTCAGCAATATTTTCTCTTACTAAAATCTCTTCTTTTTCCAAAATATCACGGGCAAATCCTTATTTATTTATTTTAAAATATATCTTAATACTTTTAATCATAGGCGATTACTTTTTGCAACTAAAACATATTACTTTTTTAATTTTTCCTTACCAAAACCCCTCATTTTCCAAAAATATCACGTGTAAACCGTTACTTATTTATTTAAAAATTGATTTTACTTTTAATTATTTAAAAAAAATTAACACACCTAGTTATTTGTTAAAACTTTTTTTGTTTTTCCTTAGTAAAATTCCTCCATTTCCAAAAATATCACGGGCAAATCCTTACGTATTTTTTTAAAATATAATTTAACACTTTTAATCACGGACAATTACCTTTTCAACTAAAACGTGTTACTTTTTTATTTTTTGCTTACTAAAACCTCTTGTTTTCCAAAAATATTATGGGGAAACTATTGTTTATTTATTTTAAAATCAATTTTACTTTTAATTATTTAAAAAATTTTAAAACACCTACTTATTTGTTAAAAACAATTCGTACAATGCACGAGTTTTAAGCTATCTATACTATTATATAATAGACGAAACATTAAAAGTTTGGTCGGTCGATACTAAGTGATTTTACTTAATTACCCTTACTTATCTATAAAAAAATATAATTAAATACTAACATTACCTATTTATAAACAATTACTTTTTTTAGCTAAGACACGTTACTTTTTTCTATCTTCTTTAACAAAATTCTCTCATTTTCCAAAAATATCACGGACAATTAACTTTTTCAACTAAAACATGTTATTTTTCTGTTTTTCCTTACTAAAACTCCTCATTTTCCAAAATTATCACGGAAAACCATTATGTATTTATTTTAAAATTTATTTTAATGCTTTTAATTATTTTAAAAAATTTGTCTATTTTAACATGCCTATTTATAAAATATATATAATTAATAACATTAACTATTTATAACCAATTACCTTTTCAGCTAAAAACATTACTTTTTCTATTTTCTTCTAACAAAATCCCCTCTTTTCCCAAAAATAAGTCACGAGCAATTACTTTTTTCAACTAATATGTTTTTTTTTCATTATTAAAACCCCTCATTTTCCAAAAAAATCACGGGCAAACCCTTATTTATTTATTTTAAAACATTTTTAATTATTTTAAAAAGTTTACGTATTTTAACATGCATTACTTTTGGGTTAAAATGCATTATTTTTCTATTTTTTTCTAACAAATCCACTTTTTTTTTAAAAAAAAAATCACTCTATTTCAAGGACAATGAGACCATCGAAAGCATCTTAACTCATGAAATGGTTTTTTAAAATTTCCCTTGATGTCATGTGCATTGATTATTTCAAGTAACAGCAAGTTGGGCATTCTCTCAAAAAATTTGGCGGAAAATGTTGAATCCAGAGCTTAATTTTAACTTCCAGAGCAAAAAAATTCGAAAAGACCAATTTGCCCTTAAAATAATAACATATGTATACAATACATCTTAAACACGTCTTTTGTCTCAATTTTTCTAATCAGATAACCCTAATTTTTGTTCTCGGTGTTCTTAGGATACATAACTTCAATGTCTACATATGATCTTCAAATTTCTGAAAATTCACCCATTGAAGGCAAGTGTACATCTTTCACTTTTTATACTCTAAAAATAAGTTTGGATTGCTTTTGATTTAATGTAATGGTTGCTTATTTTTCAGAATTCGATTCTAAAAATCATGAAGAAATGTTTTTACAGTTACTTGCTACATGTTTCAAATCTCGGGAAGATCTTATTAGTTCTACCAAAGAAATTTATTTGGAACAAGGCTATGCTATATCCATCAAGTGTTCGAGAAAAGAAAAGTATGTTGTTCTTGGTTGTGACAGGGGAGGTTGTTATCGCAATAAGTTGAACATTTCTGCTGAGGATCGAAAGAGAAAATCAGGTTCTCGACTAATTAATTGTCCATTTCAATTTCGTGGAAAGAAACAACTTGATGGGTCCTGGAAACTTAAGATGGAAAATAATTTACACAATCATGAGTCATCATCACACATGTCGGGTCATCCTTCGTGTCGTCAATTATCAGAAGAGCAAACTTTAGTTATTGAAAGAATGACAAGAGCTGGTGTGCAAACTCGTCAAATTCTTTCTGCACTACGACAAGAGAATGTTAATAGAAAAGTAATTGTGCGGACTATTGCAAATATGAAGTTCAGGATAAAAAAAGAAAAGCTGGCTGGTCGAACTCCAATTCAAGCTTTATTTGACGAACTTGGTCGAGGTAATTTTATATTTGATGTTGCTCATCATGATAATGGAAAGATTAAGAGATTTTTTTTTCTCATCCAATCACGATCACACTTACTCGGAGTTATCCAACTGTTTTTGTTATGGACTGTACTTACAAAACGAATAGATATAAGATGCCATTGCTTGATGTAGTCGGAATGTCAAGTTTCAACACATCTTTTTATTCATGTTTTGCATTTTTGGAGAGTGGGAAATGCGATGACTATGTTTGGGCATTGGAAAAATTTTAAGGCATTTTAGAACCCGGATGTGAGCCTTCTGTGATTGTGACGGATAGAGAATTAGCCTTGATGAAGGCTATTGAGATCGTATTTCCTAGAACAGTAGATTTCTCATGTGTTTGGCATATTAAAAAAAATATTTTGGCAAAATGTGAGAGCTGTTTTGACAAACAACAAGATTGGGAGTTGTTTTTATCAGAATGGAATGCAGTGATATATTCCCAAACGGAAAAGGAGTACATGAAAACTTGGTCTGAATTTGAGGTTGCATATAAAGAAAAAGAAGATGTTACCAGATACATAAAAAACACATTCCACATAAGGAGAGGTTTATGCATGCATGGACTGAAAAATATACACACTTTCGCTGCCATGTTTCATCTAGAGCGGAAGGTGCACATGCTAAATTGAAATAATATTTGCAAGTTTCCACGGGAGATTTTCAGAAGGTGAAAGAAAGAATGTGTTTGGCCATTGAGAATGATTTTCAGGAGATTAAATCGCGACTTTCAGGTGAGAAAATTCGAACTCTCCATGACTGTAATATCATGCTTTTTCGAGAATTAAATACTCAGGTGTCACATTTTGCGATGAAAGAATTATCTAAGCAATGGGAGTTAGTTAGGTCTGGAAAAATGAGACCTACATGTACTGGCCAGTTTAAGACAATCATGGGTCTTCCTTGTGCGCATATGTTGTATGGTTGGAAAGAGAATGTCATATCTATTTAAAGACACGACATAAACTGGTTGTGAAGGTTGAAGCGTTATGATTTTGCAGAAAAGTAGTACTAGAAGAAGTAGTACCTGATCGTATAATATTTATGTGAATTGTTTAGATCAATTAATTTTTGGTTCATGAAGAAAGTGTAATGATTTGCCCAGGAGGCCAGGACCTTGTTATTTATGTAAAGTTGTTGTTACAGCTCCGGAAAAAATTAGTATTGCTCTGGAAGGTAATTTCAAGGACAAATATGGTATTTAGCTTATATATTGCTCTGGAAGTAAAATTTTAGTTCTGGAAATAACATTTCCCATTTTGGCACTGAAATATTTTTCTGTCAACAGGCTTAAGTCGATGATGAGACCTTCAATTGCACCTGTTTCCTGGTTAATTAAAACGGAAATAAGGATTAAGCAGCACACAAGCTTTATGGTGGTTATTTAAGCCTCGTCAAATTTTATATTATATTTCTCTTTTTACTTACCTCTAGAGTTTGCAAAGTATGGCATGGATTTCCTTGATACAATTTCAAGCGTCTGCACTTTCCATGATTAGATTCTTCAAGAATAACAGCCCTCCCCATGTCTTGAATAAGGCTATGCATCTGAAATTTATTATCCTCATCAACTGTTAGCAGACATCTTTCCACTAGGATTGGAATTCCAGCTCCAGGAGAGAAACCACAAGATCTGAATACATGAATACCTTCGTCCTTATCCTTTCCGATAAAGAAAAATACAATATCCAGGAATATTTCCTTCTCTGTCTTTCCACCTAATTCGTCGTAGCTCAGTTTTAGAATGTCATGTCTGTCTTATCAAATTTGTTCGAATATTTATTGTAGAAAGCTTTGGCAGTTGTAGTTTTCCCAATTCCGCCCATCCCACATATCCCAATGGCACGGACATCATTTGACTCAATCCTTGCTTTCTGATATATCTCTTCAACAGAGGAACCTATCCCAAATAGATATTTATCCAGGTGTACTACTTTTGCACATGTTTGTCTTGTCAGATTCTCTACAATTTCTTGTATAGTTTCCGATTCATTCCTGATTTTAGTAAAAAACATAGAACTGTAATTCTAATAGTTCATATATGCGCCGTACACTAATTAAATGCATAAGTAATCTGCACAATATCAATGAATAATGAACTCTATGTCATATTTGTGCCAAAAAACAAATATAATTAAAGATAATAAAGATAAGGAGCAAGCATAATATCAATGAATAATGAACTCTTCCATCATACAGAGAGTTTCAAGTATCAAACCTGATATAACCTGCATCTGTTGGTCTAAATATTTATAAAATACTTGGATAGTAACAATTATTAATTAGTAACATAATTCAGTATGCATCCTTGTTTGCTAATCGTATCCATTTTCTAGTTTCTACTACCTTGGCACCACCTTAATGTTTTAGAAGAGCTGTATTATTTGTCTGATTTTGTGCTGTCATGCACTTATATAAGTGGGGGCGCGAAATGTTAATAAAGAAATTCATTTAGTGGCTTCTACTATCACATTTTTAAAGAGATCTCTTCAGTAATAGCGTGGACGCCTTAGATAATCATAACAAAAAGAAAATAATACATTAACAAACAGAGGAACTTACTCATCTGCATCTTTTTTCAGATGGTATCCTGATAGGTCTGCGATTTCAGCAAGAGCAGATTTCCACCGCTCTATCTTATTAACAGAGTAACGCTTCTTGAGAAAATCAAGAGCATCCCCAAAACTTCCTTTCTGATGACGTAAATTTGATGGATCAACATAGTAAAATACAGGAACAACCTGATTCTCGGTTCTCCTGCAACCAAGAATCTCTACGAGCTCATCAAGGCACCATGATGAACGAGCATAGTTCTCTGAAATGACCACGACAAACATCTTTGAACTTTGGATTGCATTACATATTCCTGATGAAATTCTTTCACCCTTTTCAAGAGAAGGATCATCTCTGAAGGTTTGAATTCCTGCTTGATCCAGAGCAAAATAAAGATTGGAAATGAAATTTCTTCGTGTGTCCTTGCCATAAAATCTCAAGAAGACATCCCAGGTAGGCAGAGATAAAGAAGAGGGAGAACAATAAGGTGCAGTTGATTGATTACTTGTGATTTCAATGGAACAAGTGCAGTGCTTCTTAGTAAAAACCAAACAGATGAGAATGGTAAGTATGATGATTACAGTAAGTACGGGCAGAACCCAAATTAAAACTACTTCTTTTGAACAATAAGGGACAGTTATGCCTTATTTGAGGTCTTATTTATCTAGGTTTTAAGGTTATGCCTGGGATAGTTGTCATATGAGTCAATGCATCGGCTGGAAATAAGAATTGAGAAGCAGAGGTATTGCTGAATGCTAAATCTAAATATCTAAACAATGATTGGCAGTGGTTCTGCTACATGACATATTCTTAGGCAATTGATGGCTTAGATCACATCCTTCGTGATAAACAGAAGCAACAGAATTCTTATAAAATGATGTATCGGTATTGTATGAATATCTTCAGAATGCGTAGAACAAAGTTGTTAAAGAATTTATGTTGTTCAAATACAAAGAAGTAAACACAAATAAGAAAAGAATAAACAATACAAGACTGAGAAGATCTAAATTCTAATCTAATGTGTCCTAATTAAGATTACATATAATTAGTAACTAAACTACAGCTCATCATGTGAATCATCATCAGCTTCCGCTGTTGTTGTTGCACCAGATCTTTGATAGACAGCTGTAATAATTGGGTTGCAAACAGCTTCCACTTCCTTGAGTTTTTCATCATAATCTTCTTTTTCGACATTCTGATTATCATCCAACCACTCAAGCGCCTCCTTAACAGCTTCCTCGATCTTTTCCTTCTCTTCTGACTCTAATTTGTCTGAAAGCTTGTCCTTGTCATTGATCTGATTCTTCATGTTGTAAATGTACGTCTCTAAGTGGTTTCTTGCCTCAATTTTTTCTCTAGCTTTCTTGTCTTCCTCCGCAAACTCCTCACTTTCTCGGACCATACGTTCAATCTCCTCCTGACTCAGATCACCTTTTTCATTGGTGATTGTGATCTTTTGTGTTTTTCCTGAGGCCTTGTCTTCTGCCCTTATGTTTAGAATGCTGTTTTCATCAACTTCAAATGTGACTTCAATTTGAGGAGTTCCTCTGCAAAAAAAAAAACGTAAGCAAGTTATTGGAATCTAAGAGGCTACATATGGATTATTAATGTTCAGATATATATATGGTCAAAGTACACACCTTGGAGCTGGAGGTATTCCAGTTAGATCAAATGTCCCAAGCAGCCTACAATCTTTTGTAAGACTTCTTTCACCTTCATACACCTGTAAAAGATTTAAGCTCAAGTTAGAAACAAATTTATGTTTGACAAGATTATAGCTTTCAGAACTAAGTAGCACTGGATATAATATTGCTAATGTAGGAAGATTATAGTACCTTGATGGAGACAGTAGTCTGTTGATCCTGGTAAGTAGTAAAAGTTTGTGACTTTTTGGTTGGTATAGCAGTATTTCTTGGAACTAACTTAGTCATCACGCCGCCAACAGTCTCAATGCCAAGTGTGAGAGGGGTCGCATCTATTACTAGCAGACCTGATTGAAAAATTAAAAATAAGTTTCAAAATTAAAGCCTGGTAGCAACATAATGTTAAAATTTTGTAAGAATATGAGAGATACCTTTTGTTTCCTCGCCACCTTCTCCGCTTAAGATCCCTGCTTGTACAGTAGCACCAAAAGCTACAGCTTCGTCAGGGTTCACGCCTTTACTAAGCTCCTTTCCATCAAAATAATCACTTAGAAGCTGTTGGACTTTGGGAATTCTGGTGCTTCCACCGACAAGGACAATTTCATCAATTTGATGTTTCTCCAGATTAGCGTCCTGCATAGCCTTCTTCACGGGGCCCATTGTCTTTCGGAAAAGATCACTGTTCAACTCCTCAAAGCGAGCTCGAGTTAGTGGTTCTGAGAAATCCACGCCATCAAAGAGTGACTCAATCTCTAGTCGGACTTGATGTTGGTTGCTCAAAGCTCTCTTGGCGCGCTCAGCTTCCTTTCTAAGTTTGCCAAGAGCTCTGTTGTCCTTGCTGATGTCCTTATTGTACTTTTTATTGATCAACTTGATGAAGTACTCCATAATTCTCTGATCAAAATCTTCACCTGCACATTATATAAGCAAGCATGAAATCAGAAACTAATTCGTACAATTCAAACTTGCTATACTAAGAGAGCTCCGTCAAAAATATATATAAGAAATTAAGATATATTCAAAGAACAAAAGTGGTAGATTATTACCTCCCAGATGAGTGTCACCACTAGTGGCAAGAACCTCAAAAACACCATTATCAATTGTCAATACACTGACATCAAAAGTCCCTCCACCAAGGTCAAACACAAGGATGTTCTTTTCGCTACCTTTCTGGTCCAACCCATAGGCAATAGCAGCTGCAGTTGGTTCGTTAATGATCCTCACCACATTAAGACCAGCTATAGTGCCAGCATCCTTGGTAGCCTGTCGCTGGGCGTCATTAAAATAAGCTGCATTTTTCACATCATCAGGCACATTAGTATTTTATTACATTCTTAAATAATAAAGAACACAACAAAGATTGCTCAAGGAAACTTCATACCAGGAACGGTAATAACAGCATTCTTGACTTTCTCGCCAAGGAATGCTTCCGCTGTCTCCTTCATCTTTGTCAAAACCATTGCGCTAATTTCCTCTGGACTAAACACCTTGGTCTCTCCATCCTTAACCTTGACTTGTATGTAAGGCTTTCCATCCTTATTAACAATATTGTAAGGAACTAGCTTCCTGTCTCTTTGAACGTCTTTGTCCTCAAATCTATACAATTTTACATTAAAAACATCAGATACAATCCTTCAACTACAACCGACACACACAAAAAAAAAACACAGGGTGAAAGAAAATCTTACTGTCTTCCAATGAGTCTTTTGACATCAAAGATCGTCCTCTCGGAATTAGCTGCAGCTTGGTTCTTTGCTGCCTCGCCAATTAATCGCTCACCATCCGTGAAGCCTACCCACGACGGGGTAATCCGATTACCCTGGTCATTCGCTATGATCTCAACTTTACCATTTTTGTAAACACCAACACAAGAATAAGTTGTTCCAAGATCTATTCCAATCACTCTCTCTAGTTTCTCGGATTCTTTTTTCGCAACAGAACATGTAAACAAGCTTCCTGTTCAAGAGAATAACAACAACATTAGTTTTAAGCAACATAAACACATAATATAACATACATGCCTAGCTAAACTTCAAAACTTAACAAGTTTTTTTTTTTTTTGAAATCCCGATTTTTAGTTAAAAATCAGTAAAAACGATTAAAAAAAAAAAAGGGTTACACAAAAATTAGCTTGTTTCAACATAAAACAGAACTGTCCTGCTTACCTATCAACACAATTCCAAGGACAACGATCAGAGAACGGCTCATCCAAGAAGAAAGTCCCATGGTTTCAAGCTCCGTACGTTAGATTCCCTTAGCTTTTGGTTGATTTAAACATGCAACAAAGGTTAGCTTATATAGGGTACGGGGTACTACTTGTCGGACTAGGTTTGGAATTTTAAATGACGAGTAAACATGTCATATTCGATTACGTGGACCAATCAGATTTGAGCTATTTGTTGTTCGACAGTTATTCGTTTTATTTTATCATCATATACTATTTTGGAACGCAAAGCCTAATACTACAACTTTTTGTTTTTCCAAAAGAAATCGAATGCCTTTAAAAATCCAATTTATAACAAGGAATCTATACTCTTTATTAATAATTAATAAGCAAAACAATGTAAAAATGGCGCGCGGTACCAAAGTACCAAATTTGATTACCAAAGTACCAAATTTGGTTATCACTTAACCCGGATTCAATTCCTCGCAACTACATAATTATACAAGATTTATTTACTTTAAATTTTTTAACTTCATCCAGGGTTCGAATCCTTACAACTACGTAATTATACAAAATTTATTTATTTACTTTAAATTCAATATACTCTTTATTAATAAGCAAAACAATGTGAAAATGGCGCGCGGTACTAAAGTACCAAAGTATCAAATTTGTTTATCACTTAACCCGGGTTCGATTCCTCGCAACTACATAATTCTACAAGATTTATTTACTTTAAATTCTTTAGCTTCATCCAAGGTTCGATTCGTTACAATTACGTAATTATACAAGATTTATTTATTTACTTTAAATTCAATAGTTTTATCTCTCTGAAATACTAGACACCTCAACTTAACACCATCAGTTTCATCAATTTGTGATAAGGTCCTCGTATTGAACAACCTCTGCCTACATCCTACATCCACTGTCTCTCATTCCCCCATAGGTATGGCTGATACCTGCAATGAGTGAAATATATATATATAAATGAAGTTGCCAATTCAG
This sequence comes from Heracleum sosnowskyi, assembly GCA_030848705.1. NCBI lineage: Eukaryota > Viridiplantae > Streptophyta > Magnoliopsida > Apiales > Apiaceae > Heracleum > Heracleum sosnowskyi. The sequence continues at coordinate 17,926,733 of CM061237.1, forward strand.
TATGACTCTTTTTGTATAGTCCAGTCGAGGCAAGTATTAAGATTGAGATTTTCTTAATTGAAATTGTCGAATTTACTTTACAGTAGCTTAAAATTTTCATCTGCTAGAGAATCCTAGAAGACATTTGTACTAGTTTCCACACTTTCTTATCAAAACATCATGCACAGGCACTTCTATTAACATTTTAGACCTTTGTTTGGACGGCCAGCATCGAAATCAATGCTGATAAACTCGACCTAACTTGTAATTCCAGAAAGTTGGCTTTCTACACAAATTATTAATCAAAAAGCGCATCTATTTTTGGTATCTAAAATACTCCCACGGGTTCAAGATTCGAATCCCGTCAACAACATATTATTATTATTAAATATTTATATCATCTATTTTTCTAAGCTACATTCAAAAGTTCAATATATTATTCTGTCGACAACATATTAAAAATTTTTAAGATCAAAATACAAATAAATGCTAATAAAATAAGATAAAAAATAATAGTAAATCATATAAAAATACTAAAATAATAAATTAAAAATACTAAAATTCATCCGTGCATCGTACGGGTTATAGGCTTGTATATATATAAAGGAGGATACGCGGGAGGTGACGTGGCGTATCTACAATTGTCTCAATCTATTTTTCTAATTTTTCTAGAGCTTTACAATTTTAAATACTAATAAATCAAAAAATATTATTTAGCATATTAGAAGTAGAATATGTCTTCGAATTTATAGGGGAGAAGAGTTCGAATTTATAGAGAAGACATATAAATAAAGTTTTAGTTCAAGTAGAATAGGTGTTCGAATTTAAAAAGGAGAATAATTCGAATTTATAGATAAGACATAAAATTAAGAGTTCTACTGAAATTAGAATAGATGTTCGAATTTATAGAGAAGAAGAGTTCGAATTTATAAAAAAATACATACAATTAAATTTTTTATTAGAAGTAAAATAGGTGTTTGTAGACATAATTAAAAGTTTTATTCGAAGTAGAATAGGTGTGCGAATTTGTAGAGGAGAAGAGTTCGAATTATAGGAAAGACATGTAGTTAAAATTTATATCAAAAGTAAAATAGGATTGTGAATTTATATAGGTATTTATTTAACAAACAAGTTGAAAAAGCCGCGAATAATATTTTTAAAAATTATATCAATTAAATTACGAAAATTATTTGATCCTCGCTAATAAGCCGTCCTTCCGTGAAATACGCTTTCTTTTTTAATATCAAAATCTCAAATTTAATATATTGAATATATAATTGTCTTATATATTAATTTTTATGTTATCATACTCATTTCTAATGAGTCACTCTTTCGTTGAAAAAACACATATATAAATTCACATATTTTACTTCAAATAAAATTTTTAATTATGTATTACAAACACTTATTCTACTTCCAATAGAACTTTTAATTGCAAGTACTTCTTTTTATATCCGAACTCTTCTCCTCTATAAATTGAAACACTTAATCTACTTCAAATAGTACTTCTTTTATATTTTTATATTTGAACTCTTCTCTTCTACAAATTCAAACACATATTCTACTTCAAATAGAACTTTTAGTTATATGTCTTCGCTATAAATTCGAACTCTTCTCCTTAATAAATTCGAACTCTTTTCCTTAATAAATTCGAACACCTATTCTACTTCTAATATGTTAAAGGATATTTTTTGATTTATTAGTATCTAAAATTCAAAAAATTTAGATAATTAGAAAAATAGATTGAGACAATCTTAATAACGCCAACTCACCTCCCGCGTATCCTCCTTTATATATATATATTGAAGAGTGGCTCATTAGAAAGGAGTATATTAACATGAAAATCAATATATAAGATAAGTATTCAATATATTAAATTTGATATTTTGATCTTAAAAGGAAAGTGTGTTTTAACAGGAGGACGGCTATTAGGGAGGAACGAGTTATTTTTGTAATTTGATTGATAGAAGTATTTTTTCAACAAAAGAGCGGCTCATTAAAAAAAGAGTATGTTAACATGAAAATTAATATATAACACAAATATTCAATGTTTTAAATTTGAAATTTTGATATTAAAAATGAAACCGTGTTTCACGGGAGGACGACTTATTAGAGAGGACCGAGTAATTTTTTTTAATTTAATTGATAGAATTTTTAAATAAAATTATGACGCCGCCGCGAAGCGCGGCTTTTTCAACTAGTTTTAAAAGAAAGTAAAATCCTTTCTCACACACACATATGTGTTCTGTCCATGAATCGCAGTCACGGCATATTCTGATCACAAGGAACAATGTACTATAATCCTTGTCAAACTAAATAGGAGCCCAAAAATAATATTGAATTCTTTAAACATGAACCGTAATATGAAGAGTACCATATAATATTGAATAGGAGATAACAGCAAATAAAGCTTATGTGAGCCAATCTACAGGATCCAATCTCTGTGCAAGACCATTAATTAATCCGTCTATGCGCTCTCTCTCTCTCTCTCTTGGCTGATTGCATTTTCTGTTGGCTTCTATCTTGTTTCTTTTCAGAAGAAGGTTCTTCTTCTGGAGCTCCGGAAACAACCTCTCTTCCATTGAAATCACCCCCTGATAGAAAGTCAGCAAAAGAGCCTAATCTAAAAGAATTTGCAGCACTCCTTTTTTTGATACCCTAGTATCAAAAACCTCTTCGTTGGAAAGGAAATCTCCGTAGATATTAATGACCTGCATAACATATATTAAATGATATAAAACATTGCATGTGTCCTCATCACAAAAACACTTCTTGGTTTATTGTACAATTCTCCATGAAGCAACCATAAAAATTCTAATGCAAATTACCAAATCAAATATATATTACTCCTGTTTCCATCTCTATGAAACCAGAGATCATGTCAATATGCTAAATCTTATAGAAAATACAATACAATCTAGTATAGAACCGAACTAAATTACCTTCTCCAAACACGTTGAGGCAAATTTCTGCAATATTATTCTGTCGAGAACATGGCCACCAGCTCTACGAACTTCTACACATGCTTGATTCAGAAATAAGGTAATATATTCGGAAGGCATAGAGGGTAGTGATATTTTAATTTCTGATGTCCTTTCATCAGATTGCTCTTGTTTGACTACTGTCTCCTCCCATCCCTATTCAACAATGAAAAAGTTTATTAGTTTCATATATTTAAATAAATCTTGGAGTATTTGACATTTAAACAGAATTTACATATACTACAAGTTGGATGAATGCACTTGATAAGAAAAACACTGAAGACTGCATATGAACATTGTTACATTGTACACATATGCTAAAAATATATATACCAGAGTTTTAACCAAATATAAATATGGGAGATCTGAGAGGTAAATTAATGCAACAAGAGACGAGTTCGCTACATTTGGGAGGTTGAAAGCACAAGTCATATATTTGGGAGGTTAATTAAAAGGTGCTTACTCTCTGAGGAACTGTTGCCGCTAGATTGTCATCTAGCATGAGATTGTGAAACAGATCAGTTGAAAGGTTTTCTACAATCCAGGACATCCACAAATCACAAACTTCAGGAAAAAGATCCTTTGTCATTCTGTTCAGCACTTCCAGATCCGAGCTTGAACTGTCACTAGCCCCAGCTGAATCATTCAACACTTCCAGATCTGAGCTTGAACTGTCACTAGCCCCAACTTAATCGAGCAGAGAAGTCTGTTCATTCAAGGATCCACCAACATGTCCGGTTTGGAATGCAAGTATAAAATATTTAAAATTTACTATTATCATTGTTATTAAAACAATTATAAAGTTATTGTTTTTCCATGGATATTAAAACAAGTATAAAGTTATTGTTTTTCCATGGATATAAAGTTAATAGTATAAAATTTACTATTATCATTGTTCAGAATCACAAACTATGGGAATACATTCAAAAAGTTCAGGTGCTACTCCTAATGTTCGAAATAATATGAACACACAATTGTATTCTATGGAAGAGGTTTGCACTTTACACTCTTAAAGTGAATGCAACCATAAAATTTCGACTTGCATTGTTATGACATGTAACATAACAACATGAATTTGAGACAAGGTCTTCGTATTGATTATTGAACAACCGCTGTGTTTCTCCTGCATCCAGCTTGAGCAAAAAACTCAAAGTCCGCAGCATGGCATAGATAGCACTGTTTCTCATTCTCCCACAGGTACGGCTCATACCTGAAATGAGTAAATATATATGAAGCTGCCAATTCATTCCGACTCTTTTGGTATAGTCAAATCAAGGAGAGGAGACGAGCAAAGAAGCCGAAACAAAACAAAACAAAACACATAGCCAAAGACAACAACTATTTGCTGACTAATTTAAGATTGAGAGATACTAAAATTGAAGCAAAAGGAGGCAAAGAAGCCGAAACAAAACAAATTTCACATAGCCAAAGACAACAACTATTGCTGAGTTTTTTTAAGATCGAGAGATTCTAAAATTGAAGTTGTCGAATTTACTCTACAGTACCTCAAATTTAATATCCGCTAGAGAATCCTAGGAGACATTTTTACCAGTTTCCAGACTTTCTTATCAAAACATCATGCATAGGCACCTCTAACCCTTAAAATTTTAGACAATTAATTCGAGTCCATGTATTAAGAACTTATGGGAGGCCAGCACTGAAGTCCTTCAAGATGGGAGGTCTTTTGAACCGGTTCTTCTCACTTCTCAGGAACAAGCACATAGAATACGAAACCCCGCCTCATTAAGTATATTCAATTATTCATATTACTGCACTAGAATATAAATAATTGATAAACTCGTCATGATTTGTAATTCTAGAAATTTGGCCTCCTACAGAAAATATCAATCAAAAAGTGCATTAATGTGTTACATCAATCTCATACTCGAAACCAGCATCCTTGTCAAACTAAACAAAAGCCAAACACGGGCACATCTGCACTATACATTCTCTTCTTTACAAGCTAGAGTTTCGACCAGGCAATTTAAAACACTTGGGCCTATAAGTGGATTTTGATTTACATATGTATGTGCTATATAAAAAGTTCCTAACAGAATTGATGTTTAAATCTTGGCGAAAGAAATTCCTAAAACATGATTAATATATGGCTATATGAAGAGTACATAAAATATTGAATAGCAGATAACAGCAAAGAAAGCTTACGTGTGCCAGTCTATAAGATCCAATCTCTGTGCAAGACCATTAATCAATCCATCTGTGCGCACTGAGTCACGGCTGATTGACTTTTCTGTTTGGCTGTTATCTTGTCTGGAAACATCCTCTCTTCCAATGAAATCACCCCCGGAAAGAATGTCTACAGAAAAACCTAGATCTAGTAAAATTTGCAAGACTCCTTCCTTTGACACCTTAGCATGAAAAACCTCTTCGTTCGAAATAAAATCTCCGTAGATACCAATGACCTGCATAACATATATTAAATGATTATAATTCATAGCATTTGTCCATATCACCGGAAATTCCTATCGATTTATTGTACAAGCCATTAAATATCTAATGCAGTTTACCAAAGCGGCAAAGCCTATATATATTACTCCTATTTTCATTTCTATGAAATCATATAGAAGATACATTATAATCTAGCATTGAACTGAACTGTACCTTTTCCAATAATGTTGAGGCAAAACTCTGCAATGTTAATTTGTCGAGAACATGACCACCAGCTCTACGAATTTCTACACATGCTTGATTCAGAAAAAAGGTGATATACTTCGAAGGCATTGAGGGCAGTGATACTTTTGTCTCTGATGTGCTTTCAGTAGATTGCTCTTGTTTGACAACTGTTTCCTCCCATCCCTACATTCAATGATGAAAAAGCTTATATGTTTTTCCAAAACCAAGCTCAAACTACATGTGTTACATGATATGATCAGTTGCTATGCCTCTAAGATAAGTTTGCAAAATATCCTTAGGAAGGTTAAACTAGTGACTATGAACATGACGGGGAATAGGAAAGAGATGGGAGCAAATTAAAAGGTACTTACTCTCAGAGGAGCTGTCGCCGATAGATTGCCATCTTCCATGAGATTGTGAAGTAGATCACATGAAAGTTTTTCTGAAACCCAGAACATCCATAAATCACGAGATTCAGATAGGAGATCCTTTGTCATTCTATTCAACACTTTCAGTTCTGAGCTTAAACTGTCACTAGCCCCAGCTGAATAGAGCAGGGAAGTCTGTTCTTTCAAGGAACCATCAACATGTCCGGCCCTGTCAGACTTAGGAGAATCAACGGAGGAATTGCTTGGGATGTGAACCATAGCTTTGGTAACCCATAACTTTGGCGGGCCAAGTATCATAGTAATTTGTTCCGAATGCTTTTGGAATGCAAACAAGAGTTGCTGGATAGATAGAAGCCGAGGAACAGCCACATCTCGTGGCATGACCAACTCCATGGTTTCCTCATATAACCGTTCCATCTCGACTTGGAGTTCCAAGAAAATTTTGTACATAATCCCATAACAGTGACTCTGGAAACAGGGAGCTAAATGTTTTTGTCTCACAGAGGCATACGGAGATTCAAGGAAGATCAGAAGATCCTCTAGTACATCCTCAAAGTGAGTGTGTAAGAGGAGACTTATCTGGCAGGCTTTATCCGCGGGGCAATCATCCTTGGCAATGTCATCAATCCACTCCATGACATTCAACAATTCACATAGCTTGTCAAATCTGGAATCAGTGATGGATATCATCCTCCCAATAAAAGAAAATTCAAAAAACTCCCTCCAGAAATCAACATGATGACCCAAAACAAGTTCAGTGGTTGTCTTCCACGGGGATATAACCTTGGAAGCAGACACGCTATTGAGCCATTTTAGACTCCCTTCCAGAACTTGGTTGTCTTGTAATGTTGCTCTAATCTTGTTCTCGGCGAGTGACAGTTGTTGAGCATTCTCAAACACATCAATCAAATACTTGCCATTAAAATCGGAAAAAATGTGATTGCCACAATCATCAAACCACTCAAAACAGAAGTTATGGTGTTGGTCAAACAAAGCATTTAAAGTAACACCAAAGGAATGCCATGACACAATTTCTAAATCGGGATCTGGGATTCCACTAAAGAGGTGAGAAGCAGGAGAGTTGAGTGAAGTGAAAAGAGTTTTTCTTAACAATGGGATGGTACGAGGGGAAAAGTGAAAAAACAATTCACCGACTTGAGCAAGAGTGAGCTGAACGATTTTTGAAATCTCGCAAAACACAGTAATAACATCATAAACCAAATAACAAGTAGAAGACAATTTTTGTAAGATACAAGACTTTCTAGAATCGAGAAACAAATCCAAAACAGGACGACGATCGATAAGCATAATAGCAGCAAGTGCATCAGCATAAGCATCAACAGATAAATCCAATAACAACAAAGTTTCACGGCTTCGTTTTGATATCTGGACTTGAAAACCCTCAACAATAATATTCCAGTGATTATTTAAATCATCATTACAATTTTCTTTTTTATCTAAACTAGAATGAACATACTTGGCTGTCGTAAACCTGGTTGCGGATTCTAAGAACATGGATTTATCTAAAAATCCTTGTAAAATCTGAGGTGTATCGACTAAGTACTTGATTCGACATGCATTACTGTCTGCACTTGTCCTAGCTGCCTGTCTGCCGGTTGGAAACTTCGACGTGTCGGATTTCATTGTAATGTTTTTCTGCTAGATTACGCAATTAGGATGCCCCCGGCTAGGTTGAGTAAAAAGAGAAAAGGTCCCAAATAGCACAAGTTCAACCAAAAAAAGTTCAAAATATAGCACAATTCAAATAAATGGCTATTAACAGAATCCTGAATTGATTGTGGATATTAACTTATTATGTTTATGATACTGCTGAGTGAATTGCAGTGGATTAAAGTTATGTGAATTGTGATTTGTGACATGAAAGGACGTTTATATATAAGAAACGTTAGGCCCAGTTTGACATTGAAAGTTTCGTTTCTAGTGTTCATAGTTTGGTCACTCTCGATCCCAATCAAGGCAACCGTTAGATAAAATCTTGATAAAATAAAATATTAATATTATAACTATTATTAAATAATTAATTACCTTTTTTTAGCAAAAAGACATTGTTTTTTCAAATTTTCTTAACTAAAATCTCTCATTTTCCAAAAATATCCTGAGTAGTCCATTTAATAAAATAAATTAATAATATTATAATTACTAATAACTAACCAATTACCGTTTTTAGTCAAAGCATATATTATTTTTATATTTTCTAACTAAAAACTCTCATTTTCTAAAATTATCACATATATCTATTATTTAACACTTTTATACTATATATACTATTATATAATCTATCTATATATACTATTATATAATAGACAGAACATTAAAAATTTGGTCGATTTTACTTAATTATCCTTGTTTATTTTTAAATAATAATATTATTTATAATCAATTACCTTTTCAGCAATATTTTCTCTTACTAAAATCTCTTCTTTTTCCAAAATATCACGGGCAAATCCTTATTTATTTATTTTAAAATATATCTTAATACTTTTAATCATAGGCGATTACTTTTTGCAACTAAAACATATTACTTTTTTAATTTTTCCTTACCAAAACCCCTCATTTTCCAAAAATATCACGTGTAAACCGTTACTTATTTATTTAAAAATTGATTTTACTTTTAATTATTTAAAAAAAATTAACACACCTAGTTATTTGTTAAAACTTTTTTTGTTTTTCCTTAGTAAAATTCCTCCATTTCCAAAAATATCACGGGCAAATCCTTACGTATTTTTTTAAAATATAATTTAACACTTTTAATCACGGACAATTACCTTTTCAACTAAAACGTGTTACTTTTTTATTTTTTGCTTACTAAAACCTCTTGTTTTCCAAAAATATTATGGGGAAACTATTGTTTATTTATTTTAAAATCAATTTTACTTTTAATTATTTAAAAAAATTTAAAACACCTACTTATTTGTTAAAAACAATTCGTACAATGCACGAGTTTTAAGCTATCTATACTATTATATAATAGACGAAACATTAAAAGTTTGGTCGGTCGATACAAAGTGATTTTACTTAATTACCCTTACTTATCTATAAAAAAATATAATTAAATACTAACATTACCTATTTATAAACAATTACTTTTTTTAGCTAAGACACGTTACTTTTTTCTATCTTCTTTAACAAAATTCTCTCATTTTCCAAAAATATCACGGACAATTAACTTTTTCAACTAAAACATGTTATTTTTCTGTTTTTCCTTACTAAAACTCCTCATTTTCCAAAATTATCACGGGAAAACCATTATGTATTTATTTTAAAATTTATTTTAATGCTTTTAATTATTTTAAAAATTTTGTCTATTTTAACATGCCTATTTATAAAATATATATAATTAATAACATTAACTATTTATAACCAATTACCTTTTCAGCTAAAAACATTACTTTTTCTATTTTCTTCTAACAAAATCCCCTCTTTTCCCAAAAATAAGTCACGAGCAATTACTTTTTTCAACTAATATGTTTTTGTTTTCATTATTAAAACCCCTCATTTTCCAAAAAAATCACGGGCAAACCCTTATTTATTTATTTTAAAAACTTTTTAATTATTTTAAAAAGTTTACGTATTTTAACGTGCATTACTTTTGGGTTAAAATGCATTATTTTTCTATTTTTTTCTAACAAATCCTCTCTTTTTTAAAAAACAAAAAATCACTCTATTTCAAGGACAATGAGACCATCGAAAGCATCTTAACTCATGAAATGGTTTTTTAAAATTTCCCTTGATGTCATGTGCATTGATTATTTCAAGTAACAGCAAGTTGGGCATTCTCTCAAAAAATTTGGCGGAAAATGTTGAATCCAGAGCTTAATTTTAACTTCCAGAGCAAAAAAATTCGAAAAGACCAATTTGCCCTTAAAATAATAACATATGTATACAATACATCTTAAACACGTCTTTTGTCTCAATTTTTCTAATCAGATAACCCTAATTTTTGTTCTCGGTGTTCTTAGGATACATAACTTCAATGTCTACATATGATCTTCAAATTTCTGAAAATTCACCCATTGAAGGCAAGTGTACATCTTTCACTTTTTATACTCTAAAAATAAGTTTGGATTGCTTTTGATTTAATGTAATGGTTGCTTATTTTTCAGAATTCGATTCTAAAAATCATGAAGAAATGTTTTTACAGTTACTTGCTACATGTTTCAAATCTCGGGAAGATCTTATTAGTTCTACCAAAGAAATTTATTTGGAACAAGGCTATGCTATATCCATCAAGTGTTCGAGAAAAGAAAAGTATGTTGTTCTTGGTTGTGACAGGGGAGGTTGTTATCGCAATAAGTTGAACATTTCTGCTGAGGATCGAAAGAGAAAATCAGGTTCTCGACTAATTAATTGTCCATTTCAATTTCGTGGAAAGAAACAACTTGATGGGTCCTGGAAACTTAAGATGGAAAATAATTTACACAATCATGAGTCATCATCACACATGTCGGGTCATCCTTCGTGTCGTCAATTATCAGAAGAGCAAACTTTAGTTATTGAAAGAATGACAAGAGCTGGTGTGCAAACTCGTCAAATTCTTTCTGCACTACGACAAGAGAATGTTAATAGAAAAGTAATTGTGCGGACTATTGCAAATATGAAGTTCAGGATAAAAAAAGAAAAGCTGGCTGGTCGAACTCCAATTCAAGCTTTATTTGACGAACTTGGTCGAGGTAATTTTATATTTGATGTTGCTCATCATGATAATGGAAAGATTAAGAGATTTTTTTTTCTCATCCAATCACGATCACACTTACTCGGAGTTATCCAACTGTTTTTGTTATGGACTGTACTTACAAAACGAATAGATATAAGATGCCTGATAACTCCAGATCCCGATCTAGGACCTTCCCGGCCGATCCCACGCTTGGAAGCGGTGTCGCTGCGGTTGGGACTCTGCAAAACAACACCGGAGGGGGGTTTGGACCCTGGCGGCGCCTCCGGCGTGAGAATAAGTAACGGCTTTGGAAAGGGAGATAGGAATATAGAGAAATCTAAATATGGAGGGTGTGTGTATAGGTTAGGTCTGTAAAAGAGAATGTCACCCCCAAACCTTTCCTCCTTAGTCTATTTATAGGCCCAGGATTAGGGTTTAGGGGTTGTACCTGCAATCCTGAGCGTTGAATTCTAGGTAGGTAGGACACCTGGGTGATGTTGATGGGTTGCACGTGTCCAGGTGAAGGATTGTGGTATCGTGTGCCAGGCTCCTGCTGGCGTGTGGCTTAAATAGGGAATGATTGTCCCAATCATTAGGTATCCTTAGGTGTCACTATCAAGCGTGGCCATCAATGATGATCTAGGCACGTTACGTAATGAAGCATAGTTTGTCTCCCACAAGATATTGCCTTGGCCGCCAGGAGAATTAGACTTGAAGCTGGAGTCAATGAGTCCGGACTGGTACGTAGGTCAGGACTCCCCTACGAGTCTGGACTAAGAGGTGAGCCATGACTGGAGGGGCAATCCGGATTACCTGTGTTTCCTGGCTCGGAAATAAGCCCGGTCTAGCTGTGGCCTATCATTTGCCCCCCACTCCCTTATTCAGATTTTCTGGATGGGGGAGTAGAAATTCCTGAGTAGGTGTCTTGGAAAAAATTCTCGGCTTGATTGTTGCCCCCCAACCCGGATTGTTATAAAGGATGGCAATCCGGTGTTGAGAGTAAGTCAGGGTTCTATCTTAAGTCCAAAGTTGTAGGCCTTGGATAACTTAGACAAAATTCTCGGCTTGATTGTTGCCCCCCAACCCGGATTATTATGAAGGATGGCAATCCGGTGTTGAGAGTAAGTCAGGGTTGTTTCTCAAGTCCAAGGTTGTAGGCCTTGGGTAACTTAGGAAAAATTCTCGGCTTGATTGTTGCCCCCCTACCCGGATTGTTATGAAGGATGGCAATCCGGTGTTGAGAGTAAGTCAGGGTTGTTTCTCAAGTCCAAGGTTGTAGGCCTTGAGTAACTTAGAAAAATTTCTCGGCTTGATTGTTGCCCCCCAACCCGGATTGTGATGAGGGATGGCAACCCGGTGTTTAGAGTAAGTCAGGGTTGTTTCTCAAGTCCAAGGTTGTAGGCCTTGGGTAACTTAGGAAAAATTTCTCGGCTTGATTGTTGCCCCCCAACCCAGATTGCCTTGGGTAACTTAGACAAAATTCTTGGCTTGATTGTTGCCCCCCAACCCGGATTGTGATGAGGGATGGCAATCCGGTGTTGAGAGTAAGTCCGGATTGTATGAAATATTGGCCATTGTGGAATTCGAAACGATTTCAGTTTTTCCCCCCTTTTTCCTTTGAAAAGTTACTGACCTTTCTGCCTCGGGAACAGATGTATCTCCCTGTCGCAATTATGACCCCTGTCTTTTCATCCTTTTTGTATTTTTCTCTTTTGTACTTAATTTTCTTGGCAGCCAATAGTATTCTGCCACCTGTCTTTTTATGTGTTCCTTTCTCTCCCTTCTATAAAAACCACTCAACTGTTCATTTCCACTTTTTACTTCCTTTTCGAAAAAACCCTCTTCGCTCTTTTTCTTTCTCCGACGTCCCTGCAAGTCATTTTCCGGCGAAGGATCTCGTAAAGCCGTCCTTTTTTCTCCTGCTTCTTTGTAAGTTTTCTGATTTCCTTCGCTGTTTACTTCGTGTTTTTCATTTCGGTTCTCCATTTTCCCCTTTGTGCTAACTGTTCATACTTAGATTTGGGGGTTTCAAAAGGTTTTTGTTTTTGTGTGATGTTTCTGTCGATACTTGTGCTATGGTGATTTGTTTGTGCTAGTTTGGTCCCGATTTTGGTTGCATGTGCTGTGAAGACTTTGATAGTACGATTTTAGATTTCTGGGTTTCGGTGTTCTTGATGTTCTTGGCTTGAAGTTTTGTGTGTATCTGTATGTATATTTGTTTTAATCTTGTTTCGGTAATAAGTGTTTGGGTTTAGTTGTTTTTGACGATTTGTTTTTCTGTGGCTTTGTATATAATCCGGATTTGGTTTAATCCGAATCATTTGACTGGTTTACTATTTGGCTGACTTTTGATCCGGTTATTGTAAAATATGGATATTGAATGACTGCTAGGTAAGATTTGTCTAATTGAGAATACGTAATCCGTACTGAGATAATAAAACTTACTTGAAATTGATCTTTCTAGGTTTATGGTTCGGATTAAGTCTCGAGCCCGTCGCGTACTTATTTCCCTCTCTGACCCTTCTAATTGTAGTTTGCCGTCACCTTCTAGTAATCAAGAAGTAATAGAATTATATTGGTGTAAAATGGCTAAGAAGAAGAAACAGTCCGGACCTCTAGTAACCCGACTTTTTGTCCATGAACCTTCTCGAGGTGGTGTGCTTAGTACTCCGGACGGCTTTTGGTCGGACACGAGCTATTTTTTTGTGAAGAAGGATCCGGATATAGAGCAATCTTTTTATTATAGGGATCTTAGTTCATGTTATAGGAATCATCAGGAGTTTGGCCATCCCGGACCATATGATGAATCCGAATTCGATTTCGCTTTTTCCCAGATGGGTATTAGCGATGCCCCATATCTTTTGAAAGAAAAGTTCTCAAGTCTTCCCGATGTTCAGATGGATAAGTTGGTCCGGGCTTCGTTTCACCTCGGACCCGAGATAAGCTGGAGATGGCCTCAGTCCGGGGAGAGGATTTACCACCGGCCGAAAGACGGTTATGTTGGAGTATGGCTGGAGACTCTGAGGTCCGGATGGAATCCTAGATGTCATCAATTTGTAAAACACCTTTGTAAATATGTTTATAAGATTTCCATAATGCAAATTACTCCCAATGGTGTGAAGTGGATAACTTGGTTCTTGGCTTGTTGTAATAAGATGGGGTATCAGCCCACACTGCGACTTTTCCATCAGTTGTTTAAACTAGTTCAGTCTAACAAAGAACCTCTGTATGAGATCCGGTTTCGTGCGGAAGAGTGTGGCTATCCGTCGGGCTCCGCCAAACCGGTTATTCAACAGTCAACTCTAAAGTTCTGGAATGGTGAAGTTATTTTCTTGAAGGGCCTGGATTTGGAGTTTTTGCCCCATATTGTTTCTAATGTGGAGGCTGAGGTGTTTGATGTATTCACACTCGAGGGGGAAGCCTTGGTTCAAATTCACCAGTTCTGTGAATGCCTTGGTTTCCAAATGACCCGGGATAGCTTTATGAAACATGATTTGTTGTTTGAGCTTGGATGTAAGTTGTATTGTTTTTCTTCTTTTTGTAGTCCGGACTACTTCTGTTATTTTGCTGACGTGGTTTTTCTTTTTTCAGGCTTGCCTTATTTTAAGCCGGAATTATACGCAATCATGTCTTCTAATGCTCTCGCTGCCTCTTTCAAGAAGCTCGGTGGTGTCCACAATACTAAGAGTCCGGGAGAGATTGGGGGGTCCGGTTCTAGTGCGTTGAAGGAAGGTGGTGCGGAGTCTGTTGCCCCGGCTCCCCCTCAACCCGAACCTGTGGCTGATGCTGTTAACGTTGAGCTAGTCGAGGACTTGGAACCTCGTTCTTCAAAGAAGAGGAAGATTCACGTGGGGAAGAAGACGCCTGCAAAGGCGAAAGCCACTGTCGATAAAATTGTTGCTGATAATGATGGGAGGGGTCCGGATAATGAACCCATCCGAATTGGGAACTTAACTCTGGAGCAACTTGCTGGTATGTGCGCTGATATTCCTACTGACTCGGATTTCGAAGAGATGGAAGGGGCTGGTAGCAATGCTTGCCTGAAACGCCTCGTTGGCCACTGGGCACATGTAAGTTTTTGAAAGTTATCCTTGTGTTTTGTGATTCTCTTTCGCTTTGTTGATTTTTGATTTCTGTTTTGTAGACCGGTAGTTTAATCAGCGCACTTGCCAGCATTATTATTACCGAAAGGAAATCTGTACATGAGTTCGCTAACGAAAAGGATGCCCGGATTCGAGACCTTGAATTGGAGAATGCTTCTTTGAAAACACACAATGCTGAGAAGGATTCCGAATTCGAATCCAAGTTATCCGGGCTTCAAGCTGAACTTTTAGCTGTTGAGAAAAGGGCTAATGACCTGGATGAGGTTAACAAACACCTTGTTCTTGAAAATGCCAAGACTCGCGATTCTATTATATCCGAATTCAAAGGTGGCCCGGAGTATGACCAGGATGTTGCAGATGCTGCTGCTCCGGAGATTCAACGAGCTTGGATTGTTTCCGAACGTCACGTCAAAACTAACCCTAATGCTGATTGGGATTCTTTTGTTGGTGAGTTCCTGGCTGCTAAGCTCTCAATCGAGCAAGGGAAAGGAGAGCCCCAGCCTTATGATGGCCCCAATCCGAGCTTTATTCCCAATTCCACCAATCCGGACAGCAATGGTGACCCATAATTGTTTAATGTATTTTCTTTTGACCGTTTGAACTTGCTTGATGTAACCGTAGACTGACTTTTGTTGTTTACTGCTCCAAACTTTTAGGGATGTTTCCGGGTTGTACGGACAACCCGGGTCCCTGTGTTTTGTTTTTGATGTCTTTAATATAATTGTCTTGTGATCCTGCTTTGTTGTTGCTCCGGTCTCATGGCTTGGTTCTGAGCCGGACTCTTTTTGTACTTAGAATAAAATCTAAGTAAATGGTTTTATTGCATATTGCTCGTGAGTCCGGTCTCATGGCTTGATTCTGAGCCGGACTCTTGATCTGCATATTGATGGGGACCCTGACTCCTCTGTATGCCCATGGCTCTGAGCCAGGGTTATAGAGTTGCATATTGCTCGTGAGTCCGGTCTCATGGCTTGATTCTGAGCCGGACTCTTGATCTGCATATTGCTGGGGACCCTGGCTCCTCTGTATGCCTATGGCTCTGGGCCAGGGTTATAGAGTTCCATATTTCTCGTGAGTCCGGTCTCATGGCTTGATTCTGAGCCGGACTCTTGATCTGCATATTGCTGGGGACCCTGGCTCCTCTGTATGCCTATGGCTCTGAGCCAGGGTTATAGAGTTGCATATTGCTCGTGAGTCCGGTGTCATGGCTTGATTCTGAGCCGGACTCTTGATCTGCATATTGCTGGGGACCCTGGCTCCTCTGTATGCCTATGGCTCTGGGCCAGGGTTATAGAGTTGCATATTGCTCGTGAGTCCGGTCTCATGGCTTGATTCTGAGCCGGACTCTTGATCTGCATATTGCTGGGGACCCTGGCTCCTCTGTATGCCTATGGCTCTGGGCCAGGGTTATAGAGTTGCATATTGCTCGTGAGTCCGGTCTCATGGCTTGATTCTGAGCCGGACTCTTGATCTGCATATTGCTGGGGACCCTGGCTCCTCTGTATGCCTATGGCTCTGGGCCAGGGTTATAGAGTTGTATATTGCTCGTGAGTCCGGTCTCATGGCTTGATTCTGAGCCGGACTCTTGATCTGCATATTGCTGGGGACCCTGGCTCCTCTGTATGCCTATGGCTCTGAGCCAGGGTCATAGAGTTGCATATTGCTCGTGAGTCCGGTCTCATGGTTTGATTCTGAGCCGGACTCTTGATTTGCATATTGCTGGGGACCCTGGCTCCTCTGTATGCCTATGGCTCTGAGCCAAGGTTATAGAGTTGCATATTGCTCGTGAGTCCGGTCTCATGGCTTGATTCTGAGCCGGACTCTTGATCTGCATATTGCTGGGGACCCTGGCTCCTCTGTATGCCTATGGCTCTGAGCCAAGGTTATAGAGTTGCATATTGCTCGTGAGTCCGGTCTCATGGCTTGATTCTGAGCCGGACTCTTGATCTGCATATTGCTGGGGACCCTGGCTCCTCTGTATGCCTATGGCTCTGAGCCAGGGTTGATACGAGAAAAATGAAATACAGATAATGTGAAATACAATTTTGTGAGAAATAACATCGTGCCCTATTTTTATTCATAAATTGATCACGAGTACAAATTTTCTATTCTTCAATACAAATTGATCTTTATTTCTAGCCCGGGTTTTGAAATCTTCTACTCACCACCTTTTTGGCCGGGCTCTTTCCTTGGGTTGAATTTATGTTTCTTTTGGCTCATATTTTTCTGGTAAGGATTGGTTTTCCTTTTGTTTTTCGGGTCTGTTTCAGCCATGACTAACCCTTGCCCATAGCATCTACTAGCAATTTCATAATCTCCTCGGACTTCTCCAATGCCAGAGGGTGTAGGAAACTTGAACTTTAGGTGTGGGGTTGAGGTTATAGCTTGGATCTTAGTCAGGGCTGGTCTTCCCAGGATCACATTGTAAGAGGAAGGAGTGTTGATGACATAGAATTTAACAATGTTGGTGACTTGGTTCGGATAAGTCCCAAATAGTACTGGTAGATACAAGGTTCCTTGAATTGGGACCAAGTTGTTCCCAAAACCGTAGAGAGGGTCTTCTTTGCAATCGTTCATCTTCACACTCCCCAGCTGCATTCGATCCACAGTATGTTTGAATATGATATTGACAGAAGAACCGTTGTCAATCAGTATTCTTTTAACCTCATTGTCAGCTATGTCTAGACTAACAACTAGAGCTTCATTATGATTTGGGTCGAGTCCTTCAAAATCATCTTTGTTGAAACTAATTATTTGCTCTGGACCGGTCTGAACCATCATTATCTCATCTCCCGAGTCCGGACTCCGGGGTGGAGAGATAGACCCCCCCAATACAACATTCACAATATTTTTACCCTTCCCGGATCCTGTTCCTCTGTCATCCGTTCTCCGGGATATGTATTGTCCCATGTTGCCTTTCTTGATCTGTTCTTCCACAAAGAACTTTAGAGACAGGCAGTTCTCGGTTGTGTGTCCATGGGTTTCATGATAGTCACAGTGTTTATGGACAGACCGGTTTTCTGGTCCGGTAACCATGGGTTTGGGAGGATAGAAGAAGGGTTTGTCTCTTACTTCTCTCAGAATTTCGGACCGAGTCCGGTTAAGTGGAGTCCAGTTCGGCTCTGGTCGGGGCTCGGGCTTTGGTTTGGTTTGCTCGGGCTCTCTTCTTTGATTGGAGTCCGGGGTTTGGGTAGATAATACCAGCTGAGAGCTCTGAATGTAATTGCTTTGTCTGTTGGGTTTAAATTTTTTGTCTTGGTGGAAACTGTTCTCTGGGCGGTCCTCAGCCCGGGGTGGAGAGATTCCTTGCCTTGTCATTCTCATTGCTTGAAGAACATCTGTTTCCTTAATGAACCGGGCTGCCATGGAATATGCCGCCGCCAGGCTCTGTGGTTCCTTGTGGATGAGGTCAAGAACATACCTCTCATTATTGTCGGGATCTAGGTTTCTGCGGAAAATTGTAAGAGCTTCACGCTCATCTAAGTTGCTCACATTGTTGATGGCTTCCTGGAAGCGTTTCATATAGGTGGCCAATGCCTCTCCCCGGGCTTGTCGAACCGTCTCTAGGTGGCACATGTGCATTTCGTGGGTTTTATTGGCTCTAAAACGTCTCAAGAAAGACTCACGAAACTGCTTCCAATTGTGGATGCTCCGGGATGGGATTCTGCTGAACCATCTCTGTGCCCCGGATTTAAGAGTTGAGGCGAAAAACCTGCATTTGGTTAGATCATTGTAATAGTATATCATTGCAATTTGTTCAAAGTAATTAACATGCTCTTCGGGGTCACCCAAGCCATTGAAGGAATCAAAGTTGTAGTGTTTGAGATTTCTCTGCCTGGGTGTGGCCTCTAGAGAGTAGCTGAAGGGTGTCAGGGTATCCCCTATATCAATTCCCGAATCATGGCCAACTTTTTTCTGGAGTTCGTGGATCATGTCCATCAAGTCCTCCTGGGGCTCTTCTTCATCTGATATTATGTCAAGACTTGGAGCCCGGGCCCTTCTCCTGTCATGAGTTTTGCCCAGAATCCGGGCTTCCTCCTCCTGGATTCTCTTCTGGACCCTTAGGTCGAGTTTAGCCTGTTCTTCAACCCGGATTTTCTCCCTTAGCTCGGCTAGTTTCTTGAGTTTCTCAGCTTCAGTGTCTTGGTTTTTACTGTGGGTTCTGTGATGTGTTTTCTTCCGGCCTTCCTTGTCTCTGCCCCCAATTCGGTCAAAAACCGAGCTACGGGATCGGCGAGATTCCCCAGAATCATTAGAGTGCTCATTTTGATCTACTTCGTTCATCCGAGCTTCTTTATACATCCGGACTGCATCAGCAATCTGGTTCCCAGTTAGATTCTCCATGAGTCCGGCTTCCATTTCAACATCAGTGTACTTGTATTTGTTAACTTCAATTTCCACCCGGGCATCATTAGGCCGGATTATCTGAGATGCCAGGGCCAGGGGTGTTGGTATTTCCACAGTATTAGGGTTCGGGTTGGGGGTTGGTTCCTGTCTTGGGTTGCTAGTTGCGGGTCTCATTGTGGACTTGCTTCCTCGAGCCATGGTTCAATAACAACAATTATGCGACAAAATTTTTGACACAATTTGTAACAATTTCCGATGGAAAAGAAAATCTCAACTAGATCTGGGTTTATTCAGTGAAGGTAAATCAACGTATGCATGCACTTTCTGGGTTTAATGTTTCTCTAAGCAAGAAAACAGGTTTTCAAGGCAGATCTATAAGAGAACGATGTAGATCTAAGCAATAACTGGAGCCAGACAACTAAATACGGCTAAGCAAGGCTAAAAATAAACAGATCTGGGCTAGGTAAGGTTAAGGAACATGCATACGTTAAAGAGATTGGCTAAATAATTCATTTTTATGGTTACAAAAGGTGGGTTTGTTTAGATCTTACTGGACTGAATCAGGACTCCTTCAAAGATGAAGGAGCTTGTTGATGACGGTGAGTCTAGTGGCACCGAGACCAAAAGACAAGGTGCCCCTCCTTCTAGCGCCAAATGATAACTCCAGATCCCGATCTAGGACCTTCCCGGCCGATCCCACGCCTGGAAGCGGTGTCGCTGCGGTTGGGACTCTGCAAAACAACACCGGAGGGGGGTTTGGACCCTGGCGGCGCCTCCGGCGTGAGAATAAGTAACGGCTTTGGAAAGGGAGATAGGAATATAGAGAAATCTAAATATGGAGGGTGTGTGTATAGGTTAGGTCTGTAAAAGAGAATGTCACCCCCAAACCTTTCCTCCTTAGTCTATTTATAGGCCCAGGATTAGGGTTTAGGGGTTGTACCTGCAATCCTGAGCGTTGAATTCTAGGTAGGTAGGACACCTGGGTGATGTTGATGGGTTGCACGTGTCCAGGTGAAGGATTGTGGTATCGTGTGCCAGGCTCCTGCTGGCGTGTGGCTTAAATAGGGAATGATTGTCCCAATCATTAGGTATCCTTAGGTGTCACTATCAAGCGTGGCCATCAATGATGATCTAGGCACGTTACGTAATGAAGCATAGTTTGTCTCCCACAAGATATTGCCTTGGCCGCCAGGAGAATTAGACTTGAAGCTGGAGTCAATGAGTCCGGACTGGTACGTAGGTCAGGACTCCCCTACGAGTCTGGACTAAGAGGTGAGCCATGACTGGAGGGGCAATCCGGATTACCTGTGTTTCCTGGCTCGGAAATAAGCCCGGTCTAGCTGTGGCCTATCAATGCCATTGCTTGATGTAGTCGGAATGTCAAGTTTCAACACATCTTTTTATTCATGTTTTGCATTTTTGGAGAGTGGGAAATGCGATGACTATGTTTGGGCATTGGAAAAATTTTAAGGCATTTTAGAACCCGGATGTGAGCCTTCTGTGATTGTGACGGATAGAGAATTAGCCTTGATGAAGGCTATTGAGATCGTATTTCCTAGAACAGTAGATTTCTCATGTGTTTGGCATATTAAAAAAAATATTTTGGCAAAATGTGAGAGCTGTTTTGACAAACAACAAGATTGGGAGTTGTTTTTATCAGAATGGAATGCAGTGATATATTCCCAAACGGAAAAGGAGTACATGAAAACTTGGTCTGAATTTGAGGTTGCATATAAAGAAAAAGAAGATGTTACCAGATACATAAAAAACACATTCCACATAAGGAGAGGTTTATGCATGCATGGACTGAAAAATATACACACTTTCGCTGCCATGTTTCATCTAGAGCGGAAGGTGCACATGCTAAATTGAAATAATATTTGCAAGTTTCCACGGGAGATTTTCAGAAGGTGAAAGAAAGAATGTGTTTGGCCATTGAGAATGATTTTCAGGAGATTAAATCGCGACTTTCAGGTGAGAAAATTCGAACTCTCCATGACTGTAATATCATGCTTTTTCGAGAATTAAATACTCAGGTGTCACATTTTGCGATGAAAGAATTATCTAAGCAATGGGAGTTAGTTAGGTCTGGAAAAATGAGACCTACATGTACTGGCCAGTTTAAGACAATCATGGGTCTTCCTTGTGCGCATATGTTGTATGGTTGGAAAGAGAATGTCATATCTATTTAAAGACACGACATAAACTGGTTGTGAAGGTTGAAGCGTTATGATTTTGCAGAAAAGTAGTACTAGAAGAAGTAGTACCTGATCGTATAATATTTATGTGAATTGTTTAGATCAATTAATTTTTGGTTCATGAAGAAAGTGTAATGATTTGCCCAGGAGGCCAGGACCTTGTTATTTATGTAAAGTTGTTGTTACAGCTCCGGAAAAAATTAGTATTGCTCTGGAAGTTAATTTCAAGGACAAATATGGTATTTAGCTTATATATTGCTCTGGAAGTAAAATTTTAGTTCTGGAAATAACATTTCCCATTTTGGCACTGAAATATTTTTCTGTCAACAGGCTTAAGTCGATGATGAGACCTTCAATTGCACCTGTTTCCTGGTTAATTAAAACGGAAATAAGGATTAAGCAGCACACAAGCTTTATGGTGGTTATTTAAGCCTCGTCAAATTTTATATTATATTTCTCTTTTTACTTACCTCTAGAGTTTGCAAAGTATGGCATGGATTTCCTTGATACAATTTCAAGCGTCTGCACTTTCCATGATTAGATTCTTCAAGAATAACAGCCCTCCCCATGTCTTGAATAAGGCTATGCATCTGAAATTTATTATCCTCATCAACTGTTAGCAGACATCTTTCCACTAGGATTGGAATTCCAGCTCCAGGAGAGAAACCACAAGATCTGAATACATGAATACCTTCGTCCTTATCCTTTCCGATAAAGAAAAATACAATATCCAGGAATATTTCCTTCTCTGTCTTTCCACCTAATTCGTCGTAGCTCAGTTTTAGAATGTCATGTCTGTCTTATCAAATTTGTTCGAATATTTATTGTAGAAAGCTTTGGCAGTTGTAGTTTTCCCAATTCCGCCCATCCCACATATCCCAGTGGCACGGACATCATTTGACTCAATCCTTGCTTTCTGATATATCTCTTCAACAGAGGAACCTATCCCAAATAGATATTTATCCAGGTGTACTACTTTTGCACATGTTTGTCTTGTCAGATTCTCTACAATTTCTTGTATAGTTTCCGATTCATTCCTGATTTTAGTAAAAAACATAGAACTGTAATTCTAATAGTTCATATATGCGCCGTACACTAATTAAATGCATAAGTAATCTGCACAATATCAATGAATAATGAACTCTATGTCATATTTGTGCCAAAAAACAAATATAATTAAAGATAATAAAGATAAGGAGCAAGCATAATATCAATGAATAATGAACTCTTCCATCATACAGAGAGTTTCAAGTATCAAACCTGATATAACCTGCATCTGTTGGTCTAAATATTTATAAAATACTTGGATAGTAACAATTATTAATTAGTAACATAATTCAGTATGCATCCTTGTTTGCTAATCGTATCCATTTTCTAGTTTCTACTACCTTAATGTTTTAGAAGAGCTGTATTATTTGTCTGATTTTGTGCTGTCATGCACTTATATAAGTGGGGGCGCGAAATGCTAATAAAGAAATTCATTTAGTGGCTTCTACTATCACATTTTTAAAGAGATCTCTTCAGTAATAGCGTGGACGCCTTAGATAATCATAACAAAAAGAAAATAATACATTAACAAACAGAGGAACTTACTCATCTGCATCTTTTTTCAGATGGTATCCTGATAGGTCTGCGATTTCAGCAAGAGGAGATTTCCACTGCTCTATCTTATTAACAGAGTAACGCTTCTTGAGAAAATCAAGAGCATCCCCAAAACTTCCTTTCTGATGACGTAAATTTGATGGATCAACATAGTAAAATACAGGAACAACCTGATTCTCGGTTCTCCTGCAACCAAGAATCTCTACGAGCTCATCAAGGCACCATGATGAACGAGCATAGTTCTCTGAAATGACCACGACAAACATCTTTGAACTTTGGATTGCATTACATATTCCTGATGAAATTCTTTCACCCTTTTCAAGAGAAGGATCATCTCTGAAGGTTTGAATTCCTGCTTGATCCAGAGCAAAATAAAGATTGGAAATGAAATTTCTTCGTGTGTCCTTGCCATAAAATCTCAAGAAGACATCCCAGGTAGGCAGAGATAAAGAAGAGGGAGAACAATAAGGTGCAGTTGATTGATTACTTGTGATTTCAATGGAACAAGTGCAGTGCTTCTTAGTAAAAACCAAACAGATGAGAATGGTAAGTATGATGATTACAGTAAGTACGGGCAGAACCCAAATTAAAACTACTTCTTTTGAACAATAAGGGACAGTTATGCCTTATTTAAGGTCTTATTTATCTAGGTTTTAAGGTTATGCCTGGGATAGTTGTCATATGAGTCAATGCATCGGCTGGAAATAAGAATTGAGAAGCAGAGGTATTGCTGAATGCTAAATCTAAATATCTAAACAATGATTGGCAGTGGTTCTGCTACATGACATATTCTTAGGCAATTGATGGCTTAGATCACATCCTTCGTGATAAACAGAAGCAACAGAATTCTTATAAAATGATGTATCGGTATTGTATGAATATCTTCAGAATGCGTAGAACAAAGTTGTTAAAGAATTTATGTTGTTCAAATACAAAGAAGTAAACACAAATAAGAAAAGAATAAACAATACAAGACTGAGAAGATCTAAATTCTAATCTAATGTGTCCTAATTAAGATTACATATAATTAGTAACTAAACTACAGCTCATCATGTGAATCATCATCATCTTCCGCTGTTGTTGTTGCACCAGATCTTTGATAGACAGCTGTAATAATTGGGTTGCAAACAGCTTCCACTTCCTTGAGTTTTTCATCATAATCTTCTTTTTCGACATTCTGATTATCATCCAACCACTCAAGCGCCTCCTTAACAGCTTCCTCGATCTTTTCCTTCTCTTCTGACTCTAATTTGTCTGGAAGCTTGTCCTTGTCATTGATCTGATTCTTCATGTTGTAAATGTACGTCTCTAAGTGGTTTCTTGCCTCAATTTTTTCTCTAGCTTTCTTGTCTTCCTCCGCAAACTCCTCACTTTCTCGGACCATACGTTCAATCTCCTCCTGACTCAGATCACCTTTTTCATTGGTGATTGTGATCTTTTGTGTTTTTCCTGAGGCCTTGTCTTCTGCCCTTATGTTTAGAATGCTGTTTTCATCAACTTCAAATGTGACTTCAATTTGAGGAGTTCCTCTGCAAAAAAAAAAACGTAAGCAAGTTATTGGAATCTAAGAGGCTACATATGGATTATTAATGTTCAGATATATATATGGTCAAAGTACACACCTTGGAGCTGGAGGTATTCCAGTTAGATCAAATGTCCCAAGCAGCCTACAATCTTTTGTAAGACTTCTTTCACCTTCATACACCTGTAAAAGATTTAAGCTCAAGTTAGAAACAAATTTATGTTTGACAAGATTATAGCTTTCAGAACTAAGTAGCACTGGATATAATATTGCTAATGTAGGAAGATTATAGTACCTTGATGGAGACAGTAGTCTGTTGATCCTGGTAAGTAGTAAAAGTTTGTGACTTTTTGGTTGGTATAGCAGTATTTCTTGGAACTAACTTAGTCATCACGCCGCCAACAGTCTCAATGCCAAGTGTGAGAGGGGTCGCATCTATTACTAGCAGACCTGATTGAAAAATTAAAAATAAGTTTCAAAATTAAAGCCTGGTAGCAACATAATGTTAAAATTTTGTAAGAATATGAGAGATACCTTTTGTTTCCTCGCCACCTTCTCCGCTTAAGATCCCTGCTTGTACAGTAGCACCAAAAGCTACAGCTTCGTCAGGGTTCACGCCTTTACTAAGCTCCTTTCCATCAAAATAATCACTTAGAAGCTGTTGGACTTTGGGAATTCTGGTGCTTCCACCGACAAGGACAATTTCATCAATTTGATGTTTCTCCAGATTAGCGTCCTGCATAGCCTTCTTCACGGGGCCCATTGTCTTTCGGAAAAGATCACTGTTCAACTCCTCAAAGCGAGCTCGAGTTAGTGGTTCTGAGAAATCCACGCCATCAAAGAGTGACTCAATCTCTAGTCGGACTTGATGTTGGTTGCTCAAAGCTCTCTTGGCGCGCTCAGCTTCCTTTCTAAGTTTGCCAAGAGCTCTGTTGTCCTTGCTGATGTCCTTATTGTACTTTTTATTGATCAACTTGATGAAGTACTCCATAATTCTCTGATCAAAATCTTCACCTGCACATTATATAAGCAAGCATGAAATCAGAAACTAATTCGTACAATTCAAACTTGCTATACTAAGAGAGCTCCGTCAAAAATATATATAAGAAATTAAGATATATTCAAAGAACAAAAGTGGTAGATTATTACCTCCCAGATGAGTGTCACCACTAGTGGCAAGAACCTCAAAAACACCATTATCAATTGTCAATACACTGACATCAAAAGTCCCTCCACCAAGGTCAAACACAAGGATGTTCTTTTCGCTACCTTTCTGGTCCAACCCATAGGCAATAGCAGCTGCAGTTGGTTCGTTAATGATCCTCACCACATTAAGACCAGCTATAGTGCCAGCATCCTTGGTAGCCTGTCGCTGGGCGTCATTAAAATAAGCTGCATTTTTCACATCATCAGGCACATTAGTATTTTATTACATTCTTAAATAATAAAGAACACAACAAAGATTGCTCAAGGAAACTTCATACCAGGAACGGTAATAACAGCATTCTTGACTTTCTCGCCAAGGAATGCTTCCGCTGTCTCCTTCATCTTTGTCAAAACCATTGCGCTAATTTCCTCTGGACTAAACACCTTGGTCTCTCCATCCTTAACCTTGACTTGTATGTAAGGCTTTCCATCCTTATTAACAATATTGTAAGGAACTAGCTTCCTGTCTCTTTGAACGTCTTTGTCCTCAAATCTATACAATTTTACATTAAAAACATCAGATACAATCCTTCAACTACAACCGACACACACAAAAAAAAAACACAGGGTGAAAGAAAATCTTACTGTCTTCCAATGAGTCTTTTGACATCAAAGATCGTCCTCTCGGAATTAGCTGCAGCTTGGTTCTTTGCTGCCTCGCCAATTAATCGCTCACCATCCGTGAAGCCTACCCACGACGGGGTAATCCGATTACCCTGGTCATTCGCTATGATCTCAACTTTACCATTTTTGTAAACACCAACACAAGAATAAGTTGTTCCAAGATCTATTCCAATCACTCTCTCTAGTTTCTCGGATTCTTTTTTCGCAACAGAACATGTAAACAAGCTTCCTGTTCAAGAGAATAACAACAACATTAGTTTTAAGCAACATAAACACATAATATAACATACATGCCTAGCTAAACTTCAAAACTAAACAAGTTTTTTTTTTTTGAAATCCCGATTTTTAGTTAAAAATCAGTAAAAACGATAAAAAAAAAAAAAAAGGGTTACACAAAAATTAGCTTGTTTTAACATAAAACAGAACTGTCCTGCTTACCTATCAACACAATTCCAAGGACAACGATCAGAGAGCGGCTCATCCAAGAAGAAAGTCCCATGGTTTCAAGCTCCGTACGTTAGATTCCCTTAGCTTTTGGTTGATTTAAACATGCAACAAAGGTTAGCTTATATAGGGTACGGGGTACTACTTGTCGGACTAGGTTTGGAATTTTAAATGACGAGTAAACATGTCATATTCGATTACGTGGACCAATCAGATTTGAGCTATTTGTTGTTCGACAGATATTCGTTTTATTTTATCATCATATACTATTTTGGAACGCAAAGCCTAATACTACAACTTCTTTTTGTTTTTCCAAAAGAAATCGAATGCCTTTAAAAATCCAATTTATAACAAGAAATATATATATATACTAGCTTAAAACCCGTGCGATTCACGGATTGTTAATTGTTATTTTATTATTATTTTTTGAATTGTATTTGTTAAAAAAATAAGTAGGCATGTTAAAATAGCTAAACACTTTTAATTAATTAAAAACATTAAAATAGATTTTAAAATAAATAAGTAAGGATTTGCTTGTTATATATTTGGAAAATGAGGAGTTTTAGTATGGAAAAATAAAAAATGTAGCATATATTTAGTTTAAAAAGGTAAATGTAAGTGATATTTTTGGAAAATGAGGTTTTAAAATTTAATAATTTAAATTATTTAAATACTTTTTAAAATAAATAAGTAAAGGATTTTTCCTTGATATTTTTAGAAAAAAATTGGATTTTATTGAGAAAAATAGAAAAAGACAATTGAAAAGGGCAATTTCCCGTGATATATTTAGAAAATGAGGGACTTTGTTAGAAAAAATCTATAATGTATTTTAGCTGAAAAGGTAATTGGTTATAAATAGACATTTGATTATTTATATTTTAATATTTTTAGTAATTGCATTTGTTAATAAAAATAAGTAGACATGTTAAAATAGGTAAACTTTTAAAAAAATAATTATATTATTAGGTTTAAAAATAAATAACTAAAGGTTTGTCCGTGATATTTTTGGAAAATGAGGGGTTTTAGTAAGAAAAAATAGAAAAACTAACATGTTTTAGTTAAAAAAGGTAATTGCCCGTGATATATATGAAAAAGTAGGGGAATTTGTTAGAAAAAATAAAAATAATAATGTATTTTAGGTGAAAAAGGTAATTGGTTATAAATATGTAATATTATTATTTCATAATATATTTCTAAAAATAAATAAGGTTAATTAAGTAAAAACACGAATTTAAGAAAGGACAATTAAGTAAAATAACAACGTACCATACCAACCAACCAAACTTTTAATGTTTCGTATATTATATAATAGTATTGATAGTATATATATATATAGACTAGCTTAAAACCCGTGCGATGCACGGATTATTATTAATAATTATTTATTTTTATTATTTATGTTTTAATATTCTATTAATCTGCATTTGCTAAAAAAAAATTAGTAGGCGTGTTAAACTTTTTTAAATAATTAAAAATATTAAAATAGATTTTAAAATAAAATAATAATTGTTTGCCCGTGATATTTTTGGAAAAGGGGGGGTCTTAGTAAGGAAAAATAAAAAAAGTAACATGTTTTAGCTAAAAATGTAAGTGCCCGTAATTAAAAGTATTTAAATATGCTTCACAATAAATAAGTAAGGATTTGTCCGGAATATTTTTGGAAAATGAGGGGTTTAGTAAATAAAAATCAGAAAGAGTAACATGTTTTAGTTGAAAAAGGTAATTGCCCGTGATTTTTTTAGAAAAAGAGAAGATTTTGTTAGAAAAGATAATGTATTTTAGCTAAAAAGGTAGTTGGTTATAAAAATGTTATTATTTAATAATAATGTTTTTAGAAAATGAAAAAAATAGAAAAAGTAACATAATTAAAAGTATTAAAATAGATTTTAAATAGAAAAGTAAGGGTTTGCCCGTGATATTTTTGGCAAATGAGGGGTTTTAGTAAGGAAAAATAGAAAGATTGGCATGTTTTTGTTAAAAAAGATAATCGCTAGTGTTTTTTTTTTAAAAAGAGGATTTCGTAAGAAAAAAAATAAAAAAAGGTAATGTATTTTAGCTGAAAAGGCAATTGGTTATAAATAATGTTATTATTTAGTGATAGTTTTTTTAAAAAAATAAGTAAGGGTAATTAAGTAAAATCACTAAGTACCGACCGTCCGTCTATCCGATTATCAAACTTTTAATGTTTCGTCTTTAATAATATAGATTAAAACCCGTATGATGCACAGGTTGTTTTTAATAATTGTTAATTTTATTATTTATATTTTATATTTTATTAATTGCATTTATTAAAAAAAATAAGTAGGCGTGTTAAACATTTTAAAATAATTAAACGTATTAAAATGAATTTTAAAATAAATAAGTAACTGTTTGTCCGTGATATTTTGGAAAAAGAGGGGTTTTCGTAATAAAATTAGAAAGTAACATGTTTTCGTTGAATTTTAAAATATAAAAGTAATGATTTGCCCGTGATATTTTTGAAAAAAGAGGGGGTTTAGTAAGAAAAATAGAAAAGGTGACATGTTTTAGTTGAAAAAGGTAATTGTCAATTAAAAGTATTAAAATAGATTTTAAAGTAAATATGTAAGGGTTTTTTCGTGATATATTTGAAAAATAAAGGATTTTAGCAAAGGAAATAGAAAAAGTAACATGTTTTAGCTGAGAAGGAAATTGCCCCTGATTGTTTTAGAAAAAAATGGTAATATAATTTAATTGAAAGGGTAACTGATTATAATAATTAAATAAACAATTAAATAAGACAAATATTGTATCAAAAAACAGGTACAAAAAAACACGTACCAAAACTTTCAATGTTTCGTCTTTGATAATATATTATAGAAAGAGAGATATATTCATAGTATTAGTATTTTATGCTACTAAATGGAATAACTCGTGATATTTTTGAGGTTTTAGTTAAGAGAAATATTAGTTAGAAAATATAAAAAATAATATACGTTTTGGGAAAAAAAAACTAATCAGTTAGTCATTAATAATTATAATATGATTATTTTATTTTATTAAATAGAGTTATTAGTGATATTTTTGGAAAATTAGAGGTTTTATTTAGGAAAAATAGAAAAGTAGAAATTTTAGTTATAAAATATAAAAAAGAATATACACTTTGGCTAAAAATGGTAATGGGTTATTTATTAGCAATTATAACCTTATTATGTTATTTTATTAAATGAAACTGCCTGTGATATTTTTGGAAAATGAGATGTTTTAGTTAGGAAAAATAGAAAAGATATTCTATATACTAATTTTAATATTTTATCTAACGGTTCTCAATGATTTGATCAAAAATATCTAACGGCTATGAATAGAGTGACCAGACTACAAAAACTTTGATGACCATACTACAAAACTTTCAATGTTTCGTCTTTAATATAATAGTATAGATATATATATATATATATATATATATATATATATATATATATATATATATATATATATATATATTGCCCGTGTTAATTTTAGAAAATTAGTTGTTTAAATTAGAAAATAGAAAATTATATTAACTTTTTATATATATGTTGCTCGTGTTACTTTTAGAAAAATTAGTTGTTTAAGTTAGAAAAATTAAAAAAGGTTATGTGTTTAGCTGAAAAGGGTAAGTGATTATTCATTAATAATTATATATAACAATATTATCATTACATATTTATTTTGCATGTGTTATGTTTAGAACATGAGTTGTTTTAGTTAAAAAATGTAAAATATATAATGTGTTTTAGCTGAAAAAGGTAATCAGTTATAAATATATAATAATATTACCATTTTATATATATGTTACCTATTTTATTTTAGAGGATAAGTTGTTTTAGTTAGAAAAATAGATAAAATAGGTAATGTATTTTAGCCCAAAAAAACAATTGGTTATAAATAAATTGGTTATATATAGGTCCGACCCAAATTATAGATAGGTCCGGCTCAAATACCGACCGATCAACGACCGACCAAAACTTTTAATGTTTCGTTTTAATAATATAGTATAGATTAACCCTAGCTACTTAGATTTCTACCTTTAAAGAAACGGCAAATTAGATTTTCTTTTCCAGGAAAATAGAATTCTTTTAAAATTATGACAGATATCGAGATTATAATAATTATTTAACCTGAAAGAGGGAAAATATACTAAACTTCTTAAAAATCTTTCAAATTTTCTTGGTTAGGATGTAAAAAAATTGCAAAAGATGAATTTATTTATTTTGAATTTTTTTGACAGGTATTTATTTTGAATTTTCGGATGTTTTTCTAGTATAATTTTTTAATGACAATTTTATAAATATATATAATATTCTGAAATTACAATAGCACTCTCGTTTTTTAATATGAGATTTAAGTATTACCTCAGGAAAATTACCCGAGGTCGACCTCTTAAATATAGAGAAAAAGGAACCTGAGGTCCTCTCTTAACTATAGAGAAAAAGGAACTTGGGTTGACCTCAGGAAATTTCCTAAGGTAATGGGTTTTTTTAGTATAATTTTTTAATGATAATTTTGTAAATATATATAATATTCTGAAATTACAATAGCACTCTCGTATTTTAATATGAGATTTGAGTATAACCTCAGGTCGACCTCAGGATACTCGACCTCTTAACTATAATTCTAAGACAATTTTATTTCTATTCTTGATATATATTAAATTTTATTTATTATTTACTTTTGATTTTATATTAAAATTTTGTTCCCTAATAATTTTTTTAATAGTATAATACTATAAAAGTATATTACCTTTTTATATACGTGTTGCATGTTTTATATTTAAAAGATTAATCATTTAAGTTAAAAAAATTTAAAACAGGTAATATGTTTTAGCGTAAAAAAGGATAGTTGATTATTTATTATTAATTATTTTAAATTGTATTACCTTTGTGTATATATATGTTGCATGCGTTATTTAAAGAAGATGAGAGAAAATATAAAACAGGTAATGTGCCCATATTTTAGAAGATGAGTTATTTTAGTTATAAAATAAAAAAAAATAGTTAAAAAATATATAAAAATATATACGTTTTAGCTAAAAAAGGTAATCGATTATTTATTTGTAATTATAATATTTTTTTGTAACATATTTTAGCTGAAAAAGATAATTAGTTAGTTATTAATAATTATAATAATATTATTTTATTTAATTAAATAAATTACTCAAAAAATAATGGTGAACTCTTTTACAAGCAACCCAGCGTCCAAGCCCAAGTCGAAAAATATAAACAAACTAAAGTTTTATAATAATTAAATAGTAATAATTTAATCTCCCAAACCCTACAAAAACCCTGAACCCTTTTTTCTGAAGCTCCGATGGAAGAAGAAGAAGCCAACAGTTAACATCCTCAAATCAAGACTCTCTTTTTCAACTGACCCATTTTACCAAATCTATACTTACATACAAATTGCATATAAAAATCCAATCTTTCCCCAAATTTATTATTACCCAATTTAGGGTTCTTGAATCTTGAAAAGAGAATGGTGAAAGGTTTACTAACAGCAGGGCTATTCTCTGCTATGCTTGGTGGGGTGGAGTGTGTTTATGCTGATGGCCCTCCTTTTAATTTTGCTCCTTTTTCGACATCGAATTCTCAGGCTCCTGGAGGTCCTGGTGGAGTAGGGGATAAGGAGAAGGGGGTGGAAAGTGAGGAAAAGGCTAATCGTGCTCGGAATGAGCATCCGAGGACTACGTCTGCTGGGTTTGATCCCGAAGCGTTGGAGAGAGGTGCTAAGGCTTTGAAAGAGATTAATAAATCTTCTTATGCTAAGCAGGTCTTTTTAATTTTACCTAATGGATAAACTTGATTTTTTTGAATGTATGTGTATTGGATAGGTATTTGTGTATGTATGTATTGAAATTATGTTGGTTTAATTGTTGATTTTGGAAAAGATTTAGAGTTTATCACTAGCATTGTAGGTGAGCTTGTAATTGACCTTTGCCCCGGAAAAAGATTACTTTTAGGTTTTAGTAATGGAGTCTTTCGGTATTTGTTTGCATTGGTTCCTCTTGTTAGTCCGTAGAAAGTTTTGATTTTTGTGTAAATCCTGCCTAGAGTAAGCTTAATTTTGTTCTAATATGTTTAAATGTATTTAAATTCTTTTATAGTTTAATTACATAGCTTTAATGTAATTAATATAAAATCTTTTTGGTTATAATTTACTATTCGAAATTAGAATACTAATATATATAGTAATTGAGAAAATATAGAACAAAGTAATTTTATGTAAGTTCGTTGTTTGAGTACAGGTCTTAAATAGTCAAGTTGTTATAGTTTTGTCTTCTTTGGATGTTATACTGTGCAACTAATTTTATGTGGTGTTCTTTAGGTTTTTGAATCAATGAAGAAGCAAGAAGAAACAAGGCAGAAAGAATTTATTGCTAAACAAGCAGAGTATAAGGCAGTGCAAGCTCAGGCTGAAACTGTAAGCTTAAATTTGCATGTTACCACATTATCCATTGGCTTTCTGTGATATTGGTTGAGAGGTTTATTAAAAATTAAAAATAAAAACTGTTTCTTTAATACACTGACTGCATCTTTGGTTTTTGGTTTGATTTTCTTACTTCAAATTTCTATATATTTCTGATTTAATATAATGTATTTTACCTTTTCGAGTGATTGTTTACCTGTCTGCACAAGTTTTATTATTACATTGGAAGTTATGAAAAGAAGGGAGTTGTTTCTGGTTAATTATGATTCCTGTCCATTTCAAGATTTAGTTAGCTAGACGTTACCAACTTAGTAGCTACTCGCACAACAGATATTATAGCTAAATACATTAGCAGCATATATCGATGATTAGGAATGATTTACCAGTTTTAAAAAAAAATCATACAGCTGTCACCACAATCAACCTTCTAAATTATGCGATATTGTTACAATTTTATATGAATCGGTCAAGTAATTAAACCCATGAGCTGTAATGTTTTGCTCAAATATGAGTGTCCATTCTAGAAATATTTTTAGGTAGATGATTTGTGACTATTTGTCCTATAAATGCATCTTTCAAGTACAAAATTTATTTAAAGCTGCTTTACTGCATTTAATGTAATTTTAGTTTTGCTATTTTACAGGAGAAGCAAAAAGTTCTATATGATGAGCAAAAAAAGTTAGTTCAGCAGCAGGCTCAGATCAAGTCTCAGATGGCACGTTATGAGGATGAATTGGCGAGGAAGAGGATGCAGGCATGTTATTTTTGTTGTTTAAATCACTTGATATTGCAGAGTGACAAATGACTAAATTTCTAATTGCATATCCAGGCTGAAAACGAACATCACAGAACAAGAAACCAAGAACTTGTAAAAATGCAAGAGGAATCATCTATCAGGCAAGAACAAGCTAGAAGAGCTACAGAAGAACAAATTCAGGCACAGCGACGGCAAACAGAGAGGGAAAAGGCTGAGATAGAGAGGGAAACAATTAGGGTAAGGTCCATGGCAGAAGCAGAAGGAAGAGCACATGAAGCGAAGCTTGCTGAAGATGTTAACAGAAGAATGCTAGTTGAACGTGCAAGTGCAGAGAGAGAGAAGTGGGTTGCAGCTATTAATACTACTTTTGACCATATTGGAGGTACTTTCCTGCACCATTTTTGCAGAGGAATATTTTAATTCAACTTGTTAACATCGATTCATACCTATTTGACCGGTAATGTGAATGTGTTTACATCATTCTTCAGAGGCACTTTGCTTTGCTTTTTCTGTATGTATCGAGTCTTGACTGTGCAAAATATACTACTTGTGTATTTAGTTACTGGTTTTTGGTGAGAGTAAGTGATACGATTACATTGACTTGGCACTTTGATTAGCACTTTGCAAATCCCAAATTCACTTTACCAAAATTACATATGAAAAAATGAAGGACAAATAAAAAGGCAGTCAAACTATAATTTGTTTGGTAAACGAATTTTAGAATTCTGCTCAGTGATTAGGGAAACATTTATAAATAGGCTGATATTTCTTCATCGAAATACGTAGATACTAGGTTTTCTCGCTTTGCTTTTGTATGTGATCTGGTTCAAGATCTTCTCATTCGCCTTATGTTGTATGTCACTTGTATTGATCATCCCACTATAACTTTGACTTAAAACAGTCCCTCGTACTAGTCGCAATCAAACTCGGATACTTCATCCCTTCCCTTATATTAGTCTAAATCTGTCAGAGTTGTCTGACAATGACGTGTCTTTGTGCATCTAGGGGGTTTACGAGCAATATTGACTGATCAAAACAAGTTAGTTGTAGCTGTTGGGGGAGTGACAGCCCTTGCAGCAGGGATCTACACAACAAGGTATTATAGTTATGCATATTAAACAATCTTGTATTTTTTATTCCGGGTATACATTTTAAGCTTTGATGTCTTTTTGTGGCTCCTTCTCCATCAAGAATCTCATGCTCCTCGTGCTACTATAACAGCGCTTTAATTGCCAGATAGCAATTCTATTCTTTTTATATATGTATTAAATTTTTGATGCAGGGATCTACACAACAAGGTATTTTAGTTATGCATATTAAACAATCTTGTATTTTTTATTCCGTTTATGCATTTTAAGTTTTGATGCCTTTTTGTGGCTCCTTCTCCATCAAGAATCTCATGCACCTCGTGCTACTATTACAGCGCTTTTACTGCCAGATAGCAATTCTATTCTATTTATTTATGTATTAAATTTTTTATGGCATATCATTGACTTTACTTCCAAGGGTAAGTCAGGCTCAAAGACATCATAGGGTGTTTGTTTCTGAAAATATGTTTCCTTAATTATGTCGATCTTTAAGGTCAATATTCGTACCAATAGAATTATGGAGTTTACTTTTTCAATTGTAGAGAAGGAGCTAAGGTTATTTGGAGTTACGTGGATCGAATATTAGGACAGCCATCACTGGTTAGAGAGTCTACCATCGGGAAGTTCCCCTGGTCAGGTTCCTCGCGTCGCTTTAGCACTCTCTTACGTGGGGGAAGCACTGGCTCAACTTCCAAAAATGGAAATGGCTTTGGGGATGTCATTTTACATCCTTCTCTTCAAAAAAGAATTCAGCAATTGGCTAGAGGGACAGCCAATACAAAATCCCATATGGCACCATACCGTAACATGCTTTTCTATGGTCCTCCGGGAACAGGAAAAACAATGGCTGCAAGAGAGCTGGCTCGCAAATCGGTATAAGATCCTAACTTGTGTGTTTATATTGTTGCTTACTTTACTATCCTTCTCGGAAATCGTTTTTAGTATTCACATTGAACTCCACGACCTTCAGATTTCTGTTTGCGCTACTGTTCTTGCATCGCGCTGGGGTTCATAAAAAAGTTTTCGCTTCGAGATTGTATGATTGTTTTGTCCATGCTAACCATACAGTTCTATAGTTTTAATTGTAGTATGTAAGATGCAAGCTAAATTGAAAAAGGACAAGGTCCATTGTTTATGCAAAGGACAGGCTTTTAATGACTGTCCTTGTCTGTTATGTATCTGATGGGTACCCGGCTTATTTTCAGGGTCTTGATTATGCATTAATGACAGGTGGAGATGTTGCTCCACTTGGTTCTCAAGCTGTTACCAAGATACACCAGTTGTTTGATTGGGCAAAGAAATCCAACCGAGGATTGTTACTGTTTATAGATGAAGCAGATGCATTTTTATGCGAGTAAGTGATCTGCCACATGATTTTATAGCAGTCCATTTAACAAGTGATATATAAATGTTGGTGATGCTTTCAGCTTCTTTATAAGTTGAAAATTGAGTAGTTTATATTTTTCTTCTTGGTTGTGGAAGCTTTATTTATTCTAGCAATACTCCATTTCTTGCAAATCATAACTATAGCTGATTGCATTTAAAATTTACGAAATGGGCATTTCTCTTTACACGATTTTCAACACCAAATATGTGATTTTTCAATGTAGTTTTTGTTGCCCACCGATATATATATATGTGATTTTTCAATGTAGTTTTTGTTGTCCACTGGTGGATTTCATTGGGTGCTAATCTGTATCTAAAATCTCTCACTTGTTATGGTGGAGTATTGATATTTCTGAATTTGATTTTGTTGCTTTCAGGCGGAACAAAACCTATATGAGTGAAGCTCAAAGGAGTGCACTTAATGCCCTCCTTTTCCGCACAGGTGACCAGTCCAGAGACATAGTCCTTGCATTGGCTACAAACCGTCCTGGTGATCTTGATTCAGCAGTAGCAGATCGTATTGATGAAGTCCTAGAATTTCCTTTGCCTGGGGAAGATGAAAGATTCAAGCTTCTCAAGCTTTATTTGGACAAGTACATTGCACAAGCTGGGGCAAGAAAGGGGGGATTTTTCTCCAATCTTTTTATGAAAGAACAGCAGAAGATAGAAATCAAGGGCATGGCTGACGAAATTTTGAAGGAAGCAGCAGCAAAAACAGATGGATTTTCGGGACGAGAGATAGCAAAACTGATGGCTGGCGTTCAGGCTACCGTTTATGGAAGTGAGAACTGTGTGCTTGACCCGAATCTCTTCCGCGAAGTCATAGATTATAAAGTTGTGGAGCATCAGCAGAGACGGAATATGGCAGTTAAAAGTGCATGATAGATGATTGTTACTTTCATTGTTTTTCTTAATCTTGCGCCCGGCAATAGAGATTGAGCAGATGAACTATTCATTTGTATCATAAAACATTGAGCGGCTGACCTATTTTCAAGTGAATATGCATGATTATTTGGGTTTAGGTAATCCAATTTTGTCTCAACTATCTATCAATAAATCAGAAGAAGAATTGACAACCATGTTCCAAAGAGTTTATAATTGGAAGTGGTATTTTTTTTATTTAACTTGCAAGTTCTTGAAAGTGGTATTGTTATTGGTGTCCTGCTACATAATGAATTTTGTCACTATCAGTTTCTCCAGTTATTATGCCTCCCCTCTTACCAGTGTGTTGCAGTTGCAGACAATCCGCTATATTGTTGAGTACTCTCCCCACTGGGCAACACATAGGCAATGCAGAGCACCTCTTATACAATGCACTGCTTAAATGCTCTCTGCTGACTGCGTTTACAGTTTGCATACAATGCACTGCTTACATGCCAATTGCCGTTTACAGTGTCATTTAGAAAATTACAGTGCTTGATTGTTTTAGGACACGAAAAGACATGTTTACGAACTCTCAAATTTGCCTTCCCTGCCCCATATTAGTTTAAGGATAAATTATACTAGTGTGACCATTATGTATCTGTAGGCGGTTGGGAAGAGAAGGCACAGAAATTATCAGGTATCAAAACAATCATGTAGCCTGTTTCGGTCCTCTTCCACATTACTTAGAAAAAGTCAAGATTGAGTGATTAGTCATCATGACTTGAAGCAGGTTCAAAAGGAGCAACTATCTTGGGATTTTACTAGCTATTAACAGACATGTATTACCCTAACGTGCCACCTTGATCTGTAAGCAAATTAGCCAAAAAATAGCTAAATAAATAATTCAGAAACTTTTTTTTCCTACCTGCTACTAAGGAAGACAAGTCGCAATTACTGAACTAAATTATTTTCAAGAACATGTATATGCTTAACAAAACCTGAGACATTACTTCCACAGCTTTACAAACCTGTCATGGCTAGCTGAAGCAACCAAACCATTCACTGTTGACGCGGCCAAACTGGCAACCAGTCCGCTGTGGGCTGAAAGCGTCAATGTCTTGTTCTCAGACATATTCCAAAGCTTTATCGACTGATAACAACCAATGACCAGCATGGAAGGATATGTAGGATGGAAAGCAGAGGAGCAGAATATTTTGCCATCAGAATTTAGCTTGTATATGCAGTCTCCTTCACTCCCTGATCCCAGTGTCCAGACTCTAACATAGTCATTACTGACAGATGCCAAAAACTGTCCAGAAGGGTCCCAGCAAACTGAACGAATAGTGCTAGTATGTCCTTTTAACGAGTGTCGACATGCTTGAGTCTCCACGTCCAGTATGGATACCACATTATCAGCAGCTGCCGCAAGAACTCTTCCCTGTCGAGGTTGAAATCTCATATATGTCGAGCCGCCCTTAAATACTTGAGCACAACTACCACTATTTATGCTCCAGTATCTTATTTCGCCATAACTGTCACAGGAACATAGTAGATCATCCTTAACTGGATGGAAATCTAATGACATGACCCAGGCAGAATGGCCAGCGAAGGTACGCAGAGAGTAGCCAGGATTGTCAGCATCCCACACCCTGACAGTCTTATCAAAAGAAGATGTTGCAAAACATGGCTTGCTGGGATTGAAACGAACATCAGTAATTAATGCAGAATGTTCTTCAAGAGTCGGTTTCGGCTTTAGAGAATTGGTATGCCACACAACAGCCTTTTTATCATGACCACCAGTGACGAGCAGCTTACCATCTGATGATAAGTGGCAACAAACTACTTTGCTGGTACTAGCACGAAAGGAGCTAACTTCCGAAAATGTAATCCCTTTGCTCACATTAAAATTTTGCTTCATATCAATTTTAATGTCTGGTTTAGATCCTGGAAGTTGCTGGTTCCCAGCTAAAACTTGTGGGAAAATGCCACCTGCTGTGCTGTGCAGCATTTGCCCAGAAGGCTGACCTTCCGCAGCTTCTGACTTCGGTATTAACGAATTATTAGAAATCATTAGGTGGCCCGCATTTTCACCAAATCTTTGCTTCTTAGCTGTATCATCAAAAGCGTCCCTCTGAAGCGGTACTTTCAATTTTCCCTTATACATCTTTGCAGCCAAGACATTGGCAGTATCTGTAATTTGTCTCGTAAACAGATCATTTTTAGCAATCCCATCACTTGTGCCATTCAAGACACGGGACCCATCTCTATGCCGCTTCTCTAGAGCTGGCTGGACATGCCTTTGCAACAACATTTGCTGCAAATGTAATTGCTGATGTTGAGGGTGTTGAGATTGTTGAGGTTGCTGCTCTCTTGTTTTAATTAGCCGAGTCTCAATGTAAGATTCGACAACTTCTGAGTGTTTCTCATTAGTTCTAGCAAAAAAAGAATCCCAAAAACCTGACCACCACTCAAAGAGAAACCCACCAGGAGCATCAACAGTAACAGGGTCAGATGATACTTTTGCTTCGTCTTGAAAGGCTTGCGCAGAAGCTTTGAAATCCCTCTTTACTAAATAATCATAGATGTAAACATCTAGCATTTTATCAGCTTTCCAATTAGTTTGAGACATGTTAGCTAAACCAAAATCCAGCACAAAGCGTCGAAGCCTAAAATTAAGTATCCGATCCTAAAACAAACACCCCTTCCAGCACAGAGCGTCGAAGCCTGAAATCGAGTATCCGATCCTAAAACAAACACCCCTTCTACTTATCAAAAACTAACTAGACAAAAAATTTCAAATAATATATCTTGATCCATATAAACAGGTAAAAGGGAGGATGCCTTCTTTATCTTGAAATCTATATCTGCATGTGAAATAAAAAGCACAAGCATTTAATTTGATTCTAGAGCAGGCCTTAAGAAGTATGCTAACTAATGAACATATATACTCTGGAAAAAATTGATAAAAACTTTAATTTGAACAACAAGATAATCTAAACTTCAGTTGTCCAAAAAGTTACCTCCTCATTCATAAAAATAGAAGACCATAAATCATTCTTCTTCTCCTGCCCTTGCTGCAAAGAAGAAATCACAGAGCATCTGCATCTCAAGAAAGCTAACCATGTAGCCTTTCTAGAACCCCCATTCACTTCTTAGTTAATTTTCTATTAAAAAGTGCCACTATACAGCACCAAAGGTCAAACATAGAAATATGTTCTTGTTTATTGTAGTTTTTTATACACAAATGGGATTTAGTGAGTTTTTTATTTTATTTG
Organism: Heracleum sosnowskyi; assembly: GCA_030848705.1. Classification (NCBI taxonomy): domain Eukaryota; kingdom Viridiplantae; phylum Streptophyta; class Magnoliopsida; order Apiales; family Apiaceae; genus Heracleum; species Heracleum sosnowskyi. Next base: position 17,967,227 of record CM061237.1, read on the forward strand.
CTTTTTACAATTTAAACGCATGAACATTTTGTTTTTTTATAAGATTTGAACATTTGATATTTCATAAAATGAGCGAGTAAAATACTACTATACGAGACATTGTTTTTAATTGTAAAGTCTAAGAAACTTATTCTGAATTTTAAAATGTTCATGATAACGTGGTGGTGTTCCATGAATATTCTATAACTTAATCACAAATGATAGTATTCTTCTATCAACCATGTTCACAAGAAGTTTTAAAACATTTGGTAGTACACCTAGCTCAAAAATTTCATAAATTACGTTAAAATCTGAAATTCTATAAAAATTAAAAAGAAAATCTGGTAATATTTATAAATTCTTATATTTTTCTGGGTTTCAAAAGTGTTCCACTTAAAAAACGAAACAAAAAATATGCCTTTTACGACAAATTTTAGATGGACAAGTCGTTCCACATACTAATTTTGATGTTAATAGTGTTGAACTATAATATCAAGTTCAACTGTGGCATTGCCCTTAGCAACATCAAAATAATATGATGACAGCACTGCAATGCCTTGTGCCATCCGGAAAACACCTGTTCCACCCACCACTGCCATTTCGCGGTGCTGAAGACTTGGTGGATTGCTTCCAGGACGGCCATTTTGCTTCTTGAGATTGCTTTAGATATTTAAGTGTGAGGCTAAATAGACGGCCACCGCTGCGTATTTATAGGCAGTGTGGGAAAGGGATAAATTATCAAGTACCAACTTATCAAGAGTAAGACGAGTGATGGATGAGAACAGTAGGATAAAGCTGAGGACCGTTCTATCATTTTGGTGACGAATGTGTACATCGGAGTCGTCAACTGTCAAGATTCCTGGCAACTCAAATTAATTTATGCAAGCGAGTCGGGGCACCTCCTTATAACTTATATTAGCATCACCACTCACTAATCTTCACCATATTTCTCTCGATTATTCATTCTTTTGTTGAGATTGACAATTTCTGAAATGTTCGTTTTTAATAATTTAATCATGGACACTACTGTGATTCTTCAACCATATTAAAGCCATAGATGGACAATGCACATTATCTTTTCATATTGTAACACACTATCTTCTCTGATATTATGTCTTCAGATCAAATATAACTTCTATAACTATACATTAATCTTCTAATTTTGTGTTGGACTCTTCTCACTCGAGAACATGTTCCACTAAAACCCGTTACTTGTGTGTTACAAGTCTCATTCAAAATTGATCACCACCTTAATATCCAAAATCTAAGATTCCGAACAAATGAAAGTTTCAAGCTTCTCAGAGCCTTATTTGGACAAAGTACATTTCACAAGCTGAGGAAAGAAAGTCGGGATTGTTCTCAAATATTTTCAAGAACTGCAGAAGATAGATATTTAGGGCTCGGGACTTGATTTATTAAAGGAAGTAGCAGCAGAATAGATTGAAATTCAGGAAGAGAAATAGTTTTCTGGCTGATGTTTATGGAAGCAATGGCCGATTGGCCGTGTGCTTGACCCAAACCTCTTTTGTTGAGTGATAGATTACATGGCCATAAAACATCAACCAAGAAAGAATTCAGGAGTGTAAAATGCATGATAGATTATTGTTACCTTCATCAATTTTCTTGATTTAGGCCTGATACAGAAGAATGAGCACAGGGTGGAGTTTACATTTGTATCAAGACAAGATTGAGAGAGACTGGTCTACATTCAACTGAATATGCATAATTATTTTCTGGGTATAAGGTAACTCAAATTGTCTTAACGAAAGACGATTCTGTCTGAAGTCAAATTGATGGTGTCCTTGAATGAAAAAATGGAAACCAGAGGAGGCACATAAAAGGCCAATTCATGAAATAGGTAAATAAAAGACCAAGTCTATTCAGTTGGCTCAATAAAAAAAAGACTAATATTAAGGGTACAACGACTATTACCAGGTTAAACTGGAGAAATGACATCCTTCCTTTGAAAGATAAATGAATCTGAATTACACAACACACAATTAGAGGATGGGAAGATCAACTATGAGTCTATGACCATGCAGAACCAGTAACAAGAGTAAGTTTTATTTTTTGCTGGAAGTTACATATGGCGTAAATTTAACAAGTTTGCAATTACACACCCAGCTCTTCACAAGTGATAATCACCCCATGCAACAACAATGTAAAGTGTCCAACTCCTAGTGATGATGATCTTGGACAAAGCGTAGACCACAATATTTGCAGACAGCTGGCTCATCCTTGTCAAGGCATATGTACTCAATTGGATGCCCAAGCGCAGGATTAATGTCTGTAACACATTAACAGCAGAGTAAAAGGTCAAAAATAATAGGAAGGATGGAATGCTTCTTTTGGGTACATGAACTTGGAAGGACTTAAACTAAGAACTGGCTTCTGTATAAATCAGATTGGCTGCAATTAAATTTTAATGTCAGGTTTTATGAGACAAACTAACCTCCTTCACAAACAGCAATCCTTCCATCAACCAGGATTGGTGGAACCTCGTTAATTAGCTCCATTGGTGATTTTTTGTCAGTAGCCTAGTAATCACATAGTAAATGATAAATGCTCACATACCTAAATTGTTACAAGATAAAAACTGAGCAGGGATAAAAACTGAGGAGCATATGTGCATTCTAAAGAAGCCTATGCAGAGGCGTCCCCAAAGGGTCGTCTTATGCACTGTATATACATGCAATTCTCGTTAAAATTTTGAAAAGGCAGCGACAAACATACTGCTGATACGAATGTTCAACTGAAGCACTATTTAGCGAGACAAGCGGCTGTAAAGGTAAGAAAAAAGCGAGGATAATTGTTATAATATAATTCCCTCACAATTCTACTCGTCTACCCAATACAGTATAAAGGCCAATTGACAAAAATGCCTTAATTCAAATGATTAAAAGCTTGTGACCAATTGCAGTGTTATAATAAAACAATGTCAAGATATTTTTTATCCTCGAATATCACAACATTATCAGCTTTTCCACATGAGAGGAAAAGACATTCAAAATCAATTGTCAACAAGGACCTCCACATCCACGGCCTCACTGTATAACCGAAAGATCATAGATTTAACTAATTTACAGAGTTATTTTGTCACACAAGGACAGAACGATATTTAATCCTGATGTCATGCAGTGGGTTTCATCCTCTTGTTTAATCAATCATAGAATTATAAATAGATTCACTGATGAGAATTAACACATGAAACTGGTAATGGAGTAATAAAATTTATCCCCTTGAAATTACAAGGTTAATGCTACCCAAAGACCATTACCTCCCTACTAGCTATACAAGTCTCAACCTGGTAGATTAATGTGTAACCACCGTACTAACAAGTTATATAGAAACAAGATGCTCAGGCCTCAGCAATAGCAGCTAGCCAAAATTTATATCGCCCCTTTATTTGCCAAACCAAACTCGCAATATACTAAAATACCGATGTGTTTGATTCATGTTAATAGATCAGGGGTAAAAGACATCAGAATCTCCTATCCATGTTTTTGTGTTTGATTACGTAATTCATTTAATCCGAAAAATAACGCATTTCCATTAACAGAGTAATCCATTGCTTCCACCGTTACACAAAATTACATTTCACTCCCATTCTCCTCAAATTCAATCAAATCATCACATTTCAATAAACACATTTCAACAATTCAATTCACACCCAAACCCTAAAATTTGGGGATTTTACTACAATATAGCAGAAAATCAAAAATAACACAAAATTCATACCAAAACAATCGGATTTCAAAAATAATATATAGAAAAGAGCTGCTAAAATGAATTAAATTTATATAAAATATGTATGTGTACCTGCATCCATTTGGCAGTGTGAGAAGTGGTGACCTCGCTATTAACGACGCTGCTGACGAATCTGAGCTTCTGGAGAGATGATAAAGGGGATGAAACAGGGCGATTTGGAGATTTAATTAGGGTTTTTACCAGATTTGAAGCCATTGCATAGCCTTGTTTTCTTGCAATCGCTGCCATTTTTTGTTTTACAAGAATACACCAACTAAGAAATTTAGGATTAATTTGGGGTTTTAATTGGTCATTTGCTCCTAGTTTTGACTTAATTATGTTTTAAAAAAGTGATAAAAAAATATTCATTTTGATATTTAATACTCTCAAAATAATAATTTTTGAAAATTATGTCAAGATGATTAAACATGATAAAATATCATGTAAGAGCATCTCCGACGGGTTACCTAAATTGATTGGCTATATTAATGTAAATAGATAATTAGCTAAAATTTGTTGAACCTTAAGGTATTATGCTCCAATGGACCATTGACTATAATAGTTGGCTATATTCTAAAAATAGTAATTGATTATTATTTAAAGTTGTTAAAAATAGAAAATATTATTCCATTACGGTAACGGATGATGTGTAAATTTGCTACAGGTCTGTAGCTTGTAGGAGTTCAGCAAATATAGCCAATGTCATCACGTTGGCTAAAATTATAGACAACGGTTTTGACCCATTGGAGTGATACATTTTTTACATATTTTCTATAAATTTTATTTTTAGTATGCCATCTAGGATTTTAGCAAAGGTTTTTTTTTTTTGGAGATGCTCTAAGGAGCCATTTGGCAAATTTGGACAATTTATGTATGAATGATTAATATTCCTGAACAAATCAAAATTTTGAATTATGAATGAATAATATTATTTGAAAAATAAAATTTTAAATTATTTGAATGTCGATTTTTCTCAAATTACCTACTAAATCGATTAGTTTATTTAAAATAGTTTATTTAAAATTTTTGGTGTACACCATATGTATATTATATATACTAGCTTATAGCCCGTGCGATGCACGGTTACTTAAATTTTATTTATAATTATTTTGTTCATAATTATATTTTAATTACCCATGGAACACACGATTGTTTTTTTAATATTTATAATTATATTTATTTATGAATATTTTAATATTTAAAAGTTACTAGTTTACATTATTAAATTATTGTTAAAAAAGATTTAGCCAAAAAAATTACAGTTTAAAATTTGATATTTATTATATTTTACACGCTCAATTTAATAAAAGTTAGATTTGCTGAATTTTACGGTCCACATGAAATTCACAAAATAATCTTTAATTTGGTTGTGGTTTAATAGTTCTTTTTCAATTAAAAACTATTCTAAAACTAAAAAGAGAATTGATATGGACATAAAAGTAATTATAGAAATATAATTGCTGATTCAATTAAAAGGCCAGTATTTAAGGCCCGACACCCTAATTATTCATTAATTTCGTAATTAATGAATAGGAAAATATACAGCTCATGAAAAGAGTCCAAATTATGGTAAATTCGTCAAAGAAGGATCCAGAATCCCAATTAAAGGCAATTAATGAGTCATAGCCTTTATCAACAAGGAAAAGACTTATCCTGCAAGAAATACAATGATTATCCAATATCGAAAATGAGACTTATTCGCTAAGTCTCCTAAACATACCATAAATATTAGGCTCCAGACGCCTATATAAGGTCCCTGATCCTACAATCAGAACTACGTCTTTGGCTTGATTCTCAATAACGATTTGAGATACGTAGGCATCTTGTGAGGACCGATTTAGTCTCGAAACACAAGTGCAGACATTAAAGCTCGAAAGCTCATTAATCCTAGCAATTAATATACAAGTACGTTTTTTAATCCACAACATTTGGCGCCGTCTGTGGGAAGACAACATCAACCATGGCAAACACACGAAGAACAGCTCGAGATACTCAAACTCCTGAGGATCGCCCTGTCACCTCTGAGGCTGATACTCACGGAGATCAACCACCGCCAACTACTGGCATTGAAGGAGTGAATATCCCCACCAACACTCAAAGACCGGAAGTCCCGATTTCGGTTGAAGGGACGAATCCCCTGCAGATGGTCATTCATGGATCTAATCCACAAGAGACCGTTCACCAGCAACCGATCACGACCTCCCCGCTGCTCATGAATGCCCCGAGGAGCCTTCAACTCCATACTACTGATCTCCCTCAATACTCGAATCAGACTTTGGGGATGCCAAGCTATGGCATGCCCCCTCGACCCCCAACTGGTGGTAGTGGAGCTAATCCGATCTACCATGAGGCATACGTGCCCCCTTATGTTCAAGGTCTGGGACCCCAAACAAGACGAACCCCTTTGATTCAAGACTTCTCAGGTCCCTATACCGATGACAAGAATTACTCAACAGGAGATGAGAGGGACGTTGCCCCAAGAAGGAGACGTTCTTCCCAAACCAATCGGGAACAACCCCAAACTACTAGGGAGAAACTTGCAGCCCATGAGGCAGAGACTGCAAGGCTCAAAAAACTCCTTGTTGAAGAGGAGGCTACCAACGCTCAAGGCCGAGCAACTGGGGGAGTCCCGATAATCAACTTGGACCCAACGCCAAGAAGGACTAGGAGGGCTGAAGCCCCAAGGGGTGATCCTAGTGTTTTGTTGCCCCTAGGAGATCCTGATGATCCTACACCACCATTCACTCAAGACATCATGAAAGCCACCATATCCAGAAAGTTCAAGATGCCAACGATTAAGGCTTATGATGGAACGGGAGATCCCGCAAATCACGTAAGGACCTTCTCCAATGCACTGCTGTTGCAGCCAACCAACGATGCGGTCAAGTGTAGAGCGTTTCCACAAACCTTGGCAGGCATGGCCCAACGTTGGTATAGCCGCCTACCTCCCAACTCAATTGGGTCTTTCAAGGAATTGAGTAAGGCTTTTATCAATCAGTTCATTAGTGGAAGGGTGCATGAGAAAAGCTCTGCATCACTCATGGCAATACGGCAAGGAAAGAATGAAGCCCTAAGGGACTACATCAATCGATTCACTCGGGAAGCTTTGAAAGTCCCAGACTTAGAGGACAGAGTGGATATGATAGCCCTGCAACAAGGAACTACTGACGACCACTTCAAAAGGTCGTTGGCTAAACATCCACCCGAGAGCATGATGAAGCTCCAAGATAGGGCCGGAAAGTACATCAAGGCTGAGAAAAGCATGAGAAAGTATGAACCCACCGCTGGCGACAATGGACACTCAAAGAAAAGGAAAGAAACTCAAGAGTACGACGTTAAGGAGAAGTTCCCCAGAACATCAAAGGATTCTGATTCTCCACCTAAGAGAAGTAATTTTGGGCCAAAATTTACAGAGTATGCAAGATTGAATACTCCCATGAGTCAAATTCTGATGGAGATAGCTAAGGAAGGAGATCTCAAATGGTCGAAGCCAATGAGGGCTGACATGTCCAAACGGAATCAAAACCAATTTTGTCGGTTCCACAAGGAAGTCGGGCACGACACCGACGATTGTAGACAATTGAAAAATGAGATCAAATTTCTGATACGAAGAGGAAAACTCAGCAAGTTCACTAAGGATGGAAGCCAAGGGAGCCAAAGGGGGAACTATGAAAGGAAGGATTATGACAGAAGGGACAACGATCAAGATCGGAATCCCAAGCCCCGAGGGCCAGTCATCAACATGATATTCGGAGGGCCGACTGCTGCTGGGTCCTCCCGAAACTCAAGGAAGGCTTATGCTCGAGAAGTAATGACCGTGGTTGGAGAAGCACCGAAGCGTGCCCGAACAGAAGTATCAATAGGTTTTGATGATTCAGACCTAGAGGGAGTGAAGTTTCCCCATGATGATCCTTTAGTCATCGTTCCTGTGATAGGAAATTCTGAAACCAAAAGAGTTTTGGTTGACAATGGAGCGTCGGTGGACATCTTGTTCCATGATGCTTTTATCAAGATGGGCTACACTGACTCTCAGTTGACACCCTCGAATATGCCCATATATGGATTCAATGGTGAAAGGCACAATCCAACTCCCAATGACAATGGGGCAAGGGTCGAATACGTCTACTCAGATGTTGAATTTCATAGTTATAAAGGCAAATTCGACCTACAATGTTATCCTAGGAAGGACTGGTCTTCATGCGTTCAAGGTTGTTGCCTCATCTTATCACCTGAAAATCAAGTTCCCAACGAGGAATGGAATTGGTGAAGAACGGGGAGACCAAAAGATGGCTAGAAGCTGTTATGTAGCCGCGTTAAGGCTTGATGGAATCGGGGGCAGGTCCTCCCAATTGAAGACATGGACATCAACGACAACGAGGACAGAAGGGGGAAACCAGCTGAGGACTTGGTCCCAATTCCCCTAGTCCCAGGAGAACCAGAGAAGGTGACATATGTTGGAGCACTACTACCTGAGCCATTGAAAAGCAAGCTCATATCTTTTCTTCAAGAGAATAATGACGTTTTTTCTTGGACAGCGGCCGACATGCCAGGGATTGATCCCCAATTGATAACTCACAAATTGAATGTGGATCCTGAAAGAAAGACGGTGAAACAGAAAAAAAGGAATTTTGCTCTCCAAAGAGGCTTGAAGCCATTAAGCAGGAAGTTAATAAACTTTTGGAAGCTGGGTTCATTGAGGAAATTCAATTCCCAGAATGGTTGGCTAACCCCGTGATGGTCAAAAAGGCTAACGAAAAATGGAGGATGTGCGTCGACTTCACTGACTTGAATGATGCATGTCCTAAGGATTGTTTTCCCTTACCAAGGATTGATGCACTAATAGATGCTACAGCTGGACACGAGATGCTTAGCTTCATGGATGGCTTCAGTGGATACAATCAAATCAAGATGCATGAGGATGACATCGCCAAAGTATCATTCATCACTGACTTTGGTGTTTTCTGCTTCTAAGTCATGGCATTTGGACTTAAGAACGCAGGGGCAACTTATCAAAGGTTGGTGAACAAAATTTTTGGACACCTAATTGGAAAAACCATGGAGGTCTACGTAGATGACATGTTAGTCAAGAGACTCGATAAGGCCGATCACATTAAGCACCTCCGAGAGGCATTTGAAGTGCTAAGGCACCACAAGATGATGTTGAATCCAGCTAAGTGTGCCTTTGGTGTAGGCTTGGGAAAGTTTTTAGGCCTGATGGTTTCCAAGAGAGGAATCGAGGCCAATCCCGACAAAATCAAAGCGATTCTAGACATGGAACCACCAAAGACTGTCAAGGATGTCCAAAAACTAACGGGAAGAGTGGCAGCATTGGGAAGATTCATCTCCAAGTCAGGAGAGAAGTTCTTGTCTTTCTTTAAAGTACTCAAGAAAGTGAAATTTTTTGAATGGACAACTGAAAGCCAAGAGGCCTTTGAGGCCTTGAAGAAATACATGGCTGAGCCACCACTATTGGCCAAACCAAAACCAGGAGAGGTTCTTTACCTATACTTGGCAGTATCCAACACTGCCCTGGGAGCCGTTTTGGTAAAAGAAGAGTTAAAGGTTCAGAAACTCATCTACTACGTGAGCAAGATCCTACATGGGGCAGAAATAAACTACTCTACCATAGAGAAGTTTGCCTTAGCCTTGATAATGGCCTCAAGAAAGCTACGCCCGTACTTCCAGGCTCACAAGATAGAGGTCTTGACTGATCAACCTCTAAGAAACATCTTGCATAGCCCTCAAGTTAGTGGAAGGTTGATCAAATGGGCCATTGAATTGGGCGAATTCGACATCAAGTATAATCCTCGAACGGCCATAAAAGCTCAAGCACTCGCTGACTTCATGGTTGAATGCACCATTGACAACCAAGAAGTCGGGGGGCAGGAAGTAACAATGGAAGACAAGGAAACTGAAGACATAATCTCCAAAGAATGTTGGGTGCTCTATTTTGATGGAGCATAAAAAACAAAATCAAGTGGAGCCGGTTTAGTGCTACAAAGTCCTGATGGATTCCTCATAGAGTATGCACTAAAACTTGACTTTCCAACGACAAACAATGAGGCTGAGTATGAAGCTCTGATAGTTGGTTTAGGGCTGGCTGGAGCCTTGAGGGTCAAAACTCTGAAAGTATGTGGAGATTCGAGGCTAGTGGTTTCCCAAGTAAATGGGGAATTTGAGGCCAGAGATGAAGTCATGGCCAAGTACTTGAAACTTGTCAAGGCCATCATGACTCAGTTCGACGAATGCTATGTAGAGCACATTCCAAGAGAAGAAAACATGAAGGCTGATGCCTTGTCTAAATTTGCTTCTTCCGAAATTGAAAACTATGCAGGGAGTGTATACTTCCAAGTCCTGAGGACCCCAAGCATCAACGAAAAGTTGGTAGCACCCATTGATGTTGCTAGTTGTCGGATAGATCCCATCAAGGCTCATCTGGAAACTGGGTGGTTACCCAACGACACTTCAGAAGCACGAAAACTATACGTCAGAGCACTAAGGTATACCCTGATTGAGGGAATCCTATACAAGAAGTCTTTCATCATTCCATATCTGAAATGTTTAAGACCTCAAAAGGCAGAATTGGCCCTGAAGGAAGTACATGAAGGAATTTGTGGGCAGCACTTGGGGGGCAGAGCCCTTGCCCATAAAATCACTCGTCTAGGTTTCTATTGGCCAAGCATACTTGCTGATGCTAAAAGCTACGTGAAGAAATGTGAACGGTGCCAGAAACATACACCAGTGGTTAGGCAACCACCAGAGATGATGACATCCATTAACTCACCTATCCCCTTTGCTATGTGGGGAATGGATATACTCGGGCCATTTCCAATGGCAAGTGCTCAAAGAAAGTTCTTAATAGTAGCAATTGACTACTTCACCAAGTGGATTGAGGCTAAACCATTGGCCAAGATAACCACCAAGCAAGTGATGCATTTCTTCTGGGAAAATGTGATATGCAGGTATGGAATTCCACGAGTCCTGGTTACGGACAATGGAACTCAGTTTAACAACGATGAGTTCAAGAAATATTGTGATGAGAACGATATCAAGTTGCGTTTCACTTTTGTTGCCCATCCTCAAGCAAATGGGCAAGTCGAGGTTGCAAATCTAATTATCCTAGATGGACTAAAGAAAAGAGTTGAACGCTCCAGAAACACTTGGGTAGACGAATTGCTCCCCATACTATGGGCATATCGTACTACTTGTAAAGTCACCACTGGAGCTACCCCCTTCCTGTTGGCATATGGGGCAGAGGTAGTGGTTCCAGTGGAGATTACTCACACATCTCCAAGAGTTGAGGCTTCTGAGCCAGAAACAAATGAGGAAGGCTTGAGGCTGGCCTTAGATTTGATTGATGAAGTTAGAGATGAGGCAAATGCCAAGATAGTTCAGCATCAGAAACGAGCATCTTTCTATTACAACCTAAGGGTTAAAGAAATGTTCTTTCGACAAGGAGACTTGGTTCTTAGAAAGATTGAGGCATCCGGAGTTGGACAAAAGGGCAAGCTGACCCCAAATTGGGAAGGACCATATCGCGTCAAGAACGTATTTGGTCGAGGCTCGTACAAGCTAGAAACCTTTGAAGGGCATGAGGTGTCAAGGACTTGGCATGCCTCAAATTTGAAAGTTTATTATGTTTAAGGTGTTTCCTAAGTGGACTCACTACTAGAAATAAGGTTTGATAAAACCAACCCAAGTTTTTAAACTTGAGTATTATGTAAGGGTTGAACCCATTCTCAAAGTTATGAATTCCATATTCTTATGTTTTCATTATGTGTGAATTGCATTCTGATAAACATGTTAACTAAGCATGCAAAGTCAAGAATCAAGAAAACAATACAAGCCATGAAATGACCACAAAATATAAATAAAACTAAACTTACAAAAGTTTAAGTTAAGCCCGAAGGCTGGAAATACATAGAAAAACAATACAAAGCCATGAAAGGCCATAATTAAACTACAAACTACGGCTGCGCTTCACCATCCTTGTCTCCCGCATCTGTCTCCTCCCCTGAGCTAGAGCCAGAAGAATGCTCATCAACATCATGGTCATCAGCAGAGGTGTCACCAAGGGGTGATGAATGTCCTGGGTCTAAAATCATGGCATCATCCTCCTCCATGTCATCCACTCCAGCCAAGATACGCTCCAAGGGAGTAGGAGGGTGAGGAGCAGGAAAGTCAGCAGCATCAAAGACTTCAGGATGCTTGGCCAAGATAGCCTGAACAGTATCCTCCCATCCTGACGTATGCTGGACTGGGAAGAGAATCTCGTCATGCTTCTCGATCAAGTCCTTGTACTCCTGAGAGTCAAGATACTCATCGATGCAATCATCCTTACTCTTCCTCAGCTCAACAAGTTCAACTTGAGCGTCAGCAATCTCCTTCTCCCTCCTAGCAAGAGTCTCCTTAAGAGACTTCACCTCCTCCTCAGACTTCTCCAACTTAACCCGGTTGTCCTCGGAAGAAGTACGCCAAGCCTTAGCTTGGAACAATACCCCCTGTAAGTTGGCATTGGTCTGCCAAAAAATAAAAGTTAGAAAAATATAAGCAAAAACTTCAAAGAAAAAAGCTAAGGTAAAGAAAATTACCGCAGCAATAGCTTGAGCCCCTAGATGCTCAGCACCCTCAAGGGTGGAATCTGCAACGAAATCCTTGTAATCACAAGGAATAAGAGAATGGTACGACCAGTCCACAGCATGTTTGGACACCCCAGTAATGGTGTCCTTCTTCCTAATACCCCAGTTGGGGCGCCACACTGAATACTTGGCAGACACAGGAATGTCAGCCTCGTTCACAGAAGGGATCAGAAAGCTGGGGACACTAGGCTTCCCCCTTGGATCATCTCCAAGCCTAGCCCTCTTCATCCTGGATGTCTCCACATCCTTGGGCTCATTGGTCTTATTAATAAAGGCCGCAGCTGCAAGAAAAACCAAAAAATGGTTAGCAGAAAATCACAAAGGAAAGAAAAATAGACATAAAGAAAAGGGATAAGTAAAATACCCTTATCATGAACAGTGGAGAGCCCAACAGACTTGAGGACAAACTCATCCAGTAGCTCCCAAGCCACGGTAGTCCCATTATCCTTGATAAGCTCTGAGTAGGCATGAGATTCCTCCTCATTCAAGACAATGTTATTGGGACTACCATCAGAAACTCTCCCAAAAGATGTACGGAATAGGGTTCCCCAGTCCCCTCCTTCCCATACAAGATACATGAACTCATTTTTCCATTTGGGGTTATTATCTGGGATTGATTTGGGGTGAAAGATGAAAGGGAAGCCTACCATATGGCTTATATATACCCAACCCAAGTTGTTGGCTGAGCTATTTCTAAACTGAAAGATCTTTCTAAACAAAGGTATAGAAAGAGGGAAATTTTTACGAAGGCATAAAACCATGAAACAATTAATTATCCTCCAGACATTTGGAGGTAATTGACAAGGGTTGATTTGGACATCTGCCAAGAGCCTAGGGATGAACTCATGAAATGGGAACCTAAGGCCGGCAACTATGACATCTTTATAAATGCACAAGGCATTTGACCGCCAGTGACATGAACGGTCACCGGGGCCGGCAGGAACAAGTTTTAAGGGGGCCTTTACCCTATACATCTTATTATAATCTTTTATCATATCTACTTCATGAAATCTATTGCTACAATCATACGAATCTAAAGCAGATACTGACGGGTATTCATCCCCACGTTCATTAATCATATCATGCAAAGACATGTATTTTGAACGAATAGGAATGGGGGTACCTCTTTTCGATGCATAGTTCATCTTTTGAAGACGTTGGGAAGCTCGATCAGCCATTTCTAAACCCAGAAATCTTCAAATCCTCAAAGAATACCCAGCAAAATCTTCAAATCTTCAACGAATACCCATAAAATTCTTCAAATCTTCAAAGCAAAACCCAGAATCTTCAAAGAATTCTTCAAATCTTCAAGTGAAAAACCCAGAAAACGGTGAGATTCAACGGAAAATCTTGCCGGGAATCGCCTTGTGGCAGAACCCTAGCAGAGCAATTTGGAGAAAACTTTGGAGAGAATTTAGCAGAGTGACTTTGAGAAAATAGAATGTGAGGAATGAATGGAAACAAGTGAGAATTCCCCCTTTTATAGGGATGACAGCCGGTCACTGGGCCGGTTGAAGGAAGGGCAACCGGCTTTAGCCGGTACGGCCCATAAAAGGCTAAAGGCCCAAATTACTGAGTTTTAACAGTGAAAGCCCTGGGCCCAATTAAGCCCATTACAAAAACGAACCACATTTTCGATCAAAAATTCTGATCGAATGAGTTCGAATAAAGCCCGAAATGACTCTCGTATTCGACCAAAAAACTGGTCGAAAGGCTAAAGGCCCAATTATTAAAAAAGGCTAAAGGCCCAATAAAAAGCTGAAAGGCCCAATTGCTAAATAAAAGCCTTAGGCCCAAATTGAGCCCAATATATGTGGGCCTTAATAGTCTGAAACGAACCAAGTATTCGACCATGATCCTGGTCGAAATCATTCGACCAGACACCAAAATTGAAGTCGTGTTCGACCATGATCCTGGTCGAAATCATTCGACCAGGCACCAAAAATGGAAGTCATGTTCGACCGCAATCCTGGTCGAAATTATTCGACCAGGAAACAAAATGGGAATGAAATTCGACCACAATCCTGGTCGAAATTATTCGACTGGGAGGGAAAATGAGGCATTACTTCGACCAGAAACCTGGTCGAAACCATTCGACCAGGAGGAAAAAGCCAGCCAAAATTCGACCAGAATCCTGGTCGAAGGTGTTCGACCAGGACCCAAAAGTGAGGTCGAATTCGACCAGGATCCTGGTCGAAAATGAATTGAAAAATCAAAAATTGATATATCTTCCAGGGAATTGATAAAAAAAATCCCGATTCCTGTTTTGGGAAATTACAAAATTGGTTTAGAACTATATGTTCGTCAAACCAAGCCACAATACGGAAGAAAATTTCGTAACTCCCGAATAAAATAACTTCTACGATAATCCAAGAGAGATTTTCTTAGAAGTTGGGGGGCAAATGATATGGACAGAAAAGTAATTATAGAAATATAATTGCTGATTCAATTAAAAGGCCAGTATTTAAGGCCCGACACCCTAATTATTCATTAATTTCGTAATTAATGAATAGGGAAAATATACAGCTCATGAAAAGAGTCCAAATTATGGTAAATTCGTCAAAGAAGGATCCAGAATCCCAATTAAAGGTAATTAATGAGTCATAGCCTTTATCAACAAGGAAAAGACTTATCCTGCAAGAAATACAATGTTTATCCAATATCGAAAAGGAGACTTATTCGCTAAGTCTCCTAAACATATCATAAATAGTAGGCTCATGGTTTGTGTCACCATCTTCAACATTTAATCCTGGTTTACTTGATAAATGGATAGACTATTAAACAAATCACTATTTGAGCATGACCATGTATTTCATAGTCTCACTCAATCAAGAGGCTAATATTATCACTCCTAAAATATGAGAGTTAAATCTTATGTCTATCATTCAAATTTCTCATATGATTCATAATATATCCAATGCCCACCTTTATCATCACCCGGTCAAATGTAATTTTGAGTAGAATTAAAGTATATTAATTATCATATAAAAATATAATGATTTCAAGTCTAAGGATCATTACACCATTATCACTGTGAGAATTACTTATGACACTTGATAACATTTACCATGAAGAATTCTCACGGTGGGTCTATCAAGTGCCATGTTCTTCTAACATGCACTTATGTTTTTGACTTTAGTATCGCCATGCTAATGACCAATGAGATGTGGTCATCTATCAACAAACATGCTAGTCTTAATACATTATTATTGTCCTCGAATAATAATACTCGACTAGGGATCTTTAGGATTATAAACACTATTCATATAATCTCATTTCTAAGTCACATACTTAAAAATATAGAATTCATATTTATATTCCAAGAACATTTATTATTCTAACATTTATATCGCAGTAAATAAAGACATAATAAATAACTAGAGACAAATTCATAGAACATAATCACCGTTAAACAAAATATCTTTTCTTAAAACATAATATTATTGTATATAGGGCACCAATACTAACAATCATAACTTCAAAGTTAAAATTATTCGAGACGTACCGTAATCACATCCTGATTTCGTGTAAAAATGTAGTAACAAACTAATACATATAATATTATTTAAATCGATAGAAATTGATTAATTGAGAATATTATTAATTGAAATTGAGAAACTAATTTTTTTCTGGGAGAATATTATTTATTGTGTTTGAAATATCACCAAAATATGTATGATACTATAAAATACTCTAATTGGAATGTTTTTGAGCCGGAATCGATTATATAAAATTCACTTCAGTCGAATTGTGTAATTAAAATATTCTCCCAGCAAAAAATTAAAATTTGAGCTCAAAACAGGCGACGAAAGGGGGAAGCTTCAAAACGAAATGGCAGGAGTCACTTCATCTTCTTCTAATACGACGCCGTCGCTTGCTCCTAAGATATTACTAGCAAAGCCAGCTCTGGTCAGTTCTTCCGCCGCTAAATTTAACCGCTCCGGCGCCGACGATGATTCCGCTTCTTCACTTTCTCTTCGCTCCCGCAATCTCGCCGTTGGTTCTCTCAATCTCATCTCCGATTCCTCTTGGGATTTTCACTCCGACCGCTTTCTCCCCGTATGCTCTCTCTCTCTCTCTCTCTTTCTCTCTCTCTCTTTCTCTCTCTCTCTCTCTCTCTCTCTCTCTCTCTCTCTCTCTCTCTCACTCCCTCCGTCACTCTCTACCTCCATCTCTCTCTCCCTCTCCCTCCCGGGCTCCCTCTCTCCCTCCCTCTCTCTCTCTCTCTCTCTCTCTCTCTCTCTCTCTCTCTCTCCCTCTCCCTCTCCCTCTCCTTCTCTACTATATATGTGTATCTATCCATGTTTACTGTATGTACTTTGTTAGGGATTTTTGCTCGGTGAATACAATACATAGAATGAATCTCATGTTTTGAATCGACATTCTCGAAACTATATCTTATGCTTATTTGAATTAGTATAGTAACACTTGGTTTAATATGCGTTAAAATTTTTAGAATTGTACATTTGAACTTTAATCAATGATTATGTGTAATGTCCGAAAGGATCAGGTCAAGCTACGTGTAGGACGATCGACAAGTTATATATTTTTTATTCACTTTAAACTAGCTTTGTTGTTAATATAGAGTGGTAAGGGGAAAATGCTAAACCTGAAGCCTCTGATGGGACTGTAATCCGTAGTTGGTATTGTACCACTTGTGGTAGAGGAGTAAAGAACTTTTTAATACAAGATTAGTGGTATGTGATGTGTTCCGTGTCTCTACAAGTTAATGAAAAATGAAGACAAGTATGCTTAGATGTTACTAAGGCCTACTGACTAACTTTTACTTGTTGAGTAGTATGAAGGAGCAAGATTTGTACCAACATCCCAAAATATAAAACCCTAGATCGAAGTGGTGATTGACTTGATTTGAAGACTAGAAGTGGGGCTACCAATGGCGTCACAAAAGAGTGTCGGTTACGGACCATGACAAACTTTAAATCACAAAAGATCACAATTTTGACTTAGTCACGGCTTATAAATAGTGTCTTAAGGGAGCACAATTATTTCCATGAAAGGACATATCCTCGTAAAAGACTTGAGTGACTAAAGTAGAATGGGGTATAAACACAAAGACAAAGAACCAACAACTACACAGGCCAAGGTAGAGTACAATATGATGAAACACAAAGACAAACGCTTTTTACATCATTAGCTTGAGTCCATCCCCCAATTAATCTTATAGCACCACTGCACAACTCCTTCATAGTTTGGAAGGTATCTTAAAAGTGATTCTCTCCTCAAATCTGGTATCAATTATGCGCATCAATTTTTGCTTTGTTCTTGAGAAACATCCTCCAAGTACAGTTGAAAGGTTCGTTGATGTATCCATCTTAACAATGCAAAAATCTGGTGGAAAGATCTATGATCCCTCTTGCACGAGAACATCTTCAACAATTTACCAATTGTATCACAATTGTTTCTTTGAACAATTGAGACCAATTTACCGATTGTATCACAATTTGAGTGTTCCTGAAAGAGTGGGCCTTAAGATTAGTTGTGTGGAATGCCATAACACTAATCAAAGCCCTCATATCAAACATATCTTTTTTATATTACGTTTTACGAATCACACGATATGTATAGAACATTTTCGGATCCTTGCATTTAGTGGGCATGTATGTTTGATGATGGAAGAGACAATTTTGAAGGCTACAACCTTTTCATCCAATTGAAGTCGCCGTTTTTTGGTGCACATTTCCTTGAGAAACATTGCACATTTAAGAACACAAAAAATGAATTTTTAATCAAAATATTAATTTCTTTAAAAGTGTAATTGATCACAAGTTTAATTAGATAGATGAGTAGGTTATTAGAAATCTTGGTTATAATTTTAAAATAACGAGAGGATCCACAATAAATAACCATTTCGGTGGAAGGGGTGAGACTTGATCTATATGAGTTCGTGTATATATATATATATATATATATATATACATACATACATATAAGTTTTTTGTCTTAAAGTCTCCAAAATGTATATGCTCGTGGATGTAAGATGATACAACCCTGAGACATTTACTGCAACACAGTTTATATTTTACTATTTAAGTGAACATTTTTCTCTCATATAATGTGTATGCTAACTTGAGAGTGAACTCTTTCTTATGCAGTTTTTGACTGATAATACTGATTTCACGGTGATTGGGGTAATTGGTCCGCCTGGAGTGGGCAAGTCTACAATTTTGAATGAGCTGTACGGCTTTGATGGAACCTCCCCAGGCATATCTCATACTCATTTTAGTAAACTATCTATGTTACAAGCTACCTAGTTCCATCCTTTTTCCCTTTCAAGCAAAATTTAAATCAACGTTACATCTTATATATTTGAAAACCCCGGCATTCATGCTCAAGGTTTTGCTTGCTGTTTACAATAAACAGACTGTGAAGCTAGGATACTCATGTGAAGATGTGTTTGACACTCAAATTTATTTATTTGCAGGAATGCTGCCTCCTTTTACAATAGAATCAGAAGAAACAAGAGCATCTGCAAGGCATTGTACTGTCGGTATAGAACCAAGAATTTCTAATGAAAGGATCATACTTCTTGATTCTCAGGTCTCTTGTCAGTTGATAGTTTTTCTTTAATATGGTCATTTTTGCTGTACAGCTATTTGCTTTTTAAATCACGAGATCATTATTGAATAAGGACAAGCTAAAATAATTTTAAAGTACATATTTTTCTGTATATAAAGAAATATTTTTATGGGGTAGACAGGCGGTCTGGATAATTTACGGTAGAAAAAAGTTTCAGTACACGGAAGCACAATACCTCTTATATTGTGCTGAGACTAAGGATAGTCGCATAATTCTGTGGCTTTAGACTGAGGGCCCCAGGTCATTCTTTTGTCTTGTGTTTCAGTTTCTTTATCGAGGCCTACATATAAAAATACGAAAAGAAACCTTCTATCTATGTGTACAAGTTTAAAATTAGTTTTTTTTTTTTCTTCTCCTTCCAATTTTATTATACAATAATACATAATTTTCTCTTATGCAGCCTGTATTTAGTCCTTCCGTGCTAGCTGAGATGATTAGACCTGATGGTTCATCCACAATATCTATATTAGGTGGTGAATCTTTATCTGCCGAATTAGCTCATGAATTGATGGGTATACAGGTAATTCCACACCCACTGCATTATATAAGGTTAACTAGGCTACCCCATATATAACAGTGTATTTTATAAATTAGGACAGTTTCATGAACCGTCTTCTTAGGATATTATAGCAATTTCACATTTGTGAAAGCTTGAATGCTTACTCGATGTATATTTTTCCTGGGTGCTGCAAGGAATCCTTTTAGCTTGGCGTATTCCTCACATCCATTTGTCACATAGTGGTGGTGGTTTCAGATGGACTTCATGATCTGAACATGTGGAATTTGATGTCAACGGTATTTCTTTATCATCATCGTTCATGTAAATTGTTCTTTTAATGTGCATGATTTACATTCCTTACAAGATATCTTTGACTAATGTGCTGCTCAGCTATTTGCCTATTCGTGTTTCAATATTGAAAATTTCATCAGGTCTTCTGCCAATCGGTTATCTTAGTTCTTTCACCGCCCATCCCCTATATCTTTCCTTTAGTATTTAAAAATGCAACTTAATTTGGTTTTAATATCATTGGAGCTTTTAACAGATAAGTGTAAAAAGCAACAATTTTTTGTGAGTTGTGCAATGAGTAGACTAGGAGGAAATTTGAAGTTTTCTTTTGTTATAGAGGAACAAGCGATGTAATTGAAAGTCAGCCAACTTCAACCCAAACTTTTTACTTGCACCGAGAAATGAGAATTTCAAAAAAAATTTGGTAGTGTCAATAATGGTGTTGATTTATATTGGAGTTGCATCATATGGGACCTGTACATTATATAAATATCAAACAGCCTATAATGCCAGAAATGTATATTGATATTGGTTTCTCCCAGTCTTCAGTTTTTAGTAGCGCATAGCCAGTCACTCCATAATTTCTTGATCAGCAGAATCTGCACCTTGATAAAACCAAGAAATATAGCCCCTAATGTACTTCAATAGGTAACTTCATCAAAAGGGAATTTAGCAAAAAACAAAACAACTCCCCAGAAAAGAAAATTCTACTATATAATGGGGATTTATATAATCTACTTGTGTGAGACTGAAACATAACTGTTAGTTTAGGTGGAGTAACACTCTTCTACCCATAGAACTGCTGCTTTACTCAAACCGAGAGAAAACACCGTGGTCGATAGGGTTTAAAAGGGGTGATTAAAAAAGGGTTTGTTTCTGGGATCGGATAATCACAGCCTTACGCATAGAACTACTGCTCCACTTAAATTGAGAGAAAACACTGTGGTTGCTAGGGTTTAAGAGTGGTGAGGAAAGAAGGGTTCGTCTCAGGGATTGAAAAGTCACAACCCTAGAAATTGAATTTTTGGGTTGAAAGTGAAAGTTGTGTCACAAAAAGAAATCCAAGCAGGGGTAGAAAAGTGTCTGGGAACACGGACATGTTATTTATGTTTATAAAATACGCAAAGGTGGACCCTTGAAGTATATATGTATTTGCGTGGACACTCTATTCAAACCCACTTTAGTTCGATAAAGATTTCAAGACTGAATATTGACAATAACAAGGAAACGGTAGACAACTAAGAAGATGATATAGAGCAAATGCCTAATGGACTGTAGACCACATCAACTTACTTATTATACGTGGACATGGGTAAGGTATTTAGGTGATGATAGTCTTCTAGTAATCAACATCATTAATTCTTATTTCTTTATAGGTCTGGATTAATGTCCACCTCATAAGTATGAACTATGAAAGGTACTGTTTTAAACGTAAGTACCCACCCTGTAAGTACCCACCATGGGGCAATGTTGAGCATAACAAGATTATTTGTAGTGTAAACTAAGCATAACGCTGGCTAAACCAAGGTCGTAACTACCTCCTAGCTAAAGTTATGCCCTGCTTGGGATGGGGTGTCAGTGTTTTGTCCTCGCTAGGTCAAGGACCTTATAAGGGGCTTGCATACGGCATAGTGTAGGATCTAATTAATTTGTAAATCGTGATCACTTTAGCATCACCCCTACCTTTTAGGAAGAATGTTGCAAAGTTAGGTATTGCCTTGTGATCTAATATGCTTCAAATATTAGTACATTCTACTATTCTAGTATTCCTCCGTTTCCTTTTTGTGCGAGCAAATTACAGCTTGCAGTCATAAAATTGGATATTACAGAAAAGATGTACCTCGTTTTTTTTAATAGTTAATGGAGCTATTAACCATGACAGGTATTACTAAAAGCACTTGTGGGTAGGCTTTGACTACATGTAAATGGTTCATCTTTAGATTTCTGTTATCCTGTACACCTGTCAATTAAGCAGCCATCTGCGCTATTCTCTCTGTTCTCTGGCTGATATGATAAAGTGCTCCTTGTGCTCTATATTTTTCCAAATGACTATAGTTTATTTTAGGAGGGTTAAACTCTGATTAAACCCTAATATCAGCTCAGGAAATAACGATAGAGACAAATTTATGCAGAATTTCTTTGTTTTCAGATTCTTGAAGAAATAGAAACACGTTTTGTTGGATCTGTATTAATGTCTACGTCTTACATTGATATCTTAGTTTGTTGCATTGTGCCATGTTTTTCTGAGAAGGTGGACTTGTTAAAGCATGGCATTCCAGACCCCTCTTCCCTATCACTTTCATACCCACAGAGCTCAAATTTGGGGTCTTCAGACAAGGAGAACAAAGATAAAATTCAGGAGGGTGGAGAAGAGTACGTGGCTACTCCAGTTTTCGTGCACGCAAAGTAAGTATTGCAATTTGTCGTGGCATTTTTTTCCCCTCCACTACTACAGATAGTTATGGAAGAAATAAAGAGAGCAACTACATAAATAAACAATGCCTGCTTTCTCACCAATCTGTGTATGTATATTTTTTCTGGTTTCATCTTTTGGCTGACACTAGTGGAATGCATACAAGATTACAAGTACGATATCAACCTTGTTCTTGCTGAGTAGAGTCTAAGAATTATTACTTATTAGTGAACTCTAATTTATATTACCTGAAAGTTATGATGTCAAACATTGTTATGTTAGTTTATGAGGATTATAATCGCTGGGCTGTCTAGAATCATTTTCCCGTATGCTTGATCTTTTAAAATAATCTCATGGTATACTTTTTATTCATTCTTTAATTCATTTTGGGGGAGAGGGGAATCAGTTCCTCCATTTTCGTAATCAACATGTAGTCAAAGGGATATAGTACAAAAGTAAAGCAAATGGTTCAATATTACAGGGATTATTAATTCCATGAAACAAGCATAGCCTTGGAGTTTGCTTTAATCTGTGACTCGACATGTGACTCGACATGTGACTGTATAGTTTGCTAATCTTTATTGTCTATTTCTCTAGGTTGCATGATCAAGATCTTGCTCCTCATAACTTGGCGCACCTAAAGAAAGGGCTTACTCGATATTTTGTCTCATCTTCATTTGTAAGATCAAAAAACCGGTGTGCCGTGAAACACCACAACAAAAATTCTGGGAATCCTAGTAGCCAGATATGTGATTCAGATTCAGAACTGAATTTATTTTTCCTCCCATATGAGAGGAAAGATGGTTCGACAAAGGCGCAATATAATAGTTATGCTACAATGCTGTGGAAAATACGAGATCAGGTCTCTCTCTCTTTCCCTCTCTCTCTCTATATATATGTGTGTGTGTGTGATATTAAATGTCTACAATGACCTAACACCTCTTGGTGTAGCGGTGTGTGTGTGATATTAAATGTCTACAATGACCCAACACCTCTTGGTGTAGCGGTATCTCCCTCACTCCCTTTACGGGATGTCGAGGGTTCAAACCTTGTCAAACAAGGTGGGTGGGTGAGTGTGTTTAACTAGCAAAAAAAATGTCTACGATGACTGTCTTCTATTGAACAATCTTAGCATTTGTTGTAAAAATTACATCAAGGATATATAGATACAAGTGTTGTATGCATATGTTTATAGTTGGAGGGCTGAAATGGAATTCTTTTATAATCTATTACGCTGCAACATACATGATATCTAACTTCTTTAGAGTATCCTTTCTTCTGTATCAAAATTCAAAAAAGATGTCTCATCACCTATTCAAATCACAAAGACAAGGGGGCGGGGGTCATCTAATTGGGTGGGAAAAATATTTATTTATATTTCTGGTTTCATATTTATCTTTTGGTATTTTTCATGTCTGTACTTTGTATGATTTTGTAATCATTACGTGTATATTTATATTTCACCTGAATTATGAAATTGCTTGACGATGGAGTAATTTTTGCGCTCCAGATTTTATCCATGGATACCCCATCTTTTTCAAGGACCCTTTCTGAACGGGACTGGCTTAAGAATTCTGCCAAGGTATGGGATTTAGTAAAGAATTCTCCAATCATTGCCGAGTACAGCAGAACACTTCAAAGTTCAGGAATGTTTAGGAGGTAGCTTGGGATTTTACTGTATCTCAGCAAATTGTTAGCTTCGTGATTTACCATTAACATCAAAAGAAGACCTTCACTAGTTTAGTTGGATAATTTATAGATTTTGCGGATTTGGTGAGCATAGAACTTTAAAGTAAAAGTAGTCATTCACTTGTTCTTCCAAAGGTTAATGTCAAATCAGATATTTTACAGGATGACATAATATTTGCTTTTATGGATACCATCCCTAAGCAATGTTGTTTGTTAATGTGAAGTGATAGGATTTTTGAAAATTGTCTCTTGATTAAACACGGTTTTTTAGGTTTCAATTATTTCCTACAAAATCTTTCCTTCAAAAGTTCTACTTTTAATTTACATCAGTTTTCAACTTTTATCTTCATCAAAGCTACCTCATAGGGAATGAATGTGTAATTTTGTAGTGTCAAAAGTTTCCATTTACAACCGGGTTAAATTCCTTATTTTTCTTAGCCATGGTTGTTACCTATGTTGTTAATTCTGATTAGAGATCTGAACCATTTACAATTGTCACTCCATGTTTAACCACAAATTTACTCGGCAAGGATGACAATTACAGTATGGTGTCACCTGAGGACATTAACTAAAATGGACAGTCCTTTAGTCCTTGCAAAGAGAAAGGATAATACAATTTGAACAAAACCATACTACATTAGGTTAGTGTGCTCACTGCTCAGCAGGACACAGTTCCATGTCGCCAAATTAATGTCATCTGCAGGATTATAATCACAATATTCCATACCGTAAAGAAGATCACAATAATAAAAATTTAGTTCCTAATTGCACAAAATCATTGAATATATATATAAAGTGAGGGGGAGAGAAGGTACCCTGTGCCATTGTGTAGATGTTAACCAAAAGAAGCAGAATCTATCCCGGATACAGATTCTCCGGGTGTGGTACTTTTGTAGATGATTTGTTGGGCAACGTTATTCACAAGCATCTACGAGAGTACTACGCCTTGAATGAGCATAGGTATTTGGTCCCTGACAAATATCTTTGAACCATGGAAGTTGAACCTATGTTACCCTGATTTTTCAATTTGTCTATGTACCCGTGTTGGAAACGCAACACTCAAGACTTGGGTATGGACATTGGACACACACATGACACACTCTTCATTTAGCCATTTTCTTACCTGCATTGTAAATTTTGTAGGTTATAGAATTAGAATGAAGTAAATAATCCATAAAGAGTCGCACCATGCCACAAGGGAGTACTTGGCAACAATGACAATTAAATTAGACTAATATACAAAATGCACCCCTTTGGTTCGGCTCAAAATCATTTTAGTATATATACTTTTGATAATTGCATATTGTATCCCTGCACTGCACTATGCATCCCTTTCATCATTTTTTACCGTTACTTTAAATGACTCCAGGGGTAATTTAGTAAATTAACAAAGACTTAATTATATTTTGACACTTAAAGTATGACATATCGTACACATGAACCCTTAAAGAAAGAGGTAACACATTTTTGTCCCAGAACTATAAAAATTATACAATTTAATCCTTTTATTTAAAGTCATATAATTATTTAATATTTTTTACCCTTTATACGATATTTGTTGGGAAAATTTTAAGAACGAAAGTTGTAGAGAACGAAACGATTGTTTTGAAACAATAAGGCTCGTTAGAAACAGAATTATAACGAATTAATAATTAGATAAAATGTACGTGGAATGAATTTGCAGACTGAAAAAAATTATGATTATTTTTTTATTATTTCGAGAATAGTTCAAAACTTAATATGAGGAAATACCATGAACGAACGTTATGGGTAATTTAAAGGGTTTTTTGAATCAGCAAAAATATTCGAAATCTGATATGAATTGAATTTACTATGAATTTTACAAAATTTCTAACATTCCAAAAGTCAGCTCAAATTTTAAATTTTGCTACGAATTTTAAATTTCGGAGATTACATCATTCTCAAATTTTTATAAAATAATCTATGTTAAATGTTTTTTATTTTAATATATTTAAAAAATTCTAAAAATAATGTAGGAAGATGATATTAGTAAATGGGTTAAACTGTACAATTTTAAAGTTCTGGGGCAAAAATGTATGATCTTTTTCTTTAAGGGTTCATGCGTACCATATGTCATACTTTAGGGGTCAAAATGTAATTAAGCATTGTTAATTTACGAAATTACCCCTGAGTTATTTAACGGTAACAATCAAAATCGATGAAATGGGTGCATAGTGCAACGCCAAAACATGTGTAGGTATGCAATTTACAATTAACAAAAGTATGTATACTAAAGTGAATTTAGGCCGAAACAAAGTGGTGCATTTTGCATATTAGTCATTAAATTATGGTGTCACCTGAGGACGATAACTGAACACAGACCATCTTTTCCATAGAACCAGCAGAGAATGATGTAAATGAGTTCTGACTACATCAGGTTAGTGTGCTCAGTAGATACACAAAGTTCCATGTCCCTAAAACTAATCTGCTACGCAGGATTACAATCATGATATTGCACGAGACTTATTGTTCATACCTAAACATTATC
Organism: Heracleum sosnowskyi; assembly: GCA_030848705.1. NCBI lineage: Eukaryota > Viridiplantae > Streptophyta > Magnoliopsida > Apiales > Apiaceae > Heracleum > Heracleum sosnowskyi. The sequence goes on from CM061237.1 coordinate 17,993,587, forward strand.
AATGTAGTTTCTAATTGCACAAAATCAAGTAAGATTGCATACGCCTCTACATCTTGCTAAACAAGACCTTTCACTACAACATCCTTGTGCTCCTATTTGATCCATTTTTACTCAATGGATATATAAAGAGGGAAAGGGAAAGAGAAGGCACCTTGCGCCATATCGTTGATGTTCACCAGCAGAAGCAAAATATATTCTGAATTGATATTCCTCAGGGTGTATACTTCTGTAGATGCTTTGTTGGGTTACTAATTCACAAGCATCTACAAAAGTATTACACCTTGAGGAATATCTAATTCAGTAGGACTAAGGTCTCTCAAAAACATGGTTGAACCATGAAAGTTGAATATATGTTAACCCGACTCTTCAAATTTATCTATGTATAATGTAACTGTATTGAAAACTCGACACTCAAACTCTTAGTTTAGGCCAAAAACATGAAAAAATTTGAAGGCATTGCCTTTTATTTTCCCCGAAATTCATGTAAAACTTCATTGAGGTACCACCCATTTGAAACAAACACTTCCTATGACAACTTCACCTAAAATCAAAACTATAAATCTGGGTATTTGCAGAAGTATACAACAGATCCTAAGATAAAGAGAAAAGTACATATACACGCATAACAATTGAGGATTCGTATCTAAAACAATCAGTTAACATATTAGACAAAAAAACATTTATTCAAACACATCAACCCTGCGACCCGGTGGAATCACGGTAGCTCATACTTGTGCACCCTTGTTTTGGATGCACATTATTTTATAGATGCACGGTCGTCGGTCTTTGTTGAAATAAAAATCAAATTATTTCTATTGTTAAAATAAATTTGGGTTAAATGGCATTTTCATCACTCAACTGACGTCCAACTTGCAAGTGAATCATCAAACTCAAAAAACTTTCAAATACATAACTCAATCAATTAAACCTTGCAATCTAATCACTAAATATATAAAAAAATTCGAGTTAATAGGCTAAAACATAATCGAACTAACCCAAATCTTGCAATTGGGTCACTGAACTCAAAAAACTTGCATTTACATAACTCAAGGAATTAAAACTTGCATTTAGGTAACTGCCGTTAACATCACTAACATAATAAAAACTGAACTTGCAACTTATAAAACTGAACTCAATCCCAACTTGCACTTGCATTACTAGATTAATAAAAACTTGTAACTATGGGCACCGAATAAAAATAAACTTACAACTGGGGTACTGAACAAAAATAAACTTGCAATCTCTCTCCTCTCTCAATATCTCTCATCTCTTAATCTCTCTCAAACTCTCTCATCTCTCAATTTCACTCCTCTCTCCATCTCTCTCCTCTCTCTTCTCTCCCAATCGCTCTCAATCTCCTTCCTCTCTCAATCTCTCTTCTCTATCAATCTCTCACAATCTCTCTCAATCTAACAATCTATTCCCGAATACGATAATATAATTTTAACACAATTATCTTTTTAATGATTTTGGATAAGTACAAAGTTGATTTCAATTGTTAATTTTTATATTAAAAAGTAATTTATTAATTTTAATTGAGTAAATAAATGTATATAAATGAAAACATGTGGTATTTTATAATTTTTTGACTTTGATTACCCAATTGCAAGTTGAGGATCAGTTAAGTTATTCGATTGCAACTTTTTATTAGTTCAGTTAGTTAATTGCAAGTTTATATTAGTTCAGTTGGTCGAGTGAAAGTTTTTTGAGTTCAGTTCCTCAATTGCAAGTTTTGGGTTAGTTCAGTGATGTTTTAGCCTATTAACCCAAAAAATTTCACGTTCGTTAAGTTGAGTATGACTTTAACGGAAGTCCGTTAAATATTGTTTTGTCAGTTCAACTCACTTACCACGTAAGAAAATGATGTGTAAATTAAAGGATTCAATTTCAAACAGATCACTCAACTTATACTCAACTTGCAAGTGGGTCACTCAACTTATACTAAACTTGCAAGCATGTCACCAAATTTGTCGTCGTTTAAATTTTTATATCAAATAATGTATTTTTTACTTTATACCATAAAAAATAATCAAATTTTTGTATACACTCTCTTAATCATTCCACTACTAGTGTAAATTAGTATTATTAAAAACATTATTATTTATGTCACATACATTATATTTATATTACAAACTATAAATTAAATGTTTTTTAAATTAAAATAATATAAGTATAATTTATTGTTTTCTTACTATTTTTATACAAACTAAATGCATTTTAAATTTGATTCAAAAAAATGATTTTTAAATTAGTATAACTTTATAAATAAATAATTTTATCCCTTAAGCAAACCAAATATCTTAGTTAAAAAATAAAATAGATATATAGTTTAATGACTTGATTGCAAGTTTTTTTGAGTTGGATGACCCAATTGCAAGTCAGGTATGAGTTGAGTATTATTTTAGTTATTAAGGAGCCACATCAGCATTCCACGTCACATTTTCGTTTGATTTTTAACGACAATAACCTAATTGAAAGTTTTAAACAGTTAAGTGATTTGACTGCAAACCTTTTGAGTTGAATGACCTACCTGCAAGTTTAGCCTGGGCTGAGTGATCTTTTTGCCATTTAACCCAAATAAATTTGAAGTTAAAGATTTGCATAAAAATATTTGAGTTATGTATGAAAAAAATCAATCATTTTCATTTTTTTTGCACTTTAACCAATTATCTTCATTTTTTTAACAACTAAACTTTCTTTCACAAAATGGGGGAATATGAAAATGTTAACCATGGTTAAAAGAAAAAATGACATGGCAATAATGCAATTTCCACGTAGGATCTTTTTTGTGATAAGGACGTCAATTAGATAAATTAAACTAAATAATAAAAAAGTAAAAATCAATATATACAAAGACGTGTGTTACTAAAAACCCTAACTGGTCATCTCATTCCCTACTTTATAACTGGAGAAATTTTAACAAATTTGAAGGAACAGAATTTTATCTCCAAACACATATGCAACAGAGATCTCATATTTACTTTGACAACCTAAACTATAAGGTATGCTTTTGTGTACTAGAACTTAGAATATATAAGATTCGTATATTATTTAATTTCTTAAACAAAAGAGTAATTTACATTGTTTGACTAGTAACTACTTTCCTGAGATTCTTTTACTTATTGTGCGTAAGATGGACATAGTAGATGTGAAACTAAATTTTGTGAAATCCACTCATGTCGAGTACGTTGGTGGAAAAGTTAAAGATTTTCAGAATTTTGATCTTGATATTTTTAGCTATTTTGAGTTGATAGATTTGGTGAAAGAAGTATCAGTGAAAGAAATTAAGAATTCGTGGTTCAAACCTTATGACAAGTCCTTAGATCAATTATGTGTTTTCTTGAAAGATGATAGCGATGTAATAAAGATGCTTGAATATGGGTGTGGTAATAGTGCGTTATTTGAATTGTATTTTGAACATGTTGAACCCAAACAAGGAAGTGAAGAAGATATGTCTGTTTTACAAAAAGAAATATATGAAATTGATGAACACGGTGACTTTGATAATGATGATGATATCGAGTCTGATAATGATTGCGATAATGACATATATTTTGATGAAGGAAAATACGATTCTAGTGATGAAAATAGAATGTGTCTTGATGAATTGGAGGATGAAGGTAACTTTGATGCAATTATGAACAAGAATGAACAATATGATAATGACTCCATACCAGGTGATCATATAGAATTTAGTACCGGAATGAAATTTGCTAATCATAGAGAATTGCGACATGCTATTAAGTCTCAAGCAATTGCAAAAGGCTATGATGTTGTTTTTGAAAAGAGTGAGTTGAAAAGAATGTTAGTTACATGTAGATCCGGATGACTTTGTGGATAAGGCGTATCTGAAAGAATGTTAAAGATTACCTGTTCTACTACCTGTTAATAGAAGAATGCCAGGACGACCGAAAAGGCAAGACGAAAAGAATGGCATGAGGAACCTGGAAGCAGTTCGAATAACAAAAGTCAGGTAAGCAAAAAGGGAAAACAAGGTAGATGCAGCAATTATCAACAAGTTGGTCACAACAAAAAGGCTTAATGACCTTTTAGCCCCTGAGGTTTACTCCCATATACCCATCAGCCCCTGTCTTTCAAAAGTGTACCTTTTAGCCCCCGAGGTATGAATTTCGTACCTTTCGACCCTTAAACCCACTTCAGTTAAAAAAGTCGGGTTTTAGCTGAGGGGCAAAACTGTCTTCTGCAGTGTCAGTTCCCTCCAAAAACCAGAACAAACTCCCGCCATACCTATTAGCCCCTGTAGTTCTACTGTTATACATATATATATGCGTGTATACAATCGTTGTATTGCTTATTAGAGGAGGCAAGAAGATGGAACCTAGATGTTGGTGTGGAAGAGTAGCTGTGTTAAGAACATCATGGACATATGCAAATCCAGGAAGACGATTCTGGGGATGCTTGCGTTTCATGGTAAAAACCATTGTTTACAGTGCTTTTCTTGCTTAAAACTGTTTTCTGACCCATTTCAATTGCAGGAAGACAGGGCTAATGCTTGTAACTACCACCTCTGGTTCGACGGTCCTATGTGCCCAAGATCAAGAACTATCATTCCAGGGCTATTGAGAAAGGTTGAGAAGCTAGAAGATGAGTTAAAGAAGGTAGAAGATGAGTTAAAGAAGGTAGAAGATGAGTTAAAGAAGCTTGAGGCTGCTGCTGAAATGAAAGGGAACAAGAGAAGGCATGTTTTGTTGCTGATGGTTCTCATATTCTTATTGTGGAGCTTTGTAGTGATGAACAAAAATGTCCAGTCAGTGAACAAGGGACAATATGAACTACCCTAATTGTATCTTTGTAGTACTTAAATTAGTTATAATGTATGAAAAATGTACTACTACATTTTGGTTTTGCTAATGAAATGATCTGAAATTAAGGCAAATCACATTGTCATTACATTCCAACCAAAAGTTAAAAATGAGTCTGAATAGTCACTCATTACATTACACATCCATAAATTGTCTGAATGTAAAACCAAAAGATGCACATACTAATAACTTAAAAATGACAATTTAAGTCTGCTTCTCTTTTCCCTGCCTCTTGCTTTTTCCCTTTCCTGCCTTCCTCAAATTCTGAATGGTCCCATGTAGAGCATTTGTCAGAGCAGTCTTTGTGATCACATTCTTGCCATGAGATAAGAAAGGGGCAGATTTTACCTCTGTTTTCCCAACAATAGTTTTGTATTGCACTTTCTTCTAGCTTTCCTGAGAATGTGAGGCTTGAAATCAATTTGCAGGTCCTTCAAGACAGTCTTGTGAAATGAAGAAATTGGCCAAGAAGGGTTAATCCTGAAATCTGGTAGATACTTCCTAGCTAGGTACCCAGAATTTATAAGGGGTAACCCAGTTTGCTCTCTAGCACACTTGTGGGCTGTAAAGCAATAAAGTGAATGACTTTAGTATATTATGCACACATAGACACAAAACATAGACAAGTAGAAAAAAGACCAAATTGTACCTGGTCCCACTGTCTTTATCTGCATGGTCTTCTCAAAATTTAGAGAAGCAAAAACAAACCAGGGGCATGGGGGTTTACACACAGCTCTAGCCCTGGTTCTGTCACTTTTAATGAACTTAACCATTCTTCCTTCATTTACAGAATGCTTCATGATTGCCTCTCTAAATTGATGATGGTCTTTAAAAATCATCCCCACTTTCCAGTCTGGATCTACTGTCTCTTTGTACACTGGAAAAACTTTCTTTCTCTTTTTTCTTTGAACATCATCTTCATCCTCTGCCATACTCTCTAAATCATCACTATCATACTCACTGTCACTTTCTTTGTCCATCAATAATTCTGGACCAAGACCAAGTTCTTCCATTACTCTGCCGACCCATTCAACTCCCTCATCAACATACTTAGAAAAGAGCATGTCATCCTCCTCATCTGAGTAATCAGAGTCATTTACATCATAGTCATTAAGTTCATCACTCCAGTTTCCTACATCATTACTAGCATTTCCTTCAGATCTTTCCCCCCTATTACTATCTCGAAATACATTTAAATCTTCAAATGACACCAAATCATCCTCATTGGAATGGTGGACATAAACATCAATTTTGTTTGCATTTGACATTGCATACCCTATCATATCTTCTAAATCAGCCTGAGTAAGCATTAAAACTAAACCCCCTTCTAGTTCTTCATTAGGCTTCCTGTAATACAGACTACAAAATCCCCCATAACCCAATGCTTTAGTCCAACCTCTCAAGCCCTCCAAGCCCCCATATATATCATCAACTTCTCGAAAGTAATACACAGTCACTTTACCCCCAACATATTCAGTTTTTGGAATCCAAATTAACCTCCCACCATGAAACATGCTCATAGTTATAACATCATCACCTTCAATACACAAAACATTCATAATATTAACAAATTTTACAACCCATACACTAACTAGGGTTATTACACACTAAAAACATGAAGAATACATGAATAAAATACATATGAACAAGTATGATTGAACAATACATGGATAAACACAAAATACGCACAAAAAATGTAATCAAAATCACTTGATTATCAAAGAAACTGAAAAAAGTAAGATATAAACATACCTTCATAGCTTCCACTGCTATCCCCCGTTCTTTCATTCCCTTCTTAGCTTCCACTGCTATCCCCCATTTTTTCAACTCGGTTTAATTTAGATCAATTTTAGTAAGCCTTACTTTCCTCTTTCGATACTTTAGGGCTTAAAACGAATGGAATTCTTACACTGACACTGCAGAAGACAGTTTTGCCCCTCAGCTAAAACCCGACTTTTTTAACTGAAACGGGTTTAAGGGTCGAAAGGTACGAAATTCATACCTCGGGGGCTAAAAGGTACACTTTTGAAAGACAGGGGCTGATGGGTATATGGGAGTAAACCTCAGGGGCTAAAAGGTCATTAAGCCCAACAAAAAAACTTGCAAGAACCCAGTTGCAGAAACAAAAGTGGCTGATAAGGTTGTAGAACTTAAAAAAAAGGTGGAAGACCTAGAGTCGAGAAGCCCGCAAATGCAATTCAGTCAAAGCCAACGTTTATAAATCTTATTTGTTGTCGAGGCCAACGTTCTCTTGTTACATTATGTCGTTTTTAATGAATTAATATCTCATTTACATGGGTATTTGTTGTCAAACGGAGGATCAGCTGGGGCAAGCACGAGTGAGATAGGGAATGGAAATGCATTAAGGACGGAGGTGGTAAAAGAAGTAAACGCTAATAGTAAGCACCACCTGGAGAATGATGCACCCATATCTAATTATCCAACTCAAAATTTTGACAATTCTACTGAAACTCATACAACTCCTGCAGCGACGTCATTGGCATCAGAGGTGTTTCTTCTATTTCTAACTATACCTTTGTTTTCATTATATTGCAGCTCGTGAAGATGTACAAGACTGTTACCACACCAACAAAAATGAGTGACAGGATCATGGATACACGATTGTGAACTACGCCTCAACAAAAATATTAATTGTTAAAATGACTCTGATGTTGAGAAGACATGTCTTTTACTTTTGTTTATGTATTTTGGTTTGAAAAATTTGGTGTTTCATAAACCTTTCTAGCATGCAAGACTTGTCTGGGGTATCCTTGCTTTTCTTATTTCTTGTTTTTAAGTCAAGTGAATTATGAATGCAGATTGATATAAGAGAATTATTTGATGGCTCATGCTAGACTTTGATTTAAGTATTTCATTGTATTAGATTAATCATGTACATGCTGAGAGGTTCTTTTGATAACATGCTTATATATTTGTAGTCTTATATTACTATTATTATTATTATTATTATTACTATTATTATTATTATTATTATTATTATTATTATTATTATTATTTTACATTTTAAAAGTAAAATATGATATACAAAGTGTATTGTCTAATATTTATTATTGTTATTATTAATTTACCAATTATATTATATTCAAAAATTAAACATTACATAATATAAAAATTGTAATCTTTTATTTATTTAATTAAATGCCACAGGGAATTCTCTTTTTTCTTGATAATCTACCTAGGATTCACTTAACCTTAGTTTGTTAATTTAGTTAACTTTTTTCTAGTATTTTAAGAGAAAGTTTAGTTGTTGTGAAAAAAATAAAGATGATTAGTTAAAGTGCAAAAAAAAAAATGAAACATGATTGATTTTTTTCATTAAAAACTCAAAATATTTTGTTTAAATCTCAATAAAAGATGTGGATGGTACAAAAGTGTGTATGCATTAGCTTCCTTTCATAATATCCATATGTTTGTCTTCTTTATACTCCCTCTGTCCCTCTCATTTCTTTACACTTTCCTTTTTTGTACGTCCCTCTCATTTCTTTACATACCAAAAATAGTAACATTTTAGGGAAAATAAATTTTTTTATCACTCAACTATTGGATCTTTTAGAAAGTAACCACTGAACTACTAAATAATTAATTATAACCATTAACGTTACATTTGTTTTTGCTTTTAGGCATCCCGTTAATGTGCCGTTAAAATAATATGAGAAAATAGATTTTTTGCCACTTAACTCTTGTTTCTATTAGAAAATAGTCACTAAACATTCAAATAATTAAAAATAGTCACTAACATTACATGAGTTTTTGTTTTTAATCATTCCGTTAAGTATAAATGAAATATCAGTTAAAATAATGTTAATGTGGACTTAATCATCTAACGTAACATGATAAATAAAAAATATTTTAAGTACAATACTGTCATTGTTTTTCATGCAACTGGTCATTTTATTTAAGAAATAATTCAACAATATCTTCAAAGTAATTGTTTTTCACCGATTTAATATTGTAAAATTTTGAATATATTAAATTTCGATTAGAATCTGTTTTTTTAATCCAAAATTCTAGATATTGAACCAAAAAAAGTAATATAGATATCTGATCTTATTTTTATGATTAAATTTGGTTCATGAAATTTAAAAAATCAACGAAGCGAATCTAAAACATTTATATATATAATATGTTTTTATTAAAAATATATAATTTCATTAATCATTTGTTTATTTTAAAAAACTATTGTTAACAAGATAGTAAATGATTTCAATAATAATGAGTTAATTTATGAAAAGATAATAAAAATAGTTTTTATTAAATGTTTTAGATTCGCTTCGTTGATTTTTTATAACTCAAATGCTTAGACTTAATTTCAATCATCTCAGTTTATGAATCCTATTTTAATTTATCGTAAAAGATATCAACAATACAAATTTATAAGAGACCGAAAGTGATGATTTAATTATGATATTTGGATTTTAAAACAAAAATAATTCAATTACGATTCCAATTTTATTCAAAATCGAACCCAAACAAATCTTGTTGTTCAGAACCGACCAATACACATTGACCGGACTCATTATTAACTAACGTAACCAGGGTCACTCATTTAATTAGAGCGAGGATTCGTTTTTTAAATGCATTAATTATCATCTCGAGGAATATTCTTCTCGCGAAATAAAAAAAAAAAATACAGAAAAAAGAATAAAAATATAGAAACCAACGCAACCTTGTTCTCATTTCTCTCTCTTCAACAAACATTCAACTTTGTTTCTCTCTCTAGAAATCCACAGATCATCAATTCAATCATCTCTCAACTTTGATCCAAAAAATCTCGTGAAATTATTCAAATTAGGCTCTTAATTATACTCATTTGCGTGTTTACAGAGCATCAATTAGTCAAATTGATCGATTTGAAAATTTAGGGTTTAATTTAAACCGGCCGTGATGGGACAAGTCTTTCGCAAGCTCTTCGATACTTTCTTCGGCAACAGCGAGATGCGTGTATGTATAGTTTCTCCTTATTTTCGAGTTTTATAAGTTTGTATTTATCGTTTCTGTTTAGTCATTTGATTGTGATATTTATGCTGATTATGCTTGCGAAATGAGTAGTTTGTTTTTTTTGTGGTAATATTGTTTCAGATTAGAAATTGCGTATACATTTAGTTAGGTCTCGTAAACTGTTCCTGGAAATTCATTTCAGCTCACGTGTGCTAGAATTTATCTAAAACTCGATCTCGTGTGTGTGTTGGAGAGAGAGAGAGAGAGAGAGAGAGAGAGAGAGAGAGAGATGAAGAAAGTAAAACATGATACTGCGGCGTTGATTGGAAGTAATTGATGATCGGTTTAATCAATACATAGTTACCCTCACTAAGTTACACTTAACGAGTTTTTCTTGAAAGTTGTATTAAATGTTATTAATTCGATATCAGCGGAGTATCTGTATAATGTAGGCATCAAGTAATTATTATGTTACTACTTTGTAGTTATTATATTCAACGGCTGCATATTTATGAACTTATGATGCTATGAAACTTTTGTAGCATTTTAATAAAACTCTGTAACTTCAAGCATTTCCTATTATGTTTAACATATTAAATTTTGAATTTTTTTTATTTATTGTTACTGTATAGAGTGTGTGTATATAGGAATGATTGTGGATGTGGTAAATGTTTCACGTTGATATGTAAAATGTTACCAATGATGATCTGTTTAAGGTGTAATATCATTTCATTAATTGCATTAATCATGTGTTCATGCATACGGTGATTACCTTGTATTTCTTATAAAATTATTCGGATTGCTAGGTTGTAATGCTTGGGCTCGATGCAGCTGGAAAAACAACAATACTATACAAACTGCACATTGGAGAAGTTCTTTCAACTGTTCCCACAATAGGTAAACCATTCTCTGTGGGAAATTTGTATAAACTTGCGGCCCTGCGCACACGCATATTCATACGCTTGCATGTGCATTAGATCACTGTAAGTTTAGTGGTAAACGTTGTATATGTGGTTCCGCATTGCTTATCCCGTAGGCAGAAGTAATAATTTTTTCCCAAATACTTTTCCCAAAGTATTATTCTATAAATGAAGTATGCTGAGGTCTAGGTTCCTTTCTTATTCTGTAGAATTTACTGTACATTGTTTGTTAAGTGCATAATGATAAATCTATACTAGTTTTTTACCAGTACCAGCTCATTGGTTTTACCGTGATCAAACTTTAAATTCCCCTTCCAATTTAAGATAATTGGGAGCTAGATCACTTTTTTTATCTGGTAAAAACCTAGGAATTATGAAAGGCTTGCGGAGATGTCATTCCAGTAAATCATGCAAGGTATGGTTACTAGAAATATGCTAAAATGTTTGGCTTCTAGTTACAGTAAAGCATGCGAGGTATGGTTACTAGAAATATGCTAAAATGTTTGGCTTCTAGTTACTCTAGTCTCTGGTTGGAGCCAAAATATTGAGATATATTTCATAATTCATTAATATGATTATTTACCCAGCTTATTGGTTATTAAGTGGACTATTTGTGGTCAAATTTTGTGATTTGCACTCTTTCTAGTTTGGCTACAACATATTCAAACGTTCTCGAATAATGTTTTTGAATTATATTACACATGCTCACGTGCTGGAGAGCCTCTGGGGTGGCCCATTTTCTTGCAATTTATTCTTTTGAGCCAACCTTCTTCGGCCTAAACTTATGTTCTTCTTTTTTCCCAAATGGTCACTTTTTTTGGTTCAAGACATACAGTCGTCGTGTATGCCAAACCTTGATGTGGATTTCTGTGCAATTGTAACTTTTGTTGTTCATGTGCACGATAGCTATGCTTTGTGCCTTGCAGAATCCATCATCTTTTTATGCCACTGGTGTATGGTACCTTGGCACTGGGAACTTATGTTATTAATTCTTTTTTTCTGACCCCTCCCCCCTGTAGGTTTCAATGTGGAGAAAGTTCAGTATAAGAATGTGATGTTCACCGTGTGGGATGTTGGCGGACAAGAGAAATTAAGGCCATTGTGGAGGCATTACTTCAATAATACAGATGGACTGGTAATGAAGCCTTAAAAACTGTATCTAGATATTTCTGTGTTCAAACTTGACCAAGTCATATCTTTTTTTTCTCATTGTTTTTCTTGTGCTCTCATCCTTCAATAAATGTTTATTTTGACTTTTGGAAGTCAATTTGCCTCGTTTAATAATAAAAAAATTGTTGTGTACCATGTTGCTAATTAGTATGTAGTTAATACAGCCACAATATTGTAGCCTCTGTACAGGATACTACAGATACTGTGTCAATATTCAATAATGTAGATTTAAGATTGAATATAAGTGAAAATGTGAAATTGACTTTGGAAGCCCTATTTTCCAGGGCACGCGGGTTTTTTTTTGGGTGGTGTGTCATGTATCAGTCACAAGGCTTTCTAGTTTTTGAATAAAGATCATTCGGTCTAGTGCTTAGAGTGTACGGTGCTTGAGTGAGAGCTTATTTATGTCTTGTGTACTTCCATCTAAAATGCACGTAGATTCTCGCAATATTTACCATAAATGAGTGTATGAATATATGTGAAACTATTATATTGGTAACAAGCCTTAGTTTTTGTGTGAATATCATTTGGTCTAGTACATAGAGTGAAAGGTGCTTGAGTGAGAATTTATTTGTTTCTTGTGCACTGCCATTTAAAATGCGTGTGGATTGTCGCAATATTTACCATAGATGAATGTATGAACATTTGTCAGACTAATGAGTTCTTCGTTTTAATGTTAAATGTTTCCCTTTAATATTTCTAATATGAATTTTATTCAGTATAATGGTTTATTATCTCCTATATCTATTAATCAATGATTTTCCCTAATGATGTATTCCCTTCGTTGTTGTGTATATTTATTGCAACAACGAAGTTGTCCATGTGAACATTACAAGTGTGTACCCAAGCCTCCCACCTAAGAAGAAAGGTTACGGGTGCATATACAGGATACAGGGCTTTGAAAATTCAACAAACATGATACTATGGGGATATGGGTGCGAGGGATACCACTTCTATATAAATAAAATAAATATATATATTTGCCAGATATATTCAATTTTATAATTCTGGCATAGTTCAGTGCTGGTCTATTGTAATGCCAAAACCATTCTATTGGCATTTCTTGGTATCCACCTACACCATGTCCATTTCATGAAGGGTCATTGTTACTTATTTCATCAAGGGTCTAATTTTTCTTGCGGTCACTTTAGTTTGACCAGTAAGACCCTGTTCTTAAGATTTAAATAGGAAGGAAAGCAGATGTAAGGGAAGTAAAGTTATCTTCAGTTTCACTCAAAAAATTGGTCGACATGAAAATGAAGTATTAAATAAACCTCTTAATTTATTTTAAATTACTAAAATAACACTTTGTTCTTATTGATCTTTTTCATTTCCATTGTATCTCTTCTACTTTCTTCTTACTAAAAATCTGAATTCGGGAGCAGGCTAATCTCTTTCTTTATCTGCACAATCTATTAATTTAGGTTCAGAAAGTGATGATAAAGTTATTATATTATCATAACATAAAATACCTTTCTATTGTATGTTAGTTAATTGTTGAATAAGTCCACCCTAGCAAGCCAATTGATTTTGTTCTGGGAAAAGCTTGAATAGATATTTGATTTCATCATCTTTATGTTCGCAGATCTATGTTGTTGACTCTCTGGATCGTGAAAGGATTGACAAAGCTAAGGCAGAGTTCCAGGTTATAGTTGAAGTCATTTGCAAATTAATACTCTAGTTATGGGAAATCTATATGTCTTGACCCATCTATTGTTCTTTCAGGCAATCATTAAGGATCCATTTATGCTTAATAGCATCATCTTAGTGTTTGCAAACAAACAGGACATGGTATGCTCTTACTTTTCAAGGCAATTGTATTTATACTAGTACTGGGTAGGCAAATTACTCTGAACAACACGAAAACCGATCATTAACTACTATGCTCAACTTCGTAGAACTTGTAGTTTAAAAAGTTTGCTATGAACAATTGTAATGTCATGTTCCTTTGAATAATGTGTAAGGTGATATTAGTAAATCCCCATAAATGCTGAGTCTCTGAAGGTAATCAGCGGTTGAATTTTGGAGTTTTTGCTTTAGCAAAATCATTTTAGGTTATCTCCATATCTTAAAATCTTTCTATTTCTTTTGCAATTCGCCATGTTAATGAAGTACCCGCAATCACTTATCCAACACCCACTGAGCAGATATGTAGAATTGGAATAGCTGCTGCATATGTAGTAGGCGTGGCACTTATATCTTATATCTTTCCTTATGTAGAAAGGAGCAATGTCACCTATGGAGGTATGTGAAGGCCTGGGTCTTCGTGATCTTAAAAACAGGAAATGGCATATACAAGGGACTTGCGCTGTAAAAGGAGATGGCCTTTATGAAGGGTTGGACTGGTTGGCGAGCACTCTCAAGGAGTTGAAGGCTACAGGCTATTCCTCAATAGGCACCTCCTCCTGATTAACAAGGTAGTAAAACGTGCTTCTCTTGTCATACTTTCTGTTACATGTGGCCACGAAAATATATTTCTTACAATTTCTTGTTATACTTTTTCACAGGTTTACTCCAACAAACTTTTTGACCATGCTTAAGGTGCAGCATTCAGCACATTTTGTGCTGAAGGTACGATTACCTTTCAAGATGAATTAGTGCTAATGAAAATACATCATGATTGGAACTTGATATAGCACGAACTCCACTGTACATTATTATAATCCCCCGGGTTGTACAAGTGCCTTGCCTGCTCACGTTTTACAGTTTAAATGTCAATAGAATTAGGCGAGGGGATTTACCATCAGTTGGGCATCTCTCGCACAAAATATTGGGCTGAAGTGATTTGTCTATCCTATTCTTTTTTCACTTGTTTATTCATCTCTTTCATGCATTTAAGTTCTGTCTAAAGTGCTTCATACCACAGGAGTACAGGACCTGCACCTGCCATATCAACTGAAGCTGCTGTAATTCTGTCATAAAATAAATAAAAAATATATAGGAACCTAATATTAACATTTAACCAAGTAATAATTGATCTCTAAATACAAAATGAACACGATTAGTGACGAGAGATTGAGTGAAAGATATCAACGTTGCATCATTTGTTAGAAGTCCCAAGTTCTGGTTATATGAGGAAGTGAAATTCAAAGGGAGTTGAATTATTGTCTGAAGATGGAAGAGCAACAGAAACTATTTACCATGTTTTTTAGTCTCTGCATCATTTTTTCACTATTACATTTATGATTAAATGATTTGCTCCAACGAAATCAGTATTGTCCTATATTTTAATTCTATTGTTTGATTAAAATCAAGAATTTTTTCTCAAAAAGAAAAAAGAATATAGAATCTACGAATTTAAGAATTCAGCAATGTTCAATGTTCATTAATACATTAAGAAAGGGTTTTATTTTCAGAGGTGCCAATTTTCAGAAACATGACATAATCATTTAAATTTTTTTCTGCCCGGAGATTGTAAATAACACAGGTAAAATAAATAAACTTAACAACTAATTTTTGCTACAAGGGGGAACGAGGCGAGAACCAACTCGGGTAACGAAGATTAACATGATTTGGTTGCCATATTAACAGAGTAATTGATTACAAAATTAGGTACAGCGTGTCAATTTAAAATATTTTAATTGATAAAATTGACGTAAATGCAAGAATTCATTATGTTTTTTATACAGTTCGATACCAACATTATTCTAAATCATAATTAAAAAAACTAAAATTATGTTAAAATTATAATTAATAAAACTAATATTATTGTTTGATTTCTAACTAAAACAAAACTACATTAACTCCTTATATATAATAAGCGTAAGAGAGATCTTATCCAAAACTTTGGTTGGTCACTGTACTACCAAAAGTATACGATCCGTTGGATTATAAAATTATAAATATTCAAATAGATGAGGACCGTTAGATATAATATTAAAAATTGTATTTGATTAATTATGGATAGTATTTAAATACTAAAAGGTGTATTTTGATAATTTAAACCAATTATAAATGGGTTTTCTATATTGAATAGAAATTTTTATGTAAAAATTCGTAATAATCTTTTCTCTTTAGTTTATGGATAGTTCCAGTTAGATAATAATTATTAAACCATCATTAAATTAAAGATAATTTTGTTAGCTTCGTGTGGGCTGTAAAATCGTTAAAATCTATTGTCTAAAACTCAAGATATAGTCCAAACAGGAAAGTGATTATCTAAATTTTAATAAAAAAAATTATTATTATTGTAGCACCGATTTAATTTTTGTTTCCCAATTCTTTTAAATTTATAAATTCTATGTTTATTTTAATAAAATATTAAATCAATTTAAGAAAAAATTAAAATCGATCTGGTGTGTGTACGATCACTATACGACCAAATTAATTATTACAGTTAGATCTTAAATAGATCGATGAGAATTTTTAAATCTAATATTAAAAAGTGTATCTGATTAATAATATAATTATATTTAAATTTTATTTATAATTATTTTGTTTATAATTATATTTTAAACATAACAATTTCTAAAACTTAGGAGAACTCATATACATGAATAAATTTAAACACTTTTTTTTCTAAAGTAACATAACAATTTGATTAATCCAAATTATAATTATATTATTTTACATATAACAAAAATAAAAGGATACTATCAAAATATTATTAAAATATTGAGAGTTTCATATTCATAAACGATAATTTTAAATATAATACTTATATTAATATGTGTATTTAATTAAAGGTATGATTATATTTAAATACTAAGAAGTGTGCTTTGATAATTTAAACCAATTATAAATTGGTTTTCTATATTGAATTGTATTCTTTATGTAAAAAAATTTAACCATCTTTTCTTTTCGGTTTATGGGTAGGTCAACTGGTCAAGTTAGATAATAATTATTAAGTCATCATTAAATTAAAGATAATTTCGTTAGTTTCACATGGGTTGTAAAATTGTCAAAATTCAATTTCTAAAACTCAGGATAAAACCCAAATAATAAAGTGAGTATCTAAATTTTAAGAGTAAAGTGCACTTTGTGTACCTGCAGTTTGTGTGTCGGATCACTTGGGATACTCTATTTCAAAAACCACCACTTGTTATACTGAAATTTCAGTTTCATAACATTATGTGTATTTCAGTTAAAATAACATTAAAATGCAAGGGTAAAATAGTATTTCTGTTATCATCTTCTTCATCAAACCCATTTTTACCATTGTTGAAACTTTTGATAAATTAGAACTTGAATATTTGATTCATTTCTTAATGAAATCGAGTCATTTAAGTTGCAACAGAATGATCTCTTTCTCTTCTACAAATTGATATCGATTTTGGATATGAAAGATTAACTTGAAGAAATTTTCATATTTAAATTCTAAATATAATAAAAATATATGAATTTCTTGAAATTATTCTTTCATGGTCAAAATCAATATTAATTTGTAGAGGAGAAAAAGATCATTCTGTTGCAACTTAAATGACTCGATTTCGTTAAGAAATGATTGAGATATCCAAGTTTTAATTTCTCAAAAACTTTATCAATGGTAAAAATGGGTTTGATGAAGAAGATGATGACAGAAAGACTATTTTACCCCTACATTTTAATGTTATTTTAACTGAAATACACATAATGTTACGAAACTGGAATTTCAGTATAGCAAGTGATAGTTTTTAAAGTAGAGTATCCCAAGTGGTCTGACACACAAACTGCAGGTACACAAAGTGCACTTTACTCAAATTTTAATAAATATTTTTTTATTATTGTAGCACCAATTTATTTATTTTTCCACTAATTCTTTTAAATATAGAAATTTTATGTTCCTTTCAATAAAGTATTAAAATTAATAAAGAACAAATTCAAATCGATAAAGAATATAATAATATGAGAATAAAATTTTATATAATCATAATTTAATTTTTATTATGTTTAATAATTTTTAAGTAATAATGTATTTTAAAATTTTATATACACTGTAAATAAAACCGAAACATTAAAAGTAAAAGCAATTAGTAAGATACTTATATAAGTATATACTTGACATCCTTATTATATTAAATTCTTATATATAATAAGCATAATAGAGATCTTATCCAAAATTTTGGTCGTAAGGTCCTTGGACAACCAAATTAATAAGGATCATTATATCTTAACTAGATAAATGAAAATCGTTAGATCAAATATTAAAAAAGTGTATTTTATTAATAATGAGATTATATTTAAATTCTAAAAAGTGTATTTTGATAATTTAAACCAAATATACAAAATATAAATAAGTTTTTTATATTGAATAGAATTCTCCGTGTAAATAATTCGTGACTTTCTTTTCTCTGGACAATTCCAGTTAGATAAAAATTATTAAACTATCTTTTAATTAAAGATAATTTAGTTATCCTCATATGGGGTGTAAAATCGTCAAAATCTGATTTTTAAAATACAAGATAAAGCCCAAATTAGTAAAGTGAGTATTTAAATTCTAATAATAATTATTATGTCATCATTATTTTTCAAAAAAACCTGAAAATTTTAATATGTTGTTGGTAGATTCAAACATTAGATCATTCTACATGATAATTTAATGTTATATCTAACGTTTCTCAACAATTTAATTTGAAAGATCCAACGATTATGGATTGAGTGATCAAACAAAGCGACCAGACTTATAAGGAAGCTTTCATTATTTAGTCTTTAATATAATAACATAGATATTTATGAGATATACTATAAAAAATGAATTTTATACAGAATTTTGATCGTTACGGTGTACTATTTAAAAGAAGAACTATTATAAAAAAATTATATTTTAATTAATAATTTATTTTCTCAAAAGTCCAAAGTTCCCGCATCATTAACATATTACAAAAAAGAGTATATTATATTTTAGCAATAAATATTTAAAAAAATTAAAAAATAAAAAATTTATAAATATTAAGAAAAATTAATGATGTTATCCTGGTAGTTTGGTCATAAATACCGCCAAAACATTCTCAGCCGTTAGATCCAATACTTTTAAAAATAGATGATCAAGATTATATATGAAAAGAAATTATTATCTAAAAATGATATAAGTTAAAAGATATTATATTAGGATTGAATTTTCCAAAAAGTTAAAACAAAAAAATAGTTGTAATTAAATAAGGAAACTCATTTAATATCAAAATAATAAAAATCGTTTAATCTTAAATAGATAGGTGAAAACCGTTAGATTTAACATTAAAAACTGTATTTGGTTAATAAAGAGTATTCTAATAATCTAAACTACATTCAAGTAGATTTCCTAAATCGAATAGGATTCTCAACATTAAATTTCGTCACTTTATTCTCTTTTTAGTTTTAGAATAGTTTTTAATTGAAAAAGAACTATTAAACCACAACTAAATTAAAGATTATTTTGTGAATTTCATGTGGACGGTAAAATTGGTCAAATCTAATTTTTATAACTCAATATAAACAAATATTAAATTGAGCGTGTAAAATATAATAAATATCAAATTTTTAACTATAATTTTTTTTGACTAAATCTTTTTTAACAATAATTTAATCATGTAAACTAATAACTTTTAAATATTAAAATATTCATATATAATATAAATATAATTATAAATATTAAAAAAACAATCATGATGAGTAATAAAAATATAATTATAAACAGAATAATTATAAATAAAATTTAAGTAACCGTGCATCGCAGGGGCTATAAGCTAGTACACTACAAATATAAATAGAAGAGTACATAAAAGAACAAGTTTTGAGGAGATTTCAATTTTTTCTTAAAATCTAAAAAAGTTTAAAATTTATTAAGAGATGAAATTTCGGTTAAAAAAACAGACATATAAAAGTTTGTAAAAATATTGAAAATAAGTAGTTTGAGACCAAAATTTATGAAATTTACAGAACATGATCAACAAATTATAATTAAACAGTAACATATTATCAAAAAAATTAAAAATAAATATTATACTAAATTTAATAAATAACTCAACACAACAACTATAACAATAAATTCATTGTTCATAAATAATAATTATGCACAAGTACAATTGTATAAAGCTAGTACAAACTATCATATTATAAGAGTAAGGGGGTTTTAATGAGAATACTACCCGTATTCTATTATCAACAAATTATAAATGACATAAAAACACAAGTAATAAAGTATGTGATTTAATTTACAAAATAATATATATCAAAAACAATATTTATATCATGATTTTAAAATCAGAACTAATGACATGAAGTCATTAGAAAACCCAGACTCAAAGAATAAGTGCGAACAAAAGCAAACAGAAAAATAGCCTGATCAACGCGAAGCAGGACAGTAGTCTAAAAAAATTGCACCTGAAATCAACTAACAGTTCTTTTGACAATGAATTAATTATGAATGTCCATTTATAAGTCAAAGTATTTACACAATCATACAAACATACAGATTAACGAGAGGTTAATTAAATCATCAAATATCATTCTCTTTATAATTTTATTCTTTTATACCGTACTGGCTTATATAGGTGGCATGCACGATAGTTTTAAAATATTATATTTTTTTATATTTTATCTTTTGAATTTTGATCTTTGTTATAATGTCTTGATTATAATGGATATTAAAATAATTAATTTCATGTTTAAAGAAAAATGGGCCCTATGTTAAAATTGAATATTTGGATTTGTATGTATGTTTTAATTAGAATAGATTTATAAGGTGCAAGGTAGTTTAATAAATTTCATATAAGGTCCTAAAGATGCGGTTTTAATCTATTTTGGACCCATAATAAAAAAAATTAAGTAAAAAGTAATAAGTTATGATAAAATTACGAAGTACCAAAAAATTGGGTTAATCAACTAATCAAACTCTTAATATTACGTCTTTTATAATATAGTATAGAAGTGTTAGAAAAATGTTTTTCCAAAGTTTTGGTACTCTTTTGCGCTCCGTAGAGATCTAAAAATCATTTAACAATTTTACAACTAACAGGAAATTTATAAAATAATTTTTAATTTAGTAATGAGTTAACAATAATATCTATTCGGAAAAATTTGAAATCGGAAACTAAAGAAAAAAGAAGGTTACGAATTTTTAATATTAAGAATTCTATTTAATTTATACTTATATTTGATTTAAATTATTAGAACTTTAATAATTAAATTCAACGGTTCTCATTTATCTATTTTTAAATTTAACATGCTTTTTTTGGTGTTATATAACGAAAACTCTAGATAATATCCTTCATACACTTATTACATCTTTAGCTTAAAACATGTGCGTACTATTTTTAATAATTTCTTATTTTATTATTTATGCCTAAATATTTTATTAATTATATTTGTTAAAAAATATAAATAGGCATGTTAAAAGGTCAAATTTTTTAAATAATTAAAATCATAAAAATAGGCGTTAAAATAAATAAATAAGGTTTTGCCTGTGATATTTTTGGGGAAAAAAAGATTTTAGTAAGGAAAAATAGAAGATGTAACATGTTTTATTTGAAAAAGCTAATTATCCATGATATTTTTGAAAAAGAAGAGAATTTTGTTATAAATAATAGAAAAAATAATGTGTTTTAACTGAAAAAGGTAATTAGTTGTAAATAGGTAATAAGTAGGTTCTATTTTATTATTTACGTTTTTATATTTTATTAATTGCATTTGTTAAAAAAAAAATTGGCATGTTAAAAAGGTAAAAAAATTAAATAATTAAAACATTAAATTATGTTTTGAAATAAATAAATAAGAGTTTGCCTGTTAAATTTTTGAAAAAAAGAGGGGTTTCAGTTGAAAAAGGTAATTACCCGTGATGTTTTTGAAAAAAAGAAGATTTTATTAGAAAAAATAATGTGTTTCAGATGAAAAAGGTAATTGGTTATAAATAATAATGTTATTATTTAATAATATTTCTTTATAGATAAGTAAGGTAATTAAGTAAAACATGAAGTACCAAAAAAATGGTACAATTGTCCCCACCTACCAAACTTTTAATATTTATAGATATATAAACGTGTAACATAGATCTTATTCAAAATTTTGGTCATGTACCATCACTACGAACCATTAGATTCAATATAGATAGATGAGAACCTTCAAATTTAATATTAAACATTGTATTTGGTAGTTATTTAAATTATATACAAATATTAAAAATGTAATTTAATATTTTAAACCAAGAAAAAGTATATTTCCTAAATTGATAGAATTTTTTATGTAAAAATTCGTAACTTAATTTTCTCTTTAGTTTCTAGATAGTTTCAGTTATATAATAATTGTTAAACCATCAATAAATAATCTAAAGACTTTTTTGTAAGTTTCGCATTGATCGTAAAATCATTCAAATATTTTATATAATTTTATTCTCATATTAACTATATTTTGTATTTAATTAGATTTTTATTTGATAAATTTTAATATTTTATTAAAAAATAAGGAATTTCTAAATTTGAAAAACATAGGGAAAAAATTACCAAATTTGAGTCGGGAGTAATAAAAAATTATTATTTACTTCATGTGTCCCAACATATTTTTCTTTTTGAAAAATTTGATAAATCGTTTTTCACATGCCTTTAATATTTCACTTGAATATAAATATTAAAAAGTTCCCCGGTTCCCCATCCTAGAACTTAAAAATTGATCTACAAGATTAGATAGATTGTAAAGATATGAAAAAGCAACACACTCCGCATGTTCAAAAAAATAATAATTAAGGAAACATTTGAAGACGAGATCATCCAAACTTGACACAATGTAAAAATGTATCATAGAACAAGCAACAAAAATTTCAGAAGCAAGCCCAGGTTTTAGTTCCACACTTGACAATTGCAGGCACCCAACATCAGACTACCTTGGACTTCTCACGTGCAACCAAACATCAGACTTCTTGCCAACACCAAATTCTTTCTTATCTTTGTGTGCCTTCTCTTTTGTCACCTCCACTTTCTTTTCATTTTGCTCCATATTTTCCTTGTCATTTGAAACATTGCTCTTTAGCTTAAAATTAGGTCCCGGTGTCAAATGTTTTCGAGTAAATGGATAATCTGCCATAATCAACGGTGGCTCATTGCCAGCAATCTTGGCTTTCCGAGGTGGAAGAACGGAAGGCGCCGAGGATGGGCACATCTGCCCACTTTGCTTGAAAAATGATGGAAACTTCACTTCAGAACAGTCCAACACATTTTTTTCTGACATTGGCTGGATCATCAAATCTTGGACAAGTTCACCACAGTTAAGTTTTTCACTGCTCTCCAATTTTAACTGTTCTTTTAGACTGTCACTTTCTATATTGAAAAAATCAAAAACAAAACATCAGACTTTATGAGACATATATTAGTGTGAAAATAAAGGTCAGGGCATGATCTTAAAAACAAATGCATGACCAATACAAGAACAACAAGAAGGAAACAGTTGACATACCCTTGCTATCTGTTGAACTAGTAACAGCAGCATCCACATTCTCATCATTTTCCAAGAAGGAAACATCATTTACCAAGAAGGAAAACTGAACTCCAACATCATCAGAGCCTTCCAAGAAAGTAAAATGAACTCCAACATTATCAGACCCTGGAAAGAGAGAGGTTGCAAAGACTTGAATAATTAGACAATTTGTATGATCGATAATAGTACAGGTAAAGGAAGCTTACCATTCTTTGGTGAGGAGAAAACTTGTTCATCAGCCTTTGTTTCGCGGATTGGCGTCTCTTCCATAGCCATCTGTGTATCTGTTGTTAACAATTCAACTGTGAAAACACAAGACCTTTTAAGACATGATGAACAACAGATACTAGAGATTGGCATATAGATAATAGTTTAAAGAAGACATATCCAACCTACCTTCATGGGCTAGTATTTCAGTTGTCATGTCTACTCCAGAGGGTGATCTATCAACGACAACATCATCTGACAATACAAGCCAGACTGTCAGTATCAGATTAAGTCAAAGAAACCCTAAGCTGCTAATGATGTGTAAGAGAAATAAAATAATTGAACAATTTACAAAGGCATCCTTGATTTTAGAAAGAGGGGGAAAAAGAACAAACCCCTCATTTTATGATGAAGCATGTCTACTACTGCCTTACTGTCATTACTTGGCATCTCTGATATCGGCTTTAGAGGGATCACTTGAAAACTTTCTTCAACTATAAATACGGAGGATCGTATAAAATATCATTAACATATGTGAAGAAATGTGTACGTTAGAAATAGAGAAAAAAAATATTCAGCGATGATAATGAATAACTTAAATTTCACCTTTCTTATTATTAAGTGCCAGGTCTACCACAGCGCTAATGTCATTCCTTGACATCTCCAAAACAGACTCCACAGTATCCAATTGTAACCCTTAAATGTTAGTAACACATAAGACCGTGTAAGGGACTAGCAACGAATATGAACACCATATAAAAAACATGTTAATAAACAACCAATGACCACATCAAAACACAGATTAAAAAGTCCAAGGAGAAACATTTCAACTTACAATTGTTTTCTAGGACGTGGGATTTCATGTTTGTTGCAGTTGGATCCCTTGAATCCAGATCTTTATCAGATTTTTTCCCGTTTAGAAACTCACTACTTTCTTCGATTTCAGAGATAGACGAATCAACTCCTACATTATAAGACCCTGTAAGAAGACATAACAGTATAGTTTGCAAGTCATTACAAAAATAGAAAAGCTGGTTATTACATAAAGAACAAGCAATAAGACTGTCCAAGATTAGCATTTAAGTATAATGAAAACATTTTAAAACAAGGGTTACAACTTATGATTGATTACTACATTGTTATACCCTGTAAAACATAGCATTACATATTCAGGTAAAAATTAATAAAATCGAGCCAACAACTTATGATTGATAAATAGAAACAAGGATATGATACAACTACATAAGATTAAGAAATATATAATGGCTAGAAATAAAAACATGTTCAACCTACCCTCATGTGCAAGCACTTTTGTCAAAACATCTGTTTTGGAGAGACATAAATCGACTCCAACATTATCTGACCATACAAGGCAGTCTATCAGATTCGGATAAAGACACAGCAACTTAAAGATGCTAATGTATACTCAAGAAATAGAAAATATTGAATATTAGGTGATACTGAAGTATGACTAAATGTTACCCTTCTTTTTATGGAGTGGCTTGTCTGTTACCACCATATTGTCATCGCTTGTCATCTCAAAAACTGACTCTAAAATAGTATCCATTTGTAACCCTTCAAATGTTAAAACATAAGACTGTGTAAGCTACTAGCAACTTATGCGAACACAATATAAAACATGTTAACAAACAACCGGTGACCATACCAAAACACAAATTTAAAAGTCAAAGCCTACCAGTGTTTTCTAGCACTTTGGATGTCAAGTTTGCTGCGGCTGTATCACTCAAATCCAGATCTTCATCAGCATCATTCCACTTCAGAGGCTCACGTTCTATTTCAATTTCAAAGACGGGCAACTCAACAGCCTCATAAACAGACCCTGCAAAGGATTTAATCAGAATTCGAGATGGTTACAAAAACTTAAGTGATAAACATAATGGATAATCGGAAATGGTACTAGAAAAGGAAAGCACTTCTGTTGGATTATCTGTTTTGGAGAAACATATATCGACTTCAACATCATCTGAC
The DNA here is from genome assembly GCA_030848705.1 of Heracleum sosnowskyi. Taxonomy (NCBI): domain Eukaryota; kingdom Viridiplantae; phylum Streptophyta; class Magnoliopsida; order Apiales; family Apiaceae; genus Heracleum; species Heracleum sosnowskyi. The sequence goes on from CM061237.1 coordinate 18,019,013, forward strand.
CATGTAAGGAAGTCTATCATAATCAGATAAAGTCACAAAACTTGAAGATGCAAATGTATATGTGATAAATAAAAAATATTGAATATTTGGCAGTGACACTGAAGTATGACAAAAAATTACCCTTCTTATTATGGAGTGGCTTGTCTATTACCGCCATAGTATCCTCGCTTAGCATCTCCAAAATAGCCTCAATAGTATCCACTTGTAACCCTTCAAATTCTAAAACACAAGTCCAGGTAAGCTACATGCAACTTATGTTAACACCATATAAAACATTTTAATATACAAACCCATGAACATATCAAAGCACAATTTAAGAAGTCAAAGTCTACCATTGTTTTCTAGCACTTTGGATTTCATGTTTGCTGCAGCTATATCCCCCGAATCCTGATCTTTATCAGCATCTTTCCACTTCAGAGACTCACTTTCTTGTTCAATTTGAGGGACAGGCGAATCAACACCTACATCAACAGACCCTGTAAAGATTCAATCAGAATTCAAAATAGTTGCAAGAACTTGGGGGGTAAACAATTTGAACAATCCGAAATGGTACTAGTTAAAAAAAGTCACTATTTAAAACCTACCCTCATGTGCAAGCAGTTCTATTGAAATATCTGTTTTGGAGAGACATAACTCAGCTCCAAAAACATCTGACCATGTAAAGCGGTCTATCAGATTTGGATAAAGTCACAGCAACTTAATGATGCTAATGTGTACGCGAGAAATAGAATATAATGAAAATTTAGCAGTAACACTGAAATATGACTAAAAATTACCCTTATCATGGAGTGGTTTTTCTAAAACTGCCATACAGTCATCGCTTGGCATCTCCAAAACATCCTCTATAGTATCCACTTGTAACCCTTCAAAAGTTAAATTAGAAGAGCGTGTAAGATACTAGGAACTTATGTGAAACACCATGCAAGACATTTTAATGAACAACCTTTGACCACTTAAAAAAAAAAATTATTAAGAAGTTGAAGCCAACCCATGTTTTCTAACACTTTTGGCTCCATGTTTATGGCAGCTGAATCACTCAAATCCAATTCTATATCAGCATCTTTTCCCTTCAGAAACTCACTTCCTTCTTCAACTTCAAAACAGGGCAACTCAACATCCACATTGACAGACCCTGTAAAGGACTCATTTAGAATTCTAAATAGTTGCAAAAACTTAAGAGACAAACAATTTTAACAATCCGAAATGGTACTAGTAAGAGAAAGTCACTGTTAAAACCTACCCTCATGTGCAAGCACTTTTGTTGAAATATCTGTTCTGGAGGAACATAAATCGACATCAAAATAACCTGACCATTTAAACAGTCATCAGATTTGGATAGTCACAGAAACTTAATGATGCTAATGTGTACACAAGAAATAGAAAATATTGAATATTTGGCAATGACACTGAAGTATGACAAAAAATTACCATTCTTATTATCGAGTGATTTTTCTAATACCGCTGTATTGTCATCGTTTGGGATCTCCAAACCATCCTCTATAGTATCCACTTGTAACCCTTCAAATGTTAAAAAAAAGGGTGTTTAAGATACTGGGAACTTATGTGAAACACCATGCAAGACATTTTAATGAACAACCATTGACCACTTAAAACAACAAATTTAGAAGTTGAAGCGTACTGTTGTTTTCTAACACTCTTGGCTCCATGTTTATTGCAGCTGAATCACTCAAATCCGAATCTCTATCAGCATCTTTTTCCTTCAGAAACTCACTTCCTTCTTCAACTTCAAAGAAGGGAAACTCAACATCCACATTGGCAGACCCTGTAAAGGACTCCCTCAGAATTCGAAATAGTTGCAAAAACTTAAGAGACAAACAATTTTTACAATTCGCAATGGTACTATTAAAACAATTTCTACCCTCATGTACAAGCACTTCTGTTGAAATATCTGTTTTGGAGTGACATAAATCGACTGCAAAATAATCTAACCATTTAAGCAGTCATCAGATTTGGATAGTCACAGAAACTTCATGATGCTAATGTGTACACAAGAAACAGAAAATATTGAATATTTGGCAATGACACTGAAGTGTGACAAAAAATTACCATTCTTATTATGGAGTGGTTTTTCTAATACCGCCATATTGTCATCTCTTGTCATCTCCAAAACATCCTCTATAGTATCCACTTGTAACCCTTCAAATGTTAAAAGACAAGAGCGTGTAAGATACTAGGAACTTATGTGATACACCGTGCAAGACATTTTAATGAACAACCTTTGACCACTTAAAAAAAAAAATTATTAAGAAGTTGAAGCCAACCCTTGTTTGCTAACACTTTTGGCTCCATGTTTATTGCAGCTGAATCACTCAAAACAACATCTATATCAGCATCTTTTCCCTTCAGAAACTCACTTCCTTGTTCAACGTCAGAGAAAGGCAACTCAACATCCACATCAACAGACCCTGTAAAGGACTCAATCAGAATACGAAATAGTTGCAAAAATTTAAGGGACAAATAATTTGAACAATCAGAAATGGTATTAGTAAAAGGAAGTCACTGTTTAAAACCTACCCTCATGTGCAAACACTTCTGTTGAAATATCTGTTCTGGAGAGACATGAAACGTCTGCAACATCATCAGACCATTTAAGGCAGTCATCAGATTTGGAAAGTCACATAAACTTAATGACGCTAAAGTGTACAAAAGAAATAGAAAATATTGAATATATGGCAATGACACTGAAGTGTGACAAAAAATTACCATTCTTATTATAGAGTGGTTCTTCTAATACCGCCGCATTGTCATCGCTTGGGATCTCCAAAACATCCTCTATAGTATCCACTTGTAACCCTTCAGATGTTAAAAGACAAGAGCGTTTAAGCTACTAGGAACTTATGCGAAACACCATGCAAGACATTTTAATGAATAACAATTGACCACTTAAAAAAACATATTTAGAAGTTGAAGCCTACTGTTGTTTTCTAACACTTCTGGGTCCATGTTTATTGCAGCTGAATCAATCGAATCCGAATCTCTATCAGCATCTTTTCCCTTCAGAAACTCACTTCCTTCTTCAACTTCAAAACAGGGCAACTCAACATCCACATTGACAGACCCTGTAAAGGACTCATTTAGAATTCTAAATAGTTGCAAAAACTTAAGAGACAAACAATTTTAACAATCCGAAATGGTACTAGTAAGAGGAAGTCACTGTTAAAACCTACCCTCATGTACAAGCACTTCTGTTGAAATATCTGTTCTGGAGGGACATAAATCGACTGCAAAATAATCTGACCATTTAAGCAGTTATCAGAGTCGGATTGTCACAAAAACTTAAAGATGCTAATGTGTACACAAAAAATAGTAAATATTGAATATTTGGCAATGACACTGAAGTGTGACAAAAAATTACCCTTCTTGTTATGGAGTGGTTTTTCTATTACCGCCATTTTATCATCGCTTGGCATCTCCAAAACAGCCTCTGTAGTATCCACTTGTATCCCTTCAATAGCAACACAGAACACTGTATAAGCTACTAGCAACTTATGTACATAGCCGGACCTGGGCCCCTGGCCTTGTGCAACCGCCTGGCACAGTGCAACCTATGCGGTTGCACAGGACCCACTGGGTCCAGGGGGGCCAAACTTATAAGACTGTCTCGTAATTACAGAGTAGAGTTTTTAACAGTGAGCTGTACAAATGTAACATCAGATACATGTTAAGCTGTGTGACAGACAGATCTCAAATGCAAATTATCCTAATGTTAATCATGTATGTACATGTTTGGAATATTCTGTGTACATCAATTTGCAAGCAATGTTCACACCCAAACACAAATTTAAAAGTCGAAGCCTACCATTGTTTTCTGGCAATATGGATTTCAGGTTTGTGGCAGCCTTATGCCTCGACTCGAGATCTTTATCAGCATCTTTCCATTTCAGACGCTCACTTTCTTGTTCATCTTCCGTGATAAGCGACTCAACACCCTCATTATCAGACCCTGTAAGACATATCATCATTAATTAGAATTCATTACAGAAACAGAAAAGCTGATAATTGCATTAAAGAACAAGCAACACGAATGATCAAGATTTGCATTTGAGTCTTCAAATATCATAGCATTCAATTCAAAGTGGCCTCTTCGAAAAAATATACAAACATACCAGGATTATTTTTTTCTTCAGAAACTTCACCATAATCATTATGAGACGCAACATCACAATACGAACTAATTTTAACCGCCTCAACACTCTCTTTCTTTTCCATCTCCATCACTTCCCTCTTCAATAACCTAGACGACAGCCTCGTATTATATACTGTCTGCACTGTTTTCACAGAAGCAACCGGAACTCTATTTTTTCCACGAGCAACTGGAGTGACTGTCTGCACAACTCCAGATCCTTCTCTCACATGTTTTCGCCTTCCAGTACGAGTAGTCTTTGGTGATGTCACTACATTCTTCTCCGGTGATTCCACTGAAGATTCCGCTTTTGATGACTCCGTTGATTTACAGAACTTTTCAATTCCTTTCACCTGATCATCGTAAACACAAACAATCTAAACCAAATCAAATCAAATCATAATACACACTTACTTGTTCATAAATATCATCAAAATCATTCATGCAAAACTAAATAAAATCACACACCTAATTGAAATAAAAACATCAAAAACAAATCAAATTATTCAATATAACAAAATCACTCAAAACAAATTACATCAAATATGTACATATTTCATTTTAAAACAACAAATACAAATCAAATTATAAAATGTGCTTATAAATCAAAATCTATCCTAAAAATTAATACACGATCATGATAAAATAAAAAATCTATCGAATCAAATAAAACAAATAAACGAGTAATCGAACTTACGGTTTTAAGAGAACCGAGAGCTTCCGCCATAGCGACATTAGTTCTATTAGCTGGAATTTTATTTAATTTGCAGAGAAATTGAAGATCTTTTCTAACGAATCTATGAAAATCCATAGTGAAGATATATATATATATATATATATATGTGTATGTATGTATAGATTATGTGTATGTATGTATAGATTGAAATTGGTGAAGAGAATGAGAAGTTTGAGCGGGGTATATATAGAGGGGAGAATTGTATGTATTTACAACGGAACTCAAAAGCGCGGAAGATTTGAAATTTAAATTAATTGATTTGTTTTTTAGGGAAGTAGCGTTATTAATTGTTTCCATTTAAGTTTTGAGTGTTTTTGTCAACAAATCTTTGGAAATTGAATTATTCAAGTGAGTGTATTTACCTAGTTTTCAATATTATTTTTAATTGATATCGTAGTCTCTTTGGAAATCATTGAATTTTTTTTATTTTTTGTTTTTGTTTTTGAAATCATTGATTCGAAATATCTATGAGTTGGAATATGAACAGGGTAGTTTTCATAAAATTTAAGTTCGAAAAAAGTTGATAACTGAAATTTCTTTTAAGGAATCCGAAAGAAATATGTTTTCTTGCTTGTAATCATGATATTAAAAGTTCTACATTTTGGCTAGTTATCCTTTGTTTACAAGTTTGTTTTGTCATTCTATTTTAAAATTTTGATTAATTATTATGAGTTTTTTTCTATTAATATACTAGTTTACTAAGCCGTTTCGCATTGGTCTTATAATAAATTTTCGGTTTTTTTTAAAAACAATCTTCAAAAGTTATTTTTAAATAAAATAAATAATTATATATCTAATATAAGGTCATTCACGGAAATTCTAAATAAATATATAAAAAGACAATCGTTTAATATTTTCATTATTTTAGTATTATGTTGAATATTAATATATTGATTACCATTTATATTTTTCCAAAATTTAAATTTTAACTTATATTTTAAAATACTTAATATAATATTAATATTTAATTCTAACATATAATACGTTGCTCCTAATGAACCACCCCCCTTTAAAGATATTTTCTCTCAATGAGCCGCTCTCTCATTATTACTAAATTTAAAAAATAACACATTAATTTACTCAATAAATACATGATTTTTAAATTTATTTTATATTCTTGACATGTGATACAATACAGTAGAACCCCTCTATAAGAACACTATATACAAGAAATAATAAAAAAATTATAGTCCCAACATTATATAATAATTTTAAAAATTACCTCTATTTATAAATAATTTTTTTATTATAATATTTTTCTCCAGTTCCAAGGATATTATTGTATAGAGGTACTACTATAGTTAAAAAGTTCACCTTTATAGCCTTGAAGATAGTTTTAAAATTTCTTTTTTTAGGAATTTTGGACCACAACCTACATTTAATAATGATGAGAAGTACTATATTGAAAAACCAGATAACATCCGAAAAAACACAAAAAGAGAGAATAAATATACTAAAACTTTTATCAAAATAATGTAAAAACTAAATTATATGACATAAAATCTCTACTTTGCAATTTATAGTAGCCTAGTAGAATATGAGAAGAGGAGATTAATTCATGCGAATCAGAATTGATATCTGCAAAACGTTACTATATATGCACCCATTTTTTTACTTTGATAATATAACTAATGTCATCGAATTCCTTATTTGTACAACAAAACTTTGGCACCAGCTCTTCTATCTTTAAACAAAAACAATCAAAACAAAGAGTAAGTGAGTAAAAGTTCGAGTATGAGAATGTAAATATTCTAAAAGCAAACACAAATATGAGCTCGATAAAATAAAGAACAAAAACTTTTGGACTAAAAATTTGTTTATAGAATTATAAGAAAGTTGACATCTTCTTCTTAAATTTAATAATTTCTTTGTATAGATTATTATAGAATGTAATTAAGTTTATAATTATAGGATTATAGATATAGTCAATTGGTGGTAAAATTTTATTAGATTCATTATTTTTAGGATACTTGTCTTTTATAAATACTACTTTTTCTACAAATTAGAAATTAAAAAGGAAAATTTCAATTTTTAATAAATTAAAGGCTTAATATGATTTTTGACCCTAAAGTTTCATTCAATTTGAAATTCAAACCTTAACCTTTATATTTTTGGAAATAAAACCTTAATGTTTGTCAATTACTAATACTAAAATGAATGTATAATTACAATTTCTGTGACGCCCCCAAATCCGGGGTCAGGGAATTAGGTCGTCACGCTAAAATCTCAATTTAAAACAACCTGCTAAATATTAAACCAGAACAAATATAACATCTGCGACCCCAACTCTACTAAGAATCTTTAAAGGTTATAGTGCTAGAAACAAGAATCCAAATTTAATAAACTTAAGCTTTCTTTTACACAATACTCTTTACATAAATCTATAACACTGGTATAACTTCGATGTGAAGTATACCAGGCAAAACTAAACTTATACAATATAATATTTACTAGAAATCAACTTTATACAATACCCTTACACTAGATCCAAATGCTCTGCATCAACTCATCTTCCCAACGTCGTCTTGAATCTTCTCAATCCATAGTTATACGATTAAATACTGTCAATCTACCTTTTCACTGGAGGGTTAAAAAGGTAAAACAAGCAAGAGTGAGCAAAAGGCTCAGCAAGTATATATAAAAACTACACAAGATGAGATAATGATGCAACAATAGCAATATGTATAACAATGAACTCAGCTGACCAAGAAAATGGCAATAAATGAAAGAATTAACTTAACTGGCAAAATGAACAATACTAATAATCAACATCAAACTGTAAGTTAGAATTAGATTTTTACTGTGACGCAACGAGTTAAGGTGGATGATCAGTCACACCAAAACTCCAGATCATACCTTACGGTATGTCCAAATACTGAATTGGATCCAAGACCACTTTGGCCTACATAATACTGATACTCTGACTGGCGTCGGCAATCCTTAAAACATTTCATTTTAATTAAAAACTTCCAATTCCAACTTCATACTGGGAGTTAGGTGTCGGAACAATCGACCACGTAATCAATTCTGTTAGACTCAAGACATGTCTGAATACCACTATTAACAAGGCTACACTATGTGACTATGTCACATTACATGACCTAGTGAGTTCTATCACTGGGATATAGTATAGGTCTCTAAATGTACTTGTCTTGTTCTCATGAACATTAGCTTGATCATGTATGCTCAAAGTTATAATGAGCTTAGTAAAGTTTCTTGCATCTAGATTGTATATAGGCCATTGAATAATTGTCCTGGTAGAAGTTCAGAAGTGTTCATGCAGCAGGATAGAAATGAATAAGGCCATGAAGAAATAAGTTGCAGAAATTTGTCTAAGGCATTATATAGCAAAGTCAGAAGAAAGCTATGTCGTGAAGTCACCAATATCCATGTCGTGAAGTGCTACATCGCATAGTCCATTTTGTACTATGTCGAGAAGTCCTCAAGACTCATGTCGTGAAGTGTTGAAGTCAGCAAAGTCAAAGAAGCCTAGATCATGAAGTCCTCAGAAGCCCTATGTCGCATAGTCGTCAAATGACTTATGTCGCATAGTCGTCAAATGACCTATGTCGCATAGTCGTCAAATGACTTATGTCGCATAGTCGTCAAATGACCCATGTCACATAGTCATCCTATGGCCTATGTCGCAAAGTCTTTAAAGGCTATATCGCGTAGTCCTCACAAGGGAGATCGCGAAGTCAGGAATGAAGTGGAGTTCACGATATCAACACTTAGCCATTTATAACAAGACAAATCAAGGTACAGAACCAAGAATCAAAGGAGACAAATACTGAAGCATTTGTTCTGGCAAGGTGGTCCAAAGAACAGATGGCAAATCTACAGCTAAACTTGGAGAGAAAGATAAGAGACAAGCAGCTACAGAAACGGGAAAGACTCCGAAAAGCAGGTGGTCCTTCCTGACACAGTTAACTTCTTATGGCAGGACAAGTTGAACTTTCAGCAAGGGGTAACTGTGTAAAAATAGGTGTGTGCACCAGTTTGTATAGGGCTTATATATATCATGCATACCCTATTGTTAGTTGTAAGAGAGACACACGTAGTTTTTATCTTAAGCTCTTTTCTCTGTAAGCAAGCAAGTACAAACTGTTCTTGTTTAGAAGCCAGAAATTCGATTGTGAATTTCTTGGAAAGCTGTAGTATTTAATTTGCTTATACAAAGTAGATTAAAGTGATTGTGTATGTTGTTTACTTTCTGCATATTACATAGCATAATCATATACAGTTTATATTTAGTTTCAAGAAAGCAAAAATCCATCAAACTATCCATTCACCCCCCCTCTGTCTAGTTTCTAGGTGATATTAATTCCTAACAAGTGGTATCAGAGCGTAGACTGTTAATGTACAAACAGGAAAAGATCAAGAATGAGTTCACAGAAACTGAGCAGTATCAAGATTCCTCCCTTTAATAAGGAGCACTACAGTTTATGGAAAAAGAAGATGTTGCTTTTCATCAAAGCTTATAACCCCATGTATTTAGACATTTTAAAGAATGGTCCCTTTATTTCAATGATCGAGATTGGTGAAACAACCAATGGCACTGAGATAGTACCAGAAAAACATGTGCCCAAAGACCCCTCAAAATACACTGATTCTGAAAAGGAGAAAGTAGCACTGGATGGACATCTTCAACTTATCATTTGTGAATCTATGGATTTCAACATGTATGGCACTGTTGCTCACTGTACTAGTGCCAAGAAGATGTGGGATCTTATAGAAGTCCTCTGTGAAGGAACTACTGAAGTAAGAAAGAACAAGAAGCAGATTCTTGTCTCTCAATATGAAGCCTTCATGGCTCAGCCAAAAGAGGGAATCACAGAAGTGTTTGAGAGGTTCAACAAGCTGGTAAATGAGCTCAAACTCTATGACAAACACTATGAGACAGAAGAGCTCAACATGAAGTTCTTACTAACTCTTCCAGATCACTTGGAACCAAGAATCTCGTCCCTTAAAGAAAGAGATCTAACAAAGATTTGTTTTGATGTGCTGTATGGTGTTTTGAAGACATATGAGTTAGAGCTGTTTCAAAAGAGATCTATTCAAGCAAAGCAAGGATTAATGGCCAACACCTTTTGTGCCCTTATTGCTGACGATCTAGGTCAAAGAATGGAATCTCTAAAAGTCAGTCAAGTCAAGATTGAGGAACTGGAAAGTGATGACACTGGTGATGAAACTCAGGTTGTGTATGATTTACCTGAAGAGGATGAGTTCTACATCATAGATGAGTTGGACAAGATGGAAAACAAATCTTTTGCCTATATGGCTAGGAGATATCCTAACATCAGGTTTAAGAGGAAGCAACCATTCAGGTCTAAATTCAATAGTGGAAATGCTGGTGGTTCAGGTAGCTCAAACTCTTTCAACAAAGGAAAAGGGATTGCTGGTGCAACTAAGGGAGGATACAAATCTGGGAGTGTGGATAGGTCCAAAATAAGATGCTATAACTGCAATGAACTTGGGCATTTTGCCACTGAGTGCAAAAAGCCTAAACAGGTCAAGAAGGACAAAGCATACTTAGAGCTTGAAGCTAAGTATGAGGCTCTACTCAAGAAACAACAGGGTAAAGCTTTTATTGCTGAGGGAAAATGCTGGGATGACTCTGATGAAGAAGAAGAACAAGAGTACTCAAACTATGCCTTGATGGCATTTTCTGATGATGGTGATTCTAGTCAGGTACCTATTCTTACTTCTCTTGATATGACTCCCCTTCAATATAAGCAAACTGTTGAAGATATGAGTACTGAGATGTTTAATATTCATACTAGCATGTTAGTAGCAAATGAAGAAATTGATAGACTAACTGCTAGAAATATTGAGCTTACAGAAAAGAATGAGGAACTTGAGTTAATGGTTGTGAACCTTGATGGTTTGAAAAAGGAGGTTGAGTATCTTAAAAACAAAGTGATTTATGCTGAACAAATAGAGAAAGCTCTTAGGGAACAAATTGCTGAAACTGAATTGAAACTAGTAAGCTTTAAGAACTTCTCTGAGCTTATTCAAACCTATCACAAGGAACACACAGAAGATTGCAAGGTTGGAGTTGGTTTTGACTATGAGAATGATAAAGGAAGGAAGAAGGCAAAGGGCAAAGGAAAAGAATCTTTTACAAACAAAAATGCCCCAACCATTCTGTCTAGTGTTGAAAAGCCCATCTTCAAAAAGAGTGTTGTTGAGTTTGATGAAGAACTATTGATCATTAAACAACAACTTCTTGAAGAAGATGAGGCTGCTAAAGACACTTCTTCCTCTCCTAAATCTGTCAGTCAGAAAGAGACCAAAGACAACCCTGTCAAGAGTGCTAAAGTAAAGAAAGAAGTTGTTAAGAAAAAGAAACAAAACAGAAATGGTAAAGTAGGTGTCAACAAGGGTAACAACTATGCTTATGTGCCAAATGCTCCCAGGAAACAATGTCAGAAATGCCTATCTGTTAATCATTTGACTCATAAGTGTAGTAAGCCTGAAATTGCTGAAGTTGATAACCTAAGTAACCATTCTGCTAGCATAAATTCTAGTCATGATTCTTTCTGTGGTAAGCCAAACTGCATGACATGCTATGTGACTGTGATTGCTAACTGTTTATCTCTTAAGCATAAACTTGATTCTGCACAATCTAGTGAATCACACACACACATGCACACTCACAGGACAGGATCCCCAATCAGGGTTGAGAGGGTGAACACTTCATGTGAGCCTAAGAGTGTGAACTCCAAAGCCACATACAATATGAAGTATCCTACTGTGATGAATGCAACTTATGACAGAAGAATTGTTAACAAAAATGTTTCTAAATCAACTGGACCCTACCATGTGTGGGTACCAAAAACAACTTAGTTACTTTGTGAATGCAGGGCAACAGGAATAAAAGAGTCATATGGATCTTGGACAGTGGATGCTCAAGTCACATGACTGGTGATATAGCCCTGCTATCACATTTTGAGGAAAAGGCTGGCCCATCAGTAACCTTTGGAAATGACAACATTGGTTATACAATGGGATATGGCAGTGTTAAATCTGGAAATGTCATTATTGAAGATGTAGCATTTGTTGAAGGACTGAAGCATAATCTCTTGAGCATTGGACAATTTACCAACAGGGGTTTCAAAGTGGAATTTGATGAAGATCATTGTTCAATCTCAAAAAGAGAAAGTGGTGAAGTTGTTCTAACTGGTGTGAAGAAAGGAAGCCTGTTTGTAGCTGATCTCAAGGTTGCAGACAAGGGAGAAATTTGTTGTTTCTACACAAAAGCCACAATTGAGGAATTCTGGCTATGGTACAAGAAACTGTCTCACTTGAATGTTCAGGAAATGAACTCTCTAATCAAGAGAGAACTCATCAGGGATTTTCCTGCCTTGGAGTTTGTGCAAGATGGAGCATGTGAAGCTTGTCAGAAAGGAAAGATTAAAAGATCAAGTCACAAGAACAAGTTGCTCAATACAAACTCAAAACCTCTGCAGCTAATTCACATGGATTTATTTGGCCCTGTGAATGTAATGTCCCTTTCCAAAAAGAAATATGCTATAGTGATGGTTGATGATTATTCAAGATATACTTGGGTGGAATTCCTATTCTCCAAGGATGAAGCACCTCAAGTCATAATAGAGCATATCAAGAGAGTTGATAGAGAAGCACAAAGCACTGGTTCCTCTGTAGTTGCTTTGAGAAGTGATAATGGGACTGAGTTCAGAAATTCAACATTGTATGAGTTTTGCAAAGATAAAGGAATTTCTCAACAATTCTCAGCTCCTAGAACACCTCAACAAAATGGAGTAGTTGAGAAAAAGAATAGAACTCTCATTGAAGCTGCAAGGACAATACTGTTGAATGCCATAAAGTGTCTCAAAGGTTATGTTGTTGAGATCTCTTCCTTCTCGTCTGGCTGTTGTCTTGTGTTCAAGGTGAGCAGGCAGTGTAAGCAGGCACTTGACATTCAATTCTTTTCTGTCATAGTACTTGCCATGTATCTGTAGTTCAGTTAAGAGCTTACTGAACCTTTCAAACATGGAAGTTAAGTCTTCACCAGGCTTGGCCATGAATGCCTCATATTGTGATATCAGTATTTGCCTTTGATTGCCCTTAACTTCTTCACTTCCTTCACATAGTAAAGCTAACCTGATCCACATCTCCTTGGCAGATGTGCAGCTTATCACACTTCCACACATGGCTTTATCCAACGTGAGAGAATCGAGCAAGATGAGTTGCAAGTGATCATCTAGCACCATTTTCTCCTTCTCAGGTTCCAAAATTTCTGAGGGATCTTTGGGAACCCAATGTGCAGGAATGACTTCACCATTTACTGTTGTGGCTTCAATTTCCTTTCTTGGAACGAAATGACCATTCTCGAGAATACCTGGGTATAGTGGATTCGCAGCTTTGATAAACAACAAGATCTTTCTTTTCCAAATGTTGTAGTTCTCTTTATCAAAAGCTGGGATCTTGATACTGTTTGATTTCTGCATTGTCGTCGTGATCTCAGATATGTATGTTAATCTGTTTGCTCTGATACCAGTTGTTGGTCCTCGTGTATTGCAGAGGGGGTGGGATGAATGCAATACTGATAAAATTCAATCTCAATTTCAACAACCAAAACTAAGATTTAATGTTATCAATAATATGTATGCATTCACAAACAGTATAATCGAAAGACAGGATTCACAAAATAAATGTTTTATTTATTTTGCAAAGTGTTGCTACAACCTCAAGAGAGAATTCTTGAGCTTCGGTTTTTTTCTTCAAGACACTTACTTGTCTTTGTTACATTTCTAGAATGAATTGATAGTCTAAGTATAAACTAATCCTATCACTGTCAACACGGGTTTGTGAAGCTGCTGTCATTATCAAGTGACAGCTTCTTACAGATTGCCTACCCATGTGACATTCCTAAATTGCTAACATGTCAGATATACATTACAAAGAAAGCAACCTAGATTCATTCTATTTCCAGCTAAAACAATTTAGCAAATAGAGACTTGACCTTGCTCTTTGAATTGATTCGCTTTTGTTTTGTAGTGCTTGAAGCTTTTGTCGTAGTCTTGCAGACTTGGTGCAACTTAGGGATACTGCAACACGCCTGTTTCTTGAACATTGAAACTGTCACGGGATTTGACTGAGAAGATACCTAGAACAAGGATCTTTCTCGAGACAGTTACTTTTGCCGCAAAGCTTGCTGTCACAGGAATGTTCTTTTGGTGACAGTATGAGTTCCCCGCATAGAGTGCTGTCGAGGTTTCCAAACTTGCTGTCGAGGGCTAAAGTTGTTGTCGCGTAGTCTTCCGCCAATGTTGCTGTCAGAGTGAATATGCTGTCGTGACTTGCAACATTTTGTCTTCTTGTAATCTTACTGTCAATGCTTATGACAGTAACCTTTATTCATGCTGTCATCTAATATGCATTCTTTGAGGCTTGAACACAGCAAGTGAACTTCTTCCAAATTACACAATTAGAATAACATTGCATACTGATTACAAGAACATACTTTGGCTGTGACAGTATGTTCTACTTAATTTAAAAATTAAGTATATACAAAGTTAAGTTGTTTCTATGCTATCACCCATAAATCCCAACAATCTCCCCCAATTTGTTTTTATGGATAATAACAACAAATTTACAATATATGCTGACAACTTAACTAACAAGATCAGAATGGATTAAGAATTTTCACTTAGCTTGAGATTTCCTCTTCTGTCTTGTTACATCCTCTCTTTTGAGAGCTTCTACCAAGCAGCCTCTTAGACCTTCTACAAGAGAGATTTCAGCAGGAGTGACTGCAGCATCTTCTATTTCTTCAATTATCTTCTTGATAGTAGGAGAGATAAGAGAACTAGCATCCCTGAGGTTCAGCCATTGCTCTTGATCAAATGGATAGTTTCTGAAGTGGAGTTCTTCATGAATGAGCTTGAACCTACTTCCAGGATAAGTATTGAGAGACATCCTCCTTTGCTTGTCCAGCTTTGAGCATTCTCCTTTTCTCCTTTCTAATATTTCCTTTATCTCATCAGAACAAATCTGCTCCAAGGGATGAATTGATCCAGCTACCATATACTGTAAATCCTTCAGAATAGTTGTTTTTAGCTTGTGAAAGCTGCAAACATAGATTTCTTCTTTTAGATACTTCATTCTTAGGGGATTTTCCAGCATACATGTTTGATAATTTGGAGCTTCACTTTCTGCCTTGTTAGCAGTCTTGCATCTTTCTAGGAGTTCAGCTTCCTTCTTATCAAGTTCTGACTGATATTGAGAATATTGAGAAGATTCAGGTCTTTTGCTTGGCTTGGGTTGCCCTTCCTCTGTGGATTGGGTTTGCCCTTCTTCTGTGGGTAAATCATCAAACTCATAGTACCAGTGATATGGTATAGGAGAAGGTGGTAGATCAGTTGAAATATCAGCATCATCAAAATCTGCAAAATTGTAGCCAAATTTCTGATAGAATTCAGCATCCCTATCAGCCTGATATTTCAGAATATGTTCCATGACAGGCTCTGGAACATCATCATAGCTCTCCAACAACTCTACCATTCTTTCCAGATAAAAGAAGTCAATTCTCCTTTTATCTATTGCCATCATGTTACCACTGGTTGATGTGGCTACAAGATCGAAGTCCTTATTCACCCTGACAGATCTTGATTCTGGCCACCACAGAATGTACTCAGTGACCTCTTGATTTGCATCCATCTTAACCTCAACACTCTTGATTTCTCTAGATTGCATCTGTTGTATCTTAAGACTGTTAGGAGTTATTGATTGAATTGGCATCTTAAGATTTCTCCCAAATCCAGTGGCCTTTTCCTTTCCTGAGTACTTGTGCTTTCCTGCAGGTTTCTGTCTAGAAAACCATGCTTCTGCTTTAGCTTTCAGTCTTTTGGGCTTGACAGTAGCTTTGGCTTCATTCTTGACAGAACCTTCCTTGACAGTACCTTTGTCGACAGTATCTTCCTTGACAGCATCTTCTATGACAGTATCCTTGTCGACAGTACCTTTGGTGACAACATCCTTTTCAGCATTTATGCAGTCAACAGCACATCTAAGAATGCTTGCCTCCAAAACTTCCAGTATTCTTGGCTCCTCTTCATCTGTTGTACCAGCATCTTTCTTTTCTTGACTAGGAGTTTCTTCATTGCCTTCATTCTGAGATTGAATACCAGTATTCCCAGAATTACTTCCACCAGCATTTCCTGCATTTCCAGAAGTTTCACCACCTCCAATCTCATCATTATCATCATCATCTTGAAAAGGAACATCATAGAGGCAGCTTCCCCCTTGATTAGCTCTTGTAGCATTGGCTCTAGAGATTAGCTCCTTCACTCTAGCTCCCAGTGCCTTGTCTCTCAACACCAGTATTTTGTAGATCTCTTGGACAGCAAAGACTCTTCCTGGATTGGCATTTGAGCTTAGTATTCCATCTAACACTCTCAGAATTGATTCAGTTTGCATCCTGGATGTACTGATCAAATTCATAAAGCTGTTCCTTCTTGTGCCATCCTTTGTAGTAGATCTGTAGAAAACACATGGTGGATTTGTGTAGACTTCAGGTAGCTTCTCTGTGATCATGTTCAGGATTTGCATATTCAAAATTTCATTGAATGGTGTTTGAGTTGCCTTGATCTTTCCCTTCATTGCACACAACACCTTTGCTGGCAGACTCTGCAATAGTTCCATTGTGATGAAATAAGATATACCAGAAGTGAAGTAGATACTTACAACCCATCTTTTCTCATCATTCACCATTACACTGACACTGGTGACTTGATCCTTTAGCAGTTTTGTGATGTTGATTGGACTGTTTTTTGGAGCATTCATTGCTTCTTCCACTAGACTGCTAAATTCAGTGTCATGATTCTGTAATGTGCTCTCCCTGTAATCCACCATTATAGTATTGGCTTCTTCTTGATCAAACTCAGTACCATTGGACCAAGTATGTCCCTTATGGATGGATTCAGGCAGTTTCCTTTTACCTTTCCCAAGCCTATTTTGTTCCTTCATTTCTCTCCATCTTTTCTGTAGAGCAGTTTCTTGAGTTGCTGAAGTTGGTTCTCTAATTGTCACAGGAGGTAGAATTGGGTGTCTAGATGCAGGTCTTCTTTGCAGTGCATCTTGAGTTGCCTTGGACATTAATACCCTTTCTCCATCCAAGTCACCTTCAACAAGATCTTCAGCTTTATCCATTGGTTGTCCACTGCTTGGTTTGACTTGCTCCCCCTTTGTCATTGCTTTACTCTTGACTCCAGAACCTTGTTTTGCTCCCCCTTTGGTCTTCACAGTTACTTGCTCCCCCTGAGTTCCACCTGATTCCTGAATAGATATAGATTCTGATCTTGCTACCTTCTCCCCCTTAGTTGAGTTGGCAGCTACTAGGTCAGTAAGGAACTGTAGAGATTGTTGAGTAGCAGCAAAACCATCAACCACCAGTTAAGAGAGAGAGTCCATCTTGGAGTTCAAGGTAGCACATTGTCCTTCCAGAGCTGTGATCCTGTTACCAAAATTTGCAGAGGGGCCACCATCCCTTAACCTTCTTGGAGGGGAAGGAAAAGAAAGGGGCTTGGAGGCTATGGGGGTTCTCACACTCTCAGAGTGTTTTTGAGTGATCTCATCACCCCTCACAGTTTGACTCTCAAGGCCTAATGCCTGAATAGTGTGGGCTCCCTCAAGATCTCTCTGGACATGCTCAAGTCCCTCTCCTTTTGCCAGCTCATTTGGATGCCTCTCATTTTTATGCTCACCTCTCTTTTCTTTTATCTCTCTTTTCTTTTTCACACCCTCACTCATCCTAGATGCATGGGTATGAGCAATACTAACATGCATTGAAGGAGAAGATTTAGAATGTACCTTCAAGAGTTTGGCAAGAGGTAGGTCATCATCAGAGGCATCCTCAAGGAGTACAGCATCAAAATCTGGCTGAGAGGACTGGACAACATCTTTGGCTGGAATGTTACTGTCAGTTGGAGTGAGGACAACAGGTTCTGGCATGGCAGCATCTTTGGGATGTGGAGTGACAGTAGGTCTTGTGTTAACAGTATCTTTCTCTCCACTCATGACAGTAGCTGTGTCCATGACAGCAACATTTCCAATGTCCTTGACAGCAACTGAGGTTGTGACAGCATCTTCCTGAAGGTAAGATGCTCCTTGGAGGTCAGACAAAGTGTTGGCTGTTTCATTTTCTGATAGAATACCACTTTGCCCTTGCTCAGTGTTTGGAGGAGTGGTGTCCATTTCACTTTGAGAAATGGGTTCTTGTGGACCACTAGATGGGGGCTCATCCATGATTGGAGATGGATGATCAAAACCTGAAGGGTTGGGACTGTCCCCTTCTCTAGGTTGTGGAGAAGAAACAAAAGAATGTGTAGGGAAGGAAGAAGGTGAAAGTGTAGCAGAGAGTGGGGGCTGATTCACAGGAGAAACATGTGAATCATCAAAAGGAATAGAGAAATCCTCACTGTGCCCTAACTCACTGTGTGTTTCTTCAAGTGGGGGTTCCTCAGGTTGTGAACCATGAGTTTGTGCAGACTCTGTACATGGTGCCTTGGGAGACAGGCCAATTTCAATAGATGCACCTTGTTGAGAAGGCACATCTAGGGAGGTGTTTGAATCCCTTTCAGTAACCACAGTTTGTTGGGAAACTGCAGCTTGGCTAACAGTGGTTTTAGTCCTCCTAGCTCTCTTCTTCTTAGGCTCAGGGGGAACCACTGGGGGTTCTGTGTGACTACCATCCTTATTTGCTGCACTAGGTGCAGTGTCTTCCTCTTGACTAACAGAGCTACCACCAACATCAGCTTCTAAGGGCCTTTTTCTGGATTCTTGCAAGACTTCTCTTTGGGCTTTGGGAAGTCTAGAGGGCCTAGGCTGAGTGTATGGTGTTGAATGTGGGTTAACTGAATTTGGGTCTAATTCAGTTTCATTCTCAAGAGTGAAAGAGTCATAACCAGAGGGTAATGGAAAATCAGGGTTGGACACTTGACCAACCATGTGCTGAGTGAAACAAAGTGGAATATGTGCATTGAGATTCTGTGAAGATAACAGTGTGTGTGTGTGTTCTTTTTCAAAACTGAGCAAGCCTCTAAACGAGGGGCATCATTATTAAAATCACAGAATGAGTTAATGCACATCATAAGAAAGCGAGGGTAGATTGATACCTTCTTACCTATGGCAGCCCTGAGGTGTGCCATGAGGAGAGCTCCAACATTCACCTTGTATCCATGGACAAGAGAATGTGTCAGTTTCTTGATGTAGGAGGGTATTCCATTCCAGCCTGTGGACTTGGTAGAGACCACCTTGACCATGACATCAAAAATCATACTCCACTCCTTTCGCAGATGCTTCCTATCCATTTCACCAGACGGATACCATTTGGTTGTTCCCTCTTCGAGAATAGGGCCTGCATACCCAATCTTCACGAAGAGCTTCTTGAGAGAGTCATCAGTAGCAAGTTCAGCAAAAATTCTGCCTTCTTGAAGTGTAATTCCAATAGCAGTGTTGATGACCTCAGCTGTAAGAATGTAGTGTTGCCCATTGATTGTGAATTGAATAGATGGGTTCTCACCCTCCGTTTGAGCAACAACAGTTTGCCAAAATGCCTTAATTCTGTCTAAGTCGAGAATGGGGGTTGAGGTAATGGCAGAACCGAGATAGGACTTGTTCATGAAAAACACTAGTCCTTTGAAACCTTCACCAACATCATTTGGGGAAAAGATGCCAGCAAAGTTTGTTTGAGAGAGAGTCTGTTTGGGTGCCATGGAGATTTCAAGAAAAGAAGAAAGTAAGAAAGTAGCTTTTTGCTTGAAGAAAAGTATTTTGCCTTGAGTTCGATGAGAGTGATATGTCTGAGTAACTGGGGAATAAATAGAGGTATCTCAAACGTTGTGCACAAAAAGTGGAATTAAAGAACGTGTCTTAACCCACTTTTATAACACGTGAGTTACTGCCCGTTATTCACTGTCAAACGTGGGGTGAATATCCAATTCCAACGGTCCACTATTGTTGACAGTAACCTGTGCGCTAGAAACAATCTGTCAGTAATAAGAGGTGGTGACAATAGGTTATGCGTGACAGAAACTATTGCGCAAAAACATGCTGTCACCGTTAAGCGTTTGAATGACAGTATCTATTAAAAGTCTTGACAGAAAGTTTTTCCCTGCTGTCAAGAAGGTTGCTGTCAAGAAACACAAGACAGTATCCTTCTTAATGACAGTAACTTAGATGGGAAATTGTTTCTGTCATGAACTTTCTAGAATGCTGTATTCATAAACTTAACCTAAAATTAACAGATTATGGATTTAGCAATGTAATCTTTTGAACACAGATACTATGCAGTTAACACAGACAAAACAAAAACTCAATAACCACAAGAAACTTTTATTGTTATTAATAAAATCATTTAAATAAAGCATTGAGTACATCATTTTATGATTTTATCAACTAGTTCTAAAAGTTCTTCCTTAATCTCCTCTTCAGTGCGACCTTCTTCCTTGAGAAGTGCCTGAAATTCTTCTTCCTGTTTTGCACATTTCTCTTCTTCCTTGGCTTGAAGGGCTTCAGCCTCTTCATATTACTTATCAAGTTCGTCCTCAAGAGTGTCAAAGAGGGCGTCCACTTCATCGCGAATGGAGGGTTCACACCAAGTTTTAGGCTTGCACTCAATACCTACTTTGTTTTCCATGATTTACTTTAAAACTGAGAGCAGACTGGTGAAGCCTAAGGTTAATTTATAGGCAAAACCGTCTAAGGATTAAAGTCTAATGGTCAACAGTTAGAGTACCCATACAACTACCACAAAAGTAATTAATGGTCGTGTCCTCCTTTAAACCTATGGATTTATGCAAAAAAGGTGTGATAGTCCAATGGAACAGATATTTATCTCTCAAACTTAGCAAATAACCACATTAATGTCATACAGGGTCTAAAAGTATGAGACTGACACAAAATACAGACATGTAAAGTCAAATCAACACATGCTGTCACATAACAGACATAGACCAAGTAGACAGTAACTTCTCTTGACAGCAGGTTTGAAGTTGTTGTCATGAGCTTCAATAAAAAAATTTGAAAGTGCAGAAAAACTTGGTAAATTAACATACCAGATTCAGCATTCCCAATTCACTTACCAACCTGTTGAAGGTTGCTTCATCCAATGGCTTAGTGAAGATGTCATCAAGTTGCTTGTCAGTTGGGACATAGATCAGCTTCACAGTTCCTTGTTCAACATGCTCTCTGATAAAGTGATGTCTTATATCAATGTGCTTTGTCCTAGAGTGTTGAACTGGATTATCTGAAATGGCTATGGCACTAGTGTTGTCACAGTAAATGGGAATGTCTCTTAACACTAGACCATAATCCAGAAGTTGATTCTTCATCCATAGAATTTGTGCACAGCAACTGCCTGCAGCAATATACTCAGCTTCTGCAGTTGAGGTAGAAACTGAATGCTGCTTCTTGCTAAACCATGAGACCAATCTTCCACCAAGAAATTGACAGCTACCAGTAGTACTCTTTCTGTCAATCTTGCATCCAGCATAGTCTGAGTCTGAGTAACCAATTAGATCAAATCCAGTATTCTTAGGATACCAAAGGCCTAGGTTAGGAGTGTCTTTTAAGTATCTAAAGATTCTCTTGATGGCTACTAAGTGTGACTCCTTTGGATCACTTTGAAACCTTGCACAGAGACATGTAGCAAACATGATGTCAGGTCTGCTAGCTGTTAGATATAGGAGAGATCCTACCATGCCTCTATAGGTGCTTGAGTCAACTTTCTTTCCTTTAGGGTCAAGATCCAGACTAGTTGATGTGGACATTGGTGTCTTTGCAGGTGATGAATCTTCCAAGTTGAACTTTTTGAGAAGTTCCTTGATGTATTTAGCTTGACAAATGAAGATTCCATCAGGTTGTTGAAGAATTTGTAATCCCAGAAAGAATGACAATTCTCCCATCATACTCATCTCATATTTGCTACTCATGAGAGAGGAAAACTTCTCACACAGCTTCTCATTTGTAGAACCAAAAATGATATCATCCACATAGATTTGTACCAGAATGATGTCCTTGCCATGGTGTTTGTAGAAAAGTGTCTTGTCCACAACTCCTCTAGTAAACTGATTTTCCAAAAGAAAAGTGGAAAGTGTGTCATACCATGCCCTGGGTGCTTGCTTTAGTCCATACAAAGCCTTGAAGAGTTTGTATACAAAGTCATACATTTCAGCATCCTCAAACCCTGGTGGTTGTTCACCATACACTTCTTTTTCCAACTCTCCATTTAGGAAGGCACTTTTGACATCCATCTGAAATACCTTGAAGTTGCAGTGTGCAGCATAGGCTAGAAAGATTCTTATAGCTTCAAGTCTTGCAACAGGTGCAAATGTCTCATCCTAATCTATTCCTTCCTGTTGACAGTAACCTTTAGCCACTAGCCTTGCTTTGTTTCTTGTCACTAATACATTTTCATCAATCTTGTTTCTGAAAACCCATTTGGTCTCAATGACTGACTTTCCCTTAGGTCTTGGAACCAACTTCCATACATTGTTTCTTTCAAACTGATTTAGCTCTTCTTGCATGGCTATCACCCAGTCAGAATCCAACAATGCTTCATCAGTTGTCTTGGGTTCCATTTGAGACATGAAGCATGAAAACATGCTGTCAGCAGAGACTTTGTTCCTTGTCCTCACTCCAGAAGTAGGGTCACCAATGATAAGGTCATTTGTGTGATCCTTGTTCCACTTGGTGATTCTGGGCAAGCTACTTGATTGTACAGGAACAGTTGCTTCAGTTTGTTGAGTTGAATGCTCACCAATTCCATTGTCTTCACCATGTTCTTCATTGTCTCCAGAGTCATCATTGTTATGAATGTTAGAAGTTATGGTCTGAGACTGAGATGGAGTTTGGTTGACAGTAATGGTATTGACAGTATCTTTGTCAACTTCAACAATTTGAGTGAAGCTAGGTTCTTCATCAACAATTTCCTCAGCTTCCAAGTATCCTTGATTCTCAAATCTGAATGTCTGCATCTTTCCTTCTTCATGCAGTCCTGGAAACTTGGTTTCATCAAATGTGACATTTACACTCTCTTCAATAATCCTGTGTTCCATAACATAAACTCTGTAGGCAGTCCTTTCTGTGCTGTAACCCATGAATAGTCCTTCAAATGCCTTAGTGTCAAATTTTCCTTTCTTCTCATGGTTATCCTTCATCATAAAGCATTTGCTCCCAAACATATGAAAATATTTGACAGTAGGTTTCTTCCCAGTTAGCAGACAGTAAGGTGTACTTGCATGAGTTTTGTTAATCATGGTTCTGTTTTGAGTATAACAAGCTGTGTTGATAGCTTCAGCCCAGAAATATGTTGGCAGTTTGGCATCATGCAACATAGTTCTAGCTGCTTCAATGAGAGTCCTGTTCTTTCTTTCTACAACTCCATTCTGCTGTGGAGTCCTTGCAGCAGAGAATTGTTGTACAATTCCTTCATCTTTACAGAAATTCCCAAGTGTGGCATTTCTGAATTCTGTACCATTGTCACTCCTCAAGATTTGGACTTTTGAGTTTGGAGTTCTATCAAGAACTCTGACTTGATCAATAATCACTTGAGCAGCTTCATCTTTGGATTCAAGAAACTTCACTCAAGTGTACCTTGAGTAATCATCCACCATTACTAAGGCATACCTCTTTTTGGCCATAGATGGTACATTGACTCGTCCAAAAAGATCCATGTGAATCAACTTGAGTGCTTTTATGTTGGTGTTCATTTGCTTGGACTTGTACACATCTCTCCTTAGTTTGCCCATTTGATAATCTTCACACAGTCCTTCTTGACAGAATTCCTGTTGGGGCAAACCTCTCACTAACTCCTTCTTCATTAACATATTCATTGTCTTGAAGTTGAGATGTGAGAGCTTCCTGTGCCAAAGCATACTGTCACCAACAGTTGCTTTACTGTAGAAACAGTAAACTTTATCCTTCTTTGTTGAGTTTAAGTCAGCAACAAACAAGCTTCCTTTTCTAACCCCTTTTAGAGAGAGGCTTCCATCCTTCTTGTGATAGATGTTACACAGCATCATATCAAAATCAACCTTGAATCCCCTGTCACTGAATTGGCTGACACTGAGTAGATTGTGCTTCAATCCATCCACAAGAGCAATATCTTCAATGACAACATTTCCAATTTCCAAACAGCCATATCCCACTGTGTAACCCTTGCTGTTGTCTCCAAAGGTTATGATTGGGCCAGCTTTCTCTACATAGTGTGATAGCAGGGCTTTATCACCTGTCATGTGTCTTGAGCAACCACTGTCAATAATCCACATGACTTGACCTTTCTTCTTGCCCTGCAAAACAGAATGTGTTTAGGTTGCATATGGTACCCAATCCTTGTTGGGTCCTGCAGCTTTAGTGTCTCCTGAGTTTCTTCCAGTCATAAAATCATAAGCATCATTAAAAACCTCCTGTTTGACTTCTCTTTTCACCCACTTAGGTTTAGAATTGGACTTGGTCCTTTTCTTAGTGGATGAAGCCTTTTTGCTGTTGCTAGCAGGCTCAGAAGTCTCAACAGTGTGCATGTATGAACATTTTTCAGTAGTGAGAATAGGTAAGTTAAAGTATGTACTCATGACAGTGATCTTACATGGCATACATTCAATGTTATTACAGACACTCATAGTTCTATGCATAAGGGGGGTTCTGTGTAAGTTACCATTGAGTTCAGTAGCATTGATCTTATCCTCAATTGGTTTATTACAAAAATATGTTAAATGATGTGAAGATCCACAATTATTGCATAGTTTCCTAGAAGCACCTCCAACATTAGTGTATCCATTTCCTTTATTGACACCTACCTTTCCATTCCTATTCTTAGACTTGGGAGTTACTGGATTGACAGTGTGTTCAGAAGTTGCTGTCGAACTTTCCTTGACAGTACCTTTTATTCCAACTGTCTTGACAGAAGGTTTGGAAGTTACTGTCTTGGAAACATTCTTGACAGCATCTTTGGAAGATACTGTCTTGCCAATAGTGACAGCATCTTTTGAACTTACTGTCTGATTGCTTGGTAAGTTTACTGTCTTGGGGATTGTGACAATATCCTTTCCATCCTTAGATGTGCTGTCAACACCTTCATCCTCATCAAGAATTTCTTGTTTGATGAGCATGGCTTCTTCATCAAACTCAATTTCTGCAGCTTTGAAAATAGGAGTTTTAACCTTCTTGAGAATGGTGGGTTTGACAGCAGCATTTCCAGAACAATCCTGAATCACAGTTTCCTTTCCAGGTCTTCTACCATATGAAAAACCTATACCAACTGTCTGATTTTCTGTATGCTTATCATTGTAATCCTGAACTATCTTGGATGAGTTTTTATAAGCCTTAATCTTGAATTCATTTTCAGCAATCTCATTCCTCAGGAATTCCTCAACTTCTTTAGCACATTTTAATTCATTTTTAAATCTAGCATTCTCCTGAGCTAAAGAGTCTAGTGAACTGGTTTTGAGAACAAGAGAATCATTTTCAGACTTTAGTGTTTCATTTAGCTTACTCAGCCTAGTGATTTTCTCATTAGCAGCAGATAAGCTAGTATAGACATTGAACATTTCAACACTTAAGTCTTTAATGGTTTTCTTATATTCATCAATGGACATATCAAGTAGGACAAGTGAAGGTACCTGACTTGAAGATGTTGATATTACTTCATCAGTGCTAGCCATGAGAGCTAGGTTGACATATTCTTCTTCTTCTTCATCATCAGACTCATCCCAACACTTTCCTTCAGCTACATAAGCTCTACCTTGATTCTTCTTAAAGTATCCACCAGTTCCTTTCTCAAACCTTTGAACCTGTTTGGGTCTTTTACATTCAGTAGCAAAATGACCAGGTTCACCACAGTTGTAACACTTGAACTTTGACCTATCCACAAATCCAGTCTTGTATCCTCCCTTGGTTGAACTTCCCACAGCAGCCTTTGATGAACTTCCCTTGTTGAACTTGGATGCTTGGCCTTGGGGCCTGAATGACCTATCCTTCTTGAACCTAAAGTTCTTGAACTTTTTGGCCATGTAAGCCATAGTAGGGTTGTCCATGCTTTCCAGTTCTTCCATTGTGTAGAAGTCTTTATCTTCCACATCCTTGAGTTGTAGTACTACTTTCTCATCATCTTCAACAACCTCTTCTATCTTCAAGGATTGTGCAGGGGTTGGTTGAGTGATTTGTAGTACTTCACTTGGCTGTGTGATCCTTGGCACATGTGCTACTAGGGCACTTGACCTATTAGCCATCTTGTTCCTTGTTCCACTTTGTATGGCTCTCTTTTAAAAGAGTTCAAGTTCATAAGATTTCAGAATGCCATAAAGTGTCTCAAAGGTTATGTTGTTGAGATCTCTTCCTTCTCGTATGGCTGTTGTCTTGTGTTCAAGGTGATCAGGCAGTGTAAGCAGGAACTTGACATTCAATTCTTTTCTGTCATAGTACTTTCCATGTATCTGTAGTTCAGTTAAGAGCTTACTGAACCTTTCAAACATGGAAGTTAAGTCTTCACCAGGCTTGGCCATGAATGCCTCATATTGTGATATCAGTATTTGCCTTTGATTGCCCTTAACTTCTTCACTTCCTTCACATAGTAAAGCTAACCTGATCCACATCTCCTTGGCAGATGTG
This sequence comes from Heracleum sosnowskyi, assembly GCA_030848705.1. NCBI lineage: Eukaryota > Viridiplantae > Streptophyta > Magnoliopsida > Apiales > Apiaceae > Heracleum > Heracleum sosnowskyi. The sequence continues at coordinate 18,045,526 of CM061237.1, forward strand.
CAGCTTATCACACTTCCACACATGGCTTTATCCAACGTGAGAGAATCGAGCAAGATGAGTTGCAAGTGATCATCTAGCACCATTTTCTCCTTCTCAGGTTCCAAAATTTCTGAGGGATCTTTGGGAACCCAATGTGCAGGAATGACTTCACCATTTACTGTTGTGGCTTCAATTTCCTTTCTTGGAACGAAAGGACCATTCTCGAGAATACCTGGGTATAGTGGATTCGCAGCTTTGATAAACAACAAGATCTTTCTTTTCCAAATGCTGTAGTTCTCTTTATCAAAAGCTGGGATCTTGATACTGTTTGATTTCTGCATTGTCGTCGTGATCTCAGATATGTATGTTAATCTGTTTGCTCTGATACCAGTTGTTGGTCCTCGTGCATTGCAGAGGGGGTGGGATGAATGCAATACTGATAAAATTCAATCTCAATTTCAACAACCAAAACTAAGATTTAATGTTATCAATAATATGTATGCATTCACAAACAGTATAATCGAAAGACAGGATTCACAAAATAAATGTTTTATTTATTTTGCAAAGTGTTGCTACAACCTCAAGAGAGAATTCTTGAGCTTCGGTTTTTTTCTTCAAGACACTTACTTGTCTTTGTTACATTTCTAGAATGAATTGATAGTCTAAGTATAAACTAATCCTATCACTGTCAACACGGGTTTGTGAAGCTGCTGTCATTATCAAGTGACAGCTTCTTACAGATTGCCTACCCATGTGACATTCCTAAATTGCTAACATGTCAGATATACATTACAAAGAAAGCAACCTAGATTCATTCTATTTCCAGCTAAAACAATTTAGCAAATAGAGACTTGACCTTGCTCTTTGAATTGATTCGCTTTTGTTTTGTAGTGCTTGAAGCTTCTATCGTAGTCTTGCAGACTTGGTGCAACTTAGGGATACTGCAACACGCCTGTTTCTTGAACATTGAAACTGTCACGGGATTTGACTGAGAAGATACCTAGAACAAGGATCTTTCTCGAGACAGTTACTTTTGCCACAAATCTTGCTGTCACAGGAATGTTCTTTTGGTGACAGTATGAGTTCCCCGCATAGAGTGCTGTCGAGGTTTCCAAACTTGCTGTCGAGGGCTAAAGTTGCTGTCGCGTAGTCTTCCACCAATGTTGCTGTCAGAGTGAATATGCTGTCGTGACTTGCAACATTATGTCTTCTTGTAATCTTACTGTCAATGCTTATGACAGTAACCTTTATTCATGTTTCTATGCTATCACCCATAAATCCCAACATATCTTTATTGGATACTCTCTGGAAAGGACAGCATACATAGTGTTTGTACCTGAGCAACACAAAGTCATGGAAAGCATGGATGTTACCTTTGATGACAAGAAAACTCCTAGACTTAAATCAAGTGATCAAGACAGTGTGCCATTAAGATTTGAGAATCAAGGTTATCTTGAGGATTCTGAAAGTGAAGATGAACCACCTGTTCAAACTGTTCTAGAAAATGAAATTCTTGAAGTTGACAATCTTCTTCAAACACCTGTGCAAGGGTTCAAAAACACAAGAGGAGAAGAAGAGAATGCAAATGTCAACCAAAATGAGCTTGGAACAGACCAAGGAAATGAACAGGGGCACACAAGGAAATGGGACAGAGCCCACACTAGGGATCAAATCATTGGAGATCCTGGTGAGGGAGTTAGAACAAGAAGGGCAACAATGAATACATGTCTGTATAGCTGCTTTCTGTCACAAGAGGAACCTAAAGTAGTTGAAGAAGCTTTGAAGATTTCTGATTGGATTGTTGCCATGCAAGAAGAATTGAATCAATTTGAGAAAAACAAAGTATGGGAACTAGTGCCACCTCCAAAAGGAAAGAATGTTATAGACACCAAATGGGTGTTCAGAAACAATATGGATGAAGAAGGAGTGGTAATTAGAAACAAAGCAAGGCTGGTTTCCAAAGGATACTGTCAGCAAGAAGGCATTGATTATGATGAGACATTTGCACCTGTAGCTAGACTGGAAGCCATCAGAATCTTCCTGACCTTTGCAGCTCACTCAGATTTCAAGGTGTATCAAATGGATGTGAAAAGTGCATTTCTCAATGGTGATCTTGTTGAAGAAGTGTATGTGTCTCAACCACCTGGTTTTGAGAATGAAGACTTCCCAAACTTTGTGTATAGACTGCTCAAGGCACTCTATGGACTCAAACAGGCACCTAGAGCCTGGTATGAAACTCTATCTCAATTCCTTCTTGAGCATCAATTTACCAGGGGTACAATTGACAAAACCCTATTCTTCAAGAAGCATGGAAATGATATCATTCTTGTTCAAATCTATGTGGATGATATCATCTTTGGCTCTTCAAATGAAAAACTCTGTGAAAGGTTCTCTAAGTTGATGCAAAGTAAATATGAGATGAGTATGATGGGAGAGTTAACCTACTTTCTAGGTTTGCAAGTACATCAAAGGGAGGATGGCATCTTCATAAACCAATCAAAGTATGTGAAAGATCTTTTGAAGAAATATGGTTTAGAAGACTCATCCCCTGCAAAAACTCCCATGTCCACTGCAATCAAGCTTGATGAAGACAAGAAAGGCAAAAGAGTAGACATCAAGGTTTACAGAGGCATGGTTGGATCACTACTCTATCTCATAGCTAGCAGGCCTGATATCATGTTTGCCACATGCCTTTGTGCAAGGTTCCAGTCTGATCCCAAGGAATCTCATATGATGGCTATCAAAAGGATTTTCAAATATCTGAAAGGGACTCCTAATCTTGGGCTATGGTATCCAAAGGGAACTGGGTTCAACCTAGTTGGTTACATAGACTCTGATTATGCTGGATGCAGAATTGACAGAAAGAGCACCTCTGGAAGCTGCCAATTCTTAGGCCAAAGGTTAGTGTCCTGGTTCAGTAAGAAACAACGGTCCACAACAACATCCACAGCTGAGGCTGAATATATTGCTGTTGGAAGTTGCTGTGCTCAATTGCTTTGGATTAGAAATCAACTCATGGATTATGGACTAGTGTTAGAACACATTCCTCTGATGTGTGATAATACTAGTGCAATATCCATAGTTGCCAATCCTGTTAATCATTCTACTACAAAGCACATTGAGATCAGGTACCATTTCATTAGGGAACATGCTGCAAATGGTACCATAGAAGTCTCTTATGTTCCAACTGAGAAACAATTAGCTGACATATTTACTAAACCTCTAAATGAAGCTGTCTTCAACAGACTTGTGAGTGAAATTGGAATGCTCAATCCTTCATTTAATTGTTCTAAGTAAGTATGCTAGTTAATTGTTACAGCAGTAAATTTTCACTGTGTTTAAATGCTCTATTTATTTGGAGTGAAAATTAGCTGAGATATGATTTATAAATATTTCAGTATTTTACTGCATATTTTTCAAAATCATATTTGGTGGTGAAGTTGTGAGCTTTTGAGACATCTCGATATAGATGATTTTCAGAGTTCACGACACAGTTCAAATCAAACAGACTTATATCGCAAACTGTTGAGATTGTGAGACTTCGCGATATAGTTCATTTGATGAGTTTGCGACATAGTTCATTTTATGACTTCGCGACTTAGGATAACTATATCGACAAGTCTCCATATTTGACAGAATTCTGATTTAAATTAATTTTATTTCAAAATTTGATAAAAGTCTGACAAATTGCTTGAAATTCCAAAAAGAGAGTTTTAGACAGGGTATTTATACTATATCGCAAAGTCTCCCCAAATCTTTTCACCTTTAAGACTTTGCGACATAGTTCATTTTTAGACTATGCGATATACTTTGCAAGACTTTGCGGTACAGGCTATTTTTGACTTCGCGACATACAATTAGTCTGTACATATTCATAACTCCATATCGCAGTGTCTCTATCATATAAATACTTTTTGTCGACCGTTCACAACTTCTCACTCTGTCTATTGCTCTCAATTTCTAAAACCTAAACTCTTCTCTCTCTTCTTCAATCTCAATCTCAATTTCAATGGCACCCAAATCTCAAACAGCTTCCTCTTCAAACCCTTTAACCATTCCCAAAGAAACAAATCTTCTCACCATTCCCTCTGAGGCTGAGGCTAACCCAAGGTACAAGTGTTTTGTACGGTTCTTGAACACTTCCTACCTACGCCAAGCCCTAACCCTGAACCCTACCTTGTATGTCGATGTGTTGGAAGGATTCTGGAGAACGACGTTGGTTTCAACAATGGCTAGGGAAGATGGAACCTCATTCCAGGAGGTTAATTGTTCAATTGGAGGCAAACACTTCCAGTTTGGGGAAAAGGAAATCAATGAAGCTTTGGGGTTCAAGGTGGAGGGTCATGACCAAGAAGCTACTGATGCTCAAATTGTAGACTTCATGACCTTCATTCAGTATGTTGATGAGATAGATACTGGAAAGCTCAATAAGAAGTTTGTGAGGAGGGAGTGGTCATTTCTGTTTGACGCACTCCAGAAGGTGTTTCTATGCAGGAAGACATGATGGGACCATATCAGTCCCATTGCTGTGAAGCTAGCCTACTCCCTGGCCAACAACCAGGAGATCAATGTGGGAGCCATAATTCTCAAGGAATTGGCTCAGAGGCTAGGCAGGACCGTTCGTGGTAGAGGTAATGATATCTTTTATCCTCGCTTTATTCAGTGTATTTTAAATTACCTTGATGCAAATATACATGAACTTGAGGGTATAGATAACAATAAAATGGCTTATTCCAAGTCCATGTCCAAGATACTATTTGGGTCATTGGACACAAGGAATCATGTTGATGTGAGGCTAAGTGTGACCCAACATATGCAGGACACATTTGAATCATATCAACTTGCTAAGCCAATATACCATGAGCTTTCCTGGACAGGGGAGGCTAAGACTGAAGGAGCTACACAGTCTAACCCCAGCCTTCCCATCCCATCCAGTAACCCAATTGCAAACACCACCTTAGAAGCTAGGAAGCCAAGTGCATCAATCTCTCAAAAGGTTGGTGTTACTAAAAAGAAGACCAAGAAGAGACCCCTTGCTATTGTAAATGAATCTGTAGAAATAGAAAGTGAGAATCCTGAGTCACCTCTCACCAGACACAGTAAGAAATCCAAATCTAAACCTACCACTGAATCCTCCCAACAGGATTCAGATGTGGAAAAAGGGGTACACCTGTTACTGTCAATGGCCTCTCAACAGGTCATTGGCATTGAAAAGAGTAGCCTCCCCACTACAACATGACTGAGTCTGCACAGGGTCAAGAACTCACTCTTGACCCTAGGAGAAATAAGGATGATGACACCATGAGTGGAGAGCACATCACACTTGAAACTCCTCCTATTTCTCAGGAGGAGTTGCCAAAATCCAATCTACACCACACTTCTCTTCCAGAATCTACATCTAACATTTCTTCTCAACAGATTAGTCATTCACATGACTTTTCTGAAATTGATCAATCACAATCCAACACTGTGATTGAGCCAAACTCAAGTGACATGGTGCATGACACTGTGCTCACCACTCAGGAACCACATCTAGTTGGTCAGGGAATGCATGTTGGGGCATATCCTAATGACACCAACACAAAAATGGCGGATTCACCAGTTTTCACTGGAGACTCTATGCCAAATTCTCCCATCCTCAGAGATGTGGAACTGTCTTCACAGACAAATAGGGCTGATGTTGTAACACATCCCATTTCAATGGAGACAACATCAGACTCTACAGCCATTCCAAGGCTGGAGGAGACTCAAACTCTCACATCTCATGAAGTGCCTAGCACTAGCTCTCACTTGGCTCAGGCCACTCTGTCAGAATGGCTGAAGCTTGTGCAACATGACAGGCCTTCAGGATCATCAACTGTGCCTTCCAAAATGACAGAAGAAGCTATTCAAGATCTCCATGTGGCACAGATTGATGAGTTCTCAAAAATAGCTCAACACCTCCTCACCTCAAACTTGCCAAATGCTGATTATGAGGCTATTCTTCTTTGCCACAAGGAGGATGTTGCAGCTCAGCAGGAGAAGATAGTGGATGCAGCTGAACCAGAGGGAAATGTGGATGCCTGGTTGGATGCTAAGAGGTCTATCAAACTCAAGGATGCCCTAGCTTTTCTGAGAGAAGAATACCTCATCTCTCTAGGCTCCAATGCAAAAGATCTCTCTCCTGCTGTAGTTTATGATGCTGTAAATGATGTCTACAAGAATCAATTGAATTCTCTGCACTATCTTGGGAAAGGGCTTCAATCAGAGATTTATTCAATCCAGGAGGAGACATATAGATCCCTTACTCAGCTAAGAAACTCATATCTCTCTGATTTTCCCAAGGTGGATGGCATCCTCAAAGAAATCCAGAAAACCAATTCTAATGTCAACATGATGGATCTTTCTCTTGCAGACAACATCAAGAAAATGGCTACCACCCTGGAAAATCAAGTCAAGGCCAACATCAACTCTAATGCAATGTTGAATGTTATTTGGAAGAATCAATATGGTGACAAATTGGTGGATGAGGTTCCTATGTCAAACATCTCCAAATTTGACTTTGCCAAGATCAAGGATCAATCTCTCAACTCTTTCAAGTCTCAACAGCTATTCTCCAAGGTGGATGGTCTAGAAAGAGAAGTGGCCTCTCTGAAAGATGAAAACAGGATACTTGCTAAATCCTTAAACCAGCTCAATGACAAGCTGGATGACCAAGGCAACAACACCTCCAATATCCTGCTGGTGCAACAACAAATGCTGACTTCTATGATGAGACAAATGAACCTGCCTATCCCTGGGGAAGCTCAAGACATCTTGTCTGATTCCAAGCCTAAGGGGGAGAAACAAAAGGAGGTCATTCTGAAAAAGAAAGGGGGAGTACCTGCCAAGCAACAGAAGCTCAAGGGCAAAATTTCTGAAGAAACAATCAAACCAATAATCCTTCCCCCTGTAGAGGTCATAAGTGCAGAAGGCCAGAAGAGCACAATCTCAACCACCTACTATCCATCCACAATGCCTAAAGACATCTCAACTCCTCAACCTGCTCAACCTACTCCCAATGCTAAACCTGTAAAAGCTACAGTTATCACAGAGGCCAAGCTACAGGAAGTTGCCAATTCAAACATCTATCATGATGAGGCCTTCCTGGAGTTTCTGAAAGCCATCTACAGAAATGCTGAAGAAGATGCAAGGGTTTACAGACAGAAGCTCAAGGAAAGCATCAAGTACTTCACAGTTGCAGTAAGCAAAATCAAGGATGTCCATCTAAGAGAAGTTATCATGGTGTGCACGGATAATTGCTTGTGGCATCTAGCATTTCAAACTCTGGAGAAACTGAGATTTTCTGAGCTATCAATCATTACGGACTTAATTGAAAAGGATGGGGCAAACAACAAGAGACTGTTTGATGACTTGCAGATAGACCAACATCAAAGATTGCCTGATGTTATCCCCAAGCCAAGAACAATAATCTTCCAAAGTCTATCTCAAGACAGCAGCATTGACCAACTGGTGATTCCCTCAGACCTAACAATGAAGAACAATGCAAAGATCAACCAGGTGCTGCAAATGCTGAGAGCCAAGAGAGGAGTTAGGACAGCTGAGGAACTAGAAATGATTCACACTCTACAATCTTTTCTGATTCATGGAGTCATTCCTGAATCTGTCAAAGAAAAGAGCAAGAAGAAGGATGGTGAGGATGATGATGAGGAGAAAACCTACAGAAGGAGATCTCATTCAAGGAGTGATAAGGATGGACCAAGTGACAGTAGCAGGAGCAAATCTTCAAAGAAGACAAAAGGTGCTGACAATGATAAGAGGGATTCTAAGGGAACAAAGGAAACAGTCAAGAGAACAAGAAGTGGAATTCAGCAAGTCAAAGACATTGCTAGCAGTACTTTAACCACAACACAAGACTCTAAGTCTAGGGTGGGTACTAGTAGTAATGATCCTCCAAAATCATTATCTAAGACTTCTGAACCTGAATTGCCACAGAAGAAAGAAGGAGCCACAAAAGAAACATCAAAAAGACACTTCCACAAAGTCACAGCTAGTGGAGTGTTACAGTGGATGAAGGGAAAAGGAATGAAGCTTCTTCCAAGTGATGTGGCACTGAAGACTGATTCTCCTTGTTCCAGAAAGATATCTCTTGTGAAGCATATGAAGATCAAGAGTGTATCCAGAAGGATAAGGATAACAAAGAAGACTGGAAAACTCACAAATGTTATTGGCATCAATGTGCTTCCACTAGATGAGAACTATGATGAAGATGCCCTAGCATTTTTGAGGGCTCAAAGGATCTTTGAAGTCAAAGTGAAGTTAGATCATCTAGAGATCAAGTACACTGATGGAAGAGAAAGGATTATGAAGCAAGGAGGCTGACAATATTTCTATAAGTATGAGCTTGAAAGGATAAATGCCTTACTGAATTTTGAAGAAAAGAAGAAAGGACATGGAAGATAGATATTGCCAGGTTCTTGAAAATGCATGCTGATTATGAAGAAAACCTGAGGAAAGAGAATGAAGAGAAGGAGATACGGAGAGAGAGAGAAATGGCTGAGATGGAGGAGAGGGCTAAAGAGCTAAGGCAAAAAGGGCTTTGCAGGGTAAAACAAAATCCTTATGTTGTGGAATACAAAAATCCTAATGGAGGCATAAGCAAGATAAGGATGGAGTTTCTGGATTCATATGTTGAAAGTGCTCTTAAAGCTGCAATTGATGATCTAAAAGACTCACCTCTCATTGAAGAACTGATTGCAAGAGAAGAACTTCAAGAAGCCATCATAGACATGAAGAGAAGAGAAGAGATAAGGAAAAAGAAGATTTATGATGATTTACAAGAGAAGCAATTGGAAGCTGAAGCTGCTGAGCAACAACGATGATCTGTAAGCTTTCAATTTTTCTATGTAATCAAATTCCTGATCTCAATGTTCATAAATTGTCCTCTCTGTTACTTAATTTCCTTTTATGTAAGTTAGGCTTGTTATCAGACATGAAATTGTGCCTAAGGATCTTACTCACAATTTGGGGGAGATTGTTAGGCTCAAGACATGTCTGAATACCACTATTAACAAGCCTACACTATGTGACTATGTCACATTACATGACCTAGTGAGTTCTATCACTGGGATATAGTATAGGTCTCTAAATGTACTTGTCTTGTTCTCATGAACATTAGCTTGATCATGTATGCTCAAAGTTATAATGAGCTTAGTAAAGTTTCTTGCATCTAGATTGTATATAGGCCATTGAATAATTGTCCTGGTAGAAGTTCAGAAGTGTTCATGCAGCAGGATAGAAATGAATAAGGCCATGAAGAAATAAGTTGCAGAAATTTGTCTAAGGCATTATATAGCAAAGTCAGAAGAAAGCTATGTCGTGAAGTGCTACATCGCATAGTCCATTTTTTACTATGTCGAGAAGTCCTCAAGACTCATGTCGTGAAGTGTTGAAGTCAGCAAAGTCAAAGAAGCCTAGATCATGAAGTCCTCAGAAGCCCTATGTCGCATAGTCGTCAAATGACTTATGTCGCATAGTCGTCAAATGACCTATGTCGCATAGTCGTCAAACGACTTATGTCGCATAGTCGTCAAATGACCCATGTCGCATAGTCATCCTATGGCCTATGTCGCAAAGTCTTCAAAGGCTATATCGCGAAGTCCTCACAAGGGAGATCGCGAAGTCAGGAATGAAGTGGAGTTCACGATATCAACACTTAGCCGTTTATAACAAGACAAATCAAGGTATAGAACCAAGAATCAAAGGAGACAAATACTGAAGCATTTGTTCTGGCAAGGTGGTCCAAAGAACAAATGGCAAATCTACAGCTAAACTTGGAGAGAAAGATAAGAGACAAGCAGCTACAGAAACGGGAAAGACTCCGAAAAGCAGGTGGTCCTTCCTGACACAGTTAACTTCTTATGGCAGGACAAGTTGAACTTTCAGCAAGGTGTAACTGTGTAAAAATAGGTGTGTGCACCAGTTTGTATAGGGCTTATACATATCATGCACACCCTATTGTTAGCTGTAAGAGAGACACACATAGTTTTTATCTTAAGCTCTTTTCTCTGTAAGCAAGCAAGTACAAACTGTTCTTGTTTAGAAGCCAGAAATTCGATTGTGAATTTCTTGGAAAGCTGTAGTATTTAATTTGCTTATACAAAGTAGATTAAAGTGATTGTGTGTGTTGTTTACTTTCTGCATATTACATAGCATAATCATATACAGTTTATATTTAGTTTCAAGAAAGCAAAAATCCATCAAACTATCCATTCACCCCCCCTCTGTCTAGTTTCTAGGTGATATTCATTCCTAACAAATTCAACTAAATAACTTCAACTGTCTGATTTAAATTCATCAACTAGATTAGGGTAGGATAGATGTATACGAATGAGATCTCCAATCACAAGGTATCAAGGATTAAATCTGACAAATATAAGATGCTGCAAGAAACTGGTTATGGAATGCAATAGGATTATCAAGTTAAGCAATGGGGTATTTCAATTTCAGGATAATAATGGAAACTGGTTATGAACAACAATTAAATAGGAAACAAGAACCTTGCTTCAAAAGAATACGAGTTGAGTAAAGTTGCCTTTGGTTCTTAGCTATCACGTAAATCCGAAGTAATATGATTCTCATCTTCTTCTATTTTATGTCATCACCATTCCTATTCTGATAACTCTTGGTTCCAGCGCATATGCGGTTGCTACGAGTCTGCACTACCGAGATCGTGCCCGCCCAACTATTCACTAGTTAAATATAAGATATACTTTAGCCTTCGGACTTCAATTCCCACATAATATAAAGGTTTATAAACTTAAGTGAATGTAATTTCTACAGAAAATTGGGCATGACCTATTCGTAAAGTGGACGTTGCCCTGTTTTAAAACACCAAAACTTTCTAACTCAATCATCCACAACCAATCCATAATTTATTCAGTACTCCAATCATCTGCCTTGACTTGCAGTAAACATATAAGAAAATAATTCTGCATTGACTTGTAATAAACATATAAGAAAATAATTCTGCATTGACTTGCAGTAAACATATAAGAAAATAATCTGCCTTGACTTGCAGTAAACATATAAGAAAATAATCTGCCTTGACTTGCAGTAAACATATAAGAAAATAATCTGCCTTGACTTGCAGTAAACATATAAAAAAATAATTCTGCATTGACTTGCAGTAAACATAAAAGAAAATAATCTGCCTTGACTTGCAATAAACATATAAGAAAATATTCTGCCTTGACTTGCAGTTACTTTATCCAGAATAAGCAATCATGTACTACATTTATCACGTAGAAAATCAAATAACTAATTCACATAATTTCATATACTTCACGTAATACATAGCACATGTTTTATTCACGTAACCATTTAAACTAGCATATCATATCATATACAATTGCCAAATAATAATCATTTAATAGTCCTGCCGGAAATTCGGCAGCACTTACTCTATTTATATAACAATCCACCTGTTTTAAACTAATTCCAATAATCAAGCATCAAATTACAAACTAACATTTTTACATAACCTAACTTAATCAACTTGAACTCACAACTATAAATTAACATACTCAACTCGATATACCATTTAATCACATAGCAATTATCAGCTCATATGCCATTATACGATACCAAACTTATCATCATACTATCCGAATTAAGATCAGACTTAACCAGTTAGAAAGATGGACAGTTTACAGCATAAAGATGAACTCAGATGAAAAAAAATGTAAAACATAAAAATTATAGAAAATTCCGAGACCTTTCCAGAATGGTAAGGCTCGTTAAAAATGAGTAAGTAATGAGTTCAGAAACTTTTTAAAACAAGCTGTTGCAGAAGCAGACTCCGCTCTGTTCACACAATTTAATCACATAGTTTTTAATGGAAGGTAAACCACACTTGTAACACTTGAAAATATCTTTTCATATAGATATAACTCACCAACATATAATTGCACATAACATTTAATCACACATTTATAGTCACGTATAGAATACAAGATTTAAACAACCACTACTTTAAATCCGATTATCACTAGATTAAATAGAATTAATCAAAATCAATCAATTCAGTTAATCAAGCAATTAATCAAGTCAGGTAAATAATAAAATATTTTTTTTGAAAATATTAATTAAATTTGATTTATAATTAATCAAGATTAAATAATAATTAATTAATAAAATTCATCAATTAACTACTCAGTTAATTGGTCAATTAAATCAATTACATTATTATTTAAAACCGATTGAAAATAATCAAATCTAATTATTCTTTGAGACACCAATAATAAAAGATAAGTAATAAGTATATAGCTTTTACAAAATTTCGGCATGACCCGTTCGTAATTAGGACTATCCAAAATATTGCATGTACTATGTTGCGCCCCCAGTCACAGGACGAACAACACAGTACATCACCAACAAACATCCTGAATAATCAACCTTCACTAATCAACATAAACTCCACCAAATAACGAACTTTAAAAAAAATCCCCAAATTGGGAATTAAACAAAATTAACTAAAATCACTATCATAATTAACTTACAACTTAAATCAACTCCACATATTTAACATACATATAAATGAGTTAAAACTAATTTCGCATTGAAAATAATTTAACTCACTAGTTAAATGGTAATAACACTAAAATTTAAATGATGCTTTAAAACCATTTAAAACACAATAATATACATATATAATCATTAGAAAATTACAACACACAATTTAACTTATAACTCAAAATTAAACTCTAACTTTACAAACGAACTTAATAAAAACGGGATAGAACAACTCAATTAAGCATGTAAAACGATTATACACAATCATATAAAGCTATCACAGCCATCAAAACAAGTTAACGAACTCAGAATCAAAAAGCCCCAAATTTTTGAATATGAACCCTAATTTATTTATTTTCCAGAATTAAAGAAAATTTTATACAAAATTGAAAATTTATCCTCTGATGAAACTGATTGCAGATTCAGAAACTAGATTATAAGAGCTTTGATTCGACTACTTGAACTCCAAAATCCGATATCAATAACACCTTCAAAATTAGTTTTGATTCTCAAGAACACGAAGAACACGATAATCAAACCTCGATTTCTATACGTTACTGAACTCTAAATTCAACATATAATATATGAAATTGACTGGAAAAACGTACTCTACACGATGGTAACATCAAAATCAGCAACCAACCACGTTTACAAAAATTCATAATTTAAATATATATAAATCGAATTTAATAAAAATAATAGAAATTCAGGATTTTACCCCACACAAAATCTGATGGTAGATTATGAAACTAGACTTCAAGATCTTCGATTCGACTACTTGAACTCAAAACTCTTTCTTTTTCGCCGTGAGAGTGTTTTGTGTTTTAGTTTAATTGTTAGGTAGGATAAGTATAAGGTTAGGTTAGGTACAATTACCCCACCTAACATCAAATAATCTCGTACTGAACGATATTTAACGAACGAAAACTCTAAAAATAAATATACTTGATAATATAAAAATAATTCTCAACTACTAAAATATTTTTAGCACGAAATTATAACTTCCACTCAATTAGCGGATAAATATTAAAAAAAAATTTTACTCTAAAAATTGAAATAATTATGCACAAAATTTTTATAAAGCCCGGATTTTACAGAAATGTAAAAATATTGAATTTTTGAATACTTTTATAACTCACCCAAATACCAATGAGGCACAGAAAAGATACTGGGTAAAATTTTGGTACTAATAAAATACCACTTTGATACCAAAATTTTCCAAATATTCTAAATCTTCCAAAAATGTAAAAATACTAACTTTTGGAATATTTTCATAATTTAAACAAAATAAAACTTTGAATCCGAATAGAATATCGGATAAAATTTTGGCGCAACTAAAATACCGATTTGATCTCCAAAATTCTAAAACATACTCAATTCGATATTATCGATAAAATAATGGGTGAGCTCCTAAAATACCCACCAAATCAGTTTTTTTGCCCAAAATACCCACCAGCGCACTGTTCCGCCCTTTTTACCCACGAAATACGCATTACAGACATGCGTAGACTACTTTTGTAAAGAATGCGCATCTCTGACATGCGTATTCTTTGTAAATGTTTTACGGGATGCGCATGTCAGACATGCGTATTCACTTTTTGAAAAAACAAAGAATACGCATGTCTCACATGCGCATCCTTTGTAAAAGTAGTCTACGCATGTCTCACATGCGTATTCAGCGGGTAGTTTGGGCGCACTGTTCCGCTGGTGGGTATTTTGGGCAATACACCCCGTTTTGGTAGGTATTTTGGGCATTTTCTCTAAAATAATCAGTTTTCACAAAAATTTTAAATAAAATACACATAATACCATTCCTCCTCTTTTGAGAAAAACAATAAAATATTTAAATAATAATATTAATAAACCCTGAAAATTTGGGTTACTACAATTTCAATATCTAAATTATATTACATCATATTTTACCATTATAATTTATTGAGTTTTAATAATTTACTTTAGTAATATGATAACAACAATGATGATTACATCTTTATTTGTCATCAACTAATTATTCGTTTGAATAGAGAAAATAGCTAAATTATAACTAAAAAATTAATAAAATTACAAATATAATAAATAGCGTGAAATGCTATATAAGTTCCAATATTTATTATTTGAACTTATCAAATTAGGATAGTACCTCGTGCATAAAATTTGTCACATTATTTATATTATATTGTAATTTGCAGTTTAATTACTATGTAATTTATTATTTTTTAAATTAAAAATATTATTGAATAATATAGCGATATGTGGAGTTTTTTTTTTTTTTTAAATATGAATTATAAAATTGTATTTTCTACTAATTTAAAAATGAAGGTTTTATTTTCAAATAAATGATACTTGAATGTTTTATTTTCATATATACAAACATTAAGGTTTGAAATACAAATTTGATGAAATTTCAAGGTTAAAAATCATATTAAGCCTAGATCAACTTTTATATTTACTTTCCTCAATTAATAAAGATTTAAAAAAATAAGAATATTAAAATTATATATTTAGTTTTTTCTATTAGTAAATATTTAAAAGACAAATTGTATATTTTGTTTTCTTTATTTGTAAAGATTCAAAAGGAAATAGAGATTTATCTAATCTTTGGTATTATTAATTCAAATTTTGAGAAAATTAAAAAAAATAGATTGAAGCGATTTGAGAGGTGTCACCTCACCCCCACCCCGTCTTATCCCTTATATAAGCAGATTTATAATTTTTAGAATACTTATATTTTATAAGTATATTGATACATTTTCTACAAATTAGGAAATTAAAAAGGGAAATTTCAATTTTTAATATTTAAGATAGAAGTGTTCTACAAAAATAGATTTAATTGTATATTTACTTTTCTCCATCAGTAAAAACTTTAAAGGCAACAATATTAAAATTATATATTTATTTTCCTCCATTAATTAAGATCTTAAATTGTATATTTAATTTCCTTTATTAGGTTAGATTTAAACGACAATTGAGACTTTTTTCTAATATTTGGTATTATTAATTCAAAATTTTGAGAAAATTAGAAAAAGAGATCAAAATGATTTGAGAGACGAAACATCACTGCCTTCGTTTTCTCCTTTATATAAGTACACTGATTCGTAATATATTCGTAATATATTGTGAAAACAATCTGAGATTAGGTATTTATGAAAAGAACCTATTTATAAAACTAATGACATTATAAGAATATATTAATTACTAAATATCTAATAAAAAAAGTAAACTACAGAATAGTTGTCATATTTTACACCAATTTTCAAAAAAGTGGTTGAATTTTTTAGTTTTAATGACCAAATTTATTCCCGTCTTTTAAAAAAATGACTCTCAACGACGTGAAAAGGAGGCATTCTTTTAAAAATTTGAAACAAAACCTAGCCATTCTTTTGAAAAAAAATTAGCGAAAGCCACTTTTCTAAAACGCGGGAACTGAAATTGGTCATTCATTTACAAACTCGAAAGTTTGACCACATTTTTAAAAATTGATATAAAATACTGCCACCATTTTGTAATCTACTCAATAAAATAATATGACAATACCCCCGATAACTATTCGGATTATCTCCTTTCAATTCATTCGTGACTTCTCATTAACCATGATATCTTGCCTATTAGATCCAATTTTTCGAAATTTATAACACTGCTCGTAATAGGTAATCAATTTTATTCCTAGCAATTTTCAATTATATCATTGTACTATTATAGCATTTTTAATGAGATAAAACTCTTAGCTAAAATATTATGTGATATTTCATAAATAAGATAAATTTTAGCCGATCCCAACAGATTATATATATTTATTGAACCTCTAGGGACCCGTAGTAAAATTTCATATCATCTATTGTCATATTAAAGTAATATATTCTATTTATAACAACTTGAAATAATAAAAATATACTATTTTTAAAATTACAATTGTCGAGTACATCTTTCGTTGTAAAATATTCCTCACTTTTATCACTAGAATATGCAGTTTTTTTGAAGGAATAATCTAACATTCCCTTGTAATATTGACAAAATACATATATCTGATTTATCAAAATATATCCGCAAAATCAACTGCAATTGTAAACCCATATATCTCATCAGTGAATCAAAACTATGAACATTCGGCAAATCCCAAACATCAAAATAAAATAAATTCTCGTGGATAAAGATAACAAACCCAACTATGGATAGAAAAGATCCAATAACTATTGAAATATAATATAAGATTAATTTGGAACATTTCTCTAACACCTTAAGATTTTAGATGAGCTGGTTATTCAACATGGTATCAGAGCTCTGGTCGGCACGGGTTACAAGTTTGACTCCCTGCCACCCCCAATATTCTAACAATTTATGAGGGGGAGTGTTGAAATATAACATAAGATCCATTTTGGGTCTTCCTCTGACACCTTAAGGTTTTAGATGAGCGGGTTACTCAACAATAACTGGGTAGATAAATTCTCAATAAAAAAAAAGTTTTATTAAATATCAAAAAGTAAAAAAATAATTAAAATGGGGTTTAATCATCAACTAAAGAGTCGGTGATAGCCTCCAAATAGATGAATTATAGTTAACCTTTTTTTTTTTTGAGGAAGGGAGAGAAAAGGAAACAGCTATAACTAGTTTTAGTTGAATGTGAATATGATTATGAATGTCATTAAAGTATATTTTATTAGAGCATTTTTAATGGTGTTAGATAAAATGATTAGTTAAAATATGTTAGGTCCAAAATATCGTAGAGGAGAGGGGGGGTTGAATACGATACTCACAAATAATTTAATTTCGTTCGCGGATTAATCATTCAGTTTTATAACGAAATCAAACACACCAAACCAAACCAAGATTCGGGGAATATATCTTTTTATAAATATAAACCTCGAGGGGTGCTACAATTTCTAATCCGTAGATTAGCTTCAATGAGTTTAAGGTTACATAAATTCAATACAATAATCAAGTTCTGAGCACTATTAATTTCTCTGATAATTTTTCCGGCTCAATTCTCTTTCTCAGTAATGTCTCTGTGTGTTTAGCCTTAACTGAAGAAGACACTTCTTCATTTCTGTATTAATTGTAGTCTTGATTTGAAAACCATCGAACATTAATTGATTAATCAATCTTGGTCGTCCAATTTCCATTAACCTATCAAACAAAGCAAAACTTTTCACCTGCTCCCTATTTTAAAAAACCATCGAATGTATAAAGTATTTTACCATTCGATAGTTTTTAAATAAAAACTATCGAAAGGTAAATTACTTTACTTTAGTTTTCAATTGGTTTTCTTAAATCTCATTCGATAGTTTTCTAAAAAGAAAACTATCGAATCCTTTTCTTGTACTTGATCTTTTAGAAAACCCTCCGAGCTTCAGGGTGTTTCAGTTTTAGACTGTATCAATTTCTTCTGAGACGATAAAACAACTTGATCTTTTAAGTGCCGTCAACTAGTGCAACTGGTCTGGTTCACATATGAATAACACTTGATCAATTCTTCGTCTATGTCTTCAATTCAATGCTTCTGATAAGTCCTTTGTTGTTCTGGTTGCTTCAAATAAATCACTGGAATCCCGTGGTACTAACCCTAAATCATTCACATACTTCTGTCGTCTTGAAAGTCTTGTTTCTTTTACTGTCACTGAGGCTTGAACATTTTCATGAACTTCTTTCCGTGACCTGTTTACGGACTTCAAGAATACATAACGTATTTTGATTTTTTGAGTTTACCTTTTCTTCTTTGATTTTGGATTCCTGTGCTTCTGTTAATATTATTGTTTGTCTTGTCCTTTGTTGAGTTGTAGTTATCTCTTTTACATCTTATGTTACATTATGCTTTACAAAATAATATAAGATAATTATTATGTAAAATTGGTTGAATCTGTAGAACATTTTCAATGTTGTTAGCTAAATTGGTTGACTATAATGACATTAATTAATAGTTGACTAAAATTTGTTGAACATGTAAGGTTATGTACTCCAATGTGATTGGTTAGAGCATCTCCAATGGGGTTGTCTAAAATGATTGGCTGAAGTGATATAAAATACTGATTATGTAAAATTTGTTGAACCGGTAAGGTGTTTTGCTTCAATGGTGTTGGATATACTCATTGACTATATTTTATAAATAGCATGTTATTATTATTTCAAGTTGTTATAAATAGAATTTATTATTTCAGTATGGTAATAGATGACATGAAATTTTGCTACAGGTCCCTAGAGGTTGGCCAAATATAGCCAATATGAAGAGGTTTGCTAAATTTTTTGCTAACAATTATGACCCGTTGGAGAGCCAAATTTTTTACATAATCTATATATTTCTTATTTAAGGCATGCCATATAGAATTTTAGCTAAGGGCTTCTCATGGTTGTAGATGCTCTTATAATGGTTGGCTAAATTTTGAAAATAGTATGATGTTATTATTTCAAGTTGTTCAAAATAGAAAAAATCTCTTCTATATATAATAGGAGAACACAAGGGTAAAAAGAGCAAATAAAACCCATATGAAATTACAATTTTACCCTTTTATATTTTGAAATTACATGGCATGCCACTACTCTCTTATCTAAAGAAAAAAAAGAGTAAATAATGTTTTTGTGCAGAATCGAACCTCTGACATTCCCTAAGAAAATCATTCTTATAACCATTAAACTACATGACTTCTTTTGATTTTGAGTGAAAAATCACATTACATAAACCTCACATCATTCTTAATCTTATATTAATTATTATTTAAACTTTTAAGTAAAAATCAAGGTGATTTATAATATTTTTTAAATTTTATTTTTTAAATTCTTTTTTTAGAGTATGTTTGCAAAGAATATTTATAATATTTATTTTTTAATTATTAAAATATCATACAAAACTATATACTACCAAACAATATTAAGTGTGGTGTATTTTTATCTTTCCTTTAGTTTAAAATAAATATTTCGGTTGTGTAACTTTAACTATAATATATTCTATTTTCTTATATAAGGGTCTAACTTTTCCTGTACTATACAATATATTTAAATTATTAAATCATACTTATTAATTTCTATAAAATCTCTTTAAAATTTTATAATAAAATTAGTTTGATAAATCATGATATATAATTTATATTTTGAATTTAATTTAATATTTTAAATAATAATTCAAATTAATATTTATTTAAAAAAAGAGATAAAATAAATATTATTCTAATTTAATTGTATTCTACATGTGAAAACTATGGATTAAAAGTTTAAAATATAAGAATATATACAAATCATATTTATTCACAATAATTTATTTAATATACATGAAAATATATAATATATTTGTTAAATATAGAAATTGGGGACCGAGAAGCGTGGCAGAGAGACACTAATCCCTGACCCCGTCCCGATCCCCGAAATTTTTACATATTTTTTTCAGATCGCCAAAAAAGTTCTCAATTCTCCGCCCGAAACAGGGCAGAGAATGGATCGTGGTTGGGCGGGAAGGGGTGAATGTCTATCTCTACAATAAGCATTATTATATAGCACATATCGATAAAATGTATACATGATATTTATGAATATTGTTCTTATGTATACAAGCATAGGGTCGGTGCAATGCAAAAATGACTTTTAAATTTGTTATCTTATATGTATTTTAATAATTTATTTTATATTTATACTTTTTTTAACGAAGATGAACTTAAATTTAAATAGTTTTATGTGATTGTTGAACTCGATGTTGAATTGACGTATGTGTTTGTGTTTGAGCGTGATTAAATTGTGTTTCAAGAATTTTGTGTTTAAAAGTATTTAAAAAATATATTTTAATTAAAATTGTTGTTTTTAATAAATCAAGGTCAAGTTGCAAAAGTAAAGGGATTAAAGTGCAAATATCAAAATATGAGTATCATTCTAACCGACCAACTACATTATATTTTGATCAAAATCGTTGTTTTTAATAAATTAAGGTTAAGTTGTAAAAACAAAAGAACTAAAGTGCAAATATCAAAATACAAGTACCGTATCGACTGACTACAAAACTTTCAATGTTTCGGTTTTAATAATACAATATAAATAAATAGATATAATAAAAGTGAGTAGATTTATAATTAGATTGGATGCATTGTGTATATGAGACATTTTTAATTATTATCACATGAATTTTAATGTCATTTTATGGAAGAAAATAATTAGTTATTTGGAATTGGATTAATATATACATATATATAACATATGAAAACTATTTGTTTTGAATTAAAATAATTTAAAAGATGAGATAATAAAAATAAATAGATAGTACAACAACAAAAATTAAACGAAATATATGGTCATGTTGAAAAGGTTAGATAATATAAACATATAAATTTGGGTTGGAAAAATACTTGGTGATACTAATTTGTGTAAAAAATAAATACATAAAAATATATAGTCCAGTTAACAAATTTTAGAAGACAAGATATTATATAGCATACAAAAATATTATGATCGGATCGATCACATTATACACCCCGGGTTATTTAAAATCATAGGCCTCGATCAATCAAATTATATATATAAATTAAAGTAAGTATATTATAACGAGACGAACAAAATATGTACAAATATAACTAAATATAATTTTTTTTTTTTTTTTTTTTTTGCTAAGTTTGTAGCGAGCAGGACTTCTCCTTCTCTCGAAGGCTTTTGACCCTCTAGAGACTAGACTCCAGGCTAGAATATAAATCTATAACCCGCCTAGTTCTCTTTTGTACCTCTGAAGCGAAGTACCAAAGAAATCCCCTTTGGGGAGATCCCTAATAAGCCTTTTTTTTATGGTCTTTGCTCATGAACAAGGGCCCTTCGGACCCCTATCTGCTCATCGCACCACCCGAAGAATAGCCCATAGTCTATGTCATCATCGCAAGAGAACCTTAGCATAGACATAGTGTGATTTGATCTCTTTTGATAACCCAGAGAGACCCAAGAACTGGGTAACTAAATATAATATTTAAACAACAAAGAATAAAATTTTATTTTAATCACTAGAAAATGATCGTTAATATATATATATAAAGAACTAATATTGATAATAGATTGAAATATTATTAAATTAAAACATATTGTAACACCTGAGTCTCACATCGAGAAATGTGGGGGCTTTAGTACAGTTTATATGACAAAGTACAACTACTAAGTGCACCAAAAATCATGATCTTTTGGAGACCTGTGGTGGGTTTGTGGATTACCCACGTTATTGCATTTGGGCCAATTGGTCGGCGGTTGATTCGTGAAGTTGCTGGAGGTGGGGACACGAAGACTGGTGGTATTATTTCACAATGGACTGAGGTCTAGAGGTGGGGACACAAACTAGCCAGTATTATCTCACAATCGCTAGAGATGTACGATCTTGGACCTATGAGCTATCCGTTCAGATCTAACGATGCCGTCAATAGTTTAAGTGGGGGAGTTTGTACCACTCGAGTCTCAAAATCGAGAAGAGTTGGGACTTTAGTTCAATTTATAACACAAAATATTACTACAAATTGCACCAACAAATCATGATCTTTTGGGAACTTGGGGTGGATTTGTGGATTACCCAAATTGTTGCATTTGGGATAATTACTTGGCACTGAATTATTCGATGTTTTGAAAGTCTGAAAGATTGAGGAAGCGAAACAAATGAAAAAAATGCTTAAAATCAACAAATTGCAAGAAAAGATATGAACGAGTTAGAAAGAAAGTTTTAAGAACTGAAAGCACAAGACCTAAGTAGAGTATTACAAGATTTACGAAAGCTTTTGATCAAAATCAGTAATAAAACCTACTCTCCAGAATGTAACATCTTGAAAAATTGAAAGAAAATTTAGGATTGCAATGTTCTAAAACTCATATAGAACACCCAGTATCTATTCTATCCCGCAAAAAAAATTGTAAACTAACATGACAACTATTAGTAATACTCGTATTAATTTCTAAATTAAAAAATTGAACATACTTAAGTAAGCACCCAATAGCTACATATACCATCAATAAGAAAAAACTATATATATATCAATCATATACTTGAAACGATAATGATCATGCATAGATTAATTTATAAACACAATTTAAGCTAGCAGCCTGTGCCTCGCACGGGTTTTTATGCTAGTTATTTTAGTATGGTAACAAATGATGTAAAAGTTTGTTACAGGTCCTTAGAGGTTCGACAAAAATAACCAACGAAAAGGAATTAGCTAAAATTATAGCTGGAAATTATGTGTCATTGGAGTGATGAAAAATTTAGAGATTATGTATAATTTTTATTTAAGGCATGCCAACAAGATTTTTAGCTAAGAGTTTTCACCCATTGGAGATGCTCGATGTTGTACTCTGTTGGCTATAATGATGAGTTATATTTTAAAATATAGTATGTTATTATTATTTTTAGTTGTTAAAAATAGAATATATCATTTTAATATGGTAATTGATAATGTGTTATTTCATCACAAATAAAGCCAATATGATAGGATTGACTAAAATTTTAGTTAATAAAAATTTCTGTTTTAAGATGATAAATTTTTACATAGAGGCTATAATATTTATTTATAACATGTCTCGACCACTTTTAATTAATAGTTTCTCATGATTGAATATGCTCTTAATATTTGAACAATGAAAATGAAAATCAAGAATTCAAGTCACTAGGATTAAAATTTGCACTTATATCCTTTTGAAAAAATTTCATTAACCAAATAAATTTAAATGTAAATGATTTTCTTAAGTATTATTCACCAGTAAAAGAAAAAAATGTCAATGGCCCTGTGAACAAAATTTAACGAGTACATCATGTATCCCATTCTTTTTAAAAGGTTTATCGAAATGGGTTTTATACTTCTAAAGTCGTTCTTAGTTAATTACCCGAGATTAAGTATATTTTTCATATAAAATGCACAGAAGAATTATTATAATTACTAGCTTATAGCCGTGCGATGCACGGTTACTTAAATTTTATTTATAATTATTTTGTTTATAATTATATTTTTATTACGATGCAACACACGATTATTTTTTTAATATTTATAATTATATTTATTTATGAATATTTTAATATTTAAAAGTTATTAGTTTACATGATTAAATTATTGTTAAAAAAGATTTAGCCAAAAAAAACTATAGTTAAAAATTTGATATTTATTATATTTTACACGCTCAATTTAATATTTGTTTATATTGAGTTATAAAATTTAGATTTGGCCAATTTTACGGTTCACATGAAATTCACAAAATAATCTTTAATTTAGTTGTGGTTTAATAGTTCTTTTTCAATTAAAAACTATTCTAAAACTAAAAAGAGAATAAAGTGACGAAATTTAATGTTGAGAATTCTATTGAAATCTACCTAACTTATATGTAGTTTAGATTATTAGAATAACCTTTATTAACCAAATACATGTTTTAATGTTAAATCTAACGGTTTTCACCTATCTATTTAAGATTAAACGATTTTTATTATTTTGGTTATAAATGGGTTTCCTTATTTAATTACAACTATTTTTATGTTTTAATTTTTGGAAAATCCAATCATAATATAATATCTTTTAACTTATATCATTTTTAGATAATAATTTCTTTTTCTATGATATAATCTTGATCATCTATTTTTAAAAGTATTGGATCTAACGGTTGGGAATGTTTTGACTGTATTTAGGACCAAACTACCAGGATAACATCATTAATTGTTCTTAATATTTATTATTTTTTTATTTTTTTATTTTTTTAAATATTTATTGCTAAAATATAATATACTCTTTTTTGTAATATGTTAATGATGCGAGAACTTTGAACTTTTGAGAAAATAAATTATCAATTAAAATATATATTTTTTGTAATAGTTCTTCTTTTAAAGTAGTACACCGTGACGATCAAAATTCTGTATAAAATTCATTTTTTTTATAGTATATCCCGTAAATATCTATGTTATTATATTAAAGACTAAATAATGAAGTGTGGTCGCTTTGTTTGATCACTCAATCCATAATCGTTGGATCTTTCAAATTAAATTGTTAAGAAACGTTACATATAACAGTAAAATTATCATGTAGAAGAT
The DNA here is from genome assembly GCA_030848705.1 of Heracleum sosnowskyi. Taxonomy (NCBI): domain Eukaryota; kingdom Viridiplantae; phylum Streptophyta; class Magnoliopsida; order Apiales; family Apiaceae; genus Heracleum; species Heracleum sosnowskyi. The sequence continues at coordinate 18,070,055 of CM061237.1, forward strand.
TTGAATCTACCAACAACATATTAAAATTTACAGGTTTTTTTTGAAAAAAAAGAATTTTTTCATTTTTTTTCTTTCAGACATAGGTTATTTGATAATATTTTTTGTAAAGTACGATTTTTCAGAAAAGTACTATACTAATTGATCAACAAACTTTTAAAGTTTCGAATTTAATAATTTACAATGTATGTAAGTTAAAAAAGTTAGGTATGTTCTGTAGGTGAGTCTACAATTTCAAAATACGATTTTTTTTAATATGAATATAGTCCTGCTAACAATGAAATTAGGTCTCTATGAGTGCTTATAAAACAAAATCACCATTTGCGTATAATTTATTATTTAATAATAAATTATATTTGATTAGTTATGATCTATAACTTAATAAAATAGGATAAAAAAATATGCACAATTTTATAAAATTTTATCCTCGTATTATTATATTCTTTGTTGATTTGAATTTTCTTAGATTGATTTTAATTTTTGAACATAGATTTCTAAATTTAAAATAGTTAGAAAAAAGTAATTAAATTGGCGTTAAAATAATGATGACATAATAATCATTATTAGAATTTAAATACTCACTTTACTGATTTGGGCTTTATCTTGTGTTTTAAAAATCAGATTTTGACGATTTTACACCCCACGTGAAGATAATTAAATTATTTTTAATTAAAAGATGGTTTAACAATTTTTATCTAACTGAAATTGTCCATGGAAGAGAAAAGATGATATGGGCTAAAAAATAACCCTAGATATGTAATTAATGATGTATTAATTAGAGCTAGATTGGTCCAAGAATACGGCCCAATAAACAAGGCCCGAAACCCTGATTATTTATTAAATTCGTAATTAATAAATAAGGAAAATATACATGTCATGAAAAGAGTCCAAAATATGGCAAATTTATCAAAGAAGGATCCAGAATCCCAATTAATGAGTCACAGCCTTTATCAACAAGGAAAAGACTTGCCCGCCAAGTAATGCAATCCTTATCAGTTATCAAAAAGGAGACTTATTCGCTAGGTCTCCTAAACATACCATAAATACAAGGCTCCAGACGCCTATATAAGGACCCTGATCCTACAATCAGAACTACGTCTTTGGCTTGATTCTCAATTACAAATTGAGATACGTAGGCATCTTGTGAGGACCGATTTAGTCTCGAAACACAAGTGCAGCCATTAAAGCTCGAAGTTCTCCAACCTTAGCATTAATTTCGCAAGCTCAGTTTTTATTCCATAACATTTGGCGCCGTCTGTGGGAAGACAACATCAACCATGGCAAACACACGAAGAACAGCTCGAGATACTCAAACTCCTGAGGATCGCCCTGTCACCTCTGAGGCTGATACTCACGGAAATCAACCACCGCCAACTACTGGCGCTGAAGGGGCGAATATCCCCACAACACTCAAGGACCGGAAATCCCGATTTCGGTCGAAGGGACGAATCCCCTGCAGATGGTCATTCATGGATCTAATCCACAAGAGACCGTTCACCAGCAACCGATCACGACCTCCCCGCTGCTCATGAATGCCCTGAGGAGCCTTCAACTCCATACTACTGATCTTCCTCAATACGCAACTCAAACGTTGGGGATGCCCGACTATGGTATGCCACCTCGACCCCCAACGGGCAGTAGTGGAGCTAATCCAATCTACCATGAGGCATACGTGCCCCCTTATGTTCAAGGTCTGGGACCCCAAAATCGACAAACTCAAACAAGACGAACCCCATTGATTCAAGACTTCTCAGGTCCCTATACCGAGGACGAGAATTACTCAACAGAAGATGAGAGGGACGTTGCCTCAAGAAGGAGACGTTCTTCCCAAAACAATCGGGAACAACCCCAAACTACTAGGGAGAAACTTGCAGCCCATGAAGCAGAGACTGCAAGGCTCAAGAAATTCCTTGCTGAGGAGGAGGCCGCCAACGCTCAAGGCCGAGCAACTGGGGGAGTCCCGATAATCAACTTGGATCCAACGCCAAGAAGGACTAAGAGGGCTGGAGCCCCAAAGGGTGATCCCACTGTTCTGTTGCCCTTAGGAGATCCTGATGATCCAACACCACCCTTTACTCAAGACATCATGAAAGCCACCATATCCAGAAAATTCAAGATGCCAACAATCAAGGCTTATGATGGAACGGGAGATCCCGCAAATCACGTAAGAACCTTCTCCAATGCACTGCTGTTGCAGCCAACCAACGATGTAGTCAAGTGTAGGGCGTTTCCACAAACCTTGGCAGGCATGGCCCAACGTTGGTATAGCCGTCTTCCTCCCAACTCAATTGGGTCTTTCAAAGAACTAAGTAAAGCTTTTATCAATCAATTCATTAGTGGAAGGGTGCATGAGAAAAGTTCTGCATCACTCATGGCAATCCGGCAAGGGCAGAATGAGGCCCTAAGGGACTACATCAATCGATTCACTCGAGAGGCTTTAAAAGTCCCGGACTTAGAGGACATAGTGGCTATGATAGCCCTGCAACAAGGAACTACTGATGACCACTTCAAAAGGTCATTAGCTAAACACCCACCCGAGAGCATGCTGAAGCTCCAAGATAGAGCCGGAAAGTACATCAAGGCTGAAGAAAGCATGAGAAAGTATGAACCCACTGTTGAGGGAAGTGAAAACGGAAATAAGAGAAAGGAGACTCAAGAGTATGACGCTAGGGACAAATATCCTAGGACAGCGAAAGATTCTGACTCTCCACCTAAAAGGAACAACTTCGGACCCAGGTTCAATGAATATGCAAGGTTGAACACCTCAAGAAGTCAAATTCTGATGGAAATTGAGAAGGAAGAAGATCTTCGATGGCCAAAGCCGCTAAGATCCGACTTGGAGAAACGGAACAAGAATCAATTCTGTCGTTTCCATAAAGAAATTGGTCATGACACCGACGATTGTAGACAACTGAAAGATGAGATCGAGTTCTTAATCCGAAGAGGAAAACTCGATAAGTTCACTAAGGATGGGAGCCGAGGAAATCAACAAGGAAACTATGAAAGGAAAGACTATGATAGGAGGGACAACGACCAAGATCGTAATCCTAAGCCCCGAGGGCCTGTCATCAACATGATATTTGGAGGACCGACTGCTGTGGGTCCTCCCGAAACTCAAGGAAAGCTTATGCCCGAGAGGTAATGACTGTTGTAGGAGAAGCGCCGAAACGTGCCAAGACAGAAGTGGCTATTAGCTTTGATGATTCTGATCTTGAAGGGGTGAAGTTCCCCCATGACGACCCGTTGGTCATTATACCTGTAATAGGCAACTCTAAAACCAAAAGGGTTCTGGTTGATAACGGAGCTTCCGTGGACATCTTGTTCCATGATGCCTTCATCAAGATGGGATATACCGATTCGCAACTGACTCCTTCAAATATGCCCATATACGGGTTCAATGGGGTTGAATCTAAAGTAGAGGGAACTATTCGGCTCCCTATGACAATAGGGCAAGGTTCACAAACAACAACTCAAATGCTGAACTTCGTGGTGATAAAGGCAACCTCGACTTATAATGCAATCCTTGGGAGGACAGGCCTTCATGCATTCAAGGCTGTTGCCTCAACTTATCATTTGAAAATCAAGTTCCCAACAAGGAACGGAGTTGGTGAAGAACAAGGAGATCAAAAGATGGCTAGGAGTTGCTATGTAGCCGCGTTAAGGCCTGATGGAGTCGGGGGGCAGGTTCTCCCAATCAAGGTTATGGATTCGAGAGACGATGAAGAAATAAGGGACTGAGATGCCAAGAACATGGCATGCCTCAAATTTGAAAGTTTATTATGTTTAAGTGTTTCCTAAAAGGATCCACAAATAGGACAAGTAGCAATAAGGTCGACGAAACCATTCTGAGCTCTTAAGCTCTTAGTAGGAAGTAAAGTACTATGTAAGGGTCGAACCCTCTTTTCAAAAAATACTTCAAGTTCTTTTTCACTATTTTATTACTTATTTTTGTTTGGGCATTTCCTTATTGTTTTACTAAAGAGCAAGTTGTACCAATAGCACTTGATCAAAGTGCCAGCCCATTCAAGAGGCCAAGTACTAGGAATTGCCTTACAAAAGATAAGTTAAATAAATATAAGTGAGTAAGAATGACAAAACAGAATATGCATAAATAAGTTGCATAAACCCCGAAGAAGAAGTATCGAAAAAATAAGACTCCAAGATCGAAAAAATAACATGCATGGATAGAAGATCCCGAAGGATCAAAGAGTTATGTTACAAGCTCAACTAAAAGCCTAAAGAGGCCTATTGGAAGAAGGCTAATATACGGGTGGAAACCCCTGAAAATTGAGGAAGTAGAGCTCAGAACGAGCTTCGATTCGATATACTGCAATCTCAAATTAAAGAAATGAGTGAAACGTTATGTCTGTCTTCGTTCACGAAGACCTCTCGATGTGAAACTTAAAGTATTAGAACTCAAGTTAGTTCTTGCATCTGTAAGCCACGTTTAGCGTTGTTGAAACCTTAAATGAGGTTGAAGGATAACGACCTCTCAAATACATAAAAAGCTGAGGTCGTTTTGTTCGACCTAGGACCAAGTCGAGGTCGAAAATTGAGGTCGAAAACACCTCAAAAAACGCCTAGAAGACCGTCTGGGAGGCGTGGTTCACAACCCTGTCTTGTACACGGGGGTGACCAACGCCCATAAGACATTTGGAAAATAAAAAATTTGAAAAACGCCTAGGAGGCAGAAACGCCCAGGAGATCGTCTGGGACGCGTGGTTCACAACCCCGTCTTGTACACGGGGGTGACCAACGCCTAGAAAACATTTGAAGAATCAAGATTTGAAAAACGTCTTGGAGGCAAAAATGCCCAGGAGACCGTCTGGGACGCGTGGTTCACGACCCCATCTTGTACACGGGAGTTACCAACGCCTAGAAGACAAAAGCAAAGCGAACAAAAAAATTATTTTTGAAAATCAAAACTCGCCCAGGAAGCAGTCTCCTACGCGCGGTTTGCGGACGAACCTCCTAGGCGGTGCTCAACCCCGCCCAGAAGACAATAGCAGCTGGCCACAATTTTTTGGAAAAAAAAATACATGTAATTTTCGAACCGCGCCCAGGAAACAGCCTGGGACGCGTGCCTTATTTGGTTGCCTTGTACGCGGGGGTCATACACGCCTCCCAGACAGTTCTTTCCTCAAGCAAATAACTGACACGTGTCAGATGGCCGTTGCTCCCTGACAGTAATCACTTCTGCTCCCTGACAGGGGACAACCTGATTCGTTGCTATACGAGAAAAGAGACAATAAATGCTAAAGCAAAATAAAATTCAGAAATTGCCAATAAATAGCCAAAAGCTATTTAAAATTTTTAGAAAATTTCTAAAAATTCAGAAAATACCTGAAAAAATAGAAAATAATTTTTAAAAATTATTTTCTTAATTTTGGGAAAATATTTTATACAGCCCGCAAGGGTTGTCTCAGTTGGTTAAAGAGAGGTCAAATAACCTCTTGGTCACAGGTTCGAATCCCGGGGAGGGGGACGAATTTGTGATTATGCCTCCTGGGGCAGAGCCTGTCGCTTAATTGCGGTTTACCTTGGTTCACGTAGTTTGCAGGCTATTACGTGAGCCCGTGGGGTTTACCCAGTGCGCACCCGAAGGGTAGCGGCTGCGGGTTCCCTACGATAAAAAAAAAAAAAAATATTTTATACATTTTTGAAATATTTCAAGAAATATTTCTAAAAATACCTGTGGGTACATGGAAATTCCTAAAATATTAGGAATAATTATTAAAAATACCTGTGGGTACATTGAAATTCCTAAAATATTAGGAATAATTATTAAAAATACCTGTGGGTACATGGAAATTCCTAAAATATTAGGAATATTTATTCAAAATACCCGTGGGTACATGGAAATTCCTTAAATATTAGGAATATTTCATATAAATGTCAAATTAGCCTCGAATAAGGCAACAATCGTCGTAAATGTGTAGGTCGCTCCACACTTTGCAATAAGACGATACTTGTGAAACACTTGTGTAAATAAAGTCCTAGGTAAAGGATAAAAAGACCCCGAATCTCGAAAAAGGTCAATATAATTTCTACGAAAACTTGACAAGTTTTCCTATAAATTGGGGGGCAAATGATATGGGCTAAAAATAATCCTAGATATGTAATTAATGATGTATTAATTAGAGCTAAATTGGTCCAAGAATATGGCCCAATAAACAAGGCCCGAAACCCTGATTATTTATTAAATTCGTAATTAATAAATAAGGGAAATATACAGGTCATGAAAAGAGTCCAAAATATGACAAATTTATCAAAGAAGGATCCAGAATCCCAATTAATGAGTCACAGCCTTTATCAACAAGGAAAAGACTTGCCCGCCAAGTAATGCAATCCTTATCAGTTATCAAAAAGGAGACTTATTCGCTAAGTCTCCTAAACATACCATAAATACAAGGCTCCAGACGCCTATATAAGGACCCTGATCCTACAATCAGAACTACGTCTTTGGCTTGATTCTCAATTACGAATTGAGATACGTAGGCATCTTGTGAGGACCGATTTAGTCTCGAAACACAAGTGCAGCCATTAAAGCTCGAAGCTCTCCAACCTTAGCATTAATTTCGCAAGCTCAGTTTTTATTCCATAACAAAAGAAAGTCACGAATTTTTTACATAGAGAATTCTATTCAATATAGAAAACTTATTTATATTTGGTTTAAATTATCAAAATACACTTTTTTGAATTTAAATATAATCCTATTATAAATAAAATACACTTTTTTAATATTTGATCAAACAATTTTCATTTATCTAGTTAAGATCTAATATTACTTATTAATTTGGTTGTCACGATCAAAATTTTGGATAAATCCCTATTATGCTTATTATATAAAAGAGTTTAATATAATAAGGATATTAAGTACATACTGATATAAGTATCTTACTAACTGCTTTTACTTTTAATGTTTCGGTTTTATTTATAGTGTATATAAAATTTTAAAATACATCATTACTTTAAAATTATTAAACAGAATAAAAATTATGTTATGATTATATAAAATTTTATTCTCATATTATTATAGTCTTTATCGATTTGAATTTGTTCTTAATTTATTTTAATACTTTATTGAAAGAAAGATAAAATTTCTATATTTAAAAGAATTAGTGGAAAAATAAATAAATTGGTGCTACAATTATAAAAAAATATTTATTAAAATTTAGATACTCACTTTACTATTTGGGTTCTATCCTGAGTTTTAGAAATTGAATTTTGACGATTTTACAACCCACGTGAAACTAACGAAATTATCTTTAATTTAATGATGATTTAATAATTATTATCTAACTTGACCAGTTGACCTACCCATAAACCGAAAAGAAAAGATGGTTAAGTATTATATTCAAAATTATTGTTTATGAATATGAAACCCTCAATATTTTAATAATATTTTGATATTATCATTATATGTTTGTTATATGTAAAATAATATATTTATAATTTGGATTAATCAAATTGTTATGTTTCTTCAGAAAAAAAATGTTTAAATTTATTCATGTACATGAGTTCTCCTAAGTCTCTTATAACGGAGGTTCCACATGTATCATTGTTATATGATATACATGAGCATTATATTGATAATTTTTAATATTGCAATCGATATGAATTGTTATCTGATATTTGGTTTAACAATTATTATCTAACTCGAACTATACATAAATTAAAGAGAAAAGATATTTAAGAATTTTTACATAGAAAAATTTTAAATTATCAAAATACAATTTTTAGTATTTAAATATAATTCTATTATTAATCAGATACACTTTTTAATATTAGATCTAACAATTCTCATCTTTCGTAGGGGCATGGGGAGAGCTAGAGAATTATAGAGGTTGGATATGGGGTTAGGCCCGCTGGATGCTAGATTGGATGCTAGATTTCAGGTGATGGAGGAAGATGTTGCAGCAGCCCAGCAGGTGGCGGAGGAAGAAGTTGAAGGCAGGGGGGAGTGGCTTGTGCAGGACCTGGGATCTCAAAGCATGGGTGCACAGAACTGAGTTACAGTAGTCGAGCTCTGCAAGGTTCGAAGCTCTGAGTTTCAGAAATGAGATGCAGAAATGAGTTTCAATAGCTTCATATTAAGTATTATTTAAGTTGTATTATGGTAGTTTCAATGGCTGTGCCAACCCCTTCCTCGTGCATTTTCAATGTGCCTGGGGAAGGTTTTATCGTTAGTTGATTCGTTCAAAACTTGTTTTATTGTTCACCTTGAGCCCTTTTTCCGATGTATTGGGCCTTGGTTGGTTTAGGGGCTTCCCCTTTTTAATATATTCTAATTACCAAAAAAGATCTAACAATTCTCATTGATCTATTTAAGATCTAACTGTAATAATTAATTTGGTCGTATAGTGGTCGTACACGGACCAGATCGATTTTAATTTTTTCTTAAATTGATTTTAATATTTTATTGAACTAAATATAGAATTTATAAATTTAAAAGAATTAGGAAAAAAAATTAAATTGGTGCTACAATAATAAAAAAAAAATTATTAAAATTTAGATAATCACTTTACTGTTTGGGCTCTATCTTGAGTTTTAGACAACAAATTTTAACAATTTTACAGCCCACGCGAAGCTAACAAAATTATCTTTAATTTAATGATGGTTTAATAATTATTATCTAACTGGAACTATCCATAAACTAAAGAGAAAAGATAATTACGATTTTTTACATAAAGATTTCTATTCAATATAGAAAACCTATTTATAATTGGTTTAAATTATCAAAATACACCTTTTAGTTTTTAAATACTATCCTATTATTAATCAAATACAATTTTTAATATTATATCTAACGGTCCTCATCTATTTGAATATTTATAGTTTTATAATCCAACGGATCATATACTTTTGGTAGTATAGTGACCGACTAAAGTTTTGGATAAGATCTCCCTTACGCTTATTATATATAAGGAGTTAATAATGTAAAATTTTAATTTTTTGGACTATTATTTTTAAATTCAAAACTAATATAAAATAGATTTCTTAAATCAAAAATTACAGAAAATCAAAGCAACGATCAAACTCAATACCAACTATTACAATAAAAATTAGAGGCGCAATTCCACAATTTCACAAATCATTATTTTGCATTTATCAAAACCAGTTAATTTTAATAACACAACAATAAATTATATTAAATCAAATAGCAAGAAATTCCACAAAATTCACGTCCTTGGTCTCAATGAGCTTTCGAAAATCAAAACGTTAAATATATAAAAATAATGAGCTGCAAAGCTCAGCAAGTAACCATCGTTTGACGGCTCAAAATTATACTTTCAAAAAGAACAAACATTCTAAAACTTTAAATCGATAAAAGAATCTAAACAGTAATATCATATTTTTATTCTCACAGTTCTTAATTTCGGTCGCACTATGCCAGCCACACGGCTTCTATAATTTAATGGTTTGATGGGAGCTTTTTTACGTCCTCGTTAAGACAAACTCAACAAGTTATCTATGTATTTCAAAACGTGCGTAAACTAGTTCTATGTGTCACACTATCGAGTAACCGAATTTATAATTCGATACGCAACTAAAATGGGGAAATTCTTTAAAAGAATATTTAAAACCTAATTTCGATATCATTTTTTTGAAAATTAAATCAATCAAATAATTCGAGTGCGGATAAAAACAGATTTTATAATATTATTGAGCAACGAATAGTCACTTACCTCGATATCAATGTCGTTCCCTGAAAATAAAATAACAACAAATCCTAAATATTAATTCATAATCTATTAATAGTCAAATAAAGCAAACAAGCACACACCTTAATAAAACTCATGCGATGCATACATATAATTTACTCAAAAGAAAACTCCAAAAATCACACACCAAAACATCTTAGAAAATAGAACATTGTTAACAAAATATGCTCTATCAATTGTGAAAATTGACAAATTACTCTATGAAAATGATTTTATCTGAATAAGTACAAAACACAAAAAACCTAGACAATTTCGAAATGACTTCAAAATCATCATATTCGGACAAAGAATTAATCAGATACGAATTTAACAAGAAATCAGAATGTTATTCATACGAATTTGGAGTAACAATGCGAAGATTTAAAAAAAGAGCAACACAATAATCCGTACCTGAAAAAGAAGTGATTGTAGATGCTTTTTAAGAAATCACAATCCCCAATTCGAAAAACCATTAAACTCCACAAAACCCTATCTTAAACTTCGTTATTAATCTTCCTTTTTATTCATCTCTTCATTTTTTCTTTCTTCACTTCTCTCTAAAAAGTATCATACATTTTTTCCTAAATCCTCGATTTCTTTCTTTTTTTCTTATTATGTTTATTAACTCTCTATTTTTTTAAATCAATAACTCAGTAACCCAATATCCTAGTTATAAAAGAATACATACTTACACAAAACATAATATTAATAATACTCATTAACATTATTTAATACTCAAATATTATATAATTAACTAAAAAATAATATTAAAAAAAATTGTGAAATGTTACATAGAAGAAGTTTAATTAATTCATGAAATTGCCACATTTTTCTACACTAAAACATACGTAAGTTCTCCGTACTCAACCTCATGACCTTTGTTCTTTATATAAAACTTACCCTCTCATAATTTTGATGAATCTAAAGAAAAACTAATAAGCATATCCTAATTCGAAACTAAAAACAAATAAAAATTATTTAATAGTTCCAAACTTGTATGAATAGATGCAATAAAATAGAGCAAGATCTTGCGGATATGTTAATAAAAAGAAACTAGTTAGTTTTCTTCGATATCTCATCTCAACACATGATTTATCCCAAGTTTTAGAGTAATACAAATGGGAATCAAACTTGCCTCTTTAACATATACACAACCAAAACAAACTTAAAATAGCTAATCAAATTATGGTAAATCACACCAAAAATGTTGCAGATCAAAACGCATTTGAGGGTTATAATATAACTAGCATTTTAAGCATGTAATGCAACAAAATGTGCATGTTTTTTTTTTTTTTTTTTTGAATACTTCATGTTTTCATATCTTAAACCAAATCACTTTTGAGTACATGAGAAATAAAATCCGGGGGGATATCAATCCACTCCCTTTCTTCTGACATAGAATAAGTAGCTAAAACATGAGCTACCCTATTCGCAGAACGATAAACAAATCTAAGTAGCACTGGATTTATGTGCTTTAAAAGTTGAATACAATCATCAACATCAACTATTGTACCGAACATAGCCTCTCCTGGATTTCCATTACATGCATTCACCAGTACCTGTGAATCTGTTTCAACAATGCAACACTGAGTGTTTCTGCTTATTAGCCATGACAAGGCTTCCTTCATTCCAAGTGCCTCGACTTCCTTTGGTGACCATGATCCTGCAATTCTATAGTTCCTCGCCCCCAGAAACAGGCCCTGCTCATCCCTCAATACACATCCCACTCCTACACCACCATCAGGGAACACTGCTGCATCTGTGTTGATTTTAATCCACCCTGTCATAGGTTTCCTCCAGAACTGATCACCGACTCCTACATGCTTTACCTGAGCATTTTTCCATTCTGTTAAATAACTTGTAGCCATAACTTTTACTCCATAAGCTGATCCATTTATATGCTCCCAGACCCACTTATTTCTTCTGTTCCATATAGCCCAAGCTAGCATTCCAATCTGCACACATTGTTCTCTATTACATGCTTCAAAGATTCGCATGAATATTTCGAAAGCTGTGTTTTGCATTTTTGTCCGTACCACCTGTTGCAGACCGACCATATTCCAAACTGTACAAGCAAAATCGCAGGTGAATAAAACATGGTTATCCGTCTCTGCTGCACTCCAACACCATGGACATCGATTACTTTGCATCACATTTTTAATCGCTAATGCATTCGCAGTTGGTAAACAGCCCTTGCATATTCTCCAAATAAAATGAGTTACCTTACCTGGGAGTTTTAAAGACCATAATTTATGCCAAAAACTCTTATGTGTATTATCTAACTCCCCTTGCAACCACCTGTATGCACTCTTCACAGTAAACTCACTTGTATCATCTAACAGCCAAAACCAACTATCATGTTTGTCATTCATTGGAATGGGTATACGTTTGATTAGTGCAACATCCCTAGTATCGAAAAGGTCGTCAATCACATCATAGTCCCACCTCTTTCCTGTTTCATCCATCAGGCTTCGAACATTTATATCCCGTAATTGTTCCTGCATACTAGTTGTTAGATACCCATTTTCCGCATCCAGCAACCAAGGTACATGCCAAACCCTCGTTGCTTCACCTGTTCCAATCTTTCTTCTAACTCCTGCTTTAATAACCTCGAAAGACTCCATTAAACTCCTCCAAATAAAACTTGGATTTTGTCCCATCTGTGCATTAAAAATGGATGTATTAGGATAGTACCTGGCTTTTATTATCGCAGTAACAAGCCCATTTGACTGGCTTAACAACCGCCAGCATTGCTTAGCCAACATCGCCAGATTAAATTTCCTCAGCTCCCTAACTCCTAAACCTCCACACCCCTTAGGCATGCATAGTTTGGACCAGGACAACCACTTAATTCCTTTACCCTCTGCTCCCCCGTCCCCACATAAAACCATTCATTTTTCTCTCTATTTCTTCACATATACCAATCGGGATAAGGAAAAGGTTCATCCAGAAGGTAGGTAAAACTTGTGTTGCCGATGATAACAACGTTAGTTTACCTTGTTTTGACATGTCTTTATGCACCCAGCCTTGTAATTTTTGTTGTACCTTGTCTATCAGAAAACCAAAGGTCTCCCTTTTGTTTCGTCCCACCCTCATAGGCATCCCAAGATACTTGCCTGGAGTTTCTGTTTCCTGGACTTGGAGAATAGAGCAAACCTCATTTCTGTCTTCTGTCTTTGTGTTCGGACTAAAACTAATACTTGATTTATTAGTATTAATCATTTGACCAGAAACATGTTGGTATTTTTCCAGGATATCCTTCATTATCCTTGCTTCACTCGGCCTTGCTCGGAAAAAGAAGTAACAATCATCTGTAAAAAGCAGATGAGATACCGAGGGTGCTCCTCGAGCTATTTTGCAACCATGAATGAGTCCATCTGTTTCATATCTTCTCATGATACCAGTCAATCCCTCAGCACACATTATGTACAGATATGGTGAAATAGGATCACCCTGGCGCACACCACGCTTTGGTATAATTTTTCCAAAAACTTTTCCATCATGTAGGAAACTGTAAGTCACTGTTTTTATGCATGTCATAATTCGATCTATCCACAGGCTAGGAAAATCAAATTTTTTATGCATATATTCAATGAAGTGCCATTCTAATCTGTCGTATGCTTTAGAAACATCAACTTTCAATCCAGCCATCCCTACTGCCCCTTGTGTTTTCCGATGAATATAATGATTAACCTCAAACGCCACCATTGCATTGTCTGTCAAGAGCCTATTTTCAATAAATGCACTCTGTTGTTCCGAGATGATTGTCTGAAGCGTTGGTTTCACCCTATTTGCCATCACCTTTGATAATATACGCATTATCACATTACACAGGGAAATTGGTCTTAAATCTCCAACTTTCTTTGGATGCTTCACCTTAGGAATTAGACATACTAATGTTGCATTCAAACTGTCAGATAGCTCGCCTGTTTCAAAGAAATTCTGACAGAACCGCCATACATCTTTACCCACTATATCCCAATATGCTTGAAAAAATGACAGATTCAATCCATCCATACCTGGCGCCTTATCAGGATGCATAGCAAATGCAGCCATTTTTACCTCGTCTTCAGTTATTTGCATCACAATGGTCTGTTTTTGTTCTTCCGTTAATTGTTTGAACCCAATCCTGTCTGACAATCTTTCCTCCATCCCAGATGTACTGAAAATGCTATCAAAATACTCCGTAATAAGTCCTTGAATATCCTCCTCCGTATCCTTTCAATCACCATTTTCATCTTTCAACCTTTTGATTTTATTATGTTCCTTTCTCGCCGTTGCATATTTGTGAAAGAACCTGGTGTTTTTATCACCATCACGTAGCCAGAATTGCTTAGCCCTTTGCCGCCAAAATATTTCCTTCTTCTCTAATAGTTTCAAATAGCACCAACGGACCTCGTCATAGTGTCTAATCCCAGCTACATCTCTTCTACTTCGAAATTTTCTCATATCAGCTCTATATCTTGCCAATTTTAACTTCATATCCTTCACCAAACTTCCTCCCCACTCCTCCAGCTTAGCACAACAATTCACCATCTTTGTTAAAATATCGTTGCTTTGTCCTGCATTCCAACTTGACTCCACTATACTTCGGCACTCACTCTCTTTAATCCATATATTCTCAAAACGAAACATGTTTCCTTTTTGAACATATATCTGGCGGTTCAACTGTAAGAACAGAGGCATATGATCTGACGTTGAAACCTCAAGAACTTGCACCTCTGCAGCTGGAAACATCTCACACCATTCTTTTGTAGCTAGACCTCGATCCAGTCGTTCCTGAACCCATCTTTCTGTTCCCCTAGCTCTCTCCCATGTAAACATATCTCTTGTAAACCCCAAATCTTCCAAGCCACATTCTGAAATGGTTTCCGAAAACCCCGTTAACAATGCTCTCGGTTGATACTGACCTCCCCGTTTTTCTCCCTGAGAACTCATGTCGTTGAAGTCGCCAATAATACACCAGGGTAAGTTAGATGTATTTGCTAGCTCTCTTATCAAATTCCACGATTGTAATCGTCTTTGTCTCTCTGGGAACCCATAAAAGCCTGTATACCTCCATTTCTCCATATTTTCATGAATGCATTCGAAATCGATGAAATTACTACAGCTGTCTAAGATGTTTACACCATCCTCAGTTTTCCAGAATAGTGCAAGTCCCCCACCATGACCCTGTGAATCAACTGTAAAACACTTTTTAAAACCTAGTTTTTTCCCAACTTTTTCTACTTTATTTGCTTTAATTAAAGTCTCACTCAAGAATATTATACTGGGCCGCAACTGGTTGTTGATTTCATACAGAAATCGAACTGTCCGTGGGTTGGCCAGCCCACGACAGTTCCAAGCAAATATACTCATGATTCTTGGCGGGCCTGGACTCCAGGACCCGCCATTAGCAAGTTTTTTGGCCCAACTGGTGAGTTTTGATTTACATCTTCCCCCATAATCAGCCCATGATTTTCTCCAACTAAATCTTCATCGACACGTTTTTTTTTAGTTTCCAGAACTATATTTTCGGCTTCCATTTCGGTAACTGTCAACCCCATACTCATTGCTTGTTGTGCCTTGATTGCTACAATCTCTCCGCTCAACATTACCTCCCTATTTTCCCGGGATTGAACCCTGATCCCCTCTGTATCCACCGTTGTTTGACGTATCAACCCATCAATTTCCATGAATCTCTCATCCGCCTTCTCTCCACCGTGCACGGTTGTTGTTGCTTTGTTTTGATCCTTTCCCCAGGCACCGTCCTTATCTCCAATATTTCTAAGCCATCTCGCCCCTGTGTTATTTTTAGCATTTTTTATTTGATGCACGCAACCAGACACCATATGCCTTCTCCACCATTTTTTCAGGATGAGCATAGACTATACTACATTCCCTCTCTGCATGTCCTATAACCCCACAGACAAAACAGAAGGTTCCCAGTCTTTCATAATTAAAATTCAACCAACTCCAGCTATCTCCTTCTCTCTTTATCTTCAACCTTCGTTTCAATGGCTTATTGATATCTAACAAAACCCTAATACGAACATAAGGTTTCCACCCTCCTACGAATGTGTTCTGATCCGATTTGATATACGTACCTATGGACGATCCTACACTTTTAAGTATATTCTCAGACAGGAATCCTCTTGGTATATCATAAATCTGCACCCACATTTCCACATGTTGCAACGGAACTGTAGCTGGATCGTCGCCGTCTTGGACCTGATGGTAGACTAGCATAGCTTGCTCGAATGACCACGGTCCTCCCTCAATAACTTTCTGAATATCCAATGCATGAAAGAATACAAAGGAATATCTCAAATTACCCATATCATACACATCCATTCCCTCCTTTGGTCTCCATAATCCCGCCATTACGTTTTGCATTGCATTGTAATTGATATTCTTTTCCGTAAGGAATCTCCCCACTAGCATGTATGTCTTCTTTGATACCACCACCTCCTCCTTTGAAACAATAATTCCTTCATCTTTCTCATCAGCAATCACTAGATTTGCATACATTTCTTCTAGAGCCATATCAGATCTCGCCATTGTATTCGAACATACAAAAACGAAATTATTTTAATAGTGTGTAGAAACCCCCAATGTTTATGATTAGATAGACATACTATAAAGATACCAAGGTTGATATTAAAATAGATATAATAGGAATGATTGAAGAATGATAGAAGAAACTAATAGTAAGGATAGAAGAATAATTGAAATATAAAACTGTCACAAGAACAGAGAGAGAAAACTGTCACATGAACAGACTTTTAGCGTGAGGAGCTTAAGAGCATGTGCATGTTTCTTAGTCTTGATTAAACTCAACAATTTAATACACGATACAAATGACACAAAACGAAAATTTAGAATTTGTGTTTATCTTTTAGTGTCATATTTGGGTTTAGCATTTGGGTACACGACACGACAAAACAAAAATATATTAATTCATAAATAATAATATATAATAGGTATATGTATATTTATTTATAAAATTGTACATAATTTCATAATTTTATATGTAAATATGATGTAATTATATATTTTTAGTATATATTTGTAAACATTTTACCTTAAATTTTAAATTTTAAAATTTAAATTTTATTTTCTTATTTTTATTTAATAATACACGAAATACGACACAAAAAGTACACAAACACGAAAATACATGAATCTTAAACGGGTCGTGTTTAGATTTAGCAATTAGGTAAACGAAACACGAAAATGCATGACATGAACGAATTGCTAGATCTAGTTTTGATTATTACACATTATTAACCGCATGACATTTTAAAAGTGTTTATACTAACATCAGCTGTCCCGACTGATTTTTAGAACACTCTTTGATCACTAAAGTCATCATAAATATCAAACAGATACCTCTAAATATGTGTTCGAAAAGTAAAAATAATTTATATCGAGTTCTACACATATTTCTTGAATGCTACCGCAAACAAATGAAAAGTTATGAACTCTAGTATTTATGATATTATATTTAGATTTTAAAAAAATTATTTACTTTTTATTTTTAATTTTTTAGTTATTTACTTTGATTTAATTAAAAATAAATTGTAAATAAATTTTTTAAAATCTAAATAAATTAAATGAAATACTAGAATTCATAACTTTTCATTTGGTTGTAGTAGTATTGAAAAAATATGTGTAGAACTCGAGAAAAGTTATTTTTACTTTTCGAACACATATTTAGAGTTATGTATTTGATGTTTATGATGACTTTAGTGATTGAAACGATATCCTGTTGAGATCAGTGATACAAAAGATGATCTTCACTTCAATGACCACTTTGATATTTAACCTGGAGATTATTAGGCTTATCATTTCTCCAACTACTGTACAATCAAAAAATTAATTGAACTCCAATCCATATGACAGCTGAAGGGGTAAATGTAATATAAATTTAGATCAATTATGCCATTAACCTTAAAGCAAATGGCTAATAATGCAAGTTGACAACAGCCAAACAGCACTGTACGAAATGAGGACATCGCAGATTAAAGCGAATGAGAAACATACAAACATCTCTTAACGTGAAAATGTTAACATGAAGGTGCGGTCAAGAGCAATCAGTAAATACATTATTCCAAGTCTAGAGATCATCTGATACTACTGAAATACTGATGTTTCATCAATATCAGCTATGATTGGATAACCCTGCTAGGGCTAGATTCGAATCATAACATTCAGTTATTTATGGTTTAGCTGATACAAGTAGTTTTAGACAAGGGATAACAACTGGCTGAGAACATTAAAGGTGGCGTTGGAGAGATCAATCAGGTATGCATCTTTGACTACTCTTGATTCATTCGTCTATTCCAATAAAAGGAAGTCCCCTGGCAACACAATTTAGATAAAGTTAGGAACGTATCTTCACATTTAACTCTAAATTAAATGTTGGTGAAACCACCCTACAAAAAAGACAGTGGCTTCATTACCCCTTCAGCCGCCACAACACAAAAAGGGGAATAAACCTTACTATATGAAACACATTATTAACCTAGAGTGAAGTTAAGTCTGCAAAAAATTAAAGCACCAAAATAATCTGTGCAGGGATATTGAAATATATTAATAGGAATTCCGTACTTCACATGTAATTTAAATTACGTATATTATATGTCAAATATAATTAATAAAAAATACACTAGTTGAAAATATAGATAATTTATTATAGCATACAAATTTTAGATTTATAAAAATGCATGTCAATTTTTTTAAAAAATTAGTCAAAGTTGAGTCAATTTGACCCAAAAAAGTCAAACAATCCAGTTTGGGTGGGACGGAGGGAGTAATAAATTTTGCAAAACAAAGCACTTGAAGTAGGATTGCTATCAACTGACAAATGGTATGCATTTTAGGAAAGAAAAAATGTCACGAGCTAGAAGGAAGAACACAGCTTCAATATTATTAATCTAAACTAACTATGAAGAAATCTGAAGAATATTATGATGCATAGCACTGAGTTTCACATTTTTCTTAAAAGGCTGTTTCTTGGCCCTGTAACATCAGTCTATTGGAACACATTGATTATGATTGTAGTTCACAAATTAGTTGCCTTTTCCGTGACAACAAATGTTTAAATGTGAATTGGGGAGAGGGCATGATCAGGTTAGTTAGCATGTACTTGCAAAACAAGGGGAAGCTAAAGAAGATTTGTACGAAAATGCCAATCATATTTTTACGTGACCGAGGCCTCTTACAGAGTACACAATTCTCAATTCCGGCATAAATTCAATTAGCAACTATCCATGACAAGTTAATTACAAGCACATAATTTTCATGAGTTTGATAAGGGAACAATAACTTAAGAACTACATTGCTTACCATCCACCATGACGTGAAAAATAGTCATTATCTAGCGACACAGCAAGTGCTACAGCTACAGCCCTCTCTGACAGAGTTAAAGGTCGAACTACCTCTAACTCTTCAACCTACGCCGGAAGCTTATATAGTTACAGACATATCATAAAATATTATTTAATAAACTAACTGTAGCTCATTTCAATTTTAAAAAAAAAAACTTAATATTTTACCAGTGATGCAGGACCGCTCTTTAATACAATGTCAGAAGTCCCAAATCGGATCACATACTGACCAGCATCTGTTAAAATCTGCAATTTACTAATAAAAGCAACATTCAAATAGGCACAAAATGCCACAAATGTGATGGTGTTCATTCATTATACACAAATAACAGAGCCTTAATCAAATCCCAAGACTCCCTCATAAAAAGGTGCACAAGGGTAAAAAGAATTCGTTTAGAAATATCTAATTCCAATGTTTCATATTTTTTAGCAATTCTTATTTTCTATAGAATCAGCGGAAGGTATCCACCAGAAGGATATAGTCACGAAGTCCTTTGCAGAAGATTGACAAAAGAAAAATTATGAAACCTGGAGCTCAAGCATTCTAGTCCTAATTTCTGAAAAAAGAACTAGTACCTCATACATATTCAGAAATTAAAGGTCTAAAAGAACTAGTACCTCATGGATGTAGCTTTAATTTTCATGAAAATAGCAGCTGATTCAAATATTATTTGGAGTACAATAACACAACCTTATATATTAGTCATAAACCATTATGCTTCTTGCTGATTTAGAACAGGGAGAAGAAGGGAGAAGACGCCAGAGACAAAGAATTCAGTCCACACATTTAGCTAAATAGATTGTATCGACATTACAATTACATTCTATGTTGATAGTTGAAGTCAATACGTAACGTGAGACCATGACAAATTTTTCTCGTCTAATTGTATGAAAGCAAAATGAGAAGTCCTGAACAACCTAATATACTGAAGGGAGATATAACTGAAAAGCACTGAAAATGTCTAGAAAACAACCTCAAAACCAAAACCTCTCCAGTCACGATCTATCTGAGCCAGCACATCACCATTGACGTCCTTTAGAGTAAATGTCCAGTTCCAAAACCCGGGATTCTCAACCACTGCAAACTGCTCATTCCTACATTAAAGTCATGAACAGATTTGCTTAGACACGAAAAACATGAAATTCCATATTTGACATCTTGCAAGAAAGAAGCGACGTCTAAATGCATAATTAACGGTTCAGAATGTAATTATTTGATGGAAATATGGTTTTGAAAATGAGCTACAGAAACTTATAATGTAATTTCAAACTGATGGTAGGAAATCAATATACAACGAAGTTCAGCAGCACAAATCTCCATTCAGGTATAGTAAAATGGCCACAAGACAACCTAATAATTTTAGGTCAAGGAGCTAATACGGTGATATAGTTGGGAGCTTTAGACATCTTTTCAAATTACCTTGTGTGAACCCGACAAAAAATTCGAAAACTTCAAGTCATTTAAAGGAAACTGAAAAATCATGCACCCTCTGTCTCAAACATATCGTGTGTTCATAAACAAAAAACCAGGACTATCATCTATTTCCAATTTTTTAAGAAACTTACTGGCTTTCAATGTTAAATGTAATTGTTTTGGAATTTTTTTAAAACGGACATTAAAAAATGGAAACGTGGCCAAATATTTACGAGACAGAAAATAGAACCACTGTAAAATTACGCATAGGTATACCCTAAATACAAATCATAAATCCTCCTCCAGAGATGCCATCTTCTATGCACAACACCAACTTCCTGGAAACCACGGATTATAAACATATGAGGGTCCAGAAGATAAAACATTACAGACGTTATTTCACATGGAACATAGAAGGTAACACACCTTTCCATTTATCTCTGCATATATTGAGCTATTTATCCACCAAAACGGACGCCTAACCTAAAAACAGACATCAGCAGATAAAAGCTCTCGTAGAACTAACAAGTTTAACAACTAAAGGATAATGTCAGGTAGCTAAAGTACAAACTTACCCTGAAAAGCTCATTACCAGAGGCATCAGTTATGTGAGCCACAAAAGGGCGTCTGGTGCGGAGCAACTGCAGAAAAGTATGAGCTCTCACATGATCCAAAATATTAACACAGCAATCAAATTAAGCCCAAAACTGGATAAGTCAAACATATGTATAAATTCTTCTTTCATTTAAATTGATTTTATGTTTTGGAACTAGTAAATATGTTTATTATAGCACTTTCTATTGGTTGTTTCGCTTGTGGTGATCTAATATTATCGAAGTTGATGACATGCAAGATTTGAAATTTATCACAAAACGCTAAAATATAATGCAGACATAGGGTTAAGGGAGCACTATTTCCAGGTCTTTCAAGATCAGCGGACAGCAGCTTTATGTATGGTTGAGGAATGTTGATCGCACAAACAAAGTAAAAAACAACATTCATGGTGCAAGAATTTTCGCTTGGATGTATATCATCTGAAGTTTAACCAGTCCTACATATGCCAATACAGATAAGGAGTTGTCATTCAAAGTGTAAAACGAACCTGTCTGGCAATCATATTACTCTGCTCACGAATCAAACCTACAGGCTAAAAAAACTGAGGTCAGATTATCGTGATTTTAGAAAGATTTTAATTGCCACATTACAATTTCCCCAAGATATTTACTAGAAACCATATTTAGTATATCATAAAAGTTTCAAAAGAAGTGAGAATATGCACATACTGTTCCAGGATAGCTGACATCAACGATACCGTAACGATTTTCCTACAATTCCAAGATATACATTAATACTCCATCAGTTAAAGCCATACATTATAGAAGAACATGTGAAAATCAGTTTCCAGTGTTATGCCAATTTAAGAATGTGAAACATCGAAGTGGACAAATAAATTAAGATAAAACAAAAATAGAAGAGGGATAAAGTTAATACAGTAATTAAATACGTAAACCTTATTGCAATTTACAACAGAAGACCCTCGTAGAAAACATTACTGATTACTGCAGATTGCAGAGAGGGATATGCAAGGAAAAGCATTACTGATAGCAAGATATAATTGAAGACTCTCTAAAACAAAATCATACATCAATAATATGAGAAAAAGCACTATTCATCACGATAAAATGAGACGAGAGATGCTGATATCCATATTCTGAACGGCATGTTGATATTAGTTTCCTTTACCAAAGATGGTGATATATCTAAAAGCGATTGATAATGACATACTGACCTATGATCTAAGAGATATGTACGGCTACATTCGGAGGGTAGGAGGTGCATACAGTATATTGGAGAGAAGAGAACTAGATTGGGGCTACATTTGGAAGGTAGGAGATGTATACACTATATTGGAGAGAAGAGACTGGATAGGAAGAAAAATCAGATACATAAAGTAGGTTGGAAATAAGAACAGAGATAAGAAGCTAAAACAATCTACCTAGAGAGTTTAGTCGAGAATCGCAACTTATTCCATATTTTACTCAAAAATTTCATTTATACAAAACCTGGACCTTGTCTGATGGAAAACAGTAGACATGCATACCCATGCTAAGGTTAACTTATGTTATATCATCGAGCTAAGGTAAACCTAGGTTATATCATCAAAGTAAGTCCATGGCTGTATATCCTTTTCTTCTGTACATTGCTAAAGACTTACATAGTAGTCTCCAAAGTCCTTTTTTCGAATCAATGACATACAATTTAATTCCAGCATCATCCAGCCCCTCTCAAACCCAGAAAAATCCAGGTGAATATATCGACCAGTGAACACAAAACACTGACTGAAAATTTAAATTTGGGAGTATAACCCAACTGAACCAAACAAACTCGAAGATTATAAACTGAAGGAAATGATTATTTGACTAATCAGTTAATGAGTTGTAAACAATCTGGGATGGGTGGCCATGCTTGTTACTTTTAATGAAATAAATTACAAAGAAAGAGCACATAGCAGAAGGGGTCAGCTTATAAAAAGCTTTACTGAAATAGGAAGAGGAAAGGACTGTCCTAACTCCTAAGAAAGACAGCATCTCAATTTCAGTAAACATACTAAATGAATATTAAAAGTCTCATTTTCATAGCAAGAGAAATTAGTATTTTAGTGTACGAATAGAGATGGTATTTTCTTTTTCCAGTTCATCCTGCTATTCCTCTCACACTTGCTTCTTTTTTTAAAACACTCGTAGTGATAGTTATTGTGCTTCCGGGTTATGTTGGTTTGTAGGGACAACACCCTCTAATTAGGGACTAAAATTCCATGGAAATAAACATTAAAGTTATCAAATTTAAGAACATGGGATAAAAGTCTTTTAATATAGAATAAATAAAAAGCTATAAGTGTGGAGATTTAAATACCATGAAACAAACATGGCCTTAGATTTTATTACAAGAAGGTGGTATAAGTACTGATGCAGGTTAGCCAAAACAAATCTTTCCAACAAAACAATGTAAACATGTTAAGTGTTGGTTACTTAACATGGTATCAGAGCTCCAGCCAAAGAGATGAACAAGGACACTTACGTAGTATAACGCTGACATAAAAAGACGATAGCAATCACATGCTGACATGCTTAAAGTGAAATAGGTAGAACTATACCTGCTCAAAGCCCAGCATGAGATTGGCCCATTCTATATCCCTGGTAATTAACAAAGTGGATCTTGCAAGAAGAGGTGCAACCTGGGCCTATAGATATTAATAAACAAATAGTCATTTTTTACAAGTAAAACAGGTTCCACAAACCTACAAAAGGATGAAGAGCATACCAATTTAAATGGTACACAAGAGCACACTTGATACATGTGACAAACAATTTCAGTGTGTATATCCGTATACCAATACCAAATTGTAGATAGAATACTACAAAGATGTGCTTTATAACATTTTAAAGAAAATATGTTTGTCAGAAGGTCCAAATTTTAACATCTCAGCGGTTTTAGAACTTGCAATTGCAAGAATACAGTAATTATTTCTTTCTCTAGACAATTAGCTGAAATCCAATAGATAAAATATAGTTTCCATCAGCAACAGATGTTATCTTTTGTCCCTTGCAATAAAAAACCTAAAAATGAAACAACACTATTGTAAAGAAATTGAGATAGACAAACATATGGTAGACCTTGGTAATTTGCAGAACACAAAACGTTTAATCAGTAAACAAAAATGCACATTACTAATCCAAAGTGAAAGCTACATCAATAAATCTCAATGTAAACATTGAATAATAATTTAGCTACTGTGAAATAAACATTTCCTACCTCAAGCGAGGTTGCTGGTTTGAGAGGACCTGCCATACGTTGACTAGGAGGGGGTTGCTTCACAATCGGTTTCTCCGGCTCATTAGCTTTTTCGTCTGTAACAAATGCCTTGGAAAAGAATTTTCCAAAAACTTGTTGCAAAGACGCTGGATTATCAAAAACTGTTTCGTCATCATTTACATTCACAGAATTTGCCCTAATCTGCTTTCTTTTCTGTTTTAGTTTTCTCTTCTTCCGATCATCAACCCAAAGCTGTACCAAAAAATCCCGGCTTATAGTAGGATCATTTTCTGAGCTCGAAGAGTATCGACGATAAAAACTCCCATATTTGCCTTCGTAACTCGAAGACCCTTCAACCCTCTTCTGCAAATTTCTTATTCCTACGGATAATTTCCCAACACCAAGATCCCCATTGCTCACTCCAGCAACAACTACCCCTCTTTGTGCTTGACCATGAAAAGACCGAGCTTTCGCAACATCACCAAGAAAAGATTCCAGCTTCTTCATACCCAAATACGACGAACCACATTTCGAAAGCTCTTTAGTGCATTTCGAAAAAAGCAAGCCCTTAACTCCATTCATTACTACCAATCAAATTACAATTCTTTTAGAATCCACAAGTCTATAACAACAATTCAGCTAAAGATTGAAAAGGGTTTCTGAAAAACACAAAATCAAGCAAAACAAGAACAAGAAATTATAATTTGAAACCCTAAATATCAAGAACCCTAGAACAGTACAGATAAAAAAACAGTATTAATTCAAGAAGATTAACAAAAAATGTATAATAAAAGAGTGGAGAGTACCTAATTAGAGGAGGGATTTGAATCATAACATAAGTGTGTTTTGATTAAAGTTGAAAATGCGGAGAGTAGAGGGAACTAGAAGTTGCAAAGTGGGTCCTTTTGGGGTGATAGAACAAGGTCCACGACGCCTACTTTCTATTTGTAAATTTTGCTAGATGGCCCCTTTAAAAACAACTATAAATTGTTACATTAATTTCATATTTGTAATTTGGTTCGTTAACACTTTTCACAAACTTTTGTTAGTATCTTTGAAAATATTAAAATATAAAAAAAAAACTTAAATTTATATAATTTTATTTGAAAAAATAAAATTAAATCATATTTATACTGTCTATGAGTATAGCGAAACAAGTCTACTTTGATTGTTTGATTAACACCTTTCAGAAATATTTGTTAACTCCTTAATTAAAAGTCTACAGGATGTATTTTGAATAATAAATATAAAGATTTTGTATAAATGTTACCACTCTAACAAATTTTAATTATTATCAAAAAACTTAGTCAACCCAAATATATTAGTTATATTTGTTAAATCTCTACTCTGATGAAATTTTACATTATTCATCGTCATATTGAAATATCATGTTCTATTTATAATAGTTTGAAATAATATTTTTTTGGGCAAAAAACCTTGAAATAATAATTACATAATAACTGTTGTGTACGGCTGTCAAAAAAATCCGAAAAATCCGAGATCCGTCCGAAATATCTGTATTCGTATCCGGAATAAAGCGGATTTTATCCGAATCCGAAATAAAGCGGATATTATCCGTATTCGAATTCGGTAGTTGCGGATACGAATATGGATATAGGCGCATCCGTATCTGGTAATATCTGAATCCGAAATTAAATAAATATGATAAATAAATAATATATATAGTTATATATATAGTTACATATTATTTAGAAATTATATTTTAAGTTTACAGAATATATATATATAATTTAATCATTAAACAATATATTTATATAAGTTGTAGATAATTGTAAACATATATATATATATATATATATATATTACAAATTTAATATTTTAAAATAAACAAAATTATACTAAAAAGTAAATTTTTGAAAAAAATAAAATAGACTTTAATAAATTTAAGTTTTAGTTAGGTTTACTTTTTTTAAAAAAAATAAAAATTTTATTATTTTTTTTCAATTTTATTGAATTAAAATTTAATATAAAAATTAAAAAATTCTAACTGAAATTCGGATTCGGATATTATCCGTATCCGGATAGTATCCGGCGGATTCGGATTCGGATATTTTTATTTAAATATTTTTGGATTCGGATATGGATCCGGATACGAATTCAGATTTTCGGATTCGGATTCGGATACAGGCAGATCCGTATCCGAATTATCCGTTTGACAGCCCTACTGTTGTGATATATTATAGTCTGACTCTTGACTTTCAAGTTGTCCATTGTTCTTTCACTTTTCACCACAATTATAACATACAACCTTTGGCTTTTCACCTCTCTTGTAACATATGATTAGATAGCCTATATAAATGCTAACATGTACATTACCTTGACATATGAATAATATGATAATCTCCTTTATTCTATATAGCTCCCTCTAATTTCTTTACATATTTTATATAACATGTTATCGGCACGAATTGTTCTTCCATTAAAGTATCGTATTTGAAGAAAAAGTTTATTATTGTTCCGGACTTGAGGTTCAAAAACTCGCTGCTATCACTCTTGTATCAAGGTATGTGTTCCTGGTTTTTAGTATACTAAGTTCTAACGACCATAGTAATATTAATAAAGAATATGTATAGCATGTTCATAATTTTTTTACATAATTTCTCTGACCTGATATGTCACCTACTTGTCAAAATTTACAAATAAGTTGTTCATTTGGTAGTAATACAATCTGACGCTAGGGTAATAACACACATGTATGTTAATTAATTAGTAACACTATCACTCGCATTAATATAATTGTTTTTCCCGATAGCATGTAACTACTGTTTGCATATCATGTAGATTTACTTGAAAATTTTCTGATTATATGTACTAATTGTTAAACCTTACAAAACTTGAATTCAACGCACTTGATGTCACCGGAAAGAATTATTTAACATGAATTCTTGATGCTGAAATTCATCTTAATGATATGGGTCTTGGTGACATCGTAAAAGAGGAAATTAAAACCTCCGAGCAAGATAAGACAAAAGTTATGATATTCATTCGCCATCACCTTGATGAAGGATTGAAAACTGAATATTTGATTATCAAAGATCCATCATCTCTTTGGAATGATCTCAAAGAAAGATATGATACTAACACATGCAATCCTCAGCGAAGCTATTTACCTCCTCATAAATGTGTCCTCGTGAACAAATACCGGATCTTGTGACCTATGTTGAGGAAATTGAAGCTGTCCCATGGCAAAGCTGGGTTGTTCAGTTCAGTTGTTCAGTAGCAGCAAGTCGAGCCCAAGGATCACCTCTCTTATTTGCTATCTGCACCTTTACTATTAGAACATACTGATACTTGGTAACCTTAAGGTTTTAGAGCGTTTACTGTATGAACTTTTTTTGCAAACACAATACTTATATACGTCGATCCTCTTGGCCTCTGCATCAAAACCCAGAGCAGTAGCTCCTAGCCCAACAAACCCTACAATCAGGTTTAGGTTCAGGTTCGAAAAGGGGACTCTCAACAACCCTCAACTCTTTCATTCTTTTAAAGACCATCACATAGACTCGACATTTCGTTCGTTGTATATCTTCGTTTCGTGTACTTCTCGTGTTGTGTTTTCGTGTAATTTTAATTAATAATAGGAATAAAAATAAATATACTTAGCAAAAAAAAAACTAAATAAGTAAATGTATTAAAATATTAAAATTTTAGGTAATTTTTTACAAATATATATTAAAAATATATATTTACATAATATTTGCAAATAATATTATAAATTTATGCATAATCACATAAATAAATGTTAAATATCTAATATAAATATTAATTTATTTATTTCATGTCGTGTCGTGTACTTGAAGTGTAAACACAAAACCAACACTACATCTCGATCGTGTACTAAAAATACAAAACAAAACACTAAATTTTCGTGCCGTGTCGAAAATTGTCAAGTCTACCCTCACACGTCTTTGCTAATTTTGTTAATTATGACAATTGACAAGTACCGTTTATTTTACATCTCTATTAAATAATTTTCTTTAATGTCGTGTTCCCGAACTTAGCAAAGAAAAGAAAAATGAATAGAAAATAAGGGTGACATTCAAGAGACTTCTTATATAGAGTCCGAGAGAGAACCATTACATAAATATTTATAATTTATATTTTTATCACATTTTTATTAGATACGATTATAAATTTCAATTTTTAAGACAAAAAACGAAATTAAACTATTTTTTTTAAAAAAAATAATCGAAAATTAGTCAAATAGTCCAAAGTGATTCTACAGCAGAATCAAATCTATCCAAAATGATTCGGCAACAGAATCAAATTTAAAATCAATGTTTTTATTCAAATTTTATATGTTATTTTTTTATAAAGTTTGTATATGCTAATATTATACATTAGAATCAGATTATATATTTTATGTAAAAATATTTAAAATTATTTATGAGATTTTATAATAGAATATATGGTTATCCCCGATTCTCTATATAAGATGGTTCTGTCTAGAACAATGACCTAGAAAATAAATAATTTTCTCTTCTCTCCGAATATTAAAGGGATTTTTTTTTTCTAATCTTTAGATTTCTTTTTTCTAATACCTATTTCATCCGAGTCACAAAATATTCCCAAAACTTTATTCACATTAAAAATATATTTATTTAAATATTAAAATCATTTCGTTAGTAAATAGAGCGATCAGTACCAATACTACAAACTAAAAAGCCCAATAACAGTACCAAACACATGGACCGGCCCAAACAACCCTAAACTCACAATGAGAGGCTAGCTATCTAGGGTTTTATAAAAGCTCAGAGACGCCTCAAATCACAAGGCCTTGCTTAAACACTCAGAGGCACAGCTCTCGCCGGAAATTCACCGCCGCCGTCATATCCAACAGGTATTTATACAATTATATTACATATGTTTGTATCTATTTGTTCTATTGAGCTTGATTTTACATACATTTGTTGATTAATGATGTGTTTAGTTTGTTTATTTGAAATGTTTATGTAATGTTTGGTGAAATGATTAGAGATTGTTGTGTATTGAATTGAATTGAAGCTAATGAGTGATTTTAGTTGTTTTGTATGTATTTTGTGTGTACGTTTGTATGTCATTTTTGATTTGTGTTGCTTTTGTGTTGCTGTATGTGTGATTGGAAGTGTTGTAGTTGATGGATTGTTTCGGAACTTTAGTTTGTTTCGTGTCGATGTTTTTACGGAAAGTGTAGATTTAGGTTTGTGAATTTGTTAAAAATGTATTATATAATTAGATTTGTGAAATTGGTATATTAGATACTGCTTTGGAAGATTTATCGTGTTCATTGTTTTTCGGAAGATTTATCGTGTTTTTCGTTGTTAAATGTGAATTTAGGATTATGAAGGTAAATAATGTGTATTATATAGTTTTGAGATGTTGATTTGTTCTATATGGGAATTTGGTGGTGAAATTTAGCAAAAAAATAAAATAAAATATGGTGTTGTATAGTTGAAGAAGTTGAAGTTCACATACGTAATTAATGTTTTGATGTTGTAGGTAAGAGATGAAGCATAACAATGTTATTCCCAATGGTCACTTTAAGAAGCATTGGCAGAATTATATCAAGACCTGGTTTAACCAGCCTGCTCGCAAGACCAGGAGAAGGAATGGTAATTTTGCAGACTGGGTTTTTGTTATTTCGTAGTTAGTAAGCTTTTAACAAAACTGTGAAAAAGTAATAAATTTAAAATGGGTTTATGATGCTGCATTTTGGGTTGATTAATGTAGCTAGGCAAAAGAAGGCAGTGAAGACCTTCCCTCGTCCAACAGCTGGCCCACTTCGTCCCATTGTTCATGGACAGACACTTAAGTATAACATGAAAGTTAGGGCTGGCAGGGGATTTTCTCTGGAGGAGCTCAAGGTGGGTAACTACTTGCTTCCAATTTGAACCTGTACCCTATGATAACTTTTTCTTTGCTTAAGCACCGTAAAACAAGCTTGTTGATTACTTCACTATTTCTTTTTGGAGTAAAATGAGGCCTTTTTGTCCTTTATAAGGCTTTAGGCAACTGTTGGCTAGTTGAGGCTTCCTAGTTTTCATGCTATATGCAATAAAGATACTGATCTGGTGTTGATATATTAAATTTGTACCCTAACTTGCTACCCATGAATTTGAAGTTATTCTATATAGATTTGCGATTCTTCTAAATGTTAACTTTAGAGAACTCCTTTGTTTTTCAGCTAGAGTTTTGGTAATTCAGAGATGCATGCACACACACACACACACCTATGTATTACCAATATTAACTTTTTAATGGTCTAGCCATTTAGTCCCCTGGCAGACAGACAGGCTACGGAACTCATATTTCTTACACCAGCTGTCAATGATTATACAACTATTGTGATGAATGAAAGTATTATATTTTTCTATTGTGGCTTTTTAACGCCATGTGGTTTTATGCATGTTGAAACAAGTATGTTTTGAATGATAGTAATTTTTCTGGAATCCCCAAGTGTCTTTTACATATTGCTGGGACTTGTGTAACATGAATATTACATTTTGGTTTTGTATGGAAATAATGTTATAGGCGTCTTCACCAGATGTTAGATATCTCTCCAAGTCGTGTCATGAACCAATAATCTGTATTGCTACCCTTGCTATATGAGTATATGTAACTTTTCTATTTCTGCCTAACCAAGTATTTGATTTACTACAGGCCGCAGCTATCCCAAAGAAACTTGCCCCAACCATTGGCATTGCTGTTGATCATCGCCGTCGCAACCGTTCTTTGGAGGGTCTCCAGACTAATGTTCAAAGGCTGAAGACTTACAAAGCTAAGCTTGTTGTGTTCCCAAGGCGTGCTCGCAAAGTCAAGGTATTGTTCATGATCTCAATATAGCAGATAAACAAATAAATGAATGTTGAATGTTCTTTGCAAATTATCTGAACAAATCTTCTGTTTTAGGGTGGTGATTCTGCTCCTGAGGAGTTGGCAAATGCTACTCAAGTACAAGGCCCTTACATGCCTATTGTTCGTGAGAAGCCAACTGTTGAGCTTGTTAAGATTACAGCTGAGATGAAATCATTCAATGCCTATTCCAAGCTTCGGGTAGAGAGGACACATGAGCGTCATCTTGGTGCTAGGTTGAAGAGAGCCGCCGAAGCCGAGAAGGAAGAAAAGAAGTAGAGTGTTCTGCTATTATAGTCACTTGTGTCATTCCTCAGTGGATTTGTCGTCCCATATTTTGAATTCAATTATGCTATTAGAACATAATTTTGCATCATCAGTAATGAAGTTTGTGAGGATTTGTTTTTTCATGCAATTAATGATTCTTATTGCTATTATGATAATTTTCGGTGTTGATGTTTAGCGACAGTTGTGCAGTTCTTGTGCTATGATACTTGAGTTTTGGAAAAAGAGTTCCTGTTGCCATATTTTTAAAATAATAACATAAGAAAAAACCAAGATAAATTTCCCTTTGGTCAACTCTTTTGTGGTTCTTGTATTATTGGGTTTTTGTATTTTTGAGTGGCGGATCTTATAAAATGTTACTAATTTTATCAATTAAGAATTATTACTATAAATTTTAGAAATTAGAAATTAGACCGAAGATTTTTTTTTTTTAAATACCATCTTAAAAATCATGCATGGATATTATACGATTTTTGTAAAGCTAGTTGGTCAATCACAAGCTTTTTTTGAAATTTGATAAAATCACGAGTGTAGCATGATAGTTGTGTTACCTTTGAGATGTGTAAGTGTAACAGGTTTCTACGTCCACTGTCAACCATAATGTTGCCCAATTTTCCAGGAGGATTTAGTCCTTTTCTGATCCCTGTTCTTCTCTTTATATGTACATGTAACATATCTATACGAGTATAGAACAATCATATCATTACATAGTAAGCTCAACAGAAAAAATGGCGGGTAATTTAGGATCATTCAGATATAGTTTTGCAAGAACGCCTAGAGAAAAATTGCTGTTGTCAAGAAAACAGTATTCTGAGTTGGGGTATGTGGAAGATTACTATCCTGATGAAGATAAAAGCTTTTGGTCAAGACTTCAGGAGAAATTTATTAAACTCAAATGTGATGTTGAAAGTGGCATCTCGAAAGCCTATAAGATGGGTCGATCTGATCCGAGGAAAGTTGTTTTTGCAGCTAAAATGGGACTGGCTCTGGTGATTGTGTCACTCCTTATTTTCTTTAGAGAGCCTTTGTCTTATATTGGGCAACAGTCAATCTGGGCAATCCTTACTGTTGTCGTCGTGTTTGAATTCAGCATAGGTATATAAATAATTGTGTGGTATCAGTGCTTGAAATTTGTAATTTGTTGTTATCTTTGTGGCTTCTCTCTTAATTTTTGTATGTGTTTATAGGAGCTACACTTAGTAAGGGATTTAATCGTGCTGTGGGGACGCTTTTAGCTGGAGCATTGGCTCTCTGTAATGCGGAACTAGCCCAGATGGCTGGAGAGTTTCAAGAAGTTGTGATTGTAACTAGCATATTTATTGCAGGTCTGGTTTTCTTCAACTACATTATGGTGTTTGTTTTAAGGGCATAAGATTAGGATAGGGCTACCTGCTCTAGGTTTTTAGATAATTTTGTTAACTATTTTCATCACATTACAGTACATTTGAGGGAGACTACTGGGATTAGTAACCCTTCATGAAATGAAATTTCAAGTTGATAACATAAATTTATAAAAAATTACTTGAAAGAATAAAGTTTGAGACTACATAGCCCCTTGTAGTGTGAAATTAGTGCAAGTGGTCGCATCCTAAGCTTAATCCCTTCGAAGAAACATATTAACAACATAGCCAAAACTCATCAATTTGAATCAGAATGTCCTTTCTGAATAACCGTGTAATTTGCATGTTGGTTTTTCAGGTTTCTCTGCAAGCTATTTGAAACAACATCCGGCAATGAAGCAATATGAATATGGATTTCGTTGTTTCTTGTTAACGTATTGTATTGTTCTGGTATCTGGGATGTCACATTTTGTTAAAACAGCGTTTTCAAGACTGTTGTTAATTTCTGTTGGAGCCGGTGTCTGTATGCTAGTAAATATATGCATTTACCCTATTTGGTCAGGAGAGGATTTGCACAAATTGGTTGTGAAAAACTTTAAAGGTGTCGCCAACTCCTTGGAAGGTCAAAATCTTCTCTCTTCTAGATTCCTTACAAGTTGTTTTGGGTGTTAATACTTGACATATACTCAAATACTCTTTTCTACAGGCTGCGTTAGTAAGTACCTGCAATGTGTCGAATATGAAAGAGTTCCTTCGAAAATTCTTGTATATCAAGCTTCTGATGATCCATTGTACAGTGGATATAGAACTGCTGTACAGTCTTCTAGCCAAGAGGAAACTTTGGTATACTCCATGCTTCATTGTATAGCTTGAATCGTAGACCTGCCTAAGGAATGATATGACCATGTTAGATGTATTTAATCCCTTCTGCAGTTAGGTTTTGCTGTATGGGAACCACCTCATGGTCGTTACAAGATATTTAATTATCCTTGGAGTTCCTATGTCAAACTCAGCGGTGCATTAAGGCATTGCGCGTTTACTATCATGGCTATGCATGGATGTATGCTTGGTGAGATACAGGTAAACTCCTAATATTTCATGCCCTTCTAATATACGAGTGACTTGCATAGAATCATTGCTGGGATTAAACTTGTTCTAGTTGTTATACTTGCTCTTCATCTCTGTTGTGAACTCCTGGGAGCTAAAACGCAAAATCAATGTTGCACAACCATTCTTCTACTGGCTATCTTTAAAACAAAACTCAGAGAATACTGGAAAGTTTAGCAAGTATATACACCATTCTGATATTAAATTTATAATTTGACATTTTATAGGCAACGGCTGAGTTGCGACAGGTCTTTAGCAGCGAGATTCAGAAAGTTGGCACTGCAGGTGCTAAAGTGTTACTTGAGCTTGGAGTGAAGGTTGAAAGGATGGAAAAGTTAAGCCCGGGAGATTTGCTGGCAGAAGTACACGAAGCTGCTGAAGAGTTGCAACTGGCAATTGACAAAAAATCATACCTTCTGATTAATGCGGAGAGTTGGGCAAGTACCGGAATGCCACAGGAATTTGAGGACCCCAACAATATACAAGAACTGAAGGATGCTGAAAACAGGAATTTGGTTATAAGCTCCCTCAGTCAAGTAGCGGGTCATTTAAGATCAATGCACACACCAAGGCACCCAAACATGAGCCAAGCTCTTTCTTTTGGACTAGGTTCATCTGAAGATATGTACAGGCAGCAACAATGGCCTTCACGGCTATCTATACTTGGTGACACCGTTCTTAATGAACGTGAGGTACATACATATGAAAGTGCAAGTGCACTATCATTAGCTACCTTTACTAACTTGTTGATGGAGTTTGTTGCAAGGCTTCAAAACCTTGTTAATTCATTCGAGGAGCTCAGTGAGAAGGCAAAATTTGCAGATCCTTCATTAAACACAGCTGTATTTGTCGAGTAGGTCACTGGAGCAGGCAACAGAATTCATTTTCTTTCTTGATCATTACTCAAGTCTGTTTGATCCTTCTGGCCAAGTTGCCTCAAAAGATGGCTAGACCGGATTTAACTTGGTTCAGCGTGTACTTGGTGTATCACAATGGAAACAATTACATTTCCTGCACACAAATGGTTTCCATGGTTAAAATCATCAACTTGCCTGGTTCTTTTGGTCTATCGAGAGCCCGGATGCTGTGGGAAGGGAAGAGGCAAGATGAAGGAAATAAGTCATAGGTACGATGATTTCTGTTGTGGATATGTTTGTGATACACATTTTTCTTTCTTATGGCCTAGGATACTAAGACATCTGAAGGATAGCTTTATAAACACTCTGAAGACAGATATTTGTGTAACTTAATCCCTTCTATATTTCATTTCACCTTCTCCATATGCGTGTTATGATATTCAGTTGTAGTGACTAGGGAATGTCCAGTGGCAGATTGATTGGTAACTTCACAGGATACATATATACCAGAAAACACCCACAGCGTACAATCTATGTTATCTGATCTCCGCTATTAGTATCTAATATGGATGCACATCCAAGTGTCAGACTCAGAATTTTTCGATCCATGCGTGTGTCATGTCAAACATGTATACTTGAGATGAATTAAAGAGTCCGGGTACTAAAGTCTAAAAGGCTACGAGTGGAAACTGCTTTTTTTTTCTTCTTTCTTTTTTTGCTAAATGAGACAATGGATTAAACCAAAAACCATTTATATATTTGCAAGGGGAATACCCCAGGGAACAAGCTCAAAACCATAGCCATCTTTCAAATTAACCGCTTACAACTATAAAGCAAAGCTGCTTAATATAGTAAAGTACTAAGGTTGGGATCGCTAGCTATATGTTTTTCAGAAGAGACAGAAGAGTGGACTCTCTCTCCCTAACCATTCTTTTTACAGCCGCAAGAGCTTGGGGAACCAACTTCTGTCTACCATTTGTATGCAGTACTCTGCCATTCTGTTCTCTCCAAACATTATAAACCACGACTGAGATAAAGAGATAACCTAGATTATTTAACCAACTAGGTGGTGCCCTTGAAAAAATCTCCCATTGAGCCAATCATTCCAGTCAAAAGAAAGAGCAATAGGACAGGTTCCAAGAAGCATGCAAGTATTAAGTATATGAGCAAGAAGTAAAGAGATGATCAGCTGTCTCGTCATTGTGATGACATAAAACACACCTCATGTCTACAGTAAAACCAAACTGCCTCATTCTGTCTTTTGTTAGAAGTATACCACGAAGAGCTAGCCACAAGAATAAAGAACAGTTTTTGATTTCTAACAGGTGAGAGATAGCTTCGAGCCAGGGCGGAGGAATTGCAGTTCTGCGAATAGAGTTCAAATAAGAGAGAGCTTCACAGGGTACAACCATCCCAGTTGGTATCCTCATACGAAGAAATGTTGCATTGGTTGAGAAGACCTCTAAATTCAATGATCAGCAATTGGTTTGGCCTGCTTGGCGCCCAGACCCCATATGAGAGAATAGAGCTTACTCTAGCAAGTCTGGTAGATTTTGCAACTGAGATGATATTAGTGCCAAAGTGCTCAATCAATTAAGAAAAGGAAAGAAGAATCCATTCCAACTTTAAATATAATAAATTGTACTGTATCTCGTCTACAATTCAGCAATTTACGAACACTCCAAGAGCATTTGTATGGAATCTTCGCTGTCCAGAATGGTTTTCAAATTATTAAGAAGACAGAAAAATAGCTTTCTTAAGATTTAATCTATTAAATCAACTGGTATCACATCAGAACTCTGGCGGGGTCTCAGCAGCACATAGAGGGAATATGGGAACAAAGGGCTAACAAAGACTAAAGCCCCGGTTAAACATAAAAATTTTAATACCAGATTCTGACTTCTGGTTAAAAATCAGTGTAATTTTTTAAAAATCCCAGCGAGCATCCAAAATTATGGTTAATCCATTTTAGCCCCGATTATTTCGGAACCCTGCTCTCTTGCAATACAGTTTGATTAATCGAGTACTAAATATAAGTGTTTGATTATGAAACTGATAAACAAAGAACACCATATGCTTTTCTGAGAACTGCTTGCATTAGTTCAGAAAGGGAAATACTACATGAATATATGGAAGAAAGACAACTGCTAAAAATTAGGACACACCCAAACAAACTTCCTAAGTGGACTCTGGCATAAGCCCATTATTCTGCACGATCCTACAAATTAGCTAATCCTGATATGACCAAATCAAATGATGCAGCAACGACTAAAATAAAACACGGACACATAATTTATTTAAATAAAAACTCCTAGTTTGAGATTATATTGCAACAATCTCCCCCCTAATCTCAAACTCTTATGCTCAGGTGCTCAGGTCTTTAACTCCCAGCAGTTTCCTCATTGACTCAAACTTGACCACTGGTAACGCCTTGGTAAGGACATCAGCACGCTGTTCTTCGCTGCACACATGCTTTATAACGATCTCTCCTCTTTGCACACACTCCCTGATAAAATGAAATCGAATATCTATGTGTTTGCTTCTCCCGTGGAATACTGGATTCTTTGCCAAATCAATAGCAGACTTGTTATCAATAAACAAAATCACTGGACCAACTTTCTCAGCAGTAATTTGACTTAACAAATTCTTTAACCAAATTCCTTGGCATGCCGCTGCTGTTGCCGCCATGAACTCTGCCTCGCAAGATGATAATGCTACCACTTTCTGCTTTTGAGACACCCATGTAATAAGGCTCTCATTGAGATAAAAAACCATGCCTCCTGTGCTCTTCCTGTCATCAAGGTGCCCAGCTAAATCACTGTCAGCAAATCCCGTTAATACATTATTCCCACTGTTCTTCGTATACACCAGTCCATATCCAACAGTACCCTGCACGTAGCGAAGAATTCTTTTCACTGCATTTAAATGCATAATCGTGGGCCTTTCCATATACCTGCTTACAATGCCAACAGCAAACGATATGTCTGGTCTGGTGTGAACCAAGTACCTCAATCCCCCAACAATACTTTTAAACTCAGTCGAATTAACAGCAACTCCCTTCTCATCCTTGTGAATCGTTTCCTTAGGGTCCATTGGGAATTTTGTAGGATTGCATCCACTCATCCCTGCTTTTGCCAGAATTTTCTTTGCATAACCTGATTGTTTGAGTTCAACAAATCCTTCTCCTTGTTTAACTTCGATACCCAGGTAGTAGCTTAGCTGTCCAAGGTTGCTCATCTCAAATTTGCAATTCATCTGCTTCTTAAAATCTTCAATAGCATCCACATCCGAACCTGTAACAAGAATGTCATCGACGTATACAGCAACTATAACAACCTTTTGCCCATCCCGTTTCGTGTATACTGCATGCTCATATGGGCATTTAACAAAACCCATTTCCTCCAAGCTTTTACCGAGCTTAGTGTACCAAGCCCGAGGGGCCTGCCTTAGGCCATACAAGGCTTTAAAAAGTCTGTACACTAAATTCTCTTGACCCCTTACAACGAACCCTTCTGGTTGAGCCACATATACCTCTTCACTAATTTCGCCATTCAAGAAGGCAGTCTTCACATCAAGATGTTGCACATCCCAGTTGTTCTTGGCAGCCAATGCTAACAGCATCCTAACAGTTTCAAGTCGAGTTACTGGAGCGAAAATCTCGTCAAAATCAGCCCCATGCTCTTGCACATACCCCTTTGCTACAAGTCTCGCTTTGTACTTAACAATTTTCCCGTCAGCATCCTTTTTTACTTTGTAAATCCACTTCAAACCTATGACCTTGTGACCCTCTGGTAATTCCACCAACTTCCACGTTTCATTCTGTTCAATGGAATCCATCTCCGCCCTCATTGCTTGTTTCCAGTTTCGCTCCCTGTTGGCTTGAGCAAAATTCGTTGGTTCTTCTGCCCCCACGTACAACAATTCTTCTTCCAGTTCCATTTCCTCAGAATCATTGTACACATCACTTAAGGCTCTGGTCTTTCTTGGTTCACAGCTGTCGTCGTAATTGTCTGGATTTAGCTTAGTAGGTGACCGTACTGGCGACATGACTTGGTCTCTCTCGACATCCCCTGTATCATTACTTCTTGGACTAACTGGTTCATTTTCCCCTTCGTTACTTTCATCAGCCACATCAAAAACATTTTCTGCATACGCATCTGCTTCTGCTACCGAATCCCAAGGCCATGTTTTACTTTCTTCAAACGACACATCTCTGCTAACATGTACTCGATTATTAACAGGATCATAGAGACGATAGGCCTTAGTGCCGGGTTCCTTTCCGAGATTGACCATGGGTCTGCTTCGATCATCTAATTTCTTTACTTGCACATTGGGAACTTTCATGTGACTGAGACACCCAAAAACTCGTATGTGATCCAACTGAGCCTTTTTTTTCGTCCAAGCGGTATACGGTGTCATTCCTGTCAAGGCACGAGTCGGTAACCGATTTAAAACATAAACTGAATGTCTTACCGCTTCTCCCCATAAATTTGCAGGTAATTTCATTTGCTTGAGAAAACTCCTGGCCATTTCAACCACTGTTCTGTTCCTCCTTTCTACCACCCCATTTTGTTGGGGCGTGTACGGGGCCGTGTAGTGCCTAGTGATTCCTGCCTCCTCACAATATGCTTTAAACTCGTTGGATGTGAATTCTCCTCCTCTGTCTGTCCTCAATACTTTCACTTTTCTCTCTGGTTCATTCTCGACCAATGCCCGAAATTTTTTGAATGCATCTAATGCCTCGTCCTTGCCCTTCAATAGATAAACCCACATAATTCTACTAAAATCATCCACAAGAAGTAGGAAATACCTGTTCCCTGCTGCAGTTGATGGAGAAATAGGTCCGCAAAGATCCGCATGGATTAATTCCAAGACTCGTGTGGCACTAAACTTTGCTTGGGCTGGAAACGGCTTTCTGGTCTGTTTTGACATCAGGCAATCAGTACATGTATCTTTCGGCTGGACTATCTTCGACAAACCTCTCACCATTTGATTCTTCGATAAGAGTGACATAGCTTGATAATTGACATGCCCGAGACGAGCATGCCATAGTCTCGATACCTCTTCAGCCTTTGACATCAGACACATAGACTTGCAACTCTCAATAACTAATTTGTAAAGCCTGTTTGAAGACCTCTTAACCTTCATCAAAAGTTCATTCTTCTCACCATACACCCACAGAAACTCACCTCGAATAATAATCTTGTTCCCATCTTCTGAGAGTTGACCGATACTTATGATGTTGTTGCACAAACTAGGGATATAGTACACTTCATGAATCACACGCTCGTCTCCATTCTTACATCGAAATGTCACGGATCCCTTCCCTTGAATTTTCACTTTCGAGCCATCTCCAAACTTAACCACCCCTGTGATTCCTTCATTTAGTTCCGTGAATTTAGACTTGAATCCCGTCATGTGATTACTTGCCCCATTGTCGAGATACCAGACGTTTGTTTCAATTCCGTTTCCTCCATTGTTGGGTAACTGTGATGGCACAACCTTGCTTTCATTAACCATCATCAAGTCACCATCCGATTTGCTTTGTGCTGCTAGGAGAAGCGCAGGTTCATCATCATCTATCTGTGATATATTCACCTCCTGTCTTTGGTCTCGATTGCGCTTGGGTTTTCTACAATCACTAGCAAAATGACCAAGCATGTGACAATTAAAGCACCTGATTCTGGACTTGTCTCTTCCACGACCCCTCTGGCCTTGTGAATTTTCTGTGCTGCTTTTGTTTGTACGATTTAGCCACTCCTCTCTCGTGAGTAATAGCTTCTTTTCCTGACCCTCTCTCTTCTCCCATTCTTCTTCGGTGAGCATCAAACGACCTTCACTCGGTTCTGCACTTCCCTTCAGCCTCTCTTCATAAGTTTTGAGCGCACCAATCGCCTCCTCCATCGTCATAGTCTCCAGGTTACCAAACTGTTCCATGGTTGACGTAATTTGAAGAAATTTCTTTGGTACGGCCCGCAACAATTTCTTGACAGCATATGACTCCTTCACCTCTTCACCCAATACCCTGATGTTAGTCACTACACCATTCAATGTCATGGCGAAATCATCCAGCGAATCCGTTTCTTTCATGGTTAACGACTCAAATTCCGACTTGAGTGTTTGTATCTTTGCACTCTTCACTTTGTCAGCACCTTGACATAACGTTTTGAGGGCATCCCAGGCCTCCTTGGCCGTCTTCTTGTCTGCAAGCGTGAGTAACATATCCTCGGCTATCCCTTGGTACACCATGGCTAAAGCGATCTTGTCCTTTTTGTCCACAACCGGAGTTTTAGGATCACTTGGTTCAATCGCTTCCCACACCTCATGAGCCTGCATCACCACTTTCATTTTCAAAGCCCACGTTGTGTAGTTACTTCTGGTTAGCATTGGGTAACTCAGCCCGAATGCTCCACTCTTTCCCTTGTTACCATTAGCCCCTGTCTCCATTGGCTCTGATACCAATTCTTGCAATACAGTTTGATTAATCGAGTACTAAATATAAGTGTTTGATTATGAAACTGATAAACAAAGAACACCAGATGCTTTTCTGAGAACTGCTTGCATTAGTTCAGAAAGGGAAATACTACATGAATATATGGAAGAAAGACAACTGCTAAAAATTAGGACACACCCAAACAAACTTCCTAAGTGGACTCTGGCATAAGCCCATTATTCTGCACGATCCTACAAATTAGCTAATCCTGATATGACCAAATCAAATGATGCAGCAACGACTAAAATAAAACACGGACACATAATTTATTTAAATAAAAACTCCTAGTTTGAGATTATATTGCAACATGCTCCACCACTATGTGCATTTAAATTACATCGACAAGCACACCGCCTTGGTCACGATGATTGAAGTAAGGAGAGGTGCAATACATGATCAATCGTTTTAGTATTTCTTGGCCGCGAAAAGTTGCTTAGTAAATTTCATGATTTCAACAAGTAATGGAGAAAAAGCTTCATCATTCAAGGATTTAATTTTTTGTTTAGACGGTAGAGACCACTGCCAGGTTCAAAGATGCTCCTATCTTCCTGCATATATTGGTAATTTTGGTATCATCTCCATATGTAACATATTTCATTCAGCAACATATAAACACATTATTTAGCAACAAAAAAAAACATATAAACACATTCAAAGGCGGATCAAAGTACATGCCTATCGGGACATGCTTCCGGAGAATTTTTTTTAATCAAGGCATGAAGCATCTGTATTTCCTGCATCCGCCCCTGCACATTATTTGTTGTGAAATTTAACACAGACAATCAAGTATGTATCAACTTGGAGTTTCCTTTTATAAGTATTCAGAGAAAGGATAGGTCGATGTCGAAATCGAAACTCTATTGACGTGTTGTACTTGTATGGTTAATAGAGAGAAAGGAGGACTTTCAAAATCACAATTTCAAACCACATGTTGCCATCTTTCTTAGATGCAGCAGTTTCTAACTTTGCCAGTAAGGGCAGCAGGACAACAAAACCAGAAGGTTCACTACAATTTTAATTACTACAGTTGATGCAAACTGGCTGAAATATTAGAGCACAAGAGAAGGTCACTTCTACCATCACCTCTAGGATGCATAAGAACCCCTATTAAGATTGTCACACCTAACAGCCACAGCGGCAACATGTAGTGTAAAAACATTTAAATTACTATTATTCCCTCGTTATTTCAGTTCATGAGGTAGCAAAAAGATTATTACAGTCAATAAAAGATGAATAAAGTCGATGACTGTAAAGTTCATCAGTTGATTTCTACCAGGAATAAGAGGTACTACAACACTTGCATCAAGAGCTCTGGCAAACTTTTCACGAACTCAAACTCAAGGTATTGTTAGAACCAGTGTTCAGATATGCAATTGCCAATTGACATGCTTACTGTTGAGTAAAAGAAGTTGCTTGTAAGCGTATACTAGCGATTCTCTTAGTCTCATGCACTGGAGTTCTCGGAGAAATCAAAATCAGGAATTAGTATTTGATATCAACAAGAAAAGTACAACACATGCAGGGAAAAAGGAATACAAAAGGGTCACATTTTACCTAGAGCATGAGGAGCTCTACCAAATTCAAAGAAATGTATGATTTACCCTATAATCTAAGAACAGGAAACAGATTGTACTTCTTGCTAACCTTCCACCCTTTTGCAGACAAGGCTACAGAGATTGAGGTCTCAGGGATGCTTGCTGTTTCCCTGAAAACTATCAAGTGCAAAATCAAGCTAGATACTGTTTCACCAAGGACAAGATGCAATGAAGCAGACAATATTAGTCATTTTATATTCACTGCTCTAGCTGTCTCACATATATACTAAGACAATATATTTGTAGATTTGAAAGTCCCAGACCAAACAAATCGAAATCCATTTCAGGAGTACAAGTAACATGAAACTGAAAAGAAATCACTACACAATGACTAAAACATGCATCCTAAGATGCTGAAGCAACATATGTGAGACAGGCAAAACTTCTTTACCATGAAGCAAAGTGCAACAACTGCATGGAAGAAAATAACACAGTATATCAAGAAACAAAAGAAGTGCACAAGGGCTTCATACTATTGCTTCACTTTCTCAACTTCCTTAACAAAAGTTACAATATTTTACATAGACAAAACCAGATAGATGCCAAAACTCCTACAGTCAGTAACAACACGAGCAAATATAACATGCTACCTCCCAACAAAAGTATATATGCTATGGTATAATATAGTAAAACCTTTTGCTCTCTCATTTTCCTAAACGCTCAATTTTCCACCTTGTATCTATGCATTCCAGGAAATATTATCCAATTCTTAAATCAGCGGTCACTTCTCTTCAAATTCAACATCAATGACATCCGAGTTTGAGCTTGAGGAACCTGTGCCCCCTTGTGGCTGCCACACAATTTTACTGCAACGTAAACAGCGGACTGTTTTGGTTTTGACTCCCACAAATGGGCTTTCGCAGGTAGGACAAGACCCCTGTCGATAGAATCGACAAAACCAATCAGTATACAACTATACACATCTGGCTTTCCCAAAAGATATTACGGCAACTGACTAGAATACTTTAACATCTATATCAATCACATTTATACATGAGGAACCATTCTAAAAACCATACATTATGAACCGTCTAACCCTGAAAAAGATCTTCTATTAAACCAAACCCAGAAAAGTACTCCCCTTTATACCTTCAATTGTGTGGCAGACAATAAAATTTAAAATGTGAATT
The DNA here is from genome assembly GCA_030848705.1 of Heracleum sosnowskyi. Taxonomy (NCBI): domain Eukaryota; kingdom Viridiplantae; phylum Streptophyta; class Magnoliopsida; order Apiales; family Apiaceae; genus Heracleum; species Heracleum sosnowskyi. Next base: position 18,114,013 of record CM061237.1, read on the forward strand.
TTCCTTGTAGAACTTTTTTCAAACTATAGGATGAATTTGTGTTGATGCTTATGCGAATATCTAATATAAGCAATATTTCTTTCTGCCTCTGTTTAACAAGATTTCAAGTCCATACTGAATATACTGCAAGTCAAAATTCTGAATCTTATTATTAGTTGCATATAAATGCAATTTCCATAACACTAGCACTCATAAGGGTGGAAAAATTTTGACACGGCCCAAAACCCGACAAGAAAAAAGTACGAATTAAGGTCGGGAATTTTGAGTTTCTGGTTGGGCTCGTGTTGGGTCAAAATTAACCTGAAAAAATCGGGTCAATTTCGGGTCAACTCAAAATACCCAGCACCAACCTAGTTGTAGTGTATTTAACTTTTATGCATTTTGATTTTAATGGCCTTATCTATTACCATGACCCATCATTAATATTGTTAAGTCTGGCCCACCATGTAACATGATTCTTTGTTTTCAACACAGCTGAAACCCTTTCTAAATTATTATTTTTACCGGCGCTCTCAAATCTCAACCTCCCATCTACATCTCTCTTCCTCTCTCATTATATATACACAGTTACACACACACACACACACACACATGTACTTTCCCAGATTGTTTATTAATCCATTCTATGATATCCTACAACTCTACGATTCCTTACACATACCTTTGATGTATGCAATTTATGAAGAAACTCTATAACTGTTAGATCTGTAGAAACGACTAGGAGCTTATTGATGAAATTGCATGTCCAAATCTTTGTATATATGCATTTGTATATGCATATGTGTGTTGAAACCTGGCATTTTCTTGGTTCTTCTACTCTTTTTTGCTAGCTTATTGAATTTTGTTGAGTTGTATCACTTTCATGTCGGGTTCGGGTAAACCAGGACCCAAGCCAGTCGGGTTCGTGTATATTATTTCAACCTGTTTCAGGTTCGGGGTTGAGTTAAAAATAGGATCGGGCACAGTCGGCCCGACACGAATGCGACCCATTACCCGAATTGCCACCCCTAGGCACTCATATGATTTCAACAATCACATCATCATGAGTGATAATCTTTTTAAAAAAAAATTAAAATTGTAAAGTGCAGCTCAATTTAACATAAATCTTTCTTTCAACTCAAACCCCATTACAATCTAGCATTCCTGCTCACACAGCATCATATCTTTCAACTTAAAACTTAAAAGTAGTCTATTCATTTCAATAAGAACACCGGACCTCTAGACTTTTGAAGGAAGACAATCAATGAAAAGTGGCAAACTTTTGCAAAAGTATAATTTGACTAGTGACCTGCCGTCTAAAGCAAACTGGCAATCAATATTGTACATGATAGATGTTAGTAGTTTATGGAAAAAACAAATTCGGTAAAAAACAAATATTACAGGCACATAATACTAATGATACAACTAGTTTTTAGTCATCTTGTTGTAATAATAATTAGATTTTATGAAGCATGTATTGGAAGTAGGATAAATATCCTGCAATGATAAGAGCAGTCTACTTCCCCAAAAATAACAAAATGCAAGCACCTCATTATCAATTAACGCAATAGTAAACATACAATAAAAATTAAAATCAACGGAAACCAGATTTTACCTTGACAAGGAAAATCTTACCAAAAACCCCCATCAGGATAGGAGTAGCAAAAGGTAGGAACCACACTGTGAATAATGCAACCCGAAATAGCCATCCAGATAGAAAAAACCACAAGAAGAAGATCACCTACATGTACCAACATAAATTAATGAGGCATAATGGCATATATAAGTTTTCATATAAGAAGCGTACCTACAGTAAGAGGATGCTTAACAAATACAGTAATTTTGCATCAACTAGGCTACTGTTCCCTTATATTTAATAAATAATATAACACCTCATGTAGCATACCAACAATAACATCCCCTGTGTTCTAGATTTTAAATTTGTAAAGGAACATCTAGACAAATCTCCATTCTCCTTATATCGATAGAAGTGGGACTGCATGTTAGTATTAAACATTCTATAGTTTCCACAATACAACCATGAAATAAAGGGATAAACTGAAAGTGATATCAGATTTGGTAAGCTGTAATCTTGATTTTTGTTGTATTCATTAGACCGGAAGAAAAAGTTTGTAGTTGTACAGCATTAACGCCATGACCAAATTTAGGCAAACAAGGTAATCTAGTCGAATGTTATACTACACATTTGATGGACCAACGAATGAGAAGTCACCAACATTATGTCCCCGGACAATTTAAAATTTATATAGTTGCATCTAAAAACAGTTAACATGGTGTTCCGTTATCTTATTTTCGAGATGAAAATTATTAATGACAAATATAAAGATATTGTAAGTTTAATAATACTAAAATGCTAAGAAAACGAGTATGCACCACGCAAATTGAAAGAGACTAGCCAAGTTGTTACTATCATTGGTACCATTCCTTTTATGTTTCTATATCTTTAATCATAATATGATTATCATGAGCTAAGCTATTTATTTTTTTCCCGAGATTCAACAATAGACGACAATACATACCACGATTCCTTGTCCTGGCGTAGTATCGAAAAAGTGAGTAATCCGCTGCCTGTACTGTTGAATAACAAACAAATATAAATCTTCTATACGTCACCATAACCAATCATTTTGCATAAATTAGCATGAAATCAAAGACAACACTAATCGACAACTCTCACCGTTGGTTATCATATACAAAATTACAACCAATTATTTCACATGACCTAACCTATATTCGAACACACCTAAACTCATTAGTACACATACGTCAATTAAACTTATCAATGCACAATATATATCAATAACAAATCCAGGATCATTTCACATATATTTACACAAATATCAACTAAACATATCAATCAATTAATCATATCAATACGCAATCAATTCACATAACTTAACCTAAAATCATGTACAACATTAGTCAAACCAAACCGATAAGTGATAACACACAGCTAAAGCCAACTTCCACTAAAATCATTTCACATAAAAATACACTTATATCAAATAAACTTATCAATACGCAAATCGTTTCACATAAACTAACCAAAAATTTCCCCACATTAATCAAACAAACCAATAACTCACACGGAAAGCCAATTTCTACTAAAATCACTTCACATATAAATTAACTAATCATTACACAATCATTTGACGTAAATTCAAACACAACATTTATCGAACCAATACGATAACTCGCCAATTTCTACTAAAATCATTTCACATATATACACACACATACATCACTTAACTAACCAATCCACAATCATTTCACATACATTAACCTATAATCAAACACTAAAAACATTAATAGAACCGAAAAAACTCTCACCAAAGGCAAAAACCTATTAACATCAAACCTAAAATCCCTCCACTTATCCGTAATTCTCAAATCACGATCAATCTCCTTAGCGCGATACTTCGCCGACTCAGCAACTTCACCTAATCGCCGCGAAACCTCGAATTTCCGGTCAATTTTCTCGGAAAACTTCTGAACTTCGTAAGCGAACTGCTCGAAACCTTCGTTGGCGCTTCGCCAGAAGTCTTTCCAGAGCTCACCGGAGTTGAAACGGCTGGAGAAGTCGTCGAAATTGCTGCGGCGAGACGCGCGGAGAGAAGTGGAGTGGCGCGTGGAGAAAAGGTGACTTGGAAAATGGAGGTTTTGTGACTTGGAAGGCAGGGAGGTGCGCCATGGAAGGCTTGTCGCCATGGATATTTGTGAGGTTGTGTAAGTATTCGGTGCCCAAAATTAATGTGTTAAATACTCCAAATTTTTCTTTTTCTTGTTTCGTAAAATATTTCAATTAAAGCGAATTTTATTATAATTATTATGCCATTAATTTATATGGCATACTCATATAAATAACCTAAACATGTATTTAGGGATACATTTCCCTATACATATTATATTACGAGACTAGATTTATAAAATCGAATTAAAAGATAAATAGATAAGATGAATAAGCTAATAGATGAATTATAAAATTTTCATTCAAATGACGATTGTCCTTTTAGGTGAAGAAAATTTAATAAATTTAACAATATGATCTAGAATATTATAATTTATTGTGATTTACCTGATTAAACTCAAATAAGAAAATTAAATTCAAAACAAATTATTAAATATGAGGAAAGATTTACGTGTATACATTATAATAATTACGAGCATGCATTCGCTATTCCTATTCAACGAAAGTTTTTTAGTTAACGTTTTCTTGAAATTACTCACGATTATCGTAAGATTATAATATATGTTAATACTAATTTAAAATTATGTGTCTCTTTCTTCAAAAAGACATAAATGTTTATGTAATACTACCTCCGTTCTTCTCATTTTTTTATAATTTTTTTACACGCATTTTAAAACGAGTGTTAAAATGCATGTCGAGTCCCATAAATACGAAGTAAGGAAGTAACAAGTATATGAGATATACTAGAGTAACAAGCACTCCCTCCGTCCCACCCATTTCTTTACACTTTCTTTTTTGGGAAGTCCCGTCCAATTTTTTTACATTTCAAAACTTTCCTAAAATAGTAAAATTTTATAATATAAAAATCAACTACTTCCACTACTTTCCTCCACTTTACTTACTTTATACTTTAAATATTGACGGGTCCCACCACTTTAATCCTTTTTTTTACTCTTCTCCATTACTTTACCTATTTTCGTTAAACTCCGTGTCCAATCCAATTAATAACAATTGGGCGGGACGGAGGGAGTACATAAATGTATATCCATTTTGAAAGCATATCTACCTCATATTAAAAACAAAAAACAGTTCATGTCACCTAAGATTAGGTGTCGCTCTCTTGTTATTTTGATGACATCAACATGCGATATGTGTCATTTTCTAGTTAAGTTTAAGTTTTCATAAATTTTCTTCTAATTTTCTCTCTTCCGAATTCTCTCCCTCCTCTCATTCTGTTTCTTACCTTTTTTTTTGTTTTTACTTATTCTCCTAAGAATAATTCTCTTTCTTCCCCATATTTCATTTTTGATATTTTCTTCCTCATGTTATTTACACAAACATATACTATAACAATTTGTGTTATATATTTTATAATTAACTTGCTTATAACCCGTACAATGTATAGATTTTCTTGATATATTTTATTAATTAAATAATTGAAAGAATAATTAAAATACATATTGTATGATATATTTTCTGTATAATAACAATTTATCTACGATGATGTCAAAACATAAACTCTTACCACTTTAACTATATGTTTTTAGTAGAAAGAGTTCCCCCGTAAAAGAATTTGAAGAGTAAGCTAAGCAGGTGAAGTGCAAGAATCTGAAAATTGAAAAACAATTGTAATTAATTATTTTCCAAAATACAATTATCAAAAGAAGAGGCCCAACACAGTACCGTTTGGGCCTATCCTTTACACAACCAACCAACAAGTCACAGCTAGAAAGGTAATGGACCAAGAAGTGAATAGCAAAGATGGTCCAAGTAGAAGATCGCTTAATAATGAGTTAATTCTACAAGAGCTAGCTCTGCTGCTCTGCAGACTGCAGAACTTGATGAATAGGTCACCCCTCAAGAAGTTGCAAATTGCATGGTCGTCCCGGCACTGGAGTCTCTGCCACAGTCACAATTAAACTTGATTGGAAGACACCAAACTTCTCCAGGAACATATTGATCAGGTCACCAGCAGCATAAGAAACGCCCGAGGCCATCAGCGCAGTAACAACATAGTACGCTATAGTTTTTACATACGATCTTGGTGCCCTCTGAACATAAGCCTTTCCAGCGGCTAGTATAATGATGCCCAACAGTGCAACTGCTGCAACAGCTAAAAGTTTGAGGTCCCTGTCATCGCTCCTTTGGAAAGAGAAGCCATACACAGCAGGAGGTATTAAGCCAAATGTAAGGTATGATAAAATAGCCAAGACTGCATGAAGCAGGAAGTTTCTTCTTCGGCCCAGTACTTCATGGTACTGGTCTATTTGCTCAGCTGATTGATCGGATGCCTCAGCCTTCTGATCATTTTTCAGATCCCAAAGCTGACTACATGCATAACAAGACTGTGAAGCTGACTGATTCCCTAAAAGGTTAATTTTCTAAATTATCCTGAAAATTGTTTTTCTGTTGACAAGTTTACGTCTAACTTATTAGCTACTCAACATTTTCTTATTCTTTTAATAGTCTTCAATGAAAAGGATGCAAAATACATAGCTAATGTTCTGAATCGTATAGTACTACTACTTGTAGTATGTCAAATTATTAGTCTACTCAAATCGAATAACAACCTGAACTTTTAGGATTATCAAATTAACCATCTATATCTGCTAGCTTTAGTCTTGCATTTAGTTATTCTTCAATGAAAACATTTACTTACGTCGTGACCAATGATGAATAGTCCTCCGATAAGATTAGCCAGTCCCAAAGCGAAAACATTCACTGCAATAAAAGACATGTTAGTAGCTCCCTGATTATGACACCAGCTTTAGCATATTCGATCTAAAAAATTAGGGATTATAAGTACTAAATGTGCAATTTCAATCCACATTTTAAAAAACTTACGTGTAGTGACATTAGAGCTAGCCGCAGATGACACAACAACAAGGCTTGTTACTGATTCTACTAAACCTCCATATACAATGCTTTTAATTATCTCCACCCCTTGAATTCCGTCTGTAGATGTGCCTCTTTGTTCAATTATTTGGATTCGAGTCTCAAGATCTTGCAAATTTCCAGTTTCTGCTGGATCTGTTAAATCCTGTACTCTTTGAGCAGCAAGCGGTTCAACTTGACAGGTTTCAGCAGTCATCTCTTCACCGACTGCATTACATTAAAAGAACATATCTATACCAGCACATTTGCAAGTTAAACAACTTACAAGATGTAAAACGATGCATTTTCTATAACTTTTATTTGGCAGTTTCACATTGACCTTGCGGTCTATAACTTTCATACGTTAGAATGTGATCTCTGCCTGTGTATAATTATCTTACGATATCTCGGATCAAAAGGGAAACAGGAATTTTGAGAGTGTACAATTAAAGCTAGGGAATGAATGACTAAAACCTAAAATATATATTGAGAGTGTCTTGATGCAATGAATTTGCAAGTGTAACAGCTGATTGGTGTATAGTGCTAGTAATTGCATCAAAATAATGTTTAATCTCTGTGATCCTGATACAAGTAATAAAAACTTCGTAGCAAGATCACATGAAAGCATGCAGAAGAGGAATTTTGGTTCAGTGCTTCCAACAAACAATATGTTTTATAAATGGATTGAACTAAAGAGTAGGATAAGACACAAAAGACAGTTCTAGAAGCACAACATCGGTTTCGATGAGAGAATGCAGTAAAATTCTTCAAAAATCAAGGTCAATCAATGTCTACATTGCTGATTATCTTGATACGGGAACCATAGGTTAATTTTTCAGCAGATATCAAATTTAGAGGATCAAATTATTAATTTAATGAAAATAATAGATGAAGTCGCAGAATTTTTCGAGCTCACGAGCTAGTTTCTTTCAATGTCAATTACTTAACAGATGGTGGCATACATACATTGCTACTTTACTCCAGAAGGTACTTACTTCTGTCTGACTGGAAAAGAGTGGATAACCAGCTTTTCTTCACAATTGATGTTTGTGGATGATCATGAAAATTATCCCCGTCTCTTCTATCTCCAGACACTCCAAGCAACTTGAAGTCATTACCTACAATATAGATAGAAGGATAAGCATATTGCCTGTAGTATGAGACCAGCTGTTCAAGCATTCATATGTGAGAATGTGATCTCTGACTGTATAAAATTATCTCATGATATCTCAGACCGAAAGGGAAACAGGAAGTTGAGGAAAAATAGATAGTATTGGCAATCTGCATAGACTATCCAACTCTGATTGTCCGTGAAATAATAGGGCATTGCAGGAACATGTATGATAAACTAATAAACTATCAACTATCAAGTCAAAGAAATAGCAAGAAATGTAATGCCATCTTTTTTTTGTTTCTGTATCCGCACCTTTGTTCTTACTTAATAAAGTATCTGATAATTCTCCGCTGCCAACCAAATGAATATCATATTCTATGAACCTTTTGGACGAAGGAGACACAACTTTGTCTCCACCTTCCCTGGATTTGATTTCACTCTGGACAATCTCTCCATCAGCATTAATTTCAGGTGAGGGAGCTTCATCCTCTGAGGTATCCCCAATCTGTTTATTCATAATCATAGAAACTTGATCTTCAAGATATTCATGGCCTCCAGGTTTTCCCAAACTAACTTTTTGATGAGGTAAGTTATCAATTCCGCCCTCTGTAGATCCTTCAGCACCAGTTTTTACAGGTTCTCTGCCATAATTGGTCGGAGCATGAGAGGAAGATTCATGTATTGCTGAAACTTTAGGGATAAGCACTTCAGTGTCATCTGTTTCCACATCTGCCATACCACCAACTCCAACATTTCACTCAAGAATAGTGGATTTCACTCAACATCTGCCTAAAATATATATTGAGAGTGTCTCAATGCAATGGATTTGCAAGTGTACCAGCTGATTGGTGTTTAGTGCTAGTAACTGAATTAAAATTATGTTCAATCTCTGTGATCCTGATATAAAGTAACATGAAAGCATGCAACAAGCATGAAGGAGGCTAGTGACCGGGGTGGAGTTTTTGTTCAGTCCTTCCAACAAACAAGAAGTTTTATAATTGGAATTGAACTATAGAATAGGATAAGACACAAAAGATAGTTCCAGAAGCTCAACGTTGGTTTCGATATGATAATGCACAAAAATTCTTGATAATTTAAGGTCAATCAACATCTGCATTGCTGATTATTCTTGACACGGGAACCTTAGGTTGATTTTTCAGCAGAGATCAAATTTAGAGGATCAAATAATTAATTTAATGCAAATACTAGATGAAGTCACAGAACTTTTTGAGCTCAGAAGCTAGTATCTTTCACTATCAATTAGTTAACAGATGGTGGCTTACACGTTGCTACTTTACTCCATACGGTACTTACTTCTGTCTGGCAGGAAAAGAGTGAAAAACCAGCTTTTCTTCGCAATTGGTGTTTGTGGATGATCTTGCAAATTAACCTCGCCTCTTCTGTCTCCAGACATTCCTAGCAACTTGAAGCCATTACCTACAATATAGATAGAAGCATTAACATATTTAGAGGTTGTGAATATAGGTTTAGTACCTCATCAGGACTTGGACTATACTTTGAGAAAATTATATTTCTTATAATAACCTAGGTTTAGTTGACGAGTGATCTCTTGGCACCTACCCGTCAGAAAATCATGCCAAAAAATCAGTCTACCATGTTTCACCCAGTGTTTGCAAAAGTTAAGAGCATTTCATGTGTAATATCATTATCTTTCGAACTTTAACTTCAGGCAATAATTTTGGTGAAAAGATCCATTGTTATCATTAAAAGAAGTGGAAATACAGCGAACAATTTCTTAGGAAGAAGATAATTCTCCATTACACGAACAATATTTACCTGCGGGAATGAAGATGCTAAAACAAGACAAGCATCTGAATACATCCGGCTCTTGATCTTGATCACAATTATTAGATGTAGGTGCAGCACTGACATCCAAACAAGTATCAACTGTAATGGGAGATGGAATGCTGGTTGTTGCAACTGATGTAGAATTAGGGTCTGACCCTGTACCTTCCTCTAATTTATTATGCTTACCGTCTTCACTTGAATATGAAAGTCTGCGTTTCCTTTTACGGATGATAACCCTCTTGGTGATACAAGATTTGCAGTTGGGACAATACAAGTCATGTGTATCTTGTTCCCTCAATACTCTTTCAACATCCACCTCTGTTTCTTCACGATCGGTCTCATGTAGTAGGCTAGTATCTCCACTTCCTATTTCTTTATAGGCAGAGAACTTAAAATTTTTGTTATCTTCATCAGGAGAAATTTCAGAAGGCAAGAGATTAGAACCAGACAATCTGTCGTGCTCCAATTGTTTTTCAAGTGCAACTTCACTTTCCTGGCTCAAATGCTGTCCCATATCTAAACTCTCTTTTGTCACATCTAATTTCCTGTCACCGTGAATTTCTTCTTGACCAGTGTGTTTAATGCTACTTTGTCCACTTGAAAGTTGTCCGCCACTGCATCCTGTACCTGAATGCACAGAATAAAAACACGTTTCCATTATAAAGTTGTTTCAAATGTAAAGAGGAAATCACCTACCTGAAAATGAAACCCTGTGTAAGCTTAAGAACTTTAAAGTTACTAAACAGAGGGAGGCCTGGAGATTAGGCCTACCCAACGCAGTTGTTTACCTTTATCCTCCCTCTCGGATTTCAAGTGTCTACATGAAATTCTGAAGTATATAACATTGGTGATGGGTATATGTGATACTGTAGTCTCATCTACTGGCAGATGATCAAGATTGTACTCTTTAGTAACTATGCAAAAATATATATAATGTGCTTAGTAGGCGGATGTAAAGATAAGATAGTACTAAATACAGATTATTCAGATAACTTAGTTACAATAGGTAACGCAATTCCCCCTTGATTTTTTATTGCCTTAACTTCAAGGTCTTTTGATTAAATATTAGTTGATTACTTCTTAAATCTAATTAAGACAACAAGGGACTGTCGCTTTGTGATGTTTATTGATGAGTGGAATAGAGAGTTCGTATATCTGGTGCTAATGATTCAGAGTGCAGGTAATGAAAACAAGACATAAGCTTTTCAGAATATTCATGCATCATGCTGCATGCTCCATTTGATCCTGTGTTCTATAGAGAAGATAAGAACGTTTAAAAGATTGTCACGACTACTTCCTATCATATAAATCTGCTGACCTTCAGTTTCATAAGAGAAAAATGACCCTTGTTGATTTACAGTCTGGAAATGTGTTGGCTTATGCAACGGTTGCTTAGAATTCTGAATGTCATCACTAGGAACACGTTCACTTTGGAAGGTCCAGCAGCATTTTCGACATTTCCATAGTCCTTCAGACACAACAGAAAAAAAGGAAATGGATTAAATTTAGTGCTTCTGTCATCTGTAGCAACTCTTGGAGGTATGAACATATATCCCTGTTTCTATGACTGCAAGATTTTCCCACTTGAGTACATTATTATTCGGTATAAGAAGGTCTAGTGGATGAGTTTAGGACATCTACAGTTCTATACAACACTCTGACTATCTGCATAAAGTAAAACATCACTTAGATCGACTTAAAACACAAAATCTTTTACGCAGACTGCAAACTTTCTACACAGTTTGTTTCTTCTCTCCTTTTAGGCCTAATATAGTCACTGCAATTAAAAAAACTAATGTGAACCCGACAAATGACATAATTCAAATCATAGACAAACATGTTCAGGCAACTCTGCCTTCTGTACCTTAATTAAAGCATCATCAAGTAGAAGCAATCACAAATTCAGGACAGAGAGAGAGAGAGAGAGAGAGAGAGAGAGAGAGAGAGAGAGAGAGAGAGAGAGAGAGAGAGAGAGAGAGAGAGAGAGAGGGAGAGGGAGAGAGAGACTGTGAGAGAGAGAGTGAGAGGGCCCATTTTTTTCCCGAATGGACCATAGGAAGGCAGTACGTGCGTTTATTTGGGAAAATATGCATGTAGTAAAATTTAGAGTAAATAGCAGTTTGCACCCCTTTACTTTGGACGTTTTTTCGATTTGGTCCTGAATAATGTTCTGTAGCAGAATGCACCCTTATGTTTAATTATCGCTTCGATTTGCACTCCTTTGACCAAATTCCGTTAATTTTGACTGTCGCCGTTAATTAGAGCAGGGGTAAAATTGGAAAATATATTCCAGAAACGTGTTCTTCGTGTTCTTGAGAATCAAACTCAAATTTGAAGGCGTTATCGGAATCCGATTTCGACACTCTAGTAGTCGAATCGAATCTCTCATCATCCTCTATCCAAATCCATCATCAGAATTCACGTGGGTATGATTTCTGAGTTTTTATTATTTTTAATTATTTAATTATTTTCGAATTAATTGATTTAATTAGGGGGAATCTTTGTTTTCGATTGTTCTTGATAATTGGTGATATGAATGGATTGTGTGTGTTGTGATGAATGTTTTGATGATTTTTAATTGATTTTTGGAGCCTGGAATTAAGCAAATCGAAATTTTAGAAGCTCGCCGGAGTTCTTGAGCTTTTGGTCGGATTTTTGACTCATTCATTGGTTCTTGTTTATGTTTCCAGCATTAGATAGATCGTAGGAAGAGGAATGAATACATGTAATAATTTGTGAGTGTGGTGTTCGTTTTTGACTCGTCGGAAAATCGGCCGACCGCCGGCTTCGCGACTTGGCCGGAATCGGTGAGTGTTTTGGCTCACTTCCGAGCCGCTTTGTTGATGTTTTTGTTGGGGAAATGGTTCGTGTTACGTTCCCCGGTGAAAGCTCGTGTTTTAGACTGATTTGGGCTCGCCGGCGGTGAGGCTATCGGCCGGATTCTGGAATTCTCCGGTTCCGGTGAGGTTGTTCGTCTGATTCCGGCGAGTTTCTTGATTAAGCCACCGTTTGATCCATTTGGTTAGTAAAGTATTTCATGAATAGTGTTTCTGGAATATATTTTCCAATTTTACCCCTGCTCTAATTAACGGTGAAAGTCAAAATTAACGGAATTTGGTCAAAGGGGTGCAAATCGAAGCGATAATTAAACATAAGGGTGCATTCTGCTACAGAACATTATTCAGGACCAAATCGAAAAAACGTCCAAAGTAAAGGGGTGCAAACTGCTATTTACTCTAAAATTTAACAATCTTTTAGTACCTTCGTCATTTTGATAATAAACACATCTCTCAGAGCATTTTGAATCAACCTCAGTCTCTTTTTCTTTTAATTCAACTTGTGAGACTTTAAGTCCTCCATGGTCACTAGACTGAAGCTCCTCCGCCGGCAGTGCATAAACCAAATCATCAACTCCGCCATCATTAATATCCACATTTTTCATATCACCTTCTTCTATATAATTCAAATTATGCCTAGTAGGTGATCAACTCTTCAAGCTCCCACTTCATCTCTGCTTTCTCCATTGATCAACTCTTGTTTTACCCAACTCCTCTGTTTAATGTAAGATATAAAAATGGTTAGTAATGAAGTAATAGTGATGTGCTAACAGCTAACACGCATAAACACATAAAGACAGACTAGTACTAATGTCACCTTTGCATGTTTGTGTTTAATTACAGTATGTAAAGACAACATGGGTTGAGCAAAACTTTCAGGACCCTATGTCATTTTTAGAAAATCGAAGCGGATCCTCATTTTAAATACCAAATAATTTTAAAATCTTATAAATAAAAAGATATTACGATGATTGACAATTTATATCCATTTTTCAACATTTAAATTTTTGAAACTAATTTAAAATTTTATTTTTAAATTTATGATTATTATATATAATGGGTTTTTTTTCATAAATACCCAACCCAAAAAACTTTTTTTGCAAAAATACTATGTGTTTTTTAAATTTTTTGCGAAAATACCAAAATATTTTCAAAAATACCAACTTTTTGAAAATATTTACAAAAATACGGCCTGCAACTATTTTCAACCATATCTGCAACTGCAACAAAAATCAACCACATATGCAACTTTTTAATCAAAAATGATTTTTTTTCCGGCGTCCTGATTTTAGGGTTGTAAACAACCCTAAACTCTAAGTCCGTATACGAATTATTCCTCATTCTTAATATTTTTAAAACCCAATCATTGAAACTCAAAGGTTAACTATTGAAGTCCAGGGGAACGACTTAATCAAGACCACAAGCTTACCAAACATCTTACTAACATTTTTTTTTGAATTCTTAGCTGTTTTTCAATCATTTTTTAAAAAGTTGCTTCTGGTTGCGTTGGTTGCTCACCGTATTTTTTGGTTGGCATCTGTGGTTGATTTTGGTTGCAGTTGCAGATGGTTGAAAGTAGTTGCAGACCGTATTTTTGCAAATATTTTCAAAAAGTTAGTATTTTTATAAATATTTCCAGAAGATGGTAAAATTGCAAAAAAACTTTGAAAAAAATAGTATTTTTGATAATTTCCCTATTATAGTTTATAAAAAAAATTAATAAATGTTGAGGTCTTATATTTTTAGATATGCAAAGACAAATAAATAAATAATGTTATGTAAGAAAAGAAAAGAAAAGTAGGTTGACGTGTTCGTACTAAAGCAAGGTTTAGGTGAGTAACGTTGATCACGGACGTTGCATGCAATTGTGCGCGTGCTAGTATCACAAAAAAAAAATTGATTTATAGCTTAAAAGTGATAAGTCGATGAATTCTTATAAGTTATACGGATGTTTTGATAAATTTACTTATAAGTTAGTTAAGAGTTTGCTAAATTAAATTTGAAAAAATAATTATTAAATATAATGATTTCAACACTTGCATTTTAAATTTAAAAAATATTTAAAAACACAAAGGTAAAAAAATAAAGTATTAAAAAACAAAAAAATCAAGTAATAAGTCAATAATTTCATGAAAATGTACCACATTATTAACCTTCAACTTATCAACATATAAATTATAAGTTGAGATCATAAATCGGGTTGGCAAACACCCCATAAACTCTTATTAACTTATAATATAAAATCAACTAACTCAAATAGGCCCTGTATAAGATTTATATGCATACAAATGCTTATTTGATATAAATAATAGTACAATATTAGAAACCAAATTATTTTAGCATGAGCGAGAATCGAACTCGACACAAGTCTTTCTCATGAGCTATTTGTTAATTTAGACATCCACAAATGACAAATGACTTTGATGCTATATCTATATCTATATATTATAAATTTGTGAATTTCATACTTTAGGTTTGAGATCCATATTTAGGTTCAGATAACATTTTAATATATAGATTTGATCCAATGGACTATCTATTTTAGGCTTGATATCCATATTTAGGTTTGTAGAATATTCATATACTTATTTTGATCCATCTTTAATTATATAAACTTTCTATTTCATTTTTGAATATCATTAATACCATAATAATACTTATGGTAAATTCATTAATTAAAATATAAACTAATCTTTTAATTTTGGGCAATCATTTAATGTAAATTATCTTAAAATATATGTTACATATACAACAATATATAGATAAAAAAAATTTGAACGAATTTATTTTAACATTTAAAACAAAACAGTTATTATACCTTTGATATTAAATCTAAAATTACTTAATTTATTATAATTAAATTATTTTTTTAAATACCCGTGTGTGTAGCACGAGCTATAACCTAGTAACGTTAATGTTATATAGTGCGTGTTTGAAATATCACAAAAAAAAGTTGACTTATAACTTAAAATGAGTAAGTGTCATCTAAGTGATAAGTTGATAGAATTCTGAGCACTATAAATTTTTCTGATCTTCTCCGGCTCAAACTTCTCTCTCAGTAATTGCTACTATGAAATAACCTGACTGAGGAAGACACTGCCTCTCTCTTAGTAATTGTAGTCTTTTGTTTTTGAAAACTATCGAACCAAAATCAAAAGAATTAATCTTGGCCGTCCAATTTTCAATCAACCTGACAAACAAAGAAAACTTTTCACCCACTTTATGAATTGAAAACTATCGAATAATAAAGTAATAATTACATTCGATGGTTTTTAAAATAAAAACTATCGAATGGAACTTTTACTTTATTAAAGTTTTCATTCACTTTAAGCTTTTCATTCGATGGTTTTCTAATTTAGAAAACTATCGAACATTTTCTTTTGTTAGCCTTTTAGAAAAGTTCCAGGGTGTTTAAGTTTTAGCCTGTATCATTTTTTTCTGAGGCGATAAAACAACTTGATATTTTCAGTGCCGTCACCTAGTGCAACTGGTCTGGTTCACAGATGAATAACACTTGATCAATTCTTCTTTTATGTCTTCAATTCAATGCTGCTGATACGTCCCTTGTCGTTCTGGTTGCTTCATTTAAATCACTGAAATCTCGTGGTACTTAACCCTAAATCATTCACTTACTTCTGTCGTCTTGAAAGTCTTGTTTCTTTTGCTGTCACTGAGGCTTGAACATTTTCATGAACTTCTTTCCGTGACATGTTTACGGACTTCAAGAATACATAACGTATTTTGATTTTTTGAGTTTACCTTTTCTTCTTTGATTCTGGATTCCTGTGCTTCTGTTAATACTATTGTCTGTCTTGTCCTTTGTTGAGTTGTAGTTATCTCTTTTACATCTTATGTTACATTATGCTTTACAGATATATATATTTTCTTTGCTTCCGGTGATTGTTTCATCATTACACTAAACTAATGCCATAAAATCTCATCATCATCTTGAATTTGTGTGTGATGATCATCAGAAAAATAAGTATTGCCTTTCATATGAAGAGTTCTCCAAAAAATATGGACATTATTCAACTCGATGCCCTTTCCTTCCTCATCCAATAACCTCATCTCATGCGCGCATGGAAGACCATGTTCACTAATTCGCTTGAATTTGAAACCCTGATATTTTGATGATAACACTAACAGCAAGCTGGCTTAAGTGTATTATACTAACATGGTTTTGCAGGAAATAAAAGCTATGTATTTTTCTAACAAAACATGTTGTAGCAGCTAGCTGGCAGACTAATTTTCTATGCAGGTAGCAAGCTGTCAAAGTAATTTTGTATGTAGTCAGCAAGCTGGCAACACTTCCAGCAGATAGAGTTTCATTCCTAATTTATAGGAAATTTTCTAGGAAACGTTTTGTAAGGACTCTATATGATATATAAGGTATATATATATATATGGGCTCAAATATTTTCAAATATATTATATATATATATAGTTCCTAAAATAAAGGAAGTTGATATACGTTGGTGATTATCTAACAACTTCTATTATTTTATGGGCTTTACAAACCAGATTGAATTTGTCTTTCTTAACGTTCCTTCTCTAACTCATCTGGTTTCTGATTTCTGAACGTTGATTTCATGAACGTTGGTTTGAATTAATCAAGGAACACAATACGTGAGACTTGGTAGTCAAGACCGTTAGGTGTTGATCGATTAATTCAAAATCATTGTTTCATTATAAAAAGACTTGTGCTGTTTTCATTCTAGCTGTTGGACTACATTCAAAAAAAAACACAAGTGTTTTACAAACTGATTTGATATATCTTTTATATACTTTTGAGCTCTAATATATATTACAACTTATATCTTAAGTTAGAGTTCATAGTTTCAATTGTAATTGAATATACTTGTATTGTTCAACTTGTAAGTTGGTAGTTGCTGGTTTTGTAAGCTTGGGAAACAAGGGTTCAAGGAACTTGATAGCTAGAGGAGTTTATACTTGGTTTAGTATAGTACTTAGAGAGCTGTGTTCAAGGAACAAGGCGTTTCAGCAAGCTGCAAACAGTAACAGGGAGTTCAGGGAGATATATTATTGTATTGTGTAGTTGTAATTCACTTTGATCAATAATATATTCCTTTGCCGTGTTGGTAAAGGACCAGGACGTAGACCTATAGGAGATAGGGGTCGAACCTGGCTAAAATTGCTGTGTGTTCTTTATTTTCTGCACATTTTCTATACTGCTGTGAACAACGTAGCTAGCTGCCAATTTATATTCTGTGAACTCAGTAAGCTGCCAGACAGCAAAACAGACTGATTTTTGCTTTTTCAGTCACATAACTTGGTAATATTTAAAAACGGTCATTGTTAGTCATAACACCTATTCACCCCTCCCCTCTAGGTGTTGATTCTCAATTGGTATCAGAGCTTTGGTATACTAATCTTTCTGTAACAGGAAAAGTATCGATCAAATGGCTGACAATTATCCCGAAGGAAAGTCTGACTACCGAGCTCCTCTCCTCACTGGAACGGACAATTACAACTGGTGGAAAGGGCGTATGGAAACATATTTATCCAGAGATCCACTTGTTCTAAGGGTTGTTCAAAAGGGTCCATATGTATTTCTTGACAAAGATGGCAAAGATAAGGATGTTGATGATCTTACTACCGATGAATTGATCAAGTTTGGCTATAATGGAAAGGCAAGAAACTCTCTCATGAATGGGCTTAATCAAGCTGAGCATGACAAGGTATCGTCTCTTAAATCAGCAAAGGAGATGTGGGATGCATTGGAAACTTACCATGAAGGCTCAGCATCTTTGAAGAAGGTCAAACTCAGCAAGTTAATGAATGAATTTGGAAATTTTAAACTCAAAGAAGGAGAATCTATCAAAGAAAGTCAAGCTAGATTTCAAGTGAACATCAATGCACTTAAGAGACTTGGCAAAAAGATTCCTCAAGATGAAATCAATATGAAAGTTCTAAGTGCGGTGCCATTTATTTATGAACCCAAAGTTACTTCCTTGGAGTCTTCTTCAAATCTTGAAACTATGGATCATCTAGCTGTCTTTGCTGAGCTAGAACAATTTGAAACCAAGATACTTGAAAGCAAGGTGGAATCTATTAGAGCTCCAGTCGAAAAGATGAAGAATCTGGCCTTACACTCCAGTAGCAGCAAGCTGATCTCAGATGCAGAATCAGAATCTGATGAGGAATTGGCTCTTATGTCCAGAAAAATCAAGAAGATGATTGAAAAGAGGAACAAGCTGAAGAAGGAAAAAGGAAAAGCTTTTGGAGCAAGAAGAGAGTCAAGAGATTCAAAGGATGTTGCATGTTTTGAATGTGGGAAGAAAGGACACTTCAAAAGGGACTGCTACAAGCTGAAGAATAGGCCTAGGCAGCAAGCTGTTTCAAAGGACAGAATGAAATCTAAAGCACTTTTGACATGGAGTGATGATGAGAACTCAGCTTCTGATGATGAATCAGGTGATGAGATGGTGAACCTGGCTCTTGTTGGTCTGGATGATGAAGACACTATGCGAGGAATCACAGAAGATGGCCTTGTAGCGAGTGACGCTTCAGATTTGGACGACAATAGTAGTGAGGTAAACTCTATAAATTCTGATTCAAATTCTAGTAATCATTCATTAGATGAACTAACCTTGCAGAGACATAGTACTATATCTATTGTGGAGTTCATGGAATTAAAGAATGAGAACAATGAACTTGAAAAGAAGAATGCTTCACTTCGAAAGATGATTTCTGAGCTATTGGTTGAAAAAACTCCGTCAAACAATCATGAAGACCTTATTTCTGATCTCAAAGGGAAGTTAACACAACTTGAAGGGTTCAACAAACTACTTCTCAAAAGAAATGATACATTGATGAAGGAACTCAGCGAGCTACGTGCAGAAATTGAAGCGAGAGATGTATGTCTTGAGACATTCAAAATCAGAGAATCCATCTCAATTGAAGCTACTCAACAAGCTGAGAAGATAAAAGAATTAGAAGCTGAAGTTGCAAAGCTTGAGAAAGGCATGGGAAAATTTGTTCAAGGAGAGGAAGTATTAAAAACTATTATGAAACAAACAAAAGTTCCTATGGATAAAGAAGGACTTGGAATGGCTTCTACATCAAAGACCAAGGCTTTTCAATATGAAGGCAAACAGGGTATACCATATAATTATGCTATGCCGTGGAAAATTTGCTACAAATGTGGAAAGAAAGGTCATTTGTCACACCACTGCCCAACAGAGAACACTAAGCCAGCGAGCTGGAACAGACAGACTACTTCTGGGCAGCAAGCTACCAGAACAAGGAGAACAGGAAACCAAGCATCTAAAGTGGTCCAAATGTGGATCAAGAAATCTGAATTGAATGTTCTTTATGTTTTATCAACTAACCATGCTGGACCCAACAAAATTTGGGTACCAAAACGTTGAGATGTTTGTTCTTTGTTTTGTAGGTATGTCTTGTGGTCAAAGTCAATGCAAATCAATGGATATTGGATAGTGGATGTACAAGACATATGTGTGGTGACAAATCTCAGTTCCTTAGCCTCAAGATGAAAAGGGGTGGTAGTGTTACAATTGGTGATAGCAAAACTCTCCGTATACTTGGCAAAGGAACAATTGGTAATAGTAACATTTCTATTGATAAAGTACAATATGTTCAAGGTCTTAAATATAATTTGCTTAGTATAAGTCAGTTATATGATGATGGACATACTGTTGTTTTTGATAAAGAGAAATGTACTATTAATGTTGGCACTAACAAAGTCCCCCTAGTTGCTAGAAGGGAAGGAAATATATATATGTTGGACTTTGAGATGCAGGAAGTAGGCTGCTGTTTAGCTACTGTAGATACAAACCCAGATCTTTGGCATAGAAGGCTAGGACATGCTCATATGGACTTACTCAGCAAGCTGTCTACAAAGAAGCTAGTTAGAGGACTACCCAAATTGAAGTATGTCAAGACAGAAACCTGTTCGGCTTGTCAATTAGGCAAACAAATCAGGACTCCACATAAGTCAAAGACAATGGTATCATCTACTAAACCTTTAGAGCTTCTTCATTTGGATTTATTTGGTCCGGAAGCATATAAAAGCATTGGAGGTAAACAATATGCATTTGTTATTGTTGATGATTATTCTAGATATACATGGGTATTGTTTCTTCGTACTAAAGATTGTGCTTTTAGTGAATTTGAGAAGCTAATCACCTTACTTGAGAACAAGTTGAATACAAGACTTGTAGGTATAAGAAGTGATAGAGGAGGTGAATTCATCTCAAAAGGCTTCCTTGATTATTGTGAAGAAAGAGGTATTTCACATGAATTCTCTGCTCCAAGAACCCCACAGCAAAACGGAGTTGTGGAGAGAAAGAACAGATCTTTGCAAGAAACTGCGAGGACTTTGCTGCAAGAGAGCAAGCTGCCAAGGAGTTTCTGGGCAGAAGCAGTCAACACAGCAAGCTATGTTCTGAACAGAGTGCTTATCAGGCCTATTCTCAATAAAACTCCCTATGAATTGCTGAGGAATAAGAAGCCAAACATTGGATATTTCAAAGTTTTTGGCTCCAGGTGCTTTGTACTCAAAACTATTGATAGAGATGGTAAATTCGATGCTAAATCTTATGAAGCAATATTTTTGGGTTATTCTTTAACAAGTCGTGCTTATAGAGTGTATAATACATCTAAACGTATTGTTGAAGAGTCTATAGATGTTTCATTTCAAGAGTCTAATGTTGATCTGTCAAGAGATGAGGAAGATATTGCAGGTGCAGGTGATGACAGCCAGCTGCCAGTGACAAATACTGTATCGCAGCAAGCTGCCAACCAGCCTGAGACAACTACAACAGCTGAAAAGCAAACTGAAACCTCTTCTCCAGTAGATGAAACTATTGCTAAGTTGTCAAAGCTCACCTTGGAAGGTCCAAGAGGTCAAAGATCACAAGAAAAGATGCCTATATATGAAGGTGGTGAAGTTTCTCCTCCATCCAAGCGAATCCGAGTACATGAGGAAGTCATAGCTCAACATTCATTGCCAAAGTCAACAAGAACAGTGAAGAACCATCCTCCAGAGTTGATCATTGGTGATAAATCAGAAGGAATCAAGACAAGGAAGGGTCAAGCCAACTTTTGTGCATTTGCGGCCTTTCTAGCTCAAGAAGAACCAAAGAATGTTAAAGAAGCACTTCAAGATGAGAATTGGATCATGGCAATGCAAGAAGAACTCAATCAATTTGAAAGATGTGATGTTTGGGAACTTGTGGAGCCACCTAAAGATGCTTCAATCATTGGTACTAAATGGGTCTTCAAGAACAAAGTTGATGAATTTGGTACGGTTACTCGAAACAAAGCAAGACTAGTTGCACAAGGATACAATCAACAAGAAGGAATAGATTTTGAGGAAACTTATGCCCCGGTTGCAAGACTTGAATCAATTCGGATGCTACTTTCATTTGCGTGCTTCAAGAAGATCAAGCTACATCAAATGGACGTGAAAAGTGCATTTCTTAATGGATTCTTAAAGGAAGAAGTTTATGTCAAGCAACCCCCTGGTTTTGAGAATGAGCAATTTCCAAATTATGTTTTCAAGTTGAAGAAGGCATTATATGGATTGCGGCAAGCTCCTAGATCATGGTACGAAAGGTTAAGTAAGTTTTTGATCAAAAATGGATTCATTCGAGGTAAAATTGATCCCACATTATTTACTAAACATAATGGTACTGATATTTTAGTTGTACAAATATATGTGGATGATATTATTTTTGGATCTACTAATGATGATATGTGCAAGTGGTTTTCGAAGTGTATGCATAGTGAGTTTGACATGAGCATGATGGGAGAGCTTAATTACTTTTTGGGTCTTCAAATTAAGCAAACTCCAGAGGGTATTTATGTGCATCAATCCAAGTATATCAAGAATCTACTCAAACGATTTGGATTTGAAAATATCAAGCCGAAATCAACACCAATGACTCCTGCCAGCAAGCTGACAGCAGATGAACAAGGTATAGATGTTGATGTTCGCAAGTATAGAGGTATGATTGGTAGTTTATTATATCTTACTGCCTCTAGACCTGATATAATGTATAGTGTTTGTGTATGTGCAAGGTTTCAATCTAAACCAAAAGAGTCTCACTTGAGTGCGGTTAAAAGAATATTCAAATATTTGAGTGGCACAATTACTCTTGGCTTATTTTATCCAATCACAAATGCTTTTGATCTTGTTGGGTTTAGTGATGCAGATTATGCAGGTTGTCAAACTGATCGTAAGAGTACAAGTGGTGTTTGTGCCTTTTTAGGACAGAGTTTGGTGTCTTGGCAAAGCAAGAAGCAAGCTTCTGTTGCATTATCCACTGCAGAAGGTGAATATTTAGCTGCAGGAAGCTGCTGTGCCCAGATTCTTTGGATGATCCAAACACTCAGGGACTATGGCATCAAATGTGACAAGATTCCAATTTTTTGTGACAATACGAGCACCATTAATATTTCCAAGAATCCGGTGAATCACTCAAGAACAAAGCATATTGATGTTCGACATCATTTTTTACGAGATAATGTTGCTAAAGGCAAAATTGAGCTATTATTTGTTTCTACGGAATACCAGCGAGCTGATATCTTCACTAAGCCATTAGCTGAGGAACGGTTTTCTGTTCTTCGTCGAGAACTTGGCATGTGCAATGTTTTGGCAGCAAGCTGCCAATAATATATCCTGGTACTTTCTTATCATTATTTCGTTTCTTTATTTTTCGTTTTTATTTTTTTTTATTTTTTGGTGTTCTATAATTGTTATTTGTTCTTCGTGTAGATATAAATGTGTATAATAGTCTTCCGTGTTTATTTGCAATACGTTTTGTATTCGGCTAAGTCTATTTTTTTCTTTTCCTATGTTTTTGGGGTGGGTCGCATTTAATGTTAATCCTAAACTCTTCGCCTCCCCTTGAAATTCTAAAAAGAGGTTAAACCAAATTAGGCTCCCCTGACTTCTCATTTTCTTTACGCCCCAATTCAATATTCTCTCCAACCTAAGGTTTTCTTCATTTCACAATGAGAAACACTCGTGGTAAAAAGGCTTCTTCTACTGCTCTTACTCCGGCTGAATCCAAGGTGGCTAAAGGGAAAAATAAACGATTGTTTGATGAAGATGATGATGTCTAACTCTCTCCGGTTCGACTTGACAGTGGGGATGAATTTTCTGGTGGACAGCGTTCTGGTCATGGCGACGGTTCTTCAGTCAAGCGCTCCAAGTATGATATCACGTTTGTTTCCAAGGATCTCGAGGTGCGGTTTAACAAATTTCGTTTAGGTGACAGAACAATCATCTCCGGTCGTCCTCTGGCAGGTAATTTATACCATAAGTGTGGAGCGATTAAGTTCTTTACTCAGTTAGGGTTTGATTCATTCATAAAAGATCTGCCACGCGACTGTTATCCTAATTGTGTTTACGAATTTTATGCTAATTTGGATATTGTGAAGAATGGTGTTTGCATGTCAAATGTTCGAGGAACTAAGATAATGTTAACTGCAAATTCACTAAATGATATTTTGGGTATTTCTGCTCCATCTACTCTGTCTATTTGTACGAATAAGGGTCCAGTTGATATTGAGGGTTTTTCTGCTTTAGATCAATTGAAAGTCATTCGTAATATTGATGGGTTATTGCAATATGCTTCTCCGACTACTAAATCTGTGACTCCGATGGCCCATTTATTGTTTCGCGTGGGTTTAGCCAATATTAATCCTCGTTTAGGCAGTCGCTCAAACTTTGCGGGTCAAGATGTTACTCTTATTGCTATGCTGTTGTCCGGTCGTAAGTTTGATTTGTCTGGGTTAATTATCAAGAATATGTTGGATGTTTTTGATTCTGGTAATCAACCGGGTTTACCCTATGGATTGTTATTAACTCGAGTGTTTGAGTGGTATGGTGTACCACTAAGAGAGGCTGATAAAGAGGTTGTCACAGAATTTTTAGATCAAAAGAGTCTTCTCCAGTCTCATCTCAAAGTGGAATCTGATGGTACGTTAGTCCAAATGCCAATTCCAACACCACCTCCTCCACAACCAACTCCTATTGATTCTGATAAGCTTGATGTTCACGAGGTTGAAATGGCAGTTTTTATGGATGAAGTTCGTGAGTCTTTCAAATCTGTTCATACTCGACTTGATGTTATGACTGATGAAATAAGGTTTCTTCGAGATTTGATTATTGGTTCAAAGTCCTCTTCTCGTTTTTGTGCGTTTGCTGCTACTGTTGCAGAATCTGGTTCTCCTGCTCATACCTCTCATCAGAATGCTGCTATGACTTCAACTGCTGTGGATGCTACTCTGGATGCTGCCAAGACCTTGGTTGCTGATATTGCTCAGGATTATGCTGTTGCTGATGGAACTGAGGAGGATGATGATAAACTGGATGCCTAAGTTTTTCTTCTTTTTATGATTAAGGGGGAGTTAAATTTTAGGATTTTCTGGGTAATTTATGGGTTATTGAACATGTTTTGAACTTATGTGGTTGTTATTTGAACTTATATGTTTTGTTATGGGGTACTGCTGGTTTATGCAGTTAAAACTAATTGCTGGTACAACTTGGTAATTTAAGTTGGTTATGTGAACTAATGGCTTTATTTATCTTAGTTGAAATGCATATCTGTTAGATAAATATTTTGATGCAGGATTATTAGATTGAGGGGGAGAATTATTCTTTTCCTAAAATTGTTGTGTAATCATCAAAAAGGGGGAGATTGAAACCCTGATATTTTGATGATAACACTAACAGCAAGCTGGCTTAAGTGTATTATACTAACATGGTTTTGCAGGAAATAAAAGCTATGTATTTTTCTAACAAAACATGTTGTAGCAGCTAGCTGGCAGACTAATTTTCTATGCAGGTAGCAAGCTGTCAAAGTAATTTTGTATGTAGTCAGCAAGCTGGCAACACTTCCAGCAGATAGAGTTTCATTCCTAATTTATAGGAAATTTTCTAGGAAACGTTTTGTAAGGACTCTATATGATATATAAGGTATATATATATATATATGGGCTCAAATATTTTCAAATATATTATATATATATATATAGTTCCTAAAATAAAGGAAGTTGATATACGTTGGTGATTATCTAACAACTTCTATTATTTTATGGGCTTTACAAACCAGATTGAATTTGTCTTTCTTAACGTTCCTTCTCTAACTCATCTGGTTTCTGATTTCTGAACGTTGATTTCATGAACGTTGGTTTGAATTAATCAAGGAACACAATACGTGAGACTTGGTAGTCAAGACCGTTAGGTGTTGATCGATTAATTCAAAATCATTGTTTCATTATAAAAAGACTTGTGCTGTTTTCATTCTAGCTGTTGGACTACATTCAAAAGAAAACACAAGTGTTTTACAAACTGATTTGATATATCTTTTATATACTTTTGAGCTCTAATATATATTACAACTTATATCTTAAGTTAGAGTTCATAGTTTCAATTGTAATTGAATATACTTGTATTGTTCAACTTGTAAGTTGGTAGTTGCTGGTTTTGTAAGCTTGGGAAACAAGGGTTCAAGGAACTTGATAGCTAGAGGAGTTTATACTTGGTTTAGTATAGTACTTAGAGAGCTGTGTTCAAGGAACAAGGCGTTTCAGCAAGCTGCAAACAGTAACAGGGAGTTCAGGGAGATATATTATTGTATTGTGTAGTTGTAATTCACTTTGATCAATAATATATTCCTTTGCCGTGTTGGTAAAGGACCAGGACGTAGACCTATAGGAGATAGGGGTCGAACCTGGCTAAAATTGCCGTGTGTTCTTTATTTTCTGCACATTTTCTATACTGCTGTGAACAACGTAGCTAGCTGCCAATTTATATTCTGTGAACTCAGTAAGCTGCCAGACAGCAAAACAGACTGATTTTTGCTTTTTCAGTCACATAACTTGGTAATATTTAAAAACGGTCATTGTTAGTCATAACACCTATTCACCCCTCCCCTCTAGGTGTTGATTCTCAGAATTAAGATCAAAATAAACATCCTTCAAGTTTAAATAATAACATAAATGTAAGTATAAGGTTATAAAAAAATTGTTAGATATTTATAAATATTTAAATAAAAATTTAAAATTATTAAAAACTAACCTGAGATTCTTCTTTCACATCCAAGGTTAAACAACAATTTGCCTCCGAGAAAAAACAACAATCCAAGCTATTTTAAAATTTAATAATTTTATTACTATATAAAATATTTACAAAAGAACTAATTTATATGTAACAAAAAATAAACAAAAAATACTATATAAACAAAAAATAATGAATAATTAATTAGTCATAACTAAAATAATGGGTAATTTTAAAAAATTATTCATTTATAATATATTAAACTTTTTAAAATAATCATATTATTTTAGAAAATCATTAAATTTAAAACATTCACAATTCATTAAAAAGTATCAATTTGAAATGTTCACCAAAAAAGTATCTTTCAAAATTTGTGTGCACTGTTTTCTTCTTCCTGTCAACATCATTATGTAACAAGAAACAAATAATCTTTATATTTGTCAAACATAAAATATACATAACTAAAAGAAGAATACATTTTAAGAATTTATAAACTATACATAAAGATAAATTATGAAATATAAAATCGATGCATGTAACTAAGATTTGCATTAGCATAGAAACTAGAAAGCATGAGAAAATTAATCATTATGATAACATGACCAAATGGTATGTTAACAAAACTAATACCAACACATTGATTAAACGTAGTAAAGTTAACATACGTACGTGTAGTGTGCTTGTATAAAATACAGTAACAAAATAATGAATTGTATATATGTGTGTGGAATATAGAATATGAATGATTAAGTTATTTATCCATTGTATCTAAATTATATAAGTTAATTGTATAAAGAGTACAAGAATATACATGCATGTATACATAACATGCCTAATACCATGCACTGGTTTAACGTTTAAAAAATTGCACAAAAAACTAGAAAGTAATTCAATGTTCACAGTTTAGCACAGAAAAAGAGCAGGATCATTTGTGTAATCTCTGTGAACTGCATTAAGTAATTTTGAACTGCATTTAGAAACTATGTACTTTTATTCCATTTTTTGGAATGAAAATTTTGGCGTAAAAATATGTTAAATTTGTATTAATAATTATTTATTTTTGTTCATTTTAAAATTTCGAGAGCGTGAAAGTGAAATTATTTTAATTATTTTTTATTTATTTTCCATCCTTTTTAAAATTCGGGAGCAAGGTATAATTGTTCGATAAAAGAAAAATTATAAGTGGCAAAAATTATTAAAGAATAAAGAGTAAATTGCAAAATGGTGGCTGAATTTTACCCGCTTTAGCATTTTAGTGGCCAGACTTTCAAATTTGTAATTTGGTGGTCAAATATTGCTTTTAGTTTTTAAAAAGGTGGCTAAGAGACATTTTTTTCAAAACTTTTTTGAAAGTGGCCCTTAGCCACCTTTTTGAAAGATAAAAGTAATGTCCAGTCACTATATAACAAAATTGAAACTTCGGCCACCAAAATGCAAAATGAGATTAAGTATGACCACAAATTTTCAATTTACTCAATAATAAATTATATAAACTTGGTCAAAACACATAAAATTCTGAATATACATGATTGTTTTAGTCATTTGGGCCCACAGCCACCCAATACAAAGAGTCAAAGATGTCCAAAATCCATTGGGCTTGATTCAAGTTTAGGTCTTGTATCAATTAATTGCCCCCTTATCATTTCGCTGAGCATCAAAATATGAAGGACTTCAATCCGACGAGTCTGGATACTAAGTTGGGCAGAAAAGACGTAATAAATAGAAAATGTAAGTTTTGCGGATACTCATTCATCCTTTTTTTTTTTTGCATTGTTTCGATGTACAGTAAACCTCTATAAATTAATTACGTTAAAAGTGGTAAATCTTTATAAATTAATAACTAGTTTAAAACCCGTGCGATGCACGGTTGAAATTTAAATTTAAAATTTTTTTTATAGTTTAATATTTCATTTTTTATATTTATATTTACTTTCCATGAATATGATTTTAAAATTTGAATAGTTCTACTCATATGTTGTTGAATTTGAGGTTGAATTCGAGGTTGAATTGACGTAGGTGTTTGTGTTTGTTCGTGATTAGTTTGTATTTTAAGAGTTTTGTGTATAATAATATAATTGTTAAGACCTGATTTCGACCTGCAACCTCTTACTTCGGACCTGCAGAAGAAGAATGCGAGGGTGTTGGCCCCCGATTCACCTCCGGTGTAAGAAACAGTCAATATGATCTTGAATATGGTTATGATAACGTAAAAGCTCTGTGTTTTTTGTAATGATAATGTCCTTTGGTAAGATAGCTCAAACCTGTTTATATATTATTTCCTGTTTGTAACCGAAGGAGGCGAAAGCGGGGGCGGGGCGGACGGGAGCGTGTCCCCCGCTGAATAAATGACGCAGCCGTTTCGAGTGGAGACACTGGGCCTTCGGATGGACTGGCGGACCCACCAAGAGATGGGCTTCTAAAATGGGCTCGGTCCGGTCCAACAAAGTAATGGGCCTCTAACAATAATAAAGATGTACTTAGGGGTCGTTTGGTTCGTAAAGTGGTATGGGTTGAAATCGGAATTGGGTTAAGGTGGTATGGGGTTGATATATCATTTATGATATTATGTGTTTGGTTGGATGCTGGAATAAATATATTTGATTTATGATATTTTCAATTGACTAATTTTAATTAATTTAAAATATTTATTTAATTATTTTTTAAATATATTTTTAAGTTGTTGATTTGTTCTTATATTAAAATATATATTTAATTGCTTGTATAGATATGAAAATAGTAGAAATAGTATTGATTCTCCGTACCTCTCCCTCGTACCCACCTCCCCCGAGGGTATCAAAAATCCATACCTTGGGGGGTTTGAGGTATGTGTTTTAAAATTATCTTTACTGAACCAAACACTAGGTAGATGGTTGGAATGAACGAAACCCATACCCAGAACACTTCGAACCAAACAAACCTAAGTTTAGGTAGTTATTACTAACTAGCTTTATAGCCCGTGCGAGGCACGGGCATGCTCTAGTTATTTTCGGTTATGTTGGTCTCATCGTTTGGTGGAATGCATGTAGAAGAAAAGACATAAGCATGTAACGGTATATCAGTAGGAAATATGTCGAAGGTTTGATGATACATGTTTTACAAAATCCCAGTCTATAAGGTTGTTATTATGACCTGAGTAGGCGCAAATATTTTGACTAATTAACATGTTTTGTTAGCACGCACGATCCTTCTATACTGCAAGATTTCGTCGGTTATAATTTTGCCAATCGTATTTGAATGAGAAGATGGTTTTAGTGTCACTTTGAAAGAATATCGGGCATCTTTTATCATTTCCATTGCCTGGGGAACGTTGGCACTCCATTTACTTGTTTTTAGTTCATGGGGTAGTCGTGACCTTGTGTACTGCAAGATTTCGGCGATTATAATTTTTCCAATTGTATTTGAATGAGAAGATGGTTTTAGTGTCACTTTGAAAGAGAATTGGGCGCCTTTTATCATTTTCATTGCAGGGGGAACGTTAGCACTCCATTTACCTGTTTGTAGTTCATGGGGTAGTCGTTAAGTGGGTGTTGTAAAATTTGATCGGTGTGCATAATAGAGTAAAAATGTAGAAGTACAAGTTGTATTAGTATGTGTGGATACACTATTTAAACGAATGCATACCACCACTTTGCCCGTTTTAAGAAGGGTCTCCTTGCAGACACGTTGAATACAATAATTATACAAGTGTGGATATAATTTATTTTAGAAAA
Organism: Heracleum sosnowskyi; assembly: GCA_030848705.1. NCBI lineage: Eukaryota > Viridiplantae > Streptophyta > Magnoliopsida > Apiales > Apiaceae > Heracleum > Heracleum sosnowskyi. Next base: position 18,144,098 of record CM061237.1, read on the forward strand.
CTATTACTTATACCTTTCAAGATAATGCTAAACTGATTCGTGATAAGTTACTCGTTTCACCTTACAATTGCCACTTGACACAAATAATTTAACATTTAGTACTTTTAATATTTTATCATAGATATTCAAAAAAATTAAACCAATTTAGTTTAGATTTGATTTAGTCGTACGATGACAACTTCAACTTTCTTGTAAAAATCTCCAACACAAACTTTTTTATTTATATACAAATATAAAACTTTTTTGCATTTTTCGGGTTCAATACTTTATATACTATAGTGGATTTTTCGAAAATGACCAACGTATAAAATTTATCTATTGAAGACAAGATTTATAATATATTGGATCATAATAAAACTACAGTTTTAATCTTATTAGTAGCTAAAATTTCAAAAATGCATATATAATTATAAGTTGTTAATATCTTATAATTAAACAATAATAAATGTAAAATAATGATAAAATCCATTTTTACGCTAATATGTTGATATGTTGATAGTTTTAAATTTAAAAAAAAAAATTAAAAAAAAAATATAATGAGTGATATTGGATATAGATGTCAATATTTGTCACACTATCACCTAGGTCATGGTTCAATTCACATTAAAAAGAAATTTTTTTTATCATCAATATACAATTGGAGGGATAATTTATTAATCTAATATCATCAATATAATACTGAAAGGGTAATTTAGTAATCTAATATATATATAATCTGATAGTATATAGAATTTGTAATCTAATAGTATATATAATATGAGCCATTATGTACTTAATGCAAATAAACATGATTTATAATATAAGAATATTAATATAATCCTTTTTTATGGATCAATTCCAATTTTATAACATTTTTTTAAAATACAATTTTATAACATTTTGCGCGAGTTTTTCTCAAATATGGTTAGAAATATTTATTTAAGGCACTTGCGAAAATAAATTATCTACCTTACCAAGTAGATTACAAAAAGAGACCAAAATAGAGTATAACATATTGAGTGTTTGCGCAGATTAATAAAAAACTTCATAATATAATCTAAATCGATGTCTATCATAGTGGTAAGGAATGTTACTTTTAATTTAGAGATTAAGGGTTCAATTCCCATCAGAAACAATTTTTTTGTACTAAAATAGAGTATAACATATTGAGTATTTGTGCATATTAATAAAAAGTTTCAAAATACAATTAAAATAGATGTCTAAAACAGTGGTAAGGTATGTTACTTCTAATTTAGAGGTCAAGAGTTTAATTTCCATCAGAAACAATTTTTTTGTTGTGCTATTATATAGGGGTAATTTAGTAATTTTATGATGAATAAATTGTCTCACGAACCCCCCGTGCAAGGCACGGGATCGCTCTAACCGACAGAACTTGATGTTATTTTGTGACGATATTTTCTAGTTCACGTCAGTTTAATTTTGTGATGATAAGTATTCTTCAGTTTGTTGTGGTGATCCTGCCACCGGTTTGAACTTGTTGGTGACACTATGTGACATGGTTGAGAAGATTTGCAAGGAAGATTGGTTTGGTATTAGTCCGAAGAAGATTTTGTTCTTAGTTGAATGTATTTGATGATTAGTTTTATAAGCTAATTAATAATCAGATAGGAATTAGTTAAAGGTGTCAAATAAATGCTTCATTTCGAAAGTACCAATACTCTCCGGGCTCCATAATTCTCTATAAGCGGCCGGAGTAGTATACATGTCCTTAATGCATGAGGTGGCGGGATTGAGATGCACACAAATTCGTATTCGAAAAAAACTGTTCGAACTGGTTAAAAAAATCGGAAAAAATCTGATTAAAAAAAAAGTCCACCTCAATTGGATCCAGCCCGCAGGCTTAAACGAATCGCATATTTTTCACAAAACCCCAATCCGGTTCGAGCCGAATAAACCCAAATAATATCTCGATTTGGACGTAGTATTGATCAGGATAAAAGTCCAATCCAAAAAGCTAGAATTTTCAATTAAATATCAGATAAAAGCTTAATTTTTTTAATTAAATCCGAAAAAATAAAAAAAAGGTAAAGTTAAAGTTAAAGTTATCAATATCTAAAATAATTTGTAAAAATCCGATTTGGCCCCTCCTGACCCGACCCTATCTACATGTATAAATATTTTAGAGAAAATTTGTCTCGATTTAAAAAAGCCCGACCCTATCGGTTATCGAAAAATCCGACCTGAATCCGGATTACGTATCTCTATTCAGGGTAACAACTATAGAGGTGCTTATATTATTACTTATATTATCTGATATGTATGAATATAGTTGAGACAAAATGATTACTATTTTGTATTATTTTATATTATTGGATGCTCGGACTAAAAAGTGATATTATGTGACTAAAAATGCATTTGTACTTTGTCTTAAAATTGTGAATACAAAGGAAGAAACATAATTAAATTTAATTAAAGAGATACGAGTCTATTGGATATACTTTATACCAATAACCACTTTTATCAATAATCAGACAAATGAAATTATCATGAAAGAATCTTGAATAAAAACTAAAGTGTAAAATAATATTTGTGAAAGATATTACCACACTAATGGGTTCTATACCACAACAAAAAAGCCCAAGTAGCTCAATGGTTAAATTGGTGACTTAAAATTCTTAGTAATTAGTATTGAAGTGTCTTAGGTTCGATTCTCATCAAGATCAAAATTTTCTTACATTTTTATATAACATTTGACTTTGGAGGGGCAGTTATGTAATTTCAAGTGTTGAATAAAATGGTTCACAAAGTGCTTGTTGCAGTATAAGATATATAATAGATTATAATATAAAGTTTATTTTTTATTAATTATTTTCTATGAATTGAAAGTTATAGAAAAAATTATAACAAAATATAAAATTTATAAGTTTAATATGATAATATTACCGTTTTATATAGAAGGTGCCCGTATTATTTTTAGAAGATTAGTTGTTTTCGTTAAAAAATATAAAATAGATAATGTGTTGAAAAAGGTAATTAATTAATTATTAATAATTATATAAAATTGTATTATTTTTAATATATATATATATATATATATATATATATATATATATATATATATATATATATTGCCCATATTATATTTAGAAGGTCATTAGTTAGAAAATATAAAACAACTAAAGTGTTTTAGCAGAAATAGGTAACTGATTATTTATTAATAATTAATATATAATATATTATCGTTCTACATACGTGGTTCGTGTTATTTTTAGAAGATTAGTTATTTTAGTTAGGAAATATATAAATAAATAATGTGTTTTAGCTGAAAAATCCAATTTCTTATAAATATATAATAATGTCACCATGTTGTCCGTGTTGTTTTTAGAAGATGAGTTGTTTTTGTTATAAAATAAGAAACATGTAATGTGCTCAAAAGGCAGTTGGTTATTTATTAATAATTATACAAAATTATTTTATATTTTTATATATATATTGCCCGTATTATTTTTAGAAGATGAGTTATTTAAGTTAGAAAATATAAAATATGTATTTTGCCCGTGTTATTTCTAGAAGATGAGTCGTTTTATTTAGAAAATATAAAACATGTAATATGTTTTAACTGAAAAAGGTAATTAGATAGTTATTAGTAATTATAATTTAAAATATTTAGAAGATCAGTTGTTAAAGTTATAAAATATAAAATAGGTAATGTGAGTTGTTTTATTTAGAAAATATTAAACATGTAATATGTTTTAGCTGAAAAAGTTAATTAGATAGTTATTAGTAATTATAATATAAAATATTTAGAAGATGAATTGTTTAAGTTAGAAAATATAAAATCGGTAATGTACCCGTGTTATTTTTAGAAGATGAGTTTTTTTAGTTCGAAAATACAAAACCGGTAATGTAGTGAAAAAGGCTGTTGGTTTTTTATTAATAATTATTTTTTAAAGATGAGTTGTTTAAATTAGAAAATATAAAATAAGTAATGTGCCCGTGTTATTTTTAGAAGATGAGTCATTTTATTTAAAAATTATAAATAGCTAATATATTTCAGCTGAAAAACGTAATCAAATAGTTATTAGTAATTACTAACTTAAAACTCGTGCGATGCATGGTTGATTTTTTTTTTTGTATTTTAATATTTTATATATCTTTATTTTTGTATTTGCTTTTTATGAATATGATTTTGAAATTTGAATAGTTATACTTATATGTGGTTGTTGAACTCAATTAAAGCAGGTGTTTGTGTTTTTGTATTTCATGAATTTTGTGTTTAATATTATTTTTTATATGTGTTTAATAATTAGGTAGTTATTAGTAATTACAATATTAATTTTATTTTTTATTAATTATTTTACGTGAATTGAAAGTTATAAAAGAAGTATAATTAAAATAAATTTTATGAGTTTAATTTAATAATATTATCGTCTTATATAAATGTTCCCTGTATTAGTTTTAGAAGATGAGTTAGTTTAATTAAAAAATATAAAACAAATAATGTGTTGGAAAAGACAATTAGTTATTTATTAATTATATAAAGTTATATTCTCTTTTAATATAAATGTTACCCGTATTATATTTTGAAGATTAAGTTAGAAAATATAAAACAACAAATATATTTTAGCTGAAATAGGTAATTGATTATTTTATTAATAATTATGTATAATATATTATCATTCTATATATATGTCATTTGTATTATTTTTAGAAGTTGAGTTGTTTTAGTTAGAAAATATAAAATAAATAATGTGTTTTAGATAAAAAAAAAGTAACTGGTTATAAATATATAATAATATCACCATTATATATACGTTGCATGTGTTATTTTTGGAAGATTAATTGTTTTACTTAAAAAAATATAAAACAGGTGTGCTCAAGAAAGAAGATAGTCATTTATTAATAATGATATAAAATTATATTACCTTTTTATGTATATATTGATCGTCTTATTTTTAGATGATGAGTTGTTTAAGTAAGATTATATAAAATACCTCCGTGTTATTTTTAGAAGATGAGTTGTTTTAGTTAGAAAATATAAAATAGGTAATGTGCTGAAATTATATTACCTTTTATCTAAAGTTGCCTCTTTTATTTTTAGAAAATGAGTTGTCCTATTTAGAGAATATAAAACATGTAATATGTTTTAGCTGTAAATGGTAATTAGATAGTTATTAGTAATTATAATATAAAATGTATTATATTTAATAATTTTTAATATTTTATCCAACGGCTCTCATCAATTTGATTAAAAAGATCCGACGGTTGAGAAATGAGAATTGAGTGACCAGACTACAAAAGTTTTGGACGACCAGACTACAAAACTTTTAATGTTTCGTCTTTAATATAATAGTACTAGCTTAAAACCCGTGCGATGCACAGATTGTTTTTAATAATTATTATTTTTATTATTTATATTTTAATATTTTATTAATTGCATTTGTTAAAAAATAAGTAAGTGTGTTAAACTTTTTTAAATAATTAAAATTATTAAAATAGATTTTAAAATAAATAAGTAACGGTTTGCCCGTGATATTTTTGAAAAATGAGGGGCTTTATTAAGTAAAAATAGAAAAAGTAACATATTTTAGTTGGAAAGAGTAATTGTTCGTAATTAAAAGTATTAAAAGATTTTAGTAAGGAGGGGTCTTAGTAAGGAAAAATAGAAGAAGTAACATATTTTAGTTGAAAAGGTAAGTGCCCGTAATTAAAAGAATTTAAATAGGTTTCAAAGTAAGAATTTGCCTGGGATATTTTTGGAAAATGAGGGGTTTTAGTAAGGAAAAATAGAAAGAGTAACATGTTTTAGTTGAAAAAGGTAATTGCCTGTGATTTTTTTAGAAAAAAAGAGGATTTTGTTAGAAAAAATAGAAAAGGTAATGTATTTTAACTAAAAAGGTAGTTGGTTATAAAAAATGTTATTATTTAATAATAATTTCTTTAGAAAATGAAAAAATAGAAAAAGTAACACGTTTCAGCTGAAAAAGTGCTAATAATTAAAAGTATTAAAATAGATTTTAAAATAAATATGTAAGGGTTTGCCCGTGATATTTTTGGAAAATGAGGGTTTTAGTAAGGAAAAATAGAAATAGTAACATGTTTTTGTTAAAAAAGATAACCGTCTGTGTTTTTTTTTTTAAAAAGAGAGGATTTTGTTAGAAAAAAATAAAAAAATGTAATGTATTTTTGCTGAAAAGGTAATTGGTTATAAATAATGTTATTATTTAGTGATAGTTTTTTTAAAAAATAAGTAAGGATAATTAAGTAAAATCACTAAGTACCGACCGTCCGTCCGTCGGACTACCAAACTTTTAATATTTCGTGTTTAATAATATAGCTTAAAACCCGTGTGATGCACGGATTGTTTTTAATAATTGTTAATTTTATTATTTATATTTTATTAATTGCATTTATTAAAAAAATAAGTAGGCGTGTTAAATATTTTTAAATAATTAAAAGTATTAAAATAGATTTTAAAATAAATAAGTAGCAGTTTGCCCGTGATATTTTGGAAAAAGAGGGGTTTTAGTAAGAAAAATAGAAAGTAACATGTTTTCGTTGAATTTTAAAATATAAAAGTAACGATTTGCCCGTAATAGTTTTGAAAAAAGAGGGGGTTTAGTAAGAAAAATAGAAAATGTGACATGTTTTAGTTGAAAAAGATAATTGTCAATTAAAATAGATATTAAAGTAAATAAGTAAGGGTTTGCCCGTGATATATTTGAAAAAGGAGGGAATTTAGTAAGGAAAATAAAAAATATAACATGTTTTAACTGAAAAAGATAATTGCTCGTAATTTTTCTAGAAAATGAGGGGAAAAGTAATTGCCAATTAAAAGTATTAAAATAGGTTTTAAAATAAATAAGTAAGGGTTTACTCGCGATATATTTGAGAAATGAGGGATTTTAGTAGGAGACATAGAAAAAGTAACATGTTTTAGCTCAAAAGGAAATTACTCGTGATTTTTTTTAGAAACAAATGGTAATGTATTTTAACTCAAAGGGTAACTGATTATAGTAATTTTTATAATAATTAAATAAACAATTAAATAAGGCAAGTACCGTACAAAAAAACAGGGACCAAAAAACAGTTACCAAAACTTTCAATGTTTCCTCTTTAATAATATAGTATAGATAGATAAATTTATAATATTAGTATTTTATGCTACTAAATGGAATAGCCCGTGATATTTTTGAGATTTTAGTTAGGAGAAATATTAGATAGAAAATATAAAAAAGAATATACGTTTTGGATTATTCATTAATAATTATAATATTATTATTTTATTTTATTAAATAGAACTGTTCGTGATATTTTTGGAAAATGAGTGGTTTTATTTAGGAAAAATAGAAAAGTAGAAATTTTAGTTAGAAAATATAAAAAAGAATATATAATTTGGCTAAAAATGGTAATGGGTTAGTTATTAGCAATTATAACCTTATTATGTTATTTTATTAAATGAAACTTCATGTGATATTTTTGGAAAATGAGATGTTTTAGTTATGAAAAATAGAAAAGATATTATTTATAATAATTTTAATATTTTATCTAATGGTTCTCATCGATTTGATCAGAAATATCTAATGGCTATGAATGGAGTGACCAGACTACAAAAACTTTGACGACAAGACTACAAAACTTTCAGTGTTTCGTCTTTAATATAATAGTATAGATAGATGTCAAAAGCGGTAATTTTTTTAATTAATTGAGGTTTAATTTATATTGTCGCTATTATGTTGAGACCAAAAATTTGTATTGAAAATTTAAATTTATTGTGTAATCAACTATTAATTAGATCGAGAATTTACTGTAAATAAACGACCAACTATCAAATAAAAAAATTAGAATATTTAAACAAAAATATTAATCAATACTTTTATACACAAAAAAAAATCAATATTTTTAACTATATGATCAAAACATTGTAAAATCTGTGCCAAAAAAATCAAGAGTCATATATTTAATAGCAGAGGGAATAAAATTTCAGATTAAATATAAAGTAGGAGCAACTAATATTCAGGAGCAGCAATAACTCATACAGATTATCATTTTACACCGATTAAAGTAATTTTAAAGGACACTCAGATGGACATAATTAACCAGCTTAGTTAGTGGGAAAAAATTCAGTGATTTTAGATATTATTTGTAAATTTTGTGTGGAGGGAACATTGATAATAGCTGCATCACTTGGTGTTTGACAAAGTATCAACATTTGAAGTTGGTGGTTAAAAACATGTTGTCTTGCCTCCCTTGATTACTTTGATAATCCAACTAGTAAACCCACTAATTTACAAAATGTAATGCATGCACTTTGCCACTAATAAATTCATTCTTCATTTGTGCACAATTTTAAAAGGTCGGCAACTCCTTCTTTGCCTAATTTCTGAATTAACGAGCAAGTGGAGTTACGAAAGTAGCGGAATAAAGATTTATAATTAGAGTAAATCTACACGTATATTCTTGTACACTAATTTAAGCACTATCAGAATTGTAGGAACACCTAGCCACCTAGGATTGAGTATTCGGTCGGTAGGGTCCGGACCGAACCGAATAAATCGAAAATCGAATTTTTTTTTTTTCGAATCGAACCGAATTGAAATTGTATTTTGGACCGGATCGGAACCGAACCGAAATAATGCTATTCGGTTCCGTTCTTTCCCTGAAGAACCGAATATTTAAAAAAAAAAATTGTATTTCAAAAAATATCCAAAAAGTATGATTTTCCTAAAAATAAAAATATTAGCTAATGAAATACAAGTATGAGATGTAAATATAATAGTTAAAATTTCAAATCTCAAACTTAAAATATGTTATGTAAAAGTTTGAATACATACATATAAAATTAATATAAATAAATTATATAAATAAAAAATAAAAAATATTTTGGTTTATTCGGTTGGAACCAATTTTTTTTGAAAAAACAGAATCGAACCGATATTTATTTCGGTCTATTCGATCCGGACCGAAAAGACCGAATTTCAGAAAATTAGAACCGAACCGAACCAAAATTACATTATTCGGTTCGATTTTTCGATTTTGGTTCGATTTTGCTTGGTCCTACACGTAACTACCTCTCCTCCCCTTTCATTCTTTAACTTTAACCTTATATTATATCATCTAACAAAACAAAACAGAACTCTATTTCATATAAATATCCATAGGTTTTTTTTGGTAAATATCTATTTTGCTACAAAAATTGTTTATTATTAGAAGTAAAATTTTAAGGTTTAATTTAAAATGTTCATTTCCATAAATTTATGATTGAGGTTTGATAATCAAAAAAGTAAATTTATTATTAAAATTAAAATAAACAAACACAATTTTTATAAGTATTTTCTATTATTGCAAGTTTTAGATCATTTAATTTTCAATGACATTAACATCTATTATATATATAATACAACAATATAAGGGTGTGATAAGCAATTTAAATCGAACTGATAATTTTACCCTTCTTTCCATTACATCATGTCATGGTTATTTTGGTATTTTAGTATCACTGTATTAATTACATATTATTAATTGTAGCAAAATTAACATACATACATACATATATACATACATACATGCATATGTATGATATTATCTGATCATATTCGCTAACATATACTGATATAACATATCTAATTATACTATTATTTAGATTCAGTATAAATATTTGCAAATTAAAAATTGAAAAAAAAATTATTTGAATGAAATTTATATATTAAGCATGCATATGCGTTGCAATTATTTATATCTCTAATAAATTAAACTATAAATTATCTCTAATTTTTTTAAGTATTATATTTGTATGGCACAAACACATCCACATCAACACAAATATAACAAAAAAAACTATTTCATGTATATAAGTGTAAGATAACAAATCAACAAAGGTGTTGTTTATACGGATCAATTTGATCGGGTTGCACTACAAGAAACCGGGATTAAAGGCCCTCTTTGTTCCTGCTCAACAGTGGTCATTTTTTGACGATCGGAAAACCGAACCTATTTTTGAAGGTTGTTTCAAACAACTCAACCCGGTAAATGAAAGTGTATCCTAACCCTATAAATTTAAGGGAAAATAAATTCTTTCGTCCTTAAACTATATGCCGTTTTTGGTTTAGGTCCTTGAACTATACGAAAAAATATTACGGTACCTAAACTTTCAAATTTTCTGATTCTCGTCCTTCCGTCCAAAATCGCTGACGTGGCAATTACGTGAAAATAAAAAATTCTTGGAATTGAGTGAAATTTTGATATGTTAATTTAGTACCGCTTACAAGAACCTGTGTGGTGAAAATTTTCAATTTCGAGTTCACTAACGTATAGAAATCTACACTTTAATTTCAGGAACACGAATTGTTTTTACTAAAATATGCAGATTTTCATATGTTAGTGAACTCGAAATCGAAAACTTTCACCACGGATGTTCTTGGAATCATTCGTAGATTAACATGTCAAAATTTCACTACATTCCGAGAATTTTTTATTTTCATGTAATTGCCACATCTGCATTGACTAACGTCCGTTAGTCAAATTTGGACGGAAGGACGAGAATCAGAAAATTTGAAAGTTTAGGTACCGTAATATTTTTTCGTATAGTTTAAGGACCTAAACCAAAAACAACATATAGTTTGAGGACGAAATAATTTATTTTCCTTAAATTTAAACTAACTCATGAAATTTTGAATAGAATATCAGATAGAGTAGTACTCGTACGTCTTAAAGCTAAAACAAGTTTCCGAGTAGTGGCCGACTAATACGGATTTGTAACAACCCAACGAACAAAATAGCCATGTGAAAAAAGCTAATGCATGCGTATTCCCAGAAGCATCGGCGCATCAAAATCTCCCCACAACAGAGCAGAAGTTCTCAATATAAATAGTATAGTAGAACTTTTTGTTAATTCAAATATAATACTAGATTACTACCGCTACTTTAGTTCACTTTATACTTGAAATTTGACCATTTTATAGTGTTTATAACAAATACATGCTTATATCAGCAAAACATGGTTTATTTTTAAATATTTTATAATATAATTTTTATTAAATGTGAGTATTTATTTAGGAACATCAATCCCTTTTAATAACATATAATATTACATGTTAATGAAATTTTACCTTTAATTATATTTTAAAATTAATATTATAAATAATCATTAAAATGTTATTGGTGAAATTCGAACTTTAGACCCCTCCATATAATAATATTTAGTATTTTGTTTAACAATTTTGATTAATTTTGTATGAAAAATCTAATGACTGTGAATTAAGTGATTAAATTAGAAATTTTTAATTTTTCGTTTTTAATATAATGGTATAGATAGTTCTTTAAATGATCAGCAATAATCAGTAAAAAATATGCATTTCACAGTTGAGTATTTAACTTTAAATAAATATGTATTATATAATAAAGTATTCTATTAAAAACTTTGTTGAGTTATTACCTAGCTATCTAAAAAAACCCTAAACTTCTCCACTCTCTCACAGCCTCCCTCTTTCTTTTTTTCATTATTAAATTAATTTCCATTTCAAAATAAAAAAAAAACTTTGTTGAGTTTCTCATTTAAAATTGTTACTTAATTAACAAATGCGCATCAGTAATTTTTTTTTATAACTAATAGTAATATAGTAGTATAACTTATACTAGTATTTAATTAAATTTTTCCCAGCTGTGAGCACTGAGCAGCAGTAATTAGACTATTTCATCGGAAACTGAGTACGACTGTACGAGGAGTAATTGAGTTTGACAAAGTACAGAAACTAAACAGACGAGACCCAGCTTTATGCTCATTAAAAGAGACAAATTTGACGTGGCAGAAACGGAGAGGAAGTTACGCAAGAGGTGGCTTAAAATTATGCGTGCTGACTAGTGACTATACACTGGTGTTACATTTGGATTCGTATACGTCTCTCTCCTTCTATTAATACGTTGCTTCCATTTTCACACTTTACACTCAGCTGCACAAAACAAGAATTAATATTGTATATCCATGGAGAAAGAAATGCTGGATTACTTGATGGTGCCTACAGGGTTAGCGATAATGGCAGGATATCACATTTGGCTGTTGTATCAGATTTCTAAACGTCCTTCTAGAACTGTTATTGGGATTAATGCTATTAACAGGCGTTTCTGGGTTCACGCTATGATGGAGGTACGTGCATATCAGATTCATTTTTCTGCTTTGAATCTGTTTAAAAATCAATTAAAACATACCTTGTATATATATATATATATGCATGTCTACGACAAAATCAGGTGTACGTAGAACTTACCGATCCAATATTATCCCTCAATGGCGCGGAATACGTTTAGATGTAAAATCTAATTTTTTTCAAGTTTGATTTCAAGCTCCGTTTCAAACAGGAGTACTCCATGCCTTTACTTGTTTCTGAAAGTATTTGTGCAAGGGTTTTACTTCTACCCATTTGTGGGTGGAGCTTTAATTGAATCTAATTCTTTTTATCGAATTTAACGATAAAGTATGCCTATAAATGTAAAGGTACGATCGATTATGAGCTGAATGACAGAACTCAGAAGTTGAACTTCTAAAAAGTTGCTATATACATTTTCAGAAAGTCGATCTGAATAGATTTTGTTCGTGTTCCACCTGTTAGAAATTTAACTTGAGTCGGTAATATGGTCGAAGAGTTGTGTTAGATTGTACTGGTAATAATCTGGTTCTTTTTAACAGATACTGAAATATCATATGACAATGATTAAATGAACATGTGTGCATGCTCACAATTATAGTATGTAATATTCAACAGCTCCAGGCTCCAGCAAATGAAATTTTATATGCTCCTTTCAGAATGGATTCAAGAAAATTAGAGAGTACAATCTTCGATTCATTTTGAATTTTTTGACAAGTTTTATCGTGATTTGACGTTGCACTTTGTTTCTTAGACGATTCTGCGTGACATCTAAATTACTCGTTTTCATTATTGTCTCTGATGCGAATTTCATTTTCGCTAAGATTTGTTTCAGTTTTCTATTTTTTTGTACTTCAATATAAATGCAGAAATTTGTTTTTGCTTATGATGGCTGCAGGATCCATCTAAGGGTGTTCTGGCCGTGCAAACATTGCGAAACAACATAATGGCGTCAACCCTCTTGGCCTCAACAGCAATTATGTTAAGTTCACTCATGGCCATGTTAATGACTAGCAAGAGTGGCGTTCTGGGTGATCGCTCAACCGTGTTTGTATTTGGTGACAAAAGTGCATTTAGTTACTCCGTAAAGCTATTTTGCATAATGGTTTGCTTCTTATCAGCATTTTTGCTAAACGTACAATCAATTCGATACTATAGCCATGCAAGCATTTTGATCAATGTGCCTTACAAGAAGTTGTCAGCTACTTTTGATTACGGTTATGATCAGCGCCTCAGTTCGGAGTACGTAGCCAAAACAGTAAATCGTGGAAGTTATTTTTGGTCATTGGGATTGAGGGCATTCTACTTTTCATTTCCTCTGTTTCTTTGGATTTTTGGACCTATTCCTATGTTTCTTTCCTGCATTGTGTTGGTGAGTTTGCTTTATTTTCTTGATGTTACGTTAGATTTGGCCTCAGTTGCAGATGATCATAATCAATCCCGCCGTGTTGGAGGGGAAGGAGAGCCGTGAATGTTAGAAATACGAGTAGCCAGGAAAGTAAATGGGATTCAATTCAAGTTGAATTCATTTCATAATTCTAGCCAGATCAGTTTACGTATGTAATAAAAAATCATTATGAAGTGTGTTTTGCTAATAAAATTGAAATTTAGTGTCATTCTCTATTTTGTTCTCTTGGATCATCATGAATCATAGGAGACTTGGTATGCTAATGAACTTAAAGAACCTGGATCTGATTATGTAGGGCCGTCTTGTTAAATTTTATGTGCCGCTTGCTTGATTATCAGTTCAGACCATTGAATAATTATGGGGCCATCAGGGCTTTGGCGAGCTGATGATGGTTCTGCAATTCTTAGCAGACACATCTACCTATTTATTTTTAATACAAAATGTGATTGGGTAACCATTTCTGCATTGTTTTTCTTCGAGGTCAGGGGAACAAATTAAGCCGGTGAGCTTTGGGGCCTTCGTCTAACACCTTAAGATTTTAGATGAGCAGGTTATTCAACATGGTATCAAAGCTCTGATCGGCGGGGCTCACGAGTTCGACTCTCTGCCACCCCCAATATTCTCACAATTTATGAGAGACACGAAGATAAATTAATGCCCCAAAGATGAGCGTCCGTGATGCACTCTTCAACCCAAAAAAGGGTTTTCGAGTGATGGGGAGTGTTGAAATATAACATAAGATTCATTTGGGACCTTACTCTAACACCTTAATATTTTAGTTGAGTTGGTTACTCAACTTGAGCTTATTTGAATTTTCTCAAGTTAAGTGGAAGTTTGAACATAAGAGCTGGTGATGAAACTTGAAAGTTTGAACAGAGCTGGTGATGAGAATTAGGTTTGAGCTAAATTCGTTAATAGAGTAATATTGAGACGAGTTTGCACATGATTTTAAATGTATAGATTTGTAAATTACCTAAAATTTTCTATTGAAAACTTATCCAAACTACCTATATTTTTTAAATTATTTCTAAAAAAAGTTATTTTTAAAATATGTGAAAAAAAAACTTGTTTATAAAATTTCTTTTACAAATACGTACGATACCTTTGCAGTCCAAAATGTAATTTTATATCAATTTTTGAAAAAGTTGATTCACGTTACATTATTAGTGTTTCTGGTTACAATTCAAATTTAATTTAAAAATTAATTTTGAAATAATTAATTTTAAAATTGTATTTTAGTTTAGGCGCAAAGGTTAAAGATCATTATTTTTGCTCGGTGAGTATAATTGTGCTAACAGAAGCGAAAACTAGTATGAACACCGAATTAATAATAAAAAAAGAATTTGTGCATTTTATCAGAATTTTTGGAATCTTTTTGGCAAAGAAGTTTTTATGGTTTGCAAAAAGTGGATTTAGGAGGGGGCTTTTCCTGCGAGTTTGAATGATACTACTGTCGTGTTGATTCCTCAAAAAGATGATGCAGACTCAATAAAGGATCTTAGACCTATTGCTTTATGCAATGTTCTGTATAAGATCATTGCTAAGGTTTTGTCAAATCGTCTCCGAGAATTATTACCAGGTATAATTGTTGAAAATCAATCCGCTTTTGTTCCTAATAGAAGCATTACTGATAATGTTTTAGTAGATTTCGAGATGTTGTATTACATGAAGGAGAAAAAAAGGGGAGTAGTAGGTGAGGTTGCATTGAAACTTGATGTCAGTAAAGCATATGATAGAGTTAGTTGGAGTTTTTTAAGGCATCAAAAGAAGCAAATGGGATTTAAAAAGAAATGGATTTCGTGGATTATGCTATGCGTTTCAACAGTATCGTACTCAGTCAGTTTAAATGGTTCACTGATAGGCCCTATTAAGCCGTTGAAAGGCTTACGACAAGGTGATCCATTATCACCTTATTTGTTCTTGTTGTGTGTAAAAGGTCTGTCAAGGTCGATCAAGAAATAAGCAGAGGAAGGCAAAATCAATGGATGTTGCATTCATGAACAGGCTCCTTCGATCACTCACTTATTATTCGCAGATGATAGTTTTTTGTTTTGTAAAGCAACGATGGAGGAAGCTAGGGAGGTAAAATCGATTTTGCAGAAGTATGAAACACATTCTGGGCAAGCGATCAATTTTCAAAAATCTGGAATTTATTTTAGCTCGAATGTCAGGGTAGACAAACAAATGGAGATAAAGAACTTGTTGGAAGTGAACAATGATTTAAGTGAAGGGAAGTATCTAGGGTTGCCATCGCTTGTTGGTAAGTCAAAGGAAAAAGTGTTTAGCTTCTTGAAAGATCGTATGTGGAAGAAGATTCAAGGGTGGAGTGTTAAGTGTTTATCTAAAGTAGGGAAGGCTGTTTTGCTTCGAAATGTTGCACAAGCAGTTCCGTCTTATGCAATGTCATGTTTTCTAATTCCTAAGTCATTATGTAAGGAGTTAGAAAGAATGATGAATAGTTTTTGGTGGGGTTCGAAGGAGAATAATAGGAAGGGTATAAGGTGGTTATCTTGGACGAACATGAGTATGGCTAAAAGTTTGGGGGGATTGGGCTTTAGAGACCTATATGGATTCAATCTTGCTCTCTTAGGAAAGCATTGTCGGAATTTTGTAAATAATCCAAGTTCGCTAGTTGCTAGAGTGTTTAAGGCCCGATATTATGCTAATTCTACTCTGTTTGATGCTTCAAGAGGAGGAGGAGTGAGTTTTATATGGTCAGGGCTATGGCAAGTAAAAGAAGTGTTGAAAAAAAGGCTACAAATGGGTTCTCGAAGATGGGGCTACAATAAGAGTTTTTGAGGATCAGTGGGTTCGAGGAAAGGACAATTATATAGTGGAGGATATGTATGCTGCTAATTCACGTGGAATCAAAGCATGTGAGCTCTTTGCTCCTGATAGAAGGCAATGGGACATTGATAAGGTTAACAATTTGTTTTCAAGTTGTGATGCTAATGCCATTTTAGCAATACCTATCCCAAAAGATTAGGTCAGGGATCGCATTGTGTGGATGCACACTGTTGATGGCAAGTATGCGGTGAAATCTGGATATAGTTTTTGGCATAAGTAGTTCAGTGAGAGTAGGCAAGATTCAGCTCATGGTGGTTGGAGAAAGCTCGGGAATCTAGATATTCCTCAGAAGGTGAAAGTGTTTTTATGGCGTGTCTGCAGAAACAATGTACCAGTTCGAAACTTGTTAAGAGGTCGAGGAGTTAATACTACTATAATTTGTCCAATGTGTGGTATTGATGTCGAACATTTACTCCATATTTTTCTGGATTGCTAGTTTGCAAAAAGTTGTTGGAGGTCACTGGGTTTGGAATACAGTACGGAGGCAATTGAATCATGTCCTGACTGGGTGTTGCAAAGGTTGTCTGATGATGCTCAAGAGAAATCAGTACAAATGGCTATAGTGATGTGGGGTATTTGGGCTGCCAGAAATATGAAGGTTTGGGAGCAAAAAATTGTGACACCAGAACTGGCGATGCAGTGGAGTGTCCAGCAATTGACCCAATGGCGTGAAGCACAGTCGATTAGAGGAAGTGATGTGAGGAGAAATGTTCAAGGTACTCAACAACATGAAGCACGATGGATAGCTCCAGCTGAAGGTCAATTAAAAATAAATGTGGATGCATCTGTGCAGTCAGGTAATTCGAACTTTAGTGTGGGTATGGTGCTTCGTAATTATCAAGGAAATTTCTGCAGAGCGAAAGTTCTCCGTTATGAGGGAGAAGTGTTAGTGTTTGAAGCGGAATCGAGAGGGATACTAGAGGCTGTAAGTTGGGCTGTTGAACTAGGCATCTCTAATGTGATTTTCGAAAGTGATTCAATGCTCTCAGTTCAAGCTATTAACAGTAGTAAGGAGTACGTCTTGGAGGTGGGAAACGTGCTTCAAGAATGTCGAAATTTGCTTATTGCTCGTCCAAATTTTTCTGTTTCATTTGCTAGAAAGCAAGCCAACAAGGTAGCCCATTTGTTAGCTAGGGTACGTTGTGAGGTTTATAGCTTTCATGATTTCTTGACTCCTCCACAAGATTGTGTTGGAGAGACTTATGTATGATGTTTCCTTAAGTTAATGCAATTTGCCATAAAAAAAAAGAATTTAAAATTATTTTAAAATCTAATTTAAAAGCTCTCTAGCACTTTCCAAAATTTCAACATTCGTTCCATATCTACATTGTCAAAATAAGTGAATACGAATATAAATTTAATTTAATCAAATTAGAATCCCGCCAACGTAATTCCAGTTCGAGGCCACGTTTAGAATTAATTAACCTGATCAGAGTAACTAAACAAGCGTGATAACTGATAAGTGATTTGGATCTACTGAACATGAATTCTTTTTGGTGAAAAGCTCTTCCCAGTAGAGCTTGAAGAATCTGGATCTGATTATTAATTGAAGGGCAGTCATATTGAAGTGAAACACAACTCAAGGATTCACATAGTTCTGGATCAAAGGAAAAGAGGAAGTAGGGACTACAGATGTAAACTCACTCTAACTTTCTCAATCTTAACCATTTTTGTTACCCCGACTTTTCATAATCCTAGATTCCCCCTTATGTATGTATGTCTGTATGTATCATTCCTCAGTAACGAAATATTACTATTGCGAGCAAGTTCATACAATTGAAAGACAAAATTTTGTGGGTCATAATCAAATAATGGTGGGGAAAGAACTTTTGTTGCAATTTCTTGTAGGTCAAAAATAGAGACATCTTGTGGGTCATTGCTGGTAGAAAATTTGCATCTTGATTGCTCGAGTCAGTAGTTTTCAGATGAATGTCTGAAGTAGGTTCATGAAATTTAGCACGAAAAGAAAGAAGTGGGTTCTTGTTTTTTGTTCTTATACTATGATGTATTTGAGTTTATTGAAAAGAAAAAGGAAGAGATTGGTGAAGAGATCGGTGTTGGGTTTGTTTGAAAAGGGACAAATATTATGGGTTTGGGGAGAAAAGAAAAAAGTAGTGCTCGTTTGATATACAACACGAATTAAGTTTTTATAATAATTTATATTTTCTGTTTTTATCAAGTTCGTGGGAAGTGAAAAATTGTGTTTGGTTAATATACAAGGAATTGGCACTCATAGTAACATATATATATACATATATTTAGGTGTACATTTATGTCACTAATTTATATAATAACCGTATTTTTTTCAATTAAACAATTAATTGTTATTTAAGATATACAGTAGAATAATCTTTTTTTTCTTTTAATCTAATATCATCTGTAAACGATGTTCAAAATTTAATTATTAAGTCTATTTATCATGATTGTACTTTACTCCTACAAGCAACATATTTTAATTAAAAATCCATAATGTGTACTTTGAATATCAATATCAATCCCAACAACACTCGAGATGTTGCCTGTCTAAATTGTTTCGTTCTCACTTTATTAGACCTTCAAATATCATCAAATCATATGCCGTATGGAAGTGTATCTCAGAAATGAATTCAATCATACGTACGAGAAAATATAACTTATATTGTTTTCAATGTTATTAGAAAATGTTGACAACATCCAAAAATTTCATACGTACGAGAATTAGGCTATAAAATTTCAAAGGTTAATGGATAAGAAAGAATTGCAGTATGCGAACCACTGACACGGTAACTAGTTTACATAATACCCGTATTTTTTGCAATTAAACAATTAATTTTATTATTTATCATTTTTTAGATATTTTAAATACGCATGTAAATATCTGTCAACCAATCGACCTTGTAGATATGTAAATAATGAGATTGAATTTGTAAATATAACCAGGTTGATGAACATGAAGGAGGATTGTTGAGATTACCATTAATACCGATTGTTACGCCATATTTTTTGTTGCCTCAATTATCTCCTAATTTCTCAATATTGATCATAGAAAATATCTCCAAACGATTCTTTCAAATCAGAAAAGAATCACAACGCTAATATAACTCTAAAAATATAAAATCAACTTATCTCAAGATATCCCTTAACAATCACAGGGATTAAAAACACTATCCTATCACATAACTGCGTTGGCTTGATCCCTATATATAAACAAGGTACGCAGACATCTTGGGAAAGGATCCGACACATCTAACAAGTTGAGACATCTTTTAAGTCCAGCCCCAAACATCCAAAAATCTCAAATCTCCCAATTTTTATAATTCGTTATTCCAGCAATCCCAGAAATTTGTTATCACCAAATTCATCTGTTAACAATGATAATTAATTAAGAGGAGGGAAGATGAATGTGTATATATCCTACTTTTATATATGCCTTTCACATCTCAATTGCGATCATTTTTGATGTTGCTTAACTTTTCATCTGATTTTTTATTGCATTGAAAAAAGAAATTTATATTTTAAATTGATTGGACAACTATGTCCCACTACAAGAAAAACGGCTAAATTCGACCGAAATTTTGCGGTCGAATTTAGCTAAATTCGACTGGAACCAGTCAAATTTAGCTAAATTCGACTGCAAAAGTCTCGTCGATTTTAGACAAGTGGAATTTAGCAAAAACCAGTCGAATTTATTAAATTCGACTGGCTAAATTCGACCGCAATTTTGAAAAAATTTGAAAATTTGAAAATTTTGAATTTGGCGCCTAAGGCACCTTAAATTCGACTCCTACCAGTCGAATTTATAAATTTGACTAAAAGCGGTGTAATTTATAAATTCGATCGAAACCAGTCAATTTTAGTATACCAGATCTTGAAAACTCAGTAGCTTTCTGCTGCTCTCAACTGCATAATTCTGCATGTATTTTGCTGCTATTACTGATATATTGTAATGGACTAATCAACACAAATATAACATAATTCATATTATGTAAGTAATTAATTAAGAACAACAATAACTTCATATCAAATGTAATAATATTACAAATTGAGTTTTATAAATTCAACTCAAGGTCCCTAATCGAATTTAACAATATTACAACTTTGTTTCTCATTTAGTTGGACGGAAATAATTGCCGGAGATACTTGGGTTGCCGGATTTATTTTATTTTCCGGAATTGCTATGGCCACCGGAATTGGTACGATTGCCGGAGTTGTTTTTGTCACCGGAGTTGTTTTTGTCACCGGAGTTGCCATTCCATGAGTTGATTTTCTCGGTGTTATTCTTGTACGAACCATTGATTTGTAAGAAATATAAAGATTGAATATATATTTGGATTTGTTTGTGTTTATGTATGTATATATGTATGTAGATGTAAGAGAGAGAGAGAGGAAGATGAGGGTGAATATATAAAGAATGTAAGTATATTTATATGTGTGTGTGTGTGTTATTTGCTGTGAGGAATATTGACCCTTGGATTATTTTGTTGATATGTTAAATTTGGATCGTTGGATGAGTTTCACGCGGATCGCTGACATGGCAGTAAATTCGACCGCCTCTAGTCAAATTTATAAATTCGACTGGTAGCAGTAGAAATTATAAATTCGACTAACTAGGGTTTGCCGTCAAATATATGATTAAATTTGACAGCCAGCAGTCGAATTTATAAATTTGATTGGCAACAGTCGAATATATACATCAATTAAATTTAATCTTGTTAAAATAAGTAATGTGCAATATTTTTTATTTATTGACTTTTTGCATAAACTTTTAAAATATAACAAACTTTGAATCCGTACGGTTGGATCATTCAAATTTTAATTATAATAAATCTAAATTACTAACCCTAGATACTAAATCACTAACCCCTAAATACAAACCTTAAACCCTACATTTCAATCATCCATTTAACACATGTATCGTATTACTAAGATTTTTTTTCACCCACACTATTATGATCTCTAATAATTTTTATTGGATACAATATGTTATCAAATGCTGCTATAAAAAAATTCAATTTTTTTAAACATAATCATTATTTATTAAAATTTTCCAAACTTCTTCAACAAATATAAAATGAACAGTTTCTTACTTCTGTTAAAATTTAATTATCGTAAATGGCCAAAATAAATTTTAACATGTAATTCTTCCTACAACGATGTTGTGGTAATTTTTTTTATAATTTATTTGTTAATTAAATATTTTTTAAAATTTTTGAAATTTAATTATTAGAATTAATATGACTGGACGCAGTCAAATTTATAAAAATGACTGGTTCTAGTCGAATTTAAATTTCAAAATTTTGGAAAATTTTAGGCGGGAATTTTCCCGCCTAAACATAAATTCAACTGGTTCCAGTCGAATTTAAGGCAGTTCAATAATTTTGTTGGGCGGGTAAATTCCCGCCTTTCCTGGAAAATAATTTTGACCGATTAAATTCGACCGGAAATATAAAATCGACTGGTTAAATTCGACCACCATTAAAATCGACTGTAGCCGGTCGACTTTAAGTTTGACCATCAATTTATTTTAGTTGACTTTAAATTCGACTGGAAACAGTCGAATTTAGGCCAGTCGAATTTATGCAGTGGAATTTAGCCGAATTTTCTTGTAGTGTCCCCAACTCACCTAACGAAGTTATTCGTTAGACAAATAAAATCTTGGCATCATTACAACAAATCATTACAAAAGTTACTACTTTCATTTTAGGAATTATTAACTATATTACTATTATTGTATTGAGGAAATACACATTAATTTCTAAAAGATGTGGGCCACTATTTAGTAAATTATTACTAAAATAAGAATAGTGGTTGATGACATACACATAACTTAAAAGAATTTTCTAAAATAAAAATGATAATGACTTTTATAGTGATGCCAACACTACAAGAAATTCGGGTAAAAATGACCGAAAAAGTTTGGTCGAATTTAACTTCATTTTGGTCGTTTTAAAGCTAGTCAAATTTAGTAGCTCGATCGAATTTAATAAATTTGACCGAATAAATTCGACCGATTAAATTCGACCATACAAATTCGACCGATCAAATTCGACTAAGTTTAGTCGAAATTAGTCCCGCCGAAATTTTCACTTGAAAATTTCAAATTCTTCCCAAAAATTGAAAATCCCGCCAAAAACATAAATTCGACTAAGTTTAGTCGAAATTAGTCCCGCCGAAATTTTCACGTGAAGATTTCAAATTCTTGCCAAAATTTGCAAATCCCGCCAAAAAACGTAAATTCGACCATTTGGAGTCAAATTTTAAATTCGACCTTTTTTTGGTGAAAAACTAAATTTGACTATATTTGGTCGAGATTTAAATTCGACTGTTTTTATTTGACTCCTAAATTCGACCTTTTTTATCACCACTATATTCGACCAAAAAAGGTCAAATAAATATGACCTGAAAACAAAAAACACCCTATAATGGTATGATAAATTCAACTTATTATGGTCGAATTAATCATTTACAAACAAGTTGAAGCTATAGTCAGTTTTACCACCTGTATACCTATATCCTAATCATGCATTTGCAAAATGATAAAATACAAGTAAATCTAACAAAATAATAAAAACATATTCATATTTAAGTTAAAATAGATATCAATACGTTACACCCAACAACCCTTGGGAGTTCGACAAAAAGAGTGAAGCTGAATACGCTAAAGCCTTATACAAAAGGGTGAAACTGATATATATTTCCAGTTCAGTTCACGATTAGGCTAACAAGTACTAAAACAACGGGTAGTTATGTGCATCCATATCTTCATCTTCCTGGTTCACTGTGCCGTCCACCTCCACAGACTTGTGCACCTCCACAGCTTTCTCAGACTGAGTCTCCTAGATAGGTAAATAATTAATTAGGAAAAATTTAAGAAAACAAACTTGAGAAGGTCCTAATCATAATATACAATTTTAGCGACACAGATAATTAAACATGATCAATTCCACTAAAATTTTAAGAACATAGATAGTAAATAACAGTTCACTATTTTAACGTTTATTTGCTTCCTAACTTATTATTATCCTATTGGCTTATAATTTGGAAAATCAAATGAGAGAAGCTCACTCAAAGAATCCATATAAAGAACCCCATTTACCACAGTATTAGATCTCACGTAGCGTTCCTTCTGCTTTTTCCTAATAGAAGGCTGAAACTCTGTCCAAGAATCAGATTTAGTGGGATACACATGGACTATAGGTAGACTGTTATACATCATAATGACCTTGTAGTCATCAGAGATAGAATCATAACCAAACCCTGGAAACTTTGAAGGCCATCCAAATACAGGTGTAGGGGGTACTGATGGAAGTTGCTTAAACATCCTAATTACTGTCCAGAGGTATAAAACATCAGTTCCCCGAGACAAATCAAACAAACAGATAATACCATTATAACAATTAACAATCTTAGAACCAAGGTACACAAGACTTGGCAAAACTACACGATGAAACTTTACTGGAGATTTGGACAAATCGAAGGCATTGGAAGGAACAAGGTGGAATTATTGAACAATATTACTTTTGAATAATTAGTTCATATGTCTTACAATTAAGTGTCCTAACAAATTTTAGAAATGAGCTAAAGTCGAGAATTTGAAACGACAAAATTAAAATCTTACTATATGAGCCATCATTAATTAAGTGCTAGTTTGAATTTTAAATATCTTTAATTTTACACTTCCAAATATCGGTTGAGACCAAATCTTAAGCAGCCATGTCAGTAGTTGATGTCAAAGTAGTAATATTATACAGTCTTTCTATTTCGTTGTTAAATGTTTTATTAGTAAAGAATTTTCAGGGTACTGGTGCGTAGCTTTCCTATAATTGTTTGATACGCATTAGGTGGCAGTCTCTGACTGGTGAGCAAGCTGGACATTGGTACATGAAAATCATATTACAAACCGATATGAAAAATTAAAGGCCATTAAATATATATCGTATATAACATACAGTAAGGCCAGCTATTTCCATCCATGGCTGCAACTATTTATTCACGAAAAAATTTCACGAATAGGTCAATACGAGAAATTGATGCAAACACGGGGGTGTGTAACTCTATCCATCATATATTTTTATATTTTAGTTTTTTCTGTATTACAAAAAAAAAAATTGGCACAAATAATTACCCATGATTATTGACCAGTGCGCAATTATAGAATTAACAATTATTTTCGAGTGGGGGAGTGAAAACTCACTAGCACTTGTATACCATAGATAAATACTAAAGCATGTTAGGGTTAGCGTAAGAACTCTTACTCCATTTTAAATAAATAAAAGAATCGTACCTCTAAAATGATCTTATCGGTATTCTTCACGATCTGACGAAGCAAAGCATCTGCTGTCCGCATATAACGTGTCTGCAACGACGGATCCGGAGATGCATCAATGGCTAACTTATGGATTTCCTCATCCAAAACAGATTGTTTCACTTCATGCGCAGGGAGGGAGTGGAGAAGCTGCGACACCTCATCAAAGACTGTTGACATCATCACATAAATGTCACCAGAAACATCATCTGCTGGATCACGAGACTTTTCCGCCATTTGTTTGGCCCACTGTGTTGCTTCCATGGCTCCGACAAGCTCTCTCACAGTTTGTTGGGGATAAAGATTGAGCTTCCCCCTCGTCGGAGGTCTAGCCTTCATCATCACAAATATATCCTTCTTTCGCTGAATTTCTTTTAGGGTAGACGGAGATGGCGGCTCATCAGAAGGTGTCTCAAGTGTTAATTCAGCATAGAAGATCGCACCTTTTTCATTTTCTCCTGCCACATGCAATATATGAAATGAATTACAAAATAACAATTATCAAGTGCCATTAACTATTAAAAAACCCTTTAGTGTTACTCTTTTTACTCTAGCATTTTATTCTGTAAAAACCCTTTAGTAGACGAATTATAAAATCCATGACCTGCAAATCTTTCACTGCTGGGTCAGTAGGGTCGTAAGCCACACTTAAAAATTCTTCATCAGTGATAGGCATCTCTCCTTTCGCCTCTCTTTGTGCATCTATTTCCTACAAAATGAAAAAAAAGACGGAACGAGACGGATAAACATTACAAGGTACAACTGAATAACTAATATCCAGAAGAAAGATTAATCTAGAGAATCATACCTCCCGTCTCTGATCAAAGGGTTTGGCCCCGGTGCGGGGGGTAAACTCCACCTTCATTCGAGAATTATGGCCTTTTTCCGACTTGTTTGCAAACTCAGGTGTCTCCCAGTGATCGCAAATAGCATTCCATGCGCGCTTGGAGGAGTAGTAAGGCCTCATTAACCTAATATTGATAACACTTTCAGGATATCCACGCTTCAATATCTCATTCACATCTTGCATTAGTCGACCCCTCTCCGCATTAAGATAACTCTTGAAATTTCTCTTCAAATGCGCTCTTACAACTCTATCCCCATCTTCAGGATCATAAATCTTGGGATATGCATAATATTCCTGCAAACCAGATTGTATATATTATAACAATGAAAGTACACAAGCACAGTATTCAACTGATAGAATAAAAAAACACAAGTATTTATATTACCTTAAAATTTTTTATGCAACTGTCATAAAAAGCTTCACGCTTGGCTCCTTTTGTATTGAGTGTATGTTCATCCCATTTTAAACGAACAATATGGCCCAGCGTTTTCTTGGGTGTAGCCTGGAAGAGACTACATTAACATAATGGAAGACAAAAGATTAGACAAAATTAATCACAAGAAAAACATAAACTAAGTAAATCACTTATGTGCACTAATCAAGTCGAATTTTTGAATTCTAGATGTCAATTTATCATGAACACTAATCAAGTCGAATCAGCAACCTTGTTAATAAGAATAATGGTGTCCTATGTACTCCCCTGCATTCCTAGACCTTAACATATTTAGTGCACTTATGTAGCGACAATTAAATTATCCAGAAACATACCCTTTATCGTTCTTAAGAAAATACACTGTCGGCCTCGCATCCCAAGCTGGTTTCTTTCCGTAATCCCCTTCGGAATTGCTGCGTCTTTTTCTCTCAAATTTAATTAGGCAACTACTTTCTCCCACCTCGTAGCACCCTTCCACATGACTCTCTTTTTCACTACCCTCATGCGCTTCACCACCCTCTCCACTGGTAATAACCTTGCTCTTCTTATGCTTGTTTGCCCGGCCCTTCGGCCCAGCCTATGTCACCTGTAAAACAAATATATACAATTATGTTTGTCACATGTCCTTCGGACGCCAAGTTGAATGATAGATGTGGCGACACAGAGTGCAATTACTTGACTAGGATCAAGTACTACTAGCATACTAACTAGACTCGCATTACAGACCAGACCAGAGCAGTATTTGTCAATGTTGTGAAGCGTGTCACGAGTCACAATTGTGTTGGAAAGCCACAAAATTTCACTAACCCCACTATAAAACAGTACTCCACTAAAACACTGCTCTCTTTTTATTCCATTGCATAAATATAACTACAGTACTTAAATATAACTACAGTACTTGACAGTCCACAGTAACATTCCGTATATCTTGTTCGGAAGAGCATTGTAAAGAGCAGACAATAAATGAGCATAAAAAGTCTTGCTGTTTCTCAATGCTATTAAACAAATACAAAGTCTTGTTGTTTCTCAAATTATATACATCAACTAAAGAGCAGACAATAAATGAAGAAAATTGTAAATGAAGTACTGTAAAACAATAAACTTTTTCACCAGTTAGTTATACATACAAACAAGAGGTGAAATAATACAACAAACCGAATCAACGTAATCCAGACACACACACTCACAAAAGCCCAATTCGTTTTGCAGTTAGGTTAAACAACAAAAGCCCAATTCGAATCAACTAAAATTACACTCAATACAACAAAATATAAACACGAGAACATCGAATTGGGCTAATGAACTACGATAAATGACTACAATTAGGCAAACAAGTGATAATTATAATGAACTACTACGAATTGAGAGAGAGAGAGAGAGAGAGAGAGAGAGAGAGAGAGGACATACCTGCGAACTCCTGTTAAATTTGAACCCCTGGTCTGAGATTTTAGTTCGATCCATCGGCTGCGTGAAAAGGAGGATGAGAAACCCTAATTTAGAAAGAATTGGGGAGAAAGTGTAACACGATGGAAATGAAAAAAGTGAGAAATAAATATATATAATAAACTTATTTTTAATGGATAACAGTCGAAATTAGCCGACTAAATGTTTCGACCGCTTTTGGTCGAATATAAAAAACCTTATTTCCCCCTTGAGCTACTGCCTAAAAACCTCCTGTAATGATTTACTATAACATAAATCCCAAAAATTCACTTAAATTTACAAAAATTTGAATAACTAAAAAATTAAAAATGTTCCACATCAATAGATAACTTGTTTAATACAAATTTGATTGAAAATGACAAAATTATACTAAATCGTCATTATCACTTAATTCATCATTTTCGTCATCATTCTCATCTTTGTCTTCATCTTCGTCTTCCTTGTCTTTTCGATTTTCTTCTTCATCATTGTAATCAATCGAATAATCATTTTCAAACATTCTCAAGTCAACAAAAAAATTTGAAGGATCACGGATAAAAACTCTTTCAACGTGTGATGAAGAAGCATTTGACACTTCATTTTGTAAGGCATCATCGTTGATTTTGGTTTTTTCTTTTGTTGAGACAGTTTCATCAACTTGTCGGCTCTTTGTTGTTAAAACCGTGTACCATGATGATTTTGCATTTAAAATATTTGGTGCATAATACACTTGATGGGCTTGGCTAGCCAACACAAACACATCTTCGGCATTAAGTTTTGACTTAACATCCACGGTAGTAATCCGATGTCTATCGACTTTCACATGTTTTGTATGATCAAACCAATGACATTTGAAGACGACAACTTGATGTCCATTGTGATAATGGAGTTTTATAACTTCTTCTAATCTTCCGTAATAGTTTCCAAAAATTTCTTTGTAAGAAGTCCCTACAAATAAAAATGTATAAAATTTGGATACAAATAACTAAGAACAAATGCATATATATTAGGTATAAATTAAATTTCTCACCAATGACAACTACTCCGGAATTCGATGAAGTGAGCTCATTAACATTTGCACAACCAAATTTATAGCCATTGCACTTGCATGATTTATATGACTCCACCTTAAATATCGGACCTCTTATTAGATCTAAAAATTTCTTCTTGAGCTCATCGTCATTTTGTACCTATAAAAATGTGGAAAATATAATACATAAGTTTGTGAATAAAATTATGCATACATATGTGTTTATGTATAAGTTGAAATACATACCCTTCTTTCAAACCAATCTCTAAATTGTTCTTTTTGAAATTGTTCTTTTTCTGCATAATTGAGATGTGGGTATTGTTGTTGCACCAACTTTTGAAATCCACTACATATTCAAGTTGAACAATAAAAAGTTTAAATTGTAAACTAATTCATTTTATTAAAGTAAAGATGGTCTAAAAAAATCTTACCGCAAGTACTTTCCAACTTCCGGCGAGTTAATAAGAACATAGTATGCCACGATTTCATGCTCATCATCACTCAAGATTCCATCTCTACTCCGTAGACTAGGATGAGTTGGATACCTGTAAACTTCTAACAAATCTACATCATCATGAAACATTTGAGGTACCTCGTTTCGACGTAACCGATTATGCCCTTTTTCGATTTTGGAATCGAAATATAACGAGCAAAAGTGTACACATTCCTCCTCAATGTAGCGTTGTGCCATTGAACCTTCCGCTCTTGCTTTGTTTCCCACTTTCAATTTCAAATTGTGCAAGTATCTTTCAACAAAATACATCCAACGCCAATTAGCCGGGCCACCCAACTTACACTCGGTAGCTAAATGTATTGGCAAATGCTCCATTGGATTAAAAAACCCAGGAATGAAGACGGTTTCAAGCTTGGACATGATCTTCACTATATCTTTCTCCATTTTTTCCAAATCTGTGTATTTGATATTCGACGAACATAAATCTTGAAAGAAGTTGCATAACTCAATAATAGGATCAGCTACTTGCTTTGGAAGTAAGTCACGACACACAATAGGCAATAATTTTTGCAAGAAAACATGACAGTCATGTGATTTCATCCCGCGAATGCAATTTTTCTTCCAATTCACACACCTTGATATATTTGAGGAATACCCATCAGGAAGTTTCAATGCAACAATCCAGTTGAACAACTTATGAAGTTGTTCCCTCGAGAGCACAAATGGTGCATGTGGTTCCGTACCATCGTCTTGAGGCCACAACTCACGATGTACACGTAATTCTTTACAATCATTTCTTGATTTTGTGTTACCTTTTGACTTTTTTGCATCACCAAGAATTGTGTAGAATATGTTGTCAAAGATATTCTTTTCAGTGTGCATAATGTCAATGTTGTGACGAAGACTGAGTGTCTCCCAATATGGAAGCTCAAAAAATGGAGAATAATGAGTCCAATTATGTGTCACGCCATAGTCCTTCGGTTTACTCTTAATTGATTTTCCTGGAGGGGGAAACTGTATCTGTTCACACATGGTCTTTGCAAGCCCTCCTGAATGTCGAGCACACACTGATCGTGTCTCAATAATTCCAAACTTTGTACTCCTTCTTAGGGGATCATCTGGTTCAAGAAAATATCGAGCGGTGCCGTAGAAAGTAGGTTTACCACCATTCTTTAGTTGTTTAGCTTTTACCTCTCCCATGCAAACTGGACATGCCAACTTACCCTTGGTAGACCACCCACTAAGCATGGCAAGTGCAGGAAAGTCGCTAACTGTCCACATAAGTGCTGCCTTCATCATAAAATTTGTACGTGTGAACCTGTCATATGTTTCCACCCCAGTACACCACAATACTTTCAGTTCATCAATTAACGGCCTAAGATAAACATGTAAGTCTTTTGTCGGATCCGTTGGCCTAGGAACAAGAAGAGGCATGAACATGTATGGAGCCTTGGTACACATAGATGGGGGAAGGTTGTACACAAAAACCACCACAGGCCATACAGTATACTCCTTAGCGTGTGCATCACGAAAGGGGTCAAATCCATCAGTAGAGAGTCCGAGTCTAACATTCCGTATCTCCTTGGAAAAATTTAGAAATCTACGATCAAATTCTTTCCATTCATCTCCATCTGCTGGGTGACTTAATTGACCTTCAACAACAACTCTATCATGGTGCCATCTCATACATTTTGCAGTCTTCTCGGCCATAAATAAACGTTGCAATCTCATGGTAATAGGAAAGTAGCGCAAGATCTTTCGCGGGATCTTCTGTTTTTTAGGATCTTTTTGCACTTTGTATATGTCTGCGTCGCATATATCACAACGTGTCTTATTGCTATTTTCCTCATAAAATAACATACAATCATTCTCGCAAGCATCAATCTTTTTATACTCCATGTTCAACCCTTTAATCATCTTTCGCACAGTGTAGTACTTCTTAGGTAATTTATGATCATCGGGCAATACTAATCCAATGAGGTGAAGCAACTCATCAAAGCCATTGTTACTGCAATTATGTTTGTTTTTCCATTCAAACAACTCCATTACGAACTCTAATGTTGTAAAATTGGTATTGTTTGGATAAATTGGTTCAGAGGCAGTATTCACCATCTTGTAAAACTCTTTTGCTGTTGCATTTGGTTCTTCCTCGAAATCTTCACAATCCTCAAAATCATCATCATGTGCAATTGTGCATCATACATAGCATTATCATCATCATCTCTGTAGTTAGTGTTAACAAAACTCGTTCCAACTTCATCATGTGGCTCATCTTTCTCTCCATGACAATCCCATATAGTATACCATTGCATGATACCATGTCGATACAAATCAAGTTTCACGGTACTAGGCTTCTTATAGGTACCATTTCCACAATTTCTACACGGGCATCTCATAAGACCGTTGTCTTATTCTCGTAAATGATATATAGCAAACTGGATGAAATTATCTACACCAATTTTGTATTCATCCGTTAAGTATTTTGCCTCATTATATCGATTACGACCAATCCAACTACGATCGGATGCCATCTACAAATGTACACACATTAATACAAGACAAATGCAATTATTTATATATCAAGCTAAATTACCTATATAATTGTTACCAACTAATAATATCTTAAGTTACTCAACATATAATTTTCAACATATTTCACTCATTATCATACAAATGTGGCCAACACAAAAATAAAAATAAAAATCATAATTATATTATTTTTACTAACAAATTTAAGCTACTCAAATTCATTCATAAACACATAAAATTATCATAATTACACTAATAAAAAAAAAGACAATCATATTTACATTATTAAGAATTTAAAATTTCACTTACTTGATGATTTAGGATTGTCACATGAAGCAAAAATGGTGGAACAAGAGCAAAAAAACGATGAAAGGGGAAGAAACATCGGCCGGCAAAAACGGCTGCTGCAAAGATGGAAAGAAACAAGCAGTAGGGTTTCTAAATTTGACACGGGTAAATTCGACCGTGTTCGGTCGAATTTAGAGAACGACTAAATATGACCAAATTTAGTCGGCTTTTATATTCAACTAATTTTAGTCGAATTTAAAAATATTTAAAAATGTAATAAAAAAAATTCGACAAAAACTAGAAAAATCCCACCAAAAATTTCAAAACCTCTGGCGGCAAAATTCCCACCAAAACTAGAAAAGAAATTCGACCGACTTCGGTCGAATTTATATCATTTCTGGCGGGATGTTTCCCTCCTCCCTTTGGCGAGTTTTGAAATCGACCATATAAATAATTCAGTCGAATTTAATAATAAATTCGATCGATTATATTCGACTGCTCCTAATTTCGACCGAAGTCGGTCGAATTTAGCCGGTACCCATATGTTTGACTGATGTCAGTCGAATTTAATCTCAGTCGAATTTGTTTGGTCGAATTTAGCCTTATTTTTTTGTAGTGCAAGATTTACTCATATGACAGAGGATCCTATATTGCTTTAAGCCTTTAATAAACTAAGTTCGGACATCAAACTACTTAAATTAACATTACAGCCGTTAAGTTTCATTTAAGTTTCATTTTTGTGAGAGTGTGTACTTGAACTTGTCGAAATGTAGCAAATTGTATATTTCCGTCAATTTAAACCAACACCTTTAGATTTTCTATCGGTCAAATGATCTTTTAACATGTTTGCAATCACATTTTTGTATACATAAAAATCGTAATCATAACAAATTGCACAAATAATTTACTTAATTTCTTAACTCTAAATATAAATCAATTATACTAAATACAAAAAATTGGGAACAAGAAAAAGAGAATCAACATTTCGAACAAAAAGAAGAAGTGAAACTCATCTTTTCTTAAATATGACATATTAAGGGCAATGAAAAATTAAAAGGAACTCATCTCGGATTGCTAAAAAAATTTTAGTGAATTATAATTTTGCAGAAAAAATTAGTATGATTTATTATAATTACAATTTATATAATTTATTAGTATTATTATACTATTATAAAAATAACAAATTTTTGTTAGAAATTAAATTTGATACACAAAAAAGCAAACGGGTGAAAGTACATGTAAACGCTCATCAATTCACTTTGACGAGTATAAGAACTTAATTTAGAAAGTTTTTAGAAAAGAATTCAATGTAGAGAATTTTTATGATTTAGGACTAGTAGATAGCATGGCCGGACTAATTGTATTGTTCTTTTGCTAAAGTTCTAACCCTGGATATCCATATCCGGTAGTAATGAAAGTCAGGGAGACGACGTTACACCAAAAACTGTTGAATTAGATAGGTGAACTTGATAATTGATAATACATTATAATAACTGGTATAGAAAATACCAACAAATAATTATTAATTATAGTATAGCAAGAGCCTGATAGTTCTTGTTTTTATTACAAACAAAAGATCTTTGACAAGAAAATTTAACAAAGTTGAAATGCTAATAAGGATAGTAGAGCAGCACAACCCTGATGAAAATCAACACAAAATACATCATTAGGCCAAATTATTATATACTGGATTAGACATTCATCTTAAGTACTTGCAACTTAATTATTTATTGTCTGATGGATTTAGGAAATCCCAAATGTCACTCCAGTCATCTTCTGCCAAGCCATCTGCTTCCGTTGCTGGAGCAGTTAATTCACCAGTCTCACAGATTAGGCCTCTTTCTCCATCCATATTCTCTAAACCACTTTGTTGCCCCAATGAATCTTGTTCTTTCTCTATTTCCGCAAACAAATTCTTCCACCACTCAACACCCTCGTCATCTGGTGGCAGTGTCTCGCTCAGTGTTGCCAGTGACGATGGCTTGTTGTTGTTGTTTTTGTTCTTGTACAGTGTTTCCACAGGGGGGCTTCTGCCTTTGGATAAAGTCCGGGGAAGAGGCTTTAGAACAATAGTAGCAGTACCACCAGCAGTAGTTGGAGCAATGTTACTCTGTTGTTTTCGTGGAATAAGCTCTTCTCTTTTCGTCGCCTCTTTGGCAGTGGCGAGTTTCTTTTGAACGTTGGTGTTCCAGAAGTTCTTAACATCATTTGCTGTTCTTCCTGGTAGTCGTCCACCAATTAGTGACCACCTATATACATAAAATAAGTAGATGAACATCGAACCCACATGTACAACAGATGTACACATGATTCATGTACGATTATATGCTTAACATACATGAACACCGAACGTCCCACACGTTAAATTTGATAAACTTTAAAAAAATATTGAGAAATTTCTTAGAATTTCGTTCTAACAAAATTCCTACTTCACCTTTATAAATCTTATAGAAGTATTAACTATCAAAGCCCATCAGTTCGGATGAGTACTTGAAAATCGGAGATCAATTGAGTTAATTAACTAAGGATTCCGATGTTCAAAACGAATATTCGAATAAGTCAGTAGAATTGATATATGATTCTTAAAACCTTGATAATTTCATATATATAAATTATTCAAAATGTGCGAGTTTACCTGTTTCCGAGCAGCCTGTGAAGCCGTATCATAAGATCCACTTCGTCCGCACTAAATTCTCCTCTCCTGATAGTAGGCCTAAGGTAGTTGAGCCACCTTAGTCTGCAACTTTTCCTGCACCTATTCAGCCCTGCAATACGTCGAAATGAATAATGACTATTCCCTTCGTTCAGTAGGAAGTTAACATTTAGAAGAGAAAAAGAAAAAAAAAATTTAAAACAATTAATGAAACTATATTTTATAAGAGTCTTACAATGCGTTTCAAATGTTAACAAATGGATTAGACCGACTCATGGTTATAATATATACAGTAAACTAGAATAGCACCCGATCTCACAATTCTAATAGTTTTTTATATATTTATAATTATAATATTAAATTTTAATATGAAATTTTATATTATAAATGTTGTTAAGGCTATAAAATTATATTTTTTCGAGTTTTTTAATATTTGTTTGGATTATAAACATAAAGTAGATATAGTTTATTTAAAATATTGAGTTGTAAATAGTATATGATAATATTGGTAAAAGATGTTTGAAAATAAATTAAGTAAGTAATTAGAAAAATGAAAGAAAGAAGAAAGAGAATTAGTGGAGTTGATAATTAATGAGAAGAGAGAAGCGGAAATTTTTTTTATAAAAAAATGACAGATGATAAATTATTGAGTGAGTTAGTTTTTCTTTTAGATTTAGTATATTATAAATTATATTATACTCTAACTTAACCCGAATATTATTTTAGTGGTGGGAGTTTCAAAAAGATGGCTATTGGCAAGAAAATATAGTAGTAGCTTTTTCTTGTTCTTGGCCACTTTTTTAATTAACACTCCCTCTGTCCCCTTCTTTACATTGAGGGACGGAGGCTCGGCACACAGACTCTTATAAAATATATTTTCATAAATTATTTTAAATATTTTTTTTCTTCTGAATAAAAGTATAATTTTTAAATTTTTATTTAGAAAAAGAAAATTTTGAAAATAAATTATATAATTATACTTTATAGAAGACTTAAAATACGTGTCTAAAAAAACTGTAAATAAAAGAAAGGAACATTGGGATTATAAGCAATATCATGTCATTGTATTGCAAATTTAAAATGCTTTGCGGCCTAAATTCGGCTGCATAGGCAGGTCTACGGGGTCCGGGGGTCTGGGTCGGGGGTACGAGGCCTGTGTTTGACTCGAGCTGGTTACAAATTTTTCACTTTTTTTTAATTGATTTTTCTAACTCATAACTAGTTTTCTCTTTGTTCTTTCTGAGTTTTTTCTTTAAAAATTTTCCTACATGACCATCTTTACACGGATTTCTTACGAATTAAAGTGTTTTCAATCATTATTTATTAATAATGTGGTTGTTGGTAACATAATAGAATGAGTACAATTTAGAAAAAAGAGTTCTTAGTTCTATTGTTTTGCAATTAAAATTTACTAAAATTTATATATTTATATTTTTTATATATCGGAGCCCCTTAAATTAATTCTGTGCGTCCGCCGCTGCTTAAATGTATATAAGTAATTAAAGAAATTAACTTGTAGTGTGTGTAACTGCATCTGCATGCATGCGTGAGGGATAGATTAAGATACATACCAGCTCTCTGAGGAACAAGGTGCCACTTTCCTTCTCCATAATTTTCGATGCATCTTCTGAGAAGAGTATCTTCATCGAAATCCCATGCACCCTTTCGCAGCATTGAAGCGTTACCTCTCTTCATGTCCCTTGAATTGCCCATCGTCGTCACTGTACTATATGTATACTTTGTTGTATGGAGGATGATCACTCTTGAATACTTAAATACCGAGTGAATAATTCCTTCGTCCTCCTCAATTCTTTACATTTGACAGGTTAAGAAAAAGTGTAATTAAGTGAAAAAAGGTAAGAAAAATAAATAAAGTGGTAGACTAATCAATATTTAATATATAAAGTGGGGATAATGAGAGAAAATAGTGGATGTAGTTAATTTTTAAATTATAAAATTTTACTATTTTAAAAAAAATTACAATGTAAAAAATTGAGAAATATTTCAAAAAAAAGTGTAAATAAATGAGATGACATCTAGCTAACCAGCAACTGTTGGTGTAATGAATGTGTTGCTACAGTTGGTGAATCTTCGACATTGGAAATGGACGTGCTTCCTTCCCCTCCACAAAATTGATGACCCAGCCGATTACAAATTAAACAAACATAATTTTTTGCACAAAACTTCTTTGGCACAAAACAAACATTGGAAATAAAACTTCTTTCGCACAAAAAGTAACAAGCTAGTTAGCTAGCTTCACCAGCTTAATTAATTAGATCAAATAATATAATTTAACAAAAAAATATTTCCGGTGGTTGTTACACCGTAAAATATTTTTCTAAATTTTTTCTTATAAATTTGTATCCGGATCACAACATTTTACAAATCAGATATCCGGATTCGATCCGATTTTATATATAATATGTCTCTTAAAAATAATTTATATATTTAATAACTAATGAATGTATCAAAGACAAATAATCATCTTCTATATATAATAGGAGACCATGCGGATATTTTAGGGGTATTTTGAGCAAATCAACCTCCTGTGAAATTAACATATTACCCTTATATATTATGAAAATACATGACATGTCACTACTTTCTTATCTAAAGAAATAAATTGAATAAATAATGTTTTTGTGATGAATCGAACACTTGACCTTCTCTACAAAGACATCCTTATAACCATTGAGTTACACAATTTCTTTTGATTTTAATCTAAAATCATATTACATGAACCCCACATCTTTATTTATTCAATATTTATTGTTATTTAAACTTTTGAGTAAATATAAGGGTGATTTATAAGATTTATTAAACTTAATTTTTTTAATTATGTATCATATATAACTTGTTGTGGATTAAAAAACGTGCTTGTATATTTAATACTAAGATTTAATGAACTTCGAGCTTTAATGACTGCACTTGTGTTTCGAGACTAAATCGGTCCTCACAAGATGCCTACGTATCTCAATTCGTTATTGAGAATCAAGCCAAAGACGTAGTTCTGATTGTAGGAGGGTCCTTATATAGGCGTCTGGAGTCTAATATTTATGGTATGTTTAGGAGTCTTAGCGAATAAGTCTCCTTTTTGATATTGGATAAATATTGTATTTCTTGCAGGATAAGTCTTTTCCTTGTTGATAAAGGCTATGACTCATTAATTGGGATTCTGGATCCTTCTTTGACTAATTTATCATATTTTGGACTCTTTTCATGAGCTGTATATTTCCCTTATTTATTAATTACGAAATTAATAAATAATCAGGATTTTGGGCCCTAATTACGGAGCCTTTCCAATGAATTAATACATATATTTCTATAATTACTTTTCTGACCATATCATAACTATAAATATTACCAATCTTATAAAATTTTAATATTAAGT
Organism: Heracleum sosnowskyi; assembly: GCA_030848705.1. Lineage (NCBI taxonomy): Eukaryota > Viridiplantae > Streptophyta > Magnoliopsida > Apiales > Apiaceae > Heracleum > Heracleum sosnowskyi. The sequence continues at coordinate 18,181,764 of CM061237.1, forward strand.
TTTAGAAACAATATTATGTATGGTGAATTTTATATATCTTTTAGTTAAACAAATATTTCGTATATGTAACTTAACTGTAATATATTCTATTCTCTTACATAAAGGTCTAACTTTTCTTGTACTACACAACATATTTGAATTATTAGATATTTAATATATAAAATGTATTATAAACGTTGATATAACATAAATAACATATCACAAGTAGTTTATTTAAATATTTATTAATTATTTATTTTTCAAACTAATGAAAATTAGTGTTAAAAAATATTTAAAAATTAGACAATAATTTAGGTATGAGCGATCAATCACTTCGAGATCGGGGAGTTTTATCCCCTCCCCCGATCCCCGAACTCGTCTCGATCCTCGAGAGGCGATTATATTACTTATCCTAACAATAACCATTGTTAAATAGCACATATCGAACATGTATACATGATATTTATGATTATTCTTCTTATCTATACAAGCATAGAGTCGGTGCGATGGATTAGTGACTTTTAAGTTTGTTATCTTAGTTGTATTAATATTTTATTTTACATTTATATTTACTTTTTCTGAAGATGATCTTAAATTTGAATTATTTTATTTGATTGTTGAACTCGATGTTGAATTGACTTGTGTGTCTGTGTTTGAGCGTGATTAAATTGTGTTTTAAGAATTTTGTGTTTGAAAATATTTTAAAAATATATTTTAATTAAATTTTTATTTTTAATAAATTAAAGTCAAGTTGCAAACGAAAAAGGACTAAAGAGCAAATATCAAAATATGAGTATCATACTGATCGACTGACTTCCAAACTATATTTTGATTAAAATTGTTGTTTTTTATAAATTAACCTAAAATAGTAAAAATAAAAGAACTAAAGTACGAATATCAAAATATGAGAACCATACCAACCCACGATCAAAATTTCAATGTTTCAGTCTTAATAATACATTATAAATAAATGTAATAGAAGTGACTAGATTTATAATTAGATTGGATGCATTATATATATGACACATTTTTTGTTATTATCAAATGAATTATAAATTAATTTGATGGAAGAAAATAATTAGTTATTTGGAATTGAGTTAATATATATATATATATATATATATATATATATATAATAACTAAAAAATACATAAATAAAAATATGAAAAACTATTTGTTTTGAGTTAAAATAATGTAAAAGATGAGATAATAAAAATAAATAGATAGTACAACAAAATAATTAAATGAATAATATATTCTAAAAATTTTAATAACAATTTGTGTAAAAAAAATAAACTGATTAAAATATATAGTTCAGTTAACAACTTTTAAAAAACCGGATATGGCATAACATACAAGTAAAACAAAAATTATGATCAGATCATTCACATTATACACCCTGAGTTATTTAAAATTATAGGCCCCGGTCAATCAAAGTATCTGTATAAATTGAAGTAAGTAAATTGTAACAAGACAAAAAAAATTGTGCAACCTTACCTAGAAAAAAAAATTAAACCGTAAAGAAAAGAAATTTATGTTAATCGCTATAAAATGACCCGTGCTTTAATAGTAAAGATATTTTTGTGGATGGAGTTGTATTTTAAAAATATAAAGAGTGAATTCATTGTCAAACCACGAACATAATTCAGAAGGCATATGAGCAATTTTAACTTACGACGGTAGAAGTACAAAAAATATTTATTTATTCATAATTGATTAAATTCTCAAGTTCCAAGGTCAAAAGAGACTGTTTGTTTGGAAGAATCGAAACACGTCAAAGTGGTACCAACCGTACTTAATAATAGAAGAATTTGGCACAAGGTAGTTCCACTTAGTCAATTAGCTGAATTGTTTGATGTTATGAAAGTTAGACAGGTAGAAGAAGAGAAATAAATGCAAAGAATGCTTAAAATCAAGAGGTTAAAAGAAAAGACTTAAAAATGTTAGAAAGAAAGTTTTAAGAACGGAAAATGCAAGGCTAAGTAGAATATTACAAGATTTAGGAAGGCTTTTGACTAAAATAAGTACTAAAACCTAAAATCTCATACTGCAACATCTTGAAGGCTATTTAGTTTCTACCTTCAATATTGTTGGAGATGAGCTAAATAGATGCATCATTTTTGAAGAACTAGAAAAAAGTTTAGGATTATAAGTAGTAAAAAAAGTCATCTTAATTACGAAACATCCATATAACACTCTAATTCTATTCTATGATCCACAACAAAATTAAAAACTGACATGACTTATTAGTACTACTTGTATTACTTTTCAAATTACAAAGTACAACATATTTAAGAAAGTACAACATATTTAAGCAAGTACAGTATAATCATACTATTAACAAGAAAAGTTTTATGAACATCAACAATATACAATCATATATCAAAATGACATTGATCGTGCGTAGTTCAATTTAAAAATACAATCTAAACTAGCGGTTCGTGCCTTGCACGGACTTTTATGCTAGTTTAATATAGAATATATTAAATTATGTAAAAAATTCTCTAATAAATTAATGAGTTTGTTGCGTAGTAGTTGAGTTTATAAGCATTTTGGACATAATGACATAAGGATAAATTTGAAGCTATGTTTTCGAGATTGAACTTAAAAATATAATCCATATATTTATACGTGAAAATCTCGTAATCTCATAAATCAACTTCAAGTATATTTTTCTCAAAATTAATCATCTTATCTAAAATAATTTATTAAAAAATTACAATATTAAACAAATTTAAAATCAAAGCGAATGAATAGTATTCTATTTTAATAAAATATTTTCCCTTAAAGTTATAAATTCGAGAGCTACTATGTTATTAGTTTCTCTTAAAAAATATTTAGAAGAACAAATTAAAGAAATGAAGAATAGTTTATGATGTTCCAAAATTAAACTATTTTTTAATAATGTTAAAGTATGAAATGTTGATGCAACAAATGTTATTAATTATTTTAACCGTTTGTAAAATTAATGGTAACTTATCAAAAATTAATTTTTATTTTAGTGATGGTTTAACAATTATTATCCAACTCAAACTAATTCAAATGGAAGAGAAAAGAAAGTTATGAATTTTTACATTAAAAATTCTATTTGGGGGTGTAATCGAGCAGAGCGGAGCCAAACACTGTCAAGCTCGAGTTCGAGTTCGGTCTCGAGCTCGACCGAGCCTTCATTTTTAAGCTCGAAGCTCGACTCGTAGAAACTAAAAAGTTTGAAATGTTCGAGTTCGGCTCGAAAGCTCAAATCGACTTCACCAAATATTGACAAAAGTCCGAAGACGATCGGTTCGGCTCGAGTTCGGCTCGATTATATATATATAAATTATATCCCAATACTAAATATTTATACTAATATATATATATATATAATATATAATATAAATTTAAAATGATAAAGGCTCGATTAGGCTCGCGAACCTTACGAGCCGAGTAATTTGGAACTCGAGCTCGACTAGGTAGAATATTCGAATAGCTTGAGCTCGAGCTCGGCTCGATTATTACCGAGTCGAATTCAAATATTTTACAAGCCGAGCTCGAGTAGCTCATGAACTGTTTGACTCGTTTACGACCCCTAATCCTATTTTACATTAAAAAAAAACCTATTTAAATTTGGTTTATGTTATTAAAATAAACTTTTTTAGTATTTGAATATGACGCTACTAACAATCAAATACATTTTTCATATCACATATAACGGTTCTTATATATCTATGTTAAGATCAACTGTTCTTCACGGTATGACCAAAATTTTAGTTACATTTTTCATATAAAATAATATTAGACTTAATCTTGTGATAATATTATGATGCATATTTTCAAAGATTGATATTTTATAATTTCTTTAAACCGTTTGGAACCCAACCACATTTATCATAAATAAAAGATCCCTACTGTTATTTGCTACCGTCAAAATATTTTTGAAAGTCAAAAATAATTTTGGTTCATTTTTAATCTAAAAACGAACTCAATGCCGTAGTCCCTATCGCTCCTTGCTAAGCTCTCAATATCATTTAACCTCGTAAGATTTATGAGAAGATGACAAGTATATATTAATGAGACTTGGATGTATAACGAGAATGAAAATGGGTTATCTAATATCGAAATAAACAGAGAATAGGGGATATGACAATTCATGTTGAGAGGATTTAATAATGTAGTTCAGCTTAAAGTCAAAATATTAATATTAAGTGTACTAACAAATTATAATTTTAAAAAAATATGTAGTAAATTTATTGATTATCCAAGTTGATTGCACGTAAATCAGTATAATTAGATTTATTCCAAACATGATATTGAAATTTGACCCTATATTTGAAAAATACTCGAAATTTAGTGGTAAATAAATGAAATAAAATCTCAAAAAGCACAAGTGATTTAATTTAATTATCTAACAGAAATGAGATTTCTGATGTATACAATACAACTAAACTGTTTATTCAAATACCATTACATAAATTTAAGGTTACTATTCCAGTTAGTTGGACTCAGAAACCCAACACCCCAGTTCGCCGGCCGTAACCTGTGTGGTCACCTCTGCTATAAATGATTCAAAATACTCCACCTTACATGAGCAAACTTCTGTGATTAATATAAGAACACGCTCACCATAACACCACCTTTTCATTGTGGTCCTTCGTACCCATTTCTGAAAGTTACTTGTACCAGAATAAGCCCAATGACCATCAAGATCCTAGTATACGTTGTCAACTTTCCATATCTTTCATTTTCACTAGACTTCAAATAATTAAAAAATAAAATTAGTTAAAATTTAAAAAAAATATTAAAAATTAAAAAGGTAGAAACTTGATTAAAAAATTAGTAAAAAACTTTATTTTTGTAGATATTATTATTTTAGATGCGTAAATTATAAATTCTCCTAATTTTTCTTTTCAAATTGATCTCCAATCCAAAAATTAATCTTGAAAATTGTATTTATTACAATTATACAACATTTTTAATATATTTGCATAAATATATGATAATAATATTTGTTTACTTGAAATAACAAAACTTTTATATATACAATATATTTGTATGTAAAACAATATTATTAAATTTATTCCGATTAATCTCCGATTAATTCCTGATGCCTTCACCGATTAACTCTTATTTCCGTTTTTTACAACACTGGTTGAAACATATCTAATTATTAAAAAAAATAAGTAAGAACTTTATATTAATAAATGATAATTATTGTGCATCCTGCGTACAGAAGCTTTGGGACCAGTTTGTATCGGGGAACATAATAAATAAGGTCACATATGACAAAGTTATTGTACTGTTTGTTATGTCAACTTTAACGATGTATTTGATAGTTGCTGTTTATTTTTAATAGAGTAAAGTGCATTTCGCTTATTTGTAGTTTGATTGTCAGACCATTTGTAATATTCTACTTCAAAAATTATCATTTGTTATACTGAAATTTGAATTTTTTTACAATATGTGTATTTCCGTCAAATATGTGTAACGCTGTTAATCAGAACAGAAGCAAAACAGTCTTTTTGAAATTCATCTTCTTCTTAAAACCCAAATACACCATTGATGAACTTTTGTAGAACTTAAAACTCAAATATCTCATTCTTTTTCTTAAAAATTGCAACATAATCATCTCTTTCTCCTCTACAATACAATATCAAATTTGACTATCAAATATTTACTTTAAAAATTCGTATATTTAGAAAATTTTAAAAGAATTATTTTAGAGATTTGTGCTCGATGAGGAGGAAGATGCGTGTAGGCCATGATTTAGGTATATTGTACATGTACAGTAGTCGGCATCACCAAAGTAGTATTATGAATCTTATATACATGTGTTAGTTTATATTTTTCAAAATATAAAAAATTTGAAAATTAAAACTTTGATGGTCGAAATTGACATCATATTGTAGAGGAGATTAGGATGATCTTATTACAATTTAAAAGAAGAGATTTCATTAAAAAAATGAATGAGATATTCGAGTTTCAAGTTTTAAAAATCTTCATCAATGGTGGACAACAGCTTGAGGAAGAAGACAATTGTTAAAAGACACTTTTGCCATTATATTTACTAACTGAGTTAACCTTATTTAACGGACATACACACATTGTAAAAAAAGATAAACTTTCAGTATAGCAAGTCATAGTTTATGAAATGGAGTATTGCAAGTGGTCTGACACCCTAACTACAGGTACACAAAGTGTACTTTACTCTTTTTAATAATCTGTGCGAAGGGGCCGCGATAATTTATAAAAGGATATTTATCGAAAATATCATTTTTTTTTAGTTTTTTGTGATTTTAACATGTTTTTAAAATGTTTATAAAATACCTGCTAAAATCAAATCAAACAAATACAACCTAATCTTAGTTAACAAAGCATATGTGGCTGCTCCGTTTGCATATGTGGTTGCAACCTAAATTTAATATAAAATATTGTTAAAGATGGATTTTTATTATATAATTTAAAAAAAATTAAAATAGAAATGAAATATAAATTATAGAAATAAAAAATAGAGAAGTTTTTGCTTATAATGTATTTTAGATTATTATTATTTTTTTAAAAATAACATACAATTCTATGTGAGATATAATCATCCTTTTTAAGTAAGGATTGTTGATGCACCCAATTTTTTGGGTGTTTTGTTTGTGCTCCTTTTGAAGTGGTTGTTATGTTTTGGTTATTTTTGGTTGGTTGTTTTGTGTCTTTAAGAATGATTCAATTGGTGTTTTGGGGATCTGAAGAGCCTGTATCGAGATTGGGTCGGTGGTGGAAATCGCAAAATCTCATCTTTCACAACAGAAGATTGTTCATATTATGAGGGCATCTGTCCCTCCAATTTCAATTGATGCAACTGAAAACTCTGAACATTGGATTACAACCGAAATTAATTGTGTGAAGGTCAATTGTGATGCTATTAGCTTCATGTATGGTGTAGGTTGGATTTCTCGGGAAGCAATTGTAATTTTTTTTTGTTCAAAATTTTTTTATATTCTTTATATTAAGTGATCTGAAAACAAACCGGCTAATTGTTTAGCTCATTTATTTGTTTTTCAACCTGATTGTATAGGCGATTGAGAATTTGTCTCGACCGGGTTATTTTCATGTTAATGAAATTTGCTTTAAATTTATCAAAAAAAAAATATTGAACAGAGAGCTCTTAAATTTTTAAAAAGACAATAATAATTTCTTAAAATTCTATCCTTTTGCAAGGCTCTTTATCTTTTTACTTAGATCTAGATCTTCCGACTATAACTAATGTAGACATGACACAAAGTCACAACCACCTTGCCATGTGAGTATACAAATATCCTTTTCCTCATTATTCTGCTAAAAATTTAGGTTGTTAATAATCAAAATATGTATTTATGTAATTTGATACACTTAATCATATGTGCAGGAACTAAAAAAGACTTATAACTGAAGATTTTATGTATTTAATGAAGATGATATGCATTTAATGAAGATGACCCTGGTTTAATGTAGTATTAGTCATTTCGCTAATGTCATGTACAAATTGTTTTCGTGTAGCCCTGTTTCTACAAAATAAAGGTACAATTATAAGGGGTATAGGAATCTTCAGCATATATCGTTCTTTCGTTTTTGTTAAGATCGTCGGGGCCAATTCTAGCCTCACATAATTGAGAAATTCATAGATTTACAGATTTCAAAGGTTTTAATTTTACCATATACTTAAAAACAAAGTATTATTAGAGACATAAAATCGGTTACAAAAAATTATTTTCAAATAACATGTATAATAATGTGATATTCTTAAAAAAATTAATTAATATTATTGATGTAAATACAAAGATCTATTTATTATTATAACAAATCCTAATCTGTCATCAATATTTGAGAAATTTTTGGGAATATTCCTAGCATTTTACTTAAAAATATTTTATTTTGTACTCCCTCCGTCCCGCCCAATTGTTATCAATTGGGTTGGGCACGGAGTTTAACGAAAATAGATAAAGTAATGGAGAAGAGTAAAGAAAAGGATTAAAGTGGTGGGACCCGCCAATATTTAAAGTATAAAGTAAATAAAGTGGAGGAAAGTAGTGGAAGTAGTTGATTTTTATATTATAAAACTTTACTATTTTAGGAAAGTTTTGGAATGTAAAGAATTGGATGGGACATCCCAAAAAGGAAAGTGTAAAGAAATGGGTGGGACGGAGGGAGTATTATATTAACGGTGCTATAAAGATGTCATGACATCAGCCACCTCATGTCACAATACATTGACATTTTTTTTTCCATTCATTGTTGAAATTGCTCTTAGAACATTTTCACCATTTTCACATCTCTTGCTCTTAGAACATTTTCAGATATATGTCATATATACATCTTAGAATATCATTGCATCATACTGAAATTTAATTTCAAAGTTAATACTGTAATTTTTTTTAAGTGCGAATACAACCCTCTTGGCTTCAACATCAATTATACAAAGTTCACTGATGGTCTAATGACTAGCAATAATGGTGCACCGACGTCGCAAATGATAATATGATTTATTTCAAAAAAAGCTAAAAAATATGATTTATCTAAAAATAATAATAATAACTAATGAAATACAAGTTTGAAATGTAAATATAGTAGTTAAAAATTCAAATCTCGAACCAAAAATAACCATGTAAAAGTTTGAATACATACATACATATAAAATCAATATATAAAATTATCTATACTATTATATTAAAGACGAAATATTGAAAGTTTTGTAGTCTTGTCTTGAAAGTATTTGTAGTCTGGTCATTCCATTCATAGCCGTTAAATATTTCTGATCAAATCGATGAGAACCGTTAGATAAAATATTAAAATTATTATATATAATATATTTTCTATTTTTCCTAACTAAAACATCTCATATTCCAAAAATATCGCAGGCAGTTTCATTTAATAAAATAACATAATAATAAGGTTATAATTGCTAATAACTAACCCATTACCATTTTTAGCCAAAGTGTATATTATTTTTTATATTTTCGAACTAAAATTTCTACTTTTCTATTTTTCCTAAATAAACCTCTGATTTTCCAAAAATATCACGAACATTTCTATTTAATAAAATAAAATAATAATATTATACTTATTAATAACTAACGGATTAGCTTTTTTTCCCAAAACGTATATTTTTTTTTATATTTTCTAACTAATATTTCTCCCGACTAAAATCTCAAAAATATCACAGACTATTCCATTAAGTAATATAAAATACTAATATTATAAATCTATCTATCTATCTATACTATACTATTAAAGACAAAACTTTGAAAGTTTTGGTACCTATATTTTGGTACGGTACTTGCCTTATTTAATTGTTTATTTAATTATTATAATCAGTTACCCTTTCAGTTAAAATACATTACCATTTTTTTAAAAAAAAATCACGGGCAATTTCCTTTTCAGCTAAAACATGTTACTTTTTCTATTTCCCTTACTAAAATCCTTCATTTTCCAAATATATCACGAGCAAACCCTTAATTATTTATTTTAAAAGTTATTTTAATACTTTTAATTGACAATTACATTTCTCCTCTTTTTCTAAGAAAATCACGGGCAATTACCTTTTTTAGCTAAAACATGTTATATTTTCTATTTTCCTTAGTAAAATCCCTACTTTTCTAAATATATCAAGGGCAAACCTTACTTATTTACTTTAAAATCTATTTTAATAATTTTAATTGACAATTACCTTTTTCAACGAAAACATGTCACATTTTCTATTTTTCTTACTAAAACCCCTCTTTTTTCAAAAATATCACGGACAAATCGTTACTTTTAAATTCAACAAAAACATGTTACTTTCTATTTTTCTTACTAAAACCCCTTCTTTTCCAAAATATCAAGGGCAAACCGTTACTTATTTATTTTAAAATCTATTTTAATACTTTTAATTATTTAAAAATGTTTAACACGCCTACTTATTTTTTTTAATTAATGCAATTAATAAAATATAAATAATATAAATAATAAAATTAACAATTATTCAAAACAATCCATGAATCGCATTGGTTTTAAGCTATATTATTAAAGACGAAACATTAAAAGTTTGGTAGTTAGACGGACGGTATATACTTAGTGATTTTACTTAATTATCTTTACTTAGTTTTTTAAAAAAAACTATCACTAAATAATAACATTATTTATAACCAATTACCTCTTCAGCTAAAATATGTTACCTTTTTTTCTAACAAAATCCTCTCTTTTTCTAAAAAGAAACACGGGTGGTTATCTTTTTTAACAAAAACATGTTATTCTTTCTATTTTTTCTTACAAAAACCCCTTATTTTCCAAAAATATCACGGGCAAACCCTTACTTATTTATTTTAAAATCTATTATAAAACTTTTAATTATGAGCACTTTTTCAGCTGAAACGTGTTACTTTTTCTATTTTTTCATTTTCTAAAGAAATTATTATTAAATAATAACATTACATTTTCTATTTTTTTCTAAAAAAATCCTCTTTTTTTCTAAAAAAATCACAGGCAATTACATTTTTCAACTAAAACATGTTACTCTTTCTATATTTCCTTACTAAAACCCCTCATTAATCCTTACTTATTTATTTTGAAACATATTTAAATACATTTAATTACGGGCACTTACATTTTCAGCTAAAACATGTTATTTTTTCTATTTTTCCTTACTAAGACTCATCCTTTTCCAAAAATATCACGGGTAAATAGTTATTAATTTATTTTAAATTCTATTTTAATACTTTTAATTATTTAAAAAAGTTTAACACGCATACTTATTTTTTTTAGCTAATGCAAATTAATAGAATATTAAAACATAAATAATAAAAATAATAATTAATAATAACAATCCGTGCATCGCACGGGTTTTAAGCTAGTATATATATATATAATAATAATAATAAAAATATTTTGGTTTATTCGGTTCGGACCAATTTTTTTTTTGAAAAAATCGAATAAAATTGATATTTATTTCGGTTTATTCAGTCCGGATCGAAAAGACCGAATTTTCAGAACATTAAAACTGAACCGAACAAAATTACATTATTTGGTTCGATTCAGCTCAACGCTACTTGAAGTTGTTTTGCATAATGCTAATTTGCTTCTTATCGGCATTTAGATCAGGAGCTGCGTTGTATTCAACTTATAAGTTGGATTTAATTTCAGTAACTAAGAAAATAAAGAGACTGAGTTAAAATTTTAATTTTGCATCGAAAAACCTAGATAAACTTGATACTTGATAGTACACTACCAACACAACCTAGCTCCCCGGTGGCTTATTATTATCCAGGCTTTTGCATAGTGTGATACTTGATAGAACGACATCTTACGTTTGTCGTTTCCTATTGAATTAAAATTATACTAGCAGGATACGGCAGTGCCTTTAATTGGACAAAGTACGGGGAATAGGCTTAATTCATAGCAACACTAGGACCGGTACTTTTTATTAACAGGCTTTTCTTTTTTATTATCTTTTTCTCGAAGCTGATATTAGGAGTGAGATTAGATTACCCTTGTTTTGGTGCATAAGAAGATAAAAATAAGGGAATTCTATCTACTTTTTTTTTTACAAATGCAATTAAAAATATATTAAAACATAAATAACAAAATAAAAATTATTAAAAACAATCCGTGCATTGCACAGATTTTAAACTAATCTATATTATCAATACTATTATATAATAAACGAAACATTAAAAGTTTGGTTGGTCGGTATGGTACGTTGTGATTTTACTTAATTGCCCTTAATTTGGTTGGTCGGTATGGTATGTTGTGATTTTACTTAATTGACCTTAATTAGTTTTTACTTAATTAACCTTACTTATTTATAGACATATATATTATTAAATAATAATATTACTTATTTATAACCAATTACCTTTTTCACCTAAAATACATTATTTTTTCTATTTTTCTAACAAATTCCCCTACTTTTTCAAATATATCACGGGCAATTAACTTTTTTAACTAAACATGTTAGTTTTTCTATTTTTCCTTACTAAAATCCCTCTTTTTCCAAAAATATCAAGGACAAATATTTAGTTATTTATTTTTAAACCTATTTTAATATTATAATTATTTTTAAAAGTTTACCTATTTTAACATATCTACTTATTTTTCTTAACAAATGCAATTACTAAAACTATTAAAATATAAATAATCAAATATCTATTTATAACCAATTACTTTTTCAGCTAAAACACATTATATATTTTTTCGAACAAAGTCACTCTTTTTCTAAATATATCACGAGAAATTGCCTTTTACAATTTACTTTTTCTATTTTTCTCACTAAAATCCATTCTTTTTCCAAAAATATCACAGGAAACCTTTTACTTATTTATTTTAAAACGTATTTAAATACTTTTAATTATTAAATTTTAAAACCTCATTTTCCAAAAATATCACAGGCATTGACTTTTTTAAACTAAATATATGTTACATTTTTTATTTTTTCTTACTAAAACCCCTCATTTCCGAAAATATAACGGGCAAACACATACTTATTTATTTTAAAATATGTTTTAATGTTTTTAATTAATTAAAAATGTTTAGCTATTTTAAGATGCCTACTTATTTTTTGCACAATTACAATTAATAAAATATTAAAATAATAATAAAATAACAATTAACAATCCGTGCATCACACGGGTTTTAAGCTAGTTATCTTATAATATACGAAACATTAAAAGTTTTGGTACCTATTTTTTGGTACGATACTTGCTTTTTGGTACCTGTTTTTTGATACGGTACTTGCCTTATTTAATTGTTTTTAACAAAATATTTTTATTACTATCTTATAATAGCCGAAACATTAAAAGTTTTGGTTTTCGATCACTATTTTTTCTAACAAAATCCACTCATTTTTTTAAAGTATCACGGCCAATTACCTTTTTCAATTAAAATATGTTACCTTTTCTATTTGTCCTTACTAAAATCTCTCATTTTCCAAAAATCAATATTACATAATCTATACTATTATATTAAAGACGAAACATTGAAAGTTTTGTAGTCTAGTCGTGAAAGTTTTTGTAGTCTGGTCACTTTATTCATAGCCGTTAAATATTTTTGATCAAATCGATTAGAACTGTTAGATAAAATATTAAAATTATTATATAGAATATCTTTTCTATTTTTCCTAACTAAAACATATCATTTTCCAAAAAAATCGCACACAGTTTCATTTAATAAAATAAAATATTAAGGTTATAATTGCTAATAACTAACTCATTACCATTTTTAGCCAAAGTGTATATTCTTTTTTATTTTTTCTAACTAAAATTTCTACTTTTCTATTTTTCCTAAATAAAACCTCTCATTTTCCAAAAATATCACGAACAGTTCTATTTAATAAAATAAAATAATAATATTATAATTATTAATGACTAACCGATTAGGTTTTTTTTTTCAAAACATATCTTTTTTATATTTTCTAACTAATATTTCTCCTAACTAAAACCTCAAAAATATCACGGGCTATTCCATTTATTAGCATAAAATACCAATATTATAAATCTATCTATCTATATATACTATATTATTAAAGACGAAACATTAAAAGTTTTGGTACCTGTTTTTGGTATGGTACTTGCCTTATTTAATTGTTTATTTAATTATTATAATCAATTACCCTTTCACTTAAAATACATTACCATTTTTTTCTAAAAAAATAACGGGCAATTTCTTTTTCAGCTAAAACATGTTACTTTTTTTATTTCCATTACTAAATCCAATTATATCACGAGCAAATCCTTACTTATTTACTTTAAAATATATTTTAATACTTTTAATTAACAATTACCTTTTTCAACTAAAACATGTCACATTTTCTATTTTTCTTACTAAAACCCCTCTTTTTTTTCAAAAATGTCACGGGCAAATCGTTACTTTTATATTTTAAAATTCAACGAAAACATGTTACTTTATATTTTTCTTACTAAAACCCCTCTTTTTACAAAATATCACGGGCAAACCGTTACTTATTTATTTTAAAATCTATTTTAATACTTTTAATTATTTAAAAATGTTTAACACGCCTACTTATTTTTTTTAATAAATGCAATTAATAAAATATAAAATATAAATAATAAAATTAACAATTATTAAAAATAATCTGTGCATCGCACGAGTTTTAAGCTATATTATTAAAGACGAAACATTAAAAGTTTGGTAGTCGGACGGACGGTCGATACTTAGTGATTTTACTTAATTACCCTTACTTATTTTTTTAAAAAAATTATCACTAAATAATAACATTATTTATAACCAATTACCTTTTCAGCTAAAATACATTACCTTTTTTAAATGTTTTTCTAAAAAAATCCCCTCTTTATGTAAAAAAAAACACGGGCGATTATCTTTTTTAACAAAAACATGTTATTCTTTCTATTTTCCTTTACTAAAACTAGACCTGGCAATGGACCGTGTACGTGTACTTTCGTGTCGTGTACTTTCGTGTTTTCGTGTACTTAATGTAAAACCCATATCCGACCCGTTTTGGATTCGTGTACTAAATTTGAAACACATATCCAATTCAAAACGTGTCGTGTACTTTACGTGTCGTATTCGTGTACATTAAACAAAAATATAAATTTAATTTAATTAAAATTTATATATTATAAAACTATTTTAATTATGTAAATTTTTATGAAATGTGTATTAAATATTTATCACATACAATTTTACAAAAATTTGTAAATATAATTTATATATATAAATGTATACTTCTTATATATAAATGTATAACTTACTGACAATTAATCGTGAAACTTTTATTTATTGTTGTGCTTATATATTCTCTAAATATACAATACTATAAATAATATATATTTTTTAAAATTATTTATTTACTTCATTAATTCGTGTACTTTCGTTCCGTGTCGTGTACCTATTATGAAAACCCAAACCCGACACTAATTATATTCGTGTTTTTTCGTGTTCGTGTACTTTCGTGTTCGTGTACCAATTTTTTGCACCCAAACACTAATTATCCGTATCGTGTTCGTACCGTGTTCACGTGTCGTGTATCAAATTGCCAGCTCTAACTAAAACCCCTCATTTTCCAAAAATATCACGGACAAACCCTTACTTATTTATTTAAAAATCTATTTTAATACTTTTAATTATGAGTATTTTTTCAGCTGAAACGGGTTACTTTTTCTATTTTTTCATTTTCTAAAGAAATTATTATTAAATAATAACATTTTTATAACCAACTACCTTTTCAGCTAAAATACATTACCTTTCTATTTTTTCTAACAAAATCCTCTCTTTTTCTAAAAAATCACGAACAATTATCTTTTTCAACTAAAACATGTTACTGTTTCTATTTTTCCTTACTAAAACCTCTCATTTTCCAAAAATATCCCGGCAAATTCTTACTTATTTATTTTGAAACCTATTTAAATACTTTTAATTATGGGCACTTACCTTTTGAGTTAAAACATAGTACTTTTTCTATTTTTCCTTACTAAGACCCCTCCATTTCCAAAAATATTACGGGTAAACCGTTATTAATTTATTTTAAAATCTATTTTAATACTTTTAATTATTTAAAAAACATTAACACGCATACTTATTTTTTTAGCAAATGCAAATTAATAGAATATTAAAACATAAATAATAAAAATAATAATTATTAATAACAATCTGTGCATCGCACGGGTTTTAAACTAGTAATAATATAATAGACGAAACATTAAAAGTTTAGTTGATTGGTCGGTCGGTCGGTAATAAATGATTTTACATAATTATCCTTACTTCAAAAATATTGTTAAATAATATTTATAACCAATTACCTTTTTTCAGCGAAAATCCATTACTTTTTTTATTTTTTCAATACAACTTCCTCATGTTGAAATAGTATTACGGGTAATTACCATTTTTTAAACTGAAACATGTTATTTTTTCTATTTTATTCACTAAACCCCCTCTTTTTCCAAAAATATCACAGACAAACCTTTAATTATTTATTTAAAACCTATTTAATGATTTTAATTATTTAAAAATATTTACGTATTTTAACCTGCCTACTTATTTATCACTTTTTCTATTTTCCAATTAAATTTACTCTTTTTGAAAAAATATCACGAGTAATTACCTTTTTAACTAAAACATGTTATTTTTTCTATTTTACTTACTAGAACCCCTTCTTTTCTAAAAATATCAGAGACAAACCCTTACTTATTTATTTTAAAAACCTATTTTAATACTTTTAAGTATTTAAAAATATTTACCTATTTATATTATATTATTAAAGCCGAAACATTGAAAGTTTTGATTTTTGGTTTTCAGTCCTTTATTTTAATTAAAAAATAATATAAAAATTGTAACTACCTAATTACCTTTTATAGTTAAAATATATTTTTCTATTTTTTCTAACAAAATTCACTCATTTTTCAATAATATCACGGACAATATCTTTTGAACAGTTCTCCTTACTAAAATCTCTCTTTTTCCAACAATATCACGAGAACCCATACTTTGGCAATATATTTTCAACTAAAACATGTTACCTTTCCATTTATCTTTTCCAAAATCTCTCTTTTTCGAAAAATATCATACGCAATCCTTAATTATTTATTTTAAAATTTATTTTAATACGTTTAATTATTTAAAAAAATTACCTATTTTAACATCTATCTATATATATATATAGGCTAGTGATCAAATACAAACCTTTTTTAAAATACAAACTAAGAACCAATCCGACTAAAATACACCCTCCCACACTCAATCACACATATTCCCCTTCGTTTTTAATTTGACTTTTCCCGTCAATCGAAGATCGTTTTTTGAAATCCGACTTCACCGTATTTTTCTCCATCTCCCAACGATCGATTTGTATACCATATGTGCTATGTTTCAACGCGATTTGAAAATAAATAAATTTAGTTTGTAGGTTTGTAGTCTAAGAGTGGTTTGTATTGGAGTAAACCCCTATATATATATATGGGTTTACTCTAATACAAACCACTCTTAGACTGCAAACTACAAACTAAATATATTTTTTTCAAATCGCGTTAAAACATAGCACACATATGGTATGCAAATTGATCGTTGGGAGATGGAGAAAAATACGGTGAAGTCGAATTTTAAAAAAAACTCTCCGATTGACGGAAAAAGTCAAATTAAAAACGAAGGGGAATAGGTGTGATTGAGTGTGGGAGGGTGTATTTTAGTTGTGTGTTGTGCATATGGGGGGGTCATTAGATTAGATTAATCTAAGGGCTTAAATTGGTTCTTAGTTTGTATTTTAAAAAAGGTTTGTATTTGATCACTAGCCTACCATATGTGCTATGTTTCGACGCGATTTCAAAAAAAATTATTTAGTTTGTAGGTTTGTAGTCTAAGAGTGGTTTGTAGTAGAATAGCCCTATATATATATATATATATATATATATCAATACTATTATATAATAGACGAAACATTAAAAGTTTGGTTGGTCGGTATGGTACGTTGTGATTTTACTTAATTGCCCTTAATTAACTGTACTTCGTGTTTTTACTTAATTAACCTTACTTATTTATAGAAATATATTATTAAATAATAATATTATCTATTTATAACCAATTACCTTTTTCACCTAAAATACATTATTTTTTCTAACAAATTCCCCTACTTTTTCAAATATATCACGGACAATTACCTTTTTTTAACTAAAACATGTTTGTTTTTCTATTTTTCTTTACTAAAATCCCTCATTTTCCAAAAATATCACGGACAAACCTTTAGTTATTTATTTTTAAACCTATTTTAATATTATAATTATTTTTTTAAAAGTTTACCTATTTTAAAATGTCTACTTATTTTTCTTAACAAATGCAATTACTAAAAATATTAAAATATAAATAATCAAATACCTATTTATAACCAATTATCTTTTCAGCTAAAACACATTATATATTTTTTCTAACAAAGTCCATCCTTTTCTAAATATATCATGGGAAATTGCCTTATACAATTTACTTTTTCTATTTTTCTAACTAAAATCCATTATTTTTCCAAAAATATCACAGGAAACCCTTTACTTATTTATTTTAAAATGTATTTAAATACTTTTAATCATTAAATTTTAAAACCTCATTTTTCAAAAATATTACGGGCATTTACCTTTTTAAACTAAATATATGTTCCATTTTTTATTTTTTCTTAGTAAAACCCCTCATTTTCCAAAAATATAACGGATAAACCCATACTTATTTATTTTAAAATCTGTTTTAATGTTTTTAATTAATTAAAAGTGTTTAGCTATTTTAACATGCCTACTTATTTTTTGCACAATTACAATTAATAAAATATTAAAAAATAAAAATAAAATAACAATTAACAATCCGTGCATCGCACGAGTTTTAAGCTAGTATATATATATAGTTGCACTCTAGAAAGAACATTTTATATAAAGAACAATAAAGAACACCGTCTTAAACACTTTATTTTTCATAAAAATTGATTTTTTAAAATTAGAATCATAAAATTGAACAACAATTAAGCCTAACATAATGAATTTAACATAGAATCTCATCTAAATTTAAAAATTAAACATTACATATAATCCAGTATAGAATCCAATACAGAATCTTGTATATATATTTATCACAATGAAATTACATGTAATCATGTTTTATTTGATTCTAATTTTTTGTTATATTATATTTTTATTCGTAATAAACCTTTTTTGGTGAGAAAATTAGAATAAACATGCAATTTATGTAAGATTCTATGATGTTCTTTATTGTTCTTTATATAAGAGTGTTATTGATGAAGTAATTGTATATATATATATATCTACCTACCTATCTTTTATTTTCACTAGACTCGATCTCAATATCGTTCGATTCTCATAGATTACGAGGATGAAAATCGGCGTGAAAAGATTTCGTCCGTTGTTTTCAGTCTATGATTGGTCCATTTCATTACTTGATCATTATTTGGTCCATTAGATTTATGGTTACAATGATTCAGAATAATTGAGATGCATGCATGTCGTAGATAGGACACGCTCAGTCGCTCACCAATCACCATAACACCACGTTTTCACTGGGATCCTCTGTACCCATCAACAGAGGATTAAATTAAATAATAAATAAATAAATAACCAACCGTGATAGACACCAAAATAGTACAACGTCAATATGTCATACCTTTCATTTTCACTAGACTCCATCGACAGACTGGAAACGGTGAGCAAAATTTTAAATTATTAATTGTTTAAATTATATACTCCCTCCGTCCCATTTTTATTGTCCGCAATCAAAAATCCACTTTTTATTCAATCATATTAAATAGATTACCTGTTACCAAATAGATATACTGTTTTTTATAAAAATTAACATGATTAACACATAATTTACCATATTAATTGAAAATGGACAATAATTTTGGGACAAAGCAAAAAGGAAATTTTGGACAACAAAAATGGGACGGAGGGAGTATTTGATAAAACGTACATAAATTATCACGAGTTGTTGCAGTACGGTCGGTTTGGCAACAGGTTTATAAGCCGACTTATTACTTATAAACCCGGTGTTTGTTAACCCAATTTATGACCTAAACTTATAACTTATATGTTGATAAGTTGAATAATGGGGTACATTTTCCTGAATTTATTGACTTATTACTTTATTACTTTATTTTTTAATATTTTATATTTTTACCTTTGTGTTTTTAAATTTTTTTTTAATTTAAAATGCAAGTGTTGAAATCATTGTATTTAATAATTATTTTTTCAAATTTAATTTAGCAAACTCTTAACTAACTTATAAGTAAATTTATCCAAACACCCGTATAACTTATAAGAATTCATCAACTTATCACTTATATGACACATGATTATGCAATGACATTGTATTTTAGTATAGCTTAAATTTAGGTAATTATTTAATGTCATTAAATAATACAACCCAATGATCATGTGACATATAAGTGATAAGTTGAGTCATAAGTTGGGTTGACAAACACCCCATAAACTTTTACGGGTTTATAAGCCATAAGTCGGCTTATAAACCTGTTGCCAAACATGCCCAATGCCATTACACATCTATTATATATATAATACAGCAATAAGGGGTTTGGTTAAGCAAATTAAATCCAGTGGACCATTTTACCCTTCCTTATACTATACCTTTTTAGGGTTATTTTGGTCTTTTAACATCGATAAATTTATTAAATATTATTAAATGCTACAAAATTAATATGCATACTTATACATATATATTTATTACATATTATTAAATGCTGCAAATTAATATACATACTTATATATACATACATACAACATTTACGTGAATATATATATATACTAGCTTAAAACCCGTGCGATGCACGAATTGTTATTAATAATTATTATTTTTATTATTTATGTTTTAATATTCTATTAATTTGCATTTGCTAAAAAAAAATTAAGTAGACGTGTTAAACGTTTTTAAATAATTAAAAGTATTAAAATAGATTTTAAAATAAATTAATATCTGTTTGTCCGTGATATTTTTGAAAAAAGCAGGGGTATTAATAAGAAAAAATAGAAAAAGTAACATGATTTAGCTAAAAAGGTAACTACCCGTAATTAAAAGTACTTAAATAGGTTTCAAAATAAATAAGTAAGAATTTGCCCGGGATATTTTTGGAAAATGGGGGGTTTTAGTAAGGAAAAATAGTAAGAGTAACATATTTTAATTGAAAAGGATAATTGCCCGTGATTGTTTTAGAAAAATAGAGGATTTTGTTAGAAAAAAATAGAAAATGTAATGTATTTTAGCTGTAAAGGTAGTTGATTATAAAAATGTTATTATTTAATAATAATTTCTTTATAAAATGAAAAAAATAGAAAAAGTAACACGTTTCAGCTGAAAAAATTGCTCATAATTAAAAGTATTAAAATAATTAGAAAAAGTAACATGTTTTGTTAAAAACGATAATCGCCCGTGTTTTTTTTAGAAAAAAAGAGGATTTTGTTAGAAAAAAATAAAAAAGGTAAGGTATTTTAACTGAAAAGGTAATTGGTTATAAATAATGTTATTATTTAGTGATAGTTTTTAAAAAAAAATAAGTAAGGGTAATTAAGTAAAATCACTAAATATCGACAGTTCGTCCGTCCGACTACCAAACTTTTAATGTTTTTTCTTTAATAATATAGCTTAAAACCCGTGCATCTTATTTATCTTTTATTAATTGTATTTATTAAAAAAAATAATTAGCCGTGTTAAACATTTTTAAATAATTAAAAGTATTAAAATGGATTTTAAAATAAATAAGTAACGGTTTGCTCGTGATATTTTGGAAAAAGAGGGGTTTTAGTAAGAAAAATAGAAAATAACATGTTTTCGTTGAATTTTAAAATATAAAAGTAACGATTTGCCGGTGATATTTTTGAAAAAAGAGGAGTTTTAGTAAGAAAAATAGAAAAGCTGACATGTTTTAGTTGAAAAAGGTAATTGCCCGTGATATTTCTAGAAAAAGAAGTCAAATGTAATTGTCAATTAAAATTATTAAAATAGGTTTTAAAATAAATAAGTAAGAGTTTGCTCGTGATATATTTGGAAAATGAGGGATTTAAGCAAGAGAAATATAAAAAGTAACATGTTTTAGCTGAAAAGTAAATTGCCCGTGATTTTTTTAGAAAAAAATGGTATTGCATTTTAACTGAAAGGGTAATTGATTATAATAAATTTTATAATAATAAAATAAGGCAATTACCGTATCAAAAAACAGGTACCAAAACTTTCAATATTTCGTTTTTAATAATATAGTATAGATAGAGAGATAGATTTATAATATTAGTATTTTATGCTACTAAATTGAATAGCCCGTGATATTTTTGAGGTTTTAGTTAGGATAAATATTAGTTAGAAAATATAAAAAATAATATACGTTTTGGAAAAAAAAGCTAATCGGTTAGTCATTAATAATTATAATATTATTATTTTATTTTATTAAATAGAATTGTTCGTGATATTTTTGGAAAATGAGAGGTTTTATTTAGGAAAAATAGAAAAATAGAAATTTTAGTTATAAAATATAAAAAATAATACACACTTTGGCTTAAAATGGTATTAACTTAGTTATTAGCAATTATAACCTTATTATGTTATTTTATTAAATGAAATTGTCTGCGATATTTTTGGAAAATGAGATGTTTTAGTTAGGAAAAATAGAAAAAATATTCTATATAATAATTTTAATATTTTATCTAACGGTTCTCATCAATTTGATCAGAAATATCTAACGGTTATAAATAGAGTGACCAGACTACAAAAACTTTCAAGACCAGACTACAAAACTTTCAATGTTTCGTCTTTAATATAATAGTATATATATATATATATATATATATATATATATATATATACTCATGCAGACATACGTATGTATACATACATATAAATACTTATATTTATGTAAATATATGATAATATATGACCATATACGCTTACATATCATATATCTCATACTATTATAGTATCTTTTAGATTTATTATAAAATTTTATGAATTAAATATTGTTAAAAATATTATTTGAGAAAATTTATATATTAAAGCGTGTCTATGCATTGTAATTATTTATATCTCTATTAAATCAAACTATACATAATTTCTGACATGTCTTAAGTATTATATTTGTTACGACACAAATATGTCTAAATCAGTACAAACTAACAAAAAAAAGAACTTTCATGTGTATAAGTGTAATACAAACTTGTACTAATTTAAATGTAATTGCTACTCTAATACGCAGACGTACAAAAAATTTTCAAACAAATAAACAGTTTAGTATGTCCGTGCATTGCCCGGGCTAAAAAGCTAGTTGCTATTAATTAAAGAAGATTAATAATACTGCATATGGTTATCAAATTGAGTACGGAAAATTGAAATAACGTGGATTTAGTGATATAGTAATATAAACAGTTTTTTGGTTGATTTATGTGTTATTGGATGTGAATTCATTACATTTCATTAAATTATAACCAACCATAATACGTGTTAAGTGGGTGTTGATTTATGTGTGAATGATAAGTGGGTGTGTTTGTTTTGCTGGGAATGAAGGAAAGATTTGATCTTGATAAAGGAATGAAGAAGAAGAATGGGGGAAGATGGATACAAATGTTATGGATTAAAAAACGTACTTGTATATTAATTGCTAGGATTAATGAGCTTTCGAGCTTTAATGGCTGCACTTGTGTTTCGAGACTAAATCGGGCCTCACAAGATACCTACGTATCTCAAATCGTTATTGAGAATCAAGCCAAAGACGTAGTTCTTGGTGTTGCCCTCGGGGCTATGGCGGCAGGGGCACACCAAGGACGTAGTGACTTGTATGTCCTTATTCGTGGATGAAGTCTAAAACGTAGTTCTAGGAGTGCCTTTGTGGCTTGTTGCGCCTTCGAGGCGTTGTGACGTATGGAGCTGTGCCCAAAACGTAACGTATGGAGCTGTGTCCAAAACGTGATTCTGATTGTAAGATCAGGGTCCTTATATAGGCGTCTAGAGCCTAGTATTTATGGTATGTTTAGGAGTCTTAGCGAATAAGTCTCCTTTTTGATATTGGGTAACATTGTATTTCTTGTTGGAGAATTCGTTTCCTTGTTGATAAAGGCTATGACTCATTAATTGCCTTTAATTAGGATTCTGGATCCTTCTTTGATGAATTTACCATATTTTGGACTCTTTTTATGAGCTGTATATTTTCCCTATTCATTAATTACGAAATTAATGAATAATTAGGGTGTCGGACCTTAAATATCGGCCTTTCCATTGACTTGTCAATTATATTTCTATAATTACTTTTCTGACCATATCATTTGCCCCCCAACTTCTGGGAAAATCTCCTTGGGGTTTTCGTAGAAGTTATAACGTGTTTTTCCTCAAAATTTTCCATTTTTGAGGGCATTTTCGACCTCAAATTAGGTCATTTTCGACCTCCTTTTTGACCAGGAAACAAGTCATTTTCGACCTCAAATTCGACCAGGAAACAGGTCATTTTCGACCTGAAATTCGATCTGGATTTCGACCTCGACTGGAGTGAGGTCGAAGGTTTTGACCTCGATTTTTAAGTCTTTTTCAACCTCGAGCCTTCGACCTCGATCCAGCCTTTTTTCGACCTTGATTGGTCCCAGGTCGATGGTTTCGACCTCGACTTCCCAGTCATTTTCGACCTCGATCCCTTATACTTTCGACCTCGATTTACAGGTCATTTTCGACCTGGGTCATTCGACCTCGATTCCTCATACTTTCGACCTCATTTTGTAGGTCATTTTCGACCTGGGTCATTCGACCTCGTTCCAGCCTTTTTCGACCATGATTTCTAGGTCAATATCGACCTCGATCTCTAGGTCGTTTTCGACATCATTTTGGCGTGAGGTCGAACGCTTAGACCTCGTTTTCTAGGTCATATTCGACCTCATTCTTTCGACCTTGAATCCTTCTGTTTTCGACCTCACTTGGGTGTGAGGTCGAGGGGTTCGAGCTCGATTTATAGTGTATTTTCTATCTCAATCAATCAACTTCGATCTAGGGTCTTTTCGACCTCGAATTTTCAATTTTTTGACTGGATTTTTGGTGCGAAGTCGATGGAAACGACCTCAATTCCTCGTATATTTTCGACTTCGAGCCTTCGATGTCGTTCTAAGGTTTTTTCGACCTCAATTTCATTATTTTTCGACTTTATTTGGGAGCGAGGTCGTTGGAATCGACCTCGTTTTCCCATATGTTTTCGACCTCGGTCGTACGATTTTGATTTAATGTCTTTTCGACCTTAAATCTTTGATTTTGCCTTGGCTATATTTCAAATTTCATTCTTTTCTTGGGCCTTAACTAGCCCAATTTTTAATTGGACTTAAATTATTCCAGCCTTGGGCCTTATTGGGCCTTTATTGTTTGGGCTTCGAATTTGCCTGAGACCCAAATTATTTGGGTTTTAATCTCTATAATCCATAAATGGATTTGTGGGCCTTAACTGGCTATAGACGGTTGCCCTTCCTTAACCGGTTGGGTTTCCAGTCACTAGGCGATTCCTGGCGAGATTTTCTGTTGAATCTCATCGTTTTCTGGGTTTCTTACTTGAAGTTTTGAAGAATTCTTTGAAGATTCTGGGCTTTCTCTGAAGATTCTGGGTTTAAAATGGCTGATCGGGCTTCCCAACGTCTATGATAATGCACTAGGATTTCATAGAAGTTATACCGGTCTTTTTCGAGACTTGGGGTCTTTTTATCCCTTACCTGGGACTTACTACCCTTTTTTGGGGATTTTAATATACACTAGTGTTTCACGAGTATCGTCTTGGTGTAAAGTGTGGAGCGACCTACACATTTACGACGATTTTGCCTTATTCGAGGCTAACTTGTCATTTGCATAAGCCTCTTATGTCTTATACCATCTTGTTTTGGCTTCAAGCCTTTCATTGAGCATATCGAATGATGGAGTTTGGACTGAATGTCTTAGGTTTATGGGGTTTCAACCCTTACATAATATTCAAGTTTAAAAACTTGGATTGGTTTCGTCGACCTTATTTCTACTTGTCCTAGTAGTGAGTCCAGTCAGGACGCACTTTAAACATAATAGACTTTCAAATTTGAGGCATGCCAAGTCCTTGGCACCTCATGCCCTTCGAGGGTTTCTAGCTTGTATGAGCCTCGTCCAAATACGTTCTTAACACGATATGGTCCTTCCCAATTTGGGGCCAACTTGCCTTTTTGTCCAACCCCGGATGCCTCAATTTTTCTGAGGACTAAATCTCCTTGTCGAAAGAACCTTTCTTTAACCCTTAGGTTGTAATAGAAAGACGCCTTCTTTTGATGTTCAACTGTCTTGGCGTTTGCCTCATCTCTAACTTCGTCAATTAGATCTAAGGCCAGCCTCAAGCCTTCCTCATTTGTTTTCGGTTCATAAGTCTCAACTCTTGGAGACGCGTGAGTAATCTCCACTGGAACCACTGCTTATGTCCCATATGCCAGCAGAAATGGGGTTGCTCCAGTGGTGACTTTGCAGGTAGTACGATATGCCCATAGTATGGGGAGCAACTCATCTACCCAAGTGTTTCTGGAGCGTTCAACTCTTTTCTTCAGTCCATCTAGGATAATTCGATTTGCAACCTCAGCTTGCCCATTTGCTTGAGGATGGGCGACAGAAGTGAAGCGCAACTTGATATCGTTCTCATCACAATATTTCTTAAACTCATCGTTGTTAAACTGAGTTCCATTGTCTGTGACCAAGATACGTGGAATCCCGTATCTGCATATCACATTTTCCCAGAAGAAATGCATCACTTGCTTGGTGGTTATCTTGGCTAATGGCTTAGCCTCAATCCACTTGGTGAAGTAGTCGATTGCTACTATCAAGAACTTTTGTTGTGCACATGCCATTGGGAAAGGTCCAAGTATATCCATTCCCCACATGGCAAATGGAATTGGTGAGTTTATGGATGTCAACATCTCTAATGGTTGCCTAACCACTGGTGCATGCTTATGGCACCTTTCACATTTCTTCACGTAGCTTTTAGCATATACTAGCATGCTTGGCCAGTAGAAACCTAGACGAGTGATCTTATGGGCAAGGGCTCTGCCCCCCAAGTGTTGCCCATAAATTCCTTCATGTACTTCCTTCAGGTCCAATTCTGCCTCTTGAGGTCTCAAACATTTCAGATATGGAACGATGAAAGACTTCTTGTATAGGATTCCCTCAATCAGGGTATACCTTAGTGCTCTCACATATAACTTTCGTGCTTCTGAAGTGTCGTTGGGTAACCACCCAGTTTCCAGATGAGCCTTGATGGGATCTATCCAACAACTAGCAACATCAATGGGTGCTACCAACTTTCCGTTGATGCTTGGGGTCCTCAGGACTTGGAAGTATACACTCCTTGCATAGTTTTCAATTTCGGAAGAAGCAAATTTAGACAAGGCACCAGCCTTCATGTTTTCTTCCCTTGGAATGTGCTCTACATAGCATTCGTCGAACTGAGTCATGATGGCCTTGACAAGTTTCAAATACTTGGCCATGACTTCATCTCTGGCCTCAAATTCCCCATTTACTTGGGAAAGCACTAGCCTCGAATCTCCACATACTTTCAGAGTTTTAACTCTCAAGGCTCCAGCCAGCCCTAAGCCAGCTATCAGAGCTTCATACTCGGCCTCATTGTTTGTCGTTTGGAAGTCAAGTTTTAGTGCATACTCTATGAGGAATCCATCAGGACTTTGTAGCACTACACCAGCTCCACTTGATTTTGTTTTTGATGCTCCATCAAAATAGAGCACCCAATATTCTTTGAAATCCATCTCTTGATCTTTCTCATCCTCCACTATTACTTCCTGCCCCCCGACTTCTTGGTTGTCAATGGTACATTCAACCATGAAGTCAGCAAGTGCTTGAGCTTTTATGGCCGTTCGAGGCTTATACTTGATGTCAAATTCGCCCAATTCAATGGCCCATTTGATCAACCTTCCACTAACTTGAGGGCTATGCAAGATGTTTCTTAGAGGTTGATCAGTCAAGACCTCTATTTTGTGAGCCTGGAAGTACGGGCGTAGCTTTCTTGAGGCCATTACCAAGGCTAAGGCAAACTTCTCAATCGTTGAGTAGTTTATTTCTGCCCCATGTAGAATCTTACTCACATAGTAGATGGGTTTCTGAACCTTCAATTCTTCTTTTACCAAAACGGCTCCGAGGGCTGTGCTAAAAACCGCCAAATACAAATAGAGAATATCCCCTGGCTTGGGCTTTGCCAACAGTGGTGCCTCAGCCATATATTTCTTTAGGGCCTCAAAGGCCTCTTGGCTTTCAGTTGTCCATTCAAAAATTTTCACTTTCTTGAGTGCTTTAAAGAAGGGCAAACACTTCTCTCCTGACTTGGAGATGAATCTTCCCAATGCTGCCACTCTTCCTGTTAGTTTCTGGACATCTTTGACAGTCCGTGGTGGTTCCATGTCTAGAATTGCTTTGATTTTGTCGGGATTGGCCTCGATTCCTCTCTTGGAAACCATCAGGCCTAAAAACTTTCCCGAGCCTACACCAAAGGCACACTTAGCTGGATTCAACATCATCTTGTGGTGCCTTAGCACTTCAAATGCCTCTCGGAGGTGCTCAATGTGATCGGCCTTATCGAGGCTCTTGACTAACATGTCATCTACGTAGACCTCCATGGTTTTTCCAATTAGGTGTCCAAAAATTTTGTTCACCAACCTTTGGTAGGTTGCCCCTGCATTCTTAAGTCCAAATGCCATGACTAGATAACAGAAAACACCAAAGTCAGTTGATGAATGATACCTTGGAGATGTCATCCTTGTGCATTTTGATTTGGTTGTATCCACTGAAGCCATCCATGAAGCTGAGCATCTTGTGTCCAGCTGTAGCATCTATTAATGCATCAATCCTTGGTAAGGGAAAACAATCTTTAGGACATGCATCATTCAAGTCAGTGAAGTCCACACACATCCTCCATTTTCCATTGGCCTTTTTGACCATCACGGGGTTAGCCAACCATTCTGGGAATTGTATCTCTTCAATGAACCCGGCCTCTAGAAGCTTTTCAACTTCTTGTTTAATGGCCTCTTGCCTTTCTGGAGCAAAATTTCTCTTCTTTTGTTTCACCGTCTTTCTTTCAGGATCCACATTCAACTTGTGAGTTATCAATTGGGGATCAATCCATGGCATGTCAGCCGCTGTCCAAGCAAAAACGTCATTGTTCTCTTGAAGAAAAGATATGAGCTTGCTTTTCAATGGCTCAAGTAGTAGTGCCCCGACATAAGTCACCTTCTCCGGTTCACTATGGACTAAGGGAATGGGGATTAAATCCTCAGCTGGTTTCCCCCTTCGGTCCTCATTGTCGCCAGTATCCATGTCTTCAATTGGGAGAACTTGCCCCCGATTCCATCAGGCCTTAACGCGACTACATAACAACTTCTAGCCATCTTTTGGTCTCCTCGTTCTTCACCAATCCCATTCCTCATTGGGAACTTGATTTTCAGATGATAAGATGAGGCAACGACCTTGAACGCATGAAGACCAGTCCTTCCCAGGATTGCATTGTAGGTTGAAGTTGCCTTTATAACTATGAAGTTCAGCATTTGAGTAGACGTATTCATCCCTTGCCCCATGGTCATTGGGAGTTGGATAGTGCCTTCCACTTTTGATTCCACCCCATTGAATCCGTATATGGGCATATTTGAGGGTGTTAACTGAGAATCAGTGTAACCCATCTTGATAAAAGCATCGTGGAACAAGATATCCACTGAAGCTCCATTGTCGACTAGGACTCTCTTTGTTTCGGAATTGCCAATCACAGGTATGATGACTAGAGGGTCATCGTGGGGGAACTTCACCCCTTCCAAGTCTGAATCATCAAAGCCTATTGACACTTCTGTTCAGGCACGCTTCGGTTCTTCTCTAACCACAGTCATTACCTCTCGAGCATAAGCTTTTCTTGAGTTTCGGGAGGACCCAGCATCAGTTGGCCCTCCGAATATCATGTTGATGACTGGCTCTCGGGGATTAGGGTTACGATCTTGGTCGTTGTCCCTTCTGTCGTAATCCTTCCTTTCATAGTTTCCTCTTTGACTCCCTTGATTTCCATCCTTGGTGAATTTGCTGAATTTTCCTCTTCGTATCAGAAATTCGATCTCATCTTTCAATTGCCTACAATCGTCGGTGTCGTGACCGACTTCTTTGTGGAACAGACAGAACTGATTTTGGTTCCGTTTGGACATGTCAGCCCTCATTGGCTTCGGCCATTTGAGATCTCCTTCCTTAGCTATCTCCATCAGAATTTGACTCGTGAAAGTGTTCAATCTTGCATACTCCGTAAACTTTGGCCCAAAATTGTTTCTCTTGGGTGGAGAATCAGAGTCCTTTGACGTTCTGGGAAACTTTTTCTTGACGTCGTACTCCTGAGTTTCTTTTCTTTTCTTTGAGTTTCCACTACCGCTAGCAGTGAGTTCATACTTTCTCATGCTTTCTTCAGCCTTGATATACTTTCCGGCTCTATCTTGGAGCTTCAGCATGCTCTCGGGTGGATGTTTAGCTAACGACCTTTTGAAGTGGTCATCAGTAGTTCCTTGTTGCAGGGCTATCATAGCCACTCTGTCCTCTAAGTCCGGGACTTTCAAAGCCTCCCGAGTGAATCGATTGATGTAGTCCCTTAGGGCTTCATTATTTCCTTGCTGGATTGCCATGAGTGATGTAGAGCTTTTCTCATGCACCCTTCCACTAATGAACTGATTGATAAATGCTTTGCTTAGTTCCTTGAAAGACCCAATAGAATTGGGAGGCAAGCGGCTATACCAACGTTGTGCCATGCCTGCCAAGGTTTGGGGAAACGCCCTACACTTGACCGCATCGTTGGTCGGCTGCAACAGCAGTGCATTGGAGAAGGTTCTCACATGGTTAGCGGGATCTCCCGTTCCATCATAAGCCTTGATTGTCGGCGTTTTGAATTTTCTAGAGATGTTGGCTTTCATGATGTCTTGAGTGAAGGGTGGTGTTGGATCATCAGGATCTTCTAGGGGCAACAAATCAGTAGGATCACCCCTTGGGGCCTCAGCCCTACTGCTTCTCCTTGGTGTTGGGTCGAGGTTGATCACCAGGACTCTTCCTTGATTTTGTGTCCTTGTGGCATCCTCTTCTGCCAATAAATTTTTGAGCCTTGCAGCCTCGGCTTCAAGGGACACAAGTTTTTCCTTAGTAGTTTCTCGATTGGTTTGGGAGGAACGTCTCCTTCTTGGGGTAACATCCCTCTCATCTCCTGTTGAGTAATTCTCATCCTCGGTGTAGGGACCTGAGTAGTCTTGAAAATGGGTTCGCTGATTTTGGGGTCCCAGACCTTGAATATATGGGGTCACATAGGCCTCGTGATAGATGGGGTTGGCACCACTACTGCCCATCGGGGGTCGAGGTGGCATACCATAAGTTGGCATACCGAGAGTTTGGGTAGTATATTTGGGGAGATCCGTGGTGTGAAGTTGGAGACCACGTGGTGCGTTTGCAAGCAATAGAGTGGTTATGATTGGTTGCTGGAGAGTGGTCTCTGGTAGATCTCGTCCATGAACAACCATTTGTAGGGGATTCGTCCCTTTAGCAGTAATCGGGACTTCCGGTCCTTGAGTGGTGGTGATGGGGGCATATGCCCCTTCAGTGCCAGTGATTGGCGGTGGTTGGCTCCCCTGAGTTTCTATTGCAGAAGTAAGAGGAAGTCCATCAGAAGTTTGAGGACCTCGAGTTGTTCTTCGTGTGTTTACCATGGTTGATGTTGTCTTCCCACAGACGGCGCCAAATGTTATGGATTAAAAAACGTGTTAAGTGGGTGTTGATTTATGTGTGAATGATAAGTGGGTGTGTTTGTTTTGCTGGGAATGAAGGAAAGATTTGATCTTGATAAAGGAATGAAGAAGAAGAATGGGGGAAGATGGATACAAATGTTATGGATTAAAAAACGTACTTGTATATTAATTGCTAGGATTAATGAGCTTTCGAACTTTAATGGCTGCACTTGTGTTTCGAGACTAAATCGGTCCTCACAAGATGCCTACATATCTCAAATCGTTATTGAGAATCAAGCCAAAGACGTAGTTCTTGGTGTTGCCCTCGGGGCTATGGCGGCAGGGGCACACCAAGGACGTAGTGACTTGTATGTCCTTATTCGTGGATGAAGTCTAAAACGTAGTTCTAGGGGTGCCTTTGTGGCTTGTTGCGCCTTCGAGGCGTTGTGACGTATGGAGCTGTGCCCAAAACGTAACGTATGGAGCTGTGTCCAAAACGTGATTCTGATTGTAGGATCAGGGTCCTTATATAGGCGTCTAGAGCCTAGTATTTATGCTATGTTTAGGAGTCTTAGCGAATAAGTCTCCTTTTTGATATTGGATAAACATTGTATTTCTTGCTGGAGAATTCGTTTCCTTGTTGATAAAGGCTATGACTCATTAATTGCCTTTAATTGGGATTCCGGATCCTTCTTTGATGAATTTACCATATTTTGGACTCTTTTTATGAGCTGTATATTTTCCCTATTCATTAATTACGAAATTAATGAATAATTAGGGTGTCGGGTGATAACTCCAAATCCCGATCTAGTCCTCTCCGGCCGATCCCACGCCTGGATGCGGTGTCGCTGCGGTTGGGACTCTGCAAAACAACACCGGAGGGGGGTTTGGACCCTGGCGGTGCCTCCGGCGTGAGAATAAGTAACGGCTTTGGGAAAGGAAGACAGGACTATAGAGAAATCTAAATATGGAGGGCGTGTGTATAGGTTGTGTAGAGAGAGAGAGATTAACCCTGAACCTTTCCTTCTTGGGCTATTTATAGGCCCAGAATTAGGGTTCAGGGGGTACCTGCAATCATGAGCGTTGGATCCTAGGTAGGTGGGACACCTGGATGATGTTGATGGGTCACACGTGCCCGGGTGAGAATTGTGGTGACATGTGCCAGGCTCCTGCTGGCGTGTGGCTTGATTAGGACACAATGATGCCCATCATTAGGTGTCCTTACGCGTCACCACCAGGAATCCTGAGTCCGGGCTCGGGTACCGTTGAATATGCCACCAGGAGTCCTGAGTCCAGGCTCGGGTACTAGGTTTGGGAGTCAGGGCTCTTGTAGCCTGTCACTGGGAGTTTGGGCTCTTATAGCCTATCATTTGCCCCCCACTCCCTTATTCAGATTTTCTGGATGGGGGAGTAGAATTCTCCACATAAGAACTTCGATGACTTGGAAGAAATTTTGGTTGGTAGTTGCCCCCCAATCCGGGTTGTTGTTGATGACATGCGCCTGGATTCGAGAGTAAGACAGAATTCTTTCTCAAGTCCGAGGTTTTGAGCCTTTGGTAAATTAGAAGAAATTTTGGTTAGTTGCCCCCCAATCCGGATAGGTGTCAGTGACATGAGCCCGGATTTGAGAGTTGATAGAGTTCTTTCTCAAGTCCAAGGTTGTGAGCCTTGAGTAACTTAGAAGAAATTTTGGTTGGTAGTTGCCCCCAATCCGGATAGGTGTCAGTGACATGTGCCCAGATTTGAGAGTTGATAGAGTTCTTTCTCAAGTCCAAGGTTGTGAGCCTTGGGTAACTTAGAAGAAATTTTGGTTGGTTATTGCCCCCCAATCCGGGTTGTTGTCTATTGACATGAGCCCGGATTTGAGAGTTGATAGAGTTCTTTCTCAAGTCCAAGGTTGTGAGCCTTGGGTAACTTAGAAGAAATTTTGGTTGGTTATTGCCCCCCAATCCGGGTTGTTGTCTATTGACATGAGCCCGAATTTGAGAGTTGATAGAGTTCTTTCTCAAGTCCAAGGTTGTGAGCCTTGGGTAACTTAGAAGAAATTTTGGTTGGTTATTGCCCCCCAATCCGGGTTGTTGTCTATTGACATGAGCCCGAATTTGAGAGTTGATAGAGTTCTTTCTCAAGTCCAAGGTTGTGAGCCTTGGGTAACTTAGAAGAAATTTTGGTTGGTTATTGCCCCCCAATCCGGGTTGTTGTCTATTGACATGAGCCCGGATTTGAGAGTTGATAGAGTTCTTTCTCAAGTCCAAGGTTGTGAGCCTTGGGTAACTTAGAAGAAATTTTGGTTGGTTATTGCCCCCCAATCCGGGTTGTTGTCTATTGACATGAGCCCGGATTTGAGAGTTGATAGAGTTCTTTCTCAAGTCCAAGGTTGTGAGCCTTGGGTAACTTAGAAGAAATTTTGGTTGGTTATTGCCCCCCAATCCGGGTTGTTGTCTATTGACATGAGCCCGGATTTGAGAGTTGATAGAGTTCTTTCTCAAGTCCAAGGTTGTGAGCCTTGGGTAACTTAGAAGAAATTTTGGTTGGTTATTGCCCCCCAATCCGGGTTGTTGTCTATTGACATGAGCCCGGATTTGAGAGTTGATAGAGTTCTTTCTCAAGTCCAAGGTTGTGAGCCTTGGGTAACTTAAAAGAAATTTTGGTTGGTTATTGCCCCCCAATCCGGGTTGTTGTCTATTGACATGAGCCCGGATTTGAGAGTTGATAGAGTTCTTTCTCAAGTCCAAGGTTGTGAGCCTTGGGTAACTTAGAAGAAATTTTGGTTGGTTATTGCCCCCCAATCCGGGTTGTTGTCTATTGACATGAGCCCGGATTTGAGAGTTGATAGAGTTCTTTCTCAAGTCCAAGGTTGTGAGCCTTGGGTAACTTAGAAGAAATTTTGGTTAGTTGCCCCCCAATCCGGATAGGTGTCAGTGACATGAGCCCGGATTTGAGAGTTGATAGAGTTCTTTCTCAAGTCCAAGGTTGTGAGCCTTGGGTAACTTACAAGAAATTTTGGTTAGTTGCCCCCCAATCCGGATAGGCGTCAATGACATGAGCCCGGATTCAAGAGTAACTGAAGAATTTTCGTTGATTGTTGTCCCGGAATCCGGATTGTTGTCAAGGACAGGAGTCCGGATTCGCGACTGTACGAGGAAAATTTGGGATTTCGATCGTTTCTTTAGTTCCCCCTCAATTGTTTGAATTTGTGTCCTCCTAAAATTCCTCGGGAACCGCTTGCAATCACTATCGGCATTAAATGTGACTGTCTCTTCACCTTTTCTTATTTTCTCTTTCTTCTTTTCAGCCAGTTACTCCATGCCACGTGTCTGATGGTGGAGTAGTCTCTTTTTCTTCTATGTATAAAACCCCCTTTTTACCTGATACTTTTTTTTTACTTTTACAAAATTACTTCTTTTCTTCTCCACCTTCTCCGAGTTTGCTTTCTGGGTGACTTTAATTCGAAGTTCATACACCGTGGTCATCTCGAAGCCATCCTTTTCCCCCGTTCTTTGTAAGGCTTCTTCTTTCTTGCTTCTGCTTCCTTTCCTTTCTATTTTTCTTTTGTATGTCTTGTTCAGTACTGGTATGTTTCCGTTAGCTATTTGAATTTTGGTTTTTTGTGTGAAGCTTATGATGGTTTTGTGTTTTGTATCTGTGTTGTTGGTTTAGGGGTTTCTATTTGATGCTATTATATTGTTTGTATATGACTGTTTTGTGCCCAAATCTGGGTTGCATGTGCAAGCATTCTCGAATTAGGGGTTTTTGATTTCTGGGTTTCTGGGTTGTTCTTGATGTTCTAGAAATGTTTGGTTGTGTAGGTGTATGTAATTGCGATTTGATTTTTTGTTTGGTGTTTGTTATCTTGAGTAAAGTGTTTCTGGTTTTCGTGCTTATGACAGGAGTCCGGGTTGAATAGTATCCGGGCTCCTTGGTACTGTCTTGTATGACTTACCAAACCCCTCTGCTTTTTGGTTTATGCGTAATCGTGTATAGCCCGGGTTCATAGCAGAATTTCTAGGTATATAGGTTTAGGATTATCATTAAGACCAGACTTATAGGGTTGGAGTCCGGACTTAATTCAATAAAGAAGAGACTGGATTTTTGAATATTGAATGCAATATAAGACGACACCGGTGTTAATATATTTTAGATTTCAGGTTTTGAATGTTTTGACTAACTTAAGATAAAAACAATTTATTTCTAGGTTTATGGTTCGGATAAAACGAAGGGCTAACAGAGTGTTGATTCCGGATTCAGAACCATCCACAAGTTCATAGAATTCGGATTCGGGAGTATTAGAAGTAGTAGACTTACACTGGTGCATAATGGCTAAGAAGAAAAAGATATCTGTGATCACCCAACTCAACACCAACGTATTAGCTGACCGGGGTAGCCTTATCACGCCTGATGGTTAATGGGTTGACTCCGAGTTTATGTTTGTTAGGAAAGATCCTGACGAGGACATGTCCCGCGTATACCGGTCCCTTAGTTATTCCTATAGGCATCGACACGAGAATGGAGATCCTGGACCTTATGATAAGACAGCCATGGATGCCATATTTGCTGATACCATTATAGGCGAGCCTCTCCCTCCGCTGAAAGAGAGTTTTAAGAATATGCCTTTTTCTGAAATGGATGCAATAGTCCGGGCTGCTTTCCATCTTGGACCCCGGGTACAATGGAGGTGGCCTGAACCCGGGGATAGAGTATACGATAGGACCGAAGATGGGTTCCTTGGCGTTTGGTTAGAGCATTTGCGCTCAGGCTGGAACCCGGAGTGCCACGTCTTCGTTAAACATCTTTGTAAGTATATTTATGAGATTCCAATAACACAAATAACCCCCAACGGTGTAAAATGGATAACCAGGTTTCTAGCTTGTTGTGAGAAATCCGAGCTCCTGCCCACTTTCAAACTCTTTCATCAACTTTTCTACCTCCTCCGGTCTAACAAGAGACCCTTCTACGAGCTAAGATTTCGCGGTGAAGAGTGTGGGTATCCTTCCGGCAGCGCAAAGCCGGTGATGCAGAATATATCGTTAAAGGGCTGGAATGGAGAAGCCATTATGCTGAAAGGCTTAGACCTATTATATACGCCGCACTTTGTGGCCGGTGGCAAACCCAAAGTCTTTCCTTATTACAAGCTCGAGGGTCAAGCCCGGGCTAAAGTTCATTCTTTCTGTGAGTGTCTAGGGTATCAATTAACCCGAGACACTTTCATGGATCATCACAAGTTATTTGAATTCGGTAAGTTGATATTTTAAATCTTGAGTCCGGATTCTTTTGTTATTTCTCTAATTCGGTTTCATTTTGTTTTTCAGGTCGTCCCTTCTACGACTCTCATTTTGACGAAGTGATGGCTCGCAACAATTATGCCCTTTCCTTGAGACAGCTATCTGGGGTTCACACTCCTCGAATCCAGAAGACTGGTGATGAGTCCGGGTCCAATCGCTTCAAAGAAGATGGTGCGGAATCTGTTGCTCCTCTTCAACCCACTCCTGACCCAGCTGTTGAGGTTGTTACCGGGCTCCCTGACCCTGAACTTACCAAGAGACCCCGGAAACAGAAGAGGAAGACAGGTCCCAGGACTCCGGGTTCGGATAATTTAGTGAATCAGGAGGATTTGGTGGACCAAGTAGCTGAGGAGGTTAACGTGGAGACCGGGGTGGCTAAACCCCGAGTTGGGAAGCTTACCCGTGAGCAGTTTGCCGAATATGTTGGACATCTCCCTTCTGAAGATGACTGGAAAGAGATGGGAGATACCGGGATGATGGGACTCTTGGTAGATCTGATTACCGGTATTGGTCAGGTATGCTTTTTCCTTACTTCCTTGCTTTTATTGTTGAATATCGTCTTAATCTTTCTTTTCTTTTGGCTTGTAGGTTGCTGTGAAGGCTGCCGGAGTCTCAGCCATGTTTAAGGCGAAAGATGACAAGTTAACCGGAGTTATGTTGAAGAAGGATGAACAAATTCTCGACCTCGGGAAGCAAATTGGTGAAATGAAACTTCTTCGAGATGGTGAAGTGTCCGGGCTCCGAAATGATTTATCTACGGAGAGAGCCTGGAATGCTGATCTTGAAAAGAAACTGAAGGAAGCTGAGGAAAAACTTGCTGCCGTGAAGCCCGAAGCTGACATTATTAAGGAGTTCCAGGAAACTGATGCTTATCTACAGGCAGTTGCTGATGCCGGTGCTCCTGAGGTTTTGAGATCGTGGAAGGTGGCTGAGACCCTGATCAAGACCAACCCTGAAGCCAACTGGGAGACCTTCGTTGAAGCTTTCTTGGCTGCTAAGGATGCTATTGAGCGTGGTGAAGGCGAGCCCGAGTGCTTCCAGGGTCCAAACACTCTTATCTTTCCAAGTGATATTCCTGTCCTCAATACCGAAGACAAGGTTGCGGAATAGGCTATATTAATTGTGTTTCACTTGTAATCATTGACTATTTGTATCCGACTTTAACATTCTGGAGTGTTTCCGGGTTGAACGGCCAACCCGGGCTCCCGTACTCGTTTATCCTTGATGCGTATTTCATTTACTGAGTTCTTCCTTTTCTAATATTTTGAATGCGTATTTTCTTCTGTTGTCGCATGTTCTTCGAGGGTCCGACCTCCTAGCTTGATCTTTGGTCGGGCTCTTGCCCTTCCTTTTAGAATAGAATTTGTAATTTCCTTTGTTGCATATTGCTCGTGAGTCCGGTCTCATGGCTTGATTCTGAGCCGTACTCTTTCTTTTGTACTTAGAATAGAATCTAAGATTTCGATTTGATTGCATATTGCTCGTGAGTCCGGTCTCATGGCTTGATTCTGAGCCGGACTCTTGATCTGCATATTGCTGGGGGCCCTGGCTCCTCTACATGCCTATGGCTCTGATCCAGGGTTATAGAGTTGCATATTGCTCGTGAGTCCGGTCTCATGGCTTGATTCTGAACCGGACTCTTTCTTTTGTACTTAGAATAGAATCTAAAATTTCGATTTGATCGCATATTGCTCGTGAGTCTGGTCTCATGGCTTGATTCTGAGCCGGACTCTTGATATATATATTACTGGGGACCCTGGCTCCTCTATATGCATATGGCTCTGAGCCAGGGTTGTAGAGTTGCATATTGCTCGTGAGTCCGGTCTCATGGCTTGATTCTGAGTCGGACTCTTTCTTTTGTACTTAGAATAGAATCTAAGATTTCGATTTGATTGCATATTGCTCGTGAGTCCGGTCTCATGGCTTGATTCTAAGCCGAACTCTTGATCTGCATATTGCTGGGGCCCTGGCTCCTCTGCATGCCTATGGCTTTGAGCCAGGGTTATAGAGTTGCATATTGCTCGTGAGTCCGGTCTCATGGCTTGATTCTGAGCCGGACTCTTTCTTTTGTACTTAGAATAGAATCTAAAATTTTGATTTGATCGCATATTGCTCGTGAGTCCGGTCTCATGGCTTGATTCTGAGCCGGACTCTTGATCTGCATATTACTGGGGACCCTGGCTCCTCTATATGCCTATGGCTCTGAGCCAGGGTTGTAGAGTTGCATATTGCTCGTGAGTCCGGTCTCATGGCTTGATTCTGAGCCGGACTCTTTCTTTTGTACTTAGAATAGAATCTAAGATTTCGATTTGATTGCATATTGCTCGTGAGTCCGGTCTCATGGCTTGATTCTGAGCCGGACTCTTGATCTGCATATTACTGGGGACCCTGGCTCCTCTATATGCCTATGGCTCTAAGCCAGGGTTGTAGAGTTGCATATTGCTCGTGAGTCCGGTCTCATGGCTTGATTCTGAGCTGGACTCTTTCTTTTGTACTTAGAATAGAATCTAAGATTTCGATTTGATCGCATATTGCTCGTGAGTCCGGTCTCATGGCTTGATTCTGAGCCGGACTCTTGATCTGTATATTGCTGGGGACCCTGGCTCCTCTGCATGCCTATGGCTCTGAGCCAGGGTTGATAGAGTTGCATATTGCTCGTGAGTCCGGTCTCATGGCTTAATTCTGAGCCGGACTCTTTCTTTTGTACTTAGAATAGAATCTAAGATTTTTGGTTTAATTGCATATTGCTCGTGAGTCCGGTCTCATGGCTTAATTCTGAGCCGGACTCTTGATTTGCATATTGCTGGGGACCCTGGCTTCACTGCATGCCTATGGCTCTGAGCCAGGGTTGATAGATAAATGAACAATACAAAAAATGTAGGAGTATAATCTTGTAATATTATAGAATGGCCAAATGCCTAGTTTTTGGAGAAAGATCTGGAATACAAGTCTCTTAATTTTACTTCAATACAAAAGATCAAACAATTTGCTGAAGATTCTGGGCTTTAAGGAGCTCATTGTTATAGGTCCGGGCTCTGAATTCTTCGTATTGATAGAACTTCCTTTACGGGCTCTTTCCCTTAGTTGAATTTATGTCTCTTTTGGGTCATACTGTTCTGGTAAGAGTTGGCTTTCCTTTTATTTTTTGGATCTGTTTCAGCCATGGCTAAACCTTTCTCATAGAATCTACTAGCCACTTGATAATCCCCCCGGACTTCTCCCATGCCATAGGGTGTGGGAAATTTGAACTTTAAGTGCGGGGTTGAGGTTACAGCTTGTAGCTTAGTCAGGGCTGGTCTCCCCAGGATCCCATTGTAGGAAGAAGGAGTGTTGATGACATAGAATTTAACAATGTTGTTGACTTGATTCGGATAGGTCCCAAACAGTACTGGTAGGTACAGGGTTCCTTGAATTGAGACTGAGTTGTTCCCAAAACCGTAAAGAGGATCTTCTCTGCACTCGTTTATCTTCACACTTCCCAACTTCATCCGGTCCACAGTATGTTTGAACAAGACATTGACAGAAGAGCCATTGTCAATCAGGATTCTTTTAACTTCATTGTCAGCTATGTCTAGACTGACAACTAGGGCTTCATTATGATTTGGGTCGAGTCCTTCAAAATCATCTTTGTTGAAACTGATTATTTGCTCTGGACCGGTCTGAACCATCATTATCTCATCTCCCGAGTCCGGACTCCGGGGTGGCGAGATAGACCCCCCCAATACAACATTCACAATATTTTTACCCTTCCCGGATCCTGTTCCTCTGTCATCCGTTCTCCGGGATATGTATTGTCCCATGTTGCCTTTCTTGATCTGTTCTTCCACAAAGAACTTTAGAGACAGGCAGTTCTCGGTTGTGTGTCCATGGGTTTCATGATAGTCACAGTGTTTATGGATAGACCGGTTTTCTGGTCCGGTAACCATGGGTTTGGGAGGATAGAAGAAAGGCTTGTCTCTTACTTCTTTCAGAATGTCGGCCCGAGTCCGGTTAAGTGGAGTCCAGTTCGGCTCTGGTCTGGGCTCGGGCTTTGGTTTGGTTTGCTCGGGCTCTCTTCTTTGATTGGAGTCCGGGGTTTGGGTAGATAATACCAGCTGAGAACTCTGAATGTAATTGCTTTGTCTGTTGGGTTTAAATTTTTTGTCTTGGTGGAAACTGTTCTTTGGGCGGTCCTCAGCCCGGGGTGAAGAGAGTCCTTGCCTTGTCATTCTCATTGCTTGAAGAACATCTGTTTCCTTAATGAACCGGGCTGCCATGGAATATGCCGCCTCCAGGCTCTATGGTTCCTTGTGGATGAGGTCAAGAACATACCTCTCATTATTGTCGGGATCTAGGTTTCTGAGGAAAATTGTAAGAGCTTCACGCTCATCTAAGTTGCTCACATTGTTGATGGCTTCCTGGAAGCGTTTCATATAGGTGGCCAATGCCTCTCCCCGGGCTTGCCAAACCGTCTCTAGGTGGCACATGTGCATTTCGTGGGTTTTATTGGCTCTAAAACGTCTCAGGAAAGACTCACGAAACTGCTTCCAATTGTGGATGCTCCGGGATGGGATTTTGCTGAACCATCTTTGTGCCCCGGATTTAAGAGTCGAGGCGAAGAACCTGCACTTGGTGAGATCATTGTAGTAATATATCATTGCAATTTGCTCGAAGTAATTAACATGCTCTTCCGGGTCCCCCAGACCATTGAAGGAGTCAAAGTTGTAGTGTTTGAGATTTTTCTGTCTGGGTGTAGCCTCTAGAGAGTAACTGAAAGGTGTCAAGGTATCCCCTATGTCAATTCCCGAGTCTTGACCAACATTTTTCTGGAGTTCATGAATCATGTCTATTAAGTCTTCTTGGGGTTCTTCTTCATCTGAGACTATGTCGAGGCTAGGAGCCCGGGTTCTTCTCCTGTCATGTGTTTTGCCCAGGATCCGGGCCTCCTCCTCTTGAATTCTTTTTTGGATTTTGAGGTCAAGTTTAGCTTGCTCTTCGTTCCGGATTCTTTCCCTCAATTCAGCTAGCTTCCTCAGCTTCTCAGCTTCAGTATCTTGATGTTTACTGTGAGTTCTGTGGTGAGTTCTTTTCCGGGCTTCTTTGTCTTTACCCCCAATTCTGTCAAAAACTGAGGCGCGAGATCGGTGAGATTCTCCAGAATCATGAGAGTTCTCATTTTGTTCAACTTCATTTAGCCGAGCTTCCTTATACATCCGGATTGCATCAACCAACTGGTTCCCGGTCAAGTTTTTCATGAGTCCGGGTTCCATGTTGACATCCGTGTACTTGAACTTGTTAATTTCAATTTCAACCCGGGCATCACCAGGCTGGATTATCTGAGATGCCAGAGCCTGGGCTGGTGGTAGTTCAATCACATTCGGGTTCGGGTTTAGGGGTGGTTCTTGTCTTGGGGTGTTGGTTGCGGGCCTCATTGTGGATTTGCTACCTCGAGCCATGGTTCAAGAACAACAAAAATTTACACAAATTTTGGCACAATTTTCCAATAACAGAGTAAATCTTATCTAGATCTGGGTTTTATCAATTAAGGTGAATCAATGTACGCATGCCTTTTCTGGGTTTTATGTATCTTAAAGCAAGAAAACTGGGTTTTTAAGATAGATCTATAAGGGAACAATGTAGATCTAAGCAACAAAATAGAGTAAGAAAGCTAAACAGGACTAAAAATCAACAGATCTGGGCTACACAATGGCAAGAAACAAGCATACTTTAAAGAGAAAGGCAATTGAGTTCATTTTCATGGTTAAAAATGTAGGATTGGTTTAGATCTTACTAGGCTTGAAGATGGTGAGCCTAGCGGCACTATGACCACATGGCAGAGTTCCCCTCCTTCTAGCGCCAAATGATAACTCCAAATCCCGATCTAGTCCTCTCCGGCCGATCCCACGCCTGGATGCGGTGTCACTGCGGTTGGGACTCTGCAAAACAACACCGGAGGGGGGTTTGGACCCTGGCGGCGCCTCCGGCGTGAGAATAAGTAACGGCTTTGGGAAAGGAAGACAGGACTATAGAGAAATCTAAATATGGAGGGTGTGTGTATAGGTTGTGTAGAGAGAGAGAGATTAACCCTGAACCTTTCCTTCTTGGGCTATTTATAGGCCCAGAATTAGGGTTCAGGGGGTACCTGAAATCATGAGCGTTGGATCCTAGGTAGGTGGGACACCTGGATGATGTTGATGGGTCACACGTGCCCGGGTGAGAATTGTGGTGACATGTGCCAGGCTCCTGCTAGCGTGTGGCTTGATTAGGACACAATGATGCCCATCATTAGGTGTCCTTACGCGTCACCACCAAGAATCCTGAGTCCGGGCTCGGGTACCGTTGAATATGCCACCAGGAGTCCTGAGTCCAGGCTCGGGTACTAGGTTTGGGAGTCAGGGCTCTTGTAGCCTGTCACTGGGAGTTTGGGCTCTTATAGCCTATCATCGGTCCTTAAATATCGGCTTTTCCATTGACTTGTCAATTATATTTATATAATTACTTTTCTGACCATATCAAGAGAGAAGTGTAGTTCGTTTGTATTGATATATGTTTAGAAGCATATGCATTCCTAACTAACGTATTATACATATATGACGGATATTCAGGGACTTGGATCCGCATTTGGATAAATTAGGTC
This sequence comes from Heracleum sosnowskyi, assembly GCA_030848705.1. Classification (NCBI taxonomy): domain Eukaryota; kingdom Viridiplantae; phylum Streptophyta; class Magnoliopsida; order Apiales; family Apiaceae; genus Heracleum; species Heracleum sosnowskyi. The sequence goes on from CM061237.1 coordinate 18,224,837, forward strand.
ACACCCGATCAAATATCGGTATTTTGGTCAATTTCTCCAAACTTGATGACTAGTATCGTCTCATGAAATTCTATATTATGAATTGTAACTATCTTATATTCCGTGGAATGCACTCTTCTTATTTCATTAGTATTTTTATTGCGATTTTAATATTTGAATATATGAATTTAATACAATTTTTAAAAATAATAATAAATTATATTTTTGTGTTTAACAACGTTTTAAATATAAATAATAAATTAAAAATTTATATTAACTATGTAAATATTTACATTAACGACAGGATTTGAATTTTAAACTTCTTGTAATATTTTACATATTAAAATATAAAATAATTTTAGATATTTAATTTAAAAAAATTCATTTATTTACTTTTATAAATATAACAGTTGCTATTCTTTTAATGGTTAACCAATCTAATTTTTTTAAAAAGTTTCTAATTTGCTTATTAGTATAGATGACTGATTGGGGGCTGTCCATGCATGTATTTAGTAATAAAGGTCGCACCTATGTTTGATGCATGGTATATGACCCAAAAGCCTTTATATGTACGTATATAATGGCTTTTTTCTTTTTTGAGGTTATAGCTTGTGTAGGAGTACTCAACAAAACAAATTCATAAAATTGAATGTAAAATTATATAGGTAAAAATTATAATTTTCAAAATTAAAATTTTAAAGATGTTGTAGTACAATTAAAATAATTTATAATGTGCGCAGAGTTAAGTAATATATAAGTTAAAATGAAGGGAGTAAATGTAAAATTTTTATTTGCCGGAAGTTTAGAGAATAAAAAAAAGGGGTATTTACAAAATATATGGTATTTTATACTTTCTTTTGCAATAATACCATCTGTCAATTTTAATTGCAAAACTACGGTCTTAATTACAAAATTACGGTCTTTCTTCTCACATCATATTTAACTTCTTTATTCGACATCTGCCTTCATCTTTCAAATTCAAATTCAGAAACCCTCACATCACCGTCGATTCATGAACATCCAAACTCAATCGTGACACATATCTGTTACAATATGTTAGCTTGCAAGATATACATTCACATATGTGTATATGTATATATGTACATGCGTAAGAAAAAAGGTGAAGAAATATATATATATATATATATATATATATATATATATATATATATATATATATATATATATATATATATCTGTATATATTTGTATACAGTCGCTGCTCCTGGCCCTGTTACTGGCCCTGTTACTTGGGACCGGGTTGAGCTGTGAACCCCTCCTCTTTCCCTCTTTCATTCTTTTGGTGGGTCAACAGTGTTAATTGGCCGGCACCTTTTATAGCTCTTGAGTTCGGTTTATATATACTTCATGTAGTGAGCTCTATCTATACGATAGGTTTTTATATATTTCATTATATTAAAATATATACTGTGTAATTTACCCTGAACTGTCTTGTCAATTGACATGGTTTGAAAGTTTTCTGTCATTTGTCGTAGTCATTTGTTTTCTGTTATCAATCATTAGCCGTGTTTTCTAATCACTATTCAATCATTTCTATCATTTCATTATGGATTTCACAAACAATCTGGTCGCCTCTATGAACGATATATCATTGGAGGATGAAGAAGAAGGAGGGTTGGCATTGGAAACAGAAGAACAGGTAGGTAATGATCAAATATTTTCTGGGTTTGACGCCAAACTTTGTGTAGTCGCTGGATTCATATCGGAGGGTCGCGTAGATTTTCAGGCGATGCAACAGACATTGGCGGCCTTGTGGAAACCAGGAATGGGTGTATACATAAAGGAGTTAGATATTAATCTTTTTCTCTTTCAGTTCTATCATGAGGTTGATGTTAAAAGAGTAATGGAAGGTTGTCCATGGTCCTTCAACAGGAGAGCTTTGATAATGGCTAGAATGAAAGAAGGCGACAATCCTCGAAGTGTGGAGTTGAACAAAATGGATTTGTGGGTTCAGGTTTACGATCTTAAAGCAGGGATGATGACTGAAAGGATCATAAAGGAGGTCGGGAATTATATAGGCACATATGTACGCTCTTGCCCCTCAAACTTTGTAGGTGGATGGAGAGACTATCTTCGAGTTAGAGTCTTAGTAGATGTTCTGAAACCTCTAAAGAGAAGAATGAAGGTGAGAAAAGCTGGAGGAGAATGGGACTGGATTAATTTCAAATACGAGAACGTCCCCACTTTCTGTTTCATTTGTGGCTTGTTGGGACACTCGGATAAATTCTGCAGCAGGTTATTCGTAACAAAAGAAAGTGATATTGTTAGACCATATGGTGAATGGATGCGTGCAACCTTCAGGCGACAGGTAAAACCTATTGGTGCTAAGTGGCTACGTAACGGGAATGAAAGTGCCGGCCAGAGAACAACCGGAGAAGGATCTCAGAATCCGTTCAGAGGAAGTGACAGCAATCACGATCCAAATTTTACTCCTGAAAATCAGGGAACAGATATTCAAAATATGAGAGATGGAAGGAAAGTAATTCAAAATTTTCAAAAAGGCGGGACATCAGCAATAACAGAACCCTATAATTTTGGAGCAAGTATTACGCCAGTAAATACAAGGAAAGAAGTTGTTGTGATAGAGTCCAAGAAACGTAGGACTGAAAGTACTGAAGACGACCCAATGGGCTTTAATACTGAAGTAATGATGGATTCAGATGAGGAGGAAAATGTAAGTAAAGGGCAGACAGGCCCAACAAATAAAACGACTTCAAAAAATGGATTAGAGGCGAGTACTCAAGCGAGTACTCGCCTAGCATTATGAGTATTATAAGTTGGAATTGCCATAGGCTTGGGACCCCGTGGGCTTTACAATTCCTAAAGGAGATAGTAATCCAAAAGAAACCCGATTTCATCTTTTTGTGCGAAATTATTTGTAAAAAAGATACAGTTGAGAGAGTCAGAAATACTCTAGCTTTTGAAGGTATGGTGACTGTGGAAGCGACTGGCCATAGTGGTGGAGTGGCGCTATTATGGAGAAATAAGGATGATGTTGTGTTGAAATCGTTGAATAAAAACCATATTGATGCTGTTATTAAGCTGCAAGGAGGTCTAGAGTACAGACTAACAGGTATCTACGGAGAACCAGATAGGTCTAAGAGGAAGGAAACATGGGATTTGATAAGGAGATTGTCATTAGTCAACACTTTGCCATGGTGTTTGATTGGTGATATGAATAACGTTCTCTCTCAGAGTGATAAAAGAGGGGGCAGACCATATCCCCAGTTCTTGTTACAGGGTTTTCAGGAAGTACTCAGTGACTGCGACTTAATGGACATGGATCTTTGTGGCTATCAATACACGTGGGAACGAGGTTCAAGCTCAGAAAGTAGTATAGAGGTGCGGTTAGATAGAGCACTAGTGAATCAAGCTTTTCTCAGCATGTTTGAAAATGCCAGGCTCACGAACCTAGAAGTATCTACTTCCGATCACTGTCCAATATGGTTGGAAACTCAGATTAATGTTCAACGAAAGTTCACAAAATTCTTCCGCTTTGAGAACGCATGGTTGAGGGAGCCTATGTGTTATCAGCTAGTAGAAGACGTGTGGAATCATGAGCCTGATAGAACTTTTTTTGAGAAACTCTCGAAGTGTACAGATGTGCTTTCAGCTTGGGGTCAGGAAGTCACAGGAAGCTTTAAAAAGCGGATAGATCGGTGCAAAAAAATTCTGAAAACAATTAAAGGTAGGAGGGATACAGATTCTTTAAAGGTGGTTGCAGAGGTAAAAAAGAATTTGTCGGAGATATATGTACAGCAGGAGGTTTTCTGGAGACAAAGGTCCAAGCAACTCTGGTTACGCGAAGGGGACCAAAACAGCAAATTTTTTCATCTCGCGACAAAAAAAAGGAGAAAGGCTAATCAAATCAATTTTCTGAATAATAATAATGGTGAAAGAGTGCAGTGGGGCTCTGGATTGGAAGAAACAATGACTGGGTACTTCTCTCATCTCTTCACTGCCACGGACACGGAGTGGGAGAGAGTCATCTCTTGTGTGAGAAGTAAGGTGACTACGGAGCAGAATATGATGATGTTGGCTGAGGTCGAGGAGAAGGAGGTTAAAGCTGCGCTTTTCAATATGCATCCGGATAAGTCCCCAGGCCCAGATGGAATGAGCCCGGGATTCTACCAGAAGTGTTGGCCAATTGTTAAAAAGGATGTGGTAGTGCTAGTAAAGCAGTTCTTCGACACAGGTATCATACATGACCATCTCAAGCCTACTAATATAGCTTTGATTCCTAAGAAGCAGAATCCTGTGGTAATGACTGATTTAAGGCCTATATCTCTTTGTAATGTTATTTACAAAGTTATATCAAAGGTTTTAGCTAATCGATTGAAGCAGGTTCTAGACTATGTGATTTCAGATTCTCAGAGCGCTTTTATCCCTGGAAGGCTGATAACTGATAATATTATGGTCGCTTTTGAAGTCATGCACTACATGAAACGTAAGTCGAGAGGAAAAGAAGCTTGGATGGCATTAAAACTCGATATGTCTAAAGCATATGACAGGGTTGAGTTGAGTTTTTTGCAGGCTATCTTGTTGAAGTTGGGCTTTAATCAGAAAGTGACTAGCCTGTTTATTAGCTGCATTTCTTCAGCTCAATACCAAATCTGTCATGCAGGGAGAAATTTTGGTTCGATTATTCCCACAAGAGGCCTTCGACAGGGAGACCCCCTGTCCTCTTACCTGTTTTTAATTTGTGTGGAAGGCCTTACAGCCCTGCTGAAGGAATATGAGATGAATAACAGAATTAAAGGTATTAAAGTAGCACGTTCAGCGCCATCTATCTCCCATATGTTATTTGCAGATGATGCGTATATTTTCTATAATGCTAGTATGGAATGTGCTAACCATGTTGTGCAGTTACTCAGCTTATTCGAGAAGGCTTCAGGCCAACAGATTAACGTGGACAAGTCTTCTGTTTTTTTCAGCAATAATACGTGTAATTCTCTGAAACAAGATTTGTGCCACATTCTAAAATTTAGAGAAGCCACTGATCGTAGCTTGTATTTAGGCTTGCCTAACATCATGGGGAGGAATAAGAATTCAATCTTTGGGTACATTAAAGATAAGATGAATGAGAGAATTGAGGGGTGGGATAAAAAATCTCTCTCGAAAGGTGGCAAGGAAGTGCTACTAAAAACTGTAGCACAATCTTTACCAAACTACGCCATGAGTGTTTTTCTCCTCCCTGTGCAATTGTGTCAAGACCTTGAAAGGATAATGTGTAAATACTGGTGGAGGTCGAGTCCGCAAAAGGAAAAAGGTATTCACTGGAAGAGCTGGGACAACATGTGTAAGAGAAAATCAGAGGGATGTATGGGTTTTAGAAATGTTCGAGATTTCAATGTGGCTTTACTGGGAAACCAGGGGTGGAGACTGTTGAAATACCCGAATAAATTGGTAAGCAGAGTTTTCAAGGCCCGATATTATCCTGATGGATCTTTCTTGAACGCTAAAATAGGGAGCAATCCCAGTTACATTTGGCGGAGTGTGTTGGAATCCCAGTCAGTTTTGAAATAAGGTGTGGGTTGTCGAGTTGGTAACGGGCAGACGATCAACATCACAGAAGATCCTTGGCTCCCAGTAGTAGACGATCCATATGTCCATACCAGGAATGAATCTATTCAAAATCAGAAGGTCTCTTCTCTTATGGAGATTTACTCTAACTGTTGGGATGTGGAGGTGGTAACAGATGTACTCGAAAGTAGAGATGCCAGCATAATCTTAACTATTCCTCTCAACAATGATGTAGAAGATACTTGGTACTGGAGTAGAGAGAAGCTCGGAAATTATACGGTTAAGAGTGCGTACTTGGCGATTCAGGAGTGCAAATCTGGTCGAATGGTGGAAGCTAACTCGGGCTTTTGGAGGAAAATGTGGAATCTAAAAATTCCACCCAAAGTCAAAAATTTCTTGTGGAGAGCATCTTCGAACTGTCTGCCAACAAAAGATTTACTAAGACAGAGACAAGTGCAGATATCAGCAATATGCCCGACCTGTAATGAATATAATGAAACTATTCTGCATTCTTTAGTTTTGTGTCCGTTTGCAGTATCTACCTGGTCACGCCTGAATATTTCCCTGTTGAACGGAGACTTTAACTCGTTCCCAGAATGGTTACAGCTGGTGTTTGAGCAACAGAATACAGAAAATATTCACATCATTGTAATGATAAGCTGGATGTTGTGGAAAAACAGAAACGACTTAGTGTGGAACCAACATAGTGCAGATTCATCAGAGGTGATTGAGTCAGCAATCTCAGTTCTTAACCAATGGAGAAGTGTTCAAGACAAAACTTTTGACCGTTTTATGGGTTACATTACTCAGGAGGACGGGGACGAACACTGGAACCCACCACCGTTTGATAGTGTTAAGATCAATACTAACGCAGCCATCTTTCAAGATTCTGATATGTATAGCCATGCTTTTGTAGCTCGAGATCACAACGGAAGGCTAGTCGAAGCAGCCTCAAAGTGCAGCAGAGGTAACTTAAGCCCAGATTTGGCAGAAGCTCTAAGCATTAGGGAGGCCTTGAGTTGGTTGAAGGAGAAGGAGTATGCAAATGCAGTGCTCGAATCTGATTGCTTACAAGTAGTACAGGCAATACGAAGCTCTTTTGTCTGCTTTTCTTATTTAGGGAGAGTAGTAGACGAGTGTCGTAAATTACTTGTGAGTTTAAGTAGCAAAAACGTTAAGTTTAAGTTTGTTAAACGTTCAGCGAACAAAGTAGCTCACTACCTAGCGAGATACAATTGTTCCATGGCTGTGCGTAGGTGGAGAGTGGGAGATGTCCACCCCGAGTTTCATTCTGTTCTTGTAAACGATATTCGAAAGTAATGAAAGTTATTCTTCTTGGTGTCAAAAAAAAAAATATATATATATATACTGTGTAATTGATTATTTTGAATCTATATTACTTATTATTAATGAGAAGATATAATATAATTGATATTCTAGAGGTGTACCTAAAATATACTTCCTTTATCGCATTCATATTTTTCATTATTTCCTATTTTTTGAAAGAATTTTTTTCCCATATGTGAACATTATTTTTAAATATTATTTTTGGAAATTATATAAAAATTAATGAGAAGTAAATAAAAATGTAAACAATCTCACAGAAAAATAATTTATTTATAATGAGTATAAGTAGAAGTTTATTAATATATAACATATCTATACTATTATATAAAACATTGAAAATTTTGGTTTTCGGTTTTCGATCATTTATTCTAATTAAAAAATCTACTTATTTTAATTATTAAAAAAAGTTTACCTAGATATAAACATGCATACTTATTTCTTTTTCTATTTATTCTAACAAAATCCACTCCTTTTTCAAAAATATGACTGACAATTATCTTTTTCAACTAGGACATGTAACTTTTTTCTATTTTTTCTTACTAAAAACTCTTTTTTTCCCAAAAATATCACGGGGAAACCCTTATTTATTTTAATGTTTTTAATTATTTAAAAAAAATTACCTATTTTAACATGCATACTTATTTTTTTAATAACTGAAACTAATAAGTCAACAACAAATTTAAGTAAAGTTAATAAATAACAATTACACCCTCCGTCCCACCCAATTGTTTATATTTGGATTGGGCAGGGAGGTTAAAGAATATAAGTAAAAGTTTTGAAATGTTAAGAAATCGATGGGACATCCAAAAATGAAAGTGTAAAAAAATGGATAGGACGGAGGGTGTACAAAAAAATTTATATAAAAATTTATTTTTACTAAAAAAAGATATTATAATATATTAAAAGAAAGTACCTGCTTCGCACGGATTATAAGTTAGTTCTTAATAAACAACAAAATATTAAAAAGAAATGACACAAACACTTGAGGGTGATGACCCTTTGTGCCTAGATTTTAAAAAGAGAGGCTCTGCTCTATATACTGATGGGGGTGCGAGAGATGGCTCAAAATACCGACGGGACATGCATCCAAGTCACCTATCACTGGATATGTATTGGTAATTGTCGTATCTCCTGACACTCTCTTGCAGTTCCTCTTTCGCAGCTCTGGACACGTAATTAGGGGCAGCGTATCATCTATACGCATTTGAAATCAATGTATCATATTCTTATCCAATCTCATGCCTTATCATACTACTCCTCTTTCCCTATTTTAGACACACAATTAAGTGTAGCGTATCAATGCTACACATTTGAAATCAACTTGATTAAATCTTATTGAGTCTCTCCTCCAAAACTAACCCAGTTTGATCATTCAAATTAAGAGCATCAAACAAAGAAAAAAAAAGACAAAAGATAGATTAACAAGAAGGTCAAATAGTGTGATCTTGATGATTCAGAATCAGGGAATTTGAGGGACTCATAGGAGGATAAAAGGACTTCCCAGCCGGCAACCACCAATTACAATTAGTCCTCCTCATGGTGTATGTCATAAGTTTTCTCATTTTCGCAAGATTTTGTGTGTCCCTATGTGTGTATGATTAGTGGGTGTTTGTTTTGCTGGGAATGAAGGAAAGATTTGATCTTGATGAAGGAATGAAGAAGAAGAATGGGGGAAGATCGATACAGAGGAGTGTAGTTTGTTTGTATTGATGAGTTGCGATGGAAAATGAATATAGGTTTATGTTTAGAAGCATATACATTCCTAACTAACGCATTATACATATATATGATGGATATTTAGGGTCCTGGATCCGGATATGGATAAATTAGGCCACGCCCGATCAAATATCGGTATTTTGGTCAATTTTTCCAAACTTGATGACTAGCATCGTCTCATGAAATTCTATATTATGAATCGTAACTATCACACCTATGTTTGATGCATGGTATATGACCCAAAAGACTTTCTATGTACGTATATAGTGGCTTTTTTCATTTTTGAGGTGATAGCTTGTGTAGGAGTACTAAAGAAAACAAATTCATAAAATTGAATGTAAAATTATATAAGTAAAAATTATAATTTTCAAAATTAAAATTTTAAAGATGTTGTAGTACAATTAAAATAATTTATAATGTGCACAGAGTTAAGTAATATATAAGTTAAAATGAAGGGAGTAAATGTAAATTTTTTATTTGCCAGAAGTTTAGAGAATCGAAAAAAATAAGGGATATTTACAAAATAAACGGTATTTTATATTTTCTGTTAGGCTCAAGGCATGTCTGAGTACCACTATTAACAAGCCTACTCATTGTGACTATGTCACTCTACATGACCTAGTGAATGCTTTCACTGGGATATAGTATAGGTCTCTATTGTACTTGTCTTGTTTTCATGTACTTAGATTTATTCTGTATGCTCAATGTTATAATGAGCTTAGTAAGTTTCTTGCACCTAGAATGTACATAGGCCATAGAATAATTATCCTGGAAGAAGTTCAATTTTTTCACGCAGCAGGATTGGAGTGAATAAGGCCTTGAAGAAATAAGTTGCAGAAATTTGTCTAAGTCCCTATACCGTGAAGTCAGAATGAACTATGTCGTGAAGTCTAAAATATCCATGTCGTGAAGTACTGAGATCGCATAGTCCAAAATGAACTATGTCGTGAAGTCTTCATTACTAATATCGTGAAGTGTTGAGATCGCAAAGTCAAATTGTACTAGATCGTGAAGTCCTCAAAAAGGCTATGTCGCGAAGTCCTCAAAAAGGCTATGTCGCGAAGTCCTCAAAAAGGCTATGTCGCGAAGTCCTCAAAAAGGCTATGTCGCGAAGTCTTCAAGAAGGCCATATCGCGAAGTCACTTCTAAGCCTATGTCGCATACTCTTGATACACTCATATAGCAAAGTCAAGAATACACTATATCGACATGTCAAAGAATCAGGATTATGCTGGAGTTCACGATGTCAACACTTAGCCGTTTATAACAAGACAAATCAAGGTACAGAACGAAAAATCAAAGGAGACAAATACTGAAGCATCTGTTACGGTAAGGTGGTCCAAAGAACAGATGGCAAATCTACAGCTAAACTTGGAGAGAAAGATAAGAGACAAGCAGCTACAGAAACGGGGAAGACTCCGAAAAGCAAGTGATCCTTCCTGACACAGTGAACTTCTTATGGCAGGACAAGTTGGACTTTGAGCTAGGGGTAACTGTGTAAAGAGGAGTGTGCACCAGTTTGTATAGGAATATATATATTGTGCACACCCTACTGTTAGCTGTAAGAGAGATATACACAGAAATATTCAAGTACTTTTTTCTCTATAAGCAAAGCAAGAAAACATTGTTCTTGTTTAGAAGCCAGAATTTCAGTTGTGAAATTTTGGAAGTTGTAGTATTTAATTTACTTAATACAAAGTAGATTAAAGTGATTGTGTGTGTCTTGTTAATTTTCATTCCGCATTTTACACAACATAATCTCTTATAGCTTATTTGGTTTTCAAGAATCGAAAAATATCAAAACTATCCATTCACCCCCCCCCCCCCTCTGTCTAGTTTCTTAGTAGCATTCATTTCTAACAAGTGGTATCAGAGACAGGTTGTTAACTTACAAACAGGAAAAGATCAAGAATGAGTTCACAGAAACTAAGTAGTATCAAGATTCCTCCCTTTAACAAGGAGCACTACAGTCTTTGGAAGAAGAAGATGTTGCTTTTCATCAAAGCTTCAAATCCCATGTACTTAGACATTCTAAAGCATGGTCCCTTTACTCCAATGATTGAATTGATGAAACAACAGTTGGTACTGAGATAATACCAGCAAGACATGTTCCTAAAGATCCCTCCAAATACACTGATCCGGAAAAAGAGAAAATAGCACTAGATGGACATCTCCAACTTATCATTTGTGAATCTATGGATTTCAACATGTATGGCACTGTTGCTCACTGTAGTAGTGCTAAGAAGATGTGGGATCTGATAGAAGTGCTATATGAAGGAACTCCTGAAGTAAGAAAGAACAAGAAGCAGATTATGGTCTCACAGTATGAAGCTTTCATGGCTCAGCCAAAGGAGGGAATCACAGAAGTGTTTGAGAGGTTCAACAAGCTGATAAATGAGCTCAAACTCTATGACAAACACTATAAGATAGAAGAGCTAAACATGAAGTTTTTGCTAACTCTACCAGATCACTTGGAACCAAGAATCTATTCCCTCAAAGAAAGAGATCTAACAAAGATTGGTTTTGATGTGTTGTATGGTGTTTTGAAAACATATGAGCTAGAGTTGTTTCAAAAGAGATCCATTCAAGCAAAGCAAGGATTAATGGCAAATACTTCATGTGCCCTTATTGCTGACAACTTAGGTCAAAGAATGGAATCTCTTAAAGTCAGTCAAGTCAAGATTGAAGAGCTGGAAGTTGAAGACACTGGTGATGAGACTCAAGTTGTCTATGATTTGCCTGAGGAAGATGAGTTCTACAGCATAGATGAGCTGGATAAGATGGAAAACAAATCTTTTGCCTATATGGCTAGGAGATATCCTAACATTAGGTTTAAAAGGAAGCAGCCATTTAAGTCCAAGTTTAATGATGGAAATGCTGGTGGATCAAGTGGCTCAAACTCCTTCAATAAAGGAAAAAGGATTGCTGGTGTTGCTAAAGGTGGATACAAGTCTGGGAGTGTGGATAGGTCCAAGATAAGGTGCTATAACTGCAATGAACTTGGGCACTTTGCCACAGAGTGCAAAAAGCCCAAACAGGTCAAGAAAGACAAAGCATACTTAGAGTTTGAAGCTAAGTATGAAGCTCTACTCAAGAAACAACAGGGTAAAGCTTTTATTGCTGAGGGAAAGTGCTGGGATGATTCTGATGAAGAAGAAGAACATGAGTACTCAAACTATGCCTTGATGGCATTTTCTGATGATGGTGATTCCTCAAGTCAGGTACCTATTCTTACTTCTCTTGATATGACTCCCTTTCAATACAAGCAAACTGTTGAAGACATGAGTACTGAGATGTTTAACATTCACACTAGCATGTTAGTTGCCAATGAAGAAATTGACAGACTAACTGCTAAAAATCTTGAACTTACAAAACAAAATGAGGAACTTGAATTAATGGTTGTGAGCCTTGATGGTTTGAAAAAGGAAGTGGAGTATCTTAAAAATAAAGTTGCCTGTGCTGAACAGATTGAAATAGCTCTTAGGGAACAAATTGCTGAGAATGAATTAAGAATAAGAAGCTATAGAAATTCCTCTGAACTTATTCAAACCTATCACAAGGAACACACTAAAGACTGTAAGGTTGGAATTGGTTTTGATTATGAGAATGATAAGGGAAGGAAGAAGGCTAAGGGCAAAGGAAACGAATCTTTTGTAAACAAAAATGCTCCAACTATTTTGGCTAGTGTCAAAGAGCCCATCTTCAAAAAGAGTGTTGTTGAGTTTGATGAGGATCTTCTAGTTATCAAACAACAACTACTTGAAGAAGATTAGGCTGCTAAGAACACTCATTCCTCTCCCAAGTCTGTTGATCAGAAAGAAACCAAAGACAACCTTGTCAAGAGTCCTAAAATCAAGAAAGAAGTTGTTAAGAAGAAGAAACAAAACAGAAATGGTAAGGTAGGTGTCAACAAGGGCAACAATTATGCTTATGTGCCAAATGCCCCTAGGAAACAGTGTCAAAAATGCTTATCTGTGAATCATTTGACTCATAAGTGCAATAAACCTACAAATGTTGAAGTTGATAACCTTAGTAACCATTCTGTTGGCATGAACACTATCCATGATTTCTTCTGTGGCAATTCTAACTGCATGACATGCTATGTGAGTGTGATTGCTAACTGTTTATCTCTAAAGCATAAACTTGATTCTGCACAATCCTGTGAATCACACACACATATGCACACTCACAGGACAGGATCCCCAATCAGGGTTGAGAGGGTGAAAACTTTATGTGAGCCTAAGAGTGTAAACTCTAGAGCAACAAACACTGTGAAGTCTCCTACTGTGAAGGATGTTGGTTATGATAGAAGAATCAATAACAAAACTGTTTCTAAATCAACTGGATCCTACCAAGTGTGGGTATCAAAAACAACTTAGTCATTTTGTGAATGCAGGGCAACAGGAATAAAAGAGTCATATGGATCTTGGACAGTGGATGCTCAAGTCACATGACTGGTGATATAGCCCTGCTATCACATTTTGAGGAGAAGGCTGGCCCATCAGTAACCTTTGGAAATGACAACATTGGTTATACAATGGGATATGGCTGTGTTAAATCTGGGAATGTCATTATTGAAGATGTAGCATTTGTTGAAGGACTAAAGCACAACCTCTTGAGCATTGGACAATTCACCAACATGGGTTTCAAAGTGGAATTTGATGAAGATCATTGTCCAATCTCAAAAAGAGGAAGTGGTAAAGTTGTTTTAACTGGTGTGAAGAAATGAAGCTTGTTTGTAGCAAATCTTAAGGCTGCAGACAAGGGAGAAATTTGTTGTTTCTACACTAAAGCCGCCAATGAAGAATTCTGGCTATGGCACAAGAAACTATCTCACTTGAATGTTCAGGCAATGAACTCTCTGGCAAAGAGAGAACTCATCAGAGACATGTCTGCTTTGGAGTTTGTGCAAGATGGAGCATGTGAAACATGTCAAAGAGGAAAGATAAAAAGGTCAAGCCACAAGAACAAAGTGCTCAATTCAAACTCAAAACCTCTGCAGCTAATTCACATGGATCTATTTGGCCCTGTGAATGTAATGTCCCTTTCCAAGAAGAAATATGCTCTAGTCATGGTTGATGATTATTCAAGATACACTTGGGTGGAATTCCTGTTCTCCAAGGATGAAGCACCTCAAGTAATTATAGAGCATATCAAAAGAGTTGATAGAGAAGCACAAAGCATTGGCTCCTCTGTAGTTACCTTGAGAAGTGATAATGGAACGGAGTTCAGAAATTCAACATTGTATGAGTTTTGCAAAGATAAAAGAATTTCTCAACAGTTTTCAGCTCCTAGAACTCCTCAACAAAATGGAGTAGTTGAGATAAAAAGAATAGAACTCTCATTGAAGCTGCAAGGACAATGTTGTTGGATGCAAAGCTACCTACTAGCTTTTGGGCTGATGCTGTTAACACAACATGCTATGTGCAAAATAGAACATTGATCAATAAGAAGTCTGAAAAAACCTCTTACTCATTGATGACTGGCAAAAGAGCATCCTTCAAGCATCTTCATGTGTTTGGAAGCAAGTGTTTTGTGATGAAAGATACTTCTGAACATGTTGGAAAATTTGATGCTAAGGCATTTGAAGGTATCTTCATAGGATACTCTCTGGAAAGGACAACATATAGAGTGTTTGTACCTAAGCAACACAAAGTAATGGAAAGCATGGATGTTACCTTTGATGAAAAGAAAGTTCCTGGACTTGCAACAAGTGAAAAAGACAGTGTGCCATTAAGATTTGAAGATCAAGGATATCTTGAGGATTCTGAAAGTGAGGATGAACCACATGTTCTAACTGTTCCACATGTTGAAACTCTTGAAGTTGATGATCTTCTTCAAACACCTGTGCAAGAGAACACAAACACAGGGGGAGAAGAAGAAAATGCATCTGTCAATCAAAATGACCCTGAGGCAAGTCAAGGAGATGAACAGGGTCACACAAGGAAATGGGACAGAGCCCACACTAGGGATCAAATCATTGGAGATCCCAATGAGGGAGTTAGAACAAGGAGGGCAACAATGAATACATGTCTGTATAGCTGCTTTCTGTCACAAGAAGAACCAAAAGTAATTGAAGAAGCTTTGAAGAATTCTGACTGGATTGTTGCTATGCAAGAAAAGTTGAATCAATTTGAGAAAAACAAAGTATGGGAATTAGTGCCACCTCCTGAAGGGAAGAATGTCATTGACACCAAATGGGTGTTCAGGAACAAAATGGATGAAGAAGGAGTGGTGAAAAGAAACAAAGCAAGGTTGGTTGCCAAAGGATACTGTCAACAAGAAGGCATTGACTATTATGAGACATTTGCACCTGTAGTTAGACTGGAAGCCATCAGGATTTTCTTGGCTTTTGCAACACACTCAGATTTTAAGGTGTATCAAATGGATGTTAAAAGTGCTTTTCTCAATGGTGATCTTGCTGAAGAAGTTTATGTATCCCAACCTCCTGGCTTTGAGAATGAAGACTTCCCAGACTTTGTGTATAGACTGCTCAAGGCACTCTATGGACTCAAACAGGCACCAAGAGCCTGGTATGAAACTCTATCTCAATTTCTTCTTGAGCATCAATTTACCAGGGGTACAATTGATAAAACTCTATTCTTTAAGAAGCATGGTAATGATATCATTCTAGTTCAAATTTATGTGGATGATATCATCTTTGGCTCTTCAAATGAAAAACTCTGTGAAAGGTTCTCCAAGTTGATGCAAAGCAAATATGAAATGAGTATGATGGGAGAGTTAACCTTCTTCATAGGCCTGCAAGTACATCAAAGAGAGGATGGCATCTTCATAAATCAATCTAAGTATGTTAAAGATATCTTAAAGAAATATGGTTTAGAAGAGTCATCCCCAACAAAAACTCCTATGTCCACTGCAATCAAGCTTGATGAAGATAAGAAGGGCAAGAGAGTTGACATCAAGGTCTATAGGGGAATGGTTGGATCATTACTCTATCTCACTGCCAACAGGCCAGACATCATGTTTGCCACATGCCTTTGTGCAAGGTTCCAATCTGATCCTAAGGAATCTCACATGATGGCTATCAAAAGAATCTTCAGGTATTTGAAGGGGACTCCTAATCTTGGGCTATGGTATCCAAAGGGCACTGGGTTCAACCTGGTGGGTTACACAGATTCTGATTATGCTGGATGCAGAATTGACAGGAAGAGCACCTCTGGAAACTACCAATTCTTAGGTCAAAGGTTAGTGTCCTGGTTCAATAAGAAATAACAATCCACAGCAACATCTACAGTTGAGGCTGAATATATTGCTGCTGGAAGCTGCTGTGCTCAATTTCTTTGGATTAGAAATCAACTCATGGATTATGGACTAGTATTGGAACACATTCCCCTAATGTGTGACAATACAAGTGCAATATCCATAGTTGCCAATCCTGTTAATCATTCTACTACAAAGCACATTGAGATAAGGTACCATTTCATTAAGGAACATGCTGCAAATGGTACTATAGCAGTCTCTTATGTTCCAACTGAGAAACAGTTAGCTGACATATTTACTAAACCTCTAAATGAAGCTGTCTTCAACAGACTTGTGAGTGAAATTGGAATGCTCAATCCTTCATTTAGTTGTTCTAAGTAAGTATGCTAGTTAATTGTTGCAGCAATAAATTTTCACTGTATTTAGATGCTCTATTCATTTGGAGTGAAAATTAGCTAAGATATAATTTATAAATATTTCAGTATTTTACTGCATATTTTTCAAATCATACTATCATGAGAAGTTATGAGCTTTTAAGACATCTCTACATAGGTGGTTTTGAGAGTTCACGACTTAGTTCAAATAAAACAGACTTATATCGCAAACTGTTGAAATTGTGAGACTTCGCGATATAGTTCATTTCTTGAGTTTGCGACATAGTTCATTTTATGACTTCGCGACCTAGAATAACTATATCGACAAGTTCCCTAATTTCACTGAATTTTGATTTAAATTAATTTTATTTCAAAATCTTGATATAAGTCTGACAAAATACTTGGAATTCCAAAAAGGGAGTTTTAGACAAGGTATTTATACTACATCGCAAAGTCTCCCCATACTTTCTACCTTTAAGACTTTGCGACATAGTTCATTTTTGGACTCTGCGATATACTTTGCAAGACTTCACGATATAGGCTATTTTGAGACTTCACGACATCAAAATAGCCTGTACAAATTCATAACTCCATATCACAGTGTCTCTATCATATAAATACTCTTTTCTAACCGTTCACAACTTTTCATCTTGTTTTTTACTCTCAATTCTCAAACCTAAACTCAAATTCTCTTATCTCTTCTTAACTCTCAATTTCAAATGGCACCCAAATCTCAAGCAGCGTCTTCCTCAAACCCTTTAACCATACCCAGAGAGACCAATCTTCTCACTATCCCCTCTGAGGCGGAGGCAAACCCAAGGTACAAGTGTTTTGTACGGTTCTTGAACACATCCTACCTTCACCAAGCTTTAACTATGAACCCCACTCTGTACGTTGATGTACTGGAAGGATTCTGGAGAACGGCTTTGGTATCTACAATGGCGAAGGAGGATGGGACTTCATTTCAGGAAATCAACTGCACAATTGGGGGCAAGCACTTGCAATTTGGATAAAAAGAAATCAATGAAGCTTTGGGGTTCAAGGTTGAAGGTCATGATGCTAAAGCCAATGATGCTGAAATGGTGGCATTCATGGACCTAATCAAGTATGCAGATGAGATAGACATGGCTAAGCTTAACAAGAAGCATGTTAGGAGGGAGTGGTCATTTATGTTTGACGCACTCCAAAAGGTGTTTCTGTGCAGGTAGACAGGATGGGACCACATCAGTCACATTGCTGTGATGCTAGCCTACTCCTTAGCTTATAATCAGGAGATTAATGTAGGAGCAATTATTCTCAAAGAATTGGCTCAAAGGCTAGGCAGGACGGTTCGTGAAAGAGGTAATGAAATCTTTTACCCTCGTTTTCTTCAGTGCATTTTAAATTATCTTGATACTAATGTACATGAATTAGATGGTATAGATAAAACTAAAATGGCTTATTCCAAATCCATGTCCAAAGTTCTATTTGGTTCATTGGATACTAGGAATCAAGTGGATGTGATACTAAGTGTGACCCAGCATATGCAGGACACATTTGCATCCTATGTTAGGCCGAATACACAATATATAATCAATGTATGTATGAGAATAACAATCAAGAACACTTTTTATGAATAATAAACTGAATTATATTAAATAACTCTTCTCTCAGTTATGTAAAATATCACAGAGAGCTGCTAGGTTACAAGAATAATGTATTCAGTATTCGCATTCCTTTTAGGGTTAACCTATCTGTGTTTATATAGTACACAGTTACATAATCAATCTCTAATTGATATTCCTATAAATCAGCTATACAATTTATATCAATTTAGGATTGCTTCTGTCTTCTGTCCCGTTTCTTTAGTTATCTCAATATATCTTGCTTCTTTCCATCTTCAAGATATATTGCTTCTAGAATCTTCAAATATTGCACCGACAGCTAAATGAACTTTCATCCCATCAGACTTTAACAAACGCTGACTGGCTTCTAGTGTAAACTCTGATAAGTACATGTTGCTTAAACGCTGATAAACAATCATCAGCAATTATATCTAACAATCTCCCCCAACTTGTGCATAATAAAAATGTACAAGTTAAAAGATAATTGATGATGTCAAAACATATAACAAATGCAGTGTTTATAACATAACAGAGTTTAACTTTTACTTAGAACAGAAAACTTTAAAAACTTACAGTCAGCCTTTACTTAATTTCTTCAATATCAGGCACTGTCCTGAGATAATCTGTAAGTAGTCTTCTTTCAGCTCTTTCTATCTCAGCAGTCATAATCTCTTTCAGCTCCTTAAGTTCTGGATCTCTTTCACCAGTCTGATATATGGCAGCCCTCAGAGAATAAATGTTGTTTTTATTCATCTCATTTCCAAGTCTTATAAATAAAGACTTATCAGACTCTAGATTGAACTCTGAGACTTTTATTCCCAGTGCAGTTCTGAACTTAGCACTATTCCTCTTCATCTCTACCAGCTTTCCATGAGCATATCTATATTTAGGAATATAAGCACATGAAATTCGAGCTCCGAGCAAAACTTTAGACTTCATCATTCTATCTCTCAAAACTTGAGCAGCATTATGAGTACTTTGATTTTTCACTTTCAGCAAATACAAAACATACTCCAACTCTTCCCATAGCTTTAGATGAATATCAGCTTCTCCAACTCTATAAACTCTTCCATCAGCCATAAAGTATAACAGAAACTGCTTTTTAATTCCCTTGTGATAAATCATCTGAACAGACTCTAACTTGTCAAGACTTTCTTGAGTTACCCCAACACCAGGTTCTGCCAGTGATGTATGATCTAAAGGACTGTTATTTATTCTTTTCTCTCTATGTGATCCCAAACCAGATTTATCATAAGATTCCTTTCCTAACACTGTTCTGGTTTGAAGAAAATTCACATTTCCTGGCTTTAGAGTTTCATCTCTAGTTGGTCTTGCAAAAGTACCTTGGATTTGTGGAGATATCAATTGAGTTTGTACAACTTGAGCAGTGTCAGAGGTTGTCACAACTTTAGCAGAATTATCAACTTGAGCAACGTCAGTGGTTGATTTATTAGGTCTTGATTCAACGTGAGCCATGTCAGAGGTTGAATGAACCTTCTTTGATAATTCAGGTTCTTCAATCAGTTTGCCTTTACCCTTATCAGTACTTGCTTTAACAGGCCTCCTTGAGTATTGTAAACTCTGTTGAGAGTTCACATTCTCTTTAATAAAAATTCCTTTTTCCTGTCTCCTAGGAGCCTTGGCAGCCTTTTGCTTATAAGTTCCAGCTTCAACCTTCTTCTTATGTTCTTCAGCAAGAATCTGCATCTCAGCATCTATATCTTCAACTATGGCATCACCACCATGTTCTTCCAGAAACAGTTTAGCAGCAATCTCTTCATCAGTAATTGGATTAGCTGAAATCACTAGACTTTTAAGTCTTGAAGAAGATTGAGCACCAGAGTTTACTCTATCAGAGTTTGTCATCTTAGCAGAGTTTGACCTAAGTCTCCCTTGCTCTTGAGTAGATTTTGACCTTCTCTCTGATTCTTTGTTGCCACCATCTGTTGCGTCATCCCTCCGTCTCAGAGTTTGATCCCTTTTGCATTTGTCTTTAGGAACTCTCTCCCCCTTTTTGACATCATCAGGAATAAGCACTGATGTTAGCAATTCCAAAGATGCAGCAATAGAATCAATTTTTGTAGACATTTCATCTTGATTGCTCTCAACTTTGCTTAGTCTCTGCTTGATCTCCATCTGATCCTTTAGCATAGAGGAATATTTAGCTCTATCATTCTTCAAAGCCAGTTCCTTAGCAGCAATATCATTGCTCAGGCCTATGACAACTTTGTGAGTCTCATCAAAGCGATTATGCAAGGATTTAACTTGAACAATTGTAGCCTTTAAATGTGTCAACAGCTCAGGATTTGAAATTTCCTTAGCAGACTTATCAACAAAATCAGCAGTCCTTTGTGTAGAGAAAATACACTATGCTCCTGACCAATTTGCATAGTACATTTCTCTAAAATGAGCTTCAGTTGCATTTTGATTTTCCTTGACAGTCTTTGCAGTAGGATCCCTTAGAAAAGGTATTGATTCATGGTCATCAGAGTCTGCATGATCAGAATTTATAGAAGTGTGATCATTACTGTCAGAAACAACCCTGTCTTCAACAACATTTTCTGCTAAGGGCTCTGCAGCTTCTTCAATTATATTCTCTGCAGTAACTTCAATGTTTAACTGTGCAGCTTCATCATGAATTTGCTCTGCAACAGCTTCATTCTTCTCAGAGTTAACTGCCTCAGCAACTTCGTCTTCTGCTAGAACAGTATTTGGAACAAAGTTTGTAACAAAAACATCTTCTTCTTTATTCTCTGCTGTAGCTTCATTCATTTTCTCCACAGCAGCTTCAACAATCTTCTCAGAAGAGACAGATTTTGCTCCCTGATCAACTTCCTCACCAAAGTCAAGATTTTGATTAGTAACAGAGAGAATCTCTGTATGAGTTCCCATAGACTCATCAATTACAAGAGTGGCTTGATCAGCTGCCACATCCTCAGTGTCACAAACACTGATTGAAGGATGTGCTTCAAACTCCTCTTCAATATCCAAGATTGGTTCAAACACCATCTCAGGAGCTTCATCAGCATTTACTCTGTCCACTATAGGCACAGTAGTTTCAACATTTACATTAGTTGCAGGAGCTTCATTCTGTTCAGTTGCTGGAACAGCTTCAGTTTCTAACTCATCAAAAAGATAGTTAGCAATCAATCTTCTTCTTCTTTGATTGAGAGTTTCAGTATCTTCCTCATCATCAGAACGAGGTCTCTTTGCTCTCCTTTTCTTAGAAGGACCATCAGACTGTGGCATAGAAGATTTTGACACTCCAACCTCAGTAGCTGGCTTAACAATCTTTGCAGGTTTAAAAGCCCTGTGTTTGATTCTACCACCAGTATGAATTGGTTGTGATGTATATGGAGGAACTTCAGTGTTTATTGATTCTTGTTGTGGTTCTGCTTGGATAGAATCATCCAAAAACTGTTGCACTAATGCAGGCAGTAAAAGATCACCTACATTACCCTTCTTAACATCCTTATTCACAAGATCAGAGAATATATGCTTATGTAACTTAAAACAAGGAATAACATCTTCATCAAGAATATCTACTCCACTAACACAAGCAGAAAATAAAAGCTGACAGAATCTAGCAAAGTAAACTACTCTCCTATTTTCAGTCATCTTTTCACCCATATTAATAAGAACTAGTCTACCAAAATCAAAATGAGTACCATAGATAAGAGAATACCCAATTTGTAGACTTTCAGTGGGTATTGCATCCCAGTTGGTGCACTTCTTCCCGAACGTTCTTGTGATACAATCGAAGAAAAAACTCCACTCTTTCCTCAAGAACGGTCGCTTCAATTGACCTATCTTGGCCAAAGATCCACCATAACCTATCGCCCTCATCATTCTCACCAACTCAGCATCACCAACAGCAATAGTGTAAGCAGTATGGTCACCAAAGCCCATAGCAGCACGAATCGTACCAGGAGTAATGACATACTCTGTTTCTTGAAACTCGAAAACAATAGATGGTGTTCCAGAAGCACCACCATCATCATAGATACCAGTCTCCCAAAAGCTTTTGATTTGAAACACAGAAAGCTTTTCTGGTTCTACAAGAGCACGCCCGATTGGAGATTGGGCAAGAAATTTTTGCATCAAATGAAACGCCTCCGGTGCGTTCGTAGTAACCAATGGAGCAGCATAATTATTAGGAACAAATTCAAGCCCAGAAGATACAAACGTAGTAGAAGCCATTAGTACGATTTAGAAATAATCAGAGAATGACTTAGAGAAGAAATTGAGAGTGTTTGCAGTAAGAGTGTTTGTGAAAATGTATGTTTGACAGTGAAGTGTGAATTGGAGTAAGTTGTGAAAAGTTCAAACGATTTTGTGTATTGTATATTAATACAAAATAAAAAAAAAACTGAACAGTTTCTAATCAATACACACAACTGTCTTACTCCGTGAAACGTGTGAGTGGGACACGTGGCACATATGCAATGACTGACAGCAGTAAATGGCAGTTTCCAATGCGCATGCGCAGTAAAAAGAGCAATAATTACCGCCTATTACACTTTCCTAGACACTCAACCTCTCTCCTCTGTTTAATACACTTTTAAACTGTTGTCCAATCATACTCTTTTGAATTTTCAAAACAGATGTCTTTTCTCAAAATTATAATATGTCTGAAACAAAGAAATTTATTTTAATCATCAGAGATTAAAATTAAATTACCTCGGCGTAGAGTACACAGTTCATCAGTGTTTACCAATCCTCCTCCTTTATTCATAAACTTTTTCCACAAACTGTACAGGTGTGAATATTTGTGTGTGACTTAGCAGAGTTTACTGAATATAAATATTTAGAGCATCTCAAAGTGCATAAAATCCACAAATTAAATCAGTAAAAACTAGTTGCCCAAACTCTCATTTATAACACAAAATCTGATATTGTCTAAACTCTGTACTTATAAATTTATTATTTTCACCCCCTTCGATTTTTTTTTAATTATTATTTTTCCAGTAATCAGTGGTTGGCACTAGTCACCAAAAATCAAAAAAAAATTAGCCCTTATTTCATACAATAAGTTCATGGATCTTCCTAGGCACAACTTGATCTCAAAGGAATTTGTGCATATTTTTGCATCTTTTGATATGAGGGTGAAATATTAGCAACTAATTATCAGAGTTTAGACTTTGATCAGTTAACACTATTAATTTATGAGAGAAAGTGCAAACAGCTAATATAGACTCAGTGTATAGGATCAATAAACTAAGAGATGCTATAAATATAGAGACAATATCATGCTGTGTAAAATTTCTACACACATTTGAGATCAGAATTTATATCACTCAGAAGGATTCATGATTACTTACTGAGAATCATGCTTCATACAATTTTCTTCATCGGTCCATATGTTTCAGACAAAATCACAATCAGAGTTTAACATCAGAGTATAACTGACAGAGTTTAACATTATGACAGAGTATGACTTCAGAATTTTGACAAACTGGTATGAATGACAGTTAACATATGCAAAGAATCATGAGCAACAAATCACAGAAGGAGAAATTTTGAGTCTAACCAATATCTCTAGTCAAAACCAGAGACCATTCCAAGTTCATTTACCAGTCTTGTAAAGGTAGCTTCACTCAAAGGCTTGGTGAAGATATCTGCAAGCTGTTGGTCTGTAGACACAAAATGAAGCTCAATATCTCCTTCTTTCACATGTTCCCTGATAAAATGATACCTTATGCTGATGTGCTTGGTCATGGAGTGCTGTACTGGATTACCTGTCATAGCAATAGCACTTTGATTATCACAGAAAATAGGTATTTTAGAGTACCTTAATCCATAATCCAGCAACTGATTTTTCATCCACAAAATATGTGCACAACAGCTACCAGCATCAATATACTCTGCTTCTGCTGTGGATGTGGAAATTGATTTCTGTTTCTTGCTGTACCAAGAAACTAATCTGTCATCTAGAAATTGACAGCTTCCACTTGTGCTCTTTCTGTCAATCTTACAGCCTGCAAAATCTACATCAGAGTAACCAATTAACTTAAACTTTGATTCTCTAGGGTACCACAAACCAAGAGTTATGGTTCCTTTGAGATATTTGAAAATTCTCTTCACAGCTGTTAGATGAGGCTCTCTGGGATCTGCTTGAAATCTTGCACAAAGACATGTTGCATACATGATATCTGGTCTACTTGCAGTGAGATAAAGAAGAGACCCTATCATTCCTCTGTAGTTTGTCATATCTACTGAGGCTCCTGTGTCTTTGTCTAGTTTTGTTGCAGTAGCCATGGGAGTTGTGGCAAATGAACTATCAAGCATACCAAATTTCTTAAGAAGATTTCTGGTATATTTTGCTTGATTGATAAAAATCCCATCATCTGTTTGCTTTACTTGCAAGCCTAGAAAATAACTAAGCTCTCCCATCATGCTCATTTGGTATCTTGACTGCATAAGCTTTGCAAACTTCTTACAGAGTTTATCATTAGTAGACCCAAAAATTATGTCATCCACATAGATTTGAACTAACAGCAAATCATCACCAGTATTGAAATAGAACAAGGTTTTATCAATTGTACCTCTAGTGAACCCACTTTCTAAAAGAAATTGAGACAGAGTTTCATACCATGCTCTAGGTGCTTGCTTTAGTCCATAAAGTGCTTTGTCAAGCCTGTAGACATAATCTGGATGCTTGGTGTCCACAAACCCTGGTGGTTGTTCAACAAACACTTCTTCTTCAAGTTTCATATTGAGAAAAGCACTTTTCACATCCATCTGAAAGACTTTAAACTTCTTGTGAGCAGCATAGGCCAGAAAAATCCTTATTGCCTCCAATCTTGCAACTGGAGCAAAGGTTTCATCATAGTCAATTCCTTCCTGCTGTGAATAGCCTTTAGCCACAAGTCTAGCCTTATTCCTTGTAATCACTCCATCACTGTCTGTTTTGTTTCTGAAAACCCACTTTGTACCAATAATAGATCTGTTTTTGGGTCTTGGTACAAGAGTCCAGACTTCATTCCTTTCAAATTCATTTAACTCTTCCTACATAGTTGTTATCCAGTTAGCATCTTGAAGAGCTTCTTCCACTTTCTTGGGCTCAGTTTGAGACAAGAATGCATGAAACAGACATTCATTAGTTGTAGCACTTCTAGTTCTCACACTAGCTTCTGGATCTCCAA
Source organism: Heracleum sosnowskyi (assembly GCA_030848705.1). Taxonomy (NCBI): domain Eukaryota; kingdom Viridiplantae; phylum Streptophyta; class Magnoliopsida; order Apiales; family Apiaceae; genus Heracleum; species Heracleum sosnowskyi. The sequence continues at coordinate 18,249,767 of CM061237.1, forward strand.
TTATCAAGTCAGGTGTGTGAGCTTTTGTCCACCTTCTTGCTGTAGGTAATTGGCTTCTATTATCATTAACAGATCCTCCCCCTTGATCCATGCTCTCCTGATTTTCTTCTTGACCATCTGCATTCTCTGAGGCTCCCCCTGAATTAGACTGTTCAGTATTTGAACTTTCAGAGTTTGACCCAGAGTTTCTATTTGATTCTACAGCTGACTCACTTTCAGAATTTGAGTCATCATTTTGAGAAGTTTCTGAAGTATCTTCACGCTCCCCCTCAACTGGTTCTCTATTTTGTTCTGTCAGAGAAACTTCCTCAGTGTTTACCAGTAGAGGTTCAGAGTATGCTTCATCAGAGTTTGTTGGATTTGCTTCATCAGAGTTTACGTCATCAGAGTTTAGATCTACATTTTCAAAGCGAAGTTGATCATGATATTCTTCATCTTCTATTCCAGTTATTTTCTTGTCATCAAATGACACATGTATAGATTCCATGATCACTTTAGTTCTCAGATTGTAGACTCTGAATGCTTTAGTTGACAGTGGGTATCCAACAAAAATTCCTTCATCAGCTTTTAAGTCAAACTTGGTCAACTGTTCAGGATGAGTTTTCAACACAAAGCATTTGCATCCAAAAATATGAAAATATTTCAAATTTGGCTTCTTATTCTTCACCATCTCATATGGTGTTTTCCCATGCCTATTGATTAGTGTAGCATTTTGAGTAAAACAAGTAGTTTGAACAGCTTCTGCCCAGAAATAAGTTGGCAATTTTGCTTCATCAAGCATTGTTCTGGCAGCTTCGATTAAGGTTCTGTTCTTTCTTTCAACTACACCATTTTGCTGTGGAGTCCCTGGTGCAGAAAATTCTTGCTTCACTCCTCTTTCTTTGCAAAATTATTCCATTATTGCATTTCTGAATTCAGTACCATTATCACTCCTTATAATTTTCACTTTATACTGTGATCCTTTATCCAGTAACTTTACATGATTCATCAGAGTTAAGGCAGTCTCATCCTTCTTTGCTAAGAAATACACCCATGTATACCTAGTGTACTTATCAACAATGACTAGAGTATATTTCTTTCTGCCAAGTGACATTACATTCACTGGACCAAATAGATCAACATGTAGAAGATGATAAGGATCCACAACTGAAGATTCAGACTTACTCTTGAAAGATGACTTCCTTTGCTTGGCCTTTTGACAAGAATCACACAGACCATCTAAGCTGAGTCTTGACTTTGGAAGTCCCCTTACAAGATCTTTTCGAATTAGCTCATTGATTTTGTTCAAGTTTAGGTGAGAGAGCTTCTTATGCCATTTCCAACTCTCTTCATTTGACATTTTTGCAGACAGACACACAACTTTTCCTTCAGAGTTTGTTACCAAACTTGCTTCATAGATATTATTCCGTATGTGTCCAACTAGAACAACTTTCCCTGTAGATTTGCTGATAACCTCACAGAATTCAGGTTGAAAATCTACATGGTAACCTCTGTCACAGATTTGACTCACAGATAGCAAGTCATGCTTGAGTCCTGGGACTAGAGCTACATTCGTGATGATGACACTTCCAAGATTGATATTGCCATATCCCATAGTACGTCCTATGTTGCCATCTCCATAGGAGACTTTTGGGCCAGCCCTCTCCTCATAGTCTGATAGCAGAGCTTTATTTCCAGTCATGTGTCCTGAACATCCACTGTCCAAGACTAGGGTACTTTCCCTTATGCCCTGCAATCACAAACAATTACAAAGAGTTAGATTTAAGGATCCAGACTTGCTTGGATCCTTTGGCTTTCTTGACATAGTTAGCTTTTGCAGCGGAATTATCATCAACAGAGTTTAAGCTAACAGTATCAGACTTTACACTTGCAGAGTTTGCTCTAACCCATTTAAAGTTGGGTTTTAACTCATAATAGTTGTGATAAATAGCATGATAACTCTTACAAGTATAAATGGAATGCCAAGTACTCCCACAGTGAGTGCATAAAGTCTGTGGTCTAACCCTAACAAAATCATTCTTCACTCCAGACTTGGAGGATAAAGAATTAATATCTTTGTTTTTCGTGCAGAAACTTGCAAGATGGTTAGTACTACCACAGCTATGACATGTCTTTCTAGGAGCATCAGAATTAGGCAGATAATCATTTCTTTTATTAATGCCTACTTTTCCATTCCTATTTTTCTTGGACACTTTCTGTTTGTTGACAGACTTTACCTCTTTGAGCTTATGTTTGAATTTTTTTTCTGTCATCAAACCAATATTAACCTGTTTATCACAGATTTTTACTGGTTCTTTAACAGCTTCTGACTCAATCTGATTTTCTGTTATTGAACCAACATTAACCTGTTTTTCACAAGTTTCAACTGGCTCCATAACAGCTTCTTTCACAACTACAGATTTTAGCTTACTGGATTCAGGAACAAATTTCACAGGTTTAAGTTGTGGTTTAACTTTAACTTTATCTTTAAACCTAAGTTCATCTTCCTCACAGTAACCTAACCCAACTGTATCTGTTTGAAAAACTTGATGTGTGTCTTTTCCAGAATTAGTCCAGGTTTTAATCACTTTTCTCTCTTTTTCTAATTCAGATTCAATTTGCCTATATCTTTTAAGCAATTCCTGTTCAACATAAACAACATCATCTCTTTCCTTTTGAACTTGTTGCATGTTAACAAGTTCATCTTCAAGAAAGTTATTTCTATCTTTAAGCTTTTGATTCTCAGATTTAATTCTCTCATTCTCTAAAGTCTGATCTCTATAACTAACATGTATGCTTTTAAGATAAATTCTCAATTCAGATATGTTATCAGTATCATAAGCATAAGTTGTTAAAGGTACCTTATTTTCAGATGAGTCAGCTTCATCTTTGACAGTTGCCATGAGAGCATAGTTTACATCCTCATCTGAATCTGAAGTGTCTGCCCAGTCTTTTCCTTTAGTGATGAGTGCATTTTCAGATTTTCCTTTCTTGCACTCTGGAGCATAATGACCCATCTCTTTACACTTGTAGCACTGGATCTCAGACTTGTCTTTCTTTCCAGACTTGGTATCCCTTCCTTCAGACTTTCTGTAACTCTTTCTTTCAGAGTTTGAATCTTTCCTTGAGAATCTTTTTCCTTTCTTGAAGTTCTTAAAACCCATCTTTTTGAAAGTCTTTACCATCAAAGCAGCCATTTGCATCATTTGTTCTTCATCATCCTCAGATTCAGAAGAGGCATCAGTGTTTGAGTCATCATCAGAGTTTGATGACTCATTCTCAGAGTTTATGACCAAAGCTTTTCCCTTTGGTTTCTTCTTCGATGTTTCTTTCTTCATGAGTTTTTCTTCAACCTTGAGAGCAACAGATTTTGTCTTCTTACTAGTTCTTCTGTTCCTTTGTTCTATCTCCAGTTCATGAGTTTTAAGCAACCCATAGATTTCATCAAGCTCTGTATCTGCAAGCTCATAATTATCTCTTATTGTTGTTGTCTTTAAATCCCATCTTTCAAGTAGAGATAAAAGAAACTTGAGATTAGACTCTTCAAGATCATATTCTTTATCAACCAGAGATAAATCATTCAACAGTTTACAGAATCTGTCATATGTTTCAGTCAAAGTTTCACCAAGTCTTGAGTCAAAGTGTTCATATTCCTGTGTCAGTATAGTCTTTCTGTTCTTCTTTATAGCACTAGTTCCTTGACATCTGACTTCTAAAGCATCCCATATTTCTTTGGCAGTTTTGCAACCAATAACTCTGTTAGACATGACATTATCTAAGGCACTGTGGAGAAGATGTCTAACCTTTGCATCCTTTGCAATTGATGAGATGTCCTCAGGAGTCATATCTTTCTTTTCCTTCGGAACAGTCTTTTGTTCTTGACCAGCAACTACAGGAGACAGTTTAGTTGGCATATGAGGACCATCATAGATTCTATCAAGGTATTCTGTATCTGTGGCTTCTAGAAACATGGTCATCTTAACCTTCCATATTGGATATTCCACTGGTCTGAGAATTGGAACCCTGATAGTCTCATATCGACTCACAGAGGTAGGTTGAACCTTTTCAGGAGCTGCACCGGTTGGAATTTGTTCAGTCATGATTATACTTGTGTTTGAATCGTAAAACTGTATATATTAAACAGCCTTGGCTCTGATACCAATTGTTAGGCCGAATACACAATATATAATCAATATATGTATGAGAATAACAATCAAGAACACTTTTTATGAATAATAAACTGAATTATATTAAATAACTCTTCTCTCAGTTATGTAAAATATCACAGAGAGCTGCTAGGTTACAAGAATAATGTATTCAGTATTCGCATTCCTTTTAGGGTTAACCTATCTGTGTTTATATAGTACACAGTTACATAATCAATCTCTAATTGATATTCCTATAAATCAGCTATACAATTTATATCAATTTAGGATTGCTTCTGTCTTCTGTCCCGTTTCTTTAGCTATCTCAATATATCTTGCTTCTTTCCATCTTCAAGATATATTGCTTCTAGAATCTTCAAATATTGCACCGACAGCTAAATGAACTTTCATCCCATCAGACTTTAACAAACGCTGACTGGCTTCTAGTGTAAACTCTGATAAGTACATGTTGCTTAAACACTGATAAACAATCATCAGCAATTATATCTAACATCCTATCCACTTGATAAGCCCATATATCATGAACTTTCCTGGAAAGGGAAGGCTAAGACTGAAGGAGCTTCAAAGTCTAACCCCAGTCTTCCTATCCCATCCAGTGACCCTCCTGCAAACACTACTCTAGAAATTAGGGAGCCAAGTGCACCAATCTCCCAAAAGGTTGGTGTTACTAAAAAGAAGACTAAGAAGAGAGCCCTTGCTATAAGTGATGAGTCTATAGATTTAGGAAGTGATGAACCTGAGTCACAGCTCACCAGACAAAAGAAGAAATCCAAATCAATAGCTACCACTGAATCCTCCCAACAGGATTTAGATGTGCAAAAAGGGGTACACCTATTACTGTCAATGTCCTTTCAACAGGGCATTGGCATTGAAAAGAGTAGTCTCCCCACTACAGTCTGTACAGAGTCTGCACAGAGTCAAGAACCCACTCTTGACTCATGTGAACATAAGGGTGAACAAACACAGAGTGGAGAGGACATCACCTTTGAAACTCCTCCTATTTCTCAGGGGGAGTTGCCAAAATCCAGTCTACACTACACTTCTCTTCCAGAATCTACATCTCAAATTTCTTCTCAACAGAAAAGTCATTCTCATGATAATTCTGCTCTTGATCAGTCACAATCTTCATCTATGACTGAGCCAATTTCAAGTGACATGGTGTTTGACACTGTGCTCACCACCCAGGACCCTCATCTAGTTGGTCAGGAAATGCACGCTGGGGCATATTCTAATGACACCAACACAAACACAGAGGATCCACCAGTCTTTACTGGAGACTCTGTGCCACCCTCTCCAATCCTTAAGGATTTGGACTTGCCTTCACAGGCACATGGAGATGATGTTGTACCACATCCCATTTCAATGGAGACAGCATCAGACTCCACAGTCATTCCAAGACTGGAGGAAACTCATATCTCTATCCCCCCCCTTGAGGTGCCTAGCACTAGCTCTCACTTGGCCCATGCCACCATGTCAGAATGGCTGAAGCCTGTGCAACATGACAGGCCTTCAGGATCATCATTTGTGCCCTCACAATTGACGGAAGAAGAACTACAAAATCTTCATGTGGCACAGATTGATGAGATCTCAAAAATAGCTCAACATCTCTTCACAGCAAATCTTCCCAATTCAGACTATGAAGCCATCCTTCTGTGTCACAAGGAGGATGTTGAAGCTCAATAGGACAAGATTGTAGATGAGGCCCAACAAGATGGAAATGTTGATGCCTGGTTGGATGCTAAAAGATCTGTGAAGCTCAAAGATGCCCTAGCCTTTCTCAGGGAAGAATATCTCACATCTTTGGGGTCAAATGCCAAGAATCTTTCTCCTGCAGAAGTCTTTGAAGTAGTGAATGACATGTACAAGAGTCAGCTGAAGACTCCGCATTATCTTGGGAATGGTCTTCAATCAGAGATTTACACTATCAAGGAGGAAATAGACAAATCTTTGACTCATCTCAGGAACTCCTATCTCTCTGATTTTCCCAAGGTAGATGGCATCCTTAAGGAGGTTCAGAAAACAGCTACAAATGTCACAAAGATTTGGTAGGAAATGACCCTTTGACTTGAAAATTGGTAGGAAATATTCTGTAGGAAATGCTTCGGTAGGAAATAGTTGGTAGGAAAAACCAATTTTTGGTGTAGTGTTGTATTTAGTCATTTGATTGTTAAGTTGCAAAAATGTCTATAAAATGATGACTGAACATTATAAAGAATTGAAGGTAATTTGGTTGATGTTGGTTGATTCGTTTTATGGAGAATAGGTCCCGCAGGGGCACCATTTTGATAGTCAAGATAAACTTTTATTAGTTGCAACATTTGTGTCTACATAAGTGGTTGATTTTGCAATCTTGTTTATTAGTTTATTGGATTGTAAAAATTTTAAAGTTGAATTTTTGGTTGATTTTAGTTGATTATGATTACATCTAGTTATAACTGAACTAATTTATATGCAATTCATTATGTAACTTATTATGCAACCAAAGATCATTTCAATTATTAGATACTCCTTGAAGTTGTTTTGCATAATGATAATGCTTTGCTTCTTAGGCAATTTAGATCAGGAGCTACATGTATTCACTTATAACAAGTCTGATTTAAATTAAGAATTTAATTTTGCATCGAAAAACCTAGATAGACTTGATACTTGATAGTACCAACGCAATCTTCATGGTGCATGGGCGCTTATTATTATCCAGGCTTTTGCATAGTGTGATTGCAACTTAATTATTACTTTCGGAATTTAGAAAATCCCAAATGTCACTCCAGTCATCATCTTCTACTAAGTCGGCTGTGGATTCGGTTGCGGGAGCGATCGATTCATCGGGCGTCCAAATTAGGCGACTCTCAGCATTCACATACTCTAAACCACTTTTAGTTGTAGGTGCCATCATCAGTCCCTCTGGTGAAGTTTCTTCTTGACCATACATCCCTATTTCCGCAAACAAAATCTTCCACCCCTCCATGCCATCTTCATCTGGTGGCAGTGTTGCTGGTGATGATGGCATGTTGATAAGCTCGTTGTTGTGGTTGCTGTTTATGTTGTTGTTGTTTATCTGGTCAGCTGAACCAGAACTTATGTGACCTATAGGTTTGAGATTATAGCAAGGTACAGTAGTGCCTTTGGATAAAGTCCGGGGAATAGGCTTTAAAACAAAACTAATACCCGTACTATTTATAGCAATTGCACTGTCTTGTTTTCTTTCAATAGGCTTAATTTCTTTTCTTACCCCCTCTTTCTGGAAACTGATATTTGTGGTGAGCTTTTTCCGAACGTTGGTGTTCCAGAAGTTTTTAATGTCATTAGCTGTTCTTCCCGGTAGTCTTCCAGCAATTAGGGACCATCTATATATATATTCACATTAATAAAGATACAATGAAATGAATATATATATATAGGCTATTGCTCCATGAAGAATACTATTATATAAAAAACAATAAAGAACATCATAGAATCTTACATAAATTGCATGCTGATTCTAATTTTCTCATCAAAAAAGATTTATTACGAATAAAAATAGAATCTAACAAAAAATTAGAATCAAATAAAACATGATTACATATAATTTCATTAAAAATCTTGAAAATCATGTAAGTTCTGCAAACAAAACATGAATGTTCTGCAAACCGAACATGTTTTGCAGAATAATATGTTTTTGTTGGAAGTGAGTTAATCTAAACTTAGGTGTTTGAATAATACTAGTTGAGTAAACTAGTTACGTAGTTTCATCATTTGAATTATTGTATGCATTTGATTTAGTCAAGTAACTGTTAGAGTGTTTGTAGGAGAGTATGGTGCAGTAATAATAGTAGTGGGTTATAGGTAGGAGTTCTACTATAACGTGGCTACTTTCAAGCTACCACCTGTGTGTGGATTTCCTTATTTTAAGATTGTAATCTGTTCCTTCTATTTTTCAAGGCAAGGGGTTTTAAACCGTGCAAGCATTGAGTTCTTTCAGTTTAAAGCATACAGTTATATATATATATCTATATAAGCAGGAAGTTTTGTATCATCTGGTATCAGAGCTAGGCATACACAATATATGCCCAAATATATGCCAAGGATGACTACAGAGAAAACAAAGGTGAAGGACGGTGCTATTGGTTTGAACTACCCTATGTTGGCCAGAAGCAACTACACTGCTTGGGCCCTGAAAATGAAGGCGTACATGAAAGCTCAAGGTGTATGGGATGCTGTGGAGGTCAGCAAAGAGCCAGTTGATAAAAAACACGATGAGTTTGCTCTCGCTGCCATTTATCAGAGTATACCTGAGGATATATTGTTGTCTGTGGCTGAGAAGGCGACTGCGAAAGAGGCGTGGGAAGCAATAAAGACTATGTGTCAAGGTGCAGAACGTGTGAAGAAAGCCAAGATTCAGACCTTGAAGAGTGAGTTTGAAAACTTGCGTATGAAGGAGACGGATCAACTGGATGATTTTTGCATGAAGATTAATGGATTAGTAACCAATATCCGTGCTCTGGGTGAGGGGATTTCAGAAGGTGATGTTCTGAAGAGATTGCTACGTGCAATGCCAAACAAGTATTTGCAGATTGTGTCTACAATAGAGCAGTTTGGAGATTTAGAAAAGATGACTGTCGAGGAAGCCGTGGGCTCACTGAAGGTTCACGATGAACGGACCAGAAGTCAGAATGACAGTGGAGGAGGACAACTGATGCTCACTGAGGAAGAGTGGTCAAGGCGTGAAAACACGAGTGGGAAACTTCTGTTAACTCGAGAAGAGTGGATGAGCAAGACAAACAGAAATGGTGCTGAGGGATCATGGGCACAAAGAACTCGTGGGTCTGATTCTCGGGGAAGAACGGGTGGACGTGGAACTCGTGACAGGAGCACGTTGAAGTGCTATAACTGTGGGACTTATGGGCACTTCGCCTCTGAGTGCCGTAAACCACGAAAGGAGAAAGAATACAGGCCAGAGGTGAACATAACGCAGGCTGAAGAGGATGAACCGGCATTATTACTCGCTGAGTGCAATGTAAGGGAAGATGGCATGGTTCTGTTAAATGAAGAAAGAGTAAATCCTATGTTGAGTCAAAGGAATGGTGGAAGTAAGATCTCACAAGTATGGTATCTCGACAATGGTGCTAGCCAACATATGACTGGAGAGAGAGGTAAGTTTAAGGAACTGGACGAAAAAGTTACGGGGCAAGTAAAGTTTGGAGATGGTTCCACTGTTGCTATTCGAGGTAAGGGAGTAATCTCATTTGTGTGTAAGAATGGTCAAGAATGGGATTTACGTGATGTTTATTATATACCAACATTATGTAATAACATATTGAGCCTGGGCCAACTCTCTGAGGAGGGTAGTAAAGTTGTTCTAGAAGAAGATCAATTGAGGGTCTACAACAAAGGAGGTGCATTGCTCATGAGGGTGCAGAGATCTGCGAACCGACTGTACAAGATCAGCCTCGAGGAAAGCAAACCGGTGTGCTGGTTATCGAAAGTTGAAGAAGAGACTTGGTTGTGGCATAAACGACTGGGTCACGTCAATTTTCAAGCGATGGAATCAATGTCAAAAGAAGAAATGGCGTTGGGAATTCCTAAATTCACGCAGCCAAAGAAGAAGTGTGAAGGGTGCTTAATGTCGAAGCAAGCTCGGAAACCATTTCCTACTCAGGCACAGTTCGTAGCAAAGAAGCCACTGGAAATCGTCTATGCGGACATCTGTGGACCTATCTCTCCTTCGACTCTAGCAGGAAACAGGTACTTTATTCTATTTGTTGATGATTGTACTCGAAAGATGTGGGTATATATGTTGAAGGCTAAGAGTGAGGCGTTCGAGAATTTTAAGAAGTTCAAGGCATTGGTTGAACGAGGCAAGGAGAGCACGATTAAAATTCTGAGAACCGATAGAGGAGGTGAGTTCTGCAGCATCGAGTTTCAGTCGTTCTGTGAGGATATGGGTATTCAAAGGCACTATACGGCACCTTACACTCCACAACAAAATGGGGTTGTAGAGCGAAGGAACCGCACAGTGGCAGCAATGACAAGGGGCTTGCTTAAAGAGTCTAAGATGCCATCTTATATGTGGGGTGAGACAGTACGTCATTCCGTATATATCTTAAACCATCTACCTACTAAAGTGCTGAAGGGAAAAACTCCGTATGAAGCTTGGTGTGGTCACAAGCCAAACTTGAGTCACATTAAGGTGTTCGGCTGTGTTGCGTATATGAAGGTACCAGCGGTACATACTAGCAAACTAGATGATCGAAGTAAGCCTGTGGTGTACTTGGGAAGAGAACCGGGATCGAAAGCAGATCGCTTGTATGATCCTAATACCAGGTCGATGCATGTAAGTCGAGACACGGTGTTTCAGGAAGATGAGTTTTGGAATTGGGAACAAATGAATGAAAAGGAGGTGAGCTTTCCAGATGCTGTAAATACTACAGGAGGCATTACGATTGAGAACATCGAGGTTGAAGACGAGCAAGTTGTCTCAAGCATTCTCAGTAACCAGGAACCTGCAACACCAGTACAATCAAGCTCATCTCAGAACTCCGAAACTTCTGCAAGTAATGAAAGTACAGGATCCTCGACAAGTAGCAGTGCACCACGGAGATTCAGACTATTAAGTGAAATCTATGATGAGACAGAACAGATTGAGATCGCAGATGATCTGTTGCTACTAAGCATTGAAGAGCCAAATAATTTTGACGAAGCAGTGCAAGAAACGGAGTGGAAAAAGGCTATGGAAAGTGAACTCGAAGCAATTGAAAGGAACAACACATGGTTGCTCACGGATCTGCCACCAGGTCATAGGGCGATTGGCTTAAAATGGGTTTTTAAAATTAAAAGGGATGCAAACGGAGTAATCACCAAGTATAAAGCGAGGCTTGTCGCTAAAGGTTATGTCCAAAAACAAGGCATTGACTTCGAAGAGGCATTTGCTCCAGTCACAAGGTTAGAAACAGTGCGTTTGTTGTTAGCATTAGCTGCACGAAATGGATGGGAAGTCCACCATTTAGATGTCAAGTCAGCCTTCTTAAATGGGGATATCTTAGAGGAAGTGTACGTGAAGCAGCCACAAGGGTATGAAAAGAAAGACGAGGAACACAAGGTCTATAAATTGTTGAAGGCATTGTACGGGCTGAGGCAGGCTCCACGAGCTTGGTATGCTCGCTTGAAGAAGTTCCTTGAGAATCTGGGATTTATGAAGTGTCCTTACGAACATGCCGTCTATACCAAACGAGAAGGTAACGAATCTCTTATTGTTGGAGTTTATGTTGACGATTTATTAGTGACAGGCACAAGTATTACTAATATAATCAAGTTCAAGAATCAAATGCAAAGTGAGTTCGACATGAGTGACTTGGGGAAACTGGCGTACTATCTTGGTATAGAGGTTGAGCAACGAAAGGAGTGCACGGAGCTGAAACAGACAGCCTATGCTAAAAGGTTGTTGGAAAAGGAAGGAATGCAAGACTGCAATGAGACAAAATATCCCATGGATCCAAAGGTGGTGATCCATAAAGATGAAACAGGAAAGGTGGTCGACCCAACCATGTTCAAAAGTTTAATTGGTGGCTTGCGATATCTGGTGCACACCAGGCCAGATATCTCATATGCTGTGGGCTTAATAAGCCGCTTCATGGAGAAACCGACTGTTCTACACTTAAATGCAGCAAAGAGAGTACTGAGGTATGTCAAAGGAACGCTGGAGTTTGGTTTGAAGTACAAGAGAGGATCTGGAAATCACATGCTAACTGGGTTTTCAGACAGCGACTATGCTAGCAGTACTACTGACAGGCGAAGTACGAGCGGGATGGCTTTCTACCTCAACGAAAGCCTAATAACCTGGATATCACAGAAGCAAAGGTGCGTGGCGTTGTCTACTTGCGAAGCTGAATTCATGGCCGCAACTGCAGCAGCGTGCCAAGGGATCTGGTTGCAGAAACTATTGAGCCAAATAACTGATACAACTCCAGGACCTGTGATGCTCTACATTGATAATAAGTCAGCTATCGATTTGGCAAGGAATCCAGTGTTTCATGGACGTAGCAAGCACATTGATGTGCGTTATCACTTTATACGTGAATGTGTGGAACGTGGAGAGATCATAATCAGTCATGTAAGTTCTGAGAAGCAATGTGCAGACATTCTAACGAAAGCTATGGCAGCATCGAAGTTCGAAGAGATGAGGGACTTGCTGGGGATAAAGAATCTGACTAAGTAAGTTTAGATTAACGGGGGAATATGTTGGAAGTGAGTTAATCTAAACTTAGGTGTTTGAATAATACTAGTTGAGTAAACTAGTTACGTAGTTTCATCATTTGAATTATTGTATGCATTTGATTTAGTCAAGTAACTGTTAGAGTGTTTGTAGGAGAGTATGGTGCAGTAATAATAGTAGTGGGTTATAGGTAGGAGTTCTACTATAACGTGGCTACTTTCAAGCTACCACCTGTGTGTGGATTTCCTTATTTTAAGATTGTAATCTGTTCCTTCTATTTTTCAAGGCAAGGGGTTTTAAACCGTGCAAGCATTGAGTTCTTTCAGTTTAAAGCATACAGTTATATATATATATCTATATAAGCAGGAAGTTTTGTATCAGTTTTGATATGTTTTAGTTGCAAAACATATATAATTTTAAAGATTTTAAATGAAAAATAGTTATTTTCATAGAACATAATTTATAAAATATGATCTATTTTGCTAAATTTTGATTGCAGAACGTATGTGGTCTCCACAAAAATGGTGATTTTCATAGAACTTAACTATATATATATATATTAATATATAATATCTCTGTCAAGTCATTAGAACTAGACTAGATTAGAAGGAACTCAAACTTACAGTATCATATTTGTTTTTGCTGAATTGATATAGTACTATGACCTGATCAGATCACGTCTCTAATTTTAATGGTCTAGTTTCGGGCTTAAGTGAATTTTAATTTGAAACCCAATATTGTTTGCATTCTTAAGCCTTTAATCTATATTAACCTGCAGTAAGGCTGTAACCATGATATATCATATGGATCTATATTAATTCTGCATGCATGAGTGAGCTTGCCTGTTTCCCAGTAATTTGTGCAGCCGCATCATAAGATCTACTTCATCTGCACCAAAGTTTCCTCTGTTTATGGCAGGCCTAAGATAGTTGAGCCACCTTAGTCTACAACTTTTTCTGCATCTATTCAACCCTGCACGACGTCAAAACTAATCATGATTACATATATGATTAAATGTAGACATAATTTTTCAAGACATTCGAGCTCCGCTAGTAGTGTCTCTGTGAAGAGTATACCAGCTCGCCGAGGAACAAGGTGCCACTTTCCTTCTCCATACTTGTGGATGCATTTTCGGAGAAGAGTATCTTCTTCTGAACTCCATGCACCCTTTCGCAAATTTAAAGCGTCGCCACTCTTCATGACCTTTTCTTTTTAAGTGAAGTGCAGTTATACATATATACACTAGCTAGCCGGCCCTTTTAATATACAGTTAAACCTCTTTAAATAATAATGGGAGAAAAATATTATTTTATCGAGTTTATTACTTTATCGATATAATAATAAAATATTACTTTATCGATATAGTAATATTTTATTATTTTAAAAAAATATATATGCATGTTTTTTTTGTAAATTTTAAAGTTAGTACAGATTTTTAGTGTGAATTCAAGTATATTGGTATTGAAATAATTAATTTATACTATATAAACAAATTTTAAACATATGTTAAATCAATCACACTCAGAATAATGCTTATAAAATCATTAATAAAGTAAAAATTAATCAAAATTAATGATTGATTAGAAATTGATCAGAGTTAATATCAATCAAGATTCGTCATCTAATGTTAGGTAAGGAAGTCTCAGCATATTTCGTACAAACGATTATTTGCTATATTACGAATAATGTATATAATTAGATATAATTTATACTAGCTTAAAATTCGTGCGATGCACGAATTGTTAATTGTTATTTTATTATTATTTTTTTAATTGTATTTGTTAAAAAAATAAGTAGTCATGTTAAAATAGCTAAACACTTTTAATTAATTAAAAACATTAAAATAAATTTTAAAATAAATAAGTAAGGGTTTGCTTGTTATATTTTTGGAAAAGGGGATTTTAGTATGAAAAAATAAAAAATGTAACATATATTTAGTTTAAAAAGGTAATTGCCCGTGATTTTTTTGGAAAATGAGGTTTTAAAATTTAATTATTTAAATACGTTTTAAAATAAATAATTAAAGAGTTTGTCCGTGATATGTTTAGAAAAAGAATGGATTTTAGTGAGAAAAATAGAAAAAGTAAATTGAAAAAGACAATTTCCCGTGATATATTTAGAAAATGAGGGACTTTGTTAGAAAAAATCTATAATGTGTTTTAGTTGAAAAGGTAATTGGTTATAAATAGATATTTGATTATTTATATTTTAATATTTTTAGTAATTGCATTTGTTTAGAAAAATAAGTAGACATGTTAAAATAGGTAAACTTTAAAAAAAAATATTAGGTTTAAAAATAAATAACTAAAGGTTTGTCCGTGATATTTTTGGAAAATGAGAGGTTTTAGTAAGGAAAAATAGAAAAAATAACATGTTTTAGTTAAAGAAGTTAATTGTCCGTGATATATTTGAAAAAGTAGGGGAATTTGTTAGAAATAATAAAAAAAATGTATTTTAGGTGAAAAAGGTAATTGGATATAAATAGGTAATATTATTATTTAATAATATATTTCTATAAATAAGTAAGATTAATTAAGTAAAAACACGAATTTAAGAAATGACAATTAAGTAAAATCACAATGTACCATACCGACCGACCAAACTTTTAATGTTTCGTCTATTATATAATAATAGTATTGATATACTCCACAAAAATTATGAACAAAATTTATTTTGAATTTGGTGAAAACTGGAATATACGAATATAAATTCATATATGTATATGTGTGTGTATATATATATCAGTAAATATTACTTTATATTTTAATTAGGCCCTTAAGAATTTTTCCAAAAATTATTATCTTATACTTTTAACGAATATATTACTTTATCCTATTGACCCAAATCGGACCAAAGAAATATATTATTTTAAAGAGGTTATTACGGTATTATTTTATGGAGGTTTAACTGTACTTGTCATACATACGATCTAGCTTAAGCACTTGACGTGCTAATTTTTCCGCCACAATGTACAGTAAGTTATAAGTATATCTAGCTCATCGTTATGCTATGTTTAATTACGGCACGTAAGCTTAACCCCGGTGAGACCTGACTCTGATTAAGGAGTTAAGGTTCAGAATTCGACACGATCAAGAACCTGTATTCTTGCTCAAAAAAATATCTTATTATTAAAATTTTAATTTTTTATTAATTCTATTGATGAGGGCAGCTTTGACACTCAAGTGTAGTAATTGTTTGGATTGAAAAAGAATTAATGGTATGTCCCTGTCATTTTTTTATTATTTTTTTTGATACGTACCTCTTATTTCTTTACATATCTAAAATAGTAACATTTTATAATATAAAATTCAATTACATTTACTACTTTCCTCCACTATACCTACTTTGTACATTAAATATTGATTGGTCCTCAATGTAAAAAATTGAGGGGACGGAGCGAGTACATTCTTTGAAACTTAGTTTTTTATATCCATAAACAGTTGAGACTTGACATTTCAAAACTTCCTTATATGCGATAAACATACTGAGGCAAAGTATTTGTCCGACTACAAGTGCCTGATTTAATGGCTCGAAATGTTAGGTTTATAATTTATGAACACTCCCTGTCTAAGAGCATATGCATCGCGTTAGTTTAGTGCATCAATTCGGCAGGATTTTCAATGGACTAATGGTAGTTGTCCATGCACCGCACTATAAGCCCCTCCCCACCCGCTTGGACAATCCTTCCACTCCCAATGCATACAATCGATACTTCCAATCATACCTGGAAATCCCCTTTGTTCCCCCCTTACTAGAAGCCTTCGTAAATCTGTTGGTGTTGGAGCACGGAGGTACTCTTCACCAAAGAGCCTTCCACTTGTTGACAAAAAATTTTCATACACTCAAGTGTGGTTGATTCTCCCATTCGACATATTTCAGCACACTGATCAGCTGCTGCACCGTAAGCTAGCATTCGTAGTGCAGCAGTCATTTTTTGTTGTGGTAACAACCCGAGTAATCCAATTGCATCTGTTTTTTTATGCCAATAGGAATCTTGAGTGCAAAGAGCGGTCATGATGCGATTGAAAACATGAGGGCGCATTCGATACCTCCGACGAAAATCATCCTTATTGAATATTGGACGATCAACGAAATAATCTTCCATGAGATTTTTTCCTCTCGATAGCCTTTCTCTAGGATGATTAGAAGATTTTCAGGTCTTGAGCCTCGTCCTTGTTGTTCATCTGGGGTATCGATGAACTCCTTCATCATCGTCGCTTCGGTCACCATGGTATTCATAATTTCTGCCTCTTCTTCACTGTGTTTTTGTCTCTGACTCAATAATCTTTTTAATGCATTCATTACTGCAAAGATTGTATTGATTTTGAGATGACTATAATATGAAGATCATAATATTATTTATAGACATTTTTCTATCTTAAAAATCTAGATCATGACACGTGTCATAACGTGATTCAACAAAAATCTTATCAAAAATTTAAAGTTATCCACTATGTTATCAAAAATCTAAATTTATCCAGCAATGTATTATTGGATATTATTTGTGGGACCATTAAATAATAGAGATGAAATTAAATTTATAATATATAATATAATTATTTATTTGATGAATAGTAATTGATGGATTGATGAATTGATGGAGTTATGTGGGTGTATAAAAATTAAGAAAAAAAGTGATTCTAGCATAAATAGTAATCAACTCCATTGATTGAATTGATGAATTGATGGCATTTAGGGATGCATATGCTCTAACAAATCGAAAGGGTCATTCTAGATGAGAACTTGAGAAGAGAAGCTGTAATGAACTGAAAAAGCGCACTAACAAAAACTGCACACTTAATTTTTGGTTCAGGTAGAGTAAATTTCGATTTGCATCCTATAACATTATTTCAAAAACTATATAGTATCCAAACTTTTAATAACTTGCACCTTTTACTTTCAAATGTGCTATCATTGTGCCCTCTAAGCATATTTCGGTCAAAAGATTCTGTCACTATTAAAAATGGTTGGTTTAATTTTTAGTAATTTTTCAATTAACAAAAATGCATTTAACTAAAATGACGACTAGAAGTTCAGATAGCAAAGATCAAAATACTTTTTATTTTAATATAATATGGATCTATGGTCAAGAAAAGATAATTCAGAAACAATGTTTTATATAAATATTTATTTATTTACCAAATGTTTGCATTTTAAATTTATTTTTAGAATTTTTTAATTTTAATTGTAAACTTCCAGAATAATTAATTAATAGAAAAGGATATAATTTAAAATATCATACTAATCAAAAACGAGATATTTCTTTTCAAAAAAAAAAAAAAAAATCAAAAACGAGATATTCATAATCTTTTTTTATTAAATGTAATTTTTTAACAATAATTATTTAATTTTATATTAATGTTATTATATATTTAGAAATTCACAATTGTCATAACAGTAAATAATGTTAATACACAAATAATAAATTATCGTTATGCATACAAATTGGAATGGGGTTTATCATCAAAAAAAAAATTGCATACACTGATGCAAACTGTTTGTCTTAAAAATTTGGATACCAAACTGTTTTTGATCGAGAAACTTACGGGATGTTTGAGTGAAATTTACTCTTGAGATTTTGAGGTCTAAAAATCACACTCAATAGGTTTTTAACTTTTATACAAACCCAATCGACAAAACTTAAGTAGAACCAATATAAAGGTTTAGTTATAATGAACATGCTAATTAGTACTTGAACAAAAATGATACTCTCCCCCTTTGTCCCCTCAAATTTTTTATCACCGAGGTTAAAAAAAAATGTAAATTAATAAGGAAAAATAATAAAATTGAGTAAAGTAGTATAGTAAAGGAAAGTAGTGAATGTGATTGAATTTTATATTATAAAATATTACTATTTTTTATATGTAAAGAAACGAGAGGGACGTACCAAAAAAAAGTGTAAAAAAATAAGAGGGAGTGAGAGTACAAGTTAATTAAAAGAATTGAGAGGCGTGCACTTTATGAATGAAAATACGACACTTAACATTTGGCATCCATTTCGGGAATTCAAATTTTGCAAACCCATCCATTTTATTCTTTTAACATAAAATATTTTTTGTGCATGAGGTGATTCTCGCAGCTATAGTCAGTTCTACAGGTGCAAACAAGTGTATGAGGACCTCCTTTCCCCAGGAATTCTAATAACTGCTGATTCCAGGGAGAGGTAATTTGATGTTGGCTAATTTCATCCCAGTTGGCCACCGATGATGAATACATAAAAAGGACGACTGATCACAACTTTGAATCAAAAAAATGAAAACTCGACACCAAACAGAAATCCAAATATCTATGGCATTGACATGATCATAGCTAACAGGGAAGATACACAATTGTGTTTAGAAGATTCTGGTCATATTTCACCACAACCATTGGTTGTTCATGGTAACAAAATATACTTAGCCAATTATGAGCAATGTTGTTAACCAAATGCAGATGACCAGACATACAAATCAGAATGTCATTTCTCCTGCAATCATCTTTGAACTGATGGATAACTATTTAAAGCAAATCTTTCAACCTGTGAGAGCAACTATTACTCAAATGCTACAAAATCAAGTGGCACAATCAAACATTTCAAGGATGAATTGTCTGCACCAACTCTAATCATGTCTTTTAGGGCTTTGGAGAGAGAAAACAGGTTGGCCTGCATCAGTTGGAATACTGCGCTTACCAGATTTCTTGTTATCCTTAACAGAATCTTCAGACAAGAGATTATCCTTAACGCTTACGTCTTCAACGATCTCCGTTAGCCCAGGCCCAGAATTGTTGCTGGTCAGGTTTTTGTATATGCCTAGGGCTTCAGCTATCATGCTCGCAGGAGATGAAGCATTTACAGGAAGCAACAACGTATTACCCTAGAAGATCATCAAAAGAAACACACACATATATATCACCCAAACAGAATAGAAATTGATTATATCAGCATTACAAAAAAGACATGCAACAGTATTTGTTGTGTTTTACCTTCTTTGCCAGATTTCCAAAGGCATCAATATATTGTTCGGCTATTCCCAAAGTTGCTGCCTGAAATTTAACATGCATATTAAGTGTATGCACAAAAAATATTCAGAATCGATGAACCCCCAACCTCTTCGCTTCTACATTTTCGATAAGTGAAGTCAATGCCAAATTATATCTAATACAGAGTTGCTGACTTTTTCATTTTCATTAAAAGCATGTCAAGCTGAAACACAAATTACTCGCAGAATTTTCTTTTCTAGTTTAGAGGGTGTAGCTATTCACAAATTCTTCCCAACTTTTTGAACTTCCGTAATGCTTTTTAAAAAAAAATATCATTCTAATACCACCCTTCAATTCTTTTAGGATCACTGAGAGACTAGTATGCTGGATCAAACAAATATACCTACTGCTGTATCAGTACATTAATCACCTCCATATAACTTATTATTACATGTAAAAATAAAGAGATTCTACAATAGAAGAACAGCTTGCAAAATAAAAACATACAATAAAGAGATTCTATAAAAGAAGAACTTGCAAAATAAAAACATACATGCTTTACTACAGGATAGTACAAATTATAAAATATCAGAAGTGACATTTTGAGCAATGATATACCTACCTCCACCCCGCCATGGTTTTTAAGAGCCTGTGAAACCATAGCAATTCTTTGGGTTGTTGCTTGTGCAACAGCAAGTATGGCCTCTGCTTCTCCTGATAAATAGTGAATAGATGATTTCAGTTAATGGAATGATTAAAAAGTACAACTACTGGATCGCTTACTACCATGCTAAATCATTAATATATAGAAGTTTTATGAGCCTCGTTAGCTATAAATTAAGCAATTGTTAAGTTTACTTCATTACAGTTGCAATATGATCTATGAGTCATTATGCAGTAGACAGGCTAGTTAATACTTACTGCACTTGTTGTAACAGAGGACACATTTAGATCATAACTTTTCTATGATGGGATAACTCACCTTGGGCTCTATTAACTTGGTCCATCTTTGCAGCTTCTGAAGCAAGAATAACTGAACTTTTCTTTCCGTCTGCTATATTGATGTGCGCCTGCCTTTCTCCTGCATTCATCAACACATAACAAAGTAAATAAATATCCATGGCAAGAATATGCATACAATTGCAGAAATTTTGATAGTAAAGAAGAGTTTGCCTTTCAGAAGTCTTTCTCAACCAGGCTCTCTAGGGTTAGTAAGAAATAATAACTATGCAGTAACTGAAAGCAAATTTTAAGTTTCTTTAAGAATACTAGAGTATTCTGTTTTTAATATACATACCTTAAAGAAGATTGTCCTAAACCATTATTAAAGTACTAATAGTGTCTAATCCAACTTTTTGTTTATCATATGGTGCTCACATGGTACAGAGGTACAACAATTACTAAAATGTCTCCACTACTCCATGTGAACTTAACTTACCCGGACTTAAACGTTTCATAAACAATTCCGTACAACAAAACATTTATAATTCAAGACAGTCATCACTTGGCATTATACACTTGTTTCCCTCTTGAATCACAACCATCACCAAGATCTAACCATTTTAGCAGAGTACTGGTTATGAAAATATCAGATATGGACCGTGGGCAAGTTAAAAAGGGAAAGTAGAATATCAACTACCTTCAGACTCCAAAACAAGAGCTCTCTTCTTACGCTCAGCTTCTGCCTGCATCTCCATAGCAGCCTTAACTCCACGTGGAGGAGAAATATCCTCTAAAGAATTAGTATCAAAAACAATTGTGAGCTGTCACGAAAGTAGCATAGGGGTGTTACATTCCACAAATCAGAAAGTACAAACTTACTTATCTCATAACGAAGGCATTTCAGGCCCCAATCCTTTGCAGCATCATTTATAGCCATCTGTCATCATAAAAGTACATACGTTTTGTATAAAGCTTGAAAGTTTTATAATAATCTCTGACAATAAATGACAAGATATTAGTAATTTGAAGTAAATACTAGAATTACGAAGACATATGTTAAGCTAGAATATGGTTAGTCGCAATACTTCACATGTCTTGGCATAATATTAGCATGTATAAAAATTAAAAACAAAATACAAATTTTTTAATATTCAATGTGAATGTTTGGAACAGATTGCATATGCATATATGTGCTACGAGCCTACCAAAAAACGAGAATTTAATGAATTAAGTTGTGTCAGACAGTGACAAAGGTGCTCCTAGTGCTATAAGAGGTCTAGAATTGGGATATGTCACCATTCACCAAAATTCTTTCACTTAGCGCTCAGCAGATCTAAAATTGGCATACTAGAACTCATCATCCCTATAGTCAAATTACATCCCAAATATCTTCTTTCGCAAATAATGGTGTAAATCATCTTAGACACGGTTTGAAACCCAGGATATCTTTAGATTTCATTATATTGGTCAAGTAAAAAATATGACCACAATTCCAAATGTTTAAGCATAAGCTATTTGTCAAAATCTGGGAAAGAAATTAATTAAAACTACCATGAACTAGATGAAGTTTTATGTAATGTGGACTCTGAAACTGTTTATACCACAATAAAATTCTGTTTAAAAAAAAAGATTTCTAGTAATTAAAATGACGATAAATTCGAATGGAAAATCTGCTCACTCTACATTAATCTGTCACGCCTATGTTTGTTATCCAATCTCCAAGTTGCAATAATGAAAACCTTAATGTTTCTTAAATTTCAAATTTTCAATGAAGTCGTTTAGCTATACCCTCACTTGCTATCATCACATCACAGATGCGTCTCTATCTACTAGACTCCAAATAAGTTGTAGCGTGTATCAGTTAGAAAGTGCACTTGAACAACCAACCTCTTCCAAGACATTTATATAATGGAAAGAAAAACAAAAATAGGTAAACCAGCCAAGTTTTAAGCATAAAGTTTTAAAATATTATACAAGGTCATTTTCTCACAGGACTCCACGATTGAAAAAAGGCACCATCATCTGAAAATATGTCCCTCTATATAGTTGACATGCACAAGCTGGAAAGCTAACAGAATTTCATGTTGCAATATATCTTAAGTGACATGCTAAATTGATGTCTAGGTGATATAATAGAGACAGTCTTAGTCGTAAACCTTCTTAGGCTCCTCATAATAAAAAAAAGAAACTAGTCCCTCACAGTACGTTGTTCTTTCTAATTACTTTAGATTTTCGGATATATGATTCAATTGTGAAATTTAAGTATCAATTATCACGTCAATCATTCCAATGCACTTTACAAAGGAGTATGCTACAACAACAATTACATGTGTATTAAAGCTACTTCAAATCTGCCAGACAATACCTTTGGCAGATAATCTTCTACAGTCAACCACAAAAATTTCTAAGCTAGACCTAGTCTTGAGTATATCAGACTTCAAAATTATTTGTACCACATCATACCTTCAAATAAAATAGAATTTAGCGTGCAGTTTGTTGCAACTGAATACTTATTTTCAACTAATGTGCATATGACAGCGCATGAAATATAACTGTGACAGCACAAACACAGATAAACAGATTAGGAATATGAATACTAACCACTATCTTCACATTGAGAGTGTCTCGTTCCTCAAAAGATTTATCCAGTGTTATCTTACCAATCTCACTACGCATAGTTGTCTGTGCAAGTTGTATAACCGCATACAGCGGATTTTCCACACCATAAGAAGCCAATTTTGGATCCACAATCTACAAGTGTATTAAGTCACGTTACAAGACCATTTAACATATATAGTTCTTTCCGAAGTCTTGAAGGCTATGTTAATAGATAATTATACCTTAACATAGAGAACTCCGTCAATGGAAATGCTGACATTATCCTTAGTAATAGCCGTCTGATCTGGAATCTGAATAGCCTCTTCCTTCAATGAGTGAGCGTAAGCAATTCGATCAACAAAAGGAATCAGGAGGTGAATTCCAGGGGTGAGGGTTTTCACGTATTTTCCAAATCGCTCAATCACGTAGGCTCTCTTCTCCGGCACAATACGAAGCCCCCAGTTCATCGGTGGTTCAATGTCATAACTACCCACAAATTATACACAAACTGAGATTACACTTAAAATACATAAATCAAAAACTAACTCCTTTTCACAAACTATTGTATCCAAAATTACAATAACAGCTATTATAAACAAACATTTCTGCAATTCCCTCAGATTCCTCACCTAAAAACAAATTGTACAAATTCACATGTCACGAATACCATATCAACAAAATAATAAAAACATAATGCGGCTCAATTTCATATTTTAGCATATAAGACATAATTTTATATAATAAAAACATAATGCGGTTCAATTTCATATTTCAGCATAAAGACATAATTTTATATAATAAAAGCACTACTGCATCTACAATTACAAGTTTACAACATTTATAACAGATAATGTGGTATACAATAGCGATAACACATCTCTAATTACATACAAACATACGTCTACTACACATAAATCCACATAAATATAGTGCTTCAATTTTATATTTCACCACAAACTACACAAATAGAAACAGAATTCAAATTAAGCACCACTGCATCTACACTTACAATATATATAATAGACAATGTGGTATATTAATAGCAATAATTTATCTCTCCAAATTCAAATAAATTTCTCTCTCTCTCTCTCTCTCTCTCTCTCTCTCTCTCTCTCTCTCTCTCTCTCTCTCATGTATTATGGTAAAATTAATCAATTTCATATCTAATCCTCTCTCTCTCTCATATTGTGGTTCCGTTAATCAATTTCATCTCTCTCTCTCTCTCTCTCATGTATTCTACTTCAATTAATCAATTACATATCCAACAAAAGACTAAACAAATAGAGACAACATTTTAGAGTAAGCACCCTACTGCATCTCCAGTTACAATATACATACTATCATCTCTATAATTACACATAAACAAGGTCTAGCACACAACCACACACACAAATTGTACCTCTATTTCATTTCCAAGCACAAAACTAAAAAACAATTAAGCACAACAGCATCTACAAATAAAAAAAATTCCTAATATACAAGAAATGAAGGAAATTAGGGCGTACTTGAGATCGCGACCGGAACGAAAGCTCCGAACAGAGGCAGTAGAAAATGGAGAAACAAGTGAAGCGTTAATGAGGAGGCGTTGTTGCGGTTGTTGATTCAAAATCGCCGGCGAGAAATGAAGAAATCTCGCTGAGTTGCGAGAGATTGATCTCGTAATTACTTGACTCATGATTGTTTAATTTTTGATTTGGTGAGGTTTTTGAGTTACAGTGACGATGGATTGGAAATGAAAAACCCTCGCCTACTCTCTTCTCTCTCCCTCGTGTTTTTAGCCTGACCCCTCTTTTGTGATTTTTGTTTATAAATCAAAAATGGCCCCTTTTCCAAGTCACTTTTGTTTTCGTATTAGGACAATGAGCAGGTACCAGTCACATATATACATCGTGTTAAAATTTCAGAATGAGTACATTTTAAAGTGGGTGTCAAATTTTATCCGTTTTTATATTTTGATTGCTCGAATTTTAAATTTGTAATTTAGTAATTATATATTATTTTCAGTTTTCAAAAAAATGGTTAAGAGCAATTTTTTTGAGAAAAAAAAGTGGTTTGTAATCATTTTTTTGAAAAATAAAAATAATGTTCCGCTATCTATTGCAAATTATCACTTTTTTAGAAAAAAATAACTTTAAAAGTGGTATGTAGCCACCTTTTTGAAAAATAAAGGTAATGTCCGGCCATCGTATTGCAAATTAGAAAATATGATCGTCAAAATACTAAAATGGATAAAGTTTAGCCACCATTTTGAAGTTTACTCTTTTATAAATTTAACTTTTTATTAAAAGCTTATTTTGAAATATTTTAGTTTTTAATTCTATTAATTTTAATGATATAAACACTGCTGATTAAAAACGATGTTTGATATTTGAATTAATTTTATCTTTTGTAAAATCTAATTTTAGCGGGTCTAGGTCACTTGGATATAGAAAGTAATTTTTGTGAGAGAGAATTAATGTGATGTAAATAAATGGGGCGATGACCCAAAAATGGTCAAAAATATAATAATTTGAAAAAATGGTCTCAAATATCAAACTAAAACGCTACTTTAATTTGTATTAACCAAAACGTAAAATCGTTTAGTGTTTTTACTAATTTTTGAAAAAAAACACCGAAAACACAAGTTAAAGTGATGTCTTAATAGTCAAAACGCTACTTTAACTTATGATTTCATATCAAAATGCTACTTTAAATGTGTTTTCAGCTCAAAACACTACTTTAAGTTGTCTTACCCGGTTTTTTTTTTTTAAAGTTTGCAAGTTTCAAACGTTAAATGAATTATCGTTTAAAAAAAATGAAAACACTACACTAAATAGCGTTTTAGTATGATAATTAGGATCATTTTTTCAATTATTATATTTGGGACCAATTGTAGCCCTTTGTCATCTTGCAGGACAAAATATTGAGCAATGTTCAGCAGAAAATATACGGTCTCAAGTTCTCCAATGAAATAGCAATCTCCTTCCTAAAACCTAGGTAAATAGAGCTAACATTCTAACAAATTTGTCGCACATGCAACATACTAATATTTGTCATGCTAACTTGTTCAGTACAGAATAAAGATTTGACAAGGGAAGAATAAAATCAAATTATAAACACTTTGGTTGTGTTTGGTTGGGGTGAATGGAATGGAATGGAATGGAATGACATTTAAATCTTCCCTTCAACTTTCATTACTTTCTTTTAATTTCATCATTCCATTCCATTCCATTCACCCCAACCAAACACAACATTTGATTAATTGATCCATGGTCCTTGAAAGAGTGATTAACAAGCATCAAAACTTTCTACACAGGAATGTCCATACACAAACAGTTGACCAGAGAATCATACAGTAGCATGAAAATACCACAACTGAAGAAAATCCAGTAATTTTAGTACTCGGTATGATGAAAACATGGAACGTAACAGCTCCCAACAAATTCAACCAAGACACTAGACTGTCACAAGAGATCATCTGGTCTTAAAATGAGATAGCTGAGTTTAACAAATTCAACCAAGATACTTGACTGTCACAAGAGATCATCTGGTCTTAAAATGAGATAGCTGACTAAAAAACTACTACAAAAAATTAATTCATTAGTAGCTTCCATTATAGCCACTTCTTGCCCACGCACATACCAACAACAAATTTCCTGTTATCTTTGTTCTTGATGAGCTGACGTGACATTCCTGTACATACAAAAAAAAATGGTTAAGTAGAAACTAGGTGAAGACACACACATACCCTCCCTACTAAAAGTGTTAAACAGGGAGAGAGAGTATTATAGTATGTCGTTAACTTTTCACAAACGATTCTGTACAAAAAACAATTATAATTTGACAGTCACTACTTGGCTCTATACACTTACATCTATTAGATATTCGGCGTGTACAAGTGTAAAAGGGTGGATTAAAATTCAATTACCTTCGGACTACAAAACTAGAGCTCTCTTCTTGCGCAGGGCTTCTGCCTACATCTTCATAGCTTCCTTCACTCCAGGAGGAGATATATCATCTTAAAATAAAAATGGGAGCTATCAAATTCAGCAAAGAAAACAAAAAAAGGAATTTCAATTACAGAGATCAGAAACTAACACACATATCTCATAACAGAGCCATTTCAAACCCCAATCATTTGTAGCATAACTTCCAGCCACGTCTCTCAATATTGAAGTACATACATTTTGTATAAAAATTCAGATTTTGTATAAAACTTCAGTCAGAGGTTTCCACAATAAAATAGCTTTTCAAGCTAGAATTTAAAAATTAAAACCTTTAACAAAAATGCTTGGCAAGTTGTAAATATCAGAACAACAATGACAATTGTCAAGTTAAATATGGGTAATCATTATTTCAGATGTCTTGGCATATACATTAGTAGAATGTATTGGCCAGTATATTTTAAGTTCTCATATCCATCGTAAAAGTCTGATCCAAGTCTTGAAAGCAATATTAAAAGATAATTATACCTTAACAGAGAGAACTCTTCTAATGGAAATGCTGATATTATACTTGTTGATAGCCAGCTGATCTGGTTATTTTGTGTAGTATATTATGTAATATGTTATGAGAACTTGGGGCTTCTTATCAAGCCAAAAAAGAGAACTATTGTGATTGAGCAATTCGGAAAGTATGTGAGGAACCTCAAACCTGGAATTCATATCCTGATTCAATTTGTTAATCGAATTGCTAACGCTCATTCCTTGAGGAAGGAGGCTATTTAACTCCATCCACATTGCCCTTTCTTATACAAAATTTTAGATGACAAGCACAGGTTCCTGTAGAAACCCTCAACAAAGTACACAACATACAGAGATCATCATCCACATGTCCTAATAATGTGCCATTGTTTTCCTCGTGGCCATTTTTATAAATACTCGCTGCATATTTAGGACAAAGGTGCCAACAACCCAATGCTACTGCAATGAATGCCCCAGATTGCAAGAGCATATGTGATCATTTCATTTTCAAAAAATATTTTGTACACAGCATAGTGCAACATCAATATTCCCATAGTTAATTCCAACTGGTGAATCCTGGTCAAACACAGTGTATGAGTTAAAAAAAAAATAGTTCAAATATTTTCCACTACAATATTAATCTTAATATTCATGAAAAATTTTGGGACTAGAGGTAATTAGATGATAACTCTGTATCAGAAAATTGGTGTTCTAGCTTAGTTCTTTTGATATTTCCAGCTTCATAGTCACGATCCACTTGTTAACTTGGTTCTACAAGTCCAAAAATGCAGTCCTAAAGCGGTAGAGGGATATGCCATTCTCAAAAAGAATTTAGAACACAAGAACATGCAAGGATCTGCAGTGCATCAATTTCGTTATAAACCAGAATCTCTATATAATATCTTTAGAACCTATGAAAGGACCTCTGTATTGAAAATACATTACAATAAAAGTTACTTTAAGCTTTAGCTGTAAAGAGTATTTTGTTTAATTTAAACACGAAATTCATGCATCACCAAAATCCTACTTATTCCCTGTGTACTGTGTAGTTACTACTTGATACTAAGCAAATAGACACGGCTGTAAACCAGCTTTAGGTATTCACTATTCAATTAAGATTTAAAAGAAGAAGAAACGAATCAATTCTATTAAAAGGGATACAAATGCATAAAACTATTTGAGAATTAAGATTCCCTTATCCAATATACTTTATGTAATGACAAAAATTTGATTAGATTTGTCCTTAATTAGATGCATGTTAACTTACATTGATTGTGTTGAGTTGTATACACATCCACCTATAGAATGTATAATCTTGACTCTCATAGTTCTCATAATAAGGGGGGTCAAAAAAGATGTAGACTTGAATAATCACGGGTATCTAACCTTTGTTTGCAACTAAGACACTGATGCGATTAAAAATTGCACAACGTTTCTCTATGCTTTAGGCAAGCATTGGTACATAAATGAGTATTGACAAGAAGCAAGCTAGGTAGCAATAAATGCACAACCCAAAGTAGAGGTTCTACATTTCAATTCAATGGTGAAGCAAATGCATAGCAGCCTAAATTGTTTAACATCTTGTTACAGTTGAAAAGCAATTTGCAAACCGCCATCAAAAATATAAAAAAATAAAAGAAGGAAGTGCGTATCAAGGCCAACTTGTAATTCAGTAATATGTAAAGTAACTGGTAGCTACTATATAAAATATGTCACTTTTATGTTATTTAAGGTCTTATGTTCTCATAGAAAAGATCCAAAGATTAAGCCTCTGCTTTTTTAAATTTTCCCTTTCTATCACTACAACCTACAAGAATCAAGACACCTAAATGGACAATTTATTTATATCGCAATTCAATCTCATAAGTTTGAAATTCAAGTGTGTAGAAATTATAATCAGCAAAAAGTAAATAAATAAATTATTAATTTGAAAAACATAATGTTGCTATATCTGAATCTTTACTAATTATAGTTGCTTATTTGCTTCTAGTAAGGTGTGTGTCAAAACTCTGGATAACCATCCAAGGATAATAAACATTACAATTTAGAAAATAAACAAGACTATAATAGCATAATATTTCTAGTAAAATGTTGGATGTCACTACACTTCATATATAGATCATAATCTCATATATTCTATATCAGACTATATCTGTATCTATTTATCAAATTAATTACTCCTTCCCAACCAGATGTATTAGAATAATAGAATCTACTCACAGGTGTTTAATTTTTTGTTTTAATAACACACCGTATCTTGTATTTCATTATGTTTAATTACACATCAACATTTGTTTTGTGCAAGTATATAACTACAGGCATAGAAAATAGTTCAAAGACTTCACTGCAGTAATACCTACAAGGCTATAATAGGATGGAGATAAGTAGCAAGAGCAATACCTTAGATCAACAAATTCATGACTTCCTTTCATTGTCTGTGGTAAATGCCAGAATTCCAGCTAGCATGTTGCTACGTTGCAGCATCATTAGTTGCACGTCCTTTGCATCCCCTTGCTAACTAAATAATCAATTTTAGTCTGATAACTACGAGTGTCACTAATCATGTCTAGACTTGACAAAAAATGGATATGGGTTGGTTTTGGATCGATAAATATGGGTGTGGGTTGGGTAATGACCCAAAACCACATTTGCCAATATTTAATTAAATATGGGCTTCAATTCGGTTCAGTTCATAATGATTTTGGCTCAAACTCGGGTAAACCATTTTTTTTTAGAAAATTGAAATAGTCAAAAGAAAATATTTCAATTTTTTATTTACTCGTCAAAAATGTAAATTTTAATTGAAAAATTAAATATCATATGTATTATCACTCTTATTGCGTGTTGATAAACATAAGAACAAAGCTTGAAATGAAATAAGTATATAGCAAGGAATAAAAAAAATAATTACTATACAAATGCTAAATGGACTTTTAAAAATAAAATTTAAATGCTACATGGCTGTGTAAATTAAGAAGTAAAATGTCAAAATGATCCTACTGGCAGAAACTAAAAGTCAATGTTACTGTAACACAATGCATTGCATAAAGTGAACCTAAACCCACGTGTTAGAATTAGAACATGCCGGTATTTATAATATGCGTATTAAAGATGATGTCTAACTGTGTATAAGAGTAAATCCTGTAGTGGAGTATATACGTGACTTTACTAATGTCCGAGGAGAAGTCAAGAATAACGATTCCAGACCCTTACTCAAACAAATATATGACTTTTACCCGACCCAAAACCATCTAATAACATGTGATATTATTTTGATCCTAACCCAATAAATCTGGACCAGATTGGGTTGGGAAATGGATTTTGACCCTTACTGCCACCCTTAATCATGTCAATCTTATATTTTGAACTTTTTACATGTGCGCTTTTGTCTTTCATGATTTTTATTGAACACCTTTACATCATGTCAAGCTGGATGCCGAGAAAGAGAAAATGGAGCCGAATAGAGAACACCTAAGAGGCTTGATCTAATATTTATATATAGCGAAAGTTAAAAGTAGGATTTCTATAACTATTATGTACATGCATAGATAATAAGTCATTGTAATGCATACATCAAAATTGTTTATTCCATAAAATTTGAACAATTTGTCAATTAATGATGTGTAATCCATGTAGATAATTTATTTCACACCACGGTTTTTCAATA
Source organism: Heracleum sosnowskyi (assembly GCA_030848705.1). Taxonomy (NCBI): domain Eukaryota; kingdom Viridiplantae; phylum Streptophyta; class Magnoliopsida; order Apiales; family Apiaceae; genus Heracleum; species Heracleum sosnowskyi. The sequence continues at coordinate 18,280,709 of CM061237.1, forward strand.
GAAAAAAACCATATAAAATTGGTATTAAATTTATTAATATACTTCTCAAGAAGGAAAAGAATCAACATTCAACAAGGAGATACCTGATAATTTCTAAACCTTAATTTCGTCAATCCAGTAGTATAAGATTAGAAAATAACAAAGAAACTCATGCTTTGCGAAGTAGCACAAAAAACAACTCCATAGTCTAATTGCGCCAAAATCAGCGACTCCAAGTCACCAACAACAAAAGACAAATTTCACAAGTAACAATGAGTTACCTTTTAAGAAAATTAGAGTTACCTGGTTCTGTTTGGCACAGCGACACTGCATGCGAGTGTGTCTCTAGAAGATTCTTTATGACACTGCATGTCATTAAGATCAATGCACACTGGGTTACCTTCTTTACTTTTATTGTGTGGTTATTCCAACATGTGTTTTGGACCCACAAGTCCATCTTTCAAAGCCATTAGCCATACATATTCCTGCAATCACCATCCTTCTAAGGTGGCACTCCCAAGTAGCACAAATTCAAATAATATTTGACTAGCTGCGAGTGCCACCATAAAGGGTGGTGATTACCGAGAAATATATGGCTAATGACTTTGAAATAAGGACTTCAGGACCAAAACGCATGCTGGGATAACCACGCAATAGAAATAAAAGAAAAGAAGGTTACCCAATGTGCAACGATCTTTCCAACAAAGAAAAATGTGTAGATAAGATGAATCTTCTTGACAAATATCCTCTTGTCTTCCGTATTCTATTTGAGAATGCAATGTCCCTGCATTGCACTAAGAGTGCACTAAGGGAGCAATTCTTGGACTCATATAAGTTAGCCCGAGTCAACAAATAGTTTGTGACGAAGAAGCTTGAAAATAACCAAAAATACCAAACTAGAGTACCATTTTTGGATCCCACTTCCACTAGCAATGAGAGAGGTTATCTTGTCTATGACTCATACATTAGGTCTGTCCCGAATATGAAGTGAAAACCTGAAAATGCGAAAGACGGCGGCACATTACCAGGACAGGTCGATCATAATCTTTGTGAAACTACTGCACAACAAAAAAAACTAGTATGTATTCTTTTAAGGGTGTTCATGTCACACATTAGCTATGATGGTAATTTATGAATTCGTATGAGAGGAAACAGAATTCTTATTTTGCAAGAGGATAAAGTAAGGTACAATCATTTGCAATGCAATGTAATGTTTTTATGGCTACATCGAAAAATAGTTTCAAAAGAGTGTAGGTACATAATAAACAATTGGACTTTAACTTAGTAGTACGCATTTGATAGACAGCATTCAGCAGTCAACTCACCAATTTATTTGCCATTAATGAGTGCTAAACAGGTTGAACTCTTTAACCGACATCCATAAAATTGCAATTAATTATTCTCCATATACCCAATAAAAAGAAAATAGTGCATCAATCCTCTACCTTCCTCCAAGATGGTTGTTTTATGATCAACTTTTGTTACATTGGAATAGCAAAGTAGATCATATCAACCCTAGTATAAGGCTGTAATTTGAAAAGAGCGATATCGTTTAAACCCATCATCTTATCTGTCCAAAATCCTTCACATAAATTTTTTGTTTGTCCATAATGTCTATTTTTTAAGCTTCTTCTTAGAAATCCGGCCCATGCTTAACTAACTAATGTTCATCTATAGGGAGGTGTATCTAACAAAGATTACATACTAATTTCTTTTCATAATTTTGAAATCGAGAGGTTTCAGTTAAGGTTTTAAAAGTTACAAAAAAAAAGTAGTACTAACCTATATAGATTGTAAAAAGTCTTAAAATTCCCGTCGTATTACATGAGATAACTGTGGTGGTAACGCAACCCTATAAATATTTAAATATCTGTTTCTGCAATTTTCTGCAATTTTCTGATATTACGTACATTTTATATCTGTTGGAAATATTGAAAATATCTATTTCTGTAATTTTAAAATGTTTTGCGAAATATTATATTCAAACCCTTAGTGGTATAAGGTATACCGAGTTAACCAACTGTAGGGGTACTACAGCCATGTCATTGCGGCACCAGTGACATGACACTTCCATGACAGTGTGATTGGTCATGGCGTATCCTTCTGTTCTGTTAGCTCTTCGGAGGAGCTTTTGCGCATTTTGATATTTGTTTTAAGATATGTGGGTGCACACAGAGTTTGTGATTTGTGATTTGATTTGATTTGACGGTGACGTTGTATATGCCGTACACATTATTCGATTTGTTGCACACATTAAAAATTATTCAATTTGAAATTTAAAAGTTATATTTTAAAATTGATTAAATATATTTTTTCAATGATATGATTTCTTTTTTATATAATATATAAAAATTTTAGTTAAAAAGAGATATCAAAAGGTTCCCTAAAAAAAACATATATCAAAAGGGAGGGTGTGGGTCGGGTTGGCCTCGCGTATAACATCGGGGCAGAGCTGTGAGTTGTGGTGTGAGAGGAAGGTTGCATCGTATCATTCAAACATAAATACATAGCTTCATAGCTTCTAGCTTCCAAGTCTAAACAACACTAATATTTCCAACCTTCTTCTCCTCATTAATTTCCAACCTTCCTCTACTTATGGAGCAGAGCATTCTGATTTCTTCCTCTCCTCATTCCGAAGGTACGTCCCTTAATTCCTCTCCTCTTCTGGTTTATGTTTATGTTTTTGTCCCTTAATTGTTGTGATTTCCATCTTTTTGTGTTTTTAGGAATCTGTTGTATTTATATCTGTTGTATTTCCATCTTTTTGTGTTTTTATTTAGTAATTTGTGTAAATGCAAAGACCAAAACCAAATATCAACTTGCAGTATGGACTTAGTTTGCTTCCTATTTAATTGCTAGGGGATTTTATTTTAGGGTTTTTAATTGTTAGGGGTCGTTTTCTTGTTTCTTGACTCTTAATTGTTGTATTAGATGGTTAGACAGAATCTTAGCAGCCGATAATGCATTTTGGGGGACATGCATGTCCCCGAAATGCAGTCCTAAAGTTATAACTAAAGTTATATGTCTATTTACTGATGCATAGCCATCACTTGTAGATCATCGAAAACGAAAGTGCGGTGATTGTGAGAGTATTGGAGATAACTTTGTAGGTCATCAAGAGGTTAGCAACAATTTATGCTCTTGATGATCTCGACATATACCTTTAATTAACAATTTATGCTCTTGCTGATTTTGATGTGTTGCTTGTTTGATTGTATTTCTTTGTTGTTTTATTATGTAGATGCGCTACGTATGGACAGACGAGAGGTTGCAAGTCCTATTAACCAATTTCTATAAACATGTGCAAAGTCAAAACACGTATAGTTCCCATTCTGACTTATTGCACTATATGAAACTGCCGCTTCTCAAACTTGCTGATGAAGAAGCTAAAGATATTCCCACTGAATATTATTAACACCCCCAGTCTGGTAGAATTTGATAATTATAAATTGTACGAAAAAAAGGATACGACTTCTTCGAGGAGTCGTGGTACAAGTTCCACACTTTTGTCTTCTAGCATGAGTTTTAGGATGTCTCTGACAGATCGAAGAAAGGCTGAAAGTAAGGTAGAAATGGATCAAGTGACTTTGGAGTTGGCGGACTTAGGGTTAGAGTTGAACGAAGATCAGCTTGCAACTGCCATATTGAAGCTCACTGATGTTGATAGGCGGAGTGGTTTTTGGGCATGTCCAGGTCGTGGAATAAGATCAAGATTCGTGCTGCGCATGCTCGAGTAGGAATTTATATTCTACTTGACATGCTGCTGTTGTACTAAATGTCTTCTGTGTTGCATTGTGTGTTCTGACTGTCTTTCTAATTTGTGTAGGGAAGGATGAGACTTGGAACTTATGCTGCTCAGGAAAACTAAGGATTAGCTATTGCCGTTCTGTACTGCTCCCTTCAGAGCTGAGGATGTTTTTAACACTCTAAAAACCATGGCCAAGCACAAGTGCCCAGGCCCGGATGGTTTCCCTGCTGAATTCTATCTCTCTACCTGGACTGTGACTGGAACAGCTGTCACAAATGGCATTCTGTACTACTTCAATTCTTGCAAGATGCCCAGGATTATAAATTCATCTGCTCTGGCTCTGGTTCCAAAAACTCGAACTGCCTCGTGTATGCATCACTATAGGCCTATTTCTTGCTGCAATGTGATGTACAAATGTATTTCTAAGATGTTGTCCAGAAGAATGAAGGCTCTCATGCCTCTAATTATCTCTAAGATCAGAATTCTAAAATCTATCATAAAGAAAGGGTCTTTGTGGCTTTTCTCCTACCAATTGTGCAGTTTGAATTATGTGTTTTCCTTGACCAACTCTAGAGAAATCTGAGGGCTTCTGAATTTCTATTACAAATATCTAGAAAAATTTTAAAATTAAGTCATAAAGTACTACCATACTAGCCAAGTTGGACATCTTTTGAACACAAACATATATCATTATAGATAGCAGGAAAAATTAAGTTACCTTTGACCTACAACGATGAACCAGAACATACACACAGAACATACACACATGTCATGATCACCAAATTTAGAAAAGCATCAAACTTTAATCACAAAACAGCAAAAAATCTCGAACCACAATTCAAAATCGACAAATGCACACAAAAACTACATACCAGAAACACCAGTACCAGCCACCACAGCCTGCATATACCTCTCAGGCATCTCACTAGCAGCACCAATAATAGACCCTTGAACCAAAGCATCTCCAATCCCACAAACAACAATAGCCCCAACAGCAACATAAAATCCACCAAACATCCCAACTCTACCCTTAACATATCCAACATCCATCAAAGGCACAACCACAAGTGCCAAAACAAACAACACAAACCCCACATTAATTCTAACAAAGCTACTACTTTTATGAGCATAAGCAAGTATAAATAGCAAAGAAATCAAACCAACAAGCGAATACACAATAACAAATGTACGGTCAACAGAAGTGTTGGGATACAAATAAGTGAAGTAATCAATGGCTGTGATGAAAGCATTCCATGGTAAATAGCAGCAGCCACACTACTTTTTTGGTCGTTCTTTGTCACACTTTTTGTACAACTCATCCATCAGGGTGGTTCGTTTATTTCAATCCCGAGATGGATATCGTCTGGAAGGCTCCTCTGGAATTTGATGATGAGCAGGCTTTTCCTGAATTTGAGGATCAACAGTCCCCAGAAGTTGTCCAGACTCCACTATATTCTTGGTGTGCTCCGCAGTCTTTTGAATTTGTTCATTGATAGGGTGCTCCACAGTCTCCGGATTTTGTTTAGTCTTCTTCTGAGAATCAACATTAATAGTGTTCAGAGCTATATGAGTGGAACTTGGGCTAATCAGCACTTTGTATCTGAATCTGAAGGCATCCTTCATTGAAAGAGCTTCAATTAACGCCCACTCACTTCCATCATCTAGGGTTGTAATTCGAGTCGAGCCAGAGGAGTTCGAGCCGGGTATTAATTCAAGTCGAGCTTTTTTTCACGAGCCGAGCCGGCTCGTTTAATTAAACGAGCCTAATCTTCTGCCCGAACTCGGCTCGTTTAATTTCACGAGTCGAGCCGAGCCGGCTCGTTTAGTTAAACGAGTCGGGCGAGCCAGCTCGTGTAAAATTACACTTAAACGGGCCTAATCTTCTGCCAGAACTCGGCTCGTTTAATTTCACGAATCGAGTCGAGCCGGCTCGTCCGGTCTTATGTTCGAGCTCGGCTCGTTAACGAGTTCGAGTCGAACCGAGTCTTACTAAACGAGCCGAGTCAGGTCGGGCTCGCGAGCTGCCCGACTCGAATTACAGCACTACCATCATCCATTCCCTGTTGATGTTACAAGGAACAAACAGAAAATAGATTAATATTTTCCAAAGGACAATAGATTGCTACTTATATAATATAAAATTTACCAAATATTCAATCTTTAAATATTCAACAAGATCAAAATCGTTGATTTCTGAAAGGTAATTTCCCTCAAGGGATCCCTCTAGTATGTGTCGTGCTTGCCCGATTACATGTGCAAGAATGACACCTGTATAGTTTAAAAAATAAACTTCAATGTACAACCTTATGTACAACCTTCAATGTTTTTTTATTTATCAAGTTTGATTGTGTTTAACTATGTTAGGCACTGATCTATAATAAAATTCAGAGCTTAGTTCCTAAATACATGAAACCTAAGTCAACTCTAGTTTAGTTGCGGCAGATAAATACCCGGTAATTAGGAAGAAGAAAAAATCTTGGAAATTGGAGCTTGATAAACTGAACTCCAAAGACGTAAGTAACAGCTTTTCTCTCTTGTTTTTTGTGATAAGTAAGTCTTTCCTAATATGCCTAAGCTTTTTTTATATGTTTTGTAGATCAATAAATGTGATCTTTAAGGTTTTTTTATATGTTTTGTAGATCAAAAATTGTGATCTTTGTTCTCGACACCATGGCCTCCACGCGCCACTTTTTCAGGAAACTTGTGAGGGTGAGTTTATGCAAATTAAAGCCCCATGTGTGTGTAATATTCGTACTTGACTAATTTTTTATTTTTTAAACTATGCAGGTGTCATTCTTGCACATGTAATCGGGCAAGCACGACACATACTAGAAGGATCCCTTGAGGGACCTCTCACAAATCAACAATTTTGATCTTGTTCAAGATTTAAAGATTGAATATTTGGTAAATTTCATATTATATAAGTAGCAATCTATTGTCCTTTAGAAAATATTAATCTATTTTCTGTTTGTTCCTTGTAACATCAACAGGGAATGGATGATGGAAGTGAGTGGGCGTTAATTGAAGCTCTTTCAATGAAAGGATGCCTTCAGATTCAGATACAAAGAGCAGCAAACTCTGCCTGCTGATTAGCCCAAGTTCCACTCATATAGCTCCGAACACTATTAATGTTGATTCTCAAAATCTGGAGAAGACTGAACAAAATCCGAAGACTATGGAGCACCCTATCAACGAACAAATTCAAGAGACTGCGGAGCACACCAAGAATATAGTGGAGTCTGGACAACCTCTGGGGACTGTTGATCCTCAAATTCAAGAGAAGTCTGTTCATCATCAAATTCCAGAGGATCCTGTCAGACGATATCCATCTCGGGATTGAAATAAACGAACCACCCTGATGGATGAGTTGAACAAAAAGTGTGACAAAGAACGACCAAAAAAGAAGGCAAAAAAGTAGTGTGGGTGCTGCTATTTACCATGGAATGCTTTCATCACAGTAATTGATTACTTCACTTACTTGTATCCCAACACTTCTGTTAACCTAGGAAGCACCGACTCGGATACGGCGACACGGGACACGGGGATTCGCCAATCATCAAAGAGTCCTGGATACAGGACACGGCAATTTTTTATTTTTTTTTATTTTATGATTTGTATATGTCAAATATTGGACAATTTCATTCATAATAATAATAAAGTTTCTTTCACAATAAGTGATAAACTAATATGAGATTCATTCTACATTTTCATTCGAATGATCATCTTGTCTAAAAAGAACAGCTTCCATTTCCAGTTCATCGAGAGAGAGATTTGCAATCTCTAAAATACCAGCACCTTCCACTTGTGCAAAAGCATCTCCACCAACATCCCACATCCTACTTTCTCCTTCCATATATGCATGAGTTTTGCTTGAGAGAAGACGAAGATTTGTGTGGACAAACACCAAGTCTTCAGCACGTTGTGGTAGTATTTTATTCCTTCTCATGGAATGGATAAACGAATACGTGCTCCAGTTCCTTTCGCAGCAAGATGAAGATGAAGGCTGTCCAAGTAACTTCAACGCAAGTGACTGCAGAGTAGGAGTAACTTCAACGCAAGTGACTGATATTAGGGTAAAAGAATTGGACCGGGCTTTTTTAGGTGGACTGGGCTTTTTTTGGTGGGCTGGGTCGTGTCGGTCGCGTGTCGGTCGCCTGTCGGATGCGTGTCGGCTGCGTCTGCGTTTCGACACGCCACATGGCGTGTCGGACACGTACTCAGCCGTGTCGCCGTGTCGGTGCCGTGTCGGCCGTGTCCGACACACGCGTACGGCATCCTTTTAGGCGTGTCCGTGCTTCCTAGCTGTTAACCGTACATTTGCTATTGTGTATACGCTTGTTGGTTTGATTTCTTTGTTGTTTATACTTGCTTATGCTCATAAAAGTACTAGCTTGTAGCTTTGTTAGAATTAATGTGGGGTTTGTGTTGTTTGTTTTGGCACTTGTGGTTGTGCCTTTGATGGATGTTGGATATGTTAAGGGTAGAGTTGGGATGTTTGCTGGATTTTATGTTGTTGTTGGGGCTATTGCTGTTTGTGGGATTGGAGATGTTTTCATTCAATTATGCAATTTGAAAAACTTATCACCAAACGAACGATTCAGATAATATAAATGATTAACTAACAATACAATTATCATGACTACAAACAAGCAGATCAAATCACTGTATTTGAAACAAAAGATCAGTATGCAAAAAATACAAACAGGCAGATCAATTAACTTACATCGAGATTCAATCTCATCATCAAACGCACGGTCCAGATTCACTCTCATCATCCAGAACAATATTCAATCCATCACTTCTAAGTGAATTAACAACACACCAAATCATCTTACTCTTCTCCGATCCTTTCTTCTCGATCTCTCGATCGACGTCGACGTGGATCGAACGCGCCGCCACGTCGCCGCCGCCGGAGAAGCTCGCGATCCTGAAACGTTTAGCGAGAACTTCTCCGATGGCGGCGGCCGCCTTGGGATTGGAGAACCGGCCGCAGTCGAATGAGTTTTTGATGCAGTGTTCGACGGTGGATGCGGTGGCGATTAAATCGCCGGTGGTGCTATTTACGACGTTAGCGGTGATGAATTTGACGGAAATGTAGAGTTTTAAAACGTGCCTCGTCATTGCTGTTGATTTTAGACGGGACGGCGTTTGACACGTATTTTTTGATGGAGTTGCTGTTTGACACGTATTTTTTACTAGGTCACACAGTTTTGACAAGTTTTAATACCGTTCAAGCTTTAACTAAAGACGGAGCGAAATGTTTAACTATTAAATATGGCGAATTTTCTAGAGAGATAACATTAGTCGTAAATGAGTTGAATTGTTTTTGATCTTTTAAAAAATATTTGAATTTGGTTCAATAATTGAAGTTTGAGGTATTCGAATTCTTTACCGAATCAAGCTTGAATTTTAAATTACTTGGCTCGTAAAGTTTTCGAGTCTTTATTAAATTTTAATTTTATATATTATAAATATATTTATATATAAATATTAAATATTTATAAAAAATTTACTCATATATATTTAATCAAGTCGGATTTGAGCCGAACCGGACATTTATTTATATATTTAATCAAGTTAAACTTTAACCGAACCGAACATTATTGAGTTTCTGTCAATATTTGGGAAAATTGATTCGAATTTTTGAACTCATCTCAAACATATCGAACTTTTCGCATAGTTTTTGGACAATAAAATCAAACACAAATTACATTTGGAGTCAAATGATGAAATAATTGTTATTGACTGAAAAGATGTATTAAACACATTAATGTTCTGGTTAAGCGCTGACCAGGTTATCAGGCTTGTGCATTATTTATAATTTTATATAGATCACGTTTCTTTACAACCATAAAGTGAAAATAGTAAATGAATGCATTAAAGTTTGGAACTCGACTAGTTTGTGAAGGCAAAGAAGTTGTAACTTCTTTTGAGAGCATAAGAAAAAGTAATGAGAAGAAAGAAATAAAACTAACCTAAAAAGGCATAAACAAATGAAATAGAACTTGCACTAAAACCTGGGCGAATATTGTCATTAAAAGTACCACAAATGGAAATCGAGTGCTTTTAGTTTTCAAGTGTAGAACTCAGAAGTCGCAGTACTCAGGAACAAAACCATGGAACAACTCCTACCAAATTATGCCAAGGCACTTGAGTGTCACAACAACTCGCAAGAGATTATCTGGTCCGGGAAAAGATAGCCGACTTAAAAACTAATACAATAAATTTACTTAATTAGTTGCTTCCATTATCTCCCATTTGCCCACCATCAAGAAATTTCCTGATATTGTTCTTGACGAGTTGAAGTGACATTTCTGCACATACAAAATTACAGGTTACCAGAAACTAGGGGAAGGAAATAAATCTTCTGAGAAGCAACGGAAAGCCATTTTAGAGTATGATATATAACTAAAAGATTTGTCAGTTGGAACATATTTTGATGTTAAGCCAATTTTTAGAGTTTGATATATTACCAAAAGATTAGTCAGTTAAGGTATACTACACAGACATAAAAGTTTGAAAAATGTCAGTATCATCCCCTATGAATCAAGAACCTTACAAGATCCAACCATTTTCAGCACAGAGAACTAGGTATGAACAAGTTTAAAAGTATGGGTAACTAGACCTCTTGTCTTGCTCTCGGCTTCTGTCTGCTCCATAGCTGCCCTTCACCCCAGGCGGAGGATATTCCTACACAAAACAGAACAAAATGGGAGATTTCAATTTAGCAAAATAAAAAAAAGGGTCGAGTAGCAAAGAGTGTTACATTTCGGAAATGAGAAACTATAACACCTACTTATTCCAGGCCCCAACTTGTTCGCAGCATTATTTATAGCCACATCTTTCATATATACAAGTTTTGTCTAAAACTTCACATTTTCCGCAATAAAATAGCTAACGAAAATTCTTGGTAAGTTGAAGTAAGAATATTGGAATTACAATGACATTTGTCATGTCAGAATACGGGTAGGCATATAATTTCAGCTGTCTAGGCATAAACATTAGAATGTATGACTACACTAATTCCAGTTTTTATATACAGTGTAAAAGTCAGAAACATAATGCAAACAAATAGGTCTGGTATGAGCATACTTAAAAAACAAGAATTCACAAAGGACGCTAAATCTTTTTATAAGATAGGAATAAACACAATAACGCATAATGCAACTTGATGTGGAACTGGTCTACTGAGAAAGAACACAACTTAATCTCAAGTATAGATAAGCAGATAACCCTTGACAAAGTACTTCTAGTTGAAAAGAATTCACCAAAATGCATTTATTTAACGGTACAAACATCAACTTAATTGGCATCCTGGAACTCATTATCCCTCCTAGTCAACTTACATTGCCGTCACCTTTTTTCACAAACTATAGTTTACCTACCATCCTGAACTCAATCTAGAACAAGATAACTTTTAAGTTCATTCTACTGGTGAAGTGAAGAACATGACAACTCCATATATTTAAGCAATATATAAAGTGTCAAAGAAAAAACCAGCCTCTTCAAAGTCTTTTATGTTATGGCAAAAGAAAAACTTAAAAACCAGCCATTATCCAAGCATAAAAGCAAAAAAAAAAAACCAACACAAGCTCGGTTCCTCAAAGCAATTTCAAGAAACTATGACAATCAAAATGATCAGCAACTATGTCACTCCTATTTGACATGCACAAGCTAGAAAGCAAAAGCCAGTGACACAAACAGAAGTCCATGCTGCGATAGATATTTATGTGATAACTAATGAATAATAACACTCCTTGTGTCATCACCTTTCTTAAGCTACTTACATATGAAGAAGAAACTAGTCCCTCCTTTACATTCTGTTGTTTTTTCTTGTTTTACATAAGTTTTTCGATATTATTCAACTTTTGATACTTGAGTATCAACAATTCAAGTCTGGTATTCCAGATGAACTATACAAAGAAGTATGCCACCACAAAAATTACACATTCGGAGGAAAAGCTACTTTACAACCACAATAAATTCCAAATTAGACCAAGTGTTATGCATAGTTAATTTCAAAATTAATTGTACAACAATGCAGTTTAAGCAAATGAATGCTTTCTCACAACCAATACTAATGAGAAAATGACCATGCATGACAAAGATATTGACAGCAAAACATAAAATTACATATTAGGAAAATGAAAACTGACCACTATCTTCACATAGGGGTGTCTCCGTCCTTACAAAGATTTATTTAGCGTTATGCGTTATCTAGCCAATCTCACTAGCAAGTTAACTATCCACGTGCAGCAGATTTTCCACTCCATAGACACCAATTTCGGATGCGCGATCTGCAAGTATTAAGTTATTTTACAAGACCACTGACTATAAATAGTTTGACCAAGTGTTACAGGCAAGATTAAAATATAATTATACCTTTATAGAGAGAACTCCATCAACAGAAATATTGAAATTATCCTTGTTGATAGCCGCCTGATCTGGTTATTTGTATATATTATGTGGTTAGTTATTAGACTGAACCACCAATGAACAGGGGCTTCTTAGTGGGCCAGAGAAGAGAGTTTGTGATTGAGCTATTTGGAAAATATGTAAAGAACCTCAATCCTGGAATTCATCACCTCATTTCATTTGTTGATCGAATTGTTAATGCTCATTTGTTGAAGAAAAAGGCTATTTAACCATATCCTCTGCAAAATGAGAATTCCCTTTCCCTTTCTTATACAAATTTTTAGAATGACTAACAACAAAATACACCATAGTATATCAATAGTAAGGAGTGATATTCACAGCCATTATCATCCACATGTGCTCAATAACACACCATTGTCTTCCTTGTGGCTTAATTTATAAATTCATTGCATATATGGGAAAAGGTGCCAACCCAATGCTAATGCGAAGAATTCCCCAGATTGCAAGAGCAGAATTGATCATAATCATAAAACATTTTGTACACGGCATAGTGCAACATAAATGTTCCCGTAATAACTCCAACTTGTGAATGCTGCTCAAAACCAGTGTATGAGTTACAATTTCCCATTTGTAACCTTATTTTCATGTATAATTTGAGGTAGCGGTAACTGAATAATACCTCTGGATCTGAAAAATGGAGCTCTAGCTTGGTCCTTATGGCTATTTCCCAGCTTCATACTCGTGATCATTCATTGACTTGGCTAGCTTTTACAAGTCCAATAATGTTGCCTTAGAGCAGTGGTAAAAAAAGATGATGTACGGATCTGCAGTATATCAATTTAGTTATAAATCAGAATCTTTCTAGACAAACAATTTGCACATATGAGATCTTTAGGATCTACGAAAGGACCTTTATATTGAAATTACATTACAAGACATAGTTACATCAAGCTTCCTTCATAGAGAGTATCTTACTTGTATTTACACTCGAAAAATCATAAATCATAAATCATCAAATTCCTACTTACTCCCCGTTTACGGTTTAGTTGGTATTTAGTACTGGCAAGTACTGGCAAGTATATACAGACATGGTTGTGCCTTCAAAAAAATACATGGTGTGGTTGTGCCTTCAAAAAAAGATACATGGTTGTAAACCAGCTTTTGGTATTCACTTTAGATTTCAAAAAAGAAGAAGTGAATTAATTACATTAAAGTGGGGCAATACTCCAGGAATATACAAATGCATAAAACTACTGAGATCTACTTATCCAATACACTATATACGTAACGTAAACTTGATCCGTTTCATTCTTGATCGGATGCTGATCAGATGCATGTTAACTTCCATAAATTGTGTTGCAGATCCACCTATAGGACGTACAAATGTACAATATCAACTCATACTTTCTGTAATAAGGGTGTTTTTCCTGACCCTCAAAACACACACGCACACAAACATGTTCTGCACACTAAGGCATTAGAGGAGGTTCAATGAGATTAAAAAAAAATTTAAACATCAGCCTACATTTGTATACTAGAATGATCATGAGTCCCCAGCCTTTGCTTGCAACTAACACACTGATGCGAGTAGAAAAGCATAAAAAAGCGTACAAGGTTTCTCTATGCTTTAGCCAAACATTGGTACATAAGTGAGTATTGACAAGTTGCGTAGTGATGAATGAACAACCTAAAGTAGTGGACCTACATTTCAATGGTAAATCAGATGCATAGCAGCCTAGTATGTACAACATACTAATACATTCCAGCCATGGTAACATTTTTTGCTGCAAGGTATCTGAAATGAAAGAAGCTATAGTAAACAAATACGATGTTTACGATAAAACTGAAAAGCAATTTGCATATCGTCATCAGAAAATTTTCAATAGGAAAGAAAGAAAGAAGTGTTAATCAGGAATAACTTGAACTTCTGTAATATGTACAGTAAATGGTAGCTTTCAAATTAATTATGTCTTGTTTATGTTATATAAGGTATTGGGTTATGTTAGAAAAGATCCAAAGATTAAGCCTCCGGTATTTTGAATTTTCCTTTCTATAACTACAATTTACTGCGATCAAGCCACCTAAATGGACAAAGTATGTATATCTCAACTCTATATCATAAGTTATAAACTTTTTAGTATGTAAAAATTATAAATACCGAAAAAATATATATTATAAACTCAAAAGACATATTTTAGGAATAAATTGATGATGTATAGAATAAAATAAAAGTACCTGCTATCAGAGTGTGTTTTAGAGTCTACACCAGAGTCTACTAGATTGCGCAAGAGTCCACAGAGTTGTGCTTCAGAGATTGGAAAGTGTTGATTGCTTCGAAGGCAAGGCTTAGAGATAACATTAGATCAACTATAAAAACAGAAAGATATGCTAGAAAAAGGAAAGATAAGCACTCAACTGTGAAGGGTCAACTAACAGATGGAATATTATTCCTTAACTCGTGTAATTTATATACTTGTTCTTTCGTTGATGGGAAACTGCATATACTTTCTAGTATTCATTGTATCATTGTCGAACTTTGTATCCTCAAGAGTTAGAGAGATATATAGAGTTGCTGTAACTTAGTTTTATAGAGAGTAGCTACCAAGATTTGTGTACAGCTTTGGTAGAGTTTGTAATTTTGAGTTATATAATCTATAATCTTTACTAAAAAGGGAAACCCCTTGTTTATGGTATTCTTTGTCCCAAATTTGGTTCGCACCTTTTTTTGGTTTCACTCCTAAACATCCTATCTCACATAGAATTCTATGTTGTTTTTTAAACCCCTTTTTAATGGTATTCTTTGTACCAAATTTGGTTCGCACATTTTTTTGGTTTCACCCCTAAAATCCTATCTCACGTAGAAATCATCTCACATAGAATTCTATGTAGTTTTTTATCCTACCTCGCGTAGAAATTCTATCTCACATAAAATTCTATGTTGTTAAAAAAAATTAATAAAAAATATATTAGTGTACTATTTTACATAGTATATTATTATACTAAAATATATAATAGTATTATTAAACCCATCAGCGTCATCAGATCATCCACCAGACCCAATTATAATCACTTGGTTGTTGAATCAAGATACTAATCTCAATCTACTTTATACCATTGAATAATATTAATCTAAAATATATTTTAGTATTATTATTGTACCAAATATATTATATTACTATTATTATACCCATCAACGTCATACTGCCACCAGACCCGGTTATAATCACTTAATTGTTAAATTAAGATACTAATCTCAAATAATCACTTAATTGTTAAATTAAGATACTAATCTCAATCTATTTTATATCCCTCGATTGATTATCGTACGGAGCATCTACCACACTCAAAATTCTAGGTATCTTTCTCTCCTAACTCTCCTAATTCTTAGTTTCATGTTTGATCAAACTGAAAATATGTGCAATTTTTTGAAATTCTTCTTTTTATTTCCACAACAATTGCCTTATTTGCTTGACTATATCTTAATTGAGCCTGAATGCTATAATTCATGTTTAGCTTCTTATCAATACACGCAGAATTTGCACTATTAGAAGTGGGTAAATAGTACTATATTATTCTAAGCAAACTAAGTAACTTTTTAATTTTTGACCATCTTAAATTTGTATGGTAATCCTAATTCTTATATTATAACCTTATTTATATTATAAAAATAATTTAAAATTTTAAATATATTAACTAGGCCCGTGCTTCGCACGGGTTCTCATCTAGTATAAACAATTTTTACATATTTGCTTTGTGTTGTTTACATTCAGTTTATAATACATATAAGAAAAACCTGAAAAAGACGGGTCATTTCTTGTATTCAACCTCCCCCTTCTACAAGTAATTCTAGATTAACAACATATTGTTGTTAAATCTGAATCTTCATCAATTATAGTTGCTTATTTGCTTCTAGTAAGGTGTGTTTCAAAAGTTTGGACAACCATCAAATGGATAAATTTTTTATAACATAATAACCAAAAAGACTATTATAGTGACAGATGTTCAAAATAGAATATTGTATATGTTATTACACTTCGTATAGAGATGACAATCTCATGTATTTGATATTTGTATTTTTTTTATTATATTAGTTACTTGGTCCTAAACAAATGTGTTAGAGCGCGATGATATAGCTCAAGTGGTAACAGAGCTTCTCTTGTCATCCCAGCTTCTGGGTTCGATTCTCGCTCACCCCAAAATATCTGAGAACAGATACTCATTTAAAAGATGTACAAGCCTAAGTATTAAAAAAAAACAAATGTATTAGAATCAATTTAAATGTATTCACTTTTAAACTTTATTCTATTATTTGATTGTTTATTACCGGATGGTACGTCATATCTTGTATTTTATTCAGTTTACTTATACATCAAAAATAGTTTTGTGCAAATGTGTAACTCATATATACTTTCCTTATAGTTTTGATTATTAAAAAGAGTAAAATACTTTATTGCAGTAATACACAGAGCAATATGGAAATAAATAATAATAATAACAATACCTTATATCAACAATATTATGACTCCCCTTTGTTGTCCGTGGTAAATGCCAGAATTCTAAATAGCATGTTACAACTTTGCAACATCATTACTTGCATGTCCTCCAGGTGTCCTTGCCAACGGAGACTTCAATTTCAGTCGTTCACTCCTCTTGTATACTTCCAACTGAAGCCCAGCTGTCCTCATCTCTACCTTCAAGCTTTCATATGTTAAACATATCCAGTCGATGAACTCTGTACTTATCTTTTTTCCTCATCTATAAAAAGCCTTGCGTTCCTTATTTCTTTGTAATCTCGACACCTCGGTTTTTTTCACATAATACTTTCTTCGTTAGCTCTGCACTTCTAATTTTTTTTCCCCACATCACAACTCAAAAACTATGAGAAGTTCAATCTTTCAAGATCCTAAGATAAGAGTGAGCCTTGGTGATGCTTGGAAACAACTTCGAGTGTCACTAATCAAGCCACTACTATATTTTGCACTTTTTGCATGTGTGCTAATGTCCATCATGCTTTTTATTGAACGCCTTTACATGACAATCGTAATATTGTATGTAAAAGCGTCAGGGAAAAAACGATACACACAATACCAGCTAGACACCGTGCGAGCAAAAATGAAGCAAGATGGAGACCATCCGAAAGTCTTGATCCAAATACCTATGTATAACGAAAGTGAGGTAAAATCATAATTTTACCTATAGGCTTCCTGTTACTATTATAAACATGTTTGAATCAATATCTATTGTATTGCATACAAGATAAAAGTGTGTAACCAATTGAACAAATTATCAAAAAATAATATATTATCCATATAGATTATTTATTTCATGCCAACACGGTTTTTACGAAAGATTTGAATAATTGGTTTGATATCCAAATCATCACTATATTTCTCAAGAAGGAAAAAAATTCAACAGATTTTACAGATAACATGCTACGCATGGGCACTTAATTAGTATGAGTATATCTTGCACAATGATTTTTCAATTTCAGCATACACATATTTTGGATCTAATTTAAGTACAAAGCTTAACAAAAGAAGATCATATCAAGGCCCTCGATCCTAGGGGTTAAAAACTTTATACTTTTATCATTAGAATGAGCGTTGGATACCAATATCTTTGGGTATTATTAAAATCTATCTCATCTTCATATTATTTTTGTCCAGGTCTACAAGCTCTCAATTGGAGCTGCTTGTTCACTCTCTTGGCCACAACATCGATTGATCGTTCAAGTTCTTGACGATTCGACCAATAAAACAATTATGGTACTATAATTAGCTCAATCAAACTAATTCTGAAACTATGCTAATTGGAAATGAATTTGGTAAATGCTAATTGGAAATGAATTTGGTAATCTAATGTTCAAATGCAGACAAATGTAAAGGCAGAGTGCAGGATATGGCGAAATGAAGGCGTGAATATTAAGTATGAAAATAGGGCTAACAGAAATGGCTACAAAGCAGGCGCTTTGAGAGAAGGGTTGCAAAAGCAGTATGTTGACGATTGTGAATATGTGGTGATATTTGATGCAGACTTTCAGCCTGAGAAAGATTTCCTCGAAAAAACTATTCCTTATCTTATTGATAACAAGGAACTGGGTATGGTTCAGGCCAGATGGAAGTTTGGTAAGACCTATGAATCTTGATATGCTCAAAATTAACTCCTAGATTACAATTTGTTCGCATTATTGCAAAATATCTTATGTGTCTGGATTGACCAAGTCTTTAAGTTCTTTTTTCTGTTTCTCAAGATTATAAACTAACAATATTGTTATCCTAGTTAACGCGGATGAATGTCTTATGACACGGCTCCAGGAGATGTCGCTAAACTATCACTTCTCTGTTGAGCAAGAAGTAGGCTCCTCAACATGTCAATTTTTTGGATTCAATGGTAAAGTAAAATCCCTAGCACAATAGAATATAAGATCTCGGGAAGTAAAAATAACTCAAAAAAAATTTTTGATAAGATTCTTAATCATTATGTCTTTAGGTACTGCCGGTGTGTGGCGGATTGAAGCTATTAGGGATGCAGGCGGATGGAAAGAGAGGACCACAGTGGAGGACATGGACCTTGCAGTCAGAGCTAGTCTACGGGGTTGGAAGTTTGTCTTTGTAGGAGATGTGTTGGTAATTTCTATTTCAAACTTTAGTTTCATTCTTTGTTCTAGCAGAATAAATTCAAAAATAAGAATCTCAATATTCTTTTATAGGTTAAAAACGAACTACCGAGCACCTTCAAGGCTTACCGATTCCAGCAGCACCGCTGGTCATGCGGTCCAGCTAACCTTTTCAAGAAAATGACAAAGGAAATTATGCTTTGCAAAGTAAGACAACTTCACAGTCTAGTCACACCAAAAATCAGTGACTCTAGACAAATTTACAAGCAATTACAATTTACCTTTCAAAGAAACTTACATTTACCTTGTTTTGTTATGCAGCGCGTGTCTATTTGGAAGAAAATTCACCTCATATACGGATTTTTCTTTGTTCGGAAGATTGTAGCACACTGGGTTACCTTTTTCTTTTACTGTATGGTAATTCCAACTTGTGTTTTAGTTCCTGAAGTCTATCTTCCAAAGGCGTTAGCCATCTACATTCCAGCCATCATCACCCTTCTAAACACAGGTGGCACTCCCAGGTAGTATAATTTTAAAAATAGTACAACTGTTCATTTCAAAAGATATCTATCACAATTCATAATTTTCAGATAAGATTTTGATTTACCTAAAATGATACATTGATAAGCAGATCCTTGCATCTTCTTGTCTTCTGGATTCTCTTTGAGAATGTCATGTCCCTTCACCGCACTAAGGCAGCGATAATTGGACTCTTAGAAGGCAGCCGAGTCAACGAATGGGTCGTGACGGAGAAGCTTGGAAATAACAAGAAGAACCAAGCTAGAGTGTCATTTTTTAGATCCCGGTTCCAATGTGGGGAGAGGTACTAATTAATTACTATTGCTCCACTCATTTTTTCTGAAATTAGGCCTAACACCGGAAAACAATCATCTGATTCTCGTGTGTTACATATTCATTTGGTTCAAACAGGATGCACAAGTTGGAGTTCATGGTGGGTGTATTTATGCTGCATTGTGCAGTGTACAACATGTTCTATGATAATGATCACATGTTTGTATATTTATTCTTGCAATCTGCGGCATTTTTCACCATAGCATTTGGGTGTGTTGGAACTTTTGTCCCAAGTATGCAGTGAACTGAAAATCAAGACATGAGGATGACAATGGCACATTATTAAGACAACTGGATGATAATGTTTGTGAATGGTGCAAGAGAATTCTCATTTTGTGAGAGGATATAGTAAATGATGGTCATATGTTGTGTAATGTATGTATGCTTATATCTACCTAATAATGAACATTGTGCCTATAATGTCCATACATAGTGTTGCTTCTTAAAAATCTGTTCAATGCTTGAACTCATTTACTAATGTTCATCAGTAAGGTGTATATTACTAGGATTAAATAATATCTTTTTCAAAAATAGAAATCCAGCGAAAAATTAGTTTAGGTGGTATACAATCACTAATTAACTTCTAATGGAATTTAGATAATGATGGATTTTATTCAATCTAAAAGGTTACTATACTTGTAAAAATCAGGGACAAATTTAGAAAATTTTGATGAGACAAACCCTCTCTTTAACTAGACTCAACTTTGTTTAACTTAATAGAATTAAATGATTAGTAAAAGGAGTACAATTCCTATATCAAAAACTAAAAAAAAACGTACTCTTAATCACCATGTCTTGACTAAAACTGTTTTTTGCTAAATTTCTTTTTTACCACACCGCCTTCACTAAAACTTATGCGCTTATTAATTACAAAAAAAGTTGTTATATGCAACAAAAAGTGGAACCAAATCTACAATCATTAAAAAAGTCCCACACAAATTTCGGCTATTATTAATACAACAAAGTCGCTTTTAACTTATTATTAATAATATTGAGTGCATTCTTATTTAAGTAACATTACAAACATTCGCCAAAAATTAGTGTGTTTCAGACAAATTTAGTTTAATAGAGGTGTGAACGGCAAAAATCTCCAAACTGTTTTGCGACTTGCAAAGTCCAAATTCATATATTTTGTGCTTGTTATGGCTAATAATCAATTTACATTTTCTTTGTGCGTCTAAAATTGATGCAATTAATTTGGATGAAGAATGTATAAAACATTTTGACACTTTTGAATGCTATGACCCGATTACTAATGTTGTGAAAGTTTATGGACAAGCCCACAAATATATAAAATTAAATTCAAATGTCAAAATTTTGTAGAACTTTAAAATTGTCAAAATTTTGATCTTTTACTCATGAATAGACAAAATAACATTTAGCAAAAAACAAAAAAAGTAGACTAAATACCAGTAATTTGAAATATTTTATGATGACTTTTTTAATGCTAAACTATCACTCCTAAAATCCTAAAAAAAACTACTTAACTACGCAACTATTTCTTATTTGCACAGCCAAATTAAGAAATTTAGATAAATTTATCTACATGGTCTTTCCTTTCCTCTGCTAGTGAGTGTGTAGCCAATTAAAAATGAAAAGACCATATAGACAAACAAAATTGCAGGGGCATTGATAACACATTTTTAGTTAAACATTATTAGTGTATTGTTTTAGTTATTACTTATTGGGCTTAACACTCCTAAGTACGTACTCAAGTAACTTAGGTGAGTACAAAGAGATTTCTAATGTGAATGTACGAGGGTACTATTGTAATTACATTATTGTTTTAAAACTTGATCAAATATTTACAACTTTGTCATTAAAATACACTACGGACTCATATAACTCTCCTAAGTACATACTTGGGGGCAATTTTCTCCGACTTATTAGTACTTTATTTTTCTCGTTTTATGTTTTGCTTTGTATTTTGATTGATTCTGCAGTTATTAAGAGAATATTCAAGATTTGTTCATTAAATGGAGGATATTTGCATTAAAGTCAAAATATTACGGCACGTCATCACGAGTCGGCAGGATCATAATAAATTGTGCAAGAAATCATTAAGTAGGGAAAGCTGAGCAAACAATTGGTCCCAAGGATTATCGTAAATTAATATAAAAAATTATTTGTAATTATTGCTCATGTGTAATCATTTTTGTATTAATAGACATGCTAGACATTATGTATACACACCTCCTACTTTAACTTTTTCTTTTTACTATAATGTTTTCTTTTCTCCTTTGTACTCAATATTATCAATTAATAAAAGTTCAATTTCGTCTTCAATTATTAGTATGAGTCTTTACACTTATACTATGATTGTCTCGATGATGCTTGACTAAGTGTCATTTCTAAGGGGCGAATGTAGTCGGCTAAATGGGCATGATTACATGGTGTTTGTGCTTTATTGTGACATACTTGTTGTACTAGTTAATTTCAATATCATGTTTATGTGAGTATTTTTGTAGGAGCCACGCAAGTTGAGTGAGAGTTCCTATAGTAAAGATTCATAAAATTTACGATAATCCTTGTGACCAATTGCTTGCTCAGCTTTCCCTCCTTTGATGAATTCTTGCTCAATTTATCACGATCATGTTGACTCTTAGTGTCATAATATTCTGACTTTATTACAAAAATATCCTACATTAAATAAACAAATATTGGATGTTATCTGAATAACTTCAAAATCAATTAAAACACAAAACCAAACATAAAAATGGGGGGAAAAGGTATTAACAATTAAAATAATACACTAATAATGTGTATTCCTTAAGAACAAAGAAAACTTTCAAGGTGTGTTATGAAATCGGTCTATTTTAAAATTGAATAAAAGAAAGAAATTGTGCAATGCACGTTTTCCTAAGTTTTTTATGTTACCCGTGTAGCAAGTTTTGGGTCAATGACTTCAAAATCAGATGGTCTTGTGCCATTATGCCATTAGGTATTAAGGCACCCCTAAGGACTTAATTACTCGGGCAACAAAAGCCACAAAACAAGACTAGTCAATTTACTACTTACACCCAGTATTATTATCTATTACTTTTGACAACTTAGGTCTCATTTTTTTAGCAAAGGCTTCACTGGAAATTGTTCGATTGTGTGAGTTGAGTTTATCTCAGCTATTGAAAATTATCTTATCCATCTTTCCAACAAAGATCTTGGGAATAATGTGATGTCTTGAAATTCTAGGCAAAATCTAAATATTTTTGTGAAAATCACTACACTCAATGAAACTCAAATTGTCTAGAGACACTAAATATATATGCTTTTGAAAAACAGTAAACACCAACTAGGACCTAAGTTCAGGCATTACCTGAGTCGGATTCTTTGGGAAATCATTGGTATTTCTATTCACCTCCCACAAAATTTGACTTGGGTGTAAAATGAACATTTGGCTTGGCTCTCAACCTTCAAGCTATCAAGACACAAATACTCGTTCCGAGCTCATCGGCCACATAATGCATTAAGCCGAGCCATGTTAGACTTTTGAGTAGCATTGTACCTCTACCACTCACTCAGAATATGCAAATTTTGAAATCAAAACTACACTTGATTATTATTAATCTATTTAAACATGTACAATCAAGCTTGATAAAATTTACCGATAATTGACTACCGTAAACATGCTCTAACATCAAAATTGCACAATCAGCCTAATTAGTACACATTAATATTAAACGATAATATTAGAATCAAACTATGATAATACAATTTAAAATAATTACAAACAGGCAAATCAAAACAATCTATTCGAAAAGAAAAATCAATATATGAACAAAGGCAGATGAAGCAACTTACATCGGCATTCAAATGGACGGTCCAGATCGAATTTCACCATCAACGATAATCTTTAATCCATCTCTCTTGAGTGAATTAACAACACACACTACATCATCTTACTGTTCTCAGATCCTTTCTTCTCCATCTGGTGATTGAGGTTGCGTGGTGAATCCCACGCGCCGCCACCTCGCAGCCGCTCGCTGGCAAAATCATCAGTTGACACGTCAGCAGGTTAACCTTTTAACACGTATCATGAATCTATTGTGCAATGTAAAAAGTTAAATCAATGGTGTAATTCATTGACTATAAAATATATTATATTTATTGCCTTTTTATTTAAAATAAATATGTTAATTGATAATATTATTCTTTATCCGATGTGCACTTATTGAGATTGGAGTGTATTAATACTTTTGGATTTTGAGAGGAATTGCTTATAATTTTAGGCATATAAATGTTGTTTGCTTGATGAGTTAGGTCCCAAGTCTTGGGCAAAGGTATTATTTAGACCATCTTATGAATTACTCCCTCTGTATCATGAAATTATATACATTGAATTCGGACACGGAAATAAAAAAAATGTATAAAAAATAAGTAAAATTAGATGAAAATTGAATAAAATGACCTATTAATATTTACATTGAGATAGTGGAGAAAAGTAGTTTTTATATTATTATATAATAGACATAGCGGAGAAAAGTATACATGCAACTTTAACATATTATGTAATCAAAGATAATTTCAATTACTAAATTTTAAATTTGCATTAATTTTGTTTAATTTTAATTGCAATTACAATTGAGTATTTGCAAAATGTAATTTTACAACTATTTTTCAAAAAAGTGTATTTTCTGCACCAACAAAAATTGCATTTTTGTGAAAATTTAAAAAAGATGACATTATGACTATAAGAATAGGAACATTGTTATAACTATCACCAAAAAGATATCTAATTTGACATTATGATATGTATTTATTTGATTAATATGTAAATAATTACAATTTAGTTATACCAAATTTTTCTAACCAACATAATTAAGTAATGGGTATTAAATCACTGCAAAATTAGTTTTACTCCCCGCCTTTGAACCGGAAACCAGACGTTGAAATATTCTTTAGAAATAATTTTGCTCAATGATATTTATTTTTAACATAATAGCATATTTTAAATGTCAATTAGAATTTAAAATTATCTAGTGTGTAGATAAAAATAAAGAAAATTATTGTAACTAGCCAATATAATTATAGAAGTACAACAATTTATAATTTATATTTATCTATCATAAATGGTTTAATATGCGTGAAATAATTTGTATTTAATAGGGGGACAGGGTTGGGAGAAAAGATAAGTTGTTATAATTTTTATTGATAGTGCGATGCATGGTTACTTAAATTTTATTTATTTATAATTATTTTGTTTATAATTATATTTTTATTATCCATGCAACACACGATTGTTTTTTAAATATTTATAATTATATTTATTTATGAATAGTTTAATATTTAAAAGTTATTAGTTTACATGATTAAATTATTGTTAAAAAAGATTTAGCCAAAAAAATTATAGTTAAAAATTTAATATTTATTATATTTTACACGCTAAACTATTCTAAAATTAAAAAGAGAATAAAGTGACGAAATTTAATGTTGAGAATTCTATTCGATTTAGGAAATCTACTTATATGTAGTTTAGATTATTAGAATACCCTTTATTAACCAAATACAGATTTTAATGTTAAATCTAACGGTTTTCACCTATCTATTTAACATTAAACGATTTTGATTATTTTGGTATTAAATGAGTTTCCTTATTTAATTACAACTATTTTTATGTTTTAACTTTTTAGAAAATCCAATCCTAATATAATATCTTTTAACTTATATCATTTTTAGATAATAACTTCTTTTTATATGATATAATCTTGATCATCTATTTTTAAAAGTATTGGATCTAACGGTTGAGAATGTTTTAGCGGTATTTAGAAACAAACTACCATGATAACATCATTAATTTTTTTTAATATTAATTTTTTTTTAATTTTTAATTTTTTTAATTATTTATTGCTAAAATATAATATACTCTTTTTTGTAATATGTTAAAGATGCGGGAACTTTGAACTTTTGAGAAAATAAATTATCAATTAAAATATAATATTTTTTTGTAATAGTTCTTTTTTTAAAGGAGTGCGATCAAAATTCTGTATAAAATTCATTTTTTATAGTATATCCTATAAATATCTATGTTATTATATTAAAAACTAACTAATGAAAGCTTCCTTATAAGTTTGGTAGCTTTGTTTGATCACTCAATATAGTTGGATGTTTCAAATTAAATTGTTGAAAAACATTAGATATAACAGTAAAATTATCATGTAGAATGATCTAAGTTTTGAATCTACCAACAAAATATTAAAATTTATAGGGTTTTTTTTAAATAAAGAATTTTTTCATTTTTTTTCTTGCATACATAGGTTATTTGATAATATTTTTTGTAAAGTACGATTTTTCAGAAAAGTATCATACTAATTGATTAAGAAACTTTTAAAGTTTCGAATTTAATAATTTACAATGTATATATGTTAAAAAAGTTTGGCCTCGAGTCTAAAATTTCAAAATACGGTTTTTTTAATATGAATATAGTCCTGCTAACAATGAAATTAGGTATTTATGAGTTCTTATAAAACAAAATCACCATTTACGTATAATTTATTATTTAATAATAAATAATATTTGATTAGTTATGATCTAAAACTTAATAAAATAGGATTAAAAATATGCACAATTTTATAAAATTTTATCATCGTATTATTATATTCTTTGTTGATTTGAATTTTTCTTAGATTGATTTTAATTTTTGAACATAGATTTCTAAATTTAAAATAGTTAGAAAAAAGTAATTAAATTGGTATTAAAATAATGATGACATAATAATTATTATTAGAATTTAAATATTCAATTTACTAATTTGGGCTTTATCTTGTGTTTTAAAAATCAGATTTTGACAATTTTATACCCCACATGAAGATAACTAAATTATATTTAATTAAAAGATGGTTTAACAATTTTTATCTAACCGGAATTATCCATGGAAGAGAAAAGAAAATCACGAATTTTTGACATTGAGAATTCTATTCAATATAGAAAACTTATTTATATTTGGTTTAAATTATCAAAATACACCTTTTAGAATTTAAATATAATCCTATTATTAATAAAATACATTTTTTAAATATTTGATCTAACGATTTTCATTTATCTAGTTAAGATCTAATGGTCCTTATTAATTTGGTTATCTACGACCAAAATTTTGGATAAGATCCTTTTTTTTTTAAATGATTATTATATATAAGGATTTAATATAATAAGGATATCAAGTATATACTCATATAAGTATCTTACTAACTGCTTTTACTTTTAATGTTTCGGTTTTATTTACAGTGTATATAAAATTTTAAAATACATTATTACTTAAAAATTATTAAACAGAATAAAAATTATGTTATGATTATATAAAATTTTATTCTCATATTATTATATTCTTTATCGATTTGAATTTGTTCTTAATTAATTTTGATACTTTTTTGAAAGAAACATAAAATTTCTCTATATTTAAAAGAATTAGTGGAAAAATAAATAAATTGGTGCTACAATAATAATAAAAATATTTATTAAAATTTAGATACATACTTTACTATTTGGGTTCTATCCTAAGTTTTAGAAATTGAATTTTGACGATTTTATAACCCATGCGAAACTAACGAAATTATCTTTAATTTAATGATGGTTTAATAATTATTATCTAACTTGACGAGTTGGCCTACTCATAAAATAAACTGAAAAGAAAAGATGATTAAGAAGTTTTACATAAAGAATTCAATTCAATATAGAAACTCAATTCATAATTGGTTTAAATTATCAAAGCACACTTCTTAGTATTTAAATATAATCCCACCTTTAATCAAATACATATTTTAATATAAGTATTATATTCAAAATTATCGTTTATGAATATGAAACCCTCAATATTTTAATAATATTTTGATATTATCATTTTATGTTTGTTATATGTAAAATAATATAATTATAATTTGGATTAATCAAATTGTTATGTTCCTTCAGAAAAAAAGTGTTTAAATTTATTAATGTACATGAGTTCTCCACGTAGGGTCCACGTGTATCATTGTTATCTTGATATTTGGTTTAATAATTATTATCTAACTGGAACTATACATAAATTCAAGAGAAAATATATTTAAGAATTTTTACATAGAAAAATTTTAAATTATCAAAATACACTTTTTAGTATTTAAATATAATTCTATTATTAATCAGATACACTTTTTAATATTAGATCTAACAATTCTCATCGATCTATTTAAGATCTAACTATAATTATTAATTTGGTCGTAATCGTACACGGACGATCGATTTTAATTTTTTCTTAAATTGGTTTTAATATTTTATTGAAATAAACATAGAATTTATAAATTTAAAAGAATTAGGGAAAACAATTAAATTGGTGCTACAATAATAAAAATATATTTATTAAAATTTAGAAAATAACTTTACTGTTTGGACTCTATCTTGAGTTTTAGACAACAGATTTTAACGATTTTACAGCCCACGCGAATCTTACAAAATTATCTTTAATTTAATGATGGTTTAATAATTATTATCTAACTGGAACTATCCATAAACTGAAGAGAAAAGATAATTACGAATTTTTACATAAAGATTTCTATTCAATATAGAAAACCTATTTATAATTGGTTTAAATTATCAAAATACATCTTTTATTTATTAAAATTTAGATAATAACTTTACTGTTTGGGTTCTATCTTGAGTTTTAGACAACAGATTTTAACGATTTTACAGCCCACGCGAATCTTACAAAATTATCTTTAATTTAATGATGGTTTAATAATTATTATCTAACTGTAACTATCCATAAACTAAAGAGAAAAGATAATCACGAATTTTTACATAAAGATTTATATTCAATATAGAAAACCTATTTATAATTGGTTTAAATTATCAAAATACATCTTTTAGTATTTAAATACTATCCTATTAATAATCAAATACAATTTTTAATATTATATCTGACGGTCCTCATTGATTTGAAGATTTATAGTTTAATAATCCAACGGATCGTATACTTTTGGTAGTACAGTGACCAACCAAAGTTTTGGATAAGATCTCCCTTACGCTTATTATATATAAGGAGTTAATTGGCTTTTCTATTTGATATCACACAAAGTTTTTTACTTCCAAGTGGCGCATCATACTTTTGGCTTCATCCACATGATACCACTCCGTTAACCAAACGTTAGTCGACCGTTACAAAATTATGAGATTGTCCATTTGGTACCACTCAAAATTTTTGACTTTCAAGTGGCACAATTCTACTTTCGGCTTCAATTCCAAAATAGCACTTTTTAATGAATCTGATGAATCTATTCAAATTCCTTGATTTTATGCCCCCTCAAAAAAATTGTTTCGCATCCCTTTGCCCACCAAAAGCCAAAGAGTTTGATGAGAATGATCAGATTCATCGAATTTATTAACATAGTGGTATTTTAGAGTTGAAACACAAAGTAGAAGGGTACTACTTGGAAGTCGAAAACTTTGAGTGGTACCAAATGGACAATCTCATAATTTTGTAACGGCCGAGTAACGTTCGGTTAATGGAATGGTATCAGTGGATGAAGTCAAAAGTATGATGGTTGTACTTGAAAGCCAAAAACTTCGAGTGGTAACAAATGAAAAAGTCAATTATACAATGATATCTGTTGGGGGCCCAACCGAGATTGGGCCGAATAGTGATTGGGCCGAGGAGTAATTGGGCCGAACGGTCACAGCCTACTTCTTCGTCTAGGTCCGTTGGATCTGACCGTTGCTTGACCAAGTCACCCGACTATTCAGGCGCAAGAACAGGACCACGCATGGGGCGGTTGCTCCCGAACAATCCGGTCGAGCCGGTACCAAAGTGCCTATAAAGGCACATGGCAGGTTTCACGTTCAGGTGAATACTCATTTTTTACGCTCACAAATACTTACACGTTCATTTAAACCTAATTGGAACCTCTAATTTATTCTCACACCGGAGGTGAATCGGGGGCCCAATCCCTCGCATTCTTCTCTTTTGACAGGTCACCCCGAAGAGCTTCCTGGAGTACAACCCGACAGAAAACTGGTTCCAACATTTGGCGCCGTCTGTGGGAACGTGTAAGCCAATTCGTGACGTTAGCTGAGAACGATGGCAATCGATAGTTCTGAAGACAGGGTGCTCGGTTTTGCTGAAACTCATCGCCAGGGTCCCTCCACGACTACACCCCCCATTAATCGGGTTCTCAATTTTGATGATGATTTGGAGGAGGGACCGATGCCCACACCCGAAGAGCAAAAGGCCATGATTCTTAAATGGCGTGAAGAAACTGCTGCCAAAGGAGGAAGGCAGAAGGAAAAGGAAAGGCTGAAGGCCGAAGCCCAAGCTAGGGCGAAGAAGAGAGAGGAGGATCTCGCTAAGCTGGAAGCAATTAAAAGGCGAAGGGCTGAGCTGGATGCTGAGGAAAAGGCTCTCCAAGGTACTGTGGAGACCGGAGAACAACTATTGGTACAGACCAGTCACAGGAGAGAAAAGAGGGTGCATAATGATGAAGATGGATCTTCGGATTCTGAATCACATCCCCGAAGGATCCGCTCAAAGGTGGTCGTACGATCGGATACCGACGAGGAAGAAGATCCTCGCATGAAAGACAGGCTGAGCCGAATGGAGAAGGCGATGTTCGGGGATCGTAGAATTAGTCACGAGCCGGTAGTGTCGGAGGAAATCGAGCAGTATAGACCTCCCCCTGGAAGACAATTCCCGAAGATGAACGAATTCAATGGGAAAGGCGACCCTGAAGACCATTGCGAAAAGTATGAGTCTCTTATGACAGGCATGGGGCACTGTGATGTCATACTTTGCAAGATGTTCAAGACATACCTGAAGGGTCCAGCTACCATGTGGTACAGGTCAATGAAACCAAGGTCGATATGTTCTTACGACCAGCTAAAAAGGAAATTCTTGAGGCACTATTCGCACTTGTGCCGAAGAGAGAAGGACACCGAAGCTTTGATCCACTGTAGACAAAGGCCGAATGAAGAATTGGGAGATTACTTGGCTAGGTTTAAGGAAGAAGCTGGAATGGTGACAAATTTGGACAAGGTAAAGGCCGCCGGGTTCTTATCGGCAGGACTAGACCCCATCAAAGGTAAAAAACTCCGATCTTCTCTTTATGATATTCCCCCTAAATCCCTGAATGATATATACTTGAGAGGTGAGAGTATCCGACGGAAGATGGAATCCATCGGGGGATTTAGAGAAGCCAAGAGAGAAGATAGGGGGAAAAAAGGGTATGACAAGTACGATGCAGGGCGAAGATTCGATGATAGGCATGATGAGGCGAAGGGTCGCGATAAAGCCGTCGAACGAAGGAGAGATAGGGATGGCACAGCATTTACCCCTCTGAATGCACCAATCTCGAAGATTCTCCACGAGATAAAAGGAAAGCCTGGCTTCGTTCGCCCAGCACGAATGAAGATGCCCGATTATAAGAAAAATGGTAACAAGTATTGCGATTATCATCAGGACAAGGGTCACAACACTGATGAGTGTTACCATCTAAAAAAGCTGATAGAAAAGATGATCAAGGAGGGAGAACTGAATAAATTTGTCAAAGACCTGAGGGACAAGCTAGCCCCGAAGGAAGACAAACGAAAAGAGCCCGAAGAGGTCGAAAGGTACAGAGGCGAAGTAAAAACCATATTCGGTGGAAGCACCCTGGGACGAGATAGCAAGACGGCCAAGAAAAGGTACGCAAAACAGGTTTACAATTTGTACCAGTTTCAATCTGCCAAACAGGCGATGCCGATCATGTTTACCGAGGATGACTATGAGGATGTGATTTGGCCTCATGAAGACCCTTTGCTCATCAATCCGGTGATCGGACAAAACAAAATATGGAAAGCTCTGATAGACGGGGGGAGCTCGGTGAACATTCTGTACCATCGGACGTATAGTAAAATGAACCTTGGAGGCGAACAGCTGGAACCCTGTCACGAAGCTCCCCTGTACGGCTTCGGGAATCAGCCAGTCCCTATTGAAGGTACTATCACTCTATCTATCCTTTTGGGTAAAGCTCCATATACTGTAGAAAAGCAGGTCAAGTTCTATGTGGTTCGGGTGGAAAGCCCCTACAATGCTATTCTTGGAAGGCCAGCCCTTACCTCCTTCCAGGCGGTGGCGTCGATACCTCATCTCAAATTGAAATTCCCGACTAAGCATGGCATCGGGGAAATGAGAGGCGATCAAAAAACTGCTCGAATCATCATGTTGGACGACCTAGACAAGGATCAAGACTTTGAGATGACCGAAGGAGGTAAGAGAAAGAGAGCCGAAGGCGAAATCAGCGGAAGTCGCCAAACCCTAAATATTGAGTTAGAGAAATTTGGTGCGGACCTATCCAACCCAATCGCCGAACCAGCAGCGGAAACCGAAGAGGTAGAGTTATATGCAGGCTGTTCAGGAAAGATGGTGCGAATCGGGAAAAACATGAAACCCGACCTTAAGAAGAAGGTAATCGAAGTTGTCAGACAATACCACGACGTCTTCGCCTGGGGGCCGGAGGACATGCCTGGCTTGGATCCAAAGACGGTGAAGCATTGTCTTAATGTTAAGCCCGAGGCAAAGCCAGTAAAGCAACGAAAGAGAACATTCGCCATGGAACGACAGAAGATCATTGAAGCTGAAGTAGAAAAACTTTTGGAAGCAAAATTTATTGAAGAAATCGAGTACCCGGACTGGTTAGCCAATGTAGTGGTGGTAAAGAAAGCTAACAATAAATGGCGAATGTGTGTGGACTACACCGACTTAAACAAAGCCTGCCCGAAGGACCACAACCCGCTTCCCAGCATTGACCAACTGACAGACGCCATTGCCGGATATCAGGTACTTAGTTTTTTGGATGCTTTTTCAGGATACCATCAGATTGTAATGAATGCCGAGGATATTCCAAAGACAGCATTCATCACCCCGAAAGGAACATATGCCTACATCAAAATGCCTTTCGGCCTGAAAAACGCAGGAGCCACATTCCAAAGAGTGGTCAATCGGATTTTCCATAAACAAATTGGGAGAAACATGGAATGCTATGTGGATGATATGATTGTTAAGTCCCAGTTCGAAGATCACATGGAAGACCTCAAAGAGTGCTTCGAAACATTAAGGAAGCACGGCATGAAGATTAATCCGAACAAATGTACTTTCGGAGTCTCCAGTGGGAAATTCCTAGGGTACATGGTCAGTGCCCGAGGGATCGAGGCGAACCCCGAAAAGATACAAGCAGTGATCGACATGGAACAGACGAAGACAGTTCGGGATATACAGAAATTGACCGGTCGAATGGCCGCCCTACGAAGATTTATTTCCAGATCAGCAGAAAAGGCCCTGCCTTTCTTTGAAGCACTCCGGGGATCGAAGAATTTTGAATGGGGATCGGAGTGCCAGAGAGCATTCGAGGAGGTGAAGGAGTATCTCACCAAGGCGCCTCTCCTGATGAGGCCCGATCCGAAGGAAACTTTACAGCTGTACTTAGCAGTGAGCGACCGAACTCTTGGAGCAGTACTGGTGAAAGAACATAACAGCTCTCAACACCCGGTGTTTTATGTATCCCACATGCTGAAGGATGCGGAAACAAGATATCCAAATGCAGAAAAGTTCGCCTACGGCCTTGTAATGGCGACCCGAAAGCTACGTCATTATTTTCAGGGGCGAACGGTACAGGTTATAACCGATCAACCCCTCAAGAAAATTTTGACAAGACCAGAGGCGTCCGGAAGGGTGGTAGCTTGGTCCATCGAGCTGGGAGAATACGATTTGGAATACATCCCCAGAACGTCCATCAAAGCCCAAGATTTGGCAGACTTCATGATCGAATGCTATTTTTCAGGACCAAAAGACCTAGCTCCCGAAGAGCATCTGGTCCGATCGCCAGGCAAGTGGAAATTGTTCGTAGATGGGTCGGTAGCCGGGTCAAAGTGTGGGGCAGGATTAATCCTTTCAAGTCCAGACGGGTTCGAAATCTGCCAAGCAATAAGATTCACTTTCCCGCTAACCAATAATGAGGCCGAGTACGAAGCATTGATAGCCGGTTTAAACCTGGCCAAAAACCTCGAGGTAAGAAATTTACGAGCATTTAGTGATTCTATGTTAGTGGTGAAGCACTTTTCAGGAGAGTACGAACAAAGAGAGCTTCGACTCAAGGCTTACGCCGCAATGGTAAAGGACTCATCGGTCTCATTTGAATCCTTCGAATTAAGTCAAGTAGGGAGAGAGGATAACAGCCGAGCCGATGCTCTGTCGAGATTGGCTTCGGCCGAAACACACAACCTCACAGGATCCATCTACCTGACTGAAGTGAAAAGCCCTTCAATCGACAAGCGACAATGCATGGAAATCCACCAAGGCATTAACTGGATGACCCCGATCAGGGCCTATCTAGAAAAAGATACTTTACCCCTGGACCGGAAAGAGGCTCAAAAAGTGAGGTACAGGGCAGCAAGCTACACCATCATCAGTAACAAGTTGTATAGAAGGTCAGCGACAGAACCCCTTGTCCGATGTTTGGATCCCGAAGAACAAATACTGGCCTTAGAAACAGTTCACGAAGGAATATGCGGAGAACATCTTGCCGGTCGGTCACTTGCCTTCAAAATCCTCAGATAGGGGTTTTATTGGCCGACTTTGCGAGCAGATGCGGCGATTACGCAAAGAAGTGTCGACAATGCCAGTTATTCAGTACTATCCCGAAGCAGCCACCAGAAGAAATGGCATCAGTCCTAAGCCCCATTCCTTTCGCCATGTGGGCTGTAGATATCGTGGGAATTCTACCTAAGAGCACAAAACAAGCCAAGTACTGCATAGTGGCGATCGACTATATGACCAAATGGGTTGAAGCAAGACCTCTGGCGACCATAACCGAAGAAGCAGCAAAAAAATTCATGTTAGAGCAAGTCATACTCAGGTTCGGGATCCCGAAGGTCTGTGTATCCGACAATGGGACCCAGTTCGTCGGGAACAAATTCCGGAAGTTCTTGACGCATTTCGGAATACAACAAAAATTTAGCTCGGTCGGTCACCCTCAAGGAAATGGAGCAATCGAAGCTGCAAACAAAATCATCTTCGATGGAATAAAAAAGCGACTTGGAGATGCCAAGGGGCTTTGGGAAGAAGAGTTAAACTGGGTGTTGTGGGCATACCGAACAACCCCACATTCATCAACCGGAGAAACACCTTTCAAGTTGGCATTCGGGACCGACGCCCTGGTTCCCGTTGAGGTCGGACTGGACTCCTACCGAACGGAGGTATTCAACGTCGAAGCAAACGAATTCGGCCTTCGGGCCAATGTGGATTTATTGGAAGAAGAGAGAGAGGCAGCTCACCTAAGGAACTTGAAATATCAGCTTCAGGCAGCCCAATACTACGACACCGGAGTAAAGAAAAGGACCTTCATGGTGGGAGATTTGGTGTTGAGGGAATTGGCGACATCTATGCCAGCTAAGCAGGGAAAACTAATGCCAAACTGGGAAGGCCCGTATAAAGTGACTGAGGTGGTTCGACCTGGTACCTACAAATTAGCAACCACGTCTGGCGACCCGATCAAGAACACATGGCACGCCTCCAGGTTACGAAGATATTACCAGTAGCCTTCATCCAATCTAGAGGAATATGGCCGAACAAAAGGTGCTCGCCACTCAAGTTCTTATTTTCACTTCATACTAAGTTTTTTTTCTTTTTCTGAAAAGCATTTAACGTTGAATAATTTATCAATAAAATACATGTTTCCCTATTCTACTTATTTTATCAGTTATGCATTATAATGTTATAAGTCGGACATTTATCTGGGGACGACCAGAAACGACAAATGCCACAAGACTTCTTGAATAATGTTTCATAAATTTGGCGATTGGATAACCAAACAGCCAAACTTTGGGAGAATCCAGACCACGTTAGGCGAAAAAGAAAGCCGAAGATACATATAATGGTTAAATTTTGTTTAAATTATGTTAAGGCAAAATGAAGCCGAAGACACATAAAACTGATTGAATTACGTTAAGGCGAAGTTGATAAGCCGAAGACATGTAAATTTTATTAATTATGTTAAGGCGAAGTTGATAAGCCGAAGACACGTAAATTTTATTAATTATGTTAAGGCGAAGTCGATAAGCCAAAGACACATAAAATTTTACAAAATATGTTAAGGCAATGATTGAAGGCCGAAGATGCATAAAATTATGTTATGATGAGGCAAGGTTGATAAGCCAAAGACACATAAAATTTATAAATTATGTTAAAGGCAGAATAAAGCCGAAAACTCACTAATAAAAGGCCCGAAGGCTTAATAAAGTACAAAGAGTTAAAACCCGAAGGCTTAATAAAGTACAAGCTATAAAGGGAAATATTACTGCCCGAAGGCCTAATCTGACAGATCCTCGTCTTCGCCTGAGGAGACCGCCGGAAGCTCGTCCTCATCAGGGCGACCGACGGGATCGCTGAAACCAGGCTCTATCAGGGGCTGATGATCTAAGCCCATGGCGGCCGCCCTCCTCACGACTTCGTCGTGGCCCATCTGGTAGCACCGCTCTTCGGCGATCAGTCGCAGCTTGGTCTCCTTACGAGCCAGCCTCCTCGAAGCCTTGAGGGACAGGTTCCGACGGGTCAGCCTAGCCCGAAGGGAATCCAGCTCCTTCTGCATTGCCTCTCAGTCAGCCTTTAGCGCCACAGATTGGCCTTCTAGCCTTTCCACATCGCCAATGGCTTGGCGGAGAGCAGCCTCCGATCGGACCGACCGAACCTCCAGTTCCCGAAGTTGGTCGAATCTACCCTGCATATCCTTCACCTTGTCGGTGATGACAGCAGCCATCGGCGTCGCCTAAAATAAATAAAAACCTCGGTTAGAAAAATGCAGGGACAAAAAAATTGAAAGGAAAAGCAAATATATTACCAGAGAAAGGAAGGCCATCATGTCGGCGCAGGCATCGGCGATATCCAACCGATCGTAGTTAGGGCGATCAGCCGGAAGAACCAAAGCCCGGCATAAATCAGGAGCTATCTCCTTGATCGCCTTAGGGTCGGCCGAGGTGACGGCATCGGACTCCAGGATCGCCCACTGAGGGACGTACGTCTTCAGAACGTCCCCCCGCCGAACCCTCTTTCTGACCAAGGGAGTCTCGGTCACTTGCTCCGCATTCTCGGTTCGAGAGGGAGACGTCGGGACCGATTGTTCAGGAGCCCGTTTATCGCCCTCCTGGCGATCCTCATTAGTCGCAGCCCCCGTCCCGGCCGCTTCGGCCGCTTCAGCCGCCCTAGCCGCTAAAGCTGCCTGCTCTCTTGGCCCTCTTTCGTTCAACGATAGCCTGGCGAGAAGACACTGTGAAAGGAAGAAAAAGGTGTTAGACATTTTAAAAGACAGCATAAAAGGGAAGACAGAAGCACAGAAGAAAGAAAAAAGTAAAAATCTAGTGCAAGGGACGAGGAATGTTACCATTACCCCATAGGGCGAAAAGCCATTGGCGATCCCTAAGGTCCTCTAAGGGAATCCAGCCCATATCAAAATTGCACAACCTTCGGTATTCATGCAATTCGCCACCCGAAAGGGTGGGTTTAACTATTTTGGTCAAAGGATCGACCACCTGCCACTGAGACGCAGCACCGATCTTAGGGCCCGAGATAAAGCACCACTTGTCGTGACTGCCTTTGTTGTTAGAATTGGTCTCTACCCACTCGGCCCTGTTAGTACGGCGAACGATGGAGTAGAAACCCTTGCTCTTACCATTCTTCCGGAAGTCGTGATGGTGCCAGAACAGGGCGGGAGTTGGGTCAACGTTGGCCGCCAGACATCGGCATTGGAAGCCGTTCATATGCAAAAACCCATTTGGATCCATTTGACCCAAAGATATCCCCATCTGGGCGAATAGTTGCTTCACTATGGGAAGCATCGGAACCCGAAAACCGCATTTTAAAGCGGCTTCAGAGATTCCGGTTGCCACATCACCATAGCCCTTCGGGACAGGAGGATTGAACCATATCCGGTCGGCAGCTCTCGACAGATACGTATGCCAGGCACCGGTCGGGATATCGAACTCTTTCGGTAACTTAGCTACCCTGTCCTCAGACAACCGAGTCGGATGATTCGCCGCGGGGAATTCATCGACATCATGAAACAGGTATCTGTCCAGGGAGATAGATCTGGGAGATTGTCCCGATGTAGAAGCCGACCGATCCATAATTTCTGCATTAATATGAAGAAATTAGCCTTGTACTCGGACATGGACAAGAAAGAGAAGAAAGGAAAAGTGGTCGCCGAGTACAGGGGGCTTGGATCGGTCGGGGAGTTACTAGCTTCTAAGCCAATGAAAAAAAGAGTAATCTCTAAAGGAGCTACGCAGCCCGAAGACTGTTCTAAGGGTTGACCCGTCCCGAAGGTTGTTCTAAGGACGAATTCATCCCGAAGATCGTTCTAGGGACAAATTGGCCTCGGAAATTGTTCGTAGGATGAATCTATCTACTGGTCTGACTACCGACCTTAATTATGGCTATATTTTCAACAGCAAGTATAACCCAAAGCAAAAATACTATTATACCTAAATTATAGTGGACATAATCGGAAAAGTTCAACATGAAATGAGAAATCGCGCAAAAAGATACAGAGAACTTACTGGTGATAAGAGTTGGAGGAGGATTTGAACCCGAGATAATGGAGATTGTTGGTAACTGCAGATAGATGGGCTGGAGAGAAACTGGCAGAATGTCTTTGCTTTTGAATATGTAAGTTACGACGATTGGGGGGAAATTTGGCATTTATACAGAAGGATATGTGACGTTTGGACAGTAAAATGTAAGCGTTCAATCTCGATCGTACGATCCAAGTCGTTTGGAATTCGACGGTGATGATCCAGTACTAATCTCGAGAAATTACGGCTGTCATCATTAATTACGGCACGATTCTCTAGGTGACGTGTCATAAACGGATAGACACGGAACCGTTGGAGTTATCCCGAAGAGAGGTAAAGAGCTAGGACTCCGGACGCATTGACATCCGACCGAAGTCCAGGGACATGTTGGGGGCCCAACCGAGATTGGGCCGAATAGTGATTGGGCCGAACGGTCACAGCCTACTTCTTCGTCTAGGTCCGTTGGATCTGACCGTTGCTTGACCAAGTCACCCGACTATTCAGGCGCAAGAACAGGACCACACATGGGGCGGTTGCTCCCGAACAATCCGGGCGAGCCGGTACCAAAGTGCCTATAAAGGCACATGGCAGGTTTCACATTCAGGTGAATACTCATTTTTTACGCTCACAAATACTTACACGTTCATTTAAACCTAATTGGAACCTCTAATTTATTCTCACACCGGAGGTGAATCGGGGGCCCAATCCCTCGCATTCTTCTCTTTTGACAGGTCGCCCCGAAGAGCTTCCTGGAGTACAACCCGACAAAAAACTGGTTCCAACAATATCAAATGGAATATCCCTGATTTTTATTAAACGGATGAATGAACAAAAAAAGGATAGAAAAGGAACATTGTGAAGGTGATGAAGCATGGAGGCAGCAACCGACCAGCTTTACAGAAAACACATCTTTACGCAAATCATAGGCCCTTTAGATTTGGTGTTTCGTCAACTATCCAAGTTCCAAAGTGATGTTAAAAGAAAGAAAACGAGTTGTACATTAAAAATCTAATTATATTTAAGTATTTAGTAATTTTTAATGTGTTATAGCTTGAAAAAAAAACAAGACAGATGCGTGAGTGTTTTCAATTAATAAAAGAAAAAAGGACTTGAAAAATTACTTCTTATCTATAAAATTTGGAACCGTAATCAACTACAAAAATAATTAAGGATACAAATTAAACTAAATAATTACAGAGGTTCCTCACTATTTTAGTGGGTTGTGCTTGTGCATGTGCTCTGCAATCACAGAAAAAGGCTTTTGCTTTATACAGTACTACTATGAATTATATTAATCCCACCTAGGGCTGTCAATGGATCGGATCTGGATCGGATCGGTCTTGATCCATATCATGATCCATTTAATTTTACCGGATTCGGATTCGGATCGGATCACAACCGGATTTTTTATAGCACGATCCATATCCGGATCCGTTAGGATCACGGTTAACGGATCGGAGCTCCGATCCGTTAATATTTTAAAAACATATTTTACTCAAATTCAAATTCAAACATCACTAAATATTTCACAAAGTTGAAATGCAAATTTAACATCAACATTAATTTACAGATTACACAATAAATTAAAACCTAATTACAATCCGAAAACTAAAACATAGAATTTGAATGTCCAACTATCCTAAATACGCTTGCTTGTCATACAACCATTGTAAGTTTGTAATCGTTCATCAACAAATAAATAATATATGTGCCTTACATTTCATTGTCTTTTGTGTCAATTTTATAAATAAAAGAGAGGTCCGGTTTATACAAGTAAAAGAGAACTATTTTGACTTAATTGGTAAAAATATATGATATATTTAATATATAACATATTATATATAATATATAAATTATATATATATAATATATAAAATAATCGGATCGGATCGTTAACGGATCGGATCATGTTAAATCCATATCCGATACTAATCGGATCGGATCGTTACCGGATCGGATTTTTAACGGATCGGATTTATTTTGTAGTGATCCATATCCACTCCATTAGCCTTCGGATCGGATCGGATCGGATCGGATTTCCGATCCATTGACAGCCCTTTCCCACCGTCCATTCTGCATTCCCAGAATTACATGCAGAAGATGATTCTTAGCCTTTATAACGTATATAAATACAATACCTGGTTCTGTTTCATGTATCTCCTTCCTCTCTTGTATTGTATTCATCTCAGTTCTTCATTGACAAACTCATTTTGTGTTTATACTCAAATCTTTTGGTCACTAGCTTTTATAGAGATCATGGGTGAAGAAGCTAAGCAGGTAAGTTCCTATTTTATACATTTAATATGATGATAGTATCTTTTTCCTTAGTAGGTTTACTATCTTTTTCGATAGTAAAGAGATTTGACCATTGCGTCAAGCACGACCTTTAAGCACTACGAGCATGTATGTATAAGTAAAGAACTTATTCCAATTTACGTACAGGAACAAGAGCAAGTTTTGGTAGAAACCAAAGTAGAGGAAGAGAAAACAGAGGAGGAAAAGAAAGAAGAGCCATTAAAGCCACCTTCTCCATGTGTGTTGTTTGTAGATTTGCATTGTGTTGGATGTGCCAAGAAAATAGAGAAGTCTATTCTAAGAATGAAAGGTGCATTGGATGATAAGTAGTATAATTCATGAGATTAATTATTTACAAGAGACAATATTAATGTTAATTTGTAATTAATTAAATCAACAGGAGTTGAAGGTGTTGTTATAAGTATGGGGCAAAACCAAGTGACAATAAAAGGAATAGTGGAGACACAAGCCATTTGCATGAAGATTATGAAGAAAACTAAGAGAATGGCTAAAGTTTTGTCCCCTCTACCTGCTGCAGAAGGTGAACCTCTTCCGGAAGTTGTAGCTTCCCAGGTTTGTATATATTAATTATTTTAAAATATAACTATTACGAAGAAAGAGTTGGCATTTCAATCCATAAATGAATTTTCACTTCAGGTTGATGGATTAAGTACTGTGGAGCTTAATGTCAACATGCACTGTGAAGCCTGCGCGTTACAACTCAAGAAAATGATACTCAAAATGAAAGGTAAGTTCTGATGTTAAACCAAATTAAACTGTCTTGTTCAAATAAAACTAATTTGGCCTAGAGACGTCAAAGTGAAAGGTACGTTTTAATGTCAAACCAAATTAAACTGTATGTTCAAATAACAATAACTTGGTCTGTGAACGGATATGTT
The DNA here is from genome assembly GCA_030848705.1 of Heracleum sosnowskyi. Taxonomy (NCBI): domain Eukaryota; kingdom Viridiplantae; phylum Streptophyta; class Magnoliopsida; order Apiales; family Apiaceae; genus Heracleum; species Heracleum sosnowskyi. The sequence continues at coordinate 18,322,029 of CM061237.1, forward strand.
GTAACTTCTAGTAGAGTTTGTAGGTTAAATTAACACTATTTGGCCTGTGAACGATTATGTTGTAACTTCCGGTAAAGTTTGTAGGTTAAATTGGTTTGCGTTGACAGAGGAATTTGGTATTAACAAAGTTTGAGGTTTATTGCCGGAATCAAGATTTACAATGGTGGTTTTTAGGTGGTGAATTCACCGAAGTATGGTGGTTGTGTTTAATTGGTGGCTGAGATTGCTTAGGGTTTATGTTGGCTGCCTCAGAGCTCTCAACTCTCAACCCCTCACAATGTGCTTACGTACCCCTTTATATCAAGCCAACGTAGTTCTTGGGGAGGAAGTTTCCTCCATGGGCTTGGTCTCTAATCTTCAAGGCCCAATCGAAGTCTTCCACCGCCTCCCTTGCTTAGACGTAGAACTCTTCCATATCTTTCCATACTTAAACGTAGGACTTCCATATCTTTCCATACTTAGAGTTTAGCTCAATTTAGGAATATCTAACGATAAGGCTTAGTCACAAAGGCTCAAAACTTATCTATGACGTCAGGACTTCATGGATAAGGAAACTTCCCCCGTCGAGGACTAGTCCTATCCATTACCAACTATTTCCATAATTCATAGACACAGGTATAGCCATGATTTACCTTAAATGCTAAACGCATCATTGTCCCCTGAATGAGAAGCACCCACTAGATAGCTGGACAAGTGATCCTAAGTGTTTGGGTGCAAAGTGCAGGATTATTCCAAAGTTCCCCAATGAGGATGCGCTCATTGATTACAGGAACAGAGCTCCCAAAGTACACATCAAGTTTCACCTCACATCCCCAATGAGGACGCGCCATTGAATACAGAAGGAGGTCTTCAATCATCAGGCAAATTCCTTGAAGCCTTCAGCCACGGACATCGCCCTCATAAGGCACATCCTATGAGGGAATTCTTCAATATCTTTCCAATACCAAGTCAAAGAAACCATCCTTCATCACCAAGTTGCCACTTCAAACCAAGAGGACGCGCCCTCAAGGAGTGGACGGCCTACAGGACGCGTTCTTGTCCCCATGAGGACAAGCCCTAAGTCTATCTTGCATCAGTCTTATGTCAACAAAGTCACCATTTTTTCAAGTCTTTCATTCATGTAGAGTTGCCAAAGGGGCACGCCCTCTCCCCTAAGAAAATAAGTCTTAAATCCTCCTCATGTCATACAATGTCACTACAACTGTTATTACCATGAGGGCGTGCCCTCAAGGGGTGGACGTCCTGAAAAGGCGCGTTCTTACCCTACGAGGGTAAGCCCCAATCATTTCTCACATTTGACATATCCCTAATTACATTTTAGATATCCTAATTGAATTTTTAATTGATTCGAACTTAGCCTAAAAATCCGTTATCAAATTTTGACTATAATAGTTTGTAGCAAATATGAACATAAAATTAATATTGAACTCTGCAAATATGCCCCGCTGAATTCCTGCGGTATTTTAACGTAACACATTAACAGATTCATCGAAATAATTTAGGTTCACTAACACTTGTAGTACAGTCTTGATAAAACTGAAATTGTTCATCCATAAATTCGAGTGAGCATTTCTTGGTTCAGGACGGAAAACTGAACCAAAAAATGAAAAAACCGGTTCTGATTTTGGTGCTATTTCTAAAATATTCATTTTTCAGTTCGTAATAATGTCATTTTTTCCTATTGCAGGTGTGAAATCAGTGGAAACAGAGCTGAGTTGCGGAAAAGTAATGGTGACCGGATCAATGGACGAAGACAAGCTAGTGCATTACATATACAGACGTACTAGAAAACACGCCAAAGTTGTCCCACAACCCGAACCCGAAAAGCCACAAGAAGAAGCAACAAAACCCGAAGAAGAGAAGCCACCGGCACCTGAAGAAAAGAAAGAAGAAAGTGGCAGCGGTGACGAGAAAAAAGAGGGAGACAATCCCCCTGCATCACCACCGCCACCAGTAGAAGAAAAGAAAGACGGTGGAGACAGCGCGGTCGGAGAAGCCAAGGAGGAGGAAGTAGTGATGATCAACACAATAAATGATGAACAAATAATGATGCAAAGATTGATGTATAGCAGTGAATATTATCAGCCAATGTACATGATTGAAAAAATCCCACCAGCTCCTCAGTTGTTCTCAGATGAAAATCCAAATGCATGTATCATTTCATAGATAATTATTACAAAAAGAAATGTAGCCAGTTTCAATTTTTGATCATTGAACTAGTTGCTGCAGCTAGCTAGCTGTGGGGTTGCATAACAGCTTCCTAATTAGTGCTTCTGTTTAGCGTCGACCATATATGTTAAACATCTATTTTTTAGTTAAATATTTATGCCCCGTAAATCATTTAAGAGCATCTTTAACCATATAGACCTTTTAGCTAAAATTCAAAAAAAAAATACCTTAAATAAGAATTATAAAGATTTTGTAAAATTTTGTCAACTCAAATGGGACAAAACCCTTAAGTAAAAATTTAGATAATCCTTACAGGTTGGCTATATTTGTCGAACCTCTAGTCTGTAGTAAAATTACACATCATCTATTGTCATATTAAAATAATATATTTCATTTATAACAACTTAAAATAATAATAACATACTATTTTTTTTTTTGAGGGTAAACGTACTTGCGTTATATTAAATCAAATGTGATTACATCCATGAGGAAGTTAGGAACATGCTCCCACTCCTGAAAATCTGACATAGAATGAGAAACCCTAGCCAAGGCATGAGCAACACCATTCGCAGATCGGTGCACAAACTGAACTAGCATACTATCAAAATGCTTTAATCCTGCTACACAATCATCGACTATAGAATGAAAATAAGACCTTCCTGAACCATTTTGGCAAGCATCTGCTAATAACTTCGAGTCTGTTTGAAAATACATCGAGTAAACCCATTATTTTTCACCCAAGATAGTACCTCTTTGAGACTCAGTGCCTCTGCCTCTCTTGGTGACCATACACCCGGAATCTGTGTACACATTGCTCGCAGAAGCCGGCCTGATTCATCCCTAATCACCCCTCCAACACCAATTGCGGATATGCTTTCAAATACAGCAGCATCAAGGTTAACTTTTACCCATCCTTCTTGTGGCCTTTGCCAACTTCTCGATCTTGAGTTCGTTGCAATGTTACTTCTAGTATTTTGAGCCTGGGCTGTCTTCCACTCTGCAAGCAAATTCAAAACAGCATTTTTTATTCCGAATACAGACACCTCAACCTTATTCCATACCCACTTATTCCTTCGGTTCCAGATATTCCAGCATACCAGTGCTAATAATGCACACTGCTCCTGTGTCCCAGTAGCAAAGAGACGTTTGATCATATGGAAAATTTCTTCTCCTGGTATCGTTTGAACCCAGTGTGTCATGTTAAAAGAGTTCCAAACTTGTCTAGCAAAACTACATTCGAACAACACATGCCTTGTACTTTCATCGTCCACTCGACACCAAGTACATTTACGATCTATGTCTACTCTTTTATCATTCAAGGATGTTGCAGTGGGTAAGCACAATCTGCAGACCCTCCATAGTAAGACTTTCACCTTCCCAGGGACCATTAGATTCCATACTTTTTTCCAAAATGGTGCATCCACCGTATCACATTCCCCTGCCAATTTACGGTAGCCACTTTTCACAGTAAAAACTCCCTTACCATCGAACAACCAGAGCCATGAATCTTTCTTGTTGCTGTTTGATAGTGGAATATTCTTGATCAATCGAACGTCTCTATCATTAAAGATATCATTCAAGACCTCCTCATCCCATCCCCTATCCTGCATTTGCATAAGATTTGTCACCTTTATGTCTTTAAGTTCCGAGGGCATGGTTGTTGTTACGTATCCATTATCTGCACTTGGGAGCCACGGTACCTTCCATACAAACGTATCCTCTCCTGTACCTATGCTCCGTCGACACCCTTTTTTCAACACCTCTTGGCCAGTCATAATACTTCTCCACATGTAATTTGGGTTCTCTCCGATCTGAGCATCCAAAAATTCACCATTTGGGTAGTAACGTGCCTTCATAATTCTTGTAACCAGTGGGTTCGAGTCATTTAATAAGCGCCATCCTTGTTTAGCTAGCATCGCAATGTTAAACTTCTTTAGATCCTTGAATCCCAAACCTCCACCCTCCTTAACAGTACATAATTTTTCCCAAGCCATCCATCGTATCCCCTTCCTTCCAGTTCCACTTTCCCACCAAAAACCATTCATGTTGCGCTGAATTTTATTACAAACCTCCGCAGGTATGAGTAACAGGTTCATCCAGAAGTTTGGGATTGACTGAGCTCCTGTTTTCAACAATATTCCTTTCCCTGCTTTAGACAGTGTTTTGTTTTCCCAGCCTTTAAGCTTCGTACCAACTCGATCAGCTAAAAAACTAAACACCTCGTTCTTTCTTCTCCCCACTTCCATTGGCAAACCCAAGTACTTCCCTGGGCTTCTACTCTCAGCAACTTCCAGAATGGTACAGATCTTTTCTCGTATTGGAACAGATGTGTTCGGGCTAAATGTGATGGCAGACTTATTAAAATTAACCACCTGACCAGATACTGTAGCATCTCATATCGTGTCATTATATTCTTCATGGTCTTCGCTTCTCCTTCATTTGCTTTGAAGAAGAAGTAGCAATCATCGACAAATAATAGATGTGAGATCGGTGGTGCTCCCCTAGCAATGCTACACCCGTGAATCAGTCCCACTTCTTCATGCCTTTGGATGATCGCGCTCAAAGCCTCAGCACATAAAATATATAGGTAAGGGGAGATAGGATCTCCTTGCTTCAGCACATAAAATATATATGTTTTTAAAATATAGCCAACTATTATAGTCAACTCCATCGAAGCACAATCCGTTACAAGTTCAACAAATTTTACATAATCAATATTTTAGACTATTTTAGTTAATCATTTTAACCAAAACCGTTGAAGATGCTATAAGTAGCTCATAATATCGTATGCGCTGAAATGTAAGCAAATCTCAATTTCAGTTACTTATCAAAAAGTGAGTTTTATAGCGTCTTGTTATAACAATTTGTTCTTTTTAAAGTACTCCGCGTGTCTAGTGGGTAAGGCTGATCATTTATCGTTCCATATTTTGAGTTTGATAACGTTTATTTTTGAGATTTGTTAAAAACATATAATCATCCCGAAAATATGACAATTAAGAAGTCTGAGTAACGAGAAAAGCTACATTTACCGAATTGGCCTCAAAATATTTGCTCCGAGTGAAGAAGCAAACTCCAGTACTGTTTGTCACATAGGATACATGACAACTACCAAGTCAAGCAAAATTTGGTAGCGTCGTTCATAAGAGAATGTGCTCATAGACATTTTGACTAATCCGTCAATTTTGTAACATACCCCGTATGTATTTTCGAGCAAGGATTTCTTTCGACGAAAATGTGCCCATAGACATTTTGACTAATCCGCAGAAGGAAACTTCTACTTGGGTAGATAAGAGAAAATTTAGTTTTAGATTTAACAAGAAAACTAAATGAACCATATATAAATATAATTTTTTGTTTTAAAAACAACTAACCAGTCCCTCACCTCTTACAACTCATTACCCCATGAGCTTCTTATTTCCATAATCATATCGTATTATTGAATCTCAGAAATTTCGCCATGGTTAATCTGTAAATAAATAATTGCATTGTAACTTTATTTTAGTGACTTTGCTATTTTCTCTGTCGAAATGATATTAAAAATGCTTTATTTTCCGGTGTGATTTCAAATCCATGTGTTAGGTAACGTAGGCGCCTACGTGGTCGCAATGTTCATCCAACACGGCTTCTAGCTAGTTTATACTTAGGCGGCAGCATATTTAGGAGTATTACGCAGTGTTGTAAAAAACGGGAATCGGAGTTAATCGGTGAAGACGCCGGGTAATCGGGGATTAATCGGAATGATTAATCGGAATAAATTTAATAATATTTTTTATATACATTTATATTTATATATATAATTGTTTCGTTATTCAACTAAACATATGTTATTATCATATATTTATGCAAACATGTTAAAAATGTTATATAATTGTAATAAATAAAATTTTGAAGGTTTAACTTTTCAATTAGAGATCAATTTAAGATGAAAAATTAAGAGAATTTACGATTTAGGCATCTAAAATTATAATTATATGTACTAAAATAATGTTTTATTCTATTGTTTAATCAAATTTCTAACTTTTAAATTTTTAATTATTTTTTTAAATTTTAACTATTTTTTAATAATTAGCCCGATTTTTTACCGATTAATCCGATTTTTGACCGATTCAGCCGATTTTTGACCGTTTTTCTGAAAAAACGATTAATTGACCGATTTTCGCTTAATCAGTTCGGTGGCCCGCCGTCTAGCGATTAATCGGCGATTAATCCTAATTAATCGCCGACTTTTAGAACACTGGTATTACGTAATTAATTAACTTGGAATAAATGAAAGCTAATTATTATTATTATTTTTCTTTTATTTGTTAAGTTCGGCAAGTAGATAAACTGGAAAAGAAATCAATTTAAGTACTCCAAGTAACCTCAAATCAAATTGTATAATTTGAGTTACGCTAGTCTTAGGCATGAAAAATATTTCTCAAACACCTTCTAATACTTCAACTTTTAAACAAATGGTGAAATGTGGATCAGAAAGTGAGCTGAGAATGACTGGATTAATGATAAGAATAATGTCAGGGGTACTAAATTTTTTTATTTTTTGGCTAATTCGTGAGAACTAATTAATTGATTCTCAAAATGTTTCTAAAATACACATGACAGGTTCCTCATTTGTTGCAATAATAAAATAGATTTCATGGATTCAAATGAACAACATCAATCAAAAAAATTCAAATGGTCTCATCAACCCTGTCATGTCATTTGAAAACAATTATTTTTGTACCCAATTTTGTATTTTTAGCACTACTCTATAAAAATAATTAGCGATAATTTACAAAAAGAGTAAACTTCAAAATTTAAACAATTTTTTTCCCGAGTTTGAACTAACTCGTAAATTTTGAGGGATTAGTCGTAAAAAATTAATAATTTTATTATTAGCATGATTTTTGTTCTTGTAAACATGAAATATTTTTGTATTTCATTACAGGTTACATAAATTTAAGCATTGTATGTCTCAGCAATTCAGCATCCAAACCTTTGATCTTTGATCAGCAACAACTAACATGGCTTGGTGTCAGTTTTGAGTCCTTGTGACCCTGTGAGTTATTATGACTCGTACATAAAAATCAAAAGTACCTTCAACTGCTTTCAAAAATAATTATTTTTAATCAAAACAAGTTAATTAAAATAGATAATAGGTCAATAGATAATTAAGCGTGTGGGGACCAGAAAGGCACGAACTTTGGCCTTCATTCATTATTCCTACCCACCTATAAATAATCAGCTAACCAAAATAAACCTTCCACATTCAGGTTTTCAACTACCACGTTCCCAGGGTTCGCTTCTACATTTTGTTCTGCGTATACAGACATCTTGGAACATCTCTCTCTCTCTCTGAGTCTCTCTCTCTCTGAGTCTCTCTCTCTCTCGGAGTCTCTATATAAAGGAAACAAGGGAGAGATGATAAGGGTGGGGAGAATGGTGGAGTTCTTGGAAGAATACAGAGTTTTCCTGTCAATACTGAGACAAGAGCTCTTGATATCAAGGCGGACGCCTCAGGCTTCTGCTGTTGCTTCTGATACAAATGTTTCTCATTTTTTTGTTTACTTCTGAGCCACTCCATCTTCTTTTTTCTTCACCATCATCCAAATGATTTAATGTGATTCTTTCATGTCTGTTAATTTAAACGGCCCGTCACCTCTGCTTTTGCTGGAGGTCTTGTAAAATTTAGTCTTGTATTATTATTTCTTTCTTTTTCGGTTATATTTTACGATAATATGATGAAACTTTACACTGCTCGAACTGATAATGTGGAGTACATTTTTGAATAATCATATATTTTAAATTACAGGTATCTTTATTCTTCAATGATGTTTAAATGATTTAAGATTTTTCCCTTAAAAAATGATTTAAAATTTATAATCAAAACAAAACAAAAGGAATGGTCAGTTGGTCAAACACAACCGTATTATTGGAGATGTCATGTGTGATGTGCCCAACTTTCTCAACTTCTAAGACATGATGGTTGGATTGGTTGCTCTACAATTATGTAAAAAAACAAAATAGATTTAGACCATCTCTCGCATAATAGTTATGATTCAAAATTCAAATTTTAGATCATTAATTAATCCAAATTATTATTTATATATTATAGTGTTTAACTTAAAAGTGTATGCATGCGCATATTTTTTACTTTTTTTTTTATTTTAATTAAAAGTTTAGAAACTTTATAAGTATTTTAGTAAATTGTCATTGGTTACAAGAAAGTCAAAATCTATAAGGTAAACAAGTTAAAATTTCTTTAAAAAATGCCGACAAAGATGGTTGAAATTGAGCAAATGAAGGGATTTTTGTTGAAACTTATATAGTACACAACTTCTTGATGAACTTTCATCGTTTACTAGGACTTTTACGTTTGACGTGAAATAAAGAAAAAGGAAAAAGTGGAAGTTGATTAGATTAGATTTGTAATCTGCCGAATACAGATGAGATTCTGAGAAACAAAAACCAACACCAAAAAAAGCACTTTGATAACTATTGCTTGCCCTTTCAAAGATAAGACCTTGAAAATCTGTAAACATCAGCCAATTATTTTGGGCTCATTTGCTTGAGAAGATCACGGGAGGTGACCCCCAAAAGATACGAACGGCCTAATATTTCTACGCTTTTTATTAATACAAAATATTGCTATGGTTTTTGACTTTTGTTAATACAATTTCAATTTTTTTGATAAAATTATTTTAATACAAAAAGTCAAGTTATATGAAGATCACATTTCAATCACGAAGATTATATATGTTTTGCAAGCAAAATCTTGCAAAACGTATTTTATTAATTATGTTATATAATCATTAGTATTTTAGTGATTTTTTTTCAAAATAATATATGTTTTGTAAGTATAACATTGCAAAATATATTGTTCTGCAAAATATATTGAGTTTTGCATAACATCGGTATTTAGTTTGCAAAACATATATGATTTTCAAGATTTTTAATGAAATAATGATTTTAATAGAATTTTTTTTTGCAAAATAATACGTTTTGCTATTTTTTTTATATTATAAAATATGATCTATATATATTGCGATATTTTGATTGCATAATACTTATGATCTCTAAGTCTCCAATAAAATAGTGGTATTCATATATCTTTTCTATAATTAACATAGAATTACATAAAATGATAAATAGATATACTCTTTTAATTAAAATAATAATTAAAATATTAAAATAACTTGTAATTGCACAGATTTTACGAAACAATTGCTATGTAATTGCTATGAACTTTGTCTCGTATTATCGGTTGATTTGATTGAACAATGACGTAACATGTATGTAAGGAGATCACAAAATAAAATCATCTGCATCTAAATTTATTGGAAAGGAAACAAAACACGTTATGCTGTGTCCTACAAATCAGATAATTCCAAAACTTTGCTTAAAATTTGCATCAAGTGAAAAACAAAATCGGAGTCTTAACTGTAATTTGAAAGGGTGATACTTCCAATTTGATATTTTTTTTTTTTTTTTTGTAGTTTTTAATTCCGATTCGAGTGAGGTTAGAAATTTCAAATTACATTCAACGTTTGAGACTCATTTAAATTGGTTTTGTATTTTTGCCATTTTACTTGAGTTAACTATAGTTGTTTTTTTTACAAGAACTACATTTATCTTTTAGAAGTAAATGAAATCGTAAAATAACATTCAAATGTTGCTTTTTGATCAAGATGATATTCTAAGGCTATTTCGTCTGTTTCTTTTCTCTAGATTTTCTTTTTACAAATTGTGTTACTGATCAACATATGTTTTCGGTTATTTTTTTGCTGGGTTAATACTTATATATTCACTTAAGTTAGACGAGTATAAAAAAGCTTCTAATATAAATACATGAGAAATATTATTATAATTACAGTTGTTGATCAAATATTTACAATTTTGTTATTAAAATATAATAGGTACTTATATGATTCTCCTAATTATGTATTTAGGGGCATTTTTTTCTCTTTTCTCTTTTTATTATATTTGTATTTTCAAATTACCAATCATTATATTCTTTTTCATATAAAATAAATATTCTCACACCCAGTTAGATCAAAATTAAACATCAAGCATAATATTTATATATTTACTAGTTTACTAACTCGCGCTTCGCATCGGCTTTATAAAAATTTTCTAACATAATATTTATATATTTTTAAATAAAATAATAATTCTAACATAAAATTAAGGTTTTCTTTTGAATTCTATGTTTCATCTTGATCATTTACCAAACTTTTGAATAAATATAGAAGAGGACAATTGTTTAATATTTTCATTATTTTAATATTATATCAAATATTTGTACATTTGTCCCCATTTTTATTTTTCTCAAAATTTATATTTCAACTTCTATTTTAAAATACATGATATAAAATCAATATTAAATTTTAGCAAATAACATGATATTCCTAATGAATCGATATCTCGTTAAACATGTTTTTTCTCCTAGTGACCCGCTTTCTCGTTCGCTCGTTGTTACCAAATCTAAGTAGGTAACAAACTAATTTATTAGATAAATTACATCATCTATTAATCAATTTTATTATGTCATAAATTTTAATTTAAGTATTTCTAAAAAAATTTAATTTTTATTGTTTAAAATATAGGTACTCGAGAAAATAAATGAAATGAAATTTAAACTTTTATATTTTACTAGCTTATATCCCGTGCGATGCACGGTCTTCTTTAATATTTTCTTATTTTTTATTTAGATTTTAGTTATTATATATAATTTGATAAAATTTTAATATATATATATATATATTGGATTTATAAATCTAACAATATAATATTTAAATTTAATATATTATTGATGTAATCAATATTAGTATTTTAGATATTAAAATATAAAATATTTCAAAATAATAGATTTAATTATTCATATTTTTTTACTCTTAAAAATCTAAAAAGGTGCTTGTTCAATATACCGAGTTTGTTTGAATATACTATTACTTTTATTTTCATTAATTATCTCGTTTAAATTGAATGTTAAAAAAATTATAATAAACATGAATTTCATAAGTTTAATATAATAATATTACCAATATATCTATCTTTTGCCCGTGTTATTTTTAATTTGAACATGAGTTGTTTCAGTTAAAAAAATATAAAACAGGTAATATCCTTATTAACAATTATATAAAATTATATTAATTTTTTTTATATATACGTCGTCTGCATTACTTTTAGAAAATTAGTTGTTTAAGTTAGAAAATATAAAAGACGTAATTTGTTTAGCTGAAAAAAATAACTTGTTATTTATTAATATTTATATAAAACAATATTACCATTTACATGTATTATATTTAGAAGATAAGTTGTTTTATTTAGAAAATATAAAACACATAATGTGTTTTAGCTGTCGGTTATAAATATATAATAATATTACCATTATATATATATATTGGCCCGTCTTATTTTTAGAAAATGATTTGTTTTAGTTAAATAGATATATGAAATAGGTAATATGTTTTAGCTGAAAAAGGTAATTGGTTATCAATAACTTGGTTTCCATATATGTGTCCTATTTATAAGATGAGTTGTTTTAGGTAAAAAATATATAAATAATGTGTTTTAGCTGAAAAAGGTAATGGTTATAAATATATAATAATATTACCATATTATATATATGTTGCCCGTTTTATTTTTAGAAGATAAGTTGGTTTAGTTTAAAAAAAATATAAAATAGGTAATGTAGTGAAAAAAGGTAATTGGTTATTAATAAATTGATTATAGATAGGCCCGTGAATCGGCCCAAATACCGACCGACCGACCAACCGACCGACCGACCAAAACTTTTAATGTTTCGTCTTTAATAATATAGTATAGATTTTATAGCGTCTCACAAACTCAAATCATCTCATTTATTATTTTTCTCGATTAAAAGATAGTAAAAAGGAAATTAGTATATAAATTGGACTTATAGAGTAAATTTAGGAGAATCTTAATATAATATACTTAGTTTCCTGCATTAGAAGATACTAGGAAGAATTAGTAAATAAATTGGACTTGAAGAGAAAGTTTAGGGGAATATTAACATGGCATGTTTAGCTTCCTTCTTTCAAAGATATTAGGAAAGAAAATTAGTAAATAAATTGGGTCGGTAGATAACGTTTTTTAGTTTCCACCGTTAGAAAATAGTAAAAAAGAAATTGAAAATTTATCTAATATTTAATTTTTATTAATTCAAAAATTAGAAAAAAAATAAATTGAAACGATTTGAGAGGCGCCATCTCACGCTATGTCTTTTCCTCCTTCTAGTATAATAATAGAATATATTAGTATAGATAAAGATATATATTTATATATATTATTCTCATTTATATATAGGATATATATATCCTATGTTAGTAAGTATATTCATAAATAAAGGAGAATGTTAAAAATGTAAATTTAGTTTCCTCCATTAATAAGATTTTAGAGCGAAAAATATTAAAATTTTATATTTTTTTTTCCTCCATTAGTAAAAATTTAAAAAACAATTGAGATATTTTTTAATAAAAAAATTAGGAGAATATTAAAATTTTATATTTAATTTCCTTTATTAGTAAAGTTTTTAGAGGCACAAATATTAGAATCGTATATTTTATTTCCTCTATTAGTAAATATTTTAAAGTCAATTGAGATATTTTCGAATCTATAATATTAATAATTCAAAAATTAGAGAAAATTAGAAAAATAGATCGAAGCGATCTGAGAGGCGTCAAATATAGGATAATATTAAAATTGTATATTTTGTTTCCTGCATTAGTAAAAATTTAAAAGACAATTGAGATATTTTCTAATAAAAAAATTAGAATAATATTAAAATTGTATATTTAGTTTCTTATTTTAGTAAAGTTTTTTAAAGGCAAGAATATTAAAATCTTATATTTTGTTTTCTCAATTAGTAAAGATTTTAAAGTTAATTGAGATATTTTCGAATTTTTAATATTAATAATTCAAAAATTGGAGAAAAATAGAAAAATAGATCGAAGCGATTTGAGAGGCGCCACCCAACGCCCATGTCTTTTTCTTTATATAAGTACTAGTCGACTAAGCCGCGCTTCACACCGGTCTTATAATTTTTTTGTAAAATTTTAAATATTAACTATTTAAGAAAAAAAAGTTTATATTAGCCGTTTCATTGAAAATTTTGGTTTTCAGGTTTTCGATCATTTTAATTAATAAATAATACGAATAATAGAAAATTGCATTTTCTAACCAAAACATATTACTCCCTCCGTCCATTTAGATTCTTAACATAACTTTAAGTTAGGTTAAAAACCTAAATAAAAAATAAGTTATGAAACTATACTTTTTAGAGTCTTAAAATTCATGCTAAGTTTTCTATCACGGGGGAGTCCCTTTTGATTAAAAAAACACTATGTTTTATAAACACACCTAAAAATATTAATAATATCATAGTTTTCAATCATTAAAAACATGTTACTTTTTAATTAAAACATACTACCTTTTATAAACACACATAAAAATACTAATTATATTATATTTTTCAATCATTAATGTATTTTTTTTTAAATTAACGTGTTACCTTTTAATTAAACAATATTACATTTTCCAAACACACCTAAAAATATCAATTGTACAATATCCTTCAATTATTAATACACACCCAAAAATACTTTACACGATATCTTTCAATAATTAATAATATATATAACTCATTAATACATCGAAATATATCTTTTAATTATTTAATTAATAAAATATATCTAAAAACCCATAAATGGTATAGGTTATAAACTAGTCTATACTATTATATATAGAATAAACATTAAAACTTTGGTCTGTCAATAACATCATATTTTTACTTAATTACCTTTACTGATTTATAAAAAAAAATTAAATAATAACATTATCTGTTTATAACCAATTACATTTTCAGCTAAAATACATTATAATTTTTTTCTAACAAAACCCCTCCTTTTCCAAAAAATATCACGGACAATTTTTTTTTTCCAAAGTACTTTTCCTATTTTTCTTACTAAAATCTCTCTTTTTTTCTAAAAATATCACGGGCAAACCCTTTATTTATTTATTTCAAAACATATTTTTATGCTTTTAATTTTAAAAAAAGTTTACATATTTTATCATGCGTACTTATTTTTTTTAACAAATGCAATTAATTAAATATGAAAACGTAAATAATATAGTAACAAATATTAAAAATAATCTGTGCATTGCACGGATTTTAAGCTAGTATATATAAATAGTGAACATAATATATTACAATGTAACATATATAAATAATAAAATAAACTATTGACATGTTTTTATGTTGATTTTGTATCATATTTGCAGTAATATGAATTTAAGTATTAACCACCACTTAATTCTTCAACCATTCATATTATCACAAAAAATAAAAAAATAAAAATAAATATCCCTGGACTTTATATACTGATTTTGTGTCATATTTTTTGAATCGACGCCCGTTGCATAAATACATATAAATAAAAAATACTAAAAATATACGCATTAATAAAATTTAAGTATTAACCACCGCTCAAACTTCAACTATTAGCATAAATTACAAATTTCTTAAGTATCCCTGGACTTTATATGCCGATTTTGTGTAATACTTTCTTGAATGCACTAAATACATATAAATTAAAAATACTAAAATTAAGCAATAATAAAGATTTAAGTATTAACCACCAATTCAAACTTCAATTATTTGTATTCTCACAAAATTACAAATTTCTTAAATATTCTTAGACTTTATAATAAAACATTTTTGTACGTACATGTGCATCATTTTAATATAAAAGATTATCATGAAAACATAATCAGTTTTTATATAATCATTATCCTTCTTGTGAATTTAAGATTAAATTCTAAATAGTATTATAATATAAAGATAAAATCCTAAATAAGATTGTAATATAACGTTATAATAAAGATTAAATTCTAAAAAATGTTGATTTTTATATATTTATTGTTATTCGAATCTAAGTAAGATAATTTATTTTTATTCAATTAAAATAGTGAAACTCTATAAAAATTGATTAAAACTTAAATAAGATCCAAGTTAGTTGAGAAAAAAATTAATATTTGTTTAATTAAATTTTAAATAAGATTGACTTTAATATATTTATTGACTTCCCTAAAAATTTGAGTGTAAATAAGGAATGTCTTTCTTAAAAATTCGAATGTAAATAAGGAAACTTAATCTTATTGAATTAAAATTGAAGAGCTCTAGAAAAATAGATAAATATTTTTCGGACAATCCGAGAGCTCACGGGGTTTTCCTTTATATATATAAAGAAATGGGCTCTGAAAAAAAAATATTAGATGTAAATAAGGAATTTCAATTTTATTGAATTAAAATAGAGAAGCTTCCTTTATATAATATAAAGATAAAGAAATTAAATTATAAATATGATTGACTTTTCTATATTTATTATCTTTCCTATAAATTAGAATGTAAATAAGGAAATTGAATTTTATATTAGGTTTATATAAGCCAACTTGTCTTTAAAAAGTATTACATTTTCTACAATTGAGGAGTTAAAAAAGGAATTTTCAACTTTTAATAGAATGTAAATAAGAAAATTGAATTTTATATTAGGTTTATATAAACCAACTTGTCTTTAATAAGTACTACATTTTCTACAATTTTGGAGCAAAAAAAGAAAATTTCAATTTTTAATATTTAAAATAGAGAAGCTCTAAAAAATTGGATAAATATGAATCGAGCGATTCTATAGCTCCTGGGTTTTCCTTTATATATATAAAGATAAAGACTAGTCGACTAAGCCGCGCTTCGCAACGGCCCTATAATATTTTTGTAAAATTTTAAATATTAATTATTTAATAAAAAATATATAAATATATATCTATACTATCTTATAATAGACGAAACATTAAAAATTTGGTCGTTCGGTTGGTACTTAGTGATTGTACTTAATTAACCTTACTTATTTTAAAAAAAATATTAAATAATATTATTATTTATAACCAATTAACTTTTCAGCTAAAATACATCAATTTTTATATTTTTTCTAACAAAATCCCCTATTTTTCTAAAAAGATCACCGTCAATTACCTTTTTTAACTAAAACATGTTAATTTTTTTATTTTTCCTTTATTAAAATACCTCCTTTTCAAAAAATGTCATGAACATATGCTTACTTATTTATTTCAAAACATATTTTAATACCTTTTATTACGGGCAATTACCTTTTCAACTCAAACATATACTTCATCTATTTTTTCTTACTAACCCCCCCCCCCCCCCCCAAAAAAATATCACGGGCAAAACGTTATTTTTTATTTTAAAACCTATTTTAATACTTTTAATTATTTAAAAAAGTTTAACACGTCTACTTATTTTTTTTAACAAATGCAGTTAATAAAATATTAAAAAGTAAACAATTATTAAAAAGAATCGATGCATCGCACGTGTTTAAGTTAGTGTATATAAAAAGTGAACACAATATTTTACAAAGTAACATACATAAACAATAAAATAAACTATTAATATATTTTTATGCCGATTTTGTATCATATTTTCTTTTGTCGACACCCGTTTCATTGAATACATATAAAACATATGCACTTAATAAATATAAGTATTAACCATCACTTAATTATTCAACCATTCATATTATTACAAAAATTACGAATTTCTTAAATGTTCTTAGACTTTATATGTCGATTTTATATTATCATAATAATAAAGACCGTATATATAATAATAATAATAATAATAATAATAATAATAATAATAATAATAATAATAATAATAATAATAAAGAGTGTATATATAATAATGAAAATTTGATTTGGTTTATAATTTTAAGCCAGCTTGTCTTTAATAAGTATTATTTTTTAAATTTAGGTCCTAGGAAATTTTAATTATTAACATTTAAAATAGAAACTGACTTGTCTTTAATAAGTATTACCTTTTCTAAAATTTAAGAGCTAAAATAGATATTTGTCTTTAATAAGTATTATCTTTTTTACAATTTAGGAGGTAAAAAAGGAAATTTCAATTTTTAACATTTAAAATAGAAGTCAACTTGTCTTTAATAAATATCATTTTTTCTATAATTTAGGAGCAAAAAAAGAAAATTTGTTTTTTATTATTTAAATGACAGGAGTTCTAGAAAATTAGATAAATATGAATCAAGCGATTCTAGAGTTTTTTCCTTTATATATATAATAAAAGAGATATTGATTGACTAGTCGACTAAGCGACATTTCGTAGCGGCCTAATAAAATATTTTCTTAAATCTTTAAATATAAATTTATTAAGATAAAAATTGTGAAACTAATATTTATAACATAATATAAATTAGTAAAAGTAATATGTATTCTACAAATTAAATATGCATAAACAATGAAATAAACTATTCACATACTTTTTCATTTATACCGATTTGGATAACGTTTTCTTGAGTCGACACCCGTTTTAAATAAATATATGTATATTAACGATAAACAATAACAAAAATTTAAGTACTAAAATAGATTTTTTTGCTATCATCTTCTCATTTATATTCTTGTATTTTTAAAAAATTCAAAAATATGTATTTATTTTGTATAAACTGAAAAGAATTATTTACTTTGTATGTGAACTATAGTCGAATAACATATTCATATTTTTTATCTAGGGATAATTTGCTTTATTGAGCCTGTCAAAAATTATTTACTTTAGTGAGACACTCAAAACACTTCACCCCGGCCCCTCTCTCCATCCCTCGATTCCCTGTCCTGGAGTTAATATAAGTTCACCTGATATTTTTTGAAAGTTAATGACCCATAGAGAAATTAAAATTGAGTAAAACTGTATAAGAACATCATATCAATGTATCATAAATAGCCACTTTGATTTTTAGCATGCATTTCAAAGTGTATAAAATAAATATTTACGTACAATATTATCTTATAATTTATCGTATTTTTTTTCTAAATTTTAATTTAACATAAAAGGAAATGAATATCTAAATAATGTTTTCTCACTCCAAAACATGTGTAAAAAGAATGAAAGTAAATGACTAAGAGAGTATTGTCAGAACTGATCCGATGAATTTGGAACTTTATTTACGCTAAGGAATGAATTTGGAACTTTTTAAAACATATCTCATGCTTAGAGCTGCTTAGTTAAAACCTGTACAATCTATACTTAAACTTAATTGAAAATAATTAATATCATTAAGGAAATTAAAATATAGTCCCTATGTTTCAGGCTCTGGAGAATGAACCGAACTCGAACGTAATGATGTAATAATTGATAGAGAAAGATACTATTTGCACAAAAAGATATGAGCTAATAAAGAAAGATAACACAGAGAATATTTGTGGAATTCTTGAACTTGTCAATTCAGTTTTCACCGATCATCCATGTGCACCATATATGATTGAACCTAGTACCAAACATAAATTAAATGACTACATTGTCCTTAACACAATACTGAACATAATTAAACAGAAATGATAGAACAGGAATAAAATGGAAGTGGTCCAAACATTTTCCAGATGCCATCAATTCCAGCTGTGACAATAATCATCCACATTCTTGCACACTCATTCTTTAGCTTTGCCCACACCAGCAAATGACAAACACACTCTCCTTATTGACACATCAGACTAGATACTGCATTACACTCCCTCAAGCTAAGCAGGAGATGAGTGAACTGCTCCAAGCTTGTTGATGAGATAATAGTGTTGCTTAACAAACAGGGGCTTAGTCATCACATCTGCAACTTGATTATAAGAAGGCACATGACTGGTTTCAATCAATCCTGTTTTGATTTTGTCTCTGATGAAATGACAATCCACTTCAATGTGTTTTGTCCATTCATGAAGTACAGGATTAGCGGCAATAGAGAGGGTTGCAAGATTATCACAGTTTAAGAGAGCATGAGGTAGATTCTTTATCCCCATATCTTTCAAGAGTGCAGTAAGCCATGTGATTTCACAAGCAGTTAGAGCCATGGCCCTATACTCTGCTTCTGCAGTAGACCTTGCAACCACCTGTTGCTTCTTTGCTTTCCAGGATAGAGGTGAATTCTCAAGGAGAAGACAGAATTCAGATGTGGACTTTCTAGTTACAGGGCAGTTAACCCAATCACTATCACTATAGGCATGTAACTGAACAGCAGATGAAGTGGCTAGACGTATACCTTGACCAGGATTGCCACTGAGATACCTCAACACTTTCTTAGCAGCTTGCATATGACTAGAGGTAGGTTGTTGCATGTATTGGCTCAGAATATGAACAGAGAATGTAATATCTGGTCTTGTAACTATCAAGTAGATAAGCTTTCCCACTAGTCTTTGATATGGTTGAGGATCCATCAGAGGATCACCCTTGGTAGGAGTAAGCTTTAGATGAGTGTCCATTGGTACTTTGAGAGGAGTAACATTCAACATGTTGAATTCTTTAAGAAGATCAAGGGTGTATTTTTTATGTGACAGAAAGAAGTCTGCTTCAGTTCTGCTGATTTCAATGCCTAGAAAATAGGTAACTTTTCCCAAATTCTTCATGTGAAACACAATAGACAAGTAATGCTTCAGGTGTGTCATCTCAGTTTGTGAATTGCCAGTTATAAGCAAGTCATCTACATATATAAGAACAAGAGTAATGGCATCACCAATCACCTTTGTGAACAAGCTATAGTCTGTCTTTGACTGTGTATACCCCAGTGATTCTAAGACTTGAGAGAGCTTAGTAAACCATTGCCTTGGTGCTTGTTTCAAGCCATACAAGGCCTTGAGTAGTCTGCACACCAGATTTGTGTTTTTCTCCAATATAGAGGTTGCAGTTTGAGCTGAAATTCTATCTCCATAGCAATTGTATCCTTGAGGTAACCTCACGTATACTTCTTCGTCCAAGTCACCATGCAAGAATGCATTGGTGACATCCATTTGGATGGTGGCCCAGTTCTGAATTGCTGCTACTGCTAGAATTGTCCTCACTGTTGTTAACTTTGCAACTGGTGCAAATGTCGAATAAGATTTCTGAAAAATATCTAGAATTTTTTAAGTTCTTTGAGACGAGTTGCTACACATTTTTCAAATATAAAATTAATTATAAAAACATATATTTTAAACAATTTTGCAATCCACTAAAATGAATAATCACGATTTATTCATTCATTTATTGATTCTGTGATAAATTAATATATTATTCTTGTACTTGATATACCTTTATTTCATGTATGATAAATTTAAGTATATAAATGATATTTTAATGATGAACATGTAAATTTATATATATCTAATGTATATTTTATGTGTAACAAGTGTATTAACAAAAATATATAATAAAAATGAAATTTTGCTTGATTTTAATTTGATTTTTATTCGAGTCAAGATGAAATCGGACTTTTCTGAAGAACAAGCTAACATTTTATCACCGACTTTGCTCAAAAGAATAAGGTTCATTGAATGTTTTAAATCCGACCAAAATTGGATGGAACCTTTTCGGGTCATGATTAATCGGGTTTTGTCCAAATTTGCTCAAAAAATTTGTGTAATGACTAATTAAATTAATTTTTTAATGGATTTTATTTTAATTTATAACACAAAATTTTGTTGTAATATTATCATTTCTTTCAAAATCACATCGTTTGCCTTTAAATATAAAATTATTCTATTTATTTGAATTATTATAATTATATATTATGATTAAATAGCTTATAAAATATTGTAGATATAGCACTAATTTTATATATTGTATAACATTGTCTTGGCTTATGCCATGGTTTGAAAGTATCTAAAACCTGGTTTCTTGTTTCGTCCTTATTGTTGAGATAAAAGTTTATACACATTATACACATCTAATGGCTGGTAATCAAAATGCAATCCAAGAGATGGAAGCAAGTTTTGCAAGATTCAAATTGGATGATGAGGAGGATGGAGGCATATCTTATGAGGAAAATACAGAGGAGCTCTCGGAAATTGATGTTAGGTGGTGTCTGGTGGACCAGTTTCTAACGGATTCATCCATTGACTCCCAGGCAATGCAGCATAGAATGGCAGCACTCTGGAGGCCGGGAAAAGGAGTATACATCAAAGAGGTGGATATAAATCGATATTTATTTCAATTTTATCATGAGGTTGATATCGCAAGGGTGATAGAAGGCAGTCCTTGGACGTTTGGCAGGTTTACTCTAATTTTTGAACGTATGAAAGAAGGAGATAACCCCCGTACGCTGGTAATCAATAAACTGGATTTGTGGGTGCAACTCCATGGCATGAATGCAAGTTTCATGTCTCAGAGGGTGGTAGTAGATGTGGGGAATTACATAGGAAAGTTCGTTGAATATGATAACAACAACTTTGTAGGTGTCTGGCGTGAATATCTCAGAGTTCGTGTTACGATTGATCTAGATAGGCCTTTAAAGAGAAGGATGAAACTATGAAAAAGTCAGGATATTTGGAGCTGGGTAAACTTCAGATATGAAGGTGTACCTACTTTCTGCTTCATTTGTGGGATGATAGGACACAGAGAGAAATTATGCGAGAAATTTTTTGACACACCATTGGAAGAAATTGAAAAATCTTACAGAGTATGGATGAAGGCTGAACCTAGACGTCGTACTCACACCATGAGAGCTAAATGGTTGTGACAATGTGGTAAAAATCCGGTGATGTTTCCGACAGAGACGACTGTTGATGAGGGTAGAGAAATTAGTGCCACAAAAGACGTAGTTAATGATAAGGATCCTGTGAATGCAGCTAACAGAACAGATATGTCAACAAGTTCAAAAAAGATGGTGGTTGGAGGGAAAAATGGAACGGGAGGATTTAGTGGAGTAAATAACTCTCAGACAATTATAATGTCGTCAAATGAGATATTAATGGATAAAGATATTGCTTCAAAGGAGGAAATTGGGCTGCAAATTATGGATCCAAAAAGGCGTAGAATAGAGGAGCCCAACGAGAGTGGGCTGGTCGAAGAACATAAGACAGTGGATACAGACATGACAAATGAGGGTAAATTAATTTGCTCGAATCCAAAACACTTGATTATGGTGGGCTCTGCAATGCAGACCTGCCCATCATTATGAATACTCTAAGCTGGAACTGCCGAGAGGTGGGCCTCCCTTGAAATATTCAGTTCCTTTCGGACGTAGTCCGTCAAGAAAAGCCCATGATCATCTTTTTGTGTGAAACGATAGCTAGAAAGTCGAAAATGTAGTGGGTGCAACTGAAATTAGGTTACCAAGGAATGTTTGTGGTCGAGCCTATAGGAAGGAGTGGGGGACTAGCACTACTCTAGAAAGAAAGTGAGCAGGTTGAGCTGTTGGGTTTCTCTCAGCATCATATTGATGCAAAAATCAACATGGAAAATGGTGAATTATGGCGTTTAACTGGGCTCTACGGAGAACCTAACAGGGCTTTAAGAAGAAGAACTTGGGACTTATGTTAGATATAATTGCTGATGTTTGTTTAATCAGTGTTTAAGTAACAGGTACTGTTCAGAGTTTAGTCTGAAGTACTTATCAGAGTTTACATGAAAGCCGGTCAGAGTTTGTTAAAGTCTGACAGGGTGAAAGTTGACTTAGCTGTCGGTGCATAACATGAAGATTCTAGAAGCAATATATTCTGAAGATGGAAAGAAGCAGAATATATTGATACAGCTAAGGAGACTGGACAGAGGACTGAAGCAATTCAAATTGATTACAAATTGTATAGCTAATTTGTAGGAGTATCAATTAGAGATTGATTGTAACTGTGTACTATATAAACACAGATAGGTTATCCCTAGAAGGGATGCAATTATTGAAAATATTATTCTTGTAACCTAGTAGCTCTTTGTGATTCATTAACATCATAAAGAGAGAAACTGTTAATATAATTACAGTTTGTTGATTTATAAAAAGTGTTCTTGATTGTTATTCTCATACATACTTGATTATATTGTGTATTCGGCGTAACAATTGGTATCAGAGCCTAGGCTGTTTAATATATACAGTTTTACGATTCAAACACAGTAATAATCATGTCTGAAGAAAATCAAGCTCCTCCCAAGGTTGAACAGGTTAAACCTAATTCTGTGAGTCGATATGAAACAATCAGGG
Source organism: Heracleum sosnowskyi (assembly GCA_030848705.1). Taxonomy (NCBI): domain Eukaryota; kingdom Viridiplantae; phylum Streptophyta; class Magnoliopsida; order Apiales; family Apiaceae; genus Heracleum; species Heracleum sosnowskyi. The sequence goes on from CM061237.1 coordinate 18,345,212, forward strand.
TTCCAATTCTCAGGCCAGTGGAGTATCCAATTTGGAAGGTGAAGATGACCATGTTTCTGGAGGCTACAGATCCAGAATATCTTGACAGAATCTATGATGGTCCTCATATGCCGACTAAATTGTCTCCTGTTGTTGATGGTCAAGAACAAAAGACTGTTCCAAAGGAAAAGAAAGATATGACTCCTGAGGACATCTCATCAATTGCAAAAGATGCAAAGGTTAGACATCTTCTCCACAGTGCTTTAGATAATGTTATGTCTAACAGAGTAATTGGTTGCAAAACTGCAAAAGAAATCTGGGATGCTTTGGAAGTCAGGTGTCAAGGAACCACTGCTATAAAGAAGAACAGGAAAACAATACTCACTCAGGAGTATGAGCACTTTGATTCAAGAGCCAATGAAACCTTGACTGAGACATATGACAGATTCTGTAAACTGCTGAATGATTTATCTCTAGTTGATAAAGAATATGATCTTGAAGAATCAAATCTCAAATTTCTCTTATCTTTACCTGAAAGATGGGATTTGAAGACAACAACTATAACAGATAATTACGAACTTGCTGAAACTGAACTTGATGAGATTTATGGGTTACTGAAAACTCATGAATTGGAAATAGAACAAAGAAACAGAAGATCAAGCAAGAAGACAAAATCTGTTGCTCTCAAAGTTGAGGAGAAGCCCATCAAGAAGGAATCATCAAGGAAGAAAGCCAAGGGAAAGACTTTAGTCATTAAATCTGAAAGTGAGTCATCAAACTCTGATGATGACTCAAACTCTGATGAAGTTTCTGACTCTGAGGATGATGAAGAACATATGATGCAAATGGCTGCATTGATGGTGAAAACCTTCAAGAAGATGGGATTCAAGAACTTCAAGAAAGGAAAGAGATTCTCAAGGAAAGATTCAAACTCTGAAAGGAAAAGTTTTAGAAAGTCTGATGGAAGGGAGACCAAGTCTGGCAAGAAGGATAAATCTGAAATCCAGTGCTACAAGTGTAAGGAGATGGGTCACTATGCCCCGGAGTGCAAGAAAGGCAAATCTGAAAAAGCACTCATCTCGAAAGGCAAAGACTGGGCAGATACTTCAGACTCTGATGATGGAGTAAATTATGCGCTTATGGCAACTGTCAAAGATGAGACTGAATCATCTGAAAATAAGGTACCCCTAACTACTTATGCTTATGATACTGATAATATATCTGAATTAAGAGTATATCTGAAAAGCGTACATGTTAGTTATAGGGATCAGACTTTAGAGAATGAGAGAATTAAATCTGAGAATCTTAGCCTTAAAGATAGAAACAAGTTTCTTGAAGGAGAACTTGAAAATATGAAGCAGATTCAAAAAGAAAGAGATGATGCTGTTTATGTTGAACATGAGTTGCTCAAAAGATATAGGCAACTAGAATCTGATCTAGAAAAAGAAAGAAAAATAATCAAGACTTGGACAAACTCTGGAAGAGACACTCATCAAGTGTTTCAAACAGATTCTGTAGGTTTAGGTTATTGTGAAAATGATGAACTTAGGTTTAAAGACAAGGTTAAGGTTAAACCACAACTTAAACCTGTGAAATTTGTTCCAGAGTCCAATAAGTTAAAATCTGTTGTAGTAAGAGAAGCTGATATGTAATCAGATGAAACCTGTGAAAGACAGGAAAATATTATAACAGAAAATTTTATGGAAATAGAAGCTGTTAGAAAGCCAGTAAAAACTTGTGCAAAACAGGTTAATGTTGGCTTGATGACAGGAAAACAGTTCAATCATAAGTTTAAAGAGGTAAAATCTGCTATGAAACCAAAAGGGTCCAAGAAGAATAGGAATGGAAAGATAGGCATAAATAAAAGAAATAATCATTTGCCTACTGCTGCTGCTCCAAGGAAAACATGTTATAATTGTGGTAGTACTAACCATCTTGCTAGATTTTGCAATAAGAACAAAGATATTAATTCTTTACCTTCTACTTCAGGAGTAAAGAATGATTATGTAAGGGTTAAACCACAGACTTTATGCACACACTGTGGGAGCACTTGACATTCTATTTATACTTGTAAGAGTTATCATGCTATTTATCATAACTATTATGAGCCAAAGCCCAACTTGAAGTGGGTTAGGGCAAACTCTGCAAGTGTAAAGTCTGACAATGTTAGTTTAAACTCTGTTGATAGTGATTCCGCTGCAAAAGCTAACACTGTTAAGAAAGACAAAGGATCCAAGCAAGTCTGGGTCCTTAAAACTAACACTTAGTGTTTGTTTGTGATTACAGGGCATAAAAGAGAGCACCCTTATCTTGGACAGTGGATGCTCAGGACACATGACTGGAAATAAAGCCCTGCTATCAGACTTTGAGGAGAAGGCTGGCCCAAAGGTATCCTATGGAGATGGCAACATAGGACGTACTATGGGATATGGCAATATCAATCTTGGAAGTGTCATCATCACAAATGTAGCTCTAGTCTCAGGACTCAAGCATAATCTGCTATCTGTGAGTCAAATCTGTGACAGAGGAAACCATGTAGATTTTCATACTGAACACTGTGAAGTTATCAGTAAATCTACTGGAAAAGTTGTTCTAGTTGGACACAGGCACAACAACATTTATGAAGCAAGTTTGGTAACAAACTCTGAAGGAAAAACAGTGTGTCTGACTGCAAGAATGTCAAATGAAGAGAGTTGGAACTGGCATAAGAAGCTCTCTCATCTCAATTTGAACAACATTAATGAGCTAATAAGAAAGGATCTTGTAAGGGGACTTCCCAAATCAATACTCAGCTTAGATGGCCTATGTGATTCTTGTTAAAAGGCCAAGCAAAGGAAGTCATCTTTTAAGAGCAAATCTGAATCTTCAATAGTAGAACCTTATCATCTTCTACATGTTGATCTCTTTGGACCAGTGAATGTGATGTCTATGGGCAGAAAGAAATATGCTCTAGTAATTGTTGATGAATATACTAGATATACATGGGTGTATTTCTTATCAAAGAAGGATGAAACTGCTCAAACTCTGATGGATCATGTAAATCTACTGGACAAAGGATCACAACACAAAGTCAAAACAATAAGGAGTGATAATGGAACTGAATTCAGAAACTCAATAGTGGAAGCTTTCTGCAAAGAAAGAGGAGTGAAACAAGAATTTTCTGCACCTGGAACTCCACAGCAGAATGGTGTAGTTGAAAGAAAGAACAGAACTCTAATCGAAGCTGCCAAAACTATGCTTGATGAAGCAAAATTACCAACTTATTTCTGGGCAGAAGCTGTTCAAACTGCTTGTTTTACTCAAAATGCTACACTGATTAACAAGCATGGGAAAACACCATATGAAATGGTGAAAAATAAGAAGCCAAATTTGAAATATTTTCATATATTTGGATGCAAATGCTTTGTGTTGAAGACTCATCCTGAACAGTTGACCAAGTTCGAGTTAAAAGCTGATGAAGGAATCTTTGTTGGCTATCCCTTATCAACAAAAGCATTCAGAGTTTACAATCTGAGAACTAAAGTGATCATGGAATCCATACATGTGTCATTTGATGACAAGAAAATAACTGGACTTGATGACTTAGATGAATATGATCAACTGCGTTTTGAAAATGAAGGTTTATTCTCTGATAATGTAAACTCTGATGAAGCAGTACCGACAAACTCTGATGAAGCAGTTCTGATAAACTCTGACGAAGCATACTCTGAACCTCTACTGGTAAATACTGGAGAAACTGAAAATTCTCAAATTGAACAAAATAGAGAACCAGTTGAGGGGGAGCGTGAAGAAGCTCAACAAGACACAGAAAACGAGTCAGTTGAGGAAACTGATTCAAACTCTGACAGTTCAAACTCTGAGCCATCCAATTCAGGGGGAGCCTCAGATGCTGCAGAAAGTCAACTTATGAATCAGGAGAGCATGGATCAAGGGGGAGGATCTAATAATGATGCAAGAAACCACTTACCAACAGCAAGAAAGTGGACACAGGCACACACACCTGATCTCATAATTGGAGATCCTGATGCTAGTGTGAAAACTAGAAGTGCAACAAATAATGAGTGTCTGTATCATGCTTTCTTGTCTCAAACAGAACCAAAGAAAGTGGAAGAAGCTCTTCAAGATGCAAACTGGATAACAACAATGCAAGAAGAGTTAAATGAATTTGAAAGAAATGAAGTCTGGACACTTGTACCTAGACCAAAGAATAGATCAATAGTAGGTACAAAGTGGGTTTTCAGAAACAAGACTGACAGTGAAGGTGTGATAACAAGAAACAAGGCTAGACTTGTGGCTAAAGGTTATTCACAACAGGAAGGAATTGACTATGATGAAACCTTTGCTCCAGTTGCAAGATTGGAAGCCATAAGAATTTTTCTGGCCTATGCTGCACACAAGAAGTTTAAAGTCTTTCAGATGGATGTAAAAAGTGCTTTTCTCAATGGGAAGCTTGAAGAAGAAGTGTTTGTTGAACAACCACCAGGATTTGTGGATCCCAAGCATCCAGATTATGTTTACAGGCTTGACAAGGCATTATATGGACTAAAGCAAGCACCAAGAGCATGGTATGAAACTCTTGCTCAATTTCTTTTAGAAAGTGGGTTCACAAGAGGTACAATTGATAAAACTTTGTTTTATTTTAATTCTGGTGATGATCTGCTTTTAGTTCAAATTTATGTAGATGATATTATTTTTGGATCTACTAATGACAAACTTTGTAAGAAGTTTGCAAAGCTTATGCAGTCCAGGTACCAAATGAGCATGATGGGAGAGCTTAGTTATTTTCTAGGCTTACAAGTCAAGAAAACAGATGATGGGATTTTTATCAATCAAGCAAAGTATACCAGAAATCTTCTAAAGAAATTTGGTATGCTTGATAGTTCATCTGCTTCAACTCCCATGGCTACAGCAACAAAGCTAGACAAAGACACAGGTGCTACAGTGGATATGACAACCTATAGAGGCATGATAGGGTCTCTTCTGTATCTCACAGCAAGTAGACCTGATATCATGTATGCCACATGTCTTTGTGCAAGATTTCAAGCAGATCCCAGAGAGCCTCATCTAACAGCTGTAAAAAGGATTTTCAAATATCTCAAAGGAACCATAACCTTGGGTTTGTGGTATCCTAGAGAATCAGAGTTTAAGCTAATTGGTTACTCTGATGCAGATTTTGCAGGTTGTAAGATAGACAGAAAAAGTACAAGTGGAAGCTGTCAATTCTTAGGTGACAGATTGGTTTCTTGGTATAGCAAGAAACATAAGTCAATTTCCACATCCACTGCAGAAGAAGAGTATATAGCTGCTGGTAGCTGTTGTGCACAGATTCTGTGGATGAAGAATCAGTTGCTGGATTATGGGTTAAGGTACTCTAAAATACCTATTTATTGTGATAACCAAAGTGCTATTGCTATGACAGGTAACCCAGTACAGCACTCTATGACCAAGCACATCAGCATAAGATATCATTTTATCAGGGAACATGTGGAAGAAGGAGATATTGAGCTTCATTTTGTGTCTACAGACCAACAACTTGCAGATATCTTCACCAAACCTTTGAGTGAAGCTACTTTTACAAGATTGGTAAATGAACTTGGAATGATCTCTGGTTTTGACTAGAGATACGGGTTAGACTAAAAAACTATACATGTTTGATTTTTATGCTCATGATTTCTTTCATGTATTAACTGTTATGAGTACCAGTGCCATAAACTCTGATGTTAAACTCTGTTAGTCATAAAGTGTTGGTCATACTCTGATAGTTACAGTCTAATGCTATACTCTGATTGTAATTTTGTCTGAAACATATGGACCAATGAAGAAATTTGTATGAAGCATAATTCTCAGTAAGTAATTGTGAATCCTTAAAAGTTGTATAGATTCTGATCTCAAATATGTGCAGTAAGTTAACACAGCATGATACTGTCTCTGTATTTATAGCATCTCTTAGTTTATTGATCCTATACACTGAGTCTGTATTAGTTGTTTGCATTTTCTCTCATAAATTAATTGCATTAACTGATGAAAAGTCTAAACTCTGATTATTAATTATAAATAATTCACCCTCAAATCAAAAGATGCCAAAAAGAGCACAAATTCCTTTGAGATCATGTTGTGACTAGGAAGATCCAGGAACTTATTGTATGAAATAAGGGCTAAAATCTTTGATTTTTGGTGACTAGTGCCAACCGCTGATTACTGGAAAAATTAAAAAAATAATAATAATAAATAAATAAAAATAAATAAAAATAATATATATATATATATATATATATATATATACATAAAGGGGGTGAAGAATAAAAGATATATCCAAATGAAAGGATATCAAAATACAAAGTTTAGATATAAAAATCAGATTTTATGTTTTACATGAGAGTTTAGGCAACCAGTTTTTACTGCTTAAGTTTGTGGATTTTATGCACTTTGAGATGATCTAAATACTGATCTCGGTAAACTCTGCTATAGCACACACAATTATTCACACCTGTACAGTTTGAGAAAAGAGTTTATTGACAAAGAAGGACAAATGGTAAACACTGACGTATTGTGAGAAATACGCCGAGGTAATTTTGTTTAAATCTCTGATGATTAAAATGATTTCTTTGTTTCAGACATTTTATAATTTTGAGATTAGACATTTGTTTGGATATTCGAAAGAGTATGAGTACAAACAGTTCATATTTGAATTAAACAGAGGAGAGAGAGGTTGAGTGTTTTGAACAGTGTGAAAAGCGGTAATTATGGCTATTTTTACTGCGCGTGTGTATTGGAAGTTGTTATATACAGCTGTCAGCGTATACATGTTTGACATCTGTCCCACTCACACATTTTTCAAAGACGCCTGCTGTGTGTAGTAATGATTAAAACGATTCAGTTTTAATTTTCACTGTTATTATTTAAACTTACTACACATAAACGGTTCATTCTTTTACACACTTCATCTTTTCATAAGTTTTTACTCACAAACACTGTATCAAACACTTTCACTGCATACATTCTATACTTTTCTCTGTCTTTCTTCTAAACTTTTCTAATGGCTACTACAATGTTTACTGCTTCTGGGTTAGAATTTGTTCCTAATAACTATGCTGCTCCTTTGGCGAATGAGAACGCACCGGAGGCGTTTCATTTGATTCAGAGTTTCTTGTCAAACTCTGATATTGGTACTGCTCTCACCGCACCATTGAAGCTGTCTACATCTCAAATAAGGACTTTTTGGCAGACAGGTACTTATGATAATGGAGGAGAGTCTGGGTCTCCATCCATAATATTTGAATTTCAAGAAGAAGAGTTTATGGTTACTCCAACAACTGTTCGTGATGCTCTGGGCCTTGAGGACTTTAATGCTTTCACAATCTCTGTTGGAGATTCTGAGTTAGTTCGAATGATGAGGGAAATAGGCTACTCTGGACCACTGACAAAGCTTGGTCAGTTGAAGCGACCGCTCTTGAGAAAGGAATGGAGTTTCTTTTTCGACTGCATAACAAGGGCGTTCGGGAAGAAGTGCACGAATTGGGATGCGATTCCCACTGATAGTCTGCAAATCGGGTATTCTCTTCTTTATGGCGGTAATTTTGATGTTGCTACACTAGTTCTAAATAATATAGGTGAGAAAATGACTGAAAACAGAGGTGTAGTCTATTTTGCAAGATTTTGTCAATTGATATTCTCTGAATGTGTTTCTGAAGTAGAGATAGCTGAGAATGATGTGATTCCTTGTTTTAAATTACATAAACGCATATTCTCTGATCTAACTAATAAGGATAACAAGAAAGGGGATGTTGGTGTCTTGTTGCTACCTGAGTTTGTGTGACAATTTCAAGTAGATTCACAACAACAACAAATAGCAAATGCTGAAGCTGGACCTTCTGTGTCTCCATCACAGAGGTCAAAGAAGTCAAAGGTAAGAGCTGTTAAGTCTGATAGAGTGAATCCCTCAAATGCTGAAGCTGGGGTATCAAATACTGATAATATGCCTCAGAAGAAAAGGATAAAGAAAAGAAGGGCCAACAGGGCAAAGTCTGATGGCTGCTAATGAGGATAGTGAAACTGATGATGAAACTCTTCATCAGCGAAAAAGGAGATTAGTAGCAGCACATCTCTTTGGTGCAGAGAATATTTCTTCAACAGTTGCTGAAAATCTTGAAGTTGAGTTACAGGAGGATGAAGCTGTCAATATGGACAGAGTTTCTATGGAGAATGTAGCTCCTGAAGTTGTTCTTCAAGAGGAGATTTTTGATACTCCTGTGCCTACTGAGGACAGAGTAAATGCTGATGCTGGCATGATGAATTTTGAGAGAGAAGCTCCTACATCAAAGACTGATGATGTAGTTGAGGAAGATGCTGATCGTTCTGACAGCAGAGTTTTTGAGAAACTGGATTTCTTTGTTGGTGGAGATATTCCAGATGCACATCCTACTATCAGTACCTGTGATACTGAGGATGTAGAAGCTGATCAAGCCACCTTAGTGATTGAAGACTCTGTGGGTTCTCACACAGAGGTTCTTTCAGTAAATAATGCTAATTCTGAACAAGGTGAGGAAGTTGATCAGAGTTTGAAGGATGTAGCAGAGCTAATCTCTGAGGATATTATTCTTGAAGCTCTACAACAATCTGTTGTTGAGGTTGTAACAAAAGAAACAGAGTTAATGCAAACTGCAAACTCTGAGATTCCAGAACCTGTTGCAGAGAAAGTTATTGATGAAGCTGCACAGGGTAATTTTGAAACTACTGCTGAGAATGTTCCTGCAGAGAATACAGCAGAGAATGATAATGATGATGATAGTTCTGCTCATTCACAAGAGGAGTTATCTGATAGTCGAGCAAACTCTGATGAGCAAAGAGAGGTCAATCGAGCTACGGCTGAGAATTATCAGGATATGTACTACAATAGATGGGCTGCTGCAGATTGTATCTTTTCAGCACAGAGGGCTGCTGATTTTCTTGGTGATTCTGTGAAAACAATTTCAAATCCTGATATTCTTACAAGTCTAAAGGCCACTGTGATTCAAATTAAATCTCTCCACAACAGATTTGATGAGTCTCATAAGGAGGTCACTGCTTTGAGGAATGAAGTTAGTCTGAGAGATCTTACTCTGAAGAATGATAGAGCTTATTACAATTCTATGTTCAAGAAGCAAGCTAAGGACTCTGATGAAATTCAGAAGAGGCTTGGGAAAGTTGAGGACAACCAGACTGCTATGTCTGCCCAACTGACTTCAATTTCTACTGCAATTGAGTTGTTGACATCAGTACTACTTTCTGATGATGTCAAAAAGGGGGAGGGTGTACCAAGTGACAAATGCAAAGACACTCAAACTCTGAGACGGAGGGATGATGGTAGTGATGGTGGAAACAAGGGAGATGGAAATAGTTTAAGATTAAATTCTGATAGAAGACTACCAAGAAGATCAAACTCTGATAGAAGATCAAACTCTGGTAAGGGAAATGCAAACTCTGCCAGTGGTTCAAAACTCAAAAGTTTGATAATCTCTGATAAGCCTACCACAGATGAGGAAATTGCTGCTAGGATATTTCTACAAGAGCATGGTAATGAAGCTACAGTTGAAGACATGGAAGCTGAAATGCTGAGTCTTGCTGAAGAGCATGAGAAGAGATTGAAGGATGGTACTTACAAAAAGAAAGCTGTCAAGGTTCCTAGAAGGAAAGAAAAGGGTATTTTCATCAAGGAAATTTCTCAACAGAGTATACAAGACTCAAGGAAGCCTATGATAGCAAAGAATGATAAAGGCAAGGGTAAACTGGTAGAAGAAGAACAGTTACCTATGAAGAATTTTTCAACCTCTGACGCTGCTCAAGTTGATGTTTCTACTAAAATTGTGACAACCTCTGACAAGGCTCAAGTTGTAGAAACTCAACTAGCACCTCAACTTCAAAGTACTTTTAGAAGACCTGTACTCTCTGAAACTCTGACACTTCAACCCGTGGACTTTTCTCAAACCAGGACTGTACTTGGAAAAGAATCTTTTGATAAGTCTGGTTTAGGTTCACATAGGGAGAAGAGAATAAACAATAGACCTGGAGATCAATCATCACTGGCAGTATCTGGTATTATTACTCAAGAGAGTCTTGATATGCTAGAATCTGTTCAGATGATATTTCATAAAGTATTGAAGAAAGAGTTTTTGCTATATTTCATGGCTGATGGAAGAGTTTACAAGGTTGCAGAGTCTGACATCAATCTCAAATCTTATGAAGAATTGGAGTATGTTCTATATTTGTTAAAAGTCAAGAATAGAAGTACTCATGATGCTGTTTTAGTTATTAGAGAAAGGATGCTTAGATCAAAGATAATGCTTGGAGGAGGAGTCTCGAGTGCATATATTCCTAAGTACAGAGATGCTTATGGAAAAATTGTGGAGATGAAGAGGAATAGTGCTAGGTTCAGGACTGCACTGGAAATGAAAGTTCTAGAGTTTAATCTAGAGTCTGACAAGCCTTTCTATATAAAACTTGGAAATGAAATGAGGAAAAACAGTATCTATTCTCTGAGAGCTGCCATATATCAAACTGGTGAAGGAGATCCAGAGCTTAAGGAGCTGAAGGAAAATATGATTGCTGAACTGGAAAGAGCTGAGAGAAGATTACTTACAGACTATCTCAGGACAGTGCCTGATATTCAAGAAATCAAATAAAGTCTGACTGTAAGTTTTTAAAGTTTTCTGTTCTAAGTTAAAATTAAACTCTGTTATGATTAAACACTGCATTTGTTATATGTTTTGACATCATCAATTATCTGTTTAACTTGTACATTTTTATTATGCACAAGTTGGGGGAGATTGTTAGATATAATTGCTGATGTTTGTTTAATTAGTGTTTAAGTAACAGGTACTGTTCAAAGTTTAGTCTGAAGTACTTATCAGAGTTTACATGGAAGCCGGTCAGAGTTTGTTAAAGTATGACAGAGTGAAAGTTGACTTAGCTGTCGGTGCATAACATGAAGATTCTAGAAGCAATATATTCTGAAGATGGAAAGAAGCAGAATATATTGATACAGCTAAGGAGACTGGACAGAGGACTGAAGCAATTCAAATTGATTACAAATTGTATAGCTAATTTGTAGGAGTATCAATTAGAGATTGATTGTAACTGTGTACTATATAAACACAGATAGGTTATCCCTAGAAGGGATGCAATTATTGAAAATATTATTCTTGTAACCTAGTAGCTCTTTGTGATTCATTAACATCATAAAGAGAGAAACTGTTAATATAATTACAGTTTGTTGATTTATAAAAAGTGTTCTTGATTGTTATTCTCATACATACTTGATTATATTGTGTATTCTCATCATATTTTGCAAACTTCGAAAAACAAACCTATTGGTCTTATTATTACATCTTCCGTATCCAAATTCCTTATTTGATTGATATTCATTGTCCACTCGCCATATCTATTATTTTTTATCATCATTTATTTGGTCTATGATTATTTTTGATCTCCCTAAATTGTTTACTATATAAGCAAATAAATGTAATAAACCAAATAGCGAACCTGGATACGAAATATTTGCAATAAGGCCACTAGTTTGTTTTTTCAATCCTAATATTAGAATTTTCCTAATATTTGATATGGTACAAAATATTCTCTTTGACTATTGCAAAGTGACGCAAATCAAATCATATTTTGCTAACTTCGAAAAACAAACTTATTGACCTTATTATTACATCTTCTGTATCCAAATTCCTTTTTTGGTTGATATTCATTGTCCACTCACCATATCCATTATTTTGTATCATAATTTATTTGGTCTATAATTACTTTTGATCTCCCTGAACCATCTACTATATAAGCAAATAAATGTAATGAACCAAATAGCGAACCTGAATACAAAATATGCAATAAGGTCAATAGTTTGTTTTTTCAATTTAGCAAAATAAGATTTGATATGCATCACTTTACAATAGTGAATGAAGTTCTAAATTAGTTGGTAATCTCCTTCAATTAACAATTATTAATCATCATTGTCACAATATATTTAATGTTTAAAAGTTTTAATATTATATTTCATAAACAAATAATATCTAGTCATAAATTGTTAATATTAAATATTGAAGTAATAATAAATATCAATGACATGCAATAATGAGTTGGACACAATTAATGTACGCATATTAAAGTAGATGAATATTAATAGTAATTAATACATGTATAATTAAAATATAATTTGGAAGGGTATTTTGGTAATTTAACTTGAATTAATTAATACACGTATAATTAATATATAATTTGGAAGGATATTTTGGTAATTTAACTTGAATTAATTGGCTCATTGAACCCCCTAGTTGTTGTATTATCAATATTATTATATAAAAGACGAAACATTAAAAGTTTGGTTGGTCGGTATGGTACGTTGTGATTTTACTTAATTGCCCTTAACTGTATTTCGTGTTTTTACTTAATTGACCTTACTTATTTATAGAATTATATTATTAAATAATAATATTACCTATTTATAACCAATTACCCTTTTCCCCTAAAATACATTATTTTTTCTAACAAATTCCCCTACTTTTTCAAACATGGCAATTACCTTTTTTAACTAAAACATGTTAGTTTTTCTATTTTTCCTTATTAAAACACCTCATTTTCCAAAAATATCACGGACAAACCTTTAGTTATTTATTTTTAAACCTATAATATTACAATTATTTTTAAAAAATTACCTATTTTAACATGTCTACTTATTTTTTTCTTAACAAATGCCATCGCTAGGAATATTAAAATATAAATAATCAAATTCCTATTTATAACCAATTACTCTAAAACACATTATAAATTTTTTCTAACAAAATCCCTTATTTTCTAAATATATTACGGAAAATTGTCTTTTTCAATTTACTTTTTCTAATTTTCTCACCAAAATTCATTTTTTTCCCAAAAATATCAAAGGAAACCCTTTACTTATTTATTTTAAAACGAATTTAAATACTTTTAATTATTAAATTTTAAAACCTCATTTCCAAAAATATTACGGGCATTTACCTTTTTAAACTAAATATATGTTACATTTTTTATTTTTATTTATTTTAAAATCTGTTTTCATATTTTTAATTAATTAAAAGTATTTAACTATTTTAACATGCCTACTTATTTTTTTAACAAATACAATTAATAAAATAACAATTAACAATCCGTGCAACACACAAGTTTTAAGCTAGTATATATAATAGATAGATAATAGATTCTATTGTTTGTCAAAAAAAAAAATTTATTCACAAAAAGTCAAAAATGGAGAAAGCGAATTAGTTGTTCACTCGTAAGAGTTGGTATTAAGCTCAAGCCCACCAGTCACTGCAACAAAGTCAAGATGCAATTACCTAAAAATACATAGTTACTTTCGCAAATAATACAAGAGTAACAAATAAATTTCCAAAAGCAATTAGGCAAAAAAAAATTTAAAAAAAAAATCCAAAAGCATCACTTCCATTTTTCAACTTGGCGTGCCGTCTCTCTTCTCTTCCTCTGGTATGTTTTACACTTGTATGTATCTATAATTATATTTGTTCTTGTTTTCATAAACTTACATGTATGTATATGTAAATTATGTGTCACAAAATCAAGAATTTGCTATATAAATGATCAAGTTTGTGTCTTGATTACCCTTTTCTTGATTTTTATCTATAAAGTTTTTGATGTTTTTTGTTTAATTTCTTGATGGTTGCTCTGTTTCAAGATTTGATTTTTTTGTAGTGAATTTTTGTGGGTTTTAATCAGTTAAGTCGGTGCTTAAATTATACATGATTTTTTTTTTATTGTTGTTCTTGATTATTAGTCTTTACTAAAGATTGATTAAAGGTGAATTTTTTTCGGGTTTTGCACAGTTAAGTCAATGCTAAAGAGATGAATGATAATTTTTTTTAATTGTTCTTGATGATTAGTCTTGATTAAGATTGATGAAAGGTGAAATTTTTGTGGGTTTTGATCAGTTAAGTCGATTCTAAAAAGATATGTTATATTTTTTTATTGTTCTTGATGATTAGTCTGTATTAAAGATTGATTAAAGGTGAAGTTTTTGTTGGTTTTGAATTTTGATCAGTCAAGTCAATGCTACATAAAGATATGATGAGTTTTGGGTATTTGGGTAATGGAGGATTCTCATCCGCGGCGTCAAATTTATCGCCTTTAGCTCCTCCTTTTACAGTTGATCGGTCAAATCCAAAATTTGATTCGAACCCGATTAATAATTTTAGTGAAAACGCTTATGGGGTACCCTTTAGTTCCTCTTTGCAAAATTGGCAATACCCTCACCCTTCAGCTTCTGCGCCTGAATATTATTCCAATTATGAGTCAGAAATTGGTTCTTTGCACACCACTGATTATTCTTATCTGGGTTCTGAGCCTATCAATCCACCAACTGTTCACTGGGCCCCTCCGAACCCTAACACGACGGATCCGACAAATAATCCGTTTTCCTATTCTGGTGCACCTAAGCAGTACTATCCTCCTTATCAAGTGGTTGATGATAGTGTGTCCTCGGTGGGTCTTAGTGAAGCTAATTATGAGTTGCTGTCAAGTTCTGGTATAGTACCTGTGGTTGGATCCTCTCAAGTTGATTACAGCCAGGGCTTGTCGAGTTTGGAGTTTGCCCCACCGTGGGGTGGATATTGGAATGGATTATCAGAAGGAAATTGCGGTAGAAGAACTGATATTGATGGTAGTTTTCACTTTGAAGAGACTGATTTTCCTGGTCCACATGTTTACCGAGATTACTTGAAGCAAGGTATGACCGATTTTTTTAAGTGAACTGAACGTATCACTGTTTGTTTATTTTTGATTTTCTTTCTTTTACTTTGAAAGTACTTTATATTGCCAACACATTTTTTTTAATCTTGTATGAAATTTTTGGCTTTGATTTGATGCCCTTTTCTACAGTTTAAGATTAGCTCTGTCTTATGTCTTCTGTCTACTTAATGCTTGTTTGCTCGGGCAAGATATACTCTATCTAATTATAATTATACATTAAGCTTCTAGTACTTGTACAGAAGAAATACTATCGTGGCTGGTTATATTTTTTGAATAAGGTAAGTAGTCATTTTAATAAGACCATGTAATAATTTCTATATGCTTGTCTTATAAGTTGGCTGCTGTTTTATACTTAAGCTGGGAAGAACTTGATTGCCTTGTATACAGTATCCCCTATGACACATAGTTTGAAGGGAGGAGAACCACTGTCTTGGTTGTACAGGATTTATGCATTAAGTTATGAGCAGAGGGCTATAAATTGTTTATGCCCCAGTTTTCTCCTTACAATTTTTGTGCAAATCCAATCATATAAACGGTAGGGCATAAACAAATTTAGGATGTTCCGTAGGAGAAGAATGTATTACTGTAAACCAAATCAAACAAACCTAGAATATCCCATTTGGAGGCAGGATCCGGGAACTGGCAGACCTAACTTCTACTCTAGAGAGACTGTTCCCCCTGCAGTAAAAGAAGTACTTAGTTACATGATCAGCAAAAATGATGTTACATTACAAAAACTGAAAATCTAAATTAGCAAAAAAAAACAACCAAAAACCAAAATTTATGATCTTATTTAGATTTGCATCAGAAGATGTATATAATAATGATTATTTTGGTGGACAAAATAAAATTATAGAGACTACAAATTTAGTCTGTACATGAAGAGAGACCATACCAATTTTTTTTCAACTTAAGATAATTAGAAATGTATGCAATGTTTTGCCTGTAATGTGTGTGTGTGAGTGTAGTTGGGATTTATTGCTCATCTCAATGCTTGACAAGATATGATGTTTACTTCATTATCATTGCGTTGCTGGATTTTTTTTTTTTGGGTTCCTAGACCCATTTCAGAACTTTTCTTGTGGCTGATATCACGTCGTTGGTTGTATTTTACTATGTTATGCATGCCCTCTGGTTTATGCATATTTTCTGTTCATGCTAGCTGACACGGTGGTGTGACCTGGGTATGTTATTGGTGGTTAATTAGTGTTATTTGCTAATCATAATCGGGAACTTTTTGTGACTTAAATCAAAAATAGTTAAAATCCTTCTAATTTTTTTAGGAGGGCCAGACTTCCATTATTCTCTGTCAGTTACTCCCCTCCGGTTCTCTTTTGTCATTTTTGGCTCTTTTAATGCAAGTTTTGATTCACATAATTACCTTCATGGTCTTCGACTAGTCTATGAGCTTATCCTAATCTTCCTTGACATTATATTGTAAAACTTGCCACTGCGAAGGGGGAAAATTACATGAATAGTCGTTACAACCATATTAATTATAAAAGAGAATTGTATCTGAAATCAGAGTCATGATGTTCATCTGGCTATAAGCTTAAATTCAGAACTGATATGTTTTTTTTTTGGGATTTATTTTTAAAATCTTCCAACTAACAGCCATGCACTTTACAGTATCTTAGGAATATAAAAAGATATTTCGTTTATGCTCTTTTTGTTTGCCAGATAAAACCCGATTTTGTAAAATTATATCTGGGAAAATTTATTTCTGCAAAATAATTTATATTTTCTGTTTGACAAAAATTAGGGAAAATGGTAAAAAAAATATTTAGATTTTGAAAAACCTTTTCCTCTTATGAAAAGGGGAAGCCATTTTCTTTGCAATCACAAGGTCTCTTAAAGACATATTCCTCCAATCGTAAATATGTTATTGTCCTTGAACATAATAAAGGCAGGAAAATCTATCTTTTTAACATGAAGTAGAAGAACGCTGGAAAATTAGAAAAGCATGAAAAAATATTTTCCACAAGCTGAATAAACTCCTATATTCCTGGAAAAAATTTCTGCGGAACAAACGGGGCCTTAGGGAAATGATTTATTTAAGGGCAATTCCAACCAAGGGCAGAATTATGTATTGAATGGGACTAATGCAATGTAACAGTAGATAGGCACCGTAGGCCATAACCAGTGTGCTACCTTCTGCAATAGCAAAATTACAACAAATGCAATAGGTGCAACACAGCTAAAAAAAGAAATGATCAAGTGAAACTTATACCTTCGCAGATCTGATTTATAAATATGTTTCGTAGCAGTTTTAAAAATTTGAGCCACACAAATCCCGAAGGCCAACGAAGTTTTGGCGAGAGAGCTATATTACACGATTGGCAACTGTTATAATTGTTCTTTTCTCATCCTTTTATTAGGTAACACATTTTTGTGATATGAAATTGTAATAGTAGAATATTATAGGCATAACTGGTTTAAGTAATAGTGAAATTGGTTTTAGTTTTAAGTTTTTCCTCATAAATATAAATATGAAGTTCATAGGATCTGAATGGTCATAAAGCGGCTTTAACTTTTTTTGTTTTATTTTGTAACATGCAGAAGTTCCTGTTGAGTTTTCGAGGTGCGAAGAAAATCCTACAGCTACACAGAGAAAGTATGCTGATGTTTATGGAAATGAGAAGAATGCTGAGTTTCTAGCTAGAGTTCAGCTGGATGATAGTTTGTGCCAAAATCTCAGGTTTGGCCCTTCTGAATCATCAAAAGCACCTATCCTTGGAACTAGTACAAATTTTACAGAATCTAATCTCGAATCACCCTCTCAAGAACCAGTTACATTTTCATGTAATCTTCGTAAGTCGAACAATCTTTGCAGAATTGGTTTTCAACTATTTGATTCTTGCACCAGTGATTGCACATCTGTTACAAAGACTTCTGAAATGCCTGTAATAAGACCACCAATCTTTGGAACCAGTTTTCCTATACAAGATACAGTTGCTTCCAAAAGTATAGACATTGGGGATGTTACAGCTGTTAACAGGAAGGATGTGAGTACTTATAACCAAACAATAGAGAAGGAACCTCTTCTTCCCCCAAACTCCGTAGTTAAAGAAGGTTTCTTGGATGCAAACCACATCGGCTTTCACACAAGTAGAAATGACCAGTGCATATATTCCCCAGCTTCCTCTTCTTTGGCTAAGCTACTTTCTAATAATTCATTCAATCATGGAATTAAAGTAAGAGGAGGTCAAATTCCTGATATAAATGTTCCACATGGTTCTACTATGTCTGTTGATGGCACACAAGCTTTCAAGCATACTACCAATACCACAGAAAATTCTGATAATTACAACCCTGCTGAGGATTCACCATGCTGGAAAGGAGCTCCCGCTTCTATTGTTTCTCCATTTGAACTTTTAGAAGCTATACCACCTCAGAATCGTTTAAAGAAATTAGAAACACACGACCTTTTGGATTTTGAAGCGGTTCAAAAGTTTCCTCCTTCTAACGAGTTTGTATTGGACTACTCCAGTCAAGTATGTGGGCCTAAACTCCGCAAAGAGAATTTGTCTACAGAAAATACTAAAACAGTTCTTCCAATGAAAAATCTCAATGCTACTTTTCCAGCCAAAGAACTCTTAGCAGCTGATGATGCTAAATTGAAGTCTGATGGCGTTCAACAGAACAGGAATGTAGGAGATCAATATTCAAGCAATGTTGAAAGCCCAAGAAAACAATACAACCTGCTCGAAATGTCAAAAAGTGATTCTGGCTCTGTGCAGAGTCAGACTAAACAACTGTGTCCTAAAGAGGTCAATATAACTCCTAACATGGCTGGTGCTGAGGATGCAGGGACTAGTACCAGTGATACCTTAGAAGATGGCTGTTTCCCATTGCATAATGTGGAAAATGTTTTGTATTCGCCCCCTTCTGAAGAAGGTGATGGACAACCACCTATTACGGACTCAAGTCAGAAAGTGAATATACAAACTCTGGCTAGTGCACTGCAAAATATTTCAAAATTGCTCCTTTTATATAGCTTTGATATTGAATGGGAACTCAAAGAGCAAGAATCTAAGATCCTTGAGCATGCAATGAGGAATATTAACCTATGTTTGTCGAAGAAGATTGTTCAGTCAACTCCAAAACAGGAAACAATGTCCTCTAATGCAGAAATTTCTCATATACTTAAAGAGGTATCTAGTTTCAGTGGTACTAATTGCATCTCAGAATTTTGTCAAAGTGTTTTAACTTTTATGGTTCATCCCCTTTGTCATGTGGGAAGTGAATAATTATATCAGAGCTGTAGTACATTTATATTGTGCAATAGCCGGAGAATTGTGGTGTTAACTACCTATGATATATTGTACAATAGCCGGAGAATTGTGGTGTTAACTACCTATGAACTTTTGTGAAGCTCTTAAACATAAGTTATCGTAGAATTTTCTAAATTCGATCTTAGGAAGTTGTACGTATTAAAATTGGTAACTTGAGCCTGCAACTAATTAGGGCGTCTGATCAATTCAGAAAAGCTAGGCATTTTATAAAGTGAACTGAGTTGCAGGCATTCAGTTGCACATCGATGCTTATATTTTGACTGTTAAAATTTATTTTATTACAAAATTAATTATTGTTTGCTTTTCTTGCATTGTCTAGCATCTACAATTGATTGGCAAATACTATTTATGTCTGGTTACTGCTCATGTTTTGATCACATTTTTCTACAGGGTGCAACACAGTTAAGGCTCAATGCAACGGATGAAGTAGGCAACACCGTAGTTGATCATCTTGGTTCATACTCTATGCATGAGAAGAAAAGGACATTCGGTGTATCTGATGAGAAATTTGAGAAAAATATGGATTTTGTTTCTCCGAGGGGTGATGCAGATGTTACGAGACATCATAATATGGTTCAGGTTTTTATTTTAGCGGCTCTTTTAAACCCAAAATTTATTATTCAGATTAATTGATACGTGTTAACGGGATGATACATTTATGTATACTCATTTTTATGTTTAAGCACCAAGTTACTGACATAAAAGTTGAACCATTGCTTGCAGAACATCAAGAAGGTCCTTGATGAGAATTTTCAGTTGGAGGAAGATATATCATCAGAGACTCTGTTGTACAAGAATCTGTGGCTTAATGCAGAAGCTGAATTGTGTGTCGCGGGCTTTAAGTCACGCTTTGATAAGGTGAAGATTCAGTTGGAGGACTGCAAGACATACGACACAAAAGGTTATATGTTTCTTTTTAAATAAATTTAACAGAGCAAAGATTATGTCCTGTCCTCAAGGCCTTGTTCTGATCTTAATTGTGTTATGTTTCAGAAAATTCAGCGGTTCTAAAGGAAATTCCTAGTTCAAACGTCTCTCCCGATCCCTGCCTAGATGTTGCTAGTGGGTCGACTCCTGAGGCTAATGAAAACCAAAAGCAAACAACATCAGTCCCCTGTATTTCAAGCACAAGAAGTGATGTTAATGATGATGAAGCATCTGTAATGGCCAGGTTGCAAATTCTAAAATTCCGGGGTGACAATTTAAATATTAGTAATGTGGAAGAGAAGTCTCTGCCAAATGTTGTGCAACCAGATGATGCTGATGTTAATGATGTTGACGATTCTGTCATGGCCAGATTCCAAATTCTAAAATGTCGGGGTGACAATGTGAATACCAATACTGTGGAAGAGAAGTCTCTGCCAGATGTGCAGCCAGATAATACTGATGTTAATGATGTTGAGGATTCTGTCATGGCCGGATTTCAAATTCTAACATGCCAGGGTGAAAATATGAGTACTGGTAATGTGGAAGAGAAGTCTCTGCCAGATGTGCAACCAGAACGTACTAAATTTGGAGTGTCATGGCAGATTGTTGGAAGCCAAACTGTGAACAAAAGTTTTGATGTGGCAGTGGGATCTCGCGTTCACCCGCACAGTGACCATGGTAATGCGAAAAATGTAGGGTCGTCTTCATATGATCCTAAGCATGACACAGTAAAAGAGGAGGATTCTGTCATGGCCAGGTTGCAAATTCTAAAATTCCGGGGTGACAATTTAAATATTAGTAATGTGGAAGAGAAGTCTCTGCCAGATGTTGTACAACCAGAAGGTACTGATTTTGGAGTTCCATGGCAGATTGTTGGAAGCCAAACTGGGACCAAAAGTTTTGATGTGGCAGTGGGATCTCGCATTCACCCCCACAGTGACCATTGTTATGCGAAAAATGTAGGGTCCACTCCTTATGATTCTAAGCATGAAACAGTGAAAGAATTCAGTGTATATGCCTCGGATGATCCAACTAAACTACAACCCCATAGAAACATCAGCATGCACAATGAGCTTGCTTCTGGCTCGGGCTGGCACAAAAGCACTCCATCAGATTGGGATGATTCAACTATATTACAACCCCGTAGAAACATAAGCATGCATAATGAGCTTGCTTCAGGCGCGGGGTGGCAGAAAAGTACTCCATCAGACTGGGATGACTTAACTACAATACAACCCCGTAGAAACATCAGCATGCATAATGAACTTGCATCTGATTGGGATGATTCAGTCCCAGGCTGGCCCAAAAACAGTCCATCAAATCGGGATAATTCAGGCTCGGGCTGGCTTAAAAACACTCCAGATTGGGATGATTCAGGCTCAGGTTGGCATAAAAATACTCCATCAGAGTGGGATGATTTAACTACAATACAACCCCGGGGAAACATCAGCATGCATAGTGATGCTTCACGCTCAGGCTGGCATAAAAACACTCCATCAGATTGGGATGATTCAACTACAATACAACCCCGTGGAAACATCAACATGCATAATGAACTTGCTTCAGGCTCGGGCTGGTATGAGAACACTCCATTAGATTGGGAACATGTGCTAAAGGATGATTATCAATGGCAAAAGTGAAAAAACAGAAATTGGCAGGTGTATTGCTCTCTTGTTTCACCTGTTTCTACTGAGACATCTATAAAGATTCAAATACTGTGCCTTGTGATGTATATATATATATGTGATATAAGGAGGTATTATATCCAGTTGTGATGAAATTGTAAGTGTGATTTTAAACTCATGGCACCTGGTGCTTTTGTGCTCTTTTGTGCATACAACTGTGAAGTGCAATAAGAATGATGTATATAAATAAGCTCAGAAGCCTTGTTTGTTAAGGAAAAAGAACAAAATCATGAACTTCCCCAGAGTGGGACAAGTCCATGCAGCGTGTACTTATTACTGTATATATAATCGAGCCAGATTAAAATGTCTGCTACTGGATGTCTGGATCAACAAGATTGATTTTTCAAAATTAAGTTCTGTTATATCTGCAGAATTTGATTCCTAACACTACATTTTTAGCCCAGATTCACAACTTTCACAGGGCAAGAGAGACTATATCTTCATTATATTTGAAGGTGTTTATTTTAATGTTACTTCAATTAATTTGTTTTTTTTTTATAAATTATTACACAGAGAACGATAACACTTGAAAAGGTCTTCTTCATAGGTCCGTCGCTGAAGACAATAGCAACTCGGACAGTCACTAGTGAATGAGCAGGATCAAACTCTACGGATTGGCTAGTCGATTTTGCAGGAAAAAATGGTGGAAATGAGCATGATAAGTGTGCTTACAGGTACTGCAGCACAGATTAGAAGCTAATAAGCTTATAGCAGTTCCAACAACACCCAGATATCACAGCAGATGGTTTGCAAAAAAAAATAAAAACAAAATTCACATTGGTTTCCTACTTTCCGGATTCGGTACCTATCAACGTTAGGAAATCTGCATTTTTAAAAATCTTGATATTGATATTCAGAAGGCAACAACATAGCACAGCTACCCAACTACTCCTGCCTTAAATCAAGGGTTAGAGACCTCAAATCACCCTAATCAGCAAGAATTAACTAATTATTAAACCTACACATGCAGACACACACATATCAGAACCAGTTAACCACTAAAGTTGGATTATGTGCAACAAAGTCAATTAAACTGATCCCATGTATCAGATATTACAACTGTAATACGTTTCCTACGAATGATTAGATAATATAATATCGTAAAACACGTAAATTTAGTGCAAACCACTCTAGTTGTCCTATCCTCCTTTCTCCAGGCACTTACATATTGGCTTCTTAAATGCATTCCAGTCTCTAACCTAATCTTTGCATTCTCAAATTGCACTTTCAGTGGACCATAATATGAATAACTAAATCTTTATTTGTTACTATATATACAGACAGTAATTCCTTAACTAGGCCAGGACATAGTTCTATAAGAGTAAAATGAGTTCAAGAGAGCTATGTACTTCTTTTTTGTTTACTTTGGTTTTGGTTTCTTGTAGATTTCTTAAATTAGAAGCTCAGCTTCAAGTAGGGTTCTATTCACAGTCATGCTGGATGGCAGAGTTCATTGTTAAAAATGAGGTGCGAAACGCGTTTATCAGGGACAGGGGACTTGCTGCTGGTTTGGTCAGATTGCATTTTCATGATTGTTTTGTTAGGGTAAGTAACACTTCACATGACTAATTTACCTACCTAGTCGATGCTTAAAGGTAAAAGTCATATGCATGTCAAGGCTGCTATCGATAAGTATTCTAGTATTTGCTTCTGAACAAGTTCAAATACAAGAATCTTTTTCATTTCTCTTATGGAATAAGCTAGGAGATCAACTTGGAACAAAAACTTATACTTGATTATTCATAGAATAGCAGATGCATAATTATTTAATGTTATCACTAGGGCTGTGATGCATCCGTCCTCATAGACTCTACTCCTGCAAACTCAGCAGAAAAGGATTCCCCAGCCAATAATCCCAGTCTTCGAGGATTCGAAGTCATTGATAGAGCAAAGGCAATTCTTGAAAGTACATGTACAGGGGTGGTCTCATGCGCAGATATACTTGCATTTGCAGCTAGGGATAGCATTGAGATGGTAAGCAATCTCTTCGCACTCCTAAGAATTAAGAGTACTAATAGGTGCAATATGTCTATGTGTAATGGGTCTCATCAGCCTATAAATATCGTAACTTTGATACAGACGGGAGGACTTGGCTATGATGTACCTGCTGGGAGAAAGGATGGCAGAATTTCAAGAGCTTCAGAGGCATCAGCTAACTTACCGGGCCCTACAAGTGACGTCAACCAACTCACTCAGGCCTTTGCAAACAAAGGACTAACACAAGAAGAAATGGTTACACTATCTGGTAAGCATTCTCGCAGTGATTAGTTAGGTATCACCAATCCCTACAAAAATAGCCATAACTTGAAACAAAATAAGTGAGTGTTTACTGAAGTTTTATGAATCGTAGGTGCACACACCATTGGTCGCTCTCATTGCACTTCGTTCAGTAACAGACTGTACAGTTACAATACGACAACAGTGCAGGACCCAAGCCTAGATTTACCATACTCAGTGAGGCTAAAGCAGCAATGTCCAGAAGGAAGTACAAATGTTAATTTGGTGGTACCAATAAACCCTTCCAGCCCTGCAACAACTGATGTAGATTACTACAGAGATGTTCTCGCTAACCGAGGGTTGCATACCTCGGATCAAACTCTCTTGACAAACACAGCAACAGTTAAACAAGTTGCTCAAAATGCAATGAACCCGACGCTCTGGAGAAGCAAGTTTGCTGCTGCAATGGTAAAGATGGGTCAAATCGGTGTAATCACTGGTTCTGCCGCAGGGGAAATCAGAGCAAAGTGCAGGGCCATTAATTAAAAGTGCCTTGGCCTTCCAATTTTCTTTTTGAAGTTGAAAGAAAATTAATGAGGATCCATATAAGCAATCCTCACACTGTACTTTTATAAGTTGATTGTCTTGCATTGACAGATTCATGTGGATCTTAATTGGAGACCAATGTGAAAGCTTGAGCTAGTGTTCCGACTTCTGTCACATTTTAAATATGTTTTTTTACGATGAAATTGTGATTGCATAATTATAATCATTGAAATATAACGTCTTAAAGCAATTGTCATCAACATTCAACAAGTTTATATAAGGCCTGTTTTTACTTTTTATAAAAAAACAGTTACAGATTTAAAATTACATGAAATCTAAAGATAGAGTTTGCTTGGCATTTGTAATTAAAATACACTTCTAATATTTGTAACTCACATTCACAAAACATGAACATCAGATTGTAAAAAGAGCAAGCAAAAACATTTTGTGAATATGGTTCCATCAGGCATCAGCACAACTTGAGAAATATGGTTCCATCAGCTCATGACTGCGATCATCCGAAAGTAAAATATGACAAAACCTAGGTGCATCAGAAGTTAATACTCATCCTAGGAGACCATTTGTTTCAAAAAAAGATCAAAATCCTACCTAGCTAGGCAGTGAGAGTTCCATTATAGCACTGACTATGTCACCATCATGGGTCTTGAGAGCCTTGACGGCTTTGTTTCTTGATACCCCTGCTAGTGTCATTACCAACTAAATATCACACCATTCACATCAGTTTCATCACCCTCTTCCTCTTCCTCATAAGCTTGATCTACAGCAGGAAGGTCCGCCTTTGCCATTACAGATCCCAAGTCGGGCATCTTAAACTGTTGGGCAGGCAGCCTGTGTTTGCAACTGGGAGCTTAAATCTTCTATCTTGGCCTCTCCAAATATGATATAAGTCTCAGAACTTGGGCTTTTGAAGACATCAGGTTTTGATATGAAACACAATACCTGATACGTGATACACAATAAAGATATTAATGCAAATACTAGTATGTTTCATTTCATGATGACACCCGGTTTTCCCAAATACTAGTATGTTTTATTACTGTGCTGGGATATTGCATGCAATTTTTTTAAATTATATCAGTCAGCTTTAAAGCAGAATAAACGCTTATTTTTCAAAACAAGTCCTTATCTTTGGCAAACTGTGCCTTTATATGCTGAATGTTAAGAACTTGGTTTTTCAACCCTTACATCACAGATACATTTTGGAGGGCAAAGAGTTGGAGTTTTACATGAAGAAACTACAGAGGAAGAAAGGAAAGGGTGCAGAAGCTTAATGTTCCCATGATTTGTATGGAGATCTTGGCTTTATGTTTTCGTTTATCTTTTCCTTTTGTACTTCACCCCTGGAACCCAAGAACAATTCACTTCAAATATCTTCAAATATCTAGCTCCGTTTTTTGTTTAGCCCTTGTTTCTTTTTTTTTTTGTTTTGCCAAAGAAAAGATTTCATTAAATCAAATCGTTGTCCAATACATGTAAGAACTCAGGGTGAGCATTACTTATCCCCCATATACGATTAGGTTTGGAACAACTATCTCTCGCTAGAAAGTGAGCTACGTTGTTAGCAGACCGTTTTACAAACCTAAGGACCACACCTTTGTCTTTTAACTCCAATAGCAGCGTCTTGTAGTCTTCTATAGTCCTGCCAAAGTAAGATAAAAGAACTGTTTCACCTCTTATTTCTTGAATTGCGACAAGAGAATCTGTTTCAACTGTAACATCATCCATTTGTTGATTTTTGATCCAGCCTAAAGCTTCCCTGATCCCCATCGCCTCTGCATTTTCTGGATCAATATTTCCCTCTACACACCTCGACCTTGCTTCGATCAGTTTCCCTTCATGATTTCTAGCTACAAAGGCGAAACTATAACAGTTGGAAGAGCGAAAAAACGCAGCATCAGTGTTAATCTTAGTCTTGTTTACTGTTGGAAGAGTCCATTGCCCATCACCATCCTCCGAAGTCATACTGCCATTGACTAAGTCCAGTCGTTGCTGATACTACAACGTCCACCACCTCCATTCCTCGTTGATTCCAAACCAAGTCGTTCCTACACTTCCACAGCGACCAGCATAGCATAACACACATTTGCCTTTTTTCTACTATCCACCCATCAAAAATGTTTATCAACCAATCAAGAAAAGATCCTACACATTTCCTCGTTGATTCCAAACCAAGTCGTTCCTACACTTCCATTGCCCTTGTTTCTTAGAAATGTTAACTTTATGCCTTTTTCAACAGCGGTATCTGGAATTATTTTTCTGAACTTGCAAAACTTTTTCATAGTTTGAAAGGGAACTTCTCAAATCTCCCAAATGCAAGCGTGCTGCAGTACATCCGTAGGCTTTCTTTGGCACATTTAATAGAACAAAGGCAATGTTTGAAAGTACATGTAAATGTGTGGTCTCATGCGCGGATATACTTGCATTTGCAGCTAGGGATAGCATTGAGATGGTAAGCAATGTCTTCACACTCCTAAGAAATAAGAGTGCTAATACATGCAATATGTCTATGTGTAATGTGTCTCATCAGCCAATAAAAATTTATATCGCAACTTTGCCAATAAGGGAATTCTTGGCTATGATGTACCAGCTGGGAGAAAGGATGGCAGAATTTCAAGAGCTTCAGAGGCATCAACTAACCTACCACGCCCTAAAAGTGACGACAACCAACTCACTCAGGCATTTGCAAACAAAGGACTGACACAAGAAGAAATGGTTACATTATCTGGTAAGCATTCTCGCAGTGAATAGTTAGGTAACAACCGGAAAAAATATCTTTAAGCGACACAAATTAAAAGTTATATGAATCGTTGGTGCACACACCATCAGCCGCTCTCATATAATTAGAGTTGCTTGGTATATATAATCCAGTAATCATAGTACACTTCTTATATTTGTAATTCACAATCACAGGAGATAAAGATCAGATCCTAAAAAGAGCAATCAAAAACAATATGTGAACATACTTCCATCAGCACTATTGACTCGTGAACATGATCATCCCCAAAGTATGATATGACAAAACCTAGGTGCATCACATACACTTCATAAATCATACAATGTACACAGTTGTGTCTAATCATTTATTCATTATTGCACTGAACTCTTTCAGGGAGCAAAAAGGATTATCAATTTGTATTGCAAATTAAGCCTTCTTTGCAAAAATGGCTGAAAATCAAACAAAATCCTGAAACACATCTTAACCATGCAACAAATTGATGAATCAATATTCAATAATACGCAGTACACAAGTCAATAATCATCCTTGAAGGCCAATTGTTTCAAATAAGACCAAAACACTACCTAGGTAGTGAGTTCCATTATAGCACTGACTATGTCACCATCATGGGTCTTGAGAGCCTTGACGGCCTTGTTTCTTGATACCCCTGCTTGCGTCATTACCAACTCAATATCGCGAGCATTCACATCAGTTTCATCAACCTCTTCCTCTTCCTCATCAGCTTGACTTATAGTAGGAAGGTCCGCCTTTGCCATTACAGATCCCAAGTCAGGCATCTTAAACTGTTGGGCAGCTTGTGTTTGCAACTGAGAGCTTAAATCTTCTATCTTGGCCTCTCCAAATATGATATAAGTCTCAGAATTTGGGCTTTTGAAGACATCAGGTTTTGAGATGAAAAACAACACCTGACACATGATACATTATAAGAATATTAATGCAATTTCCCCTGAAGAAGTTGTTAAGCATCATAGTCAATCATCAGAAAGTTGAAATTTTACATTTTTAGTTCTCTTAATGACCCTGCTAACACCTGTCACAGGTTTCATGCCAAGCTTTAACATTGCTTTGCGACTCTTCTTCTCACTTCTGCTCTGTTTTGAACTTTCAGTGCCACCTGGACCTCAATTTGTCAGTAAAAAGAAAATGCATGCACTACAATAAATTGGCTTGAAGCATATTTTGCATATTCCCCATTTAAGTAAACAGAAGCTAATATCATCTTAATAGTATGTTTGTGTTCTACTAGAATAAAAGAAGAGTTATATACACACATCACATAAATTGGAGCACTGACTATCAGGCATCAGCAAACAGATAAACTCAAAAAAGCCACAAAAACATCTTTCAGTTGTACATGTATCTTTCAAAACAGAACCATTTCTAGTGAAATTGGTATCCAACAGAGTTCATGAAATATAGCTTATAATATGAGTTATGAAACTAAAAACCGGTTGCAATGGTATCTAAACATATTTCATTTATATATTATACGTCATGAGATAATTCTTTAGGTAATACATCATGCTCGATTAACAACATCAATACAACATTACAACCATAATTTTACTAGCAGACGCAAAAACATAATAAACAATAGTATATGAAAGGCTAATATCATAACCCAGCATTACTATTTTTTTATTGTTATTTGAACTCACAAAACCCAAAATATCCCCCAAAAAGACTTGAACCTCAAATGCTTGGTGCCCAATGGGGAGAAGTGTTGACTATTACTTGCTTTTTGTCAGATGGCCTTAGCTCTAGGCTCTAACCATACGTCGCTCTTGTTTAGAGGGCAACAACATTAAGCTCCATCTAATTATCTAACTATTTATGTATGCGCAATAATTTCATCATAAAGTCATAACCATCGACCTCATATCCATATTAGGATTATAGCTGACTTACATACCAAAGTAGTTATATAAATTCATGATTTATACATCAAAAAGGGACCAGTGGACAGAAGAACAAGGAACGTAAAGTCAAGCCAATTGAGGAGATGAGTAATGTTGCCTAATGCCAAATACAGGACTGAGGGTAATCAACATATAAAATCATTTCATACTTCCAATCCGATTCTAATACATTTTATCTTTACAAATCCAATTGACTAACTAGACCTTCAAGGCTCCAACAACATTCATGGTCAACATTCATCATTTCATCATTATTAGTTCTCACTAGTGAAAATGCTAAAACCGCAATCCCTTTAAAGACGTACTACAAAACTTCATAGAACATAATAATAAGCATTTTTTATTTGACTAATTACAATGCACATTCTCTTAACATATAACACATCTTAACACATATATTACACACGAAATCCGATAAAAATAAAACTAGACAACATAAAATAAATAACGCAAAATTACCAAAACAAAATAACAACAGAAAACAACAATTAAACAGAGTAATAAGCACAGGGGTCAGTGAGTGACCTGCAGCGCCATCTTCCTTGTCATCAGACTCCGAATCGGACTCGGAATCTTCATGCTCATCTTCTTTCACATCCTCCACTACTGGGACATCTTCCTGTAAATTTACATTTTATTTTATCAAAAAACTCACTAAATATAAATAATAATAAATATATAATAAAGCCGGATAACATTGTAGCCTAACCGATATCCTCCAGTAAAAAGGTCAAGGTTAAGAGTTCGAGTACTGTGTACACGAGTATTTAAATTTCTCCTAAATCAAATTTAATTATATATATGTGTGAGCAAGTCCTAGTAAAAAGGTCTAAGGTACGAGTCATGTGTGCAAGAGTATTTAAATTTCTCGTAAATATACCTGAAGCTTGGAGTGAGTTTCAATATCTTCGATGACTGGACCAGGCATGGTGAATTTCAGGTGGCGTCTGTGGAGTTCAAAACCAAATGATGTTTGAGTAGAGGATAAACTATTTTATTTTTTTATATATTATCTGCCTATGCAGTTTTGTTTTAGGGTTATTTAACTGGGCTTCAATAGTGGGCTATAGTTTTGGGCTCTAATATTGGGGTCGCCTGGTTCTAGTTTTTTGGTAGATAGTTTTTTATTTTCTTTAAGAATAAGATTGTTAATGATCTGCATTATTTTATAATAATAGAATTTCATTCATATAATAAACTAGTTGAAAAAGCCGCGCTTCGCGGCGACGTCATAATTTTTTTTTAAACTTCATCAATTAAATTACAAAAATTACTCGGTCCTCTCTAATAAGCCGTCCTCCCGTAAAACGCTTTTCCTTTTTAATATCAATATCTCAAATTTATTATATTGAATACTTGTGTTATATATTAATTATCATGTTAACATACTCCTTTTTCAAATGAGTTGCTCTCGTTAGAAAAAATACATCTATCAATTAAATTACAAAAATTATTCGTTACTCCCTAATAGTCGTTCTCCCATGAAACACTCTTTCCTTTTTAAGATCAAAATTTCAAATTTAATATATTGAATATATACTTGTCTTATATATTAATTTTATATATCAATATATAATACTTGTCTTATATTAAACTTTTAATTATATCTACAAACACCTATTTTACTTCTAATAAAACTTTTAATTGTATGTATTTTTTATAAATTCGAACTCTTCTCCTCTATAAATTCGAACATCTATTCTACTTTTAATATAACTTCTAATTTTATGGCTTACCTATAAATTCGAACCATTCTTCTATATAAATTCGAACACCTACTCTACATCAAATAGAACTTTATTTATATGTCTTATCTATAAATTCGAATTCTTCTCCGCTATAACTTCGAACACCTATTCTACTTCTAATATGATAAAGAATATTTTTGATTTATTAGTATTTAAAATTGTAAACCTCTAAAAAAATTAGAAAAATAGATTGAAACGATCTTAGAGACGCCACCTCACCTCCCGCGTATCCTCCTTTATATATATATATTGATTTGTAATGAATTTATGTAAATTTGTGAAATAAAACTCGATTAAAACTTGTAAACCCGGCTCGATTTGAACTCGAACTTGTTTATAATTTCAAATAAAATATTGTTAAAATTTATTTTTTATAATTTAAATTTTGAAAATTAGTTAAATTTTTGTTATATTTTTAATATTTTTAATTGTTGAGCTTGCAAGCAAAACCGACTCTCCTCGTTTAAATTAGACTCATTTGATTTGCGACTAAACTCGACTCGTAATAAACAACTCGAACTAATTTAGTGAATATCCCGATAGAATCGATATAATTACAGCCCTGCCTGTATAGGCACATCCCTAAAGTTTTAAGCTAGTCATATGATGCAGTGTTAGTGTCTTGTTGGTCTTGTGGTTCAAAGGTGAAATTTTATGCAGAGAGCGTAAACCGTAGACTATTATTGAACCTTTTATTTTCATAATTGATTGTGAAACGGATTTTCTTATTTAGTACATAAAACAAAGAAGATCTTGTCACTTGAACAAACTCTACTTGTGCAATTCCATGATCCAAAAATCAGCAGCGCTGCACACTTTGTAGAAACGTTCAAATCCTGCGCGTTTAGATAAGGCCTTAAACTCCTTCTCCGTCCTCTCTTTTCCTCCAGGTGCTTGTACCAACATGTGAACATCAGCGTGAACGGAGATCTTAGTTGCAAGTGAGTTTCCGGGTAGCTCTGGAAGAAGAGCCTCTACAATGACAACATTTCCGTTGTCATCCAGTGCTTGGTAACAGTTCGTCAACAGCTTCACGCACTGTTCATCACTCCAATCATGACATACACACTGTAAAGATTGCAAAATTTAGAGTGAATAAGGAACTTAAGAAATATAAGCAACAAACATACATGTAAATGAACAAACCTTTAAGAATATGGCATCTCCGTTTGGCACACTATCAAACATATCCCCTCCAACATGTTCCACACCTACGCACACATAACGGTTTTGTACAATAAGCTGAAATGGTATTCATGAAATGAAAAAGAACTTAAAACCAGCATATGTGACATATTCTTTGTAGCATTAAATTTATCGCAATTGACCAGTTCTATTGCAGTGATACTTTTAAGTCATATATGATGTACTTACCATTATAAGATGGGGAATTTTTGACAATATGGGGGATATCAAAGTTGATTCCTTTAATAGTAGGGTACTTGGAGATGATTGTATTAAGTGTAGCTCCTGTGTTACCACCAACATCAACTAAAGACGTGAGACCATCAAAACCATTGTAATTCTCAAGGATCTTTTTCATGATAACCGTTGAATGACTTTCCATAGCCTCGTTGAAGATCTTATTGAATCGAGGGTCTGTGCGATTATGTTCAAATCCATTCTTTCCATAAGCCATGTTAAACGGAGATCCACCATGAAGAATAGCATCTTTCAAGTAGTTCCTGTAAATAATATACATGCATTAAACTCGCTATTAGAACCAAAAGGATGACTAAACCAGAGTTTAGCGTAAATATAAAGAAGAGTAAAGAATAAATTACCAGCTCCCCAAAAAAATTCTATCCTGGTACATGAGCGAAAGAGGTGCCAAAGAGATACCATTTTCATTTCTTGTCAAATATTTGCACACCGGAGCTAAGCCATAGGTTCGCTCCACTTGACCATTGTCTAGCTCAATAAGCTTACATTTAAGAACAGAGTAGCAAGCCAGGAGTCGGAGGATTCGGTCAAGCATAACCGGTGCATCCGGATTTGAAGTTGGCAACTTGGAGGCTAGTTCACTAGGAGTGACATAGGCTCCTGAACCAGCTTTGGCTATGGTCTCGAAAAGGTCAAGCTCAATGGCTGTTTTCAGAACCATGGCCGGTATTGAAGCAGTTGCTAGTTGTGTTGCTAACAAACAAGCTTCCTCATCTTCATATGAGTTACTTTTGGCATGCACCATAGAATCCATCAGAAAGAGATATGTGTTTTTAAGTAGCTTAATTTATTTTTTTTAGTTCAGTGGGAGTGTAGTTCTACAAAACAGAGGTCCAACACTATTTATAGGCTGTTGTAGATCAAATACTCACATCACCTCTATAGAAGCATACCAAAGGAGACTATTGACTTGCTGTTCAAATCTTGTTATAGTTGCCACCTTACAGTATGCAAGCTAATTTGGCTATGATCTCCAAAAGGACAACCTCAATGGCTGCTTTTAGGACCATGGTCAGTATTGAAGCTGTTGCTTGCATTGCTAACATGTAAGCTTCTTCATCTTCATTTGAATTATTTTAATTTGTATAAAACTTCTTGGTAAGTCCTTTACTTTCTTTGTTACATGTGCAATGCAGTGAACAAAAATAAATAAATTTAAGAACCGATGAGGTCCTAGCCTAGTGGCGAAGGCTGAGGTCCTGTTGACGATAAATCACATGTTCGATTCCGCTGTAATTTGTATCGCCCTTGTGGCTCATTTGGATAAAAAAAACATAAATAAATTTTAAGTGTACAAATTTTACTCTATTAAATTGCAACACTAAATTTATTATACAAATCATATAACAAATTTATGTGATTGAAAATTTTAAAAAAGAAGTATGACCATAAAGTAATAAATAACCATTTTATATAATTTGAAAATCAAATTTAGATCATTTTCATTGGGTTTTTAAGAAAGTTAATATAAAATTAATTTAACAAGGTGATAGAAGAGAAGTTCTCTATTTGTGGTGAATTTCACAAATTATTTTCCCTCATATTAATTTCATTTGAACTTATATAAGCTTTCGCACAAATTAATTAATGTGAAGATGACGATGCTTGCTTGTTAGCAGTGCAGCTAGCAACTGCTTCAGTACTGCCCATGGTTTTGAAAGCAGCCATATTGAACTTGACCTCTTGGAGATCATAGCTAAAGCTGGCTAGGGTGCCTATGTCACTCCGGATGAGCTAGCCTCTATGCACCGGTTATGCTCGAGCGCATCCTCCAAATGCTGGCTAGCTACACCATTCTTAAACGTAAGCTTAATGAGCTAGCCAATGGTCAAGTCGAGCGGAGATTTGGATTAAAGAACGTTTGCAAATCTTTAAAAAAAAGTGCAGAAGGTGAATTGGTGATTCTCTACTCTACTGCTAGAAATACAAACTTAATTAATAAAGAGAGAAAATTTCCCAGATATAGAAAGAGAAAATACTTGTAACAAAATATAATTAAAAAATTAAACTTACTAATTTATTTCATTCGTAGTGTGATTATCATAGACGGTAGACTATCCATTTCATGTAGGAATCACCCTATAGTTCCATTACAAAATTTGATTGTGAAATTGATTCTTTATTTAATATGTAACACAATAAGTGCTTGTCATAATCCAATTCCATAATCCAAAAATCAGAAGCGCAACACACTTTTCTGAAACAGTTGAAATCCTGCACATTTAGCTAAGGTCTCAAACTCGTTGTCGGTCCTCTAGTCCTCTCTTTTCCTCTAGGAGCTTGTACCAGCATGAAAATATCAGACTGAATCGCGTTCTTCGTTGCAAGTGAATTTCCGAGTAGCTAAGGAATGAAAGAATTCATCCGTCCCTTTCTCATTAATCAAAATAATTATATATACATCATACATTGGCACTATCATCTCCTACTTTACAGGAAACTAATTACCTAACAACCATGTACAGAGAGAGATTGTAGGCATAGAAATAGATGACTAATTCTACGCTAATCAATAACAATTATCTACAAAATATATACTATATTTAACACTCCCCGCAGTCGAAGCAGGAGGTTTGCCAACGCTAAGACTGTCCCGAAATTCTTCAAACAATACCCGTGGCAACCCCTTAGTAAAGATATCGGCTATTTGATACTGGGATGGAACATGTAAAACACGAACTTGCCCACGGGCAACCTTCTCTCTAACAAAGTGGATATCCATTTCTATGTGCTTTGTGCGGTGGTGTTGAACAGGATTACCAGACAAATAAATAGCACTCACATTGTCACAATAGACCAATGTAGCCTTCGGTATTGGACAATGTAACTCGAGAAGAAGATTCCGTAGCCAGCAGGATTCCGAGACGACCTTGGCCACCCCACGGTACTCGGCCTCGGCACTTGATAAAAATAGCGTGGGCTGCCGCTTTGAGGACCAAGATAACAAGTTGTCCCCTAAAAAAACGCAGTAACCGGATGTAGATCTCCTTGTATCAGGACACCCACCCCAATCCGCATCAGTGTAAGAGACCAGAGACGAAACAGACGATGGGTATAAATGCAAGCCCTGGTCTAAAGTACCTTGTACATAGCGAATGATACGTTTGAGAGCAGACATATGATCTGTCCTCGGATCATGCATGTGAAGACAAATCTGTTGGACGACATAAGAAATGTCCGGCCGTGTAATAGTAAGATACTGGAGAGCCCCTGCAAGACTCCGATAGTGAGTAGGATCAGCAACTGGAGTACCAGATGTAGCACTAATTTTTGATTTCGTGTCGACTGGAGTAGCTGAGGGATTACAAGATGTCATGCCAGCACGTTCAACAATTTCTTCAGCATATTTGCGTTGAGAGAGAAACAAACCACCCTTATGTCGAGTGACTGCAATGCCCAAAAAATAATTTAACGGGCCAAGATCCTTCATTGCAAACTCAGAACTGAGACTAGCCATAATAGAACGCCGGAGAGCATGAGAAGAAGCAGTAAGAATAATGTCATCAACATACACCAATAGATACGCCATATCTGACCCCTGTTTATAAATGAATAAGGAGGTGTCACATCGACTATTAGTGAAGCCGAGAGATAAGACATAGTCAGCAAAACGCTTATACCAAGTCCGTGACGCCTGCTTAAGCCCATAGATAGACTTACGTAAGAGACAAACATAGTCAGGATGATTACGATCCCTATACCCCAATGGTTGATGCATGTATACAGTTTCTTGAAGCTCACCGTGAAGAAAAGCATTCTTGACATCTAATTGATGAATTGGCCATGACTTAGAAAGAGATATACTGAGAACCGTTCGAATAGTAGCCGGTTTAACAACGGACTAAAAGTATCACCACAATCGACACCAACCTGTTATGTTTTGCCATCACCTACAAGACGGGCTTTATGCCTCTCAAAAACCCCATTAGAATTAAATTTGTGAGTAAAAATCCACATTGAACGAATTACATTAACACCAAGGGGACGGGGCACCAAATCCCACGTCTTATTTTTCATAAGAGCTTGGTATTCATCATCCATAGCCAATTTCCAGTTTGAGTCACGAAGTGCAGCTATTGGGTTACGACGCAATGGTGACTGTGAAACCTCAGTGTGTAACGCATGATATTTCGAGTTGGGTTTAAAAATACCACGCTGACTTCGAGTGATCATACCTGGATTAGGAAGGGGATGTTGAGGTGGAGGTGCCATGACAGGGTCTGGTGGAGTATGAGGTAACGGACTCGGAGTGTGTGTGATAGGTGA
Organism: Heracleum sosnowskyi; assembly: GCA_030848705.1. Taxonomy (NCBI): domain Eukaryota; kingdom Viridiplantae; phylum Streptophyta; class Magnoliopsida; order Apiales; family Apiaceae; genus Heracleum; species Heracleum sosnowskyi. Next base: position 18,381,764 of record CM061237.1, read on the forward strand.
TGCGGAAGGTGAAGAAAGAGGTGATGTTGGGCTATGCAAACTCGAGTGAGGAAGACCGTGTGCTGTTCCTGGAAGAGGTGGAATTGAAGCAGCAGGCTGTTGGAGATGATCCAACACATAAGGAGAAAAACTGTCATCCAAAAAATCATAATTTGGAGATGAGTATGTATGCAGTGATGCAAACGGAAAATTTGTCTCATCAAATAGGACATGACGACTTATGATAATTTGAAGGGATGACAAATCAAAGCATTTATAACCCCGATGATTAGGTGGGAAACCTAGAAAAACACAAGGAGTAGAACGAGCTTGTAACTTAAGGATTTTAGTGGATGGAATGAGAGGATAGCAGAGACACCCAAAAACCCGTAAATGAGAATAGGAAGGAACCCGTCGATACAGAATTTCTAAGGGAGACTTATATCCCAACAGTTTGCTTGGAAGAATATTGAGGATATATGTTGCCATCTGTAGTGCATGATGCCAAAACGAAGGTGGGAGAGATGCATGAGAAAGAAGTGTACGAGTGATATTATTGATAGACCGAATTTTTCGTTCGGCCTTCCCATTTTGAGAAGAAGTGTAAGGACACGATAGACGAAATGACATCCCACTCTTTTTACAAAAATCCCAAAAAAATCCATTATCAAATTCTTTCCCATTATCACATTGCATTGTTTTAACATTGCGTTCAAATTGGGTGACAACATGATTTTTAAAAATCAGGAATTTCTCATAGACCTCTGATTTATGACCCAAAGGAAAAGTCCATAAGAAGTTAGAAAAATCATCCAATAATAAAACATAATATTTATGCCCGACAGAACTCAAAATTGGTGAAGTCCAAATATCACTGTGAATAATATCAAAGGGTAAAGAAGTACTTGAAACAGATGGAACAAATGGCAACTTAATATGTTTCCCAAACATAGAAGAACGACAAATAGTAGAAGTAGATTTACTACTACAGTCAATGCATTTATGCACCCTAAGAGCTTGTAAAACAGGAGCACCCGGATGACCCAATCGATCATGCCAAAGCGAGGAAGAAATAGCTGCAAAGGTTGATGGGGTAGCTTTATTGGAAATAGAGCGAAGAGGATAAAGATCACCCTGACTATCACACCGCATTAGAGGCATCCCCGTCCGAAAATCCTTCACAGAAAACCCAAAAGGATCTAACTCAACCGAAACAGAATTATCAGTAGTGAGTTTCCTAACAGAAATCAGATTTTTGATAATTTTGGGAGCATGTAGAACATTGTTTAAGGATAAAGAAGGATTAGGAGAAGGTAAAACAGTATGACCATAACCACTTACAGGAATTGAATGACCATTTCCGACAATAATACCAGAATTGTGATTGCTCAAATGAAAATAAGACGAGAGATTACCGTTTGACGATGTCATATGAGAGGTTGCGCCAGTGTCCATATACCAAGAAGGATCAGGTGGATTAAGTGTCATTGTGTGCATAGCCGAAGCAATATCTGTTGGCACATATGAACCCGACTGACCATTTAAAGAAGGAGCCACAGAAGCAGTATAAGACTGGTATGTTTGTTGTTGCGGACGAGAGCCTAGAACACCAGGCCTGTTGTTAGAAGGGGGAGGTCGAGCCCATCCTTGGGTAGACATAGGACACGGTGGAGCAGCCCACTGAGGCCACCCATAATTTGCATACGGACCCCAACCCCAAAATGGCATCTGCTGATGTTGTCCTGGCGGGCTAGCCTTGCTGGCCCTGCCGTTACCGCCCTTGGTATTCCGGCCACCTCCACGACCATTCGAACCTTTTCTGCCCTGTTGAGTTTGTTTGCGGTTGATATACTGTTGTCCCTTCCCTTGTGCAGAATGAGACGGAACAAGAGAGGGGTTCTCATCGTCGTTCGAAGCAGCGACCATGACAGAGTCAGAAACCATGGTGGCCTCCTTAGCCAGTCCTGATTCCTCCAGAGTGAGCATAGATCTAGCTTGATAGAAGGTAGGAAGAGGATTACTCTGACGAATCAAAGTACCCACACCACGATACGGAGTAGTGTTACGACCAAACTCAACACGCAAGTGCACGTGATCTCAAGTAATACAGATAGCAAATAAGGTTCGTTCCTACAGGGACTCGTTGTTTGTCTAGTTAATTCACTCACCAATGTATGATTATTATCCGATGCTAAAACAAATAACAAAGTGGATTTTTGTTATCCCTATAATTAATCTAAGAATTATAACTAATTATCAACTACTTGAACTGAGATTTATGTCGAATTACTTATGCGAATAAAACATGGGATTTTAACTTCATTAAACAATCCATCTAAAGTCTTCAATTCTCTAGCCCTTTCATGTGATTTGTTAATACCTGATCGAACACACAAAACTGATATAAGCCAACTTTCGTTGTACCAATACCATCCTAAATAATATCCACAATTAAGATAGAAATCACTTAGTCTCCCAATTATGCTTAGTCCCTATATGTCTATAAAGATTGAAAACATAATGGTTGAAGTACAAGCATTCAATTGATCACATAGTCGTCATAAAACGGTTAGAGTTACGACACTAATTACGAATGATATTCTCACGCATAAACCTATGCTAGCATGACAAGTTCTAAACTCTTAAATCCACTTTCGCTTCAATAAGAATTAACACACAATTACAGGAGTTAGCTACTCTCCTATAACGAATTAAAACAACCATGATAGGATATCGCATCAATCACACTATAGGCATCGAGAAAATTCAACAAATAAACTTCATGAATAAATCCGCTAAAACCCCATGACAACGAATTAGTTCATAATCAAACTAATCGTCACCATGGGTTCTAATGTAAACATGATGAAAGAAAACGAATTATATTGAATAAATATCAAGGTTCTAAAGAATACACCCAAACCAAGCATCCACAAGATAGAAAGAATACAAGAATAAATTGAAACTATCTTCTTCCTTCTTCTTCGTGCTTTAAAACTCCGTATATAATATGCGGTATGTGTCTCTCCCCCTCGTTCTCTAGGGTTTTCTTCTCTTTTTATATGCCTCCAGGTCCAACAAGTCGTACTGAATTGAGATTTGACTTCAACTCGAAAAATCAGCAAATCGGGTTCAAAACAGGAAATTTCGTCAGACAGACCGGCGCTGCCGCGCCACAAATACAAAGGAGAGCGGCGCTGCCGCGCCAGAGATTTTCTGCACTGTTTTCCAGCGGCGCTGCCGCGCCATAAGCAAGCACAAACACGGCGCTGCCGCGCCGTGCCTTCTGTCCAGAATTATAGAAAATGTTGTCCTCTTCGCGTGAGCTGTAAGATCGTCAGAATCGGACTTGTAGAAATCCAGATATGGCCAAAAGAGTGAAGACTGCGCAACCTACCCGGAAAATCCGATTTTTAATCAAATTAACCTCCAACTCTTGGTTCTGCAAAACTTACTGAAAACACATTAAACACACCACATACTTGAGTTCAAGTCATCAATTTAAGCCGATATGAAGCGTTCCAAGTGGATTAAAAATCCACTTATCACACCCCCAAACTTAAACCGATGCTTGTCCTCAAGCATAAATAATATAACTATATACAACTAACTAGTACCACTTCCGTAGGTGATCACGGTTGCATTTGGCATATGCAACAAGCCCTTTAAACCCCTAGGCAGCCCTAGTGGACGAGTAAGGTCTCGTGAGGGCCTATAGCGAATGTACCCACAAAATCCATCTACTCATGCAACTAACAATGCAATGCATGTATGCAACTATATGGAAATGCAACGATCCCTTCAAACCAACCAAAACCAATCAACAAGCCAACATCTCAAAGAACACAGTCTTCCAAACAGAGTTCGACCAAATTCCCATCGACCAACAAGACAAACACAGAAACGTGCGTGTGTGCGATGCTCACCAATATACTCCCAAACTAAATCAAGACCATACCTACTCTTAGCCAAAACAACCACAAGCTTACAAACAGAATGAACGCTAGACACAAGAAACCACTTAAAGACACCTCAAAATCCACTTGAGCTAGACAGGAATTCATGCTTTATTACGACTCACATGCTTATTTGACCGTGCAATGGTTGAGACCCCAAAAGGCTTATACAATAATACCCATGTAGCGAGCGTTAGGTTAGTGGATCCCAGACCGGAAAAGTCTTAGGTCACTAGGCACAAGGTCCCCTAGAACTTAATTGCTCGAGTATTAAAGAGCTCAACCTGATCAATTCTGCATAAAAACAACTCTTCTTTTCTTTTCTTTTTTTTTTTTTTTTCTTTTTTTTAATTTCGTTTTTTTTTTATTTCGGAATGAGTGCTCTTTGCCTTTTTCTCATCCCACCCTAGACTACTCATCTTTTACCAATGAGCGGCTACTAGCCATTTGACGCCTAGCCTTTATTAACAACTAGCATGAAATCCCTGGTTTCCCCCAAACTTATACATAAGTGCTCCTTCGTTTTCAAGAATCTAGCCAACATTCTAAATGTAAACAAGTGGTTAAATTCTAACACCAAACAAGCATGGTCTGATCAAATTCAAAAGCTACCAATGAGACTTATGAAATAGATTTGTTTCTGGCATGCAAGTCAATACTTAGAAACTTAATCAACCCTCTATTCATCACAACCACACTCCAATCAACATCGCCTCACCAACGGAAATAGTCAAATCCTACGGGATCATGAAATATGCATGCAACTAAAATGGACTCACATGACAGATATAAATACTAATGCAAACAGAATGCCCTATATGACATGAACATGCAAAGATATGAATGAACTAACTACATATGCAATATGAAACCTATATGAACACACACACACACACTAATATTACCATTCCTTAATTATCACCCCAAACTTAAAATATTCAATGTCCTCATTGAAGGTAATAAGAAAGATAGTAGAAACATACCTAACACATGGGTTGCCTCCCACGAAGCGCTGTCGTTAATGTCATTTAGCCGGACAAATGTGAATCAAATCATGGTGGCTCGAAGATCGCATTTGACTTGTCCTTAGCAGAAGGACCATTCACCCATTGTTTGATAACCTTCTTGCTTTCTTCCCACATCTTTTCCAAATCAAACTTCACCTTGACTTTTCCATCAATCGATTTTTTCTTTTTCTTCTTTACACCTCTAAGGTGTTTATGCTTCTCCGTCGATTGATAAGAACACTCTTTTACCTCATCATCCTTGTTCCACCTTCTCAGCACATTATCTTCACACTCTTTAAAAATCACCAACTCATCATTCAGAAGGACATACTTCAAATGTGGTGGAAGTTTTCCAAGCCTGACATTCGAAAGATCTCGAATGGAAGAATTGTCAATGGAATCACTGATATGATGCTCGAACTTGTGCATGTCCGAATTTTTGCTCAACAGCTGATCGAACTCCTTTCTCTGACCCGTATCAACCATCTTCAAGCTAAAACACTCTTCCTCCTCTGTCGGAAATTTCATAGCCTTGAACACATTAAAGATGACCTTTTGATTACTCACCCTCATTGTGAGCTCTCCCTTTTGGACATCAATAAGAGTCCGACCTGTAGCCAAGAATGGTCGTCCCAAGATGATAGGGATCTTCTTGTCTTCCTCAAAGTCAAGAATAACAAAATCAGCAGGAAAAATCAGCTTATCCACCTTTACCAAGACATCCTCCACTATACCCCTCGGATATGTGATCGACCGATCAGCCAACTGTAAGGTCATATTAACTGGTTTCGGCTCAGGCAACCCAAGTTGCTTAAAAACAGACATTGGCATGAGATTAATGCTAGCTCCCAAATCACATAAGCATTTGCTGAAAAGTTGATTGCCAATAGTGCAAGGTATGGTAAAACTTCCCGGATCTTTAAGCTTCGGTGGCAATTTCTGCTGTAGAACTGCACTACACTCCTCTGTCAAAGCAACGGTGTCTAGCTCCTCAAGTTTCAATTTCTTCGAAAGAATGCCCTTCATAAACTTCGCATAGCTCGGCATTTGCTCAAGAGCCTCTGCAAATGGTATGTTAATCTGAAGCTTCTTGAAGACATCCAAGAACTTAGCAAACTGCTTGTCAAACTTTTGCCTTTGAACTCGTTTTGGGAATGAAGGAGGTGGAAACACCTTTTCTTCTACTACTTCATGAGAATTATCACTCTTCCCAGTTACATGAGTCGAGAGAGTAGCATTAGGTACCAAATCAGGAACAGAATCGACCCCAGCATCAAATTCATTTTTTTCTTCCAGAGGGCCCGGCGCTGCCGCGCCGTTTTTATACTGGGGAGCGGCGCTGCCGCGCCGTACTAACTGATCAGAATTTTCAGTTTTTTCCTCGGCTGACTTTTCTTCGTTCTGACCTTGCAGAATTTTCCCCGATCGTAAGGTTACTGCCTGGACCTGTTCCTTGTGATCTTTCTTGCCTGGATTCATCTCTGTATCACTCGGAAGCGTTCCTGGTTGACGGTTCAACAATGCATTGGCTAGTTGCCCAATCTGATTCTCTAAATATTTCAACGACACCGCCTGACTCTTGTACATCATTCGAAGCTCTTCCAAATCAGACTTCTCAGACTGATTCAATGAATTCCCTTGCGATGGTTGAAATCCAGGTGGATTGAATGTTTGCCTTGGAGCATAAGGTGGTGGTTGATAGTTCTGATTATATGGCCTTGCATTGAACTGCCGATTTTGTGGTTGCTGAACACCACCCTGATTGTTGCTCCAACTGAAATTAGGATGATTCCGATTGTTGGGATGATAAGCATTAGGCACTGGCTGCTGAGCTCTTTGAAAATTACTAACAAACTGTGCGGATTCAGCTGAGATAGCACACAGATTCGTGTCATGAGCTCCTGCACACAATTCACACACCATAGCAACCTGATTAGTCCCAAGATTAGAAAGGGAATCTACCTTCATTGTCAACGCTTTGAGTTGCGCAGCAATAGCAGTAGCTGCATCCAAGTCAAGAATTCCAGCCACTTTAGCAGGTGGCAAGCGTTGAATAGGATTCTGAAACTCATTGGCGGCCATCATCTCGATAAGATTATAGGCATCCTCATAGCTTTTTGCCCATAGCGCACCTCCAGATGCAGCATCTAACATAGGCCTGGACTGAGCTCCCAACCCGTTATAGAAATTGCTGATTATCATCCAATCCGGCATTCCATGATGAGGACAACGTGCCAATATCTCCTTGTACCTTTCCCAAGCTTCCCCCAAAGATTCCTGGGGTTGCTGAGCAAACTGAGAAATAGAATTCCTATAAGCTGCTGTCTTCGCCATGGAGAAATACTTCGTCAAGAACTTTTGAGCACAGTCTGCCCATGTTGTAATAGAACCTGATGGCATGGAATGTAACCAACTCTTGGCTTTATCCCTAAGAGAGAAGGAAAATAGCCTCAATCTGATTGCGTCATCTGTAACTCCGTTGAATTTGAAGGTGTCACAGATCTCAAGGAAGTCCCTAATATGAGCATTGGGATCTTCAGCAGGACTACCCCCAAACTGAACCGTATTCTGAATCATCTGAATGATGTTTGGCTTAAGCTCGAAATTATTTGCCCCAATAGCTGGGCGAACAATGCTGGTATGAATGTCCTCCACTTTTGGCTGAGAAAATTCACTCAAAGCCTTCGCTGGTTGTGCTTCATCTGCCATATCTTCTTTTGATTCACGATTGTTTTCTACACTGATGTTCTCAAAGTCAAGTTTCCTTCGTGCTAGTTCTTCTCTTCTTGCTAATTCTTCTCTACGTGCTCGAGCTCGTGTACGCATACACTCTCAATAAGTACCTGAAATTCACCAACTAGAAAATTGGTGAGAAACGTCCTAGTCACCGAACTTTAATGACCACTGATGGTAAATACTGAAACTAAACAAATAAAACCGAAATCCCCGGCAGCGGCGCCAAAAACTTGTTACGACCAAACTCAACACGCAAGTGCACGTGATCTCAAGTAATACAGATAGCAAATAAGGTTCGTTCCTACAGGGACTCGTTGTTTGTCTAGTTAATTCACTCACCAATGTATGATTATTATCCGATGCTAAAACAAATAACAAAGTGGATTTTTGTTATCCCTATAATTAATCTAAGAATTATAACTAATTATCAACTACTTGAACTGAGATTTATGTCGAATTACTTATGCGAATAAAACATGGGATTTTAACTTCATTAAACAATCCATCTAAAGTCTTCAATTCTCTAGCCCTTTCATGTGATTTGTTAATACCTGATCGAACACACAAAACTGATATAAGCCAACTTTCGTTGTACCAATACCATCCTAAATAATATCCACAATTAAGATAGAAATCACTTAGTCTCCCAATTATGCTTAGTCCCTATATGTCTATAAAGATTGAAAACATAATGGTTGAAGTACAAGCATTCAATTGATCACATAGTCGTCATAAAACGGTTAGAGTTACGACACTAATTACGAATGATATTCTCAGGCATAAACCTATGCTAGCATGACAAGTTCTAAACTCTTAAATCCACTTTCGCTTCAATAAGAATTAACACACAATTACAGGAGTTAGCTACTCTCCTATAACGAATTAAAACAACCATGATAGGATATCGCATCAATCACACTATAGGCATCGAGAAAATTCAACAAATAAACTTCATGAATAAATCCGCTAAAACCCCATGACAACGAATTAGTTCATAATCAAACTAATCGTCACCATGGGTTCTAATGTAAACATGATGAAAGAAAACGAATTATATTGAATAAATATCAAGGTTCTAAAGAATACACCCAAACCAAGCATCCACAAGATAGAAAGAATACAAGAATAAATTGAAACTATCTTCTTCCTTCTTCTTCGTGCTTTAAAACTCCGTATATAATATGCGGTATGTGTCTCTCCCCCTCGTTCTCTAGGGTTTTCTTCTCTTTTTATATGCCTCCAGGTCCAACAAGTCGTACTGAATTGAGATTTGACTTCAACTCGAAAAATCAGCAAATCGGGTTCAAAACAGGAAATTTCGTCAGACAGACCGGCGCTGCCGCGCCACAAATACAAAGGAGAGCGGCGCTGCCGCGCCAGAGATTTTCTGCATTGTTTTCCAGCGGCGCTGCCGTGCCATAAGCAAGCACAAACACGGCGCTGCCGCGCCGTGCCTTCTGTCCAGAATTATAGAAAATGTTGTCCTCTTCGCGTGAGCTGTAAGATCGTCAGAATCGGACTTGTAGAACTCCAGATATGGCCAAAACAGTGAAGACTGCGCAACCTCCCGGAAAATCCGATTTTTAATCAAATTAACCTCCAACTCTTGGTTCTGCAAAACTTACTGAAAACACATTAAACACACCACATAATTGAGTTCAAGTCATCAATTTAAGCCGATATGAAGCGTTCCAAGTGGATTAAAAATCCACTTATCAAGTAGTGAGACCAGATACAAGCTGTAGTACCAACCGACTGTCAGACACCGGAGCCCCGACGTTCTTCAATTGATCGGCCAAAGATTTCAGCCGTTGACAGTATGCCGAAGCATTGGAAAAGTTTTCCATCCTGGTGGTGGAGAAATCATGCTCCAGAGTTACCGCACGAGAATGTTTATTGTCCTGGAAAATATCACGCAAACGTTCCCAAGCCTCCATTGCCGTAGCATCAGGCTCAATGATGGTGTGTAACAGGTCATTAGAAATTGTGGCATATATCCACGACAAGACTGTGGCATCGAGAGTAGACCACATGTCTGCATCCACCTCGACCACCTGGGTTGCACCCGTTCCCGTGGTTGAAGAAGATGTGGTTGGAGTAGAGGGTTCTTTAGTTGTAGAAGGAATGATGTGATGGAGAACCTTGTTCGATCGTGCATGAACCTTGAACAACTCCGCCCAAGTTGAGTATTGTACAGTTTCCATCTCAAGAATTATAGGAATATGATTCCTAATCACTACGCCATAAGTGGTCATATGCAATGCTTTTTTACAGTTGCTATAGACCAAAAAAGCGCTGTATTAAGCTTATTTTTCAAAAATGCAACACGAAACGGGCGTTGCATCCGCGGGCGTGGCCTTTGATATCTAATGCAACACTTTTGGTCAGCTACTGCAACGGAGAGAAAGTATTGCATTATAAGTGTACTGCAACACCAAAATCAAGGAAATACAACACCAATGAGTGTTGCCTTACACATTAGCCAGGGCCCTGTTTCCAGTCACGATAGTGGGGCCCACTAGCACGCCACGTCAGCAATAATATATTTATTAATGCAACACCATTATATTTTGTACTACAATTCAATTGTTTTGAAATGCAACATTTTATTTAATATTTTTCAATATTTATTTGGTACATACATGAGAACCATCCAAACCATCCTACAACTCGTCCAAAACAATCAAGGCATTCACTAACATACTAAATACCTAACAGATTCATTAACAAATTCTATGAATATGGACATCTGATCAAGTCTAAAATTGAGAGGTACAAAATGACCAAGTTTAGCTAATTAGGGACAATTACATAATGATATCGCTAAAATTTGGTGCCTCCTTGAGTAGCAGTACCAATGTCATCTTGATCACTTGATATAGTGGCATAGAAGTCTCCAACATCAAATTTAAAATCTGGATTGGACTTGGAACTCTCCTTCAAAAGGAGTTGTAGCTTAATTTCAGTTCCAGAGAAGGATGAGTAGCTCAAACTGTTCAAGTGACTTGATCTCATCACCTGTAATGAGAATTTAATCAGAACCCAATATATAAGAACATTGAATTATATGTGAAAACAATATATAATGACTGGGATGATCAATTACTGTAAAACAATGTGCACTAAGATTTAAGTGCAGTTTACCTTTAACCACTAAGCCTATCCTTAATGAAAATGTTGTTTACTCCTCTTCTTCCTATCATCCGCAAGCTCCTGCAACGCATTAAAAAATGTGCATATCTGCTCCATCCATCAGGCAAGGATGGCAAATCTGCAACCTCTAAATAAATTGACAACTGGTCCACATTGTCACCTTTTGGAAAAATAAGAACACACCTGTGCCACCAGTAATTGTAATATAGTTTACCTTCTAGAGACAGAAATTAATAAAGAATGTCTTGTATCACCACAATAATTAGTCAATATATGCATAATGTATTTGCATCTTTAAAACTAGCAGGAATTCTATAGAAAATTTGTTACCATTTCATTCTGCAGATTTCCAGAGATCCCGTGTTCATTCATTGCAATCATTAGTTCTAAATACGTGGCTTGCATGTTCGGAGCATGCTGCTTCAAATAAGAATTGACCAAATCTGCACACTTTACAGTTTCAGTACACAGCAAGCACTAGGTAATCATGGACCAGTCAGGTTCAATATAAAACAAAAAAAAATCATGTGAAACACATGACTATTCTGCTGGTATATATTTGAATAGTTATAATCCTGTAGGGAAAAGACTGAATGATTCACTTATATATGTGCACGTCAGGTGTGAGTGAGTGAGTGTGTGAACTACCATTTTAGTTATAAACTGCATGACACTAACATGCTACAATAAAGTTTGTACAAGTATATATTTATGCTATCCAATTTCAATTATTAAACTGCAGCCAGAGCAACTAATATTGTACAGTAGTATAGCAACAATCAGACTTACTTTGAGGTATTCAATAATCATTTCAGGCTTGAATTTCTGAGTGTCCTCTGTTTTGATGTTTGTCTACCTTTGAATCTTCTTTTAATCGATGGAGAAACTTGAGAGCTTCATGATGCATTGCATTGCATCTGTAGATTTCTAAAAGGCAGGCATATTGATTCCTTTTGTGCAGAAACTCCTCACTAATTTTTAAATCACAGTAGTTAAGTCCTTTGAGAAGTTCCAAAGCAGAAGAAGTCTACCCAAAATAGAACTAGAGCTTGCAGAAGTGCAGTGACCAATATGGATGCCATCTCTCTGGCACCTGAGTTAATGGGGATATTAAGCCGACCCTGTTGGCCAAAAACATTGCAATCAGGGCATGAAATTGAGTACACATTTATACCAAATATATGAAGCTAAATATGTATGGGTTATTAATCTACAAAAGCAAGACATTTGAGTTTTATGTATTCACAGTTAGCATCAAGTAACTTTAAGAAGTCACAGGACTTCAGATTATTGTTAAGAGAAAGAAAAAGATGCAACTTAGTTATGATTTTTAAATTTCATCACAAAAGGTACATATTTTTTTTAAAGCCTAAAGGATAGATAGGGTTCAAATTTCCTACTCATTCTTCTAAAAAAAACCTTCCATGAAAAGAATACCTTTGGAAAGATCATGATCGTATACAATATGTTTTTGTAATCTGATTAGGGACATCATTAACGTCATAGGATTCATGCTGTTCAACATGTGTGATTTGCTCATCATCATCATTATCAGAAGGTTATTCCTGTAAGTTTAAACACAAAAGATAGTGAATAAGAGATAGTGAATAAGAAGAAGAGAATGACGGAAAGTATAGCTAGGGCGCAGCGGAAAGAGATCAAGAAAACCCTACTGATACCATGAAAGAATTCATCCGTCCCTTTCTCATTAATCAAAATAATTATATATACATCATACATTGGCACTATCATCTCCTACTTTACAGGAAACTAATTACCTAACAACCATGTACAGAGAGAGATTGTAGGCATAGAAATAGATGACTAATTCTACGCTAATCAATAACAATTATCTACAAAATATATACTATATTTAACAAGGAAGAATACTCTATGATAACTAGCTTTCCAGTACAGTCATTGAGTGCTTGATAACAATTTGTTGGAGGTTATCTGTTTGATAGTGTGCCAAGAAGTAGTTTGAAGATGGATGCACAATACCTTTACTTAAATTGAGTACTATAAGGAGTTCTGGAGCAGGAATCCAGGAACTTTTTTTTTTGTCATAAGGAATCCAGGAACTTGACAGTGAATCTTTTTTGTAAAATTTTATAGAGTAGTTAGGGAGACAAAGATACTTCCTTTTACTTGGCCAAAGATGAAGTAGTGTGTGCTTGTATTAGTGTGGATGAACTCTGTAAATTCATATACTATATGCACATGCAAATGGATTACTTATTAACACAAGAAGAGCGTGTCACTTAAAACAAAGCTCTACTTATACAATTCCATAATCCAAATATCAGAACCGCAACACACTTTATTGAAACGATCAAATCCTACACATTTAGCTAAGATCTCAAACTCTTTCTCAGTCCTCTCTTTTCCTCTTGCAGGTGCTTGTGCCAATATGAAAGAATCCGCCTGAAAGGCGTTCTTAGCTGCAACTGAATTTTCGGGTACCTCTGGAAGAATAGACTCTACAATGACTAGTGTTGTGAAAAAAATTTGGTACAACACAATTGAGAGAATCCCGCTGGAATATTCGTAGAATGCGTCCTTGGTTGTCGGACAGAGCTGTAGGTTTGCAGCTATAAACCTGAAGCTCGTTAAAAGTACAGAATAGTAGAAGTAATGTTTCCAGGGGCCGAGCTGACAAAACCACTGGATGAAAAAGGCAGAATAAGTCCTATTCGGTCAGCCAATTCACCAGAATATGTATCACAGAGGTACACGAGCCTTATGCGTGTAAAGAGTGAAAATCCGAATCCTTTAGTCAAGTGCCTACATATCCTATTTATAGGAATCAAGCCCCATGTAGTTCTATTAGGTTTATACTTCTTCATCCTCGCGAATTCAACCACTTTAAGATAATCCATCTTAGAGTTATAGTCGAATTATGCACCTGTAGCCGAGCTTTCCAGTGTCCTAGTTCATATCCATCACTAAGTCCTATGAAACCTCATATATTTAATGTATATCCGAACCTATCAATATAAGTCCTATATTGATTGTTATTGCTCCAGCCAGTACATTTTATTAAGCCTAGAAGTCCTTTGCCAAGAGTAATTCCGTGCTCCTAAAGTATAGGAAACCGAGTCCTTGTCCAACTCTGATTCTGTCCCAGAGAGGTCCAGACCACCCTTCACCTAAACCTGTACCTGCCGTCAAAACACCCTGAACCTGCACCTGTTCCACAGGGCCGTAAACCTGAACCTTGGCATTATGAAGCTGAACCTTAATACATCCAATCCTTACCAAATCCATACTAGTTGGGCCTATATTGCATGCGGGCCTTAAATTGAGCCCATGTGAGATTTTGGGCACAACAACTACCCCCCGGTTCCTTGCAGTATTAAATACCAAAGGAACCAAAACCTTCCACTCATAAGATCTAAGTCATATAAATCCCAAAAAATAAAATAAACCTCCTTATTTTGAACCTTTAAGCTTACGTGAGAAAACTCTATGTAAGAAACAAGAGATTCAAATAATAATAGCGTCTATTTTACTCTTCGGTAAACAACCCTTAACCTCATAGCCATCTGTAGGTACGCAGCTGAAAACCATTTACCCGAATGATCCTTAAAAGGAATAATCCTCCGTTATCTTCCCAAAAATCAATCCTGTGTTTTAATTAAACTCCAACAAAAAACCTCATCCTATTTATACATTATCTCTTTGAATACATTTGAAATTCGAATTAATTTGTAACAAACCTTTTGCATTCCTCCTAGAAATATGAACCATACATTAACCCTTCATTTTTTCTATTTTTTCTTCACCCAATCAGATTATACCACCTGGCGTGCCTGTTTTCATCCATGCCCATGCTTAAATACACACCCTTCCACTCTTTTCTTTTCTTTTCCAACACAAACTCCACACTCTCCACTTTCTCTCTTCCGACGAAAAAGCTTCAAGGCGGCTCCAGGTTCCGGCGATACCCTCAACTTCAAACGATCCTCCATCTGCAACCCTTCATAAGGTACGGATCTATCCTTATTTATCACTTTTAATCCTTATCTGCTGTTGCATGTCACTGTCCTATGTTTTCACTTCATATGTATACACACACACACACACATATATATATACATATAGGTACTCATGTATGCATACACACAACAATACCTTCATCCATTGTCTATTTAATTCATAAACCGTGATGCCATGTGTATATTCTCAAACCCATAATCATATAATTTTTTCCTTTTGTCTTATCTATGCAATCGAATAGAGCCAAAACCCTTTAAACCAGTGTTTTTTCGGTGCCACGAACCACACACAACGCTCTGTCCATTCATCTTTCCAAAGACCCTTATTTGCATGTCTAATAATTCTCATGCATTATATGTTGCTTAAAAATCCGATGCCGATATGCCACCGCCTAGAAGGATTCGACCTATTGAACCGACAACCAAACCCTTTTTTTAGCTATAGGTTTAGATCTAGGCGCAATTAACCTCTCATACAGATGAGGACCGCGATATACCTGTATCAATCCTTTAGGTATAGAGACAATTTTGAAATTAGCCTCCCAGGAGTTCATTCTTATCTCAGTCACCATCTGTTTGTCATAAATCCCCAGTGACAACTCACAAAATTCCACAATCGCACATCCTTGTAAGCTTCATAGTCCACTTGTCCTCTTGCTTGCCTGATTGAGAAGAAACCTGTTGGCTGTTAACTTACCCTGCTCCATCTTTTGCAGATGTCAGGGAACTCAGCCCCAGCCAGCTCTCAACAGTCGACGGCCCGCGAGGTTCAGACTCATATTAACCTCCCAGATTCTGACTCCTTATCTGCCAGAACCCTTTCACCAAATCCACTTGCTATCAAACCAGTTAGCACCAGAACCCGTTCCAAGGTTAAGGTGCTAGTCCCTGAACAAGCCATTATATCAGTTTGAACCAATCTTTTTTCCCACAACATCAGAGATACACAACCAGTAGCCATCCGCCAAACATCTTCTGACAACTATCCGATCCCTGAAACCGAAAGATTACCTCACTCCAAATACTATTCCCTCAACGAAGAAGTTTCCTCTGTCAAGACAAGAACCACTATCCACCCTGAACCTAACTCCGAGGTTGAGGTGGAAACCTCTATGGAAGGTGAAACCCCCTCTGAATCCCAAGGCATTATCCCAGCCTACGAGGAGCTTGATACCTCGATGAATGCCAATAGATTGAAGCTCCTTCTTCAGAAACATCGATCCAGCTGCCGTCTAGTGATACCTTCCCCTGGGGAGAGGTGTCATTATTTCGATAACTTTGAACCTGACCAAGCCATACCATCAGCTGTGTTTTCTGCCACCTTTTTCAGAATGGGTTTATCCATCCCTCTTCATCCTTTTATCCACGATATCATTACCTACTATGACATTTCTCCCCTCCAAATGACCCCGAATGCCTATCGAATGGCCATGTGCATGTACATCCTCTACGATCAGCAATTTGAAAAGAAAATGTCTGCCCGTGAGCTGGGTTTCTTCTATCAACTCAAACAAACGGGATAAAATTCTGGTTTCTTTTACTTGTCTGCCTGGAATGTCCATGATGTACAATGCATTAAAGGTAATAGGAAGGGGATGTCCATGATTGTTATGACTGCCCAATTTACAGAACCGAATTCAACAGATTTCCCAGTAAGTACTTACTCCGTAATTTCTTTACTCCTTCCTGAATAGTTTAGATAATACATTCTAACCTACACATAACCCTCATATAGAGATTCCAAGTAAGACAGCTCTCAAAGGTCATTCCCTGGAAAGGGCCCAAGAGGCCTTGAGGCTGTCAGCAGAGCTAGGAGATGGTGCTAGTCTGCTGACAGATCAAAACCTTAAAAGATGTGGCTTTTTGTCCAATGAGAGATCCACGAACTTGGTTCCAACAGAGGACTCTGAAGCTGGAGCCTCAAACAGAATAGGTTCCCTATCAAACCTTTATGCTTTACTTTATTTTATGTGCATCCACGACATATTCATATCACATATACATATGTTTAATTGCTCGTATAATAACCTTTGGCCTTTCCTACAGATATGGATTCTGGTGTGCCATCATTTGTCAACAAAACAGCTAGCTATGACGATCTCTTTGGTGATGAAGAAAAAGATCTAGTCCCAATTGAAGCTACTCCTATTTCCAGAATGAAATCAACCACTGTGTTAGGTCCAAAGTATCGTAGAAGGGGGGGTTGAATACGATACTCACAAATAATTTAATTTCGTTCGCGGATTAGTCTTTCAGTTCTATAACGAAATCAAACACACCAAACCAAATCAAGTTTCGGGGAATATATCTTTTTATAAATATAAACCTCGAAGGGTGCTACAATTTCTAATCCGTAGATTAGCTTCAATGAATTCTAGGTTATTCACAATCAATACATTGATAGAATTTTGAGCACTATAAATTTCTATGATCTTCTCCGGCTCAAACTTCTCTCTCCGTAATTGCTACTATGAAATAACCTCGACTGAAAAAGACACTATCTTCTCTCTATATTAATTGTAGTCTTCAATTGAAAACTATCGAACTAGGAATGTAGAAACAATCCTGGCCGTCCATCTTCAACTTCAACCTGTAAAACAAGAATACTTTTCACCTGCTCCTTAATTAAAAACCATCGAATGAAATACTTTAATTTACCATTCGATAGTTTTTTTAATCAAAACTATCGAATACCAAATTAAAGTAAACATGGTTTTCAATGAATCATTATTATACCATTCGATAGTTTTCTTAATTGAAAAACTATCGAATTCTTGTTTCTTGTCTTTTATCAATTAATGATTCCACTGAGCTCTTGGGTGTTTAAGTAATAGACTGTATCACTTCCTTCTGAGACGATAAAACAACTTGATCTTTTTAGTGTCGTCACCTAGTGCAACTGGTCTGGTTCACAGATGAATAACACTTGATCAATTCTTCTTTTATGTCTTCAATTCAATGCTGCTGGTACGTTCCTTGTCGTTCTGGTTGCTTCAATTAAATCACTGGAATCCCGTGGTACTTAACCCTAAATCATTCACATACTTCTGTCGTCTTGAAAGTCTTGTTTCTTTTGCTGACACTGAGGCTTGAACATTTTCATGAACTTCTTTCCGTGACCTGTTTACGGACTTCAAGAATACATACCGTATTTTGATTTTTTGAGTTTACCTTTTCTTCTTTGATTTTGGATTCCTGTGCTTCTGTTAATACTATTGTCTGTCTTGTCCTTTGTTGAGTTGTAGTTATCTCTTTTACATCTTATGTTACATTATGCTTTACAATCTCCCCCTATTTGATTGGATAGAGTTCGACAAGCAAATACTTCGAGGATAACTCAACTAACTAAGGAAACATTAAACTAATTAAAGTAAGACAGCGTAATAATATTACATGCATTCTGGATCAGATATATATACATTTCCAGATTTCATAAATCAAAAAACAATAAAACTTTTCACATTGAAGTTGCTCCTCTTGTCTGAGCTGATAGTTCTTTTGTTCTTTGCTTCAATCTTCAGTCCATTCAGATCTCACCTTCCTCAATCATTGGATCGGAGTTAGCAGCTTGATAATCAATCACTGATAGATAGTGCAGTGGTTCTCCAGGTTTAAGGATTGCTCCTTGGATGTGTCTTCCAATATATTCAACCTCTTGACCCACTCCAGCCCATAACCATGCAATGTTAACATCTTCCTTGTTTAGCTTTGGCATGTTTGGTAATCTGGTATGCACTTCCAATCCTCTTTCCACTCTTTTCCTATAGTAAGGAACATTCTCCATTAGAAATCTTCTAAGAGTGTCTGCTGCTTTGTCCTTCACCGTTGATGTGAATCCAGTGGATCTAAGATACTTCTCAACTGATATTAGATAGTTGCTTGGATAGTCTCTCAGTTTGTCCTCAGCCAAATAGCAGATTCTGAACAAGTCATTCGTCATGAATCTAACCATTGGAGGATCTTCAGTAATCTCTGGACCGACTTTCATCAAGATCTCCTTAACATGCTCACGGAGCAGTTCATTTAGCCTTGTAGTCCTTTGAATCTTGATGAGTATCACCTGCAGTTCTTCCTCAAAACTGCTTGGTGTCTTTCTCTCTCAGCTTGCCTTGCATCTATTTCAGCTCTTTGAGTTTTCACCATCTCCAAGGCAGCTTCTTCTTCCAGTGATAGAGAATTTGCTTCTTCTTCCATATCATCATCCAAGATAGGATGTTCTATTGGCTCTGGATAATATGGCTCATGTTCCTCCTATAGTGGTTGCTCTTGCATGATCTCAAATTCCTCCTCACTTTTTTTCTTCTATCCAGTACTGTCTAACTGGAATAGCTTTATTGGTTTCCCAAACTCCCATCCAGTTGTTTGCCAACCTTCATTAGTCACTTCATTTGTTTCCCCTTCTCCAACTTTCTCCCCCTTAGTTGAGGAATCCTCGATGAAGTTATCCTCATTGTAAAAGGTAGTAGAAGGATCAGGTTGTTGCTGTGAAGGTCCGGGTTGTTGGTTCCTCAACATATTCCATAATCTCCTTGAGGGTGGATTGAACATGTACCTCTAGGTAATAGCAAATCATCAATATTTGGAAGGGTTAGGGTGTCACTGCTCACGTTTGGCTCTGGGTGTACACTCAACGTTTCTGTCGGTGTTTCACTCATTTTTCCTTTCCCACTCAGGCCAGGTGTAAGTGTTTGTGTTTCACTCAATCCCTTTATGCTAGTTGTACCTACAGAAGAAAACACCGTAGCCGTCCTTAAGGAGGTCACCGGTGGTGCAATGGGGCTTCGCAAGTCCCCGTCCTTGGATAAACCAAGTTGCTGATCATCCGTAGATGATATATCCTTTGAAGGATCTAGAGTTTGAATCTCTAGGGGGTTAGAAACAGGCTCTATTAACATCAGAGATCCCGAATCTTCCCCGATAGTTTGTGAAGACTTTACCTCAGTTGACTCCTCAATAGTAATTGATTCATTGTCAACGAGTTGACGATCTGCACCTACGTCAGACCCTTTACCCGCAGGATCCAGATATGTTCCATCTGGGGAGGTAGAAAATGACCCTTTAGATTGTGCATTTAGGTCAAAGCCTTCTCTCGACGTCTGTGAAGACCCTTGGTTCTTAGAACCTTCAACCAGTGAACCTGACCGTAATATGGTCGGAACACCAGTTGCTTCCGTCAATTCTTCCTTACCTGATTGAGCTAATGGTTCAGATATAGCTTTCGTTAGCGTAGCCCAATCAGCATCAAAAAAATCAATAAAGGGCGCTTTGGAAGTTTGAAATAAAGTATCAACAGTTGCCTCGGTTTCTGTTCGTCTCCTTTTAGAGGAAGGCAGAGCTGCTGTTGAAGGGTGTATCTCCTTATGTGGTGCTGCTAAGGCACTATCTCCCTCTACACTCACGGATGTCTGAATATTGGGTATAGGAGGGGAAGGAGGTTCGTTTATTGTTTCATTTGGCTCTTCCAAAGGCTCTTCGACCGTGGTTAGAGGTTGTGGGTTTGCAATCTCCTGGTCAGGAATGGCCACTAAGGGCTCTGGATCAACATCCATAGCTTGTGGTTCAGGAGCCAGTTCAGGTTCAGGAATGTTACCTTGATTTACCTGTTCCCCTGGGGGTAGAAGTGGTAGTTGTTCTTCCTTATCAGAGCGGTTATGGCATTGCTCTTCATCTTCATACAATCCTGGTTCTCCTGACCTTCGAATGTCTTTGCTGTTTAATACAAAAACTATCGAAAACCTTTTGTTGAAAAACTATCGAGAATTAAAATAAAGGAAAAATTAATTCTCTCCGATAGATTTTCTTATTATTTGAAAAAACCATCGAGAATTTAGATAAAGATTAATGAAATTCAATTCGATGCTTTTTCAAATTTTCTTCAAAAACTATCGAGAATTGTTTTCGATAGTTTTTCTTTTCCTTTTCAAAAACTATCGAAAATTAATTTCGATAGAATTATCTATGTACTTGAAAAACTATCGAATTTCCTAAATTCGATATTTTTTGCTTCTGTCCAAATTTTAAAACCTGTTCTTGTTGTAAAAATCAGACTTTTATTTTCTGTCAAGTTTTATTTTGAATAAATCTTTTAAAATTCACCAAAATCAATTGTTAACAGAAAATTCACAATTTTCTTAGAATAAAATCAACTAAATATCATTAAATGATATTAATCAATTAAAATCCAATTAATTATGCTGCATTAATCTACAATGTTAAAAACAAAGTAAATTAATTCAAATTAAATAAATGCTTGAATATTTAGAACAAATATTAGCACTTAAATAATTTTTAGAATTAATAACCAATTAAATGCTAGAAGATATATCATCCATAATTATGACATAAAATTATTACAATAATCCTAACTACGAGAATTGCTCTAGAAAATAAATTCATGAGTCCTAAGGATATAGAAATTCTTAAACTCATGTATTTACCAGGACTATCTGCAGTTACTGACTTCTAATCAAAATCAAATTAGAAAGATTTAACATCCCAAGTTCACCAACCAGCTTATTGAAAGTGGATTCATCAAGCGGTTTAGTAAAGATGTCTGCAATTTGATCCTCTGTGGGTACAAAATGTAACTCCACAGTTCCATTCATGACATGCTCTCGGATAAAATGATACCTGATGTCGATGTGCTTCGTCCTCGAGTGTTGCACTGGGTTGTTTGAGATTGCTATGGCACTTGTGTTGTCGCAAAATATTGGAATCTTTGTCAACAAAAGTCCATAGTCACGGAGTTGGTTTCTCATCCACAAGATCTGAGCACAACAGCTTCCAGCAGCAATGTATTCAGCCTCAGCTGTTGATGTGGAAACTGAATGCTGCTTCTTGCTATACCAGGAAACTAACCTTCTTCCAAGAAACTGACAGCTTCCTGAAGTACTCTTCCGATCAATCTTACAACCTGCAAAATCAGAGTCTGTGTATCCAATAAGATCAAATCCTGTATCTTTAGGGTACCAAATTCCAAGATTTGGGGTCCCCTTAAGATATCTAAATATTCGCTTAACAGCTATTAAATGAGATTCTTTAGGATTAGACTGAAACCTAGCACACAAGCATGTTGCAAACATTATATCTGGTCTACTTACAATGAGATAAAGTAATGAGCCTATCATACCTCTGTAGCCTGTGATGTCAACCTTCTTACCAGTTTCATCCTTATCAAGCTTAGTGGCAGTTGGCATAGGAGTCTTTGCTGTAGATGAGTCTTCCATTTGATACTTCTTCAGAAGATCTTTGATGTACTTGGACTAACAAATGAATATACCATCTTGTTTTTGGTATACTTGCAGTCCAAGAAAGAATGACAATTCACCCATCATGCTCATTTCATAACGACTCTGCATTAACTTAGCAAATCGCTTGCATAGATCATCATTAGTAGAACCAAATATTATGTCATCAACATATACTTGCACCAATATCAAATCATTTTTATGCTTTTTGACAAAGAGAGTTTTGTCTACGACACCTCTTGTAAAATCATTTTCAAGTAAGAATTCAGAGAGAGTGTCATACCATGTCCTTGGATCTTGTTTGAGTCCGTAGAGAGCTTTGAATAGAAAGTAAACAAAGTCTACCAGTTTTGAATCCTCAAAACCTGGAGGTTGTTCCACATACACTTCTTCTTCTAACTCCCCGTTCAGAAAAGCACTCTTCACATCCATTTGATATACCTTGTAATTGGAATGTGCAGCAAATGCCAGAAACATTCTGATGGCCTCAAGTCTTGCTACTGGTGCATAGGTTTCATCATAATCTATACCCTCTTCTTGAGAGTAACCTTTAGCAACCAGTCTGGCTTTGTTTCTCGTTACAATGCCATCTTCGTCCAACTTATTTCTGAATACCTATCGTGTTCCAATAACAGATTTTCCCTTAGGCCTAGGTACCAGCTTCCAAACTTTCTGCCTTTCAAACTGATTGAGTTCCTCTTGCATAGCAATCACCCAATCTGGATCATCTAGAGCATCTTCAACTTTCTTAGGTTCTGTTTCTGAAAGAAACCCAGAATAGTGACATTCATTTTGTGATGTTCTCCTAGTTCTCACTCCTGTGTCCGGATCACCAATGATCAAGTGAAAGGGATGATCTCTATTTCATACCCTTTGTCTTGGCAGATGCGATCTTGATGATTCTCCTTGTTCTAGATGTTGTGGAGTGTGACTAGTTGATCCTTCTCCTGCTCCCCCTGAGTTGTTGACGGTTTGATCTGTTGATTCTGAAGACTGACTAGTGGATCCTGTAGAATGTTGAGGATCTCCACTTTGGTCACCACTTTGTCCAGAATCATTATCATTATGATTATTATTAATGACTGTAACAACTTCAGGTACTTCTTCATTGTCAAAGAGATCTCCTGATAGATTTTCAAATACCAAGGATTCAGAGTTCTCTCCAGTTTGCAGGCCTGGTCTTTTGGTGTCGTCAAATGTTACATTAAAGCTTTCCAACACCTTCTTATCTTCAATCACATATACCCTGAAAGCCTTAGATTCTAGAGAATAGCCCAGAAAAATGCCTTCATCTGCTTTGGCATCAAACTTGCCAAGATGTTCTCCATCTTTAAGTACAAAGCACTTAGCACCAAACACATGAAAGTACTTCAGTGTTGGTTTCTTGTTGGCCATTAACTCATACGGAGTCTTTTCATGATCTTTGTTGATCAGGGTTCGATTCTGAGTGTAGCAAGCTGTATTCACTGCTTCAGCCCAAAAGTAAGTGGGAAGTTTTGATTCACTCAACATGGTCCTTGCTACTTCAACCAAGGTCCTGTTCTTCCTTTCCACTACTCCATTCCGTTGAGGAGTTCTTGGTGCTGAAAACTGTCTTGATATTCCTTTCTCTGAGCAGAAATCATTAAGAACTGCATTCTTGAATTCAGTTCCATTGTCTGATCTGATTGTCCGCACAGGTAGCTTAGCTTCCACTTCTATCTTCTTGATGTGATCAATGATTAGTTGTGTTGCTTCATCCTTTGTTTGTATGAACAACACCCACGTGTACTTAGAGTAGTCATCCACCATCACCAATGCATATCTATTTCCTGAAAGTGACATAACATTAACTGGACCAAATAAATCCATATGAATCAGCTGTAATGGTTCAGTAATGCTTGTCATTCCTTTGCTTCCATGTGATGCTTTCTTCGACTTCCCTTTTTCACATGCTTCACATAGTCCCTCCTGATTGAATTCCATCAGGGGCAACCCTCTCACTAACTCTCTCTTTACCAAAGAGTTCATAGTTTTGAAGTTCAGATGTGAGAGCTTCTTGTGCCATAGCCAACTTTGTTCTAAAGATGCCTTTGCATAAAAACATGTAACTTCTCCTTCACTGGTAGAACTTAAGTCAGCTATAAACAAATTTCCTTTTCTCACTCCCAGTAGAGTAAGCTTCTCATCCTTCCCGTTGGTGATCAAGCACTTGTCCTTTCTGAAATCTACATTGTAGCCTTTATCACAGAACTGACTGATACTTAGAAGATTGTGCTTTAATCCTTCAACAAGAGAGATGTTTTCAATGATGAAATTTCCAGCTTTCAATTTACCATATCCCGTAGTGTATCCTTTGCTGTCATCTCCAAAGGTTACAATCGGGCCGGTCTTCTTAACCACCTCTGTAAGCAGGGACTCTTCACCTGTCATGTGTCTAGAACAACCACTATCCAGAATCCACACAACCTTTGAGCTTTTAACCTTACCCTGCAATCACAGATTGATTAAGCGGACTTTGGTACCCAAAATTGTTTGGGTCCTGAAGGTTTAGATGATTTAACAGGAGTAACATTCAATTTAGTCTTACCCTGTTTGATATTCATAGTATCTGTGGATTTAACATTAACAGTGCTGTTGCTACTATCAGACATCAACTTAAAATAAGCATGCATGATGTTGTACTTACATAGCAAACAATCTTTCTTTCCACAGGGTTCATGAAGATCAGACATGTCAGACATGTTATGCATTTCAGAAGCATTAGCAGTTTCTACTTTAACCTTTTTACGTGCATGTGTAAGGTGTCCAGCAGAATTACAAATAGTGCACAACTTCCTAGATGCAATGGGAGAAAATGGAACCATTTCCTGATTAACAATCTTCTTCTTCCCATTCCTGTTCTTTTTAACATTACTACCTACGTCACCTACTTCAGTTTTAGGTAAATCAGGTTTAGGTAATTCATTTTTTACTGATTTCCTAGGCAACTTAGTCTTTACCTCTTTTTCCTTCAACAAATCCTCCTCAAGCAATTCTTGTCTTATGAAAAGGTCATCCTCATGAAAAAGTGGTGGAAACGGCTTAACAAAAACTGGACAATCAACATTCTTAAGAACATGTGGAGTATTCCTTTTGACAACTGAAGATGTCACAGGGAATTCCACAATCTTCTTACCAGCTTTCTTGTTATAGTCAAATCCTATAGTAGTTTTATTCTCTATGGCCTGAGTATCAATGATTTCCTTAGCCACTAGAGCGGAATTCTTAAAAGCATTCAGCTTCAAATCTAGATCTGAAATCTGCTTCCTGAGGATAGTCTCTATCTCAGCATTACACTTGACCTTGTTCTCTAAGTACACATTCTTTTGCTTAAGATCTTCTAATGTTACAGCTACAAGCTCTAGTTCTTCATTTTTAGATTCTAACATTTTAATCTTAAGAACTAGTTTAGCATTTTCCATTTCTGATGCTAGCATGCTTGTGTGTACATTAAACAATTCTACACTAAGATCTTGCACAGTTTTCTTGTACTCAGAATTAGACATATCAATTGTAGTTAAGATAGGTACCTGAGATGATTGTGGTGATTCCTCTGAAGAGTCAGCCATTAGAGCAACATTTACATATTCCTCCTCTTCATCCGAATCAGTATCATCCCAGTGCTTTCCCTCTGCTATATAAGCTTTCCCTTTCTGCTTTCCAGAGAATGCCTCCAATTGCTGTTTAAGCTTGGCATTCTCTTTCTTCAACTCATCATAAGAATCCTTCTTTCCATAGACATCTTTCATGTCTCTCGCTTGACGAGGCTTCCGGCATTCAGTGGCGAAATGCCCTAACTCATTGCAGTTGTAGCATCTTGATTTGCTTCTATCAATCATGCCAGTCTTGTAGCCTCCCTTAAAGCCTGTACTAGGTGTATAATTGCTCTTCTGGAATCTGTTGGTTGAAACCCTTGAACTTGTACTTAGGGTTTCTCTTGAAACGAATGTGACTAAACTTTGCAGCTAAGTACGCCATGGTTTTGTCTTCCATTTGCTCAAGCTCTTCTAGGGTGTAGTAATCACTTTCATCAACACCCAGATTCACAGAATCCATTTCTGCTTCTATTATCACCTCCTTTCCAACTCTAGGGGTTTGAACCTGAATCTCAGAAGTTATTGGTTCATCCACTACAAGTGCTGCTGATCTCACAAGTGCATTGTGCTTGTTCTCCACTGTCCCTGATCCGTAGATTATCACCCTTTGTTCCTGTTCCATCTCATAGGTCTTCAACTTGCCATAGATCATTTCTAATGACATCTTTGTGAAGTCAATTCTTTCCCTAATGGATGATGACTTGTGTTCTACATGATGGGGCAGCGTCATCATGAACTTCCTGTTTGATTCTCTCAGTGGATAGGTCTTTCCTTTCATTGCCAATTCATTGAGAAGCTTAGTATATTTCTCAAAGACCTGAGTTATACTTTCTCCTGGCAGTGACCTAAACGCTTCGTATTGAGAAGTCAGAATGTCCAATCTGTTTTCCTGAATGTCTTCAGTTCCTTCCATTATCAAGTTAATGGTATCCCACATATGTTTCCCGCTTGTATAGTTCATCAACTGATAGCTCATTTCCTTGTCTGCGGAATCCGCCAATATCAACATTAAACCGGTGTCCAATCGAATCAGTTCTTTGTCAGAATCTGTATACTCAGTAATATCCTTAGGTTGGGTGCCTTGAGGAATCCTGCTACCATCAGGAGCTGTAGATTCACTAACTGGTTTCATTGGTACAAATGGTCCGTTCTCTAATATGCCAATATACAACGGATTACATGCCTTGATAAATAACAGCATCTTCATCTTCCACAAACCGAAATCATCTCTAGTAAACGTGGGAACTTTAATACCAGTAGTTGTCTTTGGAGCACTCATGGTTTCTGAAAATTTCAAATTGTTTAAAATTCAAGAAATTCCAATTAAATGAAAAATTTTGAAAGTTAAAAAATTTGCTTCGAATTTTCACGCTACGTTTGATTTTGGTCTCATTCACCGGATCTGATTTGTATATCAATCAAGTAGCTCTGATACCAATTGTTAGGTCCAAAGTATCGTAGAAGGGGGGGTTGAATACGATACTCACAAATAATTCAATTTCGTTCGCGGATTAATCTTTCAGTTCTATAACGAAATCAAACACACCAAACCAAATCAAGTTTCGGGGAATATATCTTTTTATAAATATAAACCTCGAAGGGTGCTACAATTTGTAATCCGTAGATTAGCTTCAATGAGTTCTAGGTTATTCACAATCAATACATTGATAGAATTCTGAGCACTATAAATTTCTATGATCTTCTCCGGCTCAAACTTCTCTCTCCGTAATTGCTACTATGAAATAACCTCGACTGAAGAAGACACTATATTCTCTCTGTATTAATTGTAGTCTTCAATTGAAAACTATCGAACTAGGAATGTAGAAACAATCCTGGCCGTCCATCTTCAACTTCAACCTGTAAAACAAGAATACTTTTCACCTGCTCCTTAATTAAAAACCATCGAATGAAATACTTTAATTTACCATTCGATAGTTTTTTAATCAAAACTATCGAATACCAAATTAAAGTAAACATGGTTTTCAATGAATCATTATTATACCATTCGATAGTTTTCTTAATTGAAAAACTATCGAATTCTTGTTTCTTGTCTTTTATCAATTAATGATTCCACTGAGGTCCTGGGTGTTTAAGTAATAGACTGTATCACTTCCTTCTGAGATGATAAAACAACTTGATCTTTTCAGTGCCGTCACCTTGTCCAACTGGTCTGGTTCATAGATGAATAACACTTGATCAATTCTTCTTTTATGTCTTCAATTCAATGCTGCTGATACGTCCCTTGTCGTTCTGGTTGCTTCAATTAAATCACTGGAATCCCGTGGTACTTAACCCTAAATCATTCACATACTTCTGTCGTCTTGAAAGTCTTGTTTCTTTTGCTGTCACTGAGGCTTGAACATTTTCATGAACTTCTTTCCGTGACCTGTTTACGGACTTCAAGAATACATATCGTATTTTGATTTTTTGAGTTTACCTTTTCTTCTTTGATTCTGGATTCATGTGCTTCTGTTAATAATATTGTATGTCTTGTCCTTTGTTGAGTTGTAGTTATCTCTTTTACATCTTATGTTACATTATGCTTTACAATGTTTTACAGGATAAGTCCACCACCTCTTCAAAAAGAAAACTTCCACTTGTTGCTGTTGCTGACTCTGCCAAAGGTTCACGTCCTCGCTTCAACAAAAAACTCAAGCCTTCAACTCCTGGAGCCTCAGGTGAAGGTTCAAGCGGTTCAAGCCCCTTAATTCACAAGTTTTTTACCATGGCTGGAAATCAAATCCCGGAAGAAGCAATTGCTGAGTGGGATAAGATGAGCCTGACTGAAGCTGCTAAGGCCACAACCTGGTGCGAAGCTCAAAGCTCTTTTCACACCCTGAAACGCGGAGAAGAAATAGTAGTAGCAGCTAGAGGTGACCAACGGCTGTCTGAAGAGTTAAAACAACTGAAGAATTCCCTCAAAGAAAGTGAAGTTGAAAGAAAGAAATTAGCTGATGCTAGTAAGAAGCTTAAGGCTTCCGAGGCTAAGCTGTTAAAAGAACGTGACCAACAAAACGCTTCTATCATCAACATCGACGCTGAGAAGGACGCTTTAAAAGCCTCCTACACAAAGAAAGTCCAAGACTTTAAGAGAAAGCTAGATTCTCTCAACACCACCATTGCCTTGGAGAGATCCACTCGCGAAGCCGCCAAGCGTGAAAAGTTTGAAGCTGGGTATAGCCGGGGGGTGAATGAATATATTGAGTCTACATTTGATCATTTCCCATCCCTGGACTGGACCTTGCTTGGCGATGAGGCAGTGAAGATTGTGGAAGAGATTATGAAGAAAGAAGCGGCCGCTGCAGCAGATCTGGAAAAGGTTGTCCAGTTGGAACCTGAAGTTGAGGCGCAGGTTGCAGTAGATGGTGCCAGCTTGGAGGTTCAGATGGAAGATGTGGAGACAACTGTCCCAGCCCCTGACCAAGACGCTCCTGAAGCATCTCCTGACATCCTTGCTCCTTGATATCCAATTTTCATTTCTAGTTCCTTTAAAAACATTTACAGCCTTGTAAGGGTTAACTTTTGTGGTTTTTATTCCGATAACATTCCTGGCGTTCGCGCCGTAAGTTTCAACATTTGGATGAGGGTGTGGGTACCTCGGAATACCTCGCAAGATGTAACCTTTAACTTTTGGTTTTCATATTTCAATTTATCGTACTTTATTTTCCATATGCTCAAAACCCATGTTCAAATTTGCCATGCTATTTCTACTGAATAATCATTTGGTTGCCATAATGAATTCACACGCAGGCGGCTGTACCAGTAAATAGATATGTGCCAATCCAAGAATATCCATGAGATATACCTTGTAGGTAGCCAATAGGATCTAAACCATAAGATCATGTTCTATCTAAGGTTGATCAATAAGCATATTCGCGTTATTGTAGCCATAAACCTGAAGCTCACCTGAGCTGTTTTCTACCTCTTAACCAGAGATACAAGCCATATAAGGTAAAAATTATTTGCAACATGATCGTTATAATAACATAAGGTGTAAGTAAACCATCCTTTCACCTAGTATCCTTAGGTACATAATCCATATTCCATAGATTAAAATATCCACAAGCCATCCTATCCAATGACTTAGAAAAACCCAATTATCCATGCATATCCCTGCCTAAGGTAATGCACCATTAAATTCCATGTGCTTCATAAATCCGTATGAAGCTTAATCCATGTTACAGCTTCAGGAGTTCACTAACCCTGAACCTCCATAGTGTAGTTTTGACCTATTCAACGTTCCAGCTTGCAATCGTGCAAGGGGTTTAATCCAGAGTGTGGCCTATGTTTGGCTCCCACACTTTACCATGATATTTATGCCCAGTGTCCCTAGGGCTTATATAAGCTGTTAATACGCTTATATGTTTAATCCATAAGTCTTAACCTTCACCTCATAATCCATGAGTGTGAATCTCCAATCCAATCCCATAATATCAAATCCGATCCAAAATTATTAAATCCAATCCAATGATCTTAAATCCAATCCAAATCCATTAAATCCAATCCAATGATACTTTGTTTCAACATTTAACATTTTAAACATGTATTCCAAAATTTATCATTTTAAACATGTACATAGTATATCCACTACCCCCAGTTCTTTATCATATAATCACTTATGATGAAGAACTAAACCAAAATAATCATGCATTCATTCTTTATCTACATGTAATTCTTATAGTAAACCAACAAAGAGTAACAAAACATTCAAGCAAGAACAACCACATGAACCAAACATGAGGTTTCATTAATATTGTAAAACTTGTCAAAAGACATCAAATAGGTAGGGTGTGCATACACTACCCCCTGAGTGTTCAGAGAACAAATGAAAATAAACAATTATAAATCTGAAACAAATTGCTATGAAGCTGAACCACCCATCTATGAAGCTATACCTAAGCATGGCAGTTACAACTAATAAACCGTTTTTATTATTCCTATGCCTGAAAGAGGCCTACAGAAATAGTACCTGATAGTTTTACTGGTAATATCTCTTAAGATGCTCACCATTTCATGCCCTTGTGTAACACCCCCAGATTCGGGGTCAGGAATCTGGGTTGTCACGCTCCATCAATATACAATACCTGCATTACTTACAACATTCTAATAATATAACCCCAAAAGACCCCAATCACTTACGCGCACACACACAAGTTATAGCCTTGGAAATGAGCAACAATAAGTAACATTTGTTATTACAAACCAAATGTACTATCCAGGATCTCATCTATTATTTACAACCTCTACCTGAAGTTACAATAATAGACCTCACAATTCTATAAAAGGTTTAATAATACAAACCTACTCGAAAACAACTCTTACTAAATCGAGCTGCAACTCTTCTGCTCACACCGGCAGTGTCCATCCTGCTGAACTAACTCAAGGGTGGTCTCTCCATTCCCTTGCTCTCGTAACACGAGGTGAATCGGCAATGTTTTCTTCATGCTGAAAGTATTAATAAAGCAAGAATGAGCTAATAGTGCTCAGCAAGAAATCTATCCCAGTTTAAATCTTTAAACCTTTTAGGAAGATAATCCATATGGGATCCATGTTTAAAACTACTAGGGTTTATCCCCAAAATAGTATATCGTTCAAAATACCGTATGATTTATAATCATACTCAAATACTTTTCGTAAATCCTTTTAGGGATCCTTGGTATCAAGATGATAAACCAAGTCTCAAAACATCTCTTTTTAAAATAGATATTAATATTGGAATCAAGGCTTAAACCCATCCATTGATTCAAAATACTATACAATTCAATATACTGTATATCTTAAAGGACTTCTCAACATATATACATGCATATCTATTTAGATATCTCATACTGTTCAAAATACTGTAAAATATCAGTAATGAACACCTTTTTGAAGCTGTTGGGTTATGATATATAAAAGAAGCAAGAATGAGCACTATAGCTCGACAATAATATATAGCAACATAATCATATATGTGGGCTGATATCATAGCTGAAAGCTTTTAAAACCTCATTCATATATAGAATGATATATTGGATACTCTTTTCGTCAGAACATGCAATGTAGTTCAAATACTATACATGGAACATCATTGTTCAATTTCTGTCACATTATCGGTAACTCAGCACCTAGGCTTTCGTTACAATGTGCAGCACAATTCCAAGTGGAAGAAGGGGATATATTGGAATACAGGATACACGGTGATCAGCCGTTATATCGCAACTTAACTTTTCTACTAGTAGAAGGACGACTTCCTATTCGGTTATCACCCTGGCCGCATTTGGGCCCTTCATGCTATACTGGCACCTATTTCATTGCCGAACATGGAGTCATACTATACTGGCACCTATTTCATTGCCGAGCATGACTTCGTACTATACTGGCACCTGTTTCATTGCCGAGCACGAGTTAATTCCAGTCCCCAGATGAAAATCAACGTCACGGGAAATGGAAGTTAATCCTGTTTTCCCCAAGTACAATTATTTGTCAAAAACTTTGTAACCGTTCAGAATTCCTTACTCCAGAGTAATTGAAAGGAGTAAGTCAAAGTGTGGGTTGACATTAGTCAACGAAACTACCGATGATTACTACGCATTTTGAAATCATGACCAGGGAGTTTATTGAAATTTCAGAGTTTAGCAAGTTGAAATACTTTACTTGAATGGGGGAGCCATCCCCAATTATAGTTATTCTAGAGGAACAGTGGAAGTAAAACTCTGTCCTCGACTTCTTGAACTAGATTCCCAAATTTTGATGAGTTAGCAAACACTATTCGTATTTAATTACCTTTAAATATCTTAAGAATATAGTTGGGAATCTCTATTTTAATACTTTTTCTGAAAATCAGAAATTTATATTTTGTGTAAATAATAGAACCTTTACTCATATAATAAGGTTCTATGATTTTTAAATCATATTTGGAATATTTAATAAATACCCAAATAATAATATTAAATTATTATTCAATATAAAACCACTTAAGTGAATATTCAAAATAATATTCACTTAATTAAATAATATTCAAATAATATTTATTATAATAATATTTAAATATCTCACCTTAAATATCCCACAATATTGGAATATTTAATAAATCTTTAAAATATAACTGTCCCTGGAACCTTCCAGCTTCTGACAGTAGGATCAAAACAAAATAATACTTTAACTCCCGGTCTAAGTTTTAAAACTATCGTACAAGTACTCTATACTTAGAGTCTTTATAAAACCTCGGTTTATATCTAATGTAATCATAGCATATAAACCATCCATCTTACGAAAGCTTTTAACCAAAAGCGTACATCAATACATAGTCCTTTTTAACGATTTAAAACAGTATATATCACAACAGCATCTTATATCAGATGTAGAGTTGGAAAACTAGCATGCATCTATCATATGCATATTTTTCATCTCAACAATGTTAATACCATCACATCTATATATGACGTGAGGTTTGAAAACATGCCTAATATTGTATGCATATATTACATTTGAAAGCATGCATCTATCATATGCATATTATCAGAATATTGTACTTTAAAACATAGCATGGAATGAGAAAACTTGCCTTGAGTCCTTGGTATTAGGGGTTCGAGTCTTGTCGCAAATCTATAAACAAAGAAATACTCGATCAGTCCCCTAACGTAATCATTCGCTCATAACACTCATTTAAAGTCAACTATATTTTAAACACATCATGTAGTCACGTTATTCCTCAACAAGGTTCGTGTTTTAATCGACTCGAAATAATCCTTTATCTTAGTCACAATGGTTGGTCAAAGTAGTACCCTAGAGTTGACTTTTCATAGAGTTACTATTACGCGACTCGTACTCTAACACTTTTAATAAATCCGAAAACTCGTATTTAAATACGAGACCACTTCTAACATCATCTTGAGTATTTGTAATATTTATCATAAAAGTTTCGATCTCAAAACAGGGGTTTAACTTGGTGAAATGTATTTTCAAACTTGGATGAGCTACGGAAAGTTACTATTCGCACGCCTTTCTCTAAAACGTTCATATCTCCTTAACCGTTAATCGAAATGACACACCGTTTTCGCGTGCGCGATCTTGAGAAAGAATAGAACAAAATGTTTGAAAATGTTTTTCTGGTTCAGGGGATGAAAATCCCGAGAGCAGCAGTTTAAGGTAGTAGAGTGCAGAACCACTTACTCCTCGCGCAGCTTTGGTTCCGACATTTTTATAAAATCGAAATATTATCTTTTTAACACGAAACCTTCTAGGTTCCTTTCCTAACTGTCCATACCAATATCAATTTTAATATCCCGACCCAAGTCCATTTTTAAAGGGCTTGATCACAATCTCAAAGTTCATACAGTGAACTACGTAGTTATCCGTAACCGCTTTTACTAAAACGGACGTTTCTCTTAAACCGTAAATCGAAACGATACGATTCTTTCGCTAAAACAAACTAGGGAACAGAGGCTACATGATCATGGTCAGAAATCTCATGTTTATGCCCTTTAATGTAACTGTGGACTCTGTCCAAACTACCTAAGTAAAATTCGACATGGTAACGGCGCTTAAACGCGATTCCCGTGTTTTTAAACACTCACTACAATCACCAATCCACAATCAACCAACCACCAATCAAACCTCAAGTTAATACTACAATTTTCTGTCCAAACATGGTCATGCTCTAGTTCATAAGTTTTTCCACAAATCAACCATTAAACATACTTAAAATCATGCATACATGCTTCATTACTACATAACTCTTAAACAACCACTTATAACTATTAGATCTAGCATAATCTCAAAAAGGGAAGAAGTTTTATACCTTCCTTGGAAGTTAAAAAAAAGCTATATATGGATGGTATATCCTTCCTTGCTCCTTAACTATGCTAATCAAACCTAAAAACATCAAAACAAAACAAGATCTTATGAGTTTTACTATTCATGCCTCCACTTTGATCCAATATTTAACCATGCTACACTTCTTTGATGACCATGAAATTTTGAACGTACCTTGGGTATATAGTGAGGGAGCTATGGTTCAAAGTTGGTGATTTTAGGATGAGTAGAACTTGAGTTATGAATTTTTCTTTGCTCCTTGCTCATGCTGGGCAGAAAATCTGAGAAATGAGGGAGATGGATAGTTGCTTGCTTTTTCTTTTCTTTTCTTTGTCCAAATGATGCTAAATACCAGCCATATAATTGTGTGGTCTTTATTTGGTTTTGTCATCCAAGACACATCATCTTTGATTGTGTGGTTGTGGTGAAAGTGGTGACAAGGTGGTGATTCACCACTTTGTCATCACTTGGTCATCATCTTGTCATCCTCTTGCATCATGCTTATGTCATAATTTGTATCCTCAATCCTTTTATATATTGCACTTGATGATCTTATATAATACTCCTCCTTTGGCTAGGGTTTAATCCATAATTTGTTACGCTTTTGTTTCGCGATAGTTTAAGTGGTTTTAAAAACGTTTCTCTGTACCAAAGCTAGGGGATACTTTCTTGATCTTTCCATTTCCTTGGTTTAATATATGGTCTTAGATTTCTCACCTTGGTTTAAGGTATGATCATGGATTTCTCATCCTACACACATTCTCAAAACGATCAAATCAATTCTCCCTTGATTGTTCGATGAATAGTGATCAAAATTTAAAGTTGGAATCTCCTGATTCTGATCGCGTTTACATTCTTTTATTCTTCCTATACATCAATAATATAACCTCGAAACATTCATTCCATATCATCCACATAGGGTGGTCTGAAAAATTTTCCATCAGAAAATTTACTATTCATCAAATTGTTTTTTAACTAAGTCCAAAATTTGGGGTTATTACACCTTGGAATGAGCTTTCTATCCAAATCAGTGAGATGGTAGGTACCTTCCCATAAGACAACCTTTATGAGGTACAGACCTTCCCAATTTGCACCAAATACACCATGACCATGAACCTTCATGTTGGGCATCATCCTCCTTAAAACCAAATCACCAACCTTCAACGGACGAGCACGAACCTTGTCGTCAAAGTACTTCCGAGTACGCTGCTGGTAAGCAGCCAGCTTCAGTTGTGCAGTTGCTCGAACTTCTTCCACCAAATCCAAGTATAAACGGTGATTCACTTAATTATTCCCATGATCATAATTATCTCTTCGAAATAATCCAGCCCCAATTTCCACGGGCACCATAGCCTCACAACCATAGGTTAAGGTGAAGGGTGACTCCCCAGTAGTGGTTCGTGGTGTTGTATTGTATGACCACAAAACCATAGGGAGTTCCTCATGCCAACACCCTTTGCTTTCTTCCACCTTGGTCTTCAAGGTATGTTTAATGATCTTGTTGACAGCTTCCGTTTTTCCATTACTTTGAGGATGGTAAACCGCCGTGAAGCCCTTTTGAATCCCAAGATCATCACACAGCTTTCGCCACTCTTTGCTGTCAAATTGCTTTCCATTATCTGAAATAAGTTTGTAGGGAACCCCAAATCTACAAACAATTGCTCTGAACACGAATTCCTTCATCTTTGCAGCTGTTATCTTAGCTAAAGGTTCAGCTTCAGCCCATTTGGTGAAATAGTCAACAGCTACAACATCATACTTCACACCTCCTTTCCCTTGAGGAAGCTCTCCAATCAAGTCAATCCCCCACACAGCAAAAGGCCAAGGGCTGGTGAGAGGTTTCAATGTGACAGCGGGATTGCTATTGAAATTTGCGAACCTTTGACAACGATCGCATGCCCGGGTGAACCTATGAGCATCCTTCTGAATTGTGGGCCAATAATATCTTGATGGAGTATTTTATGTGCCAAAGAGGTTCCACCCGAATGATTACCACAAATTCCTTCGTGAACTTTTCGCATGATGTACTCGCACTCATCACCTGATATGCACTTTAATAGCGGTTTGTTAAATCCCCTTTTGTACAAAGAACCATCATAGATAACATACCTTGCAGCCTGGTATTTTAACCTTCTGGCCTCTTCTTTCTTTTCTTGCACGATTCCCGTTGTGATGTATTCCATGATAGGTGTTGTCCACAACACCTCAGTTGCAGGTTCCAAGTTCATGACCTCAAGCT
Source organism: Heracleum sosnowskyi (assembly GCA_030848705.1). NCBI lineage: Eukaryota > Viridiplantae > Streptophyta > Magnoliopsida > Apiales > Apiaceae > Heracleum > Heracleum sosnowskyi. The sequence continues at coordinate 18,418,492 of CM061237.1, forward strand.
TAGGGATGCTAGGCTGAAGTTGTATCTCCAGAGGTATGACCCCTAACATAGTCTTTTGTGAACCTAATTTTGCAAGTGCATCAGCATCATCATTTTGTGCCCTTGGAATCTGCTCGAGGTTCACCTCCTTGAACCTATTTATCAGATCCTGAGAGTACCTCATGTAGAGGTCAATACGAGGACCCCTAGCCTGGAATCCTCCTCGAATATGCCACACCACCAACATAGAGTCACTGAAGACAGTCAGGTTTTCCACCTTCATCTCCAAGGCGAGCTTTAAACCAGCTATTAGAGCTTCATACTCTGCATCATTGTTAGTTGCATAAAAAGCAAAGTGAATGGAGCTTTGAAGCTGGTGACCTTCCGGGCTGATAAGAACAATACCAGCTCCTGCCCCATTTCCATTTACTACACCATCCACGTAGAGTGTCCACCAAGGTGAACAATTTTCAACCATCTCCTCCGGAGCTGTAGGTTCAGCTACGCACTCATTCCCCTTAACCTCAAATGATGGAGGAAATTCTAGTAGAAAGTCTGCTATCACCTGTCCCTTTATGGCCGTCCTTGGCTTATACTCAATATCAAACTGACCCAACTCCACAACCCATTTCATAAGCCTACCTTAAGCTTCAGGTTTATGTAAGACTTGCCTTAAAGGAAAAGAGGTACATACCTCAATATGATGTGCCTGAAAATAAGGCCGGAGCTTCCTTGAAGCTAAGATTAGTGCATAAGCCAGTTTTTCCATATTAGAGTACCTTGTCTCAGCGTCCAGCAGTCTTTTGCTCACATAGTAAACCGGGTGCTGAACCTGCACCTCCTCACGAAGTAGCACCGCGCTGATTGAGTACTCTGAAACTGCCAAATATAGTATTAGGACCTCTCCATTGAGAGGTTTAGAGAGTAATGGGGGACTGCCCAGTTGCTCCTTTATTTTTGTGAAGGCAGCTTCACACTCCGGACTCCATTCGAAGTTCTTTCCTTTCTTGATTGTTGCAAAGAATTCTCTACATTTATCCGAAGACTTAGATACAAACATGTTCAGAGCTGTAATCCTACCAGTAAGACTCTGAACCTCCTTTATGTTACGAAGAGACCACATCTCAATTAAAGCTTTAATCTTTGCAGGGTTTGCTTCAATTCCTCGATGATTAACAATGAAGCCAAGAAACTTTCCTGATTCCACACCAAAGACACATTTTTGTGGATTGAGCTTCATCCTGAACCTCCGTAGTATGTTGAACATTTCCGACAAGTGTAGCACATGGTCAGCTGCAGCTTTAGACTTGACCAACATATCATCCACGTAAACTTCCATAGTTTTCCCAATCTGGTCTTTGAACATCCTGTTAACTAGTCTTTGGTAGGTGTCTCCAGCATTCAGCAAACCAAAAGGCATGCCAATGTAGCAATATAAACCTCTATCCGTGATAAAGGACGTATGCTCCTGATCAGGTTCATATATGGGAATCTGATTATATCCCGAGTAAGCATCCATGAAGCTAAAAAGAGCATGCCCAGATGTAGCATCAACCAACTGATCAATGCGTGGAAGTGTAAAGCTGTCTTTAGGGCACGCCTTGTTCAAATCTGTAAAATCCACACAAGTTCGCCATTTTCCATTGGGTTTCTTGATAAGCACCGGGTTTGCTAGCCAATCCGGGTAAAATGATTCTCTTACCAAGCCAACTTCTAACAACCTGTCAACCGCTTCCTTGAGGGCTAAAGCTCTCTCACCACTTATTGCCCTTCATTTTTGTCTCACAGCAATCCTCTCGGGGTCAATGTTAAGGCGATGACACATCACCCTAGGATCGATCCCCACCATGTCAGCATGACACCAAACAAAAACATCTAGGTTACTTTTCAAGAAACAAGTCAATGCTTCCCTAGCTTCAGGTTCCAACTGTTTACCAATCTTCAACTCCTTAGAAGGATCAACTGTATCTACCAGAATTGACAGAGTGTCACCAGCAACGCCCGTTGTCTCCTTGGCTTCAGGCATCCGGGGATCTAGATCAATCTTCACCTGAACCTCAGTATCAGCCTTCCTAGGCCGTGGAGGAACCTTGGGCGAACTTTTCACATGACCATCCTCGAAATCACTGTCATTTACTTCTTCAACAATACCTTCGATAAGAGGTTCATCGATTTCCAAAATTTTTGGTGGGGGTGCCTCCAGCATCCGTACCTCATTCTGGGTATCTACCCCCGAAGAAAAGACAATATCCATGGTGTCCTCTTCACCTGGATGTTGGATAATCATAATCATATTACACGAATCTTTTACCTGTCGTGGAGGTTCATCCTTCCTTGATGCTTCTAGGTATCTATAGCAATTATCCGTGGTGCTTCCATCAACCAGCAACAAGTGCTTTGAAGCTTGCTCGGCAGAGCGCAAAGGCTTACTAAGCTTATATAGAATCGGCAGGTATGTGTCACGCATGATAGTTCGATTGGGAAGGTACCTGAGATTAGCCAAATCACTATATTCTTTTCTTGAATGAATATATCAGGGTATTTGACTACGGTGTTTATTTTCCAATAAAGTAAAAAAAAGTGTAAAGTTAGTTAAGTGAAAATAAGACTGCTGGTATGTATCCTATAAAAGCTGTCACAATCATTAATAGGAAGATTACAACTCCGCTACACCGAACAAATTCCCTAGGACTGCTATAACTCTCTTGAATCTTCCTGGCAACCCTTTAGACATCCGATCCCATTAGGAGTAGGGAACTTCATGGAGAGATGGTAGATAGAGGTTACCACCGTCATCTCTTTCAAGAGAGGTCTGCCTATAATAAAATTGTAGGAGATGTCTTCGTTTACCACCATGAATTCTGCCACCTGCGTAGCTCTTAGAGGTTCAGCCCCCAACACAACAGGGAGCTTTACTCTTCCCACAACCTGTACTAGTCCGCCAGTAAATCCATATAGGTCATTGTAAGCAGGGGACATCTCCTTGTCCGCAAGTCCTATTTTCTGATAGGTGTCGTAAGCCAGTATATTGCAAGAGCTTCCATTATCCACCAGAACTCGATGTACATTGAACCCTCCAATAGTGATAGTCACCACCAATGCATAATTGTGGGGGTGATGCACATGCCTAGCATTATCCTCAGTGAAGGCGATGTCCGCAGCTTCACATTTAAAAAGCTTCGGGGGTCTATCGGCCAAATGATAAACATTTGTGAGGGGGCTTCCTCTAGCCTCACGTGTATAGTTCTTCATTGCATTCCTGCTAAAGCCTCCGATATATGGTCCACCAATGATTGTGTGAATACTACCAGCCCTGGTAGTTCGTTCAGGTGCAGACTTGTCTTCATCTCTCTTGGACTTGTCATCTTTGTATTTTTTCGCCATTTGGGCCACAAATTCCGTGGGGAACCCTTTTCTAATCAAGTCCTCGATATGATCTTTGAGGTGTCGACAATCGGTAGTTTCATGCCCATTAGCATCATGGAAAGCACAGTACCTAGCCAAATCCTTTCTCCTGGGAGGTCCCGTTCGGGAGGCTTCCTAAAGATCCCCGTTTTATCACCAACTTCAAATATATGCTCAATGGGAGCAGCCAAAGGAGTGTATTCTGAGTATCTTCGGCTACCTTTCGAAGGTGGGTATTTGTATTCCACTGTCCTCTTTGTATTGGTAGCATTTATTGATAGATGTGCAGTCTTCACCTCCTTGTGAGCCTCCCTGTTGTCAGCTGAAGTTGCGGTATAGGTTGCCCGCTTGCTGTAGTTTCTCTCCTTTGGGCTATACGACCTATTCCTTTTGTTCCTATTCCAATCTCGTGAAGCATTATCCTTCTTCAGATTCTCCAAGGACTGCTCCACCACCTTATGCCTTTTTGCCTTTGCGTAAAAATCAGCCAACGTAGTTGGCTCCTTACTTTGAAGCTCCTTCCAGAATTCAGTCCCAGGCTTGACCCCAGCTATCAAGAAATTTTTGTAGGTCTCATCCGTGGTTTTCCTCACCCTTGGAACCTCAGCAATGAACCTCTTAAAATATTCATTCAAAGTCTCGCTATCACGTTGTTTAATGTTTGCAAGCATGTTAGCCGGAGGCGCGAACGTGACTGAAGCTCTAAATTGGGTCACAAACATCTCACCCATCTGCCTCCATGACTTAATAGAATTAGACGGAAGCCTCTTGAACCACTGGTGAGCACTATCCCTCAGAGTCGCAGCCAACAAACGACATTTAGTGCGATCCTTGATTTGGAAAACTTCCATCTCCGTGTTAAAACGGCTAAGAAACTCCACGGGATCAGCAGTCCCATCAAACATCAAATCTCCCACTCCCCTGTAGCTACGGGGTAAGGGTGAGTCTCACACCTTCTTAGTGAAGGGTGAACCTACCGTCAACCCTGACTGGGGACCTTTTTCTGCCATAATCTTCTCGAGGACTTTTCTAAGATCCTTTTCCCTGTACTTCCCCTCACCTTCAGCTGACACGAAGGTGTCATCAGTATCCTCTGCGTCATTGGAACTTTCATCGGGGCTATCATCAGCCTTATAGGACGAGCTAGAGCTGTGCTCATCCCCAGGTTTAGAGTGAGATTTCTCCTTATGACTCTTCGACCCCTTGGACTGTGATTTCTCACTTTGCACCTTCTTGGGGGTTTTCTTCTGTGTCTCAGAAAGTTTATGCTTTAAATCCTCATTTATGAGTTTCTTCCCCATTCGATCAAACACGCTTACACTCCTCGTAGCTGAAGGTTCAGGGTCCTCCTTATCCTTAGCTTCAGCTTCAGAGTCCCAGTCTGGATTACTCTGATCAGTTTCAACATTAGAAAAAGTCTTTTTGGTCTTCTCCTTCTCAGGTCCTTCTTCATCACTGCCAAAATCCAGCCGAATTGGTGTAACCTTTGGTGCCTTAGAGCGTTTTTCCGAGGACCTTTGTTTCTTTCGCCATTGTTTCATCTTTTCAGACCTTCTCTCCAAGGAATCAACCCTTTCGCCAATTTTCTTAAAGTGATCAAGAATATCCTTGTTCGTAACCTCGCCCTGAGGACCCTTTCCACGATCATCTTCGCCGTTGGTGGGCGTTTGCGTATTACCGGAATCATGCGACATCTTTTATCTCTCAAGATTTTGATGGTGTTCCCCTCCTTCTAGCGCCACTTATGTTGTGAGAGAAATTTGGTACAACACAATTGAGAGAATCCCGCTGGAATATTCGTAGAATGCGTCCTTGGTTGTCGAATAGAGCTGTAGGTTTGTAGCTATAAACCTGAAGCTCGTTAAAAGTACAGAACAGTAGAAGTAATGTTTCCGGGGGCTGAGTTGACAAAACCACCGGATGAAAAGGGCAGAATAAGTCCTATTCGGCCAGCCAATTCACCGGAATATGTATCACAGAGGTACAAGAGCCTTATGCATGTAGAGAGTGAAAATCCGAATCATTTAGTCAAGTGCCTACATATCCTATTTATAGGAATGAAGCCCCATGTAGTTCTATTAGGTTTATACTTCTTCATCCTCGCGAATTCAACCACTTTAAGATAATCCATCTTAGAGTTATAGTCGAATTATGCACCTGTAGCCGAGCTTTCCAGTGTCCTAGTTCATATCCATCACTAAGTCCTATAAAACATCATATATTTAATGTATATCCGAACCTATCAATATAAGTCCTATATTGATTGTTATTGCTCCATCCAGTACATTTTATTAAGCCTAGAAGTTCTTTTCCAAGAGTAATTCCGTGCTCCTAAAGTATAGGAAACCGAGTACTTGTCCAACTCTGATTCTGTCCCAGAGAGGTCCAGACCACCCTGCACCTAAACCTGTACCTGCAGTCAAAACACCCTGAACATGCACCTGTTCCACAGGGCCGCAAACCTGAACCTTGGCATTATGAAGCTGAACCTTAATACATCCAATCCTTACCAAATCCATACTAGTTGGGCCTATATTGCATGTGGGCCTTAAATTGAGCCCATGTGAGATTTTGGGCACAACAACTAGCTTTCCGTTGTCACCGAGTGCTTCGTAACACTTCATCAGTAGCCTCAAGCACCGTTCATCACTCCAAGCATGACATATCCACTACGAATATTGCAAAATCATAAGTAATCATATAAATTAGAGTAGAGGACACATATATGTACATGAACAAACCTTCAAGAATATGGAATTTCCTTTCGGCACATTAGCAAACATGTCCCCTCCAACATGTTCCACACCTAAACATATATAGGACATGACATATTTGTACATCATACTCATGAAATGGTATCAAACTTGTGAAACCAATCAAAATGAAATATATAATTTTCGTACCCTTATAAGATGGAACATCTTTGACAATATGGGGGAGATCGAAGTTGACTCCTTTAATAGTAGGGTACTTGGAGATGATTGTATTAAGGGTGGCACCCATATTACCACCAACATCAACTAAAGACGTGAGACCTTCAAAACCATTGTAATTTTCAAGGATCTTTTTGATGATGATCGATGAATGATTTTTCATAGCTTGGTTAAAGATCTTATTGAATCGAGGGTCCGTGCGATTATACTCAAATAAATTCATTCCAAAGGCCTTGTGAAATGGAGATCCACCATTAAAAATGGCATCTTTCAAGTAGTGCCTGTAGATATACACTAGCCAGAATTAGAACCAATAGGATAACTTAACCAGAGCTTAGTTTAATTTGAAGAGTAAAGAATAAATAACCAGCTCTCCAAAGAAATTCTATCCAGGAACAGAAGCGAAAGTGGCGCCATAGAGTAGGGCTGTCAAACGGATAATTCGGATACGGATTTGCCTGTATCTGAATCCGAATCCGAAAATCTGAATTCGTATCCGAATCCGTATCCGAATCCGTATCCGAATCCAAAAATATTTAAATAAAAATATCCGAATCCGAATCCACCGGATACTATCCGGATACGGATACTATCCGAATACGGATAATATCCGAATCCGAATTTCAGTCAGAATTTTTTAGTTTTATATTAAATTTTAATTCAATAAAATTGAAAAAAATTATAAAAATTTTAATTTTAAAAAAAAAAAGTAAACTAAACCAAAACTTAAATTTATTAAAGTATATTTTATTTTTTTTCAAAAAAGTACATTTTAGTATAATTTTTTTTATTTTAAAATATTAAATTTGTATATATATATATATAATTATCTACAACTTATATAAATATATTGTTTAATGATTAAATTATATATATATATTCTGCAAACTGAAAAAATAATTTCTAAATAATATGTAACTATATATATATAATATTATTTATTTATCATATTTATTTAATTTCGGATTCGGATATTCCCGGATACGGATGCGCCTATATCCATATCTGTATCCGCAACTACCGAATTCGAATACGGATAATATCCGCTTTATTTCGGATACGGATAAAATCCGCTTTATTCCGGATACGAATACAGATATTTCAAACGGATATCGGATTTTTCGAATTTTTTTGACAGCCCTACCATAGAGGCACCATCTTCATTTCTTGTCAAATATTTGCACACCGGAGCTAAGGCATAGGTTCGCTCCACTTGACCATTGTCTAGCTCAATAAGCTTACATTTAAGAACAGAGTAGCAAGCAAGGAGTCGGAGGATTCAGTCGAGCATAACCAGTGCATCCGGATTTGAAGTTGGCAACATGGAGGCTAGTTCACTATGTTAGATAAATGTGATTTAAAATTTAAAATAAAAAATAGTTATGTTTAGATTTGAATTAATTCTATTATTTAGGAATTAGTTGTAGATATTGGATGAGATATTCTAGGTGATTGTTTAGGTGATAGCTAGGGTTACCTATTTATCAGTGAATTTGTTTTATGTGTAGCCTATATAAAGGCTCACAATTGTAGTTTATTATCATGGCAACAACATAATAAAATACTTTTGTTTTATTTACTTTTTGATTACTTCTATTTTACTTTTTATAACTATCACCTATTTTTATAAAACCTACAATGGTATCAGAGCCTTAATGATCTTAACGGGTCTGTGGTGAGGTCAAGTTTGTGGGGGGTTGAATTTGAGAGGGAGATGCAACCTCTTGAAAACAATCTAACACTAAATCAAATCAAATTTTTTGAAGATGAGTCCATCAAAGCTTCAGAGGAAGAATTTGAAGATGAGTCAATCAAAACTTCAGAGGAAGAACATGAAGGAGGGTCAAGAGGATCCAATAACAAGAGGCACCTTTGAAAAAGTTTATGGAGAGAAGTGCTCCATGTAATTTGGTGAGAAGTGCACCAAGAAAAATGTTTGTGGAGAGACATGGGTGTTGGTGTTTGGTGATGAGAAGTGCATCACGTGTTTGGTGATGAGAAGTGCATTATGAGAAAGAAATTGAAGAGAAGTGCTTCATTTTTATTTAATTTTAAATTTTAGTAATTTTGAATCAAGAGAGGATGTTAGATAAATGTGATTCAAAATTTAAAATTTAAAATAGTTATGTTTAAATTTGAATTAATTCTATTATTTAGGAATTAGTTGTAGATATTGGATGAGATATTAATTCTAGGTGATTGTTTAGGTGATAGTTAGTGTTACCTACACTGATTTGTTTTATGTGCAGCCTATATAAAGGCTCACAATTATAGTTTATTATCATGGCAACAACATAATAAAATACTTTTGTTTTATTTACTTTTTGAATACTTCTATTTTAATTTTTATAACTATCCTATTTTTATAAAACCTACCCACTAGGAGTGACATAGGCCCCTGCCTGAACCAGCTTTGGCTATGATCTCGAAAAGGTCAACCTCAATGGCTGTTTTCAGAACCATGGACGGTACTGAAGCTGTTGTTAGTTGTGTTGCTAACAAACAAGCTTCTTCATCATCATATGAGTTAATTTTCATATGCACCATAGGATCCATCGGAAAGATATATTTGTTTAAGTTGATTTATTTTTTATTTTACTCAGAGTGTTGTTTTACAAAACAGATGACCAACACTGTTTACATACTGTTTCAGATCAGATACTCACATCAGCTCTTACATATAAGTAGGAATATACAATGAATACTAGACTACAATAAAAGGAGACTATTGACTAGCCGTCCGAGCTATGTCATAGCTGCCACCTTACACAATATGCAAGCTTTGGCTATGTTCTCGACATCGTCAAGCTCAATGGCTGTGACAGATCCAGGAACCCACTGAGAAGGAAGCTTCATTTATATTTCAAATATAGGTAGTACTAGGAAGGCTGAATTCTAAGTAGGATGGGCTGAAATGTAAAAATACCTTAAGCTAATCTATACTCTTTATTAAAAGTAGAACCCAAGTATGTCATGTATACAGCCGTATACATATAAATATAATTATTAATATCTTAATATATTTAACTTAATTTCAAATTAATATATAGAATAATTATTATTTAAAATCAAATTAAATCTTTATTAAAAGTAGAAAACCATCTTAATAGTATTGTATAGATATATACCGCGGAAACCATATAATTATTAACTTAATATACTTCTCTTAACTTCAAATTAATATAATTATTATTTAAATTCGAGTATGTTAATATTAACAACCGGGAATATATTGATCATTTGAATTTATTCATCAATATTAATTTTTATATACTGATATATCTTCTAATATATTAATATAAATCAATAACACAATTAATGTATCTCTAAAATTATCTCTAAGAACTCTATATTTATAACAATTACCTCTTATGCTATAAGTTATCTAAGAACCTTATATTAATATATTTACCATCTCTCTTTCTATTACGGATGGACATTTCATCCACGTCCTCGATCTGTTCTCCATTTCATTCTGGTCAAGAATTTGGAGAATTTTTCATGTTCGGGTAGGATCGGGGAGAAGTATAAAAGCAATTCGTGGATCGGAAATCTCTACTCTTTATTAAAAGTAAAAAACCCCTTTAAATGGTATGTTATGTCATGTATACTGTGATATCCATATATATAATTATTAATATCTTAATATATTTAGCTTCATTTCAAATTAATATATATAATAATTATTATTTAAAATCAAATTAAATATTTATTAAAAGCAGAAAACCCTCTTAATGGTATTGTATAGATATATACCGAGAGATACATATAATTATTAACTTAATATAATTCTCTTAACTTCAAATTAATATACTCCCTCCGTCCCATTCATTTCTATACACTTTCCATTTTGGGATGTCCCATTCATTTCTATACATTCCAAAAATAGTAACTTTTAATAATATAAAACACTATTACACCCACTACTTTCTCAACTATCTCTATTCTATAACAATATAAATCACTATTACACCCACTACTTCCTCCACTATCTCAAATCTATTATTAAATATTGATAGGTCCCACCACTTTACTCACTTTTCATCTAATTTTACTCATTTTTTCTATCTTTTCTTAGTTTAGGTGCCCAATCCCAGTGTATACAATTCACTGGGACGGAGGGAGTAGTTATTATTTAAATTCGAGTACTTTAATATTAACAACTGAGAATATATTAATAATTTGAATTTATTCATCAATATTAATTTTTATATATCAATATATCTTCTAATATATTAATCTAAATCAATAATACAATTAATGTATCTCTAAAATTACCTCTAAGAACTCTATATTTATAACAATTACCTCTTATACTATAAGTTATCTAAGAACCTCATATTAATATAATTACCATCTCTTTTACTATTACGGATGGGCATTTCATCCGTGCCACCTTATCTCGATCAGTTCCCCATCCCATTCGGGTCAAGAATTTGGAGAATTTTTCACGTTCGGGCAGGAGCGGGGAGAAGTATAAAAGCAATTCGCGGATTGGGAATTCTATTAATAAGGAAAATTGCATTTGTTGGAACACAATGTTATCAAAGCCAGATTTTGGTTATTATAATATAACTAAATTAATTGATTTCATTTCAAACTTTCAATTTGCTTCAATAACAAAATGAGATATTCCATTTGGTATTATTGTACAATTGGTTTTTGTATTTGGTACCACTCGAAGTTTTTTTACTTCGAAGTGACACAGTTATGCTTTAATCGATCATTACAAAATTATGAGATTTTTTTCATTTGATACCACTCTACAAATTTTGGCATCCAAGTGACACCATTTTAATTTGCGCTTCAGCTCCCAAATACCGCTTTTTTAACGAGTCCGATGAATTTGTTCAAACTACTTAGTTTAATGGCTCTCAAAATATTGTTGGGTATATCTTTGCCCACAAAAAATAAGGGGTGATTCATCAAATTTATCAGATTCATTAATATAGTGGTACTTTGGAGTTGAAACTCAAAGTAGAATGATGTCACTTGAAAGTCGAAAAATTTATCTAATGGAAAATTTCATATATTTATAACGAACGATTAATGACATGGTATTTTTGTGGATGAAGTAAAAAATATAATGATGCAACTTGAAAGTCAAAAGTTTCAAGTGATACCAAATGAAAAGTTAATTGTACAGTGACATCAAATTAAATATCTATTACATACTTACGCAAGTTATTTATTTATTTAAATTTCATTTATTTGATTTCACTCAGGATTCGATTCTATGTAATTACATAATTTAATAATATTTATTTATTATCAACTTTCATCTTAATTTCATGTTTTAATTCTATACAACTACATATCTAAATAATGTTTTAGGAGAACTGGTAAGTTAACAAACCGTATTTATCACAGAAAATTTCCAACGTTTGTATTCCGTCTAAAGTTCGAAAATGTTTAATAAGTATGAATTTTGTCACAAATTTTGATTTGTAACTAAGTTCTAATTCATGGTCCCTCAGGGACACAAAAGAGTAGAGACAATTTGAACTGAAATGATCTATTGAGAGTGTGGACAGTAGAGCGTGGTCATAAGTATGTTTCATATTGATTGTGAAACAGATTTTTTATTTAGTCTCTGTTTGGGATTGATGTTAAAAAATTGTTGTGTTGTTAAAATAAGTGCTGTTGTGAAAATCAGATAACTGTTTGGTAATATTTTTGATATGTGCATGTTTTGGTGTATAATATAAAAAATTAATGTTTTTGGTGAGTTTTGATGTTAAAACTTCCCGCAAAAGCTGAAAAGCAAATTTTTTCAAAAGCATGGGGACCTGTTTTCTCTAAAAGCAGCTTTTCAGCCAAAAGCGCTTTTTAGAAAAGCATCTTTTAAATTTTACCAAACATTTTTTTAGCTAATTTTCAGAAAAAAATTGCTGTTGCTGTTTGCAACAGCAATGTCAAACGGAGCCTTAGTACCTAACACACAGAAGAGCTTGTCACTTAAACAAAGCTCTATTTGTACAATTCCATAATCCAAAATTCAGAGGCGCAACACACCTTGTTGAAGCGTTCAAATCCTGCACGTTTAGCTAAGGTCTCAAACTCTTTCCGAGTCCTCTCTTTTCCTCCAGGTGCTTGTACCAACATGAAAACATCAGCCTCAATGGCATTTTTAGTTGCAAGCGAATTTCCGGGTAGCTCTGGAAGAGTAACCTCTATAATGAAAAGCTTTCCATTATCATTAAGTGCTTGGTAACAATTCATCAGTAGCTTCAAACATTGTTCATCACTCCACTCATGGCATATCCACTACACAAAGGTAGCAAAATTATAAGTAAAACAGATGATTTAAGAGCAAGGTATGTACACCAAATATATATTTATGTACTTCATCAGTTCCATTTTATTTGAGTCACTTTTTTTCGCCTGCATCTTACGACGCCCAAATGCAGAATAGAAGAGTTAAAAGATATTATTTATATACGAGAAAATTGAAATAGGTGTAAAAGTCAAAGTGTTTGTAATATATGGAAGGATGAAGTATATAGGAGTACTACGATATATTAACAACCTTCAAAAATATGGGATCTCCTTTTGGCACACTCACAAACATGTCTCCTCCAACATTTTCCACGCCTACAAGAACATTACACACGTATTTGTACAATAAACTGAAATGACATCCAACCTGTGAAAATACATAGAATTAATACAATGTAGGTACCATGACCATTGAGAACCATTTTATATAGAGAATCGGGGAGAATCATATATTCTATTATAGAATCTCATAAATAATTTTAAATTTTTTTACGTAAAATATATAATCTGATTCTAATATAGAATATAAGCATATACAAATTTTATAAAAAATTTAACATTTAAAATTTGAATAAAACCATTGATTTTAAATTTGATTCTGCTACAGAATCATTTTGGATAAATTTGATTCTGCTGTAGAATCACTTTGGACTATTTGACTAATTTTCAATTGTTTTTTTTAAAAAAAAGTAGTTTAATTTCTTTTTTGATTTAATAATTGAATTTTATAATTATATCTAATAATAAATATTATTAAAATATGGATTATGAATATTTATGTTATGGTTCTCTCCCAAATTTTATATAAGGAGTTCTCTCTTGAATGTCCCCATACGTACCATTATAAGATGGAACATCTTTGACAATGCGGGGAAGATCGAAGTTGATTCCCATAGGGTATTTGGATATGATTGTATTAAGGGTAGCCTCTATATTACCACCAACATCAACTAAATAAGTGAGACTTCAAAACCATTGTAATTTTCTAGGATTTTTTTTCATGATAATGGTATAATGGCTTCTCATAGCCTCGTTAAAGATCTTATTGAATAGAGGGTCTGTGCGATTGATAACTCCCACAACTGAATATTCGCTCCGATCACCGTCTTCATTGTTCCGGGGTGCCTCCACCTAAGTTGGGAGTCTGCAAAACAATGCCTGACCGGGGTGGTGGCCGTCAAACACCTCCAGCGTGAGTGTAAGTAATCGGAATAATGATAATCATGCAAGTAGTAGTAATCGAGAGAGAAGTTTTTATTGTAAGTGAGAGTAAGATTGTGTGTGATGCAGGTTGTGCCAAGACATATATATTTATAGTGCGGTCATCCTCCCACTGTTGCCACACTACGAGGGATGGCCTTACCTTGTACAGTAGTGATGGGTGTCATAGTACAGTGTAGTAGTTATACCTTTATCAACAGTTGAGTGTCCTTTGAGCATGGTGGTAAGTATGGTGCTTGACAACCTTTACTTTATTGTTTTCTGTTCTTTGCTTGTAATATATTGTTGTGTGTATATATGTTTAACAGTTGTTGTAATCACCATGAATAAAATAAGAAAGATATTTAAAACATGTATGTCTCCGTTACAAGTTTAAAAAATATTTCTATGTACTTGTTGCATGGAACCAGTTTTCTGTCGGGTCAGACTCCGAGAATCTCTTCGGGTTAACCTGTCAAGAGAGAAGAATGTGAGGGGTTCGGCCCCCGATTCACCTCCGGTGTGAGAATAAGTTAGAGGTTCCGGTAAAGATTAATTGAACGTGTAAGTGTTTGTGAATGTAAAATAAGTCTTCACCTCATAATGGAACCTGTTGTGTGCTTTTATAGGCACTTTTGGTACCGGCTCGCCCGGATCCCTCGGGGTCACTCGTCCACGTACGTTGTCCTGTTCTTCCGCCTAGAAAGTCGGGAGACTCGGTCATGTAACGGTTAGATGCAACGGACCATTCCAAAGGAGTGGGCTTTGACTGTTCAACCAAACCGTTCGACCCGATTATAGTTCGGCCCAGGCATCATTCGGCCCAAGTACTGTTGGGCCCCCAACAGTACTGTTATCTTGAGGTGGCGGGATATGCAGGTAGCGGTACATATAGGTGACAGGACGCGTAGCTAGGTTAGAGACATGTAAGTTTAAAGAACATGACATGTAGGTTAAAATAATATTTCTAAGTATGTGATATGCATGTGTCAAATTGCAGGTAGCCGGATAAGCCTTTAGCGGGTCATGCATGTGACTGACAAAACAAAACCTAAAGGAAGAAGACACGTACGGGTAGGGGGAGTAGAAGAAAATTAGAGATGCATGACGTTTTTGTGATTTAAAATATTTTTGGTGCCCCCCAAGTGTTGGTGGACAACACTTTAGAGTTTAGAGAATATTTGCCAAAAAATGTAATTTGATGCCCCCAAGTGTTGCCGGACAACACTTAGGAGTTAAAAAATATTTTGAGAAAATTTGTAATTGATGCCCCCAGGTGTTTCCTGACAACACTTAGGAATTAGAAAATATTTTGAGAAAAATTGAATGTTGCCCCCCAAGTGTTGGCAGACCATACTTGGGAGTTAGAAAAATATTTTGAAAAAAGTTGAAATATTGAGAGAAATTGAAATGTTGTTTCCCAAGTGTTGTCAGACCACACCTGAGAGTTAGAAAATATTTTGAGAAAATTTGTATTTGATGCCCCTAGGTATTCGTGGACAATACTTAGGAGTTAGAGAATATTTTGAAAGAATTTGAAATTTTGAGAGAAATTGAAATGTTGCTCCCAAGTGTTGGCGGACCACACTTGGGAGTTAGAAAAATATTTTGAAAGAAGTTGAAATATTGAGAGAAATTGAAATGTTGCCCCCCAAGTGTTGGCGGACCACACTTGGGAGTTTAGAAAAATATTTGAAAGAAGTTGAAATATTGAGAGAAATTGAAATGTTACTTCCCAAGTGTAGGCGGACCACACCTGAGAGTTAGAAAATATTTTGCATTGTAATTTCTTGATGTGCTTGCAGCGAGTACTGATATAGTAAAAATATTTAAAAATGTCGTCTTTGAAATAATATTGTCAGGTAAGTGATGTGAGGTTGCCCGTAGGCTAGGATAGAGCGGGTAAATCCAAATAGACAATGGTAAAAATTGCAGCATGTGTGTATTGATGGTATCTCCAAAAGAATAGAATTCAAAGAGTGATTTTTTTTTTGTTAAAAATATATCATAGCTGCTTCAAA
Organism: Heracleum sosnowskyi; assembly: GCA_030848705.1. Taxonomy (NCBI): domain Eukaryota; kingdom Viridiplantae; phylum Streptophyta; class Magnoliopsida; order Apiales; family Apiaceae; genus Heracleum; species Heracleum sosnowskyi. Next base: position 18,434,309 of record CM061237.1, read on the forward strand.
ATTTGACAATGTTTATGAACTGTGTTTTATTAAAAGGTGCTTGTATTTTAGTGATTTGCAAATGGGGAGAAAATTTAGATTTTTGAATTTCGATATTTTTATTCTTTGTTTTTGAGGCATAAATGTGTAAATAAAAGTATAAATTAATAATTTCAAGGTGTAATAGATTAAAATACTGGCGGACATAACAGTCTAGTAGCGGGCATATATGCATTGTAAAATTGTGCAAAAGTAAGTAAGTAGTGATAAAAGTACAGAGGATGACATAATCACTTAAAAAGTAATACTGGCAAAACCTTAGATAAATGAAGTGAGAATAATTTTTTTATTTGAGATAAGTAAATGAAATGAAATATGTTGAGGCAAATTAAAAAAAATGAGATTTATTGAGGCAAATGAATGAAATGATAATTTTTTTTTGAGCAAATAGATGAGCCGACTAAATAAAGTAATTTTTTTTTTTTTGGCAAGTGAAGGAAGTAATTTGATAATTTGTATGTTTGTAACATGTGCTCATCAACTAAAATGTTGTAAAATGTTTAAGTGACATGGGGCAATTATTGAAAGAAAATAAATGTTGATGCCAATTTTCGTCATGGACAAGACATCCTAAATAATGGGTATTCGTATAGAGCTTTCATAAATATTCATGGCCGTTAAGGGAAGATATTAGGGTTTTTGGGGAGTTTTAGACTGAGTTTGAGAGTTATTCTAAGAGAGGAGCTCTAGAATATCGGGTGTCGGATCAGATCCCCCAAGTTGCCTATGTATCTCTATATTTATAGAGAATCAAGTCCACGTAGTTCTTTTAGGATCCACTGCCTTTTTCGTAGAGTTCTAGTTAGAACAGTACCCCTAAATTTTGGGAGCAAGTCACCTAGTTGTAGTGAGTATCCTCAAATATGATACTTCCCGTTATTAGGCCTATGTAATATGGGCCGATACCCGTAGAGAATCGGATTTATATCTTGTACCAACATGTCCCCAGTATTTATTATCGGAGGTTTGCTTCGGTGAATACTTAATTAAAGTATTTTTTTCCTTGATCTCGATCAAACAATATGTCAATCGGTAACACCTCTAATAATTATTGATGATGGTTACATCAATTTAGGCGTTATTATTTTTTATATGTTAATGGCTTTGGTTTATCTCGTGATCGAGTGATCGGGTTTTCTTTTGGTGTTGGCTGGGCCCGGAACACCTTATGTTTGCCATAACACATTTGGGCCTTAGATTTATTAGTAACAAATGTACTATTTTAAGGCTTGTTTTTAACTTGAGCAAAGTTGGATTCGTCAATCCCCATATACCAAGCTATCGGGCTAAGTATTTAGCTAGAGCTATGACTAACCAAACCGCCTTATGGTTTTACTAGTTAAGCTTCTGTTTTCGAGTCAAAAAATATTAAGTAGCTAACTTTTCTCGGAGCACGGATGAGAGGTCGTCCGTAAGCCACAAATTTTGTCAAAAGACCTTGCTTACCAGTTTCTCATCTTCCGGTTCCGGTTGCCAGTACCCGACTTTTTATGTACCATCATAGCTCAAAAGCGTTTTTTCGGTCCATATATTTTGGCATTATCCTGGCCCCGCAGTGATTGTCGCATTTAAATGAATGAGATGGATGAGACAAATCACTGGTTTAGGTCGGACCAAATTTGGCCCACCCTGAGATCTTATCAACTGATCAGGAAATTAAGATAGTCGAGATGAACCACACGGTATATATTACTTGACAATAAATAAAAAGCATAAAAAATAATATTTACCTCAAGTTTGTGTCCAAGTCATAGTTATACTTGCAGATTGTTTGATTTCTCCAGGTTGTACTCAACTGCTTAAAAAATTTATTTGTACCAGAGTTGCCATATAATGTCCCCGGCTAGCATAATTTCATCACGATGCTTCACGTGCAGACTCCACATTAGAAATATATGAATGCAACGTGTTTGCTGTTGCGCATAATGAGAATCAGAGTACTTGAAATTTTCTGCTGTTTGCGCATAATGAGCATCAGAGTACTTGAAATTTTCTCCACTAACAAATTTCCAGTGAGTGTATTCAGTTGCTGCAAAGCTTTTAACTTGTTAACTCAGCTTCTTGCAAACCTTGCTTTTCATACCACTACAAGAAATTCCAATTCTATTAACGGAAAAAACTGTTAGCAGGTTAATGAAATCCGTTAGGAAACCAGCATGCCAACGGAATAAACACGGAATTCATTCGTTGGTATAAACGTCGTTGGGAAGTCACTACTAACGGATTAATTTTCGTTACTAAACTTACCAACGGAATGCCTACACACTAATAACAGAGCCCATGTTATTTGAAATGACCATACCCCAACGAACTTAGTAACGGATTTCTGTTGGCAAATTTAGCAACCAAATATCAACCAAATTTTGTTGTTAAAAATAGTAACAAAATTCCAATATGCAGTCTGTTGGTGTTATTAGCAACCATTTACCGACCAAATGTGACAAATTTCTAACGGATAATCTGTTTATTATTAGCAACCAAATGTTATAAAATGGGCAATCTGTTGGTATTGTTAGCAAACATATATGAGATTTTTGGTTTTTCTAAACCTGTACATTGCTACATATCTATAAAAAAAATAAAAGATAATAACAACGTTTTCCTTAGATAACATAAATTCAAACTGGGGCTAAGAGTTACAACATCACTCTAGCCCCGTATTTAAATACTAGGATTAAACATCAATTTGAACATACCAACACAGTCAGTTAAGGCAACACAATGTTTGTTTTGGCTACCTACCAACAAAAGTATACCAACAATACTTAAACCATACCAAATACTAAGTCAAAGTGCATAGTAAATATACTACTAGTCATCATCTTCGCTATCTAAATTGGCAGGAACTTGGACTGAAGTAGCCTTAATAAGCATGGCTAATTGATTTTCCATCGCTTTCATCCGATCGTTCATCTCAGTTAATTGATTTTTCAACATCTGATTTTCTTCTTTGATGGCAAAGGATGATGAAGTACAATGATACTCGGTCTCATAGAAGAGACTTTGTGATGAGCCAACTCCATAAACCCTATTCTTCTTGTCACGACCTCTAATTGCCTCAAGAAACAAGGCATTTTTGTCCACAGGCAGCCCAGCTTTCTCCATCTGCTCACAAAGTGCTACAAAATTTTTCTGTAAATCAACAGTTCACAAGTTACAAATCAAGGCAACATCATTATTAAAATAGTTGTTAAGGTATACGATATTTATTACAAATTTACATACCAAAGTCCTAATATTTAAACCATTGGAGCATGATCAGATGAAAGGAAATTAGGTGACAAAAATAACGCCAAAAGTAAAAAGTATCTCTATATGATTTTTTATGAAAGGCAATTTCATTAATACAAAGAAACTAAAAATGAAGGAGGGTCTGAGTTCCCAACTATGCTCATTTGTTAATATTTACCAGCATAGGACATCCATTACGTACATTAATTCATTAATATATATTTCCTGAACACCAAATAATAACATGCAGATGTGGAAGATTATAACTCTAAAACTATATAAAAAAAACTCACATATATTCGTTCGCTTTTTTTGTCAATCCATACAACTTCGCCTCCATCGTCATCCTCGTCATCCATGCCATCCTCTCCATCCTCGCCAATCGGATACTTCTTTTTCTTCAAATGTCTGGTGTGCGCCACGAAAAATATCTCATCAGCAGTGGGGTCACGCTTATACTGTAATTTCTGTAAAAAAAATTAATAGAAAATTTTAGAGCACAAAAAATCCTTTTCGAGAAATTGAATGATAATTCTATCAAAACAGGATTATAAAGCCTACCAAACGAGCTGCAACTAGCCTATGAGAAGCAGAACCACTCGTATGTCTCGAAGGTCCATCAACCCCGCTACGACGATTACCTCTCTGAATCAAAGACTTCTTTTGAAAATCCTCAGTTTTCAAAAACTCAACCCAACTCAAATAAACATTCAAACCAATTCTATTATCTCATCTGTTTAAATTCTCCTAGTTAATACGAGCTACAGAAACAAGTTCGGAATACTTCCTCCTTGCATTTCTTAGCCAACCTTTATAAATAATAGCATCTGATTGCCTCCACACAAAATATTTCTGTTATAAAAAAAAGAAAACAAATTACAAAGCCTTCCAGGAATAAAGTTAAGATAAATATTACCATACTTAAACCCTAGCTAAGATTAATTTCCAGTTTTCAGGAGTCTGCTCTTAACCAGGTCATTTTTATGTTTTTTAGCTATTCAGTTTTTTCTCTTCGTTATTTATTTATACATCTGTTTATATATTAAGCAATAGTATCTACTAAATAAATTGACGACCTCAATAAATGTAAGTGAAGGAACAGTTTATACTAAATATGACTCATATATGACATACACGACAGATTAAAAAGGTATATGATTACCTTGAATTCTTCAAAATAGAAACGTTTAGTTCCTATTGAATCTGACTTCCAATTGTATCCAGTAGGCTCAAGGTTCTCAAACATGATTTCTCAAATTTTTGCAGAGCAATAAAATGAAGGTTCCAATCTAAAAAACATAGAAAATTAATGCAAGGCAATTTAATATCACTACAAAAACAGAAAATTCACTATGTAGATATATTTATTTAAGTACATGAAACTTACATTTTTTTAATGACTTCTACTCGCAGCCTTCCATCCCTTTGTGTGGAGCCAAGATTCCAACATACATCATCATTAGCATCTGTAGAGGACACATTAAGTGTGCTCGGATGTGATTGAGCTTCAGGTGTGTGTTGGCGTGATTGAGCACTGAGTTGTAGTGGTTCATTACATGTGTTTTCTCCTGATTGCGTCGGTGAGTGAAGTCTTGACTGAGATGGTAAACGTATTTGTTTATCTGGTCTCGACTGAGATCGAGCAGGAAAACTCTGTCCACTATGAGCTTGTACGCGTTGTCCAGTACCCTGTTCAGAATGAGCACGAACGTGCTGTCCAGATTGTTCTTGCACGTGCTGTCCAGAATGGGCTGGTACGCCGTGTTCAGAATGAGCCGGTGCATTTTCAACATAGCCCCTCAACCTCCTCATTCTTGCCTGTAATATACAAGAATAGAAATTAAAAACTAAATTTTTTGTTTAGTACATGATGTAGTAGTACTAATTATGTTAAACTGAGAAACAAAGCACTATGCTAACTATTCGTTTGTGGAGAAAGCTCCGTTTTTGTTATTAAAACTCAAAGAAGAAGATCTAACAGAAAAGAAGCAAAACAGAAAGAGAGAGATTGAACTCCTCGAACAACACTCACAGTAACTAAAAAACTATTTCTTCTAACTAACTAATTGCTTATCTACACCAAGCTATATATGTACATAATGTGTAAGCATACAAGTTTGTTATGCTGAGCTGTATACTTGCAATGCTGAGCTGTTAACTTGCTGAGCTGTCTTTACTGCCTTGTCACACTGCTCAGCCTTAATAGTATTAACAAATTACAATGGTCATTATGCCAAAACATTCCTTTTTCAAAGTAATGACTCATCATTCACCTGAGCAAAGCCATCAGTACCAGCACTTGCATTCCCGCTGTGTTTCTTTAAACTCGATCGCCAACTGAGCCAAGTCAGCAGCCTCATCACCAATACACACAACATCAGGACTTGCATCTTGAAGGGATCTTGCTTTACTTATATTCTGCAAATAGAGTGAATATAAAACTTATACCAATGTACAACATTAACAATATGCAACATTTATGACAAACAGCGGGCTTACTTGGTCAGCTTTCCCAATGGTCAGCTTAGTGACCTGACTATTAGGAGCAAAGACACCATGTTTGCTAACATTTGCACTCCGATTTTGTTTCTTTTGATTCACAATCTGCAAGTGATTAAAGAATAAGAATGCACCATACTTAGTAATCTACAGCTAAGCATAGAAATAACTTGAAATAAAGTATTAATTTAAATCCAAATTATAATTTTGAAGTTGACCTGAGCAAAGCCATCAGTACCAGCATTTGCATCCCTACTGCGTTTCTTTGAACTCACAATTTGATTCAAGCCAGCAGCCTTATCACTAATACCCTCAGCATTAGGACTTGCAGCTTGAAGGGATCTTACTTTACTCATACGCTGCAAACATAGTGAATATAACATTAACAATGTGTAAGATTTATAAAAATATTAAACAAGGTGATAATCTGACTTGTCATTTGGCTATTCAAGAAAGCAAATAGGGGGCTTACTTGGTCGAATATCTCAATGGTTGGCCCAGTGACCTGAGTGTTAGGAGCAAAGCCATCATGTTTGCCAACGTTTGCACTCCGAATATGTTTCTTTTCATTCACAATCTACAATCGATAAAAGAATAAGAATGCAATCTACATCTATGCATAGAAACAAGTACTTGAAATAAAGTATTAATTCAAATCCAAATTGTAATTTTGAAGTTCACCTGAGCAAAGCTATTAGTACCAGCACTTGTATTCCCACTGCGTTTCTTTAAACTCGCCAACCGAGCAAAACCATCAGCCTCACCACCAATACCCTCAGCATCAGGACTTGCATCTTGAAGGGATTTTGCTTTACTCATACACTGCAAACATAGTGAATATAAAACTTGTATAACATTAATAATGTGTAATATTTATAAAAATATTAAAGGTTTAAGATGAAGAGAGACAATAAGGTGATGATCAGATTTGTTATTTGGCTATTCAACCCTTTTTCGTAAACTATTGCTCAAACTGATAAGGACCTTTATTTTGGATGCTTGTTATTTTATTTTTAAGTATTCCAGTGCCTTCTGGTTACAAATTACTCACTTGAAATAAAGTATCAAGTCAAATACAAATTTTAATTTTGAAGTTCACCTGAGCAAAGCCATCAGTACCAGCACTTGCATTCCCGCTGCGTTTCTTTGGACTCGCATAATGAGCAAAGCCAACAACTTTATCACCAATAGTATGCCGCTGGTAAAATAGATATTAAGTAGTATTAGTAACTAAACAACAGTGCCCAGAAACTAAAGTCCAGTAACTAAACAAATATTGCCATCTGTTAATCATTATACATCCTAAATTCCAATTTCGATATTAAGTAGTTTTGATCTTTCTACAACTGCTAAACTTTGAAAAAGAAAGAAGCTTCAAGTTTCCCAATGCAAAAATAGGAAAAAATAGCTTTAGCTTTTGTGGAAAGAGCTTGTTAAGGACTACAGGATCGAGAACCTAGCTCTTTCTTCATACTATTCTAAAAAAGGTATATTTTCAGCAGATGCTCTCAAAAAATCCATTAGTAAAATTGAACACTGGGGTTATAAACCCCAATGATTTGCTTTCTTACTTTATCACAAAGTCCAGCGAAATAAGAACACAAAGCAAATGACAATGGAAATATATCATCCCACCCGTAAGGGCATCACTGATATATGCATATAAATTTGATTACTATTATTACGACCTTCTACAATCATGATATATACATATTCAAACAGACAAAAACAAAATGTGGACAAACATGTATGACAGTATACTTTTTTAAAGAAGTGAACACAAAAAGACTCAAGGGGGCACTACACCAAAAACGGTCTTTTCCTACCATATAAATCATACCAAAAAAACTTGGTAGGAATTGACCCCCATTTCCTACCGACGACGAATATGGTAGGAAATGGTCCGCGTGGGGCCCGATTTCTGTAAAAGCGAGGACCAATTCCTACCGATTGTTGGTAGGAAAATAAAACCTACCAACATCGGTAGGTTTTGCCTGCATTTTCACAAAGATAAGACCCCACCATCCTAATCATCAAACCTTGTCATATTTTTAAGTAATAAACAATTTTTATAAAATAAAAAATATTTTCAATATGCTGTGGTCATTTCCTACCATATATGGTAGGAAACTAAAACCTACCAAATCTGGTAGGTTTTATTCTTGATGGTACCCCACCATCCACATCATCAGCCATATCATAATTTAAGTAATAAATAATTTTTTAAAAATAATAAAATTTTTAATTCTGTCATGGTCATTTCCTACCATATATGGTAGGAAAATAAAACCTACCAAATCTGGTAGGTTTTATTCGTGATGGTACCCCACCATTCACATCATCGTCCCAATCATATTTTAAAGTAATAAACATTTTTTTTAAATACGAAATATTTTCATTCTGTCAAGGCCATTTCCTACCATATATGGTAGGAAATAGTTACTGACGAATTTTAGACCCCCACCACCTTTTTGCTTTTCCGCCAAAAATTTCACAGAAAAGTTGAATTTCCCGCGCACATCAAAACCTACCATTGTTGGTAGGTTTTAATCGATTAATAAAATAATACAAAATAAAATTAATGGAGAATGTGTTTATATTATATTTTTTGTTGATCGGCTATCATATTTTTTGTTAATCAAACTCTAGGGACATAAAGATTTACTCATTTTAGTAGTGGAGGATAAAAATTAGTTGAATTAAACTTACATATTTAGGTACTTATGTTATTCGTTAAAACCTAATTATATCGAAAAAAAATTAAAAATATAAAGACGTATGGATAAATTAAATTTTTTTATATGAAACGTCGTTTTGTAGTTTGATGAATGTAAGGAAAAAAATTTAGACAAAAAGGAATTACAAAAGTTAAAATCGTTTAGAAAATGAAAGAGTGTTAGAAAATTGAGTTAGAGTTTATACTCATGTTTTAGGGGTTGTCTAGGGTTACACTTTTTGATTTCTATTTATTTTTTTTCAACGATCCAACCTTACGGATGATTAAATATGTTGATTTCTTAGTTTTATACAAAATATTGGATTTTTTTAATTTAAACTCTTATATTTTTATAATAAATCTATTTTAGGGGTTGTCTAGGGTTACACTTTTTGATTTTTTTTGATTTTTTTTTCAACGATCTAACCTTACGGATGATTAAATATTTTGATTTCTTAGCTGTATGTAAAATTTTAGAATTTTTTAATTTAAACTCCTATATTTTTATAATTAATATATCTATCAAACTTATAATTTACAAAACTTGAACTGAAATATGATATATGAGTAAATTGCATATTTAGTACAAAAAACGATGTTGGTGTAGTGGTTATGCACTTGGTTATTCTTAGTAGACCTGGCAAATCAGTCGTGTCGTGTCGTTTCGTGTCGTGTAATTTCGTGTTCGTGTACTTTTTGGCTATACACGAAAACGACACGAATTCAAATCGTGTACCTGAAACTGTTACACGAACACGACACGAATGATACACGACTTGACACGACACGACACGAGATACCTGAATTTTTTCGTGTACCATTCGTGTACACGAAACTAAACGAAACGAAATAGACACGAATAGAAACGAAAACACGAATGTTTACACGAAATTTCTTAAAGTTCACATTACTTTCGTGTAATATCAATTAATATTTATAATATATATATATATAATATATATTTTGAATTATTTATATATTTATTTATGTCGTGTACTTCGTGTCGTGTCGTGTACTTAAAGGGTAAATCCAAAAACGACACTAAATCGGGGTCGTGTACTTTCGTGTTCGTGTATTTTCGTGTCGTGTACTTAAAATGCAAACACAAACACTAAATTTTCGTGTTGTTTCGTGTCGTGTAAGTCGTGTCGTGTATAAAATTGCAGGGTCTAATTCTTAGAGAGGACAGTTGTTTAAATCCACACAACCCAATTTTTTTGGCAATTTTCGCCAAATTGTTTTACCAAAAACTTGAAATTACCGCGCACAACTAAAAAAGAATATAATTAAAATAAGAAAAGAAAAACAATTACGGTAAAAACTCATTTACCCTCTGAAATAAATTAATAGATCTAAATTATCATTACGTTTCTGTTATGGATTAAAAAACGTACTTGGTGATTTTAATGCTAAGGTTTAATGAGCTTCGAGCTTTAATGGCTGCACTCGTGTATCCGGACTAAATTGGTCCTCACAAGATGCCTACGTATCTCAAATCGTTATTGAGAATGAAGCCAAAGACGTAGTTCTGATTGTAGGATCAGGGACCTTATATAGGCGTCTGGAGCCTAGTATTTATGGTATGTTTGGGAGACTTAACGGATAAGTCTTCTTTTTGATATTGGATAAGTATTGTATTTCTTGCTGAAGAATTCGTTTCCTTGTTGATAAAGGTTATGACTCATTGATTGCCTTTAATTGGGATTCCAGATCCTTCTTTGACTAATTTTCCATAATCAAGGCTCTTTTCATGAGCTGTATATTTTCCCTACTCATTAATTACGAAATTAAAGAATAATTAGGGTGTCGGTCCTTAAATACCGGCCTTTTAATTGAATCAGCAATTATATTTCTATAATTAATTTTCTGTCCATATCAGTTTCGATCGTCGAAAATATTATTTAAAAAAAATTATTATGTTTATTTTTATAAAAAAAAAAAAATTGTGCCAAAACCTATACCCTACCATTATCGGTAGGAAATAAGCTACAATTTCACGAAAAATTCAAAAATTGCGCCTAAAACTAAAAATTCAAAAATTGCACCCAAACCAAAAATTCAAAAATTTTGCTGAGAATCATAACCTACCATTATCGGTAGGAAATAAGCTACAATTTCACGAAAAATTCAAAAATTGCGCCTAAAACTAAAAATTCAAAAATTGCGCCCAAACCAAAAATTCAAAAATTTTGCTGAGAATCATAACCTACCATTATCGGTAGGAAATAAGCTACAATTTCCCGAAAAATTCAAAAATTGCGCTTAAAACTAAAAATTCAAAAATTGCGCCCAAACCAAAAATTCAAAATTTTCGCTGAAAATCATAACCTACCATTATCGGTAGGAAATAAGCTACAATTTTACGAAAAATTCAAAAATTGCGCCTAAAACTTAAAATTCAAAAATTGCGCCCAAACCAAAAATTCAAAAATTTCGCTGAGAATCATAACCTACCATTATCGGTAGGAAATAAGCTACAATTTTACGAAAAATTTAAAAATTGCGCCCAAACGAAAAATTCAAAAATAATTTCCTCTTCTTATTACTTATAATACAATCATTTTTTTTCTCATTTCACTTCAATTTTCTTCCCTCTCTTCATCTTCTTCTCTACATCTTTATCTTCATGCTTATTTTGTTATTTAATTCTTAATACTAATTCTTGCTTTTTATGTAAATTTTAGGTACTTGATGAAGATCCAAAGACAATGATGTGGAAATAGAGAAAATGATTGTGAAGAAAATAATATGAAGATCCAAACGAAAAAGATGATGATTTTGAAGATAATTAATTAAGCCTTGTAAATAATTTTTGATTTGTAGTTTTGGTCCATAAGAACAACTTCTAATTTTGAATATTATGATTTATGTGTAAGGAATGTTTGAATTTTCATATACAATGAATGTTTGATTATTTGTTATGTTTGTATACTTGTGAATTATATATCGGTCTATTTTTTTTTATAATGATTTGAGCAATTTGTTAGATAGGAGAAGTAATGAAAGCTTTATTTTTTTTGAAACAATTGTCTAGTAATTCCTACCACCTTCAAAGCATTTCCTACTGTCTTCATAACATTTCCTACCGTCTTCATAGCATTTCCTACCGTCTTCGTAACATTTTCCAGAATTGATGAATGCGGTAGGTTTTAACTAGTAGGAAATACTGAAGGTGGTAGGAATTGCTTGGTAGGAAATAGCTATTTTTATGTGCTTCTGTTATAAAACCTACCATTTTGGTGCCCCTTGAGTTGGTAGGAAATGCGTTGGTAGGATTTGGTTGGTAGGAAATAGTCCTTGACCGGGGTCAAATGTGACCCCACAAAATGACGTGGCAGTGACCCCACATGTGACATGTGCATGACATGTCAACCTCGTGGCAAGTGACGTGTCGGGGTCCACCGCCATGTGGCCGTCGATGTGGCTGTTGATGTGGCTCGCCACATGGGCAGCCATTTGGCATGTGGGGCCGTTTAAGAAACAGACCACCAATTCCTACCATCACCAATTCCGACCTGAGCAATTCCTACCATGTCGAATGGTAGGAATTGACACCAATTCCTACCGATTGACCCCCAAAACCTACCATTTTCGTGGTAGGAAAAGGCCGTTTTTGGTGTAGTGGGGGGACAGATAAAAGAGTAATAATTCACATTGTTTACACATTGTTAATCTTACTAAAATAGATATTAAGTAGTATTAGTTATTGGACTTGTACAAATATTTGTTTAGTTACTGGACTTTATCACCACATACACATTAAGCATTCACAACACTGCCCAGAAACATAATACACATACAAGAAAAGGGGAAATGAAAAGATACATACACTCTGGTCTGGATGCGATTAATATTAGTAAAACCCTAAAATACACATACAAGGAAAGGGGAAATTAATATACATACGTTTATAATAGATGCTAGTGTCTTCGTCTTGATTTAGTAACTTCGTCGCTGCTTGATACATACTCTACTATTGAACGTTGACCTATCAGCTCCATATTCTCGAGTGTGAAATTTGTACCCATTCACATAGTAAATCGTCACTAACTTAACCGAACGTAGAGGTCCAACTGAAATATCTCGAATATATTCATTTGGAACCAGTGATGGATCTTGAGCCTGAAATTATTAGTAATGATTATTAGAATACTGAATAAGCAGTTTATAAGTATCTAAAATTAATTAAATTTTTTTTAATCAACTCACATAGTGTTTAAACCACATGGCAAAATCACTTTCTAGGCATTGATCAACTTCAATACTAGTAATGTATGGATTATGATCCCGAAGTCGATTTATGAAAATCTTGATAACACAAAAAAGAAAATCAATTAACAGACTATAATTCATAAATTGGATAAAAAAGTTTGTGATTATGACAAAATAATACATACTCGGTATATGGTGCAACCTCTGGACAGTTAAACAAGATATAGTTGTGAGCTGCCATATATTCTCCATCATCAAGATAACGACGACTTACACTCCCATGTGAACGTCCAGGATGAGAAAATATAGAAATGTTTCCCCCAAAACTCTGTTCACCTCCACTAGAATCATTTCTCGGAACTTTTCTATGTTTTGTATGGACATCTTGCCTAAAGTAGTGTGAGAAAAAAGTGGAAGCTTCCTCAACCAGAAAAGCATTGCATATAGAACCTTCAACCCGTGATTTATTTTTCACATTATTCTTCAAGTGACGCAAAAACCTTTCGAAAGGGTACATCCAACGATACTGTACAGGACCTGCAATGCGTGCTTCATATGGCAAATGCACTAAAAGATGTTCCATGGAGTCGAACAATGCCGGTGGAAATATGCGCTCTAACTTGCAAAGTATAACAAGAATTTGTTTTTCAAGTCTACGCATGTCACTTACCTTCAAAGTAGCTGAAGTGAGATCTCTAAAGAAAAGACTTAATTCTGTCACAGCCTCCCAAATATTATTCGGAAGAAATTCCCGAAAAGCAATCGGAAGAAGTCGTTGCATAAACACATGACAATCATGACTTTTCATTCCAAATAACTTGTATTTCTTCATGTTGATACAACGACCCATATTTGACACATATCCATCTGGAAATTTCAGCTCTTTCAACCATTTGCACACTTTTTCTTTTTCCTTTTTGTCCAAGCTATAACATGCTTTCAGATACTTTTGTGTCGACTCATCTTTTGCTAACTCGGGTCTCCGACAAATCATTGCAATATCTTCTCTTGACTTAGAATTATCTTTGGGTTTTCCTTCTATGACCATGATAGTGTTGAAGATATTTTCAAAGACATTTTTCTCGACGTGCATAACGTCAAGATTATGTCTAATTGATAACGTCCTCCAATATGGTAAATCCCAAAAGATGCTTTTTTTTCCATCCACAATTGTAAGATTTAATGACTCTAGCATTGTGTTCATCACTTCCCAATTCAATAACTTTCATCAAACCAAGTGATTCAATTTCTTGATATATATCTTCACCTGTTCGCACCGGTGGGGGAGATTCAGTCACTGTCTTTCCCTTGGTAAACCAGTTTTTATTCTTTCGAAATGGATGATTGGCAGGTAAGAACTTTCGATGATTATCAAACCATGTAGTCTTTCCACCATGTGAAAGATTATAAGCATCATGATCATAAGCACAATGAGTACAAGCTAAATGACCAGCAGTTTTCCATCCAGACAACATTGAATAAGCAGGGAAGTCACTAATAGTCCACATCAACACAGCTCGCATACGAAAATTTTGTTTCAAAGAATTATCCCAAGTCTCCACGCCAACTTCCCACAACATTTTTAACTCGGCAATCAATGGTTGAAGGAAAACATCTATCTTCTGTTTTGGAATTTTTGGTCCAGGCACAAGTACAGATAAAAACAAGTACTGTTCTTTTGAACACATCCACGGAGGCAAATTATATGGAGTCACTATAATTGGCCAAGAAGAATATGGTCTACCTGTCTCACCAAATGGTTGAAATCCATCAGCAGAAAGTCTCAGTCTAACATTTCTCGTCTCTGAGGAAAATGAGGGATGTGTTCTATCAAATTGTTTCCACTCATCTGAGTCTGAACAGTGGCGCATCACACCTTCTTCTTGATAATGTTTGGCATGCCATCTCATGTGGGTTGCAGTTGTAGGTGAAACATACAACCTTTGCAATCTCGGTGCCAATGGAAAATATATCATCCTCTTAACAAGCACTTTCTTTTTCTCTTTCTTGGATCTGTTAAGTCTTTCTTTGTATCTTGCATGTGAACAAAATTTACAAGACTCCATGTCTTTGTCTTCACCCCAATATATCATACATCCATTAACACAACAATCAATTTGCTCAGAAGGAAGCCCCAAATCTTCCATATACTTCTTCGTGCCAGAAAAGCTATCAAAAAATGTATTATCTTCGGGCATGATGCTTTTGATGAACTGTGATGTCTGATCATAACATGCCTCTGACAAATGATGGTCCGCTTTCAAACTCAACATCTGAGCCATGGCTGACAACTGAGAAATTTTGCAACCTTCATACAACTCTTTCTCTCAGATGATTTTAAAATATCATACAACTTCTTCGTTTCTGCATTTGGCATCTCTGGATCAAAACTTGGACCAGCCGCATCCATCACCATGTTGTACATTAGGTTGTCCTCATCTGTTCTTTCTTGGGTATTGGAGTAATGGGTGGAGGATTGTTCACCACTTTGTCCACCAATATATGACTCTCCATGCCGACTCCATACATAATAATCACTTACAAACCCATTCTTCAATAAGTGTAATTTTACCGTCCCTGCACTCCATAATCCACCGATATGCCTACACTTCGAACATGGACATTGAATATTTGTCCCGTTGAAGGATGTAGGTAGAGATATAACATATTGCACAAAACTTTCCAATCCCTTTACAAAAGCCGGATTTAAGTATCCTTTACTATCTTTCCTTTAATAAATATCTTATCATTTGTGCAAAAATTGATAATTATACCATTATAGAACTTATGAAATAGCTAAATTAATCAATTCTTCCTTTTCACTTTTCTTTTTCTTTTTCGAGAACTTCTTTACTTTATTCTAATTGAGAGATTAGAGGGCAAGGAATACATTTATATAAACTAACTATTTTCATAAGGAAGATCTATAATATGGGATTTAGATAATTAATTACAAGACAAAACCCATAAAATTAACCTAATTAATATAGTTGAGAAATCTAGAATAATACCAAAAAAATCAGCACATTTACATATCAAACAAAAATAATAATTGACTTCCTAAAATATTATATTTAAAATTGCAATTAATAGTTTTACTCGAAACAAAAATAATTAGTAAAGGACATTAAGGTTAATTACCTTACGAATTGTGCAGCTTCTAATTCTGAGAATGCAGTTTATAGTAGGATGAAGGAGAAGCAGCTTGAGCCATATGTTTCAATTTTTTCAGTCGAAGAAATGAAGGAAATTAAAGTGATAGATGAAAAGTTGTCGGCCGAGTAAATGAAGGTAGGTGTGATATTAATTGCAACAACTACTTTACAACAGATCAGTAACGAAAATTGTAACAGATTAGTAACGGAATGGATTTAACCGATCTAAAATAACAACGGTAATATATCATTGGTAAACCGTTTTTAATTCCTTGGTAAATGGTTGTTATTTTATTAGTTATTTTTCCGTTGGCAGTCCATTGGCCATTCCGTTGTTAGAAGTGGACGGAAATTTTAGCGCCCAATTTCCACCTATTTTAACTGCGCGGGGATATTTTGCGCCCTTTTTTTCATTGTTCTAACTGGGCGGGTGTTTTTAGCGCTCATTTTTCCTAACGGAATTGGGCGTTGCTAAATATCCGTTAATAATTTGTTGGGAGTCGAGAGGTAGCTTTCAAACATCTACTTTTCAGTTGTGAATCCGTTAGCAACCACTAACAGGTATCTTTCCGTTAGCAATTTTCGTTATTAAAACGGGAAATTCTTGTAGTGTACCATTCAACTGCTTTAATATGCATTTTCCATACTGTTTCTCTCTCTTTAAATTACACAATCTTATATGACCGGTAACTTTTTCTTCTCCTATATTTTTTTCACATTGCTGTTCTTTCTTCAATCCCTTTGTTACTGCAGAATCTGCTTGATTTTAATATTTCTGACCGACCCACTGCTTTGATCAGCATTTTTCCAATCTGCTTTTCTTTTTTCCCGCCAGAAAGGCAAGCAAAATTGGTTTTCCTTAGGGCTGTTCACGAACCGAGCCGAGCCGAGCTTTGATGTAAACGAGCCGAGCTTTACTTTTTTTCTCTGACGAACCGAGCCGAGCCGAGCTTTCACTACAAGAAAAACTGAATCAGACGACACCTTTCAGACAACGGACGACCGAAAAAGTGTTGCCTAAAATTAACAGACGACAGTTTATTTTTTGGCTCGAAAAAGTATTGTCTAATCCATTACATTACAACGGTTTACGAACCGTTGTCTAAGAAAGTGAAAAATAGTGGATATAGACGACGCAAATGAATGGTTTAGACAACAGTTGTTTTAACTCTTGTCTAAATAATATTAAGACAATGTTTTAATTTAACCGTTGTTGGATTGAGACAACGGTTGTCTTAGTCGTATTGTGTGAATAAACGTAAAAAAATGTTGCAAAAAAACCGTTGTGTAAATTTGATATAATTTTATTATAAAATTGTGAGTAAATTATTGGATAATAATTTTTATATATTAGGATGTTGCCTAACTTTGTTTTATTTATTCAATTTATAAAAGTATAAAACAATGGTTTTTGTTCAACAAAGTGTTGTAAGTTATAAGACTTAACAATGGTTTTGTTCCAAAAACCCGTTGTATATTTGTATAATATACACAAGGGTTTTCGTTTCGATCTGTTCGTTGTTGAATAATCTCTATAACAATTGTTTATGTTGTTAAACCGTTGGATATTTAGTATAAAAAATTGTTAAATATATAAAAACGCTTAAATAAAGGTTAATGATAATAATAATATCATTGATAAATAGAATACGATCATACTTCAGATATTTTGTTATACACGTTGTAGATGTGGACATCATATATTGTATGATTTACGATCCTTGATATTTGTTTACAAGGAAATATTAGCTAGCTAGGAAAATGTTAATAATTATAACATTACTAATTCCGAACTTAAACGAACATTATATAATAACTACTCTATTAGCGAATAAGTGACATACCAATACTATTAACAACAATGTTGTCATATTCAAATAACTCATTTTACATATCAGTATGACATAATTTAATTATAAAGTCGTCATTAAGTTGTCTTATATTAATTTTATATATGCGAGTGGGGACTCACCTATGTTTTGTTTATTCGATTTTATAAAAGTATAAGACAATGGTTTTTGTTTAACAAAGTGTTGTAAGTTGTAAGACGTAACAATGGTTTTGGTCCAAAAAACGTTGTATAATATACACAAGGGTTTTCGTTTTGATCCGTTCGTTGTTGAATAATTTCTGTAACAATTATTTATGTTGTTAAACCGTTGTATGATATAGACAATGGTTTCGTTTTATAAAATCCTTACGTGATTATTTACGTTACAACGTTTTGTTTAGCTAAACCGTTGTCTATATCAAAAGCGTTGATTTTTAAAAAAAATACTTTATTTGTTGCCCTTAATACATACATAAGTGTTACACACTTCATACAATGTTATTTTATAAATCTCTTATTTGGATATTTAGTATAAAAAATTGTTAAATATATAAAAACACTTAAATAAAGGTTAAGATAATAATAATATCATTGATAGATAGAATACGATCATACTTCAGATATTTTGTTATACACGTTGTAGATGTGGACATCATATATTGTATGATTTACGATCCTTGATATTTGTTTACAAGGAAATATTAGCTAGCTAGGAAAATGTTAATAATTATAACATTACTAATTCCGAAGTTAAACGAACATTATATAATAACTATACTATTAGCGAATAAGTGACAAACCAATACTATTAACAACAATGTTGTCATATTCAAATAACTCATTTTACATATCAGTATGACATAATTTAATTATAAAGTCGTCATTAAGTTGTCTTATATTAATTTTATATATGCGAGTGGGGACTCACCTATGTTTTGTTTATTCGATTTTATAAAAGTATAAGACAATGGTTTTTGTTTAACAAAGTGTTGTAAGTTGTAAGACGTAACAATGGTTTTGGTCCAAAAAATGTTGTATAATATACACAAGGGTTTTCGTTTTGATCCGTTCGTTGTTGAATAATCTCTGTAACAATTGTTTATGTTGTTAAACCGTTGTATGATATAGACAATGGTTTCGTTTTATAAAATCCTTGCGTTATTATTTACGTTACAACGTTTTGTTTAGCTAAACCGTTGTCTATATCAAAAGCGTTGATTTTTTTAAAAAAATACTTTATTTGTTGCCCTTAATACATACATAAGTGTTACACACTTCATACAATGTTATTATATAAATCTCTTATTTGGATATTTAGTATAAAAAATTGTTAAATATATAAAAACACTTAAATAAAGGTTAAGATAATAATAATATCATTGATAGATAGAATACGATCATACTTCAGATATTTTGTTATACACGTTGTAGATGTGGACATCATATATTGTATGATTTACGATCCTTGATATTTGTTTACAAGGAAATATTATCTAGCTAGGAAAATGTTAATAATTATAACATTACTAATTCCGAACTTAAACGAACATTATATAATAACTATACTAATAGCAAATAATTGACATACCAATACTATTAACAACAATGTTGTCATATTCAAATAACTCATTTTACATATCAGTATGACATAATTTAATTATAAAGTCGTCATTAAGTTGTCTTATATTAATTTTATATATGCGAGTGGGGACTCACCTATGTTTTGTTTATTCGATTTTATAAAAGTATAAGACAATGGTTTTTGTTTAACAAAGTGTTGTAAGTTGTAAGACGTAACAATGGTTTTGGTCCAAAAAACGTTGTATAATATACACAAGGGTTTTTGTTTTGATTCGTTCGTTGTTGAATAATCTCTGTAACAATTGTTTATGTTGTTAAACCGTTGTATGATATAGACAATGATTTCGTTTTATAAAATCCTTGCGTGATTATTTACGTTACAACGTTTTGTTTAGCTAAACCGTTGTCTATATCAAAAGCGTTGATTTTTAAAAAAATACTTTATTTGTTGCCCTTAATACATACATAAGTGTTTACACACTTCATACAATGTTATTGTATAAATCTCTTATTTGGATATTTAGTATACAAAATTGTTAAATATATAAAAACACTTAAATAAAGGCTAATGATAATAATAATATCATTGATAGATAGAATACGATCATACTTCAGATATTTTGTTATACACGTTGTAGATGTGGACATCATATATTGTATGATTTACGATCCTTAACTATTTGTTTGACAAGTACTTCTATGTAGTGTTTCGTCCGGATTTTTGTTTCAATTTATTTAGAAATATTTCTCTACAATCGAACAAGATAAATTTTTTATTTATTGATTTTTTTACACATCACTATACTATAAGTAGATATTTTGTTGATCGGGAACTAGTCTCATTAACGGAGTTGTATTTTACTAGATTTTGGTAAAAAGATTGTACTAAAAAGGGTTCTAATTTTTTAATTATTTTTGTATATTACTGAAATAATTAAATATTAACATCGGTGTGTTTGGATGATTAAAAAATTAAATTTATTTTATTTATATATTTTTTAATAAACTTTAAATTTTACAACACAAATGAAATTTATTTTTATTTTTGTCCCTCACTTCATCACCATACTCAAATTTAGTTAAAATTTTCGTAGTCTTACTCCCCCTTAACCAATAATTCATTTCCCTCTTAAACAAAAATTTCACCCCCTTTCACTTTCCCCCCATTCTTAACAAAGAGACTCGAATTAATACATACATTTTTCACCCCACACACACTATCGGTATCTAACATCTCTCTCCCCCACGCTGTAAACACTCATCTCTCTCCCCCAACCTTCTCTAAACACTCATCTCTCTCCACAACCTCTCTCTCTGGCTCCCTCCACTCACTGTCTTCTATTTATGGTTTATGATTTATTTGATTTGTGACTTCTCCAATTGAGGGCTTCTTTGGTTTGAGACTTTTTCGATTTACGGCTTCTTCAACTTGGGCTTCAATTATAGATCTTCTTCAGTTTTAGGGTTTGACTAATTGGTTTAATTAGTCACTTTTTGTTGCAGGTATTCGATTTAGGTTTACATCTGAATGAATTTGGATTAAGGGCTTCATCGATTTGGGCTGGTTCAAGTTTAGGTTTAGTGTATTCAGTTGTAGTTTCAGAGCTTTAATTTTTAGGTATTACCCTCAAGTTTTAGTCACCAGAGAGAATCAACAAGTTAAAGTAATTGAGTTTTCTCTCCAACATATTTCATTATTTGGTTCCTCATTATTTGATAAGAGTGTCTATTGTTTCTCGATCTGGTGAAAAGAACCTTGATTGTATATGTGCTTCTGATGCTTTATTTTTAAACTACATGTTTCTAACTAGATTCTGTTAATTTAGTGTCACTAAAATGTTGCGGGAATGCAATATTGATATTGTCTTCCCTTGATTTTTAAACTACATGTTTCTGGTTTTTTCTCTTTAACTGAGAGTTTACTGTATATAGTATCGGATTGATAAAATAAATCTGCTAATGATAGTGGTAGCCTATGCTCCATTTTATCGTCCTCTATGGAGTGGTTTGCCAGAGAAAACCTTGAGTTTTGTATGATACTTTGCCTACCACTCACTATTGCTTTTATCAGCAATGTTATTTGCTTTTGTGTTATGCAGCTGCTAATATTTGCCTGTGGAGAAACAAGAATATTTAGTGTAATGTGTTTTTGTGTAATATGAATTATGTAGTTAAGTTTTGTTATTGCAAACTGTTGTTTCTCTGTCACCGTGTACTGAGATACTATATATACAGCTGCTTATATATTCTTATGGAGAAACAAGAAGATTTCTGCTGGGGTACTTGGATTTGCCACTGCTATCTGGGTGTTCTTTGAATTGCTGGAGTATCATTTGTTAACATTAGTATGCCATGTGCTTATATTGGCTTTAGCAGTACTTTTCCTTTGGTCTAATGCATCTGCTTTCATCAACAAGTAAGCAATAAGCAGTATCTCGTTGTATTCTTTTAAATGAAGCTAAATTAATCTTTAATAATTACTTCTTTTCTTTATAAGGTCTCCACCTAAATTTCCAGAAGCTGCTTTTCTTTAATAATTACTTCTTTTCTTTAGTTGTCGTTGTAATGCTCTGGGGAGGAGCCAGGGCTCAATGAAGATGCACAAGTGCGCTCCTGGGCTGATCCCTATGCCTAACCTTTGTCACTGGGAACTTGTCAACACCATCATCATGCTGCTCTACACTTTCCAACATCGTTCAATCACAACCACAGTGTCTGTGCTCATTAGTAAATGGCGGTGCTGCAAATTTGGGTATCCTTATTAATCAAGCTCTTGCTTTAACAGTTCCTGGTGCTTGTAATGTGCATACTCCTCCACTTAGCCAGTGCAATGGTATGCTATAATTATAACTTATACATTTATTTCCACATTAATATTTGTGTGTTTGATGAGTGTCAAAACTTTAGAAAATTTGATCTGAATGTCACCTTTAACAGCTGTGGCTAATGCACCAACCTTTTGAGCTAGTACCCCAGTAAGTCCTCCAACAAGCTCCCCAACAGATAATTATATTGATTTTTGTTTGATAATAATTATTACAGGTTCTGTTAGGATCTGAACTCATTTCAAGTTATGAGGAGCGGTCTCTGTTAAAGAATCTGGGCAGCTGGGCTTAGGAAGATTACGATTGGCCGGAACCAAGTCTTACGGGCCAGAGAGATTGACCCTAAGACATTGATTATTGAGGTTTTCTTTTGTTCTAGAGCTTCTTTTGAAGCTGTTATATCTCTGTATAAATAAGTTTACTTTAAGAAAATACATTCTTAGTTCGTTCTTTCTACAATGGCATTTCAGAAGGAGGCTGGCTAACTGCTACTTTCTTATGATCTCCTTGTTATCATTCACACCTGTAATAGTAGTAGTGGCTAACTCTAGTTGGTTGATGATGAATATTGGTTGTAGTAGTGAATTTTAGTTCGTTGTAATAACAAATATTGATTGTAATGATATATAGTTGTTCCTTTTTGCGTATATAAAACCATTGTCTAGCCTATTTTTAGACCATGGGGGCATTTATAAGAAGAGTTGTGATAAATAATATCTTACAACAACCATGCTTTATAAAAGTGTTGTGTGTTAAAAATACGACAATGACTTCTAAAAACTAAATCATTGTATGAAGGAATTACATACATGAGATGAAAAAAATAAACCGTCATCTGAGAGTAAGAAAGACAACAATTTGGAAAACAAAAACTATTGTATAAACTGCTTCCTAGAACGGTATTTAAATCGATTAATACATAAATTGTTGTGTACTAAGCAGTTCAACAATACAAACCAATTATAAATCTCTTGATACTAATGTTTTCCGACAACATTTTCTTTAGTGCCCGTTGTTGTTTCTAGCTATTATACAACAATTTATATTTACTCGTATGTTGTGTTAATCACCTTATACAACACAATTTTTGGTAGGAAACTGTGGTCCTTTCTGGTTGTTATACCACACTTTATTAATCGGTGACTTTCGTGTCAGTGCTTATACACAACATTTTTTAACCATTGTCTGAGGTCCATCTGACGGCATCTCAATAGTCATCGGTTTTCAGGGGTAATGGACAACGGGCCTGGGTGAGTCGTCTGTTTCAGTTTTTCTTGTAGTGTTTCTTATCGCACAAAATTCGTGTTCGAACTCGAGCTCGTTAACTAACGAGCTGAACACGAGCTTTTATCGAACAAAAACGAGCCGAGTCGAGCCGAGCTCATTAGAACTTACAATTTTTATAGATAATAAAGCCCATTTTTTCTTAGCCCAACGAACTAAAACATTTTTTGTCGAAACCGAACCCAATTTCCGAATCAATTCTCAATAAACCTAAAATACACATACTATAAATTACAAAATTAATTTAAAATGTTAACAAATAATATAAAAATATATCGAATATATCTTAATTTTTTTGAGCTTTATGGAGCCGATCTCGAGCCGAACGAGCTCGAGTCTAGCTCGAGCTCACTAATAGCTCGGCTCGAGCTCGTTTTCTTAACGAACAATTTTTTGTGTTCGAGCTCGAGTTCGAGTTCTTAACGAGCCGAGCCGAGTCGAGCCCTTAACGAGCCGAGCTCGAGCTTGTTCACGAACAGCTCTGTTCGTGAACAGCTCTAGTTTTCCTCGTCGTATGTACCTCATCTGCATATTTTTTAATTTCTCTACGTGCAAACTGGAAGTGTATTCTTGTTGTGACAGTTGCGGCATAGCAAAAGACAGATAAATACACCAGCTTCTCCTTATTTTTCTTGCTTTTCGTTGAAACCCTTCCACCTCGCCGACTCTTTCTCTTTTAGGAAGCATTCTTTCTCAGAATTAATGCAATCTGTTGAATGAAGCCTTACAGTTTGATGGATTAATTGAGTTTCATGCTCGCTTTTGCTAGTCAATAGTTTTTGTTTTTGTTTTACCATTACTTTGTTAAACTCTGCGCTGCTTTTGATATTAGCACATATGTAATTTGGTTGACAAAAGCTAGGAAACGAACTGATCGCTTTGATCTTATTGGCTGGGCTTGGTACTTCAACTCTCTTGCTGCTACATTTACATTTGCTGCTACATGATTCCAGTTCTCCGCGGGCTCCAGTTTTTTTACCACACCCCTGCTATTATTGCGATGGCTTATTTTGATCACAAAGCACGCCCATGTATAATCCCTTCTGCTGTTTCTCTGAACACCTAAACTTGAAATTAATATGTTGCATCTCCATGTTGAGGAGAAAGCTAATTAATCCCTTATACTTCAAATTTTGTCATTTCTAGGAGTATTTCGTACCCTGGGAATAGAATAAGGGACAGTATTGTTTTTAAAAAACTTGAAGAACTACCCCTGGTGCACTAGGGTCCTCAGCACGCATATAATTTCGTCCATGCTAGCTGCATATCATTAAAGACTTGATTTTCTGCTGCAGTTTATAAAGCATGTAAATTTCCAGCTTTGTCTCTTGATGCTGCATTGTGTTGCCTTGTTATGTATAACCTTGATACAAACAGGTTCAACACATGGACGTCAAATCTTGTAGTTCTTTTTGTCATACACTCAACATCTAAATCTTTACATTTTTCTGAGCCAGTTGTTGTTATAACCGTCCTGGTTAGAAGTAACCTTTCTAGCCATAGAGAAACATGTAGTCTTTATCTTTTTCTTGATAGCTCCCATTTTACTGAATTAAACCTGGTGCTGTTTTTTTTTCTCTCTCTTTTTGTTTTGCATCCTGCTGAATTGTTTCCTTGATGGTACTACTTTTCTGAATTGATATCTTCCTGGCCTTATGTCCTTCTCTTGGGAGCTGTATTGACAATGTGTTATTTTGTGACATGCGATATCACAAAGGATAGGAAAACATGTCAGCTTCTCTGTTTTACTCTTGAAATAACTCCAGACTATATTTCCTCGAACAAAGTAGTTGCCCACAACATAAATTTGGAGAACTTAGGTCACACAATTGGTGGGAGCAGGCTTTCACCCCACATTTGATATTTTCTTCCACCCAAAATTTGTCAACCTATTCGAGCGTTCTTGATGCATTCACTATCCTCTGCAATTTTAATTGATCTTGGAGTGGATTTGTTGCCTGGACTTTATCCATTTGCTTATTTATTGCTTTTAAATGAAGCTTCTCAATTGTTTTTTTTCTCTTTTAGGCCTCTTCTCTTACTCCAATGTAGTATAGATCACATAACTTTGTCAAACTGAACCAGCTGTGTTTTATTTCTCCTCGCAAGACCAATCTGGTACCATATTTTTTATTTGCTAAACTTCTCATGTAAATTTGTCTCCATGTTCTGATCCAATTTTCAATAATCTTCAATGTTCCTATGAAGAATGACTTCATCTATAAACAAGGAACCTTTCATCACAGGAATCACTTACCAAGTAGAATCTAGTAAGTGGACCACCTCTATATCGTACCAGTGCTGGGAATATGCTGTGAAGAGATCTGAAAACCAGTAAGCTGGTGGTTTCAGTTTTCTGCAGAAATTATGCAGCATGTCTCCTTCCCAGATTTCTATCCTGTAACGTGCATTTCTATTTTTCTTTTCTTTCTCACTAAACTCCTGCAGTTTCTTTGATTTGACTTGTACATATACACAATCGTTTATGTGAGCTTTATATGCTTTCGATGTGCATTAAGTTTCTGGCAAAATATAACCACAATAACTTGTACAGGTTCTGCAGAGAGTTTTTTCTGTTTCGTAAATGCTTTTTATCAACATATTTTCCCTTTAAGCGCAGCTCCTCCATATGGTCGACACCTACTACATTTGAACTTGGAAGCCTGTTGAATCTTAAGTTATGAAGCATGCAGTCATGGTTTTGATGTTGCAACACTTTTATTGACACTGGAGATTCCACGCAGTGCACATCTCTTGCAAATTTGCAGACGCAACATCATGATATTTTTCCTTTGGAGATGCACCTTTAGCTTTAGAACAAGCTTTGGCAGGTCGTTTAACATGACGTGTGTAGTGAACTTGTGTGACTACATTACTAACCAGTTCATTCTTTATTCACACATACATCAAATAACAGACGTACTAGAACTGCTCCTTTTTTCATTTTTTTCATTTCCCACGAATCCTCTGGACCGTGTTTTTTCAATGCTCTTTTATGAACTCCTACTATTTCTTTCCTTCATGTGACAAGAATTTTTAAAAGAATTTACTCCAAGTATGTTAAGTTCTTGTCAGATATTAGTAGCCGAGCAGAAGTTGCTTGTTGGAGCACATCCATTGTTGCATTGTATCTATTACTTTGCCTCGTCTTCCGTCAGGCGCTTGATGTTTTAAATTCATACTCCTTTTTAAAACAATGACTGCTCGAGGATAGAGAACTAGAAACTGATCTGGTGATGTGCATCGTTATCACGGAATGGAGAAGAACTAGTAAGAGGTGGTGGTGATACAACTGCTGCTTCTCCTTTAGTTTGTCACCAGTTTTTACTTTTTTTTACTTTTTATTTTTAACGCCAAAACCCCAATTGTTACTGCATATTAAAATTCAGGTGCTGCTGAACCTGTGATATCATTGATTTAATGCAACAGGACGCCCATTTATTCCGAGTTGACTTCACTGGCCCAGATTCTGATTGTGTGCAACAGTGTAGGCTCTGAAAAGTATAATCAAGAATGAAGATGTAATCCACTTTTCAATAGCCCTCCCTCCAGTTCCTTGGTTCTTATCCTTTCTGGTTTTTGATGCCACCAGATTCTTTATGCTGCCATTGCTCGTAATAGTAAGAACTTACATCTCTCTACTCCCTTTTTTCATTGTCGTGATTTATTGTATTTTTCCCTCTTTTTTCATGCTCATGCTCATGTACAAGTGTTGTGTTTTTCAATTACTTTGTTGATCTCTGCATTGCTTTGAATATCAACACGCATATAATTTGGTCGACAAAAGCTTGAAAAAGACCTCCTCACTTCATTTATGCAACCCTGGCTCTTTTTTTTTCCTCTTCGAATTCGAGTCTAGCAGGGCACTTAGAGTGGAGTAGATTTTGATTGCTCATGAGAAGATCAAAACATTCATAAGAAACTTTCCTGGATAATGGATGTTCAAGCAAATATTAAACAACCTTATAGCCTGCCTTATGCTAATTTTTTGAAAATACTCCAGTAATCACAGGTGAAGAAATCGTGAGAAAGAGTTTAATCACAAGTGAAAAGAAACAAACGCATAATGGTCGATATCAATATCCCATCTCACCATGATATAATTACTTTTTTTTAAAATCCTCACCAACATGGTATATACTTTCTTACGAGCCCAGCAAAAAGCTATCATAGATATTTTTATTAACTGGTACGTTAATGTGTAAAACAAAAAAAATAATATTTACAAAATCTTGAGTGGCTATTTGATAATCTGTATTCAAAACGCAACTACATCCATACATGACATAAAAATTTGACAGTTAAATAAGAATAATGCTTATTTGGCCTGGTTGATATTGACGATTTGATAGCTATGATGATTCAATCTTCTAATTCCTTCCTCCAAAATCAAAACCCCCTCTTAATCGCAAATAAGTTTTAGATTTTTAACCGATAAAAATTAGATTTTCTCTACACGATTCCCACAGACGACGCCAAATGTTGATGCCAATTTTCGTCATGGACAAGACATCAGAAATAACGGGTATTCGTATAAAGCTTTCATAAATATTCATGGCCGTTAATGGAAGATATTAGGGTTTTTGGGGAGTTTTAGACTGATCTTAAGAGTTATTCTAAGAGAGGAGCTCTATAATATCGGGTGTCGGATCGGACCCCCAAGTTGCCTACGTATCTTTATATTTATAGAAAATCAAGTCCACGTAGTTCTTTTAGGATCCACTACCTTTTTTCGTAGAGTTCTAGTTAGAACAGTACCCCTAAATTTTAGGAGCAAGTTAATATCCTCAAATATGATACTTCCCGTTATTGGGCCTATTTAATATGGGCCAATACACGTAGAGAATCAGATTTATATCTTGTACCATATCTTGTACCAACAGAATTGTAGGATTTATTTTATTTATTTCAAAATCAAATATAACAACATAATGTTGGAGACGGGGAAATATTGTTAGTTGGAGTAAACACATGTAGATACAAGTATACAGAAGTATACAGAGAAAAGTAATAAGTAGCGGGTATGTTGATAGATAGAGTGTAAAGGTGGTGCCAATGTTGTTATTGTAAAAATATGCATATATATCGCGGGTAGATGGACATAATACATAATCCAACCTAATATGGTGACAGGTGTGTTCAAGTGAGGTAGCAGACATCAAAGGTGATACTAGTTGGAAACAATGTTAATAACAACAGCAACAACAATATTAACAAGGCAAAATGTTGAAATATAGCATAAGATCCATTTGGGGCCTTCCTCTAACACCTTAAGGTTTTAGATGAGCTGGTTACTCAACATGGTATCAGAGATCTGGTCGGCGGGGGTCACGAGTTCAACTCCCTGCCACCCTCAATATTCTCATAATTTATGAGGTGGGCTTTCGAGTGAGAGGGAGTGTTGAAATATAACATAAGATCCATTTTGGGCCTTCCTCAACACCTTAAGGTTTTAGATGAGCTGGTTACTCAACACAAAATAAATGCATGTATATTGCATATGTACACCTGTACATAGAAAAGTTGTCTCTGTAAATTCTTGATGAGCATGCGTCCTTTGCATGGTAGGTCCGTACGTGTAGGGAATCTGTCGCAGTAATTTATGATACCGGTTGTTCCGCCCGGGCCCGGGTAAGTACTTTGGTAGTTGCAAATTTTCATAAGTTGGCCGGAGCCTTGTAAGATTATGACGCGACCGGAGCCCGTATATGCAATAAGTGAGATGGTCGGGGCCTTGTAAAAGTATGACGCGGCCGGAGCCCGTATATGCGATTAATAAGATGGCTGGAGCCTTGTAAAAGTATGACGTGGCCGGAGCCAGTATATGTGATAAGTGAGATGGCCGGAGCCTTGTAAGAGTATGACGCGGTCGGAGCCCGTATATGCAATAATTGAGATGGCCGGAGCCTTGTAAAAATATGACACGACCGGAGCCCGTGTATGCGATAAGTGAGATGACTAGAGCCTTGTAAAAGTATGACGCGGACGGAGCCCGTATATGCAATAAGTGAGATGGCTGGAGCCTTGTAAGAGTATGACACGGTCGGAGCCCATATATGCAATAAGTGAGATGGCCTGAGCCTTGTAA
Source organism: Heracleum sosnowskyi (assembly GCA_030848705.1). NCBI lineage: Eukaryota > Viridiplantae > Streptophyta > Magnoliopsida > Apiales > Apiaceae > Heracleum > Heracleum sosnowskyi. The sequence continues at coordinate 18,463,770 of CM061237.1, forward strand.
AAGTATGACGCGGGCGGAGCCCGTATATGTGATAAGTGAGATGGTCGGAGCCTTGTAAGAGTATGACGCGGCCGGAGCCCGTATATGCAATAAGTGAGATGGCCGGAGCCTTGTAAGAGTATGACGCGGCCGGAGCCCGTATATGCAATAAGTGAGATGGCCGGAGTCTTGTAAGAGTATGACGCGGTCGAAGCCCGTATATGCGATAAGTGAGATGGCCGGAGCCTTGTTAAGTTATGACGCGGCCGGAGCCGACAAGTTTTGGTGGGGTGGCCGGAGTTGACGCCCTCCTTTGATGAATAACCCGAATAAAGTATATGAGGACTTAGAGAATTTTCTCGCTTCCTGCATGTAGCATTCAGTAGATGATATTATTGTAGATAGATGGTGCCTTCCCTTAAGGGATGCCCCGAATCAAAGCTTCAAGGACTTAGAAATTTTTTTCACTTCTTGCATGAAGCAACCAGTAGACGATTTCATTTTAGATAGCTGGCGCATTCCCTTAATGGATGCCTCAATCAATGTTTCAAGGACTTAGAAATTTTTTCACTTCTTGCATGAAGCAGCCAGTAGACGATATAATTGTAGAGAGCGGGTGCATTCCCTTAATGGATGCCACAATCAATGTTTCAAGGACTTAGAAATTTTTTAACTTCTTGCATGAAGCAGCCAGTAGACGATATAATTGTAGATGGCTGGTACATTTATTGAAACAAGCAACAAAATTTATTTGAATCTGTTGTGTCTCCCTTGAATGGAAAAAATATGATGCACTCTTTTGTTTGCCAGTAACAGCAAAACGTATTATTTCATCAGAAAGATTACAAAGTATATAGAATTACAAGAAGATAAAATAGGCTAAAAACTAGGAGATGGCTTATGGGCCAAAACTAACTCCTATAATTATTCAACACTCCTAAAAACAAGCAACTACTACTCTGACTAATTCCATAGCCAACGTCTTTATTCAGGCAAGTTTAAAATTAACATCCAACAACATTCCCTTAATGGATGCCACAAAGATCACCGTGGATGAGCTCCAGTGTTCGACTTGCACTGTATTGAGCTTTAACTGGCATGGTCTTTCTGGTTTGTTTTGCCATCAGACAACCATTGCACACCCCTTTTGGCTGACTAATTTTCGGAAATCCAGTCACCATTTCATTTCTTGCCATCAAGCTCATAGCTTGGAAATTTACATGCCCCAACCTTGAATGCCACAACCACAAAACTTCATCTGACTTTGACAATAGACATGCTGGTTTTCCAGTTTTGATAATAATTCTGTAGAGTCTGTTTGCTGATCGTTTCACCTTCATAAGCAACTTTCCTTGGTTATCGTGTACCCACAAGAATTCTCCTCTAAGGACAACTTGGTTTCCATCTTCAGAGATTTGACCCAGACTTATGATGTTGTTGCACAGGGTTGGTATATAGTACACGTCAATAAGTGTCCTCTCCTCACCATTCTTGCACTTCAAAATAATAGACCCCTTTCCTTTGATGCTAACAGTTGATCCATCACCAAAGCGTACCTGCCCAGTTACTTGTTCATCAACAGTACTGAATTTTGATCTTTATCCCGTCATGTGGTTGCTCGCACCGTTATCCAAGTACCACAGGTCTGATTCTGCTTCATCTACATCATTGACATTCAGTAGCTTGAGTGGTACATTTCCTTCGTGTATTGTCAATTTATGTCCTTTGTCGCTCTCATGCCTTGCCATTAGTAACGCTGGTTCGTCGTCATCTATTTTAGAGATGTTGACCTCATGTCTTTGTTCCCTTCCTCTGCGTGGTTTGTGACACTCCGCAGCAAAGTGTCCATACCCATCACAGTTAAAGCACTTTACTCGGCTTTTATCCTTCACCATGCGTCCTTTAAAACCTGTTGGAGAGTCATTGCCTTGACTCGACCGTTTCAACCACTCTTCCCTGGTTAGAAGTAGCTGTTTTTCATCATTCTCCTTCTTTCTCCATTGTTCCTCAGTCAGCATCAATTGGTCTCCCCCTGTCATGGATCCCTTCAGCTTTTCTTCATGAGCACTTCCCCTCATTCTCTCTTCATGAGCTTTGAGAGAGCCAATTACTTCCTCGATTGACATAGTTTCAAGATTCCCAAATTGCTCCAAGGCCGAGGCTATTTGAAGGAATTTGGGCGGGACAACCCTCAAGATTTTCTTGACGACATAGGATTCTGAAATCTCCTCCCCCCGTGCACGAATATTTGACACAGTTCCATTCACCTTCATATAGAAATCATCCAACAGATCAGTGTCCTTCATGCACATTGCCTCAAACTCTGCCCTCAGTGTTTGGGCCTTTGCTTTCTTCACTTTCTCAGCTCCTTGGCTCATGGTTTTGATCGCCTCCCAGGCCTCTTTTGCGGTCTTCTTTTCTGTTAACGATAACATAACATCTTCCGGAATTCCTTGATAAATCATTTCCAGTGCAATTTTATTCGTTTTACCCTCAACTGGAGTCGACTTTCCCTCAGCTGCAGTTTTTGGATCACTCGGTTCCACCGTCTCCCAAACTCCATGAGCTTGCATATATACTCTCATCTTCATCGACCATGCTGTATAATTCCCTTTTGTTAAAAACGGATAACTTAGGCCTATTGACCCACCTTTCTGTTTGTTCACGTCCATTGCTGCGTTTGACATACACCACTACTCGCACCGTAGCTCTGATACCACAATATTAAAACAAGCAACAAAATTTATGTGAATTTGTTGTGTCTCCCTTGAATGGAAAAAATATGATGCACTCTTTTGTATGCCAGTAACAGCAAAACGTATTATTTCATCAGAAAGATTACAAAGTATATAGAATTACAGGAAGATAAAATAGGCTAAAAACTAGGAGAGGGCTTATGGGCCAAAACTAACTCCTATAATTATTCAACACTCCTAAAAACAAGCAACTACTACTCTGACTAATTCCATAGCCAACGTCTTTATTCAGGCAAGTTTAAAATTAACATCCAACAACATTCCCTTAATGGATGCCACAATCAAAGTTTCAAGGACTTAGAAATTTTTTCACTTCTTGTATGTAGGAGACATTAGATGATTTCATTGTAGATAGCTGGTGTCCTCCCTTCATGGATGACCCGGATCAAAGTTTCAATGACTTAGAAGTTTTTTCACTTCTTGCCAGTAGACGATTTCATTGTAGGTAGCTGGTGTCTTCCTGTGTATGGATGACCCGGATCAAAGTTTCAATGACTTAGAAATTTTTTCACTTTTTGTATGTAGGAGACCGTAGATGATATCATTGTAGATAGTTGGTGTCTTCCTTTGATGGATGACCCAGATCAAAGTTTCAATGAATTAGAAGTTTTTTCACTTCTTGCATGAAGCAACCAGTAGACGATTTCATTGTAGGTAACTGGTGTCTTCCTTTGATGGATGACCGGGATCAAAGTTTCAATGACTTAAAAGTTTTTTTACTTCTTGCATGAAGCAACCAGGCAACCAGTAGACGATTTCATTGTAGGTAACTAGTGTCTTCTTTTGATGGATGACCCAGATCAAAGTTTCAATGACTTAGAAAAATTTTCACTTCTTGATTTTTCTGTAAGTTACCATACTCCGTATGATTTGAGTAGTTGGATGCATGTTTCGAAAGATTAAGTCAATTTTTTTTGCAGATAGTAAATGATTTTTGTGAGATAGATTTTTTTTTGTTGCAGATAGTAAATGATTTTTGAAGATAGAATTTTTTGTTGCTGGTAGTAAATGTTTTTTGAGATATAATTTTTTATTGAAGGTAGTAAATGATTTTTGAAGATAGAATTTTTTGTTGCAGGTAGTAAATGATTTTTGAAGATAGAATTTTTTATTGCAGGTTATAAATGTTTTTTGAGAGAGAATTTTTTATTGCAGGTTATAAATGCATTTTGAGATAAAAATTTTTGTTGCAGGTAGCAAATAATTTTTGAGATAGAATTTTTTATTGCAAGTAGTAAATGGTTCTTGAGAGGCAGAATTTTTTGTAAACTTTTTTTTGGGAGATAACAATATTTTGAGATAGAAAATTTTTGGAGACATAAATATTTTGTTGGGATAGTACTTGTTTTTTGAGATAGAAAGTTTTTGTTGAAAAGAGAAAATATTTTTGTGACAACAATTTTTGTAAATATTTTTTGTGACGTGGAAATTTTTGTTGAGGCGTAAGATATTTTTTGTGGTAAGTAGTAGATATTTGTTGCAAGAGAGATTTTTTTTTGTAAATAGTAAATGATTTTTTTTGTGAGATAGAATTTTTTGTATACGCTTTTTGTGAGATAGAAGTTTTTTTGAGAAAGCGACTGTTTTGAGGTAGTGAATTTTTTATAAGGAGTAAATATTTGTTGCCAAAGAGAACTTTTTTGTTGCATGTAGGAAATGATTCTTGTGAGATGATTTTTTTTAAAATGTTTTTTGTGAGGTGGAAATATTTTGGAGATATAAATATTTTGTTGAGATGGTAACTGTTTTTTGTGAGATAAAAATATTTTGAGATAGATAATATTTTGAGATAGCAGTTGTTTTGAGATAGTAAATATTTTTGAGATAACAAATTATTTTTTGGGGTAGAAATATTTTTTGAAATAGATTTTTTGAGATTAAAAAAAACATTTGTTTGTGGAAGAAATTTTTTTTTGTTGTTTTGGCCACTAGTGTTCTTCCTGAATGAATAAACTTCAAACTCAAGTTGAAGTTAACTCCGCTGGTTTGCTCAGTGATAGAGTGGTAGAGCAGGTGGGGGCTTTTCTTAAGGAAAAAAACCTCTCCTTCTAGTGTCAAATGATAACTCCCACAGCTCAATACAATGTCTGACACGCGTGGTTACCGTCAAGCACCTCCGGCGTGAGAGTAAGTAATCAGAATAATGATAATAATGCAAGTAGTAGTAATCGAGAGAAAAGTTTTTATTGTAAGTGAGAGTAAGATTCTGTGTGTTGCAGGTTGTGCCAAGACATGTATATTTATAGTGCGGTCATCCTCCCACCGTTGACACAGTGCTAGGGATGGCCTTACCTTATAGTGATGGGTCTCATAGTACAGTATAGTAGTTATACCTTTATCAATAGTTGAGTGCCCTTTGAGCATGGTGGTAAGTATGGTGCTTGACAGCCTTTGCTTTATTGTTTTCTGTTCTTTGCTTGTAATATATTGTTGTGTGTATATATGTTTAACAGTTGTTGTAATCACCATGAATAAAATAAGAAAGATATTTAAAACATGTATGTCTCTGTTACAAGTTTACAAAATATTTCTATGTACTGTTAATAATATTTCTAAGTATGTGATATGCATGTGTCAAATTGCAGGCAGCGGGATAAGCCTTTAGCGGGTCATGCATGTACCTGACAAAACAAAACCTAAAGGAAGAAGACACGTACATGGAGGTGGCCTTATATTAGGTGAAAATATTACCAGGTATGTATCAGCGATTATATTCAAATTGATTCCTTCCATAAGCCATGTTAAACGGAGATCCACCATCAATAACGACATCTTTCAAATAGTGGCTATACATATACATAATTAATCTAGCTGTTATATCATAAATTTATACGAAAGAATAGGAGTTGACTATCTAAAGATGGTCAAACGGCTAAAAGAGCTAGATGATAAAAATACTATGAACTCATGAAAAATAGGGAAATGTCCAAGGTGGGGCATCAAGGCCAACTTGGAGCGCCAAGTTGGAGCGCCAAGATGGAAAAAGGAAGAAGTAGGGATGTCTGTGCATAAGGAAGTTAGGCGTGCCAGAGGACTATGAAACACCAAGTTGGAGCGCCAACTTGGAGGTGATATGAAAGGTGAACATGATATTGGCTAAGAGTCCAGATGTGGTTAAGCTTTTCTATGCACTCAAAGGGTTTTTTGTTCCTGTATTCTGACAAGTTATCCTTGTCGGGGGAGTAAGATACACCTGGTGCGACGATAACTTTGGAGAACTTACCCTGTAGTCTGATGGGTTGTCCTCATCGGGGGGTAAGGATCAGCTGGTACATTTGAGGTAAGTCATGACTTTTCCCTGCGACTGATGACTGATGTGGTAGTTGGTAGCGGTTGATGTTAGCTCCGATAGTTAGGGCTAATGTTGTATCCGTGAAGGCATAGTCATAGTTGAGCCTTGGGGTCATCGGCTAGGTTTCATCGTACGGGCTCTCCTTAGTGGGCTTGGATGTATATTTCGTGATAAGAAAGGAGTTCTAGTCCGACATGGACTATGCTTGATACTTATCCTAGAGGAGACCTATCTCTAGTAGACTTAGGACCCTTGTAGTCCGGCCAAGGAGTTCTATCTCTAGTGGACTTAGTATCCTTGTTCTACTAGAACTATGTGAAGCTTGATCCCTATAAATATAGGGTACGTAGGCACATTAAAGGGGTTGGACGGTGAGAGCTCAGAGAGACCACCATAACTCCTTTGATCTCAGCTTCTTAAAAACATAATTACCACCACTTTCCGGCGATTATTCCGTCATTGAACCACCATCATAGATCTTAGTTTTGGCTTATAACCTCAAATTTTGTTATCACAAATTCCTCCGTTAACAAATTGGCGCTACAAGGAGGGGCTGAATAAAATCATCATCTAGGAGGAAAGATGTCTCGGAATCGTGATGAAAGCGCTCATGAAGAAGGAAGTTTCTACACGGAGGGTTATGGAGAAGACGAACCCTATGTTCCGGTAACTCCAACAGACCCGGCCCATGTTACTGGAAGTCGACCTCCGGTGCTGATTAGTAACACAGATCTTATGGACGAGCTTCACCGTATGGGTGCAACTGTGAGGAGTTTTGATGCTAGGTTGAAGGCGGTCGAATATCGGAGGACTCGACATGGTTCATATGGCCGTGGAGGACGACGCATGGAAGGAGAACCCGCTGGACGTACTACGGCCGCTGGAGGGGGGAAGGGCGCAAATTATCCCGATGTCGGGAGGCGACCACCCATCACCCCACGAAGGTTAGACTTTGGAGAGACTGGGCCTATTGTTGAATTTCCGGAGGATAGTCAGATGATACCTGAAACCCTCGAGTCACCACGAGCTCCCCCGGTGTTGGATGCTACTGGACGTCCGGGTAGCTCGCGTGGCAATCAACTTAACACGGGGCAAAGGTTATCTGCTATGATGGACCTCATAGGAGTAAAGCTGACTTGTGAGGAAATAAAAGAATTACTTTTGGAAAAGGAGAAGGAGCAAGGAGGGGGCCAAATTAATGTTTCTGGGCCGGATGGAAGGAGAGAGATATCGGTAGGAGGGCAAATTATACGTGGAGGATATCATGGACGAGGTTCTCGAGGAGGGGGCAACCGAGGACGAGGGCATGAGAATTCAGGAAGACAGATTGACAAGTTTCCATCAAAAGAACCCATCATTGTCCCAATACCTTCACATAGTGCAACTAGTGAAGCGAGGAAAAATCAAAGCCAAAATCATTAAGACGCTTTGGAAGTTCCAAATCTAACGCCGCCACAAGTAAGTCAACCTATCCCAGGTAATACTCAAACTCCTTTATAGCATGATAATCAAACTATTGCTATGCCTACCCCCCCCCCCCACAAGTCTCTGTGCAACTCACACCTCCTATCATGACACAAACACCTCCGATCGTGAGTATACCATCTTCTGTGCTGGTAAGCTTTGGAGCGCCTACTCCACCCGTGGCAAACACATTCCTGGGAGGAGGGCTGCCCAGTGGAATCCAAAATGTTCTGGGGCTAGGTGACGTCAATGTTGGTGATATAAGGAAGCTGCTAGCACATTTGGAGGGTGGATCTGGTTCTTTTTCCACCAAAGTGACGTCTCCATTCTCCGTTGCTGTGAAAGATGCTCTATTACCAATGGGATATCGAAACACCACAGCTGACCTTCGTTTTCATGGAAACTCTGATCCAAAGGAATTCTTGGGGCGCTTCAATATTGAGATGGATGTGTCCCAGGTCCCGAGCTTGGCCAGGTGTCGTTTGCTAGCTGCGACTTTCAGAGATAGTGCTCAACAATGGTTTCAAAAATTGGGAAGTGAGGTGATAACCTCTTGGGAACAAATACAGGCAATGTTTTTGACACAGTTCCAAGCAGCAGTCAAGTACTCTCCTCCAGTTACCTCCTTGGCAAACATTAAGCAACGGGAGGGAGAAACCTTGAATGCATATTTTAAGAGGTTTAGTGCAGAGGCGGCAGGAGTTAGAGGGGCAACAGATGAGACTTTAAAGAATTTCTTAATTGTTGGCTTGAGAGTGGGAACTGACTTCTGGAAGCATCTACAAGGCAAGGATCCGGCTACATTGGCAGAATTATTTTCTCAGGCAGAATCGTATAAGAGGGTAGAACAGTCATTGGCCGACAACAAAAAAGGTGAGGTATATGGAACCAATAAGGGCAGAAATAAAAGGAAAGATCGATCCCCAAGTCCAGACTATAGAGAACGAGGACGAAGCCCGAACCGGGTAAATATTACTAATGAGAAGAGAGGACGAGAACCCTTTCTAGGTCAAGACAGAAGGTCAGGTTCTTATACGCCTCTTGCTGCGTCTATTGAACACATATATGAAGTGACCAATGACAGGGTGATATACAGGAAGCCAGCACCTTTGAATTCTTTCCAAAGCAAGGACAAAGGAAGATATTGTGAGTATCATCAATCTAACGGTCATAACACCCATGAATGTAGACAGCTCAAGGATGAAATCGAACTCTTAATCAAAGATGGGTACTTAACGGAGTAGGTAAAAAAGTAACAGGCTGATCATCCCATGGAAAAAAGGGGTATAGGTCATACTTCGGCCGACGATGACAAGGAAAGGCAAGAGGGGTCAAAATTTGTTAGAGAAGGAAGTATCCGCACCATAGTAGGAGGACCACACATTACAGGTGATAGAAATAAGGCGATGGAAAGATATGCAAGGGAGGCCAAAACCGCCCCTATGACAAATGTGAATCGATTGGATCAGCGTCCGCCTAAGCTGTTTCGGGGAGAGGCGGCAGATATAACGTTTTATGAGGAAGATGCAAGATGGGTCCATCATCCCCATAATGATGCGTTGGTGGTCACGGTGGGGATTGGAAATCAGAATGTACATCGGGTGTTCATAGACAATGGAAGTTCAGTTAACATCCTATACTATGACACGTATAAGAAGATGGGTCTACCAGACAAGGACATGAAAGTTGAGAATATTTATATTTATGGTTTTGGGGGAGAATCTATCAGGGTAAAGGGGACTATCCGGTTGCCCGTGACATTGGGGAGTGGGGTCCTTTCTGCTACCCAGATTGCGGATTTCATGGTAATTGATCAAGACTCATCTCATAATGCATTGGTTGGAAGACCATTGTTGAAGGAAATGCGGGTAGTTACTTCAATCTATCATTTATCTATGAAGTTTCCAACCCCAAGGGGGATTGGTTGTGTTCGAGGAAGTCAGTACGATTCTAGGGAATGTTACAACAAGTCTGTAAAAGGATTTCGAAAGAGTAATAAAACAGGGGTAAATGAGGTATAGGTAGAGGAAGAAAGGGTAGTTAATGTCGTATACACCGTCGAGTTTCCAGAGAACACAGACGAGGAAGAAGGTGAGGAAGGGATGAAAGAAGAACAAGTGGGCGCTCCAACTATGGATGCATCAAAAATTGGCGCTCCAACTGGTCCTTTCTTTATTATTGGCGCGCCAGGTAAGCAGGATGCGCGGGTAGGAACGTCTCGAAGTTTGTCACAAGTGTTGCTGCCCTATGGGACTGGTGCAGAGGCAGAAGAAGAAATTTGGAGGGTGGATGATTCAAGGGAAATTCGTAAGGTTAGGAGGTTAGATGGTGGTAAAACGTTGGTTGTAGGGGCACGACCTATTACAGAGTTGGAAGAAGTAAGTTCTAAAACAGGTGAGATAGGGAATAAGGACCATGAGGGAAACAAACTTGGACAAAATAACGACCTCGATCCTCGAATGCCATTACCGGTAGCTAATACTGGATCAGCGGAAGAAATGATAATTGTCAAGGTGGATGCTCCTTACCCGGAACGGGAATTGAAGATTGGATCGCATTTGAATCCAGAGTTAGCCGAGCAGCTCATCTCGTTTTTGAAGGCAAACTTGGATGTTTTTGCTTGGAGTCATGCTGATATGGTGGGAATTGATCCAAATGTGATGTGTCATCGTTTGAATATAGATCCGTCCAAAAAAGGAACCCGGTAGAAAAGAAGGCCGGTGAGCGGGGAACGTGCTGTGGCTTTACAGGAAGAAGTAGATAGATTATTGGAGGTCGGTTTAATAAATGAGTCTTTCTATCCAACATGGTTAGCGAATCCTGTGCTGGTAAAGAAACCAAATGGGAAGTGGAGGACGTGTGTCGATTTCACTGACTTAAATAAAGCATGTCCAAAGGATAGTTTTCCATTGCCAAGGATAGATCAGTTGGTGGACGCGACCGCGGGACATGCACTGTTGAGTTTCATGGATGCCTACTCTGGATATAACCAAATCCCTATGTATGGGCCAGATCAAGAGCATACATCTTTCATCACTGATAGGGGACTTTACTGTTACATTGGAATGCCATTCGGCCTTGTTAATGCTGGGGCAACTTACCAGAGGTTGGTAAATATGATGTTTAAAGATCAAACTGGGAAGACCATGGAGGTGTATGTGGATGACATGTTGGTAAAGTCTAAGGAAGCATCGGATCATATCAAGCACATAGAGGAGATGTTTGCTATATTGCGAAAGTATCGAATGAAATTGAATCCTCAAAAGTGTGTATTTGGTGTTGAATCAGGAAAGTTTTTGGGGTTCATAGTCAACCATCGAGGTATAGAAGCAAATCCAGCAAAAATCAAGGCACTCTTAGACATGAAGTCTCCAATATGTGTGAAGCAAGTACAAAGTTTGACTGGAAGGGTTGCAGCTTTGAATAGATTCGTCTCGAGATCATCAGATAAATGTCAGGAATTTTTTAAAGCCATTAAGAAGATAGGAAAAGAATTTTTGTGGACAACGGAGTGTGAGCAGGCATTTCAGAAGATCAAAGAACATCTAGGATCACCTCCTATGCTCACAAAGCCAGTTGAAGGGGAGGTGTTAATTATGTACTTACCTGTTTCAGGATACTCTGTCAGTGCGGTGCTGGTCAAGGAGGAGGGGGTAGATCAGTCTCCAATATATTATGTGAGTAGGAGGTTACATGACGCTGAGACACGTTACACGAACATGGAAAAGTTGGTATACGCCCCGGTCTTAGCTTCTCGTAAATTACGTCCGTATTTTCAGGCTCATAAAGTGGAAATTAGGACATCTTTTCCACTTCGACAAATTATGCATAAGCCAGAGGTAACAGGGCGGATGATGAAGTGGGCTGTAGAGTTGGGGCAGTTTGATTTGGATTACAAACCTAGGACGTCTGTTAAAGGTCAAGTGTTGGCAGATTTCATACTTGAGTTTTCCCCTGAGCTGGAAGGGGATGCAATGGCAATGGTTCCTTTCCAACCTTTAACTCAGAAAGACGCCATGGGGCTAAGAACCTCTGAAGAATGGTGGACTCTTAGTGTAGATGGAGCGGTCAATAATGAGGGTGCCGGTGCAGGCATAGTCTTAATAAGTCCTGAGGGACATATGCTTATGAGTGCTATCAATTTTGCATTTCGGGCAACAAACAATGATGCGGAGTATGAGGCATTGCTTGGAGGTTTGAGGCTTGCTTTAGAAATGAAGGTCGAAAATTTGTTGATACGCAGTGATTCTATGATTATAGTGTATCAAGTGAATGGGGCTTTTCAAGCCCGAGGTCCGAGGACAGAGTTGTACATGAGGAGTGTTTTGCATCTTATGTCTAGGTTCACTGAAGTAAAGCTGGTAAAAATCCCACGGGGAGAAAATGAGCAGGCCGATGCATTGGCAAAATGGGGATCGCAAAAGGATATGAGTTTGTTGGGCGTCATCCCTTTGGAGGTGTTACAGGAGCCTAGTGTTAGGGAAGTTGATGTGATGCAGGTGGAGAAGGACGAGCAGGTGACATGGATGACACCCATATGGAGGTACATCAAGGAGGGTTGGTTGCCAGAAAACATAATAGAGGCAAGAAAACTCAGGTATAAGGCAGCGAGGTATGTGGAGTACGATGGGATGCTATATAAAAGGGGTTTTAACCAACCACTGATGAAATGCATTGATGGTGTGGAATGCGATTACATCCTTAGGGAAGTTCATGAAGGAATTTGTGGCAATCACTCGGGGGGTGGATCTTTGGCATTGAAAATTTTGAAGCAGGGATATTATTGGCCTACCATGAAGAAGGATGCTTATGAATTTTCTCGGGCATGTGACAAGTGTCAGAAATTTGCTAACTATACTCACAGCCCTGCCGCATCTCTAACACCTTTAATGAGTCCATGGTCATTCGCTATGTGGGGAATTGATTTGATTGGAGAACTTCCGACAGCTAAGGGGGGGGGGGGGGGGGGGAGTGAAGTATGCGGTGGTAGCTGTGGATTATTTTACCAAGTGGGCGGAAGCTGCCCCATTGGCTACCATAACAACAAAGAAACTAAGGGATTTTGTTTTTAACTCTATTGTGTGTAGGTTTGGAGTTCCTTACAAGTTGATTTCTGACAATGGGAAGCAATTTGATAGCAAGGAGTTAAGGGGTCTCTGTGAGGAGTTGCATATCAAGAAAGATTTTGCAGCGGTATATCACCCACAAAGCAATGGACAGACAGAGGCGGTGAATAAAATTATAAAGCATACCTTGAAGACGAAGCTGGAGAACAGAAAGGGGAGCTGGCTAGAGGAGTTGCCCATGGTGCTTTGGTCTTATAATACAACTCCAAGAACGACAACAGGAGAATCTCCGTTCATGCTTGCTTATGGTTCTGAGGCTATGGTTCCGGTGGAAATAGGTGCAGGATCATTCAGACGAGATAATTTTGATGAGGAAGCAAATAAGGTCAATCAAAGGTTGTCTCTCGACCTGTTGGAAGAAGAAAGGGAGAATTCACAAGTCAATCTTGCAGCGTACCAGCGATGGGCGGCAAGGTTCTACAATGGAAAGGTAAAGGCTCGTTCATTCAAGGTTGGTGATCTGGTTCTCAGAAAAGTAATGCCAAATACCAAGGTTGCAGCTCATGGGGTATTTGGAGCAAATTGGGAAGGTCCCTACAAGGTCAGAGTCATTTTATGGGGAGGAGCTTATTATCTTTCAGATTTGGACGACAAACCAATCCCAAAAGCTTGGAATGTCATTCATTTAAAGAAGTATTATCAATAAAGAGAGCTTTTAAGCCTCATGCAGTTATTAAAACTAGCAACAAATAAATTTGCTCCTAGTCTCGGGGGGTAGTGAGTAGCACGCCTCTTTGAGCTAGTGATTGCCCTGTTCTTTATTTTTCTGTTTTGGCTATCAGCCTTTATACCGGCAATGCCGAGGACAATTCATCTTTAGTACTCATCGTGCAATAAGCCGTGAGAGTTTTATTTTCAAGATTATAAAAAAAATTCAGTTTTTCTGGATATATTTACTTGTTTATGATTGTTTTACAATTATCTTGCCGCGCCTACTTAGGATCCTTTTTGAAAGAATATTGTCGCGCCTGGGCCGGTGGCGCGCCAAGTATACAGCTTTGTTACAATGCATGGATATGAAGTTCGTAAAAAAAAAAAAGTGTTACCCATCAAAAGAGCGAAAGCAAGTTAGGAATACAGCTTTGCAAAGTCAAAAGACTTGCGAATAAAAAGTTTGAAATGTTATGGTAAATTGAAAAATTAAGTAGCTTGATCTCCAGGATGGTTGGATGCTGGCGCGTCTGTGAAGGTGTGTTCCACGTTATCCTTAGGAGCACTCTTTTCAGGATTGGCATTTTCACCAGGTTGGCGCGCCACGCCTTCTGTGGAAAGAACTTCCTCAAGGGCTATTCTTTTTTCAGCAATGGCTTGGGCTTCCTTCTGAGAAATGTCAACCAGGGAATCAGCCATTCCCGTGCCAAACTTGGGACGCCAGTCATAATTAGGCTCGCCAGCAAGAAAAGTGATGCAGTAGGCTTTTATTCCTTCATCAAAGGATTCCTTGGATAATTTCTCCTTTTCAGCAGCCCAGCCAGAATCTTTCTCCTCTTCAAGTTCATCTAATTTCAACTCAAGATCAGTAGTCTTTTCCTCGAGGGTTTGTATAAAGGCATCTTTTTCCTTCGCCAGTTCAACTTGGCGCGCCAACTGGGTTTCTAAGGAGGAGATGGATGGGATTGCAGCTTTCTTTTCTGTTTCAGACTTATTTAGCTTAGAGTTAAGGGACTTCACATCTGCTTTGAGTTTCCCAACCTCAGCTTCCAGTTCCTTCATACGTTTAACGTTTTCTTCTTTATTCTTCTCACACTCGGAGTTGAACATGAATAGATCAAGAGAGGTGCGGGTGGCAATTTTTTGTTTATCACTGTCCGACCTGGCCATCCACCTTTTATATTCATTTTCAGAGATAAGAGAATCCCCAAGGTGGCCAAAAGCATTAAACACTCTTAGTGAGGAGCAATTTGGCGCGACAACACTAGTGGGCGCGCCAGCTTCATCAACTTGGGCATCCGTCCCACTTTTTCCCACTCTGCCTATGTTTTGTTTCTTGGGAGGAGGTTGAATATCCTGGTTTAAATCCTGATTCTTGTTTTTCTTGGCCGCATGCTTCTTTGTAGAGACGGGAATGGTAATTGTGGAGCCTCTTTGTTGAGTAGCAGATGAATTTCTTGGCGCGCCGAAAAGGTTGGGAACCCCGGTCATATCTGTGAAAAGAAGAGTCAATATATAGATAAAAAGAAAAAGTGCTATAAAAGTAACGTTTATTTAACAATTTAGGAAGTAAAATTGACGTTGTTAAAACCATTCAAAGAATATGCATGTGGTAGATGATTAGAAGCGTCAAAAAAGGATATTGGCGCGCCAATAATCCACAAAACCTTACCTTCATCTTCACTATCCGAGATCACTTGTTTCCTTTTGTATTTTTTGGTTTTTCCCTGATGAGGGGAGTCAGGATGACCAGCTAGGGTAGGAATAAACCCATATTTCTTCAAGTTATCAAAGGTTACCAAAGCATTAAGTTTTTTGCTTGATTCTAGTAAAGCAAGAATTTTAGAGCATTGAGTTGAAAAGGGGGCCACCAGTGAAGGTTTTGGGTGCTTTACTGAAAAAAGAAATTAAATTATAAGATGAAGGTAAGTATACTATAATGTTAAAAGAAGGAAAGAAAGGTTGAAGCGCCAACTTTGTTTGGCGCGTCAATAAAGTTTACTTACCACCAATTTTAAATTCAATTGGTTGTCTAATAGTGTTGTAAAGGTAGAAGAATCTTTCTTTCCAGTCCTTTATATTACTGACTTTGCCATCATTGATGCCTTTGCCCATATGGTCCCTCCAAGGTACTAAGAAGTAGTAACCAGGAATGTTGGATTGGAGGCTAAAAAACCAACTTAACTCCAGCATGGTTGGATCAGGGTATTTAAGTTCTTTATGCATTATAAAAAGTCCCAGGGCATCCTGTAGCTATTAGGAGATAGTTGAATAGGAGTTATTTGGTACCAATCAACAATTTGACGCAGCCAAGGATGGAGTGGCGCGCCAACCCCAAGGGGAATGTGTCTATCTGTAACCACAACTCTTGGGACTCTGATATTATCAATATCAAATCTGTGGGGACGCATGTCAGGATGAGGTTTTGCATAACTTCCTTCTTGAGAGTAAAAATGCATGATCTTTTTTATGTCTCTCTCAGGAATCGTGGAAGACATGTTCACACAAGCAAAGGTTCCAGCATTTTTTCTAGCTACATCCATCTCTCTTTTGGATAAGGGACCATGCTGGGACCAATCAATATCTACATCTTGTGGTTTTAATAGAAAAGGTAGTGTTTCTTCAGGAGAGGTGAATTCGTCATCCTCTTGGGTACCTTCAGCGGTTGGCGCGCCACGATTGATACTTTCAGTTTTCTCAGAATCCGCCAAATCTTCGACAGCAGAAGGGGTGGCATGTAGCTCCTCGAGTAACTCATCTTCATAATCACTCTCCTCCACAATAATTTTCTTTCTTTTTCTACGTTGGCGCGCCGGCATGGGGTTTGTGGACGAAGGTTCTGCCCAAGTCTCAAACTCAGAATCATAATCCATTGGGCGAAGAATGGGTGATTGGTTTGTAGCATTTTCAGCAGAGGATTCAGGGGTCTGGTTGAGGCTAGAAGACGAGGACATCGTGAAAAAGGAGGGGTTATCCTTGTATAATGATAGTAGGCGCGCCAAATCAGAGGGTTTGGTGTTAGAATATTGATAGGAAGGGTAATGAAAGGGTGTTGAAGAGAGACCAATTCTCCTGTTGAAGTCTTTGAAGGGGTGAAACGGAGAGGAGGAGGATGCGTTTCCTTTTTCAGCCAGCTGCAAGCCAAGAAGAAAAGAAGGTGAGTAGGGAAGCACGTCTTTCCTATCGAGGGTTGCCGCGCCAACGAGGTTTTCTTAAAGATATGTAAAAAAACAAGGGTTGACCTATAGGTATGATGTGCCTTTGAAGGTTTGCCGCACCATGATTCTTAGCGCGCCAACAAACCAAGGTCAATGACGCGTCAATAAACTTATTGTTGGTTATCCATTAAAAACATGTTTTTAAGAAGGTGTGGAATATAAACAGATTAAACAGATATACATACAATTACATACAGTTCAGTTTATGAGGAACACGAAAAGTGTAAAACTTAAAACACCTGGATCTAACAGAATATACGGTGAAAATTTATAAAAAAGGATTCAAAACATACCTTGAATGATGAAGATTAATGGGTCATAGTTGATTTGATGAATGGTAACGATTTGAGGCTGTTTTGATCGAAGAGGCGATTGGGGTTTTCTGAGAGTGTTCTTGAGGAGAGAGAAATGGCGAATGGAGTAGAAAAGGGGGGAAGTACGGGGTTTAAATACTCCTGGAGCATACCGTATAAATATACGGTCAGGCGTATACGTATATTTAAAATGAGTAGATTATTGGCGCGCTAAAGGGCCACAGTACGTATGTATATTGGCGCGCCAAAGGATTACAAAGTGTACGCATAAATTTCTAATTCTAGTCTCTTTGCATTTTAATGCAATAGAGACTTGGGGGGTAGTTGTTATATCATAAATTTATACGGAAGAATAGGGGTTGACTATCTAAAGATGGTCAAACGGCTACAAGAGCTGGATGATAAAAATACTATGAACTCATGAAAAATAGGGAAATGTCCAAGGTGGGGCATCAAGGCCAAGTTGGAGCGCCAAGTTGGAGCGCCAAGATGGAACAATGAAGAAGTAGGGATGTCTGTGCATAAGGAAGGTAGGTGTGCCAGAGGACTATGAAACACCAAGTTGGAGCGCCAACTTGGAGGTGATATGAAAGGTGAACATGATATTGGCTAAGAGTCCAGATGTGGTTAAGCTTGTCTATGCACTCAAAGGGTTTTTTGTTCCTGTATTCTGACAAGTTATCCTTGTCGGGGGAGTAAGATACACCTGGTGCGACGATAACTTTGGAGAACTTACCCTGTAGTCTGATGGGTTGTCCTCATCGGGGGGTAAGGATCAGCTGGTACATTTGAGATAAGTCATGACTTTTCCCTGCGACTGATGACTGATGTGGTAGTTGGTAGCGGTTGATGTTAGCTCCGATAGTTAGGGCTAATGTTGTATCCGTGAAGGCATAGTCATAGTTGAGCCTTGGGGTCATCGGCTAGGTTTCATCGTACGGGCTCTCCTTAGTGGGCTTGGATGTATATTTCGTGATAAGAAAGGAGTTCTAGTCCGACATGGACTATGCTTGATACTTATCCTAGAGGAGACCTATCTCTAGTAGACTTAGGACCCTTGTAGTCCGGCCAAGGAGTTCTATCTCTAGTGGACTTAGTATCCTTGTTCTACTAGAACTACGTGAAGCTTGATCCCTATAAATATAGGGTACGTAGGCACATTAAAGGGGTTGGACGTTGAGAGCTCAGAGAGACCACCATAACTCCTTTGATCTCAGCTTCTTAAAAACATAATTACCACCACTTTCCGGCGATTATTCCGTCATTGAACCACCATTATAGATCTTAGTTTTGGCTTATAACCTCAAATTTTGTTATCACAAATTCCTCCGTTAACACTAGCCATTAGAAGTTATAACCAACAGAATGACATAAGCGGAGTTTAGTGTAAATAGAAGAGGAGAGAACACAAGCATTACCAGCTCTCCAAACAAATTCTATCCTGGAATAGGAGCGAAAGAGGTGCCATAGAAACACCGTCTTCATTTCTTGTCAAATATTTGCACACCGGTGCTAAGGCATAGGTTCGCTCGACTTGACCATTATCTAGCTCCTTAAGCTTACATTTAAGAACAGAGTAGCAAGCCAGGAGTCGGAGGATTCGGTCCGGTGCATCCGGATTTGAAGTTGGCAGCATGGAGGCTAGCTCACTAGCAGTGACATATAGGCCCCTGAGCCAACTTTGGCTATGATTTCCAAAAGGTCAAGCTCAATGGCTGCTTTTAGAACCATGGGCAGTATTGAAGCAGTTGCTAGTTGCATCGCGCGCTAACATGCAAGCTTCTTCATCTTCATCTTCATCTTCGTATGAGCTTTTTTCCGGATCCATCTGAAAAATATGTTTAAGTTGGTAACTAATACTGTTGGAAACATGAATGGACTCGTACAAAAATATTGGAGTATAAACTATTTATAGATTATAGGCTGTAGATCAAATACTCATATCAGCTTTTTTGGATTTTGGTTTCTTGTTATGTACCGGTTACAAAAAAGTGATACATAACCATTTTAAATTAAATACAAATCGGTACACAATATCAACGTGCCAAATTCACATCCGTGCCATTGCCCATTGGATTATTAAAAATATATAATTAAAGATTATGTTCATGTATAGCTTAATTCTACTCCTAGCTTTCGCAGAATCCCACCGCAACATCTTATGAAAGCACAGATTCCCTGTTCAAGTGATATCATCGGAATTTTGCAAGTAATACCTAATAGATGTGACTTTTACCAGAAACATAGTTAGCTTTATTTCTACTACCAATATATGGTGGCTTTCTGCAGATTCGATTACTACAAGTAGGGGTAAGCATGCATAAAAACCGAAATGATACTGAAATCGAACTGAAACCGGTTAAACCAAGAAAAACCATGCCCATTAAAAACGAGCCGAATTAAAACTGAAAAACTGAACCGTTGCAAGCGGCTCGGTTTCAGTTTTAGACTTAAACTGAACCGATTAAACCTGAACCGACCCGATTATTATTATATTTAATAATTTTAATATATATTATATGTTATATAAAACTTTGGAACATAAAACATATATATGTAGGCAAATGTTCAGTGTAGACCACTTAAAACTTAGACATGTTAAGGGTGACCGACAAGTTTAGCCTATTTCCCGAGCATTGTGGAATGGGGTAACATTTAACACGCGTTCTGCACTGAAGTATATTGTATATTTTTGAACCTCATGCGCATTCTTTGTCGGAGTATCTGACGAATACACAAACTTCAGTGGAGTATCTTGACAGCATACGCATGCCTAGGTGGAGTATTCTGGGACAACATGTAGCTACAAAGTTATATATATGTATCATAATTATATTTTCAATCTTGAGTCTACACCCAATCTGGAATCAGTCAATCATCACCGGGACTGCGATGTTGCTTCTCATCTATAAGGTATCTGCTAGTATATGCATATAGAGGCTCAGTTCGGGGGAAAGAGCCTACCAAATCAAAGATCAGGTTACACATTCTGGAATGGCAGATTGAAAAGGTCAGAGTTGGCCACATTTTTCAAACTTGTCATTATGGTAAAATTTTACGGTGAATAGGTTATTTTTGTCCATTTTTCGATTAAATTTGCAGTACCATCTATTTTTTTTGACATGTATTTTTGACTTATATACTAACATTGAAATTGCAGTACAATAAATCTAAAAATTTGCAATTATGATTTACAAAACAAGTTCATTTAAATTATGAATTTTTAAAAAATAAAGATTATTGGTTGCCCGGAAATATAATGCATAAACTGTATAAAAAAATAAAACTTAATAGTGTAGTACAATTATTTTGTATGGAGAAAAATGTCCCTAACACTACACCAAAAACGGCCTTTTCCTACCATATAAATCATACCAAAAAAACTTGGTAGGAATTGACCCCCCATTTCCTACCGAAGACGAATATGGTAGGAAATGGTCCCCGTGGGGCCCGATTTCTGTAAAAGCGAGGACCAATTCCTACCGATTGTTGGTAGGAAAATAAAACCTACCAACATCGGTAGGTTTTGCCTGCATTTTCACAAAGATAAGACCCCACCATCCTAATCATCAGCCTTGTCATATTTTTAAGTAATAAACAATTTTTATAAAATAAAAAATATTTTCAATATGCTGTGGTCATTTCCTACCATATATGGTAGGAAACTAAAACCTACCAAATCCGGTAGGTTTTATTCGTGATGGTACCCCACCAGCCACATCATCAGCCATATCATAATTTAAGTAATAAATAATTTTTTTAAAATAAGAAAAATTTACATTCTGTCATGGTCATTTCCTACCATATATGGTAGGAAAATAAAACCTACCAAATCTGGTAGGTTTTATTCGTGATGGTACCCCACCATCCACATCATCGTCCCTATCATATTTTAAAGTAATAAATATTTTTTAATAAGAATTATTTTCATTCTGCCAAGGCCATTTCCTACCATATATGGTAGGAAATGGTCACTGACCAATTTTGGACCCCCACCACCTTTCGGCCCAAACAAATCGGCCCATTTGTGTACAGCTTTCCTACCAATAATGGTAGGTTTTGATCGAATAATAAAATAATAAAAAAATAAAATTAGGGTATAAATTGTTTTTATTATATTTTTTGTTGATCGGTTATCATGTTTTTTGTTAATCAAACTCTATGGACATAAAGATCTACTCATTTTAGTAGTGGAGGATAAAAAATAGTTGATTTAAACTTATATTCTTATGTTTTATGTTCTTCGCTAAAACCTAATTATAGCGAAAAAAAATTAAAAATAAAAGATGTATGAGTAAATTAAATTTTTTTATATGAAACGTCGTTTTGTAGTTTGATGAAGCTAAGGAAAAAAATTTAGACAAAAAAAAAATTATAAAAAGTTAAAGTCGTTTAGAAAACGAAAGAGTGTTAGAAGATTGAGTTAGAGTTTATACTCATGTTTTAGGGGTTGTCTAGGGTTACACTTTTTAATTTTTATTTATTTGTTTTCAACGATCCAACCTTACGGATGATTAAATATGTTGATTTCTTAGTTTTATACAAAATATTGGATTTTTTTAATTTAAACTCTTATATTTTTATAATAAATCTATTTATCAAACTTGTACTTTATAAACTTGAATTGGAATATCATATATCAATTATTTGTTGATTTATTATAAAAAGCTTATTTGACGCAGTGGTTGTTCACTTGGTCATTGTTGGAGGGGGCACGAGTTCGAATTCGTGCAATCCAAAATTTTAGCCGATTTCCGCCTAAAAGTTTATGAAAAATTTGAATTTCCCTTTTTAGGGGTTGTTTAGGGTTACAGTTTTTGTTTTTATTTTTATTTTTTTTCAACGATCTAACCTTACGGATGATTAAATATGTTGATTTCTTAGCTTTATGTAAAATTTTAGAATTTTTTAATTTAACCTTCTATATTTTTATAATGTATCTATCAAACTTATAATTTACAAAACTTGAATTGAAATATGATATATAAGTAAATTGCATATTTAGTACAAACAACGATGTTGGTGTAGTGGTTGTGCACTTGGTTGTTCTCAAAGAAGGCCGTTGTTCGAATCCACACAACCCATTTTTTTTGGCAATTTCCGCCAAATTTTTACCAAAAAATTGAAATTACCATGCACAACTAATAAAAGAATATAATTAAAATAATAAAAGAAAAAAAATAGGGTAACAACTCATTTACTCTCTGACATAAATCAATAGATCTTAATTATCATTACGTTTCGATCGTCGAAAATATTATTTTAAAAAATTATTATGTTTATTTTTTTTTAAAAAAATTGTGCCAAAACATATACCTACCATTATCGGTAGGAAATAAGCAACAATTTCCCGAAAAATTCAAAAATTGCGCCTAAAACTAAAAATTCAAAAATTGCGCCCAAACCAAAAATTCAAAAATTTTGCTGAGAATCATAACCTGCCATTATCGGTAGGAAATAAGCTACAATTTCCCGAAAAATTCAAAAATTGCGCCTAAAACTAAAAATTCAAAAATTGCGCACAAACCAAAAATTCAAAATTTTTGCTGAGAATCATAACCTACCATTATCGGTAGGAAATAAGCTACAATTTCCCGAAAAATTAAAAAATTGCGCCCAAACCAAAAATTCAAAATTTTTGCTGAGAATCATAACCTACCATTATCGGTAGGAAATAAGCTACAATTTCCCGAAAAATTCAAAAATTGCGCCTAAAACTAAAAATTCAAAAATTGCGCCCAAACCAAAAATTCAAAATTTTTGCTGAGAATCATAACCTACCATTATCGGTAGGAAATAAGCTACAATTTCCCGAAAAATTCAAAAATTGCGCCTAAAACTAAAAATTCAAAAATTGCGCCCAAACCAAAAATTCAAAATTTTTGCTGAGAATCATAACCTACCATTATCGGTAGGAAATAAGCTACAATTTCCCGAAAAATTCAAAAATTGCGCCTAAAACTAAAAATTCAATCATTTTCATCTTCTTATTACTTATAATACAACCATTTATTTTTTTCATCTTCTTTATCTCTTCATCTTCTTTTCTATATCTTCATTTTCTTCAAATCAATTTCACATCTTATTCACTTTGTTCATCTTCTTGCTTATTTAAGTAATTTTATCTTCATGCTTATTTTGTTATTTAATTAGCTAATAATTCTTAATTATTAGGTGTACTAATTCTTGCTTCTTATGTAAATTTTAGGTACTTTATGAAGATTCAAAGACAATGATGAGGAAATAGAGAATGATTGTGAAGAAAATAACATGAAGATCCAAACGAAAAAGATGAAGACTTTGAAGATAATTAATTAATCCTTGTAAATAATTTTTGATTTGTAGTTTTGGTGCATAAGAACAACTTCGAATATTATGATTTATGTGTAAGGAATGTTTGAATTTTTATATACAATGAATGTTTGATTATTTGTTATGGTTGTATACTTGTGAATTAGATATCGATCTATTTTTTTATAATGATTTGAGCAATTTGTTAGATAGGGGAAGTAATGAAAGCTTTATTTTTTATTTTTGAAACAATTGTCTAGTAATTCCTACCACCTTCAAAGCATTTCCTACCGTCTTCGGAAGATTTCCTACCGTCTTCATAGCATTTCCTACCGTCTTCATAACATTTTCCAGAATTGATGAATGCGGTAGGTTTTAACTAGTAGGAAATACTGAAGGTGGTAGGAATTGCTTGGTAGGAAATAGCTATTTTTATGTGCTTCTGTTATAAAACCTACCAATTTGGTGCCCCTTGAGTTGGTAGGAAATGCGTTGGTAGGATTTGGTTGGTAGGAAATAGTCCTTGACCAGGGTCAAATGTGACCCCACAAAATGACGTGGCAGTGATCCCCACTCGTGACACGTGGCATGACATGTCAACCTCGTGGCAAGTGACGTGTCGGGGTCCACCGCCATGTGGCCGTCGATGTGGCTGTTGATGTGGCTCGCCACATGGACAGCCATTTGGCATGTGGGACCGTTTAAGAAACAGACCACCAATTCCTACCATCACCAATTCCGACCTGAGCAATTCCTACCATGTCGAATGGTAGGAATTGACACCAATTCCTACCGATTGACCCCCAAAACCTACCATTTTCGTGGTAGGAAAAGGCCGTTTTTGGTGTAGTGTAAGTACGTACTTAGGAGAGTTATATGAGTACGTAATGTATTTTAATGACAAAGTTGTAAATATTTGATCAAGTTTTAAAACAATAATGTAATTACAATACGTAGTGTATTTTAATGACAAAGTTGTAAATATTTGATCAAGTTTTAAAACAATAATGTAATTACAATAGTAATCGAACCAACAACCTCCTCTAAACAACATAACTTTTTAAGTTTCGAGTTAAAAATCTTTTTACATAAACCCGACATCTCTTTTGTCCTTTTTTACTATTAATTTAAGTTTTGAGTAATAATAATTAGTGATACACATTATTTTCAAAATTTTGTATTTTAAAATATGGTACGCAATTATGTATACAATTAATTTCAAAAAAAAATTGTCACTTTCTTATTCAATGGAAAAAATGAGCTAAATTTATGTGTGCCATGAATTAAACCACTAACATCATCCAATCAATTAATCATTCGTGCTACATAATTTTCCAATTTCGTGTTAAGAATCTTTTTACATGAACTCACATGTATCCCTATTTTTACAATTACTTAAACTTTAGAGTAAAATTGATGGTGATTCACATTTTTTTTAAAATTTTGTATTTTTTTTTTCAAAATATGGTACGTGATTATGTATTTAACCAATTTCAAATATTTTGGTAACAAAATCACGTGCTAGGAAATTGTCTTTTTTTAATTAATTAAATATTTCTTATACATAATATTAACCATAATATATTTTCTATTCTTACATAACAATATATATTTTCTTGCACTCTTTTTGAATTAATTAAATATTTAATACATAAAACATAATAATAAAGTTTATACAACATATTACAAGTATTTTAATTATATGTTTATTACTTATATTTTTCTAAATTAATAAAAGTAGTGTTAAAATTATTTTTAAATTACACAATAATAAATGTCATATTGCATAAATTGATAACATATTTACATGATATTTATGTCATTTATCGAGATTATATATTTATATTACCTAAATAATTCTTGATATCTATAGGGTTATGGTCATATATACCCAATTTTGAAGGCATAATGTCGAAAATGCTTCAAATTGCAAACAGGGACCTAAATACCTCTCTACTGCGATATATCGGGTGCTGCGTGAAGTCATATGCGGCACTTCGGGTGCATCAACATTCTAGAGGCGTCATTTCATGTGCGGCAATAGGCTTACACATCATTGTAAGTATCGTGATAATCTGAACACGGTGCAATGTTTACCATATCTCTTATATACTATATACAGAATGCCGCATAAACAGTAGAACCTTTACTTAGCATTTTCTATCTATTGCCTACTACTTTTACTCGGTCAACGAACACTGAAATATACTATTTATTGAGGCAACAAAGGGCCTAACTCGTTCACTCAATGTGGAAAGTCAAAGAATCAAGGATAACGACACCCACGCATCGCTCTAAAGAGTAACTCACTCTAGATCTTATATAGACTAAAACTCACTCTAGATCCCACATATCGTTGTTGTTTGAAGTTTACTCTGAGAGTGTTATATAAGAGTAACTGACTTACTTGCATCCCATGGTAATGGGCCCACTGAGCTATTGCTTACACTAGAAAATTAGTGCATATTAAAGTTGACACTTAATACACTATTTAATAAGCAACATCGTTAAACAAAATACAACATCCGGTTTATCATGTTAGGAGGGTGTTAAGGGCCACAATAATAAGAATGGGTATTGATCAGGGCCAGGTGTGCTCAAATGTGGATATTTTCTCATATACATATATATAAAATAAGTGAGTAGATTTATAATTATATTGGATAAATTAATTACTTAACATATTTAGTTAATATTAATATGAATTTATATTTTAATTATTTCAAGAAAAAGATTGATTAGTCTCAATCGAATTAATGAATAAATATAACCATATTTGAAAAAACTTATTTCGTCTTGAGTTCAAAATAATTGAAATATGAGATTCTTAAAAATATTAGATAGTACAAAAAGAAAACTAAACAAATCTTATACAAGTTGAAAATTTCTTCAAAAAACAAATCATAAATATTATATCATATGACAAAATATAAAAATCAATCTATAAGTACATTGATTATAATGTTGGATAATACACTTATAGAAATTTCGGTTGGAATAAATATTAAAAAGTTGATAATAAATTGTACAAAATTTTGGGTTAAAATGTATAGTCAAGTTCACAAGAGTTCTTATTTTTTAGAATATAGGATAATGCATAGCATGAACATACATAATATATTATGCTCGATCAACTTCATTATACATTATAAGCCATTTAAATTATTAAAAATTTAAAATAAATAATTAATTTTGCACATATTGATGATGACATCTCTACTGCTTCTCAACATTATATTGATAAATAGTACGCTTCTTGAGATGTCAAAATTATAGCTAATATATGAAAAAATGTGTCATGTTTGTTGTTAACAGAGGAATTTGGTGATAACAAATTTCGGGGATTGCTATAATAACGAAATTATAAAAATAGGGGGATTTGTGATTTTTGGATGTTTGGGGCTGGACTTGAAAGGTGTCTCGACTTGTTAGATGTGTCGGGTCCTATTCCAAGATGCATGCGTACCCTGTTTATATATAGGGATCAAGCCAACGCAGTTCTGTGATAGGATAGTGTTTTTAATCCCTGTGATTGTTAAGGGATATATTGAGATAAGTTGATTTTATCTTTTCAGAGTTATATTAGCGTTGTGATTCTTTCCTGATTTGAAAGAATCGTTTGGAGATATTTTCTGTTATTGATTGATTGATATTGATTCTTTCCTCGTTTCAAAGAGAGGATATTACTAACTTGGGAATTAAGCAATTGTTAGGTCCAAAGTATCGTAGAAGGGGGGGTTGAATACGATACTCACAAATAATTCAATTTCGTTCGCGGATTAATCATTCAGTTCTATAACGAAATCAAACACACCAAATCAAACCAAGAGTCGGGGAATATATCTTTTTATAAATATAAACCTCGAGGGGTGCTACAATTTCTAATCCGTAGATTAGCTTCAATGAGTTTAAGGTTACACAAATTCAATACAATGATCAAATTCTGAGCACTATTAATTTCTCTGAATTTCTCCGGCTCAAACTTCTCTCTCAGTAATGTCTCTGTGTATTTTGCCTTAACTGAAGAAGACACTTCTTCTCTCTGAGTAATTGTAGACTTGTTTTAGAAAAACCATCGAACCAATTTAATAGAATTAACCTTGGTCGTTAGATCTTCATCAACCTGACAAACAAAGTAACCTTTTCACCTGCTCCTACATTTGTAAACTATCGAATGAATAAATGAATTTACCATTCGATAGTTTTTAAATAAAAACTATCGAAAAGTAAATTACATTACTTTAGTTTTCAAATGGTTTTCTTAAATCTCATTCGATAGTTTTCTAAATAGAAAAACTATCGAATCCTTTTCTAGTCCTTGATCTTTTAGAAAAGCTTCCGAGCTCCAGGGTGTTTCAGTTTAAGACTGTATCAATTTCTTCTGAGACGATAAAACAACTTGATCTTTTTAGTGTCGTCAACTAGTGCAACTGGTCTGGTTCACAGATGAATAACACTTGATCAATTCTTCTTCTATGTCTTGAATTCAATGCTTCTGATAAGTCCCTTGTCGTTCTGGTTGCTTCAATTAAATCACTGGAATCCCGTGGTACTAACCCTAAATCATTCACATACTTCTGTCGTCTTGAAAGTCTTGTTTCTTTTGCTGTCACTGAGGCTTGAACATTTTCATGAACTTCTTTCCGTGACCTCTTTACGGACTTCAAGAATACATAACGTATTTTGATTTTTTGAGTTTACCTTTGTTAGATCAGAATTCAATGATTGTCAGGAGCTAGACTCAACTGATCAGGATTACTGACGTGATCAGTATTGCATGGTCATCAGTATTTGACTAAGCGTCAGTATCTTGTTTATCATCAGGATTCCTACTCAGACTATGATCAGGTTTGATCATCAGGACTTGAAGCTGATCAGGATTCCTACTTCGAGTTATATATGGAGTCTAGTTAAACATGGAAGTTTATTTCTGTCGGTTCCTGGTTTGTAGAATGCAGCTATCGATTTAAGATATGTTTCTATCTTTGTTATTGATTAGGACTTATCTTGTAATTGATAGAGAAGCTGTGTGTAGTATATAAACAAAGTCTTGGTTTTGATTTATGTGAGAGAACATAATCGAATAGAAGCTCTTGAGAACATAGAATTTCTTGAGAGAGTTTTTGTAAGCTAGCAGCTCTTAAGAACATCAGAATTTCTTGAGAGAGTTTGTAACAGTTTTATATCAGAGTTAATAAAGCTGTTATTGTTATTGTTATTGATCTTTCATATTTGTGTTATATAAAGTCGAGAATCTTATACAATTGTATTCAACCCCCTTCTACAATTGTTATTTACTAGGCAACAATTGGTATCAGAGCAAACTGGTTTATTTTTAAATCAGAGACGATCTAAGATGTCGACAGCCAAATATGAAAGCATGAAGATTCCCATCTTGAAGATATCATAATATCCTACATAGAGGGTAAAGATGCTGATGTACCTGGAGGCTATGGATCCTGACAACTTGGACATGATTCGTGATGGACCATATACCAACAAAGTTCGTTGAACGAACAGATGTTGTACCTGAACATTATGTGGTCAAAGCTAAATCTGAATGGACTCCAAAAGAAAAAGCTCATGTACTCAGAGAACCAAAGATAAAGAATATCTTGCACAACAGTCTTGATGCTGTCATGTCAAACAGGGTGATTACATGCAAGTCTTCGAAGGAAATCTGGGATACTTTGGAAACTCAGTGCCAGGGATCTGCATCTGTCAAGAAGAACAGAAGGGCTCTTTTGATTCAAGAATATGAACAATTCGATGCAAGACCTGAAGAGAGCCTGACTGATCTATATGTTAGATTTCTGACACTATTGAATAGCTTATCTTTAGTTGACAAAGTATATGAACCTGAAGATTCAAACACCAAGTTTCTAAGAGCTTTACCTGAAGAATGGGATACTCAGACCTCAATCATTAGACATCAGTATGATCTGAACATTGTGTCTCTTGATGAGATCTATGGGATGCTAAGAACTCATGATCTTGAAGTTCAACAGAGAAAGAACAAGAAAAGCAGCAAGGCAAAGTCAATTGCTTTGAAGGTAGAAGCCAAATCAAAAGGAAAAGCTATGGAGGTTTCTAGAAGGAAAACTAGAGTAGCTGAATCAGATCCTGAAGACTCTTCATCAGATACTGATGGCAATCCTGATGCCAATAATGATGATGAATCTTCTGATTTAGACATGGAGGAGATGGTTGCTATGATTGTCAGAAACTTCAGAAGGATGAAGTTCAGGAAGAATAGAAGACAAGGCAACTTTCAGAAAAAGACCTTCAATGCAGACAAAGACAAGTATATCAAAAAGGATAGCAAGGGTAGCAAATTTGACAAGTCAAAGGTTAGATGCTACAAGTGTAATGGTATGGATCACTTTGCTTCTGAATGCAACAAGACAAAGGCACTCATCACATCAAGCAAGGATTGGATGGACTCATCCTCAGAATCTGAAACTGAGGTAGTCAACTATGCACTAATGGCCAATGCTGATGTAACTGCTGCTCCTAATGATAAGGTACTAAATACTATCTTTGATTTTGATACTGATAATGCTTCTGAGTTAAGACGTTTTCTAAAGTCATTACATATTAGCTTTAGAAGTCAAACTGCTGAGAATACTAGAATCTTATCTGAGATGTCTGACCTTAGAAGAAGGAATGAGATATTAGAAGCTGAATTTTCTCGTATGCAAGAAGTACAAAAAGAATGTGATAATGTTAAGCACATGCACTTAGAGATAACATCTAAATGTACTTCCCTTGAAAAAGAACTTGAATATGCTAATGAGAAAATCAGAACCTGGACAGACTCTGGTAGGAAATTTCATGAGATTAATACCTCTAAAAATTGGAAAGAGTGTCTAGGTTATAAGTCAGATGATGATAAGAAATTAAAAGAGAAAATTGTCATTGATGAGACAGTCAGTCCAAAGACCTATAGACATGTTATAGACTCAACCAAATCTAAGATTACCCCTGTTAATTTTGTTTTTGGTAAGGATTCCAATTCTACTTTTGAAAAGGGATCTACTTCTACACAAGGAATTAAAATCATAAAGTCTAAACTTGTCATGAAGAATCTAGGTCTATTGTCTCAGAAACAGCTTAAGGATAAAATCTGTGAGGTTACAGATAAGAAAAAGGAAGCTACTATTAAGAGAAACAGGAATGGTAAAATTGGGATCAATAAAGAAAATGATTATAAGTATATCCCAAATGCACCTGGGAAGAGTTGTTTTAACTGTGGAAACTCTAATCATCTTGCCATTGATTGTAAGAAGAGTAAGAAGAAAATCGCTGAAATTCCTATGTCTGATATTAGGAATAGATCAGTATTTTATAAACAACAGGATTCCTGTTTTCATTGTGGTAGTCTATGGCATTCTATTTATACCTGTAAAGAGTATCATGATTTGTACTATAACTTTTATGATCCATTGCCTAAATTTAAAAGTAGTACAAAGTCTGATAGAACTGAAAATGTCATAGTAAAGCATGCTTTTGTTAATACTGATGCTGACAAAGCAAATCCTGATGGAGTAAATCCTGTCAGGACTGCTAAAGTCAGAAAGTCTTCTGCTGCTAAAATTAATAAATTGCATGAGAAAGGAACCCAACATGTATGGGTTCCTAAGTGTTCTAACTAGTGTGTTTCTATTCTGATGCAGGGTAAAAAGAAAAATGTGTTAGTCATGGATAGTGGATGTTCTGTGCACATGACTGGAAACAAAGCCCTGTTATCAGAATATGAGGAAAAAGCTGGCCCAACTGTGTCTTATGGAGATGGCAACATTGGACAAACCTTGGGATATGGCAATATAATCATTGGAAATGTCATCATTGAAAAAGTAGCTCTAGTGAAAGGACTAAAACACAACTTGTTGAGTATTAGTCAAATCACTGACAGAGGTTATCATGTCAATTTCTATTCCACACATTGTGAAGTAGTCAGTAAAGCAACAGGAAAGATAGCACTAACTGGCTACAGGCATGGTAACATATCTGAAGCCAACATTCTCTCAAATACTGATGGCTCCCCTACATGTCTCATCAGTAAAGCTTCAGCAGATGAAAGTTGGAATTGGCACAAGAAGCTTTCTCATCTCAACTTCAGCAACATCAACGAGTTGGTTAAGAAAGAATTAGTAAGAGGATTACCTAATGTATTATACACACCTGATGGACTCTGTGATGCATGTCAAAAAGGAAAACAAAGAAGGACATCATTCCAGAGTAAATCAGAATCCTCTATTGAAGAACCATATCACATGCTACATCTTGATCTATTTGGTCCAGTCAACATCATGTCCATCAGTAAGAAAAGGTACACTCTTGTAATTGTTGATGAATATTCTAGATTCACCTGGGTGTATTTTCTGCACAGAAAAGATGAAACTCCTGAAGTTCTGTTGGATCATGTGAGAATGATTGAGACAACCACAAAGTACAAAGTCAAGATTCTGAGAAGTGATAATGGTACTGAATTTAAGAATTCAAAGATGGAAGAGTTCTGCAAATACAAAGGAATCATTCAACAATTCTCTGCTCCTGGCACACCTCAGCAAAATGGAGTAGTAGAAAGGAAGAATAGAACTCTTATTGAAGCTGGCAGAACTATGTTGGAAGAAGCTAAATTACCTACATATTTCTGGGCAGAAGCAGTCAACACAGCATGCTATACACAGAATCTCACATCGATAAACAGACATGGTGTTACTCCTTATCAGTCACTCAAGGAGAAGAAGCCAAGTTTGAAGCATCTGCATGTGTTTGGCTATAAATGTTTTGTTCTCAGAACTCATCCTGAACAGCTAGGGAAATTTGAAACGAAGGCTGATGAAGGAATATTCATAGGCTATCCTGCATCAAGAGCCTTCAGAGTTTTTAATTTGAGGACAAGAACTGTCATGGAGTCAATACATGTATCTTTTGATGACAAGAAGATAACTGGAATCATTGAAGACTCACATGATAGATTACTATTTGAAAATGAAGCTTCCAAGGAACCTGAAGAAAGTGAATCAGAAGCTGTCCATTCATCCAGTACTGATGGGTCACCAAATCCTGATGACACACCAGATACTGATGGAAGTAATACTGATGATGCAAACAATAGTAATACAACTAGTAGTGCTGATGTTGGGGGGGGAGCAACAGCATTCGACTACAAGTTCGGAGTTAACTCAATCATCAGGACAGAATTCTTCAGATACTGATTCAAGTGATGATCCTGACAACACATCAGGAAGATATAGCAATAATTCAGGAAGAGCTTCATCTCAAGCAAATTCTTTCAATCAAGATAACACCAATCCAGGGGGAGCATCTACTTCAAGAAACAATTTGACACCAGCAAGGAAATGGACTAAAGATCATACTCCTGATTTGATAATTGGAGATCCCGATGCAGGTGTTCAAACAAGAAGTGCAACTCAGAATGAATGTTTATACAATAACTTTCTGTCCAAGGAGGAGCCTAGGAAAGTTGAAGATGCACTTAAAGATGCTGATTGGGTTACTGCAATGCAAAATAGACAGGAAAAGTACTTCAGGAAGTTGTCAGGTTTTGGGTGGAAGACTAGTTTCATGGTTCAGTAAAAAGCAAAAATCTATTTCCACTTCAACTGCAGAAGCTGAGTACATTGCTGCAGGAAGCTGTTGTGCTCAGATAATGTGGATGAGAAATCAGTTGTTAGATTATGGCCTGTCATACTCAAAAATCCCTATTTATTGTGATAACCAGAGTGCTATTGCAATGACAGGAAATCCAATTCAGCATTCTCTTACTAAACACATCAGTATCAGATATCACTTTATAAGAGAACAGGTTCTGGAAGGAACAATTGAACTTCATTTTGTTCCCACTGATCAACAACTAGCTGATATATTCACCAAGCCACTACCTGAAGCTACTTTTAATAAATTGGTGAATGAACTTGGAATGATGAACTTTGAGAATTTCTGAGGAAGGTTACAGAGAAGAAATCCTGATAACTGTCAAATACTGATAGTTATTCAGAAAGGTATGTATCCTTGATCAAATCCTGATAGGATGGAATCCTGATAGAAAGTCAACTGGTCAATCCTGATGTACAGGTCAGTATTTTCATTGCTAAATTTGTGCCTAATTTTTCGTCCGTATCTGCTAATGGTCGGTTGAGTTTTAGTAGGACAATTGTATGCGCGCGTGTGCTGCACTATTATAGATATATCTATACATTCACATAAAAAGCGGTGCAGTTTTATTTAATGACACACGTAATCTGTCCACTAATTATTTATGCACAAATCATATTTTGCCACCTGTTATTGAGAGTAATATTTTGTTCTAACAAAATATTTTTCATTGTTCTACATCTTTAATTACTCTCTCATCATCAGTTTTTCGTTTTCTATCTCTCTCTCTCTCTCTGTGCTTTCATAACCTAATTGCTTCAAATCTTAATTCTCAATTTTTCAAAAGCATTACAATGGCGTCTTCATCATTCATGAACAAACAAACAGTAATTCGTGATAATACTTTTGCCACTAATAACTTTGTAGCCATTCTAGACCATCAGGAATTGCCTACTGAGTTCCATATAATTCAAGATTTTCTTACTTCGAGCCCATTGAAGTATGCTTTAACAGAGCCTGCGAGTGTTTCGTTTAAGTCTGTTATGCAGGTTTGGAACACAGTTGTTTTTGTTCAAAGTTCTACAGGAACTATTCTGATGCAGTTTGAATTCAATGGAGTAACTCATCATGTCACCCCTGCTGTTATTGAAGAGGCGTTGCATTTGCCTATTTTGGGTGATAAAGTTCCTAATGTGATTTCAGACTCTACTCTATTTGAGTTTGTCACAAAACTGGGCTACAATGGTGAAGTAAAGAGATATGGCAATCTCTTCAGGACAAAGCTTAAGAAGGAATGGAATTTCTTCTTTGATACAATCAGCCGCTGTTTCCTGAACAAGACATCAAATTT
The DNA here is from genome assembly GCA_030848705.1 of Heracleum sosnowskyi. Classification (NCBI taxonomy): domain Eukaryota; kingdom Viridiplantae; phylum Streptophyta; class Magnoliopsida; order Apiales; family Apiaceae; genus Heracleum; species Heracleum sosnowskyi. The sequence goes on from CM061237.1 coordinate 18,497,836, forward strand.
TGATGCTCTTCCATCAGGATCTCTCAAAATTGGGTACTCTCTTATCCATTCTACAGTGTTTGATTATGGGTCTTTTATCTTAAAAGCTTTAAGTGATAGGAAATCAGATAAGTTGGGTTCTGTCTGTTTTCTTAGATTTTTACAGTTGATATTTAATCACTTATGTCCTAATGTTGTTTTTGAGAATGATGTAGTTCTACCAATCTGTAGAATTACTGAGAATAATGTTAAGTCCTTAGTCAACAGTGATAAGGCAAATTGTTTTATAGGAAATGCTTTTATTCCTGATGAGGTTAGGTTTTTCTTACATCAGAAAATGCCTACTTGTTATGGACTTCTTTCTAATGCTATGGGGCAAGGCCCAACCCACCTTGTTCCTGACACAAGCATGCAACCTAAACAGTCTAAACAGCTAACAACCACCTCTACTGTCTCACAAAAGACTTTAGTTGTAAAATCAAAGAAATCAGCTAGAACTGATGTGTCTGGAAGGCAATCAGGTTCAAAGGACTTTTCCTCTACACCACTCACTAAAAAGAAGTTAAAAGGGGGTGTACAAGGGGTCCTGGTCAAGAAAGCTGCAAAGGGAGGTGAGGTTGTTTCTGTAAAAAGAAAGTTAGTTCTCAGGGATGAGACTGACTCAGAGGATGACTTACCTATATCCTCTGTGATAAATATGAACAAGGAAGTTGCTGATACTGCTACTAAAGTTGTGGTACCATCATCAAAACCACAAAAGACAAGGAAATTATCAAAAAACAGGTATCATATTCCTTTGACAGTGCAAATGAAGGATACTGATATTCAGACATCAATTCCTGATGAGTCATCTACTCCTGATGCTCTAGCAAATCCTGATGTTAGTATTCCTGATGCAACAACAAATGTAGTCTCTATATCAGACTCTCCAGCCTCTCCATCTCAGTTTAGAGAAATTTCTTGGGAGACGGTTTCTAAAACTGCTTCCTTGGTTGGACTTACATCTCAGTCAAAGAAAAAGAGGAATGCAGAGGAGTTAGTCTATCAGAGACAAAAGAAGCTGAAAGGATCAAGCCCACAAGAACCTGAATTTCAGAGTAATTCAGTAGCTACTGTTGATCCTGCCACACAAGAACCACTCAATCAAAGTTTGGGTGAAGGCTTAGCTAGTGGAATGGTCACACAAGAACCATTTTCTCAAAGGGAGAATGAAGACATCAACATTCCAGCTACACAAGAACCATCTTCTCAAAGTGAAGATGCAGGCAAAGCTACAGCTTCTATTGAAAGATTGGTCGAGAACATTGTCAATGAGGGAAGCACACAAGAACCTTTAGCTCAAAGTGTTGAAGCAGCTTCTGAACCTCAAGCTACACAAGAACCATTGGTAGAAAATACTGATGCAAGCATTTCAAATCCTGACGATGTTCATCCTGACGCTAGTGGTGCTCCTGATAATGAACCTATTTTGATACAGCCACTTCGTACAAGACCAATGGATCATCCTATCTCAGAATCACAGGATAAACTGAAAGGTATTGCAATTCCTGATCCTGATATATCTCATGGTTCTGATGATGATAATTCTGATGATGATAGTGATGATGATGATGAGAATCAACAAGAGAAGGACCAGATTACTATAGCACTCAAGATTAGTCTTGGAACTAATTTTGGTTCATCGAGTACATTTATGGCTGGCAATGCTTATACTGGAAAAGATCAGAGACAAGATTTTTCTATTCCTTCTTTTGATCATGCTAAGGCATTTAGACAGAATGAATGGGATAACTCATGGTACAGATCAGCAGATTCTGTTAGTTATTCTTCTGCTTTGGAACATGCTTATAATGCAGTGAAGTCTATAGAGAATCAAGACTTGAAGAATCATCTGAAGGCTACAACTCTGTTATCCAAGAGCCTGAAAAGTGAGATTGATTCTATTAAGGATTCAACTGATAAAGTGAGGACTGATATTTTTAATAATTTTACAAAGGTGCCTACTGCTTTACATCTAAAGGTAGTAGAATCCCAAGTGAAATCTGTTGTTTCAGAACAAACCTCCATCAATCAAAGAATTGATTCTCTGGATTCTAAGGTAACTGAAATTCAAACCTCTCTTTCCTTAATTTTGCAATTATTGTCAAATCCTGATGTCAAAAAGGGGGAGAAGGTTATTCAGACAAAATGTACACCTGATCTAGTATTAAGGAATAATGATGATGATACTGGAGATGATGGTGGTGACAATGTGAAACAAGGAGAAACCTCTGATGCTGCGGTTTTGAAGTCTACAATTCAAACTTCTCAAAGTCAAACTACGCAGTCAACTCATGTTTCTGATTCTGGAGTTAAGACAGTAAGAACATTGATGCAGTCTCAGATCCTGACGGAAGAACAAATCCTGACACCTGGTCATGGACATACTCTTGCTACAATTCCTGAAGGTAATGAAGATGTGATTATTGATAATCCTGAAGATGCATGAAATTTATTCCAGAAGTTTTCTACAAAAGACGGTAGAATTGTTACTCTTTATCACACTGATAAAAGAGTTCAACAATTATTTGCCAGAAAAGCACTCTCTACAGCAAGTGAAGAATATCTAGATCTCTCACATGAAGAATTTTTGAGATTACAAAGAGAGACAATGGAAAGCTATACTGCCCCTGCTAGAGGTAGAGGAGGCAAAGGTAGGAGAGGTGCTAGAAGAAGTAGCAACTCAAACAGTACCTAGACAGACAAGGTCTAGAGGGTTAAGAATTGAAGAAATTCCTGAACCTATTCAAACTCTAGTAGTTCCTGACAGATCTACTTTTGGTGATGATGGAATTGTTGAAGAAGAACCTGAATTAAGAAGAAAGTCAAGTAAATCAACTCTCAGCAATACAAATCAAATTGAAGATTCTAATCCTGACATCATTCAAGATCCTGATGAATCTGAAATTCTGCAAGAGGTTGATTTGATAATCTTATCTACTGTAACAACAAAGAAGTAGATGAAGAAGAAGAAGAAGCCAGAAGAAGAGATATTACAAAAAGAACAAATGAAGATTTCAATCTCTATCTACAAAGGCTTAAAATTTCAAATGAAAGACAATGGAGAAATTCAAGCAGACAAGAATCTTTACTGGAAAGAAGCTATGCTCATGAAAAGGAGAAATACAAGAAGTGGAAACATATAAGTACACTAAGGTGTGATAAACTTATCAATTTTCAGTCTGGTGGAATTATAACAAGTGCTTCAAGTGTTGTTGATTTGTCTGATATGGCTAGATCAAAAGCACTCTGGTTAAAGATGTTTTCGAATCTGAAGCAAATGTCAAGTTACACAAGAGGAGGTATTGGACACAGGGATGCTGAATTTCTGAACATGACTTATGTTGATCCTTACTCCTTAACTGAAATTGAAGGTACTTTAACTTCTGAACACCTGAACAATTTATTAACTGTTGATATAGTTATAGATTGTCATGATGGTTTTGAAAAGAAAGAAAAGCTTATGTACTTCATGAAAGATGGTAGTGTGAAGATTTTATCTATTCAAGATCTGTTGATGAAAACTACAAAGGAACTGAAATATGTTCACTATCTGTTAAGATGGAAGAACCAAGTGTGCAAAGTATGGAGTGACATGATTTTGTCAACTATAAGAAGAAGACTGGATGGAAATAGTAATTTCAATGGTAATTATATTCCCATGTACTTAAATCAAAGAGGTCAGGATGTGGAAATGCAAAGGGGTACTGTTGTTAAAGAAGTAAATTTTGGCATGACTCATCTTACTCTCAATCCTGATGGGAAGGAAATTGCTTATCTTATGCTAGAAGAGCATAGTCTTCAAAGAAACTCCATATTGAATCTCAGAGCAGCTATTTATCAGATTAATGAGGAAGATGAAGAACTCAGAAATCTAAAGGAAAGACTGATTCAAATTCTTGAAGAAAAAGAAGAAAATTTATTATCCAATTTCTTGAAGATGAATATGTTCTATCAAAGAGTTTAAACAGATAAGTTGTTTCTGAAGATACTTGTACATTTTGATACATGTTTTTGACATCATTGAATCTTTAGAATCTATACTTTATTTCACAAAGTATGAGATTGGGGGAGATTGTTAGATCAGAATTCAATGATTGTCAGGAGCTAGACTCAACTGATCAGGATTACTGACGTCATCAGTATTGCATGGTCATCAGTATTTGACTAAGCGTCAGTATCTTGTTTATCATCAGGATTCCTACTCAGACTATGATCAGGTTTGTGAAAGTGTTTTGTCCTAAATCCAATCATGTATGATGAGTTAGGAAGAACTTTCTTGTATTCTTATTTGATTTCGTTTATATTAATAAAAGACTTGTTTTGTTTTTATTACGGGCTTTATCTATTTTAAAGTGTTTTTAAATAAGATGTTCCATAGTTTAGAGTAAAGCTTCTAGAATTATAATGAGATTGTAATAGTGAGATCTAGAAGATGATAACTCTAGACTTAAACAATTCCTGATCATAGGATAACTAATCGGAAGTTAGTGAATCCGCAAAGATTGGTACATACTATGCTTGCTCCCTTCAGGAGGATGTCTGTTCTCATAGGCATTTGTGTGGTGACACTATAGCTAGTATGTAGGTGCTTATTAGGGAATAAGTTCACTGAACATGACTCGAGTAGTTGGACAACTAATGGAGATTACTCACGTGTCGATAGTTGTTCACTGAGTGATAGTTGTACAAGTGTCCTTAGACTTGAGATCGTTGAAGTTATCTTGTATATAATGAACTGTGCTTTGGTTTAGTCCTTAGTCTCAAGGACATCCATTAGGTCTATTCTGGGCATAGGGATTTGTGTATGGAGATAGTTAACGTCAATAGAGGATCTACCCCTTCCAGTATAGGAAGTGAATATCCTATGTTATTCTTAGTATGCGAGTTCTGGAATCTCTGGCCAGAGTGAATGAAATTAGAAAGGAGTTTCTAATTTGCATTAATATGAACTTTGCATTATGAATAAGAAATCATATGATTAAATCTGATAGGCTTGACACGAGTTCCGTGCCTTGTATTTAATCGGGATATTGTAGGGTAGAAGGAATTGATTGTACTGTAACTAGTCACTGACAGGTTCTTGGTATTCTAAGCAGTGAATTCATATTATCCGGATAGTCGCGATATGTTGAGAAGCATCACTCACGATGTAGAATAAATATAATTAATCAGTTAATTATATTTAATGAATTTTAGAATTCATATAAATAATAAATAAAAAGTTTATTATTATTTATTTCTACTACCGGCTTAATATTGAACCTACAGGGTCACACCATAAAAAGATTAATTTATTGATGAAGGTATTTTGAGAGAGAATAATAATAATGATTAAAATAGTTTTAATTATTATTTAAACATTTTATAAGAGAAAGTGAGGGATTTATATATTAATATATATTGATATATTAAATATACTAACCCTACTTGAGCCCTATATAAAGGATGAGATGAGATGAGTTAGACACACTTTTGTTTTTGTGAAAAACCTAGTTGCCTCTCCTTCTTCTTCATCTCTCTCTCTCTCTCAAAAGAAAAAGGAAAACCTCCATTTTTATAAAGCTTCAAGTTTTATAAAAAGCTTCATCGAAGAATTTTTCTTGGTGGATACCGGTAGAGGGCTTCACACTCTGAGAAGCTACTGCTAACGATCATCTCGATTCAAAGCTTCGATTTTTCAAGGTATGGTTACGATTCCTCCGCTCTTTCATTTTATATATTTTTCTATATGTGCGATACATGGTTTTTACGGAATAAATGTTATATCACGCTTCCGCTCATCCGTAAATTCCTTCAATGGTATCAGAGCTAGGTTCTGCATATAGAGATTCATATAAAAAATTTCAGATTTTTTTATGCATGTATGGATTTATTATGATTTTTGCAAGTATATTTAGATTTAATTATGAATTAATTCGAAATATGATTTGCATGAGATTTTGACCATTGATCTGGGTTCTACAAGTGTTGTGGATCATCTAGGTATTTTTTTCATAATTTTGTGATGTGTAGATTATTTGTTATGAATTTTTTAAAATTGTTTTAATTAAAATTCATAAAATAATTATGCATGTTGAAATATATGAATTAAAATTTGCACAAGGACCCCATAGATACTTGCTTATTTTTGCTTTTGTTTGATTTCAGAAATCATATTATTTTGATTTTTTATTAATTTATTAATTAATTGTTAATTAATTTATTAATATTAAAATGAAATAATAATAACAATAAATGCATTAATGGCTAGGCAGTTTTTTTGTGTGTTTTAAATGCTTTATAGCATAGAATTGTTGTAACTTACTTAGCATTAAATAAAAAATATTTTTTTTTATTAATTGTGTTTTTTTAGTGTAATAAAAGCTAGAGGAGTTACAAAAAAATATAAATTAAAAAAAAAAAAAAAAACTGCTGCTGGCCGCGCGCGCGTGGCGCGCACTCGCTGGGAAGGGTGTAACGCAGTCCCGAAATGCGTTACAGACCTTGTAACGCATGAGCGTCATGCGTTACACAATTAATAGCTTTTAATTGTTGTAACGCATGAGCGTCATGCGTTACAGCCCCTCTGTCCACATTAAATTTGATTTTTTGGGAGTTTGGTAACTCCGTTTTGGGCGTGCAATATACCGTTGGATTCGTTTTTCCGAGACGGATCTAATGGAGTGGTCAAATATTTTTTATATAAAAGTTTGGAACTGTTTATATTCCCGGATGTGTTTTAAAGCATGTATTAATTGTTTTAATTGCTTTTAAATACTATAATAAATCCATACATCATTATATCATTGTATGACATGATATTGCTTGCATGCTTACTTGTTTATTTATTTTTTATATATGAGATATATGCCTATGTTTACCATGCGATGATAGATTTAGGTGAACTTAAATCAACATAAGGCGTGCTCTTGAAAATCTAGAATAGGAATCGTTTCTTACCTTAACAATAATATTATGAGTACAACCATGAGATTCTTATGTTTATGAAACATAGAGTAAAATACTCTTTTGATGTTGAAAATGAAAATTTCTGTCTAGGCCGTTGGGTTTTAAGCGGGACCGATGTGACCCCTCCAACACACTGGGAATTTTTCATTTAAATATCATAATTGTATTTTGTTCAAGAAAAAGAGAATCTCCTAGTAATATGATTATGGTTGTAACATAATATAATCCCTCTAAAATTAAATAATATCAAGTAGTAATTGGCCAATGACACAACGGGCTTGTGTCGGTCATAGCCTTCCAACATGGTAGAAAGTAGTTCTTATTTTTAAATCATTGTCGTTTCGTGCTACAGCCGAGGGCTTTGATTTCGAAATTAGAAATACTTGTCTATTACATAGAGATGTGTACAATGAATTAGAATCTAATGGTCGTTACGTGCTACAGCCGTGGGCCGTTGGAGACTGATTCAATTGTACGAAATGTTGGGTTAGACTTGACTTAGAATATTGAGTTTGTCGTGCTACAGCCGTGACTCAATTATTCAAGAGGCTAAAGTTTTATTAGGGAATAACATGAGATGTAATTGACAAGAGTTGTCTGCCTACTGAACATCACATGGCGTTTCGTGCCACAGCCGAGGTTGTGTGATGGAATGTAGGATCCCTAATCCCACTAGCATTATGAATGCTTAATTTTTCCACTTAGGGGGTTGTATAAATTAGATAAACTAGTGGGAGCCACTTATGAATAAAGACCCGATTCATATAGTGTTTTAAAATGAAATTGAATATTTGCTAAGTGTTGTTATGTGTTTATCATTTACAGATTTACTATATACATTATGTCTTCCGCACTATCACTCCGGAGCATACTGGATGCTCACAAATTGACTGGTCCCAATTTTGCTGACTGGCTTCGAAACCTGAAAATTGTTCTCAGGGTTGAGAAGCTGGAATATGTGCTTAACTCACCTAAGCCTACTGAACCTGCTGATGATGCACATGATGATGAACATGTTGTGTATCGTAAGTGGATAGATGATGCAAATGTTGCTCAATGTATCATGCTAGCTTCCATGAACGTTGAGCTACAGAAGCAGCATGAGCATATGGATGCTCATACTATCCTAACACATCTACAAGAGTTGTATGATGTGGCAGGGAGGACAGCTCGATATGAGATATCGAAGGAGCTGTTCCGTTGTAGGATGTCTGAGGGAACATCTGTGAATGACCATGTACTTAAGATGATCAATTTGATTGAACGTCTTGGACAACTTGGTTTTGTCATGGATGGGGAGCTAAACCAAGACTTGGTCTTGCAATCGCTCCCAGATTCGTTTTCGCAGTTTGTTGTGAACTTTCACATGAATAAGCTGGACGTCAGCCTGGCTGAACTCCACAACATGTTGAAGACTGCGGAATCGAATTTTCCCTCTAAGAAGAGTTCTGTTCTTCTAATTGGTGAAGGTTCCAATCCTAAGAAAAGGAAGAAGAACCCTCCCAAGAAGAAGAAAGTAGGTGAGAAAAAGCCGGTTCCACCAAAAGCTGAAGACCCCAAGAGCAAAGCTGTTTGCTTCCACTGTAACAAGGTGGGGCACTGGAAGAGGAACTGCAAGGCTTACCTTGCAGAGTTGAAAAGGAAGAAGGGTAGTGAGACTGCCGCTTCTGGTTCAGGTATGTTCATGATTGAAGTGAATATGTCATTAAATCAAATTTCTACTTGGGTATTAGATACCGCCTGTGGTTCTCACATTTGCAATTCGTTGCAGGGACTAAGGAGAAGTAGGACTCTTGAGGAAGAGGAGGTGATTCTACGGATGGGAAATGGAGCAAGAGTTGCTGCTCAAGCTGTAGGATCATTTGATTTACATATGCCTACGGGCAAGACTGTCGTTTTAAATAATTGTTATTTTGTTCCCTCGATTGTGAGGAATATTATTTCTATTCCCATGTTAGACTTGGCTGGATTTTCGTTTGTTATTCAGAATAATAAATGTTCAATTCTTAGAGATAACGTTCTTTATGGTAGTGGTATTTTAAATAATGGTCTGTATGTATGTGACGTAGAACATGATTTACTACAAATTGAACACACTAATAAAAGGAAAAGGGATGATGAAAATCTTACCTATTTGTGGCACTGCAGACTTGGTCATATTAGTGAAAATAGACTTCGGACATTGCATAAGGAAGGGTTACTTGACCCCTTTGATTTTGAATCATATCCTACATGCGAGTCTTGTCTATTGGGTAAAATGACCAAATCTCCATTTAGTGGACATGGAGAGAGGGCTGCAGATTTGCTAGGATTGGTACACACAGATGTATGTGGACCGATGTCTACGCAAGCCATGGGTGGATTTTCGTACTTCATTACTTTCACAGATGATCGATCTAGATTCGGATATGTGTATTTGATGAAACACAAGTCTGAAGCCTTTGAAAAGTTCAAAGAATATAAGAATGAAGTGGAGAAACAAACCAAACATAGTATTAAAACTCTTCGATCAGATCGAGGTGGTGAATACTTGAGTGGAGAGTTTCTAGATTATCTCAAAGAAAATGGTATAGTCTCTCAGTGGACTCCTCCATATACTCCACAGTTGAATGGGGTATCTGAAAGGAGAAATCGAACTTTGTTAGACATGGTTCGATCCATGATGAGCTATGCAGATCTTCCAGTATCACTTTGGGGTTATGCATTGGAAACCTCAGCATATTTACTGAATAAGGTGCCTTCCAAATCTGTTCCTCAAACTCCATATGAGATATGGAAAGAAAGGAAACCGAGTCTTAAACACGTTAAGATTTGGGGATGTCCAGCTTATGTCAAGAAAGTCGACCCTGATAAGCTGGAATCTCGATCCGTAAAATGTAGGTTTGTGGGATATCCTAAAGAGACTTTAGGGTATTACTTTTACACCGATCATAGGGTGTTTGTCTCCAGACATGCTACCTTCTTGGAAAAACAGTTTATCCTTGAAGGAAACAGTGGGAGCAAAATTGAACTTGATGAAGTTCAAGAAGCACAAACTACCACGGTTCAAGAGGAAGTACCTATTCAGAAAGAACAACCTTCTGTGGAACAGCCCATTCGTAGGTCAGAGAGAGTGTCTCGCCAACCTGAGAGGTATTATGGCCTTGTCATTGAGAATGACAATGAGTTGTCAATCATTGATGATGACGACCCTATGACCTATAATGAGGCTATGAGTAGTATTGACTCAGAGAAATGGCAGAGTGCCATGAAATCCGAAATGGAATCTATGTATACCAACCAAGTTTGGACTTTGGTTGAAGCACCTAAGGATGTGAAGCCTATTGGGTGCAAATGGGTATACAAGAGAAAGATTGGAGCAGATGGCCAGGTGGAGACCTATAAGGCCAGGCTCGTGGCAAAAGGATTCAGACAAAGGCAAGGGATTGACTTTGATGAAACTTTTTCGCCTGTAGCCCTGTTAAAATCAATTCGGATTTTGTTTGCGATTGCTGCTTACTACGACTATGAGATCTGGCAAATGGACGTGAAAACGGCCTTCCTCAATGGGAAACTTGAAGAGGAAGTGTATATGACACAGCCAGAGGGTTTTGTTTCCAAAGGGAATGAACACCTAGTGTGTAAGTTGCTACGAACCATATATGGGTTAAAGCAAGCTTCTCGTAGATGGAACATTCGTTTTGATGAGACAATCAAAGAGTTTGGTTTTATCAAAAACATAGATGAACCATGTGTCTACAAGAAGGTTAATGGGAGCGCGGTAACATTTCTTGTACTGTATGTGGATGACATACTTCTTATAGGAAATGATATACCGATGCTACAATCAGTCAAAGTGTGGCTATCAAAGAACTTCACTATGAAGGACATGGGAGAAGCATCCTACATTCTCGGTATGAAGATCTATAGAGATAGATCTAGAAGAATGATAGGTCTTACCCAGGGTACATACATCGAGAAAGTGCTTAAAAGGTTCAGCATGGAAAACTCCAAGAGAGGTCTCATACCAATGAGCCATGGAGTATCCCTTTCCAAGAAGATGTCTCCTAAGACACCTGAAGAAAGGGAGCGTATGAGTAAGATTCCTTATGCTTCGGCAATAGGATCTATCATGTACGCGATGTTATGTACTAGGCCTGATGTTGCTCATTCAATTAGTGTGACGAGCAGATATCAGTCCAATCCAGGTGAAGACCACTGGAAAGCAGTGAAGAACATCCTTAAGTATTTGCGAAGGACTAAGGATATTTTTCTTGTTTTTGGTGGATCTGAGTTGAAAATAGAGGGTTATACTGACTCTAGTTTTCAATCAGAAAGCGATGATAGCACATCCATGTCAGGGTACGTGTTTACTCTGAATGGTGGTGCGATTAGTTGGAAGAGTTCCAAACAGTCTACAACAGCTGACTCCACAGCGGAAGCAGAGTATATAGCTGCAAGTGAGGCTGCAAAAGAAGCCGTTTGGATGAGGAAATTTGTTTCTGAGTTGGGAGTTGTTCCTAGCATTGAGGAGCCTATTGTGTTGTATTGTGATAACAACGCAGCAATAGCACAAGCCAAGGAACCTAGGTCTCATAAAAATTCCAAACATGTTTTGCGGCGCTTTCATTTGATTAGGGAAATCATTGAAAGAGGAGATGTCAAGATTGAGAGAGTTGACACACATAACAACGTAGCAGACCCACTCACAAAGTCATTGTCTCAGATTCACTTTGATCGTCATAAAGAGAAGATGGGTATTAGATACCAGGGTAATTGGCTTTAGTGCAAGTGGGAGATTGAAAGTGTTTTGTCCTAAATCCAATCATGTATGATGAGTTAGGAAGAACTTTCTTGTATTCTTATTTGATTTCGTTTATATTAATAAAAGACTTGTTTTGTTTTTATTACGGGCTTTATCTATTTTAAAGTGTTTTTAAATAAGATGTTCCATAGTTTAGAGTAAAGCTTCTAGAATTATAATGAGATTGTAATAGTGAGATCTAGAAGATGATAACTCTAGACTTAAACAATTCCTGATCATAGGATAACTAATCGGAAGTTAGTGAATCCGCAAAGATTGGTACATACTATGCTTGCTCCCTTCAGGAGGATGTCTGTTCTCATAGGCATTTGTGTGGTGACACTATAGCTAGTATGTAGGTGCTTATTAGGGAATAAGTTCACTGAACATGACTCGAGTAGTTGGACAACTAATGGAGATTACTCACGTGTCGATAGTTGTTCACTGAGTGATAGTTGTACAAGTGTCCTTAGACTTGAGATCGTTGAAGTTATCTTGTATATAATGAACTGTGCTTTGGTTTAGTCCTTAGTCTCAAGGACATCCATTAGGTCTATTCTGGGCATAGGGATTTGTGTATGGAGATAGTTAACGTCAATAGAGGATCTACCCCTTCCAGTATAGGAAGTGAATATCCTATGTTATTCTTAGTATGCGAGTTCTGGAATCTCTGGCCAGAGTGAATGAAATTAGAAAGGAGTTTCTAATTTGCATTAATATGAACTTTGCATTATGAATAAGAAATCATATGATTAAATCTGATAGGCTTGACACGAGTTCCGTGCCTTGTATTTAATCGGGATATTGTAGGGTAGAAGGAATTGATTGTACTGTAACTAGTCACTGACAGGTTCTTGGTATTCTAAGCAGTGAATTCATATTATCCGGATAGTCGCGATATGTTGAGAAGCATCACTCACGATGTAGAATAAATATAATTAATCAGTTAATTATATTTAATGAATTTTAGAATTCATATAAATAATAAATAAAAAGTTTATTATTATTTATTTCTACTACCGGCTTAATATTGAACCTACAGGGTCACACCATAAAAAGATTAATTTATTGATGAAGGTATTTTGAGAGAGAATAATAATAATGATTAAAATAGTTTTAATTATTATTTAAACATTTTATAAGAGAAAGTGAGGGATTTATATATTAATATATATTGATATATTAAATATACTAACCCTACTTGAGCCCTATATAAAGGATGAGATGAGATGAGTTAGACACACTTTTGTTTTTGTGAAAAACCTAGTTGCCTCTCCTTCTTCTTCATCTCTCTCTCTCTCTCAAAAGAAAAAGGAAAACCTCCATTTTTATAAAGCTTCAAGTTTTATAAAAAGCTTCATCGAAGAATTTTTCTTGGTGGATACCGGTAGAGGGCTTCACACTCTGAGAAGCTACTGCTAACGATCATCTCGATTCAAAGCTTCGATTTTTCAAGGTATGGTTACGATTCCTCCGCTCTTTCATTTTATATATTTTTCTATATGTGCGATACATGGTTTTTACGGAATAAATGTTATATCACGCTTCCGCTCATCCGTAAATTCCTTCAGTTTGATCATCAGGACTTGAAGCTGATCAGGATTCCTACTTCGAGTTATATATGGAGTCTAGTTAAACATGGAAGTTTATTTCTGTCGGTTCCTGGTTTGTAGAATGCAGCTATCGATTAAAGATATGTTTCTATCTTTGTTATTGATTAGGACTTATCTTGTAATTGATAGAGAAGCTGTGTGTAGTATATAAACACAGTCTTGGTTTCGATTTATGTGAGAGAACATAATCGAATAGAAGCTCTTGAGAACATAGAATTTCTTGAGAGAGTTTTTGTAAGCTAGCAGCTCTTAAGAACATCAGAATTTCTTGAGAGAGTTTGTAACAGTTTTATATCAAAGTTAATAAAGCTGTTATTGTTATTGATCTTTCATATTTGTGTTATATAAAGTCGAGAATCTTATACAATTGTATTCAACCCCCTTCTACAATTGTTATTTACTGGGCACTCATGACCCACTCCAGCCCACAATCATGCAATGTTAACATATTTCTTGTTTAGTTTTGGCATGTTTGGTAGTCTGGGAAGCACTTCCAATCCTTTTTCCAATCTCTTCCTATAGTAAGGAACATTCTCCATTAGAAATCTTCTCAGAGTGTCTGCTGCTTTGTCCTTCTCCGTTGATGTGAATCCAGTGGATCTAAGATACTTCTCCACTGATATCAGATAATTACTTGGATAATCTCTCAGTTTGTCCTCAGCCAAATAGCAGATTCTGAACAAGTCATTCGTCATGAATCTAACCATTGGAGGATCTTCAGTAATCTCTGGACCGACTTTCATCAAGATCTCCTTAACATGCTCACGGAGCAGTTCATTTAGCCTTGTCGTCCTTTGTATCTTGATGAGCATAACCTGCAGTTCTGTGTATGTTCTCTGTTCAAAAAACTTAGTGGAAATCACAAAGGTACCTTTCTCAAGAAAGTTGATCAATATGTTCCAGGCACCGTTTGCTTTAACCCCAGCTTTCAGAAAGATCACAGTATTTCTCAATGCAGTGAAGTAAGTATGATCATCAGGATTTGCACTTCTTATGTCCTGAATTATGACTTGCACCTCCGCATTGTCGTTGACTTCTAATCCGTCTTCAACTCCACAAAAGGTTTTGTAAGCCACCTCCCAGTCAATACCTTCCTTCTGTGCTAAATCCATCATCTTCTTCTTCCTTACTTCAGCATACACCTTGAATCTTTTAAGCTTTTCACTCCTTAGAACTGCTTGTTGTATCTCTCTATCAGCTTGCCTGGCATCTATTGCAGCTCTGTCAGCTTTCACCATCTCCAAGGCAACTTATTCTTCTAGTGACAGAGAATTTGCTTCTACTTCCATATCATCATCCAAGATAGCATGTTCTATTGGCTCTAGATAATATGGCTCATGCTCCTCCTGTAGTGGTTGCTCTTGCATGATCTCAAATTCCTCCTCACTATCTTCTTCTTGCACAATGTCTTCAATCCAGTACTGTCTAACTGGAATAGCTTCATTGGTTTCGCAAACTCCCCATCCAGTTGTTTGCCAACCTTCATTAGTCACTTCATTTGTTTCCCCTTCTCCAACTTTCTCCCCCTTAGTTGAGGAATCCTCGATGTAGTTATCCTCATTGTAAAAGGTAGTAGAAGGATCAGGTTGTTGTTGTGAAGGTCCGGGTTGTTGGTTCCTCAACATATTCCAAATAGACTGTACCCCGTCACCTTGATTCTCCATGAACTCCATAATCTCCTTATTCATCTCATGCACAGAAGCTATCTTCAGGTCAATGTTATCCAATCTTGAGTTGGTAGTCTTTTCAATGTGATCCAATCTCTTGTTTAGCTTAGACTCCACTCTTGAAAGGGTGTTCATTGCATCTTTTACCCTAGCTTGACCATCCCGGATAACCAGAACGTCTTCCTTCAAAGCTTCTTGTCCTTGTTGCAGAGCATTAACTTCATTCATGAAACCATCCTTAAGCTCTTTGACATCAGTCCTTAATTCGACCAGTTCTTCCATAGCTTCCTTCTTCAAGGAGTCCACTGCCAGTTTAGTACCTATTATAGTGCCAGATGCACTGCCTAAGACCCGATAAGTTCTTCTAGAATCAGCTGCAGCCAAGTCAATCTTCTCTTGAATAGTCTTTAAAGAAGCATCGGCTTGACCAGAGGAGATCCCTTGGTCAAAGGAAGGTCTCAGTGGAACCTTGAATAGTGGATTTCCTTGTTTGTCGTGAACTATCATCTCCTTGAGGGTGGATTGAACATGTACCTCTCTTTCTGTCGGTAATAGCAAATCATCTATGTTTGGTAGGGTTAGGGTGTCACTCCTCACATTTGGCTCTGGGTGTGCACTCAACGTTTCTGTTGGTGTTTCACTCATTTTTCCTTTCCCACTCAGGCCAGGTGTAATTGTTTTTGTTTCACTCAATCCCTCTTTGCTCATTGTACCTGTAGAAGAAAACACCGTAGCCGTCCTTAAGGAGGTCACCGGTGGTGCAATGGGGCTTCGCAAGTCCCTGTCCTTGGATTAACCAAGTTGCTGATCATCCGTAGATGATGTATCCTTTGTAGGATCTAGAGTTTGAATCTCTAGGAGGCTAGAATCAGGCTCTATTGATAGCAGAGATCCTGAAGCTTCCTCAATAGTCTATGAAGACTTTACCTCAGTTAACTCCTCAATATTAATTGATTCATTGTTACCGAGTTGCCGATCTGCACCTACGTCAGACCTTTTACCCGCAGGATCCAGATATGTTCCATCTGGGGAGGTAGACAATGACCTTTTAGATTGTGCATTTAGGTCAAAGCCTTCTCTCGACGTCTTTGAAGACCCTTGGTTCTTAGAACCTTCAACCAGTGAACCTGACCGTAATATGGTCGGAACACCAGTTGCTTCCGTCAATTCTTCCGTACTTGATTGAGCTATGGGTTCAGATATTGTTTTTGTTAGCATTGCCCAATCAAAATCAGAAAAATCTGTGAAGGGTTCTTTGGATGAGAGAAATGAACTATCAACAGTTGCCTCGGTTTCTGTTCTTCTCCTTTTAGAGGTAGGCAGAGCTGCTGTTGAAGGGTGTATCTCCTTATGTTGTGCTGCTTTGGCACTATCTCCCTCTACACTCATGGATGTTTGTATACTGGGTATAGGAGGGGAAGGAGGTTCGTTTATGTTTTCATTTGGCTCGTCCAAAGGCTCTTCGACCGTGGTTAGAGATTGTGGGTTTGCAATCTCCTGGTCAGGAATGGCCACTGAGGGCTCTGGATCAACATCCATTGGTTCATGTGCCATTTCAGGTTGAGGTGGAGGAATATTACCTTCAATTACCTGTTCCCCTGGGGGTAGAAGTGGTAGGGGCACCGTTCTTAGATATTCAGTGAGAACAGTGGGTACCCCTAGAAGATAGTTGTTCTTCCTTATCAGAGCGGTTATTGCATTGCTCTTCATCTTCATGCACTCTTGTGTGTCCTCGGCTTCAAATGTCTCACGTTCATCACCTGTTAAGAAATCATTGAGAATTAGCTGTAGGAACCTAGGATAGAAACAAAGCACATCTTCATTTATACCCGTTCTTTCATCCAGTGGTCCCATGCACAGAATGACTTGATCAATCAGTAGTCTTCCTATGTTAATATGCCTATTGTTGGCAATGGAAAACCCTATCTTTTGAAGGAATAAGGGAATACCATGCAGATTTGTTAGCTTGGCAGTAAAAACATGGATTAGGGTATGAAAGAAAAAGTTCCATGGCTTTGTTAGGTAATGCTTAAGGAACTCTCCCACAAAGAAGTTAGGTTGTTGACTTCTAATGAGAGTGAAGAAAGCATGTATCTCCTCAGTCGTGGGATCCGGAACAAGGTTTTCTATTGGAAAATGTAGTATTCTATTAAAATCATGTTCCGTCACCCTTATTGTTCTGCCCCCTGGCACAACAAAACTGAAGGACCTTATGTTATTCTCACTTTTATCCGTGGCGGTTGTGTACAACGCAGTCAATTGATCGATACAAAGGACTACGGGAGTACTCAAGGAATATGCCACTAATGAACGTGTGTTCAGAAACTCTGCCCATGCACGAAACTATAAGTTCGTAATGGCTTGCAAGTTTTGAAACGAGACATGATTAGTTTTGGTAATAATAAATTCTCCAGCCATTATGTTTCAAATTTCCAGAAAATTATTATTAATTTTTTTTTAAACCAAAACTAAATTCCCAATTAATTATTTCTAATTAATTAACCCTTAACAAAATTACCCTTACTGACTTTTTAACAAACACAAACTCGAAAGACACACAACTCAAATTATAACCCTTAATTGTTAACTCTGAATATTCACTTAACTCCAAAGAAATCAATTGATAGAAAATCAATTTCTAAAGAACACTTCTGTTAACACTTGTATAAGGTCGAAAATGAAGTTCGATATTTTTCTTTCTCTTTCTGTTCCAAAAACACGAAAAGAATCAAACTTCACGGTTAAAAACAATTAACAGTGAATGAATAGTATCTTTCACAGGTTTTTCTTGGTTAATCTTAGAAAAAAAATATCGATAGTGATGCTTGGTTTGTGTATGTATCTCTGTAAATATAAAAGTCTTTCCTTACATCTGAGAATAGAATAGAAAAAAAAACATCTAAGTGATTCTTATATACACGTTTAAACTGACAAGGGTATTTTTGACATTTTTCGTTCGATAGTTTTATAAAGAACTATCGATAGTTTTTTTGAGGGGGTAAAATGGTCAATTTTACTTCGATAGTTTTTCCAAAAACTATCGAATTGTTTTGATTTGGAATTGAAACAGACCTTTTCTGTAAAACCATCGAGGGATATTGTTGCATATTACAAAAACTATCGAACTCTTCCTTTTAAAAAAAAACTATCGAAGATTTGAATTATAAAAAGAAATAAATCTTCTTCGATATATTTTTTTACTTGATTTTCAAAATCTATCGAGAATTTAAATATTAAATTAGGTAAATTCCTTCGATATATTTTAAAGTTATTCTCAAAAACTATCGAGAATTGTTTTCGATAGTTTTTTTCTTTTCCTATTTAAAAACTATCGAATCTTGACTTCGATGGTTTTTATTTAGTACTTAGAAAAACTATCGAATTTTCTAAATTCGATGGTTTTTTCTTCTGTTCAATTTTTAAAACATGTTCATGCTTCAAAAATCAAACTTTTTATTTCCTGTCAAGTTTTATTTTGAATAAATCTTTTAAAATTTACCAAAATCAATTGTTAACAGAAAATTCATAATTTTCTTAGAATAAAATCAACTAAAAATCATTAAATGATATTAATTAATTAAAATCTAATAAATTATGCTGCATTAATCTACAATGTTAAAAACAAAGTAAATTAATTCAAATTAAATAGATGCTTCAATATTTAGAACAAATATTAGCACCTAAATAATTTTTAGAATTAATAACCAATTAAATGCCAGAAGATGTATCATCCATAATTATGACATAAAATTAGTACAATAATCCTAACTACGAGAATTGCTCCAGAAAATAAATTCACGAGTCCTAAGGATATAGAAATTCTTAAACTCATGTATTCAATAGGACTATCTGCAGTTATTGACTTCTAATCAAAATCAATTAGAAAGATTTAACATCCCAATTTCACCAACCAGCTTTGAAAAAGTGGATTCATCAAGCGGTTTAGTAAAGATGTCTGCAATTTGTTCCTCTGTGGGTACAAAATTTAACCCCACAGTTCCATTCATGACATGCTCTCGGATAAAATGATACCTGATGTCGATGTGCTTCGTCCTCGAGTGTTGCACTGGGTTGTTAGAGATTGTTATGGCACTTGTGTTGTCGCAAAATATTGGAATCTTTGTCAACAAAAGCCCATAGTCACGGAGTTGGTTTCTCATCCACAAGATCTGAGCACAGCAGCTACCAGCAGTGTAATAACCCCAAATTTTGGACTTAGTTAATTTTTTTTTATTTGATGAATAGTAAAATCCTGATGAATAGTAAATTTCTGAACCGAGAAAGATTTTCAGACCACCCTATGTACGAGTCGGGATAATGAACTTTCGAAACCGTATTAGTGATCTACTATGAAAATGAAGGAATGCAAAAGCTGTCAGAATCAGAAAAAGAGCATTTTCTGTTTTCTCCGAAATTTCACCTACTACTGATGGATTAATCATTATTTAAATATATTGGAGGATTTTATATTATCAATTCCATGGATATGGATTTATTAAAAGAATTAGTGATGTCAAGAACGTTTACGGTAAACTACTTCGATAGAACACTTAAGAAACCCTACGAACATTCTACGAGATTAAGCGGTGACGGAACAACGCGACACTTACAGGATTAAATATAGGCATGGAAGTAACATGTAACAAGATTAATCCAAGGAATGCAACAATTGTATCATCCATGTGAAAGGAAACGAACTAGTAAAGCTGCTTTGCCACCCAGACATCCCATTGCTTGACATGTGTCCTGATGATGAGGCAAACCAGCTATGATTCACCATTTGACTACAAAATATCACAATTATCAAAATCAACCAAGGCAAAAAGCAAGGAAAACTCTCCCCACCCCATTTCTTGAACAATCTGCCCAGCATGACCAAGGGAGGAGAAACAAATTCATAACTTGAGTTCTACTCATCCTTAAATCACTAAATTTTAACCATAGCTTCTCCACTCCATGGGTAACATTCGTTCAAAATTTCATGGTCAACAAAGGAGTGTAGCCTAGCAAAATCTCTTCTCCAAGTTGGAGAACCCAATCTGTCCAGTTTCTGTCCAGCAGAAAGATGGGGCTCAAAACCCTAGCTAGGAAGCTTCAAATTTGATGATCTATAACTCAAAAGAAATATCATGAAGAGCACAAGGTCTGGTAAAATATTTAGCACCAAACTCTTATTTTTCGATTTGTTATGGATTTTACAAGATGAGGATGAATAGTAACTTTTCATGATTCTGGATTTTGTTTCTTAAGTATTAAGCTTGTTAAGGTTTGTTCAAAGCTCAAGGAAGGATTATAAACTATTGTTAGTGTATATGAAGCATCAAGGAAGGTATAAACTCTTGAAACCCTTAGTTATAAATTGATTTATATGGTTAGTTTTAAGTATAGTTTAGTTAGTTTGATTATAAGGATGAATGGTTGATTTTGATGAAAGTATGGTGTTGTTTTGATGGTGAATAAGTAGATATTGGTTTTGACTATGGTTGATGATGTTTATGGATTAGTCATGATGTTGAAGAAATGAGTTTGATGATTGGTTGGTTGATTATGTAAAGATGAGGATTTAAACTTTGGAATCACTAAAACATAGCCGTCGTAATGCCCGATTTTCCTTAACCTTGTTTTGCTTGTGATATTCGAACCTAGTAACTTCTTCCCAAGATCACCACTGCCCATTTTTGTGTATGCCTTATTTCAAGGTTCGTTTTGGTGCGAAGATCATGTGAATCCGATTTACGGTTTAGGAGAAACAAGTGTTTTAATAAAGGATGTTTCGAGAAACCAAACCGTGCCACTTAGTCAACTTTGAGGCTATGATCGAACCACTTAGAGGTCATAATAAAATGTGAAACTTTTTGATAACATTCTAGGTATGTTTAGGAAGACCCTCAAAAAGATTTCGTGCAAAAAGGATTAAATCTAAATTTTATAAAAATGCGTGAGCGAGCATGCTCGAATAGAAGTTCTTAAGGAGTTAACTTGAAAATGGACTTTGTACTTGAGATAGTATATACTTAGTATGGTGAAAGCGTTTAAGTTATTAATCTTGAACCTTGTGTTGATTCTAGATTACTGGACCAACCTGAAACTCATTGCTACTTCGGGATTTCCAGGCAAGTTTACTAAAACCTTACTCTATTGTTCAGAGTAGGTATATTTTCAAATGTATAATACTTGGTTATTCAAATGTTTATGTGTACTCTTTGTTCCAAGTATCGTGCTACTAAATCTATACTTTGAAGTATTGAATATATAATACTGCTTTTGCCATGTATATTGTTGTATGGTTTTGAGATAAATGATTATATCTTGTTAAATAGAATTTGACTTTTGGATATTATACGAGCTTTGAGATAATGTACTTATGAACCGGTATACCTTGTAACTCTATAGATAAGAGCATGTTTATTGTTTCGACTCTAGACCGGGAGTCGATATTTTTTTGTTATATAGATAGTCGTGGAAACCCGGAGGGATTCCAGCGGCAGAGTACTATTCATCTTGAGGAATATTATTAATAAACATTATTTATGTTCCGGAAAGTATTTATTACTTGGAAATGATTTGGTACTTGGCTTATAAGCTAGATATGGGATATCCGTTATAAGCCGGGTTTTTGCAAATGCCCTTAGTATTGGGCGTAAGATTCTTATTCTTCATTATAGACCGGGAGTTGAGATATGTCTTTACGTCGTGAATATTATTTTCTGATGAAGGTATTGAATAGATGTTATTCAATTGTTATTTATTAAATGAATATTGTTTTTGAATATTCATTTAAGTTTTATTTATTTAGTGAATATTATTGAATATTCATTTAATCATTATTTATTTAAGGAATATTATTTTTGAATATTCATTAAAGGTTTATTTATTTAATGAATATTATTTTGAATATTCATTTAATCCTTATTTATTTAATTAATATTATTTTGAATATTCATTCAATCATTATTTATATAATGAATATTATTCTTGAATATTCGTTTAAAGTTTATTTATTTAATAAATATTATTCGATTATTTATTAAATACTTTTAACACGTTTTAAAATGAGTTGTATTATTTAAAGTTTATCCTCGACCTTCAATAACCATGAAGGATATTCTAAGCTGTATTATTAATTATTTTAAATCAAGGGGAGGTTCCCAAACACTTTTTTTCCATTTAAATCTATCTTTTGAGAGGATTTAAATACTCGCTCAACTACCAAAAATATGGAAAACCTGATTTAAGTGACTGCTACTCATTTTAAACTCTCAACTCAAAACTGTCAGGGGACAGATATTTTCTCGGAGCAATTTAATTGCTGCAAGTCAAATGTTGTGTTACTACCTCAACGATCGAGGAGTAAATTGATGGAACAAGTTGATATCCATTAACAAGCAATAGCTTGGGAAATATTGGAGAATCTTCCTTTCCAACCTAGATATAACTATTTAGTGGAGTCGTATCAACAAGTATTACACTTGGGGAAAGGAGGACGATCTTTACGTTTCAGAGTCATGGATTTTATCCGAACTAGGAGTGGTGTAAGAGGTCCAGTTGCGCCGACCCATCCATTTTATTGCTCCAAATGGGCCGGGAGATCCGGGAAGGCGGTAGACAATGTCAGGCTGTCGCGATTCTTCCATCTACATGTAGAAAACATATTTTTGTTGTACGACCTGCTATTGATCATAATAAGGTTGGGACAACGGGCGCGGTAGCAACTCCGGTATTAGTTCATCATCCAATTTTGGATATTCCTGCAACATGTATTGGGGAGAAGAACCGATCATGTTGACAGGGGGTCGAAAAGTGTTCAAAGAAAATGAAGTTGCAATAAATCCTTGTAACTTCATCGTTTATTTTATGAGTTATGACTCTGATGAAACCTTACTCAGATTATATATGCATAAGTGGATTTTGGGTTACGGAATCATTATATTAAATTTCCTCGTAACTTCATCTTTTATATTATGCTAGTATTTTACCCGTTTAATGCGTAGCATGTGGTTATAAAGATATTGAACGGTATGGTATTTTGAATCAATAAATAGGCTTTAATCCTTGATTCTAATGTTAACCTCTATTTAAAAAAAAGATATGTCTTGAGTCTTGGTTTACCATACTGATACCAAGGATTTCCTAAAAGATTTACGAAGAGTATATGAGTATGATTATAAGTCATACGGTATTTTAAACGGTATACTATTTTGGGGTTAGACCCTAGTAGTGATAAAAGCTTTGATCCCATATGGATTATCTCCCTAAAAGGTTTAAAGATTTAAACTGGGATAGATTTCTTGCTGAGCATTATTAGCTCATTCTTGCTTTATTAAATCTTTCAGCAAGAGGAAAACATTGCTGAATCCACCTCGTGTTACGAGAGCAAGGGAATGGAGAAACCACCCTGGAGTTAGTTGATGCAGGATGGATACTGTTGGTGTGAGTAGAATAGTTGCAGCTTGAATTAGTGAGAATTATTTTGAGTGGGTTTGTATTACTAAACCTTGTATATAATTGTGAGGTCTATTATTGTAACTTCAGGTAGAGGTTGTAAATAATAGATGAGATCCTGATAGTACATTTGGGTTGTAATAACAAATGTTGATAATTGTTGCTCATTTCCAAGGCTATAACTTGTGTGTGTGTGCGTAAGTGATTGGGGTCTTTGGAGTTGTATTATGAGAATGTTGTAAGTAATGCAGGTATTGTATCATTGATGGAGCGTGACAACCCAGATTCCTGACCCCAGATCTGGGGGTGTTACAAGAAGCAATGTATTCAGCCTCAGCTGTTGATGTGGACACTGAATGCTGCTTCTTGCTATACCAGGAAACTAACCTTCTTCCAAGAAACTGACAGCTTCCTGAAGTACTCTTTCGATCAATCTTACAACCTGCAAAATCAGAGTCTGTGTATCCAATAAGATCAAATCTTGTATCTTTAGGGTACCAAATTCCAAGATTTGGAGTCCCCTTAAGATATCTAAATATTCGCTTAACAGCTATTAGATGAGATTCTTTAGGATCAGACTGAAACCTAGCACACAAGCATGTTGCAAACATTATATCTGGTCTACTTACAGTGAGATAAAGTAATGAGCCTATCATACCTCTCTGTAGCCTGTGATGTCAACCTTCTTACCAGTTTCATCCTTATCAAGCTTAGTGGCAGTTGGCATAGGAGTCTTTGTTGTAGATTAGTCTTCCATTTGATACTTCTTCAGAAGATCTTTAATGTACTTGGACTGACAAATGAATATACCATCTTGCCTTTGATACACTTGTAGTCCAAGAAAGAATGACAATTCACCCATCATACTCATTTCATAACGACTCTGCATTAACTTTGCAAATCTCTTGCATAGATCGTCATTAGTAGAACCAAATATTATGTCATCAACATATACTTGCACCAATATCAAATCATTTTTGTGCTTTTTGTAAAAGAGAGTTTTGTCTACAACACCTCTTGTAAAATCATTTTCAAGTAAGAATTCAGAGAGAGTGTCATACCATGTCCTTGGAGCTTGTTTGAGTCCATAGAGAGCTTTGAATAGAAAGTACACAAAGTCTGCCAGTTTTGAATCCTCAAAACCTGGAGGTTGTTCCACATACACTTCTTCTTCTAACTCCCCGTTCAGAAAATCACTCTTCACATCCATCTGATATACCTTGTAATTGGAATGTGCTGCGAATGCCAGAAACATTCTGATGGCCTCAAGTCTGGCTACTGGTGCATAGGTTTCATCATAATCAATTCCCTCTTCTTAAGAGTAACCTTTAGCAACCAGTCTGGCTTTGTTTCTCGTTACAATGCCATCTTCGTCCAACTTATTTCTGAATACCCATCTTGTTCCAATAACAGATTTTCACTTAGGCCTGGGTACCAACTTCCAAACTTTCTGCCTTTCAAATTGATTGAGTTCCTCTTGCATAGAAATCACCCAGTATGGATCATCTACAGCATCTTCAACTTTCTTAGGTTCTGTTTCTCAAAGAAACCCAGAATAGTGACATTCATTTTGTGATGTTCCCCTAGTTCTCACTCCTGTGTCCGGATCACCAATGATCAAGTGAAAGGGATGATCTCTATTCCATACCCTTTGTCTTGGCAGATGCGATCTTGATGATTCTCCTTGTTCTAGATGTTGTGGAGTGTGACTAGTTGATCCTTCTCCTTCTCCCCCTAAGTTGTTGACGGTATGATCTGTTGACCCTGTTGATTGACTAGTGGATCCAGTAGTAGTTTGAGTATGTCCACCACTATCACCACTTGGTCCAGAATCATTATCATCATGATTATTATTAATAACTGTAACAACTTCAAGTTCTTCTTCATTGTCAGAGAGATCTCCTGATAAATTTTCAAATACCAAGGATTCAGAGTTCTCTCTTGTTTGCAGGCCTGGTCTTTTGGTGTCGTCAAATGTTACATTAAAGCTTTCCAACACCTTCTTATCTTCAATCACATATACCCTGAAAGCCTTAGATTCCAGAGAATAGCCCAGAAAAATGCCTTCATCTGCTTTGGCATCAAACTTGCCAAGATGTTCTCCATCTTTAAGTACAAAGCACTTTGCACCAAACACATGAAAGTACTTCAGTGTTGGCTTCTTGTTGGCCATTAACTCATACGGAGTCTTTTCATGATCTTTGTTGATCAGGGTTCGATTCTGAGTGTAGCAAGCTGTATTCACTGCTTCAGCCCAAAAGTAAGTGGGAAGTTTTGATTCACTCAACATGGTCCTTGCTGCTTCAACCAAGGTCCTGTTCTTCCTTTCCACTACTCCATTCTGTTGAGGAGTTCTTGGTGCTGAATACTGTCTTGATATTCCTTTCTCTGAGCAGAAATCATTAAGAACTGCATTCTTGAATTCAGTTCCATTGTCTGATCTGATTGTCCGCACAGGTAGCTTATCTTCCACTTCTATCTTCTTGATGTGATCAATGATTAGTTGTGTTGCTTCATCCTTTGATTGTATGAACAACACCCACGTGTACTTGGAGTAGTCATCCACCATCACCAATGCATATCTTTTTCTTGAAAGTGACATAACATTGACTGTACCAAATAAATCCATATGAATCAGTTGTAATGGTTCAACAATGCTTGTCATTCCTTTGCTTCCATGTGATGCTTTCTTTGACTTCCCTTTTTCACATGCTTCACATAGTCCCTCCTGATTGAATTCCATCAGGGGCAACCCTCTCACTAACTCTCTATTTACTAAAGAGTTCATAGTTTTAAAGTTCAGATGTGAGAGCTTCTTGTGCCATAGCCAACTTTGTTCTGAAGATGCCTTTGCATAGAAACATGTAACTTCTCCTTCACTGCTAGAACTTAAGTCAGCTATAAACAAATTTCCTTTTCTCACTCCCAGTAGAGTAAGCTTCTCATCCTTCCTGTTTGTGATCAAGCACTTGTCTTTTCTGAAATCTACATTGTAGCCTTTATCACAGAACTGACTGATACTAAGAAGATTGTGCTTTAATCCTTCAACAAGAGAGATGTTCTCAATGATGACATTTCCAGCTTTCAATTTACCATATCCCGTAGTGAATCTTTTGCTGTCATCTCCAAAGGTTACAATCGTGCCGGTCTTCTTAACCACCTCTGTAAGCAGGGACTCTTCACCTGTCATGTGTCTAGAATAGCCACTATCCAGAATCCACACAACCTTTGAGCTTTTAACCTTACCCTGCAATAACAGATTGATTAAGCGGACTTTGGTACCCAAAATTGTTTGGGTCCTGAAGGTTTAGATACTTTAACAGGAGTAACATTCAATTTTGTCTTACCATGTTTGATATTCATAGTATCTGTGGATTTAACATTATCAGTGCTTTTGCTACTATCATTCATCAACTTAAAATAAGCATGCATGATGTTGTACTTACATAGAAAACACTCTTTCTTTCCACAGGGTTCATGAAGATCAGGCATGTCAGACATGTTATGCATTTCAGAAGTATTAGCAGTTTCTACTTTAACCTTTTTACATGCATGTGTAAGGTGTCCAGCAGAATTACAAATAGTGCACAACTTCCTAGATGAAATGGGAGAATATGGAACCATTTCCTGATTAACAATCTTCTTCTTCCCATTCCTGTTCTTTTTAGCATTACTAACTAAGTCACCTACTTCAATTTTAGGTAATTCAACTTTTATTGATTTCCTAGGCAACTTAGTCTTTACCTCTTTAACCTTCAACAAATCCTCCTCAAGCAATTTGTTCGCACAAAATCACGCAAGCGTACGCGGTCAACAAGTAATATATGAAAGTAGAGTTCGTTCCCACAGAGACTGCTTTGGTTACTATAGTTATGCACTTATGCAACAATGTATGGCTATTGTTCAATGCTAAGACAAGTATCAAAGTTTGTGTTTTGATTAACTAAATTAACTAATCAACTTAACAAGATTATAATTAACTAAAGAGATTGTTGTATAATTACTTTTGAGAATAAAACATGGGATCCTAACTTCATTAAATACTTCATCTAGAGCCTTTTGTCTTTAATCAATGTATGTGACGGTTGTGATAACTAATCGGACAACACGAAATCAGTACACGCTACCTTTCAGTATACATATACCAAACCACTCAAACATCCACAAAAAAGATAGAAGTTGGGCAGACACCAATTATGCTTAGACCCTATATGTCTATAAGATTTGAAAACATAACGGTTTAACGAGCAAGTTATCCATTCAGATTACATAGGGCAGGTAAGATGGTTAAAATCACCTACGAATCATGCATGACAAACATACATAAACCTATGCTAGCATGGCAAGTTCTAAACCTCTATATCCACTTTCGCATTCAATAGAGATTAACAAACAACTTAGATGTTAGCTACGCATCCAAGAAGAATAAGCACAACCAAACTAGGATATCAATTAGCCATCACACACACATCTTTAAAACAATTAACTACTAAAATCCATAAATAAATCCGTTAGAATCCCACGACGACGATTAGTTCATAATCGAACCGTTCATCATCGTGGGTTCTGATGAAAACATGATAATAATAAGTCTAGAATACTGAATAAAAGTGCTAGGGTTTATGAAAGAACAAACGAGAATCCAAAGTATCGCCTAATTAGAAGAATACAAAGAAAAGATGAAAACTAGATCTTCGTAATCAGCCGTCTTCTTGTTCTCCTCACCGGTGGATGGATATGTATGTATGTAAGACAATGTATATGGATGTCTCTCTCAGAAATCGTCCACCAAGTGCTTAAATAGGCCTTTCTGCTGACTTGTTGCTGCTGGTTTCCTTTTCAGAATCGAAGTTGCCTTTTTCCAGAATGTTTCAGGGGTGGGCGCGCCTGAAGGGGGTGGCCGCGCTTGAAATGAATTCACCTAGGGCGCGGGCGCGCTTGGAGGGGGTGGGCGCCCTTGAAACATTCTGCCAAATTCTCCCTTTTGCTTTTTCCTCGACAATTCATGTTCTCTTCACTCCGCAACCTCTTGGCTTCTTCAACAATGAACGATTAGCACCACATAACCCTAGAAACTTCACCAAACTGCTGACAAAGCAACTCTGCATACACTAACATAAAACACATCACAAACACCATGTACTTGAGAACAAAACGATCAATTTAAGCCGATTTAGGGTGTTCCAAATAGATATGAAATCCACTTATCACAATTCTTGTCTTATGAAAAGATCATCCTCATGAAAGAGTGGTGGAAAAGGCTTAACAAAAACTGGACAATCAACATTCTTAAGAACATGTGGAGTATTCCTTTTGACAACTGAAGGTGTCACAGGGAATTCCACTATCTTCTTACCAGCTTTCTTGTTATAGTCAAATCCTATTGCAGTTTTATTCCCTATGGCCTGAGTATCAATGATCTCCTTAGCAATTAGGGCGGAATTCTTAAAAGCATTCAGTTTCAAATCTAACTCTGAAATCTGCTTCCTGAGGATAGTCTCTATCTCATCATTACACTAACCATAACCTCAAACTAATGCAATGCATGCAACTAATGCAATGCATGAATGCAACTAATATGAAAATGCAAACGATCCCCTCAAACTAACCATAACCAATCAACAAGCCAACATCTCAAGGAATGCAATCTTTCAAACAGAGTTCGAACAAATCCCCTTATACTAACAAACAAACACAAAAACGTGTGTGTGTGTGTGCAATGCTCATCAATATTCTCTCAGACTAAATCAAGACCATATCCTATTCTTCACCAAAACAACCACAAGCTTATAAACAGAATGAACTCTAGACACGAGAAACCACTTAAAGACACCTCAAAATCCGCTTGAGCTAGACAGGAATTCATGCTTTATTACGACACACAAACAAAACTTATGCTTATTTGACCGTGCAATGGATGAGACCCCAAAAGGCTTATACAATAATACCCATGTAGCGAGCGTTAGGTTAGTGGATCCCAGACCGGAAAAGTCTTAAGTCACTAGGCACAAAGTCCCCTAGAACTTAATTGCTCGAGTATTAAAGAGCTCACCCTGATCAATTCTGCATAACAACAACTCTCTTTTTTTTCTTTTTTTCTTCTCTTTTTTTTTCTTTTTTTTCAATTTTGGAATGAGTGCGCTTTGCTTTTTCTCATCCCACCCTAGACTACTCATCTTTTCAATGAGCCGGCTACTAGCCATTTGACGCCTAGCCTTTATTAACAACTAGCATGAAATCCCTGTTTTCCCTCAAACTTAGACTTAAGTGCTTCTTTGTTTTCAAAAGAATAGAAGAACATTCAAAATATAAGCAAGTGATTAAATTCTAACATCCAAACAAACATGGTCTGATCAAATTCAAAAGCAACCAATGAGACTTGTGAAATTATTTTGTTTCTGGCATGCAAGTCAATTCATAGGAACTTAATCAACCCTCTATTCATCACTACCACACTCCCATCAACATCGACTCACAAACCAAGAAATAGCCAAGTTCTAAGGGATCATGAAATATGCTATGCAAATGCAACTAAATGGACTCACATAATAGATATAAACACTAATGCAAACAGAATGCTCTATATGACACAATTATGCAAATAAATGAATGAACTAACTACAAATGCAGTATGAATCCTATATGACACACACACTAATCTTCCCTAATTACCACCCCCAAACTTATAATATTCAATGTCCTCATTGAAGGTAATAAAAAAGAAAGATGCAGAGAATACCTAATCATCAGCAGGACCACCCTCCTCGGGTGGTGTATCCGGTGGTGGATAAACAGAATCAGCTCCAAAGGTAGGCCAAGCGATGTCAACTCCAGTAGCTCTGAATGCAGTACTCAAAGCCTGAGTCAACTCCTGAGCAAAACGGCTATGACTGTCATGCATCGCATCAATACGCCGAGTCAGCCGCCTATACTGCACATCCCCTAAACCATCATCGCATCACGCTGAATCCGAGATGCACGTTCCCTCCTTGCTGCAGGATCACGAGGTGGAATCGCTGCTTCCTCAGCATCCAAATCAGTATACCCCAAACCATAGTAGTCCGGGGCACCACCGTCCCAATCCTCCATCCTAGAAATCGTTGAATGATCGACAGGAGCACTCGGTAACTGAACCTGCTCCTCCTCTGTAAAGCATAATGTAACATAAGATGTAAAAGAGATAACTACAACTCAACAAAGGACAAGACAGACAATAGTATTAATAGAAGCACAGGAATCCAGAATCAGAGAAGAAAAGGTAAACTCAAAAAATCAAAATACGTTATGTATTCTTGAAGTCCGTAAACAGGTCACGGAAAGAAGTTCATGAAAATGTTCAAGCCTCAGTGACAGCAATAGAAACAAGACTTTGAAGACGACAGAAGTATGTGAATGATTTAGGGTTCAGTACCACGGGATTCCAGTGATGAAGCAACCAGAACGACAAGGGACGTATCAGCAGCAATGTATTGAAGACATAAAATAAGAATTGATCAAGTGTTATTCATCTGTGAACCAGACCAGTTGCACTAGGTGACGGCATTGAAAAGATCAAGTTGTTTTATCGTCTCCGAAGAAATTGATACAGTTTATTTCTTAAACACCCAGGAGCTCAGTGGAATCATTAATGAACAAAAGACAAGAAAAGGAATTCGATAGTTTTTCTTATTAGAAAACTATCGAATGGTAGGTAAAGTGATTAATTGAAAACCAAAATAAGTTAATTTGGTATTCGATAGTTTTAATTAAAAAACTATCGAATGGTGAATTAACTTAATTAATTCGATGGTTTTTAAATCCATTCGATGGTTTTTAATTCATGGAGAAGGTGAAAAGAATTACTTGTCTGACAGGTTGAAGAAGATCCAACGGCCAGGATTGTTTCTACAATTCTAATTCGATGGTTTTTCTAAACAAAGCCTACAGTTAATACAGAGTGAAGAAGGTGTCTTCTTCAGTTAAGGGCATTCAACACAGACACATAACTGAGAGAGAGAAGAGCCGGAGAAAATTATCAGAGAAATTAATAGTGCTCAGAACTTGATTATTGTTGTGTATTTGTGTTACCTTAAACTCATTGACGCTAATCTACGGATTAGAAATTGTAGCACCCCTCGAGGTTTATATTTATAAAAAGATATATTCCCCGAAACTTGATTTGGTTTGGTGTGTTTGATTTCGTTATAGAACTGAAAGATTAATCCGCGAACGAAATTAAATTATTTGTGAGTATCATATTCAACCCCCCCTTCTACGATACTTTGGACCTAACAATTGGTATCAGAGCTACTTGATTGATATACAAATCAGATCCGGTGAATGAGACCAAAATCAAAAGTAGCGTGAAAATACGAAGCAAATTTTTTAACTTTCAATTTTTTTCATTTAATTGGAATTTCTTGAATTTTAAACAATTTGAAATTTTCAGAAACCATGAGTGCTCCAAAGACAACCGCTGGTATTAAAGTTCCCCCGTTTACTAGAGATGATTTCGGTTTGTGGAAGATGAAGATGCTGTTATTTATCAAGGCATCTAATCCGTTGGCATATTAGAGAACAGACCGTTTGTACCAATGAAACCAGTTAGTGAATCTACAGCTCCTGACGGTAGCAGGATTCCTTCAGGCACCCAACCTAAGGAGATAAGTGAATTTACAGATTCTGACAAAGAACTGATTCGATTGGACACCGGTTTAATGTTGATATTGACGGACTCCGCGGACAAGGAAATGAGCTATCAGTTGATGAACTGTACAAGCGGGAAACATATGTGGGATACCATTAACCTAATAATGGAAGGAACTGAAGACGTGCAGGAAAACAGATTGGACATTCTGACTTCTCAATACGAAGCGTTTAGGTCACTGCCAGGAGAAAGTATAACTCAGGTCTTTGAGAAGTATACTAAGCTCCTCAATGAATTGTCAATGAAAGGAAAGACCTATCCACTGAGAGAATCGAACAGGAAGTTCATGATGACGCTGCCCCATCATGTAGAACACAAGTCATCATCCATTAGGGAAAGAATTGACTTCACAAAGATGTCATTAGAGATGATCTATGGCAAGTTGAAGACCTATGAGATGGAACAGGAACAAAGGGTGATAATCTACGGATCAGGGACAGTGGACAGCAAGCACAATGCACTTGTGAGATCAGCAGCACTTGTAGTGGATGAACCAATAACTTCTGAGATTCAGGTTCAAACCCCTAGAGCTGGAAAGGAGGTGATAATAGAAGCAGAAATGGATTCTGTGAATCTGGGTGTTGATGAAAGTGATTACTACACCCTAGAAGAGCTTGAGCAAATGGAAGACAAAACCATGGCGTACTTAGCTGCAAAGTTTAGTCATATTCGTTTCAAGAGAAACCCTAAGTACAAGTTCAAGGGCTCAACCAACAGATTCCAGAAGAGCAATTATACACCTAGTACAGGCTTTAAGGGAGGCTACAAGACGGGCATGATTGATAGAAGCAAATCAAGATGCTATAACTGCAATGAGTTAGGACATTTCGCCACTGAATGCCGGAAGCCTCGTCAAGCAAGAGACATGAAAGATGTCTATGGAAAGAAGGATTCTTATGATGAGTTGAAGAAGGAGAATGCCAAGCTTAAACAGCAGTTGGAGGCATTCTCTGGAAAGCAGAAAGGGAAGGCTTACATAGCAGAGGGAAAGCACTGGGATGATACTGATTCGGATGAAGAGGAGGAATATGTAAATGTTGCTCTAATGGCTGACTCTTCAGAGGAATCACCTCAATCATCTCAGGTACCTATCTTAACTACAATTGATATGTCTAATTCTGAGTACAAGAAAACTGTGCAAGATCTTAGTGTAGAATTGTTTAATGTACACACAAGCATGCTAGCATCTGAAATGGAAAATGCTAAACTAGTTCTTAAGATTAAAAGGCTAGAATCTAAAAATGAAGAACTAGAGCTTGTAGCTGTAACATTAGAAGATCTTAAGCAAAAGAATGCGTACTTAGAGAACAAGGTCAAGTGTAATGATGAGATAGAGACTATCCTCAGGAAGCAGATTTCAGATCTAGATTTGAAGCTGAATGCTTTTAAGAATTCCGCTCTAGTGGCTAAGGAAATCATTGATACTCAGGCCGTAGAGAATAAAACTGCTATAGGATTTGACTATAACAAGAAAGCTGGTAAGAAGATTTTGGAATTCCCTGTGACACCTTCAGTTGTCAAAAGGAATACTCCACATGTTCTTAAGAATGTTGATTGTCCAGTTTTTGTTAAGCCGTTTCCACCTCTCTTTTATGAGGATGATCTTTTCATAGCACAAGAATTGCTTGAGGAGGATTTATTGAAGGAAAAAGAGGTAAAGACTAAGTTACCTAGGAAATCAGTAAAGAATGTATTACCTAAACCTGATTTACCTAAAACTGAAGTAGGTTCCTTAGCTAGTAATGTTAAAAAGAACAGGAATGGGAGGAAGAAGATTGTTAATCAGGAATTGGTTCCATCTTCTCCCATTGCATCTAGGAAGTTGTGTTCTATTTGTAATTCTGCTGGACACCTTACGCATGCATGTAAAAAGGTTAAAGTAGAAACTGCTAATGCTTCTGAAATGCATAACATGTCTGACATGCCTGATAATCATGAGCCCTGTGGAAAGAAAGAGTGTTTGCTATGTAAGTACAACATCATGCATGCTTATTTTAAGTTGATGTCTGATAGTAGCAATAGCTCTAGTAATGTTAAATCCACAGATACTGTGAATATCAAACAGGGTAAGACTAAATTGAATGTTACTCCTGTTAAATCATCTAAACCTTCAGGACCCAAACAATTTTGGGTACCAAAGTCCGCTTAATCAATCTGTGATTGCAGGGTAAGGTTAAAAGCTCAAAGGTTGTGTGGATTCTGGATAGTGGCTGTTCTAGACACATGACAGGTGAAGAGTCCCTGCTTACAGAGGTGGTTAAGAAGACCGGCCCGATTGTAACCTTTGGAGATGACAGCAAAGGATTCACTACGGGATATGGTAAATTGAAAGCTGGAAATGTCATCATTGAAAACATCTCTCTTGTTGAAGGATTAAAGCACAATCTACTAAGTATCAGTCAGTTCTGTGATAAAGGCTACAATGTAGATTTCAGAAAGGACAAGTGCTTGATCACCAACAGGAAGGATGAGAAGCTTACTCTACTGGGAGTGAGAAAAGGAAATTTGTTTATAGCTGACTTAAGTTCTACCAGTGAAGGAGAAGTTACATGTTTCTATGCAAAGGCATCTTCAGAACAAAGTTGGCTATGGCACAAGAAGCTCTCACATCTGAACTTCAAAACTATGAACTCTTTGGTAAAGAGAGAATTAGTGAGAGGGTTGCCCCTGATGGAATTCAATCAGGAGGGACTATGTGAAGCATGTGAAAAGGGGAAGTCGAAGAAAGCATCACATGGAAGCAAAGGAATGACAATCATTACTGAACCATTACAGCTGATTCATATGGATTTATTTGGTCCAGTTAATGTTATGTCACTTTCAAGAAACAGATATGCATTGGTGATGGTGGACGACTACTCCAAGTACACGTGGGTGTTGTTCATACAAACAAAGGATGAAGCAACACAACTAATCATTGATCACATCAAGAAGATAGAAGTGGAAGCTAAGCTACCTGTGCGGACAATCAGATCAGACAATGGAACTGAATTCAAGAATGCAGTTCTAAATGATTTCTGCTCAGAGAAAGGAATATCAAGACAGTTTTCAGCACCAAGAACTCCTCAACAGAATGGAGTAGTGGAAAGGAAAAACAGGACCTTGGTTGAAGCAGCAAGGACCATGTTGAGTGAATCAAAACTTCCCACTTACTTTTGGGCTGAAGCAATGAATACAGCTTGCTACACTCAGAATCGAACCCTGATCAACAAAGATCATGAAAAGACTCCGTATGAGTTAATGGCCAACAAGAAGCCAACACTGAAGTACTTTCATGTGTTTGGTGCAAAGTGCTTTGTACTTAAAGATGGAGAACATCTTGGCAAGTTTGATGCCAAAGCAGATGAAGGCATTTTTCTGGGCTATTCTCTGGAATCTAAGGCTTTCAGGGTATATGTGATTGAAGATAAGAAGGTGTTGGAAAGCTTTAATGTAACATTTGACGACACTAAAAGACCAGGCCTGCAAACTGGAGAGAACTCTGAATCCTTGGTATTTGAAAATTTATCTAGAGATCTCTCTGACAATGAAGAAGTACCTGAAGTTGTTACAGTCATTAATAATAATCATAATGATAATGATTCTGGACCAAGTGGTGACCAAAGTGGAAATCCTCAAAATACAGGATCCACTAGTCAGTCTTCAGAATCAACAGATCAAACCGTCAACAACTCAGGGGGAGCAGGAGAAGGATCAACTAGTCACACTCCACAACATCTAGAACAAGGAGAATCATCAAGATCGCATCTGCCAAGACAAAGGGTATGGAATAGAGATCATCCCTTTCACTTGATCATTGGTGATCCGGACACAGGAGTGAGAACTAGGAGAACATCACAAAATGAATGTCACTATTCTGGGTTTCTTTCAGAAACAGAACCTAAGAAAGTTGAAGATGCTCTAGATGATCCAGATTGGGTAATTGCTATGCAAGAAGAACTCAATCAGTTTGAAAGGCAGAAAGTTTGGAAGCTGGTACCCAGGCCTAAGGGAAAATCTGTTATTGGAACACGATGGGTATTCAGAAATAAGTTGGACGAAGATGGCATTGTAACGAGAAACAAAGCCAGACTGGTTGCTAAAGGTTACTCTCAAGAAGAGGGTATAGATTATGATGAAACCTATGCACCAGTAGCAAGACTTGAGGCCATCAGAATGTTTCTGGCATTTTCTGCACATTCCAATTACAAGGTATATCAAATGGATGTGAAGAGTGCTTTTCTGAACGGGGAGTTAGAAGAAGAAGTGTATGTGGAACAACCTCCAGGTTTTGAGGATTCAAAACTGGCAAACTTTGTGTACTTTCTATTCAAAGCTCTCTATGGACTCAAACAAGCTCCAAGGACATGTATACCAGAAACAAGATGGTATATTCATTTGTCAGTCCAAGTACATCAAGGATCTTCTTAAGAAGTATCAAATGGAAGACTCATCTACAGCAAAGACTCCTATGCCAACTGCCACTAAGCTTGATAAGGATGAAACTGGTAAGAAGGTTGACATCACAGGCTACAGAGGTATGATAGGCTCATTACTTTATCTCACTGCAAGTAGACCAGATATAATGTTTGCAACATGCTTGTGTGCTAGATTTCAGTCTGATCCTAAAGAATCTCATCTAATAGCTGTTAAGCGAATATTTAGATATCTTAAGGGGACCCCAAATCTTGGAATTTGGTACCCTAAAGATACATGATTTGATCTTATTGGATACACAGACTCTGATTTTGCAGGTTGTAAGATTGATCGGAAGAGTACTTCAGGAAGCTGTCAGTTTCTTGGAAGAAGATTGGTTTCCTGGCATAGCAAGAAGCAGCATTCAGTGTCCACATCAACAGCTGAGGCTGAATACATTGCTGCTGGTAGCTGTTGTGCTCAGATATTGTGGATGAGAAACCAACTCCGTGACTATAGACTTCTGTTGACAAAGATTCCTATATTTTGCGACAACACAAGTGCCATAGCAATCTCAAACAACCCAGTGCAACACTCGAGGACAAAGCACATCGACATCAGGTATCATTTTATCCGAGAGCATGTCATGAATGGAACTGTGGAGTTACACTTTGTACCCACAGAGGATCAAATTGCAGACATCTTTACTAAACCGCTTGATGAATCCACTTTCAATAAGCTGGTTGGTGAACTTGGGATGTTAAATCTTTCTAATTGATTTTGATTAGAAGTCAGTAACTGCAGAGAGTCCTGGTGAATACATGAGTTTAAGAATCGCTATATCCTTAGGACTCGTGAATTTATTTTCTGGAGCAATTCTCGTAGTTAGGATTATTATACTAATTTTATGTCATAATTATGGATGATATATCTTCTGGCATTTAATTAGTTATTAATTCTAAAAATTATTTAAGTGTTAATATTTGTTCTAAATATTCAAGCATTTATTTAATTTGAATTAATTTGCTTTGTTTTTAAACATTGTAGATTAATGCAGCATAATTGATTAGATTTCAATTGGTTAATATCACTCAATGATATTTAATTGATTTTATTCTAAGAAAATTGTGAATTTTCTGTTAAGAATTGATTTTGGTAAATTTGAAAAGATTTATTAGAATTAAAACTAAGCAGGAAATAAAAATTCTGATTTTTAAAACAAGAACAGGTTTTAAAATGAAGCCAGAAGCAAAAATATCGAATTTAGGAAATTCGATGGTTTTTCAAGTACATAGATAAATCTATCGAAATTGATTTTCGATAGTTTTTGAAAAGGAAAAGAAAAAACTATCGAAAACAATTCTCGATAGTTTTTGAGTTTAATTTAAAATGTATAGAAGTGGATTTACTTTATTCAATATTTAAATCCTCGATAGATTTTGAAAAATTAAGAAAAATATCGAAGTGAACTTAATTACTTAATATTAAAGTTCTCGATAGTTTTTCCAAAAGCAATTGCTCGATAGTTTTTCAGATTTTCAAATACAAATACCTCGATAGTTTTCTGATAAATCCTTTTGAATTCTAAAGATCAAAAAATTCGATAGTTTTTCAAAAACTATCGAAGTTCAGTTGACAGGTTTACCCCTTGCAGAAAACCATCGAAGGTACTTTCAAAAACTATCAAACAATGAAAAGACAAGAATACCCCTGACAGATCAGTTTGTATTTAAATGACCCTTGGACGTTTTCATTTGTTATTTTACAGATCTGAGAGTTATATACATACTTACATACATTTTCAAAGTAAAAACAAGACAAAAACTCGATACTTTTCATAGTTTTAACCGAGAAATTTACACAGTACTCTCAGTTTTACAGTGATATCGGTTTGAAATAGTGAAATATCTGATAACTGTGTGTTTATCTGTGGTTGTGGTTAGAAAACTATCGAATACCAAAGTGTTCGATTGCTAAAAGTATTCTTGATTAGTTTGTTTTGATTGAGATAAGTTTCTAAGGAAGCAAATTTTAATTAAAATCACTTTTCTTGATTTCAAACAGATTAGGGTTTTTGATTTGGGAGCTTTACTTGTTCGAATTTGATTAAGTTATAAAAAGGGGAGTTTTTGTAAAAAGTTTGATTAATTAGGGTTAATTAATTAAATTTAAAAGAAAAATTAGTTTTGGTTTATTTGAATTTTCTGGAAATTTTAAAATGGCTGGAGAATTTATTGTTACCAAGACTAATCATGTCTCGTTTCAAAATCTGCAATCCATAACGAATCCTCAAATTCGTGCATGGGCAGAGTTTTTGAATACACGTTCGTTAGTGGCATACGCTGTAAGTACTCCCGTGGTCCTTTGCATTGATCAATTGACTGCGTTGTACACAACCGCCACGGATACAACTGAGAATAACATACGGTCCTTCAGTTTTGTTGTGCTAGGGGGCAGAACAATAAGGGTAACGGAACATGATTTTAATCGAATTCTTCATTTTCCAACAGAAAACCTTGTTCCGGATCCCTCAACTGAGGAAATACATGCTTTCTTCACTCTTATCAGAAGTCAACAACCTAACTTCTTGGTGGGAGAGTTCCTAAAGCATTACCTGCCAAAGCCATGGAACTTTTTCTTTCATACCCTGATACATGTTTTTACTGCCAAGCTAACAAATCTGCATGGCATTCCCTTATTCCTTCAAAAGATAGGGTTTGCCATTGCGAACAACAGGCATATTAACATAGGACGGATAGTGATTGATCAAGTAGTTATGTGCATGGGACCACTGGATGAAAGAACAGGCATAAATGAAGATGTGCTCTGTTTCTATCCTAGGTTCCTACAGCTAATTCTCAATGATATCTTAACAGATGATGAACGAGAGATCTTTGAAGGTGAAGCCAACCAGGAGTGCATGAGAATGAAGAGCAATGCCATAACCGCTCTCATTAGGAAGGACAACTATCTTCCAGGGGTACCCACTGTTCTCACTGAATATCTAAGAACGGTGCCCCTACCACTTCTACCCCCAGGGGAACAGGTAAATCAAGGTAATATTCCACAACCTGAACCTGTAATGGCACCTGTACCAATGGATGTTGATCCAGAGCCCTCAGTGGCCATTCCTGACCAGGAGGTTGCAAACCCACAACCTCTAACCACGGTCGAAGAGCCTTTGGAAGAGCCAAATGAAAACATAAACGAACCTCCTTCCCCTACTATACCTATTAAAGAACCATCCATGAGTGTAGAGGGAGATAGTGCCAAAGCAGCACCACATAAGGAGATACACCCTTCAACAGCAGCTCTGCCTTCCTCTAAAAGGAGAAGAACAGAAACTGAGGCAACTGCTGATACTTCATTTCTCTCATTCAAAGAGCCCTTTACTGATTTTTCTGATGCTGATTGGGCTACGCTAACGAAAGCAATATCTGAACCAATAGCTCAATCAAGTAAGGAAGAATTGAAGGAAGCAACTGGTGTTCCGACCATATTACGGTCAGGTTCACTGGTTGAAGGTTCTTAGAACCAAGGGTCTTCACAGACGTCGAGAGAAGGCTTTGACCTAAATGCACAATCTAAAAGGTCATTGTCTACCTCCCCAGATGGAACATATCTGGATCCTGCGCGTAAAGGGTCTGACGTAGGTGCAGATCGGCAACTCGTTGACAATGAATCAATTAATATTGAGGAGTCAACTGAGGTGAAGTCTTTACAGACTCACGGGGAAGATTCGGGATCTCTGCTGTTAAAAGAGCCTGTTTCTAACCCCCTAGAGATTCAAACTCTAGATCCTTCAAAGGATATATCATCTAAGGATGATCAGCAACTTGGTTTATCCAAGGACGGGGACTTGCGAAGCCCCATTGCACCACCGGTGACCTCCTTAAGGATGGCTACGGTGATCTCTTCTGCAGGTACAATCAGCACAAAGGATTTGAGTGAAACAAAAACACTTACACCTGGCCTGAGTGGGAAAGGAAAAATGATTCAAACACCGACAGAAACGTTGAGTGTACACCCAGAGCCAAATGTGAGGAGTGACACCCTAACCCTACCTAATATTGATGATCTGCTGTTACCAACAGAAAGAGAGCTACAAGTTCAATCTTCCCTCAAGGAGATGACAGTTCGAGACAAAGAAGGAAATCCACTTTTCAAGGTTCCACTGCGACCTTCCTTTGACCAAGGGATCTCCTCCAGTCAAGACAATGTTTCTTTAAAGTCTATTCAAGAGAAAGTTGACTTGGCTGCAGCTGATTCCAGAAGAACATTCAGGGTCATTGGCAGTGCATCTGGCACTATAACAGGTACGAAGCAGGCAGTGGACTCCTTAAAGAAGGAAGCTATGGAAGAACTAGTCGAGCTGAGGATGGACGTCAGGGAGTTAAAGATGGATTCATGAATGAAGTAACTGCACTGTCTCAAGGACATGAAGCTTTGAAAGAAGACGTTCTGGTTATCCGGGATGGTCAAGCGCGGGTAAAAGATGCAATGGATTCCCTTTCACGAGTGGAGTCTAAGCTAAACAAGAGGCTGGATCACATGGAAAAGACTACCAACTCAAGATTGGAGAACATTGACCTGTCGCTAGCTTCTATAAATGAGTTTAATAAGCAGCTTATGGATTTCTTGGAGAATCAAGGTGACGGAGTACAGTCTATATGGAGTATGCTAAAGAACCAACAATCTGGACAACCTGGTTCTTCATATCAACAACCTGATCCTTCTAATTTCTTTTATGCTGAGGATGCTTTTATCGAG
Source organism: Heracleum sosnowskyi (assembly GCA_030848705.1). Taxonomy (NCBI): domain Eukaryota; kingdom Viridiplantae; phylum Streptophyta; class Magnoliopsida; order Apiales; family Apiaceae; genus Heracleum; species Heracleum sosnowskyi. Next base: position 18,539,161 of record CM061237.1, read on the forward strand.
GATTCCTCAACTAAGGGGGAGAAAGTTGGAGAGGGGGTGAAGGATAAATGGGGAGTTTGGGAGACTGTTGAGGCTATTCCAATCAGACAGTACTGGATTGAGGAGCTTGTAGAGGAAGATAAGAAAAGTGAAGAGGAATTTGAGGTCATGCATGAGCAACCTATTCAAGAGGAGCATGAGCCATATTATCCGGAGCCAATAGAACATCCTATCTTGGATGATGATATGGAAGAAGCAAATTCTCTATCACCTGAAGAAGAAGCTGCCTTGGACGCAATAAGAGCTCAGAGAGCTGCAATAGATGCCAGGCAAGCTGAGAAGGAGAAACAGCAAGCAATTCTGAGAAGTGAAAAGCTAAAGAGAATGAAGGTGTATAATGAAGTGAGGAAGAAGAAGATGATAGATCTGGCAAAGAAAGATGGTACTGAATGGGAAATGGCTTATAAAACCTTTTGTGGAGTTGAAGACGGATTACAAGTCAACGACAATGCGGAGGTGGAAGTCATTATTCAGGACATCAGAAGTGCTAATCTTGAAGATCAGACTTACTTTAAAGCACTGAGAAGCTCTATAATCTGTCTGAATGCTGGGGTTAAAGCAAATGGTGCCTGGAGCTTATTAATCAGTTTTCTGGAGAAAGGTACATTTGTGATTTCTACTAAGTTTTTAGAACAGAGGACATATACAGAATTGCAGGCTATACTCATCAAGATCCAAAGAACCACAAGGCTAAATGAACTGCTCCGTGAGCATGTTAAGGAGATCGTGATGAAAGTCAGTCCAGAGATTACTGAAGATCCTCCAATGGTTAGATTCATGACGAATGACTTGTTCAGAATCTGCTATTTGGCTGAGGACAAACTGAGGGACTACCCAAGCAACTATCTAATCTCAGTTGAGAAGTATCTTAGATCCACTGGATTCTCATCAACGGAGAAGGACAAAGCAGCAGACACTCTTAGAAGATTTCTAATGGAGAATGTTCCTTACTATAGGAAAAGAGTGGAAAGAGGATTAGAAGTGCATACCAGACTGCCAAACATGCCAAAGCTGAACAAGAAAGATGTTAACATTGCATGGTTATGGGCTGGAGTGGGTCAAGAGGTTGAATATATTGGAAGACACATCCAAGGAGCAATCCTTAAACCTGGAGAACCACTGCACTATCTATCAGTGATTGATTATCAAGCTGCTAACTCCGATCCAATGATTGAAGAAGGTGAGATTGGAATGGACTGAATGATGAAGCAAAGAACAAGAAAACTATCAACTCAGACTAGAGGAGCAACTTCATTGTATAAAGTTTAATTGTTTTTTGATTTATGAAATCTGGAAATGTATATATATCTGATCCAGAATGCATTGATATTATTAAGCTGTCTTACTTTAAGTAGTTTAATGTTTCCTTAGTTAGTTGAGTTATCCTCGAAGTATTTGCTTGTCGAACTCTATCCAATCAAATAGGGGGAGATTGTAAAGCATAATGTAACATAAGATGTAAAAGAGATAACTACAACTCAACAAAGGACAAGACAGACAATAGTATTAATAGAAGCACAGGAATCCAGAATCAGAGAAGAAAAGGTAAACTCAAAAAATCAAAATACGTTATGTATTCTTGAAGTCCGTAAACAGGTCACGGAAAGAAGTTCATGAAAATGTTCAAGCCTCAGTGACAGCAATAGAAACAAGAATTTGAAGACGACAGAAGTATGTGAATGATTTAGGGTTCAGTACCACGGGATTCCAGTGATGAAGCAACCAGAACGACAAGGGACGTATCAGCAGCAATGTATTGAAGACATAAAATAAGAATTGATCAAGTGTTATTCATCTGTGAACCAGACCAGTTGCACTAGGTGACGGCATTGAAAAGATCAAGTTGTTTTATCGTCTCCGAAGAAATTGATACAGTTTATTTCTTAAACACCCAGGAGCTCAGTGGAATCATTAATGAACAAAAGACAAGAAAAGGAATTCGATAGTTTTTCTTATTAGAAAACTATCGAATGGTAGGTAAAGTGATTAATTGAAAACCAAAATAAGTTAATTTGGTATTCGATAGTTTTAATTAAAAAACTATCGAATGGTGAATTAACTTAATTAATTCGATGGTTTTTAAATCCATTCGATGGTTTTTAATTCATGGAGAAGGTGAAAAGAATTACTTGTCTGACAGGTTGAAGAAGATCCAACGGCCAGGATTGTTTCTACAATTCTAATTCGATGGTTTTTCTAAACAAAGCCTACAGTTAATACAGAGTGAAGAAGGTGTCTTCTTCAGTTAAGGGCATTCAACACAGACACATAACTGAGAGAGAGAAGAGCCGGAGAAAATTATCAGAGAAATTAATAGTGCTCAGAACTTGATTATTGTTGTGTATTTGTGTTACCTTAAACTCATTGACGCTAATCTACGGATTAGAAATTGTAGCACCCCTCGAGGTTTATATTTATAAAAAGATATATTCCCCGAAACTTGATTTGGTTTGGTGTGTTTGATTTCGTTATAGAACTGAAAGATTAATCCGCGAATGAAATTAAATTATTTGTGAGTATCGTATTCAACCCCCCCTTCTACGATACTTTGGACCTAACATCCTCAGACCAACGAACACCAACTGTAGCACACAACTTAGTAACAATGGAGGCATGAGGAATCGCCCCCGTTGTAACACCCTTCAAAAACTTCACAATACTCCTATGAAGGAGCTCTCCAAGATCAATGTACTCTTCATTCAGAATACCAAAAAGAACAATAGCCATTTCCACCGTAACCTCATGCGAATGCGAAGAAGGCAAAATATTAGCACATAAAAATAAATTCCAAGCCCTCGCATACCTGTTCATCGCAGAAGCCGGGAAAAGAATCGGCTCAGTGGTGCCAGCTTTGTACTTCCAAGCTGTGCCTGGAACACATATCTCCCCAAGAATATACTCGAGATCAAGATCATCCCGAGTCTTCAAAGACCAATCATCTTCACCCCTCTTCCTCTTAGGCAAATTCAAAACCCGATGAATCGCCTTAGCAGTATAGTCCACTGTCAATCCCCGAACCACACTATAACCGTTCTTGTAGGCTTTAGCATTAGCATAAAATTTTCGCACAATAGACAACGGGACCGGCTCCGGCGCCTCACAAAAGGATTCCCAACCCCTCTTCGTAATCATACTGAATAGATGCCCATCAGTGGGTTGAGGCAAAAATCCCCTTTCTTTAGCCACGGCTTTGGATAACAACCAAGTGAATTCCAATTGAGCCTCCGGAGAAGAAAACTTCTCACCCCCAATACCAACACTTGACTCATCTTCAGATGAAGAGCGACGAGTGCTGCTACTACCCGCTAATCTACCTCTCTTTGGCGGAGCCATGGAATTAGGATAAGATGAAAGTATATGTAAAGATGTGTATATATAGATTTGAGAGAGAGAATGAGATAGATGAGTTTAGGGGCTAGGGATTGTAAAATAGGGTTGGGGATAGATATGGTTATGATTATATAGGGTGAAAAACAAATAAAAACTGAATTTGGGGGATTTTTCACTTTTTTCCTCGTTTTTTTATTTTTCTGGACAGGGACTGGGCGCGGGTGCGCTACCTTTCTGCCAAATTTTTTTTTTTTTGATTTTTTTTTAAACATGAAAAATACTTACAACAATAGCATGGGTTGCCTCCCATGAAGCGCTCGTTTTACGTTAATAGCTTGACGTGATACCTGACTCCTTAATCAGCTGAAACAAGAACCGCGGTTTCCACCTCGCGATTCACCCGTTCACCAAAATATGGTTTTAACCTCTGACCATTGACCTTGAATGCTTCATCCGGTGACTTATCAAAAACTTCCACTGCACCATGTGGGAACACTGTTTTGACCGTGAACGGCCCCGACCATCTTGACTTGAGTTTACCAGGAAAAAGCTTGAGACGAGAGTTAAAAAGCAAAACTAGTTGGCCAGGAACAAAGGACTTTTGCACCAACTTCTTATCATGCCATCTCTTTACCTTCTCCTTGTATAACTTGTGATTTTCATAAACCTGAAGACGGAACTCATCCAACTCATTAATCTGAGGCATTCTTTTCTCACCAGCAGCCGACAAATCAAAGTTCAACTTCTTCAATGCCCAATATGCCTTGTGCTCTAGCTCGGCAGGCAGATGACAAGCCTTCCCATACACCAACTAAAATGGTGACGTACCCAACGGAGTCTTGTAAGCTGTTCTATAAGCCCAAACAGCTTCATCAAGCTTCAACGACCAATCCTTCCTTGAAGGATTTACCACCTTCTCTAGAATACGCTTGATCTCCCTGTTAGAAACTTCGGCTTGGCCATTTGTCTGAGGGTGATAGGCAGTAGCAACACGATGATTGATATTATACCTAGCCATCAAAGCTGTGAACTTGCGGTTACAAAAATGCGTACCCTCATCACTGATGATTACCCTCGGAGTTCCAAAACGCGTGAAGATTTGCTTATGCAGAAAACTCAGCACCACTTTAGCATCATTGGTCGGTAAAGCTTTCACCTCGACCCATTTAGACACGTAATCCACTACTAATAGTATATACTGATTATTGCACGACAAAACAAACGGTCCCATGAAATCGATTCCCCACACATCGAAAATCTCCACTTCAAGCAGCATATTAAGAGGCATCTCATTCCTCCTAGAGATATTACCAACCCTTTGGCATCGATCACATCTCAACACAAACTGATGAGCATCTTTAAACAGAGTCGGCCAGTAGAATCCTGCCTGAAGTACTCGAGTAGCTGTCTTCTCTCCACCATAATGACCTCCATAAGTGGTGGAATGGTAATCTTGCAAAACACCCTCAGTTTCACTATAAGGAATGCATCTCCTTATCATCTGATCAGCTCCCTGTCTAAATAAGAATGGCTCGTCCCAACGATACCACTTCAAATCATGCAGAAACTTCTTCCTTTGAGCATACGAAAATTCAGCTAGGATGACATTACTCACAAGATAGTTCACAATATCTGCAAACCATGGTTCTTCATCTTGCACCCCAAAAAGTTGCTCATCAGGAAAAGATTCATTGATTAGAGTCTTATCCCCTGCATACTTACTGTGGTCTTCCAATCGTGACAAATGATCAGCCACCTGGTTCTCTGTACCCTTCCTATCTTTAATCTCCAAATCAAACTCTTGCAGCAAAAGAACCCAACGAATCAACCGAGGCTTTGAATCTTTCTTAGAAATTAGATAACGAATGGTTGCATGATCAGTATAGACTACTACCTTCGTCTCAAGAAAGTACGACCTGAATTTCTCAAAACTATACACAATTGCCAAAAGTTCCTTTTCTGTAGTAGTGTAGTTCAGCTGAGCATCGTTGAGGGTTTTGCTAGCATAGTAAATCACATGAAACACCTTGTCCTTTCTTTGCCCAAGAACAGCTCCCATCGCATAGTCACTAGCATCACACATCAACTCAAAAGGTTCATCCCAGTCAGGTGCAGTGATAATAGGTGTAGTAGTCAACTTCTTCTTCAACAGCTCGAAAGCAGCTAAGAAATCTTCATCAAACTTGAAAGGAACATCCTTTTCCAACAAACTACGTAAGGGTTTAGAGATTTTGGAGAAGTCTTGAATGAATCGCCGATAGAAACCTGCATGACCAAGAAAACTGCGAATTCCCTTAACTGAAATTGGTGGAGGAAGATTTTCAATTGTCTCCACTTTGGCCTTATCTACTTCAAGCCCCTTGCTAGAAACCTTATGCCCAAGAATGATTCCTTCTTGCACCATGAAGTGACATTTTTCCCAGTTGAGCACCAAATTGGTCTCAACACACCTTTTCAGCACCATGCCAAGATTCTGTAGGCACTGGTCATAAGAAGTTCCAAAAACTGAGAAGTCATCCATGAACACCTCCACATTAATGCCAATCATATCTGAGAAAATGGTCATCATACACCTCTGTAAAGTTGCTGGTGCACCACAGAGGCCGAAAGAAACGCGACGGAACGCAAAAGTGCCAAAAGGACATGTGAATGTGGTCTTCTCCTGATCCTCTGGAGCAATACAAATCTGATTATAACCTGAATAACCATCCAGAAGGCAATAGAACTCATGACCAGCCAACCTGTCCAGCATCTGATCAATGAACGGAAGAGGGAAGTGATCTTTTCTGGTGGCTTTATTCAGCTTTCGGTAGTCCATGCAAATTCTCCACCCTGTAACTGTACGAGTAGGGATGAGCTCATTCTTATCGTTTGCAACTACTGTCATGCCTCCTTTCTTAGGCACACATTGTACCGGACTCACCCATGAACTGTCTGAAATAGGATAGATAATGCCTGCATCCAGCCACTTAAGAATTTCTTTCTTCACCACCTCTTTCATGATAGGATTGAGCCTTCTTTGAGGATCCACTGTTGGCTTACTTCCTGGTTCAAGCGGAATCTTATGCATGCAATACGAAGGGCTGATTCCCTTGATATCCGCTATGGTCCAACCAATTGCTGACTTGAACTCTCTCAGAATTCGCAAAAGTTTTTCTTCTTCACTACCTGACAAGTTAGATGAAATAATCACAGGTAAAGTAGATGCATTACCTAAGAAAGCATACCTCAAGTGCTCCGGTAGTGGTTTAAGTTCAAGAGTAGGAGCTTCTTCAATAGATGGCTTAAGACGCTCCTGAGATTTCTTTAGCTCTGCTATGCCAAGAGAATCGAATGGCATATCAATCTTTCTTTTCCAAGGAGAGGCATTCAAATACTGCAATTGCTCTTCTCTTTCTTTGTCTTCCGTCTCAGAATCCCCTATCAGTACATTTTCCAAGGTGTCTGACTTTAGCAATTTCTCAATCTCCGTGTACACCGCAGACTCAACCAAGTCCACTGAAAAACATTCTTCTTCCTCTGTAGGGAACTTCATTGCATTGAACACACTGAAGGTGACATTCTGGTCATGCACCCTCATTGTAAGCTCTCCTTTCTGCACATCGATCAAAGTACGGCCTGTAGCCAAGAACGGCCTTCCCAAGATAATAGGAATCTTCTTATCTTCCTCAAAGTCCAGAATAACAAAATCAGCAGGGAAAATGAGCTTATCCACTTTAACCAAAACATCCTCCACTATACCCCTTGGATATGTGATCGACCGATCAGCCAGCTGTAAGGACATGTTTGTAGGTTTAGGCTCAGGCAGTCCAAGTTGCATGTAGACAGACAACGACATCAGATTAATACTGGCTCCCAAGTCGCACAAGCACTTGTTGAAAGATAGATTGCCGATAGTACACGGTATGGTGAAACTTCCTGGATCCTTGAGTTTTGGAGGTAACTTCTGCTGTAGGATAGCACTGCACTCTTCAGTTAGAGCGACGGTCTCCAAATCCTCGAGTTTCAACTTCCGAGATAGAATACCCTTCATGAACTTTGCGTAGCTCGGCATTTGTTCAAGAGCTTCCGCAAACGGTATATTGATCTGCAACTTCTTGAAAACCTCCAGAAACTTAGCAAACTGCTTATCCAACTTCTGCTTCTGGAGACGTTTAGGGAATGGCGGAGGAGGATAGACCTCCTTGATCTCTGTATTCTGCTTCAGAACAGATTTCTCAGTCGAATTGTCACACTTTTCCGCTTCATTTCCCCCCAAACTGGATTTTTCCTCTTTTTCTTCATCTTCTGGCAGAACTTCAGGCGCGGGCGCGCTTCCTAGGGCGCGGGAGCGCCCGCCTTCTGTTGGAAATCCTGAAATTTTCTTCGTTTTGCTCTTTTTCTGAGTTCTGGTCCCCTATAACTTTTCCAGATCGCAAGGTAACTGCTTTAACCTGTTCCTTGACCTCCCTTTTGCCAGGATTAGCTTCCATATCACTAGGGAGAGTTCCCTGTGGTCTATTCAACAAGGCATTGGCAATCTGACCGATTTGATTCTCCAGAGTCTTGATTGAAACAGCTTGGCTCTTGCACATTAGCCTCAATTCCTCCAATTCAGATTTTTCATTAGATGATTGCCCAACATTGCCTTGAGATGTTTGTTGAAAACCTGGTGGTTGATACGGTTGCCTTGGAGCATATTGCTGCTGAAAACCAGAAGAGTTGAATGGCTTAGCTCCAAATTGCTGACCTTGATACTGCTGATACGGTTTTTGTGGCTGATTCTGACCACCCTGATTGTTACTCCAGCTGAAGATAGGATGGTTCCTGTTGTTCGGATGATAGGCATTAGGCACTGGCTGCTGTGATCTTTGGAAATTGCTTACAAACTGCGCCGACTCATTAGATATGGCACATTGAGTCATGTCATGTGCACCTGCACATAGCTCACAAACACTAGCCACCTGCTGAACTCCATAGTTAATCAAATAATCAATCTTCATAGACAAAGCCTTCAGCTGAGCTGCAATTGCTGTAGCTGCATCCACCTTGCCTTGTGATAACCTCTGAGTTGGATTCTGGTATTCATTAGCAGCCATCATCTCAATAAGTTCATAAGCCTCATCGTAGCTTTTAGCCCAAAGAGCTCCACCTGATGCCGCATCAAGCATTGGTCGAGATTGACCTCCCAGACCATTATAAAAACAATTGATCACCATCCAATCAGGCATTCCATGATGAGGACACTTCCTAAGCATCTCCTTGTAACGCTCCCAAGCTTCACATAAAGTTTCTCCAGAATGCTGTGCAAACTGAGTAAGAACATTCCTGATTGTTGCTGTTTTAGCCATAGGAAAGAATTTAGTGAGAAACTTCTGAGCAAGATCCTCCCATGTAGTAATAGAACCTGCTGGTAGAGAGTGCAACCAGCCCTTAGCCTTATCCCTCAGAGAAAATGGGAAAAGTCTCAGCTTCACAGCATCTTCCGACACTCCGTTGAATTTGAAGGTGTCGCAAATCTCGATAAAAACCCTAATATGCATATTAGGATCTTCCGTTGGAGCGCCCCCAAACTGAACTGAATTCTGCACCATCTGAATAGTGCCATGCTTGATTTCAAAAGTATTAGCTGCAATAGCCGGCCTGACAATGCTAGATTGAATGTCATTGATCTTTGGCTGAGAATAGTCCTTCAAAGCCTTCGTTTCTGCTACTGGTTCTCCTATAACTAGACTTAATTCAAGTTCTTCCTTCCGAGATTGAGAACGTGTGCACACGCTCACTAGAGTACCTGAAACTCACCAAACAAAGTAAAATTGATGAAAGAATAATCCGAGTCAGTGAACTTTAACGACCACTGATGACAAGCACATAAACTAAAAAATAACACCGAGTCCCCGGTAGCGGCGCCAAAAACTTGTTCGCACAAAATCACGCAAGCGTACTCGGTCAACAAGTAATATATGAAAGTAGAGTTCGTTCCCACAGAGACTACTTTGGTTACTATAGTTATGCACTTATGCAACAATGTATGGCTATTGTTCAATGCTAAGACAAGTATCAAAGTTTGCGTTTTGATTAACTAAATTAACTAATCAACTTAACAAGATTATAATTAACTAAAGAGATTGTTGTATAATTACTTTTGAGAATAAAACATGGGATCCTAACTTCATTAAATACTTCATCTAGAGCCTTTTGTCTTTAATCAATGTATGTGACGGTTGTGATAACTAATCGGACAACACGAAATCAGTACACGCTACCTTTCAGTATACGTATACCAAACCACTCAAACATCCACAAAAGAGATAGAAGTTGGGCAGACACCAATTATGCTTAGACCCTATATGTCTATAAGATTTGAAAACATAACGGTTTAACGAGCAAGTTATCCATTCAGATTACATAGGGCAGGTAAGATGGTTAAAATCACCTACGAATCATGCATGACAAACATACATAAACCTATGCTAGCATGGCAAGTTCTAAACCTCTATATCCACTTTCGCATTCAATAGAGATTAACAAACAACATAGATGTTAACTACGCATCCAAGAAGAATAAGCACAACCAAACTAGGATATCAATTAGCCATCACACACACATCTTTAAAACAATTAACTACTAAAATCCATAAATAAATCCGTTATAATCCCACGACGACTATTAGTTCATAATCGAACCGTTCATCATCGTGGGTTCTGATGAAAACATGATAATAATAAGTCTAGAATACTGAATAAAAGTGTTAGGGTTTATGAAAGAACAAACGAGAATCCAAAGTATCGCCTAATTAGAAGAATACAAAGAAAAGATGAAAACTAGATCTTCGTAATCAGCCGTCTTCTTGTTCTCATCACCGGTGGATGGATATGTATGTATGTAAGACAATGTATATGGATGTCTCTCTCAGAAATCGTCCACCAAGTGCTTAAATAGGCCTTTCTGCTGACTTGTTGCTGCTGGTTTCCTTTTCAGAATCGAAGTTGCCTTTTTCCAGAATGTTTCAGGGGTGGGCGCGCCTGAAGGGGGTGGCCGCGCTTGAAATGAATTCACCTAGGGCGCGGGCGCGCTTGGAGGGGGTGGGCGCCCTTGAAACATTCTGCCAAATTCTCCCTTTTTCTTTTTCCTCGACAATTCATGTTCTCTTCACTCCGCAACCTCTTGGCTTCTTCAACAATGAACGATTAGCACCACATAACCCTAGAAACTTCACCAAACTGCTGACAAAGCAACTCTGCATACACTAACATAAAACACATCAAAAACACCATGTACTTGAGAACAAAACGATCAATTTAAGCCGATTTAGGGTGTTCCAAATAGATATGAAATCCACTTATCACAATTCTTGTCTTATGAAAAGATCATCCTCATGAAAGAGTGGTGGAAAAGGCTTAACAAAAACTGGACAATCAACATTCTTAAGAACATGTGGATTATTCCTTTTGACAACTGAAGGTGTCACAGGGAATTCCACTATCTTCTTACCAGCTTTCTTGTTATAGTCAAATCCTATTGCAGTTTTATTCTCTATGGCCTGAATATCAATGATCTCCTTAGCAATTAGGGCAGAATTCTTAAAAGCATTCAGTTTCAAATCTAACTCTGAAATCTGCTTCCTGAGGATAGTCTCTATCTCATCATTACACTTGACCTTGTTCTCTAAGTACGCATTATTTTGCTTAAGATCTTCTAATGTGACAGCTACAAGCTCTAGTTCTTCATTTTTAGATTCTAGATTTTTAATCTTAAGAACTAGTTTAGTATTTTCCATTTCAGATGCTAGCATGCTTGTGTGTACATTAAACAATTCTACACTTAGATCTTGCACAGTTTTCTTGTACTCAGAGTTAGACATATCAATTATAGTTAAGATAGGTACCTGAGATGATTGTGGTGATTCCTCTGAAGAGTCAACCATTAGGGCAACATTTACATACTCTTCCTCTTCATCCGAATCAGTATCATCCCAGTGATTTCCCTCTGCTATATAAGCTTTCCCTTTCTGCTTTCCAGAGAATGCCTCCAATTGTTGTTTAAGCTTGGCATTCTCTTTCTTCAACTCATCATAAGAATCCTTCTTCTCATAGACATCTTTCTTGTCTCTTGCTTGACGAGGCTTCCGGCATTCAGTGGCGAAATGCCCTAACTCATTGCAATTGTAGCATCTTGATTTGCTTCTATCAATCATGCCAGTCTTGTAGCCTCCCTTAAAGCCAGTCCCTGGTGAATACTTGCTCTTCTGGAATCTGTTGGTTGAGCCCTTGAACTTATACTTAGGGTTTCTCTTGAAACGAATATGACTAAACTTTGCAGCTAAGTACGCCATGGTTTTGTCTTCCATCTGCTCAAGCTCTTCTAGGGTGTAGTAATCACTTTCATCAACACCCAGATTCATAGAATCCATTTCAGCTTCTATAATCACCTCCTTTCCAGCTCTAGGGGTTGGAACCTGAATATCAGAAGTTGTTGGTTCATCCACTACAAGTGCTGCTGATCTCACAAGTGCATTGTGCTTGTTGTCCACTGTCCCTGGTCCGTAGATTATCACTCTTTGTTCTTGCTCCATCTCATAAGTCTTCAACTTGCCATAGATCATCTCTAATGACATCTTTGTGAAGTCAATTCTTTCCCTTATGGATGAGGACTTGTGTTCTACATGATGGGGCAGCGTCATCATGAACTTCCTGTTGGTTTCTCTCAGTGGATAGGTCTTCCCTTTCATTGCCAATTCATTTAGAAGCTTAGTATATTTCTCAAAGACCTGAGTTATACTTTCTACTGGAAGAGACCTAAAAGATTCGTACTGAGAAGTCAGGATGTCCAATCTATTTTCCTGCACGTCTTCAGTTCCTTCCATTATCAAGTTAATGGTATCCCATATATGTTTCCCGCTTGTACAGTTCATCAACTGATAGCTCATTTCTTTGTCTGTGGAGTCTGCTAATATCAACATCAAACCTGTGTCCAATCGAATCAGTTCTTTGTCAGAATTTGTATACTCAGTAATATCCTTAGGTTGGGTGCCTTGAGGAATCCTGCTACCATCAGGAGTTGTAGATTCACTAACTGGTTTCATTGGTACAAACGGTCTGTTCTCTAATATGCCAATATACAACGGATTAGATGCTTTGATAAATAACAGCATCTTCATCTTCCACAAACCGAAATCATCTCTAGTAAACGGGGGAACTTTAATACCAGCAGTTGTCTTTGGAGCACTCATGGTTTCTGAAAATTTCAAATTGTTTAAAATTCAAGAAATTCCAATTAAATGAAAAAATTTGAAAGTTAAAAAATTTGCTTCGAATTTTCACGCTACGTTTGATTTTGGTCTCATTCACCGGATCTGATTTGTACTTCAATCAAGTAGCTCTGATACAAATTATTAGGTCCAAAGTATCGTAGAAGGGGGGTTGAATACGATACTCACAAATAATTCAATTTCGTTCGCGGATTAATCATTCAGTTCTATAACGAAATCAAACACACCAAATCAAACCAAGAGTCGGGGATTATATCTTTTTATAAATATAAACCTCGAGGGGTGCTACAATTTCTAATCCATAGATTAGCTTCAATGAGTTTAATGTTGTATAAAACGAAAAGATCTTTCTGATGATATATGACTCGTCAGAAATGAACTTATAACGAATCGGGAATCAAATTAAACATTTGCTGATTAACTTCTCAATAATACTGAAAAACAGGATCTGATTATGTTTTGTGATTTCGAGAATAGATCGAAACATAATCTCAGAAAACACCAGGAACGAAAGCGGTAGGAAATCGCAAAAGCTTTCCGGATCATAAAAAATCATCAAAATCTGACATGTATTAAATTTACTATGAATTTTATAAGATAACTTATTTGTACGGACAAAATCATAAAAAAACTTATCTTGATTTTTAATAGAACCACGAACCACCGCCTCCGCCGTTCAGCTCCTCCATTAAAGTAGCTCCAGATCCATAATAACCCCCCATGCGTATTGATTATATTGATTGTCCTCCACAATCAAAAAATTATCCCCTCCTTCTAGCGCCAATTGTTAACGAAGGAATTTGGTGATAACAAATTTCGGGGATTGCTGGAATAACAAAATTATAAAAATAGGGGGATTTGGGATATTTGGATGTTTGGGGCTGGACTTGAAAGGCGTCTCGACTTGTTAGATGTGTCGGATCCTATTCCAAGATGCCTGCGTACCCTGTTTATATATAGGGATCAAACCAACGCAGTTCTGTGATAAGATAGTGTTTTTAATCTCTGTGATTGTTAAGGGATATATTGAGATAAGTTGATTTTATCTTTTTAGAGTTATATTACCGTTGTGATTCTTTCCTGATTTGAAAGAATCGTTTGGAGATATTTTCCGTTATTGATTGATTGATATTGATTCTTTCCTCGTTTCAGAGAGAGGATATTACTAACTTGGGAATTAAGCAATAATTATTAATAGATTAATATTGGGAAATTAGGAGATAATTGAGGCAACCGAAAATATGGCGTAAGACTGTATAACTCATTTACATTGTGATTGTATTGTCGAATATATACCTTGGAAGAGAAAGAAATGAAAATAATTTTATTCCTCCCTTTCATGTAATTACTAGATTCTTTAATGAACGTGGGACAAAAATACCAGGATAAAATATTAAACAATTTCATTTCAAATTTGATTTGTGTGGATGAAAAGCGATGAAAAGCTCTAAAGAGCATAAAAAAGAAAAACAATCCTATTTTTAAACTTCATGTTCTTTTAATGAGAGTTACTATAAGATTAAATTACTAGATGATTTCTATATATTACATAAATTTGATTTCTATATATTACATAAATTCGTACACATTCAAAGAAGTGGTCTATATGTATTATACACTATTATCTACACAACATATTTATATGTTGTGAAACATCTTATTTTTTATGCTTATATGAACCAGTAAATCAAATTATTTATAAATTAAAACAGTGACATTATAATAAAATATGTATGATTAAAATATATATAATTACACCAAAATATATTTTTTTAAGTAAAAAAATGAATTTATGTGAATTGCTAGAAGATGACCCGTGCCTCGCACGGGTTATTATGCTTGTATGGTCTAAGAGCTCTAACATCGTGAATAAAACCAAAACCAAAAGTCATAGTAATGTGTTGCCCAGTAATAATCTATTGTAGAAGGGGGGTTGAATACAATAGTATAAGATAATCGACTTCTTAATGTATATATCACAAATATGAAAGAAAGATAACAGCTTTATTAAATCTGATATAAAACTGTTACAAACTCTCTCAAGAAATTCTTATGTTCTTGAGAGCTGCTAGCTTACAAAAACTCTCTCAAGAAATTCTATGTTCTTGAGAGCTGCTATTCGATTATGTTCTCCTTCGTGTTGTGTACATAAATCGAAACCAAAACTGTGTTTATATACTACACAGTTTCTCTATCAATGATAAGTCCTAATCAATTACAAAGATTGAAACCTATCCATAATTGATAGCTACATACTACAAACCAGGAACCGACAGAATAAACTTCCATGTTTAACTAGACTCCAAATATAACTCGAAGTAGGAATCCTGATCAGCTTCCAGTCCTGATGATCAATCCTGATCCCAGTCCTGATATGTATCTTGATCCTGACGACCATGTAATCCTGATGACGTCAGCAATCCTGATCAGTTGAGTCTAGCTCCTGGCGATCATTGAATTCTGATCTAACAATCTCCCCCAATCTCATACTTTGTGAAATAAAGTATAGATTCCTAAGATTCAATGATGTCAAAAAAACATATATACAAAATGTACAGTATCTGCAGCAATAACTTATCTGTTTAAATTCTCTGATAGAACAACTTCATCTTCAAGAAGTTGGATAACAAATTTTCTTCTTTTTCTTCAAGAATTTGAATCAGTCTTTCCTTAAGATTTCTGAGTTCTTCATCTTCCTCATTAATCTGGTAGATAGCTGCTCTGAGATTCAATATGGAGCTTTTCTGAAGACTATGTTCTTCAAGCAAAAGATAAGCAATTTCCATCCCATCAGGATTGAGAGTAAGTTGAGTCATGCCAAAAGTTACTTCTTTAACAACAGTACCCCTTTGCATTTCCACATCCTGACCTCTTTGATTTAAGTACATGGGAGTATAATTACCATTGAAATTACTGTTTCCATCCAGTCTTCTTCTTATTGTTGACAAAATAATGTCACTCCATTCCTTGCACATTTGATTCTTCGATCTCAAAAGATAATGAACATATTTCAGTTCCTGTGTAGTTGTCATCAGCAGATCTTGAATAGATAAAATCTTCACACTACCATCTTTCATGAAGTACAGAAGCTTTTCTTTCTTGTCAAAACCATCATGACAATCTATAACTATATCAACAGCTAGTAAATTGTTCAGGTTTTCAGAAGTTAAAGTACCTCCAATTTCAGTTAAGGAGTAAGGATCAACATATGACGTATTTATATATTCAGCATCCCTGTGTCCAATACCTCCTCTTGAATTACTTGTCAATTGCTTCAGATTTGAAAACATCTTTAACCAGAGTGCTTTTGATCTAACCATCCCAGATAAATCAACAACACTTGAAGCGCTTGTAATAATTCCTCCAGACTGAAAATTGATAAGTGTATCACAACTTAGTGTGCTAATATGTTTCCACTTCTTATCATTTTCCTTTTCAAAAGCATAGCTTCTTTCCAGTTAAGATTCTTGTCTGCTTGGGTTCCTCCACACTCTTCTGTTTGAGAGTTTAAGCCTTTGTACATAGAGATTGAAATCTCTATTTGTTGATCTTGTAATTTCACTTCTTCTAGCTTCTTCTTCTTCATCTACTTCCTTGTTGTGTAAATCAACCACAGTAGATAAAATTATCAAGTCAATCTCTTGCATAATTTCAGAATCATCAGGATCTTGAATATTATCAGGAACAACATCAGGATTAAATTCTTCAATTTGATTTGTATTGCATAGAGTTGATTTTCTTGATTTTCTTCTCAATTCAGGTTCTTCTTCAATATTTCCATCATCACCAAAAGTAGATCTGTCAGGAACTACTAGAGTTTGAATAGGTTCAGGAATTTCTTCAATTCTTAACCCTCGAGACCTTGTCTGTCTAGGTATTGTTTGAGTTGAAGAACCTCTTCTACTTCTTCTAGCTCCTCTCCTACCTCTGCCTCTCCTACCTCTAGCAGGAGCAGGAATATTAAAGCTTTCCATCATTTCTCTCTGTTGTCTTAAGAATTCTTCATGTGAGAGATCAGGATATTCTTCACTTGCTGTAGAGAGTGCTTTTCTTGCATATAATTGTTGAACTCTTTTATCAGTGTGATATAGAGTAACAATTCTGCCATCTTTTGTAGAAAACTTCTGGAATAAATTTGATGCATCTTCAGGATTATCAATAAAAATATCTTCATCACCTTCAGGAATTGTAGCAAGAGTATGTCCATGACCAGGTGTCAGGATTTGTTCTTCCGTCGGGATCTGAGATTGCACCAACGTTCTTACTGTCTTAACTCCAGAATCAGAAACATGAGTTGACTGCGTTGTTTGACTTTGTGAAGTTTGAATTGTAGACTTCATAACAGCAGCATCAGAGGTTTCTCCTTGTATCACTTTGTCACAACCATCATCTCCAGTATCATCATCATTATTCCTTAATACTAGATCAGGTGTGCATTTTGTCTGACTAACCTTCTCCCCCTTTTTGACATCAGGATTTGACAATAAATTCAAAATTAAGGAAAGAGAGGCTTGAATGTCAGTTAATTTGGTATCCAGAGAATCAATCCTTCTGTTGATAGAGGTTTGTTCAGAAATAACAGATTTCACTTGGGATTCTACTACCCTTAGCTGAAAAGCAGTAGGCACCTTTGTAAAATTTTGAGAAATATCATTCCTCACCAACTCAGTTGAATTCTTGATAGAATCAATCTCACTTTTTAGACTTTTGGATAACAGAGTTGTAGCCTTCAGATGATTCTTCAAGTCTTGATTCTCTATAGATTTCACTGCATCATAGGCATGTTCCAAAGCAGAAGAATAACTTACAGATTCAGCAGATCTGTGCCATGAATTGTTCCATTCATTCTGTCTAAGTGCCTCAGCAGGATTAAAGGAAGGAATAGAAAAATCTTGTCTCTGATCTTTCCCAGTGGAATCTTTGCCAGCCATATATGTACTTGATGAACCAAAATTAGTTCCAAGACTAATTTTGAGTGCTGTAGCAAGTTGTTCCTTCTCTTTTCGATTCTCATCATCATCACTATCATCAGAGTCATCATCATCAGTACTATGAGTAACATCAGGATCAGGAATAGCTATACCTTTCATTTTATCCTGTGAATCTGCGATAGGATGATCCATTGGTCTTGAACGAAGTGGCTGTATCAGGATAGGTTCAACATCAGGAGCACCACTAGCGTCAGGATGAACACCGTCAGGATTTGATATGCTTGCATCAGTATTTGCTACCAATGGTTCTTGTGGAGCTTGAGGTTCAGAAGCTTTTTCAACACTTGGAGTCAAAGGTTCTTGTGTGCTTCCCTCATTGACAGTGTCCTCGACCAATCTTTGAACTTCATCTGCACCAGAAATCCCTTGAGCATTGTCAGGAAATTTCTCAGAAACTGTAGCTTGGCTTGCATCTTCACTTTGAGAAGATGGTTCTTGTGTAGCTGGAATGTCGATGTCTGCATTCTCCCTTTGAGAAAATGGTTCTTGTGGGACCATTCCACTAGCTAAGCCTTCACTCAAACTTTGATTGAGTGGTTCTTGTGTGGCTGGATCATCAGAAAGAGCTGCTGAACCACTTTGAGTT
The DNA here is from genome assembly GCA_030848705.1 of Heracleum sosnowskyi. Classification (NCBI taxonomy): domain Eukaryota; kingdom Viridiplantae; phylum Streptophyta; class Magnoliopsida; order Apiales; family Apiaceae; genus Heracleum; species Heracleum sosnowskyi. The sequence goes on from CM061237.1 coordinate 18,557,358, forward strand.
CAGGTTCTTATGGGCTTGATCCTTTCAGTTTCTTCTGTCTCTGATAGACTAACTCTTCTGCCTTCCTTAGCTTTTCCATTGGATGTTTTATCCCAAGATTGGAAGCAGCAGCACCATACTTCTCCCATGAAATATCAACATGTCTTTTTGTTGGAGAGTCCTGTACTGGAGAGTCTGAAATATTAACCACTTGACTTGGTGCAGCATCAGGAATACTAACATCAGGATTTGCTTGAGCAGTTGAAACTGATTGCTCATTCAGAATAGAAGTGTCCTGTACATCAGTATCCTGCTTCTTTTCTAAAGGAATATGATACCTGCTTTTTGATAACTTCCTTTTCTTCTGTGGTGTAGACAATGAAACCACAACTGCAGTAGCAGTATCAGCAACTTCCTTATTCACATTCATCACAGAGGATATAGGTAAGTCATCCTCTGAATCAGTCTCATCCCTGAGCACTAAATTTCTTTTAACAGAAACAGCCTCACCTCCCTTTGCAGCTTTCTTCACCAGGACCCCTTGTACACCCCCTTGTAACTTCTTTTTAGTGATAGGTGTAGAGGAAAAGTCCTTGGAACCTGATTGCCTTCCTGACACATCAGTTCTAGCTGACTTCTTTGCTTTTACAACTAAAGTCTTTTGAGAGACATTAGAGGTGGAAGTTGATTGTTTAGACTGTTTAGGATGAATGCTTGGGTTAGGAACAAGGTGTGATTGGCCTTGCCCCATAGCATTAGAAATTAAACCATAACGAGTAGGCATTTTCCTATGCAAGAAAAACCTAACCTCATCAGGAATAAAAGCATTTCCTATGAAACCATTTGCCTTATCAGGATTGAAAAACGCAAAAAAATTTAATATGAAGTAAAATAAAATTTTATTTATGAAAACAAAATTTTATTTTGACAATCCTGATAAATGCTGTTTTTTTAAAAAAATGATTACAAAACAAATAGCATAATACCCATGTAACCATTCTTACCAATTACCGAGGCAAAGTAATTATGAGAAACTGAACAGTCACCTCGATAAACAAAAATGACCCTCTCCAGAACTGTTAAGCATAAACATCATATATCTATTAAAACACAAACCCTCTCCAGAGAAAAACTTACGAAAACCTTTCACCTTCTTTGTTTTTCAATGGCTGCCAATCAACAACCAAACAACATACCTGATGCTGAGCTCGATATCATATGGCAAGAGATGGAAGAGGCTCTTGCTGACATTGAGAATTAAGACTGAAAACTTAATCAAAGACTAAGTAAAAATCTTATTTTCCAGAGTTTACCAGAAGTGTTAATGACAAAGTAGCATAGAACCTCTGGTTTTCATACCAGCTTCAACATCTGAGCATCAGGATTTGACCAGTTGACTTCCTGTCAGGATTGCATCCTATCAGGATTTGATCAACGAAAACATACCTTTCTGAATAACCATCAGAATTTGACAGTTATCAGGATTTCCTCTCTGTAGCTTTCCTCAGAAATTCTCAAAGTTCATCATTCCAAGTTCATTCACCAATTTATTGAAAGTAGCTTCAGGTAGTGGCTTGGTGAATATATCAGCTAGTTGTTGATCAGTAGGAACAAAGTGAAGTTCAATTGTTCCTTCCAGAACTTGTTCTCTTATGAAGTGATATCGAATACTGATGTGTTTAGTAAGAGAATGTTGAACTGGATTTCCTGTCATTGCAATAGCACTTTGGTTATCACAATAGATAGGGATCTTTGAGTATGACAGGCCATAATCTAACAACTGATTTCTCATCCACATTATCTGAGCACAACAACTTCCTGCAGCAATGTACTCAGCTTCTGTAGTTGAAGTGGAAATGGATTTTTGCTTTTTACTGAACCATGAAACTAGTCTTCCACCCAAAAACTGACAGCTTCCTGAAGTACTTTTCCTGTCTATTTTGCATCCTGCAAAATCAGCATCTGAATAACCACACAACCCAAAATCTGATTCCCTTGCATACCAAAGGCCAAGAGAAGAAGTGCCTTTGAGATATCTGAAAATTCTTTTGACTGCAATCAGATGGGGTTCTCTAGGTTTTGCTTGAAATCTTGCACACAGACAGGTTGCAAACATGATATCTGGTCTACTTGCAGTGAGATACAATAAAGAGCCAATCATTCCTCTGTAGTGAGTTACATCTACCTCAGCACCTTGATCAGGATCAAGTTTGGTAGCTGTAGCTATGGGAGTTGTAGCAAGAGAACTATCTTGCATGTTAAACCTTGTCAATAAATTCCTTGTATATTTAGACTGATTGATAAAAATCCCTTCATCAGTCTGTTTAACTTGAAGACCAAGAAAGTAACTCATTTCTCCCATCATGCTCATTTGATATCTTGACTGCATAAGCTTGGAAAACTTTTCACAAAGCTTATTGTTTGTTGACCCAAAAATGATATCATCAACATAAATCTGAACTAACAACAAGTCCTTACCATGATTCAAATAAAATAGAGTTTTATCAATAGCACCTCTTTTGAATCCACTTTCCAGTAAGAATAGAGCTAAAGTTTCATACCATGCTCTTGGAGCTTGCTTTAGTCCATAAAGTGCCTTATCCAATCTGTAGACATGATCTGGATATAGTTAGGATCAATGAAACCAGGAGGTTGCTCAACATAGACTTCTTCCTCCAGTTCTCCATTTAAGAAAGCACTTTTAACATCCATCTGAAAAACCTTGAATTTCTTATGTGCTGCATAAGCAAGAAATATCCTGATGGCTTCTAGTCTTGCAACAGGAGCAAAAGTTTCATCATAATCAATCCCCTCTTGTTGAGAATACCCCTTTGCAACTAGTCTTGCTTTGTTTCTGATTATTACTCCATCAGAATCAATCTTGTTCTTGAAAATCCACTTTGTACCAACAATTGATCTATTCTTTGGTCTTGGTACTAGTTTCCAGACTTCATTTCTTTCAAATTCATTCAGTTCCTCTTGCATTGCAGTAACCCAATCAGCATCTCTAAGTGCATCTTCAACTTTCTTTGTCTCCTCTTTGGATAGAAAGTTATTGTATAGACATTCATTTTGAGTTGAACTTCTTGTTTGAACACCTGCATCAGGATCCGCAATGATCAAATCAGGAGTATGACTTGCAGTCCATTTCCTTGCTGGTGTTAAATTGTTTCTTGAAGTAGATGCTCCCCCTGGATTGGTGTTATCTTGACTTGAAGAACTTGCTTGATTTGAAGCTCTCCCTGAATTATTGTTATGTCCTCCTGATAAGCTATCAGGATCATCACTTGAATCAGTATCTGAAGAATTATGTCCTGATGATTGAGTTGTTTCTGAACTTGTAGTAGAATGTTGTTGCTCCCCCTCAACATTAGCACTACTAGAAGTATCACTATTGATTGCATCATCAGCATTTGCACCATCAGCATCTGGTGTGACATCAGGATCTGGTGACCCATCAGGATCTGATGTATTGACATGATCTGATTCACTTTCTTCAGGTTCCTTGGTAGCTTCATTTTCAAAAATCAATCTATCATGAGAGTCTTCATTGATTCCAGTTATCTTCTTGTCATCAAAAGATACATGTATTGACTCCATGACAGTCCTTGTCCTCAAATTAAAAACTCTGAAGGCTCTTGATGCAGGATAGCCTATGAAAATTCCTTCATCAGCCTTTGTTTCAAATTTCCCTAGCTGTTCAGGATGAGTTCTGAGAACAAAACATTTACAGCCAAACACATGCAGATGCTTCAGACTTGGTTTCTTCTCCTTGAAAGACTGATAAGGAGTAACACCATGCCTGTTTATTAATGTGAGATTTTGAGTGTAGCATGTTGTGTTGACGGCTTCTGCCCAGAAATATGTAGGTAATTTTGCTTCTTCCAACATAGTTCTGACAGCTTCAATAAGAGTTCTATTTTTCCTTTCAACTACTCCATTTTGCTGAGGTGTGCCAGGAGCAGAGAATTGTTGAATGATTCCTTTGTATTTGCAGAACTCTTCCATCTTTGAATTCTTAAATTCAGTACCATTATCACTTCTCAGTATCTTGACTTTGTACTTTGTGGTTGTCTCAATCATTCTCACATGATCCAACAGAACTTCAGGAGTCTCATCTTTTTTGTGCAGAAAATACACCCAGGTGAATCTAGAATATTCATCAATAATTACAAGAGTGTACCTTTTCTTACTGATGGACATGATGTTGACTGGACCAAATAGATCAAGATGTAGCATGTGATATGGTTCTTCAATAGAGGATTCTGATTTACTCTGGAATGATGTCCTTCTTTGTTTTGCTTTCTGACATGCATCACAGAGTCCATCAGGAGTATATAACACTTTTGGTAATCCTCTCACTAAATCTTTCTTAACCAACTCATTGATATTGCTGAAGTTGAGATGAGAAAACTTCTTGTGCCAATTCCAACTTTCATCTACTGAAGCTTTACTGATCAGACAGGTAGGGGAGTCATCAGTATTTGATTGAATGTTGGCTTCATATATGTTACCATGCCTGTAGCCAGTCAGTGCTATCTTGTTTGTTGCTTTACTGACTACTTCACAATAAGTGGAATAGAAGTTGATATGATAACCTCTGTCAGTGATTTGACTAATACTCAACAGAGTTTGCACTATTTTTATCAACTTTAGGCAATGGATCATAAAAGTTATAGTACAACTCATGATAATCTTTACAAGTATAAATAGAATGCCATATACTACCACAATGAAAACAGGACTTTTGTGGTTTATAAAATACTGATCTATTCCTAACATCAGACTTAGGAATATCAGCAATCTTCTTCTTACTCTTCTTACAATCAATATAGCAAGATGATTAGAGTTACCACAGTTAAAAAAACACTTTCTAGGTGCATTTGGGATATATTTGTAACCATTCTCTTTATTGATCCCAACTTTACCATTCCTGTTTCTCTTAACAGTAGCTTCCTTTTTCTTATCTGTCACCTCACAGATTTTATCCTTAAGCTGTTTCTGAGACAATAGACCTACATTCTTAATGACTTTATTCAAGACAGGTTTAGACTTTATGATTTTAATTCCTTGAGTAGAAGTAGATCCCTTTTCAAAAGTAGAATTGGAATCCTTACCAAAAACAAAATTAACAGGAGTAATCTTAGATTTGGTTGCATCTATAACATGTCTATAGGTCTTTGGACTGACTGTCTCATCAATGACAATTTTCTCTTTCAATTTCTTATCCTCATCTGACTTATATCCTAGACACTCTTTCCAATTCTTAGAGGTATTAATCTCATGAAATTTCCTACCAGAGTCTATCCAGGTTCTGATTTTCTCATTAGCATATTCAAGTTCCTTTTCAAGAGCAGTACTTTTGGATTTCATCTCTAAATACATGTGATTAGCATTATCACATTCTTTTTGTACTTCTTGCATACGAGAAAATTCAGCTTCTAATATATCATTCCTTTTTCTAAGTTCAGACATCTCAGATAAGATCCTAGTATTTTCAGCAGTTTGACTTCTAAAGCTAATATGTAATGACTTTAGAAAACGTCTTAACTCAGAAGCATTATCAGTATCAAAATCAAAGATAGTATTTAGTACCTTATCATCAGGAGCAGCAATTACATCAGCATTTGCCATTAGAGCATAGTTGACCACCTCAGTATCAGATTCTGAGGAAGAGTCCATCCAATCCTTGCTTGATGTGATAAGTGCCTTTGTCTTCTTGCACTCAGAAGCAAAGTGACCCATACCATTGCACTTGTAGCATTTAACCTTTGACTTGTCAAATTTACTACCCTTGCTGTCCTTTTTGATATACTTATCTTTGATTGGATTGAAAGCCTTTTTCTGAAAGTTGGCTTGTCTTCTACTCTTCCTGAACTTCATCCTTCTGAAGTTTCTGACAATCATAGCAACCATCTCTTCCATGTCTGAGTCAGAAGAATCATCATCAGTATTGGCTTCAGGATTGCCATCAGTATCTGATGAAGAGTCATCAGGATCTGACTCAACTATTCTTGTTTTACTTCTAGAGACCTCCATAGCTTTTCCTTTTGATTTAGCCTCTGCTTTCAAAGCAATTGATTTTGCCTTGCTGCTTTTCTTGTTCTTTCTCTGTTGAACTTCAAGATCATGAGTTCTTAGCATCCCATAGACTTCATCAAGAGACACAGTGTTAAGATCATACTGATGTCTAATGATCGAGGTCTGAGTGTCCCATTCTTCAGGTAAAGCTCTTAGAAACTTGGTGTTTGAATCTTCAGTTTCATATTCCTTGTCAACTAAAGATAAACTGTTCAATAGTGTCAGAAATCTATCATATAGATCAGTTAGGCTCTCATCGGGTCTTGCATCAAATTGTTCATATTCTTGAATCAAAAGAGCCCTTCTGTTTTTCTTGACAGATGCAGATCCCTGGCACTGAGTTTCCAAAGTATCCCAGATTTCTTTTGAAGACTTGCATGCAATCACTCTGTTTGACATGACAGCATCAAGACTATTGTGTAAGATAATCTTTATCTTTGGTTCCCTGAGTACATGAGCTTTTTCTTCTGGAGTCCATTCACTTTTAGCCTTGACCACATAATGTTCAGGTACTGTATCTGTTCGTTCTACAATCCTTGTAGGAATATATGGTCCATCACGAATCCTGTCCAAATAGTCAGGATCCATAGCCTCCAGGTACATCAGCATCTTTACCCTCCATGTTGGATATTCTGATTTCTTCAAGATGGGAATCTTCATGCTTTCATACTTGGTTGTCGACATCTTTAGATCGTTTCTGATTCAGAATTAAATCAGTTTGCTCTGATACCAATTGTTGCCCAGTAATAATCTATTGTAGAAGGGGGGTTGAATACAATAGTATAAGATAATCGACTTCTTAATGTATATATCACAAATATGAAAGAAAGATAACAGCTTTATTAAATCTGATATAAAACTGTTACAAACTCTCTCAAGAAATTCTGATGTTCTTGAGAGCTGCTAGCTTACAAAAACTCTCTCAAGAAATTCTATGTTCTTGAGAGCTGCTATTCGATTATGTTCTCCTTCGTGTTGTGTACATAAATCGAAACCAAAACTGTGTTTATATACTACACAACTTCTCTATCAATGATAAGTCCTAATCAATTACAAAGATTGAAACCTATCCATAATTGATAGTTACATACTACAAACCAGGAACCGACAGAATAAACTTCCATGTTTAACTAGACTCCAAATATAACTCGAAGTAGGAATCCTGATCAGCTTCCAGTCCTGATGATCAATCCTGATCCCAGTACTGATATGTATCTTGATCCTGACGACCATGTAATCCTGATGACGTCAGCAATCCTGATCAGTTGAGTCTAGCTCCTAACGATCATTGAATTCTGATCTAACATAATGTTTGTGTCATTCTGCACTTCTCTATTGCTAAAAGTAAACTCAGGTCTACACTTTTTTTTATTCTTCACTGCAAATCTTCAAGTATAATGTTTGTACTTTGTAATCCATATATACATATAATTCTTTGTAATCCTTCTTTAATGCTAAAGCAATTTGCTTGCTGGAAATGAATTGATAGTTGATTTTTTTTAATTAAGCTTGCATTATTTAGTTAAGTTGTAAGATTATTCTTTTTCAGTTTTATAACCAAAACTGAACCCAAAACACCCGAATCGAGGTTTTTAAAATCAAAACCGAAATCGAAAACGACGATTTGATTGCGACTAAGGTTTTCATTTTTTAAAATTAAATTTTTTTTATTTTGGTTTTGGTTTACCCAATAACCGAGCCAAACCAACCTGTACTCTCCCCTAACTGCAAGAGTGCAAGGTAGCTTTTGGTATATATATATATATATATATATATATATATATATATATATATGGGTGCCCTTCCACAATCTCGATTGGTTGAGAAGGGAAATGCAACCAACAAATTGTATCCGTTAAATTCAAATATGTATGGTGGGGATTAAAGACTACTGCAATAATACATTGCTGGCCAGCAATAATACATTGTGGGGTGTTTGGCTGGAACAATAACACATTGCGGGTGCAGCAATGTGCAGCAATGTAACATTGCTGAGAAGTCATATTTGTGAATTTACCGATTTACCTTTACTATCACAAACTATCGCAGCAATATAATACTACGACAACCAAAAATACTAAACCCCCAATTAGTATTACATTCGAATGACCCCAATTACTCTTATTCTCATCAGAACACTTCTTCTCCCCAACAATTGGGGCGATTTTCTCCGTACTTCTCCCATCAATTTCATTACTCTTGTTTTTATTCTCTTATTCTTCTAGGTATGTTCTTCATCTTTTTGTTTTGTACAGACCCATTCTTATACTTTCACAATTACATACACTATTATACATACACGCGAAATCCACACACAAACGTGGCTTTACATACCCCCCCCCCCCCCCACACACTATTATTGGTTTTGACAAGATTTTAGAAATGTTTTGGTGTGTAAGTTTTAAGTTTATTTTACTCGATTATTGGTTTTGACAGAATTTTAGAAATGTTTTTGTTAGGTCCCGATAAGTTTGTATAAGGGGGGTTGAATACAAACTGTACCGTTTTATTGAATTTGTATTGTTTGTGATTTAACAATTCAATAACAAATTATCGTGGAATTAAATGAAACAAGATTCAAGTTAAATATAACTTATATTAAACTTGAAGGGTGTTACAAATGGAGTACAGATTACAAGGTTGTTGATAAAACAAATCTAGAATAAATTCGACATGAATTTATCTATTTTTGTAATAAAATGGTCGAATACTAAAAAGTAGTTCGATATAAATTCTAGGGATTATGATCCGCTAGATTGTCAAAGCAATACAAGTGAACAATTTCTAGTGGCTTGGATTTTACATTAACTGCTAAAAATCAATACACTGATTAAATGAAGCTTGGACAGTTGAAGAACTTGAAAGCAGAAGGATATGAATGCTATGTTTTTTTGATCTTCTGTCTTCTTTCTGTTTTTGCACACCAACCTTGACTAGTTTTGTTTTCTTTAATAATGTGCCTTTTCTGTTAACTACAAAGACTATCACAATAGCCTTACAAAGACTATCAATAACTTTTCAAAGACTATCAAATAGCCTTAGAAAGACTATTGGAAAGACAATAAAAATAACTGGCAAGACAATCATTTGTACTAGCAAGACTATCAGTTGGCTTAGAAAGACTATCAGGCAAACTATATTTGAACTAGAAAGACTATCGGTAAGACTATCCAGGATAGTCTTACCAGTTCAAATATTTAGTCTTTCCAGAATTAGTTTTAATTCTAATTTAATTAACCTCTTAACTAATTTATTAGCTAAAGTAATTCTGAAAGAATTAATTTATTAGCTAAATTATTTAAATGATATAGTTAATTAAAGGAGAATAAAATCCAATTTCTTGATAGAAGAAATTGTTCTGTGAACCACTTAAAATAATGACGAACTTCCACTGACTGACGTTGACACTCGATGTACTGTCTAGTTCATGAGTGACTAACTTCAATGACTGTTCTTCACCTTTGACTTTAAGCAATGATTAAATCCACTTTATTGAATACTTCACTGAGGCTTGATCAAATAAATGAACTTCTTCCAATGTAGAATTACTTCAAGTCTGTAGATGACTTTAATCTCATTCTTTTGACTGATGTTATCTTCTGAGATTCATGTGACAGTTTTAACTTATTATTTACTTATTACATTCTTGTTTAAGTTGAGTCGAATCCTCGGTGTTTACAAATAGGCCTAAACATATGTATTTCAGTTTTGGTGTGTAAGTTTTTAGTTTATTTTACTCGGTTATCGGTTTTGACAGGATTTTAGAAATGTTTTGGTTTTGTATGATGGTGGCATTTTCTGCCTGGCAATGAGAGTGACGCGCGGCCAAACCACTAAACCACTAATTTATAAATAACAAAAGGGCGTACAATATTTTAAAAGTTTATTTTTTTTCCTTTTTTGTTTAAATTTAAATAGATAAAAAAATTATTTTAGTTTCTTTTAAATGAAAAATTACCATGTTAACTAAAATAATTTTAATTTTGTATTATTTTAAAATGCAAAATTTATTTTAATTTTTTCTTATTTTAATATCGACTCTTTTATTAATATTAAAATATTATTTTTATTTTTCTAAATGTAAAAAAATTATTATCTAATTTATTAAAGAAATGGTAAAAAATGACTTTAGACAGTAGCTTCTGACATTCAAGTATTGATTATTGAATTTATTTTCGAATTTATTATGTTCCATTGAGTGAATTTTAAATTTTTTATTTAAGAAATAAAAAAAATGACTTAAAATTTGATATGTTGTAAAATCGAAGTTTTATTGCCACGGCAAAAAGTTAGATAGAAGCACCAGTAAGCTACTATCTAATTTCTAACTGCAGCAATGAAACATTGAGGGTCACCAATGAAACATTGCACCCCCAATGAATTATTACTGCAGTGATGTATTTAATGTTACCGTTGCCTCAACTACCGCAATTATTGTTGCAATTATTGTTGGATGGTAAAAAATTGCTCACGTTGTTGAATATGCTCAATGTTATCATACTGGTATATACTTTATAGTATAATGAAGCTCATGTTAAGAACACGTTGTCTTTGCTATGTGTGTACAGGAGTTGTTACTTATTTGCTGGTGTGCCAAATGGAGATATTGCCATATTTTTTAAGGTTGATATGACATACTCGTACATAGATTCTGATAATTTACGGTAACAACTTTCTTGTTTCGCTGTAAAAAGAATATAGTAACATTTTCAGAGCCATGTACAAGTTAGAACTAAGAGGTTTCTGTGACGTATCCGGGACTTAAGTTCAACTCAAATCCCGGATACAGCACATATACAGCGTATATCTTGGAAATTTATTTGGTGAATTGGTATGTAATTAACCAATTTATACAGTGCCGCATGAGCAGCAAGTACTTCCTAATGTTATTAGGAGTTATAACATTAATCAGAACAAACAACTAATCGACGGTTTGTCTTCTATAAATTTTAGCTACTGCTATGTAAATCTCTAACTTGTAGGTTTTTGCAGAAAGGACGTCGGCTCTTTTATTAGGTAGTCCGTAATCTTGAAAAACAAGAACTAAATTTCCATTTCTATTAATCTTCGTTGGAACATAAACCTAATTGACAACTTTGTCTTTTATATAGATTTTAGCTAATATCCGGTAATCTGATCTCCAAATATTAACATTTTTCTGTTGTTAAAACCATCTACCCTCAAGTTCGATCTACCCACTTATAATTAGCGAAACGGTTGGTCTACCAAAAAAACATCTTATAAAAAGGCGCACAGACATCATCAAAATTATCCTTAACTCACATCTTTCCGAAGAATACAATGGAACATATTAAAAATACTTCATCCGAAGATGAAGAAGCTTGCTTGTTAGCAATGCAACTAGGAACTGCTTCAATACTGCCTATGGTTTTCAAAGCAGCCATTGAGCTTGACCTTTTGGAGATGATAGCTAAAGCTGGCCCGGGCGCCTATGTCACTCCGACTGAGCTAGCCTCTATGCTTCCCACTTCAAACTTGGATGCCCCGGTTATGCTCGACCGCATGCTCCGAGTCCTGGCTAGCTACTCCATTCTTAAATGTAAGCTTAATGAGCTAGCCAATGGTCAAGTCGAGCGGAGATATGGATTAACGAATGTTTGCAAATATTTAACAAAAAACGCAGATGGGATCTCCATGGCACCTCTTGCGCTCCTGAATATGAATAAGATTATGATGGAGAGTTGGTAATGTATCCTCTGCTCAACTACTAGGAATACAAACTTTGTCAATGTTTTGTGTTTAACACCAATACATTATGCTAATGTTTGCAGGTACCACTTGAAAGATGCGGTTCTTGATGGTGGACTTCCATTTAACAAGGCCTACGGAATGAATGTATACGATTATTGTGCCACGGACCCTCGATTCAATACGATCTTTAACCAAGCTATGAGAGATCATTCAAACATTGTGATGAATAAGATCCTTGAAAATTACAATGGTTTCGAAGGTCTTACGTCTTTAGTTGATGTCGCTGGTGGTACCGGGGCATCCCTTAAAGCAGTCATCTCCAAGTACCCTACTATTAAAGGGATCAACTTCGATCTCCCTCACGTTGTTGAAGATGCTCCATCTTATAATACCAGTACATAACATAGTAAATTACCGAACGTTAATATAGGACTCTCGAGAGTCGTCCCTACACATGTAGAACACACATATATTCTTTACGTTTCGTTTCCGAAGTTAAATTTAACTCCGGTTTATCCCAATGTTTGTGTACAGGCGTGGAACACGTTGGAGGGGATATGTTTGCTAGTGTGCCAACAGGAGATGCCATATTTCTGAAGGTTGTTTACATATTCGGATAATTACATAACTCAGAACTGATTCATCTAGCTATTTACTTATAAATATTATTTTATGATCCTCGTAGTGGATATGTCATAATTGGAGCGACGAAGAGTGCCTGAAGTTGTTGATGAATTGTTACCGAGCACTCGCGGAAAACGGAAAAGTAATCATAGCAGACTCCATTCTTCCGGAACTCCCCGGAAGTGAAAATGCAACTAAGACTGCCATTCATTTTGATGCTATAATGTTGGCACATATTCCTGGTGGAAGAGAAAGGACTGAAAAAGAATTCGAGGCCTTGGCTAAACGTGCAGGATTTAAACGTTTCAACAAGGTGTGCTGCGCTTTCGATATTTGGATTATGGAACTTTACAAGTAGAGCTTTGTTCGAGTGAGAAGCTCTAAATAAGTAAAGGATTCTCTGCAAATCCTTGTAATAAAATTTTCAAATTGAGTTGAAGTGTATGTGCTAATTAAATTTATTTCAGAAATCTCTTCTATATATAATAGGAGATGAGCAAAAAAAAATCCTGTGAAGTTACCTGAATGCCCCTGGTTTTTGCACAATTATGTGGTTGCCATTACTACAAAATTTTTACCTCGCTTAATACATAACGCTTTACGTCAGCGTTACACAATACATAGGCTCCTTATCTTTGCATTGTTATTATTATGGTGTAGAGGTCATGTTTCTTTAAATTGGTAGGTTAGTTTCTTCTGTTTTGAATCTTTTCAGTTTTATTTTCTTTTATTTTGAAATCTTAAGTTTGGATGAGTTACCATTGAAAATCCAAGTCCAATATTTCTGTTAACATGATATCCATATCAAGCCATCCTAACAACTTAGGTTTTACGGAGAGTTAGTTTCTAAATTGTGTGCATCATACACAAATGTTTTTCAGCTTAAGGTTATTGTGTAATATGTGCTTATCCTAATAGGTCCTTTAGTTTATTTAGTATGTCATTGGTGTGTATGAACTAATTTAACAGGAATTTTGTCCATGTTCTGAGCCTTATTAACAAGTTAGCTAATTACAAACTTAACATGATTGTTAAGTCATAAATGTGGTTTGCAATTTTAAATTGGTAGGTCAGTCACATTTAAATACTTACATCCATATATACCTCTGTATATTTAGTTACGATTGTCGTATAAGATGAATATTATTAAGGGCTGTGGCTTTTGGGATGATGAGGGTCTTTTTCTTAATCGATCTTTTTTTATCTTGTTTTATTGAATTTTGAAGCATCCTCATTGGATCTCAAAAACCATAATTAATTGAAATTTGAATAGAATACACCTCTGATATTTGCTTTTCTAATGTTCCCTCCATCTTCTTGAAACATGTCTTTAATTTTTTGTGTTTATCGTTTCTCCCACAAAAATTGGTTGAACCAAGAGGATAGTAGTATAATTGTACAGGAAAATTCTCCTTTTGGGGTATATTTTATAAATAAATTAATTAAAAATTCACATTTAGTAACCTTAATAACTGTTCCGAATAATTAAAACACGATTTGTGTATTTTTCTTGTATATATAAAAGTACACATTTGTATAAATTAGTATATACTAACTTATAACAGGTGCAAAACAAGAACGGAGATAAAATATTATTGTTAAAATTTTTAATTTATTAATTAAGAATAAATATATATAATTAATAAATATAATTTAAATTTATACTTTTAGAGAATTAAACCTGAAATTAAGATAAAAATATATAATAAATAGATATTGTTTAATTATGTTGTTATAATGTTATATTATCATAAGGAATCAAATTTAAATTAAGTAAATAAATTTTGTGTAATTATGTACCTTTATATTTAATCAGTTTTTTTTAATTAATAAAGAGCAGTGTTCTAAAAGTCAGCGATTAATCGCTAGACGGCGGCCCGCCGAACTGATTAAGCGAAAATCGGTCAATTAATCGTTTTTTCATAAAACGGTCAAAAATCGGCTGAATCGCTCAAAAATCGGATTAATCGTTCAAAAATCGGGCTAATTATTAAAAAATAGTAAAGAGTAGTTAAAATTAAAAATAATAATAATAAATTTAAATTTAAAAGGTAGAAACTTGATTAAACAATAGGAAAAAACATTATTTTTGTACATATAATTATAATTTTAGATGTCTAAATCGTAAATTCTCTTAAGTTTTCCTCTTAAATTGATCTCTAATTGAAAAGTTAAACTTTCAAAATTTTATTTATTAAAATTATGATAATAACATATTTGCATAAATATATGATAATAACATATGTTTAGTTGAAATAACGAAACAATTTTATAATTGTATATAAAAAATATTATTAAATTTATTCCGATTAATAATTCCGATTAATCCCCGATTACCCGATTAATCCCTGGACGGTGTCTTCACCGATTAACTCTGATTCCCGATTTTTACAACAATGATAAAGAGTATAAAACTAGATTTTTTTTTGAAAAATATGACTTGTTTTAATTTGTTTTACAAAAATACGATGTTTTAATTTAATTTTTTTACAAAAATACGATATTGCAACTAAATATAACTGGACACAAGGAAAATCAACTAGAATTATTTTTTCATAAAAACGTAAAAATAAGTTGCATTTGATTAATTTTAGTTGATAATCGGATTTTCACAAATATTTTTGGAAGAGAATAAAATCGTAAAAATATTTGAAAAATGTAATATTTTTAATATATTTCTCAAAAAATATCTAGCCAACAATATGTAAGGAATAGTAGAATCAGTCCGAAAGTCATCTTTAAGCAACTTATAGTAATTTAAATGGTTAGTTTAGCCAAAAAATGAATGGGCTAATTTAGCCCAAAAAAAAGTCAAATTCAACAACCTAATACACGCATATCTAAGAAAAGAAAGGGTGCAACGCTTATAAAACCGACTCCCTAAACACATATTTCCAATGAACTCAATGGCTGATATCAAGAGTACTCCATCTGAAGCAGAAGAAGCTTGTTTGTTACTTCCCATGGTTTTGAATGCAGCCATTGAGCTTGATGTTTTGGAAATCATGACTAAAGCTGGCCCGGGCGCTTATGTCACTCCGAATGAGCTAGCCTCTATGCTTCCCACTTCAAATCCTGATGCACCGCTTATGCTTGACCGCATTCTCAGAATTCTGGCTAGCTAGTTGGTTCTCAAATGTAAGCTCATTGAGCTACCTGATGGTCTCCTAGTGCGGGCCTATGGTTTAATGTGTTTGGTATAATTAACTAACTACACAGCTAGGGTTGTTCACGAACATGATTGTTCGTGAACAAGCTCGAGTTCGGCTCGTTAAGGGCTCGACTCGGCTCGGTTCGTTAAGAACTCGAGCTCGAGCTCGAAAAGTTGTTCGTTAAGAAAACGAGCTCGACCCGAGCTTTTAGTGAGCTCGACTCGAGCTCGGCTCGAGCTCGACTCGAGCTCGTTCGGCTCGAGATAGGCTCGATAAAGCTCGAAAAAATTAAGATATATTCGACACATTTTTATATTATTTGTTGTATTTTCTATCATTTTAAATTAAAATTTCAATTTATAGTACGTGTATTTTAGGTTTATTGAGAATTGATTGGGAAATTGGGTTGGGTTTCAAAAAAAATGTTTTAATTCGTTGGGCCAAGAAATATTGGGCTTTTTTATCTATAAAAATTGTAAGTTCTAATGAGCTCGGCTCGGCTCGGCTCGACTCGGCTCGTTTTTGTTCGATAAAAGCTCGTGTTCGGCTCGTTAGTTAACGAGCTCGAGCTCGAACAAGAATTTTGTGCGATAAGAAAGCTCGGCTCGGCTCGTCAGAGAAAAAAGTAAAGCTCGGCTCGTTTACATCAAAACTCGGCTCGGTTCGTGAACAGCCCTATACACAGCAACAATAGCAACAATAGGACAGTTATATATATTTTGTATTAACAAGAACAAGCAAATATACCAATTAACAAAACAAACACGAAGGTCGAAACAAGATTATAATTAGAGACTGTAAATAACAAGATAAGAAAGAACATTTATCTCTCTATAGCTTTAAACAAATACTGAAAGATAATGAACAGTTGAGTCGCCAAGCCTTAGAGAAGTCTTGACTGTTCTTGAAGAGATTATTGCCCCACTTACGCTGTGTTGGGTTGCAGGAATATCACTTCCAGGATAAAAAAGCACAAATCAATCCACTCACAGTAATAGGAATGATCAACAGCGACCTACACCTCAGTTCGCCCAAAAAACTATGTATAATACAAAATAAAACGTAACAGACCAAATACTGTAACTGAAGATATGGCATTTAATACTAAATATTTTGATTTAATTATCATAACAGTTGTCATCAATGTTTAATATCAATTACAACTCAGTCCATCAGGATTTGATCATCATCAGTACTTACTCAAGCCATCAGGACTTATTGTCCGTCAGGAGTGGCATCAGTACTTGAGCGACCATCAGGATTTCGTTAGGACTAGACGCACCAACAGGATCCAAGTACTGACCTAGGCTATCAGGATCAGTAGTCATCAGGAATTAATCCAAGTACTAACCCAGGCCATCAGGATTTGATCCAAGTACTGATCCATTAGGATTTAATATAAATCCTGACCCAGTTCGTTGAGCTGTTACAAATAAATACTAATACTGTTAAATTAAATCAATAAATAATATTAAATAAACAGGTAATAAAATTTCTCGCCCAGGTCGCCTCGCGTACGCGAGACATTTGCCCAACTCGCCCTTCGACCCGACCCGAGTCGAGTCATGGCGAGGCGAGGCGGCGGCGCGCGCGTGTTTGTGTGTGTGCGCGTGAGGCACACAATAACACCATGCACACCCACATGTCTTAGTAGTTGTACACTACTCTTGCACATGGTTCTATATAAACCCACCAACCTCTCATTACCATTTTTATGTGGGATATAAGTTATTTCAACTTAAACAACCCACATAACCCATTTCAAGCAACCTATTTCAACTCAATTTATTTATGGATTCCACTAAGAAAATGTCTTAGATCCAAACATGAAAGTTTAAGTCCTCATAACAAGGAATAACTTTCAATTGTTAGTTTCCGGAAATTCCATTAAGAACATATATAAAAATATGCCTCAAACTTTCCATTTTCTAACATAATGCCGGTGTATAAATTTTTGACAAAAAATGAAGACGGTGTCTCTATGGCACCTCTTTCGCTCTTGGCTAATGATAAGATTATGAGGGAGAGCTGGTAATGTATTCTCTGTTGGGTATAATTCACTAACTACACAGCAACAATAGGGCAGTTATATATATTTTGTATTAACAAGAACAGACAAATGTACCAATAAACGAAACAAACACAAAGGTCGAAATAATAATATAATTAGAGACTGTAAATAACAAGATAAGAAAGAACATTTATCTCTCTGTAGCTTTTAACAAATACTGAAAGATAATGATCAGCTAAGCCGCCAAGCCTTAGAGAAGTCTTGACTGTTCTTGAAGAGATTATTGCCCCACTTACGTTGTGTTGGGTTGCAGCAATATCACTTCCAGGATAAAACAACACAGATCAATCCACTCACAGTAATGGCAATGATCAACAGCGACCTGCACCTCAGTTCGCCCAAAAACCTATGTATATTATGTATGTGTTGAGAGAGAGGGCATAGAAGAATATATTTGCTAGGGTTTTACAGAGTTACGTATGTTTCAAGTGCCTTCTCAAACATTCTATTTTGTATATATAAATATAATACAAAATAAAACGTAACAACCCAATATTGTAACTGAAGATCCAAGTACTAACACAGGCCATCAGGATTAATCCTGACCCAGTTCGTTGAGCTGTTACAAATAAATACTGATACTGTTAAATTAAATCAATAAATTATATTAAATAAACATGTAATAAATTTCCTCGCCTAGGTCGACTCGCGTACGCGAGACGCCGAGACATTCGCCCAAATCACCCTTCGACCCGAGTCGTGGCGTGACGAGGCGGGCGGCGGCGCGTGCCAGACACATAATAACACCATGCACACCCACATGCCTTAGTAGTTGTACACTACTCTTGCAAATAGTTCTATATAAACCCACCAACCTCTCGTTACCATTTCTACGTGGGATATAAGTTAATTAACTTACACAACCCACATAACTCATTTCAAGAAACCTATTTCAACTCAATTTATTTATGAATTCCACTAAGAAAATGTCTTAGATCGAAATATGAAAGTTTAAGTCCTCATTACAAGGAATAACTTCCAATTGTTATTTTCCGGAAATTTCATCAAGAACATATTTAAAATATGCCTCAAACTTTCCATTTTCTAACAAAATGGATGAACAACAGCTGTTTGTGGAGCATAAGACTACCGAAACATGTTTGGATTCTGGTCGTTGGTTTCTTTCTTTGAAGGAATATAAAGTACTTGTGGAGACGATAATGGTACAAATTTCCCCATGTTGTCAAAGATGCTCCATCTTATAATAATGGTACAAACTTTGTATGAAATAATTGAAAAAACTTCAATGACATATAGTACTACTTCCTGCACATTTCTTTTTAGTTCACTGCATATAGTACAGGTTTGGAACATGTTGGAGGGGACATGTTTACTAGTGTCCAAAAGGAGATGCCATTTTCATGAAAGTTTGTAATGTGTACACGATATGCATTTTGATAATCGATTAACACTTAGTTTATGTGTTCTTTTTGCTAATTCAGATTTATCCGTTAGTTCATCTGTTTATTAATGACTTTGCGTACTTTGTAGTGGATATGTCATAATTGGGCCGACGAAGATTGTTTGAGGATTTACCAAGCACTCGCAGATGATGGAAAGGTGGTTGTAGCGGAGTCCATATTCCTTCAGGAGCAACCTGAAACATCACTTGTTACTAAGACTGTCCTTCATTTCAACACCTATATTTGTTATCACTGGAATATTTGTTTTCCAAAAATATGAGGTGCAATTCTTATTTTTTATTTTAAAACCTATTTTAATACTCTATTTAATAAATAATAATATAATATAAAAATAGTAACTAGTTGATTGTCTTTTATAATTAAAAAAAAATTATAACAAAATCTACTCATTTTCCAAAAATATCATGACAATTACCTTTAAATTAAAACATATTATCTTTTATATTTGTTATCACTAAAATCTCTATTTTTCAAAAATATGAGGTGCAATCTTACTTATTTTTTTTAAAACATATTTTAATACTCTATTTAATAAATAATAAAATAATATAAAAATAGTAACTATCTGATTGCCTTTTATAGTTAAAACATTGTTTTCTAACAAAATCTACTTATTTTTCAAAAATATCAAGGGTAATTACTTTTAAATTAAAATATATTACCTTTTATATTTGTTATAACTAAAATCTCTATTTTCTAAAAATATCAAGTACAACCCGTACTTATATATTTTAAAACGTATTTTAATACTTTTAATTATTTAAAAAAACTTACCTTTTTTAACAAGTTAACGTATTTTTTTAACAAATACAGTTAATATAATTAAAACACGTCTAAAAATATTCCGGGCAGTTACTTTTTTTTAATTAAAACATGTTAGTTTTTCTATTTGTCCTTATTAAAAAAACTTACTTATTTTAACATGTCAACGTATTTTTTTAATAAATACAATTAATATAATTAAAACAATTCTAAAAATATCACGTGCAATTACTTTTTTAATTAAAACACGTTAGATTTTCTATATGTCATTATTATTAATATTATTTTATTTATTAATAATACCTCATTTATTGCCTCAGCCACATCTGTATTTTTTTATATTTTTTTTATGTTCCAATTAATATTTAAGTTTCTAATTCTATAATTTATCATATTAATTTTTACTTTTATTTTAATATTTTTCGTTCACAATAAATTTTTTAGTTTATTATTTTTTTAAGGCACGTGTCTTGCACGGGTTATAGGCTAGTTTTAATAAAGAGTATAAAAGTAGATTTTTTTTTTTGAAAAATATGACTTAGTTTAATTTGTTTTACAAATATACGGTGTTTTAATTAATTTATTTATTTCAAAAATACGATGTTGCAACTAAATATAACTAGACACAAAGAAAAGCAACTAGAATTATTTTTCATAAAAATATAAAAATAAGTTGTATTTGATTGATTTTAGTTGATAATCGTATTTTCACAAATATTTTTGAAAGATAGTAAAATCGTAAAAATATTTAAAAAATGTAATGTTTTTGGTATATTTCTCAAAAAATATCTATCCAGCAATATGTAAGGAAAAGTAGAATCAGTCCGAAAGTCATCTTTAAGCAACTTATAATTTAAATGGTTGGTATGTTTCCCAAAAAAATGAATGGTCTAATTTACACCAAAAAAATTTGGTCGAAAAGAGTCAAATTCAACAACCTAATACATGCATATATAAGAAAAGAAAGGGTGCAACGCTTATAAAACCAACTCCCTAAACACATATTTCCAATGAACTCAATGGCGAATATCAAGAGCACTCCATCTGAAGCAGAAGAAGCTTGTTTGTTTGCAATGCAACTAGCAACTGCTTCTATACTTCCCATGGTTTTGAATGCAGCCATTGAGCTTGATGTTTTGGAAATCATGGCTAAAGCTGGCCCGGGCGCTTATGTCACTCCGAATGAGCTAGCCTCTATGCTTCCCACTTCAAATCCGGATGCACCGCTTATGCTTGACCGCATTCTCAGAATTCTGGCTAGCTACTTGGTTCTCAAATGTAAGCTCATTGAGCTACCTGATGGTCTCCTAGTGAGGGCCTATGGCTTAATGCCGGTGTGTAAATTCTTGACAAAAAATGAAGACGGTGTCTCTATGGCACCTCTTTCGCTCTTGGCTAATGATAAGATTACGAGGGAGAGCTGGTAATGTATTCTCTTCTCTTCTATGTACATTAAAAATTCTTGCAATGTCATGGATTTAGCTTGATGATTAGTCTATTTATATATAGGTACTACTTGAAAGATGCGGTTCTTGATGGTGGACTTCCATTTAACAAGGCCTTTGGAATGAACATATACGATTATAATGGCACGGATCCTCGATTCAATATGATCTTTAACCAAGCTATGAAAGATCATTCTGTCATTATCATGGATAAGATCCTTGAAAATTACAATGGTTTTGAAGGCGTGACGTCTTTAGTTGACGTCGGTGGTGGTACAGGGGCTTCCCTTAATGCAATCATAAACAAGTACCCTGCTATCAAAGGGATCAACTTCGATCTTCCCCATGTTATCAAAGATGCTCCATCTTATAATAATGGTAATGAAATAACTGAAAAAACCTCAATGATATGTAGTACTACTTCCTGCACATTTCTTTTTAGTTCACTGCACAAATATTTAGTCATATGTGTGTGTACAGGTTTGGAACATGTTGGAGGGGACATGTTTACTAGTGTCCCAAAAGGAGATGCCATTTTCATGAAGGTTGGTAATGTGTACACGATATGCATTTTGATAATCGATTAACACTTAGTTTATTTGTTCTTTTGGCTAATTTAGATTTATCCGTTAGTTCATCTGTTTATTCATGACTTTGCGTACTTTGTAGTGGATATGTCATAATTGGGCCGACGAAGATTGTTTGAGGATTTTGATAAATTGTTACCAAGCACTCGCAGATGATGGAAAGGTGGTTGTAGCGGAGTCCATCCTTCAGGAGCAACCTGAAACATCACTTGTTACTAAGACTGTCCTTCATTTCGACGCCTATATGATGACAGATATTCCTGGTGGAAGAGAGAGGACTGAGAAAGAGTTTGAGGCCCTAGCTAAACGTGCAGGATTTAAACGTTTCAACAAGTTGTGTTGTGCTTTTAATATCTGGATTATGGAGTTCTGCATGTAGAGCTTTGTATGAGAAGTGAGCTCTTCGATTGAGAAATTTCAGTTGTGATATTTCGATCGATTATTTTACCAATGAAATAACGAATTCTGTTGTTTTTGTCTCAACTATGGCTACATCTCCCACAAGATTTACTCCTAAGAAAAGAAAAAAACACAAGATTTGCTCCAAAAAATCACCCGATGTTTATTCCTGAAGCATAATTAAACCGGAGTACTAATTCTGTGTAACTGTCGTCCGGCTATGGAATGGAATCTATACTCTTTATTAATAAGCAAAACTATGTGTAAATGGTACCAAAGTACCAAAAGTACCAAACTATGTGTAAATAAGCTGCGGATCAAATACGCTTTTACGTATATGTACGATCAATACCTAATATATGTGAATTTTACTAGAAAAACACTTACATTTGACGACACCTTTTATTATATACAAGTTACATATGACGAGTAAACCATACGTTGCTAGTTATTGTCCGTAGTACTTCTCGACGTGGGACTGAAATAAGTAAGTCATTAAATAAATTTAAAACTTTAAAGGCGCAGCATACTAGCACTAGCTACTGACCAATTCTGCCTAGAATAAGTAACTAAATTACAGCACATTTTTGCCAAAATGATACAATTGCAGATTGCTCCATTGAGAGATTAAAATATCCAAAATCTGCTAGTTAATTAAAGTCCAAATATTAGCACTATAGTCTACTTCTGGGCTCTGGCACATTTATAAATTCTCCAAGTCAAAAACCAAAATATAACAGCCACTGCAAGCTGCAAGCTGCAAGCATATCATCCCAGAACAGCGTTTAGAATCGAAAAACTGCCAAAATGTTAATGAATAAGGTTAGCACAAACAAAAAAGTTAGTAAATTACATAATCAGATTGGTAACATAATGTTACAAAGTACAAACTGAAAAGATTGCCTGAGCCGATTAAGCAATTGACTAATTAAAAACAGACCTGGATAAAAATTAAAAACTATAAACACTTGAAAATAAGACTATCTAGGTGAAGATACATACTTCAAGGAGATACAAGTACAATGCCCTAGAGGTACTCGGTCCAATAACCAGGTGTGCCTTTGAATTCTATATAATAGGTGTGGAATTACCAAACTAAGCGCCGCATTCAGAAGCTTAGAGGTCATAAAAACAATGTAACTGCTGTTTGTTTACACCCTGAACTTCCCATAATAATAATAACAGGTTCAGAGGATGGTACTGTCCGTATATTGCACTCAACCACTTGTAGGTACTTTTTTTTTTTAATTGGAACTATATTATTTCAGAACTGCCGCAAAGCATATGAGATGAGTGATAAATAATTGGATTCGCCAGACTAAAGCTATTTTAGACTTCAAACAATTGTAAGTTATGAGATCTACTGATTTAAAGGTTGGAATGTTACTGTTACTCTCTGCACATCTTGCAATACCAGTAAAGTTCAGTTAGTATATATTAGTGTATATCAGTAATTACAGCTACACCACAAGGATCAAAGTTTGCTACTATGCAACGTTTAATTGAATGACACATGACCATACAACTTGGACTCACAATCACCTACTTTATCACAAGGTAGTCTATCATCGTGTCATTGTCATCGTCATCACAAGGTATCCAGACCCGATCCTGAACTTTTTGGGGCCCTAGGCAAAATAATAAATAAGGGCCCTGTTTAAAAAAAAATTTAAAAATTGATAGTTATTTGTTAAAATAATTTATTACTTAAATGACTATATGTTTACTAATAAAAATATCAAATAAAAATTGTCTTAGCAATTAATTTTCATGGTTTAATACATAATGTAACATTTCAAAATAGAAAAAGGCTATACAAACTTTTGGAGATCAAAACCTTCACTGGTTCACTATTCAAATGTAATTGTCTCTATTTAAATTGCAAAATAAATCATGTTGTCATATTTAAGAGGAGGTAAGAATTTAAATAAAATTGAATATAAAAAATGACTTAATTTTGCATTACAAAAAAAATGACTTAATTTTTGGGATGCATTGAAGTTTTTGATGTATTTAATAATAGATGGAGATAATTTTGTGAATAAAAAGAGTTTGGATCTAAGTAGAAAAATGAAAAAAGTCTAAAAATTTAATTGTGATAGGATAAAGAGTGATAAGTGTAACACTGATGAGAAGATCTTTGATTTTTTTCGTATGCTTTATATTATTTTTATTCTCTATCACTGTAGTAGAATCTAAAAAAATGGGCCCCTTCGAAGCATGGGCCCTTGGCCACTGCCCCTCCAAACTACCCTCAGAACCGGGCCTGAAGGTATCGTTGAATTGCCAGGAATTAAAGTGTGGTCTCTAATCATTATTTCATTATTGCACTGAAATCTTTCAGGGAGGAAAAAGGATTGAATTGCAAATTAAGCCTTCTTTGCAAGGAAATGGCTGAAAATCCAACAAAACCGGAAAACACGTCTTAACCACGCAACAAATTGATGAATCAATACTCAATAATACGCAGTACACATAAGTCAATACTTATCCTTGCCCCATTGTCATTCCCAGGATTGCATTATAGGTCGAAGTTGCCTTTATAACTATGAAGTTCAACATCTGAGTGGACGTATTCGACCCTTGCCCCATTGTCATTGGGAGTTGGATAGTGCCTTCCACCTTTGACTCCACTCCATTGAATCCATATATGGGCATATTCGAGGGTGTCAACTGAGAGTCAGTATAGCCCATCTTGATAAAAGCATCATGGAACAAGATGTCCACTGAAGCTCCATTGTCGACCAAAACTCTCTTGGTTTCAGAATTTCCTATCACAGGAACGATGACTAAGGGATCATCGTGGGGAAACTTCACTCTCTCCAGATCTGAATCATCAAAACCTATTGATACTTCTGTTCGGGCACGCTTCGGTGCTTCTCCAACCACGGTCATTACTTCTCGAGCATAAGCCTTTCTTGAGTTTCGGGAGGACCCAGCAGCAGTTGGCCCTCCGAATAGTTCTACTATTAATTGCAAGAAACAAGGAGAGAGTACTCACGGAAATAGTTCTAAAGTTGGACACATCCATTAGCCCTGTTTTCTTTGGCACGTTTCTTAAACGGAGCTTTGTCCTGCAAAAGAATGGAAAAGGAAGAAATTTTTTGAAATCTCATCTATATCAATAATTTCAGCATCAATAATTTCAGCAAAATTACTTACCTTATCACTCATGTCCGTCCATTTTTTTCTGGATAGCTAGTATGAGCTCTTTTGATATCTTTGATTAAAAGAACACAAAAACGAATTAATACTAATTAGAAGGATTTGATACTAAAAACTATGTAGAAAAAAGGAGATCTTACGCATCTCTCAGTTGGAAGTGGTGGACACTTCTTATAATGTTCATCCTTATAGTGGCCTCTGTAGTTTAAACAAACAAAATCACATCAAAACCTACAATCCATAGACTGAAAAGGGAAAAAAATGAAGTAGAAGTTACATGAAAAGGAAATAAGCTTCGTCCATCACTGTCATTCTCCTAGTTGTGCCCCTAAATCATAATAAACATATATTACTCTCCTAGCAAATTTGAGTTTCACAACATTCCAAAATCATATATATATATATATATATATATCAATTAAAAAAAATTGAGTATAACTTACTTAGTAGCAATTATCTTAGGTTTTCCGGACTTTGCTTTGTTGCTTGCTATCTTATGTTTGTCCTTCACAACAAGCCTTAATAAAAAAAAAAATTAATTAACTCTCAGTCGAGTAACCAAATCTATCTAAATCAAGTTAATAATAAAATAAAATTGAATAAAACTTACCTGGTATCTGTTTTTTAACTTGTTCCTGCCATTGATCTGGTGGTGAATTCCTGCAATACCAAGGTCCGAATAGTTAATATACCTAAGTATTCGAAAATCGATAAGTTGCCATCAACAAAAACTAATGAAAATAACTACGACTTGAGAGGGAAGAATCAGTAGATCGAAATGATTAATCGGGGGTGCATGAATATGACATTCAATGACTACTAAATACTAGTTGTACAAGTCTGCAAAATTCTACCACTGTTTAAGCTCAACAAAGAAGGATAAAATTTACTGTTTTTACAGTAAAGCCACTGTTGGTGACAGCATGCTTTGGCACAGGAAACTCTCTCATCTCAACTTCAAGACAATGACTACGCTAATGAAGAAGGAGTTTGTGAGAGGACTACCTCAACAGGAATTCTGTCAAGAAGGACTGTGTGAGGATTGTCAAATGGGAAAGCTAAGAAGAGCTGTGCACAAGTCAAAGCAAGTCAATACCAACACTGAACCACTCAAGCTAATACACATGGATCTTTTTGGCCCAGAAAATGTTCCATCTTTAGCCAGAAAGATATATGCATTGGTTATGGTGGATGATTACTCTAGATACACATGGGTGAAGTTTCTAGAGTCAAAAGATGAAGCTGCTCAAGTAATCATTGATCACATAAAGTTCTTGACAGAACTCCAAATGCCAAAGTTCAAGTATTAAGGAGTGACAATGGTACTGAGTTCAGGAATGCCTCACTTGGAAATTTCTGCAAGGATGAAGGCATTGTCCAACAATTCTCTGTTGCTAGAACACCACAACAGAATGGTGTTGTAGAAAGGAAGAACATGACTCTGATTGAAGCTGCTAGAACTATGTTGCATGATGCAAAATTACCAACATATTTCTGGGCAGAAGCAATCAACACAGCTTGCTATACACAGAATAGAACCATAATTAACAAGACTCATGGAAGCACTCCTTACCATTTGTTAACTGAAAAGAAACCTACTGTCAAATACTTTCATGTATTTGGGAGTAAATGCTTCATGATGAAGGACAACCATGAAAAGAAATGAAAGTTTGATGCTAAAGCTTATGAAGGCATTTTCATGGGATATGGATAGAAAGGACTGCCTACAAAGTCTATGTCTTAGAACATAGAATCATTGAAGAAAGTGTGAATGTCACATTCGATGAAACCAAGTTTCCAGGGTTGCATGAAGATAGTCAAATGCAAACCCTCAGGCTTGAAAATCAAGGATATTTGGAAGAAGAGGAAATTGTTGATGAAGATCCAAGCTACACTCAAACTGTAGAGATTGAGAAAGATGCTGTCAATGCTAATGAAGTTGATCAAACTCCAGCCCAGTCACAGACCATGTCAACTAATCTTTAAAATAATGGTGACTCTTGAGACAATGAAGAGCATGGTGGAGACAACTGCACTGGTGAAGATTCATCTCCACAAACTGGAGCTAATCCACCAGATCAAAATAGTAACTTACCTAGAACTACAAAATGGAACAAGGATCACACTAATGATCTAATCATTGGAAATCCTTCCTCTAGGGTAAGAACAAGGAACAGTGTTTCTGCTGACAGCCTGTTCTCATGTTTTCTGTCTTAAATGGAACCAAAAACAATTGATGAAGTATTATTGGATTCTGATTGGGTGATTGCTATTCAAGAAGAACTCAACTAGTTTGAAAGGAACAATGCATGGAAGTTGGTTCCAAGACCAAAAGGAAAATCAGTCATTGAGACAAAGTGGGTCTTCAAGAACAAATTGGATGAGAGTGGAATGGTGACTAGAAACAAAGCAAGGCTAGTTGCAAAAGGTTACTGTCAACAGGAAGGTATAGATTATGATGAGACTTTTGCACCTATTTCCAGACTTGAAGCCATAAGGATATTTCTAGCCTTTGCTGCACGCTGCAACTTCAAAGTGTTCCAAATGGATGTCAAAAGTGCCTTTCTAAATGGAGAGTTAGAGGAAGAAGTGTATGTTGAACAGCCACCTGGATTTGAAGATGCTGAATTGTATAACTTTGTATACAAACTGTTCAAAGCACTTTATGGATTAAAGCAAGCTCCCAGAGCTTGGTATGATACACTCTCTACCTTTCTATTGGAAAATTAGTTTACTAGAGGTGTAGTAGACAAAACTCTGTTTTATAAGCATTATGGCAAGGAAATCATTCTGGTTCAAATCTATGTTGATGACATTATTTTTGGATCTACAAATGAGAAGCTGTGTGAAAAGTTTTCATCTCTAATGAGAAATAAGTATGAGATGAGCATGATGGGAGAACTGTCATTCTTCCTTGGTCTACAAGTTCTTCAAAAAGTTGATGGAATCTTCATATGTCAAGCTAAGTATGCCAAAGAACTTCTCAAAAAGTTTAACTTAGAAGATTCATCACCTGCCAAGACTCTCATCTCTACTTCAACAAATCTAGATCTTGATCCCAAGGGAAAGAAAGTGGACTCTAGTGCTTACAGAGGCATGGTAGGATCACTACTCTATTTAACTGCCAGCAGACCAGACATAATGTTTGCTACATGTCTCTGTGCAAGATTTCAAGCTGATCCAAAGGAGTCACACTTAGTTGCTATCAAGAGGATTTTTAGGTATCTAAATGGCACTCCTAATCTAGGC
Source organism: Heracleum sosnowskyi (assembly GCA_030848705.1). Classification (NCBI taxonomy): domain Eukaryota; kingdom Viridiplantae; phylum Streptophyta; class Magnoliopsida; order Apiales; family Apiaceae; genus Heracleum; species Heracleum sosnowskyi. The sequence goes on from CM061237.1 coordinate 18,586,008, forward strand.
CTTTGGTATCCTAAAAATACTGGATTTGAGCTAGTTGGGTATTCTGATTCAGACTATGCTGGATGCAGAATTGACAGAAAAAGTACAACAGGTAGCTATCAATTTCTTGGTGGAAGATTGGTGTCATGGTTTAGCAAGAAGCAACATTCAGTTTCTACATCCACTGCAGAAGCTGAATATATTGTAGCTGGAAGTTGTTGTGCACAAATTTTGTGGATGAAAAATCAGTTGTTGGATTATGGTCTACTATTGAACAACATTCCTATCTTCTATGACAACACTAGTGCCATAGCCATCTCAGACAATCCTGTTCAACACTCTAGGACAAAGCACATTGATATCAGGCATCATTTCATAAGAGAGCATGTTGAAAGAGGAACTGTGAAACTTATCTATGTCCCAACAGAAAAGCAACTTGCAGACATCTTCACTAAACCACTGGATAAAGCCACCTTCAACAGGTTGGTAAGTGAATTGGGAATGCTTAATCTCGTATGTTAACTTACTAGTTTTTACATTTTCAAATTATGAATGTAGCTTGTGACAATAACCTCCAAGTTGATGTTATAAGAAGTTACTGTCCATGAAGTCTCTATTCATTTTGACAGCATGTTTGCTATGATTATGCTATAATTGAATTATATGCTAGTCTTTCTTTTAATAGTTAGACTTTGTGTGTCATTGACTTGAATGTTTTCAAAATTTGAGAAATTGGTCAAAGGAACTGCACTGATTGGTTATACCTGTGTTAATTGTTGGATTAGTGGAGGACATAACTCTTAATTGCTATCTGTGGTAGTTGTATGGGTACTCCAAATTGTTGACCGTTTACCTTACCATTCATCTAATATGCCTATAAAATGAACCTTATGCCATATTAGTTTTACATTCAAGAAAAATGTAAAATGGAAAACAAAGTAGGAGTCGAGTACAAAGCTAAAATATGGTGTGAGCCCTCGCATAAAGAAGTAGTTGAAGAGATGTTCCAGAAAGTGGATGAGTTCCTCGAGGAGGAAGAAGAGAAAGAAGAAACTGCTAAGGACACTGAAGAGGCAAAGTGACAAGTTCAAGAGAAAGAACTTCAAATGCTCATCAAGCAGGAAGGAAGCACTGAAGAAGAAACTCGTTTAGAAGTTTTAGGATTAGTTGATAAAATCATGAAATCATAATTTGTAATTCTCTACCGTTGAAATGATTTTATTAATAAAACTTGTCCCATTCTCTTTCATGTTTCTTCTTTGTGTGGAATGGATCTGTAGTTATTGACTGATTACTCTACTGTGCATGAATACAGATTATTAATTGAATTGAATATGTGTGAATGGTGATTCCTGAGTTAAGTAAATTAATGAAAAGATCTGTTAAAATCCTTGACAGTTATTGTTTTCCGCAAAGGTTACTGTCGTCAAGAAAGGTAACTGTCACAGAATACCATGACAGTTTGTTTCTTGACAGCAGTGAACAACATTCTGTCAAGAGTTTTAAAAGATACTGTCATTAAGGTACTTAACGATGACAATAAGTTTTTCGCGACAAAGCTATTGTCAAGACAAACCTACTGTCATCACACCAAATGTCACTGACAGTTTGTTTCAGCGCATAGGTTACTGTCAAAAGTAGTGGACCGTTATAATTGTCAATTCAACCTCCACGTAGACAGAGAATAAAGGGAGTAACCCACGTGATGGAGTTACTGGGTAATAACACGATTCCATGGGTAATAACACGATTCCAATTATCCCCTTTTTCAGTGTAACGCTTGAGCTGCTCTCTTTATTCAACAGTTAATCAGACAATATCAAAACTGACACAAAACAACCAAAAAGCAAAACAACTTTCCTCTCTATTTTTCTCTCTACTCAATAAACTCACTTTCTTTCTTTTTTTTTACTCAAATTAACAACAATGGCCCCTAAGCAATCAATTTCTCAGACTAACTTTGCTGGTATCTATTCTCCAAATGATGCTGGTGAGGACTTCAAAGGGCTTGTTTCTTTCTTGAATAAGTCCTATCTTGGGTATGCTGTTACTTCAACTCTTGTTCTAGACCTAGAAAGGATTGAAAACTTCTGGGAGTCGGTTGTTGCTCAGGGAGATGGTGACAATGCAGCCATCAAATTCAAAATCAAGGAGCACAGTTACACTCTCACTATTCAAGGCATCAATGCAGCTTTGGGAATTATGCTTGAACCAGGAAAAACCTACAGAGAGCTTGCAGATGATGAAACCTTGAAGAAGCTCTTCTTGAAAATTGGGTATTCAGGACCCATTCTCGAAAAGGGTACAACAAAGTGGTACCCATCTGGTGAAATGGACAGAAAGTATCTAAGGAAGGAATGGAGCATGATTCTTGATGCCATGGTGAAGGTGTTCTCCACAAAGACCACCGGTTAGAATGGTATACCCACTTACATCAAGAAACTAACTCACTCTCTTGTCCATGGCTACAAGGTGGATGTTGGAAAGCTACTCATGGCACACCTCAAGGCTGCCATAGGTAAGAAGGTTGTTAGTCCTTGTGTATTGCAGAAGGGGGGGGGGGATGAATGCAATACTGATAAAATTCAATCTAAATTTCAACAACTGTAATCAAGATTAAATGTTATCAGCAATATATGCAATCACAAACAGTATGAAGTAAGAACAAGATTCACAAAATAAATGTTTTATTTATTTTGCAAAGTGTTGCTACAACCTCAAGAAAGAATTCTCGAGCTGCGGTTTCTCTAAGACATTTGCTTGTCTTTGTTCCATCTAGAATGAATTGATAGTAGGTATAAGACTAATCCTATCCCTATCAGTCACGGGTTTGTGAAGCTGCTGTCACTGTCAAGTGGCAGCTTCTTACAGATTGTCTTACCCATGTGACTTTCCTAAATTGCTAACATGTCAGATATACATTACAAAGAAAGCAACTTAGATTCATTCTATTTCCAGCTTAAGCAATTCAGCAAATAAAGACTTGACCTTGCTCTTGAATTGATTCGCTTTTGTTTTGCAGTGCTTGAAGCTTCTGTCGTAGTCTTGCAGACTTGGTGCAGCTTAGGGATACTGCAACACGCCTGTTTCTTGAACATTGAAGCTGTCACGGGATTTGACTGAGAAAGATACCTAGAACAGGGATCTTTCTCGAGACAGTTACTTTTGCCGCAAAGCTTGCTGTCACAGGAATGTGCTTTTGGTGACAGTAGGAGTTCCCCGCATAATGTGCTGTCGAGGTTCCCAAGCTTGCTGTCGAGGGCTAAAGTTGCTGTCGCGTAGTCTTCCGCCAATGTTGCTGTCAGAGTGAATATGCTGTCTTGACTTGCAACATTCTGTCTTCTTGTAATCTTACTGTCAATGCTCATGACAGTAACCTTTATTCATGCTGTCATCTAATATGCGTTCTTTGAGGCTTGAACACAGAAAGTGAACTTCTTCCAAATTACACAATTAAAATAACATTACATACTGATTACAAGAACATACTTTGGTTGTGACAGTATGTTCTACTTAATTACAAAATTAAGTATATACAAAGTTAAGTTGTTCCTTTGCTATCACCCATAAATCCCAACAATCTCCCCCAATTTGTTTTTATGGACAATAACAACAAATTTACAATATGTGCTGACAACTTAACTAACAAGATCAGAATGGATTAAGAATTTTTACTTAGCTTGAGATTTCCTCTTCTGCCTTGCTACATCCTCTCTTTTGAGAGCTTCCACCAAGCAGCCTCTTAGACCTTCTATAAGAGAAATTTCAGCAGCAGAAACTGCAGCATCCTCTACTTCTTCAATGATCTTCTTTATAGTAGGGGAGAGAAGAGAACTAGCATCCCTGAGATTCAGCCATTGCTCTATATCATAAGGATAGGTTCTGAAGTGAAGTTCTTCATTAATGAGCTTGAATCTTTTTCCAGGATAAGCATTGAGAGTCCTTCTTCTTTGCTTGTCCATCTTTGAGTCTTCTCCTTTTCTCCCTTCCAATACATTCTCTATTTCATCAGAACAAATCTGCTCCAAGGGATGAATAGATCCAGCTACCATATACTGTAAATCCTTCGAATAGTTGTTTTTAGCTTGTGAAGGCTACAAACATAGATTTCTTCTTTTAGATACTTCATTCTTAGGGGATTTTCCAGCATGCATGATTTATAATTTGGAGCTTCACTTTCTGCCTTGTTGGAGACCTTGCATTTTTCCAGTAGTTCAGCTTCATTCTTATCAAGTTCTGACTTAGTTTGAGAGTATTGAGAAGATTCAGGTCTTTTGCTTGGCTTGGGTTCCCTTTCCTGAGTTGGTTGGGTTTGCCCTTCTTCTGTGGGTGAGACCTCAAACTCATAGTACCAATGGTATGGTATAGGAGAAGCTGGTAAGTCAGTTGAAATATCAGCATCATCAAAATCTGCAAAGTTGTAGCCAAATTTCTGATAGAATTCAGCATCCCTATCAGCTTGATATTTCAGAATATGTTCCATAACAGACTCAGGAACATTATCATAGCTCTCCAGCAACTCTACCATTCTTTCCAGGTAGAAGAAGTCAATTCTTCTTTTATCTAAGGTTGATGTCCTACCACTGGTTGATGTGGAGACCAGATTGAAATCCTTATCAACCTTGGTAGATCTTGATTCTTCCCACCACAGAATGTACTCAGTGACCTCTTGATTTGCATCCATCTTTACCTCAACACTCTTGATTTCTCTAGATTGCATCTGTTGTATCTTAAGACTGTTGGGAGGTATTGATTGAATTGGCTTCTTAAGATTCCTGCCAAATCCAGTGGTCTTTTCCTTTCCTGAGTACTTGTGCTTTCCTTCAGGTTTCTGTCTAGTAAACCATGCCTTAGCTTTAGCTTTCAGTCTCTTGGGCTTGACAGCAGCTTTGGCTTCATTCTTGACAGAACCTTCCTTGACAGTACCTTTGTCAACAGTATCTTCCATGACAGCATCTTCTTTGACAGTTTCCTTGTTGACAGTACCTTTGGTGACAGCATCTTTTTCTGCATTTATGCAATCAATAGCACATCTAAGAATGCTTGCCTCCAAATCTTCCAGTATTCTTGGCTCCTCTTCATCTGTTGCACCAGCATCTTTCTTTTCTTGACTAGGAGTTTCTTCATTTCCTTCATTCTGAGATTGAATACCAGTATTCCCAGAATTACTTCCACCAGCATTTCCAGCATTTCCAAAAGCTTCACCACCTCCAACCTCTTCATCATCATTATCATCATGAGGAGGAATGTTATAGAGACAGCTCCCACCTTGATCATTTCTTTTGGCATTGGCTCTAGTGATTAGCTCCTTCATTCTAGCTCCCAGTGCCTTGTCTCTCAACACCAGCATTTTGTAGATCTCTTAAACAGCATAAACTCTTCCTGGATTGGCATTTGAACTGAGTATTCCATCTAACACTTTCAGAATTGACTTGGTTTCCATTCTGGATGTGCCAACCAAATTCATGAAGCTGTTTCTTCTTGTGCCATCCTTAGTTACAGATCTGTAGAAAACACATGGTGGGTTTGTGTAGACTTCAGGTAGCTTTTGTGTGAGCAGGTTCTGGATTTTCATATCCAATATTTCATTGAATGGTGTTTGAGTTGCCCTGATCTTTCCCTTCAAAGCACACAACACCTTTGCTGGCAGACTCTGCAATAACTGCATTGTGATGAAATAAGATATGCCAGAAGTGAGATAAATACTTACAGCCCATCTTTTCTCATCATTCACCATTACACTGACACTAGTGATTTGATCCTTTAACAGTGTTGTGGTGTTGGTTGGACGGTTGCTTGGAGCATTCATTGCTTCTTCCACCAAACTGCTAAATTCACTGTCATGATTGTGTAATGTGCTCTCCCTGTAATCCACCATTAGAGTATTGGCTTCTTCTTGATCATACTCAGTACCATTGGACCAAGTATTTCCTTTATGGATGGATTCAGGCAGTTTCCCTTTACCTTTCCCAAGTTTGTTTTGTTCCTCCATTTCTCTCCATTTCTTCTGTAGAGCAGTTTCTTGAGTTTCTGGAGTTGGCTCTCTAATTACCACAGGAGGTAGAATAGGATGTCTAGATGCAGGTCTTCTTTGCAATGCATCTTGAGTTGCCTTAGACATCAACATTCTTTCTCCATCCAAGTCAACTTCAACAAGCTCTTCAGCTTTATCCTTTGGTTGTCCACTGCTTGGTTTGACTTGCTCCCCCTTTGACATTGCTTTCCTTTTAGCTCCCCCTTTGGTCTTCACAGTTACTGGCTCCCCCTGAGTTCCACCTGATTCCTGAATAGGCAATGATTCTGATCTTGCTACCTTCTCCCCCTTAGTTGAGTTGGCAGCTACTAGGTCAGTAAGGAACTGGATAGAGAGCTGAGTAGCAGCAAAACCATCAACCACCAGTTGAGAGAGAGAGTCCATCTTGGAGTTTAGTGTAGCACACTGGCCTTCCAGAGCTGCAAGCCTGTTTCCATAAGTAGCAGAGGGGCCACCATACCTTAACCTTCTTGGAGGGGAAGGAAAAGAAAGGGGCTTGGAGGCTATGGGGGTTCTCACACTCTCAGGGTGTTTTTGAGTGATCTCATCACCCCTCACAGATTGACTCTCAAGGCCTAATGCCTGAACAGTGTGGGCTCCCTCAATATCTCTCTGGACATGCTCAAGTCCCTCTCCTTTTGCCAGCTCATTTGGCTGCCTCTCATTTTTATGCTCACCTCTCTTTTCTTTTATCTCTCTTTTCTTTTGCACACCCTCACTCAACCTAGATGCATGGGTATCAGCAGTACTAACATGCATGGAAGGAGTAGATTTAGAATGTACCTTTAAGAGTTTGGCAAGAGGTAGATCATCATCAGAGGCATCCTCAATGATCACAGCATCAAAATCAGGCTGAGGGGACTGGATAGCATCTGTGGCAGGAATGTTACTGTCAGTTGGTGGAGTCTGGACAGCAGGTTCTGGCATGACAGCAACTTTGGGAGGTGGAGTGACAGTAGGTTCTGTAGTGACAGTATCTTTCTCTCCACCCATGACAGCAGCTGTGTCCAGGACAGCAACATTTCCAGTGTCATTGACAGCAACAGAGGCTGTGACAGCATCTTCCTGAAGGTAAGATGCTCCTTGGAGTTCAGACAAAGTGTTGGCTGTTTCATTTTCTGACAAAATACCACTTTGCCCTAGCTCAGTGTTTGGAGGAGTGGTGTCCATCTCACTTTGAGAAATGGGTTCTTGTGGACCACTAGATGGGGGCTCATCCATGATTGGAGATGGATGATCAAAACCTGAAGGGTTGGGACTGTCCCCTTCTCTAGGTTGTGGAGAAGAAACAAAAGAATGTGTAGGGAAGGAAGAAGGTGAAAGTGTAGCAGAGCGTGGGGGCTGATTCACAGATGAAACATGTGAACCATCAAAAGGAGTAGAGAAATCCTCACTGTGCCCTAACTCACTGTGTGTTTCTGCAAGTGGGGGTATCTCAGGTTGTGAACCGTGAGTTTGTGCAGACTCTGTACAGGGTGCCTTGGGAGACAGGCCAATTTCAATAGATGCACCTTGTTGAGAAGGCACATCTAGAGAGGTGTTTGAGTCCCTTTCAGTAACTACAGTTTGTTGAGAAACTGCAGCTTGGCTAACAGTGGTTTTGGTCCTCCTAGCTCTCTTCTTCTTAGGCTCAGGGGGAACCACTGGGGGTTCTGTTTGACTACCTTCCTTATTTGCTGCACTAGGTGCAGGGTCTCCCTCTTGACTAACAGAGCTACCACCAACATCAGCTTCTAAGGGTCTTTTTCTGGATTCTTGCAAGGCTTCTCTTTGGGCTTTGGTACGTCTAGAGGGCCTAGGCTGAGTGTATGGTGTGGAATGTGGGTTAACTGAATTTGGGTCTAATTCAGTTTCATTCTCAAGAGTAAAAGAGGCATAACCAGATGGTAATGGTAAATCAGGGTTGGACACTTGATTAACCATGTGCTGAGTGAAACAAAGTGGAATATGTGCATTGAGATCTTGTGATGATAACAGTGTGTGTGTGTTCTTTTTCAAAACTGAGCAAGCCTCTAAACGAGGAGCAGCATCATTAAAATCACAGAATGAATTAATGCACATCATAAGAAAGCGAGGGTAGATTGATACCTTCTTACCTATGGCAGCTGTGAGGTGTGCCATGAGGAGAGCTCCAACATTCACCTTGTATCCATGGACAAGAGAATGTGTCAGTTTCTTGATGTAGGAGGGTATTCCATTCCAGCCTGTGGACTTGGTAGAGAACACCTTGACCATGACATCAAGTATCATGCTCCACTCTTTTCTCAGATGCTTCCTATCCATTTCACCAGTTGGATACCATTTGGTAGTCCCCTCTTCGAGAATAGGGCCTGCATACCCAATCTTCAAGAAGAGCTTCTTGAGAGTGTCATCATTGGCAAGTTCAGTAAATCTCTGTCCTGCTTCAAGTGTAATACCAAGAGCAGTGTTGATGACCTCAGTTGTAAGAATGTATTGTTGCCCAGAGATTTTGAATTGAATACCCGGGTTCTCACCCTCAATTTGAGCAACAGCAGTTCGCCAAAACGCCTCAATTTTGTCTAAGTCGAGAATGGGGGTTGAGGTGATGGCATAACCGAGATAGGACTTGTTCAAGAAAAACACGAGTCCTTTGAAACCTTCACCAGCATCATTTGGGGAAAAGATGCCAGCAAAGTTTGTTTGAGAGAGAGTCTGTTTGGGTGCCATGGAGATTTCAAGAAAAGAAGAAAGTAAGAAAGTGGCTTTTTGCTTAAAGAAAAGTATATTGCCTTGAGTTCGATGAGAGTGATATGTCTGAGTAACTGGAGAATAAATAGAGGTATTTCAAACGTTGTGCACAAAAAGTGGAATTAAAGAACGTGTCTTAACCCACTCTTATAACACGTCAGTTACTGCCCGTTATTCACTGACCAACGTGGGATGAATATCCAATTTCAACGGTCCACTATTGTTGACAGTAACCTGTGCGCTAGAAACAATCTGTCAGTAATAAGAGGTGGTGACAGTAGGTTTTGCGCGACAACAACTATTGCGCAAAAACTTGCTGTCACCGTTAAGCATATGAATGACAGTATCCTTTACAAGTCTTGACAGAAAGTCTTTTCCTGATGTCAAGAAGGTTGCTGTCAAGAAACACACGACAGTATCCTTCTTAATGACAGTAACTTCGATTAGGAAATGGTTCTGTCATGAACTTATTAGAATGCTTGATTCATACACTTAACTTAATATTGACAAATTATGGATTTAGCAATGTAATCTTTTGAACACGGATATTAAGCAAGTAACACAGACAAATCATAAACTCAATAACCACAAAGACAAGAATTTTTATTATTATTATTAATAAAATCATTCAGAATAGAACATTGAGTACATCATTTTATGATTTTATCAACTAGTTCTAAGACTTCTTCCTTAATCTCTTCTTCAGAGCGACCTTCTTTTTCAAGAAGTGCCTGAAGCTCCTTCTCTTCTTCCTTAGCCTTGGCCTCCTTTTCCTCATCTATCTCATCCAAGGCGTCCAACAGTATCTCAAAGAGCTCATCGATCTCTTCATTGTCGGGTTCACTGTCACACTTCTTTAGACCAACTTCAATTCCTACTTTGTTTTCCATTATTTACTTTAAAACTGAGAGCAGACTGGTGAAACCTAAGGTTAATTTATAGGAAAAACCGTCTAAGGATTAAAGTCTAATGGTCAACAGTTAGAGTACCCATACAACTACCACAAAAGTAATTAATGGTCGTGTCCTCCTTTAATCCTACAGATTAATGCAAAAGGGTGTGAAAGTCCAATGGAACAGATTTTTAACTCTCAAACTTAACAGATAACCACATTAAAGTCATACACGGTTTAAAAGTATGAGACTGGCACAAAATACTGACATGAAAAGTCAAATCAACACATGCTGTCACATAACAGACATAAACCAAGTAGACAGTAACTTCTCTTGACAGCAGGTTTGAAGTTGCTGTCATGAGCTTCAATAGAGAATTTGGAAATATAGAAAACTGAGTGAATCAACATACCAGGTTCAGCATTCCCAATTCACTTACCAACCTGTTAAAGGTTGCTTCATCCAATGGCTTAGTAAAGATGTCAGCAAGTTGCTTGTCAGTTGGGACATAGATCAGCTTCACAGTTCCTTGTTCAACATGCTCTCTGATAAAGTGATGTCTTATATCAATGTGCTTTGTCCTAGAGTGTTGAACTGGATTGTCTGAAATGGCTATGGCACTAGTGTTGTCACAGTAGATAGGAATTTCTCTCAACACTAGACCATAATCCAGAAGTTGATTCTTCATCCATAGAATTTGTGCACAGCAACTGCCTGCAACAATATACTCAGCTTCTGCAGTTGAGGTAGAAACTGAATGCTGCTTCTTGCTAAACCATGAGACCAATCTTTCACCAAGAAATTGACAGCTACCAGTAGTACTCTTTCTGTCAATCTTGCATCCAGCATAGTCTGAGTCTGAGTAGCCAATTAGATCAAATCCAGTGTTCTTGGGATACCAAAGACCTAGGTTAGGAGTGCCTTTTAGGTATCTAAAGATTCTCTTGATGGCTACTAAGTGAGACTCCTTTGGATCACTTTGAAACCTTGCACAGAGACATGTAGCAAACATGATGTCAGGTCTGCTAGCAGTTAAGTATAGAAGAGATCCTACCATGCCTCTATAGGTGCTTGAGTCAATTTTCTTCCCTTTAGGATCAAGATCCAGACTGGTTGAGGTGGACATTGGTGTCTTTGCAGGTGATGAATCTTCCAAGTTGAACTTTCTGAGAAGTTCCTTGATGTATTTAGCTTGACAAATGAAGATTCCATCAGTTTGTTGAAGAATTTGCAATCCCAGAAAGAATGACAATTCTCCCATCATACTCATCTCATATTTGTTACTCATGAGAGAGGAAAACTTCTCACACAATTTCTCATTTGTAGAACCAAAAATGATATCATCCACATAGATTTGTACCAGAATGATGTCCTTGCCATGGTGTTTGTAGAAAAGTGTCTTGTCCACAACTCCTCTAGTAAACTGATTGTCCAGGAGAAAAGTGGAAAGTGTGTCATACCAAGCCCTGGGTGCCTGCTTTAGTCCATACAAAGCTTTGAAAAGTTTGTACACAAAGTCATACATTTCAGCATCCTCAAACCCTGGTGGCTGTTCAACATACACTTCTTCTTCCAATTCTCCATTTAGCCACTAGCCTATACCCTCCTGTTGACAGTAACCCTTAGCCACTAGCCTTGCTTTGTTTCTTGTCACTGATCCATTTTCATCAAGCTTGTTTCTGAAAACCCATTTGGTCTCAATGACTGACTTTCCCTTAGGTCTTGGAACCAGCTTCCATACATTGTTCCTTTCAAACTGATTTAGCTCTTCTTGCATGGCTATCACCCAGTCAGAATCCAACAATGCTTCATCAGTTGTCTTGGGTTCCATTTGAGACAGAAAGCATGAGAACATGCTGTCAGCAGAGACTTTGTTCCTTGTCCTCACTCCAGAATTAGGGTCACCAATGATGAGGTCACTTGAGTGATCCTTGTTCCACTTGGTGATTCTGGGCAAGCTACTTGAATGTACAGGAATATTTGCTTCAGTTTGTTGAGTTGAATGATCACCAATCCCATTGTCTTCACCATGTTCTTCATTGTCTCCAGAGTCACTACTGTTATGAATGTTAGAGGTTATGGTCTGTGACTGAGCTGGAGTTTGGTTGACAGTAGAGATATTGACAGCATCTTTATCAACTTCAACAATTTGAGTGAAGCTAGGTTCTTCATCCACAATCTCCTCAGCTTCCAAGTATCCTTGATTCTCAAATCTGAATGTCTACATCTTTCCTTCTTCATGCAGTCCTGGAAACTTGGTTTCATCAAATGTGACATTAACACTTTCTTCAATAATCCTGTGTTCCATAACATAAACTCTGTAGGCAGTCCTTTCTGTGCTGTAAACCATGAATAGTCCTTCAAAGGCCTTGGTGTCAAATTTTCCTTTCTTCTCATGGTTATCCTTCATCATAAAGCATTTGCTCCCAAACACATGAAAATATTTGACAGTAGGTTTCTTTCCAGTTAACAGACAGTAAGGTGTACTTGCATGAGTTTTGTTGATCATGGTTCTGTTCTGAGTATAACAAGCTGTGTTGATAGCTTCAGCCCAGAAATATGTTGGCAGTTTGGCATCATGTAACATAGTTCTAGCTGCTTCAATGAGAGTCTTGTTCTTTCTTTCTACAACTCCATTCTGCTGTGGAGTTCTTGCAACAGAGAATTGTTGTACAATTCCTTCATCTTTACAGAAATTTCCAAGAGTGGCATTTCTGAATTCTGTACCATTGTCACTCCTCAAGATTTGAACTTTTGAGTTTGGAGTTCTATCAAGAACTCTGACTTGATCAATAATCACTTGAGCAGCTTCATCTTTGGATTCAAGAAACTTCACCCAAGTGTACCTTGAGTAATCATCCACCATTACTAAGGCATATCTCTTCTTGGCCATTGATGGTACATTGACTGGTCCAAAGAGATCCATGTGAATCAACTTGAGTGCTTCTATGTTGGTGTTCATTTGCTTAGACTTGTGCACAGCTCTTCTCAGTTTGCCCATTTGACAATCTTCACACAGTCCTTCTTGACAGAATTCCTGTTGGGGCAAACCTCTCACTAACTCCTTCTTCATCAGAATATTCATTGTCTTGAAGTTGAGATGTGAGAGCTTCCTGTGCCAAAGCATACTGTCACCAACAGTTGCTTTACTGTAAAAACAGTAAACCTTATCCTTCTTTGTTGAATTTAAGTCAGCAACAAACAAGCTTCCTTTTCTAACCCCTTTTAGAGAGAGGCTACTATTCTTCTTGTGATAGATGTTACACAGCATCATATCAAAATCAACCTTGAATCCCCCACTACTAGAAAACAGTCAATAGACATCAGCTAAAAACTGATGTCTGCCAACTTTTCAACCGATGTCTTGGTGGGTGTAGAGAAAGGTCCAGAACTTTGACATCGGTTTGTACCCGATGTCTTAACTATCTTTTCACATCATTTAGTTGCAACAAACTGATGTATATTCGTCAACTTTAAATTTTCAAGGACTTGGTATCTTTTCAGTATTTATATCCTAAGAAATTGTTATGAATTTAAATGTATCATACACAAGGTATAAATATGTATTTACATCGATAAGTAGTTACAAAACGATGTTATAAACATATATAGACATCAGGTTGTCAACAGAAATGATGTCTAAGAATGTAAAGACATCAGTCTACAACCGATGTCTAAGAATGTAAGTCTACAACCGATGTCTAAGAATGTAAAGACATCAGTGCACAACCGATGTCTAAGAATAAAGAAATCAGTGCACAACCGATGTCTAAGAATAAAGAAATCAGTGCACAACCGATGTCTAAATTACTACAAGATGATCTTTAACATCAGTTCTACAATGAAAAAAAAGAAAAAAACGATGTTACTGTGTTTCAATTACACCAGTTTATTTATTTCAGTTCCTTTAACTGATGTATAATTGAACAACAATATCAACCAAATCAATACCATAAAACCTTCCCAAAACCAAGAACAAACTATAATGGCCACATAAAATAACAAAAAACATTCAACAAACATAAAGGCACATCGGCCATAACATTTCATCTCACAATTCCTTGCATACCATTTTGGCATAACATATCAACACAAAAATCATCCACTTTCTACATATTCTACATATCATCCACCTTAGACTAGGCTAGCAAACCAACAAAAGGAACCAAATTTTTTAGGTTGATCGAACAAGAGTCTCCAAACGCACGTCATCAAGCTCCTCCCTTTTGTAAGACTTCCTGGTCTTAGTGGCCCACTATAAACAATCACAAAGTAAAATCGAAGCAAAAGTTAGCAAATACAAAAAAAAATAAAAATTCTAAAGGTGTGCAGATTGTAACTAAAGTTGTTCTTAAACAACTATATTCAGTTAAAGATAGTTAAAGATAATAAGATCCAATTAATTTCTCACCCTAACACCTTAAGGTAGGAGAGCTGGTAACTTAACAAAAAGTACTTTAGAAAGTAACATACACGAAAAAAAAATCGAAGAAAGACACTGAAAAAAACAAATGAATATAGCTTAACATTAACAGAGTATGGACATGGGCAAAGACATTTCACTGTCACATACCATTTCGAACTTCAACATTTCACCATATGCAACTCCTAGATTATACATAGCATCTGCGTAATGCCAGTTATAGTACAGAGCTTTCTTGTAATATGCCACGCCTTGGTTGATATCACCCTCTAATTTAACCTGAGTGAAATTATCGACAGAACGTTTATGTAAGATAGCCCGATAAGCAGATAGAACTGACAAAGCAGATAAAAAACCCAATAGATTTCTTCAATATTTCTCTGTTATCACTTAAGTGCAACATAGGAAAGTAGTAAATAAGCCAGCAGTTCATGTTTATGTAAGATAGTCCGATAAGTTCGTGCGTGGGTGTTAATATGTGTACACATCTCTTCCTCCTGATATAAGCTATCAAGACTTTGGACAGACCAGAAAAACAACATAAGAAATTTGAACTATAGATATAGCTCTCAAGAGGAAACATGTAGCAAGGTCATTTAATAGGTTCAGAACGTATTATATGCTAACAGAAAAACAGAAACTGAAAATTTTGTGGCATGCTAAGCAACAAATACATGCAGCACTTCACTTCTATTATCTAGCAGCTATATTATTAAACATACCTTAACCATATATCTGAGCCGCATTGGTCCATTTCTAACTCAAATCTACAAAATACTTCAACCTAAGTTAAATTTTATAAAAAGTTCAAGCTAGCAAGATCAATCTTTGTTGCATGCAGTATCCCTAGTCTGATCTTACAAGACTTTAATTCCTAATATATGTCACCCTTATAAGGTGATAACTTTAGTGTCTAGACAAATTATGTATCTAACTAGAAAATTTCTTTAGTTTATTGAATTGCTAAAATTTTTAAATTAACGAACTCTGATATACCAAAAACTTTGGTCGTCAGTTTTACAGGTCTCATTTCTTCTCCAAACCTGCAACAATAGAAAAAAAAAAGCAATTCAAATACACAGTCAAAACATATGTGGACATATTCATTTGGGGTAAATAACTACTGGGAAGTAAAGTACTTGGACAAGGAATCCTATTTTGAAATATTAGTTGGATCACTACAGAGTTGGGTTAGAAAACCTAACTTTGTTCTCAGAAGCATATTTATGAAGATGTCATCCAGTGATCTCCTAAGTAATTAGTAGACAATAAGCTACTGACTAAGCATATCTACGTTCCTTGACAATTGTACTATGTTTCCTAAACAGTTATTATCTTGTTATCGTCGTGCGAGTTGTATTGTATCAATGTTTCTGAGCAGAAGTTTATCAGTGTTACTAATAGTACAATTGAAGTCATAATTTAAGCTGGAGGAAGCGAGGAACTTAGTTAGCGACTCTCTTTTGGTAATTAAAGATCTATCAGTAATAGGAAGATACAAGGGTATAAAGCCTATGTGGAACAGATACCTGCCAAATAAGGACAGTCCCACGTCAGGGAAACCAAATAAAAGGCACTAAAACATAAAATTACTAAAAAAAACTAGATTAGGCCGAAGTGATTTCCAATGCACCATGCCAATAGACAAAACAGAAATACCCAGGAACTGCCAGACAAACCCTTCTATCGGACAAGAATAGTACCCTTTTCTTGGAAGTTGAAAATGATAAGGATGTTTATGTAATCATATGCACACTGTTTTATATAATCTTAAGATAAGACTTGGAATTGATATGAGCTTTGGATTAACAGTTGAACGATCATTAGTACGTTAAACAATCTTTGTGGCACAAACTCTCGGAACCTTCTTAGAGGCTGAAACATTTGTTAAGGACAAATAAAAGCAGTATTTAAATGAGAAAACTATTATACTGATCAGACTGATTGCTTTGTTTTCACTAATCTTGCTTGTCTTTATCATATTTAACCAAGTAGAATGAATTAGACAACAATATCATCATTTTCTCAATAGACTAATAATCAAGTTCGCTGGTTGACAATATGATGTGTGTTACGTGTACACATACGGAACACCTGCAACGAACAGTAGTTATATCTTGGAGTGGTTCACTTACATTTTAGAGTAGTTAACCTGATTGCTTATCGCTACATATGACTAATTAAAGTTTTTCCGGAGGATCAATAGAAAGTATGAGTTACCTCGATGACCATCAAAGATTCCAAATGTATAAATATCCTTATTATTGCACAAATAAGGCATAAGGAAGTGTGTCTCCTCCGTAGTTTCCCTTCTTCCAGTAGTAGCAAAGGATCCTCAGGATAAAATTGGATGGTATGACATACTATTTTTTGAAGAATCAAACCAATTTCCTTCACAAGAATCTAGGGCAGCAGAAGCACTTCTCGAAAATCGTTCACCCTGAGAAAACCAGTTGACGCTTTCTTGGTATGGTCGAAGAATTGTGGTTTCTGGGGCTGGAGAAATTAAAGAAATTACAGGAGGAATCTTTTCCTCCTCTAAAACTTTACTGACATTCTTCCCTAAAATGGAATCAAGTACGATAACTATTTCATCAAAAGAAGGTCTATTCTGAGGATTTGTGTCCCAACATCTTTCTATCATTGACAGTATTCTTTGTGGCACGCCCGACTCATGTCCTGCAAGAACATGTCTCAATCCTTCAGATGCCACCGCTGCTGTAAGTTGTTGCTCTGTATAATTCATTTCCAGCACAGTGTGGGCCTGCCAGCATTAAATTATTATTTGCAACAAGTCAGAGGGATCACATAAAAGCCGTGATTGTGAGTGAAAGCCTTAAGGACTACTAATCATACACAGCATTTTGTTACCTTATCCACTGTAATTATTCGTAAATCCTACATACTCGGGTGTGATAAAGCTGAGAGCAAATTTTCAAGTTTCAACAGCACAGAGAGCAATTACTAAGATAAAGACATTATATCTAATAACAAAAAACAGAGGGAAAAATTGGAGACTAACCTGTGCTTCTGCTCGAAGATCAGTGTATGGGACGACACCAGTAAAAAGCTCACTACAATAAAGTGTAAAAATTGCATGTTCACATGGGAGTGAAATTTAAAGGGAAATAGTTTATTTTGATCTTTTCAAAATCATGGATTGTTATGATGATTTTTTGAAAATGTGGAATCCTGTTTTGATACAAATTGTATTAATTGTGTTACTCAAACAAATATAAGAGAGTTGAAAGAATTAATAAAAACACATTACTTGATTCAAAGACAGATGGACAAGCATTTCAAACAATATTTGTACTGTTGTCTGAAGGTATTGAAATAAGGGTTCCAGGAACACATGGTGTAGTGTGTGTATAGAGAGTAACACTGACAAATGCCAACGACGAATGCTGCACCTATGGACTATTATTTACTTTTGAAAAACAGGTACTACCTATTAGTAACACTGATAACCTAGTTGCTCAGATATAAAATGAAAAACTGTATTTAGGAATCAGGTACTACCTCAATCATTATATCAATCTGAGAATTCGCAATCAACGTATTCTTTGCCTGCTAAAATTTAAAAGCTTAACATAAACAGAACATATCCTTATTCATTCTAATCAATTTCAAAACGGTAAAAAAAATAAGGACATCCAAACATGAGCTAAATTATCTCGGTTCGACAAAAATGGCTCAATAACAGAACCAGTCAATGATGCATCAATATCACCAAGAATTTGCTTAGCTATTGCAGGATCAAACAAAGAACCAGGCACTAACATTCCAGAAGCTGATAATGTTGTTTTTCCAGAGCTAAACAATCACAAATATCATAACATACAATCAAAACAATATCAAAATGAAAAAAAAAGTCAAATATGCAAATCGACTAAAGCTAACAACTTTACACACACACTTACTTGTAATGGTGAAAAGCATGTCTTCTCATTTTCAGACCCTTTGGGTCCTGAAATTTGTTACAAGAATCAAAACCCAAATGTCATAAGTAAAAATATACACAAAATATTGTATATTTGTATTAAAGATTAAATTTTGAGCTAGTTATATGTGTGTGTATGATAGAAGTGCTTACAGGGCCTTGAACTCTGACCATGACAAATCGATGATGAAGACCCAATTGAAGATGATGAAGACTTGACCTTTGTCAAATCTATTTGCCAATTAACGATTTGAAGTGATGTGGGCTTCGATTTGAACGATTGAGGTTATGAATTGAAGGTTACAAATTGAGTTGAGAGTGAAAGAAAGAGAGAAAGAGGGTTGAAAAATAGCTAGGGTTCTTCAGAGTTCGAGAGAGGTGAGGTCCAGTGAGGAGGGGAGAGTGTTTTCGGTTATTGTTTTAGTTAAATTATATTTGTACTTTTGTCTAAATAATAAGGGAAGAGGGTTACAGCAGCCAAAAAAATGGGGGGGAAGTATAGTTGGCTAAGGGGGGAAATCGTATTGGGCAAAAAAATTGATAAAGTGGGAAAGTATTAGCGGGCACTAATATTTTTTTAAAGACAATGTTTAGACATCGGTTCAAATGTAATCCGATGTTGTAACTATACAAAGACATCAGTTATTTCTAAACTGATGTTAATAAAGATCTTTTACATCGGTGGCACCATCAACCGATGTTATATGGGCCCTGTCACTGAATTGGCTGACACTGAGTAGATTGTGCTTCAATCCATCCACAAGAGCAATACCTTCAATGACAACATTTCCAATTTCCAGACAGCCATATCCCGCTGTGTAACCCTTGCTGTTGTCTCCAAAGGTTATGATTGGGCCAGCTTTCTCAACATAATGTGATAACAGGGCTTTATCACCTGTCATGTGTCTTGAGCAGCCACTGTCAATGATCCACATGACTTGATCTTTCTTCTTGCCCTGCAAAACAGAATGTGTCTAAGATGCATATGGTACCCAATCCTTGTTGGGTCCTGCAGTTTCAGTGTCTCCTGAGTTTCTTTCAGTCATAAAATCAAAAGCATTGTCAGTAATCTCCTGTTTGACTTCTCTTTTCACCCACTTAGGTTTAGAATTGGACTTGGTCCTTTTCTTAGTGGATGGAGCATTTTTGCTGTTGCCAGCAGGCTCAGAAGTCTCAACAGTGTTTATGTATGAACATTCTTCAGTAGTGAGAATAGGTAAGTTAAAGCATGTACTCATGGCAGTGATTTTGCATGGCATACATTCAATGTTATTACAGACACTCATAGTTCTATGCAAAAGGGGGGTTCTGTGTAAGTTACCATTGAGTTCAGTTGCATTGATCTTATTCTCAACTGGTTTTTTACAAACATGTGTTAAGTGATGAGTAGATCCACAGTTATTGCATAGTTTCCTAGAGGCACCTCCAACATTAGTGTATCCATTTCCTTTATTGACACCTACCTTTCCATTCCTATTCTTAGACTTGGGAGTTACTGGATTGACAGTATGTTCAGAAGTTGCTGTCGAACATTCCTTGACAGTATCTTTTATTCCTACTGTCTTGACAGAAGGTTTTAAAGTTACTGTCTTGGAACCATTCTTGACAGTATCTTTGGAAGATTCTGTCTTGCCAACTGTGACAGCATCTTTTGACCTTACTGTCTGATTGCTTGGTAAGTTTACTGTCTTGGGGATTGTGACAGTATCCTTTCCATCCTTGAATGTGTTGTCAACACCTTCATCCTCATCAAGAATTTCTTGTTTGATGAGCATGGCTTCTTCATCAAACTCAATTTCTGCAGCTTTGAAAATAGGAGTTTTAACTTTCTTGAGAATGGTGGGTTTGACAGCAGCACTTCCAGGACAATCTTGAATCACAGTTTCCTTTCCAGGTCTTCTACCATAAGAAAAACCTATACCAACTGACTAATTTTCTGTATGCTTATCATTGTAATCCTGAACTATCTTTGATGAGTTTTTATAAGCCTTGATTTTAAATTCATTTTCAGCAATCTCATTTCTCAGGTATTCCTCAACCTCTTTAGCACATTTCAATTCATTTTTAAGTTTAGCATTCTCCTGAGCTAAAGAGTCTAGTGATCTGGTTTTGAGAACAAGAGATTCACTTTCAGACTTTAGTGTTTCATTTAGCTTACTCAGCCTAGTGATCTCCTCATTGGCAACAGATAAGCTAGTATAGACATTGAACATTTCAGCACTTAAGTCTTTAATGGTTTTCTTATACTCATCAATGGACATATCAAGTAAGACAAGTGAAGGTACCTGACTTGAAGATGTTGATGTTACTTCATCAGTGCTAGCCATGAGAGCTAGGTTGACATATTCTTCTTCATCTTCATCATCAGACTCATCCCAACACTTTCCTTCATCCACATAGGCTCTACCTTGATTCTTCTTAGAGTATCCACCAGTTCCTTTTTCAAATCTCTGAACCTGTTTGGGTCTTTTGCACTCAGTAGCAAAATGACCAGGTTCACCACAGTTGTAACACTTGAATTTAGATCTATCCATAAATCCAGTCTTGTATCCTCCTTTGAATGAGCTTCCCACAGCAGCCTTTGATGAGCTTCCCTTGGTGAACTTGGATGCTTGGCCTTGGGGCCTGAATGACCTATCGTTCTTGAACCTGAAGTTTTTGAACTTTTTTGGCCATGTAAGCCATAGTAGGATTGTCCATGCTTTCCAGTTCCTTCATTGTGTAGAAGTCTTCATCTTCCACATCCTTGAGCTGTAGTACTACTTTCTCATCATCTTCAACCACTTCTTCTATCTTCAAGGATTGTACAGGGGTTGGTTGTGTGATTTGAAGTGCTTCACTAGGTTGTGTGATCCTTGGCACTTGTGCTACTAGGGCACTTGACATGTTAGCCATCTTGTTCCTTGTTCCACTTTGTATGGCCCTCTTTTGAAAGAGTTCAAGTTCATAAGATTTCAGAATGCCATAAAGTGTCTCAAAGGTTATATTGTTGAGATCTCTTCCTTCTCGTATGGTTGTTGTCTTGTGTTCAAGATGATCAGGCAGTGTAAGCAAGAACTTGACATTTAATTCTTTTCTGTCATAGTATTTGCCATGTATCTGCAGTTCAGTTAAGAGCTTACTGAACCTTTCAAACATGGAAGTTAAGTCTTCACCAGGCTTGGCCATGAATGCCTCATATTGAGATATTAGTATTTGCCTTTGGTTTCCCTTAACTTCTTCACTTCCTTCACAAAGTAAGGCTAACCTGATCCACATCTCCTTGGCTGATGTGCAGCTTATCACACTTCCACACATGGCTTTATCCAACGTGAGAGAGTCGAGCAAGATGAGTTGCAAGTGATCATCTAGCACCATTTTCTCCTTCTCAGGTTCCAAAATTTCTGAGGGATCTTTGGGAACCCAATGTGCAGGAATGATCTCACCATTTACTATTGTGGCTTCAATTTCCTTCCTTGGTATGAAAAGACCATTCTCGAGTATACCTGGGTATAGTGGATTCGCAGCTTTGATAAACAACAAGATCTTTCTTTTCCAAATACTGTAGTTCTCTTTATCAAAAGCTGGGATCTTGATACTGTTTGATTTCTGCATTGTCGTCGGGATCTCAGATATGTATGTTAATCTGATCGCTCTGATACCAGTTGTTAGTCCTTGTGTATTGCAGAAGGGGGGGGGGATGAATGCAATACTGATAAAATTGAATCTAAATTTCAACAATTGTAATCAAGATTAAATGTTATCAGCAATATATGCAATCACGAACAGTATGAAGTAAGAACAAGATTCACAAAATAAATGTTTTATTTATTTTGCAAAGTGTTGCTACAACCTCAAGAAAGAATTCTCGAGCTGCGGTTTCTCTAAGACACTTGCTTGTCTTTGTTCCATCTAGAATGAATTGATAGTAGGTATAAGACTAATCCTATCCCTATCAGTCACGGGTTTGTGAAGCTGCTGTCACTGTCAAGTGGCAGCTTCTTACAGATTGTCATACCCATGTGACTTTCCTAAATTGCTAACATGTCAGATATACATTACAAAGAAAGCAACTTAGATTCATTCTATTTCCAGCTTAAGCAATTCAGCAAATAAAGACTTGACCTTGCTCTTGAATTGATTCGCTTTTGTTTTGCAGTGCTTGAAGCTTCTGTCGTAGTCTTGCAGACTTGGTGCAGCTTAGGGATACTGCAACACGCCTGTTTCTTGAACATTGAAGCTGTCACGGGATTTGACTGAAAAAGATACCTAGAACAGGGATCTTTCTCAAGACAGTTACTTTTGCCGCAAAGCTTGCTGTCACAGGAATGTGCTTTTGGTGACAATAGGAGTTCCCCGCATAATGTGCTATCGAGGTTCCCAAGCTTGCTGTCGAGGGCTAAAGTTGTTGTCGCGTAGTCTTCCGCCAATGTTGCTGTCAGAGTGAATATGTTGTCTTGACTTGCAACATTCTGTCTTCTTGTAATCTTACTGTCAATGCTCATGACAGTAACCTTTATTCATGCTGTCATCTAATATGCGTTCTTTGAGGCTTGAACACAGAAAGTGAACTTCATCCAAATTACACAATTAAAATAACATTACATACTGATTACAAGAACATACTTTGGCTGTTACAGTATGTTCTACTTAATTACAAAATTAAGTATATACAAAGTTAAGTTGTTCCTTTGCTATCACCCATAAATCCCAACAAAGGTATCTCTCTATCCTCGCTTTCTAATGATGTGTATTAATTCTCTATGTGATTTTGATGAAGCTGCTCCTCGCACAGAGGTCTGTAATGTTTTGAAAAGAAACACACACAGAACTCTCACTTCACATAATTTAAATGCACATATTCCACTTTGCTTCACCAAACATATGGTTGATCAAGTGCCTAACCTTGATTTTCCTTTGCCCTCTGGGTATGAAACCTTCTCTCTCGAGGTTGGATTAGACCCAAATTCAGCTAACCCACATTCTACACCATACATTCAGCCTAGGTTCTCTAGACTTCCCAAAGTATAGAGACAAGCTTTTCAAGAATCCAGGAAAAGACCCCTAGAAACTAATGTTGGTGGTAGTACTGAGAGTCATGAGGGAGTTCCTGCACCTAGTGCAGCAAATAAGGAAAGTAGTCAAACAAAACCCACAGTGGTTCCTCTTGAGCCTAAGAAGAAGAGAGCTAAGAGGGCCAAAACCACTGTCAGCCACCATGCAGTCTCCCAAAAGACCGTGGAGAAAAATAGGGCATCAAACACATCCCTAGATGTTCCTTCTCAACAAGGGACGTCTATTGAAACTGGTATGTCTCCCAAGGCACCCTGTACAGAGTCTGCACAACCTCATGTTTCACTTGATGAGGAACCTACACTTGCAGAAACACACATGGAGTTAAGGCACGGTGAGGATTTCACCTCAACAATTGATGTTTCACAAGTTCACTCTGTGGAGCAGCCAATATTCTCTTCTCCACTTTCACCTTCTTCCTTCCCTACTCATTCTTTTGTTTGTTCTCCACAACCTAGAGAGGGGGACAGTCCCAACCCTTCAGGTTTTGATTATCCATCTCCAATCATGAATGAGCCCCCATCTAGTGGTCCACAAGAACCCATTTCTCAAAGTGAGATGAAAACCACTCCTTCAAACACTAAACTAGAACAAGGTACCACTCTGCCAGAAAGTGAAACAGCTGGTGCCTTGTTCAACCTCCAAGGAGCATCTTACCTTCGGGAAGGTGCTGTCAAAGACACTATGAATGTTGTTGTCATAGGCCAACCTGCTGTCAATGATGCAGTCAAAGTTGCTGTCACAACCAAACCTAGTTGTCCACGATGCAGTCAAACTCACTGTCATCCCTTCAGCTGACAATAACATTTCTGAAAAAGCTGTTGTCACCTCTACACGGCCTAATTATGATGAAGTTCTCATTGAGGATGTCTCTGTTGTCACCTCTTTTTCAATGCATGTAAGTACTGCTCATACCCATGCATCTAGGATGAGTGATGGAGTGCAAAAGAAAAGAGAGATAAAAGAACAGAGATGTGAGCTAAAAAATGAGAGGCAGCCAAATGAGCTGACAAAAGGAGAGGGACTTGAGCATGTCCAGAGTGCAATTGAGGGAGCCCGCACTGTTCAGGCAATAGGCCTTGAGAGTTCTAATGTGAGGAGTGATGAGATCACTCAGAAAAACCATGAGAATGTGAGAAACCCCTCAGCCTCCATGCCTCACTCTTTTCCTTCCCCTCCAAGAAGGTTGAGAACTGGTGGTACCTCTACTCAAACTGCCCAAAGACTGGAAGCCCTGGAAAACAGATGCCTATCAATGGAAACTAAGCTTGACAGTCTGTCTACCCTGGTGGCTACTGGATTTGCTGGTCTTCAACAGTCAATTCAGCTTTTATCTGCTAAATTTGATGCTGCCAACTTACCTAAGGGGGAGAAAAGGGTAAGATCAAAATCTGTCCAAGAGCAAGGTGGTGGAGCAAAAGAAGTGCCTACATCTCAGGGGGAGCCTGTATCTCAGGGGGAGTCTGGGAGTAAGGGGGAGTCATGAAGAAAGGGGGATCAATTTGCAGAACAGCAAGGAAATGGAGCTGGCAACCTATTTGAATATGAAATTGATGGAGAGAAAGTATTAATGTCTAAAGAAGTATTGGAGGAAATGCAAGGAAAATCAAAATCTAAAAGACCAATACTTCCTCCTGTATCAATAAGAGAGCCAACTCCTCAACCTCAGGAAACTGCATTAAAAATATATGGAGAGAAAATGAGGAGCAGAATAAGTTGGGGAAAGGCAAAGGGAAATTGCCTGAATACTGCAATTCACCAACTATGTGGACTGAGGGAACTGAAATTGGTCAGGAAGAGGCAAATACCTTAATGGTGGATTACAGAGAGAGCACACTGCACAATAAGGATGAACAATTCAGCAGGATAGTTGAGGAGGTAATGAGGGAACCAAGTATAACCCTAACTCAAACCTCAACATTACTGATGAGCAAGATTGTGAGTGTATTTGTGAAGATCAATGAGGAGAGAAGATGGGCTATTGATGTGTACTTGGACACATGAATTTCTATGTTCATCAATATGCAGTTATTGCAGAACCTTCAAGCAAGGGTGTTGAGTGTGATGAAAACCAAGATTACAGCAAACCACACAACCTTCAATGAGATTTTACATATGCAAATCCAGAACCTAATCTCATAGAAACTTCCAGAGGTGTACCTTAATCCATTATGTGTCTGCTATGGAGTGGTCACAAAGGATGGTGCCAAGAAGTGTGCATATCTAAATCTAAAGGGCACATCAATAATGGAGACAAGGTCAGTAATGAAAGAACTGATCAAGGAGTTAATATCTAAAGCCAATGCCAAAAGAACTGATCAAGGTGAAAGTTGTGCATTTGATGACTCTCTTCATGATGATGATGAGTTGGATGGAAGTGGAGGATCTGGTGTGTGTAGGAATTTACGGATGAGCGGAAGCGTGATATAACAATTATTCCGTAAAAACCATGTATCGCACATATAGAAAAACATATAAAATCTAGATCGAGGGGAATCGTAACCATACCTTGAAAATCGAAGCTTTATAAAATGGATTCTAGAAGTTGCTCCTCAGAGTGTGAAGCACTCTACCGGTATCCACCAAGAATAATCCTTCGATGAAGCTTTTTTTTATAAAACTAAGCTTTTATAAAAATGGAGTATTTCTTCTTTTGAGAGAGAGAGAGATGAAGAAGAAGAAGAGAGTGGCAACTAGGTTTTCACAAAAACTCTAGTCATTTAGAATGAACTATCTCATTCTATTTATAGGGCTCTCCTAGGGTTTTTTAATATATCTTTATATATATATTAACCCCACACTTTATCTTATAAAATGCTTTAATAATAATTAAAACTATTTTAATCATTATTTCCTTTTCTAAACTATTTAGAAAATAACTTGCTCTCTCAAAATACCTTCATCAATAAATTAATCTTTTATGGTGTGACCCTGTAGGTTCAATATTAAGCCGGTAGTAGAAATAAATAATAATAAACTTTTATTTATTATTTATATGAATTCTAATAATTCATTAAATATAATTAACTGATTAATTATATTTATTCTACATCGTGAGTGATGCTTCTCAACATATCGCGACTATCCGGATAATATGAATTCACTGCTTAGAATACCAAGAACCTGTCAGTGACTAGTTACAGTACAATCAATTCCTTCTACCCTACAATATCCCGATTAAATACAAGGCATGGATCTCGTGTCAAGCCTATCTAATTTAATCATATGCTTTCCTATTCACTATGTCTAGTTCCGATTAATGCAAATTAGAAACTTCTTTCTAATTTCATTCACTCTGGCCAGAGGTTCCTGAACTAGCATAAATGGAATAACATAGGACATTCTATTCTTTCACTGGAAGGGGCAGATCCTTTATTGATCATTCACTATCTTCGTGCACAAATTCCTATACCCAGAAGAGCACTAATTATTGTCCCTCGAGACTAAGAGCTAAACCAAAGTATAGTTCAGTGTACACAAGATGACTATGATGATCTCAAGTCAAAGGACACTTGTACAACCATCACTATATGAACAACTACTGACACATGAGTGAACTTCATTAGTTGTTCAACTGATCGAGTCATGTTCAGTGAACTTATTCCTAATAAGCACCTACATACTAGCTATAGTGTCACCACACAAATGCCTATGAGAACAGACATCCTTCATAGTGAAGCAAGCATAGTATGTACCGATCTTTGCGGATTAATTAACTACCAATTAATTATCCTACGACCAGGAACTATTTAAGTTTAGAGTTCTCATCTTTAAGGTCTCATTATAATGATCTCATCATAATCCATTAAAGCTTTACTCTAAACTATGGATCATCTAATTTAAACACTTTAAATAGATAAAGCCCGTTATAAAACATATTACCATTTTATTAAATTAAACAAACTTGAATCAGATTGAACAAAGTATCTCCTAACTCATCATCCATGATTGGATTTAGGACACACGTATTTCAATCTCCCACTTGTACTAAAACCAATCACCTTGGTATCTCATACACAACTTCTCCTAATAGAGAACAAAGCGATTTTCAAATAACGGTTTAGTAAATGGTCTTTACTATGTTGTTATGGGTGTCAAGTCAATATTGACTTAAACATCTCTACTTTCAACGATCTCATATATCATATGAAAGTGCCGCAACTTGGATCTTGAATCCCTGATTAAACCTAGGTTCCATAGCCTGCGCTACTACCATATGTTGTACCGATACAACAATATAAATCTTATTCTAGGAACCATGTCTAACCAGCGAAAACAGGTTTCGCTATCCAAAGAACCTCCTTTGCAGCTTCACTTATAGCTATATACATATAGTGCTTCCACTACGGAATCAGTTATCTTAAGCTGCTTGGAATTCTTCCAACAAACCGCTCATCCATTCAGAATTAACACTTATTTTGACATGGATTTTCTATCACATTTGTCCTAAGAAAATCATAGTATATATAACACTCGATTTTCATTTTGGACCCACCATAATCAAGAAAGATGTCCTTAATTCTTCGAAAGTATTTAAGGACGTTCTTCCAGCTTACTATCGCGCTTCTCAAGGACTAGACTAGTGTTCGCTTATCTCGCCTAGTGAGTTAGCGATCATCAAGTCTTGTATAGCACATCCGGTATTTTGATAGATACATTTGCCGAAGCATAATAAATCTTAATCATACGTCATTTCTCCTCAGATGTCGTAGAAAGACACTATCTTGGAGAAAGTAACTCCGTGACTTGACAATTCAAGTAACTTCTTGGAGTTATTTATGCTAAACATCTTAGCATATAAATGATGTACACACTTTGGGTTTAGCCCAACACTTGGTTTATCCTATAAATTATCATTCCTATATCATAGGAAGCCATTCCCAAGTCCTTTATAGAGAATATGTTAGATAACCACACTTTGACTAATTTTAGCGTCGATACATCATTCCTTATCATAAGTATGTCACATGCATTATTAGGAATGTCATCACGCTCCCACTAACCTTCTTTTAGATCCATGATCCATCATTGTCTTTGATAAAATCAAACTATTTGATTGTCTCATCAAAACAGATGTTCGATCATTGAGAAGCTTGCTTCAATTCATAAATGGATTGTCGTGGCTATTAGACCATAGATTTGCTACTCATAGCAATAAATCCCTCTAATTGTGTCAACTACACATCTCTTCAATTTTCCTATCGAGGAGGGTCGACCGTTCGACCATTATTAGATATTATAGTATTACTAGCCGCAAACGCAAACAAAATCCGAATAGACTTGAGCACTACTTCATGTGAATTTTTTTTCCATCAAGGTCAATCTCTTTGCTTTGATTGAATCTTTTCACAATAAGCAAGGACTTATAGGTCTTTACCCAGCCAATCACTCCAATCTCCCTTTTATAGACTCACTTGTACCCTTCCGGTTATGACACCTTTAGGTCCTCAACCATAGTCCGTACTTGGTTGATGTACATGGAATCTATATCGGATTTCATGGTACTATGCCATTTCTCCGAGTCATAACTCATAGCTTTAGTATAGGTCATAAGGTCATTATCATATAATTGACAACTCATTGTCATTCTTAATGACAAGGCAGTCAACCTCTCAGGTTGGAGATAAAATATCAAGACCTATACTTAAGCTAGCCTACAAAAAGTTATCCTGTCTAAAAATGTTCTTCCTATAGAACCTTTGTAATTTGTGGTGTTTGAACTTAGTTAAGTTCAACCTTCCTCCCACTGAACCCTTCTAGAATGAACAATTCCTCTAAGTAGGCAGTATGTCATACACACTATATTCAGTAGAATATTCAACCAACATCCTTGACTATCATTAGGATATCTCACAAACTTACATTTTGGATCTACCATCTAGCTTATCAAATTAAACATTTTGACATAAGCTAGACATCCCAAATCTTAACAAGTTTAAGACTTGTGTTCCTTGCACTACATATCTCATATGACAACTTAGGAATAGATTAAGAAGATACTATATTCAGCAGATATACTGATATTTATAAAATTCAACTCTAAACATATATTAGAAGATCAATTTAGCTTAACATGAACCGAACGATGTCTAACAAAGTTCGTTCGCTCCTTCGTACATTCCATCTACCTGTAGAATCTCAGGATCTGTCCAACGTGAAGCTTTAAACTTAAGATTTGAGATAACCTCAAAACACTCACTCAAGTGTATATCTTTTTGATCTTATCAAAGAGTCCCAACACTTGCTGTTTTATTTTGTATTTCATTATTATTCATTTTGAAACACTACAAAAGATTCGAATTTGTATTGTACCAAATACATATATCTGAATCCGGATCATATCCGTGAATTCTAATGAAGCGTGTGAATCCTTTTCTGGCATGTGTTGTCACTGGTGCACATACAATTATGTGTACTAATTTTAACACTTTTGTTGCTCATTATCTCTCTATTTCAAGAAAATAGAGATATAGTGGTCTTTCGAGTGAGACGAGTTTTGCATGCATAATGTGATTCAATAATCATATGGTTCTTGTAACCCATCACCATGCAAAAAGCGAATACTCTTCTCACTCGTGCAAACAAGCCTATAATTCTTTGGATTTCCATTACCTCTATTCCATAGTCCCTATTTCAAAATGAGAAGTTTCAGTCCCACTAAATTTCTCTAATTCTTCAACTCTTCAAGACAACTCTTGTAGTTGATCTTCCAATAACCCAACTTTGATAGGTGGCAACAAACTCTTTTGCTTTTGGAGTCAAACTTAGCCTTTGACTAATTATGTTATCACTCACTAACAAACTTCTTCTTGATGGTATGGTTCATCTCCCACTACTTGATTCCAGAACCGTTACCAGTCTGAAGAACAAAGCTCTCTAAGAAGGAAATACGTCTCAACAATCTTTAACATGATGTAGATTTCAGACAATCTGATATCCAACCTTTTCATGTAAGAGTTCACAACAAATTTGCGAGTTCGTATTCGGAAGCTAATTCAAGATCATATCTCGACTTAGCTTCCATCTATGACAAAATCAACCTACCCTAGACGATCAATCAAATTGATTGTCTTGAGTCTATGATTATTCATAGATCAACCCTCAACATAACTATTATGGAATATCTCATTCGATATCCTATATTGAATCGTCTTATTTATCACATTCTACAACTCTTATAGAAGCAACAAGGTAGCCCTGAATGTCCTTGTGCTCATACTGTTTGCACAGTCTCAATCTCATAGACATCAGTTTGGTTTACTTTGCAACATTTGCATTATTAGACCTCTTGCACTTGGTCTCATACACATCTCCATGTGCATCACAAATAAGACACTTTGTATTAACGAGTTAAAAATTTCGTCTAACTTTTCATTCTTGAGAACATTTCTCAAGTTTCAAAGTTCATCAGCATATTCGGGATAAGTCAACGTGTTATTCTACTACGATGTGTGATAGTGCAGAAATTATAGTATATATATAATTCTATTAGTGAATACACATAACTACTAAGTAAATATTCAATTTTATTCTTATAACACCATATAAATCGGGTCTTTATTCATTGGTGGCTCCCACTATTTTATTAAGTTATACAACCCTCTATATGTATAACTAAACATTCATAATTTTAGTGAGATTAAGGATCCTATTTTCCATCACATCACCTCGGCTGTGGCACGAAACGCAATGTGATGTTCCATAGGAAGACAACTCTTGTCAACTACATCTCATGTTATTCCTTATTATCTTTTAGCCTCTTGAATCATTGAGTCTCGCCTGTGGCACGACTCACTCAATATTCTAAGTCAAGTCAAACTCAACATCTTGCATAATTAAATTAGAATTCCAAAAGCCCACGGCTGTAGCACATAACGACAATTGAAACCTAATTTATCATACACATCTCATGTGATAGACAAGCATCTCTTAATCTCAAAACAAAGCCCTCGGCTGTAGCACGAAACGACAATGCCTCAACATAAGAACTCTACTTGCTATTATGTTGGAAGGCTATGGCCGACACAACCCCGTTGTGCCATTGGCCATTTACTACTTGATATAAATTTTAATTAAGAGGGATTATATTATGTTGCAACCATAATCATATTACTAGGAGATTCTCTTTTTCTTGAACAAAATACAATTATGATATTTAAATGAAAAATTCCCAGTGTGTTGGAGGGGTCACATCGGTCCCGCTTAAAACCCAACGGCCTAGACAGAAATTTTCATTTTCAACATCAAAAGAGTATTTCACTCTATGTTTCATAAACATAAGAATCTCATGGTTGTACTCATAATATTATTGTTAAGGCAAGAAACGATTCTCATTCTAGATTTTCTAGAGCACGCCTTATATTGATTTAAGTTCACCTAAATCTATCATCGCATGGTAAATATAGGCATATATCTCATATATAAAAATAAACAAACAAGTAAGCATGCAAGTAATTAATATCATGTCATACAATGATATAATGATGTATGGATTTATTATAGTATTTAAAAGCAATTAAAACAATTAATACATGCTTTAAAACATTTCCGGGAATATAAACAGTTCCAAACTTTTATATAAAAAATATTTGACCATTCCATTAGATCCGTCTCGGAAAAACGAATCCAACGGTATATTGCACGCCCAAAACGGAGTTACCAAACTCCCAAAAAATCAAATTTAATGTGGACAGAGGGGCTGTAACGCATGATGCTCATGCGTTACAACAATTAAAAGCTATTAAATGTGTAACGCATGACTCTCACGCGTTACAGGCCCTGTAACGCATTCACAGAATGCGTTACAGGCCCTTCCCAGCAGTTTTTTTTATTTATTTATTTATTTAATGCTAAGTAAGTTACAACAATTCTATGCTATTTTATTTAATGCTTGTAACTCCTTTATTTTAATATTAATAAATTAATTAACAATTAATTAATAAATTAATAAAAAATCAAAATAATATGATTTCTGAAATCAAACAAAAGCAAAAATAAGCAAGCATCTATGGGGTCCTTGTACAAATTTTAATTCATATATTTCAACATGTATAATTATTTTATGAATTTTAATTAAAACGATTTTAAAAAATTCATAACAAATAATCTACACATCACAAAATTATGAAACAAATACCTAGATCATCCACAACACTTGTAGAACCCAGATCAATGATCAAAATCTCATGCAAATAATATTTCGAATTAATTCATAATTAAATCTAAATATACTTGCAAAAATCATAATAAATCCATACATGTATAAAAAAAATCTGAAATTTTTTTATATGAATCTCTATATGCAAAACCTAGCTCTGATACCATTGTAGGAATTTACGGATGAGCGGAAGCGTGATATAACAATTATTCCGTAAAAACCATGTATCGCACATATAGAAAAACATCTAAAATCTAGATCGAGGGGAATCGTAACCATACCTTGAAAATCGAAGCTTTATAAAATGGATTCTAGCAGTTGCTCCTCAAAGTGTGAAGCACTCTACCGGTATCCACCAAGAATAATCCTTCGATGAAGCTTTTTTTTATAAAACTAAGCTTTTATAAAAATGGAGTTTTTCTTCCTTTGAGAGAGAGACAGATGAAGAAGAAGAAGAAGAAGAGGG
Source organism: Heracleum sosnowskyi (assembly GCA_030848705.1). Taxonomy (NCBI): domain Eukaryota; kingdom Viridiplantae; phylum Streptophyta; class Magnoliopsida; order Apiales; family Apiaceae; genus Heracleum; species Heracleum sosnowskyi. Next base: position 18,618,664 of record CM061237.1, read on the forward strand.
TGGCAACTAGGTTTTCACAAAAACTCTAGTCATTTAGAATGAACTATCTCATTCTATTTATAGGGCTCTCCTAGGGTTTTTTTTAATATATCTTTATATATATATATTAACCCCACACTTTATCTTATAAAATGCTTTAATAATAATTAAAACTATTTTAATCATTATTTCATTTTCTAAACTATTTAGAAAATAACTTGCTCTCTCAAAATACCTTCATCAATAAATTAATCTTTTATGGCGTGACCATGTAGGTTCAATATTAAGCCGGTAGTAGAAATAAATAATAATAAACTTTTATTTATTATTTATATGAATTCTAATAATTCATTAAATATAATTAACTGATTAATTATATTTATTCTACATCGTGAGTGAAGTTTCTCAACATATCGCGACTATCCGGATAATATGAATTCACTGCTTAGAATACCAAGAACCTGTCAGTGACTAGTTACAGTACAATCAATTCCTTCTACCCTACAATATCCCGATTAAATACAAGGCATGGATCTCGTGTCAAGCCTATCTAATTTAATCATATGCTTTCCTATTCACTATGTCTAGTTCCGATTAATGCAAATTAGAAACTTCTTTCTAATTTCATTCACTCTGGCCAGAGGTTCCTGAACTAGCATAAATGGAATAACATAGGACATTCTCTTCCTTCACTGGAAGGGGCAGATCCTTTATTGATCATTCACTATCTTCGTGCACAAATTCCTATACCCAGAAGAGCACTAATTATTGTCCCTCGAGACTAAGAGCTAAACCAAAGTATAGTTTAGTGTACACAAGATGACTATGATGATCTCAAGTCAAAGGACACTTGTACAACCATCACTATATGAACAACTACTGACACATGAGTGAACTCCATTAGTTGTTCAACTGATCGAGTCATGTTCAGTGAACTTATTCCTAATAAGCACCTACATACTAGCTATAGTGTCACCACACAAATGCCTATGAGAACAGACATCCTTCATAGTGAAGCAAGCGTAGTATGTACCGATCTTTGCGGATTAATTAACTACCAATTAATTATCCTACGACCAGGAACTATTTAAGTTTAGAGTTCTCATCTTTAAGGTCTCATTATAATGATCTCATCATAATCCATTAAAGCTTTACTCTAAACTATGGATCATCTAATTTAAACACTTTAAATAGATAAAGCCTGTTATAAAACATATTACCATTTTATTAAATTAAACAAACTTGAATCAGATTGAACAAAGTATCTCCTAACTCATCATCCATGATTGGATTTAGGACACACGTCTTTCAGTGTGGCTAAGAATGTTGGTGGAAAAGCTGCTGGGAAAGTTGAAAATAAAGCCCAGGACAAAAGTAAGGAAGCAACTCCTATACAAGAAAAGAAAGATGTTGGTGCTACAGAAGAGGAGGAGCTTGAGACACTTGAAGATTTGGAGGCAAACATCTTAAGATGTGCAATTGACAACATCAATGCTGAAAAAGATGTTGTCACCAAAGAATCTGTCAAGGAAGATATTGTCATGGTAGATGCTGTCAGCAAAGATACTGTCGTGGAGGACACTGTCAAGAAAGATGCTGTCAGCAAAGACACTGTCATGGAAGATGCTGTCAAGGATGAAACCAAGGAAGCTGTCAAGCCTAAAAGGACAAAATCCTTAGCCAGAGCCTGGTTTTCTAGACAGGAACCTGAAACTGAGAAGACTACTAGAGCAAAGAAATGAAAGAGAAAGTACTGAGGGAAAGAGAAAGCTACAGGACTTGACAGGAAACTGAGGAAACCAATCCAAACAAAACTCTACAACAATTTTGACTTGCTGAGAAAAGGGGCTCTAGAGATCAAACATGTTGAAGTGAAGTTGGATGACAACAATGAAGCAAGCCTGTATGTCCTCTGGTATGATCATTCCAGGTCAGTAAAGGTTGAAAAGGACTTCACTATGGAAATTGTTTCATATGTGATAAATGAAAATCTATCATACACAAAGAGAAAAATCACAAGAAGAATTGATTATTTCTTCCTAGAGAGAATGGTGGATCTAATGAAAGGTTATGACAATATACCCGAAAAAGTCACGGAACATGTTCTGATATACAAAGCTGAAAGAGATGATAAATTTTATCAGAAACATGGGAATTTGATAGTGCATGATGATGCTGATATTGCTAATTTATTGGAGTACTCTGATGAAGAAATAATTGACTTTGAAGATGATTTCCCTGAAGAAGAAGTGCAAGCCATGCCAAGTCAAGTGAGATCAACTAAAGCTGCACATGATAAGACTGTTGAGGAAATGGAAGCTGAAATCTTGAACAAATACCAGAATTTGAACAAGATGAAGTGTAAAGAACCCAACTTTCAACCTTGTGTGCTAGAAAATCCTCTGAGAATCAAGCATGGAAGGGAAGAAATTTACTTGGACAGTTTCCACAAGCTCAGAACCAGTGTACTGAAAGAGTTAAACTACTCAGTGGTTGGATCAACTAACCATCTAGAGCTACTGTGTTTTTTGAACTTGAAGAAATTCTTCATAGAAGAAAAGGGGAAGACTCAAAGTTGGACAAGGCAAGAAGGACAAATCTCAATGCATTTCCTGGCAAGAGATTCAAGCTTGAACAAGACATCTTAAAATTCAGAATCTATGTATTTGGTCAAGAGCAATGGATGGATCTCCAGGATGCTCAACAGGTCAGCTCTAAAATAGCTCAACAGTACATTAATGAAATTGAGGATGATGCAGTTTCTCCTATTGAAATATCTCTAGTGGATGGTCGTAAAAGATGTGTAGCAGAAGCTCTCAGAAGAGAGGAAGAAGGCAGGCAGAAAAGAAGATCTTAAGCTCAAACTAGGTAAAAACTCTATAACTGCTCAATCATTCAGGAGCACTTATCTTTGTAGCAATTCTGATCTTTGTTAGTTAAGTTGTTAGCATGTATAGTTTGTAAATTTGTAGTTATTATCCATAAAAACAAATTGGGGAGATTTTTAGGATTTATGGGTGATAGTTTAGAAGACAACTTAACTTTGTGCTTAGTCATACTTAATTTTATTAAGTAGAACATAGTGTCACAGCCAGAGTATGTTCTTGTAGCCATTTCATTTGCTGTAATAAAATTGTTTGTATATTTTGGAAGAAGTTCATTCATCTGTTCAAGCCTCAAGAAGTACATCAGGATGACAGCAAGAATAAAATTTATTGTCATATCATTGACAATAAGGTTACAAGAAGACAGCATGTTACAAGTCATGACAGCATATTCACTTTGACAACAACATTGGCGGAAGCCTTGAGACAGCAACTCTCTATTCTCTTGACAGCAAGTTTGGAACTCCTGACAGCATCTATTGCGGGGATTTCATATTGTCACCAAAAGTGTATTCTTGTGACAGCAAACTTGGAAGTACATGATACTGTCTCAAAGGGATAAACTTTGAATTGGGGATCTACCCAGTCAAACATGTGACAGTTTGGATGTTCAAGAAACAGGCGTGCTGTAGAATCCCAACACTGTATCAAGCCTGCAAAGACTACGACAGAAGCTTTTGAGATAACAAGACAAAGCTTACCAATTCAAGAGTATGACAAATCAACATCTACTGGGATTGTGTGAGCTTAACTTAGAATGTATCTAGATTGCTTTCTATGTATTGATAAATCGAATTGTATAGCAATTTAGGAAAGTCACATGGGTGTGCAAGTTGTAAGGAGCTGCCACAAGATAATTACAGCAGCTCCACAAACCCGTGATTATAGAGATATGATTAGTATACTTAGACTATCTCTTATTCTAAGTCTTGTAACAGCTGAAGAATTGAAACTTTATAAAGACACACTTTTCTCAAGGTTGTAGCAACGCTTTGCAAAATAAATAAAACATTTATTTTGTGAGTAAACTACTTGTGATTGCATTTCTTCTGCTGATAAACATTAATCTTAGTTTTAGTTGTTGAAACATAGATTGAAATTTATCAATATTGCATTCAACCCCCCCCCCCCTCTTTGCAATACTCAAGGACCAACAATTGTAATTAATAATTAATTACATCTGTTGGGATTTATGGGTGATAGCATAGGAACAACTTAACTTTGTATAGACTTAATTTTTTAATTAAGTAGAACATACTGTCACAGCCAAAGTATGTTCTTGTAATCAGTATGCAATGTTATTTTTATTGTGTAATTTGGAAGAAGTTCACTTTCTGTGTTCAAGCCTCAAAGAATGCATATTAGATGACAGCATGAATAAAGGTTACTGTCATAAGCATTTATAGTAAGATTACAAGAAGACAGAATGTTGCGAGTCAAGACAGCATATTCACTCTGACAGCAACATTGGCGGAAGACTACGCGACAACAACTTTAGCCCTCGACAGCAAGTTTGGAAACCTCGACAGCACACTATGCGGGGAACTCTTACTGTCACCAAAAGCACATTCCTGTGACAGCAAGCTTTGCGGCAAAAGTAACTGTCTCAAGAAAGATCCTTGTTCTAGGTATCTTTCTCAGTCAAACCCCGTGACAGTTTCAATGTTCAAGAAACAGTCGTGTTGCAGTATCCCTAAGCTGCACCAAGTCTGCAAGACTACGACAGAAGCTTCAAGCACTGCAAACAAAAGCGAATCAATTCAAGAGCAAGGTCAAGTCTCTATTTGCTGAATTGTTTTAGCTAGAAATAGAATGAATCTAGGTTGTTTTCTTTGTAATGTATATCTGACATTGTTAGCAATTTAGGAAAGTCACATGGGTAAACACTTTGTAAGAAGCTGCCACTTGATAATGACAGCAGCTTCACAGACCCGTGTTGACAGTGATAGGATTAGTTTTATACTTAGACTATCAATTCACTCTAGAAATGTAACGCAGACAAGCAAGTGTCTTGAAGAAAAACCGAAGCTCAAGAATTCTCTCTTGAGGTTGTAGCAACACTTTGCAAAATAAATAAAACATTTATTTTGTGAATCCTGTCTTCTCGGTTATACTGTTTGTGAATGCATAAATATTATTGATAACATTAAATCTTAGTTTTGGTTGTTGAAACTGAGATTGAATTTTATCAGTATTGCATTCATCCCCCCCCCCCCCCCTTCTGCAATACACGAGGACCAACAACATCTTATATGAATCAAAGCATGTGCATTGCATAAAAGTGTCAATCACTACATCCGGATTAAGAACCTAAGCAATAATAATATCATAGAATCTTAGTTCTTCTTAACTGTTAGAATAAAAGAACAATTCTAATATTTTGATCATGTTCAATATACACAAAGTATACAAGTATTATTCAATAGTCAAGATAAACTATTCCCAAATAATACTTTAATCATTCCAGTGGGTTGTCTAATACCACTTAGACTATGAACCTTTATTATATTATACTAGCTTATAACCCGTGCAATGCACGTCTCTTTTTTTAATATTTATAATTATATTAATTTTATGTTATTAGTTTTAAGATTTTATTTATTACGTTTTATACGCTCAATACATTATTTATGTTCTATCTTGAGTTCTAAAAATTAGATTTAAAAACAAATTTATGGCTCACATAAAATTCACAAAATAATCTTTAATTTAGTGATAGTTTAACAAAAAAATTCCAATTAAAACTACCCTGAAACTGAAGAAGAATAAAATAACGATTTTTTACATTAGTTCTATTCAACTTAGGAATAGAATTAAAATAAAAAAACCAACTCAACTTACGATTAAAGTATAGACCAAGAATCAAATGAGCCTACTCAACTTAGAATTTGAAGTTATGAATTTTTACATTGAGAATTCTAGTCAACTTAGAAAACCTACTCATATTTGGTTTATATTATTAAAATAAATCTTTTTAATATTAAATCTAAGGGTTCTGATTCATCTATTCTAAGATCAACGGTCCTTATTGATTTGGTGGTACAGGACCAAAGTTTTGGATAAGATCTCTCTTACGCTTATTATATATAAGGATTTAATTTAATTTAATGTAATATGAATTGAATGTTAGTATTAATGGAACTGATATTTTTATTAAGTTTTAATTACTTCTAATCCAATTCTAATACTAATACTCCAACTTTGATTTATATCCTTTTTAGATAATAGTTTCTATTTTTATATGATATAATCTTGATCGTCTATTTTTTTAAAAATCAGATCCAACGGTTTAGATTGTTTTGACGGTACTGAGGACCGACCAAAGTTTTGGATAAGATGTCCCTTACGCTTATTATATATAAGGATTTAATATAGACACTGATAATCTAATCTTCTGTTATCCCATTTGATACTAGATTATCCATAATATATAATAAACAGACAATGTAATAATATTCAATCAAGATTCTCAATAAAATGGAAAATGTTATATACTTCAAAATGAATAGTTCAGTATAAAACCCAACAATCTCCCACTTATACTCAAGCTATTCTTTGAGTATATCAGTTTTTATTACAAGAAATCCACTACCAGTTTAAATAACTACTATGTGACCAGACATCTGACTCTTATCGCCTCCACGTGTTCCTCCAAAGCCTTAGATGGTAAGCACTTCGTGAAAGGATCTGTCCGGTTGTCCTTTGATGCTATATCGGTCACAATGATATCTCCTCGCTTAACGAACTGTCGTATTAGGTGATACTTACGCTCGATGTGTTTTCTTGCCTTATGTTCTCGTGGTTCCTTTGTATTTGCAACAACACCAGTGTTGTCACAATAAATTGTGATATGCCATGGCAAATCAGGAACTTCGTGGGTGTATGGAGAGATTTCTTACGAGTGCGAGTATCAATTCCTCTTGATAAACCACTTAAAAGAAGGATGAAGTTAAATAAAAGCGAAACAAACTGGTGCTGGGTTAATTTTAAGTACGAAGGCATCCCTACTTTCTGTTTCATCTGTGGCATGGTAGGACATAGTGATAAATTCTGTGAGAAATTGTTTGATACACCAGAGGACAAGATAGAAAAACCATTTGGTACGTGGATGCGTGCAAAACCTCGTCGTCGTACGCATATGATGGGGAGTAAATGGTTGAGATCGGGAGGCTTAACTCCGGTGAGAAATCCGGTGGATGAGAATGGGGCTGATACTGTAACAACCGCTACTGGGATAGCTCACGTGAAATCAGGGATAGTGTTGGGTAGCAGTTTGAGGGAAACAACGTTATCTGTGGAAGAGAACAAAGGAGAGTCAACAAATCAGATTTCTGTTTTCAAAAGTTTGTTACCTCATAATCAGGAAAAGAAATCTTGGCAAGAATCAGTCAAGGAATAATTCTCAATTATGTTTTCATTTATGTATATTTTTCAGTTTTTATTTTATAAGTCTATATAAGGACTTGATCCTTAGACAATAAGATGTATAAAACATATATCAAACCTATATCAATATATTACATCTTCGTACCCATGTCTTCTCCTACCATGCCTCTCTATTTACTTATCTATAAACCTTAAAAATCCAACATGGTATCAGAGCTCTCTTCTTAAGGGACCTATGCTTTTGATAAAATACCATGACCCATACCCATATACAAAAACAATGCCCCATAAATCATAACCATAAACCATAAACCATAAACATACACATAACCATAACCATAACCATAACCATAACCACAACCATAACCATAAACCTTGTTTACATTCCTACACATGGTACTGATTCTATAAATTTTACAATGTTTTTCCTGAAGTATATGAGGGAAACAACTATAATTTGTGATTGGTATACATGAAAAGAATTTGCAAGGAAACAAAAAAAAACACAAAAGAAATGCACTTTAGCATGAAGATATCTTTAATTTTGATGTGGAGAAGACAATAACAAATATTGAAGCAAGGAGGAGTGTTGGAATATGCTTCAATATTCAATGGAGGCTGATTTGGTGGCAAGAATCAGTCAAGGAATAATTCTCAATTATGTTTTCATTTATGTATATTTTTCAGTTTTTATTTTGTAAGTCTATATAAGGACTTGATCCTTAGACAATAAGATGTATAAAACATATATCAAACCTATATCAATATATTACATCTTCATACCCATGTCTTCTCCTACCATGCCTCTCTATTTACCTATCTATAAACCTTAACTGATGTGGACCATAATGAGTTAGTTGTTACATATTTAAAAAGGCACAAAATGGGCAATGACTATGGGCCATAAATAACTGAAAGCCTAGACCTGGAAATGATTTTGAGCCCACAGAAAAATGAAGTGATGAACCAAAAAAACTCAATTTTGACGGGTGCTGCTCTCCAGGCCCGCCACTCCTCATGAGTACTATAAGCTAAAACTGCTAGGGTATGGGGCCGCCTTGGAAGTTACAGTTCCTTCAGGACGTAATCCGACCAGAAAGGCCTTAAGTCGTATTTTTAAGTGAAACGTTAAGTAACAAGGAAAAGATGGAATGGGCTCGTTCTCGTTTAAATTTTCAAGGGTTGATAGCAGTGAAAGCTCAGGGTCGCAGTGGGGGTTTGGTGTTATTATAGAGAGAAGTTGATCAAGTCAAGCTTATTAGTTTATCGAGTAACCATATCGATGTATAGGTTCATATGGAAGGTGTTCAACCATGGCGTTTGATTGGGTTCTAGGGAGAACCAAATCGAAATTTGAGAAGAAGAACTTGGGACCTAATGAGAAATTTGTCTCGGGATTCAAACTTGCCTTAGTGTGTTATAGGCGATATGAATAACATAGTGGCCCAGAAGGACAAAAAAAGGTGGTGAAGCATAGCCGCAAGGATTAATTGATGGTTTTAATAGTGTTCTCGAGGAAATGGAGATGACAGATTTGGATTTATATGGGCACCCTTACACGTGGGAACGAGGTCGTGATACGGAATCGTGGATGGAGATCAGATTAGACAGGGCGTTGGAAAGTAGCTCATGGTGTAATCTGTTCCCGTTAGCTAAGCTTTATAATTTAGAAGGTTCGCCGTCAGACCATAGCCCGATTTATCTTGAGCCAAGGATTAATCAGTTGAGAACAAATAGAAGACATTTTCGGTTTAAAAATACATGGTTGTTAGAACCTTTATGTCTTCAGATTGTTAAAGATAGCTGGGAGGATGCTCGTGCTCAGGATGTTATGCGTAAGGTAAGAAAATGTGGTGAGAATTTGGAGGTGTGGGGGAAAGGAAATCACTGGATGTTTCAACAAAAGAATTAAAGAATGTAAGCTAAGATTGAAGCAACTTCGTTGTGCACGTGATACTCAATCTGCTAGGAAGTACAAGGAAGCTAAACAACAATTGTTTCTTATCCATGATCAAAAAGAGATTTTTTGGAGACAAAGATCAAAACAGCTATGGCTTAAATCAGGGGACAAAAATACAAAATACTTCCATGCCTCCTGCAATACTCGGAATCATAAAAACCATATCCAGAAGCTTAAAGATGATAATGGTGTCTGGTTAGATTGGCAGAATGGTCTTCAACAGTTCATCACTAGTTATTATCAAGGATTGTTCGCAGCTACTAATACAAACAATGATAACGTGATTGGATGTGTTCCTCAAACAATAAGCCAAGTACAAAATATAGAGTTTCTGAGAGAAGTAACGAACGAGGAGGTTAAATTTGCTCTTTTTCAAATGAATCCTGATAAATCGCCTGGTCCCGATGAGATGGCACCTACATTTTTCCAAAAGCATTGGGGAATAGTCGGGGAAGATATTATCAGGTTGACAACGCAGTTTTTTACTTCTGGTGAGATTATTCGGGGTCTCAATGATACAAACCTAGTGTTGATCCCGAAAAAGAAAAACCCGACTATGATTGGTGAATTAAGGCCTATAGCTTTGTGCAATGTGTTGATGAAGGTTATCACAAAAGTCATGGCTAATAGGTTGAAAGAGGTCTTAAATGATGTAGTGTCGGATACGCAAAGTGCATTCATACCGGGACGCCTGATCTCGGACAACATTATGATATCATATGAAGTCATGCACTATCTCAAACGTAAGAAAGTGGGTAAGGATGGTTTTATGGCCCTAAAATTAGATATGAGTAAGGCGTATGATCGTATTGAGTGGAACTTTTTAAAAGCTATATTACATAAGATGGGATTTTCGCAGTGGTGGGTTCACCTGGTTTTACAATGTGTGTCTACGGTTACATACTCTATAGTTCATGGTCAGCACGAAATGGGGCCAATAATTCCTTCTCGAGGCATTCGACAAGGAGACCTTTTGTCTCCTTATCTCTTTATCATCTGCGTAGAAGGTCTGTCCTCCTTGATTCAAAAATACGAGAGTAGACAGTGGATCCATGGGATCAAGATTTGTCAAAGAGCTCCAGTTGTCTCCCACATGTTTTTTGCTGACGACAGCTATCTCTATTGTAAAGCGGACACTGTAGAAGGTTCGAAAGTGTTGGAGCTGTTAAATGTATATGAGAAACCTTCAGGGCAAAAAGTTAATATTGGAAAATCATCAGTTTTCTTTAGCTCCAATGCTATTCAGTACAACCGTCAGAATGTATGTTCGCTTCTCCAAATGATTGAAGCTGATGATCAATGTAGATACCTGGGTCTGCCCAATGTCATAGAGAGAAATAAATCGGCAATTCTGGGGTTTTTTAAGGAGAAGGTTTATTCGAAAATTAGAAGTTGGGATGGTAAACATGTTTCCAGATCGGGGAAGGAGGTTCTAGTTAAATCTGTGGTACAAGCACTACCGGCCTATGCCATGAGTGTATTCATGTTGCCTCTTGAAATTATCAGGGATATAGATAGAGTCTATCTAAGTTTTGGTGGAACTCTACACAAACGAACATATCTCATATAAGTTGGATGTCGTGGGAGCGAATGGCAAACCATAAGAGTGCAGGAGGCCTTGGTTTTAGAAACTTCAGAGACTTCAACCTAGCTATGTTAGGTAAACAGGGATGGAGATTCATAATCAACCCAGAAAGCTTAGTCTCAAGGTTATACAAAGCCAAATATTTTGTTGGAAGCGAATTCTTAAACTCTTCATTGGGACATAATCCAAGTTTTATATGGAGGAGTATTTTCGGGGCAAAGCAACTGATTCTGGATGGGATTAGATGAAGACTAGGCAGTGGAGAAAACATAAAGATCTTAGGGCAGCCTTGGTTACTAACAGAAAATAATCCATTTATCACCACAATATCCCTAGTTCTTGAGAATAAAAATGTTTCATCTCTTTTTTGTATAGATAAAAAGGAGTGGGATGTTGATGTTATTAAGGATGTGTTCAACAGTAGGGACCAAAATAGGATCCTGGAAATTCATTTGGATGCATCAAGCAATGAGGATGGATTGTTTTGGTGGCTGGAAAACACAGGTATGTACTCTGTTAAAAGTGCGTACAAGTTGTTGCAAACACAAAGAGGGGATTGGCATACAGAGGATGGTTCAAGTTTATGGAGAATGTTATGGAGTATTAAAGCTCCGCCTAAGGCCATTAATTTGGTATGGCGTGCTCTTTCTCACTGTTTGCCTACACTGTCTCAGTTACAATCCAAACATGTTCCAGTTCAAATGTTGTGTCCGGTATGTACTGGCGAAGATGAGACTATAATGCATAGTTTGGTCTTATGCCCATTTGCGAAGCAGTGTTGGATGATACAGAATTTAAATGTTGATTGGGATCAGAATGCATATTTTATGTCATGGATGGCGGGTGTGTTCAACTCAGGATCAGCAAAACAACGAGTTGAATCTATAGTTCTGTGTTGGAAAATCTGGAGAGCCCGTAATGATTTGGTTTGGAACCAAAAGTCTTCAACAGTTAACAAAGTAGTTGCAGCAGCGAAGCAGTATCTTACACAATGGATAATAGCCCAGAGTAGGTCATCTATTGCTCTTCTCCAACCACAGGTCGATGGGGATGGAGCTTCATTTTGGGTAAAGCCTCAACCAAACAGTTAAGGTATCAGTTGATGCAGCTATTTTTGAAGACCGGGAAGAAGTTGGTTTTGGTCTGATTGCAAGAGACTCAGCAGGGGCTCTCATTGAAGCTAAAGCGGTGGTTCATCACGAGCTTGTCTCACCAGTTTTAGCAGAAGCTATGGCGGTTAAAGAGGCTTTGAGCTGGATTGATCGTAGGCAATGGCCGTCTGTTACGTTGGAGTTTGATTGTCATGTGGTGGTTCAAGCGATCAGGAGCAAAGTTTCAATGAGGTCTCGATTTGGCATGGTTGTTTCAGAGTGTCGAAACCTTATGCATGGTCTAAACAAAGTTAATTTGTTATTTGTCAAACTATATGCAAATATGATTGCCCATCAGCTTGCTAGGGAATCATATGCTCTCTTAGGTCGTAGTTTTTATAGGTGGTCTATCCCTATTGTAGTTAACGATTGTATTGAGTTGGACTTATTAAGTTAATAAAATTCCCCAACTTTTCGTCAAAAAAAATATTTATTAATAATTTATTAATATTAATATTATATTATCGGCTCATGCTAGGCCCGTGCTTGGCACGGTTATCCACTAGTAATATTTGATATGAACAACTTACTTCGTTTTACTCTATGATTTTAATATTTACCTCTCCCTATCCGAAGCATAAGTCTCAATTTGAGTTTCGGTTAACAATAATTCGATATCGGTTAGCGACTAAAAAATTGCTCTTCCATCAAGTTTGAGATTGCCAACTTCTGTGTTTCGTTGCAAAAGAAGTAAATCTCACATATTAAACATGTCAAGCTGTATGTACTAACACCAATCGAATGTTAAGTTCATATAAAATTTCACTTCGTACATATTCGAATTGACCAACAACCGGCCTCCAATTATATAAACGAGAAACAACCATTTATCGAATAACTATTTTATTTTTCGTCTTTCATCAAATTTCCATGGATTTTTTCTATTCGTTCTTCAAGTCTAACTCAAAAGATGCAGAGCGAAATGACAACAACATCCGGGATAACCAAAGAAAATTATGATTTTAATTGGACTACATCATTGATACCGTGTCCAGTGTACTACATAATCAGCACGATCAAAAATCAACTTCCGATGATGGAGTATAGAATTTCATGGAAGCAAAGCATGGATTGACGAGAATAATGTTACATGGATGGATTACAGAATTACGAGGATAAAGCCCGGCCCAATGGACTTTTTGTGCATCTCTAAGTATACCCATAAACAAATGGATTAAATAAACAAATGGATTAAACTGAACCTTGATAACTGGAGTTTTATGGGACAAAATGTCACTTGAACTTCCCAATTTTTCAGTTACGGCCCATTTCCTCTACATTATAACCGGTATTGGTTAGAGCAAAGCAGCTTATGAGGGATCTCTGAAATTGTAGTCATGTTTTTTTCTCTTCTCTCATTTGTCAGCTCACAAATTGCCACATCAGCACAACTTAGTAAGAAGTTTGTTAGAGGATTAGATATAAGATGTGATGTACTCATTTGTGACTTAGTTTTTAATATTGCAAATACAAAAACACTCTCATTCTCTCTCTAGTTTCATATAACAAAATGTTGTGTTCATTGATTCTCTAGCAATATTCAACAAGATTCAACTGGTTTTATCGGTCAACACTACTACTATGGCAATTCTAGAAAATTACGAGTTTAATTTTATATTTTATTATTTTTTATTATTATTTGCAAAGTTAATATATTAATATACAGAAAAATAATTTTTTACAAAAAAAAAATAAAACAACCCCTAAAGAGCTACATCCCTGAACTATTAGAATCTAGAATACAAAACAAGAGACACCACGATACTTAATACTAAAAATCTATTAGCATAATGTTTTATCAAAAAACATCAATGCAACTCAAGAATTTTCTACTCATAAAGTGCGTTATTGAACTTGACCTGACCGTGAGCCATACGAATCTTCTCGTGCATGGCCCCATTTCAAGAAGCACCTACACCACACTCAACAAATCTTCTGGAAAGAAGGGTTTGTGTAATATACATGAATTTTAGGATAATAATAATATATTAATAATAAGATTTGAATTAGAATTAAAAATAAATAAATTAAGTGATTAAATATATTGATTAATTAGAAAAGAAAATTTTTAAGTGTTTAGATAATTATTAAAAGTCTAAAAGTCATAGGATATTTAGTGCACTATATTTGAACGCCTACGATTATTGTTGGAGTATCGGGTTTAATACTAAAACCCTAGAGCAGAGGCTGCGCGAGGAGGAAAGTAAAGAAAACAGGGGAAAATAGGATCGTTGATCTCGGTTATTAATTCAAGGTTTTGTGTTCCCAATCAAATCGGTACGTAATTAAACTTATTGGTTGTGTGAGTATAACATTATCAATATTGAATGGGGTAATAGAGTTTCGAGCCTTTAGTTTAATTCTTTAATATATTAGCATGCTGTGGTGCCACGGGAGTCGGACTCCGTACATTCATTCTAATCAAGTTATGCTTGTGTGCATATTAGTTAATTAATATATTCATATAAATCTAGCGCATTAACATGTTACAGTGTTTAGTCTAATTAATAATTAATACCTTATATATAATAAGCGTAAGGGAGATCTTATCCAAAACTTTGGTCGGTCACCGTACTACCAAAAGTATATGATCCGTTGGATTATAAAACTATAAATATTCAAATAGATGAGGACCGTTAGATATAATATTAAAAATTGTATTTGATTAATAATAGGATAGTATTTAAATACTAAAAGATGTATTTTGATAATTTAAACCAACTATAAATGGGTTTTCTATATTGAATAGAAATCTTTATGTAAAAATTCGTAATTATCTTTTCTCTTTAGTTTATGGATAGTTCCAGTTAGATAAAAATTAATAAACCATCATTAAATTAAAGATAATTTTGTTAGCTTCGCATGGGCTGTAAAATCGTTAAAATCTGTTGTCTAAAACTCAAGATAGAGCCCAAACAGTAAAGTGATTATCTAAATTTTAATAAATATTTTTTTTATTGTAGATTTAATTTTTTTCCTAATTCTTTTAAATTTATAAATTCTATTTTTATTTCAATAAAATATTAAAATCAATTTAAGAAAAAATTAAAATCGATATGGTCCGTGTACGATCACTATACGACCAAATTAATAATTACAGTTAGATCTTAAATAGATCAATGAGAATTGTTAGATCTAATATTAAAAAGTGTATCTGATTAATAATAGAATTATATTTAAATACTAAAAAGTGTATTTTGATAATTTAATAATTGTTAAACCAAATATCAACATAACAATTCATATTGATTACAATATTAAAAATTATCAATATAATGCTGATGTATATCATACTAACAATGATACAGGTGAACCTACAGAGACTTACGAGAACTCCTGTACATAAATAAATTTAAACACTTTTTTTACTGAAGGAACATAACAATTTGATCAATCCAAATTATAATTATATTATTTTACATATAACAAACATAAAAGGATAATATCAAAATATTATTAAAATATTGAGGGTTTCATATTCATAAACGATAATTTTGAATATAATAATTATATTAAAATGTGTATTTGATTAAAGGTAGGATTATATTTAAATACTAAGAAGTGTGTTTTGATAATTTAAACCAATTATTTATGTGTAGGTCAACAGGTCAAGTAAGATAATAATTATTAAACCATCATTAAATTAAAGATAATTTCGATAGTTTCGCATGGGTTGTAAAATCGTCAAAATTCAATTTCTAAAACTCAGGATATAACCCAAATAGTAAAGTGAGTATCTGTTGTGGAATAAAATCTGAGCTTACGAATTTAATGCGAGGGTTTAATGAGCTTCAAGCTTTTATGGTTGCACTTGTGTTTCGAGACTAAATCGGTCCTCACAAGATGCCTACGTATCTCAAATTGTTATTGAGAATCAGGCCAAAGACGTAGTTCTTGGTGTTGCCCTCGGGGCTATGGTGGCAGGGGCACACCAAGGACGTAGTGACTTGTATGTCCTTATTCGAGGATGAAGTCTAAAACGTAGTTCTAGGGGTGCCTTCGTGGCTTGTTGCGCCTTCGAGGCGTTGTGACGTATAGAGCTGTGCCCAAAACGTAGTTCTGATTGTAGGATCAGGGTCCTTATATAGGCATCTGGAGCCTAGTATTTATGGTATGTTTAGGAGTCTTAGCGAATAAGTCTCCTTTTTGATATTGGATAAACATTGTATTTCTTGCTGGAGAATTCGTTTCCTTGTTGATAAAAGCTATGACTCATTAATTGCCTTTAATTGGGATTCTGGATCCTTCTTTGATGAATTTACCATATTTTGGACTCTTTTTATGAGCTGTATATTTTCCCTATTCATTAATTACGAAATTAATGAATAATTAGGGTGTCGGGCCTTAAATATCGGCCTTTCCATTGACTTGTCAATTATATTTCTATAATTACTTTTCTGACCATATCATTTGCCCCCCAACTTCTGGGAAAATCTCCTTGGGGTTTTCGTAGAAGTTATAACGTGTTTTTCCTCAAAATTTTCCATTTTTAAGGGCATTTCGACCTCAATTTCATTATTTTTCGACTTTATTTGGGAGCGAGGTCGTTGGAATCGACCTCGTTTTCCCATATGTTTTCGACCTCGGTCGGACGATTTCGATTTAATGTCTTTTCGACCTTAAATCTTTGATTTTGCCTTGGCTATATTTCAAATTTCATTCTTTTCTTGGGCCTTAACTAGCCCAATTTTTAATTGGGCTTAAATTATTCCAGCCTTGGGCCTTATTGGGCCTTTATTGTTTGGGCTTCGAATTTTCCTGAGACCCAAATTATTTGGGTTTTAATCTTTATAATCCATAAATGGATTTGTGGGCCTTAACTGGCTATAGACGGTTGCCCTTTCTTAACCGGTTGGATTTCCAGTCACTAGGCGATTCCTGGCGAGATTTTCTGTTGAATCTCATCGTTTTCTGGGTTTCTTACTTGAAGTTTTGAAGAATTCTTTGAAGATTCTGGGCTTTCTTTGAAGATTCTGGGTTTAAAATGGCTGATCGCGCTTCCCAACGTCTATGATAATGCACTAGGATTTCATAGAAGTTATACCGGTCTTTTTCGAGACTTGGGGTCTTTTTATCCCTTACCTGGGACTTACTACCCTTTTTTGAGGATTTTAATATACACTAGTGTTTCACGAGTATCGTCTTGGTGTAAAGTGTGGAGCCACTACGTCAAATTTGGGCTTTCGTCACTCTTTTGTACAGTAAGGGCTGTGACACTTTGGAAAAAACGAGTGGCTAAAGGTCATCGTCCCAAGTTTTAGCCACACAATTATTTTTTGAGTGACCGAAAACACATTTTTTGGCAGATTTAGTCACAATTTATAAAAGTGTGACAATTGAGAGATGAAACAGCATGTTTTTTTTGTTGACTTTGACCAAATCCAACAGTTATAGTCATACTTGAGAGATAGAAGTGTGACAAAAAATAGTGACGCTTCTTTGCTGTATCTAAATGTTACCAAACGGTCACAGTCATTTTCGGTGATGTGGCTAAATGTGAAATAACCTATGGTCACTACATTTTATATGTGACTAAAAAGTAGAGTTTTCTGCATTATGTCAGATCTTTGTTCGCTAAGGCAGCTAAAAACTAGTGACTGTATTATTGTGTGACTAAAAAGTACTCTGTTTTCAGGAACAGAGCATTCTGTTTTGAGGATCCTCATTTCCAACTGATCTGTCACATTATTACATTTGGGTGTGGCAAAATATTTGACCACCAGACATGAAGTATTGGTATAGCAGATTAACCAGAAATGACAAACACAAACTTGATTTATCCAAGTTGCATACCAGATGAGCTTAAAACTTGATAATGAAGCTTAAAACTAGAACAATTCAACTAATCCAAGTTGCATACCGAAGCTGGCCCGACTGCACCTCTCGAGGATGAGATCCCTTTGGATGAACTTGAAGATGAGGCTTAGACCTCTTTTGTAATAACTTAGGACTCGCTTCCTATTTTAAACTTTTGTTTGTATTGAACTCGGTAAGGTCGACGCCTGGTTATTGTTAACCTTGCGCGGCCGCCTCCCTTATTAACGCATTTATTTCGATTTTCCTTTTAACATCTTTCGCTGTTTGAATATTTGAATCGTAGTAAGTTGAATTTCTCGATGGCCGCATAGTTGAGCCTTGATGGTTTTAATTTGAACATAGTTGTATTTCGATTTGTAGAGTACAATTTGAACAGCTCTGAGCATAATTTTGATTTGATAGTTGAACTTAGTTGAATATATTTGAACATAATTTGAACATGTTGAACATAACTGAGCTTGCTTTTGAGGCTTTTCATTGATAATGGGGATATTGCATGTTTTGGGACCGACGTTGGTCCACGGTGTTTTACATGAGCTATTGATAAAACTTTCGGAGTCGGAGACCATTCCAAGCAATACAAATCACTCATTTAATCAACATAAAAATGCTTAAATAGACAACAATTAGCAGAAATATGACAGAAACGGCCACCGACTCACCGGAGTTCACCGCCGGTGACCGGAAAGTTAACATGCAGTAATCAATACTCAATTTTTCTGCCGTGAAACCCTCCGCAAACTCATTTAACATCCTAAACATCACTTTTAATCTTAAATCACACTAGAACAAAGCTTTAAATCAAAAACCCCAATTCGAACCTCAAGAACATAAAACGAAAAGCACAGATTCTGAATCAATTACACACTCGCCCAGAACTCTTTATTCAGGCTATAGAATCTAGAAAACGAAGAAGAGCAGGGTTGAGTAGAGAGAGAGACTGTGAGATTTTGAGGAGGCGGTAAGAGAGATTTTAGAGAATAAGAGAGTGTGGCTACTGCTGTGTGTAGCAATGAATTAGGGTTAAAACATAACCATATGTACCCTCTACTTTACTAATTTATTATACTACTTTGCTGAAAATCAAATTTAATCACTTATTAATCTGAAATTTAAATAGAAGATAATTTCTAAAATCAAAATTTTAATTAAAAAAAAAACAAGATCACAAAATTAGCTTCATTCCCATATTTTTAAAATAATTTTGGGATCAAAAATGAATTTATTATGATTTTTACAAGTTTTACCTCAAAATGAAAATTAATTTTCAAAAATCATTTTAAAATACCAAAACTCCAAATTTAATTCATCTAATTTTTTTAAATCATTTTGGAATATTTAGAAGACATTGCAAAATGTTTCACTATTTTAAAGAAATTTTTCCATTTTATAAAAATCATTAAACATTTTAAATTAATATTTTATTCACTTTAAAATATATAGAATGCAACGAAAAATACATACACCCTCATAAATTGACAAATCACATACTACAATCATATCCACACATAATAAAACATACCTTCACAAAAACATAATAAAAAATATTTTTAAATTTCTAATAATTTTATAAATAATATAATATTATTTAATCCAAATTTATCTTGTACGACTTTATAACAAAAATCAAGTGAAAGTACTACTTCAAGAAACGAGACTACCGCCCACTTAACAAACAATTTTTTTAATTAATTTTTGGACGATCCAACCGTACGGATGTGAACAACTACTTATATTAGTGCTATGCAAAATTTTAAAAAAAAATCTAAATTTATCTTGTACGACTTTATAACAAAAATCAAGTGAAAGTACTACTTCAAGAAACGAGACTACCGCCCACTTAACAAACAATTTTTTTAATTAATTTTTGGACGATCCAACCGTACGGATGTGAACAACTACTTATATTAGTGCTATGCAAAATTTTAAAAAAAAATCTAAATTTATCTTGTACGACTTTATAACAAAAATCAAGTGAAAGTACTACTTCAAGAAACGAGACTACCGCCCACTTAACAAACAATTTTTTTAATTAATTTTTGGACGATCCAACCGTACGGATGTGAACAACTACTTATATTAGTGCTATGCAAAACTTTAAAAAAAAAAATCTAAATTTATCTTGTACGACTTTATAACAAAAATCAAGTGAAAGTACTACTTCGAGAAATGAGACTACCGCCCACTTAACAAACTATTTTTTAAAATTAATTTTTGGACAATCCAACCGTACGGATGTGAACAACTACTTATATTAGTGATATGCAAAATTTTAAAAAAAAATCTAAATTTATCTTGTACGACTTTATAACAAAAATCAAGTGAAAGTACTACTTCAAGAAACGAGACTACCGCCCACTTAACAAACAATTTTTTTAATTAATTTTTGGACGATCCAACCGTACGGATGTGAACAACTACTTATATTAGTGCTATGTAAAATTTTAAAAAAAAATCTAAATTTATCTTGTACGACTTTATAACAAAAATCAAGTGAAAGTACTACTTCAAGAAACGAGACTACCGCCCACTTAACAAACAATTTTTTTAATTAATTTTTGGACGATCCAACCGTACGGATGTGAACAACTACTTATATTAGTGCTATGCAAAACTTTAAAAAAAAAATCTAAATTTATCTTGTACGACTTTATAACAAAAATCAAGTGAAAGTACTACTTCGAGAAATGAGACTACCGCCCACTTAACAAACTATTTTTTAAAATTAATTTTTGGACAATCCAACCGTACGGATGTGAACAACTACTTATATTAGTGATATGCAAAATTTTAAAAAAAAATCTAAATTTATCTTGTACGACTTTATAACAAAAATCAAGTGAAAGTACTACTTCAAGAAACGAGACTACCGCCCACTTGACAAACAATTTTTTTAATTAATTTTTGGACGATCCAACCGTACGGATGTGAACAACTACTTATATTAGTGCTATGCAAAATTTTAAAAAAAAATCTAAATTTATCTTGTACGACTTTATAACAAAAATCAAGTGAAAGTACTACTTCAAGAAACGAGACTACCGCCCACTTAACAAACAATTTTTTTAATTAATTTTTGGACGATCCAACCGTACGGATGTGAACAACTACTTATCTTGTATGATATTTTAATAATCATTTTTACTAGTAATTAATTAAAAATAATTAAAAAATTGCAAAATTTTCAAATTTATCTTTTATGAATTTTATCTATTTCAGTTGATTTTTTCATCGACTAGTCACTTCCCTCCTTTAATTCATTTCCCCCTTGTAAATATTTCCCCCCTTTATCAATATTTCATTTCCCCCATTTTCCATCTCTATTTTTCACTAACCCAGCTTAGCCGCCCTCTCTTTTCCATCCCTCTCTTTTCCTCTCAGTTTCAATTGGTTTTCTCTTAGCATTTTCTCTATTTTTTTCAATTTTGTTATATGATTCTTCTCCTTCTTGTATTAAATCCCTCAATTAATCACTTATATTATCAATTGCCTCAAACACCTCACCCAAATTAGGGATTTGCAGAGTTTGGTTGATGATTTGGAGGCGGTGTTAGAAAGGTCGAATAAGGAGAGGGAGGAGTTGGAGATGGAGGCGGTGTTAGAAAGGTCGAATATTACGTTTAGGAAGTTGCGTTCAGATGTGAGTAGTTGGGGACATGATGTGCGTTTAGGAAGTTGCGTTCTGAGGTTGGGGTGGGGAGTTACACGCTTGTGAATTCTAATTAAGCTGCTGTTTTGGTTTTTAATGAAAGAATTGATAAAGAAAGGGACATTAAAAAAAACTGATCTATCTTTGAGTTGGCATAATCACAGGTTTCTAATTGTCCTTGGTTCACATATATTATGTTTAATGTTTTGTGACTGGTGCAGGACTCTCTCTGAAGACGCAGGAGCTTACGGCGATATTCACAGCTGTAAGATTGGGTTGCAGTTGTTACATGGAAGGGGACATCCACACCGTGCTTGATTCACTGACACTTTTGTTTACATTGTGGGTTATATACATGATAAGGTTCAAGCTCAGAGCCTCCTACATGGCTGAGCTAGACACCACTCCTCTGTATTATGTGGTAAATTACTTTTTTCATTCTTCTGTTTTTATGTAGCTAGACAAACTTAATCTTGGACATTTACTCATCTGATTAAGATCTGAAACTTGCCTTAAGATATATATGTTGTAGTGCAATTGCATTGCATTGATCTGTTCTTTCTGTGATTCTACCCGAGAGATTGTTATTGAAGCTGCCAATTGCACTGCTGCTTTTAACATATATTGATTTTGTCTACAGGTAGTGCCTTGTGCTCTTCTAAGCATATTTGTACACCCATATACAAAGCACCCCTTGATTACCCGAATTCTTTGGGCATTCTGTGTCTACCTGGAATCTATTTCAGTGTTGCCTCAGCTCCGTTTGATGCAGAAAGCAAAGGTCAGTGCCCACTGTGTATTCGACAAGTATATGGGTTAGGCGTATTTCATATACAAAAATTTCAAAACTAAACATTTTGCTCCTGATACAGCTGATTGAACCATTTACCGCCCATTATGTGTTTGCACTTGGTATTTCTCGCTTTTTGGGATGTGCTCATTGGGTAATCTCGGTGAGTTCCTATCATACTATCCTGGTTACATCATTATATAGTAATGTGATTCATTCTCCTACCATACTGATATGTGATTGGGAATTATCGACATTGTGGTATTTAGGTTTATGAGACTGCTGGAACATATTTGTTCTTGTTCGGGAGCGGATTGTTTTGGCTACCAACAGTATTGCTCTCCGAGGTTGTTCAAACTTTCATTTTGGCAGACTTCTGTTACTATTACATGAGAAGGTAAGCCATATATTTTTATGCGATTAATTACAGTCTTGCATTTCATATCAGCTGTTAATGAGTGAGTGTTCATCTCTGTTTTCTGCAGTGTTGTGAATGGCCAGCTTCTAGTCAGCCTGTCTAATGTATAACAAAATTTTGATTTCTTTTCAGACAGTTTTCAGTGTAACAAATTTTGATTTTGCAGGGGACTGTGAACCAGTTGTGATGATTGCCAACGGCCAAAGTACTTGCCTCTGTTGTACAAGAAGCCTCATTTGTGTATGAGTGTATATTCTTTAACTTATATTTGTTGGATGCAGATGTGCAGGGTACGTGCAAGTATGGAACACGAGTAGATTACATTATGGCATCACAAGACTTGTATTATAAGTTTGTTCCTGAAACATATTCAGTGATTTCATCAAAAGGCACATCTGATCATCATCTAGTGAAGGTTGATATCGTGACAGCAGCTGATAGAAGACCAAAAAAACTAAAACAAAAGGTTTCAAGAATAGCCAGTTCTTGTTCGTGTAATGGAATGTGGAAAATTGACTAGCAATTGATTTTTTTCCTTCAACAATTGAATAAGTTTCCATCGCACATAATTTTTATGTAGAAGAGAATTGATTTATGTATGGCTAAGTGTTGAATTTTAGAATAGCATTGTGTTTCAATTTTGGAATTTTGGTATTGTTACTTATTATGGATCATTTATAATACAAATAAAACCCTGTATAATTTAGTTAAGTGTGTGTGGCTATTACTATCCTTTAGCCACACTATATATTACAAAAATTCTATGAAAATAGGTTTTAGCCAGAACTATAGTTTCTACAATTATTAGTGACTAAAATCAGTTATTTAATAGTGTATATAACATAGAAACGACCACACAAAAATTATATAATGTAGCCATACCAAAGCGTTTTGTCACGATTTACCAATAAATAGTGCGACCAAAACTAAGCCTTTGATGAATGTTGGTATTTAGCCACGTTATTAATTCTCTTTAGCCACTACACATACTGTGGCTGCAAGTTGGTATTTAGTCACACGTTTGAGCTTAAAATGGGAGCTGTCAGACCCAAATGGTGGTATGCTTTAGTCACTCTGTTTTGAGTTACAGCCACACAACCGGGGTGTGTCCGTAGGGGGCATACGATGATCCGACCTTAGGTGACACTTGGCTGAAAAATTAAAGAGTGACGTAAAGTTCATAGCCACACATATTTTATGTGGCGGAAGCCAAAATTTGACGTAGTGAGCGACCTACACATTTACGACGATTTTGCCTTATTCGAGGCTAACTTGACATTTGCATAAGCCTTTTATGTCTTATACCATCTTGTTTTGGCTTCAAGCCTTTCATTGAGCATATCGAATGATGGGGTTTGGACTGAATGTCTTAGGTTTCTGGGGTTTCAACCCTTCATTTGCTTTCTAGGAAGCTCATGATTTCATCGAAACTTATTTCTATTTGTCCTAGTAGTGAGTCCAATCAGGACACACTTTAAACATAATAGACTTTTAAATTTGAGGCATGCCAAGTCCTTGGCACCTCATGCCCTTCAAGGGTTTCTAGCTTGTACGTGCCTCGACCAAATACGTTCTTGACGCGATATGGTCCTTCCCAATTTGGGGCCAGCTTGCCCTTTTGTCCAACTTCGGATGCCTCAATCTTTCGAAGAACCAAGTCTCCTTGTCGAAAGAACCTTTTTTTAACCCTTAGGTTGTAATAGAAAGATGCTCGTTTCTGATGCTGAACTATCTTGGCATTTGCCTCATCTCTAACTTCATCAATCAAATCTAAGGCCAACCTCAAGCCTTCCTCATTTGTTTCTGGCTCATAAGCCTCAACTCTTGGAGATGTGTGAGTAATCTCCACTGGAACCACTGCCTCTGCCCCATATGCCAACAGGAAGGGGGTAGCTCCAGTGGTGACTTTACAAGTAGTACGATATGCCCATAGTATGGGGAGCAATTCGTCTACCCAAGTGTTTCTGGAGCGTTCAACTCTTTTCTTTAGTCCATCTAGGATAATTCGATTTGCAACCTCAGCTTGCCCATTTGCTTGAGGATGGGCAACAGAAGTGAAGCGCAACTTGATATCGTTCTCATCACAATATTTCTTGAACTCATCATTGTTAAACTGAGTTCCATTGTCCGTAACCAGGACTCGTGGAATTCCATACCTGCATATCACATTTTCCCAGAAGAAATGCATCACTTGCTTGGTGGTTATCTTGGCTAATGGTTTAGCCTCAATCCACTTGGTGAAGTAGTCGATTGATACTATCAAGAACTTTCTTTGAGCACTTGCCATTGGAAATGGCCCAAGTATATCCATTCCCCACATGGCAAAGGGGATTGGTGAGTTTATGGATGTCAACATCTCTGGTGGTTGCCTAACCACTGGTGCATGTTTCTGGCACGGTTCACATTTCTTTACATAGCTTTTAGCATCAGCAAGTATGCTTGGCCAATAGAAACCTAGACGGGTGACTTTATGAGCAAGGGCTCTACCCCCCAAGTGTTGCCCACAAATTCCTTCATGTACCTCCTTCAGGGCCAATTCTGCCTCTTGAGGTCTTAAACATTTCAGATATGGAATGATGAAAGACTTCTTATATAGGATTCCCTCAATCAGGGTATACCTTAGTGCTCTGACGTATAGCTTTCGTGCTTCTGAAGTGTCGTTGGGTAACCACCCGGTTTCCAGATGAGCCTTGATGGGATCTATCCAACAACTAGCAACATCAATGGGTGCTACCAACTTTCCGTTGATGCTTGGGGTCCTCAGGACTTGGAAGTATACACTCCCTGCATAGTTTTCAATTTCGGAAGAAGCAAATTTAGACAAGGCATCAGCCTTCATGTTTTCTTCCCTTGGAATGTGCTCTACATAGCATTCGTCGAACTGAGTCATGATGGCCTTGACAAGTTTCAAGTACTTGGCCATGACTTCATCTCTGGCCTCAAATTCCCCATTTACTTGGGAAACCACTAGCCTCGAATCTCCACATACTTTCAGAGTTTTGACCCTCAAGGCTCCAGCCAGCCCTAAACCAGCTATCAGAGCTTCATATTCAGCTTCGTTGTTTGTCGTTGGGAAGTCCAGTTTTAGTGCGTACTCTATGAGGAATCCATCAGGACTTTGTAGCACTAAACCGGCTCCACTTGATTTTGTTTTTGATGCTCCATCAAAATAGAGCACCCAACATTCTTTGGAGATTATGTCTTCAGTTTCCTTGTCTTCCATTGTTACTTCCTGCCCCCGACTTCTTGGTTGTCAATGGTACATTCAACCATGAAGTCAGCGAGTGCTTGAGCTTTTATGGCCGTTCGAGGCTTATACTTGATGTCGAATTCGCCCAATTCAATGGCCCATTTGATCAATCTTCCACTAACTTGAGGGCTATGCAAGATGTTTCTTAGAGGTTGATCAGTCAAGACCTCTATCTTGTGAGCCTGGAAGTACGGGCGTAGCTTTCTTGAGGCCATTATCAAGGCCAAGGCAAACTTCTCAATCGTTGAGTAGTTTATTTCTGCCCCATGTAGAATCTTACTCACATAGTAGACGGGCTTCTGCACTTTCAATTCTTCCTTTATCAAAACAGCTCCCAGGGCAGTGTTGGATACTGCCAAGTATAGATAAAGAACCTCCCCTGGTTTTGGTTTGGCCAATAGTGGTGGCTCAGCCATGTATTTCTTCAGGGCCTCAAAGGCCTCTTGGATTTCAGTTGTCCGTTCAAAAAATTTCACTTTCTTGAGTGCTTTAAAGAAGGGTAAACACTTCTCTCCTGAC
Source organism: Heracleum sosnowskyi (assembly GCA_030848705.1). Lineage (NCBI taxonomy): Eukaryota > Viridiplantae > Streptophyta > Magnoliopsida > Apiales > Apiaceae > Heracleum > Heracleum sosnowskyi. The sequence continues at coordinate 18,645,053 of CM061237.1, forward strand.
TTGGATATGAATCTTCCCAATGCTGCCACTCTTCCCGTTAATTTCTGGACATCTTTGACAGTCCGTGGTGGCTCCATGTCTAGAATTGCTTTGATTTTGTCGGGATTGGCCTCGATTCCTCTCTTGGAAACCATCAGGCCTAAAAACTTTCCCGAGCCTACACCAAAGGCACACTTAGTTGGATTCAACATCATCTTGTGGTGCCTTAGCACTTCAAATGCCTCTCGGAGGTGCTTAATGTGATCGGACTTATCGAGGCTCTTGACTAACATGTCATCTACGTAGACCTTCATGGTTTTCCCAATTAGGTGTCCAAAAATTTTGTTCACCAATCTTTGGTATGTTGCCCCTGCATTCTTAAGTCCAAATTCCATGACTAAGAAGCAGAAAACACCAAAGTCAGTGATGAATGATACTTTTGCGATGTCATCCTCATACATCTTGATTTGATTGTATCCACTGAAGCCATCCATGAAGCTAAGCATCACGTGTCCAGCTGTAACATTTATTAGTGCATCAATCCTTGGTAAGGGAAAACAATCCTTAGGACATGCATCATTCAAGTCAGTGAAGTCGACGCACATCCTCCATTTTCCGTTAGCCTTTTTGACCATCACGGGGTTAGCCAACCACTCAGGGAATTGGATTTCCTCAATGAACCCAGCTTCCAAAAGTTTATTAACTTCCTGTTTAATGGCTTCAAGCCTCTCTGGAGCAAAATTCCTATTTTTCTGTTTCACCGTCTTCCTTTCAGGATCCACATTCAGTTTGTGAGTTATCAATTGGGGATCAATCCCTGGCATGTCGGCCGCTGTCCAAGCAAAAACGTCATTTTTTTCTTGAAGAAAAGACGTGAGTTTGCTCTTCAATGGTTCGGGCAGTAATGCCCCAATATCAGTCACCTTCTCTGGTTCTCCTGGGACTAGGGGAATTGGGACCAAGTCCTCAGCTGGTTTCCCCCTTCTGTCCTCGTTGTCGCTGACATTCATGTCTTCAATTGGGAGAACTTGCCCCCCGGTTCCATCAGGCCTTAACGCGGATACATAACAACTTCTAGCCATCTTTTGGTCTCCTCGTTCTTCACCAATCCCATTCCTCGTTGGGAACTTGATTTTTAGATGATAAGATGAGGCAACAGCCTTGAACGCATGAAGACCAGTCCTTCCCAGGATTGCATTGTAGGTTGAAGTCGCTTTTATAACTATGAAGTTCAACATCTGAGTAGACGTATTCATCCCTTGCCCCATGGTCATTGGGAGTTGGATAGTGCCTTCCACTTTTGATTCCACCCCGTTGAATCCGTATATAGGCATATTTGAGGGTGTTAGCTGAGAATCGGTGTAACCCATCTTGATAAAAGCATCGTGGAACAAGATATCCACTGAAGCTCCATTGTCGACCAGGACTCTCTTTGTTTCAGAGTTACCTATCACATGTACTATGACAAGAGGATCATCATGGGGGAACTTTACCCCTTCCAAGTCTGAATCGTCAAAACCTATTGACACTTCTGTTCTGGCACGCTTCGGTGTTTCTCCAACCACAGTCATTACCTCTCGGGCATAAGCCTTTCTTGAGTTTCGGGAGGACCCAGCAGCGGTTGGTCCTCCGAATATCATGTTGATAACTGGCCCTTGGGGCTTAGGGTTACGATCTTGGTCGTTGTCCCTTCTGTCGCAATCCTTCCTTTCATAGTTTCCTCTTTGACTCCCTTGATTTCCATCCTTGGTGAATTTGCTGAGTTTTCCTCTTCGTATCAGGAACTCAATCTCATCTTTCAATTGCCTACAATCATCGGTGTCATGACCGACTTCTTTGTGGAACCGACAAAACTGATTTTGGTTCCGTTTGGACAAATCAGCCCTCATTGGCTTTGGTCATTTGATATCTTCTTCCTTGGCTATCTCCATCAGAATTTGACTTCTGGGAGTATTCAATCTTGCATATTCTGTGAATTTTGGCCCAAAATTGTTTCTCTTGGGGGGAGAATCGGAGTTCTTTGACGTTCTGGGGAACTTTTCCTTGACGTCGTATTCCTGAGTTTCTTTTCTTTTCTTTGAGTTTCCACTACCGCCAGCAGTGGGTTCATACTTTTGCATGCTTTCTTCAGCCTTGATATACTTTCCGGCTCTATCTTGGAGCTTCAGCATGCTCTCGGGTGGATGTTTAGGTAACGACCTTTTGAAGTGGTCATCAGTAGTTCCTTGTTGCAGGGCTATCATATCCACTATGTCCTCTAAGTCTGGGACTTTCAAAGCTTCTCGAGTGAATCGATTGATGTAGTCCCTTAAGGCTTCATTCTTTCCTTGCTGGATTGCCATGAGGGATGCAGAGCTTTTCTCGTGCACTCTCCCACTTACGAATTGGTTGATAAACGCCTTGCTCAATTCCTTGAAGGACCCAATAGAATTGGGAGGCAAGCGGCTATACCAACGTTGTGCCATGCCTGCCAAGGTTTGGGGAAACGCCCTACACTTGACCGCATCGTTGGTCGGCTGCAATAGCAGTGCGTTGGAGAAGGTTCTCACATGGTTAGCGGGATCTCCCGTTCCATCATAAGCCTTGATCATCGGCATCTTGAATTTTCTAGAGATGTTGGCTTTCATGATGTCTTGAGTGAAGGGTGGTGTTGGATCATCAGGATCTCCTAGGGGCAACAAATCAGTAGGATCACCCCTTGGGGCCTCAGCCCTACTGCTTCTCCTTGGTGTTGGGTCGAGGTTGATCATCAGGACTCTTCCTTGATTTTGTGTCCTTGTGGCATCCTCTTCTGCCAATAAATTTTTGAGCCTTGCAGCCTCGGCTTCAAGGGACACAAGTTTTTCCTTAGTAGTTTCTCGATTGGTTTGGGAGGAACGTCTCCTTCTTGGGGCAACATCCCTCTCATCTCCTGTTGAGTAATTCTCATCCTCGATGTAGGGACCTGAGTAGTCTTGAAAAGGGGTTCGCTGATTTTGGGGTCCCAGACCTTGAATATATGGGGGCACATAGGCCTCGTGATAGATGGGGTTGGCACCACTACTGCCCATCGGGGGTCGAGGTGGCATACCATAAGTTGGCATACCGAGAGTTTGGGTAGTATATTGGGGGAGATCCGTGGTGTGAAGTTGGAGACCACGTGCTGTGTTTGCAAGCAATAGAGTGGTTATGATTGATTGCTGGAGAGTGGTCTCTGGTGGATCTCGTCCATGAACAACCATTTATAGGGGATTCGTCCCTTCAGCAGTAATCGGGACTTCCGGTCCTTGAGTGGTGGTGATGGGGGCATCTGCCCCTTCAGTGCCAGTGATTGGCGGTGGTTGGCTCCCCTGAGTTTCTGTTGCAGAAGTAAGAGGAAGTCCATCAGAAGTTTGAGGACCTCGAGTTGTTCTTCGTGTGTTTACCATGGTTGATGTTGTCTTCCCACAGACGGCGCCAAATGTTGTGGAATAAAATCTGAGCTTACGAATTTAATGCGAGGGTTTAATGAGCTTCAAGCTTTTATGGCTGCACTTGTGTTTCGAGACTAAATCGGTCCTCACAAGATGCCTACGTATCTCAAATTGTTATTGAGAATCAGGCCAAAGACGTAGTTCTTGGTGTTGCCCTCGGGGCTATGGTGGCAGGGGCACACCAAGGACGTAGTGACTTGTATGTCCTTATTCGAGGATGAAGTCTAAAACGTAGTTCTAGGGGTGCCTTCGTGGCTTGTTGCGCCTTCGAGGCGTTGTGACGTATGGAGCTGTGCCCAAAACGTAGTTCTGATTGTAGGATCAGGGTCCTTATATAGGCGTCTGGAGCCTAGTATTTATGGTATGTTTAGGAGTCTTAGCGAATAAGTCTCCTTTTTGATATTGGATAAACATTGTATTTCTTGCTGGAGAATTCGTTTCCTTGTTGATAAAAGCTATGACTCATTAATTGCCTTTAATTGGGATTCTGGATCCTTCTTTGATGAATTTACCATATTTTGGACTCTTTTTATGAGCTGTATATTTTCCCTATTCATTAATTACGAAATTAATGAATAATTAGGGTGTCGGGCCTTAAATATCGGCCTTTCCATTGACTTGTCAATTATATTTCTATAATTACTTTTCTGACCATATCAGTATCTAAATTTTAATAAATATTTTTTTTTATTTTTGTAGCACCAGTTTATTTATTTTTCCACTAATTGTTTTAAATATAGAAATTTTATGTTTCTTTCAATAAAGTATTAAAATTAATTAAAAACAAATTCAAATCGATAAAGAATATAATAATATGAGAATAAAATTTTATATAATCATAACATAATTTTTATTCTATTTAATAATTTTTAAGTAATAATGTATTTTAAAATTTTATATACACTTTAAATAAAACCGAAACAGTAAAAGTAAAAGCAGTTAGTAAGATAATTATATCAGTATATACTTGATATCCTTATTATATTAAATCCTTATATATAATAAGTATAATATGGATCTTATCCAAAATTTTGATGGTACGGTCTTGGACAACCAAACTAATAAGGACCATTAGATCTTAACTAGATAAATGAAAATCGTTAGATCAAATATTAAAAAAGTGTATTTTATTAATAATAAGATTATATTTAAATTCTAAAAAGTGTATTTTGATAATTTAAACCAAAATATAAATAAGTTTTCTATATTGAATAGAATTCTCCATGTACAAAATTCGTGACTTTCTTTTCTCTTTCATGGACAATTCCAGTTAGATAAAAATTGTTAAGCCATCTTTTAATTAAAGATAATTTAGTTATCTGGGTGTAAAATCGTCAAAATCTAATTTTTAAAACACAAGATAAAGCCCAAATTAGTAAAGTGAGTATTTAAATTCTAATAATAATTATTATGTCATCATTATTTTAATGTCAATTTAATTACTTTTTTCTAACTATTTTAAATTTAGAAATCTATGTTCAAAAATTGAAATCAATCTAAGAAAAATTCAAATCAACAAAGAATATAATAATACGAGGATAAAATTGTGCATATTTTTTATCTTATTTTATTAAATTTTTTATCATAACTAATTAAATATTATTTATTATTAAATAATAAATTATACGCAAATGGTGATTTTGTTTTATAAGAACTCATAGAGACCTAATTTCATTGTTAGCAGGACTATATTCATATTAAAAAAAACCGTATTTTTAAATTTTAGACTCAGTTACAGAAGAGACCTAACTTTTTTAACCTATATACATTGTAAATTATTAAATTCGAAACTTTAAAAGTTTGTTAATCAATTAGTATAGTACTTTTTTGAAAAATCGTACTTTATAAAAAATATTATCAAATAACCCATGTCTACAAGAAAAAAAATGAAAAAATTCTTATTTTTCAAAAAAATCCTGTAAATTTTAATATGTTGTTGGTAGATTCAAACCTTAGATCATTTCACGTGATAAATTTTACTCTTATATCTAACGTTTCTCAACAATTTAATTTGAAAGATCCAACGATTATGAATTGAGTGATCAAGCGACCATACTTATAAGAAATCTTTCATTATTTAGTCTGTAATATAATAACATAGATTTTTACGGGATATACTATAAAAAATGATTTTTTTTACAGAATTTTGATCGTCACGGTGTACTACTTTAAAAGAAGAACTATTACAAAAAAAATTATATTTTAATTGATAATGTATTTTCTCAAAAGTTCAAAGTTCCCGCATCATTAACATATTACAAAAGAGAGTATATTATATTTTAGCAATAAATATTTTAAAAAAATATATTAAAAAAATATTTAAAAAATTAATGATGTTATCCTGGTAGTTTGGTCCTAAATACCGCCAAAACATTCTCAACCGTTAGATCCAATACTTTGAAAAATAGAAGATCAAGATTATATCATATAAAAAGAAGTTATTATCTAAAAATGATATAAGTTCAAAGATATTATATTAGGATTGGATTTTCCAAAAAGTTGTAATTAAATAAGGAAACCCATTTAATATCAAAATAATAAAAATCGTTTAATCTTAAATAGATAGGTGAAAACCGTTAGATTTAACATTAAAAACTTTATTTGGTTAATAAAGACTATTCTAATAATCTAAACTACATATAAGTAGATTTCCTAAATCGAATAGAATTCTCAATATTAAATTTCGTCACTTTATTCTCTTTTTAGTTTTAGAATAGAATTTCATGTGGACCGTAAAATTCGCCAAATCTAACTTTTATAACTCAATATAAACAAATATTAAATTGAGCGTGTAAAATATAATAAATATCAAATTTTTAACTATAATTTTTTTGGCAAAATCTTTTTTAACAATAATTTAATCATGTAAACTAATAACTTTTAAATATTAAAATATTCATAAATAAATATAATTATAAATATTAAAAAAACAATCGTGTGTTCCATTGGTAATTAAAATATAATTATAAACAAAATAATTATAAATAAAATTTAAGTAACCGTGCATCGCACGGGCTATAAGCTAGTAGTTATAAATTCATAAAGGCGATTAGTTGGTGTTTAGTACAAGCACAATTCCAATTATGATGCCGAGTTAATATATTAATACTATAATACTTAGTGTTTGATTTTAAAGTATTTACTCACCATGTGTTTTTTTATATTATATTTACTTGATTTTGTTGAATTAGTAGTAGTACGTTACTACGTTCATTTATGGTACATGAGTGAAGTCAGTGAGTGTATACATGTATATAAATTATAATAATTAGTGCCGAGAGTCTTGTTTGTAACATTTATTATTATATTACTAGCTTATAGCTCGTGCAATGCACGGTTACTTAAATTTATTTATAATTATTTTATTTATAATTATATTTTTATTACCCATGCAACACACGATTGTTTTTTTAATATTTATAATTATATTTATTTATGAATATTTTAATATTTAAAAGTTATTAGTTTACATGATTAAATTATTGTTAAAAAAGATTTATCCAAAACAATTATAGTTAAAAATTTGATATTTATTATATTCTACACGCTCAATTTAATATTTGTTTATATTGAGTTATAAAAATTAGATTTTGCCAATTTTATAGTCCACATGAAATTCACAAAATAATCTTTAATTTAGTTATGTTTAATAGTTCTTTTTCAATTAAAAACTATTCTAAAACTAAAAAGAGAATAAAGTGACGAAATTTAATGTTGAGAATTCTATTCAATTTAAGAAATCTACTTATATGTAGTTTAGATTATTAGAATACCCTTTATTAACCAAATACAGTTTTTAATGTTAAATCTAACGATTTTCACCTATCTATTTAACATTAAACGATTTTTATTATTTTGGTATTAAATGAGTTTCCTTATTTAATTACAACTATTTTTATGTTTTGACTTTTTAGAAAATCTAATCCTAATATAATATCTTTTAACTTATATCATTTTTAGATAATAACTTCTTTTTATATGATATAATCTTGATCATGTATTTTTAAAAGTATTGGATCTAACGGTTGAGAATGTTTTGGCGGTATTTATGACCAAACTACCATGATAACATCATTAATTTTTATTAATATTTATAATTTATAATTTTTTTAAATATTTATTGCTAAAATATAATATACTTTTTTTTTGTAATATGTTAAAGATGCAGGAACTTTGAACTTTTGAGAAAATAAATTATCAATTAAAATATAATTTTTTTTGTAATAGTTCTTTTAAAGCAGTACACCGTGATCAAAATTCTGTATAAATTTCATTTTTTATAGTATATCCGGTAAATATCTATGTTATTATATTAAAGACTAAATAATGAAAGCTTCCTTATAAGTTAAGTTTGATCGCTTTCATCACTCAATCCATAATCGTTGAATCTTTCAAATTAAATTGTTGAAAAACGTTAGATATAACAGTAAAATTATCATGTAGAATGATCTAACGTTTGAATCTACCAACAACATATTAAAATTTATAGGTTTTTTTGAAAAATAAGAATTTTTTCATTTTTTCTTGCAGACATATGTTATTTGATAATATTTTTTGTAAAGTACGATTTTTCAGAAAAGTACTATACTAATTGATTAGCAAACTTTTAAAGTTTCAAATTTTAATTTACAATGTATATAGGTTTAAAAAGTTTGGCATCTTCTGTAGCTGAGTCTAAAATTTCAAAATAACGTTTTTTTTAATATGAATATAGTTCTGCTAACAATGAAATTAGGTCTTTATGAGTTCTTATAAAACAAAATCACCATTTACGTATAATTTATTATTTAATAATAAATAATATTTGATTAGTTATGATATAAAACTTAATAAAATATGATTTAAAATATGCACAATTTTATAAAATTTTATCCTCGTATTATTATATTCTTTGTTGATTTGAATTTTTCTTAGATTGATTTTAATTTTTGAACATAGATTTCTAAATTTAAAATAGTTAGAAAAAAGTAATTAAATTGGTGTTAAAATAATGATGACATAATAATTATTATTAGAATTTAAATATTCACTTTATTAATTTAGGCTTTATCTTGTGTTTTAAAAATCAGATTTTGACGATTTTACACCCCACATGAAGATAACTAATTTATCTTTAATTAAAAGATGGTTTAACAATTTTTATCTAGGTGGAATTGTCATGGAAGATAAAAGAAAGTCACGAATTTTTTACATGGAGAATTATATTCAATATAGAAAACTTATTTATATTTGGTATATTTGGTTTAAATTATCAAAATACTCCTTTTAGAATTTAAATATAATCCTATTATTAATAAAATAAACTTTTTTAATATTTGATCTAACGATTTTCATTTATCTAGTTAAGATCTAATGATCCTTATTAATTTGGTTGTCTACGACCAAAATTTGGGATAAGATCCCTATTATGATTATTATATATAAGGATTTAATATAATAAGGATATCAAGTATATATACTGATATAAGTATCTTACTAACTGCTTTTACTTTTAATGTTTCGGTTTTATTTACGGTGTAAATAAAATTTTAAAATACATTATTACTTAAAAATTATTAAATAGAATAAAAATTATGTTATGATTATATAAAATTTTATTCTCATATTATTATATTCTTAATCGATTTGAATTTGTTCTTAATTAATTTTGATACTTTATTGAAAAAAACATAAAATTTCTATATTTAAAAGAATTAGTGGAAAAATAAATAAATTGGTGCTACAATAATAAAAAAAATATTTATTAAAATTTAGATACTCACTTTAATATTTAGGTCCTATCCTGAGTTTTAGAAATTGAATTTTGACGATTTTACAACTCATGCGAAACTAACAAAATTATCTTTAATTTAATGATGGTTTAATAATTATTATCTAATTTGACCAGTTGACCTACCCATAAAATAAATTGAAAATAAAAGATGGTTAAGAAGTTTTACACAAAGAATTCAATTCAATATAGAAAACCAATTTATAATTGGTTTAAATTATCAAAGCACACTTCTTAGTATTTAAATATAATCCTACATTTAATCAAATACACATTTTAATATAAGTATTATATTCAAAATTATCGTTTATGAATATGAAACCCTCAACATTTTAATAATATTTTGATATTATCCTTTTATGTTTGTTATATGTAAAATAATATAATTATAATTTGGATTAATCGAATTGTTATGTTCCTTCAAGAAAAAAAGTGTTTACATTTATTCATGTACATGAGTTTTCCTAAGTCTCTTATAACGTAGGGTATCATTGTAATCGATATGAATTGTTATCTTAATATTTGGTTTAACAATTATTATCTAACTGGAACTATACATAAATTCAAGAGAAAAAATATTTAAGAATTTTCACATAGAAAAATTTTAAATTATCAAAATACACTTTTTAGTATTTAAATATAATTCTATTATTAATCAGATACACTTTTTAATATTAGATCTAACAATTCTCATCGATCTATAATTATTAATTTGATCGTATACTGGTCGTACACGGACCAGATCGATTTTAATTTTTTCTTAAATTGATTTTAATATTTTATTGAAATAAACAAAGAATTTATAAATTTAAAAGAATTAGGAAAAACAAATTAAATTGATGCTACAATAATAAAAAAATATTTATTAAAATTTAGATAATAACAAATTAACGGACCAAATTTAATGATAGTTTAATAATTATTATCTAACTTGAACTATCCATAAAATAAAGAGAAAAGATAATTACGAATTTTTACATAAAGATTTCTATTCAATATAGAAAACTCATTTATAATAGGTTTAAATTATCAAAATACACCTTTTAGTATTTAAATACTATCCTATTATTAATCAAATACAATTTTTAATATATATCTGACGGTCCTCATCGATTTGAATATTTATAGTTTTATAATCCAACGGATCATATACTTTTGATAGTACAGTGACCGACCAAAGTTTTGGATAAGATATCCCTTACGCGCTTATTATATATAAGGAGTTAATAAGCTAGTGCATTTATTAGTTGCTGTATGCAATTTAGTTTGTTATGTTACGTGAGTCTGGTAATTTTTGCATGTCTTGTAACATGTATTAATGTCAAAATATTCTATAGTGTACTGTCACAGTATAGCTATAATCGTGATAAAAAGAATAAAACACGAGTGTAAATTTCTTGGATTAAAAACTTGTAACAAGAATATATTTCTAATAAATTATAATTTTTGTAAATAGATCGAGGGTCGGGAATTTAGCGGAGTGTTGCAAATTTCATTAGTGTTTGAGGTTACTATTTTTGAGGTACGGATTTCTCTCCTTTTTCATTCAGCGCTACTCATGCTAGGGCTAGCTATATTTGTTTTGTTCAATTTTTAAATCTGTTCATTCCACTGTTATCCGTTTTGACTCTTGAAAATTATTTTGATTAAAAGTCTATTTTTGCAGCTTCAATAAAATGCATCTTAAATATCCTTTTAAAATATTTGAACATCTCTCTCAGTTCTGTTCCAAAATATTAAAGTATATGTTTAGTTCTGTTCCGAAATATTTAAATAATTGTTTCAGTTCTGTTGCAAAATATCTGAATCTCTATTTTAGAAATTTTAGAAATTATTCATATTACATATATGTTTAGAATATTTGAAGTATCTGCATCAAATGATTTTGAAAATTGTGTAAATATCTATTTGAACCCTTAGTGATATAGGGTATACCGAGTTAACCAGCTATAGGGGTACTACAGCCATGTCATTGCGGCACCAGTGACATGACACTTCCATGACAGTGTGATTGGTCATGGCGTATCCTTCTGTTCTGATAGCTCAGGAGGCGAGCTTTTGTGCATTTGATATTTGTTTCAGGATACGTGGGTGCACCCAGAGTTTGATTTTGATTTGTGATTTGATTTGGCGGTGACGATGTATATGCTGTACACGTTATCTGATTTATTGCATGCATTACGGTACCCTATGATGTATGTATATGTATCTGTTTCTGTTCTGTTCTGATCTCGGTCTGAAATATCCTACCCATTTCGTTGCTTCAGCCATTCTTATTTTTTTAAATAACTTTTTATTATAAATTGCCAAATATGTATATCTGTTTTTCTCTTTTATAAAATGTATTCCAAATCCGTACTGGGCGTTTGGCTCATGCCGTATTCTTTTTCTGGCACGTGTTTAGGGGGATCTGGGACTGTGTGAAGGAGAGCCACCCTCAATTTCATTGATTAAGATTATGGACTTCTAGAATTATTTAGACGGTTTAATTATTATTTTAGAGATTTTAGTGTTCTGTATAAAGGTTTATGGTTTAATAAGTAGCCCCTCATTTAATTATAGATGGGGGTGTTACAGTTTGTCATGCATATTGTTGATTCTTCTTAATCTCGTGATTTTTCACATTCCCTACATTGCTAAGTTTAATATTCTTGAAATTTATTTAAAATGTTATAAATTTTCAAATTTTATCTATAAAAAATTGGGTTTTTATCCGGATCTCTCAAAAAGCCCAGACTTTCATCCGGGCCGAACCGGGCTTTTATCCGGACTTTTCGGACTTCGGGTCGGGCTTGATGAAAAATAGTAGGCCCATTTAAGACAATCGGGCCGGGCTTTTCGGACTTTTTTGCGGATCGGATCAGGCGGATTTCGGGTTTCAGGCTTTTTGAACATCTCTAGGGTATACTATAGTCTGTGCAAGGTATTTAAAAAAAATCATTTAATAATAAAAAATTAAATAATTTTAGATTTAAGACTGAATAATACAATAACTGCTTTGTTTTTATATGTTATAATTAACTCATTTAAAAAATAAATTTATTTAAAAATTTTGTTGTGTATGTTACCCATATTATAAAATAATTTACATTAATTACTTACCAAAACTTAAAATATTGTTTTAAATTTTAATTAATGAACTTACCATAAATAATATTATGATTTAATGACATTCAAAATTGAAATATAAAGTTTATATAACTGAACATGTGTCAAAATAAGTATATGAATTTTTTACAAACCTAAATGCGGATATAAAGCCTAAAATGAATATTTCATTGAGTCAAATTAGAGTTAAAAATATTATCCAAAATTAAATATGGATACTGAATCTAAGGAATGTGTTATACAAAAATTTATAATATATATATTTATCCAACTAAAAAGAACAACTTCATTCAAAGGCAAACTAATTTCTAAAACTTTACAAACTTTTTACCCGACACGAATAACGCAATATGAAACGATAGACAAATTTATTAGTTTTATACACGTTTTGAGTACACGACACGAAAGTACACAACTCAGATTTAGAAATACATGATATAAATATATACACGTTTAAATATTAATATTTATAATAAATATATGTATATTTCTAATTAAGACCACCTCACCCTCAAATGGAAATTTTTCATGTACAAATATACTACTATCTCCTCTTTGTTCAACCAATTTTGTCCGAGAATCAATCAACACAACTTGAACCGAAACCTTTGAATGTCACGTAAAACTATAATATGATAAGAGCATTTTTATGGATAATAGGTAAAATAGCTAGCTATCTTGTTAGCTCTAATCATTATGTAACATTTTTGTTAAAGGTAAAGATATTTACTTCAATAGTATTATCTAAATTTCTTGTTAAAGGTAAAATTAGACATAATGGATTTAAGGGCTCAACAAATATAGTCAAACAAATATGGTTGTATAATTTTTTTGCTAAGGGTTATATGGTTGGAATGCTCAAATTTTTATATATTATCTAAAGAGTGACACCTAGATGCCACATAGATTATATAGCTAAGAATTTTATACGCTTGAATATGCTCTAAGGTAGCAAGCTAGTCATGCATGACAATTTTACATGCAAGTTATCCTAAGAGCATCTCCAACGGTGTTGACTAAAATGATTAGCTAAAATAGTATAAAATAGTGATTATCTAAATTTTGTCTAACCTACAATGTATTGTACTCCAATGGGATTGCCTATATTGACATGTTATATTTTAAAATTTGAAAATTGTTATTATTTGAACCTGTTATAAATAGATGATATAATTAAAACATGGCAAGAAGATAACGTGGAAATATGTTACAGGTCTTAGAGATTCAACATATATAGCCAACATAATTGGGTTGACTATAACTTTAGCTAAGGAAAATGTGCCATTGGAGAGATTAAATTTTTACATATTATGTATAATTTCTAATTTTGGTATGCCACCTTTACTTTTAAGCTAAGGAATATGTCTTATTGGAGATGCTCTAAGCAACTTTAAAACATATTTTAGAGTGGAAAAACAACTTCTCTTATATTATTTTTAAAAAAAATTGATTAAGACTATAGATAGAAATTAACAATTTTATTCTATGAAAGAGTAAATGAAAATAATCCATATATATACACATTAAACTACGTACAAAAAATCAAAGACACATCTCAAAAAAGAGGAGGAAACATTAGAAAAACAAAGATAATAGATGTATTTGGTTCAAATTTTAAAAATTTATGTAGTAAATGAATTAGATTGAGTCAAGGACATGCAATTCAACTGAACTTGAAAATTTTCTACAAGAACGAACCTAAGGCTCTGATACCATCTTTGTAACACCCCATCTATAATTAAATGAGGGGCTACTTATTAAACCATAAACTTGAATAAAGAACACTAAAATCTATAAAATAATAATTAAGCAGTCTAAATAATTCTAAAAGTTTATAATCTTAATCATTGAAATAGCGGGTAGCTCTCTTTCACACAATCCCAGCTCTCCCTAAGCACCTGCCAGAAAGAGAATACGGCATGAGCCAAACGCCCAGTACGGATTTGGAATACAGTTTATAAAACAGATAAACATATTTCACAGTTTATAATAAAATAGTTTCTTTAAAAATAAGCATGGTTGAAGCAACGAAAAGGGGTAGGATATTTCATACCGAGATCAGAACATATACAGATACAAATACATACGTCATAGGGCACCGTAACTATTAGAATTTATGGGTGATAGCTATGAGACAACTTAACTAGATATTTTAAATGCTTAATTTTATCAAGTATGAACATACTGTCACAATCAGAGTATGTCTTTGTAACCATTTTGTTTATTGTTAAATAAGATTCTAGTACATCTTGGTAGAAGTTCATTTATTTGTTCAAGCCTCAAGAAGTACTCAAGATGGACAGCAAGAATAAATGTTACTGTCACAGCATTGACAGTAAGGTTACAAGAAGACAACATGTTGCAAGTCACGACAGTATATTCACTCTGACAGCAACATTGGCGGAAGCCCTCAGACAACAACTTTATCTCAGCCTGACAGCAAGCTTGGAAATCCTGACAGCATCTTCTGCGGAGATTTCTTACTGTCACCAAAAGCGCATTCTTGTGACAGCAAGCTTGAGGATCAGGATACTGTCATGAAGGGATAACATTTGTATTGGGGATCTACCCAGTCAAACTTGTGACAGTTTGGATGTTCAAGAAATAGGCGTGTTGCAGTATCCCAACACTGCATCAGGTCTGCAAGACTACGACCGAAACTTGAGAGATCACATGACAAAGCTCACCAATTCAAGAGTATGACAAATCAACATCTACTGAATTGTGTTAGCTAAATATAGAATGTATCTAGATTGCTTTTTCCAGTACTGATAAGCTGTTTGTATAGCAATTTAGGAAAGACTCGCGGGTAGACAATTTGTAAGAAGCTGCCACATGAAAATGACAGCAGCTTCACAAACCCGTGTTGATAGAGATAGGATTAGTTTACTTAGACTATCTCTCAATTCATTCTATGCATCACTCGAGAAACTGAAGCTCAAGAAAACTGATATTTTCTTGAGGTTGTAGCAACCCATTGCAAAATAAATAAAACATTTATTTTGTGAGAAAAACTCGTGTGTCTACTTGTGTTTGCAATTCATTAACTGATAACACTTAGTCTTAGTTTTAAGTTTTTGGAGCGTAGATTGAGATTTATCAGTATTGCATTCACCCCCCCCCCCTTCTGCAATAGTCAAGGACCATTAGTAACATATGAAACAAACCGGATAACGTGTACGACATATACATCGTCACCGCCAAATCAAAATACGCCATGACCAATCACACTGTCATGGAAGTGTCATGCCACTGGTGACGCAATGACATGGTTGTAGTACCCATACAGCTGGTTAACTCGGTATACCCTATATCACTAAGGGTTTAAATAAAATATTTCACAATTTCTAAAATCACTTGATGTAGATAATTTCGAATATTTTTAACAGATATATAAATGAATATTTTCCAAAAATAGTTAAATAAATATTCGAATATTTTAAAACGGAACAAAGACAAATATATAAATATTTCGAAACAGATACTTTAATATTTGAGAAGAGAACTGAGAGAAATGTTCAAAGATTATAAAAGCATTTAATATGCATATTTTCTTAGAAAATCCCAAAAACAGATTTTTAAATATTGCAAAACTGTTTTTAAAGTAACTTTAAAGAGTCAAAATGGATAATACTAGAATCAATTTGAGAACTGAATGAAACGAACATAGCTAGTTTTAACATAAATAGCGTTGAATGAAAGGGAGAGAAATCCGTACCTCGAAAATAGCAATCTCAAACACTAACCAAATTCACAAACTCTCCGCTAATTTCGCGACCCCCGATCTATTGACAAAACATATATATTATTAGCATACATTCTTTATATTTTTCAATTGATTTATTAATACAGTTATTTACGTAGGTCTAATCACTTAGCATTGGTTTAATAATTATCTTATTTAACCAAAAAACTAACATTGAATATTAGTTATGTCCCCAGGCTTGTCTTGTCTTGTACCACATGCTAAACTGCGAGAACATATCAAATTCAAAATTTAAATAATAGGACATGTATATATACGGCCTAACTTAATAATAAAACTAACAAATAAATTAATATATATTAGAACAATACTTCTGGTCATAACAACATGCATATGTTGGCTTCTCATCGGACCATGATTTTCAGTTTAACAGAATCAGGCAAACATAATATAAGTTGTATTGAAAACCATTATCTTGACTCTAATGAATAAACACACGCACGAATTAACAGGACTTAATAATATTGTACAAATTCACAGTTTTAATACTAATATAAATCATGGCTTTCTCGCTTTTGTTTCGGACCAAATTAACAAGCAATTTTCATAATTAAAACACATGTTATACTAATGGATTAGAACTTAATATAACTAATGAACAGAATAATCAAGATTGACCTTACACTTGAACATATGCATATGTATATATAATTTAATAATTAAAACTTGGCTCCTGGACTTAGGGGTAAAACACATGTTCATCAAGGTGTAAGATATTAAAAACTATTCTACTATACACGGATGCTATAACTAAATTAATCAACTCAGTGCTTGTATTTGTTGTAAAAGATTAGGATATGTACCCTTTTTTTGTTTAGTGAATTATCAAGACAACTCTCTCTTTTCGTTACTCGCTAGTCTCCCCCGGTTCCCCCTTCTTTTCCCCTACTCTGTACCTTGCGGCTTTTAACAACAATCTTCACTAGTGATTATAATATTAGGGTTAATTTTATACATAGGCACGAGTTTGATATATAGGAAGGCACCAACTTACTATCTAACTCTAATAACTGGATTTAATAGCTATTTTTACACTAAATCAAATTTTGGTATTATTATAATTATTAAATATTTATAAAATTCTCATATATTATAGTGATGTTGCTGGAGCATGATAAGTGGATTTTTAATCCACTTGGAATGCTTCATATCGGCTTAAATTGATGACTTGAACTCAAGTATGTGGTGTGTTTAATGTGTTTTCATTAAGTTTTGCAGAACCAAGAGTTGGAGGTTAATGAGATTAAAAGTCGGATTTTCCTGGTAGGTTGCGAAGCTCTCACGGTTTTGGCCATATCTGGAGTTCTACAAGTCCGATTCTGACGATTCAACAGCTCACGCGAAGCCACGGAAATGTTCTACATTGCTGGGAAAAATTCCAGGAGCTCTGAGGCGCTGCAGCGCCAGTTTCCTGCGCAAGAGCGCCTTAGTAGGCGCAAGAGCTCAAAAATCTTGAGCAAGAGCGCTTAGTTGAGTTTGCAGAGTAAAATTCCAGGGATTAGGAGGCGCAAGAGCGCCATATAGAGGCGCAAGAGCGCCTGTTTCCTCCTGGAGTGTCTCGACTATGCATTATTTTACTCCAAACCGGGTCAATTTGTGTTGGGCCTAATTTGTTAGGGCTCGTATCTTGGGTTTATTATGTAATATCTTATACTTTATAAACATGATTGATTAGGTTAATTTGGTAGCTAACTATCTATCAAAAAAACATTATTATTCTAAGAACAAGAGATCAAATTCGAGGGTTCTTCAAGCTAGTGACAAGCAAGGAGGCCTATTGATTCCATCTTTTGTATTTCTTCTCTACAATTTCCGGGATTTATTTTGCTCTCAATTTCTTTTCTATTATTCATTATTAATTGTTTGTAGATTCATGTTATCATTTGAACCCATGATGATGAGAAGTCCGATTATGGGCTAATCGTTATCATGGGGTTTTAATGGAGTTTTCCATGGATTCTAGTTATTAAATGTTTTTATGCCTTGGTGTGTGTTTGATATATTGTTAACCTAGTTTGGTTGCGCTTATTCGTTATGGGTGCGTCGCGAACATCCGTAATTGTTTGTTGAATCCTAGTGATTGCGAAAGTGGATCTAGGGTTTAGAACATACCATGCTAGCGTAGGTTTTTGCGTGTGAAGAGCATGTATTAATTTGTGGTGTAATTCTAACCGTCTTGCACCGACTATGTGATTATTTGGATGCTTGATTGTAAACCATTATGTTTTCAATCTCTATAGACATATAGGGACTAAGCATATTTGGTGACTACTTGACTTCTATCAATTGTGGATGATCAGTAGGATGATATATGTACAACGAAAGTTGGCGTGTGTCAGTTTAGTGCGTCTAATCAGTTATCATCGCTTGCACATGCTAGGTTGAAAAGGCATAAGATTCTAGATGAAGTGGTTAATGAAATTGGAACCCCATGTTTTCTCTTACATAAGTAATCTCGTTTGTTAATTCACTCTTAGTTGATAATTGTTTTATTATTTAAGTAATAATCAACAACTCAATTTGATAATTGGTCAAGCATTAAGAAGTAACCATACACTGTTGCATAGGTATTTAAATTGGCATTTACACCTAGTCTCTGCGGAACGAATTCTATTTATCACTTGCTATTTGTGATCGCGTATACTTGCGTGTTTACGAGTCAACAAGTTTTTGGCGCCGCTGCCGGGGACACGGTGTTAATTGTAGTTTATGTGCTTGTCATCAGTGGTCGTTATAGATTACTGACTTGATTTTTTGTTACTCATCAATCTCGTGTCGCCTTGCCCTTTTCTTGTTTCAGGTACTTAACCGTGTATGCGAACACGATCTCAAACCAAATCAGAATTGGAAAGGAAAGAAGAGGTAGTGTCACTAGCAGAAGAAGTTGTAATTGAAGAAGAAGAAGTTAAACCAGTTGTTACAATGGATGAGCTTAACCCACCGGAAGTGCCTAAATCACTCATGGACTATTCGCAGCCAAGGATAAATGACATTCAGTCAAGTATCATCGGGCCTGCAATTGCTGCGAATACATTTGAGATCAAGCCGGGTACTATCCAGATGGTGCAGAACACAGTGCAGTTTGGGGGTGGTGCAACTGAAGACCCTAATATGCACATCCGGAATTTTATTGAAATCTGTGACACCTTCAAATTCAATGGTGTTTCAGATGATGCTGTGAAGCTGAGACTCTTTCCCTTTTCTTTGAGGGACAAAGCTAAAGGCTGGCTACATTCTCTACCAGCCGGATCAATCACTACTTGGGAAGAGCTTGCGCAAAAATTTCTCTCCAAATTCTTTCCTATGGCAAAAACAGCTGCCATTAGGAATGCTATTACTCAGTTTACTCAGGCACAGGGTGAGTCGTTGTGTGAGGCTTGGGAACGTTATAAGGAAATGCTCAGAAAATGCCCCCATCACGGTATGCCTGATTGGATGGTCATAAACTGTTTCTATAATGGACTGGGAGGTCAATCTAGGCCTATGGTAGATGCTGCTTCTGGCGGAGCATTGTGGGCTAAAAGCTACGAGGAAGCTTATAATCTGATTGAAATGATGGCTGCAAATGAGTATCAAAATCCTTCGCAAAGATTGCAGCAAAACAAAATAGCAGGAGTTCTTCAAGTTGATACCGCTACTGCTCTGTCGGCTCAGTTAGAAGCTCTAAGCATGAAGGTGGACTCTTTGGCTAATCTTGGGATGCAACAGGTAGCTAGCATCTGTGAGCTATGTGCAGGTGGGCATGACACTCGTCAATGTGCCATATCTAATGAGTCAGCGCAGTTCGTCAGCAACTTTCAAAGGCCACAAGTCCCAATTCCTAAAGCGTATCATCCAAACAACAGGAATCATCCTAACTTTAGCTGGGGGAACAGTCATAACAACATGCAGCAAACATCTTATCCTCCTCCTAATCAGCAGTTTGGGGGTAGACAACCCAACCCTTCAGGAATGCAGCAGCAGTATGCTCCGAGGCAGCAATATCAGCCACCAGGATTTCAACAATCTTATGGGAATTCTGGTCAGACATCCAATGAGAAATCTGAAATGGAGGAGATGAGGTTAATGATAAAAACCCTAACAGTTTCTCAAAAGAACTTGGAAAACCAGGTGGGACAGCTTGCCAGTGCCCTACTTCATAGGCAACAAGGAAGTCTGCCTAGCAACACAGAGCCTAATCCAGGGAAGAATGATGGTAAGGAACAGGTACAAGCTATTACTCTGCGGTCAGGAAAAGTCACAGGGGGAACAGAATCTGAACAGAATTCAAAACAGGTAGAGCAAGAGGAAGTTGCAGAAAAGGAAAAGCAGCCACTCCAACAACCAGCCAAGCATATGGTTCCTTCAGAGGCCAATCCTCCAGTCTATCCACCTCCACCGTTTCCTCAAAGGATGCAGAAACAGAAACTGGATCAGAAATTTGGCAAATTTCTGGAGGTATTTAAAAAGTTGCATATTAACATCCCATTTGCTGAAGCTTTGGAACAAATGCCTAGTTACGCCAAATTTATGAAGGGAATTCTATCGAAGAAGTTAAAGCTAGCTGATTTTGAGACGGTTGCATTGACGGAGGAATGTAGTGCGATCTTGCAACAAAAACTACCTCCAAAGCTTAAAGATCCAGGGAGCTTCGCTATTCCCTGCACTATTGGCAAAGTGTCATTCAACAAATGCTTGTGTGATCTTGGTGCAAGCATCAATCTGATGCCTCTCTCCGTCTTCATGACACTTGGACTCCCCGACCCAAAACCTACCAATATCTCCTTGCAGCTAGCTGACAGATCGGTCACATATCCTCGTGGAATAGTGGAAGACGTCTTAGTCAAAGTGGATAAACTCATTTTTCCCGCCGACTTCGTCATCTTGGATTTTGAGGAAGATAAGAACATCCCAATCATCTTGGGAAGACCATTTTTAGCCACGGGCAAAACGATGATCGATGTCCAAAAAGGAGAGCTCACAATGAGAGTGCAAGATCAGACTGTCTCCTTTAATGTGTTTAAGGCCATCAATGTTCCGGAAGACAATGAAAAGTGTTTTAGAGTGGAAGGGGTTGATACTGGTCAGAATAAACCGTTTGATCAGTTGTTGAAGTCGGATACATTCGATGTTTGTGTATTAAGCAAGCCTCGTACTGAGGAGGTAAAAGCAGAGCATGTTCAGATGTTAAATGCAGTTCCTTGGAAGAGGAAATTTGATATGCCAAACGAGTCGCTTGGTTTGACAGAGCTCTTGAACTCTCAGGTGCGGCTTAAGCCGTCATTTAAAAAAACTACTAATCTCGTTCTTAAATCTTCATCAAATCATCTGAGGTATGCATATTTTGGACAGTCATCTATTTTTCCTGTTATTGTTGCTAACAATTTGTCAGGAAGTGAATTTGGAGAGCACCATCAGGATCCTCCGTTTGGGCCACCAACCACTCAGGGTGGCAGTATAATGTGATTCTGGTTAGTCGAGTCCGGCTAAATGACGTTAACGACAGCGCTTCGTGGGAGGCAACCCATGTGTTAGGTATGTTTCTACTATATTTCTTATCACCTTCAATGAGGGCATTGAATATTCTAAGTTTGGGGGTGATTTGGGGATAAGTAGTGTTGTGGTGTTATGTGTCATGTAGGAAATCATATTTTGCATGTTTGTGGTAATTCATTCATGTTTTGATTCGTATTTTGCATGTTTGTTTCATGTAGGACATTTTGTTTATGTTTTTATTATATGTGAGTCCATTTAGTTACATTTGCATAGCATGCATTTTTCATGATCCCGTAGGATTTGGCTATTTCCGTTGGTGAGTCGATGTTGATTGGAGTGTGGTAGTGATGAATAGAGGGTTGATTAAGTTCCTATGAATTGACTTGCATGACAGAAACAATTGTAAATTCACAAGTCTCATTGGTTGCTTTTGAATTTGATCAGACCATGTTTGTTTGGAAGTTAGAATTTAACCACTTGCTTATATTTAGAATGTTTTCTATTCTCTTGAAATTCAAAGAAGCACTTAAGTCTAAGTTTGGGGGAAAACAGGGATTTCATGCTAGTTGTCAATAAAGGCTAGGCGTCAAATGGCTAGTAGCCGGCTCATTAGAAAGATGAGTAGTCTACGGTGGGATGAGAAAAAAGGCAAAGCGCACTCATTCCGAAAAATAGAAAAAAAAAAAAATGTTTTGTTAGTTGTTATGCAAAATTGATCAGGTTGAGCTCTTTAATACTCGAGTAATTAAGTTCTTGGGGACTTTGTGCCTAGTGACCTAAGACTTTTCCGGTCTGGGATCCACTAACCTAACGCTCGCTACATGGGTATTATTGTATAAGCCTTTAGGGGTCTCAGCCATTGCACGGTCAAATAAGCATGCGTATTGTGTTAGTATGTTGTGTTGTAATAAAAGCATGAATCCCTGTCTAACTCGAGTGGTTATTGAGGTGTCTTTAAGTGGTTTCTTGTGTCTAGAGTGCATTTTGTTTATAAGCTTGTGGTTGTTTTGGTGAAGAATAGGATATGGTCTTGATTTAGTTTGAGAGTATATTGATGAGCATTGCACACACGCACGTTTCTGTGTTTGTATTGTTAGTATACGGGAATTTGGTTGAACTCTGTTTGAAAGATTGCATTCCTTGAGATGTTGGCTTGTTGATTGGTTATGGTTAGTTTGAGGGGATCGTTTGCATTTTCATATTAGTTGCATTCATATAGTTGCATTGTTAGTTGCATTGTTGGATGGATTTTGTGGGTACATTCGCTATAGGCCCTCACGAGACCTTACTCATCCACTAGGGCTGCCTAGGGGTTTAAAGGGCTTGTTGCATATGCCAAATGCAACCGTGATCACCTACGGAAGTGGTACTAGTTAGTTGTATATAGTTATGTTCGTTTATGCTTGAGGACAAGCATCGGTTTAAGTTTGGGGGTGTGATAAGTGGATTTTTAATCCACTTGGAATGCTTCATATCGGCTTAAATTGATGACTTGAACTCAAGTATGTGGTGTGTTTAATGTGTTTTCATTAAGTTTTGCAGAACCAAGAGTTGGAGGTTAATGAGATTAAAAGTCGGACTTTCCTGGTAGGTTGCGAAGCTCTCACGGTTTTGGCCATATCTGGAGTTCTACAAGTCCGATTCTGACGATTCAACAGCTCACGCGAAGCCACGGAAATGTTCTACATTGCTGGGAAAAATTCCAGGAGCTCTGAGGCGCTGCAGCGCCAGTTTCCTGCGCAAGAGCGCCTTAGTAGGCGCAAGAGCTCAAAAATCTTGAGCAAGAGCGCTTAGTTGAGTTTGCAGAGTAAAATTCCAGGGATTAGGAGGCGCAAGAGCGCCATATAGAGGCGCAAGAGCGCCTGTTTCCTCCTGGAGTGTCTCGACTATGCATTATTTTACTCCAAACCGGGTCAATTTGTGTTGGGCCTAATTTGTTAGGGCTCGTATCTTGGGTTTATTATGTAATATCTTATACTTTATAAACATGATTGATTAGGTTAATTTGGTAGCTAACTATCTATCAAAAAAACATTATTATTCTAAGAACAAGAGATCAAATTCGAGGGTTCTTCAAGCTAGTGACAAGCAAGGAGGCCTATTGATTCCATCTTTTGTATTTCTTCTCTACAATTTCCGGGATTTATTTTGCTCTCAATTTCTTTTCTATTATTCATTATTAATTGTTTGTAGATTCATGTTATCATTTGAACCCATGATGATGAGAAGTCCGATTATGGGCTAATCGTTATCATGGGGTTTTAATGGAGTTTTCCATGGATTCTAGTTATTAAATGTTTTTATGCCTTGGTGTGTGTTTGATATATTGTTAACCTAGTTTGGTTGCGCTTATTCGTTATGGGTGCGTCGCGAACATCCGTAATTGTTTGTTGAATCCTAGTGATTGCGAAAGTGGATCTAGGGTTTAGAACATACCATGCTAGCGTAGGTTTTTGCGTGTGAAGAGCATGTATTAATTTGTGGTGTAATTCTAACCGTCTTGCACCGACTATGTGATTATTTGGATGCTTGATTGTAAACCATTATGTTTTCAATCTCTATAGACATATAGGGACTAAGCATATTTGGTGACTACTTGACTTCTATCAATTGTGGATGATCAGTAGGATGATATATGTACAACGAAAGTTGGCGTGTGTCAGTTTAGTGCGTCTAATCAGTTATCATCGCTTGCACATGCTAGGTTGAAAAGGCATAAGATTCTAGATGAAGTGGTTAATGAAATTGGAACCCCATGTTTTCTCTTACATAAGTAATCTCGTTTGTTAATTCACTCTTAGTTGATAATTGTTTTATTATTTAAGTAATAATCAACAACTCAATTTGATAATTGGTCAAGCATTAAGAAGTAACCATACACTGTTGCATAGGTATTTAAATTGGCATTTACACCTAGTCTCTGCGGAACGAATTCTATTTATCACTTGCTATTTGTGATCGCGTATACTTGCGTGTTTACGAGTCAACAGAGCAACACATTACTAACACACTTGGACACTACACAGGTGTGTTGCTATATAAAGCCATAAATGACACTTTTCCATTTCAATGTGAGATTCAAGTTCCAACTTCTAATTTTCCACTTTCAAGGGAGTAACTTTGGATAATCACAACCCATCCATCCCTTAGTTGTTTTGAGTGTTTGAACATGCATTGGAAAGCTCTCGTGGAGGAGAACACACTCCAAGAATAACTTGTTGTGAACACGCACACATGGCTCACTCAAATCGAAACTCAAAATGACTCGACATTGTGGGACTAAAAACCCACAATCTCTAACAATTTTTTGGTTAAGGAACTACACACATTCGAGATTCACAACACACCAATGGAGAGCACACACACAATTATATCGATTAGTTGACAAGATCCACAAAAGTGTGGTCTCACGTTATTCGAGTATTACTTCTACTTCTATCAACAATAAGTAAAAGCAAAACAAGAACACACAAATATTTGACATGGAAACACCCACGTCCTAACTTGTATTATTAATCAAAACAGTTATCAATAATACATCCAAACAATGATGATGCCTAAGGCTTACAATACTTAAGCATCCGCTCTCAAGGGATACCCAAGTCTACATCTTAAGCACTCATACAAATCAAAGATAATATGACAATGTATATATAGTCATCCCAAACTTAGCCACCAAGACTTACCATACTTGTTGTACAAGTCTTTTCCATACTTGTTATACAAGTCTTCCAATTTTTTATGTTTAATTACCCAACTTTGTGACCAAGACATACCATATATAATAATTGTCTACACATACAATTATTACCAAAACAGTTTTAATCACCCAAGCTCATATCATCATATTGGGTTCAAACCCAACAATCCTCACATTCAACCCAATACCCATATCAGATTGAACGGTACCCATCAAAGACATCGACGTTCATCCTCCATGCCTCCCCTCGAACAAGAATCTCATCTTGTTGCTCTTCAAATCTTCAGAATCACTAAAACCCGTATAGTGACCTCCAAACAACCGTTCTTCGACATAACGATGTATCTATCTACAAAATCACGTACATCATACACCACGAGTGCACTTCCTTCAGTTGAGTCACCCGATCCTTGCTTTCTCAATCTTCCGGCCCCTAGAAGAACAACACTAGAATCATCCAAAATTTTCACCTGGTTGATCAAGCCATTGAAACAATTGCGATGATCTCTTCTATCTTCTTCCATCTCGAGTCCGAACAAATTGATCCACGGTGCAAGTCTACCGCCAAGCCACACGTAACTTTGTCTCTTCCTACGTTAGTATGCATCCTTCTTTGTACTTCGTCATATCAATTAAACCTCGAACTCTCCCTCAACCTCATCCATCTCGAACCTTGACTCTTGATACCACTTGTTAGGGTTAGGGGAGACTACACAAATTCTGAGATTCACAACACACCAATGCAAAGCACACACACAATTATATCGATTAGTTGACAAGATCCACCAAAGTGTGGTCACACATTATTCGAGTATTACTTCTACTTCTATCAACAATAAGTAAAAGCAAATATAGTCTGTCAGCTAACTTGTCAGCCAGCTAAGATGAACAAAATATAGTCTGTCAGCTAGCTAAGATAAGTAATGTAATGCAAAATAGAAATAGCAGTAAGTAAAAATACCAAGAATTCTAGCCAGGTTCGACCCTTAACACTAATAGTCTACGTCCTGGTCTCCTACCAAACCTGGTAAGAGAATATACTACTAATCACTATAAAAACCGATTACAAGATTAATAAATATATCTCCTTTCTTCCCTGTCACTGGTAGCAGCTAGCTGACACCTTGTTCCCTGAATCAAATGATCTCTAAGTACTATACTACAAGTATAAACTTCTCTATCAAACTAATTCCCGAACCCTTGTGTCCTAGCTTGCACCTCAGCAACAAACCTTACAATCTGAACAATACAATCAATTGAAGAATGATACAACTCAAACTATGAACTCTTGATTAGAATATAAACGTATATGTAATAGTAGAGCTCAAGTAAAAAGATTTAGAAAGAGATACTGAGTTGTTCTTGTGTGTTCTTGAAAGTGTTCACTAGCGAAAGAAACAGCCACACAAGTATTTATAGTGCAACAAAAGAATTCGAATTAACCAACATAATTGCAACGTTCTTGAATCCAATTCTCACGTTCAATTAATTAGGGTAATTCAGTTTCTAATGTTCACATAACGTTAACATACTGAAGTTTAAGAGAAAAGACGTTTAGAACATAAAACATTCAGTATATAAACCAAAACCAGATTTAGAGAGTTTGTATAGGATAAAACATTTGAAATAAACAAACTCCTAAAAGATAGGAAAACTGTTTTGAAAAAGTCTTTGTGAAAAACTGAGCTCTAAAATTATATATTACGTTTATATAATTTATAGAGTCCTTACACATCATATCCTATAAAATCTCCATGAAATTAGGACTTCAGTTTGACTTGAACAGTTTCTAGCGGAACAGTCTTAGCTTGCTGGAATACTCTATTACTGCACTGTCAGCTTGCTAAGATACTCTGTGTCTGCACTGTTAGCTTGCTAAGATACTCTGTTTCTACACTGTCAACTTGCTAACAACAAGATAAACATTATAAAATATATATTCTGCAAAACAATGTTAGTTCAAAACAATAACATTAAAATAAAACTGATATGCAACCATTAAAATCGGTTTAAAAATTTTTTAGACCCAATTAAGTATCGGGTTTTCTTTGTCGTCTTGGTTGGTTGAAAAAGGGGCTGGGTATATTTTGTTCATTTTAATCGGTTCGTAAGCCAATTTTTGACCGATTGAACCAATTTGTGCCCGGTTAATCCAAATTATATGATTTCTAGATCGATTTCTATAAAAATTGATTTTTCGATCTGATTTTAACACATTCGTATTGATTAGTCACCGTCTAGCGGTTAATCGCCAGTGTTTAGAACATATATTATATGTTAGATATAATTGCTGACGTTTGTTCATCAGTGTTTAAGTACCAGGTACATATCAGAGTTTATCTAGAAGCCAGTCAGAGTTTGATAAAGTCTGACTGGGTGAAGAGTTCACATTGAAGCCAGTCAGAGTTTGATAAAGTCTGACGTGGTGATAGTTGACTTAGCTGTCGGTGCAAAGATAAAGATTCTAGAAGCAATATATTCTGAAGATGGAAAGAAGCAGAATATATTGATACAGCTAAGGAAACGGAATAGAAGACTGAAGCAATCCTTAATTGATATGAATTGTACAGCTAATTTATGGGAGTATCAATTAGATAAGGATTGTATGTAGCTGTGTACTATATAAACACAGATAGGTTATCCCTAGAAGGGACGCGAACATTGAATATATTATTCTTATAACCTAGTAGCTCTTTGTGATTCATTAACATCACTAAGAGAGAATTATTTAATATAATTCAGTTTGTTGATTTACAAACTTGTGTTTCTTGATTGTTATTCTTATACATACTTGATTATATATTGTGTATTCGGCCTAACAATTGGTATCAGAGCAAAGGCTGTTTAATATATACAGTTTTACGATTCAAACACAGTAATAATCATGTCTGAAGAAAATCAAACTATTCCCAAGGTTGAACAGTTTAAGCCAAATTTTGTGAGTAGATATGAAACAATCAGGGTTCCAATTCTCAGAGCAGTGGAGTATTCAATTTGGAAGGTGAAGATGACCATGTTTCTGGAGGCTACAGATCCAGAATATCTTGACAGAATTTATGATGGTCCTCATAATCCAACCAAACTAGCCCCTGTTGTTGATGGTCAAGAACAAAAGACTGTTCCAAAGGAAAAGAAAGATATGACTCCTGAGGACATCTCATCAATTGCAAAGGATGCAAAAGTTAGACATCTACTCCACAGTGCTTTCGATAATGTTATGTCTAACAGAGTAATTGGCTGCAAAACTGCCAAAGAGATATGGGATGCTTTAGAAGTTAGATGCCAGGGAACAGGTGCTATTAAGAAGAACAGAAAGACAATACTCACACAGGAGTATGAGCACTTTGATTCAAGACCTAATGAAACCTTGACTGAGACTTATGACAGATTTTGCAAACTATTGAATGATCTGTCTCTGGTTGATAAAGAATATGAGCTTGAAGAGTCTAATCTCAAGTTTCTGTTATCTCTACCTGAAAAGTGGGATTTAAAGACAACCATAATAAGAGATAATTATGAGCTTGCTGATACAGATCTTGATGAAATCTATGGGTTGTTGAAAACTCATGAACTGGAGATAGAACAAAGGAATAGAAGATTAAGCAAGAAGACAAAATCTGTTGCTCTCAAAGTTGAGGAGAAGCCCATCAAGAAGGAATCATCAAGGAAGAAAGCCAAGGGAAAGGCTTTGGTCATTAAATCTGAAAGTGAGTCATCAAACTCTGATAATGACTCAAACTCTGATGAAGCTTCTGACTCTGAGGATGATGAAGAACAGATGATGCAAATGGCTGCATTGATGGTGAAGACCTTCAAGAAGATGGGATTCAAGAACTTTAAGAAAGGAAAGAGATTCTCAAGGAAAGATTCAAATTCTGAAAGGAAAGGTTTTAGAAAGTCTGATGGAAGGGAGACCAAGTCTGGCAAGAAGGATAAATCTGAAATCCAGTGCTACAAGTGTAAGGAGATGGGTCACTATGCCCCAGAGTGCAAGAAAGGCAAATCTGAGAAAGCACTCATCTCTAAAGGCAAAGACTGGGCAGATACTTCAGACTCTGATGATGGAGTAAATTATGCTCTTATGGCAACTGTCAGAGATGAGACTGAATCATCTGAAAATAAGGTACCCCTAACTACTTATGCTTATGATACTGATTATATATCTGAGTTAAGAGTATATCTGAAAAGCGTACATGTTAGTTATAGGGATCAGACTTTAGAGAATGAGAGAATTAAATCTGAGAACCTTAGTCTTAAAGATAGAAACAAGTTTCTTGAAGGAGAACTTGAAAATATGAAGCATATTCAAAAAGAAAGAGATGATGCTGTTTATGTAGAACAGGAGTTGCTCAAAAGATATAGGCAACTAGAATCTGATCTAGAAAAAGAAAGAAAAATAATCAAGACTTGGACAGACTCTGGAAGAGACACTCATCAAGTGTTTCAGACAGATTCTGTAGGTTTAGGCTATTGTGAAAATGATGAACTTAGGTTTAAAGACAAGGTTAAGGTTAAACCACAACTTAAACCTGTGATATTTGTTCCAGAGTCCACTAAGTTAAAATCTGTTGTAGTAAGAGAAGCTGATATGGAATCAGATGAAACCTGTGATAGACAGGAAAATATTACAATAGAAAATCTTATGGAAGTAGAAGCTGTTAGAAAGCCAGTAAAAACTTGTGAAAAACAGGTTAATGTTGGCTTGATGACAGGAAAACAGTTCAATCATAAGCTGAAAGAGGTAAAGTCTGCCATGAAACCAAAAGGGTCCAAGAAGAATAGGAATGGAAAGATAGGCATAAATAATAGAAATAATCACTTGCCTACTGCTGGTGCTCCAAGGAAAACATGTTATAATTGTGGTAGTTCTAATCATCTTGCTAATTACTGCACAAAGAATAAAAATATCAATTCTTTACCTTCTACATCCGGAGAAAAGAATGATTATGTAAGGGTGAAACCACAGACTTTATGCACACATTGTGGGAGCACTTGGCATTCTATTTATACTTGTAGGAGTTATCATGCTATTTATCACAATTACTATGAGCTAAAACCCAATCTGAAGTGGGTTAGAGCAAACTCTGCAAGTGTAAAGTCTGACAATGTTAGTTTAAACTCTGTTGATAGTAATTCCGCTGCAAAAGCTAACAATGTTAAGAAAGCCAAAGGATCCAAGCAAGTCTGGATCCTTAAAACTAACACTTAGTGTTTGTTTGTGATTGCAGGGTATAAAAGAGAGCACACTTATCTTGGACAGTAGATGCTCAGGACATATGACTGGAAATAAAGCCCTGCTATCAGACTTTAAGGAGAAGGCTGGCCCAAAGGTTTCCTATGGATATGGCAACATAGGACACACTCTGGGATATAGCAATATTAATCTTGGAAGTGTCATCATCACAGATGTAGCTCTAGTCTCAGGACTCAAGCATAATCTGCTATCTGTGAGTCAAATCTGTGACAGAGGAAACCATGTAGATTTTCATACTGAATACTGTGAAGTTATCAGTAAATCTACTGGAAAAGTTGTTCTAGTTGGACACAGGCGCAACAACATTTATGAAGCAAGTTTGGTAACAAACTCTGACGGAAAAACAGTGTGTTTGACTGCAAGAATGTCAAATGAAGAGAGTTGGAATTGGCATAAGAAGCTCTCTCATCTCAATTTGAACAACATCAATGAACTTATACGAAAAGATCTTGTAAGGGGACTTCCAAAGTCAATACTAAGCTTAGATGGTCTGTGTGATTCTTGTCAAAAGGCCAAGCAAAGGAAGTCATCTTTCAAGACTAAATCTGAATCTTCAGTAGTGGAACCTTATCATCTTCTACATGTTGATCTCTTTGGACCAGTGAATGTGATGTCTATGGGCAGAAAGAAATATGCTCTAGTAATTGTTGATGAATATACTAGATATACATGGGTATATTTCTTATCAAAGAAGGATGAAACTGCTCAAACTCTGATGGATCATGTAAATCTACTGGACAAAGGATCACAGAACAAAGTCAAAATTATAAGGAGTGATAATGGAACTGAATTCAGAAACTCAATCATGGAAGCTTTCTGCAAGGAAAGAGGAGTGAAACAAGAATTTTCTGCACCTGGAACTCCACAGCAAAATGGTGTAGTTGAAAGAAAGAACAGAACTTTAATCGAAGCTGCTAGAACTATGCTTGATGAAGCAAAATTACCAACTTATTTCTGCGCAGAAGCTGTTCAAACTGCTTGTTTTACTCAAAATGCAACATTGATCAACAAGCATGGGAAAACACCATATGAGATGGTGAAAAATAAGAAGCCAAATTTGAAATATTTTCATATATTTGGATGCAAATGCTTTGTGTTGAAGACTCATCCTGAACAGTTGACCAAGTTTGAGTTAAAAGTTGATGAAGGAATATTTGTTGGTTATCCATTGTCAACAAAAGCATTCAGAGTCTACAATCTGAGAACTAAAGTGATCATGGAATCCATACATGTGTCATTTGATGACAAGAAAATAACTGGACTTGATGACTTAGATGGATATGATCAACTGCGTTTTGAAAATGAAGGTTTATTCTCTGATGATGTAAACTCTGATGAAGCAGTACCGACAAACTCTGATGAAGCGGTTCTGATAAACTCTGACGAAGCATACTCTGAACCTCTACTGGTAAATACTGGAGAAACTGAAAATTCTCAAATTGAACAACATAGAGAACCAGTTGAGGGGGAGCGTGAAGAAGCTCAACAAGACACAGAAAATGAGTCAGTTGAGGAAACTGATTCAAACTCTGACAGTTCAAACAATGAGCCATCCAATTCAGGGGGAGCCTCAGATGCTACAGAAAGTCAACATATGAATCAGGAGAGCATGGATCAAGGGGGAGGATTCAATAATGATGCAAGAAACCACCTACCAACAGCAAGAAAGTGGACACAGGCACACACACCTGATCTCATAATTGGAGATCTTGATGCTAGTGTGAGAACTAGAAGTGCAACAAATAATGAGTGTCTGTATCATGCTTTCTTGTCTCAAACAGAACCAAAGAAAGTGGAAGAAGCTCTTCAAGATGCTAATTGGATTACAGCAATGCAAGAAGAGTTAAATGAATTTGAAAGAAATGAAGTCTGGACACTTGTACCTAGACCAAAGAATAGATCAATAGTAGGTACAAAGTGGGTTTTCAGAAACAAGACTGACAGTGAAGGGGTGATTACAAGAAACAAGGCTAGACTTGTGGCTAAAGGTTATTCACAATAGGAAGGAATTGACTATGATGAAACCTTTGCTCCAGTTGCAAGATTGGAGGCTATAAGAATTTTTCTGGCCTATGCTGCACACAAGAAGTTTAAAGTCTTTCAGATGGATGTAAAGAGTGCTTTTCTCAATGGGAAGCTTGAAGAAGAAGTATTTGTTGAACAACCACCAGGATTTGTAGATCCTAAACATCCAGATTATGTCTACAGGCTTGACAAGGCATTATATGGACTAAAGCAAGCACCAAGAGCATGGTATGAAACTCTTGCTCAATTTCTTTTAGAAAGTGGGTTCACAAGAGGTACAATTGATAAAACCTTGTTTTATTTCAATTATGGTGATGATTTGCTTTTAGTTCAAATTTATGTAGATGATATTATCTTTGGATCTACTAATGACAAACTTTGTAAGAAGTTTGCAAAGCTTATGCAATCCAGGTATCAAATGAGCATGATGGGAGAGCTTAGTTATTTTCTAGGCTTACAGGTCAAGCAAACAGATGATGGTATTTTTATCAATCAAGCAAAATATACCAGAAATCTTCTCAAGAAATTTGGTATGCTTGATAGTTCATCTGCCACAACTCCCATGGCTACAGCAACAAAGCTAGACAAAGACACAGGAGCCTCAGTAGATATGACAAACTACAGAGGAATGATAGGGTCTTTACTGTATCTTACTGCAAGTAGACCTGATATCATGTATGCAACATGTCTTTGTGCAAGATTTCAAGCAGATCCCAGAGAGCCTCATCTAACAGCTGTAAAAAGGATTTTCAAATATCTCAAAGGAACCATAACCTTGGGTTTGTGGTATCCTAGAGAATCAGAGTTTAAGCTAATTGGTTACTCTGATGCAGATTTTGCAGGCTGTAAGATAGACAGAAAAAGTACAAGTGGAAGTTGTCAATTTTTAGGTGACAGATTGGTTTCTTGGTATAGCAAGAAACAAAAGTCAATTTTCACATCCACTGCAGAAGCAGAGTATATAGCTGCTGGTAGCTGTTGTGCACAGATTCTGTGGATGAAGAATCAGTTGCTGGATTATGGTCTGAGGTACTCTAAAATACCTATTTTCTGTGATAACCAAAGTGCTATTGCTATGACAGGTAATCCAGTACAGCACTCCATGACAAAGCACATCAGCATAAGGTATCATTTTATCAGAGAACATGTGGAAGAAGGAAACATTGAGCTTCATTTTGTGTCTACAGACCAACAACTTGCAGATATCTTCACCAAACCTTTGAGTGAAGCTACTTTTACAAGATTGGTAAATGAACTTGGAATGATCTCTGGTTCTGACTAGAGATACGGGTTAGACTCAAAAACTATACATGTTTAATTTTTATGCTCATGATTCCTTGCATGTATTCACTGTTATGAGTACCAGTGTCATAAACTCTGAAAGTAAACTCTGATGCTAAACTCTGTTAGTCATACTCTGTCGGTTAAAGTCTGATGTTAAACTCTGATTATGATTTTTGTCTGAAACACAAGGACCAATGAAGAAATTTGTATGAAGCATAATTCTCAGTAAGTAATTATGAATCCTTAAGAGTTGTATAGATTCTGATCTCAAATATGTGCAGTAAGTTAACACAGCATGATACTGTTTCTATATTTACAGCATCTCTTAGTTTATTGATTCTATATACTGAGTTTGTATTAGCTGTTTGCATTTTCTCTCATAAATTAATTGTATTAACTGATGAAAAGTCTAAACTCTGATTATAAATTGCAAATAATTCACCCTCAAATCAAAAGATGCCAAGCAGAGCACAAATTCCTTTGAGATCATGTTGTGCCTAGGAAGATCCAGGAACTTATTATATGAAATAAGGGCTAAAATCTTTGATTTTTGGTGACTAGAGCCAACCACTGATTACTGGAAAAATATAATAAAAAAAAAATTAGAAATATATATGAAAACATATATAGAAAGGGGGTGAAAAATAAAAGATATATCCAAATGAAAGGATATCAATATACAGAGTTTAGATATAAAATCAGATTTTATGTTCTACATGAGATTTTAGGCAACCAGTTTTTACTACTTTAGTTTGTGGATTTTATGCACTTTGAGATGATTTAAATATTGATTTCGGTAAACTCTGCTATTGCACACACAATTATGCACACCTGTACAGTTTGCGAAAGGAGTTTATTAACAAAGAAGGACAAATGATAAACATTGATGTATTGTGTGAAAAATGCCGAGGTAACTTTGTTTTAGTCTCTGATGGTTAAAATGATTTCTTTGTTTCAGACATTTTATAATTTTGAGGAAAAACATTTGTTTTGGTATTTCAAAAGAGTATGTTTGGGCATTGGTTTAGAAAAATGTTAAAGAGAGGAGAGAGAGTGCATACATAGGAAAGTGTAATCGGCTGTAATTATTGCTGTTTTTACTGCGCATGCGCATTGGAAATTGCCAATTACTGCTGTCAGTCATTGCATGTGTGACACGTGTCTCATTTACACAGTATACGGGGTAAGACAGTTGTGTTTTAATGATTAAAAACTGTTCAGTTTTTAATTTTAAATTTTATATTTATACATTATACACACAACCGTTACAGTTTTTCACGACTTACTCCAATTGTATTCTAGTTTCACTCACACATATTTACAAACACTTTCTTTCTTAAACTCTCTTGTGTTTTTGAAGCTATTTTCTGTTTATTTCTTGATATTACTAATGGCTTCAACTGCTTTGACTTCTTCTGGGTTAGAGTTCGTTCCTAATAATTATGCAGCCCCATTAAACACTGTCAATGCACCAGCGGCGTTTCATATCATACAAGACTTTCTTGCTCAGTCAGCAATTGGGCGTGCTTTGGTGGAGCCTGCAAAACTTTCTGGTTCACAGATAAAGGCGTTCTGGGAAACAGGATTGTATGATGATGGTGGTGAGACAGGCAACCCTTCGATTATTTTTGAATATGAAGATGCAGAGTATGTAATAACTGCTGGAACCATTCGCGCTGCAATGGGGTTTCCTGAATTTTCTTCGTATACAATTGGAATGGGTGATGAGGATTTGATAAGAATGATGCGAGAGATTGGGTATTCTGGACCCTTGTCGAAGATTGGACAGCTCAAACGACCATTCTTAAGGAAGGAGTGGAGTTTTTTCTTTGATTGCATCACGAGGACATTCAGCAAGAAATGCACAAACTGGGATGCTATTCCCACAGACAGTCTGCAAATCGGGTATTCTCTTTTATTTGATAATCATTTTGATTTTGCACGACTTGTTTTGAATAATTTAGGAGAGAAAATGAGAGAGAATAGAGGAGTAGTCTATTTCTCTAGATTCTGTCAGACTTTGTTCTCTTACTGTGTTGAAGGAGTAGAAGTAAGTGAAGACGATGTTTCTTGTTTTAAATTACATAAGAGAATATTTTCTGATCTTGTTAATAAAGATGTTAAGAAAGGGGTTGTTGGAGACTTGTTGCTACCTCCATCTGTGCAACAGTTTTTAAATGCTCAAGTCAATCCACCAACACAAGCTTCTTCTCAACCTGAGCCTCTACAACAAGAACTGCCTCCGTCAACTTCTGTTAAACCTGCGAGGGGTGGTCGGACTAAGCATGTTGGTACTAAACCTCCAAGGATTGCTAAGCCACCTACTGAAGCTGGGGCATCAAATACTGATGATATGCCTCAGAAGAAAAGATTAAAGAAAAGAAGGGCCAATCGGGCAAAGTCTGTTAATGCTGATGAGGACAGTGAAACTGATGAAGAAACTCTTCATCAGAGAAAAAGAAGATTGGTGGCTGCACATCTTTTTGGTGCATCAAATGTAAATGTTGAAGCTGTCAATTTGGACAGAGTTATTGAGGAAAATGTTATGCCTGAAATGGTAAATGCTGATGAAGAAGCTCCTACATCAAACGTTGATGATGTAGTTGAGGAAGCTGCAAATGAAGCTGCAGATGAAGCTCCTGAAATTCTTGTTCAGGAGGCTACAGTTTTTGAGCCACAGGGATTTGATATGGATGTTGAAGCACACAACTCTGTAAACTCTGACCATCTTGAAGATTTTGATGAAACAGAGGGTGTGGAAGCTGATCATGCCACGGTTGTTCTTGAAGAATCTATGGCTACTCACACAGAGATTCTCTCTCTTACTCACCAGGTACTTGAACAGGGTGAGGAAGTTGATCAGACTTTAAATACTGCTACAGAAAATGTTCCAGAGATTCCAGTACAAGAGGCTGTAGCTGAAAATGATGAGAATGTTGCAACGAATGTTGCAAACTCTGAGATTCCAGAACCTGATGCAGAGACTAATAATGATGATGATAGTTCTGATCATTCCCAAGAGGAGTTATTTGAGAGTCAAGCAAACTCTGATGAGCTAAGAGAGGTCAATTGAGCTACGGCTGAGCATTTTCAAGAGATGTACTTTTCAAATTGGTCGAACAAGGATACTATCTTTTCTGATGAGAGAGCTGCAGACTTTGTCACAAAGTCATCTAAAGAGATTACAAATCCAGAGCTTCTCACTCATCTCAAAGCCACAATTATCCAAGTCAAATCATTAAACAATCGTTTTGATGCTTCTGACAAGGTTATTGAAGGTCTAAGGAATGATATAGCTGCAAGGGAACTTACACAACAGAAGGATAAATCATTGTATATTTCCTTGTGTAAAGATCAGAAAGTTTTTGATTCCAGGTTGTCCAAGGTTGAAGAAAATCAAGTCAAAATGTCAACTAAGTTGGATGAAATTGCAAATTCCATTGAATTGCTCACATCAGTTTTGCTGTCTGATGATGTCAAAAAGGGGGAGAGAGTGCCTCAAGACAAATGCAAGAGCTCTCAAACTCTGACTCGGAAAGATGACACTACTGATGGTGGTGCAAAAGGTAAAAATCCAAGGACAAGGAATGTTCAAAGGCAAGGGAGGAGATCAAACTCTGATGCTCAGAATGCTGATGGAAAAAGATTATACACTGAAGGGCAGTCTTCTTCAAGGGTTAGAAGTTTACTTCTTTCCTCTAAATCTCCAGTTACTGATGAAGAAGTTGCTACACAGTTATTCTTAGCAGAACATGGTAAAGATGTTACTATTGAAGATATCCAGGCAGAAGAGAAATTGCTTGCTGAAGAACACAGGAAAGATGTTGAAGCTGGAATCTACAAACAGAAGGTTATCAAGGCTCCGAGGAGAAAAGAAAAAGGAATTGTTATCAAAGAGAATGTAAACTCTGATCAGAGTTTACAGTACTCAAGGAGGCCTATTGGTTCAAACGCTGATAAAGGTAAAGGCGTGATGATTGAAGAGCCTAACCTGGAAAAGAAGAATTATTCAACCTCTGACAATGCTCAAGTTGATGTTATTGTTAAGAATGTGCCAACCTCTGACAATGCTCAAGTTGTGCAAACTCAGCTATCTTCACCACTCCAAGGTTTCAAAAGATCTTCATTACCTGAAACTCTGAAGCCTAGTCAGGTGAACTTTTTACAAACCAGAACAGTACTTGGAAAACAATCTTATGATAAATCTGGTTTG
The DNA here is from genome assembly GCA_030848705.1 of Heracleum sosnowskyi. Lineage (NCBI taxonomy): Eukaryota > Viridiplantae > Streptophyta > Magnoliopsida > Apiales > Apiaceae > Heracleum > Heracleum sosnowskyi. Next base: position 18,683,079 of record CM061237.1, read on the forward strand.
GGTTCCCACAATGAGAAAAGAGTTAATAATAGTCCTTTAGATCATACATCACTGGCAGAACCTGGTGTTGGGGTTACTCAAGAAAACCTTGATAAACTAGAATCTGTTCAGATGATTTACCATAGAGGCTTGAAGAAGGAGTTTTTATTATATTTTATGGCTGATGGCAAAGTTTATAGAATTGGAGAAGATGATATTCGTCTGAAATTCTGGGAAGAGCTAGAGTATGTTCTATATCTCCTGAAGATCAAAAATAGAAATACTCATAATGCTGCTTTGGTTTTAAAAGATAGAATGATGAAATCGAAAGTCCTTTTTGGAGGAAGTGTTTCCAGTGCTTATATTCCTAAGTACAGAGATGCACATGGAAAGTTGGTGGAAATGAAGAAAAATAGTGCTAGATTCAGGACTGCACTAGATAAGAAAGTTCTAGAGTTCAATCTAGAGTCTGATAAGGCTTTTTATATCAGACTTGGCAATGAAATGAACAAGAACAGCATCTATTCTTTAAGGGCTGCCATTTATCAAATTGGTGAAGATGAACCAGAATTAAAGGAGCTGAAGAAGGATATGATTGCTGAACTAGATCGAGCTGAGAGAAAGTTACTGCCAGATTATATCAGGACTGTACCTGATATCCAAGAAATTCAGTAAAGTCTGACTGTAAGTTTTTATGTTTTCTGTTCTAAGTTAAATTTAAACTCTGTTTTAAAATTAAACTCTGACATATTTTAAACACTGCATTTGTTATATGTTTTGACATCATCAATCATCTGTTTAACTTGTACATTTTTATTATGCACAAGTTGGGGGAGATTGTTAGATATAATTGCTGACGTTTGTTCATCAGTGTTTAAGTACCAGGTACATATCAGAGTTTATCTAGAAGCCAGTCAGAGTTTGATAAAGTCTGACTGGGTGAAGAGTTCACATTGAAGCCAGTCAGAGTTTGATAAAGTCTGACGTGGTGATAGTTGACTTAGCTGTCGGTGCAAAGATAAAGATTCTAGAAGCAATATATTCTGAAGATGGAAAGAAGCAGATTATATTGATACAGCTAAGGAAACGGAATAGAAGACTGAAGCAATCCTTAATTGAAATGAATTGTATAGCTAATTTATGGGAGTATCAATTAGATAAGGATTGTATGTAGCTGTGTACTATATAAACACAGATAGGTTATCCCTAGAAGGGACGCGAACATTGAATATATTATTCTTATAACCTAGTAGCTCTTTGTGATTCATTAACATCACTAAGAGAGAATTATTTAATATAATTCAGTTTGTTGATTTACAAACTTGTGTTTCTTAATTGTTATTCTTATACATACTTGATTATATATTGTGTATTCTGCCTAACATTATACATATAAATACAACTGAGTCTACACAGATGTTAAATTATTTAAGTATATTATGATTCATATAAGATCAAACACAAGATAATTTATAATTCAAATATTAAAATCGCATGTGATCGAATTTTATGGTTGTGTTAAAAAAATGATTCTAAATTACATATATATAAATTTTCAATTTGTGTAATTTTTAAACTACGATCTTAGATATTTTATAATTAATACTAGACTAAACATATACAATTGAGTTTAATACTAGACTAAACATATAAAATTGAGTTTAAAAGGGTACAAATATGTACATATGAATGAAAGGGTAAGACAACTTCGAGATTGACTTTTACGTAAAATAAAGAAATTTTATAATGTGTTCAATCTATAGTCTTACCTGAATGACCAATTTTATATTTTATAAATATACTTTTATTTCATTAAAATTATATTACTTTACATACGTCTTATACACGAAATTAAAAGTAAGAAATTTTATGATGTATTTAAATTATATTCGTACATTTGTGACCAATATTATATTACAAATGTATTGTTATTTTATTAACAATACATGAGTTTACATACATTCATTTTATATACAGAGAACTATGATAAAATAACCATTTAAATTATCTTGAATTTTTAAATTTGATAAAATTCACTTCACGACATTCAAAACTAAACTAATATTTTGAAGATTAAAAAAAATCATTTGATCTTTATCTTATAGAAATTTATCCAAATTTTATGAAATCTTATTCAATTAGAAAAAATATATATATAAATACTATGCATATATAATATAAATTCAAAATATTATCATTTACCATATTTACAAAATTATTTTGATATATATATATATATATTTGTGCGAATTTATTTTTTCAGTATATAAACATGCCGCACGGGCTTTTACGCTGGTTGATTACATATATTTCAGCATTGGCGCCCCTCTTTAACCAAACTATAAAGTCATATTAAAGAAGACAATGAAACTAGCTAATAAACTACCCACAACGAGATGTGCACATTCTAACTTCTAATTCAATTATAAGATTTATATAGGGAAGCAGTGTTCTAAAAGTCGGCGATTAATCGGGATTAATCGCCGATTAATCGCTAGCCGGCGGGTCACCGAACTGATTAAGCGAAAATCGGTCAATTAATCGTTTTTTCATAAAAACGGTCAAAAATCGACTGAATCGGTCAAAAATCGGATTAATCGGTCAAAGTCGGGCTAATTATTAAAAAATAGTAAAAAATAGTTAAAATTAAAAAAAAAATTAAAAGGTAGAAACTAGATTAAACAATAGGAAAAAAAATTATTTTTGAACGTATAATTATAATTTTAGATGGCTAAATCGTAAATTCTCTTAAATTTTTCTCTTAAATTGATCTCTAATTGAAAAGTTAAACCTTCAAAATTTTATTTATTAAAATTATATAACATTTTTAACATATTTGCATAAATATATGATAATAACATATGTTTAGTTGAAATAACGAAACAATTTTATAATTGTATATAAAAAATATTATTAAATTTATTCCGATTAATGATCCGATTAATCATTCCAATTAATCCCCGATTACCCGATTAATCCCTGAACGGTGCCTTCACCGATTAACTCTGATTCCCGTTTTTTACAACACTGAAATATAAATAAAATAATAAGTGTTTAATATTTCAAAATAGTTATGTTTTACAATATATACTATTAGAGAAAATTCCCTAAATACGTATTTAGAGGACTTACGTAGTGTATTTTAATGACATATTTGCAATTACTTAATTAAGTTATGCAATCATCAATATATATAAAGGAGGATACGCGGGAGGTGAGGTGGCGTCTCTAAGATCGTCTCAATCTATTTTTCTAATTTTTTTAGAGGTTTATAATTTTAAATACTAATAAATCAAAAAATATTATTTAACATATTAAAAATAGAATAGGTGTTCGAAGTTATATAGGAGAAGTGTTTGAATTTATAGAGAAGCATATAAATAAAGTTCTATTTGAAGTAGCGTAGATAATGTTATAAATAAATAGATAATATAATTAAAACACAGCAAAAAAAGATAATGTGAAAATAAATGTGTCATTACTCATTAGAGATATTAAATTTTCTGAAGATAACTTTAGATCTTTTTACCCATTTTTACATACAGGTAAGAGAATCTAAAGTTACCTTTAGGAAATGTTCCTAAAATTAACATATTAAAGTGGATTTTTTTGACTTCACTAACTCTCAGATACTTATTTTATTCTAATTTTTAATTAAAATACACATGTTTATATTATTATCAACGCTTTTCATGTAACAACTAACAATTAGAGTTAATATAAGAAACTTAATATATATATCACAACTCTTCCATCTTTAACCTATAAATACACTTAAAACACAATTATAAATAATTAAAGTAATTAAGGAGATCTTAAACACAATTAAAATCAAATTTTAATATTAAATTTTATTATTAAAGACTAAACAATGTAGTCTAAATTTTTTTATTTTTCTTAATTATATAACATAATAAGAATCTTTAGAATCCTTAAAATCATTAATGACAGCATATTGACTTTGTGAAACACAACACTGATTAGGGCAAATTTCAAACATTGATTACATATATTTCAGCATTGACGCCCCCTCTTTAACCAAAATAGAGTATAAAGTCGTATTAAAGAAGACAATGAAACTAGGTAATAAACTACCCACAACGAGATGTGCACATTCTAACTTCTAATTCAATTACAAGATTTATATATGGAAGTAGTATAAAATATAAATAAAATAATAAGCGTTTAATATTTCAAAACAGTTATGTAACATAATGAAATATTTTATTTTTAAAAAAGTAATTTTTTTTTCAAAAGTTCAAGTTTCTAATCTCATCAATGAAAAAATTAAAATAATAATTAAATTATTAAAATTAAATAATTTAGTAGAGTTCAAGAATTAGAATAAATATAATTATTAAAAAAATTCTTGAATTGATATAATTATAAACATTAAAAAATCTTGAATTGCATGAAATTATATTCTTATCATTAGTATACTTAATCCTGAGGTCTATGACGTCATAAGTCTGAATAGTTCTAACCTAAATGAAATGACACCTACATAACTTCTCAAACAGACACACCAACTAACCAGACGTTCCAACTAATCATTACAAACAATCTTTCAAACAGTCACATACAAACTTATTAACACACCCAACATACTACTATAAAATTATCACTTTATATTTTGTAAAATTTACATACTAACATTTAAACTGAATAACTTTCTATTTTAAATAGATTCTACTAATTTTTTAAGACAAATGAAACAAAATAAACTAATGTTATCAATTAAATATATCTTAAACGTTTTGTATTTATGTCAACTTTGTGCTAAACCGTAATATAAATTAAAACAGTATATTATTTAATAGTTTGTTGCCCTTAAATTACAATTTTTTTATATTAAAAAGGTTATGTATAAATATCTTAATTAAACACCAACTACTACATTATATTTTGAAAAGTCAAATGTCAAACATTTGCAGTAACTCAGTAACTATTACATAACAATTTTGTGTACAAAATTAATTTTTATACTTTTAACAATTCTTATTATAATTTTTTCTGAAAAGAATTAAATGAAACTATTATATAGGACCAACTAAACTTAATATACTATTGTATTATAATAAAGTTGTAAATTATATTATATTTTTACACTAATCTAAAATTTCAACATCATCTTTTGTAATCCAAGAAATAAAACACTATTGCAATAAAGTACAAAATAAAATATAAATGTTATACTTTGAGATATAATATTTCACTTTTAATAGTTATCATATCGTTAAAATTGTTACACATATAAAACTTTAAACTAAATTTAAACATACTGCTTTAATTTACTAATCTAAATTATAAAAAAATTATCACTTTATATTTTGTAAAATTTACATACTAACATTTAAACTTAATAACTTTCTATTTTAAATAGATTCTACTAATTTTTTTAAGACAAATAAAACAAAATAAACTAATGTTATCAATTAAATATATCTTAAACGTTTTGTATTTATGTCAACTTTGTGCTAAATCGTAATATAAATTAAAACAGTATATTATTTAATAGTTTGTTGCCCTTAAATTATAATTTTTTATATTAAAAAGTTTATGTATAAATATCTTAATTAAACAACAACTACTACATTATATTTTGAAAAGTCAAATGTCAAACATTTGCAGTAACTCGGTAACTTAACAATTTTGTGTACAAAATTAATTTTTATACTTTTAACAATTCTTATTATAATTTTTTCTGAAAAGAATTAAATGAAACTATTATATAGGACCAACTAAACTTAATATACTAATGTATTATAATAAAGTTGTAAATTATATTATATTTTTACACTAATCTAAAATTTCAACATCATCTTTTGTAATCACAAGAAATAAAACACTATTGCAATAAAGTACAAAATAAAATATAAATGTTATACTTTGAGATATAATATTTCACTTTTAATAGTTATCATATCGTTAAAATTGTTACACATATAAAACTTTAAACTAAATTTAAGCATACTACTTTAATTTAATAATCTAAATTATACTAATACAATTTCATAATTTCATGGTTCCAGTTTTGTCTATTTATGACATCAAAATAGTTCTAACCTAAATAAAAAGACACTAGGTATATACACCAACTAATCATTACAAACAACCCTTCAAACAACCCAAGCTATTAATAAAACAACATGCAGATAAAATATTTAACACTTGAGATGAATACACTTTTAAAATTTAAAATACAAAGTTTCATTTAAAACAATTATTTTTCTCAATTATCAACACTTTACATAAGCTTCCAAGTATTTAACACCTTCTCACTTCATAAATTATAACTTTTTAATATGCATTATTCCACCTTTTAAAGTGAGTTTTTAATAATTGTCATTATCAATTAAATATATCTTAGTATTTATGTCAACTTTGTGCTAAATCGTAATATAAATTAAAACAGTATATTATTTAATAGTTTGTTGCCCTTAAATTACAATTTTTTATATTAAAAAGTTTATGTATAAATATCTTTATTAAAAACCAACTACTACATTATATTTTGAAAAGTCAAATGTCAAAATCTGCAGTAACTCAGTAACTATTTTGAAAAGTCAAATGTAAAAGTATAAAAATTAATTTTGTGTACAAAATTAATTTTTATACTTTTAACAATTCTTATTATATTTTTTTCTGAAAAGAATTAAATGAAACTATTATATAGGACCAACTAAACTTAATATACTATTGTATTATAATAAATGTGTAAATTATATTATATTTTTACACTAATCTAAAATTTCAACATCATCTTTTGTAATAACAAGAAATAAAACACTATTGCAATAAAGTACAAAATAAAATATAAATATTATACTTTGAGATATAATATTTCACTTTTAATAGTTATCATATCGTTAAAATTGTTACACATATAAAACTTTAAACTAAATTTAAGCATACTACTTTAATTTACTAATCTAAATTTTAACTTTGTATATAAGGTTGGTAAAGCTAATACAATTTCATAATTTTCATGGTTCCCGTTTTATCTATTTATAACATCAAAATAGTTCTAACATAAACAAAAGGACACCTACATGTATACACCAACTAATCATTACAAACAACCCAAGCTATTAATAACTCAACACATTTTGCCGATAAAATATTTAACAAGAATACATTTTTAAAATTTAAAATGCAAAAGTTTCATTTAAAACAATTATTAGCTTACTACAATTATTTTTCTCAATTATCAACACTTAACATAAGCTATGCATTATTCCACCTGAGTTTTTAATAATTATCATTAACTATTTTTTTTTCTAAACTAAATCTAAATAATACAAAATTCACTTTTACTACTATAAGATTATCAATTTAGATTTTGTAAAATTTATATAGTAACATCTTAAACTTAACAACTTTCTATTTTAAATGGATTCTACTAATTTTTTAAGACAAAAGAAACAAAATAAATTAATATTATCAATTAAATATATCTTATATTTTTTTGTATTTATGTACTCTTTTTGAAAGATTGAGTTCATATATTTACTCGAAAAAAAGTTCATAAACAACTTTGTGCTAAAGCGTAATATAAATTAAAACAGTATATTATTTAATAGTTTGTTGCCCTTAAATTACAGTTTTTTATATGAAAATGTTTATGTATAAATATCTTAAACACCAACTAATACATCATATTTTGAAAAGTCTAATTACAAACATATGTAGTAACTGTTAAATAACAATTTTGTGTACAGAATTAATTTTATAATTTTAACAATTCTTATTATAATTTTTTCTGAAAATAATTACTCAAAACAAAAATATTATATAAGACCAACTAAACTTAATATACTATTGTATTATAATAAAATGTAAATTATATTATATTTTTACACTAATCTAAATTTTAAAAATCTTCTTTTGTAATCACAAGAAATAAAATATTATTACAATAAGTAAAAAATTAAAATATAAATGTTATACTTTGAGATATAACATTTCACTTTTAATATTTATATTTAAAATTGTTACACACATTAAACCTTAAACTAAATTAAAGCATACAACTTTAATTCACTAATCTAAATTATAACTTTGTATATAAACTTATATAAAGTTGGTAAAGCTAATACACTTTCATGGTTCCAAAATCCGGGCGAAGCCGGGGCAAACAAGTACTAGTTTATAATAAGCTTGGGAGATATCTTATCAAGAATCTTGGTACTCAAATAAGAACTAACAAAAAAGAATATTTTACATATTAGATATAAACTAAAAAGTGTAATTATATTTAAATACGAAAAAGTCTGTTTTAATGATTCAAATAATATATAAGTAGGTTTTCAACATTTAATAAAATTATTATTGGAAAAATGCATAATTTTATTTTCTCTTGAGATTCTAAGTGGTTTCATTCTGATAATAATTGTCCAACCATCAATAATCTTAAAATTATTTTTTATGTTTCACATGGTTGTAAAATTGTCCAAATCTAATTTATAGAACTCAAGATTGAGTCCAAACATTAAAAATGGGCTTTTTTATTAATTTAGTTATAATTTGATTATTTCTTCTCTAATTTTTTCAAACCTGAAAATTCTAGAATAAAAATTTATCTAATAAAAATTCCATTCTACAGAAAATATATTTAATTGGAGAATAAAATTTTATTTTTACAATTATTATATAGATCTTATCCAAAATTTTGGTCATGTAACGAGGATCGTTGATTTTAAAATAGATGAATGATAGTTAGTAGATCTAATCTTAAAACGTTTTGGTTGTTAGTAGAATTATATTCAAATACAAAAATCAAGGTCGTAAGACCCAAGTCGAAAATACACACAAAATCGATGTCGTATTCGTCGATCTCGCACCAAAATAAGGCACAAAAATTAGAAAAATAAGGTGGAAAAGACCCTTTGATTGAGCTCGAAGCCACGAGGTCGAAAATGGCTCAGAAAGTAAGCTCGTATCAATCGACCTAGCACCGAAACGAGGTCGCCTTGATTGATCTCGAAGCCACGAGGTCGAAAATGGCTCAGAAAGTGAGCTCGTATCAATCGACCTAGCACCGAAATGAGGTCGAAAAGACCCTTGATTGAGCTCGAAGCCACGAGGTCGAAAAAGACCTGTAGTTCGAGCTCGTAGCAATCGACCTGGGACCAAAATTGCGGTCGAAAAGACCCTTAACCGAGGTCGAAGCCACGAGGTCGAAAAAGACCTGTAGTTCGAGGTCGAAACCATCGACCTGGGACTGAAATCGAGGTCGAAAAAAAGAATGATCGAGGTCGAACGGTCCTGGTCGAAAATGACTAGGAATTTGAGGTCGAATCCTTCGACCTGGGACCATTCCTGGTCGAAAAAGACTTGATTCCTGGTCGAATTCCTGGTCGAAAAAGACTTGATTCCTGGTCGAAAATGACCTAATTTGAGGTCAAAAATGCCCTTAAAATGGAAAATTTTGGGAAAGAACACATCGTAACTTCTACAAAAACCCCAAGGAGATTTTCCCAGAAGTTGGGGGGCAAATGATATGGACAGAAAAGTAATTATAGAAATATAATTGACGGCCCAAATGGAAAGGCTTGTTATTTAAGGCCCAAGACCCAGATTATTTATTAATTTCGTAATTAATAAATAAGGGAAATATACAGCTCATGAAAAGAGTCCAAAATATGGTAAATCGGTCAAAGAAGGATCCAGAATCCCAATTAATGAGTCATAGCCTTTATCAACAAGGAAAAGACTTATCCTGCAAGAAATACAATGTTTATCCAATATCAAAAAGGAGACTTATTCGCTAAGACTCCTAAACATACCATAAATACTAGGCTCCAGACGCCTATATAAGGTCCCTGATCCTACAATCAGAACTACGTCTTTGGCTTGATTCGCAATAACGATTTGAGATACGTAGGCATCTTGTGAGGACCGATTTAGTCTCGAAACACAAGTGCAACTATTAAAGCTCGAAAGCTCATTAATCCTAGCAATTAATATACAAGTACGTTTTTTAATCCATAACATTTGGCGCCGTCTGTGGGAAAACAATATCAACCATGGCAAACACACGAAGAACAGCTCGGGATACTCAAACTTCTGAAGATCGCCCTATCACCTCTGAGGCTGATACTCACGGAAATCAACCACCGCCGACTACTGGCACTCAAGGAGCGAATATCTCCACCAACACTCAAGGACCGGAAGTCCCAATTTCGGTTGAAGGGAAGAATCCCCTGCAGATGGTCATTCATGGATCTAATCCACAAGAGACCGTTCACCAGCAACCAATCTCGACTTCTCCACTCATCATGAATGCACCGAGAAGCCTTCAACTCCATACTACTGATCTCCCTCAATACGCGAATCAGACTTTGGGGATGCCAAGCTATGGCATGCCCCCTCGACCCATGGCGGTCGGTAGTGGAACTAACCCAATCTACCATGAGGCATATGTGCCCCCTTATATTCAAGGCCTGGGACCCCAAAATCAACAAACTCGCCAGACCCCTTTCGTTCAAGATTACTCGGGCCCATACACCGAGGATGAGGGTTATACAACTGGGGAGGATGTCGCCCCAAGAAGGAGACGTTCTTCCTAGACAAATCGGGATCAACCCCAAACTACTAAGGAGAAAATTGCAGCCCATGAGGCAGAGACTGCAAGACTCAAGAAACTCCTTGCTGAGGAGGAGGCCGCTCAATCTCAAGGCCGAACGACTGAAGGAATCCCGATAATCAACTTGGATCCACCGGCAAGAAGAACCAAGAGGGCCGAAGCCCCAAGGGGTGATCGTAGTATTTTGTTGCCCCTAGGAGATCCTGATGATCCTACACCACCGTTTACTCAAGACATCATGAAAGCCCCAATATCCAGAAAATTCAAGATGCCAATGATCAAGGCTTATGATGGGACAGGGGATCCCGCAAATCATGTAAGGACCTTCTCCAATGCACTGCTGTTGCAGCCAACCAACGATGCGGTCAAGTGTAGGGCGTTTCCAGAAACCTTGGCAGGCATGGCCTAACGCTGGTATAGCCGTCTTCCTCCCAACTCAATTGGGTCTTTCAAGGAACTAAGCAAAGCCTTTATCAATCAGTTCATTAGTGGAAGGGTGCATGAGAAAAGCTCTGCATCACTCATGGCAATACAGCAAGGAAAGAATGAAGCCCTAAGGGACTACATCAATCGATTCACTCGGGAGGCTTTGAAAGTCCCGGACTTAGAGGACAGAGTGGCTATGATAGCCCTGCAACAAGGAACTACTGATGACCACTTCAAAAGGTCATTAGCAAAACATCCACCCGAGAGCATGCTGAAGCTCCAAGATAGAGCCGGAAAGTATATCAAGGCTGAAGAAAGCATGAGAAAGTATGAACCCACTGTTGGCGGTAGTGGAAACTCAAAGAAAAGAAAGGATGTTCAGGAGTACGACGTCAAGGAAAAGTTTCCCAGAACGTCAAAGGACTCTGATTCTCCACCTAAGAGAAACAATTTTGGGCCAAAGTTTACGGAGTATGCAAGATTGAACACTCCCAGGAGTCAAATTCTGATGGAGATAGCTAAGGAATGAGATCTCAAATGGCCAAAGCCAATGAGGGCTGACATGTCCAAACGGAACCAAAATCAGTTCTGTCGGTTCCACAAAGAAGTCGGTCACGACACTAACGATTGTAGGCAATTGAAAGATGAAATTGAATTTCTGATACGAAGAGGAAAACTCAGCAAGTTCACCAAAGATGGAAACCAAGGAAGTCAAAGGGGGAACTATGAAAGAAAGGATTATGACAGAAGGGACAACGATCAAGATCATAACCCTAATCCCCGAGGGCCAGTAATCAACATGATATTCGGAGGGCCAACTGCTGCTGGGTCCTCCCAAAACTCAAGAAAGGCTTATGCTCGAGAAGTAATGACCGTAGTTGGAGAAGCACCTAAGTGTGCCCGAACAGAAGTATCAATAGGTTTTGATGATTCAGACCTAGAGGGAGTGAAGTTTCCCCACGATGATCCTTTAGTCATCGTTCATGTGATAGGAAATTCTGAAACCAAGAGAGTTTTGGTTGACAATGGAGCCTCAGTGGACATCTTGTTCCATGATGCTTTCATCAAGATGGGCTACACTAACTCTCAGTTGACACCCTCGAATATGCCCATATATGGATTCAATGGAGTGGAATCAAAGGTGGAAGGCACTATCCAACTCCCAATGACCATGGGACAAGGAATGAACACGTCTACTCAAATGTTGAACTTCATAGTTATAAAGGCAACTTCGACCTATAATGCGATCCTAGGAAGGACTGGTCTTCATGTGTTCAAAGCCGTTGCCTCATCTTATCATCTAAAAATCAAGTTCCCAACGAGGAATGGGATTGGTGAAGAACGAGGAGACCAAAAGATGGCTAGAAGTTGTTATGTAGCCGCGTTAAGGCCTGATGGAGTCGGGGGCAAGTTCTCCCAATTGAAGACATGGATACTAGTGACAATGAGGACCGAAGAGGGAAACCAGCTGAGGATTTAATCCCAATTCCCTTAGTCCCTGGTGAACCGGAGAATGTGACTTATATTGGGGCACTACTTCCTGAGCCATTGAAAAGCAAGCTCATATCTTTTCTTCAAGAGAACAATGACGTTTTCGCTTGGACAGCGGCTGACATGCCAGGGATTGATCCCCAATTGATAACTCACAAACTGAATGTGGATCCTGAAAGGAAGACGGTGAAACAGAAAAAGAGAAATTTTGCTCCAGAGAGGCTTGAAGCCATTAAACAGGAAGTTAATAAACTTTTGGAAGCTGGGTTCATTCAAAAATTCAATTCCCAGAATGGTTGGCAAACCCCGTGATGGTCAAAAAGGCTAACGGAAAATGGAGGATGTGCGTCGACTTCACTGACTTGAATGATGCATGTCCTAAGGATTGTTTTCCCTTACCAAGGATTGATGCACTAATAGATGCTACAGCTGGACACGAGATGCTTAGCTTCATGGATGGCTTCAGTGGATACAATCAAATCAAGATGCATGAGGATGACATCGCCAAAGTATCATTCATCACTGACTTTGGTGTTTTCTGCTTCTTAGTCATGGCATTTGTGTAGGGATTTATTGCATGGCGGAAGCATGTATAACAATTTATCAAACAATAAAACCCATATAAAAGCATATACGAATCGTAAAAAACAATGGATTCGATTCGTACCTTACAAAAGCGATCCTTGGATTGATAGAGGATGGTGAAAAGAGACTCTAGCAGCTGCTCCTCAAGTGTGAAGCACTCCACAAGTATCCACCAAGAGAACGAATCGAACGAGAGAAGGAATAACCAAGAGAGAGAGATTAGGGTTGCCTCCCTTTTGTTTCTTATAAAAATTAGGGTTTAGGCAAGAGGTCTATAATAGTATATTTATAGGCATATTTTTCAGCTGAAATTTTATCCTATGAAATATTATTATTATTGACCATTTAATCAATTAATCTTATTAATCAATTAATTAATAATTAAAACTCTTTTAATCATTAATTCTTTTTCTAAACTCTTTAGAAAATAATTCTCTCACTTAATTTAATTTCTTAAATTAAATTCTTAATTAATAATATTAAGAACACTTCTTAATTATTTTATAATTAATTAAATCATATTTAATTGATTATAAAAATGCTATCAAATATTTATTTCATAAATAAATAATGACTAGCCATTATTAATTAATTCCTTCACCATTAAATCATTCTCTTTTATGGTGTGACCCTGTAGGTTCAAAATTAAGCCGGTAGTAGAAATAAATAATAATAAAACAATTTTATTATTATTTATATGAATTCTTTTAATTCATTAAATATGATAAATAAATTAATCATATTTATTCTACATCGTGAGGGATACTTCTCAGCATATCGCGACTATCCGGATAATATGAATTCACTGCTTAGAATACCAAGAACCTATTCAGTGAATAGTTACCGTACAATCAATTCCTTCTACCCTGCAATGTCCCGATTAAATACAAGGCATGGATCTCGTGTCAAGCCTATCTAATTTAATCATATGCTTGCCTATTCACTATGCCTAGTTCATATTAATGCAAATTAGAAACTTCTTTCTAATTTCATTCACTCTGGCCAGAGATTCCTGAACTAGCATAAATGGAATAACATAGGACATTCTCTTCCTTCACTGGAAGGGGCAGATCCTTTATTGATCATTCACTATCTTCATGCACAAATTCCTATACCCAGAAGAACACTTATTATTGTCCCTCAAGACTAAGAGCTAAACCAAAGTATAGTGCAATGTGCACAAGATGACTATGATGATCTCAAGTCTAAGGACACTTTGTACAACCATCACTATATGAACAACTACTGACACATGAGTGAACTCCATTAGTTGTTCAACTGATCGAGTCATGTTCAGTGAACTTATTCCTAATAAGCACCTACATACTAGCTATAGTGTCATCACACAAATGTCTATGAGAACAGACATCCTTCATAATGAAGCAAGCATAGTATGTACCGATCTTTGCGGGTTAAGTAACTACCAATTAGTTATCCTATGATCAGGAACTATTTAAGTTTAGGGTTATCATCTTTTAGATCTCACTATTATAATCTCATTATAATTCTAAAAGCATTACTCTAAACTATGGATCATCTTATTTAAACACTTAAATAGATAAAGCCCGTGATAAAAACAAAAAAGTCTTTTATTAATATAACGAAATCAAATAGATTACAAGAAAGTTCTTCCTAACTCATCATACATGATTGGACTTAGGACACTTTACTTTTCAATCTCCCACTTGTACTAAAGCCAATCACTTTGGTATCTAATGCCCATCGTTTCTTTATGACGATCAAAGTGACTTTGAGAAAGTGGCTTTGTTAATGGGTCTGCTATGTTGTTATGTGAGTCAACTCTCTCGACATTGACATCTCCTCTTTCAACAATCTCCCTAATTAGATGAAAGCGCCGCAATACATGCTTGGAATACTTATGAGACCTTGGTTCCTTAGCTTGCGTTATCGCCGCATTGTTGTCACAATACAACACTATAGGCTCTTCTATACTTGGAACAACTCCCAACTCAGAAACAAATTTCTTCATCCAAACAGCTTCTTTTGCAGCTTCACTTGCAGCTATATATTCTGCTTCCGCTGTGGAGTCAGCCGTTGTGGGTTGTTTGGAACTCCTCCAACTAACAGCTCCACCATTTAGGGTAAACACATACCCTGACATGGATTTACTATCATCACTTTCTGACTGAAAACTAGAGTCAGTATAACCCTCTATTTTCAATTCAGACCCACCGCCGTAAACAAGAAAAATATCCTTAGTTCTTCTCAAGTACTTAAGGATGTTCTTCACTGCTTTCCAGTGTTCTTCACCTGGATCAGACTGATATCTGCTTGTCACACTAAGTGAGTGAGCAACATCGGGCCGAGTACATAACATCGCGTACATGATAGATCCTATTGCAGAAGCATAAGGAATCCTACTCATACGTTCTCTCTCCTCTAACATCTTTGGAGACATTTTCTTGGAAAGAGAAACTCCATGACTCATAGGAATGAGTCCTCTCTTGGAGTTCTCCATGCTATACCTCTTTAGCAACTTTTCGATGTATGTACCTTGGGTCAGGCCTAACATTCTTTTTGATCTATCTCTATAGATCTTCATTCCAAGAATGTAGGATGCCTCTCCCAAGTCCTTCATAGTGAAGTTCTTAGATAGCCACACTTTGACTGATTGCAGCATCGGTATATCATTCCCAATGAGAAGTATGTCATCCACATACAATATAAGGAATGTTACCGCGCTCCCACTAACCTTCTTGTAGATACATGGTTCATCCATGTTTTTGATAAAATCAAACTCTTTGATTATCTCATCAAAACGGAAGTTCCATGTTCGAGAAGCTTGTCTCAATCCATAAATGGATCGATGCAGTTTACAAACTAGATGTTCATTTCCTTTAGAAACAAAACCTTCTGGTTGTGTCATATACACATCCTCTTCAAGTTTCCCATTGAGGAAGGCCGTTTTCACGTCCATTTGCCAGATTTCATAGTCGTAGTAAGCCGCAATTGCAAGCAAAATCCGAATGGATTTAAGCAGGGCTACTGGTGAAAAAGTTTCATCAAAGTCAATCCCTTGTCTTTGTTTGAATCCTTTTGCCACAAGCCTGGCCTTATAGGTCTCCACCTGGCCATCTGCTCCCATCTTTCTTTTATATACCCACTTACACCCGATAGGCTTTACACCTTTAGGTGCCTCAACCAGAGTCCATACTTGGTTGGCATACATGGAGTCCATTTCGGATTTCATGGCACTCTGCCATTTCTCTGAGTCTTTACAACTCATAGCCTCATCATAGGTCATAGGGTCGTCTTCATCAATGAGTGACAACTCATTGTCATTCTCAATAACAAGGCCATAATACCTCTCAGGTTGGCGAGACATTCTACTTGACCTACGCACGGGCTGTTCTACAGAAGGTTGTTCTTCCTGAACAGGTACTTCCTCTTGAACCGTAGTAGTTTGTGCTTCTTGAACTTCATTAAGTTCAATCTTGCTCCCACTGTTCCCTTCAAGGATAAACTGTTTCTCCAAGAAGGTTGCATGTCTGGAAACAAACACCATTTGATCGGTGTAGAAGTAGTATCCTAAAGTCTCTTTTGGATATCCCACAAACCTACATTTTACGGATCTAGATTCCAGCTTTTCATGTTCAATCTTCTTGACATAAGCCGGACATCCCCAAATCTTAATATGTTTAAGACTTGGCTTCTTTCCTTTCCATATCTCATATGGAGTCTTAGGAACAGATTTGGAAGGTACCTTGTTCAATAAATATGCCGAAGTTTGCAAGGCATAACCCCAAAGTGATACTGGAAGATCTGTATAGCTCATCATGGATCGAACCATGTCCAACAAAGTTCGGTTCCTCCTTTCAGATACTCCATTAAGTTGTGGAGTTGCCGGAGGTGTCCATTGAGATAGTATACCGTTTTCTTTGAGATAACTTAGGAACTCCCCACTTAAGTATTCACCTCCTCGATCTGATCGAAGAACTTTAATACTCATTTTGGTTTGTTTCTCTACTTCATATCTATACTCTTTGAACTTTTCAAAGGCTTCGGACTTGTATTTCATTAAATACACATGTCCGAATTTGGATCGATCATCCGTGAAAGTAATGGAGTAAGAAAATCCTCCCATGGCATGTGTTGACATTGGTCCACATACATCTGTGTGTACCAACCCTAACACATCTGCAGCTCTCTCTCCATGTCCAGTAAATGGAGATTTGGTCATCTTACCCATGAGACAAGATTCGCATACCGGATATGATTCAAAATCAAATGGTTCAAGTAACCCATCCTTATGCAATGAGCGTAATCTTTTCTCACTAATATGACCTAGCCTACAGTGCCACAAATAAGTCGGATTTTCATCATCTCTTTTTTCTTTTATTAGTTTGTTCAATCTGAAGTATATTGTTTTCCAAGTCACATACATACAAACCATTATTTAAAGTACCACAACCATAGAGAACATTATTTCTAAGAATAGAACATTCATTATTCTTAATAATAAATGAAAAACCATCCAAATCCAACATAGGAATAGAAACAATATTCCTCACAATTGAGGGAACGTAATAACAATTATTCAAAACAATAGTCTTGCCCGTAGGCATATGTAAACTAAATGATCCCACAGCTATGGCGGCAACTATTGCTCCATTTCCCATCCGTAGAATCACCTCATCTTCTTCAAGAGTCCTACTTCCCTTGAGTCCCTGCAACGAATTGTAAATATGAGAACCACAAGCGGTATCTAATACCCAAGTAGAAATTTGACTTAGTGACATGTTTACTTCGATCATGAACATACCTGAATCAGAAGTGGTAGTTTGACTAGCCTTCTTCTTTTTCAACTCTGCAAGGAAAGCCTTGCAGTTCCTCTTCCAGTGACCCACCTTGTTACAGTGGAAGCAAATAGCTTTGCTCTTGGGGTCTTCTTTAGCCTTTGCTGGATTAGGCTTATTCTCACCAACCTTCTTCTTCTTGGGAGGGTTCCTCTTCCTTTTCTTGGAAGTAGAGCCTTCACCAATAAGAAGAACAGAACTCTTCTTTGAGGGAAAGTTTGCCTCAGCAGTTTTCAACATGTTATGGAGTTCAGGCAAGCTGACATCCATCTTATTCATGTGAAAGTTCACAACAAACTGCGAGAACGAATCCGGAAGCGATTGCAAGACCAAGTCTTGGCTTAGCTCCCCATCCATGACAAAACCAAGTTGTCCCAAACGTTCAATCAAATTGATTATCTTGAGCACATGTTCATTCACAGATGACCCTTCTGCCATTTTACATCGGAATAGCTCCTTTGATATCTCATATCGAGTTGTCCTCCCCTCTACATCATACAACTCTTGTAGATGCACTAGGATAGTGTAAGCATCCATGTGCTCATGCTGCTTCTGAAGCACAGAGTTCATAGATGCCAACATGATACATTGGGCAACATTTGCCTCATCTATCCATGTATTATAGACATGATGTTCATCTAGAGGAGCGTCGTCAACAGGGGTTTTAGGTAATGGTGATTTTAGCACATATTCCAACTTCTCAGACTTGAGAACAATTCTCAAGTTTCGAAGCCAATCAGCAAAGTTGGGACCAGTCAACTTGTTAGCATCAAGAATGCTACAGAGTGATAGTGCAGAAGACATGATATATATATATATAATCTGAAAATGAAAACACATAACAACATAAGCATTTACTTAATTTCATTATTACTACACCATATGAATCGGGTCTTTATTCATTGGTGGCTCCCACTATTTTATTTAAGTTATACAACCCTCTATATGTATAACTAAACATTCATAATGTTAGTGAGAATAAGGATCCTATTTTCCAACACATCACCTCGGCTATAGCACGAAACGCAATGTGATGTTCCATAGGAAGACAACTCTTGTGAACTACATCTCATGTTATTCCTTATTATCTTTTAGCCTCTTGAATCATTGAGTATCGGCTGTGGCACGACTCACTCAATATTCAAAGTCAAGTCAAACCCAACATCTTGCATAATTGAATTAGACTTCCAATAGCCCACGGCTGTAGCACGTAACGACCATTGGACCCTAATTCATCATACACATCTCATGTGATAGACAAGCATCTCTTAATCTCAAAACAAAGCCCTCGGCTGTAGCACGAAACGACAATGTCTTAATATAAGAACTCTACTTGCTATTATGTTGGAAGGCTATGACCGACACAAGCCCGTTGTGTCATTGGCCATTTACTACTTGATATAAATTTTAATTAAGAGGGATTATATTATGTTACAACCATAATCATATTACTAGGAGATTCTCTTTTTCTTGAACAAAATACAATTATGATATTTAAATGAAAAATTCCCAGTGTGTTGGAGGGGTCACATCGGTCCCGCTTAAAACCCAACGGCCTAGACAGAAATTTTCATTTTCAACATCAAAAGAGTATTTCACTCTATGTTTCATAAACATTAGAATCTCATGGTTGTACTCATAATATTCTTAATTAGGTTATTAAACATCTTTGACTAACCTATAATGTCTAACGTGAAACCTATGTTCATTGTGTTCGCCCTAAATCTATCATCGCATGGTAAATTTAAACATACATCTCATGTATAAACAATAATAAACTCATAGGCAGACATGTTATAACATATAGCGCAATTATAAACAATGTACGAATTATTGCATGCATTTCATATTATCAAATAAGGCATCAAATACACTTTAAGGGCTATAATCAATTTAAAATAAATTTCATGAAACTTTTAATTAATCCCAGCAGGTGTGTCTCGAAAAAACGAATCCAACGGTACCTTACACGCCTCAATCGGAGTTCGGATGAGTTCAAACGAGCCAAAACAAATTTCAGTGCGCGACCTGCCACCATGCTGACGTCAGCTGATGACATCATCTGATGACGTCACGCTGACGTCACTGTTGACCAAGACTGCTGACGTCATCTGATGACGTCATGCTGATATCACTGATGACGTCACTTCTGACACAATCGCTGACATGTCGTATAGTCAGCGTCGTGGACCAATCATATTGCGCCACGTGTCAGATTACATCATTAATCAGAAAACTATTTTTCCAGTCTGAATTAATCATAAACAATTCAAGAAAAATACTTTCCGGGCTCAATAAATTTCGAAAAAAATATGTAAATTACCAGAAACATATGAGGAACCCAGATCTGTAGAAATAAAATTATTAAAAATTGATTTTCGATTTAATTCATAATTAAATCGATATAGCCCCAAAATCATAAAATCAATTTAAAAAGTCATACATGCATAAAAAATTCTGAAATTTTTATCACGAATCTATATGCATACAACCTAGCTCTGATACCACTGTAGGGATTTATTACATGGCGGAAGCATGTATAACAATTTATCAAACAATAAAACCCATATAAAAGCATATACGAATCGTAAAAAACAATGGATTCGATTCGTACCTTACAAAAGCGATCCTTGGATTGATAGAGGATGGTGAAAAGAGACTCTAGCAGCTGCTCCTCAAGTGTGAAGCACTCCACAAGTATCCACCAAGAGAACGAATCGAACGAGAGAAGGAATAACCAAGAGAGAGAGATTAGGGTTGCCTCCCTTTTGTTTCTTATAAAAATTAGGGTTTAGGCAAGAGGTCTATAATAGTATATTTATAGGCATATTTTTCAGCTGAAATTTTATCCTATGAAATATTATTATTATTGACCATTTAATCAATTAATCTTATTAATCAATTAATTAATAATTAAAACTCTTTTAATCATTAATTCTTTTTCTAAACTCTTTAGAAAATAATTCTCTCACTTAATTTAATTTCTTAAATTAAATTCTTAATTAATAATATTAAGAACACTTCTTAATTATTTTATAATTAATTAAATCATATTTAATTGATTATAAAAATGCTATCAAATATTTATTTCATAAATAAATAATGACTAGCCATTATTAATTAATTCCTTCACCATTAAATCATTCTCTTTTATGGTGTGACCCTGTAGGTTCAAAATTAAGCCGGTAGTAGAAATAAATAATAATAAAACAATTTTATTATTATTTATATGAATTCTTTTAATTCATTAAATACGATAAATAAATTAATCATATTTATTCTACATCGTGAGGGATACTTCTCAGTATATCGCGACTATCCGGATAATATGAATTCACTGCTTAGAATACGAAGAACCTATTCAGTGAATAGTTACCGTACAATCAATTCCTTCTACCCTGCAATGTCCCGATTAAATACAAGGCATGGATCTCGTATCAAGCCTATCTAATTTAATCATATGCTTTCCTATTTACTATGCCTAGTTCATATTAATGCAAATTAGAAACTTCTTTCTAATTTCATTCACTCTGGCCAGAGATTCCTGAACTAGCATAAATGGAATAACATAGGACATTCTCTTCCTTCACTGGAAGGGGCAGATCCTTTATTGATCATTCACTATCTTCATGCACAAATTCCTATACCCAGAAGAACACTTATTATTGTCCCTCAAGACTAAGAGCTAAACCAAAGTATAGTGCAATGTGCACAAGATGACTATGATGATCTCAAGTCTAAGGACACTTTGTGCAACCATCACTATATGAACAACTACTGACACATGAGTGAACTCCATTAGTTGTTCAACTGATCGAGTCATGTTCAGTGAACTTATTCCTAATAAGCACCTACATACTAGCTATAGTGTCATCACACAAATGTCTATGAGAACAGACATCCTTCATAATGAAGCAAGCATAGTATGTACCGATCTTTGCGGGTTAAGTAACTACCAATTAGTTATCCTATGATCAGGAACTATTTAAGTTTAGGGTTATCATCTTTTAGATCTCACTATTATAATCTCATTATAATTCTAAAAGCATTACTCTAAACTATGGATCATCTTATTTAAACACTTAAATAGATAAAGCCCGTGATAAAAACAAAAAAGTCTTTTATTAATATAACGAAATCAAATAGATTACAAGAAAGTTCTTCCTAACTCATCATACATGATTGGACTTAGGACACTTTACTTTTCAATTTGGACTTAAGAATGCAGGGGCAACCTATCAAAGGTTGGTGAACAAAATTTTTGGACACCTAATTGGAAAAACCATGGAGGTCTACGTAGATGACATGTTAGTCAAGAGCCTCGATAAGGCCGATCACATTGAGCACCTCCGAGAGGCATTTGAAGTGCTAAGGCACCACAAGATGATGTTGAATCCAGCTAAGTGTGCCTTTGGTGTGGGCTCGGGAAAGTTTTTAGGCCTAATGGTTTCCAAGAGAGGAATCGAGGCCAATCCCGACAAGATCAAAGCAATTCTAGACATGGAACCACCAAAGAATGTCAAGGATGTCCAAAAACTAACGGGAAGAGTGGCAGCATTGGGAAGATTTATCTCAAGTCAGGAGAGAAGTGCTTATCTTTCTTCAAAGCACTCAAGAACGTGAAAAATTTTGAATGGACAACGGAGAGCCAAGAGGCCTTTGAGGCCCTGAAGAAATACATGGATGAAGAACCACTGTTGGCAAAACCAAAGCCAGGAGAAACTCTCTACTTGTACTTGGCAGTTTCTAACACAGCCCTTGGAGCTGTACTGATAAAGGAAGAATTGAAAGTGCAGAAGCTCGTCTACTATGTGAGTAAGATTCTACATGGGGCAGAAATAAACTACTCAACGATTGAGAAGTTTGCCTTAGCCTTGGTAATGGCCTCAAGAAAACTACGTTTGTACTTCCAGGCTCACAAGATAGAGGTTTTAACCAATCAACCTCTAAGGAACATCTTGCACAACCCTCAAGTTAGTGGAAGGTTGATCAAATGGGCCATTGAACTAGGGGAATTTGACATCAAGTATAAGCCTCGAACGGCCATCAAAGCTCAAGCACTCGCTGAATTCATAGTTGAATGCACCATTGACAACCAAGAAGTCGGGGGGCAGGAAGTAACAGTGGAAGACAAGAAAGATGAAGAGATGGAGTTCAAAGAATATTGGGTGCTCTATTTTGATGGAGCATCAAAAACAAAATCAAGTGGAGCCGGTTTAGTGCTACAAAATCCTGATGGATTCCTCATAGAGTATGCACTAAAACTTGACTTCCCAACGACAAACAATGAGGCTGAGTATGAAGCTCTGATAGCTGGTTTAGGGCTGGCTGGAGCCTTGAGGGTCAAAACTCTGAAAGTATGTGGAGATTCGAGGCTAGTGGTTTCCCAAGTAAATGGGGAATTTGAGGCCAGAGATGAAGTCATGGCCAAGTACTTGAAACTTGGCAAGGCCATCATGACTCAGTTCGACGAATGCTATGTAGAGCACATTCCAAGGGAAGAAAACGTGAAGGCTGATGCCTTGTCTAAATTTGCTTCTTCCGAAATTGAAAACTATTCAGGGAGTGTCTACTTCCAAGTCCTGAGGACCCCAAGCATCAACGGAAAGTTGGTAGCACCCATTGATGTTGGTAGTTGTTGGATGGATCCCATCAAATCTCATCTAGAAACTGGGTGGTTACCCAACGACACTTCAGAAGCACGAAAGCTATACGTCAGAGCACTAAGGTATACCCTGATTGAGGGAATCCTATACAAGAAGTCTTTCATCATTCCATATCTGAAATGTTTAAGACCTCAAGAGGCAGAATTGGCCCTGAAGGAAGTACATGAAGGAATTTGTGGGAAGCACTTGGGGGGCAGAGCCCTTGCCCATAAAATCACTCGTCTAGGTTTCTACTGGCCAAGCATACTAGCAGATGCTAAAAGCTACGTAAAGAAATGTGAAAGGTGCCAGAAGCATGCCCCAGTAGTTAGGCAACCACCAGAGATGTTGACATCCATAAACTCACCAATCCCCTTTGTCATGTGGGGAATGGATATACTCGGGCCATTTCCAATGGCAAGTGCTCAACGAAAGTTCTTGATAGTAGCAATCGACTACTTCTCCAAGTGGATTGAGGCTAAGCCATTAGCCAAGATAACCACCAAGCAAGTGATGCATTTCTTCACTTGGGATCACTTGGTAGAATAATCCTGCACTTTGCACCCAAACACTTGGGATCACTTGTCCTGCTATCTGGTGGGTGCTTCTCATTCGGGGGACAAGGATGCGTCTGGCATTTAAGGTAAGTCATGGCTATACCTGGATCTATGAATTAAGGAAATAGTTGGTAATGGACAGGACTAGTCCTCGACGGGGGAAGTTTCCTTATCCATGAAGTCCTGACGTCATAGATAAGCCTTGGGCCTTTGTGACTAGGCCTTATCGTTAGACATTCCTAAAGTGAGCTAAAAACTTCAAGTAAGGAAAGATATGGAAGACCTACGTTCAAGTAAGGAAAGATATGGAAGACCTATGTTTAAATATGGAAGATATCTTATACATGGAAGGCGGTGGAAAAGTCCTACGTCTAAGCATGGAAAGGCATTGGAAGGCTTCACCAAAGACTGTCAAGGATGTCCAAAAACTAACGGGAAGAGTGGCAGCATTGGGAAGATTTATCTCAAGTCAGGAGAGAAGTGCTTATCTTTCTTCAAAGCACTCAAGAACGTGAAAAATTTTGAATGGACAACGGAGAGCCAAGAGGCCTTTGAGGCCCTGAAGAAATACATGGATGAAGCACCACTGTTGGCAAAACCAAAGCTAGGAGAAACTCTCTACTTGTACTTGGCAGTTTCTAACACAGCCCTTGGAGCTGTACTGATAAAGGAAGAATTGAAAGTGCAGAAGCTCGTCTACTATGTGAGTAAGATTCTACATGGGGCAGAAATAAACTACTCAACGATTGAGAAGTTTGCCTTAGCCTTGGTAATGGCCTCAAGAAAACTACGCTTGTACTTCCAGGCTCACAAGATAGAGGTTTTAACCAATCAACCTCTAAGGAACATCTTGCACAACCCTCAAGTTAGTGGAAGGCTGATCAAATGGGCCATTGAACTAGGGGAATTTGACATCAAGTATAAGCCTCGAACGGCCAGCAAAGCTCAAGCACTCGCTGAATTCATAGTTGAATGCACCATTGACAACCAAGAAGTCGGGGGGCAGGAAGTAACAGTGGAAGACAAGAAAGATGAAGAGATGGAGTTCAAAGAATATTGGGTGCTCTATTTTGATGGAGCATCAAAAACAAAATCAAGTGGAGCCGGTTTAGTGCTACAAAATCCTGATGGATTCCTCATAGAGTATGCACTAAAACTTGACTTCCCAACGACAAACAATGAGGCTGAGTATGAAGCTCTGATAGCTGGTTTAGGGCTGGCTGGAGCCTTGAGGGTCAAAACTCTGAAAGTATGTGGAGATTCGAGGCTAGTGGTTTCCCAAGTAAATGGGGAATTTGAGGCCAGAGATGAAGTCATGGCCAAGTACTTGAAACTTGGCAAGGCCATCATGACTCAGTTCGACGAATGCTATGTAGAGCACATTCCAAGGGAAGAAAACGTGAAGGCTGATGCCTTGTCTAAATTTGCTTCTTCCGAAATTGAAAACTATTCAGGGAGTGTCTACTTCCAAGTCCTGAGGACCCCAAGCATCAACGGAAAGTTGGTAGCACCCATTGATGTTGGCAGTTGTTGGATGGATCCCATCAAATCTCATCTAGAAACTGGGTGGTTACCCAACGACACTTCAGAAGCACGAAAGCTATACGTCAGAGCACTAAGGTATACCCTGATTGAGGGAATCCTATACAAGAAGTCTTTCATCATTCCATATCTGAAATGTTTAAGACCTCAAGAGGCGGAATTGGCCCTGAAGGAAGTACATAAAGGAATTTGTGGGAAGCACTTGGGGGGCAGAGCCCTTGCCCATAAAATCACTCGTCTAGGTTTCTACTGGCCAAGCATACTAGCAGATGCTAAAAGCTACGTAAAGAAATGTGAAAGGTGCCAGAAGCATGCCCCAGTAGTTAGGCAACCACCAGAGATGTTGACATCCATAAACTCACCAATCCCCTTTGTCATGTGGGGAATGGATATACTCGGGCCATTTCCAATGGCAAGTGCTCAACGAAAGTTCTTGATAGTAGCAATTGACTACTTCACCAAGTGGATTGAGGCTAAGCCATTAGCCAAGATAACCACCAAGCAAGTGATGCATTTCTTCTGGGAAAATGTGATATGCAGATACGGGATTCCACGTATCTTGGTCACAGACAATGGAACTCAGTTTAACAACGATGAGTTTAAGAAATATTGTGATGAGAACGATATCAAGTTGCGCTTCACTTCTGTCGCCCATCCTCAAGCAAATGGGCAAGCTGAGGTTGCAAATCGAATTATCCTAGATGGACTGAAGAAAAGAGTTGAACGCTCCAGAAACACTTGGGTAGACGAATTGTTCCCTATATTATGGGCATATTGTACTATCTGCAAAGTCGCCACTTGAGCTACCCCCTTTCTGTTGGAATATGGGGCAGAGGCAGTGGTTCCAGTGGAGATTACTCACACGTCTCCAAGAGTTGAGGCTTATGAACCAGAAACAAATGAGGAAGGCTTGAGGCTGGCCTTAGATTTGATTGATGAAGTTAGAGATGAGGCAAATGCCAAGATAGTTCAGCATCAGAAATGAGCATCTTTATATTACAACTTAAGGGTTAAAGAGAGATTCTTTCGCCAAGGAGATTTAGTCCTCCGAAAGATTGAGGCATCCGGAGTTGGACAAAAAGGCAAGTTGGCCCCAAATTGGGAAGTACCATATCGCGTCAAGAACGTATTTGGTCGAGGCTCGTACAAACTAGAAACCCTTGAAGGGCATGAGGTGCCAAGGACTTGGCATGCCTCCAATTTTAAAGTTTATTATGTTTAAGGTGTTTCTCAAGTGGACTCACTACTAGAAATAAGGTTTGATAAAACCAACCCAAGTTTTTAAAACTTGAGTATTATGTAAGGGTTGAACCCATCTTCAAAGTTATGAATTTCATATTCTTATGTTTTCATTATATACGCAATGCATTCTGATAGACATATTAAGTCGAGAATGTAAAAAGGCTGAACGAAAGCTTAAATAAAAGTTAAGCCCGTAGGCTGAAAGTACAGTACAAGCCATGAAAGGCCATAAATAAAACCACAAAAGAAAACTACATCATCTAAGCTGCCTTGTCTACATCCTCCTCCTCTTCCTCCTCTTCCTCTCCCTCTAAAGCAGAACCAGAGTGAGTGGCAGCATAATCATCCCTGGCAGTCTGACCAGGTGGAAAAGTATGATCTAGGTCGAAGATCCTGTCATCTTCCTCCATGTCGTCCTCTCCAGCCAAAGCTAACTCCAAAGGAGTAGGAGTGTAAGGGCTTAGAAAATCAGAAATGATGAGAGATCCAGGCATCTTCTCCAAAACAGCAGCAAGAGCGTCATCCCATCCCTTAGTATACTGAACTGGGAAGAGGAGCTTGTCATGCTTATCAATCAAGTCCTTGTACTCCTGGGAGTCAAGGTACTCGTCGATAAAATCATCCTTGCCCTTCCTCAAAGAGACCAGCTCAGCCTGGGAGTCGGCTAACTCCTTCTCCTTCCTAGCCAGTGTGGCCTTCAGCGAGCCCACCTCCTCCTGGGACTTCTCAAACTTGCCTTGGTTGGCCTCTGAAGATGAGCGCCAAGCCTTGGCTTGAAAGATAGCCCCTTGAAAGTTGGCATTAGCCTAAAAACAAGTTACAAGTCATTACGAGATATAAAACTTGAAACATGTTAAAACTACAAAGAAAAAAGGGAAGAAAACAACTTACAACAGCAATCGCCTGAGAGCCTGCATGCTCCACACCTTCCAAAGTGGAATTGGAAACGAAATCCTTGTAGTCACAAGGAGTCAAGGAATGATAAGACCATTCCACAGCATGTTTAGACACCCCCACTACGGTGTCTTTCTTCCTAAGACCCCAATTGGGGCGCCAAACTGAACTTTTGGCCGAGGAAGGACCCTCAACCTCATCAGTAAGGTCCACATGGGGCCTTATAAAGGCTGGGACACTTGCAACACGGGGGTCTTTCCCTCCCAAGCGAGCCCTTTTCATCCTTGCTGTTTCTCCATCTTGGGGCTCGTTGGTCTTATTGATAAAAACCGCAGCTGCAAAAAAACACAAGGAAAGAAACAGTTGGTATAAGATAATCTTAAATAAATAAAAGAGAATATGAGGTGAGAATTACCCTTATCAGAAACGTTTGATAGTCCTAAGGACTTAAGCTGGAACTCATCCAGGAGCACCCAAGCCGTTGTAGCATAATCATCTTTTGTGAGCTCGGCATAGGCATGGGCCTCCTCATCATTCAAAATTATATGACTGGGACTACCATCCGAGACCCTACTGAAAGATCTGCGGAAAAGGGTACCCCAATCCCCTCCTTCCCAAACTAAATACATAAATTCATTTCTCCATTTTGGGTTATTATTGGGGATGGATTTTGGATGAAAAATGGGAGGAGTGGAAGGACGATGGTTGATATAAACCCAACCCAAGGTAACGGCAGAGCTATTTTTAACTAGAATATTTTCCTAAATAAGGCAACATAAAGAGGAAAATTGTTCTTCAAGCAAAGAACAATGAAACAAATAATGATTCTCCAGGCGTTTGGAGGAAGTTGGCAAGGGTTAATCCCAACATCAGCCAAAAGCCTGGGAATGAACTCATGAAAGGGAAACCTGAGTCCCGCAACAATGGCATCCTTATAAATGCATAGAGCATCAGGACGCCAATGGTAGGAACGGTCCCCTGGGCCGGCTGGGACTAACCTATAGGGGGACTTAATCCTATACATTTTATTGTAGTCCATAATCAAGTCGATTTCATGAAATTTATTGCTACAATCAAATGAATCTAAGTGCGAAACAGAAGGGTATTCATCACTACGTTCTAAAATCATATCTTGAAGAGACATATGAGAAGAACGAATGGTGATACCTCTCTTAGACGCTTGATTCATTTTCTGGAGACGTTGAGCAGTATGATCATACATCTTCAAATCTTCAAATAAATTCTCAGAAAAGCTTTAAATCTTCAAGGAGAAATCCCAGAAAATCTTCAAATCTCCAAACTAAAGCCCAGAAAATCTTCAAGGGATGAAGATTGAACCCAAGAAATCTTCAAGGGAAGAAGATTAAACCCAAAAATCGAAGAAAACCACTAACGAAAATCTTGCCGGAAATCGCCTTACTACCGAATAAAAAGAGAGAAAATCTAAGAAGGCTAGAGAGAAATTTTTAGAAGGTTGAAAGTATGAAGTGAGGAATGAAATGGAAATCCCACTCTTTTATAATCGAAATGACTGGGAACCCAACCGGCTAAGGAAGGGCAACCGTCTATAGCCAGTCAAGGCCCATAAATCCATTTATGGATTATAATAATTTAAGCCCAAATTAATTTTGGTCTCAGGCAAATTCGAAGCCCAAAAAATAAGGCCCAATAAGGCCCAAGGCTGGAATAATTTAAATCCAATTAAAAATTGGACTAGTTAAGGCCCAAGAAAAGAATGAGATTTGAAATATAACCAAAGGCAAATCAGAGATTTGAAGTCGAAAAGACATTAAATCAAAGTCGTACGACCGAGGTCGAAAACATATGGGAAAATGAATTCGAATTAAACGACCTCGCTCCCAAATAAAGTTGAAAAATTAAAGATTTAGGGTCGAAAAAATCCTAAATCAAGGTCGTAAGACCCAAGTCGAAAATACACACAAAATCGAGGTCGTATTCGTCGATCTCGCACCAAAATAAGGCACAAAAATTAGAAAAATAATGTGGAAAAGACCCTTGATTGAGCTCGAAGCCACGAGGTCGAAAATGGCTCAGAAAGTAAGCTCGTATCAATCGACCTAGCACCGAAACGAGGTCGAAAAGACCCTTGATTGAGCTCGAAGCCACGAGGTCAAAAATGGCTCAGAAATTGAGATCGTATCAATCGACCTAGCACCGAAATGAGGTCGAAAAGACCCTTGATTGAGCTCGAAGCCACGAGGTCGAAAAAGACCTGTAGTTCGAGCTCGTAGCAATCGACATGGGACCAAAATTGAGGTCGAAAAGGCCCTTAACCGAGGTCGAAGCCACGAGGTCGAAAAAGA
This sequence comes from Heracleum sosnowskyi, assembly GCA_030848705.1. Classification (NCBI taxonomy): domain Eukaryota; kingdom Viridiplantae; phylum Streptophyta; class Magnoliopsida; order Apiales; family Apiaceae; genus Heracleum; species Heracleum sosnowskyi. Next base: position 18,713,169 of record CM061237.1, read on the forward strand.
CCTGTAGTTCGAGGTCAAAACCATCGACCTGGGACTGAAATCGAGGTCGAAAAAAAGAATGATCGAGGTTGAACGGTCCTGGTCGAAAATGACTAGGAATTTGAGGTCGAATCCTTCGACCTGGGACCATTCCTGGTCGAATTCCTGGTCGAAAAAGACTTGATTCATGGTCGAATTCCTTGTCAAAAAAGACTTGATTCCTGGTCGAATTCCTGGTCGAAAATGACCTAATTTGAGGTCAAAAATGCCCTTAAAAATGGAAAATTTTGGGAAAAAACACATCGTAACTTCTACAAAAACCCCAAGGAGATTTTCCCAGAAGTTGGGGGGCAAATGATATGGACAGAAAAGTAATTATAGAAATATAATTGACGGTCCAATGAAAAGGCTTGTTATTTAAGGCCCAAAACCCAGATTATTTATTAATTTCGTAATTAATAAATAAGGGAAATATACAGCTCATGAAAAGAGTCCAAAATATGGTAAATCGGTCAAAGAAGGATCCAGAATCCCAATTAATGAGTAATAGCCTTTATCAACAAGGAAAAGACTTATCCTGCAAGAAATACAATGTTTATCCAATATCAAAAAAGAGACTTATTCGCTAAGACTCCTAAACATACCATAAATACTAGGCTCCAGACACCTATATAAGGTCCCTGATCCTACAATCAGAACTACGTCTTTGGCTTGATTCTCAATAACGATTTGAGATACGTAGGCATCTTGTGAGGACCAATTTAGTCTCGAAACACAAGTGCAGCCATTAAAGCTCGAAAGCTCATTAATCCTAGCAATTAATATTTAAATCTAAAATATTAAAATTTATTTTAGTTCTTATTAGACTTTAATTATATAGACGAGATATAGTTAAATTTTCTACATTTAATAAAATTCTCAATTTAAAATTCGTTACTTTTTTTCTTTTTAATATTTGGGTAATTTTCAATCAACAATATGTTACAAAATAATATTTGTATTATTAGAATTTAAACTATTAATAAGATTTAAAACCTAAAAGAAACATGAATATTAAGACATTTTTATTCCATAATACAACAGTAAATATTTTAAAAATAGTAAGAGCAAAATAGATGATAAAATAGTACTACTAAATATTAAGAGATCGACTCTCAAGGATATAAAAATCTATATATGATACTAAAAAGTCTATTATAACGAGTAAGGTAATAATTTAAAGGTACCAAATGTCAAAAGTTCAAAACACATTAACAATATATTTAAATTTGATATTTAAAACTCCAAATATACTAAAAGATATTAGGATATAATTTGTTCAGAAAAGATATACAATCTAATTAAAAATGAATATCAATACTATTATATAATAGACGAAATATTAAAAGTTTGGTCGGTCGGTATGGTACGTTGTGATTTTACTTAATTGCCCTTAATTATATTTCGTGTTTTTACTTAATTAACCTTACTTATTTATAGAAATATATTATTAAATAATAATATTACCTATTTATAACCAATTACCTTTTTCCCTAAAATACATTATTTTTTCTAACAAATCCCACTATCTTTTCAAGCAAGACAATTACCTTTTTTTAACTAAAACATGTTAGTTTTTCTATTTTTCCTTACTAAAACCCCTCATTTTCCAAAAATATCATGGACAAACCTTTAGTTATTTATTTTTAAACCTATAATGTTATAATTATTTTTTAAAAGTTTACCTATTTTAACATGTCTACTTATTTTTCTTAACAAATGCAATCACTAAAAATATTAAAATATAAATAATCAAATACATATTTATAACCAATTACTCTAAAACACATTATAGATTTTTTTTAACAAAGTCTCTTCTTTTCCAAGATATATCACAGGAAATTGTCTTTCTCAATTTACTTTTTCTATTTTTCTCACTAAAATTCATTTTTTCCCAAAAATATCATAGGAAATCCTTTACTTATTTATTTTAAAACGAATTTAAATAATTTTAATTAGTAAATTTTAAAACCTCATTTTCCAAAAATATCACAGACATTTACCATTTTAAACTAAATAAGTGTTACATTTTTTATTTTATTTTACTAAAACCCCTCATTTTCCAAAAATATAACGGGCAAACCCTTACTTATTTATTTTAAAATATGTTTTAATGTTTTTAATTAATTAAAAGTATTTAGCTATTTTAACATGCCTACTTATTTTTTTAACAAATAAAATTAATAAAATATTAAAAATATAATAATAAAATAATAAAATAACAATTAACAATTTATGCGGTTTTAACCTAGTATATTTATATTGATATTCAGTTAATAAATACTAGCTTATATCCCGTGCGATGCACGGTCTTCTTTAATATTTTTTTATTTTTTATTTAGATTTTAGTTATTATATATAATTTGATAAAATTTTAATATATATATATATATATTGGATTTATAAATCTAACAATATAATATTTAAATTTAATATATTATTGACGTAATCAATAGTAGTATTTTAGATATTAAAATATAAAATATTTTAAAATAACATATCTAATGATTCGTATTTTTTTACTCTTAAAAATCTAAAAAAGGACTCAAGTGCAAATATCAAAATATGTGCTTGTTCAATATACCGAGTTTATTTGAATATACTTTTACTTTTATTTTAATTAATTATCTCGTTTAAATTGAATGTTAAAAAAATTATAATAAACATGAATTTCATAAGTTTAATATAATAATATTACCAATATATCTATCTTTTGCCCGTGTTATTTTTAATTTGAACATGAGTTGTTTCGGTTAAAAAATATAAACAGCTAATATCCTTAAAAAGACAATTAGTTACTTATTAACAATTATATAAAATTATATTAATTTTTTTATATATACATCTGCATTACTTTTAGAAAATTAGTTGTTTAAGTTAGAAAATATAAAAGAGGTAATTTGTTTTAGCTGAAAAGAATAACTTGTTATTTATTAATATTTATATAAAACAATATTACCATTGTATATTTATTTTGCATGTATTATATTTAGAAGATAAGTTGTTTTAGTTATAAAATATAAAACAAATAATGTGTTTTAGCTGTCGGTTATAAATATATAATAATATTACCATTTTATATATATATTGCCCGTCTTATTTTTAGAAAATGATTTGTTTTAGTTAAATAGATATATGAAATAGGTAATATAATTTAGCTGAAAAAGGTAATTGGTTATCAATAACTTGGTTTCCATATATGTTTGAAAAAGATAATCAGTTATAAATATATAATAATATTACCATATTATATATATGTTGCCCATTTTATTTTTAGAAGATGAGTTGGTTTGGTTTAAAAAATAAATATAAAATAGGTAATGTAGTGAAAAAAGGTAATTGGTTATTAATAAATTGATTATAGATAGGCCCGTGAATCGGCCCCAAATACCGACCGACCGACCGAGCAAAACTTTTAATGTTTCGTCTTTAATTTAATAATATAGTATAGATGTATAAAAAAATTCGGTTTGCGCGCGCAATAAGCTGGTGCAACAAACCATCCTATAAAAATAACTCCCTAAGCACATATTTCCAATGAACTCAATGGCTGATATCAAGAGTACTCCATCTGAAGCAGAAGAAGCTTGTTTGTTTGCATTGCAACTAGCAAGTGCTTCTGTACTTCCCATGGTTCTGAAAGCAGCCATTGAGCTTGATCTTTTGGAAATCATGGCTAAAGCTGGCACGGACGCCTATCTCACTCCGAATGAGCTAGCCTCTATGCTGCCCACGTCAAACCCGGATGCACCGCTTATGCTTGACCGCATCCTCAGAATCCTGGCTAGCTACTTGGTTCTCAAATGTAAGCTTATTGAGAAACCTAATGGTCTCCTAGTGAGGACCTATGGCTTAATGCCAGTGTGCAAATTTTTGACAAAAAATGAACATGGCGTCTCTATGGTACCTTTTTCGCTCTTGGCTAATGATAAGATTGTGATGGAGAGCTGGTAATGTATTCTCTCCTCTTTTATTTACACTAAAAACTCTCGAATGTCATGGATTCGACAAGATGATTAGTCTATTTATATATAGGTGCTACTTAAAAGATGCGGTTCTTGATGGTGGACTTCCATTTAACAAGGCCTTTGGAATGAACATATACGATTATAATGGCACGGACCATCGATTCAATAAGATCTTTAACCAAGATATGAAAGAACATTCCACCATTTTCATGGATAAGATCCTTGAAAATTACAATGGTTGAAAATTTATAATCTGTTAGTTCATCTGTTTATTTATGACTTTTCGAATGTAGTGGATATGTCATAATTGGAACGATGAAGATTGTTTGAGGATCTTGATAAATTGTTACCAAGCACTCACAGATGATGGAAAGGTAGTTGTAGCGGAGTCCATCCTTCCAGAACAACCTGATACATCACTTGTTACTAAGTCTGTCCTTCATTTAGACGCATACATGTTGATGGAGATTCCTGGTGGAAGAGAAAGGACTGAGAAAGAGTTGGAGACCTTAGCTAAACGTGCAGGATTTAAACGTTTCAACAAGTTGTGTCGTGCTTTTAATATTTGGATTATGGAATTTCGTAAGTAGAACTGTGTATGAGAAGTGAGCTCTTCGACTGAGATATTTCAGTTGTGATATTTCGGTCGATTTATTTTACCAATGAAATAAGGAGTTGTGTTGTTTTTGAAGCATAAACATGAGTATCAACATTAGTTTCGGTTAACACTGATTTGATTTCGGTCAGAGACTAATTAAACTTTCGTCAAGCTTGAGATTGTCAACTTTCGTGTTTTGTTGCAAAAAAAAAAGTAAATCTCACATATTAAACCTGTCAAGCTGTATGAACTAACACTGATCCAATGTTAAGTTCATATAAAATTTTACTTCCAACATATTGACCAACAGCAGGCCTGCAATTTTATTTTTCATCTTTCAGCAAATTTCCATGATTTTTTTCTATTTGTTCTTCAAGCCCAACTCAAAAAATGCAGAGCGAAATGACAACACTACAACTACATCCTGGACAAGGGAAGAAAATTATGATTTTAATTGGACTACATCATTGATACCGCGCCGGTTATCCTACATAACCAGCACGATCAAGAATCAACTTCCGGTGATGGAGTACAAATTTTCTGGCCTTGATGATGAGTGTGCGGTCTGCTTAAGTGTCATGGAAGCAAAGGAGAGCTCCGAAATTGTAGTCACGTTTTTCATAAAGAATGCCTTGATGCATGGATTGACGAGAATAATGTTACATGCCCACTTTGCAGAGCTGATTTAGGACACCAAAACTTGAGCAAGATGAACAACCAAGAAATGTCAGCACTACTACTATGGCAATTATAGAAAATTACGAGTTTAATTGGACAACTTCGTTACTGAAACCGCGCCTGTTGCCTTACAAAGCCAGCACAATCAAGAATCAATTACTGGTGATGGAATACAAAGTTTCCGGAGGCCATGATGCTGGTGAGTGCGCGATCTGCTTGAGTGCTCTGGAAGCAAATCAGTGTACGAGAAAACTCAGGAATTGTATTCATGTTTTTCATAAAGAATGTCTGGATGCATGGATTGACAAGAATAATTTTACTTGTCCACTTTGTAGAGCTGATTTATTTTTCCAAAATGCATGCAGCGGTTAAAATCCTGGAAGCGAATTAGCGAAGTGTAATACATACTGTTAATTAAGTGTTAGTTTAACAGATTTCCTAAAACTACAGACGTATTATATATAGTTCAGTAGCTGCTCGTTTATGTTAACTTTCTACTTGCGTAATTAGGACAGTAATTTGAGTCGAGCCAAGCCGGGGCGCAAAATTCTGACAATTTCGATTGAGGTCAAACTCTGCTTACCTATGCCCATACATATATTGACTTCATTTTCAGCATTGGAGAGTTTCTGTTTCTTGCTTTATTTGACTTCCGACTCAGAAAGTAGGGCACTTGGACGATTTTCTGTTAGAGAAAAATGGGATTGTCAAACCGAAATGTTGGAGGAAACAGGTGCTGATGCAATGTGATACCAAAGCAAGGTTTACAAATTTAAACATACGGACTCCTCTGTTCCGATCATAATATTAACTATTTTAATTGTTCCATTCATTTTGCAGCATTTTTATTGACGACAAATTTAGAAATACATCTAGTTGTATGATTTATCCTCTCTACTTGACTTCCATAAAATCTGCTCCATTTTCATATAATAAATCAGCTCTACAGAGTGGACAAGTAACATTGTTGTTGTCAATCCATGCATCAAGACATTGTTTGTGAAAAACATGACTACAATTATGGAGATCCCTTGTAAGCTCCTTTGCTTCCATAGCATTCAAGCACACTGCGCACTGCCCCTCCCTCTCGTCGGACAACTTGTACCATGTCACCGGAAGTTGTTTCTTGATTGTTTCGATTGTATACGATAAGGGACGTGGTATTAATGATGCAGACCAATCAAATTCGTAGCTCTCGTTGGGTGTAACAGTTGTAGAGTTGACATTGTTTTGCTCTAAGTTGGGATTTGCCATTATGCTACGACGAAAAGAGAAGTTTGAAGAAGCAGAAGAGAGTTGTGTGTGTTTTTATACCAACGAAAATAAATGTTTATTCCTTTTTTATATATATAATTTGGTGTCCAGGCCAGCTTCCGCTTCCGTACACCTGGACTAATCCGAAGAACTGCACACCGAGTAGATTCGATTTCATTGAGAGACACGGAAATAAGTAGACTACCATACTCGATTTCAGTACCAAACAGCTTCATACGGTACGTATGCAAAGACACGAGGAAAGTTGAATTGCCCGCCTGGAGACAGACTTGGGCGTTTTGTCAATTTGGGCAAGCATATGACGAAAGTTAGAGTAGAAATTAACAAAAAAACAGGTTAAAAACATAAAATTTCTTGGTGTGTCATCTAAGTTTTTTTCACAATGAGAAATATAATTTTGGAGCATTAGTATGTGAAAAGGCCTAGTTTCTTCATTGAACCCGATAATAACAATCGTAGTCTAACCAATACCAGGAGTACTATAATTTAGAGGAAATGGGCTATAACTGAAATTTTGGGCCTGGTTTTGTGACAGTTTGTCCCACAAAACTCAAGCAATTAAAAATATTTTCAAACAGGCTTTGAGGAAATTGGCCGCGATTAACCCATTTGTTATGGTTAGAATAATCCAACTAATAAGAATAACTTCATTCAAAGGCAAACAAATTTCTAAAAGTTTACAAATTCATGGTAGTCCACGAATAACGCGACACGAAATACTATTAAATTTTATTGTTTTTTATATTTTAAATACACGAAAGTACAAAACTAAGATATAATGTTGTGTGTTGATTTATCCTTTAAATACACATGAAATACACGATATAAATATAAATATATTTAAATATTATTATTAATAATAATATATGTATATTATTAGCATATGTATATTTAGTTGTATAATAATACATGATTTCATAAATACATATTTTTATTATACTTTTAAAACTTTAAATGTTCATGTTTAATTTATTTATATTTACTAGTTTAAAACTCGTGCAATTCACGGATTGTTTTTGATATTTTGTGTGAAATTTTTAACACATGAATTTAATAATTTTAAAATTTTAAAATTTTAATGATATGAATCGATAATAATTTTATATATGTTACCCGTAATAATTTTAGAAAAAAATAGAGATATTAATTTGAAATCAATCAATATACTTATATAAAGGAGAAGACGAGAGCGGTGAGGTGGCGCTCTCAAATCGCTTGAATCTATTTTTCTAATTTTCTCAAAATTTTGAATTAATAATACCAAAGATTAGAAAATGTCTCAATTTCCGTTTAAATCTCTACTAATAGAGGAAACTAAATATACAATTTGATACTAATAGAGGAAACTAAATATACAATTTAACTTTAAAATTTTCACTAATTGAGGAAAGTAAATATACAATTTTAATATTTTTACATTTAAAATTTTCACTAATGGAGAAAAGTAAATATACAATTTTAATTAGAAAATGTCTCAATTTCCGTTTAAATCTCTACTAATAGAGGAAACTAAATATATAATTTAACTTTAAAATTTTCACTAATTGAGGAAAGTGAATATACAATTTTAATATTCTTACATTTAAAATTTTCACTAATGGAGGAAAGTAAATATACAATTTTAATATTCTTGCATTTAAAATCAATATCAATCAATCAATATATTTATATAAAGGAGAAGACGGGGGCGTTGAGGTGGCGCCTCTAGAATCGCTCCGTTCTATTTTTCTAATTTTCTCAATTTTTCTCAATTTTTTATTTTAATAATTACAACTTCCTTTATTATTTTCGATTTTTGATAGAACTTTCTTTTATTATTTTCAAACTTGATAGAACTTTCTTTGATTTATAAAATTACAACTTACTTATTATTTTCGAATTTGTAGGCTTGATAGAACTTTCTTTTATTATTTTCAAACTTGATAGAACTTTCTTTGATTTAAAAAATTACAACTTCCTTATTATTTTCGAATTTGTAGGACTTGATAGAACTTTCTTTGATATTTTTTATTTTTATAATTACAACTTCCTTTATTATTTTCGATTTTGATAGAACTTTCTTTTATTATTTTCAAACTTGATAGAACTTTCTTTGATTTATAAAATTAAAACTTCCTTATTATTTTCGAATTTGTAGGTTTGATAGAACTTTCTTTTATTATTTTCAAACTTGATATAACTTTTTTTGATTTAGAAAATTACAACTTCCTTATTATTTTCGAATTTGTAGGACTTGATAGAACTTTATTTGATTTAGAATTTTTTTTTATTTAGAAAATTACAACTTCCTTATTATTTTCTAATTTTTAGGACTTGATATAACTTTCTTTTATTATTTTCAAACTTGATAGAACTTTCTTTGATTTAGAAAATTACAACTTCCTTATTATTTTCGAATTTGTAGGACTTGATAGAACTTTCTTTGATTTAGAAAATTACAACTTTCTTATTATTTTCTAATTTGTAGGACTTGATAGAACTTTCTTTGATTTAGAAGATTACAACTTCCTTATTATTTTCTAATTTGTAGGACTTGATAGAACTTTCTTTGATTTAAAAGATTACAACTTCCTTATTATTTTCGAATTTGTAGGCTTGATAGAACTTTCTTTTATTATTTTCAAACTTGATAGAACTTTCTTTAATTTAGAAAATTACAACTTCCGAATTTTTAGATCTTATGTTAATAATTGCAATTTTCTCTTTTATTATTTTCAATCTTGATAGAACTTTCTTTTAGAATATTTGAAACTTGATAAAACTTTCTTTTATTATTTTCAAACTTGATAGAACTTTCTTTTATTATTTTCAAACCTTATAGAACTTTTCTTTTTTAATACTTCTTGACTTTTAAACATAATGGATTTCCATGTTATTCACCTTACAAACACCTATAAATTAAAGTCCATTCATAACAAAAAAATCTACACCGAAACTTTTGTACATAGCTTCAAATTTTTACAACCATATTTACAATCAATACAACTATGGCCTACACCATGTTGGATGCTTTGAACGACAACAACTATACCTGGATGATAAGAGTACGAGTGTGTAGAATGTGGAAATCTGTCAATCCACATACCGAAGAACTGATCAGTCTTGACATGATTTTGATCGATGAAAAGATTATAAATCAATATACTTTTAACTTATTAGTTTGTCAAATTGTATGATATTATTAACTTTTCTAAGATATGTTGTGTGACAGGAAAATTTGATTCATGCTACGATCCCGAAGATTCTGGTCTCTCGGTTCAAAAATTTTTTAGAGGAAGGCTCCGTGTAGAGCATCAAAAATCTGAAAGTTGAAAGTTGTTTCAAGTACAGGGAAAGGAAATATAGACCACTATCACATGGGTCTAAATTGTTCTTCATACGCATAACGTTGCCTAAGAGATTGGAAGAAGGCATCGTCAACATATCACCGCATGGATTTTAGTTCATATGTCCGGATATGATTGATGCACGTATTAATGACACCAACATACTCTCAGGTTTTTGATGCAGTAATATATTAGAGTAATATATAAGTAATACTATTATATAAGTTATAATTCAAACTATGATGTTCTAATATTATTTTTTCTATGTTGATTTAGATGTTGTGGGCTGCTTGACCTACTTGGGTGACATTGAAGTTGTCAAAGGTTGGAAAAAAAGCGATCTCAAAATTGTCACAAATTATTAGTAAGTTATGCATTATATTAATTTTAATATAACTGTTAATTGTTTTTTATTGTTCTTGTAATTTTATATTATTTCTTCGGTTAACCCAATTTATTTGTTTTACTTATTTAATTTGTTCTAATTTTTTTTCTTAAACAGCTCCATCACCAGTACCATAACTTTGTGGGAAAAGTTGGCCGAGATAGTTGATACAAATTTATACAAGGAGGATGGTGGACCCTATATAATAATTGTCACATCTACCCAGATTAAAAAATTTAAAAGTAATTATCTTTATTAATGTTTTTATAATATATAATTTTAGAAATTGCACATATTTAAATCTATCTTATCTCGATTGAAAGAATATCATTAGATATTATACAAATATTTGTTTCATTGATATTATTGATTTAATTCTTATATTAGTTTTTTAACCATTTATTTACTCTTATATGCAGATACAATTAACTTTTCTACCAAAATTTAAATAATTTAAATTGATAATTTAAATAATTTTAAATAATTTTTATATTTTATTTGATAATTTAAATAATTTTGTAGATATTAATTTCACAATTTTTATTCTAATATTCTTTTTAATAACAAATATATTCTAATGTCGCTGCGAAGCGCGACTTAGTAACCTAGTACTATTATATAAAGGAGAAGACGGGGGCGATGAGGTGGCGCTCTTAGATCGCTTCGTTCTATTTTTATAATTTTCTCAATTTTTTGAATTAATAATATTAAAAATTCGAAAAAATCTCAATTACCTTTTAAATACTTACTAATATAGGAAACATATAATATTTTTGCATTTAAAATCCCTACTAATGGAGAAAGTAAATATACAATAGATCTTTACTAATGAAGGAAACTAAATATCACTAATGGAAGAAACTAAATATTCAATTATAATATTCTTGCCTTCAAAATATCTAAATTAGAAAAAAAGTGTATTACCTTACATTATTTTGAACTTTCCTCTATTATTATCTAAATATTCTCATAATACTTTTTTTATGAAATTATTATCGTAACATACTGTTCTCCTAAACTTTCTTTTTTTATGTAATATAATAGAAAATACAGGAACATTTTGGTAAATAAGAAGTTAATAAATTATATCGGTATTGCATAAGAAATTAAATAATTAATACCAAAAACTAGAAAAAATCTCAATTGCCTTTTAAATATTTACTAATGGAGAAAACTAAATATACAATTTCAATATTCTTGCATTTAAAATCTCTACTAATAGAGGAAGGTAAATATAATATTTTTGCATTTAAAATATCTACTAATAGAGAAAGTAAATATACAATAGATATTTACTGATGAAGGAAATTAAATATCACTAAAAGAGGAAACTAAATATTCGATTATAATATTTTTGACTTCAAAATATCTAAATTATAAAAAAAAAAAAGTGTTTTACCTTACATTATTTTAAACTTTTGTTATTATCTAAATATTCTCATAATATTTCTTTTCAAATGAAATTAACATCTTAACATTCTTTTCTCCTAAACTTTCTTCTTTTTTTATGTGATATAATAGAAAATACAGGAACATTTTGGTAAATAAGAAGTTAAAAAATTAAATCGGTCTTGCATAAGAAATTAAGTAATTAATACCAAAAATTAGAAAAAAAACTTAATTGTCTTTTAAATATTTACTAATGGAGGAAACTAAATATACAATTTCAATATTCTTGCATTTAAAATCTCTACTAATGGAGGAAAGTAAATATAATATTCTTGCATTTAAAATCTCTACTAATGGAGAAAATAAATATACAATAGATCTTTACTAATGGAGGTAACCAAATATTCAATTATAATATTTTTGCCTTCAAATATCTAAATTAAAAAAAAATGTATTACTTTACATTATTTTGAACTTCCCTTTATTATTATCTAGATATTCTCATAATATTTCTTTTCAAATGAAATTACCATCTTAACATTCTACTCTCCTAAACTTTCTTTTTTAATTTAATATAATAAGAAATACAAGAACATATTGGTAAATAAAAAGTTAAGAAATTAGATAAGATATAAGTTATTTGCTATTAGTGTTGATTAGGGGTGAGCGCGGATCGGATCGGTTCGGTTTTAGGTTAAAACCGAAACCGCATATCCTCGGTTTTTAAAATCGAAAACCGCAACCGAAACCGTCGGTTCGGTTTCGGTTTTAAAATGATCGGATCGGTTACAATCGGTTCGGTTTCGGTTTTAAAACCGCCTCAAATAAACATAACAAAATAAATAAAATGACTTCGAATTTTTAAGCTTTCAAAGTTACAAATTATTTTTTCGTCCAAAATAAACATACAAAGTTTTCATAATAAATTATTTAAGTCCAACATGATCCGAGAATAATGAAAATTTAACATGATCTTCAAAAATATTTTCTTTGAAATGTATATAAGACAATGTTAGAAATTCAACAATCTCGAGTCTATGTGAAGTCTTTGTATAAGTAAAGATTTTTTCCAGGAAAGCCAAGAAAAATCGTCACATCCAAAAATAAAGCAACATATAAAACACCTAGATATAGAAGTTTATTAAACTACATTTATTAATCAACTATTACAAATTAAAACTTCAAAAACAAGAACAAAATAATATAATTATTAAAAGGAATGTCATGATTTTTATTAATCTACTCTCATTACTCATAAAAATTGGTCTAGTAGAATATATAATATATTTATTTCTTTATTTTTATTAATCGGATCGGTTCGGTTTTTTTCGGTTCGGTTTGGACCTAAAACCGAAACCTCAAGAACGGTTCGGTTTTTTAATTTTCGGTTTCGGTTCGGTTTCAACTCGGTTTCGGTTTTTTACGGTTCGGTTTTTATCGGTTTCGGTTCGGTTTTTGTTTTAATTCGGTTTTTTGCTCACCCCTAGTGTTGATTGAGTTAAGACATGGATTAATAAGGAGGGGGATTCATCAGTTAAAATAATAGGCCGAGCAAGATGATTTTCATGTACATTCAGTTGTGAATTGATTTAAATGTTTATGTGTGTACGTTATTAGTTTTGAATTTATAGTTAAAAGGTGATACACTTGTATACAAGGTAACTCGAAAGTGGAGAATTCATCATGTCTTCAAAAACAAATTTTATCATTGTTTTTAACGTTTAGACAGTTATTGCTCTAATATGAGAAAAGATTATATCTTTTAGTAAAATATTTTATGTAATTCATACACGAAAATTCAAAGATAAAAATTGTATATTAAGAAATTTATAGTGTATGTATTTCTGTTAGAAATGAATACCACTAGAAACTAGACAGAGGGGGGGTGAATGGATAGTTTGATATATTTTTCGATCTTGAAAACTAAGTAAACAACTGTATGTGATTATGATATGTAATATGCAGAAAGTAAATAACACACACAATCACTTTAATCTACTTTGTATAAGCAAATTAAATACTACAGCTTTCCAGGAAATTCACAATCGAATTTCTGGCTTCTAAACAAGAACGATTTGAACTTGCTTGCTTACAGAGAAAAGAGCTTAGCAAATAACTATGTGTATCTCTCTTACAGCTTACAGTTGTGTGTGCACGATATATATATTTACCTATACAAACTAGGCACACACAATATTACACAGCTACCCCTTCTGAAAGTCCAACTTGTCCTGCCATAAGAAGTTCACTGTGTCAGGAAGGACCACCTGCTTTTCGGAGTCTTTCCCGTTTCTGTAGCTGCTTGTCTCTTATCTTTCTCTCCAAGTTTAGCTGTAGATTTGCCATCTGTTCTTTGGACCACCTTGCCAGAACAAATGCTTCAGTATTTGTCTCCTTTGATTCTTGGTTCTGTACCTTGATTTGTCTTGTTATAAACGGCTAAGTGTTGATATCGTGAACTCCACTTTATCCCTGACTATGCGATCTCCCTTGTGAGGACTACGCGATATAGCCTTTGAAGACTTTGCGACATAGGTCATTTGACGACTATGCGACATAGGTCATTTGATGACTATACGACATAGGTCATTTGATGACTATGCGACATAGGTCATTTGATGACTATGCGACATAGTGCTTCTGAGGACTTCACGATCTAGGCTCCTTTGACTTTGCTGACTTCAACACTTCACGACATGTGTCTTGAGGACTTCTCGACATAGTACAAAATGGACTATGCGATATAGTACTTCACGACATGGATATTGGTGACTTCACGACATAGCTTTCTTTTGACTTTGCTATATAATGCCTTAGACAAATTCCTGCAACTTATTTCTTCATAGCCTTATTCAACTCTATCCTGCTGCATGAACACTTCTGAACTTCTACCAGGATAATTATTCAATGGCCTATATACAATCTAGATGCAAGAAACTTTACTAAGCTCATTATAAGTCTGAGCATACATGATCAAACTAATGTTCATGAGAACAAGACAAGTACATTTAGAGACCTATACTATATCCCAGTGATAGAAATCACTAGGTCATGTAGTGTGACATAGTCACATAGTGTAGGCTTGTTAATAGTGGTATTCAGACATGTCTTGAGCCTAACAATCTCCCCCAAATTGTGAGTAAGATCCTTAGGCACAATTTCATGTCTGATAACAAGCCTAACTTACATAAAAGGAAATTTTAGTAACAGAAAGAACAATTCATGAACCTTGAGATCAGAAATTTGATTACATAGAAAAATTGAAAGCTTACAGATTACTTTTGTTGCTCAGCAGCTTCAGCTTCCAATTGCTTCTCTAGCAAATCATCATATATCTTCTTTTTCCTTATTTCTTCTTTTCTCTTCATGTCAATGATGGCTTCTTGAATTTCTTCTCTTGCAATCAGTTCTTCAATGAGAGGTGAGCCTTCCAGGTCATCAATTGCAGCTTTGAGTGCACTTTCTACATATGAGTCCAGAAACTCCATCCTTATTTTGCTTTGGCCCCCATGTGAGTTTTTGTACTCCACAATGTAAGGATTTTGTTTGACCCTGCACATCCCTTTCTGCCTTAGCTCCTTAGCCCTCTCTTCCATCTCAGCCATTTCTTTCTCTTTCTGTATGTTTTTCTTTTCATTCTCTTTCCTCATGTTTTCTTCATAATCAGCATGCATTTTCAAGTACCTGGCAATATCTATCTTCCATGTCCTTTCATCCTTTTCTTCAAAATTCAGTAAGGCATTTATCCTTTCAAGCTCATACTTATAGAAATATTGCCAGCTTCCTTGCTTCATTATTCTTTCTCTTCCATCAGTGTATTTGATATCTAGATGATCCAACCTCACTTTGACTTCAAAGATCCTTTGAGCCCTCAAAAATGCTAGGGCATCTTCATCATAGTCCTCATCTAGTGGAAGCACATTGATGCCAATAACATTTGTGAGTTTTCCAGTCTTCTTTGTTATCCTTATCCTTTTGGGTACACTCTTGATCTTCAAATGCTTCACAAGAGATACCTTTCTTGAACAAGGAGAATTAGTCTTCAGTGCCACATCACTTGGAAGTAGCTTCATTCCTTTCCCCTTCATCCACTGTAACACTCCACTGGCTGTGACTTTGTGGAAGTGTTTTCTTGAGATTATTTTAGTGGCTTCATCTTTCATCTGTGGCAATTCAGGTTCAGAAGTCATGGATAATGATTTTGGAGGATCATTGCTAACAGTACCCACCCTAGACTTAGAGTCTTGTGTTGTGGTTAAAGTACTACTAGCAATGTCCTTGACTTGCTGAATTCCACTCCTCGTTCTCTTCACTGTCTCCTTTGCCCCCTTTGTGTCATCACCATCATCTTTAGATTTCTTGGAAGATTTGCTCCTGCTGCTGTCACTTGGTCCATCCTTATTACTCCTTGAATGAGATCTCCTCCTGTAGGTTTTCTCCTCATCATCATCCTCCCCATCCTTCTTCATGTTCTTTTCTTTGATAGATTCAGGCAAAACACCATGAATCAGAAAAGATTGTAGAATGTTAATCATCTCTAATTCCTCTGCTGTCTTGACTCCTTTCTTTGCTCTCAGCATTTGCAGCACTTGATTGATCTTTGAGTTATTCTTCATTTGCAAATCTTTGGGAATGACTAGTTGGTCAATACTTCTGACTTTGGATAGACTTTGAAAAATTACTGTCCTTGGCTTGGGTATGACCTCAGGCAGTCTTTGATTTTGGTTCAACTCCAAGTCATTATAAAGACTTTCATTGTTAGCCCCACTCCTTTCAATCAACTCCAGAATTATTGACACTTCAGTAAACCTCAGTTTCTCTAGAGTTTGAAATGCTAAGTGCCACAAGCAGTTGTCCTTGCACACCATGATTATTTCTCTCAGATAAACATCCCTGATTTTCCTTACTGCAACTGTGAAGTACTTGATACCTTCCCTGAGCTTCTTTCTGTACACTTGTGCATCTCCTTGAGCATTCTTGTAGGTGGCTTTCAGAAACTCCAGGAATGCCTCATCATGATAGATGTTAGAGTTGGCAACTTCCTGTAGCTTGGCCTCAGTGATAAGTGTAGCTTGGGTAGGTTTAGCAATTGGAGTAGGTATAGCAGGTTGAGAGGTTAAGATGTCTTTAGGCATTGTGGATGGATAGAATGTTGTGGTTACTGTGCTTTTCTGACCTTGTGCATTGATGACCTCTACAGGGGGAAGATTGATTGGCTTTATTGTCTCTTCAATAAGCTTGCCCTTAAGTTTTGATTGCTTGGCAGGTGCTCCCCCTGTCTTTTTCACATTGACCTCCTTTCCTTTCTCCCCCTTAGGCTTGGGATCAGACAAGATGTCTTGAGCTTCCCCAGGAATAGGCAGGTTGAAAGATTTCATCATTGAGGTCATCATTTGTTGCTGCACCAGCAAGATGTTTGTTGTGTTGTTGCCTTGAGCATCTAGCTTGTCATTGAGGTGGCTTAGAGATGCAGAGAGCATTCTGTTTTCATCTTTGAGAGAGGCCACTTCCTTTTCTAAGCCATCCACCTTGGAGAATAATTGTTGAGACTTGAAGGAGTTTAGAGATTGATCTTTGACCCTGGCAAAGTCATATTTAGAGATGTCTGACAGAGGGACTTCATCCACCAGCTTATCACCATACTGGTTTTTCCACATGACATTTAACATAGCATTGGTGGTGATGGTAGATTTTGCTTGATTTTCCAGTGTAGAAGCCAGTTTCTTGATGTTGTCTGTGACCATGGCAAGAGTCACATCCATCATGGACACATTGGAGGAGGTTTTCTGGACTTCTTTGAGGATACCATCCACCTTGGGAAAATCAGAGAGATAAGAGTTTCGTAGCTTGGTGAGGGATCTGTCTGTCTCCTCCTGAATAGAAGAAATCTCTGATTGAAGCCCTTTCCCAAGATAATGCAGAGCCTTCAACTGGTTCTTGTACACATCATTCACAGCTTCATATATGGCAACAGGAGAAAGATCCTTAGCATTTGAGCCTAGAGAGGTGAGGTATTCTTCTCTCACAAAAGCCAGGGCATCCTTGAGCTTGAGAGTCCTCTTAGCATCCAACCAGGCATCCACATTCCCTTCTGGTTCAGCTGTATCCACAATCTTCTCCTGTTGAGCTTCAACATCCTCCTTATGGCAGAGCAGGATAGCTTCATAATCAGCATTTGGAAGGTTGGAGGTGAGGAGATGTTGAGCTATCTTTGAGAACTCATCAATCTGTGCCACATGGAGATCCTGTATGGCTTCTTCTGTCATTTTGGAGGGCACAGATGATGATCCTGAAGGCCTGTCATGTTGCACAGGCTTCAGCCATTCTGACATTGTGGCCTGAGCCAAGTGAGAGCTAGTGCTAAGCACTTCATGAGATGTGTGAGTTTGAGTTTCCTCCAGCCTTGGAATGGCTGTAGGGTCTGATGTTGTCTCCATTGAAATGGGATGTGGTACAACATCAGCCCTATTTGTCTGTGAAGACATTTCCACATCCCTAAGGATGGGAGAATTAGGCACAGAGTCTCCAGTGAAAACTGGTGAATCCTCCATGTTTGTGTTGGTGTCATTAGGATATGCCTCAGCATGCATTCCCTGACCAACCAAATGTGGGTCCTGAGTGGTGAGCACAGTGTCAAGCACCATGTCACTTGAAGTTGGCTCAATCACAGGGCTGGATTGTGATTGATCAAGGGCAAGATTGTCATGAGAATGACTCTCTTGTTCAGAAGAAATTTTAGTGGAAGAATCTGAGAGAGAAGTGGGGTTCAGATTAGATTTGGGCAACTCCCCCTGAGAAATAGGAGGAGTTTCAACATTGATGTGCTCTCCACTTAGTGTATGATCACCCTTATCACTCCTAGGATCAAGAGTGAGGTCTTGACCCTGTGCAGACTCTTTACAACTTGCAGTGGGGAGGCTGCTCTTTTCAATGCCCATGACCTGTTGAGAGGCCATAGACAGTAGCAGGTGTACCCCTTTTTCCACATCTGAATCCTGTTGGGAGGATTCAGTGGTAGCTTTAGATTTTGACTTCTTCTTTGGTCTGGTGAGAGGTGACTCAGGAATCTCACTTGCTAGTTCTACAGATTCATGGATAATAGCTAGGGTTCTCTTCTTCTTTTTTTTAGGAACATCAACCTTTTGAGAGATTGATGCACTTGGCTGACTAGACTCTACAATGGTGTTTACAGTGGGGTTGCTGGATGGGATAGGGAGGCTTGGGTTAGACTGTGAAGCTCCTTCAGTCTCAGCCTCCCCTGTCCAGGAAAGAGCATGGTATATGGGCTTATCAAGTGGATAAGACGCGAATGTGTCCTGCATATGCTTGGTCACACTCAAGATCACATCCACTTGATTCCTTGTGTCCAATGAACCAAACAGAATCTTGGACATGGACTTGGAATAAGCCAACTTTGATTTATCAATACCCTCCAAGTCATGGACATTAGCATCAAGATAATTTAAAATAACTTGAAGAAAGCGAGGGTAAAAGATGTCATTACCTCTTCCACGGACTGTCCTCCCTAGCCTTTGAGCCAATTCCTTGAGGATTATTGCTCCAACATTGATTTCCTGATTGTGGGCTAGGGAATAGGCCAGCTTCACAGCAATGTGACTGATATGGTCCCATCCTGTCTTTCTGCAAAGGAACACCTTCTGGAGTGCATCAAATAGGAATGACCACTCCCTTCTTACAAATTTCTTGTTCAGCTTTCCGGTATCTATCTCATCTGCATACCGAATGAAGGTCATGAAGTCTACAATTTGAGCATCTGTAGCTTCTTGGTCATGACCCTCCACCTTGAACCCTAATGCTTCATTTATCTCCTTCTCCCCAAACTGGAAGTGTTTGCCTCCAATTGAACAAGCTATCTCCTGGAACGAAGTTCCATCTTCCCTGGCCATTGTAGAAACCAACGCCGTTCGCCAAAATCCTTCCAATACATCAACATACAACGTGGGGTTCAAGGTTAGGGCTTGGCTGAGGTAGGAATCGTTCAGGAACCGTACAAAACACTTGTACCTGGGTTTAGCCTCAGCCTCAGAGGGAATGGTGAGAAGATTTGTTTCTTTGGGGATGGTTAAAGGAATAGAGGATGATACTGTTTGAGATTTGGGTGCCATTTCAAGAGAGAGAGTAAGAAAGAGAGTAGAGAATTTGTGCTTAGGTTAGAAAGTTTGAGAGCAATAGACAAGATGAAAAGATGCAAACGGTTAGAAAAAGGTATTTATATGATAGAGACACTGCGATATGGAGTTATGAATGTGTACAGTCTATCTGTATGTCGTGAAGTCAGAAATGGCCTGTACCGCAAAGTCTTGCAAAGTATATCGCATAGTCTCAAGAATGAACTAAGTCGCAAAGTCCTCAAGATGAAAGGATTGGGGAGACTTTGCGATATAGTAGAAATACCCTGTCTAAAGCTCTCTTTTAGGAATTTGAAGCATTTTGTCAGACTTTATCAAATTTTGAAATAAAATTAATTTAAATCAAAATTCTGTCAAATGTGGAGACTTGTCGATATAGTTATTCTAAGTCGCGAAGTCATAAAATTAACTATGTCGCAAACTCATGAAATGAACTATGTCGCGAAGTCTCACAATCTCAACAGTTTGCGATATAAGTCTGTTTAATTTGAACTATGTCGTGAACTCTGAAAATCATCTATATCGAGATGTCTCAAAAGCTCACAACTCCACTAACAAATATGATTTTGAAAAATATGCAGTAAAATACTGAAATATTTATAAATCATATCTCAGCTAATTTTCACTCCAAACAAATAGATCATTTAAATACAGTGAAAATTTACTGCTGCAACAATTAACCAGCATGTTTACTTAGAACAACTGAATGAAGGGTTGAGCATTCCAATTTCACTCACAAGTCTGTTGAAGACTGCTTCATTCAGAGGTTTAGTAAATATGTCAGCTAATTGTTTCTCAGTTGGAACATAAGAGACTTCTATGGTACCATTTGCAGCATGTTCCCTAATGAAATGGTACCTGATCTCAATGTGCTTTGTAGTAGAATGATTAACAGGATTGGCAACAATGGATATTGCACTAGTATTATCACACATCAGAGGAATGTGTTCTAACACTAGTCCATAATCCATGAGTTGATTTCTAATCCAAAGCAATTGAGCACAGCAACTTCCAGCAGCAATGTATTCAGCCTCAGCTGTGGATGTTGCTGTGGATTGTTGTTTCTTACTAAACCAGGACACTAACCTTTGACCTAGGAATTGACAGCTTCCAGAGGTGCTCTTCCTGTCAATTCTGCATCCAGCATAATCAGAATCTGTATAACCAACCAGGTTGAACCCAGTGCCCTTTGGATACCATAGCCCAAGATTAGGAGTCCCCTTCAGATATTTGAAAATTCTTTTGATGGCCATCATGTGAGATTCCTTGGGATCAGACTGGAACCTTGCACAAAGGCATGTGACAAACATGATGTCTGGCCTGCTAGCTGTGAGATAGAGTAGGGATCCAACCATTCCTCTATAGACCTTGATATCAACTCTCTTGCCTTTCTTGTCTTCATCCAGCTTGATTGCAGTAGACATAGGAGTTTTAGCTGGGGATGACTCTTCTAAACCATATTTCTTTAAAAGATCCTTGACATACTTAGATTGGTTTATAAAGATGCCATCCTCCCTTTGATGTACTTGCAGGCCTAGGAAGTAGGTTAACTCTCCCATCATACTCATCTCATATTTACTTTGCATCAACTTGGAGAACCTTTCACAGAGTTTTTCATTTGAAGAGCCAAAGATGATATCATCCACATAGATTTGAACAAGAATGATATCATTTCCATGCTTCTTGAAGAATAGGGTTTTGTCAATTGTACCCCTGGTAAATTGATGCTCAAGAAGGAATTGAGATAGAGTTTCATACCAGGCTCTTGGTGCCTGTTTGAATCCATAGAGTGCCTTGAGCAGTCTATACACAAAGTTTGGGAAGTCTTCACTTTCAAAGCCAGGTGGTTGAGACACATAAACTTCCTCAGCAAGATCACCATTGAGAAAAGCACTTTTCACATCCATTTGATACACCTTAAAATCTGAGTGAGCTGCAAAAGCCAGGAAGATTCTTATGGCTTCCAGTCTAGCTACAGGTGCAAATGTCTCATCATAGTCAATGCCTTCTTGCTGACAATAACCTTTGGCAACCAGCCTTGCTTTGTTTCTGACTACCACTCCTTCTTCATCCATCTTGTTCCTGAACACCCATTTGGTGTCAATAACATTCTTTCCTTTTGGAGGTGGCACTAGTTCCCATACCTTGTTTTTCTCAAATTGATTCAACTCTTCTTGCATGGCAACAATCCAATCAGAAATCTTCAAAGCTTCTTCAATTAATTTAGGTTCCTCTTGTGACAGAAAGCAGCTATACAGACAAGTATTTAATGTTGCCCTTCTTGTTCTAACTCCCTCACTAGGATCTCCAATGATTTGATCCCTAGTGTGGGCTCTGTCCCATTTCCTTGTGTGTCCCTGTTCATTTCCTTGATCTGTTCCAATCTCATTTTGGTTGACAGTTGCATTCTCTTCTTCTCCCCCTGTGTTTGTGAATCCCTGCACAGGTGTTTGAAGAAGATTGTCAACTTCAAGAATTTCATTTTCTAGAACAGTTTGAACAGGGGGTTCATCTTCACTTTCAGAATCCTCAAGATAACCTTGATTCTCAAATCTCAATAGCACACTGTCTTGATCACTTGTTTTCAGTCCTGGAGTTTTCTTGTCATCAAAGGTAACATCCATGCTTTCCATGACTTTGTGTTGCTCAGGTACAAACACTCTGTATGCTGTCCTTTCCAGAGAGTATCCAATGAAGATACCTTCAAATGCCTTAGCATCAAATTTTCCAACATGCTCAGAGGTATCTTTCATCACAAAGCACTTGCTTCCAAACACATGCAGGTGCTTGAAGGATGCTCTTTTTCCAGTCATTAATGAGTAAGGAGTTTTGCCAGACTTCTTATTGATTAATGTTCTATTTTGCACATAGCATGCTGTGTTAACAGCATCAGCCCAAAAGCTAGTGGGTAGCTTTGCATCCAGCAGCATTGTCCTTGCAGCTTCAATGAGAGTTCTATTCTTTCTCTCAACTACTCCATTTTGTTGAGGTGTTCTAGGAGCTGAGAATTGTTGAGAAATTCCTCTATCTTTGCAAAACTCATACAATGTTGAATTTCTGAACTCAGTCCCATTATCACTTCTCAAAGCAACTACAGAGGCACCAGTGCTTTGTGCTTCTTTATCAACTCTCTTGATATGCTCTATTATGACTTGGGGTGCTTCATCCTTGGAGAATAGGAATTCCACCCAAGTATATCTTGAATAGTCATCAACCATCACTAGAGCATATTTCTTTTTGGAAAGGGACATTACATTCACAGGGCCAAATAAGTCCATGTGAATTAGTTGCAGAGGTTTTGAGTTTGTATTGAGCAACTTGTTCTTGTGACTTGATCTTTTAATCTTCCCTTTCTGACAAGCTTCACATGCTCCATCTTGCACAAACTCCAAGGCAGGCAAATCCCTGATGAGTTCTCTCTTGGTTAGAGAGTTCATTGCCTGAACATTCAAGTGAGACAGTTTCTTGTGCCACAGCCAGAATTCCTCATTTGTGGCTTTTGTGTAGAAACAACAAATTTCTCCCTTATCTGCAGCCTTGAGATTAGCTACAAACAAGCTTCCTTTCTTCACACCAGTTAGAACAACTTCACCACTTTCCCTTTTTGAGATTGAACAAAGGTCTTCATCAAATTCCACTTTGAAGCCTCTGTTGGTAAACTGTCCAATACTCAAGAGATTATGCTTCAGTCCTTCAACAAATGCTACATCTTCAATAATGACATTTCCAGATTCAACACTGCCATATCCCATTGTATAACCAATGTTGTCATTTCCAAAGGTTACTGATGGGCCAGCCTTTTCCTCAAAATGTGATAGCAGGGCTATATCACCAGTCATGTGACTTGAGCATCCACTGTCCAAGATCCATATGACTCTTTTATTCCTGTTGCCCTGCATTCACAAAGTGACTAAGTTGTTTTTGGTACCCACACTTGGTAGGGTCCAGATGATTTAGAAACATTTTGATTAATAATTCTTCTGTCATGAATTGCATTTCTCATAGTAGGAGACTTCACTTTTTCTGTGGCTTTGGAGTTTACACTCTTAGGCTCACATGAAGTTTTCACCCTCTCAACCCTGATTGGGGACCCTGTCCTATGAGAATGTATGTGTGTGTGTGATTCACCAGATTGTGCAGAGTCAAGTTTATGTTTAAGAGATAAACAGTTAGCAATCACAGTCACATAGCATGTCATGCAGTTTGGCTTACCACAGAAAGAATCATGACTAGAATTTATGCTAGCAGAAAGGTTACTTAGGTTATCAACTTCAACAATTTCAAGCTTACTACACTTATGAGTCAAATGATTAACAGATAGGCATTTTTGACATTGTTTCCTGGGAGCATTTGGCACATAAGCATAGTTGTTTCCTTTGTTAACACCAACTTTACCATTTCTGTTTTGTTTCCTTTTCTTAGCAACTTCTTTCTTTGCTTTAGGACTCTTGACAAGATTGTCTTTGGTCTCTTTCTGATTGACAAGTTCAGGAAAGGAAGAAGTGTTCTTAGCAGCCTCATCTTCTTCAAGTAGTTGTTGCTTGATGATCAGTAGTTCCTCATCAAACTCAACAACACTCTTCCTGAAGATGGGCTGTTCAACACTTGACAGAATGGTTGGGGCATTTTTGTTTGTAAAAGTTTCCTTTCCTTTGCCCTTGACTTTCTTCCTTCCCTTGTCATTATCATAGTCAAAACCAACTCCAACCTTGCAATCTTCAGTGTGTTCCTTGTGGTAGGTTTGAATAAGTTCAGAGGAGTTTTTGAAGCTTCTTAGTTTCAGTTCAGTTTCAGCAATTTGTTCTCTAAGAGCATTCTCTATCTGCTCAGCACAAATCACTTTGTTTTTAAGATACTCAACCTCCTTTTTCAAACCATCCAGGTTCACAACCATTAACTCAAGTTGCTCATTCTTTTCTGTAAGCTCAACATTCTTAGCAGTTAGTCTGTCAATTTCTTCATTAGCCACTAACATGCTAGTATGAATATTAAACATCTCAGTGCTCATATCTTCAACAGTTTGCTTATATTGAAGGGGAGTCATATCAAGAGAAGTAAGAATAGGTACCTGACTTGAATCACCTTCATCAGAGAATGCCATCAAGGCATAGTTTGAGTACTCTTGTTCTTCTTCTTCATCAGAGTCATCCCAGCATTTTCCCTCAGCAATAAAAGCTTTGCCCTGTTGTTTCTTGAGTAGAGCCTCATACTTAGCTTCAAGCTCTAAGTATGCTTTGTCCTTCTTGACTTGTTTAGGCTTTTTGCACTCAGTGGCAAAATGCCCAAGTTCATTGCAGTTATAGCACCTTATCTTGGTCCTATCCACACTTCCTGTCTTGTATCCACCTTTAGCAGCACCAGCAATCCCTTTTCCTTTATTGAAGGTGTTTGAGCCACTAGATCCACCAGTGTTTCCATTATTGAACTTGGACCTAAATGGCTGCTTTCTTTTAAACCTTATGTTAGGATACCTCCTAGCCATATAAGCAAAAGATTTGTTTTCCATTTTGTCCAGCTCATCTATACTGTAGAACTCATCCTCTTCAGGTAAATCATACACAACCTGAGTTTCATCACCAGTGTCTTCAACTTCTAGTTCCTCAATCTTGACCTGACTGATTTTAAGAGAGTCCATTCTTTGACTTAGGTTGTCAGCAATAAGTGCACAGGAGGTATTAGCCACTAACCCTTGCTTTGCTTGAATAGATCTCTTTTGAAACAGCTCTAACTCATATGTCTTTAAAACACCATACAACACATCAAAACCAATCTTTGTCAGATCTCTTTCTTTAAGGGAAGAAATTCTTGGTTCCAAGTGATCTGGCAGAGTTAGTAGAAACTTCATATTGAGCTCTTCTGTTTCATAGTGTTTGTCATAGAGTTTGAGCTCGTTTATCAGCTTGTTGAATCTCTCAAACACTTCTGTGATTCCCTCTTTTGGCTGAGCCATGAAGGCTTCATATTGTGAAACAAGAATCTGCTTCTTGTTCTTTCTTACCTCAGTAGTTCCTTCACAGAGCACTTCTATAAGATCCCACATCCTCTTGGCACTAGTACAATGAGCAACAGTGCCATACATGTTGAAGTCCATAGATTCACAAATGATAAGTTGAAGATGTCCATCCAATGCCACTTTTTCCTTTTCAGGATCAGTGTATTTTAAGGGATCTTTGGGCACATGTTTTGCTGGTATAATCTCAGTGCCACTGGTTGTTTCACCAATCTCGATCATTGGAATGAAGGGACCATGCTTTAGAATATCTAAATACATGGGGTTAGAAGCTTTGATGAAAAGCAACATCTTCTTCTTCCATAAACTGTAGTGCTCCTTGTTAAAGGGAGGAATCTTGATACTGCTTAGTTTCTGTGAACTCATTCTTGATCTTTTCCTGTTTGTACGTTAACAGCCTACTCTCTGATACCACTTGTTAGAAATGAATACCACTAGAAACTAGACAGAGGGGGGGTGAATGGATAGTTTGATATATTTTTCGATCTTGAAAACTAAGTAAACAACTGTATGTGATTATGATATGTAATATGCAGAAAGTAAATAACACACACAATCACTTTAATCTACTTTGTATAAGCAAATTAAATACTACAGCTTTCCAGGAAATTCACAATCGAATTTCTGGCTTCTAAACAAGAACGATTTGAACTTGCTTGCTTACAGAGAAAAGAGCTTAGCAAATAACTATGTGTATCTCTCTTACAGCTTACAGTTGTGTGTGCACGATATATATATTTACCTATACAAACTAGGCACACACAATATTACACAGCTACCCCTTCTGAAAGTCCAACTTGTCCTGCCATAAGAAGTTCACTGTGTCAGGAAGGACCACCTGCTTTTCGGAGTCTTTCCCGTTTCTGTAGCTGCTTGTCTCTTATCTTTCTCTCCAAGTTTAGCTGTAGATTTGCCATCTGTTCTTTGGACCACCTTGCCAGAACAAATGCTTCAGTATTTGTCTCCTTTGATTCTTGGTTCTGTACCTTGATTTGTCTTGTTATAAACGGCTAAGTGTTGATATCGTGAACTCCACTTTATCCCTGACTATGCGATCTCCCTTGTGAGGACTACGCGATATAGCCTTTGAAGACTTTGCGACATAGGTCATTTGACGACTATGCGACATAGGTCATTTGATGACTATACGACATAGGTCATTTGATGACTATGCGACATAGGTCATTTGATGACTATGCGACATAGTGCTTCTGAGGACTTCACGATCTAGGCTCCTTTGACTTTGCTGACTTCAACACTTCACGACATGTGTCTTGAGGACTTCTCGACATAGTACAAAATGGACTATGCGATATAGTACTTCACGACATGGATATTGGTGACTTCACGACATAGCTTTCTTTTGACTTTGCTATATATTGCCTTAGACAAATTCCTGCAACTTATTTCTTCATAGCCTTATTCAACTCTATCCTGCTGCATGAACACTTCTGAACTTCTACCAGGATAATTATTCAATGGCCTATATACAATCTAGATGCAAGAAACTTTACTAAGCTCATTATAAGTCTGAGCATACATGATCAAACTAATGTTCATGAGAACAAGACAAGTACATTTAGAGACCTATACTATATCCCAGTGATAGAAATCACTAGGTCATGTAGTGTGACATAGTCACATAGTGTAGGCTTGTTAATAGTGGTATTCAGACATGTCTTGAGCCTAACAATTTCGAAAATATCATGTTAAGATTTATTCTACTGAAGAATTTATTTAGTTTGTGCATTTTTAACAAAATTCAATAAGTCGGTGCATCTATAACAAAAGTTATACAAGAATAAGAAACATTGAGAAGAGGTCATTAATTTTTTTTTAAAGGAAGAGGTTGTTGTTGTTTTTGTTGTTATTTGTTTTGACAAAAAGAGATCATTATTAATAAAAAAATTCTCCCACCAACAAAAACTCCCAGCAACAAAAAGGATGTTTGTTCATATTTTTTGATTTTTTTCTTACTGGGAGTAGATTTGGAGGTAGTGAAAATTTTAATAGCTCTGAAGGTATAATTGCAGTTTTTGATTAAACGATCTAAAACTTTTATATATATATATATATATATATATATATATAATATATATATAATTCAAAACAAAAATTAATTTTATATTAGAAATATTATTTTATTTAAAAACGTATTTTGTAGAATATATTTTGAGAAAATTTAGAGATATTATTATAAAGCCGCTGCGAAGCGCGGCTTAGTAAACTAGTTATAGAATAAATGATATGTTTTTAGCTATATGTCTTAATTAGAATATGTATGTAAAATAGTTTAGCCCGTTATCATTAATTTTAAATAAAAAAGGCTCATAAAAATTAAAATAAATAGCCCTTAAAGTATAGAAAGCTCGGTCTAAAATATCGACTAAAAATTTAAATTGACTTGATAATATTTATATGTATGTTATTCGTAAATTTTAAGGGGGGAAGAAAAATTCACCGCCCAACTACCAAAATGTTAATATTTCAATTTTAATAATATAGTATAATTTTAAAATTAAAAGGAGTACACCAAGTTATGAAAGTACATAAAATCGTATAATAAAATTTTAATAGAAAAACCATAAGAAATTTAAAAAAGTAGACCAAAGTTATTAAAGTACATAATGCCCGACCCAAATATAATATGTTTTAATAAAAAAAAATTCATAAAAAATTAAAAAGAGTAGACCCAAGTGATCATGGTACATAAAACTGTATAGTAAGATTTTAATAGGAAAATCCTATAAAATTGAAAGAGTAAAATTAAATAATTAAAATACATAAAATCCGGCTCAAAATAACTATTACCATTCATTCAACTATCACATTTTTTATGTTTCATCTTTAATAATACTAGTTTAAAACCTGTGTGATGCACGGATTGTTAATTGTTATTTTATTATTATTTTTTAAAATTGTATTTGTTAAAAAAATAAGTAGGCATGTTAAAATAGCTAAACACTTTTAATTAATTAAAAACATTAAAACAAAATTTAAAATAAATAAGTAAGGGTTTGCTCGTTATATTTTTGGAAAATGAGGGGTTTTAGTATTGAAAAATAAAAAATGTAACATATATTTAGTTTAAAAGGGTAAATGCCCGTGATATTTTTGGAAAATAAGGTTTTAAAATTTAATAATTTAAATTATTTAAATACGTTTTAAAAAAATAAGTAAAGGGTTTCTCCGTGATATTTTTAGAAAAAAAATGAATTTTAGTGAGAAAAATAGAAAAAGTAAATTGAAAAAAGCAATTTCCCGTGATATATTTAGAAAATGAGGGACATTGTTAGAAAAAATCTATAATGTGTTTTAGCTGAAAAGGTAGTTGGTTATAAATAGGTATTTGATTATTTATATTTTAATATTTTTTGTAATTGCATTTGTTAAGAAAAATAAGTAGGCATGTTAAAATAGGTAAACTTTTAAAAAAAATAATTAAAATATTAGGTTTAAAAATAAATAACTAAAGGTTTGTCCGTGATATTTTTGGAAAATGAGGGGTTTTAGTAAGGAAAAATAGAAAAACTAACCTGTTTCAGTTAAAAAGGGTAATTGCCCGTGATATATTTGAAAAAGTAGGGAAATTTGTTAGAAAAAATTTAAAAAAATGTATTTTAGGTGAAAAGGGTAATTGGTTATAAATAGGTAATATTATTATTTAATAATATATTTCTATAAATAAGTAAGGTTAATTAAGTAAAAACACAAATTTAAGAAAGGGCAATTAAGTAAAATCACAACGTACCATACCGATCAACCAAACTTTTAATGTTTCGTATATTATATAATAGTATTGATAGTAAGTATAAATATATAATTTAACACAAAAATACGACATAAAAAAATAAAAATATATAAATTCTTAGAAAAATATGTACACACCCTTCCTTTATAAATGCACCCCTTTTGTTGGAATTGAGATGAAACTACAGTATCTCTATTATATTTAACAACAATATTGTATCTAACAATACATTTGGAATTAAAAATATATATGAAAATATTTTAATCTAAAACTCAATAAATGTTGTGCATCTATAAATTAAATTTAATAAGCTTAGAGCATCTATAATGGTGTTGGCTAAAATCATATAACATACGGATTATGTAAAATTTGTTGAACTTGTAAGGTATTGTGCTCCAATGGAGTTGGCTATATGAGTTGCCTATATTTTAAAAATAGAATGTTATTATTATTTTAAGTTGTTAACAATAGAATATATAATTAGAATATGGTAACAGATGAGGTGAAGTTTTACTAGAGGTCCTAGAGGTTCGACAAAAATAGTCAATATGAAGTGGTTGGCTATATGTTTGACTAACAGTAATGTTCTATTGGAGTTTATATGTTTGGTAATGTTCTATTGGAGTTTATATGTTTGGCTAACAGTAATGTTCCATTGGAATTGAGAGAATTATACATATTCTCTAAAAAATTTATTTAGAGACCGTCGGAGATGCTCTTCCGATTTTCTTGGTGGATGATAGTATTAAAATTTTTACATTTGAGTATACAATAACAAAACACGTGATTTGTGGGATAAATTCAATTGTAACCCAAATATCCCTAGACAACTTTGACCTATAATTTAAAAAAATCGAAATTCCAACCCAACTTGATCAAACTCAATCCCAAAAACAAGACCAAAACTCACCCACACACCACACGACCATACCACCAATAACCCTCAAAGGCTCAAATCCTTATCATAAAATCCAAACACAAACTCATAAATCAAATCAACAACTCCCCCTAAACATCTGATCCCAAACACCCCTAAATTTTCAACCACTTATCCTCGTAATCCCCCCTCTTATCCACCCTCAAATACACAAAAATTATGTATAACCCTCATTTCATCATACCCTAATATGTCTCCACCACCACACCCACCCAAGCCCACCATATCACCACCCTCTCAATCTTTCTCCGACATAATTTTCACAGCTTTTTCAATTTTCATTCTTTTCTCTTCTTCTCCTAAACCCACCTCTGTTTTCTTCCAAAGATTCACACCCACAATTTCTTTTCCGCTGAACCCTCGTAGATTCTTGTCAATTCCGTCCATGTCTGCTACAAATAGGCTTCCTAAAAAACATAATTTTCCCAACCCGCAAGCGCTTTCGGACTGGTTAAGTCCGAGATTGCCTGATGAGAGTTTGAGTTTGTGGGGGGTTAAGGCGGGGACTAAGAATGTTCATAATTTGTGGCTGGAGGTCTCGGAAGGGGAGACTTGTTTAGCTGATTCGATACCGCCAGTGCGGACATTGGAAGTTGTGATTGTTCGGATTTTAGGTGGAGATAATCGGGTTTTAGTTGAATCACATCAAGAATTGTCGGATGGGAGTGTTAGGTATCGGTCTAGGCCTTTATCGGAGAAAATGAAGCCGGGGGAGAGTGTTGATTTGGCTGTTTTTCGGGCGGTTAGAGAAGAGCTTGGTTCTATTATTGGTGGGGAGAATGTAGGTGAGGTTGTGAAGATTGTTCCGAATTCGTATAGTAAGAAAGTGGAGGAGAGGGTTTCGGTTTCGTATCCGGGATTGCCTGCTTGTTATGTGTTGCATACGGTTGATGCATTGGTGGATGGTTTACCGGAAGGGGAGTTTTGTACGGAAGAAGGGGAGGAGTATGAGGATTCGGATGAGAAGAAGATTGCTGATGGTGCGGTTTCGTGTAAAAGGCATTATTGGAAATGGATGGATTATGATTCGGTTTAGTGTACGAGTTCTTTTAACCCTGGTTATTTTTTTTGAGGGTTTTATAGTGTGGTGTTGGTTGTTTTATATTGCTTGCATTTTGTAGTTAGTTTGTCTATACCAGAAATGCTTATATTCATACATACAGCAAATGTGACTGTCATATTGTGGAATTACACACCGCTTGATATTGACTTATTAATGAAAAGTTCGATCTTTATTTATCCTTTAAAAGAAGTTGATCTTATTAGCCATATATGATCATTTTTTTAGTGTGCTTGTTTCATGTTGTATTTATGTTGAGAAATTGAGTAGGAGCACAATTATTTACAAATTTGACGTAGCAGTATACATATTGGGAATGCCGAGAGGACAACTTTACTCTAAATCCAAGAGGACAACTTACTCTAGCGAATGCAATTCATTTACATTGTCTCTAGAGTCTAGACTCTGGACAGGTTAAATATAATGTGATGTACATTTGCTTGTAAAGAATCCTATGCAGCTGAGATTGCATATAGGCATTTATCCTTTCGGATTGACCAACCACGCTGTTAATGTACAACATGCCATGTTCAAACCATGTTGTTAATGACTAACTATGACGTATGGACATCTGTAAGATGTTCCCTAGGCAAGAACAGGATCACTTCCTTCTGGTTATCTAAGCATTTAATTTCATGATCTCAAAAACATGCAGAACTACACTTAAGAGTCTCCTACCTTTTTTTAGAAGAAGTTGAGTAAGAAAAGAAACAAAGAAAATCTGCAACACCGGTCTTTATAATTGTATGTGTTGCCTATTCACTACATTTGTGGAGCGATAATGAAGCTGTAATGAGTGGATGTAGTTACTATTTGGGTGCTCGAGCTTTTTGAAAGCTAGATATCTTTTTCAAGAGTCTATGAAGCAACTTTTTTCTTCTACTGACTTGTAATATGGTATCTTCTGTGAGATGCAGGGGTGCATTTTGTTAAATATTTCTGAGTATCACTAAAAATGGTATATCATATTCTTGCTCGCAGCATGTTCTGGCCACATGGTCATAATATCTCAAGGCTTTAATAGACCGTTAAATTTTTAGAGGTTAGCCAGGCTTTAAAATCAAATTTTTACCAAATTTTAACGAAAAATCATGGCTTATAAAATAAATTCTCTATTGATTTTCGAAGGCTCTTGTTCATTAGTTAATCTTTAAGTTGCAATATATGGTTATCATAGCCTAGGAATCTAAGAGAGGGCAAGATAAGTCTACCAAAGAGTGGGATAAAATAGGGGATCAGTTAGAAAGCGGGGGGTGAGTAGATGGAAAAGTGTCAGGATTTGAGTAACCTGACAAAAAGGCCTTCTAGAAGTAAGAATACTTGTGAATAATCTATGGTGTCGGGGATTTGTGTTTTCGCACTACCATGGTGGCTAATACATTTATCATAGTTTAACTACATAAAAGATACTGTTGAAGATAATTTGAGGAAGTTTCTGTTCTGTTTTAAGGTTATATATACAAGCCTTACATGGTTATGCCTTAAAAGGATGTCTATGTTTTCGTTATTGTTCTGCCAATGTTAAAAGGAATAAATTTACAAAGATTGTTAAATCATTTTCATCCTGTTCCAGACTTCCAGTGTAGAAAACTAAGATATCGTGATTATCTCTAATGGAATACACTGCAAACGCCTGAAAAGGGTCTAGTCTAAAAGACCAAGTATATGCTTATAAAACTTTATATTATCATTAGCAACTCTTGCCAAGTACTTTTATATATAGTAAACAAGAATACCTAAGATAACTACCGCTATATAACCCGAGTCTGTAACAACTGCGGTAACCCTATTATAGTAAACAAGAATCCGAAAGAGAGGTTGTTTACTTGCTACTCTCACTTTCCATCATGCTAGGTGC
Source organism: Heracleum sosnowskyi (assembly GCA_030848705.1). Classification (NCBI taxonomy): domain Eukaryota; kingdom Viridiplantae; phylum Streptophyta; class Magnoliopsida; order Apiales; family Apiaceae; genus Heracleum; species Heracleum sosnowskyi. Next base: position 18,746,572 of record CM061237.1, read on the forward strand.
AGTAGTAGTAGCGCAGGCCTTGGGAGAAAAAGTCTCCACATTATAAGCTAAGCAAAGGCCAAGTTTAGAGTAAAAAAAGACTAGGAAAGCGAATCTCGCCGATAACCCCTTTTTTTAGGAGGGTCTATTTCCTTTCTACACCTGTGTCATACAACCACCTAAAGCGCTTCACTCTTAGCTAGACGAATGCTTCTCACCTGAGAATCCCTTCTGCTACTAGCGGAAATCCTTGCTTCGAACTGACTTAATAGGGTAGGGCGGCTAATTTTGACTACCGCCCTTTGGTGGATCAAGGTATGCAGAGAGCAGAAGTCATAATAAAAGGACCCGGTCTCTTGAGGGACTCGGTACTACACGTTGCTTAGTCAGGTTCCAGAAGGATGGTGCCTGTTTGCACCACTTCTGTAGCGTACGCTGGTCTTTTTTCCACGATGCTGTTTGGGTTCTTGCTCACTGGCCTTGTGTCTATAACTCTGTTATTATGTTATGTAGCTAAAATTAGGAAAATCTTGATTCCTTATCTCTTTAAAAGATGCCATTGAGGCAAAACTCCTTGGTTTAACTAAAGTCCTGATATTATTTTTTGTGGTGATAATTGATAACCATAGATAAGGAAGGTTACTGCGTCTTTGTCTTCTTGCATTTGTCCTTGTCCAATAATTAGATGATTGATTAGAAGGCAACTGGCAGTCTGGCACAGAAACATATGAAGATATGAAACCTTTTACTGCTTTTTGTTAAAAAAACACACCCCTCTTTATCAGTTAGACTACGATATTGATGTTGAAGTTGATAAGTTGAGAGAGAAAGGTTGTCTTTGAATAGTGTTACTGGGGTAAGATCTTGAGAAGGTTGTATATAAAGTGTTTTCTGGTGATGGCTACTTCCATTAGCCTTCAGTATAAGGTAAGAAAACAGTTCCAAGAATTGGCTAGTTGGCTAAGATCAGTCTAAAAGTTATAATAGGCTAATATAATCTTGGTTTTAAGAACTACCTCATCTTTCATGAATCAATGGCAATGCTGAATGATAGGAGAAGATATTTTAGCCCATACACTTGACAATATCTGAATGCACATTATAGTGACCAGGACCATCTCTGTGCGAGTTTGCTTTTATTTTATACTAGATATTTTTTTGCAAGTCATGGAGTAGGGACTACAAAAAGAAATTTAGCTTTAATAAATCTCAGTCACTAGTTTTGTTTCTTTAATTTGATTATTATGATTTTTTTTGAATTTTAACAACAAAAAAAGGTGAGGAAGTAATTCGTCAACCAGGCTGTTATCAAATGTAATTTTGTAACTTAGCATAGGAATCTATCTTTTATTTAGCGATTCGATATTTTTGTTTTAGCTAGTGATTTTTACACTTTCAAGTGAGCGAAATGAATGAGATGCACCTCCTAAAAGTGAAATAAGGAATTGGCCAATTGCGACCATTTTCTTCTGTGTTAGCCTTTGAAAACATAGCTTTCCATTATTCAGTGTGATTCCTGTCAACTCCTGTCTACGGATTTACCCAGTTAACTTTTTGTTGAGAAGGCAGAAACTACTGATTCGACATTCACTAGTTTTAGATCATAGATTCAAAAAAAAAAATGGAAGTATCATGCTATAGACTGGATTGGAGTTGAAAGTGATGGTGAAACTGCATGCCGTAATTGTAAAATGTAATGCATATCTAACAATTCACAATGTAGAACATATCTAACAATCTAGCTCTTTATGAATTGATTTGGTTGTGAAATATACAACATCTAACATTCAAATTGTGTAATTTTAAATCGTATCCAAAATATAATATTAGTGAATGCAGGGTAGCATGCATAGGAGATTTTATGGTAATATGGCTAGGTAACCAACATTTGTAAGATAGTATATGTGTATGTACATTACCAGGCAGACAGGACTCAAGAGTTTCATTAGATACATAAAATAAAAGGAGGAAACATGAAGATGAAGATTCCTTGTCAAAAGAGAGACCTCTCTTTTCATTTTCACCTTTTCCTTGGGACTCCTTTTTATCATTCCCCCCCTATGGTCAAATATTTCATCAGTATCATTCCTTGGAAGCCCTGACATCCCAAAAAAGCAAAACTCAAACAATCACCTTCAATATTGGACACTCCACAACAGACGGGAAAATATAATACTCGCAATTTACTCAGTAGACCAAAATCAAACCAGACATACTTAGCAAGTTCCGTTCCGAATTCGGGTGTGAGGATGGTTAGACGCACATCTTACCCTTATTCCTGGAGTAGGAGTAGAAATGCTATTTCTTTTCATTAGGAATTTGGAACTTGGGAGGTCACACATGTTAAGCAAAAGACCAGATAGGAAAGTGAGGAAAACTTGAGAAGATAAGGAAAACTAGCACAATCAAGCTTATGTCCATTATCATCGTATTGCGACTTTTCAGTCATTTTCTTTTGAATAAAGGTTTACGAAAAGATTACTTCACCAAAAGGCAAAAGAGTAACACAAAGGAAATTAACATATATAATGACTGAAGATTTTAAAGAGTGAACCATCAAATTGTTGTAGAACACCGAGTCCCTTGCCTGGAACTGAGAGGACCTGATGGTATGGAAGGTCCAAAAGGCATAATGGCAACACAGTTGACATTGAATCTATACTTTCCTGAAACCCAGTTACACACCTTCCATCGAAGCTGGCCATTTACCTTGATATTGAGGACAATCTTCCCACCAGCTGTATCACATACCACTTCATAACCAAATGAGGAAGTCACGGGCACTCCATTTCCAACCAAAGAAGCTGTTAAAAGGTTGCTCTCTTCATGATCTTGGTAGAAAGGAGTGAGTGATGTAGAATTAGTTATCTGCTGTTTCTTGTAAGACGCATAAACTACTAGTTTTTCGTAGTAAATACTAACTTTCTGGTTAGGATTATTAGAGAGTAAGGTGAACTGAATAGAGGAGTTGACAAGTTGAGGGTTTGTAAAAAGGTTTAGTTGGTAGATATCGACTTCTTTGAGGGAGAACTCGGGCTTGGAGGGGTGTAGGAGAAAAAATATGATGATGACAATTGATAAAATTGAAAACAGAGAGGTAAAGAAAACGTATAATAGCTTCTTGTAGCGCTTGTCAATGCTCAAACCTTTCTTGGCACAATGTTGTGGAGATTTTTCATGGTTTTGAGACATCACTGGTAGAACGAAAACAGTCGAGTGAGAGAAATTGCCTATAACAAGGAAATGGAGGTGATGGGGTTATATAAGAAAAGGAGCCCTGAGATACAGAAAGTGGCAATTATTTTACTTGTTGCTTTTTGACTAGGAGTTGCTTGTAATAGCTTCTTGTGGGAAGAGTCTATTAGAAGATATTCACTTAACATATAGAATGTACTGTGGGTTCCAGTATCATGCATCTTAACCAAATGATTATCGGAAGTTGCAGCAGTAATCTGTATTAAGTGATAATCATACAAATAAAAATCACAATCTGCACAAGTAGCCAGGGGAACAATATGGTCATGCTTAAACTTTATGAAAAGCAAGTATAAAAGTTTGAAATTGCATGGACTTTGGAACGCAAAACACGTTATTTCTTAACTGCTATTACTTGTATCGCACTTGGGTGATTAGGTCTTCTCCACCCCCTCCCCCCTCGTTAAACATGAAGGTTGAATTACTGTCTTTGTTAAATCTGCTTACGCGCAAGCCTGTCTGCACATGGAATATATTTTGGATACAAAGGTTACAGATAATCAATTAAAATATGATCTTGAAAGAAAACAATTTGTATTAAGTGGTGTAGCATTCCGAAGTAGTTGATAAATCACCTCTGTTGAGATTTTAGGCATGATAGGAGAAAATCTTTATTTAGAGAGGTTTGAATAAGATCGTATATAAGCCACAACTTTTTGAACACTGCGTAGGACATTCCTGATCATGAATATGCAGTAGCATTCTCTAAATGAAAAGCTTTACATGTTTGTATCTTTTGTAGACCAGATAATTTTCTCAGAAATGAGTTTATTCTGGAACACGTTACATCGAATTTCTGTACTTAATGTGTCTTATATTAATATTGAGGCGGTAGCTTCCCTAATAGTTTTCTCTATGGTTTTCTTCCGTCTAGAATTTTGCATCATGTTCATCTAAAGTTGATCAACCACGGAAATGGTGATTGAAACTGAACAATCCGAGTAACAAGCTCAAGTTGATCATTGGAACTTTTTGGCAAGTTGCAGGGTAGACGTGTTAATATTTTAATTGTTATGTTTTCCTAAAGCAGACTTAATCTGGAAAAGTATATATATGTATTAGAGATCATCATATCAAGTTCTGAACTTGATTTTATCGAGCTGTGTAGAAAAGAAGTTCAAAGTGAGGAAGACATGGAGAATCTGGGAAAAAAAAGGCTCTGTTCCAAACGAGGTCAGGGTTTATGGCTATAAGCTGTAAAGAAAAGGGAGTTCATGGCTTTGTGAAAGTGTTTGAGATGCTAGTGAAGTCATGCTTAGAGAATGAATATGCACTGCTTCTTTCTTTGCCATCTGGTTAGGTGACAAATTTTTTGATGCACCATCATTTGTTTTGGACAGTAAAATCACTCTGGGGTGGGGGGACGCCTTCAAGACGACGGATGGCTCAATGCATGCGGCATAAAGGCTGCGAAGTTGCTTAGCCTGTTTCGTAAAGAAGGAGAGCTTTAAGCAAGAATGTTTAGAAGAATATTACATCCTCTGAAGCAAAGTTGTTTGGGACTGGAGGGGTAATTGTTCACGTAAACATCTGCATAGTAAATAATTAACGCGATTAACCTTTGCTTAGATTTGTTGTTTGCTTGTGAGCAAGTTTGCATATGTAGCCCACTCTTTAGTGTTTACAGTAGAAAGCAGCACCTTGCAAAAGAGAGCAGAGACTTGTGTGAAATCAAATCAAACTTTTGACCTTTGAGTTCCTTAAAAGTTGATCAAACAAGACCATTTCACTTTGTACAAGTAATGTGCACTAGTGGAAAATAAGTTGGGTTGTGTGGCAAGATGCCCCTCATGGCCTCATATTGGTATCTGTGGAGTTTTAGTCAGGGCATTGCTGCACATTACTTGTATCGGGAGCTCGCAGTATCGGGAGCTAGGCGGTCGACCTGGTTTCATTGGCCTGGGAGGTCGATAGTCAGGCTCGGTTTTAAGAACAGCTAGTATAGTGGCTTTGTCCGTGTTGAGCTTGGTGAACTCTTTTTCATTTCGCTCCCTGGTTTTCCACGTCCTTTCTGTTTTATCACTTCTTTCCGACCGTTCGGGCAAGGGAGTGCGTCTCTCATATGATCGGGAATGAGACTCGGATCCGCGCTTTGCGTCATTAGGGGGAGATCGTCGGCGTGGACTACGACTTCTATCCCTTTTCTGTGAGAAGCGTCGTGGAGATTGAATACTTCCCACCGCCTCTTGCAGTGTCATTCTATGCTCCACTATTTGGAACGCCGATTGGAGAGTACGTGGATTCTTCTCGAAAAACTCTTCTAGTAGAAGTGCATGACGGTGTTTATCAATTCCAGCCGCGAGATAATTGATGGCCAATTCCTCGATTAAATTTGGAATATCAGCGACCTCGGCTCGAAAGCGAGCTAAAAAGGCTCGCAAGGATTCAGAGTGGCGTTGGCGAATTGTCATCAATGACGCTGTGATCTTCCCTCCATTGTAGTTGCTGGAAAAACGGTTCTGAAATTTGCTTTTTAATGTGGGCCAAGAATCGATGGAGCGCGGTGGGAGATTGCTATACCAGCGTAGGGCTGTACCCTTTAAACAGGTGGAGAAAAACTGGCATCTAGCAACTTCGGAGTGACCGAAGAATGCCATTCGGCCGTCGAAGGTATTCAAGAAATCAATGGGGTCGCACGACCCATCAAAATGGTCCAGGGCTGGGGTTTTCAAGGTCCTGTCTATTTTGGCGATTTCAATTGATCTAGATAAGGGACTTTCAGTAGAAACGAGCTGTCCTGAGTGAGTCTTGATGTAATCTTGACAGATAGCAAGATCGTTTTGCATCTTGGCGAAGTCTTCTAGGCGAACGGACTCACATGAGTCACTTCTCCATGAGGCGTCGCTTGCAGACGGTGTAAAGCGTCTCTTCAATGGTGGACGAGAGCATTGAGACTCCTCAGATACATCATCGTCGAAGTCCTGATTTTCCTCGAGCTCCTTTTCAGTATAACCTTGGTGACTTTTAGGGTGGCGAGATAACGACGTATGCTGTAACTCTCGTTGTAGTCGTTGAATCTCACGATGTTTCTCTAAGCGAGCTTCAAGCAGACGCTTCTGCTCTTCCAAATAGGCTAGCTCGTCATCTGACCCAGCATAGTTCTCAAAACGGTGGCCTTGAACTGGCTTCTTTTTCTGTTCTCGAAGTTTAAGCAGGTGTAGGCGTGTGTCGCTTGTTAGGACTGCTTTGCCTGTAGGAGTCATGACTCGTAGTCGTTTATCAACGGGGGGTCTGGGAGATCCCTCGATCTGATCAGTGACAGGGGGAAACAGCTCTTTAGGCTGGAGTGTCTGATGAAAATGTACCTCGTCGCGATGAGGTACAGTCGCTATCTCCGCTGTTTCACCGATTTTGGTACCGTGTGGGTCGTCGTTGTCCATCTGGTTTAGAATTCTAGACAAAAGAGCTCCTTCTAGCGCCAAATGATGAATGTAAAACCGTACGTGAATCAATAAATAAGTCTTTCTCTTATTATTATAAAGAGGGGTTAATACAATGATACATTCTTAGGAGGCTCTCTCCTTAGTCTAATTTTCCAACCCCTTTTAATGTGGGGGTTTGAAGGTATTTATAGGGGAAGCTTACAAGTGGGCTTATTTCTAATTGGGCCTATTTACAAGTGGGCCTAAATACAAACTAATACTCAAGCCCTGTTTGAGAAGTGGGCTATGGCCCAACATGACCAATAATCATACATCAGTAAAACTAAACCAAACCAGGCAAACTCGTATTCAATATATTCCACTCGAGAGTACAATATGGAGGCAAGTCAGTAAGATGTACATATCTCTGCTACAAAAATTATCTAAGATTCTAATACCGCATCTTGAGAATCTTAGCAGAGGTCATGTCTGAAGGTCGTGAACTATACTGCTAATCTCATATCCCCCTTAACCAGGGGCGTAGCTGATATGTACCTAGAGGCACCTTTGGAGTACCCTGAAAGAATCAAGAAACCTCTGGTTTTGTCAACCAGTGCGATAGCCGTTTAAGATATAAGATTCATACTGACATTCTAGATAACTTCAAATTTTTGGTACACTTATCATCCATGGTAGAACGTGTATTATATGTTTGATTTGTTGGATAACTCTTAAAATGTTGGTACAATTACTAGCATGGATCCGGTTCTGTTGTGGATTAAAAAACGTGCTTGTGTAATTAATGCTAAGGTTTAATGAGCTTCGAGCTTTTATGGCTGCACTCGTGTTTCCGGACTAAATTGGTCCTCACAAGATGCCTACGTATCTCAAATCGTTATTGAGAATCAAGCCAAAGACGTAGTTCTGATTGTAGGATCAGGGACCTTATATAGGCGTCTGGAGCCTAGTATTTATGGTATGTTTAGGAGTCTTAGCGAATAAGTCTCCTTTTCGATATTGGATAAACATTGTATTGCTTGCAGGATAAGTCTTTTCCTTGTCGATAAAGGCTATGACTCATTAATTGCCTTTAATTGGGATTCCGGATCCTTCTTTGACCAATTTGCCATAATTTGGGCTCTTTTAATGAGCCGTATATTTTTCCTATTCATTAATTACGAAATTAATGAGTAATTAGGGATTTGGGCATTAAATATCAAGCATTTTCATTGGACCGTCAATTATATTTCTATAATTACTTTTCTGACCATATCATTTGCCCCCCAACTTCTGGGAAAATATCCTTGGGGTTTTCGTAGAAGTTACGGCGCATTTTCCCCAAAATTTTCCATTTTTAGGGCATTTTTTGACCTCAAACTAGGTTATTTTCGACCAGGAATTCGACCTGGAATCAGTATAAATTCGACCAGGATTTCGACCTGGTATTCGAGCTCAAACTGTTGTGAGGTCGAAGCCATCGACCAGGAATCCCAGGTCTTTTTCGACCTCACCTGTTCGACCTCGATTCAGTATGTTTTCGACCTCAAATTGTAAGCCATTGTCGACCTCGATTTCCTGGTTATTTTCGATCAGGATTTCCTGGTCACGTTCGACCAGGATTTCCCCTTTTTTGACCTCGATGTTGGTCCCAGGTCGTTTGTTTCGACCAGGAATTCCTAGTCATTTTCGACTAGGATCATTCGACCAGGATTTAGTATGTCCTCGACCTCGATTGATTGTGAGGTCGAAGCTGTCGACTTCACTTCATAAGCTTTTTTCGACCTCGACTCGTCGACTTCATTTCCATGTGTTTTCGACCAGGATTTCTTAGTTATCCTGGTTTTATTTTGGTACGAGGTCGTATGTTTCGACCTCGATTTCTCATACCTTTTCGACCTCATATGCTCGATCTCATCCCCGTGTTTCTTCGACCTCGTTTTAGCGTGAGGTCGGGAGATACGAACTCGATTTATCGTGTATTTTCGATCTCAATCAATCGACTTCGATCTAGGGTTCTTTCCGACCTCATTTTTTTTCAATTTTTTGACTTATTTTTGGGTGTGAAGTCGATGTACACGACCTCAGTTTCGTTTGTTTTTTCGACTTGGGTCGTTCGATCTCATTTAGGGCCTTTTCGACCTCAAACCTTTAATTATTTCCCTTTATTTGGGAGTGAGGTCGTTTGATACGACCTCATTTTCTCATATATTTTCGACTTCAAGCCTTCGATGTCGATCAGGGGTCTTTTTCGACCTCAACTTTGTTTTTACCTTGGTTTTATTCCAAGATTCTTTCTTTGGGCTTTTGATTAGCCTAATTGGGCTTAAAAATTTCTAGCCTTGGGCCTTAATGGGCCTTATTTGATTTGGGCTTCGATTTTGCCTGAGACTTAATTTGATTGGGCTTTTGCCTTCGTAATCCAAAAATGGATTTTATGGGCCTTACTGGCTATTGACGGTTGCCCTTCCTTAACCGGTAGGGTTTCCAGTCACTTTGCTTATAAAAGAGTGGAATTTCCACTTTATTCTTCACTTTATATCTTCAAATCTCCGAAAATTTCTCTCTAGTATTTCTTTCTTTTATTCCGTGGTAAGGCGATTTCCGGCGAGTTTTTGTGGTGGTTTTCTGGGTTCAATCTTCTTCCGTTGAAGATTTTCTGGGTTCGACCTTCATCCTTTGAAGATTTCTGGGATTCTTTGAAGATTTTCTGAGAATTTCTTTGAAGATTTGAAGATTTTTCTGGGTTTTCTCTTGAAGATTTGAAGATGTCTGACAAAACTGCTCAACGCCTCCAGAAAATGAACAAAGCTTCTAAGAGAGGTATCACCATTCGCTCTTTTCATATGTCACTTCAGGATAAGATCTTAGAGCGTAGTGATGAATATCCTCATGTATCGCACTTAGATTCCTTTGATTGTAGCAATAAGTTTCATGAAATCGATAAAATTAGGGACTATAACAAAATGTATAGGGTTAAATCCCCTTATAGATTAGTTCCTGCCGGGCCAGAGGACCGTTCTTGCCATTGGCGTCCTGATGCTTTATGCATTTACAAGGATGCCATTGTCGCGGGACTCAGGTTTCCCTTTCATGAGTTCATTCCCAGGCTTTTGGCTGATGTTGGGGTTAACCCTTGCCAACTTCCTCCAAACGCCTGGAGAATCATTATGTGCTTTATTGTTCTTTGCTTGAAGAACAAATTTCCATTATCAGTAGCTTTGTTTAGGAGAATTTTCCAGTTTAAGAATAGTTCAGCCATTACTCTGGGTTGGGTTTATATTAACCACCGTCCTTCCACTCCCCCCATATTTCACCCTAAATCCATTCCAGACAATAACCCAAAATGGAAAGAAGAGTTCATGTATTTAGTTTGGGAAGGAGGGGATTGGGGCACCCTTTTTCGTAGTTCCTTTAGTAGGGTTTCAGATGGTAGCCCTAGTGATATCATCCTGAGTGATGAGGAAGCCCATGCATATGCTGAACTTACAAAGGATAACTATGCCACAATGGCTTGGGTGCTCCTGGATGAGTTCCAGCTTAGGTCCTTGGGACTTTCCAACGTTTCTGATAAGGGTAATTCTCACCTCATATCTTTCTTTATTTATTTAAGATTAACTTATGCCAACTGTTTCTTTCCTTATATCTTTTGTAGCTGCGGTCTTTATCAATAAGACCAACGAGCCTGAAGATGGGGAGACAGCTAGGATGAAGAGGGCGCGTTTGGGAGGGAAGGACCCCCGTGCTTATAGTGTTCCAGCTTTCATAAGGCCTCATGTGGACCTTACTGAGGATGCTGAGGGCCCTGCCTCGGGCAAGAGTGCAGTTTGGCGCCCCAATTGGGGTCTTAGGAAGAAGAACACTGTAGTGGGAGTGTCCAAGCATGCTGTGGAGTGGTCTTATCACTCTCTGACTCCTTGTGACTACAAGGATTTTGTCTCCAACTCCACCATTGAAGGGGTGGAGCATGCTGGATCCCAAGCTATGGCTGCTGTAAGCATTTTTCTCCTTGTTTTCTTTGTAGTTTTTGATGTATTTCAAGTTTAAGTATTTAACTTATAACTTGCTTGCAGCTTAATGCCAACTACCAAGGGGCTCTCTTTCAAGCTAAGTCTTGGCGCTCATCTTCTGAGGCCAATCAAGGCAAGTTCGAGAAGTCCCAGGAGGAAGTGGCTTCAGTGAAGGCCACTCTGGCTAGGAAGGAGAAGGAGTTGGCTGACTCCCAGACTGAGCTGGTGTCTTTGAGGAAGGCCAAGGATGACTTTATCGACAAGTACCTTGACTCCCAGGAGTACGAGGACTTGATTGATAAGCATGACGAGCTCCTCTTCCCAGTTCAGTATACTAAGGGATGGGATGACGCTCTATCTGCTGTTTTGGAGAAGATGTCTGGATCTCTCCTTATTTCTGATTTTCCAAGCCCTCACCTTCCTACTCCTTTGGAGATGGCTTTGGCTGGAGAGGACGAGATGGAGGAGGATGACAGGATCTTAGACCTGGATCACACTTCCCCACCTGGTCAGACTACCGGAGCTGATGATGCTGTCTTTCCCTCTAGAGAGGAAGAGGAGGAGGAGGACATAGACAGGGAAGATTAGGTGTAGTTGGCCATCATGGCTTGTACTTTTGTTTATGTACTTTTGGCCTACGGGCTTAACTTAACTCTTTATTTAAGTTTTTATTTATGTCTGGTGGCCTTTCATGGCTTGTGTTGTTTTTCTTGCTTCTTGAATGTTTGTCAACACTCATAGTATATAAGCTTTAAAACATGAAAATAATGAATTTATTCATAACTTGAAAATGGGATCAACCCTTACATAGTACCCAAGTTTAAGAACTCGGGTTGGTTTTATCAAACCTTATTCATAGTAGTGAGTCCTCCTAGGAAACACCTTAAACATAATAAACTTTCAAATTGGAGGCATGCCAAGTCCTTGGCACCTCATGCCCTTCAAGGGTTTCTAGCTTGTATGAGCCTCGACCAAATACGTTCTTGACGCGATATGGTCCTTCCCAATTTGGGGCCAGTTTGCCTTTTTGTCCAACTCCGGATGCTTCAATCTTTCTGAGAACCAAATCTCCTTGACGAAAGAACCTTTCTTTAACCCTTAGGTTGTAGTAGAAAGAGGCTTTCTTTTGATGTTCAACTATCTTGGCGTTTGCTTCATCTCTAACTTCGTCAATTAGATCCAAAGCTAGCCTCAAGCCTTCTTCATTTTCTTCTGGTTCATAAGCCTCAACTCTTGGGGAGGTGTGAGTAATCTCCACCGGGACCACTGCCTCTGCTCCATAAGCCAATAGAAATGGAGTTGCCCCGGTGGTGACTTTACAAGTAGTACGATATGCCCAAAGTATGGGGAGTAATTCGTCTACCCAAGTGTTTCTGGAGCGTTCAACTCTTTCTTTAGTCCATCCAGGATAATTCGATTTGCAACCTCAGCTTGCCCATTTGCTTGAGGATGGGCAACAGAAGTGAAGCGCAACTTGATATCGTTCTCATCACAATACTTCTTAAACTCATCGTTGTTAAACTGAGTTCCATTGTCCGTAACCAGGACTCGTGGAATTCCGTATCGGCATATCACATTTTCCCAGAAGAATTGCATTACTTGCTTGGTGGTTATCTTGGCTAAGGGCTTAGCCTCAATCCACTTGGTGAAGTAGTCGATTGCTACTATCAAGAACTTTCTTTGAGCACTTGCCATTGGAAATGGCCCGAGTATATCCATTCCCCACATAGCAAAGGGGATAGGTGAGTTAATATATGTCATCATCTCTGGTGGTTGTCTAACCACTGGTGCATGTTTCTGGCACCGTTCACACTTCTTCACATAGCTTTTAGCATCAGCAAGTATGTTTGGCCAATAGAAACCTAGACGGGTGACTTTATGAGCAAGGGCTCTGCCCCCCAAGTGTTGCCCACAGATTCCTTCATGTACTTCCTTTAGGGCCAATTCTGCCTCTTGAGGTCTCAAACATTTCAGATATGGAATGATGAAAGACTTCTTGTATAGGAGTCCCTTAATCAGGGTATACCTTAGTGCTCTGACGTATAGCTTTCGTGCTTCTGAAGTATCGTTGGGTAGCCACCCAGTTTCCAGATGAGTTTTGATGGGATCCATCCAACAGTTGCCAACATCAATGGGTGCTACCAACTTTCCGTTGATGCTTGGAGTCTTCAAGACTTGGAAGTATACACTCCCTGCATAGTTTTCAATTTCAGAATAAGCAAACTTAGACAGGGCATCAGCCTTTATGTTTTCTTCCCTTGGAATGTGTTCCACATAGCATTCGTCGAACTGAGTCATAATGGCCTTGACAAGTTTCAAGTACTTGGCCATGACTTCATCTCTGGCCTCAAATTCCCCATTTACTTGGGAAACCACTAGCCTAGAGTCTCCACATACTTTCAGAGTTTTGACCCTCAAGGCTCCAGCCAGCCCTAAGCCAGCTATCAGAGCTTCATACTCAGCCTCATTGTTTGTCGTTGGGAAGTCAAGTTTTAGTGCATACTCGATGAGGAATCCATCAGGACTTTGTAGCACTAAACCAGCTCCACTTGATTTTGTTTTTGATGCTCCATTAAAATAGAGCACCCAATATTCTTTGAAGTCCATTTCTTGATCTTTCTTATCTTCCACTATTACTTCCTGCCCCCCGACTTCTTGGTTGTCAATGGTACATTCAACCATGAAGTCAGCAAGTGCCTGAGCTTTTATGGCCGTTCGAGGCTTATACTTGATGTCAAATTCGCCCAATTCAATAGCCCATTTGATCAATCTCCCACTAACTTGAGGGCTATGCAAAATGTTTCTTAGAGGTTGATCAGTCAAGACCTCTATCTTGTGAGCCTGGAAGTACGGGCGTAGCTTTCTTGAGGCCATTATCAAGGCTAAGGCAAACTTCTCAATCGTTGAGTAGTTTATTTCTGCCCCATGAAGAATCTTACTCACATAGTAGACGGGCTTCTGTACTTTTAATTCTTCCTTTATCAGTACAGCTCCAAGGGCTGTGTTAGAAACTGCCAAGTACAAGTAGAGAGTTTCACCTGGCTTGGGTTTTGCCAATAGTGGTGCCTCAGCCATGTATTTCTTCAGGGCCTCAAAGGCCTCTTGGCTTTCAGTTGTCCATTCAAAAAATTTCACTTTTTTGAGTGCTTTGAAGAAGGGTAAACACTTCTCTCCTGACTTGGAGATGAACCTTCCCAATTCTGCCACTCTCCCTGTTAGTTTTTGGACATCTTTGACAGTCCGTGGAGGCTCCATGTCTAGAATTGCTTTGATTTTGTCGGGATTGGCCTCGATTCCTCTCTTGGAAACCATTAGGCCTAAAAAATTTCCCGAGCCTACACCAAAGGCACACTTTGCTGGATTCAACATCATCTTGTGGTGCCTCAGCACTTCGAATGCCTATCGGAGGTGCTTAATGTGATCGGCCTTATCGAGGCTTTTGACTAGCATGTCATCTACGTAGACCTCCATGGTTTTTCCAATTAGGTGCTCAAAGATTTTGTTTACCAACCTTTGATATGTTGCCCCTACATTCTTAAGTCCAAATGCCATGACTAAGAAGCAGAAAACACCAAAGTCAGTGATGAACGATACTTTGGCGATGTCATCCTCATGCATCTTGATTTGATTATATCCACTGAAGCCATCCATGAAACTTAGCATCTCATGCCCAGCAGTGGCATCTATTAGAGCATCAATCCTTGGTAAGGGAAACCAATCCTTAGGACATGCGTCATTCAAGTCAGTGAAGTCGACGCACATCCTCCATTTTCCGTTAGCCTTTTTAACCATCACAGGGTTAGCTAACCATTCTGGGAATTGGATTTCCTCAACGAATCCAGCTTCCAAAAGCTTATTCACTTCTTGTTTAATGGCTTCAAGCCTCTCTGGAGCAAAATTTCTTTTCTTTTGTTTCACTGTCTTCCTTTCTGGATCCACATTCAATTTGTGAGATATCAATTGGGGATCAATCCCTTGCATGTCGGCCGCTGTCCAAGCAAAAACGTCATTGTTTTCTTGAAGAAAAGACGTGAGTTTGCTCTTCAATGGTTCGGACAGTAGTGCCCCAATATAAGTCACCTTCTCTGGTTCTCCAGGGACTAAGGGAATTGGGATTAAATCCTCAGCTGGTTTCCCTCTTCGGTCCTCATTGTCACTAGTGTTCATGTCTTCAATAGGGAGAACCTGCCCCCCGGTTCCATCAGGCCTTAACGCGGCTACATAACAACTTCTAGCCATCTTTTGGTCTCCTCGTTCTTCACCAATCCCATTCCTCGTTGGGAACTTGATTTTTAGATGATAAGATGAGGCAACAGCCTTGAACGCATGAAGACCAGTCCTTCCCAGGATTGCATTGTAGGTTGAAGTCGCTTTTATAACTATGAAGTTTAACATCTGAGTAGACGTATTCATCCCTTGCCCCATAGTCATTGGGAGTTGGATAGTGCCTTCCACTTTTGATTCCACCCCGTTGAATCCGTATATAGGCATATTTGAGGGTATTAACTGAGAGTCCGTGTAACCCATCTTGATAAAGGCATCGTGGAACAAGATATCCACTGAAGCTCCATTATCAACCAAGACTCTTTTTGTTTCGGAGTTGCCTATCACAGGTATTATGACAAGAGGATCATCATGGGGGAACTTCACCCCTTCTAAGTTTGAATCGTCAAAACCTATTGACACTTCTGTTCTGGCACGTTTCGGTGCTTCTCCAACCACAGTCATTACCTCTCGGGCATAAGCCTTTCTTGAGTTTCGAGAGGACCCAGCAGCAGTTGGCCCTCCGAATATCATGTTGATCACTGGCCCTCGGGGCTTGGGATTCCGATCTTGATCGTTGTCCCTTCTATCATAATCCTTTCTTTCATAGTTCCCCCTTTGGCTCCCTTGGCTTCCATCCTTAGTGAACTTGCTGAGTTTTCCTCTTCGTATCAGAAACTCAATCTCATCTTTCAATTGCCTACAATCGTCGGTGTCATGACCGACTTCTTTGTGGAACCGACAAAACTAATTTTGGTTCCGTTTGGACAAATCAGCCCTCATTGGCTTTGGCCATTTGATATCTTCTTCCTTGGCTATCTCCATCAGAATTTGACTCCTGGGAGTATTCAATCTTGCATATTCTGTGAATTTTGGCCCAAAATTGTTTCTCTTGGGGGGAGAATCGGAGTTCTTTGATGTTCTGGGGAACTTTTCCTTGACGTCGTACTCCTGAGTTTCTTTTCTTTTCTTTGAGTTTCCACCGTCGCCAGCGGTGGGTTCATACTTTCTCATGCTTTCCTCAGCCTTGATGTACTTTTCGGCTCTATCTTGGAGCTTCAACATGCTCTCTGGTGGATGTTTAGCCAACGACCTCCTGAAGTGGTCATCAGTGGTTCCTTGTTGCAGGGCTATCATAGCCACTTTGTCATCTAAGTCCGGGACTTTCAAAGCCTCCCGAGTGAATCGATTGATGTAGTCCCTTAGGGCTTCATTCTTTCCTTGACGTATTGCCATGAGTGATGCAGAACTTTTCTCATGCACCCTTCCACTAATGAACTGATTGATGAAAGCCTTACTTAGTTCCTTAAAGGACCCAATAGAGTTGGGAGGTAGACGGCTATACCAACGTTGGGCCATGCCTGCCAAGGTTTGTGGAAACGCCCTACACTTGACCGCATCGTTGGCTGGCTGCAACAGCAGTGCATTGGAGAAGGTCCTTACATGATTTGCGGGATCTCCCGTTCCATCATAGGCTTTGATCGAAGGCATCTTAAACTTTCTGGATATAGCCGTTTTCATGATGTCTTGAGTAAACGGTGGTGTAGGATCATCAGGATCTCCTAGGGGCAACAGAATACTAGGATCACCCCTTGGGGCTTCAGCCCTCTTGGTCCTTCTTGGTGGATCCAAGTTGATTATCGGGATTCCTTCAGTCGTTCGGCCCCGAGATTGGGCGGTCTCTTCTTCAGCAAGGAGTTTTTTGAGCCTTGCAGTCTCTGCCTCATGGGCTGCAAGTTTCTCCCTAGTAGTTTGGGGTTGCTCCCGATTTGTCTGTGAAGAACGTCTCCTTCTTGGGGCGACATCCTCCCCAGTTGTATAACCCTCATCCTCAGTGTATGGGCCAGAGTAATCTTGAATGAGAGGGGTCTGACGAGTTTGTTGATTTTGGGGTCCCAGATCTTGAATATAAGGGGGTACATATGCCTCATGGTAGATTGGATTAGTTCCACTACCGTCCGCCATGGGTCGAGGGGGCATGCCATAGCTTGGCATCCCCAAAGTCTGATTCGCGTATTGAGGGAGATCAGTAGTATGGAGTTGAAGGCTCCTTGGTGCACTCATGAGCAGCGGAGAGGTCGTGGTTGGTTGCTGGTGAACGGTCTCTTGTGGATTAGATCCATGAATGACCATCTGCAGGGGATTCGTCCCTTCAACCGAAATTGGGATTTCCGGTCCTTGAGTGTTGGTGGGGATATTCGCCCCTTGTGTGCCGGTAGTCGGCGGTTGCTGATCAGCCTCAGAGGTGATGGGGCGATCATCGGGAGTTTGAGTATCCCGAGCTGTTCTTCGTGTGTTTGTCATGGTTGATGTTGTCTTCCCACAGACGGCGCCAAATGTTGTGGATTAAAAAACGTGCTTGTGTAATTAATGCTAAGGTTTAATGAGCTTCGAGCTTTTATGGCTGCACTCGTGTTTTCGGACTAAATTGGTCCTCACAAGATGCCTACGTATCTCAAATCGTTATTGAGAATCAAGCCAAAGACGTAGTTCTAATTGTAGGATCAGGGACCTTATATAGGCGTCTAGAGCCTAGTATTTATGGTATGTTTAGGAGTCTTAGCGAATAAGTCTCTTTTTCGATATTGGATAAACATTGTATTGCTTGCAGGATAAGTCTTTTCCTTGTCGATAAAGGCTATGACTCATTAATTGCCTTTAATTGAGATTCCGGATCCTTCTTTGACCAATTTGCCATAATTTGGGCTCTTTTAATGAGCCGTATATTTTTCCTATTCATTAATTACGAAATTAATGAGTAATTAGGGATTTGGGCATTAAATATCAAGCATTTTCATTGGACCGTCAATTATATTTCTATAATTACTTTTCTGACCATATCAGGTTCCCCGACAAATGATTGTCAACAAATTGTTTACCACTTGATTTTTTATATAAACAGGGGTCGAGTCACCTGTCAATGGTTAAAACAACAATTTAAGGATTTTTACCTATCAACGCTTTTTTATCGCTGATAATTGGTTGACCATAAACGTTTGTTAGAGACCCGCGGCCAACTAACATATACAAATATCCAGTCAACCAGAAAGAGCAGGTGGGATTTTTTCTTCTTTTTTCCATAATAAATTCCTTATGATCTTTCAAGCTGGAAAATTAGAAATTTAGGCACAAGCAGTAAGAGTGGATTTAAATTGAGTTAAAAAAATGAATGTTAATACAGACAGATGGTTTACAAGAATGCAAAGTTCTCATGCAACTTGACAAATCAATAAGGAATAATGGTCTCAAAACAATAAACTCCATCCAGCTCCGGAGCAAATCTTGTACTTGTTGTCTTCTTACTTTTCTGCTGCACTTCTTGATTTTCCGGCGTCTTTTTGACAATAAATTTATCTGCAGAACTATTACTACATGATTTCTCTTTATTTTCTAGCAATAGCGAAGAAGTCCGATCATCTTTAGTTGACACAAGCGGCCAGGAAAAACCAACTTTTTGGCCAAAAGATTCAGCAAACAAAGCATCAAATGAACTGAACATTGACATGATCATCGTGCTGTCTTTGAAAATTATAGTTTCTTTCCTTCAATCCTTTGAGTTTCGAAGATATGAATGAGAGTAGATATTGTAATGATTCGAGGAGGAGGAGCGTTGGGATTTATATATTAGACAGAGTCGAAAGGGAAGGAAATTTCTGGGAGTTGATAGACTCTGGTTTAGTTCAAAGTTGGACTTCGGCGTGTGGGGTTAACACTACAATAATTCAAGACTGCGTTGAATGCAGTTAAACTCTTTCAGTTAAGTCAGTCCCGTGTTAGTCCAACCCGCGTACTCAAGTAGACTGTCTGGACCGGAGTTTCTACAAGTCTATACTTGTTAATCTCTTTTCAAAATCCTCTCGTATAATCTACGTACACGTTTGGATCATGGAATTTCAATCCGATTAACGAAAATGAAAAAGAAATTTTAATTCATTTTTATATAGAAATCTCATTCTCATTCCCGTTTACCGTGTTGAAAATACTTGAGGCAAATAACCAATTGATCCAAAACGAAATTGTTTTTAAAAGGATTCCTAACACGTCGAATAAGTAGTTGAACTCATAACCAATCGATCCAAATTGATCACCTTAGGTGCTCATGCAACTCAACTAAACAATTATTACTTTTTTTTCATCTGCCGTATAATTGTGATTCACTCCGAATGCCGCTAACATGATAGTCTACCTTGGTAGCTTTGGAATATCGAATGGATTTTATAAAGCAATTTATTTCACAAGTCCCTGGTCTTTAATCATAAACCTACTTCTTTTTCTAACGGTAACTGCTTTTATGGTTAAATCATATATGCCTTTCGGATATCTTCATCAGAAAGGCAACTAAGAGCATCTCCAACCGGAGATGCCCTTGTCTAAAAAGTCTGACCTAGCAAAATAACAGTCATAATCTACTTAGATTGCACCACTCCAACCAACAGAAACCCTTATAGACAGCACACAATCTTACAGGTTCGGCAAATTTTAACCAACTATTATTTTATATTATTTTATCTAATCAATTTAGCCAACGGAGGAGATGCTATAAGAGAACAATACAAGTGAAGTATCTAAATGTAAATCCAAATAATTCAAAGTTACGAAACAGGAGAAGTATCAGCAAGCAAATTGGAGATGAAAGGATCATAGCAAAATAAATAGTAAAAATGAAGAAACAAATTAATAAGAATAGACTTCATATTCCTGACTAACAAGACAAACAAATCAGTAAGGAATAATGGTCTCAAAACAATGAACTCCATCCAGCTCCGGAGCAAATCTAGTACTTATTGTCTTGCTCTTTTTCTGCTGCACTTCTTGATTTTCCGGCATCTTCTTAGCAATAAATTTATCCGCAGAATTATTATTACATGATCGCGCTTTATTTTCGAGCAACGACGAAGAAGTCCGGACATCTTTAGTTGACACAAGTGGCCAAGAAAAACCAACTTTCTGGCCAAATGATTCCGCAAACAAAGCATCAAATGAGCTGAACATCGACATTATCATGGTGCAAGCTGGTTTTTAATACAACTTTCTTGATGAAAATGTAAAAAAATGAATGAGAATATGAAAGAGTTAGATAGTTGAATGATTTGAAGATATTTTTTCTATTTATACAGAGTAGGAAAGGAAAGGAAATTTCTGGGAGTTGATATTCTTTTCTTCAGATTTGGACTTGTGCCGTGTGGGATTTTTTTCGACGTAAAGGGAAAAATTTATTAAAATATTAAAACTCAGCCATGACAAATTCCTAAATTGTTAATTATAACTTGATTGTGAAACAAAAAAACGAGCTAAACAAATAGCCGTTTTGTTTTCAGATCGCTTAACACATATAATATCCAAATTCTTTAATCTAAAAAGTATTACAATGACATCTCGAACAATCCAACTTACATCAGCTTCGAAACTAGTAGCATCGCAATTGACCTTCACATAAGCACCATTTGTAGCCCAATGTTCAGAACTATCAGTTACATCGACTGATATTGAAGCAACAAATGCCCCCAAAATATGACCAATATTTTGTTGTGAAAGGTGAGCTCTTGCGATATTTACCACCATCCCAAATTTGATACAAGCCTTATAGATCACCCAAAATACCATATAAATCCTTCTCAAAAAAACTACCAAAACCCATAACAAGCCACACAAAAATATCAAAATATAACACACTAACATCCCAAAAACAACCTTGATAACAAAGTACTCGACAAGAACTCACCTAAAAAGGAGCTGCAATCTTTGACGAATCCAGAAGGTTTAGTTATGCATTCATAGCTCGTAACCATCGGGGTGATCTGGTTGAAGCTATCTCAAGATGCAAACAAGGCACGGTGGATCCTGTTTTGGCAGAAGCGATCGGTGTGCGAGAGGCGTTGAGTTGGGTGAAAGATAGGGGATGGCAAGCAGTCGATCTGGAAACGGATTGTTTAGCCTTGATACAAGCAATTCAATGCTCTACAATCAGCCTATCTTACTTGGGTAGAGTGGTGGAAGAGTGTAGAAGCTTGTTGTTTCTTCTAAAAGAACGTCAAGTAACGTTAAATTTTGTAAAACGATCTGCGAACAAGGTCGCTCACTTTATAGCGAGACAATCTAGTTCTATAGCTGATCGTCTTTGGTATGGGGGGTATGCCTACCCAGATTTATCGCATGTAATGTTGAATGATTTGAAGTTTTAATGCAAGTTAATTTTATGGCAAAAAAAAGGATTAGATCTCGATTTTATTAAAAAAAAATGGTAAACAGAATTGATGATGGAAGAACAAAGAGGCTTAATAGGTGAAGGGATGAAGGTTGAAGAATGGAGAAGTGACGGCTAGAATCCTAATTTTGAGAGTCGACTCTCAAAACAAATTAGAGTACAATAGAGAGTAAAGAGAGTTGTGCCGTGTGGGATTAATACTGCAATAATACAGTTTATCCGGTGTATAAACACACGTTTTCAATACTCTTCTGGTTGGCCATACCTGTCATCTGGGTAACTAAAATGGTGCTTGTGTATCATGAATACATTACTTTACCCGCAAAAACAAATTGTATAATTCAAAAATTAACCGGAAAAATTGATGAAGATCTCTTCCGTTCAAAAACAATGTTAGAAGATATTACTTCGATTTCCGGGAACATCTATGCACGTCCTTCGGTTAGGTGATGCACTTTTATAAATGAAATAAACTAAACTCCTCGCTCCAATATTTCGATACATTTTATGTACGAAAACGTAACTCGTGACAAAAAAAAATACATATTATTGGTTATGTTCAATTACTAATACGGTATATTGTTACGGTATTAGTAGTTTGTTAGTTATAGTGTTCTATAAATAGCTAGAGTAGTAAGGAATAAAGATGATAAAGAGCTCATTCTCGTGCCTTTTGCCATCTTCAAATAGCAAATGAGAGAGTACTATACAAGTGATGTAATTTCCAAACTGAATTTAGTTAAGTGGCCGGAATACTTTATACAAAGTTGGTGTTTAGTTAGATGGTTAATTATTGTTACCTGCTTCTCACGTCGGCCAAGATTAGCCCGATTATACACCCTTGATTTCCAGAACATTCCAGAGAAATATCAACTCTTTGATGTGCTGTTGCATATACTTGTTTATCAAAAGCTATGGAGAAATGGTTCCATCTTATCTAATAAAACCCTGTCCTCCTTACTGTTCTTTCTTTTGCTTTATGATAACCATTGCTTATACCGAATCTCACCATGTAATATCAAACTTCATGACCAAAGGGTTCAGCCCAGGAGCAAACAATCAGCCAAGAAATATCCAGGCTTTGGACCAAACTAGTTTTGGTCAGAAATAAAACAAATGCCCTCATAGGTTTTGTTTTATCTTATATAAGTCAAATTTTTTAAACATATAATTCTTGTTTTGGAAGCTGAAGCAGAATTTAAAGTTAACAATCAAAGTTTGGTTTTTTTTTTTTTAGTTACACAGCTCGGCCTCAGGTGTAGCTCTCCATCATACTTATGGAAGTAGTCATCCATCTTGCTCCATATAAGATTGAGGGTTACACATACAGAGTACTCTATACCCTTGGCCAGTTCTCGAGGCTTCAGCCTTGAAAGTTAGACCACGGTGTGGGATTTTCCGCTCCCAAGTCAACCCTGGTCAATAAGTTCATCTGAATAATGAAATAATGCATACAAGACTTCTAGACTTTAAATAGTTGGAATCCATACCAACGTAAATAGTTTACAACAAATTAACAATAAAAAGGTCAAGCTCTCAAAAATTCACAATTCTCATCAATAAATATTAAACTCTAGAAGATAAGGGTTTCTTCCAATATGAATCCTATCAAGCTCTCTCCCTTTCAAACATCATAAGAAATTCCATCATCTGTCAATGTTCACGCACTTCCTGATCGCACCTGAAATGAACCCACATTATCACATTATTCATATCTGTTGCTAATCCTTATTTTCAGAAAACCCAAATTATATCTTCGTAACACTAATGCCTAAAACAGAGTAGTGACTATTTACCATGAAAAAAAGTGGCAATTATCCCCAATTCATATAAGCCAACACCATGGGGTCGATTCTCTCCTATTTTGGGCAAAACTATATAATAAACCGTTATATTTAGGTCTTAATCTCCAATCCCAGAACCAACCTAGCAACCCCCTTTATTTAAAAGAATTCACCTACTAACCAAAAGTACATTATGGATTAAATACTGGAACTGGATTAATTTATCCATTATTATCAAGTCATGTTTCCAAGAACAGTTGACCGTTAACTTGTTAAAGCCATTACAAATCGTGACCTGAAAAACTCCTTACATGACCCGATTGCCATGCACATGTACCTCACAAAGCTAATGTCATCTAAAATCATATATGTGATAATGTGAACTTTAATGCAAATCTATATACAGTCTGCAGTTATTTCAATCTATATATACCTGTTTCGGGGACGCAGATATGGATCTTGACCTAGGCCTGCATATATGATAAACGGGAAAAAAATAACTTATCTAAGTTTAAAATGTAGTAACCAAAGAAAAGAGGAAGATATTTTATCATAAAGAGATTAAGACCTGGATGATTTGACAGGAGATGCTGGCCTGGTTGGTTTGACAGGAGATGCTGATCTAGACTTCGAAGGTGACCTTGACACGGACCGATCCCGAGATTTGCTGCAAAATTAAACAGTATAATTTCAATTGAACCAATAATTTGTAGAATCATTCAATAAGAATTGACGAAGCTCTTACCTCCTCTCCCTTCTTACGCTTCTACTCCTACTCCGGCTCCTACTTCGACTCCTTGATGGACTGCGGTCAAACTTGCTAACCTAAACTCGTAATACGATCAAATCACAATCTCATCAATAAAAAACAATTCACCCATGCTCAAATCACAATCTCATCAATAAGAAACAATTCACCCATGCCAGTCATGAGCCAAGGTATCTTAAAGAGAAAGTAGTGAAAATATGTAATATGTTAGAGATAATCTACTATTCATGTCATTCAATGGATTTCAGTTTTTAATATCATAAAAACTTTGGTTATACCAAGAATTAGTTTCATAGTTAAATGATTCAGGCTTCTACTTTCGAGTAATATAAAATTTCAGTGTGACCTGTAATTGCTAGAATCAGTGGTAGACCCAGGTAAGTTGTCAAGTGGGAGAAAATCAGAAAATTGAACTTCTAATGTATGGAAATAATAATGGATGGTCAAAATGAAGTTGAAATATTTATAGGGATTCATTGGTCTAATTCAGGGCCCAAAACACAAAAATTAAATCTATAATTATACTCTAACAAATATGCTTTTTCTTCTATTTTCTTATCTATAGGAGGTTAGAGGCATCAACTACACGTGCCTATGTGAACATTTTAATTTTGGTAACTAAAATTTATATAAAATGTTTTATTAAGAGGTTGATGCTTTGCCACTGGTACCCCTTACATAGTACGTTCCCCAAATTTTATGCACTTACAATCACACTACTTTACTTATAGTGTCTGCTTCTTGTGCAATATCCAATGTTTACTTTCTGTAAGTTTGTGTCCCAAGAATTGATGAGGCCGAAGAAAGAAAGCTATGATGTGGCAACTTAATATATCCTATCCATCTACGGGGCTGACTATAATTTGACCCTAGGGCTGAGCACCATCCTGTAAATTTTAAATATTTTTCTGTCAATTTTAACGAGTATCAACAGAAGATCAAATCCAACATAAGAGTACGAGACATGTAGGTGCGATGCCATTTTTTCATGAACTACAGAAATCTGCAAAGAGAAACTACTCACGAGTCGAAACATATATAAGGGAAGTATATATTCACATCAGATATAAATACCAGAACGAGAATTACCCGGATATAGGATTTTGTCCACGGATTTTTGAACTCAGTATCATCAAGTTTCTTGATCTGAATTCATTCACCAAACCCATTATAGCAGACCATTTTAAAGCAAATTAATAGTATTCACATATCAAAAGGATTAATAACTTACAGCGTATTTCATATCTTCATAATTTGTGAAATCGACCAGACCAAAGGTACCTAAATACGACAATACAATTATCATGAAAAGACTGAAGAATGACAATGTGCAAGTCAAATTAATATTGTTGGGAAAATCTAAATATATCTCAGCATACTGCATACATCATACATGTATTACTTGTTGTATCTTAATCCTTAAACTAATGAGAAGTGCCCAGTTAGGATGATTATATCTCACACACCTCAAGAGTACGATTCATAATTACAATAGAATACTCCAATCTATGATTAAAATGAAGGTACACAAACAACCAGCACATAATTGCCATAGAAATGTAATGTAAAGTTAGTGATAGCTAGGAATAGGAAAAAAATTAGTACTCCCTCCGTCCCTAGGTTTGAAAAAAAAAATTGTCCAAGTTTAGTTGTCTCTCTTTATCCAATATAAATTTGTGATCATTTTTCCACTAATACAGTACCCCCGACTAGTTGTCATTTCCAGGTTGGCTTTTCTTCTTATATACTTATAGACTCGACGCATTGATTATGGGCATGAATGGAAAATAAACATAAAATCTAAAGTTTCTTAATATGCGTAAAAAATTTAAAAGAAATAACTGATAGGGACGGAGTGTCAAGTGAACACAAGGTAGAAGAAGCGTCCTGCCAAATGTCGATACAAATTACTGATATCTCACACTCTGTAATCATTGTTCTCGAAATTAAAAACATCAATGATCCAGGAAACCAATGAGTAAGATGGCACTTCAACACCCAGATACGAGTATATTTTAGATAAACAAGTAATACCATCTCTGTCGCGGGAAATTTCAGCAAAGGACACATCACCAGCTTTCCGCATGTGATCCTGAAATAATTTTAAAAAATTAGATTCACTACATCTTCTGAGAGAAACTTAGTATCAACTCGAGAAAACTGATCTTTTTAACTTCTCACCTTCAAATCTTGCCATGAAGCCGAAGTTGGTAGTCCACGGACAATAACTGTGACACATTTAAGCACAGGCATTAAGTTATAGTTAAGTTCTAGAAGAAGGGATGCTAACTAAAACATTTTGGCATCAGAAAAATTTAAACAAATGTCAGAAGTAGTAGCTAGACAGGGTTTAAGTTATCTCTAGACATAAATAGTCGTACCTCGAAACTCAGAGTAGCGTGAAATGGCAGGACGGCCCCTTCCACCCCCAAAACTACCACCACCACCACCATAACCACCACGGCGATCACCAGAAACTGATCCTCTACCACCATGTGCAAGTTCAACCTGAGCCATGGGTTTTGAGTTTAAAATAATTATCAACAAAAGTGCCTTGATGTGGAAAGTAGTTGAAAATTTTATGAAATATACCCTGAGTCTACAACCGTCAAAGTTGTAGCCATCTCGACCCCTGATTGCATCTTCAGCATCCCGAGGATCCTCAAACTACAAAATTTAGTGCATTGGGGGAGCATTAAAAAAAGTAAAATTTCTAAGAAAGCAAAGTTAAGGCCCTCTAGGGATAAGAAGACAAGACATGTTAGATAAAAATACCTCCACAAAACAAAAACAAGGAGGGCGAGATGGAATCTTCAGTTCAATATCCAGTATACGGCCATACTGCAAGGGAGATAACAATGATTGATATCAGTAAGAACTGTAGATAACCACTAAATACAACATTTAATACCAAGGAAATCACAACAGTGACATTTTTTGCCAAGATTAGAAAATGACAACAAGTCTTGACTTCTGCGACCCACGAAATAACCATGTAACGAATTTTGTTAGAAAAGGCACATTCTAATAAAAACTTAAAGTTATCAAAAAGTACATTTTTTGCCAAGATTAGAAAATGACAACAAGTCTTGACTTCTGCGACCCACGAAATAACCACGTAACGAATTTTGTTAGAAAAGGCACATTCTAATAAAAACTTAAAGTTATCAAAAAGTTTTACCAAGGCAAATTACAATAGAACAATAAAAGGTGTTTAATAGTGACTGGGTATTAAACTTGGAGCTAAATATTAATCCCAGAAAAAGAATATGGATTAATTGTAGTTCTTACAGAGGTAAAACAAGAATTTTAAATTACAGGGCTTATCGATATCCATTAATGTGTACTATCAATTACTGAATCACAACATTAAAACAATTCAAACTTGGAAATCGGCTATTAATATATTAAAACAAAAAGAACGAGAAATTGATCGTTATCATAAATTTACAGACCAAATGTGTCGCATATAAAAATTTGTATAAAGGAAATGTTACAAATAGCTGCATATAAAAATTTGTATAAAGGAAATGTTACAAATAGCTGCATATAAAAATTTGTATAAAGGAAATGTTACAAATAGCTAAGCTTGTAACTATTGAAGATGTTACAAGGAATTGTGAGTCTCTGAGGATTTATTAATAAGTTTGTGTGAGGACAAAGTAAATCAGTTCCTCTAAATAATATTCTTCTAATAAATTTAACACTGTGAAGCAAGGATAGTGCGGGCATGCAGGTGCATAGTATGGGGATACATGGATTCAACAAATAAAATAATATGGGGATTCGGGTACAAGGGGATAGAGCAAATATAATAATACTATAAATATATATTTGATGTTATAATTGATTAAATCCATTGACAGGACTAATTATTTTATACAAATTAAATCAAATACATGACGTAACCATCTAAAACACAAGAATTTAAACCAAAATCATTTATGTTAGTAGTACAAATTGTGAAAAAAATGAGTGTTGGTTGAGATTCTTAAGCAACCGGGTCCCCAAGAATCTGAGTATCCGATACGGGGTGCGTAGGGATATAGGGATTTGTCGGGTGACCGAAGAATCCCTGCTTTCTAGAATCAACATAATTTAAAAAAAAATTGGTCAATGTGTAATTATCATAAATTCAATGGGTAACACGCCCCACTATCCTACAAACACTACAACTGCAAATAAGCAAACAGTGTACCTTAAAAGAAGTGCATGCACAGCAAAAGAAGTTAACAAACAGAGACTACAATTCCACATCAGAAAAAAGTATACCTTACACATTTCATACTCAACACTTAAACTTAGAAGCAAACACTAGTACACTACAATTACACATCACTAAACAACACATCTCACAAAATTAACCAACAACACATCAATTAAAAATACCAATCTCAAAAACACTGAAAACAAACCTTGTAGAAAAGGTCCTCAACTTCAGATTCCCTTATGTCCAAAGGAAGGTTCCCAACATAAATCGTGCGAGAAAATCGACTACTCATCGTAATTCAACTCAAATCAACACAAAACCTCTTCAACCTACAAAATTCCACAGACCCACTTAAAAAAATCAAAACTTGAAAAACAATCTAACATTTCTTTAATTACCCATCAAAAATCTAAACAACCCCAAAAACAATTAGCAAAAAAATCAAGAAAATTCAAGATTCACTTTTTTCATGCAAAGATTATAAACATCATTAACATACATGCATACACATATACAAAAAGAACAATTGAAGACCTAATCTGCAAGTATAAAGAATGACATTGATAATATAGATAGATAGATAGATAGATAGATAGATAGATAGATACAAGTGTGTGTGTGTGTGTAAGTATAAAAAAAGAAAGTGAAATTGAAGAATGGGGGTAAAGAAACATACGATTTGTTGGGGGAAACCCAAATTGAATGTGGTAATGGAAT
This sequence comes from Heracleum sosnowskyi, assembly GCA_030848705.1. Lineage (NCBI taxonomy): Eukaryota > Viridiplantae > Streptophyta > Magnoliopsida > Apiales > Apiaceae > Heracleum > Heracleum sosnowskyi. The sequence goes on from CM061237.1 coordinate 18,775,123, forward strand.
TAAAAAGGGTTGAATTGAAAAGGGTAGTAGCAGATAAATAGGGGGGTCGATGGGGGAGTGATTGCAATTGAGGGCTTGGATAGAGGTTTTAGGGTTTTGCTCGTCAAATCAATTTTATATGATTTTTTAGTTTTTCTTTTACATACCACAAAATGGTAAAATAAAAAAATATGGTTCTATAAATTAAATATTTAATTAATGTTTCTATTTAATAAAATTAAAATGTCAATATATAGTAAAAAAATTATAAATTAATATATTTTGGACCGATGATTTCTATTAATTAATAGAGATTAAATTTGTGTTGTTGCTATTATGTTGGGACCAAAAATTTATATTTAAAATATTAATTTATAACGATAAAGAGTATTAATTTAATGAGATTTTACTAAATCTTGTAAAATGGGATAAAATGATTGAGAAAATAACAATGACAACATAATAAATAGGTAAATTGAATCCACCTCATTGTGGTAAAAATATTTTGTTTTCCCACACATTTTAAAATCAAACTTTTATCGACATAATTCATAAATCTAATCGTGCGAATAAAAAATTATGCAAAAAATAAGTAATTGTGCAAAATTTTTATAAATTTTACCCTTAAAAAGTATATTTAATTTAGCATTATACTTTATATATCTCTTTCAATACAAATATAATGGCTTAAATTTAATTTATTATTTTGATTAAAAATTATATCACATACAAAAAGAATTATTATATTCATTAACTTTTCAGTTATTTATTTATCGCATGGTTAGATCTACGGAAAAAAATTAAAAATATGAAATTTACAAATAGTTCAATACAAAACTTTTCTACTCTATCAGGTAAATGGCGGATCAAATCAAGATTTTCATTAAGATTATTATTGGTGGAATATACAATATTTTTTGAAATATAAGATAATAATTTAGTGTAATTGTGGGAACACATCTCAAAAATCAATCATACAAACATATCAATTAATCATAATTATGATTTTCGTGTAAATTTATAATATCAAATATTAAGAACAGATATCCGAGATAACTCATGTGATAAGAGTTTATTTCTTGCTGTCTCAAATCTTGCGGGTTCAATTCTCGCTCATCCCAAAATATCTGAGAACAAATGCTAAATTGTAAAGTATACAAGCTTAAATATTCAAAAAAAATTAAAAAATAATAAAACTCTTACAATAATAGACAAACAAACATAATTAAACTAACAAATCCCAAAAATGACTAGAAAATTAAAAAATATAATTACTGAGTAAAAATAATCTCAACAAGGACAAAGAATTATTGAAATAAAAATTAAGCTGAAAAGCAATGAACAAGACTTATTATCAACTAAAATGGTCGATGATAGTCCCAAAATCGATCGTAGAACTTATAATTTTTTTAGAGGAACACAATTGTCTGGTAATATCATATGTATAGTTTTTATCACGGCATTATTGATATTAACAAATATAATAACCATCGTTTAATATGTAGTTTGACAATTAAAACCGTTAAAATTTTTGAATTATTAATAAAAAGTCATTTAGTTCCCCAAGTTGCATGTCATTACAATCAGTAATTGGATTAAAGTGTTAAGTGGTACGAGAATTGAGAAATTATTTGTGATATAATATGTTTGGTTAAGTGTATGAGTGAATATATTTAATTCAATATACTTTTAAATTATACCTTTAATATTATTTTTAGTCATTAATTTAATTATGTGTTAAATATTGTATAGAAAATATAAAAAAGTAAACAATATATTTGGTTCTCATGCCTAAGCTTCATATTTCCTAGTCTTTTTGGGCTTGAAGTATGAATTTGGAGAAAATTTATTTTACCAAACATCAAATATGAAGATGAAAGAGTAAAATATATATGAATTTTAAGAAAAATTATTTTGACCAAACATCAAATATGAAGATGAAATAAGTGAAATATATAGTTTCATCTAAAAATTATTACGCAAAAAACAAGTGCAAGTGTCTTTATATTCGGAACTTGAGACTAAATTTTTTTATTCATTTGTTGAGATTATTTATTTATTAAAATTGAACATATACTGTTCCTATTAGGGATGACAAAATAATCTGATCCGACCGAATACCCAATCTGGAATCCGAAATTTTGGATTTAGCGAACCCGATTTTTTGGATTTGGATTTAATTTTTAAACCCGAAAATATTTGAATTTGGATTTGTATAATATATGTAGCAGTATAATATATATTTTACATATTTATACAATACTATTATAAGCAAAACATAAAATAATTAGTTGGTTCTCAATTTGTAATGCTATGTTCTTTAATATAGTTAATAAATTTATCAGATAAAAATAATTTAAACAACTTCGTTCCACTATCTTCTATATTTCGGAGAAGTCTTTCTCCTAATTCAAGTACAAGCATAATTTATACAAAAATCATTATAATCGGTAAGTTGAATGAACGTGGATAATGAAACATATGAAACCCTATCTTATATTCCTAATTTTGAAAAGATATACTATATTATCATATTTTGCAGGGGTGATAGAAGTTCGGTTTGGTTCCGGTAAAATATCAAACCGGAACCAAACCGTAAAATAGCGGTTCTTGAAAAAATCAAACCAAACCGTAACCCGTAAACCAACAAAACCAAACCATTCGGTTCGATTTTAGTAGATTCGGATTAACGAATTTTGACGGTTCTCGACAAAATTTGGTTAACAAAATTATAAAATTTAGTAATACCTTTTCGATTAAAATTTTTCTCAGATAGTTTGATTAGTAAAATTAGGAAATAAAAATAATTATGAAATTCAAATTTTCCTTCTTTAAACGTGCATAAATAATAAAAATTATTTCTACATAACAAAGTATTAACCGCAAATGACTAACGTTCAATTTAATTACAACAATGAAATATTTGATACGAAAAGTAATATAAAATTTGTGATTTAATTTGTTATTCATAAGATAAAATTACTTTATATTATATAATTTTATATTTATGAGAGCGGGTTGGGTTCTTGTCAACCACACTTTAGTTTCGGTTCGGATCGGTTCAAAATTGGATTGATTTTTGCGAATTATGCGGTTTAACCCGAACCGTGATCACCCATAATATTTTGGATAGACAAATAAATTTATTTATTTTTAATTCATCATTTTTAGGTATCCGATTGAAACCCAAACTCGAACCGAAAGCTGAAAAAATCCGATAAATCAAATTTGAATTTGCATTTTACATATCCCAACCCGAACCAATCCAAAATATCGCAAATTAAATTTGAATTTTAAGAAATCCGGAACCATCGGACCCTTTGAAATGTAATCGTGCAATCTCCTTGGAGGCAAGTTAAAAATAACAAGTCAATTGGCAAAAAAATATATTTAAAACTAATAAGTTCTGCCCTTCACGAAAAATCACGTGCGGGACTTGATTCTACTAAAATATACAGGCAATCTACGAGAACAATGACAACTGATAAACAAACGATTCCAACATAAACATTAATCTCGTATAATTAGTTCATCTGAAGGTAGAGCCGCCCAAAATCATACAGCCACTGTGAGTATTCTGACTATTATTCTACATTGTTCTCATATGTTATGAGATTATACATCAACTGTTTGATGAAAGTCCCCAAAGAACTATTATGTCTTTAATCGTGATTCTTCACTTGCTTAATAGTACTTGATAGCTTAACATTGTTTTGTTAAGCTTATATGTTGTATATTATGTTAACATTCTATTTCCTAAGGACCCATATCAGAGTTCATTGCTTGTAAGTTTCTACATTTTGTATGTGTGTTTTTGATATCTAAATTACCCTTAATTTAGTTATAAATCAAAGCTATCTAATTGTATCCTCCTTTAGTTGTTACATGTTTGCATATCGAATCCGAGCTCATTAGTTGTGTAGCTTTTGCGTGTGTGTAATATTAGCAGGACTAATTGGGGTTGAAATTGAGTAGTGTATATTTTCCTCGGAATTATCTTTTAATTTGCAGAAAAGGGTTCTTGATATTTAATTTGGACTACGGTTCTTGATTTTGCAAGTTTTGAATTTTTTAGTGAGGTGATGGATGCCTAGAGAATATATATATTTTCAGGGTCTTGGATTATCTATCAGTTCCTGCCTATAAAATCAATTTTTCCTCCAAGTCCTTAAATCGTTCCGTTGACAGCAATAATGGCGTCACGCTTTCAAGCTGCTTCGCTGGTCGCTTCACCTTCTTACCCAAATGCTGTTGCTTGGTCTGAAGAGAACTTGGTCGCCGTTGCGTGCGGGCACCTTGTTACTATTTTGGTAATTCCGCAATCACTTTCTTGAAAATTATAGTACTGTTTTGTGCTTCATTGTTTATATTCTTTCTCCAGTTTTTGGGTTTCTTTTAATGATTGTTAGTTGTTGGTTTTCTTGTATATGTCGGTGTGTATGTCAGAATCCGAGCATGCCATTTGGACCTCGAGGCCTTATTACGGTACCACCAAGCCAACCTTTTCAAATTGGAGTAATTGACAAAAAAGGTATTTGCCTGTCTTGGCAACTTATCAGGACTGGATCTGTATTAATTAATCGACAACTTTTATATAGTTATATTAGGAGAGTTGTTAGGTTCTCTTGGTTAACGAATTACATTTTAGATACTTGTAACATGATTAATTTTATATTTTGCCTTTATCATTTTTTTCCGTTTGTTCAGATTTGCTTAGTGGTTGCATGCAACCCATTAGTTTTCATAGAGATACCAGTCCTTGTGTTCGGTCTATTTCCTGGTCTCCCATTGGATTAGCGCCAAACTCAGGGTAAATATTACCTAGCTTACCTTAATTGTGTTTACAGTTTGTTAGGTGCTGTAATGTGATTTTATTTGAAACGTGTAAGCTGCGTGTTTGTTAAATTGGTACAGTTGCTTGCTTGCTGTTTGCACCACTGAAGGACAAGTGAAGCTTTTCCGTTTCCCTTTCTGTGAGTATTCGGCGGAGTGGGTTGAGGTATGCCCCAGTTTAGCTCTTAGTGGTAGCCTTATAGAGACTACCGAGAGGTTCTTATAAATTAGTTGCATTGATAGATAATACTAAAAGGGTATGGAGATGGTTGCCTCTTTTCTAGTTGAGCTTATACTTTGTTTAGAGTTCAGTTTTCTCAGTTTCATTACAGCTTGATTGTAAATTAAGGCTAAAGCTTTTGCAGCATCTGTAGGCAATATATAGATTAATTATGTACATCTGACAGCCTGAGTGCAAGGGTCTGTTAGGACCAGGTCTGATCTGCTATAATTTATATAGAAACAAACGCTTTTATTGATAAACACACACACAAAAAAAACACGATAGTGGTGGTATTCGAGAGACCACCTGCTCTCCACAATATTGGTGGTATTCGAGAGACCACTTGCTCTCCACACACACTTCACTCAATCTTATTTCTTGATGTCTCAAACATACAAATGTCTTCCCTATTTATAACCCTAACATCAACCCATAATCCCTAAATTAAAGCTGAAATATTATCATTCCCACCAACTCCTCCCATTCAAATCCGTAACTGATGCACACACTAATATGTAACTGATTAAATATTTATTGTGTTTATTATGTTTCCTAACATTACTCGCCGCCCAAACTTGAACCTTGTCCTCAAGGTTCAAATAAGAAAATTGTTCTATCAATATTTTATTTATTTATTCTTCTTTTTCCTTTTCTTTCTACTCCAGAACCCCCACCTCTCCACCAATAATTTTCTGAATTCTTCCCAGTGGCGAAAAGTTCGCCGACATTGCTTGTGACAATACCAAAACAAAGCATCGTTTTTCAAGCATACTACAAAGGACCACACCTTGTATGTTGGTGATGACAGATTATTGAGTTCAAAGCAACGTTCTACCTCAAACAACCTATCAAACAACCTAGCTTCAGGTTTTACTCCTTCAAATACGATTGTTTCATGTTGTTGTGGACTTGTGGTAATGAGTCGATGGAGGCGCTTGGAGGTGGCGAGACATCAAACAAATAAATCACTTGTTCTTTGTTTTTGCCACTGTCTGAATCAGATGCTTGAGTTTGCTGTAAAACTTCGTCAATAGGTGGCGACATTCGAGTCATGTCATCTAACCGTTTGACAAATGCATCCACTTTTTTAACCAAAACAAGAATAGTTTCTCCAAGTGATGAAATTTTGTCTATTCCTGCTTGAAGTTTTCCGAAATCAATCCCTTGAAAATCTGATTTAATCTCTCTATCATTCGCTTGTACTCCCTTCAGCTTCTCCTTCGTTTCGTGCACTCGACTCTCGACCCGTTTCAAACCTTCCATTTTCCCAAGAACGAAATGCTTTGATACCACTGTTAGGACCAGGTCTGATCTGCTATAATTTATATAGAAACAAACGTTTTTATTGATAAACACACACACAAAAAACACGATAGTGGTGGTATTCGAGAGACCACCTGCTCTCCACAATATTGGTGGTATTCGAGAGACCACCTGCTCTCCACACACACTTCACTCAATCTTATTTCTTGATGTCTCAAACATACAAATGTCTTCCCTATTTATAACCCTAACATCAACCCATAATCCCTAAATTAAAGCTGAAATATTATCATTCCCACCAACTCCTCCCATTCAAATCCGTAATTGATGCACACACTAATATGTAACTGGTTAAATATTTATTGTGTTTATTATGTTTCCTAACAGAGTCCAATTAGTATGATAATGTAGTCCGAATCTAACCATTCCTTACAGTTATGCAGTTGTCAAAACTCTGTTTTTGCATTTCCTTTATTATTCGGAATAAAAGTTTGAATGAGTCCATAGCATTGTAGCCTAGGGGATACCCCTATCCTCTCAGTAATAACAGGTTGAGGGTTCAAACCCCAGTGGCGGTAGCAGTGTTATTAAAAGCGCGCATATGAGCTCGCATATGCGAGATGCAATGCGATGCGAGGCTGAAGCGCTTCGCTTTGGGTATGCGATGCAACTTCACTGAAGCGCGCGCTTTGATTGCTTAAGCGATGTGCAAGAACCGCAGAAAAAGCCCGCTTTTTATTTTTTGTTGACTGAGCTGTTGACCAGACTGTTGACCTGGTCTATTTTAAAGAAATAGGTCATAATAAAGCCTTAAAACCTAAGTTACATATCACAGAACCGATACAAACATACAAAACAGATGTATGCAAATGAACGATACAAGGCAGGCGATTAAACAAGAATGGCACCATGAGTCAGGATGAAGATTTCGAAAATCTTCAAGAAGAGCCTGAAGATGATGATTTTTAATTTATATCAAGTTATCAACTGTTGAGAAGACCAGAACTAATCTATAAGACTTGTATTTATTTCTCTATCTTTATTTTGTTAACGTAACTTCGTATTTGTGCCTAAAGTTTGAATCTGGTTATCATTAACATGTTTTATGACAATTTAATTTGCATATAACATGTTAAATTTATTGTAATTGACCTTTGCCAAAATAAATAAATTTGAATGATCTACTTTGTACTTGAGTCACAATAATGTACATTCTCTCTCTCTCTCTCTCTCTCTCTCTCTCTCTCTCTCTCTCTCTCTCTCTCTCTCTCTCTATCTTTATTTTGTTAACGTAACTTCGTATTTGTGCCTAAAGTTTGAATCTGGTTATCATTAACATGTTTTATGACAATTTAATTTGCATATAACATGTTAAATTTATTGTAATTGACCTTTGCCAAAATAAATAAATTTGAATGATCTACTTTGTACTTGAGTCACAATAATGTACATTCTCTCTCTCTCTCTCTCTCTCTCTCTCTCTCTCTCTCTCTCTCTCTCTCTCTCTCTCTCTCTCCCCCCCCCCACCCCCCTCCCTCCTCCCCCCCACACACACACACTATATGTATATATATATACACATATAAAATTGTACCAGTAATCATCTTGTAAAGAAGTGTCAGTTTGTCATGATATTATAGATCGTGGTATATGTATATAATTTTACCAGTAATCATCTTGTAATGAAGTTTCAGTTTGTCTTCATGTTATAGATCCTGGATATTTCTGAGATGCTGTACAAGTATTTACTGGATGTCAATTTCTGGGAGTCGGATGTTAACTCGGAGCTTTTCAATGTAAGTCAAGTAATGGATTAGTTCTAGTATACTTTCACTGTTCTTCCAGGGAAGGATAACTTGATTACTTTTTGCTATGTTACATGGACAATATACCTTGTTCTAAAGTACCTGTTCACGTTTGGACTTATCAAACAGTTGATTTGAATATAAGTAAGCAAACTTGAGAAGTACTTGTCAAAATTTTTAAAGTAGAAATGTCCAACCACATATCCTGTCCATGGAGCATTCAGCATAGTATGTCTAATAGTTTTTTTTACTATTTATTGGTTCTGATTATCCTTCATCTGTTATATTGATTGTAATAGAACCTAAAATTAAGTATCTTTTTTTGTTTTTGTTTTAGGAGCAATCAAGTGAACTTAGGAATGAACATGAACGTGATGTTGATACTTCGAGCCCTGTGATGAGAAAACCCCCCAAACGAAGAAGGCGTAATGATATGGCCGTAATGTACAGTGCTTAACTATGCAATATTACTATTAAATAGGTTGCTTGTTCTGTTTTTCTAGAGATATTAAGATTTTATACTCTAAACTCATAAAAATATTCTGTTCTGAAAATAGCCAGGATGCCCAGCCTAGCTCTGCGCTCAATGGCAATGAGTCTGCAAATGTCGTCACTGAAGTTGTAAGTACTCCATGCTCACTTGTAAAAGAATGCTCATCTGTAGAGATTGGTCTTTTGGTATATGAAGTTACAAGTTATAGCATGCCATCATAAATTAGTCAATTGCACCCTTCATTGTTAGGCGCGTTACAATTGATATTATCCATGTATTTAAAGTGACAAATTTCTATCAACCAAAAATCCTTTTGGACTATTAACTCAGTTGACCTTCACAGTTTTAGTAGTCAAACTTGTTTCTAAATGCTCTTGCTTGTTTCTCCAGCCTCTTAAAGCCCTGAATGACAGGCCGGAAAGTAGGTCTCTTCAAATTGTTTGCATGCCTAAATCTAAAACAAGGAGTAAGAAAAAAGTGCCAGAAACGCATAGCGTTGCTTTAATATCAGCTGATAAATATGCTTCACGCAGCTCAATGCTAACTTCAGTTGTTGTTGCCTGGTCACCGCTTTTACATACATCTGAGTATAGATTAGCTTCACCAGATGATTCATGCGACTGTTGTTCTATACTTGCAATTGGAGGAAAATCGGGCATGATTTCGTTCTGGAAAATCAATAAACCACGACACTATTCTATTCTGAACAACACATGTATCAATGATACACAGCTCGTCGGAATTCTCCATGCACATATGTCTTGGATCACTACAATGAGTTGGGAAGTGTCTGTTTCTAATGCTTCTAATCATCAGCTTCTCTTAGCTACAGGAAGTTCGGATGGGAGGTGAGTAGTTTGTTAATTGATTACACCTAGACTTATTTTATGCGGGGTACATAAAATACTCCTGGACAACTTGATAATGTCTTGTATGTCGTCTACTCCACTTGTTCGTTCAGACAACTTGGATAAAATTATATCCAAATTGGACAAAGTGAGGTTTCACTAAATTTTTATTGTTACATGTTGTGAGTAGATCCATTTTAATCTTTTCAGCATGAATTTGTTTTACCTTAATTATAACTAAAAAAAAGTGGTTAAACTAACTTCAATAAAAATGTTGCTAAAAGTAGCTTTAATCGACTTTTTCTGACTTCTAACGTTATAATTCAGTGGGTAACAAACAGATCCTAAATACCATCTTGTTATGTATCTGAATATCGACATTGATGTATGCATCTAAATAGAAACAAGAATAACCCATTGCATATGTCTATAATGCCACTAAAATTTCATTGCGCAGCTCCGATTATCATCTAGAAATCCCAGTTTTAAGGTTACATAACATATATTCAAATATTCTTGTGCTCAAACTTATCATACTTGTAATTATACCTATGATGAATGACAAAAAGCTATTAAGAATTTAAGATGTGTCTCATATATTCAAACTTTCAAGGCATATCAATTTTTATTGGAAGCTGCAATTCCATGAATATTAGATAAGCAAAACGAGCAACATGTATCGAAACTAAAACAGTTATATCCGCTTTTTACATGTAGTTTGCTTTTCGCTGTTTTGTTTTTTTAATTATTGTATTATCTGTTAATAGAGGGTGACAACAGGCAGTTGATCAGGATTACTTGAATTTAGAAAATAATGATAATTCATATTTATATATATATTTGAGTTATAACTTAAAAACTTCATACTAAGTTGACTCTTTCATTGACAGTGTCAAGATCTGGCACTGTTATAGTGCGGAATTGCTGAAACCATCCGAAACTAGTTCTGCCTCCTTTTCCTTATTTCACGAGGTCAGCCTTTTGAACTTAATTTTTTTTACTTCAAGCTTTTGAATAATTATGTATCTATGTTGATGTGGGTCATGCTATCTCTATGTAGATCATATCCGTGGATTCTGTTCCAGTTTCTGTACTGTCTCTTACCGTGCACATGCCCTCTGCCAAACAAATTCTCCTAGCTGTTGGCAAAGGTTCTGGAGCTTTGGAAGTGTGGACATGTGACATATCTACCAGAAAATTTCATAAAATTGGTTTGGAAGATGTACATGGGCATGTTGTAAGTTCCCCTCTATTACTATTAAATATGTATAAATATATGTATATATATATATTATCTCAATAAAGTTTGAGTTTTTAGTTTCTAATTGCTTCTCACTTTTCAGGTAACAGGAATTGCATGGGCATTTGATGGAAACTGTTTGTACAGCTGCAACCAGGTATTTAAGCTACTGTTGCTTGTACAGTTGTGGCTAAAGGCCAGTTTATGTGGTGGTCATGTTTTTGTATACTCCCTCCGTCCCAGTGAATTGTATACACTGGGATTGGGCACGTAGACTAAGAAAAGATATAAAAAATGAGTAAAATTAGATGAAAAGTGAGTAAAGTGGTGGGAGTGGGACCTATCAATATTTAATAATAGATTTGAGATAGTGGAGGAAGTAGTGGGTTTAGTGATTTATATTGTTATAGAATAGAGATAGTGGAGAAAGTAGTGGGTGTAATAGTGTTTTATATTATTAAAAGTTACTATTTTTGGAATGTATAGAAATGAATGGGACATCCCAAAATGGAAAGTGTATAGAAATGAATGGGACGGAGGGAGTATGTATTATCTAGACAATTCTCCGTTCTGACCTTTTTAATGGATTTTTGTATGTTCTCTATATCCCCCCCCCCCCCCCCCCCCCCCCCCCAAAAGAATGTTTGCACATATCAATTTATGGATTGAGTGTTAATTGTTTATTAGATAGTACTGTTTGATAGTAGCAACTATGTCAGACTTGGCTCATTAATGCTTTCCAGTTTCCACCACTACAAATTCTGCCATAAGAGTTCCATGTGTACGTAAGTTTGATGACAACCTGTGTATATGACCATATATCTTCCCCCCTCCCCTTATTTAATGGCTGAATACTGGAAAGTGGAAACTTTTCTTTATGATGATGGAAAGTATATACTCATGATTTACTAAATTGTATATTTTAGGATGACTCTGTTCATTGCTGGACTTTACATGGTGATTCCTTATGCAAAGTAACTCTGCCTTCAAATACTCCTGGTGTGGAGAGCTCTACTGACGTATGATATGATTCCTTCTTGTTCTTAACACTCCAGCTACACTTGTTATATAGTATTTAAAGTCCAGTAGGAATCCTTTACAGGTCCCAAATGGATTTGATTCATGTTTTGGTCTAGCGGTATCCCCTGGAAATCTGGTAGTAGCTGTGGTATGATATATCATCTGAATAATATTTTCTCTGTTTTTTAATGTCATGCTGCCAGTAAAGCACGTTAAGAGTATACATTTGAAACATTTCATTCTCTATTTACTACTTAGCTTATCTACATGCAAATAGAAAGTCATACTAGTAAACAAGATTGTAGGAACTGATTTCTCTGCTTCTCTATATACGTGCATGGTATTATATATTATATTTACTATACTTTATTATTAAAGCCGAAACATTGATAGTTTGGTTGGTTGGTATGATACTGATTGTAACAACCCAAGCCCGGTCTGTAAGACTTAGACTTTAGGCATTACCTTCACCTTCCATCTCAACATATTTACGCAGCAACACACATGATATATAAAAATACATAACATGATAACATTAATCTTACATATGCATTGGCTCTATAATACTAATAGACATGTTAGTACTTCCTTACTGACTTCGTATTTACCAGCCAAAAGATTACATCTTACAAAAGTAGTGATAGGTCTACAAAATACATCATATACTTTAACAAAACAAGTTCATCCCGGACACGTAGTCTTGCGTCTTCACAATTATCCTTTCCTCTCTTTGAGTTTGACATCTCACATTCCTCGTGCTTCACTGGGTGACAACAAAGATTAACGAGAATAAGCAAATGAAGCTCAGCAAGTAGGCTATAAGTTAACAATAACCAATCACTATAAGCTTAATCTATGTAGAAGAGAAAGAGAAACTAAAGCTTTTTTTTTTCCTCGGGAGCACTAAACTTTTGTAGCTAGTAGTACAAGGTAGCTAGTTCTGGCAACACCTCCAGCCCAGCAATGAAGTTTTCAAGTCAAATATCAGCTAGATAGTAACTTATGAGTCACCAAATTCGTAGTTTTCTAAACAATAGTAAATACTCAAGAAAAGAGTAATCGTAATTAGATTTTTACAAGTCGAGAAAACTCCAATTCACTCCAGGGGATCAGCCTGGCAGTGCCTCCCTGTTGCATGCAACTTGAAATGGTCAACTGCAGACCAAACAAGGCCATTTAACCTCTTATAAAGTCCGCCGGTCAATGGCGGTATTTCACTTCATGGTTCGTCTCAGACTCTCAGTTATTCATTATCAGAAGAGCCAAGATAGCTCAAAAATCAACAATTCAGTAAATTGAATAAATAAAACGAGGTACACTCTGAAAGTATGAATATCAACCATTAAAAGAATTTAATGGTTAAGACATGATAAGGTTAAGAGCCAGTACCTCTGAAAGGTTAACGAAAAGCTACGCGATAGTCCTTGAATCCCAGAAACTTTATGTGTCCTAAGCCTTGTTCTTCTTAATTCACTACTTCTTTTCCCAGTTAGCCTTCTATAAAATAGAAGTTGGTGTTTCTTTCTTGTTTTTGGAGAGTGAGTGGTTTATCCTTTTGTAGTTCTCAACTAATCTCTCCGTCTCCGAAAGGTGGATATACATGGCTATAATATAATATTGTTTTCCCTGCTCCCTATGTTAGGAGATAAGCACAGAGGCTTCTAGCTAATGAGTTTAGGATATTAATAAACTATAGAGTAATCATTCTTTAAGCATCCTCCTCATACAACACCTGGCCCTCCCATACTAATATAATGTTTTGATATACTTGATAATACTTGTTGTCTGTACTAGTTTACTTACTGTCTAAACTCTGTGCATCTTGCTTTCCTTATGCTTATGAGATAAAGTCTAATATAATTAAACCTTCTATCTATTATTTACAAGTATTGTGGTCATAATTTTGTATCGTTACAATTAATTAATAATATAAGTTAAATATATGAAACATGTCTTACCCATACTTGAATATATATTTGTTTAAGTTGATACACTGATATCATAAAACAAATAACATAAAAAACAATAAATAATACAAGAGAAGTTATAGTAGTAAACTAGATGAGTTGTTTGAGTTGGACTTGAAAGAGTATATATCAGATATATAGTTATAATAATATTCGAACTCTCTTATATTTAATTATAATAATTATTATTACACGATGTGAATAAAAATTTAAAAATTATTAAAATAATAATACAGATATATAAAAAGTTACTTAAACTAAATAAGAAAATATTAAAGAATACCCCATTGCACATGTTGTAAGCTTGTATCTAAATAAACCATAGTAGTTAGTGAGATCCCTTCTGTTAAACAAATGTAACATAATTATATTTTAAGGTTTAAAGTGTATTTCTAAAAACTCCTTGGAGTAGGGATAACATCTGCCTGCATCTCTCAGAAATAAAACTTCTTGCAGCTGGCGAAGTATCTTCTTGTAATCGGTGACAGTTATTTTGTGCATCTATTATCTGACTGTCCCACAGAAATGAAATCCAACTTCAGACCGTAATCATGTTACTGTATTGTAACACTGTAACTCAAATAACAAATCATTAGATTTAGGAATAAACTTGGTAGAAAGTATATCTTTAATGTACAAAGTTTGTATATTTTTATGGAACGAGTTACTCAGGTACAGTGTGAAGTTCTTTCCAACAAAGCTTTGATACATACATATCACCAAACAAAAATGTACACTTCTCTACTGCTTGAACATTTACTTTTTGAAGAGGGAAACTAATGTAATTTCTTTGTAAATCTGACCAGCACTAAAGGTAGATTGTTTTCACTATTATATGTTGGGACTTGGGAAGTAACAAGTTTATTCTCAATCACAGGCTCGTCGTTTTGATGCAGGTCTATTAGATCCAATGTACCAGTTAAGGTAAAGATTTTTTCTATTCAATATAATTCATAAAATTGTTACCTTGCATGAACTTGCTGGCAAGTTTTCTTCTGTTTTGTATATGCAATATAACACAGATGCTTACATTGTCACACAGTCAAAAGTCCTAAAGGCAAGTATCTATCTAATATAAAGTTGTTAACACACATAATAGTACAAGGAGATACAGCTGAAATAGATTAGGTGAAGGCAAAAAAGCTTTTCTGGATATGTAGAGCTCAAATCTATAAAAGTGAAATTATCAACCGCGCTTCATTACAGTTCTCTCTCTAAAAGACTTTTTTTCCCCATCATTTTCAGGTCTCAGAAAGCTGCTGTTGAGTTCTTCTGGACTGGTGGTCAACAACATGATAAGTTAATAGATAAATGTTCAGACTTCGAAGTTGAAGCTTTTGCTGGATTTTCTGATAAAGAATTGGTAAATTGGGAGTATAACATAATGTGGTCCTTCGATCAACATGAACATTTGAACAAGCCTGTGGTCATTTGGGATGTAGTTGCAGCATTATTGGCATTTAAGCAATTTGCTCCTAAATACGTAGATCACATACTAGCCAAGTGGCTAAGGTCTTATGTGGGATCCAATTCGGGAAATTCTCCTATTCAAACAGTTGTCTCTAAATGCCTCTCTAATATTACTACCCGACAGTTGCACCTCTTGAACATTATCATTAGGCGTGTAATACTTGCGGATCTGAAGGCAGATAAAGTCAATGAAGAAAATGAAAGCTTTGTAGATGGACCTGCAAAGAGACAAATGGATTTGTGGTTGAAGCTTTTAAAGAGCAGTGAAAAAGAACTACGGGAAAGGCTTATTTATTGTAGTTTCTCCATCATTAATAATCTTGTGTCTCGGTCATCGGAAAACCTTAGTAAACTTGGATACTGGCAGCCTGCTGGATTAGCACAACTGGAAAACTGGGTTAATTATAATCATGCTCATATTAGGAATTCCCTCAAGGTACTCAAATCGGAAGTTAAGAAGATTAAAAAGAGGTACTCAAATACTTTAGATGCTCTTATTGACTGTTTATTTCTTTCTTTACTTTGGTCCTCTGGGGAAAAATGTGCAATTCCTAATTCCTAATTGCAAATGTTATTGTTATGTAGTATATCATCAATT
The DNA here is from genome assembly GCA_030848705.1 of Heracleum sosnowskyi. Taxonomy (NCBI): domain Eukaryota; kingdom Viridiplantae; phylum Streptophyta; class Magnoliopsida; order Apiales; family Apiaceae; genus Heracleum; species Heracleum sosnowskyi. The sequence continues at coordinate 18,790,862 of CM061237.1, forward strand.
TTGATTCTCTTATTCTGTCGGCAATTGGTAATAGGGTTTTGTTTTGTCACGTCATTGCAAATCCCGACGTTTTATATATGAATATAGAGTATTCGGAGTCATTGAATTCCATTATGTGAGCCTTAAATCTAGATTACGAGAAGTGCAGACATTAGCTTAGCCCCAGTAGATTAATAGTCGAGACATGTGTTCAATCATTTGCTTGTGGTTTTGATGTTTATATAAAAGTATAGCAATCATATAAATCAGGCCCGGTGATTAACCTGTGCAGTCAGCCCAACTGCACAGGGCCCAAAATTTTCAAGGGCCCCCATTTTACATAAGTCCATGATATTATGTACTATATACCAGTAGAAAAATAGATGCAAAGTAATTTAGTGGGAAAAATGATGAAACACCAGTATAAATTCAAGAAGCCAGATTCTCAAATATTGTCTTATGACTTCCTTTGTCCCTCGAATTGCGATATCATAGGTACATAAATTCTACTCTTCTATGAATATTTATCTGATATCTCTATTTAATCAAATATATCTATATATCAAGTCCATTTCACAATTAACACTTAAAAAAATCTTTTATGTACAGTGTATTTTTTTTGCCTATAATGAGGACCCAAATTTTCAAATTTAGCACCGGGCCTCTATATATGTTGAGCCGGGCCTGATATAAATGTTTGTGATTTTAACATTGCTAGTCACACTGACAATATCTTTTGACAGCAAGCTTTGCTCAATTGGCAATTATGTAGCGAAGGAGCAATGCAGCTACTGTTCAGCACCTGTTCCATTTGAATCACCAGAAGCTTCTTTTTGTCAAGGTACAGAATGCACGAATGGAGTTGTTCAGAAACACAAACTGACACGGTGTGCTGCCTCTATGCTGGTTAACGATGTCACTCCAACATGGTTTTGTGTGTGCTGTCACAGACGGTCTTCAAAATTGGCACCACGGGCACTCTTTTCAATGCTCCAATATCCTAGTGACACTAGCAATGACCCAAAAATTACAACCCTCCGGGCATCATCGAAACCCATGTGTGTATTTTGTGGTATACTACTACAAAGATCACAACCGGAATTTCTTTTAGCAGCTTCACCTGTATAACTATCGATATGTTGATATGTCATTATATTTGTTGTATATTAATACAAGTTAATATCTATAGTATATGGTAAGTGGGTTCTAAAGTTTCAGAATTCAGCATTCCTTCAGTTCTTGTTTGCACATATGTGTTTGTTTGCTAGAACTCAATTATTCTGAGGTTACGCGGAACACATGTTATCATATTTCTGAAAAAACCCAAATGCAGATGTATCGATCGTATATTTATGGTGTTGTAACAGGCATCCGAGGACAAAGTACAGACAGGAATTAATACTCGTGGTCACACATCATTTAAGTGTCTCAGAGGAAGATGAAAAATTAAATCTCAAGATATTTACCTGTTTATTATCTTCTCCCTTGTAGATGAATGAAATGAAGCTGACCTTGTTTAGTTTAATTAGAATATGTATTGTTACTGTATAGTATATCTGAAGCCTGTACAGTTTACTTTTTATTTCGAAACATGCTTAAATGGCTACCGCACGAAGTTTATTTGTTGTGTTTGGACTGCATGGCACCTTTTAAAAGAATGTGTAGAAATGTCAATTACCTGTCGCTTGCTTGAATTATGAAACTCATCTCCCTGTTTCTTTTCAAGTCGGATTGAGATTTTGATGGTAACAAATATCGATGGTTCGTCTTTTTAAATAATCAATTATTAACGACATCACCATGTGAAAAATATTTTTTGACTTTTTGATTAACAATAATAGATATTAAGAAAATTATGAGCGAGTTGTTGAATTTTTAAAAGAGAGACGATGAAATTTCCTCTCTCTCGTATACCCATGTAGTGCTTGCAGTGATGTTAAAGGATTAAACTTAATATTTCGAGGGATAAAAAATATATATTATGTAAGGGTATTATTGAAAAAGAAAATATGAAAAAGTGTTAAAAAATATATATTTTCATATCTCGAGAGCTAAAAGGTACAAGTTGAAATGTAAGGGATTGATGGGTATATGACAGTAAATTTTAACGGCTAAAACATCATTAAGCTAATAAAATTGAATGTTTCATTTTGCACATATAAATAGAAATCTTGTAATTTTATATTGATGACGGGAAAACTAATTTAAATTTAATTTTATGTAAATTATAAAATGATAAAGATCATGCTTCATGCTTATTTGATTAATTTAGTTCACATGAAATTCTATCAATTTTAAAATTTAATTGGCATGATATTTAGCCATTTAAGAAGTTTTCTCCATAGTATATATGTTCATAACTAGAAAATCGAATCTACTATTATCTTATAATATACTAAAAATTATTAATGTTAAAATATTGGAGAATACTATAGTAGTTTATATATATTTTTGCGACCGAGAAATATATAATACGATATTTATAATTATCTCCCGGTACAAGAACTCAAAGTAAGAAAATGTATCCAACAATGTTAGGGCACATACATCTTTTATAATATATTAATCACATACTTTCAATTGAAATAATGTAATTGATGTCAATCCTAGTCACTTAGTACATGGTTTGGACTTCAAAATATTTATAAGCGCTTTTTTAAGAATAAAAAAATAATTTACGACATCTTGTCATTTAAAAAAATAAATTAATTAGAAAATGCTACTGGGGACCTATGATTGCATTGCCATTGCTGGAGGAGGATGAAGGCTATAATGAAAGAATTGTTGTTGCCAAAAAGCTAAACAATTATTGTGCATTTTGTAGTCCTACTCGAATAGAATCTGGGGTACCTATGAAGCAATATTTTGTGTCTAGGAAAGGGAAAATGAGCAACATTATTGTTATCCCAAGGTCACACGAAGAGCCCACTGGGGTTGGGGATCAATAAAGGGCGTGTTTGCTTCCATTTTCAATCAGTCTCCCTCATAGGTCCCCTGTGTCATGGTCCGTGTGATCTATCCACCCCGTCCCATTGTCCAACTATAAATCATTCTTGTCATGTCGAAACTCGAAACTCGAAAATTATATAAAAAAAATATTGTTAATTTTATCGTGTTTATTATCCGCGCGAGATAATTAAAGAAGTTTTGTTTATTAAAGATAGGTCCAAACACCAAATTCATGCTTACGACCTTGTGTATTTCCTATGAATGTGGTCTGTTCTTAGCATTATATCAACGGTTGAGATGTATACGGTGGGTCAATATTGGTAGCTAGCCAGGGGGTAAGCTCTAGTATTTTCTTCATCAATGGGTTTCAATTTCTGTAAAAATCAAACCACCTTACCTCTAGCTGTGTTGAATTAGTTTTGATAGGTAGGTCATCTATTTTATTGTTTTGTGATTGCTCCATAATAATGACCTCATTAATCTTTTAAATGAATATGAACAAAAACAATTACAATTTACATATGACTTTTCTTCTAACCGACTAAAGTATATATATATAATTAAAAAATTGAAAAATATTAAATGTACAAATTTGGTTTTAAAATTGTGTACAAAATGCCATTTGGCATATTCTAATTTGTTATAGAAAATTAAATAAAAATGGAATCCTTAGAGCATCTTCGACCATGAGAAATCTTTAGCTAAAATTCAATGAAACATATCATAAATATAAATTATAGAAATTAATATGATTGTATTTTTCAGGTACTTAGAATTAGAATGCTAAAAAGTGGGCGTGCTAGATGCTAAAATGATAGACACTACAGCTTTAGCCTTTAAAAAAGGGGGAGGTACCAAAGTGCAGCCCCAACCATTGTCAACTAAAAGACACTGCAAAAAATCTTAAGAAATATAATATTTTATAAAATATGAATTTTATAGTGCATACGAGTGCAACAAATCTTATTCCCTAACACTTTATTACTAGGATTGTTACATTCCCTTAAGTTTATCTTTCATGAATTACACATTTACCTTTCATTATTTATTAAAAAAATTTGTAAAATTAATATATGAGGTTTGAAAGATGGATTTGGTTTACATGGACAACAAGTTTCCATAATTTTAAATATGTGTAAATTATGTTTATGTGCTTTGAATTCTGAATTATTTTATATACGATACAGAATAATATAATTTATGTTTGTAATTCATATTTTATATATTTGAACACAATTCTTGAAGTTGTTTATAAAAAATTAAGAAATATATCTAATTGAACATACTTTAAAGAGTGAAAAATGTGGTTTATGTATACTATTCAACATAGAAACTATAGAATAGTTTACTACAATCTAGATCTATCATGTTGTATAAAATGCATAATTCACTTGATATAGCTTTGATTTTCATTATCTCCATTAGTCAAGAAACATTTTTAATATCACATTTTTGCAAATTTAAGCGTAAATAATGTAAACGGTATGAAAAATATGAGGTACACGTTGACAATAAGAAAACGGGGAAAAATTAAAACGAGACGTTTTGTAGATATTTTCTGATCTTATAATTTAATCACATACCAAAAGACACGTAGATATGTAATTACGAAACTATATAGATAAAAGTATGACTATGATAATTATTAGATAATTATTGTTTGTTATGATTAGCCTAATAATTTTACTCAAATATAAATTTAACACGAAAGATATATATTTTTAAGGGGAAAACACGAAAGATATAATAAATACGAATGATGTAGATTTTCTTAACACTGCGAATCAATCTGTACTAGCCTATAACCCTTGCAAAACACGGGCCTTAAAAAATAATAAATTAAAAAATTTAATGTGAACAAAAAATATTAAAATAAAATTAAAAATTAATATGATAAATTATAAAATGAGAAACTTAAATATTAATTGGAACATAAAAAAATATAAAAAAATACAGATGAAGCCGATGAAGATAAATGAGGTATTATTGATATTATTTTATAATAAAATAATATTAATAATAAGTACATATAGAAAATCTAACATGTTTTAATTAAAAATAATAATTGCCCGTGATATTTTTAGAAGTGTTTTAATTATATTAATTATATTTATTAAAAAAATACGTTGAAATGTTAAAATAAATAAAAATTTTTAATAAAGACAAATATAAAAACTAATATGTTTTAATTAAAAAAGATTTACTGTCCGTAATATTTTTAGATGTGTTTTAATTATTTTAATTGTATTTGTTAAAAAAATACGTTCACTTGTTAAAATAGGTATTTTTTTTAAAATAATTAAAAATATTAAAATAGGTTTTAAAATATATAAGTAAGGGTTGCACTTGATATTTTTGGAAAAGAGAGATTTTAGTGATTACAAATATAAAAGGTAATACATTTTAATTTAAAGGTAATTACCCGTAATATTTTTGGAAAAGAAGTAAATTTTGTTAGAAAAAAATGTTTTAAGCAATCAGCTAATTACTATTTTTATATTATTTTATTATTTATTAAATAGAGTATTAAAATAGGTTTTAAAATAAATAAGTAAGAATTGCACCTCATATTTTTGGAAAATAAAGATTTTAGTGATAACAAATATAAAAGGTAATATGCTTTAATTTAAAGATAATTGTCATGATATTTTTGGAAAATGAGTATATTTTGTTAGGAAAAAAATATTTTAATTATAAAAGGCAATCATTTGGTTACTATTTATATATATTTTTTATTATTTATTAAATAGAATAAAAGATCGAAAACCGAAAACCAAAATTTTCAATGTTTCGGCTTTAATAATACTAGCTTAAAACCCGTGTGATGCACGGATTGTTAATTGTTATTTTATTATATTTTTTAATCTTTTTTTAATTGTATTTGTTAAAAAAATAAGTAGGCATGTTAAATATCTAAACAATTTTAATTAATTAAAAGTATTAAAATAGATTTTAAAATAAATAAGTAAGACTTTGTCCGTTATATTTTTGGGAAAAAAAAAGATTTCAGTAAGGAAAAATAAAAAATTTAACATATATATTTAGTTTAAAAAAGGAAAATGCCCGTGATATTTTTGGAAAATTAGATTTTAAATTTTAATAATTATAAATATTTAAATACGTTTTAAAATAAATACTTAAAAACGCCCGTGATATTTTTAGAAAAAGAATTGATTTTAGTGAGAAAAATAGAAAAAGTAAGTTGAAAAAGATAATTTCCCGTGATAAATTTAGAAAATGAGAGACTTTATTAGAAAAAAAAATCTATAATGTGTTTTTAATATTTGTTAAGAAAAATAAGTAAGCATGTTAAAATAGGTAAACTTTTAAAAAATAATTATAATATTAAAATAGATTTAAAAATAAATAACTAAAGATTGTCCGTGAAATTTTTGGAAAAAGAGGGGTTTTAGTAAGGAAAAATAGAAAAACTAACACGTTTCAGTTAAAAAGGGTAATTGTCTGTGATATATTTGAAAAAGTAGGGGAATTTGTTAGAAAAAATATTGTATTTTAGGTGAAGAAGTTAATTGGTTATAAATAGGTAATATTATTATTTAATAATATATTTCTATAAATAAGTAAGGTTAATTAAGTAAAAACACGAAGTAAAGTTTAGTAAGGGCAATTTAGTAAAATCACAACGTATCATACAGACCAACCAAACTTTTAATGTTTCGTCTATTTTTTTTTTTTTTGAAATAAATGTACTTGCATTCAATTAACTTTCTCAGTATCAACATTACATAGAATAAAACCTGGAGCAGTTACCAACCACTCCTGGTAGCCTGACATAGAATACGTAGCTGTAGCTAACAAATGTGCTACTGTATTCGCAGACCTAGGACAGAACACAACTAACACTTCATGGAAGTGTTTTAGATTATCCCTACAAGCCTCCATAATCGTATCAAAATAAGATTGTCCTCCTTCCTCATGAATTGCATCCACCACCCCTTTAGCATCATATTCAAAGATACACTTATTATTCCTCCAATCTTTCGTCCAAGACAATTCTTCCCGGAGTCCTATAGCCTCGACTTCCCTTGGCTGCAATCTACCTTGAATCTCCTTATTATAAGCTCGAATAAAACGCCCTTGATCATCCCTAATGACACAACCCACTCCCATCTGTCCAGTTCGTACATTACACACAACATCAGTATTAATTTTAACCCACCCCCCATGTGGCTTACTCCACCTTCTACAACTCCCCTGCTTCTGTCTTGTACTCATAGCAAGCTCGTCCCTAGCTCGGTTCCATTCTGCAAGCATACTACACGATCTAGACTGAACACCAAAACTTGAAGTGTTTATACGATTCCAGACCCAATTATTTCTTCGATTCCACAAGTTCCAGCACACCAGACCAACCATACCATTCTGCTCCTTATTTCCAGTTTGAAGTACTATTTTTAACAAATTTAGCACACTATCATTTAGTCCTACTTGGACCACATCTGCCAGCCCAACCCTTGCCCACACCTCCTTTACAAAACAGCAATCAAACAAGACATGCAAGTCATTCTCCACACTTCTCTGACACCAAGAACAATTCGGGTTTATATCTACAAATTTTTTCCTTAACGCATCAGCGGTAGGCAACACCTGACGACAAGTACGCCAAAGGAAGTTAACCACCTTACCTGGTAGATTAAGACCCCACAACCGCTTCCAAAAAACTCTATCTGGACACTCCGTCTCTCCTCGTAATCGCCTGTAACAACTCTTAACCGTAAAATTACCCTTTTCATCAAACAACCAGAACCATGAATCCTCTTTCTCACTCACTGGAATTGGAATTTGCTTAATCAACTCACAATCTCTATCATTGCATATATCCTGTAAAACTTCTAAATCCCATTCCTTCCGATTTTCATCTATCAAACCTTCAACTCTGGCTTCTTTTAATTCCTCAGGCATTTCAGTAGTTAGGTACCCATTCTCAGAGCACGGTAACCAGGGCACCTGCCAAATTCTCGTACTCTTTCCATCCCCAATCCGTTTTCGACAACCTTGACGCACCACATCTTGTGCTTCCATTAGACTCCTCCACACATAGCTAGGATTAGACCCCATCTTAGCATCCAAGAAATTAGACTTTGGGAAATAGCGAGCACGCATAATACTCGTCACTAAAGGATTTGTCTCATTCACAATACGTCATGCCTGTTTTGCCAGCATTGCAATATTAAACTCCCTCAATCTTTTGAACCCCAACCCACCAGCCTCTTTCACTACGCACAACCTTTCCCAGGACAACCATTTAATCCCTTTCTCACCTCACCATTTCCCCACCAGAAAGCGTTCATTCTCTTCTAAATCTTATCACAAACCTCCACCGGAATTAACAGCATAGACATCCAAAAATTAGGAACCACCTGTGCAGCTGTCTTTAACAGAGTTACCTTACCTGCCTTTGACAAAACCTGGTTCTGCCACCCTTGCAACTTCTGATCCATTTTGTCAGCTAGAAAAGAAAATGTTACAGTTTTCCTTCTCCCTACAACCATAGGCATTCCCAGATACTTACCCGGAATTTGCACTGCATTCACTCCCAACTGATCACACACCTCTCTTTTACTTTCTTCACTTGTATTTGGAGAGAACGTAACTGAAGATTTCGTATAATTTATCATCTGCCCCGAGATATGCTCATATCTATCTAAAATTCTCTTCATAGCATTGGCTTCTGTCTTATTAGCACGAAAGAAAAAGTAACAGTCATCTGTAAACAGCAAATGTGATATCATAGGTGCACCTCTAGCAACAGTACAACCATGTAATACACCCACCTCTTCATTTCGTCGAATAATAGAGCTAAGCCCCTCTGCACACATAATATAGATATAGGGAGATATAGGATCCCCTTGCCGCACTCCCTGATGAGGTGTAATATCTCAAAAAACATCCTCATTCCGAATAAAACTGTACGAAATTGAGGTAATCAGTTTCATAGTTCTTGCAATCCACAATTCAGAAAAACCAAACTTAACCATCATGTTACGAATAAAATCCCACTCCAATCTGTCGTATGCTTTCGATATATCTATTTTAAACTCAGCCATACCATTTTTTCCTTGTGACAATCTTTTCATGTAATGGTTAACTTCAAAAGCAATCAAAGCATTATCATTCAGCAAATGTTTTGTCTATTATATAATAGTATTGATAGTATAGATGTGTTTTCGATGATACTTTAAAACTACAATCATATTTACGTATTTTAAAAATTGCATAAATAATAATACAAAAATACGGTATGGTGCAATATAGTTAGTGTAATTTACATGTTAAAAAATATTTATTATTAGAATATATACAATTTATAATAATGGGGAAATTGATCATTATTCTTTTAATATAATTTTTTTTTTAATATTTGTAACTTCAAATGTGTCTTCAATATCTAAACATCGTTTTTCATGTACATCTAAATATCTAATAAAGTTAGATATGTACCCTAAAAAAATAATACGATGATAGTAAGAACACGAAATAATATAATATTAGGTACTTTCGACTAAATCGTGATAATACCATTCAAATTGATAATATAAAATTATTTAAGAGTTAAGTTATATGGGACCACTTTTTTTGTGGAGACGACCACATACGTTCTGCAATCTAAATTTAGCAAAATATAATATTTTATAAATTATGTTCTAGGAAAATAACTATTTTCATTTAAAATCTTTAAAATTATATATGTTTTGCAACTAAAACATAGCAAAACATATTGTTCTACAAAATATGTTCGGTTTCCAGAACTTTCATGTTTAGTTTGCAGAACTTACATGATTTTTCAAGATTTTTAATGAAATAGTGATTTTCATAGAATATACTTTGCAAAACAGTACATTTTGCAAATTTTTGATTACATGATCGATTTTGCTAAATTTAGATTGCAAAACATATGTGGTCTCCAGTCTCCACAAAAAAAGTGGTCTCCATAGAACTTAACTCTACATCTATAAATATATAAAACAAGCCTATAACTCGTGCAATGCACGGACGACTTTAATATTAATTTTGAAATTTACTTTTAAATTTTTTGAGATTTTAATACTTCTGAAAATGCTACCTTTTTAAAAAGAATTAAAAGTACTACTTTAATGTTTTAAATCTAATTTTTTTTATAAATTTTATAATAGTTTATTAACTTAGTAAGCATGTCAGTAAAGATAAATATAAATATTTTCTAAAAAAAGGTCATGTTTTTGAATTATAAGTAAAGTATAATTAAAAAAGTTTGTAGTTATGTTATATATGTGAGAAAATCGAAAATGAAAACTTTCAATTTTTCGGCTATTATATAATAGTACATATAGATAGATTAAATAGAATAAATTACCGAAAATTAAAATCAAAACTTTCAATGTTTCGGCTATTATATAATAGTATAATATAGATATAAAAAAGAATATCCGTTTTGAAAAAAAAAGCTAATCAGTTAGTTATTAGTAATTATAAATATTATTATTTTATTTCATTAAAAAGAACTGTCCGTGATATTTTTGAAAAATGAGAGATTTTAGTTAGAAAAAATATAAAAGTAAAAATTTTAGTTAGAAAATATAAAAAAGAATATACACTTTGGCTAAAATAGGTAATTGGTTAGTTATTAACAATTATTATTTTATTATTTTATTTTAATAAATGAAACTGTCTGTGATATATTTAGAAAATGAAAGGTTTTTGTAAGTAAAAATAAAAAGCTTATATGTTTTAGTTAAAAAAAGTTGATATGTTTGAAAAAGTAAAGGAATTTTTCAGAAAAAATAAAAAAGTAATATATTTTAGGTGTAAAAGGTAATTGGTTATAAATAAGTAATATTATTATTTAAAAATATTTTTAATAAATAAGTAAGGGTAATTAAGTAAAAACACGAAGTACAATTAAGTAAGAGCAATTAAGTAAAATCACAACATATCAAAAAATATTTAGTATTATATCCAACGGCTCTCATTAATTTAATTTAAAAGATTTAACGGTTTGAGATTGGATGACCAAATTACGGAGGACCAGACTACCAATCGACTACAAAAACTTTTAATGTTTCGTCTTTAATATAAGACTAAATTGCATATTACATCATCTTGGTTGTAGTTTATTGCAGTTTGGGTTAAGTATTTTGTCATAAAACACTTTGCACCCCGTAACTTAAAGTCCCGCTACATTTTAGATCTCTTTGACAGTTTTCCATCTATATTGACCGTTAACATTAATTTTGACAGGGGTAAACTGGTAAACTACAAAACTTAAAAATTAATTTATTTAAAATTGAACTAATTAAATATTATTAATAAAACATAATTAATTTGTATCTATAATTTAAATTTATTTTTAAACTATAAAATTTGGGAATTAATATTATTTAATTTAAACTGAATTTTTAATTAATAATATGATTTAAAATGTAAAATTTATTGTTTTAAAGTTTTCTATAAAAAAACATTTCAATTTTTAATATAATTTTAGAAAAATGAAAATCGGTTACTTAAAATTTATGTTGAGAATCTCGTTTTATCCCGTATGATGTGAACTATTGTTACAAATTCTTTAAGTTTTGCTAAAAATATTTAATAAATTCAGTTTTAAATAAATTAATTTTTTAGTTTTATAATTTACAAATTTACCCCTGTCAAAATTAATGTTAGCGGTCAAAATAGACGGAAAAACCGTCAAAGAGGTCTAAAATGTAGCGGGACTTGAAGTTACGGGGTGCAAAGTATTTTATGACAAATTACTTTACCCAAACTGTAATAAGCTAAAACGTAGGGGATGCAATATGCAATTTAGCCTTAATATAATAATATAGAAATATAGATAGATAGATAGATTACGGTGGGATTTGGTTTGAATTGGGTTATTAAAATATCAAATTACAATTCGGCATTCGGCATTCGCCATTCGCACTGTATTACACGGATCATGCTATTTGTCAAAAATTTAAATCGCTCCGTAATAATAAAAAATTACACTTTATGATGCAAGATGATGTAATGTATGCAATTTTTTACGGTTTGATGATTAACCTGACAAACGAGGACGGAAAAACAGTCACGGAATGCTTTACTAATGCCAGATTAGTTTAATTATATTTGTAGGAATTCTTTTATAAATGATATATATTTATAGAATTAACCAATATGTTTGGTAAAAGAAATTATAAATACTTTTTTTTATTGAAAGATGGCTAATTAAATTGATACACATTAGAAATATATTTATTTCTAAAAGAGAATGTCATTTTTTTCGTAAATTTTACCATAAAAATTATTAAAACTTAATTGTGCACATATGTGTTGTACTTAATTAAGGTTAAAGCGGATCAAGTTTGTAGCACGAATTTCAAATTTTATATTTATTTTCATTTCTCATTAGGGTGATATTTAGTCCCCATTTTCATCCCATTTAGTTATCCATGACCCATAGTTTACATTTTTTTTTTATATAATTTAACATTTTCAAAAGAAAATCATATAAATAATATAGAACGATCTCGATTTTCACTAACAATTTCTATAAATACGACAATTTGGCAAAATAAGAATTTTAGGTATATATGAATGATTATTCAAAAATAATATATGTTGTATGATGTTTAAAAGTCAATGGACAAATAAAAATTTAACACAATTTATTATCATCAAGTATATATAAAATTTATGAATTATATAATAAAAGAATATGTATTTTAATAATAATATCGCATTGTGCAAGAGTAAGAACAAAAAATTAACACTACGAATTACTAACAAATATTTTATATCAAAATAAAAAGAATACTAATATTTAATACTTATCTTGATTTCAAGATTTTATTTAACACTTTGAAAAGTTTCTACTATAATAAAAGCTTAGAATTTAAACTACCAAACCTCTTTCAAAAATTAATCAAAAAAATATTTAGTCAAATTGAGAATTTTTAGAATCAATTTTATGATCCGCTCGACAAGAACAATTATTCAAAAATTTATTAATCGATAATTTTTTTTAAAAATCTAAACTAAACACAATCAAATTAGTCAAACGGAATTTTTTAAGATAAATTTACGATCCAAAACGGCCTTAAAACCGACATAACACATTTAATTTCCGGTAAAAAATGAAGTAGTAAAAAGTAAAAAATGTGCGCAGCCACGTTTACAATCCAAAACAGCCTCAAAACAGACGATCCGAAGAACACAACATTTTATTTTCAATCTCCTAAGTTGTGTCTCAACATGTTACATTCAAACACAACCTAGTACTGTACATTATCATAAAATTCAAATATAAAATATCATAAATTATATTAAAGGAATATAATACCCTATTTAAAAAAGAATAAATAAAGCAAGTGTTTATTTTTGTTCTTGTTCAGTTTCCATTTTGTAAACTGACTCTGAGGATCTTCATAATCATCTCCAAGGTATGTCATTCTTCTTCTTCATATTTTACATATACATATATACTTACATACATGTAATAAACACACACAAAAACACACACAAATATGCATATGTTTATGCAACAAAGTTTCATTCTTTTTGTTGTTCTTGGGTTCAAGAACATATGTTTTGTGTTTGATTGGGTGTTTAATTTCATATTTTACAGAAAGGATTATAAAAAGAAAGATTTGATCATGGCAGTGGTTGAAAATGGTGAGTTGAATGTTAATAATTTGATGAATCAGACTGAGTCACTCAAAATTAGTGAGCCCAAATCAATGAATTTTCAGATGGGTGGTAAAAATGAGCTGAAAAAAATAAAGGGTAGTGATCAGATGAGTTTAGTTAAGCTGCAAAATGGTAATGGTGTGAGGAGTCATGAGATGAATGGTGAGGATGATTTGAGGAGTGATGGTGATGTTGATCATGATGGTGGTGATGATAGAGGTGAAGGGTTTAAGAAAGAGATGAGGGATTTGGAAGAAATGTTGTCGAAATTGAACCCCATGGCTAAAGAATTTGTGCCTCCTTCGATTACGGGTTTTAGGCCTGTTTTACAAGTTCCTCAGTTTGGTTATATTGCTGATGGGAATTTTGTAGTGCATACTAATTCTCCTGTTGCTGCTGGTGGGAATATCGCGAGACGGGTAATTTAAAGTTTTGATCTTTTTTGTGTTTAGTGCTGTTTTTGCCTGATTTAGTGACAGAATTGTAAGTATCTTGATGATTGTTGATTTCTTGATTGAGGTAGTGAATGTTATTAAATTACTAAACTTTCCAAATTAGTAGTATTTTGTTGGTTTATTGGTTTGGATATGTACTATAAAGAGATTTTGTAGATATAGAAAGGAATGTTATTTGTTTTTTTTCTATGGTGTAATGTATTCGGTTTTGTGATTTAATGCTCAGAAGAAGACCGGATATAGTCATGGGAAGCGAAGGATGAATAGTCGAACTAGCATGGCTCAGAGGGAAGAGGTTATAAGGAGGACTGTTTATGTTTCTGATATTGATCATCAGGTAATAAATTATTACGATTTCTTGGGTATTATTGGGTTTCTATCTAAAGCCGTTCTATTTTTAAAAATATATTTGGTTGCATGGGTTTAGGTTACTGAAGAACAACTTGCGGCTCTCTTTATTAGCTGCGGCCAGGTAAATATGATAGATAATCTCATTCGGTCTTACATTCTATTTATGCCAGTGAAGGAATATTTGTTTGAGTTATACTCCTAAAATTCGTTTTGTACCAAAGGTTGTTGACTGTCGTGTCTGTGGTGATCCAAATTCTGTTCTCCGCTTTGCCTTTGTTGAGTTCACTGATGAGGGTAAGCTGATAAGACTTTTTATGTCACATGTGCTGATTAATTGGGGGGTCTTAAGATTTGTTGCGTCTGACATCTTTGCAGATGGTGCAAGAAATGCTCTGAGTCTGGAAGGTACAATGCTTGGTTTTTACCCTGTCAGGGTTCTGCCTTCAAAAACTGCGATTGCACCTGTTAACCCAACTTTTTTGCCAAGGGTTAGTGATTTAGTTCATTATGGTCAAATACTACTCATAGTTATGTTATGCTTATACTAATTGAGAGGTAGAGTCATAGTGATCTTTATATTGCCTTTTGCAATGTGTTTGTAGTCTGAAGATGAAAGGGAGATGTGTGCAAGGACTATATATTGTACAAATATAGATAAGAAGGTGACGTGAAATAAAAGTTTTCGGTGTTTAGTTTGTTGAAAAAACTTTCTAAAGCATCTCATTTCACTATTTTAACGTTTTTTTGTTCCAGATTACGCAAACAGATGTCAAAATCTTTTTTGAAGCTTTCTGTGGAGAGGTTTGCAACTTCACCGACAAATCTGAAGTTTCTCATATCTTTGATTATATAAATAAATCTTATAGAACATTTTGTCTGCTATAGGTTCTTCGCTTAAGGCTGCTTGGAGACTATCATCATTCTACTCGTATTGCATTCGTTGAGTTTGTGATGGTAAGTAAAGTATGCCCCCTGTTATCTGATATGAATTCTTTTTGCTCCTGGGCTTCTCTTAAGTAGGTGGATTAGTTGTGTGCAAAGTATTTGGCCGAGTCAATTTACATGAAGTAGATCAATATACTTGATGGACACACAACAGAAGATAGTAAGCAGAGTTTATAAAACAATAACCTCGATAATTAATATTCAAATTGGATAATAACCTAGATTGATTAATACATTATATTGAATAATAAGTTTGTAATTTGAAAGTATTCTCTAATTTATGAGGTGCAACAAGTACGAATTTCTCTCTCCAATAATCTAGAACACTGTGTACTACAGGGCTTATTTTGTTTATAGGAATAATGTTAGGGTGTAACTTTTATATGTCATTTATCGGTTTTAAACTTTAAAGGCTATTACTTGGGCATTTATATTACTAGGATTAGCTTTACAAAATAATCACATAGTTGAAGAACTACAGAGTACCTGGTCTGAAGTAGGTAAAATCAGGTACTGATATTAGTAACAAACATATAATAACTTACCCCTTTTGGTAAATGTGTTTATGTAAATTAATTACAGCCCCGTCATCTAATAATTTGTGTTCATGTGAAATTATACAATTGCATTCATAATCTGGGAGGCTGAAAATTTATGCTATTTTTTTGGTTATCAGGAAGCTACAGAGGTTCCTGAATTAATAATAAATTTTCTGTAAATCTTTGATAAGTTCCTGAATATAGTTGTCATTGTACAAAATCACAAAGCTTCCACTTATGAAAATGTACTAAAGATTTTTTTTTTTTTTGTGTGTGTGTGAATATGCATCTGAACTGATGATTATTACTTTACATGCAAAAATCATAAATTTAAGCATTACAGATTCTATGATTAAAACATATTACTTAAGTGTGTAAATTTCAGTAGAATCTCTTAAGAAGGTTTTTCTTTCCCTCCCTTGTTCTTGTATTCCTTCCTCCGACTTGTATCAAACTTTACTATGTGCACAATCTCACTTGTTTCAGCAATGGGCGAAACCATAATATTTTAATATGACATCTCATTCTATATTTTTTGGGTAGGTATAAATGCAAAATGCTTAGATTCACAGCGTTCTGTTATGGAACAGAGCAGTAATATCTATGGGATATTAGTCCCTTCTATATTTATCCTGATTATGACATTTGTTATACAATAGAATAGTGTACAATTCACCAGACACTATGTAGTTACTTAGTTGGAGGATAATCAATTATTCTTGTGGTTGTGGCAGATAGCTAGATATAGTTTAATTATACTTATAGTTTTTGCTGAAGGTTTATTCCATTAAATGATTATGAACTTTGTTGTTTATCTTCGGGCTTTCTTGTCTTAGATCCCCTCTTCCTCCTTTTTTCGTTTTCTCCATCCAGCTTTACTGCATCAAGTAATTGGTACATTTAGTGTAATAATAATTTCGGATCAAGTGCAATGACCTGCATAAAGCATGATGAGAATCTTGCCGCCAAACGACTCCTTTCGATGTTTATATTTTTGTTGATGGTATAAACTTCAGAAAAGACATTCACAAATGCATTAACAAGATTGGTTTTGTATTTATAGTACATATGGCATCATATCTGGATAGTGAAGTGCGTACATTTTCACATTTATTGTAATGTACATTTATGATCTATATGTAGCAATTCTTTCTTACTAAATTACGTGTTGCATGATCCCCACTTCTCTATTCTGTTTAATGTACGTGCTTTCATCTGTGTATTCTTCTTATTTCCAGCAAAGAGTTTGTACTAACTAGATTTGAATACATACAGGCTGAGAGTGCAATAGCAGCCCTTAACTGTAGCGGTGTCTTCTTGGGATCATTGCCAATAAGGTTGGTTTTGCACTTGTCCTATTTGCCCAATTTCCCCCTTATAAATTTTCTTTCTAAATCGGAGGTGCTTTGGAACATTTCAATGCAGGGTTAGCCCGTCAAAGACGCCTGTCAGGCAGCAACGCGTGCCTCGCCCTGCAATGCACTAGGTCTACCTTGCAGCATTGCTAAATTAATATTCTGCTAATATAATATCTACATATACATACATAGATATGGAGATACTTTCAAGGTACTTTTGTCCATTCCATGCCGGCCAGCATCTCCCATCTATAGGGTTATTTATGATGTTTCTTTATCATGTAGAGTTAGATGGGATTCCGAGGCCATAGCTGGCTTGGTTAGGCTGCATGTTAAGCTGAACTCTGTAGGTTTTGTCCCAAAGTGCTTATGCTTTTGGAATGTTTCCAACATGAAACTCTTTGGAAGTCTAATTTCATGGGATTTTGCCAACTTGCTTTTCTAAAGAGCAAGTATTTGGGATGCTCTTTCTTCCTATATCTGTGAAGTTTAAGCATGTTTTACTTTTATAACTCTACAATAATTAGAGGTACTGAATATGTAGATCATCTGGGTAAATGTAGTTTGTGACACCATGGTAATAGATAGTAGTAGTGTACCTGTGATATTGTAATGCTTCGGTCACGTTGAAACTTTTAAAAAGATTGCAGCCACAAGGTAGGAGCGCAGAATAATAGAACCTCGATACGTTCATATTGCTTGAACAGAATAGGAGGCAAATATAAGGGTTAAATGGTATTTAGGTCACTGTACTGACTGCTAATTTTCAATTGGGTCATCCAACTCAAAAAGGTTTCAATTAGGTCACAAATCAGATAAAAATTTTCAATCAGGTCACTGGACGTTAACGTCACATTGACAATTAACAGAGTTCTGTCTAATAGTTCCAGCTCGGTGCCATATATGTATAAAAAACAACCATCTAGTCCTAGCAGTGGTCTACATTCATTTTTTCAAGTATTCTTGCAGGCAGCATAACATACATATATACTTTTAAATCCGCTAACATCTCCTTCTTGCGACACTATTAGACATATATGGCACCGAGCTGACACTATTAGACAGAACTCCGTTAATTGTCAATACGACATTAATGTCCAGTGACCTGATTGAAAACTTTTATCTGATTTGTGATCTAATTGAAACCTTTTTGAGTTGGATGACCCAATTGAAAATTAGCAATCAGTACAGTGACCTAAATGTCATTTAACCCGCAAATATAATGATTCAAGTGAAAGAAACTGAGGAAGTTGGGAGAGAGGACAACTGAAAATGGAGCAAGAAAGTTGGAGGTTTATATTTGCTTCTGAAGTTCTTTTATGAAATAAAATAACTAAATTATATTCGACGTATCATACATTTCGCTCGCTTGTGTGCTTTTAACTCTTCGTAGTGTGCTTGATAGCCTGAGAGTGGTTTCGAAGCTGAGAGGGGAGAAGAGATCAGGGATGAGCAAAATCAAACCGAAACCACGAAAAATCACTCGAAACTGTACCATTTAAAATCGTATCATTTTAAAACCGAATCGAATAAAAATCGCACCAATAATTTGATTACGGTTTGGTTTCTAAAAATTTTAAACTGAATAGAAACCGAACCGAACCATAATAATATTAATAATATATTTTAAAAATAATTATATAAATAATATTTGTAATTTTATACATGTCACTGTGTCAGTATTAAGTTGTCCAGTGAATCAACTAAATTGAAATGTATAGTTTGACCCAAGTGAAGTCACAAGTCACATGTTCTAACCCAATTCAAAACATTTATTAAGGATGACTTGAAGTTTGTACTTAGTTTATTAGTCGACTTATCCAACCTTTTTTCTAGTCTATTGTATTGTCTTATGCTAACATAGAAAATATAGGACTTGGATGGAGTTTCCCTTGTGATATATGGAGTATATGGTGCATTCTATTTTAGATAATCTGTGGGTTCAGATTATACAACACTTGATGAGGCAACAACTTAATATTGACATTAGATCACACATTCGCAATTATATCATATCACAAAGCCGAAAAAATTATATTTGATTATTTATGATTAGATTTGGTTCTAAAACCGAAACCACACCACTTAGAACCGAAACTGAATTTACGAAAACCGAACCGCACCAATGATCTTTGGTTTGGTTTTTGTTTCTAATTTTAGAAACCGCACAATTTTGGTTACAGTCTAATTTTAGGCCGAAACCGCACCAAACCGAACTACGCTCATCCCTAGAAGATATAGTGGTCAGCCCCTAAACCGATCAGATCCTGTTACGCCATAATTTCGGTTGCCTCAATTATCTCCTAATTTCTCAATATTGATATAATAATAATTATTGTTTAACCACTAAGTAATATCATCTCTCTCAAACGAGGAAACAATCAAACTAAATCAATCAATTACTAAAAAATATCTCCAAACAATTCTTTCAAATCAGGAAAGAATCCCAACGCTAATATAACTCTAAAAAGATAAAATCAACTTATCTCAACATATCCCTTAACAATCACATGGATTAAAAACATTATCCTATCACAGAACTGCGTTGGCTTGATCCCTATATATAAACAGGGTACGCATACATCTTGGAATAGGATCCGACACATCTAACAAGTCGAGACACCTTTCAAGTCCAGTCCCAAACATCCAAAAATCCCAAATCCCCCATCATCATAATTCGTTATTCCAGCAAATCCCCGAAATTTGTTATCACCAAATTCCTCCGTTAACAATTGGCACTAGAAGGAGGGGATAATTTTTTATTATGGAGGACAATCAATCTATACAATACACATGGGGGTTATTATGGATCTGGAGCGACTTTAATGGAGGAGCAGAACGGTGGAGGCGTTCGTTCGTGGTTATGTTCAAAATTAAGATAAGTTTTCTTATGATTTTGTACGTACAAATAAGCTATCTTATAAAATTCGTAGTAAATTTATTACATGTTAGATTTTGATGAGTTTTTATGATCCGGAAAGCTTTTGTGATTTCCTACAACTTTAGTTCTTGGTGTTTTATGAGATTATATTTCGATCTATTCTCGAAATCACAAAACATAATCAGATCCCGTTTTTCAGTATTGAGAAGTTAATCAGCAGACGTTTTATTTGATTACCGATTTGTTATAAGTCCGTTTCTGACGAGCCATATATCATCGGAAAGCTCTTTTCGTTTCCTGCAATTTTCATGTTTTGTGTTTTCCAAGAAAATATCGTTTACAGGGCCAAAAAGGTAAAAAACATATCTGGACAGAATCTGAATCATGGAGATGTTAAAGAATAGTGATGCAATATTCGTAGCACATGATTTAATTACTTCACTAGCTCGTGCATGGAAAAAAAAGATAAGCGTGGAAGGTCCTAATCTGATAAGGGTAATATTTTCGAAAGCTCTCTTTTCCAAGGAGAATAATATTTTTGAAGATCCTATTTCGAGTAGAATAATATTTTTGAAGACCCTCTTCCAAGAACGATAATATTTTTGAAGACCCTCTTTCGAAGAGAAAATTATTTTTGAAGACCCTCTATTGAAGATAGAATTATTTTTGCAGGCCCTTCTTTAAGGTGTTGCTTGAAAATTATTTTTTAAGGTCTTCTTTATGAAGGTGTTGCTTGGAATTATTTTGAAGGCCCTTCTTTGTGGAAGGTGTTGCTTAGAGTACCTTGGTAAATCCGTACTTCCGGGGTGCTTATCCGTACTTCCGGAAAGCTCACCAAGAAGAGAGTTCTACCTCTTAAGAAGGCGAGGTTACACTTCCCTTTTCTTAAACTCTGCTTAACATAGAGTGTATAAGAAGGCGAGGTTACTCTTCCCTTTTCTTAAACTCTTCTTTGCATAGAGTGTATAAGAAGGCGAGGTTACACTTCCCTTTTCTTAAACTCTGCTTTGCATAGAGTGTATAAGAAGGCGAGGTTACAGTTCCCTTTTCTTAAACTCTGCTTTGCATAGAGTGTATAAGAAGACGATGTTACTCTTCCCTTTTCTTAAACTCTGTTTTGCATAGAGTGTATAAGAAGGCGATGTTACTCTTCCCTTTTTTTAAACTCTGCTTAACATAGACTGTATAAGAAGGCGAGGTTACGCTTCCCTTTTCTTAAACTCTGCTTTGCATAGAGTGTATAAGAAAGCGAGGTTACTCTTCTCTTTTCTTAAACTCTGCTTTGCATGAGTGTATAAGAAGGCGAGGTAATTATCTAATTCTCATTTTCCTACACTTACAAAGTTACTCGTACATATGTTCTTCTCACATCTCGCATGTTGTCTCTCTCGCAAGCACAAACATATTACGGGCACATCATGTTGTCTCTCTCGATTTTACAGGCATATTACAGGTAATTATCTTCTTCATATTATCTGCTAATCTTCTACTCCTAGTTGTTTCATTGACTCAGGAAATTCGGAAGATCAAAGCACACTTAGTTCTCCAGTCCATCAAGCTGCACTGAAGAACTGGGGGTAGTTGTTACGCCATAATTTCGGTTGCCTCAATTATCTCCTAATTTCCCAATATTGATCTAATAATAATTATTGCTTAACCACTAAGTAATATCCTCTCTCTCAAACGAGGAAACAATCAATCTAAATCAATCAATTACTAAAAAATATCTCCAAAAGATTCTTTCAAATCAGGAAAGAATCCCAACGCTAATATAACTCTAAAAAGATAAAATCAACTTATCTCAACATATCCCTTAACAATCACAGTGATTAAAAACATTATCCTATCACAGAACTGCGTTGGCTTGATCCCTATATATAAACAGGGTACGCAGACATCTTGGAATAGGATCCGACACATCTCACAAGTCGAGATACCTTTCAAGTCCAGCCCCAAACATCCAAAAATCCCAAATCCCCCATCATCATAATTCGTTATTTCAGCAAATCCCCGAAATTTGTTATCACCCAATTCCTCCGTTAACCGATTCCACGAGTGAATAGAAAGTTAGACTTCACCTTAATTCCGTTCAGCCAGTAAGAGAACTCTTGTATAAATTTAACAATTACCAAAGTTGGATTGATGTCGGTTGTCATTAGAAGTTACTGGCATCCAACTAAAAACATAGCATAGAGCGAGAAAGTAAAAAAGTTTTACGAAAATACGGTAAAGACTATATATATGTTCAGCAAACTAAACATATTTCCCGATCAACAGATTCGGATATTAATATATGAGTTGGAGTATTGGATATAAAGTGAAGGTAGTGACGATGAAGAGCTGCAACTTTAGTGGAAATACAAGATCTTGGTCTCACTCATGAACCTATGCGATTAAGACATTCTTAGTGGGGATGACCCCAACATGTCCTACTTGCGCTTCAAACCATATGAACCCACTAAAACAGTGGGAAACAGTTAAAGCAACAAACTGACCAAGGTGCAATCATATGAACGATTTATATTACAGTATTTGTCAATTTTAATTTGTTTTTTACTGTTTACATACATAATGCTTCAAGATATTAAGAGGGTATTTGGGCCCGGGCTTAAAGTTGGGGCTTAAAGTAATTTTTGATTTTAAATAAAAAAATTTCTGTTTGTGTAATAAGTTAAAAAATGATTTAAAGTTAAAAAAATAGCTAGCCAGAAGTTGGTAGGAGCTACTTTTTTGAACGACTTATTTTATTTTAGTGATTTTATTTGATAAAATTTAATATCATCATTCAAATGTATTATTTATCAAATTTATTTTAATTGTTACAATTTTAATAACTCATAAGTTACTCATAATCAGTATTGTAAAAAGCGGGAATCGGAGTTAATCGGTGAAGGCACCGTCCAGGGATTAATCGGGTAATCGGGGATTAATCGGAATAAATTTAATAATATTTTTTATATACAATTATAAAATTGTTTCGTTATTTCAACTAAACATATGTTATTGTCATATATTTATGCAAATATGTTAAAAATGTTATATAATTGTAATAAATAAAATTTTGAAGGTTTAACTTTTCAATTAGAAATCAATTTAAGAGGAAAACTTAAGAGAATTTACGATTTAGGCATAAAAAATTATAATTATATGTACAAAAATAATATTTTTTCCTATTGTTTAATCAAGTTTCTACCTTTTAAATTTATTATTATTATTTTTTAATTTTTTACTATTTTTTAATAATTAGCCCAATTTTTGACCGATTCAGCCGATTTTTGACCGTTTTTATGAAAAAACGATTAATTGACCGATTTTCGCTTAATCAGTTCGGTGGCCCGCCGTCTAACGATTAATCGGCGATTAATCCCGATTAATCGTCGACTTTTAGAACACTGCTCATAATACAAAATTACCCAAACAAATATTAATTTAAAATTTTTACTTTTTACTTATAACTTTAAGCAACTTTAAATCATAAACAATAATTTTAACCTTAGCCAAACGGACTCTATGCAGAAATCAATTGTCTAATGCTTTCATTTCACACTTACAGCCCATTTGGTTCCAAAAAAAGTACTAATTATTACTAAAAATAAATAAATTCATCTTCTTGAAAAAGAAAAATAGCCAAATTATGAAGCATTTGTTCCTCACATATTTTCCGTTGTATTAAAACTTTAATCTAAACAATATTATGTCAACTGCACCTCAGCATAATATCACCAACCACTGATAACCCATATTCACTTTTTCCTTTTTACATATCTTTTCTAGAAAAGTGTAATAATTAGAAACCCCCTTTTTTTTATTGCTATTTCATTCTTAATATATAAAAGACGAAGCAAGATTATAACTCAAGAGGTAAATGAGGTTATCTCTTATAGTCCCAGTTTGATTCTGGCTTAGGGTCCCTCGAGAACAATTACTAAACAATTACTAAACAATTATTAATTTGCAAGACATATAAGCTTTAATGTTAAAAAAAAATACAATTTAAATTTTCCTTCTTATACCTGACATTGTGGAGACAAAGGTTTTTTTTAATTTTATTTATAATATATAAAATGTAATTAAAAAACAACATATATTTAACTGCTTTGAATTACTTCAAATTATAGGAACCCACACATAACGCCGGAAATTTTATAGCAATAAGCTTGCAGCAAAATTATAGCTAAAATATTTTAGTAAATTGGTGGTAAAAAAAAAATAAAATAAAATTATTTTCTAACTTGTTCGAGATGAATGAAGCCAGTGGCAAGCATGCTGAATGCTTCCACTGTTAAATTCCCATGACTATTTTCTAAATGACGATTTGGAAACATGGATAATGCTCATCCTTTAATAATTCACAAGTTGATGGGAGAAAAATACAATTTCAACTTGTAGATTAAGGTTGATGATGACATTGCCAATTCAACTTGTTCATCTGATTTAGTGCCTGGTGAAAACCAATAAATCAGAATATGCAACTTGTATGTCGATCCAGAAAAATGAAATATTAATCGAGAAAGATGACATGTACGCAGATTTTATTTTACGAAATATAACAGAGTGATCGTTAGTAGATCGTAATCGAATTTCACCAACATGATGTTGCTTTTCAAAATACCTCGTTTTGCTAAATTTACAAAGAAAAAACAAGTTAGAAGATGAGCAAATGCAAATGCGCCACCTTCCACTAACCCACCCCCTCTTGGCAATGGCATGCGTGTTGACAAAAATCTTCGTTTCTTTCCTCTTTAAAATTTTCTTTCATTATTACTTAATTAATCTTACATCTCCCCTCTTCCTTTATTTTCCTCAACCGAAAGATAACTTTCAAACATTCTCTCACGGTCACAGTCTTACTACTACATTACAAAACCGCCCCATAATAACTTTAACAACCTCAACAATCTACTTATGTATTGTGCATGTATATATAGTAAGTAACTCTTCTTCCTACTCAATTAATCCCTTGCACACAACTTCTTCTTTTATACTTCTTTATATATCTACATTTGTTAAGTTGTAGTATTTGAATTTCATATCATGGGAAATTGCTTGGTGCTTTGTGGACACAACAGAGTTTCTTGTTTTGCAGATGTTGAAACAAGCAAGAATAGAGACATCGTGCAGGTTTTGAAGACTGATGGAGAGGTTCCTTCTGCTGAGGGGTTCGAAAGTGTTGAAGAATCGGGGATGGTCGAAAAAGAAGAGAGTGGCGGTGTCACAAGGATTAAAGTTGTTATAACAAAGAAACAATTGCAAGATTTGCTCTCCAAACAAGTGTTGGCTGCTGATATCTTATCCGTCCTTCGGAGTGAAACATATGATGGTGATGATGACGACGATGATGATGACTTTAGTACGAGAATTTGGAAGCCAAAGCTGGAGTCGATACCAGAAGAACACGAGACAAGTAGCATTTTCCAGCTTATATACTAGGCTTAGGGGGACAGTTCATGCTTTGTTGTTCTGTAATAACCAACTAGTTATGCTGTCAAACATACACACATACAGCAAAAAAAAAAAAAAAAAAAAAAATCTAGACAGGAAGATATGTATATATAGTTCAATGATATTCCAGCATAGATGGAAACATCATCTCTGAATATGGAACGAATGAGGAGAGAACCGTGATTGTAAGAATTAAAACTTTGTAAGTTCCAAATTCGGAAAATGAACAAAAGTCCTCACTTGATGGTTTGAGACAGAGTAATTTCTGTGAAATATTATTGATTGATGTCAGTTCTGTAGAGTGAGTGTCAACCCAAATCCCACATTGATAAGAAAAATTATCTTGAATATAAGCAGTAAAAAACAACTCCATTAATATGAGGCCTTTTGGGAGGAGCCCAAAAACAAATCCGTGCGGGCTTGACCACGACTCAGAGCGGACAATATCATACTAATGTGGAGTTAACTGGTGTTGCGCGGCCCAACAAGTGGTATCAGAGCCGATGGCTAAGAATTTGATCCTGGAGTTGCGGGCTGCAAGTTGCATGGTATGGGGAGGCTCTCCAGAACTACGATCGGAGATTTTGTGGACAACTTGGGTCGAAAGTCTTCATGAAGTTAACGGGTTGCGCGACCCAACAAGTTCTACTTCAAACACTTGCAATGTCCCAGCTACAAGATTTTTTATCCAAGTTGGCCACTTTAGAAAAAGGTAAACTTTTAAGTTCATATAAATTGTTAATTATTTTTAAATGACAAATGTCTCCGTAGTAATGCTTAAATAACCATTTTCTGGTTTTGGGATTTGCACGGAGGATGAAAACAATTAGATTATACTCATTCTATTATTTTCAATTAGCAAATTTTTGGTACTATTAAAATTCTACTATCTGTATTGAACTAAATATATTCGACTCATTCCATTTTTTTAATGAACTACAAATATCAATAATAGACTGAAAAAGTTACAAAAAAAACAAATTAAAGGAAGATAAATAATTTATTCAAATCATGAGTATACATTTTTTATGTTACAAACATTTTAATCTCAATATTTATCATCAGCCACATTTAAATGTTGTTGCCATGCATGTATGAGAACACAAATCAAAACTTTCAAACATAAAGTCAGTTACTCTCGGCTTTCAGAATGAATTACAAGCTATTGCTCAATTACCACAATAAATTAAATATAATAATATCATGAACCATGGCCTCCAACAATAATACATCAATCAAGAAAAAGTCTGCCAAACAGTGGAACTGCAAAACCAAAGTAAGCTAATTGTCTACAATAATTCGAAATAAGAACTCACCAATAATACGAAACTAACACAGTGACTATATTAAAGTTTATCATTCATCAATCCAAGCTACCATCCAAGCAATCAAAATCTATCTCAAAACAAAATAGAAAAAACAAGCATGTTTTGGATTCAACATAAATATTTATGTGATCTTACACCAACTACAAACTTCAATTGAAAAATCAAGGTCAGAATATCAAGATTGTGGAGACAAATCAGTGCTTTCAATGGGAATTTTTTAGGCATTCACGTAATATTTGTTAACGAATATGTAAGTACCTCCTTCTTAATAGCTTAATGTGAAATAATTCTGTAACATGATGTATTGAAAAGAGACAAAGAGATTTCATTTCTTAATTTTTTTGGTTAGTATGATCGTGTTCACGCTTGGATTAATTCAACAATCCGTAATACTTTTCGACCACAACTTCAAGAAGGACTACTCCTGCAAATTTAAAATAAATATTTCTGTCATTCAATATAAAACGCAAGCAAAAAAAATACCTTTTCAAAATGATTTATTCATTGTGTTAAAAAATAACACTATCGTGACATCATTGGAAGAATGTAATTGTTTTGTGGCGCCCTCCAAACCTGGGGTACAGATTTGGGGAGTCACTCGACCAACGAAACACAACATACCTGAATCTAACACATGCATAATAATATAATAACATAAAATACCCCTTATCCAAGACCGCATCCAGATTATGGCATAAAACAAGCTTCTAAGTCATATTTATTACAAACCAGTTTTCAGAGTTATTACACACTTAATATACAAAGCTAGACATCTAGTCTAACTTCCAAAGTAAAACAACTACCCGTCCAATGACAATCACTCGGGGTGGTCTCCTAGCATCGGGAGAACTGTCACTAGCGCTGTGTCTGCTCATTCTCTCGCTTCACTGGAATATGGTTAGAAACAAAACAAGTATGAGCCACATGTGCTCAGCAAGCATGATATATATATCAATCACAGTTCCATAATGAAAGGAAAGAATTCAATTATCTGAATCAACAATACACAAGTCAAACATAAGCTTTTAACAATCTTTATTGAAGAAAGAAGAATCAGAATTGGACTTCTACATTTTTCAAATACAAAGGTTGAGCTGCTGATCAGTCACGCATCAACCCCGGACTAGCTTATAGCATAGTCCTCCACTAGGATCCATGGCCATCTAGGCCTTAAGTTATTACAACCATAAATATGACCCGACCATTACTGGTCTCATTTTAAAACATGCCAATTCCATCACAAGGTATAAGCAATAACATGCATAACAAGATAAGTACACAATGACGGGGTGTAATAGTTGCAAAAAAGCTCCAACTATTCAATATCAAGGAAAGTCCGAGAAATAGATTCAGAATGGTTTCAAGGGTACAACGTACTCATTTAAGAAAGTCAACATTGGTTATCATCAATTATAAACTGAATTGAAGGTGAAGGTTTCTGATATCCAACACGATTGTGGATTAAATCAAAAGTTAGGAATATTCAAATAAATAGCATCAGTGCTCAATACGGGTGAAGGTTGAATAATCTGAATCGTTCTGATGGTAACATACATGTAATTCTGAAGAATAATAACAATGGAATCAACAAGTAAAGGCACAGATACTTGCCTGGTCTACGTCGCTGACGTGATTCTATCTCGTTCACTCTACTTTGCCCTTTCCCTTGCTCTGGGAACTCGATTATATAATAAACAACTTATAACAGTAAGTCTAACTATCCTCATTCTATCCTCGACACACAATCATAATCATTATCACATTTAAACAAGTAACCGGGTACTTATCGGACGCCCGGTCTAATTTTACGGTCATTAAAACTCAGACATTAGCCCTCGTACGGGCATTTACGGACTATTAAAACACATTAATCGACTCATATAAACCATATAGCACTTATAAATATTTTAAAAACAATATTCGAGGCTTATTTGAATTTAAATAAGTCACAAATAATTTTTAAATCAAAAATCGGATTTTTAATCCCATTATAAGTATTTAAAAACAATTAAATAAATTAATAAAAATTAATTGACACTTTTTAAACACTCCAACTATTTTTAAATAATTAAATCAAGCTAGAAAATAATTAAACTTAATTTAAATTAATTAAATCTAATTAATAATTAATTATTAAGAATTAACTGATTAAAAAAATTAATCAATCAATTAAATAAATTAATTATTAATTAAAAATAATTAAAATAATTAAATTTAATCAGTTTTCGAATTTAAATAATTAAATATAATTTTCCAGAATTTTCTGAATTTAAAAATGTATTTTTAAAATAAAAATATGATTTTTATAAATAATTAAACTATTTTCGAATTAAATTAAAAAAATAAAATTCAAAAACAGTTTTCTGAAAATGAATTAGGGTTTTGAAGATTGAAACCGGGTCAGAAAACGGGTTACTGGATCGGGTCACGGGTCGCCAAGAACAATCCGGGTCGCGAAGAACAGCCGGAAAATTCCCAGATTCCGGCGACCTTTTCCAGAATCCGGCAAGCCAAAAACACATCAAAAATTGGGGCTTTTGATACCAAAACAATCCTCGTAACCATACCAATACATTCCGATAAAAAACAAACCAAAAATATCACCGGAACTTCAAACCCGACTATTTTCCGGCGACCTTAAACCAATTTTCCGATCTACTAAAATCTTACATGAAACTCTACGTTCTTTATGTTAAAATGAAGTTAAGAACACATACAATGAAAGCCCTATATCCAAAATCATGTCAGATCAATAACCAGAACGGACTATTAAAAAGAAGAATTCGGGTCAAAACCCGAAAATCAAACCCGAACAAATTGAACATAAACATGAAATTAAAGCATGAATTCCTACTAATTAAAACCCTAGGAAAATGTTGGAAGCAATCAATTGAACGGATAATCAACAGAATGAAAATCCCCAATTCGAATATAAACCCTAATTTTAATTCGAAATTTGAAAAATTCATATAAAATCGAAAAATTACCAGATGATGATGAGGTTGGAAGATTCTGAAACTAGAGCTCAAGATCTTTGATTTGAGTACTTGAACTTTGGATTTGGATTTCAATAACACCTTCGAAATTGATTTTGATTTTCAAGGACACGAAGAACACGGTTCGAGAATTTTATATTTTTGTATATTTTTAATACGGATTATATGAAGTATATTGTACGATTCTCCTTTTTATACTTAGTGGAAAATAATACCCTAAACGACATTTTTGGATTGATATTGATCCACTGGTTCACTTTAAAACCCTAATAATGTAAAATACACGTTTTACGAGGTGATAGCTATCCAAAAAGACTGATAGTTATCCAAATCAATACATATCATTTATATAACTAATGCTCAAGAATACTGGAGCTATTACAGATGTATTTATTGATACAGATGATATATCAATTACCCTAGAAAAATTAGGGTTAGGGTTTAGAATAATTTTTCTTCCTTTGAATAAAACAAATGCTATAATATCGGATAATAAGGGATATAATAATACGAAGAAATCCTCCGATAATGATTCGAACACAAATGGCGAAGGAATAATAATGATGAACAAAATTTCAACGGGGCCCTTGAATTATCAAAACGAGGCTCAAAATTGAAGATATTTTCAAATGAAAAAATATTTGAACGGGGCTTTCGACACACCAATTTACACATAAACACTTAACAACCCTTATCATTATAACTCAAAATACTTCATAATAAGTATTCTACACATATAATACAATTTATATTATTAATAAAGTTCAAGGATCTTACATGTTTCATACCAAAACATGCGTTCAGATTCATAAATTTCCAGGAACTTGAGGACATTGCAAATCAAGAATGATTCTTAATAGGTATAAATTATTTTGTTATTCCCATATTGTTACATAGTTAATATAACTAGCATGAAAACCCGTGCAAGGCACGGGTCACTATCTAGCATAATTATTTTAACTTCTAAGTAGTTCGGTGTTTATGATAATTTATAGATCGTTTGACAGACGTCTCATTGTGGGTACAAAAGCTGGACTTGATCTCTGTAGTGAGATAGTTAGCGTTGAAAAGTATCCTTGGTTGAGGTGTTTTTGAGTTAAGAAATGACTCAATTCGATACTTATGATATTTGTTATGTGTAAGATCTATGTCAAAATATGATTATCTTACATACAAGACATTAACCTGCACGATTTTACTAATTTAGCTCATTGAGCGAATGATACATTTTCTTGTTTGTGAAATGTAATTTGCATTGTAGAATGTGTACAATGAAACATTTTCTTGTTTGTGAAATGTAATTTGCATTGTAGAATGTGTACATGCATAATATTAAAATTTAATATATAATGAATTTTCTAGTATGTTTTCGTGAATTAAGTACCTTTCCAATCAAATCAATGAGAACCGTTAGATCCACAGTCGTTAGATCTTTCCAATCAAATCAATGGGAACCGTTAAATAAAATACTACAAATTTTATATAGAGTACCTTTTATATTTTTTATAACTAAAAATTTTCTTTTCTAACAACATTTTCTAATCTATACTATTATATAATAGACAGAACAATAAAAGTTTGGTTGGTAGTCTGGTCCCCCATGGTTTGTTCACTCATTCCACAACCGTTAGATATTTCCAATCAAATCAATGATAACCGTTAGATAAAATACTAAAATTATTATATAGAGTACCTTTTATATTGAGTATAACTAAAAATATTATATAGGGTACCTTTTATATTTTTTCAACTAATTTTTTTCATATAAGTTTTACAAATAAGAACAAAATAGAAATCAATTAGAACCGTTGGATAAAATCCTAAAAATATTATATAGAGTACCTTTTATATTTTTTATAACTAAAAATATTATATAGAGTACCTTTTATATTTTTTCAACTAATTTTTTCATATAAGTTTTACAAATAAGGACAAAATAGTAGAATACTACAGTCTTATCATCCATGATTCAGTGACTTATTATCTTCCCCGTACATCCTATATACACGGGTTATATATTGTATATACACGATTATCTTTTTTACCTCTTACTCAATGCAACAATCTTTGTCTTAGAATCCTAGCTGAATTCTCTTCGTTTTTTAATGTATATTTTCATCTCTACTTAACTCAGGGTGATTAAAATGGCCTTTTCATTGTATTATGTGACCTTGACTCTTGATGTTGTTGACATTACATAAAAAATAATCCAACAAGTTGAGGGCGATCAAGGCCACGTCCGGTCTGAATGTAGGTTCGCCCCTGCACACATATGCATATGATTCACAACATATGTGCATTTGTGCTTAGTGGTATGAAAATGTACAAGTTAAAGATATAACCTAAGTTCATTTAGCTACATAATTATTTTTATATATTTTGAAGTTAAATAAAATGTATTCTATCAAATGACACTCGCATATTTCGCGTAAAGTTCTAAAAATCTGTGATTTTATAGTCTAGTGATATAAAGATGTTTTAGTTAATAGATAAACACAAGTTCAATTTCTACAAACAACTTTTTCTAATAAATAATAAACACAGGAGCAAGTTAGTCAGTTCAAATCATGCACAAAATATCTCATAGTTAAATTATCTCACCAATTATAAGATTATGTTAATCGATATAATAATAGATACCAAATACTCCTCTACTCACGCGACACACATGTACATATAATGTGTTTGATATAGAACATGTATGACTGAGTAGTGCTATGGTAGGAAAATGAGCAAATTAGTGCGTAAACCCAAGTTCGATTCCATTCATTAACAATTTTTTTTTAGAAAAAAGAGTAAACACAAGGGAAATTTAGATATTTTAAATTAAATAAAATATCTCACCAATTTAGATTAGATTAAATGTCTCATGAATCATTGCTTTTATTGGGCTATAATAAAATAGATATATAATAATAATACCAAATATTTATTTACTCACGTGACACACACACGTATGATGTGTGTAATTGACAACACATATAATTGATTGGTGTGGTGGTAAGAGCAGGTGCAAATTGTTGTATAGACCCAAGTTCGAATCCACTCAACAACAATTTTTTTAAAAATAGTAAACATAAGGGCAATTTAGACATTTCAAATGCATTAAAATGTCTTACCAATTTAGCATGAATAAAATGTACCATCAATTAATTGACCCATGTTGGGCTATTATTAATAGAAAGATTTGAGTGTTAAAGACTAAATAAAGTATTTTTCAATAGTTAACTTTAGGAAAATTTCCTAAAGGTAACTTTAGATCCATTTTACCCATATATAAGACTATGCAGTTAACATATCATAAAATCTCTTCATTGTATGTAAAGTTCAACTCTGGAGTTCTACTCTCTTTTTTCATATAAACATACTTATACACTTTTGAACTCAATTGTCTATTTTTCGTCTAGTATTTATTACATAATATCTAAAATCCTACTTTAAAACTTACATAAATAAAAACATTTTTTATATACAAATTAGAATCATTTTTTAACTCAACCTTACACTTTATCCCATGCGCTTTTAATATTTGAAATATAATTGATCTTAATATTTATCTTTTATGTTTCTCCAAAAAGAAAAAAAATGATCTTTTATGAATATAGAATTTATCCAAATAGTTTAATATCTTTGTAGAGTAACTATTAATTAATTTACTTTTATTATCTAAACTTGGTTATATTTTTATATAAAATCTTTGTTCTAAAATTCGGCAATTAATCAAAATTATTCATCGATTGATCGCTATACGATGACTAATCGGTTCAATTATGTTAAAATTGGGTCGAAAGTCAATTTTTATAAATCTGACAAGAAGACATAAAATTTTCTAATAGGTCAAAAACTGGTTTAATCGGTTATAAATCAACTTGATTGTAAAAATTAGCTAATATATAGGAATAAAATCTAGAATTAAAAAGACTAAAATCAGAATAAAAAATAAGAAAAACATAATTCTTGTATACATAATTCATATTTTATGTGGTTAAATCACAAACTCTCTTGATTTGTCTCACAAACTAACAACAAATTCATAAGTTAAATCTATAAATTTTATTGATTTCAATCATAACATATTTTAAATATCTTTGTACTACCATTTGATGTATAATTAAAATAATTAAACAATTACATGTAAAAATACCATTAAATTTATTCTGATTAAACATTTCAATAATCTCTAATCATTCTATTAATTCATGAACGGTACCTCGATCGAATAAATCCGATTAGAAGTATTCACGGCTTACCAACCCGATTAAATCGAACCGAACCAACCCAACCTTCTTTTTGGCCGACTGATTGAAAAAACTCGATAGTTAATTGGATTAAAAACATTTCAAACCAATTTAAATGAGTTTGGTATGAAATTTATATTTTTTTCGGCCAACCCGACTTAAATTTCAAATTTTGTTTGATATTTAAATATATATTTATATAGTATATGCAACTATACTATATGTAATACATCATAGTGGCATTTATAGATGTACTAGCTTTATAGCCCGTGCGAGGCACGGGCATGTTCTAGAATATTGCGTAAGTTTCCTCAAGATATGTTTTCGGATACCGCTATCCAATTACAACCTGTCTTTGCTCAATGGATACGTATTTTATGAGTTACAGATATATTGATATGAGATAATTATAATATAAATTAAAATGTCATTTTAAAATTTGAGAGTATAATTATCATTTCGCATTGAATAAATTGACTCATTGAAATTCTTAGTTCATTGAAAAATTATTGCATTCTCCACCCCATCCTGAAATCTCCCCCCCCTCTCTCATGCCCCTTCCTACGGCGGTGGATGCCTTCTATTTTCGATGTCACTCTTTGGAGACCCCTCACTTATCCTTCTTATCCCTCTTTTACTGTCTCTTTGGCTTTTATTTCCGTTCTCTCCATCTTCTCCACCTTTTCTTCTCAACTTTTGTTTAGGATCTGTATTTTGATCGCTCTATCTCCCCTTTCATGGCCCCTCCAATGGTGGTTGCCTTCTATTTTCGGTGTCACTCTCTAGAGACCCCTCTCTTATGTGATGATCCTCGGGAAAACGTAATATATTACAACACATTTACTGAAATGCATGTTATGCTTTGTTTATTTATGGTGCATCATAATTGTTTACTCAAATGCATTCTTTGACTGTTTAGTTTGTGTTTATTTAGAGTGTGTATTATGTGTTTGATGGAATGCTTGAACCAAATTTGTAGACTTTGTGCATGTAAATGCACTTGGAGTTGGTCTGCTCATTAAAATAAATATTTGTCCCGGGTAGTTGTTTGAGCTGTCAGTGACAAATTGTTCTTTATCGATATTGTCGAGTTTGTGCTTTTTTTTAGGTTAATTTATTTATGTTATTTGCCTCTCTCTCTCATACCTTCTCCTACGGTGGTGGTTGTCTTCTATTTTCGGCGTCACTCTTTGGAGACCCCTCTCTTATCCTTCTTATCCCTCTTTTACTGTCTTTTTGGCTTTTATTTTCTTTTTCCCCGTCTCCTCCACCTTTTCTTCTCAACTTTTGTTTTGGATCTGTTTTTTAATCTCTCTCTCTCTCCCTCTCTCTCCCCCCCCTTTCATGCCCCCTCCTACGATGATTGCCTTCTATTTTCGACGTCACTCTCTGGAGACCCCTCTTATATCATTCTTATCCCTCTTTTACTATCTCTTTGGCTATACATTGAGCCAATTTGTTCACCGTTAAAAGACGATTATACCCTCAAAGTATAAAATAATTTTTCAACCCTTTACTCTATTTACTTCATATTAATATCTTCGTTATTAATACATTTTAATGTCTCTAATCATTAATAACTAATCTTCATTAACTATACTAATTATTTTGTAATCAATACTTGCATGATAATGAGTTAAATATAATTATAGATATTAATTATCTAATCATTTAAGTATTAGTAGATAAAGAAATATAATTATAAATTATAATATTTAATAATGATGGATTAATAAATATAGACGCGTTAATGATGATTAATGAATTAGATGTAATTAATACATGCATTCATTACAAAATTATTATAATATAATAAACATGGGTATTTTAGTAATTTCAGACTGAATAAATTGTCTCAAGCAACCCCCTAATTGCTCTATTATATATATAATAGATAGATTACATTGCCCACATTCTTTAATACATACTACAATTTTTTTGTAAAGATGTTATAGGAATCATTCACTCTATTCAATCAATTAGAGTTTTTATTAATCACAACAATGAAGTGATGTCAATTGTCAAATTTTTAATAACGGATACAAGGTAAGATTACTTAATATTCAACTATCAAATTCTTATTATAATAAATATTGATGAATAACATAGATTTTTATAATTTATTGATGAATAAATATTCCACGCCCGTTCTTGTTAAAGATGTGCTAAGAAAATTTTCGGGTTTTGGTATTGCTTTGGCTAGGAAAAACCCCCTGCCTCTTCCTTCGGATTTTTTGTTGAAGTTGGGAAATAGATACCATCTTATTCCTTGTGCTGAGGGGTTCGAAAGTGTTGAAGAATCGGGGATGGTCGAAAAAGAAGAGAGTGGCGGTGTCACAAGGATTAAAGTTGTTATAACAAAGAAACAATTCCAAGATTTGCTCTCCAAACAAGTGTTGGCTGCTGATATCTTATCCGTCCTTCGGAGTGAAACATATGATGGCGATGATGATGACGATGATGACGACTTTAGTAAGAGAATTTGGAAGCCAAAGCTGGAATCGATACCAGAAGAACACGAGACAAGTAGCATTTTGTAGCATATATACCAGGCTTAGGGGGACAGTTCATGCTTTGTTGTTCTGTAATAACCAACTAGTTATGCTAATAGATAACATACTACCAGGTCAAGAAAGAAGGAGATTAAGAACAGCATGAAAGAAGTTAAACATTGTAAATATACATAATTTATTGAGTAAATTGCAAAATGGTGGCTGGACTTTACCCGCATTAGCATTTTGATGGCCACACTTTCAAATTTGCAATTTGATAACCAGATATTGCTTTTAATTTTCAAAAAGGTGGCTAAGAGCTACTTTTTTTAGAACTTTTTTTTCAAAAAAGTGGCCCTTAGCCATCTTTTTGAAAAATAAAAGTAATGTCTGACCACTATATTGAAAATTTGAAAATCTGACCACCAAAATACAAAATGAGGTTAAGTTCAACCACAAATTTGCAATTTACTCTAATTTATTTAAGGTTACATAAGACGCAAAAAACACAGACCATTAAGCTTCATGTATCCACAAACATTACAAAATCACTCAATGTTAACATTAACCACTTTGCGCTCAACTTTAGCCTTTGGAATCGTAATGAGAAGCACGCCATTGTTCAACTCTGCTTTGATCTTGTCTTTCTCACAGTTTTGAGGAAGCTGAAGCCGCGAATTGTAACTCTGCTGGTTCCACCACGATTCATTCTTTTCGTTTCCATCTCCTTGGCTACTTTCTTCCTTTTTGTAATTCCCCTTGATGACAAGAACATCATCATCCTCAATGGTCACATTCACATCTTCTTTAGATAGTCCAGGCATGTCGAATCTCATTCGGATTTCGTTCTCGCTCTGTTGAATGTCCCATGGAGACCGCACCTCCCTTGTCCCGGGCATTAAAGAAGTCGATATTGCATCCTCAAACATACGGTCCATTGTGTCCATCATTTGTCTCATTGTCCTCATCGGAGACAACGGATCCAACAAACCTATTCATAATCATAAAAACACGAATCAATAGTTAGCACCAAATCTACTAAAATATATGTATGTAATACCTATTAACATTAGCTAAAACATTTTGCTCTTAAATAAATATTCGATCAGCTAGTGACTTAATATGGTATCAGAGCCTGCAAATCAAAAACCGTCTTGAATTATCTCAATAATTTAAAGGTACTTGCGACTTACCAAACGGTGAGATACTAGGGGCCACAGGACGGGATCGTTGTTGGACAGAAGTAGACTCAGTGTTGTTGGATGCATTAGAAGCATGATGAACTTCCACAGACGTGTCTTTACCATTATCTCCTCCGGCCTGAGCTCTAATAGCCATTTTGTGAGGCCTTAGCTTCACCTTGTTATTGATGAATCGAGAGGGAGTAGGAAAGCAAACAGAGCGTTTCGGAGAAGGAGAAGAGAGCAAAGGAGAAGACATGCATCCAAGGATTGCCTTTGAAGCCATTTATCTTATGACTTGTCACAAATATTTTGTGTAGATTGACTATAGGATTGTGATGCAGGAAAACAATGTTGATTATGTACTGTGATTCTTTTGCACTTGAGTTTGATGGAAATGAAGAATCTGTGTCAGTGTTTATATAGACACACATGTACAAATTTTAGAGAAAACTAGAAAGACTCAGAAGGTTGAGGTATGGATGAGTCTTGAAGACTCTGGATACTGGTTTGCTGGACATTGTGAAACTTGTCAACTTCCTCTGCCTTTACGACGTCGTTTTGAAAGTCTTTATCTTAGTTTCTTTCCAGAGAGATCGGGAAGGCCCTCAACTTACAGTATTTGTTTCTGGCACTGTTTTTTCGTCAATAATTTACATAAAATGCAACTGTTTTCTATGAAACTAAGAGCTAATTTGTTAAATTTGAACAAAATTTTTTGAATGGTTAAAATTTTGAATCATTGATAATCTGAATGCTGAACAAATAACATCATTTGTTATGTTTATACAAAATATATCTGAATAATAAAATTAAGAATTCTTTTGAAGAATTTTGTTTTAAGAATTTTTAAACTTCATGTTTTTTAAATTCATTTAATACGTGATCTAATTTAGTACTCCTTCCTCCCGTCCCTCTTTTACAAAATTATAATGTTATACATGTTACGTCAAAATTGCAGTATAATGTATTTTAATATATTAACACTGAAATTGAATTTACAATAATTGCACTACAATAAATTTAGGCTGCCGGGAAATATATAGCATAAAATGTATTAAAAAACAAAACTTAATAGTGCAATACATAATGCAATACAATGTATTTAGTATATATCTATACTATAATATTAAAGCCGAAACATTGAAAATTTTGGTTTTCGGTTTTCGGTTTTCGGTCATTTATTCTATTTAATAAATAATAAAATAATATAAAAATAATAATTAGCTGATTGTCTTTTATCTTTAAAACACTTTTTTGTAACAAAATCTACTCCTTTTTTCAAAAATATCACGGACAATTACCTTTAATTTAAAACATATTACCATTAATAATAAATAATATAAAATTTCTAACTAGCTTATTACCTTTTATCATTAAAACACTTTTTTGTAACAAAATCTACTCTTTTTCCAAAAATATCACGGACAATAATTACCTTTAAATTAACATATTACCATTTATATTTGTTTTCACTAAAATCTCTTTTTTTCCAAAAATATCAATGCAACCCTTACTTATTTATTTTAAAACGTATTTTAATGCTTTTAATTTTTTTTAAAAAAATTACCTATTTTAACATGCCAACGTATTTTTTTAACAAATAAAATTAATATAATTAAAACAGTTCTGAAAATATCACGGGTAGTTACTTTTTTTAATTAAAACATGTTAACTTTTCTATTTATCCTTATTATTAATATTATTTTAATAAATAATAAAATAATATTAATAATGTCTCATTTATCTTTCTCACCCCATTTGTATTATTTATTTATTTTTTCTATATTACAATTAATATTTAAATTTTTCATTTTATAATTTATCATATTGATTTTTAATTGTCGCACGGGTTATAGGCTAGTATGATTTAAGAGGTCTAACATTTAAATGATATACACCGAACATAACTCTAGTTTTATAATATAAAAATTAATTACATCCGCTACTTTAGTCAACTATACCCACTTTATATATTAAATATTGATTGATAATAGAACTTTATTCACTATATATATTTATTTTTCTTCACTAGACTCATAAATTTCAATGTATCATGGTTAACAACTCCAATGCAACACTATAACACGAAAATGGTGTAACTTTTCAGTAAAACTCACAACACTATAATAGTGTAGAAATTACACGGGTGACACCAAATTTGATGTCAAAAGTATATTTGATGTCATATTGCCTATTATACCCTCGTACTAGTTAACAAAAACAAATATATTCCCTTCATACCATATTTATATCCTATTATATGTCAAACAAGATAGTTATTTTGAAAAAGTAAAAGACAACATGTTCTCTTTTAGATTTTTAGTGTAATATATAGTGTAGATGGATTGAAGTTATTTTTGTGGATGATGTTATTTTCACAATAAAATAGTGTAAAAACTACACCATTTTAGTGTTATGCATTGGAGATGGTTTTAGCTTGCTTTGTATTTTCACTATAGCATATAATGTATTATTCACTTAATTTGTTTTGCTTAACCTCATATTAAATTTATGAAGAATTGATAATTTTTTTGTTGTCAACTAGTTAAAATTTTAAGTTATTAAAATTGTAAGAAAATCTATAAAATGGTATATAACTATCATAAATTAAAATTAACGTGAGAAGTTGTTACTACTCGTAAACAAAAACTTATAAAATTAGTAAAGTTGTACTCCTCCGCCCAATTGTTTACATTTGCGTTGGGCACGGAGGTTAATGAATATAAATAAAGTAGGGAAAAAAGTAGAAAAATTGATTTTTATATTATAAAACTTTACTATTTTTGAAAAGTTTTGGAATATAAAGAAATGGATGGTACATCCAAAAAAAAAAAGTGTAAAGAAATGGATGAGACGAAGAGTACAATCATGAAGTGCGGGAATGGTTCAGGTATATTTTTTACGAGGAGTTGTCCAGAAGAATTTTGGAGTCATTGGGAATCGTCCAGGGGAGAAAACTTTTTGCAAATAATCTGAATTAGGAAAAAACAACCTACCGAGTTCAGTTGGGATCATTCAATCATAAACAAATGGGTCCTAAATAAAACCCAACACTTAAATATCTTCGGATGTGTTCCATCGAAACATGATTTTCTTATTAATAAAGAATGTAGATTTGATCATTTATTTTTTACCGCAAAACGTAGATATATATATGGCTAAATTAAATCTTGCATGGGGACATTTAATTTTACGGCACAGGAACACTTTTTTTGTACTATTGTAGAGTAGTAGAATTATACTACTAAGGATAGTTTGATCACGGGAAGAGGTGTTGGGCATTTAAATAAGTGCAAATAAATGGTTACTGTTCGGACAGCAGACTGATCACACAAAACAAATGAATAAATAGTTACTGAAGTTAGTAATAACAGCTTCAGAAGACTTGGCAGGAGAATAATTCAGAGAGAAGAGTATCCAAGACCCTCCTCAATTCATTCAATCCCAAAAGGCATACTACACACATTTGTATAAATGTCTGTGAGTTGTGAGTGTGCTTGCTTTCTGAGTTGCAAACTACATCTTTTTACATAGTGACTAAAGCCAAAGACTAAATTCAACAACCCCTGCTCAACTGTTCTTTACTAAAGCTGCTAACATGCTAAAGGACCTCCTCATGCACCACCCACATTTTAACACTCATTCGTACTGTTTTTAGTTGAATTTCGGATTAATCATCCCCGGATACCCCACTCGAAAGTAAGGTATGATGAACGCGGATGTATTTAAGCTCAGTGGCGGAGCTAGGATCTAAGCATTATCAAGGTCGAACCAAACATGAGTATTGACAAAAGTATTTCAACTACCCTAGTAAAAAAGCAGAACCTTCAACCAGCTGAGCTACCTTAAATTTCATATGATCATGTTTATTGTTCCAAACAAGATTATGGATTATCCAAAGTAATGCCTTTGCAAATTGCAGGTACTCAGAAGAATAATACTTCACAAGTGTGTGACAACTAAATGAAATACGGCTACTTATATACCAACTCTTTTTTACTACTTTAAATGACACAGCATTCTCATGACAGCTCCTACTCCTCCTCATATAGACATAAAGGCACAGTCTTTGAGGTTAGTTGTCCCCAGCTATCTGACACTAGCATTGCTTTATATACCATTATTCCTACTGAATCTAAACCCTTCTACTCAGACAAGTTCAGCCTCAGCTCTATGATTTAGTAAATTTGCTATATTGTGCAACAAAGTAGTACGAGTTGCAATGTTCCTCCTATGTATGTAACCTCTTTTAACATAATAGTACGCGGAATCAATGGGGAAAGATAATATAGCTGGGGGATATTCTTGGTTAAATGTAGTAAAAAAGGCTTTCAGGTCTCCTACAAAATCCACCAAGTCGAGCAAAAGGGGAGAAGAACATGAACAAGATGATGAAAAGGTAATTACGTGCGCACACAATGTACATAAATGGCCACATTTTACACTTACAAATCATGGTTTTATTAATTATCTCTGTAAATGATGTTTGTTTGTGCAGAAGAGAGGAAAACAGAGGTGGATTTTCAGCAAACCATGTATTTATGAAACTACAATACAGCACCGTGGATCAGCAAATAGGACTCCCACTTGTAATCATACTTGTTCTGGTATTGCCAGTTCACGAACCTTGCCCGTGCATATGAAGTCGAAAGATGATGATTTGATCCGAAGGCGTGCTATTGCATTGGCTATGGTAACCACAGCAACTGCTCAGGCAGCTGTTGCTACTGCCCAAGCAGCTGTGCAAGTCATGAGGCTTGCCGGTCCCTCTAAATCTGCAAGAAAATATTACGATGCAGCTGTTGTTATTCAAACTGCATTCAGAGGCTATCTGGTAAATGATGTATTATATATGCACTGCACAAAACTTCCCAATCAGCAGAGTCTAAATTGAATCCTATATCCTAATGTACGCAGTTAGTAGTTTAACAGTTAATATTTTCTGCTATTTAAAAATAAGGAGATGACTATGGTTTTCTTAGGCAAGGAGAGCTCTTCGGGCACTCAAAGGAATCGTCAAGATACAAGCTTTAGTTAGAGGGCACAATGTCAGGAAGCGAGCAAAGATGACTCTCCGATGCATTCAGTCTCTTGTCCGAGTCCAAACTAGAGTTCGTGATCAACGTAGAAGGCTCTCTTACGAAGGCAGAAAGGAATCAGTATGCAGTGTATCCAACAGCTTGAGGGAAATTCACGTTGCGACCAGAAAATCACAAGTGGGTTAAAATTCATATGAGTCCTAGTTTTATTTTAGAGCATGTTCATAACACTTTGTGATTATGGCCTTGTGTCTTTAGTTTTTGTGTTCTAACCGGAACATTGTAATTCTTGTAATGCAGTCTAGGGAAGGAAGTAGCATCACGAATCAGTCGGATAGTCACCAACATACATTAGAGGAAATCAAAGCCATTTTGCAGAAAACTAAGCAAGCAGCTTCAGAAAATGCAGAAGCAACAGCTTTTCCTCGTCAGGTGCTTCAATCCCTTTTTTATATAAGAAAACTGAATCATCTCTTTATTACTTGCATGCATATCTGGTGAGATCTGCTAACTCAATACTAAAACTACTATTAATCTTTGGTTACATAGATGTGGAGATGTGGTAAGGACCAACATTTATGCAAGGAAAAGGAAGAAGAAAATTATGGTTGGTCTGAATATTGGGATAAGATGAACAAGCAATCGTGTAATCAAAGAGATCCTATAAAAACTGTTGAAATTGACACTGCTCAGTGTCATTCTTACTACGTCCCAAGTTCACAGGGATCACAGTATCAGCGTTACCGATACCAAGAGCAAAATCCTAATTTAGATTCTGTTAGATCTCCAATGCACAGAACGAACAGGAATCTCTCAAGTCCCTTCCCTATGACACCATTTCCATCTAAAACAAAACGTTTTCAAGTTCATTCAGCTAGTCCTCGCTGCCTAAAAGAAGAGAGGAACCTTATAATGGCTCAAACACCAACATTAGGCTCAAACTACCACAAAATGTTAGGACATGAAAATGGTGTAGCAGCTTCAATGCCAAATTACATGGCAGCCACTGCATCAGCCAATGCTCGAATTAGGTCTGAAAGTGCACCAAGGCAGAGGCCTTTAACACCAGAGAGAGAAAATTTGAGTCATGTGAAGAAACGACTATTGTTCCCAGCTCCTAAAGCAGATGCTTGTGGTGTCATGAGTGACACAGAATCAGAAAGGAGTTCAAGGCATCCAAGTTCTACACATGGCATGCAGTTCGTTACTGGGAGAAGATCAAGCACAATATTGCAAAGACAACCTTGGTGAAGAGCTTATTAATGCAGTTACGTTAATCTGTTATGAATTTTTTTTGGGGCTTGTTTGAAAATCAGAGATTCAGATATCCTGATTATTGTTTCCTAAATTTGCTAATTTTCGGTTATGTAATTCCTTCTAGTCGTAAATTATGTCAGTATCCATCATCTAATACAAAATCCATCTTGCAACATTTTTTTTCACAAGTCATCTTTTAGCATTTGTTTCTTATGCAAAACATATAGTGTAATATAATTAGCTAAAGCTGGACAATGTCAAAAGTGCTTG
The DNA here is from genome assembly GCA_030848705.1 of Heracleum sosnowskyi. Taxonomy (NCBI): domain Eukaryota; kingdom Viridiplantae; phylum Streptophyta; class Magnoliopsida; order Apiales; family Apiaceae; genus Heracleum; species Heracleum sosnowskyi. The sequence goes on from CM061237.1 coordinate 18,835,230, forward strand.
ACTGAAAAGTGAGGAGATGATCATGAGAAACACACTGTAGTGTAAATATTCCTACATCTTTCCATTTAAGCTATCATATCCATCCTTTTCTCATATCCTATCATTCTACCATGAAAAGTAGGCCATTTCTTGCTTTAATCTGTTCTGTTACTGCTCAACATGCAAATCCTACCATACTCCTTCCACGTTTTTCTTTTATGAAATAGGTGAAATCGACCTTCTGTTCTTTTCAATTTAATATCTGGCCATTGATCCACACGATACTAAATTAATTTTTTAAGCGGTCTAATCACAATAATTTGTTGGGAGCATGAGCTTAGTGTGCTTAGTTTAGTCTTAGCAGTTGAGTAGTGGATTTTCAGTCTGTAATTTGTTGTTTAGTTGCCATAATATATACAGTACAAGCAGGTTAAAATCAGGACTAGTGGTACCAGTAGGGACAAGATGTTTTCTAAGTTATAGGATATCAACTGTTACTTCAAGAACATAACTAGGATAAATATCTACAGGCCCTTAACAAAATTTTTAACCTGAAAAACACGATTTCATCGACCCTGCCACACAAAGGTTAACTAGATTCACTTTACATGCCTGTATCAAACATCTATATATAAACTAGCCTTCACTACTTAGTATTTACAAGTAGCAGGTATACTACAAGGGGAGAAGCAAGGTACATGAAATTCAAACTACTCATTATTTGTTTGTTATTCGATAAGTTGATTATAAGAAATTTAAATACGACTTGAACTCTCTCAATCCTAGGTGAGAGATAATTACAATGCTAGATGAGAGAGAACCTGTAATCTGACTTTAGTTTTTAGTACAAACAAACATGCATGTTGATTTTTGAACATGGCAACTTCAATTTTTATGTATGACTCAAATATGCATGTATTGCTACTGATTTAACTTGATTCATCATGCAGTGACATGGAGAAAATTGTTGTTCAAATTGGTAAGAAGGAGAACATCTTACCGGCTATTCCAACACCTAAGTCCTTGAGAATATTTAAGCTTTCTGTTCTTGATCAAACTCAAGTTAAGCTCTATGTTCCATTGATGTTGTTTTATCTTAACAACAACACTAGCGATCTTGATTCTGTCATTCAAGATAGGTCAAAAATTCTAAAAAAATCATTGTCAGAAAGTTTGACTCGATTTTACCCTTTTGCTGGAAAGGTTCGAGATGATTTCTACATTGATTGTAATGATGAAGGAGTTTACTACATTGAGACACGAGTAAATACAAGTCTCTTGGATTTCCTTGGTCAATCTCCAGGAGATGAAATGATCACGAGTTTAGTTCCAGCAAAGGCCAGAGAATCACCCCTAGGAAATTATGTTCTCATAATTCAAGTGAACATTTTCAACTGTGGTGGAATTGCACTATGTACTTGCATTTCCCACAAAATTTTGGATGGAACCACTTACACGTTGTTTTTAAAAGATTGGACAGCTGCAGCTAGAGGATTTTCTTCGGGAATTTTATATCCTACTTTCATTGATCCATCGTTGTTTCCACAAATCCCCACTCTATTGTACAAAAGTCCTATTAGCTTTAGCAAAATCAAGATTGTGTCCAAGAGGTTTGTATTTAGTGGTCCTGACATAGTAGCCCTAAAGGCCCAAACTAAGGTTCTATCATCAGAAAGTGAACCATCTCGATTTGAAGTTGTAGCAGCCTTGTTATGGAAATGTATTGCTAAAATTGCTTCCAAATTACATGAACGCTCTCTGGGAAAGCCTTTAAATTTGGGGGTGATCATCAATCTTCGAGGAAAGAACTGCGTGCCAAAGAACTCTGTAGGAAATCTTATCTGGCCTGCTTTAGCACAATGCAAGCTTTCCCCTGAACTAGAACAGAGGACTTTGGTCAATCAAATAAGAAAGTGCAAGGCAGAAATCAATGACGACTTTGTTGAGGCTTTAAAGGGAGACGATGGAACTTTAAATTTTCTAAAAATTGCAGAAATGATGACCTCTGAGGAAACATCTGTCTCTCTTTGGATCACTAGCATGTGTAACATGGGGCTCTATGAACTTGATTTCGGATGGGGAAAACCGGTCTGGTTCTATTTCTGCAATTTATATTTCGTAAATTTTATCTCTTTATGTGACACAAGATTAGGTGGTGGGATTCAAGCAGTTGTTTCCTTGAGCGAAGAAGATATGGCATTTTTTGAGAATGATCCAGAGCTGCTTGCTTTCGCTTCACTAAACCCTAGTCTTCTTTATGACTAATGAAACTGCTTTTTGTGATTAAAGCACACACTTCTCTATCATGGTGCAGTATTTGTATCAAGTGAATTATTAAAATCACTCCATTTGTTTGACAGAAAATCATTCATCTTTAATTTTTCCGCAACTGAATTCCGACTCATTTTGCTATTATTAAAATCCTTATAAAAAATACTGAGGACACCGATCTATACTATATTATTAAAGCAAGTTTTGGTTTTCGTTTATTTTTTGGTTTTCGATACTTTTTTTAATTAATAAATTAATAATATAATCAAAATTCGGGAAAGTTTTATTCTACATTAATATTTCACTATATTTTACTACATAAAAATCAAATAATATTGAAATGTAATAAAAAAATGGAAATGTGGGATATAATTTGTTTAAATTTAGGATATATTGCTACAAATATAATTTTTAGGATAACGAAAGTTTTTTTCTAACAAAATTTACTCCTTTTTCCAAAAATATCATAACAATTATCTTTAAATTAAAACATATTACCTTTTATATTTGTTATCACTAAAATATCTGTTTTCCAAAAATATGAAGTGCAATCCTTATTTATTTATTTTAAAACCTATTTTAATACTCTATTTAATTAATAATAAAATAATATAAAAATAGTAACTAGCTGATTGCCTTTTATAATTAAAAAAAATAATTCAAACAAAATCTACTCCTTTTCCAAAAATATCATGACAATTACCTTTAAATTAAAACATAATATCTTTTATATTTTTATCACTAAAATTTCTATTTTCCAAAATTATGAGGTGCAATCCTTACTTATTTATTTTAAAATCTATTTTAATACTCTATTTAATAAATAATAAAATAATATAAAAATAGTATCTGGTTGCCTTTTATAATTAAAATATATTTTTTCATAACAAAATCTACTTCTTTTCCAAAAATATCACGGGCAATTACCTTTAAATTAAAATATATTACCTTTTATATTTGTTATCACTAAAATCTTTTTTTCCCAAAAATATCAAGTGCAACCCTTACTTATATATTTTAAAACTTATTTTAATACTTTTAATTATTTAAAAAAATTTACCTATTTTAACAAGTGAACGTATTTTTTTAACAAATACAATTAATATAATTAAAACACATCTAAAAATATTATAGGTAGTTATTTTTTTTAATTAAAACATGTTAGCTTATTAATATAATTAAAACACTTCTAAAAATATCACGGGTAATTACTTTTTTTAATTAAAACATGTTAGATTTTCTATCTGTCCTTATTATTAATATTATTTTATTATAAAAATAATATTAATAATACCTCATTTATCTTCCTCAGCCCATCTGTATTTTTTAATATTTTTTTATGTTCCAATTAATATTTAAGTTTCTTATTTTATAATTTATCATATTAATTTTTACTTTTATTTTAATATTAAAATTTTTAATTTATTATTTTTTAAGACTCTTGCACTGGTTATATGCTTAGTATAGAGACAGTAATAAGAAGATTTTTTTCTCTATGCTTGTTCAATTTTAGCCTCTGTATCCAACAGTCTCCGGCATTGCAGTTGAAGCAGGAGATCCTGTTGGGTGGGCTACTGCAAACACTACTATCACACAATGATAACATTGTTCTCTGCAACAATGTAAGTTTAAAACCGGGTCAATGTTCCACATTGTACTAAATTAATTTTTCCCAGGGAAACTCCAATCACACTAACTTGTCAAAATTTTCATGTCTCGTGCCAATATTGCATTACTGCCTAGGCCTGTGGCACAAAACTTATAAAAAGACTCTGCTTTTTCATCCATTTTTGTGGATGATGCAAGGGAGCTCAGTGTGATTAAGAGTCCTGTCATGCATCACGACTAAATGCTTCTGAAAGGCTTGCCTAGCTTCTACATGGATTCTAAGCAGTTGTGTAGGGAAAAAAAAATGTTTCCAGACAATTCCAGTCCAGATGCATCATGCATTAGTGAAATTTATAGGTAAGTCAGATTACGAATGCCCACTTCAACTTTGAACTTAAACTATGATTTCATTTATAAAAGATGAAATGGTCCTAATTAACAGTTTTCATTTGAACCATTGATCGTTCATAATACGAGCAATTGTTATACCGCAAGATAAAGAGAACTTTAACGACGATTCCGAATAAAGCTTCATAAGTTTGTTATTGTTTCACCTAATAGTTAGAACTTATCTAGACGTGCTTGCATGGTAGGCAGTACCCTTAATTTGACTCCTCAGAAGAAGGGCAAGGGTGACTTCAAATCTAAGGAGAAACAAGGTGCACAAGTTTCAAACTACTTGTTAAATATTTGTCAATTTTATAATTTGTACAATTTTTTTTTAAAAAAAACAAGAGATATAGTATGATCCATTACTTTGTAGACATTAGTTTTAACAATAAGAAATCTTACAAGTTGGATCTATATAGTAAGCACTACAAGAAAAACTGTAATAGACAACGGCTAAAAACTGATGTCTGAAAAAAATCAGGGCGATGTCTAGTAGAAAACACGCAAAACTGCATCCTTTATTGTAAGTTTCATCTTTGTCTGAACTGTGCATGTTTTGCTTCACTCCTGATTTTACTTGATTCATCATGCAGTGACATAGAGGAAATGGTTGTTCAAATTGTTTCAAAGGAGAACATTATACCAACTGCTCCAACACCTGACTCCTTGAAAATATTTAAGCCTTTCCGTTCTTGATCAAACTCATGTTAAGCTTTATGTTCCACTGATTTTGTTCTGTCTTCATAACAACACTGGCAATCTCGATTCTGACATTTCCAATAAGTCAAAACTTCTAAAGGAATCATTGTCAGAAAGCTTAACTCGATATTACCTTTTTGCTGGGAAGGTTCAAGATGATTTTCACATTGATTGTAATGATGAAGGAGTTTACTACATTGAAACTCGAGTAAATTGTAGACTCTCTGATTTCCTTGGTCAATCTCCAGGAGATGAAATGGTCAACAGATTAGTACCAGAGGAAGCCAAAGAATCACCCATGGGAAATTATCTTCTTAATTCAACTGAACATTTTCAGTTGTGGTGGACTTGCACTATGTACTTGATTTTCCCACAAATTGTTCGATGGACCTTCTTACTCATTGTTTTTGAAAGATTGGACCTCTACAGCGAGAGGATCTTCTTCAGAAGTTGAAAATCCTAGTTTCATCGTTCCATCACTGTTTCCGCAAATTCCTTCTCTGTCGTTTAAAGTTCCTCTTAGCTTCAGCAGAATCAAGTTCGTTTCCCGAAGATTCGTCTTTGATGGTCTAAAGATAGCAGCCCTTAAGGCCCAAACTAAGACTTTAACATCAGGAGGTGAATCAACTCAATTTGAAGTTGTAGCAGCCTTGTTATGGAAATGTGTTGCTAAAGCTGCTTGCAAATCAAATGACAGTTCTCTGGGAAATCCTTCAAATTTGGGGGTGTCTATTAATCTTCGAGGAAAGAAGGGTGTTCCAAAAAACTGTGTCGGGAATCTTGTTTGGCCTGGTTTAGCACAATGCAAGCTTTCCCCTGAACTAGGACATAAGACATTGGTGGATAAAATAAAGAAATGCAAGGCCGAAATCAGTGACGATTTTGTTGAGGCCGTAAAGGGAGACGCTGGAACTGAAATATTGTTAAAATTGCAGAAAGGATGACCTCTGGGGAAATTTCCTTCTCTCTTTGCATCAGTAGCATGTGCAATATGGGTCACTATGAACTTGATTTCGGATGGGGAAGACCTGTTTGGTTCTATTATTGTTTGGTCAATTACATCTCCTTATGTGATAAAGGTGCAGGTGGTGGGATTCAAGCAGTAGTTTCCTTAAGAGAAGAAGAAATGGAATTTTTTGAGAATGATCCGGAGCTGCTTGCTTTTGCTTCAGTAAACCCTGCTCCTCTTTGAGGTGTAAAACCAGCCGACATCCTAATTGTCAGGGATCGAAAAAAGTCAAAAATGCAGCCGTATCCCATGAGTAGAATCTGTTATGATCCTCTACTGTTTCTTTGTTTTTATTTTTATCACACACTACTATTGATCATATATGCAATTCTCTACTGTGAAATGAACTATCTTCACCTACATTTAGTTAGATATCAACTACACGCCTAATTTTACTCTTTTGTATTCAACAGTCCATCAAACATGTCAAATGGCAGTGCCCTTGAACTTGTCGACTTCATGTTACAAAACAAATAAGAGATTCATTCAAATTTTTATACAATGTTTGACAACTGGATCCTTTTCTAGATGCTTCAATTTAGCCACTGGAATCCAACAATCTCCGGTGCTGCAGTTGAAGAAGGAGCTCCTGCTGGGCTATTGCAAACACTTCTGCAAGACAATGAAAACATTGGTCTCTGCAAGATGCCCGATGGAGACGAAGAAGAGGTTGATAGAGGGATATAAACATCTCCATCAGCAACATTGATCGGCCTCTACAAGCAGAACCCATCCAAGAAACTTGACTTAACTAGCTCACAATTAGTTTGATATCGCCTAGTAAAACATTAAGCTAGAGTGTTTCCTTTTTTCCCATAAAGTAGGCGAAACTGATCATCTGGTCTTATAAGTTTGATATCAGGTCAATGTTCCACGCTACACTAAATCAACATTTTCCAGAAAAGACCAGTCTTGTTGAGGTTTTCATGCATCATGCCCATATTGCACTACTGCTCAGGCTTGTCGTATAACACTTATAAAAGACTCTTTTTTATCATTCTTCTTTTGCAATTTGCATGATCTTAGAGTTTTTAGGAGTGACATCACGACTACATGCTTTTAAAAGGCTTGCCAACTACTAGATGGAGTCCAAGCAGTTGGGTAGCAACTTTGCAGTAAATGTCTATGCAAAGAAGAATTTTTCTTCTAAATGCTTGTTCAATTTAGCCACTGGTATCCAAAAGTCTCCCGTGCTGCAGTTGAAGTAGGAGATCCTGTTGGGCTACTGCAGACACTACTACCAGACAATGACAACAACAGTTCTCTACAACAATGCACTTACAGATCAATGCTTATCCCGCAAGCTCTTTCCATTAGGCTCAGAGCTACAGAAAAATGTTTGGACCATGAAAATGGTGTTGCAGCTTCAGTGCCAAATTACATGGCAGCTACTACATCAGCCAACACTTGAATTACCTCTGAAAGTGCACCAAGGCAGAGGCCTTTGACACCGGAGAAAAAAATGTGACTTACGTGAAGAAACATGAAAGGTAGGCTACATCTTACTCTCTTCTGATTCTTTACTGCCGAACATTTAAATCCTATCTAGAATAATTTTTTTCATGAAAGTAGGCAAAACCGATCATCTGTTCTCATTAGTTCAATTTCGGGTCAATGTTCAACAATCCATCAAACGTGCCAAATGGCATTGCCCTTTAACTTCTTGGCTTCATGTACCAATACAAATAATTGTATTTCATTCACATTTTTAACGGGATAATTAATTCAAACGTCCTTGAACTATAGGCCATTTTTTGTATATGTCCATGTACCTATGTTTGACAACTCAAATTGTCTAAGAAAGTAAAACTACGATCTCTTCCATCATTTTTAAGCTTAAAAATAAGTGCATACAAAACAATTACAAGCACGTCACAACCCAACTTAAAACATCAGTTCTAAGTTGAGCCATGTTTGTTTTAATCAAGTGAGATGCATGCTGCATAATATTATAATCATCATGTCACCTCTGGCATAAAACTTGTTAGTTTTTTCTCAGTTTACAAAAGCAGTGCATGTTCTCGTTTTTGTTATTTTATTTGTACGTCTTGAGTCATCAACTTGACCTGTTTTTGTATGGTGACTGGTGTTACTTCAGGAAAACGTGAAAAGGAGGAAGCAAAGTTAACAAGGTGTTGCTTGAATAATGAACGCCAAATCACAGATTTTATTACACCGCTACATGAACAGAGGTGGATCAACAAGGGCACGAAATAATAGATTATTAAGTAATCAGCTCATCTAAAATATCTCTAAAATATTAGAGAAAGATCCGTAACAGGACCTTATACTCTTCAATATTTCTCCTCAGTCGTTATGATTGAATAAACATAACCGTGACATATACACAAGGCTGTAATTCGAGTCGAGCCGGGTATTAATTTGAGTCGAGCTTTTTTTCAGGAGCCGAGGCGGCTCGTTTAACTAAACAAGCCTAATCTTCTGTCCGGACTCGGCTCGTTTAATTTCACGAGTCGAGTCGAGTCGGCTCGTTTAGTTAAACGAGCCTATTTAAACGAGTCGGGCGAGCTGACTCGTGTAAAATTACACTTAAACGAGTCTAATCTTCTGCCCGAACTCGGCTCGTTTAATTTCACGAGTCGAGTCGAGCCGGCTCGTTTAGTTAAACAAGCCCGATCTTGTGTTCGAGCTCGGCTCGTTAACGAGTTCGAGCCGAGCCGAGCCCTGTTAAACGAGTTCGAGCCGGGCGAGCTCGCGAGCTACCCGACTCGAATTACAGCCCTACATATACCAATACCAATATCAATACTAATAATACTCTTTAAGGTACAAGAGACGATCCCAACTGATCTTATACTACTATATATATCTCTATCTAGCAGGACCATATTATACCTCTCTACGTATAAACTAGGCTTCGCAACTTTGCAAATACGTCTGTGTTTCTTAGTAAACCTAATCAAGAAAATTCAAAGAGAGCAGGGCAAGCATACTCCAATGGGAGAAGCGAGGTACAGAAGTTTCAAACTACTTACCGCTGCTTCTTAATTTTTTAAAAATATAAAATTATTAGAATTCTGTACTTTGTAGAAATTAGTTTTTACAGCAAGTAAAGGATACAAGCTGAATTATTATAGCATGTCACTCGAAGCTAGCAGAAAATAAGTAAAAATAAGTAACCTTGCATGTCTCTTCTGTTTTATACGTTTCATCTGTCTGAACTCTGCATGTTTACTTCCCTACTGATTTTTACTTGATTCATCATGCAGTGCCGCCATAGAGAAAATGGTTGTTCAAATTGTTACAGAGGAGAACATTTTACCAACTTCTCCAACACCTCACTCCTTGAAAAAATTTAAGCTTTCCGTTCTTGATCAAACTCAAGTTAAGCTTTATGTTCCATTGATGTTGTTTTATCTTAACAACAACACTGGCGATGTCGATTCTGTCATTTTAGATAAGACAAAACTTCTTAAACAATCATTGTCAGAAACCTTAACTCGATATTACCCTTTTGCTGGAAAGGTTCATGATGATTTTCACATCAATTGTAATGATGAAGGAGTTCGTTACATAGAAACTCGAGTAAACTGTAGTCTCCTGGAATTCCTCGGTCAACCTCCAGGAGATGAAATGATCAACAGATTAGTTCCAGAGGAAGCAAGAGAATCACCCATAGGAAACTATATTCTTATCATTCAAGTGAACATTTTCAGTTGTGGTGGAATTGCACTATGTACTTGCATTTCCCACAAGTTCTTGGATGGAACCACTTACACGTTGTTTATGAAAGATTGGACCTCTGCAGCCAGAGGATCTTCTCCAGAAATTGTAATTCCTAGTTTCATTGTTCCATCACTCTTTCCGCAAATTCCTTCTTTATCGTTCAAAAATCCCATGAGCTTCAGTAAAATCAAGTTCGCTTCCCAAAGGTTCGTCTTTGATGGTCCAAAGATAGCAGCCCTAAAGGCCAAAACTAAGTTGTTATCATCAGGAAGTGAATCATCTCGATTTGAAGTAGTATCAGCCTTGTTATGGAAATGTGTTGCTAAAGCTGCTAGCAAATCAAATGACAGTGCTCTAGGAAAACCTTCTAAATTGGGGGTAATTATTAACCTCCGAGGAAAGAACTGTGTTCCAAAAAACGCTGTAGGGAATCTTGTTTGGCCCGGTTTAGCACAATGCAAGCTTTCCCCTGAAGTAGAACATAAGACATTGGTGGAGCAAATAAAGAAATGCAAGGCGGAAATCAGCGACAACTTTGTTGAGGCTATCAAAGGAGATGCTGGAACTCCAACACTTGTTAAAATTGCAGAAATAATGACCTCTGGGGAACTATCTTTCTCTCTATTGATCACTAGCATGTGTAATATGGGTCAATATGAACTTGATTTTGGATGGGGAAAACCTGTCTGGTTTTATTACTGCAATTTAAATTTAGTGAATTTCATCTCCTTGTCTGATACAGGAGCAGGTGGTGGAATTCAAGCAATAGTTTCCTTGAGCGAACAAGAAATGGCGATTTTTGAAAATGATCCAGAGCTGCTTGCTTTCGCTTCTGTAAACCCTGCTCCTCTTTGAGGTGTAATATTAGGCTTAGTGTTGTGGTTTTGCAGTATATTGTATGTTTGGTGCAACTCTATATTTTTGTGTAATCAGTATGGATTGTGTGAAGATCTTATAATGCAGTTTGGTTAATCTGTGTGAAGATTTTGGGGCTTCTTTGAAGATTCCTATTAGTTGTAAATTATGTCAGGATCCATCACCTAATTCTAAATTCATCTTGTAACTTTATTTTTTTTCTAAGTCATATTTTGACATTTGTTTATTATGCAAAAAACATATAGTTCTGTTCTGTTATCTAATTAGCTAAAGGAGAACATTGATGAAAATGGTTATTCAAATTGTTAACAAGGAGAACATTGTTAATCAAACACCTCACTCGTTGAAAATATTTAAGCTTTCAGTTCTTAATCAAACTCAAGTTAAGCTTAATGTTCCATTGATGTGTTCTATCTTAACAACACTACTAGTGATCTCGACTCTGTCATTCCAGATAAGTCAAAACTTCTAAAGAAATCATTGTCAAAAAGCTTAACTCACTTAACTCTATATTACCCTTTTTCTGGAAAGGTTGGAGATGATTTTCACATTGATTTTAATGATGGAGGAATTTTGTTGAATATGTATATGATCATGGTAAAGCCCAATTCCTAACACCTTGAGATTTTAGGACAACCGGTACCTTAACATGGTATCAGAGCTCAGGCTGGCGGAAACGAAAAACGGCTTCGAAACAATGTTTGACAACTTAAATTGTCTTAAAAAGTAAAACTACAATCACATAAAAGATTAATAGTAAATAAAACCGTAGTTAGGGGAAAAAAGCAAATAATAAAACGTAAGCTGGGAAAAGAAAATGAACATGTAGGTTTAAGACTATAAGAACTGCAACATTGGAACATTGGAAGAAAATAGAAGATCAGGAGAAAATAAGCTTAAGATTGATATCTTATTCTTCCAGAATCAGGCTTTTATGTAGGCTACAAATCAAAAACTGAAATACAAACTTAAATGAAAAAGATAATGCTCATCATAAAATCAGTGCTGAATTTATTCTTGGAATGATTTTCTTCCATAAGACCATCTTTTGCAATTACTAAGGCAATATTCAAATTTCAAACACTCCCTGTAACAGCCCCAAATCCGGGGTCAGGGATTTAGGGTTGTCACAATCCATGTACTCCTTGCCTTACCTGTATTACTCACACCATTCATAATTCATCTGCTCATGACCCCACAATATAAGTCTCACACACACACACACACACACAGGTTAGAGTCTCAGAAACGACACAATACAACAACTGCGGAATAAATAATTATTATTACAATACCCAAGTGTCTTTTGAATCTGTCACTGATACAATTTCTAAGTAATGCTACATTACCAACTTAGCCTTCTGATGCTCACGATCCTCTCATACCATTCATATTTATACATAAGTTGAATACCAAAAGCTGTAGCCTGATTCGATTGGTTCGTACTACTCTCGAGATCACTGCTAGAAACTGTTTACGGAAACGCCTTGCGAGGTATGTGCCGACCCATTGGCATCCTGCTTCGCTGCTATATAATATATATAAAACAATAGCAAGAGTGAGCGATAGCTCAGCAAGGTAATGAAAGTGTGGCATAATTCTGCCTTTAACTCAACCCAGAATAAAGCGGGTATAAGACAATAATTTGTCAAAATATCTCGATACTGAAATTATATCCTTATCGGAATGTATTCCCAAAAACAGTACTATTATTGTACTTCAAATATCATTTTCATAATATTTCTGCAGACTCTTGCTATATTATGAACAAAGTTCTAGTATAATATAAAAGATGAGGTTTCAAAGTAAACCAATATAACCTTTCCAAAAATATCTGCTATGTAAGCAGAATATCAACACATAACTTAAAAGATGAAGTTATAAGGTGATTCAGTATAAACAACTCCCTTACCATAACTCATGTTATGTAAGGTATCCACAGAGTCATAACTCATAAAATAAAAGATGAAGTTGCATGGATTTATTGTCACTTCAATTCCAAACACTTCTCGACCCCCTGCCAACACGATTGGTTCTTCACCCCAATACATGTTGCGGGAAATATCCAAATTGGATGATGAACTAATACTGGAGTTGCTACCGCGTCCGCTGTGCCTAACCTTACTATGATCAGTAGCAGGTCGCACCGCTCAAATAGTTTTCTACATGTAGATGGAAGTATCACGACGGCCTGACATTGTCTACCGCCTTACTATGACCTCCCGGCCCATTTGGGGCAATATAAAAGTTGGATGGGCCCACGCAACTTGACCACTTACACCACTCCTAGTTCAGATGAAATCCATGACTCTGAAACGTAAAGATCGTCCTCCTTTCCCCAAGTGTAACACTTGTTGATACGACTCCACTAAGTAGTTATATCTAGGTTGGAAAGGAAGATTCTCCAATATTTCCCAAGCTATGCTTGTTAATGGATATCGACTTGTTCCATGAATTTACCCCTCGATTATTGAGGTGGTAACACAACATTAGACTGGCAGCAATTAAATTGCTCCAAGAAAATATCTGTCCCTTGACAGTTTTTGAATTGAGAGTTTAAAAAGAGTAGTAGTCACTTAAATCAGGTTTCCCATATTTTTGATAGTTGAGCGAGCATTTAAATCCTCTTTAAAAGACAGATTTAAACGGAAAAAAACATTATTTTGGGAACCTCTTTTTGATTGGAAAACAATTAATAACATTTATTAAACAAGTAAACCTTCAAATGAATATTCGAAAATAATATTCATCAAATAAACAAACCTCGAATGAATATTTAGAAATAATATTCATTAATAAATAATCCTCAAATGAATATTCAAAAATAATATTCATTAATAAATAATCCTCAAATGAATATTAAAAATAATATTCATTAATAAATAATCCTCAAATGAATATTCAAAAATAATATTCATTAATAAATAATCCTCAAATGAATATTCAAAAATAATATTCATTAATAAATAATCCTCAAATGAATATAAAAAAAATAATATTCATTAATAAATAATCCTCAAATGAATATTCAAAAATAATATTCATTAATAAATAATCCTCAAATGAATATTCAAAAATAATATTCATTAATAAATAATCCTCAAATGAATATTAAAAATAATATTTCTCAATAAGTGAACCTCCAATGAATATTCGAAAATAATATCCTTTAAATAATTAAATTTCAAATGAATATTCAAAAGTAATATTCATTAATTAAATAAATCTTGAATGAATATAAACAATATTCTGTAAGTCGATAATCCTCAAATGTATATAAATAATATTCCTTAAATAAAATAATTAACCCTCGAATAACAGTTACCCGATATCTTTATCGGAAAATAACCTTTAACATATACCGAAATATAATTACTTCTGATTTTTCAAGAAAATCACACGCCCTTATCCTAGGGTAACATAAAATCCTGGCTTATAGCTGATATCCCATATCTAGCTTAGAAGCCCATACTCAAATCATTTCCAAGTAATAACCTTCGAATGAAGTAATATTCAAATAACATTCCTCAAATCATTTCCAGGTAATTAATACTTTCTAGAAATATAATTAATGTTTAATAATAGCAATCCTCAGAATAATTAGTACACTGCCGCTGGAATCCCTCCGGGTTTCCACGGCTATCTCCATATCTCAAATACTGACTCCCGGTCTAGAGTCGAAAACAAGAAGTATGCTCTTATCTCTAGAGCTACAAGGTATACCGGTTTATAACTACTTTATCTCAAAGCTCATATATAAACCCAAATCAAACTCTATTTTATACAATATATAACATGTATCGCACAATTGTATAACTCCACACATGGCAACAACAGTAATATATAATCAGTACTTCAAAGTATAGATTTAGAAAACTTGCCACAATACTTGCAACAAAGATTTGGTATATAAATTGGGAATACACAAGTATTGAACATAGGAAAATATACATACTCTGAATAATAGAGTAAGGTTTAGTAAACTTGCCTGATGCTCGAGAAGTGATAGGGGTTCGCGACGATGCCGGACAATCTAGACAAAGTCAAACGAAAACATACGATTAATCCCTTGGATAATCCACTATAATCCAACGCTTAAACACGTAAGCGAAACACAACTAAGGCATTAATAACTCACTTTAGGCTCATACTAAGTCCACGTTATTCAATAAATATTTAAGTCGAAGGTTCACCTTAGGAATCGAATCTCGTTTGCCGGTTATACCAAGTGGTTTTGAAGGTTAGAACCAAGTGCTCCTCTAAGGGGTTTCTTCGCACTTAACCTTGATTCGAACATTTTTATAAAATCGAAAAATAATCTTTTTGATATGAGGTCTTCTCTCATATCTTCATTATGACCTCTAGTATTTAATTACCAAGATTCTTAACCGAATATCTCATTATAAGGGGGTTCCATTGAAGTTACGAACTCACACTTACGTTTACGAACTGCTTTTACGATTTTTATCATAACGCCTAAACCGTAAGTCGGAATGCTACGATTCTTTCGCCAAAATGATCTATGACTCAAGATATACAAGTATAGGTCAGTTAATAAGTAAGGTCAGAAGGTTATATCAACTGTTAAGCTCGGTTCGTAAGGTTAAAGAAATTTCGCCATTACGACGGCTATAAATCAAACGTTTCCATTTTACGATCACTCCAAATAACCAACCAAGGCAACCCATACTTCATCAATCTCAACAAACATCCATTTTACATCTCTAAGTCCAGTGGTGAGACTAAAATCAATCACCCATCATTTTACACACCAAAACAAATCCAAATATCTAAGGATGTTCTTATTAAGCACTAATCTTTATGTAACATCAAAACCACATCAAAAACTCATAATAACTCAAAGGGTGGGTTAGGGCTTTACCTTCTTGGAAGCTCTATCAACACTACCAAGGGTTTATAATCACTTAACAAGCTTTAACAAGTCCTTATAATGCTTAAACCTTAAGAACAAAGCAAGAAAACAAGTTAGTAATTTCGGAGTTACTATTCACCTCTTGAAAGAACTGGAAACACGAGGGCCTTACCATGCTTTTCTGGACTAGGCTCCTGAATAGAAGTTGTAGAGCATCTCAATACCTTTCCAACAAGATAAAGAACACATGATTCCATTGAGAAACGAGGGAGTTATGGCTATTTGAAAATCGGTGCAGAAACTGCCAAGATCATGGCAGTTTGGATTCTTCAACTTGGGGAGGATATATGACTGGGCTAAACACCTTGGATTGCCATGAAATTTTGAACGAGTGTTATACATGGAGTGGAGAAGCTATGGCTAAAATTTGGTGATTTTAGGATGGATAGAAATGGAGATATGAATTTTTCTCTCTTCCTTGTCCCAGCTGAGCCGAAAATGGGGGTGTTCTTCCTCTTCTCTTTTTCTTTTCTTTATCTTGGTTAATCAATTAGAAATGCTGATTTTTATGTCAAAAGTGGTGAGTCATCACCCTTGGTTGCTTCTCCTTCCGACACATGTCACACATGCACTGGCCCAGATAAAGTAGTTTTACTGGTTCGTTTAATTTCGTAGAACGCTCGCAAGGTTTCTCGAGGGTTCTATCGAGGTATTTTACCGAAATCGTTCTCGATACTTCTAATTCATTTATCAAATCCATATCCATATAATTAATAATTTAAATCCTTAAATATCCTCAAATAATAATTATTTAGTCCGTTTTTGGTGAAATTTCGGAGAAAACGAAAAATGCTATTTTTCTGATTCTGACAGCTTCTGCATTCTTTTATTTTCATCGTAGATCACTAATACAGCTTTGAAAGTTCATTATATCGTTCCGTATATAGGGTGGTCTGAAAAACTTTTTAAACGACAAAAATTTACTATTCATCAAAAGTTACTATTCATCAGTGGTTTTTCTATAATCCTTTGGATCAATATCCGTTCCAATATTCCTGGTTTATTTCTCTTTACTTCTTGCACTTAGAAATGTTCTAGTGCTTTCTCGGGCACACGCTATCTTGTTTACGGAGTTGTCGGATGCATACCAGATATCGATTTGGATGACATAAAAATACTTTTCTTCCTTGGAATATTGTATTCTTATTTTCCAGAGAGATTATTCGTATCTATATGTTCAGTCCATTCTTACTATTCTCAAAATGTTTGAAAACCGAAATTCATATTCATTTCATAACTTGATTCTCAAATTCATTGCCACTATCCATATTTACATCAACATATAATAAAAGTTTTAATTCTACCCAAAATCTGGGGTCTTACAGTCTCCCCTCCTTAAAAGGATTCCGTCCCGGAATCACTCTGAAAACACATGGGGATATCTTTCTAGCATCTCGCTCTCTAGCTCCCAAGTTGATTCTTCCACATTATGATTCCTCCATACCACTCTGACTAGTTTGATGACCTTGTTTCGGAGTACTTGTTCCTTTCGATCTATAATTTCCATTGGTTGCTCCACATAGGTCAAGTCTGGTTGTATGTCTACGTGCTCGTACTCTACATATGCCGGGCATCTATAGTATACTGACGTAGCATTGACACATGAACCCCGTTATGACCATTCTACTAGTTTGGGGGGGTAAGGCTGGCTCGTAGGCCACCTTCCTGGCGCGTCTTAAATCTCAGATGGCCCAATGAATCTCGGGCTCACTTCCCTTTCTTTTCAAATCTCATTAATTCTTTCCCTGGAGATACCTTTAGCATCACGAATTTCTAACCTCATATTCTCTATCTTGTTTGCACAGAAATACACCAGCATAAACTTGCTTGCCATTCATCAACTTGCCATTTAGCTTATCAGTAGCAGTACTATCTCTATACTCGCGGGCTTAGTCCGCATACTTTCTCTGTCTGTCTTGGTTGTCACTAGCCGCTTGTTGGTGAAATCTTTTGTCTTTCTAGTTTGTTGGACTAACTTGGGTTTTGTGTAAAATCTCATCTTTTAATTCCCGATCATTCGGAATCCATCTCTGTCTCATCTTAAAGTAAGGGTATCGGCCACCACATTGGCCTTCCCCGGATGGTAGTGTATCCCACAGTCATAATCCTAGGTCAATTCTAGCCATTTCTCCATCTCATGCTATCTACTATCATGGGTAACTCAAAGCCAATTCATTACATTCCATAAAATTTGTGGGTGCATTAGTCAACCCAAAATAACTTCGCTGAAAACTCGAAGTGTCTATTCCTGGTACGAATCGCAGTCTTGGGTATATCCTCGGATTTAACTTCCAACTGGTGATACCCAGTTCTTAAATAAATTTGGAAATACACAACGTTCTTCCGCTGATCAAACAATCATTTACAAGGGTACCTATTATTTAAAGGTCCTGACAGTGGGCTGCTTGTTGGAGGTAGCCCTGGTTGAAACCTATTGGCTTTTTTTTTTTCTGTGTTCACAAACTCCGGAACAAACCTCAATAATTCGGAAAACTTGGCCTCATACTCGGTCACAGTCATGGTTTCTTGTTTTAACTCTTTAACTTTCATTTTCATCCGGGTCTCCATATATTTCCGGAAATTATTCCTGCTGCACCTCTCCCAAGTCACAATACCAGCTCCCTTTGACTCCATCGTCAGTACTTATCTTGCTAACCCAGAGGTAGTGTCCATTCGTAACAACTCCTCCAAAATCTCAATTCCACTATAGGGCATTTATCTAACACCATTGTCATTGGAGTTCACGGCACATCGCTATTTCTTTCACATATATCGATTGACACGCTTTCCATTATCATAATATCCTTGGGAGAATAAACCAATTTCATTGATATGTCACTAACATTCTATTCGTCTTAGGGATTCGCTCCTGACATAGGCGATTTCGTTGCGAATCTAATTCCTATCAGCGAATTTTGACTTATTTGACCTGGTTGGCCTCCCCTTAGAATTCAATGAGGATAACAAAATCATGGGGCCTTGAAAAGACAGCTCCCATATCAAGGAAAATGTCACACACTAGTGATCATAAAGTTATGAGTTTTAAGGTAACCTTATTGGAGGTAAAAGAATTTACCGAGAGATCAACATGATCATAAGAACTCAACGTTGTGTGCCTTGATTGAGACATTACTAAAGGTAATTAGCCTTCTTGTATTTCACAACTTACAAGTGATGGCGTCCCATCAGACTTCTATCACACAGACAGATAGTCCGTGTAGCCCCTATAAGTATAGGGTTGTTCATCTCAGTGGAAGTTGAAAAGTATGAAAGCAATTCGATATCAATCTGATGATTATCGTCTTTCGACAATATTTCTTAAAGGAACACCTTGGATTAAAATTGAACAGATTCCAAAGGTGCGGTTTCCAAAGAAAAGAATAACCAAAAAGATACTGGTGCTTAACAAACAAGTGGTGATGTATCACCATAGGGTCATTCATTATTTGAAGAAAAGTGAAAGCTTAAATAACATCATTTGGCAGGGCTTCGAAAACCTGAAAGTAGGCATTGTGACAGCCTCTGGCACAAGTGAAACTGAATATGGTTTAGCACAAGTGTTATAAAATAACTTCGAAGAGGGAATATACCCTTTATCAGAATTCTTTCCTGGGGAGAGGTCAAGATAGATCATAGATTGGGGAGGTACCCCACATAATTTGCAAATGGGGAGGGTATTACCAAGGTCTCTACGGGTGCCTTTTATGTCGGCTCCTCTAATGGATAATTGTTCCATTCTAAAGCTTTTCTTCTTCAGGCACACCCTATGGTTCTCGATACTTACGTCATTGCCGACTTATAATAGTCGCTAAGAATTCAACCATCAACATTTGCAATCGCAGGGAATTCTATTCGACTAGGCGCAAACACCTCAAGTAAGCGTTCTGTTCTATAAGAAAACTTCGATTCCGTTGTCGCCCATAGCAACGACGAATTCCATATGTCAACTGGGCGGTACTCCGGAAGATCGTTAGAAACTACAGGCTTAAATTCGGTCTCTATTTCAATCATCCTTATACCCAATATTCCTTCTTGAGATAATAAAATCCCTCAATGATGTAATAGAAACTATTTCCAGTGGAATCGTTGGTCGTGGGGGGATTGAAACCTCATAGCCAAAACAATTCCTTTCACTATTCTTAGGCAACTAAGTACCCTTAATCGTTCGTGAAAATCTGAACGTCTTGGTTCTTACGTATGCCGCCTCCTTAGGGGCAACTATAACCGACTACGAGTAACAGGTTCCGTTCAAGTCGAATCAATCCACTGATACTGGCTATACTGCCTCTACCTCTTCTGCTTTGGAGACTCTACTCCATTTTCTTTGTCATATCTCTTGATGAATCATGAACGATCCTTAAACTCTCGTCTCGTCACTTATTTATCCCTTGAAGGTTCGTCCGGTCCTATTGTACGACCTCAAGTAACATACTACATCTTTATCAATTAACACGTCCTTTACAAGATTCATTCCTTGACCCACTATGGGGTCTTCCTCTAGATCCTCCTATGGATCTTTCTTTATCGGGTCTCCGTCCATTTCAAGAAGCGCATCATCAAATGCCTACTCGAAGGCCTCGGGATCTGGCATCTCAGAGTCCCATCCATCTATAACTTATACGATTCGAGGTGACTAACCATGAAGTCCTAAGTACGGTTTCCCAGAAGAAGTCCCCTCTCGGGCTTCATCTTAAACGGTCAGGGTCATGTCCTCTAACCCGACTACGAACTCAATTTGAGCTCCAGATGCTCTTATCATTATTACGGGTATTGTAAGACTCGGTCTCCTATCGTTTCTGAGGACTGTAACCTAACTCTCTGA
Organism: Heracleum sosnowskyi; assembly: GCA_030848705.1. Lineage (NCBI taxonomy): Eukaryota > Viridiplantae > Streptophyta > Magnoliopsida > Apiales > Apiaceae > Heracleum > Heracleum sosnowskyi. Next base: position 18,855,504 of record CM061237.1, read on the forward strand.
TACCATTTCTGTAACAGCCCCAAATCCGGGGTCAGGGATTTAGGGTTGTCACAATCCATGTACTCCTTGCCTTACCTGTATTACTCACACCATTCATAATTCACCTGCTCATGACCCCACAATATAAGTCTCACACACACACACAGGTTAGAGTCTCAGAAACGACACAATACAACAACTGCGGAATAAATAATTATTATTACAATACCCAAGTGTCTTTTGAATCTGTCACTGATACAATTTCTAAGTAATGCTACATTACCAACTTAGCCTTCTGATGCTCACGATCCTCTCATACCATTCATATTTATACATAAGTTGAATACCAAAAGCTGTAGCCTGATTCGATTGGTTCGTACTACTCTCGAGATCACTGCTAGAAACTGTTTACGGAAACGCCTTGCGAGGTATGTGCCGACCCATTGGCATCCTGCTTCGCTGCTATATAATATATATAAAACAATAGCAAGAGTGAGCGATAGCTCAGCAAGGTAATGAAAGTGTGGCATAATTCTGCCTTTAACTCAACCCAGAATAAAGCGGGTATAAGACAATAATTTGTCAAAATATCTCGATACTGAAATTATATCCTTATCGGAATGTATTCCCAAAAACAGTACTATTATTGTACTTCAAATATCATTTTCATAATATTTCTGCAGACTCTTGCTATATTATGAACAAAGTTCTAGTATAATATAAAAGATGAGGTTTCAAAGTAAACCAATATAACCTTTCCAAAAATATCTGCTATGTAAGCAGAATATCAACACATAACTTAAAAGATGAAGTTATAAGGTGATTCAGTATAAACAACTCCCTTACCATAACTCATGTTATGTAAGGTATCCACAGAGTCATAACTCATAAAATAAAAGATGAAGTTGCATGGATTTATTGTCACTTCAATTCCAAATACTTCTCGACCCCCTGCCAACACGATTGGTTCTTCACCCCAATACATGTTGCAGGAAATATCCAAATTGGATGATGAACTAATACTGGAGTTGCTACCGCGTCCGCTGTGCCTAACCTTACTATGATCAGTAGCAGGTCGCACCGCTCAAATAGTTTTCTACATGTAGATGGAAGTATCACGACGGCCTGACATTGTCTACCGCCTTACTATGACCTCCCGGCCCATTTGGGGCAATATAAAAGTTGGATGGGCCCACGCAACTTGACCACTTACACCACTCCTAGTTCAGATGAAATCCATGACTCTGAAACGTAAAGATCGTCCTCCTTTCCCCAAGTGTAACACTTGTTGATACGACTCCACTAAGTAGTTATATCTAGGTTGGAAAGGAAGATTCTCCAATATTTCCCAAGCTATGCTTGTTAATGGATATCGACTTGTTCCATGAATTTACCCCTCGATTATTGAGGTGGTAACACAACATTAGACTGGCAGCAATTAAATTGCTCCAAGAAAATATCTGTCCCTTGACAGTTTTTGAATTGAGAGTTTAAAAAGAGTAGTAGTCACTTAAATCAGGTTTCCCATATTTTTGATAGTTGAGCGAGCATTTAAATCCTCTTTAAAAGACAGATTTAAACGGAAAAAAACATTATTTTGGGAACCTCTTTTTGATTGGAAAACAATTAATAACATTTATTAAACAAGTAAACCTTCAAATGAATATTCATCAAATAAACAAACCTCGAATGAATATTTAGAAATAATATTCATTAATAAATAATCCTCAAATGAATATTCAAAAATAATATTCATTAATAAATAATCCTCAAATGAATATTAAAAATAATATTCATTAATAAATAATCCTCAAATGAATATTCAAAAATAATATTCATTAATAAATAATCCTCAAATGAATATTAAAAATAATATTCATTAATAAATAATCCTCAAATGAATATTCAAAAATAATATTCATTAATAAATAATCCTCAAATGAATATTCAAAAATAATATTCATTAATAAATAATCCTCAAATGAATAAAAAAAAAATAATATTCATTAATAAATAATCCTCAAATGAATATTCAAAAATAATATTCATTAATAAATAATCCTCAAATGAATATTCAAAAATAATATTCATTAATAAATAATCCTCAAATGAATATTAAAAATAATATTTCTCAATAAGTGAACCTCCAATGAATATTCGAAAATAATATCCTTTAAATAATTAAATTTCAAATGAATATTCAAAAGTAATATTCATTAATTAAATAAATCTTGAATGAATATAAACAATATTCTGTAAGTCGATAATCCTCAAATGTATATAAATAATATTCCTTAAATAAAATAATTAACCCTCGAATAACAGTTACCCGATATCTTTATCGGAAAATAACCTTTAACATATACCGAAATATAATTACTTCTGATTTTTCAAGAAAATCACACGCCCTTATCCTAGGGTAACATAAAATCCTGGCTTATAGCTGATATCCCATATCTAGCTTAGAAGCCCATACTCAAATCATTTCCAAGTAATAACCTTCGAATGAAGTAATATTCAAATAACATTCCTCAAATCATTTCCAGGTAATTAATACTTTCTAGAAATATAATTAATGTTTAATAATAGCAATCCTCAGAATAATTAGTACACTGCCGCTGGAATCCCTCCGGGTTTCCACGACTATCTCCATATCTCAAATACTGACTCCCGGTCTAGAGTCGAAAACAAGAAGTATGCTCTTATCTCTAGAGCTACAAGGTATACCGGTTTATAACTACTTTATCTCAAAGCTCATATATAAACCCAAATCAAACTCTATTTTATACAATATATAACATGTATCGCACAACTGTATAACTCCACACATGGCAACAACAGTAATATATAATCAGTACTTCAAAGTATAGATTTAGAAAACTTGCCACAATACTTGCAACAAAGATTTGGTATATAAATTGGGAATACACAAGTATTGAACATAGGAAAATATACATACTCTGAATAATAGAGTAAGGTTTAGTAAACTTGCCTGATGCTCGAGAAGTGATAGGGGTTCGCGACGATGCCGGACAATCTAGACAAAGTCAAACGAAAACATACGATTAATCCCTTGGATAATCCACTATAATCCAACGCTTAAACACGTAAGCGAAACACAACTAAGGCATTAATAACTCACTTTAGGCTCATACTAAGTCCACGTTATTCAATAAATATTTAAGTCGAAGGTTCACCTTAGGAATCGAATCTCGTTTGCCGGTTATACCAAGTGGTTTTGAAGGTTAGAACCAAGTGCTCCTCTAAGGGGTTTCTTCGCACTTAACCTTGATTCGAACATTTTTATAAAATCGAAAAATAATCTTTTTGATATGAGGTCTTCTCTCATATCTTCATTATGACCTCTAGTATTTAATTACCAAGATTCTTAACCGAATATCTCATTATAAGGGGGTTCCATTGAAGTTACGAACTCACACTTACGTTTACGAACTGCTTTTACGATTTTTATCATAACGCCTAAACCGTAAGTCGGAATGCTACGATTCTTTCGCCAAAATGATCTATGACTCAAGATATACAAGTATAGGTCAGTTAATAAGTAAGGTCAGAAGGTTATATCAACTGTTAAGCTCGGTTCGTAAGGTTAAAGAAATTTCGCCATTACGACGGCTATAAATCAAACGTTTCCATTTTACGATCACTCCAAATAACCAACCAAGGCAACCCATACTTCATCAATCTCAACAAACATCCATTTTACATCTCTAAGTCCAGTGGTGAGACTAAAATCAATCACCCATCATTTTACACACCAAAACAAATCCAAATATCTAAGGATGTTCTTATTAAGCACTAATCTTTATGTAACATCAAAACCACATCAAAAACTCATAATAACTCAAAGGGTGGGTTAGGGCTTTACCTTCTTGGAAGCTCTATCAACACTACCAAGGGTTTATAATCACTTAACAAGCTTTAACAAGTCCTTATAATGCTTAAACCTTAAGAACAAAGCAAGAAAACAAGTTAGTAATTTCGGAGTTACTATTCACCTCTTGAAAGAACTGGAAACACGAGGGCCTTACCATGCTTTTCTGGACTAGGCTCCTGAATAGAAGTTGTAGAGCATCTCAATACCTTTCCAACAAGATAAAGAACACATGATTCCATTGAGAAACGAGGGAGTTATGGCTATTTGAAAATCGGTGCAGAAACTGCCAAGATCATGGCAGTTTGGATTCTTCAACTTGGGGAGGATATATGACTGGGCTAAACACCTTGGATTGCCATGAAATTTTGAACGAGTGTTATACATGGAGTGGAGAAGCTATGGCTAAAATTTGGTGATTTTAGGATGGATAGAAATGGAGATATGAATTTTTCTCTCTTCCTTGTCCCAGCTGAGCCGAAAATGGGGGTGTTCTTCCTCTTCTCTTTTTCTTTTCTTTATCTTGGTTAATCAATTAGAAATGCTGATTTTTATGTCAAAAGTGGTGAGTCATCACCCTTGGTTGCTTCTCCTTCCGACACATGTCACACATGCACTGGCCCAGATAAAGTAGTTTTACTGGTTCGTTTAATTTCGTAGAACGCTCGCAAGGTTTCTCGAGGGTTCTATCGAGGTATTTTACCGAAATCGTTCTCGATACTTCTAATTCATTTATCAAATCCATATCCATATAATTAATAATTTAAATCCTTAAATATCCTCAAATAATAATTATTTAGTCCGTTTTTGGTGAAATTTCGGAGAAAACGAAAAATGCTATTTTTCTGATTCTGACAGCTTCTGCATTCTTTTATTTTCATCGTAGATCACTAATACAGCTTTGAAAGTTCATTATATCGTTCCGTATATAGGGTGGTCTGAAAAACTTTTTAAACGACAAAAATTTACTATTCATCAAAAGTTACTATTCATCAGTGGTTTTTCTATAATCCTTTGGATCAATATCCGTTCCAATATTCCTGGTTTATTTCTCTTTACTTCTTGCACTTAGAAATGTTCTAGTGCTTTCTCGGGCACACGCTATCTTGTTTACGGAGTTGTCGGATGCATACCAGATATCGATTTGGATGACATAAAAATACTTTTCTTCCTTGGAATATTGTATTCTTATTTTCCAGAGAGATTATTCGTATCTATATGTTCAGTCCATTCTTACTATTCTCAAAATGTTTGAAAACCGAAATTCATATTCATTTCATAACTTGATTCTCAAAGTCATTGCCACTATCCATATTTACATCAACATATAATAAAAGTTTTAATTCTACCCAAAATCTGGGGTCTTACACTCCCCCTTGCTTTAGTAAGTGCAAATACCAAGTCTTCTTCTTAATTCTTCAAATCTACTCTTGGCAAGGGGTTTTGTGAATATGTCAGCCAGCTGATCTTCAGTCCTACAGTACTTCAAACGAACTGCACCATCCTTCTGGACGTCTCTTACAAAGAACAATTTAATGCTGAAATGTTTAGTTTTTCCATGAAAAACTGGATTGTTTGAAATGACTATTGCAGCTTGATTATCAACCTTCACTTCAGTGCTTAGCTTTTGTTCCAGGTGTATATCACACAAAATTTTTCGTAACCATAAATCATGATTAACAGCTGTTGTTGCTACTAACAATTCTGCTTCAGCTGTTGATTGCGCCACTATCTCTTGTTTCTTAGAACTCCAAGTGAAAATTCCTGATCCAAAGAAAAAACAAAATCCAGAGGTGCTCTTCAAGTCATCCAAAGATTCCGCCCAGTCACTATCAACATAACCTTGCAACTCAAAGTCCTGCGAAGAACTGAACTTGATTCCAAAACTTAAGGTTCCCTTGATATAACGAAGAACTCTTTTAACAGCCTTAAAATGAGTCTCAGTAGCACAATTCATGAATCTGGAAAGAACATTTACAACATACAAGATATCGGGCCTTGTTGTTGTGAGATACATTAAACACCCAATCAAACTTCTGTAATGTGACTCGTCCACCTTTGTTCCATCATCTTTAAAAAGTTTTACCTTCTGACACATAGGAGTGCTAACACTTTTACAGGCCTCCATATGAAACTTCTTTAAGATCTCATTTGCATACTTCTGTTGGCAGATAAATATTTCACATTGGCTTTGCTTGATTTCAATTCCGAGAAAGTAAGACATGTCTCCAAGATCTGCCATTTCAAATGCTTGCATCATATCTTCCTTGAACATTTGAATAAGTTTAGTATTGCTGCCAGTTACCAAAAGATCATCAACATATAAGGATACAACAGTAAAATCATTTTGCTCAGTTTTAATGTATAAAGTGGACTCACTAAGGCTTTTAACAAAACCTATGTTCAACAAGTATTCATCTATTCTGTTGTACCAGGCCCTTGGCGTCTGTTTTAAACCATACAACGCCTTCATCAATCGATAAACTTTATTCTCTTGCCCTTCCATAATGAATCCTTCAGGCTGCTCAACATATATTTCTTCCTCAAGAAATCCATTCAAAAATGCTGACTTGACATCAAGTTGATGGATTTTCCATTGTTTTTGCGCTGCAACAGCTAGTAACAGTCAAGTGGTATCTTGCCCTGCAACATGAGCAAACGTATCAAAATAATCTACTCCAAAAACTTGAGCATGCCCTTTCACTACTAACCTTGCTTTATACTTGTTGATTGTGCCATCAACATTCTCCTTTCTTCTGAACATCCATTTCACTCCAATCACCTTTTGATGCTTAGGCCTTTCAACTAACTCCCGGGTCTGATTTTTTTCGATCATAGAGAGCTCCTCCTGCATTGCAGCCATCCATTGAGGATCTTTTTCAGCCTCCAATTATCCAGCAGGTTCAAGGACAACAACATTGCATCTATGATATATATAAGTAAGTGACCTAGTGCCACGAACAATAGGATCATTAACCAATTCATCTTCATTTAAATCAATTGGACGCTGATAATTTACACCAGATTTATTTTCCTTGTTGCTCCAGTTCCAGCTCCAATCCTCATTCTCCATCAAGCTTACATCCCTGCTTATTATAATCTTTTTATTGTTCGGCTGAAAAACTTTATAAGCTTTGGATATTAAGCTATATCCGATAAACACACCAGACTCAGCTTTCTTGTCCAACTTATCTCGTTTGATCTGTGGCACATGAGTAAAAAACAAACATCCAAACACTTTAAGATTTTTAACTAATGGCTTATACCCATACCATGCCTCATAAGGAGTCTTCCCGTTTACAGCCTTTGTCGGGAGTCTATTCAACAAAAATACCGCCGTATTAGCAGCTTCCGCCCAATATTCTTTCGAATTTTTTTTCTCGTGAAGTATGCATCTGGACATCTCCATTATTGTTCTATTCTTCCTCTCGCTGACCCCATTCTATTGTGGACTGTATGGAGCCGTGAGTTGGTGTTCAATGTCTGTCTCCTCACAAAATTTGTTAAATTCATTCGAGGTATACTCTTTGCCATTATCTGACTGTAGAACTTGAATCTTGCAGCCACTTTGGTTCTCAATCTATTGCTTAAATTTAAAGAACACACTTGCAACTTCTGACTTGAACCTGAGAAAATAGATCCAACACATTCTCGTGAAATCGTCAATAAAAACAATGTAATATTTACTCCCATTAAGGGAAGGAGTTCTTAGAGGCCCACACAGATCAGTGTGAATTAGTTGAAGCTTTTCAGTGGCTCTCCATGTTGCTTGTTGGAAAGGAAGTCTTGCTTGTTTACCATATTGACATAAGTTGTAATTTGGCAATTCAGACTCTATATGCGGCAATCCATAGCCAAATCTTTTCTTTGAATATTTAATAATGCTGCATGATGAAAATGACCCATCCTTTTGTGCCACAATTCTACACTAGTTGTAATAGCTGAATATGCAGCTTGCTCCTCCTCCATTGGATCAAGCGAATAACTTTTTCCTTTCATCTTAATTCTGAAAACATCATCGTTGTTGCCATCTTTGATCAAGCATTGTTTGCTATCAAATATTACTTTAAATCCATTCTCAGTCAACTGTGCAACACTTAAAAGATTTTGATCAATTTCAGGAACAAATAACACTTCAGAAATTAATTTTGTACCTCTACAACTTTCTATGGAGACTGTTCCCTTTCCTTTGACATCAATATGTGAACTGTTGCCAATTCTGACCTTTGATACTTGTGATCTGTCCAGCTCTCTGAAAAGTTCCTCATATCCGGTCATGTGATTACTACAACCACTATCTATTAGCCAACAATCACTTGAGTTGCTGCTTGCAAAACAAGATGCAACGAACAATTGCTCTTCCTCCTACTCATTTGCCATCTGAGCATTTTCTTTACGATAGTAATCACTTCGACATATTTTTTCATCATGCCCCATCTTATTGCACTTTCCACATTTCACATCAGGCCTTTTCCAACATCTGAAAGGAGGATGGCTTTTTTTCCGCAATGTTTACATGGAGGAAATTCTTTGTATCTTTCCCCTCTACGGTTGATATGTAAATTGGCTTGTAGTGCTCCTTCCACAGAGCCTTCTTCCCTCATCAATCTTCTTTATTCTTGAGCTTGCAAAGCATTATTTAGCTCTGCCAATGTGATTGTTGACAGATTTTTAGTACTCTCCAAGGATGAAATAGTAGCATCAAACCTTTCGGGAAATGTAACAAGTATTTTATGTACTATACGAGAATCAGAAAAATCAGAACCTAGCAAACTTATCTTATTTGCTATGCTTAGAAGTTTACCCGTGTACTCCTTTATTGTTTCTGACTCATTCATTTTCTGCATCTCGAATTCTCTGACCAAATTCAGAACTTGCATTCCTTTAATTCTTTCAACGCCTTCATATTCAGTTTTGAGGAAATTCTAGATCTCGAATGGTGATTCTTTTGTCATGATCCTTGTAAATATTTCTGCAGAGACAACTAAAAGTAACGTACCACTTGCCCTTGACTTCTTTGATTTCTTCTCTTTTTGATTCCTAATCTGAGCTATGGTAGGATTGGCTGCCAATTGAGGAACTTCGTAGTCCTCTTCAACAGGTTCTCGGTTCTCAGAGGTCATTTGCCTCTAGATGCGCCTCCATTCTCGCTGCCCAGAATTGGTAATTTTCACCATTAAACACCGGTGGTGCTAGAGATGTGAATGATTTTTCAAGATCCATAAAAAAGATAAAAGAAAGGTGTACGAGGGTTCCGTTGATTTAGTCATTGATTTAGTCACAGGTCCGTGAAGAAGAGAAGATGGGCTCTAATACCAATTTGTAGGTTTAAGATTATAAGAACTGCAACATTGGAAGAAAATAGAAGATCAGGAGAAAATAAGCTTAAGATTGATATCTTATTCTTTCAGAATCAGGTCTTTATATAGGCTACAAATCAAAAACTGAAATACAAACTTAAATGAAAAAGATAATGCTCTGCATAAAATCAGTGCTGAATTTATTCCTGGTATGATTTTCTTCCATAAGACCGGCTTTTGTAATTACTGAGGCAATATTCAAATTTCAAACAAAACAAGATAGAAACAATAAAAAGTTCCAAAACAAAGATCCTCTTCTAGATGCTTGTTCAATTTAGCCACTAGAATTCGATCATCTATTCTTATAATTTTGGTTTTAGGTCAATTTCCACACTATACTAAATCAATATTTTCCAGAAAAAGTGTGGTCACAATAACTTGTTGAGGTTTTCATGCATCATGCCGATATTGCACTAGCTTGTCGCACAACCCTTATAAAAGACTTATATTTTATCATTCATCTTGCGCAATTTGCTTAGTTGGACCATGAAAATGATGTTGCTGCTTCAGTGCCAAATTACATGGCAGCCACTGCATCAGCCAACGCCTAGTGCCCCCAGGCTGAGGCCTTCGACACCGGAGAAATAAAACGTGACTGATGTGAAGAAACATGAAAAGTAGGCTACATCTTACTTTGTTCTGATCAATTACTGCTAGACATGTAAATCATGTCATACTTTTTCACACAATAAGTTTGATACAACGTAGTAAGGCCTTTTCGTAGCATTTTTTTTTCTTCATATAAGTAGGCGAATCCGATCATCTGTTTTCATATATGTTCAATATCGGGTCAATGTTTCACACTGTACTAAATTACTTTTTTTCCGGGGGAATGTCCAATCACAATAACTTGGTGATGTTTTTCATGTATCATGCCGATATTGCACTACTGCTCAGGCCTGTCTTACACATACCACTTATAAAAGACTCTGCTTTATCATTCTTTTTGTGCATTATGGAAGTGAGCTTAGTGTTTTAAGAGTGTCATCACAACTACATGCTTTTAAAAGGCTTTCCTAACTTCTAGATGGAGTCTAAGCAGTTCTATAGCGACTTTGCAGTAAGTGTCTATGTGATTTATTTGTTGTTTATTTGAACCATCGATCTTCCGTAATGGAAGCAAGTGCTGTACTGCAGGATGAAGAGACCTTTGATGGTTGCTGTTTAACTTTAATCAAGCACTTTCTAGCATGAAATGAAAAAGAAACGATTTCATCGACGATGCCAAATAAAGCTTCATAGATTATATTTTGTTGCAATTAATAGTCAGTGTTTATCTACACATACACCCTTAATCTGACTCCTCAGACTCTTAAAACGTGAAAAGAAAGGGTGACACTTGACAGCAAATTTAAGGAGGTGCTGGTTGAAAGCGAAGGTATGGATTTATTACCAACACTCTGTAAAGGACTATATATAAACTAGCCATCACTACTTAGTATACACAAGGAGCACATACATTGAGCACAAGGAGCATATCTACCAAAATGGGAGAAGTAAGGTACATAAGTTTTAAACTACTTGATACTATTTGTTTGTGATTCTAAAATTTTGTATAAATAGTTTAAAAAAACAGGGGATATAGTATGATTCTGTACATGTAGGATTAATCACTCGAAGTAAATTTAACATATTGCTATATTCAAGTATGTACATACTTACTCGTCTAGTAAAAAATCAGAAGAAGGCCCAACAGGATCTTATACTTTATTCTCTATTATTCAACAGTATCTATGTCTGAACTCTGCATGCTATATTACTTGATTCATCATGCAGTGGCGTAGAGAAAATGGTTGTTCAAATTGTTACAAAGGAGAACATTTTACCAACTGCTCCAACACCCGACGCCTTGAAAATATTTAAGCTTTCCGTTCTTGATCAAACTCAAGTTGAGCTTTATGTCCCATTGATGTTGTTTTATCTTAACAACAACACTGGCAATCTCGATTCTGTCATTTCAGATAAGTCTAAACTTCTAAAACAATCATTGTCAGAAACCTTGACTCGATATTACCCTTTTGCTGGTAAGGTTCGAGATGATTTTCACATCGATTGTAATGATGAAGGAGTTTACTACATTGAAACTCGAGTAAATTGCAGTCTCTTGGATTTCCTCGGTCAATCTCCAGGAGATGAATTGGTCAACAGATTGGTTCCGGAGGAAGCCAGAGAATCACCCATGGGAAATTATATTCTTATAATTCAAGCGAACATTTTCAGTTGTGGTGGAATTGCACTATGTACTTGCATTTCCCACAAATTCTTGGACGGAACCACTTACACGTTGTTTTTGAAAGATTGGACCTCTGCAGCCAGAGGATCTTCTTCAGAAATTGTAAATCCTAATTTCAGTGTTCCATCATTGTTTCCTCAAATTCCTTCTCTTTCGTTCAAAAATCCCATGAGCTTCAGTAAAATCAAGTTCGCTTCCCAAAGGTTCGTCTTTGATGGTCCAAAGATAGCAGCCCTAAAGGCCAAAACTAAGTTGTTATCATCAGGAAGTGAATCATCTCGATTCGAAGTTGTAGCAGCCTTGTTATGGAAATGTGTTGCTAAAGCTGCTTGCAAATCAAATAAGAGTTCTCTGGGAGATCCTTTGAATATGGGGGTGTTTATGAATCTTCGAGGAAAGAAGTGTCTCCTAAAAAACTCTGTCGGGAATCTTGTTTGGCCTGCTTTAGCACAATGTAAGCTTTCCCCTGAACTAGAACATAAGACATTGGTGGATGAAATAAAGAAATGCAAGGCGGGAATCAGTGATGATTTCGTTGAGGCTATAAAGGGAGATGCTGGAACTCCAACCCTTGTTAAAATTGCAGAAATGATGACCTCTGGGGAAATATCTTTCTCTCTTTGGATCACTAGCATGTGTAATATGGGTCTCTATCAACTTGATTTTGGATGGGGGAAACCGGTCTGGTTCTATTTTTGCAATTTAAAATTGGTGAATTTCATATCCTTATGTGATGCAGGTGCAGGTGGTGGGATTCAAGCCATAGTTTCCTTAAGCGAAGAAGAAATGACATTTTTTGAGAATGATCCGGAGCTTCTTGCTTTTGCTTCAGTAAACCCTGCTCTTCTTTGAGGTGTAAAACCAGCCGACATCCCAATTGCCAGGGATTGAAAACGTCAAAAACCAGCCTTATCCCATGAATTCTGTCTGTCACGATTGCGTTGTACTGTTTCTTTGTTTTTATTCTTGTCACACACTACTATTGATATATGAAATTGTTGTTCTAAATTTTAAGGCTACTGAAGCTATAAGCAATTTATTTCTCTAGCACTGGTGCATAATGTATATCCACATCAGTGGTACATTTATCCAACAATCCATCAAACATGTCGAAGATCCTTTTCTCTGTGCTTGTTCAATTTTGCCACTGGAATCCAACAATCTCCGGTGCTGCATAAAAAAAAAAGGTCCTAACTAACTTTTTATCACAAAAAACACGATTTCATCGACCCGGTTAGACAAAGGTTAGTGAACAAGATTTTGTTTTTGAGTAACAGTTAATGATTATCTAGAAAACGTGAACGGAAAGGATGACATAAAATCTAATTATGGTCTCCAAGGGTGACGTGATAGTAAGATTCCCGACCGAGTCTTTTGGGAGACCACAACGATTCATTCTTAAACGTTTTATCCATGGCTGAACTCTACTAGACTGCTTAACAACTGATTATACTTAATTCATCATGCAGTGACTCAGAGAAAATGGTTGTTCAAATTGTTACAAAGGAGAACATTTTACCAACTGCTCCAACACCTCACTCCTTGAAAAAATTTAAGCTCTCCGTTCTTGATCAAACTCAAGTTAAGCTTTATGTTCCATTGATGTTGTTTTACCTTAACAACAACACTGGCAATCTCAATTCTGTCATTTCAGATAAGTCTAAACTTCTAAAACAATCATTATCAGACACCTTAACTCGATTTTACCCTTTTGCTGGAAAGGTTCGAGATGATTTTTACATTGATTGTAATGATGAAGGAGTTTACTACATTGAAACACGAGTAAACTGTAGTCTCTCTGATTTCCTTGGTCAATCTCCAGGAGATGCAATGATCAACAGGTTAGTTCCAGAGGAAGCCAAAGAATAATGAGCCATTGGAAATTATCTTCTTATAATTCAAGTGAACATTTTCAGCTGTGGTGGAATTGCACTATGTACTTGCATTTCCCACAAATTGTTGGATGGAGCCACTTACTCATTGTTTTTGAAAGATTGGACCTCTGCAGCCAGAGGATCTTCTTCAGAGATTGTAAATCCTAGTTTCATTGATCCGGCATTTTTTCCGCAAATTCCTTCTCTATTTGAATCAACTCTATTTGAAGTTATAGCAGCCTTGTTATGGAAATGTGTTGCGAAAGCTGCTTGCAAATCAAATAAGAGTTCTCTGGGAGATCCTTTGAATATGGGGGTGTTTATGAATCTTCGAGGAAAGAAGTGTCTCCTAAAAAACTGTCGGGAATCTTGTTTTGCCTGGTTTAGCACAATGCAAGCTTTCCTCAGAACTAGAACATAAGACATTGGTGGATCAAATAAAGAAATGCAAAGCGGAGACCAGTGACGACTTCATTGAGGCTATAAAGGGAGATTCTGGAACTCCAACTCTTGTTAAAATTGCAGAAATGATGACCTCTGGGGAAACAACTTTCTCTCTTTGGATCACTAGCATGTTTAATATGGGACTCTATGAACTTGATTTCGGATGGGCCGGGGAAACCTGTCTGGTTCTATTATTGCAATTTAAAATTGGTGTATGTGAAGCAGGAACAGGTAGTGGGATTCAAGCAGTAGTTTCCGTAAGCGAACAAGAAATGGCGATTTTTGAAAATGATCCAGAGCTGCTTGCTTTCGCTTCTGTAAACCCTGTTCCTCTTTGAGGAGTTATATCAGGCTTTCTCTTATACTTATTTACTATGCTACCCCCAGCTACCTTGACAAAAAGAGATAAGCCAGCTTGTTGGTGTGATTTTGCAAAATAATAAGTAAAACAGTAAATAATTTTATATGGTCCAAGTCTACAATAATTTTAGAGCTTTTTTCATAAATACCCACCCCTAAGCGCAATTTCAATGGGACACTAAATCACTATAATAGTGATAGGTATATTGTCAAAACAACTCCAATGGGACACTAAAATAGTGACCCAAGGTCACCAAATGAGTTTTGGGTCACCAAATTTGGTGACAAAAGTACATTTATATTGTCAAAGCAACTCCAATGGGACACTAAAATAGTGACCCAAGGGTCACCAAATGAGTTTTGGGTCACCAAATTTGGTGACAAAAGTACATTTGGTGATCCTTGGACACCAAATTTGGTGACTTTCAAAATTCCAACAATACCCCTTGTTAACAAAACAAATTTCTTCCATCTATGTCCTACTAAAGTTAATTGTTTTTATAAATTTTAACTTAAGATTTTATCAATTGAAACTTCTTTTCTTCTTTACTCATATTAATTCTAAAAAAAAAAAATTGTATCTTTTTATTCTAATTTTAAAATTTTATTTTAAAATTTTTTTTCCTTTAAACTTTCACAATTTTTTTTTAAATCATGAATTATAAACAACACACTAGATTTAATTATAAAAATAAAATCATAAATTCATAATGATAAATAAGAAGTTATTTATAATATAAAAAATGAACAAAGTTAGAAAATTCTATTTTATAGGTGAAAGATTCTTTAGAATATTCTATTTTATAGGTGAAAGATTCCTTTTAGTGACAATTATAGTGTCCCTTGGTTGGAGTTCATTTTATGGATGGTGTCTTTTTGACACCAAAATAGTGTTATAGTGACACTATTTTGGTGTCCTTGGTTGGAGATGGTCTAAATGTTTTTTTTCAAAAATACTATGGTTTTTTGAACTTTTTGCAAAAATACTATCTTTTTGAAATTATTTTCAAAAATACGGTCTGCAACTAGATGCAACCATGTGCAACTTTTGCAATCAGAATCAGATGCAACCATCTGCAACTTTTGCAACCAGAATCAACCAGATGCAACTTGTTAGTAATGATGTTTTTCCGGCGTCCTGATGGTTGTAAACAACCCTAAAATCAGGATATGTTAGGGTTTAGAGTCTAGGGTTTAGGGCCTAAACCCTAAGTCCGTATACGAATTATTCGTCATTCTTAATATTTCTAAAATCCAAAATAGAAACATTGAACCCAAAAGTTAATTATTGAACCCCCATGGTTCAAGACCACAAGTTTACCCCTTTTATTAATAATTGTTTTTTGAATTCTTACCTGTTTTTTCAATTATTTTTTAAAAAGTTGCATCTAGTTGCATCTGGTTGCTTTGGTTGCATCTGGTTGAGTTGGTTGCAGACCGTATTTTTTGAAAATATTTTTTGGTTGCATCTAGTTGCATCTAGTTGCAGACCGTATTTTTGAAAATAATTTCAGAAGATAGTAAAATTGAAAAAAAACTTAGAAAAAGTAGTATTTTTGACAATTTCTCATAATTTTATATGGTCAGGGTATAGTTGGAAATTATGAAATCTTAGGAACCAGCCATGTCCCATGAATAATATTTGCTTCTGTTATACTGTCAAGGAAGTGGAGTTGTCATGAAAGTAATTTTCATCAGTAGCAGTAATGTATGTCCATACTATTACATTAATTTACCTTACGTGCATTATGCAGGGTGTTCGGCTATTCGCGGTGCGAGCGGTGCATGGTGCTCAGTGCTGTGCATGTTTATAGTACAAAACATCAGTTCATGTTCAAGACCTACTGGAGAGACTTGCATTAAAATGAACCAAAATGTATGACAATATAAGTTTCACATCTGGTACTGGCACTGTAATTAAGGTAAGTTTTAGTCTGGTCTTGGACACAATTTACTGCCAGAATACTCAATACTGAATATCTATATCCTTTAATTATCACACATAGTAATTGGAAATCGACTACTCGCCTACTTTTGTCTTTTGTATTCAACAATCCATCAAATTTGTCAAATCTTTTTATCAGCAAAAGGGCTCACAGGTTAACCAAAAAATGGTAAGGCTCACAGGCCACAATCCTGTTTAGGTTAAGGCAAGGAAACAAGTCAGTAAATCGTAGGGACACTTCTTAAATGACACTGTCGAATAAGAGAACAAAACAAACTCCCTTAATGTTTGTGGCTTGTTAAATCCATGTTACAAAACAAACAAGTCTATTTCATTCAAATTTCAAACTATGTCTGACAACTAAAATTTTGCATAATCAATTTCAAAGCTTAAAAAAAATAGCAAATTGTGTAAAAAAAATTGTTTCCAAATGATGTGACAGAGATCACGTGATTACATATAATATTTTAATTAACTTTGTTTATGTGGATACAGGGAAATCCTCATTTGTTATTCTCGTGGCCAATTATAAGAAAACGCGTGATATTGAGAGACGTTAAGGGTACCAATTTGGATCCCCTAACATTTATCCATGCACATTGCTGATTTTTTTTCCCAGCTCTCAAAAGTATATAGATGATGATTATGCTAAGACTGGCATAATTAGCATTAAAGAAGTTTCAGTCATATTATGATTATGCTAAGACTGGCATAATTAGCATTAAAAAAGTTCCAGTCATATTACAAAATAAGTTTAACAAACATTGTTCAGCTAAATTGCCTAAAAAAGTTAAACTTTGATTGGATGATAGTAGAGTACTAGCTAGTGAAAGTCTGGTTAGGAGAAACAAACAAGGTGAAATAACTTAAGAGCTGGCAAAAGAAAATGAACAAAACAAGGGCATCCTTAAAAATATTCCAAAAAGATGATCCGTCCAATTGCTAATTCAATTTAGCCACTGAAATCCAACAATCTCCGGTGCTGCAGTTGAAGTAGCAACTCCTGTTGGGCTATTGCAAACACTACTGTCAGACAACGATAACACTGCTCTCTGCAAGACGCCTGATGGAGACGAAACAGAGGGTGCAAGAGGGCTAATAGCATCTCCATCAGCAACACTGATCGGCCTCAAAACCTCAGCTAATGGACCTCCAGAAGTAGAACCCATCCAAGAAACTGGACTTAGCCAGCTCAAACCGTGACATCTTTGATATGCATCTCTACCTTCTCCCTTTCCGAACTGAACCATTTCACTATCAAAAGAATCACTCACAGCCATGCTCATCGAAAGATTGAGGGAAGAAGGTGAAAGATTCCCAATGGTTGCACCCGAGGACTCATTCTTGCTGTCATTTTCAGGATTACAGTCATTAGACCACGCGTCAACGAAATCCCGAGGACTATAATATGGATTCAGAAACATATTGTACTCATCAGTACTAGAGTTTCCAATCTCCGGAATGGAAAGTAAATTCAGTTTTTGTTCTTTCCCATGATCATTATGCTGAAAAATAGAGGGGTCAGTGGTACTAGTGTGATAAATGGAGCCTTCACTCATCAACTGATGCCATTGTTGCTCAGATGCATCCATTGCAATCATCTTGCTTTCCATCATCCAGTCCAGATCCCTTCATTGTAATACAGAACAAAGTTTACCTTAAGTAAAAAAAATACAGAACAAAATTTTAAAAGTAAATATATCAAAAACCTCACACAATAGGCTAATAATATGTGTAAAAACACATATTCGCAAGTGTAATTGTATCATATAGTTTCAAGTGTAACAGCCTCAACTTTATGCATTATTAATTTATTATCAAAATTTTGTGATTCTAAGTAAATAAATAAATTAAAAATTCCTTTCCAAAAAAATTAAAATCAAGATTTTAGCAAAACTAAGGAATAATTTAACAAAAAAAAAACTATGGAACAAGTTATTACAATATACTCCTATATGAAGTAACCTGTTGGGATGTTGTGTGCACAGGGAAAGAGAGAAATCTTCAGTTTTTTCGACATTCTTGAGTAGATTTGAAGATGGATTGTTGCCAATGGTTAATTCTTGAGGAGCTGGTGGTGCTTTCGATATTGCTTCATCGTTTTGGGGAAGTTGATGCCGGGTTTTCTTGTTAGTAGTGGTGGGTGAGACTTGTTGTTGTTGTTCCACAGGCTTTCTTGAACGAGGCTTGCCTCTATGCATGTGACGGTCACAATATTTTTGATGAGGTGCAACATCTCTAGAACACCTCCATTTCTTCCCATCAGTTCTTTTACACCTCCATGGCTCTGCATCTTTGTTGTTCCCATAATTCAAGTTGTATATGGAAGAACATTCATAATTTCCCACTACCAAAAAATCACAAAATATTTACAAATAATTTTATAAAAATGAAAAAGAGAAAAAGGTTAAGTATTGATTTATTACAAGAAGTGATGTCTGAGGAAAGAAGATGAGGAGGGACAGGAACAGAAGCAACAATGTACTTATAGATCATTGCTTGTCTCTCAAGCTCTTTCCATTGTGCTCTTGTGAAAGTAGCAGCTTCTGCTCTTCCTGTGTAGCCAGGATATCCCAATGCTGTTGTGGCCATCTCCTATCTCCTGTACCAAAAAAGCAACCATCCACATTAAAAACAGAGAGAGGGGGAGAGAGAGAGAGAGAGAGAGAGAGAGAGAGAGAGAGAGTACTGTGTGTGTAAAGAGAGATGTGATTGAGAGAGAGAGAGAGATTGACTTTTTTGACCTGGTAAATGAGGGGTTTTGATAGAAGTGTTGTGTTGGTAGGAAGAAAAAATTAAAGAGGAGAGTACTGGTTCTGCACTAGCAGGTAGTATTATTAGTTAGCAGTAATAGCTGCTGCTGCTGCTTTTGCAGTTTTGCTGCATTATCACTATCTTCACGATATAAATGGGTGCTGGTCTTGCTACATCCCTACCATAACCTCGTCACCCCTCCACTTTTATTACTTCAGGGGACCATTTTATCCTCATCATTACTCTTATTCTCCACACTCGAATGGACGGCCTAGATTAGAGCTATCCTAATCGAGCAGCTTGAGTTCGAATTTTTCGAATTCGGAAATTTGTGTATTAAAGACACTGAACATTTAATACTTTGATATTTACTTTAAGACATCTAACGGAAAAAGATTTAGTTCCCATAGTGTTATAAAAAGATTTAGTTCCTGTTTGGCATTTATATTTGCAACAGTTGCACTTTTTTTCTTTTGAAAAAACATTTAAAAAATAATTTGGTAAATTTGAAAAATAAATTTTCTAAAAAGCGTTTTTGATCTAAAACCTACTTCTCTAGAAAAAGCGGCTCCTCCGTATTTCTGAAAAAAAAACTACATTTCAGTTTTTGCGAAAAACAACTACTCCCTTCACTCTATTTTATATTTCATCGCTTATTTTAACCGTACTTTTTTTAACAGTAAAGAAAATTTAAACCGCAATCTCAAAGAAAACCTAATTCTAATTTCACTAGTCAACTCAGTGCTGTCTCAAAATAAGAAGAGAGGGTCTGGCGCCATGCTCGCCCAGTTCTTGTTTCCATGCTCCCAGCATTCAAATACCATCATTGTTGTATGGCCAAAGAGCATCACTCACTATTCTCTCTCAACTTTTTTGTAACTTATTAATTATTCTGCACCAGTGGACCATGGTTCTCTCTCTCCTTCATTTTCTTACTGCTCTCTGTGGCGTTATTTTTCTTGTTAAATCCATATTTACAAAGATATTCCTCAATCCACTCCAGAACATCTCCAATAAAAGCAGTTAATCGAGTTGTCAATTTAAATCATACACTAAATGACCAACATCAACTTGAAAAACCACTCCTTTGGTTATATAAATGCAGGCATGCAACAAAAACAAGATTAAGAAGTCCTAATTAGTTCTCTTAATAATTACTATGGATAAACTAATTATAGAGTTGAGGTTATGAGTTCGAATTTTAGTTTCATAATTATTTTTTGAAATACTGAAAAAAAGAAAAAAACTTCTGCAAGCGAGTCCATTGACCCATGAGGCCATGACTATATTGTTAACGGTAATCCAACTGACAGGACAGGCAAGAGAGTCAATTATATCATTTATAAATAAGTATCTATTTTAAATAATTTGAAAATGAGCTCGAATCAAATGAGGCTCAGAAACGATCAGAGATAAAACCAATCATCATCAATATACTTATATAAAGGAGAAGACGGGGCTGTGAGGTGGCGCTCTAGAATCGCTCTTCCTTATTATTTTCGAATTTGTAGGACTTGATAGAACTTTCGTTTATTATTTTCAAATTTGATAAAATTTTCTTTTATTATTTTCAAACTTGATAGAACTTTCTTTCAAATTTTCTTGAGCTCCTCAATTTTAAATAGTTAAAATTAAACTTCCTTCTTTAAGTTCTATTTTTTAGAAAAGTAAGTCTAAATCTTTTTTAAGTTGTATAAAATAAACCATTGTATAAAAGTTAAGTATAACTTATTTTCAAACTTGATAGAACTTTCTTTCTAATTTTCTTGAGCTCCTCAATTTTAAATAGTTAAAATTAAACTTCCTTCTTTAAGTCCTATTTTTTAGAAAAGTAAGTCTAAATCTTTTTTAAGTTGTATAAAATAAACCATTGTATAAAAGTTAAGTATAACCTCTAATTTATAAAATTTCTTTCTTTAAGTCCTATTTTTTAGAAAAGAAAGTCAAAACATTTTTTAAGTTGTATAAAATAAACCATTGTATAAAAGGTAATAATTAAAATCAAAACTTCCTTACTTAGCTCTTATCTTTTATCTCTTTTTATTATATATATAAAGGAAAACCCCAGGAGCTCTAGAATCACTCGATTCATATTTATCTAATTTTCTAGAGCTCCTCTATTTAAAATATTAAAAATTAAAATTTCCTTTTTAACTCCTTATTATTTTCGAATTTGTAGGATTCTTATAACTTTCTTTTATTATTTTCAAATTTGATAGAACTTTCTTTTATTATTTTCAAACTTGATAGAACTTTCTTTCTAATTTTCTTGAGCTCCTCAATTTTAAATAGTTAAAATTAAACTTCCTTCTTTAAGTCCTATTTTTTAGAAAAGTAAGTCTAAATCTTTTTTAAGTTGTATAAAATAAACCATTGTATAAAAGTTAAGTATAACTTATTTTCAAACTTGATAGAACTTTCTTTCTAATTTTCTTGAGCTCCTCAATTTTAAATAGTTAAAATTAAACTTCTTTCTTTAAGTCCTATTTTTTAGAAAAGTAAGTCTAAATCTTTTTTAAGTTGTATAAAATAAACCATTGTATAAAAGTTAAGTATAACCTCTAATTTATAAAATTTCTTTCTTTAAGTCCTATTTTTTAGAAAAGAAAGTCAAAACATAAGTTGTATAAAATAAACCATTGTATAAAAGGTAATAATTAAAATCAAAACTTCCTTACTTAGCTCTTATCTTTTATCTCTTTTTATATATATAAAGGAAAATCTCAGGAGCTCGAATCACTCGATTCATATTTATCTAATTTTTTAGAGCTCCTCTATTTAAAATATTAAAAATTAAAATTTCCTTTTTAACTCATAAATTGTAGAAAATGTAATATTTATTAAAGACAAGTTGACTTAAAATTATAAATCTAATCTAATCAAATTTAAATTAAAATTTCCTTTTTCATCTCCTAAATTGTAGAAAGGTAATACTTATTAAAGACAAGTTGTCTTAGATTATAAACTTAATCAAATTTAAATTGAAATTTCCTTTTTTAACTCCTAAATTGTAGAAAAGGTAAAAAGATAAGTCTTCAAAAATTATAAATCTTATCAAATTCTAAAATTTCAAAAGACCTACAATCTTATATAAAGTGATTTTAACGAGAATTTCTGGACAAAACTTTTTTTTGGCCTTTTCTCTTCTTATATTACAGATGATTGTCGTGTTTTTTTATTCTTATGCACTCATTTTTTTGTTTCTTAGTTTTGTTGTCTCTTCGTTGATGATTACAGAATTTATAATGACGCGTAGTTTTGTATTTTTGCAGATTTCTATCCGACTTAAGAAGGGTGATTTGAACATCTCGGATAATACAACCGTATTTTCTATGACTTGATATCTGTAAGTTTGCAATTTATAATCATAAAAGCTCAACTTCACATACCAGTGAGACTTCTGTATACAAATTCTAACATTTGGTGGTGTATATGTTTACTGATTGTTTATAAATTTTGGTTATGATATACATAGTGGTTGGAGAACTATCAAGGTTTTTTTTTTCTCAAACTCATGTATCACAGTTGACAGGTAAATATTTATTGAATAATGGAATGTTTTAAAGAGT
This sequence comes from Heracleum sosnowskyi, assembly GCA_030848705.1. NCBI lineage: Eukaryota > Viridiplantae > Streptophyta > Magnoliopsida > Apiales > Apiaceae > Heracleum > Heracleum sosnowskyi. The sequence goes on from CM061237.1 coordinate 18,877,914, forward strand.
TATGTACCGTTATCTATTGTTTTTGGTTGCATGCACATGGAACAATAATATTATTAAGTAGAATAAAGCCAACATATAATATATTTTAGATCCCAAAAATTGAATTTAAATACTTTTACACTTTTATTTAAGAATTTACAAAATTCTTCGAAGATTTTACTTAGAAGATCAAGATCATGTAGAGACACTCATTCATTAGTCCTGATTTTATTTCGTGTAAGTTTGTAGGTATATCCATATATAGGTAAACAATATACTTCTGTTTCAATTTACATAGATTCTCGATAAATTTATAATCTTGATAAATTAATAAAAAAATTTAATTTCGATATTGTATAATTAGTGTATATTTTACCTCTGATAAATTAATAAAATCAACTGATCCTAAAAGTATTAATTTATCGAAGTTTTACTGTATACAGTTTTTTCTAAATATCTTAATTAGGTAAAATTCATACGCTACTTGGTTTTGAATAAAATTTTGTGTAAGATTTGTTTGAAGGTGTCCTCCCATACACTCTTCATAATTTGATAAGTGTTTCAATATCTATAATAATTTCGTGATTAATTAATAATAATGATCATTTATTAGGTGTTGTAATTTTGGGTAATATCTAATCTATGGTACAAGAAAAGCAAAAGGTAAGTGTACAATCTCGATCGAATTGTCTAATATTGTATGTATTTTTTAAATATCACTTCAATTTTGTACATGAATTTTCTGAGTAAGCAAGCCGTGTTTGGCCCAAAAATATGAAGTGTTTAGTTATTAATTATACTAACTTAAAACTCATGTGATGCATAATTGTTTTTAATAATAATTATTTTTATTATTTACGTTTTAATATTTTATTAATTGCATTTGTTAAAAGAATAAGTAGGCGTGTTAAAATTTTTTAAATAATTAAAATTATTAAAATAGATTTTAAAATAAATAAGTAACGGTTTTGAGAGGTGAGAGTTCGAGAACTCCCCTCCAACTTATTTACTAATTCTTTTTATTATCTTTTAATCGAGAAAAATAATAAAGGAATATGAGAGGTGCTAGACGATAACTCAAATTCTTATCTTAATATTATCTTAGAGAAATAGAGAAAATATTGTATTTTAGCTGAAAAGGTGATTGGTTATAAATAAAGTTATTATTTAATAATGTTTTTAAAAAAAATAAGTAAGTGTATTTAGTAAAATCACTAAAAACCACCAACTAAACTTTTAATATTTCATCTATTATAAGATAATACAAATAAAAAAAAATCATGAAATCTTACTTATCTCATAATAGTGTAGTAATGTAGTTAGCTTTCTCTTTGTAACCTATTCTTTTGCGACTAAATGTTCAGAATTTTAGTGCAAAGTTTGTTGTCTTGACCAACTATATTGGTTTATTCATTTATTTTATTAATTAATTATACAATGGGGTTATTACAGAATCGTGACTAATATATATGTATTTAATTTTGATATTTGACACTATCACATTATTATTTGTGCTAACTTTTAACAGTGTTTATTTAAAAAAAATATATTGTAGTAGAAAATCATGCGCTACTTAATATTTTTATAAAAAAAAATCACTAAAATAAAAAATTGAAATTATACAAGGATATTTTGAATTTGTAGAAAAGGATATATAATTAAAAAAAAATTAACATATATGAAGTAGAAAAAATATCCGAAAATATAACTATCCTGATTTTAAGGTTGTTTACAACCCTAAAATCAGGACGCCGGAAAAAAACCATTTTTGATTAAAAAGTTGCATATGTTGTTGATTTTGGTTGCAGTTGCAGATATGGTTGAAAGTAGTTGCGGACCGTATTTTTGCAAACATTTTCAAAAAGTTGGTATTTTGTAAATATTTTGGTATTTTCGCAAAAAAATTAAAAAATACATAATATTTTTGCAATTTTTTTTTTTAGTTGGGTATTTATGAAAAAAACCCAATTTTTTATTAGAAAATATCTCAATTACCTTTACTTATATCTTTAAATAGAGGAAATTAAATATACAATTTAAATACTCTTGCCTTTCTAACATTAGATAAATTCTCAATTTCCTTCAAACTATTTTCTAACGGAGGAAACTAATTATATCATGTTAATATTCTTCTAAACGTTCTCTACTAATCCAATTTATTTACTAATTTTTTTATATTAATATTTCTTTAAACTTTCTCTTCAAATCTAATTTATTTACTAATTCCTACGTACTATCTTCTAATTGAGGAAACTAAGTATATTATATTAATAGTCTCCTATACTCTACGAGTCCAATTTATTTACTAATTTCTTTTTTTTACTACAATTTCATTTTAAATCTTTACTAATGGCGGAAACTGATTAAAATTTTTACTAATGGAGGAAGTTGAATATACAATTTTAATATTCTCCTAAATTTTTTATTAGAAAATATCTCAATTGCCTTTTAAATTTTTACAAATGGAGAAAATTAAATTTACAATTTTAATGCTCTTGCCTTTCTAATATTAGATAAATTCTAATAATTATAATATATTAATACTCTTCTAAAATTCTCTACTAATCCAATTTATTTCCTAATTTCTTTAATAATATCTTTCAAGGAAAGAAGCTAATGTGTTATGTTAATATTTTCTTAAACTTTATCTACAAGTCCAATTTATTTACAAATTCCTTCCTCCGATCTTTTAATGGAGAAAACTAAGTATACTAATATTAATATTCTCCTAAACTTACTTTACGAGTCCAACTTATTTACTAATTCTTTTTACTATCTTTTAATCGAGAAAAATAATAAAGGAATATGAGAGGTGCTAGACGATAACTCAAATTCTTATCTTAATATTATCTTAAAATTTATCTTCAAGTCAAATTATCATGTTATATTCACTTAAACTTTCTTTTGAACTTAAAGTTACCATCTTAATATTCTCATATATTGTTTCTTGAATTTCTAAAATTTATCTTGAAATAAGATTATTATCTTTATAATCTCCTAAAAAAAGTATTAGAAATTATGTTCTCAAAATTTTTTTTGTAAAAAGACCCACATTAAATTTATCTATATGATTTACATATACATTAAAAATCATTTTTTTAAAGTTTTATCTTCTAATTTATATAGAAGATAATACTTACAGAAAATTCAAGTTTTTATAAAATAAAATATAGAAGCTTTATTTTTTTTTCATTTTTTTCTCGAGTACGTATATATTAAATAATAAAGTAGAACTTTGAAAAATATTTAAATTAAATTTTATGATATAATAAAATTGATTTATAAATGATTTAATTTATTTAGTAATTAGTTTGTTATCTGTTTAAATTTGGTAAAACGAGAAATCGGGTCACTGGAAGGAAACATATTTAACGAGAGATCGATTCATTAGGAGAAGTATATCATATGCTAGAATTTAATATTGATGTTATATTATGTATATTAAAATAGAAGTTGCAATATGAATTTTGAGAAAAATAAAGTGATAAATATACTAATATTTGATATACATTAAAAATAATGAAATAATTAAACAATTGCTCTGTTCTATATTTATTCAAAATTTCGGTAAATAAACAAGACTAAACGGAGATTTCAAAAGAAACTTAATTTTATGTTATATATGTATTATTTTATCTAAAAACATATTTAACAAAATATTTTTTAGAAAAATTTAGAGAAATTATTAAAAAGCCGTTGCGAAGCGCGGCTTAGTAAACTAGTACTTATATAAAGGAAAAGACGGGAGCGGTGAGGTGGCGCTCTAGAATCGCTCCGTTCTATTTTTCTAATTTTCTCAATTTTTCACACTTTTTAATTTTAATAATTACAACTTCCTTATTATTTTCGAATTTGTAGGACTTGATAGAACTTTCTTTGATTTAGAAAATTACAACTTCCTTATTATTTTCGAATTTGTAGGCTCTTATTAATTGCAATTTTCTTTTTTATTATTTTCAATCTTGATAGAACTTTCTTTTATTATTTTCAAACTTGATAGAATTTTCTTTTAATAAATTAAAAAGTTGCAAAACAATTTTTTAGTTTCTTTTTAAAATAACAAATAATTTATTTAAGATTTGAAGAAAATTCTACTATATTTAGATATCGGCACCTGAAAAAGTGTGGCATTTATAGCTGTCGTTAGTTTACAAAAAAAAAAGTAGACGATTGTTAGTGTTGTCAAGGTCGAGTGATAATCAAGAACATCATGATTATAGTAATTTTTATCTAACAACGTAAAATTGAATACTTTAATTTGCATATATTGCCCAAATTATTTACGGAATCAAATTGCATAATATCGGTTATTTATTATATTCCGGTAATATTGTTTGTGGACATTCAGTTTCACCTGGTCGGTAAAATAATGTATAATCTCTTTGTATAGGGAAGGAAACTACACCACGATAAATAATCTTTTTAATACGACTAGAGCAAAACATATTTTTGATTAATTAAATTATATATAAATACTTTATAATTATTTAACTACTAATGAGTGACTAGCTTTTTCTTTCTTTCATTTATTTTATTTGTATGGCTTTGTGAAAAATTTAATCATTTATGCTTTGTTATTGTAAAAAGAATGAGAAAAATATGCATCTCATTATATAAAATGGTTTTATATTATACTAGCTTAAAACCCGTACGATGCACGGATTGTTAATTATTATTTATTATTATTTTTTTAATATTTTATTAATTGTAATTGTGCAAAAAATAAGTAGGCATGTTAAAATAGCTAAACACTTTTAATTAATTAAAAACATTAAAAAAAATTTAAAATAAATAAGTATGGGTTTGTCCGTTATATTTTTTAAAATGAGGGATTTTAGTAAGAAAAAATAAAAAATGTAACATATATTTAGTTTAAAAAGGTAACTGTCCGTGATATTTTTGGAAAATGAGGTTTTAAAATTTAGTAATTAAAAATATTTAAATACGTTTTAAAATAAATAAGTAAAGGGTTTCCTGTGATATTTTTGGAAAAAGAATGGATTTTAGTGAGAAAAATAGAAAAAGTAAATTGTAAAAGGCAATTTCCCATGATATATTTAGAAAATGAGGGACTTTTTTAGAAAAAATATATAATGTGTTTTAGCTGAAAAGATAATTGGTTATAAATAGGTATTTGATTATTTAAATTTTAATATTTTTAGTAATTGCATTTGTTAAGAAAAATAAGTAGACATGTTAAAATAGGTAAAATTTTAAAAAATAATTATAATATTAAAATAGGTTTAAAAATAAATAACTAAATGTTTGTCCGTGATATTTTTGGAAAAGGAGGGTTTTTAGTAAGGAAAAGTAGAAAAACTAACATGTTTTAGTTAAAAAAGGTAATTAACCGTGATATATTTGAAAAAGTTGAGAAATTTGTTAGAAAAAATAGAAAAAATAATGTATTTTAGGTGAAAAGATAATTGGTTATAAATAAGTAATATTATTATTTAATAATATATTTTTATAAATAAGTAAAGTTAATTAAGTAAAAACACGAAGTATAGTTAATTAAGGGCAATTAAGTAAAATCACAACGTACCATACCGACCAACCAAACTTACCGACCGACCAAAATTTTAATGTTTCGTGTAAAAGGATTGGGGATGAGTTGATTTTGAAAATATAACTTCAAAATATGATTTTAAATATATTAAGGTAGTCTTAAAAGGTCATTTAAAAAATAGAAATAGAAATAGACAACTAATTTCAAAATAATTTTTTAAAAAGTGATTTATTGTTTTTTAAAAATAATATCTAGAAAATGGTTTTGCATTAATCACTAATATCATACAAAATTGTCTCTGATTGTAGTTGGCCAGCATTCAACAATATAACCCACCTTCAACTGGTTGTAAAGTGATTTATTATTTTGAAATGAACTAAATAAAAATAAAAATTATACTACGCGGATTTGAATTACGATTGGGAGTTAAATTTGAGATTTGATAGTCAAATTCGTTGTTAAGAGCATTTCGGGTGCTGAGAGGGCTGTCATTGGATCATTAGTTTGCCAAATAAAGTTCAGGAGATGTTAATTTGGGATACCAAAATCATTTCATAAAATATGATGTTAATTTTATTTGTGAATCCAATAATACAATATAATATTATTTTTCTAATATATTTATATTACATTTTTTTATTGAGATTTTTTTATATTATATTTTTTTTATTACATATTATGTAGCCAAATTATTATTTTATTTTTTACATTTTAGCTTTTCTTTACATTACACCATATACATAATATTTATTGGGTTCAGGGAGGTCTTATGCAATTTCTTTTTTTATTTGTATGATAATTTTTTTTTAAAGAGTGTACATGCATGCATGTTACAATATTTTCTTTAAGATTTAAAATAGTAAAAAAAAAAATTATTAATATTAAATTTATTGATATTTCAAAATAAATAAAAAAACATAATGTAAATCAATATACTTATATAAATGAGAAGACGGGGCGGTGAGGTGGCGCCTCTCAGTCTCCTAAATTATTTTATTAGGAAATATCTTAATTATTTTTTAAATTTTTACTAATGGAGTAAAATAAATATACAAATTTTATATTTTTACATTTATAATATTAGATAAATTCTCAATTTTCTTCTTACTATTTTCTAGCGGAGGAAAATAAATATAGTATGTTAATATTCTCCTAAACGTCATGATTCAATTTATTTATTAATTTTTTTAATGGAATAATTATCAAAATCATCACTCATTTTGTTCAAATGTATTAAATTAGTCACTCATTTCAAAAATGACTTAATTTAGTCACTAATTTGAAATTTCGTATCAAGGAGACCATCTGCCAATGACTAAATTGATATAAAATTTTACTCTTTTAATGACTAAATTGATACAAGTTTTCAAATTAGTTACGAAATTGAATCATTTTTGAAATGGGTGATGTTGTGGAATAAAAACTAGGGTGTAATTAATGCTTAGGGTTTGAGAGCTTTCGAGCTTTATTGGATGTTCTCGTGGTTTGTGACTGAATCGGTACTCACAAGATGCCTATGTATCTCAATTCGTAACTGAGAATCAAGCCAAAAAACGTAGTTCTGATTGAAGGATCATGTCCTTTATATAGGCGTTAGGAGCCGTGCATTTAGGGTAGAATTGGGTGACTTGGGGGCCAAGTCACCTGCTTAGATCAGGATTGTGAATCCTTCTTTGTAGGAGGCTGACTCCTATTAGGTTTGTATACCTTGGTGGCTAATCCTTGATGGAGTTGACATATTTTGGACTCTTTTTTATGAGCTGCACATTTTCCCCTTTTATTAATTACGAAATTAATAAATAATTAGAGTTTCGGGCCTCATTAATTGAGCTTAATTCTTGGACCATTTCAAGTCTAATTAATGTTTTATTTATCATATCTTTAGGGTTATTTTCTAGCCCATATCAAGTGACTAATTTGATACATTTGAATCAAATGAGTGATGATTTTGATAATTATCCCTTTCTTTAATACTCTCTTTGAAGGAAGGAAATTAAATATGTTACGTTAATATTTTCCTAAACTTTCAAGTCCATTTTATTTACTAAGTCCTTCCTATTATCTTCAAATGAAGGAAACTAAGTATACTATATTAATATTCTTCTAAACTTACCCCACGAGTCCAATTTATTTACTAATTTTTGTTTAATATCTTTTAATCGAGGAAAATAATAAAGAAGACGATTTCAGATATTCTCATAAACTTTCTTCTTAAGTCAAATTACTATCTTAATATTGTCCTAAAATTTATCTTCATGTCAGATTATCATGTTGATATTTTCTTAAACTTTCTTTTGAACTTAAAGTTACCATTTTAATATTCTCATATGTTTTTTCTTTAAGTTCTAAAATTTATCTTGAAATCACATTATCGTCTTTACATTCTCCTAAAAATATTATTAGAAATTATGTTCTCATAATTTTTATGTAAAAATCACACGTTTAATTTATCTATATGTTTTACATATACATTAAAAATCATGTTTTTAAAATTTTTTCCTTCTAATTATATATAAAATAATACTTACAGAAAATGCAAGTTTCTATAAAATAAAATAAAATATATAAGCCTTATTTTCTTTTCATTTATTTTCTCGAGTACCTGTATTTTAAACAATAAAAATTAGAATTTTAAAAAGATTTGAATTAAATTTTATGGTATAATAATTTGATTAATAGATGATATAATTGATTTAGTAATTAGTTTATTTTATGTTCAATTTGGTACCAACGAGAAAGCGAGTCATTGGGAGTAAACATATTTAACGAGAGAGCAATTCATTACGAGGAGCATATTATATGCTAGATTTTAATATTTATGTTAATTATGTATTTTAAAATAGAAGTTGTAATATAAAGATTTAGAAAAATAAAGTTATAAATATACTAATATTTGATATAATAATAAAATAATGAAATATATTAAACAATTACCCTTTTCTATAATTATTCAAAATTTCGGTAATGAACAACACTAAACCGAGAATTTAAAAGAAACCTTAATTTCATGTTATAAATATAATTTTGCTTAAAAACATTTTTTGTAGAATAATTTTTTAGAAAAATTTAAAGAAATTATTATAAAGCCGCTGCGAATCGCGGCTTAGTAAACTAGTATACTTATATAAAAGGAGAAAACGGGTGTCGGCTCTCTAAACATATTTTTCTAATTTTCTAAAATTTTGAAATTTTAATTCCTAAATTGATATTTCCCTTCTTTAATTTCGAATTTGTAGGATATATACGAGGTAAGTTCTACCATAACATTAATATTTTAAACATTTTAGTTTCGAATTTGTAGGATATATATGAGGCAAGTTCTACAATAATATTAATATATGTTAAGTATTAAAGGTGTTTTGAAATTTTAATTACTAAAATGATACTTCCCTTCTTTTGTTTCGAATTTGTAGGATATATAAGAGGTAAGTTCTACCGTAACATTAATATTTTGAACATTTTAGTTTCGAATTTGGAGGATATATACAAGGCAAGTTCTACAATAATATTGATAAGTTAAGTATTAAAAATTTAATTTTTTATTTATATCAAAATTTTCTTTTCTAGATCCTATTTTTTAGATAAGAAAATAAAAAAAAATAGTTTCAAATTTGTAGGATATATACTAGGCAATTTCTAAAATAATATTGATATGTTAAGTATTAAAATTTTACTTTTTTATTGTTATCAAAATTTTCTTTTTTAGATCCTAATTTTTAGAAAAGAACAAAAGTATTTTAAGTTGGATTTTTGTATAGCCCATCAAGCATGGTATATAATCGAACATAAGTGTACGGCGAAAGAATATGATTATTTTTTTTCCTTCCTGCAGTGTAGAATGTCTTCGCAAAATTTAGTTATTTGGGTGCATAATTCACTTTTTATTTATGTAGAGTTTAGCGCGTGCATGATTCTCCTTTTAAGTGTTCTTGCTCTATTTGATATTTTAAACTTTTATAAAAATCTTTTTTTGCAGGTTTTCTGTATGTGTTCATAATTTTTTTTCAATTTATTTTTTAAAAAATATGTTATCATATAATTACATGTGTTCTTTATGCTCTAATTTTGTGTTTCGGTGATTTTACAATCTTTTTAAGGTTTGAAAGATTATTATCTTAATGTTTGGTCGCATATGTTACCTGCAATGATTATACAAAAGGGCAGCGACAAACATTAAACATATGTGGTATTTTTATCTTTATATCATTAAAATCATTTTTTTTATCTTTTATATAAAGCAAAATTCTTGATAACTCTCATATTGTCCAAAATATATTTATCTATTTTTTTATAACTAATCAATTTTAATTCAATAAAACTAAATTTTCTTATTTACATTACAAATCATAAAAAAAAATTAATCATATTTAAAATTTAATTAAATTACTTCATCCTCTGCTTGTAAGCGACCGAGGCGCGCGCCTCTTAGTAATTAGCGCTGAAGAGTAAATTGTATACCATACCGAACACAAGCTAGATGACAAGATGCAAAAAGACACCTAATCCACCTAAATATCAGGAAGATTGAGTACTAATTTCACTTAAATTCTAAGAAGAAACAAAATAATCACTCTTTAATTTAAAAGTTTTAAAGACATCCCATGAAAAATAAAAGAGTTGAGTTGGACTCTCTATTCTCTAATAAACTTTTTCTTCTAAATATTCAAGCACAACAAACATAAAATTAATTTAAACTTTTATTTAAATTAAACTTTTATTAAACAACAAATTAATTTAAACTCTTTTTTCTAATAAACGTTTTTATTTAATTTTTGTAGAGAACCTATTTTAAATATTAATAGTTAAAATATCTTTTTTTTAGTTTAGATATTAAAATTAAAATTTCCTTTTTTAGCTTCTAATTTGTTGTAAAGGTAATACTTATAAAAGACAAGTACTCCAAAAATTATACATCTAATCAAATTCTACAATCAATTGACTATATCCATAAACTTAATTAAATTCTATAATCTATATAAATAAATTATAAAAATCAAGAAAATGTCAAAAATCTTTTATTAAAAATTCAGACGATTATATAAATAAATTTATACAGTTCAAAAGTTTTTGCTCTCTGTTTCATAGAGCTCATATTCGTATTTTCTTTTAGAATATTTATATTCTCATACCCGAACTTTTACAGACGATTATATAAATAAATTTATATAGTTCAAAAGTTTTTGTTCTCTGTTTCATAGAGCTCATATTTGTATTTGCTTTTCTGTTTCATAGAGCTCATATTTGTATTTGCTTTTAGAATAATTATATTCTCATATCCGAACTTCTATAGACGATTATATAAATAAATTTATACAATCCAAAAGTTTGTGATCTCTATTTCATACAGCTCATATTTGTATTTGTTTTTAGAATATTTTTATTCTCAAACTCGAACTTCTAAAGACGATTATATAAATAAATTTATACAGTTCAAAAATTTTTGCTCTCTATTTCATAGAGCTCATATTTGTGTTTGATTTTAGAATATTTATATTCTCATACCCAAATTTCTACTCATTTAATCTTGATTTTGATTATTTTTGTTTTTAAGATGATACATGAATTTCCTGATGCCATTTGTTGTACCATTAAGAAAGTTGTATTATTAAGAAAAAAAGAAGAGGAATTTGATTACATTAGTTGTATTATTAAAGAACGAAAGCGGATGCATGTATCATGATCTTTTACACATATTAATTTTGATTTACATGAATCTCATCTCTTCGTGGAGATTTTACACTAATTAGTTTTATTATTTTGATAAAAGTTTTGGTATATAAATTATCTCTTTTTATGTGTTTTTTTTTCAAATTTTCTCTTATTCTTCAATGCAGACATCTCATCCTTATTGAATGTAGGTTTTGTTCCAAAATTCATCAAAAAAAATTTAAAACTTATCTTCAAGCCTATTAAGTTAAGATTTTGTAACTATTGTTTACATGTCAATAATACGAAATAATTTTGAAAATTATGTTATTTATTTATTAAATTAATGAGTTATTTGTTAAATTAGTTAATAATGAGATATCGATTCAGCGGAAGGAAACATCTTCGAAGGGAGGCGAGAGCAACATATTATATGCTATAATTAAATATTGATATTATATATTTCAATATAAATTGGAATTTTAATTTTGAAAAAAATATAAATGTTAATCATTATAATAAAATTCAATATAATATTAAAATAATGAAAATATCAAACAATTATCTTTTTCTACATTTATTCAGAATTTTCATGAATGATTAAGATAACACGAAAAATTGAAAAGAAACTTTTTAGTAAAAATACATTTATTTAATTTATTTAAAAACATTTTTGTAGAATAATTTTTTGTTAGAAGACCGTTATGAAACGTGACTAAGTAAACTAGTGATATATAATGAAAAAGATAAAATATATATTTCTGGAAAATTCGATAAAATAGCAAGTACTACATCAGTTTCATTAGAGAGGTACCTTTTGACTTTTGACGGGTCAAATATACCAAACTTTAACTGAAATTTATGTATATTATATAATAAAGAACATTTAAAAATGTGAGGGAAGGAGTATTATTCTGATGTGACTGGACATTAAGAGCACTAAACTTAAAATTATTGCTTATGACTTAAAATTGCTTAAATTGATAAGTAAAAAATGAAAATTTTAAATTAATATCTGTTTGGATAATTTTATATTATGAGTAACTTATGAGTTATTTAAATTGTAACAATTAAAATAAATTTGATAAAAATTATATTTGAATGATGATATTAACTTTTATCAAATAAAATCACTAAAATAAAATAAGTCGTTCAAAAAAGTATTCATATCAACTTCTGGCTTTAAACTGTTTTTTTAACTTTAAATCATTTTCTGACTTATTACACAAACATATATTTTTCAGTTTAAAGTCAAAAATTACTTTAAACCTCATCTTTAAGCTGGAGTCAAACACCCAGGACATGGTAGTAGACATGGGTCATTTTAGTCAACCTTTTACAAAAATATAGGGAAAAACTTCTTGTTTCAAAGAAAAAAAATAAGAGATGCGTAAAATTTAAATGTACCTATGCCCTCAGTTTCATTCGAGAAGTAAATCGAACAAATTGAGAAATTATAAGTGTAAATACTGGTAAAATTGTGAAAGAAAATAAGAATTTACATATTTCATAAAAAAAAGTAGCTAAAATGAGAAATAAACCAACTTAGTTTTCTGGTCAAAATTTAATAAGAATTCGTAGATCCTCTGAGTATGAGATTGAAATAATTCTTTTAAAAGACTGAGACGTACAAATGATAATTTTAAGGAGTACCAAGATGTATTTTCTTTTTTTTGAATTTATGTGTTTATTAGCTGATAATTCGTGCGGAGCACGGATCCGCACAGATCAAGATTTAAATATTAATTGAAATCGGAATGAAATCAAAAAAAAAAGTTAATCAATAAAATTTTGAATCATGTAATTATAGGGAATCAAACCTAAAGTGAAATCAAAGAAATTAAATCAAATAAATAAATATTGTTTAATCATGTAATTGTAAAAAATCGAACCTGAATTTTATGATAACCAAATTTGGTACTTTGATACTGTAGCATTTTTACGTGTCATTTACACATTATTTTACTTATTAATAAATAGTATAAATTTGAAGAAATTAAGGAATAAACAGAACAATAGAGTGGGTGTCAACCCAAATCTCACATCGATAAGATAAAGAAGAATTATCTTGAATATAAGCAGCCAAAAACAACTCCATTAGTATGAGGCCTTTTGGGAGGAGCCCAAAACCAAATCCGTGTGGGCTTGGTCACGGCCCAGAGCGGACAATATCATACTGATGTGGAGTTAACGGGTGTTGCGCGGCCCAACAAGCGGTCCAGAGCTGACAATATCATACTAATATGGAGTGAACGGGTGTTGCGCGGACCAACAAGTGGCATCAGAGCCGATGGTTAAGAATTGATCCTGGGGTTGCAGGCTGCAAGTTGCGTGGTGTGGGGGAGGCTCTCCAGAACTGCGGTCGGAGATCTTGGACAACTTGTGTCGAAAGTCTTCTTGACACTGAGATGGTCGGGCGACATGTACCGCAAAATTCGTAACAGATGAATGGCGGTTGTATAAGAGTTACAAGATTGGTGGTTGAAAGGCATATGTTTTGGCCTATTAATATTCCGAGTAAACAACTTAACTTAAACAAGTATGTAATAAGTAAATAATAAGTTAATATGTCACAGGAATCTCAGATAGTTTTATCTGTCAAGAGAATGGAGAATTAAAGTCATCCTACAGATTTGAAGATATACTACATTGAAAGAAGTTCAATTATTTGTTCAAGCCTCAGTGAAGTCTTCAAAGAAGTGGATTTATTAAAGTGACAGAGGTTTCAGATTTGTGATAGCAAATGTACAGGTTACAAAGGTTGATCAACAGTCAAAAGCAGACAATGAACCACAACTTAAAGTCAAGATGAAGAACAGACATTGAAATTAGTCATTTATGAACCAGACAGTGCATCAAATGACAACATCAGACAATGGATATTCTTCAGCAGATCAAGTGGTTCAAGCATTGGTTTTACTATTCTATAAGGATTTAAGTTCTATTCTAAATTAGTTATTAATTTATTTATTAAATTAATTCATCAGAATTAATTTAGTAAATAAATTAAGTAATTAATTTATTGAATAAATTAATTCTTCAGAATTAATTTGTGAAGTAAATTAATTATTAGAATTAATTTAGAATTAGAATTTGAATTAAATTAGAATTATGTAATTAAAATCAACTGGAATGACTACCCAGGATAGTCATACCGGTAGTCATACCGGTAGTCATCCCGATAGTCATCCCGGTTTATTTTAAGTAATTCTAATATAATTCACATAAATTCAGATAGTCATGCTAAGCCTTTTGATAGTCATTCCAGTACAAATTGGATAGTCATTCCAAAGGTAAAAGCAACAGAACGTGCAGAAGTGTACTGATCCACTTGATTAGTACAAAAGCAAAAAGTAATCAGAAAGGAAACAGATCAAGAACATTACATCAAAAATACTTTCCTGTCAAGAACTCTGCCGTGCTAATTTCTTCTGCAAATTAATTCTAGAATCATTATGTTAAATCTAAACCACTAGAATTCATTTACTTGTACTGCTTTGACTATCTAGCGGATTTTTATCCCTAGAACGTATCTCAAATTATCAAATATTGTTATATCTTTTTATTACAAAAATAGATAAATTCATGTCGAATTTATTCTAGATTTGTTTTAATTAGTTTGAGATCCAATCTTGTAATCAGTATCATATTTGTAACACCCTTCAAGTTTAATAGAGTTTTATTTAACTTGAATCTTGTTTCATTTTATTCCGCATCAATTTGTTCCTAAACAGTTAAATCATTTAAAGAACAAATTCGATAAAACGGTATAGTTTGTATTCAACCCCCCTTCTACAAACTTATCAGGACCTAACAATTGGCATCAGAGCCTTTTGATTGATATACAAATCAAAGATCCAATTGTTTTGAGATTTTTCTTTTAAACTCTGATTTTTTATTTGAATTCTAAAAATCTCAAAAGATGTCTACTACACAGAAAGTGGGGACAGTTAAAATCCCAATTTTCAGCAAGGAGCATTATCCAATGTGGAAGAAGAAAATGCTCCTATTTCTTAAGGTTGCAAATCCTAAATACTTGGATGTGCTGAAGAGTGGTCCCAAACTCCCTATGATTATTGATCCTGAAGTTGTTGAGGATAATGTTGTGACTAGGGCTGCTAGAATGTACCCTAAAGATCCCAAGGAATACACTCCTGATGAGAAAGAGGATGTTACCTTGGATTCCTGTCTTCAGTTGATCCTTATTGAGAGTCTTGATCCTATCATGCATAATCATGTCCTAAATTGTGAAACTGCCAAACATATTTGGGGAACCATAGAGATAATCAATGAGGGGACTGAAGAAGTTAGGGAGAATATGCTGGAAATTCTCACCTCACAATATGAGCATTTCAGATCAAACCCTGGTGAAGGTATCTCTCAGGTTTTTGAGAGATACAATAAATTAATCAATGATCTGAATCTCAATGGGAAGCACTACACCAACAAGGAGATTAACAAGAAGTTCCTTCTTACACTTCCACCTCATTTGGAGCACAAAATATCTGCCATTAGAGAAGCAAGAGATATGAATGAGATTGCTTTGGAGAGATTGTATGGTGTTCTCAAGACCTATGAGCTGGAGCAGATTCAACAAAGGGAGCTGTATGGAACTGGGAAGATTGTTAGTACTTCTACTGCACTGGCTGCTGAAGTCCCACAGAAACTGGAAGTGAAGGCTGTTCAACCTTCCAGTTCTCACATGAATGTTATTGATGCTGAATATGGATTAACATCCATTGATCAATCTGGTGGTGACTTCTATTCTTTGGAAGAACTTGATCAGCTGGAGGATGGTGATTTGGCTTTGATAGTCAGAAAGTTTGGGAAGTTTAGATTCAAGAGGAATCCCAATCTTAAGTTCAGACCCAGATTTCAGAGAGGTGGATCTTCATCTTCAAGTGGCACAAGGGGTGGCTACAAAACTGGAACTGTGGAAAGAAGTATAATCAGATGCTACAATTGCAATGAGTTGGGTCACTTTGCTACTGAGTGCAGGAAGCCAAAGCAAGTGACCAGAAACACATTTGATTCTAGCAAGAAGAACAAGATTGGGAAGGCCTATGTTGCTGAGGGAAAGAGTTGGGATGACACTGACAGTGATGAAGAAGCAGGTGAGATTGGGAACCTTGCTTTAATGGCTAAAGAGGAAAGCACTTCATCCAGATACATGTCAGAGGTAACCTTTACTGATGCTGAAATGATTTATCATCTTGGTGGCACCATAAGTTGTGCACGCACTGAAAATGATAGAATAAATCTTTTAAACACAAATCTTGAAAAGGAATTAAAAGATTTGAAACTTGTGCATGTTAATCAGGATGAACTTAATGAGAAAATTGCTTTTCTGGAGAATAGGGTTAAATGTTATATTCAACTGGAAACCATTCTCAAAGAGCAGATTAGTGAGCTCAAAACCAAAGCTAATGCCTATTACAACTCTTGTAAGACGGCTAAAGAAATTTTCAATAAACAAGCTATTGGTAATCATGTCAGTATAGGTTATGATTATAATGAGGCTATAGGATTGCTTGGTATTAATACACCTTGTAGAGTCAGAGAAGAAGGAAAGGTTGTTCCTTATATTCTTAAGGGTATTAAAACACCCTTCTGTAAGGAGTCTGAGGCAGAGCCTCTGAATGAATCTTCTATCATTATTGCTGAGGAGATTCATGAAGAAGATGTTGCCTTAGAAGCTGAGCAATCCAAAAAGTGTGTATCTGATATTCCAGTCAAAGTTGCTACAACTGAAAAGACTAAATCAGATATCCATAAGTTGGATCAAAACAACTGTAGAACTAACATGCCTGCTATTAATTCTTCTCATAAAGCATGTGGTGTGGGTAATTGCATGTCTTGTGCTTTTAATGTTATGTATGCTTTCTTTAATAAAAAGCATGTATCTAGTGATAAGACTGCTCCACGTCAACATGTTAATAATAAGAAGCATGTTAAAGCTAAGACTGCTAATCCTCCTAATATTAAAGTGGATTCATTTATCCCTAAGCCTACTCAGAAATGTGTTAAGGCTGGCTATAAATGGAAACGCTCTTATGTGAAAAAGGTTGAAGTAGTTTTAGTTAGAAATGTTGTTTTGCCTGACAAAGGCCAGTTCTTTAAGTATGCCGGACCCAATCAATTTTGGGCTCCGAAGAAGGACTAATCAATCTGATATTGCAGGGAGTTAAACAGGTAAACCGAGTTATGTGGATTCTGGACAGTGGCTGTTCAAGGCATATGACCGGAGATAGAGCCCTGCTATCAGATGTGATTGTGAAAGCTGGCCCAGTAGTTACCTTTGGAGATAACAGCAAGGGTATTACGAAAGGATATGGCTGTTTGAAGTACGGAAATGTTATCATTGAAGATGTTTCATTTGTGGAAGGTCTGACGTTCAATCTTCTCAGCATCAGTCAGTTCTGTGACAGAGGATATGCTGTTTCCTTTGAAAGAGAGAAGTGTCAGATCACTCACAAGAAGAATGGAAAGCCTGCTCTTCAAGGAGTAAGGAAAGGTGACTTGTTCATAGCTGATCTGAACTCGGGATTCAAAGATGAAGTGAATTGTTTTTATGCTAAAGCTTCATCAGATGATAGTTGGCTATGGCACAAGAAGATGTCTCACCTTAACTTCAAAACTATGAACTCTTTAGTCAAGAGGGAATTAGTTAGAGGTTTGCCTCAGATGGAATTTACACAGGAAGGACTGTGTGAGGCATGTCAGAAGGGAAAGTCAAAGAAAGCTTCTCACAAGGGCACTGACACATCATCAATAACTGAACCTCTTCAGCTATTGCACATGGATTTGTTTGGTCCAGTTAATGTGATGTCCATGTCAAAGAAACAATATGCACTTGTGATTGTTGATGACTATTCAAAATATACATGGGTTTTATTCCTACATTCCAAGGATGAGACCCCATTCCTGGTGATTAGCCATGTAAAGTTGATTGAGCTGGATTCTAGATTCCCTGTTAGAGCCATAAGGTCAGATAATGGTACGGAAGTCAAGAATGCCATTCTAACTGATTTTTGTGCTGATAAAGGAATAACAAGACAGTATTCTGCCCCTAGAACTCCTCAACAAAATGGAGTAGTGGAAAGAAAGAATCGTACATTGATTGAAGCTGCTAGGACTATGTTAAGTGAGTCCAAACTTCCAATGTACTTTTGGGCTGAAGCAGCGAATACAGCTTGTTATACTCAGAATCGAACTTTAATCAACAAAGACCTAATGAAGACTCCGTATGAGATCATGAACAACAAGAAACCAACTGTCAAGTACTTTCATGTATTTGGAGCAAAATGCTTTGTGCTTTTAGATGAAAATGTTAAACGTGGCAAGTTTGAGGCCAAGGCACAAGAAGCTATTTTTGTTGGTTATTCCAGAAGATCTTACAGGGTTTATGTGGTTGGCAGTCACACAGTAAAGGAAAGTGTCAATGTTACTTTTGATGACACTAAGTTCCCCAATATCCAAAAAGAAGATTCATCTGAAGAGCTGAAGTTTGATAACTTGCCAGACTCAGAATCAGATGATGAAGCCCCACCTGAAGTTATTGCTGGTAATGATAATAACAATGATGATAATGATCCTGGTGATGGTGGTGGAAACACTGGTAACAATGGAGATACCACCAGCACTGGAGAACGATCATCAAGGCAAACAGGCAACAACTCAGGGGGAGCAAATGAAGGATCAGCTAGTCACTCACAACATCAAAGTGAATTTCAAGGTGAATCATCAAGATCAAATCTTCCAAGACAGACTGTATGGAATAGAGCTCATCCTTTTGAGTTGATCATTGGTGATCCAGATGTTGGAGTTAAAACTAGAAGAGCTTCTCAGAATGAATGTCTTTTCTCAGCATTTCTATCTAAAATGGAGCCAAAGAAAACTGAGGAAGCACTAACTGATCCAGATTGGGTGATTGCTATGCAAGATGAACTCAATCAGTTTGAACAACAACAAGTCTGGAAGCTGGTACCCAGGCCAAAGAACAAGAAAGTAGTTGGTACTAGATGGGTATACAGGAACAAGCTAGATGAGGATGGCATTGTTACTAGGAACAAGGCAAGACTGGTTGCACAAGGGTATTCTCAAGCTGAAGGCATTGATTATGATGAAACCTATGCACCAGTGGCTAGACTTGAGGCCATCAGGATGTTCTTAGCATTTGCTGCTTATTCCAATTTTAAAGTCTATCAAATGGATGTTAAGAGTGCATTCCTGAATGGTGAACTTGATGAAGAAGTGTATGTGGAACAGCCCCCTGGCTTTGAAAATCAGGAGTTGCTGGACTTTGTGTACTTTCTCTTCAAGGCTATCTATGGTCTCAAACAAGCCCCAAGAAAATGGTATGACACTCTCTCTGGTTTTCTTTTAGAAAATGGTTTTGTTAGAGGTATCATAGACAAAACTCTTTTTTCAAAGAAACACAAAAATGATATGATATTAGTCCAAGTCTATGTGGATGACATCATATTTGGGTCTACTAATGATAATCTCTGTAAGAGATTTGCTGAGCTAATGCAGAGTAAGTTTGAAATGAGTATGATGGGTGAGCTGAAGTTCTTTCTTGGATTGCAAGTAAGTCAAAGGTCAAATGGTATATTTATTTGTCAATCCAAGTATCTCAAAGAACTCCTCAAGAAGTATCACATGGAGGATTCAGCATCAGCAAGGACTCCATCTTCAACAGCCATCAAACTTGGAGCTTCTGACAAATCTATCAAGGTAGATGTTACAAGCTACAGAGGTATGATTGGCTCCTTACTCTATCTTACTGCTAGTAGACCAGATATTATGTATGCTACATGCTTGTGTGCAAGGTTCCAAGCGGACCCTAGAGATGTTCATCTCGTTGCTGTGAAAAGAATCTTGAGATATCTTAAGGGTACACCTAATCTAGGTATCTGGTACCCTAAAGATTCTGGTTTTAATCTTGTTGGATATACAGATTCTGATTATGCAGGTAGTGTTGTGGATAGAAAGAGTACCTCTGGGAGTTGTCAATTCCTAGGAGGTAGGTTGATTTCCTGGTATAGCAAGAAACAGCAAACAGTTTCCAATTCAACAGCAGAAGCTGAATATATTGCTGCTGGAAGCTGTTGTGCTCAGATCTTATGGATACGGAATCAATTAAAGGACTATGGCTTTGCATTAGACAAAATTCCCATATTTTGTGATAATACAAGTGCCATAGCAATCTCCAACAACCCTGTGCAGCACTCGAGAACGAAGCACATTGACATCAGGTATCATTTTATCAGAGAGCATGTCATGAATGGAACTGTGGAGTTACACTTTGTACCCACAGAAGAACAGACTGCAGATATATTCACTAAATCTGTTGATGAATCCACATTTATCAAGTTAGTTGGTAAATTGGGTATGTTAAACAGTCTTAGTGATTAACAATGTATCTGTCATGTTTGTTCTTTCAATAAATTCATTTTCTCTTGTCATTTAATTGATATTTTCTGCCAATTCTCATTTAATAATTGCATGCTTGTTGATTTAAATGGTTCTGAATATTTTATTTTCTTTAAAAATATTTTTCTCATATTTTTTAAGTGGAGAAATGTATTTTTATTGAAAATATATTTATTTAGAATTATTTAGGTGTTTTTCAGTTTGTAAATATTGTTGTTTAAACTTTTCTGCAGGTTTATATTATTTTATGCAATTTTATATAATTCTGCATATTTTTCTAGGATTTATGGAATTTTCTGTGAATTTTTCTAGATTTTTATAAATATTTCATGCATTGTTATTACTTTTATGCATTTTTTTGTAATTATTTTAATTAATTCTGCTAGTTTTTGTTAACAGGTTTATTTTTGTACTAGCATGACTATCGGAATGACTATCTTTCATAGTCATTCCAGTAGTCATTGTAGTTTAGTTTTATTTTAATTAATTGTTTCTGCCTTTTACCTTCAGTACTTATATTTTTGTACTGGAATGACTATCGGTATGACTATCCCATAGTCATCCCGATAGTCATTCTAGTTATATGCACTGTATTGTATTTTTTGTTTATTTTTTCTCTGGATTTTCTGTTACTATTTATAGTTATTCTTAGTTTTATACTGGAATGACTATCGGTATGACTACCCGGTAGTCATCCCGATAGTCATTCCAGGCTATTCGGGTTTTGCCTATAAATACTAAGCAGGTTGTCTTTTGTCCTTCATTCCTTCACAAGTTCTTGTTTTTACAAAACTTACTTCTCTTGTTTGGTTCTTTATTCTCTTAAGTAAAGAACTGCTGTCAAATTTTTTTTTGGATCGGCATAAATTGATTTAATTAATTTCTGATATAATTCTTATTTCTTGGAATTTATTCCCTAAATTAGAATTAATCTAAAATTAACTCTATTAATTTGTGTTAAAATGGCCCAGCAATTTGAGATTGTTCTTACTAATTACCATGGCTATTTTGATCCCCTGAAATGTTCATTTGAACGTTTTAGGCCTTGGATTTCCTTTCTTAATCAACATTCTTGTGTTAATTATGCTATATGTTCTAATGTTGATTTGAAAGTTGATCCTTTATATTTACTTTTCTCAACTGCTGTTGTCTCTGATGATTTCTCAACTATATCTTTCAATATTCAGGACACACAGTACATTATCACTGAGGAAACATTTTGTAATGCCTTGCAGTTTCCTCAGGATAATTTTGACAGACTCCCCACTGAAGAAGAATTAACTAGGTTTTTCCTCAGTATTCACTATCAAGGTCCCCTAAATTTGTCTAAGTTAATTAAAGGGAATCTTGTATGTGAATGGGACTTATTCTTTGATACCTTGGCTAAGGTCTTTAGCAATTGCACGAAAAATAACTTTCAGAATATTCCTTATCTTTTACAAGTTATTGGTTATGCAATTGTTTTTAACAAAAGACTCAATGTTGGCCACCTTCTTTGGGAAATTGTTGTTAGGAGGGTGTTTAATGCTAGAAAGGAATTTGACAATGGTAGAAAGATTAAATGTTTTTATCCTCGTTTTCTATCACTTGTTCTTAATTCTATACTTTCTAATGAGCATCAAGAATTGTTCAAGAATGGTCGTTTTTTCATTTCTCCGACCACTGACAAAAAGTTCTTTCAAAGATTGGAAACATCCTTCAAATATGGCAGTGTCCCAGTTCTCATTTCCAACTACATGACAAACTTCATTAACTTACCATCATTTGAACCACCAATTCCAGAGCAAAGGATAGTTACATCAGCTGGAACTGAAGAAGTCATACAACCACAGGTAAGGACTTCTATCCCTGGTTCTTCTGGTACTGTTTCTGAAACCCAAGAGGTTGATAGGGCTGACCAAGAGTTTGTAGAACCACAAACTCTATCCCCGGTCATAGAGCCAAACACTGAGTCAAATCCAAATCAACCTGAACCTTATATCAATACCAGAAACATAAATAGTAGTGATGAAGAAACAATGAGTGATCCCGCAGCTCTATCTCCACCTCCTAAGAAAAGAAGAACATATATGGAGATATCTGTAAGCCCGTCTGTATCCTTTCAACAGGATATGGATTTTGAAATGGCCAATACACAGTCTCTGGAGACATCCTCTCAACAGGATGAATCTATTGAAGTTCGCCATAGGGCCATGGCATTTTGTACTAAGTCAAGCACACTCCCGTTACTCACAATGGGAGAAAACATAACTTTAGATGCAACTCAGGACACTTTGCCAGGAGGGCACTTAGGACATGAGACAGTGCCTACCATTGTCACGGTAGAAGAGCCTTCACAGGCTTCAGAGGGAAAATCTGATTCTTTGCCACCTATAATAGAATCATTTTCTCCCCTCCCAGAGGGAACATCTCTGGCTCCCCTAAGGGATTCTTCACTCGCAGTTTCAACTGGAGAAAGTGAAGGGCAACATGGTAAGTCTATATCTGAAGCAATTCAGCTTTCAATTTCTGATGAATTTTTAGACTTTACCATGGATTGGGATTCGCGAACTCCCATTGCACCACCAGTGACCTCTCAAGAAGGGGCTATGGTGATTTTTCCTGCAGGTACATCAACTCCAAATTTGGATAGACAGCTAGTGGTTAGATCTGAGAGACAAACACAGAGCGATACACAAGCACGTGAGGTGAGTGAAACACCATCGAGAGAAATTGAGATGAGTGCACACAATGACACATACACTGCTTCATTATTGGCTCAAATAGCTGGTTTACAGAAACAACTTCAACAGACCCAGGCTGAAAAGGAAATTCTCAAAGCACAAGTGGATGAACGTTCTTCTTCTTCCACCTCTGTATATAATCAGCTGGGTCATCTTAGAGATGAGATACAGGGAGTGAAGGTCACATTGGTCCCCAAGATGAATGCTGTTCAAGAATCACAGGTGTTAGTGGCTTCGGATATGTCAGAGCTTCTGGTTTCTAATGCTGAGATCAGGGAGGCTATCAAACAGATTCCTATTATTTCAACCAAAGTAGACTCAGTTCAAGATACTATTGATGAAAATCAGTACTTCAATGATGAGAGGTTTACCAAGATTGAAGGAGGGATGCAACATCTGAACGAGGGCATGAAACATCTGTATGCTATGATCAAGGTCTCACATCAACCCAATGCTGAACAGAAGAAATTCTTTGAGGGTGATGATGATGAAGAGGGCAATGGTGACAGGGATGGTGAAGGAGAAAGGGAAGGTAAAGAGGAGGATCCTAAAACTGAAAAAGTTAAATCTTTAGAGGATTCCTCAACTAAGGGGGAGAATAAGGAGAAGGAGTTACAAGGAGGAGAAGATCAAGGAGGAGAAGCTGGAGGTTCTGGTTCTGCAAAGGACAAAGGGAAGCAGAAGTTAACTTTTTCTGATGCTGACTACTACCAAGGTGAACAGGGAGATTTTGACTGTACTGAATCTGAAGAAAACCCTGAAGATATCTTTGGTGATGTGGAGGTTGAAGGAGAGGCCGATTATGCTGACTGGGAAGATGAATCTGAAGTGGATCCTGCCTTTGAAGCTGAGTTGGTAAGACAGAAGGCTGATTTGAAAAGGAGAGAGGAGGAGAATACAAAGGTATCTGACATCATTTCCAAGCATCTTGTCATTCAAAAAGCTGAGCAACAAGAAAAGCAAAGGCTTCACAATCTGAAGGTCAGTGATAGAAAATTGTATGTAAGGCTCAAGCAAGGAGTGGAATGGGACAAAGCTAGAGAAATGTTTGCACATCAAGAAGGAACTAATAATGATGCAAAATTTCTTGGGATGTTGGAAAGGTACAGACAGGTCAATCCAGACAACACAATATATATGAAAGCTCTTCATGCGGAGATTTCAAGAATTACTACTGGATTTGACAGAGTCAGAGAGGAGTTGAAGATCTACATCTACACTCATAATGAGGGAACTTTCATAGTTTCTCTTAATCTTCTGGAAGGTAGAACTCTCTCTGAGCTTTGGGTATTCATGTGCAAAGTAAAAAGAACTTCTCCATTAGCTGAGCTGCTGCATGATCAGCTAAGAGACTTTGCAATGAAAGCTAGCCCTCAAGTTGTGGATGTGCCATATGAAGTTAAATTTTATAAAGGAAGGGCACTTCAAACTTGTGGTGTGGATCCAATCTCTCTGAAAGATTATCCTGCCAAGCATCTTGTCTATATGGAGAACATGTTGAGGACAACAGGGTTTGCTACACAGGAAAAGACAGAAGTTGCTGATTTGATTCAAGACTATTGCATTGCCAATATCAAGAGATATCATCAAATGAAGAATAGGCTGAAGAAAGTCACAGCTCAACCTGTCAGACCTAGTGGCATTACTTCTGAATCTGATCGTATTTTGGACAAGGATTTGCTTGAGGCACTTGAAGAAGGAGAGATGATGGAATCTGAAATTTGAAGAAGCTCTAGTCTGTAAATGTTATATGTATAGAGCTTAGGTATTTCAAGATAGGATCAATGTAAACACATGTTCAGTCTAGAGGAACATCTATCTTGTATTTATCTTTAATGTTTGAATCTGGAAAATGTTAAATGAAATCCAGAACTTTTCTTGTTATTTACTTGGCTCTTAAAAGTCATTTCTATTTCTTGTTTAAGTTAGTTGAGTTATCCTCTAGGTATTTGATTGTTATTCTCTAACAAACAAATAGGGGGAGATTGAAAGGCATATGTTTTGGCCTATTAATATTCCGAGGAAACAACTTAACTTAAACAAGTATGTAATAAGTAAATAATAAGTTAATATGTCACAGGAATCTCAGATAGTTTTATCTGTCAAGAGAATGGAGAATTAAAGTCATCCTACAGATTTGAAGATATACTACATTGAAAGAAGTTCAATTATTTGTTCAAGCCTCAGTGAAGTCTTCAAAGAAGTGGATTTATTAAAGTGACAGAGGTTTCAGATTTGTGATAGCAAATGTACAGGTTACAAAGGTTGATCAACAGTCAAAAGCAGACAATGAACCACAACTTAAAGTCAAGATGAAGAACAGACATTGAAGTTAGTCATTTATGAACCAGACAGTGCATCAAATGACAACATCAGACAATGGATATTCTTCAGCAGATCAAGTGGTTCAAGCATTGGTTTTACTATTCTATAAGGATTTAAGTTCTATTCTAAATTAGTTATTAATTTATTTATTAAATTAATTCATCAGAATTAATTTAGTAAATAAATTAAGTAATTAATTTATTGAATAAATTAATTCTTCAGAATTAATTTGTGAAGTAAATTAATTATTAGAATTAATTTAGAATTAGAATTTGAATTAAATTAGAATTATGTAATTAAAATCAACTGGAATGACTACCCAGGATAGTCATACCGGTAGTCATACCGGTAGTCATCCCGATAGTCATCCCGGTTTATTTTAAGTAATTCTAATATAATTCACATAAATTCAGATAGTCATGCTAAGCCTTTTGATAGTCATTCCAGTACAAATTGGATAGTCATTCCAAAGGTAAAAGCAACAGAACGTGCAGAAGTGTACTGATCCACTTGATTAGTACAAAAGCAAAAAGTAATCAGAAAGGAAACAGATCAAGAACATTACATCAAAAATACTTTTCTGTCAAGAACTCTGCCGTGCTAATTTCTTCTGCAAATTAATTCTAGAATCATTATGTTAAATCTAAACCACTAGAATTCATTTACTTGTACTGCTTTGACTATCTAGCGGATTTTTATCCCTAGAACGTATCTCAAATTATCAAATATTGTTATATCTTTTTATTACAAAAATAGATAAATTCATGTCGAATTTATTCTAGATTTGTTTTAATTAGTTTGAGATCCAATCTTGTAATCAGTATCATATTTGTAACACCCTTCAAGTTTAATAGAGTTTTATTTAACTTGAATCTTGTTTCATTTTATTCCGCATCAATTTGTTCCTAAACAGTTAAATCATTTAAAGAACAAATTCGATAAAACGGTATAGTTTGTATTCAACCCCCCTTCTACAAACTTATCAGGACCTAACAGTGGTTCTTGGGATTGAGGGGAGATTGTAGAGTGGGTGTCAACCCAAGTCCCACATCGATAAGATAAAGAAGAATTATCTTGAATATAAGCAGCCAAAAACTACTCCATTAGTATGATGCCTTTTGGGAGGAGCCCAAAAACAAATCCGTGCGGGCTTGGCCATGATCCAGAGCGGACAATATCATACTGATCTGGAGTTAACGGGTGTTGCGCGGCCCAGCAGTTACAACTTTGTTTAGGCGTTAAACACTGTTTTATTTCCCCCTCTCCTTTTCTTCTCAGTTTCTTGGATATTTCTTAAAACAAAATTATAGATATAAATAAATAAAAAAATTGTAGCATCCATTTTTTTTCTTCTAGTAAAACATATTTGAATCTCGACATTCTATGAAAGAAACGAGAAAAATGCACTGCACGAAGAGACGTGGGTCAAACTTGCTTCTTCTTTCTTTCTTTTTTGATATAGAGTCATGATCCCTGACAATTGCTTGTGCGAAAATTTATTATGGATAGGTTTAACACTAGAAATTGATGTGAATGCAGGAGTCACGTCATTATATCCGCTAAAAGTTTTTCAATTTTAGTATTCTTTCTCTCCGCGAAAATTTTCGCGAACAAATAGTTTGCTAACAATCGCTTGTTGTAGACCAACGCTTTGATAAATAGGCTTGGTTTTCTTTGTGTTAGACTGCTAGACATTCACAGCAATTTCGAAAGAGTGACTTTTTTTTGATAAGTTTTCGAAAGAGTGCTTTGGCTTATACTACACTCTATTCGCGAACAGGTTTAACACTACAAATTGATATTGATGTGAATGCAGCCACATCACTCTATTCGTGATTTTTTTTTCAATTTTAGGATTTTTTTCTCTCTGCAAAATTTTTCGCGAATAGGTGATTTGTCGACTATCATTTGTTCCTCCGGCCCAAGTGTTTCGCTACAGAATTCATGATCGGCCCCACTTAACACATGTAACAAACATGCATGCATTTGACCCGTGCTGAGTTGACGAAACCCTAGTCATCACCTAACACATAAGACTAGTCATCACTACAAGGAAATCAGCTAAAAGTGACTACACCATTCCGGTCGCATCTATATCAAAAATGACCATTTTCTGTCGCTTTTAACATAAAAATGACCGGAATTCCCTGGTCGCTTATAAGGCCGTCGAAAATAGATTTGTGGTCGAAAATAGAAACGATAAATGACCAAATACAGTCGCATTTAAGAAGTCTAAATATGAGCAAAAACAGTCACATTTTAATTGACTGAATACGGTCGTAAAATAATTTGACCACTCCCAGTCGCAAAGAAGCTTGACCGAATCTGGTCACTCTGATTTCAACATATTCGACCATCTTTTGTCACACTAAGGTACTACATATGACTATTTCCGGTCACAAGAAATGCTTTGTTGCGACCAAAAATGGTGGAATATGACTTTCTAAAATGGTAATTAAATACTACCAAAACCAATCACATTTCTTTTAGTAGGTATCCTGTACAGTTTCACCTATATAATTCCATAATGCCACAAGCCTAGAACAAAATAAATATGACAAAAAGTAATATAATATAATACCAAACAATTCTCTTTTAGATACCATAAACAGTATTACAAAATCCACAATAGATACCAGTATAGAAAACTCCATTAAGACTACCATAAAATCGAGATAAAGATTCTACAAAAGTGACAGAATTTTTGTTTTAAATTAGCCTAGGCGGAGTATGATTAGAACATTATTGAAGCTACCTTCTGCATCACTGTTCCTTCCATTCTCATTTCCTTCATCATTGGCACAATTACTTCCACACTCCCATTTCCTCCGTCATTGGCCTGGTCATTAACCTTGTCATCAGCATGCGTATCCTCTGGATATGAACCAAAAGATCATTTTATTAGTATAAAGTAAGTTAGAAAAAAAACAAAAAATATTGACTTTATGCCTTCATACTGAAAATAAAGAAAATATATATGGGATACTAGCTTTAAAGAAAGTATGAGTAACCTCCACGATGATTGACTTGATGCCTTCATGCTGAACTTTAATAACCACTTCTCATCCATCAGTTAAAGTTGCTATCTGGAAGTAGAAAATACAATAGAGAAGAAACGTCATGCTAATCAAACTCCACATTATCACATCACAAGCAATTTTTTTTTGTCATAACATCACAAGCAATTAATCATATGAGAAATTGAAAAAACACTCTGAATTGACTATTACTATTATTAATTATACTATGTGGTTCAAGGATCTTACTGATGCGGATGCTAGAGGATCTTGAACAAAATTACAGAACATATCCCTAATTGAACCTTCAGAACTCGCAAATAGAGACTGATTACAAAGAAGCAAAGTTATAATAAAAAATCTAAGAGCAGGTATTATTACTTAAACAAGTAGTATTAAAGTTCAGTTACTCATTATCATATCAAAAAACAGAGACTGATTAGGGGGGGCATGAAAACAGAGTCCAGATTTTTTTTTTTTTTTGAAGAATTGATTAAGTTGTTATCTATGCACCTTGTTATAAAGTTAAATACCAATTCATCATAAGCTATGTAATCTACATCTGCTCCATTAAACTGCCTTGGTAATTAGACATAAAGTCCAAATTTCTGAAACATTCAAACAAACTTCTACATCTACTGAAGAAACATTGACACGTTCAAATTTCTACTAATTCAAGCAAAAACTTTCATAGAGTTGCATATTTCTAAAATTGAGAAAATTAAATTTAAAAGTTATGAACTTTAGAGCTTACTGCTTCTTTTGCTTGTAGTTATTCTGCCCAGCCATTCATGACAGAAGGATCATTGACAGATACACATAATACACATATCAACTCCTTTGGCCTTGAACTTGTCAATGTTGTTGTTGTAACTTGGAACATGCTGGGCCGAGCAGACACTGATGTAGGCATCCTAGATAATAAAAATATATACCTGTGTGAGAATGATTTCATAATGATAAAACTATACATGAAATATAAAATATAAGATTGTAGTCTGAAAACAAAATCTTAGAATAGAACTTCACTAATTTATAACAAACTGCATGCCAAAGATCATAGAAGTACGACTATTTAATGAAAAAGCCATTGGTCAAGAAAATAGATTATTTTTATCCAGGCACAATACTATTTTTTACATATGATTTTCAGAACTCGCAAATAGAAACTGATTACAGAGAAACAAAATTATAATAAAAAACTTAAGAGCATGTATTATTACTTGAACAAGTAGTATTAAAAGTTCAGTTATTCATTATCATGTCAAAAAACAGAGATTGATTAAGGGGAGCATGAAAACAGAGTCCAAAGTTTTTTTTTTTTTGAAGAATTGATTAAATTGTTATCTATGCACCTTGTTATGAAATTCAACAATCAAATTAGGTGTCGCAATCCCATAAGATTGCCAAATTAAGAAAATTCAAATAAAAACAAAATCACACCATTAAAGCAAAATATAGATTAGATATTTAAAAAATCTCAAAGATAAAGACTTGGAGATTGAAGCCTTAAGCCCCCAAAGACCTTGGTGGCACAGCCGAAAAAACCCACAAATTTAACCAAAAAAAACTTACATCTAAACACCTTAACCCAACACTAGACATACCTCTATATAAACACACACACATAAAACCAATTCAAATCTACAAAATGAGAGAGAGAGAGAGAGAGAGAGAGAGAGAGAGAGAGAGAGAGAGAGAGATAGAGAGAGAGAGAGAGAGAGAGAGAGAGAGCTCAAATTGAAGCCCTAATTCAGCCCTGAAACAAGTAAGAAAACAAATTAAAGAGAGAAATTGAACTGTTAAATTGATGGACTAAATGAACAAGAAACCCCTAATTGAAATACAAGAAACCCCTAATTAAAATACAAGAAACCCAAAAAGTTCAATGAAACCTGAAGTCCTGATTCGTGAAAAAGAAGCTCAAATTGATTGAGACAGAGGAGATAAACAGATCCGAGCCTACAATGGAGAGGTTGTGTGTAGCGAGAATGAATGAGAGAGTTGGGGGAGAGATTTGACTGACAGAAAAAGGGGGTGAGGGAAAGAGAGTGCAAGAGATATTTTGTTAAAAGTGAGAGCGAAAGAGTAAAAGTGTTTGGGCGGTATTATTTGCCGCTCTAACATTTCACGCGTACGTGTGCCATTCTATAATATTGTCGTTATATTTACTGGCTTATAGCTCGTGCAGATATTTTTTTAAATATTTTTATTATATTAATTCACAATTTTATTAGTATTCATATTATTTTTAATTATTTTTAATATTTATGATACTAAAATATAATTTTTTTAATATATTTTTGGCGAATTTCGAACCTTGGACTTTTACAAAAATAATTTATCTATTAATGTATAAAATATTACTTGACATTATATTAAACAGTTCTAATTTATTTATTTTAAGATTCAATGATACTTACTTTTTTGTAGTATTATCGTACCTTAACGATCAAGACTCTGGACTTTCTTTTATAATATATTTAGAGATAAAAATATTAATTTTTATATTTCATAAGTCGTTAATGGAGTTTAAACAATTCACGATTATCATCTATACGCGTGATAATTGGTAGACAAAAATATTGAAGAAGGACAGTACTACTTCTCTGCATAGTTAAATATGACAACTAAATAAAGAAAAAATAAATTAATTTTGATTTGAGATTTTAACGGTCAACTATTTTAACTAATTATCTCCGACAATTGTCATTTTTAGTATCAACGTGCGATATTGTGACCAAAAACAGTCACTTAGACAATCTAAATGCAACTGAAATCGGTTGTTTGTATTCCAAGAGCGACTAGCTACTGTTTGCGGTCACATTCCTTTTTAAGGGTGACTGCGTGTGGTCGCTGGTATATGAAATTATTGTGTATGGACAATATTTTTGATAATTTTAACATTTGTGTGGTTGGATAATTTAACATTCATTTTCAATAACTAATATTTGTTAATCCTTGAATCCAAATCCAAAACATTGACTTCAAGTACTAAATCATATATTTTTATCAATAATTGTGATATGTTTATAGTGTTTACTTACAAAATGTCATTAACGTTCACTCAATAAAGACACTTAAAACCTAGTACCGGTAGATCGAATATCTAGAGGGCAACCAAGCACAAAGTCAAAGTCAGGAATCACAAACACCATCTCTTTACCGGATAAACTAAGCAAGATACAAATATCGAACAACAATGTTAGGCTAAGATTTTATTTTGCTTATTAATTTATGTAATGTAATATTATATACTTTAATGAAAATCAGAAAATGACTATTTATATACTTTATTGGCGACCACAGTTAGTTATAGTGAATTACACATGTGGTTATTTACTACCGAAAATTGTCGCTTTTAGTATCCACGTGCGACTTTGTGACCAAACGCAGTCGCCCTAACTATCTATATGCGACTGAAGTTGGTTGTTTGCTTGACCACGAGCAATTAGCTACGGTTTGCGGTCACATTTAAATTCAGTTGTGACTGGGTATGGTCACTAAGATATCAACTTCACTTAAACCTAATGTTTTTACAGATGATTATAACATATTTGATGTTTATAGTTTTCACTTACATAATGTTATTAAAGTTCAAGGCCCTTGTTTATTTCTTTGATGCGGAACATGATTTCAGGATACCAACGTAATTGTTTTTTAAATAATGTATGATTTATTATATTATTAATGATAAACTAAAATAAATCCAACATTTTGAAATGACCTTGACAGTTTATCGACTATTGGGTGATTCTTTTTTCAAGTGTTAACTAGAGTACCGTGCTACTCTGGAAACATTTTAAACTTTTATTATATTTTTTCATCTTTTTTTTATTGACAAACAATTAACATCTTTGGAAGACATTTCAATTTTAATCATAATGCCTAAATATCGTTTCACAATAAAAGTAATGCATTTAATTTAAGTGTCCCAAGATATTCTCAAAGTACTATAAAATAGTATATATATATATATATATATATATATAATATTTTTTAATTTTTTAAACCCTAAATGACCTAAACCGGTGGAAAAGTAGATGTGACCGCACGTGATCACTGTTATATTTGCGACTGATTTTGGTGGATTTTAGTTTCTAATATTTCAAATTCTCATTAGCTGGAATTTTCACCGCCCGTAGGCCAATAAAACAAGCGACTGTTCACAGTCATTTTTTAAATGTGACTAAACACGGTCATTTGTGGTTCCATAATGCGACTGTTTGCGGTCATTTTTATTGCGGTCGAAAATATGCGGTCGAATGTGTACTTTGGTCAACAGTCGACGCTGGTTGACTTTAATAGCGACTGCAGACGGTCATTTTTAAGTCTGGTCACTTTTAGACGGTCACTTTTAACCCTTTTTTCTAGTAGTGCATCACCTAAATTCTAGACAACATGACACCTTAATTATGGGCATGTTTGGGTAGTACAACTTATACATTATAAGTTAATAAGAGCTTATGAGGGGTGTTTGTCAACCCAACTTATGACCTCAACTTATAACCTATATGGTACATTTTCCTGAACTTATTGACTTATTACTTGATTTCTTTGTTTTTTAATACTTTATATTTTTACCTTTGTTTTTTTTAAAAAAAAATTAATTTAAAATGCAAGTGTTGAAATCATTGTATTTAATAATTATTTCAAATTTAATTTAGCAAACTTTTAACTAACTTATAAGTAAATTTATCCAAACACCCGTATAACTTATAAGAATTCATCAACTTATCACTTATATGACACTTACTCATTTAAAGTTATAAGTCAACTTTTTTGTGATATCCCCACTATGGGCCTGTTTGGGCACCAGTTTATAAGTCAGCTTATGACTTATAAACTCATTTCAGCTTATGAGGGGTGTTTGTGTACTCAGCTTATTTGATAACTTATAACTTATAAATTAATAAGTTGAATGTTAGAAATCACCAACATTTTACTTAACTTATCAACTTATTCTTTGATTTCTTTATTTTTTTAATAATTTATATTTTTACCTTTTTGTTTTTAAATATTTTTTTAATTTAAAATGCAAGTGTTGAAATCATTGTATTTAATAATTATTTTTTCAAATTTAATTTAGCAAACTCTTAACTAA
Source organism: Heracleum sosnowskyi (assembly GCA_030848705.1). Taxonomy (NCBI): domain Eukaryota; kingdom Viridiplantae; phylum Streptophyta; class Magnoliopsida; order Apiales; family Apiaceae; genus Heracleum; species Heracleum sosnowskyi. Next base: position 18,911,652 of record CM061237.1, read on the forward strand.
CTTATAAGTAAATTTATCCAAACACCCGTATAATTTATAAGAATCCATCAACTTATCAGTTATAAAGCTCTAACTTTGTTGTGTATGTGAATTGTTTTGGACAGGTAGCTGTTACAATTCTCATTGCCATAAAATTCGGAACATCCGGCAACAATGATGACTTACCGAAGTGGTATGCTATTGTTGTGGTGTCTTTTATATGCATATATGTGGCTGGATTTGCCTGGTCTTGGGGGCCTCTAGGATGGTTAGTACCAAGTGAGATATTCCCACTCGAAATCCGATCGGCTGCACAGAGTATCGTAGTCTCAGTGAACATGTTTTTCACATTTGTCATAGTTCAACTCTTCTTGATGATGCTCTGCCGGATGAAATTTGGCCTATTCCTGTTCTTTGGATTCTTCGTCATAGCAATGACTGTGTTCGTGTACTACTTGTTGCCCGAGACGAGAGGTATTCCTATCGAAGACATGGCAATGGTATGGAAGTCGCATAAAGTCTGGAAGAAGTACATGGACGACGATGCTGGTATTGAGAAGCCCAAAAGATGCTCTCCGTGAACCAACTTTATTAAAATTGTAAATCATAATGTTTTATGTTTTTTATGGATTTAATATTTTGGATTACAATTCTTTGAGACTGATTGTGCAATTGTTACTATCTTGGCATGCCTTTTTTATTCAGAAAATTTAAGTCTTTTTGGGCATTTTAGATATAAGTTTCTTCCTGACATAACTTAACTTTTTTGCTACAACTGAAGTCAAATTATAAAGGCTATTTTACACCTATAATTAGACCTGATAATTGCTCGTGTAGTGTACTTCCATGTCGTCTACTTTCGTGTTTCGTGTACCAAAATGCTAAATCCAAAACCATTCATTTAGGGTTGGTGTTCGTGTACCTTCGTGTTGTTTACTTTTCGTGTCGTGTTTTCGTGTAATTTTAATTAATAATAAGAATAAAAATAAATAAATAAATGTATTGAAATATTAAAATTTTCGGTAATATTTTTACAAATATGTATTTAAAATATATATTTATATAGCATTTACCAATAATATTATAAATTTATGCATAATCACATAAATAAATGTTAAATATATAATAAAAATATTAAAATATCTAATATAAATATTAATTTATTTATTTCGTGTATTTCGTGTCGTGTACTTGAAGGTAAATCCAAACACTAAATTTATAAGTTTCGTGTACTAAAAATACAAACTCAAAAGCCTACAAAAAGAGAAGGTGAAAGCGAACAATGTGGCTTGGCCTATTTGGTTAAGTTGCAGCTTATGGCTTATAAACCCAAAAATGCTTATTGGGGGTGTTTGTCAAAATAAGTGAAACCAACTTATGGCTACTTAAAATGGATAAGTTAGAATGTTAAGAATCCTTAACATTCAACTTATAACTTATAACTTATTCTCGATACACGCAATATATAATATCCTTCAAATCTTCAAAATCATATATCTTTTGATCCGTTCATTAAAAAATTGATATGTATACATCAAATTTCTCTACTCATCGAGATCTATCCATTGATATCCATTTATATATATTAAAAAATAAATATTTTAAAAATAATAAAAAAAAGTTAACTTATAAGTTCTGATTTACCCAAACACTCTACTGCTTATAAGTTCTGATTTACCAAACACTCTAGGACTTATAAGCTCAGCTCTACTTATCACTTATAAAGCACTTACTCATTTTAAGCTATAAGTCAACTTTTGTTTGATACCCCAAACGCCCACACTCATTTTAAACTATAAATAAACTTTTTTGTGATATCCCAAACACGCATTATATCTGTTCCAACTTATCAAAGACAGAGGAGGATAGCTTATCAAGGTGGAAACTCCTCATCAAGGCCTTTCTTTTAACTAAGAGAAAAAATTGAGAAAACAAAAATACTACCATAATAAGATAAAGATCTTCTAATAACGATCTTATGAACTCTACAGCTTCTTCATAGAAATCTATGGCCATCAATCTCATAATCTTCTAGCTTGTTCGGAGAAATCTACTGCCATCAATTTCATAATCTTCTTGTCCAGAAAAAAAAAATCTTTTAAATTCTATTATACACAAGGAGTCAATGACCCTGATATTTTTCATAATTGCGAATGTTTTTCATTAGAGTATCTCCAACAACGTCTTTATAACAACTCTTAACTTATAATACTAAGAGGAAAGTAACTTTTTTCGCTCCAAGAGACTCTTAGTGGCTCTTTAATTTACTCAAATTCTCTTTTTTCTCCTCAATTTTAAGAGTTACTAACCACTCTTAACTAATATTAGAGCATCTTCAACAATCTCTTAGTAATTGGCTCTTAATTATAATATAAATAATGTGCCTCCTAGAAAGTTAGTTCATAAATTCTCGTGTCAACTCCAACTATCCTCTTTATTTTGACTCCTAAGTTGGTCCATATGAAAATCGACCCATAACCTTTGCTTGCTTTTAAAACAAGAAAGCGGGGGAAAGTATCTTGCCTTGAGAACCCTCGATACCAGCAAATTAGGATTCTGAATACACTGCCTGCCACACATGCTTGCCTAAAAGAGCGATGTTAAAACCATACAAGCTTCTAAACCCCAAACCATATGTTTAACAGACACTTAACTGATTATTAAAGATGTTCTTACGTACTTATCCAAATACAGTGCAACAATTAATCTTCATTAATGTTCTCTTCTTCGAATCTACCTGTGATTACAAAATAATTTATTTTTGGATTTTTCCTCCATCTAAATTCGCAAGCTAGTGTTTTTTTTATCTAAATAATCCAAGTTATTCAGAAGATTTTATGAGCTAAACATGTAAAACTGAATCATAATACAAAATTATTAACAAAGAAATTAAACTTGTATAACTCTCTCTGATATAAATTATTTTAGGTGATACCCTTATTCGTTGTTATGAAAAAAAATTAACTCATTTTATTTTCAAAAAAAGAAAGAAATTATTTTATTTAAGGGGAAAATGATGAATAACCAGGAGTAAATTAAATAAGGATGGAGAAAAAAGTAAAGAATAATTTCAAAAGTGAGAAACAACTAAGATAAATGTCAACACTTAAATATTTAAATTAAATTATATAAATATTATTTGTAAAAAATATATATTAACACTTCGATTTAATTTAATTATTTCAGTTGATTTAAAAGTGGAAATCGAATTGAAAACGAAATTTCGATATTCTAATCATCAAATCCAAAGTCACGTCTCACATCTGTGTTTTTTAAAGTTTAACAGCTAATTTTGTCAAACGAGTCTAATATACTTGGGATTGCAAAACACAAGCTATTTATACTTTTTAAAATTTGACGGCTTACTTTTTCTATTGGGCAGGCTAGACTTGGGATTGCAAAATGCAAGATTATCTTTATCTGACGTACTAACACACGTAATCGAGTTGCGTTAATAGTTTTTTTTTTTTGAAAAAATGTAAATTAAACATGTGGCTTTCAAAAAAAAATCCAAATTCAGTAGGTACGTGAAATAAGATTATGTTTAAAAAACACAATATAAAATTACATTTTTAATTGATATAAAAAGTCGTCTTTTTAAATTGTGTCATTTTGGATCATTTTATTTCAAATTATTTCACCATCACTAAGTACTAGGGAATTTAGTTTCAATACTATAAATATAATAAAAATTAAAATATCTAAAATAACCTATTTGTTTTTAAATAATCCGCGGATAAATTTGTAAGTCCTATTCGTTAACACTATTTTATAACAACAAATGTAACCACATAAATACAATTATTATATTTAGTGTATGTTTAGAAAAATTGAAATATGTATAATATAATAATAAAACCATCACGCTGTAAAGAATCTTTTTATATAGAGTATGGGAAACAATCGTTCCTTCTTGTAGAATTTCTTAAATCATTCTAAAATTATATTTCATAAAATAAAAAAATTGATTATCTATACTATTATATTAAAGACGAAACATTGAAAGTTTGTAGTCTGGTCATGAAACTTTTTGTAGTATGGTCACTCAATTCATAGCCGTTAGATATTTTTGATCAAATCATTGAGAACCGTTAGATAAAATATTAAAATTAGTATATAGAATATCTTTTCTATTTTTCCTAACTAAAACATCTCAATTTCCAAAAATATCACAAACAGTTTCATTTAATAAAATAACATAATAAGTTATAATTGCTAATAAATAACTCATTACCATTTTTAGCCAAAATGTATATTTTTTTTTATATTTTCTAACTAAAATTTCTACTTTTCTATTTTTCCTAAATAAAACCTCTAATTTTCCAAAAATATCACGAAATTAAATTACATTACCATTTTTTTCTTAAAAAATCATGGGCAATTTCCTTTTCAGCTAAAACATGTTACTTTTTCTATTTCCTTTGCTAAAATCCTTCATTTTTCAAATATATCACGAGAAAACCCTTACATATTTACTTTAAAATCTATTTTAATACTTTTATTTGATAATTACATTTTTCAACTAAAACATGTCACATTTTCTATTTTTCTTAATAAACCCCCTTTTTTTTCAAAAATATCACGGACAAATCGTTACTTTCATATTTTAAAATTCAACGAAAACATGTTACTTTCTATTTTTATTACTAAAACCCCTCTTTTTCCAAAATATCGCGGACAAACCGTTACTTATTTATTTTAAAATTCATTTTAAAATTTTTAATTATTTTAAAATGTTTAACACGCCTACTTATTTTTTTTAATAAATGCAATTAATAAAATATAAATAATAAAATTAACAATTATTAAAAACAACCCGTGCATCGTACGGGTTTTAAGCTATATTATTAAAGACGAAACATTAAAAGTTTGGTAGTCGAATAGACGGACGGTCGGTACTTAGTGATTTTACTTAATTACCCTTACTTACTTTTTAAAAAAAAAAAACTATCACTAAATAATAACATTATTTATAACCAATTAACTTTTCAGCTAAAATACATTACCTTTTTTTTTATTTTTTTTCTTACAAAATCCTCTCTTTTTCTAAAAAAAACACGGGCGATTAACTTTTTTAACAAAAACATGCTACTCTTTCTATTTTTTGTTACTAAAATCCCTCATTTTCCAAAAATATCACGGGCAAATCCTTACTTATTTATTTTAAAATCTATTTTAATACTTTTAATTATGTTACTTTTTCTATTTTTTCATTTTCTAAAAAAATTATTATTAAATAATAACATTTTTATAACCAACTACCTTTTTAGCTAAATTACATTATCTTTTCTAACAAAATATTCTCTTTTTCTAAAAAAATCACGGGCAATTACTTTTTTCAACTAAAACATGTTACTCTTTCTGATTTTTCTTTACTAAACCCCTCATTTTCCAAAAATATTCCGGACAAATCCTTACTTATTTATTGTGAAGCATATTTAAATACTTTTAATTACGGACACTTACCTTTTCAGCTAAAACATGTTACTTTTTCTATTTTTCTTTACTAAGACCCATCCTTTTCCAAAAATATCAGGGCAAACAGTTATTAATTTATTTTAAAATCTATTTTAATACTTTTAATTATTTTAAAAAGTTTAACACGCCTACTTATTTTTTTTAGCAAATGCAGATTAATAGATTATTAAAACATAAATAATTAAAATAATAATTATTAATAATAATCCGTGCATCGCACGGGTTTGAAGCTAGTAATGTAGAATACAAATGATATGTAAACTTTATAAAAACTTTAACTATTTTCTTTATTTTTAATGGTTTTCTAAAAAATAACTATGTAATTTCATTTTTGATTTACAAATAAAAATTTACAATTATATTTAATAAAAAATGAGATGATTGTATATATTATGTGTATTTATATAATGATTCTCTATTGGACTTAACATAAGATATTCTTGTTAGAGTATTCATGATAACAATAAGCAATTCCATATAGAATTATACCCAATTTCATCACATCTATGCCTTTTATTAAAATTAAAAAAAGTCTAAAATTCGATTCGAAAAATTTATATTTAACATATATACACTTCCTTATACTTTAAAATATTTAAAGTTTAACATCTAACAGTTGCAAAAAAATCAAATTATATTTATACATATAATCTTAGGCTCAAGACAAGAATGCCTATTACAAAAATGCAATAATTACTTTAAATTTTTAACTGCATGATTATCTTAAAATGGAACATCATCTGGTAGTACAACATAATCTATCATCAGGTAGTACAATTAATCTGTAAAGAGAGGGTTGTAGAAGAAGAGTCTGAAAGGATGTTAGAACTTTACTAGTGTGAGCAAGACCGAAGTATATGGATATGGATTAGTGATTTTATAGGGAGATTTAGTAATATCTTAAATTGTGTATCCCTAATTCTAAGGAATGATGAGGTCAAAATTCAAATTAACGATTTTTTGTTTCTCGTTATATTTGAATTCGAGTCCTCAAAGATATTGCAGCTGAAAACATTCACAAAAAATTATCAAACATTGAATCGTGCTGAATAATATATCGTAGTTAACAAATATAAAATATCGTTAAATAATACAAATTCGTACCTTGCGAAATTGATGTACCATGAATAATCCTTAATTTTGTTAATAATAGCTTCGGCCACGGGAGAACAAAAAACCTATTTTCAAAAAATGCAAACATTAGTTGCAAATCCTAATATTTATTGTAGTTTAAATTTTTTTGTTTCTATATGAATACTCGAATCAATCAACTTTGTGTCTACATATTATACATAAACATATAAGCATACAAAACCCATACACACACGAGCTTGAAACAAATCCTCTACCAGTATTATTTTTCTTTCTTTCTTTCAACGAAATTGGTAAAAGCTTAAGAGAAAACGAAATATGTTGCATATCAAAATATATAACTTCTGCATAACCGAACATCACAACGTTTATTCTTGTATGGAAGTAATTTAAAGATTTTTTCTTTTAAAAGAAAACATAGAGAGTACTTAAAATTTTATAAATAATTTGAGAAGAAGAAATTAGAAATTTACCAAGTAAAAAATTAGTTTAATTTTATTGGTGATCAAGTATAAAGCTGTTGAGCTATCATAATTCAAATATTCTAGGAAACCAAGTAAAAAGCATTTGACTAATTACATTTCAATTGAATTGTTTAGCCATTGAAAATTAATTAAGTAATCTTGTAAAGCATAATGTAACATAATATGTAACAGAGATAACTACAACTCAACAAAGGAACAAGACAGACTATAATATTAACTGAAGTACAGGAATCTAGAAGAACGGAAGAAACGGTAAACTCAAAAAATCAAAATATGGTATGTATTCTTGAAGTCCGTAAACAGGTCACGGAAATAAGTTCATTAATATGTTCAGGCCTCAGTGATAAATAAAAAATCAAGACTTTCAAGACTACAGAAGTATTTGAATGATAAAGAGTTAGTACTAGAGGATTTCAGTGATTTTATAATGAAGAAACCAGAACGACAAAAGACTTATCAACTGTATTGTATTGAAGACATAGAGGTATTGATCAAGTGTTAGTCATCTGTGAACCAGACCAGTTGCACTAGTTGTCAGCACTAAGAAGATCAACATGTTTATCGTCTCATAAGAAATTGATTTAAGTCAGACCTGAAACATCCTGGAAGTTAAAAGAAATTGATAAGGTATGTTTAGGTTAAATTGAAGTGCAATATGCTTGCTGCAAGAAGATAGAATCTTCAAGGATCAAACTGCAAATAAAGACATTCGATGGTTTTCATTTATGAAAAACTATCGAGAGAAGAAAGGAAAGTTTGATAAAAACTATCAAGGAAGGAAAAACCAATTCGACAGTTTCTTTTTCAGAAACCATCGAAGTGGACAAAATGTGTTAGTTTGATAGTTTTATTTATAAAACTATCGAACTACTTTCAAATAAACAAAGTAGTCCTTTCGATAGATTTTATTTAAATCTATCGAAAGAAAAGAAAACTTTGCCTTCGATAGATTTTTTAATAATGGAGCAGGTAGTATACATTCAAGTTTTGTCAGAGGTTGGTGAGGAAATGGACGACCAGGATTCACTCTAGGCCTTCGATACTTTTTACTAAGCCTACAATTCGAGAATTGAAGACAGTGTCTTCTTCATTCAGTTTTGCAGAAGATCATTTACGCAGAAGAATTTAAGAGCTTGAGAAATTCTACAGAAGAAATTAATAGTGTCTTAAATTCTATCATTTGTATTGATTACTGTAACCTGAACTCATTGAAGCTAATCCTACGGATTAGAATTGTAGCACCCTTCGTGGTTTATATTTATAAAACGATATATTCCCCGACTTGTATTTTTGATTTGGTAAATTTGATTTCGGACATGAAAACAAATAATTATCCGCAAACGAAATTGAATAAATTGTGAGTATTGTATTCAACCCCCCCCCCCCCCCCCCCCAATTCTACGATACTTTGGACCTAACAAATCTTGTCTAGAATGTTAAGAAATATATTGGCAAAGTACTCCTACAATGTTGAACTAATTTTTAATCATTTATCGTAAAATATGTGCACTTATTTTTAGATTACATTGACATTTAAATTTTCAGTTATATATATAAATGTGATTGTGGAGTTGTCGTAAATTTTCAAATAACCATTTAAAAGAAATTATTTTTTCAATGAAAATAGGTTTTCAATTGGTACAATTACCAAATCGTGTGGATGTTCACTTTTAAATAGTTTGAAGGAAGATAAATTTACAAATATTAAGTATAACATTAAGACATAAACACCTATTTTACACAATTTTGGTATTTAATAAAAAATAACTAGTAACATTTGTGTTTATTTGAAAATTTGGTCTAAATGTCACTTTTTTAAGTTGTATGACCCAAAATGGCACAACCAATTAAATGATCCTTCTTGCCACTAGGTAAAGCTAAATAAAATTGCGTTTCTACGGTTATTGATGTGCTTAAAACACAATCATAGATAGAGAGACGACGAAACATAAGTTGACAACTGTAAACTAGGATTTAATAATGGATCTCAAATCTTCAAAAACATGGACATGAATGTATGTACTTCAAATTTAACTATATACTTTAAATGAGCTATGTTCTTGCATTTCGGTTGGAAAGATTGTTTATTATTTACTTTTGATTTTTTTCAGTTTTTGATGTAACTAGGATTTCTTCTACAAAGATGGTGTATCATGCATTCTAGTTTAACGTGTGTTCAATTCACGTTTTACTTTTTGTCTTATATATTAATTTTCTTGTTAACACACTCATTTCTAATAAGCCGTTCTCTTGTTGAAAAAACACTTTTATATTCGCGCTCCTATTTTACTTTCAATAAAACTTTTAATTATATATGCCTTAAAAACACATATTCTACTTCCAATGACTCTTTTTTGAATATGTACATTTCTTATAAATTCGAATTCTTCTACTTTATGAATTCGAAAATCTATTCTATTTCACATAGAACTTTTAATTATATGTCTAACCTATAAAATCTCTATTAATTCGAACTCTTCTCCTCTATAAATTCGAACATCTATTCGAATAAAAATGAGATGATTATATATATTATTTGTATTTATATAATGATTCTCTATTGGACTTAACATAAGATATTCTTGTTAGAGTATTCATGATAACAATAGGCAACTCCATATACAATTATATACAATTTCATCACATCTATACCTTTTATTAAAATTAAAAAAAGCCTCAAATTCGATTCAGAATATTTATATTTAACATATATACACTTCCTTATAATTTAAAATATTTAAAGTTTAACATCTAACAGTTACAAAAAAATCAAACTATATTTATACATATAATCTTAGGCTCAAGACAAGAATGCCTATTACAAAAATGCAATAATTACTTTACATTTTTTACTGCATGATTATCTTGAAATGGAACATCATCCGATAGTACAACATAATCTATCATCAGGTAGTACAACAAGATCTAAACAAGGTATTATCTTACCCCATGCCCTGCCACCCTCCCCAAACCGAAAAAATTTATCGATCAGTTATAAGAGGATTGTAAAGAATTAATCTGTAAAGAGAGGGTTGCAGAAGAAGAGTCTGAAAGGATGTTAGAACTAGTAATTTTACTAGTGTGAGCAAGGCCGAAGTATATGGATATGGATTAGTGATTTTACAGGGAGATTTAGTAATATCTTAAATTGTGTATCTCTTACTCTAATGAATGTTGAGGTCAGAATTCAATTAACGATTTTGGGTTTCCCGTTATATTTGAATTCGAGTCCTCAGAGACACTGCAGCTGAAAACATTCACAAAAAATTATCAAATATTGAATCGTGCTAAATAATATATTTTAGTTAACAAATATAAAATATCGTTAAATAATACAAACTTGTACCTTACGAAATTGATGTACCATGAATAATTCTTAATTTTGTTAATAATAGCTTCGGCCACGGGAGAACAAAAAACCTGTATTCAAAAAATGCAAACATTAGTTACAAATCCTAATTTTTATTGTAGTTTAAAATTTTCAGTTTCTATATGAATACTCGAATCGATCAACTTTGTGTCTACATATTACACATAAACATATAAGCATACTAAACCCATACACACACACGAGCTTGAAACAAATCTTTTACCAGTATTATTTTTCTTTCTTTCCTTCAACGAAATTGGTACAAGCTTAAGAGAAAACGAAATATGTTGCATATCAAAATATATAACTTCTATATAACCGAACATCATAACGTTGATTCTTGTATGGAAGTAATTTAAAGATTTTTTTCTTTTAAAGGTACAATAAATAATGGATGAATTGTTTGAGAAATAACAAGTTCTTAATAACCCATCTATTTCTATGTCTCTCTCTCTATCTCTCTCTCACACACACATACATGTATGTGTCCTTTGCAATCAGAATCACTTTCTTTTATAGGAGAAAATCTCATAACTTGAGTAACGATTGCATTTATATTTTAACAAATTCACTTAAAAGATAAGATTTAGGCCATTACATTAAATTTTAACATTTGTGAGGAAAAAAGCTGTTGAAGATTTTGATGATCGTACCAGAATGAAACAGTTGAAAAATATAATTAATGATGAGATTGAGAATGAAACTGTTGAAAAGTTATAATTAAATATATTTGTTCTTATTGATGACAGATAATAAAACTATTATGATATATACGACATAAATAAAATTAAAAATGATTTGAAAATATGCTAGTCAAGTATCAAAATCATTAAGCTATAATTGTCAACTTTTTTGCTCGCAGTTAAATAGAAAAAGTAGTTTAACGAAAAATTTATACTTTTGTTGATAATCAAGTAGAAAACAGTTGAGCGAATGGATTTTTGTTGGCCGTTAGGTAGAAAGTAGTTGAGTAAATGTATTTAATTTTTTACTATTTAGTCACTGAAAAACGGTTAAGCAATCACAATTATTTTTAAAATAATGAAGATAGCAGGGCAATTAGATGATATCAGTTAAATTGTTACATGTTAGTTAGTGAAACGCTTGCATTTATATTTTGATAAATTTCATCCACAGAAAAATTAAACGATCACATTTGAAAATATACACGTTGATAAGATGGAAACAGTTGGAGATGTAGTCAATTACATTAAACTCTTTATACGTCTGCCGTAAAATAATTAGACAACGACACACTCTTTATTGAAGTTTAGACCAAAATATCCTCTTATATACATCTTCAACTCCAAACTTATTTTTATATACAACAAGAATATTTTGGTCTTAATCACAATAAGGGGCTTGCACCTATAAATTAAGAATATGCACATATAAGCTCCAAAAATAATAAATATACCCCTTTCTTATAATTCATCGTTCATTACTGTTTAACGCTACTTTTACATACTTCTCTTCTCATCATTCTTCATTCATTACAGTTTTGCACTACTTTGTCATGTAATACTTATTGATTGCTAAGGAAAAGAATGTAAAAAATATTGGTAATAATTAAAAAGGTAAATAAACTTGGTATGTGAAAAAAAAATTAAGACATCACTTAAAAGAAAACATAGAGAGTACTTAAAATTTTATAAATAATTTGAGAAGAAGAAATTAGAAATTTGCCAAGTAAAAAACTGTTTAGATTTTATTGGTGATCAAGTATACAGCTGTTGAGCTATCATAATTCAAATATTCTAGGAAACCAAGTAAAAAGCATTTGACTAATTACATTTCAATTGAATTGTTTAGCCATTGAAAATTAATTAAGTAATCTTGTCTAGAATGTTAAGAAATATATTGGCAAAGTACTCCTACAATGTTGAACTAATTTTTAATCATTTATCGTAAAATATGTGCACTTATTTTTAGATTACATTGACATTAAAATTTTCAATTATATATATATATATATATATATGTGTGTGTGTGTGTGTGATTGTGGAGTTGTCGTAAATTTTTAAATAACCATTTAAAAGAAAACAGTTGAGCAAATGGATTTTTATTGGCCGTTAGGTAGAAAGTAGTTGAGTAAATGTATTTAATTTTTTACTATTTAGTCACTGAAAAACGGTTAAGCAATCACCATTATTTTTAAAATAATGAAGATAGCGGGGCAATTAGATGATATCAGTTAAAGAAATGTGTTATCAGATTATGAACTGTGCAAGTGGGAAACAAATGTGGGATACCATAAATCTAATAATAGAAGGTACTGAAGACGTGCAGGAAAATAGATTGGATATCCTGACGTCTCAATATGAATCATTTAGGTCACTTCCGGGTGAAAGTATAACTCAGGTCTTTGAGAATACACTAAGCTGTTAAATGAATTATCAATGAAAGGGAAAACCTATCCTCTGAGAGAGACAAACATGAAGTTCATGATGACACTGCCCCACCATGTAGAACACAAGTCGTCATCCATAAGGGAAAGAATAGATTTTACTAAGATGTCATTAGAGATGATATATGGCAAGCTTAAGACTTATGAGATGGAACAAGAACAAAGAATAATAATCTATGGACCAGGGACAATGGACAACAAAAATTCTGCACTCGCAAGATGAGCTGCACCTGTAGTGAATGAACCAACAACTTCTGATACTCAGGTTCATACCCCTAAAGCTGGAAAAGAAGAGATAATAGAAGCTGAGTTGGATTCTGCAAATCTAGGTGCCGATAAACGTGATTACTACACCTTGGAAGAACTTGAGCAAATGGAAGACAAAACCATGGCGTACTTAGCTGCAAAGTTTAGTCATATTCGTTTCAAGAGAAACTGTTGGAAAATGATGATTTAATGAGTATGTCAGGATCGGGTAGCATCAGTACTTGGAGCATCAAGAGCTGACGTCTGATGATGTCATCATCAGTGGCAGGTCAAGTCAGCAGATATTGATTGATACTATTCCGCAATTTCAGGAAAGGATTGATTTACAGAAGATATACTTCATCGAAGATGTTATAGAAGATAAGCAACAAGAAGATCAATCTAATTAAATGTAGATTATCTTATGTAACAGAATGTGTAGTTGTGTGTGTATATAAACACAGGATAGGTTTTACGAGAGTAATAGCTTTTCACGAGTATTTTGTAAACCTAGCAGCTCTTAAGAACTCATAGTTTATTGAGAGAGTTTGTATCAGTTTTTATAAAGATTAATAAAAGATGATATTGATTGTTTTATATTTGTTTATTCGATTATTTCATACGATTATATTCAACCCCCCCTTCTATAATCGACATCTACTGGGTAACAATTGGTATCAGAGCAGACTGATAATCTATCAAATCAGAAACGATTAAAATGTCGGGAAACATATATGAAACCATGAAGATTCCGATGTTGAAGAAATCAGAATTTTCAACATGGAAGGTAAGAATGCTTATGTATCTTGAAGCTTCAGATCCTGACTACATAGACATGATAAACAATGGACCGTTCATTCCAACAGAACCAGTTGCAGCAACTGAGACAACTCCTGCAGGGCTGGCAACGAAAGAAAAGAGTAAATGGACGCCTGAAGCTAAAGCTGAAATGATCAAAGATGCAAAGGTTAGAAATATCTTACACAATAGTTTAGATACTGTCTTATCTAACAGAGTTATTGCGTGTAAGACTGCTAAAGAGATATGGGATGCCTTGGAAGTTCAATGCCAAGGAACTGAAGAAATCAAGAAAAATAGGAGAGGTATTCTTATTCAAGAATATGAGCAATTTGAGGCAAAGCATAATGAAGACATAACAGAAATATATGATAGATTTCTTACTTTGCTAAATGAATTGTCATTGGTGGGAAAGGTGTATGACGTTGAAGACTCAAACGTCAAATTCTTAAGATCCTTACCCATGGAATGGATAACTCAACAGAATCTTATAAGGCACACTTATAAGATGAACGTGATGACACTTGATGAAATCTATGGAATGCTGAAGACATTTGATCTGGAGATCAAGCAAAAGGAAGGTACAAGATCAAAGCCTAAATCTGTGGCCTTGAAAGTGGGATCAAAAGAAAAGCGTTTGCACCAAGGAAAAATGAAGGCTAAAGCTCATGTAGTAATAAAATCAGACACTGATGCTGATACTGATGAAAGTACTGATGAAGAATCAGATGATGATTCTGACAAAGAACTGGTGCAGATGATGGCTATGATGGTTAAAGGGTTCAGAAGGTTGAAGCAGGGTAAATTCAGAAAAGATGGAAGAAAGTCAAAAGGAGATCAATATTCTGACAAGAAAAGCAAATAGAATAAAATTGATCTCTCAAAGATTAAATGTTTCAATTGTGACAAGATGGGTCACTATGCAACTGAATGCAAGAAACCCAAAGTTGGAAAATCTGCTGGAAAGGCGCTTGTCACATCAAGCAAAGGATGGATGGATTATTCTGACTCTGAAGAAGAAGAAGAAGAAACAAACTATGCACTGATGGCTGAAATTGAGGAAGCATCTGAAAAGGTACCCAAAACTGCCTATGCTTTTGATATTGATAACATATGTGAATTAAAATCCTTTCTTAGAAACTTGCATATTAGTTATAATAATCAATCTAAGGAGAGCGTCAGGATTTTAAAAGAAGCAGCTGATATAAAGGAAATGAATGAGTATTTAGAGGTTGAGTTAGTCATTCTAAAAAATACTCAAAATTTGTGTGACAAACTTAAAGGGATAGAGATAGAACAGATGTTAAGAATAGAATCTCTAGAAGTAGAGTTAAAGAAAGAAAGAGAACAAATAAGAGTGTGGACTCATTCTGGTAAACAAACTCATTTACTTATAAATGATAGAAACTGGAAAAAGTGTCTTGGATACAAGAAGAATAAGGCAAAGAAAGATAAAAACATCAACCTATCCACTCATATAAAGTTTGTTCCTGCGAGTGACATGAAAGTCAATTCTACTTTTTAAAAAGGATCAAGTTCTAATATTGAAGTAATCTCTGAGGAAGAAATAGAAAATGTTTCTAATACAGAAATTGAGTCAATCTCAGAAACTGGATCCACTGATACTTCTTGTTCTAAAATCAGCACTAACATCTCTGATGAAACTGGTGCTAAATTTTTTACTGAAACTGTCAAGAAAAGAATCACAAAAGAAAAGAATATAGGACATCTTTCCTCTGGCAAGTTAAAGAAAAAGATTAATGCAGTGATATGTAAGAAAAATGAGAAGATTCCTAAAAGACATAGGAATGGAAAACTAGGTATAGACAAGTCTAACAATTATAAATATATTCCTAATGCTCCAAGAAAGACATGTCATACCTGTGGTAATACTAACCATCTTGCCATTGATTGCAGGAAAAATAAAAAGAGGAAAGTTGAAATTTCTATTTCTGATGTTAGGAGTAGAAATGTTAATTATAAACCACAGAATCCTTGTTCTCACTGTGGTAGCAAATGGCATTCAGTTTACACATGTACTAGTTATCACAATTTGTATCATGATAATTATGTTCCTTTGCCTAAATTCAATAAAGGTGCAAATTCAAGTGATAGATTGGTTTTGTTAACTAGAAATGTGTATGTTAAGAAAGACTCTGTTAAATCAAGTTCAAGTGGAGATAATTCAGTTGAAAATGATTTAAAGAAAAATTCCGCTGCAAATCTTAACAAGAAATTGAAAAACAGGACCCAACAAGTGTGGGTTCTTAAAAATTCTAACTGATTGAAATATTGATTGCAGGGCAACAGGAAAAATGTTTTGGTTCTGGATAGTGGATGTTCAGGACATATGACTGGAAATAATTCCCTGCTGTCAGATTTTGAGAAGAAAGCTGGCCCAAAGGTTTCCTATGGAGATGGCAACATAGGACATACCTTGGGATATGGCAACATTGTGATTGGAAATGTCATCATTCAAAACGTAGCTCTGGTAGAAGGACTGAAGCACAATCTCTTGAGCATCAGTCAAATTATAGACAGAGGTTATCATGTCAATTTTTATGAATCTCACTGTGAAATAACAAGTAAGAAGGATGGAAAGGTGATTCTTACGGGTTATAGACGTGGTAACATATATGAAGCCAACTTACATTCTGCTACTGATGGAACAATGACATGTCTGCTATCAAAGGCATCAGTAGATGAAAGTTGGAACTGGCACAAGAAACTATCTCATTTGAATTTCAATAACATCAATGAGTTAGTAAGAAAGGACTTAGTGAGAGGTCTCCCAAAAGCAATGTATTCCCCTGATGGACTCTATGACTCATGTCAAAAGTCAAAGCAAAAGAGGATCAGCTTCAAAAGTAAATCAGAATACTCAATAGACACGGCGTATCACCTGCTGCATCTGGATCTTTTTGGTCCCGTGAATGTGATGTCTATTAACAAGAAAAGGTATACTCTAGTTATTGTTGATGAGTATACAAGGTTTACATGGGTATACTTTCTGCATAAAAAGAGTGAAACACCAGAGATTCTGATAGAGCATGTCAAATTGCTGAAAAACGGATCAAGCAACAAAGTCAAAGTTCTTCGAAGTGATAATGGAACTGAGTTTAAAAACTCAACAATGGAAGAATTCTGTAAATCAAAAGGACTTGTGCAACAATTCTCTGCTCCTGGTACACCTCAACAGAATGGAGTAGTTGAGAGGAAAAACAGAACTCTAATTGAAGCAGGAAGAACAATGCTGGAAGAAGTAAAGCTACCAACTTATTTCTGGGCATAAGCTGTTAACACTGCTTGCTATACTCAGAACTGTACTTTGATCACAAGACATGGCAAGACTCTATATCAGATGATAAAAGGAAAGAAACCAAGCTTAAAACACTTGCATGTATTTGGCTGCAAATGTTTTATCTTACGGTCACACCCAGAGCAGCTTGGAAAATTTGAAACAAAAGCAGATGAAGGAATTTTATTGGATATCCTGATACAACAAAAGCTTTCAAGGTATATAATCTGAGAACTAAGATTGTGAATGTCTCAGTAAATGTATCATTTGATGACAGGAGAATTACTGGAATTAATGAAGATACTCATGAAGAATTGATATTTGGAGATGAACTAGAAGCTGAAATCAGTAGTGATGATATTGAGGGGGAGCCTAATGATATCATAAATACTACTGATAATACTACAAATGATGAATCTCTTGAAAACAACTCTTCGATAAACACTGATGGAAGTACTGATAACAGTACTGATACAAGTACTGACAGTACATCAGGAGATGACCATCAGAGAAATTCCAATTCTAGTGGAACTTATCAAGACACTGATGCAGGGGGAGCTTCACATACAACTCAAGGAAGTTCTTTTGAGGAAGACACTGATGCAGGGGGATCATCTAGTTCAAGAACTCAGTTACCGTCAGCAAGAAGATGGACACAAGCGTATCCTCCTGATCTTATTATTGGAGATCCTGATGCTGGTGTTCAAACAAGAAATGCAACTCAGAATGAGTGTCTGTTTAATAATTTTTTTTCACAGGAAGAACCAAAGAAAATTGAATATGCTTTGAAAGATGCTGATTGGGTAACAGCAATGCAAGAAGAACTTAATGAGTTTGAAAGAAATGAAGTCTGGAAACTTGTTCCGAGACCCAAAAATAGATCCATTGTGGGAACTAAATGGGTGTTCAGAAACAAAACTGATTCTGGTGGAGTAATTACAAGGAACAAGGCCAGACTTGTAGCAAAAGGATACTCTCAGTAAGAAGGCATTGATTACGACGAAACATTTGCTCCAGTCGCCAGATTGGAAGCCATCAGAATATTTCTAGCATATGCTGCACATATGAAATTCAAAGTCTTTCAGATGCATGTTAAGAGTGCCTTCTTAAATGGAGAATTGGAGGAAGAAGTTTACGTTGAACAACCTCCAAGGTTTGTTGATCCTAAATATCCAGATCATGTGTACAGACTGGATAAAGCTCTGTATGGACTCAAGCAAGCACCACGGGCCTGGTACGAAACACTTACTCAGTTTCTTCTTGATAGTGGGTTCACATGGGGCACCATTGATAAAACTTTGTTTTATATCCAAAAAGGCAAGGACTTGCTCTTAGTCCAGATATATGTAGATGACATAATCTTTGGATCTACTAATGCTACAATGTGTCAAAAGTTTGCTAAGTTGATGTAGTCAAGATATCAGATGAGCATGATGGGATAAATGAACTACTTTCTGGGATTGCAAGTTAAACAAACTGATGAAGGGATTTTTATCAATCAGTCCAAGTACACTAGAAATCTGCTTAAGAAATTCAACATGCAAGATAGCGCTCCTGCCGGTACTCCCATGGCTACTGCCACCAAACTTGACTCTAAGGAAGGAATTGAAGTGGATATCACAAGTTATAGAGGAATGATTGGTTCTCTCATTTATCTCACTGCCAGTAGGCTGGATATTATGTTCGCAACATGTCTCTGTGCAAGATTTCAGTCTCAACCACGAGAACCACATCTGATAGCTGTAAAGAGGATATTTCGATATCTTAAAGGGACACCAAATCTTGGTTTGTGGTATCCTAGAGCATCAGACTTCACACTGATAGGATACTCTGATGCTGATTTTGCTGGTTGTAAAATTGACAGAAAAAACACTTCTGGAAGCTGTCAATTTTGGGTGGTCGACTGGTTTCATGGTTTAGCAAGAAGCAGAAGTCAATTTCTACTTCAACGGCTGAAGCTGAGTACATAGCTGCAGGAAGCTGCTGTGCTCAGATATTGTGGATGAAGAATCAACTGCTGGATTACGGTTTGCACTTTTCAAAAATTCCTATTTATTGTGATAATCAAAGTGCTATTGCAATGACAGGAAATCCAGTTCAGCACTCGCTGACCAAGCATATCAGTATCAGGTATCACTTTATTCGTGAACATGTGATGGAAGGAACAATTGAACTTCATTTTGTTCCAACAGATCAACAATTGGCTGATATATTCACTAAGCCTCTGGCAGAGGCAGTATTCACTAGACTTGTGAATGAACTTGGAATGGTTACAAGAGAGTAACTCCTGATACTTGATACTGCATACTGCTACTGATGATTGATATTGATGGTCACAAAAGGCACGTGATACTGACGAGTAGATTATTTTATTGTTTAAAGTGATATCATTTCTTTCACTTTGCATCAATATAGATACTGATGACTGTTATTCTGATGATTGATTATTGTTGAGACATTCACTAAAATAAATTGCAGATTAAATGTGAAGCAAAACATTGGATCTTTTTCATTAATTGATTCAAACAAACTTTAAATTCATACAATCTCATACATTTGTCTAGCTAATCTTTCTCTGGAATCCTACTCACTATGTTTATAGAGAGATGCCTTACTAATCAGGACAAGTACTTGAATGCAACATTAGAGGCAGAAGAGCTAGAGCCAGAAGCTATAGTGTTCTCTTGCCTCTGATGACAACTACTTGTCCATTCAACTGGTCATAATAACATCTTGGATTTCAAGGGTTTGACATCCTCCTGATGTTGAATCATCATCATCGTCTCGTTTCCTCTTTCCTGCTTGTAGCTTGCAGGATTCCAAGAAGATTTCATCCTCAGAACCATTCAAGTAGCTCTCTTGGAAGAGTAACAGACAGATCTCTGCAGACAGATCATCTGCGAGGATGGGCACATCATACGGCCCAGGACGAATGATGTGAACATAAGGATTGGAGATAGGACCTTCAGCAATCTCATCGTCAGCAATGAGACCTTCATCATTCAGAAATGATAGAACAAGCAACTCATCAATCATATAGTTTGCTTGTTGTCTCCAGTTCATATTCAAGAAAGCTTCGACATCCATGAATTCAAAGATTCCTGCCATTTGATATATGGTATTGTTTTCTTTCTTGACGGTATATGTAATGACTGTTGTTATCATGCTCGGGTTTTTATAGGATACAACAGGGCAACTGAGAGGTTTAATATGATGCTTGGCTTGAAGCTATGAGGATAGTAAAGTATGGAGTTCCAAGACAGTCATTATTCTTCTGACTGTTGGACTACTTCGCACTTTATTATTATTTTCTCTCTTAGTAATATTAGAATCGATAATTTTATTATTGATTTTTTATTATTCAACATAGCTGATTGCAGGATATTTTGAGTATATAACTTGGTGCCAGGTGTCCCCACGCGTGCTTTTCACGCGCTAATATATACAACGGTTGTGTATAGCGCTTTAATCACGCGTCCTTGAACATCGTGCATACCCATTTTTGCACGATATCTGTCCAATAGTCATCATTAGTCTTGTTTTTCAGAGAAATTGTGTTGCAAATTATACACAAAAGATTTGTCTCTCTCACACTTTCTTATCATTGTTGAATATCCATATTATTCTCTCTGTGTTTGTTTTTCTCTCAACAATGGCAGCAACTCATTTTCCACCTCCTACAAACAAGAATCTGACTCATAATGGAGTTCTTTTTGTCACCAACAATTACTCTGCTATTCTGGATAGGCCAAAAGCCCCATCCGAATTTCATCTCATTCAGGATTTTCTGGCTTCTAGCTCAATTGGGTTTGCTCTGACAGAACCTAAGGCGATTTCTGCCTAAGCAGCGATGCAGATTTGGAGTACTGCTACATACACTCCAGGTACTTCTAATACTCAACCAGGTCTCACCTTCTCCTATAGGAATGATCTCTATGAGGTTACTCCCTCTATTGTTCAAAGAGCTTTACACCTGGGTAGCCCTACATCCTTTACTCCTTTCTTTTCGAAGGCTGTCCCTAGGGAGTTTTTCATCAAGATTGGCTATAATGGTGATATGACCAGAATGGGTAGACTGGTAAGAACAAAGCTTCGCCAAGAATGGAACTTTTTCTTTGATTCCATTGGTAAGTGTTTCATGAATAAGAGTTCAAACTTTGATGCTCTCACTCAAGCCACACAAAACATTGGGTACTCTCTAATCTATGGTTACGATTTTAATATAGCTAGCATGCTTATTGATTCCATAGGAAGTCGAATAAATGAGAATCAGGAAACTGTCTACTTTGGTCGTTTTCTGCATTTTATTTTTAAGTACTTATGCCCTAATGTTGTTTTTCAAGATGAGTGTCTGTTACCTGTTTTCCAGAATACCCCTCGCTCCTTTCAGGAGTACATGTTGAAGGGAAAACAAATGTTTCAAGGTGATGTTGTGTATCCTAGACAGGTCAGACAGCTTCTAAGACAGAGACTGCCGACTGTTTATGGAGTTGCTCTCAGTACTATGACTCAGAGGTCTGCTGTCGATACCCCCTCTGGCTCTAACCCAAGTACACAATCCAAACAGTTTACCAAACACTTACTTCCCACCTCTGATGGCTCTCAAAAGCAATCAGTTGTACCACATACAAGGTTAGCCAAATCTGTGGGACATTCTCAGTCGTCAGGATCAAGGACCTTGTCACATCCACCCACCAATATCATGGAGAAACAAGGTGATCAACCAGTTGGTATGGCATCCAAAATACTGGCCTCACGAAGAAAGCATACAACTGTTGTTGATACTGATGATGATGATATACCTCTGTCCTCAATATTTAAGATATCATCTGTGGATTTGGCGAATGACATTCCTTCTTCACCATCATCTCCCAAACGAAGAAGATTGCGGAAATCTAGTCTTTATTCTCACTTTGATGCTGTTGATGATCTCCACAAAACTCTTCATGCCAGTACTGCTATTGATATCCCTATCAGTTGTGCTCCGGACAGCACTTTCACCTCTGATATCGAATATGCTCCTGATGCAATACCAAAACTTGCTGCTAACATGTCTGACGTGCAACCATCACCTGAAAAAGTGGTTGTCTCTGATTCCAGTCCTTCTTTTTCTCCACAGGGAAGAAAGGTTGATATGTCTTATGATCAAATTAAAAGACTGGAACATGTATCTCGAAAGGAAATTGCTGGGTCTGCTGGTCAGAAAAGGAAGATCTGTTTTACAAGAACAAAGAAAAGGAATGTTAAGGCCAGAACAACTTTTTCTCCTAGTATTGATCTGGATACACAAGAACCTAGTTCTCAATGTGAACTAGCAGTCCACAGAGATCAAGCCACAGAAGAACCATCTACTCAAAGGGTAGATGAAGGCGTGGAGCTGTCATATCAGGATTCTTTACCCTCTTCTGTGTTACTCCCTGAACCTGCTCAAAGCATTTTTGAAGAGGAGGTCATTGCTTATTTTGATGAAGACAAATCTTCAGGACAGGACACACAAGAACCTCCAGTACATCCTACTGAAGCAATCCATATTGTCCAGGCTCCACAAGAACCTTTCATTCAAAGTATAGAAGCATGCCCGTTTGTAGACAGTCAAGCTCTCATGATTCAACCATTGTCCTCTCGTCCTATGGACATTGAGGAATCAGGTAATGTGACTAATCCTGATTCTGCTATGGTTGTTTACTCTCCTGGTGTCAGGATGATTATTGACAGACCCTTGACTGAGGGATCCCCTGTTAGTATGACTGCACTCTACCCTTCTCTGCCATCTCTTATTTCTTCGTTTCTGAGTGCTCTGAGCCTTTTTCGTGAGAATGAGAGAAAAGATTTAGAGAAAAATAGAATTGTTGAGAGGTAGTCTCCTGAACTGGCAAAAGGAGAGGTAGAATTGAGTGCGAATGCTATGCATTTGAGTGAGGAAATTCTGACTATCAAAAGTTCAAATAGTATGTTGGTGAGCGGTGATGAGATCACTGAAAAAGAAAAGAGAGATCTAGGTGTTACTGATTTTTCTGCAGGTACATCCAATACCCCTGCAGTTTCTCTGTATCAGGATCAGTCTCACAGTTCTACTTCAAGCTCTGAAAATTCTGATCCTGATGATTCTTCAAATGACATTCTGACTAGTCACATGCGAGCTAAGTGGAATCATTCTTAGACTGATCCCTCATCTTTTGTTGGTATTACTGGAGCTCATTGTCACTTAGCCACTGCTTTTAAGGAGATTAAAAGTTCAGATCTTCAAGCTCATCTCAAAGGTACTTCTCTCATGCTTAGAGCTATTGTTGAAGAGATTACTGATGTCATGACTTCAACTGCAAAGAATATTGCTGATGTTGTGGCTGCGAATGCTCAATCTGACGCTCGACATAAAAGAGATTTTGCCTGTGTTCACAAAGATCATGTCTCTCTTGAACATCGAATTGCAACTTTGGAGAAAAAGGCTGAATCTATGGATGCTAAGCTGGACTTACTTATCTCTTCTCTTGTTCATGATGCTGGTACTGATGCCAAAAAGGGGGAGAAAGTAGTGTCAACCAAATGCTCTCCGGAGTTAGTGGTTTTAAGGAGGGATGATGCTCCTGATGGAGGATCTAGTTAGAAACAGGTATCTACTGATGCTACTGCTAGGACACAAATCACTGTGTCTAATCAAAGTCAAAAACAGCAGTCAACACAAGTATCTGGATCTGGTTCTAGAATGCAATCTCATGATATTAGTGACAACTGCTGAGCAGGCAAAGAAGTTTCATCAGACTGTGAATATTGATGGAATAGAATACACTGTGCACTATAAAGATCCCAGACTTGAAGCATTCAATGAGCATCAAGCGAGAAAACTTCTTCAAGAAATGTATCCTGATGAGGATGTAGAACAAATTGTGGAAGCTCAAAGGATAGAGTATGAAATGCTGAACTCACAGAAAGGAATTGTCAGAAGTGAAAAGAAGGGAAACAGGTCTAGAGGTAGAGGTCATGGTAGAGGAAGAGGAAGGACTATCAAATCACGTTCATAATCTCAAAAAGGTATTGTGATCAATGAAGGATCAAATACTGGTGCAAATACATCATCTAAACTATCTACTGTTCTTGCTGAGGGAAAATGAAAGGAAGTTCTTGAAGGTCCATCTCAAGTAATAGTCACTGAACAAGTTGTTGAAGAATCACATCAAGAAAAGGAAAAGGATGATGATACTCCTCTAGTTCAAAGAAGGAGAAGAAGGGAAGATTCAAGGAATGATAGACAGATATTTCTTGTAAGAACATCATTAAATGTGGAAGCAGCTAAGCAAGCAGAAAAAGACTATCTTAAGTCTTTAAAACAACGAAGCTTCACTAAGTCAGGAGTTATGCTGCAAGAATATCTGAGAAAGAAGGAGGATGTTGGAAGGAGTTCGAGAAATGCTTACGAATCCAAGAAGGTTAAAGGGTACAAAACAAAAGGCTATGATGTCAGGGAAGATAAATCTCATCTTCATCTCAATGAGATATTCAAATCAAGTGGACATTTCAAAAGTCTCCCCAGAATTTCTTGTACTGGTGGATCTGGAAAATTCAAGAAATCTTATGAAGAAGTTGCGAAGAAGAAGAATGAATGTCGACGGACAGGAACACATGAAGGAATTGGTCATCCTGATGCAGAAATAATTCCTCAGGCAGCGTCATATGATCAAGCATGTCTAACAGAAAATCTGAGTGATAAAGTTACTCAAAGGCATCTTGATAAACTTATCTCTGTTCAAATGGTGTATGATGTTCATGATGGAAATCTGCCTAAAGAAAAGTTAGTGTATTTTCTTAAGGATGGATCAACGTTTGTTCTGACAGAGCTGGATATCTCAATGAAGAACTTGGAAGAATTGAGGTATGTATAGTATATGTTTATTCCTAAAGATGAGTTGTGTGTAAAATGGAGAAAGAAGATTCAATCCAGTATTAATTTGCATCTGATGGGGCTGAATCTGAAAAATACTGGATATGCTCCTAAATACATTGACATGGATGGACAAGAGGTGGAAATGAAGAAATGGAGTGCATTTATCGAGAAGACTCTAGGAGTAGAATATTTGTCTTTCAGTCCTGATAGTGAAAGAGTTAAGCTTATCTATCTGGATGAAAGAATGCTGAGAAGTTCTATTGAAGATCTGAGAGCAACAATTTATCAAACAGACAAAAATGATGAAAGTTTGAGGAAGCTGAGAAGAAAAATGATTGACTTGTTATTGGAAAAAGATGATGAGTTGATGAAGCAGTTTCTTCAAAAGAACATGGGGTTCATAAGAGTGTCTGATTATGAAGGATATCTTAAACAAAGTCCTTACATTGATCCTACGAGAATTTGATTGAAGTTTTGGCATCATTAAATCCAGAAAATTTATGCTTTATTTCAGAAAGTATAAATTGGGGGAGATTGTTGGAAAATGATGATTTAATGAGTATGTCAGGATCAGGTAGCATCAGTACTTGGAGCATCAGGAGCTGACGTCTGATGATGTCATCATCAGTGGCAGGTCAAGTCAGCAGATATTGATTGATACTATTCCGCAATTTCAGGAAAAGATTGATTTACAGAAGATATACTTCATCGAAGCTGTTACAGAAGATAAGCAACAAGAAGATCAATCTAATTAAATGTAGATTATCTTATGTAACAGAATGTGTAGCTGTGTGTGTATATAAACACAGGATAGGTTTTACGAGAGTAATAGCTTTTCACGAGTATTTTGTAAACCTAGCAGCTCTTAAGAACTCATAGTTTCTTGAGAGAGTTTGTATCAGTTTTTATAAAGATTAATAAAAGCTGATATTGATTGTTTTATATTTGTTTATTCGATTATTTCATACGATTATATTCAACCCCCCCTTTCTATAATCGACATCTACTGGGTAACAGAAACCCTAAGTACAAGTTCAAGGGTTCAGCAAATAGATTTCAGAAGAACAAGTATTCTTCAGGCGCTGGCTCTAAGGGAGGCTACAAGAAAGACATGATTGACAGGAGCAAATCAAGATGCTACAACTGCAATTAGTTAGGGCATTTTGCCACTGAATGCCGGAAGCCTCGTCAAGCAAGAGACAAGAAAGGTGTCTATGAGAAGTGTTAGTATTTGTGTCCTAGAGACAATACTATAATGTACTTTGGGAAGACATCTTGATTATTTATTATTATGGATTTTTTTAAATTATTTATTATGTATTTATTAACTGCGATATAAATATTAGAATAATAAATGTCCTTGGAAATAAGCATGAATTCTCTATCTCTAAGTATGGGACTTAGAAATGAGATTATTAGAGTAATGTTTATAATCCTAAAAGATCCATAGTCGAGTATTATTATTTGAGGACAATAATAATGCATTAAGACTAGTATGTTTATTGATTGATGACCACATCTCATTGGTCATAAGTATAGTGATACTAAAGTCAAAGACATTAGTGCATGTTAGCAGAACATGACACTGGATAGACCCACCGTGTGAATTCTTCATGGTAAATGTTATCAAGTGTCATAGGCAATTCTCACAGTGATAATGGTGTAATGATCCTTAGACTTGAAATCATTATATTTCTATTTGAGAATTAATATACTTTGATTCTACTCAAAGTTACCTTTGACCGGGTAATGATAAAGGTGGACATTGGGTATATTATGAATCATATGAGAAATATGAATGATAGATATAGGATTTAACCCTCCTATTTTAGGAGTGATATTATTGGCCTCTTGATTGAATGAGACTATGAAATGCATGGTCATGCTCAAATAGTGATTTGTTTAAATGACAAAGAGGATGACACAAACCATGCCTCGAGTTTAATCTATAATATAAGGTTAAAAGGATTATATTACATGGAACATTATTCACTAAAGGTTTAATTGGATCACCAATTATTATTATTACTTGGGTAGCAATGATGTATTACTAGATGCCACTCATTTTTTATAATTTTAATATAAGATATTAAAATTATTGCCAACGTAATAATAACCTAAAGGGCCACACACAAAGAACGTTTTAAATGGAGCTTTAATTAAATTTCGAATTTAAATAAGATATTATTATTACTTTGAATTATTAGATTAATTAAGTAGGACTTTATTAATCTTAGGCTAGAGAGAGAGAGAGAAATCGTGAGCAATTCTTGTGGCTAGTACCAACTCCGGTGATCGTTGGACGATCGGGCGTTCGTGTGGACTGATTAGAGACGTATATCGCAAGTCGGGATACGTGGTGATCATATCAAAGGACCTCCAGCTGTCAACCAATCGTAAAGCTTCTTAAAAGGTAAAAAATTTTGTTCACGAATTAAATATCGATTTTTCGCATGGATCATGCGGAGGGTTTCGTTAATTTTTCTGTTTTACGCGTTTTCCGCTGCGTTTTCATGCCCGAAACCCTACAAGAAGAAGGATTCTTATGAGGATTTGAAAAGAGAAAATACAAAGCTGAAACAGCAACTGGAAGCAATATCTGGAAAGTAGAAAGGAAGAGCTTATATTACAGAGGGTAAAAGCTGGGATGATATTGATTCAGATGAAGAGGAAGAATATGTAAATCTTGCCCTAATGGCCGAATCTTCAGAGGAATCACCTCAATCATCTCAGGTACCTATCCTAACTACAATTGACATGTCAAATATTGAGTACAAGAAAACTGTGCAAGATCTAAGTGTAGAATTGTTTAATGTACATACAAGCATGCTAGCATCTGAAATTGAAAATGCTAAACTATTTCTTAAGATTAAAAATCTAGAATCTAAAAATGAAGAACTAGAGCTTGTAGCTGTCACCTTAGAAGATCTTAAACAGAGGAATGAGTACTTAGAGAACAAGGTCAAATGTAATGAAGAGATAGAGACTATCTTTAGGAAGCATATTTCAGACTTAGAGTTGAAACTGAATGCATATAAGAACTCCGCCCTAGTTGCTAAGGAAATTATTGATAATCAGACCTTAGGGAATAAAACTGTTATAGGATTTGACTACAGTAGGAAAGCTGGAAAGAAGCTAGTGGAGTTTCATGTGACACCTCTAGCTGTCAAGGAGAATACTCCACACATTCTTAAGAATTTTAGCTGTCCAGTTTTTGTTAAGCCTGTTTCAGAACCTATCAATGAAGGAGACTTGATCATAAGGCAAGAATTTCTTGAGGAGGATTTAAAGAAGGAGGTAGAGATAAAAACTGAGTTGCCTAGGAAATCAGTAAAATCTGAATTACCTAAAACTGATATAGGCAATAAAGTAGGAAAGTCTAAAAAGAACAGGAATGGGAAAGCAGGTGTTATTAATCAGAATGTTAGTACATCCACTCCCATTGCATCTAGGAAGTTGTGCAATAATTGTAATTCTGCTGGTCACCTTACACATGCATGTAAAAAGGTTAAAGTAGAAAATGATGTTACTTCTAAAATGCATAACATGTCTGACATGCCTGATCTTCATGAACCCTGTGGTAAGAAAGATTGCTTAATTTGTGCATACAATACCATGCATGCTTATTTTAAGTTAATGAATGCATCTGGTAGCACTAGCACTGAAACTGACAAAGCCACAGTCAACATGAAAGTCAAACAGGTTAAGACTGAATCAAATGTTACTCCTGTTAAAGTTTCTAAACCTTCAGGACCCAAACAAGTTTGGGTACCAAAGTCCGCTTAATCAATCTGTGATTACAGGGTAAGGTTAATAATGCAAAGGTTGTGTGGATTATGGATATTGGTTGTTCTAGACACATGACAAGAGAAGAGTCCTTGCTTACAGATGTGGTTAAGAAGACCGGCCCGATAGTAACCTTTGGAGATGACAACAAGGGATTCACTACGGGATATGGTAATCTGGAAATTGGGAATGTCATCATTGAAAATATCTCTCTTGTTGAAGGATTGAAGCACAATCTACTAAGTATCAGTCAGTTCTGTGACAAAGGATACAATGTGGATTTCAGGAAAGATAAATGCTTGATCTCTAACAGGAAAGATGAGAAGCTTGCTCTACAAGGAGTAAGAAAAGGAAATTTGTTTATAGCTGACTTAAGTTCTGTTAGTGATGGAGAAGTCAAATTTTCAACAGATCAAAGTTGGTTATGGCATAAGAAGCTATCACACTTGAACTTCAAAACTATGAACTCTTTGGTAAAGAGAGAGTTAGTGAGAGGGTTACCCCTGATGGAATTTCATCAGGAGGGACTATGTGAAGCATGTGAAAAAGGGAAGTCTAAGAAAGCATCACACAGAAGCAAAGAACTGACAAGCATTTATGAACCTCTTCAGCTGATCCATATGGATTTATTTGGTCCGGTAAATGTCATGTCAATCTCAAGGAAAAGATATGCTTTAGTGATGGTTGATGACTACTCCAAGTACACGTGGGTGTTATTCTTACAATCAAAGGATGAAGCAACACAATTAATCATTGATCACATAAAGAAGATAGAAGTAGAAGCTAACCTACCTGTGCGGACAATCAGATCAGACAATGGAACTGAATTAAAAAATGTAGTTCTAAATGACTTCTGCATAGAGAAAGGAATATACAGACATTATTCAGCACCAAGAACTCCTCAGCAAAATGGAGTAGTGGAAAGGAAGAATCGAACCTTGGTTGAAGCAGCAAGGACTATGCTAAGTGAATCAAAACTTCCCACTTATTTTTGGGCTGAAGCAGTAAATACAGCTTGCTACACTCAGAATCGTACCCATATTAATAAAGATCATGAAAAGACTTTGTATGAGTTAATGGCCAACAAGAAACCATCACTGAAGTACTTTCATGTGTTTGGTGCAAAGTGCTTTGTATTAAAAGATGGAGAACATCTAGGCAAGTTTGATGCCAAAGCAGATGAAGGCATTTTTCTGGACTATTCTCTGGAATCTAAAGCTTACAGGGTTTATGTGATTGAAGATAAGAAGGTGTTGGAAAGCTTAAATGTAACGTTTGATGACACCAAAAGACCAAGCCTGCAAACAGGAGAGAACTCTGAATCCTTGGTATTTGAAAATCTATCAGGAGATCTCTCTGATAATGAAGAAGAACATGTAGTTGTTCCTGTTAATAATAATAATGACAATGATAATGATTCTAGACCAAGTGGTGACAGTGGTGGAGATCCTCAAACTACCATTGGATCCACTAGTCAGACAACAGGGTCAACAGATCATACCGGCAACAACTCAGGGGGAGCAGGAGAAGGATCAACTAGTCACACTCAACAAAATTATGAACAAGGAGAATCATCAAGATCGTATATGCCAAGATAAAGGGTATAGAGTCGAGCACATCCCTTTCACTTGATCATTGGTGATCCAGACTCAGGAGTAAGAACTAGAAGGACATCACAAAATGAATGTCACTATTCTGGGTTTCTATCATAAACAAAACCTAAGAAAGTTGAAGATGCCCTGGAAGATCCAGATTAGGTGATTGCAATGCAAGATGAACTCAATCAGTTTGAAAGGCAGAAAGTCTGGAAGCTGGTACCCATGCCTAAAGGAAAATCTGTTATAGGAACAAAATGGGTATTCAGAAATAAGCTGGATGAAGATGGCATTGTAACGAGAAACAAGGCCAGACTGGTTGCTAAAGGTTACTCTCAAGAAGAGGGTATAGATTATGATGAAACCTATGCACCAGTAGCAAGACTTGAGGCTATCAAGATGTTTCTAGCATTCACAGCACATTCCAATTACAAGGTATATCAAATGGATGTGAAGAGTGCATTTATGAATGGGGAGCTAGAGGAAGAAGTGTATGTGGAACAACCTCTAGGCTTTGAGGATTCAAATCTGGTGGACTTTGTATATTTTCTATTCAAATCTCTCTATGGACTCAAGCAAGCTCCAACGACATGGTATGACACTTTATCAGAATTTTTACTTGAAAATAACTTTACTAGAGGTGTCATAGATAAAACTCTCTTTTATAAGATGCACAAAAATGATTTGATATTAGTGCAAGTAAATGTGGATGACATAATATTTGGTTCTACTAATGATGATCTATGCAAGAGATTTGCTAAGTTAATGCAGAGTCGATATGAAATGACCATGATGGGTGAATTGTCATTCTTTCTTGAAATACAAGTGTATCAAAGGCAAGATGGAATATTCATTTGCTAGTCCAAGTACATCAATGATCTTCTAAAGAAGTATCAAATGGAAGACTCATCTACTGCAAAGACTCCAATGCCAACTGTCACTAAGCTTGATAAGGATGGAACTGGTAAGAAGGTTGACATCACAAGCTACAGAGGTATGGTAGGCTCCTTACTATATCTCACTGCAAGTAGACTAGACATAATGTTTGCAACATGCTTGTGTGCTAGGTTTCAGTCTGATCCAAAAGAATCTCATCTTATAGCTGTTAAGCGAATATTTAGATATCTTAAGGGAACCCCAAATCTTGGAATATGGTACCCTAAAGATACAGGATTTGATCTTATTGGCTATACAGACTCAGATTTTGCAGGTTGTAAGATTGATCGAAAGTGTACTTCAGGAAGCTGTAAATTTCTTGGAAGAAGGTTAGTTTCCTGGTATAGCAAGAAGCAGCACTCAGTATCCACTTCGACAGCTGAGGCTGAATACATAGCTGTTGGTAGCTGTTGTGCTCAAATCTTATGGATGAGAAACCAACTCCGTGACTATGGGCTTTTGTTGACCAAAATTCCAATATTCTGCGACAATACAAGTGCCATAGAAATCTCCAACAACCCAGTACAACACTCGAGGACCAAGCACGTCGATATCAGGTATCATTTTATCCGAGAGCATGTCATGAATGGAACTATGGAGTTACATTTTGTACCCACAGAGGAACAAATTGCATACATATTTACTAAACCGCTTGATGAATCCACTTTTTCTAAGCTGGTTGGTAAACTTGGGATGTTAAATCTTTCTAATTGATTTTAATTAGAAGTCAGTAACTGCAAGATAATCCTAATAAATCCATGAGTTTAAGAATTTCTATATCCTTAGGACTTGTGAATTTATTTTCAGGAGTAATTCTCGTAAGTTAGAATTATCTTACTAATTTTATGCCATATTTATGAATGGTATATCTTCTGGCATTTAATTAGAAAATAATTCTAAAATTATTTAAGTGCTAATATTTGTTCTAAATATTATGCATTTATTTAATTCGAATTATTTTATTTTGTTTTGAACATTATAAAATAATGCAGCATAATTGAATGGATTTTAATTGGTTTATATCAGTTAATGATATTTAATTAATTTTATTCTAAGAAAATTGTGAAATTTTTGTTAACTGTGAATTTTATTAAAAAATTCTGATCTGAAAAAGGTTCATAGAAAACAGAAATCAAAAGGTTGGTTTTAAAACTGGAAACAGCTTTAAAATTAATCAGGAGCAAAATCTATCGAAATATAAGTTTCGATAGTTTTTCTAGTACTTTGACAAAAACTATCGAAGTGACTAAAAATCATTTTGACAGGTTTTTGAAAGAGGAAAATTAAAACTATCGAAGGAGTTTTTCGATATATTTGGAAAGAAAACTGAAATCTATCGAATAATTCAAATTTGTTAATATTCGAAATTCTCGATAGTTTTTCAAACATAACTAATGTTCGATGGTTTTAATTTTAGGTTTATAAAACTTCGATAGTTTTAGTTTATAAAAGTCAAATCACACTTCGATAGTTTCCCAAAACTATCGAAGTGTGATTTGACTTTTATGCCCCTCAAGAAAAACTATCGATAGCACATTTTTAAAAAACTACCGAACATGAAATTACTTAAATGCCCCTGACAGTTCAGTGAGTATGTAACTGGGACTTGGACGTTTTTTTTCTCTAGTTCTCAGATCTAAGTTTCCGAAAAATATATACTTACATAGAGATACATAACCATCAAGAACTCTCGACAGTATTTCAAATTTTAACCTTGAATTACCTTAGACCATCATTATTTACCGCAGTAAAACCTTGTTTTATTGTGTAAGTGCTGTGTGTTTGTGTTTTCAATTCAGAGTTTCAAGGAAAACGATCGAGTGTCTCTATTCGAACCTTAAAGATTTCATTAATGTTCTTAATACTTGAGGATTAATTCTTAACTAGTTAATTTCTTGGGTTTGATTTTAATTTCAAGTTGTCAAATTACAAAGTTAGGGTTCTTGAATTGGGATTGTTTTTTGTTCGGTTTTTATTGTTAAAAATGGTTATTTTAAGTTAATTAATTAGTTCTAATTTAATTCGAATAATTTTGGTTTTAATTTTAATTTTCTGGAATTTGTGAAAATTCAATGGCCGGAGAATTTGTTATCACCAAAACGAATCACGTCTCTTTTCAAAATTTGCAATCCATCACGAACTTACAGTTTCGTGCATGGGCACAGTTTTTGAATTCACATTCACTAGTGGCCTATGCTTTAAGTACTCCCACAGTTCTTTGTGTTGATCAACTAACTGCACTGTACACCACTGCCACTGACACATCGAAAGATAATGTGTTAGACTTTAGTTTTTTTGTGCCAGGGGGCAGAACAATAAGGGTGACCGAACAAGATGTGAACAGAATTCTTCATTTTCCATCAGAAAATCTTGTCCCTGATCCCACAACTGAGGAAATACATGCTTTCTTCACTCTCATAAGAAGTCAACAACCCAACTTCTTTGTGGGAGAGTTTCTGAAGCATCACTTAACCAAGCACTGGAACTTTTTCTTTCACACACGCATACATGTTTTTACTGCTAAAACCACAAATCTACATGGAATTCTTTTGTTTCTTCAGAAATTAGGGTTTTCTATTTCTAACAATAGGCATATTAACATTGGTATACTTGTGATTGATCATATAATCCAGTGCATGGGACCTTTGGAAGAAAGAACAGGGCACATTGATATGTTTTGCTTCTATCTAAGGTTTCTACAGTTAATTTTGGATGATGTGTTAACAGGTGAAGATAAAGAGATATTTGTAGATGAGGAGAAGGTGGAGTGCATGAAGATGAAGAGGAATGCCATAACAGATCTAATCAAGAAGAATCATCTTCCAAGGGTGCCTACTGTTCTTACAGATTATCTTCGAACGGTACCCCTACCACTTCTACCCCCAGGGGAACAGGTAAACCAATGTATAATTCATGAACCTGTTGTTCCTCAACAACCTGCACCAATGGACATAGATCCAATAGTAGAGCCCTCAGTGGCCATCCCTGACCAAGAGGTTGAAAACCAACAACCTCTAACCACGGTCACAGAGCCTTTGAAAGAACGAAATGAAGCTGAAACAGAAACTCCTACCCCTACTATACCACCCACTCAAATAACTGAGAGTGTAGAGGGAGTAAGTGCCAAAGCTACACCAGATAGGGAGATTCACCCTTCTACAACATCTCTGCCTTCTGCTAAGAGGAGAAAACTAGAAACCAAGGCAATTGTTGAAACTTCATTACCATCTTTCACCGAGCCTCTAATTATTTTTCTGAAGCTGATTGGGCAGCGATAACCAAAGCTATATCTGAACCCCTACCCCAACCAGAAAAAGGAAAATTGACGGAAGCAACTAGTTCTCCGACCATATTACGGTCAGGACCACTGGTTGAAGGTTCTTTAATGAACCAAGAGTCTTCACAGACGTCGAGAGAAGGCTCTGACCCAAATGCAAAATCTAAAGGGTCATTGCCTAACTCCCCAGATGGAACATATCTGGATCCTGTGGGTACAAGGTCTGACGTAGGTGCAGATCGGCAACTCGGTAACAATGAATCAATTTCATTTGAGGAGTTACCTGAGGCAATGTCTTCACAGACAAAAGATGGAGTTTCAGGATCTCTACTGACAAAAGAGCCTAATTCTAACCCTCCATAGATTCAAACTCTGGATCCTGTTAAGGATAAATCATCGCAAGATGATCAGCAACTTGGTTTAACCAAGGACGGGGACTTGCGAAGCCCCATTGCACCACCGGTGACCTCCTTAAGGACGGCTACGGTGATTTCTGTTGTAGGTACACAAAGTACAAATGGAATAAGTGAAACAAAAACACTAACACCTGGCCTGAGTGGGAAAGGAAAAATGAGTGAAACACCAACAGAAACGTTGAGTGAACAACCAGTGCCAAATGTGAGGAGTGACACCCAAACCCTAGTTAACATTGATGATCTGCTACCGCCAACAGAACGGGAAATACAAGTTCAATCCACTCTTAAGGAGATGACTGTTCATGATAGAGAGGGAAAAACTTTATTCAAAGTCCCTCTCAGACCTTCTTTTGCCCAAGGGATCCCCTCATGTCAAGTCGATAGTTCTCTAACTTCAATTCAATAGAAGATTGACTTGGTCGTAGCTGATTCTAGAAGAACTTTTAGAGCCTTGAGCAGTGCATCTGGCACGATAACAGGTACAAAGGGGGTTATGGACTCACTGAAGAAGGATTCTATTGAAGAACTCATTGAATTAAGAACAGACGTCAAGGACCTACGAGATGGATTTGTAAATGAAGTACATGTTCTACAACAAGGTCAAGAAGCCCTATCCGAGGACATTCTGGTGATCGGGGATGGTCAAGCTAAGGTCAATGATCGAATGAATACCTTGTCAAGAGTGGAGTCTCGCCTCAATAAAAGATTGGACAGAATCGAGCAGACTACCAACTCAAGACTAAACACCTTGGAAAACAAGCTTGCTTCTATGGAAGAGATGACCAGGGACATTGCTTTGTTTATGGAGAATCAAAGTGACGGTTTGGAGTCCATTTGGAATATGATAAAAAATCA
This sequence comes from Heracleum sosnowskyi, assembly GCA_030848705.1. Classification (NCBI taxonomy): domain Eukaryota; kingdom Viridiplantae; phylum Streptophyta; class Magnoliopsida; order Apiales; family Apiaceae; genus Heracleum; species Heracleum sosnowskyi. Next base: position 18,947,549 of record CM061237.1, read on the forward strand.
ACAAGCTAGACCTTCAAACCACTATGTTGAGGATAACTTCACGGAGGATTACTCAATTAAGGGGAAGAAGGGAACAGTGGAAACAACAACTATTCCAGTGAGGCAATATTGGACTGAGGAACTTGTTGAAGAAGAAGAAACTAAAGAGGTGTTTGAATTCATGCATGAGCCAGTAATAGAAGAGCATGAACAATACTATCCGGAGCCGATTGAACATCCAATCTTTAATGATAGTATGGAAGAAGCAAACCCTCTAACAATTGAACAAGAAGCTGCCTTGTAAAGTTTAAAAGCTGAAAGAACAGAAAGAGAAGCAAGGCAAGCTCAGAAGGAAAAACACCAAACAGTTCAGAGAAGTGAAAAGCTGAAAAGGTTCAAGATGTATAATGAGATAAGGAAGAAGAATTTGATAGATTTGGCACAAAAGCAAGGAAAGGACTGGGAGATGGCTTATAAAACATTTTGCGGAGTTGAAGACGGATAAGAAGTCAACGACAATGCTGATGTGGACGTGATCATTCAGGACATAAGAAGTGCAAATCAGGACACTCGGACTTATTTCACTGCATTGAGACAATCTCTTATCTACCTGAAGGCTGGAGTTAAAGCAAATGGTGCCTGGAACATAATGATTAGTTTCTTCAATAGAGGTACATTTGTAATATCCACAAAGTTTTTCGAGCAAAGAACATACACAGAACTGCATGTGATACTTATCAATCTATTTTACTTTAATTAATTTCGTGTTTCCATTGGTTAGTTGAGTTATCCTCTAGGTATTTGCTTGTCGAACTCTAACAATCAAATAGGGGGAGATTGTAAAGAATAATGTAACATAATATGTAACAGAGATAACTACAACTCAACAAAGGAACAAGACAGACTATAATATTAACTGAAGCACAGGAATCCAGAAGAATAGAAGAAACGGTAAACTCAAAAAATCAAAATATGGTATGTATTCTTGAAGTCCATAAACAGGTCACGGAGGGAAGTTCATTAATATGTTCAAGCCTCAGTGACAAATAAAGAATCAAGATTTTCAAGACTACAGAAGTATTTGAATGATAAAGAGTTAGTACCAGAGGATTTCAGTGATTTTATAATGAAGCAACCAGAAAGAAGACAAGGCTGTCGCGTGCCTATCAAATAATAATATCTAAAAAATCCTTCTAACTATGTAGTAGGGCAAGTCAGAGTCGATGTAACAGCCCCAAATCCGGGGTCAGGGATTTAGAGTAGTCACGATCCACTTACTTCTTGCCTTGCCTGCTTTACTCACAATAGACACAATTCATCTGCTTATGACCCCACAATGTATATATCTCTCACACACACACAGGTTAGAGTCTCAGAAACGACACAAATATGTTGCCCAGTAAATAACAATTGTAGAAGGGGGTTGAATACAATTGTATAAGATTCTCGACTTTATATAACACAAATATGAAAGATCAATAACAATAACAATAACAGCTTTATTAACTTTGATATAAAACTGTTACAAACTCTCTTAAGAAATTCTGATGTTCTTAAGAGCTGCTAGCTTACAAAAACTCTCTCAAGAAATTCTGTTCTTAAGAGCTTCTCTCCGATTATGTTCTCTCTTGAATGAATACATAAATCGAAACCAAAACTGTGTTTATATAGTGCACACAGCTTCTCTATCAATAACAAGATAAGTCCTAATCATAACAAAGATAGAAACATATCTTTAATCGATAGCTGCATTCTACAAACCAGGAACAAACTTCCATGTTTATCTAGACTCCAAATATAACTCGAAGTAGGAATCCTGATCAGCTTCAAGTCCTGATGATCAAACCTGATCATAGTCTGAGTAGGAATCCTGATGATCAATAAGATACTGACGCTTGATCAAATACTGATGACCATGCAATACTGATGACGTCAGCAATCCTGATCAGTTGAGTCTAGCTTCTGACGATCATTGAATTCTGATCTAACAATCTCCCCCAATCTCATACTTTGTGAAATAAAGTATAGATTCCAAATATTCAATGATGTCAAAAACATGTATCAAAATGTACGAGTATCTTCAGAAACAACTTATCTGTTTAAGCTTTTTGATAGAACAGATTCATCTTCAAGAAGTTGGATAATAAACTTTCTTCTTTTTCTTCAAGAATTTGAATCAGTCTTTCCTTAAGATTTCTGAGTTCTTCATCTTCCTCATTAATCTGGTAGATAGCTGCTCTGAGATTCTGTATGGAGCTTTTCTGTAGACTGTGCTCTTCAAGCAAAAGATAAGCAATTTCCTTCCCATCAGGATTGAGAGTAAGTTGGGTCATACCAAAAGTTACTTCTTTAACAGCAGTACCCCTTTGCATTTCCACATCCTGACCTCTTTGATTTAAGTATATGGGAATATAATTACCATCGAAATTACTGTTTCCATCCAGTCTTCTTCTTATAGTTGACAAAATCATGTCAGCCCATACTTTGTACACTTGGTTCTTCCATCTTAACAGATAGTGAACATATTTCAGTTCCTGTGTAGTTTTCATCAGCAGATCTTGAATAGATAGAATCTTCACACTACCATCTTTCATGAAGTACAGAAGCTTTTCTTTCTTTCCAAAACCATCATGACAATCTATAACTATATCAACAGCTAATAAATTGTTCAGATTTTCAGAAGTTAAAGTACCTCCAATTTCAGTTAAGGAGTAAGGATCAACATAAGTCATGTTTAGAAATTCAGCATCCCTGTGTCCAATACCTCCTCTTGTGTAACTTGACATTTGCTTCAGATTCGAAAACATCTTTAACCAGAGTGTTTTTGATCTAGCCATATCAGATAAATCAACAACACTTGAAGCACTTGTAATAATTCCACCAGACTGAAAATTGATAGGTGTATCACAACTTAATGTGCTAATATGTTTCCACTTCTTGTCCTTTTCCTTTTCAAAGGCATAGCTTCTTTCCAGCGAAGATTCTTGTCTGCTTGAGTTCCTCCATTTTCTTTCATTTGAAAGTTTAAGCCTTTGTAGATAGAGATTGAAATCTTCATATGTTCTTTTTGTAATATCTCTTCTTCTGGCTTCTTCTTCTTCATCTACTTCTTTGTTGTGACAATCAACAACAGTAGATAAGATTATCAAATCAACCTTTTGCAGAATTTCAGATTCGTCAGGATCTTGAATATTGTCAGGATTAGAATCTTCAATTTGATTTGTATTGCTGAGAGTTGATTTTCTTGATTTTCTTCTCAATTCAGGTTCTTCTTCAACAATTCCATCATCACCAAAAGTAGATCTGTCAGGAACTACTAGAGTTTGAATAGGTTCAGGAATTTCTTCAATTCTTAACCCTCTAGACCTTGTCTGTCTAGGTAATATTTGAGTTGAAGAACCTCTTTTACTTCTTCTAGCACCTCTCCTACCTCTGCTTCCTCTACCTCTAGCAGGAGCAGTATAGCTTTCCATTGTCTCTCTTTGTAGTCTCAAGAATTCTTCATGTGAGAGATCTGGATATTCTTCACTTGCTGTAGAGAGTGCTTTTCTTGCATATAATTGTTGAACTCTTTTATCAGTGTGATAAAGAGTAACAATTCTACCGTCTTTTGTAGAAAACTTCTGGAATAAATTTGATGCATCTTCAGGATTATCAATAATTACATCTTCATCACCTTCAGGAATTGTAGCAAGAATGTGTCCATGACCAGGTGTCAGGATTTGATCTTCCGTCAGGATCTGAGATTGCACCAATGTTCTTACTGTCTTAACTCCAGAATCAGAAACATGAGTTGACTGCGTTGTTTGACTTTGAGAAGTTTGGATTGTCTTCATAACAACAGCATCAGAGGTTTCTCCTTGTTTCAAATTGTCACCACCATCATCTCCAGTATCATCATCATTATTCCTTAATACTAGATCAGGTGTACATTTTGTCTGAATAACCTTCTCCCCCTTTTTGACATCAGGATTTGACAATAATTGCAAAATTAAGGAAAGAGAGGCTTGAATTTCAGTTACCTTAGTATCCAGAGAATCAATTCTTTGATTGATTGAGGTTTGTTCTGAAACAACAGATTTCACTTGGGATTCCACTACCCTCAGTTGTAAAGTAGTAAGCACCTTTGTAAAATTATTAAAGATATCAGTCCTCACTTTTTCAGTTGAACCCTTGATAGAATCAATCTCACTTTTCAGACTTTTGGATAACAGAGTTGTAGCCTTCAGATGATTCTTCAAGTCTTGATTCTCTATAGACTTCACTGCATTATAGGCATGTTCAATAGCAGAAGAAAAACTGATAGATTCATCAGAATTGTGCCATGAATTGTTCCATTCATTCTGTCTAAATGCCTCTGCAGGATCAAAAGAAGGAGTAGAAAAATCTTGTCTCTGATCTTTCCCAGTGAAAGCATTGCTAGCCATATATGTACTTGATGAACCAAAATTAGTTCCAAGACTGATTTTGAGTGCTGTAGCAAGCTGTTCCTTCTCTTTTCGATTCTCATTATCATCATCACTATCATCAGAAGTATCATCAGCAGTATCATGAGTAATATCAGGATCAGGAATAGCAATACCTTTCAGTTTATCCTGTGGTTCTGAGATAGGATGATCCATTGGTCTTGAACGAAGTGGCTGTATCAAAATAGGTTCATTATCAGGAGCACCACTAGCGTCAGGATGAACATCGTCAGGATTTGATATGCGTGCATCAGTATTTGTTACCAATGGTTCTTGTGGAGCTTGAGGTTCAGAAGCTTCTTCAACACTTTGAGTTAAAGGTTCTTGTGTGCTTCCCTCATTGACAATGTTCTCGACCAATCTTTCAACAGAAGCTGTAGCTTTGCCTGCATCTTCACTTTGAGAAGATGGTTCTTGTGTAGCTGGGATGTTGATGTCTTCATTCTCCCTTTGAGAAAATGGTTCTTGTGTGACCATTCCACTAGCTAAGCCTTCACCCAAACTTTGATTGAGTGGTTCTTGTGTGGCAGGATCAACAGTAGCTGCTGAATTACTCTGAAATTCAGGTTCTTGTGGGCTTGATCCTTTCAGCTTCTTCTGTCTCTGATAGACTAACTCTTCTGCATTCCTCTTTTTCTTTGATGTAGGTGTAGGACCAACCAAGGAAGCAGTTGTAGAAACCTTCTCCCAAGAAATTTCTCTAATCTGAGATGGAGAGGCTGGAGAGTCGGATAGAGAGACAACTTTTGTTGTTGCATCAGGAATACTAACATCAGGATTTGCTAGAGCATCAGGAGTAGATGACTCATCAGGATTTGATGTCTGAATATCAGTATCCTTCATTTGCACTGTCAAAGGAATATGATACCTGCTCTTTGATAATTTCCTTGTCTTTTGTGGTTTTGATAAAGGCACCACAGCTTTAGTAGCAGTATCAGCAACTTCCTTGTTCACATTCATCACAGAGGATATAGGTAAGTCATCCTCTGAATCACTTTCATCAATCAACCTTAACTTCCTTTTCACAGGAACATTCTTAACAACCTTATCAGCTTTCTTCACCAGGACCCCTTGTACACCTCCTTGTATCTTCTTTTTAGTGAGTGGTGTAGAGGAAAAATCCTTTGAACCTGATTGCCTTCCAGACACATCAGTTCTAGCTGATTTCTTTGATTTTACAACTAAAGTCTTTTGAGAGACAGTAGAGGTGGTTGTTAACTGTTTAGACTGTTTAGGTTGCATGCTTGTGTCAGGAACAAGGTGGGTTGGACCTTGCCCCATAGCATTAGAAAGTAGTCCATAACGAGTAGGCATTTTCTGATGTAAGAAAAACCTAACCTCATCAGGAATAAAAGCATTTCCGCACAAAATATTTTGCCATATCAGGATTGAAAAAAAAATATTCAATAAGATTAAAATAAAATTTTATTTAAGAAAACAAAATTTATTTTAACAATCCTGAATAGCGTTTTGGTTTAAGAAAAATAACCAAATTAATGGTCATAGAATTAAAACACGCTTACCAGCAAACGAGGCAAAAATATTTATGGAAAACCGAACCGTCTCATCGAGATTGTAGAAATGACCTGCACCCTTAATACACATTCTCTATAAAAGAGAACTGTTAAGCATAATCATCATATATCTATTAAAACACAAACCCTCTCCAGAGAAAAACTTACGAAAACCCTTCACCTTCTTTGTTTTTCAATGGCTGCCAACAATCAAAACAACATACCTGATGAAGAACTTGATAGAATTTGGCAACAAATGGATGAGGCTCTTGCTGAGATGGAGCCACAACCAGTTCCTGACCCTCAGGAACATGAAGCGTTTATAAACGCAATGTTTGATGTGGTTTGGCACAACTTCCTGCAAGCCAATCCGAACTGGAATCCGCTTGATAACCTCATCTATGAAGAGGATGAGGATGATGAAGAGGATGAGGATGAAGATGATGAAGAGCTCGTCCGAGAGCTTGAGAAACGTAAGAAGAGAGTCCGTGATGCTTGTATGTCATGCAAGTTGGAGGCACGGAGGCGTCCCGGTGGTCACGGTGACGATCCGCCTTCAAGTAAATCAGCTCCTCTTCTTGTCTCTTAAGGATGGAACAAGAGACCTTCCAGTTCTGATGAACTGTGAAGCTGCTCAGGAGCATTCATGCTAATTTGCAGGGCACGTGTTCATGCTTATCTGTAAAGCACGAGTTCCTGAGTAGAAAATAGACTAGGAAAACAATTATGTAATTTCCATATTTCATGTAATGTATCTTCAAGTATTAATGAAATTTGTCTATTTGCTCAATTGTTTTCTTCCTGTTCTTGCCTGCAAAATTTGTTAGTAACACTGCATTTGATACATATAGATATGATAAATAATAAACTCTGATAATAATGACATTGATAATTAAGACTGAAAACTTAATCAAAGACTAAGTAATAATCTAATTGTCCAGAGTTTACCAGGAGTGTTGATGACAAATTAGCATAGAACCTCTGGTTTTCATACCAGCTTCAATCATCTGAGCATCAGGATTTGACCAGTTGACTTCCTGTCAGGATTGAGTCCTATCAGGATTTGATCAAAGATACATACCTTTCTGAATAACCATCAGGATTTGACAGTTATCAGGATTTCCTCTCTGTAGCTTTCCCTCAGAAATTCTCAAAATTCATCATTCCAAGTTCATTCACCAACTTATTGAAAGTAGCTTCAGGTAGTGGCTTGGTGAATATATCAGCTAGTTGTTGATCAGTAGGAACAAAGTGAAGTTCAATTGTTCCTTCCAGAACCTGTTCTCTTATAAAGTGATATCTGATACTTATGTGTTTAGTAAGAGAATGCTGAACTGGATTTCCTGTCATTGCAATAGCACTTTGGTTATCACAATAAATAGGGATTTTTGAGTATGACAGGCCATAATCTAACAACTGATTTCTCATCCACATTATCTGAGCACAACAACTTCCTGCAGCAATGTACTCAGCTTCTGCAGTTGAAGTGGAAATAGATTTCTGCTTTTTACTGAACCATGAAACTAGTCTTCCACCCAAACACTGACAACTTCCTGAAGTACTTTTCCTGTCTATTTTGCATCCTGCAAAATCAGCATCTGAATAACCACACAACCCAAAATCTGATTCCCTTGCATACCAAAGGCCAAGTGAAGGAGTGCCTTTGAGATATCTGAAAATTCTTTTGACTGCAATCAGATGTGGTTCTCTATGTTTTGCTTGAAATCTTGCACATAGACAGGTTGCAAACATGATATCTGGTCTACTGGCAGTGAGATACAATAAAGAGCCAATCATTCCTCTGTAGTGAGTTACATCTACCTCTTCACCTTGATCAGGATCAAGTTTGGTAGCTGTAGCTATGGGAGTTGAAGCAGGAGTACTGTCTTGCATGTTAAACCTAGTCAGTAAATTCCTTGTGTATTTAGACTGATTAATAAAAATCCCTTCATCAGTCTGTTTAACTTGAAGACCCAGAAAGTAACTCATTTCTCCCATCATGCTCATTTGATATCTTGACTGCATAAGCTTGGAAAACTTTTCACACAGCTTATTGTTTGTTGACCCAAAAATGATATCATCAACATAAATCTGAACTAACAGTAACTCCTTACCATGATTCAAATAAAATAGAGTTTTATCAATTGCACCTCTTTTGAATCCACTTTCCAGTAAGAATTGAGCTAAGGTTTCATACCATGCTCTTGGAGCTTGCTTTAGTCCATAAAGTGCCTTATCCAGTCTGTAGACATGATCTGGATATGTAGGATCAATGAAACCAGGAGGTTGTTCAACATAAACTTCTTCCTCCAGTTCACCATTTAAGAAAGCACTTTTAACATCCATCTGGAAAACCTTGAATTTCTTATGTGCTGCATAAGCAAGAAATATCCTGATGGCTTCTAGTCTTGCAACAGGAGCAAAAGTTTCATCATAGTCAATTCCCTCTTGTTGGGAATACCCCTTTGCAACTAGTCTAGCTTTATTTCTGATAATGACTCCATCAGAATCAGTCTTGTTCTTGAAAATCCACTTTGTACCAACAATTGATCTATTCTTTGGTCTTGGTACCAGTTTCCAGACTTCATTCCTTTCAAATTCATTCAGTTCTTCTTGCATTGCAGTAACCCAATCAGCATCTTTAAGTGCATCTTCAACTTTCTTAGGCTCCTCCTTGGATAGAAAGTTATTATATAAACATTCATTCTGAGTTGCACTTCTTGTTTGAACACCTGCATCAGGATCTCCAATTATCAAATCAGGAGTATGATCTTTTGTCCATTTCCTTGCTGGTGTCAAATTGTTTCTTGAAGTAGATGCTCCCCCTGGATTGGTGTTATCTTGATTGAAAGAATTTGATTGATTTGAAGCTCTCCCTGAATTATTGCTATGCCCTCCTGATGTGTTATCAGGATCTTCACTTGAATCAGTATCTGAAGAATTCTGTCCTGATGATTGAGTTGACTCTGAACTTGTAGTTGAATGCCGTTGCTCCCCCTCAACATTAGCACTACTAGTTGTATCACTGTTGTTTGTATCATCAGTATTAGCACCATCAGTATCTGGTGTGTCATCAGGATTTGGTGACCCGTCAGTACTGGATGAATGGACAGCTTCTGATTCACTTTCTTCAGGTTCCTTGGAAGCTTCATTTTCAAATAACAACCTATCATGCGAGTCTTCAATGATTCCAGTTATCTTCTTATCATCAAAAGATACATGAATTGACTCCATGACAGTTCTTGTTCTCAAATTAAAAACTCTGAAGGCTCTTGATGTAGGATAACCTATGAATATTCCTTCATCAGCCTTTGTTTCAAATTTCCCTAGCTGTTCAGGATGAGTTCTGAGAACAAAACATTTACAGCCAAACACATGCAAATGCTTCAGACTTGGTTTCTTCTCCTTGAGTGACTGATAAGGAGTAACACCATGCCTGTTTATCAATGTGAGATTTTGTGTATAGCATGCTGTGTTGACTGCTTCTGCCCAGAAATATGTAGGTAATTTAGCTTCTTCCAACATAGTTCTGCCAGCTTCAATAAGAGTTCTATTCTTCCTTTCTACTACTCCATTTTGCTGAGGTGTGCCAGGAGCAGAGAATTGTTGAATGATTCCTTTGTATTTGCAGAACTCTTCCATCTTTGAATTCTTAAATTCAGTACCATTATCACTTCTCAGTATCTTGACTTTGTACTTTGTGGTTGTCTCAATCATCCTCACATGATCCAACAGAACTTCAGGAGTTTCATCTTTTCTGTGCAGAAAATACACCCAGGTGAATCTAGAATATTCATCAACAATTACAAGAGTGTACCTTTTCTTACTGATGGACATGATGTTGACTGGACCAAACAGATCAAGATGTAGCATGTGATATGGTTCTTCAATAGAGGATTCTGATTTACTCTGGAATGATGTCCTTCTTTGTTTTGCTTTTTGGCATGCATCACAGAGTCCATCAGGTGTATATAAAACATTAGGTAATCCTCTTACTAACTCTTTCTTAACCAACTCATTGATGTTGCTGAAGTTGAGATGAGAAAGCTTCTTGTGCCAATTCCAACTTTCATCTACTGAAGCTTTACTGATGAAACATGTAGGGGAGCCATCAGTATCTGAGAGAATGTTGGCTTCATATATGTTACCATGCCTGTAGCCAGTTAGTGCTATCTTCCCTGTTGCTTTACTGACTACTTCACAATGTGTGGAATAGAAATTGACATGATAACCTCTGTCAGTGATTTGACTAATACTCAACAAGTTGTGTTTTAGTCCCTTCACTAGAGCTACTTTTTCAATGATGACATTTCCAATGATTATATTGCCATATCCCAAGGTTTGTCCAATGTTGCCATCTCCATAAGACACAGTTGGGCCAGCTTTTTCTTCATATTCTGATAACAGGGCTTTGTTTCCAGTCATGTGCACAGAACATCCACTATCCATGACTAACACATTTTTCCTTTTACCCTGCATCAGAATAGAAACACACTAGTTAGAACACTTAGGAACCCATACATGTTGGGTTCCTTTCTCATGCAATTTATTAATTTTAGCAGCAGAAGACTTTCTGATTTTAGCAGTCCTGACAGGATTTACTCCATCAGGATTTGCTTTGTCAGCATCAGTATTAGCAAAAGCATGCTTCATTATGACATTTTTAGTTCTATCAGACTTTGTACTACTTTCAAACTTAGGCAATGGATCATAAAAGTTATAGTACAAATCATGATACTCTTTACATGTATAAATAGAATGCCATAGACTACCACAATGAAAACAGGACTTCTGCGGTTTATAGAGTACTGATCTATTCCTAACATCAGACTTAGGAATATCAGTAATCTTCTTCTTACTCTTCTTACAATCAATAGCAAGATGATTAGAGTTACCACAGTTAAAACAACACTTTCTAGGTGCATTTGGGATATACTTATAACCATTCTCTTTATTGATCCCAACTTTACCATTCCTGTTTCTCTTAACAGTAGCTTCCTTTTTCTTATCTGTAACCTCACAGATTTTATCTTTAAGCTGTTTCTGAGACAATAGATCTAGATTCTTAGTGACTTTGTTCATGACAGTTTTAGACTTTATAATTTTAATTCCTTGAGTAGAAGAAGATCCCTTTTCAAAAGTAGAATTGGAATCCTTACCAAAAACAAAATTAACAGGTGTAATCTTAGATTTGATTGAGTCTATAACATGTCTATAGGTCTTTGGACTGACTGTCTCATCAATGACAATTTTCTCTGCTAATTTCTTATCTTCATCTGACTTATATCCTAGACACTCTTTCCAATTCTTAGAGGTATTAATCTCATGAAATTTCCTACCAGAGTCTGTCCAGGTTCTGATTTTCTCATTAGCATATTCAAGTTCTTTTTCAAGGGAAGTACATTTAGATGTCATCTCTAAGTGCATGTGTTTAGCATTATCACATTCTTTTTGTACTTCTTGCATACGAGAAAATTCAGCTTCTAATATCTCATTCCTCTTTCTAAGGTCAGACATCTCAGATAAGATTCTAGTATTCTCAGCAGTTTGACTTCTAAAGCTAATATGTAATGACTTTAGAAAACGTCTTAACTCAGAAGCATTATCAGTATCAAAATCAAAGATAGTATTTAGTACCTTATCATCAGGAGCAGCAGTTACATCAGCATTGGCCATTAACGCATAGTTGACTACCTCAGTATCAGATTCTGAGGAAGAGTCCATCCAATCCTTGCTTGATGTGATGAGTGCCTTTGTCTTGTTGCATTCAGAAGCAAAGTGACCCATACCATTACACTTGTAGCATCTAACCTTTGACTTGTCAAATTTGCTACCCTTGCTGTCCTTTTTGATATACTTGTCTTTGTCTGCTTTGAAGGTCTTTTTCTGAAAGTTGCCTTGTCTTCTATTCTTCCTGAACTTCATCCTTCTGAAGTTTCTGACAATCATAGCAACCATCTCTTCCATGTCTGAATCAGAAGATTCATCACCAGTATTGGCATCAGGATTGCCATCAGTATCTGATGAAGAGTCGTCAGGATCTGACTCAGCTACTCTTGCTTTCCTTCTAGAGACCTCCATAGCTTTCCCTTTTGATTTTGCTTCTACATTCAAAGCAATTGACTTTGCCTTGCTGCTTTTCTTGTTCTTTCTCTGTTGAACTTCAAGATCATGAGTTCTTAGCATCCCATAGATCTCATCAAGAGACACAATGTTCAGATCATACTGGTGTCTAATGATTGAGGTCTGAGTATCCCATTCTTCAGGTAAAGCTCTAAGAAATTTGGTGTTTGAATCTTCAGTTTCATATACTTTGTCAACTAAGGATAAGCTGTTCAATAGTGTCAGGAATCTATCATATAGCTCAGTCAGGCTCTCTTCAGGTCTTGCATCGAATTGTTCATATTCTTGAATCAAAAGAGCCCTTCTGTTTTTCTTGACAAATGCAGATCCCTGGCACTGAGTTTCCAAAGTATCCCAGATTTCCTTTGAAGACTTGCATGCAATCACTCTGTTTGACATAACAGCATCAAGACCATTGTGCAAGATATTCTTTATCTTTGGTTCTCTGAGTACATGAGCTTTTTCTTCTGGAGTCCATTCAGATTTAGCTTTGACCACATAATGTTCTGGTACAGTATCTGTTCGTTCTACGAACTTTGTTGGTATATATGGTCCATCACGAATCCTGTCCAGATTGTCAGGATCCATAGCCTCCAGGTACATCAGCATCTTTACCCTCCATGTGGGATATTCTGATATCTTCAAGATGGGAATCTTCATGCTTTCATACTTGGTTGTCGACATCTTTAGATCGTATCTGATTCAGAATTAAATCAGTTTGCTCTGATACCAATTGTTGCCCAGTAAATAACAATTGTAGAAGGGGGTTGAATACAATTGTATAAGATTCTCGACTTTATATAACACAAATATGAAAGATCAATAACAATAACAATAACAGCTTTATTAACTTTGATATAAAACTGTTACAAACTCTCTTAAGAAATTCTGATGTTCTTAAGAGCTGCTAGCTTACAAAAACTCTCTCAAGAAATTCTGTTCTTAAGAGCTTCTCTCCGATTATGTTCTCTCTTGAATGAATACATAAATCGAAACCAAAACTGTGTTTATATAGTGCACACAGCTTCTCTATCAATAACAAGATAAGTCCTAATCATAACAAAGATAGAAACATATCTTTAATCGATAGCTGCATTCTACAAACCAGGAACAAACTTCCATGTTTATCTAGACTCCAAATATAACTCGAAGTAGGAATCCTGATCAGCTTCAAGTCCTGATGATCAAACCTGATCATAGTCTGAGTAGGAATCCTGATGATCAATAAGATACTGACGCTTGATCAAATACTGATGACCATGCAATACTGATGACGTCAGCAATCCTGATCAGTTGAGTCTAGCTTCTGACGATCATTGAATTCTGATCTAACAAAATACCACAATTGCGGAATAAATAATCTTTATTACAATACCCAAATGTCTTTTGAATTTGCTACTGATACAACTCCTAAGTAATGGTACATTACCAACTTAGCCTTGTAATACTTACCACCCTCTCATACCATTCATATCTATACATAAGATGAATTCCAAAAGCTCCAGCTTGATCTGACTGGTTCACACTACTTCCAGGATCACTGCTAGAAACTGTTCATGAGAATGCCTTGTGCTTACCACTCGCTTGAAGGATGTGTGCCGAATCCTTGGTATCCTGCTTCGCTGCTATATAATTTTTATAAAACAATAGCAAGAGTGATGATAAGTGGATTTCATATCTACTTGGAACGCTCTAAAACGACTTAAATTGATTGTTTGTACTCAAGTACGTGGTGTTTTTAATGTGTTTTGTGTTAGATTGTGCAGAGTTGTTTCGTTAGCAGAGTTGTGGAGCTAAGTTGGTTATACGGTGGTGATTGAACTTCCTTGTGAAAGCTTAGGAGTTACGAGACGAGAGAGCGCGAGGAAAGTCAAGAAAATGAGAAGTGAAGAAATCTGTCAGAGGGTCAAGCGCGCCCGCGCCCAAACAAGCGCGCCCGCGCCCTAGTGGAATCCTGTGAAGCGCGCCCGCGCCCTAGGACGCGCGCCCGCGCTTGGTGGAATGCTGGAAAAGTCAATTTCAATTCTGATATAGAAACCAGCAGAGACCAGTCAACCCTGAGACCTATATAAACCATTGGTGGACGATTTCAGAGACATATATCTTGATATCTTGACATACATTCATTCATACACATCCATCCACCGGCAAGGAGAACAAGAAGACGGCTGATTACGAAGATCTACTTTTCAATTTATCTTTGTATTCTTCTAATTAGGTGATACTTTGGATTCTCGTTTGTTTCTTCATAAACCCTAGTACTTTTATTTATTATTCCAGACATATTTATTATCATGTTTTCATCAAAACCCACGATGATGAACGGTTCAATTATGAACTAATCGTTGTCGTGGGATTCTAACGGATTTATTTATGGATTTTAGTAGTTAATTGTTTTAAAGATGTGTGTGTGATGGCTAATTGATTTCCTAGTTTGGTTGTGCTTATTCTTCTTGGATGAGTAGCTAACATCTAAGTTGTTTGTTAATCTCTATTGATTTCGAAAGTGGATATAGAGGTTTAGAACTTGCCATGCTAGCATAGGTTTATGTATGTTTGTCATTCATGATTCGTAGGTAATTTTAACCATCTTACCTGCCCTATGTAATCTGAATGGATAACTTACTCGTTAAACCGTTATGTTTTCAAATCTTATAGACATATAGGGTCTAAGCATAATTGGTGTCTGCCCAACTTTTATCTCTTTTGTGGATGTTTGAGTGGTTTGGTATACGTATACTGAAAGGTAGCGTGTACTGATTTCGTGTTATCCGATTAGTTGTCACAACCGTCACATGCATTGATTAAAGACAAAAGACTCTAGATGAAGTATTTAATGAAGTTAGGATCCCATGTTTTATTCTCATAAGTAATTCAACAACAATCTCTTTAGTTAATTATAATCTTGTTGCGTCGATTAGTTAATTTAGTTAATCAAAACACAACTTTGACACTTGTCTTAGCATTGAACAATAGCCATACATTGTTGCATAAGTGCATAACTATAGTAACCAAAGCAGTCTCTGTGGGAACAAACTCTACTTATTCTTATATTACTTGTGACCGCGTACGCTTGCGTGATTTTGTGTGAACAAGGTTTTGGCGCCGCTGCCGGGGACTCGGTGTTATTTATATAGTTTATGTGCTTGTCATCAGTGGTCGTTAAAGTTCACTGACTCGGATTATACTCATCAATTTTAGTTTGTTTGGTGTGTTTCAGATACTTTAGTGAGCGTGTATGCGAACACGTTCTCAATATCGGAAAGAAGAACTTGAATTGAATCTAGTTATGGGAGAACCAGTAGCAGAAACGAAGGCTTTGAAGGACTATTCTCAGCCAAAGATCAATGACATTCAATCTAGCATTGTCAGGCCAGCCATCTTGGCTAATACTTTTGAAATCAAGCCTGGCACGATTCAGATGGTGCAGAATTCAGTTCAGTTTGGGGGTGCTCCAACGGAAGATCCTAATATGCATATTAGGGATTTCATTGAGATTTGCGACACCTTCAAGTTCAACGGAGTGTCGGAAGATGCTGTGAAGCTGAGACTTTTCCCATTTTCTCTGAGGGATAAGGCTAAAGGCTGGTTGCACTCTTTACCAGCAGGTTCTATTACTACATGGGAGGATCTTGCTCAGAAGTTTCTCACTAAATTCTTCCCGATGGCTAAAACAGCAACAATCAGGAATGCTCTTACTCAGTTTGCACAGCATTCTGGAGAAACTTTATGTGAAGCTTGTGAGCGTTACAAGGAGATGCTTAGGAAGTGTCCTCATCATGGAATGCCTGATTGGATGGTGATCAATTGTTTCTATAATGGTCTGGGAGGTCAATCACGACCAATGCTTGATGCAGCATCAGGTGGAGCTCTTTGGGCTAAAAGCTACGATGAAGCTTATGAACTTATTGAGATGATGGCTGCTAATGAATACCAGAATCCAACTCAGAGGTTATCACAAGGCAAGGTAGCAGGAATTCTGGAAGTGGATGCAGCCACGGCAATAGCAGCTCAGCTAAAGGCTCTGTCTATGAAGGTGGATTCCTTGTCTAACTTTGGAGTTCAGCAGGTGGCTAGTGTGTGTGAGCTATGTGCAGGTGCACATGACATGACTCAGTGTGCCATATCTAGTGAATCGGCACAGTTTGTGAGCAATTTCCAGAGACCACAGCAGCCAGTGCCTAACACCTATCATCCAAATAACAGGAACCATCCGAATTTCAGCTGGAGTAACAATCAGGGAGGCCAGCAACAACCACAATAGCCGTATCAGCAGTATCAAGGTCAACAATTTGGAGCTAAGCCATTCAACTCTTCTGGTTTTCAGCAGCAGTATGCTCCAAGGCAACCGTATCAACCACGAGGGTTTCAACAACCGTCTCATGGCAATGCTGGTCAGTCGTCCAATGAAAAATCTGAATTGGAGGAATTGAGGCTAATGTGCAAGAGCCAAGCTGTTTCCATCAAGACTCTGGAGAATCAAATCGGTCATATTGCCAATGCCTTGTTGAATAGACCACAGGGAACTCTCCCTAGTGATACGAAAGCTAATCCTGGCAGAAGAGAGGTCAAGGAACATGTAAAAGCAGTTACCTTACGATCCGGAAAGGTTACGAGTGAGCAGAATTCAGAAACGGCAGAAAACGAAAAATTTTTGAATTCCTAGCAGAAGCTCGAGTGCGCCCGCGCCTGACATTCTGCCAGAAGTTGAAGAAAAAGAGGAAAAAGCAAGTTTGGGGGGAAACGAAGCGGAAAAGCGTGACCATTCTACTGAGAAATCTGTTTCGAAGCAAAGTACAGTGACCAAGGAGGTCTATCCTCCTCCGCCATTCCCTAAACGACTTCAGAAGCAGAAGTTGGACAAGCAGTTTGCTAAGGTTCTCGAAGTTTTCAAGAAGTTGCATATCAATATACCTTTTGCGGAAGCTTTAGAATAGATGCCGAGCTACGCAAAGTTCATGAAGGGTATTCTATCTCGGAAATTGAAACTCGAGGAGTTGGAAACCGTTGCTTTGACAGAAGAATGTAGTGTTATCCTACAGCAGAAGTTACCTCCTAAACTCAAGGATCCAAGGAGTTTCACCATACCATGCAGCATCGGCAATCTATCTTTCAACAAGTGCTTGTGTGACTTGGGAGCTAGTATCAATTTGATGTTGTTGTCTGTATTCATGCAACTTGGGCTGCCGGAGCCTAAACCTACTACTATGTCCTTATAGCTGGCTGATAGGTCGGTCACATATCCTAGAGGCATAGTAGAGGATGTCTTGGTTAAGGTGGATAAGTTTATCTTCCCTGCGGATTTTGTTATTTTGGACTTCGAGGAGGATAAGAGGATTCCTATTATCTTGGGAAGACCGTTCTTGGCAACAGGCCGTACTTTGATAGATGTGCAGCAAGGAGAGCTCACAATGAGAGTGCATGACCAGAATGTCACCTTCAATGTTTTCAATGGAATGAAATTTCCTACAGAGGAGGAAGAATGCTTCAAGGGGGACTTGGTCGAGTCTACAGTTTACACAGAGATTGAGCACTTGCTAAGGTTAGATACTTTGGAGAAGGTACTGACGGGGGATTCTGATTCTGAAGATGAAGAAAGAGAAGAGCAATTGAGGTTCTTGAATGCATCCCCTTGGAAAAGAAAGACTGATATGCCATTTGATTCTCTTGGCATAGCTGAGCTGAAGAAATCTGAGGAGCGTCTCAAACCATCTATTGAAGAAGCTCCGACACTTGAACTCAAACCACTACCAAAGCACTTGAGGTATGCTTTTTTGAGGTGATGCATCTACGTTACCTGTGATTATTGCATCTAACTTGTCAGGTGGTGAAGAAGAAAAACTTTTGCGAATTTTGAGAGAGTTCAAGTCAGCAATTGGTTGGACCATAGCGGATATCAAGGGAATCAGCCCTTCGTATTGCATGCATAAGATTCCGCTTGAACCAGGTAGTAAACCAACTGTGGATCCTCAGAGGCGGCTGAATCCTATCATGAAAGAGGTGGTGAAGAAAGAAATCCTTAAGTGGCTGGATGCAGGAATCATCTATCCTATTTCAGACAGTTCATGGGTGAGTCCAGTGCAATGTGTGCCTAAGAAAGGAGGCATGACAGTAGTTGCTAACGAAAAGAATGAGCTTATCTCTACCCGTACAGTTACAGGGTGGAGAATTTGCATGGACTACCGAAAGCTGAATAAAGCCACCAGAAAAGATCACTTTCCTCTTCCATTCATTGACCAGATGCTAGACAGGTAGGCTGGTCATGAATTCTATTGCTTACTTGATGGTTATTCAGGGTACAACCAAATTTGTATTGCTCCAGAAGATCAAGAGAAGACTACTTTCACATGTCCTTTTGGCACTTTTGCGTTCCATCGCGTTTCTTTCGGACTCTGTGGTGCACCTGCTACCTTTCAGAGGTGTATGATGGCCATATTCTCATATATGATTGGCATTAATGTGGAAGTGTTTATGGATGACTTCTCAGTGTTTGGAACTTCTTATGATGAGTGTTTAAAGAATCTGGGCATGGTGTTGAAAAGATGTGTTGAGACCAATCTGGTGCTCAACTGGGAAAAATGTCACTTCATGGTGCAAGAAGGAATCATTCTTGGGAATAAGGTATCCAGCAAGGGGCTTGAAGTGGATAAAGCCAAAGTGGAGACGATTGAAAATCTTCCTCCACCAATTTCAGTTAAGGGAATTCGCAGTTTTCTTGGTCATGCGGGTTTCTATCGGCGATTCATTCAGGATTTCTCCAAAATCTCTAAACCCTTATGTAATTTGTTGTAAAAGGATGTTCCTTTCAAGTTTGATGAAGATTGCTTGGCTGCTTTCGAGCTGTTGAAGAAGAAGTTGACTTCAGCACCTATTATTACTGCACCTGATTGGAGTGAACCGTTTGAGTTGATGTGTGATGCTAGTGACTATGCGGTGGGAGCTGTCCTTGGACAAAGAAAGAACAAGGTGTTCCATATGATTTTCTATGCTAGCAAAACCCTCAACGATGCGCAGCTGAATTACACTACTACAGAAAAGGAACTTTTGGCAATTGTGTACAGTTTCGAGAAATTCAGGTCTTATTTGCTTGGGACTAAGGTAGTAGTCTATACTGATCATGCAGCCATTCGATATCTAATTTCGAAGAAAGATTCAAAGCCTCGGTTGATTCGTTGGGTTCTTTTGCTCCAAGAATTTGATTTGGAGATTAAAGACAGAAAGGGTACTGAAAACCAGGTGGCAGATCATTTGTCACGTTTGGAAGACCACGGTATGGATTCAAGGGATAAAACTGTAATCAATGAATCTTTTCCCGATGAGCAACTTTTTGGGGTGCAAGATGAAGAACCATGGTTTGCAGATATTGTGAACTATCTTGTGAGTAATGTCATCCCTGCTGAATTCTCTTATGCTCAAAGGAAGAAGTTTCTACATGATGTAAGGTGGTACCGTTGGGACGAGCCATTCTTATTCAGGCAAGGAGCTGATCAGATGTTAAGAAGATGCATTCCCTATAGTGAAACTGAGGGTGTTTTGCGAGATTACCATTCCACCACTTATGGAGGCCATTATGGTGGAGAGAAGACAGCTACTCGAGTACTTCAGGCAGGATTCTACTGGCCAACTCTGTTTAAAGATGCACACCAGTTTGTGTTGAGATGTGATCGATGCCAAAGGGTTGGTAATATCTCTAGAAGGAATGAGATGCCTCTTAATATGTTGCTTGAAGTGGAGATTTTCGATGTGTGGGGAATCGATTTTATGGGACCGTTTGTTTCGTCTTGTAATAATCAGTACATACTGTTAGCTGTGGATTACGTTTCTAAATGGGTCGAGGTGAAGGCTTTACCGACCAATGATGCTAAAGTGGTGCTGAATTTTCTGCATAAGCAAATTTTCACTCATTTTGGAACTCCGAGGGTAATTATCAGTGATGAGGGTACGCATTTTTGCAACCGCAAGTTTACAGCCTTAATGGCTAGGTATAATATCAATCATCGGGTTGCTACTGCCTATCACCCTCAAACAAACGGTCAAGCAGAAGTGTCTAACAGGGAGATTAAGCGTATTCTAGAGAAAGTGGTAAATCCTTCGAGGAAGGATTGGTCGTTGAAGCTAGATGAAGCTGTTTGGGCTTCCAGGACGGCTTACAAGACTCCGTTGGGTACGTCACCGTTTCAGCTGGTGTATGGTAAGGCTTGTCATTTGCCGGCCGAGCTAGAGCATAAGGCATATTGGGCATTGAAGAAGTTGAATTTCGATTTGTCAGCTGCTGGTGAGAAAAGAATGCTTCAGATTAACGAGTTGGATGAGTTTCGGCTACAGGTTTATGAAAATCACAAGTTATACAAGGAGAAGGTCAAGAGATGGCATGATAAGAAGTTGGTGCACAAGTCATTTGTACCTGGCCAGCTAGTTTTGCTTTTCAACTCTCGTCTCAAACTCTTTCCTGGAAAACTTAAGTCAAGGTGGTCGGGGCCATTCACGGTCAAAACAGTGTTTCCACATGGTGCAGTGGAAGTTTATGATAAGTCACCGGACGAAGCATTCAAGGTCAATGGTCAGAGGTTGAAACCGTATTTTGGTGAACGGGTGAATCGCGAGGCGGAGACCGCGGTTCTTGTTTCAGCTGATTAAGGAGTCGGAATCACGTCAAGCTATTGACGTAAAACGAGCGCTTCATGGGAGGCAACCCATGTTATTGTTGTAAGTATTTTTCTGTTTCTTTTTAAAAAAAAAATGAAAAAAAAAAAAATCAGAAATTTTTTTTGTTGCCCAGTAATAATCTATTGTAGAAGGGGGGTTGAATACAATAGAGTAAGATAATCGACTTCTTAATGTATATATCACAAATATGAAAAGAAAGATAACAGCTTTATTAAATCTGATATAAAACTGTTACAAACTCTCTCAAGAAATTCTGATGTTCTTGAGAGCTGCTAGTTTACAAAAACTCTCTCAAGAAATTCTATGTTCTCGAGAGCTGCTATTCGATTATGTTCTCTCTCGAATGAATACATAAATCGAAACCAAGACTGTGTTTATATAGTGCACACAGCTTCTCTATCAATAACAAGATAAGTTCTAATCAATAACAAAGATATAAACCTATCCTTAATCGATAGCTACATTCTACAAACCAGGAACAAATAGAATAAACTTCCATGTTTATCTAGACTCCAAATATAACTCGAAGTAGGAATCATGATCAGCTTCAAGTTCTGATGATCAATCCTGATCATAGTCTGAGTAGGAATCCTGATGATCAATAAGATACTGACTCTTGATCAAATACTGATGACCATGCAATACTGATGACGTCAGCAATCCTGATCAGTTGAGTCTAGCTTCTGACGATCATTGAATTCTGATCTAACAATCTCCCCCAATCTCATACTTTGTGAAATAAAGTATAGATTCCAAATATTCAATGATGTCAAAAACATGTATCAAAATGTACGAGTATCTTCAGAAACAACTTATCTGTTTAAGCTTTTTGATAGAACAGATTCATCTTCAAGAAGTTGGATAATAAACTTTCTTCTTTTTCTTCAAGAATTTGAATCAGTCTTTCCTTAAGATTTCTGAGTTCTTCATCTTCCTCATAAATCTGGTAGATAGCTGCTCTGAGATTCTGTATGGAGCTTTTCTGTAGACTGTGCTCTTCAAGCAAAAGATAAGCAATTTCCTTCCCATCAGGATTGAGAGTAAGTTGGGTCATACCAAAAGTTACTTCTTTAACAGCAGTACCTCTTTGCATTTCCACATCCTGACCTCTTTGATTTAAGTACATGGGAATATAATTACCATCGAAATTAATGTTTCCATCCAGTCTTCTTCTTATAGTTGACAAAATCATGTCAGCCCATACTTTGTACACTTGGTTCTTCCATCTTAACAGATAGTGAACATATTTCAGTTCCTGTGTAGTTTTCATCAGCAGATCTTGAATAGATAGAATCTTCACACTACCATCTTTCATAAAGTACAGAAGCTTTTCTTTCTTTTCAAAACCATCATGACAATCTATAACTATATCAACAGCTAATAAATTGTTCAGATTTTCAGAAGTTAAAGTACCTCCAATTTCAGTTAAGGAGTAAGGATCAACATAAGTCATGTTTAGAAATTCAGCATCCCTGTGTCCAATACCTCCTCTTGTGTAACTTGACATTTGCTTCAGATTCGAAAACATCTTTAACCAGAGTGTTTTTGATCTAGCCATATCAGATAAATCAACAACACTTGAAGCACTTGTAATAATTCCACCAGTCTGAAAATTGATAGGTGTATCACACTTCAGTGTACTTATGTGTTCCCACTTCTTGTCTTTCTCCTTTTCATGAGTGTAGCTTCTTTCAAGTAAAGATTCTTGCCTGCTTGTATTTCTCCATTGTCTTTCATTTGAAACTTTAAGCCTTTGTAGATAGAGATTGAAATCTTCATATGTTCTTTTTGTAATATCTCTTCTTCTGGCTTCTTCTTCTTCATCTACTTCTTTGTTGTGACAATCAACAACAGTAGATAAGATTATCAAATCAACCTCTTGCAGAATTTCAGATTCATCAGGATCTTGAATGATGTCAGGATTAGAATCTTCAATTTGATTTGTATTGCTGAGAGTTGATTTACTTGACTTTCTTCTCAATTCAGGTTCTTCTTCAACAATTCCATCATCACCAAAAGTAGATCTGTCAGGAACTACTAGAGTTTGAATAGGTTCAGGAATTTCTTCAATTCTTAACCCTCTAGACCTTGTCTGTCTAGGTACTGTTTGAGTTGAAGAACCTCTTCTACTTCTTCTAGCACCTCTCCTACCTTTGCTTCCTCTACCTCTAGCAGGAGCAGTATAGCTTTCCATTGTCTCTCTTTGTAGTCTCAAGAATTCTTCATGTGAGAGATCTGGATATTCTTCACTTGCTGTAGAGAGTGCTTTTCTGGCAAATAATTGTTGAACTCTTTTATCAGTGTGATATAGAGTAACAATTCTGCCATCTTTTGTAGAAAACTTCTGGAATAAATTTGATGCATCTTCAGGATTATCAATAATTACATCTTCATCACCTTCAGGAATTGTAGCAAGAATGTGTCCATGACCAGGTGTCAGGATTTAATCTTCCGTCAGGATCTGAGATTGCACCAATGTTCTTACTGTCTTAACTCCAGAATCAGAAACATGAGTTGACTGCGTTGTTTGACTTTGAGAAGTTTGGATTGTCTTCATAACAACAGCATCAGAGGTTTCTCCTTGTATCACTTTGTCACCACCATCATCTCCAGTATCATCATCATTATTTCTTAATACTAGATCAGGTGTACATTTTGTCTGAATAACCTTCTCCCCCTTTTTTGACATCAGGATTTGACAATAATTGCAAAATTAAGGAAAGAGAGGCTTGAATTTCAGTTACCTTAGTATCCAGAGAATCAATTCTTTGATTGATTGAGGTTTGTTCTGAAACAACAGATTTCACTTGGGATTCCACTACCCTTAGTTGTAAAGTAGTAGGCACCTTTGTAAAATTATTAAAGATATCAGTCCTCACTTTTTCAGTTGAGCCCTTGATAGAATCAATCTCACTTTTCAGGCTTTTGGATAACAGAGTAGTAGCCTTCAGATGATTCTTCAAGTCTTGATTCTCTATAGATTTCACTGCATTATAGGCATGTTCAATAGCAGAAGAAAACTGATAGATTCATCAGATTGATGCCATGAATTGTTCCATTCATTCTGTCTAAATGCCTCTGCAGGATCAAAGGAAGGAGTAGAAAAATCTTGTCTCTGATCTTTCCCAGTGAAAGCATTGCTAGCCATATATGTACTTGATGAACCAAAATTAGTTCCAAGACTAATTTTGAGTGTTGTAGCAAGCTGTTCCTTCTCTTTTCGATTCTCATTATCATCATCACTATCATCAGAAGTATCATCAGCAGTATCATGAGTAATATCAGGATCAGGAATAGCAATACCTTTCAGTTTATCCTGTGGTTCTGAGATAGGATGATCCATTGGTCTTGAACGAAGTGGCTGTATCAAAATAGGTTCATTATCAGGAGCACCACTAGCGTCAGGATGAACATCGTCAGGATTTGATATGCGTGCATCAGTATTTGCTACCAATGGTTCTTGTGGAGCTTGAGGTTCAGAAGCTTCTTCAACACTTTGAGTTAAAGGTTCTTGTGTGCTTCCCTCATTGACAATGTTCTCGACCAATCTTTCAACAGAAGCTGTAGCTTTGCCTGCATCTTCACTTTGAGAAGATGGTTCTTGTGTAGCTGGAATGTTGATGTCTTCATTCTCCCTTTGAGAAAATGGTTCTTGTGTGACCATTCCACTAGCTAAGCCTTCACCCAAACTTTGATTGAGTGGTTCTTGTGTGGCAGGATCAATAGTAGCTGCTGAATTACTCTGAAATTCAGGTTCTTGTGGGCTTGATCCTTTCAGCTTCTTCTGTCTCTGATAGACTAACTCTTCTGCATTCTTCTTTTTCTTTGATGTAGGTGTAGGACCAATCAAGGAAGAAGTTGTAGAAACCTTCTCCCAAGAAATTTCTCTAATCTGAGATGGAGAGGCTGGAGAGTCTGATAGAGAGACAACTTTTGTTGTTGCATCAGGAATACTAACATCAGGATTTGCTAGAGCATCAGGAGTAGATGACTCATCAGGATTTGATGTCTGAATATTAGTATCCTTCATTTGCACTGTCAAAGGAATATGATACCTGCTCTTTGATAATTTCCTTGTCTTTTGTGGTTTTGATAAAGGTACCACAGCTTTAGTAGCAGTATCAGCAACTTCCTTGTTCACATTCATCACAGAGGATATAGGTAAGTCATCCTCTGAATCACTTTCATCAATCAACCTTAACTTCCTTTTCACAGGAACATTCTTAACAACCTTATCAGCTTTCTTCACCAGGACCCCTTGTACACCCCCTTGTATCTTCTTTTTAGTGAGCGGTGTAGAGGAAAAATCCTTTGAACCTGATTGCCTTCCAGACACATCAGTTCTAGCTGATTTCTTTGATTTTACAACTAAAGTCTTTTGAGAGACAGTAGAGGTGGTTGTTAACTGTTTAGACTGTTTAGGTTGCATGCTTGTGTCAGGAACAAGGTGGGTTGGACCTTGCCCCATAGCATTAGAAAGTAGTCCATAACGAGTAGGCATTTTCTGATGTAAGAAAAACCTAACCTCATCAGGAATAAAAGCATTTCCGCACAAAATATTTTGCCATATCAGGATTGAAAAAAATATTCAATAAGATTAAAATAAAATTTTATTTAAGAAAACAAACTTTATTTTAACAATCCTGAATAGCGTTTTGGTTTAAGAAAAATAACCAAATTAATGGTCATAGAATTAAAACACGCTTACCAGCAAACGAGGCAAAAATATTTATGGAAAACCGAACCGTCTCCTTGAGATTGTAGAGATGACCTGCACCCTTAATACACATTCTCTATAAAAGAGAACTGTTAAGCATAACATCATTTATTTATTAAAAGCACAAACCCTTTCCAGAGAAAAACTTACGAAAACCTTTCACCTTCTTCGTTTTTCAATGGCTGCCAACAATCAAAACAACATACCTGATGAAGAGCTTGACTTGATTTGGCAACAAATGGATGAGGCTCTAGCAGAGATTGCAGAGCAAGAGGGACCTCAGCCTATTCCTGATCCACAGGAGCATCATGCTTTTGTGAATGCAATGGCTGATGTGCTTCTTCATAACTTCCATCAGGCAAATCCTGATTGGAATCCTCTTGAAAATCTCATCGTTGTCAATGAAGAGGATGAAGACGATTGGGATGATGAAGAGGATGAGGACCTCGTTGAAGAGCGAGAGAGGAGAAGAAAGAAAGTGCGTGATGCAAGTGCTTCATGCACGGTGGAGGCAAGGAAGCATCCCGGTGATCACGATGACGATCCGCCTTCAAGTGCATCAGCTCCTCTTTTTGTCTCTTAAGGATGGAACAAGAGACCTTCCAGTTCTGATGGACTGTGAAGCTGCTCAGGAGCGTTCATGCTAATTTGCAGGGCACGTGTTCCTGAGTAGAAAATAGACTAGGAAAACAAATATGTAATTTCCAATTTTCATTTGTAATTGATATTCAAGAATTAATGAAAATTATCTATTCTCTCAACTGTTTTCTTCCTGTACTTGCCTGCAAAATTTGTTAGTAACACTCATAGTGATATAGAGATGATAAATAATAAACTCTGATAATAATGAAATTGAGATTGATAATTAAGACTGAAAACTTAATCAAAGACTAAGTAATAATCTAATTGTCCAGAGTTTACCAGGAGTGTTAATGACAAATTAGCATAGAACCTCTGGTTTTCATACCAGCTTCAATCATCTGAGCATCAGGATTTGACCAGTTGACTTCCTGTCAGGATTGAGTCCTATCAGGATTTGATCAAAGATACATACCTTTCTGAATAACCATCAGGATTTGACGGTTATCAGGATTTCCTCTCTGTAGCTTTTCCTCAGAAATTCTCAAAATTCATCATTCCAAGTTCATTCACCAACTTATTGAAAGTAGCTTCAGGTAGTGGCTTGGTGAATATATCAGCTAGTTGTTGATCAGTAGGAACAAAGTGAAGTTCAATTGTTCCTTCCAGAACCTGTTCTCTTATAAAGTGATATCTGATACTTATGTGTTTAGTAAGAGAATGCTGAACTGGATTTCCTTATCTGAGCACAACAACTTCCTGCAGCAATGTACTCAGCTTCTGCAGTTGAAGTGGAAATAGATTTCTGCTTTTTACTGAACCATGAAACTAGTCTTCCACCCAAAAACTGACAACTTCCTGAAGTACTTTTCCTGTCTATTTTGCATCCTGCAAAATCAACATCTGAATAACCAGACAACCCAAAATCTGATTCCCTTGCATACCAAAGGCCAAGTGAAGGAGTGCCTTTGAGATATCTGAAAATTCTTTTGACTGTAATCATATGTGGTTCTCTAGGTTTTGCTTGAAATCTTGCACATAGACAGGTTGCAAACATGATATCTGGTCTACTGGCAGTGAGATTCAATAAAGAGCCAATCATTCCTCTGTAGTGAGTTACATCTACCTCTTCACCTTGATCAGGATCAAGTTTGGTAGCTGTAACTATGGGAGTTGAAGCAGGAGTACTGTCTTGCATGTTAAACCTTGTCAGTAAATTCCTTGTGTATTTAGACTGATTAATAAAAATCCCTTCATCAGTCTGTTTAACTTGAAGACCCAGAAAGTAACTCATTTCTCCCATCATGCTCATTTGATATCTTGACTGCATAAGCTTGGAAAACTTTTCACACAGCTTATTGTTTGTTGACCCAAAAATGATATCATCAACATAAATCTGAACTAACAGCAACTCCTTACCATGATTCAAATAAAATAGAGTTTTATCAATTGCACCTCTTTTGAATCCACTTTCCAGTAAGAATTGAGCTAAGGTTTCATACCATGCTCTTGGAGCTTGCTTTAGTCCATAAAGTGCCTTATCCAGTCTGTAGACATGATCTGGATATGTAGGATCAATGAAACCAGGAGGTTGTTCAACATAAACTTCTTCCTCCAGTTCACCATTTAAGAAAGCACTTTTAACATCCATCTGGAAAACCTTGAATTTCTTATATGCTGCATAAGCAAGAAATATCCTGATGGCTTCTAGTCTTGCAACAGGAGCAAAAGTTTCATCATAGTCAATTCCCTCTTGTTGGGAATACCCCTTTGCAACTAGTCTTGCTTTTTTTCTGATTATGACACCATCAGAATCAGTCTTGTTCTTGAAAATCCACTTTGTACCAACAATTGATCTATTCTTTGGTCTTGGTACCAGTTTCCAGACTTCATTCCTTTCAAATTCATTCAGTTCTTCTTGCATTGCAGTAATCCAATCAGCATCTTTAAGTGCATCTTCAACTTTCTTAGGCTCCTCCTTGGATAGAAAGTTATTATATAAACATTCATTCTGAGTTGCACTTCTTGTTTGAACACCTGCATCAGGATCTCCAATTATCAAATCAGGAGAATGATCTTTTGTCCATTTCCTTGCTGGTGTCAAATTGTTTCTTGAAGTAGATGCTCCCCCTGGATTGGTGTTATCTTGATTGAAAGAATTTGATTGATTTGAAGCTCTCCCTGAATTATTGCTATGCCCTCCTGATGTGTTATCAGGATCTTCACTTGAATCAGTATCTGAAGAATTCTGTCCTGATGATTGAGTTGACTCTGAACTTGTAGTTGAATGCCGTTGCTCCCCCTCAACATTAGCACTACTAGTTGTATCACTGTTGTTTGCATCATCAGTATTAGCACCATCAGTACCTGGTGAGTCATCAGGATTTGGTGACCCATCAGTATCTGATGAATTGACAGGATCTGATTCAATTTCTTCAGGTTCCTTGGAAGCTTCATTTTCAAATAACAATCTATCATGCGAGTCTTCAATGATTCCAGTTATCTTCTTATCATCAAAAGATACATGAATTGACTCCATGACAGTTCTTGTTCTCAAATTAAAAACTCTGAAGGCTCTTGATGTAGGATAACCTATGAATATTCCTTCATCAGCCTTTGTTTCAAATTTCCCTAGCTGTTCAGGATGAGTTCTGAGAACAAAACATTTACAGCCAAACACATGCAAATGCTTCAGACTTGGTTTCTTCTCCTTGAGTGACTGATAAGGAGTGACACCATGCCTGTTTATCAATGTGAGATTTTGTGTATAGCATGCTGTGTTGACTGCTTCTGCCCAGAAATATGTAGGTAATTTAGCTTCTTCCAACATAGTTCTGCCAGCTTCAATAAGAGTTCTATTCTGCCTTTCTACTACTCCATTTTGCTGAGGTGTGCCAGGAGCAGAGAATTGTTGAATGATTCCTTTGTATTTGCAGAACTCTTCCATCTTTGAATTCTTAAATTCAGTACCATTATCACTTCTCAGAATCTTGACTTTGTACTTTGTGGTTGTCTCAATCATCCTCACATGATCCAACAGAACTTCAGGAGTTTCATCTTTTCTATGCAGAAAATACACCCAGGTGAATCTAGAATATTCATCAACAATTACAAGAGTGTACCTTTTCTTACTGATGGACATGATGTTGACTGGACCAAACAGATCAAGATGTAGCATGTGATATGGTTCTTCAATAGAGGATACTGATTTACTCTTGAATGATGTCCTTCTTTGTTTTGCTTTTTGGCATGCATCACAGAGTCCATCAGGTGTATATAAGACATTAGGTAATCCTCTTACTAACTCTTTCTTAACCAACTCATTGATGTTGCTGAAGTTGAGATGAGAAAGCTTCTTGTGCCAATTCCAACTTTCATCTACTGAAGCTTTACTGATGAAACATGTAGGGGAGCCATCAATATCTGAGAGAATGTTGGCTTCATATATGTTACCATGCCTGTAGCCAGTTAGTGCTATCTTCCCTGTTGCTTATTGACTACTTCACAATGTGTGGAATAGAAATTGACATGATAACCTCTGTCAGTGATTTGACTAATACTCAACAAGTTGTGTTTTAGTCCCTTCACTAGAGCTACTTTTTCAATGATGACATTTCCAATGATTATATTGCCATATCCCAAGGTTTGTCCAATGTTGCCATCTCCATAAGACATAGTTGGGCCAGCTTTTTCCTCATATTCTGATAACAGGGCTTTGTTTCCAGTCATGTGCACAGAACATCCACTATCCATGACTAACACATTTTTCCTTTTACCCTGCATCAGAATAGTAAAACACTAGTCAGAATGTTTAGGAACCCACACTTGTTGGATTCCTTGTTCATGCATTTTATTAAATTTAACAGCAGAAGACTTTTTGACTTTAGCAGTCCTGACAGGATTTACTCCATCAGGATTTGCTTTGTCAGTATCAGTATTAACAAAAGCATGCTTCACTATGACATTTTCAGTTCTATCAGACTTTGTACTACTTTCAAACTTAGGCAATGGATCATAAAAGTTATAGTACAAATCATGATACTCTTTACATGTATAAATAGAATGCCATAGACTACCACAATGAAAACAGGAATTTTGTGGTTTGTAAAATACTGATTTATTCCTAACATCAGACTTAGGAATTTCAGCAATTTTCTTCTTACTCTTTTTACAATCAATAGCAAGATGATTAGAGTTACCACAATTAAAACAACTCTTTCTAGGTGCATTTGGGATATACTTATAACCATTTTCTTTATTGATCCCAATTTTACCATTCCTGTTTCTCTTAACAGTAGCTCCCTTTTTCTTATCTGTAACCTCACAGATTTTATCTTTAAGCTGTTTCTGAGACAATAGACCTACATTCTTAGTGACTTTGTTCATGACAGGTTTAGACTTTATAATTTTAATTCCTTGAGTAGAAGAAGATCCCTTTTCAAAAGTAGAATTGGAATCCTTACCAAAAACAAAATTAACAGGAGTAATCTTAGATTTGGTTGAGTCTATAACATGTCTATAGGTCTTTGGACTGACTGTCTCATCAATGACAATTTTCTCTGCTAATTTCTTATCTTCATCTGACTTATATCCTAGACACTCTTTCCAATTCTTAGAGGTATTAATCTCATGAAATTTCCTACCAGAGTCTGTCCAGGTTCTGATTTTCTCATTAGCATATTCAAGTTCTTTTTCAAGGGAAGTACATTTAGATGTCATCTCTAAGTGCATGTGTTTAGCATTATCACATTCTTTTTGTACTTCTTGCATACGAGAAAATTCAGCTTCTAATATCTCATTCCTCTTTCTAAGGTCAGACATCTCAGATAAGATTCTAGTATTCTCAGCAGTTTGACTTCTAAAGCTAATATGTAATGACTTTAGAAAACGTCTTAACTCAGAAGCATTATCAGTATCAAAATCAAAGATAGTATTTAGTACCTTATCATCAGGAGCAGCAGTTACATCAGCATTGGCCATTAACGCATAGTTGACTACCTCAGTATCAGATTCTGAGGAAGAGTCCATCCAATCCTTGCTTGATGTGATGAGTGCCTTTGTCTTGTTGCATTCAGAAGCAAAGTGACCCATACCATTACAATTGTAGCATCTAACCTTTGACTTGTCAAATTTGCTACCCTTGCTGTCCTTTTTGATATACTTGTCTTTGTCTGCTTTGAAGATCTTTTTCTGAAAGTTGCTTTGTCTTCTATTCTTCCTGAACTTCATCCTTCTGAAGTTTCTGACAATCATAGCAACCATCTCTTCCATGTCTGAATCAGAAGATTCATCACCAGTATTGGCATCAGAATTGCCATCAGTATCTGATGAAGAGTCGTCAGGATCTGACTCAGCTACTCTTACTTTCCTTCTAGAGACCTCCATAGCTTTCCCTTTTGATTTTGCTTCTACATTCAAAGCAATTGACTTTGCCTTGCTGCTTTTCTTGTTCTTTCTCTGTTGAACTTCAAGATCATGAGTTCTTAGCATCCCATAGATCTCATCAAGAGACACAATGTTCAAATCATACTGGTGTCTAATGATTGAGGTCTGAGTATCCCATTCTTCAGGTAAAGCTCTAAGAAATTTGGTGTTTGAATCTTCAGTTTCATATACTTTGTCAACTAAGGATAAGATGTTCAATAGTGTCAGAAATCTATCATATAGATCAGTCAGGCTCTCTTCAGGTCTTGCATCGAATTGTTCATATTCTTGAATCAAAAGAGCCCTTCTGTTTTTCTTAACAGATGCAGATCCCTGACACTGAGTTTCCAAAGTATCCCAGATTTCTTTTGAAGACTTGCATGCAATCACTCTGTTTGACACGACAGCATCAAGGCTATTATGCAAGATATTCTTTATCTTTGGTTCCCTGAGTACATGAGCTTTTTCTTCTGGAGTCCATTCAGCTTTAGCTTTGACCACATAATGTTCTGGTGCTGTATCTGTTCGTTCTACGAACTTTGTTGGTATATATGGTCCATCACGAATCCTGTCCAAGTAGTCAGGATCCATAGCCTCCAGGTACATCAGCATCTTTACCCTCCATGTAGGATATTCTGATATCTTTAAGATGGGAATCTTCATGCTTTCATACTTGGTTGTCGACATCTTTAGATTGTATCTGATTCAGAATTAAATTAGTTTGCTCTGATACCAATTGTTGCCCAGTAATAATCTATTGTAGAAGGGGGGTTGAATACAATAGAGTAAGATAATCGACTTCTTAATGTATATATCACAAATATGAAAAGAAAGATAACAGCTTTATTAAATCTGATATAAAACTGTTACAAACTCTCTCAAGAAATTCTGATGTTCTTGAGAGCTGCTAGTTTACAAAAACTCTCTCAAGAAATTCTATGTTCTCGAGAGCTGCTATTCGATTATGTTCTCTCTCGAATGAATACATAAATTGAAACCAAGACTGTGTTTATATAGTGCACACAGCTTCTCTATCAATAACAAGATAAGTTCTAATCAATAACAAAGATAGAAACCTATCCTTAATCGATAGCTACATTCTACAAACCAGGAACAAATAGAATAAACTTCCATGTTTATCTAGACTCCAAATATAACTCGAAGTAGGAATCCTGATCAGCTTCAAGTTCTGATGATCAATCCTGATCATAGTCTGAGTAGGAATCCTGATGATCAATAAGATACTGACGCTTGATCAAATACTGATGACCATGCAATACTGATGACGTCAGCAATCCTGATCAGTTGAGTCTAGCTTCTGACGATCATTGAATTCTGATCTAACAATTTTCTGCACAGAGAGGGTAGCGCGCCCGCGCCCATTTCAAGCGCGCCCGCGCCCAGTCTCTGGCCAGGAAGAAAAAAAAACGAGGAAAAAAAGTAAAAAATCCCCAAAAACACATTTTCTTTGTGTTTTTCCCCTATTTAAACATAGACATACCCCTCCCCAGCCCCTATCTATAAACCCTAGCCTCTTTTTCATATTTCTCTCTTTCTCTCTAATTTATACATACACATCCTTACATATCCTTACATCTCTTCTCAATTCCATGGCACCACCAAAGAGAGGTAGATTTGCGGGTAGTAGCAGCACTCGTCGCTCTTCATCTGAAGAGGAATCGAGTATGGGTGTTGGGGGTGAGAAATTTTCTTCTCCGGAGGCTCAAGCAGAATTTACACGGTTGCTTTCCAAAGCCGTGGCCAAGGAAAGGGGGTTTTTGCCTCAACCTACTGATGGGCATCTGTTCAGTATGATTACGAAGAGGGGTTGGGAAATTTTTTGTGAAGCACCGGAGCCGGTCCCGTTGAGTATTGTGCGAGAGTTCTACGCTAATGCTAAAGCCGACAAGAATGGATATAGCGTGGTTCGGGGCTTGACTGTGGATTACACTGCGAAGGCGATTCATCGGGTTTTGAATTTGCCTAGGAAGAAGAGGGGTGAAGAGGATTGGTCTTTGAAGACCCGGGATGATTTTGATCTCGAGTACATTCTTGAGGAGATTTGTGTTCCTGGTACTACTTGGAAGTATAAGGCTGGCACCACTGAGCCGATTACTTTCCCGGCTTCTGCGATGAACAGGTATGCGAGGGCCTGGAATATGTTTTTATGTGCTAATATTTTTCCTTCTTCGCATTCGCATGAGGTTACGGTGGACAGGGCCATTGTTCTTTGGGGAATTCTGAACGAGGAGTACATTGATCTTGGAGAACTCCTTCATAAGAATATTGTGAAGTTCTTGAGAGGCGGTACAACGGGGGCGATTCCTCATGCCTCTATTGTTATCAAGCTATGTTCAGCTGTTGGTGTTCGTTGGTCTGAGGAGGAGCAGGTTCAGTTACCTAGTGCTCCTTTTGATCATTCGACGATTTCTAGGATGGAGGATTGGACAGGTGGTGCCCCGGATTACTTTGGTTTAGGCTATACTGATTTTGATGATGAGGAAGGAGATGCTCAGCCTCGGGAGCCTGCAGCGCGGAGGGGACGTCCATCTGGGATTCAGCGTGAGGTGGATAGGTCTGGTTTTGGCGATACTCAGTATAGGCGGCTGAATCGGCGCATTGATGCCATGCATGACATTCAGAGTCGCTTTGCTCAGGACTTGACTCAGGCGTTGGGTACTGCATTCCGCGCCACTGGAGTTGATATTGCTTGGCCTACCTTTGGAGCTGATTCTGTTTATCCACCACCGGATACACCACCCGAGGAGGGTGGTCCTGCTGATGATTAGGTATTCTATGCACTTTCCTTGTTATTACCTTCAATGAGGACATTGAATATTTTAAGTTTGGGGGTGATAATTAAGGAATAGTAGTGTTAGTGTGTGTGTTCATATAGGATTCATATTGCATATATAGTTAATTCATTCATATCTTTGCATGTTTATGTCATATAGAGCATTCTGTTTGCATATTAGTTTTTATATCTATTATGTGAGTCCATTTAGTTGCATTTGCATAGCATGCATATTTCATGATCCCGTAGGACTTGACTATTTCCGTTGATGAGTCAATGTTGATTGGAGTGTGGTTATGATGAATAGAGGGTTGATTAAGTTCCTATGAATTGACTTGCATGCCAGAAACAAATTAATTTCATAAGTCTCATTGGTTGCTTTTAGATTTGATCAGACCATGTTTGTTTGGATGTTAGAATTTAACCACTTGCTTATATTTAGAATTTTCTTCTATTCTCTTGAAAACAAAGAAGCACTTAAGTCTAAGTTTAGGGGAAAACAGGGATTTCATGCTAGTTGTTAATAAAGGCTAGGCGTCAAATGGCTAGTAGCCGCTCATGAAAATGAGTAGTCTAGGGTGGGATGAGAAAAAGCAAAGCGCACTCATTCCGAAAAAAAAGAGAAAAAAAAAAAAGAAAAAAAAAAGAAAAAAGAAAAAAAAAGTTGTGTTTATGCAGAATTGATCAGGTTGAGCTCTTGAATACTCGAGCAATTAAGTTCTAGGGGACTTTGTGCCTAGTGACCTAAGACTTTTCCGGTCTGGGATCCACTAACCTAACGCTCGCTACATGGGTATTATTGTATAAGCCTTTTGGGGTCTCAGCCATTGCACGGTCAAATAAGCATAAGTTTTATTTTGTGTGTCGTAATAAAGCATGAATTCCTGTCTAACTCAAGTGGATTATGAGGTGTCTTTTAGTGGTTTCTTGTGTCTAGAGTTCATTCTGTTTATAAGCTTGTGGTTGTTTTGGTGAAGAATAGGATATGGTCTTGATTTAGTTTGAGAGTATATTGATGAGCATTGCACACACGCACGTTTCTGTGTTTGTATGGTTAGTATAAGGGAATTTGGTCGAACTCTGTTTGAAAGATTGCATTCCTTGAGATGTTGGCTTGTTGATTGGTTATGGTTAGTTTGAGGGGATTGTTTTCATTAGCATATTAGTTGCATTCCTGCATTGCATTATATAGAGTCTGTTTATGCTTGAGGACAAGCATCGGTTTAAGTTTGGGGATGTGATAAGTGGATTTCATATCTACTTGGAACGCTCTAAAACGTCTTAAATTGATTGTTTGTACTCAAGTACGTGGTGTTTTTAATGTGTTTTGTGTTAGATTGTGCAGAGTTGTTTCGTTAGAAGAGTTGTGGAGCTAAGTTGGTTATACGGTGGTGATTGAACTTCCTTGTGAAACCTTAGGAGTTACGAGACGAGAGAGCGCGAGGAAAGTCAAGAAAATGAGAAGTGAAGAAATCTGTCAGAGGGTCAAGCGCGCCCGCGCCCTAGGACGCGCGCCCGCGCTTGGTGGAATGCTGGAAAAGTCAATTTCAATTCTGATATGGAAACCAGCAGAGACCAGTCAACCCTGAGACCTATATAAACCATTGGTGGACGATTTCAGAGACATATATCTTGATATCTTGACATACATTCATTCATACACATCCATCCACCGGCAAGGAGAACAAGAAGACGGCTGATTACGAAGATCTACTTTTCAATTTATCATTGTATTCTTCTAATTAGGCGATACTTTGGATTATCGTTTGTTTCTTCATAAACCCTAGTACTTTTATTTAGTATTCCAGACATATTTATTATCATGTTTTCATCAAAACCCACGATGATGAACGATTCGATTATGAACTAATCGTTGTTGTGGGATTCTAACGGATTTATTTATGGATTTTAGTAGTTAATTGTTTTAAAGATGTGTGTGTGATGGCTAATTGATTTTCTAGTTTGGTTGTGCTTATTCTTCTTGGATGAGTAGCTAACATCTAAGTTGTTTGTTAATCTCTATTGATTGCGAAAGTGGATATAGAGGTTTAGAACTTGCCATGCTAGCATAGGTTTATGTATGTTTGTCATGCATGATTCGTAGGTAATTTTAACCATCTTACCTGCCCTATATAATCTGAATGGATAACTTGCTCGTTAAACCGTTATGTTTTCAAATCTTATAGACATATAGGGTCTAAGCATAATTGGTGTATGCCCAACTTCTATCTCTTTTGTGGATGTTTGAGTGGTTTGGTATACGTATACTGAAAGGTAGCGTGTACTGATTTCGTGTTATCCGATTAGTTGTCACAACCGTCACATGCATTGATTAAAGACAAAAGACTTTAGATGAAGTATTTAATGAAGTTAGGATCCCATGTTTTATTCTCATAAGTAATTCAACAGCAATCTCGTTAGTTAATTATAATCTTGTTGCGTCGATTAGTTAATTTAGTTAATCAAAACACAACTTTGACACTTGTCTTAGCATTGAACAATAGCCATACATTGTTGCATAAGTGCATAACTATAGTAACCAAAGCAGTCTCTGTGGGAACGAACTCTACTTATTCTTATATTACTTGTGACCGCGTACGCTTGCGTGATTTTGTGCGAACAAGTGAGCGATAGCTCAGCAAGGTAATAAAAGTATGGCATAATCTTGCCTTTAACTCAACCCAGAATAAAGCGGGTATAAGACAATAATTTGTCAAAATATCTCGATACTGAAATTATTTCCTTATCAGAATGTATTCCAAAAACAGTACCATTGTTGTATTTCAAATATCATTTTCATAATATTTCTGCAAACTTTTACTATATTATGAACGAAGTTCTAGTATAATATAAAAGTTGAGGTTTCAAAGTAAACCAATATAACCTTTCCGAAAAATACCTGCTATGTAAGCAGAATATCAACATAAAACTTAAAAGATGAAGTTATAAGGTGATTCAGTATAAACAACTCCCTTACCATAACTCATGTTATGTAAGGTATCCACAGAGTCATATGATATAAAAGATGAAGTTACGAGGAAAATTTCATATAATGTTCCGTAACCCAAAATCCACTTATGCATATATAATCTGAGTAAGGTTTGATCAGAGTCATAACTCATAAAATAAAAGATGAAGTTGTAAGGATTTATTGTAACTTCATTTTTGAAATTTTTTCAAATTCCCTGCCAACATGATCGGTAAACCTTTCAATACATGTTGCAGAATTATCCATAACTGGGTGATGAACTAATACTGGAGCATTGTCGCGCAGAAGCCACAACCTTTACGATGATCAGTCGTACGTTGTGCATCTCACCATTTGTTTCTCTATATGTAGAAGGAAGAACCGACGGATTTACTTGTCCACCGCCCTCTGGAACCACCCGGCCAACGGTTGGGCCATTGATGGACCGGCGCCACTCAGCCACTTACTCGGCTCCTAGTTCGAATAAAATCCATTACTCTGAAACGTAAAGTTCGTCCTCCTTTCCCCAAGTATATTACTCATTGATAGGACTCCACAAAGTAGTCGTATCTAATTGGAAAGGAAAATTTACCAATATTTCCCAAGCTATTGCTTGTTAATGGATATCGACTTGTTCCATCAATTTACTCCTCGATCGTTGAGGTAGTAACACAACATTTGACTTGCAGCAATTAAATTGCTCAGAGAAAATATATGTCCCCTGACAGTTTTGAGTTGAGAGTTTAAAATGAGTATCAGTCACTTAACTCAGGTTTCCCATATTCTGGATAGTTGAGCGAGGATTTAAATCCTCTTCAAAAAGATAGATTCAAATGGAAAACCATGTTTTGGGAACCTCTCCTTGATTTAAAATAATTAATAATACAACTTAGAATATCCTTCATAAATGTTGAAGGTCGAGAATAAATTTAAATAATACAACTCAATTTAAAAATGTGTTAAAAGTATTTAATAAATAATCAAATAATATTTATTAAATAAATAAACATTAAATGAATATTCAAAAATAATATTCATTAAATAAATAGTGATTAAATGAATATTCAAAATAATAATCATTAAATAAATAAACCTTGAATGAATATTCAAAATAATATTCATTAAATAATTAATGATTAAATGAATATTCAAAATAATATTCATTAAATAAATAATGATTAAATGAATATTCAAAATGATATTCGTTGAATAAATAAGCCTTAAATGAATATTCAAAAATAATATTCATTAAATAAATAATCATCGAATAACAATTACCCGATATCTTTATCGGAAAATAATCTTTAACATATACAGAAAATATAACTACTTCCGGCCTAAAGAATAAAAATCATACGCCCTTTACCTAGGGCATTTATAAAAAAACCTGGATTCTAACTAATATCCCATATCTAGCTTAGAAGCCCATAATCAAATCATCACCTCGAGTATCACTATATATAGCCGTTCGAAAACAAGCATGCAATTTATATATCGCAATGTACTTGGGAATAAAACATGCATACCTCGCATTTGCATATCATATATGAAAGCAGTTTATTATCACAACAACAGTAAGCATAGGTTTCGAAAACTTGCCTGATGCTCGAGAAGTGGTAGGGATTCGCGACGATGTCGGACAATCTAGACAAAGTCAAAGAAAACGTACGATTAATCCCCTAAATAATCCTCTTATAACTTAATGCTTAAACACGTAAGCGAATCACAATCATAGCACTTAATGGCTTAATCTAGCCTCGTACTAGGTCCATGCTACTCGTCAAATACTTAAGTCGTAAGTTTGGTTCGAAATCGATCCTCAAATTCAAGTTATACTTAACCATTTATAACATTGGTTTCTAAGTCGGGTTCTTAGTGGTTTTCACTTGCGCAACCTTTGCTGTCGCATTTTTATAAAATCAAAAAATAATTTTTTGCACTCGAAACCTTCGTACACCTCTTTCCAACTGACCTTAGCACTTTACCACGAAATCTCATATTTTATAATCACTTGTAAGGGTCTCAAACACAGTCATGAAGTTGATGTGTTTCTGCAATTTCATTTCTCGAACAACTTTTACTAAAACGACCATAACTCAAAAACCGTAAACTCTTTTGACATGATTCTTACGGAAAAACAAACTAGACAACAATATCTACACAATCATATGCAGTTCTTACTCTTTAGACACATTTATAGTCTCGGGTGGCTACTGTCAAGGCAGTACAAAAAAATTGGCATTACGACGGCTCTAAATCGAGCATTTCCATTTTACGAACACTCCAAACCAATCACTACGACATACCATACATCCTTAACACCAAAAAACAACCATCATACATCTCTAAGATCAGTGGCGAGGCTCAAATCCAACACCCATCATTTTACACGTTAAACAAGGCCAAATAATTACTAAATCACTTAATCATGATCTTAACTTTACATGAACATCAAAACCACTTCAAAACTCATATAGAACTCAAAGGTGGGTTAGGGTTTTTACCTTCTTGGAAGCTCTAGAAACACTACCAAGTGTTTACAAACACTTAACAAGCCTTAGATAGTCCTCATATAGCTTAAACCTTAAGAACAAAACAAGAAAACAATTTAGCAATCTCGGTGTTACTATTCAGCCCCAACTTTGAACATGGATTTGACTAAGCTATACTACTTGGATTGCCATGAAATTTTGAAAGAGCCTTACCCATGGAGTGGAGAAGCTACGGTAACAATTTGGTGATTTATGGATGGATAGAAGTGGATATATGAATTTTACTTTGAGTTGTGCTCTTGTTTGGCAGATCGGAGAGCTTTTGCTCATCTTACTTTTGTTTTGTTTTTCAACTTGGATGCATCTTTTCTTTTGTGTTGTTAACCATCCATTGGTCCACTTGTTTCTCTCTCATTAGTCCAAGTGTTGGCCTCTCATCAAACAACTCCATTTTTGCCAATGTTGCAAATACACCATTAGCTTTTTGGTTGACTTTCATGCATGACACCTTGGTTTTTCTTCTTCCACCAATTGGATCGTCTTGGTGTCCTTTTAATAAAATCAATACGTTACAGCTTTTATGTTGCATTTTATTACTCCACTGTGGCACAATCCCTTAAATCAATATTAACTCCAACATCCCTTATCTATTCCCTCTTTATTCCTTGTTCTTAGAAAATGGTCTCGCGTTTCTTCGAATATTCTCAATCTCTTTTTTTTATAGAGTTCCTTAACTCTTGGTTAGCTTCCTTTTTGTTTAAATCCTTGAATCCACTTGATATAATTCTCTTGATGATCATGTAGGATATTTAATCTTGTTATAATTTCAATCCTTAATCCATGATTCGTTTTCTTAATCGCTTAATCTCATTATAAAGTATCAGCGGTTTTCGTTCTAAATTCTCAAATCAAATATAATAAAATTCCAAAATATTAAATCCTCAAATCCTCAAATTTAATATCTCATTTCTTGATTATAATAATATATAATTCATTGCCCGGTCAAATACTACACCAAAATAAAATTTGGAATTTCTGAATTCCGATCGTCTTTGCATACACTTATTTACTCTGTAGATCACTAATATGACTTCGGAATATCCACACTACGTCTCGTACATAGGTGGCATGAAATTTTTTTCTTAATCCTCAAAATCACTATTCATCCACCAAATTCACTATTCACTGATGCACTTAATCATAATAAGAAAATTTTTAATTTTACCAAAAATTCGGGTTATTACAGTCTCCCCTCCTTAAAAGGATTCCGTCCCGGAATCAGCTTAGGAATAACTGGGGGTACTTCTCTCCCATTGCACTTTCTAACTCCCAAGTGGATTCTTCCACTTCTTGATTTTCCACAAACCTCTCACTAGCTTGGCAACCTTGTCTCTTAGCACTTGCTCTTTTCTATCCGTGATTTCCACAGGTTGTTCTTTGTAAGTCAGAGTAGGTTGTATATCTACCTGCTCGTACTCTAACATATGTCAGGCATCTGTAGTATACT
Source organism: Heracleum sosnowskyi (assembly GCA_030848705.1). Lineage (NCBI taxonomy): Eukaryota > Viridiplantae > Streptophyta > Magnoliopsida > Apiales > Apiaceae > Heracleum > Heracleum sosnowskyi. The sequence continues at coordinate 18,988,779 of CM061237.1, forward strand.
GACGTAGCATTGACACATGAACCCCGTTATGACCATTCTACAAGTTTGGGGGGGGGGTAAGGCTGGCTCGTAGGCCACCTTCCTGACGCGTCTTAAAATCTCAGATGGCCCAATGAATCTCGGGCTCAACTTCCCTTTCTTTCCAAATCTCATTAATTCCTTCCACGAGGATATCTTTTAGCATCACGAATCTCTAACCTCATATTCTCTATCTTGTTTGTACAGAAAATACACCAACATAAACTTGCTTGTCATCCATCAACATGCCATTTAGCTTATCAATAGCAGTACTATCTCTATACTCGCGGGCTTAGTCCGCATACTTTCTCTGTCTGTCTTGGCTGTCACTAGCCGCTTGTTGGTGAAATCTTTTGTCTTTCTAGTTTGTTGGACTAACTTGGGTTTTGTGTAAAATCTCATCATGTAATTCCCGATCATTCGGAATCCATCTTTGTCTCATTTTAATTAAGGGTATCGGCCACCACATTGGCCTTCCCCGGATGGTAGTGTATCTCACAGTCATAATCCTAGGTCAATTCTAGCCATTTCTCCATCTCATGTTATCTACTATCACGGGTAACTCAAAGCCAATTCATTACATTCCAAAAAAAATTTGTGGGTGCATTAGTCAACCCAAAATAACCTTGCTGAAAACTCGATGTGTCTATTCCTAGTACGAATCGCAGTCTTGGGTATATCCTCGGATTTAACTTCCAACTGGTGATATCCAGTTCTTAAATAAATTTGGAAATACACAGCGTTCTTCCGCTGATCAAACAATCATTTACAAGGGTACCTATTCTCCATGTCGAACTCATACAACTCTCGAGGTTCGATGCATAATCTTGTGCTAACATCTTTCTCTCTTACAACAACACCGGGCTCTCCACGGTGGTACACTGGGTCTTATCATATTCTTGCCCAACAATTCTTGTAACTGAGTCGCTAACTCTTTCATTCCCACTGAGGCTAACAGGAGATGCGGCACTATAACCTGAATACTTGTTATTCATTCTCATGTCATCCCAATCGATATTTGGTAGCGCATTAAGATCTTGTACAGCCTCCCAAAACCACTGTAGTTTCCTTTATACTTGGTGTCTCTTTTCTTGGCGTCAACCATAAGAGCTAATTAAGCCTCGTATCTCTGGCGTAATAGTTTCTTAGTCTGAACTATATTCAAGAATCTCTGAATCTGTCTCCATCCTTTATTTATTACTCTCTCTCCCTTACAATCAGTTTGGGCTCCATTGGGTGTCAACCAACCCATCCTTATTATAATATCAACTTCTCCCAACTTGAAAGGAATCAGGTCTATCAAAAGTGTCGACCTCATATTTCTAGTTCACAACCTGGATGTACCAGTCTTATGGGAAAATCCCTCGATTGACTATTTCTACTTGTAATTATTCCCTTAGCGGCTTGGCCTTAAGGTTTAATTGTCATGCAACTTCTTGATATACAACGATACATTAGCTCGTTCTAAATAGTATAGAAGGGTACCTGCTATTTAAAGGTCCTGACAGTGGGCTGCTTGTTGGAGGTAGCCCTGGTTGAAACCTACTGGCTTTCTTTTCTTCTGTGTTCACAAACTCCGAAACAAACCTCGATAATTCGGAAAACTTGGCCTCATACTCGGTCACCGTCATGGTTTCTTTTTTTAACTCTTTAACTTTTATTTTCATCCGGGTCTCCATATATATCCGGAAATTATTTTTCTAAAAACAACACGATGCACCTCTCCCAAGTCACAATACTAGCTCCCTCTGACTCCATCGCCAGTACTTATCTTGTTAACCCAGATGTAGTGTCCATTCGTAAACAACTCCTCCAAAATCTCAATTCCACTATAGGGCATCTATCTAACACCGTTGTCACTGGAGTTCACGGCACATCGCTATTCCTTTCACATATATCGATTAACCCCCTTTCCATTATCATAATATCCTTGGGAGAATAAACCAATTTCATTGATATGTCACTAATATTCTATTCGTCTTAAGGATTCGCTCCTGTCATAGGCGATTTCGTTGCGAATCTAATTCCTATCAGCGAATTTTGACTTCTTTGACCTGGTTGGCCTCCCCTTGGAATTCAATGAGGATAACAAAAATTATGGGTCCTTGAAAAGATAGCTCCCATATCAAGGAAAACGTCACACACTGGTGATCATAAGGTTATGAGTTTTAAGGTAACCTTATTGGAGGTAAGACAATTTACCGAGAGATCAACATGATCATAAGAACTCAACGTTGTGTGCCTCGATTGAGACATTACTAAAGGTAATTAGCCTTCTTGTATTTCACAACTCACAAGTGATGGCGTCCCATCAGACTTCTATCACATAGACAGATAGTCCTTGTAGCCCCTATAAGTATAGGGTTGTTCGTCTCAGTGGAAGTTGAAAAGTATGAAAGCAATTCGAGATCAATTTAATGATTATCGCCTTTCGACAATATTTCTCAAAGGAACACCTTGGATTAAAATTGAACAGATTCCAAAGGTGCGGTTTCCAAAGAAAAGAATAACTGAAAAGATACTGGTACTTAACAAGCAAGTAGTGAGGTATCATCATAGGGTTATTCATTATTTGAAGAAAAGTGGAAGCTTGAATAACATCATTTGACAGGGCTTCGAAAACCTGAAAGTAGGCATCGTGACAGCCTCTAACACAATTGAAATTAAATATGATTTAACACAAGTGTTATAAAATAACTTCAAAGAGGGAATATACCCTTTATCATAATTCTTTCTTGGAGAGAGGTCAAGATAGATCATAGATTGGGGAGGTACCCCACATAATTTGCAAATGGGGAGGGTACTACCAAGGTCTCTACGGATGCCCTTTTTTTTGTGGGCTCCTCTAATGGATAATCGTTCAATTCCAAAGCTTTTCTTTTCCACGCACCCTAAGGTGTTCGATACTTACGTCATTACCGACTTATAATAGTCGCTAAGAATTCAACCATCAACATTTGCAATCGCAGGGAGTTCTATTCGACTCGGCGCAAGCATCTCAAGCAAGCGTTCTATCGTAAGAGGACTTCGATACCGGTGTCGCCCATAGCAATGACGAATTCCATATGTCAACTGGGCGGTACTCCGGAAGATCGTTAGAATCTACAGGCTTAAACCCAATTACTATTATAACCGTTTTCATACCAAAAATTTCCTTTCTTGTATCAATCCCGGATGCTACATAAGCTTAACACTTGTGGCATAACAGCCTTTTTATTTAAGTCTTCCCCAGACTTTCTTAGTCCGTCTTGATTCTTTAAATATATCTCGTTTTGGCGCACTCGTGTTACAATGACACCTTGCGTAGTACGTACATACAAAAATCTTGCTCGAGGTAATAAAATGCCTCAATACCGTAGTAAACACCTTCCTTGGTGGAATCTCTGATCGTGGGGAGTTAAACCCCATAAATAAGGTAATGCCTCTACTAGTTAAGGTCACTAAGTACCCTTAATCATAGATGAAGTTTGAACGTCTTCTTTCTTACGTATGCTGCCTCCCTAGGCACTGCAACAGACTACGAGTAACGGGTCTCGTTCAAATCGAATCATTCCACCGGTATTGGCTATTCTGCCTCTACCTCTTCTGCTTTGGAGACTCTACCCCATTTCTTCGTCATATCTCTTGTTGAATCATAACGATTCTAAACTCTCGTATCGGCACTTATTTGACCTCTGAGGGTTCATCCGGTCCTATTGTACGACCTTAAGTAACATACCACATCTTTATCAATCAACACGTTCTCTACAAGATTCTTTCCTTGACCCACTATGGGGTCTTCCTCTAGATCCTCCTATGGATCTTCCTGTATCGGGTCTCCGTCCATTTCAAGGAACGCATCATCAACTGCCTACTCGAAGGCCTCAGGGTCTGGTATCTCAGAATCCCATCAATCTATAACTCATACGAATCGAGGTGACTAACCATGAAGTCCTAAGTACGGTTTCCCAGAAGAAGTCCCCTCACGGGCTTCATCTTAAACAGTCAGGGTCATGTCCTCTAACTCGACTACGAACTCAATTTGAGCTCTAGATGTTCTTATCATTATTAAGGGTATTGTAAGACTCGATCTCCTATCGTTTCTGAGGACGGTAACCTAACGCTCTGATACCATTTCTGTAACAGCCCCAAATCCGGGGTCAGGGATTTAGAGTAGTCACGATCCACTTACTTCTTGCCTTGCCTGCTTTACTCACAATAGACACAATTCATCTGCTTATGACCCCACAATGTACATATCTCTCACACACACACAGGTTAGAGTCTCAGAAACGACACAAATACCACAATTGCGGAATAAATAATCTTTATTACAATACCCAAATGTCTTTTGAATTTGCTACTGATACAACTCCTAAGTAATGGTACATTACCAACTTAGCCTTGTAATACTTACCACCCTCTCATACCATTCATATCTATACATAAGATGAATTCCAAAAGCTCCAGCTTGATCTGACTGGTTCACACTACTTCCAGGATCACTGTTAGAAACTGCTCATGAGAATGCCTTGCGCTTACCACTCGCTTGAGGGATGTGCGCCGAATCCTTGGTATCCTGCTTCGCTGCTATATAATATTTATAAAACAATAGCAAGAGTGAGCGATAGCTCAGCAAGGTAATAAAAGTATGGCATAATCCTGCCTTTAACTCAACCCATAATAAAGCGGGTATAAGACAATAATTTGTCAAAATATCTCGATACTGAAATTATTTCCTTATCGGAATGTATTCCAAAAACAGTACCATTGTTGTATTTCAAATATCATTTTCATAATATTTCTGCAAACTTTTACTATATTATGAACAAAGTTCTAGTATAATATAAAAGATGAGGTTTCAAAGTAAACCAATATAACCTTTCCGAAAAATACCTGCTATGTAAGCAGAATATCAACATATAACTTAAAAGATGAAGTTATAAGGTGATTCAGTATAAACAACTCCATTACCATAACTCATGTTATGTAAGGTATCCACAGAGTCATATGATATAAAAGATGAAGTTACGAGGAAAATTTCATATAATGTTCCGTAACCAAAAATCCAATTATGCATATATAATCTGAGTAAGGTTTTATCAGAGTCATAACTCATAAAATAAAAGATGAAGTCGCAAGGATTTATTGTAACTTCATTTTTGAACATTTTTCAATTTTCCCTGTCAACATGATCGGTAAACCTTTCAATACATGTTGCAGAATTATCCATAACTGGGTGATGAACTAATACTGGAGCATTGTCGCGCAGAAGCCACAACCTTTACGATGATCAGTCGTACGTTGTGCATCTCACCATTTGTTTCTCTACATGTAGAAGGAAGAACCGACGGATTTACTTGTCCACCGCCCTCTGGAACCACCCGGCCAACGGTTGGGCCATTGATGGACCGACGCCACTCAGCCACTTACTCGGCTCCTAGTTCACATAAAATCCATGACTCTGAAACGTAAAGTTCGTCCTCCTTTCCCCAAGTATATTACTCGTTGATAGGACGCCACAAAGTAGTCGTATCTAATTGGAAAAGAAAATTTACCAATATTTCCCAAGCTATTGCTTGTTAATGGATATCGACTTGTTCCATCAATTTACTCCTCGATCGTTGAGGTAGTAACACAACATTTGAATTGCAGCAATTAAATTGCTCAGAGAAAATATCTGTCCCCTGACAGTTTTGAGTTGAGAGTTTAAAATGAGTAGCAGTCACTTAACTCAGGTTTCCCATATTCTGGATAGTTGAGCGAGGATTTAAATCCTCTTCAAAAAGATAGATTCAAATGGAAAACCGTGTTTTGGGAACATCTCCTTGATTTAAAATAATTAATAATACAGCTTAGAATATCATTCATAAATGTTGAAGGTCAAGAATAACTTTAAATAATACAACTCAATTTAAAAATGTGTTAAAAGTATTTAATAAATAATCAAATAATATTTTTTTAAATAAATAAACTTTAAATGAATATTCAAAAATAATATTCATTAAATAAATAGTGATTAAATGAATATTAAAAATAATAATCATTAAATAAATAAACCTTGAATGAATATTCAAAATAATATTCATTAAATAATTAATGATTAAATGAATATTCAAAATAATATTCATTAAATAAATAATGATTAAATGAATATTCAAAATGATATTCATTAAATAAATAAGGATTAAATGAATATTCAAAATAATATTCATTGAATAAATAAGCCTTAAATGAATATTCAAAAATAATAATCATCGAATAACAATTACCCGATATCTTTATCGGAAAATAATCTTTAACATATACAGAAAATATAACTACTTCCGGCCTAAAGAATAAAAATCATACGCCCTTTACCTAGGGCATTTATAAAAAAATCTGGCTTCTAACTAATATCCCATATCTAGCTTAGAAGTCCATAATCAAATCATCACCTCGAGTATCACTATATATAGCCGTTCGAAGACAAGCATGTAATTTATATATCGCAATGTACTTGGGAATAAAACATGCATACCTCGCATTTGCATATCATATATGAAAGCAGTTTATTATAACAACAACAGTAAGCATAGGTTTCGAAAACTTGCCTGATGCTCGAGAAGTGGTAGGGGTTCGCGACGATGTCGGACAATCTAGACAAAGTCAAAGAAAACGTACGATTAATCCCCTAAATAATCCACTTATAACTTAATGCTTAAACACGTAAGCGAATCATAATCATAGCACTTAATGGCTTAATCTAGCCTCGTACTAGGTCCATGCTACTCGTCAAATACTTAAGTCGTAAGTTTGGTTCGAAATCGATCCTCAAATTCAAGTTATACTTAACCATTTATAACATTGGTTTCTAAGTCGGGTTCTTAGTGGTTTTCACTTGCGCAACCTCTGCTGTCGCATTTTTATAAAATAGAAAAATAATCTTTTGGACTCAAAACCTTCGCACACCTCTTGCCAACTGACCTTAGCATTTACCACGAAATCTCATATTTTATAATCACTTGTAAGGGTCTCAAACACAGTCATGAAGTTGATGTGTTTCTGCAATTTCATTTCTCGAACAACTTTTACTAAAACGACCATAACTCAAAAACCGTAAACTCTTTTGACATGATTCTTGCGGAAAAACAAACTAGACAACAATATCTACACAATCATATGCAGTTCTTACTCTTTAGACACAGTTATAGTCTCGGGTGGCTACTGTCAAGGAAGTACAAAAAAATGAGCATTACGACGGCTCTAAATCGAGCATTTCCATTTTACGAACACTCCAAACCAATCACTACGACATACCATACATCCTTAACACCAACAAACAACCATCATACATCTCTAAGATCAGTGGCGAGGCTCAAATCCAACACCCATCATTTTACACATTAAACAAGGCCAAATAATCACTAAATCACTTAATCATGATCTTAACTTTACATGAACATCAAAACCACTTCAAAACTCATATAAAACTCAAAGGTGGGTTAGGGTTTTTACCTTCTTGGAAGCTCTAGAAACACTACCAAGTGTTTACAAACACTTAACAAGCCTTAGATAGTCCTCATGTAGCTTAAACCTTAAGAACAAAACAAGAAAACAATTTAGCAATCTCGGAGTTACTATTCAGCCCCAACTTTGAGCATGGATGTTACTAATCTATACTACTTGGATTGCCATGAAATTTTGAACGAACCTTACCCATGGAGTGGAGAAGCTACGGTAACAATTTGGTGATTTATGGATGGATAGAAGTGGAGATATGAATTGTTCTTTGAGTTGTGCTCTTGTTTGGCAGATTGGAGAGCTTTTGCTCATCTTACTTTTGTTTTGTTTTTCAACTTGGATGCATCTTTTCTTTTGTGTTGTTAACCACCCATTGGTCCACTTGTTGCTCTCTCATTAGTCCAAGTGTTGGCCTCTCATCAAACAACTCCATTTTTGCCAATGTTGCAAATACACCATTAGCTTTTTGGTTGACTTTCATGCATGACACCTTGGTTTTTCTTCTTCCACCAATTGGATCGTCTTGGTGTCCTTTTAATAAAATCAATACGTTACAGCTTATATGTTGCATTTTATTACTCCACTGTGGCACAATCCCTTAAATCAATATTAACTCCAACATCCCTTATCTATTCCCTCTTTATTCCTTGTTCTTAGAAAATGTTCTCGCGTTTCTTCGAATATTCTCAATCTTTTTTTAATAGAGTTCCTTAACTCTTGGTTAGCTTCCTTTTTGTTTAAATCCTTGAATCCACTTGATATAATTCTCTTGATGATCATGTAGGATATTAAATCTTGTCATAATTTCAATACTTAATCCATGATTCGTTTGCTTAATCGCTTAATCTCGTTATAAAGTATCAGCGGTTTTCGTTCTAAATTCTCAAATCAAATATAATAAAATTCCAAAATATTAAATCCTCAAATCCTCAAATTTAATATCTCATTTCTTGATTATAATAATATATAATTCACTGTCCGGTCAAATACTACACCAAAATAAAATTTGGAATTTCTGAATTCCGATCGTCTTTGCATACACTTATTTACTCTGTAGATCACTAATATGACTTCGGAATATCCACACTACGTCTCGTACATAGGTGGCATGAAATTTTTTTCTTAATCCTCAAAATCACTATTCATCCACCAAATTCACTATTCACTGATGCACTTAATCATAATAAGAAAAGTTTTAATTTTACCAAAAATTCGGGTTATTACAGTCGATCCCACAGAGACAAACGCATCAATCACTAGTTATTCTTGATTCAATTCAACTAAGCAAGTAACACAATAAATTGTTGAGAGATTATTAATCTAAATATTATACTAAAGCAAATATGTGGTATTTATCAATTAACTAAAAACATCTAGAATTAAGTATCCCCACTAGCATGAATCGATGCAATTATGATTTTCCACCCCAATTAATCATATGCGACTCAAGAGGAAAGATGTGCCCTATAAAATACCAATAACCTCTCTCGAGTATTAATGGCTTCTATAAAATACGCTCAAGCCTATTTTCATGGTATCATGCAATTTAGAGACATGAAACACAACATCCTAACTTCCTAACAATCCATTCTACCTATTTTCATGGAGAAGTTCATGTCCTTATTGGATAAATCACAACCATCTAAGTCCAACTTTCGATGATAAATAGATATTAGGTTCAAACAATACGCATAATAACGTCTGACATGTTATTGTTAATTAAGCACAACTCAATAAGCAAGAGCATGCAACATAACTAAATTGGGGGTTTGTGGAAAATCATACATCAATCATAACTAGGGTTCAACTTAACCCTAGATTAAATATCTACTCACTCAAAATTAAACTAAAAAAACACATAATAAAATAAGAACACATAATAATGTTAAGAACAAAGATAAAAACCTTTAATCTTTCTCCAAGAAGAAAAAGTACAAGATCCACTCCCTATGTATGTATATGTATCTATGTATCTCTCTATCTCTCAGATCTGATTTCTATATATATATATATATATATATATATATCCTCAAATATTTTAATGTCTCGAGTAAAGTACAAGTACATTTCCTAAACTGATTCTGTTTTACAAGGAAAATTCGTAGCTGACTTTTCTTCAGTAACTCTGAGCCGTTCCTGATGTAATTTGATATTTGGACCACTTTAGAATGAAATATAATTATGTTATCTTCGCGTGGACTGTTAAATCGTCCAATTCTGACTTCTAGAACTCAAGATATGACCCAAACAGTGAATTATGTGCAGGCAGCCCAACAAATCCGAATTTCCTTCTAATAAATCTCCAAATTAAGCTCTTTATTCTCCAATCCTTCCGAGTTTAGGATTTCCTTGCTTCCTACAATAAAACATTAAAATTTATTAAATAAAAATCCAATTAAATGCAAAATATAATAAATACGAGGAATAAAATCATATAAAATATATATAAATATATACTCTATCAAACATCCCCACACTTAGTATTTTGCACTTCCTCGGGCAAATAAAGAAATAAAAATAATACTAACTAATAGGACCACCACTTTCGTAGATGACACGATTGCATTGAGCATATGCAACAAGACGTTAAAACCCTAGGCAGCCCTAGTAGGACGAGTTTTGTCTCGTGAGGGTTTATAGAAGATATACCCACAAAATCAAATGTTTTCAACCACAAAGTCTCTCAAACATGCAACATGTCATATTACTCCACATATTGCAAATCTCAATCACATAACAACCTGAAAGTGTCTGAAAGTACAAGTACTCTCACTTTAAGCATCACTGACACAAAATAATCCAAGTATGCACAAAATATCTAGATAGACAAAAATATCATGAGATAGACACCAAAGTCGCATTGAACAAGTAAGCATGCTATGGATAGAATCTCACATTGCTCTCACTTCACACAAGTGTTTAGGTGTAAGTGTTTCACTCAATTTCAATCAATGTACTCATGTGCTACCATATGCTTGGTTGTCCACCAAATCTCCACTACCTTGTATATATGCATACATGAATCAAAAGGTCTTCGTTAAAGGTTGTAATGAGGCTTAGGTAAAGGGTAGGATATCAAAGAAACAGGCTAACAAGTGGCTAAACTTGATAACTGATAGAGAATATTGTTCACTTTCAATTAAAGCACCCAACATGAAAATTAGATCATGTAAAAGTTGATCAAGCTTTCACAAGCATTAAACTACAAAGCACATACAGCCCATGTACTTTCCCACTTTCACATTGTATCAATCAAATGAACACACGCTCCTTGATCTTCCTCTTGCTCATAATTTTTCTTTTTTTCTTTTTTTTTTCAAAGTCAAGTTATTCTCCAGTAACCAAGGGCAGTGAAAAGTCACCAAGAATGTACTTAATACCAGCACACATGGATCGTCCCTTTCATATGACATTGCACTTGCCACCCATTGATCTCAAAGGAGTACTTGATACTTGTTTGCAACTTTCATACCATATTGTATCCCACCAAGATGTAACACTTTAACCAAAAGAAATCCTCACACTATATATTCACCAACCCATCAATGAATCAATATGCTCTACCAGTAAATCAAGAAAAGAATAAATAAGTAGGCTAATTTTTTTTTAGATTGGTGATATACGAAAGAAACGGATATAAGCTCAAGGGGTTCACTAAGGATTATTTTCATATGGGTACTGTTTGGATAAATGAGGTAAATCCTAGTGCCTTTATCATATTCATGCATACACATATCATGTAATCTCAAAACGGTTTAAAAGAAGTTCTAGAGAAACAAGAATCATGATAATGAACATCACACAACAAAAAAATAGATTGATAAAAAATCTATCAATCATAAATTAGGCTCAAATCCTCACAGGGTGAAAGCATGCTTAACTCACTAAAATTGACCAAGAAGCATCTCAAGTTTTCAAATTTTCGCAAGCACGCACAAGGAATTATCAAACATCAAATGATTTATCATGAATGTGACACTCAGAATTAATCATGCGAAATTAATCTACACAATGTGTACTTATCCATGCTAACATGCTTTTGAGACTAGGCAATTATATATTGAGAACTCATCCCCGCAATTAAGCGGTTCATTGTCCCCAATGAATAATATATATAAATATACAAAAGTAAAAAGATCCTAAAAGAAATACAAAAATAATAAGAGTGTAAAATTATACAAAGAAAGGTTAGAAATACTCCCCTAGTGCATGAAGTCCCGGTTGGAAAATGTGGGAGAGTGTTCCTCCTCCAAAATCTTGGGTTGCCTCCCAAGAAGCGCTTTTTTAAGGTCATTAGCTCGACCTTCTTATCAATCAACCTGGGGAATGGAGTGAAAGTGGAGCATCCACTTTCTCAACATATTTTCTCATGATCTCTCCCAAATACTTATAACTTTCATCCACAATTTTGTCCAACAATACTACTCTTCTATCTCGAGCATACTTTAAGAGTGCAACAACTATCCTTGACGTTTCATCTCGTGAGACAAACTTAAAAAGAAATTTTATAAGTAAGTCTTCGCATGTAGTAATGGAATTTGAGGGAAAATAACCAATTTCTAGCTCCATCCCTTAAAGAGAAATGGAATAATCGAAGTCGAATGGCCTCATCAGAAACTCCATCACACTTGATAGTATCACAAATCTTCAAAAAGTTTTCAATATGAGCATCAGGATCTTCAACAGATAATCCACCAAACTGAATTTCGCCAATCGATTTCATTGTTGAAGGCTTCAAATCAACATAATTAATGACATGTAAATCTCTCACCATAATTGCAGGAGGTTTAGAGAGGAAAATATTAGCCTTCTTATCTTGATATCCACCCAAAGACTTAACCATAAGAACAACTTCATTACTCTTTTCAAGATCACTCTTCTTCAGAGAAGGGCTAAGCAAAGAGTTGGAAAATTTAAATTCCAATTTCTCATCTCCAACTTCAAAAGAAATTTTTCCTTGCATCATATCAACTTTTTCACTAGCTGTAGCTAAGAAAGGTCTCCCAAGAATGATAGAATTTTGTGCATCTTCCTCCATCTCCATGACAACAAAATCACATGGAATAAGAAACTTTCCTACCTTGACAGGAACATCTTCAAGTATTCCAAGTGGAACTTTTACACTTCTATCTGCCAATTATAGAGATATACGTGTGGGTTTCAGTTCACCCATCTGAAGCTTATTGCAGATTGATAAGGGCATCAGACTTACACTTGCCCCAAGATCACATAGAGCTCGTTTGATTTCAAAATTCCCAAGTTTCACAGGAATAGAGTAGCTACCTGGATCAATAAGCTTTTTAGGAAGATTATTCTGCAAGATAGCACTGCACTATACTGTTAATGAGATAGTAGAACTTTCTTCAAGCTTTCGTTTGTTTGAAAATAATTCCCTAAGGAACTTCCCATATGAAGGCATCTCTTTGATAGCATCTAAGAAAGGGATATTAAGCTCTAACCTCTTCAAGATATCCATAAACTTCATAAACTTATTTCCAAGCCTAGCTTGCACCAATCTTTGTGGAAACGGAACGAGTGGTACGTAAGGTATAAAAGGAGCAACTGTGGGTTTCTTCTTCTCTTCTTCAATCGTTTCTTGCACAATCACATTTTCAAATTGAATTTTCTCTATATCTTCCTCAATGTTCAAATTATCAGTACTCATCTTCATCTCTGGCCCTTGCAATTCCTGATCATTTCTTAACGTTATAGCATTCACGTGGGCTTTATGTGGTTGTTCAGCTTGGTCAGGAAGTTGGCTTGAAGACTTGTTAAGTTGATTCAACTGTTGAGCAATTTGAGTGATTGAATTCTCCATCAACTTGTTATGAGCTTTTATCTCATTGATACTTGAGTCAAAATAATCATTCTTCTTTGTTTGTGTAGAGATAAATCCTTCCGAAGGATTTTCCAAGTTAGATTTTTGTGGCTGAGTTGGTTGAAAACCTGGCGGCTGAGAAAAATTATTTTGTGGAGGTTGAGGTTGAGTCTGACTATTTCTGTAGGAAAAATTAGGATGATCTCTCCAACCTGGATTGTATGTGTTGGAGTAAGGATTATATTGTGGCCTTTGATTTTGGTTGTAGAGGGCATTTGCTTGTTCCATTGCTGTTCTAGAGGGATTGTATTGACAAGCATGTTGAGTGTGTCCAACTACACCGCATATTTCACATGAGGCAACTATAGATGAAGTTCTAGAATCCAATTGCTCAATCTTCTTAACCATTGTCTGCATAGTAGTATTCAACATGGTTAGAGCATTAACATCATACTTACCACCCTTCTTAGGATGACTTCTGTCACTGTAAGGATAATTATCATTAGACGCAATCTCGTCTAACAAAGTTTTTCCATCCTCCGTACTCTTTTTCATAATAGATCCACCAGAAGAAGCATCAACAAAATTTCGAAACTCTTGTGTTAACCCATTGTAAAATGTTTGGATCAACAACCAGTCAGGAATTCCATGGTGAGGGCATTGTCTCTGAAGTCGTTTGAATTTTCTCCAAGCATCATGAAGTGACTCGTCATCATCTTGACGAAAGTTAGATATTTCATTCCTGAGCTTTGAAGTCTTCTTTTGACTGAAGAATTTAAGTAGAAACGCCTTTGCTAGACTATCCCAAGTAGTGAATGTGTTTGGTCCTTCATCCTTCAACCAATCTTTTGATGTATCTCGGAGAGAGAATGGAAATAAGCGCAGCTTTATTGCATCATCACTAACATTGGTCAGCTTTAGAGTATCACTAGAAAACTCTCAAGATGATCAACAGGATTTTCAGTGGACAATCCTGCGAAAGAATCATTGGAGACAAATTGGATGAATTGTGGCTTGAGTTCAAAGTGGGTAGCCGTGATTGTTGGTCTGAAAATACTGGAGAGTACGTCTGTAGCGTCTGGCATACCATGCTCCCTGAGAGCTTTAGCTGATGTCTCACCCATAACTTCCTTGTCTTTATTTTTCCTTCGTAGTCCTGCTTGTCTTCTTGCTATAGCTTCAATTTCAGGATCAAGAGCAATCAAATTTTATGTACATGAACTTCGAGTGTGCATGCAACAAGGAAACTAGAAATAAAGATCAAATACCAAGGGAATAATAGCCGAAGCAACACAACCAAAAGACTTAGCTAAAGTAACTCAAAAATTAACTAATCTAATACCTCTTTGTCCCCGGCAGCGGCGCCAAAAATTTGACAAGGATGTCGCGTGCCTATCAAATAATAATATCTAACAAATCCTTCTAACTATGTAGTAGGGCAAGTCAGAGTCGATCCCACAGAGACAAACACATCAATCACTAGTTATTCTTGATTCAATTCAACTAAGCAAGTAACATAATAAATTGTTGAGAGATTATTAATCTAAATATTATACTAAAGCAAATATGTGGTATTTATCAATTAACTAAAAACATCTAGAATTAAGTATCCCCACTAGCATGAATCGATGCAATTTTGATTTTCCACCCCAATTAATCATATGCGACTCAAGAGGAAAGATGCGCCCTATAAAATACCAATAATCTCTCTCGAGTATTAATGACTTCTCTAAAATACACTCAAGCCTATTTTCATGGTATCATGCAATTTAGAGACATTAAACACAGCATCCTAACTTCCTAACAATCCATTCTACCTATTTTCATGGAGAAGTTCATGTCCTTATTGGATAAATCACAACCATCTAAGTCCAACTTTCGATGATAAATAGATATTAGGTTCAAACAATACGCATAATCACGTCTGACATGTTATTGTTAATTAAGCACAACTCAAAAGCAAGAGCATACAACATAACTAAATTGGGGGTTTGTGGAAAATCATACATCAATCATAACTAGGGTTCAACTTAACCCTAGATTAAATATCTACTCACTCATAATTAAACTAACAAAACACATAATAAAATAAGAACACATAATAATGTTAAGAACAAAGATAAAAACCATTAATCTTTCTCCAAGAAGAAAAAGTACAAGATCCACTCCCTATGTATGTATCTGTATCTATGTATCTCTCTATCTCTCAGATCTGATGTCTATATATATATATATATCCTCAAATATTTTAATGCCTTGAGGAAAGTACAAGTACGTTTCCTAAACTGATTCTGTTTTACAAAGAAAATTCGTAGCTGACTTTTCTTCAGTAAATCTGAGCCATTCCTGATGTAATTTGATATTTGTACCACTTTAGAATGAAAGATAATTCCGTTATCTTTGCGTGGGCGGTTAAATCGTCCAATTCTGACTTCTAGAACTCAATATATGACCCAAACAGTGAATTATGTGCAGGCAGTCCAACAAATCCGAATTTTCTTCTAATAAATCTCCAAATTAAGCTCCTTATTCTCCAATCCTTCCGAGTTTAGGATTTCCTTACTTCCTACAATAAAAAATTAAAATTTATTAAATAAAAATCCAATTAAATGCAAAATATAATAAATACGAGGAATAAAATCATATAAAATATATATTCTATCAAACGACAAAGGACTTATCAACTGTATTGTATTGAAGACGTAGAGGAATTGATCAAGTGTTAGTCATCTGTGAACCAGACCAGTTGCACTAGTTGTCAACACTAATAAAATCAACATGTTTATCGTCTCGGAAGAAATTGATTTAAGTTAAACCTGAAACATCCTGGAAGTTAAAAGAAATTGATAAGGTATGTTTAGGTTAAATTGAAGTGCAATATGCTTGCTGCAAGAAGATAGAATCTTCAAGGATTAAACTGCAAATAAAGACATTCGATGCTTTTCATTTATGAAAAACTATCGAGAGAAGAAAGGAAAGTTTGAAATAAACAAAGTAGTCCTTTGCCTTCGATAGATTTTTTAAATAAAACTATCGAACTACTTTCAAATAAACAAAGTAGTCCTTTCGATAGATTTTATTGAAATCTATCGACAGAAAAGAAAACTTTGCCTTCGATAGATTTTTTAATAATGGAGAAGGTAGAATACATTCAAGTTTTGTTAGAGGTTGGTGAGGAAATGGACGACCATGATTCACTCTAGGCCTTCGATACTTTTTCATAAGCCTACAATTCGAGAATTGAAGACAGTGTCTTCTTCAGTCAGTTTTGCAGAAGATCATTTACGCAGAAGAATTTAAGAGCTTGAGAAATTCTACAGAAGAAATTAATAGTGCCTTAAATTCTATCATTTGTATTGATTACTGTAACCTGAACTCATTGAAGCTAATCCTACGGATTAGAATTGTAGCACCCTTCGTGGTTTATATTTATAAAATGATATATTCCCCGACTCGTGTTTTTGATTTGGTAAATTTGATTTCAAACATGAAAACAAATAATTATCCGCAAACGAAATCGAATAAATTGTGAGTATCGTATTCAACCCCCCCCCCCCCCCATTCTACGATACTTTGGACCTAACAAATCTTGTCTAACATATTAAGAAATATATTGGCAAAGTACTCCTGCAATGTTGAACTAATTTTTAATCATTTATCATAAAATATGTGCACTTATTTTTAGATTACATTGACATTAAAATTTTCAGTTATATATATAAATGTGATTGTGGAGTTGTCGTAAATTTTCAAATAACCATTTAAAAGAAATTATTTTTTCAATGAAAATAGGTTTTCAATTGGTACAATAACCAAATCATGTGGATGTTCACTTTTAAATAGTTTGAAGGAAGATAAATTTACAAATATTAAGTATAACATTAAGACATAAACACCTATATTACACAATTTTGGTATTTAATAAAAAATAAATAGGAACATTTGTGTTTATTTGAAAATTTGGTCTAAATGTCACTTTTTTAAGTTGTATGACCCAAAATGGCACAACCAATTAAATGATCCTTTTTGCCACTAGGTAACGCTGAATAAAATTGTGTTTCAATGGTTATTGATGTGCTTAAAACACAGTCATAGATAGAGAGACGACCAAACATAAGTTGACAACTGTAAATTAGGATTCAATAATGGATCTCAAATCTTCAAAACCATGGACATGAATGTATGTACTTCAAATTTAACTATATACTTTAAATGAGCTATGTTCTTGCATTTCGGTTGGAACGATTGTTTATTATTTACTTTTGATTGTTTTCAGTTTTTGATGTAACTAGGATTTCTTCTACAAAGATGGTGTATCATGCATTCTAGTTTAACATGTGTTCAATTCACGTTTTACTTTTTGTCTTATATATTAATTTTCTTGTTAACATACTCCTTTCTAATAAGCCGTTCTCTTGTTAAAAAACACTTTTATATTCGCGCTCTTATTTTACTTCCAATAAAACTTTTAATTATGTATGCCTTACAAACACATATTCTACTTCCAATGACCTTTTTTTGAATATGTACATTTCTTATAAATTCGAATTCTTCTAATTTATGAATTCGAAAATCTATTCTACTTCACATAGAACTTTTAATTATATGTCTAACCTATAAAATCTCTATTAATTCAAACTCTTCTCCTCTATAAATTCGAACATCTATTCGAATAAAAATGAGATGATTGTATATATTATGTGTATTTATATAATGATTCTATATTGGACTTAACATAAGATATTCTTGTTAGAGTATTCATGATAACAATAAGCAACTTCATATAGAATTATACACAATTTCATCACATCTATACCTTTTATTAAAATTAAAAAAAGCCTCAAATTCGATTCAGAAAATTTACATTTAACATATATACACTTCCTTATAATTTAAAATATTTAAAGTGTAACATCTAACAGTTACAAAAAAATCAAATTATATTTATACATATAATCTTAGGCTCAAGACAAGAATGCCTATTACAAAAATGCAATAATTACTTTACATTTTTGACTGCATGATTATCTTGAAATGGAACATCATCCGGTAGTACAACATAATCTATCATCAGGTAGTACAACAAGATCTGAACAAGGTATTATCTTACCCCATGCCCTGCCACCCTCCCCAAACCGAAAATTTTTATCGATCAGTTAGAAGAGGATTGTAAAGAATTAATCTGTAAATAGAGGGTTGTAGAAGAAGAGTCTGAAAGGATGTTAGAACTAGTAATTTTACTAGTGTGAGCAAGGCCGAAGTATATGGATATGGATTAGTGATTTTACAGGGAGATTTAGTAATATCTTAAATTGGGTATCTCTAACTCTAAGGAATGTTGAGGTCAGAATTCAATTAACGATTTTGGGTTTCCCGTTATATTTGAATTCGAGTCCTCAGAGACACTGCAGCTGAAAACATTCACAAAAAATTATCAAACATTGAATCGTGCTAAATAATATATCGTAGTTAACAAATATAAAATATAATTAAATAATACAAACTCGTACCTTGCGAAATTGATGTACCATGAATAATTCTTAATTTTGTTAATAATAGTTTCGGCCACGGGAGAACAAAAAATCTGTTTTCAAAAAATGCAAACATTAGTTGCAAATCCATACACACACGAGCTTGAAACAAAACATATAAGCATACGAAACCCATACACGCACGAGCTTGAAACAAATCTTTTACCAGTATTATTTTTCTTTCTTTCCTTCAACGAAATTGGTACAAGCTTAAGAGAAAACGAAATATGTTGCATATCAAAATATATAACTTCTATATAATCGAACATCACAACGTTGATTCTTGTATGGAAGTAATTTAAAGATTTTTTTTCTTTTAAAGGTACAATAAATAATGGATGAATTGTTCGAGAAATAACAAGTTCATAATAAACCATCTATTTCTCTGTCTCTCTATCTCTCTCACACACATACATACATGTATGTGTCCTTTGCAATCAGAATCACTTTCTTTTATAGGAGAAAATCTCATAACTTGAGTAACGGTTGCATTTATATTTTAACAAATTCACTTAAAAGATAAGATTTAGGCCATTACATTAAATTTTAACATTTGTGAGGAAAAAAGCTGTTGAAGATTTTGATGATCGTACCAGAATGAAACAGTTGAAAAATATAATTATTGATGAGATTGAGAATGAAACGGTTGAAAAGTTATAATTAAATACATTTGTTCTTATTGATGACAGATAATAAAACTATTATGATATATACAACATAAATAAAATTAAAAATGATTTGAAAATATGCTAGTCAAGTATCAAAATCATTAAGCTATAGTTGTCAACTTTTTTGCTCGCAGTTAAATAGAAAAAGTAGTTTAACGAAAAATTTATACTTTTGTTGATAATCAAGTAGAAAACAGTTGAGCGAATGGATTTTTATTGGCCGTTAGGTAGAAAGTAGTTGAGTAAATGTATTTAATTTTTTACTATTTAGTCACTGAAAAACGGTTAAGCAATCACAATTATTTTTAAAATAATGAAGATAGCGGGGCAATTAGATGATATAAATTAAATGGTTACATGTTAGTTAGTGAAACGCTTACATTTATATTTTGATAAATTTCATCCACAGAAAAATTAAACAATCACATTTGAAAATATACACGTTGATAAGATGGAAACAGTTGGAGATGTAGTCAATTACATTAAACTCCAAACTAATTAGACAACGGCACACTCTTTATTGAAGTTTAGACTAAAATATCCTCTTATATACATCTTCAACTCCAAACTTATTTTAATATACAACAAGAATATTTTGGTCTTAATCACAATAAAGGGCTTGCACCTATATATTAAGAATATGCACATATAAGCTCCAAAATAATAAATATACCCCTTTCTTATAATTCATCGTTCATTACTGTTTAACGCTACTTTTACATCCTTCTCTTCTCGTCATTCTTCATTCATTACAGTTTTGCAGTACTTTGCCGTGTAATACTTATTGATTGCAAAGGAAAAAAATGTAAAAAAATATTGGTATTAATTAAAAAGGTAAATAAACTTGGTATGTGAAAAAAAAATTAAGACATCACTTAAAAGAAAATATAGAAAGTACTTAAAATTTTATAAATAATTTGAGAAGAAGAAATTAGAAATTTACCAAGTAAAAAACTGTTTAAATTTTATAGGTGATCAAGTATAAAGCTGTTGAGCTATCATAATTCAAATATTCTAGGAAACCAAGTAAAAAGCATTTGACTAATTACATTTCAATTGAATTGTTTAGCCATTGAAAATTAATTAAGTAATCTTGTCTAGAATGTTAAGAAATATATTGCCAACGTACTCCTACAATGTTGAACTAATTTTTAATCATTTCTCGTAAAATATGTGCACTTATTTTTAGATTACATTGACATTAAAAATTTTCAATTATATATATATATATATATATATATATATATATTAATCCCAAATGACCTAACAAAACTGTAGAAGGGGGGGTGAATACAATTCTAGATATTTTCTAAACTTAAAACAACTTTCAAATAAAACAATACTAAAAATAAAAACTCAAGCAAATATAAAATTTCAGTTGGATGTTTTGAGGATCCAACTGAGATGATTTTATTTCGGAAATAATCTGTGTTACAAAAGTATCACAGCTGCTCAGTTCCTGATTTGGAGTGAGAGTGCTCTTTAAAAAAAAGCTAATACAAACTATTTTTATCTCACTCACTTATCTTAAAATGAACTGCTACACTTGGTTATATAACCCAAGTTTACAATGCTATTTTTGGCTACTCTAAATTAATCTAAAGGTAACCTCCAGTAGCTTGCTTTTCATCCCTTTTGTCCAATGGTCGTTGGAGATCTTGGCTTTTGTCTTCATGCTTATTATGATCACACTCAAGAACCTAATTGGAAATTGGAATGTTTCCTTATTTCCAGTGTCCATTTTGATGGCTTCCAATGCAAAGTACACTTCTACATCTCCTTTTGATCTGTCAGAAAACTGTCACTATCACTTTGTCAACTATTCAGAAAAGTGATAATGATTCGTTGATAGCAGGAAGATGTATTTCGTTGATAGCTTTATTCTTCATTTCGTTGATGAGTAATCTTCATTCCGTTGATGAGTAATCTTCATTCCGTTGATAGAGTAATCTTCATTCCATTGACATGTCTTCACTTAGGCAAAATTACAAGGCACAATATATTTACACTTAACCAACCTATTTTGCCTATCTAATACTTAGTCAACATGACTTAGAGAACCTATCTAATACCTACAACAAAATGCATATCAACCTGTGAAGTATTGTACAGTGCAATTGCTACATTACTCATTTCGTTGATGAGTTACATGTCAACGGAAGCTGCAAAGCATACCATTCCGTTGACAGTTACAAAATAGACTTAATACAAAATCTACTGAGTGTTTTATAATTATCATCAA
The DNA here is from genome assembly GCA_030848705.1 of Heracleum sosnowskyi. Classification (NCBI taxonomy): domain Eukaryota; kingdom Viridiplantae; phylum Streptophyta; class Magnoliopsida; order Apiales; family Apiaceae; genus Heracleum; species Heracleum sosnowskyi. The sequence continues at coordinate 19,010,538 of CM061237.1, forward strand.
GAACAACATATTCCTAACAATCTCCCCCAATTTATGACTGATAGAATAACAGCCATAAATTAAGAGCCTTGATGATAACAAAAACACTCAGACATATTACAAATGATAAAAGCAGAAATTGCATTGAGCTTCATATTGTTTTTGAATTTTATTGAAATACAAAGTAGAAAAACTTACAAAACAAGTGCACAAAGTTGCTCCTCTAGACTGAGCAGATTTTCATCTTTGCCTTTGTGGCCTTGTTTTCTTCCCTTTTCTTGCATTGTTCTCCTCAATCTGAGCTTGAAGTCTTTTGTAGAAAATCTTCTCTTCTTCATCTTGATTCCCCAACTTGGATTGCATTGATCTCAGAGTTTCATTGGATGTTTTTTCCAGTTGGTCTTCTATCCTGAAGAATCTTCTACAGTTGTCTTTGTCTCTAAACTCCATCATCCAATAGGGTTGGAGATGAATCTTCTTTCCAGATTGAGGGACTTTGAGAACCCTGGGAAGTGCACCAGGCTTGTTCCAGCTTGCCTTGATTTGACAGATTTTGGAGACAACCTCAGACTTGGCAGTTTTGGTAAAGCCAAAGTCTTTCTTCAAGCATTTGAACACTGAGAGCAGTGTTTGGTAGTCTTCTCCTAAAATCCTGTAGAGAGGCCAATTTTGTTCCCTTCCACATTTGTAGACAAATACCAATCTCTCTGGCAGTTTATGAGAAGCTGCAATACCTCTCACTTCCACCAAGTCATCAAGATTAATATTTAGGCTAGACTCCTCCCTGATGTCAACAATGTACATGAAGTCTTCTGGATTGATGGGAGGTTTCTCAACTTGTTGTCTTCTCACAAATATTGGTTTAGCCTTAACAGCCCTTTGCCTTGCTTTCTTCTTTGCATCCATTTCAAATAGAAACTTTGGGAAGTTAGCCTCATCTAGCTCAATTTGCTCTTCCTTTGGCTGAATTGGCTGATCATGAAAATTCACTGGATGTTCAGGATCACAGGCTAACTTATCTTTGAAGATTAGATCAGGAAAAGTTGGAGGTGCAGCTTTTGTAGAGGAATCTGTTGTTGTGCTTTGAGAGTCCTCTTTGTCAAAGGGCAGATTCCTTTTAGCTGTCTGTTTAGGCTGCCTTGTACTTCTCCTTTTCTTCTCTGCTTCATTGGCTTTTTCCTCTTGTTGTCTTTCTTCTTCATCAAGAGATTGAGCAACTGCAAGAGCTTGCATAGCTGCTCTTTCTGGCTCCTCAGCCTTAGCCTCAGCAAAATTTGGGTGACCAGCCCAAATACAGATTTCTTGTCCATTTCTGTAGACAATTGCTCTTTGTTTCCTTACCTCAAGATCATTGCTCTCCTTGCATTTGGTGATAAGCTGTCCTAGAATCTTGAGCTCATCTGGATAAGGTGAAGGATAAAAAGTCCTTGTAATGTTTTTGCCCTTTGGTTTAGCAGGGGATTTTGGAGATAGGCTTCCTTGAAGTGTAGCTTGTTCCACATCCCTAATGCATGAAGTTTGTCCCTTTTCTTTCCTTGGACCTTGAGTAACTCCATGTAGAAGGGGCTTTAGATCATAGGAAGAATTTTTATGTGGCTCCCATTCCATTGACACTAAAACCATGGCATTCTTTGATGGTGCTGTAGAAGTAGCTTGATCCGTTGATGGATGTTTGTTCTTTGCAGTTTCAGCTATCTTCTTGATTCTGGCATCTATGCTAGACCATTGGTCTTTTATTTGTTCTGCAAGTTGTAGCCTCATAGATTCTTGATGAATCAGGTCAATGCCATCCATTTTATCCTTCATTGACTCCCCCATTGCTAATGGCTCCTGTGGTAAGGAAATGGCTGGGACCATAACCTTTGTGATTTGAATGTCTAGCTCCTTAGATTTCTCCCCCTTTTTGTTATCATCAAGAGAGATGATAGGGAGTCCATGAGCTGCCACTAGCTGGGCTAAGAGTTGTGTTTTCTTCTCCTGTTCCTTTTGCATTTGAGTAAGTGTAGCTTCCACTTTGTCCACCCTAGAAGTAAGAGTCTTCAAAGTAGTTGCCACTTCAGGTTCTTTGTTGAAGAATCTGTTCATCTTGGAAACAGTAAGAAGATGGAGCTTTTCATCAAGCCTCCTGTCAGTAGCATCCTTCAGGTTCTCAATAGAGTCCTTGATGTTCCTAGCTTCAATCCTTGTTTGCAACATCTGTAGCCTCTGAATCTCCAAAGAGTCCATGATAGCCTTGTAGAATTTCTTGCCATTGGCATTTGCAGACTCATGAGCCAGATAGGCCTCCTTATACTGCCTTGTAATTGTAGCATCCAGGCTGATTCTTCCATGCATATCCTGAGAAAGCCAGTTTGGTGTAGGGGCACCACAGAAGTCCTAGTCTGTGAAGTGATGGCCACCTGTAGATTGTCACCAAAACTGTCATCAGTATCAGAGAAATCAAACTCACCACTTGCTGCAGCTCCTGGAGACAAATTGGTCAATGCATCATTTGCTCTTTGCATAGATGCAGTTGTATGGATTAGGTTGAGTGACCTTTCTGCCTCCACATTGCCCTGTTGAGCCATAATTTGATAGGCTGGCACAGGATGAGTAAAGGTCTTAGGATCCAGGGAAATACTATCCAGAGTCTGTTGATAATGCTCTTGGAAAGTAAGTTCCCTTTCACCCTCATGAACCTCCATTAACTCACTTGCAATGGCTGCTTCCTCCCATGTGGCTCCTGTAGACCCTTCTCTCTCTCCACTATATTCTTGCATCATGGGCTCCCCATGGCTCACACCTCTCACACCCTCACCTTCACCTACTAAGGTGGAACCCTCAGCCTCTCCTTTTGCCTGACTGGAAGAAATAGTCAGCCTCTCACTCTCAACCTCTCCTTTTGCCTGCCTGCAAGCCAGCCTCTCAGATTCACTCCCTTTCAATCCTAGAAGTGTCTCGACTACCACTAGATCATCTGCACTAGTTGTGTGAACAACTTGATTTTCAATAAGAGGTGCAGAATGAACTATCAACGGAATGGTAGTTTGAACTGTCAACGGTATGGATACCGTTGATGGAGAAACACTTGTCAACGAAAGAGACTGTTTCGTTGATGAAGTCAAGAAAGCATTCTGAGAAAGTGAAATTACAGTAGAATCTGTGGTGATTGATTTTAGAGATGGTTCCACAGATCCTCTTGTAGCTTCAGAAAAAGATGATTGGTGGCCCAACAAATCACTTAACAAGTGATGACCACCAATTTCAGAGTGGGGCTTCTCCAAGAACAAGGTTGGAGAATCAGGAATAGATAAATGGATCATATCCACATCTAATGACTGTGTTGGTGAATTTTGTGGATTTGGTTCAAGATTTATGTTTAGAGAATGGGACTGTAACCCCAGAGTGATAATAGGGGTTACATCAAACTGAATTTGAGAGACTGGAAGTGTTGCTTCCAGTGTGTGTACACCCTGTGTGACCTGGGATTTTTGCTTCACTCTCCTTTGGTATTGGGAAATTGCTGAATGGGGGCTTAAAGTGTCATTTACCCTTTTGGAGTGTGCTCTTGGAGGAGAGCTTGTTTCAATAACTACATCCTTTTGGGAGGATGCAATTAGACTTGTGCTAATATCCATTTTACTCATTGGGACTTGTTGGGAAGACACAATGGGGCTAGTCTGGGAAACACTCATCTCTCCCACCTTATCCTTAGGGTTTCTTTGATTTTCACCCCTTCCCTCACCTCTCACATCACCTGCACCACTCCCCTTGGGTTGTGTAGTGGATTTTACAACAGGTGCCTTTTGAGAAGCACCTGAGGTTGGCTTGGAGGATTTCTTAGATTTTGGTTTTGTTGCAGGGGCAGGAGCCTGTTGGGTCACAACTACAGACTCCATAGCAACAGAGGTGGGTGAAACAGTAGAAGTAACAGTTAAACTAACAGGGTTAGTAGTGGTTACCTCAATTGTGGACAGATACACCACTGTGACATCACCATTGTGATTGAGCCTCAGGATATCTGTCAAAACCCTCTTCTCTTGTACAAAGCAGTCAAACCTAGAATTTGGGTTAGAGATAACCAATGGTGCTGGACTAACATGGTTAGCCAACATCATTAGAAATCCAGCATAATAGATATTATTTTTCCTATTAGCCTTATCACCCAACTTAGCACCAATCTCATACATAAGTTGGGTGCTAAAGTTATAATATCTATCAGTTAAGAGCATGGTAAACAGAATCAAAATAGAATTAGTTAATGCATCAAAGTTACTGATTTTACCAGAAAAGACCTTAATGAATGCATCAGCTAAGTAACTATATTCCCTAACCAAACCTCTCCTAATTATCTTACCCAAATTATCAGTAGGCAAAGAATAATTTATAGAATTAAGCATGTTAACCATTTCAGTATATGAAGGTAAAGCAGAGCAGTTATCCTCAGGAATGTGAAGGCATGCTTGCAATACATCAGAATTGACAATATACTCTTTACCTTGAATGGTGAATTGCAAAGTGCAATTTGTCCCACTGTACTCACGGGAGGTCCAAATCTCCTCTATGATTTCATTGTAGAGCGGAGTTGAGTGAAACATTGCGTAGCTCAGTTTGCAATTCATCAAGAAATCCATCATCTTGAAAAAGATTTTGTTCGGGCTTTCCTTGAAAACAAATGGAATGGAGTTGTTCTTCTCGTAAATGAACCCTCCAGCGGACATGAGTTTGACTATGGGTGCCATTGTTGAGTGAAGAAAAGCTCGAAATTTGTTTTGCTTTGAGAGAAGAAGAAGTAAGAAAGCCTTTGGAAATTTTGAGAGCACGGTAGAAAAGAATTAAAGAAAACAAAATTTCTTAAATACTCCCCCAAAATTTCTCAAAAATTAAGTCCGATAATAAATATAAATTACTGGATTGGCTTAAAAATCTAACCGTTACAATTAAAATGTTACCATGATTTATACTTACAGGGGTGTATGCATAGATCGTGGTAAAGAGACGTGCAAAATCAACGGTTCAGATTAACTACGCTGTATCAACGAATCAGAATTCGGCGTTTAAGGTCCCGTCTATTTCGTTGATAAAGCTGTGTTTCGTTGATATAAAAGAGCTATCAACGAAACACCCAGAAAAATACTAAGTTTGTCAACGGAATGAAGCATTCGTTGACATAGTAATTTTGACTTAGACAAAATTTCACTTTTTCCTGAGAAAATTAATTCACAGAAAATCATAGCAAATTTCTGGCTGCATATTAACTTGCAAAAAATCTCAAAAATAATTAAGAGAAATTTAGCATACCTAGCTCACTTACTAATCTTGAGAATGTTGATTCATCAAGTGGCTTGGTAAAGATGTCTGCAAGTTGTTGTTCACTTGGAACAAAATGTAACTCCACAGTACCATTCATAACATGTTCTCTAATGAAATGATACTTGATGTCAATGTGCTTGGTCCTTGAATGCTGTACTGGATTCTCAGTAATGGCAATGGAACTAGTGTTGTCACAGAAGATAGGAATTTTCTCAACTCTTAATCCATAATCAAGTAGTTGATTTTTCATCCATAAAATCTGTGCACAACAACTTCCAGCTGCAATATACTCAGCCTCAGCTGTGGAGGTAGAAACTGAGTTTTGTTTCTTGCTGAACCATGACACAAGCTTGTTTCTTAGGAATTGACAGGTAGCAGTTGTGCTTTTCCTGTCAATTTTACATCCTGCATAATCTGCATCTGAATAACCAATTAGTTCAAAGCCAGATTCTCTACGATACCAAATGCCAAGGTTTGGTGTTCCTTTGAAATATCTGAAAATTCTTTTAATAGCAACTAAATGGGATTCCCTAGGATCAGCCTGAAATCTAGCACATAGACATGTAGCAAACATAATATCAGGTCTACTAGCTGTTAAATATAAAAATGAGCCTACCATGCCTCTGTAACTTGAAATGTCCACAGATTTTTCCTTAGTATTCAATTCAAGTTTGGTGGCAGTAGGCATGGGAGTTTTGGCAGGAGAGCATTCCATTAAGTTAAATTTCTTTAACAAATCATGAATATATTTTGTTTGACTAATGAAAATGCCTTCATTAACTTGCTTCACTTGGAGACCAAGAAAATAAGTTAATTCTCCCATCATGCTCATTTCATATTTACTTTGCATAAGCTTGGCAAACTTTTGACAAAGTTTTTCATCTGTAGACCCAAAAATTATGTCATCTACATAAATTTGAACAAGTATAGTAGAGCCATTCACAATCCTATGAAAAAGAGTTTTATCTACAGTACCTCTAGTGAAGTGATTCTCAAGGAGGAACTGTGAAAGTGTGTCATACCAGGCTCTAGGTGCTTGTTTCAAACCCTAGAGTGCTTTGAGGAGGAAGTACACATATTCTGGAAAATCATCATCTTAAAACCAGGAGGTTGACTCACATATACCTCATCTTCCAATTCCCCATTCAGAAAAGCACTCTTCACATCCATTTGATAGACTTTGAAATTGGCATGGGCTGCATAGGCTAGGAATATCCTTATTGCTTCTAGTGTTGCAACAGGAGCAAAGGTTTCATCAAAATCAATTCCCTCTTCCTGTGAATAGCCTTTTGCAACCAATCTAGTTTTGTTCCTTGTGACTATGCCATTTTCATCCATCTTGTTTCTGAACACCCATTTTGTGCCTATAACACTTCTGTCCTTAGGCTTGGGCACCAGCTTCCAAACTTTGTTTCTCTCAAATTGGTTTAGCTCCTCTTGCATAGCTAAACCCCAATCTGGATCTAGAAGTGCATCCTCAACTTTCTTTGGCTCATCTTGAGACAGAAAGCTACTATATAGACATTCCTCTTGAGTTGCTCTTCTAGTTTGGACTTTTGAAGAAACATCACCTATAATAAGTTCAAATGGATGATCTTTAGTCCATTTCCTTGAGGTAGGTAGATTAGCTCTAGAAGATGTAGCTTCATGATCATGATTGCCTTGATTAGATATTTGTCCTTGAGAAACTCCCCCTGAGTTTGTTGTCCCTAATTGATCACTCCTAGAGGCATTTCTGTGACTGTCAACGGAATGCCCATTCTGACTGTCAACGAATCCTTCATCATGACTGTCAACGAAATGACCATTTGGTCTGCTAGCAGTTATTCTTTTTGTTGCCCAGTAAATAACAATTGTAGAAGGGGGTTGAATACAATTGTATAAGATTCTCGACTTTATATAACACAAATATGAAAGATCAATAACAATAACAATGACAATAACAGCTTTATTAACTTTGATATAAAACTGTTACAAACTCTCTTAAGAAATTCTGATGTTCTTAAGAGCTGCTAGCTTACAAAAACTCTCTCAAGAAATTCTGTTCTTAAGGGCTTCTCTTCGATTATGTTCTCTCTCGAATGAATACATAAATCGAAACCAAAACTGTGTTTATATAGTGCACACAGCTTCTCTATCAATAACAAGATAAGTCCTAATCATAACAAAGATAGAAACATATCTTTAATCGATAGCTGCATTCTACAAACCAGGAACAAATAGAATAAACTTCCATGTTTATCTAGACTCCAAATATAACTCGAAGTAGGAATCCTGATCAGCTTCAAGTTCTGATGATCAATCCTGATCATAGTCTGAGTAGGAATCCTGATGATCAATAAGATACTGACGCTTGATCAAATACTGATGACCATGCAATACTGATGACGTCAGCAATCCTGATCAGTTGAGTCTAGCTTCTGACGATCATTGAATTTTGATCTAACAATCTCCCCCAATCTCATACTTTGTGAAATAAAGTATAGATTCCAAATATTCAATGATGTCAAAAACATGTATCAAAATGTACGAGTATCTTCAGAAACAACTTATCTGTTTAAGCTTTTTGATAGAACAGATTCATCTTCAAGAAGTTGGATAATAAACTTTCTTCTTTTTCTTCAAGAATTTGAATCAGTCTTTCCTTAAGATTTCTGAGTTCTTCATCTTCCTCATTAATCTGGTAGATAGCTGCTCTGAGATTCTGTATGGAGTTTCTCTGTAGACTGTGCTCTTCAAGCAAAAGATAAGCAATTTCCTTCCCATCAGGATTGAGAGAAAGATGAGTCATGCCAAAATTTACTTCTTTAACAGCAGTACCCCTTTGCATTTCCACATCCTGACCTCTTTGATTTAAGTACATGGGAGTATAATTACCATCGAAATTACTGTTTCCATCCAGTCTTCTTCTTATAGTTGACAAAATTATGTCACTCCATTCTTTGTACACTTGGTTCTTCCATCTTAACAGATAGTGAACATATTTCAGTTCCTGTGTAGTTTTCATCAGCAGATCTTGAATAGATAGAATCTTCACACTACCATCTTTCATGAAGTACAGAAGCTTTTCTTTCTTTTCAAAACCATCATGACAATCTATAACTAGATCAACAGCTAATAAATTGTTCAGGTTTTCAGAAGTTCAAGTACCTCCAATTTCTGTCAAGGAGTAAGGATCAACATATGACATATTCAGATATTCACCATCTCTGTGTCCAATACCTCCTCTTGAATTACTTGACAATTGCTTCAGATTCGAAAACATCTTTAACCAGAGTGTTTTTGATCTAGCCATATCAGACAAATCAACAACACTTGAAGCGCTTGTAATAATTCCACCAGACTGAAAATTGATAGGTGTATCACAACTTAATGTGCTAATATGTTTCCACTTCTTGTATTTCTCCTTTTCATGAGCGTAGCTTCTTTCAAGTAAAGATTCTTGTCTGCTTGAATTTCTCCATTGTCTTTCATTTGAAACTTTAAGCCTTTGTAGATAGAGATTGAAATCTTCATTTGTTCTTTTTGTAATATCTCTTCTTCTGGCTTCTTCTTCTTCATCTACTTCTTTGTTGTGACAATCAACAACAGTAGATAAGATTATCAAATCAACCTCTTGCAGAATTTCAGATTCGTCAGGATCTTGAATATTGTCAGGATTAGAATCTTCAATTTGATTTGTATTGCTGAGAGTTGATTTACTTGATTTTCTTTTCAATTCAGGTTCTTCTTCAACAAATTCCTTGTCTTCTTTCTCCTTGATAACAGGATCTATTAGATTTTGTGAAGCTTCAGGAATTTCTTCAATTCTTAACCCTCTAGACCTTGTCTGTCTAGGTACTGTTTGAGTTGAAGAACCTCTTCTATTTCTTCTAGCACCTCTCCTACCTCTGCTTCCTCTACCTCTAGCAGGAGCAGTATAGCTTTCCATTGTCTCTTTTTGTAGTCTCAAGAATTCTTCATGTGAGAGATCTGGATATTCTTCACTTGCTGTAGAGAGTGCTTTTCTGGCAAATAATTGTTGAACTCTTTTATCAGTGTGATAAAGAGTAACAATTCTACCGTCTTTTGTAGAAAACTTCTGGAATAAATTTGATGCATCTTCAGGATTATCAATAATCACATCTTCATCACCTTCAGGAATTGTAGCAAGAATGTGTCCATGACCAGGTGTCAGGATTTGATCTTCCGTCAGGATCTGAGATTGCACCAATGTTCTTACTGTCTTAACTCCAGAATCAGAAACATGAGTTGACCGCGTAGTTTGACTTTGAGAAGTTTGAATTGTAGACTTCAAAACCGCAGTATCAGAGGTTTCTCTTTGTATCGCTTTGTCACCACCATCATCTCCAGTATCATCATTATTATGTCTTAATACTAGATCAGGTGTACATTTTGTCTGAATAACCTTCTCCCCCTTTTTGACATCAGGATTTGACAATAATTGCAAAATTAAGGAAAGAGAGGCTTGAATTTCAGTTACCTTAGTATCCAGAGAATCAATTCTTTGTTTGATTGAGGTTTGTTCTGAAACAACAGATTTCACTTGGGATTCCACTACCCTCAGTTGGAAAGTAGTAGGCACCTTTGTAAAATTATTAAAGATATCAGTCCTCACTTTGTCAGTTGAACCCTTGATAGAATCAATCTCACTTTTCAGACTTTTGGATAACAGAGTTGTAGCCTTCAGATGATTCTTCAAGTCTTGATTCTCTATAGACGTCATTGCATTATAGGCATGTTCAATAGCAGAAGAAAAACTGATAGATTCATCAGATTGGTGCCATGAATTGTTCCATTCATTCTGTCTAAATGCCTCTGCAGGATCAAAGGAAGGAGTAGAAAAATCTTGTCTCTGATCTTTCCCAGTGAAAGCATTGCTAGCCATATATGGACTTGATGAACCAAAATTAGTTCCAAGACTAATCTTGAGTGTTGTAGCAAGCTGTTCCTTCTCTTTTCTATTCTCATTATCATCATCACTATCATCATCAGAATTATCATCATCAGAACCATGAGATTTATCAGGATCAGGAATTGCAATACCTTTCAGTTTATCCTGTGATTCTGAGATAGGATGATCCATTGGTCTTGAACGAAGTGGCTGTATCAAAATAGGTTCATTATCAGGAGCACCACTAGCGTTAGGATGAACATCGTCAGGATTTGATATGCGTGCATCAGTATTTGCTACCAATGGTTCTTGTGGAGCTTGAGGTTCAGAAGCTGCTTCAACACTTTGAGCTAAAGGTTCTTGTGTGCTTCCCTCATGGACAATGTTCTCGACCAATCTTTCAACAGAAGCTGTAGCTTTGCCTGCATCTTCACTTTGAGAAGATGGTTCTTGTGTAGCTGGAATGTTGATGTCTTCATTCTCCCTTTGAGAAAATGGTTCTTGTGTGACCATTCCACTAGCTAAGCCTACACCCAAACTTTGATTGAGTGGTTCTTGTGTGGCAGGATCAACAGTAGCTGCTGAATTACTCTGAAATTCAGGTTCTTGTGGGCTTGATCCTTTCAGCTTCTTCTGTCTCTGATAGACTAACTCTTCTGCATTCCTCTTTTTCTTTGATGTAGGTGTAAGACCAACCAAAGAAGCAGTTGTAGAAACCTTCTCCCAAGAAATTTCTCTAATCTGAGATGGAGAGGCTGGAGAGTCTGATATAGAGACAACTTTTGGTGCTGCATCAGGAATACTAACATCAGGATTTGCTAGAGCATCAGGAGTAGATGACTCATCAGGATTTGATGTCTGAATATCAGTATCCTTCATTTGCACTGTCAAAGAAATATGATACCTGCTCTTTGATAATTTCCTTGTCAATTGTACCACAGCTTTAGTAGCAGTATCAGCAACTTCCTTGTTCACATTCATCACAGAGGATATAGGTAAGTCATCCTCTGAATCACTTTCATCAATCAACCTTAACTTTCTTTTCACAGGAACATTCTTAACAACCTTATCAGCTTTCTGGACCAGGACCCCTTGTACACCCCCTTTTATCTTCTTTTTAGTGAGTGGTGTAGAGGAAAAATCCTTTGAACCTGATTGCCTTCCAGACACATCAGTTCTAGCTGATTTCTTTGATTTGACAACTAAAGTCTTTTGAGAGACAGTAGAGGTGGTTGTTAACTGTTTAGACTGTTTAGGATGCATGCTTGTGTCAGGAACAAGGTGGGTTAGGCCTTGTACCATAGCATTAGAAAGTAGTCCATAACGAGTAGGCATTTTCTGATGTAAGAAAAACCTAACCTCATCAGGAATAAAAGCATTTCCTATAAAACCATTGGCCTTATCACTGTTGACTAAGGACTTAATATTATTCTCAGTAATTCTACAGATTGGTAGAACTACATCATCCTCAAAAATGACATTAGGACAAAAGTGATTAAATATCAACTGTAAAAATCTAAGAAAACAGACAGAACCCAACTTATCTGATTTCCTATCACTTAAAGCTTTTAAGATAAAAGACCCATAATCAAACACTGTAGAATGGATAAGAGAGTACCCAATTTTAAGAGATCCTGATGGAAGAGCATCAAAATTTGATGTCTTGTTCAGGAAACAGCGGCTGATTGTATCAAAGAAGAAATTCCATTCCTTCTTAAGCTTTGTCCTAAAGAGATTTCCATATCTCTTTACTTCTCCATTGTAGCCCAGTTTCTTGACAAACTCAAATAGAGCAGAGTCTGAAATCACCCTAGGAACTTTTTCACCCAGAATAGGCAAATGCAATGCCTCTTCAATAACAGCAGGGGTGACATGATGAGTTACCCCATTTGATTCGAACTGCATCAGAATGGTTCCTGTAGAACTTTGACCAAAAACAACTGTGTTCCAAACCTGCATTACAGACTTAAAAGAAACACTTGCAGGCTCTGTTAAAGCATACTTCAATGGGCTTGAAGTAAGAAAATCTTGAATTATATGGAACTCAGTAGGCAATTCTTGATGGTCTAGTATGGCTACAAAGTTATTAGTGGCAAAAGTAATATCATGAATTACTGTTTGTTTGTTCATGAAAGATGAAGACGCCATTGTAATGCTTTTGAAAACTCGAGAATTAAGATTTGAAGCAATTAGGGTATGAAAGCACAGAGAGAGATAAAAACGAAAAACTGATGATGAGAGAGTAATGAAAGATGTAAAACAATGAAAAGTATTTTGTTAAAACAAAATATTACTCTCAATGACAGGTGGCAAAATATGATTTGTGTATAACTAATTAGTGGACAGATTATGTGTGTCATTAAATAAAACTGCACCGCTTTTTATGTGTATGTATAGATATATCTATAATAGAGCAACACACGCGCGTATACAGTTGTCCTACTAAAACTCAATCGTCTATTAGCAGATACGGACGAAAAATTAGGCACAAATTAAGTAATGAAATACTGACCTGTACATCAGGATTGACCAGTTGACTTCCTGTCAGGATTGAGTCCTATCAGGATTTGATCAAAGATACATACCTTTCTGAATAACCATCAGGATTTGACAGTTATCAGGATTTCCTCTCTGTAGCTTTTCCTCAGAAATTCTCAAAATGCATCATTCCAAGTTCATTCACCAACTTATTGAAAGTAGCTTCAGGTAGTGGCTTGGTGAATATATCAGCTAGTTGTTGATCAGTAGGAACAAAGTGAAGCTCAATTGTTCCTTCCAGAACCTGTTCTCTTATAAAGTGATATCTGATACTGATGTGTTTAGTAAGAGAATGCTGAACTGGATTTCCTGTCATTGCAATAGCACTTTGGTTATCACAATAAATAGGGATTTTTGAGTATGACAGGCCATAATCTAACAACTGATTTCTCATCCACATTATCTGAGCACAACAACTTCCTGCAGCAATGTACTCAGCTTCTGCAGTTGAAGTGGAAATAGATTTCTGCTTTTTACTGAACCATGAAACTAGTCTTCCACCCAAAAACTGACAACTTCCTGAAGTACTTTTCCTGTCTATTTTGCATCCTGCAAAATCAGCATCTGAATAACCACACAACCCAAAATCTGATTCCCTTGCATACCAAAGGCCAAGTGAAGGAGTGCCTTTGAGATATCTGAAAATTCTTTTGACTGCAATCAGATGTGGTTCTCTAGGTTTTGCTTGAAATCTTGCACATAGACAGGTTGCAAACATGATATCTGGTCTACTGGCAGTGAGATACAATAAAGAGCCAATCATTCCTCTGTAGTGAGTTACATCTACCTCTTCACCTTGATCAGGATCAAGTTTGGTAGCTGTAGCTATGGGAGTTGAAGCAGGAGTACTGTCTTGCATGTTAAACCTTGTCAGTAAATTCCTTGTGTATTTAGACTGATTAATAAAAATCCCTTCATCAGTCTGTTTAACTTGAAGACCCAGAAAGTAACTCATTTCTCCCATCATGCTCATTTGATATCTTGACTGCATAAGCTTGGAAAACTTTTCACACAGCTTATTGTTTGTTGACCCAAAAATGATATCATCAACATAAATCTGAACTAACAGCAACTCCTTACCATGATTCAAATAAAATAGAGTTTTATCAATTGCACCTCTTTTGAATCCACTTTCCAGTAAGAATTGAGCTAAGGTTTCATACCATGCTCTTGGAGCTTGCTTTAGTCCATAAAGTGCCTTATCCAGTCTGTAGACATGATCTGGATATGTAGGATCAATGAAACCAGGAGGTTGTTCAACATAAACTTCTTCCTCCAGTTCACCATTTAAGAAAGCACTTTTAACATCCATCTGGAAAACCTTGAATTTCTTATGTGCTGCATAAGCAAGAAATATCCTGATGGCTTCTAGTCTTGCAACAGGAGCAAAAGTTTCATCATAGTCAATTCCCTCTTGTTGGGAATACCCCTTTGCAACTAGTCTTGCTTTGTTTCTGATTATGACACCATCAGAATCAGTCTTGTTCTTGAAAATCCACTTTGTACCAACAATTGATCTATTCTTTGGTCTTGGTACCAGTTTCCAGACTTCATTCCTTTCAAATTCATTCAGTTCTTCTTGCATTGCAGTAACCCAATCAGCATCTTTAAGTGCATCTTCAACTTTCTTAGGCTCCTCCTTGGATAGAAAGTTATTATATAAACATTCATTCTGAGTTGCACTTCTTGTTTGAACACCTGCATCAGGATCTCCAATTATCAAATCAAGAGTATGATCTTTTGTCCATTTCCTTGCTGGTGTCAAATTGTTTCTTGAAGTAGATGCTCCCCCTGGATTGGTGTTATCTTGATTGAAAGAATTTGATTGATTTGAAGCTCTCCCTGAATTATTGCTATGCCCTCCTGATGTGTTATCAGGATCTTCACTTGAATCAGTATCTGAAGAATTCTGTCCTGATGATTGAGTTGACTCTGAACTTGTAGTTGAATGCCGTTGTTCCCCCTCAACATTAGCACTACTAGTTGTATCACTGTTGTTTGCATCATCAGTATTAGCCTCATCAGTACCTGGTGAGTCATCAGGATTTGGTGACCCGTCAGTACTGGATGAATGGACAGCTTCTGATTCACTTTCTTCAGGTTCCTTGGAAGCTTCATTTTCAAATAACAATCTATCATGCGAGTCTTCAATGATTCCAGTTATCTTCTTATCATCAAAAGATACATGAATTGACTCCATGACAGTTCTTGTTCTCAAATTAAAAACTCTGAAGGCTCTTGATGTAGGATAACCTATGAATATTCCTTCATCAGCCTTTGTTTCAAATTTCCCTAGCTGTTCAGGATGAGTTCTGAGAACAAAACATTTACAGCCAAACACATGCAAATGCTTCAGACTTGGTTTCTTCTCCTTGAGTGACTGATAAGGAGTGACACCATGCATGTTTATCAATGTGAGATTTTGTGTATAGCATGTTGTGTTGACTGCTTCTGCCCAGAAATATGTAGGTAATTTAGCTTCTTCCAACATAGTTCTGCCAGCTTCAATAAGAGTTCTATTCTTCCTTTCTACTACTCCATTTTGCTGAGGTGTGCCAGGAGCAGAGAATTGTTGAATGATTCCTTTGTATTTGCAGAACTCTTCCATCTTTGAATTCTTAAATTCAGTACCATTATCACTTCTCAGAATCTTGACTTTGTACTTTGTGGTTGTCTCAATCATCCTCACATGTTCCAACAGAACTTCAGGAGTTTCATCTTTTCTATGCAGAAAATACACCCAGGTGAATCTAGAATATTCATCAACAATTACAAGAGTGTACCTTTTCTTACTGATGGACATGATGTTGACTGGACCAAACAGATCAAGATGTAGCATGTGATATGGTTCTTCAATCGAGGATTCTGATTTACTCTGGAATGATGTCCTTCTTTGTTTTGCTTTTTGGCATGCATCACAGAGTCCATCAGGTGTATATAAGACATTAGGTAATCCTCTTACTAACTCTTTCTTAACCAACTCATTGATGTTGCTGAAGTTGAGATGAGAAAGCTTCTTGTGCCAATTCCAACTTTCATCTACTGAAGCTTTACTGATGAAACATGTAGGGGAGCCATCAGTATCTGAGAGAATGTTGGCTTCATATATGTTACCATGCCTGTAGCCAGTTAGTGCTATCTTCCCTGTTGCTTTACTGACTACTTCACAATGTGTGGAATAGAAATTGACATGATAACCTCTGTCAGTGATTTGACTAATACTCAACAAGTTGTGTTTTAGTCCCTTCACTAGAGCTACTTTTTCAATGATGACATTTCCAATGATTATATTGTCATATCCCAAGGTTTGTCCAATGTTGCCATCTCCATAAGACACAGTTGGGCCAGCTTTTTCCTCATATTCTGATAACAGGGCTTTGTTTCCAGTCATGTGCACAGAACATCCACTATCCATGACTAACACATTTTTCTTTTTACCCTGCATCAGAATAGTAAAACACTAGTCAGAATGTTTAGGAACCCACACTTGTTGGATTCCTTGTTCATGCATTTTATTAAATTTAACAGCAGAAGACTTTTTGACTTTAGCAGTCCTGACAGGATTTACTCCATCATGATTTACTCCATCAGGATTTGCTTTGTCAGTATCAGTATTAACAAAAGCATGCTTCACTATGACATTTTCAGTTTTATCAGACTTTGTACTACTTTCAAACTTAGGCAATGGATCATAAAAGTTATAGTACAAATCATGATACTCTTTACATGTATAAATAGAATGCCATAGACTACCACAATGAAAACAGGAATTCTGTGGTTTGTAAAATACTGATCTATTCCTAACATCAGACTTAGGAATTTCAGCAATTTTCTTCTTACTCTTTTTACAATCAATAGCAAGATGATTAGAGTTACCACAGTTAAAACAACTCTTTCTAGGTGCATTTGGGATATACTTATAACCATTTTCTTTATTGATCCCAATTTTACCATTCCTGTTTCTCTTAACAGTAGCTTCCTTTTTCTTATCTGTAACCTCACAGATTTTATCCTTAAGCTGTTTCTGAGACAATAGACCTACATTCTTAGTGACTTTGTTCATGACAGGTTTAGACTTTATAATTTTAATTCCTTGAGTAGAAGAAGATCCCTTTTCAAAAGTAGAATTGGAATCCTTACCAAAAACAAAATTAACAGGAGTAATCTTAGATTTGGTTGAGTCTATAACATGTCTATAGGTCTTTGGACTGACTGTCTCATCAATGACAATTTTCTCTGCTAATTTCTTATCTTCATCTGACTTATATCCTAGACACTCTTTCCAATTCTTAGAGGTATTAATCTCATGAAATTTCCTTCCAGAGTCTGTCCAGGTTCTGATTTTCTCATTAGCAAATTCAAGTTCTTTTTCAAGGGAAGTACATTTAGATGTCATCTCTAAGTGCATGTGTTTAGCATTATCACATTCTTTTTGTACTTCTTGCATACGAGAAAATTCAGCTTCTAATATCTCATTCCTCTTTCTAAGGTCAGACATCTCAGATAAGATTCTAGTATTCTCAGTAGTTTGACTTCTAAAACTAATATGTAATGACTTTAGAAAACGTCTTAACTCAGAAGCATTATCAGTATCAAAATCAAAGATAGTATTTAGTACCTTATCATCAGGAGCAGCAGTTACATCAGCATTGGCCATTAACGCATAGTTGACTACCTCAGTATCAGATTCTGAGGAAGAGTCCATCCAATCCTTGCTTGATGTGATGAGTGCCTTTGTCTTGTTGCATTCAGAAGCAAAGTGACCCATACCATTACACTTGTAGCATCTAACCTTTGTCTTGTCAAATTTGCTACCCTTGCTGTCCTTTTTGATATACTTGTCTTTGTCTGCTTTGAAGGTCTTTTTCTGAAAGTTGCCTTGTCTTCTATTCTTCCTGAACTTCATCCTTCTGAAGTTTCTGACAATCATAGCAACCATCTCTTCCATGTCTGAATCAGAAGATTCATCACCAGTATTGGCATCAGGATTGCCATCAGTATCTGATGAAGAGTCGTCAGGATCTGACTCAGCTACTCTTGCTTTCCTTCTAGAGACCTCCATAGCTTTCCCTTTTGATTTTGCTTCTACATTCAAAGCAATTGACTTTGCCTTGCTGCTTTTCTTGTTCTTTCTCTGTTGAACTTCAAGATCATGAGTTCTTAGCATCCCATAGATCTCATCAAGAGACACAATGTTCAGATCATACTGGTGTCTAATGATTGAGGTCTGAGTATCCCATTCTTCAGGTAAAGCTCTAAGAAATTTGGTGTTTGAATCTTCAGTTTCATATACTTTGTCAACTAAGGATAAGCTGTTCAATAGTGTCAGAAATCTATCATATAGATCAGTCAGGCTCTCTTCAGGTTTTGCATCGAATTGTTCATATTCTTGAATCAAAAGAGCCCTTCTATTTTTCTTAACAGATGCAGATCCCTGGCACTGAGTTTCCAAAGTATCCCAGATTTCTTTTGAAGACTTGCATGCAATCACTCTGTTTGACATAACAGCATCAAGGCTATTATGCAAGATATTCTTTATCTTTGGTTCCCTGAGTACATGAGCTTTTTCTTCTGGAGTCCATTCAGCTTTAGCTTTGACCACATAATGTTCTGGTACTGTATCTGTTCGTTCTACGAACTTTGTTGGTATATATGGTCCATCACGAATCCTGTCCAAGTAGTCAGGATCCATAGCCTCCAGGTACATCAGCATCTTTACCCTCCATGTGGGATATTCTGATATCTTCAAGATGGGAATCTTCATGCTTTCATACTTGGTTGTCGACATCTTTAGATCGTATCTGATTCAGAATTAAATCAGTTTGCTCTGATACCAATTGATGCCCAGTAAATAACAATTGTAGAAGGGGGTTGAATACAATTGTATAAGATTCTCGACTTTATATAACACAAATATGAAAGATCAATAACAATAACAATGACAATAACAGCTTTATTAACTTTGATATAAAACTGTTACAAACTCTCTTAAGAAATTCTGATGTTCTTAAGAGCTGCTAGCTTACAAAAACTCTCTCAAGAAATTCTGTTCTTAAGAGCTTCTCTTCGATTATGTTCTCTCTCGAATGAATACATAAATCGAAACCAAAACTGTGTTTATATAGTGCACACAGCTTCTCTATCAATAACAAGATAAGTCCTAATCATAATAAAGATAGAAACATATCTTTAATCGATAGCTGCATTCTACAAACCAGGAACAAATAGAATAAACTTCCATGTTTATCTAGACTCCAAATATAACTCGAAGTAGGAATCCTGATCAGCTTCAAGTTCTGATGATCAATCCTGATCATAGTCTGAGTAGGAATCCTGATGATCAATAAGATACTGACGCTTGATCAAATACTGATGACCATGCAATACTGATGACGTCAGCAATCCTGATCAGTTGAGTCTAGCTTCTGACGATCATTGAATTCTGATCTAACACTTTTCAATCTTAATGCAGCAATTTCATCTTCACTACTGCTTTCATCTGTGCTAGACACAACAACTTTAAGCTGTTTCTCAATAGCCTTAACATGATTCACTTGATCTCCTTCCTCATTCTCAAAAGAAAGACTTTCATGGAAACCTTCATCACAGAGACCTTGAATTTTGAGATCATCAAAAACAACATGTACAGATTCCATAACAATGTTGGTTCTGAGATTATAGACTCTGTAAGCTTTCCCTGCTGCATATCCCACAAATATTGCTTCATCTGCCTTTGCTTCAAATTTCCCCAAATGCTCAGCTTGATTTCTCAAAACAAAACACTTGCATCCAAAGACATGAAGAAAATCCAATAGTGGCTTCTTTATTTTGAGTAGTTGATAAGGGGTCATTCCTTTGGCTTGATTAATCAAAGAAATATTTTGAGTGAAGCAAGCTGTGTTAACTGCCTCAGCCCAGAAATAAGTTGGTAACTTTGATTCATCTAGCATTGTCCTTGCAGCTTCAATAAGTGTTCTATTTTTCCTTTCAACTACACCATTTTGCTGTGGTGTCCTTGCTGCTGAAAATTCATGCAAAATACCATTTTCTTCAGAGAACATCTACATATTTGAATTCTTGAATTATGTCCCATTGTCACTTCTAATCCTTTTTACTTTGAAATCAGGATGATTGTTTACCATCTTGATGTGATTGATAATGATTTCACTTGCCTCATCTTTGGAGTGGAAAAAGAAAGTCCATGTAAATCTAGAAAAATCATCAACAATCACAAGACAGTATTTCTTCTTTGAAATGGACATGACATTTACAGGGCCAAATAGATCCATATGAAGCAACTCAAGCTGTTGGACAATTGATGACTCTATCTTACTTTTGAATGATACTTTCTTTTGTTTCCCTTTCTGACAGGCATCACACAAATCATCCTTGGAGAATTCCACCTGTGGAATTCCTCTAGCAAGATCTTTCCTCACCAAATCATTCATAACCTTAAAATTCAAATGAGACAATTTCTTGTGCCATATCCAACTTTCATCCTTGCTGAAAAGACAAGTGATGGTGTCTAGACTTGTGCTATTGAAGTCAGCAATGTACACATTCCCTCTTCTGAATCCAGTCATTACCACATTGTTGTCTCCTCCTTTAGAAACTGTTAGGTCCAAAGTATCGTAGAAGGGGGGGTTGAATACGATACTCACAAATAATTTAATTTCGTTCGCGGATAAATCATTCAGTTCTATAACGAAATCAAACACACCAAACCAAACCAAGATTCGGGGAATATATCTTTTTATAAATATAAACCTCGAGGGGTGCTACAATTTCTAATCCGTAGATTAGCTTCAATGAGTTTAAGGTTACACAAATTCAATACAATGATCAAGTTCTGAGCACTATTAATTTCGCTGATAATTTCTCCGGCTCAATTCTCTCTCTCAGTAATGTCTCTGTGTGTTTTGCCTTAACTGAAGAAGACACACTTCCTCTGTTAGTAATTGTAGACTTTGTTTTGAAAACTATTGAACCACAATTGAAGAATCAATCATGGTCGTCCAATCTTCATCAACTGGAAAAACAAGTAACACTTTTCACCTGCTCCTGAATTAAAAACCATCGAATGATTTAAGTCAATTTACCATTCGATAGTTTTTAAATAAAAACTATCGAATACCAAATTAACTTAAATTGGTTTTCTGAGAATCACTCTTTATATCATTCGATAGTTTTCTGAATTGAAAAACTATCGAATCATTTTTCTTGTCTTTTATCTTTTAATAATTCCTTCTGAGCTCCTGGGTGTTTAAGTAATAGACTGTATCACTTTCTTCTGAGATGATAAAACAACTTGATCTTTTAAGTGTCGTCACCTAGTGCAACTGGTCTGGTTCGCAGATGAATAACACTTGATCAATTCTTCTTTTATGTCTTCAATTCAATGTTTCTGATAAGTCCCTTGTCGTTCTGGTTGCTTCAAATAAATCACTGGAATCCTGTGGTACTTAACCCTAAATCATTCATATACTTTTATCGTCTTGAAAGTCTTGTTTCTTTTGCTGTCACTGAGGCTTGAACATTTTCATGAACTTCTTTCCGTGACCTGTTTACGGACTTCAAGAATACATAACGTATTTTGATTTTTTGAGTTTACCTTATCTTCTTTGATCCTGGATTCCTGGATTCCTGTGCTTCTGTTAATATTATTGTATGTCTTGTCCTTCGTTGAGTTGTAGTTATCTCTGTTTCATCTTATGTTACATTATGCTTTACAATCTCCCCCTATTTGATTGGATAGAGTTCAACAAGCAAATACTTCGAGGATAACTCAACTAACTAAGGAAACATTAAACTAATTAACGTAAGACAGCTTAATAATATTAAACGCATTCTGGATCAGATATATATACATTTTCAGATTTCATAAATCAAAAAACAATAAAACTTTATACAATGAAGTTGCTCCTCTAGTCTGAGCTGATAGTTCTTTTGTTCTTTGCTTCAATCTTCAGTCCATTCCGATCTCACCTTCTTCAATCATTAGATCGGAGTTAGCAGCTTGATAATCAATCACTGATAGATAGTGCAGTGGTTCTCCAGGTTTAAGGATTGCTCCTTGGATGTGTCTTCCAATATATTCAACCTCTTGACCCACTCCAGCCCATAACCATGCAATGTTAACATCTTCCTTGTTTAGCTTTGGCATGTTTGGTAATCTGGTATGCACTTCCAATCCTCTTTCCATTCTTTTCCTATAGTAAGGAACATTCTCCATTAGAAATCTTCTAAGAGTGTCTGCTGCTTTGTCCTTCTCCGTTGATGAGAATCCAGTGGATCTAAGATACTTCTCAACTGATATTAGATAGTTGCTTGGATAGTCTCTCAGTTTGTCCTCAGCCAAATAGCAGATTCTGAACAAGTCATTCGTCATGAAGGACCGGGTATTAGTTAAAGAGTAGGATATTAGTTAAAGAGCAGGATATATACAAAGGATCGGGATATATACAAAGGAGCAGGATAATGGAAAGGAGCAGGATATATACAAAAGAGCAGGATAATGAAAAGGAGCAGGATTTATACAAAGGAGCAGGATATTAGTTAAAGAGCAGGATATAAGTTGAAGAGCAGGATATATACAAAGGAGCAGGATAAATACAAAGGAGCAGGATATATACACAGGAGCAGGATTGTAGTAAAAGAGCAGGATTTATACAATGGAGCATGATATTAAAGAGCAGGATATAAGTTAAAGAGCAGGATATATACAAAGGAGCAGGATATATACAAAGGAGCAGGATATTAGATGTGTTTTAATTATATTAATTGTATTTGTTAAAAAAATACGTTCACTTGTTAAAATAGGTAAGTTTTTTTAAATAATTAAAAGTATTAAAATAAGTTTTAAAATATATAAGTAAGGGTTACATTTGATATTTTTGGAAAAAGAGAGATTTTAGTGATAACAAATATAAAAGGTAATATATTTTAATTTAAAGGTATTTGTCCGTGATATTTTTGGAAAAGAAGTAGATTTTGTTAGGAAAAAAATATTTTAATTATAAAAGGCAATCAGCTAGTTACTATTTTTATATTATTTTATTATTTATTAAATAGAGTATTAAAATAGATTTTAAAATAAATAAGTAAGGATTGCACCTCATAAATCCAGCTTTTTATTGTTTCAGTATCACTAGAACAGTATGACACCTAGAATTAATATCAATGTACACTTTTCTCCGTGCATGACAGGTCCAGTTTACGCGCGGAAATTAAAATTCCCAATTCCATTTCCGATGTACGCGGGTATTACAGTTAATTAACGTATTAAGTATCAACTTCTATACTTATCCTATTTATGAAAACATGCATCAATTTTAAACCTGTTCGTCTTTTGTCTTTACTTAGGCTGGTTTGCGAGGACATATCTGGAGACCTAGAAAATATTCCTATCCCAGCTACAAATGTGGTAGATGATCCTCCTGTTGCACCAACAGGCAAGCTCCATATTAGTAGTATTATCGTGACATGTTTTTAGAACTAAAACGATAGTGTATCTTTCTCTATATATTAAAAGCCAACAAAGGGCAAAGTTTGCCATTTTAATGGCTGTGAAGTTACGATTTTACCCTTATATTTTCTAAAATTACAAAAATACCATTCTTTAATAAAAATGTAAAAATTGTGAAATTATGTTAATGATGGGAATCGAACCCTTAACATATCCATGTCAAACTCATGTCATAACCAACTATGCTACACTTTGTTTTGAGTTTATATTCAAACTCTTATTAGATAAACCACCTCTTCTTCCAATTTTTTTATTTTTTGAGTTAATAAACATTGATTTATATTATTTTTAGAATATTGCACAATACATAGTTATAATAAATATTTTTAGCAATTGAACATAATCTACAATTCTCTTTTATCAATTTAAATTATTGATATATGTCATTTTAATACCTTGAATTTATGATTTTGCCCCTACATGCTAAAAAATTACAAAAACGTCAACTCTTTTATATTTATGCAAATAGTAGATAAGATTATGTTAGTGTAGTAAATTGAACCATTAATCTTCTCTAATCAAGCTCATGCATAAGTAGCATAGTACATTTTGTTTTAAGTTTTCTTTAAAATCTTATTAATGTTAATTTCTCTTCTTCTCTCATCTTCTTTTTTATAATTTTTTATTTTTAAATAAATAAAATGTTGGTTTATATTATTTATAAAATGTTGCATTGTATATAATTACCAAAAATATTTTAATGGATTGAGCATACTCTACGATTCTCTTTCTTTTATTTTAAATGATTGATATAAAAAATAAAATTTTAAAAGAGTATAAGATTATAGATAACGTATAATTTCTACATAATAATAAGATTATAGATAACATATAAGATTAGAGTATAAAATTTTTATAAAATTTTAAAAGTAAAAAAATTGAGTGAGACGCCGCATGGATGACTTTTAAATAATATTAATAGATTTTGTAATAAGTCTCAGCCCTACGTTTATATCTGACAATGTTAAGACTGCATCGCCTATGTTATATACCGACAATTTTGTAATTTACTTCGCAAGATAGGGAATCTATCTACACAAATGATTTACATAAATATTTTTCATATTTTTTTTGTAAATCTAACGGTACTAAAAGAAAAGATCGTACAAAAATAACAAATTACACAAAATATTATAAATTTCACCCGTAGAAAATAAGATTATTTTAATATTATAAATTTTATTTATTTGCATTAAATATATAACGGTTTGAACTTTATATCGTATTAGATTACAAATTGCGTCGTCTATCATATAAATTTTTTCATAAATTAATATACTCGATAATTATTACGTCATCTTTTCATCTATATGATTGAACTTACAATTTTTTTAAGAAAAATAATTTGAATTTAAGAACGTTTCGGTCGAAATAATACATATATAGCCGAATGTTTTAATTTCTTTTAAATGTTTTTAAAAATAGTAGACGAATGTTTTCATCTATAACATATTTTGTTTTTTGCAAATGTAACCATGCAACTATACATAGATAGTGGTTCATATTTTTTATATATAAATTACAATTTGCATCATCTATGCACTAATTTGTAATTTGTAAGTAACTTAATTAATACATTTAACAATTTTTACGTAACTACTGTTTCGTTTGTATGATTGCATCTACGATTTAAAAAAAACACAATGTGAATTTAAAGGAGTTTGGATCGAAAAATATTTAATCAAATTAATATATATGAGATTTAAATTTTGGACTCTATTTCAATTATCTCTTAAATAATAACATATAAAAAAAACATAAATAAATAAGCACGAAAACAACTTGTTCTAAAATTGACCCAAAAATAATAGAATTACTTTTATAGAGTTAAGTTCTATGGAGACCACTTTTTTTGTGGAGACTGGAGACCACATACGTTCTGCAATCTAAATTTAGCAAAATATAATATTTTATAAATTATGTTCTATGAAATTAACTATTTTCATTTAAAATCTTTAAAATTATATATGTTTTGCAACTAAAACATAGCAAAACATGTTCGGTTTGCAGAACATTTATGTTTAGTTTGCAAAACTTATATGATTTTCAAGATTTTCAATGAAATAGTGATTTTCATAGAATATACTTTGCAAAACAGTACGTTTTGCAAATTTTTGATTACAAAATATGATCAATCTTGCCAAATTTAGATTGTAGAATGTATGTGGTCTCCAGGTCTCCACAAAAAAGGTGTTCTCCATAGAACTTAACTCTACTTTTATATTGTAAATAATATTTATTTGTATCAAGTAGACAAAGACTCAAATTTTATATCCTATAAATTATAAATTGCATCATTAACCATGCCAATTTGTACATAAGTTAATATACTCAAAAACAATTATGTAATCTTTTTTCAAATATATGGTTGGATCTACGATTTCAATATATATATATATATATATATATATATATATGAATTTAAGGGCGTTCCGGTCGCCAATATATATGTATATATATTAAATTAATCGAAATGAGATTTGAATTTTGAATTCGATATTATTAACGCTTAATTAATTACATAAAATACATATATATAGTCAAGTTAAAATACATTATTATTAGTACACGATGATCATTTATAAAAAAAATTGGATTAAAATTTGTAACTGTAAAACGACATTCCAAACATATTATTAAAGTACTAAGTGTGTTCATATAATTTAATACAGTGATGGACACAAGAGAGAAGTGCGAAATCAGTTCCCAAGTTAAAAAAATAAACACGTGATATGAATACTCCATATTGCAATAGGTGCTCATCTCCCAAAGTATTTGTCTTGTGAGAGTGTGCAAAGATGCACCAACCTTCAGCTTCTTTTTAAAATCCTCTATCTCATTCACATGTGTTCGATTATATTACAACAACATTGTGTGCATTTAACGATTTATATTCTAGACTGCAAAAAAATAAAAAAAAACCAAATCAATTGATCGCTGAAAAACAAACAACAACTACTAAGGCAAAATACCTATTTACAAATTATACTTTCTCCAACATAGAAAACTCCGGTAAACCTGATTATAATTGCAACAAGAACAATAGTTCGACCGTGTTTCAAATTTTACATTGTTTCTATTTGTTCTTAATATCAATAATACTCACTATGAACAAGTCCCAAAGCCTTGGGTTTGGCACAGTTACGTTATCATATTAATTTACATACACTAATGTTATATACGGACTTTAGACTAAAAGATTTTAAGATGTGATCACAGTGTGTAGTCTTACGTACCTGACCAACTTTATATTTTATTTACAAGTATATTGTCATTTCGTTAAAAACACATTAGTTTAGATATATCCATATCATATATGAACAACTATACTAAAATAATCATTTAGATTATATTTAATTGTTGAATTTGATAAAATGCATTTCACGACATTTAAAACTAAATTAATATTTTGTCAAATGAAAATAATAATTTGATCTTTATTTTATAGATTTTTTTTCCAAATTTTGTGAAATCTTATTAAATATTAAAAAAAATTAAAAACAATTAATACAAATATAAGATAAATTCAAAATTAATTTTAATTACAAAATTGTTTCGATATATATACATTTTCGTGCGAAAAATTATTTCAGTAAATAAGCAGGCCCGTGCTTCGCACGGGTTTTTAGGCTAGTTATTACTTATTACCGTGTTGAGACCACTTTTAATTGTTTTCTTCTCAGCCCACCAATGGTTACTCTCGTTTTCTTTTTAATTAAACAGGATTCACCTATTTAAGCAAAATTGAAGTGCCTACAAACATCAAGCTCCCAACACAAGTTCGTGGATGTGCTTGCAAGGGTAACTGTGGAAATTCTAGAGATTGCAGCTGTGCTAAGCTGAATGGGACTGACTTCGCATATGTTAATCGTGATGGAGGCAGGTCAGTTTATGCTGATTGCACTACAAGGAAACAGGGCAAAACCGACCGTCTAAAACCGACCGACACAAATTAGATCGGTTAAAACCGACCGACTGTCAGTCGGTCGGTTATGACTGTAGATTAAAAGAAAACGACATCGTTTTTGCTGACGTGACGCGAACAAAACCGACCAATCAGATCGGTCAGTTATACTACTGACATGGCAACCACAAAACCGACCAATAGCATCGGTCGGTTATACTACTGACCGGAAAATGAATTAAAAATATTAAAATTTGAATTATTGTGTACTGCAATATGCCAAAATGACGTCGTTTTATGTTACAGTCATAACCGACGGTCGGTTATGTCCTGCTGCTTTATTTCATTTTTGGCTTAAAACACTCATTTCTTCAAATGAACACATGACATAGAAAAAAAAGAGAGGATAAAAAAAGAAGAAGATAATTGAAGAAAACAAAGAGAGGAAGTGATACAAATCATATAATGTAAGTTTTCCTTTATGTATTTTGTATTTAATTATGATTACATTTATTTTTTTTATAATGCAATGTATATATGTATGTATTTTTATAATTGAATGCGAATGTTAAACCATTTGTTTACATATATTAATTGATGTAGATGGCAAATATGGATAGAAGTTGGATAGGTAATCAAATACAAAGCGATAAAATTTCTTTAACTCCCGAATATAGGAATGGTGTAGAGGTTTTTTTAAATTTTGCAAAGGAGAAAAAAGTGGAGGAGGATGGTAAAATGAAGTGTCCTTGTAAGAATTGTAAGAATTTGAATTGGTTAGACATTGATGAAATTAGATTTCATTTGTTATCTAAAGGGATGCTTGAAGGTTATACGGTGTGGACATCGCATGGTGAAGAAGTTGTGCAAAGAAATTAGAGTCGAAAATCACATCATCGGGAACCTCCAAGGGTGGAAGAACCGGTTGATTTTAATGCTATGTTACATGATTTTGCCGGTGCAAATTATGAATATTATGACACCACGGATACGGGAACTAGTAATGTAGAAGAAGCCCCAAATGATAGTGCTAAAAAATTCTATGAGTTAATTGTTGAAAATGGAGTCCCTATTTATCCGGGTAATATAAATTATACAAGATTAAGCTTGACCGCAAAATTATTAGAATTCAAAAACTATTCAAATTGTAGTAATAAAGCTTTTGATAGTTTGCTTGAACTTCTTGCGGATGTGTTACTAAAGAAACACACATTGCCCGAAACCAATTATGAAATGAAAAAGATTATGAAGGGTTTGAGGGTTGAATATGAAAAAATTGATATGTGCGAGAATGATTGCATGTTATTTTATGGAGATGACAAAGATAAAATTGTATGTGATATATGTGGTAAAGATCGTTATCGGGATGTTTCGAGGAAAAATGGTAAAAAAATACCAAAAAAAATCTTAAGACATTTTCCTTTGATTCCTCGACTACAACGCTTGTACATGTCGGCGCATACATCCAATCATATGAGATTTTACAAGAATCGAGATGTGAAAGAGGGAGAGCTTAGTCATCCCGCGGACGGAGATGAATGGAAAAAATTTGACCTTCGTTATCCATCATTTGCTAATGAGGTTCGTAATATAAGGCTTGGCCTTGCAACCGATGGTTTCAACCCATTTGGCCCTACCGGAAAGAAAACATATAGTGTATGGCCCGTGGTGGTTGTTGTCTATAATCTTCCACCATCAATGTGTATGAAAAGGCCTTATATGTTTATGACCGATATAGTTCCGGGTCCGAATAGCATCGGCAAAGATATTAATGTTTGTCTAAGGCCCCTCATTGATGAATTAAAGATATTGTGGAATACCGGAGTGGAAACATATGACCAATCTTTAAAGCAAAATTTTACAATGCGAGCGGCTCTTATGTGGACTATTAGTGACTTTCCCGCTATGAGTATGATAAGTGGGTGGTCGGGTAAAGGAAAAATGGGATGTCAAGTGTGTGGTGGAAGTGTGCAAGGGTTTCAATTAAAACATTCCGGAAAATGTAGTTTTTATGGTACGAACCGAATATTTCTTGAACCAAATGATCCATTGCGCGAAAAAAGTAATTTGTTTGATAATGAGGAAAGAAGATTGTTTTGTGGTCGTTTGTCCGGGGAGGATGTAAAGGGGTTGCTTAACGGTATCATTTTTCTACCACCCGGAAAGACTAATTCCAAGCTAAGGAGTGCTGGTTATGGGGAAGAGCATCATTGGACTCATGTTCCAATTTTTTATGAACTCCCTTATTGGTCATCGCATACTTTACGATATTCAATTGATATCATGCATACCGAAAAAAATGTGTTTGAAAACATATTTTTTACTATTGTAAATGCGGCAAAATCAAAGGATCACAAGAAAGCAAGGTCGGATTGCAAACACTTTGATGTGTTGCGTCATTTGTGGATCGATGAAAATGGAAAAATGCCAAAAGCACCGTATTCCTTAAATAAAAAACAACTTAAACTTTTGTGTCATTGGATTTGCTCATTGAAACTTCCAGACGGTTATTCTTCCAATATATCTCGTTGTTGCAATGTTGATGAGTGTAAATTTTTTGGATTCAAATCGCATGATTGTCATATATTTCTTCAAAAATTGTTGCCTCTTGCAATTCGTGAGCTTCTACCAACGCCTATTGTGGATGCCTTGACGACAATTTCAAATTTTTTTCAAGATTTGTGTTCATCTATTGTGACAAGAACCAATTTGGATCTAATGGCAAAATCGGTTATTAGAGCTTTGTGCTTGTTGGAAAAAAAATTTCCTCAAACTTGGTTTGATTCGATGGAACACTTGGTTGTACATTTAGCGGAAGAAATCAAACTAGCCGGGCCCGCTTATTGGCATTGGATGTATCCAATTGAGCGTTTGTTGGGAAAATTAAAACAAAAAGTCGGTAATAAAGCAAGAGTTGAGGGTTCAATTGCCGAACGATATATGGAAGAAGAGGCTCTTAATTTTTGTTCTCTTTATTTTGCCTCCGATTCGGTTCATAATAAAGTACGTCGTAATGAAGTTTTGTTTGATGTAAAAAATTCTGATAAATTAGAAGTTTTTAGATATCCAATTGAATGTCTTGGAAAAGAAAGAGCGAGATATATGGATGATGATGAACGACTGCTTGCAGAAGAATATGTTCTTTTAAACTCTCCTGAAGTTCAACCTTACCTAAGGTACCTATATCTTGTCCTAATTTAGTGATATAGTCATTTTTGCATTATTTTATGTTATTTACATGTTTCTATTATTTCTCTATTCCTATATTTTAGAAGGTACCAAAATCGCGTTATGAGACAACGTCCGGGGACAACTCCTCAAGATTTAGATCGTATTTTCAAGACTCGATTTAAAACTTGGCTTAAAAAAAAGGTATTTGTTACATTTAGCAATATTTAAATCTCGATTTTGATTTTATCATTACATGTTTTATTAATTTTTTATAACTAGGTTGAGAATGATGAGACAGAGGGACCTCGTTTTAAGGACTTGCTTGAAGGACCATCACTAAGAGTCGTGACTTTTGAGACTTGTCAAGTTAATGGATATAAATTTTCGACGACATCCGCATCCAGTTCCGGTATTATTGTCAAAGGCACTTCACACGAAAATAATCTTGATTATTATGGTCAACTACAAGAAATTATGAGACTTACTTATGATGGATACAATCATGTATATATGTTCAAGTGTATATGGTTTGACAATATCGGTGACGGTGTTAGGATGGATAAGAATCGAGTGGTGACGATTGATATAACTTCAAGATTGAGGTCTAATGAGATCTTTATTTTAGCTAGTCAAGCCTCTCAAGTATATTATGCTCCAAGTGTATTGAATCCACGAAGCAATATATATACGGTGGTCAAGTCTAAAAGTCGTCCAATTGATGAAACTATCATTGTGCAAAACGATATTGAGGATGCCTTTCAAGAAGATAGATCTAATGCCGGGAGCTTTTCACTCTTTGTTGATTTCGCACAATATGGTCCATTCATTCGGCATGAAGAAGAAGAAGAAGAAGAAGAAGAAGAAGAAGAAGAAGAAGAAGAAGAAGAAGAAGAAGAAGAAGAAGAAAACGAGGATGAAGAGGAGGAAGATGAAGAAGAGGAAGAAGAAAGAGGATGTGATGATAATGATGATGAAGACGATGATGGTTTTGACGATATTGAATAATATTGTTTGTAATTTGAACTTATAATGAATGATCAATTGTTATTAGTTGTATTGACAATATGAAGGATTATACACAGAACCGACCGTTTCCAGAAAACTGACCGATTATACACAGAACCGACCGTTTTTTACCATTAGGGCTTCCCAGAAAACCGACCGATCTGGGACATAACCGACCGATTTCATAATAAACTTCTCAGAAAACCGACCGATTTCATATTTAAGTGGTCGGTTATGAAGTGGTCGGTTATAACATGTGGTCGGTTATGATGTGGTCGGTTATAACATTCTAATGACAAACTGCTAGAAAACCGACCGATTGTGCATTTTGACCTCGGTCGGTTATGACTATCTCAGTCAACTTTTCTATATTTTAAATATATAAATAAATAAATTTCTTTAAAAAATATTATAAAATTACACTCGCTTTTCATTATTATAATTGTACTAGTAAGTTTAAAACCAATATTTTACAAAATCTCATTGCTTGAATTACGGTTTAAATTATATTTAAAAATGTAAAATTAGTACATTTAATTGTGAATTAAATTGAAATTAAAATTTATTATATAATAAAATATCAACATAAACGGATATTGTGAAAATTATTTTCTCATATCATTTAAATAAAATTTAAAAATATGATAAACATAATATCATGTTGAACAATACCTCTTCAAATGCATATCTCGTTTATTAGGTATGCACTTTCAGTTGAATGTAACCATCGATTAACATGAAATAGAAAATTAAAATATTATTTTAATGATCCAACCGTACGGATGTTATCATCACGGAAAAATATATTTATACACAAAAAATTAGCCTACTTTGATGATTACAAACACATTTTTATAATAAATATATGAATATATCACCTAAAACTGTAAAATAATTAAAATAAAATTTAAATTACACGATCGACATGATCCAACCGTACCGATTTTTAGAATCAATGAAAATTGATCTATGTACGAAAAATTACGCTATATAATTAATTGTAATTATCTTTTACTAAAGTTTATTTGGTTTTAGCGGTTTCTAGGGTTCACTAAACTGACAATTAGGGTTTCTAGGGTTCGTTAAAACCGACCGATTAGTGTAAAACCGACCGTCAATTTTTTCGGGGAAAAATTTTCATGAAAAATTAAAACCCCCGCCTTTAACAAAACGACGTCGTTTTGCATGTGTTACAAGTCCCAATGACATAACCGACCACTACATCGGTCGGTTTTAGTCTGGGTATAATTAAAACAAAACAACTGCTCCCATTCTCTTTATACAACTCTCAACTCTCAATTCTCTTTTCTCTCTTAATCCATGGCGAAAATCATCCGTTCAACTCGTGCAAAATCGGTTCGTTCAACTCAAAGCCGTGCAAATCAATTGCGTGCTTCCTCATCCCCACTTTCTCAACTTGATGTAAGTTTTTAAACCTATTTCTATATATATATATATATATATATATATATATATATATATATATATATACGTGTGTGTGTGTGTGTGTGTATGAATTGATGTATGTATGATTTTCTTGTATTTTTTGTTGGGTTTAAAGTCAATTTCGATTATTTAGTTTCTTAGTTTCGATTATGTATTTTGCTTGTATGCATGTGTATTTTTTGTTGAGTTTATTAGTTTGATTATGAAGGTTTGCTTGGCTTGATTCGATTTATGGTTTCGATTATTTGTTTATGGCTTCGATTAGTTGTTTGCTTTCTCGGTTTGTATAATTTGGTTGGAAACACGTAAAAATTTCGATTAGTCTTTTTTTGCATGCACGTATCGGTCGGTAATGATACTACCATTTGATATGTATTTGTTTTATTAGTCTATGTTGATATTGAGATATTTGTTTTGCTTTGTTTAATATGTATTTTTGCTCGATTTAATTGGATAGGATTTAAGGATTCGATTTACTTGCTTTGATTATTTGTTTTTATATAATGTTTTGGATTTGATTTATATAATGTGAAATATTTATGATTCATTTGATTACAAAACATGAACTTGTGACATAGAGAAACGATAGTTGTGGTTTTATGATATTAACTTGTTATGTACTTATTTTCGTGTTTTTTTTTTTAAATTTTAGGGGCTCTTTGGTTGGCTATTGTTTACCGTATTGATCGGAATGGCGATATTGATGATGGCAAGGAAAGGGAAAGGCAAGGAAGTTGAAAAAGATAAGGGAAAGGGCAAGAGCAAGGGAAACGAAAAGGGAAAGAGCAAGGGAAAGGGAAAGAGCACGTTGGCCTTGCGTGATGAGCCAACGGATTCGGATGGCGATTCGGACCCAACAAATGCAGAGGAACATGTGTATCGACTAAGGAGACCGCGATCACATTCAAGCGGAATTTCCGGAGCAAAAAAACCACTTAAACCACAACGTATCAATATCTCCGATGGACAGTAAGTCTACTTTCATTTATTTGCCCTAGTATAATGAGTTGTTTAATAGTTTTGTTTCTACTAGTTTCGTAATTTGTCTCTTTTTTAAATTATGCAAAGATAATGAATATACATATTTATAGTAGGCATATGATATTTATAGTAAATCTATATTTTGTACAAGGATCATACATAGTGTTTCTTTTTTGTATTAAATACATGAAATATTAAAATTTAAAACCATAAAGAGTATTGAAATCAAAGTTGTCCACTTGAAGAGCATTTTGCACCAAATATTAAAAATAGTTAATAAAAAGTCCTTCGATATGTATGTTGTGTTAATAATTTAATTTGTTCTATATAGTATCGAAGATAATACGGCAAAAAAGACTTTGCTTGGGATGATTCGTGAGAAATGGCCGATGGGTCATTACACTTTTAGTGACATTGACGCGGATTATCCAAAATGGTTGGAGCAAAGGACTAATCAGTTTTTTGTAAGTTTTCAATGTTAATTTTTATTATATTTGTTTTTTTATTTAGTTATGAACTTGATTTGAATATGAATTTGACCCTATCACTTGTTTCTATTTTATAGGATTTTTATAAGCATGAAAGGGGACAAAGCCGTTCACAATCAAGAAGGATTGTTGAAGATCACATAAAGAAAACAATAAAAAGGACTATGAATGAGCTTAAGAAGAGAGTGGAGACAAAAGTGGAGGAGACCGGGGTTTCGAAGTTGTCATTAAGGCCCCCTTATTGGTCTCTTGCATTTTGGAAGGATCTTTTAAATTATTGGGAGACGGATGAAGGACACTTGCATAGGGCAAAGGTTGGAGCTTCAAACCGCGAAAATGTTGAAAGGTTGCATAGTGCCGGTGCTCGGTCATTCAACACCGTGAGAAGGGTAATAATATTTAAATATGTATACACACACACACAAGGTTATTTCATTTTATAACATAACTAATATACTAATATAAGCTTATTTTATATTTGTAAGGAAATGACAAGGAAAAGCCGTAAGCCTCCAACTAGACTTGAGGTGTGGGATAAATGCCATAAGAAAGTTGGCTCCGATCCGAATAACCCTCAATACACTACTCCGGGCGCCATGCGCATTGCGGTAATCTCAAAATTTTATTTTTTTCACCTTTATTATAAGTGTAAAAAAAGTTTATTTGTTCTAATAAAACTTGAAAAATGTGTAGGAACGATATGCCGCTATTCTTGATCGTATGCCGGTGGAGATAACTCAAACGGGTGACCGAGATGAGCCTTGGGATTGGTGGATGGAAGCAATGGGGGTTCCCGAAGGTGAAAAACCTAAAAAGAATTATGTTGTCGGGTTCCCCACTCTTCGAGCTAGTGATCTTATTCCCACACTTGCCACCCGCTATAGGGATTCCACCCGAGGTGAAGCCGGCTCATCTTCATCCACTCCAAGAAACCGTGAAGTCCTCCCCGACAATGTTTATATCTCGATTGTTAGAAATGTGCTCACGGAGATTCGCGCCAATCCTGATCGATTCGCTCGCCAACTATCCGATGAAGAGATAGCCAACTTTGCACGCACCGCCCTCGAAGCCTCTGATCCATCCGTCGATCCAAGTCAAAGACTTCAATGGAATAGTCTCATTGGCGGTGAGATTGTACATATTATCGGGACCTTGATTGATGATGTCCTTCAAAAAACTGAAGCGCGTGTGGAAGCGGTAATAATTAGCTCCTATTTTGTATTTGTGTCCATTTAGAATATAGTATTTCATTTTAATTGATTTATATGTGCACAGGAAGCGGCAAATCGGCTTTCTTTGGAAGAAAAAGATTATACGGATGTGGACGAGGCCTCAGACGTGGCCTCGGACGTGGAGGTTGACGACGGTGAAGGCAATGGTGGGGATGGCCAAGATGGGAATGGATCCGACGACTCTCCGGTTTCTTTGTCGTCGTAGTAATTTATGTCTTTTGTTTAATGCAATTCAAATATGAACATGTTTGTTTGTTGTAATGATGTTACTTTGTTGGTTGGATGTCCGAAATATCGGACTTAACATTGTATGGTTTATCCGTTTATCGGATATTTGAATTTGGTTTTAATGGTTTAATTTTATCAATTATGTTTTGTGGTTGATTTTGTTATAGTGAGTGGTATAGGATTGAATGTTATAGTTGATATTGGTATCAGAATGGTATAGGGGATACATTGGTATTGGTATTGGAATGGTACAGGGCATGCAGCAGAACCTGCAATTTTTTTAAAAAATTAACACAGAAAACTGACCGTTTATGATCCATAACCGACCGTTTTTTACCATTCCATTACCAGAAAACCGACCGCTTATACACATAACCGACCACATTCAAAGTGTAAAACCGACCGTCTCCTTAAGGAGTGGTCGGTTATGAGGTGGTCGGTTATGCAAATTAACAAGCGTTCTGCTATAAAACCGACCGATTGTGCACATTTGACCACGGTCGGTTTTGTGACTCAGTCAACATTTTACGTAGCCTAATAACCGACCGCCAGTGGTCGGTTTTATGTTGCTGACGTGGTGCCACGTTGTGCCACATGTAGTAAGTGGGTCCGTAGACAATGGTCTGCAAATTAACGTAACCGACCGATAGTAGTGGTCGGTTTTGACCGTAAACCTGACCATGTTGACGTAACCGACCAGGCTTTAACCGACCACTACCTATGGTCGGTTTTACGGATATAACCGACCGAGGGTACATATAACCGACCGATAGTAGTGGTCGGTTTTGTCCTGTTTCCTTGTAGTGTTGCTTTAAACTTGTTACCTTAATTTCTCTATGTTATATAATTAAATTAACCAAGTAACTTAATTAATTAAAATAGAAATAAGATAAATCTGGAAAGTCTTGAAAATATTTAATTCCAAATTAATTAATCTTTTAATTAATTTAAAGAATATATTAATTCAAGATGAATTAATTTATATAATAACTCTTGAAAGCTCCTTTTAATTTTTCTTTTAATCGGTATGACTTTTGGAGGCTGGTATGACTTTCTAGTCATATAAACAAAGTTAGTATGACATTTAGTTTATTAATCAAATAACCAAACCTGCCAACCTTTAACCTTCAACCGGCCAACCAATTTGCATATTTAAAATTCTACAAAATTAAAAATATAGATTGAAATGATCTTTTTGAAGTGACACATAATCTCCCCGCATAGGCGTCACCTAACCTCCCGTCAAACGAGCAGGATATTAGTTAGAAGCAGGATATATACACAGGAGCAGGATATATACTTAGGAGCAGGATATAGGATATTAGTGAAGGAACTAGTAAGAGGACTACCTCAACAGGAATTCTGTCAAGAAGGACTGTGTGAGGACTGTCAAATGGGAAAATTGAGAAGAGCTGTGCATAGGTCAAAGCAAGTCAACACCAACACAGAACCACTCAAGCTAATTCATATGGATCTCTTTGGACCAGTAAATGTTCCATCATTAGCCAAAAAGAGATATGCATTAGTCATGGTGGATGATTATTCTAGGTATACTTGGGTGAAGTATCTAGAATCAAAAGATGAAGCTGCTCAAGTCATCATTGATCACTTAAGAGTTCTTGACAGAACTCCAAATGCCAAGGTTCAAATTCTGAGGAGTGATAATGGTACTGAGTTCAGAAATGCCATACTTGGCAATTTCTGCAAGGATGAAGGAATTGTGCAACAATTTTCTGCTGCAAGGACACCACAGCAGAATGGAGTTATAGAGAGGAAGAACGGAACTCTCATTCAAGCTGTCAGGACTATGCTACATGATGCAAAGTTACCTACATACTTCTGGGCAGAAGCTATCAACACAGCCTGTTATACACAGAACAGAACCTTGATTAACAAGACTCATGGGAACACTCCTTACAATTTGCTAAATGAGAAGAAACCTACTGTCAAGCATTTTCATGTGTTTGGTAGCAAATGCTTCATGATGAAAGACAACCATGAAAAGAAAGGGAAATTTGACACCAAAGCTTATGAAGGCATCTTCATGGGATCTGCTTTAGAAAGGACTGTCTACAGAGTCTATCTCTTGGAACACAGGATCATAGATGAAAGTGTAAATGTCATATTTGATGAAACCAAGTTTCCAGGACTGTATGAGGATGGTCAAATACAGATTCTTAGATTTGAGAATCAAGGATACTTGGAGGAGGAAGAAATTGTTGATGAAGAACCCACATTTACTCAAACTGTTGATCTTGAAAAAGATGTTGTCATTGAAAATGATGTTAATCAAACTCCATCTCAGTCACAAACTATATCATGGAATCCTCAAAATGATGGTGACTCTGGAGATATTGAAGAAAATGGTGGAAACAATTGCCCTGGTGAAGACTCAGTTCCTCAAACTGAGGGTACTGTCTCAGACCAAACAAGAAGCTTGCCTAGAACCACAAGGTGGAACAAGGATCACACAAATGACCTAATTATTGGAGATCCTTCTTCTGGAGTGAGAACCAGGAACAATGTTTCTGCTGACAACATGTTTTCCTGTTTCCTGTCTCAAGTGGAGCCAAAAGCAATTGATGAAGCATTGTTGGATTCTGATTGGGTGATTGCTATGCAAGAGGAACTCAACCAGTTTGAAAGAAACAGTGTATGGAAACTGGTTCCAAGACCAAAGGGAAAATCAGTTATTGAGACAAAGTGGGTATTCAGAAACAAATTGGATGAAAATGGAAATGTGACAAGAAACAAGGCAAGGCTAGTAGCTAAAGGTTACTGTTAACATGAAGGTATAGACTATGATGAGACATTTGCTCCTGTTGCCAGACTTGAAGCTATAAGGATTTTTCTAGCTTTTGTTGCACACTGCAATTTCAAGGTGTTCCAAATGGATGTCAAAAGTGCTTTTCTAAATTGAGAGTTGGAGGAAGAAGTGTATGTTGAACAGCCACCAGGTTTTGAAGATGCTGAAATGTGTGATTTTGTGTACAAGCTGTTCAAAACACTTTATGGATTGAAACAAGCTCTAAGAGCCTGGTATGATACTCTCTCTACCTTTCTATTGGAAAACCAGTTTACAAGAGGTGTAGTAGATAAGACTCTATTCTACAAGCATCGTGGCAAAGACATCATTCTGGTTCAAATTTATGTTGATGATGTCATCTTTGGTTCATCAAATGAGAAGCTGTATGAGAAGTTTTCATCTCTAATGAGAAATAAGTATGAGATGAGCATGATGGGAGAACTGTCATTCTTCCTTGGTTTACAAGTTCTTCAGAAAGATGATGGAATCTTCATTTGTCAAGCAAAGTATGTCAAGGAACTTCTCAAGAAGTTTAACCTAGAAGATTCATCACCTGCCAAGACTCCTATCTCTACATCAACTAGTTTGGATCTAGACTCCAATGGGAAGAAAGTGGACTCTAGTGCTTACAGAGGCATGGTTGGATCCCTTCTCTACCTAAATGCTAGCAGACGTGACATAATGTTTTCTACATGTCTCTGTGCAAGATTTCAAGCTGATCCAAAAGAGTCACACTTGGTAGCTATCAAGAGAATTTTTAGGTATCTCAAGGGCACTCCTAATCTAGGCCTTTGGTATCCTAAAAATACTGGATTTGAGCTAGTAGGGTACTCTGATTCAGACTATGCTGGATGTAGGATTGACAGAAAGAGTACAACAGGAAGCTGTCAATTTCTTGGTGGAAGATTGGTCTCATGGTTTAGTAATAAGCAGCATTCAGTTTCCACATCTACTGCAGAAGCTGAATACATTGCAGCTGGAAGTTGCTGTGCACAAATTCTGTGGATGAAGAATCAACTGTTGGATTATGGTCTAGTGTTAAATAATATCCCTATTTACTGTGACAACACTAGTGTCATAGCCATCTCAGAGAATCCGTTCAACACTCTAGGACAAAGCACATTGATATTAGACATCATTTTATAAGAGAGCATGTTGAAAGAGGAACTGTGAAGTTGATCTATGTCCCTACAGAAAAGCAACTTGCAGACATATTTACAAAACCACTGGATGAAGCAACCTTTAACAGGTTGGTAAGTGAATTGGGAATGCTAAATCTGGTATGTTAACTTACTGGTTTTTCCATTCTAATTTTCACATGAAGCTTGTGACAGTAACCTTTAAAAAGTTGTTTTCATGAGAAGTTACTGTCTACTTAAGTCTCTATCTGTTT
The DNA here is from genome assembly GCA_030848705.1 of Heracleum sosnowskyi. Taxonomy (NCBI): domain Eukaryota; kingdom Viridiplantae; phylum Streptophyta; class Magnoliopsida; order Apiales; family Apiaceae; genus Heracleum; species Heracleum sosnowskyi. Next base: position 19,050,420 of record CM061237.1, read on the forward strand.
TTGACAGTATGTTTGCTTTGACTATGATAAATTGAATTTTGTGCTAGTCTTAAACTTGATAGTTAGACTTTGTATGTCATTAACTTGCATGGTTTTTAATGTTGAAATTGGTCAAGAAATTTCATTGATTGGTTATTTTTGCTTTGATTGTTGGATTAGTGGTAGACATCACTTAATTGCAATCTATGGTAGTTGTATGGGTATTCTAAACTGTTGACCATTTACCTCCCTTTTACCTAGTATGCCTATAAAATGAACCTTAGGCCATATTAGTGAATCATTCAGAAAAAGGTAAAATGGAAAACAAAGTAGGAATCGAATACAGGCCAAAGGCAACCTGTGATTCTCCCTATAAGGAAGAAGTTGAAGCGTTGTTCGATGAAATGTGGGACGCCCTCGATGAGGAAGAAGAGAAGGAACTTGCTGCCAAAGCCGTTGAAGAGGCTAAGTGGCAAGAGCAAGATAAGGAGTATCAAGCACTCCTCAAGGAAGAAGGAACCACATAAGAAGAGGCTAGGGCAAACTTTCTAGAGTTGATTAAGAAAGAATGCGATAAATAATTGTATTTTCAATTGTAGAAGTTTAACCCTCCTCTTAATAAAAATTATCCATTTTGTTCTTTTGTAGTTTCTTATTACTTGTTATATGTGTTTTGATTGTTTAAGTGGTTGGACTAATGTGCATGAATAATGAATCAGTAATCAATATTGCATATGTTTAACTGGTGTCTCTTCGGTTAAGAGGTTTAATAACAGATCAAGTACACAATCTCGACAGTTACTGTTTTCCCGCAAGGGTTGCTGTCATCTAGAAAAGATATTTTCGAGAATTGTAAAAGATACTGTCATTACAACACTTAACGATAACAGTAAGTTTTTGCGCCAATGTTACTGTCAAGCAAAACCTACTGTCATCACACCAAAGTTACTGACACGGATTGTTTTAGCGCACAGGGTACTGTCAAAGTAGTGGACCGTTAATATTGCACACTCATCCTCCACGAGGAGAGAGAATCAAGCCAGTAACCCACGTGACTGATAATTGGGTTAAGACACGATTTCACTTTCCCACTTTGTTAGTTAAACGCTTGAACTTCCCTCTTAATTCATCAGATATTCAACTGCTCCCAAAAAGTGAACACAACACTCTTTTCTCTTCTTTCCAAGCAATTCATCTTCTACCTTCTTTCTTCTCTCAACCAGCAAAAATGGCCCCCAAACAATCAATTTCGCAAACTAACTTTGCTGGCATCATCTCTCCAAATGATGTGGGTGAAGGTTTCAAAGGGCTTGTTTATTTCATGAATAAGTCCTATCTTGGGTATGCAATTACCTCAACTCATGTTCTTGACCTAGACAGGATTGAAATTTTTGGGAAACTGCTGTTGCTCAAGGAGATGGTGACAACACGACCATTCAGTTCAAAATCAAGGAGCACATTTACACTCTCATTATCAAGGGCATCAATGTAGCTTTGGGAATCGTGCTAGAACCAGGAAAGACCTACACCGAGCTTGCTACTGATGAGTCTCTGAAGAAGCTCTTCTTGAAAATTGGGTACTCAGGACCCATTCTTGAAGAGGGAACAACAAAGTGGTACCCTTCTGGTGAAATGGATAGGAAGTATCTCAGAAAGGAGTGGAGCATGGTGTTTGATGCAATGGTAAAGGTGTTCTCTACCAAGACCATCGGCTGGAATGGAATTCCCACCTACATCAAGAAGCTCACTCACTCTCTCGTCCATGGGTACAAAGTGGATGTTGGAAAGCTACTCATGGCACACCTCAAGGCTGCCATAGGTAAGAAGGTAAACATCTATCCTCGCTTTCTAATTTTGTGTATTAATTCTTTGTATGAGTTTGATGAGAATGCCCCTCGTTTAGAAGTGTGTTGTGTCTTGAAAAGAAATACACACACAACTCTCACTTCACTGAATTTAAATGCACATATTCCACCATGCTTCACCAAACACATTGTTGATCAAGTGCCTGACCTTGATTTTCCATTGCCTTCTGGTTATGACACCTTCACTCTTGAGGATGAGGCTGGATTAGACCCAAATTCAGCTAACCCCCATTCTACTCCATACACTCAGCCTAGGTTCTCTAGACTTCCCAAAGTTCAGAGACAAGCCTTTCAAGAAACCAGAAAAAGACCCCTAAAAACTGATGTTGGTGGTAGTGCTGAGAGTCAAGAGGGAGTTCCTGCACCTAGTGCAGCAAATAAGGAAGGTAGTCAATCAGAACCCACAGTGGTTCCTCTTAAGTCTAAGAAGAAGAGAGCTAAGAGGGCCAAAACCACTGTCAGCCACCCTGCAGTCTCCCAAAAGACTGTAGAGGAACAAAGGGTAGTAAACACCTCTCTAGATGTTCCTTCTCAACAAGGGACATCTATTGAAATTGGCATGTCTCCCAAGGCACCTTGTACAGAGTATGCACAACCTCATGTTCCAACTCATGAGGAGCCTCCACTTGCAGAAAGACACATGGAGTCAGGGCACAGTGAGGATTTCACTTCCCAAGTTGATGCTTCACAAGTTCCATCTGTGAAGCAGCCATCATTCTCTTCTCCACTTTCACCTTCTTCCTTCCCTGCTCATTCATTTGTTTCTTCTCCACAACCTAGAGAGGGGGACAGTCCCAACCCTTCAGGTTTTGATCATCCATCTCCAATCATGGATGAGCCCCATTCTAGTGGTCCACAAGAACCCATTTCTCAAAGTGAGATGGACACTACTCCTTCAAACCCTGAGAAATAGCAAGGTACAACTCTACTAGAAAGTGAAACAGCCAATGCCTTGTTCAATCTCCAAGGAGCATCTTACCTTAGGGAAGATGCTGTCACAGCCTCAGTTGCTGTCAAAGACTCTGAGAATGTTGCTGTCACATGTGACCCTGCTGTCAAGGACTCAGTCGAAGTTGTTGTCTCAACCAAACCTGATGTCCAAGCTACAGTGGAACCTACTGTCAATCTTTCAACTGACAGTAACATTTCTGGCAAAGCTACTGTCACTTCTGCACAGCCTGATTTGGACATTGTAACTGTTGAGGATGTCTCTGATGATGATGTGCCACTGTCTCAATTCCTAAAGGTACATTCTAAACCATCTTTTCCGTTGCATGTAAGTACTGCTCATACCCATGCATCTAGGATGAGTACGGGTGTGCAAAAGAAAAGAGAGATAAAAGAAAAGAGAGGTGGGCATAAAAATGAGAGGCAGCCAAATGAGCTGGCAAAAGGTGAGGGACTTGAGCATGTCTAGAGTGAACTTGAGGGAGCCCTAAATGTTCAGCACTAGGCCATGAGAGTTCTTCTGTGAGGAGTGATGAGATCACTCAGAAAAACAATGAGAGTGTGAGAACCCCCACAGTCTCCAAGCCCCATTCTTTTCCTTCCCCTCCAAGAAGGTTAAGAACTGGTGGGCCCTCTACTGCTCACAGACTGGAAGCCCTATAGCACATGTGTCACTCCATGGAAACTAAGCTTGACAACCTGTCTACCATGGTGGCCTCTGGTTTCTCTAGCATTCAGGAAGCCATTCTGGTTATTTCTGCAACTATTGATGCTACCAACTTACCTAAGGGGGAGAAAAGGGTAAGATCAGAATCTTTCCCCAAGCAAGATGGTGCATCTCAGGGGGAGCCTGTTTCTAAGGAGGAATCAAGGAGTAAGGGGGAGCTTGTAGCTAAGGTGAAGTCAGTATCTGCTAAGAAGAAGACAGGGGGAGCAAAAGGAGATTCAGGGAGTAAGGGTGAGCAAGAGGAAGAAGCTGGCAATCTCTTTGAGTATGAAATGGCAGGAGAAACAGTTCTAATGTCCAAAGAAGCACTGAAAGCTATGCAAGGGACAGTACCATCCAAGAAGCCAGTATTACCTCATGTGGTAATAAGAGAGCCAACTTCAAACCCAAAGGAGAATGCACTTGAAAAGAAATGGAGAGAGCATGAAGAGCAGAATAGACTGGGAAAAGGAAAAGACAAGATGCCTGAATACATCTTGTCAGGAAACACATGGAGTGAAGGAACATAGTTTAGTCAGGAAGAGGCTAATGCTTTGATGATTGACTACAGGGAGAGCACACTAAAGAATCATGATGAGGACTTCAGTAGGATAGTTGAGGAAGCCATGTTGGAACCTAGCAGAAGGCTGAATAACTGCTCAACTTTGCTAAGGGAGAAGATCATTAGTGTATATGTGAAGATCAATGAAGAAAATAGGTGGGCCATTGATGTGTACCTGAATAATGGAATATCTGTGTTCATCACTATGCAGCTGTTGCAGAGCCTTCCAGCAAAGGTGTTAACTGTGATGAAGAACAAAATCAAGGCAAACCATACATCCTTTAATGAGATTCTGCATCTGCAAATGCTGAACTTAATCTTAGAGAAACTTCTAGAAGTCTACACCAATCCATTCTGTGTCTACTATGAATCCACCACAAGGGATGGCAAAAAGAGATGTTCATACATGAGTCTAGGAGACACTTCTACAATGGAGTCAAAATCAATATTGAAAGTGTTAGACATGATTCTCAACTCTAAAGCCAACACAGAAAGAGTTCTAGTTGTCAATGCAATCTATGATTTGCTGGTAAAAAGAGACAAGGAACTGAGCTCTACAATAAAGAAGATGATCTCCAAAGCAAACTCTAACAGAGCCGATCTAGGTGAAAGCTGTTCCTTTGATGTTCCTTTTGATGGTGATGATGAGTTGGATGGAAGTGGAGGAACTGGAGTACCAGAAAATGCTAGTGGAAGTACTTCTGTGAATGTTGGAACTAAATCCCAGGAGGAAAATAAAGAAGAAGCTACTGTGCAAGAAAAGAAAGATGTTGGAGTTACAGAAGAAGGGGAGTCTGAAATAATTGAAGCTTTGGAGGCAAATATCTTGAGATGTGCTATAGACAGTATAAATGCTGAAAAAGATAATGTCACTAAAGAAGCTGTCACAGAAGACACTGTCCTCAAGGAAGCTGTCATAGAAGATACTGCCATGGAGGACACTGTCAACAATGATGCTGTCAAGGATGAAATCAAGCCTACTGTCAAACCTAAAAGGACAAAATCCTTAGCCAGGGCTTGGCTTTCTAGACAGGAACCTGAACCTGAGGAGACTGCAAAAGCAAGGAAATGAAAGACCAAGTACTCAGGAAAGGAGAAAGCTACAGGGCTATGCAGGAATTTGAAGAAACCAATTCAAATCAAATATCCAAACTCTTTTGAAGTACAACATGCTAAATCTAAAGAAATCAGGAGTGCTGAAGTGGTGTTAGATGCCAATCAGGAAGCAAACATGTACATTCTCTTGTGGGATTCATCAAGGTCAATAAAAGTGGATAAAGACTTTATCATGGAAGTTGAGTCAATTTCTGTGAATGACATCCATGTGATTGTAAGAACAAAAGTCAAGAGAAGAATTGACTACTTCTTCTTGGACAGAATGGTGGAGCTACTGCAAAGCTATGACAATGTATTCAACAGTGTCATGGAACATGTTCTAAAGTACAAGGATGAAAGAGACATGGAATTCTATCAGAAGTTTGGCATGTTTGAAGATCATGATGATGCTGACATTGCTCACTTGTTGGAGTATTCTGATGAAGAGATAGCTGATTATGAAGAGGATATTCCTGAAGAAGAGGTGCAAACCCAACCAGATCATGAAGGACTGTTAGGTCCTGATAAGTTTGTAGAAGGGGGGTTGAATACAAACGATACCGTTTAATCGAAATTTGTCCTTTGAATAATTTAAAAATTAGGAACAAATTAGTGCGGAATAAAACTGAAACAATATTCAAGTTAAATAAAACTCTATTGAACTTGAAGGGTGTTACAATTCTGATCACTGATTACAATGAACTTGATAAAACAAACCTAGAATAAATTCGACATGAATTTATCCATTTTTGTAATAAAAAGGATCGAATACTAAAAAGTAGTTCGATATAAAATCTAGGGATTATGATCCGTTAGAAAGTCAAAGCAGTACAAGTGAATTGATTCTTAAGGATTAAATGTTACAAACAATCAAGAATTTAATTCACTGGTAGAAAATGAATGCTCGAACAGTTGAGGAGTAAAGACTGTGAAGGAATGTAATGTTTTGTTCTTCTGTGTCTTTTGTTGTAATGTAATTGATAAGTACTTCAAGTCTTCTGTCTTCTATTAATATCAATTGCTTTTATTTTTGTAGACCACGTGCACTTGACAGATTGTAAATGCACTAGGAAGACAAGAAGAAATACAATACTTTTTGCCTTAGAAGACTTTCGGGAAGACAAGAATTGTGAAGGGAAGACTAGGGTTTGGCCTAGGAAGACAATCGGGAAGACAAGAATTGTGAAGGGAAGACAACCGGGAAGACTAGGGTTTGGCCTAGGAAGACAATCGGGAAGACTCACTTGTGAGTCTTCCTAGTTTAAAAAACTAAGTCTTCCTAGTTCAAACCTAAGTCTTCCTAGTTCATTTTTATTCTAATTTAAATAATTAACTAAATAAAATATGTATTAAATTAATTCTTTACAGAATTAATTTAATAAATAATTTACTTAATAGTATTAATTATTTATAAGAGAATAAAATAGAATTAGTTGACTTCACAAACAATTCCAGAAGCACTTAAAACTTAGATAAATAACAAACACAATAGTACGTTGACACTCAATGCACTGTCTGGTTCATGAGTGACAAACGACAATGTTTGTTCTTTATCTATTTGACTTTAAGCAGTGATTCACTTCCTTCTCATTCAAGAACTCCGTAATCAGTATCTTTTGTTGTCACCACTTGAAATCTCTGTCACTTTAATAAATCCACTGAGCTTGAATACTTCACTAAGGCTTGATCAACCAATTGATCTTCTTTCAATGTAGAATCACTTCAAGTCTGTATATGACTTTAATCTTCATTCTTTGACAGATATAATCTTCTGAGATTCCTGTGACATTTGATTTTTATTATTTACTTATTACATCTTAATTAAAGTTGAGTAGAATCCTCGGTGTTTACAAATAGGCCTAGACATATGCCTTTCAATCTCCCCCTATTTGTTTGTTAGACAATAAGAGGATAACTCAACTAAAAACAAGAAAAGATAAGACTTTTAAGAGCCAAGCAAATAATAAAAAGTTCTAGATTAAATATAACAATTTCCAGATTGAAACAATAAAGATAAATACAAGATAGATGTTCCTCTAGACTGAACATATGAATACATTTTCCTATCTTGATTTACCTAGCTCTAAACATATAACATTTACAAATGAGCTAAACATATCATGTCTTTAGTCTCTAATTTCACCTTCTTCAGCTTCTTGCAAGGTGTATAGCAGATCTTTGTCGAGGACACGATCACTTTCTGAAACCACACCACTTGGCATTACTGGTTGAGTGCTGATCTTCTTCAATCTGTTTTTCATCTGAGCATACCTTGGAACTTTCTCCGTGCAGTAGTCTGAAATCATATCAGCAACTTCAGATTTCTCTACAGTAGTAAACCCAGAAGTTCTCAGAAGATTCTCCAACTTCACCAGTTGCATTGCAGTCTGTAGCTTCAAAGAATCAGGATCCAGCCTCACAGTCTCTAAAGTTGTACCTCTGTAGATTTTAACTTCATAAGGAAAGTGCACAACTTGAGGGCTGGCCTTCATAGCAGAATCTCTCAGCCGGTCATATAGAAGCTCGTTCAAGCAAGAAGATCTCTTAACCTTACTCATTAGAATCCACAATTTAGAGAGAGATCTTCTTTGGAGTAGTTCAAGAGAGACGGTGAATGACCCTTCAAGAGCACTTGAGACATAAATGTACAGTTTTTGCCTCACTTGATCAAATGCAGACGTAATCCTTAGGATATCTTCCTTCAATGCCTTCATGTATAATGAATTGTCTGGATTAACAGTTCTGATCTTATCAAGCAGCTTCAGAAAAGTAGCATCATTGTTTGTGCTTCTCTGAGGGATATCAAACATCTCCCTTGCCTTATCCCACTTGCTTCCTTGCTTCATCCTTACATCCAATCTCCTTTCTTTGACATGAATACTATGAAGACGTTGTTTGTCTTCATGTTCAGCCTTTTGAATTTTCAGCTTTTGAGAAATGATGTCGGAGACCTTGGCATTTTCATCCTCCTTTCTCCTGAGGTCTGCTTGTTGCTTCTTCAAATCCTTTTGAAATAAAGGGTCAGGAGTGTATAAGTCAGCTTCATCTTCCCAATCATCAAAGTTGGCTGCCTCTTCAACCTCCTCCTCGCCAAAAGCTTCTTCAGGAATGGTCTTCTCCAGATCACCAGATGTGTCATATTGGAAGTCGTCCTGTTCACCGTGGTAGTAGTAGGCCTCATCAAAGACAGTATCCTCCAGTGATTGTTTCCCTTTCCCCTTATCTTTTCCAACTCCAGAAGCTCCTCCTGCTTCTCTTTCTCCTTTCTTCTCCTTCTCCCCCTTAGTTGAGGAATCCTCTACAGATTGAGCTTTGGAAGCCCTAGGATTCACCTCAGAAGTTCTCATTATCTCTCATTTCTCCTCTATCTCCTCCTTCATTAGCATCATCATCCTCATCTTCATCATCTCCCTCAAAGAATGTTCTTTGTTGTGCTGTAGGTTGATGTGAGTTCTTTATCATATTATACAAGTGCTTCATTCCTTCATTGAGATGCTCCATACCTCCTTCTATCCTCGATATCCTTTCTTCATTAAACCTTTGATTTTTATCAGATGTTTGCAGAATGAAGTCCACCTTGGTAGAAATAGAAGCAATCTCTTTGACACTCTCCGATATCTGAGCATTTGACGTTGTAAGATCAGATATGTCTGAAGCCACCAGTACTTGATATTGTTGGATTGAATTCAACCTCGGGAGTAGATTATTCTTCAAGCCTTGCAAGTCATCTTTAACAGTACCCAGCTGATTAGATACAGAGGTGGAAGATTGTGCAACCACTTGTGCTTTCAGAAGATTGTTCTTAGCCTGGGTTTCTTGTAACTTTTTCTGTAGATCAGCTAGCTGGTTCAACAACAAAGCAGTGTTTGTGTCAGTGTGTGCACTCACTTCAATTGCTCTCAGTGGTGTTTCACTCAACTCACGTGCTTGTGTATCACTCTGTGTTTGACTCATATCTCTCACAACTAACTGTCTGTCTAAGTTCTCAGTAGATGTACCTGCATGAAAAATCACCCTAGCCCCTTCAAGAGAGGTCAGTGGTGGTGCAATGGGAGTTCGCAATTCCCGATCCCTGGTTGAGTCTGTCAAAATATTTGACATTGTATACTGAATTGCTTCAGGGACAGACTCACCAGGTTGCCTTTCACTTTCTCCAGTATAAACTGCGAGTGAAAAATCTCTTAGGGGAGCCAGAGATGTTCCCTCTGGGAGGGGAGAAAATGATTCTATTATTGGTGGCGAAGAATCAGATTTTCCCTCTGATGCCTGTGAAGGCACTTCTACCGTAACTATGGTAGGCACTGTTTCAAATTCAAAATTAAAGTGCTCTCCTTGCATAGTGTCCTGAGTGTCATCTATATGGATATCTTCTCCCATTGTGAGTAATGGGAGAGTGCTTGACTCAGTACAGGATGTCATGGCCCTATGGCGAATTTCAATAGATTCATCCTGTTGAGAGGATGTCTCCAGAGACTGTTCAGTGGCCATATCTATGTCCATATCATGTTGAGAGGATACAGATGGGCTTACAGATGCCTCCCTATAGGATTTTCTTTTCTTTAAGGGTGGAGACAGAGCTGTGGGAGCACTCATTTCAGCTATATCACTAACACTTCTTGAACTAGTTTGTACATTAGGTTCAGGTTGTGTATCAGGAGTGTTTGACTCTCTGTTTGGCTCTATGACCTGGGTCAGAGATTGTGGTTCTACAATCTCTGGGTCAGCCCTAACAACCACTTGGGTTTCAAGTAAAGTACCAGAAGAAGATCCAGGGTTAGGAATAACTACCTGTAGTGGAACTGGATGTGGTTCAGGAACTTGTTCACCAAAGATAGGAAGATTAATGAATTGGCTCATCAATGGTGAAACAAGAACAGGGATGTTGAGGAATTTGGATGAGACATCAAGTCTGGTGTAGAATTTGGTGTCTGTGGTTGGAGAGGTTTCAAATCTAGTTTCCCTAAACAGTTCTACCTGCTCAGCAGTGAGAAGATGATTAATGATAAGAGTGAGAAAGCGAGGGTACCAACACTTCACTTTCACATGATTATCAGAATCTCTTCTAGAGTGAGCAAGCCTGTTAAGCATTATGTTCCACAGAATCTCAGCAAAGTTTAATCTACGACCAAATACAATAGCATAAGCAATATACTGATTAAGACTGGTAATGCAATGAAAATTTGTTTTTGTGCAGTTACCAAATACTCTTGTTATTGTATCAAAGAACAGATCCCATTCCCTTACAACAAAACTCTTAGATAATTTGACCATTTGTAAGGGACCCTGATAATGAATATTCACAAAGAACTGTGATAACTCATCATCAGTGGGTAAGGGATCAAACCTGTCCTTTGGAAAATGTAAAACATCACAGAATAACTCAAAAGTGACTGTATATTGCTGGTTTAGAATATTGAAAGTAAAAGATTTTGAATCTCCAGCAATAACAGCACTTGAACATAAAAACCTCAATGGATCAATCTTAAGAGGTGCAGTGGCACAAATAGCATGACTGACACATGTATTGCTATTTAAAAATTGAATCCAAGGTTTAAAACGTTCCACCTTGCATTTAGACGGATCAAAATACCCAACATAGTTATTTAAAACAAGTTCAAAATCAGGATCCATTTTAATAAAACAAGAAATTTAATCAATTTAAAATAAATTTAAAATTTATGGATTTTTAGAATTAATTAAATTTACTTAAAATCCACAAAATCACAATTCTATTAAAATTAACCAAAATTAAAATTTTAATCCCAAATTCGAACTTAAAACCTTGAAATGCAAATAAAATGGGTAAATGATCTCAAGAACACACACACAGTAAACACACAGTTCAACACCTCAAAAACTACTTTGATCAGAAAAAGACAATAAATCCTTAGCAAACTTAAGAACACTTAAGTCGAAATAAGAAAGAAGAAAAAAAATTAGCAACAATTCGACTTAATGGATTTGATTTTAAAAAAAAACAGAACTGGTTTGCTAAGTTAATACTTGAGCAACAAAGGTCTTAAGATCAAAGCTTCTGAACAAGAATGATTGAATACGAATGGGGGTTTTGAAAACAAAAAAAAACTGATAAGGCAAAAGTAAAAGAAGAAGTGTGTGTAACTGTATGTATATATATAAGAATATAAAACAATTAAACTGAAAAAGAAAATAAATATGAACGGTTGTTTTTTTTTTAAATTTGAACTGGGAAGACAATCGGGAAGACTTAGGATAGTCTTCCCGGTAGTCTTCCTAGTTCAAATTAGGAAGTCTTCGGAAAATGCAATAAAAGAAAAAACAGAAATAAATCTATTAATTCTAAGTCTTCCCGATAGTCTTCCTAGTTCAAAAACTGGGAAGACTTAGGAAAAGACTCAAAATTAATTAAAAATAAAACAGAAAATGCAAAACAAAACAGAAAAATTCTTAGTTTTCTCGGTAGTCTTCCTAGTACAAAACTGGGAAGACTTAGGAAAAATTCAGAATTAATTTAAAATAATTACAGAAAAATGCAGAAAAACTATAAAAATGCATGAAAAATATATAAAAGCCTAGAAAAATTCACAGAAAATTCCATAAATCCTAGAAAAATATGCAGAATAATATAGAATTGCATAATATTAATATAAACTTGCAGAAAAATCTAAACAACATTATTTACAATCTGAAAAACACCTAAATAATTCTAAATAAATATATTTTCAATAAAAATATATTTCTCCACTTAAAAATATGAGAAAAATATTTTCAAAGAAAATAAATTATTCAGAAATATTTAAATATACAAGCATGTAATATTAAATGAGACTTGGCAATAAATATCATTTAAATGACAAGAGAAAATGAATTTTTGAAAGAACAAACATGATAGAGATATTGTTAATCACTAAGACTGTTTAACATACCCAATTTACCAACTAACTTGATAAATGTGGATTCGTCAACAGATTTAGTGAATATATCCGCAGTCTGTTCTTCTGTGGGTACAAAGTGTAACTCTACAGTTCCATTCATGACATGCCCTTTGATAAAATGATACCTGATATCAATGTGCTTCGTTCTCGAGTGCTGAACAGGGTTGTTGGAGATTGCTATGGCACTTGTATTATCACACAAAATGGGAATTTTGTCTAATGCAAAGCCATAGTCCTTTAATTGATTCCTTATCCATAAGATCTGAGCACAACAGCTTCCAGCAGCAATATATTCAGCTTCGTTCTCGAGTGCTGAAATGATACCTGATATCAATGTGCTTCGTTCTCGAGTGCTGAACAGGGTTGTTGGAGATTGCTATGGCACTTGTATTATCACACAAAATGGGAATTTTGTCTAATTCAAAGCCATAGTCCTTTAATTGATTCTGTTGGGGTGTCCAGCATGTCCCTCTAAATGTCGACACGTAGGCGCTTGGCTTCTGGCTAGTATATGGAAATAAAGTTGCGCCTCTTCTACAAGCTCGGGCTTTTAGATCAACTGGTAAAGCGCTTGATCCTAAAAATTGGTATCAGAGCGAGGTCTCGTGGTCGAAACCCACCGTAAGGCATTTGTGCATCCATTGTACCCCTAACAGGGACTTATTAGTGGTGGCACATGCTTGGGGGGGGGGGGGATTGTTGGGGTGTCCAGCATGTCCCTCTAAATGTCGACACGTAGGCGCTTGGCTTCTGGCTAGTATATGGAAATAAAGTTGCGCCTCTTCTACAAGCTCGGGCTTTTAGATCAACTGGTAAAGCGCTTGATCCTAAAAGATTCCTTATCCATAAGATCTGAGCATAACAGCTTCCAGCAGCAATATATTCAGCTTCTGCTATTGAATTGGAAACTGTTTGTTGTTTCTTGCTATACCAGGAAATCAATCTACCTCCTAGGAATTGACAACTCCCAGAGGTACTCTTTCTATCCACAACACTACCTGCATAATCAGAATATGTATATCCAACAAGATTAAAACCAGAATCTTTAGGGTACCAGATACCTAAATTAGGTGTACCTTTAAGATATCTCAAGATTCTTTTCACAACAACGAGATGTAAATCTCTAGGGTCCGCTTGGAACCTTGCACACAAGCATGTAGCATACATAATATCTGGTCTACTAGCAGTAAGATAGAGTAAGGAGCCAATCATACCTCTGTAGCTTGTAACATCTACCTTGATAGAATTGTCAGAAGCTCCAAGTTTGATGGCTGTTGAAGATGGAGTCTTTGCTGATGTTGAATCCTCCATGTGATACTTCTTGAGGAGTTCTTTGAGATACTTGGATTGACAAATAAATATACCATTTGACCTTTGACTTACTTGCAATCCAAGAAAGAACTTCAGCTCACCCATCATACTCATTTCAAACTTACTCTGCATTAGCTTAGCAAATCTCTTACAGAGATCATCATTAGTAGACCCAAATATGATGTCATCCACATAGAATTGGACTAATATCATATCACTTTTGTGTTTCTTTGAAAAAAGGATTTTGTCTATGATACCTCTAACAAAACCATTTTCTAAAAGAAAACCAGAGAGAGTGTCATACCATTTTCTTGGGGCTTGTTTGAGACCATAGATAGCCTTGAAGAGAAAGTACACAAAGTCCAGCAGCTCTTGATTTTCAAAGCCAGGGGGTTGTTCAACATAAACTTCTTCATCAAGCTCACCATTCAGGAATGCACTCTTAACATCCATTTGATAGACTTTAAAATTGGAATAAGTTGCAAATGCTAAGAACATCCTGATGGCCTCAAGTCTAGCCACTGGTGCATAGGTTTCATCATAATCAATGCCTTCAGCTTGTGAATACCCTTGTGCAACCAGTCTTGCCTTGTTCCTTGTAACAATGCCATCCTCATCCAGCTTGTTTCTGTATACCCATCTAGTACCAACTACTTTCTTGTTCTTTGGTCTGGGTACCAGCTTCCAGACTTGTTGTTGTTCAAATTGATTGAGTTCATCTTACATAGCAATCACCCAATCTGGATCAGTCAGTGCTTCCTCAGTTTTCTTTGGCTCCATTTCAGATAGAAACCCTGAATAATGACATTCATTCTGAGTAGCACTTCTAGTTTTAACTCCAACACCTGGATCACCAATGATCAGCTCAAAGGGATGAGCTCTCTATTCCATACAGTCTGTCTTGGAAGATTTGATCTTGATGATTCGCCTTGTAATTCATTGTGGTGTTGTGACTTACTAGTAGATCCATCATTTCCTCCCCATGAGTTGTTGCTTGATTGCCTTGATGATTCTTCTCCAGTGTTGGTGATATCTCTATTGTTACTAATATTTCCACCACCACCACCAGGATTATTATCATCATTGTTATTGTCATTACCAGTAACATTCTCAGGTGGGGCTTCATCATCTGAATCTGAGTCTGGCAAGTTATCAAACTTCAGTTTCTCAGATGAGTCTTTTGTTTGGATATTAGGGAGTTTAGTGTCATCAAATGTTACATTGACACTTTCCTTCACATGGTGACCATCAATCAAGTACACCCTGTAAGATCTTCTGGAATAACCAATAAAAATAGCTTCTTGTGCCTTAGCCTCAAACTTGCCAAGTTTCACATTGTCATCCTTAAGCACAAAGCATTTTGCTCCAAATACATGAAAGTATTTGAGAGTTGGTTTCTTGTTGTTCATGATCTCATAAGGAGTCTTCATTAAGTCCTTGTTGATTAAAGTTCGATTCTGAGTATAACAAGCAGTGTTCACAGCTTCATCCCTTAAGTACATTGGAAGTCTTGATTCACTTAACATAGTCCTAGCAGCTTCAATCAATGTACGATTCTTCCTTTCCACCACTCCATTCTATTGAATAGTTCTAGGGGCAGAATACTGTCTTGTTATTCCTTTATCTGCACAAAAGTCATTTAGGACTGCATTCTTGAATTCAGTTCCATTATCTGACCTTATAGCTCTAACATGGAATCTCGAATCCAGCTCAATCAACTTTATATGATCAATCACCATCTGTGGGGTCTCATCCTTGGAATGTAGGAATAAAACCCATGTATATTTGGAATAGTCATCAACAATCACAAGTGCATACTGTTTCTTTGACATGGACATCACACTAACTGGACCAATCAAATCTATGTGCAGTAGCTGAAGTGGTTCAGTTATTGATGATGTGTCAGTGCCCTTGTGAGAAGCTTTCTTTGACTTTCATTTCTGACAAGCCTCACACAGTCCTTCCTGTGTAAATTCCATCTGAGGCAAACCTCTAACCAATTCCCTCTTGACAAAAGAGTTCATGGTTTTGAAGTTAAGGTGAGACATCTTCTTGTGCCATAGCCAACTTTCATCAGATGAAGCTTTAGCATAAAAACAAGTTACTTCATCTTTGGATCCAGAGTGCAGATCAGCTATGAACAAGTCACCTTTCCTTACTCCTTGAAGAGCAGGCTTTCCATTCTTCTTGTGAAGGATCTGACATCTATCTTTCTCAAAGGAAACAGCATATCCTCTGTCACAGAAATGACTGATGCTGAGAAGATTGAACTTCAGACCTTCCACAATAGATACATCTTGAATGATAACATTTCCAAACTTCAAACAACCATATCCTCTGGTAATACCCTTGCTGTTATCTCCAAAGGTAACTCATGGGCCGGCTTTCTCAACCACATTTGATAGCAGGGCTCTATCTCCGGCCATATGCCTTGAACAACCACTGTCAAGAACCCACATAACACGGTTAACCTGTTTCACACCCTGCAATATCAAATTGATTAGACCTTCTTCGGAACCCAAACTTGATTGGGTTCGGCATACTTAATGAACTGGCCTTTGTCGGGCAAAACAACATCTTTAACCTTAACTACGTAAACCTCTTTCACAAAAGAGCGTTTCCATTTATAGCCATCCTTAACACATTTCTGAGTAGGCTTAGGGATAAATGAATCCACTCTAGTCTTCGGAGGACAAGTAGTCTTAGATCTAACATGCTTCTTATTATTAACATGTTGACGTAGAGCAGTCTTATTATCAGATACATGCTTACTATTAAAATAA
The DNA here is from genome assembly GCA_030848705.1 of Heracleum sosnowskyi. Taxonomy (NCBI): domain Eukaryota; kingdom Viridiplantae; phylum Streptophyta; class Magnoliopsida; order Apiales; family Apiaceae; genus Heracleum; species Heracleum sosnowskyi. Next base: position 19,066,583 of record CM061237.1, read on the forward strand.
ACATACATAACATTGAAAGCACAAGACATGTAATTTACCACACCACATGCTTTATGAGAAAGATTAATAGCAGGCATGTTGGTTCTACAGTTGTTTTGATCCAACTTATGGATATCTGATTTAGTCTCTGTTGTTGAAACAACTTTGACTGGTTTATCAGACATACACTTGTTGGACTGTTCAACTTCAAAAGCAAGATCTTCTTCACGTATCTCCTCTGCAATGATGATAGAGTATTCATTCACAGTATCTGCTTGGGACACTCTAAAGAAAGGTTTATCAATACCCTTAAGCACACCAGGAATACCCTTTTCTTCAGGACTGACTCTATTAGGGGTATTTATGCTTAATTTACCAATAGACTCATTATAGTCATACCCTATTCCTACAGTCTGACCAATACTTTGTTTATTGATAATTTCTTTAGCAGTCTTACAAAAGTTGTAGTAAGCATTAGCTTTAGTCTTCTGCTCACTATTTTTATCCTTGAGAATGGTTTCCAGTTGAATATAACATTTAACCCTATTCTCAAGAAATGTTATTTTCTTAGTAAGTTCATCATGATTAACATGCACAAGTTTTAATTCTTTTATCTCCTTTTCAAGAGCTGTGTTCAAAAGAATTATTCTATCATTTTCGGTACGAGCACAAGAAATAGTACCACTAAGATGATAGATCATTTCAGCATCAGTGAACTTTACCTCTGACATGTATGTAGATGAAGTGCTTGCCTCCTTAGCCATTAAAGCAAGGTTTCCAATTTCACCTGCTTCTTCATCACTGTCAGTATCATCCCAACTCTTTCCTTCAGCAACATAAGCTTTCCCAATCTTGTTCTTCTTGCTAGAATCAAATGAGTTCCTTCTCACTTGCTTTGGCTTTTTACATTCAGTAGCAAAGTGACCCAACTCATTACAATTGTAGCACCTGATTGTGCTCCTTTCCACAGTTCCAGTTTTGTAGCCACCCCTTGTGCTACTTGAAGAGGAAGATCCACCTCTCTGAAATCTGGGCCTGAACTTAAGATTGGGATTCCTTCTGAATCTGAACTTCCCAAACTTCCTGACTATCATGGCCAAATCACCATCCTCCAGTTGATCAAGTTCTTCCAAAGAGTAGTAGTCACCAACAGATTGATCAATGGATGTTAAACCAAATTCAGCATCAATAACATCCAAGTTAGAACTGGAAGGTTGAACAACCTTCACTTCCAGTTTCTGTGGGACTACTGTTGTCAATGCAGTAGAAGTACCAACTATCTTTCCAATTCCATATAATTCATTCTGTTGAATCTGCTCTAGCTCATAGGTCTTCAGAACACCATACAGTCTTTCCAGAGAAACCTCTCCAATATCTCTTGCTTCTCTGATTGCAGATATTCTGTGCTCCAAATGAATTGGAAGTGTCAATAGGAACTTCTTGTTAATCTCCTTGATAGTGTAGTGCTTCCCATTGAGATTCAGATCAGTGATTAATTTGTTGTATCTCTCAAAAACCTCAGAGATACCTTCACCAGGGTTTGATCTGAAATGCTCATATGAAGAGGTGAGAATTTCCAGCTTATTCTATCTAACTTCCTCTGTCCCCTCATTGATTATCTCTATTGTGTCCCAAATGTGTTTGGCAGTAGCACAGTTTAGGACATGATTATGCATGATAGGATCCAGACAATCAACCAGTATCAACTGTAGACAGACATCCATTGTAGAGTCCTCTTTCTCATCTGGAGTGTAGTCCTTGGGATCCTTAGGGTACATCCTAGCAGCCCTAGTAACAATATCATTCTTTATTTGTTCTTCCTCAATAATCATAGGAATTTTAGGACCAGTCTTCAACACTCCTAGATATTTAACATTTGCAACTTGGAGAAACAGGAGCATTTTCTTCTTCCACATATGATAATGCTCCTTGCTGAACATTGGGATTTTAACTGTACCCACTTTCTGTGTAGTAGACATCTTTTGAGATTTTTGAAAAATTAAAAATTTCAGAGTATAAAAAAAAAATCTCAAAACAATTGGATCTTGATTAGTATATCAATCAAAAGGCTCTGATGCCAATTGTTAGGTCCTGATAAGTTTGTAGAAGGGGGGTTGAATACAAACGATATCGTTTAATCGAAATTTGTCCTTTGAATAATTTAACAATTAGGAACAAATTAGTGCAGAATAAAACTGAAACAATATTCAAGTTAAATAAAACTCTATTGAACTTGAAGGGTGTTACAATTCTGATCACTGATTACAATGAACTTGATAAAACAAACCTAGAATAAATTCGACATGAATTTATCCATTTTTGTAATAAAAAGGATCGAATAGTAAAAAGTAGTTCGATATAAAATCTAGGGATTATGATCCGCTAGAAAGTCAAAGCAGTACAAGTGAATTGATTCTTAAGGATTAAATGTTACAAACAATCAAGAATTTAATTCACTGGTAGAAAATGAATGCTCGGACGGTTGAGGAGTAAAGACTGTGAAGGAATGTAATGTTTTGTTCTTCTGTGTCTTTTGTTGTAATGTAATTGATAAGTACTTCAAGTCTTCTGTCTTCTATTAATATCAATTGCTTTTATTTTTGTAGACCACGTGCACTTGACAGATTGTAAATGCACTAGGAAGACAAGCAGAAATACAATACTTTTTGCCTTAGAAGACTTTCGGGAAGACAAGAATTGTGAAGGGAAGACAACCGGGAAGACTAGGGTTTGGCCTAGGAAGACAATCGGGAAGACAAGAATTGTGAAGGGAAGACAACCGGGAAGACTAGGGTTTGGCCTAGGAAGACAATCGGGAAGACTCACTTGTGAGTCTTCCTAGTTTAAAAAATTAAGTCTTCCTAGTTCAAACCTAAGTCTTCCTAGTACATTTTTATTCTAATTTAAATAATTAACTAAATAAATTATGTATTAAATTAATTCTTTACAGAATTAATTTAATAAATAATTTACTTAATAGTATTAATTATTTATAAGAGAATAAAATAGAATTAGTTGACTTCACAAACAATTCCAGAATCACTTAAAACTTAGATAAATAACAAACATAATAGTACGTTGACACTCAATGCACTGTCTGGTTCATGAGTGACAAATGACAATGTTTGTTCTTTATCTATTTGACTTTAAGCAGTGATTCACTTCCTTCTTATTCAAGAACTCCGTAATCAGTATCTTTTTCTGTCACCACTTGAAATCTCTGTCACTTTAATAAATCCACTGAGCTTGAATACTTCACTGAGGCTTGATCAACAAATTGATCTTCTTTCAATGTAGAATCACTTCAAGTCTGTAGATGACTTTAATCTCCATTCTTTGACAGATATAATCTTCTGAGATTCCTGTGACATTTGATTTTTATTATTTACTTATTACATCTTAATTAAAGTTGAGTAGAATCCTCGATGTTTACAAATAGGCCTAGACATATGCCTTTCAAGGACCCTCAAATCCTGCAGGAAGAGATGCCACTGAAGATATGGAAGCTTCATTCTTGAACAAATGCAAAGAAGCCAACAGAGTGGAGAGTGAAGGACCCAATTACCAACCATGTATGCTAGAGAATCCTCTGAGGATCAAGTTCATATGGGAAGAGATCCTTGTTGGAAGCTTTCATAAGCTCAAAACAAGTGCCTTGAAAGACTTACTCTACATGGTGATTGGATCAATTCATCCATTAGAACAGCTGTGTTCTTTTGAGATTGAGGGCATTCTTCAAAGAAGAAAGGGTGAGGACTCAAAGCTGGACAAGTCAAGAAGAAAGACCCTGAATGCATATCCTGGAAGAAGATTTAAACTTGTTGAAGGCAAATTGAAGTTCAGAACTTATGCATTTGGTCAAGAACTATGGATAGATCTTCAGGATGTAAGAGTATTTCTCTCCAAAGCAGTCCAAAAGTACATTGATGAGATAGAAGATGATGCCATTTCTCCTGATGAGAAGGCATTGATGGAAGGACTCAATGAGATTCTAAAAGAAGCTCTCAACAGATAGAATGAAGCAAGACAGAAAAGGAAATCGGAAGCTAAGTGAAAATCTTTTGTCAATTCTGATCTTGTTAGTTAAGTTGTCAGCATGTATTAATTGTAAATTTGTTGTTATTGTCCATAAAAACAAATTGGGGGAGATTGTTATGATTTATGGGTGATAGCTATGAGACATCTTAACTAGATATTTCTCTATACTTAATTTTATTAAGTATGAACATACTGTCACAGCCAGAGTATGTTCTTGTAACCATTTTGTTTGTTATTAAATAAGATTTTAGTACATCTTGGTAGAAGTTCATTTATTTGTTCAAGCCTCAAGAAGTGCTCAAGGAGGACAACAAGAATAAATGTTACTGTCATGGCACTGACAGTAAGGTTACAAGAAGACAGAATGTTGCAAGTCACGACAGTATATTCACTCTGACAGCAACATTGGCGGAAGCCCTCAGACATCAACTTTACCTTAGCCTGACAGCAAGCTTGGAAATCTTGACAGCACCTTCTACAGGGATTTCTTACTGTCACCAAAAGCACACTCTTGTGACAGCAAGCTTAAGGATCAGGATATTGTCTTCAAAGGGATAATATTTGTATTGGGGATCTACCCAGTCAAACATGTGACAGTTTGGATGTTCAAGAAATAGGCGTGATGCGGTATCCCAACACTGCATCAAGTCTGCAAGACTACGACAGAAGCTTGAGAGATCACATGACAAAGCTCACCAATTCAAGAGTATGACAAATCAACATCTACTGAATTGTGTTAGCTAAAAATAGAATGTATCTAGATTGCTTTATCCAGTAATGATAAACTTGTTTGTATAGCAATTTAGGTAAGACTCACGGGTAGACAATTTGTAAGAAGCTGCCACATGAAAATGACAGCAGTTTCACAAACCCGTGATGATAGAGATAGGTTTAGTTGTTACTTAAACTATCTCTCGATTCATTCTTTGAATCACTCGAGAAACTGAAGCTCAAGAAAACTGATATTTTCTTGAGGTTGTAGCAATACATTGCAAAATAAATAAAACATTTATTTTGTGAGAAACTCTCTTGTGCTTACTTGTATTTGCAATTCGTAAACTGATAAACTTTAATCTTAGTTTTAGTTGTTGAAACGTAGATTGAGATTTATCAGTATTGCATTCAACCCCCCCCCCCCTTCTGCAATAGTCAAGGACCAACAGAGTTCATGGAATTAAAGAATGAGAACAACGAGCTTGAAAAGAAAAATGCTTCTCTTCGAAAGATGATTTCTGAGCTAATGGCTGAAAAGACTCCATCAAACAATCATGAAGATCTCATTTCTGATCTAAAGGAAAAGCTAACACAACTTGAAGGGTTCAACAAGCTACTTCTCGAAAGAAATGATACATTGATGAAGGAACTCAGCGAGCTGCGTGCAGAAATTGAAGCAAGAGATGTATGTCTTGAAATGTTTAAAATCAGAGAATCCATCTCAATTGAAGCTACTCAACAAGCTGAGAAGATAAAGGAATTGGAAGATGAAGTTGCAAAGCTGGAAAAAGGCATGGGAAAATTTGTTCAAGGAGAGGAAGTATTAAAGACAATCATGAAACAAACAAAGGTTCCTATGGATAAAGAAGGAATTAGAATGGCTTCTACATCAAAGGACGAGGCTTTTCAATATGAATGCAAACAGGGTATTCCATATAATTATGCTATGCCTCGGAGAATTTGCTACAACTGTGGAAAGAAGGTTCATTTGTCACATCACTGCCCAAGTCAGAATGCAAAGCCAGCAAGCTGGAACAGACAGACAGCTTATAGGCAACAAGCTGATAGAACAAGGAGAACAGGAAATCGAGCATCCAAAGTGGTCCAAATGTGGATCAAGAAATCTGAATTGAATGTTCTTTATTTTTTATCAACTAACTATGTTGGACCCAAAAAAATTTGGGTACCAAAACGTTGAGTTGTTTGTTCTTTGTTTTGTAGGTATGTCTTGTGGTCAAAGTCAATTCAAATCAATGGATATTGGATAGTGGATGTACAAGACATATGTGTGGTGACAAATCTTAGTTCCTTAGCCTCAAGATGAAAAAGGGTGGTAGTGTTACAATTGGTCATAACAAAACACTCTGCATACTTGGCAAAGGAACAATTGGTTGTTGTTTAGCTACTGTTGATACAAATCCAGATCTTTGGCATAGAAGGCTAGGACATGCTCATATGGACTTACTCAGCAAGTTGTCTTCCAAGAAGCTAGTTAGAGGACTACCCAAATTGAAGTATGTCAAGACGGAAACCTGTTTGGCTTGTCAATTAGGCAAACAAATCAGGACTTCACATAAGTCAAAGAAAATGGTATCAACTTCTAAACCTTTAGAGCTTCTCCATTTGGATTTATTTGGTTCGGAAGAATATAAAAGCATTGGAGGTAAACAATATGCATTTTTAATCGTAGATGATTATTCTAGATATACATTGGTATTGTTTCTTCGTACTAAAGATTGTGCTTTTAGTGAATTTGAGAAGCTAATCACTTTACTTGAGAACAAGTTGAAAACAAGACTTGTAGGTATAAGAAGTGATAGAGGAGGTGAATTTATCTCAAAAGACTTCATTGATTATTGTGAAGAAAGAGGTATTTCACATGAATTCTCTGCTCCAAGGACACCACAACAAAACGGAGTTGTAGAGAGAAAGAACATATCTTTGCAAGAAACAGCGAGGACTTTGCTGCAAGAAAGCAAGTTGCCAAGGAGTTTCTGGGCAGAAGCAGTCAACACGACAAGCTACGTTCTTAACAGGGTGCTTATCAGGCCTATTCTCAACATAACTCCATATGAATTGCTGAGGAATAAGAAGCCAAACATTGGATATTTCAAAGTCTTTGGCTCCAGGTGCTTTGTACTCAAAACTATTGATCGAGATGGTAAATTCGATGCTAAATCTTATGAAGCAATATTTTTTGGGTTATTCTTTAACAAGTCGTACTTATAGAGTTTATAATGTATCTAAACGTATTGTTGAAGAGTCTATAGATGTTTCATTTCAAGAGTCTAATATTGATCTGTCAAGAGATGAGGAAGATATTGCAGGTGCAGGTTCTGACAGTCAGTTGCCAGTGACAAATATTGTGTCGCAGCAAGCTGCTAAACAACCCGAGACAACTACAGAAGATGAAAATCCAGCTGAAACCTCTTCTCCAGTAGATGAAACTATTGCTCAGTTGTCAAAGCTCACCTTGAAAGGTCCAAGAGGTCAGAGATCACAAGAAAAGATGCCTATATATGAAGGTGGTGAAGCCTCTCCTCCATCCAAGCGAATTTGAGTACATGAGGAAGTCACAGTTGAACATTCATTGCCAAAGTCAACAAGGACATTGAAGAACCATCCTTCAGAGTTGATCATTGAGGATAAATCAAAAGGAATCAAGACAAGGAAAGGTCGAGCCAACTTTTGTGCATTTGCAGCCTTTCTAGCTCAAGAGGAACCAAATAATGTCAAAGAAGCACTTCAAGATGAGAATTGGATCATGGAAATGCAAGAAGAACTCAATCAATTTAAAAGATGTGATGTTTGGGAACTTGTGGAGCCACCTAAAGATGCTTCAATTATTGGTACTAAATGGATCTTCAAGAACAAAGTTGATGAATTTGGTACGGATACTCGAAACAAATCGAGACTTGTTGCACAAGGATATAATCAACAAGAAGGAATTGTTTTTGAGGAAACTTATGCCCCGGTTGCAAGGCTCGGATCAATAAGGATGCTACTTTCATTTGCATGCTTCAAAAAGATCAAGCTACATCAAATGGACGTGAAAAGCACATTTCTTAATGGATTCTTAAAGGAAGAAGTCTATGTCAAGCAACCCCCTGGTTTTGAGAATGAAAAATTTCCAAATCACGTTTTCAAGTTGAAGAAGGCATTATATGGATTGCGACAAGCTCCTAGATCATGGTACGAGAGGTTAAGTAAGTTTTTGATCAAAAATGGATTCATTCGAGGTAAAATCGATCCCACATTATTTACTAAACATAATGGTACTGATATTTTAGTTTTACAAATATATGTGGATGATATTTTTTTTGGATCTACTAATGATGATATGTGCAAGTGGTTTTCTAAGTGTATGCATAGTGAGTTTGACATGAGCATGATGGAAGAGCTCAACTACTTTTTGGGTCTTCAAATTAAGCAAACTCCAGTGGGTATTTATGTGCATCAATCCAAGTATATCAAGAATCTACTGAAAAGATTTTGATTTGAAAATATCAAGCCGAAATCAACACCAATGACTCCTACCAGCAAGCTGACAGCAGATGAACAAGGTATAGATGTTGATGTTCGCAAGTATAGAGATTATGCAAAAGTATAAGTGGTGTTTGTGCATTTTTAGGATAGAGTTTGGTGTCTTGGCAAAGCAAGAAGCAAGCTACTGTTGCATTATCCACTGCTGAAGAATACCAGCTAGCTGACATCTTCACTAAGCCATTGGTCGAAGAAAGATTTTATGTTCTTCGTAGGGAAATTTGCATGTACAATGTCTAGACAACAAGCTAACTACAGATGTTTGGTAATATTGGCTTATTGTTATACATTGTTAACATGCTTCTCTTATTTGAATTTTCTTATAATGATAACATGCGAATAACCTTTTTGATGAATAAGGGGGAGAAAATTCATGATCATAGCATGTGTGATTTAGGGGGAGTTTTTAGTTACCTCTTTGGGTCACATGATTTTAATGTGAATTTATGTTAATGCTAAATTTTAATGAGATGCCATGAAAATATGCTTAGCTGCTTGGACAGAATGCTAATCTTTTTGCAGGGGAAGCATAATTTTAGGGTGAGTATTTTGCTCCTGAATATTGGTGTGTAATCATCAAAAGGGAGAGATTGAAACCCTAATGGTTTTGATGATAACACATAGTAAGCAAGATGGGTATATGTGTTGGACTAATCTTGTTTTGCAGGAGTTTGAAATATTATATTTTCTAACAAAATAGGTTTTAGTAGCTAGCTGGCAGAGTAAATTTTCTACGCAGGCAGCAAGCTGGCAACACTTTCAGCAGATAGAGTTTCAGTCTTATTTTATAGGAAATCTTCTAGGAACTGATTTGTAAGGACTCAATCAGTTATGTAAGTCGTGTGTGTGTGTGTGTATATATATATATATGTATGTATGTGTGAGCTCAAATATTTTTGAATTTTTTTCATATATATATAATCCCTATTAAATAGGAGTTTGTTTTTTAACGTTTTACTTTATAACAAACTATATTTACTAGGATCTTCAATATATCAGATGGACTTCTTCTTCAACGTCTATATTTTCATCTAATTTGATTTCTAAACGTTGTTTTTTGAACGTTAGGTTTTGAATTATTCAAGCAAACAAAATGTGAGACTTTTAAGGTCAAGAACGTTGTTTTTGTTGGATTAATTCAAGTACTAATTCGTTCATTATAAATATAGACTTGTGTGTTTTCATTTTTGGTTGTTGGACAACGTTTTAAAGAAAACACAAGTACTGTCAAAGGCTGATTTACAAAATCTTATACATACTTGAGCTCTAATATATTATACGATATATACTTGGTAATAATTAAAATCGGTCATTGTCATAACACATATTCACCCCTCCCCTATAGGTGTTGATTTTCAAAAGATATTCTATATAATAATTTTAATATTTTATCTAACGGTTCTCATCAATTTGATCAGAAATATGTAACGGCTATGAATGTAGTGATCAGACTACAAAAACTTTGAGTATCAGGCTACAAAACTTTGAATGTTTCGTCTTTCAATGTTTTAAATGTGCTATATATATAGGGGTTTACTCCAATACAAACCACTTTTATACTACAAACTACAAACTAAATAATTTTTTTTTCAAATCGCGTCGAAACATAGCACATCTAGTATGCAAATTGATCGTTGGGAGATGGAGAAAAATACGGTGAAGTCGGATTTAAAAAAAAACTCTCCGATTGACGGGAAAAATCAAATTAAAAACAGAGGGGAATAAGTATGATTGTGTGTGAGAAAATGTATTTTAGTTGTGGGTTGTGCATTAGAAATAAACATTTAAAACATTTCTTTTACCCTCCCAAGTGATTAGCTGATTATATATTTGATCTATCATAAATTTCGGCATAAAATTAATATTGCGCCAGTTCAATAATAGTCGAGTCAACCTAAACACATTCGTGATTATTCAGCCCAAAATTTCAAAAAATTATATATTATCATTATTATAAGATCTACAATGATAAATTAGAAATAAACATTTTTTAACCTCGCAAGTGATCAGTTTGATCAATTATAAATTTCGGCATTCTTTTCTCTTGTATCTCCCAAATTTCACCATCAATCTTCGTAATTCAAAGTAAGTTGCTCAATTTTCTCTACTTGACTCTCTCTTTCTACGCATATGTAGAGGTTTGAAATATTAATTTGTGTATGGATATTACATGCGTCACAGACAATCAACCAACATCATGGGATATCTCGATTTGTTCTACTTTGTGTGCCAAGGTATTACTTCTTCGTATCAAATGTCTGATTTATTTTTTTGTAAGTCTTTGTAAGCATTACGTTTCCCCAAAAAACTGTATCGGTAACGGAGAAAAAGAAAAAAAACATTCGATGAAAAAATTATAATTTTATTCAAAAACGTAAAATCCATTTTTAAAAATCCGGGTTAAAATGGCAGACCGTAAAAAAAGAATGAGAAAAAGTTGAATTCCGTTATACTAAAATCCCTAAATAAACTGAGTTTGGTCCCTGTCCGGAAGCCAAGTCAGTCCAAGATCTTTGTCTTAAAACAGACTACAACTAGTTGCCTAGTGCTAAACTAGGAGTAGGGTTTTGTATCTATTTTTTTTTACTTACTTACAACATATATAGATGCAGGTATGCAGCAGCCGCCACCATCTTCAATGAAACCTGCTCCCCCTTCTAAGCTGGTCTCCACTGAGCAAATTCAAAAGGTACCCTTTTCTTCAATTTCATTTATTAAATTTATAGACAAAAAAAAAATATGTGGGTATATAGATTTTAGCATGATTTTTTAATATGTATATAATTTGTGTTCTGTAAGATTGTGTAGAGATGTACAAGTTTTGATGTTTATTGTTAATTCTTGATTTATTGTGATAATGGATCTTTGAACTGGTTGGAGTAGATAAATTTGTACAAGTTCCCGGAATAAAGATTTGGTCTTGTAAAGTGGAATTATCTGTGGTGGATTATTTTTTGAACTATCAACATAAGATTTCCATGAGTTTATGCAGGTCACATGTTAGATTGTTTCATTTACGGAAGTACTGGTTGACCGGGGACTTAGTTGGTTTGATAATCTGCAAGCCATTTTTTGGAAGTGTAGTGCTTTCTTTAAGAGTCTATCTAATAACCTTTAGAGGGAATCAATTTCATAAGAACTGTACAGTAGCGGTGATCCCATCAGTAAAATTGAATTGGCTGGGGACAATACCTTCGGTGAATTTTAAACAAACTGTTTAGAACAGTGTCAAACCAGTGAACAAAGACACCTGAATTTCATTGGTGCACTTAATCAATTCATATATTGTATCAAAGGGATAATGGAAAAATCAATATTTTTCTCTGATTCCAACCTACCAAAGCTCTTTTTGAGTAGCAATTATGACCTCTTCTATTTTATTATCATTTTTGAGTGCCAATATGTACCATCTCACACTTGTAACTTGTAAGTATGCTTGTGTATGTAATTAAGTAATAAGTTTAGTAGGAGTATGTTTTAGACTGCGGTATTACAGCAAAGAAAAATCGGTTGTTTTTTAGGATAATTTCTTGGTTGCACAGGGCTGTCTCAACTAATTAAATTTGAGGCCCTAAACTAAACTTAAATGAAAAGACCTTACGTACATTGTATTGTTTTGCAGTTTTCATGCATTCAATTCAATATCAATATCTTTTAAAAATACTGTGCTTCTGATTACACCTAATTTTGATTTTTTAAACGGAAACAAATAGTTTGCATTCTAAAATATGTAAAATAATACTATTTTTATAACTACAAGCCCTTGGTGTCCTCTGTGGAGGCTTAGTTGGCCTCGGTGTAGACCTGACTCTGGTAACCTGGTTGCACCGGGAAGGTAGATATAATCTCAGGGTAGATATCTTTTTGCAGCTTTTAAGTCATGATAATATAAATGAAGTGACAGATTATGATTTCTTCCCCCCTTTTCTTACTGTTATTTGATTTGGTTGAATCATACGCCTAAAGCCTAAATACTTGACGGACCAGGTTTGAAAACATTTTTTCTCAGACAAACAGATGGTGGTTAAAGTTCCAAGTAGCTTGTAGAATGGATATTATATAACCTCATGCTCTGGAATATTTCCGGTTCCATGCTTTGACATGATTTGTTCATTGATTGTAATGGTGTCCTATGCATGGTGCAGTACTTGGAGGAAAACAAAAATTTGATACTGGCGATACTTGAACATCAAAATCAAGGCAAAGTTGCAGAATGTAACCAGTAAGTTTTACATTTAACCAATCTTTATGTTACTTACTGTGCAGAATGTGAGTCGTGCTATATACCCTTTATGTAGTTGCAGAATATTTCTTTTTAGCTAAGATTCTGTGCATTTCAAACTTTTGATTTGTCGGGTTTAGCATTTGCTGAGATTTCTTGGGTTTAACTGTCAAAACTATGTCACTTGGACTTGGCTTCAAATGATTTGCATTAATATGTCCACATTTCAGACTAGGCAATTTTTTAAAACTTTTTGCAATTTTTTGCAAACTCTCCCATCCTCAAACATTATGCTACAAATTAATATATTGATAACTATCTTCTTTTTTTTTTGCTAAATTATATTGATAACTATCATTGACATGTAATTCACTAAAATATATTAAAGTAATTAGAGTATTAGTAGAAAAGAGAGCCTTCCGTTTTTAATTAGCAAAGGAAAAGTAAGCCTTCCATTTAATTTGGTTATGTAAGCCTTACTATTGTATATGATTTTTGGTAAAAAAAAAAAAAAAAAGAAGTTATCAGATGCAAGTCTTTACATAAATTTTAAGGGCGACTCTGCATCACATGTTCATCTCATTGTCTCTTTGTGGGTCAGTATCAAACTTGCAGTTAAAAGATATGACACAGGAGTAAGTGGTACCATGTCATGTCGACACGGCAGGTACGGTAGCCGGAAACAGTAGATTCTGAAAAATAGAAATATTAGTCTGTGTTGATTCCTATTCCTCTCCTCCCTTGGTCCATAGTAGAGTTCTATAGGAACATTTAACATTATCGAGGTATTAAGGTTAAAACGTAAAAGTGATCATAATAGTAAGGTTCCTTACTATGATAGCGGGATCTTATTCGCTAGTGATCTTAATGCTTACAGGCTAGAGCTCACTTTTTGTGATGGGTAGGTAATTGTTAACGGAGAAAGTCGCCGGAGTATGGTGGTTGTGATGAATTGGGGGCTGAGATTGTAAGGGTTTTTGTGGTGGTGGCTCGCTGAGCTCTTCGCTTTCAACCTCCTCTACAATGTGCCTACGTACCCCGTATTTATAGGGGATCAAGCCCTACGTAGTTCTTGGGGAGCAAGTAACCTATATGGGCTGGTTTCTGATTTCCGAGGCCCAATAGGATACCTGATCCATCTTCTGGAATTGATCTTCGACTCGCTTTAGGAATGTCCAACGATGAGGCCTAGTCACAAAGGCCCAAGGCTCAACTACAGTCTAGGGGCTTCACGGATACAACATCGACCCAACTTAGGAGCCGACACTAACCTCTACCAGCTGTCTCCCTGACCAAAGTAGTTGCAGGTATAGCCATGACTTACCCCAAATGTCAGACGCATCCTTGTCCCCCGAATGAGAAGCACCCACCAGATTGCAGGACAAGTGATCCCAAGCGTTTGGGTGCAAAGTGCGGGATTACTCCAAAGTTCCCAATGAGGACGCGCCCATTGAGTACAGGAACAGAGCTCCCAAAGCACACACCAAGATTCAACCCACATCCCCAATGAGGATGCGCCCATTGAATACAGGAGGAGGCCTTCAGTACACAGGCATACCCCTGGAGGCCTTCAACCACGGACATCCCCCTCCTAGGCCACATCCTAGGAGGAAATTCTTCAATCATCAGGCAAACCTCTGGAGGCCTTCAACAACGGACATCCCTCCCTTAGGGCGCATCCTAAGGGAGAAGTCTTAAATACCATGTCAATTCCATATCAACGTAGCTATTTTTCAATATCAAGTCATCACTTCGTACCATGAGGGCGCGCCCAAATTCTATGTGAAATCGGAGATGAAGCATGGAATTTTCAATCTTCAAAGTGCTAAAAAAATTTTGTAACCATTTTTTTCTTCAAGAAGTATCTTCGAGCTTCTTCCTCCTTTGATGCTATAAAGAGAGGGCGCGTCCTTTAATTCTTCCATGATATATTTTTGATAATTATAATGTTAAGAAAGGGATACCACCTACACACAATACCTTTAAGTTTACATGAGCTAACTCGGCGTAAGAAACAAGAGATATTGTGCACAGATGTAAACCTCTCATCGACAACACCATGTGACAAAGTATAATCTCCTAACAATGATGTGACAAAGTTTGAGAAAACCTTGGAGGCAGGGAGGACGCGTCATGACGATGAAGGTGATCTTCCCACCAGCAACATAATTACTAACACAAATGCAATTTCTTCTGAAACCGTCGTGTAACTTTACTCATATTGCTTGTTTATTTTCACTTTCCCAAAATAAATTGAATTTTGTTTGTAAAATTCGTAATCCGACTTCCAGGACTGTTTCTGAACTGCTCTAGTTGAAATCTTGATTTTTGGATTATAGAAAATTTTGTTATCTTCGCATGAGCTGTAAGATCGTTCAATTCTGATGTCTAGAACTCCGGTTATGGCCCAAACAGTGATGTATGCGCGTGTAGATCAATAAATCCAAATTTCCTTGTATTTTATGTCCAAATAGCTCCAATTCCTTCAAAGTTTGAGAATTCTCTATTTCCCTTCCTACCAATCTTGTTATACTTCCACGTTTACCAGGAAGAGTTCTGCATCTCACCATTTAACCAAGAGTGTGTCGTCTATTATACGAGGACAATGCAAAGCTCACCCTATAAGGCACGCCCTGGTAGTCTACTATTCATGCATAGCCAGTCTTCAATCAACCAAAACATCATCTTATTGAAAATACTCCATCAAACGCTTGCATGATTATTCGGGGGCCTCACCTCAAAAGTTTCAGTAAGACGTTAGGGGGCACTCTCCGATCATGGAATACTTTGAATCTCGACCCATAAAAGGGACATCTCAATATGACGCATATCTCTATGAGGCATCCTACGAAGGGCATCTCACAAAGAGACATCTCATGAAGAGGCATCCCAAGAGGGGAATTCTAGGAGGAAGCTCCTCTAGAGGCGTGTCTCGATGCTTAGGAGGTGACCCAAGTGGATGATGGCATGACAAAGCCTCTTCTAATCTTCTCATCCATTTTATAATAATATTCTTCTATGGAGGGGCTCACTCATGACCTTGGCCGCATCCTGTTGATCAGGGGGCACATCCTAAAGTTCATAGGGCCTCTACTCCAAATATTTTCTTCTTGCCGAAAATAACTTGAGTACTTGTACAATCATGCTTAAAGTCGAAGCCTTAATATATGAGGCTGATACGCTGGAGGCCTTCAACAACGGACATCCCTCCCTTAGGGCGTATCCTAAGGGAGAAGTCTTCAATACCATGTCAATTCCATATCAACGTAGCTATTTTTCAATATCAAGTCATCACTTCGTACCATGAGGGCGCGCCCTCTAGGGGTGGACAGCCAGTGGGCGCGCTCTTTCCCCTATTAAGGGCAAGCCCTAAGCTTCTTTGTGTCAGTCCAATCCCTAATTGCATCTTGGATATCTCCAATTGATTATTACTTGACCCGAATCTACCCTAAAAACCCGATACCGAATTTTGGCTATAACAGTAATAAAACCACACAAAAAACGGGCACCTAATTTGTTAATGATAAAGTGTAAAAGTATACATACGAGCCATTCTAAGAAATGTTAACTGCATATACCTATCTAGTGAAATTTTAGTAAAAACTTTGGGAGGAAACAGTAAGTATCTGGCTGAATACTATACTCTAGAAGAAAATCTCAGAAGCTCAGCCCTAAATACACATAAAATATTATCCATCCAGTAATGCTTTATATGATTCAACATTGAACCTTAACAATATGTATGCATTCAGAACCTTAGTAGTGAAACTACTAATTTTTTGCCAAGTAATACTCAAACAACTATTTCCATTATAATTCGAGAAAAACCATGTTTGTTGGTTCAAAGCTGTACTGACCTTGTTTTTATTTTTCTTTTTTTATTTATCAGGAAAGAAGAAAATTGTAGTAGTATTTTTTGTTTCTCACTGTGCATTCCTCCTGAGCAAAATAAATTTTTAACAGAGCATAATTGATAACAAAAAGAGCTTTTTTAAGCCATGTATCCCATTTTGTCTACTAATTTATAATTTTCCCAGTAGTTGCAATTTAAGCAAATGAAGCAATGTCAGTCTAATCAAAAAATGACCTCATGTTTTAGGTTGCAAGCTGTGCTTCAGAAGAATCTGATGAACTTGGCTGCAATTGCAGATGCCCAACCACCGCCGTCTGGCCCTTCACAGGTATTTTGCTGATGAATGCCATTTTTTAACCAAGTATAGAATTACAACAGCTGGTCATATATGTTTTACTGTTGTAGGTGCCACCAAGCTCTGTTGCTCAACAAGGAAACTACATGCAGTCACCTCAAGGTGCAATGATGCAGCAGCCACCCCAAGGTGCAATGATGCAGCAGCCACCCCAAGGTGCAATGTCGCAGCAGCCACCTCAAGGTCCAATGATGCAGCAGCAACAAGGTGGTTCAGGCATTTCAAAGGTGCCCAAAGCTAATGCCCCTAGATCACAGGAACAGCAGCAGCAGCAGCAGCAGCAGCAGTTACTCCATTTCCAGCAGCAGCAACAAATATATGGCCAAATGGCGATGAGAGCTGGTGCAAACAATGGAATGCATGGTATGAATCAGATGATGCAACATGGAATGGGCACTTCAGGCAGCTTGATGGATGCACGAGGGATCAAAAAAGATTCCCCAGAGGCTGCTTCTAGTGATGGACAAAGAAAATATGCTTCTGGACGTGGTAACAGAGAATAGTTAGTTCCAGATGTTGTTTAATTATTGCAATTCCCGCTATGTTATTTTTACAGTAAGGACACACAACGATCATTGAGATGGTACTTGTATTTTTACAGTAAGGACACGCAGCGATCATTGCGATGGTACTAGTAGCGTGCTGAACACTTCTGCATTGGTGTTTCATTGAAAACATGCTTAAAAAAAAGTAAAGATAATGTACTTCCTATTAAGCCGTCTAAGTTCAGCTGGTAGAGCGTGTGACTTTTAACTTGGTAAAAGAAAGCATGCTTCCTGCCATGCACTTGACATAATATTTACAGAAGTTTCGGCAAATTGAGTCTCTCATTTCCTGACACGACTCCTACTGAACCAAGAGTCGTAAAAGGTATGCGGGTATCAAGAAAAATTACTGTTATTCACATAGTTTCTTAAGATAATTTGATTTAAATAATTTTGAAAGATGTGTTTCACGACAAGTTAAACGATTACTTTCCTAAGAAAGCCTACTCAATCACAACGATGGTTACATTAGATTTTATATAATCAAAGTCCAAATGGTTTTTATTGCTTATGGACTATGGTTATGGATGACTAAGCCAACTGAACTCAAGTGTGTGCCGATTTATTTAAAAGCAAGGCTAGTTTTAGCATTGCCGTGGTACCAAAAAAGTACTATAACAACTGACTATCAAAGTTTTAATATTTCGACTTCAAAAATATAATTACGTTTTGTAAACACTAAATAGAAGGCTGAAAAAGAGAGATTTGTAGAACATGGTCAACTTCACCTTATAAGTTGTGAATAATTTTCATCCTTGAAAGCTTGTTTGTAAGTAGTAAGCTACCATTGATTGTTCAGATTTATCGGGCTTTCAGATACTGAACTTAAACCAACGTCTGTTACTACGATACTAGAGTAGATACTAGAATAGTGACTTTCAAAAGATTACAATGGTAGATACACTTGAAATTATTAGTTTTGTTTGAACTACAAATTTTGCTAAATCTGTAGGTTCAATACTTTTGAGTTTTGATTCATCAAGAACAAGATAATTTCTCAAGAAATTAGACAAAATGATAACTTGAAAGAAAAGGAGTAACAGCCAATGTAGCTGCCAAAATGTCACCATCAAAGCCAACAATTAAAGCACAACAAATGTTTGCTGAGCACCAAATATAGTCAGCATTTCATCCCAAAGTATATAACTAGCTAGATTTTAACATAATCCTGTCCTGACTTCTGATCCAGTTTAAATACACAAACGACAAGGGGAACCATCAGAAGCAGATGTTCCATTTCTGCATCTATGAACCAATTGGATGTACACATTTTCGAGTATCAAAATACTAAAATTTGGTTCTCCCAAGAAAATCTAAAAGCTCAAGATGCCTTTTAAGCTTTTTCTATATAATGCAAAATATATGATTCCATCACCAAAATACATCATCTGAAGTACAATTGAACTGAGTATTGCTACAGCAATTTGATCATATCAAACATTTTCCAAAATCCTGCCAATAAAACATTGAAATATACACGTCAACAATGAGAATTAAAATGAAATAGTAGTATACGTTTATTGAAAAACAATAACCAGCTAGAGAAAGACAATGTGTAGGATGCTTGACTCATAATGATTATGTACAAAATAAATTTCCAAACCAAACATATTGACCAACCACCACAATGCACAATGTCATCCATGTATACCACATTAAGAAAGTTGACCAGTCATTTCAATCTCACAGTGAAACATTTAGCAATGAAAAGATACAAGTACAAAGTAACCTGAAGTTTATTAGTTAACAAACTAAAGACCCCTGCTATAAAAAAATAATTACATGTATGACACTACCGCATGCAACAAAGTGTTGATTCTATATGCTGAGAGGTAATATTCGATAAAATTAACCATAAAACTTAACATTGCATCATCAGACAGGCAGAGCTCCAGAACAGAAAACATGATATTAGAAGTTTAAAAAATGTAAACATGCTTTGTCTTTCTTAGACACATTTCAGCTTGACAGCTGCTAAACTTTGCCACACTTGAGATATATAAGGAGAGCATATTACAGCAACCAACCACATTGATATATCATGCAGATAGTTAGTCCTCACTTTATGTTTATTACACTAGTTCAATTATCTAAGCAAGTATTTCTTTCCCGACTCCGGCAACATCCATTTTTAGGCAAATTTCATTCAGAGATATCTCTAGACTCTAGATGTCCAGATCACTGACATGTGAAAAACAGATTCATTAACTAGAAAGCAATTGTACAAGGCTGGAAAGAAAGCACTGAAACAATTTTCAAGATACCAGGTTTGCTAAAATAATGAATATTCCCTGTTGTCACACGCAGTACCTTCCCTTTTCCTTAATCTCCCATGTTTTTCCTCACAGTAAAACTATCATACCAAACTTAAATGTTGCTCAATAACATTTTATTATTCTGACAAAACAGTGAGTACAAGTTAAATCAAGTGGAATAGGATGTGCACTTGCGAATTACTTGCATTTTGGAATTAAAAATAATGGAAGAAAGGGATCGCAGATTACCCTAGATCTAGCCGAACATAGATAGTGATAACTAAATGATCAGGTACAAGAATTAGTTTTGTGAAATCTTAATTGAAGACAATAGGAACACTTACTATCTTCTTGCTTTCGATGAAGTTCCACTTGTCCTGTAACAACATAGTTTAACTAATTAAGCTTCTAATCAGTATCAACCAACTAAAACAAGATTTTGAGCTGCAAAATTAATACCTGCTATTACGTTCCAAAGGTTCTTTAGGTTTGCTCAAAATTTTCACGGTTGAGACAGTTCCAACAGAAAATGGAGCACCATTTTTATGCTGAGTCTGCATCATCGAAGGCTGTGAATGACTGTCAGTAAGATTTCCAGGTCGGGAGGTCGCATGCTCCCTCTTCAATCTGTGTTGTTGAGCCATAGGAGTGACAGCAACAGAAGGCAACAATGATGAGTTCGGCGATGTTGCAGATGCAGCTGCTTTAACTTTAGCAAAAGCTGCAGTGGCTGCAATTATCTCTTGTGCACCTTCCCTGAGCTGAATATAGTCGCCTTCAATTACAAATAGCTGAAACATAATACAGTTAATTGGTTAAAACTGTAGGCACCATTTTTATTATGTAAAAGTTTATTAGGTTCATATATATTACTTCAGGATGACCAGCAACAAAGTCATCAAGTTTTCCATAACTTTTCTTGTAATCATGCCAATGTAGAGGTGAAAGCATTTTCCCAAGCCTGTTTGGTAGCTGAAGAGGCACAGACAAAATACATCATCAGCTAACAAGAAAAAAAATCAGAAAAATTATTTATTACTGTACTGAGATTCCAACTCACCGTTGAACTAATCCTGATTCTACCATTTGGTGGGATTGTTCGAACGATGCAGCGCAACAGGGAGCCTTGATCAAGAAGAGTAACTTCTGAGCTCTTTTCTACTAAAACTTGAGTCTTCTTCTCAGAAGAGAAAGAAGCTTCAGAAGGTAATTTAACATTAGCACTGATAACTGCAGATTGCTCAAACGAATTTATTCTGTTCACCAGTTCTTTAGGTATCAATGCAGCTGAGCTGGGTTGTTGAGTCCTAGAAACTTGGGCATCTGCTTTCCCCGGAGTGTTAATATTCTGCGCATTTAAAGTTAAAAGATCAATTCATTTAATGTTAATATCGCCAGCAGATCTCAAACAATGCAGCCATTTTAAAAACAACCCTTAAATCCTAGAAGAAAAAAAAATTACAAACCTCAGTCTCACTACTATGCATAAGAGAATTCAATTTCAAACCATCCTGAAACTGGGATGGTAGCTGTTGCAGATTGTTCTGAGGTTGAGGATCTATAGGGCGGTGTTTCTCAGTAGATTCAAGACCCTGAATGATATTTTGGCTAATCAAAAAGAGTGCAAAAAGCAACGGAACATCCCATAATATATACTAATTATAAAGATTCGTATATTAAGTTGCACACCTTTGCCGGGTTTGTAATCACAGCATGAGGTTCTGGCTCTTGACTGACATGATCAAGGTGCTCTGAATGGCTATGTTTCCCATTAACAGGCACTTCATAGTCATTAGTATTTTCCACTCTAACCAGATTTGGTCCACTTTGTGACGAGGGATGTTGGTCATGGGATGGCATCTGCAAACCTTCTGATGCAGCCTAAACATTAAAGAAAAAAAAGTCATGTAATGCTTTATTATCCTTATTAGCTACATATATGATATTGCTATTACCTGTTGGTTCTGCCACTGTTGAAGAGATGATACAGGTACCGAGTGAAAATAGGCGGTATGAGATTGAGGAACATGAGTAGGGCCAGACTGGGGTACTGCTTGTTGATGCATAAGAAAAGGATGCAGGGCAGCCATTTGCCCAGGGAGGTAAGTTGGCATCCCAACTAGCGACTGAGGAACAATAGGAACAGAAGCAACAGAATTGGTCTGGTAATATGAAACCAAGAAAAAGATCATTAGCACAGCAGTGAAGAGTAGGACATCAGTGATGGTTTATTATGGTAATTCACATAGGTGAGAGATTCATTCAAACTTATGAATAGCCATGAAGCAATGAAGAAAAAATGAGCACAAGTGCACCATGGATTTATAACACTGTCAGGTCTTGGAGGCTGTAACCAAAGAGTGTTAAAGAAAAAGAAGAAAAACGGATAGAGGTAACTCCAGGAAAAAAAGCTTACAATGCTAAAACCAAAATATAGACAGCGTACAGTGTCCTTTATCTCACTTTAATACATCACAGATAGATTCTAGATCACTAACACATCAATATAACATTTAATTAATATATATAGGAGAGATGGAAGTAACTGGAGGGAGATAGAAGTTAAGAAGATGAAATCAATTAGTAAATAAGAGAGACGTGACCAAGGGAAGTAGAATAAGAAGAGAATTGTCATAATCTTTGAAGGAGATTCCAACAAGCTTCCATATTTTGCTCAATTAAAAGATACATACTTTTAGACATCCAATACTATTCTGTCCAACACTCCAACCCCATATTAGCTGTAAAATGCAAAAAATGAATCTGACTACACCTACTAGTAACAATTAAGAGTAGGAAGCTATAATCACTGCTTCCAGGAAACAGGATCTTGACCACTACAAGTAAAGAGCTGCTGCAACTTCCACCTTTCAGAATGTTTGTTGCAAAATAATAGTTTTTCACTTGATCAATGTCACGCGAATTCAGAAACTGGCATTATCATGAGCATTTCAATAAATTAAAACTCAAAACAGACTGGATAAAAGTCTACCTGACCAACATGTCCTAAAGCACTCCCTTGAGACAGCGAAGATGAATCATTTTCCAAATTCCCATTAGGAAGAGTTCCAGAATCATGAGTTTGAGAATCCCCACCGACATTAAGCTGGTTTCTAACGTTGTTCCCAGACTGTGAAGCATCTTTTATGTTCGATTCAAAGGCACGTGATTCATCTGTAGAAGTTGCATTTTTTTCTCTTAAATCTGCCAGCTCAATCTGGAGTGCTTGTATTGTATGCACAAATTCTGCAAACTGAGAATGACAGTAATGATAAAAATTAAAAACAAGAGCTGTAAAATATTACGATCAAGCCAATCATCCTAACAAAATAACGAAAACAAAACAATGCAATTTGACTGGTAAACAAAAAAACCTACAGCTCGCAACACTCAATTCAATATCTATCAACTTACCTTGTTGCTGAATACAACAAGAAAGGGAAGTAAGACATAAAAATATTCAGGAATCCACATCAACCAACCTGTCTTTGACAATTCATCCACAGCTGATTATATTGTTCAATACGCTCTCTGAGTTCAGCTTGTAAAGTTTGGTTTGTACTTGTTTGCAACGCGTCCATTTCCTGGGCTCGAGTAATCCATGTTTGTGCTTCTCTTAATTGTTCATCTTTAAAGATTAAAGTTTCCTGCGATGCTCTATGCTGAAAGAATCAGCATGTTTAAGATTAGTCAAATTTTCTGGTTCATTTTTCAATAGTACTGAATAAAAACATATTTTGGCAACAGAAGAACACTGAATGCAGCACGAAATTTCCAACATTAATCTAGATGTTCACTATACAACATATTGTAAAGCATGATCCCGCAAAGCGTTAAGCAAGTACGTGATCGCTAGAATGTTTAACGTGCTTTGTTCACCGAATCTATGCAATTACGTGTAATAATTAAAAAAAAAACCTGTTCCTGCAACTCCATTAACTGACGCTCTTTCTCCTGAATGTGCTCTTGAAAGTCATGGATTTGTTTGATATGCTGTGCTCGTTCAGCCTCTGAATTATCACGCTCTCTCCTGCAATCAAGAGAAGCCAGAATTACACACAAAAAATGACAATCCGTCAAACCTCATACACACTGGGAAAAGGCGACCAACTTAACAAAAAATTAACAGCTTAATTTAAGGAATATTCGGAATCCCAAATAAGAAACAGACCAGAAACTTCCCACTTCAGACCAACAAACATGGTTGCCATGTCGGTATGTCAAGTCGAGTAATTTAATACATATATATATACCATTGTTTATACGGCGTCGCCATGGCAACGCCATGGCATTAAGGCGACAAAAAACTTCATGGCGTCCACCTCGTCAATACAGTTGCTGTATGGCGTCAATTTGGCATTTTTGGCGTCCATATGGCGAGCTTTGGCGTCCATGGCGCCAGACTCGATCAATTTTATGGCCCAATATTTATTATTAAAAGTGGCCCAATAGGCCCAAATACATGAAAAGAGAAGAGGATTTGGTTCCTATTGTTGAAAATGAAGACGTTGAAGATGATTAAGACATGAGATTCAATATAGTGATTATGAAGGACACAGATTTTGAATATTGAAATCTGAAATACGTTATCTTTCAATTCAATTATCTAGTGGAACACTTAATGTGGATTTTATCTTTAATATTATTTGAAATATATATATTTTATATATAATTTATACATATAAATCTACATATTTATATATATATATATGATTACATATGGCGTCCGCCATGGCGTCATGACCCTGTACCAGCGACATGTCGTCGTTGCGCCGTACAAACAATGATATATACATATTAAATATACCACTTATATGTGGTTTCTCACAACAAAAGTATAACATTACCAAATGTAAATTAATTACAAAAATCTCTATTAATTTCATTCCATACATATACATAAACATATATATATATATATAGTGATTATACGTGTATACAGTATATATACAGACTATACACACAAAATACACATCTATGTCGGGTTTAATCAACACCCACATGTTAGTTTTAATTTAAAAAAAAATAAAATTGAGATTAGCATGTGCACGTTGTTGTTGTTGATTAAGATTTAAAAAAAAATCATTCTTAATCAATTTGGACCGGATTTTGCACCGGTCGCCCAACTAGTCAACTGCCTAGTGGCCCAAGTAGAGACTTTTTGAAAATTCACAAGTCGACCCCTCTGAAAAATACTAGTAGACAACTAGTCGAGTTCCATGACAGTAAGTCAGTGATGCCCATAAATAAGAAGAATTAATAACAGGTCGGAAGTGCTTTCTGCCACAGTTAACTCAATCCAAATATTTAATTCATCTCTCATACAGCGCCGAAAGTTAGATATAGTACTGAAAACGTCAAAGACCCAACTTTTACGTAACCCGAAGATAAGTAAATACATATACATACCTAAAAGTTGTGAGTTCTTTGTTTTGTTCTCTGAGAAGATCATCTTTAGCCCACACCTGTCCATGTACAATGCTCAAGTAAGAAATTAGCTGTGCAACGACAAAAAAAACAGAGCCACATGAATTTTATGAAGGCATTAATGTAGAAACAAACCTCTTGAGTATCTAATCTAATTGCATGCAGCTCTCTTTCTTTATTTTCAATCTCCCTTTCTAGTTCATGTTTAGCCTGTTCCCTTTCCCGTAATTGCTCCTTCACACGCCAAAAATTAGACTTTAAGCACATATGTCACAGCCAAGTATAAATTTAAAGATGCCAAACTCAAAAAACATACTTGAAGCTTCACATTTGCATTAACATGCTCCTTGATCTGAGACTCGTACGTATTATGCAAAGATACGATCTGTGATCGTGCAATAAGCTCCGCCTTAATCCCAGTCTCCATGTGCTGCAACTCCTCTCTTTGTTTAACAACACTATGAAGCCGCTGCTGCAACTCACTGTCCATATTTGCATCGATCGTGATCGAACAGAAGTCTAACTCAGCTGATTGCTGCACCTTAACAAAAATTAAAGCATCAATACATATACATACACAATACAGTACAATCTATACTAACAGCTCCACTAAAAACTCAGCCCTAAACAAACATACATTGCCTCAAAAATTAATCTTTCTAACATTACGACACATGCAAATGTACAAAAACGAAACTACAGATCTTTCAATGTGAACAACGCGACGTAGTCTAAATCAAAAATAAAATCCTATTTTGCACAATTCACAAATATACTATCACAGCATTAAAGTATATATAAACGAACAGCTCCCGACAAAAACCCCGCCCTAAACACACAAACATTACATCAAAATTCAAACTTTTTAAATCACGCACACCGCAACATTACCAAACGTATATAAATATACTAGACATGGCCTAAACACACATACAGTACATCAAAATTCAATCTTTTTCATCCTACACACACTTCAACATTACGAAACAGCACCAACCAAAAACCTATCCCTAAACACACATACATTACATCAAAATTCAATCTTTTTCATCCTACACACACTTCAACATTACGAAACAGTACCAACCAAAAACCTAGCCCTAAACACACATACATTACATAAAAATCCAATCTTTTTCATCCTACACACACCGCAACATTACGAAACACAAATAAACATACTAAACACCGCCTCTATCCAAAAACCTAGCTCTAAACACACACACGTTACATAAAAATCCAATCTTTATCACCCAACACGCACGGAAACATTACAAAACACAAACAAACACAAAACTAGTAAACCCTAGTGCTTAAAAATGAGAAATGTGCAAGAAATGACCTCATTAGAAGGGTTCTGAAGATGTTCATTAACAGCTCGCCACTCTTTCCGATGAATCGGTAGCGAAACGGCGGCGACACCGGCCGGTGCCTCCATTGACTCACTGAGTTGATACACTGTTCCAACTCGTTTGTTACACAAATAACACAAACAAACTATTGAATTAAAAAGTAAAGAGAGAAAAGATTGAGAAATGTGATTGGTGTGTGTGTTTGTGTGTGTGGATTTGGGGGAAGTGAAGAAGACGAGGGGTTTCACAAGGGTTTTTTTTGGGTTTTTAATGGTTTTATATTATTTAATTAATGATTTGTTTTGTGTGATATTGGGCTTTTTTATGGTGTGTGTTTGGGCTTTTGTGTTTTGGGCCCGGTCCATGTTTGTGGGTTTTATGATTTAGTGGTTTGTAGAGTATTGTTTTGATGTAGTTGCATTTGAGAAATGGAAGTTTAAAGAGTGTGAAATGTGAATGGCCCAAGACACAAGTGAAGGGGACGGTCTGAGATTTTAGATTGTGTTCAAAGTCCAAATGAGAAGTCCTTGGGCACTTTCCAGATAAGATGCAGTGAAAAACTAGGAGGGGGTTCGATGACAAAATTGTGCCGGATTCCGATTCGAATTCGAATTCGATTTAATTCGTAATTGGATTATTTTATACATCCGTAGATATTATTAAGTTAAATTATTTATCCGTCCGTAAACATTAACTACATGTCTACATCCAAATTTCCTTTTAAATTAGGTACTAACTTTCACACCGTAATCCATGTGATGATACATAATAGAGATAGTGCGTGTTTGGGGTATTACAAAAAATTTAAATTATAGCTTAAAATGAGAAAGTGTTATATAAGTGATAAGTTGATGAATTCTTATAAGTTATACGAGTGTTTGGATAAATTTACTTATAAGTTAGTGAAGAATTTGTTAAATTAAATTTGAAAAAATAATTTTTAAATACAATGATTTCAACACTTGTATTTTAAATTAAAAAAATATTTAAAAACACAAATGTAAAAATATAAAATATTAGAAAAATAAAGAAATCAAAGAATAAGTTGATAAGTTAAGTAAAATATTGGTAATTTCTAACATTCAACTTATCAATTTATAAGTTATAAGTTATCAAATAAGTTGAATACACAAACACCCATCATAAACTATTATCAACTTATAATGCATAAGTAGTGTCGTCCAAACAGGCCCATAGTGTATTTTTAAGTTTCGAAAATTATAAAAACCCTCCACTCCTGGTTTCAACTGTAGAGCCCAAAGATACACTGAATTTGTTGCCTGTTGAGTGTGGATTGAAAATGGAAGGCATATTTAACAACTGGTATCCACAATCTGTATATTAACCAATAAAAAACTTCCATTAAAAGTTTTGTGTTCATGACTCCACTATAACATGGAATGTGATACGAAAAATAGACAATATCTTGCATGACCTCCCATATAAATGGGGTCCGGAAACTGCTTGCTTGGACATAATCACATCATATGTCATTTAGGTACATTTTTTAGATTTTTTTTCGGGAATAGTATCATTAAATAAATGGGTAATGTTACTATTGACCAACAGAATAATGTATTATTGACCAACAGAATAATGTATAGACTAAGGGTAGTAATGTAAATTCAGTACATTCAAGTTAGTTAGAATATGAGGGAAAATCAGTTAGAGTTCTTTCTTTCTTTCTAATCTGTATATAAGTCTTTCTTCTCAACTTTGTAAAGTTAGTTCAGATTAATACATTGTTGAGCTCAGTTTTACAGTTTATAGCAGTTCTTTACATGGTATCAGAGCTATGGCTCTCAGTTCTTCTTTTCTTGTTTCCGCCATTAAAGCTTAAATTCTCATCTTTCTCTTTTCTTGTTCTTCAGTCAGTCGATTACTGATCTGATGATTCTTTTTTTTGCTTACGATCGTTGCAATTTGATCAGTTTGTTTTCCGATTGACATCATCAGTTGAACAGATTGCGTGTTCTTCAATTTTTTTTTTCTCAAGCTATTTTTTTTCAATTCTGGTTTCAATCTGTTAAAATCAACAGATTACTTGTGTTTGTAGTTACAGTTTGATCACTCTTCTGAGTATTTGCGTTCTTGTTTGGTCTTCTTCTTCTTGATTTGGATTCTTTCTTTGCGACAATTTGTCAAACAGTTTATGGCTTCTACCAGTCGACAAGAAGATCATCAAGATAATCATCAAGATGATGCTTACAGTGTTCTTGATTCATCTTTGCGGTCTGTTGCTCTCCAAAACAGTCATCCTTTGTATCTTCATCCTTCCGATCATCCAGGACAGATTCTTGTTACAGCAACTCTCACTGGAGAAAACTTCAATGAATGGAAACGGTCCATGACTCTAGCACTCTCTGCTAAAAACAAACTAGGGCTTGTTACAGGCAAATACAAAGCTCCAGGTATAACTTCTGCTTATTTTGACCATTGGCAACGCTGTAATGACATGATCATTACCTGGATTCTTAATTCTCTTTCTCCTGATATAAGATCAAGTTTAGTGTATGTTACTTTGGCTGAAGATGTTTGGACTGATTTACACACACGATTTGCACATAATAATGGCCCTCGAATCTTTGAATTGAAGCGTGCGATTTCTGATCTTTCTCAAGATACATTGACTATCTCTGCTTACTATACTAAGTTCAAGCAACTTCATGATGATCTTCATAATGTGGCTCATGTTCCTAAATGCACCTGTGAATGTGTCTGCAATGCTAAAGCAGATATTGATCAACATGAAGAGATAATGAAAGTTACTCAGTTTCTGATGGGACTTAATGAGAATTTTACTAATATAAGGGGTCAATTGCTCATGATGAGTCCTATGCCTCGTATTACTCAGGTTCTTGCATTGTTACAACAAGAAGAAAGGCAGCGTAGCTATATATCTGTTCAATCCTCTACTGTTGAATATGTTGCTTTAGCTGCTTCTCGACAGTATAATCAGTTTTCAGGATCGAATAATAGGTTCAACAAGTTCAATGACAACCGTACTGATTCTTCTGGTAAATCTTTCTATAAGAAAGGAAATCTTGAATGTTCATACTGTCATGGTACAAATCATACAAAGGATAGATGTTATCGACTTATTGGATTTCCTCCTAAGCCTAAACAAGCTGGTTCATCTCAGAACAAATCTTATCCTACAGTTGTAGCTCAAGTACAAAGTGATGACACTACTTCAGGATCAGAAGATTCTCAGATAACTCAGAACCAGTCTGTCTCATTGTCTAATACTTTGTCTCCCACACAATACCAACAATTGTTACTTATGCTGAATCAGGCTTCCACCACTACTGGTAATGTGAATGCTATCACTACTGTGACAGAAACTCCACAATCAGGTAACTGTTCTTATATGCCCTCTATCTGTATGGTAAACTGTTTGTCGATTACTGATTGGATACTTGATTCTGGAGCAACTGATCACATAACCTGCAATGCTAAGTATCTTACCAATATCACTCCCTGTTCTGTTAACATTTGTCTTCCAAATGGTCAGTTTTCACAAGTTACTCAAAAGGGCATAATCCACCTTACTCCTTCTATTATCTTACATGATGTTCTCCTTCTTACTGATTTTAATTTTAATCTGATTGCTATAGGACTGTGTACTACAGGACCCTATGACCAAGAAGGTGATGGGGACTGGTAATCTTCAAGGCAATCTATACAAACTTGATGTCTCCTCTCCTGTTAATTCTACTCCAGGCAAATCTATCAATTCTGCCAACAATTCTCATTCTCAGTCATCTGTTCTTCAAGTCACTACTAGTCAACTCTGGCATGATAGACTAGGTCATTCTTCTCTACATGTAATAAAACATATTGACACTGTAGCCTCTCAGATTGATCATACTGTCTTGTCTCCTTGTGATGTGTGTCACTTTGCTAAACAAGGTAGATTACCTTTTACTGTAAGCTCTTCTAGAGCATCAAAACCATTTGACATTATTCACTGTGATTTGTGGGGTCCCTATAGAAATAAAACATACTCATCTTGTACTTCTTTCCTCACTATTGTAGATGATTTCAGTAGATGTACTTGGACTTATCTTCTGTCCTCTAAAACTCAAGTTCCAAGTATATTTGACAAGTTTTTTACTTATGTGGCTAATCACTTCAATACAACAGTTAAAATAATTAGATCTGACAATGGTACTGAGTTTATTAACAAAGAACTCAATACTAAATTTCAGCATCTAGGTATCATTCATCAACTTTCATGTGTTGAAACTCCCCAGCAGAATGGGAGAGTTGAACGCAAACATAAACACCTTCTTTCAGTTGCTAGGGCTCTTAGATTTCAAGCCTCCCTGCCAATTCATCTATGGGGAGATTGTCTGCTAACTGCTACTTATCTGATAAATATTACTCCTAGCTCTGTTCTGAATTTTAAAGCTCCATATACTCTTCTTCACAATAAACCTCCCCTCTACTCTCACTTAAGAATATTTGGCTATCTTTGCTATGTGTCTACTTTGTCCAAAAGAAATGATAAAAATTTTCCCAGGGCTTCCAAATGTATATTTCTGGGATATCCTTGCACCACTAAAGGATATAGAGTTATGGATTTAACTACACATCAGGTTTCTATTTCCAGAGAAGTGATTTTTTATGAACATGTGTATCCCTATGCTACTTTAAAATCATCATCTTCATCTTTATTATTTCCTTCTCAGCAAACATTTATAGATGATCTTCAACTTTCTTCTGATTCCTTTGCACAAACTCCATCTTTATCACCTCTGTCATCTTCATCTTCATCAACTACACTCATACCATCTGTGTCACCTATGTCAACTTCCACATCATCCATACCAACATCTCCTATACCACCTGCACCACCTCTACCTCCAGTCAGACCTATCAGGAACAAATCCATACCTAAGAAATTTACTGATTTTGTTGGTCTCCCTTTCACTGCATCTTATACTTCTACACATCATCCAATTCAAAAGAATGATTCCATAAGTCATTTAAATTCTACTTATCAGTCATTTGTCCTTAATTCTACCAAAATCTTTGAACCTACACATTACAAACAAGCTATCCAAGATCCTTTATGGTGCCAAGCTATGCAAACTGAACTCAATGCCCTTGAGGCTAACAACACCTGGGAATTTACTGATCTTCCACCTGGGAAGAAAGCAGTAGCTTGTAAATGGATTTACAAAGTTAAATACAAAGCTGATGGTGCACTGGATAGATATAAGGCTAGACTTGTTGCCAAGGGATTTACTCAAACTTCAGGTGTTGACTATTTTCAGACTTATGCTCTTGTTGCTAAAATGTCCACTGTCAGAACTATACTGTCTCTAGCTGCTATTCAGAAATGGGATCTACATCAGTTAGATATCACCAATGCTTTCTTGCATGGTGATTTGCATGAGGAAGTATATATGCAGGTTCCTCTAGGAGTTGAAATTCCTAAAACTCTTGTTGGTAAACATGTAGTATGCAGACTTATCAAGTCTCTTTATGGGCTTAAACAGGTCCCTAGAGAGTGGTTTACAAAGTTTTCTGCTGCTTTACTACAGTTTGGTTTCTCTCAGTCTAAATGTGATAGTTCATTGTTCATCCTGCATACCAGTGGATCTTTTACAACTATATTGGTTTATGTGGATGACATTATCCTCACAGGATCTTGTCTTTCACAAATTACTGCGGTAAAACAGTTTCTACACACTAAATTTAAAATGAAGGATTTGGGTCATCTTCATTTCTTCCTTGGATTAGAAATTGCTAGGTCCAATTCTGGGATTGTGTTACATCAGAGAAAGTATGCCTTGAATATCCTTCAAAACACTGGTCTTCTGGGTTCCAAACCAAGCAAAGTTCCTATAGAGGCTCAACATCATCTAAGTTCTTCATCGGGATCTCCTCTCATTGATGGTACACCCTATAGGAGACTAGTTGGACAGCTCATATACTTGACTATTACCAGACCAGAGTTGTCATATCCAGTGCATATCTTAAGTCAATTTATGGCTCACCCTACTGATCAACATTGGCATACTGCTCTCAAATTGGTTAAATATCTTAAAAATGCTCCTGGACAAGGTCTTCTGCTATCAGCTCATAGTGAGTTACTTCTCCATATCTATTCTGATGCTGATTGGGCTGCCTGTCCCATGTCTAGGAGATCACTTTCTAGCTACTGTGTTTTTCTTGGACAATCCTTGCTCTCCTGGAAATGCAAGAAACAGACTACTGTGTCAAGGTCTTCAACTGAATCTGAATATAGAGCTATGGCCAATGTGGTCTGTGAAGCTACTTGGATCTATAATCTTCTATCAGAATTACATTTCTCTATTCCAACTCCTATCTCACTGTACTGTGATAATACCTCAGCCTTGAGTATTGCTGAAAATCCTGTACTACATGAGAAAACCAAGCACATTGAGGTTGATTGTCATATTATCAGAGACAAGATCAAGTCAGGTTTCATCACTCCAGTTTATATTCCTACTGCTGAACAGGCTGCTGACCTATTTACTAAGCCTTTAACTGCTGCCAGGATCACTTATCTCTTGGTCAAATTGGGAGCATTAAACATTTTTAATCCTTCCAATTTGAGGGGGGTATTGACCAACAGAATAATGTATAGACTAAGGGTAGTAATGTAAATTCAGTACATTCAAGTTAGTTAGAATAGGAGGGAAAATCAGTTAGAGTTCTTTCTTTCTTTCTAATCTGTATATAAGTCTTTCTTCTCAACTTTGTAAAGTTAGTTCAGATTAATACATTGTTGAGCTCAGTTTTACAGTTTATAGCAGTTCTTTACAGTTACTTACCCCGAAATGGATCATAAATATGATTCTGAATGATCCATAACGTGTTTTTTTCATGAAATTCATATACATGCACGATGGGTTCATCTCATTTATGAGAAAAAAAAATCAATAATATACTAATAACTTAGTATTTGGAAATGATTTTGAGAATTATAACATTTTCCTAAATAAAAAGTTACAGTATAAACATGTACCAGTAACTAGCCTATACAACATATTAGCATCCATGTACAGTAGAACTATCCAACCGGAAAATAGTACTCCCTCCGTCTCATCCATTTCTTTACGCTTTCCTTTTTGGGATGTCTCATCCAATTCTTTACATTCCAAAACTTTCCTAAAATAGTAAAGTTTTATAATATAAAAATCAACTACTTCCACTACTTTCCTCCACTTTACTTACTTTATACTTTAAATATTGGCGGGTCCCATCACTTTAATCCTTTTCTTTACTCTTCTTCATTACTTTACCTATTTTCGTTAAACTCCGTGACCAACCCAATTGATAACAATTGGGCGAGACGGAGGGAGTATCATTTTGTAGAGATTATCATATAACAGAGATTTAAATTTTCACTTTAAAATAACTAAAAGTTATTTGAATTTAGAGTATACGATGAAATTATGTATATTAATATTCTCATATCAAAAAATTACTTATAAATTCAATAACATTGTTGATTTTGGTGAACATCTCCAAACTATGAAGATCATAACGATCAATTAAAGACAATTAAGATAATCATAAATAGTTTAAAAGTTATTAAACAAGAAAATCAATCCTAAATTAGTATCAAAAACTATTTTTCATACTCGTAAAGTATATATAAAAATGTATATTGAATCAAAGATATCACTTTATGCAAAATTGAGACCGATATTTTACATTATAATTTTATAAAAAAATATTAATTATCACAATAGTTGTGTTATTAAATTTTAGAGTTATGCTAGAGGTACCGAATTAGATATAAAATTTAGGTGCAAAATGACATGGTGTTGATGATATGTCAATTTAGAATGTTTTAATTGATAAAAATAATAAAATAATGATACATGTTATTTTGTAACTATTTTAATATCCAATTCGATACCTCTAGTATTATTCAAAATTTTAATATTAATCCCGACTTAAAATTGATTTTTTTTTTATCCCTTTACAAAAATTATCACTTTACAGAGTTTAGAGTGGCTATACTCTATCACAAGAAAAGCAAGGTACGCGCATGTAATGGCGTGATAACCGCCAAAAAGACCATCCACGAAAACGGGGGGGACAATCATGATGAGAAAATCTAACTTTGTGTGAACAAATATGATCCCCTAAAACTCGGGTGTGCCAACTGCCATCCATCTTTACAACTCTTCTCCTTCAACAGAGGAGCCATTTACGTATTTTTTTTTTATATATTTATTTCCTTGACAAGGTTGATGACAGAAAGGGCCAACAATGTCACCTTCCCACCAATTCACACTTCAATTCTCTTACCCTACCATTCTTTGTTCCTTATATTTTGGTCGAGATACAAGTACAGATATTGCTTGTACAATTACTCTCATTCTAACCTCCCTTACATCATCTTTTACGGATCATTTACGGTGTTATTTAAATTGGTTACTTACATTCAAATAAATAGACAATCGTTTAAAATTTATTGAATTTGTAAGACAATGTACTCCAATGTTATTGACTATAATGATTGGCTATATTCTAAAAATAGTATGTTATAATTATTTTAAATTATTATAAATAGAATATATTATCTCAATATGGTAACTGTTAACTGATGAGGTGAAATTATGCTATAGATCCCTAGAGGATCAACAAATATAACCAACAAGAAGGGGTTGACTAAAATTATAGATAAGAGCTTTGTCCCATTGGAGTGCTCAATTTTTAACAAATTATGTAAAAAAATTATTTTTGGTATGCCAACTAGATTTTTAGCTAAGGGTTTTCACCCATCAGAGATGCTCTTATACACTATGCGAGTTTAGTGTTTACTGTAACTTTGCACTAATTAACATGTGAATAATGTTTGAGATACCGAAATTTGGTATTGAATTTCACGTGTCACATTTTGATTGACTACTAATAATGGATCCCCTGCATTTATATTAATTTCATCAATAAAATCAATTTAAATTGTCATGTCATCATTGTCATATCATTCGGTACCAAAATTTAATACTCAATTCGGTACCTCGAGCAGTACTCTTAACATATTTTATAATTTTAAAAATATTTCTAAAAAAAAATTGGAATCATGACATCTGTTTAAGAAAAATTAACTAGTTCTCAACTTCTAATTATGCTTCAAGCGTTAGCGTTAGGTTAATTTCTTTTCAACTCCAAGTCTCCAACCCACACAACATCTGTTGTGGAATCCAAGAATTCCAAATATTCCACCTAAAATTTTAAATTTTATATTATTTCTAACAAAGCAATTTGATAAAGTCAAATTCCTTTCAAAGTTTTGATAAAGTCAAACAAAAAATTCAGTGGAGTAATTCGTAATGATTTGATAAATTCAAATACAGATGCCTTAACATGGGAAGGAATATAAAAAATGGAAGAATAAAGAGACTAAAATCCAGCCAGATCTTCTTTAATATAATGATGTCAAAAATAGGTATAAAATCAAGATTGAATATTATTATTTTAGTAATTATAATTCACAAATCACAAGCACAACGCTAGTAATACATTCAAGATTTGAGGAATCAAATACATCAATCTCGAAATTAAAACACTACGATTACTAGAAAATACAAGAAATTCTGACATGGTTGAATCTGACAAGTAGAATAATCCAGTTGAATAAATCTCTCAAGCCTTGAAGCACCAAACATGGTGATTGTGATGCTGATGATGAACATGGCCATGATCATGTGAATTATCCTGGTCAATCAAGACTTGAATATTTTTAAACTCCTCCACATGACAAGGAATATTAATAGGGCCTTCATGTTTGAATCCATATTCTTCCTCAGCTTCTTTCAGCAACTGCATGAACAAAGGATGATTTATATAAATCACAGGAATAATCACCTTTTGTTGCTCCTCTCCTTGCCCAACCATAATTGCTATACACCCTTTTGGTATCTCCTTCACATCTTTCTTGTTGTTATGATGATGGTGATGATGATGATGTATGTGCAAGTGAAAATTCAACAAATTCTTGTAATCTCCGCTCCCCATCTTGTTTTGCACCAAAAAAATCACAAAACCGAAACAGAAACCGAAACCGAAAAACCTAGTTGTATGTAAGTATTTTACACCTTTGAGTAGGTGTGGGAACTATTGTTACAAGAAAATGGCGATGGAAAGCCAAGGATCAGAAGAAGAGATGGCTAGTTTAAAGAAAGTGAAAGCGGAATTTGTAAGAGAAGTCGGAATATTGCTCATGATAAGTTGTGAAGGTAAAGCATATAGAATGAGATGTTTTGAGATGAATATTATGAGAGGTGCAGGAGCTGTATATATATTGTGAAAACAAAGATTACTTACAAGGAAAGGCAGAGGGAAAAAAGGTTTATTCTAGGAGGGCCGAGGGGCTTTAGAATTAGAAAGCTGTAACCGTGTTGTATCGTTTACTAAACGGAATAGGGTGTCAAATTTGCCGTCTACTAAACGGTTAGTCGGTTATGTGTGTACACCAAGAATATCAAGTAGGCAAGTTTTAGGGTTGATTATTAAAAATTCCTTATTATTTAAATTTATTTTTTTATGTAATAAATTAAAATGAAAACGTATACCACAAGGCGAAGAAGGTGTGAATTTTCGGCTAGACCAATGCCATGAGTTTAATTTTTATAAGTTTAAATATAGTTTTTATGACAATATGATGAAAGTCTTTATTTTTTCCGAATAACTCGTAAACTAATAAATAGTATTTATTATTTATAAAATTTAAATAAATCTAGTAATGAGTGGCAATCGAAATGAAATTACAGAGGATAAGGTAGCCTTATATTTTAAAGCGTATTTTTTTAATTCTTGACACGATTAAAGGGTATGATTGCGGAAGGAAAAGTATTATTCTCATCATGATAAAAATGCAGGTGTAACAAAACGGATGAAAGAAAATTCATAACAAATATCATTCACCCTAAAGTGGTTTGCGTTTATATTTAAACAAATTAACTCCTTATTAACTCTTTATATATAATAAGCGTAAGGGAGATCTTATCCAAAATTTTGGTCGGTCACTGTACTACCAAAAGTATACGATCCGTTGGATTATAAAACTATAAATATTCAAATAGATGAGGACCGTTAGATATAATATTAAAAATTGTATTTGATTAATAATATGATAGTATTTAAATACTAAAAGGTGTATTTTGATAATTTAAACCAATTATAAATGGGTTTCTATATTGAATAGAAATCTTTATGTAAAAATTCGTAATTATCTTTTCTCATTAGTTTATGGATAGTTCCAGTTAGATAATAATTATTAAACTAATATTAAATTAAAATTAATTTTGTTAGCTTCGCGTGGGCTGTAAAATCGTTAAAATCTGTTGTCTAAAACTCAAGAAAGAGCCCAAACAGTAAAGTGATTATCTAAATTTTAATTTTATTTTTATTATTGTAGCACCAATTTAATTTTTTTCCTAATTCTTTTAAATTTTATAAATTCTATGTTTATTTCAATAAAATATTAAAACCAATTTAAGAAAAAATTAAAATCGATCTGGTCCGTGTACGACCACTATACGACCAAATTAATTATTACAGTAAGATCTTAAATAGATCGATGAGAATTGTTAAATCTAATATTAAAAAGTGTATCTGATTAATAATAGAATTATATTTTAATACTAAAAAGTGTATTTTGATAATTTAAAATTTTTCTATGTAAAATTCTTAAATATCTTTTTTCTTTAATTTATGTATAGTTCCAGTTAGATAATAATTGTTAAATCAAATATCAGATAACAATTCATATCGATTACAATATTAAAAATTATCAATATAATGCTAATGTATATCATAATAACAATGATACATGTGGACCCTACGTTATAAGAGACTTAGGAGAACTCATCTACATGAATAAATTTAAGCATTTTTTTCTGAAGGAACATAACAATTTGATTAATCCAAATTATAATTATATTATTTTACATATAACAAACATAAAAGGATAATATCAAAATATTATTAAAATATTGAGGGTTTCATGTTCATAAGCAATAATTTTGAATATAATACTTAACCATCTTTTCTTTTCGGTTTATGGGTCAACTGGTCAAGTTAGATAATAATTATTAAACCATCGTTAAATTAAAGATAATTTCGTTAGTTTCACATGGGTTGTAAAATCGTCAAAATTCAATTTCTAAAACTCAAGATAGAACCCAAATAGTAAAGTGAGTATCTAAATTTTAATAAATATTTTTTTATAATTGTAGCAGCAATTTATTTATTTTTCCACTAATTCTTTTAAATATAGGAATTTTATCTTTTTTTTCAATAAAGTATTAAAATAAATTAAGAACAAATTCAAATCGATAAAGAATATAATAATATGAGAATAAAATTGTATATAATCATAATATAAATTTTATTCTGTTTAATAATTTTAAAGTAATAATGTATTTTAAAATTTTATATACACTATAAATAAAACCGAAACATTAAAAGTAAAAGTAGTTAATAAGATACTAATATCAGTATGTACTTGATATCCTTATTATATTAAACCCTTATATATAATAAGCATAATAGGGATCTTATCCAGAATTTTGATCGTAACGGTGTACTAAGAAGAACTATTACAAAAAAATATATATTTTAATTGATAATTTATTTTCTCAAAAGTTCAAAGTTCCCGCATCATTAACATATTACAAAAAAGAGTATATTATATTTTTGCAATAAATATTTTAAAAAAATTATAAATTAAAAAAATTATAAATATTAAGAAAAATTAATGATGTTATCAGTTTGGTCCTAAATACCGCCAAAACATTCTCAACCGTTAGATCCAATACTTTTAAAAATAGATGATCAAGATTATATCATATAAAAAGAAATTATTATCTAAAAATGATATAAGTTAAAAGATATTATATTAGGATTGGATTTTCCAAAAAGTTAAAACATAAAAATAGTTGTAATTAAATAAGGAACCCCATTTAATATCAAAATAATAAAAATCTTTTAATCTTAAATAGATAGGTGAAAACCGTTAGATTTAACATTAAAACCTGTATTTGGTTAATAAAGGTTATTCTAATAATCCAAACTACATACGAGTAGATTTCCTAAATCGAATAGAGTTCTCAACATTAAATTTCGTCATTTTATTCTCTTTTTAGTTTTAGAATGGTTTTTAATTGAAAAAGAACTATTAAATCACAACTAAATTAAAGATTATTTTGTGAATTTCATGTGGACCGTAAAATTGGCCAAATCTAACTTTTATAACTCAATATAAACAAATATTAAATTGAGCGTGTAAAATATAATAAATATCAAATCTTTAACTATAATTTTTTTTGACTAAATCTTTTTTAACAATAATTTAATCATGTAAACTAATAACTTTTAAATATTAAAATATTCATAAATAAATATAATTATAAATATTAAACAAACAATTGTGTGTTGCATGGGTAATAAAAATATAATTATAAACAAAATAATTATAAATAAAATTTAAGTAACCGTGCATCGCACGGGCTATAAGCTAGTTATATATAATAAGCGTAAAAGAGATCTTATCCAAAACTTTGGTCGGTCACTGTACTACCAAAAGTATGCGATCCGTTGGATTATAAAACTATAAATATTCAAATCGATTAGCACCGTCAGATATAATATTAAAAATTGTATTTGATTAATAATAGGATAGTATTTAAATATTAAAAGGTGTATTTTGATAATTTAAACCTATTATAAATGGGTTTTCTATATTGAATAGAAATCTTTATGTAAAAATTCGTAATTATCTTTTCTCTTTATTTTATGGATAGTTCCAGTTAGATAATAATTATTAAACCATCATTAAATTAAAGATAATTTTGTAAGCTTCGTGTGGGCTGTAAAATCGTTAAAATCCGTTGTCTAAAACTCAAGATAGAGCCCAAGAGCCCAAACTGTAAAGTTATTATCTAAATTTTAATAAATATTTTTTTATTATTGTAGCACCAATTTAATTGTTTTTTCCTAATTCTTTTAAATTTATAAATTCTTTGTTTATTTCAATAAAATATTAAAATCAATTTAAGAAAAAATTAAAATCGATCTGGTCCGTGTACGATCAGTATACGACCAAATTAATAATTATAGATCGATGAGAATTGTTAGATCTAATATTAAAAAGTGTATCTGATTAATAATAGAATTATATTTAAATACTAAAAAGTGTATTTTGATAATTTAAAATTTTTTTATGTAAAAATTCTTAAATATCTTTTCTCTTGAATTTATGTATAGTTCCAGTTAGATAATAATTGTTAAACCAAATATCAAGATAACAATTCATATCGATTACAATGATACCCTACAAGAGACTTAGGAGAACTCATGTACATGAATAAATTTAAACACTTTTTTTCTGAAGGAACATAACAATTCGATTAATCCAAATTATAATTATATTATTTTACGTATAACAAACATAAAAGGATAATATCAAAATATTATTAAAATTTTGAGGGTTTCATATTCATAAACGATAATTTTGAATATAATACTTATATTAAAATGTGTATTTGATTAAATGTAGGATTATATTTAAATACTAAGAAGTGTGCTTTGATAATTTAAACCAATTATAAATTGGTTTTCTATATTGAATTGAATTCTTTGTGTAAAACTTATTAACCATCTTTTCTTTTCAGTTTATTTTATGGTTAGGTCAACTGGTCAAGTTAGATAATAATTATTAAACCATCATTAAATTAAAGATAATTTTGTTAGTTTCGCATGAGTTATAAAATCGTCAAAATTCAATTTCTAAAATTCATGATAGAACCCAAATATTAAAGTGAGTATCTAAATTTTAATAATTTTTTTTATTATTGTAGCACCAATTTATTTATTTTTCCACTAATTCTTTTAAATATAGAAATTTTATGTTTCTTTCAATAAAGTATCAAAATTAATTAAGAACAAATTCAAATCGATTAAGAATATAATAATATGAGAATAAAATTTTAAATAATAATAACATAATTTTTATGATATTTCATAATTTTTAAGTAATAATGTATTTTAAAATTTTATTTACACCGTAAATAAAACCGAAACATTAAAAGTAAAAGTAGTTAGTAAGATACTTATATCAGTATATACTTGATATCTTTATTATATTAAATTCTTATCTATAATAATCATAATAGGGATCTTATTCCAAATTTTGGTCGTAGACAACCAAATTAATAAGGACCAATAGATCTTAACTAGATAAATGAAAATCGTTAGATCAAATATTAAAAAAAATATTATATTTAAATTCTAAAATGTGTATTTTGATAATTTAAACCAAATATACCAAATATAAATAAGTTTTCTATATTGAATAGAATTCTTCGTGACTTGCTTTTCTCTTCCATGGACAATTCCACCTAGATAAAAATTGTTAAACCATCTTTTAATTAAAGATAATTTATTTATCTTCATGTGAGGTGTAAAATCGTCAAAATCTGATTTTTAAAACACAAGATAAAGCCGAAATTAATAAAGTGAATATTTAAATTCTAATAATAATTATTATGTCATCATTATTTTAACAGCAATTTAATTACTTTTTCTAACTATTTTAAATTTAGAAATCTATGTTCAAAAATTAAAATCAATCTAAGAAAAATTCAAATCAACAAAGAATATAATAATACGAGGATAAATTTTTATAAAATTGTGCATATTTTTAATCCTATTTTATTAAGTTTTA
This sequence comes from Heracleum sosnowskyi, assembly GCA_030848705.1. Lineage (NCBI taxonomy): Eukaryota > Viridiplantae > Streptophyta > Magnoliopsida > Apiales > Apiaceae > Heracleum > Heracleum sosnowskyi. The sequence goes on from CM061237.1 coordinate 19,108,587, forward strand.
TATCATAACTAATCAAATATTATTTATTATTAAATAATAAATTATACGGTGATTTTGTTTTATAAGAACTCATACAGACCTAATTTCATTGTTAGCAGAACTATATTCATATTTAAAAAAAAACCTTATTTGGAAATTTTAGACTCAGCTAGAAGAGGCCAAACTTTTTAAACCTATATACATTGTAAATTATTAAATTCGAAACTTTAAAAGTTTGTTAATCAATTAGTATAGTACTTTTGTGAAAAATCGTACTTTACAAAAAATATTATCAAATAACATATGTCTGCAAGAAAAAATGAAAAAAAATCTTATTTTTCAAAAAAAACCTATAAATTTTAATATGTTGTTGGTAGATTCAAACATTAGATCATTCTACATGATAATTTTACTGTTATATCTAACGTTTTTCAACAATTTAATTTGAAAGATTCAACGATTATGGATTGAGTGATTAAACAAAGTGACCAAACTTAACTTATAAATAAGCTTTCATTATTTAGTCTTTAATATAATAACATAGATATTTATCGGATATAATATAAAAAAAATGAAATTTATACAGAATTTTGATCACGGTGTACTACTTTAAAAGAAGAACTATTACAAAAAAAATTATATTTTAATTGATATTTTATTTTCTCAAAAGTTCAAAGTTCCCGCATCTTTAACATATTACAAAAAAGAGTATATTATATTTTATCAATAAATATTTAAAAAAATTATAAATTATAAATATTAAGAAAAATCAATGATGTTATCATGATAGTTTGGTCCTAAATACCGCCAAAACATTCTCAACCGTTAGATCCAATACTTTTAAAAATACATGATCAATATTATATCATATAAAAAGAAGTTATTATCTAAAAATGATATAAGTTAAAAGATATTATATTATGATTGGATTTTCTAAAAAGTCAAAACATAAAAATAGTTGTAATTAAATAAGAAAACTCATTTAATACCAAAATAATAAAAATCGTTTAATGTTAAATATATAGGTGAAAACCGTTAGATTTAATATTAAAAACTGTATTCGGTTAATAAAGGGTATTCTAATAATCTAAACTACATATAAGTAGATTTCCTAAATCGAATAGAATTTTCAACATTAAATTTCGTCACTTTATTCTCTTTTTAGTTTTAGAATAGTTTTTAATTGAAAAAGAACTATTAAACCACAACTAAATTAAAGATTATTTTGTGAATTTCATGTGGACTATAAAATTGGCAAAATCTAATTTTTATAACTCAATATAAACAAATATTAAATTGAGCGTGTATAATATAATAAATATCAAATTTTTAACTATAATTGATTTGGCTAAATCTTTTTTAAAAATAATTTAATCATGTAAACTAATAACTTTTAAATATTAAAATATTCATAAATAAATATAATTATAAATATTAAAAAAACAATCGTGTGTTGCATGAGTAATAAAAATATATTTATAAATAAAATTTAAGTAACCGTGCATTGCACGGGCTATAAGCTAGTTAATTATAAATAGACTAAAGGTTTTAAAAAAAAATCTTCAGTGTTTTATATTGAGAATGACCTTCTTGAAATAGCCGAAAAGTCAATAATTTTTAGACATTTGCCTGGTCCAGGGCTTCCCAGAAATGCCAAAAGACATATAGGGCGTGTTTGGCACACCAAACTTATGCATTATAAGTTGACAAGAGTTTATGAGGGGTGTCTGTACTCAACTTATTTGATAACTTATAATTTATAAATTGATAAGTTGAATGTTAGAAATCACTAACATTTTACTTAACTTATCAACTTATTCTTTGATTTCTTTATTTTTCTAATATTTTATATTTTTATATTTGTGTTTTTAAATATTTTTTTAATTTAAAATAAAAGTGTTGAAATCATTGTATTTAAAAATTATTTTTTCAAATTTAATTTATCAAATTATTCACTAACTTATAAATAAATTTATTCAAACACCCGTATAACTTATAAGAATTCATCAACTTATCACTTATATGACACTTACTCATTTTAAGTTATAAGTCAATTTTTTTGTGATACCCCAAACACCCACATAATTCGAAGTCAACTATGCAAAAACCTTTGTTTAAAGTTTTGAATTAGCCCTTATAGAAAGATTTCGTATTTGAATAAAATAATATGGAAATACGAAATTAAATCTAATTTATCTAAAAATTTAAATCTGAATACAGAGGTTTGAATTTGAAAAATCAAAGGCAGAACTTACAAATTAATCTTAAATTCTTCTTTTTTTTTAAATGAAAATTAATTCATTAATAAAAAGTCATACGACATCTAAAAAACAATCGAGTCGAACAAACGTAAAACAGATCATATCGCTGATTACAGTCTTCATGGAGAGATAATCAAGTGATTTGTTAAAGTTGATATATACACATGTACCTCCTTCGTCACAACCAGTTTGAGCTATCGACCGTAATTGCAATCCCATAAAAATCTTCATCACTAATCAAAAAACAAGAATAAATCAAAGAAATTAATTGATTTGAGATTTTTCACCGGTGAAAACCGATGAAAGCCATTACGGCTGCTACGAAAAAAGGAGGCTGTGTAATCTTAAATTCTTTTAAAACATAATAAAAATTTGTACATTTTTTGTTCTTCAGATGAATTGGACCATCGTTTAATCGATTCACAAAGTTAGCAATGTCCCCACATATTGTTCATTTGATAATATAGTCGAGCAGCAGCCCAACACCTAATATAGCCCAGTAATCCATCACCTTAAATTTCAAAGCCCAGCAATTCACAAAGATTAAAAATGACTTTCATTGAGTTCGTAGTTTGAAGTGAACACAATCGATTTAAAAATTTAATGTCACGTATCTTAAATAATCGAATCGATTGTAGACTGTTTTGAATTAAAAATCCCAAAAAATATTAAATTTTAAAACCATTAGTTTTCCTGACAAAAAAAAAAAAGAAAAATTGTCAAAAATACTACTTTTTCTAAGTTTTTTTTCAATTTTACTATCTTCTGAAATTATTTTCAAAAATACGGTCTGCAACTAAATGCAACCAAAAAATATTTTCAATAAATACGGTTTGCAACCAACGCAACCAGATGCAACCAAAGCAACCAGATGCAACTAAATGCAACTTTTAAAAAAATAATTGAAAAAACATCTAATAATTCAAAAACAATTATTAATAAAAGAGGTAAACTTGTGGTCTTGGTTTACCCTGGGGTTCAATAGTTAACTTTTGGGGTTCAATGTTTCTATTTTGGATTTTAGAAATATCAAGAATGACGAATAATTCGTATACGGACTTAGGGTTTAGGGTTGTAAACCCTAGACTCTAAACCCTAACCTACCCTGATTTTAGGGTCGTAAACAACCCTAAAATCAGGACGCCGGAAAAACATTATTACTAACAAGTTGCATATGTTTGATTCTGGTTGCAAAAGTTGCAGATAGTTGCATCTGATTCTGATTGCAAAAGTTGCACATAGTTGCATCTAGTTGCAGATCGTATTTTTGAAAATAATTTCAAAAAGATATTATTTTTGCAAAAAGTTCAAAAAACCATACTATTTTTGAAAAACAAACATTTAGGGGTGAGTATTTATGAAAAAAGCTCAAAAAAAAATCATTAGTTTTAAAACTAGACTCGTTATCAAATGGTCAAGACTGCATAAAAACGTTTATATATTAAAAGTTTTGAACTTCATACATGTGACAGTTTGGCCGAGTGGTCTAAGGCGCCAGATTTAGGCTCTGGTCCGAAAGGGCGTGGGTTCAAATCCCACAGCTGTCATTTTTGTAAAACATTTTTACATGCATTTTAACAAACAACATTATCTACCAAGTGATCTCATATCCTGCTATCCAAAAAAATCATAGCAGCAATTCATGTTCATCCATAACAATGTCATCCTCAACTCCCTCATTTCTTAACCCATCAATTCAATCCCTTCTTTCATCTTCTCCAATCAAAGTTCCCAGCTTTAAGCCTCTTTTCTGGCCATGGCAAAAGGTGAATTTTTTTTCTTCTTGAGTTTTCTTTTGTTATCTGCATGTTTGTATGGCTAGTATGGAGTGATGATCATGTTATTTGTTTTGTGCAATGTTTGATGGAAGTAGAAGAAGGTGAAGATGGGTCCACTAACTGTATCTCCAATGGGGTTTGGGACTTGGGCATGGGGGAATCAGCTTTTGTGGGGATATCAAGAATCTATGGATGATGAGCTTCAACAGATATTTAATCTTGCTGTTGAGAATGGAGTTAATCTTTTTGATACAGCTGATTCTTATGGAACTGGGAAGTTGAATGGCCAGAGTGAGAAGCTTCTTGGCAAGTTCATTCGGGAGTTTCAAGGTTATCTTTCTAACTTCGATTCCTTTTGTCTCGTTATCACTTCTTGGAAGTTGCATATTGTTTCGTAACTTAAAAGTATGATCTTTGTAAAATGGTTAGTGAAAAATGGCGACCCGTTGATTGTAGTTGGTCTTGCTGAGGGGGCTGATCTGTGTCGTGATTTGATCTTTGTGTAAGGAAAACGGGGGGGGGGGGGGGGGGGGGGGGGACTTGAATGTCTGTATAAAAATATGATCTTTTCATATTAATAAGCAAAGAACGGGTGACTCTTTGATTCTAGTTGCTTCTGAGGGGGTGGGGTTGAAGTCTATATTGAATTCTTGAGCTTTGTATAAATATTTGCGAAGAATGGCGACCCTTCAGTTCTAGTTTCTTTGGGGGAGGGGTGTTTGAATTCTATGTAGAAATTTAACTTTCCTAGGTTGCAACTTAGCATATGTTTTAAGCAAAGGATGGCGAGTTGGCGAACCCTCTGATTCTAATTTCTTTTTCCACAATGTTCGTTCAATTGTATAGTTATTATTAAGCCTAAGGGAAGTTACTAATGAGGGCACCAAAAGGCTCTATTTTTTGTGATTGATTAAAGCACTTTAGATATTTTTCGGTTCTACGAGTTCTAGCAATCTTGCTAAAGGTTTACTTGACTATAATTAGGACAAAAGCAATTAGCAGAAGACGTTGTGATTGCCACAAAGTTTGCTGCATATCCATGGCGTCTCACACCTGGACAATTTGTCAATGCTTGCAAGTATATTTTTTCTTTTCTATCTTATTTTAAGTTCCACTTTATTTGTTTCTTTGGCAAATAATTTGCAACAATCAATTGAGCTAATAATAACACAGTTCAAGTTTAAACAGTATATGTTTGCTGAAACCTGAAAACACCATGTATGATGTAACACATATAGAGTATCAAAATGTAGCTGTTGGCCTATTGATACTCTTCTAACTTATAATGGTCTTTCAGGGGTTCGCTGGATAGGATGCAAATTGAGCAAATAGGAATTGGACAATTGCACTGGTCAACAGCAAACTATGCACCTCTACAGGAGAAAGCTCTTTGGGATGGTTTAGTGGCAATGTATGACAAGGTTACCATGATTTGTTTGTGCCAATAATTTACCTGAAATTTAACCATTTTCATTGGTCTGTTTGAATTTTATGAATGTTGCATTTTTAAAACAGTAACTTGGGACCAAAGGGACATGCTTTAACAGTGTCACACCATCTCCCTTAAGTGGGATGTTGATGTTTCAAGTCTCTCTGAAGATGTGTTTGTGAGTAGGGTAGTGGATATCTTTCAAGTTTTTACCTCCCTTAAATAAACTTGGGGATGGCCAATTTGAAATTAGATTGATGATCACTACTTGAATGAGAATTAATACTTCCGAAATATAAAGATACGCAGTCGACCGAGCTAATCAATGTTCCTTTTTAGAATGTAGATTATGTAGCACTCTCTTGTAATAATTGTCTCCTGGCTTGTACGCATTATTTAGATAACATCATATAAGAATTGTAATTAGATTAATTTGCGTCATGATCGTAGTATGTAATCATGCAGGGTTTAGTTCAAGCAGTTGGGGTGAGTAATTACGGACCAAAGCAGCTCATTAAGATCTATGAATATCTTCAAGCACGTGGAGTCCCCTTGTGTTCTGCTCAGGTTTTACATCTTTTCTCATGGTGCTCACATATGGTGATACTTGGATTTTTTTTCAATACCTATTTGGCTTAGTAAATATGATCCTAGGTGTAAGTTAATTCTGACAGTGCTTTATAGCTTATGAGTTCCTAAATGCATCATGACAATTTTCAAACTGTCCAGTTATATCAATAGCTTATAACCCTGATAATCTCTCTAGTATCATTATAAATGTGAGTGGACATTCCCATTAATAGTCTAATAGCCTTGGGACCAAAAAAAAAAACCTTATACAGAATCAAGAAATAATGCAATCCTGGAGAAAAGCTTCTTATATATTGCTCATGCTCATCAGCCCCATTATCTACCTTGAAATAACCAAGTAAAAGTAAACCGACAATGAGGTAAAGGAATAGAAGAGGAGTGATATTCTTATAATTCATAATAGATATGGTGTGCTTGATGTTTCTTTACAGTTGTACACATCTTACCTTTTTCTGTCTAGTTTAGCATTATATAATAGCTTCATCTTATTACATTACAGGTTCAATTTTCATTATTGAGTATGGGAGAAGATCAGATGGAGATCAAGACTATATGTGATACTCTTGGTATTCGTTTAATTTCTTACAGTCCTTTGGGACTTGGTATGCTTACTGGGAAATATACACCTTCTACTCTTCCAAGTGGACCGAGGTAAAAGAACTTTTGTCACTACTGTATTCTGAATCCAAATAGGAGAATAAAGTAGCACTGGTAGTCCTTAATTTGGATTGCCTTGAGCAAAAACATATTCTTTTACTTAAACAATTGGTTCCTTGTACACAGGGGCCTGCTATTTAAGCAAATTATACCTGGACTGGAACCTCTACTCAATTCCCTAGGTAAAATTGCTCAAAGAAGAAGGAAGACTATACCACAGGTACTTCTTTGTCTTTCATCGATATACAGTCACCTCACAGCCAAACTGGTGGGAAGGCAAATATAATATCGAATAAATTGACAATCAAATTTGTAACAGTAATAGCTGCTGGCCAATGATGCTTACTATTTTCTTATACATCAATTGCAGTGTATTACTTGCATTTAACCAAAATAGCAACTTTGGACATCAAGGCCTATGCACTGCAATTTGACATCAGAAAATCATTGTCTATGAATAGGGGTAGGTTTTAGCTTGGATCAGTTTATAGTTGGGTCACCCACCACTCTCCAATGAAAAAACGACCAAAATACTATACTTTCGCCAAGTTTTGACCAATATAACACAGTTGAGAAAGAGGGCCTATTTTACAACATTGGATATGCATTTCACGAATGTGTATTAGCAGAAAAGGAAAAATGGTCCCTGCATTATTCGAGGTGTTGCACATTGACGAGAATGCATATCAGCCTATCAGGTGATACATTCGAGTAATGTGCAAGTTTAAAAAAAATAACCGTACATTGCATGGGGTGTTTCACACCTTAACTCTCTTCTCTATCTCACAATGCTCGTGTTATTATAATAATTACTTGTGGTATCGCTTCTTCATTTGATGTAAAAGAATCTTTATTATTAGGTAGCAATAAACTGGTGCATTAGCAAGGGTACCGTTCCAATACCTGGAGTAAAGACATTGAAACAAGCCAAAGATAATTTGGGTGCTCTTGGCTGGTATCTCAGTTCAGACGAGGTACTTGAGTTAGAATCTTCTGCTCGTGAATCTCCACGCAAGATGATACAGAATGTTTTCCAGACAAGGTAAGCTTACAGTTGGATTAGTTTTTCATGGCCTATGTCGTGATAAATATTTATTCAACATTATGATCTTTTGTTGGTCTGTTTTCTTCTGGAACCACAGATGAATTCCGGAAATGCTAATAGCAGAGATTTAAAGCAACTGAAGGTTCATACAGATAACTGACAGGTCAAAGTTGAGACGCCTGTGAAACTGCATTTCCTCTTAAATGATGAGAGATATTTATGAGCATTGTGGAAGCAGTATGCATATGTAAAGTTCATGCACCTGTTAGCCATTGTAATTTAGTTCACCTCCTCCTTCTTCTTCTTCCTCTTTTTGCTCAAAAAACTTGTTTCCGTTAAAAGTATATAATACGGGATAATTTGGATATCATGTTAAATAACCAACTCTTCTTAAATCTTAAGACCTTAAAATTGTAGCAAGATACCTTAATTGGATCATTTATTTAACGTGCAGGAAGGTACTGTATACTCTGTTAAAGTGTTAATGTTTGTTCTTACAATCTGACAATCTGATGAAGGATTTTTTTGCACCTGTATAAGGAGATGAATTGAGTTCTAGCGTTGTTTTTCTCATTAAATGAACAAGAAAAGGTCTTATTATTAATAAAATTTTAATTTTTACCAAATTTTGAAATTTATTATATTTAATTATATTCAAGTATATTTCGAGAATATATTCTATTCTATAGATTTTATATTTTATTATTCCCTACTTACTTTATCCTAATTAAGATTTGAAAAGCTCAATTTGTAGGATAAGTAAATCTTGAGAAAGACAAGGGCTCGAATTGAGGTTGGATTTGAATTAGATAACGGGTCGTATTGTTGTATCCTCCTCTATATAAAAGGGTGATCACACAACATAAGGTTCCACAATCTTGATGAATTCCAAAATCTCGATAGATCATCTAACTCCTCCTACCGCAGCTCTAGAAAATCTCACAATCTCGATGGATCATCTAACTCCTCCTACCGCAGCTCTAGAAAATCTCACAATCTCGATGGATCATCTAACTCCTCCCACTGCAGCTCTAGAAAATCTGACCATAACCGATATTAATCGTCGTCGTCGCACCCAAAAAGAATTTGATAAACGACGTTCACAAGTTACACTAATGAAGAAACTCGTCCGTTTTGGGGTGTTTAGACCTATGAAGACTCTCCGTGACAGAGAGCGTATTGCTCAATATCCAAAGTGGGAAAAAGTGGCGACCCAAATTGTGATTAGGGTTCTAGAAGACATAGCCAAGAGTCAACCGGAGCATTGGGACAAGTGTATGCTCGCCAAGCTTTATGTTGAGCAGCGTAGCAATAAACGAGAAATTTTGAGAATTATCAAATCTCTTCGTTGATTAGCACTAGTTCAAATAATTTGTCTACTTATTAATCAAGTTGTTTTAGAGACTGATTTACGTTTTGATGCGAAAATCTACCCTGTAATTTATGTTTCTGCCTCTTTTTATACGTTGATTTTCCTTTTTAAACCAGCTCTTCATTGATTTTTCTTTATAAAGTATCATATTCTGTATAATTATTGAGTATTCAAGCGATTCAGGCTGTTGGCCATTACTTAAAACTGAAGTTGTCTTCAGTGTCGCCTGCAGGAAAGATGAAGCAAGCCATTTGTTACCTCAACCGACAACCAATTAAGTTATACATAACCCTTCTACTTGGTTTCCAGTTACCTCCTTCCGCATGTCAATCACCTGTTCCTTAATTTCCTGATGTGCTCTTATTTTCATCCTGGTCTCCTGTTCAATGGCTATGACAAAAAAGACATTGCCTCTCAAATGATCGACGAGAGATATTTATGAGCATTGTGGAAGCAGTATGCATATGTGAAGTTCATGCACCTGTCAGCTATTGTAATTTAGTGCACCTTCTTCTTCCTCTTTTTGCTCAAGAAACTTAATATTCGTCTAAGTTTATATTACGCGCATAATTTGTATACCATGTTAAGTAACCGACTATCAAAAATTTTAAGATTGCAGGAGACCTTTGTCAATCGTATTTAAAATCTTAAGATCGTAGAAGGAGTCCAGGAGACCTTTATTGGATCGTATATTTAACATACATGGTCTGTTAGGTTGCCTCCTTTGAGATTTGTTGCTTTAATTTTTTGCTCCTAGGTGTATTAAAAAGTAATTTTATAATTTATTTGGCCAATTTTGTTAGACAATAAATAAAAAAGTAATATCAAATATTTTATTAGGAGAAAAAAGATTAAAACTAACTTTTGAAATTATTGTTTGTTTATACCACTTTAATATGTGCAAATTAAAGTGGACAAAAACAAACAGAGCAAATAACTAAGGGAAATAGGGGATGTCCAATTTCAATTATAAGATACGTTTTTTGGATTCTAAAAATTAAAAGAATCTATATAATTTTGAAATCTAAAATCCTTATTTTTTTTTTTGAAATTCATATCTTATTGTAAATTTACGGAAATTCGTTAAAAATCTTACTAAATATGCTCGTTTTACCAAACATTTTATTTTTAAAAGCAAAACAACAAATTTCTTGAATTATAATATCTTTTCTGGATTTATAATCTCATTGTTGCACCAAAAATAATTGTTATGGATTAAAAAACGTGCTTTGTGAATTTAATGCTAGGATTAATGAGCTTCGAGCTTTAATGGCTGCACTCGTGTATCCGGACTAAATTGGTCCTCACAAGATGCCTACGTATCTCAAATCGTTATTGAGAATCAAGCCAAAGACGTAGTTCTTGGTGTTGCCCTCGGGGCTATGGCGGCAGGGGCACACCAAGGACGTAGTGACTTGTATGTCCTTATTCGAGGATCAAGTCTAAAACGTAGTTCTAGGGGTGCCTTCGTGGCTTGTTGCGCTTTTGAGGCGTTGTGACGTATGGAGCTGTGCCAAAACGTAGTTCTGATTGTAGGATCAGGGTCCTTATATAGGCGTCTGGAGCCTGGTATTTATGGTATGTTTAGGAGACTTAGCGAATAAGTCTCCTTATTGATAATGGATAAGCATCGTATTTCTTGCTGGAGAAGTCTTTTCCTTGTTGATAAAGGCTATGACTCATTAATTGGGATTTTGGATCCTTCTTTGAGAAATTTACCATATTTTGGACTCTTTTCATGAGCTGTATATTTTCCTTATTTATTAATTTCGTAATTAATAAATAATCAGGATTTTAGGTCTTAAATATTTGACCTTTCCAAAGAATCAGAAATTATATTTCTATTACTTTTCTGTCCATATCATTTGCCCCCCAACTTCTGGGAAAATCTCCTTGGGGTTTTCGTAGAAGTTATAACGTGTTTTTCCTCAAAATTTTCCATTTTAAGGGCATTTTCGACCTCAAATTAGACCAGGAAACAGGTCATTTTCGACCTGAAATTCGATCTGGATTTCGACCTTGACTGGAGTGAGGTCGAAGGTTTCGACCTCGATTTTTAAGTCTTTTTCGACCTCGAGCCTTCGACCTCGATCCAGCCTTTTTTCGACCTTGATTGGTCCCAGGTCGATGGTTTCGACCTCGACTTCCCAGTCATTTTCGACCTCGGTCATTCGACCTCGATCCCTTATACTTTCAACCTCGATTTACAGGTCATTTTCGACCTGGGTCATTCGACCTCGATTCCTCATACTTTCGACCTCATTTTGCAGGTCATTTTCGACCTGGGTCATTCTGTTTTCGACCTCACTTGGGTGTGAGGTCGAGGGGTTCGAGCTCGATTTATAGTGTATTTTCGATCTCAATCAATCGACTTCGATCTAGGGTCTTTTCGACCTCAAATTTTCATTTTTTTGACTGGATTTTTGGTGCGAAGTCGATGGAAACGACCTAATTCCTCGTATATTTTCGACTTCGAGCCTTCGATGTCGTTCTAAGTTTTTTCGACCTCAATTTCATTATTTTTCGACTTTATTTGGGAGCGAGGTCGTTGGAATCGACCTCGTTTTCCCATATGTTTTCGACCTCGGTCGTACGATTTCGATTTAATGTCTTTTCGACCTTGAATCTTTGATTTTGCCTTGGCTATATTTCAAATTTCATTCTTTTCTTGGGCCTTAACTAGCCCAATTTTTAATTGGACTTAAATTATTCCAGCCTTGGGCCTTATTGGGCCTTTATTGTTTGGGCTTCGAATTTGCCTGAGACCCAAATTATTTGGGTTTTAATCTCTATAATCCATAAATGGATTTGTGGGCCTTAACTGGCTATAGACGGTTGCCCTTCCTTAACCGGTTGGGTTTCCAGTCACTAGGCGATTCCTGGCGAGATTTTCTGTTGAATCTCATCGTTTTCTGGGTTTCTTACTTGAAGTTTTGAAGAATTCTTTGAAGATTATGGGCTTTCTTTGAAGATTCTGGGTTTAAAATGGCTGATCGCGCTTCCCAACGTCTATGATAATGCACTAGGATTTCATAGAAGTTATACCGGTCTTTTTCGAGACTTGGGGTCTTTTTATCCCTTACCTGGGACTTACTACCCTTTTTTGGGGATTTTAATATACACTAGTGTTTCACGAGTATCGTCTTGGTGTAAAGTGTGGAGCGACCTACACATTTACGACGATTTTGCCTTATTCGAGGCTAACTTGACATTTGCATAAGCCTTTTATGTCTTATACCATCTTGTTTTGGCTTCAAGCCTTTCATTGAGCATATCGAATGATGGGGTTTGGACTGAATATCTTAGGTTTCTGGGGTTTCAACCCTTCATTTGCTTTCTAGGAAGCTCATGATTTCATCGAACCTTATTTCTATTTGTCCTAGTAGTGAGTCCAATCAGGACACACTTTAAACATAATAGACTTTCAAATTTGAGGCATGCCAAGTCCTTGGAACCTCATGCCCTTCGAGGGTTTCTAGCTTGTACAAGCCTCGACCAATTACGTTCTTGACGCGATATGGTCCTTTTCAATTTGGGGCCAACTTGCCTTTTTGTCCAACTCCGGATGCCTCAATCTTTCGGAGGACTAAATCTCATTGTTGAAAGAATCTCTCTTTAACCCTTAGGTTGTAATAGAAAGATGCTCGTTTCTGATGCTGAACTATCTTGGCATTTGCCTCATCTCTAACTTCATCAATCAAATCTAAGGCCAGCCTCAAGCCTTCCTCATTTGTTTCTGGCTCATAAGCCTCAATTCTTGGAGACGTGTGAGTAATCTTCACTGGAACCACTGCCTCTGCCCCATATGCCAACATAAAGGGGGTAGCTCCAGTGGTGACTTTGCAGGTAGTACGATATGCCCATAGTATGGGGAGCAATTCGTCCACCCAAGTGTTTCTGGAGCGTTCAATTCTTTTCTTCAGTACATCTAGGATAATTCGATTTGCAACCTCAGCTTGCCCATTTGCTTGAGGATGGGCGACAGAAGTGAAGCGCAACTTGATATCGTTCTCATCACAATATTTCTTAAACTCATCGTTGTTAAACTGAGTTCCATTGTCTGTGACCAAGATACGTGGAATCTCATATATTCATATCACATTTTCCCAGAAGAAATGTATCACTTGCTTGGTGGTTATCTTGGCTAATGGCTTAGCCTCAATCCACTTGGTGAAGTAGTCGATTACTACTATCAAGAACTTTCGTTGTGCACTTGCCATTGGGAAAGGTCCAAGTATATCTATTCCCCACATGGCAAATGGAATTGGTGAGTTTATGGATGTCAACATCTCTGGTGGTTGCCTAACCACTGGTGCATGCTTCTGGCACCTTTCACATTTCTTCACGTAGCTTTTAGCATCTGCTAGCATGCTTGGCCAGTAGAAACCTAGACGAGTGATCTTATGGGCAAGGGCTCTGCCCCCAAGTGCTGCCCACAAATTCCTTCATGTACTTCCTTCAGGGCCAATTCTGCCTCTTGAGGTCTCAAACATTTCAGATATGGAACGATGAAAGACTTCTTGTATAGGATTCCCTCAATTAGGGTATACATTAGTGCTCTCACATACAGCTTTCGTGCTTCTGAAGTGTCGTTGGGTAACCACCCAGTTTCCAGATGAGCCTTGATGGGATCTATCCAACAACTAGCAACATCAATGGGTGCTACCAACTTTCCGTTGATGCTTGGGGTCCTCAGGACTTGGAAGTATACACTCCTTGCATAGTTTTCAATTTCGGAAGAAGCAAATTTAGACAAGGCATCAGCCTTCATGTTTTCTTCCCTTGGAATGTGCTCTACATAGCATTCGTCGAACTGAGTCATGATGGCCTTGACAAGTTTCAAGTACTTGGCCATGACTTCATCTCTGGCCTCAAATTCCCCATTTACTTGGGAAACCACTAGCCTCGAATATCCACATACTTTCAGAGTTTTGACCCTCAAGGCTCCAGTCAGCCCTAAACCAGCTATCAAAGCTTCATACTCGGCCTCATTGTTTGTCGTTGGGAAGTCAAGTTTTAATGCATACTCTATGAGGAATCCATCAGGACTTTGTAGCACTAAACCGGCTCCACTTGATTTTGTTTTGATGCTCCATCAAAATAGAGCACCCAATATTCTTTGAAATCCATCTCTATCAAAATAGAGCACCCAATATTCTTTGAAATCCATCTCTTGATCTTTCTCATCCTCCATTATTACTTCCTGCCCCCCGACTTCTTGGTTGTCAATGGTACATTCAACCATGAAGTCAGCAAGTGCTTGAGCTTTTATGGCCATTCGAGGCTTATACTTGATGTCGAATTCGCCCAATTCAATGGCCCATTTGATCAACCTTCCACTAACTTGAGGGCTATGCAAGATGTTTCTTAGAGATTGATCAGTCAAGACCTCTATCTTGTGAGCCTGGAAGTACGGGCGTAGCTTTCTTGAGGCCATTATCAAGGCTAAGGCAAACTTCTCAATCGTTGAGTAGTTTATTTCTGCCCCATGTAGAATCTTACTCACATAGTAGATGGGTTTCTGAACCTTCAATTCTTCTTTTACCAAAACGGCTCCAAGGGCTGTGCTAGAGACCGCCAAGTACAAATAGAGAATTTCCCCTGGTTTGGGCTTTGCCAACAGTGGTGCCTCAACCATGTATTTCTTCAGGGCCTCAAAGGCCTCTTGGCTCTCCGTTGTCCATTTAAAATTTTTCACGCTCTTGAGTGCTTTGAAAAAAGATAAGCACTTCTCTCCTGACTTGGAGATAAATCTTCCCAATGCTGCCACTCTTCCCGTTAGTTTTTGGACATCCTTGACAGTCTTTGGTGGTTCCATGTCTAGAATTGCTTTGATTTTGTCGGGATTGGCCTCGATTCCTCCCTTGGAAACCATTAGGCTTAAAAACTTTCCCGAGCCCACACCAAAGGCACAGTTAGCTGGATTCAACATCATCTTGTGGTGCCTTAGCACTTCATGCCTCTCGGAGGTGCTCAATGTGATCGGCCTTATCGAGGCTCTTGACTAACATGTCATCTACGTAGACCTCTATGGTTTTTCCAATTAGGTGTCCAAAGATTTTGTTCACCAATCTTGGAGATGTCATCCTTGTGCATTTTGATTTGGTTGTATCCACTGAAGCCATCCATGAAGCTGAGCATCTCGTGTCCAGCTGCAGCATCTATTAATGCATCAATCCTTGGTAAGGGAAAACAATCCTTAGGACATGCATCATTCAAGTCAGTGAAGTCTACACACATCCTACATTTCCCATTGGCCTTTTTGACCATTACAGGGTTAGCCAGCCATTCCGGGAATTGTATCTCTTCAATGAATCCGGCCTCTAGAAGTTTTTCAACTTCTTGTTTAATGGCCTCTTGCCTTTCTGGAGCAAAATTTCTCTTCTTTTGTTTCACCGTCTTTCTTTCAGGATCCACATTCAATTTGTGAGTTATCAATTGGGGATCAATCCCTGGCATGTCAGCCGCTGTCCAAGAAAAAACATCATTGTTCTCCTGAAGAAAAGATATGAGCTTGCTTTTCAATGGCTCCGGTAGTAGTGCCCCGACATAAGTCACCTTTTCCGGTTCACCAGGGACTAAGGGAATTGGGATTAAATCCTCAGCTGGTTTCCCTCTTCGGTCCTCATTGTCGTCAGTATCCATGTCTTCAATTGGGAGAACTTGCCCCCCGATTCCATCATGCCTTAACGCGGCTACATAACAACTTCTAGCCATCTTTTGGTCTCCTCGTTCTTCACTGATCCCATTCCTCGTTGGGAACTTGATTTTCAGATGATAAGATGAGGCAACAGCCTTGAACGTATGAAGACCAGTCCTTCCCAGGATTGCATTGTAGGTTGAAGTTGCCTTTATAACTATGAAGTTCAGCATTTGAGTAGACGTATTCATCCCTTGCCCCATGGTCATTGGGAGTTGGATAGTGCCTTCCACTTTTGATTCCACCCCATTGAATTTGTATATGGGCATATTTGAGGGTGTTAACTGAGAATCAGTGTAACCCATCTTGATAAAAGCATCGTGGAACAAGATATCCACTGAAGCTCCATTATCGACCAAAACTCTCTTGGTTTCGGAATTTCCTATTACAGTAACGATGACTAAGGGATCATCGTGGGGAAACTTCACCCTCTAGGTCTGAATCATCAAAACCTATTGATACTTCTGTTCAAGCACGTTTCGGTGCTTCTCCGATCACAGTCATTACTTCTCGAGCATAAGCCTTTCTTGAGTTTCGGGAGGACCCAGCAACAGTTGGTCCTCCGAATATCATGTTGATAACTGGCCCTCGGGGCTTAGGGTTACTATCTTGGTCGGTGTCCCTTCTGTCATAATCCTTCCTTTCATAGTTTCCTCTTTGACTCCCTTGATTTCCATCCTTGGTGAATTTGCTGAGTTTTCCTCTTCGTATCAGAAATTCGATCTCATCTTTCAATTGCCTACAATCGTCGGTGTCGTGACCGACTTCTTTGTGGAACCGACAGAACTGATTTTGGTTCCTTTTGGACATGTCAGCCCTCATTGGCTTTGGCCATTTGATATCTTCTTCCTTGGCTATCTCCATCAGAATTTGACTCCTGGGAGTATTCAATCGTGCATATTCTGTGAATTTTGGCCCAAAATTGCTTCTCTTGGGTGGAGAATCGGAGTTCTTTGATGTTCGGGGAAACTTTTACTTGACGTCGTACTCCTGAGTTTCTTTTCTTTTCTTTGAGTTTCCACCATCGCCAGCGGTGGGTTCATACTTTCTCATGCTTTCCTCAGCCTTGATGTACTTTCCGGCTCTATCTTGGAGCTTCAACATGTTCTCTGGTGGATGTTTAGCCAACGACCTCCTGAAGTGGTCATCAGTGGTTCCTTGTTGCAGGGCTATCATAGCCACTTTGTCATCTAAGTCCGGGACTTTTAAAGCCTCCCGAGTGAATCGATTGATGTAATCTCTCAAGGCTTCATTCTTTCCTTGACGTATTGCCATGAGTGATGCAGAACTTTTCTCATGCACCCTTCCACTAATGAACTGATTGATGAAAGCCTTGCTTAGTTCCTTAAAGGACCCAATAGAGTTGGGAGGTAGACGGCTATACCAACGTTGGGCCATGCCTGCCAAGGTTTGTGGAAACGCCCTACACTTGACCGCATCGTTGGCTGGCTGCAACAGCAGTGCATTGGAGAAAGTCCTTACATGATTTGCAGGATCTCCCGTTCTATCATAGGCTTTGATCGAAGGCATCTTAAACTTTCTGGATATAGCCGTTTTCATGATGTCTTGAGTAAACGGTGGTGTAGGATCATCAGGATCTCCTAGGGGCAACATAATACTAGGATCACCCCTTGGGGCTTCAGCCCTCTTGGTCCTTCTTGGTGGATCCAAGTTGATTATCGGGATTCCTTCAGTCGTTCGGCCCCGAGATTGAGCGGCCTCTTCTTCAGCAAGGAGTTTTTTGAGCCTTGCAGTCTCTGCCTCATGGGCTGCAAGTTTCTCCCTAGTAGTTTGGGGTTGCTCCCGATTTGTCTGTGAAGAACGTCTCCTTCTTGGGGCGACATCCTCCCCAGTTGTATAACCCTCATCCTCAGTGTATGGGCCATAGTAATCTTGAATGAGAGGGGTCTGACGAGTTTGTTGATTTTGGGGTCCCAGACCTTGAATATAAGGGGGCACATATGCCTCATGGTAGATTGGATTAGTTCCACTACCGCCCGTCATGGGTCGAGGGGGCATGCCATAGCTTGGCATCCCCAAAGTCTGATTCGCATATTGAGGGAGATCAGTAGTATGGAGTTGAAGGTTCCTTGGTGCACTCATGAGCAGCGGAGAGGTCGTGATTGGTTGCTGGTGAACGGTCTCTTGTGGATTAGATCCATGAATGACCATCTGCAGGGGATTCGTCCCTTCAACCGAAATCGGGATTTCCGGTCCTTGAGTGTTGGTGGGGATATTCGCCCCTTGTGTGCCGGTAGTCGGCGGTGGCTGATCAGCCTCAGAAGTGATAGGGCGGTCCTCAGGAGTTTGAGTATCCCGAGTTGTTCTTCGTGTGTTTGCCATGGTTGATGTTGTCTTCCCACAGACGGCGCCAAATGTTATGGATTAAAAAACGTGCTTTGTGAATTTAATGCTAGGATTAATGAACTTCGAGCTTTAATGGCTCCACTCGTGTATCCGGACTAAATTGGTCCTCACAAGATGCCTACGTATCTCAAATCGTTATTGAGAATCAAGCCAAAGACGTAGTTCTTGGTGTTGCCCTCGGGGCTATGGCGGCAGGGGCACACCAAGGACGTAGTGACTTGTATGTCCTTATTCGAGGATCAAGTCTAAAACGTAGTTCTAGGGGTGCCTTCGTGGCTTGTTGCGCTTTTGAGGCGTTGTGACGTATGGAGCTGTGCCAAAACGTAGTTCTGATTGTAGGATCAGGGTCCTTATATAGGCGTCTGGAGCCTGGTATTTATGGTATGTTTAGGAGACTTAGCGAATAAGTCTCCTTATTGATAATGGATAAGCATCGTATTTCTTGCTGGAGAAGTCTTTTCCTTGTTGATAAAGGCTATGACTCATTAATTGGGATTTTGGATCCTTCTTTGAGAAATTTACCATATTTTGGACTCTTTTCATGAGCTGTATATTTTCCTTATTTATTAATTTCGTAATTAATAAATAATCAGGATTTTAGGCCTTAAATATTTGACCTTTTCAAAGAATCAGAAATTATATTTCTATTACTTTTCTGTCCATATCAATAATATTTATCAAAATTTTAATACAATCCATGATATCAAACATATTATTTGTCTAGTTTATAAGTTATAGCAGTAACTTTTTTAAAAAAATATACTAAATATCATGTTTTTAATATTTAAATCAAGATAGCTTTGTACACACAAAATTACGTAAAATGAATCTCATGACAAAACCACACATGGCAAGATTGTAATAATAATTTAATTTAAAGAAAGTCGAGACAAACAAAAAGAGCGGAGAGAGAGAGATAGAGACTAGAGAGAGAGAGAGACAAAAAAAGGTAAGTAAAGTAGTTCTCCTAGTCCTACTAACTAGTCGTAAAAAGCAGTTGAGACAAGTTTGAGTAGTTGGTTATGCTGGATTTTCCATTATTATTAGCCCATTTATTATTTTCTCCTTCTTCTCCGGCGCCGGAGTTGCCGGAATTTCAGCCGCCGGCGTTTTCACGTGCCATTGCTCCTGACTAGCCTATACCCTTTTGTTAGATTTGAAAATTAAGACAGCCCATCAAGTTAGTTTTGGGATTAGAGGCCTTGAAATTGTTGAATTGAATTTTCAAGATTTGAGTTGTGGATGTGTGTATAGATTTATATGTGTGTATGTATAGGTTTTGGGATAGATGAAAGCTTTAAGACGAAGTCCAACTGCTTCATCGTCTTCTTCATCGGCGTCTTCGAAATCGTCTTCTTGGATTCATTTGAGATCAGTTTTGTTTGTTGTCGCGTCGTCTTCTCCTGCGTCTTCTTGCTCTACTTCTGATGGGTTAGTCAGCTTTTATTGTTCTCTCTGTGTGTGTATTGGTTATTATAATGTTATGTTGTTTTTATGTTTATTTTTTCAATTTAGATCTTGATCTCAGTTACTTTAATTTTGTTAGTTTAGCTCAATCTTAGTTCATTTCAGTGTTTTTAGGTTATTATACATTCTTGTCAATCAGAAAGTTGGAGTCTTGATTCGCGTTGCGATTTTATTTTGTTAGATAACCAACTTTAGCTAAACCTTGTAATGGTGGGTATTTAACCTCGTACATTTGAACTTGAGACTGCAGGTGAAACGGCGGGTTCAGTTTGTAAATGGGTGACGGTATATTGGGTAAAACTTAAGAGTAGACACCGATGATTAATAAGAGAATACTCAAACTTGGACCTGTAGGATTTCTCAAATATGACTTATTAGATTGAACAAGTACATTCGATCTGATAGAATTAATTTTTCGTATATAGAGTTTTAGCTTTGCGTATCAGATAATTTACCGTTCAAGGTTTTAAGTTTTCTTTTAGTAATCTGAATTCGGTCCTCTGTGCTGCTTGTCATCTAGAAGGTGTAGCAAGGTGTTTTCGTAGTAGTGTAAGCACGATTGTTAAGTTAAGAGCGCGACATAAAAAAAAAATCTAGAAATAGTCATCCGCTCTGAGAACCTTAAGCATTCTGCTACCTGCATTGTTTTGATGGTTCAAATGAACAGTTGTTTTGGTATAATGTCTAGGCTACTATCAAATGTTGTGTTTGTTTGGGGTGAATGGAATGGATTGAATGAAATTAAAGTAAATGAATGGAGGTTAAAGGGAAGATTTGGAAAAAATTAGAGAGAAAAGTAAAGTAGTTTTCCTACTCCTACTAACTAGTTGTAAAAAGCAGTTGAGACAAGTTTGAGTAGTTGGTTATGCTGGATTTTCCATTATTAATAACCCATTTATTATTTTCTCCTTCATCTCCGGCACGGAGTTGCCGGAATTTCATCTGCCGGCGTATTCACGTGTCATTGCTCCTGACTAGCCTTGACCCCTTTGTTAGTTTTAAAAATTAAGACGGCCCATCAAGTTCGTTTTGGAATTAGAGGCCTAGAAATTGTTGAATTGAATTTTCAAGATTTGAGTAGTGGGTGTATGTATAGATTTGTAAGTGTGTATGTTATAGGTTGTGGGATAGATGAAAGCTTTAAGACGAGTCAAACTGCTTCATCGTCTTCTTCATCGGCGTCTTCGAAATCGTCTTCTTGGATTCATTTAAGATCAGTTTTGTTTATTGTTGCGTCTTCTTCTCCTGCGTTTTCTTGCTCTACTTCTGACCGGTTAGTTAGCTTTTTCTGTTATATGTGTGTGTATTGTTTATTATAATGTTATGTTGTTTTTATGTTTATTTTTTCAATTTAGATCTTGATCTCAATTACTTAATTTTGCCAGTTTAGCTCAATCTTGGTTCATTTCAGTGTTTTTAGGTTATTGAACGTTCTTGTTGATCAGAAAGTGGGTATTTAACCTCATATATTTGGACGAAGGGTTCAGTTTATAAATGGGTGACGGTATACTGGGTAATACTTAATATAGTAGCCACCATTGATTAATAAGAGAATACTAAAACCTGGACCTGTAGGATTTCTCAAATATGACTTATTAGATTGAACAAGTACATTCGATCTGATAGATTCAATTTTCCGTATATAGACTTTCAGCTTTGCCTATCAGATAATTACCGTTTAAGGTTTTATGTTTTTTTTTAATAATCTGAATTCGGTCCTCTGTGCTGCTTGTCATCTAGAAGGTGTAGCAAGGTGTTTTCGTAGTAGGTAAGCATGATTGTTAAGTTAAGAGCGCGACTTAAAAAAAAAATCAAGAAATAGTCATCCGCTCTGAGAACCTTGAGCATTCTGGTACCTGCATTGTTTTGATGGTTCAACTGAACAGTTGTTTTTGGTATAATATCTAGGCTACTATCAAATGTTGTGTTTGTTTGGGGTGAATGAAATGGATTGAATGAAATTAAAGTAAATGAATGGAGGTTGAAGGGAAGATTTGGAAAAAAAAATGAGGGAGAAAATGGGCGTGGTAAGGAATGGAGTATTCCCTCTCAAATTGGGGGTTTTGAACTATAGTTTAGGTTGTTAGGAAGGTAATGGGGAAAGGAATGAAAGTTTTGAACATTTACCCATTTTATACTTCAAATTTCATGCCATTCCCTCCCATTTCATTCATTCTAATTAAACACAACAAAAGTTACTACTTTATAATTGGAATGGGCAGTTCACCTAACATAAAATATTACAAGGGACAATTGTCTATTTATTCACAACATGACCTCTAACTGTTTTGACCTAAAGTTTTTAATCCCGTAGTAGGACGATGTAAATCTGGATAATTGACATGGGAACGCATGAACAATGATTTCATTGATAAATTGTTGGAATAAATTTACTATATCATCTATTCTTCTGCTTTTTCATCTTGATCCAAATTCTTCTGAGAGTCAATCAAGGGTGTAAGTTTAATTATAGACATCAAGCAATTTATAATAGCAATGTGTAGATGTTGCAAGTGTACACGAAAATACACGACACGGAAGTACATGAAAAATACACGAAATGAAAAAATAAAATATTAATGTAAATTTAATTATTTTAAATATTGAAATTAATAAATTTTTACATACATAAATAAAAAATAATTATTTTAAATATAATTCTGGGTTAGGGTCTGAGTACAGAACTAGTTTAAAGGTCTAGATAGTTCATATATTTTTTGTTTCTTGTCTAACTTTAGTTTACATACAATTTCAGGAATCGTCTAAAATCTCCATGGTCGCACAGAAAGAGAAAACGCGCCCTTTCACCTCAGCAATGGAAAAGGTTCTTTACACCAGAAGGGAAATTGCGTGATGGCGGGGTTCGAGTTTTGAAGAAAATACGCAGCGGGGTAATTTCCTCTTAATGTTAATTTCAGGAAGCATAGTATTAGGAGTCTTGTAAATTATTATTTCTAACTCCTAGAAATTTATGTCTAAATGAATTTTATTGTAGGGTGTTCATCCAAATTTAAGGGCAGAAGTATGGCCATTTCTTCTTGGAGTGTAAGCATCTTCAGTTTGATCACTGTATGCAGAAGTGACTTTTATTTAATTTTCAAGTCTGCATTTAGTTTTATGGCTAATAGATGCTCTTATTTGTCGAGGAGTGAACATTATCCTGATCAAGCATGCTGATTCACTTCTATTCCCAATCATGTAATATGTTAGCAAATGTTTTTCTTTATGTTTGTTCAAGTTTGACCTTTTGTGAATTCAGTATGTATATATGTAAGTTGTCCACTGTCAAGAATCAGTAATTCAGTATAGACACCAGAGTTTTCCGGAAGTTACTATATTACCGAACATAGTCAGCCACGTAAAATTCTTCATATAAATAAATCAGTAAATACTTATTCTTGGTCTCTGAATTTTTAGCATATACACTGAACTAAAAAGTTGGAATTCATTCTGGGGCAACTCTTTTCATTTCTCTTTTTTATCATTGTTATTGTTACATTGGAAGGGAAAAACATGATCATTTTTAACCCCTAATAAAACTTGGATTCGGTTTGATGCCATGGCTTTATGTCTATTTAGTATTTAGGTTGTTCGGATTCATGTTGGAAAAAAAAGTTGTCAATATAACGAAGATTAGGAGGAACCTAATAAAAGATTGTTGTTTGGAGTTGTTATCATCATTGTTGATTGCTTGTATGCACTGCTGTAAGTTAAATGTCAAATTTTAACTCTATTGCCTCACCAATTTTTTTAATCTTCCTGTAGGTATGATTTGAATAGTTCCAAAGAGGAAAGAGATAATTTAAGAACCAAGAGGAGGTATGTTAAACTGATTTTATGATTTAATGTAACTTAATATCGATGATTTTAATCTGTATTCAGGCATGGTTTTAATAATATTAATATTATTATGTTCAATATGTGGTTGTAGAAAGGAATACGAGAAACTGAGGCGGCATTGCCGCCGGCTTCTAAAGTCTAACAATGGCAATTTGAAGTTAAAGGAAACTAGTAGGACCAGCAACAGTGAAGATGGTGTGAAAGTCATTCAAAGCAGGGATTCTGCTGATTCTGAAGATGTTGTCAGTGCTAGGGAATCTTTATCTAGTGCAGATATAAGCCCATCTGTTGAGTACTCAGTTGACTTTAGTAATGATGCACTGAATAGATATGATGGTTCAAAACGAATAACAGATCCGATTACTTCTGGGACCGAGTCATCAGACTCAGACTCCTCTGTAGATGTGAGCATCGCTTTTCCCTCAGAGTGCAACGAGGAGAATGATCCTGAGATGCCCTCCAATGAGGATTCTTCAAACATGGAAAATCAATCAAAAACCAGCACGCCAGAAGATTTTGCAACTTGGCAGCGCATCATACGGCTAGATGCAATTCGTGCCAATGAAGAATGGGTACCGTATTCTCCATCCCAGGCTGCAGTGTCAGAAGAATTGGCAAGACGTTCAGCTGAAGTTGTTGGGCTTAAGGATTATGATCACCTTGAGCCATACAAAATCTTTCATGCCGCTCGACTTGTTGCTATTCTAGAAGCTTATGCTCTATATGACCCCGAAATTGGCTATTGCCAGGGGATGAGTGATCTACTTTCACCAATAATCACAGTGATGACGGAGGACCATGAAGCTTTCTGGTGTTTTGTTGGTTTCATGAAGAAGGCTCGGCATAATTTCAGGCTTGATGAGGTCGGGATTCGAGGGCAATTGGATAGAGTTTCTAAGATAATTAAATTTAAGGATTCCCATCTCTTTAAACATTTGGAAAAGCTTCAGGCAGAGGATTGCTTTTTCGTGTATAGGATGGTGGTGGTTCTCTTCAGGAGGGAATTAACTTTTGAGCAAACAATTTGCCTCTGGGAGGTAATGTGGGCAGATCAGGCAGCAATACGAGCTGGGATTGGGAAGTCTGCTTGGAGTAGGATTAGACAACAAGCCCCACCAACAGAAGATCTGCTGCTCTATGCTGTTGCAGCATCTGTATTAAAAAAAAGGAAACTTATTATAGAGAAGTACAGTAGCATGGATGAGATAGTTAGGGAATGTAATGGCATGGCAGGACATCTTGATGTATGGAAGCTCCTGGATGATGCACATAACTTGGTGGTCACCCTCCACAACAAGATCGAGAACCCCCTTCCTGACGTAGATTAGGTCTGGAGGTTTTCCATTCGCTAAATTATCTCTGATACTGTTATCTGGCCTTGTATTTTGAGGTCTACCCTTTCCAATTCTCTTTAAACCGATGCTCCAAATGAGCATATGGGTGGATTTACTACTATTTTCTGATGGTTATTTTGACGTTCCCTAGCAAGGGGTAAAAATTGCAGTACTTGTAGAAAGATTCCACTGTTTTCTTTTTTGGGAGGGGGAGGAATTGTGGATATCCAGTCATTCTCTCTCCTGAACTTATAGGATTTGAACCATGATAAATGATAGTAAATTTCTGCTGTCTATTGATGCTTTCAGTTGCAGATTACATTTATTGAAATATATTGTTGCTTATTTGCTATATAAGCAAATAAAATTATATTTTGATTCTAATTTTCGCATAAAAAAAAAGGTTTTTTATGAATAAAAATGGAATTTAACAAAAAATTAGGATCAAATACAACATGGTTATACATAATTTTATTGTTAGAAAATATATACGGGATTCTATACTGGATTCTGTGTAACATTTGATTTTTAAATTTAGATGAGATTTTACGTTAAATTCGATATGTTAAGTGTTAAATTTTGTAATTCTAATCTTAACAAATCAATTTTTTTTGAAAATTAAAGTGTTTTGATGTTTTTTATTGTTCTTTATATAAAGTGTTCTTTCTAAAGTGCAACTCATTATATCATATTAAATAGAGGATTGCATTAGAGTATTAGACACATAAACTTAGGACCGTTAATGAACCGAGCTGTTGTTAATGAACCGAGTTGTTCGTGAGCAAGCTCGAGCTTGGCTCGATAAGGGCTCAATTCGGCTCGGTTCGTTAACAACTCGAGTTCGAACTCAAACACAAAAAAGTGTTTATTAAGGAAACGAGCTCGAGCCGAGCTATTGGCATGTGCGGCTCGAGTTATTAAAACTATGATTGACACACATTGCCAACATTAAGACTACCATCGACACCCAAATTCATCTTATTGATTCCTGTCTGCAGGTGAAACAATCTCTAGAAACTGATCCTGCAAGTAAAGGTCACAGTGTCTTCGAGTGCAAACTATATGTGTCAGCATTGCTGATCACAATGTTTACAAGATGCACTTAAAAAATAATGTAACATATCAAAGTCTAATATTTATTTTATTATGGAAGTAAGATATATCTCAATGGGTATAATAATATAATATTTACCAAAATAAAACTTTTACAAATTCTGAAATATAAATGTTAATTAAAAAGATGCATGGATTACGAGACAAACAATTTAGGTGACAAATAAATAAAATTAGTTAGACAAATTCCTAAAGTAATAAAAATTATGGTCTAAATTCTTATCTAGAAACCCAAAATTCCAGTAGACTAATTTCTTGTGGAGCAGGAAGAGATGTTATTCGCTGCGGAACCGTGGCGTCCAAACCCCAACCAAAAAACTTTACTTCAAAAGCTTTTAAAGAAGGCAGAGCTCCGTCATCAACTTGAAGTTCTTCTAGAGGGCCAACTTGATCTAGTTTTAAAACCCGAAGACAGGGAAACGCATCTTTACTGCAGACCATTTTGTGTCCACAGTAAGACATCTCACCCAAAGAAAGGGCTGTAAGATTTGGCAAGCTTCCCAAAATGGGCATCGGGTCTTGTTCGAATGAAGTAAAGACTAATGTTAAATCAGTGACAGAATCTGGCAGAAAGCTTAATTCTGCTGGATCTTTTATCCAAGCAGTTAGCATGAGTCCCTTGAGATGTTTGCAAGACGAAAGAGGTTGCATGGTTGAAATAGTAGCCATACCCAAATGGAGGACTAATGTTCGGAGACTTGTTAAATTAGCTATAGACTCCAAACTAAACTCAGTTACAGATTCTTCTTCCATGGCTAAGTAATCATCAGCTTTTCGATTGCTGTTAATGAAGAGTGTATGGATGTTGGTCAAATTAACAGTATCAATCTGGAACCATTCCTCATGCGATATAGAACGTAGTGTCTGGAGTTTTTTTTGGTGGCTACTAATATGCAAACTTCCCACTACATCCCTCAAAGATTAGATGCCTCAACTCCTTCAACTCAGATATCTCTCTAGGAAATTTGTAGTCATCAGAACCACACAAAGTTTGTAACTTTTTCAGTTTGCCTATACTTGCAGGAATTACTAAAGAACTACCACCCATCAAGCCTAAGAACTTTAGGAGAATCAAATCTCCTATAATCTCTGGTATCGCTTCCGATGTTACCACACTTGTCAAATCAAGCACTTTGAGATACTTAAATCTGTTGTAAATCATCTTCATTTCTACTAATTCGAGTCTACCAGTTTTATTAGTTAGTGCTAATGAACGCACCTTTAAATCATCAGAATTGGGCCCAAGTAAATTTAAGTACTCACCAATTCCATTGTAAATGGCATGCCGTGCCTGTCCTTGCAACAAAGGGATGACATTTGGATTCTGTTTACATGAGTCGAAAATTCCTATTATCTTGTGCGCCATGGCCTTCTCTATGGCAAGTTCACGTACAAGATCATGGATCCGGCACACCAAAACTTGTCCTTCCGCAGATAAAAGTTCTATCTGTATCATATTGCGATTAATTAGCTCATTTAGATAATCCTCAGCCACATCTTCCATGTCTACTCCATGTTCTTCGTCAGCTTCTGATACAAATTCCTCTGCAATCCATAATAGCTTTAATTCGAAAACCATAAAAGTATGGTCTTCCGGGAACCTTGCAAGGTATAAAAAACATTTTCGCATCTGGGAAGACAAGTCATCAAAACTCAAATTTAGTATTTCTTGAATCTCCGAAGACTTGCCTTTCAACTTTCTCCAAAGATGGTCTTTCACATCTGACCAAAACGTGTACGTCTTCTTTTGCAATAATAGCCCACTTAGGACCACGATTGCGAGTGGTAAACCTCCACATATATATACCATCTTCTTTCCTAATTCCTCAAGATTCAGGGTTGGTTTTGTTCTTTTACAGAACAATTGCCAGCTCTCGTCTTCCCTCAGAAAACGAAGTTCATGGACAAAACATGTGTCATCTACACCCTCAGCAACTATTTTATTCCGTGTGGTTAAAATGACTCTACTACCATTCTTCTTGTCCGGAAAAGCATTTTTAATCTTCTTCCAAACCTTTGCATCCCATATATCATCAACCACAGCAAGATACTGATCACCATCTAGGAGGATCTTTCGAAGGTGCCGCAGCAACATGACCTCTTCCATGTCGTTCAACAACGATTCTTTTTCATGTTCGTTGAAAGACTTTATTAACTTCCTCAGAATATGTGTGATGTCATAATCCTCGGAGACACAAACCCAGGCACGACTTCTTAGGTGGCTCAATTCGCTAGAGTGGTACAACTTACTAGCTAGTGTAGACTTGCCCAACCCCCCCATTCCATGAATGGAAATTAAATTAAGGGAGGGATCCCCGTTGCAAAGTTGAGCCAATAGAGTCTGGACGTCATCCTCAAAACCAACCACATCCTCCTCATGGTCAAAAGAAGCTGCTCTTAGCAATGTTCTCTTTCTCTGTTGCACATTTGGAGTGGCTATGATCATGTCGTTAATACGATATTCATCTCGCCTATTCTTGATCCCAGACACTATTTCCCTGAGTGACTCAATATCCTTGCCGATATCAAAAAGATTGGCTTCTTTCTTGCAGATGCAGATAAAGCTCCGCATACGATCCAAAACACCTTGGTCAGGAGATGTAGTATATTCTTCTTGTTGGGTGCTAAACCTCTCCAGGATAATAACAGCTTGATTTGCAACATCTCTAACGCTGTCTGTCCATTGGCGGATATGATCCAATTCTCGGTGTGCTTCTGCAGCTCTTACAGAAATAAGCAGGTAGCCCAATTCACCTTTGAGCCACTCTATACCATCTTTCACTCCTATCCTAATGTTGACTTGTTGGGTAACAAATTCACTAACTTTTTCGATTGTAAAGGATACTGCTGCATCCACCATTTTACTCTATCAAGTGAAAATAAAACTGTGGCTTTATTTATTTGAGATGAATCGAAGAAACCTGAGGGGAATTTCTTTATGGGTTTTCAGGCGAGGCAGGTAATTTGAAAGGAAACAAAGGTATTTTACTAAAAACAATATTTGAATTGAGGGATTCGAAACTCTATTGGCTATTAGCTCTATATAGTGCATGGTTCAGAGATACAAGTCATTAAAATTTAAGATGATCAAAGCTGGTTTTGAATTAAATATTAGTGATCAGAGCTACTTGATGAAGGTCAAAACTCGAACAAAAATACTAACTAATTAATAAATCAAGTGCAGGTTCCTTGTAGCTACCTGCTTCATTCCCATCTCTCGCACTGCCTGCTAAATCATCTGTCTTCTTGCTTCGTCTTGAAATTATATGATAAGTCATAACAACTTGTGAGCAGATTTTTCTGGTAAAAAAGAACAAAGACGCCCTGATTATTCAGAACTTATTCGAAATTTTCAAAGCAGGATTACAAAACCATAATACACAACATTACATTTAATTTCTACGGATTACATGACTATTAAGATGTATTACACAGCAGATACATAAATAAGAAAATATTCTTCAAAACTTTGTTATATTCTCGTATGTTAGTTGATGAACATCAACTTGATTTACGTTCACAATGATGATCACACACAGAATCTCTACTTAGAACTCATCACTAAGACATACAGAATCAATGTTTATACAGCTTATATATCACACAGAGAAGTGCAGAGAAAGAGAGTAAAATGTATGTAAAGAACTTACTTACTACTAATAGTCTGATTCACTACTTATACAAAGGAATAATAGAAAGTTGTTATGAGGAGTTTGTTATGCCAGCTGGAATGTGCTGGAATGTCTGTCACCAATAGTAATGCTATGGTCACAGAGGCTTTGCTATCCTGGATCACCAATATCACCAATAGCCCCCCTCAAGATGGAGGATGGCTGAGCAGAAGATGGAACATGGCCAGACATTCCCAGCTTGTCAAGTAAAACCTTGAAATGAGTAGAAGGAATGACCTTTGTGAGAACATCTGCTAGTTGATGCTGAGTAGGCAAGTAAGACAGCTGCAACAAACCCTCAAGGACCTTATCACGGGTAAAATGGCAATCAAGTTCAATGTGCTTAGTACGTTCGTGGAATACAGGATTACGGGCAATATGAAGAGCAGATTGATTGTCACAATGTAAAGTAATGGGAGTTAAACCAGTAACACCAAACTCTTCCAGAAGGCGAACTAACCAAGTGATCTCAGAAGCAGTAGCTGCCATTGCCCGGTATTCGGCCTCAGAAGAGGAACGAGAAACTGTACCTTGTTTCTTAGATTTCCACGAAACAGGTGAATTGCCAAAAAGAACAATGTAACCTGTGATGGATCTCCTAGAGTCCGGACATGATGCCCAATCAGAATCGGAAAAAGCCTGAACTGTGAGAGAGTTAGAAGCTTTAAGAAGAATACCCTGACCTATACTGTGAGCTACATAGCGAAGAGTATGATTCAAAGCCTGTAAATGTGAAGTACGAGGCGATTGCATGAACTGACTAAGGGTTTGAACAACGTAGGAAAGATCTGGTCTGGTATTGGTTAAGTAGTTTAACTTGCCCACGAGTGATCTGTAATGCTCAGGATTACTGAGCAAAGAACCATCTGACATAGTTAACTTCAAATGCAAAGGTAAAGGTGTAGCTGCAGGTTTAGTTATGTCTAAAGAACAATCTGCAAGAAGATCTTTAGTGAATTTCTTCTGAGTAAGTAGAATACCTTCTTTAACATACCCCACTTCAATGCCCAGAAAATAATGAAGAACACCCAAGTCTTTGATGCTGAAAACACGATCAAGATGAGATTTAAGAGAATTTATTTCAAGCTGATTGTTGCCAGTAACAATGATGTCGTCGACATAAACTGCCAGGATAGTGGTTAAAGGACCAGAATTTTTGATAAAGAGACTATAGTCATTTTTTGATTGGGTATATCCCTGGATCAATAATTCTTGAAGCAATTTAAAGAACCATTCACGAGAAGCTTGTTTTAGCCCATAAAGAGACTTTTTAAGTCGACAAACCTGGTTAGGATGATGTGGAACACCATCAGGAACTTTCATAAAAACTTCTTCTCTTAAGTCGCCATGCAAGAACGCGTTATTGACGTCTAACTGAAACAACTGCCACTGTCGACTAGCAGCTAGAGCGATTAAGCATCGAACTGTGGTCATTTTTACGACGGGAGAAAAGGTTTCGTCGTAGTCTATGCCAAATTTCTGGTTGAAGCCCTTTGCAACAAGTCTAGCCTTGCAGCGTTCAAGAGAACCATCGGCCTTAAGTTTCACCTTAAAAACCCACTTGTTACCTATAGCTTTCTTCCCTGGAGGCAACTCAACTAAATCCCAAGTGTTGTTATCAGCCAATGCCTTAAGTTCCTTGTTAATAGCCTCAAGCCACAAAGGATGCTGAGAAGCTTCTTTGTAGTTCTTAGGTTCCTCGATGGAGGAAGTATGAGACAGAAAAGCTTTGTGAGTTGATGGAAAATCAGAATAATGAACCAAATTACACCAATGAGGTGGACTCTGTAAAGTACTTAAGGCACTATAATTGCAATGATAGGATGACAAATAGGAAGGTTGATTTCTTGCTCTAGATGAACGTCTCGCAGGTGGTGCGATATCTGTCACAGAATCAGAAGAATTCTCTAAAGCATGAGAATGATCAGTATCAGAAGTAGAGTCAAGAAAATCAGTTTGAGGATTGGGACTGTCCAGTATAGGATTAGACAAAGTTGGAACCGTGATATCGGTGAGAAAATCACCATCATCAACGACTGGAGAGGAGGTAACAGTTGGTAGGAATATGGCAGACTGGTAAGGATGTGAAGTACTGTCTGTTGGATCAAGTATGTGGAAGGGAAAATGATGTTCTTTGAAAGAAACATCTCTAGAAATGATGATAGATTTAGTAGTTAAATCTAAAACTTTGTAAGCTTTCTTGTTAGGTGGATAACCAAGAAATACACAAGGCAAAGCTCGAGGATCAAATTTAGACCTTTGAGGTTTTAGAGTAGATACATAACATAGGCATCCAAAAACTCTCAGGTTTTCTAAAGAAAGAGATGTATTGTACAGTTTTTCATAAGGTGTCAAATTATCAATAGTTTTCAGAGGCATTCTGTTAATCAAATAGCATGCACAAAGAACACATTCTCCCCAATAAATGGCAGGAATATTAGACTGAAAAGAAAGTGACCTGGCAGTCTCCAATAAGTGCCTATGCTTGCGTTCAACCACTCCATTTTGCTGTGGAGTGTAGCTGCAACTAGTCTGATGTATAATACCTTGACTTTGATAGAAAGCTTTCAAATTTCCTTCACTCAATTCCTTAGCATTATCAGATCTCACACAATGTACTTTGGAACAAAACTGAGTTTCAACAAACTTAACAAACTGTGTCAAAACAGAAACAACATCTGTCTTAAACTTAATCAAATGAACCCAGGTATATCTTGTGAAGTCATCAACAATAGTAATGAATTGAGTACAACCATTATGGTTTTTGACTTTGTAAGGACCCCAAATATCAATATGGATCATCTGAAAAGCTGAAGTAGTTTTAATACAACCAGAAGAAAATGAAAGTCTGGACTGTTTAGCCTTAGGACAAATTTGACAAAATGATTCCAGTAAAGTAGCAGGTATTGAACATTGTGGCTGAACAATCTTTAGTTGTTGAAAGGATAAATGGCCAAGCCTTAGGTGCCACAATTTAGCTTCTTCTGAAACACTGATGCAAGCTGCTTTGGTGAAGAAGAATTTAGAAGTAGAGTCTGTACTTGGATTTGTAGAGATGACAGGAGAAATAGCAGGTGTGACTGTGTAAAGGCCATTATGAAGATCACCAAGATGCAGTGGAGGCTGTTTCAGAGAAAGGTCCTGAAGATAGCATTTAGTATCAGAAAAGTAAAGGTTAGATTTCATATCTGTACACAGTTTATGAACTGAAATCAACTTGTATTTGAAATCTGGGACAAATAACACACTGTGCAGTGTTATCTTGTCAGTTAAATGGACAATGCCTGTGTGAGTCACTCTTATTTGTCTTCCATCAGGAATGGTTATGTGACTATCAGAATCAGTCACAGAAGTATAAGAAGTAAAGTCTGAGAGAGAATTAGTGATGTGGTCAGTAGCACCACTATCCAAAAGCCAATTTGTTGCAAAAGTTGACATCAAACAGATTTTACCTGCAAGCATAGCATGGCCTGCAATTTCAGTATGATGCTGGTCAGAATTGTTAAGCTTGTGTTTAGTAAGGAGCTCAATCAATTCATTGTACTGCTGCATTGTAACAGGAGCACTCAGATCTTTTGAGGTATTTGACTGATCTTCATTTTGAGTAGCCACAGCTGCAAACTTTCTGTCTTTGGTTTTAAAACCAGGAGGGTAACCATGTAGCTTGAAACATCTGTCATTGCTATGTCCTGCAATTTTGCAATGTGTACAGTAATATGAGTTTGAGGGTTTATTGTTAAACCTCTTAGTTGAGCTGTTATAATTTTGTTTCTGAAACTGTCCAGAACTCCCAGAATTCCTTGAAGCTTGAGAAGCTTGAGAATCAGAAAATTTTCCTTTGTCTGCAAAAAAAGCTAATGTGTCATTCTGATTAACCGACTGATAGAATTCTTTGTGGCTCTCCTCTTGAGCAACCATACGGTAAACTTGTGTCAAATCAGGTAATGGAACCATCATCAAGATATTTGCCCTGATCATAGAAAACTGATCATTCAGTTTCATTAAGAATTGCAGAACTCTATGATTCTGTTGCATCTGCTTCATTCTTCCAGTAAGAACGCAAGTACACTTATCACATGTGCAATGTGGCAATGGATCAGCATCATCCATTGAATCCCAAACAGTCTTAATCTGAGTATAAAACTCAGAAACTGAATGTTGTCCTTGTTTCATATCTGATAACTTTTGCTCCAAAGAAAACACTTGAGTAACCGATGTATAACCAAACCTATTTTCAAGATCTAGCCAAATTGACCTAGCTGTTTTGAGAAATAAAACACTCCTAGCAATGCCTTCATCCAAATTGAACAACAACCAGGAAATGACTAAATCGTTACACCGTTCCCAAGATTTATAGTCAGGTGAAGCTAAATCAGGAATCTCAATAGTTCCATTAACAAAGCCTATCTTATTCTTAGCTGATAGAGTAAGCATCATGCTTCTCTTCCAATTGCTAAAGCATTCTCCATTGAATTTGACAGAAACTAACTGATTTGTGCTTGAATCAGATGGATGTATAAAGAACACACTAGCAGGATCTTGTATGACTCGTGTAGACATCTTTAATCAATCAATTTAGCAATCTTATACTAAGAAGACTTTAGCAGATCATCAAATCAACACTTAATCAGTAAAGAAACTAACGATTTTAGCAGATCAATGAGACCAATGAGTAAGCATTTTAGTAAAGAAAACACCTGGATCGACAATTTGTAATTAATCTCTCTGCAACTTTGATGGCGATTCAGTGAGAAGACGATCTGATGTGAACTTGACGAAGAACTTGCGGAATTTGCTCTGATACCATGTTAGTTGATGAACATCAACTTGATTTACGTTCACAATGATGATCACACACAGAATCTCTACTTAGAACTCATCACTAAGACATACAGAATCAATGTTTATACAGCTTATATATCACACAGAGAAGTGCAGAGAAAGAGAGTAAAATGTATGTAAAGAACTTACTTACTACTAATAGTCTGATTCACTACTTATACAAAGGAATAATAGAAAGTTGTTATGAGGAGTTTGTTATGCCAGCTGGAATGTGCTGGAATGTCTGTCACCAATAGTAATGCTATGGTCACAGAGGCTTTGCTATCCTGACATCCTCTGAAATCCTACTTCGGAGTGACTTCATCGGTTATGTCCCATTCATTTAGGCATATCAGCACCACAGCTGTTCATCATCACCATACCTTTTATTTTTAGAGTAATCGGGTAAACATAATAACTATATATATCAGCATTGAGTTTCACAACTGGACTGACTTGTTACAACAAATGATTCAAGATTTCAAGCACATATTTATATTACTGTTTAAGCAGCTAATTCTTAAATCACTATAAGAGCATCAAAAGCTGCAACTCATTCCTCGGTTACTGGTTCAAAGTAATTGACGAAGTCAATTAGGTTTGGTTTTAAGTTTGTGTAGCAAGACTTGCGGAACTACTTGGAAGGCCAAAGCACCAACAAAGTTGTTAACTAATGTTAACGAAGGAATTTGGTGATAACAAATTTCGGGGAGGGTTGCTGGAATTGTGGTGGAAACCGAGGATGATATGTAACGTAGGTTGCAAGGATTAAGGTTTATGATTTAGGGATGGCTGAGATTGTATGTGAGAATAGGTCGCAATTGAGATTGAATATTGAATTCTCTCTTGTTTGCAAGTTTGCATCGTACCATACAATGTGCCTACGTACCCTATTTATAGGGATCAAGCCATACGTAGTTCTTGGGGAGCAAGTAACCCATGGGCCGAGTTTCCTTCTTTAAAGAGCGGAAAGACCGGGATCACCGCCTTTGATATGTCATTATGAGCTGTCATGGTTTCACTATTTTCTTGGGACTTATCAGATAATTCATTGACTCGGATTTATCGGAGCCAACGCTTATCTCGATCCATGGAAAATAAGGAAAGACAGGCTCTTATGAATCTCAAAAGGGCGAGGCTTCTCGCAAGGCGAAGTTTCTCAGCGTTAATAGGTTAATTTTCAATAAATCAATAAAAGTTAAGGAACCTTCATCTTTTAGAAGACGAGGTTCCTATATTTAAGTGATGATGTAAATAAGGTAGTTTATACCTCAGAATAAGCCAAAAAGGGCACATTCCTTACTTACACTAGTCATCCATTTTTATCTGTAACCTAGGTTTCCAAGAAGGCGAGGCTTCGTATGAACCTAGGTTAAACCCGATACTTTGATTGTCACCCAATGGGCTAGGCTTCATATGAACCTAGGATATGCCCAACATCAGTAATGGGCCAGTAATTTCGTCAACTATTGGGCTAGGCTTCGTATAAGCCTAGGTTAGACCCAATATCTTCATTTCGTCAACTAATGGGCTAGGCTTCGTATGAGCATAGGTTAGACCCAATATCTTCATTTCGTCAACTAATGGGCTAGGCTCCGTATGAGCGTAGGCTAGACCCAATATTGGCATGTCGTCAACTAGTGGGCTAGGCTTCGTATGAGCGTAGGCTAGACCCAATAAATAGTAAACGGGTATGCTTCCAGAATCCACCATATGATAACGTCATTACTGAAGGCGAGGTTTATTTTTGGCCATAACAACTACCCCCCAGTTTCTTGCAACAATTATTTGTAAAAGAAACTAAGTCTTGATATCCAGAAAAAATCCCAAAGGCGAGCCTTATCCTTGGTGTCACTCCATGCTATTGATATAATTTCTTCTTGACCCGAGATAAAGATTTCAACGAGAGTTCCAGTTGATATTTAAGCTTTTTCTAGCGGTTCCTTTAACAAATTGCCAAAGTAAACATCCTTCATGCCTTCTTCGTTAGGTGGCATAACCTTCTCAGGTAGGCGAGGTATCCGGTGGAGTTGATAAGTCTTTTGATATGAATCATCTTCAAGAAAGTAAATGGAGGTTGACGTCTATCTGAACATGTTCTTGAGTTAATCGACATATGCGTCGTATGCTTATTCTTCTCATTTTCTTCAAAGTAATTCTGAAACTTTTCGATGTTGAGGTAGGTATAGGCGAGGTCCCCTAATAAGATATCTTCATGTGCTAATAGTCTTCATGACCTCGACCTTCATTGGAAGATGTCGACGCCATTGAAGTAAGAGGTGTCATTGAGATGCGAGACCCTTGATATCTTAATTTTTCCATTAATAATATTTCTGTGTGTATCTTAATCCTATAGGTGAGATGCCTCCTGGTAAGATCCTAGGTAGGGGGCGAAGATACAAAGAGAAGGAGATGACTTTTGTAGAGTGTGAGGTTTCACTAGTAGCGTAGGCTGCTGATAAGTAGGAGATGTCTTTAGTTGATAAAGAGGCACAAGACATCATCTTCAATATCTCACTGTAGTCTTCAATTAACAATTCTAACATATATTCTGAACTAGGCCTTAAGAGGGCGAGGCCGCTTCAGTAGAAAGCAAAGACGTTGGTTGACAAATAGGCATAAACACATCTTCTAAATTTTTCAAATTGAAGTCTGCACACTATCTTCAAAATCTATTCTCCTTCAAAAACTTTGATAGTCAAGAGAGGTTGGTGATCATTTGGATTGTAGTGACATTTTCTTGATCTTCTGAAAAAATGATAGGCCTATCTCTCTCTAAGAAAGCTTGGTAGTTAGTATCCCTTCAATTTTCTTCTGACGTAGGATCACTGTTGATGGCCTATGCTGAAAGATCACCCTAGATGGGTCTTCCAAGAAAAACCACCCTGAAGGGCCTTCAAAGACAATTACCCCTTAGGGCCTTCTTACTACAAATATTTTCTTCGTAAGCGTCATCCTCCGGGAAGACGTCACCTACCTGCATAGAAAGCCTCACCTAGTTTGAAGCATATATTCTGATATAGATTTCCCTATTTTTTAGACTCGTTATCAAGAGGTCTTCTTGTTTCGGCCCATCAGAGGGAGACGCCTCTGTCTAAAGAGAGACTGATATTTATCATTACCCTTGGTTCTCTTGTTGCAAGCCATTATTCAGATGATGACAAGAGGCTATTTATGAAGAGAGATAGCACTGATGCCGAGTTTTCTTTCAAGATGGGTCTGGGCGAGGCTTTCTACCATGGTCTCAACATCCTTTCTGAGAAGAATACCATCATTCATGATCAAGAAAAGACTGTGGAAATGGAAATCCGAGGCTTCTTCGCTCAAGGATCAGTTATCAGATACCCAGAAAAGGCTTGATGAAGCATCCAAGACAAAGCAAGGGGAGCTTGAGAAACTTCAGGGCAAGTTTAATGAACTTCCTACATATTCCAAAGCCAGGGGCGAGGCTCTGAAGATGGACAATGAGAGGCTGCAGAAAGAATTGAACGAGCTTAAAGGAGGCATGGCAAGGAGATGAGTGATGCTTATAGCCTTGGCTTCCTTGGTTATCTTCAAAACTTCCTTGCAGCTGATCCTGACTACGACTGGTCAAAGCATTTCGCCCCCTCAACTTCTGAATACATGGCAACATTCAAGGCAACAAACATCCAGGCAATTGAGGAGGCGAAGAAGGATCTCCAAAAGAAGATCGAGGCTAAGCTGAAAGCCCAGGCTAAGGACGAAACGAAGAAGGCTAAGGACGAAGCGAAGAAGACTGAGGTAAGAGAAAACCTCGCCCTAGGCGAAAAAGACATCCTCTCTTTAGGGGGAAGAGACAACCTCGCCCTGGGCGGAAGAGACAACCTCGCCCTAGGCGGAAGAGACAACCTCGCCTTAGGCGGAAGAGACAACCTCGCCTTAGGCGGAAGAGACAACCTCGCCTTAGGCGGAAGAGACAACCTCGCCCTAGGCGGAAAAGACAACCTCGCCTTAGGCTGAAGAGACAACCTCGCCCTAGGCGGAAAAGACAACCTCGCCCTAGGCGGAATAGACACCCTCGCCTTAGGCTGAAGATACAACCTCGCCCTAGGCGGAATAGACAACCTCGCCTTAGGCTGAAGAGACAACCTCGCCCTAGGCGAAAAAGACAACCTCGCCCTAGGCGGAATAGACAACCTCGCCTTAGGCTGAAGATACAACCTCGCCCTAGGCGGAATAGACAACCTCGCCTACTTATCTACTTATACACTCTATGCTAAGCAGAGTTTAAGAAAAGGGAAGAGTAACCTCGCCTTCTTATACACTCTATGCAAAGCAGAGTTTAAGAAAAGGGAAGAGTAATCTCGCCTTCTTATACACTCTATGCTAAGCAGAGTTTAAGATAAGGGAAGAGTAACCTCGCCTTCTTATACACTCTATGCAAAGCAGAGTTTAAGAAAAAGGAAGAGTAACCTCGCCTTCTTATACACTCTATGCAAAGCAGAGTTTAAGAAAAGGGAAGAGTAACCTCGCCTTCTTATACACTCTATGCTAAGCAGATTTTAAGAAAAGGGAAGAGTAAGCTCGCCTTCTTATACACTCTATGCTAAGCAGAGTTTAAGAAAAGGGAAGAGTAACCTCGCCTTCTTATACACTCTATGCTAAGCAGAGTTTAAGAAAAGGGAAGAGTAACCTCGCCTTCTTAAGAGCTAGAACTCTCTTCTTGGTGAGCTTTCCGGAAGTACGGATAAGCACCCCGGAAGTACGGGTTTACCAAGGTTTTGTAAGAGATAGATTCCAAGCTTCATACGTTTAGTGGACTTACGCTCCCTAAGGAAGTCGTATTCCTAAGCATCTTCTGCTGAGGGGTCTTCCAAAGATAGTCTTCTTGAT
Source organism: Heracleum sosnowskyi (assembly GCA_030848705.1). Classification (NCBI taxonomy): domain Eukaryota; kingdom Viridiplantae; phylum Streptophyta; class Magnoliopsida; order Apiales; family Apiaceae; genus Heracleum; species Heracleum sosnowskyi. The sequence continues at coordinate 19,147,866 of CM061237.1, forward strand.
AACCAAATTTCGGGGGAGACAACCACAAAATCTAGGATCATCTTCTGCTGAAGGGCCTTCAAAACAAGATTACCCCGAAAGAATTCACAACTGACTATGGGTTAAAGGAGATACACATCTTCCAGAGTAGACTAAGAGAGTAGACTAAGGGAGACCCTCCTAAAAGGAGGACATCCTCTAGAGCAATCCATGAATAATATATTTAAAGAACGAATTTCGAGCAGATATAAACCACAAATCTAAGAATATGCAATGCTAAGAATGAATATATGATGCAAATAAGTGTAAATAAATACAAGATCAGATGGAACCTCGATGGAGTATCTCAAACATAGGCGTCTCACTGGGAGGCGGATGCCAAAGTTGTTGTCGATCTCCCAACGGGCGACGCTGGTTGCCGACACCAAGCCGAGGCTTCTTTCTGTTGGGTAGATGGCGTTCTTCGATCTTCAACCAATCCTTCCAATTTTGACAATGTTCCCTTAACTTCTCCCCCTTAACCATCTCCACAAAAATAGTCATGTTCAGTCCTTGTGGCTGGGGTATAGGTCCTTGTTGCAGAAGCGTAGGCTCCAGCTGCTGAAGTGTAGGTCTCCGTTGTTGAGGCGTAGGCTCCCACTGTGGGTATGCTCCATCTCTAGGGGAGGACCTGGTTATCTCTCAAATCCCAAGTGTCTCTCAGATTTGGTTGTCTTGGTGGTGGTGGAGGTAGATCCATGTGGGAACCACAACCTCGTCTACGTGATTACCTTAATCAACTAGTTCTTCGGTATAATGCGACATCCTTCCTCCAGAGATGTCAATGCCCCTCCTTCTAGCGCCAATTGTTAACGAAGGAATTTGGTGATAACAAATTTCGGGGAGGGTTGCTGGAATTGTGGTGGAAACCGAGGATGATATGTAACGTAGGTTGCAAGGATTAAGGTTTATGATTTAGGGATGGCTGAGATTGTATGTGAGAATAGGTCGCAATTGAGATTGAATATTGAATTCTCTCTTGTTTGCAAGTTTGCATCGTATCATACAATGTGCCTACGTACCCTATTTATAGGGATCAAGCCAAACGTAGTTCTTGGGGAGCAAGTAACCCATGGGCCGAGTTTCCTTCTTTAAAGAGCGGAAAGACCGGGATCACCGCCTTTGATATGTCATTATGAGCTGTCATGGTTTCACTATTTTCTTGGGACTTATCAGATAATTCATTGACCCGGATTTATCGGAGCCAACGCTTATCTCGATCCATGGAAAATAAGGAAAGACAGGCTCTTATGAATCTCAAAAGGGCGAGGCTTCTCGCAAGGCGAAGTTTCTCAGCGTTAATAGGTTAATTTTCAATAAATCAATAAAAGTTAAGGAACCTTCATCTTTTAGAAGACGAGGTTCCTATATTTAAGTGATGATGTAAATAAGGTAGTTTATACCTCAGAATAAGCCAAAAAGGGCACATTCCTTACTTACACTAGTCATCCATTTTTATCTGTAACCTAGGTTTCCAAGAAGGCGAGGCTTCGTATGAACCTAGGTTAAACCCGATACTTTGATTGTCACCCAATGGGCTAGGCTTCATATGAACCTAGGATATGCCCAACATCAGTAATGGGCCAGTAATTTCGTCAACTATTGGGCTAGGCTTCGTATAAGCCTAGGTTAGACCCAATATCTTCATTTCGTCAACTAATGGGCTAGGCTTCGTATGAGCATAGGTTAGACCCAATATCTTCATTTCGTCAACTAATGGGCTAGGCTCCGTATGAGCGTAGGCTAGACCCAATATTGGCATGTCGTCAACTAGTGGGCTAGGCTTCGTATGAGCGTAGGCTAGACCCAATAAATAGTAAACGGGTATGCTTCCAGAATCCACCATATGATAACGTCATTACTGAAGGCGAGGTTTATTTTTGGCCATAACAACTAATTAGAATCAACTGCAAGTTCCATGTTGCCATGCCTGCTTGAAGATATGTCTTCTTAATTAATACATGTAGCTGGGGACAGATCATCGCATGTTTCAGAAAAGATAAATGTCGGAATATTAGACAATGATTCTAACTACCTAAGAGTAATCATTAGTGCAGGCAATCAAACCTTTAGTTATGTCGTTGCATGAAATTGAATTCGAACTTGGGGCAAAATCAGAAAAGTGAAACTATATTTGGTATTAAGGTACCACCATTAAAAACAGATTTTTGCTTATTATAGATGTTCAACTTTCTATTTGCAAAGTTTTTTCTCTTTAAAATGATTAAGAAATTAATCTAAAAAAGAAAATGGTTAAGCAATTAACTATGATAAATATAACGTTAAGACTGTGAGTCATGTCGTGACTGTCCTTACAACAAACTGATGGGATTTGGATGTTGTTTACTTAAGTTAAAAATTCCCAATATTTTGTCCTCCATGGCCTTTTCTATCGCAAGAACACGGACAAGATCATGGACTTGGCACTGCAAAGCTTGTCCGTCCGCAGACAGTAATTTTATCTGAATCAAATTGCAGTTAATTAGCTCATTCACATAATTTTTAGCCACATCCTCCACGTCTACTACCCCTTCTCCTTTGTTAGCTTCTGATACAAATTCCTCTCTAATCCATAACTTTTAACTATACCAAAATATTTCAACAATAACATGAAATAAATTTTAACATTAATTTTAAAACCCGCACGAGATTTTTAACATTAAAATGATTTGAAAAACATATCCTCTGGGAGTCTGCTACAATACACAAAAACGATAAAATTACATAACAGTGATTATTCCCAAAAATGAGGCAAACGGAAGAGACGTTATTCGTTGTGGAATCTTATCCATCAGACCTGTATCGTATGTTTCAAAAGCTTTTAAAGAAGGCAGAGCTCCTTCATCAACTTGAACTTCTTCCAGGTTCCAGAGGTCGCCTAATATTAGATACTGTAGACATGGAAAAGCATCTGCACTGCAAACCAATTTTTTCCCCAAGTCCGAACAATTATCCAAATAAAGGAAGGTAAGATTGGGCAAACGTCCTAAAGTGGCCATCGGATCTACTCTGAAAGAGGATTCGGTTAGTGTTAAATCAGTGACCGAATGTGGCAGAAAACTTAACTCTGCTGCATCTCCTATACAACATGTCAACATGACCTTCTCAAGATGTTTGCAAGACCAAAGGGGCTGGAGTGTTGAAATATTACGACAACCAAAAGAAAGAACTAATATTTGGAGACTTGTTAAATTTGCCAGCGACCCCAAACTGTACTCTCTACAGTGCTGTCCTTCGTCACCTTCATCTTCATTAATACAGAGTATACGGAGATTGGTCAAATTGATGGTATCAATATGGAACCATTCCGTATACATTATGTATGCTATAGTCCGGAGTTTTGTCTGGTCGCTGCCAATATTGAAATTCCCTTTATTTTCCGTAAATTTTAGATGCCTTAATTCCTTCAGCTCACAAATCTCTTTGGGAAATTCGTAGAGAGTAGAAGATGATTCCAGACCACACAAAGTTTGTAGCCTTTTCAACTTGCCTACACTTGGTGGAATAACTAAAGTTCGTCCAGAGAAACTATGCATTAAGCCTAAGAATTTTAGGAGAACTAAATCCCCAATTTCTTTTGGTATCCCCTCTGATGTAAACACAAGGGTCAAATTTAGCACTTTGAGATATATAAATCTGCTGAACATCAACTTCAATTGTTCTAATTCAAGTTCATTATCAGTTTCAGTAGTCATTGCAATTGAACGCAACTTTGAATTATCAGAATTAGGCCCAAGTAATTTTAAATACTGACCAATTCCATTGTAAATGGCATGCCGTGGCTGTCCTTGCAACGAACGGATGGGATGTGCATGTTGTTTACTTGAGTCGAAAATTCCCAATATCTTATGCTCCATGGCCTTCTCTATGGCAAGATCGCGTACAAGATCATGGACCCGGCACCTCAAAACTTGTCCTTCCACAGAGAGTAATTGTATCCGAATCATATTGCGATTAATAAGCTCATTTACATAATTCTCAGCCACATCCTCCATATCAACTCCGTCTTCTTCGTCGGCTTCTAATACAAATTCTTCTGCAATCCACAACCATTTTAACTCTAAAACATCAATGATATGGTCTTCGGGGAACCTTGCAAGGTATAGGAAACACTGTTTCACGTGGAAATACATGTCATCATAACTCAAGTTAAGTACTTCTTGAATCTCCAAAGACTTGCCCTTCAACTTTCTCCAAAGATGGTCCTTCACATCTGACCAAAATGCGTATGTCTTCTTTTGCGATAATAGCCCACTCAGGATCACTATTGCAAGTGGTAAACCTTCACATTTATCTACCATCTCCTGACCTAATATCTGTAGGTTTGGGGTTGGTTTTGCTCTCTTACAAAACAACTGCCAGCTTTCGTCTTCTGTTAGAACACGGAGTTCATGCACAAAACATGTCTCATGTACATCCTTGGCAACTATAGCATTCCGCGTAGTTATAATGACTCAACAACTCGAAGTCTTCCATATTTTTTAACAAATCTGATTTATATCCGTTGAACGCATTTATTATCTTCTTCAGAACATGTCTGATGTCATAATCCTTGGAGACACAAACCCAAGCACGACTTTTAAAATGACTCAATTCGTTAGAGCGGTACAACTCACCGGCAACTGTTGACTTGCTCAGTCCCCCCATTCCGTGAATGGAAATGAAACCAAGGGAGGGATCGTCATTACCAAGTTGAGCCAACAAAGTCCCAACATCATCCTTAAAACCAACCACATTCTTCTCCTGGTCAAAGAAAACTGATCTTAGCAATGTTCTCTTTCTATGATGCACACTTGGAGTGGCTATGATTATGTCATTAATACGGTATTCGTCTCGCGTCGCAGATGCGTACAAATGTCAACATACAATCAAAAACATGTTGAGTAACCAGCTCATCTAAAGCCTTAAGGTGTTTGGGGGTGGCAGAGAGTCGAACTTGCGACCTCCGCCGACCAGAGCTCTGATACCATGTTGGGTAACCAGCTCATCTAAACCTTAAGGTGTTAGAGGAAGGCCCCAAATGAATCTTATGCTATATTTCAACAAAACATCACCTCGTTCTGGAGCTAAATCTTCTTCTTGTTGGGCACTAAATCTCTCCAGGATAATTACAGCTTGATCACAAACGTCTCTGATGCTGTCTGTCCACATTCGGATATGATCCTTATCTTGTTGTGTTTCTGCAGCTCTTACAGAAATTAGCAAGTAGCTCAGTTCATTTTGGAGCCATACTATATCATCTTTCACTCCAATCCTAATGTTAACTTGTTGGGTAACAAATTCACGAAGTTTTCCGATGGTAAATGATACCGCTTTATCAACCATTCTTCTCTATCAAGTAGAAAGCAATGTGTGGCTTTATCAAGAAATCTGAAGGGTAATTTTGAATAAAATACAAGCAACAATCCTAAACGGCAGACTTTTCATTTTGTAAGCCGCCTATGGTACCTTACCTGCCCTGTAAAATGCCTTAAGCCTCACCGGCTGATCAATTGTTAACAAATAAAAATTTCTCACAACAATAAGCTACTTGTCTTTTTCTGGCTAATAATTAATTTTCTCACACCAACCAATGCTCTTTTGTGTCTTTTTCTTTATAACAACTGCAAAATGAATTTTTTTTCCGATATATTTACCGACTTCACCAAATGAATCAAGACTAGGAACTGCTCCTCAATCCCACATGTTTATATTTAGATTCGGCAAGGAAATTAAGAAAATAGGTAGGTATGTTTGGGTTCGGTATGAAAATTAAGAAAATATATATAAATTGGCGGATAAAAGCAAAAAAAAGTGAGTAAATTAGTGGTAAGTTATCAAATATTACGAGATAACAACTTAAGTCAACTTTGGGCGTCAAAGTATTAATTCGATCTAGGCAGGGACAAGAAGAGTACTCGTACTGAATTACAAGTAAAGTTATGAGACAGAGCTAACTTCCGGGGAATTTCTGAATCTTTAAGGTTGTTTGACGTAGATAAACTTGAAGGAGTGAATAGGTACTAGCAGGTTTCTGGAAACTGTCTAGCTGTATTGGGTTGTGTGAATAATTACCTGGTTTAGGCTAGTTTGCTTTCAATATGTCATTTCTGAAATACTTAGAAACTGAAAAATGGTTTGTTCGACCCTCCTCAGTGTGATATTAGATGCAAACTTCACATTTTGGTCTTCCATAAGTCCTTCTGCAAGTTTCAATTTCATGGTTATAAGAATTTTCTGTCTAATAAAATCTTAAAAACATATATTTTGAGAAGATACATAAACTCAGATCATGAATACAGTAATTAGACAATGAGTATCTTTTCTCTCTTTCCTCAAGAGACTATCTTGATCCCAAATGTCCCCAAAAGTTAGGTACGGGAGGAAGAGACGTTATTCGCTGCGGAATCTGGTCCATCTTAATACGATCACAGCTAAATATTTCAAAAGCTTTTAAAGAGGGGAGAGCTCCGTCATTAACTTGAAGTTGTTGCAGACTGAGGAGTTTGCCTAATTCTAAAAATTACAGACACGGAAACGCATCTGCACTGCAAACCATTTTTTCTCCTGAGAAAGCATTGAAAGCCAAACGAAGGGCGGTAAGATTGGACAAACTTCCCAATGCGGGCAACGGATCTTCTGCGAGTTCAGTATACATTAGTACTACTTCAGTGACTGAATCTGGCAAAAAACTTAATTCTGCTGGATCTTTTATTTTGCCCATCAACTTGACCCTTGTGAGATGTTTGCAAGACGAAAGAGGTTGGATTGTTGAAATATAACTGGGTTTGAAATACATGGAAAATTTTCGTAGACTAGTTAAATTAGCCAAGGATTCCAAATTGTAACCATTTTCTTCTTTTCTTTCTCCTCCTTGAATATTGAGTGTATGGAGATTGGTCAAGTTAATGGTATCAATATGTAACCATTCTGCATACGTTATGCCCATTAAGGTCTGGAGCTTTCTCTGCTCGCTGCCAATACTAAAATTCCCTTCAACGTCAAAAAAAACCAGATGCCTTAGTTCCTTCAGCTTAGATATCTCTTCAGGAAATTTGTACTTATAAGAGTAGTTGATTGGACTACAAAAAGTTTGTAACTTTTTGAGTTTGCCTATACTCGGAGGAATTACTAAAAGATCACCACCCATTAAGCCTAAGAACTTTAGGAGAACTAAATCTCCAATTTCTTGTGGTATCCCCTGTGATTTCGTCACACTGGTCAAGTCTAGCACTTTGAGATATTTAAATCTCGTGCACATCAACCTCAGTTCTTTTGCTTCGAGTCCAGCAGTTTTATTAGTTAGTACTAATGAGCGCAGATTTAAATCATCAGAACTAGGCCCACTTAGATTTAAGTACTCACCAAAATCGTTGTAAATGGCATGTCGTGACTGTCCTTGCAACAAACGGATGGGATTTGGATGTTGTTTGCTTGAATCAAAAATTCCCATTATCTTGTGCTCTTTGGCCTTGTGAATGGCAAGATCACGCACAAGATCATGGACCCGACACTCCAAAACTTGTCCTTCAGCGGACTGTAAACTTATCTGAATCATATTACGATTAATTAGCTCATTCAGATAATCCTCAGCCACATCCTCCATGACTACGCCATCTTCTTCGTCATCTTCTGACACAAATTCTTCAGCAATCCATAACAGCTTTAAGTTGAAAACTTGAATAGCATGGTCTTCCGGGTACCTGGCAAGGTATAGGAAACATTGTCTCATGTGAATAGATAAATCATCATAACTCAAGTTTAGTATATCTTGAATCTCCGAAGACGTGCCCTTTAACTTTCTCCAAAGATGGTTGTTCACATGCGACCAAAACGTGTGCGTCTTCTTTTGCAATAATAGTCCACTGAGGATCACGATTGCAAGTGGTAAACCTCCACATTTATCTACCATCTCATTTCCCAAATTCACCAAATTCGGGGTTGGTTTAGCTCTCTTACTAAACAATCGCCAACTCTCCTCTTCCCTCAAAAAGCGAAGTTCATGAACAAAACATGTATCATGTACACTCTCAGCCACTCTTTTATTGCGTGTGGTTATAATAACTCGACTTCCGTCCTTCTTGTCTGGAAAAGCATTTTGAATCTTTTTCCAAAACTCCATGTGCCATATATCATCAATCACGACAAGATATTGATCACCATCTAGCAGTATCCTTCGTAGGTTCCGCAACAACTCGACCTCTCCCAACATGTTCAATAAATTTTGTTCATGTTTGGGAAGAAAAGGGTATATTATCTTCCTAAGAACATGTGCGATGTCATAATCCTCAGAGACACAAACCCAAGCACGAGTTTTGAAATGGCTCAACTCGCTGGAGTGGTACAACTTATTGGCAAGTGTAGACTTGCCCAATCCCCCCATTCCATGAATGGAAATCAAGCTAAGAGAGGGATCCCCGTTGACAAGTTGAGCCAACAAAGTTTGAGTATCATCCTCAAAGCCAACAACATCTTTCTCGTGGTCAAAGGAAGTTGCTCTAAGCAATGTTCTCTTTCTTCGTTGCAAAGTCTGAGTAGCAACGAGTGTATCGTTGATACGGTATTCGTCTCGCCTATTCTTGATCCCATCGACTCTTTCCTTGAGTGATTTAACGCTCTTACCAATATCAAAAAGTTTGGGTTCTTTCTTGCATTTGCTGATAAATCTCCGCATCCAATTCAGACCACCACCTTGTTTATGAGCTGCATGTGCTTCTTGTTGGGCGTTAAACCTCTCCAAGATGATAACAGCTTCATTCGCAACATCTTTGACGTCACCTATCCATTGGCGGATATGAGCCAAATCTTGTCGTGCTTCTGCTGCATTAATAGAAATGAGCAGGTAGCCCAATTCATTTTTGAGCGACTCTATATCATCTTTCACTCCTGTCCTAATGTTAACTTGTTGCGTAACAAATTCATTAAGTTTTCCAATTGTAAATGATACAACTGCATCAACCATTCTTCTCTGCCCAGTAAAAACCAAAATGTGGCTTAGACTTGAGGGAATTTCACAAATCTTAACACTGCAGATGTTAACACTGCATTAATCACTATAAAAGCATTGACCTATTGACCATTAGAAGGGGGTTGATCGGGTGACATGTAATACAGTTGTAAGTCATTACTCAATTATTAGTTAAATGTAATTGATCAAGTTGATTAATTTTATATTTTTCTTTTCGTCTGCATCTCTGGGGATGTACCTAAAAGGCCAAAAGACCGAACAAACTGCACGTTCCTTGTTGTTACCTGCAGCCTGCTGGTTTGGTTGATTAATTTTAAATTCATCTTAATACAAATATATGAACAACTTGACATATTATGTAGATATAAAAACCAAACTTAACCCACCTAATCAAAATGTCACAAGTCATGACTACTGTATTAGCTGAACAAGTCATTATAAAAGCAAATTGATTTTAACATTTGTTCAGTGGGTTTGCTTCTGGACACTGCATAATTAGTAATCAATGATTAGGACGCATTCAATCAATGATTAACCAAACTAACATCATGATTTCTAGTCATAAATCATACCATAATGGACATGGCAATTAAGAAAAGATTATTGTATTTTTCTAAAACATTTAAGCCCATGGCTGAATGTATACTGGACTGAACAATTCATCACACAAAGGCTTCTTAAAGGCTACGTATACCAGAATTGCTAACTCTTTTAAACTGACATGTGATAAATTGTTCAGTCCGGTATAAAGCTGCTAGAATGAAGAGCTCTAGCATTTATGATGAAGTAAACGTAGCCTTTGAGAAGATATAAACACTATGATAATTTTTTTTTTTAAAAAGGAGGAAAGGACCGTGAGTCCGTGACTATCTTGATCTAACACTGATACCCGAAAGAATCAGGTACTGGAGGAAGAGACGTTATTCGTTGCGGAATCTTGTCCATCTTAATACTATAAACAATATCCATTTGGAAAGCTTTTAAAGAAGGCAGAACTCCATCATCAACTTGAAATACTTCCAGATTGTAGAGATAATCTAATCTCAAGGACTATAGACATGGAAACGCATCTGCACTGCAACCATTTTGTGTCCTACGTAAGCCCCCATATCCAGGCGAAGGGCGGTAAGATTGGACAAACTTCCCAAAGTCAGCATCGGATCATTTGTGAAATAAGTATAGCATAGTACTAAATCAGTGACAGAATCTGGCAGAAAATTTAATTCTGCTTGATCATTTATCCTGCCCATCAACGTGACCCTCTTGAGATGTTTGCAACACGAAAGAGGTTGGATTGTTAAAATAACACTACTACGGAAACACAGGGATAATGTTTGTAGACATTTTAAATTAGCCAAGGACTCCAAACTGTACCCATTTTTTCCATCTCCTCCTCCCTCATCTCTAATAACGAGTGTATGGAGGTTGGTCAAATTAATAGTATCAATCTGGATCCTTTCAGTATACATTATCTGATTTATAGTCTGGAGCTAATTTGTTTGTAGTTTTTTCAGTTTTCCTATACTTAACAGGATTTAATAAACTTTCTCTATACATACTACTACCTGTCAAGCCTAAGAACTTAAGGAGAATCTAGTTTAGTCACCTAATTCTTCTGGTATCCCCTCTGTACATTAACTTCATTAATTATACATTATTTTCTTAAATTACGATAACAAAGTTTTTACATGAGATTTGTTCAATAACCTCATGTAACTTATGTGAGCTCGATTCTCAATCTCTTGTATATATTGAATTGATTTGGTTAACTTAAAATTATTTAATAAAAATAATAAATTGAATTCCAGTTCAAAAATTTTGAGATGTACACTTCTTTTCGCTAAATATATACACTTTCAGAAGGTGTAGAATAAACATCAGCCTATATCCGGGTCTTGCATCTTTGCAAGTTTTTATGTCTTGCATCTTTGCAAGTTTTGTCTTATCCAAATCATAGATATATATTTTTTCCTAGTTTTTTTTTAAAAGTCACATTCCTAGATATGGCAACGTCAAAATCAACGCTGGAGGAATTGTATGCACGATTATCACTGGAGGAAGAGGATGAAGGAGGCGTGGTGGTAGCGACAGAAGAAATAAAAGTACGGATACATATGTACTAGTTGGTCGTTTTATCACTGAAAAGAATGTTAATTTTCATGCAATAAAAAATGTTATGGCTTCACTGTGGCGACCGAAGGAAGGAATGGAGATAATTGACCTGGGAGGACAAAGGTATTCGTTTGTGTTTTATCACATTCTGGATATGCAGAAAGTGTTAGATGGAGGCCCGTGGACGTTTGAACAGAGCTTATTGGTGTACCATCGTCTCAAAGATAATGAAGATCCACATATAGTAAAGCTAGATACCATGGATATTTGGGTCCAGGTATATGATCTCCCAACAGGTTTTGCATCTGAGAACGTGTTTCGTAATATTGGAAATTATGTTGGCTTATTTGTTAAATCAGATCCTGGCAATACCAATGGTGGCTGGAAGTTATATTCGCGTATTCGAGTTACAATGAATGTTGAGAATCCTATTAAACGAAGGATGAAAATAAAGAGGGATGGAGGGGAGTGGAGCTGGATAAATTTCAAGTATGAAAGGCTCAGTTCTTTTTGTTTCGTCTGTGGGGTGCTAGGACATCAAGAACGAGAGTGTGCAATTGTCTATATAAACCCTGATAAAGAAATACTACGGGCATATGGGGGATGGTTGAGGGCATCGACAAGGAATGCAAAGAGTATGAACCTGGGTGCGAAGTGGTTGCGAAATAGTGGAGATAGTAGTCGACCATGGAATGAGGAAACAACAAAATTCAGTCAGGAAACCACCGTGCAGGGCGGCAAAGGGGTGGCAACACGTTTCATGGAAATTGATGGGATCGTGTCCGAGATTCAAGGAGAGATAGGAGGAATTAAGGTGGTGCCAAAAAATCAGGTAACAAACTTGGATAATGAAGATACAGTGAATCAATTAGCTGATAAGGTGGGAAGGGAGAAAATTAAGGAAAATATGGTTGTAGTTGATTCAAAAAGAAAACGTGTGGAAAATGACAGTGGAATGGGCTTGGATAATGATGAGAACTTAAATGGGCTTGTCAATGTAGACGGGTCAAAAAACTTGTTAGAGGCGGGTCCTGTGGTGCAGGCCCGCCTAAGCCAATGAGTCTCCTAGCTTGGAACTGCCGTGGGCTGGCCAACCCACGTGCAGTACGTTTCTTACGGGATTTGGTATCGCAAATCAGGCCTAGCTTTATTTTTTTATCTGAAACAAAAGTTAAAAATAAAACACAGTAGCTACAGTTTGTAAGAAGATAAGTTTCATGGGATGTTACAATGTTGATTCTCAGGGTACGGGCGGAGGTTTAGCATTGATGTGGAAAAATGAGTGTGATGTAGTAATAAAAGATAGTTGTGCTCACTATATTGATTTTGAGGTGACTATTGAGCAAGTAGGGCGTTGGAGATACACTGGATATTATGGATGTCCGGAGAGAGATAGAAGACAAGTTTCTTGGGATATGTTACGGGAGTTATCGTTGAGGTCTAGTCTCCCATGGTGCATAATCGGAGACTTTAATGATATTATGTTAGCTGATGAAAAATGGGGGGGATGGGTGCATCCTAGGAGGCTTATAGATGGGTTCACGAAGGCTGTTAATGATTGCCAGTTGATGGATTTGGGTTTCATCGGTAATATGTTTACTTGGGAGAAGTCACGGGGTACAGATAGGTGGATCCAGGAGAGATTGGATCGAGGTTTAGCAAATAGAAATTAGAAGGAGTTATTCCCGTTAGCAAGTGTAACGATGATGGAAGTCTCGACATCGGATCAGTTACCGCTACACCTTCAGCTAAACAAGAAAGTGTATGTGCCCAAGGTTCACAGGTTTCGGTTCGAAAATATGTGGGTGAAAGAAAAAGACTGCTTGCATATTATTCAACAATGCTGGCAAGAAATAGAGAATCACAGCATTACAGAAAAGATAAGGTATTGCAGTTTAAAACTTGAAGAGTGGGGAGGTGGATTGGTAAAGACGTTTAAGGTAAAGATCAAGGAATATAAACAAAGAATGCGGAAGTTGCGGTCGAGAAGGGATGAACGGGGAATTAACGAATACAATAAGGTAAGATGGGAATACCTAAATTTATTGGAGAAGCAGGAAGTGTATTGGCATCAAAGAGCTAAGCAGTTTTGGCTGCAAAATGGTGATAAAAATACTCGGTTTTTTCATCAGTCTGTATCATCGAGGCGGTCAAACAATAGTATAACTGGATTACAGGATAAACATGGAATTTGGAGAGAGGAGGAGGAGGATGTTCAAAGCACTATTGTGGACTACTTTCAAAATTTGTTCACGACCACAGGAGGTACAGATGAGATTTTGACACGCAACGAGAAAGTTCCCCAGGTAACAGAAGAAGAAAACCAAGCACTACTGCAAGATGTGACTACTGAGGAAGTCAGGGAAGCAATTTTTTCCATACACCCTGAAAAATCACCGGGTATGGATGGGTTAAATCCGGGATTTTTTCAAGTGTTTTGGAATATAGTGGGTAACGATATAACAGAAGTGTGTAGGAAATTCTTTGCTACGGGAGAGCTACCAATAGATGTTAATCGTACCATAGTGTGCCTTATTCCAAAGGTCAAGAAACCAAAACAAATGACAGAGTTGAGGCCGATTTCACTCTGTAATGTTGTCATGCGAATTGTTTCAAAGGTAATGGCTAACAGGGTCAGACCGTGCCTGGAACATCTTATATCTGATAAACAAAGTGCCTTCATTAAGGGACGTTTGTTGACATACAATGCTTTGTTGGCGTACGAGATTAATCATTGTATTAAGCGACGTACACAAGGGAAACATGGTCTTGCAGGGTTGAAGCTAGATATCTCTAAAGCTTACGATCGCCTTGAGTGGAGATATATTGAAGGAATGCTCAGCAAATTTGGTTTTAATAATGTGTGGTGCCAGAGAGTGATGGATTGCATAAAATCTGTCAGATATAGTTTTGTGAATAATGGAAAAAATTTCGGGGATGTACATCCGGGAAGAGGCATACGGCAGGGGGATCCTTTTTCCCCATACATCTATATACTGTGCGCAGAGGGATTGAGCTCTATTATAAGACGTCATGAGGAGGTAGGCCTGTTGCAGGGTGTGTCGATAGCAAGCCGTGTATTTCACACCTTCTTTTTGCCGACGATTGCTATATGTTTTTCCGAGCAAGAGTAGCAGAAGCCAGAACGGTGAAAAGGATTCTAGGGCGATATGAAGCCTTTTCTGGTCAAACAGTAAATTTTGGCAAGTCAAGTATCATTTTTAGTCCTAACACAACGAGTATGGATAGAGCGGAGGTCTGTCAAAGTCTGCAAGTGAATGAGGTCCAAGATCCAGGAAGGTATCTAGGTATGCCTATGAATGTGGGGAGAAAGAAAGTTTCTGTTTTTCATTTCTTAACAGATAAGGTAAAAAAGAAAATCCAGGCTTGGGGAACTAAGTCGATTTCGAAGGCAGGTAAGTGTACACTTCTAAAAGCAGTAGTACAATGTATACCAAATTTTTGGATGAACTTATTTCTATTGCCCAATGAAGTTTGTGAAGGTATAGAAGTGCAGATGAATGGCTTTTGGTGGGGATATGGGCAAAACAATCGGGGAATTAAATGGAAAACTTGGCAAAGACTTTGTGTCATGAAGGAAGCAGGTGGGCTTGGGTTCAAAGACTTGCGAAAGTTTAACATATCTATGTTGGCAAAACAGGGATGGAGGCTTCTAAACAATGATAACCAATTAGTCACAAGATGTATGAAGGCTAAGTACTTTCCGAACGGAGATTTCTTGACAGCAAAGCTAGGACAAAACCCAAGTTTCATGTGGAGGAGTATTTTGGCCGCACAAGAGGTGGTTATTAAAGGATGTAGGAAACGTATAGGAGATGGCAGTCAAACCGAAGTCTGGAAGGTGCCTTGGCTTCCATGTGCAGAAAACGGGTTCATGACTACGGTAATGCCCATACATTTGGAGAATAATAGAGTTTGTAATTTTATGCAGATTGATCAAAGGAAGTGGGATGAAGACGTGTTGAGTGATATATGCAATGAAAGGGATAGAGAACTTATAAGAAGAATTCCGTTAACAGAACGACAGAATAATGATGATTGGCTATGGTTCCCGGATGAGCAGGGCTGCTTTACGGTGAAGAACTGCTATAGACTAATACAGGGTGAGGTTGAAGCTCCATATGCAACTTTCTGGAGGAAAGTGTGGAACTTAAAATTGCCAGGTAAAGTTACCTTCTTTTTGTGGCGAGTCTGCTCTTTTTGCTTGCCTACTATGGTACGCCTGGCTTCACGAAGAATGCAGGTAGACTCGGTCTGTCAATGGTGTCGTTTGCACCAGGAAACAAACATACATATTTTATTTGAGTGTACATTAGCAGCTGCAGTGTGGAATGAAGTGGGTTTGCAAGGGAAATTCTCCATGTCTCCAGGGGATAGTGTATTTGATGTAATTTGTAAAGTTTTTGAGCAGTGCAACAGGGAACAATGTACGACGTTTGCCATGGTGTCTTGGAGTCTATGGAACAGGCGAAACAGGTGGATTTGGGAGAAAGTAAACATGTCCATTTTTGGGGTAAAAGCAGCTGCGTTTAACTTACTAGCTGATTGGAAGAAAGCTCAAGAACAGCAAGGGAGTATGCAGAATGTTCGAGGGACGTCGGCTGTGATGAAGAGATGGGAAAAGCCGCAATTGTCATGGGTTAAAATCAACATTGATGCTGCTCTATTTGCTGATATTAATTGTATTGGTTTTGGCAATGTTGTGCGAGGTCACGATGGGCAGTTTATCATGGCTAGAAGTAAGAGGCAGAGTGTGATGGTTCAACCAAAGGAAGCGGAAGCGGAAGCATTATGCTTAAAGGATGCTCTATTATGGTTGAAAAATCACAGGTTTCAGAGGTGTGTGTTCGAAACTGACTCGCAAATTCTGGATCGAGCATGCAAGGGAGGGGTTGGTAGGTCCTTATTTCATACAATTGTTAATGATTGTATTGAGCTATTTAAACACTTTGCAGAAGTGTTAGTTTGTTTTGTAAGCAGATCTGCGAATAGGGTTGCTCATGATTTAAACTCGTGTATATCAACTTCATTTCTTGTAAATTGAGTCTAGTAGTTGTATCGGTTATTGCTAACATATTCCGGTTAATTAGCTCATTCACATAATCCTCAGCTACATCCTCCATGTCTACTCCATGTTCTTCGTCTGCTTCTGATATGAATTCCTCTGCAATCCATAACAGCTTTAAATTGAAAACATCAATTACATAGTCTTCTGGAAATCTTCCAATGTATAGAAAACATTCTCTCAGTCGGAAAGACAAGTCGTCATAACTTAAGTTTAGTATTTCTTGTATCTCCGAAGACTTGCCTTTCAACTTTCTCCAAAGATGGTCCTTCACATTTGACCAAAACGTGTATGTCTTCTTTTGCTGTAATAGCCCACTCAGGATCACGATTGCAAGTGGCAGACCCCCACATTTATCTACCATCTCCTTGCCTAATATCTCAAGGTTCGGGGTTGGTCTTGCTCTCTTACGGAATAGATTCCAGCTCTCGTCTTCTCTTAAAAAACGGAGTTCATGAACAAAACAAGCGTCATCTACACCCTCAGCCACTATTTTATTACGAGTGGTGAAAATGACTCTACTACCATTTTTCTTGTCTGGAAAAGCATTTTTAATCTGTTTCCAAACCTGTACATCCCATATATCATCAATCACGGCAAAATAGGGATCACCGTCTAGCAGGAGCTTCCGCAGGTGCCGCAACAACACGACCTCTTCCATCTCGTTCAAAAACGATTCTTTCTCATGTTCGTTGAAAGACTTTATTAACTTCTTCAGAACATGTGTGATACTATAATCCTCGGAGACACAGACCCATGCACGTCTTTTAAAGTGGTACAACTTACTAGCAAGTGTAGACTTGCCCAACCCCCCCATTCCTTGAATGGAAATCAAACTAAGGGATGGGTCCCCATTGGAAAGTTGATCCAGTAGAGTCTGAACGTCATCCTCCAAACCAACCACGTCCTCTTCGTGGTCAAAGGAAGCTGCTCTTAGCAATGTTCTCTTTCCCAATAACATATACTACACCCTTGTCAAGCACTTGGAAAAGTAAACAAGCTTTAATTAGTGAATGATTAGCTCAGCGAAACAAAAATCATCCAAATTGGGAAGTTCATTCTGTACTGCCAAGGTAGTACAATATTACTAATCTTGTTTTGTAGTACAAATTAACAACTACCCAGCAGAATATATAAATGTCATTTCTCCACCAAAAATTGGGAACCAGTTATATGCCGTATAAACTTGCAATCAGTTTCAGTGAAAAGAATTTACAAGTTAAAAAATAGAAATGAGCGAGTTCATTTTTAACGGTGATAAGTACTGCATTTTGAACAAGTTAAAAAATAGAATTGAATAGAGAATGGGTTTTTTCTCTTTGCTCTTGCCGAGTGTCAATTGTGTATCATACAAGGTGCCTACGTACCCATTTATATAGGGATCAAGCCTCACGTAGTTCTTGGAGAACAAGTCATTGAATAAGCCCATTCAGTCCAAGCCCATAAAATAGTCAGGATTTATGTTCCCATAAATAACACAAGGATTATCAATCCACCTCATGTTCCTATAAATAGTTCCAAGGATCATCAATCCTTCTCAAGTTCCCATAAATAATCCGGTTTTCACACGTTTTCCTACAATCTCGCGGCATCTCCGCATTTATTCCCATGATTGTAGGTCTGTCCCGTGTCAACCAAGAAACATCCCATAAACAGGAATTTCCATATTTTGGGCTTCACCCACGATGCGAACTGGCCAGGCTCGCATCGCACAAAACATATGAAAATTACCCTTTCGTAGTTTAAGTGGTGCGAGCTCACCTTTGTTCAATTATTCTTATTTCTGATAAGTAACACGAGCCCATTACTTCATAATGGTGAGAGCCCATAAACTTATAGCGAGGGTTGATAAATAAAGACGCGAGCCCATCAAAGTGAACTTATAACGAAGCGAGCCCGATTATGATGCGACCCCTTGTCAAGGTGGGGACTCATAACGAAGCGAGCCCACCATACTTAGAAGGGTTTTGGGCTCAACATAGCTTCATGATGCGAGCCCTAATTCCAGTTCACACCAATCTCCAAAATATAATTCATTCTCTAGGCCCAAATCACTTAGGGACCTGCCTAGGGCCCGTTACCGAAAATCCAGTATAACACATTTTAACCCCCTGAAGTTATCAAAAGTTAATTTTTCAGAAAAGATTAATGTCGCAAATAATCATGTAAATGTAGGGATTGAGGAAGGTGAGATGTACCTGGACAACTCCCCTGCAACTGCACATGAATTGGAATAATTTGTACTTTCCTGCCTTGAGATGATGGAGGACATCCAGCTCAGTAAAATAGCATTTCCCAGGTAAAGCACCAAATGCTGCTGAAACATTTGAGTTTAAAGCAAAACCATGGTGAGATATAGAGATTAGTTTTGTGACTCTGAGATCTTGTACCATGTTAGTATAACCGTTCTCTTAAATTTCAAGATGTTACGGAAAAAACTTACCATGATCTTATATTATTCTATAGCAGACATATGTTTGTCTAAATTATTTGGACTCTCCTATGTGGAGATCCCAGAAAATTCCATTTTTACTTATCAAAGAGCAGAGCTTACAAGTTCAAAGCAGAATTACAGTACTATGCTCGCATTACATTGTTTCTGATTACAATATTTACGTCTGGTTACTATTGACAGTGGCATTGGGTTAATTCATTAAGCATCCATACATAGGCACAAAAAACTACTCCTTTCGTCCCATTCATTTCTTTACACTTTCATTTTTGGAATGTTCCATCCATTTCTTTACATTCCAAAACTTTTCAAAAATAGTAAAATTTTATAATATAAAAATCAACTACTTCCACTATTTTCCTCCACTTTCCTTACTTTATACCTTAAATATTGACGGGTCCAGCCACTTTACTCCTTTTTCTTACTTTTTCTTCTGCTTTACTTATATTTTTTGACCTCCGTACCCAACTCAAATGTAAACAATTGGGCGGGACGGAGAGAGTATATGAGTACTTAATATCTTATACTACACCCTTGTCAAGCACTTGGAAAAGTAAACAAGCTTTAATTAGTGAATGATTAGCTCAGCGAAACAAAAATCATCCAAATTGGGAAGTTCATTCTGTACTGCCAAGGTAGTACAATATTACTAATCTTGTTTTGTAGTACAAATTAACAACTACCCAGCAGAATATATAAATGTCATTTCTCCACCAAAAATTGGGAACCAGTTATATGCCGTATAAACTTGCAATCAGTTTCAGTGAAAAGAATTTACAAGTTAAAAAATAGAAATGAGCGAGTTCATTTTTAACGGTGATAAGTACTGCATTTTGAACAAGTTCCGCAGCCTTGGAGGACATAAAATCCGCAGCTTTTGTTCACAAATTCTTGACTTGTATCAATTGTGTCATTAGTAATGTATACAAACTTGAAGCAATATCCATGACTAAAATTACAGCAAGTTGTATGAAGTTGAACCTGGAAGAAGTTCAAGTTGATGAAGGAGCTCTGCCTTCTTTAAAAGCTTTTGAAACATACGATACAGATCTGATGGATAAGATTCCACAACGAATAACGTCTCTTCCGTCAGTGCCTCATTTTTGGGAATAATCACTGTTATGTAATTTTATCGTTTTTGTGTATTGTAGCAGACTCCCAGAGGATATGTTTTTCAAATCATTTTAATGTTAAAAATCTCGTGCGGGTTTTAAAATTGTTTTTTGACCTTTTAGCCCTTAAAGTTGGACAATTTATACCCATTAGTCCTAAAACTTTAAAGTAGTACATTTTAGCCCATGAAGTACTCATTAAAGTCCAATTAACCCTTATACCGGTACCGATTAATTTTTTTTAAACCGGTATAAATCGGATGGGTAAAACAGACATTCGACATTTAGTCAATGTACCGGTATAAGGGTTAATTGGACCTCTACGGGTACTTCAGGGGCTAGAATGAATACTTTTGGTAACTTCAGGGGCAAAAATGAATACTTTTGGTAAAGGAATATTTTTGGTTACACCAGTGAGTATTTTTTTTTAGCAGTCACGCATGTCTCTTTCATGTATAGTAGTCATGAATACATCAAATCATTATTTGATTTTTCTAATCATCTACTCTTCATCATTGTTATCACTGAGAACGATTATGCGTCCGATTGGAAGAAGTTTTTGCAACCTTCTTGTTCCAAAATATATTGTTGAAGGAATACATTGAAGAATTTGATGCTTTTTCCTAGGCATCCCACGCTAAACACATTCAACGAAACTATAGATGGTAATTTTTCTATAGAGTCATTAGTTGCATCTCTAAAAGCCACCGTACCTGTTTTTATTTTGTGCCTTCCAAAGATTCAAGAAAGATATCTAAGTTGTTGATTGTATATCGGTATTTAAAAACTCAGATTCCTCCAAGTACACGAACAACGTTGTTCTGTGTGTTGTAGACAAGAAAATTAGTACCAGATATGATGCATCCTTTATATGGTTCAACCATGATTTTTGGCATGTCAAATTCAATTATAAACAGTTTCTTTTCACTGATATGACTCATGTTAATGAGAGTACCATCCGGCAGGTCTCTGTTCCAAGTAAATCTTCGAAATTTCCATTTTCTTCACTGTTTTAAGTTTAAACGTCACTAATTAGTATGAAATTTGCACTTATTTTTCATGCCTCTAACAGAATTGTACCCAGGCGGCCTTTCTTAGGTCAAATATCTCTTATAAACAAGTAGGAGTTACCAAATTTACAACCAATATGTTAACTCATCACTCATGTTTTAAAAGTAGTATGTGCCTAATGAGTAAATCATGATTTCTATCTACCTCTTTACAAATATGCAATTTTACACTTACCATCTATTCAAACCAAAATCATCAAACTATAGACTCATCCCATATAAGTCTCTTTACAAATATGCATGTAATTCTCTTTACATACCAACATATCGGAAGAAACTATTATGCATATTCTTGTACTTTTTGATGTTTTTTGTGTACTTACACGAAGTGCCGGGGACATCGTGATTTGAAATTACATATTATGATTCTTGAAATGAAAAGATAAAGTCAATATATGAACAAATAATATCTTTAAATCTTTGCAAGATTTTCTAAAGTTCATTAAATGAGTTGAGTAGGTTGTGATGTAACCAAAAATATTCATTTACCAAAAGTATTCATTTTGTTGTTAGGAGAATTTCGTACAACAGTGTGTTGGAGGTTTATGGAAAGTTGTGGCTGGACTTGTATGACGACTCCTCAGAAATTGAATAGAGAATGGGCTTTTTCTCTTTGCTCTTGCCGAGTGTCAATTGTGTATCATACAAGGTGCCTCCGTACCCATTTATATAGGGATCAAGCCTCACGTAGTTCTTGGAGAACAAGTCATTGAATAAGCCCATTCAGTCCAAGCCCATAAAATAGTCAGGATTTATGTTCCCATAAATAACACAAGGATTATCAATCCACCTCATGTTCCCATAAATAGTTCCAAGGATCATCAATCCTTCTCAAGTTCCCATAAATAATCCGGTTTTCACACGTTTTCCTACAATCTCGCGGCATCTCCGCATTTCTTCCCATGATTGTAGGTCTGTCCCGTGTCAACCAAGAAACATCCCATAAACAGGAATTTCCATATTTTGGGCTTCACCCACGATGCGAACTGGCCAGGCTCGCATCGCACAAAACATATGAAAATTACCCTTTCGTAGTTTAAGTGGTGCGAGCTCACCTTTGTTCAATTATTCTTATTTCTGATAAGTAACACGAGCCCATTACTTCATAATGGTGAGAGCCCATAAACTTATAGCGAGGGTTGATAAATAAAGACGCGAGCCCATCAAAGTGAACTCATAACGAAGCGAGCCCGATTATGATGCGACCCCTTGTCAAGGTGGGGACTCATAACGAAGCGAGCCCACCATACTTAGAAGGGTTTTGGGCTCAACATAGCTTCATGATGCGAGCCCTAATTCCAGTTCACACCAATCTCCAAAATATAATTCATTCTCTAGGCCCAAATCACTTAGGGACCTGCCTAGGGCCCGTTACCGAAAATCCAGTATAACAACTACCCCCCAAAATTCCTTAGTAATCTTAGATAAGGAATTTTTCATTTGCTTCAATTAACACGATGCGAGGATGATTTCCAGCTCGCATAATATCCAGCTCGCATAGCATCCAGACGCGTGTTCACCCAACCGTTTGACAGCTGTTCATAAAAAGACGTGTCATCCATTCAAATTCGGACACGTGTCTCTTGTATTCTCTCTCCTATCCTCTATAAATACCTCAAAATTTCATTTCATAAGTTCATTTTATCAGAAACAGCAAAGAAACTCTGTCCAATTTGCTAAAGGATCAAACACGGCGAGAATTATTATAACTTCCCGGCGTTCGTCTGCAACTTCATCAAGTTCCTCAAGTTCATCCTCTAATCCTTCCCAAAGTGAGTTTTTAATCTCAAAAACCTTCTTTCATATGTATTTTTTTATGTTTCTATAATGCACAATTGTTCGAACTTGGCAAGTTGCGAACTGAGTTCCCTTATAGAAGCGAACTCACACCACGGTTCGAGCTGAACCTGGTACTATATTAAAACGAGGCCTCTGTTCGCATCGAACAGTAGCCCCAATTGTCCATGCGAGGCGAGAACACTTAGGATTCGTTAATACCCTTTTTCTTCTTATTTTTAGGGGCACACACTAATTTTCACCATCTTTTTCAGATGTCGAGTGCGACCCCATCTCCGTCTGCCGGTTCACTCAAAACTCCGAGCCCGACTCATTCTTCTGCGACCCCATCTCCCTTGAATCAGTATCCTCCCGAACTCAGGGGTTCCAAGGAGTTCCAACGCGAGCTGACATCCATCTCAGGTCGTTTAAGTCAGCCCATCTCTCCCAATTCAGCCATCACTCCTGAAGGGGCTGCCAACATCGCACGGGTAGAAAGTGCGATGCGAGCTAGTGGCTCCAGTTCGTTGGGACTTCAGCTCGATCCCAACTCCACACCAGAAGACTATAATAGGGAGAAAAATTTATATTCTTGGAGAAACAAGAAAACAGGACCAAGTGTCCCCAGCCCGTTTGATCTTGATGATCTTTTCAATCGTCCATTACCGCCCATGAGCGAAGAGGAGGCCAATGCTCGCATCAATCAATTGCTTCAAGAAAGAAAGGCAAAGCTTCGCCTCGGCCAAGATTCTGCTCATGTTCCTATTGAGATTTCAGAGTCGTCCACAGATAACTCTCTAGGGAGTGCTTTTTATGCCAAACGTAAGGGCAAAGCTGTGGCTCGCATCGCATCTCCCCAAGATGAGTTTGATCAAGATGACAAAGACGAGGTCACCAGTTCACACTGGTCCTATGACAGCCCTGCTAGCGAGGAGGTAGCAGATGTATCAAAAGAGATTGATTTTTGTAACTACACCTACGTCCCCGAACCGTCCCCTGTTCCATACGAACCTGTCAAACAACCCGAGCTCGAAGGGGTGGTCTTTCTTAAGAAGCGAATAATTCCTGATGGCGATGAGAGCTCGTCTGCTTTCCACGAGGACGGTAAGATTTTAGCTTGCCGGGACATGTCTACCTCGATGACTGATGACTCTCTACGCGACCTCGTAGAGCAGTTTAGGCCAGAGGGTCGTATTATCCTGCCCGCACCGCATATGAGGTGCTATCATTTTAATCATCCGGAAAATGGAGGACGGGCACCTCGCATGGTTCTTTCAGCTTTCCTGTTGAAGCTGGGCATTTCTGCACCTCTTCATCCTTTTATTCAAGAAATTTTAGAGTACTACGGGCTCGCACCGCTACAAATTAACCCTAACGGGTACAGGTCTGCTATTGCTTTGTACATTCTCTACAAAAAACAAGGCTACCCTACTCTCACCGCAAGGCAGCTGGGATATTTCTTAAATTTGAAGCACTCGGCCGAGTTTGGCTACTTCTACCTTTCAGTATGGCCTTACTATAACAAGAAAAAGTTAATCTACGGGGGCCCAAGCAACTCAGGCAAATGGAAGGACCCTTTCTTCTATGTTCACGAAGTTCCCCGAGTTCAAACTCATTTTTACTACGACCCTGGTAAGTACTTTATTTGAGCTCGCATCGTTTCTTCGTCGTCTCGCATCGTTCTTTTGAGCTCGCATCGTTCTTATAGTTTATTTCTATTCACAGAACCCCCCGTGAGAACGTCTTTGCAAGGTCAGGAGAAGGTTAACGCTGATAACCTTCTAAAGATCCCCGTTTCTGAACGCAACATTAGAAAATTGATTACAACTGCTAACCTTGTCGAGTATGGCTTTTTAAAAGAAGGGACTAGGTTGACCCCTAGCAAAAAGTCTAAAAAAAGAAAAGGTAAGTTCCCGTCGACGCGAGCCCTCAGCTCGCATCGTTACTTTATTTCTAGCACTTTTATTTATTGTACTAACTCTTTTATCCTCGTTTTATTTCAGGAATGGCAATTTCTCCTCCTCCCTTTCTGGACGAGCCAGAGGTCCAGATTCGCACCGTTCCTTCCGGCAGCCAGGCCGGTTCGCACGCGGAGGGCTCTAATAAGGTTATTCGTACAAAAGAGATCCCTCCCCGAAAAGCCACTCTCACAGAATATTTGGCTACTGGGGGGGTCTCTCCTCTGAAGAGGAAGAACAAGCATGCCAAGGACTCTGCTCCAGAGCTTGATGTTGTGAAGCGGGCTCGCAAGGATCTACCCCCAACTCCTCAAGGAAACGTCGTGGCGAGTACACTGGTGCGTCTTGGAGCCCCACACGTTTCTGAGAGTGACCTAAGGGCATGGACCTCGGGCTCGTTCGAGGCCAACAACGATGCCCTCTCTAAAGCCACTGCTGAGGTTTTTATAAGGTAGATCAATAGGCATAGGGAGCTTCGCTCGATGGGCCAGGCCTCTGCCCGCTTGGATAAGGATAACAGAATCTTGAAGACAAAGCTTGATGAAGCGAGGAGAGCCAATGTGGCCTTGGTTGAGGAGTCGAAACAAAGTATTCTCGATGCGACCACAAGTCTCGAGAAGGACTTGCGCGAGGCTAACGCACTTGTGGAGAAAATGAAGGGAGAACATTCTGTTGCTCTAACTGATGCTACCTCTGAGATCAATGCTCTAAAAGTCCAAGTTGCTGATGCCGAAGCTAAAATGGCTGCCCAGGATGCTGAATTTGAGGCCAAGTTCTCAATGTTAGAGGCGAGCCGGGTTGAAGAGGTCAGGGATGCAAAGGCCCTAGGGTCCAAGAACTTCATGAAGGGCTTCATGTCGAAGATCCCTGAGTTCGATTGGAGTCCTTTGGGTGCAGCCACTGTTGCCTATCTGAAAAGCTGTGAAGAGAGATGGAGGAGGAGGCTACTGAGAGGGCTCGCATCGCAGACGAGGCCCAGCCCGAACTGGAAGCTCAACCGTTCCAAGAAACCAATGAGGAGACTCCTCAAACTTAAGTTCATTTCAATTACTTTCTTTTGGGGATGCGGGCACCCCGTTTGCCTCGCAATCTGTAAACATTTGTCAATCTCGGTCCCATAATACTTAACATTTTATCAAGTATTTTTTGTGTTCGCTCCTGATTTTGCATATTTTTTTTTTGTCTTTGTTTTGCTTTACACATTAATTGTTTTGAATGCACAACTTCCATCAGGTTCACCTCGCATGGGACTACTATGCCTGTTCATGCGAGGTTCCACCTCGCATCATAGTTAGTCCCACTTCGCACAAAGTTCCACCTCGCACAAGTTCCAGTTCAGAGAGGGCTCGCCTCGCACGAGCTATTTTTGCATAATTGATGGGCCGAGGCCCAATCCAATGTTCTAAAAAAGAAAGTAAAATTTATTTAGTGCTCAATAAACTTCAACTTTATTTAGATAATAAAAACCTCCATCTTCTTAAATAATAACAGACCTAGACTTATTACATTGTATGCCAAGGGGAGGTGCCTATATGACACTACCCCCCGAGACTTAGGATAAATATCAATGCATGCTAAGTCTTAAATAGATAGAAACTACTGATAATATCTCCTCAAGTGCTCAGCATTCCAAGCCCTTGGTATGAGCTTTCCTCGTATGTCATTGAGATGATAAGTTCCCTCCCATAGAACTGATTTGATCTGATATGGGCCTTCCCAATTTGCCCCAAACACTCCATGATTAACTACCTTAGTGTTAGGCATGACTCGACGGAGAACCAAGTCCCCTACCCGGAAAGGTCGGGCTCTCACCTTGCGGTTATAATGCCTGGCAGTCCTCTGGTGATATGCTAGCAGTCTTGCTTGGGAATCAACCCTTGTTTCTTCAATCATGTCCAAGTAAAGACGATGATTCTTCTCACTATTCTCTGGGTCATAATGAGCTCTCCTAAAAGATCCAGCTCCCACTTCCACCGGGACCATAGCCTCACATCCATACACCAAGGAGAATGGGGTCTCACCCGTTGTGGTTCGGGGAGTGGTGTTATAAGACCATAAGACTTGTGGGAGCTCCTCTGGCCAATTTCCCTTCGCATCCTCTAGCTTTGCCTTCAGTGTGTGCTTCAAAATTTTGTTGATTGCCTCGGTCTGACCATTCGTCTGTGGATGGCTCACTGCACTGAAACTCTTCAGATTTCCTAACCGATCACAAAATTCTCTCATCTCCTTACTGTCAAACTGTTTACCATTATCTGAGATCAACTTGTAGGGTATTCCAAATCGACAAACAATAGCCCTATACACAAAATCAATGAGCTTCTTTGCGGTTATTGTGGCTAAGGGCTCGGCCTCTGCCCACTTAGTGAAATAATCCACCGCAACCACAGCGTACTTCACACTTCCTTTAACCTTAGGTAGTTCTCCAATCAAATCTATCCCCCACATGGCAAAGGGCCAAGGGCTCATGAGTGAGGTTAAAGGTGCCACCGGGTTGTTATGAAAATTTGCATACCTTTGGCACTTGTCACAAGTTCTAGCAAACTCAAAAGCATCTTTCTTGAGAGACGGCCAGTAGTATCCTTGTCGGAGTATCTTTTGTGCCAATGAGCTACCCCCCGAGTGATTACCACAGATACCTTCATGAACTTCCCTTAGTATATAGTTGCACTCGTCTCCATCAACACACTTGAGTAGGGGCACATTGAAGCCTCTCCTATATAAGTCTCCATCATATATTGCATACCTTGCAGCCATATATCGCATACGTCGTGCTTCATTCTTGTCATCTGGTAACACACCATCTTTGATATATGCTAAGAGTGGAGACATCCATGTAGCTTGTTCTGCCACAACCATTAGCTCTTCCTCTGGCACACTAGGCCTCCTCTGTATTTCCAAGGGCGTTGACCCTAACAGAGTGGTCTCACGACGCGACCCGAACTTAGCAAGCTCGTCTGCCGTCTCATTTTGGCCTCGAGGGATGAGCTCCAGGCTGACTTCATGAAATAACTTGATCAACCTCTCTGCACAACGCAAATACAACTCCGTTCTAGGCCCTCGTGCCTGATACCCCCCATTTATCTGGTATACTACAATCATGGAGTCACTAAAAGCGTTAAGGTTTTCCACCTTGAGTTCCAATGCCAACTTAAATCCATTGATCAAGGCCTCGTACTCAGCATCATTGTTTGTTGCATGAAAAGTGAAGTGAACAGCCCTCTTCACCCTACATCCTTCTGGGCTCACCAATTCGAATCCCGCTCCGGCTCCATCTCCATTAGATGCCCCATCAACATATAAGCTCCACCAAGGGGCACTATTCTGATTTTCCTCCATTGGCCCTTCTGGACAAATTTGCAAGGCCCTAGGGTCCTCTTCTATTTGAGTTGGGAATTCCAACACAAAATCCGCCAGAGCTTGTCCTTTAATTGCGACCCGAGGCTTATACTCCACATCAAACTGCCCTAACTCGACGACCCATTTCAACATCCTTCCTGAAGTTTCTGGTTTGTGCAACACTTGCCTAAGAGGATACGCTGTTCTCACCTCGATCTTATGAGCTTGGAAGTAGGGACGAAGCTTCCTTGAGGCGAGGATTAGAGCATACACCAGCTTTTCCATGTTCAAGTACCGAGTTTCTGCACCGACTAGCCTTTTGCTCATATAGTATATCGGTAGCTGAGCATCGCCTTCTTCTCGCACTAGCACCGCACTCACCGCATACTCCGACACAGCCAAATAAAGCACCAGTACCTCCCCTTGCTGCGGGTTAGACAATAGAGGTGGTGTGCTCAAATGTTTTTTGATATTTTGAAAGGCCTCTTCGCATTCCTCTGTCCATTGAAAATTCTTGCCCACCTTCTTAATAGCCTTAAAGAACTCTTGGCACTTGTCAGAAGATTTTGAGACAAATCTGTTCAACGCCGCAATTCTTCCTGTGAGACTCTGCACATCCCTCACCCTGCGAGGTGATCTCATCTCCATTAGAGCCTTGATCTTAGCCGGGTTAGCTTCAATTCCTCGATGGTTGACAATAAACCCCAGGAATTTCCCCGACTCTACCCCAAACACACATTTTTGGGGGTTGAGCTTCATTCTGTAGATACGCAAGATAGTGAACATTTCTGCCAAGTGCTGAATGTGGTCCTTGGCCTCCTTCGATTTTACAAGCATGTCATCAACATATACCTCCATTGTCTTCCCGATGTGGTCTTTAAACATCTTATTCACCAATCGCTGATAAGTTGCTCCCGCATTAACCAACCCGAAAGGCATCCCGATATAACAGTAGAGGCCTCGATCAGTGATGAACGAAGTGTGTTCTTGATCTGGCCCATACATAGGAATTTGATTATAGCCCGAGTAAGCGTCCATGAAGCTTAACAATGCGTGTCCTGCAGTGGCATCTACAAGCTGATCGATACGAGGAAGTGGGAAGCTATCTTTTGGACACGCTTTGTTCAAATCGGTGAAATCAACGCAGGTTCTCCACTTCCCATTCGGCTTCTTTACCAACACGGGATTAGCCAACCAAGTTGGGTAGAATGACTCCTTGATGAGCCCGACTTCCATTAATCTGTCCACCTCTTCTCTAAGGGCCTCGGCTCTCTCTCCGCTAATAGGTCTTCTCTTCTGCCTTGTTCCCTTCTTGCTGGGGTCCAAGTTCAACCTGTGGCACATCACTTCTGGGTCGATCCCTACCATGTCAGCGTGAGACCATGCAAACACATCCAGGTTCTCCTTGAGGAATGAGACTAGGTTGTTTCTCATTTCGGGGCCGAGGTTTGCTCCAATCCTCAAAACTTTAGTCGAGTCGTTTGGGTCCACCAAGATAGGAATGATATCCTCGAATGTTCCAGCTCCGTCTGGTAGGGGAGGCATTCTTGGGTCCAAATCAACATCAACGCTTCTATCCATGCTAGGCTCTCCTACTTCAGTAACAACAAGATGGTCCCTATTATTGATGAACAACTCCGGTGTTTCTTGGTGGATGTTCCCTTCTGTTGTAATGGTGACCTCTCGGGAGACTCCAGTCGGCAAGTTTATCAGAATTGAGGTCTCTTTCTTCACCCATTTGCCTTTATTCAACCTAGCGGCCATCTGTTCTGGGCTCTCCTCATCATCACTAGCCTCCTCTACTATCCCTTCCTGCAGTGTCATTATGGGTTGAGAGCTCCTCTATAGATATCATGTTACAAACATCTGGCATGAGAGTGTCCACACGCTTCCTTTTCTTCTCCTCACCATCTTCCACGGGCTCTTGTTCCCTAAAGTCTGCCACTTCTCGTTGAACATCTAACTTCTCTGCCCCTTTCACGGCTTGGTTGTAGCATACTCTTGAGTCATATTGGCATCCCTTCACTTGTCCGATGCCTGAAGGAGTTGGAAATTTCATGGTTAAGTGATAGACAGAGGTAACTACCCTCATCTCCCTAAGGAGCGGTCTCCCGATGATGGCGTTATAAGCAAACGGCTGGTCCACCACAGTAAAAGTGACAATTTGTGTGGCCACGTAGGGGTTGTCTCCCAAACTGACCGGTAGTTGGATTGTTCCCCGAATTCCTACTGAAGCCCCGGTGAACCCGTAGAGCTGGTTTCCGCTTGAGGCCAACTCTCTGTCCAGGAATCCAAGTCTTTTGTAAGTGTCGTAGGTCAAGACATTTACAGCGCTCCCATTGTCCACCAGCACCCGATATATATTAGTAGACCCGATTTTTATCCTTACCACAAGAGCATCAGCATGAGGATGGTGTACCCATTTGGCATCTTCTTCACTAAACATGATTTCATCTTTCTCTTTTGCGAACAGATAAGGAGGCCTTTGTTCAAGACGATGAACATTGGTTAGAGGACGGTCCTTCGCCTCTCGAGCATATCTCTCCATGGCCTTCTTGCTATCTCCTCCCACGTGAGGC
Organism: Heracleum sosnowskyi; assembly: GCA_030848705.1. Taxonomy (NCBI): domain Eukaryota; kingdom Viridiplantae; phylum Streptophyta; class Magnoliopsida; order Apiales; family Apiaceae; genus Heracleum; species Heracleum sosnowskyi. The sequence continues at coordinate 19,178,312 of CM061237.1, forward strand.
CCTCCAATTATAACATGAATGCTACCTGCCCTGTCAGTCCTCTCCTTGTCACCATCTTTTGCTATTGGGGGTGGAGGAGGCACCTGATGGTACTCAGATTTATGCTTCCGTACTTCCTTCACGACCCATTCCGTTAGCTTCCCCTGTCGAATCAGATTCTCAATCTCATCCTTTAGCTGTCGGCAATCTGCCGTATGATGTCCCGTGGACTCATGGTAAGCACAGTATTTAGAGGTGTCCCTTTTACTATATTCCGTCAGAGGGGTGGCCTTCTTGAATACCCCCTTCCCAGCATAAGTGGCATATATATGATCAATGGAAGCCACCAAAGGGGTATGATTCTGCCATTTGGTTGTGTAAGGCCTTCCAGTCTCTTTATTTTCCTTGGTCTTGTTAAACTTCTTTGGGCTAGGGCTCCTTCTGAAAGTCTTTCTCCTTTCTTCTGGGCTAGAAGACCTCCCTCTCTTCTCCATCCTTCGGCCACTGCTTCTTAGATCTCTCATAGATTTTTCTACCCTTTTGTGAGGCTCCGATTGTTCATAAAATTCGGCCAAAGTTTCCGGTTCTCTAGCCTGTAGAGTCTTCCAGAATTTAGAGCCCTCCCTCAATCCAGCGATTAGGAAATTCTTCTGGGCTTCTTCAGTTGCTCCTCGGACTCTAGGAACTTCAGCATTAAATCGCATGAAATAATCCTGCAGAGACTCTGTCTCTCCCTGCTTAATGTTTGCAAGGGTAGCAACCGGGGGGGGCATAGTGAAGAGTGGACTGAAATTGCCTTAATAATAGATCTCCCAACTGTCTCCACGTGCTAATGCTAGCTGGTCCTAACTTAGTAAACCACTGTTGGGCACTCCCCCTTAACGAGGCAGCGAATAACCGACAACGAGTTAGGTCAGGCACCTGGTAGACCTCCATCTCGGTATTGAAACGGGCCAAGTATTCAGTAGGATCCGCATCTCCATTGAAGGCAAGCTCGAGGTTGCTTCTAAATGCCGGGGGCAGAGGGGACATCCTTATTGCAGTAGTGAAAGGAGATGGGGCCGTTGCAGGGGGTGGGGCTCTCTTCTCATGTTCCATCTGCGTCAGCAGGCGTCTCAAATCACCAACCCTTAGGTCTCCAATCCTCTCGTTAGACCCCTCCCTGCTAGAATGGTGGGGGGAAGCCCTCTCCCTTCGCTCCCTTCTATGAGTTCGAGGCGGAGTCCTCTCCCTTCGCTCTGTTCTAGGCGGAGTCCTCTCCCTTCGCTCTGTTCTAGGCGGAGTCCTCTCCCTTCGCTCTGTTCTAGGCGGAGTCCTTCGCTCTGTTCTAGGCGGAGTCCTCTCCCTTCGCTCTGTTCTAGGTGGAGTCCTCTCCCTTTGCTCTGTTCTAGGCGGAGTCCTCTCTGGCGCCTCCTTCCGAGATTTAGATTTTTCCAATCTAAGCCTTAGATCGTGCTCGGTTAGCTTCTTCCCAATTCGATCCAAAACACTAGTAGATCTAGCCTCGGACGAAGTTGGCTCATGCCGCGGCTCGCTCGGAGCCTGGCTGCCTCGCTCCTCCTGGCTTGGAGATATCTCATCCGTCTCAAGAGACCCGGCTTTCTTTAGTCCATCAGCTACCTCGTCGAACTCGTGTATGAGTTTTTTAGAGGTTTTATCCTTCTTGTCCCTAGTGCCCTTGAGCCTTCGAGCCTTCCTCTTCGCATTCTTGATTGAGTTCTGCTCGACCTTAGCTAGCCGGGCGTTCATAGCTTTGAATTGGAGCTCGATCCCCTCGAGGTAGCCTAAGACCTTCTGGCCATCTAGTGTAACTGGTGCGACTTGAGGCATGACAGGGGTGGTTTTACGAGGTGAGCCCTCTCCCTGGGGTGGTGGATCCGTCCTCGCTCCTTGTGGTGTGGTATCCTTCTTATGCTCCATCCCCTTGTCACCGTCCTTGTTGTTCTTCGACATCCTTCTCCTTAAGATGTAGTGCTCAATGAGGCCCCTCCTTCTAGCGCCAATTGTTGTTAGGAGAATTTCGTACAACAGTGTGTTGGAGGTTTATGGAAAGTTGTGGCTGGACTTGTATGATGACTCCTCAGAAATTGAATAGAGAATGGGTTTTTTCTCTTTGCTCTTGCCGAGTGTCAATTGTGTATCATACAAGGTGCCTACGTACCCATTTATATAGGGATCAAGCCTCACGTAGTTCTTGGAGAACAAGTCATTGAATAAGCCCATTCAGTCCAAGCCCATAAAATAGTCAGGATTTATGTTCCCATAAATAACACAAGGATTATCAATCCACCTCATGTTCCTATAAATAGTTCCAAGGATCATCAATCCTTCTCAAGTTCCCATAAATAATCCGGTTTTCACACGTTTTCCTACAATCTCGCGGCATCTCCGCATTTATTCCCATGATTGTAGGTCTGTCCCGTGTCAACCAAGAAACATCCCATAAACAGGAATTTCCATATTTTGAGCTTCACCCACGATGCGAACTGGCCAGGCTCGCATCGCACAAAACATATGAAAATTACCCTTTCGTAGTTTAAGTGGTGCGAGCTCACCTTTGTTCAATTATTCTTATTTCTGATAAGTAACACGAGCCCATTACTTCATAATGGTGAGAGCCCATAAACTTATAGCGAGGGTTGATAAATAAAGACGCGAGCCCATCAAAGTGAACTTATAACGAAGCGAGCCCGATTATGATGCGACCCCTTGTCAAGGTGGGGACTCATAACGAAGCGAGCCCACCATACTTAGAAGGGTTTTGGGCTCAACATAGCTTCATGATGCGAGCCCTAATTCCAGTTCACACCAATCTCCAAAATATAATTCATTCTCTAGGCCCAAATCACTTAGGGACCTGCCTAGGGCCCGTTACCGAAAATCCAGTATAACACATTTTAACCCCCTGAAGTTATCAAAAGTTAATTTTTCAGAAAAGATTAATGTCGCAAATAATCATGTAAATGTAGGGATTGAGGAAGGTGAGATGTACCTGGACAACTCCCCTGCAACTGCACATGAATTGGAATAATTTGTACTTTCCTGCCTTGAGATGATGGAGGACATCCAGCTCAGTAAAATAGCATTTCCCAGGTAAAGCACCAAATGCTGCTGAAACATTTGAGTTTAAAGCAAAACCATGGTGAGATATAGAGATTAGTTTTGTGACTCTGAGATCTTGTACCATGTTAGTATAACCGTTCTCTTAAATTTCAAGATGTTACGGAAAAAACTTACCATGATCTTATATTATTCTATAGCAGACATATGTTTGTCTAAATTATTTGGACTCTCCTATGTGGAGATCCCAGAAAATTCCATTTTTACTTATCAAAGAGCAGAGCTTACAAGTTCAAAGCAGAATTACAGCACTATGCTCGCATTACATTGTTTCTGATTACAATATTTACGTCTGGTTACTATTGACAGTGGCATTGGGTTAATTCATTAAGCATCCATACATAGGCACAAAAAACTACTCCTTTCGTCCCATTCATTTCTTTACACTTTCATTTTTGGAATGTTCCATCCATTTCTTTACATTCCAAAACTTTTCAAAAATAGTAAAATTTTATAATATAAAAATCAACTACTTCCACTATTTTCCTCCACTTTCCTTACTTTATAACTTAAATATTGACGGGTCCAGCCACTTTACTCCTTTTTCTTACTTTTTCTTCTGCTTTACTTATATTTTTTGACCTCCGTACCCAACTCAAATGTAAACAATTGGACGGGACGGAGAGAGTATATGAGTACTTAATATCTTATACTACACCCTTGTCAAGCACTTGGAAAAGTAAACAAGCTTTAATTAGTGAATGATTAGCTCAGCGAAACAAAAATCATCCAAATTGGGAAGTTCATTCTGTACTGCCAAGGTAGTACAATATTACTAATCTTGTTTTGTAGTACAAATTAACAACTACCCAGCAGAATATATAAATGTCATTTCTCCACCAAAAATTGGGAACCAGTTATATGCCGTATAAACTTGCTTGCAATCAGTTTCAGTGAAAAGAATTTACAAGTTAAAAAATAGAAATGAGCGAGTTCATTTTTAACGGTGATAAGTACTGCATTTTGAACAAGTTCCGCAGCCTTGGAGGACATAAAATACGCAGCTTTTGTTCACAAATTCTTGACTTGTATCAATTGTGTCATTAGTAATGTATACAAACTTGAAGCAATATCCATGACTAAAATTACAGCAAGTTGTATGTCAAATGTTTTGATTTTTAATTGACTAATTCACAACAGATTGTTATATCATGTATGTGATATTTGACTCTATCCAAACAACCAGCTTCTGCTCATCCTAGGGGCTTAACGGTCACAGCTCTATCTTATTTTGCAGTATCTTATTACTATATCTTTTCTAAAGTATGTGTTCCTGATCTAAAGTGCCTCAAAACTAGATAAAACTGCTTAACTGTTGGTGTCGCTTCACTGTATGGAATCTTGAACCATTTCTGTCCTAGTTACGAAAGTTTTGTTGGTAAAAAGCTCATGCAGATTGGAGGATTGATCTTCGCCAAAGCAAGGATTGACGACGGAAGGATCCACAACCCATCTCCACAGATCAAACCTGATGCAACAGCAGGGACCATCAAACTAGCCTTATTGCTATTTAGCTTATGCCATACAAATACAACCAAGCTCCCCATACACATGTCAATGGCAAAGTAGGCCCCGACAAGGAAGGGCACGGCCATGGCCATCGGAAGTGGTACCCATTTTGAAACGTTTTTGGGTGAAGTGTCTCTCAGCAAGTTGGCCAGTATAGCAAATGTGAAAAAACCATAACAAAGTTGCAAACAATGTTGGGGCAGCGCGGAGAAACCTTCGACTCCTAGAATTGCCATGTTTCTGTATATGATTGCGTAGGGAGCTTTATAGTCTCCATCTGGATTCCCAACATCAAAAGCCTTGTAGAAGAGAAAAAATACAATAGGAGCTACTACACAACCAATAGCAGTTCCAATAGCTTGGCTTAAAAGCATTGAGCGAGGAGAAGTGAGAGTAAGGTGCCCCGTCTTGAAATCATGCATCAAATCAGAGGATATTGATACAATAGATTTTATAAGACCACAGCCAACAAGCCCTGCAACTACACCATTGTCTTTACCGGATAAAGCTGCTAGAATAAAGAGGGCTACTTTCCCATAATTGTAGGCCATGTTCATGTCAGTGAGACCAGCACCATAGGCATTGCAGAAGCTAAGAGATGGTGCAATAACATAGGCAACAAGAACAAAATACCACTTCAGCTCTGGAAACATTATAGGGATGATGATGATGGAGATCACAGAAAGTAGAACATAGCCACTGCAGGCAATCCATAATGGGATGCTCTCTCTTATGAATACTTCATTCCGCTGAAGTTCATCAATGGGATGTTTGCCATCATCTGAGGCTGGGAAGAAACTGACTTTGTTAGTTAAGGTTAAAATTTAAATGTTCAATTTCAAAAATAGGGTAACCTCTCTACTCTATAAATTTAAACAACCAATAGATTAAGAATACTATTCAAAGTTATCTACTTACATATTTTGTTAGTCTTTTTGTTCATACTGGTACGAATGCTTATACTTGTAAAGTATAGTATCTTGAGGAAATTGTAAAGCCCGTCTCCTAAAATAAGAGCGATAGAAATGAAAACCTGCAATCAAGGGCATTCTTTACCTGTTAATATCACTCATGACCATTATGGGCAATAAAAATTAAATTTCACTTCTTCCTCACTGACCTTGTATCCATTAAGGCTCTTCATGCTGCTTTCAGGCAGTGTCTTTGGAAACCAAACACCTTTTTGCTCACCAATGAGTGGCCACATTAGTCCCCACGAGAGCACAGCTCCAAGAAGTAAAGACAAGTTCACAAGATGGGAACAGATCATTCCAGCTCCAATATATGTCATGCTAAAATCGAAATAAAATCTGAGTGGCAAAATTAATCATATCAGTGATCAGTGAAAAATAATTATTCCAATTATAATTAGTAATTGCAAAGAACAGAGTGATTTACGCACGTTTGCCTCCAGGCTCTTAATCCAAATGTAGGGAAGTTAACAAATCCACACTGGATTCCACCAGAGTAGAACCACTGAAAGAATCCCCAGAGGAAGCTGATTGAGAAGAATTTCGTAAAGCCATGAACCTGCTTCCTGCAAGTATACTAACATTGAATATTTAGTTGTCCTGGCCAACATATAATCTAAGCTCTAAACTCGGAAGGCAACATATGTGATTATGAATACATACCTGGCCATCTTGTCCCCCTTAGGAGTATGAAATCCGTTAATGAGTACTGCAGTAGCGGTGCCACTAGGGTAACTTAGTTTGTAGTCTATTACCATAATCTGTAGAACATAAACATGATAATTCACAATTAGGAAACCGCCAAGGCGCCACGTGTTTCATCTATTACAGTACTACAGTAAAGGTCAACGTACTTGAGATACCACTAGTGTAGCTAAATAGATTTTTGTGAAGATAGCAGTTAAATTTAAGTTTCTACCTTTCGCAGAGGTACCAAGGCCAAAAGCCCAACAAAACTGCTAACAAAGAGAAATCCAGTCATCCAACCGACCGCAGGTTCCTTGTAACTACCTGGTGAATTCCCAAGTGTGTCGATACCTGCTTGCTCGTATGTATTCTTGTTCAATCCCAACAGATAAGAACCAAACCCACCTACAATGAGAAAAGTATGAATCAACTGCTGTCTGGTTATATTTATAAATACTTCCTCCATTTGAATATTAGAGAGCTTTTCAAAAACGACTGCTCTTCATCCAAACTGATGATATTGAACAACTAGGGCGTCATTATGATTGTGGCTTCACAGTGACCAATCTTCCTAGAATAATGGATGGCAAAATTAATAACTTCAAGCAATTCTACAGACCAGAATCAGATACATGTGTCTATTGTACATTCCTAGTTCTGGAACGCTAACGTTACATGTATCTGAGTTGGGACCAAGGACTAATTGTTTATGGCCTTAAGCCAACAAGTATATGGTAAATTTACCAAAAGGTGAACTGTCAACAGCAGAAAACAGTAACATACCATAATATACTAGTAAAGTACCAATTACCAAAGAATGAAATCTTAAAAGGGAACTAGATAAACATATGTCCTGATGCATTAAATCCTTGTTCCGAGTATAATAATACAAAATTAACACACTCAAACTCAAAAAAATGCTGATGTTACTTAGCAAAAAAACATATGGTGATGTTCCGCTTTATGAAATTTAGCCTACAAAGTCATAAGAGTCATAAGACCACCTACAAACACCAGTAACGGTACTTATAACCAGTCTCAGTAATATAAATAACTGATTTGTATTAAAACAACAAATTAGTTAAAATTTGAATTAGCACCTGCATATATGTACATATAGGAGGAATCAATCAAATGAACTCACCTCCAACAGAAATACTATAACACGCAACCGCACAAGTCTGAATGATTGTATTCTCTTGTCTAGTAAATGGTGACGAAACATATCCAGCCTTATGAAGTAGCTTTGTCCAAGTTCTAATAAGAACAAAGGCAAGCAAAGCAGCTGAAACATTGAGATTAGGCACAAGTCCAGTGGTGAGATTGAGCTTCATAACTATCACACTATAAATGATCCCAATAGCTATACTAGCAACAATCCCTCGAATCGTAATGTGAGTTGTCCATGGAGGCAATCTCTTCACATCCTCTACCTCATTTTGTACCTCTCCCAATTCATCATTCTCAATCTCATTACTTATTTCCATTCCATTGCCCCCCATTAATAAAGTTCCAAACTTTTTATCTGTAATAATTCAGGTTATTTTAACAAAAAGTTCATAAACTTTAGGAACAGTCTACAGATTCTAAAATAAAATAACTAAAGAAAATAAGAAATGCAAAAACAAGTGATTCTCACCTGATTAAAAAACCTTCTTTGTTGGAAAAAGATTGAATCTTTAACAAACTTTATCAAGATAATTCTTGTATCTTCAATTCAAGAAGCATTTAACAAAACCCCATTTCACAACAAGCTCCCAAGATAAATTCTTGAATACCCAACTCAAATTATGTCAAATACAATAGTGTAAGCATGCATATATATACTATTCTTGCATAAAGGTGAGAACTTTACCAATCAATAAGAGGCCAGCAAGCTCATTGAATAGTCTTTACTAAAAAGATAATGATCTTGTACTGCAAAAAATTGTACTACACATAAATTAGAAGGTATGTAGTACTTGTTGCAGCACAATCAAAAGTGACATTTTTGGTGAACAACTGGTGGGCTAGAATTGAATTGAGTACGTTCCCACTGACCCTTTTGTGTATTTTTTTTCTGTAAGTATAATGTATGTATCTTGGAGATGTAGGTACATATGGGAAGGATAGTGATGTAATGGAAAGATTTGAAAGACTTTTGGTTGGAATGTGGACATCATTGAATTCAGTAATAAAGGAGTTTGGTTTTTTGGCGTGTGTTGGAAACATGGTGCATCGAAATTCGAGATGTCTTTTTTATCCTCTTACAGTGGCATTTATGATTTATGAGATCGAAAGATTTTGTTGACTTTATTACATGTTCCAAGCTCAATCTTGGTCTAATAACGGAATTTCACTTTCTGCACCCACTTTGAATAGTTGACATTCAATTTTTTCCACACCATTAAAAAAGAATTTGATAGCTTAATTAGTATTATTATTTGAATAAATTTATTTAATTCAACAAAAAATAGTTTAACAACAATAATTTTAGTTATATAATCGAACATCCTAAAATGTACCAAAATGTTAAACCTCAAATATATTTTTTTTATAGAAGATAGAGGTGATGAGTGGATAGATCACTTGCTTGATATATGTTTTTGCATTCACTTTAAAAGTATGATAAATTTTCGTTTATAGTTAAAGGATAAGTGTCATATTTTGCTATTTAAATGTAATATATTTGTCAAAACTCGAATCAAAAGCAAAGCTGACTGATATTTTAGAAAGGCAGGTAGAAGAACTTTCTAACATCCACTTATTTTTGGATTCTTTTGATTTTTGTAATGACCGGAGTTGATTAGGTTCCATTTGAGTTCCACTTGCGAGGGTAAAGTTACCATCTGTTTTTGGGATGAAAGTAAAGACTCTAAACAAGAGGTGTCCCGTTAAAGAATAGTTGGAATAACTTAATTTTAGTCAATCTAGTTTTTGAACATAATAAATGCAGTTGTTTAAGCTTATATAATTGGTTAACTGCATAATAATTTTCCAATAAAAATTATTAATCTGGATTTCTCATCTGATTATTATTGGTCGTTTCCACACGAAGAATATGAACATGCATGCATTAATATGATCACCATTAATTAAAACATATCATTTGTAATTTGGGATCAATTTTATGATCTATTTTAATACCTCTCATATTGCTCAAAACTTTAATATGGTTGAAATTATAGTAAAATTAAAAAAAATATTTAAAATAAATAATCAAAAAAGAGTACATACTAATGATAATTTTACGAATCATGAAAAACTTATAATAATTTGTTTTGAATCCTATATGATATGGGCTAAAAATAACCCTAGATATGTAATTAATGATATATTAATTAGACCTAGTTCGGTCCAAGAATTAGGCCCGATAAAAGGCCCGAAACCCTAATCATTCATTAATTTCGTAATTAATGAATAGGGAAAATATACAGCTCATAAAAAGAGTCCAAATTATGGCAAATTGGTCAAAGAAGGATCCAGAATCCCAATTAAAGGCAATTAATGAGTCATAGCCTTTATCGACAAGGAAAAGACTTATCCTGCAAGCAATACAATGTTTATCCAATATCAAAAAGGAGACTTATTCGCTAAGACTCCTAAACATACCATAAATACTAGGCTCCAGACGCCTATATAAGGTCCCTGATCCTACAATCAGAACTACGTCTTGGCTTGATTCTCAATAACGAATTGAGATACGTAGGCATCTTGTGAGGACCGATTTAGTCTCGAAACACAAGTGCAGCCATTAAAGCTCGAAGCTCTCTAACCCTAGCATTAAATTCGCAAGCTCAGTTTTTAATCCATAACACTATAATAGTTTAATTCTATATTTCCAGTAATTATTATAGATATTTGTTTTTAATTTCACTATAACTAGTTTACTAAGCCGCGCTTCGCAGCGGCCTTTAAATAATTTTTCTATTTTATTTTAAAATATTTTGCAAAAAAATATTTTTAAATGGAATAAATAATTATAAATATTTTTAAATAAATGAAATAATGATATAATATACTATCGTAATTATAACTGGATAAGCTAAAATGTTGTTTAAAACATGTCATGGTCGTGTTTTCATTTTATTTTTTTTATAACTCAGAATTTCACTAATGAAAAAAAATGACAAAGCAACATACAATCCAGACCACTGAATAATCAAAGGACTCGAACCAGACTTAGGCTACCAGAGAGAAAACACCACTTAAAATACAAGATACAGAACAAAAATCAAGGCTACACGCCTACACCTGCTAAAAACCAAATACGCTAACAACCCCAGCAACCAACACGAAACTCAACCCTCACCTACATGCTTACTTAGTAGAACTACCAAAATCTTTAGCATTAGACTCCACTCCTCGCATTTGAATAACTCCACCAGAAATCTTACCACTGCTCTTACGTCCATCTTCAGAGTTAGGAGAGGTTGCACCAACCTCGCTGCCACCTAACTCCTCAGCTATACTCGAAGCTATATTCGATAAAATCCCAGATTTCTCAAACCCACCACCCATCGCAGATTCTTCCCTCTTGATTGGAGAACCAATTTTAATACCTTTTCATTTCATGCTTTGATAATTTTGCAAAGGTCCTGATCAGTACCAAATAATTAATTAAAAAGATCTAAGGCCGAATCAATACCTATCAACATTAAAACTGAAAAAGATAAATAAAAGAAAAACTTTATGTGATAATCAAGCTTACAAAATTTTGTTTTGAAAAAATTTTAAACATCCAAAGAAAAGGTAACAAATAATCAAAATAATGAATGAATTAAGATTATAAGTCGAAACCATTATTACAAGTATAATTATTCATACCTTCGACTCATCTTTATAGCCTCGGATCCACCTATAAACACATCGGCATCACATCAAGATAACGAAAGCAGAAGTTATTAATATTAAAAAAGGCAAAATTTTTAAAAAATATAAAAAAAAAAAATTAGAGCGAGGTAAGAGGCGCACTTCATAGTCCCCTCTCTCCTTATTGATCCATGCTTTCGTTATTGATCCATGTCTTCACTCAATCAACAGTAATTGTGGATAACTTCGTCTATATCATTAGAATACAAACTAAAGTTATAAGATAGAAAACAAAATTAATATGTAGCATGCTCATGCAAATTTACACACTTCTAAGACAAATAAACAAAAAGCAAAGCGTACAAGAAAAAGTGTAGAACACAATTAACATAGTTTACATGTATATTTATACTATTAATTTGTACGAAGTATTAAAGGTAATTAATTATTTACCTAGTGATTTCTTTATTTGGTATACAAGACCGATATAAGTATAGAAATATCATATATATGAAAGTTTTGTATAAAAACGGCAAGAGTTATCTCCTTTGTATAAGTATAATTGATTGTATATTTAGTTTCCACCATCAGTAAAGATTTTAAAGACAATAATATTAAAATTGTATATTTAATTTTCTTCATCACTAAAGATTTTAAAGACAATAATATTAAAAATTTATATTTAATTTCCTTCATTAGTAAAGATTTAAAAGACAATAAAGATATTTTCTAATAAAAAAGACCGATCTAAGTATGGAAATATCAAATATACGAAAATTTTGTATTAAAACGGCAATAGTTATCTCATTTGTATAAGTATAATTGATTGAATATTTAGTTTCCTTCATCAGTAAAGATTCTAAAGACAATAATATTAAAATAGTATATTTAATTTCCTTCATTAGTAAAGATTTTAAATGCAAACATATTAACATTGTATTAATGCAAGAATATTATATGTTTCATCTATTAGTAAGCATTTAAAAGGTAATTGAGTTTTTTTTGAATTTTTAATATTATTAATTCAAAAAATTGAGAAAATTAGAAAAATAAAACGAAGCGATCTGAGAGCGCCACCTCACCGCCCCTGTCTTCTCCTTTATATAATAGTATTGATTTCAAACTTAAATATGGATACTAAATTTAAAAATGAATTATGTAGAAATTTATAATACACAAATTTTAAAATTTTCACTAAAATTAGTGGTATTGAATTTAAAATATTAAATAATAATTTTAATTTTAATTTTAGAGAATTCTCACCTGGCTCATATAACGTAAAGATAATTCAAAATATGCACGAGAGTATTATTGTTATTACATAAAATTATATTTATTTATAAAAGTCACACTTTTTTATATTACAAAACATCCTAATTATATTAGGCTAAGGTTGACCTTAGGGGCTTTTTTCTCATAGGGAAATATAAGAAGACTAGTATTTAAGCCCGCGGTGCTGTGCGCTGAAAAATAAAAAAATTATTTCAAGATATATAGAAATGTTCTAATAATATACATTAAGACATATCAAAACATGTTTAAATAATTAATAAAAATAAATATTTTAAACATGAAATTAAATTTTCTTATGAGCGATATTGCGATTGTGATATGGACTACTTTTTTTGTCCTTGTCCGGCTTTTTTTTTCTTTTTTCTTAACTTTTGGGAATTGATTTAGTTCCAAAATTCCGTCACTATTTGTTGATTTTGAAATCAGTGTTGTAAATTAAATAAATTTGGAAATAGGAATGAATAATTGGAACACATATGTGGTGCCCCTTTGAATTTTATAAATTTAAATTAAAGTGAAATACATTAATATTAGTTTCAAAATATTTAAAGTAGTGGCTGTAGTTATTTTCTTATCTTTTATGTTTAAAAATAATTATTTTGGCTTGTTTTTTTGGTTAAATTCAAAAATATTTAAGTGAAACTTATGATTATTTTTTATATAAATCTAAGAATCTAAAATTATATTTTTAAATATGTTTTAACATTTGAAATTTCAATGTTTTTAAATCAAAATCATTTTTTGAATTCCTGTAATCATAAGACTAAATCTAAAAAAGGCATTATTACCTTTTGTGCAAATCACCATTATTTTTTATATGAAAGTAAACTTAACTTTATCGTTAATAAACTGTTTATTTTGTTTAGCAAAAAAAAACTGCATACTTTATAACTTAAATTATGTTTATAACAAATCTTCTAGACCCAATCTTAGCCCAGGTCTCGAATCCTAGAAAAAATTGAATTTAGACAGATATTTGTTCTTAAGAACATATTAATTCTATTAACTTATTTTATAAAAGAACTGTATAAACATTTCAGTGAGTAACCTTTTTTATATATTATTAAAAATAACCTAATTTTAATATTTATAAATTACATTATCGGCATCGAACAATAAACACAACAAAATAAAAATGAATTTAGATATAATTTATTCTTAAAAATACATTTATTTCATTCAGTAATTTGAAAAATGATTTTTATGTATTTAAATAGGTAAACATCTTTTATGTATTCATAAATTAGAAGTGCTTATATACATTTTATAATAAAATTTGATATTTATAACTATTCCTCGGCCTCGTCTTTGGCGCGACCTCGAACACTTTATAGTAATAAAATAACAAATAAATTTAAATAACTTTTGGTTTCTCGTTGTGTATTTTATCCATATTTTTTTCAATTAATATATGTATAAGAAACTTCCCCAGTACCATCGTGATACATCCTCGGTACTATTGTCGTCCTCAAATCCTATATTAACAATTAACCTTAAATCAAAAGTAACACCACTGTAAAATCATAGAAAATAGTGAAACTACAAAAAATGAAAAGCCTGGCTTGAAAAAAAGTAAAAGTTCTGCTTGTAAAATACATTATCTTCTGGCTATGCCAGCATCCCTCTTCCGAGCTCATGAATTCAGTACTTATAGGATCTGTCAGGAGCTAACCGAGGGTATATACTGGATAATATTCAAATTGTCTTAGTAATTTACAATAACTTCTTCGATGATCCCTCAAACTTTACATACTCCTAAAATAAAATTTTGCATATTAAATAACTCAAAAGTATGATTGAATTTAATAAACCTAGTATATAACACTGTATGTGAATCTAGAAACCACAAAATCAAAATGTACTTCAGTTACATCAGAACTCAAAAGAACTCCACCAAAATTCAAAGATGGCAGTCTAATATTTCATACCAGAAAGATATACTAAATTGTAGCTGACACACCTTAACAATTGCCAGGAACATCCAACATCTATTTAACAAAATAATTTAGCAAAAAAAACTCAGCAGGACTCAATCTAATTTCATTCGTACTCTACAAAAACAAACTGCTAAAACCCAAGATACTAAAAATATCAACACTTGTGTTCACTCACAATTCCTGGATATGATATCCATATATGCTGTATAATGTATGCACCGGACATTATACCATCCATACAAAGGAGATGAGTTATGACTTTGTTCATTTTCATCAGCAAACTGTTCATAAAAACATATCACGACCAAATAATTTGGATTCGGTGCCGAAAAATGATTGAAACAATAAAGGAGGCATATATGCTCAACATATAAGTTTAATCTCATGGTAAAAAGACTTGCAATTAAATAAAATCAACAACAAATGTATTATACTGATTAACCATCAAATCAAACAACTTTGGAACAGATGCATGGAAGTATGTCCTGTTTATCCAGTGATCAAATGCTCCGGATAAGAATCAATTTGTCTTTCGAGGTGCACTAACTATGAACAGAATGTCAATAAGGTTCAATGGTGCTTAACTACTTCAAAATTAACTTTTACTTTTTAATCCCTAAAAGTCTCGAGACCTTTTGTTCCTTATCAAATACATCAGTTTTAATTTTTTGTATAAGACCCAGAAGATAGACAAAAATAAGGTGGATGTTTATTTCACATTTTCACCTTAATTTAGCTAAGCCTCCGCAATGAAATAGTATGTCACTTGCCTGTGTTCCAAAAGCATGAGAGAAGTTCTAGCCAAGGTTATGGCTGCCTGGCTGATTCTAGCTTGCAGAGCCTTACGATCACCCATCATAGCTTCAATTTTATAAGTCTTAGCAGCACCAGAAAATGTTTCGACTTTGGATTTTCGACCTGCAATGACAGGTATTGCAGCTTGCTCATAAGCAAACTCTGAATAAATATAAATCATCTGTAGTGCCTACACTTCAAAAACCTCAACACTTTAGTGCAAAGATACCTCAACACTGCCCAAGGCATCTGATACATGCAAGAGAATGTGTGTTGGTTTGTCTGCATAGCCCCCGAGTAAACATAAGAAAATTATCAAATTTAGGCAGTGATTAAAGCTATCTAACCAAGAGCAGAGGCAAAGCTTATCCCATTTATAAATTGAAAAAAGAACAAAAACAAAATGCAACTAATTAGACCAAAACTCATGAAACAAAAATAAAATAAAATAAGAAAACAGTCACAAATTTTTTCAAGAAAGTCAGAAAAAATCCAAGATTCAAAATCAAAACTCCCAAAATTGCACTAACTTGCTTTACTCATCATCCTAGGCGCTCTCACCCTCGCCTTAGCTAATGTAGTCACAAACTCCACGGCTAAATACTAAACCTCAATGTACTGCAGTTTAGCAATTTATATGCGCCTACTGATGAAGCAAAGTCATTAAAGACTAAAGTGGTTATAGTTAAAAATCATAGCATGCCCATTTCAAGAAAGAAGAAATATACACATACAAAAAACAAACAAAATACAAAACAAATAATTGAGATTTCAAACGTAAAAAACTCAGTCTGGTTCTCATTCTAAATCCTTCTAACAATTGGTGGGATGAGTTCTATCTGCAATAAAAAAGAACGACTGATGAGTGAAGTTATATAATCTCGAAAATAATGGCAAATAAATAAGGAGAGAAGAAGATGAATTGGATTAGAAGTAGAATCATTAATCTTTATCTCATCTTCAATCCATCAAACTGTTTGTATAATAAAAAATCAAATCCAACAAAATTTTATAGGAAGTAAATGATTTTACCCCAGCAAAGATCGTCTACTTACTGAAACATACCAAAATAAAGTAAAATATTTATGAGATGAAAAGAAACGTGAATCTTAACAAACAACACAGTGAAATGAATGATAGTTCCAACTTATATATACTTGTGCAACAGACCGTGAAAAAATACAACCCCAAAGCTCATATATAAACTTGATTGTAACACCCAGAGCCTCAGCCATCTCAGAATTAACCCTCCCTTTCATGCCTTGACACAATAGCCACCAGCTTCGCTAAACAATCTCTGAACACATACCTGAAGCCAAAACTCCATTCTTTATCAAAAAAAGCTGCATCTTAGACATATTTATAGTCTTTGTATAGATTCTAGCCAACCACACTGTTATAAAATATTGAACTTAAACATTAAAATAGACACTTAAACAAAAAAAACAATTCAAGTAAGAAACCTAAATTTCCATTAGACAAATGTGCTCATATGATAATTTCGTAATTGGAATGTACGTGAACTACCCAACCTTTTACTTGAGGAAACAACAACTACAATTACAATTTTTTTAATTATTTTTGAACTTCAATAAAGAACAATCCAGAGAAAACTAAACTCATATGAAATACAATTGAAACACCATAGATGAATACCACATAATTGGACTTCATTCTTCAAAATTAACAATTCTCAGTTCTAAGTTAACCCGTGAATAAGTAGTGAGATCACCATATATCTTGAATATGAGTCCCCGACTCATTCTCTTATGTGAGCTTCATAACAAAGTCCCCGCCACATAAAATATAAACTGAGACAAAGTCATGTACATAGAGTAAGGGGAGGATAATCAAAATTAATCTCTGGATTTATAAAGGTAACCAATATTAATATCTAAATTATGGTCTGCTTCATAACAAAACATCAAAACATCAGACAATCATGTTCTCAACAACGAATCAAAAGAGATATTTATCAGAACCGTAGTTACTCTTATCTGTCCATGACTCTTAGACTCTTGCGTATATTTGGTCAAGAAAAACTACTGATTAACACATGAAATATGTAGAAAGAATCCATATAATTGTGTTGTTTTGATAAAGAAGTTGAATCAGACCTCTCGTGGTCCTAGATATTCCTCTGATTCAAGCATAAAAACAACTTGACCCATTATTAGTCTTTTTCAGAATCTATTTAACACACCTCTAAACATCCAACATGACTTATAATAGGATGCCCTTCTTCGGACATATCTACAACACCTCTGAATGGGGTCATAATGCTCTTCATTGAGACACATAGTAATTACAACAATTAAACAACTATATAAAATTCAGAATGTTAGAAAAGTAAAAATAATCAGAATAAGCATTATAATCATCCAAACAATAATTAATAACCAATGAAAAGTTATTAAATTCCAATATTTACGGACCATTAGCATTGTTTATCACCCTCAAACATGGTCAAAACAAACAACTTAAAACTAAAAATCACAAATGTAATTCAATTTATAATTTTTCTATTCGAATTGTGTTAAAGACTTTACTAAAGTTGAGTTGTTTCCATATAAGTATGACAGCTGTCAAGTTTGGGTCATACTTGTCTTTGTTCCAAACTCCTTCAAACGGCGGTCCCTTGCATCTAAGAATTTGAATCGCATAAACATTAAATCATAGCACATTGATTTGAAGTAAGAAGAAATATCACGCAAGAAGAAATATAATGTACAAAAGAATATGAAACAGACAATCATCAATACCTTAAAAATGGAGCCTGGTAAATTAATTTGATGCAGCAATCCATATTGTTCTCATGCTAAATCCATCAAACAGGTGGTGGGCTGAGTTCGATTTGTAGTAAATAAGAACAGAAAGATTAGTAAAGTCACATAATCTCGGAAATAATGGCCAAAACATTAAGAGAGAAGAAGAAAAAATGGATTAGAAGTAGAACTATTAATCTTTATCTCATTTTTAATTCATCAAATGGTTAGCGTGCACCTGCAAAAAAATTAAACTACTTTGATCAGTAAATTTGTAGTAGATTTAAGTCCGATAGACATGAGAGAAGTAGAGAAAAAAACTAAAAAAGAGAGACATTACTTACAAATTTGTATAGTTGATAGTTGTGAGTACTATGTATTCAAATTTAAATTCTCGGTAATCGTGTGATATGCACAGCCTGTCTAGCACTTCAGCTGTTCACCAGCTATGAATGATCCGATATTTGCACAGAATGCGGCCAAATTGTAGGCTATCACAGAGGTATTTTTGTAATTAGTATGAAAAGTAATGGCAAAGTGTTGGCAGACCTAATTACTGTAGCAAAGACGCAGTAGCAACTATTATATAGATAGATAATAAAGTTTTTGAAATTAAATCAGCGATTGATGATAAATTATTGAATGAGAGAAATTTTATTTTAACTCCAATATTGGATTCATTTGTAAAAAGTTATTCCTAGACCTAGACAAAAAAACCTTTACTAAATTTCCTGAGTTCCTGACATGTATTATGATCATCGGAATAATAGGCTGTTCATATACTACTTCTTCTAGAATTCATTTAAATTTTTGTTATGGAACGAATATTAAACTAGGAACATACATAAACCCCCAAATCTTCTTCTCGTACCTTCACTCCTCATCAAACAAAATCCTTAAGAAAATCTTATCATACATATCTTGAAGAAGAAGAAGAAGAAGATGAAGGGAGCAAAGTTTTTGGAAGAGTTATTATCGTACACAGCATCCTGCATTGTATCGTGCGTAGTGAGCACTGCTTGTAACTACTGGGTGAATAACTTCTTGTTTGACCCCAGCAGAAAGCCATCCAAGAAAGCACTTGAAGCTAAGAAGGACATTGCCAAACGTCTTGGTCGTCGCATCAAAACCAACTCTTACGAGGTACATATACATTTATATGTACACATGCATTCTGTTTTATTGCTTATTTTTAGCCCCGTTTTGATTCTGGTTCTGCAGACTATATGTTTTCTACTAGCTAAACCTGGACTATTTAAAATTTTTAATGATTTGAAATAACGATATCTCACAGGATATCATAGCTCGCGATGTTATTAATCCTGATAAAATTAAAGTGGAATTTGATTCAATTGGAGGGCTGGAAAGCATTAAGCAGTCACTACATGAATTGGTCATTCTCCCACTCCAAAGACCGGAACTTTTTTCACATGGGAAACTCCTTGGTCCTCAGAAAGGTGTTTTGTTACATGGACCTCCAGGCACAGGAAAAACTATGCTCGCAAAAGCTATTGCAAAAGAGTCGGGGGCAGTTTTCATTAACATAAGGATAGCAAAGCTAAAGAGCAAGTGGTATGGTGATGCAGAGAAACTTGGTGAGTGTATAGTATAAGTTTGATTAGACACGTCTTCCAAATTCCATCAGGTTGTGGATTTTTGAATTTAATGTTCTCTTTTGCACGGACCAATTCTATATTTCAAACAACTTTTCTTTGCTGATTGCTCTAAGGTTTGGTCTAAGGACTTCTGTCTCTGTTTTATGCACTAAGGTAGTAATGTAGCAGGTTGGCTAGTAAGGGAGAATTATAGTTGTGCATATGAGCCTGATTGGCTTAGCTCATAAATTTCGATGTTAAAATCTTTTAAAAAAATTAAAAAAAAATTCGGTTGGTCTGAAATATGTCTGCGTTTTGCAGTAGTCTGTAAGGGCTTCATGTCCTGTAAATAACATTTATCCTTTCCTGTGTTCCAGTCCCGATTCTTTTTTAATTAAGTTGTTTAGTAGCAGCTAGGCTGGTAAGAAGGATTACGCAATTAAGTTTGTTAAATTAATATTTGCAAAATAATTTTCAGTGGCAGCTGTATTTAGCTTGGCACATAAACTCCAGCCTGCTATTATATTCATTGATGAGGTTGATAGCTTTTTGAGTAAGCGAAGTTCCAGTGACCATGAAGTATCAGCAAAAATGAAGACAGAGTTCATGGCGTTATGGGATGGTTTCACCACAGATCGTACGTTCTCTTTAAATTATTTGATTTACCTTGATATAAAGTGCAATTTTTTCACCTTTTAATTAAGATTTTACTCATTCTGATAGTTTTTATGTAGAAAATGCAAGGGTGATGGTTCTTGCGGCCACTAATCGTCCATCAGAGCTTGATGAAGCAATACTTAGACGTTTGCCTCAGACTTTTGAAGTTGGACTTCCTGATCACAGGGGTAGAATTGATATATTGAAGGTTATCTTGAAGGGGGAGAAGGTGGAGAGTCTAATCGACATCGACCACATAGCTGGTTTATGTGATGGGTATAGTGGCTCAGATCTTCTTGAACTCTGCAAGCAGGCAGCTTATACTCCTATCAGGGACCTTCTTAATGCTGAAAAGAGTGGACAGGAATCGTCGGTCAGTACTCTTGTCCTGCATGTTACTTTTCTAATACATGAAAATTGAGGAACGATAACAATATCCTAATACATTTTTGTATTAAAATCTGGCTCTCGTTCTCATTAAAAAGTTTGAGATCCCATGATCCAAACACCTAAGAGTGCATATTAGTGGCAGTGACCGGACACATGTCTAATGTGTTCAAGACATAGACGCAGCCCTCTAGGAACTGTCCATGCTTCTACTATCGTGTTGAATAAATTAGGAACAATTGCTCAGAACGTTTCAATTTATTTTCATCTTGCAATAACTTTACTGCTGTTTCTTCTGCTGTTTCAGGAACCCAGGCCATTATCACAAACAGATCTGGAGAAAGTTATTGCTGCAAAAAGAAAAACAAAAGGTGCTGCTAGTGAATACTGCAGTAGTATGTATATATAATTTGTTTGAGAAAAGGATATTTAGAAGTTGCTTTTATAGAAGAATCAATCATATGTAGGCTTTCATGTATGAAATTTATAAATACTAGCTTATAATTCGTGCAGCCGAGCTAGACATTAAAATATTAGTATTAATAAATTATTAATAAATATTATTTAAAAATGTATTTCTCGAGAATTTAATGATAAAAATATATAATAAATAAATAACTATTTAATTATGTAGTTATAAACAATCGAACTGTGCATAAAACTAAAAAAATTAAAGTAAAATAAATATTAAGTAGCTGCAAAAAATCTAACACGAAACTATTAAATTTAAAATAAATAAATAAATCTTGTATAATTACCGAGGGCGTTCATGTTCAATGGTTTTTGTTGGTCATTGCTACTCCTTAAACTTTAAAAGTCCATCCATCAAATCCTACTAACACTTTTACTCGGAAAAATATGAAAAGTTAACAAATACACCGATCTTATATTGTTATGCAAAGTCTCAAGTTTTTGAATAAAATATTTATCAAAATTTATCAAAATCTCACAAATTTCACTATTTCATCTATATTTCAAAACTTACAAAAATATACTAGCAAATTCATTAAAATTTATCATTTTATTAAATCAAAAAAAAATTCATGAATTTTTGAATATCACTAGATTTCAATGAATTTTTTAAAATCCAAATTCAATACACCTATATTCTAAAAGACATTTCACAAACCTCTTTGAATATCATCATCATTTAAAAAAAAATCACAATCCAAATTAAATACCTTTAAATTTCTGAAATCCAAAAAAGTCTTCTAAAATCCCAATTAAATACATCGGTTAAAAAAATATTTACAATTTCAGAGACTTCCCCGCTACAATATTTAATGAGTAGTACTACAAAATTTGGTACAAAAAATTATTATTACAACAAATGAATGTCTATGTATATTTTGCAAGAATTTTGGGAACAAATTGGATGTCACTAGCATTTTTCATATTTTATTCCTAAACTTTTGTAGGCTGTATACAACTTCTAGAATTTATCAAAAACATTTGTTCATGGAACGAATATTAAACTGGCTAGGAACCCCATAATCTTCTTCTCGCACCTTTACTCCTCCTCATCAAATGTCAGGAATTATATTTGTAGTTTTCTGATTTTGGATGTTTTTTGTCTTTTATGGTTTTATAGTTGCAAAAATGTAAATAAGCAGATAGAAATAGAGATTAGAAGCAGAGAAGAGAGATCTGAGAGATGCAGAACAAAGAGATTGAGAGAGAAGAAAGATAGATGAGATAGAGAGATAGGTTAGAGAAGAAGAAGTTAGTTACAGAGAGAGAAAGAAACTAGAGAGAGAAAGAGGATTGGTGGAACAAGTTCCATTTTCTGATATTCAACATAATGAAATATTACAACTGACTTGGTATTTATAGGCTAAGTCTTGTAGTTAACTCTTAAAAGACACTAATGCCCTTACTCGCATAGAGTACTACTAAGATACAAATGTTGAGAAACTACTAACTAGTGCCTATTATTATTAGTCTATGTTATTCATGACATGTTTCCTGTCAGGTACAAATCTGTTCCATTCAAGACATCTTGCAGCAAGTGTTGATATACAGAATTCCATTACCAACAAGTTGAGTATCCTGAAAACACGAAAACACCTCCCGGATCAAAGATAGTTACTTGTTAACGGAGGAATTTGGTATTAACAAAATTTGAGGTTCGTCGCCGGAATCAAGATCTATGACGGTGGTTATTCGCCGAAAGGTCGTCTGAGTGTGGTGGTTGTGATGAATTGGGGCTGAGATTGTAAGGGTTTTTTGGTGGTGACTCACTGAGCTCTTCGCTTCCAACCCCCTACAATGTGTCTACGTACCCCTTTATATAGGGGATCAAGCCAACGTAGTTTTTGGGGAGGAAGTTTCCTCCATGGGCTTGGTCTCTAATTTTCGAAGCCCAGTCGAAGTCTTCCACCACTTTCCATACTTAGACATAGGACTCTTCCACCGCTTTCCATACTTAGACGTAGAACTCTTCCATCGCTTTCCATACTTAGAATCTAACTCACTTTAGGAATGTCTAACGATAAGGCCTAGTCACAAAGGCCCAAGGCTCGTCTATGACGTCAAGACTTCATGAATAAGGAAACTTCTCCCGTCGAGGACTAGTCCTATCCATTACCAACTCTTTCCTTAATTCATAGACGCAGGTATAGCCATGACTTACCTTAAATTCTAGACGCATCCTAGTCCCCCGAATGAGAAGCACCCACCAGATAGCAGGACAAGTGATCCCAAGCGTTTGGGTGCAAAGTGCAGGATTACTCCAAAGTTCCCCAATGAGGACGCGCCCATTGAGTACAAGAACAGAGCTCCCAAAGCGCACACCAAGGTTCACCCCACATCCCCAATGAGGACGCGCCCATTGAATACAGGAGGAGGCCTTCAATCATCAGGCAAACCCCTGGAGGCCTTCAACCACAGACATCCCCTCCTAGGGCACATCCTAGGAGGAAATTCTTCAATATCTTGCCAATACCAAGCCAAGGGAACCATCCTTAATCACCAAGTTGCCACTTCAAACCAAGAGGACGCGCCCTCAAAGGGTGGACGGCCTAAAGGGCGCACCCTTGTCCCCATGAGGACAAGCCCTAAGTCTTCCTTGTGTCAGTTTCATATCAATGAAGTTATTATTCAGTCATGTCCAACCATCAAGCCGTCATTACCATGAGGGCGCGCCCTCAAGGGGTGGAAGGCCTAAAGGAGCGCACCCTTACCCCTATTAGGCCAAGCCCTAAGTCTTCCATATGCTAATCCCATGTCAATATAGCCGTTATTCTCTATCAAGTTGTCAATCCATACCAAGAGGACGCGTCCTCAAGGGTTGGACGGCCGGAGGGCGCGCCATCACCCCTATGAGGACAAGCCCTGAGCCTCCGTTGTACTAGTTCAATCCCTAATTGCACCTTGGATATCCCCAATTGATTATAACTTGACCCGAATCTTCCCTAAAAACCCGATACCGAATTTTGGCTATAACAACTACCCCCAATTCCATGTGAAATCAGAGATGAAGCATATACTTTTCAATCTCAAAAGTGCCAAAATCTCTTTGTAACCTTTTCTTCTTCAAGAAGTATCCTCGAGCTTCTTCCTTCTTTGATGCTGTAAATAGGGTGCGTCCTTTGATTCTTTAGTCCATGAATATCCAAAAAGTATGTCTTCTCAATGACTACCATTTTCACTATAACTCTAAGTTTATATGAGCTAACTCGACGTAAGAAACAAGAGATACTATGTAGAAGCCTGCCCCTCTGTTACCTTTAACGACCTCCTGCATATTGTCTTTATCCTTTTAATCTCTAATTTTGTAGAACTCATGTCCCGAATTCATGCACAACTTCTAACCTTTTTCATCTATATGTGATATATCGGAAGGCGCGTCCATTAATCATTGTCTACAATAAATTGCTCTTGAGCTCCAAGTTGGCGTGCCTTCACTATTTCGTTCGTCTTCTATTTCATCCACTTGCTTCTGTTAGACATCAATTTTATTAATAAGGCTTCCCATCTTCAGTCATATGTACTATATGCATGTCTTACTCCAAGATAGATTTTAATACTCTCTTTTCTTTATCCGCACATTATATCCCGAGCATGTTTTCTTTCGTGGGGATTGTTAATTGCCTTCATATTCATTTTTCCTCTGTTTTCTTTATTTTTTTACTTCCGTACGTATAAATATGGATGTCACTCATTTCTTCTTTTCTTGTACTTACAGGATGTCTCATGCATGCCATTTTCTTTTTCTTTTCATCATCACATGGTCCTATGTTGATTCAGTAGCCACGCTTCCGCTTGTTTATAAGTATAGTGCCTACATCCTCTCACTCTTGTGTCATGCATAGGGGCTCTTGAAGTTGTTCCCGAAGCTGCACCTCACTCTTAATCTTATAGTCATCATCTTCAAGAAAATCTTCATGATTTTATTTTTCTATTCACAACAAGTACAATCTAGAAGCTGTTCGTTTATGGCGCGCCCTTTTATTCTTCGTGGACTTTCATCTGCTTTTTTTTTGCTTGAATACTGTGGACTACCATATCCTTTGTCTCTGTAGACGGGCCCTGTGCATGTGGTAGTGCAAGCACAAGAAACTTGACCTATATATATATTTTATTATTTTCAGAAAATGCTGCATGGAGTCGGTTTCTTTTTCTTCAACTTTGTTTCATGTAAAGGCGCGCCTTTTCTTGTAATTTCGATTATTATCCACATCAAATAGATAGGTATTTTTTCTAAAAAAGAAAAAATATTTTAGGCGCGTCCTCTTTGGTTCTTGTCTTCTAGCGTTGTTTCTATATTGTTGTCGATCCAAGTTTGCATACTTTCATGTCTCATTCCTCCTTCAATTTTTGCGGGTCCCTTCTCTCTTGATTCAATACTCTTTAAATGGATATGACTTGCCATACAACAGTGCATATTTCATTTTCTAACAATTGACTTGTTGCCTTCAATTTTCCAACATTAATACATGTTGGTCCATTTGTATTAACTTCTTTGATTTTAATAATAATAACTCCGCGAACAAATCAATATAAATTGTACCACCCGTGTAAGCACTTGATTCTTCACTCTTTTTCACTTCTACTTTTTCCTTGCCAATACTTGAACAAAGTCTCTATCTATATTATTTCACTTTTGTGTTAATTGGGCGGGCCCTACTTCTTGCATTACTTCCTTTTCCACCAAGCATTAACCACATGATGTGTCCTTTGCATTTAAGTGCATATTTGCCTTGATTTTTATTTCTTTTTTACTGGAGGGCGCGCCTAGATATAGAAAAGTTTGATGCTTTAATTATTTCTTTCCATTCCACATGTAGTATAATATAACACCAACATCGATCATACTTCGGTAGGCCCCACAAATTTATATGCCAAACCCACATGATATATAAATAAGTTTGCTTCAAACTTATTAAGTTCGAACACCAAAAGTTTGCTTCAAATTAAGTTCGAACGATGAAGTGAGTTGAACTTGATTGTAATTTTAAGAACTAATTTATAAATAAGTTGAACTCAATCACAATAGAGCTCAATTCAATAGTTTGTGAACAAGATCGATCAATGTGTTTCGTTGTTTGTCAAAAAGCAAACTGTAATGCTATAATTATTTGTAGTTTGTTTCAAAAGTATAAAATAAAATTGAATTAAAATTTTTAGAAAAATTATGCATATTATAAAATTGAATGAAAATTATAAATTATTCCTTTTTAATTTCAAATAACATAGAAATACATTATAAGGTAAATTAAATATACTTTTCAATGATATAGTTTTTATAATTTTTTTCAATTTTATAATATGCATAATTTGTAATCAAACTTTGATCAATTTTATCACTAAAAAGTGAAACATCAACCACAAGTTATGCAAAAATTCAATTATATTCTATTCATGTTTCAATCAAAAGTCCAAGCCAACATTGTCTTCAAGAATGAATTGGCAGAATCCATGAACTAAGCAATGAATGTTAACATGCAGCAACCAATTGTGTTAATAATATGAATTTGCAAGGTTAACCAAACACATGGTAAAATTTATAATACATTATCAGAAAACAATCCTAAGGATGTTCTAGTCGAAGATGAATCATAAAACAATTAAATTTTTACAAAAATTTAGTTTCATAATGTTGCAGACCACCTTTTCCAGTTTAAATCAAATACATTACAACTGCAAAAGTTACTTTAAAAAATTTACAATAACAATTCGTATAAATATTAGTTCAGATTGAACAGTAGATGATTTAAGAATTGTACAACCAAGTCTATGGCAATCAATTTGAAAACTAACTTATATCTACATAGCAAGCCGATTACAAATTACTCACAAACAAGTAAAGAAAGAATGGCAAATATAGAATTCAACAATTTGCAATCTCTTACAACAATAGCTAACTGGAACATCAAGGTTATAGTGTCAAGAATATGGACACAACTGGAGCATGACAGCCATCAAGCAAAATGAATTAATTTAATACTGGTAGACAACCTAGTAAGTAACATTCATATTACACAATTTGTTGCGGGAACACAATTTGGTGAAATTATGTTTCATATTTAATCGTTTCTTGAATAATATCAGAGTGATAGAGTTCATGCTTGGATAAACGAAAAGTTGACAATCAAGTTACAAAACAAGTTTGTAGAAGGCCAAACTATTCAGGTACAACGTCAAGAAATATGACCAACATGACTATTGTAGAGGAAGTTCAAGTTCTTCCAAATTCAATACCAAAAAATGTTTTCAAATTTCAAGTTCACACATCTTGTAGATCTACAAACAATTGCAAACAAGAAATCATTTCTCATTGGTAAGAAATTTGTTATACAACAACATAAATTATTTTCAAATATGATGTCTTACTATTAAATTTATCCGTAGATGTTGTTGGAATTGTTCAATCAAATGAACCTTTTCAACGATTCACTTCTCTAAACAACAAGGAAGTAGCTTTGAAAAAAAATTGTCATCAGTGATACAGAGTGAGATAAATTAATACATATCTATGTGCTCCTTTTAAATTTTTTTTTTGTATTTAAATGTATTTCACATTGTCATGAATACAGCTTTGAAAAGAAAGTAGTGCTATATAATGATTTGGCTAATGCATTCGACCTAGCAATACAACAACCAGAACAGGAACAACTAGTGATTGCCATAATATCAAGTTGCAAAGTTATTCGCAAAAAAGGTTACAATTCACATTTTTTTGTTTACCATGGATTATATTTTTTTAACGATAAAATATTTTCCTCAGGTTTCACAAGTGTTGGTCCTCGAGTATTGCAGAAGGGGAAGGGGGGGGGGATGAATGCAATACTGATAAAATTCAATCTCAGTTTCAACAACCAAAACTAAGATTTAATGTTATCAATAATATGTATGCATTCACAAACAGGATAATCGAGAAGACAGGATTCACAAAATAAATTTTTTATTTATTTTGCAAAGTGTTGCTACAACCTCAAGAGAGAATTCTTGAGCTTCGGTTTTTCTTCAAGACACTTGCTTGTCTTCGTTACTTACCTAGAATGAATTAATAGTCTAAGTATAAAACTAATCCTATCACTGTCAACACGGGTCTGTGAAGCTGCTGTCATTATCAAGTGGCAACTTCTTACAAAGTGTCTACCCATGTGACTTTCCTAAATTGCTAACAATGTCAGATATACATTACAAAGAAAGCAACCTAGATTCATTCTATTTATAGCTAAAACAATTCAGTAAATAGAGACTTGACCTTGCTCTTGAATTGATTCGCTTTTGTTTGCAGTGCTTGAAGCTTCTGTCGTAGTCTTGCAGACTTGGTGCAGCTTAGGGATACTGCAACACGCCTGTTTCTTGAACATTGAAACTGTCACGGGATTTGACTGAGAAAGATACCTAGAACAAGGATCTTTCTTGAGACAGTTACTTTTGCCGCAAAGCTTGCTGTCACAGGAATGTGCTTTTGGTGACAGTACGAGTTCCCCGCATAGTGTGCTGTCGAGGTTTCCAAACTTGCTGTCGAGGGCTAAAGTTGCTGTCGCGTAGTCTTCCGCCAATGTTGCTGTCAGAGTGAATATGTTGTCTTGACTTGCAACATTCTGTCTTCTTGTAATCTTACTGTCAATGCTTATGAAAGTAACCTTTATTCATGCTGTCATCTAATATGCGTTCTTTGAGGCTTGAACACAGAAAGTGAACTTCTTCCAAATTACACAATTAAAATCACATTGCATACTGATTACAAGAACATACTTTGGCTGTGACAGTATGTTCTACTTAATTAAAAAATTAAGTATATACAAAGTTAAGTTGTTTCTATGCTATCACCCATAAATCCTAACAACAAGTATAAAAAGTGTTGCAGCAACAAGGTTCTTCCCAGAAATGAAATAGTGTAAGTTAAAACACTCATTTTATTATTAATGTTCAATTCTAAGAAGATTTTTTTGATTTTATTATAAATATTATAATTAACTTTTAAATATTTTTATAGGTTTGCAAACTTGAAATAATCATGTGAAAACAAATGCACCGTCATTCGGAACAATGCAGGAACTACCATTCAAATTTGCACTTATCGAAAAATTATGTATTCTATTCGGTTTAAATGCAACTCTAATATTTATTTCTATCATGCAAATCATGATTTAATATTAACATTCGAATTTATGCCTTATTTTAGAAGTTAATTGAAAAAATCATTCGTTTAAATTCAATTATCTATTTATGTCTCATAAAAAATTCATTCCAAACATATTTTCTATCATTTAAATATACGAATACATTTAAAATTTATAAATTTCTGAGTAATAATTTATCGGTATTTAAATGGAAATTTATTATGATTAAAAAATAACCAACTGACATAAACGGAAAAAAATAAATGGTACATATTAACAAATTAGAAAAACTAGTTGACAAAGTCGCGCTTCGCGGCGGCGTTATATATTTTTTTTAAAACTTTATCTATAAAATTATAACAGTTACTCATTTCTTCCTAATAAGTCGTTCTCCCGTTAAACATATTTTCCTTGTTAAGATCGAAATCCCAAATTTTACATATTTTCCTTGTTAAGATCGAAATCCCAAATTTTATACATTGAATATTTATCTTACATATTAATTTTCATGTTAACATGTTCATTTCTAATGAGTCGTTCTCTCGTTGAAAAACACATATATAAATTTGCACTCGTATTTTACTTCCAATAGAACTTTTAATTATATATGTCTTACAAACATTTACTCTACTTTTGATAAAACTTTTTTTTATGTATTTCTTATAAATTCGAACTCTTTTACTCTATAAATTCGAAAACCTATTCTAACGATAGAACATTTAATTATATGTTTAACCTACAAATTGACAAAGTTGCGCTTCGCGGCGGCATTGTAACTGTTTAAAAAAAAATCTATAGATGAAATTACAACAATCACTTATTTCTTCCTAATAAGCCGTCCTCCCGTTAAACACGTTTTCCTTGTTAAAATCGAAATCACAAATTTTATATATTGAATACTTGTCTTATATAATAACTTTCTTGTTAACATACTCGTTTCTAATGAACCGCTCTCTCATTGAAAAAACACTAATATAAATTCGCACTCCTATTTTATTTTTAATAGAATTTTTAATTATATATGCCTTACAAACACATATTCTACTTCTAATATAATTTTTTTTAATATGTATTTCTTATAAATTTGAATTCTTCTACATTATAAATTCGAAAATCTATTCTACTTCCCATGAAACTTTTAATTATATGTATAACCTATAAATTCGAACTCTTCTCTTCTATAAATTCAAACACCTATTCTAATAGAATTTTTAGCAAGTATTTATTATATATTCAAACTCTTCTCCTCTATAAATTCGAACACTTATTCTACTTTAGATAGAATTTTTATTTCTATGTCTTACCTATAAATTCGAATTATTCTCCTTTATAAATTTGAACACATATTCTACTTCAAATCAAACTTTTATTTATATGTCTTTCCTGTAAATTCGAACTCTTGTTCTCAATAAATTCGGATACCTATTCTTCTTCTAATAGGTTAAATGATATTTTTTGATTTATTAGTATTTAAAATTCAAAAATTCTAGAAAATTAGAAAAATAGATTGAGACGCCACTTAACCTCCCACTTCCAATAGAACTTTTATCAAGTATTTCTTATATATTCGAACTTTTCTCCTCTATAAATTCGAACACATATTCTACTTTAGATAAATTTTTTAATTCTATGTCTTACCTATAAATTCAAATTATTCTCTTTTATAAATTCGAACACCTATTCTACTTCAAATCAAAATTTTATTTATATGTATTTCCTATAAATTCGAACTCTTCTTCTCAATAAATTTGAACACTTATTGTACTTCTAATAGGTCAAAGGATTTTTTTTTGATTTATTAGTATATAAAATTCTAAAATTATAGAAAATTAGAAAAAGTGATCACGAGACTTAAGAATTAAAGTAAAATATATAAACAAAGGGTTAATATATGTATGAGAAACTATATAATAATTAGAACTATAATCTTGAAATCAATTTTTAATTTTGTCAAAGTTTATATTTTTGTAGAAGAAGTCATCTATTAAATAAATAAATCTTTTTTTCGCTAACACAAACATATATATATATATATATATATATATATATATATATATATATATATATATATATATATGTAAAGGAGGATACACGGTAGGTTAGGTGGCGCCTATAAGATCGTCTCGATCTATTTTTCAAATTTTCTAGAATTTTATATACTAATAAAAAAAATCTTTTAACATATTAGAATTAGAATAAGAGTTTGAATTTATAGAGGAAAAGAAGAGTTCGAATTTATACAGTAAAGATATAAAGTAGAAAAAGAATTCTAACTTAAAATAAATAAATACACATTGTATATCATTCAGAAAAAAAGCAGGAGCAAATACTTAAAATATTATGTTTACTATAAATAAATTGTATATATAAATACTTAAAATACTTAAAAAATTGTAAATATAGTTTGCAGCATACAAATATTTGTATATATATATATATATATATATATATATATATATATATATATATATATATTGATTCAACTCATCTTCATTTTAAGTTAGAAGTCTTTTTCTACTTTATATCTTTACCGTAAAAATTTGAACTATTCTTCTCCTCTATAAATTTGAACTCCTATTCTACTTATAATATGTTAAAGGATTTTTTATTAGTATATAAAATTCTAAAATTCTAAAAAATTAGAAAAATAGATCGAGACGATCTTAGATGCGCCACATCCCGCGTATCCTCCTTTATATATACTAGCTTTATACCCGTGCAATGCACGAGACGTTTAATAAGTTATTTTATTTTAGTGTTTTTATAATTTTATTTATTTATTAATATCTTTGTGTATTTTCATAAAAATATAAATTCATTAAGTTAATAATATGTTTTTTCATATGTATATTATTTCGGTTTATGTTGTACTTCTTGAAATGATAAAAAATACGAAAAATTCACTAAAATAATGATTATTTATATGTTTATTCATTGTTTTTATAAGTTCAATTTTAATAAATTTTAGTGTAAATATTTAAAATATTAAAATTATACTACTTCTATTATTATTTACTTTTATAAAAATATTACTTTTTCTCTAAAGTAGAGCATTATTAATAACACTAATTGTGTAATTATTTTATAGTAGAGAGTTTTTAGCTTATAGTAGAGAGTTTTTAGCTATGTAGGACCCGTTTTATATATTAGAGAGTTTTTAGCTATGTAGGACCCGCTGACGACCAAACCAAACCATACCATTTAAGTGCTTTACACTAATTATATATAAAGATATAATATATATATATATATATATATCATAAATTGATTTTTTATAATTTTATATATCAAAGAAAAAATTATTAATTTCATTTTTCATAAAACATATTTTTAATCGTTAAATATCATATTATGTAACGCTGTGCGTGGCGGGCAACAATCCTAGTCACTATATTTTTTATCACATTAACTCCTTTGCATATAATTTAATTCTATTTAAAATATATTTTGAACCCTATAATTATTTAGATTCTACATTCATATTAATTCCAATTATATTTGTTTTTGACAAGAATTCTTATTAGATTCCATTTAATTATAACTAGTTGATAAAGCCGCGAAGCGCGGCGACATTATATTTTTTTACAAAACAATTTTTAGTATATATAGTTATCTTATATTATATAATTAATATTAAATTTTAATAGTTAATATGATTCTGTCTCATGAATCGCGTTCTCGTTAAACACAATTCTTTTAATTGAGCCGCCCTCTCGTTAAAATTGAAATTCAACTTTAATATATATCATAAATACTTGTATAATATTTTTATCAATAAAAAACGAAACCAAAAAATATAATAGAATTTATGACATCAAAATCAAATTTTATTAGTCAATGCCATCTTTCCTCGTGAGGCGTCTTCTCCTTACTCACGTTTCGAGCCGCTCTCGTTTTATTCCAATAAACACCTATAAATTTCAATATAACTTTTAATTATATGTCCTTACTTTGAATTTAAAATTTTCTTTTCTATAAATTCGCATACCTATTCTACTTTGAATTTAAGTTTTAATTATGTCTTACAATCACCTATTTTACTTTCAATAGAATTTTTAATTGTATGTATTTCTTATAAATTCGAACTCTTTTGCTTGATAGAACTTTCTTTGATTTAGAAAATTACAACTTCCTTATTATTTTCGAATTTGTAGGACTTGATAGAACTTTCTTTGATTTAGAAAATTACAACTTCTTTATTATTTTCGAATTTGTAGGCTTGATAGAACTTTCTTTTATTATTTTCAAACTTGATAGAACTTTCTTTGATTTAGAAAATTACAACTTCCTTATTATTTTCGAATTTGTAGGCTTGATAGAACTTTCTTTAATTATTTTCAAACTTGATAGAACTTTCTTTGATTTAGAAAATTACAACTTCCTTATTATTTTCGAATTTGTAGGACTTGATAGAACTTTCTTTAATTATTTTCAAACTTGATAGAACTTTCTTTGATTTAGAAAATTACAACTTCCTTATTATTTTCGAATTTGTAGGACTTGATAGAACTTTCTTTTATTTAGAAAATTACAACTTCCTTATTATATTCGAATTTGTAGGCTCTTATGTTAATAATTGCAATTTTCTTTTTTATTATTTTCAATCTTAATAGAAATTTCATTTATTATTTTCAAACTTGATAGAACTTTCTTTGATTTAGAAAATTACAACTTCCTTATTATTTTCGAATTTTTAGGATATTATGTTAATAATTGTAATTTTCTCTTTTATTATTTTCAATCTTGATAGAACTTTCTTTTATTATTTTCAAACTTGATAAAACTTTCTTTTATTATTTTCAAACTTGATAGAACTTTCGTTTATTATTTTCAAACTTTATAGAACTTTTCTTTTATAATACTTCTTGACTTTTAAACATAATGGATTTTCATGTTATTCACCTTACAAACACCTATAAATTAAAGGTCATTCATAACAAAAAATCTACACCGGAATCGTTTTACATAGCTTCAAAATTTTACAACCATATTTACAACCAATACAACTATGGCCTACACCATGTTGGATGCTTTGAACGACAACAACTATACCTGGATGATAAGAGTACGAGTGTGTAGAATGTGAGAATCTGTCAATCCAAATATTGAAGAACTGATTAGTCTTGACATGATTTTGATCGATGAAAAGGTTAATAAATCAATATACTTATAACTTATTAGTTTGTCAAATTGTATGATGTTATTAACTTTTCTAAGATATGTTGTATGACAGGAAAATTTGATCCATGTTACGATCCCGAAAATTCTGGTCTCTTGGTTCAAAAATCTTTTTAGAGGAAGGCTCCGTGTACAACATCAAAAATCTGAAAGTTATTTCAAGTACAGGGAAATATAGACCACTATTACATGGGTCTAAGTTGCCTAAGAGATTGGAAGAAGGCATCGTCAACATATCACTGCATGGATTTCAGTTCATATGTCCGGATATGATTGATGCACGTATTAATGACACCAACATACTCTCATTTTTTTTATGTAGTAATATATTAGAGTAATATATAAGTAATACTATTATATAAGTTATAATTCAAACTATCATGTTGTAATATTATTTTTTATATGTTAATTTAGATGTTGTAGGCTGCTTGACCTACTTTGGGGCATTGAAGTTGTCAAAGGCGGTTGGAAAAAAAGAGATCTCAAAATTGTCACAAATTAGTAATTTATGCATTATATTAATTTTAAAATAACTGTTAATTATTTTTTATTGTTCTTATACTTTTATATTACTTCTTTGGTTACCCCAATTTATTTGTTTTACTTTTTTAATTTGTTCTAATTTTTTTCTTAAACAGCTCCATCACCAGTACCATATCTTTGTGGGAAAAGTTGGCCGAGATGTTGATACAAATTTATACAAGGAGGATGGTGGACCCTATATAATAATTGTCACATCTACCCAGATTAAAAAATTTAAAAGTAATTATCTTTATTAATGTTTTTATAATATATAGTTTTAGAAATTGCACATATATAAATCTATATTATCTCGATTGAACGAATATCATTAGATATTATACAAATATGTGTTTCATTGATATTATTGATTTAATTCTTATATTAGTTTTTAAACCATTTATTTACTCTTACATGCAGATACAATTAGCTTTTCTACCACAAGAAATAGTAAAATTTATACAAATCTGGATACACCGTATGTGTCATCCCGGAGAAAATAGTAATATTATATGTTTATATTGATTTTTATCAATATAATTTTTTAATATATATATGACAATGGTATCGGTCTAAGAAAATAAAAAATCAAATTCTATAAACAAAAGTAATATGTAAATAATTTATAATATTACTTACCCAAATACAAATTTTACATAATATATTTTATTTGATAATTTATATAATTTTATAGATATTTATTTCACAATTTTTATTCTAATATTCTTTTTCTTAATAAATATATTCTAATGTCGCTGCGAAGCGCGGCTCAATAACCTAGTTTCAATATAACTTTTAATTATATGTCCTTACTTTGAATTTAAAATTTTCTTTTCTATAAATTCGCATACCTATTCTACTTTGAATTTAAGTTTTAATTATGTCTTACAATCACCTATTTTACTTTCAATAGAATTTTTAATTGTATGTATTTCTTATAAATTCGAACTCTTTTGCTTTATAAATTCAAACACCTATTATATTTTCAGTAGAACTTTTAATTCTATGGCTTATCTATAAATTTTAACTATTCTACTTTATAAATTCGAAGACCTATTTTACTTCAAATAAAATTTTTATTTATATGTCTCCTGTATAAATTCAAACTCTTCTCTTTTATAAATTTGAACATTTATTCTACTCCTAATATGTTAAAGGATATTTTGAATT
Source organism: Heracleum sosnowskyi (assembly GCA_030848705.1). Classification (NCBI taxonomy): domain Eukaryota; kingdom Viridiplantae; phylum Streptophyta; class Magnoliopsida; order Apiales; family Apiaceae; genus Heracleum; species Heracleum sosnowskyi. Next base: position 19,214,244 of record CM061237.1, read on the forward strand.
ATTAATATTCAAAATTCTAAAAAATTATAAAATTATATTGAGACGATCTTAGAGGCGCCACCTAACCTCTAAGATTTAAAAATGTATTTTTAATTTTACATTATTAAACATAGGATTTTTTTTATTTTTAATTTGATATTGAATATATTTTTTGATAAAAATTTACCTAATTAAATATACAACAACATGTTATTATGATAATAAAGTTGATGTAAGATGTGTATTACTAATCATTATTGTTCATAAACATCCGATTTCGCCGATATTCCCCGAATATTTAAGCCCGTCTCCTATGTTTTAGGAGAAAAAAATTAATTAGCACACAAATCTACATCTTTTTGTCTATGATAACTCATAATTTTTTGGCCGCAAATTTCCTGGCCTATTGATGAATTGATACTCAAATCAAGAGATACATAAATTTGTTCATTTATCACAAAACAGTGAGAAGAAACTTTTACTTGGCAAAAAAAAAAAAGCGAGAAAAACCTTTATTGAAAGATGAATAAAAATGAATTTTTCATTGTCTTCTTGGCAAAGACGGTAACACCCTGACCCGGCTTATCTCTTAAAGAAAATTTGATTGTAACTTTTCCATGTGCATCTGCACAAATAATAAAAAGACATTTTTTTGTCAAAAAAAATAAAAGACATCAATATATATATATAAAGGAGGATACGCGGGAGGTTAGGTGGCGCCCCTAAAATAGTCTCAATCTATTTTTCTAATTTTCTAGAATTTTAGAATTTTAAATATTGATAAATAAAAAAATATCCTTTAACATATTATAAGTAGAATAGATGTTCGAATTTATTGAGGAGAAGAGTTCAAATTTATAGCGAAGACATATAATTAAAAGTTCTATTTAAAATAGAATAGGTGTTTGAATTTGTAGAGGAAAGAGTTCAAATATAAAATAAGTACTTGCAAAGTTCTATTTGAAGTAGAATAGGTGTTTCGATTTATAGAGGAGAAGAGTTCGAATATAAAAAAAGTAAACCGTGTTTCACGGGAGGACGGCTTATTAGCGAAGACCGAGTAATTTTCGTAATTTATTTGATAAAAATTTTTAAAAAAATTATTACGCCGCCGCGAAGCGCGGCTTTTTCAACTAGTATATATATAAAAGGAGGATATGCGAGAGGTGATGTGGCGCCCCTAAGATTGTCTCAATCTATTTTTCTAATTTTCTAGAATTTTTGAATTTTAGATACTAATAAATCAAAAAATATCCTTTTAACATATTAGAAGTAAAATAGGTGTTTGAATTTATTAAGGAGAAGAGTTGGAAGTTATAGCGAAGACATATAACTAAAAGTTCTATTTGAAGTAGAATAGGTGTTTGAATTTGTAGAAGGGAAGAGTTCAAATCTAAAAGAAGTACTTGCAAAGTTCTATTTGAAATAGAATAAGTATTTCAATTTATAGAGAAGAAGAGTTCGGATATAAAAAAATACTTGCAATTAAAAGTTATATTGGTGAAGTTATATATTTGTTTTTTCAACGAAAGAGTGGCTCATTAGAAAGGAGTATGATAACATAAAAATGGCTCATTAGAAAGGAGTATGATAACATAAAAATTAATATATAAGACAAGTAATTATATATTCAATATATTTAATTAGAGATTTTGATATTAAAAAGGAAATCATGTTTCACGGGAGGACGGCTTATTAGCGAGGATCGAGTAATTTTCGTAATTTAATTAATAGAATTTTTTTAAAAAATTATTACGCCGCCGCGAAGCGCGGCTTTTTCAACTAGTTAGAAAATACGAACAAATATTTTCTAGTCCTAAATTGAAGCAGTGCAGACCCAATAAATAAACAAAATAATAGCTGCATCGTGAATTCGAACTCTATTCCTTCATAAATTTGAATACCTATTCTAATTCAAATAAATTTTTATATATGTCTTTTATATAAATTCGAACTATTCTCCACTAAAAATTCGAAAACCTATTATACTTCTAATATGTTAAAAACATATTTTTTATTTATTAGTATTTAAAATTCTAAAATTCTATATAAGAAATTAGAAAAATAGATTGGGACTATATATTGATGATCGATGATTCATCTATAATAATTTCAAGTCTTACATGCATAATTTAGCTAGGGCAAACTCACGTATCTATAAACACCCGAATCTTGTTATTGTACCTTCACTCCTAGTCAAACTCTGCACTCGCAAAATATTGAAGAAGATGGGGGGAGATGAGCTTTTGCAACGAGTGTTCTTCTGTGCAGTCAGCGCCATATTTGGCTACTGGATGCTTGACCCCAAATTACACACATCCAAGAAATCACTTGAAGCTAAGAAGGACGAACGTTTTCGTCGACCTAACATTCAAACCAATTATTTCGAGGTATATAAATCATGCATGCATTCAACGAAGTTTCAACCAATTATTCTGAGTTGCATTTTTTTTATAATCGTAGAACGGCTTATAATACTCCAATTAGTACTGCACTTGAATCTTTTACTGAAAGCTAGTTAAAATATGTTTAGCATATGACAAAAAGATAAACAATTAAATTAAATTGATCGAGAATGAGTATCGTGTTAGCAAGAAACTGGAATTATATTATGATGTCTTCAAAAAAAAAAAGAATTCTATTATGATGATTTGAAATAACGATGTTCAGGATGCCATAGCCGATAATGTTATTAATCCTTATGAAATTGAAGTGGAATTTGATTCAATTGGAGGGCTGGAAAACATTAAGCAGTCACTGCATGAATTGGTCATCCTCCCACTCCGTAGGCCGGAACTTTTTTCACATAGGAAACTCCTTGGTCCCCAGAAAGGTGTTTTGTTACATGGACCTCCAGGTACAGGAAAAACTATGCTCGCAAAAGCTATTGCAAAAGAGTCGGGAGCTGCTTTCATTAACGTAAAGCTAGCAACTATAATAAGCAAGTGGATTGGTGATGCAGAGAAATTTGGTGAGTGTATAGTAATAGGTTGATTAGACACCAGTTCCAAATTCTTGCAGGTTGTGAATTTTTGAATTTATATTTCAATTTTTCAGTTCTACAACTTCTCTTTGCTGATTGCTTAAGGTTTGGTCTATGGACTTCTGCCTGTGTCTTATGCACTAAGGTATAAAATATCAGCTTGGTTAGTAAGGGAGAATTATAGGCCTGTGCATATGAGCCTGATTGACTTGGCTTATAGATAACGATGATGCAAATAAAAAAATATTTACGGTTGGTCTGAAATACGTCTGCAGTTCTGCAGTAGTCTGTAAGGGCTTCATGTCCTGTAAATTAAGTTGTTTAGTAGCAGCTTGGCTAGTAAGGGAGAATTATGGGATTAAATTTGTTAAATTAATATATTCAAAATAATTTGCAGTTGCTGCTGTATTTAGCTTGGCAAATAAAATGCAGCCTGCTATTATATTCATTGATGAGGTCGACAGCTTTTTGGGTAAGCGGCATTCCAATGACCATGCAACATATACCAGAATGAAGACTGAGTTCATGGCGCTGTGGGATGGTTTGACCACTGATCGTATGTTCTCTTTAAATTTTATTTGATATAAAATTGATTTCACAGTTTCTCTTTCCATGTAATAACTGTGTTTAGCGACCACGGATCAATGTCAATATAATTAGTGCAATTGTTACATCTTTTAGTTAAAATTTTCCTCATTTCTAATATTTTTATGTAGAAAATGCAAGGGTGATGGTTCTTGCAGCCACTAATCGTCCAACAGAGCTTGATGAAGCAGTACTTAGACGTTTCACTCAGACTTTTAAAGTTGGACTTCCTGATCACAGGGGAAGAGTTAATATATTGAAGGTTATCTTGAAAGAGGAGAAGGTGGAGAGTCTAATTGACATTGACCACATAGCTGCTTTATGTGATGGGTATAGTGGCTCGGATCTTCTTGAACTCTGCAAGGAGGCAGCTTATTCTCCCATCAGGGACTTTCTTAATGCTGAAAAGAGTGGATCGGAATTGTTGGTCAGTATTATTGGTCCATATGATCTGTCGTACATCGGTGCACATTAATATATTAAAATGTGTGCCAAATATGATATGTACAATGGTGCTTAAAAATGGGTAGAGGTCAGATTTACAAATGTTTGATACAATTATGGGGTTTATCACGGATGTCCACACTTCTTAGGATTGTGTTGAATTGTTAATGTTTTGGAATTAAGAATCTTTTATATTTAGGCAATTCTTCACAGTTTCTCAAATGTCTAAATATGTTTTCATCTTGTTATAGATCATGGGAATTTATCAATGATTTTAAGGCTGCTTCCGCTGATGTTCTTATTCAAGTCTTCAATATATGCATTATTTTCAGGAACCCAGGCCATTATCACAATCAGATCTGGAGAAAGTTCTTGCTGGCGAAGCTAGTGAAGTTACAAAGGTAAGCCACAATTATTTTGACATATTATTTATTTTGTTCACTGTCCACGGACAAATTTTTTTTACCAATTAATGCAAACAAACTAATAGCTAGCAGAAACATATTTTAGTTTCCAAGATTAAACTGCATAAGCATCATACTAATAAAACTTTAATTTTATCCGTGGCTCTCCATCAGCTTGATGAGGTCTTATTGAAGGGGACTGCCAAACGTCTTGGTCGACGTCTTATTGAAAACAATCCCTTTGAGGTACCGTCTTCCATCTATATATACATTTGCATCCTAACTATCCATCTTTGTGTGTTTTCTCCCAACCACTGTGTTGGACTATGTTTGTAATTTAATTATTATTGTTACAGTAATGTCACTTATTTCACTAATCTAGCTAGCTTCTGTATTTTGTATTATGATTACTTCACTATACAACTAGTGATGTATTTGTCAAACAACAATGGGAGAGACTTAAAAACCTAATCTTCATTCTTCTTTTGTTTTTGGGTTGAAGCTCAAGTTCTTGTGTATTTCAAATTGATCTTATGATGTGAGCAAAATATATGGGAGATTCAAAACATTGAAGTTTGTATCAAATTTCAATGAGATAGAATGTCAACTTGATTTAGTTGTGTTGGTAGTTTACATATGTTGTCATCATTTCTTAAATTCTTTCTTTTAGTTGAGATGGTTCTAATTAACTGCATTTTCAACCTCAAAGAGCTGTCTTCAATGACTGTAATCGCCATGATCCTTTGTGTGCACTTAGGTATATCTGCTGACGACATGTGCCATGGCTCTTATATGCAGTGACATTATTGTTGTGCGATTGGGACACCTGCAGTATAAAATATTTCCTTCTTTCTTTGGCTAAGTCGTGTAACGAATTTTAGTTGATAGGGAGTGTTTCATGCTGCATTCTTCCTACACTTGTTAACTGAAATGTAGTACATAAAATAACCTAAACAATCCTTTGGTGGTTTAGAGATTCACGCAATCTTTGTGTTTAACATGTCAAATGATGGTTTAAATACAGGATGTAATAGCTTGTGATGTCATTAATCCTGATCACATTGAAGTGGAATTTAATTCAATTGGAGGGCTGGAAAGTATTAAGCAGTCACTGCATGAATTGGTCATTCTCCCACTCCGTAGGCCGGAACTTTTTTCACATGGGAAACTCCTTGGTCCTCAGAAAGGTGTTTTGTTACATGGACCTCCAGGAACAGGAAAAACCATGCTCGCAAAAGCTATTGCAAAAGAGTCGGGAGCTTCTTTCATTAACGTAAGGCTAGCAACTATAGTAAGCAAGTGGGTTGGTGAAGGGGAGAAACTTGGTAAGTGTATAGTATCAGGTTGACTAGACATGTGTACCAAATTCTATCAGGTTCTGAATTTATATTTCAATTATTCAGTTCTACACCTTTTCTTTGCTGATTGCTTAAGGTTTGGTCTACGGACTTTTACCTGTGTTTTATGCACTAAGGTATAAAGTATCAGGTTGGCTGGTGCCTGGTATGAGAGAATTATAGCTGTGCATATGAGCCTGATTGACTTGGCTTATAGATTTCGATGATGCAAAAAATAAAAAAAATATTTACGGTTGGTCTGAATTACGTCTGAAGTAGTCTGTAATGGCTTCATGTCCTTTAAATTAAATTTATCCTTTCCTGTGTTCTAGTCCCCAAACTTTTTTGATTAAGTTGTTTAGGAGCATCTTGGCTGGTAAGGGAGAATTATGTGATTAAATTTGTTAAATTAATATATTCAAAATAATTTGCAGTTGCTGCTGTATTTAGCTTGGCACATAAAATACAGCCTGCTATTATATTCATTGATGAGGTCGACAGCTTTTTGGGTAAGCGGTGTTCCGATGAAAGTCAAATAAATACCAGAATGAAGACTGAGTTCATGGCACTATGGGATGGTTTCGGCACTGATCGTATGTTCTCTTTAAATTTTATTTGATATAAAATTGATCTCACAGTTTGTCTTTCCATGTAATAACTGTGTTTAGCGACCACGGATCAATGTCAATATAATTAGTGCAATTGTTACATCTTTTAGTTGATATTTTGCTCATTTCTAATATTTTTTATGTAGGAAATGCAAGGGTGATGGTTCTTGCGGCCACTAATCGTCCAACAGAGCTTGATGAAGCAATACTTAGACGTTTCACTCAGACTTTTAAAGTTGGACTTCCTGATCACAGGGGAAGAGTTAATATATTGAAGGTTATCTTGAAAGGGGAGAAGGTGGAGAGTCTAATTGACATTGACCACATAGCTGCTTTATGTGATGGGTATAGTGGCTCGGATCTTCTTGAACTCTGCAAGCAGGCAGCTTATTCTCCCATCAGGGACCTTCTTAATGCTGAAAAGAGTGGACTGGAATTGTTGGTCAGTATTCTTGTCCTACATGTTCCTTTTATAACGCACAATATCACTAGGTGTGTCGATGAGCTCTAAGAAACGAATTACTATTAACTTCTCCACTCAGCCCCGTCAATCATTTCAAACTTGTATAGGGAACAATTAATTACTGATAAGAAATCTTTAGAAACTTGGACATTCTTTTGCGATGGAAAACCTAAATGAGGAAGCTACCTTAAGCTAAAATTGAACTATTCTGTCAGGAACTTTCGCCACCTATGTTAGCATTCACTATATTCACCGCTTAAAAAGTCTCAAAACTATGGGTTTTTTTACGGATGTGACTGATGTGCCATTTAGATATGGGATTCTAACCCGGTTAACGGGAACGAGATTGACAGACATTCTAATACATTTTTGTGTTTGGCCAATTCATGGCGATTGCTCTTAAACGTTTCAATTTATTTTCATCTTGTTACAAGTTCACTGAATTTTTCTGTTGATGATGTTGTTATTTACGAGTCTGGGATATATGCATAAATTTTCAGGAACCGAGGCCATTATCACAAACAGATCTGGAGAAAGTTGTTGCTGCAAAAAGAACAGAAATTGCTGCTAGTGAAAACTATTGTAGTATGTTTATATAATTTGTCTGAGAAAAGGATATTCCATGAGTAATGACGGGTACAAATTGTATATCCAAAATAGTTTTCAAACGTCATGGCTTATGGATGGTGATGCATTGTAATGTTACCTGTAAAATGATTAATTTGTTAGTTGTTTTTATAGAAGAAGAATCAATGCATTTTGCTTTTTTGTAATCTCTGGAATTTATAAATATGTTGTTGATACATGTTAAATCCTAAATTAAAGGCCATATAGCAAATCCTAACAAATGCCCATTTTACCTTTTTTCAAGGAGGTAGTTGCCGAAATACCCGTAGATGCTAAAGAGTGCCCAAAATGCCTCCCCGAGTGCGCATGGGGACATGCGTAGACTGTATACGCATCTCTCTATTGCGTGTTCAATGATTTCTTGTATGTTTTATAAATAATTTTTGTAGTAATACACATATGTTACATGCTTGTTTTACAATATACACGTAGTCTTAATGCGTATACCCTGAGCTACATCACACAAAACTGCCAAATCAAACACACAGTATCACAGGTCTGCAAAGGCTACTTTTAAGTTAATGGATGTATGGGTCCACTAGCCCATAGCCTTGCACCACCAGAGTTCATCTAGCAATTAGATTGTATACGCATGTGAGATTGTGAGTAATGCTCACAGTGGGTATAAAGGGTAGTTTTCTGCTAACGGGTATTTTGGGCATTCGATGCTATGTTTTGAGATAGTTTGGTAATTATTTTAAGATATGGGTCAAAGGATCTAAAGAGAACCAAAAAAATGAATTATGTCAATCGAAAAAGTAATTAACTCCTTATATATAATAAACGTAAGGGAGATCTTATCCAAAACTTTGATCGGTCACTGTACTACCAAAAGTATACGATTCGTTGGATTATAAAACTATAAATATTCAAATCGATGAGGACCGTCAGATATAATATTAAAAATTATATTTGATTAATAATAGGATAGTATTTAAATACTAAAAGGTGTATTTTGATAATTTAAACCTATTATAAATAGGTTTTCTATATTGAATAGAAATCTTTATGTAAAAATTCGTAATTATCTTTTCTCTTTATTTTCTGGATAGTTCCAGTTAGATAATAATTATTAAACCATCATTAAATTAAAGATAATTTTGTAAGCTTCGCGTGGGCTGTAAAATCGTTAAAATCTGTTGTCTAAAACTCAGGATAGAGCCAAAGAGCCCAAACAGTAAAGTTATTATCTAAATTTTAATAAATATTTTTTTATTATTGTAGCACCAATTTAATTTTTTTTCCTAATTCTTTTAAATTTATAAATTCTTTGTTTATTTCAATAAAATATTAAAATCGATCTGGTCCGTGTACGATCAGTATACGACCAAATTAATAATTATAGTTAGATCTTAAATAGATCGATGAGAATTGTTAGATCTAATATTAAAAAGTGTATCTGATTAATAATAGAATTATATTTAAATACTAAAAAGTGTATTTTGATAATTTAAAATTTTTCTATATAAAAATTCTTAAATATCTTTTCTCTTGAATTTATGTATAGTTCCAGTTAGATAATAATTGTTAAACCAAATATCAACATAACAATTCATATCGATTACAATGATACCCTACGTTATAAGAGAGTTAGGAGAACTCCTGTACATGAATAAATTTAAACACTTTTTTTTCTCAAGAAACATAACAATTCGATTAATTCAAATTATAATTATATTATTTTACATATAACAAACATAAAAGGATAATATCAAAATATTATTAAAATATTGAGGGTTTCATATTCATAAACGATAATTTTGAATATAATACTTATATTAAAATGTGTATTTGATTAAATGTAGATTATATTTAAATACTAAGAAGTGTTCTTTGATAATTTAAACCAATTATAAATTGGTTTTCTATATTGAATTGAATTCTTTGTGTAAAACTTCTTAACCATCTTTTTTTTTTTCAGTTTATTTTAGTAGGTCAACTGGTCAAGTTAGATAATTATTATTAAACCATCATTAAATTAAAGATAATTTCGTTAGTTTCGCATGAGTTGTAAAATCGTCAAAATTCAATTTATAAAACTCAGGATAGAACCCAAATATTAAAGTTAGTATCTAAATTTTAATAATTTTTTTATTATTATTGTAGCACCAATTTATTTATTTTTCCACTAATTCTTTTAAATATAGAAATTTTATGTTTCTTTCAATAAAATATCAAAATTAATTAAGTACAAATTCAAATCGATTAAGAATATAATAATATGAGAATAAAATTTTATATAATCATAACATAATTTTTATTCTATTTAATAATTTTTAAGTAATAATGTATTTTAAAATTTTATTTACACCGTAAATAAAACCGAAACATTAAAAGTAAAAGCAATTAGTAAGATACTTATATCAGTATATACTTGATATCCTTATTATATTAAATCCTTATATATACTAATCATAATAGGGATCTTATCCCAAATTTTGGTCGTTGCCAACCAAATTAATAAGGAGCATTAGATCTTAACTAGATAAATGAAAATCGTTAGATCAAATATTTAAAAAGTTTATTTTATTAATAATAGGATTATATTTAAATTCTAAAAGGTGTATTTTGATAATTTAAAGCAAATATACCAAATATAAATAAGTTTTCTATATTGAATAGAATTCTCCATGTAAAAAATTCGTGATTTTCTTTTCTCTTCCATGGACAATTCCACCTAGATAAAAATTGTTAAACCATCTTTTAATTAAAGATAATTTAGTTATCTTCATGTGTGGTGTAAAATCGTCAAAATCTGATTTTTAAAACACAAGATAAAGCCTAAATTAATAAAGTGAATATTTAAATTCTAATAATAATTACTATGTCATCATTATTTTAACACCAATTTAATTACTTTTTTCTAACTATTTTAAATTTAGAAATCTATGTTCAAAAATTCAAATCAATATAAGAAAAATTCAAATCAACAAAGAATATAATAATACGAGGATAAAATTTTATAAAATTTTGCATATTTTTAATCCTATTTTATAAAGTTTTATATCATTACTAATCAAATATTATTTATTATTAAATAATAAATTAAACGTAAATGGTGATTTTGTTTTATAAGAACTCATAGAGACCTAATTTCATTGTTAGCAGAACTATATTAATATTAAAAAAACCTAATTTTGAAATTTTAGACTCAGCTAGAAGATACCAAACTTTTTAAACCTATATACATTGTAAATTATCAAATTCGAAACTTTAAAAGTTTGCTAATCAATTAGTATAGTACTTTTCTGAAAAATCGTACTTTACAAAAAATATTATCAAATAACCTATGTCTGCAAGAAAAAATGAAAAAATTCTTATTTTTCAAAAAAACTTTTAAATTTTAATATGTTGTTGGTATATTCAAACCTTAGATCATTCTACATGATAATTTTACTGTTATATCTAACGTTTTTCAACAATTTAATTTTAAAGATTCAACGATTATGGATTGAGTGATCAAACAAAGCGACCAAACTTAACTTATAAGGAAGCTTTCATTATTTAGTCTGTAATATAATAACATAGATATTTACCGGATATACTATAAAAAAATGAAATTTATACAAAATTTTGATCATGGTGTACTACTTTAAAAGAAGAACTATTATAAAAAAATATTTTAATTGATAATTTATTTTCTCAAAAGTTCAAAGTTCACGCATCTTTAACATATTACAAAAAAGAGTATATTATATTTTAGCAATAAATATTTAAAAATATTATAAATATTAAGAAAAATTAATGATGTTATCATGGTAGTTTGGTCCTAAATACCGCCAAAACATTCTCAACCGTTAGATCCAATACTTTTAAAAATACATGATCAAGATTATATCATATAAAAAGAAGTTTATTATCTAAAAATGATATAAGTTAAAAGATATTATATTAGGATTAGATTTTCCAAAAAGTCAAAACATAAAAATAGTTGTAATTAAATAATGAAACTCATTTAATACAAAAATAATACAAATCATTTAATGTTAAATAGATAGGTGAAAACCGTTAGATTTAACATTAAAAACTGTATTTGGTTAATAAAAGGTATTCTAATAATGTAAACTATATATAAGTAGATTTCCTAGATTGAATAGAATTTTCAACATTAAATTTCGTCACTTTATTCTCTTTTTAGTTTTAGAATAGTTTTTAATTGAAAAAGAACTAGTAAACCACAACTAAATTAAAGATTATTTTGTGAATTTCATGTGGACTATAAAATTGGCAAAATCTAATTTTATAACTCAATATAAACAAATATTAAATTGAGCGAGTAAAATATAATAAATATCAAATTTTTAACTATAATTTTTTTGGCTAAATCTTTTTTAACAATAATTTAATCATGTAAATTAATAACTTTTAAATATTAAAATATTCATAAATAAGTATAATTATAAATATTAAAAAAACAATTGTGTGTTGCATGGGTAATAAAAATATAATTATAAACAAAATAATTATAAATAAAATTTAAGTAACCGTGCACGGGCTATAAGCTAATGTAATATTAAATATAATATTGGCTTAGCGAAAACATATAAAGTATATAGAACTCTTTTCATTTCGATTTTTTTGTCCAGTTAACATTTTGCATAATTAAATATGGATATAAAATATAGCTTGAAAAGCATATGTCAAGGTCTATTTGTAAACACCGAGGATTCTACTCAACTTTAATTAAGATGTAATAAGTAAATAATAAATACAGATGTCACAGGAATCTCAAAAGATTATATCTGTCAAAGAATGAAGATGAAAGTCATCTACAGACTTGAAGTTATTCTACACTGGAAGAAGTTCATTTATTTGATCAAGCCTCAGTGAAGTGTTCAAGAAAGTGGATCTGTTTAAAGTGACAGAGGTTTCAGAAGTGTGACGGGAAAAAGTACAGGTTACAGTCCTTGTTTAAATAAAAGGAGTAAAGAATCACAGCTTAAAGTCAAGTATGAAGAACAACCATTAAAGTTAGTCGCTCATGAACCAGACAGTACATGGAGTGTCAACGTCAGTCAGTGGAAGTTCGTCATCAATTTTAGTGGTTCTAAGAATTAGTTTAATTCTATTTTAATATTATTCTATAAGATAATTAATTTAATATATAAATTAATTCTCCAGAATTAATTTATTTATGAAATTATTTGAGTCATTTATTTAATTTATTTAATCAGTGAATTAATTCTAAAAGAATTAATTCATTTATTAAATCAATTAAAAGTAGAATGCATTAAATCAGTTTTATATCTAATTCTATTTATACTAGTAGTACTATCTGTGATAGTACTACCGATAGTCCTACCAGTTCAAACTGATAGTCCTACCGATATTACTACCGGGTTTAAATGGATAGTACTATTAGTGTAAATCAAATTGCAGTGGTTTTGGCGCGTGCATTTGATCTGTTGACTTGTTTAAATAACAAGTGCATTGATCAAATAGAGACAGAACAATACATTACATTCAAGACAGAAAGAATACAGCTTCTCATTTACTCTCTTCTGCATATTCAAGCGAACCAACTGCAAAGCTCAATTTAATTCTTGTAATAAATTCTAGCCATCAAAGTTATATCCAATCCACTAGAATTCAATTACTTGTATTGCTTTGACAATCTAGCGGATCATAATCACTAGAATTACTATCGAACTACTTTTTAGTATTCTATCTTTTTATTACAAATATAGATAAATTCATGTCGAATTTATTCTAGATTTGTTTTAACAAGAACCTTGTAATCTGTGCACTGAATTGTAACACCCCTCAAGTTTAATAGAGTTTCTATTTAACTTGAATATTGTTTCAGTTTTTATTCCGCACTAATTTGTTCTAAACAGTTAAATCTTTTAAAGGACAAATTCGATAAAACGGTATAGTTTGTATTCAACCCCCCTTCTACAAACTTATCAGGACCTAACAATTGGCATCAGAGCCTTTTGATTGATATACAAATCAAAGATCCAATTGTTTTGAGATTTTTCTTAAACTCTGATTTTTTATTATTCCTAAAAATCTCAAAAGATGTCTACTACACAGAAAGTGGGTACAGTCAAAATCCCAATGTTCAGCAAGGAGCATTATCCAATGTGGAAGAAGAAAATGCTCCTATTTCTTAAGGTTGCAAATCCTAAATACATTGATGTGCTGAAGAACGGTCCCAAAGTCCCTATGATTATTGAGGGAGAACTCATTGAGAATAATGTTGTGACTAGGGCTGCTAGAATGTACCCTAAAGATGCCAAGGATTACACTCCTGATGAGAAAGAGGATGTTACCTTGGATTCCTGTCTTCAGTTGATCCTTATTGATTGTCTTGATCCAATCATGCATAATCATGTCCTCAACTGTGATACTGCCAAACACATTTGGGCAACTATAGAGATAATCAATGAGGGGACAGATGAAGTTAGGGAGAATATGCTGGAAATTCTCACCTCACAATATGAGCATTTCAGATCAAACCCTGGTGAAGGTATCTCTCAGGTTTTTGAGAGATATAACAAATTAATCAATGATCTGAATCTCAATGGGAAGCACTACACCAACAAGGAGATTAACAAGAAGTTCCTTCTTACACTTCCACCTCATTTTGAGCACAAAATTTCTGCCATTAGAGAAGCAAGAGATATGAATGAGATTGCTTTGGAGAGATTGTATGGTGTTCTGAAGACCTATGAGATGGAGCAGATTCAACAAAGGGAGCTGTATGGAACTGGGAAGATTGTTAGTACTTCTACTGCACTGGCTGCTGAAGTCCCACAGAAACTGGAAGTGAAGGCTGTTCAACCTTCCAGTTCTAACATGAATGTTATTGATGCTGAATATGGATTAACATCCATTGATCAATCTGGTGGTGACTTCTATTCTTTAGAAGAACTTGATCAGCTGGAGGATGGTGACTTGGCTTTGATAGTCAGGAAGTTTGGGAAGTTCAGATTCAAGAGGAATCCCAATCTTAAGTTCAGGCCCAGATTTCAGAGAGGTGGATCTTCCTCTTCAAGTGGCTCAAGGGGTGGCTACAAAACTGGAACTGTGGAAAGGAGCACAATCAGATGCTACAATTGCAATGAGTTGGGTCACTTTGCTACTGAATGCAGAAAGCCAAAGCAAGTGACTAGAAACACATTTGATTCTAGCAAGAAGAACAAGATTGGGAAAGCTTATGTTGCTGAAGAAAAGAGTTGGGATGACACTGACAGTGATGAAGAAGCAGGTGAGATTGGGAACCTTGCTTTAGTGGCTAAAGAGGCAAGCACTTCATCCGCACACATGTCAGAGGTAAAGTTTACTGATACTGAAATGATTCGTCATCTTGGTGGCACCTTAGAATGTGCACGCACTGAAAATGATAGAATAATTCTTTTAAACACAAATCTTGAAAATGAGATAAAAGAATTAAAACTAGTGCATGTTAATCAGGATGAACTTGTTGAAAAAATAGCTTTTTCTTGAGAATAGGGTTAAATGTTATATTCAACTGGAAACCATTCTTAAGAAAGAGATTAGTGAGCTTCAGACCAAAGCTAATGCTTATTTCAACTCTTGTAAGACGGTTAAAGAGATTCTGAATAAACAAGCTGTTGGTAATCATGTCAGTATAGGTTATGATTATAATGAGGCCATTGGATTGCTTGGAATAAATTCCCCTTGTAGAGTCAGATCTGAAGGAAGGGGTGTTCCATATGTGCTTAAGGGTATTGAAACACCCTTCTGTAAGGAGTCCGAAGCAGAACCTCTGAATGAAGACTCTATCATCATTGCAGAGGAGATTCGTGAAGAAGATATTGCTTTGGAAGTTGAACAATCCAAAAAGTGTATATATGATATTCCAGTCAAAGTTGCTTCAACTAAAAAGACTAAATCAGATATCCATAAGTTGGATCAAAACAACTGTAGAACTAACATGCCTCCTGTTAATTCTTCTCATAAAGCATGTGGTGTGATTAATTGCATGTCTTGTGCTTTCAATGTTATGTATGCTTATTTTAATAGTAAGCATGTATCTAGTGATAAGACTGCTCCACGTCAACATGTTAATAATAAGAAGCATGTTAAAGCAAAGACTACTAGTCCTCCTCAGACTAGAGTGGATTCATTTATCCCTAAGCCTACTCAGAAATGTGTTAAGGCTGGCTATAAATGGAAACGCTCTTATGTGAAAGAGGTTGAAGTAGTTTTAGCTAAAAATGTTGTTTTGCCTGACAAAGGCCAATTCTTTAAGTACGCCGAACCCAATCAATTTTGGGCTCCGAAGAAGGTCTAATCAATTTGATATTGCAGGGAGTTAAACAGGTAAGCCGTGTTATATGGATTCTTGACAGTGCTGTTCAAGGCATATGACCGGAGATAGAGCCCTGCTATCAGATTTGGTTGAGAAAGCTGGCCCAGTAGTAACCTTTGGAGATAACAGCAAGGGTATTACGAAAGGACATGGCTGTTTGAAGTACAGAAATGTTATCATTGAAGATGTTTCATTTGTGGAAGGTCTGACGTTCAATCTTCTCAGCATCAGTCAGTTCTGTGACAGAGGATATGCTGTTTCCTTTGAAAGAGAGAAGTGTCAGATCCTTCACAAGAAGAATGGAAAGCCTGCTCTTCAAGGAGTAAGGAAAGGTGACTTGTTCATAGCTGATCTGAACTCGGGATTCAAAGATGAAGTTAATTGTTTTTATGCTAAAGCTTCATCAGATGATAGTTGGCTATGGCACAAGAAAATGTCTCACCTTAACTTCAAAACTATGAACTCTTTAGTCAAGAGGGAATTAGTTAGAGGTTTGCCTCAGATGGAATTTACACAGGAAGGACTGTGTGAGGCATGTCAGAAAGGAAAGTCAAAGAAAGCTTCTCACAAGGGCACTGATACATCATCAATAACTGAACCTCTTCAGCTACTGCACATGGATTTGTTTGGTCCAGTTAATGTGATGTCCATGTCAAAGAAACAACATGCACTTGTGATTGTTGATGACTATTCAAAATATACATGGGTTTTATTCCTACATTCCAAGGATGAGACCCCATACCTGGTGATTGGCCACATAAAGTTGATTGAGCTGGATTCTAGATTCCCTGTTAGAGCCATAAGGTCAGATAATGGTACTGAATTCAAGAATGCCATTCTAAATGACTTTTGTGCTGATAAAGGAATAACAAGACAGTATTCTGCCCCTAGAACTCCTCAACAAAATGGAGTAGTGGAAAGAAAGAATCGTACATTGATTGAAGCAGCTAGGACTATGCTAAGTGAGTCCAAACTTCCAACGTACTTTTGGGCTGAAGCAGCGAATACAGCTTGTTATACTCAGAATCGAACTTTAATCAACAAGGACTTAATGAAGACTCCTTATGAGATCATGAACAACAAGAAACCAACTGTCAAGTACTTTCATGTATTTGGAGCAAAATGCTTTATGCTTATAGATGACAATGTGAAACGTGGCAAGTTTGATGCAAAGGCACAAGAAGCTATTTTTGTTGGTTACTCCAGAAGATCTTACAGGGTCTACTTGGTTGGCAGTCACACAGTAAAGGAAAGTGTCAATGTTACTTTTGATGACACTAAGTTCCCCAATATCCAAAAAGAAGACTCATCTGAAAAGCTGAAGTTTGATAACTTGCCAGACTCAGAATCAGATGATGGAGCCCCACCTGAAGTTATTGTTGGTGATGATAATAACAATGATGATAATGATCATGGTGATGGTGGTGGAAACACTGGTAACAATGGAGATACCACCAACACTGGAGAAGAATCATCAAGGCAATCAAGCAACAACTCAGGGGGAGCAAATGAAGGATCAACTAGTCACTCACAACATCAAAGTGAATTTCAAGGTGAATCATCAAGATCAAATCTTCCAAGACAGACTGTTTGGAATAGAGCTCATCCTTTTGAGCTGATCATTGGTGATCCAGATGTTGGAGTTAAAACTAGATGTGCTACTCATAATGAATGTCATTTCTCAGCATTTCTATCTAAAATGGAGCCAAAGAAAACTGAGGAAGCACTGACTGATCCAGATTGGGTGATTGCTATGCAAGATGAACTCAATCAGTTTGAACAACAGCAAGTCTAGAAGCTGGTACCCAGGCCAAAGAACAAGAAAGTAGTTGGTACTAGATGGGTATACAGGAACAAGCTAGATGAGGATGGCATTGTTACAAGGAACAAGGCAAGACTGGTTGCACAAGGGTATTCACAAGCTGAAGGCATTAATTATGATGAAACTTATGCACCAGTGGCTAGACTTGAGGCCATCAGGATGTTCTTAGCATTTGCGGCTTATTCCAATTTTAAAGTCTATCAAATGGATGTTAAGAGTGCATTCCTGAATGGTGAGCTTGATGAAGAAGTGTATGTGGAACAGCCCCCTGGCTTTGAAAATCAGGAGCTGCTGGACTTTGTGTACTTTCTCTTCAAGGCTATCTATGGTCTCAAACAAGCCCCAAGAAAATGGTATGACACTCTCTCTGGTTTTCTTTTAGAAAATGGTTTTGTTAGAGGTATCATAGACAAAACTCTTTTTTCAAAGAAACACAAAAGTGATATGATATTAGTCCAAGTCTATGTGGATGACATCATATTTGGGTCTACTAATGATAATCTCTGTAAGAGATTTGCTGAGCTAATGCAGAGTAAGTTTGAAATGAGTATGATGGGTGAGCTGAAGTTCTTTCTTGGATTACAAGTAAGTCAAAGGTCAAATGGTATATTTATTTGTCAATCCAAGTATCTCAAAGAACTCCTCAAGAAGTATCACATGGAGGATTCAGCATCAGCAAGGACTCCATCTTCAACAACCATCAAACTTGGAGCTTCTGACAAATCTATCAAGGTAGATGTTACAAGCTACAGAGGTATGATTGGCTCCTTACTCTATCTTACTACTAGTAGACCAGATATTATGTATGCTACATGCTTGTGTGCAAGGTTCCAAGCGGACCCTAGAGATGTACATCTCATTGCTGTGAAAAGAATCTTGAGATATCTTAAGGGTACACCTAATCTAGGTATCTGGTACCCTAAAGATTCTGGTTTTAATCTTGTTGGATATACAGATTCTGATTATGTAGGTAGTGTTGTGGATAGAAAGAGTACCTCTGGGAGTTGTCAATTCCTAGGAGGTAGGTTGATTTCCTGGTATAGCAAGAAACAGCAAACAATTTCCAATTCAACAGCAGAAGCTGAATATATTGCTGCTGGAAGCTGTTGTGCTCAGATCTTATGGATACGGAATCAATTAAAGGACTATGGCTTTGCATTAGACAAAATTCCCATATTTTGTGATAATACAAGTGCCATAGCAATCTCCAACAACCCTGTGCAGCACTCGAGAACAAAGCACATTGATATCAGGTATCATTTTATCAGAGAGCATGTCATGAATGGAACTGTGGAGTTACATTTTGTACCCACAGAAGAACAGACTGCAGATATATTCACTAAATCTGTTGACGAATCCACATTTATCAAGTTAGTTGGTAAATTGGGTATGTTAAACAGTCTTAGTGATTGACAATATCTCTGTCAGGTTTGTTCTTTCAAAATTCATTTTCTCTTGTCATTTAAATGATATTCACTGCCAATTCTCATTTAATATTACATGCTTGTGTAGTTAAATAGCTCTGAATAATTTATTTTCTTTAAAAATATTTTTCTCATATTTTTTTTAAGTAGAGAAATGTATTTTTATTGAAAATATATTTATTTAGAATTATTTAGATATTTTTCAGATTGTAAATATTGTTGTTTAAATATTTCTGCAAGTTTATATTAATTTTAGGCATTTCTAAAATTGTCTGCATATTTTTCTAGAATTTATGGAATTTTCTGTGAATTTTTCTAGATTTGTATAAATTTTTCATGCATTTTTATTCATATTTTGTAAAGTTTTGGTAATTCTCAGCATTTTCTTTTTATTTAGAACTGCTTTTCTATTTTATTTTCTTATTTTCGTTAGTATTACTAGTTTTGAACTAGTAGTACTATCGGTAGTACTATCCAGTGATAGTACTACTAGTTCATTCTGTAAGTACTATCAGCATTTTCTATTTTCTATTTTTTTTTGTTTTTTTTTTGTTTCTCCTGTTTAATTCATAGTACTACTAGCCTATTTTCAATAGTCCTACCGAGTTTTTGTTAGTACTACCGTAGTCTTTTTTGGATAGTACTACTAGTTTATTTTTATTTTTATTCTTTTTGTTTTATTATTGATAGTACTACCGTTCTTTTTACCTTAGTACTATTAGGTTTATTTGTTTTTACCATAGTACTATCAGTGTATTTATATCAGTTTTTCTTATTTTTTATTTTTACTGAGTACTTCTACAGTTCAAGTTTTAACTTAACTGCATTTTCATTCTCTCTCATTTGTTTTTTCAGAAACGAAGCTCTGCCCATTTCTTTTTCAATTTCTGAGTTCGTTTCTTGATCTTTTTAGAATCTAAAACCATCACTGAACAGATCTAATCAAGCCCATTAATTCGAGATCTTAAAATCAAAGTTTCATCAAGAATTAAGTTTTTGAGTTTTTCGAATTTTAGGGGTTTTCTCTTCGTTTTTAGTGATTAAGAAGGTGTTTTTGGATTCTAAAAATAGTACAGTGTGTGGTTTGTGTCAAGGATTAACATACTAAAATTTGGTAATTTTTGGAGAACTTTGAAAATTTGGATTTTTAATTAATTTTTAATTAATTTTAAAATCCTTAAATTCGAATTATTCATAATTATTTGAGTTTTTGATTTTCTGTGTTAATTTTTACTTAGTAAATTATGGCTCAGAATTTTGAGGTTGTTAAAAACAATTATATTGGATATTTTGATCCGTTGAAATGCCCGATTGATCGTTTTCGACCTTGGATTCAGTTTTTAAATTCGCAGTGTTGTGTGAGTCGTGCTATATGTTTATCTGCTGATTTAAAGATTGAACCACTTAGATTAATGTGTTCTACTGCTGTGATTTCTGAGAATTTAAATTCTATATCTTTCACTATTGAGCACACACAGTACACTATTACTGAGGATTTGTTTTGTGAAGTTTTTCAACTTCCTAGGGATAACTTTGATAGGACTCCTTCTGATATTGAATTAATCCAGTTTTTCAACAGAATTCATTATCAAGGTCCTTTGGAGTTGCCCAAACTCAGTAAAGCTAATTTAGTCTGTGAATGGGATATCTTATTTGATACTTTAGCTAAGGTTTTCAGCAATTGTACTAAGAGTAATTTTCCTCATATTCCATCTTTGTTGCAGTACATTGCTTATGCTATTGTGTTTAATGTTAGACTTAACATTGGTCATCTAATCTGGAGTCTTATAGTTAGAAGAGTATCAAATGCCAGGATTGATCATGATAGTGGTAGGAAAGTCAGGTGTTTCTATCCTCGATTTCTCACTATTTTAATCAATCATGTGTTATCTGATGCTCACAAGGAGTTGTTTTCAAATGCTTTATCTGTTAATTCTCCTTCTACTAATAGTAAGTTCTATCAAAGACTCCATACTTCTCTTAAATGGAATATGACACCAGTGGTTGTAAGTCCATTCATGGCTCATGTCATTCACCTACCTACCTTTGAACCTTTTGTTCCTGATCAACAACTAGTCATTGCAGCTGGAACTTCAGAGGAACTGCCAATACAGGTAATACATCCTATCTCTGGATCATCTGGCACCTTTGCTGAAGCCCAAGTGGTTGATAGGACAGACCAAGAGGTTGTAGAACCACAATCTCTAACCCAGGTCAGAGAGCCAAACACTGTGTCTAATCCTTTAACCTCTCAACCTGAAACTGCTTCTTTAATAAGACAAAGGTCAAGTAGTGAACAAACACTGAGTGCACCCACAACTCTGTCTCCACCTCTAAAGAAAAGAAAAACCTATAGAGAGACATCTGTAAGCCCATCCATGTCCTCCCAACAGGATATGGACTTTGAAATGGCCATTGAACAATCTCTGGAGACATCCTCTCAACAGGATGAATCTATTGAAATTCGCCATCGGGCCCTGGCAACCTGTAATGAGTCAAGCACTCTCCCATTACTCACAATGGGAGAAGACATCCAAATAGAAGAAACTCAGGACACGTTGTTAGGAGAGCACTTAGGATCTGAAACAGTGCCTACCATTGTCACGGTAGAAGTGCCTTCACAGGCATCAGAGGGAAAATCTGATTCTTTGCCACCTATAATATAATCATTTTCTCCCCTCCCAGAGGGAACATCTCTGGCTCCCTTAAGGGATTTTTCACTCGCAGTTTTTACTGGAGAAAGTGAAAGGCAACCTGATGAGTCTGTCCCTGAAGAAATTCAGTATACAATGTCAAATATTTTGACAGACTCATTCAGGGATCGGGAATTGTGAACTCCCATTGCACCACCACTGACCTCTCTTGAATGGGCTAGGGTGATTTTTAATGCAGGTACATCTAGTGAAAATCTTGAAAGACAGTTAGTGGTGAGAGATATGAATCAAACACCGAGTGAAACACAAGCACGTGAGTTGAGTGAAACACCACTGAGAGCAATTGAAGTGAGTGCACACACTGACACAAACACTGCTTTGTTGAAACAGCTAGCTGATCTACAAAAGAAGTTACAAGAAACCCAGGCTGAGAATAATATTCTAAAAGCACAAGTGGTCTCTCAATCTACCACCTCTGTATCAAATCAGTTGGGTACTGTGAAAGATGACCTCGAAGGATTGAAGAATACTCTGGTCCCGAAGCTGAATTCCATCCAACAATCTCAAGTACTAGTGGCTTCGGACATTTCTGAATTAACCATGTCAAATGCTCAAATTTCAGAAAGTGTCAAGGAGATTGCTGCCATTTCTACCAAGGTGGACTTTATTCTGCAAACAGCTGATGAAAATCAAAAGTTTAATGAGGAAAGGATTTTCAGGATATAAGGAGGAATGGAGCATCTGAATGAAGGTATGAAGCACTTGTATAATATAATCAAGGAATCACATCAACCTACTGAAGAGCAAAGAACATTCTTTGAGGGAGATGATGATGAGGATGATGATGATGATGAAGGAGGAGATGGAAGAGAAAGAGGGGAGATAAGGAGAACATCTGAGGTGAATCCTAGGGCTTCCACAGCTCAAACTGTAGAGGATTCCTCAACTAAGGGGGAGAAGGAGAAGAAAGGAGAAGACAAAGAAGCTGGAGGAGCTTCTGGAAAGGATAAGGGGAAAGGTAAACAATCAATGGAGGAGTATGCTTTTGATGATGCCTACTACTACCACGGTGAACAGGATGACTTCCAATTTGACACATCTGGTGAACTGAGGAAGACCATACCTGAAGAAGCTTTTGGTGAGGAGGAGGTTGAGGAGGCAGCCAACTTTGATGATTGGGAAGATGAAGCTGATCTATACACACCTGACCCTTTGTTTGAGAAGGAGTTGAAGAAACAACAGGCAGAGTTGAGAAGAAAGGAGGATGAAAATGCCAAGGTCTCTGACATCATTTCTCAGAAGCTGAAAATTCAAAAGGCTGAACATGAAGACAAACAACGTCTTCATAGTATTCATGTCAAAGAAAGGAGATTGGATGTTAGGATGAAGCAAGGAGTCAAATGGTATAAGGCAAGGGAGATGTTTGATATCCCTCAGAGAGGCACAAACAATGATGCTACTTTTCTGAAGCTGCTTGAGAAGATCAGAATTGTTAATCCAGACAACTCATTATATATGAAGGCATTGAAGCAAGATATATTAAGGATTACGTCTGCATTTGATCAAGTGAGGCAGGAACTTTTCATCTATGTCTCAAGTGCTCTTGAAGGGTCATTCACTGTTTCTCTTGAACTACTTCAAAGAAGATCTCTCTCTGAATTGTGGATTCTGATGAGTAAAGTAAAGAGATCTTCTTGCTTGAACGAGCTTCTTTATGACCGGCTGAGAGATTCTGCTATGAAGGCCAGCCCTCAAGTTGTACATTTTCCTTATGAAGTCAAAATCTACAGAGGTACAACTTTGGAGACTGTAAGGCTGAATCCTGATTCCATGAAGCTACAGACTGCTATGCAACTGGTGAAGTTGGAGAATCTTCTTAGAACTTCTGGGTTTTCTTCTGTAGAGAAGTCTGAAGTTGCTGATATGATTTCAGACTACTGCACGGAGAAAATTCCAAGGTATGCTCAGATGAAGAATAGATTGAAGAAGATCACCACTCAACCAGTAATGCCAAGTGGTGTGGTTTCTGAAAGTGATCGTGTCCTTGACAAAGATCTTCTAGTCACCTTGCAAGAAGCTGAAGAAGGTGAAATTAGAGACTAAAGGCATGATGTAGTTAGCTCAATTTGTAAATCTTATTTGTTTAGAGCTAGGTAAATCAAGATAGGGAAATTTATCATTTGTTCAGGCTAGAGGAACATCTATCTTGTATTTATCTTTATTGTTTGAATCTGGAAATTGTTATATTTAATCCAGAACTTTTTATTATTTGCTTGGCTCTTAAAAGTCTTATCTTTTCTTGTTTTAGTTGAGTTATCCTCTAGAGTATTTGGTTGTTATTGTCTAACAAACAAATAGGGGGAGATTGAAAGGCATATGTCAAGGCCTATTTGTAAACACCGAGGATTCTACTCAACTTTAATTAAGATGTAATAAGTAAATAATAAATACAGATGTCACAGGAATCTCAAAAGATTATATCTGTCAAAGAATGAAGATGAAAGTCATCTACAGACTTGAAGTTATTCTACACTGGAAGAAGTTCATTTATTTGATCAAGCCTCAGTGAAGTGTTCAAGAAAGTGGATCTATTTAAAGTGACAGAGGTTACAGAAGTGTGACGGGAAAAAGTACAGGTTACAGTCCTTGTTTAAATAAAAGGAGTAAAGAATCACAGCTTAAAGTCAAGTATGAAGAACAACCATTAAAGTTAGTCGCTCATGAACCAGACAGTACATGGAGTGTCAACGTCAGTCAGTGGAAGTTCGTCATCAATTTTAATGGTTCTAAGAATTAGTTTAATTCTATTTTAATATTATTCTATAAGATAATTAATTTAATCTATGAATTAATTCTTTCAGAATTAATTCATATATATTAAATTAATCAATCTAGATCTTAAGTAATTTAATATATAAATTAATTCTCCAGAATTAATTTATTTATGAAATTATTTGAGTCATTTATTTAATTTATTTAATCAGTGAATTAATTCTAAAAGAATTAATTCATTTATTAAATCAATTAAAAGTAGAATGCATTAAATCAGTTTTATATCTAATTCTATTTATACTAGTAGTACTATCTGTGATAGTACTACCGATAGTCCTACCAGTTCAAACTGATAGTCCTACCGATAGTACTACCAGGTTTAAATGGATAGTACTATTAGTGTAAATCAAATTGCAGTGGTTTTGGCGCGTGCATTTGATCTGTTGACTTGTTTAAATAACAAGTGCATTGATCAAATAGAGACAGAACAATACATTACATTCAAGACAGAAAGAATACAGCTTCTCATTTACTCTCTTCTGCATATTCAAGCGAACCAACTGCAAAGCTCAATTTAATTCTTGTAATAAATTCTAGCCATCAAAGTTATATCCAATCCACTAGAATTCAATTACTTGTATTGCTTTGACAATCTAGCGGATCATAATCCCTAGAATTACTATCGAACTACTTTTTAGTATTCTATCTTTTTATTACAAATATAGATAAATTCATGTCGAATTTATTCTAGATTTGTTTTAACAAGAACCTTGTAATCTGTGCACTGAATTGTAACACCCCTCAAGTTTAATAGAGTTTCTATTTAACTTGAATATTGTTTCAGTTTTTATTCCGCACTAATTTGTTCTAAACAGTTAAATCTTTTAAAGGACAAATTCGATAAAACGGTATAGTTTGTATTCAACCCCCCTTCTACAAACTTATCAGGACCTAACATAGCTCTTTAAGTTATTTTTAATTTATTATTCTAAATGAAAATTTAGTGTTCGAGCTTTTGTTCAGGGAAAAAATTAAAATAAATATGTAGGCATATTATATGTATTTTAAAATATGTGCAAAATTTGGAGTGGACATATAAAGGGAATAATTAGTATAACAATTTGAATATATCAATACAATCTATAATATAAAGGACGAAATATTAAAAATTTGGTCGATACGGAACCTATTTTTTGGTACCTGTTTTTTTTGTATTTCGTGATTTTACTTAATTACACTTACTTACCTATAAAAAAGATTATTAAATAATAAGACATAGTTATAATCAATTACCTTTTTCAGCTAAAACACATTACATTTTCTATTTTTGTTAACAAAATCTACTCCTTTCTTAAAAATATCACAGACAATTACCTTTTTTAACTAAAACATGTTATGTTTTCTTTTTTGAAGAAAAATGCACTTCCATTACTCAATCAAAGCATCATACATCAATGACTCCAACACAAACCGTGGAGGAGAAACTAAATCAATACAGCAATTTAGCTCACAAGGCACTCGAGCCACTAAATGGGCTGTCCTATTGGCTAACCTTCTCACATGTTTAACATGAATATTAGGCCTAACAATCAATTTCGACCTGCAAGCATAAAAAATGTGGCCAATTTCCAGGTGGTACACTGATTGGCTATTAATAGCCTGCACTGCAGTAAGAGAGTCTGACTCAACACAGACCCTCCCCTCTGTTCTGGTGCTAATCCAAGACAAAGTTTCGTCAATGCCAATTGCTTCTGCCTCTAGTACACTCACTGCTGCTGCAACTTTCATTACTTTTCCTCCCAAGTAATCGCCTCTGTGATCACGCAGCACCATACCTACTGAAAAATGTGAGGAACCTTCCACTATCGAAGCATCAACATTCACTTTCAGCAAACCAGTCCCCGGTGCCACCCATCTGTCATTGTTCGTATCATTATTCCTTCTTACCTGCAACACTCTCTGATGTACTCTACTGCAAGCATCACCCCATTCCTTGAGCTGCATTAGACTCCAATCCATAGCAAATTCAGCCGTTACCACCTTTTGTTCCCAGACCTTCTTATTCCTGAAAAACCAGATACCCCATAAAGTCATTGCAAACAATTTAAGCCTGTCATAGGACTCAGAACTCAGCTTGTCCAGCAACCACCTCGACACATCTTCTATCTCCCACATATCGTACAGAACTCCCATTTGTTGCCAACAAAGTGCAGCGAAATCGCAGTGAAAGAACAAATGTAGTACATGTTCCACATCAATGTTACACATTGGACAAATCAAAGGAACACCATTACATCTCCTATTCAGAACCACACGAACAGGAACATTGTTACGACACAGGCGCCACAGAAAGAATTTAACTTTCGGTGGAATTTTCAAATTCCACAACCTCTTCTAGCCTACTGAGTGAGAATCTTGTATTGGGACCAAATGACCCTCCTGCCACACATGATAACCAGATTTCACTGAATAACATCCATCCTTCGTGTGCACCCAAGCTACTCTGTCATGAGCTGCGTTTTGTGGAATTCGAGTTTGCATAATTGCAGTTGCATCGACCTCATCAAACACCTCTCTAATTCGTTCCTCATCCCACTCAAGAGCACCATGTTTAAAAAACTGACAGACTTTAGCACTTCTACTAACAGTATAGTTCTTGTTTTCGACCAAATGATTAGCTTTGCTTTTTAGCCACGGATCAGTAAGCACACTGATATTCTTTCCATCCCCTAACACCCATCGAAAGCCTTTCTTAATCTCCTCCTTTGCCTGCCAAATGCCTGACCAGATGAAACTGGAGCCCTCCGTTTTCCTTGCTTCAAGAACATGAGAGTTCGAGAAATATCTAGCTTTAAAAACTCTAGTAACTAGAGTATCAGGTCTGTTGATGAAATTCCACACATGTTTCCCAAGCATAGCTAAGTTATAGCCCGTTAAATTCCGAAATCCCAGTCCCCCTTTCGTTTTAGCCATGCTCATTCGATCCCACGATAACCAATGAATACCCTTTGAATTTGATCCCCCAGACTTCCACCAAATACCATTGAGTAATCTCTCTATTTCCTGACAGATCGATTTAGGAAGAAGAAAACACGACATAGCGTATGATGGAATGGTTTGAGCCACGCTCTTAATCAAGACAGCCTTCCTTGCCCGAGACAGCAACTTAGCATTCCAATTTTGAATCCTCTTCCACACTTTATCTTTAATGAAACTAAAGACAGATTTCCTCGACCTACCAATCAACGAGGGTAACCCCAGGTAGTTGCTCTTCGTTAGATCTTCCCAAACACCCAAAATCTCTGATAATTCTCTTTGTTTGTCTCTTCGAACATTGGCACTGAAAAAAACACTTGATTTCTGAAAGTTTACTGCCTGACCAGATAGCAACTCGTAACTGTTGAGAATCTCCTTCACTTTAGCAGCTTCAGCAGAATTAGCATGAAAGAATAAGAATCTATCATCTGCAAAAAGCAGATGCGTGATAGCCGGTGCACTCGAACATACTCTACAACCATGAACCTCATCATTTGCCTCTGCTCTCTTAATAGCATGAGAAAGTCCCTCTACACACAGGAGAAATAAGTACGGGGACAACGGATCACCCTGTCTCAAGCCACGTTTAGGAATAATAGGTCCAATCTGGTTGCCATTAAAACAGACATTGTATTCCACTGTACAGACACATAGCATAATCCAATCAACCCACTTTGCACAAAAACCCATTTGCAACATTCTTCTTTTCAGGTATAACCAATTCACACGGTCGTACGCCTTACTTATGTCCAACTTTAAAGCTACTTCGCCATCAGTACCCGACTTCTTACCCTTCATAAAATGAATAATTTCAAAAGCAACTAAAACATTGTCTGCAATATTGCGGCCAGGAACAAAAGCGGACTGGTTTTCAAATATAAGACCTGGGAGAATTGATTTTAGTCTGTTAGCTAGCACCTTAGCAAGAATCTTATACAAGACATTACACAAGGCTATAGGCCTTAGATCTTTCATACACTCTGCATTATCTTTCTTCGGGACAAGTACAACATTTGTTCCATTAAGCTCAGCTGGAAAAGAACATCGTTCAAGCCACTCATTGCAACTACTGAACACCTCCTTGCCAAGACTATTCCAAAAATGCTGAAAAAATGCTGGGTTAAGGCCATCGGGTCCCGAGGCCTTATCCGGATGCATTTGCTTTATTGCCAATGTAAATTCCTCAAAACTCATATCAGCCACCAACTTACCATTCTGTTCTTCAGTAACAAGACTTTCTACATTATCCTCCTCAAGTACACTGTTCTGCACTTGTCCAGCAAACACTCTGTTAAAGTACTCGAAGACCACAACGTGCATCCCCTCCTTATCCGACACTAAATCTCCATTCTCCTTCCTCAGATGAGAAATGAAATTAGACTTCTTCCTAGCCGACGCATGAGCGTGAAAAAACTTCGAATTCTGATCACCTTCAGACAACCAAAAGACCTTAGCCCGTTGCTTCCAGTAGAGTTCTTCATGATGAAACAACTCATGCAACTTTTCTCGTTCTTGAAAGTATTCTTTAACTCCTTCTTCATCCACTCTGTTCACCAGGGCATTCAACAAATCTTTTTGTTTCGTCACCTTGTCTCTAAATTTGTGAAAGAAATTCCTCCCCCATTTAGCCATAAACGATGAGACGGAAATTAATTTAGGTAATAAATGAATATTTGGAAGTTTCTCCCAGTACTCCCTCACTTCATTATGGAAACTCGGCTCTTTAAGCCACGTATTCTCAAACTTGAAACGAAACTGCTTCTTAGTGACATTAACATTGCAAAGGTCAAGATGTATAGGGTCATGATCAGAACAAATGGTGTGATGAACAGAAAGTTTACACAAAGGAAAGAGTTGCCACCATGAACTAGAGGCAAATGCTCTGTCAAGCCGTTCTCGAACCCAATTCGCCTTCCCCTTACTTTTCTCCCAAGTGAACTTTCCCCCCGTGAGATCAATTTCCAATAACTCTGCATCCTCTAAGGCTGAACGAAATCCATTCATAAGAAACTACGGATGATCAACAGTCCCAAACTTATCACCTGGATACAACAAATCGTTGAAATCCCCGATTATGCACCATGGCAGTTGAGAAACCAAAGCTAACTGTCTAATAAAGTCCCACGACTCACGTCTACGATTTCTTTCCGGGTAACCGTAAAAACAAGTCAACCTCCAATATGGGCTCATATTCTTCAGCATAGTAATATCAATATGATTATGGGAGTAGCTATCAACTTTACACGACACAGTTCTCTTCCACATGATCGCCAATCCCCCACTTCTACCAACACAATCAACAGCAAAATAATCAACAAAACCTAATTTAACACAAAGCTCCTTTATTCTGTCATTACGAGACAGAGTTTCAGAAAGAAACAATAAGTCGGGATTACGAGCCTTTACAAGGTCTCCTAAAACACGAACTGTGCGAGGTCTCCCCAAACCTCGACAGTTCCAACATAGGTGATTCATAATGATTGGCTAGCTTGCTTTGCAAGCGTAGCCAAATCAGTAGAAGAAGATACCACACAATCCATTACAGAAAGAGTAGCATCTGAATTAGCGAACTCAGTGTTATTGAAAACTTTTACTTGAGACCCATCACCTGAATACATAACCACCTGGGCCTCAGACTGATCTCTTCTTCTTTTCTTTTCCAAAATTGTAAGCCCATCTAACTCGCCCTCACCCGACCCATTTAAAAACAGCTGTTTATTTTTTGGCGCCTCATCCCTTAAATTTTGAAATTGAATACCTTGCATGATTGATTTATTTTTAGCAAGGGATAAATCAACCCTCCTAATTCGCTCCTGAAAAAACTCTCCCCCCGTACCAGACTCCTCAGATTTTGGGGTTCTGTTGCTCTTGCCAATTCTGGCCTCCCATTCACCATCACCGTCCTCCCTAAGCCATTTGCTCCTCCCCTGACCAGCAACTCTCCGCG
This sequence comes from Heracleum sosnowskyi, assembly GCA_030848705.1. NCBI lineage: Eukaryota > Viridiplantae > Streptophyta > Magnoliopsida > Apiales > Apiaceae > Heracleum > Heracleum sosnowskyi. The sequence goes on from CM061237.1 coordinate 19,244,610, forward strand.
GTGGCGCACGAAGCCATGTCCCCCATTCCTTGTTACTCTCATCACTCCTACTATCCAGAAATCTCCTGCAAAACCTCTCTGTATGGGACACCATACCACATACAAAACAGAAATCTCCCAACCTTTCATACTTACACTGTACCACAAACTCTTTTCCATTTCTACATGTAATCTTCTTCTTCCTCTTCAGCGGCTTACGGACATCAAGCTTAATCTTTAAACGCATATATTCCCTCCACAAACTTTCGTCATTCTTCTGATCATACATGATAAATTCCCTGAAAAAATTCCCATGCTGTTTGCCCACAGCTTCCGTCATAAAACCTGATGGTAAATCATAAATCTGTATCCAAATATTAAGAAAAAACAATGGAACTCTGACTGGACTCTCTCCCGGAGGGATCATATTCAACACAAGCATAATATTGTCGAATGACCATGGCCCACCGTTGAGAACCCACTGTAAATCTTCTTTATGAAAGAACTGGAATAAGAATAAACCAGAATCAATCTCCTTAATGTTTATTCCCATCGCTGGCTTCCACACATCGGCCAATTTGCTTTTCATCGCCTTGACATTGATTGATTTCTCTGAAAGGAACCTTCCTACCAAACAGAGATCATACTTATTAACCTCCTCGACGTCCCCGTCAAAAACCAGCTCTTCATTTTCTTCCTCCTCGATATTCAGATCCGCCATTTGCTCATCTAAATTGTGAACGTTTGCCATCGATAATGACACTCCCACACAAACCAGTTCAAAAACAGGATATGGAGAGAAGATCAAAAGCTCTCACATAAAATATGGAGAGAAAAAATGTTACATCTGATACGTGACATTTGAGAACAAATTATTTTTACTTACTAAATCTCTCCTTTTCCAAAAATATTACGGGTAAACCCTTAATTATTTATTTTAAAATCTATTTTTATACTTTTAATTTTTTAAAAAGTTTACCTATTTTAACATACCTACTTATTTGTTTTAACTAATTTTGATTTTTTAAAAAGTTTTCCTATTTTAAAATGCCTATTTTTTTTTAACAAATACAATTAATAAAATAATATAACATAAATTAACTCCTTATTATATTATTATATATAATAAGCGTAAGGGAGATCTTATCTAAAACTTTGGTCGGTCACTGTACTACCAAAAGTATACGATCCGTTAGATTATAAAACTATAAATATTCAAATAGATGAGGACCGTTAGATATAGTATTAAAAATTGTATTTGATTAATAATAGGATAGTATTTAAATACTAAAAGGTGTATTTTGATAATTTAAACCAATTATAAATGAGTTTTCTATATTGAATAGAAATCTTTATGTAAAAAATCGGAATTATCTTTTATCTTTAGTTTATGGATAGTTCCAGTTAGATAATAATTATTAAACCATCATTAAATTAAAGTTAATTTTGTTAGCTTCGTGTGGGCTATAAAATTGTTAAAATCCGTTGTCTAAAACTCCTTATTTATTATCTAAATTTTAATAAATATTTTTTTATTATTGTAGTACCAATTTAATTTTTTTTTCCTAATTCTTTTAAATTTATAAATTCAATGTTTATTTCAATAAAATATTAAAACCAATTTAAGAAAAAATAAAAATTGATCTGGTCCGTGTACGATCACTATACGACCAAATTAATAATTATAGTTAGATCTTAAATATATCGATGAGAATTGTTAGATCTAATATTAAAAAGTATATGTGATTAATAATAGAATTATATTTAAATACTAAAAATTATATTTTGATAATTTAAAATTTTTCTATGTAAAAATTCTTAAATATCTTTTCTCTTAAATTTATGTACAGTTCCGGTTAGATAATAATTGTTAAACTAAATTCATATCGATTCATGTATATCATACTAATAATGATACACGTGAACCCTACGTTATAAGAGACTTAGGAGAACTCTGTACATGAATAATTTTTTTTTTCTGAAGTAATATAATAATTTGATTAATCCAAATTATAATTATATTATTTTACATATAACAAACATAAAATGACAATATCAAAATATTATTAAAATATTGAGGGTTTCATATTTATAAACGATAATTTTGAATATAATACTTATATTAAAATGTGTATTTGATTCAAGGTAGGATTATATTTAAATACTAAGAAGTGTGCTTTGATAATTTAAACCAATTATAAATTGGTTTTCTATATTGAATTGAATTCTTTATGTAAAATTTCTTAACCATATTTTCTTTTCGGTTTATGGGTAGGTACTGGTCAAGTTGGATAATAATTATTAAACCATTATTAAATTAAAGATAATTTCGTTAGTTTCGCATGAGTTGTAAAATCATCAAAATTCAATTTTTAAAACTCAGGATAGAACCCAAATAGTAAAGTGAGTATCTGAATTTTAATAAATATTTTTTTTATTATCGTAGCACCAATTTATTTATTTTTCCACTAATTCTTTTAAATATAGAAATTTTATGTTTCTTTCAATAAAGTATTAAAATTAATTAAGAACAAATTCAAATCGATAAATAATATAATAATATAAGAATAAAATTTTATATAATCATAACATAATTTTTATTCTATTTAATAATTTTTAAGTAATAATGTATTTTAAAATTATATATACATTATAAATAAAATCGAAACATTAAAAGTAAAAGTAGTTAGTAATATACTTATATCAGTATATACTTGATATCCTTATTATATTAAATCCTTATATATAATAAGCATAATAGGGTTCTTATCCAAAATTTTGGTCTGTACGATCCTTGGACAACCAAATTAATAAGGACCTTTAGATCTTCACTAGATAAATGAAAATTGTTAAATCAAATATTAAAAAAGTGTATTTTATTAATAATATGATTATATTTAAATTCTAAAAAGTGTATTTTGATAATTTAAACCAAATATACCAAATATAAATAAGTTTTCTATATTGAATAGAATTCTCCATGTAAAACATTCCTGACTTTCTTTTCTCTTACATGGACAATTTCAGTTAGATAAAAATTGTTAAACCATCTTTTAATTAAAGATAATTTAGTTATCTTCATGCGGGGTGTAAAATCGTCAAAATCTGATTTTTAAAACACAAGAAAAAGTCCAAATTAGTAAAGTGATTATTTAAATTCTAATAATAATTATTATGTCATCATTATTTTAACTCCAATTTAATTACTTTTTTCTAACTATTTTAAATTTAGAAATCTATGTTCAAAAATTAAAATTAATCTAAGAAAAATTCAAATCAACAAAGAATATAATAATATGATGATAAAATTTTATAAAATTGTGCATATTTTTTATCCTATTTTATTAAGTTTTAGATCATAACTAATCAAATATTATTTATTATTAAATAATAAATTATACGAAAATGGTGATTTTGTTTTATAAGAACTCATAGAGACCTAATTTCATTGTTAGCAGAACTATATTCATATTAAAAAAAAACCGTATTTTGAAATTTTAGACTCAGCTATAGAAGAGGCCAAATTTTTTTAACCTATATATTGTACATTGTAAATTATTAAATTCGAAACTTTAAAAGTTTGTTAATCAATTAGTATACTAATTTTCTGAAAAATCGTACTTTACAAAAAATATTATCAAATAACCTATGTCTGCAAGAAAAAAATGAAAAAAAAAAATCTTATTTTTCAAAAAAACCTGTAAATTTTAATATGTTGTTGGTAGATTCAAATCTTAGATCATTCTACATGATAATTTCACTGTTATATCTAACGTTTCTCAATAATTTAATTTGAAAGATCCAACGATTATGGATTGAGTGATCAAACATAGCGACCACACTTATAAGGAAGCTTTCATTATTTAGTCTTTAATATAATAACATAGATATTTACGGGATATACTATAAAAAAAATGAATTTTATACAGAATTTTGATCGTCACGGTGTACTACTTTAAAAAGAAGAACTATTACAATAAAAATTATATTTTAATTGATAATTTATTTTCTCAAAAGTTCAAAGTTCCCGCATCATTAACATATTACAAAAAAGAGTATATTATATTTTAACAATAAATATTTAAAAAAAATTATAAATTAAAAAAAATTATAAATATTAAAAAAAATTAATGATATCATCATCCTGGTAGTTTGGTCCTAAATACCGCCAAAATAATTCTCAACCGTTAGATCCAATAGTTTTAAAAATAGATGATCAAGATTATATCATGTAAAAATAAGCTATTATCTAAAAATGATATAAGTTAAAAGATATTAGATAAGGATTGGATTTTCTAAAAAGTCGAAACATAAAAATAGTTGTAATTAAATAAGGAAACTCATTTAATAACAAAATAATAAAAATCGTTTAATCTTAAATAGATAGGTCAAAACCGTTAGATATAAAATTAAAAACTGTATTTGGTTAATAAAGGCTATTCTAATAATCTAAACTACATATAAGTAGATTTCCTAAATCGAATAGAATTCTCAACATTAAATTTCGTCACTTTATTCTCTTTTTAGTTTTAGAATAGTTTTTAATTGAAAAACAACTATTAAACCACAACTAAATTAAAGATTATTTTGTGAATTTCATGTGGACTATAAAATTGGTCAAATCTAACTTTTATAATTCAATATAAACAAATATTAAATTGAGCGTGTAAAATATAATAAATATCAAATTTTTAACTACAATTTTTTTGGCTAAATCTTTTTTAACAATAATTTAATCATGTAAACTAATAACTTTTAAATATTAAAATATTCATAAATAAATATAATTATAAATATTAAAAAAACAATCGTGTGTTGTATGAGTAATAAAAATATAATTATAAATAAAGTTTAAGTAATCGTGCATCGCACGGGCTATAATCTAGTAATCAAATAACAACTATTAAAAACAATCTGTACACGGCACGAGTTATGAAAATATCAAGAGAAATTACCTTTTTCAACTAAAACATGTTACTTTACTAAAATCCAACTTTTTTCCAAAAATATCACGGGTAGCCCTTAATTATTTATTTTAAAACCTATTTTAATATTTTCAATTATTTAAAAAAATTTACATATTTTAACATGTCTACTTAATTTTTCAACAAATACAATTAATCTATATTATCTTATAATAGACGAAACATTAAAAGTTTGGTTAGTCGGTACTAAGTGATATTACATAATTACCCTTACTTATTTTTAAAAATATATTATTAAATAATAACAATATTTATAACCAATCACATTTTCAGCTAAAATACAATATTTTTTCTACTTTTTCAAGAAAAATCTCCTCTTTTCCTAAAAAAATCACGGACAATTACCATTTTCAACTGAAACATTTGTTTTTATTTTGCCTTACTAAAATCCCTCTTTTACAAAAATATCACGGGCAAACCCTTACAATCTATTTTAATACTTTTAAGTATTTAAAAAAGTTTAACTATCTTATAATAGATAGACGAAACATTAAAAGTTTGTTCGGTCGGTTGGTACTTTGTGATTTTACTTAATTATCCTTACTTATTTAAAAAAATATTATTAAATAACAACATTATTTATAACCAATTACTTTTTCATCTAAAATACATTACTTTTTCTATTTTTCTAACAATTCGTTTCTTTTTTCTAAAAAACTCACGAGTAATTATCTTTCAACTAAAACATGGTATTTTTTCTATTTTTTCGTACTAAACCCCCTCTTTTTCCAAAAATTTCACGGGTAACCTTTACTTATTTATTTTAAAACATATTTTATTACTTTTAATTACGAGCAATTGCCTTTTTCAACTAAAACATGTTACTTTTTCTACTTTTCCTTACTAAAACCACTCATTTTCCAAACATATCACAGGCAAACCGTTACTTATTTATTTTAACACCTATTTTAATACTTTTAATTATTTAAAAAAGTTTTAAAGCGCCTACTTATTTTTTTAATAAATGCAATTCATAAATTATTAAAACATTAACTCCTTATATATAATAAGCGTAAGGAGATCTTATCCAAAACTTTGGTCGGCCACTGTACTACCAAAAGTATATGATCCGTTTGATTATAAAACTATAAATATTCAAATAGATGAGGACCGTTAAATATAATATTAAAAATTGTATTTGATTAATAATAGGATAATATTTAAATACTAAAAGATGTATTTTGATAATTTAAACCAATTATAAATGGGTTTTCTATATTGAATAGAAATCTTTATGTAAAAATTTGTAATTATCTTTTCTCTTTACTTTATGGATAGTTCCAGTCAGATAAAAATTATTAAACCATCATTAAATTAAAGATAATTTTGTTAGCTTCGCATGGGCTGTAAAATCGTTAAAACCTGTTGTCTAAAACTCAAGATAGAGCCAAACAGTGATTATCTAAATTTTAATAAATATTTTTTTTATTGTAGCACCAATTTAATTTTTTCCTAATTCTTTTAAATTTATAAATTCTATTTTTATTTTAATAAAATATTAAAATTGATCTGGTCCGTGTACGATCACTACGACCAAATTAATAATTACAGTTAGATATTAAATAGATCGATGAGAATTGTCAGATCTAATATTAAAAAGTGTATCCGATTAATAATAGAATTATATTTAAATACTAAAAAGTGTATTTTGATCATTTAAAAGTTTTCTATGTAAAAATTCTTAAATATCTTTTCTCTTGAATTTATGTATAGTTCCAATTAGATAATAATTATTAAACCAAATATCAAGATAACAATTCATATTGATTACAATATTAAAAATTATCAATATAATGTTGATGCATATCATACTAACAATGATACACGTGAGCCTCCAGAGACTTACGAGAACTCCTGTACATAAATAAATTTAAACACTTTTTTTCTGAACCAACATAACAATTTGATTAATCCAAATTATAATTATATTATTTTACATATAACAAACATAAAAGGATACTATCAAAATATTATTAAAATATTGAGGGTTTCATATTCATAAACGATAATTTTGAATATAATACTTATATTAAAATGTGTATTTGATTAAAGGTAGGATTATATTTAAATACTAAGAAGTGTGTTTTGATAATTTAAACCAATTATAAATTGGTTTTCTATATTGAATTGAATTTTTTATGTAAAAATTCTTAACCATCTTTTCTTTTCGGTTTATGGGTAGGTCAAAAGGTCAAGTTAGATAATAGTTATTAAACAATCATTAAATTAAAGATAATTTCGTTAGTTTCGCATGGGTTGTAAAATCGTCAAAATTCAATTTCTAAAACTCAGGATAGAAACCAAATAGTAAACTGAGTATCTAAATTTTAATAATTTTTTTTTAATTTTTGTAGCACAAATTTATTTATATTTCCACTAATTATTTTAAATATAGAAATTTTATGTTTCTTTCAATAAAGTATTAAAATTAATTAAGAACAAATTCAAATCAATAAAGGATATAATAATATAAGAATAAAATTTTATATAATCAAAACATAATTTTTATTCTATTTAATAATTTTTAAGTAATAATGTATTTTAAAATTTTATATACACTGTAAATAAAACCGAAACATTAAAAGTAAAAGCAGTTAGTAAGATACTTATATCAGTATATACTTGATATCCTTATTATATTAAATATTCCTTATATATAATAAGCATAATATGGATCTTATCCAAAATTTTGATCGTACGGTCTTCGACAACCAAACTAATAAGGACCATTAGATCTTAACTAGATAAATGAAAATCGTTAGATCAAATATTAAAAAAGTGTATTTTATTAATAATTAGATTATATTTAAATTCTAAAAAGTGTATTTTGATAATTTAAACCAAATATACTAAATATAAATAAGTTTTCAATATTGAATAGAATTCTTCATGTAAAAATTCGTCAAAATCTAATTTTTAAAATACAAGATAAAACCCAAATTAGTAAAGTGGGTATTTAAATTCTAATAATAATTATTACGTCGTCATTATTTTAATGCCAATTTAATTATTTTTTTCTAACTATTTTAAATTTAGAAATATATGTTCAAAAATTCAAATCAATCTAAGAAAAATTCAAATCAACAAAGAATATAATAATACGAGGATAAAATTTTATAAAATTGTGCATATTTTTATCCTATTTTATTAAATTTTATATCATAACTAATTAAATATTATTTATTATTAAATAATAAATTATATGCAAATTGTGATTTTGTTTTATAAGAACTCATAGAGACCTAATTTCATTGTTAGCAGGACATATTTAAAAAAACCGTATTTTGAAATTTCAGACTCAGCTACACGCTACAGAAGAGACCTAACTTTTTTAACCTATCTACATTGTAAATTATTAAATTCGAAAATTTAAAAGTTTGTTAATCAATTAGTATAATACTTTTTTGAAAAATCGTACTTTATAAAAAATATTATCAATTAACCCATGTCTGAAAGAAAAAAAATGAAAAAAAATTCTTTTTTTTTTAAAAAAACCTGTAAATTTTAATATGTTGTTGGTATATTCAAACCTTAGATCATTCTACGTGATAATTTTAGTGTTATATCTAACGTTTCTCAACAATTTAATTTGAAAGATCCAACGATTATGGATTGAGTGATCAAGCGACCAGACTAATAAGAAAACTTTCATTATTTAGTATTTAATATAATAACATAGATATTTATGGGATATACTATAAAAAATGAATTTTATACCGAATTTTGATCGTCACGGTGCACTACTTTAAAAGAAGAACTATTACAAAAAAAATTATATGTTAATTGATAATTTATTTTCTCAAAAGTTCAAAGTTCCCGCATCATTAACATATTACAAAAAAGAGTATATTATATTTTAGCAATAAATATTTTACAAAAATATAAATTAAAAAAAATATAAATATTAAAAAAATTAATGATGTTATCACAGCCAAAACATTCTCAATCGTTAGATCCAATCCTTTTAAAAATAGACGATCAAGATTATATCATATAAAAAGAAGTTATTATCTAAAAATGATATAAGTTAAAAGATATTATATTAGGATTGGATTTTCCAAAAAGTTAAAACATAAAAATAGTTGTAATTAAATAAGGAAACCCATTTAATATCAAAATAATAAAAATCGTTTAATCTTAAATAGATAGGTGAAAACCGTTAGATTTAACATTAAAAACTGTATTTGGTTAATAAAAGGTATTCTAATAATCTAAACTACATATAAGTTAAGTAGATTTCCTAAATCGAATAGAATTTTCAATATTTCTTAAGTAGATTTCCTAAAGGTATTCTCTTTTTAGTTTTAGAATAGTTTTTAATTGAAAAAGAACTATTAAACCACAACTAAATTAAAGATTATTTTGTGAATTTCATGTGGACCGTAAAATTGACTAAATCTAACTTTTATAACTCAATATAAACAAATATTAAATTGAGCGTGTAAAATATAATAAATATCAAATTTTTAACCATAATTTTTTTTGGCTAAATCTTTTTTAACAATAATTTAATCATGTAAACTAATAACTTTTAAATATTAAAATATTCATAAATAAATATAATTATAAATATTAAAAAAATAATCGTGTGTTCTATGGGTAATTAAAATATAATTATAAACAAAATAATTATAAATAAAATTTAAGTAATCGTGTATCGCACGGCTATAAACTAGTATGTAAAAATATGTACACATACAGAATTTAAACAAAAGTAACTTACACATTTCTTCAAAAAAAAAGCAACTTACGCATGTACATCAGATGTTTTGCTTGATCATTCAGCCATGCATGATTCCTGAGTTTTTCCTACATGCAAAAAGTACAGCAAAGTCAGAGACATAAATAGGATCCTCACGAACTTTTACATTATCGTTACCACTAAAATATGTTGTTAAACATTAAAATAACAATCTATTAAACCTAAAAAGATCATACAATCACCAAAGCACAAAATCAGAACATAGAAAACATAATATAAGGATATGATAGAACCTATAAAAAAAATTCTGGTAAAAATTAAAAATATCCACCACGACATGAAGATTACCTGAAAAGAGCCGTGCGAAGACACTGCAACAAAAAAAAAAAGATTAGGTTGGCTCTCCCATTAGCTTATGTTGGATTATTTATACTGTGCTAATTGGCTTGTATCGAAGATTATTCAAACTTCTTAAAATCTGATTATATCTGTAATAAAATTTGGAATATATGTCTTTAGAAAGTCAGGTTTATAATTTTTAGACAACTTATCTTTTAGGCTTTATGACCTTTTGGCCCTTCAAGTATGGACCAGTGCACCCATAAACCCTTCAAGTATTAAAGCGTATCTTTTCGCCCCTCAGGTATCCGAAACGTACTCTTTTGACACTCAACCGGTACAGAATTAAAAATCGGGTTATAACGTTACAAATGGCAGGGATAAATCAGACATTACACAAGCCTATTGATGTCTCCTCCTCAGTCTTGGCCGCTCTCTTGACACTGATGGCTTTTTCTGGGAGGCTTACTCTAGGGAAGAAGTCGAAGGAAGAGAGCTAGACTAGAATTCAACAAAGCAGATCAATCAAGGAAGTTTCAAAGCCAGTGGAGATCTTGAGATCACTTCTTCTATGTAGAGATTCTAAGGGCTTATCAATGCTCCTTCCAGCTCCTCTCGTCATAAAGCTATCTTTCACTTACTTAACACTCATCAAACAAAAGAAAGACTACCCTCCGAGAAATTGTATAACTCGGACACATGAAATTCGGTGCGTTATAAATTTGCGGTAAGATCTCCGAATGAACTGGTATTCCCTGTAGAACAACATTCTGGGTTATAAGGTTACCCGGGCTTCTCATTTTTTACTCGATCTTCAAAAAAAACTGAGGGGGAAACTCTTACTTTGTGTAATGTCTGAATTATCCCTGCCGTTTGTAACGTTATAACCCGATATTGCATTCTGTCCCGGTTGAGTGGCAAAAGAGTACGTTTCGGATACCTGAGGGGCGAAAAGATACGCTTTAATACTTGAAGGGTTTATGGGTACAATGGTCCATACTTGAAGGGCCAAAAGGTCATAAAGCCTATCTTTTATATTCTACAAATTAAGAGCTAAAAAATGAAATTTTAATTTTTAACATTTAAAATAAAGGTGCCGTAACAAAACAGATAAATATTTTTGAGACGACTTGAGAGTCTGGGAGTTTTCCTTTATATATATAAAAGACAGAAGAAGGTTTCTAATTTTATTTTTATAAAATTTGATTAGATATATAATTTTTCGATGACTTATCTTTTATAAGTATTGATAGGCTATAAAAGCCCTGATTCCCCAACCTAGGGCCTAAGCCCAGACTCAAGACTCAGCAAGGACCCCTGGCTACGACATAGTCAAAAATACCAGAGCCCTGACTCCCAAATCTTCTGGCCGAGCCCGGACTCAAGGCTCAACAAGGACTCCTGGTTACGGCATAGTCAACAGTACCAGAGCCCTGACTCTCAAGCAACCCTGATTCAATCCTGAATCCTGACTTAGACAAATAAAGTTCTACAACGCTCAGGGAATGATAAGCTCAAACAGCGTGAGATAAGGTCGTCACCTATGACATGGAAAATACATGTCGTTGTCAGAAAGCACACCTGGCCACGATATGGAATATCCAATGATTGACACAATTATGTCCTATCTGAACCATACGCCAGCAGGAGCCTGGCACATGGCACCACAGTTCTCACCTGCACACAAGTGACCCATCAACATCATCCAGGTGTCCCACCTACCTAGGATCCAACGCTCATGATTGCAGGTACCCCCTGAACCCTAATTCTGGGCCTATAAATAGCCCAAGAAGGAAAGGTTTAGGGTTACACACACTCTCTCTACACAATCTATACACACACCCTCCATATTTAGATTTCTCTATAGTCTTATCTTACCTCCCAAGGCCAACACTTACTCTCACGCCGGAGGCGCCGCCAGGGTCCAAACCCCCCTCCGGTGTTGTTTTGCAGACACCCACCAGCAGCAACACCTCTTCCAGGCGTGGGAACGGCTGGGAAGGACCTGATCGGACTTTGGAGTTATCATTTGGCGCTAGAAGGAGGGGTGAACCCTGTCTTGTGGTCACGGTGCCATAAGACTCACCATCATCAACAAGCTCCTTCATTTTTGAAGGAGTCCTGATTAAACCCAGTAAGATCTAAACAAACCCTTTCATTTTAACCATGAAAATTAACTCCTTAGCCCATTTCTTCAATGTGTGCATGTTGTTTAGCCTTGTTTAGCCCAGATCTGTTGGTGTTTTTGATTAATTTGCAATCTACTAGTTTAAATACTCTATTTTGTGTCTAGATCTATATTGCTCTTTGCTAGATCTACTTTAAAGACCAGCTTTCTTGCTTTGAGAAACATTAAACCCAGAAAGTGCATGCATACATTGTTTCATCTTCATTGATAAACCCAGATCTAGTTGAAATTTACTTTGATTTTGAAAAATTTTATTACCCCAAAAAATTGTGTACATTGGTTGTCCTTGAATCATGGCTCGAGGAAGCAAATCCACATTGAGGCCCACCACAAGTACCCCAAGACAAGACCCACCCTTAATCCAGAACCCGAATGTTGTTGAGGTACCACCAGTCCTGGCTCTGGCATCTCAGATAATCCGGCCTGATGATGCCCGGGTCGCAATTGAAGTTAACAAGTATAAGTACACGGATGTCAACATGGAACCCAGGCTCATGGAAGACTTGACCGGGAACTAGCTTGTTGATGCAATCCGGATGTATAAGGAAGCCCAGATAAATGAAGTTGATCAAAATGAGAACTCTCATGACTCTGGCGAATCTCACCAATCTCGTGGCTCAGTTCTTGACAGAATTGGGGGCAAAGACAAGGAAACCCGGAAAAGAACCCATAACAGAACTCATAGTAAGTACCAAGATACTGAAGCTGAAAAGCTCAGGAAGCTAGCTGAGCTGAGGGATAGAATCCGAAATGAAGAGCAAGCCAAACTCGCCCTCAGAATCTAGAAAATAATTCAAGAGGAAGAAACCCGGATTCTGGGCAAAACGCATGACAAGAGAAGAACCCGGGCTCCAAGCCTTGACATAATCTCAGATGAGGAAGAACCCCAAGAAGACTTGATGGATATGATCCATGAGCTCCAGAGAAAGGTTGGACATGACCCAGGAATTGATATAGGAGATACCCTAACACCATTCAGCTATTCTCTTGAGGCCACACCCAGGCAGAAAAACCTCAAACACTACAACTTTGACTCCTTCAATGGTCTAGGTGACCCAGAAGAGCATGTTAATTACTTTGAGCAAATTGCCATGATCTATTACTACAATGATTTAACCAAGTGCAGGTTCTTCGCCTCAACTCTCAAATCGGGTGCCCAGAGATGGTTCAGCCGAATTCCATCCCGAAGTATTCATAATTGGAAGCAGTTTCGCGAAGCCTTTTTGAGACGCTTCCGAGCAAATTAAACTCATGAAATGCACATGTGCCACCTGGAGACAGTTCGGCAAGCCCGGGGAGAAGCCTTAGCCACATATATGAAACGCTTCCAGGAGGCCATCAACAATATAAGCAATTTGGATGAACGAGAAGCTCTGACAATATTCTGCAGGAACCTGGATCCCGACAATAATGAGAGGTATGTCCTTGACCTCATCCATAAAGAGCCCCAGAGCCTGGCAGCAACCTATTCCATGGCAGCCAGGTTCATCAAAGAAACCGATGTCCTTCAAGCTATGAGGATGACAAGGCAAGGACTCTCACCACCCCGGGCTGAGGACCGTTCCAAGAATAATTACCACCAGAATAAGAAGTTCAAGTCCAACAGACAAAGTAACTACATACAAAGCTCTCAGTTTGCATTGCCAGCCCCATCCCCAAACTCCAAACAAAGTATGGAGCCCGGAAAACATAAACAAAAACTTGAGCCCAGGCCTGAACCAAACTGGACTCCTCTCAACCGGGCTCGAGCTGATATTTTGAAAGAAGTACGAGACAAGCCCTTCTACTACCCTCCCAAACCCATGGCGACCACCGGACCAGAAAATCGGTATGTCCATAAACACTGTGACTATCATGAAACCCATGGACACACAACCGAGAATTGCCTGTCTCTAAAGTTTTTTGTGGAAGAACAGATCAAGAAAGGTAACATGGGACAATACATAGCCCGGAAAACTGATGATAGGGGAATAGGATCCGGGAAGGGTAAAAATGTTGTGAATGTCGTATTGGGTGGGTCTAACTCACCACCCCGAAGTCCGGACTCCGGAGATGAGATAATGTTGGTTCAGACCTCTCCAGAGCAAATAATCAGTTTCAACAAAGATGATTTTGAAGGACTCGACCCAAATCATAATGAAGCCCTAGTTGTCAGTCTAGACATAGCTGACAATGAAGTTAAAAGAATCCTGATTGACCCGAAAAACAAAAGGAAAGCCACTTACCAGAAAAATATGAGCCAAAAGAAACATAAATTCAACCCAAGGAAAGAGCCCGACAAGAAAGTTGGAGAGCAGAAGATTTCAAAGCCCGGACCATAAATAAAGATCACTTTGTATTGAAGAATAGAAAATTTGCACTCGTGATCAATTATTGAATAAAAATAGGGCATGTTGTTGTTTCACACAAAATTGTATTTCACATCATCTGTATTTCCTTTTTCTTGTATCAACCCTGGCTCAGATCCATAGGCATGCAATGAAGTCAGGGTCCCCAGTAATATGCAATCTAAAATCAAGAGTCTGGTTCAGAATTAAACCATGAGACCGGACTCACGAGCAATATGCAACTCTATCAACCCTGGCTCAGAGCCATAGGCATATAATGAAGCCAGGGTCCCTAGCAATACACAATCTATCAACCCTGGCTCAGAGCCATGGGCATATAATGAAGCCAGGGTCCCCAGCAATATGCAATCTAAAATAAAGAGTCCGGTTTAGAATTAAGCCATGAGACCGGACTCACGAGCAATATGCAACTCTATCAACCCTGGCTCAGAGCCATAGGCATATAATGAAGCCAAGGTCCCCATCAATATGCAATCTAAAATCAAGAGGTCGGTTCAGAATGAAGCCATGAGACCGGACTCAGGAGCAATATGCAACTCTATCAACCCTGGCTCAGAGCCATAGGCATATAATGGAGCCAGGGTCCCCAGCAATACGCAATCTATTAACCCTGGCTCAGAGCTATAGGCATATAATGAAGCCAGGGTCCCCAGCAATATTCAACTAAACCAAAATCTTAGATTTTATTCTACGTACCAAAGAAAGAGTTCGTCTCAGAATTAAGCCATGAGACCAGACTCACGAGCAATATGCAACTCTATCAACCCTGGATCAGAGCCATAGGCATATAATGAAGCCAGGGTCCCCAGCAATATGCAATCTAAAATCAAGAGTCCGGTTCAGAATTAAGCCATGAGACCAGACTCACGAGCAATATGCAACTCTATCAACCCTAGCTCAGAGCCATAGGTATATAATGAAGCCAGGGTCCCCAGCAATACGCAATATATTAACCCTGGCTCAGAGCTATAGGCATATAATGAAGCCAGGGTCCCCAGCAATATGCAACTAAACCAAAATCTTAGATTTTATTCTAAGTACCAAAGAAAGAGTTCGGCTCAGAATTAAGCCATGAGACCGGACTCACGAGCAATATGCAACTCTATCAACCCTGGCTCAGAGCCATAGACATATAATGAAGCCTGGGTCCCTAGCAATATGCAATCTAAAATCAAGAGTCCGGTTCAGAATTAAGCCATGAGACCGGACTCACGAGCAATATGCAACTCTATCAACCCTGGCTCAGAGCCATAGGCCTATAATGAAGCCAGGGTCCCCAGCAATACGAAATCTATTAACCCTGGCTCAGAGCTATAGGCATATAATGAAGCCAGGGTCCCGAGCAATATGCAACTAAACCAAAATCTTAGATTTTATTCTAAGAACCAAAGAAAGAGTTCGGCTCAGAATTAAGCCATGAGACCGGACTCATGAGCAATATGCAACTCTATCAACCCTGGCTCAGAGCCATAGGCATATAATGAAGCCAGGGTCCCCAGCAATACGCAATCTATTAACCCTGGCTCAGAGCTATAGGCATATAATGAAGCCAGGGTCCCCAACAATATGCAACTAAACTAAAATCTTAGATTTTATTCTAAGTACCAAAGAAAGAGTTCGGCTCAGAATTAAGCCATGAGACCGGACTCACGAGCAATATGAAACTCTATCAACCCTGGCTCAGAGCCATAGGCATATAATGAAGCCAGGGTCCCCAGCAATACACAATCTATTAACCCTGGCTCAGAGCTATATGCATATAATGAAGCCAGGGTCCCCAACAATATGCAACTAAACCAAAATCTTAGATTTTATTCTAAGTACCAAAGAAAGAGTCCGGCTCAGTACTAAGCTATGAGACCGGACTCACGAGCAATATGCAACCAAGAAAAATCACAAATTCTATTCTAAAACAAGGTCAAGAGCCCGGCCCAAAATCAAGTTATGAGGTCGGACTCTCGAAGAATACGCGACAACAGAAGAAAATACGCATTCAAAATATTAGAAAATGAAGAACTCAGAAAAGGAAATATGCATTAAGGATAAACGAGTACGGGAGCCCGGGTTGGCTGTTCAACCTGGAAACACTCCAGAATGTTAAAAGCAGGATACAAATAGTCAATGATTACAAGGGAAACACAATTGCCATAGCCTATTATGCAGCCTTGTTCTCAGTGCTGAGGATAGGAGTATCACTTGGAAAGATAAGAGGGTTTGGGCCATGGAAGAACTCGGGCTCGCCTTCACCACGTTCAATAGCCTCCTTAGCAGCTAAGAAAGCATCGATAAAGGCCTCCCAATTGGCTTCAGGGTTAGTCTTAATCAGCGTCTCAGCCACCTTCCATGATATGAGAATCTCAGGAGCACCGACATCAGCAATCGCCTGTTGATAAGTTTCGGTCTCCTAGAACTCCTTAATAATATCAGCTTCGGGCTTCACGGCAGCAAGCTTCTCCTCAGCCTCCTTCAATTTCTTTTCAAGATCAGCATTATGGGCCCTCTCATTTGTTAAATCAATCTGGAGCCCGGATATTTCCCCATCATGAAGAATTTTCATCTCGCCAAGTTTCTTCCCGAGGTCAAGAATTTGTTCATCCTTCTTCAGCATCAACCCGGTCAACTTCTCATCTTTCCTCTTAAACATGGCCGAGACCCCGACAGCTTTCACAGCCACCTACAAGAGTAAAAGGAGATTAAGACAGTATTTACTAGTAAAGGTAAGGAAGTGAAAAAAAACATACCTGACCAATACCACCAATTAGATCAACCAAAAGCCCTCTCATTCCGCTCTCTCCCATCTTCTTCCAGTCTTCCTCAGAAAGGAGGTGTCCAACATATTCAACAAACTCCTCGTGACTCAGCTTACCAACCCGGGGTTCAACCATACCGGTCTCTACATTGACATCCTCATCCACTTTCTCCACCCTATCTTCCCGATTCTCCAAGTTTTCAGAACCCGGAGTTCGAGGACCTGTCTTCCTTTTCTGCTTCCGGGACCTCTTAGTGAGTTCAGTGTCAGGGAGTCCGGTAGTAACTTCCACAGCTGGATCGGGAATGTCTTGGATGGGAGCAACAGATTCCGCACCACCTTCGTGGTGGGTACTAGACCCGGACTCACCATCTGCCCGGGGTCGGGAAGTGTGGATTGCAGAAAGATTCTTCAAAGATAAGGAGTAATTCTTGCAAGCCATTATTTCGTCAAACTCGGGTTTATAGAAAGGACGACCTGAAAAAGAAAGAGAAACTGGATTAGAATATACGCAAGGAAACCAGACTTGCAGACAGTTTAACAATTACTTACATCCAAGTTCATATAATTTTCTATGGTCCATGAAAGTATCCCGGGTCAATTGGTAACCGAGACATTCACAAAATGCATGAATTTTAGCCCAGGCTTGTCCCGCGAGTTTATAATATGGAAATTTTTTGGGATTCTCTCCGGCCACGAAGTGCGGCATGTAAAGCAAATCTAAGCCCTTCAACATAATCACCTCCCCATTCCAACCCCTGAGAGAAATATTCTACATCACTGGCTTGGCACTACCGGACGGATACCCACACTCCTCAGCCCGGAATCTCAACTCATAGAATGGTCTTTTATTAGATCTCAGCATATAGAAAAGCTGGTGAAAGAGTTTAAAGGTGGGAAGGAGCCCGGACTTTTCACAACATGCAAGGAACCAGGTTATCCACTTCACACCATTTGGAGTTATTTGAGTAATAGGAATTTCATATACATACTTGCAAAGATGTTTAACGAAGATATGGCACTCTGGATTCCATCCTGAGCGCAAATGCTCTAACCACACCCCAACAAATACATCATCTGTTCTATCATATACCCTCTCCCCGGGCTCTGGCCATCTCCACTGTATCCGGGGTCCAAGATGGAAAGTAGCTCGAACTATCTCATCCATCTCGGAGAACGATAGATTTTTAAAACTTTCTTTCAGTGGGGGGAGAGGCTCGCCAATAATGGTTTTAGCAAACTGAGCATCCATAACAGTCTTGTCATACGGCCCAGGATCTCCATGTTCGTGCCTATGCCTGTACGAGAAACTAAGTGAATTATATAGTCGAGACATGTCTTCGTCAGGATTTTTCCTAACAAACATGAACTCTGTATCAACCCAATACCCATCAGGCGTATTGAGACTACTCCGGTCAGCAAGAACATTGGTGTTAAGTTGGGTGATCACAGAGGTCTTCTTCTTCTTAGCCATCACACCCCAATGTAAGTCTACTACTACTACTTCTGAATCTGAATTAGAACTTGTGGACGGCTCGGGATCCGGAATCAAAACTCTATTAGCCTTCCTTTTTGTCTGAACCATAAACCTAGAAATAAACTGATTCAATCTTCAGTTAGTCAAAACAACACACAGACCGGGCCATACATATGCCAAAAAACCACAACAAATCAAACTTAGCCTGGTCTCAACCTCTGTCAAATCCAAAATCCATTCTCTTAACCTATTATCAAATCAACTCGGACCCCAATTTCTACAGTTAGTCCGGGCATAATAATGGTTGTAGTCATTTTCTAAAGTTTAACGTTTTCCTTGATAACCCGGTCTTAGAGCTTATTCGGATACAATTAACCAAGTCGAACACAAAACAAGTATACTACACGACAAACACCTACACTATACAGACATGGAGCCCGGACATATAACAACCCGGGCTCTTTTCAGAAACTGAAACGCCATAAACACAATCAACACAAAATTAAACACCAAACAAAGATCAAAAGCAGTTACATACAATTGCATACACATCCCTCATCCCAGAAATAACAAGAACAACACTACAAAACCCAGAATTCAAAAGCCCCAGACTCGAAAGTAGTGTCACATGCAAAGCCAATTCATGAACAAAACAGCAATAGAAACACAAAGTAAACAACAAAACTTAGTCCAACAAACTAACACATACTTTTCGAGTAAAAACAAATATTCGAGGATGTACAGTTATGAAAATCAGAACGAATTCAAGGAGATAGTACATCAAACAAGAAAGAAATGCAAAGGGATGTAATGGAATCTTATAGAAAGAAGGAGATTAAGATGGTTTCGAAAGGAAACGAGAAAGCTAGGGATCACCGGCGGCCGGAAAGCACAAATCGGAAAGGAGATAGAATAAGAAAAGTTTTGGTAAAATAGAAGAGGGAATAAGGAAATGGTTTTTGTAGAAAAACCAAACTCTCAATAGACACGTGGCAAAATGGGAGTGGGCGAGGAAATAAAAGGAAAAATGAAAAACAGCTCAAAAGACAAGGGTAATTATGGCTGACAGTACTGGTTTGCGATTCCCGAGGAGTTTTGGAGTAATGCGAATTCAAATGTTCGAGGGGGAAAGTTAAGAAATCGATTGATATTCCAATTGGAGACGAATTTGATCCAAGAATCCGGATTTGCATCAACCCTGGCCGTGACAGAATCCTGTCCACCTTGAATCAGGATTGGAAGGCAACAATCAACAAAATTCCAAGTTACTCTCAAATCCGGACTCATGTCATTGACAGAAATCCGGATTGGGGGGCAACAATCAACTAAAATTTCTTCTTACTCTCAAATCCGGACTCATGTCATTGACAGCAATCCGGATTGGGGGGCAGCTATCAACCAAAATTTCTTCTAAGTAACCCAAAGTTTTACAACTTTGGACTTGAGAAGGAACCCTGTCATACTCTCAAATCCGGACTCATGTCATTGACATCAACCCGGATTGGGGGGCAACAATCAACTAAAATTTCTTCTTACTCTCAAATCCGGACTCATGTCATTGACATCAATCCGGATTGGGGGCAGCTATCAACCAAAATTTCTTCTAAGTAACCCAAAGTTTTACAACTTTGGACTTGAGAAGGAACCCTGTCATACTCTCAAATCCGGACTCATGTCATTGACAACAATCCGGATTGGGGGGCAACAATCAACTAAAATTTCTTCTTACTCTCAAATCCGGACTCATGTCTTTGACAACAATCCGGATTGGGGGGCAGCTATCAACCAAAATTTCTTCTAAGCCAAACAAGGTGTTACATGAATATTTCTACTCCCCCATCCGGAAAATCTGAATAAGGGAGTGGGGGGGCAAATGATAGGCTATAAAAGCCCTGATTCCCAAACCTAGGGCCTAAGCCCGGACTCAAGACTCAGCAAGGACCCCTGGCTACGACATAGTCAACAATACCAGAGCCCTGACTCCCAAATCTTCTGGCTGAGCCCGGAATCAAGGCTCAACAAGGACTCTTGGTTACGGCATAGTCAACAGTACCAGAGCCCTGACTCTCAAGCAACCCTGATTCAATCCTGAATCCTGACTTAGACAAATAAAGTTCTACAATGCTCAGGGAATGATAAGCTCAAACAGCGTGAGATAAGGTCGTCACCTATGACATGGAAAATACATGTCGTTGTCAGAAAGCACACCTGGCCACGATATGGAATATCCAATGATTGGCACAATTATGTCCTATCTGAACCATACGCCATCAGGAGCCTGACACATGACACCACAATTCTCACCTACACACATGTGACCCATCAACATCATCCAGGTGTCCCACCTACCTAGGATCCAACGCTCATGATTGCAGGTACCCCCTGAACCCTAATTATGGGCCTATAAATAGCCCAAGAAGGAAAGGTTTAGGGTTACACTCTCTCTCTCTACACAATCTATACACACACCCTTCCATATTTAGATTTCTCTATAGTCTTATCTTACCTTCCAAGGCCAACACTTACTCTCATGCCGGAGGCGTCGCCAGGGTCCAAACCCCCCTCCGGTGTTGTTTTGCAGACACCCACCAACATCAACACCTCTTCCAGGCGTGGGACCACGGCTGGGAAGGAACTGATCGGACTTTGGAGTTATCAAGTATTACTTTTTCTATATATTTATTTGAAGTTATAAAAGAAAATTGAAATTTATAGGATAATTTCTCAACGACTTATTTATAAGCATTACTTTTTTTTAATACTAGCCTATAACCCGTGCAACGCACGGGCCTTAAAAATAATAAACTAAAAAAAATTTAATGTGAACAGAAAATATTAAAATAAAAGTAAAAATTATTATGATAAATTATAAAATGAGAAACTTAAATATTCATTTGAACATAAAAAAATATAAAAAAAATACAAATGAGGCCGAGGAAGATAAATCAGGTATTATTAATATTATTTTATAATAAAATAATATTAATAATAAGGACAGATAGAAAATCTAATATGTTTTAATTAAAAAAAGTAATTGATCGTGATATTTTTAGAAGTGTTTTAATTATATTAATTGTATTTATTAAAAAAATATATTGACATGTTAAAATAAGTAAGTTTTTTTAATAAGGACAAATAGAAAAGTTAACATGTTTTAATTAAAAAAAAGTAACTGCACGTAATATTTTTAGATATGTTTTAATTATATTAATTTTAGATGTTAAAAAAATATGTTTACTTGTTAAAATAGGTAAGTTTTTTTAAATAATTAAAATTATTAAAATAGGTTTTAAAATATATAAGTTGCACTTGGTATTTTTGGAAAAGAGAGATTTTAATGATAACAAATATAAAAGGTAATATATTTTAATTTAAAGGTAATTGTCCGTGATATTTTTGGAAACGAAGTAGATTTTGTTAGAAAAAAATGTTTTAACTATAAAAGGCAATCAGCTAATTACTATTTTTATATTATTTTATTATTTATTAAATAGAGTATTAAAATAGGTTTTAAAATAAATAAGTAAGGATGGCACCTCATATTTTTGGAAAATAGGGATTTTAGTGATGATGTGTTTTAATTATATTAATTGTATTTTTTTTTAAAAATACGTTCACATGTTAAAATAGGTAAGTTTTTTTTAAATAATTAAAAGTATTAAAATAAGTTTTATAATATATAAGTAAGAGTTGCACTTGATATTTTTGGAAAATAGAGATTTTAGTGATAACAAATATAAAATGTAATATATTTTAATTTAAAGGTAATTGCCCGTGATATTTTTGGAAAAGAAGTAGATTTTGTTAGAAAAAAATGTTTTAATTATAAAAGGCAATCAGCTAGTTAATATTTTTATATTATTTTATTATTTATTAAATAGATTTTAAAATAGATTTTAAAATAAATAAGTAAGGATTGCAACTCATATTTTTGGAAAATAGAGATTTTAGTGGTAAAAAATATAAAAGATATTATGTTTTAATTTAAAGGTAATTGTCGTGATATTTTTGGAAAAGGAGTAGAATTTGTTAGATTTTTTTTAATTATAAAAGGCAATCAGTTAGTTACTATTTTTATATTATTTTATTATTTTATTATATATTAAATAGAGTATTAAAATAGGTTTTAAAATAAATAAGTAAGGATTGCACCTCATATTTTTGGAAAAAATAGATTTTAGTAATAACAAATATAAAAGGTAATATGTTTTAATTTAAAGATAATTGTAATGATATTTTTGGAAAAGGAGTAGATTTTGTTAGAAAAAAAAATATTTTAATTATAAAAGCCAATCATCTAATTACTATTTTGGTAACTTGACAATAATACAATTCCATTAAAGATTTGATTTGTAGTAGTTTTCGTTATCCTAAAAAAGTATATTTTTAGCAGTATATCCTAAATTTAAACAAATTAGATCCCACATTTCCATTTTTTGATTAGATTTCAATATTATTTTATTTTTATGTAGTAAAATATAGTGAAATATTAATGTAGAATAAAACTTTCCCGAATTTTGATTATATTATGAATTTATTAATTAGAAAAAGTACCGAAAACCAAAAACCGACCGTTAACCGAAAACCAAAACTTTCAATGTTTCGGCTTTAATAATATAGTATATAGTATAGATAGATTAGGAGTAATAAAAGAAAATTTAAAATTTCTACATGTTGTAAAATATGATTAAAAAATAGGAGAAGGAAGTTTAATTTTAAGTATTTAAAAATTGAGTAGCTCAACGATGAGCTCTGAGAGTTTTCCTTTATATATAAAAGATAAAGATATTGATTTATTTTAATTCTAAATATAAAACTATTATATGGTGTACTCACTTCCGATTCTATTACAACTTAGATTCTTTTACATAGGCCGGTTATAGTGTGCATGGCCAAATTCTAAGCTATCTAGGACATATAATGTATAAAAACACCGGGATGTACTTCTTGAACCTTTAGGCCTCATAAAATTCTGTACTTGAAAAATCCTAAAAAAAATATCTTCATAAATAATAATATATCGTGAAGAAGATGAAGGGAGCTGGAGAGCTTTTGCAAGATGTGTTACTATATACATTCACCGCCGCTTTAAGCTATTGGGTAATTGTGGTGGGTTTCCGTGAGCTTAACTCCGACAGAGAGGCATCCAAGAAAGCACTTGAAGCTAAGAAGGACATTGCCAGGCGTCTTGGTCGACACTGCATCAAAACCAATCCTTACGAGGTACATGCAACTTTTTATCCAAGGACTGCTAGATACTGAAATTCGACAAGTAGGACAAGCAGTGTGTAGATATAATTTTTCATATATATTTTATGTTACACAAATTATCAATAAACATTAATACTTAATTTTGTGAAAATGGTTAGTTAACACAAATTTCGACTATACAATTTGAAAACAAAATTGTAAATTAAGATTGTGAAATTTTTTGAAGTGTATTTGAAAATTTCACCTATTATTAATGATTGAAATAATGATGTACAGGATGTGATAGCTTGTGATGTTATCAATCCCGATCACATTGAAGTGGAATTCGATTCAATTGGAGGGTTGGAAACGATTAAGCAGTCGCTGCATGAATTCATCATTCTTCCATTCAGTAGGCCGGAACTTTTCTCGCAGGGGAAACTCCTTAGTCCTCAAAAAGGTGTTCTGTTATTTGGACCCCCAGGTACAGGAAAGACTATGCTCGCAAAAGCTATTGCAAAAGAATCCAGGGCGGTTTTTATTAACGTAAGGTTAGCCAATCTGATGAGCAACTTGTTTGGTGATGCTCAAAAGCTTGGTGAGTGTATTTTGGCCTTTGTTTTCTCATCAATGTATATAATTTGTTTTTTCTTCTTCAAATTCAGTTATTAGATGAACATTTTGTATATATTCTATTAAGCTGTAATTCTTGAGTTTTGGTTCCCTAGACCAGTCTTGTTTTCGCTTGTATAATTTTACAAATTCTTTTCGCTGAGTGATCTAGTTAGCTTTAGTCTAAGAATTCATTTCAGTGTTATATACTGGTGTACTTTGATGGGACATATCAAGCAGTTTGGCTGGTCAAGGAGGATTATACTTGTGCATGCAAAGCTAATTAAATTTACTCATAAATTGTTAGCATTACGATAATTTAGGAAAGTTCGTAGGAAGAAGTTGCTTGGTTTCAACTATTTGTAAGGTTCTGCAGTAATCTGTAAGGGATACATGTCATGTACATTAAATTCATCCATCCATCCATGTATCGTGCAGTATCAAAACTTTTAGTATATTTGTTTCAGTTTACGTTAATGTTTTTGCAAATAATTTTGCAGTGTCTGCGGTATTCAGTTTGGCCCATAAACTCCAGCCTGCTATTATATTCATTGACGAGGTTGACCGCTTTTTGGGTCAGTGTTGTTCTAAAGACGATGAACATATGAGAAGCTTGAAGACCCGGTTCATGGATTTGTGGGATGGTTTCACCACTGATCGTATGTTCTCTCCAAATATCTTTAATTAGCTTTGTTCGGACTCGTGTTTATTTCCTGATTCGAAGTCATTCTAGTAGTTTCTCATTGTGCGCATGTCATAACTGTGAATAACACGTCAGGGTTCAGAGTCAATATAATGGGTGCAATTGTAATTTTTCTTGTCATAATATCTTCAACTGGACTTCTATTCATTTCTCTGAAACTTTATGTAGGAAATGCAAGGGTGATGGTTCTTGCTGCCACTAATTGTCCATCGGAGCTTGATGAAGCAATACTTCGACGTTTCCCTCATGCTTTTGAAATCGAAGTTCCTGATCACAGGGAGAGAGTTGATATATTGAAGGTTATCTTGAAGGGGGAGAAGGTGGACAGTTCAATTGACCTTGACCACATAGCTGGTTTATGTGATGGCTATAGTGGCTCAGATCTTCTTGACGTCTGCAAGCGGGCAGCTTATTTTCCCATCAGGGATCATCTTAATGCTGAAAAGCTCAAACTGATATGTTTGGTTTGTACTCATTTCCTTCAAGTTACTTTTTCAAGGCACTATATCTCACCAATGTTCTGCTTTTTTAAATGTCGTTTTCAGATCCACTGATAATTTTTAGTATCCAATCAGTAGCATGTCATGTAGACTGATCCCTGTAGTTAGCATAACATTGTAATTAACTAATCCCTATAGATGCATTACAAAGGTATAGATAACTACTGATTAGAAATCTATAAGTGATGATTATGGAAATTTGGAAATTCTTTTGGGATGGGCCGGATGGCAAAGCACAAAGAAGAACTTCCCTAAGCTATAATTGAACTATATTCTGTAGAGAGAAACTTCCTCGTGCCCATGTAGTATTT
Source organism: Heracleum sosnowskyi (assembly GCA_030848705.1). NCBI lineage: Eukaryota > Viridiplantae > Streptophyta > Magnoliopsida > Apiales > Apiaceae > Heracleum > Heracleum sosnowskyi. Next base: position 19,270,693 of record CM061237.1, read on the forward strand.
CTGCTGCTTGAATTCTTAAACCAGCCTACTTCTGAAGCATTATAAATTTGATTCGACGCTGTTTCAGAAATCAGAACTATCATAACTTTCACAGTTTGCGTAAGCATAGCACCATTAATGTAGACTGCACATTAATGTATAAAAATGTGACTGCTGCCTTCATATGATCTGTACATCGGTGCTTAAAAATGGGTAGAGGTTAGAAGGTCCAAGTTGAGGATATGTCTGTACAAAAGAGTCCGACAAATTTATAAATTTGATACAATTATGGGGTTTATCACGGATGTGAGATGTCCGTGCTTCTTAGAATTGTGTTGAATTGTTAATGTTTTGGAATTAAGAATTTTTATTTAGCAAAAAAAAACATATTTTTTTATATTTAGGCAATTCTTGCCACAATTTCTCAAATGTTTGAACTTGTTTTCATCTTGACATAGATCATGGCAAGTAATAAATAATTTTTAAGGCTGCTTCCGCTGATGTTCTTATTCGAGTCTCCAATATATGCATTATTTTCAGGAACCTAGGCCATTATCACAAACAGATCTGGAGAAAGTTCTTGCTGACGATGCTAGTGAAGCCACAGAGGTAAGCTGCAATTATTTTGACATTTTATTTCTATTGTTTTTATTTGGGACAGTGAAGAGATTGTATGTGCTCGTGCCTGACAACATGAGTATAGGTGTACTATAGGACCATATGGGCCATTCACTCCGTCCACGGACAAAAATTCACGTTTTTAGCAATTAACGCAAACAAACTAATAACTCGTAGAAAAGTATTTTGTTTTCCAAGTTTATACTCAGTAAACATCATATTATTAAAATCTTAGTTTTATTTGTGATTCTCCATCAGCTTGATGAGGTCTCAGAAGCATCCAAGCAAGCTACGAAGGGGATTGCCAAGCTAGACCAGAACCAAGAAGTCAAAAAGAAAGCGCTTGATACTAAGATGGAGATTGCCAAGCGTCTTGGTCGACCTCTTATTGAAACCAATCCCTACGAGGTACCATCGTCCATTTAATACGTATGCATCTATCTTTGTGTGTTGTCTGCCAACCACTATATGTACATATGTTTCTAAAATTTGGTAAATAGTTATGTTATAAGTAGAGTAGAACATCATCAAAAGTTCAATCTTTTTGTGTTGGACTATTTTTGTAATATAATTATTATTATTGTAATGTCCCTTATTTCACTAATCTAGCTAACTTCTGTATTTTGTATTATTACGTATTTGTCAAACAACAATGGGGAACACTATAAATCTAATCTTCGTTATCTTTTTGCTTCTTATGTTTTCGGGTTGAAATTCTACTGTATTTTCAAATTGATCTTATGGTGTGAGGAAATATATGGGAGATTCTAAATTTTGAAGTTTTTTATATCAAATTTCAACGAGAGAGAACTTAATTTTGTTGCGTTGGTTGTTTACATGTGTTTTCATTATTTCTTAACTTCTTTCTTTTAGTTGAGTTTGTTTTAAACTGCATTTTCAAACTCGAAGAGATGTCTTCAATGACAGCAATCACTATGATCCTTCGTGTGCATTTAGGTATTTCTGCCGACGGCATGTGCTATTGCACTTATATGGAGTGACATTGTTGTTGTGGGATAATAAATTTCCTTTTTTTTTCTTTTTAAGTTTCAGTAGATAGGGAGTGTTTCTTGCTGCATTCTTTCTACACTTGTTAGTATTGTGTTTTAACGGGAAAAGGAATGGATGCACATGAATCTGTTATTACATTGTGTAACAATCAAGGTTGCATAATCGGTTGGCCAACCCCTATAATCAATAGTTGTCATGTTTTTTTTTACTTTCGAATTAGAAATTCTATACATTTTTCTGTACCTTTAGAATTAATGCTAACTCCGTCACTTGTATCCTCCCCTGTATACATAATCAACTTACAGACACATGCACAGACGCATAGCTTTATCTTACCCTCTGCTAATGGCAGAGGGTAAATGCAGGATATGTTTAAATGCATTTAATAGTTTTATCTTACCCTCTGCTAATGGCGTTTTAAAATTTAGGGAAATTAACTAAAATTAACTGAGATGTAGTGCATAAAATAACCTAAACAATAATTATAATAACCTACAAATCCTTGTGTTTAACATGTCAAATGATGCTTTAAATACAGGACATAATAGCTTGTGATGTTATTAATCCTGATCACATTAAAGTGAAATTTGATTCAATTGGAGGGCTGGAAAGTGTTAAGCAGTCACTGCATGAATTGGTCATTCTCCCACTCCGTAGGCCAGAACTTTTTTCACATAGGAAACTCCTTGGTCCTCAGAAAGGTGTGTTGTTACATGGTCCTCCAGGCACAGGAAAAACTATGCTCGCAAAAGCTATTGCAAAAGAGTCAGGGGCAGTCTTTATTAATGTAAGGATAGCGAAGCTAAAGAGCAAGTGGTATGGTGAAGCAGAGAAAATTGGTGAGTGTATTTTGGCTTTAGTCATAGATCTTTATTAGTTGTTTCTTTCTAATTAAGTCTTTGATAAGACATGTGTTCTAAATTCTATCAGGTTGTGAATTTGTGATTCTTATGTTATCTCTTGCATTGACCAATTTTATATTACAATTATATTTTTAACAACTTTTTTTTGCTGATTTCTCTACGTATAGCTTTGGTCTAAGGAGTTCTGCCAGTGTCTTTTGCACTTCGGTAGTATTAGTGTATTATTAAAAAAAAATCAGAAATTTCCTTAAAAAGAATTACGATTGGTCTCAGCTACATCTGCGGTTCTGCAGTAGTCTATATGGGCTTCGTGTTAAGTACATTAAATGATCCTTTCCTGTGTTCTAGTCCCAAAACTTATATGTTTAGGCTGTTGGTTTCACTAATATATGCAAAATTATTTGCAGTGTCTGCTGTATTTAGTTTGGCCCATAAACTCCAGCCTTCTATTATATTCATTGATGAGGTCGACAGCTTTTTGGGTCAGCGCCGTTCCAGAGACCATGAAGTATTAACAAGCATGAAGACTGAGTTCATGTCGTTATGGGATGGTCTCACCACTGATCGTATGTTCTCTTTAATTTAAATTAGCAACCATGGATCAGGGTTAATAAAACTGGTGCCATTGTTACATCTTAATAGTTAAGATATCTTTTCAATAGTTTACTCATTTATGATATTTTACTGTAGAAAATGCAAGGGTGATGGTTCTTGCAGCCACTAATCGTCCATCAGAGCTTGATGAAGCAATACGAAGACGTTTGCCTCAGACTTTTAAAGTTGGACTTCCTGATCACAGGGGGAGAGTTGATATATTGAAGGTTGTCTTGAAGGGAGAGAAGGTCGGCAGTTCAATTGATTTAGACCACATTTCTGGTTTATGTGACGGGTATAGTGGCTCAGATCTTTTCGAGCTCTGCAAGCAGGCAGCCTATTTTCCCATCAGGGACCTTCTTAATGCTGAAAAGAGTGGACTCAAATCATCGGTCCGTATTCTTGTCCTATAAACATGCCTTATTGCTTTTTATAACTCTACTGCTTCTTTCTACTGATGTTTTTATTTACGAGTCTTCAATATATGCATTATTTTTCAGGAACCCAGGCCATTATCACAAACAGATCTGGAGAAAGTTATTTCTACGAAAAGAAAAACAGAAGTTTCTGCTAGTGAATACTGTAATAGTATGTACATATAATTTTTCTGAGAAAAGGTCTTTTTGTGCTTCAGCACTTTTTGGTATAGAAGAATTTGTTATATATTGGCATTTCTTATTCTCCTCTGCTCCTAAGATGTCATCTCTATTAAGACATTCAAATGAGCTTATATTTTTGTCTACATGACCCACCCCGAACTTGGTCTATAGAACCCTGGTGTTGATATTTTTTCTATTTTTTCGAGTTCACATGCAATTATATCATATCTAAAATTATATTTGAATGTGAATAAAAATTTTGATACAAATTAAATAAAAAGAATACTGCAATACTAATATCTCTTCGTATAGCGGTATTTCTCTTGCGCACCCTTTACAAAATTTTAACGGCCGAAAATTCCAATCATGTCAAATATAAAATGAGTATGTGCAAATTTGAAAAATAATAACTAATAAACGGGTTATTGATTAAATGTTAGTTTTGTATTGTTGTTACGAGATATAAATCCGATCATATACGGTTATCGGCCCATATTAAATAAGTCCAATAACGGGAAGTATCTTACACGAGGATACTCATTACAACTAGTTGACTTATTCCTAAAGTTTAGGGATTGTTCAAACTAAAACTCTACATGGAAAAGGTAGTGGATCATAATAGAACTACGTAGACTTGATTCTCTATAATATAGATATACTATTAAGGAAAAGCTACAAACTTTCAGACTCATATGTTCTGGCCCAATTTACTTTCCATGTCATTATCATAATTATGTTATTTTTGATTCCTAGTATACTGCCAAATCTGTTGTGGGCTCTTTGTCAGTATTATGTGTACGTACTCAACCATATAAGATGTGTGGTGGACATCCTATCAACTATGCAAGGAATATCTTTCTGAATACAATCATTTTCCGGGCTCTCTTTTCTCACCTGTAAACCCAGTGCAATGACATTTTGAGCAAGAACAATTAAGCTCATTATGGTATCAGAGCATTGCTAAAACTGGTCTGGATGATTTATTTTTCTTCCTTACTTCATTAAATACTCAAGATCTCTCTTCTTTCTTCTTAAAAGATTCGATATTTTTCTCTTCTCTCTCAGATCTACTTTTTTTAATGGCATCTTCTTCAACCCCTCTCTCTACTGGCGCGTATCATTTCAAGATATGTTGAACCCATTGTTTCTACAGCCCTCTGATAATGCCGCTTCTCTACAAGTAGACAAACTCCAAGGATCTGGTGATTACAGAGCTTGGAAAAGAACCATGGAAATCAACTTAGCTTCAAAATGAAAGCTGGGATTCACTACAGGAACTGTACCTCTTCCAATAGATGATCCACAAAAAATTGAGCTTTGGGAGACCTGCAACAATATGGTAATTGCATGGATAACCTTAAATCTGTCTCCTACTATTCGTACCTCAGTTATGTATATGAACACAGCTAGGGAGATTTTGTTCAATCTTGAAAAGCGTTTCTCTATTACAAATGGTTCTAGAAAATACAAGTTAAACAAAGAGCTGTATGAAGTTAAACAAAATGGTATGAATGTTAATGAGTACTATATTGTTCTTAAATCTCTATGGGAGGAGCTTGATTCAATAAATATGCTCCCACTTGTTACATCACCAATGGAAGAAGTCATTAAACTTCTGACTACCATAGTCAACTTCAAGTTGCTAAACCTCTGTTTGAGACTGATGATGAGTTAGAACACTTCTCTGGAATGATAACCTGCCACAAAACATCAAGTGCACCACAAGAATGGATAATCGACAGTGGTGCATCCGACCACATGACACCCCACCTCAATAACCTTCACTTTGTGCAATGTATTCCTAATTCCATTCAAATAAACCTACGAACTGGAGCTCAGGCACACATCACCCATATTGGATCGACCATTTTGGCTACTGGCCTACACCTCCAAAAGGTCCTCTGTGTTCCTCACTTTCGCCACAACCTCTTGTCTGTGCAAAAACTGGTGACTGATGCTCAGTGTGAATTCACATTCTCCTCAACTCATTGTCTCATTGTGGACTCTACTTCTGGCACACTTAAAGGGGTTGGTGAATCAAGAAATGGATTGTACTACTTAGTCAATCATTTGACAAAAACCTTGCCTGCTCAGTGGTTTAAGACTTTGCACACTGCTGCTGTGAATGAAGATCAATCTACAACTATGATCATTGGCTTTTTGGAACTCTGGCATCACCGGCTCGGACATGCCCCTGTTTCTAACATCAAGAACATCCCATGCCTCTCTAAATTACCATCTTCGGACAAGGTATGCCTCACATGTCCCATGGCTAAATTTACCAAATTACCATATATGTTAAGTGATTCGTATGCTGAATGTGTTTTTGATCTTATCCATATCGATATATGGGGGCCGGATAAGGTTTATACTAAGGGTAAGTTCAAATATTTCCTCACAATCCTTGATGATCACACACGTCACACATGGGTTTATCTTTTAGAACAAAAATCTGATACTTTGCAGACCTTAGAAACTTTCTTTAAGTATGTCAAAACCCATTTCAATGTTGATATTAAAGTCATCCGTTCGGACAATGCTCTTGAGTTTGATATTGTCCAATGTAAAAAATTCTTTGCTTCTCTTGGAGTGATTCACCAAACATCATGTGTCTACCGTCCTCAACAAAATGCGAGAGTTGAACCAAAACACCGTCACATTCTCGAAATTGCTCGATCCTTACGATTTCAAGCATCTTTACCTCTTGAGTATTGGGGTGACTACGTTCTCACGGCAGTTCACCTCATTAACAAACTCCATTCAACTATCCTAAAACACAAAACCCCTTACGAATTGTTGCACAAAAAATTACCTGATTATACCATTTTAAAAGTGTTTGGATGCCTCGCTTTTGCACCAAACCCACCACTACAGATAAGTTTTCTGCAAGGGGAGTTCCATGTACGTTTATGGGTTATCCACAAAATAAGAAAGGCTACAAACTGTTGGATCTCACCACTATGCAGCATTTCATCTCTAGAGATGTAAAATTCTGTGAGAATATCTTTCCATTTCACCCAAACTCAATAAAATCGTATATGTCACCAACACCAACTCTTGTGCTTCATAATACTTATAGTGATGATCTGACCTATTATGAAGACACTCCTACACCTACACCTTCACCCACACCTCCTACTGATACTTCTTCATCTCCTGATACTGCTCCCACCTCACCTGTGCTTTGCAGAAGTACAAGATTACACCAACCCCTAAAATGGCATGCTGATTTTTTTAACCACAAACACTACCATTGTCCCACCTCCCATATCAAACTTTGCCACGACTCATGTGGCTCCTGAATTCACATGTCTCCTGGCAAACCTCACAACCTCTAATGATCCCACCCACTTCAAACATGTTGTTCAGTTTGATCACTGGATACAAGCGATGAATTCTGAATTGGATGCACTTGAAAGCAATGGCACTTGGGATTTGACTGTCCTCCCTCCTAATAAATCTGTAATCGGTTGTAAATGGTTGTATAAATCTAAATACAATCTTGATGGCTCGCTTGAACGTCACAAATCTCGTTTGGTCATCTTGGGTTGCAAAGAAAAACCAGGGGAGGATTATGACCAAACGTTCGCCCCTGTTGCAAAACTAACAACAGTTCGGGCACTTCTTGCAGTCACTGCCATGGAGGGATGGCATGCCATCCAAATGGATGTCTCAAACGCCTTTTTATATGGCGAGTTAATGGAGGATATCTACATGAAATTACCACCTGGTTACACTCATTATGGCTGCAGGTTGAACTCATCTTCTAATGCAGTCAGTTCACCCTCTACACCCAACCTCGTGTGTAAACTCAAAAAAACACTTTATGGTTTGAAACAATCTCCCCATCTCTGGTTTTGCAAACTCACATCCACCCTCATTCGAGATGGCTTCCTTCAATCCAAAGCGGATTATAGCCTCTTCACGAAGACATCCAAAGACACCATTTCTATCATACTGATTTATGTAGATGATCTTATGATATGTGGTAACTCTACTGCTGTAATAAAATTGTTGGAAGCCATGCTATCATCTCACTTTCATATGAAAGATTTGGGAAGTTTAAGGTACTTTCTAGGCATTGAAATTGATCGTACTGCATCTGGAATTTTTATCTCACAGGCTAAGTATACTATGGATCTCCTCAAGGAGTACGGTGTTCTCAACAACAAGCCTCTCAAACTTCCCATGCATTCAACTCTGAAACTCACTGCTGACAAAGGGGACCTCCTCCCAGACCCCACAAGTTACCAACGCTTAGTCGGCAAGCTCATTTACTTGATGATAACTCGTCCTGATGTTGCTTTTACTGTGCAGCTGCTCAACCAATTTATGCACCAGCCCACTACAGTTCATATGCAAACTGGGAAACAACTTCTTCGTTATCTTCTTGGCTCTCCAAACTAGGGTTTACTCCTTGCTTCTTCCTCAGCTGCCCAGTTGACAGCGTACTACGACAACGATTGGGCTGGCTGTCCCATCATGAGAAAGTCCACCACAGGTTATTGTATATTCCTAGGCTCTTTTCCCATCTCCTGGAAAGCAAAAAAGCAACAAGTAATAGAACGCTCTTCCGCTGAAGCAGAATACCGCGCAATGGCGCTCACAGCCTGCGAAGTAACCCGGCTCTCCACTCTTCTCAAAGATCTTGGCATCAAAAAACTCATACCCACACTCCTTAAATGTGACAACCAGACGGCACTAGCTATTGCTGCAAATCCAATTCTTCACGAAAAAATGAAGCACGTGGAAATAGATTGTCATTACATTCGTGAGAAGATCAACGATGGCTCAATTCGGACTACTCATGTATCCTCCAGCAACCAAGTGGCTGATATTTTAACAAAGGTTCTTCCAGTCACGCAACATTAACACATTCTCACCAAGCTGGGAGCGATCACTTCCAATATCCCACAACTTTGTCTCTCCTGTCTTGTACAAGTCACTCTTTCCAGAAATGAGTCGAAGATTAGTGTGGACATAAACCAAGTCTTCCGCCCGAGAGGGTAGAATCTTATTCCTTTTAACCGAGTGGATTAAAGAATAAGTACTCCAATTTCTTTCACAACAAGAAGAGCATGGTTGTCCTAATAGCTTCAAAGCTATTTTTTGAAGATTTGGAGCCGAAGCTCCGTGAATAATCCACCAAACCTTAGGATCCTCAGTGCCTCTATCTTCTATCGAGTCAGCACTACCAAAGACATCCATCATTCCTGAAAATCGAGCCAACTCCAAATTCACAGCTTTTCTTGGCACCCCATCTTGAAAATATCTTTTGATGCACTTGTTTCATTCCTCAGCTAGCTCAATATCTAGATGAGGAGGTTGGCGACCTGAAGCTCCATTAATCCATGCCTGACTATAATACCTAGTAAATGGAATAATAAATTAGTAAAGCCAAATATCAAGTTCGAATAATAAATTAGTGAAAAACTCTTAAAGTGTTACCTTAGGTTGAGTGAATGAGCTGAGCAATGAAGTGGTGAAGAATTCTTAGTCCATCTATCAATGAGAAGGTCATAAACTACATCATAAAATATAGACCCCTCAGTAAGCTCTTTCCTCAGAAGCTTCTATACTTGTAGCCTTATTTGTAGATGAAGTGGATTTCATAACTAACAATGAAGAGAAAGCGACAGAGAAATGCCGTCGTTGCCGGAGTTACGACGGTGAACGATGGGGATGGCGACATAGCAACAACGATTAGGGATGGCGATGATGGAGTCGCCTCGGTCGTCTCTCCTCGGTCTTCAAATTAGGGCAACAAGTTTAATTGAAATGAGGGGTAAGTCTCGTTTTGTTTTAATTGAAAGTCAACAAAAAATTACGGTCTCTGCCCTTCCCGCACCCCCACGAATCTCATCTGTGAAATACGCAGACACGCCGCGTGGTACACCCTGTACGTGTCCCGACGCACCCCGTACACCCCCGCACCTCATACGTATTTAGTGCGTAGTACGCCGGGGGGGGGGGTGCCGCACCCCTGCTTTTTGGAAGATAAGTATTATTTTTTTTACACTTTTTATTTAAAGTCAAGTATTATATATTTTTTGGTTCATCTTGACTATGTTAACTTCTTGATCAGTTGATTAGATACTCGGGAGGACCAAATTTGATCCGACCTAAACAAGTAATTTGTCTCATATATCACATCCATTTAAATATGACAATCACTATGAGGTCGGGATAATGCCAATACATGGACTGAAAACCCGCCTTTGAGCTATTATGGCATATAAAAAGCTGGGTACTGGCAACCGGAAGATGAGAAACTGGTAAACAAAGTCTTTTGACAAATTTTGTGGTTTACGGACGACCTCTCATCCGTGCTCCGAGAAAAGTTAGCAACTTAATATTTTTTTGGCTCGAAAGCACATGCTTAACTAGTCAGACCGTAAGGCGGTTTGGTTAGTCATAGCTCTAGCTAAATACTTAGCCTGATAGCTTGGTATATGGGGATTGACGAATCCAACTTTGCTCAAGTAAAAAACAAGCCTTAAATTAGTACTTTTGTTACTAATAATTTGAAGGCCCAATTATGTTATGGCTAACATAAAGTGTTGCAGGCCCAATCAACACCAAAAGAAAACCCGAACATTTGATCATGGGATAAACCAAAGCCATTAACATTAAAAAAAATTAAAAAAAAAAGTATAATGCCTAAATTGATGTAACCATCATCAATAATTATTCGAGGTGTTACAGACTGACATATTGCTTAATCGAGAAAATTTATTTCAAGACAAAGTCGATCAAGAATTGTAAATGCGCACAAATCAAGAAAAAATACTTTAATTATGTATTCACCGAAAGAAACCTCCAATAAATACTGGAGACATGTTGGTACGAGATATAAATCCGATCCCATACAGGTATCGACCCATATTAAATAAGCCCAATAACGGGAAGTATCATACACGAGGATACTCACTACAACTAGCTGACTTGCTCCTAAAGTTTAGGGGTATTGTTCAAACTAGAACTCTACACGGAAAAGGTAGTGGATCCTAATAGAACTACGTAGACTTGATTCTCTATAATATAGAGATACGTAGGCAACTTGAGGGGGATCCAACCCGACACCGATATTCTGGAGCTCTTCTTATAGAATAACTCCTCGAGCTCATTCTAAAATTCTCCAAAACCCTAACCTCCTCCGTCAATAGCCATGGATTTCTACTAAGTCTCTATACGAATACCCATTATTTATGATGTCTCGTCCATGACAAAAATCGTCATCAACACATATACTACTTGAAATATTTAATTCATTCATTTATCAAGTAAAATTAATATTTAAGATTATCCAAATAGGGTTTTGTTATATGTAGACCTTTAAACTTAGGATTAATTGTAGACCAGGTACTTTTATATATGTGCTGCAATGTGTGTACTACACATATTATTTACACAACTTGCAGTATACACTGTAGTACATATATAAAAATTATCTGGTCTACCGATTAGTCTTAAGTTTAAGGGTCTACACTGAACTTTTGCATATCAATATAATTATAAAAACAGTCTGTATTAGCTAGCAATTAAATTTATTACATTCAATTTAATTTTGATAAAAAAGGAGTCTTATAATAATTGCAAATCATCCTAAATACGATTGCAACTTAATTCTATCTAGAACATTTTAGATTTCTATGAAAAGAAGACAGAAAGACGCCATATCATCTTTTTATACGACACCCATTTATATTACACAAACTCACTTTCTGTTCCAGCGAAACCCTCAAAACCCCCATCAAAAAATATAAAAATAAAATATCTAGAAGAAGATGAAGGGAGGAGAAACAAAGTTCTTACAAGAACTGATATTGTATGCTGCTAGCGCTGCCTTTAGTTGTTTGGTTCTGTTTGTTGGTCTACGTTAGCTTGACCCAAATCGAGAAGCTTCTAAGAAAGCACTTGAAAGAGATTGCCAGGCGTCTGGGAAGACCTCTTATTCAGACCCGAAACTCAAAATACTCAATCCAAATTCGTAATTTTCCGAGTTAGGTTCGTGTCGGGTTTCGGGTCGTGTCAAAATTTGTCACCCTTATGTTGGGCATTATAGAAGGTTCGAAATGATTTAGTTTGGAATAACATAGGACCGACGATGGAGACAGTTGTGGCCTTAGCGAGAAACTCTATAGGTCAATGGACCAATGCACAAGATAGAAACATAGTTCCGATGGCAGCATTTTTAACCAAGGAAGATGATAAAGAAATTTGGGTTAAGCTAGGGAGAGATCAGATCAAAGTTAATGGGGATGCAACCCTATTTTCAAAGTCAGGAATATACGGTTTTGCTTGTGTGGCTCGTGACTGTTCAGGGGTAGTGGTGGAAGGCTGGAAGCTATAAACAGGTGCCAGAGTCAGGCGGCTCCGGAGATGGCTGAATGGTTGGGGGTGTTGAAAACGAATTTGCGAAAATAAAATAAAAGCCGAAAAAAGATTTTCACAAAAATATTTTACGATTACTAAACAATCTGAAAATAGAACGAGTATACTGGATTTTTCTGGGATGAGTCACGGGTCGCGCTTTTTAAGACATTTCGAGGCTATGTTCGAAATAGTGCAAAAACAATCACCTTTGCCACGACGTCCCCAGGATAAAACAGCCCAAAAAATTTCCGTACAATAAATCATTGCACTATGATTTATTGGTCAATCTACGCCTTAAAATAAACTGCTTAAAAACTTGTACCAGTGTTGTACTCGTAGCGATCAAACCCAACAAGAATGGGAGAACAACAGAGTGGAGATTGACTAACTAATCGGAGAATATGTGTATATGTATTTCTGGTGATGAAAACGGGAGATGACTCAATAAAAAAGCTATAAGTATAATATATATGAAACATGTGAAAGTCTAGATGACTAACATGACTTAAAAATGAGACATAGGTTTTAACAGGAAGAAAAAGTGTCTAGACTTTGCATGTATAGATAGATATCAGATGGCGGTGTCCCACTACAATGAAAATCACCATCATTTTATAGCCGAAAGAGTAATAAAGGTTTAACAAGAATCACGTACAAGAGCTGAATATATGGGCACATTACTTTTCATTAAACAAACAAGGTCCGTTATACATAGAATCTGGACACAAAATTATAATGAAAATTTCAAAAAATAATTGACCTGAATATTCCTCTAATAAATATATACAAATGAGTTGAAAAAAATGTAGCTCTTTCCTATTAGAGCATACGTTGCAAAAACTCCCAAGATGTTAATTATTTATTTTTTAAAATAATTCATTTTAAAATACAACAATCCCTCACTTGAATATTTTAAAATATAAAAGTGTATTTTGAGCAGTTTTTCGAAAAATGAAGGTTGCACATAAACAAAAGTGTCTTCAAACTTGAACCTTTGCGTAGTGTGTAAGATCATGAGTTAAACAAGAGTGACTCGTAGTCTTGAACTCTATCCCATGCATCAAACCACGCACAACCTTTCAAGGTGTAGTCAATTAGCCCGTGCATTATAGGCCATGCACGTCTATCCCAGTATGTGAACGCTCTAGAAATTTATGCCCAAAATTTCATAAGAAGCGACATCCACTTCTACATTCACATCGGTGAGTCTATCAAGAGTACTCCTGAAGTTAGGTACTCCCTCCAACTAGAGTATAGAGCTCATTAAGAGTAATAGTAAACTCAACCTCTTGTCATTTCAGGAAACATACTTTAATAATATAAAACTGTATGTTCTTCGTATATCACATCATGACTTGTTATTACCACATTGAACCTATTTCTTGGGATCTCCAGTTAGTTAGGTTGGGTTCCCATCACGAGTGACTACTCTCTACGGGCAATAGTCCCATATTAATCGAAGTTTTATGGACTTTCTCTCTAGCTAATCCTTTCGTCAAAGGATCTGCCAAATTATCATCTGATCTTATGTGATCAACTCTAACAGCTCCTTTAGAGAGATACTCTCTGACAGTGTTGTGCTTACGACGTATATGTCATTTCTTACCTTTAAAATAACGGTTCTGAACTTTTTCGATAGCCGCGGTACTATCGCAATGGATCAATACATAAGGAACCGGTCTTTCCCATAAAGGGATTTCTGCTAGCAAGTTTCTTAACCAACTTGCCTCTTCACTAGCTATGGCTAGTGCAATCAATTTTGCTTCCATAGTGGACTCGGCTAAGATAGCCCGTTTCTTTGATTTCCAAGAAACAGCACCACCGGCTATATTGAAAATATAGCTACTTGTTGCCTTGGAGTCTTCTGACAGGGTATTCCAGTCAGCATCACTATATCCTTCAAGGATAGCGGGAAACTTTCCATAGGGTAACCTAAGGTTCATAGTTTTCTTGAGGTATCTCATGACCCTCTCAATAGCATGCCAATGCTCCATACTAGGTCTACTAGTAAACCTGCCCAACAATCCCATGACATATGTTATGTCGGGTCTAGTTCCATCAGCCGGATATCTAAGGCTGCCGATGATACTTGCATATTCTTGTTGTCTTACACCATGACCTTCATTTTTAAACAGTTTAAAACTAGGATCATATGGTGTACTCGCAGGATTACAGTCAAAGTAATTGTATTTCTTTAAGATCTTTTTGATGTATCGAGATTTATCCAAAAAAAGTTCATTTTCTGACCTAGTAATCTTGATACCGAGGATTACACTTGCTTCTCCAAGATCTTTCATATCAAAGTTGGCATTCAACAATGATTTCACATTATTTACTGCATGAATATTTGAACCAAATATCAGCAGGTCATCTACATATACGCAGATAATAGTGCAAATGTCATTTTCGAATTTGTAGTAAATGCATGTGTCACTTTCATTGACTCTAAAGTCATCCAACATGATAAGTTTGTCAAACTTTTTATGCCACAAAGTAGGTGATTGCTTAAGACCATATATAGTCTTATCTATCTTGCACACCTTCTTTTCCTGCCCATGGATCACGAAACCCTCGGTTGATCCATGTAAATTTCCTTCTCTAGTTCACCACTTAAGAAGGCAGTCTTCACATCCATTTGGTGAATCACTATATTATGAATGGCATCTATAGAAATTAAAACTCTGATGGACGTCATTTTAGAGACTGGTGAAAATGTGTCAAAGAAATCAACATTTTCCCTCTGTTTAAAGCCTTTGGCCACTAATCGAGCCTTGTACCTTTCAATAGTACCATCAAGTCTTAACTTCTTCTTAAAGATCCATTTACATCCTATTGACTTGCAGCCAGGAGGTAAATCAACCAAATGCCAAGTTTTATTGGATTCCAAAGATTAATCCATCTCATCACCAATGGCTTCTTGCCAAAGATCGACATCTAAAGAAGACATGGCTTCTTTAAAAGTGGTAGGATCTTCCTCAAGATTATAAGCGTAGAAGTCAGGGCCAAAATCTTTGGCGACTTTAGCTCTCTTGCTCCTCCTCGGTTCGGTTTCTAAATCCTCGGCGTGTTCTTTCTCCTTTAAACGAGGAGTAATACTCGTTGACGCACCCTCACTATTCCTCAATTTAAATGGAAACTTGTCTTCGTAGAAAACAGCATCGACTGATTCTACTATTACTCGTGCATTTAAATCAAAGAATCTGTAGGTTATGCTATCAATTCTGTATCCAACAAATACACACTCATAGGCTCTACTCGCAAGTTTAAACCTCTTAGGATCAGGAATCTGAATGTAAGCTAGGCAGCCCCAAGTCCTAAAGTAGGAAGTATCAGGTTGTCTACGCTTAAGCGTCTCATATGGAGTTATCATACTTCTATATTTTGGTACTCTATTGAGTACATGACAGACCATTAGTATGATTTCTCCCCACCAGTGTGATACGGCACCTGAACCAAGCATAATGGAAACTACTTGCTCCGTCAGAGTTCTATTTTTTCTTTTGGCTTTTCCATTCATTTCTAGTGAATAAAGAGCAGTTCTCTCATCTATAATCCCAGGAGAATCATAATATTTGGTAAATAAGTTTGATTCGTACTCTGCTCATCTGTCACTACGAAGTCTCTTGATTTTCTTTTTGTACTGATTTTTAACTCTATTCGCAAATAACTTAAACATGTCAAATGTGTCACTTTTGTTTTTCATAAGATAAACAAAAATATAATCAGAACAATCATCGATAAATGTGATAAAGTATCTCTCACCATTTCGAGTTAAAACTCCATCTAATTCACATATATCAGAATGAATTAGATCTAATGGTTCGGTTTCTTTAATCATTATTGACTTGTGAGGAGTCTTAGTGATTTTCGCTTGACTACAATATTCACATTTATCTACATCAGAGAGAGATAACTTGGGAATTAATCCTAAGTTTCTCATATTTATTATGCTTCGTTTATTAATGTGACATAGTCTAGTATGCCAAGTATTGAAATGAGTCAACATGTAAGAGGAAATAGAAATTTTATTAACTTTAGCATTCAACTTAAACATTCCATCTACGGCATACCCTTTGTTAGGCTCAAGACATGTCTGAATACCACTATTAACAAGCCTACACTATGTGACTACGTCACATTACATGACCTAGTGAGTTCTATCACTGGGATATATAGTATAGGTCTCTATATGTACTTGTCTTGTTCTCATGAACATTAGCTTGATCATGTATGCTCAAAGTTATAATGAGCTTAGCAAAGTTTCTTGCATCTAGATTGTATATAGGCCATTGAATAATTGTCCTGGTAGAAGTTCAGAAGTGTTCATGCAGCAGGATAGAAATGAATAAGGCCATGAAGAAATAAGTTGCAGAAATTTGTTTAAGGCATTATATAGCAAAGTCAGAAGAAAGCTATGTCGTGAAGTCACCAATATCTATGTCGTGAAGTGCTACATCGCATAGTCCATTTTGTACTATGTCGAGAAGTCCTTAAGACACATGTCGTGAAGTGTTGAAGTCAGCAAAGTCAAAGAAGCCTAGATCGTGAAGTCCTCAGAAGCCTTATGTCGCATAGTCATCAAATGACCTATGTCGCATAGTCGTCAAATGACTTATGTCGCATAGTCGCCAAATGACTTATGTCGCATAGTCATCAAATGACCTATGTCGCATAGTCGTCAAATGACTTATGTCGCATAGTCGCCAAATGACCTATGTCGCATAGTCGTCAAATGACCCATGTCGTATAGTCATCTTATGGCCTATGTCGCAAAGTCTTCAAAGGCTATATCGCGTAGTCCTCACAAGGGAGATCGCGAAGTCAGGAATGAAGTGGAGTTCACGATATCAACACTTAGTCGTTTATAACAAGACAAATCAAGGTACAGAACCAAGAATCAAAAGAGACAAATACTGAAGCATTTGTTCTGGCAAGGTGGTCCAAAGAACAGATGGCAAATCTACAGCTAAACTTGGAGAGAAAGATAAGAGACAAGCAGCTACAGAAACGGGAAAGATTCCGAAAAGCAGGTGGTCCTTCCTAACACAGTGAACTTTTTATGGCAGGACAAGTTGGACTTTCAGAAGGGGTAGCTGTGTAATATTGTGTGTACCTAGTTTGTATAGGTAAATATATATATTGTGCACACACCACTGTAAGCTGTAAGAGAGACACACATAGTTTTTATCTCAAGCTCTTTTCTCTGTAAGCAAGCAAGTACAAACTGTTCTTGTTTAGAAGCTAGAAATTCGATTGTGAATTTCTTGGAAAGCTGTAGTATTTAATTTGCTTATACAAAGTAGATTAAAGTGATTGTGTGTGTTGTTTACTTTCTGCATATTACATAGCATAATCATATACAGTTTACATTCAGTTTCAAGAAAGCAAAAATTCATCAAACTATCCATTCACCCCCCCCCCCTGTCTAGTTTCTAGGTGATATTCATTCCTAACAAGTGGTATCAGAGAGAAGGCTGTTAACGTACAAACAGGAAAAGATCAAGAATGAGTTCACAGAAACTTAGCAGTATCAAGATTCCTCCCTTTAACAAGGAGCACTACAGTTTATGGAAAAAGAAGATGTTGCTTTTCATTAAAGCTTCTAACCCCATGTATTTAGATATTCTAAAGCATGGTCCATTTATTCCAATGATCGAGATTGGTGAAACAACCAATGGCACTGAGATAGTACCAGCAAAACATGTGCCCAAAGACCCCTCAAAATACACTAATCCTGAAAAGGAGAAAGTAGCACTGGATGGACATCTTCAACTTATCATTTGTGAATCTATGGATTTCAACATGTATGGCACTGTTGCTCACTGTACTAGTGCCAAGAAGATGTGGGATCTTATAGAAGTGCTCTGTGAAGGAACTACTGAAGTAAGAAAGAACAAGAAGCAGATTCTTGTCTCACAATATGAAGCCTTCATGGCTCAGCCAAAAGAGGGAATCACAGAAGTGTTTGAGAGATTTAATAAGCTGATAAACGAGCTCAAACTCTATGACAAACACTATGAGACAGAAGAGCTCAATATGAAGTTCTTACTAACTCTTCCAGATCACATGGAACCAAGAATCTCTTCCCTTAAAGAAAGAGATCTAACAAAGATTGGTTTTGATGTGTTGTATGGTGTTTTGAAGACATATGAGCTAGAGCTGTTTCAAAAGAGATCTATTCAAGCAAAGCAAGGATTAGTGGCCAATACCTCTTGTGCCCTTATTTCTGACAATCTAGGTCAAAGAATGGATTCTCTAAAAACCAGTCAAGTCAAGATTGAGGAACTGGAAAGTGATGACACTGGTGATGAAACTCAGGTTGTGTATGATTTACCTGAAGAGGATGAGTTCTACAGCATAGATGAACTGGACAAGATGGAAACCAAATCTTTTGCTTATATGGCTAGGAGATACCCTAACATCAGGTTTAAGAGGAAGCAGCCATTCAAGTCTAGATTCAATAATGGAAATGCTGGTGGTTCAGGTAGCTCAAACGCTTTCAACAAAGGAAAAGGGATTGTTGGTGCAGTTAAAGGAGGATACAAATCTGGGAGTGTGGATAGGTCCAAAATAAGATGCTATAACTGCAATGAACTTGGGCATTTTGCCACTGAGTGCAAAAAGCCTAAACAGGTAAAGAAGGACAAAGCATACTTAGAGCTTGAAGCTAAGTATGAGGCTCTACTCAAGAAACAACGGGGTAAAGCTTTTATTGCTGGGATGACTCTGATGAAGAAGAAGAACAAGAGTACTCAAATTATGCCTTGATGGCATTTTCTGATGATGGTGATTCTAGTCAGGTACCTATTCTTACTTATCTTGATATGACTCCCCTTCAATATAAGCAAACTGTTGAAGATATGAGTAATGAGATGTTTAATATTCATACTAGCATGTTAGTAGCAAATGAAGAAATTGATAGACTAACTGCTAGAAATCTTGAGCTTACAGAAAAGAATGAGGAACTTGAGTTAATGGTTGTGAACCTTGATGGTTTGAAAAAGGAGGTTGAGTATCTTAAAAACAAAGTGGTTTGTGCTGAACAAATAGAGAAAGCTCTTAGGGAACAAATTGCTGAAACTGAATTGAAACTAAGAAGCTTTAAGAACTCCTCTGAACTTATTCAAACCTATCACAAGGAACACACTGAAGATAGCAAGGTTGGAGTTGGTTTTGACTATGAGAATGATAAAGGAAGGAAGAAGGCAAGGGCAAAGGAAAAGGAAAAGAATCTTTTACAAACAAAAATGCCCCAACCATTCTATCTAGTGTTGAACAGCCCATCTTCAAAAAGAGCGTTGTTGAGTTTGATGAAGAACTATTGATCATCAAACAACAACTTCTTGAAGAAGATGAGGCTGCTAAAGACACTTCTTCCTCTCCTGAATCTGTCAGTCAGAAAGAGACCAAAGACAATCTTGTCAAGAGTCCTAAAGCAAAGAAAGAAGTTGTTAAGAAAAAGAAACAAAACAGAAATGGTAAGGTAGGTGTCAACAAGGGTAACAACTATGCTTATGTGCCAAATGCTCCCAGGAAACAATGTCAGAAATGTCTATCTGTTAATCATTTGACTCATAAGTGTAGCAAACAAGTGAATGTTGAAGTTGATAACCTAAGTAATCATTCTTCTAGCATAAACTCTAGTCATGATTCCTTCTGTGGTAAGCCTAATTACATGACATGCTATGTGACTGTGATTGCTAACTGTTTATCTCTAAAGCATAAACTTGATTCTGCACAATCTAGTGAATCACACACACACATGCACACTCACAGGACAGGATCCCCAATCAGGATTGAGAGGGTGAACACTTCATGTGAGCCTAAGAGTGTGAACTCCAAAGCCACAAACAATATGAAGTATCCTATTGTGATGAATGCAACTTATGACAGAAGAATTGGTAACAAAAATGTTTCTAAATCAACTGGACCCTACCATGTGTGGGTACCAAAAACAACTTAGTTACCTTGTGAATGCAGGGCAACAGGAATAAAATAGTCATATGGAGCTTGGACAGTGGATGCTCAAGTCACATGACTGGTGATATAGCCCTGCTATCTGTTACGACCAAACTGAACACGCAAGTGCACGTGATCTCAAGTAATACAGATAGCAAATAAGGTTCGTTCCTACAGGGACTCGTTGTTTGTCTAGTTAAATTACTCACCAATGTATGATTATTATTCGATGCTAAAACAAATAACAAAGTGGGTTTTGTTTATCACTACAATTACACTAAGAATTATACTGAATTACTTATGCGATTAAAACATGGGATTTCAACTTCATTAAACAATCCATCTAAGTCTTCAATTCTCTAGCCCTTTCATGTGATTTATTAATACCTGATCGAATACACAAAACTGATATAAGCCAACTTTCGTTGCACAAATACCATCCTAAATAATATCCACAATAAAGATAGAAATCACTTAGTCTCCCAATTATGCTTAGTCCTTATATGTCTATAAAGATTGAAAACATAATGGTTGAAGTACAAGCATTCAATTGATCACATAGTCGTCATAAAACGGTTAGAGTTACAACACTAATTACGAATGATATTCTCACGCATAAACCTATGCTAGCATGGCAAGTTCTAAACTCTTAAATCCACTTTCGCTTCAATAAGAATTAACACACAATTATAGGAGTTAGCTACTCTCCTATAACGAATTAAAGCAACCATGATAGGATATCGCATCAATCACACTATAGGCATCAAGAATATTCAACAAAAAGACTTCATGAATAAATCCGCTAAAACCCCATGATAACGAGTTAGTTCATAATTAAACTAATCACCACCATGGGTTCACATGAAAACATGATAAAAGGAAACAAATAGAAAGTGAGATTAAGATTAATGGGTTCCAAAGAATACACCAATGTAAGCATCCACAAGCTAGGAAGAATACAAGAATTAACTGAAAAAATGATTTTCTCCCTTTCTTCTTTGTGCTAAAAACTACGTAGAATAATACAAGCCTTCCTCCCCCTTCTAGGGTTTTCTACTTCCTCTATATAGGCCTCCAGGAGCTAGTCATCGAAAGAGTCTTTTTTTTTTATTTTTATTCCGCCCGAAACAATTCAAGAAAAATCGGGTCAGACGGGCCGGCGACGCGGCGCCGTCCTCAAGCTAAAACTCGGCGACGCGGCGCCCTTGTTACTCCACAGCGACGCGGCGCCTTCCTACAGTGCAAATCCGGCGACGCGTCGCCCTAGCTACTGTCCAGCCACTTCAGCTTTTTTTTTACCTCTCTTCAAATTGACTCCGTTTCGCACTTTGATTGGTACGCTTTGTTCCTTTAACACCTGTGAAAGATGTTCCTGCACAATACCCTAAAAAGAGATCAAAAGTACCACAACTCAAGTACAAACATTCGTTTTAAGTCAAATGGAAACGTTCTAAGTAGATAAAATACCCACTTATCACACCCCCAAACTTAAACCGATGCTTGTCCTCAAGCATAACCAACCAAATATGTACAACTAACTAGTACCACTTCCGTAGGTGATCACGGTTGCATTTGGCATATGCAACAAGCCCTTTAAACCCCTAGGTAGCCCTAGTGGACGAGTAAGGTCTCGTGAGGGCCTATAGTGAATGAACCCACAAAATCCATCTACTAATACAACTACAAATGCAACTAACTACATGTATGCAACTAATATGAAAATGCAACGATCCCTTCAAACCAACCAAAACCAACCAACGAGCCAACATCTCAAAGAACACAGTCTTCCAAACAGAGTTCGACCAAATTCCCATCGACCAACAAGACAAACACAGAAACGTGCGTGTGTGCGATGCTCACCAATATACTCCCAAACTAAATCAAAACCATACCTACTCTTAGCCAACACAACCACAAGCTTACAAACAGAATGAACGCTAGACACAAGAACTCTTAAGAGACACCTTCGCAGTCCATCGGAGTTAGACAAGAATTCATGCTTTATTACTAAATAACAACTACGACACATAACAAATTTTTTCCCTTTTTTTTTTTTTTTCACAAGTAAAGTCTTTCTCCAGTAACCAATGGTTAGAACATTGCTATCCAATGATCTCAAAGGAGGACATTACAACAAAGGTCAAGTCTTTTTCCAGTAACCAATGGTTAGAACATTGCTACCCAATGGTCTCAAAGGAAGACAATGATACCTTATCCACTACTCATAACAACTATTGACAACTAGCATAAAATCCCTAGTTTCCCCCAAACTTATACTTTAGTGTCCTTACATTATCAAGAATCTAGCCAACATTCTAAATGTAAACAAGTGGTTAAATTCTAACACCAAACAAGCATGGTCTGATCAAATTCAAAAGCAACCAATGAGACTTATGAAATAGATTTGTTTCTGGCATGCAAGTCAATACTTAGAAACTTAATCAACCCCCTATTCATCACAACCATACTCCAATCAACATCGACTCACCAACGGAAATAGTCAAGTCCTACGGGATCATGAAATATGCATGCAACTAAAATGGACTCACATAACAGATATACATACCAATGCAAAACATAATGCTCTATATGACACAAACATGCAAAGATATGAATGAACTAACTACATATGCAATATGAAACCTATATGACACACACACTATCCTTAATTACCACCCCCAAACTTACAATATTCAATGTCCTCATTGAAGGTAATAAAAAGATAGTAGAAACATACCTACACATGGGTTGCCTCCCACGAAGCGCTGTCGTTAATGTCATTTAGCCGGACAAATGTGAATCAAATCATGGTGGCTCGAAGATCGCATTTGACTTGTCCTTAGCAGAAGGACCATTCACCCATTGTTTGATAACCTTCTTGCTTTCTTCCCACATCTTCTCCCAATCAAACTTCACCTTGACTTTTCCACCAATCGATTTTTTCTTTTTCTTCTTAACACCTCTAAGGTGTTTATGCTTCTCCGTCGATTGATAAGAACACTCTTTTACCTCATCATCCTTGTTCCACCTTCTCAACACATTATCTTCACACTCTTTAAAAATCACCAACTCATCATTTAGAAGGACATACTTCAAATGTGGTGGAAGTTTTCCAAGCTTGACATTCGAAAGATCTCGAATGGAAGAATTGTCAATGGAATCACTGATGTGATGCTCGAACTTGTGCATGTCCGAATTTTTGCTCAACAGCTGATCGAACTCCTTTCTCTGACCCGTATCAACCATATTCAAGCTAAAACACTCGTCCTCCTCTGTCGGAAATTTCATAGCCTTGAACACATTAAAGATGACCTTTTGATTACTCACCCTCATTGTGAGCTCTCCTTTTTGAACATCGATAAGAGTTCGGCCCGTCGCCAAGAATGGTCGTCCCAAGATGATAGGGATTTTCTTGTCTTCCTCGAAGTCAAGAATAACAAAGTCGGCTGGAAAGATAAGCTTGTCGACCTTCACCAAAACATCCTCAACTATCCCTCGCGGATAAGTGACAGAACGGTCCGCAAGTTGTAGAGTCATGGTAGTGGGCTTTGGCTCTGGAAGACCAAGTTGCATGAAAACTGATAAGGGCATGAGATTAATACTTGCACCCAAATCACACAAACACTTGCTGAATGAGAGGTCTCCAATAGTGCATGGAATGGTGAAACTTCCCGGATCCTTCAACTTAGGTGGCAACTTTTGTTGCAAGATGGCACTACACTCCTCCGTCAAGGCAACGGTCTCTAACTCCTCAAGTTTCAATTTCTTCGATAGAATACCCTTCATGAACTTTGCATAGCTCGGCATTTGTTCAAGAGCCTCCGCAAATGGTATGTTGATTTGCAACTTCTTGAATACATCCAAGAACTTAGCGAATTGCTTGTCTAACTTTTGCCTTTGAATTCTTTTTGGAAATGGAGGAGGCGGGAACACCTTATCTTCCACTTCTTTCTTGGAATTATCACTCTTGAGGCTGATAGGAGTTACAGGAGTAGCCTTGGGCAGAAAATCAGAACCAGATTCGACCCCGTCTGAAAAGTCATTTTTTTTCTCCAGGGAGGTCGGCGACGCGTCGCCCAAATTGTACTGCACATCGGCGCTTGTTACGACCAAACTGAACACGCAAGTGCACGTGATCTCAAGTAATATAGATAGCAAATAAGGTTCGTTCCTACAGGGACTCGTTGTATTGACTAGTTAAACTCACTCACCAATGTATGATTATTATCCGATGCTAAAACAAATAACAAAGTGAATTTGTGTTATCACTACAATTATTCTAAGATTTATAACTAATTATCAATGACTTGAACTATGAATTAAATCGAATTATTTATGCCAATAAAACATGGGAATTTAGTTTCATTAAACAATCCATCTATGGTCTCCAATTCTCTAGCCTTTTCATGTGATTTATTAATACCTGATCGAACACACAAAACTGATATAAGCCAACTTTCGTTGCACAAATACCATCCTAAGCAATATCCACAATACAGATAGAAATCACTTAGTCTCCCTATTATACCAAGTCTTTCTATGTCTATAAAGAATTAAAACATAATGGGTGAAGTGCAAGCGTTCAATTTATCACGTAGTTGTCATAAATTGGTTAGAATTACAACACTAATTACGAATGATTTCATCACGCATAAACCTACGCTAACATGGCAAGTTCTAAACTCTCGTATCCACTTTCGCTTCAACAAGAATTAACACCAATTACAGGAGTTAGCTACTCTCCTATAACGAATTAAAATCAACCATGTCGGGATATCACATCAATCACACTATAGGCATCGAGAAAAGTTAACACATAAATTTCATGGTTAAATCAACTAAACCCCCATGATAACAAATTAGTTCATAATCAAACTAATTGTCATCATGGGTTCAATTGAAAACATGGTAAAAGGAAACATATAGAAATTGAGATTAAGATTAATGGGTTCCAAAGAATACACCAATGTAAGCATCCACAAGCTAGGAAGAATACAAGAATTAACTGAAAAAATGATTTTCTCCCTTTCTTCTTTGTGCTAAAAACTACGTAGAATAATACAAGCCTTCCTCCCCCTTCTAGGGTTTTCTACTTCCTCTATATAGGCCTCCAGGAGCTAGTCATCGAAAGAGTCTTTTTTTTTTATTTTTATTCCGCCCGAAACAATTCAAGAAAAATCGGGTCAGACGGGCCGGCGACGCGGCGCCGTCCTCAAGCTAAAACTCGGCGACGCGGCCCCTTGTTACTCCACAGCGACGCGGCGCCTTCCTACAGTGCAAATCCGGCGACGCGTCGCCCTAGCTACTGTCCAGCCACTTCAGCTTTTTTTTTTACCTCTCTTCAAATTGACTCCGTTTCGCACTTTGATTGGTACGCTTTGTTCCTTTAACACCTGTGAAAGATGTTCCTGCACAATACCCTAAAAAGAGATCAAAAGTACCACAACTCAAGTACAAACATTCGTTTTAAGTCAAATGGAAACGTTCTAAGTAGATAAAATACCCACTTATCACACCCCCAAACTTAAACCGATGCTTGTCCTCAAGCATAACCAACCAAATATGTACAACTAACTAGTACCACTTCCGTAGGTGATCACGGTTGCATTTGGCATATGCAACAAGCCCTTTAAACCCCTAGGTAGCCCTAGTGGACGAGTAAGGTCTCGTGAGGGCCTATATTGAATGAACCCACAAAATCCATCTACTAATACAACTACAAATGCAACTAACTACATGTATGCAACTAATATGAAAATGCAACGATCCCTTCAAACCAACCAAAACCAACCAACGAGCCAACATCTCAAAGAACACAGTCTTCCAAACAGAGTTCGACCAAATTCCCATCGACCAACAAGACAAACACAGAAACGTGCGTGTGTGCGATGCTCACCAATATACTCCCAAACTAAATCAAAACCATACCTACTCTTAGCCAACACAACCACAAGCTTACAAACAGAATGAACGCTAGACACAAGAACTCTTAAGAGACACCTTCGCAGTCCATCGGAGTTAGACAAGAATTCATGCTTTATTACTAAATAACAACTACGACACATAACAAATTTTTTCCCTTTTTTTTTTTTTTTTTTTTCAAGTAAAGTCTTTCTCCAGTAACCAATGGTTAGAACATTGCTATCCAATGATCTCAAAGGAGGACATTACAACAAAGGTCAAGTCTTTTTCCAGTAACCAATGGTTAGAACATTGCTACCCAATGGTCTCAAAGGAAGACAATGATACCTTATCCACTACTCATAACAACTATTGACAACTAGCATAAAATCCCTAGTTTCCCCCAAACTTATACTTTAGTGTCCTTACATTATCAAGAATCTAGCCAACATTCTAAATGTAAACAAGTGGTTAAATTCTAACACCAAACAAGCATGGTCTGATCAAATTCAAAAGCAACCAATGAGACTTATGAAATAGATTTGTTTCTGGCATGCAAGTCAATACTTAGAAACTTAATCAACCCCCTATTCATCACAACCATACTCCAATCAACATCGACTCACCAACGGAAATAGTCAAGTCCTACGGGATCATGAAATATGCATGCAACTAAAATGGACTCACATAACAGATATACATACCAATGCAAAACATAATGCTCTATATGACACAAACATGCAAAGATATGAATGAACTAACTACATATGCAATATGAAACCTATATGACACACACACTATCCTTAATTACCACCCCCAAACTTACAATATTCAATGTCCTCATTGAAGGTAATAAAAAGATAGTAGAAACATACCTACACATGGGTTGCCTCCCACGAAGCGCTGTCGTTAATGTCATTTAGCCGGACAAATGTGAATCAAATCATGGTGGCTCGAAGATCGCATTTGACTTGTCCTTAGCAGAAGGACCATTCACCCATTGTTTGATAACCTTCTTGCTTTCTTCCCACATCTTCTCCCAATCAAACTTCACCTTGACTTTTCCACCAATCGATTTTTTCTTTTTCTTCTTAACACCTCTAAGGTGTTTATGCTTCTCCGTCGATTGATAAGAACACTCTTTTACCTCATCATCCTTGTTCCACCTTCTCAACACATTATCTTCACACTCTTTAAAAATCACCAACTCATCATTTAGAAGGACATACTTCAAATGTGGTGGAAGTTTTCCAAGCTTGACATTCGAAAGATCTCGAATGGAAGAATTGTCAATGGAATCACTGATGTGATGCTCGAACTTGTGCATGTCCGAATTTTTGCTCAACAGCTGATCGAACTCCTTTCTCTGACCCGTATCAACCATATTCAAGCTAAAACACTCGTCCTCCTCTGTCGGAAATTTCATAGCCTTGAACACATTAAAGATGACCTTTTGATTACTCACCCTCATTGTGAGCTCTCCTTTTTGAACATCGATAAGAGTTCGGCCCGTCGCCAAGAATGGTCGTCCCAAGATGATAGGGATTTTCTTGTCTTCCTCGAAGTCAAGAATAACAAAGTCGGCTGGAAAGATAAGCTTGTCGACCTTCACCAAAACATCCTCAACTATCCCTCGCGGATAAGTGACAGAACGGTCCGCAAGTT
This sequence comes from Heracleum sosnowskyi, assembly GCA_030848705.1. NCBI lineage: Eukaryota > Viridiplantae > Streptophyta > Magnoliopsida > Apiales > Apiaceae > Heracleum > Heracleum sosnowskyi. Next base: position 19,298,258 of record CM061237.1, read on the forward strand.
GTAGAGTCATGGTAGTGGGCTTTGGCTCTGGAAGACCAAGTTGCATGAAAACTGATAAGGGCATGAGATTAATACTTGCACCCAAATCACACAAACACTTGCTGAATGAGAGGTCTCCAATAGTGCATGGAATGGTGAAACTTCCCGGATCCTTCAACTTAGGTGGCAACTTTTGTTGCAAGATGGCACTACACTCCTCCGTCAAGGCAACGGTCTCTAACTCCTCAAGTTTCAATTTCTTCGATAGAATACCCTTCATGAACTTTGCATAGCTCGGCATTTGTTCAAGAGCCTCCGCAAATGGTATGTTGATTTGCAACTTCTTGAATACATCCAAGAACTTAGCGAATTGCTTGTCTAACTTTTGCCTTTGAATTCTTTTTGGAAATGGAGGAGGCGGGAACACCTTATCTTCCACTTCTTTCTTGGAATTATCACTCTTGAGGCTGATAGGAGTTACAGGAGTAGCCTTGGGCAGAAAATCAGAACCAGATTCGACCCCGTCTGAAAAGTCATTTTTTTTCTCCAAAAACTTGTTACGACCAAACTGAACACGCAAGTGCACGTGATCTCAAGTAATACAGATAGCAAATAAGGTTCGTTCCTACAGGGACTCGTTGTTTGTCTAGTTAAATTACTCACCAATGTATGATTATTATTCGATGCTAAAACAAATAACAAAGTGGGTTTTGTTTATCACTACAATTACACTAAGAATTATACTGAATTACTTATGCGATTAAAACATGGGATTTCAACTTCATTAAACAATCCATCTAAGTCTTCAATTCTCTAGCCCTTTCATGTGATTTATTAATACCTGATCGAATACACAAAACTGATATAAGCCAACTTTCGTTGCACAAATACCATCCTAAATAATATCCACAATAAAGATAGAAATCACTTAGTCTCCCAATTATGCTTAGTCCTTATATGTCTATAAAGATTGAAAACATAATGGTTGAAGTACAAGCATTCAATTGATCACATAGTCGTCATAAAACGGTTAGAGTTACAACACTAATTACGAATGATATTCTCACGCATAAACCTATGCTAGCATGGCAAGTTCTAAACTCTTAAATCCACTTTCGCTTCAATAAGAATTAACACACAATTATAGGAGTTAGCTACTCTCCTATAACGAATTAAAGCAACCATGATAGGATATCGCATCAATCACACTATAGGCATCAAGAATATTCAACAAAAAGACTTCATGAATAAATCCGCTAAAACCCCATGATAACGAGTTAGTTCATAATTAAACTAATCACCACCATGGGTTCACATGAAAACATGATAAAAGGAAACAAATAGAAAGTGAGATTAAGATTAATGGGTTCCAAAGAATACACCAATGTAAGCATCCACAAGCTAGGAAGAATACAAGAATTAACTGAAAAAATGATTTTCTCCCTTTCTTCTTTGTGCTAAAAACTACGTAGAATAATACAAGCCTTCCTCCCCCTTCTAGGGTTTTCTACTTCCTCTATATAGGCCTCCAGGAGCTAGTCATCGAAAGAGTCTTTTTTTTTTTTTTTTTATTCCGCCCGAAACAATTCAAGAAAAATCGGGTCAGACGGGCCGGCGACGCGGCGCCGTCCTCAAGCTAAAACTCGGCGACGCGGCGCCCTTGTTACTCCACAGCGACGCGGCGCCTTCCTACAGTGCAAATCCGGCGACGCGTCGCCCTAGCTACTGTCCAGCCACTTCAGCTTTTTTTTTACCTCTCTTCAAATTGACTCCGTTTCGCACTTTGATTGGTACGCTTTGTTCCTTTAACACCTGTGAAAGATGTTCCTGCACAATACCCTAAAAAGAGATCAAAAGTACCACAACTCAAGTACAAACATTCGTTTTAAGTCAAATGGAAACGTTCTAAGTAGATAAAATACCCACTTATCACTATCACATTTTGAGGAAAAGGCTGGCCCATCAGTAACCTTTGGAAATGACAACATCGGTTATACAATGGGATATGGCAGTATAAAATCTGGAAATGTCATTATTGAAGATGTAGCATTTGTTGAAGGACTGAAGCATAATCTCTTAAGCATTGGACAATTTACAAACAGGGGTTTCAAAGTGGAATTTAATGAAGATCATTGTTCAATCTCAAAAAGAGAAAGTGGTGAAGTTGTTCTAACTGGTGTGAAGAAAGGAAGCCTGTTTGTAGCTGATCTCAAAGCTGCAGACAATGGAGAAATTTGTTGTCTCTACACTAAAGCCACAAATGAGGAATTCTGGATATGGCACAAGAAACTGTCTCACTTGAATGTTCAGGCAATGAACTCTCTAATCAAGAGAGAACTCATCAGGGATTTGCCTGCCTTGGAGTTTGTGCAAGATGGAGCATGTGAAGCTTGTCAGAAAGGAAAGATTAAAAGATCTAGTCACAAGAACAAGTTGCTCAATACAAACTCAAAACCTCTGCAACTAATTCACATGAATTTATTTGGTCCTGTGAATGTAATGTCCCTTTCCAAAAAGAAATATGCTCTAGTGATGGTTGATGATTTTTCAAGATACACTTAGGTGGAATTCCTATTCTCCAAAGATGAAGCACCTCAAGTCATAATAGAGCATATCAAGAGAGTTGATAGAGAAGCACAAAGCACTGGTTCCTCTGTAGTTGCTTTGAGAAGTGATAATGGAACTGAGTTCAGAAATTCAACATTGTATGAGTTTTGCAAAGATAAAGGAATTTCTCAACAATTCTCAGCTCCTAGAACACCTCAACAAAATGGAGTAGTTGAGAGAAAGAATAGAACTCTCATTGAAGCTGCAAGGACAATGTTATTGGATGCAAAGCTACCTACTAGCTTTTGGGCTGATGCTGTTAACACAGCATGCTATGTGCAAAATAGAACATTGATCAATAAGAAGTCTGGCAAAACTCCTTACTCATTAATGACTGGAAAAAGAGCATCCTTCAAGCATCTGCATGTTTTTGGAAGCAAGTGTTTTGTGATGAAAGATACCTCTGAGCATGTTGGAAAATTTGATGCAAAGGCATTTGAAGGTATATTCATTGGATACTCTCTGGAAAGGACAGCAAACAGGGTGTTTGTACCTGAGCAACACAAAGTCATGGAAAGCATGGATGTTACCTTTGATGACAAGAAAACTCATGGACTTAAAACAAGTGATCAAGACAGTGTGCCATTAAGATTTGAGAATCAAGGTTATCTTGAGGATTCTAAAAGTGAAGATGAACCATCTGTTCAAACTATTCTAGAAAATGAAGTTCTTGAAGTTGACAATCTTCTTCAAACACCTGTGCAAGGGTTCACAAACACAGGGGGAGAAGAAGAGAATGCAACTGTCAACCAAAATGAGCTTGGAACAGATCAAGGAAATGAACAGGGGCACACAAGGAAATGGGACAGAGCCCACACTAGGGATCAAATCATTGGAGATCCTAGTGAGGGAGTTAGAAAAAGAAGGGCGACTATGAATACATGTCTGTATAGCTGCTTTCTGTCACAAGAGGAACCTAAAGTAGTTGAAGAAGCTTTGAAGATTTCTGATTGGATTGTTGCCATGCAAGAAGAATTGAATCAATTTGCGAAAAACAAAGTATGGGAGCTAGTGCCACCTCCTGAAGGAAAGAATATTATTGACACCAAATGGGTGTTCAGAAACAAGATGGATGAAGAAGGAGTAGTAATAAGAAACAAAGCAAGGCTGGTTGCCAAAGGATACTGTCAGCAAGAAGGCATTGATTATGATGAGACATTTGCACCTGTAGCTAGACTGGAAGCCATCAGAATCTTCCTGGCTTTTGCAGCTCACTCAAATTTCAAGGTGTATCAAATGGATGTGAAAAGTGCATTTCTCAATGGTGATCTTGCTGAAGAAGTTTATGTATCTCAACCACCTGGCTTTGAAAATGAAAACTTCCCAGACTTTGTGTACAGACTGCTTAAGGCACTCTATGGACTCAAACAGGCACCAAGAGCCTGGTATGAGACTCTATCTCAATTCCTTCTTGAGCATCAATTTACCAGGGGTACAATTGACAAAACCCTATTCTTCAAGAAGCATGGAAATGATATCATTCTTGTTCAAATCTATGTGGATGATATCATCTTTGGCTCTTCAAATGAAAAACTCTGTGAAAGGTTCTCTAAGTTGATGCAAAGCAAATATGAGATGAGTATGATGGGAGAATTAACCTACAATCTAGGTTTGCAAGTACATCAAATGGAGGATGGCATCTTCATAAACCAATCAAAGTATGTCAAAGATCTTTTGAAGAAATATGGTTTAGAAGACTCATCCCCTGAAAAAACTCCCATGTCCACTGCAATCAAGCTTGATGAAGACAAGAAAGGCAAAAGAGTAGACATCAAGGTTTACAGAGGCATGGTTGGATCACTACTCTATCTCACTGCTAGCAGGCCTGATATCATGTTTGCCACATGCCTTTGTGCAAGGTTCCAGTCTGATCCCAAGGAATCTCACATGATGGCTATCAAAAGGATTTTCAAATATCTGAAAGGGACTCCTAATCTTGGGCTATGGTATCCAAAGGGAACTGGGTTCAACCTGGTTGGTTACACAGATTCTGATTATGCTGGATGCAGAATTGACAGGAAGAGCACCTCTGGAAGCTGCCAATTCTTAGGTCAAAGGTTAGTGTCATGGTTCAGTAAGAAACAACAGTCCACAGCAACATCCACAGCTGAGGCTGAATATATTTCTGCTGGAAGTTGTTGTGCTCAATTGCTTTGGATTAGAAATCAACTCATGGATTATGGACTAGTGTTAGAACACATTCCTTTAATGTGTGATAATACTAGTGCAATATCCATAGTTGCCAATCCTGTTAATCATTCTACTACAAAGCACATTGAGATCAGGTACCATTTCATTAGGGAACATGCTGCAAATGGTACCATAGAAGTCTCTTATGTTCCAACTGAGAAACAATTAGATGACATATTTACTAAACCTCTGAATGAAGCTGTCTTCAACAGACTTGTGAGTGAAATTGGAATGCTCAATCCTTCATTTAGTTGTTCTAAGTAAGTATGCTAGTTAATTGTTGCAGCAGTAAATTTTCACTGTATATAAATGCTCTATTTATTTGGAGTGAAAATTAGCTGAGATATGATCTATAAATATTTCAGTAGTTTACTGCATATTTTTCAAAATCATATTTGGTTGTGGAGTTGTGAGCTTTTGAGACATCTCGATATAGATGATTTTGAGAGTTCACGACATAGTACAAATAAAACAGACTTATATCGCAAACTGTTGAGACTGTGAGACTTCGCGATATAGTTCATTTCTTGAGTTTGCGACATAGTTCATTTTATGACTTCGCGACTTAGAATAACCATATCGACAAGTCTCCACATTTGACAGAATTTTGATTTAAATTAATTTTATCTCAAATTTGATAAAAGTCTGACAAATTGCTTGAAATTCCAAAAAGAGAATTTTAGACATGGTATTTATACTATATCGCAAAGTCCCCCCAAACCTTTTCACATTTAAGACTTTGCGACTTAGTTCATTTTTAGACTATGCGATATACTTTGCAAGACTTTGCGGTACAGGCTATTTGTGACTTCGCGACATACAATTAGTCTGTACATATTCATAACTCCATATCGCAGTGTCTCTATCATAAAAATACTCTTTTCTAACCGTTCACAACTTTTCATCTTGTCTATTGCTCTCAAACTCTCAAACCTAAGCACAAATTCTTTACTCTCTTCTTCACTCTTTCTTTTGAAATGGCACCCAAATCTCAAACAGTATCATCCTCAATCCCTTTAACCATTCCCAAAGAAACAAATCTACTCTCAATTCCCTCAGAGGTGGAGGCAAATCCCAGGTACAAGTGCTTTGTACGGTTCTTAAACACCTCATACCTCCGCCAAGCCTTGACCCTGAACCCCACTCTGTATGTCGATGTGTTGGAAGGGTTCTGGAGAACAGCCTTGGTTGCAACAATGGCGAGGGACGATGGAACCTCATTTCAGGAAGTGAATTGCACAGGAGGGGGCAAGCACTTCCAGTTTGGCGAAAAAGAGATTAATGAAGCTCTGGGATTCAAGGTTGAGGGTCATGCTGCTGAAGCTAATGATGATGAAATGGTTGCTTTCATGGACCTCATTAAGTATGCAGATAAGGTTGACATGGCTAAGCTGAACAAGAAGCATGTCAGGAGGGAGTGGTCGTTTATTTTCGATACACTCCAAAAGGTGTTCTTATGCAGGAAGACAGGATGGGACCAAATAAGTCACATTGCTGTGAAGCTGGCCTACTCCCTAGCCTACAATCAGGAGATCAATGTTGGAGCAATCATCCTCAAGGAATTGGCTCAAAGGTTATTTTAAACTATCTTGATGCAAATATCCATGAATTGGAGGGTATAGATAAAACTAAAATGGCTTATTCCAAGTCCATGTCCAAGATTCTATTTGGGTCATTGGACACAAGGAATCAAGTTGATGTGATTCTAAGTGTGACCCAGCATATGCAGGACACATTTGAATCATATCAACTTGCTAAGCCAATATACCATGAGTTTTCCTGGACAGGGGAGGCTAAGACTGAAGGAGCTACACAGTCTAACCCTAGCCTTCCTATCCCATCCAGCAACCCCACTGCAAACACATCTGTAGAAATTAGGGAGCCAAGTGCATCAGTCTCCCAAAAGACTGATGTTACTAAAAAGAAGACTAAGAAGAGACCCCTAAAAGTGATTCAAGAAACTGTAGAGTTAGAAAGTGAGAATCCTGAGTCACCTCTCACCAGACAAAGTAAGAAATCCAAATCCAAACCTACCACTGGATCCTCCCAACAGGATTCAGATGTGGAAAAAGGGGTACACCTATTACTGTCAATGGCCTCCCAACAGGTTATTGGCATTGAAAAGAGTAGTCTCCCCACTACAATCTGTACTGAGTCTGCACAGGATCAAGAACTTACTCTTGATCCTAGGAGAAATAAGGATGCTGACACATTGAGTGGAGAGCACATCACACTTGAAACTCCTCCTATTTCTCAGGGGGAGTTGCCAAAATTCAATTCACACCACACTTCTATTCCAGAATCTACATCTAACATTTCTTCTCAACAGATTAGTCATTCACATGACTTTTCTGAAATTGATCAATCACAATCCAACACTGTGATTGAGCCAACCTCAAGTGACATGGTGCATGACACTGTGCTCACCACCCAGGAACCACATCTAGTTGGTCAGGGAATGCATGCTGGGGCATATCCTAATGACACCAACACAAACATGGAGGATTCACCAGTTTTCACTGGAGACTCTATGCCAAATTCTCCTATCCTTAGGGATGTGGAACTGTCTTCACAGACAAATAGGGCTGATGTTGTAAAACATCCCATTTCAATGGAGACAACATCAGACTCTACAGCCATTCCAAGGCTGGAGGAGACTCAAAAACTTTCATCCCTTGAAGTGCCTAGCACTAGCTCTCACTTGGCTCAGGCCACTCTGTCAGAATGGCTGAAGCCTGTGCAACATGACAGGCCTTCAGGATCATCAACTGTGCCTTCTAAAATGACAGAAGAAGTCATTCAAGATCTACATGTGGCACAGATTGATGAGTTCTCAAAAATAGCTCAACACCTCCTCACCTCAAACTTGCCAAATGCTGATTATGAGGATATTCTTCTTTGCCACAAGGAGGATGTTGCAGCTCAGCAGGAGAAAATAGTGGATGCAGCTAAACCAGAGGGAAATGTGGATGCCTGGTTGGATGCTAAGAGGTCTATCAAACTCAAGGATGCCCTAGCTTTTCTGAGAGAAAATTACCTCACATCTCTAGGCTCCAATGCAAAAGATCTCTCTCCTACTGCAGTTTATGATGCTGTCAATGATGTCTACAAGAATCAATTGAAGGCTCTGCACTATCTTGGGAAAGGGCTTCAATCAGAGATTTACTCAATCCAGGAGGAGACAGAAAGATCCCTCACTAAGTTAAGAAACTCATATCTCTCTGATTTTCCCAAGGTGGATGGCATCCTCAAAGAAATCCAGAAAACAAATTCTAATGTCAACAGGATGGATATCTCTCTAGCCATGGTCACTGACAACATCAAGAAACTGGCTACTACATTGGAAAATCAAGTCAAGGCCAACATCAACTCTAATGCCATGCTGAATGTTATTTGGAAGAATCAATATGGTGACAAATTGGTAGATGAGATTCCTATGTCAAACATCTCCAAATTTGATTTTGCCAAGCTCAAAGATCAATCTCTCAATTCTTTCAAGTCTCAACAGCTATTCTCCAAGGTGGATGGTCTAGAAAGAGAAATGGCCTCTCTGAAAGATGAAAACAGGATGCTTGCTCACTCCTTAAACCAGCTCAATGCCAAGCTGGATGACCAAGGCAACAACACCTCCAATATCCTGCTGGTACAACAGCAAATGATGACTTCCATGATGAGACACATGAACCTGCCTATCCCTGGGGAAGATCAAGACATCTTGTCTGATTCCAAGCCTAAGGGGGAGAAAGTAAAGGAGATCAGTCTGAAAAAGAAAGGGGGAGTACCTGCCAAGCACCAGAAGCTTAAGGGCAAAATTTCTGAAAAAACAATCAAACCAATAATCCTACCCCCTATAGAGGTCATAAGTGCACAAGGTCAGAAAAGCACAGTCACAACCACCTACTATCCATCCACAATGCCTAAAGACATCTCAACTCCTCAACCTGCTCAACCTACTCCCAATTCTAAACCTGTCAAAGCTATAGTTATCACAGAGGCCAAGCTACAGGAAGTTGCAAATTCAAACATCTATCATGATGAGGCCTTCCTGGAGTTTCTGAAAGCCATCTATAGAAATGCTCAAGAGGATGCAAGGGTTTACAGACAGAAGCTCAAGGAAAGCATCAAGTACTTCACAGTTGCAGTAAGGAAAATCAAGGATGTCCATCTAAGAGAGATAATCATGGTGTGCAAGGATAATTGCCTGTGGCACCTAGCTTTTCAAACTCTGGAGAAAGTGAGATTTACTGAGCTGTCAATCATTCTGGAATTGATTGAAAAGCATGGGATGAACAATGAAAGTCTTTATAATGACTTGAAGATGGACCAAAATCATAGATTGCCTGAGGTTATATCCAAGCCAAGGACAATAATTTTTCAAAGCCTATCTCAAGACAGAAATATTGACCAACTAGTAATTCCCTCAGACCTAACAATGAAGAACAATGCAAAGATCAACCAGGTGCTGCAAATGCTGAGAGCCAAGAGAGGAGTTAGGACAGCTGAGGAATTGGAGATGATTCACACTCTACAATCTTTTCTGATTCATGGAGTCCTTCCTGAATCTGTCAAAGAAAAGAGCAAGAAGAAGGATGGTGAGGATGATGATGAGGAGAAAACCTACAGAAGGAGATCTTAATCAAGGAGGGATAAGGATGAACCAAGTGAAAGTAGCAGGAGCAAATCCTCAAAGAAGACAAAAGGTGCTGATGATGACAAGAGGGACTCCAAGGGGACAAAGGAAACAACCAAGAGAACAAGAAGTGGAATTCAGCAAGTCAAGGACATTGCTAGCAGTACTTTAACCACAACACAAGACTCTAAGTCTAGGGTGGGTACTGTTAGTAATGATCCTCCAAAATCATTATCTAAGACTTCTGAACCTGAATTGCCACAGAAGAAAGAAGGAGCCACAAAAGAAACCTCAAAAAGACACTTCCACAAAGTCACAGCTAGTGGAGTGTTACAGTGGATGAAGGGAAAAGGAATGAAGCTTCTTCCAAGTAATGTGGCACTGAAGACTGATTCTCCTTGTTCCAGAAAGGTATCTCTTGTGAAGCATTTGAAGATCAAGAGTGTACCCAGAAGGATAAGGATAACAAAGAAGACTGGAAAACTCACAAATGTTATTGGCATCAATGTGCTTCTACTAGATGAGGACTATGATGAAGATGCCCTAGCATTTTTGAGGGCTCAAAGGATCTTTGAAGTCAAAGTGAAGTTGGATCATCTAGAGATCAAGTACACTGATGGAAGAGAAAGGATAATGAAGCAAGGAGGCTGGAAATATTTCTATATGTATAAGCTTGAAAGGATAAATGCCTTACTGAATTTTGAAGAAAAAGAAGAAAGGACATGGAAGATAGATATTGCCAGGTTCTTGAAAATGCATGCTGATTATGAAGAAAACCTGAGAAAGGAAAATGAAGAGAAGATAATTCAGAAAGAGAAAGAAATGGCTGAAATGGAGGAAAGAGCAAAGGAGCTGAGAAAGAAAGGGCTTTGCAGGGTAAAACAAAATCCTTATGTTGTGAAATACAAAAATTCTTATGGAGGCATGAGCAAGATAAGGATGGAGTTTCTGGATTCATATGTGGAAAGTGCTCTTAAAGCTGCAATTGATGATCTAAAAGACTCCCCTCTCATTGAAGAACTGATTGCAAGAGAAGAACTTCAAGAAGCCATCATAGACATGAAAAGAAGAGAAGAGATAAGGAAAAAGAAGATTTATGATGATTTACAAGAGAAGCAATTGGAAGCCGAAGCTGCTGAGCAACAAAGATAGTCTGTAAGCTTTCAATTTTTCTATGTAATCAAATTCCTGATCTCAATGTTCATAAATTGTCCTCTCTGTTACTTAATTTCCTTCTATGTAAGTTAGGTTTGTTATCAGACATGAAATTGTGCCTAAGGATCTTACTCACAATTTGGGGGAGATTGTTAGGCTCAAGACATGTCTGAATACCACTATTAACAAGCCTACACTATGTGACTATGTCACATTACATGACCTAGTGAGTTCTATCACTGGGATATAGTATAGGTCTCTATATGTACTTGTCTTGTTATCATGAACATTAGCTTGATCATGTATGCTCAAAGTTATAATGAGCTTAGCAAAGTTTCTTGCATCTAGATTGTATATAGGCCATTGAATAATTGTCCTGGTAGAAGTTCAGAAGTGTTCATGCAGCAGGATAGAAATGAATAAGGCCATGAAGAAATAAGTTGCGGAAATTTGTCTAAGGCATTATATAGCAAAGTCAGAAGAAAGCTATGTCGTGAAGTCACCAATATCTATGTCGTGAAGTGCTACATCGCATAGTCCATTTTGTACTATGTCGAGAAGTCCTCAAGACACATGTCGTGAAGTGTTGAAGTCAGCAAAGTCAAAGAAGCCTAGATCGTGAAGTCCTCAGAAGCCTTATGTCGCATAGTCATCAAATGACCTATGTCGCATAGTCGTCAAATGACTTATGTCGCATAGTCGCCAAATGACTTATGTCGCATAGTCATCAAATGACCTATGTCGCATAGTCGTCAAATGACTTATGTCGCATAGTCGCCAAATGACCTATGGCGCATAGTCGTCAAATGACCCATGTCGTATAGTCATCTTATGGCCTATGTCGCAAAGTCTTCAAAGGCTATATCGCGTAGTCCTTACAAGGGAGATCGCGAAGTCAGGAATGAAGTGGAGTTCACGATATCAACACTTAGCCATTTATAACAAGACAAATCAAGGTACAGAACCAAGAATCAAAAGAGACAAATACTGAAGCATTTGTTCTGGCAAGGTGGTCCAAAGAACAGATGGCAAATCTACAGCTAAACTTGGAGAGAAAGATAAGAGACAAGCAGCTACTGAAAGACATATGTCCAGGCCTATTTGTAAACACCGAGGATTCTACTCAACTTTAATTAAGATGTAATAAGTAAATAATAAAATTCAATTGTCACAGGAATCTCAGAAGATTATATCTGTCAAAGAATGAAGATTAAAGTCATCTACAGACTTGAAGTGATTCTACATTGAAAGAAGCTCAATTTATTGATCAAGCCTCAATGAAGTATTCAAGCTCAGTGGATTTATTAAAGTGACAGAGATTTCAAGTGGTGACAGAAAAAGATACTGATTACGGAGTTCTTGAATGAGAAGGTAGTGAATCACTGCTTAAAGTTAAATAGATAAAGAACAGACATTGTCGTTAGTCACTCATGAACCAGACAGTACATTTGAGCAAGGTAAGACCTTCGTGTTTCCAGTTCTTTAAACCGGTGTATAGTAACTCCGAGAATTCATAACTTGTTCTTGATTTTCTTTTGCAAGTTTAAGGATAATAACCATGGATAAAGACTCTCTTAAGGCTTACAAGCTCTGGTTGTGTGTTTAAGGCTTCAAGGAAGGTATAAAGACCTCTGCCCCCTTTTGTTTATATGAGTTTTGAAATGGTTTTGATGTTTATGTAAAGTTAAGAGCATGATTAAGTAATTAGATGAATTGTTGGTTGAGTTTGGAGGATGGGTTATGAATTTATTGTGATTATTCATGGAGGATTTGACTGAGTGGAGGGTGTATAAGGTGGATGGTGAGTTTGGGATTGATTGGTATTGATTTGGTTGTGTTTTGGAAATGGAAAACGTTACGATTATAGCCGTCGTAATGCCCATTTGATTTAAGGCTGTTTTGAGCAAGAATTACGAACTGGTATTGGAATATTTTTGAACAGAACTGACCATGAACATGTAGGTCTTGTTTTAAGGTTTGTTTTGGTATAAAGATCATGTCTATACGATTTACGGTTTAAGAGAAAAGTGAGTTTTAGTAAACGTCGTTCGGAGGAACAACCCTTCTCTGGTCAGTCACTTTGAGGCTATATTTGGACCACTTAGAAGCAATATTAAAATGTGAAACTTTGAGTAATAATACTAGAGACAGTTAGGAAGGCTCACGAAAAAGATTCGGATTAAAAAGATTATTTTTCGATTTTATAAAAATGTTTTAGTCAAGGTCTCGCAAGTGAAAACCACTGAAAACGAGACTTAGAAACCAAGGTTCCAAATGGTTAAGTATAACTTGGATTTGAGTATGGATTTCGAACCAAACTTATGATATAAGTATTTGACGAATAACATGGACTTATTGTGACGCTAGAGCGAGCAAGAAATGCCTTGGTTGTATTTCGCTTACGTGTTTAAGCATTGAGTTATAAGTGGTTTATCGAGGGGATTAACCGTGTGTTTTCGTTTGACTTTGTCTAGATTGTCCGGCATCGTCGCGAACCCCTATCACTTCTCGAGCATCAGGCAAGTTTTCTAAACTTGTACTTTTAAAGTATTAATTATAATACTGCTTTTTCCATGTATAAAGTTGTACAGTTTTGCGACACATCTTATTTCCTGTTGAAATAAAAATTTGACCTTTTGATTATATATGATCTTCTGAGTTAAGTATATATAACCGGTATACCTTGTAGCTCTAGAGATAAGAGCATACTTCTTGTTTTCGACTCTAGACCGGGAGTCGATATTTTGTTATATAGATAGTCGTGGAAACCCTGAGGGATTCTAGCGGCAGAGTACTATTCATCTTGAGGAATATTATTATTAACCATTATTTATGTTCCGGAAAGTATTTATTACTTGGAAATGATTTGATTATGGGCTTCTAAGCTAGATATGGGATATTAGTTAGAAGCCAGGTTGTATAAAGGCCCTAGGTTAAGGGCGTAAGATATTCCTTTAGATCAGAAATAATTATATTTTCTGTATATATATTAAAGGTTATTTTCCGATAAAGATATCGGGTACTGTTATTCGAGGATTTACTATTTATATTATTTATGAATATTCATTTGAGGATTATTGACTTAAAGTACATTATTTATGAATATTCATTTGAGGATTATTGACTTAAAGTACATTATTTATGAATATTCATTTGAGGATTATTGACTTTAAGTATATTATTTATGAATATTCATTTGGGGATTATTGACTTGAAGTATATTATTTATGAATATTCATTTGGGGATTATTGACTTGAAGTATATTATTGTGAATATCCATTTAAGGATCATTTACTTAATGAATATTATTTTATTATTCATTCGAAGTTTATTTATTTAATTATTTATTATTCATTCAAGGTTTAATTATTGAATATTTATTTATTCAGAGAGGATTATGTTTGAATAATCATTTATTTGAGGAAATTTCTTCAATACATATTTCCTTATTAATTATTAAATATCTTTTAGTGATTTAAAAATCATATTATTTGTTTAAAAGCATTAGAGGTCTTTGAGAATTATATTTTTTTATATTCTTGACCTTTAATAGTATTTCCGAGAATTATAAGGATTCCCCAATATTATTCCCGATCATTATCACCTCACTTGAGCCATCTAAATGCTTTCGTACATATTGAGAATTGAAAATCCAGAGTTGGGAGAAAATCTTGTTTCCTTCCTTTGTTTATATAAGAGATATTATTTTGGGATTATAGCCCTACTACTAAGGGTTCCCCTTTCACAAAAAGAGTAAAAGATTCAATCTCGATTTCATGAAGACTATTTGTCGCTCAACCTGAGTTTCCGGCTATAGGCCAGTATGTACTTATGGGTTAGCTTCCCATTGTTCGGGAGTAACCAGGGATTGTGAAAGTCCGGCTAAAAGCCAATATGGGTTAATGGGTTAACTTCCGATTGATTCTGGGAGTAACCAAAGGATCTCAGTGCGATCTTTGAACGGGCATTTGCCCGGGGAGCTAGAATTTGGCCCAACTTGCGCCAGAATGATTGCGGATGGAGCTTTCATTCAGGATGATTGCGGATGGATCTTTCATCCAAGGTAATTGCGGATGGATCTTTCATCCAAGGTAATTGCGGATGGAGCTTTTACCTGAGGGTAATTACGGATGGAGTTTTTATCCTTCTACTAGTAGAGAAGACCCGCGGTGGACCTGGAAGCGGCGACTGATCATCGTCGATCCACGTCTGGAATTATTGAAATCTCAATACAGAGTTCAAATGAAATTTCTCCTACATACGGAGTTCAGTGTTCCCATCTGACAGTATCTTGAACTGCTGAGTGTTATAGTATCCACAACTGCTGAGTGCTACGTCACTGGAGCAGGGTGTCAGCATCCAAATTTCTATCATATCCCGATTAGGGAAAATATTCGAGTTTTCAGTAAAGGATACTTATCTTGATAAATTGCTACGGCAAGTACGAATTTCACTTATCTTTCGTATAAAGACGATAATTGATATTTGAAGTACTGTTGTGGTATATATTCCGATAAGGAAATAATTTCAGTATGGAGATATTATGACAATTATTGTCTTATACCCGCTTTATTTCTGGGTTGAATTAAAGGCAGAATTATGCCATACTTTCATTACCTTGCTGAGCTATCGCTCACTCTTGATATTATTTTATATATATTATATAGCAGCGAAGCAGGATGCCTATGGGACGGCACATACCTCGCAAGGCGCTCCCATAAACAGTTTCTAGCAGTGATCCCGGGAGTAATACGAACCGATCGAATCAGGCTACGGTTTTGGTATTCAACTTATGTATAGACATGAATGGTATTAGAGGATTGTGAGCATCAGAAGGCTAAGCTGGTAATGTACCAATACTTATAAATTATATCAGTAACAGATTCAAAAGACATATGGGTATTGTAATAAAAGTTAGTTATTCCGCAGTTGTTGTATTGTGTCGTTTCTGAGACTCTAACCTGTGTGTGTGTGTGTGTGTGTGTGAGAGAGACATATGTTGTGGGGTCATGAGCAGGTAAATTATGAATGGTGTGAGTATTACAGGTAAGGCAAGGAGTACATGGATTGTGACAACCCTAAATCCCTGACCCCGGATTTGGGGCTGTTACAAAGATATTTCTTTGGAAGTTGAACAATCCAAAAAGTGTATATCTGATAATCTAGTCAAAGTTGCCACAACTAAAAAGACTAGATCAGATATCCATAAGTTGGATCAAAACAACTGTAGAACTAACATGCCTGCTGTTAATTCTTCTCATAAAGCATGTGGTGTGAGTAATTGCATGTCTTGTGCTTTTAATGTTATGTATGCTTTCTTTAATAAAAAGCATGTATCTAGTGATAAGACTGCTCCACGTCAACATGTTAATAATAAGAAGCATGTTAAAGCAAAGACTACTAGTCCTCCTCAGACTAGAGTGGATTCATTTATCCCTAAGCCTACTCAGAAATGTGTTAAGGCTGGCTATAAATGGAAACGCTCTTATGTGAAAGAGGTTGAAGTAGTTTTAGTTAAAAATGTTGTTTTGCCTGACAAAGGCCAATTCTTTAAGTATGCCGGACCCAATCAAGTGTGGGTTCCGAGGAAGGACTAATCAATCTGGTATTGCAGGGAGTTAAACAGGTAAGCCGTGTTATATGGGTTCTTGACAGTGGCTGTTCAAGGCATATGACCGGAGATAGAGCCCTGCTATCAGATATGGTTGAAAAAGCTGGCCCAGTAGTAACCTTTGGAGATAACAGCAAGGGTATTACGAAAGGATATGGCTGTTTGAAGTACGGAAATGTTATCATTGAAGATGTTTCATTTGTGGAAGGTCTGACATTCAATCTTCTCAGCATCAGTCAGTTCTGTGACAGAGGATATTCTGTTTCCTTTGAAAGAGAGAAGTTCCAGATCCTTCACAAGAAGAATGGAAAGTCTGCTCTTCAAGGAGTAAGGAAAGGTGACTTGTTCATAGCTGATCTGAACTCGGGATTCAAAGATGAAGTTAATTGTTTTTATGCTAAAGCTTCATCAGATGATAGTTGGCTATGGCACAAGAAGATGTCTCACCTTAACTTCAAAACTATGAACTCTTTAGTCAAGAGGGAATTAGTTAGAGGTTTGCCTCGGATGGAATTTACACAGGAAGGACTGTGTGAGGCATGCCAGAAAGGAAAGTCAAAGAAAGCTTCTCACAAGGGCACTGATACATCATCAATAACTGAACCTCTTCAGCTACTGCACATGGATTTGTTTGGTCCAGTTAATGTGATGTCCATGTCAAAGAAACAATATGCACTTGTGATTGTTGATGACTATTCAAAATATACATGGGTTTTATTCCTACATTCCAAGGATGAGACCCCATTCCCGGTGATTGGCCACATAAAGTTGATTGAGCTGGATTCTAGATTCCCTGTTAGAGCCATAAGGTCAGATAATGGTACTGAATTCAAGAATGCCATTCTAACTGATTTTTGTGCTGATAAAGGAATAACAAGACAGTATTCTGCCCCTAGAACTCCTCAACAAAATGGAGTAGTGGAAAGAAAGAATCGTACATTGATTGAAGCAGCTAGGACTATGCTAAGTGAGTCCAAACTTCCAACGTACTTTTGGGATGAAGCAGCGAATACAACTTGTTATACTCAGAATCGAACTTTAATCAACAAGGACTTAATGAAGACTCCGTATGAGATCATGAACAACAAGAAACCAATTGTCAAGTACTTTCATGTATTTGGAGCAAAATGCTTTGTGCTTATAGATGACAATGTTAAACGTGGCAAGTTTGATGCAAAGGCACAAGAAGCTATTTTTGTTGGATATTCCAGAAGATCTTACAGGGTCTACGTGGTTGGCAGTCACACAGTAAAGGAAAGTGTCAATGTTACTTTTGATGACACTAAGTTCCCCAGTATCCAAAAAGAAGACTCATCTGAAAAGCTGAAGTTTGATAACTTGCCAGACTCAGAATCAGATGATGAAGCCCCACCTGAAGTTATTGCTGGTGATGATAATAATAATGATGATAATGATCATGGTGATGGTGGTGGAAACACTGGTAACAATGGAGATACCACCAACACTGGAGAAAAATCATCAAGGCAATCAAGCAACAACTCAGGGGGAGCAAATGAAGGATCAGCTAGTCACTCACAACATCAAAGTGAATTTCAAGGTGAATCATCAAGATCAAATCTTCCAAGACAGACTGTTTGGAATAGAGCTCATCCTTTTGAGCTGATCATTGGTGATCCAGATGTTGGAGTTAAAACTAGAAGAGCTTCTCAGAATGAATGTCTTTTCTCAGCATTTCTATCTAAAATGGAGCCAAAGAAAACTGAGGAAGCACTGACTGATCCATATTGGGTGATTGCTATGCAAGATGAACTCAATCAATTTGAACAACAACAAGTCTGGAAGCTGGTACCCAGGCCAAAGAACAAGAAAGTAGTTGGTACAAGATGGGTATACTGGAACAAGCTAGATGAGGAAGGCATTGTGACAAGGAACAAGGCAAGACTGGTTGCACAAGGGTATTCTCAAGCTGAAGGCATTGACTATGATGAAACCTATGCACCAGTGGCTAGACTTGAGGCCATCAGGATGTTCTTAGCATTTGCAGCTTATTCCAATTTTAAAGTCTATCAAATGGATGTTAAGAGTGCATTCCTGAATGGTGAACTTGATGAAAAAGCGTATGTGGAACAGCCCCCTGGCTTTGAAAATCAGGAGCTGCTGGACTTTGTGTACTTTCTCTTCAAGGCTATCTATGGTCTCAAACAAGCCCCAAGAAAATGGTATGACACTCTCTCTGGTTTTCTTTTAGAAAATGGTTTTGTTAGAGGTATCATAGACAAAACTCTTTTTTCAAAGAAACACAAAAATGATATGATATTAGTCCAAGTCTATGTGGATGACATCATATTTGGGTCTACTAATGATAATCTCTGTAAGAGATTTGCTGAGCTTATGCAGAGTAAGTTTGAAATGAGTATGATGGGTGAGCTGAAGTTCTTTCTTGGATTACAAGTAAGTCAAAGGTCAAATGGTATATTTATTTGTCAATCCAAGTATCTCAAAGAACTCCTCAAGAAGTATCATATGGAGGATTCAGCATCAGCAAGGACTCCATCTTCAACAGCCATCAAACTTGGAGCTTCTGACAAATCTATCAAGGTAGATGTTACAAGCTACAGAGGTATGATTGGCTCCTTACTCTATCTTACTGCTAGTAGACCAGATATTATGTATGCTACATGCTTGTGTGCAAGGTTCCAAGCGGACCCTAGAGATGTTCATCTCGTTGCTGTGAAAAGAATCTTGAGATATCTTAAGGGTACACCTAATCTAGGTATCTGGTACCCTAAAGATTCTGGTTTTAATCTTGTTGGATATACAGATTTTGATTATGCAGGTAGTGTTGTGGATAGAAAAAGCACCTCTGGGAGTTGTCAATTCCTAGGAGGTAGGTTGATTTCCTGGTATATCAAGAAACAACAAACAGTTTCCAATTCAACAGCAGAAGCTGAATATATTGCTGCTGGAAGCTGTTGTGCTCAGATCTTATGGATACGGAATCAATTAAAGGACTATGGCTTTGCATTAGACAAAATTCCCATATTTTGTGGTAAATCAAGTGCCATAGCAATCTCCAACAACCCTGTGCAGCACTCGAGAACGAAGCACATTGATATCAGGTATCATTTTATCAGAGAGCATGTCATGAATGGAACTGTGGAGTTACACTTTGTACCCACAGAAGAACAGACTGCAGATATATTCACTAAATCTGTTGACGAATCCACATATATCAACTTAGTTGGTAAATTGGGTATGTTAAACAGTCTTAGTGATTAACAATATCTCTGTCATGTTTGTTCTTTAAAATTCATTTTCTCTTGTCATTTAACTGATATTTTCTGCCAATTCTCATTTAATAGTACATGCTTGTGTATTTAAATAGCTCTAAATATTTTATTTTCTTTAAAAATATTTTTCTCATATTTTTTAAGTAGAGAAATGTATTTTTATTGAAAATATATTTATTTAGAATTATTTAGGTATTTTTCAGATTGTAAATATTGTTGTTTGAATTTTTCTGCAAGTTTATATTAATTTTATGCATTTCTAATATTCTGCATATTTTTCAAGGATTTATGGAATTTTCTGTGAATTTTTCTAGAATTTTATATATTTTTCATGCATTTTTTCTAAGTTTTTCAGCATTTTCTGTAAATATTCGAATTAAATTCTGAATTTTTCCTAAGTCTTCCCAGTTTTACACTAGGAAGACTACCGGGAAAACTAAGAATTTTTAGTTTTTGTTTTTCGTTTTTTCCTTTTAATTTTAAGTCTTTTCCTAAGTCTTCCCAGTTTTTGAACTAGGAAGACTATCGGGAAGACTTAGATTTAATAGACTTATTTTCTGTTTTTGTTTTATTTTATTTCCGGAAAACTTTCTAAGTTGTATTAGGAAGACTACCGGGAAGACTATCCTAAGTCTTCCCGATTGTCTTCCTAGTACAATTTTAAAAAAAAAAACCGTTCATTTATTTATTTTGAATTTGAACAGTTCAGTTTTTTTTATTATTCTAAAAATATATATATATATATACACATATACACGCACTTCATTTCTATTCATTGCCTTGTCAGTTTTCTCTTTGTTTTTCAAAAACCCCTTTCGAATTCTCTTTTTCTGCAGAAACTGTGATCCAAAACCATTGTTGCTCAAGTCATTACTTAGCAATCTTTTTCTGATCTTTCAAAATCAATCTTTACAAGTCGAAGTACTGTTGAAATTTTCATTTTTTTCCGATTTGTGAAGCTTTGAATTGTCAAGTAATTCATTTGTCTTTGGTGATCCTAGTTGTTTCTAAGAGTTTAACTGTGTGTGTTAGACTTGTGTGTGTGTTTTAAAAGTCATTTGCCCAGTCTTTGTGTTTTTCAAAGCTTTAGTTCGAAATTTTAGATCCTTAATTTTAAAAAGTTGGTTAATTTTGATAAAAGTTTAATTTTCTGGATTTTAAGTAATTTTTATTAATTCTGAAAATCCCTAAAATTTTAATTTTATTTTAAGTTAATTAAATTTTCTTGTTTTATTAAAATGGATCCTAATTTTGAACTAGTCTTAAATAATTTTGTTGGGTATTTTGATCCTTTAAAATGCAAAGTGGAACGTTTTAGACCGTGGATTCAATTTTTAAATAGCAATACATGTGTTAGTTATGCTATTTGTGCCAATGCACTTCTGAAAATTGATCCATTAAGGATGTTGTGTTCAAGTGCTGTTATTGCTGAGGATTCAAAATCTTTTTCTTTCATTATTTTAAACCAGCAATATACAGTTACTTTTGATTTATTTTGTGATGTGTTGCATTTTCCAAAGGACAGGTTTGATCCCTTACCCACTGATGATGAGTTATCACAGTTCTTTGTGAATATTCATTATCAGGGTCCCTTTCAAATGGTTAAATTGTCCAAGAGTTTTGTAGTAAGGGAATGGGATCTGTTCTTTGATACTATAGCTAGGGTATTTGGTAACTGCACAAAAACAAACTTTCATTGCATTACCAGTCTTAATCAGTACATTGCCTATGCTATAGTATTTGGTCGTAGATTGAACTTTGCTGAGATTCTGTGGAACCTATTGCTCAACAGGCTTGCTCACTCTAGGAGAGATTCTGATAATGGTGAGAAAGTAAAGTGTTGGTACCCTCGCTTTCTAACTCTTATCATTAATCATCTTCTCACTGCTGAGCAGGTAGAACTGTTTCAAGAAGCTAGATTTGAAACCTCTCCAACCACAGACACCAAATTCTACACCAGACTTGATGTCTCATCCAAATTCCTCAATATACCTGTTCTTGTTTCACCATTGATGAGTCAATTCATTAATCTTCCTATCTTTGGTGAACAAGTTCCCGAACCACATCCAGTACCACTACAGGTAGTTATTCCTAACTCTGGTTCTTCTTCTGGTACTTCAATGGAAACCCAAGTGGTTGTTAGGGCTGACCCAGAGATTGTAGAACCACAGTCTCTGACCCAGGTCATAGAGCCAAACAGAGAGTCAAACACTTCTGATACACAACCTGAGCCTACTATTCAAACCAGTTCAGGAAGAGTTAGTGATATACCTGAAATGAGTGTTCCCACAGCTCTGTCTCCACCCTTAAAGAAAAGAAAAACCTATAGGGAGACAACTGTAAGCCCATCTGTATCCTCTCAAAAGGATATGGACATTGATATGGCCACTACACAGTCTCTGGAGACATCCTCTCAACAGGATGAATCTATTGAAATTCGCCATAGGGCCATGGCATTTTGTACTGAGTCAAGCACACTCCCATTACTCACAATGGGAGAAGATATCCATATAGATGACACTCAGGACACCATGTCAGGAGAGCACTTTACTTTTGACTTTGAAACAGTGCCTACCATAGTTACGGTAGAAGTGCCTTCACAGGCATCAGAGGGAAAATCTGATTCTTCGCCACCAATATTAGAATCATTTTCTCCCCTCCCAGAAGGAACATCTCTGGCTCCCCTAAGGGATTTTTCACTCGCAGTTTATACTGGAGAAAGTGAAAGGCAACTTGATGAGTCTGTCCCTGAAGAAATTCAGTATACAATGTCAAATATTTTGACAGACTCATTCAGGGATCGGGAATTGCGAACTCCCATTGCACCACCACTGACCTCTCTTGAAGGGGCTAGGGTGATTTTTCCTGCAGGTACATCTACTGAGAATCTTGACAGACAGTTAGTGGTGAGAGATATGAATCAAAAACCGAGTGAAACACAAGCACGTGAGTTGAGTGAAACACCACTGAGAGCAATTGAGGTGAGTGCACACACTGACACAAACACTGCTTTGTTGAACCAGCTAGCTGATCTACAAAGGAAGTTACAAGAAACCCAGGCTGAGAACAATCTTCTTAAAGCACAAGTGGTTGCTCAATCTACCACCTCTGTATCAAATCAGCTGGGTACTGTGAAAGATGACCTGGAAGGATTGAAGAATAATTTACTCCCAAGGCTGAATTCAATCCAACAATCTCAAGTACTGGTGGCTTCAGACATCTCTGATCTTACAACGTCAAATGCTCAGATATCGGAGAGTATCAAGGAGATTGCTGCTATTTCTACCAAGGTGGACTTTATTCTGCAAACATCTGATGAAAACCAGAGGTTTAATGAAGAAAGGATGTCTAAGTTAGAAGGAGGAATGGAGCATCTCAATGAAGGGATGAAGCACCTATACAATATGATCAAGAATTCACATCAACCTACTGAAGAGCAAAGAACATTCTTTGAGGGAGATGATGATGAGGATGATGATGCTGATGAAGGAGGAGATGGGAGAGAAAGAGGAGAGATAAGGAGAACATCTGAGGTGAATCCTAGGGCTTCCACAGCTCAAACTGTAGAGGATTCCTCAACTAAGGGGGAGAAGAAGAAAGAAGGAGGAAATAGAGAAGCTGGAGGAGCTTCTGGAAAGGATAAGGGAAAAGGTAAACAATCACTGGAGGATACTGTCTTTGATGATGCCTACTACTACCACGGTGAACAGGATGACTTCCATTATGACACATCTGGTGATCTGGAGAAGACCATACCTGAAGAAGCTTTTGGTGAGGAGGAGGTTGAGGAGGCAGCAAACTTTGAGGATTGGGAGGATGAAGCTGATCTATATACACCTGACCCCTTGTTTCAGAAAGAACTGAAGAAACAGCAAGCAGAGCTAAGGAGAAAGGAGGATGAGAATGCCAAGGTCTCCGACATCATATCTCAGAAGCTAAAAATTCAAAAGGCTGAACATGAAGACAAACAACGTCTTCATAGTATTCATGTCAAAGAAAGGAGATTGGATGTTAGGATGAAGCAAGGAATCAATTGGGATAAAGCAAGGGAGATGTTTGATATCCCTCAGAGAGGCACAAACAATGATGCTACTTTTCTGAAGCTGCTTGAGAAGATCAGAATTGTTAATCCAGACAACTCATTATATATGAAGGCATTGAAGGAAGATATCCTAAGTGTTAGGTCCAAAGTATCGTAGAAGGGGGGGTTGAATACGATACTCACAAATAATTTAATTTCGTTCGCGGATTAATCTTTCAGTTCTATAACGAAATCAAACACACCAAACCAAATCAAGTTTCGGGGAATATATCTTTTTATAAATATAAACCTCGAGGGGTGCTACAATTTCTAATCCGTAGATTAGCGTCAATGAGTTTAAGGTAACACAAATACACAACAATAATCAAGTTCTGAGCACTATTAATTTCTCTGATAATTTTCTCCGGCTCTTCTCTTTCTCAGTTATGTGTCTGTGTTGAATGGCCTTAACTTAAGAAGACACACTCTTCTCTCAGTATTAATTGTAGACTTGATTTGAAAAACCATCGAACCATTTAGAATAGAATATTCTTGGCCGTTGGATCTTCATCAACCGTTCACAACAAGTTACTTTTCACCTGCTCCTTGAAATGCAAAACCATCGAATGGATTAAAAAACCATCGAATGGAATTACTTTATTTACCATTCGATAGTTTTTAATTCAAAACTATCGAATACTAAATAAAGTAAAAGTGGTTTGCCAATAATTACTTTAACCACCATTCGATAGTTTTCTCAATTGAAAAACTATCGAATACTTTTCCTTGTCTTTTGTCCTTTAGTGATTACTCCTGAGCTCCTGGGTGTTTAAGTTTTAGACAGTATCAATTCCTTCTGAGACGATAAAACAACTTGATCTTTTCAGTGCCGTCACCTAGTGCAACTGGTCTGGTTCACAGATGAATAACACTTGATCAATTCTTATTTTATGTCTTCAATACATTGTTGCTGATACGTCCCTTGTCGTTCTGGTTGCTTCATCACTGGAATCCCGTGGTACTGAACCCTAAATCATTCACATACTTCTGTCGTCTTCAAAGTCTTGTTTCCATTGCTGTCACTGAGGCTTGAACATTTTCATGAACTTCTTTCCGTGACCTGTTTACGGACTTCAAGAATACATAACGTATTTTGATTTTTTGAGTTTACCTTTTCTTCTTTGATTCTGGATTCCTGTGTTTCTGTTAATATTATTGTCTGTCTTGTCCTTTGTTGAGTTGTAGTTATCTCTTTTAGATCTTATGTTACATTATGCTTTACAATCTCCCCCTATTTGATTGGATAGAGTTCGACAAGCAAATACTTCGAGGATAACTCAACTAACTAAGGAAACATGAAACTACTTAAAGTAAGACAGCGTAATAATATTAATGCATTCTGGATCAGATATTTATACATTTCCAGATTTCATAAATCAAAAAACAATTAAACTTTATACAATTAAGTTGCTCCTCTAGACTGAGCTGATAGTTCTTTTGTTCTTTGCTTCTTGTCTTCAGTCCAATTCGATCTCACCTTCTTCAATCACTGGATCGGAGTTAGCAGCTTGATAATCAATCACTGATGGATAGTGCAGTGGTTCTCCAGGTTTAAGGATTGCTCCTCGGATGTGTCTTCCAATATACTCAACCTCTTGACCCACTCCAGCCCACAACCATGCAATGTTAACATCTTTCTTGTTTAGCTTTGGCATGTTTGGCAGTCTGGTATGCACTTCCAATCCTCTTTCCACTCTTTTCCTATAGTAAGGAACATTCTCCATTAGAAATCTTCTAAGAGTGTCTGCTGCCTTGTCCTTCTCCGTTGAAGAGAATCCAGTGGATCTAAGATACTTCTCAACTGAGATTAGATAGTTGCTTGGGTAGTCCCTCAGTTTGTCCTCAGCCAAATAGCAGATTCTGAACAAGTCATTCGTCATGAATCTAACCATTGGAGGATCTTCAGTAATCTCTGGACTGACTTTCATCACGATCTCCTTAACATGCTCTCGGAGCAGTTCATTTAGCCTTGTAGTTCTTTGGATCTTGATGAGTATAGCCTGCAATTCTGTATATGTCCTCTGTTCTAAAAACTTAGTAGAAATCACAAATGTACCTTTCTCCAAAAAACTGATTAATAAGCTCCAGGCACCATTTGCTTTAACCCCAGCATTCAGACAGATTATAGAGCTTCTCAGTGCTTTGAAGTAAGTCTGATCATCAAGATTAGCACTTCTGATGTCCTGAATAATGACTTCCACCTCCGCATTGTCGTTGACTTGTAATCCGTCTTCAACTCCACAAAAGGTTTTATAAGCCATTTCCCATTCAGTACCATCTTTCTTTGCCAGATCTATCATCTTCTTCTTCCTCACTTCATTATACACCTTCATTCTCTTTAGCTTTTCACTTCTCAGAATTGCTTGCTGTTTTTCCTTCTCAGCTTGCCTGGCATCTATTGCAGCTCTCTGAGCTCGTATTGCTTCCAAGGAAGCTTCTTCTTCAGGTGATAGAGAATTTGCTTCTTCCATATCATCATCCAAGATAGGATGTTCTATTGGCTCAGGATAATATGGTTCATGCTCCTCTTGAATAGGTTGCTCTTGCATGAATTCAAATTCCTCTTCACTCTTCTCTTCCTCTACAAGTTCTTCTATCCAGTACTGCCTGATAGGAATAGCTTCAACTGTTTCCCAAACTCCCCATTTATCCGTCACCCCTTCTCCAACTTTCTCCCCCTTAGTTGAGGAATCCTCGATAAAAGCATCCTCAGTATAAAAGACATTAGAAGGATCAGGTTCCTGATAGGAAGGACCAGGTTGTCCAGATTGTTGGTTCTTCAGCATACTCCATATAGACTGTACTCCATCGCTTTGATTCTCCAAGAAATCCATAAGCTGCTTATTAAAGTCATTTATAGAAGCTAACGACAGGTCAATGTTTTCCAATCTTGAGTTGGTAGTCTTTTCCATATGATCCAGCCTCCTGTTGAGTCTAGACTCCACTCTTGAAAGGTTGTCCATTGCATCCTTCACCCGCGCTTGACCATCCCGGATAACCAGAACGTCCTCTTTCAAAGCTTCATGTCCCTGGGACAGTGCAGTTACTTCATTCATGAATCCATCTTTAAGCTCCCTTACGTCCATCCTCAAATCGACCAGCTCTTCCATAGCTTCCTTCTTTAAGGAGTCCACTGCCTGCTTCGTACCTGTTATAGTGCCAGATGCACTGCCAATGACCCTGAATGTTCTTCTGGAATCAGCTGCAGCCAAGTCAACTTTCTCTTGAATAGACTTTAAAGAAACATTGTCTTGACTGGAGGAGATCCCTTGGTCAAAGGAAGGTCGCAGTGGAACCTTGAATAATGGATTCCCTTCTTTATCATGAACTGTCATCTCCTTGAGGGAAGATTGAACTTGTAGCTCTCTTTCTGTTGGTAACAGCAGATCATCAATATGAGTTAGGGTTTGGGTGTCACTCCTCACGTTTGGCTCTGGGTGTTCACTCACAGTTTCTGTTAGTGTTTCACTCATTTTTCCTTTCCCACTCAGGCCAGGTGTAAGTGTTTGTGTTTCACTCAAATCCATTGTGCTGGTTGTACCTGCAGAAGAAAACACCGTAGCCGTCCTTAAGGAGGTCACCGGTGGTGCAATGGGGCTTCGCAAGTCCCCGTCCTTGGTTAAACCAAGTTGCTGATCATCCGTAGATGATATATCCTTTGTAGGATCTAGAGTTTGAATCTCTAGGGGGTTAGAAACAGGCTCTTTTAACAGCAGAGATCCCGAATCTTCCCCGTGAGTCTGTAAAGA
The DNA here is from genome assembly GCA_030848705.1 of Heracleum sosnowskyi. Lineage (NCBI taxonomy): Eukaryota > Viridiplantae > Streptophyta > Magnoliopsida > Apiales > Apiaceae > Heracleum > Heracleum sosnowskyi. The sequence goes on from CM061237.1 coordinate 19,325,512, forward strand.
CTTCACCTCAGTTGACTCCTCAATAGTAATTGATTCACTGTCAACGAGTTGCCGATCTGCACCTACGTCAGACCCTTTACCCGCAGGATCCAGATATGTTCCATCTGGGGAGGTAGACAATGACCTTTTAGATTGTGCATTTAGGTCAAAGCCTTCTCTCGACGTCTGTGAAGACCCTTGGTTCAGAGAACCTTCAACCAGTGAACCTGACTGTAATATGGTCGGAACACCAGTTGCTTCCGTCAATTCTTCCTTACTTGATTGAGCTATTGGTTCAGATATTGCTTTCGTTAGCGTAGCCCAATCAGCATCAGAAAAATCAGTAAAGGGCTCTTTGAATGAGAGAAATGAAGTATCAGCAGTTGCCTCAGTTTCTGTTCTTCTCCTTTTAGAGGAAGGCAGAGCTGCTGTTGAAGGGTGTATCTCCTTATGTGGTGCTGCTTTGGCACTATCTCCCTCTACACTCAGGGCTGTTTCTTTACTGGGTATAGGAGAGGAAGGAGCATCATTTATGTTTTCATTTGGCTCGTTCAAAGGCTCTTCGACCGTGGTTAGAGGTTGTGGGTTTGCAACCTCCTGGTCTGGAATGGCCACTGAGGGCTCTGGATCAACATCCATTGGTACAGGTGCCATTACAGGTTCAGGTTGTGGAATATTACCTTGATTTACCTGTTCCCCTGGGGGTAGAAGTGGTAGGGGCACCGTTCTTAGATATTCAGTGAGAACAGTGGGTACCCCTGGAAGATAGTTGTCCTTCCTAATGAGAGCGGTTATAGCATTGCTCTTCATTCTCATGCACTCCTGGTTGGCTTCACCTTCAAAGATCTCCCGTTCATCATCTGTTAAGATATCATTGAGAATTAGCTGTAGGAACCTAGGATAGAAACAGAGCACCTCTTCATTTATGCCCGTTCTTTCATCCAGTGGTCCCATGCACATAACTACTTGATCAATCACTATCCGTCCTATGTTAATATGCCTGTTGTTCGCAATGGCAAACCCTATCTTTTGAAGGAATAAGGGAATGCCATGCAGATTTGTTAGCTTGGTAGTAAAAACATGTATCAGGGTATGAAAGAAAAAGTTCCATGGCTTTGGCAGGTAATGCTTTAGGAACTCTCCCACCAAGAAGTTAGGTTGTTGACTTTTGATAAGAGTGAAGAAAGCATGTATCTCCTCAGTTGTGGGATCCGGAACAAGGTTTTCTGTAGGAAAATGAAGTATTCTGTTAAAGTCATGTTCCGTCACCCTTATTGTTCTGCCCCCTGGCACAACAAAACTGAAGGACCTTATATTATTCTCACTTGTATCTGTGGCGGTTGTGTACAACGCAGTCAATTGATCGATACAAAGGACTACGGGAGTACTTACAGCGTATGCCACTAATGAACGTATATTCAAAAATTCTGCCCATGCACGAATTTGAGGATTCGTTATGGATTGCAGATTTTGAAACGAGACATGATTAGTTTTGGTAATAATAAATTCTCCGGCCATTGTATTTTCACACTTTCCAGAAAATTTAAACAAACCAAAACTTTTTTTTTTTTATATTTAATTAATTATTACTAATTAATCAAATTCTTAACAAAATTACCCCCTTTTTCTGTAAAATACACAAATTCGAACACAAACACACTTTAGAACCCTAATTGTTAATACCAACCAATTAGATCAAAAGAAATCAACTGTGTAAACACACTCAGTTTCCAAGATGTATACTATTAACAACTTTCTTAGGTTCAACAGTCGAGTTCGATGGTTTCTTACTCAGAAAGTTCCAAAATCAAAAAAAATAGAGTTTTCCACGGTTAGAATACAATCTACAGTGGTAAACAGTAACTTTTTCAAGATTTTATGATTAACAATTGAAGAAACTATCGATGTGGATGTCTTGTTTGTGTGTATCTCGTGTATGTATATAAAAGACAATAGCTTTGTAATTTTAGATCTGTCAAAACTGACAAAGAAAAACGACAAGGCACAGTTTTATACTCTTGAAACTGTCAGGGGTATTTTCGACTTTTCAGGTTTCGATAGTTTTTAAATGAGCTCTCGATGGTTTTCCAGAGGGGTAATAAAGTCAAAAGGACTTCGATGGTTTTTTAGAAAAACTATCGAAGTCAGTTTCTTTGAATTTCAACCGACTTTATTTGAAAAACCATCGAAAGGCTATTACTTTGAAAACTCAAAAACTATCGAGGGTTTTTAGAAAAACTATCGAGAATTTAAATCTTTAATCTACATAAATTCACTTCGATGGTTTTTCTTCTTATTTTCAAAATCTATCGAGAATTTAAATATAGAATTAATTAAATTCCTTCGATATATTTTAAAATGATTCTCAAAAACTATCGAGAATTGTTTTCGATAGATTTTCTTTTCCTTTTCAAAAACTATCGAAAATTAATTTCGATAGAATTATCTATGTACTTGAAAAAACTATCGAATTTCCTAAATTCGATATTTTTGCTTCTTTTCCAATTTCTAAAACCTGTTCTTGTTTTAGGAATCAGAAACTTTTATTTCCTGTCCAGTTTTAATTCTAATAAATCTTTTCAAATTTACCAAAATCAATTCTTAACAGAAAATTCACAATTTTCTTAGAATAAAATCAATTAAATATCATTGAGTGATATTAATCAATTAAAATCCAATCAATTATGCTGCATTAATCTACAATGTTAAAAACAAAGCAAATTAATTCAAATTAAATAGATGCTTTAATATTTAGAACAAATATTAGCACCTAAATAATTTTTAGAATTAATAACCAATTAAATGCCAGAAGATATATCATCCATAATTATGACATAAAATTAGTACAAAAATCCTAACTACGAGAATTGCTCCAGAAAATAAACTCACAAGTCCAAAGGATATAGCAATTCTTGAACTCATGTATTTACCAGGACTTTCTGCAGTTACTGACTTCTAATCAAAATCAATTAGAAAGATTTAACATCCCAAGTTCACCAACCAGCTTATTGAAAGTGGATTCATCAAGCGGTTTAGTAAAGATGTCTGCAATTTGATCCTCTGTGGGTACAAAGTGTAACTCCACAGTTCCATTCATGACATGCTCTCGGATAAAATGATACCTGATGTCGATGTGCTTCGTCCTCGAGTGTTGCACTGGGTTGTTTGAGATTGCTATGGCACTTGTGTTGTCGCAAAATATAGGAATCTTTGTCAACAGAAGTCCATAGTCACGGAGTTGGTTTCTCATCCACAATATCTGAGCACAACAGCTACCAGCAGCAATGTATTCAGCCTCAGCTGTTGATGTGGACACTGAATGCTGCTTCTTGCTATGCCAGGAAACTAATCTTCTTCCAAGAAACTGACAGCTTCCTGAAGTACTCTTCCGATCAATCTTACAACCTGCAAAATCAGAGTCTGTGTATCCAATAAGATCAAATCCTGTATCTTTAGGGTACCAAATTCCAAGATTTGGGGTCCCATTAAGATATCTAAATATTCGCTTAACAGCTATTAGATGAGATTCTTTAGGATCAGACTGAAATCTAGCACACAAGCATGTTGCAAACATTATATCTGGTCTACTTGCAGTGAGATAAAGTAATGAGCCTATCATACCTCTGTAGCCTGTGATGTCAACCTTCTTACCAGTTTCATCCTTATCAAGCTTAGTGGCAGTTGGCATAGGAGTCTTTGCTGTAGATGAGTCTTCCATTTGATACTTCTTAAGAAGATCCTTGATGTACTTGGACTGACAAATGAATATACCATCTTGTTTCTGGTATACTTGCAATCCAAGAAAGAATGACAATTCACCCATCATGCTCATTTCATAACGACTCTGCATTAACTTAGCAAATCTCTTGCATGGATCATCATTAGTAGAACCAAATATTATGTCATCAACATATACTTGCACCAATATCAAATCATTTTTATGCTTTTTGACAAAGAGAGTTTTGTCTACAACACCTCTTGTAAAATCATTTTCAAGTAAGAATTCAGAGAGAGTGTCATACCATGTCCTCGGAGCTTGTTTGAGTCCATAGAGAGCTTTGAATAGAAAGTACACAAAGTCTGCCAGTTTTGAATCCTCAAAACCTGGAGGTTGTTCCACATACACTTCTTCTTCTAACTCCCCGTTCAGAAAAGCACTCTTCACATCCATCTGATATACCTTGTAATTGGAATGTGCAGCAAATGCCAGAAACATTCTGATGGCCTCAAGTCTTGCTACTGGTGCATAGGTTTCATCATAATCTATACCCTCTTCTTGAGAGTAACCTTTAGCAACCAGTCTGGCTTTGTTTCTCGTTACAATGCCATCTTCATCCAACTTATTTCTGAATACCCATCTTGTTCCAATAACAGATTTTCCCTTAGGCCTGGGTACCAGCTTCCAAACTTTCTGCCTTTCAAACTGATTGAGTTCTTCTTGCATAGCAATTACCCAATCTGGATCATCTAGAGCATCTTCAACTTTCTTAGGTTCTGTTTCTGAAAGAAACCCAGAATAGTGACATTCATTTTGTGATGTTCTCCTAGTTCTCACTCCTGTGTCCGGATCACCAATGATCAAGTGAAAGGGATGATCTCTATTCCATACCCTTTGTCTTGGCAGATGCGATCTTGATGATTCTCCTTGTTCTAGATGTTGTGGAGTGTGACTAGTTGATCCTTCTCCTGCTCCCCCTGAGTTGTTGACGGTTTGATCTGTTGATTCTGAAGACTGACTAGTGGATCCTGTATGTTGAGGATTTCCACTTTGGTCACCACTTGGTCCAGAATCATTATCATTATGATTATTATTAATGACTGTAACAACTTCAGGTACTTCTTCATTATCAGAGAGATCTCCTGATAGATTTTCAAATACCAAGGATTCAGAGTTCTCTCCAGTTTGCAGGCCTGGTTTTTTTGTGTCGTCAAATGTTACATTAAAGCTTTCCAACACCTTCTTATCTTCAATCACATATACCCTGAAAGCCTTAGATTCCAGAGAATAGCCCAGAAAAATGCCTTCATCTGCTTTGGCATCAAACTTGCCAAGATGTTCTCCATCTTTAAGTACAAAGCACTTTGCACCAAACACATGAAAGTACTTCGGTGTTGGCTTCTTGTTGGCCATTAACTCATACGGAGTCTTTTCATGATCTTTGTTGATCAGGGTTCGATTCTGAGTGTAGCAAGCTGTATTCACTGCTTCAGCCCAAAAGTAAGTGGGAAGTTTTGATTCACTCAACATGGTCCTTGCTGCTTCAACCAAGGTCCTGTTCTTCCTTTCCACTACTCCATTCTGTTGAGGAGTTCTTGGTGCTGAAAACTGTCTTGATATTCCTTTCTCTGAGCAGAAATCATTTAGAACTGCATTCTTGAATTCAGTTCCATTGTCTGATCTGATTGTCCGCACAGGTAGCTTAGCTTCCACTTCTATCTTCTTGATGTGATCAATGATTAGTTGTGTTGCTTCATCCTTTGTTTGTATGAACAACACCCACGTGTACTTGGAGTAGTCATCCACCATCACCAATGCATATCTGTTTCTTGAAAGTGACATAACATTAACTGGACCAAATAAATCCATATGAATCAGCTGTAATGGTTCAGTAATACTTGTCATTCCTTTGCTTCCATGTGATGCTTTCTTCGACTTCCCCTTTTCACATGCTTCACATAGTCCCTCCTGATTGAATTCCATCAGGGGCAACCCTCTCACTAACTCTCTCTTTACCAAAGAGTTCATAGTTTTGAAGTTCAGATGTGAGAGCTTCTTGTGCCATAGCCAACTTTGTTCTGAAGATGCCTTTGCATAGAAACATGTAACTTCTCCTTCACTGGTAGAACTTAAGTCAGCTATAAACAAGTTTCCTTTTCTCACTCCCAGTAGAGTAAGCTTCTCATCCTTCCTGTTGGTGATCAAGCACTTGTCCTTTCTGAAATCTACATTGTAGCCTTTATCACAGAATTGACTGATACTTAGTAGATTGTGCTTTAATCCTTCAACAAGAGAGATGTTTTCAATGATGACATTTCCAGCTTTCAATTTACCATATCCCGTAGTGAATCCTTTGCTGTCATCTCCAAAGGTTACAATCGGGCCGGTCTTCTTAACCACCTCTGTAAGCAGGGACTCTTCACCTGTCATGTGTCTAGAACAGCCACTATCCAGAATCCACACAACCTTTGAGCTTTTAACCTTACCCTGCAATCACAGATTGATTAAGCGGACTTTGGTACCCAAAATTGTTTGGGTCCTGAAGGTTTAGATGATTTAACAGGAGTAACATTCAATTTAGTCTTACCCTGTTTGATATTCATAGTATCTGTGGATTTAACATTACTAGAGCTATTGCTACTATCAGACATCAACTTAAAATAAGCATGCATGATGTTGTACTTACATAGCAAACACTCTTTCTTTCCACAGGGCTCATGATTATCAGGCATGTCAGACATGTTATGCATTTCAGAAGTATTAGCAGTTTCTACTTTAACCTTTTTACATGCATGTGTAAGGTGTCCAGTAGAATTACAAATAGAACACAACTTCCTAGATGCAATGGGAGAAGATGGAACCAATTCCTGATTAACAATCTTTTTCCTCCCATTCCTGTTCTTTTTAACATTACTAACTAAGGAACCTACTTCAGTTTTAGGTAAATCAGGTTTAGGTAAAACATTCTTTACTGATTTCCTAGGCAACTTAGTCTTTACCTCTTTTTCCTTCACTAAATCCTCCTCAAGCAATTCTTGAGCTATGAAAAGATCATCCTCATAAAAGAGAGGTGGAAACGGCTTAACAAAAACTGGACAATCAACATTCTTAAGAACATGTGGAGTATTCCTTTTGACAACTGAAGGTGTCACAGGGAATTCCAAAATCTTCTTACCAGCTTTCTTGTTATAGTCAAATCCTATAGCAGTTTTATTCTCTACGGCCTGAGTATCAATGATTTCCTTAGCCACTAGAGCGGAATTCTTAAAAGCATTCAGCTTCAAATCTAGATCTGAAATCTGCTTCCTGAGGATAGTCTCTATCTCATCATTACACTTGACCTTGTTCTCTAAGTACGCATTCTTTTGCTTAAGATCTTCTAATGTGACAGCTACAAGCTCTAGTTCTTCATTTTTAGATTCTAGTTTTTTAATCTTAAGAACTAGTTTAGCATTTTCCATTTCAGATGCTAGCATGCTTGTGTGTACATTAAACAATTCTACACTAAGATCTTGCACAGTTTTCTTGTACTCAGAATTAGACATATCAATTGTAGTTAAGATAGGTACCTGAGATGATTGAGGTGATTCCTCTGAAGAGTCAGCCATTAGAGCAACATTTACATATTCCTCCTCTTCATCCGAATCAGTATCATCCCAGTGCTTTCCCTCTGCTATGTAAGCCTTCCCTTTCTGCTTTCCAGAGAATGCCTCCAACTGCTGTTTAAGCTTGGCATTCTCCTTCTTCAACTCATCATAAGAATCCTTCTTTCCATAGACATCTTTCATGTCTCTTGCTTGACGAGGCTTCCGGCATTCAGTGGCGAAATGCCCTAACTCATTGCAGTTATAGCATCTTGATTTGCTTCTATCAATCATGCCAGTCTTGTAGCCTCCCTTAAAGCCTGTACTAGGTGTATAATTGCTCTTCTGGAATCTGTTGGTTGAGCCCTTGAACTTGTACTTAGGGTTTCTCTTGAAACGAATATGACTAAACTTTGCAGCTAAGTATGCCATGGTTTTGTCTTTCATTTGCTCAAGCTCTTCTAGGGTGTAGTAATCACTTTCATCAACACCCAGATTCACAGAATCCATTTCTGCTTCTATTATCACCTCCTTTCCAGCTCTTTGGGTTTGAACCTGAATCTCAGAAGTTATTGGTTCATCCACTACAAGTGCTGCTGATCTCACAAGTGCATTGTGCTTGCTGTCCACTGTCCCTGATCCGTAGATTATCACCCTTTGTTCCTGTTCCATCTCATAGGTCTTCAACTTGCCATAGATCATCTCTAATGACATCTTTGTGAAGTCAATTCTTTCCCTAATGGATGATGACTTGTGTTCTACATGATGGGGCAGCGTCATCATGAACTTCCTGTTCGATTCTCTCAGTGGATAGGTCTTTCCTTTCATTGCCAATTCATTGAGGAGCTTAGTATATTTCTCAAAGACCTGAGTTATACTTTCTCCTAGCAGTGACCTAAACGCTTCATATTGAGAAGTCAGAATGTCCAATCTGTTTTCCTGCACGTCTTCAGTTCCTTCCATTATTAGGTTAATGGTATCCCACATATGTTTCCCGCTTGTACAGTTCATCAACTGATAGCTCATTTCCTTGTCCGCGGAGTCCGCCAATATCAACATTAAACCGGTGTCCAATCGAATCAGTTCTTTGTCAGAATCTGTAAATTCACTTATATCCTTAGGTTGGGTGCCTGAAGGAATCCTGCTACCATCAGGAGCTGTAGATTCACTAACTGGTTTCATTGGTACAATCCGGTCCGTTCTCTAATATGCCAATATACAACGGATTAGATGCCTTGATAAATAACAACATCTTCATCTTCCACAAACCGAAATCATCTCTAGTAAACGGGGGAACTTTAATACCAGCGGTTGTCTTTGGAGCACTCATGGTTTCTGAAAATTTCAAATTGTTTAAAATTCAAGAAATTCCAATTAAATGAAAAAATTTTGAAAGTTAAAAAATTTGCTTCGAATTTTCACGCTACGTTTGATTTTGGTCTCATTCACCGGATCTGATTTGTATATCAATCAAGTAGCTCTGATACCAATTGTTAGGTCCAAAGTATCGTAGAAGGGGGGGTTGAATACGATACTCACAAATAATTTAATTTCGTTCGCGGATTAATCTTTCAGTTCTATAACGAAATCAAACACACCAAACCAAATCAAGTTTCGGGGAATATATCTTTTTATAAATATAAACCTCGAGGGGTGCTACAATTTCTAATCCGTAGATTAGCGTCAATGAGTTTAAGGTAACACAAATACACAACAATAATCAAGTTCTGAGCACTATTAATTTCTCTGATAATTTTCTCCGGCTCTTCTCTTTCTCAGTTATGTGTCTGTGTTGAATGGCCTTAACTTAAGAAGACACACTCTTCTCTCAGTATTAATTGTAGACTTGATTTGAAAAACCATCGAACCATTTAGAATAGAATATTCTTGGCCGTTGGATCTTCATCAACCGTTCACAACAAGTTACTTTTCACCTGCTCCTTGAAATGCAAAACCATCGAATGGATTAAAAAACCATCGAATGGAATTACTTTATTTACCATTCGATAGTTTTTAATTCAAAACTATCGAATACTAAATAAAGTAAAAGTGGTTTGCCAATAATTACTTTAACCACCATTCGATAGTTTTCTCAATTGAAAAACTATCGAATACTTTTCCTTGTCTTTTGTCCTTTAGTGATTACTCCTGAGCTCCTGGGTGTTTAAGTTTTAGACAGTATCAATTCCTTCTGAGACGATAAAACAACTTGATCTTTTCAGTGTCGTCACCTAGTGCAACTGGTCTGGTTCACAGATGAATAACACTTGATCAATTCTTATTTTATGTCTTCAATACATTGTTGCTGATACGTCCCTTGTCGTTCTGGTTGCTTCATCACTGGAATCCCGTGGTACTGAACCCTAAATCATTCACATACTTCTGTCGTCTTCAAAGTCTTGTTTCCATTGCTGTCACTGAGGCTTGAACATTTTCATGAACTTCTTTCCGTGACCTGTTTACGGACTTCAAGAATACATAACGTATTTTGATTTTTTGAGTTTACCTTTTCTTCTTTGATTCTGGAATCCTGTGCTTCTGTTAATATTATTGTCTGTCTTGTCCTTTGTTGAGTTATAGTTATCTCTTTTAGATCTTATGTTACATTATGCTTTACAATCTCCCCCTATTTGATTGGATAGAGTTCGACAAGCAAATACTTCGAGGATAACTCAACTAACTAAGGAAACATGAAACTACTTAAAGTAAGACAGCGTAATAATATTAATGCATTCTGGATCAGATATTTATACATTTCCAGATTTCATAAATCAAAAAACAATTAAACTTTATACAATTAAGTTGCTCCTCTAGACTGAGCTGATAGTTCTTTTGTTCTTTGCTTCTTGTCTTCAGTCCAATTCGATCTCACCTTCTTCAATCACTGGATCGGAGTTAGCATCTTGATAATCAATCACTGATGGATAGTGCAGTGGTTCTCCAGGTTTAAGGATTGCTCCTCGGATGTGTCTTCCAATATACTCAACCTCTTGACCCACTCCAGCCCACAACCATGCAATGTTAACATCTTTCTTGTTTAGCTTTGGCATGTTTGGCAGTCTGGTATGCACTTCCAATCCTCTTTCCACTCTTTTCCTATAGTAAGGAACATTCTCCATTAGAAATCTTCTAAGAGTGTCTGCTGCCTTGTCCTTCTCCGTTGAAGAGAATCCAGTGGATCTAAGATACTTCTCAACTGAGATTAGATAGTTGCTTGGGTAGTCCCTCAGTTTGTCCTCAGCCAAATAGCAGATTCTGAACAAGTCATTCGTCATGAATCTAACCATTGGAGGATCTTCAGTAATCTCTGGACTGACTTTCATCACGATCTCCTTAACATGCTCTCGGAGCAGTTCATTTAGCCTTGTAGTTCTTTGGATCTTGATGAGTATAGCCTGCAATTCTGTATATGTCCTCTGTTCTAAAAACTTAGTAGAAATCACAAATGTACCTTTCTCCAGAAAACTGATTAATAAGCTCCAGGCACCATTTGCTTTAACCCCAGCATTCAGACAGATTATAGAGCTTCTCAGTGCTTTGAAGTAAGTCTGATCATCAAGATTAGCACTTCTGATGTCCTGAATAATGACTTCCACCTCCGCGTTGTCGTTGACTTGTAATCCGTCTTCAACTCCACAAAAGGTTTTATAAGCCATTTCCCATTCAGTACCATCTTTCTTTGCCAGATCTATCATCTTCTTCTTCCTCACTTCATTATACACCTTCATTCTCTTTAGCTTTTCACTTCTCAGAATTGCTTGCTGTTTTTCCTTCTCAGCTTGCCTGGCATCTATTGCAGCTCTCTGAGCTCGTATTGCTTCCAAGGCAGCTTCTTCTTCAGGTGATAGAGAATTTGCTTCTTCCATATCATCATCCAAGATAGGATGTTCTATTGGCTCAGGATAATATGGTTCATGCTCCTCTTGAATAGGTTGCTCTTGCATGAATTCAAATTCCTCTTCACTCTTCTCTTCCTCTACAAGTTCTTCTATCCAGTACTGCCTGATAGGAATAGCTTCAACTGTTTCCCAAACTCCCCATTTATCCGTCACCCCTTCTCCAACTTTCTCCCCCTTAGTTGAGGAATCCTCGATAAAAGCATCCTCAGTATAAAAGACATTAGAAGGATCAGGTTCCTGATAGGAAGGACCAGGTTGTCCAGATTGTTGGTTCTTCAGCATACTCCATATAGACTGTACTCCATCGCCTTGATTCTCCAAGAAATCCATAAGCTGCTTATTAAAGTCATTTATAGAAGCTAACGACAGGTCAATGTTTTCCAATCTTGAGTTGGTAGTCTTTTCCATATGATCCAGCCTCCTGTTGAGTCTAGACTCCACTCTTGAAAGGTTGTCCATTGCATCCTTCACCCGCGCTTGACCATCCCGGATAACCAGAACGTCCTCTTTCAAAGCTTCATGTCCCTGGGACAGTGCAGTTACTTCATTCATGAATCCATCTTTAAGCTCCCTTACGTCCATCCTCAAATCGACCAGCTCTTCCATAGCTTCCTTCTTTAAGGAGTCCACTGCCTGCTTCGTACCTGTTATAGTGCCAGATGCACTGCCAATGACCCTGAATGTTCTTCTGGAATCAGCTGCAGCCAAGTCAACTTTCTCTTGAATAGACTTTAAAGAAACATTGTCTTGACTGGAGGAGATCCCTTGGTCAAAGGAAGGTCGCAGTGGAACCTTGAATAATGGATTCCCTTCTTTATCATGAACTGTCATCTCCTTGAGGGAAGATTGAACTTGTAGCTCTCTTTCTGTTGGTAACAGCAGATCATCAATATGAGTTAGGGTTTGGGTGTCACTCCTCACGTTTGGCTCTGGGTGTTCACTCACAGTTTCTGTTAGTGTTTCACTCATTTTTCCTTTCCCACTCAGGCCAGGTGTAAGTGTTTGTGTTTCACTCAAATCCATTGTGCTGGTTGTACCTGCAGAAGAAAACACCGTAGCCGTCCTTAAGGAGGTCACCGGTGGTGCAATGGGGCTTCGCAAGTCCCCGTCCTTGGTTAAACCAAGTTGCTGATCATCCGTAGATGATATATCCTTTGTAGGATCTAGAGTTTGAATCTCTAGGGGGTTAGAAACAGGCTCTTTTAACAGCAGAGATCCCGAATCTTCCCCGTGAGTCTGTAAAGACTTCACCTCAGTTGACTCCTCAATAGTAATTGATTCACTGTCAACGAGTTGCCGATCTGCACCTACGTTAGACCCTTTACCCGCAGGATCCAGATATGTTCCATCTGGGGAGGTAGACAATGACCTTTTAGATTGTGCATTTAGGTCAAAGCCTTCTCTCGACGTCTGTGAAGACCCTTGGTTCAGAGAACCTTCAATCAGTGAACCTGACCGTAATATGGTCGGAACACCAGTTGCTTCCGTCAATTCTTCCTTACTTGATTGAGCTATTGGTTCAGATATTGCTTTCGTTAGCGTAGCCCAATCAGCATCAGAAAAATCAGTAAAGGGCTCTTTGAATGAGAGAAATGAAGTATCAGCAGTTGCCTCAGTTTCTGTTCTTCTCCTTTTAGAGGAAGGCAGAGCTGCTGTTGAAGGGTGTATCTCCTTATGTGGTGCTGCTTTGGCACTATCTCCCTCTACACTCAGGGATGTTTCTTTACTGGGTATAGGAGAGGAAGGAGCATCATTTATGTTTTCATTTGGCTCGTTCAAAGGCTCTTCGACCGTGGTTAGAGGTTGTGGGTTTGCAACCTCCTGGTCTGGAATGGCCACTGAGGGCTCTGGATCAACATCCATTGGTACAGGTGCCATTACAGGTTCAGGTTGTGGAATATTACCTTGATTTACCTGTTCCCCTGGGGGTAGAAGTGGTAGGGGCACCGTTCTTAGATATTCAGTGAGAACAGTGGGTACCCCTGGAAGATAGTTGTCCTTCCTAATGAGAGCGGTTATAGCATTGCTCTTCATTCTCATGCACTCCTGGTTGGCTTCACCTTCAAAGATCTCTCGTTCATCATCTGTTAAGATATCATTGAGAATTAGTTGTAGGAACCTAGGATAGAAACAGAGCACCTCTTCATTTATGCCTGTTCTTTCATCCAGTGGTCCCATGCACATAACTACTTGATCAATCACTATCCGTCCTATGTTAATATGCATGTTGTTCGCAATGGCAAACCCTATCTTTTGAAGGAATAAGGGAATGCCATGCAGATTTGTTAGCTTGGCAGTAAAAACATGTATCAGGGTATGAAAGAAAAAGTTCCATGGCTTTGGCAGGTAATGCTTTAGGAACTCTCCCACCAAGAAGTTAGGTTGTTGACTTCTGATAAGAGTGAAGAAAGCATGTATCTCCTCAGTTGTGGGATCCGGAACAAGGTTTTCTGTAGGAAAATGAAGTATTCTGTTAAAGTCATGTTCCGTCACCCTTATTGTTCTGCCACCTGGCACAACAAAACTGAAGGACCTTATATTATTCTCACTTGTATCCGTGGCGGTTGTGTACAACGCAGTCAATTGATCGATACAAAGGACTACGGGAGTACTTACAGCGTATGCCACTAATGAACGTATATTCAAAAATTCTGCCCATGCACGAATTTGAGGATTCGTTATGGATTGCAGATTTTGAAACGAGACATGATTAGTTTTGGTAATAATAAATTCTCCGGCCATTGTATTTTCACACTTTCCAGAAAATTTAAACAAACCAAAACTATTTTTTTTTTATATTTAATTAATTATTACTAATTAATCAAATTCTTAACAAAATTACCCCCTTTTTCTGTAAAATACACAAATTCGAACACAAACACACTTTAGAACCCTAATTGTTAATACCAACCAATTAGATCAAAAGAAATCAACTGTGTAAACACACTCAGTTTCCAAGATGTATACTATTAACAACTTTCTTAGGTTCAACAGTCGAGTTCGATGGTTTCTTACTCAGAAAGTTCCAAAATAAAAAAAAATAGAGTTTTCCACGGTTAGAATACAATCTACAGTGGTAAACAGTAACTTTTTCAAGATTTTATGATTAACAATTGAAGAAACTATCGATGTGGATGTCTTGTTTGTGTGTATCTCGTGTATGTATATAAAAGACAATAGCTTTGTAATTTTAGATATGTCAAAACTGACAAAGAAAAACGACAAGGCACAGTTTTATACTCTTGAAACTGTCAGGGGTATTTTCTACTTTTCAGGTTTCGATAGTTTTTAAATGAGCTCTCGATGGTTTTCCAGAGGGGTAATAAAGTCAAAAGGACTTCGATGGTTTTTTAGAAAAACTATCGAAGTCAGTTTCTTTGAATTTCAACCGACTTTATTTGAAAAACCATCGAAAGGCTATTACTTTGAAAACTCAAAAACTATCGAGGGTTTTTAGAAAAACTATCGAGAATTTAAATCTTTAATCTACATAAATTCACTTCGATGGTTTTTCTTCTTATTTTCAAAATCTATCGAGAATTTAAATATAGCATTAATTAAATTCCTTCGATATATTTTAAAATGATTCTCAAAAACTATCGAGAATTGTTTTCGATAGATTTTCTTTTCCTTTTCAAAAACTATCGAAAATTAATTTCGATAGAATTATCTATGTACTTGAAAAAACTATCGAATTTCCTAAATTCGATATTTTTGCTTCTTTTCCAATTTCTAAAACCTGTTCTTGTTTTAGGAATCAGAAACTTTTATTTCCTGTCCAGTTTTAATTCTAATAAATCTTTTCAAATTTACCAAAATCAATTCTTAACAGAAAATTCACAATTTTCTTAGAATAAAATCAATTAAATATCATTGAGTGATATTAATCAATTAAAATCCAATCAATTATGCTGCATTAATCTACAATGTTAAAAACAAAGCAAATTAATTCAAATTAAATAGATGCTTTAATATTTAGAACAAATATTAGCACCTAAATAATTTTTAGAATTAATAACCAATTAAATGCCAGAAGATATATCATCCATAATTATGACATAAAATTAGTACAAAAATCCTAACTACGAGAATTGCTCCAGAAAATAAACTCACAAGTCCAAAGGATATAGCAATTCTTGAACTCATGTATTTACCAGGACTTTCTGCAGTTACTGACTTCTAATCAAAATCAATTAGAAAGATTTAACATCCCAAGTTCACCAACCAGCTTATTGAAAGTGGATTCATCAAGCGGTTTAGTAAAGATGTCTGCAATTTGATCCTCTGTGGGTACAAAGTGTAACTCCACAGTTCCATTCATGACATGCTCTCGGATAAAATGATACCTGATGTCGATGTGCTTCGTCCTCGAGTGTTGCACTGGGTTGTTTGAGATTGCTATGGCACTTGTGTTGTCGCAAAATATAGGAATCTTTGTCAACAGAAGTCCATAGTCACGGAGTTGGTTTCTCATCCACAATATCTGAGCACAACAGCTACCAGCAGCAATGTATTCAGCCTCAGCTGTTGATGTGGACACTGAATGCTGCTTCTTGCTATGCCAGGAAACTAATCTTCTTCCAAGAAACTGACAGCTTCCTGAAGTACTCTTCCGATCAATCTTTGTTAGGTCCTGATAAGTTTGTAGAAGGGGGGTTGAATACAAACTATACCGTTTTATCGAAATTTGTTCTTTGAATAATTTAACAATTTAGAACAAATTAATGCGGAATATAAATGAAACAAAATTCAAGTTAAATATAAACTATATTAAACTTGAAGGGTGTTGCAAATACAATAAGGATTACAAAGTATTTATCTCAAACTAATTAATACAAATTTAGAATAAATTCGACATGAACTTTTCTAATATTTGTAATAAAAAGATCGAATGCTAAAAGCAAGTTCGAGATAAATTCTAGGGATAAAAATCCGCTAGATAATCAAAGCAATACAAGTAATCAACTTCTAGTGGTTTGGATTTAACAATACAAACTAGAATTAATTGCTTGAGAAGAAAATAGATCAAATGGTTTCTTCGTTTGTTCTTGAGAGAAATGGTTCTGCTTGTTTTTGATTAACTGATAATCTTTTCTTCTGTCTCTTTTTGGCCGCCTGTTTATACAAAATACATTTGCCTTGTATGACCTGAAGAAAATGCCTTGTATGACCTTTTAATAAATCAAACATGATTTAATAAAAGAATCAAAAACACTTGTATGACCTACTGTACTTTTCACCAACTCTGGATAGAACCTGGAAAGCACTTTGTATGACCTTAGAAAAGACTTGTATGACCTGTTCATATAGAACCAGTATGACCTGAAAAGAACCTTGTATGACCTTATTAAATAGGTCATACCGTGTTTTTGCTTTTGAATAAACTAGGTCATACCGTGTTTTTGCTTCTATTTAAACTAGGTCATACTAGTATTAAGACAGGTCATACTAGTACTTAAATTACTTTCTTTTAATTAATTTTAGTTGAATTAAATTCTAAATTAAATTAATTCTTTTCTGGAATTAATTTAATAAATAATTCAAACAACTAAATTAATTAATTTAATAAATTAATTAATTCTGAAAGAATTAATTTATTAATTAAATTGATTAATCATTTAATTAATTAGAAGAGAATAACTTAAAAACAAGGTATCTCTCTCTCTTCTGAACACCACTGAAAATAGATGATTTAATTCCACTGATTGATGTCGTCATTCGATGCACTGTCTGGTTTCATGAATAACTGACTTCAATGAAAATTCTTCATCTTTAAAACATTTAAAGCTGTGGCTTCTTTTCTTTAGCTTTGACTAAACTCTGTATCCTGTACTTCTTCTGTCACCAACTGGAAATCTCTGTCACTGTAGTAAATCCACTTTCTTGAATACTTCACTGAGGCTTGAACAATAAATTGAACTTCTTTCAATGTAGAATAACTTCAAGTCTGTAGATGACTTTAATCTTCAATCTCTTGACAGATAAAACTCTCTGAGATTCCTGTGACCTTTAATCTAATATTTACTTATTACATTCTGGTTTAAGTTGAGTAGAATCCTCGAATTACAAATAGGCTATAACATATGCCTTTCAATCTCCCCCTATTTGTTTGTTAGAGAATAACAACCAAATACCTAGAGGATCACTCAACTAAAACCAAGAAAAAGATAAGACTCTTAAGCCTAAGTAAATACTAGAAAGTTCTGGATCAAATATGACATTTCCAGATTTCACCAGTAAAGATAAATACAAGACAGATGTTCCTCTAGACTGAACATATGATAACATTGAACCTGTCTTGATTTATCTAAGCTCTATACATATAACATTTACAAAACAGAGCTAACTTACCTTTACTCCCCTGAAACTCCCTCTTTACCTTTTATATCTTTTTCAGCTCCCTTTATACTAGCTTCTCCAGAAACTTCTAGAAACTCTTCTCCCCCTTAGAAACTTCTAGAAACTTCTCCCCCTTAGAAACTTCTCCCCCTTAGTTGAGGAATTCTCTACAGATTTAACTTTAAGAGTATCTGAAGCCAGTAGGAGTTGAGATAGATGATTGAGTTGATCTTGGAAGTAAATTTGTCTTCTAGATTTCCTTGAGCAGTCCCAGCTGATTGTTGACAGAGGTGGAAGAAGAAGACCGTTCAACCACTTGTGCTTGCAAAATTTCTTTATCAGCCTGGGTTTAGAATAGATGTTCCTGTAGATCAGCTATGTGAGCTAACTACATTGCAGTGTATGTGTCTGTGTGTGCACTCACTTGAATTTCTCTTGTAAGTGTATCACTCATCTCACGTGCATGTGTTTCACTCAGTGTTTGACTCTTATCATTCAACATTAGCTGTCTGTTTGCTCCTTTTTGATCAGTACCTGCATTGAAACTCACCCTAGCCTCTTCAAGAGAGGTCAGTGGTGGTGCAATGGGAGTTCGCAAATCCCGATCCTCAATCATGTCTATCAAATCACTTGGATTTGAAATCTGAATTACTTCAGTGATAGACTGACCAAGTTGCCTTCCACTTTCTCCAGATAAATCTGCGAGTGGAAAATCCCTTAGGGAGCCAGAGGTGTTCACTCTGGGAGGGGAGAAAATGATTCTATTTAATTTGGCAAAGAATCAAATTTTCCCTCAGATGCCTATGAAGGCACTTCTACCGTGACAATGGTAGGCACTGTAACCAGTTGCAGGTGCTCTGCTTTCACTGTGTCCTGAGTTTCATCTAATAGAATTGTTTACTCCCATTGTGAGTAATGAGAGTGTGCTTGACTCAGTACAAAGTGCCATGGCCCTATGGCGAATTTCAATAGATTCATCATGTTGAGAGAATGTCTCTAGATACAGTTCATTGGCCATTTCAAAGTCCATATCCTATTGAGAGGATACAGATGGGCTGACAGATGCCTCGGTATATGTTGAATTTCTTTATAGGAGGCAGAGCTGTGGGATCACTCACTGTTTCAATCAAAATACTTCTTTATTTAACAGGTGATTTCTGTTCAGGCTGAGAGTTCAAGAAGGTTGTCGACTCATTGTTTGGCTCTAAGACCTGGGATAGAGATTATGGATCTACATTCCCTTGGTCAACCCTAACAACCACTTGGGTTCAGCAACAGTAAAAGAAGTGGATTGAGAGATAGAAAGTAATACCTGAATTGGATTTGGCACTGAATTTCCAGCTTAGCAAGAGCTAGATCAGAAATAATATATACAATATATTTACACAAACCAACTAAGACAAATAGAAAATAAAAGAAAATAAATAATAATAATAAACTAAAATAATATAATATATATATAAACAAAAAACTATTTACAGGAAACTATTTACATGAACTAAACAAGAATATTTGAATATTTTAAAATAAAAGATTTTCAATAAAAATAGATTTCTCTACAATTTTAACTTGTAAAATTTGAGAAAAATATTTTTAGAGAAAATAATTAATCTTAACTTACTCAAACTAAGAAGCTTAACAATTAGACAAGACATGGCAATAATCTACAATCAACATGCATAAGAGAAAATTGAGATGATAAAATAAATTTACAAGTGATTTAAAAATATATACAACAAATGAACACTTGTAAATTTAATTAAGAACAAACATAAAAAAAACAGAGTTAATCACTAAAACTATTTAACATACCCAATTTACCAACCAATCTGGTAAACATGGATTCATCAAGAGATTTAGTGAAAATATCTTTTGTTTGTTCCTCTGTGGGTACAAAGAGTAACTCCACAGTACCATTCATGACATGCTCTCGGATAAAATGATACCTGATGTCAATGTGCTTTGTCTCTTGTGATTATGCCATCTTCATCTAATTTATTTCTGAATACCCACCAAGTACCAACTACTTTCTTGTTCTTCGGTCTAGGTACCAGCTTCCAAACTTGTTGTTGTTCAATTTGATTGAGTTCATCTTGCATAGCAATCACCTAATCAGGATCACCTAGTGCTTCCTCAATCTTCTTTGGTTTCATTTCAGAAAGAAATCCTGAATAATGATATTCATTTTGAGTAGCACTTCTAGTTCTGACTACAACACCTGGATCACCAATAATCAGCTCAAAAGGATGAGCTCTTTTCCAAACTGTTTATCTTGGAAGATTTGATATTGATGATTCGCCTTGTTCTACATTATGGTGTTGTGAATGACTAGTTGACCTTTCATTTCCTCCCCCTGAGTTGTTGGCAGATTGTCTTGGTGATTCTTTTCCAGTGTTAGTGGTATCTCCATTGTAACCAATGTTTCCACCACCATCACTCTCACCATTATCATTGTTATTATCATTACCAGTAATAACTTCAGGTGGGGCTTCATCATCTCAATCTGAGTCTGGCAAGTTATCAAACTTCATTTTCTCAGATGAATCTGTTGTTTGGATATTAGGGAATTTGGTGTCATCAAATGTAACATTGATGTTCTTATTGACTGATAACATTTCTTGATTTCAAATAGGCCATATCCTCAGTTATACCTTTGCTGTTATCTCCAAAGGTAAGCACTGGGCCAGCTTTCTCAACCAAATCTGATAGCAGGGCTCTATCTCCGGTCATATGCCTTGAACAGCCACTGTCAAGAATCCATATAACACGGTTTACCTGTTTAACTCCCTGCAATATCAAATTGATTAGACCTTCTTCGGAGCCCAAAATTGATTGGGTCCGGCATACTTAAAGAACTGGCCTTTGTCAGGCAAAACAACATTTTTAGCTAAAACTACTTCAACCTCTTTCACATAAGAGCGTTTCCATTTATAACCAGCCTTAACACATTTCTGAGTAGGCTTAGGGATAAATGAATCCACTCTAGTATGAGGAGGACTAGTAGTCTTTGTTTTAACATGCTTCTTATTATTAACATGTTGACGTGGAGCAGTCTTATCACTAGATACATGCTTTTTATTAAAGTAAGCATACATAACATTAAAAGCACAAGACATGCAATTAATCACACCACATGCTTTATGAGAAGAATTAACAGCAGGCATGTTAGTTCTACAGTTGTTTTGATCCAACTTATGGATATCTGATTTAGTCTTTTTAGTTGTAGCAACTTTGACTGGAATATCAGATATACACTTTTTGGATTGTTCAACTTCCAAAGCAATATCTTCTTCACGAATCTCCTCTGCAATGATGATAGAGTCTTCATTCAGAGGTTCTGCTTCGGACTCCTTACAGAAGGGTGTTTCAATACCCTTAAGCACATATGGAACACCCCTTCCTTCAGATCTGACTCTACAAGGGGAATTAATTCCAAGAAGTCCAATAGCCTCATTATAATCATACCCTATACTGACATGATTACCAACAGCTTGCTTATTGAGAATTTCTTTAGCAGTCTTACAAGAACTGAAATAAGCATTAGCTTTGGTCTTAAGCTCACTAATCTGATCTTTGAGAATGGTTTCCAGTTGAATATAACATTTAACCCTATTCTCAAGAAAAGCTACCTTATTAGTAAGTTCATCCTGATTAACATGCACAAGTTTCAATTCTTTTAATTCCTTTTCAAGATTTGTGTTTAAAAGATTTATTTTATCATTTTCAGTGCGTGCACAACTTATGGTGCCACCAAGATGATAAATCATTTCAGCGTCAGTAAGTTTTACCTCAGACATGTCTGGTGAAGATAACATGGAATCAAAGAGTTTGCCTCCTTTTGCCACAAGTGCAAGATTTCCAACTTCTTCATCTTCACTGTCTGTATCATCCCAGCTCTTCCCTTCAGCAACATAAGCCTTCTCAATCTTATTCTTCTTGCTAGAATCAAATGAGTTCCTTGTCACTTGCCTTGGCTTTTTACATTCAGTAGCAAAGTGACCCAACTCATTGCAATTGTAGCATCTGATTGAGCTCCTCTCCACAGTTCCAGTTTTGTAGCCACCCCTTGTGCCACTTGAAGATGAGGAATCACCTCTCTGAAACCTGGGCCTGAACTTAAGATTGGGATTCCTCTTGAATCTAAACTTCCCAAACTTCCTGACTATCAAAGCCAAATCACCATCTTCCAGCTGATCAAGTTCTTCTAAAGAATAGAAGTCACCACCAGATTGATCAATGGATGTTAATCCATATTCAGCATCAATAACATTCATGTTAGAACTGGAAGGTTGAACAGCCTTCACTTCCAGTTTCTGTGGGACTTCAGCAGTCAATTCAGTAGAGGTACCAACAATCTTCCCAGTTCCATACAGCTCCCTCTGTTGAATCTGCTCCAGCTCATAGGTCTTCAGAACAGCATACAATCTCTCCAAAGCAATCTCATTCATATCTCTTGCTTCTCTAATTGCAGATATTTTGTGCTCCAAATGAGGTGGAAGTGTAAGAAGGAACTTCTTGTTAATCTCCTTGTTGGTGTAGTGCTTCCTATTGAGATTCAGATCATTGATTAATTTGTTGTATCTCTCAAAAACCTGAGAGATACCCTCACCAGGGTTTGATCTGAAATGCTCATATTGTGAAGTGAGAATTTCCAGCATATTCTCTCTAACTTCCTCTGTCCCCTCATTTATTATCTCTATGGTTTCCCAAATGTGTTTGGCAGTATCACAGTTTAGGACATGATTATGCATGATAGGATCAAGACAATCAATAAGGATCAGCTGTAGACAGGAATCCAAGGTAACATCCTCTTTTTCACCAGGAGTGAAATCCTTGGGATCTTTAGGGTACATCCTAGCAGCCCTAGTAACAATGTTACCCTCTTTTAATTCTTCCTCAATAATCATAGGAAGTTTTGGTCCATTCTTCATCACATCAATGTATTTAGGATTTGCAACCTTAAGAAATAGGAGCATTTTCTTCTTCCACATTGGATAATGCTCCTTGCTGAACATTGGGATTTTCACTGTACCCACTTTCTGTGTAGTAGACATCTTTTGAGATTTTTAGAATAATAAAAATTTCAGAGTTGAAAAAATCTCAAAACAATTGGATCTTTGATTTGTATATCAATCAAAAGGCTCTGATGCCAATTGTTAGGTCCTGATAAGTTTGTAGAAGGGGGGTTGAATACAAACTATACCGTTTTATCGAAATTTGTTCTTTGAATAATTTAACAATTTAGAACAAATTAATGCGGAATATAAATGAAACAAAATTCAAGTTAAATATAAACTATATTAAACTTGAAGGGTGTTGCAAATACAATAAGGATTACAAAGTATTTATCTCAAACTAATTAATACAAATTTAGAATAAATTCGACATGAACTTTTCTAATATTTGTAATAAAAAGATCGAATGCTAAAAGCAAGTTCGAGATAAATTCTAGGGATAAAAATCCGCTAGATAATCAAAGCAATACAAGTAATCAACTTCTAGTGGTTTGGATTTAACAATACAAACTAGAATTAATTGCTTGAGAAGAAAATAGATCAAATGGTTTCTTCGTTTGTTCTTGAGAGAAATGGTTCTGCTTGTTTTTGATTAACTGATAATCTTTTCTTCTGTCTCTTTTTGGCCGCCTGTTTATACAAAATACATTTGCCTTGTATGACCTGAAGAAAATGCCTTGTATGACCTTTTAATAAATCAAACATGATTTAATAAAAGAATCAAAAACACTTGTATGACCTACTGTACTTTTCACCAACTCTGGATAGAACCTGGAAAGCACTTTGTATGACCTTAGAAAAGACTTGTATGACCTGTTCATATAGAACCAGTATGACCTGAAAAGAACCTTGTATGACCTTATTAAATAGGTCATACCGTGTTTTTGCTTTTGAATAAACTAGGTCATACCGTGTTTTTGCTTCTATTTAAACTAGGTCATACTAGTATTAAGACAGGTCATACTAGTACTTAAATTACTTTCTTTTAATTAATTTTAGTTGAATTAAATTCTAAATTAAATTAATTCTTTTCTGGAATTAATTTAATAAATAATTCAAACAACTAAATTAATTAATTTAATAAATTAATTAATTCTGAAAGAATTAATTTATTAATTAAATTGATTAATCATTTAATTAATTAGAAGAGAATAACTTAAAAACAAGGTATCTCTCTCTCTTCTGAACACCACTGAAAATAGATGATTTAATTCCACTGATTGATGTCGTCATTCGATGCACTGTCTGGTTTCATGAATAACTGACTTCAATGAAAATTCTTCATCTTTAAAACATTTAAAGCTGTGGCTTCTTTTCTTTAGCTTTGACTAAACTCTGTATCCTGTACTTCTTCTGTCACCAACTGGAAATCTCTGTCACTGTAGTAAATCCACTTTCTTGAATACTTCACTGAGGCTTGAACAATAAATTGAACTTCTTTCAATGTAGAATAA
The DNA here is from genome assembly GCA_030848705.1 of Heracleum sosnowskyi. NCBI lineage: Eukaryota > Viridiplantae > Streptophyta > Magnoliopsida > Apiales > Apiaceae > Heracleum > Heracleum sosnowskyi. The sequence continues at coordinate 19,349,500 of CM061237.1, forward strand.
CTTCAAGTCTGTAGATGACTTTAATCTTCAATCTCTTGACAGATAAAACTCTTTGAGATTCCTGTGACCTTTAATCTAATATTTACTTATTACATTCTGGTTTAAGTTGAGTAGAATCCTCGAATTACAAATAGGCTATAACATATGCCTTTCAATCTTACAACCTGCAAAATCAGAGTCTGTGTATCCAATAAGATCAAATCCTGTATCTTTAGGGTACCAAATTCCAAGATTTGGGGTCCCCTTAAGATATCTAAATATTCGTTTAACAGCTATTAGATGAGATTCTTTAGGATCAGACTGAAATCTAGCACACAAGCATATTGCAAACATTATATCTGGTCTACTTGCAGTGAGATAAAGTAATGAGCCTATCATACCTCTGTAGCCTGTGATGTCAACCTTCTTACCAGTTTCATCCTTATCAAGCTTAGTGGCAGTTGGCATAGGAGTCTTTGTTGTAGATGAGTCTTCCATTTGATACTTCTTAAGAAGATCCTTGATGTACTTGGACTGACAAATGAATATACCATCTTGTTTCTGGTATACTTGCAATCCAAGAAAGAATGACAATTCACCCATCATGCTCATTTCATAACGACTCTGCATTAACTTAGCAAATCTCTTGCATAGATCATCATTAGTAGAACCAAATATTATGTCATCAACATATACTTGCACCAATATCAAATCATTTTTATGCTTTTTGACAAAGAGAGTTTTGTCTACAACACCTCTTGTAAAATCATTTTCAAGTAAGAATTCAGAGAGAGTGTCATACCATGTCCTCGGAGCTTGTTTGAGTCCATAGAGAGCTTTGAATAAAAAGTACACAAAGTCTGCCAGTTTTGAATCCTCAAAACCTGGAGGTTGTTCCACATACACTTCTTCTTCTAACTCCCCGTTCAGAAAAGCACTCTTCACATCCATCTGATATACCTTGTAATTGGAATGTGCAGCAAATGCCAGAAACATTCTGATGGCTTCAAGTCTTGCTACTGGTGCATAGGTTTCATCATAATCTATACCCTCTTCTTGAGAGTAACCTTTAGCAACCAGTCTGGCTTTGTTTCTCGTTACAATGCCATCTTCATCCAACTTATTTCTGAATACCCATCTTGTTCCAATAACAGATTTTCCCTTAGGCCTGGGTACCAGCTTCCAAACTTTCTGCCTTTCAAACTGATTGAGTTCTTCTTGCATAGCAATTACCCAATCTGGATCATCTAGAGCATCTTCAACTTTCTTAGGTTCTGTTTCTGAAAGAAACCCAGAATAGTGACATTCATTTTGTGATGTTCTCCTAGTTCTCACTCCTGTGTCCGGATCACCAATGATCAAGTGAAAGGGATGATCTCTATTCCATACCCTTTGTCTTGGCAGATGCGATCTTGATGATTCTCCTTGTTCTAGATGTTGTGGAGTGTGACTAGTTGATCCTTCTCCTGCTCCCCCTGAGTTGTTGACGGTTTGATCTGTTGATTCTGAAGACTGACTAGTGGATCCTGTATGTTGAGGATTTCCACTTTGGTCACCACTTGGTCCAGAATCATTATCATTATGATTATTATTAATGACTGTAACAACTTCAGGTACTTCTTCATTGTCAGAGAGATCTCCTGATAGATTTTCAAATACCAAGGATTCAGAGTTCTCTCCAGTTTGCAGGCCTGGTTTTTTTGTGTCGTCAAATGTTACATTAAAGCTTTCCAACACCTTCTTATCTTCAATCACATATACCCTGAAAGCCTTAGATTCCAGAGAATAGCCCAGAAAAATGCCTTCATCTGCTTTGGCATCAAACTTGCCAAGATGTTCTCCATCTTTAAGTACAAAGCACTTTGCACCAAACACATGAAAGTACTTCAGTGTTGGCTTCTTGTTGGCCATTAACTCATACGGAGTCTTTTCATGATCTTTGTTGATCAGGGTTCGATTCTGAGTGTAGCAAGCTGTATTCACTGCTTCAGCCCAAAAGTAAGTGGGAAGTTTTGATTCACTCAACATGGTCCTTGCTGCTTCAACCAAGGTCCTGTTCTTCCTTTCCACTACTCCATTCTGTTGAGGAGTTCTTGGTGCTGAAAACTGTCTTGATATTCCTTTCTCTGAGCAGAAATCATTTAGAACTGCATTCTTGAATTCAGTTCCATTGTCTGATCTGATTGTCCGCACAGGTAGCTTAGCTTCCACTTCTATCTTCTTGATGTGATCAATGATTAGTTGTGTTGCTTCATCCTTTGTTTGTATGAACAACACCCACGTGTACTTGGAGTAGTCATCCACCATCACCAATGCATATCTGTTTCTTGAAAGTGACATAACATTAACTGGACCAAATAAATCCATATGAATCAGCTGTAATGGTTCAGTAATACTTGTCATTCCTTTGCTTCCATGTGATGCTTTCTTCGACTTCCCCTTTTCACATGCTTCACATAGTCCCTCCTGATTGAATTCCATCAGGGGCAACCCTCTCACTAACTCTCTCTTTACCAAAGAGTTCATAGTTTTGAAGTTCAGATGTGAGAGCTTCTTGTGCCATAGCCAACTTTGTTCTGAAGATGCCTTTGCATAGAAACATGTAACTTCTCCTTCACTGGTAGAACTTAAGTCAGCTATAAACAAGTTTCCTTTTCTCACTCCCAGTAGAGTAAGCTTCTCATCCTTCCTGTTGGTGATCAAGCACTTGTCCTTTCTGAAATCTACATTGTAGCCTTTATCACAGAATTGACTGATACTTAGTAGATTGTGCTTTAATCCTTCAACAAGAGAGATGTTTTCAATGATGACATTTCCAGCTTTCAATTTACCATATCCCGTAGTGAATCCTTTGCTGTCATCTCCAAAGGTTACAATCGGGCCGGTCTTCTTAACCACCTCTGTAAGCAGGGACTCTTCACCTGTCATGTGTCTAGAACAGCCACTATCCAGAATCCACACAACCTTTGAGCTTTTAACCTTACCCTGCAATCACAGATTGATTAAGCGGACTTTGGTACCCAAAATTGTTTGGGTCCTGAAGGTTTAGATGATTTAACAGGAGTAACATTCAATTTAGTCTTACCCTGTTTGATATTCATAGTATCTGTGGATTTAACATTACTAGAGCTATTGCTACTATCAGACATCAACTTAAAATAAGCATGCATGATGTTGTACTTACATAGCAAACACTCTTTCTTTCCACAGGGCTCATGATTATCAGGCATGTCAGACATGTTATGCATTTCAGAAGTATTAGCAGTTTCTACTTTAACCTTTTTACATGCATGTGTAAGGTGTCCAGCAGAATTACAAATAGAACACAACTTCCTAGATGCAATGGGAGAAGATGGAACCAATTCTTGATTAACAATCTTTTTCCTCCCATTCCTGTTCTTTTTAACATTACTAACTAAGGAACCTACTTCAGTTTTAGGTAAATCAGGTTTAGGTAAAACATTCTTTACTGATTTCCTAGGCAACTTAGTCTTTACCTCTTTTTCCTTCACTAAATCCTCCTCAAGCAATTCTTGAGCTATGAAAAGATCATCCTCATAAAAGAGAGGTGGAAATGGCTTAACAAAAACTGGACAATCAACATTCTTAAGAACATGTGGAGTATTCCTTTTGACAACTGAAGGTGTCACAGGGAATTCCAAAATCTTCTTACCAGCTTTCTTGTTATAGTCAAATCCTATAGCAGTTTTATTCTCTACGGCCTGAGTATCAATGATTTCCTTAGCCACTAGAGCGGAATTCTTAAAAGCATTCAGCTTCAAATCTAGATCTGAAATCTGCTTCCTGAGGATAGTCTCTATCTCATCATTACACTTGACCTTGTTCTCTAAGTACGCATTCTTTTGCTTAAGATCTTCTAATGTGACAGCTACAAGCTCTAGTTCTTCATTTTTAGATTCTAGTTTTTTAATCTTAAGAACTAGTTTAGCATTTTCCATTTCAGATGCTAGCATGCTTGTGTGTACATTAAACAATTCTACACTAAGATCTTGCACAGTTTTCTTGTACTCAGAATTAGACATATCAATTGTAGTTAAGATAGGTACCTGAGATGATTGAGGTGATTCCTCTGAAGAGTCAGCCATTAGAGCAACATTTACATATTCCTCCTCTTCATCTGAATCAGTATCATCCCAGTGCTTTCCCTCTGCTATATAAGCCTTCCCTTTCTGCTTTCCAGAGAATGCCTCCAACTGCTGTTTAAGCTTGGCATTCTCCTTCTTCAACTCATCATAAGAATCCTTCTTTCCATAGACATCTTTCATGTCTCTTGCTTGACGAGGCTTCCGGCATTCAGTGGCGAAATGCCCTAACTCATTGCAGTTATAGCATCTTGATTTGCTTCTATCAATCATGCCAGTCTTGTAGCCTCCCTTAAAGCCTGTACTAGGTGTATAATTGCTCTTCTGGAATCTGTTGGTTGAGCCCTTGAACTTGTACTTAGGGTTTCTCTTGAAACGAATATGACTAAACTTTGCAGCTAAGTACGTCATGGTTTTGTCTTCCATTTGCTCAAGCTCTTCTAGGGTGTAGTAATCACTTTCATCAACACCCAGATTCACAGAATCCATTTCTGCTTCTATTATCACCTCCTTTCCAGCTCTTTGGGTTTGAACCTGAATCTCAGAAGTTATTGGTTCATCCACTACAAGTGCTGCTGATCTCACAAGTGCATTGTGCTTGCTGTCCACTGTCCCTGATCCGTAGATTATCACCCTTTGTTCCTGTTCCATCTCATAGGTCTTCAACTTGCCATAGATCATCTCTAATGACATCTTTGTGAAGTCAATTCTTTCCCTAATGGATGATGACTTGTGTTCTACATGATGGGGCAGCATCATCATGAACTTCCTGTTCGATTCTCTCAGTGGATAGGTCTTTCCTTTCATTGCCAATTCATTGAGGAGCTTAGTATATTTCTCAAAGACCTGAGTTATACTTTCTCCTGGCAGTGACCTAAACGCTTCATATTGAGAAGTCAGAATGTCCAATCTGTTTTCCTGCACGTCTTCAGTTCCTTCCATTATTAGGTTAATGGTATCCCACATATGTTTCCCGCTTGTACAGTTCATCAACTGATAGCTCATTTCCTTGTCCGCGGAGTCCGCCAATATCAACATTAAACCGGTGTCCAATCGAATCAGTTCTTTGTCAGAATCTGTAAATTCACTTATATCCTTAGGTTGGGTGCCTGAAGGAATCCTGCTACCATCAGGAGCTGTAGATTCACTAACTGGTTTCATTGGTACAAACGGTCCGTTCTCTAATATGCCAATATACAACGGATTAGATGCCTTGATAAATAACAACATCTTCATCTTCCACAAACCGAAATCATCTCTAGTAAACGGGGGAACTTTAATACCAGCGGTTGTCTTTGGAGCACTCATGGTTTCTGAAAATTTCAAATTGTTTAAAATTCAAGAAATTCCAATTAAATGAAAAAATTTTGAAAGTTAAAAAATTTGCTTCGAATTTTCACGCTACGTTTGATTTTGGTCTCATTCACCGGATCTGATTTGTATATCAATCAAGTAGCTCTGATACCAATTGTTAGGTCCAAAGTATCGTAGAAGGGGGGGTTGAATACGATACTCACAAATAATTTAATTTCGTTCGCGGATTAATCTTTCAGTTCTATAACGAAATCAAACACACCAAACCAAATCAAGTTTCGGGGAATATATCTTTTTATAAATATAAACCTCGAGGGGTGCTACAATTTCTAATCCGTAGATTAGCGTCAATGAGTTTAAGGTAACACAAATACACAACAATAATCAAGTTCTGAGCACTATTAATTTCTCTGATAATTTTCTCCGGCTCTTCTCTTTCTCAGTTATGTGTCTGTGTTGAATGGCCTTAACTTAAGAAGACACACTCTTCTCTCAGTATTAATTGTAGACTTGATTTGAAAAACCATCGAACCATTTAGAATAGAATATTCTTGGCCGTTGGATCTTCATCAACCGTTCACAACAAGTTACTTTTCACCTGCTCCTTGAAATGCAAAACCATCGAATGGATTAAAAAACCATCGAATGGAATTACTTTATTTACCATTCGATAGTTTTTAATTCAAAACTATCGAATACTAAATAAAGTAAAAGTGGTTTGCCAATAATTACTTTAACCACCATTCGATAGTTTTCTCAATTGAAAAACTATCGAATACTTTTCCTTGTCTTTTGTCCTTTAGTGATTACTCCTGAGCTCCTGGGTGTTTAAGTTTTAGACAGTATCAATTCCTTCTGAGACGATAAAACAACTTGATCTTTTCAGTGTCGTCACCTAGTGCAACTGGTCTGGTTCATAGATGAATAACACTTGATCAATTCTTATTTTATGTCTTCAATACATTGTTGCTGATACGTCCCTTGTCGTTCTGGTTGCTTCATCACTGGAATCCCGTGGTACTGAACCCTAAATCATTCACATACTTCTGTCGTCTTCAAAGTCTTGTTTCCATTGCTGTCACTGAGGCTTGAACATTTTCATGAACTTCTTTCCGTGACCTGTTTACGGACTTCAAGAATACATAACGTATTTTGATTTTTTGAGTTTACCTTTTCTTCTTTGATTCTGGATTCCTGTGCTTCTGTTAATATTATTGTCTGTCTTGTCCTTTGTTGAGTTGTAGTTATCTCTTTTAGATCTTATGTTACATTATGCTTTACACTAAGGATTACGTCTGCATTTGATCAAGTGAGGCAAGAACTGTTCATCTATGTCTCAAGTGCGCTTGAAGGGTCATTCACCATTTCTCTTGACCTCCTACAAAGAAGATCTCTATCTGAATTGTGGATTCTGATGAGTAAAGTAAAGAGATATTCTTGCTTGAATGAGCTTCTATATGACCGGCTTAGAGATTCTGCTATGAAGGCCAGTCCTCAAGTTGTACATTTTCCTTATGAAGTCAAAATCTATAGAGGTACAACTTTGGAGACTGTAAGGCTGGATCCTGATTCCATGAAGCTACAGACTGCTATGCAACTGGTGAAGTTGGAGAATCTTCTTAGAACTTCTGGGTTTGCTTCTGTAGAGAAGTCTGAAGTTGCTGATATGATTTCAGACTACTGCACGGAGAAAATTCCAAGATATGCTCAGATGAAGAATAGATTGAAGAAGATCACCAATCAACCAGTAATGCCAAGTGGTGTGGTTTCTGAAAGTGATCGTGTCCTCGACAAAGATCTGCTACACACCTTGCAAGAAGCTGAAGAAGGTGAAATTAGAGATTAGGGCATGATAGGTTTAGCTCATTTGTAAATATTATATGTTTAGAGCTAGGTAAATCAAGATAGGAAAATGTATTCATATGTTCAGTCTAGAGGAACATCTATCTTGTATTTATCTTTACTGTTTGAATCTGGAAATTATTATATTTAATCCAGAACTTTTTATTATTTGCTTGGCTCTTAAAAGTCTTATCTTTTCTTGTTTTAGTTGAGTTATCCTCTAGAGGTATTTGGTTGTTATTGTCTAACAAACAAATAGGGGGAGATTGATAGGCATATGTCCAGGCCTATTTGTAAACACCGAGGATTCTACTCAACTTTAATTAAGATGTAATAAGTAAATAATAAAATTCAATTGTCACAGGAATCTCAGAAGATTATATCTGTCAAAGAATGAAGATTAAAGTCATCTACAGACTTGAAGTGATTCTACATTGAAAGAAGCTCAATTTATTGATCAAGCCTCAATGAAGTATTCAAGCTCAGTGGATTTATTAAAGTGACAGAGATTTCAAGTGGTGACAGAAAAAGATACTGATTACGGAGTTCTTGAATGAGAAGGTAGTGAATCACTGCTTAAAGTTAAATAGATAAAGAACAGACATTGTCGTTAGTCACTCATGAACCAGACAGTACATCGAGTGTCAACGTACTATTGTGTTTGTTATTTATCTAAGTTTTAAGTGATTCTGGAATTAATTGAGAAGTCAACTAATTCTATTTATTCTCTTATAAATAATTAATATTATTAAGTATATTATTTATTAAATTAATTCTGCAAAGAATTAATTTAATACATAATTTATTTAGTTGATTATTTAAATTAGAATATTTTTGAACTAGGAAGACTTAGTTTTTGCACTAGGAAGACTTAGTTTTTAAACTAGGAAGACTCACAAGTGAGTCTTCCCGATTGTCTTCCTAAGCCAAAGTTAAGTTTTCCCGAATGTCTTCTTAATACAATGCTTGTCTTCCCGATTGTCTTCCAAGGCAAAAAGAAATGTTTTTCAGCTTGTCTTCCTAGTGCAATTTCTATTCTGTTATGCAGTGCACGTGGGTTACAAAATGAAAAGCATTTTGTTATAAAAGAAAGGCAGTTGACATCAGGAGTATCATCAATTCATTACAGAAGTAAAGACAGACCAGAAAAACATTACATTCTTCTTCATTACTTCTCTCAACTGTCAAGCTACAAAATTCAGCAGAGATTTAATTCTTGATTGTTCTTCAACATTTAATTCATAAGAATTGTATCTCTTGTACTGCTTTAGCTTTCTAGCGGATCATAATCCCTAGATTTTATATCGAACTACTTTTTAGTATTCGATCCTTTTTATTACAAAAATAGATAAATTCATGTCGAATTTATTCTAGATTTGTTTTATTAAGTTCTTTGTAATCAGTGATCAAAGTTGTAACACTCCTCAAGTTTAATAGAGTTTCTATTTAACTTGAATGTTGTTTCAGTTTTTATTCCGCATTAATTTGTTCTAAAATTGTTTAATCTTAAACGAACAAATTTCGATAAAACGGTATAGTTTGTATTCAACCCCCCTTCTACAAACTTATCAGGACCTAACAGCTACAGAAACGGGAAAGATTCCGAAAAGCAGGTGGTCCTTCCTGACACAGTGAACTTCTTATGGCAGGACAAGTTGGACTTTCAGAAGGGGTAGCTGTGTAATATTGTGTGTACCTAGTTTGTATAGGTAAATATATATATTGTGCACACACCACTGTAAGCTGTAAGAGAGACACACATAGTTTTTATCTCAAGCTCTTTTCTTTGTAAGCAAGCAAGTACAAACTGTTCTTGTTTAGAAGCCAGAAATTCGATTGTGAATTTCTTGGAAAGCTGTAGTATTTAATTTTCTTATACAAAGTAGATTAAAGTGATTGTGCGTGTTGTTTACTTTCTGCATATTACATAGCATAATCATATACAGTTTACATTCAGTTTCAAGAAAGCAAAAATTCATCAAACTATCCATTCACCCCCCCCCCCCTCTGTCTAGTTTCTAGGTGATATTCATTCCTAACACCCTTTTCCCACAAAAGTACCATTCTTAGTGATGGTGTACAAATCATAACCTATAGTCTGGGTAAACCCTCCTTTATTAAGTAAAAAGCCAAAAACCAAATTCTTTCGCATCTCTGGAGTGTGAAAGACGTCCTTCAGCAATAGGGTCTTTCTAGAGGTAAACTTGAGCTCCACATTTCCAATTCCAGCAACATTGGTGGTGTGGGAGTCTCCTAGCAGCACCTTCTTATCTTCAGCATCCACATATGTCTTGAACATAGTACGGTCATAGCAGACATGGCGGGAGGCACCAGTGTCTACCCACCATCCATCAGCTCCACCAACAAGGTTAACCTCCGTGATCATAGCTATGAAGGCTTCTTCAATGTTGTTTGCTTGTGGTTGAGCTTGGCGCTTGAGTCTACACTTCTTCGCCATATGTCCTGGCTTTTCACAATTGAAACAGTGGAAGGTTCCGGCGGCATTCTTAGGTGGTTGATGCGCTGTCTGATTTTTCGGAAGTTGAGAGTTTCCTTGTGGGCTGCGGGTTGCGGTTCGCCTTCTTGAAATTCTTTCCCTTAGGCTTCAGACCCGCACTAGAGTTCTTCCTTTGCTTGTTGTTGGAGACAACCAACACCTCTTCCTTCCGATCTTGCCTCCTTGCTTCCTCTTCAATCCTGAGGCGAGTGATAAGACTCTCTAAGGAGAATTCCTTAGTCTTATGCCTTAGGACGTTCTTGAAATCCTTCCAGCTTGGCGGCAACTTGTCTATTATCACAGCTACTTGAAATTGTTCATCTAGAGGCATCCCCTCTGTGATGATCTCGTGTGCAATCTTTTGCAGCTCGTGTGATTGTTCCTCCACAGACTTGTCGTCGGTAGTAGTAGTAGTAGTAGTAGTAGTAGTAGTAGTAGTAGTAGTAGTAGAGCATGCATAATAGGTTTTGGGGTCGAAAAAACATAAGCTACTTTACGCATGGTAAAAAAGAATAAAAAATTTTGTTTCCAACGCTTAAAGTGTACACCCTCAAAACGGAAAGGCTTATTAATATCAAAAGCAATATTACCATAAAAATCAACGATAGACATGGCAAGCAGATATATAATAATCGTAAAATTTTGAAACATCTTAAAATTGTTGAAAAAGAATTTGCGAAAATAAAATAAAAGCCGAAAAAAGATTTTCACAAAAAATATTTTACGATTACTAAACAATCTGAAAATAGAACGAGTATACCGGATTTTTCTGGGATGAGTCACGGATCGCGCTTTCTTTAAGACGTTTCGAGGCTATGTCTCGAAGGATAAATAAGAGTTACAGCAGCTACCTAGAAGTTTATCTTCTAACTGGACGCAAAGGAAAAGCTTGAAAAGCGTGAGGACCTATATGCAAAACTACAAGTTCACTTATCTCAGCTGATAGTGACTTGACAGTCGTGTATCCAGGGAAAGGTCTTTTTCATGCAGATATCATGTGGGCTTGGAAGCTAGGTCAAATTGCATGAACCTGGTAATTCTTGAAGAAATAAGCACATGGAACCAGAAAGCACTCTTTGGGACTATACAAGTTTATCTGTGATGCCAGCCAAGGCATTTCCCGAATAGAGGAGCTTCAGAGTCGAACATGTGAACAAACAGAACCAAAAATGTAATATTTTATTATGTTGTAGGTTTTGATTGTAACATACAATTGATGTATATAAGACTGTATGGTGTAGCATAGAAAAGTGTGAAGAGAGCACCGAGCCAAAAGAAAAACACTTAGGCTCTCTTTCATCATTTGTGTAAGCAGCTGGAGTTTGTTGTAAAACAAAACCAGAGAATTCTTCAATATACATCTCAGGTGGGCTTTTTCCGATAAACCCACCTGAAAAGTTTAAAAAGTTTGTTTGTCTCCTGCATTTCTTTTTAACTTGAAGAATTCATTTTTGTTCAAAGCTTGACTAGATTTTAGTTAATTTACAAACTCATACGTTCATACTCCAAAAAGGTTTGATTTTTTTTGTAAATTAACTAGATTGTATTCAACCCCCCCCCCCCCCCTTCTACAATCTAGGTTGCATTGTTCTGGGAATAACAAATAAATCCTTGCACTATGATTTATTGGTCAATCTACGCCTCAAAATAAACTGCTTAAAAACTTGTACCAGTGTTGTACTCGTAGCGATCAAACCCAACAAGAATGGGAGAACAACAGAGTGGAGATTGACTAACTAATCGGAGAATATGTGTATATGTATTTTTGGTGATGAAAACGGGAGATGACTCAATAAAAAGGCTATAAGTATAATATATATGAAACCTGTGAAACTCTAGATGACTAACATGACTTAAAAATGAGACATAGGTTTTAATAGAAAGAAAAAGTGTACAGACTTTGCATGTATAGATAGATATCAGATGGCGGTGTCCCACTACAATGAAAATCACCATCATTTTATAGCCAAAAGAGTAATAAAGGTTTAACAAGAATCACGTACAAAAGCTGAATATATGGGCACGTTACTTTTCATTAAACAAACAAAGTCTGTTATACATAGAATCTGGACACAAAAATTATAATGAAAATTTCAAAAAATAATTGACCCGAATATTCCTCTAATAAATATATACAAATGAGTTGAAAAAAATGTAGCTCTTTCCTATTAGAGCATACGTTGCAAAAACTCCCCAAGATGCTAATTATTTATTTTTTAAAATAATTCATATTAAAATACAATAGGGGGTCCGTGAGGCTTTGAGTTGGATTAAGCAGAAGGCATGACATCGATTGATAGTGGAGACATATAATCTCACAGTTGTGCAATCAATTCATAGTACAGTCCCTATGTCGTCATACTTTGGGAGTGTAGGAAGTGATTGTAGAAACCTACTAAAGGATTTACCCAATGTTTCGTTGATTTTTTATTAGACGGTCTGCTAATAGTGTTGCTCACTTATTAGCTAGGGCATCCTATTATGTAGCTGATCGTGTTATCAGGAATGAGAATATCTCACCTGAGTTTCTTAATGTAATCACGAGTGATTGTAGTTAATGAAAGCTTGAATTTTGTTTCAAAAAGAAACATGAGTATAATTGTTGTTAGTTTGGTTCAACCAAATCATATTGACCGTTAAATTTTAAGTAAATAAACGAGAGCCGTTAGATCCATAGTAGAGAATTTTTTGTATTTAAGTTAATCTACTAAAGGTCCAAGGTTTGAATCATCACAACAACATATTAAAATTAAAATTTTATATTATTAGTTTTAAACAATACAAGTCATATATAAAATAACTATTATTATTATTATTATTAATATTATATCATAAAACAATTTCTAAAAACAACTATATAATGTGTAAGTATGAATTTATGTATAGAAATACTAAACTATAATAAACAAACATGGGTATAATTGTTGGTAATTTGGTTCAACCAAAGCATATTGACCGTTAGATTTTAAGTAAATAAACGAGAGTCGTTAGATCCATAGTAGAAAATTTTTATATTTAAGTTAATCTATTAAAGTTCTAAGGTTTGAATCCTCGTAACAACATATTAAAGTAAGAATTTATATTATTAGTTCTAAACAATACAAGTCATTTAATAAACTAACTATTATTATTATTATTATATCATAAAACAATTATTAAAAAAACAACTATATAAAGATTATAATAAGAAAAAGTTATAATTTTAAACTAAACTATAATAAGCAAACATGAGTATAATTGTTGGTAATTTGGTTCAACCATCAAAAGAATAATGACCGTTAGATCTTTAATAAATAAATAAGAACCGTTAGATCTTATACTAAATAATATTCTTTAAGCTCCTCAACTAAAGAACTTAAGTTCGAATTCCGTCAACAACATATCAAATTTAAGAATTTTTAAACTCCTCAACTAAAGAACTGAGATTCGAATCCCGTCAACAACATATCAAATTTAAGAATTTATATTTTTAATTTTAAACTATATACATGTCATTATGTAAGCTAACATTAAATTAAAATTAAAATAAGTAATAAAATATAATATATAAAATAATTATGAAAAAGAAATTAAAAGACATCGGTGCCGGTAATCTTAAAAATAGTTCGCATTAGCTATTGCAATCTTAGTCTACAGAAGACATAAAGACGGGTGATGACCCTCTCTACCACAAAATTGAGACAAAATGCCCCAAATATCACAACTCAAAATAATGGCCCCAAATATCACTATAAAACACCGGATAAAAGGGTGTTTGCAAGGTTAAAACCTGAACGCTAGATCGCCTAGCGTTAGGCGATTTTTTTTAATTTAAGCTAAAAACGCTACTTAATCCTGTGTTTGCAGAAGCAAAACACCGGTTCAAATTGTGTTTTAAGCAGTAAAATAAGTTGAAGCTGAAAACATTATATAAACTGGTGTTTTCATCAAAACACTATATAAACTGGTGTTTTCATCAAAACATTAATCCATCTGGTGTTAAACCGTAAAACACAGTTTTATCATGTGTTTTAAATTGGTATTCATTTTTCTTTTAAATTCAATCTCAAAACGCTACACTAACTTGTGTTAAATTTCTGAAAATGCTAATTAATCTTTTGTTTAACGAGCAAAACACCAGATGATCATGTGTTTGGATCAAAACGCTAGATTATCTTTTGTTTGCAGACAACTCAAAACAAAACTTAAACTTGTGTTTGAGTCAAAACACTGTTTAATCATGTGTTTGAAGAAAGGAAACATCATTTCATCTGGTGTTTCGGTCCAAAACACCATTTGGACTTGTGTTTTCTTACAAAGTCCGGCGGGCTGAATTTAGGGTTGTAAACAACCCTAAAATCAGGATAGGTTAGGGTTTAGAGTTTAGGGTTGTAAACAACCCTAAACCCTAAGTCCGTATATGTTTTATTCGTCATTGTTAATATTTCTAAAACTCAAAATGGAAATATATAACCCCAAAAGTTAATTGTTGAACCCCAAGGGAACAACTAATTTAAATTTAAGCTCAAAGTGAAGTGATGTTTTAGAGTGATATTTGAGATTTTCCATATTATGATATTTGTGTCCATTTAAATTAGAAATGGGATATTTGGGTCCCATTAGCTTAGAATTGTGATATTTGTGGCGTTTTCTTCGTAGAGACGCAAACTCATCTTTTTACACGACCCCCAATTATATTACACAAACTCAGTTCCTGCGAAACCCTCGAAACCCCATCACAAAATATTAAAAATAAAATATCTTGAAGAAGATGAAGGGCGGAGAGACAAAGTTCTTACAAGAACTGATATTATACGCTGCTAGCGCCGCCTTTAGTTGTTTGGCTTTGTTTGTTGGTCTACGTCAGCTTGACCCAAATCGAGAAGCTTCTAAGAAAGCACTTGAAGCTAAGAAAGAGATTGCCAAGCGTCTTGGAAGACCTCTTATTCAGACCAATGCCTACGAGGTACAATTTTCTTACAACCCCTTGTGTCTCTGTGTGTGTACATGGGTTTATACTTTATAGTTAGTCCAGTTTTATGTGAACAATATACTTGTGTTGAACCTTAGTTATATATGTTGAATTTTAGGTGTTTAAATGTCGTAAGTGCGGAACGGTGAATCACTGATTTATATTGGGTGTTCTCGGTTGTAATTGTGTTTCAACTTTCAATTTTCATTTTGGTTGGTATTTAGTTAGTTCCAACCCCTGTTATCATTTGGTAATAGTTAAGTTATGTTTTAATTTTTAAGTAGGGTAAAATATTATCAATTGGACTGTTTTATGTGGTGGGAAAAATTGAATTGTATTTACGGTTATCACTTATTTTAGTAATCTAGCTTATGTATTATGTATAATGATTTACTTCATTATATGATTAGAGATGTATTGTCAAAGTAGGACGTGGGATAGAGGTTTTTTTAGTGGTGTCATGATATGTGTTAAGCTATGAATTACTGTTCTTGGAATATAGAGCAAACTAAATGGGTGATTTGATGTCAAACTATGGAACAATGGTATTTTTAAATTTTTTAAGAGGTTTAAGAGTTATGTTGAGAAGAAAAGTGGTTGTCAAACTAAAAACCTAAGAAGTGATAATGGAACAGAGTGTACCTTATCAGAATTTAACAAGTTCTGTGAACTGGAAGGTATACATCATCAACTTACTATTCCGTATACACCACAACAAAGTGGTGTATGTAAAAGAAAGAATGAATCATGATGGAGATGGCAAGGACAATGCTAAAAGAAAAAGAATTGCCAAATAAGTTTTGGGTGGAAACTGTCATACGGCTTCTTTAGAATCCATTATCTACAAAGGTCTTTAATGAATGAACACCTCTTGAAGCATGGTCTGAACGTAGACCATCCGTAAGTCACTTGAGAATATTCGGATGCATATGTTACATCTATTTGCCAAGAGAAATAAAATAACAGAAATTTGTAAAACGACGCATATGATAAAATATTATGTACTACTTTTACATATTTAAAAAGAAATTTACAGTTTAGTCGTATACATCGATAATAAAATAATTTGAAAAATCGAAAATAAAATAATTTAAGTAATGTTATTATAAATTTGTTTCATAGAATTTATTTTTCATCTTGTGATATAGATCAACAGATCAAGATAGTATTGAATCAAGTATTAACAAGCAATTAGAAAATTAGTTGTTTTTCCTAAGATTAAAAATTAATTGTAAATTCTATTGAGTGCAACTGCCACCTCCCCTCTATTCATTTTTATAGTTCAGCCTCTTCCTCCTGTGAAGGGGGACAAGTGTGTTGGCACCCGGAGCAAGAGGACTTTGTTGGTTTAGAGATCCATGTAATCCTCATTTTGAACTTGTCAAATATTGCCTTACAGGATGTAATAGCTTGTGATGTTATTAATCCTGATCACATTGATGTGGAATTTGATTCAATTGGAGGGCTGGAAAGCATTAAGCAGTCACTGCATGAAATGGTCATTCTCCCACTTTGTAGGCCGGAACTTTTTTCACATGGGAAACTTCTTGGTCCTCAGAAAGGTGTGTTGTTATATGGACCTCCCGGCACAGGGAAGACTATGCTCGCAAAAGCTATTGCAAAAGAGTCGGGGGCAGTTTTCATTAACGTAAGGATAGCAAATTTAATGAGCAAGTGGTTTGGTGATGCACAGAAACTTGGTTAGTTTATTATTTGCTTTACAACCTGAAATCTTAATTAGTTGTTTCTTCTACTTCAGTCTTTGATGGGACATGTATTCTAAATTCTATCAGGTTTTGATTCTTATGTTATCTTTTGCATTGACCAGTTTTATATTTCAACTATTTAGTTCTACAACTTTTTTTCCGCTGATTGCTCTACTTAGCTTTCGGTCTAAGGACTTCTGTCCGTGCTTTGTATAGTAGCAGGCAGCAGCTTGGCTGGTAAGGAAGAATTATAGTTGTTCATATGAGCCAGACTTGGACTTAAATTTCGAGTACTAGATTTTTTTAGAATATTTCTTGAAAAGAATTATGGTTGATCTGTGATTCTGCAGTAGTCTGTAAGGTCTTCGTATCATGTACATTAAGTTTATCCTTTCCTGTGTTCTTGTACCAAAGCTTTTATTTTAAAGTTGTTTGTTTCTATAAAAATAATTTGCAGTGGCTGCTGTTTTTAGTTTGGCCCATAAACTTCAGCCTGCTATTATATTCATTGATGAGGTCGACAGCTTTTTGGGTCAGCGCCGTTCTAGTGACCATGAAGCATTAACAAACATGAAGACCGAGTTTATGGCTTTATGGGATGGCTTCACCACTGATCGTATGTTCTCCTCACCATTTTTATTGTTATACCCTGATATAAAGTTGATCTCACAGTTTCTCTTTCCATGTCATAATTGTGTTTAGCGGCAACGGATCAGGGTCAATATAATTGGTATAATTATTACATTTTTTGAAGATATTTTTTTACTAGTTTACTCATTTCTGATATTTTATTGTAGAAAATGCAAGGGTGATGGTTCTTGCCGCCACTAATCGTCCATCAGAGCTTGATGAAGCAATACTTAGACGTCTCCCTCAGGCTTTCAAAATTGGATTACCTGATCGCAGGGGTAGAGTTGAGATATTAAAGGTTATCTTGAAGGGGGAAAGGGTGGAGAGTTCAATTGACTTTAACCACATAGCTGGGTTATGTAACGGGTATAGTGGCTCAGATCTTCTTGAGCTCTGCAAGCAGGCAGCCTATTTTCCCATCAGGGACCTCCTTAATGCTGAAAAGAGTGGACTGGAATCTTCGGTCTGTATTCTTTTCTCGTATAGTACTCTGATTCCAAAGGAATAATGTCACTAATGAAATACTACAATAAATGTGGCTTGCTGGAGCACAAATTATTAACTTTTCCCATTGGTTGCAGGTCAAGTAGATTTATTCCCCATAGATTCATTTCAAACTGGTGTACGAAACTACTAATAACTTATAAAAAGTCTAATGACAAACGATCTTAAAAGCCTTGACATTCTTTTGGCAACCATCCTGTTTAGGAATTTCCACCTACCTCTGTGTAATCATTCATTTTAATATTCAGCGCTTGATGTCCTAAAGCGGCTAAATCATGAGGTAGGATAAGTTGGTACTTAGAGATTTAGTGTTGTTTCAGAACTATCATAGGTTGCTCAGTTTGCCTTGGCATAGTGCCAAATAGGTCTTGATTATAATAAATTAATAATAAAATTACGTTAGATTGCATATTAATATAAAACAATGGGGATTTGTTCACTTGTACTTGTAAATGGGACTCTAGAGATTAGATTGTACAGGTTGGAGATATGTATGTCCGTTGTCCAAGCCAATCCAACACTGTTATACATTAAATCAAATTATGCAGTTTGTCAGGGATGCGACCAGGAGGACACAGGAGTGGCAATGTCCGACACATATCCGATGTGTCCAAGACTGAGATGCAACCCTCTGGGAACTGTCTCGCTGCGTAGGGTCTTGTTGAATTGCTAATGTTGTTAAGTACTTAAGTATAATCTTTTGAATTTTGCCGAATCATTAAAATTGTTCCCAAAAAAAAATTTATTTTATTTTTTATTTGTTGGAGAGGGAAATGTTCAATGAGTTTATTGTTTTGCCGTGTTCCTCTTTTACGAGTCTTTAGTATATGCAGAATGTTGGAGCGGGAAATGTTTAATAAGTTTATTGTTTCTTCTTACCATGTTCCTCTTGACGAGTCCTCAATATGTGCATTGTATTTTCAGGAACCCAGGCTATTGTCACAATCAGATATCGAGAAGGTTCTTGCGTCAAAAAGAAAAACAAAGGCTGCTGCTAGTGAATACACAAGGGCGAGTTCACAATTGCCAGGATTGTCAGGCTCAGACAATAGGGAGCCGGATGATTATCAAGTGCGAGCTGCAATTAGTGAGCTATCTAAGCTTATGATGTCCCAAGTTATAAATATTCAGACGGAGGACCAAGATCCCTGAGGTTTTATTTATTTTGCTTGTATTTGGAATGGCAAAGATCGCCATTTAACAACTATCAAGGAAAGAATTTTATATGTGCTGGTACCAGACAGTACGAGTTTTGTAAATACATCTGCATGAAACTCTATTATCTTCCAGTATTTCGGAGTTCTGAATAATTTGAACAGTTGACACGTTATCAGTTTAATATTGTTGCATTTTAAAATAAAATTAGTGTCAATTTTGTGTACAAGTAACAACTTATACTTGCATAGCTTTCTACAAACGAACTTGTCAGTTTTTGTAGTATAAAACTGAAATTTGAATCAGTTTGGCTCTGAAAGTTGTTTTTTTTTTTTTGGGATCTGTTACAACTGAAGTTAGGACTGCAATGGTGTTGTATCTAATGGTTATCACGTACTTCTGATACGAAATTTTTGCAGTAACGTAGATGGACTATGCTGAAGGAAACAAATTGTTCATGGTTTGACATTACTTGAATGGTTGTCCTTGTAGCTGATGATGCAGTAGGTAAAGCATCACTAGCATGTTTTTCTTCCTGGTGGTGGGGTGTTATGCCTTACATGGTTATTGGTGATTACAACGATATGCTAGTGCGTGTTAGCACACATGATTTGAAATTTTACTTCCCCAGTCGTTTACGGGCAGCTGAATGTTGGCCATTTGTAACTATGTTTTAAGAATGCCAAAATTTCTTTAGATGTAATAAAAATAACATGGTTAATACATTCTGGATAGCATCTTTATATTTTCAATTTCCTTAATTAGGGTGTCAACTGAAATTTTGTTTGGCCATCTGCAGAATGTGGCCTGTATCATAGACATTTTATAAGTTGTGATCATTTGTAAGCTAATGTAGTTGAAATGCCATTACAATATCAAAGTTATTCCGCAAGCAAATGCTATAGTTCCCAAAACGGATCTCAAATACGAGGAACCATTAATTTATCGTAAAACGAGTTCAGAATGTCTACTCTGATCCAAAGAAACCCAAAGTTCATTTTGAGATGTGATAGATGTAATACTGTATATGATCTAATAAACAAGTCTCTTTCTTATTATTAAGAAGAGGAGTTAATACAATAATACAATCTTAGGAGGTTCTCTCCTTAGTCTCATTTTCCAACCCCCAATAATGATGGGGTTGGGGGGTATTTATAGGGATAACCTAATTGGGCCTATTACAAAGTGGGCCTATATACAAACTAATAGTTAAGTCTTGTTTGAGAAGTGGGCTATGGCCCAACATTTGTCCCCCCCCTTTTGTTGGAAGCTATATCTTTAGATTTGCGTAGGCCCTGAAACATGAGAAGGAAAAGAAAAGAAAAGAAAAGAAAGTAAAATATGATACAAAATTCCATTAAGTAAAATTCGATAATTACCTCCGGTACGCTGAGAAAGGGATTTGGTAAAAAAGAAAAAATCAAGTAAATGAAGTAAAGCATTAAGCTGTTTTGTTTTGTATTTTTATTAATTATACGGAACCCGGTTCCCAATTGCGGCGTTTCAATTTCCCAAGTCACTCAGGGGGTCTCTTTTCTTTTCTGTGGCGGTTGCAGGGTTGTTACTTTTACTTTACCTTTCGCTTACGCAGGTGTGTATCTCTCTTCTCTGTTCACTCTCTTTTTTACTTTTTGGCAATTCGTATTTCATAACTTTGGGTCATGTCTATTCCTTCGCAAGAATCGGAGGCCACAATTAGTACTGGTTTAGACAAACACCCCTCAATGAATGAACTTCTTGATCCCCCTATTAACTTAGATCACCTAGAACTTCCCGATGCCGAGATTAGTTCCGGCTTTAGTTCTTCTGGGGGTGGTGGTGAGGCTCACGCTTCTCCACCGTTGAGTCCTGGGACGGTGGCGGAGCGCGAGAAGACGGTCGAGGAGGCCTTTGTTGCCGGTCGATTAGAGTTTAGGGATAACGTCAGTCTCAACCTATCGAGTATTTTTTCTAATCCCTCAATACGGGTAGACATAAATAAGAGTTGGGTCGACCTGACAGTAGGGGGTTATCGTTGCGAGGTTCCTAACCCAGACGACCGGATATGGAGTATGCCCGAGCTCGGGATGCATGGGATTCCCCTCGTCCACTTCGAGTATGGGCTGCGCCTACCACTTCATCCCTTTTTCCTTTGTATTTTTGAAGCTATTGGTTGTGGGGTAGCTCAAATGACCCCTAACGCTATTGCGCAAATAAGCGGGTTCATAGCTCGCTGCGCTGAGGTTAATAGATTACCCTCTTTAAATTTGTTTTTCTCAATTTATAGTATCCACTACACCAATGGCCAAGTGTATTTTTATAAGCGGGCTGGGGTTCGACTTGTGGATGTTAAGTCGTCAAATCATGGTTGGCATGGGAAATGGTTGTTTTGGTACGGGAAAGACCTTGAGTTCGTGCCCTCTTGTCGGGCTGTGCCTAGGGCTACTGTCGACCTTTTAAACGGTTTGAGTAAGTATGATGCCGCCTTCTTAAAAACTTTTTTAGGGTCCTGGTCGCCATATACCTGGTCGCAGTTGAAAGATGAATCTTTCCTAGAAACTCATGATCGTAAGGCTATCTTTTTGCTTAACATTATTTCGTTGTCCTATGTGCCGGTGTTACTTACTGACCTCTTTTTTGTTGGCACTTATTTGTTTTCAGTTTCAGGTCGATCTTTGCGACAGGTGTTAGACGGTGGTCTAAAGGACGAGATGGAGAAAGCTTTGATGTTGCTTGCTAAAAGACCCCGCTCACAGCTCCCGCGAAGTAATGCCGAGACTACTCCGGGTGGCAGTGGTTTGGGAGAGGGTGTTGCTCTGGATGCGGCTGTAGAGACTGTGCCTGTTGTAGACATTAGTGAAGAGGTTGGCCTGGATCATGATTCGAGCGTTGAGCTGGTGGCCCGCAATCGGAAGAGGTCGCGCGTTGATATGGTGGGCGATGTTTCAGAGCGGGTCATTGCTCGACGTGGGCAGGACGCGCCAAGGCCTGGGGTGGCGAAGTCGTTGACAATCACCGGGCTACGGGGTGCTGACCGTCCTCCCGCTCTTCAACCTGAGACGGCCGCAGAATCAGCTCGCTTCGAGATCCATCCCTACGAACGTTGGACTGCGGGGTCCCATACGCTGTTGCGAGTATGTCTGGTTCTCTTGTCAATAACGGGTTTTAGTGTGGGTTGGTTGTATAATGTTTGTTTTGAGCTTACCCTCCGTTGGCAGGTTTTTGGAGCGTTCGACCTCCCGCAGGATTTTAGCTCGTACGTGGACCGTGCTCGGAGTGAGGTAGCAGATCGTTGTTTGACTCGTGTCGGACGGGTAATTTATTTAACTTAGCTCCCTATCAACTTTATGGTGCTTATTATGCTGTCATGGGTTTCAAGTCCTAAGTTCACTCCTGTTTTTGGTGTTTCAATTCTTAGCCGATATGACACACATCGTTCGTGAGTACCGAGCCGATGTTGATGGCCAGTGGAGAAATGAATCGCTGCGAGAGATGGGTGTGCTCAAAGAACAGCGAGCTGCGGCCGATCAGCGGGCTACGGATGCTGAGAAGCGTGTTGGGGAGTTGTCCACCGAAGTCAAGGGGTTATCCGCTGAGCTAGAGAACTCGAAGGTGGAGAATAGCAAGGCTGCCCAAACAATCGGAGGACTATCCAGTGAGTTAGAGAGAATGAAAGGGTTGTTGGAGGAAAAACAGAAGGAGAGTGATGACATGAAGTCGGAGTTGGAGCGTTGTCGTAGTGATAAGGAGGTCCTTGCCAAGAAGGTTGACAGTCTGGAGATTGAGGTGGAGAAGGGGACCGTGGAGATCGCGAATGGGCTTGAAGAGGGGTATGGTCGTTGTTATGCCAGGGCGGTCGCTGCTGGACTGGATATGACGGGCCATACTTTCGATGATTTTTGTGCAGACTTAGCGCAACCTTCCCAGGACGCGAATCATGAGGAAATGCCTAATTGAAGGCGGGGAATGCCCCGTGGTTTTGTATCCGCCATTTTCCTAACTTCAGTTTCTCTCTTTAACATTTTTGTAAACTTTATGTGAAACCTTTCGGGTCTTTGATTTTCATGAGGGCTTAACGATGTTGATTTTATCATGATGTTATTCTCGAATAGTCTGGTCTATTCTGCTATTCTGCTAACTGTATTATTTCCTACTAGGCGTTTTATACCTACAATGTGAAATTGTATTCTACGATAGGCTTAAACCTTGGCCCGCGGCAATTTGTGTAGCTAAGTAATCGTTAAATTTTGAGTCGCCTTAAGCATTGTTAGTGGTGACTTGGGAACATATGTCCTTGGGGATTTTTATAGTTTGGACGGTATTGATGTAATGTAATCTATTCTGGTTTTCATTCGACTATGTCCAGTTTTGTTATTGTAGTTGCTAGCAAATGTTTATTATCCACTTGGTGGTTTCGGCATTTACAGAGGTTTGAATGTGCCCCTTGCTTATCCGTGTGAATGTAGCTCAGGATTCTCTAGTAATAGTCCTTATAAACATATCCTCGACTGGACTTAATCTGGGAATAACTTAATAATAATGGTAATGTGTTCAAAGCAACATTGCACCTGTCCTTGATCTGGACTTAATTTATCAGTAGATTACACCACTGTAAAGAAATATTCTTAGCAAAAAGGAGTCTGTCTTTAATTATGCATAATTTAAAGGTAGTTTGATAATTCCCCAGGGATGTGTGAATCTGCATCTGGTTACTGGAAGAACTTCTTTAGATGGATTGCATTCCATGTGTTCTTTATTGGCTCACCATTGAGCTGAGAGAGTTCGTAGGTTCCTGGTCGAAGAACCTTGGAGATTTTGTACGGTCCTTCCCATGGTGCTTTAAATTTCCCAGTGACTGTGGGTTGAGATGAAGCAGATTCTCGTAAGACCAGATCATTTACCTGAAAGTTCTTTATCTTTACCTTTTTATCAAAGTACTTGGCCACTTTTGCCTGGTAGCGTGCAGCGGCCAGGTTGGCCTCGTTTCTGACCTCCTCCAACAGGTCGTTGTCGAGATGCAGTCCTTCCAACGAGGCATCCGTGGTGAAAGAGTCAACTCTGGGAGAATTTAGGCTCGTTTCTAGAGGGATGACAGCATCCGTTCCATACGCCAGTCTAAAGGGGGTGTCACCTGTCGAGGACCGAGGTGTGGTCCTGTATGACCATAGCACGTTCGGGAGTTCATCCGCCCATGAGCCAGGCTGTTCTTGAAGTCGTTTTTTGAGCCCTTGGAGAATGATCCTGTTGGTCACTTCTACTTGCCCATTGGCCTGGGGATAAGCTACCGAAGCCTTTGAGTGTTTGATGTTGAGGTCGCG
The DNA here is from genome assembly GCA_030848705.1 of Heracleum sosnowskyi. Classification (NCBI taxonomy): domain Eukaryota; kingdom Viridiplantae; phylum Streptophyta; class Magnoliopsida; order Apiales; family Apiaceae; genus Heracleum; species Heracleum sosnowskyi. Next base: position 19,373,478 of record CM061237.1, read on the forward strand.
CAACACCGTTTCAAATTTCTCACCTACGAACTGAGTTCCATTGTCGGTAATGACAGACCGAGGTACTCCAAAGCGGAAGACGATGAACTCCATGAAAAATTCGATCATTTCTTTTTCCCGAATGCGAGCTAAGGGTTTAGCTTCAACCCATTTAGTGGCGTAGTCGATAGCAACAACTAGATATTGAAACTGACCCCTTACCTTTGGTAGCGGTTCCACTATGTCGATTCCCCATTGGAAGAAAGGGCATGGGCAAAGGATTGGTGTCATCGCTTGCGAAGGGGCGTGGCTGACCGATCCATAAATTTGGCAAGGTTCACATTTTTGAACATAGGCTTCGCAGTCTTTCCTCATTGTGGGCCAGTATAAGCCTTGCCTAATTATTTTCAGTACTAGGTTCTTTCCGCCCATGTGTTCCCCGCATATGCCCGTGTGTACTTCCAGGATGGCGAGTTGGGACTCGACCGGCCCTAGGCATCGGAGGAGTGGCTCTGTTAGAGCTCGTCGATATAGCTTGGACTCTAGCACGCAGTAGTTGCGGGCTCTGAACATGACCGAGCGAGCTTCTTTCTTGTCCTCTGGGAGCTTGTTGTCCATGATATAGTCTAAGAATGGTGTTCGCCAATCAGGGGATATCGCGATTTCGGCGACAGGGAGCTCATGAATCGCCGGGGTCGAGAGCTCCTCGACATATATAGGATGAGAGTTTACCAGGTCTTTTGACGAAGCTAATTTAGAAAGCGCATCGGCCCACTGATTTTCAGCTCTATCAACATGCAAAATATTCCACGATGTGAAGGTTTTCAAGAGCGAGTGGGCTTTGTTCAAGTAGGACATCATCCTGTCGTTATGGGTTTTGAATTCGCCAACAATCTGCTTAACTACAAGCTGGGAATCACTGAATATGTCTATGACTGTTGCTTCCAATTCTTTTGCCAATTTCAATCCTGCTATGAGAGCTTCATATTCTGATTCATTGTTGGTGGCTTCGAATGAGAATTTAATTGCCTGTTGGACTTGGAAGCCTTCAGGGCTAACCAGAATGATTCCTGCCCCACTGACTCCAGTTTTGGATGAGCCGTCTACATACAGAGACCATGAACGAGGTGGAGTGGGATTCACCTCGTCAGGTGGGTTGTGCTCAGTGGAGAACTGACACTCTGCCACAAAATCAGATAATGCTTGAGCCTTCATCGCTGTTCGTGGTTTGTATTCAATGTAAAATTGGCCTAGCTCAACGGTCCATGCCGCGAGACGTCCAGTCATGTCTGGTTTGTGCAAAATGCGCTTCAAGGGTTGGTTGGTCATGACTTGAATCACCCGCCCCTGGAAATAATGTCGAAGTTTTCGACTTGCTATTACGAGGGAGAATACTAACTTTTCGATTTGGGGATATCGCGTTTCAGCGTCACGGAGCGTGTGGCTGATATAGTAAATTGGCGATTCCTTCCCTTCATTGGACTTAACCAAGACGGCGGCGACGTTAGCGTCAGAAGCGGTGAGGTAGATTCGCAATGGTTCACAGGGGTTTGCTTTAGTCAACACGGGCGGGGTGGATAAGAACTTCTTGAGCTCAGCCAGAGCTTCTTGACATTTATCACTCCAGTCAATTTTGGATGTCTTAGCTGACTCTTTTATCACCTGGAAAAAGGAGGCACATCGTTGAGAGGATTGGGGGATGAACCTCCTCAAGGCGGCGATGCAACCTGTCAACACTTGGACTTCCTTCAGAGTGGATGGGCTTTTGATATCCATTATATTGCTTTGATTTGGGAAGGATCGGCCTCAATGCCCCGCTGTGTGATCAAGAAGCCCAGAAATTTGCCTGTTGTGAGGCCGAATGAACATTTCGCTGGATTAAGTCGCATGTCGTGAAGACGAATTGCCTGAAATGTTTCTCTCAAGTCATCAACGTGGTGGGATGCCCTTTGGGACTTGGTGATCATGTCGTCGACGTAGACTTGCATATTTCGACCAATTTGCGAGGAGAAAATGGTATCCATCATCTGTTGAAATGTCGCTCCTGCGTTGATGAGTCCAAAAGGCATATTCTTGTAGCCAAACACTCCTCTGTGCGTGATGAATGCAGTTTTCTCCCAGTCTTGACTGTCCATTTTGATTTGATTATACCCTGAGAACGCATCCATAAATGACATGAGCTCGTGGCCAGCTGTTGCATCAATCAGTTGGTCAATGTTCGGTAAGGGGTAGAAATCCTTGGGGCATGCTCTATTGAGGTCTGAATAGTCAACGCACATGCGCCACGTGCCGTTACTTTTCTTTACCAAAACCGCATTGGCGATCCACGTAGGAAACTGAACTGGTTCAACAAATCCTGCTGCGAGTAAGCGATCCAATTCGGCGTCTATGGCCTGCTTCTTCTCTTCTGAAAAAGTTCGTCGCTTTTGCTTCACAGGTCGGACAGGTGGGTCGATGTGTAGTGAATGGCGAGCTACGACTTCCGGAATTCCTGGCATGTCTGAAGGGTTCCAGGCGAAAATATCGGCAAACTCGCGAACGAGATGAATGATATCCTGGCGTAATGGATTTCGGAGTCCCCTTCCGATTTTAAATTTTTTGTCCGGGTTTCCTTGTTCAACCTCGACCTCTTCTGTATCTTCCATAGGAACACATGTGGGGACCAGTGGGGTTTCGATAATATCGTTTGGGTCAATTTCCATGACTTGGTTGATGGAGGAGTCGTCCGGGTGTTTGTGCCGCGGGATGACTGCTGATAAGTAACATTGTCGTGCAGCCGCTTGGTCGCCCACAACCTCGCCTATGCCGAACTCGGTTGGAAATTTCATTTTTAGATGAGGAATTGACGTGATGGCCTTAAGGGCTGTTAACGTAGTTCGACCCAGGATGGCGTTATAGCTTGACGCTGCATTGATGACATGAAACTTCACTACCTGCCAAGTTTGACATGGAGATGTGCCGAATAAGACAGGCAAATCAACGGTGCCAACGACCTTCACCTCATTTCCCGTGAATCCATACAGGGGGATGTTGACATTTTCCAGCTTGCGATCACCTATGTTCATTCGTGAGAAAGCATGGTGATATAGGATGTCGACGGAACTGCCGTTGTCAATCAGTATCTTTTTCACAGTATTCGTGCCTACTTTGGCGGTGATAACCAGGGCGTCTTGATGGGCTTCGATTAGCCCTGACGGGTAGTCGTCATCTGAAAAGGAGATAGTCGGTGTTGGGTTGCGTCTTGGCTTCTTTGGGGCCTCTGGGTTGATAGAAAATACCTCACGGGCGTATGATTTTTTGGAGTTATTAGATGTGCCCCCGGCGGAATGTCCCCCTGCGATGACATCAATGACTCTGTCGAGGTCATGGTTACGCGAGGTGGGGTGGCTGTTATCGTCAATGAAATGGACGAGTTGTCCTCGACGAATTTTGCCTTCAATGAACGAGCTAAGTTGAAAACAAGATTCTGTTGTGTGGCCGGTATCCTCATGGTACTCGCAATATCGGGAGCTGGGAGGTCGTCCTGGCTTCATTGGCCTTGGAGGACGGTAATCAGGTTCTGTTTTAAGAATTGCAAGTATAGTTGCCTTATCGGCATTAAGCTTGGTGAATTCCTTTTCACTGCGATCCCGTGGCTTCCATGCTCTATCTACTTTGTCGCTTCTCTCCGTTTTTTCTGGCAATGAAGGTCGGTGATCATGGGAGCGGGATTGGGAGTCATATCCGCGCCTTGCATTGTTTTGGGGAGATCGTCGTCGTGGACTTCGACTTCGTTCCCTTTTTTGAGAGAATCGTCGGGGGACTGAATGCTCCCCACGGCTTCTTGTAATGTCATTCGATGCTCAATGATTTGAAATGCTGTCTGGAGAGTGCGAGGATTCTTCTCGAAGAATTCCTCTAGCAAGAGTGCATGTCGGTGCTTGTCAATGCCAGCGGCAAGATAGTTGATGGCGAGCTCCTCGATTAAGTTGGGAATGTCGGCGACCTCGGCTCGGAAGCGAGCTAGAAAGTCTCGTAAAGACTCGGAGTGTCGCTGTCGTATGGTCATCAACGATGCAGTTATCTTACCCCCTTTATAGTTACTGGAGAAACGGCTTTGAAACTTGCTTTTCAAGGTGTGCCAGGAATCAATGGAGAGTGGTGGTAAATTACTATACCATCGTAGTGTTGTGCCCTTTAAGCATGTGGAGAAGAACTGGCATCGGGCGACTTCGGAATGGCCAAAGAAGGCCATTCGCCCGTCAAAGGTATTTAAGAATCCGATAGGGTCACACGACCCATCAAAGTAATCTAAAGCTGGAGTTTTCAAATTTCTATCGATCTTGGCGATCTCAATCGATCGGGACAAGGGGCTTTCCGTGGAGACGGGTAGTCCCGAATGGTTTTTTATGTAATCTTGGCATTCGGCGAGATCATTCTGTATTTTAGCGATGTCCTCTGGGCGAAATGACTCGCACGAATCACTTCGCCATGAGGAATCATTTGCTGACGACGTCATGCGTCGCTTTGGAGGTGGTCGGGAGCATTGGGATTCGCTGGATATATCTTTATCGAGGTCATAATCTTCTTCATAAACTTCATCCAATTGCCGATGGGGATCCTTGTTGCGCCGCGAGATCGTCGTCTGCTGCAACTCGCGCTGCAGACGTCGAATCTCCCTATGTTTCTCTAGGCGTGCCTCCAACAAACATTTTTGCTCCTCCAAATACGCCAGTTCGTCGTCTGACCCTGCGAACTCCTCAAAGCGGTGAGTCTGCACCGGTTGCTTCCTTTGTTTCCGCATCTTAAGCAAGTGCAGACGCACATCGCTTGTTAGCACTTTCTTGCCTGTGGGAGTCATTACCTGCAATCGTGTGTCAACGGGGGGTCCAGGGGATCCCTCGTCTTGGTTATCTGTGGGGGGAAACAACTCCCGAGGCTGCAACACAGGAGGCAGTTGTGTCCCTTCCCGGCGAGGTATTGTAACCACCTCGTTTGTGTCACCAATTTTAGAGATAAGTGGTTCACTGTCCTCCATATCGATTGGATCTAAAGAAAAAAGAGCTCCTTCTAGCGCCAAATGATAGATGTAATACTGTATATGATCTAATAAACAAGTCTCTTTCTTATTATTAAGAAGAGGAGTTAATACAATAATACAATCTTAGGAGGTTCTCTCCTTAGTCTCATTTTCCAACCCCCAATAATGATGGGGTTGGGGGTATTTATAGGGATAACCTAATTGGGCCTATTACAAAGTGGGCCTATATACAAACTAATAGTTAAGTCTTGTTTGAGAAGTGGGCTATGGCCCAACAGTAAAGCATCACTAGCATGTTTTTCTTCCTGGTGGTGGGGTGTTATGCCTTACATGGTTATTGGTGATTACAACGATATGCTAGTGCGTGTTAGCACACATGATTTGAAATTTTACTTCCCCAGTCGTTTACGGGCAGCTGAATGTTGGCCATTTGTAACTATGTTTTAAGAATGCCAAAATTTCTTTAGATGTAATAAAAATAACATGGTTAATACATTCTGGATAGCATCTTTATATTTTCAATTTCCTTAATTAGGGTGTCAACTGAAATTTTGTTTGGCCATCTGCAGAATGTGGCCTGTATCATAGACATTTTATAAGTTGTGATCATTTGTAAGCTAATGTAGTTGAAATGCCATTACAATATCAAAGTTATTCCGCAAGCAAATGCTATAGTTCCCAAAACGGATCTCAAATACGAGGAACCATTAATTTATCGTAAAACGAGTTCAGAATGTCTACTCTGATCCAAAGAAACCCAAAGTTCATTTTGAGATGTGATAATGGAGACCCGGAAGAACACTTGAGTTATTTTGATCAAATAGCCCTTTTCTATGGTTACCGGGACTTAACATGTTGCAGATTCTTTGCTTCCACCTTAAGAGGAAGTGCACAACGATGGTTTTGTAGGCTTCCTCCCAGGACCATTGACACATGGGCCGATTTCAAAAAAGCCTTTCTGAATAAGTTTAAGGCAAATCAACCACATGAAGTGCACACTGTCTTCCTTGAGACCATAGCCCAAAAGAGCGGAGAGACACTTGAAAGTTATCTAAAGAGGTTCAAGGAGGCGGTAAACAAAGTGGTGTCAGTGAATGAGACGGAAGCGTTAGTGCATCTAAGAAGGGGTCTAGACCCTTATGATTGTGAAAGATACATTTTCAAGCTCATGGAACACAAGCCCACTACGCTAGCCAGAGCATATGAATTGGCTTCTTACTTCATCACTGAGACGGAGGCCATGAGAGTCATGAAACAAACAAGGAATCCTCCCCAACCAAAGCCTTACTTCCAGAAGGAACGTTTCACTTTCCACCACACTCAGAGGCCCGTCCAGGAGCACCAAGTCCAAACCACACATGGTCCTGCCGTGTCAAGGCAAAAACCCGTCTTCGACAAGTCGAGGCTCTCTTCTTCCACCTCATCAAGGCCGGCACGGAAACCTGAACCAGAGTGGACAACCTTGAGCATGCCTAGAGCACATATCTTACGGGAGATACAAAACAAACCTTTCTACCAGGCACCTCAACCGCTTTGGACAGCCCCGGGTGACAGAGACTCCACTAAGCACTGTGAATATCATGCCACTCATGGACATACCACAGAGAATTGTCTCTCTCTCAAACACTACCTCGAGAGGTTGGTCCGTCAAGGACTCATTAACCAATACCTTCCCCGGCAAATTACGAGCGGGAACAACTCGAATACTCCTTCCACTTCTCAAGCCAACAAAGGCAAGAACATTGTCAATGTGGTTATTGGAGGAACACAATCTCCCCCACGAGCTTCGGGAACTCAAGAAGTGTTAATGATATCAGAGAAAGACATGATGGGAGATGTTATCACTTTTTCTAACGCTGACCTGGAGGGAGTCAATCCTTACAATACTGAAGCTTTGGTGGTCACGGTAGAAACACGAGATAATGTGGTCAAGAAGGTCTTGATTGATAATGGCTCCTCGGTGGATATAATTTTCACGCACTGTTGGGAAAGGCTGAAGTTGGAAGATAAGTTGGAAGAATGTCGAGAGGAGGCACCCCTTTACGGTTTTGGCCACAATGCAGTCCCCATAGCGGGAATAGTGAAGTTGCCTATACTCTTCGGGACAGCCCCGAAGCAAGTTCGCCATTTTATCAAGCTTTATGTGGTCAACACGCCGTCTTCTTATAATATGATCTTGGGAAGGCCGACTCTGACTCGCTTGAGGGCCATAACCTCCACTACCCACCTAAAAATGAAGTTCCCCACCATTGCAGGAATTGGAGAGATTAAAGGAGATACAGAGGCTTCAAAGTATTGCTATGGTTCCGCCCTCAACCTTGCTCAGACTGACCCAAGTAACCTAAGAAGGGCGCGAACAACTCAGCGGAAAAGGGAGAAAAGGAAGAGGCATCTCGAACACCAACGAAACCAAAGGAAGAGGACCAGGGATGTCCAAGTAGTGGAAGCCACAAATGATCAGAACATGGAAGAATTAGAGCAGCGAATGGATGCCAACTTGAGAAAATGTTTACAGAAAGATGAAGTGCCCATTGTGACACCCGCAGTAGAAACAGAAAAGATCGAATTGGTACCCGGAGACGGGACGAAGCGAATTAGCATTGGTGCCGGTCTCGACTCGGTATTCAAGGAAGGATTGATAAAATTATTGCGAGAGTATGCCGACATTTTTGCTTGGAGCCCAAAGGAGATGCCTGGACTTGATGAGTCCGTAGCCATGCATAAATTGAATGTTCACAAAGATGCCATCCCAAAAATGCAAAAGAGAAGGAATGTTGCTCCAGATAGGCAGAAAGCAATTGATGAAGAGATAGACAAAATGCTAGACGCTGATCTCATTTGTGAAGTTACTTACCCGGAATGGGTAGCTAATGTGGTCTTGGTAAAGAAGGCTAATGGCAAGTGGAGGGTTTGTGTCGACTACACTGATCTTAATGCTGCATGTCCAAAGGATCCTTACCCTCTTCCAAGCATCGATCAACTAATTGATGCCACTACGGGTCACCTCATGCTAAGTTTTATGGATGCCTTTTCGGGATATAATCAAATCAAGTTAGCACCAGAAGATAGAGAGAAAACATCTTTCATCACTCATCGAGGGGTTTATTGTTACAAGGTCATGCCTTTCGGCCTTATCAATGCTGGAGCAACGTATCAAAGGATGATGAATAAAATCTTTGCTGGGCAACTTGGTAGAAACATGGAGGTATATGTTGATGATATAATTGTTAAATCTTTGCTATTAAACACTCACCTTGCAGATTTGAAGGAATGTTTCGAGAAGTTACAAGCACATAACATGAAGCTCAATCCGGACAAGTGTACATTTGCCTTGGAGGCAGGAAAGTTCTTAGGTTTCTTGGTGAGTCAAAGAGGAATAGAGGCTAATCCAGAGAAAATTCAAGCAATATTGGACATGCACCCTCCCAAGACAATTCGTGATGTCCAAAGACTAACAGGAAGGTTGGCCGCCTTGAGAAGATTCATATCAAAATTAGCAGAGAGATGTCTACCTTTCTTTGATACTCTAAGGGGAGCAACAACTACAAAGACTATCAAGTGGACTCCCGAATGTCAAATCGCTTTTGATGAGTTGAAGGCATATCTCTCATCTCCACCTTTGCTAGCAACAGCCGCTCCATCCGAGCCTTTGTCCATCTATTTGTCGGCATCAAATGCGGCAGTGGGGGCCGTCTTGATTAAGGAAGATGATGAGGGACAAAAACCCATCTATTATGTTAGTCAAGTATTGAAGGACGCGGAAACTCGTTACCCCCCTGTGGAGAAGTTTGCCTATGCCCTTGTCACTGCAAGCAGAAAATTAAGGCATTGCTTCCAAGGGAGAGAGATCAAGGTTGTCACCAATCACCCTTTGAAAAAGCTTCTACACAAGCCAGACCTTTCAGGACGATTGATTAATTGGGCTGTGGAGTTAAGTCAATTCTCTATCTCTTATGAGCCAAGGAAAGCAATCAAGGCTCAAGCTCTTTCAGATTTCATTGTAGAATGTTCATTTGGTAACAAAGAAAAGATCCCCTCTCTGGAGGACAATTCACCCGCCAAAGAGCCTCTCCCTCCTCCAAACCCAACATGGAAACTCTTTGTGGATGGATCTTCCACCTCGGCAAGGAGTGGATCAGGCCTTATCTTGATTAGCCCCGAAGGGTTCCAAGTGATGCAAGCCATAAGGTTCACTTTCAAGGCTACCAATAATCAAGCTGAGTATGAAGCACTCATTGCAGGTCTCAACTTGGCACGTAGTCTCCAAGTCCAACACCTCTCCATTTTTAGTGATTCCCAAATCGTGGTAAGGCAAACCACTGGGGATTATGCTACAAAAGACATCATTCTCACCAAGTACCAAGCTTTGGTTAGATCCCTTCTCTCTTTCTTTGCTAGCCACACACTTGTTCAAGTGGATAGAGAAGACAACACTATTGCGGACTTGCTTTCCAAGCTTGTAGAATCTGAAAAGGATCACCTAGATGGTTCCGTCTATTTTGAAGAACTAAAAGTGCCAGCAATTGAAGGACAACAAATCATGGAAATTGGCACGGAAGACTCTACTTGGATGACACCCATCATCGACTACTTGAAAGATGGAATTCTACCAGAAGACTCTACCAAGGCCAAACAACTCCGCTCTCAAGCTGCCAAATACTTCATTCAAGATGACACCCTCTATAAAAGAACTTTTGATTCTCCTATCCTAAAATGCGTCGACCCTGACGAAGCCTTGTATTGTATGAGAGAAGTCCACGAGGGAATATGTGGAGATCATATGGGAGGAAAAGCTCTGGCTCACAAAATTCTACGACAAGGATACTTTTGGCCTACTTTGGCTAAGGATTGCCAAGCTTTCGTTAAGAAGTGTACACAATGCCAACTCTTCAGCAATGTTCCTAAACAAGCACCTGCCTTGCCTTCTTCCATCTTATCCCCCATTCCCTTTGCCATGTGGGGAATAGATATCATGGGACCTTTCCCAAAAGCTAAGAATGAATTGCAATATGTGATGGTAGCGATTGATTATATGACTAAGTGGGTTGAAGCTAAGGCTCTAAGGAATATCACCCAAGAGGATGCTATAAGATTTGTCAATGAAAACATAGTCACAAGATTTGGAATCCCAAGGATAATGGTGTCGGACAATGGAACTCAATTTGTTGGTTCAAAGTTCGTGAAATTTCTTTCAGAAAGAGGGGTGAAACATAAGAAAGCTTCGGTGTGTCACCCTCAAAGCAACGGGCAAGTGGAAGTCACAAACCGCACTATCGTGCGAGGTCTTGAGAAAAGGCTCCAAACATCCAAGAAGAAATGGCCCGAAGAACTTCCTAATGTGTTGTGGGCTTACCGAACATCAGCTAGAAGCAGTACTAAGGAAACCCCTTACAAATTAGCCTTCGGCACTGAAGCCCTCCTCCCAGTAGAAGTAGGCTCACCCTCCTACCGAGTCTTAAACTTCGATGAAGAAGCTAACACAGAAGGCCTCCGTGACAACATCGAACTCCTTGATGAAGTCAGAGATGATGCGGTGCAAAGAATGGATACATATAAAGAGAAAACTAAGGAATACTTTGCCAAGAAGACAAGGATCCGAAAATTTGAAGAAGGAGATTTGGTGTTGCGGGCAACGGAGGCCTCAGACCCGCGCCATACGGGGAAACTCATGCCTAAATGGGAAGGTCCATACAAGGTGAAACAAGTGCTACGTCCAGGATCATACAAGTTGGAAAGGTTGGATGGAACCGAAGTAAACAACACATGGCATGGAGACAAGCTGCGAAAATATTATACCTAAGGGTAGTTTGTTCCCTATCACTACAAAGAAGTGTGGAAGGCGTAATTCTATAAGCCTCCACAACAAATTATCTATGTTTTTAGTACTTTTTCAATCAAAGGCTCATGTACCTGTCTGCCATGAATGAAATTTCCTTTTTCCGGTCACAATATGTTATACATTTACATTATCTCAGACACAAGTCATACTCGTTCAGACACAAAGCGAAGAAAATACCTCAGACACAATTGCAACACCTCCGACACAATTATCTCAGACAAAATTTAGTAAATTATGTTATCACATGAGTTTTATACAGACACAAGGCGGACGAAACCGCCACAGAAACAAATAACTTATCTCTGACACAAGTAACAATACTTCAGAAACAATTACGTGCAACATATTACCTAAGGAGAATTATTCAAACACAACATAAATACTTTTACGACAACTTTCATGAAATGCATTTTTTCCGAGTTTTATTTAGTCAAAAGAAGGATGCGGGTAAGAAACTCCAACATCATAAAATAGTTCAGCGTGATACAACTACAAATGAAAAAGTACAAGTACAAGAGCATTTTGACATGAGAAAACACTAAGTCATAATACACTAACTAATCAGAAGAAGGAGCATGTCACGGGGGCGGATGTGCCTTCCTACGAACATAAGCCTCCCTCCGGGCTTTCATCCACTCCATAAAGAAAACATCGAAGTCATCTTTTGGCCGTCTGAGATCATCCCTAAAAAACTCTCGGCAACAAGCAACGATAAGTGGAGCCATCTTCTGGCTCTCAGCACCAACTATCTCCTTAAAGACACTAGTCCCTCGGAAGGCTGCAACAGTATCATCACAGTCTTTCTTGTACGCCGGAGAAGCTTTATAATCTCGAATCACATCTACTGCAGATGGCATGGCAGCCAACTTCTCCTTCGCACGGTTGGCATCATCCACAGCTTCTCTCACTTGATCTTCCAAGCGTTTCCGGTCAGCAGCGAAGCCTTCTTTAGCTTCTTCTTGTAGAAGATCCATGTCAGCTATTAGGCCACCATTCTCTTGCTTCAGGGTTTTTACTTGTCTCTCTGCCACCTTCCGCCTTTTTCCCTCACGTAACAGCTTGTTTACCAATCCGGCGCCATAACCTCCAACCTACAACAAAGCATCAAACCAGGGAAATTGTTTAGAACTAACACAAATGAAAACAAGAAGACCGTATACACAAATAATACAGAAAGCTACAACTAAGAGTGTCACTTACCCTAGCATAATGCTTCTCAAACCTTAAAATCATCTTCTTTTTCGTCACCTTCGCAAGTTTTCCACGATCGTCAGGGGTAAGCATCTCGGGTAAAACCGCCTTGGGAGCTGTAGGAAACAAATATCCTACTCCTTTCCTTTGCACACCAGTAGAGGAATCTACAATCTCATCATCAGAGGACGCATCATAAGCAAAAGTGGAGTCTACCACCTGCTGCGAGCCGGACCTCCGTTTCATGCCAAGTCGGGAGCAAGAAACTAATGTCTTTGGACGGGCTCTCAATACATACCTAGCTCCACCAGCACCCTCACCGATAGCCTCCTCTACTCGACCGAGAGTATCTCCTTCCTCAACATGCTTTTCCCTCTCACCAGGCAGACCTACATCATAAATCAAAAAATATGGTGAACATGTCCAAAATAAATAAGCAAGAAACAAAGTAGACAAGAGGTAAGAATAAGGCAACATACCAGTGCTCATCAATGGCTCCTCATTACCCGCCACTAAAGCCTCCCCCGCGGGGGCAACGCTCTCTCCATCAAGTCCCCCCATAAAGAAATCAGCCTCCATTGACACATAATCAGCAAACACCGCATGCAAGTTGACAGGATTATCTCCTTCCACCCACGCCTCTGTGGTCACATTTTCCTGATGTTTCGTCGGCTCCCTAGTATTATGTACCGGACGAGACCCAATCAAATCTACACCATTACCAACATCAACTGGGACTCTCTCATGATCACCAAGTCTCGGCTCAAACACCTCCACATACCCACCATCCAACTCCGCATCAACACCTTCTACCTCCTCATCTGCCATATCGGCATCATCGTCCTCGCCCTGTTTATTTAAGTGTTCGGGCTTAGGGGGTCCACTCTTTAAGAGTTCTTCAATCTTCCTTTTATCTTTACCCCATGCAAGCTCGGGCATGTCCATTGACGCTGGTGGATACACTGTCACAAAAAATATATACTTAGTTCATGGCCAACATAACACAAATAGCAGGCTAAGTAATACATGCACATATCATATGACAGAATCTACCACAACAAAGGGAACACTTACATCCGTAGAATTTCAGCTTGCTAACACTCTGGAACTCAGCCTCGCCCCAGACAAACTCAAAAGTATGGAGTAAATCCGCACACTTCTTCACTTGGTTATCCGACAACGTATCCCTCCGTACAACACATTGTGGCTCAACTTTAGAGGAAAACCCCGGCATGTAACTCCAATCCCCACCACGGATTACAACATATTCATAGTGCCAATGCTTCCTAGTGGTAACCAACTTCACTGGCTTATGGCCATCTGCAAGGAGACCTACCCGGCTATTTTTGTTACCTTGGGCAATCTCATAGAATGGAGCACAGTTGGACTTTTTTGATGAAAAGATCGTGAAGAATGCCTCGAAGGTTGGCTGTCGACTACTATGATCACATGCAGCAATGAACCACAATATCAGTCGAATGGAATTTGGCGTAAATTGTGCCGGAGTACACTTAAACTGCTGTTTAAACAAAGCTACCAAGAATTTGTGGGGTTTGGGCGTTAAGCCCGCTTTCAAGTGCTCAAGTGGCATAATTATCCCACCATCGTCGGGCCGTGAATATAACCTCTCGCTCGGAGTAGGAGCTCTCCAAGAATAGTCTTCCCCAATTTGGAAGGCCTTCGACATAAAATCTTTCCATTTGAAATTTTGAAATGAGCTCCGGTATTTCAAGTGCTTATACCCTCCCCATTCAGAATCCAATTGGGCACTATCAAACTGTGGTGGATCAATGTTCTTTTCTTGATAGTATTTATCCATACTAGAAAAGTAAGCTTCGGGATCAATAGTCACAGGAGGGACAGGAAAGAGAGTAAGGGAATCCGCCCAACCACCATCCTTACGAAGCAAGCTTGTAACAGTTTTGATGTTACTTCTTCCGCGAGAAGGACCAGCTCCAGCCATCTGTCAATATACAACAGAAACAAGTCAGAAACTTTCTCAATATAGCAAGAGAACAATTTACCATAAATTCTAAGGCAAGGTGGTGTAACAAGACATGCAGTCAAAAATTAAATCAGTCTCTCTTCCAGTTTTAAGCCAACATACACAAAACACCACAAACATATTTCTCCCACAAAAGCGAAACTATTCGGAAATCAACAAATACACGAATCAAGATTTTTTCTAGTCATAAGAGGATTACAAATTTTAAATGAAGGCACGTAGTTGATGGGGGAAGGCGTACAAATGCTTAAACAAGTCATATATACTTTCTTCTAAACATAAAAATTCGCAAGTCCTACAAAAACTACACCCACTTTATAACACCCATGTCCCGCTTCCGCACTCACAACCCAAACAAACAGATAAACCATATATAACACCCACCTTAACCACCTACCTGCTCCTGTTATAAAACTAAATAAAATAAATAAATAAATAAATAAATCCCATTCCCGCTTTCACACCACGCATTTCACAAAACAAAAAGAAAAACTAAGTACCTATGACATACATTTATACCTACTAAAACCATACAAGTACAAGAGTTGCAGGTCGCACAAAAACAACAGCCTAAGAAAAGAGGCCTACGCAGTGTTTACAGCCTAAGGAAAGAGGTAGCTGCGTTGAACATTTCGCGGATGGAAAATCTTACTAAGGCAAAAGTCCTGGAAGAACACTCCGGATTGAGCTTCATGTTATGTGCTTGTAACTTCTCGAAACATTCCTTCAAATCTGCAAGGTGAGTGTTTAATAGCAAAGATTTAACAATCATATCATCAACATATACCTCCATGTTTCTACCAAGTTGCCCAGCAAAGATTTTATTCATCATCCTTTGATACGTTGCTCCAGCATTGATAAGGCCGAAAGGCATGACCTTGTAACAATAAACCCCTCGATGAGTGATGAAAGATGTTTTCTCTCTATCTTCTGGTGCTAACTTGATTTGATTATATCCCGAAAAGGCATCCATAAAACTTAGCATGAGGTGACCCGCAGTGGCATCAATTAGTTGATCGATGCTTGGAAGAGAGTAAGGATCCTTTGGACATGCAGCATTAAGATCAGTGTAGTCGACACAAACCCTCCACTTGCCATTAGCCTTCTTTACCAAGACCACATTAGCTACCCATTCCGGGTAAGTAACTTCACAAATGAGATCAGCGTCTAGCATTTTGTCTATCTCTTCATCAATTGCTTTCTGCCTATCTGGAGCAACATTCCTTCTCTTTTGCATTTTTGGGATGGCATCTTTGTGAACATTCAATTTATGCATGGCTACGGACTCATCAAGTCCAGGCATCTCCTTTGGGCTCCAAGCAAAAATGTCGGCATACTCTCGCAATAATTTTATCAATCCTTCCTTGAATACCGAGTCGAGACCGGCACCAATGCTAATTCGCTTCGTCCCGTCTCCGGGTACCAATTCGATCTTTTCTGTTTCTAATGCGGGTGTCACAATGGGCACTTCATCTTTCTGTAAACATTTTCTCAAGTTGGCATCCATTCGCTGCTCTAATTCTTCCATGTTCTGATCATTTGTGGCTTCCACTACTTGGACATCCCTGGTCCTCTTCCTTTGGTTTCGTTGGTGTTCGAGATGCCTCTTCCTTTTCTCCCTTTTCCGCTGAGTTGTTCGCGCCCTTCTTAGGTTACTTGGGTCAGTCTGAGCAAGGTTGAGGGCGGAACCATAGCAATACTTTGAAGCCTCTGTATCTCCTTTAATCTCTCCAATTCCTGCAATGGTGGGGAACTTCATTTTTAGGTGGGTAGTGGAGGTTATGGCCCTCAAGCGAGTCAGAGTCGGCCTTCCCAAGATCATATTATAAGAAGACGGCGTGTTGACCACATAAAGCTTGATAAAATGGCGAACTTGCTTCGGGGCTGTCCCGAAGAGTATAGGCAACTTCACTATTCCCGCTATGGGGACTGCATTGTGGCCAAAACCGTAAAGGGGTGCCTCCTCTCGACATTCTTCCAACTTATCTTCCAACTTCAGCCTTTCTCAACAGTGCGTGAAAATTATATCCACCGAGGAGCCATTATCAATCAAGACCTTCTTGACCACATTATCTCGTGTTTCTACCGTGACCACCAAAGCTTCAGTATTGTAAGGATTGACTCCCTCCAGGTCAGCGTCAGAAAAAGTGATAACATCTCCCATCATGTCTTTCTCTGATATCGTTAACACTTCTTGAGTTCCCGAAGCTCGTGGGGGAGATTGTGTTCCTCCAATAACCACATTGACAATGTTCTTGCCTTTGTTGGCTTGAGAAGTGGAAGGAGTATTCGAGTTGTTCCCGCTCGTAATTTGCCGGGGAAGGTATTGGTTAATGAGTCCTTGACGGACCAACCTCTCGAGGAAGTGTTTGAGAGAGAGACAATTCTCTGTGGTATGTCCATGAGTGGCATGATATTCACAGTGCTTAGTGGAGTCTCTGTCACCCGGGGCTGTCCAAAGCGGTTGAGGTGCCTGGTAGAAAGGTTTGTTTTGTATCTCCCGTAAGATATGTGCTCTAGGCATGCTCAAGGTTGTCCACTCTGGTTCAGGTTTCCGTGCCGGCCTTGATGAGGTGGAAGAAGAGAGCCTCGACTTGTCGAAGACGGGTTTTTGCCTTGACACGGCAGGACCATGTGTGGTTTGGACTTGGTGCTCCTGGACGGGCCTCTGAGTGTGGTGGAAAGTGAAACGTTCCTTCTGGAAGTAAGGCTTTGGTTGGGGAGGATTCCTTGTTTGTTTCATGACTCTCATGGCCTCCGTCTCAGTGATGAAGTAAGAAGCCAATTCATATGCTCTGGCTAGCGTAGTGGGCTTGTGTTCCATGAGCTTGCAAATGTATCTTTCACAATCATAAGGGTCTAGACCCCTTCTTAGATGCACTAACGCTTCCGTCTCATTCACTGACACCACTTTGTTTACCGCCTCCTTGAACCTCTTTAGATAACTTTCAAGTGTCTCTCCGCTCTTTTGGGCTATGGTCTCAAGGAAGACAGTGTGCACTTCATGTGGTTGATTTGCCTTAAACTTATTCAGAAAGGCTTTTTTGAAATCGGCCCATGTGTCAATGGTCCTGGGAGGAAGCCTACAAAACCATCGTTGTGCACTTCCTCTTAAGGTGGAAGCAAAGAATCTGCAACATGTTAAGTCCCGGTACCCATAGAAAAGGGCTATTTGATCAAAATAACTCAAGTGTTCTTCCGGGTCTCCCTTTAGACCGAGGTGGGTCATTTTGCTGGTTGGGGTGTTGGAGATTGGCAGCAACACTGAGAAGGAAATCGATTTGATTTGGAGCGAAACTTGTCAAGTCCAAGTTGAGAGGAGGGTTCCCGTCCCTTGCTCCAACTCGTTGGAGGACGGGTTCACTATGGTGAGAGACGTCAGGAATCGTCTCATATTGATTGTCTTGAAGTTGCTCCTCATTGTTGTTTATGTTGTTCCCATCTGGTATATTTCTTACTTGCAACCTTGTATTCTTCGACGAACCCATTTAGAAGGATTTGTGACTAAAATTCTCTTGTATGCTTGGACGTCGATTAATTCTAAGGAATCAAAGGATGCCCAAACACCAAAAGTAAAACTGGAAAGGATGGAGGGTGTCTATAAGGAAAAATTCCCCTCCTTCTAGCGCCAAATGATAACGCTCCTTGCTCCACACTACCGTACTTGTCCCTCTTCCGACAATGCTTGGTCGGGAATGTGGTGTAGCTGTCGGAAGGGAGTCTGCAAAACAATGCCTGACCGGGGGTGGTGGCCGTCAAGCACCTCCGGCGTGAGAGTAAGTAACTTGGTGGTGGAGAATAACAAGAAACAATATCAGAAAATATATTTCCGGTGACTGAGTTTTTGAGAGCGTTTTGTGAAAATGTGAGAGTGTGTGAGTGAATGTGTGTGAATGTGGAAAAATTAGAACCTGTGCATATGTGAGGTTGCTTGAGTATTTATAAGGTTTAGTGTTACCTTCCTTTGTCCCCCGGTCCGGAAGAATGCTCTCTTCCTTGTGACAGGTGTGAGTTGATGTAAGAGTATTGGAGAAGGGAGCAGCTTTTGCCCAAGAGGGGGAAGGTGCTGGAGGAAGGAACTGTCTTTGGTCCGGAAGAGATAGTATTGCATTCACTTATTTTCCTTAGTCTACTTTGGGTGTGACAAGTTGTCCATTGAATTCTTCCGGGACATGGTCGTATCTGGCAGGTAAATAGACTTCTTCCGGGCAAAGAGACTTCTTCCGGGAGGGTATTAACATTGCCCCCCACTCCTTCGACTTACTTTAGTGGGTTGGAGGAGTAAATGCATACCATTGCCATCATATGAGTCCAGGTGAGGGTGTTTCAAATGTGTTTGCTTACTTTCATCTTCTAATCTTTTGGAGAAGGGGGATTCTCCCGGGCTGGCTGAAACTTCTCCCTCAACTTTGCGCTTTAACTCCATGAGAGTTTGGAGGATTTCTTGTTGAGAGCTGCCATCACCTCCCACCGGGGTGGGTTCGGGAGTCCTGTCCCTTTCCTTCTCTTGGTAGAATTCTTCTTCCAGTCTTCGCTTTTCCCTTTCGTACTCGGCCCTTTTGTCCTCAATTTGACGTCTTAAGTCCCGTACTCTTCGATTTTCCTTCCATGTCTCGGGACGGTGGTGAGGCTTATCATGGCGGACATTTTGAGTGTTTTGGGAAGAACCGAGACGAGAGAAGATGGATTTTGTTGTCCTCGGCCTTTTGGTGCCATTGTTGATAGCACTATGTGCTTCATCCTCGTGGGGAGGTGGTTCCCGTCTCCCTTTAGACCGAGGTGGGTCATTTTGCTGGTTGGGGTGTTGGAGATTGGCAGCAACACTGAGAAGGAAATCGATTTGATTTGGAGCGAAACTTGTCAAGTCCAAGTTGAGAGGAGGGTTCCCGTCCCTTGCTCCAACTCGTTGGAGGACGGGTTCACTATGGTGAGAGACGTCAGGAATCGTCTCATATTGATTGTCTTGAAGTTGCTCCTCATTGTTGTTTATGTTGTTCCCATCTGGTATATTTCTTACTTGCAACCTTGTATTCTTCGACGGACCCATTGAGAAGGATTTGTGACTAAAATTCTCTTGTATGCTTGGACGTCGATTAATTCTAAGGAATCAAAGGATGCCCAAACACCAAAAGTAAAACTGGAAAGGATGGAGGGTGTCTATAAGGAAAAATTCCCCTCCTTCTAGCGCCAAATGATAACGCTCCTTGCTCCACACTACCGTACTTGTCCCTCTTCCGGCAATGCTTGGTCGGGAATGTGGTGTAGCTGTCGGAAGGGAGTCTGCAAAACAATGTCTGACCGGGGGTGGTGGCCGTCAAGCACCTCCGGCGTGAGAGTAAGTAACTTGGTGGTGGAGAATAACAAGAAACAATATCAGAAAATATATTTCCGGTGACTGAGTTTTTGAGAGCGTTTTGTGAAAATGTGAGAGTGTGTGAGTGAATGTGTGTGAATGTGGAAAAATTAGAACATGTGCATATGTGAGGTTGCTTGAGTATTTATAAGGTTTAGTGTTACCTTCCTTTGTCCCCCGGTCCGGAAGAATGCTCTCTTCCTTGTGACAGGTGTGAGTTGATGTAAGAGTATTGGAGAAGGGAGCAGCTTTTGCCCAAGAGGGGGAAGGTGCTGGAGGAAGGAACTGTCTTTGGTCCGGAAGAGATAGTATTGCATTCACTTATTTTCCTTAGTCTACTTTGGGTGTGACAAGTTGTCCATTGAATTCTTCCGGAACATGGTCGTATCTGACAGGTAAATAGACTTCTTCCGGGCAAAGAGACTTCTTCCGGGAGGGTATTAACAAGACGCTTCTGTTAATGTTCTTTTTTTGTTTCATTTGGTCAGCAAACTGAAGAATCAAATGTGTCAGAGACGGGGTTGTGATCGATGAGTGGTGGGATCCCAATAAGTGTTAAGGTTGTTTCATGCAGTTTAATTTACTATTATTTTATTGTATGGTACGTAGTCAATAGATTCGAGAATCGAACAACTTGACAATATTTTAGATTATCAGTGTTGGTAGATTTGCATTAGTCAATGGATTCAAAAACAGACGGTGATGGAGAAGTTTCCCCCATGTCATTAGCATTTATAGTACATGAGACATACCAATATTTTACCATTAGTAAATTATATTAATCAAATGAAAATATTTATTGTAAAGTGGTTTTTTCAGAAATACCTAAATCTAAAAACTTTTTTACAAAAAGATTGTCTGTTTAAAAATATTTTACGAAAATACCGAATTTAAAAAATATTTGCAGAAAATACGATTGCAACTTTTGCAACCGACATCGACCACAAATACAACTTTTAAAATTTAATAATTGGTATCAGTTTTTGTTTTTTTGCATAATATGTTGATTAACAACTGATTAAACTAAATGCAACATCGAAGGCAACCAAAATCAATCTCAATTACAATTAAAATTAACTTCAATTATTTTTCAAAAAATGTAAAAACGTATTGCATTTGGCTACTCTAATTGCAAACCATGTATTTTTGGAAAACGGTAAAATTGTAAAAAAAAAAACTGATATTTTTATAATTTCTAAATTATAGATTCGCAGTCATAGAGCATGGAGGCGGTATAAGCTGTGTTGCACGGAAAATTTCATCACTACACCCGCCATTCCACACCGACAGATCAACCTATCCACTCCCCGCCACGTGTCAGTCTTTTCCCCTAATCCAACGGTCCATATTAAACCATCTCTCTCCCCCAAATCTCTCCGAATCAACACTACTACTACTCCCACTCTACGTGACACCATTTATTCATTTCCATCATTTACAAATACACACACCTCCGTGTATCTATAATTCCATTATATAATTACTCATCACACATTCACACCTCCTTCTTCAACAATCTCTCTGTGAACCACACTCTCTCTCTCCCATCTCTCTCTCATCTCTCTTTCTTTCTCTCCCCCTCCAATCTCTCTCTCTCTCTCTCCCATCTCTCTCTCTCTGTGATACAAACAGAGGATGGAGGCGTTTTACTACATGGTGTTTGGGGTGTTGGGGACAATAGTGGCGATAACAGAGCTAAGCAAGAGCAATAAGGATCGAATCAACACTTCTCAGCCGTTTAATTCTTTCAAAAATAATTATCTCGTTGTTTATTCTCTTATGATGGGTGATTATCTCTCCTTGCTTATCGTTTTCCAGTTTGTTGTGTTTAGATCTATTGTTTTGATGCCTACATTGTGTTTGATTATTTGATTTTGTTGAATTATGCTGTTTTCGATGCTCGATTTGTTTGATCAGTGTTTAATTTGATGGATCTATATTATGATTGTGGTTTTAATGTTTGATAGGTATTGGATCTGGTTGTAATTTTACGGAATTGTAATGTTGATAAAATTGATTGATAGAATTGATTCTGTTAGTAATATGATTAGTACCTTAGTTTATCGTGTGTGTTTTTTCGTAGTATCAGTTGTAGAAATGAATATTCACACTCGTGCCTGATCCCTCCACTGAAACTCAGACTCTAGAACTCTTCGTAATGTATGTACTAGTTTATGCTGCTAGGGATTTAGTTTTTCCTGAATTGAGCTTTCAATGTGTGTAAGTGATTATTAATGTATTGTAAGGATAGGAGTTATTTCGGTGATTTAATTGCATCAGTAGTATTCTGAGCTTGTAGCGTATTAATTACTGTTAATTAAGTGATCATGTCTATTCGGTGCCATATTTAGATGATGTATGATTTTGTTTGATTGTGACAAGGAACTGTGATATTAATGAAGTTAGGTTTATGTTCTTGTATTTCTATATATTAATGATTATTATAGTAAACAGATGGGATGTGTTCGGTTTTGGTATTTTGTTGTAAATGCTGATGCAGTTGTTTTAAAGTGCAAATGCTAGTTATTTTTGGTATTTGTTTTTTTTCATCATCTAATGCTTTTTTTGTTTTTATGTTGCTACAGCTGGTGATTGGTTGCAGGGACCGTATGTGTACTACCTTTACACGACGTATGGTTATAGTAAGGGTGATATTGGACAGCTCTTTATTGCTGGTTTTGGATCCTCCATGTTGTTTGGAACAATTGTAGGATCTCTAGCCGATAAACAGTGAGTCCCTCTCCTTCAAAGTTTTAGTACACATAGCTATGTGAGAGTGATATGGAATTTCTCATTATTGTTTTTTTCTGGTCACGAAAATATTACAGGGGAAGGAAACGTGCATGTGTAACTTACTGCATTACTTACATACTGAGCTGCATTACAAAGCATTCTCCTCACTATAAAGTCCTGATGTTGGGTCGCATTTTGGGTGGTATTGCAACATCCCTTTTATTTTCAGCATTCGAGTCATGGCTTGTGGCTGAGCACAATAAGGTACATAGTGTTTAAGATATTACAAAGTTTATTGCATCTTCCATATAAGTTTTGAATGCGCAGTTAAAACCTTCATCTGATGGAACAAAGTATACTTAAAATCTCTGTTGAGAACCATTTTGTGACTTGTTTGAGTAAAAGGATTTGATATGCCTTTTACTCCTTATTGTGTTCTATAGTGTAATGCTGTCAATACGTAAAAGGGCCACTTATAAACACATTGATAGGATGTTAGGATATTTTGTGACTTTCACAAGGGACACACCGCCCCGTGTCTTCTTCGTATACAGAATAAGCTTTATAGTTTGTCATGCTTCCTTGTAGCTTCTGTTGCCAGCATTGGATACCACTAAAATTTATCAAGATTGGGGAATAATTTAGTAAAAAAAAAGTCATCAAATTTGTTTTAATTCATGTTTGTTATGATGCATGACCGGTGACACCATGTGCAGGAGAAAAAATTTTCTTCTTACAAATAATGCTTAGTTTCCTTGTATTTACTATTTATCGATTGACTGATGCCTCTGCTGGACCATGTTTGTGCATTATCTTCATATGCTTTTTTAAATTGTTTAATGCTAAAAACAGTTGTGTAAGAAGTAGCTATTCTTTAGTCGGCAGTATTAAGGAAATCATTGATCTCTCTTTCATTTTGTTTCTGTAGAGAAATTTTGATCAGCAATGGCTCTCACTAACATTCTCCAAGGCAATATTTCTTGGAAATGGTCTTGTTGCTATAATCTCTGGGTTATTTGGAAATATGCTTGTTGATTCCTTAAGTCTTGGGCCTGTGGCACCATTTGATGCTGCTGCATGCTTTCTAGCAATTGGTATGGCCGTTATAATGTCATCCTGGACAGAGAATTATGGTGACCCTTCAGAGAGCAAGGACTTGCTTACACAATTCAAGGGTGCTGCTGTGGCTATTGCTTCAGGTGTGTATTATGGCTTGTGCATCATGTTCTCTATTTCTTATTTCTAAAGTTTTCTTTACTTGCATTGCAGACTATGTTGGTCCCTTAGTCCTTGGAGACTACGCAATAAGTAAAAAATAGATAATTAATTTGATCAATTCGAGTCTAGCCATTAAGTATTTTGGACCAATTATATATTTACGAGAAGTGAAAGAAATATTTTTCTTTTATTTTTGGCATGTAATTTTTTTCTGAGATTGGACTACGAATTTCACTTATTATACACTCCCTCCATTCCTTAATTTCTTAACATTTTCCTTTTTGGGATGTCTCATATATTTCTTAAGATTTCCCAAAGACTCATATATTTCTTCACTATTTTAGTAGGCCCCACTAACATTTCCCCATATTCTTCTCTTTTCTTGGCTTCTCCTAAGCCTGTGCCCAACCCAAATGTTAACAATTGGGTGGGACGGAGGGAGTATAAGTTTAGATTCTTAGTGCATCTATAACTAAAATTACATTAGCTCTGTGTTTCTTTTAAATTGTCCTATATATGTCATTTGTACTCAACACTTATGATAGTGGTCTTTTTTGGTCAGATGAAAAGATTGCATTGTTGGGTGCGATACAATCACTGTTTGAAGGCTCAATGTATACTTTTGTGTTTCTTTGGACTCCTGCTTTAAGTCCAAATGATGAGGAAATTCCCCATGGTTTTATTTTTGCCACTTTCATGTTGGCATCAATGCTTGGAAGTTCATTTGCGTCTCGCCTAATGGCTCGCTCATCACTTAAAGTTGAGGGCTATATGCAGATTGTATTTGTGGTTTCTGCTGCCTCTCTGACGCTTCCCATTTTGACTTCGGTATTGTCATTCATTTTTTTTTGTCTATTTTCCTTTTAGTTCTAGATGTTGGACTTTGACATATCTAATTGCTGCTTTATATTAAACAGTTCTTGGTAGCTCCTTCCGAAGAAAAAGGAGGAGGCATTTCTTTTGCCGGTTGTCTTCAGCTTCTTGGCTTTTGTACTTTTGAGGCTTGTGTGGGTATCTTTTGGCCATCTATAATGAAGATGAGATCCCAATACATCCCTGAAGAGGCTAGAAGCACCATCATGAACTTCTTCCGCATTCCTCTCAACATATTTGTGTGCATCGTGCTGTATAATGTATGTTCCTGGAATTTAATTCGACAATCTTGCTTAAAATATTGTGGATTGTGTTATGACCAGATTATAGTTAATCTTTTCATTCTATTCTCCATCTCCCGTCCCTAAGAATCCTAAATGTCAAACCATTGATAATTATCTCAACACAGCTTCTCTACACTTTCTGATATCCATAAATTGTGTTTTATGTGGTTTTAAGGTCAATGCATTCCCTATCACTGTTATGTTTGGCATGTGCTCCATCTTTCTTTTTGTGGCATCCATATTGCAAAGGAGGCTAGCAGTCATTGCGGATAAGACAAGTAAGTTTTCATTTTCTGGCGACGTTGTATAAGCTTCATATACAATATATAATCTGTCTTTGTTCAAGTGTTTTTTTGTATGGCGGGTAAGTTGGCAAAAGCAAATGTCTGGTACTGATCTGATAGAAATTGAGAGAGATCAGTTATGTACTTGTCTATATGTTTGTTAGTATATCGTCAGAAATGAAGATATCTTTACATCCTGCAGAGACAGAAGATTGGTCACCCCTGAGAGAGAGGGATGCAGAGGCTGAACCACTGACTGAAGCCTAGTTCTTAAAAGTTGGAAGTTATTAAGCAATGAAAAATTCAAGAAACGAACTGGTGCACAACTAAATCTAGCTAACATTATGTCCAATTTAGTGGTGCCAACAATTTATAGTATTTTTGGCTTCTGGGTAGAGGTGGTTGCAGAGATATGCTAGGCTGCCTCGTGAAACATGTAGCATCTACGCATCAACTGCTGGGAAGAATTTTTTAACTATTTTCTACTGGTCGTTACTGTTTTCTTTTTTATATAGGTAAGTTTAAGACCTTAGTATGTCTTTTACATTTTTGCAGTATTTCGTTTTTTAAGCAAGTGTTAAAAGGCACAAGCAATTCTTTATACTTTCCATGTGTACCACAAGTATGAAAGAAATTATGTACTTGTTCTTCTAAGTTCCATTATAGCTCCAAGGATATGAGAGATACTTTAGAACTGCTAAAACTTGACAGGTCTAAGAGGCAGGTCATCTATTCGAGTTTTACAAATTTAAAACGATGTGAATAAATTTATCTATATTTTTTTTATAAAAAAAAACCCTTTTTTACAGTGATTTCGGACCTTTAGGCCTTTCAAAGAAAGCTGTTTCTGAAAGCTAATAAAGCTAGCAGTCCTGTTTAAGTTACAGTTCGACTTGCTTATACTGAGGCCTAATTATATTGAGATCAGAATCTAGAACATAATCATTCAAAAGTAGCCAATGGAATTCGGAAAACAGAGAATGCTGAAACCAAGACGCCTGGTCTTCTATTACCTAATAGGCTAATCCTATCCTAATTCCTAACCCCCCAAGTCACCAAGCAAAAAACAATCCGAAAACCAAGTACGAGACAGACATCTACACGCTCATTCTTAATTGTTGATATCACAAGTCAACTCCATAGGATCAGCAAAAACAACACACTGTCCTTAAATCAGTGGCATCATCTTAGAAGATGCAAAAAAAAATGGTTCTTGATAGAAAAACATGCACATTTAAATTTACCCAACTGGATTAAGATTCGACAAACCCAGTTCGGATAATATCTTAAATTGCAAACTATCACATAATATAATCACAAACTATCAAAATTCATATGATCATAATAAAGTTGAAAACTGTAAGTGTATAAATTTATTGGAAGATTGCAGTTACATAATATATACTAATATTTTTACTACTCCTAACCTTGTTGAACAGTTGCATGATTTTGATGATCCAAGAAACTAAAGATTTTCAGACAAGTATCTTCGAGCAAATTTTCCATTCCTTTAATGCTGCCAGAGAACATCTGGTTTAGCTATATGTCTTTTATAAATGGAAATAAGTACCTACATAAGGTTCCCAGATTATCCCGAACTTAAAAAAAAAATTCTTGCTCAAGTCAAGAACTATAATTTAATTTAATTAACTTCGAGTTATAGAAAAACATATATCTGGTGATATATTTTATCGAATTGTTATATATACGATTAATTTTTTTATATAGCTCAAGTCATTTGTACTCAAGTCATTTGTACTTGCAATTGACAAATCCCTTGTACATAATTTTACAATTTGTACTTGCTCTTATAATAGAACCTCAATAAATATTATTACATTGTTATGAATATCTTAATATGAGTGGATGTCGTTTAAATATCTAGACTCTTGGCTTTTCAATTACTTGTAACTTTTAAGACCTTTGACTTTTCATTGTACTTATAACTCTCATATATAGCCTATATAAAGGCTTTGTGTATAGTTGAGAAGTGGACATCAATAAGAATCAAAATGTTATCTCTCCCTCAAACTCTCCACTTTATACTATATTCTATAATATATTTATAACACGTTATCAACACGAATTGCTCTTCCATATCGTTAGTATGATGGTGGATTAAATTCAAGAAGTTTAAGGTTTAAAATTTTGTTTGGAAGAATTAAGGTCCAAGTACAAGTGAATCATCAAGGTGATTAATTTAAAAATTTAGAGAATTGATCTTCATACTTTAAGATTATTAGGTACACATCCGTATCTTACTCTTCATTTTCAAGGTGTTGTTTTAAATTCATGTGTTTGAGTTATGCTATTTCACATTTATCGTAAAAGTCATGTTAAATTTGTTAGAAATCGAAATATCTTATACTGCTTAGAAAGATCTTCTAGTTACCTAAAAGTTTTAAACCTTTGACATGTTTCAAATTACTCTCTTTAGTATGTCAATTTTTGCATTATAGAAAAATTATCATGTGACTTCGACATTAGTATATCTACATTTTGAAAAATCATATAAAATTGAAATAACATCAAAAAATTATGTGCAATATCAATTCGGAAAGATCTTCTCGAGACCTTTATATCCTGCTTCAAATTTACTGCCCTTTAGCACGTTTACTATCTCTAACAATTAAAATAGAAATCTTGCCAGAAGTTGATTTGTATTGTGTTGCAGCAGTCTCTGTTTTATTTTATTTTGAATTCGTTACATCTTTGTTTTTTATGAGTCTTAACTTTTGGGAAAGATTATTGGATTATCTACGACTTTTGTGTTTTACATGTTTTCAAATCTAATCATTTAATTATTAAAAATTGTCTACCTTCATGACCGGTCAAATCTGATTTTGTTCATGTATATTGTGTTATATTTGGAGTAAGATAATGTTTAATCTTCTTGGTAAATGCAATTATGTTGATATGTTAGTAGTGTTAAGATTTTCACGTTTACATGTGTTTTTAACATGATTATAAATTGTTTAGATGTGCACTTGTACTTGTGTGTATCTTATTATGCCTTTAGTAAACTCACACAAAATATTATAGCTATTGTGATATGATTTCAGTGAAAATATATTTAGTGATGAAATGCTACATTGATGCAATAAAAATTGATGATTATGATTTGAAATTGTACAAGAAAAAAGAGGGTATTGAGAACCGAATAAGTATTAATAAGTAAAAGTAAGACATCTTGTGACTAAACTATGCACATAATATTTTAATTCTACTTTGAGGCTTTATCCACATATTAGAATGTTTTATGCTTGCTTCGAATAAATGATAATTTAATTTTATAAATATTTTGTGAAGTCTTGCTTATGATATATATAATACATGGTAGTCTTGTACTATCACTATATGATTTATAAATTTGATTTTAATTGATATTACATGATGAATTTATTCAAAACTTGAATTTAATTTGTGTTTTCATTAGGACTCGAACTCCTGACTTTCCTTTAGTAAGTCCATAACTTAACCAAAAGTTGTGTGTATAATAATGACCACAATTCAAAAATGAACAAAAAAATTCTATATAACACTTTTTTTTTATGTGGTTGATCCTATAGAATCCATGAAGGATATCTTTTATATATATGACACTTAGGAATATCGATAAAGAAAAATATTATGTGTTTAAGCACTTTTTATGAATTTTGATTTTACATTGAGTGGATATTGAATTTGTTTTTTATATATATAATAAAATTCTTTTAGACGATGAAATGTATCCTGAAGAAACAATATCTTGGAAAAGATTATTATTAATGAAATTATAGGTTGATATCTTGGTCCTTGAGGTTGATTACTATAAAAATTTATGAACTTCCCCAAGTAGTATCCACTCAATTCCCTGAAGTGAATGCGATAGTATCAAAATATTAAAATTCTTACCCTTAGCAATAGTTATGATCTCCTAAATATGAATACATTTGATTGTATTCTTACTATATGCATAAGAAATATTTTCTTGTTTAATATGAAATTGACTTGTGTCAATATATACATCAAATATGAGTCATCCAAAGGGGGAGTATTGTATATATTGGATGTCTCATTATATTTTCTAATTTAAAGGCTCCAAAAGAGCATGTATACTATTATCATGATATTTCCTACAAAACAAGGGGAGAAGAAATATAATGTTGTTTATGTAATTATACTCTCTCAAGTGACATAAATTTTTTGGCTGATTTAGAATCGACCGTGTGGTTCCAATATTCTATATAACATAGAAAAATTGTTGAGATATATATTTAAGTAAACCAGAAGTCTATTGATAACTTTCGAGTTGGAATAATCAACTAAGGCATGTCGATTTTATAAGGATTTGAATATTAATTGAAATTTTATTTGGAAGTTCATTGAAGAACCATCAGATTCTTCTCAATTATATATGTTCTTTGTTTATAAGGCAAATGGTCGCCAACAAAATTATATAATAAATCTATCATCTTCAATAATAAATAATAAATCTCCAAATGTGGGCCATTAAGATATTTTATGATTTTATGATTTATGATTGATACATGGTTACATGTCTAGTTGTTATATACTCGCAACCTGAAGTTTGTGAGTTTGATTGTTTAGTTAATCATATTATCAATAATACGCATTTATATGATGTTGATGAGTCTACTACTCAAATGTTCAATGAGAATTATTGTGCATTGAAATTTTTTGAATATCTTATGGCATTTATTGTTGCACATCTAGCCATCTAGTTATCATAACGTCTCCTTATCATAAATTAAATTTTGGTCAGCTGTAATTGTTCCACCATAACAATAAGATAGAGTTGGATATACATTATAAATGAGTGGTTATCAATCATAATATATTTGGAGCCATCTTTGTGTATTTGGCTATGACTCAATTTATTGAGTTTGTTTTCTCAAAATCAGGGGATAAAATGAATAGCTGGTGATATTTAGTAGGAATGAATTATCATGCCTCGTATTGATCCTCATAGTAAAGAATATGAACCAAAAGTTCATAAGATAATTCATTTATATGTTTCAATTATTGTCAGATAGATATGCTGACATGAAAGAGTGGCTATATCACATGTACCAGCTACAAAAGCTCCAAATGAATATGTCCCGGAAGGACAACCTCAAGATGCAATGCGTCTAAAGAACGCCTGAAGCGTGATAGACCAGTAGGTTCCATAACAAAATTATATGTATTCTTAAAAGTAAAAAGGAGCAGTGATTGATGATGGCTAAATCGAGGAGTTAATAATTTTTGAATGATCTCCAGAAGAGACTGTAGACATGACAAAAGAAAGAAAAATGAAGGTACCTAAAAAATGGTGAGATCTCGATAAATTGTGTCATGTTCTTGAATAAAATGGAACCATTAATCAAATCGACGTCGACAACATGAAATATAACACTTGAGGTTATAAACGAGGATCAGAAAATGAAATCTTGTGAATGTAGACGAAATTGGCCAAAGATATAAGAAAATGATTAAATGGAGGCAAAATCTCTTGAAAGAGAAAATATTTGGAACAGAAATCTGCACACCTGAAGTTGAAAAGGTAGCGCGCTATAAAAAATATTATCTCTTACGAATAAAGAAATATCTGGAACTGCAGTTCACACACCTAAGATGTAATGTCAGTGGGATGTAAATGGATATATGTGTGAAAGCAAAAGAATTTTGTTTACAAAGGATAAAGCTCACATAGTTGTGCAATGACCTTGTATTGATTACAAAAAGGTAGATTATCTTATGGTGGATATGATTATTTGATTTATAAATTGTCTGACAATATGAGATTGAGTTAATGTACATTTATATGACCCGCTTGACAACATTTAATTTAAATCCCTGAAGGATCTAAACTGCTGGAAGCCGTGAATTAAATTATCGAGAACTAGTCCTATCAGATTATGAATTGATACGAACCAGAAGTTCAACATTAAATTATTCCGGAATGAAATACTTCTTGTATTCTCAAATTATAGGTGACAGCTCATTAAAATCTCTGGCCAGAGTTGATGAAAATTAGAATGTGTTTCTAATTGACATCGAATGAGTTTCACCTTATAATTAAATTACCTTTGGATATTGAGCTTATTTTTATAAGCTGCAAAGTGTTCTTGTTGCTAAAGTACACATATAAATTTTTATTTAATACCTCCACTAACCTAATCGAAAAAGATTTAAATTGATTTTGTAGGTGCAAAGTGTTCACTCTGATTTTCATAATTTAGGTCTCATATTGAATATGTACTAACATATGGTGGAGATGTTATTATGCTATGAAATTCACGATTGCAGGCACTCTATGAAATAGTACTGTGATGAGGATGGTCGTATTGGAGATTCAATATTGCTCAACACTATGGGTTTATTCAGGATTAAAACTCTACAAATTTTAGAATGTGCTGGCTACACAACTCAACGAAGAATACACTATGGATTTATTTGTCAAGGCGTTGTGAACAACTACATTTGAGAAGTTTTACAACAACAAACATCATCAACTCAAAGATGTTATGCGGTATTACCATGAGGGGAAGAATATGTGCGCTGCACTCTTTTTCCCTTAACCATGGTTTTTTCCACAGGGTTTTCCTGGTAAGGTTTTTAACGAGGCATCTTCATGTGCGCATCACAAAAGTAATGTGCTTGTTCCTTTACTTGGTTTTTCTCCTACGGGGTTTTTTCGAGTAAAGCCGTAACAATACAATGTTTTATAATAGCGGACATCCAAGAGGGAGTGTTATGAATATCTTGAATATGAGTGGATGTCCTTTAAATATCCAGACTGTTGACTTTTCAATTACTTGTAACTCTTAAGACCTTTGACTTTTCATTGTACTTATAACTCTTGTATATAGCCTATATAAAGGCTTTGTGTATAGTTGAGAACTGGACATCAATAAGAAGGAAAATGTTATCTTTCCCTCAAACTCTCCACTTTATACTATATTCTATAATATATTTATAACATAAATATATAACCGCATCAAATAGCTAATTTTATCCCCCGACATGATGATGGGGACAACATAATTTTTTAACTCGATAATTGAATTATTTTGATAAATGAATAAAAAAAATTGATTCCGAAAATATTTATTTATCAAAAATTAACTATACTATGAATATATTACAATAACTTAAAATCATAAACTAAGCCTTATCTATCTACCATATGCCTTCAAAATTATATTTATCCAAGTTGAGTAAAAGAAATCTTTATTATACGAACAACTCTAGAAAATGAATTTATCACATTTTTGTTATGTTTAACAAAATCTCTTTCAGCCTCATTTCTATCGGTATAAAAATGTAGACTATTTGTATTCATTTAATTTATGGATTTTAATCAATTTGGATAAATTTAATAAAGAAAATTAACTTAAATTTCGTAAAAAAACCATTCAAGAAGAAGATACTAATTATTTGTCAAGTGAAAGTACAAGTTCCAAATTAGCTTTTCCCATCTTCCAATTGTTTCCAGCATCACATGCTTCAAAAAGATTCTCCGTCTGTGCAGCAAGCAATGGCCTTCATCTTCTTTCACTGCTCTTCCTCTATGGCTATCAAACAGTCCCAATAGCTTCCAGTAGCAGATTCTAATCTCAGGACCTGTGATTGTGTGAACGTTCTTTCGATACGCAACATCTGGCAAAATGGTTGTAATGCTTTCTGGATATAATTGCTCCAATTACAAAGTGCTTAGGCTCAATTTCCTCGGCATTGCAAGAAAATCACCATAGGCCTTAAAGAGGCTGTTCAGATCTAATGTGGTTGTATGCAGGTATGTACAATGTACCCAGTCGCATGATCAGTTGACATCAATTAAAAAGGAATCCCTCCCTGCATGCCAATGTGTTTGCTCATGTGAATGGATGCCAATTGATTTGCCTACGAGTAACTACAGGGCACTAACATCAGATTTCCATAATCTCATCTAAAAAGACAAGACTGTTTCAGTCGTACGGGATTATACCCTCAAAATATGTTTTCCTTGTACTGGTTAATGTTTGGCAGAAATTCTAACCTTTAATTGCTCAAAAAAGAAACAGAACTGCCACTCTCTAACATACAATTCCTTGCCTTTAGGAAGAACCAAACAATAAAAACAAACATCACCATTACCTACCAATAAGTAATCAAAGACAGGTATTTAACACATTCTTCAACCATTTGTTTATCTTCGATTTAAGTTTCTTATGTTATTTTGACTTTGGTTACAATAACCCGCTAAAATAGCTCGAACAAATTCTAATTTACAAGTACAATTGCCTCTAGGCATTCAAACTAGCAAGTCAGAACTCAGGATGTGTAAATTCTCAGCTCACGAAAACATAAACTCCAAATGTGTAATCATTTGTGACCCAGGCTATACACCAGGAGAATCGTTGAGCACTCGGATAGAATTTGCAAAATTCACATGAAAAAGTCACCTCACATTGTTCACATCAAAATAATATGACCAACTTACATCCAAGCCAATTATCATTCATGAATCACTAGGTGCTGTAAAATAAAATAACTAACACTTGGAACACAACCTTTTATGTTTAACTACACAATTAAAGCACCAATGTCAGTGCGTGCTCAACAGCTCACACTTTAATTCCCTTGGTATCCACAATCTGAGGGATGAGACTACAAGTGGGCTAAAAATGTGGGCTAAAAATTTTGGATTAATATAACACATTGCAACATAAGGTCAGGTAAGAAATTTTCTTTGTCTGGCCTTATAGTCACGATTGAGGGTAATTCATAGATAATCCTACAAGAACTTCATATTTGAAAGCCACGTCATCGTTAGGCCTAACTCGTTCTTTCAAACAATGTTGCGATTGATTGCATCAAGGATAAATAATCCTATCAAGAACTTGATATTTGCAAGCTTGCTCAAAATGTTGACCTGAAGTGTTATATCAAGTACCTTTCTATATCATAGTTAAATGATTGGCAATAAACATAAGTTCTTTTCTACTAGACCTGAAGTACGTGATATTGTAATTGTGAGCTGTAAGACTTCGCTGTTTAAGGATTCAAAAAAACAATAACATAAAGCACCAGTGATCTCATGAAAAACTGAAACACCAATTATGTCGACAACAGCAGGAACCTCATCAAACAACAGACACAAAAGTTCACTCCCGGATTTAACATCGATGTCTTACAAAAGGTGGAGCCGCTTAAATTTTAATTGATATATTTATATATGTGTTTTGTGTGTGTGTGTGTGTGGAGCATTAAGGGTAAAATAATGAAGAGAAAACGCAAGTGGCATGTTAAACTATCCGAGTTAAAAGAAACTCACTGTAAGTAACATCTATGTATATATATATATATATATAATGATATATTAGCAACTATAGCTATCTACCAGTGTTGCATCACATTTATCGTGGAAGAATTCATCGCTATAGAACTTCAGAGCAGAGTACTAGAGCGAAATACGTTGAAAATACTTAAAAACAGTCCCCATTCCATTTCTAAAGTTATAAATTCATTAAAATAGACATAGCTAACGACAACGAACTTCGAAATGTCACACAACATTCGTTAATTAAAAATTTTACACGCCTGCAATCTTGCAATGTTTAAGATAGAACTGAAGACGGAGGACTAAAAAAAACGAGCAGTCATCATCTCACGAATATCATACACCCACACGAAACATGCCAGTCTTAACATAGTGACCCAGCAATCATTGTAGTCATCGCTCCTAATAGTAAATCTCCCCGAATCGAGTGGGCCTACACAGAAGAGTCGTTTCACAATTTAATTTAAATGTGTTTCATGGTCAAGTTTCAACAAAACCTAATGGCAATCAGTAGCAGACGGTCGTACGGTCGTCTGCGCGGAAATAATTTTATCACCTGTCAAACTGCATTATTCAACGCCTTCCACGATGCCCGCCACCTGACCTTGCACCAGGATAGCGAGCAAACTGCAGCCTTAAATTAACGGAGTCGCGGTCATGCTCATCAAATCTATAACCTGCAAAATTGAGTTTGACTTTCTTTTACGGCTTAAAAACTAGTTACTCGTAATGGCTAATATGGTCATCATTAAAAAGGTTACTAGACGTGGAATCATCACTTTCAGCGTAATTAAACAAGCAATTTAGAGCTAGTTTCCACAGACGACATCCTCGTAAGCCTACAACAGTAAATGGAAAAAGGACCAGGGCAAACGGGCCTATTAGATCATACGAAAGAGAAGCTTTATTTCATCAAGAGCCTATGTTCATAATCATAAAGCAGAATAATTGACTAGTTTATGCATGTTCGCTTTGATCAAGCATCTTCTCCAGCAGGGCCCATCAAACAGAATGAAAACTCTCGACAAGAACTCGTTAAATCAGGGCAGCCCATATCTTTGTAATAAGAGGTGGATTTAGAAAGAAAAGCGAATCAATTTACTTCCCCAAGTCGATTTGCTTGCAAGAAAAATCATAAGAAGGCCGAAACACATACATATTAATTATCTTCATTAACTAGTCAAACAAATATGATCCACCAGGTCTCATGCGATACAACTGTGGAATGGTGAAATCATGGAAAATCAGTGGATTGCTGTATAGGAAAAAACATGAGAAATACTTCCTTCTGACAACATATAAAAGTTTTTGTTCTAACATAGGGCATGTTTGGCTACCACTTAATAAGCTAGCTTATGACTAATAAACCCATTTCAGCTTATGAGGGGTGTTTGTGTACTCAGCTTATTTCATTAACTTATAAATTATAACTTATTTTTTTAGCTTATGACTTATGGGGGGTGTTTGTCTACCTAACTTATAAGCTGACTTATAACTTATAAATTGATAAGTTGAATGTTAGAAAATACTAACATTTTGCTCAACTTATTTCATTTTTCATGATTTCTTTATCTATTTAGTAGTTTATATTTTTATATTTATACTTTTAAATGTTTTTTAATCTAAAATGTATTTATCAAGATCATTATATTAATTAATTATTTTTTCAATTTAGTTGTTTATATTTTTATATTTATACTTTTAAATGTTTATACTTTTTAGCTTATGACTTATGGGGGGTGTTTGTCTACCTAACTTATAAGCTGACTTATAACTTATAAATTGATAAGTTGAATGTTAGAAAATACTAACATTTTGCTCAACTTATTTCATTTTTCATGATTTCTTTATCTATTTAGTAGTTTATATTTTTATATTTATACTTTTAAATGTTTTTTAATCTAAAATGTATTTATCAAGATCATTATATTAATTAATTATTTTTTCAATTTAGTTGTTTATATTTTTATATTTATACTTTTAAATGTTTTTTAATCTAAAATGTATTTATCGAGATCATTATATTAATTAATTATTTTTTCAATTTAATTTAACAAAAAAATTATTAACTTATAAGTAAATTTATCCAAACACTTACGTAACTTATAAGTTTGCATCAACTTATCACTTATAAAGCACTTACTCATTATAATACATAAGTTCACTTTTTTCAGTTCTCCCAAACACTTATAACAATCCATCAACTTATCACTTATAAAGCACTTACTCATTTTAAGCTATAAGTCAACTTTTGCTTGATACCCCAAACGCCCACATAATTCCCAAAATATGTATTTTCTATCATATAATTGTAAACGGCCAATTCCCTGACATTCCTGAAGAGAAAATATGGTTTTAACATTGAGACAGGAAAAATACAACTTACCTTTATGACGGAGAATTTAGCTAACTACCAATGAGAAAAATTAAAAATTGTAAATTTTAAAATGGTAATTAAGTGTTACTCCCATTATTAATTACACAGATGCTGAATTATTCCATACTTTCTGATGTTCAAGTTGGTAATCCAATTAGGTGTGTTTACTACACTGATTATATAATATGCCATCAATCCTCGTGCCACACATCACTTGATGAGGTCTCTTATTAAAATATTTGTGGATACCTATTCCAACTTTCATAATTAGTATTTACTTCACAGAGGACCTTCGGGGACTAAATAATAGTTTCTATTGTATACAAAGCTAATTAAATATAGCGATTCTTCAACTCATTTCTATTCTAATTCATAAGCATAAGCATGTGTATTACTAGCATGCACATTAAGACCAAATATTGACCACATGTATATCTTCACTTAAATTATGTGTTTCAATGTGTGACTATAGAACAATCAAAACATGGAAGTGATAAAATCATTGTTTGCTTTGTTCTGTCACTATAGGAAAATGCTGAACGGTGTACCCTTGCACAATCTAGGTAACCAACTTCATGCAGAAGAAATGGTACATCATATACAAATATAGATACATTAGGAACCTTATGGCTCAAAACTGCAATGACATAGATATTAAGCTTACCTTGTAATGCATCCATGGCGGTGGCTGCATGGGCTGGGCTCACAAAATCAACAAAGCAGAGTACCAATGGATCACCCCCAGACTGCATAACCGACAAATCATTAGCAGAGTACTCTAGTAAACATATACATACATCTACATAAGCACGTATATATGCTCTTACATGTCTTGAATCCTTTGTCACGAGTCTGACTTCTTTGTAGCCTACAAAAGGGCGAAATATATCTGCAATACCGAGTGAAGGAACATAAACAGAAACAGAAACAGAAAGAATGAAAAACAGGCGCAAATGTGCTGTTACAAGCCACCAAGGATACGGGCTACTTCCCGGCGAGTACAATTTGCAGGTAAGCCTTCCACATACAATGTGGGACTAGCATCCGGAGGTAGAGGATGCTCGGGCCTTCCAACTCCAACCGCCTGGTGTTTTGCTAAATCTGAGGCCCCAATACCCATAATGCGAGGATCGTCAATGGGACGACTACTTAGTCCACCGCTTATCACTCTGGGAGGCTCACCTCTAGTGTAAGAACCAACTTGCTGGTACACAGATGAGTATATTATAACTACAAATACAACATCAAATATGATGAAGTTAAATCTTATAGATGTAATGAAAAAAACATATTTACCATGCCACGAAGATAACGATCGTAGGATGCACCAAGAGAGTCCCCTTCTTTCACACCACGGGGTGCCCCTCTATCATCATCACGGCCATAATAGTTGGGTAAGTCATGGGCGGCGGGAACATCTACAGGACAAAGTAGCAAAAGAACAGTAAAAAAGGTTATCATCTTCCACAAACAAAGAAAGAAAAATAGTCTTAACAGGTGCAGCTAAAAATG
Organism: Heracleum sosnowskyi; assembly: GCA_030848705.1. Classification (NCBI taxonomy): domain Eukaryota; kingdom Viridiplantae; phylum Streptophyta; class Magnoliopsida; order Apiales; family Apiaceae; genus Heracleum; species Heracleum sosnowskyi. The sequence goes on from CM061237.1 coordinate 19,411,453, forward strand.
ACTGCAACATTTTTAGCAATTAAAAACATAAAACCCCTCTATAGATAAAAGGGCGCAGGTATACCGATATGCACAAGGGTGTAAGTATCCGCAATAAATAAAAGGGAGCAGGTTGGTAACATGCTACAAGGTTGACAGTTGACACAACTGGAATTTGATGGGCTAAACGCAAAATGCCAAACTATGTCTAAGTCTGCTTTAATCTGCCAAACTTTATTCAACTCTGTCTAACTCTGCTCGGAATCAAGTAGGCATTTCGTTCAAGGTTAATGGGAATCGAAATCTCATTCCCGTGTATATCACAGTTTGGTTTGAGAATTTATCTTATTGGAATGAGAACCTTACTGGATCCATGTGATCCAGTTTCATTCTCAATCCAATATCCTCCCATCACCATACCCTTCACATCGTTCACATCAACAATACAAACACACCCTAAATAATCTATGAATTCAACAAAGTCCATGTACTATTAACAATCACTTAAAGTTTACAACTGAATACACCGCAGAAAGATTCAACTTTTATAATTCAGGTATCATGCCTCAAAAAAGCTCCTCCCAAATGTAGACATCTAGAATTACCAAGAAATCGCAATCCAAACCTTTGTAATTTTTTATTATACACAAAATTATACTAACATTTATCGACAGCCCTCACTTGCAGCTAAAAATTCAAACTTTACCATTCAAACATTACAAATGACCAAATCACCTCCTCAAAATCACAAATTTACCACATTCACAATTAAAACCCTAGTTTATATCTCCAACAGAAAAAGCTTGCAACTTTACACAATTAATCCCCGTAAGTACATAAATATATATAAATTCACATAAACTAACAAACAAATATCAACAACCCTCAATTATAGCTAAAATTTAAACTTTGCCATTCAATTATCAAATAAGACCTAAAACAAGAACTACAAAGATTCATAATTGAAGCCCTAGTTAATTTCTCCGATATAAAAAGCTTGCAACTTTATGCAATTAACACATAATTACATAAAGATCTGCAAATTAAAGATGAACTAACCAACAATTACATATGAAGATACCTAAACACAATTACACGTATAAGAGAGAGAGGGATAGAGGGAGGAGAGAGAGAGAGAGAGAGAGAGAGAGAGAGAGAGAGAGAGAGAGGGAGAGATAGAGAGAGAGAGAGAGAGAGAGAGAGAGAGAGAGAGAGAGAGAGAGAGAGAGAGAGAGAGAGAGAGAGAGAGAGAGAGAGAGAGAGAGAGAGAGAGAGAGGAGAATCTAACCATATTCAGGATGGGGGCGTTTGCCAAGAACAGGGGCAAGAGCAGGGCCAGGACCATTAGGTTGCCTGGTTGCTTCAGCGTAGGGTTGCCTGGTTGCTTCAGCGTATCTCCAGTATGCATCTCCCATTTTTGCTTACAAAATTCAACAACTCAACTCTGTGTCTGTGTGAGTGTGTGTCTCGAAGTCGAAGGCTTGGTTTGTTTTGAAACAATCGGCTCCCTAGGTTTTTTAGTTCGTGTTTCCTTTTTGTTTTTTTTGAAGAGATAGGTTTTTTAGTTTTGTAATAAGAAAATTTAACAGTAATGCCCATTTTATCATCAAAATCCTATTTAACAACTGTTTTAAAAATGAGCTATTTCAAGAAACTGATTTTTTCAAATAAAAATTGTTTGTAATTAAATTGAAATTCTATCTACAAGCAAAAAGGTTTTTACTTACTATATTTTATTTTATATTTTATATTATATTTGCGAAAGATAGAATGTTTGACAATAAATGTGCCATGGATAATGATAGTATAAGTATTAGTCTAACTAGAAATTTGGAATAATAGAGAAATGCTAGGGAATCATAAAAAAAATTGTATAAAATTTTCCTTTCACGTGTCTCCTTCCAATTGATTAATATAATGATTAATAATATAGGACTTGCGTGCATTCATATGAATTCCTCCAATTAAAACATTCAATACTGTCAAGTCACAACAATCACGTAATTATGGAGACTTTTATGATTATTTTTTATGATCCTCTAACATTACTCGATATTCAAACAAAAAATTTACGCTTTTAGGTTAACTAGCATGAAAACTCGTGCAATGCACGGGTCACTATCTAGCATAATTGTTTTAACTTCTAAGTAGTTCGGTGTTTATGATAATTTATAGATCGTTTGACAGACGTCTCATTGTGGGTACAAAAGCTGGACTTGATCTCTGTAGTGAGATAGTCAGCGTTGAAAAGTATCATTGGTTGAGGTGTTTTTGAGTTAAGAAATGCGTAAATTCGATACTTATGATATTTGTTATGGGTATGGTCTATGTCAAAATATGATTATCTTACATACAAGACATTAACCTGCACGATTTTACTAATTTAGCTCATTAAGCGAATGATACATTTTCTTGTTTGTGAAATGTAATTTGCATTGTAGAATGTGTACAATGAAACATTTTCTTGTTTGTGAAATGTAATTTGCATTGTAAAATGTGTACATGCATAATATTAAAATTTAATATATAATGAATTTTCTAGTATGTTTCCGTGAATTAAGTACCTTTCCAATCAAATCAATGAGAACCGTTAGATCCACAGTCGTTAGATCTTTCCAATCAAATCAATAGGAACCGTTAAATAAAATACTACAAATTTTATATAGAGTACCTTTTATATTTTTTATAACTAAAATTTCTCTTTTCTAACAACATTATCTATCTATACTATTATATAATAGACGAAACAATAAAAGTTTGGTTGGTAGTTTGGTCCTCCATGGTTTGTTCACTCATTCCACAGCCGTTAGATATTTCCAATCAAATCAATGAGAATCGTTAGATAAAATACTAAAATTATTATATATAGTACCTTTTATATTGTGTATAACTAAAAATATTATATAGAGTACCTTTTATATTTTTTCAACTAATTTTTTTCATATAAGTTTTACAAATGAGGACAAAATAGAAATCAATTAGAACCGTTAGATAAAATCCTAAAAATATTATATATAGTACCTTTTATATTTTTTATAACTAAAAATATTATATAGAGTACCTTTTATATTTTTTCAACTAATTTTTTCATATAAGTTTTACAAATAAGGACAAAATAGTAGAATACTACAGTCTTATCATCCATGATTCAGCGACTTCTTATCTTCCCCGTACATCCTGTATACACGGGTTATATATTGTATATACACGATTATCTTTTTTACCTCTTACTCAATGCAACAGCCTTTGTCTTAGAATCCTAGCTGAATTCTCTTCGTTTTTATGTATATTTTCATCTCTACTTAACTCAGGGTGATTAAAATGGTTTTTTCATTGTATTATGTGACCTTGACTCTTGATGTTGTTGACATTACATAAAAAATAATCTGATAAGTTGGGGACGGTCAAGGCCACGTCCGGTCTGAATGTAGGTTCGCCCCTGCACACATATGTGTATGATTCACAACATATGTGCCTTTGTGCTTAGTGGTATGAAAATGTACAAGTTAAAGATATAACCTAAGTTCAATTTAGCTATATAATTATTTTTATATATTTTGAAGTTAAATAAAATGTCTTCTATCAAATGATATAAAGATGTTTCAGTTAATAGATAAACCCAAGTTCAATTTCTACAAACAACTTTTTCTAATAAATAATAAACACAGGGGCAAGTTAGTCAGTTCAAATCATGCACAAAATATCTCATAGTTAAATTATCTCACCAATTATAAGATTATGTTAATCGATATAATAATAGATATCAAATACTCCTTTACTCACGTGACACACACACATACATATAATGTGTTTGATATAGAACATGTATGACTGAGTAGTGCTATGGTATGAAGATGAGCAAATTAGTGCATAAACCCAAGTTCGATTCAATTCATTAACAATTTTTTTTAGAAAAAAGTGTAAACACAAGGGGAATTTAGATATTTTAAATTAAATAAAATATCTCACCAATTTAGATTCGATTAAATGTCTCATGAATCATTGCTTTTATTGGGCTATAATAAAATAGATATATAATAATAATAATACCAAATATTTATTTACTCACGCGACACACACGCATACGATGTGTGTAATTGACAACACATATAATTGATTGTTGTGGTGGTAAGAGCAGGTGCGAATTATTGTATAAACCCAAGTTCGAATCCAATCAACAACAATTTTTTAAAAATAGTAAACACAAGGGCAATTTGGATATTTCAAATGCATTAAAATGTCTTACCAATTTAGAATGAATAAAATATGCCACCAATTAACTGACCCATGTTGGGCTATTATTAATACTAGCATAATAACCCGTGCGAGGCACATGGCTTTTTCTATCAATGTGTGGAAGTACTGATTTTTTAGGATTTGAAAATTATGATTGTACACTGACTTTATTTGAAATAAAATATAAGAACTCATAAGCATTGTATTTTATATGTATGAGCCAACTAAAATGCAACCGGAAGCACCCATTTCTTAGTAAATGTTTAGACACTCGGGTGACGATAGATCGTGTCATGTTTGCCTTTTTGTTGACGGTTTGAGACTCCGATGATGGTGGTGATCACATATATTTTGGTTGTAAGTGATCCGTAACTGCGTTCTCATGTAACTCGAATAAAACTTTAGTTTATTTGATAGCACACAAATTTGTTCTGAACTCGGCATGTCATATCATTCCGAGGCTACACCCTGTGTGAACTTGAGATGGTATAAGTTAGACCTGTTATGTATATATGTGTGCATGCATCCATGCGTTGATATTAGATGGGATTTTACGGTAACACATGATGTCCTTTTTTTGCTTGTCAGCAGCGGTATGGAAAACTCTGAATAGCTGTGCTAGTTCCTTTGTCTGACTCAAAGATTTAGCAGGCTCCGATTTAGGAGGGGAGCATGTTGTTTCTTCAAGTGTCATTATTCTCAATCCGGTAAAGCATATTTCCAGTCACGTGTTATTTTCTATCGATTCTCGCAATGTCCCTAATTTAATTTATAGATAATTTGATTTATTCAAAATTATCCGTGCACTAAAAATAGGATATTTCTTAACTTATAAACATGTTGTATAAGTCATATTTAGACCGATTCACTGAACGTGTACGAATTTATTACAGGTCTTGCGACAACTTTGAATCTTAAATGTAAATATACATGTTTTTCTTTTTATTCTCAGTAAATCTATGGAAATTAAATTTTGGAGTTAATTGTTTAATAATTTAATCTAATTGTTTTGCTTTTCTTGTATTAAAAAATTCAATAAACACAGGTTAAATAAAGTTCTCTTTTTCCTTTCTTTTCAAAAGTATAATCGACTCTCAGTTGTTCATGTGACATACTTATTTGCATCAGTCATGGTCTTTAAATTTTTGGCATTGTAGGAAATTTAATATTTATTTACGTAACGATGAGAATCGATAAAGGTATTGTCCAATCAATGTACAAAAAATAATTTGTATAACTTAATTTTTTATCTTTTATATCTATAATTTTAAATAACTCCGAGTGTATAATGTAATTGATCGATCATAATATTTTTCTTACTTGTATGATATGAAATATCATATTTTCTAAAATTTGTTCACTTGACTATATATTTTAATCTATTTAATTTATTATACAATTTTCAAATTTACCTATTATATATTTATTAATTTAATTCAAAATAAGCAATTATTAACTTCCATAAAATTAATATAAAATTTTATATTAAAATTAATTACAAATGTGTTACATACATAATTCATCCAACATAGTTCTAAATCTAGTCACTTCTATTATATTTATACTATATTATTAAAATCGAAATATTAAAACTTTGATAGTTGGTCAGTACGGTACTCATATTTTGGGATTTACACTTTAGTTCTTTTATTTTTACAATTGTACCATAATTTTTAAAATAATAATTTTATTCAAAACATATCTCTAAAAAATTGTTCAACACAAATGTTAGGCCGAATACACAATATATAATCAAGTAGGTATGAGAATAACAATTAAGAACACAGGTTTGTAAATCAACAAACTGAATTATATTAAATAATTCTCTCTTAGTGATGTTAATGAATCACAAAGAGCTTCTAGGTTACAAGAATAAAATATTCAATGATCGCATCCCTTCTAGGGATAACCTATCTGTGTTTTTATAGTACACAGTTACACAATCCTTATCTAATTGATATTCCTACAAATTAGCTATACAATTGTTATCAATTAAGGATTGCTTCTTATCTCCTATTCTGTTTCCTTAGCTGTATCAATATATTCTGCTTCTTTCCATCTTTAGAATATATTGCTTCTAGAATCTTCAATTCAGCACCGACAGCTAATTCAACTATCACCTTGTCAGACTTTAAATAAACTCTGACCGGCTTCCTTTAAACTCTTTACCCTATCAGAGTTTAATTAAACTCTGACCGGTTTCTGATAAACTCTGGTCAGTACCTGTTGCTTAAACACTGATAAACAAACGTCAGCAATTATATTTAACAATCTCCCCCAACTTGTTCATAATAAAATGTACAAGTTAAACATATAATTGATGATGTCAAAAACATTTAACAAATGCAGTGTTTAACATATAACAGAGTTTAATTTAAAACAGAGTTTAAATTTGACTTAGAATAGAAAATATATTAAAAACTTACAGTCAGACTTTACTTGATTTCTTGAATATCAGGCACTGTCCTGATATAATCTAACAGTAGTTTCTTCTCAACTCTATTCAATTCAGCAATCATAATCTTCTTCAGCTCCTTCATTTCTGGTTCATCTTCACCAATTTGATAAATGGCAGCCCTCAAAGAATATATGCTGTTTTTGTTCATTTCATTGCCAAGTCTGATATAAAAAGGTTTATCAGACTCTAGATTGAACTCAAGAACCTTTTTATTTAGTGCAGTTCTGAACCTCGCACTATTCCTTTTCATTTCTACCAACTTTCCATGTGCATCTCTGTATTTAGGAATGTATGCACTTGATACTCCAGCTCCACTCAAAACTTTGGATTTCATCATCCTTTCCTTCAAAACTCGAGCAGCATCATAAGTACTTCTATTCTTTACTTCAAGTAGATATAGAACATACTCTAGCTCTTCCCAAAGTTTTAACTGGATATCAAATTCACCAAATCTATACACTCTGCCATCAGCCATAAAATATAACAAGAATTCCTTTTTGATTCCTTTGTGAAAAATCATCTGTACAGATTCTAGTTTGTCAAGGCTTTCTTGAGTAATTCCAACTCCAAATTCTGCCAATGAAAACTTGTCTTGAGATCTGTTATTAGTTCTTCTCTCTCTGTGTGAACCCAGTCCAGATTTGTCAAAGGCTTCTTTTCCCAATACTGTTCTGGTTTCTGAGAAATTCACAGCTTCAAGCTTTAAGTCTTCAAGAATTTTTGATTTGCTGAATCCTGGAAGTAGTGTAGATTTCTGTACAACTTGAGCAACGTCAGAGGTTGTCATGTCTTCAATAGAAACATCAACTTGAGCAGCGTCAGAGGTTGATTTAGCTAATCTTGTTTCAACTTGAGCAATGTCAGAGGTTGAAATATCTTTCTTCTTTAGGTTAGGCTCTTCAATCATTATGCCTTTACCCTTATCAGAGTTTCTAATCACAGATCTCCTTGTATTTTGTACACTCTGTTGAATATTCTCTTTGATAGAAATACCAACTTCTTTCTTTCTAGGAGCCTTGATTTCCTTTCTCTTGTAGATTCCAGCTTCAAGATTTTTCTTGTGTTCCTCAGCAAGCATTTGCTCTTCAGCCTGGATATCTTCAATAGTTACATTCTTTCCATGCTCTTTCATGAATATCTTAGCAGCAATCTCTTCATCAGTGGATGGATTAGTTGAAACAACTAAACTCTTGAGATTTGAAGTAGATTGACCACCAGAGTTTATCTTTTCAGAGTTTATTTGTCTACCAGAGTTTATCTTTTCAGAGTTTACTCTTGTTCTGCTTTGCCTTGGAGCAAAAATCTTTCTTTTATTTCCTTTGCTTCCCCCATCAGTAGAATCATCCTTCCGTCTCAGAGCTCGAGTGTCTTTGCATTTGTCTTTAGATACACTCTCCCCCTTTTTGACATCATCAGAAAGTAGTACTGATGTCAGCAATTCAATGGCAGTAGAAATGGAAGACAGTTGAGTAGACATTGAAGTCTGAGTTTCCTCAACTTTCCCAAGCCTCTTCTTGATTTCCTCAGAATCCTTGGCTTGCTGCTTGAGCATAGTATAATAAAAAGTTCTATCAGACTTGAAAGTAAGATCCTGCATACTGGCTTCATTCCTTAGATTGGTAAGCATTTGTTGATTCTCATCAAATCTATTATTAAGAGATTTGACTTGAACAACAGTTCCCTGTAAGCTTGTAAGTACATCAGTATTTGAGATCTTCTTGACAGAATCAGATAGAAAATCTGCAGCCCTTTGTGCTGGAAAGACACAATCTGCATCAGCCCAATTTTTGTAGTACATATTCTGAAAATGCTCATTGGTCTGTCTATGGACTTCCCTTGCGTCAGCACTATTGACATCATCAGCCAATGAAACTTGAATACTAGGGTGTGAATGAGAACCCTCAGCATCATTTCCAGTTTCTTCATTATTGACTGCTTCATGTGCATTAAGAATATTGTCAGCAGTAAACTGTGCAGCTTCATCAATGTTCTCCTCTGCTACAGCTTCAGGAATATCAGAGGTGGCCTGAGCAAAAACCTCTGCTTCTCTTTGAACAATCTCTACAACAGATTGTTGCAAAGCTTCAAGAATAATGTTCTCAGAGTTTAGCTCATCAGTAGCCTCTTGTTCCTTTTCCATCACAGCTTCATCAATTTTCTCTGTGACTTTAATCAGCTGAGTAACCTCCTCACCTTTGTCAAGATCACAAGAAATAATTTCAGTGTGAGTGGCCAAAGATTCTTCTACCTGATCAGTGACTTGATCAGCTTCCACACCCTCTGTATAAAGATCAGAATAGATAGAGGTGTGTGCTTCAAAATCAAAAACTCTGCTATCAGAATGAGTAGCAGCTTCCTCAACTACATCATTAGCCTTTGATGTAGGAGTTACCAAATCCAAATCCATCATAGTATCAGTATGGATCCTGCCTAGATTGACAGCTTCAGCATTTGCAGCATCCTCCTGAACAAACACTTCAGGAGCTTCAGTGTTTACAAACACTCTGTCCTCATCAGCATTTAAAATATCCTCCTCAACAACAATTTCAGGAGTATCTTGAAAAACAGCTTCAGCCACAATCTCCTCATTCTCTGATGCAGGAGCTTCAGTGTCCGTAGAGACTCTGTCCATGGTTACATTTACAGCACCAAAAAGATGTGCAGCCACTAGTCTTCTTTTTCTCTGATGAAGAGTTTCTTCATCAGTTTCAGTCTCTGAGGTTTCAACAACAGACTGTACCCTATTTGCTCTTCTTTTCTTTAGCCTTGTCTTCTGAGGCTGCTCTTCAGGTCTTGATACCCCATCTTCAGTAGATGGTTTCCTTGCAGGTTTAGTACCAATGTGCTTGGTCCTACCTCCCCTTGCAGATGATGAGGCTGTGGAGATCTGTATGATGCTCTTCTATCAGAGCTACTTGAAGGGTTCGAAAAAGAATGTCTTCTTGGAATCCTGCAAGCTGCAAACCAGAAAGAGAAGACGAGAGGATGATGATGATGATTCAACATCAGGGGGTTGTCAAGCCTTGGAAATCCCAGATGTTATAGTAGCCTGTTAATCGAACAGTAGCTAGACAAGAGTATAAAGTTGTCTTGAATCATTTAATGAGAAAAATCCATTGTTTTGTTTTACATATCAGTATCTCATAGTAATTGTAAAGTGAAAGAAATGATATCACTTTAAACAATAAACTAACATACTCATCAGCGCTACTAATCACCATCAGAACTTATCAAACACACTCTTTCTGTTCTCTGTTGAATGTAAAAAATATTCGTTACCAATCATACTTTTTCGAAAAACAAATGTCTAATCTCAAAATTATAAACTGTCTGAAACAAAGAAATTATTTTAACCATTAGAGATTAAAACAAAGTTACCTCGGCATATGTCACACAATACATCAGTGTTTACCATTTGTCCTTCTTTGTCAATAAACTCTTTTCTCAAACTGTACAGGTGTGAAAATATGTGTGTGTAATAGCAGAGTTTACCGTAATCAATATTTAGATCATCTCAAAGTGCATAAAATCCACAAACTAAAGTAGTAAAAACTGATTGCCTAAACTCTCATGTATAACATAAAATCTGATTTTATATCTAAACTCTGTATACTGATATCCTTTCATTTGGATATGTCTTTTATTTTTCACCCCCTTTATATATTTATATATATATATATATATATATTTTAATTTTTTTTTTTTTTTTAATTTTTTTTTTCCAGTAATCAGTGGTTGGCACTAGTCACCAAAAATCAAAGATTTTAGCCCTTATTTCATACAATAAGTTCCTGGATCTTCCTAGGCACAACATGATCTCAAAGGAATTTGTGCTCTGTTTGGCATCTTTTGATTTGAGGGTGAATTATTTTTAATTAAGAATCAGAGTTTAGACTTTTCATCAGTAGATATAATTAACTTATGAGAGAAAATGCAAACAGCTAATACAGACTCAGTGTATAGGATCAATAAACTAAGAGATGGTATAAATATAGAGACAGTATCATGTTGTGTTAACTTTCTGCACATGTTTGAGATCAGAATCTATACAACTCTTAAGGATTCATAATTACTTACTGAGAATTATGCTTCATACAAATTTCTTCATTGGTCCATATGTTTCAGACAAAATTACAATTAGAGAATAGCATTAAACTGTAACTATCAGAGTATGACCAACAGAGTTTAGCATCAGAGTTTACTTTCAGAGTATGACTGACACTTCACAGAGTTTATCATCAGAGTTTAACATGCTGGTTCACATAACAGTTAACACATGTAAGAAATCATGAACATAAAAAGTGAGTCTAACCCGTATCTCTAGTCAGAACCAGAGATCATTCCAAGTTCATTTACCAATCTTGTAAAAGTAGCTTCACTCAAGGGTTTGGTGAAGATATCTGCAAGTTGTTGGTCTGTAGACACAAAATGAAGCTCAATGTTTCCTTCTTCCACATGTTCTCTGATAAAATGATACCTTATGCTGATGTGCTTGGTCATGGAATGCTGTACTGGATTACCTGTCATAGCAATAGCACTTTGATTATCACAGAAAATAGGTATTCTAGTGTACCTTAGCCCATAATCCAGCAATTGATTCTTCATCCATAAAATCTGTGCACAACAGCTACCAGCTGCTATATACTCTGCTTCTGCAGTGGATGTAGAAATTGATTTCTGTTTCTTACTGTACCAAGAAACCAATCTGTCACCTAAAAATTGACAGCTTCCACTTGTACTTTTTCTGTCTATCTTACAGCCTGCAAAATCTGCATCAGAGTAACCAATTAACTAAAACTCTGATTCTCTAGGATACCACAAACCCAGGGTTATGGTTCCTTTGAGATATTTGAAGATCCTTTTTACAGCTGTTAGATGAGGCTCTCTGGGATCTGCTTGAAATCTTGCACAAAGACATGTTGCATACATGATATCAGGTCTACTTGCAGTAAGATACAGTAGAGACCCTATCATTCCTCTGTAGTTAGTCATATCTACTGAGGCTCCTGTGTCTTTGTCAAGCTTCGTTGCTGTAGCCATGGGAGTTGTAGCAGATGAACTATCAAGCATACCAAATTTCTTTAGAAGATTTCTGGTATACTTTGCTTGATTGATAAAAATCCCATCATCTGTTTGCTTGACCTGTAAGCCTAGAAAATAACTAAGCTCTCCCATCATGCTCATTTGGTACCTGGATTGCATAAGCTTTGCAAACTTCTTACAGAGTTTGTCATTAGTAGATCCAAAAATAATATCATCTACATAAATTTGAACTAAAAGCAAATCATCACCAGAATTGAAATAAAACAAGGTTTTATCAATTGTACCTCTTGTGAACCCACTTTCTAAAAGAAATTGAGCAAGAGTTTCATACCATGCTCTTGGTGCTTGCTTTAGTCCATATAATGCCTTGTCAAGCCTGTAGACATAATCTGGATGCTTGGGATCTACAAATCCTGGTGGTTGTTCAACAAACACTTCTTCTTCAAGCTTCCCATTGAGAAAAGCACTCTTTACATCCATCTGAAAGACTTTAAACTTCTTGTGTGCAGCATAGGCCAGAAAAATTCTTATGGCCTCCAATCTTGCAACTGGAGCAAAGGTTTCATCATAGTCAATTCCTTCCTGTTGTGAATAACCTTTTGCCACAAGTCTAGCCTTGTTTCTTGTAATCACACCTTCACTGTCAGTCTTGTTTCTGAAAACCCACTTTGTACCTACTATTGATCTATTCTTTGGTCTAGGTACAAGTGTCCAGACTTCATTTCTTTCAAACTCATTTAACTCTTCTTGCATTGCTGTAATCCAATTTGTATCTTGAAGAGCTTCTTCCACTTTCTTTGGTTCTGTTTGAGACAAGAAAGCATGATACAGACACTCATTATTTGTTGCACTTCTAGTTCTCACACTAGCATCAAGATCTCCAATTATGAGATCAGGTGTGTGTGCCTGTGTCCACCTTCTTGCTGTTGGTAAGTGGTTTCTTGCATCATTATTGAATCCTCCCCCTTGATCCATATTCTCTTGATTCATATGTTGACTTTCTGCAGCATCTGAGGCTCCCCCTGAATTTGATGGTTCAGAGTTTGAACTGTCAGAGTTTAAATCAGTTTCCTCAACTGACTCACTTGCTGTGTCTTGTTGAGCTTCTTCACGCTCCCCCTCAACTGGTTCTCTACTTTGTTCAATTTGAGAATTTCCAGTTTCTTCAGTATTTACCAGTAGAGGTTCAGAGTATGCTTCGTCAGAGTTTGTCAACTCTGCTTCATCAGAGTTTATATCATCAGAGAATATATCTTCATTTTCAAAACGCAGTTGATCATATCCATCCTTGTCTTCAAGTCCAATTATTTTCTTGTCATCAAATGACACATGTATAGATTCCATGATCACCTTAGTTCTTAGATTATAAACTCTGAATGCTTTTGTTGACAATGGATAGCCAACAAAGATTCCTTCATCAGCTTTTAACTCGAACTTTGTCAACTGTTCAGGATGAGTCTTCAACACAAAGCATTTGCATCCAAATATATGAAAATATTTCAATTTTGGCTTCTTATTTTTCACCATCTCATATGGTGTTTTCCCATGCTTGTTGATCAATGTTGCATTTTGAGTAAAACAAGCAGTTTGAACAGCTTCTGCCCAGAAGTATGTTGGTAACTTTGCTTCATCGAGCATAGTTCTGGCTGCTTCAATTAAAGTTCTGTTCTTCCTTTCAACTACACCATTTTGCTGTGGAGTTCCAGGTGCAGAAAATTCTTGTTTCACTCCTCTTTCCTTGCAGAAAGCTTCCATGATTGAGTTTCTGAATTCAGTTCCATTATCACTCCTTATAATTTTGACTTTGTGCTGTGATCCTCTGTCCAGTAGATTTACATGATCCATCAGAGTTTGAGCAGTTTCATCCTTCTTTGACAAGAAATACACCCATGTATATCTAGTATATTCATCAACAATTACTAGAGCATATTTCTTTCTGCCCATGGACATCACATTCACTGGTCCAAAGAGATCAACATGTAGAAGATGATAAGGTTCCATTACTGAAGATTCAGATTTGCTCTTGAAAGATGACTTCCTTTGCTTGGCTTTTTGACAAGAATCACACAAGCCATCTAGACTGAGTATAGATTTTGGAAGTCCCCTTACAAGATCTTTTCTTATTAGCTCATTGATGTTGTTCAAATTGAGATGAGAGAGCTTCTTGTGCCAGTTCCAACTCTCTTCATTTGACATTCTGGCTGTCAGACACACTGTTTTTCCATCAGAGTTTGTTACCAAACTTGCTTCATAAATGTTGTTGCGCCTGTGTCCAACTAGAACAACTTTTCCAGTAGATTTACTGATAACTTCACAGTATTCACTATGAAAATCTACATGGTTTCCTCTGTCACAGATTTGACTCACAGATAGCAGATTATGCTTGAGTCCTGAGACTAGAGCTACATTTGTGATGATGACACTTCCAAGATTGATATTGCCATATCCCAGAGTGTGTCCTATGTTGCCATCTCCATAGGAAACCTTTGGGCCAGCCTTCTCCTTAAAGTCTGATAACAGGGCTTTATTTCCAGTCATATGTCCTGAGCATCCACTGTCCAAGATAAGTGTGCTCTCTATTATACCCTGCAATCACAAACAAACACTAAGTGTTAGTTTTAAGGATCCAGACTTGCTTGGATCCTTTGTCTTTCTTAACAGTGTTAGCTTTTGCAGCGGAATCTGTATTATCAGAGTTTAAACTAACATTGTCAGATTTTACACTAGCAGAGTTTGCTCTAACCCATTTCAAGTTGGGTTTTAGCTCATAATAGTTGTGATAAATAGCATGATAACTCTTGCAAGTATAAATGGAATGCCAAGTGCTCCCACAGTGTTTGCATAAAGTTTGTGGTTTAACTCTTACATAATCATTCTTTACTCCTGATGTAGAAGATAAAGAATTAATATGTTTGTTCTTAGTGCAAAATCTAGCAAGATGATTAGAACTACCACAATTGTAACATGTTTTCCTTGAAGCACCAGCATTAGGCAAATGATTATTTCTGTTATTTATGCCTACTTTTCCATTCCTATTCTTCTTGGACCCTTTTGGTTTCATGGCAGACTTTACCTCTTTCAACTTATGATTGAACTGTTTTCCTGTCATCAAGCCAACATTAACCTGTTTCTCACAAGTTTTTACTGGTTTTCTAACAGCTTCTACTTCCATAAGTTTTTCTGTTATAATATTTTCTTGTTTTTCACAAGCTTCATCTGATTCCATATCAGCTTCCCTTATTACAACAGATTTTAACTTATTGGCTTCTGGAACAAATTTCACAGGTTTAAGTTGTGGTTTAACCTTAACCTTGTCTTTAAACCTAAGTTCATCATTTTCACAATAACCTAAACCTACAGAATCAGTCTGAAACACTTGATGAGTGTCTCTTCCAGAATCTGTCCAAGTTTTGATTATTTTTCTTTCCTTTTCTAAATCAGATTCTAGTTGCCTATATCTTTTCAGCAACTCCTGTTCTACATAAACAGCATCATCTCTTTCTTTTTGAATCTGCTTCATACTTTCAAGTTCTCCTTAAAGAAACTTGTTTCTATCTTTAAGACTAAGATTTTCAGTTTTAATTCTTTCATTTTCTAAAGTCTGATCCCTATAGCTAATATGAACACTTTTCAGATATACTCTTAACTCAGATATATTATCAGTATCATAAGCATAAGTAGTTAGGGGTACCTTATTTTCAGACGATTCAGTCTCATCTCTGACAGTTGCCATAAGAGCATAGTTTTCTCCATCATCAGAGTCTGAAGTATCTGCCCAGTCTTTGCCTTTAGAGATGAGTGCTTTCTCAGTTTTGCCTTTCTTGTACTCTGGAGCATAGTGACCCATCTCCTTACACTTGTAGCACTGGATTTCAGATTTATCCTTCTTGCCAGACTTGGTCTCCCTTCCATCAGACTTTCTAAAACTTCTCTTATCAGAGTTTGAATCTTTCCTTGAGAATCTCTTTCCCTTCTTGAAATTCTTGAATCCCATCTTCTTGAAGGTCTTTACCATCAATGCAGCCATTTGCATCATCTGTTCTTCATCATCCTCAGAGTCAGAAGCTTCATCAGAGTTTGAGTCATCATCAGTGTTTGATGACCCACTCTCAGATTTAATGACTAAAGCCTTTCTCTTGGCTTTCTTCCTTGATGATTCCTTCTTAATGGGCTTCTCCTCGACTTTGAGAGCAACAGATTTTGTCTTTTTACTCATTCTTCTATTCCTTTGTTCTATCTCCAGTTCATGAGTTTTCAATAACCCATAGATTTCATCAAGATCTATATCAGCAAGCTCATAATTATCTCTTATTGTGGTTGTCTTTAGATCCCACTTTTCAGGTAGAGATAACAGAAACTTGAGATTAGACTCTTCAAGTTCATATTCTTTATCAACCAGAGGCAGATCGTTCAACAGTTTGCAAAATCTGTCATAAGTCTCAGTCAAGGTTTCATTAGGTCTTGAATCAAAGTGCTCATACTCCTGAGTTAGTATGGTCCTCCTATTCTTCTTGATAGCACCTGTTCCTTGGCATCTGACTTCTAGAGCATCCCATATCTCTTTGGCAGTCTTGCAGCCAATTACTCTGTTAGACATAACATTATCTAAAGCACTGTGGAGAAGATGTCTAACCTTTGCATCCTTTGCAATCGATGAGATGTCCTCAGGAGTCATATCTTTCTTTTCCTTTGGAACAGTCTTCTGTTCTTGACCATCAACAACAGGGGATAATTTTGTTGGCATATGAGGACCATCATATATTCTGTCAAGATATTCTGGATCTGTAGCCTCCAGAAACATGGTCATCTTCACCTTCCAAATTGGATACTCTACAGGCCTGAGAATTGGAACCCTGATTGTTTCATATCGACTCACAGAATTGGGCTTAACCTGTTCAGCCTTAGGAGCAGTTTGATTTTCTTCAGACATGATTAATACTGTGTTTGAATCGTAAAACTGTATATATTAAACAGCCTTAGCTCTGATACCAATTGTTAGGCCGAATACACAATATATAATCAAGTAGGTATGAGAATAACAATTAAGAACACAGGTTTGTAAATCAACAAACTGAATTATATTAAATAATTCTCTCTTAGTGATGTTAATGAATCACAAAGAGCTTCTAGGTTACAAGAATAAAATATTCAATGATCGCATCGACAGCTAATTCAACTATCACCTTGTCAGACTTTAAATAAACTCTGACCGGCTTCCTTTAAACTCTTTACCCTATCAGAGTTTAATTAAACTCTGACCGGTTTCTGATAAACTCTGGTCAGTACCTGTTGCTTAAACACTGATAAACAAACGTCAGCAATTATATTTAACAACAAAACTCTTAAAACACAATTTATTGCGATCAAACACCTATGTCAATTTGACGCTGAGTTCAACAACCATATATAAGTATTCATATTTAAAATCATTTTCTTAAGAAACAAATATAAATATTAAAAGAAAATATTAAACTCGTGCATGACACATGTTACGAGCTTGTATTTGTATATGTAATAAAAATACTCATGAATATCGTGTATACATGTTATCGATATGTGCTATATACCCATGATTGTTGTCTAATTTTTAAATATTGGACACTACTTTTTATTAATTTAAAAATAAATAATTAAATAATATATAAAGAAACTACTTGTAATATATTACTTATGTTATAATCAATGTTCAATATTACGCTTTATAGATTAAATATATGAATAATTCAAATAAATTATATAGTACAATAAAGATAGACCGTTGTGCAAAAATATATATTATTTTATAGTTTACATTACATATACAAGATATTTGTATGACTAAAACAAATGTAGATATACATCACACGCAACATTGTTTTTAAAATTTAATATTAAAACTGTATAAGATTGGTTGTTTAAATAATTATGTACAACATTTTGAAAACTGAAACAACATAGATTAATTAATATATATATTATAAAATCACCTTTGTTTTTTACTCAAAGTTAATATAATAATAAATACAGGATTAAGAATGATGCGAGGTTTATGTAATGTGATTTTTCAATCAAAATCAAAAGAAGTCATGTAGCTCAATGGTTATAAGAATGATTTCCTTAGAGAAGGTCAAATGTTCGATTTTGCACAAAAACATTATTTACTCATTTTTTTTCTTTAGATTAGAGAGTAATGACATGTCATGTAATTTCAAAATATATAAGGGTAAAATTGTCATTTCATAGGGGTTTTTTGGCTCAAAATTATCCCCCTATTATATATAATAGAAGAGGATAAAGATTGCAAATATTGTCTACGAAAACTTTACTTCATTTAATAAATTAAAATAGAAAAGATATCACTATTTTCGTAATATCAACTTTATAACAAAAAAAAATCATGAATAATTTTACTAGATTTATGTTAATGAGATTATTTGCCTATTAGTAGAGTAGTTACATTCTAGCCGCAGAGATGTAAACGAATCGAGCCGAGTCGAGCTTTGACCTAAACGAGCCGAGCTTAATTTTTTTTCTTAACGAATCGAGCCGAGCCGAGCTTTTTTATCGCGCAAAAAGTGTGTTCGAGCTCGAGCTCGTTAACGAATCGAACCGCACTCGAGATTTTATTCAACAAAAATGAGCCGAGCCGAGCTCGAGCTCTTAACGAACAGCTCGTGAATAGTAAAATAAAAAAAATAAAAAAAAGTTCAAACTCACTTGAGCCAACTAATTATCAATTTCGACTCAATCCGGTCTCAAATTTTAATCTATTATCTTCAAAGTATTCGCGAATTATATATTTGAATTATAATTTTGAACTCAAATTATGAAGATTATTATGAAAAATCAGGCTATATGTAAAAAGTTTCGAGCTTTAACGAGCCGAACTCGAGCCGCACATGTTAATAGCTCGGCTCGAGCTCGTTAAGCTTAACGAACACAATTTTGTGTTCGAGTTCGAGCTCGAGTTCTTAATGAACCGAGCCGAACCGAGACTGAGCTTGTTCACAAACAACTCAGTTAGTTAACATCTCTAATTCCATGTGGTGAAAAAGAATGTTTGCTCACTAGTATCAAGTTGTCATGTCCCAAGCTAAGCGTGTTTGGATATCTTACAAAAGTTGACTTATACCTTAAAATGAATAAGTGTCATATAAGTAATAAGTGGATGAATTTTTATAAGTTTTATTGGTATTTGAATAAATTTACTTATAAGTTAGTTACAAATTTACTAATTTATATTTTAAAAATAAATATTAAATACAATGAGCTAAAGACATGCATTTTAAATTAAAAAAACATTTAAAAACACAAATGTAAAAATATGAAGTATTAAAATACAAAGAAATCAAGCAATAAATCAATAAATTAAGGAAAATGTACGTTATTAATAACATTCAACTTATGAACATATAAGTTATAAGTTAGTTTATAAATTTGGTTGACAAACACTCTTCGTAAACTCTTACGAATTTATAAGCAATAAATCGGCTTATTTATATGTTGCCAAACACGCAAGACGCAAGATTAGGCAGGAAGAGATAAAATTAATTAATCAACCATAATATTAAATTATTTATAGCAAGAAAAGGCCTGCACACTCATTTTATTTTTAATTTTAGCGAGGTGATGTGGGTCAACGGACTGCTCAAGTCGTCTTTCAGTTAAATCTACAATTTATAAATCCTTGCTTTCCTTCTTTATAAAGACTAAAGAAAGCTAGATCATTTTTTACCACTGTTCAACCCTTAAGAGGTGAGTTATATTTTTTTTATTAGTAGTATACTAGTATAGTTGATTGTGCAATATAACTGTCTTAAACTTATGGTGCTATATGTTGCAGATTATCTAACCTCATCAGATCATGGAGGCTTATAGTCACCCTTTGTACAGCTGCAGGAAGTGCAGAACTCCTGTTGCTCTTGCTGAAGATCTTCTTTCTAAATCCTTTGTGGTGATTTTATACATATACTCCTTTTTATTCTGTCACGTCCCGTTGAATAATATATGATCCTGTTTAATTTCCGTCTCTTTTATTTATGTTCAAGTAGACTTAAGATAATATGAAGTTTGAAATAATGATAACGGACTGATCATTGATAGTCATTACGAAAATTTGATTTTATGTAATGAATTTTGCGGTGTTAGGCAAAATCCGGGAAAGCTTTCATGTTCAGTCAGGCCATGAACATAGTGCTAGGGAAGAGCTATGACAAACCACTTTTAACTGGGAATTTTACAATAGCTGATGTGTATTGTAACACTTGTGGAGAAGAATTGGGGTGGAAGTATATAAAAGTTCATGAGAAGACTCAGACATACAAGGTTGGAAGATTCATCATTGAGAAGGCCAAGATTGTCAAGGAGTACTGAAGTACTTAAACCATTGTCTGCAACTGTGTAACAAAATGATCAACTGTTTGTTGTTCGGATATATAATAAGATTTGCCAGTACTTTACTCTTATGTATATTGACTAAATGATCATTTCAACTTAAATGGCCTCACCTCACAATTTGGAATACGACACGTGAATACGACACGGATAATTAGTATTTTAGTGTAAAAATTTGGTACACGAACACGAAAAAACACAAATATAATTAGTGTCGGGTTTGAGTTTTTACAATAGGTACACGACACAGAACGAAAATACACGAATTAATGAAGTAAATAAATAATTTAAAAAAATATATATTATTTATAGTATTGCATATTTAGAAAATATATAAGCAATTACATATGAACAATAAATAAAAGTTTCACGACTAATTGACAGTAAGTTATACATTTATATATAAAAAAGTACTAGCTTAAAACCCGTGCGATGCACGGATTTTTATTAATAATTATTATTTTTATTATTTATGTTTTAATATTCTATTAATTTGCATTTACTAAAAAAAATAAGTAGGCGTGTTAAACTTTTTTAAATAATTAAAATTATCAAAATAGATTTTAAAATAAATTAATAACTGTTTATCCGTGATATTTTTGGAAAATGAGGGTTCTTAGTAAGGAAAAATAAAAAAATTAACATGTTTTAGCTGAAAAGGTAAGTGCCCGTAATTAAAAATATTTAAATATGTTTCAAAATAAATAAGTAAGGATTTGTCCGGGATATATTTTTGGAAAATGAGAGTTTTAGTAAGGAAAAATAGAAAGAGTAACATGTTTTTAAAAAGTGTTCATAATTAAAAAGTATTAAAATATATTTTAAAATAAATAAGGGTTTACCCGTGATATTTTTGGAGAATGAGGGGTTTTAGTAAGGAAAAATAGAAAGAGTAACATGTTTTTGTTAAAAAAGATAACCGCCCGTGTATTTTTTAGAAAAAGAGAGGATTTTTTTAGAAAAAAATAATGTATTTTAGCTGAAAAGTTAATTGGTTATAATTAATGTTATTATTTAGTGATAGTTTTTAAAAAAAATAAGTAAGAGTAATTAAGTAAAATCACTAAGTACCGACCATCCGTCCGACTACCAAACTTTTCATGTTTCGTCTTTAATAATATAGCTTAAAACCCGTGCAGATTGTTTTTAATAATTGTTAATTTTATTATTTATATTTTATATTTTATTAATTGCATTTATAAAAAAAGGCGTGTTAAACTTTTTTAAATAATTAAAAGTATTAAAATAGATTTTAAAATAAATAAGTAATGGTTTACCCGTGATATTTTGGAAAAAGAGAGGTTTTAGTAAAAATAAAATAAAATAGAAAGTAACATGTTTTCGTTGAATTTTAAAATATAAAAGTAACGATTTGTCCGTGAAATTTTTGAAAAAAGAGGGGTTTTATTTAGAAAAATAGAAAATTTGACATGTTTTAGTTGAAAAAAGTAATTGTCAATTAAAGTTATTAAAATAGATTTTAAAGTAAATAAGTAAGGGTTTTCCCGTGATATATTTGAAAAAAGAGGGATTTTAGTAAGGAAAATATAACATATTTTAGCTGAAAAAGGTAATTACCCGTGGTTTTTCTAGAAAAAGAGGGGAAATGTAATTTACAATTAAAAGTATTAAAATATGTTTTAAAATAAATAATAAAGGTTTGCTCGTGATATATTTGAGAAATGAAGGATTTTAGTAAGGGAAATAGAAAAGATAACATGTTTTAGCTGAAAAGAAAATTGCCGGTGATTTTTTAGAAAAAAAAATGGCATTGTATTTTAACTGAAAGAGTAACTGATTATAATAATTTTTCTAATAATTAAATAAGGCAAGTACCGTACCAAAAAACAGGTACCAAAGCTTTAAATGTTTCGTCTTTATTAATATAGTATAGTATAGATAGATAGATAAATAGATAGATAGATTTATAATATTAGTCTTTTATTCTACTAAATGGAATAGCTCGTGATATTTTTGAGGTTTTAGTTAGGAGAAATATTAGTTAGAAAATATAAAAAAATTATACGTTTTGGGAAAAAAAACTAATTGGTTAGTCATTAATAATTATAATATTATTATTTTATTTTATTAAATAGAACTGTTCATGATATTTTTGGAAAATGAGAGCTTTTATTTAGAAAAAATAGAAAAGTAGAAATTTTAGTTAGAAAATATAAAAAAGAATATACACTTTGGCTAAAAATGGTAATGAGTTAGTTATTAGCAATTATAACCTTATTATGTTATTTTATTAAATGAAACTATCTGCGATATTTTTGAAAAATGAGATATTTTAGTTAGGAAAAATAGAAAAGATATTCTATATAATAATTTTAATAATTTATCTAATGGTTCTCATTAATTTGATGAGAAATATCATTTTGAGGACCAGACTACAAAACTTTCAATGTTTCGTCTTTAATATAATAGTATAGATACATACATATATATATATATATAAGTTATATTTACAAATTTTTGTAAAATTGTTTGTAATACATATTTAATACACATTTCATAAAAATTTACATAATTAAAATAGTTTTATAATATATAAATTTTAATTAAATTAAATTTATTTTTTTGTTTAATGTATACGAATACGACACGTAAAGTACACGACACGTTTTGAATTGGATATGTGTTTCAAATTTAGTACACGAATCCAAAACAGGCCGGATATGAGTTTTACATTCAAGTACACGAAAACACGAAAATACACGACACGATCCATTGCCAGGTCTACTCAAAACAGATGTTTATGTTTTCGGTACATGTAAATAAGCTATTTTAAATAATCGAAATTATTGTGTCGAAGACATGAATGTTTTTATGAAAATAAAAATAAAAATAAAAATAGATATTCCTTCACTAAATTACATTCATTTTATTTACATAAAAGTTATTCTAAGAATACGTTTGGTTCCTGGTTAATGAGTCTGGTTAACGAAAATTAGAAGCTTAAATCCAAGAGATGGGGTCTGTATTTGCAATTTAGTTGCATGAAATTGGAACCTGCGAAAGTATTTAGAAAACGTTATTTTCACATTTTCTAAATTTCTAATACAAAATTAAAATGCCACAAACAATTTTGGAAAAAAAAAAATACACATCCTGACCCGAACCAAGCCCATAACTCATATAAATTCACATCCTGACCCGAACTAAGCCCACAGCTCATAAAACAGACACAAGACATGTACCTGAAAAAGGCCTTCTGGAGCGACGCACTCAACGGCGCCGGAGCTAACAACTCCTCCTCCGACGCCGCCGACGATTCCACCTCTTCATTAACAACATCTCCGGCGATCGAAGAATTGGTGAAATCACTAGAAAACGATAGATTATACAGAGAAGTAACACTCGCTCTGAGAACAGGCCTTAAAGACGCTCGTGCTGAGTTCTCATTTCTCCGTCTCAGAGCTCTTCGCACTCTCCTCAATTTTCTCCGATCTGTTGCTTCTTCCGATTCCACGATTATGCAGTTTTCGCATTCTCAGTCTATTCCTGAATTGCAAGGTAGTTTAATTGTTTTGTTTAGTTTTTTAATGTGCATTGTAGTTTATTTGTGTCGATTTTATGTTTACGCAAGCAAAAATCGTAAAGGAGATAATACGGCTTAGCTTGATTATATGTTCGTATATTTGATGCGTAACTAATTAATAAACTTGAGGAAATGATGAAGTTTAAATGAATTGCCAATGTACAATCGGGATGACATGTCAATAAGTTGTTTGAGTAGTTTTCGTTACTCGATGAGTCATTTGCAATGTACAGGAAACAATGCTCCCCCTGTTCTCAAATAATTGTTTTCTAAGGTTGTTGCACATTGACCAGTATCAATTATCCCAAATATTGATGGAATCTAGGAAGCAGGGACACTTGGGTAGGGTGCCGAGTCCCCGTGTCGGATTCTTGGACACGCGTGTCCTCGTATCGGACATGGGGATTCTTTCACAATCTTACTTTTGATTTTTATTTTCAAAAATTATAGTCAAAAGTTGTTTTAACTAACTATTTTCAAAAAAACAAGTATCAATGTCTGTAAACAAATACAAAAGATTGATGATCATTTTCATTTTTGCATAAATTACAAGATTAAACTCATACTTTAGTATTTTGAATGAACAAATCATGCATTTCATTTAATTGGCATACATATTTTGGTTCTAGCAATTGGTTTTAATATGCATAACATGAAATATATATGAAAATTTATATTTATATATGACGTGTCCCCCCGCACCCGTATCCCCATAATATCCGCGTGTCCCAGTACTACGCACCCGCACTCCCGCATCTGTGTCCTTGCTTCTTAGTCATGGAATTGATTGTTTATTTTTACAAGATTACCGTAATTGAACGCACTAGGCACACTAGGCAAATTAATTGAAATATATTAAAGTCACCATCTTTACCTAATAGGGATAAACGGTAGTTGGGATATTAGTGTTAATTGCACTTCGAAAATGAAAAAAAGATACAAATAGAGTATTTTAAAAGAAGAAGAATAGAACTCTAGAAATCAGATATTCGAGAACGAAGGGAGTAATTTATTTTCGACATATTTGTCAAATATAATGCAAAATTACTATATGAATATTTTATAGGTTCAACATCAATAAATAATCATTAATAAGTTAGGATACTTAAACGTAAGTAGCCAAGATGTTTGGATGCACTCTTCGACATTTTCCTAAAATGTGGTTGAAAAGACCGTGCTAGATATAACCATGCCTGTATCTGTTTTCCTATATTCGATCTTCACCAATTATCAATTGAAAACAAATGCCGTAATGCATCTTTATGCTTCTAAAGACTCTTCAATGTGAGGAAAGCAGTGGCAAATCTTGTGATTCCTGTGTGCAATAAATATCTCTAATCTCTCATTGGTTTTCTCCCACAAGGCATTTAGTACAAAAAAGCATCAATTACACCTCCATGGCTATATATAGATGTAGCTAATTAGTTTTTTCATCAGAAAACCCACCATAATTCATTGGTTATTCGAAGTCTCGTTTGTCCTCCTATTTGTGTCAGACATGACATAGGCGTGGGTATAGGATTTGATCAGATCCCTCACATTGAAATCACACTTCACCTTATATCAAGACAGTTAAAAATAAAATATAGGGAAAACAAGCTTTCCATAACTAGTAAACAAATGTTAATCGGTGAAGATCTAAGATGGGGAAACTTGTTTTGTATTATCCTTTTGACTTTAAGCTATGAATTAGACATGTACATTTAAGTGTATACAATATATTGGTAGCAGATACTTTAATTAATAGTTTACGGTGAATATGATTATATAAAATCCACGCCAAGCCCGTGTTTATATTTGGATTCATATTCAAGAATCCTAAATTATTAAAAACTAAGAGTCCTACACTTAAAGCATCTCCAAGAATCTCTTTGTACTTGATCTTAAGTGAAAAAATAAAGAGAATCACTTAAATTAGAGCTGCAAGAGGCCCTCTAAAATTTAAGAGCATCCCCTCTCTTCTCAATTTTAAGAGCCTCTTGTTGACTCTTAACTTATTTATATCAATAAAATATTCAATTTCCTCTCGTTTTTCCACTACTTCAATATTTTAATTTAAATATTTGTCATAGTGGAGTTGAAGTGTGAATAAAATATAAACAGAAAGCAATTATAAAGAGCATTGTTGGTTTCGAGACATTAACCAATTTAAAAAGTTACTAAGAGCTTAATTAATGAGACTCTTGGAGATGCTCTTAGATCCATACCCGTACTTGAATGCGGGTAACAAATATATTGCATTGAGACTTGTACTTTCATTACTTACACAATTTTTTAGATTTTCTGGCAGCTTTAAAATATTCTAGTGACTCTCATTAAATCTTTTTAGCAATCATAATTTTATTCACATTTTTCATTATATTCCCGCCTTCATACCCTTCATACCCTTGGACCATCTCCAATATGTTACACCAAAATAGTTGACAGTTACACCATTTTGGCGTATAAGTCATGCAATTTACAAAGCAACTCCAACCCATTGACACTATATATTACACTAAAAAAAATCTTTTCTTTATATGAAGACATATTCTTGAAACTTTTTCAAAAGTAACTTTTTTTTTGTTGGGATAGAATAGAATATAAATGGGACATAGAGGGAATATATTTGTTTTGTTAACAAATGAAGGTATACTTGGAATTTTCAAATAAGCCAAATCTAAGTTGACACCAATTGGTGTCAACTGTTCATTCAGTGTAAATTTTACACTATTATAGTGTCGTATTGGAGTTGGTTTTACACTAAAATAATGTAAAAGTTAGACACATTATAGTGTTTTAATGTTGCATCGGAGATGCTCTTACAACCACCATAAACAAGCTCGGGGAATAATCAACATATAATATTGTGTATAGTGTAATCTTTAAAAGTGATTCTTTTGTAGTGCAAACTATATATAGATAGGAATACAAATTAAGTATAGAAGTTCTTGTACTTTTGGAAAATTTGTCTCCGAAGTGGAAATACAAATTGAACTTGGTTGTAATTGTGTGTTTCAATGCTTTAGTGGTTCCGGTCCTTTTTCAGCACTCATTAAAAGATTGGGATGATCAGAAGGTAGCCAACCTAGATCATATATTTGACGTTGAACCCTTGAAGATAGCCAGTCCTTCATCTGATGCTGAAGTTGCACTTGCACTTAGAGTTTTAGAAGGATGTTGTTTGCTCCACAGAGAAAGCTCAGTGCTAGCGCATCAACACAAAGCAATCCAAGTAATTTTTCATCTGATTCTTGTTGCATCTGCATATTCTTTCGTCTTAAACTACACGTAATGATTTGTTTATTCACGGACTAGAATGTTATACATACGACTATAGATTGCTGGAAGCATGTTGTTTGATTAAGTTATTCTGCAGGGAAAATTTACAGTGGGAGTGAATTTTTGACTTTTTAATATATTTACGTTAGCGCATGTCTAGGTTATTTTCGGTGGGTAGGAATAGAATGGGATGGAATGGGGGCAGGAACAAACACAACTTATGTTTTTCGGTTAACAATCATCCTCAAAATCCATTATCTCACTCAGCCCATATCGTAAGTTTAAACTAGCTTCATTTCTTGCCATCCAACTTTTCACAAAATTCATTAAAAAAATTCATAATATTTCTTTTAATTAATATAAAGTAGACAAACCCACCCACTTTGCCTTTAACAAGGTTTGAAGTTTGAACCCACCCCTTACAACCAACCAGACACTAGCTCAGGTAATTAGCAATATGATTTCCCATAGCAAGATTAGTAGAATTTCTATCCAGTTGATTAGTAGCCTAATATTGCTCATCCAGTTAACCTTCATGAGACTTCAATCACTATACAGTGAATATCTAAGAAGCTGGTAGGCTTTATTTTAGATGGCATGTCATAATTGAAGGTGGTTCTTCATCATTGCACACGACTATGTTTACTTGTTAAATATCCAATAAAAGTTGTAGGAACAGGGTTGCAGGCTGGGGATAGAATGATTAAACAGGCTTAGCAAATATATATATATATATATATATATATATATATATATATATATAAATTAAAAATAAAGAAACAGATTAAAAATAAATAAATTAAGTCATGGTAAGTTACTGCTACTGATAATGATAGAATGAGATGTGAAGAAGCTAAACAAGGGGTTTCCCCTGAACACGTAATCATCAAGATTGGTTAGAGCTGTAATACTTTTAACCACCAGAACTTGTTTATGACTTCTCTATTGAAATTTTATATCTGAAATATGCTGGTCTAGCTAACTTCAACATTTTAAGCAACAAAAGTTTGGTTTTATTCAGGTTTTGATGAATATATTATCAACAAGGGGTGCACTTGAACGAGGAGTATGCTTGGATGCTCTGGTATCGATTATGTTGGATTCTTCATCTAATCAAATGGTATGGTGCTGCCGATCCTTTCAACTTCTCGAAAAACCTGTAACCTATATTCTGTTGCAAAATATCCCAAGTGAACTATTATAAAATTTAAGAACTACATGATTATTTGTGGAAAACGAGTAAACTTTGTTAAAGGCTTGCATATTAAAGGACATCGCAAGATAATATGTAATTATAGATAATAGCATTAAACCAATAGATTGCTCTGATGCCGGTCGAAGCTCCTTGCTTCCTAGCCTGTCAGTGCAGTAACTACTAGCACCCTTCTGCTCTGTTGTTACTGTTGGGGTACTCCTCATAGTTCCTTTTTTCGCATGTGCATGCTTCCAACATTCTTTTGAAGAAGTAAAATTTATTAGAGAAGATTCTTAAGTCTCGTTGTGGTTTCCTCAATGGCTGTATGTATGACTTATAGCGTGAGCATTAGGCACAAGTATAAGCATAATTTTTTTCTTCCCTATGTGTTTTTATTTGTCCGAGTAAAAAAATGAAAACGCGTCCCTCTTCAGAAGGACTCGAGGATTATGAATTTAAAATCTAAGCATAGCTTGTTTAGTGGGAAGTACTCAACCTTGACTAAGGCTGAAAATGAATTGGAGTAATTCTTGTTCAATCAAGATTGAGTTCGACTTTCTGGATAGGTATTCAAATTCGATCATATGATACCAAAGCTAAGATTCCTTTTCTTGTCGGAAGTAAAAACAACAGACATGACCAAACTGATACTTGTTATTTTTGTTTGAATACATTTTAAAATACCTCAACTTTCTAGAACAGGTCCGAATCATTAAAGTACTTGACTAAATATTTGGTTCGAGTTTGCTAGTTTAATTGATGTGTAATAAATATGTTAAATACACATGCATTACCTTATTAAAAAAGAAGAAGATGTTTAGGTTAAATTGTTGTGTGGTAGACCGTAGACTGGTAGAGTGGTAGTTTGTATTAAACTTGTAAGTAAGGAATGTTCATGACTAATTAGTAATTAATGGCAGAATTTTCTGAATAGTTTAAAATCAACTTAGAATATACCTGGTTTAAAAATAATATATATTAGAAATAGAACAAGTAGAATCTGACTATACTAATGCTTGGAGGTATTTGACGACTAATTTTCACCCCTAGTCTTCACCTTTTTTGAACTTCTTTACCTGTATGTGGCTATTTTTTCTTTAAAACTTTTCCTTTTTTTTCATGCACTTTAAATGTTGAATTATTCTTTAGGATTTCGAGGAATGCAATGGCATCGAAGAGGTTGCATTACTTATAAGAGACAAGCAAGTAGACGAGAATTTAAGGTATCTCTCATTGAACTATTGAAATGTTTTTTCCGTATATTCTTCTTCTTCATTATTGACCTATAGTGGCTGATCTAACCTTTGATCAAGTGGGGTCGATTAATTTCTATAAATTAATAATTGCAGCCTTGCAGTAGATAATTCTTTATCTGACATAAAATTATTAACTTCTATTGTCAAATGGTCAATATACGGAAATCAGAAAATAAGATTTCGCATGAGATGAAACTACTAGATTATCACTTTGAAAACTAAAAGAACCATGAGAATAATTTAATTCCATTAAACAAATGACACAAAAAATTATCAGAGAAAGACGAAGTATCAGAGAAATATGAAGACTCACAAATGATGCCCACGAATTCATGCCATTTTGGCCCAATATATTTTGTTGTTACAACTACCATATATATTGTCTATCAAGAAGTCTAGTAATGGGGTAAACTTTGCCCACGTACACCAAGTTAGATCCACCATTGTTATCTTATACTATGTGATTGATTGCTGTTGATGAGGCTATAATGTTGTAACTTCAATTTTCATCCATATCCCATGTTTCAAATCTGTGACGTTATGTGTTTCTGTAGTATGTATG
The DNA here is from genome assembly GCA_030848705.1 of Heracleum sosnowskyi. Classification (NCBI taxonomy): domain Eukaryota; kingdom Viridiplantae; phylum Streptophyta; class Magnoliopsida; order Apiales; family Apiaceae; genus Heracleum; species Heracleum sosnowskyi. The sequence goes on from CM061237.1 coordinate 19,441,360, forward strand.
GATCGAGTTGATATTAAAGTTTAATTAAGGGCTTAAAGATGGGCGTTTAAATCTTAGAATATTATTTCTATTGGACAATTGTTCATAGGGAAAGATTAACTTGTAAGAACTTGCACTACTTTTCACAGTCCATTATGTCAACCAGAAATTGATAATTAATTTATATATTTATAGACTGAAGTGTGGAGAATTTTTGCTGCTGCTTATTGGGCATGTTAATGGAAGGGATTTATCAATACATGAAGACATAAAGAGACTTCTTGGCGAGAAATCAGCGTCGTTGATATGGGCAGCTAGCCAATTTGGGTCAACTCTTGATCCTGAGCAGAGACTTACTGCACTTCAGATCCAGGCCCGCAGAGTGCTCGAGTCCGTTGATTTTTACTGACTAGGCAAGTATCATCCCCCCCATCTTCCATCCATGGGCATTTCAGTTCTTGTCTTCAAGAATTAGGTGTTGTTTTGTGTAGATATAATAATTATGACCATTGAGGGATACATACATGTGGCTGTGCGTTTTTTTCATGCCCCATTGTAACTGTTTTGTTATTTATAGGGTTCTACAATTAGATCTATTCGTCAGCTGCAAGTTAGTCCCTATCCTCCTGAATCTTGGGTTCTTGTGTGTCTTGTATGTGCATCTAAAATTTTGAAGCTAGATTGTGGCTTTTACCTGCTTTTAAAAATTGCTAAAATGGCAAAGCTGCCTGTATCATCTGATTTCGGTGATTCAAACCTTTTTGCAGCAACTGTTTTCACACTTCCATGAATAACTGTCTTCATGCAACTTGTTCCACTTCCACATTACCCAGTTTGACACACAGTCTTAAACGGACCTGTAAGTTTTATTGAACAGCTTATAAGATGTCAACCTATCAACCATACAAGTTATACAAGGGTAGTGTTCTTGTGTGGAACATGTATTATAATACTTGATCGAATTAAAGAAATCGTATTAGAAGGTCGTGCTTGGTTTGAGTTTTAAAAACAAACAAAAACATGAGTACAAATTTGGGAGTCTTGTGCAACGGATACGATTTTGCATACTTTAACCGTTTAAAGAGTGAAAGCAACTTCTTCCTCTTAAGAGCATATGTACCAATGAAAAAAATAGTTAATTCGTTAGACGAATTGACGGAGTTTAGTTATGCAGCAGTGCTTTTTTAGTCCGTCAATAAAATTGATTTCCGTAAATCCGTTAGCTACTCCATCAAAAATTGATGGAGTAATTGATAGATTGATGACCATCAATTTGATTGATGGATCAAAAAACATTGTTGCATTGATAAAATTTCATCAATTCATTGATTCGTTAGACTAATTAACTACTTTGATTTGTAATGCTACATAAAAAATAGCAAAATAGTTAATTTTATTTACATAATAATAAATTTCATCAAGTAAATTGACAAATTAACGGATTGAAGGTTGAGAATGGGTGTGCTCTAATGTTCATGAATGAGATTTAGCATGTGAGTTTGTACATCGAGCACCTGGTCATGTCCTGATGGCCACCTGGTCCATGCTCATGTGCACACAGCTGATATTCAATCGTCTACATAACAAAAGTGCATTATGAAACCTGTTTGTGGCCCTCTCTGATCTTGATTGAAGGCAATTATATCTTTCCAATTTGGGTTCAGCATGTTAGTTAAAAGTTGAATGGTAACCAATATCCACGTGACATGCAATAATGACATTCCTTTACCATCTTTAAAGCATCTATAAGTGTAAGTAGAGTGCAACTCTTTTAAAGCATCTATAAGTGGGTTTGATGTATAAAAGTATTAAAATATTTATAATTTTTTTTTTACGGAATATATTTAAGATTTTGAATTTAGATTCGAAGATGTCTTTTGAGATATGACGGTAGCTCATAATTTGGATTGGAGCTTCAACTATTAACTCCTTATATATAATAAGCGTAAGGGAGATCTTATCCAAAACTTTGGTCGGTCACTGTACTACCAAAAGTATACGATCCGTTGGATTATAAAACTATAAATATTCAAATCGATGAGGACCGTCAGATATAATATTAAAAATTGTATTTGATTAATAATACGATAATATTTAAATACTAAAAGGTGTATTTTGATAATTTAAACCTATTATAAATGAGTTTTCTATATTGAATAGAAATCTTTATGTAAAAATTCGTAATTATCTTTTCTCTTTATTTTATGGATAGTTCCAGTTAGATAATAATTATTAAACCATCATTAAATTAAAGATAATTTTGTAAGCTTCGCGTGGACCGTAAAATCGTTAAAATCTGTTGTCTAAAACTCAAGATAAAGACGTGAAATGCGCTGACATGATAATGGGCGGTTGAGAAGTAAGAAGCTGAGATTCGAAGACATCATGGGCAGACAGGGGTAATGTAGTAATTATTGTCATATATTACTCAGCTTATGTTCACCCAAACAGTAAAGTTATTATCTAAATTTTAATAAATATTTTTTTTATTATTATAGCACCAATTTAATTTTTTTTTTCTAATTCTTTTAAATTTATAAATTCTTTGTTTATTTCAATAAAATATTAAAATCAATTTAAGAAAAAATTAAAATCGATCTGGTCCGTGTACGATCACGATCAGTATACGACCAAATTAATAATTATAGTTAGATCTTAAATAGATCGATGAGAATTGTTAGATCTAATATTAAAAAGTGTATCTGATTAATAACAGAATTATATTTAAATACTAAAAAGTGTATTTTGATAATTTAAAATTTTTCTATGTAAAAATTCTTAAATATCCTTTCTCTTGAATTTATGTATAGTTCCAGTTAGATAATAATTGTTAAACCAAATATCAAGATAACAATTCATATCGATTACAATGATACCCTACATTATAAGAGACTTAGGAGAACTCGTGTACATGAATAAATTTAAACACCTTTTTTTCTGAAGGAAATTCGATTAATCTAAATTATAATTATATTATTTTACATATAACAAACATAAAAGGATAATATCAAAATATTATTAAAATGTTGAGTGTTTTCATATTCATAAACGATAATTTTGAATATATTACTTATATTAAAATGTGTATTTGATTAAATGTAGGATTATATTTAAATATTAAGAAGTGTGCTTTGATAATTTAAACCAATTATAAATTGGTTTTCTATATTGAATTGAATTCTTTGTGTAAAACTTCTTAACCATCTTTTCTTTTCAGTTTATTTTATGGGTAGGTCAACTGGTCAAGTTAGATAATAATTATTAAACCATCATTAAATTAAAGATAATTTCGTTAGTTTCGAAAGTTCAAAGTTCCATCATCTTTAACATATTACAAAAAAGAGTATATTATATTTTAGCAATAAATATTTAAAAAAATTATAAATTAAAAAAATTATAAATATTAAGAAAAATTAATGATGTTATCATGGTAGTTTGGTCCTAAATACCGCCAAAACACTCTCAACCGTTAGATCTAATACTTTTAAAAATACATGATCAAGATTATATCATATAAAAAGAAGTTATTATCTAAAAATGATATAAGTTAAAAGATAATATATTATGATTGGATTTTCTAAAAAGTCAAACATAAAAATAGTTGTAATTAAATAAGGAAACTCATTTAATACCAAAATAATAAAAATCGTTTAATGTTAAATATATAGGTGAAAACCGTTAGATTTAACATTAAAAACTGTATTTGGTTAAAAAAGGGTATTCTAATAATCTAAACTACATACAAGTAGATTTCCTAAATCGAATAGAATTCTCAACATTAAATTTCGTCACTTTATTCTCTTTTTAGTTTTAGAATAGTTTTTAATTGAAAAAGAAATATTAAACCACAACTAAATTAAAGATTATTTTATGAATTTCATGTGAACTATAAAATTGACAAAATCTAATTTTTATAACTCAATATAAACAAATATTAAATTGAGCATGTAAAATATAATAAATATCAAATTTTTAACTATAATTTTTTTGGCAAAATCTTTTTTAACAATAATTTAATCATGTAAACTAATAACTTTTAAATATTAAAATATTCATAAATAAATATAATTATAAATATTAAAAAAACAATCGTGTGTTGCATTGGTAATAAAAATATAATTATAAATAAAATTTAAGTAACCGTGCATCGCACGGGCTATAAGCTAGTAAAGATATAATATGTTGTTTGAAAGATATTCGAGAAATTTTTTACTTTGTAAATATTTATTCAAATTGTTTGACTCAATTAAGTCAATGACTATCTTTTTTTAGAGAAAACAAAAGTGATTTATTAGTAGATGTATAGGACCGTTAATATAAAATTTGATTTGATAAACTATGTATATTTTATTTTTATTTTAGAGAAAAGAAGTTATTTATAAGTAAATATAATTATTTTCAAAACTTACCATTTAAGTATCAAAAAATCTTGGCCAATCTGATAAATTATTCAAAATTTTAATTTTGATTTTTTTATCAAAAAAAGATCCAAGATGATTTATTTTATTTTTTAACATAATTTTGTGATGATTAGATAACTTAAGTGATAAATATTTATATCTTGTCGTCTGATTAATGTACCAATTAAATAATAAAAAAATACTATATGATTATGCATTAAGAAATTAAAACTAAGAAATTTTCATCGTATAGTAGAATCTTACACATACATATATCATTGATTTATAGAAAAAAATGTATATTGAGATTAAAAAAATTAAATTAAGTTAATTCATTTTGAATTATATTAAAATCAAAATTGAATATTAATTTGATAGTGTTGAAGGAAGGGAAAATAAATTGAGAAGATCAAAGAAAGTAATAGAATTTTTTTGGAGATATAATTTTTGGATATACCAAATGTAAAGATGCTAATGTGCATAACTTAATTTGTTTGTAGTAATCTAAAATTTGATTTCAAAACTTACCATAATTAGTGAAGAAAACAATAAAATGCATGACTGTGATAACTATATTTAGCTAATAACATTAATGATTACATTTATAATAATGCTGACGTGGCTTTTTTTATAATTATTTTTGAAAGTGAAATGACCTTCTTACCCCTTTAAAATTGTTCAGGAATTATTATATACATAGATTTTGATCTTAAAAATTCTTAATATGTTGTCGACGGAATAATATCTTGAAGTTTTTGAATGTAGCTTAGAAAAAATAGATGATATAAATATTTAATAATAATATGTTGTTGACGGGATTCGAATCTTGAACCCGTGAGAGCATTTTAGATATCAAGAAAATAATATTGTTTTAATATTACATCCAACGGTTCTCATTTATCTATGTTTACATCTAACGATTATTATTTAGAGGACCAAACTACCAACCAACCAAATAGAGAGTAGTTTGCTTATAATAGTATTTTTTATATGATTTTTTAGTATTTTTTTTATCTTATTTGTTTTTTATCATTTATTTGTATTTTGATCTTAAACATTCTTAATATGTTGTTGACGAAATAATATCTTGAAATTTTGAATGTAGCTTATAAAAATAGATGATATAAATATTTAATAATAATATGTTGTCGACGATATTCAAACCTTGAACCCGTGGGAGCATTTTAGATATCAAGAAAAGAATATTCTTTTAATATTACATCCAACAGTTCTCATTTATCTATATTTACATCTAACGGTTTATTATATAGAGGACCAAACTACCAACCAACCAAATAGAGGCTGATTTGCTTATAATAGTATAGTATAGATAGATTAATTATAAAAGTTACACTTTCAATTCAATGTTATACTTGATTGTAAAATATATATATATATGGGTGCCCTTCCACAGCCCCCGTTGGTTATGAAATGTTGTACAACCAACCCATCACAGCCGTTTAAAAACGATCATACGGTTGAGGAAAAGCACTGCAGCAATGTATCATTGCACCCCCCCGCAATGATACATTGCAGGACCTCTTATATTTTTTTTTACCAAAACTACCCGTTTGGGTTCAAAGTCATATCCAAGGATCAAACCCAAAACTAATAAGGGGGTGCAATGTTTCATTGCGGGGTGCAATGTTTCATTACGGGGGTGCAATGTTTCATTTTTATTATTCTTAAAATATTATTTTTCATTTTCTAATTGCAAAAATATTAGTATTAAATTTATTAAAGAAATCGTAGAAAAAAGAGGAAAAATTCGAAGTGAAGTAAAAATAGGAGAAAATGATAAAAATATTATTTCATTTTTTAAAAATTCAAAATACCATAAAAACCGAAATAATTTTAATTGTTTATTATTATTTTAATATCAATTTTTTTTTATTCTTAAATTATTATTTTTCATATTTCTAGCAAAAATATTAATTGCTACCACAATGATACATTGCTCCAGTAAAGTTCCAGTAAAGTTCCCCGCAATGAATCATTGCTCCAGTAAAGTTCCCCGCAATGTTTCATTGCTCCAGTGGTTGGTGAATTTAATGCTAACCAAACCACCCCAACTACCGTAATTAATGTTGGCTAGCAAAAAAATTGTAAATAATTGTGGGGACTATAACATTGCGGTAGCAGCAATGTTTTATTGCTCCAGTAAAGTACCCCGCAATGTTTCATTGCTCCAGTGGTGTGTTTTTTTTTTAATTCTTTTTATCTTTTAATCTTTAAATATGTTTATAAAAATTAAATTACATTCATTTAAATTTCAAAATATCTTAGATGCTGATTTGTGGATATTTTTTCCCATCATATGTATTTAATTTAAGTTATTTAATCGAAATATACTCAAAAATATGTGAAACAATCGTTTTCATACTGACTATTGACCTAAATATGTATATACTTTCTCAGTTGTTATTTATGATTGTAAAAAAATAAAATACCATGTTTACAATTACTCGCAATGTTATATTTCAATTTTAAACTTAAAAAATAATATTTTAACTATTCTTATTTTTATTTTACCTTATATTATTACATTCTTATTTTTATATTACCTTATATTATTTTACATTAAAAAATAATATTATTTATGAAATTAAACTTGTCGAGTTCGAAATCTGTGACTCCGGGTCCATTAGCTCATTTACGTTTAACATCCAACACACCTTTACAACTAAAGTTACATTTTATTTAGGTTGATATTCAATTAATTTTAATTTACAAATAATAAATAAATTCTTATTTTTGGATATATTTGTTATTTATGATTGTAAAAAAAATAAAATACTATGTTTAAAATTACTAGCTATGTTATATTTCAATTTTAAACTTAAAAAAAATAATATTTTAACTATTCTTATTTTTATTTTACCTTATATTCTTATATTCTTATTTTTATTTTACCTTAAAAAATATTATTATTTATGAAATTAAACTTACGAGTTCGAAATCCGTGACTCCGGGTCCATTAGCTCATTTACTTTTAACATCCAACACACCTTTACGACTAAAGTTACATTTTATTTAGGTTGATATTCAATTAATTTTCAATTTACAAATAATAAATAAATTCTTGTTTTTGGATATATTTGGTATGAATCATCTTTAAACAAGTTACTTGTGTTGGTGCAGTGGTAATATTTCATAAATCTTTAGGAGAGGTCATGGGTTCGATCCTTGGATATGACTTTAAACCAAAAAGGTAGTTTTGATAAAAAAAATATAAGAGGTCCAACAATGTATCATTGCGGGGGGTGCAATGAAACATTGTTGCAGTGTGTTTTTTAAAGGGCTGTGATAGGTTGGTTGTGTAGCAAAAAGGGTAGTTTTGGTAAAAAAAATATAAGAAGTCCAACAATGTATCATTGCGGGGGGTGCAATGAAACATTGCGGGGGGTGCAATGAAACATTGCTCCAGTGTGTTTCCTTAGCCGTATGATCGTTTTTGAAGGGCTGTGATGGGTTGGTTGTGTAGCATTTGCTAACCAACGGGGGCTGTGGGCCAAAACCCTATATATATATATATATATATATATATATATATATATATATATATATATATATATATATATATATATAGTTAGAATATGTCTTGAATCAGTAATTTCCCGTTATGATATGGAAATAATTCCTACAAGGAAAGATCTAGAATTAATCTTTATCCACCGTCAAGGATAAGACTTATCCTCAAGATAAGACTTATCCTCCAAGAAAGTGATAATACTTATCCGCCTATAGAGTGCTATATAAACTCTTTATGGGCATAACGTATCTGTATGCTGTAATCTGTATCCTCGAGATCAATAAAACTTTTCTCTTCTGCCTATCTGTGTTTGTTCTTTACATTTATTATAATCTTTCTTGCTTCCGTTATAACAAACTGGTATTAGAGCCTAGTTCTATTTCTAAGGTTTGAGTTTCGGTGAAAAAGATGCAGTCTGGTGGTATTAACGTGAAGGTTGACAAATTTACTGGGAGGAATAGTTTCAGTATATGGCAAATCAAGATGCGTGTCTTGTTGAAGCAACAGGGGCTCTGGGCGCCGTTGAAAAAGAAATCAACGGATCCGCAAAGCGCTGAGATGGCCAGTTTAGAAGAAAAGGCACACTCAACAATTTTGTTGTGCCTTGCAGATGATATTATTACTGAAATCGCGGAGGAGGATACCGCGTCTAGTTTGTGGTTGAAGCTTGAAGGTCTCTACATGACAAAGTCTTTAACAAATAAGTTTCTTCTGAAGCAACGTCTGTTTAGTCTGCGAATGCGGGAAGGTATGCCTCTTCGAGATCACTTTGATTAGTTAAACACAATCTTATTAGAATTGCGTAATATTGATGTTAAAGTTGAAGATGAGGATGATGCTTTAATTCTGTTAGTTTCTTTACCATTATCGCATGAGAATTTTGTGCAATCGTTTATTGTTGGTAAAGATACTATTTCTCTAGAGGAGGTTAGATCTGCTCTTCATTCTAGAGAGCTGCGCCATAAGGCGTCTGGTACAGGTGCAAATAATCAGGCTGTTGGGTTAGTAGTCAACGGGAGTAATGGACATGGAAAGCCGGGGAAGAATAAATTCAAGAAACCAGCTTCCAAGGGTCCGAAATCTAATGATGTCTGTAATGACTGTAAAGAGAAGGGACACTGGAAATCTGACTGTCCCAAGAAAAAGAAGCAACATGATAAATTGACAGGTACTGCTGCTACAATGACTGTTGTTGTAGCTGGTACCAATTCTGAAGAATATATTGCTCTAGTTGCTATTGAGCACACACATCACTCTAATGTGTGGATCCTTGACTCTGGAGCATCTTACCATGTATGTCCGTGTAGGGAGTGGTTTACAACCTACGAGCAAGTAGACGGTGTCAAAATTTCTATGGCTAATAGTTTTGTTTGTGAGACGGTTGGAATAGGCTCGATTAAAATTCGGACACATGATGGTAAATTCTGCACATTGAATGATGTTAGACATGTTCCACTTATGACGAAGAATCTGATATATCTGAGTATGTTAGACAACAAGGGTTTCAGTTTTCAAGGTGAAGGTGGAGTTCTACATGTCTACAAGGGTTCTGATGTGCTCTTGAAAGGTGTTAAACGTGGTACCTTGTATCTTCTTCAAGGTTCTACGTTATCAGGTTCTGTTGCTGTCGCATCCTCGGAGATTGATAAGGAAAACATGACCAGGTTGTGGCACATGAGGCTTGGTCACATGAGTGCAAGAGGGATGCAAATTCTGTCAACAGATGATCTTCTTTGTGGTCATAAGGTCACATGTCTTGAGTTTTGTGAACATTGTGTTTTTGGAAAGTTACATCGCAGCAAGTTTCCTAAAGCAACACACAGAACAAAAGGCACACTTGATTACATCCATTCTGATTGTTGGGGTCCTTCCCGGTTGGAGTCTTTATGGGGTCACAGATATTTTGTGTCAATGATTGATGATTTCTCAAGAATTGTTCATCATGAAGCATAAAAGTGAAGTCTTTAAGATTTTCAGGTAGTAGAAGACATTATTGGAGAATCAAACAGGGAAGAAGATTAAGAGGCTGCGAACTGAAAATGGTCTGGAATTTTGCTCGTCTAAGTTTGATGAGTTCTGCAAGAATGAAGGGATTGATAGGCATCATACAGTCAGGGATACACCACAACAGAATGGTGTGGCAGAACGTATGAATCAGACACTTCTGGAGAGAGCTAGGTGCATGCTCTCTAATGATGGACTAACTAGAAGATTCTGGGCAGAATCGGTTACTACAACATGTTATCTGATAAATTGTGGACCTCACACATGTTATGAGCATTGGCAAGCTGTGAAGAGGGTTTTTCGGTACTTAAAAGGTACGTCTGATGTTGGTCTCATTTATGGAGGTGATACAGAGTGTTTGGTGACAGGTTTTCAGACTCTGATTATGCTGGAGATGTTGACAGTAGAAGATCTATGACTGTTATGCTTTCACTCTGGGTGGCTCAATTGTCAGTTAGAAAGCTACTCTGCAACCTACGGTGACTTTGTCTACTACAGAAGCAGAGTACATGGCATTGGCAAAAGTAGCAAAAGAAGGAATCTGGTTGAAAGGATTGGTCAATGATTTGGGTCTACATCATGATCAGGCTACAATATATTATGACAGTCTCAGTGCAATCTGTTTTGCTAAGGATCAAGTCTATCATGAGAGGATTAAGCACATAGATGCAAGATATCATTTTCTAAGAAGTGAGAAGAGAATCAAGGTGAGCAAAGTGGGTACTGCTGATAACCCAGCTGATATGCTCACCAAGCCGGTTCCACATAGCAAGTTTCAACATTGTTTGGACTTGCTAAATGTTCGGAGTTGTTGATTGCCCTTTTGGGCAAAATCTGAGGAAGAAGGGTTTTTTCCTGGTACATCTGGCATTATTATGGTGCATCTGGTACATCTGTTTTTTTGTGAGAGGATTCAAGTCAAGGTGGAGATTTGTTAGAATATGTCTTGAATCAGTAATTGTCCGTTATGATATAGAAATAATTCCTACAAGAAAGGATCTAGAATTAATCTTTATCCACCGTCAAAGATAAGACTTATCCTCCAAGGAAGTGATAATACTTATCCACCTAGAGAGTGCTATATAAACTCTTTAGGGGCATAACGTATTTGTATGTTGTAATCTGTATACTTAAGATCAATACAACTTTTCTCTTTTGCCTATATGTGTTTATTATTTACGTTTATTATAATTTTTCTTGCTTCCGTTATAACACACACACACATCTATACTATATTATTAAAGACGAAACATTAAAAGTTTTGGTCGGTCGGTCGGTATTTGGGCCGGACCTATCTATAATTTGGGTCGGGCCTATATATAACCAATTATTTTTTTCAGCTAAAATACATTACCTATTTTATCTTTTTTTCTAACTAAAATAACTCATCTTCTAAAAATAAAATAGGTAATTTAAATATAAAATGGTACTATTATTACATATTTATAATTGATTACCTTTTTCAGCTAAAACACATTATATGTTTTACATTTTCTAACTAAAACTCATGTTCTAAATATAACACATGCAAAATAAATATGTAATGATAATATTGTTATATATAATTATTAATGAATAATCACTTACCCTTTTCAGCTAAACACATAACCTTTTTTATTTTTTTTTAACTTAAACAACTAATTTTTCTAAAAGTAACACGAACAACATATATATAGAAAGGTAATATAATTTTCTATTTTTTAATTTAAACAACTAATTTTTTAAAAGTAACACGGGCAACATATATATTTATACTATTAATCAATACTATTATATAATAGACGAAACATTAAAAGTTTGGTTGGTCGGTATGGTACGTTGTGATTTTACTTAATTGCCCTTAACTATATTTCGTGTTTTTACTTAATTAACCTTACTTATTTATAGAAATATATTATTAAATAATAATATTGCCTATTTATAACCAATTACCTTTTTTCCCTAAAATACATTACTTTTTCTAACAAATTCCCCTACTTTTTCAAACATGGCAATTATCTTTTTTAACTAAAACATGTTAGTTTTTCTATTTTTCCATACTAAAACCCTCATTTTCCAAAAATATTATGGACAAACCTTTAGTTATTTATTTTTAAACCTATAATATTATAATTATTTTTTAAAAGTTTACCTATTTTAACATGTCTACTTATTTTTCTTAACAAATGCAATCACTAAGAATATTAAAATATAAATAATCAAATACCTATTTATAACTAATTACTCTAAAACACATTATAGATTTTTTCTAACAAAGTCCCTTCTTTTCTAAATATATCACGGGAAATTGTGTTTTTCAATTTACTTTTTCTATTTTTCTCACTAAAATTCATTTTTTCCCAAAAATATCACAGGAAACCCTTTACTTATTTATTTTAAAACGAATTTAAATACTTTTAATTATTAAATTTTAAAACCTCATTTTTCAAAAATATCACGGGCATTTACCTATTTAAACTAAATATATGTTACATTTTTTATTTTTATTTATTTTAAATATGTTTTAATGTTTTTAATTAATTAAAAGTATTTAGCTATTTTAACATGGCTACTTATTATTTTTAAACAAATACAATTAATAAAATATTTAAAATATAATAATAAAATAAGAATTAACAATCCGTGCATCGCACGGGTTTTAAGCTAGTATATATATATATTCCCTTTATTTTGGGCAGCTCCAGTCGTATGTAAATTCAAATCAATAAGCTAAACAATATTTAGACATAAATCAACAATTCAATTAATAAAGTGTAAAATTTAAAATACAAATTTGATGATGTGATTTATAAAAAATGAAATTAACTATATCTTAAAATTGAGTTGGTCTCTGCAAGGCTCTAGACCAATATCTTCCCGTAGTGCATACACAATTTTATTCAATACATAAATTTCAATTATTTTAATATAGCAAAAGAAATTGATGCTTTGTTTTTTATATAACTTTTTTTTGGATTGACCTTTTTATGAGTTTCTTATATACATCAAATCCTTCTTATTTATATTTAGCATTAAGTTTGAGACTAATATTAAGCTGAATTTTATATCGTTATGTCAATTATATGTCTTGCACCTGATATCTATTGTAATCATCATGTTAATTAATTCATATATAGATATTAAATTATTCAATTTTATACAATTTCTTTTAATAAAACATTGTTGTGACCGAAAACTATATGAATATACCACAAGATATTATTTGTTTTGTCATTCTTTTAGCAAGATTACTTGATTTTGTAAAGAAAAAAGGATTTAAATGGTGTAAGTAAAATAAAATTATAAAAATATTTGATATAACTAAATAAACATGCAATTTAATTAAGCATAATATCAAAATATAAAAGTCAGCATAAACATAAAAAAAATGAAAAATAGATAAAAAGAAACTAATCGAAAAAATAGTTTGAATCTCTAATCCTGCTCATGAGGAAGCTTGTTGAGATCAAACATTGGACGTACCCTCGGCTGCTCTGCCTGATTCTGTGCCAGTGGCATCACCGTCTGTGATGGTGGCAGAGCGATTGGGGATGGAGGTGGCCCTATTGCCTCAACAACGGCCTCCTCAACATACCGCTTTCCCTTGACCTTCTTTTCTGCCCCCCTCTTTTTCTTCTGGGCTACTTCCTTCTGCCTCGCCCTCGCCCATCACACTGTTTAAATCAAAAAGAATCCGGATCTAATCCCCTCCTCGACATTTCTGGCATCGGCACCATTGGTTGCTCTGGCGTAACTTCCAGTCTTGGTTGTGCCCTAGGACTCCGGTCTGTGTAGATGCCACGTCGCACTGCAGCAAGTGGCTGTGTGGGAGCCTACACCTCAACCTCATCCTCGGGAACCATTTCTAGTTCTTCGTTTCTCATGATTTGAGCGTGGGTGGAGTTGTCGCATGTGGAGAATTATACTGATGGGGCTAGGAAACGTATCCCTGCACACCCTACAATGGAATGGTTTACGTACTGGTGTTTGGCCTAGGACATTTTTTCGTTCCATGACTGATTTGTTGATTGAAAGCAAAAATTTATTAATTTAGAGACAAAATAGCACACACAAGGAAGAATGATATGGTAGGCTTGATATATAATTGGGGGTTTAGCACAAAATTATTACAATAAATAACACACACAAGGAAGAAAAAATATAGTAATAAGGATATAATTTGGGGTTTAGCAGAGAAACTGTTACAAAGATGTAACGTATAAAGGGTCTTTTTGGGTCCCAATCACAACGTTGTTTTTATATTACTTCTAAAATGGGTGATGTTGTTGTTAGGTGGAGTTAAATTTCAAATTAGTGGAGTTAAAATTTGAACAAAAATCACAATTTTGAAATTTGTTGTTTAATTATTTGAGGGGGTTCAAAATGGTAACTTTATATATCAGTTTTAATTAAAACTAGAAGATAACCCGTGTCAAGGACCACATGTTTTTTTTTTAAATTTGTTTATTTATAGTATTTTTTCATTAATATTATTAATTATATTATTTTAGTTTTTGACTTAACATTGTTTACAATTACATTATTTTATCATGAAATTAATTAATGATTTTTTTTACAAATATTTTACTCATGAAAATTTATTATTATTGAGTTAAGTATAAAAACTTTATATGTTATCCCTTTACAGCATAACAAAATCTCAATGAAGTGTGGAGTGAAGGGTTTCGAGCACATAAACGCAACGGAAAAATGTGAAAATAAACCAAATTCGAAACCCCTCCGCAAGATCCATGCGAAAAACAAAAGATTTAATTAGGAGATTAAGAACAAATACCTTAAGAAGTTTTAACAGTTCATTAATGGAGATCCAAAGCTTGTTCAATCACCACATATCCCGCTCTCGTGATCTACGCTCTACGTTATCCACACAAACGCTTTTCTTGAAGAATTGATGTGTACTAGCACCCAAAAACTGCTTCTCTCTCTCTCTCTCTCTCTCTCTCTCTCTCTCTCTCTCTCTCTCTCTCTCTCTCTCTCTCTCTCTCTCTCTCTCTCTCTCTCTCTCTCTCTCTCCTCTCTCTCTCTCTCTCTCTCTCTCTCTCTCTCTCTCTCTCTCTCTTCTTGCTCTCATAAGCGGCTAGGGTTTTAATATAAAAACATTTTTTTACACAAAAAATCAGCCTCTAAGAGAGTTTATATAGAGAAGAATAAACTTTATTAATTATAATCCAATTATAATTAATACTAATCCGAAATTTTAATTTATTATTTAATTAAGTCTCACTTAATTAATTAATAACTTATTTCAGAATTAGTTTAAGTAATTTCCTTTTCTATTTAATTAATTAATTAAGTCATACTTAATTAATATTATAAATAAAATGAATTACTTATTTAATTTAAATTCATAATTTAAATTATTTCTCCTTCAAGTGTTCTTTGTGTGTGACCCTTTAGGTTATTATTATGTTGACAACAATTTTAATATCTAATTAAAATTGTAAACAATGAGCGGCATCTAGTAATACATCATTGTTACCCAAGTAATAATAATTAAATCTTTGATTCAATTAAGTCTTTCGTGAATAATATTCCATGTAATATAATCCCTTTAACCTTAATATTATAGATTAAACTCGAGACATGTAGTGTGTCATCCTCTTCATAATTTAATCTTAATTTTCTTGATCGATGAGTAGACTAATAAATCAAATCAACATTTGAGCACGACCGTGCATTTCTTAGTCTCACTCAAACAAGAGGCCAATAATATCGCTCCTAAAATTAGGAGGGTTAAATCTCATCTAGATCATTCATATTTCTCATATGATTCATAATATACTCAATGTCCACTTTTATCATCACCCGATCAAAAGTAACTTTTAATGTAATCAAAGTATATTAATTCTCGTATAAAAATATAATGATTTCAGGTCTAAGGATCATTACACCATTATCACAGTGAGAATTACTTATGACACTATTAACATGTGTAATCTCACGACGGGTCAATCCAGTGTCATGTACTCTCACATGCACCTATGTTTTGACTTTAGTATCACCATACCTATGACCAATGAGATGTGGTCATCAGTCAACAAACATATTAGTCTCTGTGCATTATTATTGTCCTTAAATAATAACACTCGACTATGGATATTTAAGAATAAAGATACTATTCATGTAATCTCATTTTTAAGTCACATACTTAAAGATATCGAATACATATCATAATTCCAAGGAAATTTATTATGCTAACATTTATAACGCAGTAAATAAAGACATAATAAAATAATAATAATAATCAATAAAACATAATTTATAATAATAAAATGTTTTCTTTAAAACTTAAAAGTATTGTCTCTAGAGCACTAATACTAACATGGAGCATACTAGAATGTTAATGGTAGATTATTTTTATTTTAATATCAAAAGCAAAATCATTTTAAAATCTAAATTACCAACTTGTGTTTAGACCCAAAAGATTATCATCCAACTGAATTTCTTTATTTTCAGCAACAACTTTCTATTATCTAGAAAACATAAGAGATTTTTAGTTGAATTTTTAAACAATTATATATATATATATATATATATATATATAATATTAAGCAAAAGAAACTAAGTCACCAATATCTGTGCCATATATATTTTTTGGCGTTTTTCATTACGTTTATTTCGCTCCTCATTAATCGTTTGATGATATATTTCTCTTGCAGCTCTTTTAACTTCCAATTTTGAAAGTATAGATATAAGGGATAATACTAACAAATCAGCCAAATGTAGTATAAACTATATACATATGATTAAAATTTTGTTTATACAACCTAGGATAAGATCTAGAAGATTCCATCAAGTTGAGTTTCTTTATTGCTAGAAACAGCTTTTTTATTTTATAGAATACTTAATTAAAATCAAATTATTTTAAATGTGAAACACCAACCTGTATATAGATCCAAAAGATTTTCATGTAATTGAATTTCTTTATTTCTAGCAACAACTTTCTATTATATAAAAACGTAAGAGATCATTAGTTGAATTGAAAAATTATATAAAATTAAACAAAAAACCTTCTTCACCAATACCCATGTCATATATTTTTTGCGACATTTCTCATTATGTTTATTCTGCTACTCAATAGTTTCATAATCTCTTGTTTGGCGATATCTTTCTCTTCTGGTATATCTTTACAATTCCAATTTTGAAGGTGTAACGGTAAGGGATAATTTTAAGGGGACTAAGAAATCGGTCAAATAAAGTATAAACTATGTATGTATATATATAAAAAAAATGGGCATGAGGATGACCTCAGGTAACTCCCCTGAGGTTATAACCTCTTCCCATACAATCTTAATGACATTTTTTTCAATTATTAAAAACTCATCCCGCATTTACAATTCTGCCTTTGTGTATTTATATAAGGACATGTTAGAATCTCAGGTACAACTCCATTGAGAACCCCACTATTGTGATATATGAGATCTAATCCTAATCATTTATTATATAAATATAAATAAATCTTATCCACTCATTTTAATTTTAATTTTATTTTATGTCATCTATTAATTTTACACACCATTACAATATCTAATCATAACTGCTAACTACTTCCGGCCACTATTTCTGGTCATCACTTCCGGGCCACCTTCTCTGGTCACCACCAGAAAATCACCACTAATTCCGGCCACCATCTCAGGCCACCACCAGAAAATCACCACAATCGACGAGAAAATCACCACTAATTTCGGCCACAATCTCCAATCACCACAAAAAATCACCACAATCGACCAGAAAATCATCACTAATTCCGGTCATATGAAAACCACTGATCACCACCGCCAACCACCACTTTCAACGTCACCCCGTCATCACCACCACCAATACACACGCCATACCACCGTCAAAATAAAAAAATCATTAAAAAAAAATTAAAAATCATAAAAAATAAAACAAAATTATAAAGATTTAGACTACCACTGCCAACACCATCCATTAACCTCCATTATATACAAAATCACCAAATTTCATCGACAAATCACCAAAAATTAGCATAAATAACCAAAAAGTTACACAAAATCACCAAAACTTAAACAAATATCACCAAATTTCCAGACTTAAATCCAAAAAATCATCTCTATAACACCAATCATTCTTCAGATGCGTCATCTTAGGACATCGGAAGTAGAGTCGATATAGTGATCGTCGTGAAAGGCTAGTAGTAGAATTGTGATGTGAAGGAAACATTGATGGCAGTGAAAAGGAAGAAATCAGAGATGTTGCGATGTTGTAGTGTTGGTGCAGCAGTGATTTAACGCCGATGATGATAAACAAAGAAGAAGGATGATCGATCAGAGTAAATGGGTGTAGTCAGAAGTTGGTGGCGGGTGGAAAGTGGCCGGAATCAGTGGTTGGAGGAGTAAGTGATGATTGGAGATGGAGGTGGATAAGATTTAAATGAGTGGTAGAGAGAGAGAGAGGGGAGGGGGGTTTGAACAGAGGGTGGAGTGCTGGTGCGATGGGGGTGGGATGTGGGATGAGGAAGACAAATGAAAGGCTGAGATTAAAAGATATAATAAAAAATAGAGGGTTGAGATTAGATCTGAGTTCTCATTTTAATTGGGGTTCTCACTTGAGCAAACACACACACACACACACACACACACACACACACACACACACACACACACACATATATATATATATAATTAAAATTTTGTATACACAACCTGGGCTAAAATCTAGAAGATTGACATCCAGTTGAGTTTCTTCATTTCTAAAAACAGTTTTTTATTTATATATAAAACACAAAAGATCATTATCTGAATCGAATAATTCTGAAAATTAAGAAAAAAGAAACTTTGATAGTAATACCACATACATATATTTTTTGCGTATTTTTTGCATAAAAATTCTACATTAAATAGGGGTTTAGGGTATAATTAATTATATATAATATATGATTCAAAAATTGAAGCAGCAAGTGTGTAGTAAATTTATTCTTTCAAAAAGAATGTTGATTATGACGATGACAAAGAAGTGACAAAAAAGAAAAATAACCTCTTATCATGCAGACTTGAATATTAATGATTTAATTCCTTGTATCTGCAAGACGAAAAGTCAAAAAAATAATAAAATTATTTGTAAGACGAAAATGTCAAAAATAATAATAGAATTATTAGATGGGTGAAAGTAGAGAATTGAACAAAACAAAAATAATTTAAGAACAACATAAAATTCTACTATATGAAATAAGAGTTAAGATAAAATAATTGTACTACATGAAATAGGAGTTTAGGGTATAATATAATCTATTTTAAATTAGATAAATTTTATTTGAAAAAAAAAATTAGGGGTGAAACAAAAAAAAGTGCGAACCAAATTTGGTACAATGTTAAAATGAGATTTCGCTTATTAAAATTTGGTCTTATCCGCAATTTGTTTGTATTTAAAATAAATCAAATTAGGGGTAAAATTAAAAAAAAAAGTGTGAACCACGACCAAATTTGGTAGAATGTTAAAAGGAGGTTTCACTCGTTAATAAAAGTTATAGATTTTAGATACTTTTAATACAATAAAAATTTATACACAATTGCAAGTTGAGTGGGGTTAGTTGACACCACTGGTTATGCTGGCCACGTGAGATGAAAAAACAAGGTTAGTTAATTATGTTAGATAGAAAAATTCTAAGGAACGATAAAAACTCTCCATGAAAATGTCCATAATGCCATGTGTCACTTTGTAATTGATTGATATAATAATTAATAACAGAGACCCACTTACATTCATACGTATCCTCCAATCAAAACACTCCATTTGTCTTTATGGAGACTTTTATGGGAAAATTTTATGGTTCCCTAATATTACTCATTTATATATCTATAACCTTTATTAATAAGCGAAACCCTTTTTGACATTGTACTTCACACTTTTTTACTTAGCACTTTTTTTTTTGTTTTAAACCTAATTTGTTTGTTTTTTTAAATATAATGATTTAATTTAAAATAGATAATATTATAACCTAAACTCCTATTTCATGTAGTAGAATATAATATTTAAAATAGATTATATTATATCCTATTTCGTACACCTGTGGTTAAGCAACCGCCTGAGATGTTAACATCTGTTAATTCACCTATTCCATTTGCCATGTGGGGAATGGACATACTTGGTCCGTTTCCAGTGGCAATTGCACAAAGGAAGTTTTTGATAGTGGCAATTGACTACTTCACCAAGTGGATTGAGGCTAAACCCCTAGCCAAGATAACCACCAAACAAGTATTGCAGTTCCTATGGGAAAGTGTGATGTGTAGGTATGGAATTCAACGAATCTTGGTCATAGATAATGGAAAGCAGTTTGACAACAAGGATTTCCGAAAATATTGTGAGGAAAATGACATAGAGCTAAGATTTACATCTGTTGCTCACCCCCAAGCAAATAGGCAAGCCAAAGTGGCCAACCGAATTATCCTGGATGGACTGAAGAAAAGAGTTTAACGCTCAAGGAATACTTGGGTGGACGAATTGCTTCCCATACTTTGGGCATATCGTACCACTTGTAAGGTTACCACTGGAGCAACCCCTTTTTTGCTAGCCTATGGGGCAGAAGCAGTGGTTCCAGTGGAGATTACTCATACTTCTCCAAGAGTGGAAGCCTATGAACCAGAAGCAAATGAGGAAGGCATGAGGTTAGCCCTGGACCTAATTGATGAAGTTAGGGATGAAGCAAATGCTAAAATCGTTGAACATCATAAACGGGCATCTTTCTATTACAACCTGAGGGTTAAAGAGATATTATTTCGCCAAGGAGATTTGGTCTTAAGGAAGATCGAAGCATCTGGAGTTGGACAGAAGGGAAAACTAGCCCTTAACTGGGAAGGACCATACAAAGTCAAGAATGTGTTTGGACGGGGCTCTTACAAGTTGGAGACCCTTGAAGGGACAGAGGTGCCAAGGACTTGGCATGCCTCAAACTTGAAAATTTATTATGTTTAGTGTTCCCTAAAAGGATCCGCTATTAGGACAAGTAGAAATAAGGTCGATGAAACCATTCTGAGCTTTTAAGCTCTTAGTAGGAAGTAGAGTATTATGTATTCACTTATAAGAAACTTTTCATGCAAGTTGTTTATGTTCCATTTTTGTTTATCTATACCAAGCTAAGATAAATTGTAAATCAAAAGGCCAAGTGTCGAAAAGATAAGATAACAAGAACAACTAAAACATACATAGATAAGGTCCCGAAGGATCGAAGAGTTAAGTTACAAGTACTCCGATAACAAGTCTTAAGACCACTAAGGACATAAAATTAAAACCTCAGGAGGGTGAGTTCAACATAAACGCAATTAAAAGATAAGGAGCCATGAAGGGCCTAACTAAGATAATGAAAGATAAAAGCCACACAAGGCCTAAGCAAGATAAACTAAGGCTAGCCTACTCATTGGTCACCTGGTCATCCAACAGAGGATTGCCCTATTGGACCTCCCCGTTCTCCCCAACAATTGCAGAACTCTCCTGATGAACCCCCTGAAGTAGTAGTGACAACAACATAATAAGGACTCTGAAAGTCCTTAGTAGGATCAAATAACCTCGGGTGTTGAGCTATCACCGAACTAAGGGCATGATCCCAACCCTTAGTAAAGACCCCAGGAAAACCTCGATAATCGTGATCATCAATGAACTGTAGAAGTCATTAGAACCCATGTAGTCATCAATCGCAGTGGCTCGGTCCATCACGAGTTTCTGATTTTCAGCCCTAAGATTAGAAATCTTTTTCTCCGCAGCAAGAGTGCACTCTTCATATATCTTCACCTCTTTGGTAAGATGATTACTCTCTTTCTAGGCCGCCCATTCAGAGTCCCGAAGGACCCTGTCCTGATGAATCTCTGAATGAAAGTAGGCGTTAACTTAAAAAAAGAAGAGAAAAATACAAGTCAAGATACTGGTAAAGTATAAAATGAAACATAAGACGGGTTTCAAAGCTGAAAGCTAAAAATTAACCGCATATGCCGCATGAGCACCTTGTGTTGCCCAGTAATAAACAATTGTAGAAGGGGGTTGAATACAATTGTATAAGATTCTCGACTTAATAAGATATGAATCACAAATATGAAAGAATGATAATAGCTTTATTAAATCTGATATAAAACTGTTACAAACTCTCTCAAGAAATTATGTGTTCTTAAGAGCTGCTGGGTTACAAAGATACTCGTGTATGCGATTGATTATGTTCTCGTACATAAATCGAAACCTAAACTGTGTTTATATACTACACAGCTTCTCTATCAATGATAAGTCCTAATCAATTACAAAGATTGAAACCTATCCTTAATCGATAGCTTCATTACTACAAACCAGGAACCGACAGAATAATCTTCCTTATTTAACTAGACTCCAAATATATCTCGAAGTAGGAATCCTGATCAGCTTCCAATACTGATGATCAAACCTGATCCCAGTCCTGATATTCATTCTGATCCCGACGACCATGCAATCCTGATGATGTCAGCAATCCTGATCAGTTGAAGTCTAGATCCTGACGATCATTGAATCATGATCTAACAATATCCCCCAATCTCATACTTTGTGAAATAAAGTATAGATTCCTAAGATTCAATGATGTCAAAAACATATTTACAAAATGTACAAATATTATCAGCAACTTATCTGTTTAAATTCTTTGATAGAACAGATTCATCTTCAAGAAGTTGGATAACAAATTTTCTTCTTTTTCTTCAAGAATTTGAATCAGTCTTTCCTTAAGATTTCTGAGTTCTTCATCTTCCTCATTAATCTGGTAGATAGCTGCTCTGAGATTCTGTATGGAGCTTCTTTGTAGACTGTGCTCTTCAAGCAAAAGATAAGCAATTTCCTTCCCATCAGGATTGAGAGTAAGTTGAGTCATGCCAAAAGTCACTTCTTTAACAGCAGTGCCCCTTTGCATTTCCACATCTTGACCTCTTTGATTTAAGTACATGGGAGTATAATTACCATTGAAATTTCTATTTCCATCCAGTCTTCTTCTTATTGTTGACAAGATCATGTCACTCCATTCTTTGCACACTTTATTCTTCAATCTTAACAGATAATGAACATATTTCAGTTCCTGTGTAGTTTTCATCA
Source organism: Heracleum sosnowskyi (assembly GCA_030848705.1). Lineage (NCBI taxonomy): Eukaryota > Viridiplantae > Streptophyta > Magnoliopsida > Apiales > Apiaceae > Heracleum > Heracleum sosnowskyi. The sequence continues at coordinate 19,464,331 of CM061237.1, forward strand.
GCAGATCTTGAATGCACAGAATCTTCACACTACCATCTTTCATTAAGTACAGAAGCTTTTCTTTCTTTTCAATACCATCATGACAATCTATAACTATATCAACAGCTAATAAATTGTTCAGGTTTTCAGAAGTTAAAGTACCTCCAATTTCAGTAAAGGAGTAAGGATCAACATATGACATATTCAGATATTCAGCATCCCTGTGTCCAATACCTCCTCTTGAATTACTTGTCAATTGCTTCAGATTTGAAAACATTCGTAGCCAGAGTGCTTTTGATCTAACCAAATCAGATAAATCAACAACACTTGAAGCACTTGTTATAATTCCTCCATTCTGAAAATTGATAGGTGTGTTACACCTCAGTGTACTTATGTGTTTCCACTTCTTATCTTTCTCTTTTTCAAAAGCATAGCTTCTTTCTAGTAAAGATTCTTGTATGCTTGTATTTCTCCACAATCTTCTGTTTGAGAGTTTAAGCCTTTGTACATAGAGATTGAAATCTCTATTTGTTCTTCTTGTGATTTCTCTTCTTCTGGCTTCTTCTTCTTCATCCACTTCCTTGTTGTGAGAATCAACCACAGTAGATAAGATTAACAAATCAATCTCTTGCAGAATTTCAGATTCATCAGGATCTTGAACATTGTTAGGAACAATATTAGGATTAGAATCTTCAATTTGATTTGTATTGCAGAGAATTAATTGTCTTGGCTTTCTTCTCAATTCAGGTTCTTCTTCAATAAATTCCTTGTCTTCCTTCTCAATGATATCCTTGATAACAGGATCTATTAGATTTTGTGAAGCTTCAGGAATTTCTTCAATTAATAATCCTCTAGACCTTGTCTGTCTAGGCACTGATTGAGTTGACGAACCTCTTCTACCTCTTCTAGCACCTCTCCTACCTCTGCCTCCTCTACCTCTAGCAGGAGAAAGGTTATTAAAGCTTTCCATCATTTCTCTCTGTTGTCTTAAGAATTCTTCATGTGAGAGATCATGATATTCTTCACTTGCTGTAGAGAGTGCTTTTCTTGCAAATAATTGTTGAACTCTTTTATCAGTGTGATATAGAGTAACAATTCTGCCATCTTTTGTAGTAAACTTCTGGAATAGATTTGATGCATCTTCAGGATTATCAATAATCACATCTTCATCACCTTCAGGAATTGTAGCAAGAGTCTGTTCATGACTAGGCATCAGGATATGATCACCTGTCAGAATTTGTTCTTCCGTCAGGATCTGAGATTGCACCATTGTTCTTACTGTCCTTACTCCAGAATCAGAAACATGAGTTGACTGCGTTGTTTGACTTTGAGAAGTTTGAATTGTCTTCATAACAGTAGCATCAGAGGTTTCTCCTTGTAGAATCTTGTCACCATCATTTTCAGTATGATCATCATCATCATTATTTCTCAATACTAGATCAGGTGTATATTTTGTCTGACTTACCTTCTCCCCCTTTTTGACATCAGTATTTGACAATATATTCAAAATTAAGGCAAGATAGGTTTGAATGTCAGTTACCTTTGTATCAAGAGAATCAATCCTTCTGTTGATGGAGGTTTGTTCAGAAACAACATATTTCACTTGGGATTCCACTATCCTTAGTTGAAGAGCAGTGAGCACCTTTGTAAAACTCATAGAAATATCTTCCCTCACCAACTCAGTTGCAGCTTTGACAGAATCAATCTCATGTTTCAGGCTTTTAGATAAAAGAGTTGTAGCCTTCAGATGCTTCTTCAAGTCTGGATTCTCTATCATCTTCACTGCATCATACGCATGATCCAAGGCATATGGATAGCTGACAGATTCATCAGACCTATACCATTCATTTTCCCATTGATGCCTTTTCAATTGCTCAGCAGGATTGATCTCAGAAGGAATAGAAAAGTCTTGTCTGAAGTCTTTTCCAGTAGAAGCCTTGCCAGCCATGAATGTGCTTGATGAACCAAAGTTAGTTCCAAGACTAGATTTTAAAACTCTGGCAAGCTGTTCCTTCTCGTCATTATTTTCATCATCACTATCATCAGAATCATCATCATCATCATCATGAGTAACATCAGGATCAGGAATAGCAATACCTTTCATTTTATCCTGTGATCCTGTGATAGGATGGTCCATTGGTCGTGATCTTAGTGGTTGTATCAAAATTGGCTCAACATCAGGAGCACCACTAGCATCAGGAGTAACATTGTCAGGATTTGATAAGCTTGCATCAGTGTTTGTTACTGATGGTTCTTGTGTAACATGAGTTTCTGAAGCTTCTTCAACACTTTGAGTTGGAGGTTCTTGTGTGCTTCCCTCATTGACAATGTCCTCGACCAATCTTTGAACGTCATCTGCACCAGAAATCCCTTGAGCATTGTCAGGAAATTTCTCAGAAACTGTAGCTTGGCCTGCATCTTCACTTTGAGAAGATGGTTCTTGTGTGACCATTACAATTGCTAAGCCTTCACCCAAACTTTGATTGAGTGGTTCTTGTGTGGCTGGATCATCAGTAAGAGCTGTTGAACCACTTTGAGGTCCAGGTTCTTGTGGGCTTGATCCCTTCAGTTTCTTCTGTCTAGAAAACACTAACTCTCCTGCTTTCATTAGCTTTTCCATTGGATGTTTAATCCCAAGATTGGAAGCAGCAGCACCATACTTCTCCCATGAAATATCAATATGTCTTTTTGTTGGAGAGTCCTGTGCTGGAGAGTCTGAAATAGTAACCACTTGACTTGGTGCAGCATCAGGAATACTAACATCAAGATTTGCTTGAGCAGCTGAACTTGATTGCTCATTAAGAATAGAAGTGTCCTGTACATCAGTATCCTGCTTCTTTTCTAAAAGAATATGATACCTGCCCTTAGATAATTTCCTTTTCTTCTGTGGCTTTGATGATGGTACCACAGCTTCAAAAGTAGTATCAGCAACTTCCTTATTCACATTCATTATAGAGGATATAGGTAAATCATCCTCTGAATCAGTCTCATCCCTGAGCACTAACTTCCTTTTAACAGAAACAACCTCAACACCCTTAGCAGCTTTCTTCACCAGGACCCCTTGTACACCCCCTTGTAACTTCTTTTTAGTGAGTGGTGTAGAGGAAAAATCCTTTGAACCTGATTGCCTTCCTGACACATAAGTTCTAGCTGATTTCTTTGATTTTACAACTAAAGTCTTTTGAGAGACATTAGAGGTGGTTGTTGACTGTTTGGACTGTTTGGGATGAATGCTTGGGTTAGGAACAAGGTGTGATTGGCCTTGCCCCATAGCATGAGAAAGTAATCCATAACAAGTAGGCATTTTCTGATGTAAGAAAAACCTAACCTCATCAGGAATAAAAGAATTTCCAATAAAACCATTTGCCTCGTCAGGATTAAAAAATATTTTCTATTTGAAGTAAAAATAAAATTTTATTTAAGAAAACAAAATTTTATTTCACTAATCCTGAAAAATGTTTTTTTTAAAATTCACCAAATGAATGATGTAGAACCCACTAAAACATTCTTACCATTTATCAAAGCAAAATAGTCATGGAAAACTGAACCGTCGCCTTGAGAATAAGCAAATGACTTGCAGCCATGAAACTAGTCTACCACCCAAAAACTGACAGCTTCCTGAAGTACTTTTCCTGTCTATTTTGCATCCTGCAAAATCAGCATCTGAATAACCACACAAACCAAAATCTGATTCCCTTGTATACCAAAGACCAAGAGAAGGAGTGCCTTTGAGATATCTGAAAATTCTTTTAACTGCAATCAGATGAGATTCCCTAGGTTTTGCTTGAAATCTTGCACACAGACAGGTTGCAAACATGATATCTGGTCTACTTGCAGTGAGATACAATAAAGAGCCAATCATTCCTCTGTAGTGAGTTACATCGACCTCAGTACTGTTAGATCAGAATTCAATGATCGTCAGAAGCTAGACTCAACTGATCAGGATTGCTGACGTCATCAGTATTGCATGGTCATCAGTATTTGATCAAGCGTCAGTATCTTATTGATCATCAGGATTCCTACTCAGACTATGATCAGGATTGATCATCAGAACTTGAAGCTGATCAGGATTCCTACTTCGAGTTATATTTGGAGTCTAGATAAACATGGAAGTTTATTCTATCTGTTCCTGGTTTGTAGAATGTAGCTATCGATTAAGGATAGGTTTCTATCTTTGTTATTGATTAGGACTTATCTTGTTATTGATAGAGAAGCTGTGTGCACTATATAAACACAGTCTTGGTTTCGATTTATGTATTGATTCGAGAGAGAACATAATCGAATAGAAGCTCTCGAGAACATAGAATTTCTTGAGAGAGTTTTTGTAAACTAGCAGCTCTCAAGAACATCAGAATTTCTTGAGAGAGTTTGTAACAGTTTTATATCAGATTTAATAAAGCTGTTATCTTTCTTTTCATATTTGTGATATATACATTAAGAAGTCGATTATCTTACACTATTGTATTCAACCCCCCTTCTAAGCCCAGTAATAATCTATTGTAGAAGGGGGGTTGAATACAATAGTGTAAGATAATCGACTTCTTAATGTATATATCACAAATATGAAAAGAAAGATAACAGCTTTATTAAATCTGATATAAAACTGTTACAAACTCTCTCAAGAAATTCTGATGTTCTTGAGAGCTGCTAGTTTACAAAAACTCTCTCAAGAAATTCTATGTTCTCGAGAGCTTCTATTCGATTATGTTCTCTCTCGAATCAATACATAAATCGAAACCAAGACTGTGTTTATATAGTGCACACAGCTTCTCTATCAATAACAAGATAAGTCCTAATCAATAACAAAGATAGAAACCTATCCTTAATCGATAGCTACATTCTACAAACCAGGAACAGATAGAATAAACTTCCATGTTTATCTAGACTCCAAATATAACTCGAAGTAGGAATCCTGATCAGCTTCAAGTTCTGATGATCAATCCTGATCATAGTCTGAGTAGGAATCCTGATGATCAATAAGATACTGACGCTTGATCAAATACTGATGACCATGCAATACTGACGACGTCAGCAATCCTGATCAGTTGAGTCTAGCTTCTGACGATCATTGAATTCTGATCTAACAATCTCCCCCAATCTCATACTTTGTGAAATAAAGTATAGATTCCAAATATTCAATGATGTCAAAAATATGTATCAAAATGTACAAGTATCTTCAGAAACAACTTATCTGTTTAAGCTTTTTGATAGAACAGATTCATCTTCAAGAAGTTGGATAATAAACTTTCTTCTTTTTCTTCAAGAATTTGAATCAGTCTTTCCTTAAGATTTCTGAGTTCTTCATCTTCCTCATTAATCTGGTAGATAGCTGCTCTGAGATTCTGTATGGAGCTTTTCTGTAGACTGTGCTCTTCAAGCAAAAGATAAGCAATTTCCTTCCCATCAGGATTGAGAGTAAGTTGGGTCATACCAAAAGTTACTTCTTTAACAGCAGTACCTCTTTGCATTTCCACATCCTGACCTCTTTGATTTAAGTACATGGGAATATAATTACCATCGAAATTACTGTTTCCATCCAGTCTTCTTCTTATAGTTGACAAAATCATGTCAGCCCATACTTTGTACACTTGGTTCTTCCATCTTAACAGATAGTGAACATATTTCAGTTCCTGTGTAGTTTTTATCAGCAGATCTTGAATAGATAGAATCTTCACACTACCATCTTTCATGAAGTACAGAAGCTTTTCTTTCTTTTCAAAACCATCATGACAATCTATAACTATATCAACAACTAATAAATTGTTCAGGTTTTCAGAAGTTAAAGTACCTCCAATTTCAGTTAAGGAGTAAGGATCAACATAAGTCATGTTTAGAAATTCAGCATCCCTGTGTCCAATACCTCCTCTTGTGTAACTTGACATTTGCTTCAGATTTGAAAACATCTTTAACCAGAGTGCTTTTGATCTAACCATATCAGACAAATCAACAACACTTGAAGCACTTGTTATAATTCCACCAGACTGAAAATTGATAAGTTTATCACACCTTAGTGTACTTATGTGTTTCCACTTTTTGTATTTCTCCTTTTCATGAGCGTAGCTTCTTTCAAGTAAAGATTCTTGCCTGCTTGTATTTCTCCATTGTCTTTCATTTGAAACTTTAAGCCTTTGTAGATAGAGATTGAAATCTTCATATGTTCTTTTTGTAATATCTCTTCTTCTGGCTTCTTCTTCTTCATCTACTTCTTTGTTGTGACAATCAACAACAGTAGATAAGATTATCAAATCAACCTCTTGCAGAATTTCAGATTCGTCAGGATCTTGAATATTGTCAGGATTAGAATCTTCAATTTGATTTGTATTGCTGAGAGTTGATTTACTTGATTTTCTTCTCAATTCAGGTTCTTCTTCAACAAATTCCTTGTCTTCTTTCTCCATGATATCCTTGATAACAGGATCTGTTAGATTTTGTGAAGCTTCAGGAATTTCTTCAATTCTTAACCCTCTAGACCTTGTCTGTCTAGGTACTGTTTGAGTTGAAGAACCTCTTTTACTTCTTCTAGCACCTCTCCTACCTCTGCTTCCTCTACCTCTAGCAGGAGCAGTATAGCTTTCCATTGTCTCTCTTTGTAGTCTCAAGAATTCTTCATGTGAGAGATCTGGATATTCTTCACTTGCTGTAGAGAGTGCTTTTCTTGCATATAATTGTTGAACTCTTTTATGAGTGTGATATAGAGTAACAATTCTGCCATCTTTTGTAGAAAACTTCTGGAATAAATTTGATGCATCTTCAGGATTATCAATAATTACATCTTCATCACCTTCAGGAATTGTAGCAAGAATGTGTCCATGACCAGGTGTCAGGATTTGATCTTCCGTCAGGATCTGAGATTGCACCAATGTTCTTACTGTCTTAACTCCAGAATTAGAAACATGAGTTGACTGCGTTGTTTGACTTTGAGAAGTTTGGATTATCTTCATAACAACAGCATCAGAGGTTTCTCCTTGTATCACTTTGTCACCACCATCATCTCCAGTATCATCATCATTATTTCTTAATACTAGATCAGGTGTACATTTTGTCTGAATAACCTTCTCCCCCTTTTTGACATCAGGATTTGACAATAATTGCAAAATTAAGGAAAGAGAGGTTTGAATTTCAGTTACCTTAGTATCCAGAGAATCAATTCTTTGATTGATTGAGGTTTGTTCTGAAACAACAGATTTCACTTGGGATTCCACTACCCTCAGTTGTAAAGTAGTAGGCACCTTTGTAAAATTATTAAAGATATCAGTCCTCACTTTTTCAGTTGAGCCCTTGATAGAATCAATCTCACTTTTCAGGCTTTTGGATAACAGAGTAGTAGCCTTCAGATGATTCTTCAAGTCTTGATTCTCTATAGATTTCACTGCATTATAGGCATGTCCAATAACAGAAGAAAAACTGATAGATTCATCAGAATTGTGCCATGAATTATTCCATTCATTCTGTCTAAATGCCTCTGCAGGATCAAAGGAAGGAGTAGAAAAATCTTGTCTCTGGTCTTTCCTAGTGAAAGCATTGCTAGCCATATATGTACTTGATGAACCAAAATTAGTTCCAAGACTAATTTTGAGAGCTGTAGCAAGCTGTTCCTTCTCTTTTCGATTCTCATTATCATCATCACTATCATCAGAATCATCATCATCAGTACTATGTGTAAAATCAGGATCAGGAATAGCAATACCTTTCAGTTTATCCTGTGGTTCTGAGATAGGATGATCCATTGGTCTTGAACGAAGTGGCTGTATCAAAATAGGTTCATTATCAGGAGCACCACTAGCGTCAGGATGAACATCGTCAGGATTTCATATGCTTGCATCAGTATTTGCTACCAATGGTTCTTGTGGAGCTTGAGGTTCAGAAGCTGCTTCAACACTTTGAGTTAAAGGTTCTTGTGTGCTTCCCTCATTGACAATGTTCTCGGCCAATCTTTCAACAGAAGCTGTAGCTTTGCCTGCATCTTCACTTTGAGAAGATGGTTCTTGTGTAGCTGGAATGTTGATGTCTTCATTCTCCCTTTGAGAAAATGGTTCTTGTGTGACCATTCCACTAGCTAAGCCTTCACCCAGACTTTGATTGAGTGGTTCTTGTGTGGCAGGATCAACAGTAGCTGCTGAATTACTCTGAAATTCAGGTTCTTGTGGGCTTGATCCTTTCAGCTTCTTCTGTCTCTGATAGACTAACTATTCTGCATTCCTCTTTTTCTTTGATGTAGGTGTAAGACCAACCAAGGAAGCAGTTGTAGAAACCTTCTCCCAAGAAATTTCTCTAATCTGAGATGGAGAGGCTGGAGAGTCTGATATAGAGACAACTTTTGTTGTTGCATCAGGAATACTAACATCAGGATTTGCTAGAGCATCAGGAGTAGATGACTCATCAGGATTTGATGTCTGAATATCAGTATCCTTCATTTGCACTGTCAAAGGAATATGATACCTGCTCTTTGATAATTTCCTTGTCTTTTGTGGTTTTGATGAAGGTACCACAGCTTTAGTAGCAGTATCAGCAACTTCCTTGTTCACATTCATCACAGAGGATATAGTCAAATCATCCTCTGAATCACTTTCATCAATCAACCTTAACTTCCTTTTCACAGGAACATCTCTAACAACCTTATCAGCTTTCTTCACCAGGACCCCTTGTACACCCCCTTGTATCTTCTTTTTAGTGAGTGGTGTAGAGGAAAAATCCTTTGAACCTGATTGCCTTCCAGAAACATCAGTTCTAGCTGATTTCTTTGATTTTACAACTAAAGTCTTTTGAGAGACAGTAGAGGTGGTTGTTAACTGTTTAGACTGTTTAGGTTGCATGCTTGTGTCAGGAACAAAGGTGGGTGGGCGTGGAAGAGGCCGGCCTTCTGCAGACAAGAATACACTATTGTATTCAACCCCCCTTCTACAATAGATTATTACTGGGCAACAATTGGTATCAGAGCAAACTGATTTAATTCTGAATCAGATACGATCTAAAGATGTCGACAACCAAGTATGAAAGCATGAAGATTCCCATCTTAAAGATATCAGAATATCCTACATGGAGGGTAAAGATGCTGATGTACCTGGAGGCTATGGATCCTGACTACTTGGACAGGATTCGTGATGGACCATATATACCAACAAAGTTCGTAGAACGAACAGATACTGTACCAGAACATTATGTGGTCAAAGCTAAAGCTGAATGGACTCCAGAAGAAAAAGCTCATGTACTCAGGGAACCAAAGATAAAGAATATCTTGCATAATAGCCTTGATGCTGTCATGTCAAACAGGGTGATTGCATGCAAGTCTTCAAAAGAAATCTGGGATACTTTGGAAACTCAGTGCCAGGGATCTGCATCTGTCAAGAAAAACAGAAGGGCTCTATTGATTCAAGAATATGAACAATTCGATGCAAGACCTGAAGAGAGCCTGACTGATCTATATGATAGATTTCTGACACTATTGAACAGCTTATCCTTAGTTGACAAAGTATATGAAACTGAAGATTCTAACACCAAATTTCTTAGAGCTTTACCTGAAGAATGGGATACTCAGACCTCAATCATTAGACACCAGTATGATCTGAACATTGTGTCTCTTGATGAGATCTATGGGATGCTAAGAACTCATGATCTTGAAGTTCAACAGAGGAAGAACAAGAAAAGCAGCAAGGCAAAGTCAATTGCTTTGAATGTAGAAGCAAAATCAAAAGGGAAAGCTATGGAGGTCTCTAGAAGGAAAGCAAGAGTAGCTGAGTCAGATCCTGACGACTCTTCATCAGATACTGATGGCAATCCTGATGCCAATACTGGTGATGATTCTTCTGACTCAGACATGGAAGAGATGGTTGCTATGATTGTCAGAAACTTCAGAAGGATGAAGTTCAGGAAGAATAGAAGACAAGGCAACTTTCAGAAAAAGACCTTCAAAGCAGACAAAGACAAGTATATCAAAAAGGACAGCAAGGGTAGCAAATTTGACAAGTCAAAGGTTAGATGCTACAAGTGTAATGGTATGGGTCACTTTGCTTCTGAATGCAACAAGACAAAGGCACTCATCACATCAAGCAAGGATTGGATGGACTCTTCCTCAGAATCTGATACTGAGGTAGTCAACTATGCGTTAATGGCCAATGCTGATGTAACTGCTGCTCCTGATGATAAGGTACTAAATACTATCTTTGATTTTGATACTGATAATGCTTCTGAGTTAAGACGTTTTCTAAAGTCATTACATATTAGTTTTAGAAGTCAAACTGCTGAGAATACTAGAATCTTATCTGAGATGTCTGACCTTAGAAAGAGGAATGAGATATTAGAAGCTGAATTTTCTCGTATGCAAGAAGTACAAAAAGAATGTGATAATGCTAAACACATGCACTTAGAGATGACATCTAAATGTACTTCCCTTGAAAAAGAACTTGAATATGCTAATGAGAAAATCAGAACCTGGACAGACTCTGGTAGGAAATTTCATGAGATTAATACCTCTAAGAATTGGAAAGAGTGTCTAGGATATAAGTCAGATGAAGATAAGAAATTAGCAGAGAAAATTGTCATTGATGAGACAGTCAGTCCAAAGACCTATAGACATGTTATAGACTCAACCAAATCTAAGATTACTCCTGTTAATTTTGTTTTTGGTAAGGATTCCAATTCTACTTTTGAAAAGGGATCTTCTTCTACTCAAGGAATTAAAATTATAAAGTCTAAACCTGTCATGAACAAAGTCACTAAGTATGTAGGTCTATTGTCTCAGAAACAGCTTAAGGATAAAATCTGTGAGGTTACAGATAAGAAAAAGGAAGCTACTGTTAAGAGAAACAGGAATGGTAAAATTGGGATCAATAAAGAAAATGGTTATAAGTATATCCCAAATGCACCTAGAAAGAGTTGTTTTAACTGTGGTAACTCTAATCATCTTGCTATTGATTGTAAAAAGAGTAAGAAGAAAATTGCTGAAATTCCTAAGTCTGATGATAGGAATAGATCAGTATTTTACAAACCACAGAATTCCTGTTTTCATTGTGGTAGTCTATGGCATTCTATTTACACATGTAAAGAGTATCATGATTTGTACTATAACTTTTATGATCCATTGCCTAAGTTTGAAAGTAGTACAAAGTCTGATAGGACTGAAAATGTCATAGTGAAGCATGCTTTTGTTAATACTGATACTGACAAAGCAAATCCTGATGGAGTAAATCCTGTCAGGACTGCTAAAGTCAAAAAGTCTTCTGCTGTTAAATTTAATAAAATGCATGAACAAGGAATCCAACAAGTGTGGGTTCCTAAACATTCTGACTAGTGTTTTATTATTCTGATGCAGGGTAAAAGGAAAAATGTGTTAGTCATGGATAGTGGATGTTCTGTGCACATGACTGGAAACAAAGCCCTGTTATCAGAATATGAGGAAAAAGCTGGCCCAACTGTGTCTTATGGAGATGGCAACATTGGACAAACCTTGGGATATGGCAATATAATCATTGGAAATGTCATCATTGAAAAAGTAGCTCTAGTGAAGGGACTAAAACACAACTTGTTGAGTATTAGTCAAATCACTGACAGAGGTTATCATGTCAATTTCTATTCCACACATTGTGAAGTAGTCAGTAAAGCAACAGGGAAGATAGCACTAACTGGCTACAGGCATGGTAACATATATGAAGCCAACATTCTCTCAGATACTGATGGCTCCCCTACATGTTTCATCAGTAAAGCTTCAGTAGATGAAAGTTGGAATTGGCACAAGAAGCTTTCTCATCTCAACTTCAGCAACATCAATGAGTTGGTTAAGAAAGAGTTAGTAAGAGGATTACCTAATGTCTTATATACACCTGATGGACTCTGTGATGCATGCCAAAAAGCAAAACAAAGAAGGACATCATTCCAGAGTAAATCAGAATCCTCTATTGAAGAACCATATCACAAGCTACATCTTGATCTGTTTGGTCCAGTCAACATCATGTCCATCAGTAAGAAAAGGTACACTCTTGTAATTGTTGATGAATATTCTAGATTCACCTGGGTGTATTTTCTGCACAGAAAAGATGAAACTCCTGAAGTTCTGTTGGATCATGTGAGAATGATTGAGACAACCACAAAGTACAAAGTCAAGATTCTGAGAAGTGATAATGGTACTGAATTTAAGAATTCAAAGATGGAAGAGTTCTGCAAATACAAAGGAATCATTCAACAATTCTCTGCTCCTGGCACACCTCAGCAAAATGGAGTAGTAGAAAGGAAGAATAGAACTCTTATTGAAGCTGGCAGAACTATGTTGGAAGAAGCTAAATTACCTACATATTTCTGGGCAGAAGCAGTCAACACAACATGCTATACACAAAATCTCACATTGATAAACAGGCATGGTGTCACTCCTTATCAGTCACTCAAGGAGAAGAAACCAAGTCTGAAGCATTTGCATGTATTTGGCTGTAAATGTTTTGTTCTCAGAACTCATCCTGAACAGCTAGGGAAATTTGAAACAAAGGCTGATGAAGGAATATTCATAGGCTATCCTACATCAAGAGCCTTCAGAGTTTTTAATTTGAGAACAAGAACTGTCATGGAGTCAATACATGTATCTTTTGATGATAAGAAGATAACTGGAATGATTGAAGACTCGCATGATAGATTGTTATTTGAAAATGAAGCTTCCAAGGAACCTGAAGAAAGTGAATCAGATCCTGTCAATTCATCAGATACTGATGGGTCACCAAATCCTGATGACTCACCAGGTACTGATGGTGCTAATACTGATGATGCAAACAACGTTAATACAACTAGTAGTGCTAATGTTGAGGGGGAGCAACGACATTCAACTACAAGTTCAGAGTCAACTCAATCATCAGGACAGAATTCTTCAGATACTGATTCAAGTGAAGATCCTGATAACACATCAGGAGGGCATAGCAATAATTCAGGGAGAGCTTCAAATCAATCAAATTCTTTCAATCAAGATAACACCAATCCAGGGGGAGCATCTACTTCAAGAAACAATTTGACACCAGCAAGGAAATGGACAAAAGATCATACTCCTGATTTGATAATTGGAGATCCTGATGCAGGTGTTCAAACAAGAAGTGCAACTCAGAATGAATGTTTATATAATAACTTTCTATCCAAGGAGGAGCCTAAGAAAGTTGAAGATGCACTTAAAGATGCTGATTGGGTTACTGCAATGCAAGAAGAACTGAATGTTAGGCCGAATACACAATATAATCAAGTATGTATGAGAATAACAATAAATAACACAGTTTATGAATCAACAAAAACTGTATTTATATTAACAGCTTCTCTCTTTATGATGTTAACGAATCACAAAGAGCTACTAGGTTACAAGAATAATGTATTCAATGTTCGCGTCCCTTCTAGGGATAACCTATCTGTGTTTATATAGTACACAGTTACATACAATACTTATCTAATTGATACTCCTAAAAATTAGCTATACAATTGATATCAATTAAGGATTGCTTCAGTCTTCTGTCCAGTCTCCTTAGCTGTATCAATATATTCTGCTTCTTTCCATCTTCAGAATATATTGCTTCTAGAATCTTTATCTTTGCACCGACAGCTAAGTCAACTTTCATCCTGTCAGACTTTACCAAACTCTGACCGGCTTCCTTTAAACTCTTCACCCTGTCAGACTTTAAATAAACTCTGACCGGCTTTCGATAAACTCTGATCAGTACCTGTTGCTTAAACACTGATAAACAAACGTAAGCATTTATATCTAACAATCTCCCCCAACTTGTTCATAATAAAATGTACAAGTTAAAAAGATAATTGATGATGTCAAAACATATAACAAATGCAGTGTTTAACATATGTCAGAGTTTAATTTTAAAACAGAGTTTAAATTTAACTTAGAACAGAAAACATAAAAACTTACAGTCAGACTTTACTTAATCTCTTGAATATCAGGCACTGTCCTGATATAATCTGACAGTAGTTTCTTCTCAGCTCTATTCAGTTCAGCAATCATAATCTTCTTCAGCTCCTTCATTTCTGGTTCATCTTCACCAATTTGATAAATGGCAGCCCTCAAAGAATATATGCTGTTTTTGTCCATTTCATTGCCAAGTCTGATATAAAAAGGTTTATCAGACTCTAGATTGAACTCAAGAACCTTTTTATTTAGTGCAGTTCTGAACCTAGCACTATTCCTTTTCATCTACCAACTTTCCATGTGCATCTCTGTATTTAGGAATGTATGCACTTGATACTCCAGCTCCACTCAAAACTTTGGATTTCATCATCCTTTCCTTCAAAACTCGAGCAGCATCATAAGTACTTCTATTCTTTACTTCAAATAGATATAGAACATACTCTAGCTCTTCCCAGAGTTTTAACTGGATATCAAATTCACCAACTCTATACACTCTGCCATCAGCCATAAAATATAACAAGAATTCCTTTTTAATTCCTTTGTGAAAAATCATCTGTACAGATTCTAGTTTGTCAAGGCCTTCTTGAGTAATTCCAACTCCAAATTCTGCCAATGAAAACTTGTCTTGAGATCTGTTATTAGTTCTTCTCTCTCTGTGTGAACCCAGTCCAGATTTATCAAAGGCTTCTTTTCCCAATACTGTTCTGGTTTCTGAGAAATTCACAGCTTCAAGCTTTAAATCTTCAAGAAGTCTTGGTTTGCTGAATCCTGGAAGTTGTGTAGATTTCTGTACAACTTGAGCAACGTCAGAGGTTGTCATAACTTTAGTAGTATCATCAACTTGAGCAGCGTCAGAGGTTGATTTTGCTAATCTTGTTTCAACTTGAGCAATGTCAGAGGTTGAATTATCTTTCTTCTCCAGGTTAGGCTCTTCAATCATTATGCCTTTACCCTTATCAGTGTTTCCAATCACAGGTCTCCTTGTATATTGTATACTCTGTTGTGTATTCTCTTTGATAGAAATACCAACTTCTTTCTTTCTAGGAGCCTTGATTTCCTTTTTCTTGTAGATTCCAGCTTCAAGATTTTTCTTGTGTTCCTCAGCAAGCAATTGCTCTTCAGCCTGGATATCTTCAATAGTAACATTCTTACTATGTTCTGCTAAGAATAACTGTGTAGCAACTTCTTCATCAGTAACTGGAGTTTTAGAGGAAAGAATTAAATTTCTAACCCTTGAAGAAGACTGCCCTCCAGTATATCTTGTTCCATCAGCATTTGTCTGAGCATCAGAGTTTGACCTCCTCCCTTGCCTTTGAACATTCTTTGATCTTGGATGATGTTTGTCTCTTGCACCACCATCAGCAGTATCATCCTTCTGAGTCAGAGTTTGAGAGCTCTTGCATTTGTCTTTAGATACTCTCTCCCCCTTTTTGACAGCATCATAAATCAATACTGATGTGAGCAATTCAATAGAATTTGCAATTTCATCCAACTTAGTTGACATTTTGACTTGATTTTCTTCAACCTTGGATAGCCTGGAATCAAAATTCTTCTGATCTTTACACAAAGAGATGTATAGAGATTTGTCCTTTTGCTGTGTAAGCTCTCTGTGAGTTATATCATTCCGCAATCCTGTAATCACCTTGTCAGAATCATCAAAACGATTGTTCAATGATTTGATTTGTACAATAGTTGCTTTGAGATGACTGAGAAGTTCTGGATTTGTAATCTCTTTAGAAGACTTTGTGACAAAATCTGCAGCTCTTTCATTGGAAAAGATAGTATCCTTGCTTGACCAATTAGAGAAGTACATATTCTGAAAATGTTCTGCAGTAGCACGATTTGCTTCTCTTTCTTCTTCAGAGGTTGCTTGAATATCAGACAACTCGACTTGAATATCAGGATTAGAATGAGTAGGACTAGCTTCAGCATTGTCATCCTCTGCTTCATTTTCTGAAAGAACATTCTCTGCCACTTTTTCAGGATCATCAGAGTTTGCATTATTACTAAACTCTGCTTCCCTTTGAACATTTTCTGTTGTATCCTTTTCAACAACATCAGGATTCGCAGTTTCTGTAGCAACAGCTTCTGTATCATTAGCAGCTAAAGACTGATTGACTTCTTCACCTTTCTCAACTGCAAAAGTAAGTATTTCTGTGTGAGAAGCCATGGATTCTTCAATTCTCACAGTGTCCAAATCAGCTTCCAAACCCTCTGTAAAATGTTCAGAATTTAAAGAGGTGTTTGCTTCAAGATCCATATCACATCCCTGTGACTCAAAAATTTCAGCTTCACCATTATCTGTAGCAGCATCTACAGCTTCCTCAACTACATCATCAGGCTTTGATGTAGGAGCTTCTGTTTCAGTATTTACTCTGTCCTTAGTAGGCACAGTAGTATCAAAAATCTCCTCATTCTCTGATGCAGGAGCTTCAGTTTCCTCAGAAACTCTGTCCATATTGACATTGATAGCACCAAAAAGATGTGCAGCTACTAGTCGTCTTTTTCTCTGATGAAGAGTTGCTTCATCAGTTTCAGTCTCTGAGGTTTCAACAACAGACTTGGCCCTATTGGCTCTTCTTTTCTTTAGCCTTGTCTTCTGAGGCATCTCTTCAGGTCTCGATACCCCAGCTTCAGCGGATGATCTCCTTGTAAGTTTAGTACCAATATGTTTGGTCCTACCTCCCCTTGCAGGTTTAACAGAAGTTGATGGAGGTAACTCTGTGTTTAAAGGTTCTGGTTGAGATTCAGCTTGTGGTTGTGGATTTACTTGAGCATACACAAACTGTTGCACAGAAGCAGGTAACAAAAGGTCTCCAATAATTCCTTTCTTAACATCTTTGTTAATGAGATCAGTAAATACTCTCTTGTGTAATTTAAAACAAGAAACATCTTCATTAACAACATCTACCCCTTCAACACAGTAAGAAACCAAAAGCTGACAGAATCTAGAAAAATAAACAACTCCTCTATTCTCTGTCATCTTCTCCCCTTAGTTAGTCAAAACAAGTCGTGCAAAATCAAAGTGATTATCATATAATAAAGAATACCCGATTTGCAGACTGTCTGTGGGAATAGCATCCCAATTTGTGCATTTCTTTCCAAATGTCCTCGTGATGCAATCGAAGAAAAAACTCCATTCCTTGCACAGAAACGGCCGTTTGAGTTGCCCAATCTTTGTCAATGGCCCAGAGTAACCAATCTCTCGCATCATTCGTATTAAATCCTCATCACCCATTCCAACAGTGTAGGAAGGATACTCAGGAAACCCCAATGCATCTCGAATAGTACCAGCAGTAATAACATACTATGTTTCTTCAAACTCAAAGATTATGGATGGGCTCCCAGTTTCACCACCATCATCATAAACCCCTGTCTCCCAGAACGCCTTGATTTGTAAACCAGAAAGTTTGGCTGGTTCAACTAAAGCACGCCCAATCGCTGACTGAGCAAGAAACTTTTGAATCATATGAAATGCTTCTGGTGTGTTTGCAGTGTTTAGTGGTGCGGTATAGTTGTTTGGAACGAACTCTAACCCAGACGAAACGAAAGCTGTGGTTGCCATTAGAAGATTTTGAAGAA
Organism: Heracleum sosnowskyi; assembly: GCA_030848705.1. Classification (NCBI taxonomy): domain Eukaryota; kingdom Viridiplantae; phylum Streptophyta; class Magnoliopsida; order Apiales; family Apiaceae; genus Heracleum; species Heracleum sosnowskyi. The sequence goes on from CM061237.1 coordinate 19,481,765, forward strand.
AGAACAAGTAATTGATGCGAAACCTTAACAGAGTTTATGTGTAGAAAGGTGTTTGTGACTATGTGTGTGTGATAATAGATGTGTATGAGTAAGATGTGAAAAGTTTAACTGAAGATGTGTGTATTGTATGTAAAAGAAAATTAAAGATTAAAAAAACTTAAGAGTTTTTAATCATCAATACACAACTGTCTTACTCCTGTAATCATGTGAATGGGACACATGTCAAACGTGCATACGCTGACAGCAAATAATTGGCGGTTTCCAATACACATGCACAGTAAAAACAGCAATAATTACCGCCTGTTACACTTTTCTATGCAATTAACCTCTCTCCTCTGTTTAAAATATTCTTGAACAACTTTCCAATCTACACGGCAGACGAGGAGACACCTGATATCACATAAGACACTCATAATTTCCGCTTATTGTCAAACAAAATCAATAATAATAAAATTATCGATTTTAATATTTCAGAAACATAATATCGAAGTAGCTCAACAGTCAGAAGAATAATGACTGTCTTTGAACTCCGCACTTTACTGTCCCCATAGCTTCGAGCCAAGCAAAACCTTTCAGTTGCCCTGTTGGATGCTATAAAAGCTAGAGCATTGTAACAACAGGCAATCCATATATTAAAAAAAATACCATACATCAAATGGCAGGAACCTTTGAATTCATGGATGTAGAAGCATTCTTGAATATGAACTGGCGTCAACAAGCAAACTATATTATTGATGAGTTTCTTGTTTTGTCATTTCTGAATGATGAAGGTCTCATTGCTGATGATGAAATAGCTGAAGGACCTATCTCCAATCCCTATGTGTACATCATTCGTCCTGGTCCATATGATGTGCCCATCCTTGCAGATGATTAAGCTGTGGAGATTTGTATGATGCTCTTTTATCAGAGCTACTTGACGGGTTCGAAGAAGAAATTCTTCTTGGAATCCTGCAAGCTGCAAACCAGAAAGAGAATTCGAGAGGATGATGATGATGATTCAACATCAGGGGGTTGTCAAGCCTTGGAAATCCTAGATGGTATAATGACCAGATAACCGAACAAGTAGCTAGACAAGAGTATGAAATTGTCTGAATGTAAACAAAGTTTGAATCAATTTATGAAAAAAAATCCATTGTTTTGCTTTACATATCAGTATTAATGTTATGATGAATGTCTAATCATAAATGAATTATCAGAACTACAGTCATCAGTATCTCATAGTAATTGTAAAGTGAAAGAAATGATATCACTTTAAACAGTAAACTAACATACTCATCAGCGCTACTAATCACCATCAGGACTTATCAAACACACTCTTTCTTTTCTCTGTTTAATGCAAAATAGATCCGTTACCAATCATACTTTTTCGAAAAACAAATGTCTAATCTCAAAATTATAAAATGTCTGAAACAAAGAAATTATTTTAACCATCAGAGATTAAAACAAAGTTACCTCGGCATATGTCACACAATACATCAGTGTTTACCATTTGTCCTTTTTTTTGTCAATAAACTCTTTTCTCAAACTGTACAGGTGTGAAAATATGTGTGTGTAATAGCAGAGTTGTTAGATCAGAATTCAATGATTGTCAGAAGCTAGACTCAACTGATCAGGATTGCTGACGTCATCAGTATTGCATGGTCATCAGTATTTGATCAAGCGTCAGTATCTTATTGATCATCAGGATTCCTACTCAGACTATGATCAGGTTTGATCATCAGGACTTGAAGCTGATCAGGATTCCTACTTCGAGTTATATTTGGAGTCTAGATAAACATGGAAGTTTGTTCCTGGTTTGTAGAATGCAGCTATCGATTAAAGATATGTTTCTATCTTTGTTATGATTAGGACTTATCTTGTTATTGATAGAGAAGCTGTGTGCACTATATAAACACAGTTTTGGTTTCGATTTATGTACTTATCAGAGAGAGAACATAATCGGAGAGAAGCTCTTAAGAACAGAATTTCTTGAGAGAGTTTTTGTAAGCTAGCAGCTCTTAAGAACATCAGAATTTCTTAAGAGAGTTTATAACAGTTTTATATCAAAGTTAATAAAGCTGTTATTATTGTTGTTATTGATCTTTCATATTTGTGTTATATAAAGTCGAGAATCTTATACAATTGTATTCAACCCCCTTCTACAATTGTTATTTACTGGGCAACAATTGGTATCAGAGCAAACTGATTTAATTCTGAATCAGATACGATCTAAAGATGTCGACAACCAAGTATGAAAGCATGAAGATTCCCATCTTGAAGATATCAGAATATCCTACATGGAGGGTAAAGATGTTGATGTACCTGGAGGCTATGGATCCCGACTACTTGGACAGGATTCGTGATGGACCATATATACCAACAAAGTTCGTAGAACGAACAGATACAGTACCAGAACATTATGTGGTCAAAGCTAAAGCTGAATGGACTCCAGAAGAAAAAGCTCATGTACTCAGGGAACCAAAGATAAAGAATATCTTGCATAATAGCCTTGATGCTGTTATGTCAAACAGAGTGATTGCATGCAAGTCTTCAAAAGAAATCTGGGATACTTTGGAAACTCAGTGCCAGGGATCTGCATCTGTCAAGAAAAACAGAAGGGCTCTATTGATTCAAGAATATGAGCAATTCGATGCAAGACCTGAAGAGAGCCTGACTGATCTATATGATAGATTCCTGACACTATTGAACAGCTTATCCTTAGTTGACAAAGTATATGAAACTGAAGATTCAAACACCAAATTTCTTAGAGCTTTACCTGAAGATTGGGATACTCATACCTCAATCATTAGACACCAGTATGATCTGAACATTGTGTCTCTTGATGAGATCTATGGGATGCTAAGAACTCATGATCTTGAAGTTCAACAGAGGAAGAACAAGAAAAGCAGCAAGGCAAAGTCAATTGCTTTGAATGTAGAAGCAAAATCAAAAGGGAAAGCTATGGAGGTTGTTACGACCAAACTAAACACGCAAGTGCACGTGATCTCAAGTAATACAGATAGCAAATAAGGTTCGTTCCAACAGGGACTCGTTGTTTGTCTAGTTAATTCACTCACCAATGTATGATTATTATTCGATGCTAAAACAAGTAACAAAGTGGTTTTGATTATCACTAAAATTTATCTAAGAATTATAACTAATTATCACTACTGAAACTGAGATTTATATTGATTTACTTATGTGAATGAAACATGGGATTTCAACTTCATTAAACAATCCATCTAAAGTCTTCAATTCTCTAGCCCTTTCATGTGATTTGTTAATACCTGATCGAACACACAAAACTGATAACAGCCAACTTTCGTTGTACCAATACCATCCTAAATAATATCCACAATTAAGATAGAAATCACTTAGTCTCCCAATTATGCTTAGTCCTTATATGTCTATAAAGATTGAAAACATAATGGTTGAAGTACAAGCATTCAATTGATCACATAGTCGTCATAAAACGGTTAGAGTTACGACACTAATTACGAATGATACTCTCACGCATAAACCTATGCTATCATGGCAAGTTCTAAACTCTTAGATCCACTTTCGCTTCAATAAGAATTAACACACAATTACAGGAGTTAGCTACTCTCCTATAACGAATTAAAACAACCATGATAGGATATCACATCAATCACACTATAGGCATCGAGAAAATTCAACTAATAGACTTCATGAATAACTACGTTAAAATCCCATGACAACGAATTAGTTCATAATCAAACTAATCGTCACCATGGGTTCTAATGTAAACATGATAGCAGAAAATAAAGTATAACTATTATAAATATCAAGGGTTTTTAAGAATACACCAAATCCAAGCATCCACAACTAGAAAGATTACAAGAATAAAATTGAATTGATCTTCTTCCTCGCTTCTTCGTGCTTGAACTCCGTAGATATAAGTGTTATATGTCTCTCTCTTTCTCTAGGGTTTTTTTCTCCTTTTATATGCCTCCAGGTGTAACACTTCATATGGAATTGACTTTTTTTTTAGCTTTCCCTCGAAAAATCAGAATTTAGGTCAAAACAGGACTTTTCCTTCCAGACGTCCCGGCGCTGCCGCGCCAAATTTACATAGAAGCACGGCGCTGCCGCGCCAATATCTCTGGCCAACTTTTCTCTGTTTTTCTGCAACGGCGCTGCCGCGCCATTCCACAGTAGCAACACGGCGCTGCCGCGCTGAAATCTCTGCCCAGGAACAGATTTTTTTCTTTTTCTTCAATTAACATCCAACTTACATTCCAATTGCTCCTAGCACACCTGTGATCATAAACCTGCACAATACCCTTAAAAGAGATCAAAAACACCACAACTCGAGTACAAACATACGTTTTAAGCCAAACGGAAACGTTCTAAGTGAATAAAATATCCACTTATCACACCCCCAAACTTAAACCGTTGCTCGTCCTCGAGCATAAACAAACTACCACTTCCGTAGGTGATCACGGTTGCATTTAGCATATGCAACAAGCCCTTTAAACCCCTAGGCAGCCCTAGTGGACGAGTAAGGTCTCGTGAGGGCCTATAGCGAATGTACCCCCAAAATCCATCTAACAATGCAACTACAAATGCAACTAACTACATGAATGCAACTATATGAAAATGCAAGGACCCCCTTAGACTAACCAAGACCATTCTTTAGGTAAACATCTCAAATCATGCAACAACTTCCAAACAGAGCTCGACTGAATTCCCGTATACTAACAATACATGCATAGGAACGTGGTGTGTGCGATACTCATCAGATATACTCCTAATACTAGATCAAAAATCATACCGACTCTTAGGCAAGGCAATCACAAGTTTATAAAAAGAATGAACGGTAGACACATCATAACTTCGAGACACCTCCATACTCATTCAGGTTAACCAGGAATTCATGCTTTATTATCACGACACATACTACTATTCACAACACAATGCTTATTTAACCGTGCAATGAGTGAGACCCCAAAAGGCTTATACAATAATACCCATGTAGCGAGTGTTAGGTCAGTGGATCCCAGACTATAAAAGCCTTAGGTCACTAGGACCAAGTCCCCTCAGACTTAATTACTCGAGTATTAAAGAGCTCACTCGTGGTTAATTTTGCATTTAACTTATTCACATGACTTTTTTTTTCTTTTTCTTTTCTTCTTTGTTTTTTTTTTTTTTTTTATACAATCTGGAATGAGAATTCTCAATTCCAACCCTAGACTACTCATATAAATATGAGCCGGCTACTAGCCATTTGACACCTAGCCATAAACACAAACAACTAGCATGAAAATCCTGTTTCCCCCCAAACTTGTACTTTAGTGCTCTTACGTTATCAAGGGAATAACGAACATTCTTAATATAACCAAGTAATTAAACCTCAAAACCTCCAAACAAGCATGACCCTCAATCTAGACCAAAAGCAAACAATGAGTTGTGAAATTGTTTTTGTCCCCAAAACATGCATGTCAATTTCATAGAAACTCTCAATCAACCCTCTATTCATGATTGCCACACTCAAATCAACATCTACCTGCCAAACAGCAATAGCTTGTCCTAAGGGATCATGAAAATGCATGCCATGCTTATGCAACTATATGCACATAAAAACAAAATAACAGAATGTCCTATATGCTCTAAACTAACATGCAACAAAATGCTCCTAATATGCAATACAACTAATATACAAATGCACTTTTCATCCCCACCCCCAAACTTAAAATTTTCAATGCCCACATTGAAGGTAAGAACAAAAAGAGTGCAAAGCATACCTACTCGTCGTCCGAACCACTCCCATTAGGAGTGTCCGGTGGCGGATAGACAGCGCCAGCTCCAAAGGACGGAAAAGTCACGTCCACTCCACTTGCACGCAGAGCCGTGCTCAATGCCTGTGCAAACTGCCCAAAATCTGCTCGAAAACCTGCCTGCATATCGTGCACTGCATCGATACGCCTCTCTAATCTCCTATACTGCCTCTGACTGATAAGAGAACCTCCACCCTGAGGCTCTCCCCCCTGCTGCTGCTGCTGCTGCTGCTGCTGTTGTTGTTGACCCTCAACTACATAACCGAGACCCCACCAATCCGGCTCACCTCCATCCCACACATTCAGCCGCATAATACTCTGATGATCCAAGGCTGACTGTGGCTGCTGCACCACCTCCGCTTCTGACCACATAGCACCACCATCCCTAGCCAACCTAGCAATCACCGAACCATAAGGTATCGCTGCAGTGGTACTCCCTTGCATGAAACGGAGAATCCCCTGGTGGATCAAATTACCCACATCCACCAACTCTCTGCTGCAGATAGCAAACAACAATATAGCCCTCTCCACTGTTACCTCATTGGAATGCCTAGTCGGGATGAGGTTAGCACAAATGAACAAATGCCAAGTACGCGCATACTGATTAAGAGCCGTCGACAAAAACGAAGTAGGCTCAGTAGTGCCACGCCTCAAGGTCCACTGTGTACCTGGAACACATAGCCTTTGAATTATATCCTGAAGGTCCACAGCATCGCGAGTCCTTCCCGACCAATCCTATTGATTCCTCCTTGGAGTCGGAAGACCAAGAACACGCCGAATAGCACGCGGCCGATAATCCACTCGAAACCCACGAACTTGGCTGATCCCATTCCTATCAACACTAGCATTCGCATAAAATTCGCGAACCACAGTCATCGGAACCGGCTCCGGAGTCTCACAAAACTGCTCCCAACCTCGCTCCTCGATATTCTCCAACATATACCCATCCGATGCCGTGGGCAAAAGACCTCTCTCACGGGCAACAGGACGCCCCAACAAATCATTATACGCCTCACGAGCCTCATTCGAAAGAAATTGAGGTCCACCATTACCTCCACCAGAATCAGATGAAGAAGAGGAAAGAGGGTTCCGTCTTCCACCAGCCCCACTGCCACTAGCACCCTCACTACCACCACCGATAACAACCCTTTGTCTCTTGGATGCCATTGAATTGAATGAAGAAAGTGTTTAGGGTGTTTGAGAATTTGTGAGATTTGTAAGTAGTGTATGTATAGGTTGTGAGGTAGGGATAGGAGATGTGTTTTTATAAGAAGAATTTAGGGTTAGTGGGTTTGGGTAGTGGGTTCAGGAAATGGGTTTAGGTAATGGGCCACTAATACAACAACAATATTTCTGTTTTTTGTAATTTTTTTCAGTTTTTCTGTTTTTTTTTTTTTTTTTTTTTCCTCAGCAGTTGTCACGGCGCTGCCGCGCCAGGAATATACTACAGAACGGCGCTGCCGCGCCAGAACTTCTGCTGAAAATTTTTTTCTAATTTTTTTTTTTTTTTTTTTTTTTTTTTTTTACAATCACACAATCACGTGGGTTGCCTCCCACGAAGCGCTCTTTTAAAGTCATGAGCTTGACATAGCTCCATCTTTTACGTTGTGCACATTAGAATCGCGGTCTCAATTTCGCGATTCAACTTCTCTCCAACATATGGCTTTAACCGCTGACCATTGACCTTGAACGACTGGTCCGGTGACTTGTCAAAAATCTCCACTGCTCCATGCTGAAAAACTGTTTTAACTGAGAATGGACCTGACCATCGCGACTTCAACTTTCCAGGAAACAACCGAAGTCGAGAGTTGAACAACAACACCAATTGCCCGGGCACAAATGTCTTAAGAACCAACCGACGATCATGCCACCTTTTGACTTTCTCTTTATATAGCTTGTTGTTCTCATAAGCTTGCAATCGGAACTCGTCCATTTCATTCAACTGAACCATACGCTTTTCACCTGCTGCTGATAGATCAAAATTCAGCTTCTTCAACGCCCAATAAGCCTTATGTTCTAACTCAGCTGGAAGATGACATGCTTTTCCATACACAAGCTGAAATGGTGACATTCCCAAAGGTGTTTTATAGGCTGTCCGATAAGCCCACACTGCTTCATCAAGCTTCAAAGCCCAATCCTTCCTAGAAGGACTTACCACCTTCTCAAGAATCCTTTTAATTTCACGATTAGACACTTCAGCTTGCCCATTGGTTTGCGGATGATAAGCTGTAGCAACTCGATGATTGATATTGTAGCGTGCCATAAGAGATGTAAATTTCCGATTGCAAAAGTGCGTACCTTCATCACTGATGATAACTCGCGGAGTGCCAAACCGAGTAGATATATTCTTGTGAAGGAAATTAAGCACCACCTTAGCATCATTCGTTGGAAGTGCTTTTACCTCCACCCACTTAGACACATAATCCACAGCTAACAGAATATACTGATTACCACAAGACGGAATGAACGGTCCCATGAAGTCGATTCCCCACACGTCAAAGATTTCTACCTCCAACATGACATTAAGAGGCATCTCGTCTCTACGAGAAATATTACCAACTCGTTGACATCGATCACATCTCAACACAAACTGATGAGCATCCTTGAATAGAGTCGGCCAATAGAACCCTGCTTGAAGAATACGTGTGGCTGTCTTTTCACCCGCATAATGACCTCCATAAGCTGTAGCATGAAAATCATTAAGAATAGCCTCGGTCTCACTGTAAGGAACACAACGCCTAATAATCTGATCAGCTCCTTGCTTGAACAAAAACGGCTCATCCCAAATATACTGCTTGACATCATGTAAGAATTTCTTCTTTTGAGCATAAGAGAGCTCAGGTGGTATGATGTTACTTACTAGATAATTCACGATGTCGGCATACCATGGTTCAACATCTTCCACACTGAATAGTTGCTCATCCGGAAAAAACTCATTAATAACCGTATGATCTTTAGGTGACTTCCCGTGATCTTCCAATCTAGAGAGATGGTCAGCTACCTGATTCTCCGTCCCCTTCCTGTCCTTGATTTCCACATCAAATTCTTGCAAAAGAAGAACCCAACGAATCAATCTTGGTTTAGCATCTTTCTTCGCCAAGAGGTAGCGAATAGCAGCATGATCCGTATAAACTGTCACCTTAGTACCAAGCAGATAAGAGCGAAACTTCTCAAAACCGTAGACAATAGCAAGTAGTTCCTTCTCAGTGGTGGTATAATTCATCTGAGCATCATTAAGAGTTTTGCTTGCATAATAAATAACATGAAACACCTTTTCTTTCCTTTGGCCTAGAACGGCCCCAAGTGCAAAATCACTAGCATCGCACATCAAAGCAAATGGTTGGCTCCAATCAGGAGCTGTAATAACTGGAGCAGAAATCAATTTCTTCTTCAAAATCTCGAATGCATGCAAACAAGACTCATCAAACTTGAACGGTACATCTTTTTCCAAGAGATTGCAAAGTGGCTTAGAGATGTTTGAGAAATCCTTTATGAAACGCCTGTAAAACCCCGCATGACCAAGAAAGCTGCGGATACCCTTGACTGAAACAGGGGCAGGAAGGTTCTCAATAGTTTCCACCTTTGCCTTGTCAACTTCCAAGCCTTTACACGAAACCTTGTGTCCCAGAATGACACCTTCTTGCACCATGAAATGGCACTTCTCCCAATTTAGAACAAGATTTGTCTCCACACAACGCCTTAAAACCAAACTCAAGTTTCCCAAGCACTCATCAAAAGAATCCCCAAAGACTGAGAAATCGTCCATGAATACTTCCACATTAATTCCAATCATGTCAGAAAAAATGGCCATCATGCATCGCTGAAAAGTAGCTGGTGCTCCACACAACCCGAAAGAAACACGTCTGAATGCAAATGTACCAAACGGACAAGTGAATGTAGTCTTCTCTTGATCCTCGGGTGCTATGCAAATCTGATTGTAACCAGAATACCCATCAAGCAAGCAATAGTATTGATGCCCAGCCAATCTGTCGAGCATCTGATCAATGAACGGAAGTGGAAAATGATCTTTCCGAGTAGCCTTGTTCAACTTTCGATAGTCCATGCAAATCCTCCAACCAGTAACTGTTCGAGTGGGAATGAGCTCGTTCTTCTCATTAGTCACCACTGTCATGCCCCCCTTCTTGGGCACACATTGCACCGGACTCACCCAAGAACTATCAGAGATCGGATAGATAATGCCTGCATCAAGCCATTTAAGAATTTCCTTCTTCACAACTTCCTTCATAACAGGATTCAGCCTCCTTTGATTATCAACTGTAGGTTTAGCTCCCTCTTCCAAAGGAATTTTGTGCATGTAGTAAGACGGACTAATACCCTTGATGTCTGCTATAGTCCACCCAATGGCTGATTTGAAATCCCTCAAAATTCGCAATAGCTTTTCCTCTTCCATGCCTGAAAGCTTAGATGATACAATAACAGGTAAGGTAGAAGAGTCACCAAGATAGGCATACCTTAGATGTTCAGGCAATGGCTTAAGTTCCAATTTAGGTGCTTCCTCGATAGATGGCTTAAGTCTAACATGAGACTTCTTCAGCTCTGACAACCCCAAAGATTCAAACGGAATCTCGAACTTCTTCCATGGAGATGCATTAAGATATTGCAATTGTTCTTCATCCTCTTCGTTCTCAATCTCCAAGTCATTAGCAAGAACTCTTTCCAACACATCCGATTTGATCAAGTGTTGAGTTGCGGAGTTTACCACCTTGTCCATCATATCAATTTTAAAACACACTTCCTCATCAGTTGGAAGCTTCATTGCATTGAACACATTAAAGGTGACATTTTGATCGTGCACCCTCATAGTGAGTTCTCCCTTTTGGACATCAATCAGAGTCCGACCTGTAGCCAAGAATGGTCGTCCCAAGATGATAGGGATCTTCTTGTCTTCTTCAAAATCAAGAATCACAAAGTCGGCTGGAAAGATAAGCTTGTCGACCTTCACCAAAACATCCTCAACTATTCCTCGAGGATAAGTAACTGAACGGTCTGCAAGTTGCAGCGTCATAGTAGTTGGCCTTGGTTCTGGAAGACCAAGTTGCATGAAAACTGATAAGGGCATGAGATTAATGCTGGCCCCCAAATCACACAAACATTTGCTGAAGGAGAGATTTCCAATAGTACATGGAATGGTAAAGCTTCCAGGGTCCTTCAACTTAGGTGGCAACTTTTGCTGCAAGATGGCACTACATTCTTCCGTCAATGCAACTGTCTCTAGCTCCTCAAGTTTCAATTTCTTCGAAAGAATGCCCTTCATAAACTTCGCATAGCTCGGCATTTGCTCAAGAGCCTCTGCAAATGGTATGTTAATCTGAAGCTTCTTGAAGACATCCAAGAACTTAGCAAACTGCTTGTCAAACGTTTGCGTTTGAACTCGTTTTGGGAATGGAGGAGGTGGAAACACCTTTTCTTCTACTTCCTTCTGAGAATTATCAGTCCTAGCAGTTTTAGGAGTCGAGGGAATAGCATTAGGTACCAAATCAGGAACGGATTCGACCCCAATGTCAAGATTATCATTCTTTTCCTCGGCTGAAATTTCTTCGTTCTGACCTTGTAGAATCTTCCCAGATCGTAAGGTTACTGCCTGGACCTGTTCCTTGTGATCTTTCTTGCCTGGATTCACCTCTGTGTCACTCGGAAGCGTTCCTGGTTGACGGTTCAGCAATGCGTTGGCTAGTTGGCCAATCTGATTTTCCAAAGTTTTCAATGACACCGCCTGACTCTTATACGCCATTCGCAGGTCTTCCAATTCTGACTTCTCAGACTGATTCAATGAAGTACCTTGAGGTGGTTGAAATCCAGGTGGATTGAATGGTTGCCTTGGAGCATATGGTGGTTGTTGATAGTTCTGATTATATGGCCTTGCGTTGAACTGCTGACTCTGTGGTTGTTGAACACCACCCTGATTGTTGCTCCAACTGAAATTCGGATGATTTCGATTGTTGGGATGGTAAGCATTAGGCACTGGTTGCTGAGCTCTTTGAAAATTACTAACAAACTGTGCTGATTCAGATGAGATAGCACACATATTCGTGTCATGATTTCCTGCACACAACTCACACACCATAGCAACCTGGTTAGTCCCATGATTAGAAAGGGAATCTACCTTCATTGTCAACGCTTTAAGTTGAGCAGCAATAGCAGTAGCTGCATCCAATTCAAGTACTCCGGCCACTTTAGCAGGTGGCAAGCGTTGAGTAGGATTCTGAAACTCATTGGCTGCCATCATCTCGATAAGATTATAGGCATCCTCATAGCTTTTTGCCCACAGTGCACCTCCAGATGCTGCATCAAGCATAGGCCTTGACTGACCTCCCAACCCATTATAGAAATTGCTGATTATCATCCAATCCGGCATTCCATGATGCGGACAACGTGCCAAAATCTCCTTGTACCTTTCCCAAGATTCCCCCAAAGATTCCTGGGGTTGCTGAGCAAACTGAGAAATAGAATTCCTGTAAGCTGCTGTCTTTGCCATGGAGAAATACTTTGTCAAGAACTTTTGAGCACAGTCTGCCCAAGTTCTAATAGATCCTGCTGGCATAGAATGTAACCAACTCTTGGCTTTATCCCTAAGAGAGAAGGGAAATAGCCTCAATCTGATCGCGTCATCTGTAACTCCGTTGAATTTGAAGGTATCACAGATCTCTAGGAAGTCCCTAATATGAGCATTGGGATCTTCAGCTGGACTACCCCCAAACTGCACTGTATTCTGAATCATCTGAATGATGTTTGGCTTAAGCTCGAAATTATTCGCCCCAATAGCTGGACGAACAATGCTGGTATGAATGTCCTCCACCTTTGGCTGAGAGAATTCACTCAAAGCCTTCGCTGGTTGTGCTTGCTCTTCCATCTCTTCTTCTGATTCACAATTGTTTTCAACACTGACGTTCTCAAAGTCAAGTTTCCTTCTTGTTAGTTCTTCTCTTCTTGCAAACTCTTCTCTACGTGCTCGAGCTCGTGTACGCATACACTCTCAATAAGTACCTGAAATTCACCAACTAGAAAATTTGGTGAGAAACGTCTTAGTCACCGAACTTTAATGACCACTGATGGTTAATAGTTAAACTAAACAAATAAAACCGCAGTCCCCGGCAGCGGTGCCAAAAACTTGTTACGACCAAACTAAACACGCAAGTGCACGTGATCTCAAGTAATACAGATAGCAAATAAGGTTCGTTCCAACAGGGACTCGTTGTTTGTCTAGTTAATTCACTCACCAATGTATGATTATTATTCGATGCTAAAACAAGTAACAAAGTGGTTTTGATTATCACTAAAATTTATCTAAGAATTATAACTAATTATCACTACTGAAACTGAGATTTATATTGATTTACTTATGTGAATGAAACATGGGATTTCAACTTCATTAAACAATCCATCTAAAGTCTTCAATTCTCTAGCCCTTTCATGTGATTTGTTAATACCTGATCGAACACACAAAACTGATAACAGCCAACTTTCGTTGTACCAATACCATCCTAAATAATATCCACAATTAAGATAGAAATCACTTAGTCTCCCAATTATGCTTAGTCCTTATATGTCTATAAAGATTGAAAACATAATGGTTGAAGTACAAGCATTCAATTGATCACATAGTCGTCATAAAACGGTTAGAGTTACGACACTAATTACGAATGATACTCTCACGCATAAACCTATGCTATCATGGCAAGTTCTAAACTCTTAGATCCACTTTCGCTTCAATAAGAATTAACACACAATTACAGGAGTTAGCTACTCTCCTATAACGAATTAAAACAACCATGATAGGATATCACATCAATCACACTATAGGCATCGAGAAAATTCAACTAATAGACTTCATGAATAACTACGTTAAAATCCCATGACAACGAATTAGTTCATAATCAAACTAATCGTCACCATGGGTTCTAATGTAAACATGATAGCAGAAAATAAAGTATAACTATTATAAATATCAAGGGTTTTTAAGAATACACCAAATCCAAGCATCCACAACTAGAAAGATTACAAGAATAAAATTGAATTGATCTTCTTCCTCGCTTCTTCGTGCTTGAACTCCGTAGATATAAGTGTTATATGTCTCTCTCTTTCTCTAGGGTTTTTTTCTCCTTGTATATGCCTCCAGGTGTAACACTTCATATGGAATTGACTTTTTTTTTAGCTTTCCCTCGAAAAATCAGAATTTAGGTCAAAACAGGACTTTTCCTTCCAGACGTCCCGGCGCTGCCGCGCCAAATTTACATAGAAGCACGGCGCTGCCGCGCCAATATCTCTGGCCAACTTTTCTCTGTTTTTCTGCAACGGCGCTGCCGCGCCATTCCACAGTAGCAACACGGCGCTGCCGCGCCGAAATCTCTGCCCAGGAACAGATTTTTTTCTTTTTCTTCAATTAACATCCAACTTACATTCCAATTGCTCCTAGCACACCTGTGATCATAAACCTGCACAATACCCTTAAAAGAGATCAAAAACACCACAACTCGAGTACAAACATACGTTTTAAGCCAAACGGAAACGTTCTAAGTGAATAAAATACCCACTTATCAGAGGTCTCTAGAAGGAAAGCAAGAGTAGCTGAGTCAGATCCTGACAACTCTTCATCAGATACTGATGGCAATCCTGATGCCAATACTGGTGATGAATCTTCTGATTCAGACATGGAAGAGATGGTTGCTATGATTGTCAGAAACTTCAGAAGGATGAAGTTCAGGAAGAATAGAAGACAAGGCAACTTTCAGAAAAAGACCTTCAAAGCAGACAAAGACAAGTATATCAAGAAGGACAGCAAGGGTAGCAAATTTGACAAGTCAAAGGTTAGATGCTACAAGTGTAATGGTATGGGTCACTTTGCTTCTGAATGCAACAAGACAAAGGCACTCATCACATCAAGCAAGGATTGGATGGACTCTTCCTCAGAATCTGATACTGAGGTAGTCAACTATGCGTTAATGGCCAATGCTGATGTAACTGCTGCTCCTGATGATAAGGTACTAAATACTATCTTTGATTTTGATACTGATAATGCTTCTGAGTTAAGACGTTTTCTAAAGTCATTACAAATTAGCTTTAGAAGTCAAACTGCTGAGAATACTAGAATCTTATCTGAGATGTCTGACCTTAGAAAAAGGAATGAGATATTAGAAGCTGAATTTTCTCGTATGCAAGAAGTACAAAAAGAATGTGATAATGCTAAACACATGCACTTAGAGATGACATCTAAATGTACTTCCCTTGAAAAAGAACTTGAATTTGCTAATGAGAAAATCAGAACCTGGACAGACTCTGGTAGGAAATTTCATGAGATAAATACCTCTAAGAATTGGAAAGAGTGTCTAGGATATAGGTCAGATGAAGATAAGAAATTAGCAGAGAAAATTGTCATTGATGAGACAGTCAGTCCAAAGACCTATAGACATGTTATAGACTCAACCAAATCTAAGATTACTCCTGTTAATTTTGTTTTTGGTAAGGATTCCAATTCTACTTTTGAAAAGGGATCTTCTTCTAGTCAAGGAATTAAAATTATAAAGTCTAAACCTGTCATGAACAAAGTCACTAAGAATGTAGGTCTATTGTCTCAGAAACAGCTTAAGGAGAAAATCTGTGAGGTTACAGATAAGAAAAAGGAAGCTACTGTTAAGAGAAACAGGAATGGTAAAGTTGGGATCAATAAAGAGAATGGTTATAAATATATCCCAAATGCACCTAGAAAGTGTTGTTTTAACTGTGGTAACTCTAATCATCTTGCTATTGATTGTAAGAAGAGTAAGAAGAAGATTACTGATATTCCTAAGTCTGATGTTAGGAATAGATCAGTACTCTATAAACCGCAGAAGTCCTGTTTTCATTGTGGTAGTCTATGGCATTCTATTTATACATGTAAAGAGTATCATGATTTGTACTATAACTTTTATGATCCATTGCCTAAGTTTGAAAGTAGTACAAAGTCTGATAAAACTGAAAATGTCATAGTGAAGCATGCTTTTGTTAATACTGATACTGACAAAGCAAATCCTGATGGAGTAAATCCTGTCAGGACTGCTAAAGTCAAAAAGTCTTCTGCTGTTAAAATTAATAAATTGCATGAGAAAGGAACCCAACATGTATGGGTTCCTAAGTGTTCTAACTAGTGTGTTACTATTCTGATGCAGGGTAAAAAGAAAAATGTGTTAGTCATGGATAGTGGATGTTCTGTGCACATGACTGGAAACAAAGCCCTGTTATCAGAATATGAAGAAAAAGCTGGCCCAACTGTGTCTTATGGAGATGGCAACATTGGACAAACCTTGGGATATGGCAATATAATCATTGGAAATGTCATCATTGAAAAAGTAGCTCTAGTGAAGGGACTAAAACACAACTTGTTGAGTATTAGTCAAATCACTGACAGAGGTTATCATGTCAATTTCTATTCCACACATTGTGAAGTAGTCAGTAAAGCAACAGGGAAGATAGCACTAACTGGCTACAGGCATGGTAACATATATGAAGCCAACATTCTCTCAGATACTGATGGCTCCCCTACATGTTTCATCAGTAAAGCTTCAGTAGATGAAAGTTGGAATTGGCACAAGAAGCTTTCTCATCTCAACTTCAGCAACATCAATGAGTTGGTTAAGAAAGAGTTAGTAAGAGGATTACCTAATGTCTTATATACACCTGATGGACTCTGTGATGCATGCCAAAAAGCAAAACAAAGACGGACATCATTCCAGAGTAAATCAGAATCCTCTATTGAAGAACCATATCACATGCTACATCTTGATCTGTTTGGTCCAGTCAACATCATGTCCATCAGTAAGAAAAGGTACACTCTTGTAATTGTTGATGAATATTCTAGATTCACCTGGGTGTATTTTCTGCACAGAAAAGATGAAACTCCTGAAGTTCTGTTGGATCATGTGAGAATGATTGAGACAACCACAAAGTACAAAGTCAAGATCCTGAGAAGTGATAATGGTACTGAATTTAAGAATTCAAAGATGGAAGAGTTCTGCAAATACAAAGGAATCATTCAACAATTCTCTGCTCCTGGCACACCTCAGCAAAATGGAGTAGTAGAAAGGAAGAATAGAACTCTTATTGAAGCTGGCAGAACTATGTTGGAAGAAGCTAAATTACCTACATATTTCTGGGCAAAAGCAGTCAACACAGCATGCTATACACAAAATCTTACATTGATAAACAGGCATGGTGTCACTCCTTATCAGTCACTCAAAGAGAAGAAACCAAGTTTGAAGCATTTGCATGTGTTTGGCTGTAAATGTTTTGTTCTCAGAACTCATCCTGAACAGCTAGGGAAATTTGAAACAAAGGCTGATGAAGGAATATTCATAGGTTATCCTACATCAAGAGCCTTCAGAGTTTTTAATTTGAGAACAAGAACTGTCATGGAGTCAATTCATGTATCTTTTGATGATAAGAAGATAACTGGAATCATTGAAGACTCGCATGATAGATTGTTATTTGAAAATGAAGCTTCTAAGGAACCTGAAGAAAGTGAATCAGAAGCTGTCCATTCATCCAGTACTGACGGGTCACCAAATCCTGATGACTCACCAGGTACTGATGGTGCTAATACTGATGATGCAAACAACAGTGATACAACTAGTAGTGCTAATGTTGAGGGGGAGCAACGGCATTCAACTACAAGTTCAGAGTCAACTCAATCATCAGGACAGAATTCTTCAGATACTGATTCAAGTAAAGATCCTGATAACACATCAGGAGGGCATATCAATAATTCAGGGAGAGCTTCAAATCAATCAAATTCTTTCAATCAAGATAACACCAATCCAGGGGGAGCATCTACTTCAAGAAAAAATTTGACACCAGCAAGGAAATGGACTAAAGATCATACTCCTGATTTGATAATTGGAGATCCTGATGCAGGTGTTCAAACAAGAAGTGCAACTCAGAATGAATGTTTATACAATAACTTTCTATCCAAGGAGGAGCCTAAGAAAGTTGAAGATGCACTTAAAGATGCTGATTGGGTTACTGCAATGCAAGAAGAACTGAATGAATTTGAAAGGAATGAAGTCTGGAAACTGGTACCAAGACCAAAGAATAGATCAATAGTTGGTACAAAGTGGATTTTCAAGAACAAGACTGATTCTGATGGAGTCATTATCAGAAATAAAGCTAGACTAGTTGCAAAGGGGTATTCCCAACAAGAGGGAATTGACTATGATGAAACTTTTGCTCCTGTTGCAAGACTAGAAGCCATCAGGATATTTCTTGCTTATGCAGCACATAAGAAATTCAAGGTTTTCCAGATGGATGTTAAAAGTGCTTTCTTAAATGGTGAACTGGAGGAAGAAGTTTATGTTGAACAACCTCCTGGTTTCATTGATCCTAAATATCCAGATCATGTCTACAGACTGGATAAGGCACTTTATGGACTAAAGCAAGCTCCAAGAGCATGGTATGAAACCTTAGCTCAATTCTTACTGGAAAGTGGATTCAAAAGAGGTGCAATTGATAAAACTCTATTTTATTTGAATCATGGTAAGGAGTTGCTGTTAGTTCAGATTTATGTTGATGATATCATTTTTGGGTCAACAAACAATAAGCTGTGTGAAAAGTTTTCCAAGCTTATGCAGTCAAGATATCAAATGAGCATGATGGGAGAAATGAGTTACTTTCTGGGTCTTCAAGTTAAACAGACTGATGAAGGGATTTTTATTAATCAGTCTAAATACACAAGGAATTTACTGACAAGGTTTAACATGCAAGACAGTACTCCTGCTTCAACTCCCATAGCTACAGCTACCAAACTTGATCCTGATCAAGGTGAAGAGGTAGATGTAACTCACTACAGAGGAATGATTGGCTCTTTATTGTATCTCACTGCCAGTAGACCAGATATCATGTTTGCAACCTGTCTATGTGCAAGATTTCAAGCAAAACCTAGAGAACCACATCTGATTGCAGTCAAAAGAATTTTCAGATATCTCAAAGGCACTCCTTCACTTTGGCCTTTGGTATCTACAACTGCTTCCTTGGTTGGTCTTACACCTACATCAAAGAAAAAGAGGAATGCAGAAGAGTTAGTCTATCAGAGACAGAAGAAGCTGAAAGGATCAAGCCCACAAGAACCTGAATTTCAGAGTAATTCAGCAGCTACTGTTGATCCTGCCACACAAGAACCACTCAATCAAAGTTTGGGTGAAGGCTTAGCTAGTGGAATGGTCACACAAGAACCATTTTCTCAAAGGGAGAATGAAGACATCAACATTCCAGCTACACAAGAACCATCTTCTCAAAGTGAAGATGCAGGCAAAGCTACAGCTTCTGTTGAAAGATTGGTCGCGAACATTGTCAATGAGGGAAGCACACAAGAACCTTTAGCTTAAAGTGTTGAAGCAGCTTCTGAACCTCAAGCTCCACAAGAACCATTGGTAGCAAATACTGATGCAAGCATATCAAATCCTGACGATGTTCATCCTGACGTTAGTGGTGCTCCTGATAATGAACCTATTTTGATACAGCCACTTCGTTCAAGACCAATAGATCATCCTATCTCAGAATCTCAGGATAAACTGAAAGGTATTGCAATTCCTGATCCTGATATATCTCATGGTTCTGGTGATGATAATTCTGATGATGATAGTGATGATGATAATGAGAATAGAAAAGAGAAGGAACAGCTTGCTACAGCACTCAAGATTAGCCTTGGAACTAATTTTGGTTCATCGAGTACATTTATGGCTGGCAATGCTTTTACTGGGAAAGATCAGAGACAAGATTTTTCTACTCCTTCCTTTGATCCTGCAGAGGCATTTAGACAGAATGAATGGAACAATTCATGGCACCAATCTGATGAATCTATCAGTTTTTCTTCTGCTATTGAACATGCCTATAATGCAGTGAAGTCTATAGAGAATCAAGACTTGAAGAATCATCTGAAGGCTACAACTCTGTTATCCAAAAGCCTGAAAAGTGAGATTGATTCTATCAAGGGCTCAACTGAAAAAGTGAGGACTGATATCTTTAATAATTTTACAAAGGTGCCTACTACTTTTCAACTAAGGGTAGTGGAATCCCAAGTGAAATCTGTTGTTTCAGAACAAACCTCAATCCATCAAAGAATTGATTCTCTGGATACTAAGGTAACTGAAATTCAAGCCTCTCTTTCCTTAATTTTGCAATTATTGTCGAATCCTGATGTCAAAAAGGGGGAGAAGGTTATTCAGACAAAATGTACACCTGATCTAGTATTAAGAAATAATGATGATGATACTGGAGATGATGGTGGTGACAAAGCGATACAAGGAGAAACCTCTGATGCTGTTGTTATGAAGACAATCCAAACTTCTCAAAGTCAAACAACGCAGTCAACTCATGTTTCTGATTCTGGAGTTAAGACAGTAAGAACATTGATGCAATCTCAGATCCTGACGGAAGATCAAATCCTGACACCTGGTCATGGACACATTCTTGCTACAATTCCTGAAGGTGATGAAGATGTGATTATTGATAATCCTGAAGATGCATCAAATTTATTCCAGAAGTTTTCTACAAAAGACGGTAGAATTGTTACTCTATATCACACTGATAAAAGAGTTCAACAATTATTTGCAAGAAAAGCACTATCTACAGCAAGTGAAGAATATCCAGATCTCTCACATGAAGAATTTTTGAGATTACAGAGAGAGACAATGGAAAGCTATACTGCTCCTGCTAGAGGTAGAGGAAGCAGAGGTAGAAGAGGTGCTAGAAGAAGTAAAAGAGGTTCTTCAACTCAAACAGTACCTAGACAGACAAGGTCTAGAGGGTTAAGAATTGAAGAAATTCCTGAACCTATTCAAACTCTAGTAGTTCCTGACAGATCTACTTTTGGTGATGATGGAATTGTTGAAGAAGAACCTGAATTGAGAAGAAAATCAAGTAAATCAACTCTCAGCAATACAAATCAAATTGAAGATTCTAATCCTGACAATATTCAAGATCCTGACGAATCTGAAATTCTGCAAGAAGTTGATTTGATAATTTTATCTACTGTTGTTGATTGTCACAACAAAGAAGTAGATGAAGAAGAAGAAGCCAGAAGAAGAGATATTACAAGAAGAACAAATAAAGATTTCAATCTCTATCTACAAAGGCTTAAAGTTTCAAATAAAAGACAATGGAGAAATTCAAGCAGACAAGAATCTTTACTTGAAAGAAGCTACGCTCATGAAAAGGAGAAATACAAGAAGTGGAAACATATTAGCACATTAAGTTGTGATACACCTATCAATTTTCAGTCTGGTGGAATTATTACAAGCGCTTCAAGTGTTGTTGATTTGTCTGATATGGCTAGATCAAAAGCACTCTGGTTAAAAATGTTTTCAAATCTGAAGCAATTGTCAAGTAATTCAAGAGGAGGTATTGGACACAGAGATGGTGAATATCTGAATATGTCATATGTTGATCCTTACTCCTTGACAGAAATTGGAGGTACTTTAACTTCTGAAAACCTGAACAATTTATTAGCTGTTGATATAGTTATAGATTGTCATGATGGTTTTGAAAAGAAAGAAAAGCTTCTGTACTTCATGAAAGATGGTAGTGTGAAGATTCTATCTATTCAAGATCTGCTGATGAAAACTACACAGGAACTGAAATATGTTTACTATCTGTTAAGATGGAAGAACCAAGTGTACAAAGAATGGAGTGACATGATTTTGTCAACTATAAGAAGAAGACTGGATGGAAACAGTAATTTCGATAGTAATTATACTCCCATGTACTTAAATCAAAGAGGTCAGGATGTGGAAATGCAAAGGGGTACTGCTGTTAAAGAAGTAAATTTTGGCATGACTCATCTTTCTCTCAATCCTGATGGGAAGGAAATTGCTTATCTTTTGCTTGAAGAGCACAGTCTACAGAGAAACTCCATACAGAATCTCAGAGCAGCTATCTACCAGATTAATGAGGAAGATGAAGAACTCAGAAATCTTAAGGAAAGACTGATTCAAATTCTTGAAGAAAAAGAAGAAAGTTTATTATCCAACTTCTTGAAGATGAATCTGTTCTATCACAAAGCTTAAACAGATAAGTTGTTTCTGAAGATACTCGTACATTTTGATACATGTTTTTGACATCATTGAATATTTGGAATCTATACTTTATTTCACAAAGTATGAGATTGGGGGAGATTGTTAGATCAGAATTCAATGATTGTCAGAAGCTAGACTCAACTGATCAGGATTGCTGACGTCATCAGTATTGCATGGTCATCAGTATTTGATCAAGCGTCAGTATCTTATTGATCATCAGGATTCCTACTCAGACTATGATCAGGTTTGATCATCAGGACTTGAAGCTGATCAGGATTCCTACTTCGAGTTATATTTGGAGTCTAGATAAACATGGAAGTTTGTTCCTGGTTTGTAGAATGCAGCTATCGATTAAAGATATGTTTCTATCTTTGTTATGATTAGGACTTATCTTGTTATTGATAGAGAAGCTGTGTGCACTATATAAACACAGTTTTGGTTTCGATTTATGTACTTATCAGAGAGAGAACATAATCGGAGAGAAGCTCTTAAGAACAGAATTTCTTGAGAGAGTTTTTGTAAGCTAGCAGCTCTTAAGAACATCAGAATTTCTTAAGAGAGTTTGTAACAGTTTTATATCAAAGTTAATAAAGCTGTTATTATTGTTGTTATTGATCTTTCATATTTGTGTTATATAAAGTCGAGAATCTTATACAATTGTATTCAACCCCCTTCTACAATTGTTATTTACTGGGCAACAAGAGTTTACCGAAATCAATATTTAGATCATCTCAAAGTGCATAAAATCCACAAACTAAAGTAGTAAAAACTGGTTGCCTAAACTCTCATGTATAACATAAAATCTGAATTTATATCTAAACTCTGTTTTCTGATATCCTTTCATTTGGATATATCTTTTGTTTTTCACCCCCTTTCTTTATGTTTATATTTTTTTATGTTTTTTTTTCCAGTAATCAGTGGTTGGCACTAGTCACCAAAAATCAAAGATTTTAGCCCTTATTTCATACAATAAGTTCCTGGATCTTCCTAGGCACAACATGATCTCAAAGGAATTTGTGCTCTGTTTGGCATCTTTTGATTTGAGGGTGAATTATTGTCAATTAAGAATCAGAGTTTAGACTTTTCATCAGTAAATATAATTAATTTATGAGAGAAAATGCAAACAGCTAATACAGACTCAGTGTATAGGATGAATAAACTAAGAGATGGTATAAATACAGAGACAGTCTCATGCTGTGTTAACTTACTGCACATGTTTGAGATCAGAATCTATACAACTCTTAAGGATTCATAATTACTTACTGAGAATTATGCTTCATACAAATTTCTTCATTGGTCCATATGTTTCAGACAAAATTACAATCAGAGTATAGCATTAAACTGTAACAATCAGAGTATGACCAACATTTTATGACTAACAGAGTTTAACCGACAGAGTTTATGACACTGGTACTCATAACAGTTAATACATGCAAGGAATCATGAGCATTAAAAATCAAACAGGTATAGATTTTGAGTCTAACCCGTATCTCTAGTCAGAACCAGAGATCATTCCAAGTTCATTTACCAATCTTGTAAAAGTAGCTTCACTCAAAGGTTTGGTGAAGATATCTGCAAGTTGTTGGTCTGTAGACACAAAATGAAGCTCAATGTTTCCTTCTTCCACATGTTCTCTGATAAAGTGATACCTTATGCTGATGTGCTTGGTCATGGAGTGCTGTACTGGATTTCCTGTCATAGCAATAGCACTTTGATTATCACAGAAAATAGGTATTTTAGAGTACCTTAACCCATAATCCAGCAATTGATTCTTCATCCATAAAATCTGTGCACAACAGCTACCAGCTGCTATATACTCTGCTTCAGCTGTGGATGTGGAAATTGATTTCTGTTTCTTGCTGTACCAAGAAACTAATCTGTCACCTAAAAATTGACAGCTTCCACTTGTACTTTTTCTGTCTATCTTACAGCCTGCAAAATCTGCATCAGAGTAACCAATTAGCTTAAACTCTGATTCTCTAGGATACCACAAACCCAAGGTTATGGTTCCTTTGAGATATTTGAAAATCCTTTTTACAGCTGTTAGATGAGGCTCTCTGGGATCTGCTTGAAATCTTGCACAAAGACATGTTGCAAACATGATATCAGGTCTACTTGCTGCAAGATACAGTAAAGACCCTATCATTCCTCTGTAGTTTGTCATATCTACTGAGGCTCCTGTGTCTTTGTCTAGCTTTGTTGCTGTAGCTATGGGAGTTGTAGCAGATGAACTATAAAGCATACCAAATTTCTTGAGAAGATTTCTGGTATATTTTGCTTGATTGATAAAAATACCATCATCTGTTTGCTTGACCTGTAAGCCTAGAAAATAACTAAGCTCTCCCATCATGCTCATTTGGTACCTGGACTGCATAAGCTTTGCAAACTTCTTACAAAGTTTGTCATTAGTAGATCCAAAAATAATATCATCTACATAAATTTGAACTAAAAGAAAATCATCACCAGAATTGAAATAAAACAAGGTTTTATCAATTGTACCTCTTGTGAACCCACTTTCTAAAAGAAATTGAGCAAGAGTTTCATACCATGCTCTTGGTGCTTGCTTTAGTCCATATAATGCCTTGTCAAGCCTGTAGACATAATCTGGATGCTTGGGATCTACAAATCCTGGTGGTTGTTCAACAAATACTTCTTCTTCAAGCTTCCCATTGAGAAAAGCACTTTTTACATCCATCTGAAAGACTTTAAACTTCTTGTGTGCAGCATAGGCCAGAAAGATTCTTATGGCCTCCAATCTTGCAACTGGAGCAAAGGTTTCATCATAGTCAATTCCTTCCTGTTGTGAATATCCTTTTGCCACAAGTCTAGCCTTGTTTCTTGTAATCACACCTTCACTGTCAGTCTTGTTTCTGAAAACCCACTTTGTACCTACTATTGATCTATTCTTTGGTCTAGGTACAAGTGTCCAGACTTCATTTCTTTCAAATTCATTTAACTCTTCTTGCATTGCTGTAATCCAATTAGCATCTTGAAGAGCTTCTTCCACTTTCTTCGGTTCTGTTTGAGACAAGAAAGCATGATACAGACACTCATTATTTGTCGCACTTCTAGTTCTCACACTAGCATCAGGATCTCCAATTATGAGATCAGGTGTGTGTGCCTGTGTCCACCTTCTTGCTGTTGGTAAGTGGTTTCTTGCATCATTATTGGATCCTCCCCCTTGATCCATACTCTCCTGATTCATATGTTGACTTTCTGTAGCATCTGAGGCTCCCCCTGAATTGGATGGCTCAGAGTTTGAACTGTCAGAGTTTGAATCAGTTTCCTCAACTGACTCATTTGCTGTGTCTTGTTGAGCTTCTTCACGCTCCCCCTCAACTTGTTCTCTATTTTGTTCAATTTGAGAATTTCCAGTTTCTCCAGTATTTACCAGTAGAGGTTCAGAGTATGCTTCATCAGAGTTTGTCAACCCTGCTTCATTAGAGTTTATATCATCAGAGAATAGATCTTCATTTTCAAAACGTAGTTGATCATATCCATCCTTGTCTTCAAGTCCAATTATTTTCTTGTCATCAAATGACACATGTATGGATTCCATGATCACCTTAGTTCTTAGATTATAAACTTTGAATGCTTTTGTTGACAATGGATAGCCAACAAAGATTCCTTCATCAGCTTTTAACTCGAACTTTGTCAACTGTTCAGGATGAGTCTTCAACACAAAGCATTTGCATCCAAATATATGAAAATATTTCAAATTTGGCTTCTTATTTTTCACCATCTCATATGGTGTTTTCCCATGCTTGTTGATCAGTGTAGCATTTTGAGTAAAACAAGCAGTTTGAACAGCTTCTGCCCAGAAATAAGTTGGTAATTTTGCTTCTTCAAGCATAGTTCTGGCTGCTTCAATTAAAGTTCTGTTCTTCCTTTTAACTAAACCATTTTGCTGTGGAGTTCCAGGTGCAGAAAACTCTTGTTTCACTCCTCTTTCCTTGCAGAAAGCTTCCATGATTGAGTTTCTGAATTCAGTTCCATTATCACTCCTTATAATTTTGACTTTGTGCTGTGATCCTTTGTCCAGTAGATTTATATGATCCATCAGAGTTTGAGCAGTTTCATCCTTCTTTGACAAGAAATACACCCATGTATATCTAGTATATTCATCAACAATTACTAGAACATATTTCTTTCTGCCCATGGACATCACATTCACTGGTCCAAAGAGATCAACATGTAGAAGATGATAAGGTTCCACTACTGAAGATTCAGATTTGCTCTTGAAAGATGACTTCCTTTGCTTGGCCTTTTGACAAGAATCACATAGGCCATCTAGACTGAGTATTGATTTTGGGAGTCCCCTTACAAGATCCTTTCTTATTAGCTCATTGATGTTGTTCAAATTGAGATGAGAGAGCTTCTTATGCCAATTCCAACTCTCTTCATTTGACATTCTTGCAGTCAGACACACTGTTTTTCCATCAGAGTTTGTTACCAAACTTGCTTCATAAATGTTGTTGCGCCTATGTCCAACTAGAACAACTTTTCCAGTAGATTTACTGATGACTTCACAGTATTCACTATGGAAATCTACATGGTTTCCTCTGTCACAGATTTGACTCACAGATAACAGATTATGCTTGAGTCCTGAGACTAGAGCTACATTTGTGATGATGACACTTCCAAGATTAATATTGCCATATCCCAGAGTGTGTCCTATGTTGCCATCTCCATAAGAAACTTTTGGGCCAACCTTCTCCTCCAAGTCTGATAGCAGGGCTTTATTTCCAGTCATATGTCCTGAGCATCCACTGTCCAAGATAAGTGTGCTCTCTATTATACCCTGCAATCACAAACAAATACTAAGTGTTAGTTTTAAGGACCCAGACTTGCTTGGATCCTTTGTCTTTCTTAACAGTGTTAGCTTTTGCAGCGGAATTACTATCAACAGAGTTTAAGCTAACATTGTCAGACTTTACACTTGCAGAGTTTGCTCTAACCCACTTCAAGTTGGGTTTTAGCTCATAATAGTTGTGATAAATAGCATGATAACTCTTGCAAGTATAAATGGAATGCCAAGTGCTCCCACAGTGTGTGCATAAGGTTTGTGGTTTAACCCTTACATAATCATTCTTTACTCCTGATTTAGAAGATAAAGAATTAATATGTTTGTTCTTAGTGCAAAATCTAGCAAGATGATTAGAACTACCACAATTATAACATGTTTTCCTTGGAGCAGCACCAGTAGGCAAATGATTATTTCTATTATTTATGCCTATCTTTCCATTCCTATTTTTCTTGGATCCTTTTGGTTTCATGGTAGATTTTATCTCTTTCAGCTTATGATTAAACTGTTTCCCTGTCATCAAACCAACATTAACCTGTTTTTCACAAGTTTTTACTGGCTTTCTAACAGCTTCTCTTTCCATAAGTTTTTCTGTTATAATATTTTCCTGTTTTTCACAGGCTTCATCTGATTCCATATCAGCTTCTCTTATTACAACAGATTTTAACTTATTGGTTTCTGGAACAAATTTCACAGGTTTAAGTTATGGTTTTACCTTAACCTTGTCTTTAAACCTAAGTTCATCATTTTCACAATAACCTAAACCTACAGAATCAGTCTGAAACACTTGATGAGTGTCTCTTCCAGAATCTGTCCAAGTCTTGATTATTTTTCTTTCTTTTTCTAAATCAGATTCTAGTTGCCTATACCTTTTAAGCAACTCATGTTCAACATAAACAGCATCATCTCTTTCTTTTTGAATCTTCTTCATACTTTCAAGTTCTCCTTCAAGAAACTTGTTTCTATCTTTAAGACTAAGATTCTCAGATTTAATTCTTTCATTTTCTAAAGTCTGATCCCTATAGCTAACATGAACACTTTTCAGATATACTCTTAACTCAGATATATTATCAGTATCATAAGCATAAGTAGTTAGGGGTACCTTATTTTCAGATGATTCAGTCTCATCTCTGACAGTTGCCATAAGAGCATAATTTTCTCCATCATCAGAGTCTGAAGTATCTGCCCAGTCTTTGCCTTTAGAGATGAGTGCTTTCTCAGATTTGCCTTTCTTGCACTCTGGGGCATAATGACCCATCTCTTTGCACTTGTAGCACTGGATCTCAGATTTGTCCTTCTTTCCAGACTTGGTATCCCTTCCATCAGACTTTCTGAAATTCTTCTTCTCAGAATTTGAATCTCTCCTTGAGAATCTCTTTCCCTTCTTGAAGTTCTTGAACCCCATCTTCTTGAAGGTCTTCACCATCAATGCAGCCATTTGCATCATCTGTTCTTCATCATCATCAGAGTCAGAAGCTTCACCAGAGTTTGAGTCATCATCAGAATTTGATGACTCACTTTCAGATTTAATGACTAAAGCCTTTCCCTTGGCTTTCTTCCTTGATGATTCCTTCTTAATGGGCTTCTCTTCGACTTTGAGAGCAACAGATTTTGTCTTTTTACTCAATCTTCTATTCCTTTATTCTATCTCCAGTTCATGAGTTTTCAATAACCCATAGATTTCATCAAGATCTGTATCAGCAAGCTCATAATTATCTCTTATTGTGGTTGTCTTTAAATCCCACTTTTCAGGTAGAGATAACAGAAACTTGAGATTAGACTCTTCAAGCTCATATTCTTTATTAACCAGAGACAGATCATTCAACAGTTTACAAAATCTGTCATAAGTCTCAGTCAAGGTTTCATTAGGTCTTGAATCAAAGTGCTCATACTCCTGTGTGAGTATTGTCTTTCTGTTCTTCTTGATAGCACCTGTTCCCTGGCATCTGACTTCTAAAGCATCCCATATCTCTTTGGCAGTCTTGCAGCCAATTACTCTGTTAGACATAACATTATCTAAAGCACTGTGGAGAAGATGTCTAACCTTTGCATCTTTTGAAATTGATGAGATGTCCTCAGGAGTCATATCTTTCTTTTCCTTTGGAACAGTCTTTTGTTCTTGTCCATCAACAACAGGGGACAATTTAGTTGGCATATGAGGACCATCATAGATTCTGTCAAGGTATTCTGGATCTGTAGCCTCCAGAAACATGGTCATCTTAACCTTCCAAATCGGATACTCTACTGGCCTGAGAATTGGAACCCTGATTGTTTCATATCGACTCACAGAATTGGGCTTAACCTGTTCAGCCTTAGGAACAGTTTGATTTTCTTCAGACATGATTAATACTGTGTTTGAATCGTAAAACTGTATATATTAAACAGCCTTGGCTCTGATACCAATTGTTAGGCCGAATACACAATATAATCAAGTATGTATGAGAATAACAATAAATAACACAGTTTATGAATCAACAAAAACTGTATTTATATTAACAGCTTCTCTCTTTATGATGTTAACGAATCACAAAGAGCTACTAGGTTACAAGAATAATGTATTCAATGTTCGCGTCCCTTCTAGGGATAACCTATCTGTGTTTATATAGTACACAGTTACATACAATCCTTATCTAATTGATACTCCTAAAAATTAGCTATACAATTGATATCAATTAAGGATTGCTTCAGTCTTCTGTCCAGTCTCCTTAGCTGTATCAATATATTCTGCTTCTTTCCATCTTCAGAATATATTGCTTCTAGAATCTTTATCTTTGCACCGACAGCTAAGTCAACTTTCATCCTGTCAGACTTTACCAAACTCTGACCGGCTTCCTTTAAACTCTTCACCCTGTCAGACTTTAAATAAACTCTGACCGGCTTTCGATAAACTCTGATCAGTACTTGTTGCTTAAACACTGATAAACAAACGTAAGCATTTATATCTAACACTGAATGAATTTGAAAGGAATGATGTCTGGAAACTGGTACCAAGACCAAAGAATAGATCAATTGTTGGTACAAAGTGGATTTTCAAGAACAAGACTGATTCTGATGGAGTCATTATCAGAAACAAAGCTAGACTAGTTGCAAAGGGGTATTCCCAAAAAGAGGGAATTGACTATGATGAAACTTTTGCTCCTGTTGCAAGACTAGAAGCCATCAGGATATTTCTTGCTTATGCAGCACATAAGAAATTCAAGGTTTTCCAGATGGATGTTAAAAGTGTTTTCTTAAATGGTGAACTGGAGGAAGACGTTTATGTTGAACAACCTCCTGGTTTCATTGATCCTAAATATCCAGATCATGTCTACAGACTGGATAAGGCACTTTATGGACTAAAGCAAGCTCCAAGAGCATGGTATGAAACCTTAGCTCAATTCTTACTGGAAAGTGGATTCAAAAGAGGTGCAATTGATAAAACTCTATTTTATTTGAATCATGGTAAGGAGTTGCTGTTAGTTCAGATTTATGTTGATGATATCATTTTTGGGTCAACAAACAATAAGCTGTGTGAAAAGTTTTCCATGCTTATGCAGTCAAGATATCAAATGAGCATGATGGGAGAAATGAGTTACTTTCTGGGTCTTCAAGTTAAACAGACTGATGAAGGGATTTTTATTAATCAGTCTAAATACACAAGGAATTTACTGACAAGGTTTAACATGCAAGACAGTACTCCTGCTTCAACTCCCATAGCTACAGCTACCAAACTTGATCCTGATCAAGGTGAAGAGGTAGATGTAACTCACTATAGAGGAATGATTGGCTCTTTATTGTATCTCACTGCCAGTAGACCAGATATCATGTTTGCAACCTGTCTATGTGCAAGATTTCAAGCAAAACCTAGAGAACCACATCTGATTGCAGTCAAAAGAATTTTCAGATATCTCAAAGGCACTCCTTCACTTGGCCTTTGGTATGCAAGGGAATCAGATTTTGGGTTGTGTGGTTATTCAGATGCTGATTTTGCAGGATGCAAAATAGACAGGAAAAGTACTTCAGGAAGTTGTCAGTTTTTGGGTGGAAGACTAGTTTCATGGTTCAGTAAAAAGCAGAAATCTATTTCCACTTCAACTGCAGAAGCTGAGTACATTGCTGCAGGAAGTTGTTGTGCTCAGATAATGTGGATGAGAAATCAGTTGTTAGATTATGGCCTGTCATACTCAAAAATCCCTATTTATTGTGATAACCAAAGTGCTATTGGAATGACAGGAAATCCAGTTCAGCATTCTCTTACTAAACACATCAGTATCAAATATCACTTTATAAGAGAACAGGTTCTGGAAGGAACAATTGAACTTCACTTTGTTCCTACTGATCAACAACTAGCTGATATATTCACCAAGCCACTGCCTGAAGCTACTTTCAATAAGTTGGTGAATGAACTTGGAATGATGAATTTTGAGAATTTCTGAGGAAAAGCTACAGAGAGGAAATCCTGATAACTGTCAAATCCTGATGGTTATTCAGAAAGGTATGTTTTTGTTGATCAAATCCTGATAGGATGCAATCCTGACAGGAAGTCAACTGGTCAATCCTGATGTACATGTCAGTATTTCATTACTTAATTTGTGCCTAATTTTTCGTCAGTATCTGCTGATGGACGGTTGAGTTTTAGTAGGACAACTGTATGCGCACGTGTGTTGCACTATTATAGATATATCAATACATACACATAAAAGGCGGTGCAGATTTATTTAAATGACACACGAAATCTGTCCACTAATTCTTTGTGCACAAATCATATTTTGCCACCTGTCTTTGAGAGTAATATTTTGTTTTAACAAAATACTTTTCATTGTTCTACATCATTAATTACTCTCTTATCATCAGTTTTTCGTTTTCTATCTCTCTCTGTGCTTTCATACCCTAATTGCTTCAAACCTTAATTCTCGAGTTTTCAAAAGCATTACAATGACATCTTCATCATTCATGAACAAACAAACAGTGATTAGTAGTGTTACATTTGCCACTAACAATTTTGTGGCTATTCTAAATCATCAAGATTTACCCAATGAGTTTCATATCATTCAAGATTTTCTAGCTTCAAGCCCATTGAAGTTTGCTTTAACAGAACCTGCAAGTGTTTCTTTTAAGTCTGTAATGCAGGTGTGGAACTCAGTTACTTTTGATAAAGGGCATTCTGATACAATCTTGATGAGTTTTGAATATAATGGAACTACTCACTATGTGACTCCTGCAATTGTGGAGGCAGCCCTGCATTTACCCGTTCTTGGTGATGCTATTCCTGCTAATGTTTCGGACTCTACTCTTTTTGAGTTTGTTACAAAGTTGGGCTACAATGGTGAAGTAAAGAGATATGGAAATCTCTTCAGGACAAAGCTTAAGAAGGAATGGAATTTCTTCTTTGATACAATCAGCCGCTGTTTCCTGAACAAGACATCAAATTTTGATGCTCTTCCATCAGGATCTCTTAAAATTGGGTTCTCTCTTATCCATTCTACAATGTTTGATTATGGGTCTTTTATCTTAAAAGCTTTAAGTGATAGGAAATCAGATAAATTGGGTTCTGTCTGTTTTCTTAGATTTTTACAGTTGATATTTAATCACTTATGTCCTAATGTTGTTTTTGAGGATGATGTAGTTCTACCAATCTGTAGAATTACTGAGAATAATATTAAGTCCTTAGTCAACAGTGATAAGGCAAATGGTTTCATAGGAAATGCTTTTATTCCTGATGAGGTTAGGTTTTTCTTACATCAGAAAATGCCTACTCGTTATGGACTACTTTCTAATGCTATGGGGCAAGGCCCAACCCACCTTGTTCCTGACACAAGCATGCAACCTAAACAGTTTAAACAGTTAACAACCACCTCTACTGTCTCTCAAAAGACTTTAGTTGTAAAATCAAAGAAATCAGCTAGAACTGATGTGTCTGGAAGGCAATCAGGTTCTAAGGATTTTTCCTCTACACCACTCACTAAAAGGAAGATACAAGGGGGTGTACAAGGGGTCCTGGTGAAGAAAGCTGATAAGGTTGTTAAGAATGTTCCTGTGAAAAGGAAGTTAAGGTTGATTGATGAAAGTGATTCAGAGGATGACTTACCTATATCCTCTGTGATGAATGTGAACAAGGAAGTTGCTGATACTACTACTAAAGCTGTGGTACCTTCATCAAAACCACAAAAGACAAGGAAATTATCAAAGAGCAGGTATCATATTCCTTTGACAGTGCAAATGAAGGATACTGATATTCAGACATCAAATCCTGATGAGTCATCTACTCCTGATGCTCTAGCAAATCCTGATGTTAGTATTCCTGATGCAACAACAAAAGTTGTCTCTCTATCAGACTCTCCAGCCTCTCCATCTCAGATTAGAGAAATTTCTTGGGAGAAGGTTTCTACAACTGCTTCCTTGGTTGGTCTTACACCTACATCAAAGAAAAAGAGGAATGCAGAAGAGTTAGTCTATCAGAGACAGAAGAAGCTGAAAGGATCAAGCCCACAAGAACCTGAATTTCAGAGTAATTCAGCAGCTACTGTTGATCCTGCCACACAAGAACCACTCAATCAAAGTTTGGGTGAAGGCTTAGCTAGTGGAATGGTCCCACAAGAACCATTTTCTCAAAGGGAGAATGAAGACATCAACATTCCAGCTACACAAGAACCATCTTCTCAAAGTGAAGATGCATGCAAAGCTACAGCTTCTGTTGAAAGATTGGTTGAGAACATTGTCAATGAGGGAAACACACAAGAACCTTTAACTCAAAGTGTTGAAGCAGCTTCTGAACCTCAAGCTCCACAAGAACCATTGGTAGCAAATACTGATGCAAGCATATCAAATCCTGACGATGTTCATCCTGACGCTAGTGGTGCTCCTGATAATGAACCTATTTTGATACAGCCACTTCGTTCAAGACCAATGGATCATCCTATCTCAGAACCACAGGATAAACTGAAAGGTATTGCTATTCCTGATCCTGATATTACTCATGGTACTGATGACGATACTTCTGATGATAGTGATGATGATAATGAGAATCGAAAAGAGAAGGAACAGCTTGCTACAACACTCAAAATTAGTCTTGGAACTAATTTTGGTTCATCAAGTACATATATGGCTAGCAATGCTTCCACTGGGAAAGATCAGAGACAAGATTTTTCTATTCCTTCCTTTGATCCTGCAGAGGCATTTAGACAGAATGAATGGAACAATTCATGGCACCAATCTGATGAATCTATCAGTTTTTCTACTGCTATTGAACATGCCTATAATGCAGTGAAATCTATCGAGAATCAAGACTTGAAGAATCATCTGAAGGCTACTACTCTGTTATCCAAAAGCCTGAAAAGTGAGATTGATTCTATCAAGGGCTCAACTGAAAAAGTGAGGACTGATATCTTTAATAATTTTACAAAGGTGTCTACTACTTTACAACTAAGGGTAGTAGAATCCCAAGTGAAATCTGTTGTTTCAGAACAAACCTCAATCAAACAAAGAATTGATTCTCTGGATACTAAGGTAACTGAAATTCAAGCCTCTCTTTCCTTAATTTTGCAATTATTGTCAAATC
Organism: Heracleum sosnowskyi; assembly: GCA_030848705.1. Lineage (NCBI taxonomy): Eukaryota > Viridiplantae > Streptophyta > Magnoliopsida > Apiales > Apiaceae > Heracleum > Heracleum sosnowskyi. Next base: position 19,515,941 of record CM061237.1, read on the forward strand.
CTGATGTCAAAAAGGGGGAGAAGATTATTCAGACAAAATGTACACCTGATCTAGTATTAAGAAATAATGATGATGATACTGGAGATGATGGTGGTGACAAAGTGATACAAGGAGAAACCTCTGATGCTGTTGTTATGAAGACAATCCAAACTTCTCAAAGTCAAACAACGCAATCAACTCATGTTTCTGATTCTGGAGTGAAGACAGTAAGAACATTGGTGCAATCTCAGATCCTGACGGAAGATCAAATCCTGACACCTAGTCATGGACACATTCTTGCTACAATTCCTGAAGGTGATGAAGATGTAATTATTGATAATCCTGAAGATGCATCAAATTTATTCCAGAAGTTTTCTACAAAAGATGGCAGAATTGTTACTCTATATCACACTGATAAAAGAGTTCAACAATTATATGCAAGAAAAGCACTCTCTACAGCAAGTGAAGAATATCCAGATCTCTCACATGAAGAATTCTTGAGACTACAAAGAGAGACAATGGAAAGCTATACTGCTCCTGCTAGAGGTAGAGGAAGTAGAGGTAGGAGAGGTGCTAGAAGAAGTAAAAGAGGTTCTTCAACTCAAACAGTACCTAGACAGACAAGGTCTAGAGGGTTAAGAATTGAAGAAATTCCTGAAGCTTCACAAAATCTAACAGATCCTGTTATCAAGGATATCATGGAGAAAGAAGACAAGGAATTTGTTGAAGAAGAACCTGAATTGAGAAGAAAATCAAGTAAATCAACTCTCAGCAATACAAATCAAATTGAAGATTCTAATCCTGACAATATTCAAGATCCTGACGAATCTGAAATTCTGCAAGAGGTTGATTTGATAATCTTATCTACTGTTGTTGATTGTCACAACAAAGAAGTAGATGAAGAAGAAGAAGCCAGAAGAAGAGATATTACAAAAAGAACATATGAAGATTTCAATCTCTATCTACAAAGGCTTAAAGTTTCAAATGAAAGACAATGGAGAAATTCAAGAAGACAAGAATCTTTACTGGAAAGAAGCTATGCCTTTGAAAAGGAAAAGGATAAGAAGTGGAAACATATTAGCACATTAAGTTGTGATACACCTATCAATTTTCAGTCTGGTGGAATTATTACAAGCGCTTCAAGTGTTGTTGATTTATCTGAGATGGTTAGATCAAAAGCACTCTGGTTAAAGATGTTTTCAAATCTGAAGCAAATGTCAAGTTACACAAGAGGAGGTATTGGACACAGGGATGCTGAATTTCTAAACATGACTTATGTTGATCCTTACTCATTAACTGAAATTGGAGGTACTTTAACTTCTGAAAACCTGAACAATTTATTAGCTGTTGATATAGTTATAGATTGTCATGATGGTTTTGAAAAGAAAGAAAAGCTTCTGTACTTCATGAAAGATGGTAGTGTGAAGATTCTATCTATTCAAGATCTGCTGATAAAAACTACACAGGAACTGAAATATGTTCACTATCTGTTAAGATGGAAGAACCAAGTGTACAAAGTATGGGCTGACATGATTTTGTCAACTATAAGAAGAAGACTGGATGGAAACAGTAACTTCGATGGTAATTATATTCCCATGTACTTAAATCAAAGAGGTCAGGATGTGGAAATGCAAAGAGGTACTGCTGTTAAAGAAGTAACTTTTGGTATGACCCAACTTACTCTCAATCCTGATGGGAAGGAAATTGCTTATCTTTTGCTTGAAGAGCACAGTCTACAGAAAAGCTCCATACAGAATCTCAGAGCAGCTATCTACCAGATTAATGAGGAAGATGAAGAACTCAGAAATCTTAAGGAAAGACTGATTCAAATTCTTGAAGAAAAAGAAGAAAGTTTATTATCCAACTTCTTGAAGATGAATCTGTTCTATCAAAAAGCTTAAACAGATAAGTTGTTTCTGAAGATACTTGTACATTTTGATACATATTTTTGACATCATTGAATATTTGGAATCTATACTTTATTTCACAAAGTATGAGATTGGGGGAGATTGTTAGATCAGAATTCAATGATCGTCAGAAGCTAGACTCAACTGATCAGGATTGCTGACGTCATCAGTATTGCATGGTCATCAGTATTTGATCAAGCGTCAGTATCTTATTGATCATCAGGATTCCTACTCAGACTATGATCAGGATTGATCATCAGAACTTGAAGCTGATCAGGATTCCTACTTCGAGTTATATTTGGAGTCTAGATAAACATGGAAGTTTATTCTATCTGTTCCTGGTTTGTAGAATGTAGCTATCGATTAAGGATAGGTTTCTATCTTTGTTATTGATTAGGACTTATCTTGTTATTGATAGAGAAGCTGTGTGCACTATATAAACACAGTCTTGGTTTCGATTTATGTATTGATTCGAGAGAGAACATAATCGAATAGAAGCTCTCGAGAACATAGAATTTCATGAGAGAGTTTTTGTAAACTAGCAGCTCTCAAGAACATCAGAATTTCTTGAGAGAGTTTGTAACAGTTTTATATCAGATTTAATAAAGCTGTTATCTTTCTTTTCATATTTGTGATATATACATTAAGAAGTCGATTATCTTACACTATTGTATTCAACCCCCCTTCTACAATAGATTATTACTGGGCAACAAGTACCTTGATCAGGATCAAGTTTGGTTCGTGTTTTCCTTCTAGAGACCTCCATAGCTTTTCCTTTTGATTTAGCCTCTGCTTTCAAAGCAATAGATTTTGCCTTGTTGCTTTTCTTAATCTTTCTCTGTTGAACTTCAAGATCATGAGTTCTTAACATTCCATAGACTTCATCAAGAGACACAGTGTTGAGATCATACTGATGTCTAATGATCGAGGTCTGAGTATCCCATTCTTCAGGTAAAGCTCTTAGAAACTTGGTGTTTGAATCTTCAGTTTCATACTCCTTGTCAACTAAAGATAAACTGTTCATGAGTGTCAGAAATCTATCAGATAAATCAGCCAGGCTCTCATCAGGTTTAGCATCGAATTGTTCATATTCTTGAATCAAAAGAGCCCTTCTGTTTTTCTTGACAGATGCAGATCCCTGGCACTGAGTTTCCAAGGTATCCCAGATTTCTTTTGTTAGGAATATGTTGTTCTTAATGATAAACATAAAACACTTAGTAGAATTTGTGTAAAGTAATTTGTAGCTGTCAACAGAATGGTATGTTTTGCAGCAATCCGTTGACAGGTAGCTCATCAACGAAATGATTGATGTAGCAATGGCACTGTACAATACTTCATAGCTTGATATGTAGTTTTGTTGTAGGTATTAGATAAGTTTTCTAAGTCATGTTGACTAAGTACTAGATAGGCAAAATAGGTTGGTTAATTGTAAATACATCATGCCTTGTAATTTTGCCTAAGTGAAGACCTGTCAACGGAATGAAGATTATCATATCAACGGTATAGAGTTTACTCATCAACGAAATGAAGAATAAAGCTATCAACGAAACACATCTCCCTACTATCAACGAATCATTATTGTTTTTCTGAATAGTTGACAAAGTGATAGTGACAGTTCTCTGACTGCTCAAAAGGTGATGTAGAAGGGTACAGTGCATTGGAAACCATTAAAATGGACATTGGAAATAAGGAAACATCCCAGTTTCCATTTGGGTTCTTGGAATGAACTATTATATGCAAAAGACAAGGATACTCAAGAAACACTGGACAAAGGGATGAAAAGCAAACTATTGGCGGTTACTCATTGTACTTTTAGTGTAGCCAAAAATAGAGTTGTAAACTTGGGCTTATATAACCAAGTGTAGCAGTTACTTTAGAAATAAGAGAAGAAAAACATAGACTGTATTAGCTATCTTTGAGAGCAATCTTCTCTACATTCTTGTAACTGAGCAGCTGTGTACATCTTTGTATCACAGATTATTTCCGCAATAAAAACACTTCAGTTGGATCATCAAAAAATCCAACTGAATTATTTACTTCTTGTGTTTGTTTATTTAATCAGTTCAGTTTTCATTATTTAATTTTAAGTTCAAGAAAATATCTAGAATTGTATTCAACCCCCCCCCCCCTTCTACAATTCTGTTAGGTCATTTGGGATTAACAATTGGTATCAGAGCGAGCTTCTAACATACAAGAAGTTTAAAGATCAAGACCAAAACAGAAACCATGGTGAAGAAGGATGCAGGTGTGAAGATACCAGTTCTAGACAAGGACAATTACTTTCACTGGAAAGTAAAAATGCATCTACATCTCATGTTTATGGATGAGAGATATGTAGAATGCATTGAGAGAGGTCCACATGTTCCTATGGGAATTGGATCTAGAGTTGGACTGCCAGATGATGCTCCTGATGTAGAAATTCCTAAACCTGTCTCAGAATGGACTGCTGAAGATGCTGCAGAAGTCCATAAGGATAAAAGAACCATGAACATTCTGTTCAATGGTTTGGAACAAGAGATGTTCGACAATGTTATCAACTGTACCACTGCTAAAGAAGTATGGGACACTGTTAGAACACTTTGTGAAGGAACTGAGCAAGTAAGGGAAAACAAAATGCAACTCCTCATACAACAATATGAGCATTTTCATTTCAAAGCTGGTGAAACCCTAAATGACACATTTAGTAGGTTTCAAAAGCTTCTGAATGGATTAAAGTTGTATGTGAGGGTCTACCAAACTAAAGACTCAAACCTCAAATTTCTTAGAGCTCTTCCAAAGGAATGGAAGCCTATGACTGTTTCTCTAAGAAACACACAAGAGTACAAAGATTACACACTTGAGAGGCTTTATGGAACATTAAAGACATATGAGCTGGAAATAGAGCAAGATGAAGAAATTGAGAAGGTACAGAGGAAGGGTGGATCTGTTGCATTGGTTGCATCTATGAACCAACTTGAAGAAGACAATGAAGAGACTATTAAAGCTACAACTAGTCGAGCTAGTTGCAAGAGTGATGTCAGCAAGGGCAAAGGAAAATTGACAGAAGAGGAAGAGCCAGCCAACTTGGATGACTTAGATGAGATTGATGAGCATATTGCATTTCTGTCAAGAAAATTCTCTAAGTTAAAGTTCAAGAGAAACTCAGACTCAAGACCACCAAGGAGAGACTCTCAACCTAACAAAAGTAATTGGGTTGACAAGTCTAAGATTAAATGTTTCAACTGTGGAACCCTTGGTCATTTTGCTGGGGATTGCAGAAAACCTAAAGCTGAGAAGGGCAACAGGAGTTTTGAGCCTGTTGACTACAAGAAGAAATATTTTGAACTTCTCAAGCAAAAGGAAAAGGCTTTTGTGTCAAAAGAGTATGATTGGGCTGGTAATGATGAAGATTCTGATGAAGATGTTGAATATGTCAATTTGGCTCTAATGGCTGACAATCATGAGCAAGAAGCAAGTTCCTCAAGCAATCAGGTAACTACTACTAATCTTTCTGAGCTTTCTTTAGAGGAATGCAATAGTACAATTAATGACATGTCTACTGTATTGTACAATTTGCGTGTTTCTCTTAAATCACTTACAAAGGAGAATTCTAGAATTAAGGAGACTAATCAGCTCTTAAGTGATAGGAATGCCATGTTAGAAGCACAACTCATTGATTTTGAGAAAATGAGGCGTGTCAGTAGGGATTCTAAGAAGGAACTTGAAGCAGTCTTGGAAAGGGAACAGATTCTTAAGGTTCAATTAGAATTTGAACAGAGAGTGATTGCTAAATGGAAGGATTCTAGGAATGTTGCTAATAGCATCATAAATGTTCAAGGAATGGAATCCTTCTGTGAGCAGTCATGGAAGAAAAACAAAGAGAATCTAGGATATGTTGATGAAGTCCTAGAATTAGAAAAAGAGTCAACAAACAAGAATGATCACTTGTTGGAGGTTGATGTGTCAACGGATCATGCTGTTCCGTTGACAGATGAACCATCAACGGATCAGGCTGTTCCGTTGACAGAGGAAAAGAAACAAAAACTCACTAGACTTAATGACAAGTATGGTCCTGTCACCAAGAACTTTGTTCAAAGTGAGTCTAGTAAAACTAAGAAAGTTGAGAAGCCTGTCGAAAGAGCTAATGTAGGTCACTTGTCTAACAAGCAATTGAAAGACAAGTCAGAGAAAGTTCAAGTTGAGACTAAAGGCAATAAAAAGAATAACAGAAATGGAAAAGTAGGGATTAACAAGCACAATAATTACACACCTGATAAATATGCACCTAGAAAGACATGTGTTAATTGTGGTAGTGTTAATCATTTGTCTACTAATTGCAAGTCTGTTAAGAAACCTGCTAATGTGAAAATGCCTAAGTCTGCATTGAATGTTTCTATGCCTGCAATGCCTAACATGTTTGCTCCATATGCACAGTATCATAATCCATATGCTAGTATACCATTTGTGCCTAACCCTTACATGAATATGTTTAACATGCCACAAATGCCATGGAATAACATGTTTGTTCCTCCAACTATGCATGCTGTGAATGAAACTATGAGCAACCCTCAAAGATCAACACCTAAGACAAAGGTTGATTTAACTCAATCTGAGCCACAAATGAAAAATGATTTGAGAGGGAAATCAAAGGCTAATAAGACAGGACCCAAGGAAACTTGGGTACAAAAATCAACTTGATTTGGTTTTATTGTGTGCAGGGAAACAAAAGGAATCTTTGGTACTTGGATAGTGGTTGTTCAAGACACATGACTGGTGATTCTACCCTGCTCACAGAGTTTCAGGAAAGAGATGGCCATTGTATTGCTTTTAGAGATGACAGCAAAGGCTACACAAAGGGATATGGCTTGATTTCAAAAGAGAATGTCATCATTGATGAGGTTGCATTGGTGGATGGTCTAAAGCACAACTTGCTTAGTATCAGCCAACTCTGTGACAAAGGATTTTTAGTTACTTTTTCTAAGGAAGCCTGTGTTGTTTCAAAAGGTGGAAACAACAATGTGGTCATGACTGGATTCAGAAGAGGGAATGTGTACATTGCTGACTTTAGTAGCACAAGTCCAGATACAATCACTTGTCTTTTTAGCAAGGCAAGCAAGGATGAAAGTTGGCTGTGGCACAAGAAACTATCTCATCTGAACTTCAAAGTTATGAATGATTTGGTAAGGAAGGATCTTGCTAGAGGAATTCCACAGGTGGAATTTTCCAAGGATGGTTTGTGTGATGCCTGTCAAAAAGGGAAACAAAAGAAGGCATCATTCAAAAGCAAGACAGAGTCATCAATTGTCCAACAGCTTGAGTTACTTCATATGGATTTATTTGGCCCTGTAAATGTCATGTCAATTTCAAAGAAGAAATATTGTCTTGTGATTGTTGATGATTTCTCTAGATTTACTTGGACTTTCTTTCTGCACTCTAAGGATGAGGCAAGTGAAATCATTATCAATCACATCAAGATGGTAAACAACAATCCTGACATCAAAGTAAGAAGAATCAGGAGTGACAATGGGACAAAGTTCAAGAATTCAACAATGAAGTTGTTCTGTGAGGAAAATGGAATTGTGCATGAGTTTTCAGCTGCGAGAACACCACAACAAAATGGTGTAGTTGAAAGGAAAAACAGAACACTCATTGAAGCTGCAAGGACAATGCTAGATGAATCAAATTTACCTACTTATTTTTGGGCTGAGGCAGTTAATACAGCTTGCTTCACTCAGAATATTTCTTTGATTAATCAAGCCAAAAGAATGACCCCTTATCAGTTACTCAAAAGAAAGAAGCCACTACTGGATTTTCTTCATGTTTTTGGATGCAAGTGTTTTGTTTTGAGAAATCAAGCTGAGCATTTGGGAAAGTTTGAAGCAAAAGCAGATGAAGCAATATTTGTGGGATATGCAGCAGGGAAAGCTTACAGAGTCTATAATCTCGGAACCAACATTGTTATGGAATCTATACATGTTGTTTTTGATGATCTTAAAATTCAAGGTCTCTGTGATGAAGGTTTCCATGAAAGTCTCTCTTTTGAGAATGAGGAAGGAGCTCAAGAGTATCATGAGAAGGCAAATGAGAAACAATCTAAGGTTGTTGTGTCTAGCACAGATGAAAGCAGCAGTGAAGATGAAATTGCTGCATTAAGATTAAAGAGAATAGCTGCTAACAGACCTATTGACCATTCCGTTGACAGTCATACTGGAGGATCCGTTGACAGTCATAATAGGGGATCCGTTGACAGTCAAAATGAGCATTCCGTTGACAGACAAATGAATGCTTCTAGGAATGATCAAATGGGGACAACAAACTTAGGGGGAGTTTCTCAAAGAAATACATCTGGACAAGGCAATCATGATCATGAGGCTACATCCTCTAGAGCTAATCTACCCTCCTCAAGAAAGTGGACTAAAGACCATCCCTTTGAATTGATTATAGGTGATGTGTCTTCAAGAGTTCAAACTAGAAGAGCAACTCAAGAAGAATGTCTATACAGTAGCTTTCTGTCTCAAGATGAGCCAAAGAAAGTTGAGGATGCACTTCTAGATCCAGACTGGGTGTTAGCTATGCAAGAGGAGCTAAACCAGTTTGAAAGAAACAAAGTATGGCAACTGGTGCCCAAGCCTAAAAACAGGTCTGTTATAGGCACAAAATGGGTGTTCAGAAATAAGATGGATGAAAATGGCATTATCACACGGAACAAAGCTAGACTAGTTGCTAAAGGCTACTCACAGGAAGATGGAATTGATTTTGATGAAACTTTTGCTCCTGTTGCAAGACTAGAAGCAATAAGAATCTTTCTGGCCTATGCAGCTCATGCCAATTTCAAGGTCTATCAAATGGATGTGAAGAGTGCTTTTCTGAATGGGGAATTGGAATAGGAGGTATATGTGAGTCAACCTCCTGGTTTTGAAGATGATGATTTTCCAGAGTATGTATACTTTCTCCTCAAAGCACTCTATGGTTTGAAGCAAGCACCTAGAGCCTGGTATGACACTCTTTCACAGTTTCTTCTAGAGAATCACTTCACTAGAGGTACTGTGGATAAAACTCTCTTTCACATAATTGTGAATGGCTCTACTATACTTGTTCAAATTTATGTAGATGACATAATCTTTGGGTCTACAGATGTGAATCTTTGTCAAAAGTTTTCCAAGCTTATGCAAAGTAAATATGAAATGAGCATGATGGGAGAATTAACCTATTTTCTTGGTCTTCAAGTAAAACAGGTTAATGAAGGCATATTCATTAGTCAAACAAAGTACATTCATGATTTGCTGAAGAAATTTGATCTAATGGATTGCTCTCCTGCCAAAACTCCCATGCCTACTGCTACTAAACTTGAATTGAATACTAAGGAACAATCTGTGGACATTTCAAGTTACAGAGGCAAGGTAGGCTCACTTCTATATTTAACATCTAGTAGACCTGATATTATGTTTGCTACATGTCTTTGTGCTAGATTTCAAGCTGATCCTAGGGAATCCCATTTAGTTGCTATTAAAAGAATTTTCAGATATCTCAAAGGAACACCAAACCTTGGCATTTGGTATCCTAGAGAATCTGGCTTTGAACTAATTGGTTATTCAGATGCAGATTATGCAGGATGTAAAATTGACAGGAAAAGCACAACTGGCACCTGTCAATTCCTAGGAAACAAGCTTGTGTCATGGTTCAGCAAGAAACAAAACTCAGTTTCTACCTCCACAGCTGAGGCTGAGTACATTGCAACTGGAAGTTGTTGTGCACAAATTTTATGGATGAAAAATCAACTACTTGATTATGGATTAAGAGTTGAGAAAATTCCTATTTTCTGTGACAACACTAGTGCTATTGCCATTACTGAGAATCCAGTACAGCATTCAAGGACCAAGCACATTGACATCAAGTACCATTTCATTAGAGAACATGTTATGAATGGTACTGTGGAGTTACATTTTGTTCCAAGTGAACAACAACTTGCAGACATCTTTACCAAGCCACTTGATGAATCAACATTCTCAAGACTAGTAAGTGAGCTAGGTATGCTAAATTTCTAGTTACAATGCAGCCAGAAATTTGATAGGTTTTTCTGTGAATTAATTTTCTAAGGAAAAAGTGAAATTTTGTCAAAGTCAAAATTAATATGTCAACGAAACGCATCATTTTGTTGATAGCCTTAGTACTTTTCTGGGTGTTCCGTTGACATCACTGTTATGTCAACGAAACACAGCTTTATCAAAGAAATAGGCAGGGGCCTCAAACGGTCAATTCTGATTCGTTGATATAGTTTAGTTAATCTTAACCGTTGAAAGCTGACACGTCTTTTACCACGATCTATACATACACCCCTGTAAGTATAAATCGTGGTAATACTCTAAAAGTAACGGTTATATTTTTTTTTAAGCCAATCCAGTAATTTTCATTGATTATTGGACTTAATTTCTGAGAATTTTTGGGGGAGTATTTAAGAAATTCTATTTTCTTTAATTCTTTTCTACCTGTTCTCAAAAATTCCAAAGGCTTTTCTTTCTTCTTCTCTCTAACAAGAAATTCAGTTCGAAGCTTTTCTTCACTCAACAATGGCACCCATAGTCAAGCTTATGTCAGCAGGAGGGTTCATTTATGAAAAGAACAATTCTATTCCATTTGTTGTCAAGGAAAGTCCGAACATAATCTTTTTCAAGATGATGGACTTCATGATGAATTGCAAGTTGGGCTATGCAATGTTTCACTCAACTCCGCTCTACAATGAGATAATCGAGGAGATTTGGACCTCATGTGAGTACAGTGGAACAAACTGCACACTACAATTCACCATTCAAGGTAAAGAGTATATAGTTAATTCTGATTTATTGCAAGCATGTCTACAAATTCCTGAAAATAACTGTAATGCTTTGCCTACATATACTGAAATGATTAACATGCTAAATTCTATAAACTACTCTTTGCCTACTGATAATTTGGGTACGATTATTAGGAGAGGTTTGGTTAAGGAATACAGTTATTTAGCTGATGCATTCATTAAGGTCTTTTTTGGAAAGATTAGCAATTTTGATGCATTAACTAATTCTATGTTGATTCTCTTAACCATGCTCCTAACTGATAGATATTACAATTTTAGCACCCAACTTATGTATGAAATTGGTGCTAAGTTGGGTGATAAGGCTAATAGGAAAAAGAATATCTATTATGCTAGGTTTCTGATGATTTTGGCTAATCATGTTAGTCCAGCACCATTAGTTATCTCTAACCCTGTTTCCAGGTTTGAGTGCTTTGTGCAAGAGAAGAGGGTTTTGACAGATATACTGAGACTTAACCACAATGGTGATGTCCCAGTGGTGTATCTGCCCATCATTGAGGTAACTACATCTAACCCTGTTAGTGTAATTGTTACTTCTATTGTTTCACCCACCCATGTTGCTATGGAGTCTGTAGTTGTGTCCCAACAGGCTCCTGCCCCAGCAGCAAAACCTAAATCTAAGAAATCCTCCAAGCCAACCTCGGGTGCTTCTCAAAAGGCACCTGTTGCAAAAACTACTTCACAACCAAAGGGGAGTGATTCTGGAGTTGTGAGAGGTGAGGGAAGGGGTGAAAATCAAAGAAACCCCAAGAATAAGGAAGGAAAGGATAGTGTGTCCCAGCCAAACCCCATTGTGTCTTCCCAACAAGGCATAATGAGTAAAATGGATTTAAACACAAGTCTAGTTGCATCCTCCCAAAAGGATGTGATTATTGAAACAAGCTCTCCTCCAAGAGCACACTCCAAGAGGGTAAGGGACACTTCAAGCCCACAGTCTACATTTTCCCAATACCAAAAGAGAGTGAAGCAAAAATCCAAGGGTACACAGGGTGCACACACTCTGGAAGCAACACTTCCAGTTTCACAAATTCAGTTTGATGTAACCCCTATTATTTCTCTGGGGTTACAGTCCCATTCTCTAAACATCAATCTTGAACCAACTACACAAAATTCACCAACTCAGTCATTAGATGTGGACATGATCCACTCATCTATTCCTGATTCTCCAACTCTTATCTTGGAGAAGCCCCACTCTGAAGCTGGTGGTCATCACTTGTTAAGTGATTTGTTGGGCCATCAACCAATTTTTTCTGAAGCTGCAAGAAGATATGTGGACCCCAATCTCATATCAATCACCACAGATTCAATTGTAATTTCACTTTCTCAAAATGCTTTATTGACTTCATCAACGAAACAGCCTCTTTCGTTGACAAGTGTTTCTCCATCAACGGTATCCATACCGTTGACAGTTCAAACTACCATTCCGTTGATAGGTCATTCTACACCTCTTATTGAAAATCAAGTTGTTTCCACAACTAGTGTAGATGACCTGGTGGTAGTTGAGACACTTTTAGGTTTGAGAGGGAGTGAAACTGAGAGGCTGGCTTGCAGCTAGGCAAAAGGAGAGAATGAGAGTGAGAGGCTGGCTATTTCTTCCAGCCAGGCAAAAGGTGTTAGATCAGAATTCAATGATCGTCAGAAGCTAGACTCAACTGATCAGGATTGCTGACGTCATCAGTATTGCATGGTCATCAGTATTTGATCAAGCGTCAGTATCTTATTGATCATCAGGATTCCTACTCAGACTATGATCAGGATTGATCATCAGAACTTGAAGCTGATCAGGATTCCTACTTCGAGTTATATTTGGAGTCTAGATAAACATGGAAGTTTATTCTATTTGTTCCTGGTTTGTAGAATGTAGCTATCGATTAAGGATAGGTTTCTATCTTTGTTATTGATTAGGACTTATCTTGTTATTGATAGAGAAGCTGTGTGCACTATATAAACATAGTCTTGGTTTCGATTTATGTATTCATTCGAGAGAGAACATAATCGAAGAGAAGCTCTTAAGAACAGAATTTCTTGAGAGAGTTTTTGTAAACTAGCAGCTCTCAAGAACATCAGAATTTCTTGAGAGAGTTTGTAACAGTTTTATATCAGATTTAATAAAGCTGTTATCTTTCTTTTCATATTTGTGATATATACATTAAGAAGTCGATTATCTTACACTATTGTATTCAACCCCCCTTCTACAATAGATTATTACTGGGCAACAATTGGTATCAGAGCAAACTGATTTAATTCTGAATCAGATACGATCTAAAGATGTCGACAACCAAGTATGAAAGCATGAAGATTCCCATCTTAAAGATATCAGAATATCCTACATGGAGGGTAAAGATGCTGATGTACCTGGAGGCTATGGATCCTGACTATTTGGACAGGATTCGTGATGGACCATATATACCAACAAAGTTCGTAGAACGAACAGATACAGTACCAGAACATTATGTGGTCAAAGCTAAAGCTGAATGGACTCCAGAAGAAAAAGCTCATGTACTCAGGGAACCAAAGATAAAGAATATCTTGCATAATAGCCTTGATGCTGTCATGTCAAACAGGGTGATTGCATGCAAGTCTTCAAAAGAAATCTGGGATACTTTGGAAACTCAGTGCCAGGGATCTGCATCTGTCAAGAAAAACAGAAGGGCTCTATTGATTCAAGAATATGAACAATTCGATGCAAGACCTGAAGAGAGCCTGACTGATCTATATGATAGATTTCTGACACTATTGAATAGCTTATCCTTAGTTGACAAAGTATATGAAACTGAAGATTCAAACACCAAATTTCTTAGAGCTTTACCTGAAGAATGGGATACTCAGACCTCAATCATTAGACACCAGTATGATCTGAACATTGTGTCTCTTGATGAGATCTATGGGATGCTAAGAACTCATGATCTTGAAGTTCAACAGAGGAAGAACAAGAAAAGCAGCAAGGCAAAGTCAATTGCTTTGAATGTAGAAGCAAAATCAAAAGGGAAAGCTATGGAGGTCTCTAGAAGGAAAGCAAGAGTAGCTGAATCAGATTGTTAGGAATATGTTGTTCTTGATGATAATTGTAAAAACACTTAGTAGATTTTGTATTAAGTTATTTTGTAACTGTCAACGAAATGGCATGCTTTGCAGTGTTTCGTTGACAGGAAGCTCATCAACGGAATGAGTGTTGTAGCAATTGCACTGTACAATACTTCACAGTTTGATATGCATTTGATGTGTGTATTAGATAGGTTTCCTAAGTCATGTTGACTAAGTACTAGATAGGCAAAATAGGTTGGTTAATTGTAAGTATATCATGCCTTGTAATTTTGCCTAAGTGAAGACATGTCAACGGTATGAGTTTTACTCTATCAACGAAACAAGAGAAACACCATCAACAAAATGAAGAATAAAGCTATCAACGAAACACATCTCCCTGCTATCAACGAATCATTATTGCTTTTCTGAATAGTTGACAAAGTGATAGTGACAGGTTTCTGAACAGATCTAAAGGTGATGTGGAAGTGTACTTTGCATTGGAAACCATTAAAATGGACATGGGGAATAAGGAAACATCCCAGTTTCCAATTGGGCTCTTGGGAGTGATCATAATAAGCATGAAGACAAAAGCAAGGATCTCCAAGGACCACTGGACAAAGGGATGAAAAGCAAACTATTGGCGGTTATCTTTAGTGTACTTTAGAGTAGCCAAAAATAGTATTGTAAACTTGGGAATATATAACCAAGTGTAGCAGTTAGAAAGAAGTAAGAGAAGAAAAACAAATAGTTTGTATTAGCTATCTTTGAGAGCATTCTTCTCTACAACTCTGTAACTGAGCAGCTGTGTACTTTTGTATCACAGATTATTTCCGCAATAAAAACACTTCAGTTGGATCATCAAACAATCCAACTGAATTATTTATATCTTGTGTTTTTGTTTATTCAGTTCAGTTTCATTTTATCAATGTTTTAAGTTTAAGAAAATATCAAGAATTGTATTCAACCCCCCCCTTCTACAATTCTGTTAGGTCATTTGGGAATAACAATTGGTATCAGAGCAAGCTTCTAACATACAAGAAGTTTAAAGATCAAGACCAAAACAGAAACCATGGTGAAGAAGGATGCAGGTGTGAAGATACCAGTTCTTGATAAGGACAATTACTTTCACTGGAAAGTAAAGATGCATTTACATCTCATGTCTATGGATGAGAGATATGTAGACTGCATTGAGAAAGGTCCACACGTTCCCATGAAGGTTGCATCTAGAATTGGAGTGCCAGATGATGCTCCTGATGTGGAAATTCCAAAACTTGTCTCAGAATGGACTATTGAAGATGTTGCAGAAGTCCATAAAGATAAAAGAACCATGAACATTCTGTTTAATGGTTTGGAGCAAGAGATGTTTGACAATGTCATAAACTGTACGACCTCCAAAGAAGTATGGGACACTGTCAGAACACTATGTAAAGGAACTGAGCAAGTAAGGGAGAACAAAATGCAACTCCTTATACAACAATATGAGCACTTTCACTTTAAAGCTGGTGAAACCCTAAATGACACGTTTAGTAGGTTTCAAAAGCTTCTGAATGGATTAAAGTTGTATGGGAGAATCTACCAAACTAAGGACTCAAACCTTAAATTTCTAAGAGCTCTTCCAAAAGAATGGAAGCCTATGACTGTTTCTCTAAGAAACACTCAAGAGTACAAAGATTACACTCTTGAAAGGCTGTATGGAACATTGAAGACTTATGAGCTGGAAATGGAGCAAGATGAGGAAATTGAAAAGGTACAGAAGAAGGGTGGATCCATTGCATTGATTGCATCTGTGAACCAACTGGAAGATGACACTGAAGAAGCTGCAAAGGCCACAACTAGTCGAGCTAGTTGTAGAAGTGATGTCAGCAAGGGTAAAGGTAAGATGACAGAAGAAGAAGAACCAGAACCAGCCAACTTGGATGACTTAGATGAGATTGATGAACACATTGCTTTTCTATCTAGAAAATTCTCTAAGTTCAAGTTCAAAAGAAACTCAGAAGCAAGGCCACCAAGAAGAGACTTTCAACCTAGCAAAACAAACTGGATTGAAAAGTCTAAATCTAAATGTTTCAATTTTGGAATGCTTGGTCACTTTGCTGGAGAATGCAGAAAGCCCAAGATTGAGAAGAGCAACAGGAAATTTGAGCCTGTTGATTATAAAAAGAAATACTTTGAACTTCTCAAGCAAAAGGAAAAAGCTTTCATGACTCAGGAGTATGATTGGGCTGGTAATGGTGAAGATTCTGATGATGATGTTGAATATGTCAACTTGGCTCTTATGGCTAACAATCATGAGCAGGAAGCAAGCTCCTCAAGCAACCAGGTAACAATTACTAATCTTTCTGAGCTTTCTAAAGAGGAATGCGATAGTGCAGTAAATGAAATGTCTACTGTATTATATAATTTGCGTGTTACTCTTAAATCACTTACCAAAGAGAATTCAAGAATTAAAGAGACTAATTTGCTCTTAAGTGATAGGAATGCAATGTTAGAAACACAGCTCATTGAATTTGAGAAAATGAGATGTGTTAGTAGGGATGCTAAGAAGGAACTTGAGAACGTGTTACAAAGGGAAGAAATTCTTAAGACACAACTAGAAATAGAACAGAGTGTGATTGCTAAATGGAAAGATGCCAGGAATGTGGCTACCAACATCATTAATGTTCAAGGTATGGAATCTTTCTGTGAACAATCATGGAAAAAGAACAAAGAGAAACTAGGGTATGTTTGTGAAACCTTAGAATCAGAAACAGAGTCAACAAACAACAATGATCATGTGTTGGAGGTTGATATGTCAACGAAATGCAATGTTTCGTTGACACATGAACCATCAACCGATCAGGCTGTTTCGTTGACAGACAAAAGAAAAGAGGAACTCACTAGACTTAATAATAAGTATGGTCCTGTCACCAAGAACTTTGTTCAAGGTGAGTCTAGTAAATCAAATAAAGTTGAGAAGCCTGTTGAGAGAGCTAATGTAGGTCACTTGTCCAACAAGCAATTGAAAGATAAGTTAGAGAATGTTCAAATTGAGGCTAAGGGAAATAAAAGGAATAACAAGAATGGCAAAGTAGGAATTAACAAACACAACAATTACACACCTGATAAATATGCTCCTAGAAAGACATGTGTCAATTGTGGAAGTGTTAGTCATTTATCTACTAACTGCAAATCTGTTAAGAAGACTGTTAATATGAAAATTCCCAAGCCTGCAATGAATAATCTTATGCCTACAATGCCTGTTATGCCTAACATGTTTGCTCCATGTGCACAATTTCAGAATCCATATGCTAACATATCATTTGTACCTAATCCATACATGAATATGTTTAGTATGCCACAAATGCCATGGAATATGAATAATATGTGTGTTCCTTCAAATATGCATGCTGTAAATGAAAATGTGAGCAACAATCAGAAATCAACACCAAGAGTAAAAGTTGATTTAAATCAATCTGAGCCCAAGGTGAAAAATGATATAAAAGGAAAAGCAAAGGCTAACAAAACAGGACCCAAGGAAACTTGGGTACCAAAATCAACTTGATTTGGTTTCATTGTGTGCAGGGAGACAAAAGGAATCTTTGGTACTTGGATAGTGGTTGTTCAAGACACATGACTGGTGATTCTACCCTGCTCACAGAGTTTCAGGAAAGAGCTGGCCCTTGTATTGCTTTTGGAGATGACAGCAAAGGCTACACAAAGGGATATGGCTTGATTTCAAAAGAGAATGTCATCATAGATGAGGTTGCATTGGTGGATGGTCTTAAGCACAATTTGCTTAGTATCAGTCAACTTTGTGACAAAGGTTTTTTTGTTACTTTTTCTAAAGAAGCCTGTGTTGTTTCTAAAGGAGGAAACAACAATGTGGTAATGACTGGATTCAGAAGAGGGAATGTGTACATTGCTGACTTTAGTAGCACAAGTCCAGACACCATCACTTGCCTTTTCAGCAAAGCAAGCAAGGATGAAAGTTGGCTATGGCACAAGAAATTATCTCATCTGAATTTCAAGGTTATGAATGATTTGGTAAGGAAGGATCTTGCTAGAGGAATTCCACAGGTGGAGTTTTCCAAGGATGGTTTGTGTGATGCCTGTCAAAAAGGGAAACAAAAGAAGGCATCATTCAAAAGCAAGACAGAGTCATCAATTGTCCATCAGCTTGAGTTACTTCATATGGATCTGTTTGGCCCTGTAAATGTCATGTCTATTTCAAAGAAGAAATATTGTCTTGTGATTGTTGATGATTTTTCTAGATTTACTTGGACCTTCTTTTTACATTCTAAAGATGAGGCAAGTGAAATCATTATCAATCACATCAAGATGGTAAACAATCATCCTGACTTGAAAGTAAGAAGGATCAGGAGTGACAATGGGACAGAATTCAAGAATTCAAGCATGAAGATGTTCTGTGAAGAAAATGGTATTATGCATGAGTTTTCAGCAGCAAGGACACCACAGCAAAATGGTGTAGTTGAAAGGAAAAACAGAACACTTATTGAAGCTGCCAGGACAATGCTAGATGAATCAAAGTTACCAACTTATTTTTGGGCTGAGGCAGTTAACACAGCTTGCTTCACTCAGAATATTTCTTTGATTAATCAGGCCAAGGGAATGACCCCTTATCAACTACTCAAAAGAAAGAAGCCACTATTGGATTTTCTTCATGTCTTTGGATGCAAGTGCTTTGTTCTGAGAAATCAAGCTGAGCATTTGGGGAAATTTGAAGCAAAGGCAGATGAAGCAATATTTGTGGGATATACAGCAGGGAAAGCTTACAGAGTCTATAATCTCAGAACCAACATTGTTATGGAATCTGTACATGTTGTTTTTGATGATCTCAAAATTCAAGGTCTCTGTGATGAAGGTTTCCATGAAAGTCTCTCTTTTGAGAATGAGGAAGGAGATCGAATGAATCATGTTAAGACTACTGAGAAACAGCCTAAAGTTGTTGTATCTAGCACAGATGAGAGCAGCAGTGAAGATGAAATTGCTGCATTAAGATTGAAAAGAATAGCTGCTAGTAGACCAAATGGTCATTTCGTTGACAGTCAAGATGGTGGTTTCGTTGACAGTCAAAATGAGCGTTTCGTTGACAGCCAAAACAGTCATACCGTTGAAGGTCATAGAAATGTCTCAAGAAGTGATCATTTAGGGACAACAAACTCAGGGGGAGTTTCTCAAGGACAAATATCCAATCAAGGCAATCATGATCATGAAGCTACCTCGTCTAGAGCAAATCTACCTCCCTCAAGAAAATGGACTAAAGATCATCTCTTTGAACTTATTATAGGTGATGTTTCTTCAAAAGTCCAAACTAGAAGAGCAACTCAAGAAGAATGTCTATATAGCAGCTTTCTGTCTCAAGATGAGCCAAAGAAAGTTGAGGATGCACTTCTAGATCCAGATTGGGTTTTGGCTATGCAAGAAGAGCTAAACCAATTTGAAAGGAACAATGTTTGGAAGCTGGTGCCCAAGCCTAAGGACAGGAGTGTAATAGGCACAAAATGGGTGTTCAGAAACAAGATGGATGAAAATGGCATAGTCACAAGGAACAAAGCAAGACTAGTTGCAAAAGGCTACTCACAGGAAGAAGGAATTGATTTTGATGAAACATTTGCTCCTGTTGCAAGACTAGAAGCAATAAGGATTTTCCTAGCCTATGCAGCCCATGCCAATTTCAAAGTCTATCAAATGGATGTGAAAAGTGCTTTTCTGAATGGGGAATTGGAAGAGGAGGTCTATGTAAATCAACCTCCTGGTTTTGAAGATGATGATTTTCCAGAATATGTATACTTCCTCCTCAAAGCACTCTATGGTTTGAAACAAGCACCGAGAGCCTGGTATGACACACTCTCACAGTTTCTTCTTGAGAATCACTTCACTAGAGGTACTGTAGATAAAACTCTTTTTCACAGGATTGTGAATGGCTCTACTATACTTGTTCAAATTTATGTAGATGACATAATCTTTGGGTCTACAGATGTGAAACTTTGTCAAAAGTTTGCCAAGCTTATGCAAAGTAAATATGAAATGAGCATGATGGGAGAATTAACTTACTTTCTTGGTCTTCAAGTGAAGCAAGTTAATGAAGGCATTTTCATTAGTCAAACAAAATATATTCATGATTTATTAAAGAAATTTAACTTAATGGAATGCTCTCCTGCCAAAACTCCCATGCCCACAACCACCAAACTTGAATTGAATACTAAGGAAAAATCTGTGGACATTTCAAGTTACAGAGGCATGGTAGGCTCACTTTTGTATTTAACAGCTAGTAGACCTGATATTATGTTTGCTACATGTCTATGTGCTAGATTTCAGGCTGATCCTAGGGAATCCCATTTAGTTGCTATTAAAAGGATTTTCAGATATCTCAAGGGAACACCAAACCTTGGCATTTGGTATCCTAGAGAATCTGGTTTTGAACTAATTGGTTATTCAGATGCAGATTATGCAGGATGTAAAATTGACAGGAAAAGCACAACAGGCACCTGTCAATTCTTAGGAAACAAGCTTGTGTCATGGTTCAGCAAGAAACAAAACTCAGTTTCCACCTCCACAGCTGAGGCTGAGTATATTGCAGCTGGAAGTTGTTGTGCACAGATTTTATGGATGAAAAATCAATTACTTGATTATGGATTAAGAGTTGAGAAAATTCCTATTTTCTGTGACAACACTAGTGCCATTGCCATTACTGAGAATCCAGTGCAGCATTCAAGAACCAAGCACATTGACATCAAGTACCATTTCATTAGAGAACATGTTATGAATGGTACCGTGGAGTTACATTTTGTTCCAAGTGAACAACAACTTGCAGACATCTTTACCAAGCCACTTGATGAATCAACATTCTCAAGATTAGTAAGTGAGCTAGGTATGCTAAATTTCTCTTAATTATTTTTTGAGATATTTGCAAGTCATAATGCAGCCAGAAATTTGCTATGATTTTCTGTGATTTAATTTTCTCAGGAAAAAGTAAAATTTTGTCTAAGTCAAAATAACTATGCCAACGAAACAAACCATTTCGTTGACAATCTTAGCATTTTTCTGGGTGTTTCGTTGATAGCTCTTTTATGTCAACGAAACACAGCTGTATCAACGAAACAGACGGGACTTTAAACGCCCAATTCTGATTCGTTGATTTAGCGCTCTTAATCTGAACCGTTGAAAACTGACACGTCTTTTACCACGATCTATGCATACATCCCTGTAAGTATAAATCATGGTAATACTTTAAGAGTAACGGTTATATTTTTAAGCCAATCCAGTAATTTACTTTTATTATTGGACTCATTTTCTGAGAATTTTTGGGGGAGTATTTAAGAAATTCTATTTTCTTTAATTCTTTTTTACCTGCTCTCAAAAATTCCAAAGGCTTTTCTCTCTCTTTCTCTCTAACAAGCAACTCAGTTCGAAGTTTTATCTCACTCAACAATGGCACCCATAGTCAAGCTTATGTCTGCTGGAGGGTTCATCTATGAGAAGAACAACTCCATCCCTTTTGTTGCAAAGGAAAACCCGAACAGACTTTTCTTCAAAATGATGGATTTCATGAAGAATTGCAAGTTGAGCTATGCAATGTTCCACTCTACACCAATCTACA
The DNA here is from genome assembly GCA_030848705.1 of Heracleum sosnowskyi. NCBI lineage: Eukaryota > Viridiplantae > Streptophyta > Magnoliopsida > Apiales > Apiaceae > Heracleum > Heracleum sosnowskyi. Next base: position 19,537,278 of record CM061237.1, read on the forward strand.
ATGAAATAATTGAGGAAATTTGGACCTCATGTGAATATAATGGAACAAATTGCACTCTGCAATTCACTCTCCAAGGTAATGAGTACATAGTTAATTCTGATGTTTTGCAAGCATGTTTACATATTCCTGATAATAACTGTGATGCTTTGCCTACTAACACTGAAATAACTACCATGTTAAATTCTATAAACTACTCTTTGCCTACTGATAATCTGGGTAGAATAATTAGGAGAGGTTTGGTTAGGGAATACAGTTATTTAGCTGATGCATTCATTAAGGTCTTTTCTGGAAAGATTAGTAATTTTGATGCATTAACTAACTCTATGTTAATTCTCCTAACCATGCTTCTAAATGATAGATATTACAACTTTAGCACCCAACTTATTTATGAAATTGGTGCTAAGTTGGGTGATAAGGCAAATAGGAAGAAAAATATCTATTATGCAAGGTTTCTGATGATGCTGGCTAATCATGTTAGTCCAGCACCATTAGTTATCTCTAACCCTAATGCCAGGTTTGAGTGCTTTGTACAAGAAAAGAGAGTATTGACAGACATACTGAGGCTGAACTACAATGGTGATGTTCCAGTGGTGTATCTGCCAATCATTGAGGTAACTACTACTATCCCTGTTAGTATAGCTGTTACTTCTATTGTCTCCTCCAACCTTGTTGCTATGGAATCTGTAGCTGTGACCCAACAGGCTCCTGCCCCTGCAACTAAATCAAAATCAAAGAAATCCTCCAAGCCAACCTCAGGTGCTTCTCAAAAGGCACCTGTTGTAAAAACTACCACACAACCTAAGGGGAGTGAGTCTGGAGTTGTGAGAGGTGAGGGAAGGGGTGAAAATCAAAGAAACCCCAAGAATAAGGAAGGTGAGGTAAGTGTTTCCCAGCCTAGCCCCATTGTGTCTTCCCAACAAGGCACAATGAGTAAAATGGATTTAAACACAAGTCTAATTGCATCCTCCCAAAAGGATGTGATTATTGAAACAAGCTCTTCACCTAGAGCACAGTCCAAAAGGGTAAGGGACACTTCAAGCCCACAGTCTACATTTTCCCAATACCAAAGGAGAGTGAAGCAAAAGACCAAGGGTTCACAGGGTGCACACACACTGGAAGCAACACTTCCAGTTTCTCAAATTCAGTTTGATGTAACCCCTATTATTACTCTGGGGTTACAGTCCCACTCTCTAAACATTAATCTTGATTTATCTCCATCCAATTCACCAACTCAATCTTTAGATGTGGACATGATCCATACATCTTTTCCTGATTCTCCAACTCTAATCTTGGAGAAGCCCCACTCTGAAGCTGATGGTCATCACTTATTAAGTGATTTGTTGGGCCATCAACCAAGTTTTTCTGAAACTGCAAGAGAATCTGTGGACCCCAATCTCAAATCAATCACCACAGATTCTACTGTAATTTCACTTTCTCAAAATGCTTTATTGACTTCATCAACGAAACAGCCTCTTTCGTTGACAAGTGTTTCTCCATCAACGGTACCTATACCGTTGACAGTTCAAACTACCATTTCGTTGATAGGTCATTCTACACCTTTTACTGAAAATCAAGTTGTTTCCACAACTAGTGTAGATGACCTGGTGGTAGTTGAGACACTTTTAGGTTTGAAAGGGAGTGAAATTGAGAGGCTGGCTTGCAGCCAGGCAAAAGGAGAGAATGAGAGTGAGAGGCTGGCTATTTCTTCCAGCCAGGCAAAAGGAGAGATTGAGAGTACCACCTTAGTAGGTGAAGGTGAGGGTGTGAGAGGTGTGAGCCATGGGGAGCCCATGATGCAAGAAAAGAGTGGAGAGAGAGAAGGGACTACAGGAGCAATAAAGGTGGAAGCAGCCATTGCTAATGAGTTAATGGAGGTCAGTGAGGGAGAAAGGGAACTTACTTTCCAAGAGCATTATCAACAAACTCTGGATAGTATTTCCCTGGATCCTGAGACCTTTACTCATCCTGTGCCAGCCTATCAAGTTATGGCTCAACAGGGCAATGTGGAGGCAGAAAGGTCACTCAACTTAATTCATACTACTGCATCAATGCAAAGAGCAAAGGATGCCTTGACCAATCTACCTCCAGGAGCTGCAGCAAGTGGAGACTTTGAGTTTTCTGATGATGAGGACAGCTATGGTGATAATCTACAGGTGGCCACCACTTCACAGACTGGGACTTCTGTGGTGCCTCCTACACCAGACTGGCTTTCTCAGGGTATGCATGGAAGAGTCACTCTAGATGCTGCTATCTCAAGGCAGTACAAAGAGGCCTATCTAGCTCATTAGTCTGCAAATGCAAGGGACAAGAAATTCTACAAGGCCATCATGGATTCTCTGGAAATTCAAAGGCTACAAATGATGCAGACAAGGATTGAGGCTACAGAAATCAAGGACTCCATTAGCAATCTCAGGGATGCTAACTACAGGATGATGGATGAAAAGCTCACTCTTCTCACTGTGTCCAAGATGACCAGGTTTTTCTCTAAGGAACCTGAGGTGGCTACATCCTTGAAAACTCTCTCTACAAGAGTGGACAAGGTGGAAGCTACACTTTCTCAAATGCAGAAGGAATAGGAGAAGCAACTCAGCTACTCACTCAGCTAGTGGCAGCTCAAGGACTCCCAGTCATCTCTCTTGATGCTAACAAAAAGGGGGAGAAATCTAAGGAGCTAAACATTCAAATCACAAAGGTGTTGGTCCCAGCCATTTCACTGGCACAGGAGCCACTAGCAATGGGGGAGTTTGGAAAGAAGAAAAAGGATAGTATTGACCTGATCCAGGAAGCTTCTATGAGGATGAAACTTGCAGAACAAATCAAAGATCACTGGTCCAACATAGAAGCAAGGTTCAAGAACATTACTGAATCTTCAAAGACAGATCAGCCATCAACAAATGTAATGGTGACTGTACAAATGGAGCCACAGTTCAAGAGCTCTTATGCTATAGAGCCCCTTCAGCATGGAATCCTTCAAGATTCAAGAAATGAGAAGGGTCAATCTTCATGCTTTAAGAATGTGGATGCAAGAGGGATGTCTCCAATATCACCTACCAAACCCAAAGGCAAGAACATTGAAAGGATATTTTATCCTGCTCCAAAGCCAGATGAGTTCAAAGTCCTAGGGAAGCTGATCATTGAGAGCAAGGAAAGCAATCATCCAAGCATAAGGAATCAAAGGGCCATCATCTACAGGGACAGCAAGGAAATCTGCATTTGGGTTGGTCACCCAAATTTTGCAAAGGCCAAGGCTGAAGAATCTGAAAGGGCAGCAATGCAAGCATTGGCAGTTGCTCAAGCACTTGAAGATGAAGAGACCTTTCAGGAAGAAAAAGCCAAGGATGGAGCTAATGAAGCTGAACCAGCAAGGAAAAGTGTAAGGCAACCAAAGGCTAGAGCTAAGAGGAATCTGAACTTTGAAAAAGAGGACTCTCTGGACACTGCTCAAGCCCCTTCCACAACAAGTGCACATCAAATTCCTATTGATCTACCTATTGGAGGAAAGTTGGCCTGTGACCCTGCACACCCTGTCAACTTTCATGATCAACCAATCATGCCAAAGGAGGAGCCTATTGAATTTGATGAAGCCTATTTTCCAAAGTTCCTATTTGAAAAGGATCAACCAATGAAGACAAAGAAAAGGGCTGTCAAGGCAAAGCCAGTATTTGTGAGAAAGCCACAATCTCAGAAACCCCCTACAAATCCAGAGGACTGCATGTACATTGCTGACATCAGGAAGAATCCAGCTTACATCTTGATTTAGACAACCTGGTGGAAGTAAGGGGCATTGCAGCTTCTCAAAAGTTACCTGAAAGATTGGTTTTCACATACAAGGGTGGTAGAGAACAAATATGGCCTCTCTACAGAATTTTAGGAGAAGACTACCAAACACTACTCACAGTGTTTAGATGCTTGAAGAAAGACTTTGGCTTCACCAAAACAGCCAAGTCTGAGGTGGTCTCCAAGATATGTCAAATAAAGGCTAGCTGGAACAAGCCTGAGGCTCTTCCCAGGATGCTAAGAGTGCCCTCAACAGGAAAGAAGATCCATCTTCAACCTTACTGGATGATGGAATTTAAGGACAAGGACAACTGCAGAAGGTTCTTCAGGATGGAAGACCAGCTGGATAAGGCATCTAATCAAACTCTAAGGTTCATGCAATCCATGCTTGGTGATCAAGATGAAGAAGAGAAGATCTTTTACAGAAGGCTACAGGTCCAGATTGAGGAGAACAACTCTAGGAGAGGGAAGAAGACTATGCCTCAAAGAAGACCAAGATGAATCATTTGCTCAATCTAGAGGAGCACATTTGGGCATTAGTCTTGTAAGTCTTGTTTTATGTCTAAAACTTTATGAAGCTCAATGCAATTTTTACTTTTATCATGGGTAATATGTCTGAGTGTTTTTGTTATCATCAAGGCTCTTGATTTATGGCTGTTATTCTATCAGTCATAAATTGGGGGAGATTGTTAGGAATATGTTGTTCTTGATGATAATTGTAAAAACACTTAGTAGATTTTGTATTAAGTTATTTTGTAACTGTCAACGAAATGGCATGCTTTGCAGTGTTTCGTTGACAGGAAGCTCATCAACGGAATGAGTGTTGTAGCAATTGCACTGTACAATACTTCACAGTTTGATATGCATTTGATGTGTGTATTAGATAGGTTTCCTAAGTCATGTTGACTAAGTACTAGATAGGCAAAATAGGTTGGTTAATTGTAAGTATATCATGCCTTGTAATTTTGCCTAAGTGAAGACATGTCAACGGTATGAGTTTTACTCTATCAACGAAACAAGAGAAACACCATCAACGAAATGAAGAATAAAGCTATCAACGAAACACATCTCCCTGCTATCAACGAATCATTATTGCTTTTCTGAATAGTTGACAAAGTGATAGTGACAGGTTTCTGAACAGATCTAAAGGTGATGTGGAAGTGTACTTTGCATTGGAAACCATTAAAATGGACATGGGGAATAAGGAAACATCCCAGTTTCCAATTGGGCTCTTGGGAGTGATCATAATAAGCATGAAGACAAAAGCAAGGATCTCCAAGGACCACTGGACAAAGGGATGAAAAGCAAACTATTGGCGGTTATCTTTAGTGTACTTTAGAGTAGCCAAAAATAGTATTGTAAACTTGGGAATATATAACCAAGTGTAGCAGTTAGAAAGAAGTAAGAGAAGAAAAACAAATAGTTTGTATTAGCTATCTTTGAGAGCATTCTTCTCTACAACTCTGTAACTGAGCAGCTGTGTACTTTTGTATCACAGATTATTTCCGCAATAAAAACACTTCAGTTGGATCATCAAACAATCCAACTGAATTATTTATATCTTGTGTTTTTGTTTATTCAGTTCAGTTTCATTTTATCAGTGTTTTAAGTTTAAGAAAATATCAAGAATTGTATTCAACCCCCCCCCCCCCCCCTTCTACAATTCTGTTAGGTCATTTGGGAATAACACAGATCCTGACGACTCTTCATCAGATACTGATGGCAATCCTGATGCCAATACTGGTGATGAATCTTCTGATTCAGACATGGAAGAGATGGTTGCTATGATTGTCAGAAACTTCAGAAGGATGAAGTTCAGGAAGAATAGAAGACAAGGCAACTTTCAGAAAAAGACCTTCAATGCAGACAAAGACAAGTATATCAAAAAGGACAGCAAGGGTAGCAAATTTGACAAGTCAAAGGTTAGATGCTACAAGTGTAATGGTATGGGTCACTTTGCTTCTGAATGCAACAAGACAAAGGCACTCATCACATCAAGCAAGGATTGGATGGACACTTCCTCAGAATCTGATACTGAGGTAGTCAACTATGCGTTAATGGCCAATGCTGATGTAATTGCTGCTCCTGATGATAAGGTACTAAATACTATCTTTGATTTTGATACTGATAATGCTTCTGAGTTAAGACGTTTTCTAAAGTCATTACATATTAGCTTTAGAAGTCAAACTGCTGAGAATACTAGAATCTTATCTGAGATGTCTGACCTTAGAAAGAGGAATGAGATATTAGAAGCTGAATTTTCTCGTATGCAAGTAGTACAAAAAGAATGTGATAATGCTAAACACATGCACTTAGAGATGACATCTAAATGTACTTCCCTTGAAAAAGAACTTGAATATGCTAATGAGAAAATCAGAACCTGGACAGACTCTGGTAGGAAATTTCATGAGATTAATACCTCTAAGAATTGGAAAGAGTGTCTAGGATATAAGTCAGATGAAGATAAGAAATTAGCAGAGAAAATTGTCATTAATGAGACAGTCAGTCCAAAGACCTATAGACATGTTATAGACTCAACCAAATCTAAGATTACTCCTGTTAATTTTGTTTTTGGTAAGGATTCCAATTCTACTTTTGAAAAGGGATCTTCTTCTACTCAAGGAATTAAAATTATAAAGTCTAAACCTGTCATGAACAAAGTCACTAAGAATGTAGGTCTATTGTCTCAGAAACAGCTTAAGGATAAAATCTGTGAGGTTACAGATAAGAAAAAGGAAGCTACTGTTAAGAGAAACAGGAATGGTAAAATTGGGATCAATAAAGAAAATGGTTATAAGTATATCCCAAATGCACCTAGAAAGAGTTGTTTTAACTGTGGTAACTCTAATCATCTTGCTATTGATTGTAAAAAGAGTAAGAAGAAAATGGCTGAAATTCCTAAGTCTGATGTTAGGAATAGATCAGTATTTTACAAACCACAGAATTCCTGTTTTCATTGTGGTAGTCTATGGCATTCTATTTATACATGTAAAGAGTATCATGATTTGTACTATAACTTTTATGATCCATTGCCTAAGTTTGAATGTTAGGCCGAATACACAATATAATCAAGTATGTATGAGAATAACAATAATTAATAACACTGTTTATGAATCAATAAAACTGTAATCTTATTAACAGCTTCTCTCTTTATGATGTTAATGAATCATAAAGAGCTTCTAGGTTACAAAGAATAATATCTCAATGATCGCATCCCTTCTAGGGATAACCTATCTGTGTTTATATAGTACACAGCTACATACAATCCTTCTCTAATTGATATTCCTACAAGTTAGCTATACAATTCATATCAATTAAGGATTGCTTCTTATCTTCTATCCTGTTTCCTTAGCTGTATCAATATATTCTGCTTCTTTCCATCTTCAGAATGTATTGCTTCTAGAATCTTCAATTCTGCACCGACAGCTAATTCAACTATCACCTTGTCAGACTTTAAATAAACTCTGACCGGCTTCCTTTAAACTCTTCACCCTATCAGAGTTTAACTAAACTCTGATTGGCTTCTGATAAACTCTTGTCAGTACCTGTTGCTTAAACACTGATAAACAAACATTAGCAATTATATCTAACAATCTCCCCCAACTTGTTCATAATAAAATGTACAAGTTAAACATATAATTGATGATGTCAAAACCTTTTAACAAATGCAGTGTTTAACATATAACAGAGTTTAATTTAAAACAGAGTTTAAATTTGACTTAGAATAGAAAATATTAAAAACTTACAGTCAGACTTTATTTGATTTCTTGAATATCAGGCACTGTCCTGAGATAATCAATTAGAAGTCTTCTTTCAGCCTTTTCCAGCTCTTCAACCATGATTTCTTTCAGTTCCTTGAGTTCTGGATCAGATTCACCAGTCTGATAAATAGCAGCTCTCAGAGAATAGATGGAATTCTTCCTCATCTCATTCCCTAGCCTAATAAAATGTGCTTTATCAGATTCTTGATTGAATTCTAAGACTTTAACTCCCAGATCAGTCCTTAGTCTTGTACTGTTTCTCTTCATTTCTATAACATTTCCATAAGCATCTCTATACTTAGGAATGTATACCTTTGAAATTCCTCCTCCAAGCATCACCTTAGATCTTTGCATCTTTTGTCTGATAAATGTAGCAGCATTGTGAGTGTTTCTGTTTTTGACTTTTAACAAGTACAGAACATACTCCAATTCTTGATAAGATTTGAGATCTATATCAGACTCTGCAACTCTGTAAACTCTTCCATCATTCATAAAATACAACAGAAAATCTTTCTTCAAACCCTTGTGAAATATCAACTGAACAGAGTCTAGCATATCAAGATTCTCTTGAGTAATAGTGCCAGATACTGCCAATGATGATTGATCTCCAGATCTGTTGTTTATTCTCTTCTCCCTATGTGAACCTAAACCAGCTTTATCAAAAGTTTCTTTTCCAAGTACAGTCCTGGTTTGAGAAAAATCCACAGGTTGAAGTGTCAGAGCTTCAGATAATACAGGTCTTCTAAAAATACCTTGGAGTTGTGGAGCTAGCTGAGTTTGCACAGCTTGAGCCTTGTCAGAGGCTGGCTTAACTTCAATAGTATCATCAACTTGAGCAGCGTCAGAGGTTGATTTTGGTAATCTTGTTTCAACTTGAGCAATGTCAGAGGTTGAATATTCTTTCTCCTTCAGGTTAGGCTCTTCAATCATTTTGCCTTTACCCTTATCAGAGTTTCTAATCATAGGCCTCCTGGTGTATTGTATACTCTGTTGAGTATTTTCTTTAATGATAATTCCAGTTTCTTTCTTTCTAGGAGCCTTGATTTCTTTCTTTTTGTATATCCCAGCTTCAAGATTCTTCCTGTGTTCTTCAGCAAGCATTTGCTCTTCAGCTTGGATATCTTCAATTGTAACATCTTTTCCATGTTCTGCTATAAATAATTTAGCAGCAACTTCTTCATCAGTGCTAGGCTTATCAGTGTTTATCAAACTTTTGAGCCTTGAACCACTGGCAGAAATTACTTTTTCCTTACCAGAGTTTGATCTTCTCTCAGAGTTTGATCTTGATCTTGGTCTTAAGCCTAAACTCTTTTCAGATTTTTCAGATTCACCTCCCTTGCTTCCACCATCATTACCATCATCCCTCCGTCTCAGAGCTTGAGTGTCTTTGCATTTGTCACTTGGTACACTCTCCCCCTTTTTGACATCATCAGAAAGTAGTACTGATGTCAGCAACTCCAGAGCATTAGAAATTGAAGTTAGTTGAGCAGACATAGCAGTCTGATTCTCCTCAACTTTCGACAATCTAGAATTTAAAGTCTTTTGCTCTTTACACAAAGAGATGTATAGAGATTTGTCCTTCTGCTGTGTAAGCTCTCTTGTAGCTATATCATTCCTTAACCCTTCAATCATCTTATCAGAAGCATCAAAACGATTGTTTAATGATTTGATTTGAACAACAGTTGCTTTGAAATGACTGAGAAGTTCAGGATTTGAAATCTCTTTAACAGAGTTAGCAGTTAAATCAGCAGCTCTTTGTGAAGTGAAAATACAATCTGCTGCTGTCCAGTTGTTAAAGTACATCTCTTGAAAATGTTCTTCAGTAGCCCTATTGAACTCTCTTTCTTCATCAGAGTTGGCTTGAACGTCAGATATGTGTGAAGGTGAATGAGCAGGACTAGCATTAACATTGTCATCCTCTCTTGCAATCTCTTCAGGGACATGTTCAGCAGTGATTTCATGTTCTAACTGTGCAGCTTCATCATTGACTTTCTCTGCAACAGTTTCAGGAATATCAGAGTTTGCTGTAGCAATTACCTCTGCTTCTCGCTGAACAATCTCAACAACTGATTGTTGTAGAGCTTCAAGAACAAGAGCATCTTCAGAGTTTGCAACAAACTCTGCTGCTACAGGAACATTCTCTGTTGCATCAGCAGATTCAGCAACAGCTTCTGTAGGATGATCAATTCTAATCTGATCAACTTCCTCACCTTTCTCAAAATCAAGAGAAATGATTTCTGTGTGGGAAGCAATAGTTTCTACCAATTCTGTAGTAGCTTGATCAGCTTCTTTTACATTTTCTTCAAGATCAAAAATTCTGCTGTCAGAATGAGCAGCAGCTTCCTCAACTACATCATTAGCCTTTGATGTAGGAGCTTCTCTATCAAAATCCATTTCAATATCATCAGTATTTAGCCTGTCTTGATTGACAGCTTCTGGATTTTCAGCTTCCTCCTGAACAAAAGCTTCAGGAGCTTCATTTGCCTCAGGAACTTTGTTCATATTGGCAATAATATCACCAAAAAGTTGATTAGCAACTAATCTTCTCTTTCTCTGATGAAGAGTTTCTTCATCAGCTTCAGTATCTGAGTCTGCAACAGTCTTTGGTCGTTGGGCTCTCTTTTTCTTCATTCTTTTTCTCTGAGGCACAGCATCAACATTTGATACCGCAGCTTCAGGTTGTTGCAAGTTAGACTTAACTGCTCGAACTTTAGATCTCTTTGACCTCTGTTGTTGAGATACAGAAGGTCCAGCTTCAGTAGTTGAGACATTTTGCTGTTGTAAGTTGTCAAGAAATTGTTGCACATTTGCAGGGAACATTAAAGGACCAACTTCTCCTTTCTTGTTGTCCTTGTTGATAAGATCAGAGAATATACGTTTGTGCAATTTAAATGAAAGAATTACATCCTCATCTAAAATCTCAACATCAGGGCAGCAATGATTGAATATCAATTGACAAAACCTAGAGAAGTAAACAACATTTCTATTCTCTAGCATTTTCTCACCAATATTAGTTAAAACTAATCTAGCAACATCAAATTGACTGCCATAGAGAAGAGAATACCCGATCTGTAAACTATCAGTGGGAATTGCATCCCAGTTTGTGCACTTTTTCCCGAACGCTCTTGTAATGCAGTCGAAAAAGAAACTCCATTCCTTTCTCAAGAGCGGTCGCTTCAATTGACCAATCTTTGTCAGTGGTCCAGAGTAACCTATTTCTCGCATCATTCTTACTAACTCAGAATCTCCAACAGCAACTGTGAACGAATTGAAATCTTCAAGACCCAAAGCATCACGAACAGTTGTAGGAGTAACAGCATAGTCATTGTCCTCATATTGAAAAATGATAGATGGAGATCCAGACTCTCCTCCATTATCATAAACACCTGTCTGCCAAAAAGATTTGATTTGTGTTGCAGACAGCTTCGATGGTGCGGTGAGAGCAGTGCCAATATCAGAGTTTAACAAGAAACTCTGAATCAAATGAAACGCCTCCGGTGCGTTCTCATTTGCTACAGGAGCGGAGTAGTTATTTGGGACAAATTCTAATTCAGAGGCAATAAACGCTGTAGTTGCCATTTGTAAGATTTGAAAACAAAAAGTACTGGGCTTTGAAAGTGTTTGAGTGTTTGTGTGTGAGTAAAATGTTATGAGAAGATGAAATGCGTAAAAGATTGAATCGTGTGTATGTAGTGTATTAAATAATAACTGTAAAGATTAGAAGTATGTTAGTGGGACAGATGTCAAACGTGAATACACTAACAGCTGTATCTAACAACTTCCTATACACACGTGCAAACGTGGAGACACCTGTCATCACATATAACACTCAAAATATTCGCTTAAAAGAAAAAAAATCAATAATAATAAAATTATCAATTTAAATAATAAAGAACAAAGAACTCAACAGTCAAAATAACAATGACTGTCTCGAAACTCCGCACCTTAGTATCCCAAGCGCTTCGAAAACCTTTCAATCTCCAAGAAAAACCTTTCAGATACCCTGTTTGAATGCTTTAAATACCAAAGCAATGTAACAACAGGCTTCATATCTTAAACTTACTATACACCAAAATGGCTGGAACTTTCGAATTTCTGGATGTGGAAGAGTTTTTGAACATGAACTGGCAGCAACAAGAAAACTATCTTATCGATGAGTTTCTTGTTCTCTCATTCTTGAATGATGAAGGCCTTATCGTAGATGATGAAATAGCCGAAGGGCCTTTCTCCAACCCTCATGTATACATCTTCCGTCCAGGACCATATGATGCACCAATCCTCGCAGATGAAGATGCCATGGAGATCTGCTTCATGCTTTTTCAACTGAGTTTCTTGTCGGGTTCAAAAGAAAACCTCTTCTTAGAATCCTGCAAGCTGCAAAGCAGAAAGAGATCCCGAGAAGATGATGATGATGATTCATCATTAGGAGGATTTCAAGCTATCCCAAATGGTATAATGACCAGATGAGCAACTGGGTAGCTATCATCAGAAGTAGTAGAGCACAATAGCTTCTGGCTCTAGCTCTTCTGCTTCGATGTTGGATAGCATTCAAGTACTTGTCCTGGTTAAATAGATTTTCTCTTTTGTAACCATAGTGATTAGTATGTACCAGAAAGATTAGCTAAGCATGAGTATGTAATTGACTGAATGTAACAGAGTTTGAATCAATTAATGAAAAAGACTCATTTTATTGCTTTACTTTCAGTATTATCAATTTTACCTAGTAATTGGAAAGACAAAAAAAACTTTAACCAATTAACTAACATACTCAGCAGCAATACAAATCACAAACAGGACTTAATAAACTTACTCAATAGCAACAAACTCTATCTTTTCTTTGTTCAATCACACTTTTTCGAAAAACAAATGACTAAACCCAAAATCATAAACTGTCTGAAACAAGGAAATTATTTTAACCATCAGAGATTAAAATAAAGTAACCTCGGCGTATTTCACACAAAACATCAGTGTTTACCATTTGTCCTTCTTTGTCAATAAACTCTTTTCTCAAACTGTACAGTTGTGAAAATATGTGTGTGTAGTAGCAGAGTTTACCGAAAACAGTATTTAGACCATCTCAAAGTGCATAAAATCCACAATCTAAAGTAGTAAAAACTGGTTACCTAAACTCTCATGTATAACATAAAATCTGATTTTATATCTAAACTCTGTATTACTGATATCCTTTCATTTGGATATGTCTTTTATTTTTCACCCCCTTAATTTATCTATTTTTTTATTTTTTTTATTTTTTTTTTTTATTTTTTTTATTTTTATTTTTCCAGTAATCAGTGGTTGGCACTAGTCACCAAAAATCAAAGATTTTAGCCCTTATTTCATACAATAAGTTCCTGGATCGTCCTAGGCACAACATGATCTCAAAGGAATTTGTGCTCTGTTTGGCATCTTTTGAATTTGAGGGTGTATTATTTGAAATTAATAATCAGAGTTTAGACTTTTCATCAGTAAATATAATTAACTTATGAGAGAAAATGCAAACAGCTAATACAGACTCAGTGTATAGGATCAATAAACTAAGAGATGCTATAAATATTTAGACAGTATCATGCTGTGTTAGCTTACTGCACTTTTTTGAGATCAGAGTCTATACAACTCTTAAGGATTCACAGTTACTTACTGAGAATTATGCTTCATACAAATTTCTTCATTGGTCCATATGTTTCAGACAAAATTACAATCAGAGTATAGCATTTAAACTGTAATTATTAGAGTATGACCAACAGAGTCTATCTTCAGAGTATGCTTTCAGAGTATGACTAACACTTCACAGAGTTTATCATCAGAGTTTAACATGCTGGTTCACATAACAGTTAACACATGCAAGGAATCATGAGCAACAAGAATTAAACATGTATAAATTTTGAGTCTGACCCGTATCTCTAGTCAGAACCAGAGATCATTCCAAGTTCATTTACCAATCTTGTAAAAGTAGCTTCACTCAAAGGTTTGGTGAAGATATCTGCAAGTTGTTGGTCTGTAGACACAAAATGAAGCTCAATATTCCCTTCTTCCACATGTTCTCTGATAAAATGATATCTTATGCTGATGTGCTTGGTCATGGAATGCTGTACTGGATTTCCTGTCATAGCAATAGCACTTTGGTTATCACAGAAAATAGGAATTTTAGAGTACCTTAACCCATAATCCAGCAATTGATTCTTCATCCATAAAATCTGTGCACAACAGCTACCAGCTGCTATATACTCTGCTTCAGCAGTGGATGTAGAAATTGATTTCTGTTTCTTACTGTACCAAGAAACCAATCTGTCACCTAAAAATTGACAGCTTCCACTTGTACTTTTTCTGTCTATCTTACAGCCTGCAAAATCTGCATCAGAGTAACCAATCAACTTAAACTCTGATTCTCTAGGATACCACAAACCCAAGGTTATGGTGCCTTTGAGATATTTGAAAATCCTTTTTACAGCTGTTAGATGAGGCTCTCTAGGATCTGCTTGAAATCTTGCACAAAGACATGTTGCATACATGATATCAGGTCTACTTGCTGTAAGATACAGTAAAGACCCTATCATTCCTCTGTAGTTAGTCATATCTACTGAGGCTCCTGTGTCTTTGTCAAGCTTCGTTGCTGTAGCCATGGGAGTTGTTGCAGATGAACTATCAAGCATACCAAATTTCTTTAGAAGATTTCTGGTATACTTTGCTTGATTGATAAAAATCCCATCATCTGTTTGCTTGACCTGTAAGCCTAGAAAATAACTAAGCTCTCCCATCATGCTCATTTGATACCTGGATTGCATAAGCTTTGCAAACTTCTTACAAAGTTTGTCATTAGTAGATCCAAAAATAATATCATCTACATAAATTTGAACTAAAAGCAAATCATTACCAGAATTGAAATAAAACAAGGTTTTATCAATTGTACCTCTTGTGAACCCACTTTCTAAAAGAAATTGAGCAAGAGTTTCATACCATGCTCTTGGTGCTTGCTTTAGGCCATATAATGCTTTGTCAAGCCTGTAGACATAATCTGGATGCTTGGGATCTACAAATCCTGGTGGTTGTTCAACAAATACCTCTTCTTCAAGCTTCCCATTGAGAAAAGCACTTTTCACATCCATCTGAAAGACTTTAAACTTCTTGTGTGCAGCATAGGCCAGAAAAATCCTTATAGCCTCCAGTCTTGCAACTGGAGCAAAGGTTTCATCATAGTCAATTCCTTCCTGTTGTGAATAACCTTTTGCCACAAGTCTAGCCTTATTCCTTGTAATCACACCATCACTGTCAGTCTTGTTTCTGAAAACCCACTTTGTACCTACAATTGATTTGTTCTTTGGTCTAGGTACAAGTGTCCAGACTTCATTTCTTTCAAATTCATTTAACTCTTCTTGCATTGCTGTTATCCAATTAGCATCTTGAAGAGCTTCCTCCACTTTCTTTGGTTCAGTTTGAGACAAGAAAGCATGATACAGACACTCATTATTTGTTGCACTTCTGGTTCTTACACCAGCATCAGGATCTCCAATTATGAGATCAGGTGTGTGTGCTTGTGTCCACTTTCTTGCTGATGGTAAGTGGTTTCTTGCATCACTGTTGGATCCTCCCCCTTGATCCATGCTCTCCTGATTCATATGTTGACTTTCTACATTCTCTGAGGCTCCCCCTGAATTTGATGACTCAGAGTTTGAATTGTCAGAGTTTGAATCAGTTTCCTCAACTGACTCACTTGCTGTGTCATGTTGAGCTTCTTCACGCTCCCCCTCAACTGGTTCTCTATTTTGTTCAATTTGAGAATTATCAGTTTCTCCAGTATTTACCAGTAGAGGTTCAGAGTATGCTTCGTCAGAGTTTGTCAGCCCTGCTTCATCAGAGTTTATATCATCAGAGAGTAGATCTTCATTTTCAAAACGTAGTTGATCATATCCATCCTTGTCTTCAAGTCCAATTATTTTCTTGTCATCAAATGACACATGTATGGATTCCATGATCACTTTAGTTCTTAGATTGTAAACTCTGAATGCTTTTGTTGACAGTGGGTAGCCAACAAAAATTCCTTCATCAGCTTTTAACTCGAACTTTGTCAACTGTTCAGGATGAGTCTTCAACACAAAGCATTTGCATCCAAATATATGAAAATATTTCAAATTTGGCTTCTTATTTTTCACCATCTCATATGGTGTTTTCCCATGCTTGTTGATCAGTGTAGCATTTTGAGTAAAACAAGCAGTTTGAACAGCTTCTGCCCAGAAGTATGTTGGTAATTTTGCTTCTTCAAGCATAGTTCTGGCTGCTTCAATTAAAGTTCTGTTCTTTCTTTCAACTACACCATTTTGCTGTGGAGTGCCAGGTGCAGAAAATTCTTGTTTCACCCCTCTTTCCTTGCAGAAAGCTTCCATGATTGAATTTCTGAATTCAGTTCCATTATCACTCCTTATTATTTTGACTTTGTGCTGTGATCCTTTGTCCAGTAGATTTACATGATCCATTAGAATTTGAGCAGTTTCATCCTTCTTTGACAAGAAATACACCCATGTATATCTAGTATATTCATCAACAATTACTAGAGCATATTTCTTTCTGCCCATTGACATTATATTCACTGGTCCAAAAAGATCAACATGTAGAAGATGATAAGGTTCCACTACTGAAGATTCAGTTTTGCTCTTGAAAGATGACTTCCTTTGTTTGGCCTTTTGACAGGAATCACATAGGCCATTTAGACTGAGTGTTGATTTTGGGAGTCCTCTTACAAGATCCTTTCTTATCAGCTCATTGATGTTGTTCAAATTGAGATGAGAGAGCTTCTTATGCCAATTCCAACTCTCTTCATTTGACATTCTTGCAGTCAGACACACTGTTTTTCCATCAGAGTTTGTTACCAAACTTGCTTCATAAATATTGTTGCGCCTGTGTCCAACTAGAACAACTTTTCCAGTAGATTTACTGATAACTTCACAGTATTCACTATGAAAATCTACATGGTTTCCTCTGTCACAGATTTGACTCACAGATAACAGATTGTGCTTGAGTCCTGAGACTAGAGCTACATCAGTGATGATGACACCTCCAAGATTAATGTTGCCATATCCCAGAGTATGTCCTACGTTGCCATCTCCATAGGAAACTTTTGGGCCATCCTTCTCCACAAAGTCTGATAGCAGGGCTTTATTTCCGGTCATATGTCCTGAGCATCCACTGTCCAAGATAAGTGTGCTCTCTATTATACCCTGCAATCACAAACAAACACTAAGTGTTAGTTTTAAGGATCCAGACTTGCTTGGACCCTTTGCCTTTCTTAACAGTGTTAGCTTTTGCAGCGGAATCAACTTTCTCAGAATTTAAACTAACATTGTCAGATTTTACACTAGCAGAGTTTGCTCTAACCCACTTCAAGTTGGGTTTTAGCTCATAGTAATTATGATAAATTGCATGATAACTCTTACATGTGTAAATGGAATGCCAAGTGCTCCCACAATGTTTACACAAGGTCTGTGGTTTTATTCTAACATAATCATTCTTTACTTCTGAAGTAGAAGGTAAAGAATTAATATGCTTGTTCTTAGTGCAAAATCTAGCAAGATGATTAGAACTACCACAACTGTAACATGTTTTCCTTAAAGCACCAGCATTAGGCAAATAATTATTTCTATTGTTTATGCCTATTTTTCTATTCCTATTTCTCTTGGACCCTTTAGGTTTCATGGCAGACTTAACCTCTTTGAGCTTATGTTTAAACTGTTTTCCTGTCATTAAACCAACATTAACCTGTTTTTCACAGACTCTTATTGGTTCTTTAACAGCTTCTAACTCAACAGGCTTCTCTGTTTTAGATTCAGTATCTACTTGTTCAACACAAGTTTCAACTGGCTCCATAACAGTTTCTTTCACAACTGCAGATTTTAACTTTTCAGATTCAGGAACAAATGTTACAGGAGTCGAATATGAACTTGTGAAAGCTCTAAACTTAATTTTATCTTGAAACCTAAGTTCATCTTCCTCACTGTATCCTAAACCTACAGCATCTGTTTGAAAAACTTGATGTGTATCTCTGCCAGAATTAGTCCAAGTTTTAATTATTTTTCTTTCTTTCTCTAAATCAGATTCTAGTTGCCTATACCTTTTAAGCAACTCCTGTTCCACATAAACAGCATCATCTCTTTCTTTTTGAGTCTGCTTCATATTCTCAAGTTCTCTTTCAAGAAACTTGTTTCTTTCTTTAAGACTAAGATTCTCAGATTTAATCCTTTCATTCTCTAAAGTCTGATCCCTATAACTAACATGTATGTTCTTAAGATAAATTCTTAATTCAGAAATATTATCAGTATCATACGCATAAGTAGTTAGGGGTACCTTATTTTCTGATGATTCAGTCTCATCTTTGACAGTTGCCATAAGAGCATAATTTTCTCCATCATCAGAATCTGAAGTATCTGCCCAGTCTTTGCCTTTAGAGACGAGTGCTTTTCCAGTTTTTCCTTTCTTGCACTCTGGAGCATAGTGACCCATCTCTTTGCACTTGTAGCACTGGATCTCAGATTTGTCCTTCTTTCCAGACTTGGTATCTTTTCCATCAGACTTTCTGAAATTCTTCTTCTCAGAATTTGAATCTCTCCTTGAGAATCTTTTACCCTTCTTGAAGTTCTTGAATCCCATCTTCTTGAAGGTCTTCACCATCAATGCCGCCATTTGCATCAAGTGTTCTTCATCATCCTCAGAGTCAGAAGCTTCAACAGAGTTTGAGTCATCATCAGAGTTTGATGACTCACTTTCAGATTTAATGACTAAAGCCTTTCCCTTGGCTTTCTTCTTTGACGATTCCTTCTTTTCAATGGGCTTCTCCTCAACTTTGAGAGCAACAGATTTTGTCTTCTTGCTTGATCTTCTGTTTCTTTGATCTATCTCAAGTTCGTGAGTCTTTAACAAGCCATAAATCTCATCAAGATCTGTATCTTCAAGATCATAATTATCTCTTATTGAGGTCGTCTTCAGATCCCATTTTTCAGGTAGAGATAAGAGAAACTTGAGATTTGACTCTTCAAGATTATATTCTTTGTCAACCAGAGACAGATCATTCAGTAATTTACAAAACCTGTCATAAGTCTCAGTCAAGGTTTCATTAGATCTTGAATCAAAGTGCTCATACTCCTGTGTGAGTATTGTCTTCCTGTTCTTCTTTATAGCAGTGGTTCCTTGACACCTTACTTCCAAAGCATCCCAGATTTCCTTTGCCGTTTTGCAGCCAATTACTCTGTTAGACATAACATTATCTAAAGCACTGTGGAGTAGATGTCTAACCTTTGCATCCTTTGCAATTGATGAGATGTCTTCAGGAGTATAATCTTTCTTTTCCTTTGGAATCAGTGTCTGTTCTTTATCACCAACAGCAGGAGATAATTTAGTTGGCTTATGAGGACCATTATTGATTCTGTCAAGATATTCTGGATCTGTAGCCTCCAGAAACATGGTCATCTTCACCTTCCATATTGGATACTCTATTGGCCTGAGAATTGGAACCCTGATAGTTTCATATCGACTCACAGAATTTGGCTTAACCTGTTCAGCCACAGGAGGAACTTGATTTTGATTTTCTTCAGACATGATTATTACTGTGTTTTAATCGTAAAACTGTATATATTAAACAGCCTTGGCTCTGATACCAATTGTTAGGCCGAATACACAATATAATCAAGTATGTATGAGAATAACAATAATTAATAACACTGTTTATGAATCAATAAAACTGTAATCTTATTAACAGCTTCTCTCTTTATGATGTTAATGAATCATAAAGAGCTTCTAGGTTACAAAGAATAATATCTCAATGATCGCATCCCTTCTAGGGATAACCTATCTGTGTTTATATAGTACACAGCTACATACAATCCTTCTCTAATTGATATTCCTACAAGTTAGCTATACAATTCATATCAATTAAGGATTGCTTCTTATCTTCTATCCTGTTTCCTTAGCTGTATCAATATATTCTGCTTCTTTCCATCTTCAGAATGTATTGCTTCTAGAATCTTCAATTCTGCACCGACAGCTAATTCAACTATCACCTTGTCAGACTTTAAATAAACTCTGACCGGCTTCCTTTAAACTCTTCACCCTATCAGAGTTTAACTAAACTCTGATTGGCTTCTGATAAACTCTTGTCAGTACCTGTTGCTTAAACACTGATAAACAAACATTAGCAATTATATCTAACATTGAAAGTAGTACAAAGTCTGATAGAACTGAAAATGTCATAGTGAAGCATGCTTTTGTTAATACTGATACTGACAAAGCAAATCCTGATGGAGTAAATCCTGTCAGGACTGCTAAAGTCAAAAAGTCTTCTGCTGTTAAATTTAATAAAATGCATGAACAAGGAATCCAACAAGTGTGGGTTCCTAAACATTCTGACTAGTGTTTTATTATTCTGATGCAGGGTAAAAAGAAAAATGTGTTAGTCATGGATAGTGGATGTTCTGTGCACATGACTGGAAACAAAGCCCTGTTATCAGAATATGAGGAAAAAGCTGGCCCAACTGTGTCTTATGGAGATGGCAACATTGGACAAACCTTGGGATATGGCAATATAATCATTGGAAATGTCATCATTGAAAAAGTAGCTCTAGTGAAGGGACTAAAACACAACTTGTTGAGTATTAGTCAAATCACTGACAGAGGTTATCATGTCAATTTCTATTCCACACATTGTGAAGTAGTCAGTAAAGCAACAGGGAAGATAGCACTAACTGGCTACAGGCATGGTAACATATATGAAGCCAACATTCACTCAGATACTGATGGCTCCCCTACATGTTTCATCAGTAAAGCTTCAGTAGATGAAAGTTGGAATTGGCACAAGAAGCTTTCTCATCTCAACTTCAGCAACATCAATGAGTTGGTTAAGAAAGAGTTAGTAAGAGGATTACCTAATGTCTTATATACACCTGATGGACTCTGTGATGCATGCCAAAAAGCAAAACACAGAAGGACATCATTCCAGAGTAAATCAGAATCCTCTATTGAAGAACCATATCACATGCTACATCTTGATCTGTTTGGTCCAGTCAACATCATGTCCATCAGTAAGAAAAGGTACACTCTTGTAATTGTTGATGAATATTCTAGATTCACCTGGGTGTATTTTCTGCACAGAAAAGATGAAACTCCTGAAGTTCTGTTGGATCATGTGAGGATGATTGAGACAACCACAAAGTACAAAGTCAAGATTCTGAGAAGTGATAATGGTACTGAATTTAAGAATTCAAAGATGGAAGAGTTCTGCAAATACAAAGGAATCATTCAACAATTCTCTGCTCCTGGCACACCTCAGCAAAATGGAGTAGTAGAAAGGAAGAATAGAACTCTTATTGAAGCTGGCAGAACTATGTTGGAAGAAGCTAAATTACCTACATATTTCTGGGCAGAAGCAGTCAACACAGCATGCTATACACAAAATCTCACATTGATAAACTGGCATGGTGTCACTCCTTATCAGTCAGTCAAGGAGAAGAAACCAAGTCTGAAGCATTTGCATGTGTTTGGCTGTAAATGTTTTGTTCTCAGAACTCATCCTGAACAGCTAGGGAAATTTGAAACAAAGGTTGATGAAGGAATATTCATAGGTTATCCTACATCAAGAGCCTTCAGAGTTTTTAATTTGAGAACAAGAACTGTCATGGAGTCAATACATGTATCTTTTGATGATAAGAAGATAACTGGAATCATTGAAGACTCGCATGATAGATTGTTATTTGAAAATGAAGCTTCCAAGGAACCTGAAGAAAGTGAATCAGATCCTGTCAATTCATCAGATACTGATGGGTCACCAAATCCTGATGACTCACCAGGTACTGATGGTGCTAATACTGATGATGCAAACAACAGTGATACAACTAGTAGTGCTAATGTTGAGGGGGAGCAACGGCATTCAACTACAAGTTCAGAGTCAACTCAATCATCAGGACAGAATTCTTCAGATACTGATTCGAGTGAAGATCCTGATAACACATCAGGAGGGCATATCAATAATTCAGGGAGAGCTTCAAATCAATCAAATTCTTTCAATCAAGATAACACCAATCCAGGGGGAGCATCTTCTTCAAGAAACAATTTGACACCAGCAAGGAAATGGACAAAAGATCATTCTCCTGATTTGATAATTGGAGATCCTGATGCAGGTGTTCAAACAAGAAGTGCAACTCAGAATGAATGTCTATACAATAACTTTCTATCCAAGGAGGAGCCTAAGAAAGTTGAAGATGCACTTAAAGATGCTGATTGGGTTACTGCAATGCAAGAAGAACTGAATGAATTTGAAAGGAATGAAGTCTGGAAACTGGTACCAAGACCAAAGAATAGATCAATTGTTGGTACAAAGTGGATTTTAAAGAACAAGACTGATTCTGATGGAGTCATTATCAGAAACAAAGCTAGACTAGTTGCAAAGGGGTATTCCCAACAAGAGGGAATTGACTATGATGAAACTTTTGCTCATGTTGCGAGACTAGAAGCCATCAGGATATTTCTTGCTTATGCAGCACATAAGAAATTCAAGGTTTTCCAGATGGATGTTAAAAGTGCTTTCTTAAATGGTGAACTGGAGGAAGAAGTTTATGTTGAACAACCTCCTGGTTTCATTGATCCTACATATCCAGATCATGTCTACAGACTGGATAAGGCACTTTATGGACTAAAGCAAGCTCCAAGAGCATGGTATGAAACCTTAGCTCAATTCTTACTGGAAAGTGGATTCAAAAGAGGTGCAATTGATAAAACTCTATTTTATTTGAATCATGGTAAGGAGTTGCTGTTAGTTCAGATTTATGTTGATGATATCATTTTTGGGTCAACAAACAATAAGCTGTGTGAAAAGTTTTCCAAGCTTATGCAGTCAAGATATCAAATGAGCATGATGGGAGAAATGAGTTACTTTCTGGGTCTTCAAGTTAAACAGACTGATGAAGGGATTTTTATTAATCAGTCTAAATACACAAGGAATTTACTGACAAGGTTTAACATGCAAGACAGTACTCCTGCTTCAACTCCCATAGCTACAGCTACCAAACTTGATCCTGATCAAGGTGAAGAGGTAGATGTAACTCACTACAGAGGAATGATTGGCTCTTTATTGTATCTCACTGCCAGTAGACCAGATATCATGTTTGCAACCTGTCTATGTGCAAGATTTCAAGCAAAACCTAGAGAACCACATCTGATTGCAGTCAAAAGAATTTTCAGATATCTCAAAGGCACTCCTTCACTTGGCCTTTGGTATGCAAGGGAATCAGATTTTGGGTTGTGTGGTTATTCAGATGCTGATTTTGCAGGATGCAAAATAGACAGGAAAAGTACTTCAGGAAGTTGTCAATTTTTGGGTGGAAGACTAGTTTCATGGTTCAGTAAAAAGCAGAAATCTATTTCCACTTCAACTGCAGAAGCTGAGTACATTGCTGCAGGAAGTTGTTGTGCTCAGATAATGTGGATGAGAAATCAGTTGTTAGATTATGGCCTGTCATACTCAAAAATCCCTATTTATTGTGATAACCAAAGTGCTATTGCAATGACAGGAAATCCAGTTCAGTATTCTCTTACCAAACACATAAGTATCAGATATCACTTTATAAGAGAACAGGTTCTGGAAGGAACAATTGAACTTCACTTTGTTCCTACTGATCAACAACTAGCTGATATATTCACCAAGCCACTGCCTGAAGCTACTTTCAATAAGTTGGTAAATGAACTTGGAATGATGAATTTTGAGAATTTCTGAGGAAAAGCTACAGAGAGGAAATCCTGATAACTGTCAAATCCTGATGGTTATTCAGAAAGGTATGTATCTTTGATCAAATCCTGATAGGACTCAATCCTGACAGGAAATCAATTGGTCAAATCCTGATGTTCAGATATTGAAGCTGGTATAAAAACCAGAGGTTCTATGCTAATTTGTCATCAACACTCCTGGTAAACTCTGGACAATTAGATTATTACTTAGTCTTTGATTAAGTTTTCAGTCTTAATTATCAATTTCAATTTCATTATTATCAGAGTTTATTATTTATCATCTCTATATCACTATGAGTGTTACTAACAAATTTTGCAGGCAAGTACAGGAAGAAAACAATTGAGAAAATGGACAAATTTCATTAATACTTGAAGATACATTACACATGAAAAATGGAAATTACATATTTGTTTTCCTAGTCTATTTTCTACTCAGGAACTCGTGCTTTACAGATAAGCATGAACACGTGCCCTGCAAATTAGCATGAATGCTCCTGAGCAGCTTCACAGTCCATCAGGATTGGAAGATTTCTATGTCCATCCTTAAAGGACAAGAAGAGGAGCAGATGCACTTGAAGGTGGCTCGTCCCCGTGATCATCGGAACTTTTCCGTGCTTCCAACTTGCAAGACATACAAGCATCACGGATCTTTCTATTTCTCTCAAGCTCTCGCTCGAGTTCCTCATCATCTTCATCATCACCGTCTTCTGGCTCTTCTTCATCGACGATGACTAGGTTGTGAAGAGGATTCCAGTCAGGATCAACCTGCTGGAAGTTATGGAGAAGGACTTCAGCCATTGCGTTGATAAATGCTTCATGTTCCTGAGGGTCAGGAACAGGTTGTGGTTCTTCGTGCTCTGCAATCTCAGCCAGAGCCTCATCCATCTCTTGCCAGATTAATGCGAGATCATCATATTCTTCATCAGGTAAATCGTTTTGATTGTTGGCAGCCATTGAAAAACGAAGAAGGTGAAAGGTTTTCGTAAGTTTTTCTCTGGAAAGGGTTTGTGCTTTTAATAAATAAATGATGTTATGCTTAACAGTTCTCTTTTATAGAGAATGTGTATTAAGGGTGCAGGTCATTTCTACAATCTTGAGGAGACGGTTCAGTTTTCCATAAATATTTTTGCCTCGTTTGCTGGTAAGCGTGTTTTAATTTTATGACCATTAATTTGGTTATTTTTCTTAAACCAAAACGCTATTCAGGATTGTTAAAATAAATTTTGTTTTCTTAAATAAAATTTTATTTTAATCTTATTGAATATTTTTTTTCAATCCTGATATGGCAAAATATTTTGTGCGGAAATGCTTTTATTCCTGATGAGGTTAGGTTTTTCTTACATCAGAAAATGCCTACTCGTTATGGACTACTTTCTAATGCTATGGGGCAAGGCCCAACCCACCTTGTTCCTGACACAAGCATGCAACCTAAACAGTTTAAACAGTTAACAACCACCTCTACTGTCTCTCAAAAGACTTTAGTTGTAAAATCAAAGAAATCAGCTAGAACTGATGTGTCTGGAAGGCAATCAGGTTCAAAGGATTTTTCCTCTACACCACTCACTAAAAAGAAGATACAAGGGGGTGTACAAGGGGTCCTGGTGAAGAAAGCTGATAAGGTTGTTAAGAATGTTCCTGTGAAAAGGAAGTTAAGGTTGATTGATGAAAGTGATTCAGAGGATAACTTACCTATATCCTCTGTGATGAATGTGAACAAGGAAGTTGCTGATACTGCTACTAAAGCTGTGGTACCTTCATCAAAACCACAAAAGACAAGGAAATTATCAAAGAGCAGGTATCATATTCCTTTGACAGTGCAAATGAAGGATACTGATATTCAGACATCAAATCCTGATGAGTCATCTACTCCTGATGCTCTAGAAAATCCTGATGTTAGTATTCCTGATGCAACAACAAAAGTTGTCTCTATATCAGACTCTCCAGCCTCTCCATCTCAGTTTAGAGAAATTTCTTGGGAGAAGGTTTCTACAACTGCTTCCTTGGTTGGTCTTACACCTACATCAAAGAAAAAGAGGAATGCAGAAGAGTTAGTCTATCAGAGACAGAAGAAGCTGAAAGGATCAAGCCCACAAGAACCTGAATTTCAGAGTAATTCAGCAGCTACTGTTGATCCTGCCACACAAGAACCACTCAATCAAAGTTTGGGTGAAGACTTAGCTAGTGGAATGGTCACACAAGAACCATTTTCTCAAAGGGAGAATGAAGACATCAACATTCCAGCTACACAAGAACCATCTTCTCAAAGTGAAGATGCAGGCAAAGCTACAGCTTCTGTTGAAAGATTGGTCGAGAACATTGTCAATGAGGGAAGCACACAAGAACCTTTAGCTCAAAGTGTTGAAGCAGCTTCTGAACCTCAAGCTCCACAAGAACCATTGGTAGCAAATACTGATGCAAGCATATCAAATCCTGACGATGTTCATCCTGACGCTAGTGGTGCTCCTGATAATGAACCTATTTTGATACAGCCACTTCGTTCAAGACCAATGGATCATCCTATCTCAGAACCACAGGATAAACTGAAAGGTATTGCTATTCCTGATCCTGATATTACTCATGATACTGCTGATGATACTTCTGATGATAGTGATGATGATAATGAGAATCGAAAAGAGAAGGAACAGCTTGCTACAGCACTCAAAATTAGTCTTGGAACTAATTTTGGTTCATCAAGTACATATATGGCTAGCAATGCTTTCACTGGGAAAGATCAGAGACAAGATTTTTCTACTCCTTCCTTTGATCCTGCAGAGGCATTTAGACAGCATGAATGGAACAATTCATGGCACCAATCTGATGAATCTATCAGTTTTTCTTCTGCTATTGAACATGCCTATAATGCAGTGAAATCTATAGAGAATCAAGACTTGAAGAATCATCTGAAGGCTACTACTCTGTTATCCAAAAGCCTGAAAAGTGAGATTGATTCTATCAAGGGTTCAACTGAAAAAGTGAGGACTGATATCTTTAATAATTTTACAAAGGTGCCTACTACTTTACAACTAAGGGTAGTGGAATCCCAAGTGAAATCTGTTGTTTCAGAACAAACCTCAATCAATCAAAGAATTGATTCTCTGGATACTAAGGTAACTGAAATTCAAGCCTCTCTTTCCTTAATTTTGCAATTATTGTCAAATCCTGATGTCAAAAAGGGGGAGAAGGTTATTCAGACAAAATGTACACCTGATCTAGTATTAAGAAATAATGATGATGATACTGGAGATGATGGTGGTGACAAAGTGATACAAGGAGAAACTTCTGATGCTGTTGTTATGAAGACAATCCAAACTTCTCAAAGTCAAACAACACAGTCAACTCATGTTTCTGATTCTGGAGTTAAGACAGTAAGAACATTGGTGCAATCTCAGATCCTGACGGAAGATCAAATCCTGACACCTGGTCATGGACACATTCTTGCTACAATTCCTGAAGGTGATGAAGATGTAATTATTGATAATCCTGAAGATGCATCAAATTTATTCCAGAAGTTTTCTACAAAAGATGGCAGAATTGTTACTCTATATCACACTGATAAAAGAGTTCAACAATTATATGCAAGAAAAACACTCTCTACAACAAGTGAAGAATATCCAGATCTCTCACATGAAGAATTCTTGAGATTATAGAGAGAGACAATGGAAAGCTATACTGCTCCTGCTAGATGTAGAGGAAGCAGAGGTAGGAGAGGTGCTAGAAGAAGTAGAAGAGGTTCTTCAACTCAAACAGTACCTAGACAGACAAGGTCTAGAGGGTTAAGAATTGAAGAAATTCCTGAACCTATTCAAACTCTAGTAGTTCCTGACAGATCTACTTTTGGTGATGATGGAATTGTTGAAGAAGAACCAGAATTGAGAAGAAAGTCAAGTAAATCAACTCTCAGCAATACAAATCAAATTGAAGATTCTAATCCTGACAATATTCAAGATCCTGACGAATCTGAAATTCTGCAAGAGGTTGATTTGATAATCTTATCTACTGTTGTTGATTGTCACAACAAAGAAGTAGATGAAGAAGAAGAAGAAGCCAGAAGAAGAGATATTACAAAAAGAACATATGAAGATTTCAATCTCTATCTACAAAGGCTTAAAATTTCAAATGAAAGACAATGGAGAAATTCAAGCAGACAAGAATCTTTACTGGAAAGAAGCTATGCCTTTGAAAAGGAAAAGGATAAGAAGTGGAAACATATTAGCACATTAAGTTGTGATACACCTATCAATTTTCAGTCTGGTGGAATTATTACAAGCGCTTCAAGTGTTGTTGATTTATCTGAGATGGTTAGATCAAAAGCACTCTGGTTAAAGATGTTTTCGAATCCGAAGCAAATGTCAAGTAATTCAAGAGGAGGTATTGGACACAGGGATGCTGAATATCTGAATATGTCATATGTTGATCCTTACTCCTTAACTGAAATTGGAGGTAATTTAACTTCTGAAAATCTGAACAATTTATTAGCTGTTGATATAGTTATAGATTGTCATGATGGTTTTGAAAAGAAAGAAAAGCTTCTGTACTTCATGAAAGATGGTAGTGTGAAGATTCTATCTATTCAAGATCTGCTGATGAAAACTACACAGGAACTGAAATATGTTCACTATCTGTTAAGATGGAAGAACCAAGTGTGCAAAGTATGGGCTGACATGATTTTGTCAACTATAAGAAGAAGACTGGATGGAAATAGTAATTTCGATGGTAATTATATTCCCATGTACTTAAATCAAAGAGGTCAGGATGTGGAAATGCAAAGAGGTACTGCTGTTAAAGAAGTAACTTTTGGTATGACCCAACTTACTCTCAATCCTGATGGGAAGGAAATTGCTTATCTTTTGCTTGAAAAACACAGTCTACAGAAAAGCTCCATACAGAATCTCAGAGCAGCTATCTACCAGATTAATGAGGAAGATGAAGAACTCAGAAATCTTAAGGAAAGACTGATTCAAATTCTTGAAGAAAAAGAAGAAAGTTTATTATCCAACTTCTTGAAGATGAATCTGTTCTATCAAAAAGCTTAAAACAGATAAGTTATTTCTGAAGATACTTGTACATTTTGATACATGTTTTTGACATCATTGAATATTTGGAATCTATACTTTATTTCATAAAGTATGAGATTGGGGAGATTGTTAGATCAGAATTCAATGATCGTCAGAAGCTAGACTCAACTGATCAGGATTGCTGACGTCATCAGTATTGCATGGTCATCAGTATTTGATCAAGCGTCAGTATCTTATTGATCATCAGGATTCCTACTCAGACTATGATCAGGATTGATCATCAGAACTTGAAGCTGATCAGGATTCCTACTTCGAGTTATATTTGGAGTCTAGATAAACATGGAAGTTTATTCTATTTGTTCCTGGTTTGTAGAATGTAGCTATCGATTAAGGATAGGTTTCTATCTTTGTTATTGATTAGGACTTATCTTGTTATTGATAGAGAAGCTGTGTGCACTATATAAACACAGTCTTGGTTTCGATTTATGTATTCATTCGAGAGAGAACATAATCGAAGAGAAGCTCTTAAGAACAGAATTTCTTGAGAGAGTTTTTGTAAACTAGCAGCTCTCAAGAACATCAGAATTTCTTGAGAGAGTTTGTAACAGTTTTATATCAGATTTAATAAAGCTATTATCTTTCTTTTCATATTTGTGATATATACATTAAGAAGTCGATTATCTTACACTATTGTATTCAACCCCCCTTCTACAATAGATTATTACTGGGCAACAAAAGGAGAGGTTGAGTGTACCACCTTAGTAGGTGAAGGTGAGGGTGTGAGAGGTGTGAGCCATGGGGAGCCCATGATGAAAGAAAAGAGTGGAGAGAGAGAAGGGAGGAAGCAGCCATTGCTAGTGAGTTCATGGGGGTCAATGAGGGAGAAAGGGAACTTACTTTCCAAGAGCATTATCAACAAACTCTGGATAGTATTTCTCTGGATCCTGAGACCTTTACTCATCCTGTGCCAGCCTATCAAATTATGGCTCAGAAGGGCAATGTGGAGGCAGAGAGGTCACTAAACCTAATTCATACAACTGCATCAATGCAAAGAGCAAAGGATGCCTTGACCAATCTATCTCCAGGAGCTGCAGCTAGTGGTGACTTTGATTTTTCTGATGATGAGGACAACTTTGGTGACAATCTACAGGTGGCCACTACTTCACAGACTGGGACTTCTGTGGTGCCTCCTAGACCTAGCTGGCTTTCTCAGGATGGTCATGGAAGAATCAACCTGGATGCTGCAATCACTAGACAATACAAAGAAGCCTCCTTGGCTCATGAATCTGTTAGTGTTGAAAACAAGCCTTTCTACAAAGACATTATGGACTCTTTGGAGATTCAAAGGCTACAAATGTTGCAGACCATGATGGAAGCAAGGGACATCAAGGACTCTGTTGAGAACTTGAAGGATTCTACAGAAAGGAGGCTTGATGAGAAGCTTCCCCTTCTCACTGTATCCAAGATGAACAGGTTTTTCTCCAAGGAACCTGAAGTGTCCTCATCTTTGAAGACTCTTTCCTCTAGAGTGGACAAAGTAGAGGCTACACTTTCTCAAATGCAAAAGGAACAGGAGAAACAGACTCAACTCCTAACTCAGCTTTTGGCAGCTCATGGACTCCCTATCATCTCTCTTGATGATAACAAAAAGGGGGAGAAATCTAAGGAGCTTGATATACAAATCACAAAGGTTTTGGTCCCAGCCATTTCCTTACCAGAAGAGCCATTATCTATGGGGGAGTCAGGGAAAAACAAGCTTGATGGCATTGACCTAATTCAGCAAGCATCAATGAGGCTTCAGCTTGCGAAACAGATAAAAGACCAGTGGTCTAGCATAGATGCAAGGGTCAAGAAAATTGCTAGAACTTCAAAGACAAATCAGCCATCAACGGATCAAGCTACCTCTACAGAACCATCAACAAATGCAATGGTGATAGTATCAATGGAGCCACAGTTCAAGAGTTCATATGTTATAGAACCCCTTCAACATGGAGTCTTTCAAGATTCAAGAAGTGAGAGAGGGCAATCTTCATGCTTTAGGGATGTGGATGCAAGAGGGATATCTCCATTATCACATGCCAAACCCAAGGGCAAAAACATTGCAAGTATATTTTATCCTCCACCTAAGCCAGATGAGTTCAAAGTCCTAGGGAAGCTGATCATTGAAAGCAAAGAGAGCAATCATCCAAGCATAAGGAACAAAAGGGCCATCATCTACAGGGATAGCAAGGAAATTTGAATTTGGGTTGGTCACCCAAATTTTGCTAAGGCCAAAGCTGAAGAATCTGAAAGGGCAGCAATGCAAGCACTTACAGTTGCTCAATCACTTGAAGATGAAGAAACCCTACAGGAAGAAAAGGCTAAGGATGAAGCTAAGGAAGCTGGAAAGAAAAGGAATAGTGCAAGGCAACCAAAGGCTAGAGCTAAAAGGAATCTGAACTTTGATAAAGATGATTCCCAGGACACTGCTCAAGACTCTTCCACAACAATTGCACATCAAATTCCTGTTGATCCACCTCTTGAGGGAAAGTTGGCTTGTGATCCTGCACATCCTGTCAACTTTCATGATCAACCAATAATGCCAAAAGAGGAGCCTTTTGAATTTGATGATGCCTACTTTCCAAAGTTCCTATTTGAGAAGGATCAACCAATGAAGACAAAGAAAAGGGTTTTCAAGGCAAAGCCAGTGTTTGTGAGAAATCCACAACCTCAGAAACCCCCTGCAAATCCAGAGGACTGCATGTACATTGCTGACATCAGGGAAAAATCCAGTTTACATCTTGATATAGACAACCTGGTGGAAGTAAGGGGCATTGCAGCTTCTCAAAAATTGCCTGAGAGACTAGTTTTTGTATTCAAGGGTGGTAGAGAACAAGTGTGGCCTCTCTACAGAATTTTAGGAGAAGACTATCAAACACTACTCTCAGTGTTTAGATGCTTGAAGAAGGACTTTGGCTTCACCAAAACAGCCAAGTCTGAGGTGGTCTCCAAAATTTGTCAGATAAAGGCTAGCTGGAACAAGCCTGAGGCTCTTCCCAGGATTCTTAGAGTGCCCTCAACAGGAAAAAAGATCCATCTTCAACCATACTGGATGATGGAATTTAAGGACACGGACAATTGCAGAAGATTCTTCAGGATGGAAGACCAGCTGGATAAGGCATCTAATCAAACTCTAAAGTTTATGCAATCCATTCTTGGTGATCAAGATGAAGAAGAGAAAATCTTTTACAGAAGGCTACAGGTCCAAATTGAGGAAAACAACTCTAAGAGAGGGAAGAAGACTATGCCACAAAGAAGACACAAATGAATCATTTGCTCAGACTAGAGGAGCACTTTTGGGCATTAGTCTTGTAAGTCTTGTATTTTGCCTAAAACATTATGAAGCTTAATGCATTTTCTACTTTTGTAATTTATGATGTATCTGAGTGTTTTTGTTATCATCAAGTCTCTTGATTTATGGCTGTTATTCTATCAGTCATAAATTGGGGGAGATTGTTAGGAATATGTTGTTCTTGATGATAAACATAAAACACTTAGTATAATTTGTGTAAAGTAATTTGTAGCTGTCAACGGAATGGTATGCTTTGCAGCAATCCGTTGACAGGTAGCTCATCAACGAAATGAGTGATGTAGCAATGACACTGTACAATACTTCATAGCTTGATATGTAGTTTTGTTGTAGGTATTAGATAGGTTTTCTAAGTCATGTTGACTAAGTACTAGATAGGCAAAATAGGTTGGTTAATTGTAAATACATCATGCCTTGTAATTTTGCCTAAGCGAAGACCTGTCAACGGAATGAAGATTATCCTATCAACGGTATAGAGTTTACTCATCAACGAAATGAAGAATAAAGCTATCAACGAAACACATCTCCCTGCTATCAACGAATCATTATTGCTTTTCTGAATAGTTGACAAAGTGATAGTGACAGTTCTCTGACTGCTCAAAAGGTGATGTAGAAGGGTACAGTGAATTGGAAACCATTAAAATGGACATTGGAAATAAGGAAACATCCCAGTTTCCATTTGGGTTCTTGGAATGAACTATTAAATGCAAAAGACAAGGATAATCAAGAACCACTGGACAAAGGGATGAAAAGCAAACTATTGGCGGTTACTCATTGTACTTTTAGTGTAGCCAAAAATAGAGTTGTAAACTTGGGCTTATATAACCAAGTGTAGCAGTTACTTTAGAAATAAGAGAAGAAAAACAAATAGACTGTATTAGCTATCTTTGAAAGCAATCTTCTCTACATTCTTGTAACTGAGCAGCTGTGTACATCTTTGTATCACAGATTATTTCCGCAATAAAAACACTTCAGTTGGATCATCAAAAAATCCAACTGAATTATTTACTTCTTGTGTTTGTTTATTTAATCAGTTCAGTTTTAATTATTTAATTTTAAGTTCAAGAAAATATCTAGAATTGTATTCAACCCCCCCTTCTACAATTCTGTTAGGTCATTTGGGATTAACATCTTTAGGAGACTTGCATGCAATCACTTTGTTGGACATGACAACATCAAGACTACTGTGCAGGATGTTCTTTATCTTTGGTTCTCTGAGTACATGAGCTTTTTCTTCTGGAGTCCAGTCACTCTTGGCCTTGACCACATAATGTTCAGGTACAGTGTCTGTTCGTTCTACAATCCTTGTAGGAATATGTTAGATATAATTGCTGACGTTTGTTCATCAGTGTTTAAGTACCAGGTACTCATCAGAGTTTACTGGAAGCCAGTCAGAGTTTATTAAAGTCTGACGGGGAGAAAGTTTACCTTAGCTGTCGGTGCTAATATTAAGATTCTAGAAGCAATATATCTTGAAGATGGAAAGAAGCAAGATATATTGAGACAGATAAGGAAATGGAACAGAAGACAGAAGCAATCCTAATTTGATATAATTTGTATAGCTAATTTATAGGAATATCAATTAGAGATTGATTATGTAACTGTGTACTATATAAACACAGATAGGTTAACCCTAAAAGGGATGCGAATACTGAATACATTATTCTTGTAACCTAGCAGCTCTCTGCGATTCTTTAACATCACTGAGAGAAGAGTTATTTATATAATTCAGTTGTTGATTCATAAACAGTGTTCTCAATTGTTATTATCATACTTATATTGGTTATATATTGTGTATTCGGCCTAACAATTGGTATCAGAGCCAAGGCTGATTAATATATACAGTTTATCGATCCAAACACAAGTATAATCATGACTGACAACTCTCAGGAAGGTTCAAATGCAGGTTCTAATGCTCAGAAGGTTCAACCTACTTCTGTGAGTCGATATGAGACTATCAGGGTTCCAATTCTGAGACCAGTTGAATATCCAATATGGAAGGTGAAGATGACTATGTTTCTGGAAGCCACAGATCCAGAATACCTTGATAGAATCAATGATGGTCCTCATATGCCAACTAAATTGTCTCCTGTTATAACTGGTCAAGAACAAAAGACTGTTCCAAAAGAAAAGAAAGATTTGACTCCTGAAGATATCTCATCAATTGCAAAGGATGCAAAGGTTAGACATCTACTCCACAGTGCCTTAGATAATGTTATGTCTAACAGAGTTATTGGCTGCAAAACTGCCAAAGAAATTTGGGATGCTTTAGAAGTCAGGTGTCAAGGAACAAGTGCTATAAAGAAGAACAGGAAGACTATTCTAACACAGGAATATGAACACTTTGACTCTAGATCTGATGAAAGTTTGACAGATACATATGACAGATTTTGTAAATTGTTGAATGATTTGTCCCTGGTTGATAAAGAATATGAACTTGAAGAGTCAAATCTCAAGTTTCTTCTATCCCTACCTGAAAGATGGGATTTAAAGGCGACAACAATCAAAGACAATTATGATCTTGCAGATACAGATCTTGATGAAATCTATGGGTTGCTTAAAACTCATGAACTTGAAATAGAACAGAGAAACAAAAGATCTGGAAAGAAGACAAAATCTGTTGCTCTTAAAGTTGAAGAAAAGCCTGTCAAGAAGGAATCATCAAGAAAGAAAACCAAAGGAAAGGCTTTAGTCATTAAATCTGACAGTGAGTCATCAAACTCTGATGATGGCTCAAACACTGATGATGAAGCTTCTGATTCTGAGGATGATGAAGAAGAGATGATGAGAATGGCTGCTTTAATGGTGAAGACCTTCAAGAAGATGGGATTCAAGAACTTCAAGAAAGGAAAGAGATTCTCAAGGAAAGATTCAAATTCTGATAAGAGAAATTTCAGAAAGTCTGATGGAAAATATACCAAGTCTGGAAAGAAAGACAAGTCTGAGATCCAGTGCTACAAGTGTAAAGAGATGGGTCATTATGCTTCAGAATGCAAGAAAGGAAAATCTGAGAAAGCACTCATCACTAAAGACAAGGACTAGGCAGACACTTCAGACTCAGATGAGGGAGTCAATTATGCTCTCATGGCAACTGTTAGATGAAGCTGAGTCATCTGGAAACAAGGTACCCCTAACAACTTATGCTTATGATACTGATAATATATCTGAATTAAGAATTTATCTTAAAAGCATACATGTTAGTTATAGGGATCAGACTTTAGAAAATGAAAGAATCAAATCTGAGAATCTAGGTCTTAAAGAGAGGAATAAATTTCTTGAAGAGAAACTTGTTAACATGCAACAAGTTCAAAAGGAGAGAGATGATGTTGTTTATGTTGAACAGGAGTTGCTTAAAAGATATAGGCAAATAGAATCTGAGTTGGAAAAAGAGAGGAAAGTAATTAAAACCTGGACCAATTCTGGAAAAGACACACATCAGGTTTTTCAGACAGATACTGTAGGTTTAGGTTACTGTGAGGAAGATGAACTTAGGTTTAAAAATAAAGTTAAAGTGAAACCACAACTTAAACCTGTGAAATTTGTTCCTGAATCCAGTAAGCTAAAGTCTGTAGTTGTGAAAGAAGCTGTTATGGAGCCAATTGAAACTTGTGAAAAACAGGTTAATATTGGTTCAATAACAGAGAATAAGATTGAGATAGAAGTTGTTAAAGAACCAGTAAAAATATGTGATAAACAGGTTAATGTTGGTTTAATGACAGAGAAACAATTCAAACATAAGCTTAAAGAAGTAAAGTCTGTCAACAAACAGAAAATGTTTAAGAAAAATAGGAATGGAAAAGTAGGCATTAATAAAAGAAATGATTATATGCCTAATTCTGCTGCTCCTAGAAAAACATGTCATAGTTGTGGTAGTACTAACCATCTTGCCAGGTTTTGCAAGAAGAACAAAGATATTAACTCTTTACCCTCCACATCTGGAGTAAAGAATGATTATGTTAGGGTTAGACCACAGACTTTATGCACACACTGTGGGAGCACTTGGCATTCCATTTATACTTGCAAGAGTTATCATGCTATTTATCACAACTATTATGAGCTAAAACCCAACTTGAAATGGGTTAGAGCAAACTCTGCA
Organism: Heracleum sosnowskyi; assembly: GCA_030848705.1. Lineage (NCBI taxonomy): Eukaryota > Viridiplantae > Streptophyta > Magnoliopsida > Apiales > Apiaceae > Heracleum > Heracleum sosnowskyi. The sequence continues at coordinate 19,573,032 of CM061237.1, forward strand.
AGTGTAAAGTCTGACAATGTTAGTTTAAACTCTATTGATAGTGATTCCGCTGCAAAAGCTAACAATGTTAAGAAAGCCAAAGGATCCAAGCAAGTCTGGATCCTTAAATCTAACACTTAGTGATTGTTTGTGATTGCAGGGCATAAAAGAGAGCACTCTTATCTTGGACAGTGGATGCTCAGGACATATGACTGGAAATAAAGCCCTGTTATCAGACTATGAGGAGAAGGCTGGCCCAAAAGTTTCCTATGGAGATGGCAACATAGAACGTACTCTGGGATATGGCAATATCAATCTTGGAAGTGTCATCATAAAAAATGTTGCTCTATTCATTGTTGATGAGTACACTAGGAACACATGGGTGTACTTCTTAGCAAAGAAGGATGAAACTGCCTCAATTCTAATGGATCATGTAAAACTACTGGACAAAGGATCACAGTACAAAGTGAAAATTCTAAGGAGTGATAATGGTACTGAATTCAGAAATTCTGTAATGGAAGCTTTCTGTAAGGAAAGAGGAGTGAAGCAAGAATTTTCTGCACCTGGAACTCCACAGCAAAATGGTGTAGTTGAAAGAAAGAACAGAACCCTAATCGAAGCTGCCAGAACAATGCTTGTTGAAGCAAAATTGCCTACTTATTTCTGGGCAGAAGCTGTTCAAACTGCTTGTTTTACTCAAAATGCAACACTAATCAACAAGCATGGGAAAACACCATATGAGATGGTGAAGAATAAGAAGCCAAATTTGAAGTATTTTCATATTTTTGGATGCAAGTGTTTTGTGTTGAAAACTCATCCTGAACTGTTGACCAAGTTTGATTTAAAAGCTGATGAAGGAATTTTTGTTGGATACCCATTGTCAACTAAAGCATTCAGAGTCTACAATCTGAGAACTAAAGTGATCATGGAATCTATACATGTGTCATTTGATGACAAGAAAATAACTGGAATAGAAGATGAAGAATATCATGATCAACTTCGCTTTGAAAATGAAGATCTATACTCTGATGATGTAAACTCTGATGCAGCAAATCCAACAAACTCTGACGAAGCATACTCTGATCCTCTACTGGTAAACACTGACGAATTTTCTCTGACAGAACAAAATAGAGAACCAGTTGAGGGGGAGCGTGAAGAAACTTCAGAAACTTCTCAAAGTGATGACTCAAATTCTGAAAGAGAGTCAAATATAGAATCAAACAGAAACTCTGAGTCAAGCTCTGAAAGTTCAAATACTGAACAGTCCAATTCAGGGGGAGCCTCAGAGAATGCAAATAGTCAAGAAGAAAATCAGGAGAGCATGGATCAAGGGGGAGGATCTAATAATGAAGTTAGAAGCCAATTACCAACAACAAGAAGGTGGACACAAGCCCATACACCTGACTTGATAATTGGAGATCCAGAAGCTAGTGTGAGAACTAGAAGTGCTACACATAATGAATGTCTGTTTCATGCATTCTTATCTCAAACAGAGCCCAAAAAAGTGGAAGAAGCTCTTCAAGATGCTAACTGGATAACAGCAATGCAAGAGGAGTTAAATGAATTTGCGAGGAATGAAGTCTGGACACTTGTACCAAGACCAAAGAACAGATCTATTGTTGGTACAAAGTGGGTTTTTAGAAACAAAACAGACAGTGATGGAGTGATTACAAGGAATAAGGCTAGACTTGTGGCAAAAGGCTATTCACAGCAGGAAGGAATTGACTATGATGAAACCTTTGCTCCAGTTGCAAGATTGGAGGCACTAAGGATTTTTCTGGCCTATGATGCTCACAAAAAGTTTAAAGTCTTTCAGATGGATGTGAAAAGTGCTTTTCTCAATGGGAAACTTGAAGAAGAAGTGTTTGTTGAACAACCACCAGGGTTTGTAGATCCCAAACATCCAGATTATGTCTACAGGCTTGATAAGGCATTATATGGACTAAAGCAGGCACCAAGAGCATGGTATGAAACTCTGGCTCAATTTCTTTTAGAAAGTGGGTTCACTAGAGGTACAATTGACAAAACCTTGTTCTATTTTAACTCTGGTGATGACTTGCTGTTAGTTCAAATCTATGTGGATGACATAATTTTTGGGTCTACTAATGACAAACTCTGCAAGAAATTTGCCAAGCTTATGCAGTCAAGATATCAAATGAGTATGATGGGAGAGCTTAGTTATTTTCTAGGCTTACAGGTCAAGCAAACAGATGATGGGATTTTTATCAATCAAGCAAAATATACCAGAAATCTTCTCAAGAAATTTGGTATGCTTGATAGTTCATCTGCTACAACTCCCATGGCTACTGCAACAAAGCTAGACAAAGACACAGGAGCTTCAGTAGATATGACAAACTACAGAGGAATGATAGGGTCTCTTCTTTATCTCACTACAAGCAGAGCAGATATCATGTATGCAACATGTCTTTGTGCAAGATTTCAAGCAGACCCCAGAGAGCCACATCTAACAGCTGTGAAGAGAATTTTCAAATATCTCAAAGGAACCATAACTCTTGGTTTGTGGTACCCTAGAGAATCAGAGTTTAAATTAATTGGTTACTCTGATGTAGATTTTGCAGGCTGTAAGATAGACAGAAAAAGCACAAGTGGAAGCTGTCAATTTTTAGGTGACAGATTAGTTTCTTGGTACAGCAAGAAACAGAAATCAATTTCCACATCCACAGCAGAAGCAGAGTATATAGATGCTGGTAGCTGTTGTGCACAGATTTTATGGATGAAGAATCAATTGCTGGACTATGGATTAAGGTACTCTAAAATACCTATTTACTGTGATAATCAAAGTGCTATTGCTATGACAGGTAATCCAGTACAGCACTCTATGACCAAGCACATCAGCATAAGGTATCATTTTATCAGGGAACATGTGGAAGAAGGAGATATTGAGCTTCATTTTGTGTCTACAGACCAACAGCTTGCAGATATCTTCACCAAACCTTTGAGTGAAGCTACCTTTACAAGGCTGGTAAATGAACTTGGAATGGTCTCTGGTTTTGACTAGAGATACCGGTTAGATTTAAACTCTATACATGATAGATTTTATGCTCATGGTTCTTTGCATGTGTTAACTGTTATTTGTACCAGTATGTTAAACTCCGATAGTAAACTCTGTCGGTCAAACTCTGATGTTAAACTCTGATGTTAAACTCTGATTGTGATATTGTCTGAAACATATGGACCGATGACGAAATCTGTATGAAGCATGATTTTCAGTAAGTAATCATGAATCCTTCTAAGTATTATAAATTCTGATTACAAAATGTGCAGAAATTTTACACAGCATGATACTGTCTCTATATTTATAGCATCTCTTAGTTTATTGATCCTATACACTGAGTCTGTATTAGCTGTTTGCACTTTCTCTCATAAATTAATTGTATTAACTGATGAAAAGTCTAAACTCTGATAATTAATTGCAAATATTTCACCCTCAAATCAAAAGATGCCAAAAAGTGCACAAATTCCTTTGAGATCATGTTGTGCCTAGGAAGATCCAGGAACTTATTGTATGAAATAAGGGCTAAAATCTTTGATTTTTGGTGACTAGTGCCAACCACTGATTACTGGAAAAAAAAAATAATAATAATATTGAAGGGGGTGAAAATAATAGAAATATCCAAATGAAAGGATATAAGAAGACAGAGTTTAGCTAAATATCAGATTTTATTTTATACACGAGAGTTTGGGCAACCAGTTTTTACTGATTTATTTTGTGGATTTTATGCACTTTGAGATGATCTAAATATTCATATTCAGTAAACTCTGCTAATTCACACACAAATACTCACACCTGTACAGTTTGTGAAAAGAGTTTATTTATAAAGGAGGAGGATTGGTAAACACTGATGAGTTGTGCACTCTACGCTGAGGTAATTTTCTTTTAATCTCTGATGATTAAAATTAATTATTTGTTTCAGACAGTTAACAATTTTGAGAAAACATTCTTGAAAATAAAAGAGTATGATTGGTAACAGTTCTAATTTGTATTAAACAGAGGAGAGAGGTTGAGTGTCTAGAAAAGTGTAAAAGGCGGTAATTATTGTTGTTTTTACTGCGCATGCGCATTGGAAACTGCCAATTACTGCTGTCAGTCATTGCATGTGTGCCACGTGTCCCACTCACACAATTAACGGAGTAAGACAGTTGTGTATTAATGATTAAAAACTGTTCAGTTTTTAATTTTAAATTACATATTTAAACAATACACACACATTCGTTTAAACCTTTCACATCTTACTCCAATTCACATCTATTGTCACACACACATATTCACAAACACCTTTCTACTTTCAAACTCTTTCGAAGCTTTTGCACTTGATTCTCTGTTATTCTCTCAAATTGTACTAATGGCCACTACAGCTTTTGTTGTTTCTGGGTTAGAATTTGTACCAAACAACTACGCAGCACCACTAAACACTGCCAATGCACCAGAGGCATTTCACATGATACAAAAATTTCTTGCTCAGTCAGCGATTGGGCGTGCTCTAGTCGAACCAACTAAACTTTCTGGTTCGCAAATCAAGGCCTTCTGGGAGACTGGTATGTATGATGATGGTGGTGAATCAGGTAACCCATCAATAATCTTTGAATTTGAAGAAGCAGAGTATGTAATTACTTCTGGTACCATTCGGGCTGCAATGGGGTTTCCTGAGTTCTCTTCATATACCATTGGCATGGGTGACAATGATTTGCTGAGGATGATGAGAGAGATTGGGTATTCTGGGCCCTTGACTAAGATTGGACAGTTGAAGCGACCGTTCTTAAGGAAGGAGTGGAGCTTCTTCTTTGATTGCATCACAAGAACGTTCGGAAAGAAATGCACCAACTGGGATGCTATTCCCACAGACAGTCTGCAAATCGGGTATTCTCTGTTATATGATAATCATTTTGATTTTGCAAGACTTGTCTTAAATAATTTAGGGGAGAAAATGACAGAGAATAGAGGGGTAGTATACTTTTCTAGATTTTGTCAGCTTTTATTCTCTTACTGTGTTGAAGGGGTAGATATAGTTGATGAAGATGTCATTTCTTGTTTTAAATTACACAAGAGGATATTCTCTGATCTTATCAATAAAGATGTTAAGAAAGGGGTTATTGGAGATTTGTTACTGCCTGCATCTGTGCAGCAGTTTGTCAATGATCAAGTTAATCCCCCAACACAAGTTCTTTTTCAATCAGAACCCCAACCTGAACCTCTACAAACAGAGCTTCCTCCATCAACATCTGTCAAACCTAAATCCAGTGGCAGGACTAAGCATGTTGGTACTAAACCTGCAAGGTCTGTTAGACCAACTAATGCAGTGGGGGTGTCTAAGTCTAATGATGAGCCCAAGGGTCATTATAAGAAGAGAAGAGCAAATAGACACAAAGCTAATGATGAAGATGATGTTGAAAATAAAACTCTTCACAAGAGAAAAAGAAGATTGGTATCAAATTATCTTTTTGATGATTTGGATGAGTCTACACCAGACACTGAAGCTGTCCAGCATGAAGCTCCAGAAGATTTTGTTGAGGATCCTGTTGTAAATACTGCTAATGAGGACAGGGTTTTTGTAAACACTGAAGCTCCTGAAGTTATTGTTCAGGAGGCTACTGAAAATATTGAAGCAGTCACTGTGCCTAACATGGCAAATGCTGATTCAGAGGCTGAAATTTTTGAGCAAGATATTTTATTTGCTGATCTTGAAATGGATGCAAATGTTGAAGCACATCCTAGTATCAGTGTTTGTGATACTGAGGATGTGGCAGCTGATCAACCCACCCAAATTATAGATGAGTCCATTGCAACTCATACAGAGATTCTTTCTGTCAATAATCCAATTCCTGAAATAGGTGAGGAGGTTGATCAGGTAATTGAAGCTGCTATAGGGAAATTTGATGAAGCTATGGCAGAGACTCTGAAAGAGACTACTGTTCAAACAGAAGAAATTGTTGCAGAGTCTGTTCCTGTAGAAACAGAGATTCTTGTAAACTCTGAGATTCCTGAAGCTGCTCAGATAAATGCTGAGGCTACTGCAGACAATGTTGAAGAAATTGCAGAGCAGATAGCAGAAAATGTTAATGAAGCACGAGTTGATTTTGATAATGCTGATCACACTTCTGTAAACTCTGATCATGCAAACTCTGAGATTAATCCTGAACTTTCAAACTCTAATAGTCATGAGTCACTACCTTTTCTAAGGGATCCTACCACAGAGTCTATCAAGGAAAACCAAAATGCAACTGGCGCTCATTTTAGAGAAATGCATTATGCTAACTGGTCAGGAGCAGACTACATTTTCTCTACACAAAGGGCTGCTGATTTTGTAAAAAAGTCTGCTGAAAAACTTTCTAATCCTGAGTTGTTATCACATTTTAAGGCTACCATTGTTCAAGTCAAGTCATTGCATCATCGCTTTGATGAGACTCACAAGGTTGTTCTTGGATTGAGTAATGACATTGCTCTTAAGGAGTTAGCATTGAAGAAAGATAGAGCTCAATTTACATCTCTGGTACAGGATCAAGAAGAAATCAAACAGAGGCTAACCAAGGTTGAAGGAAATCAGGCTGAAATATCTACTAAGATTGACGCTATTGCTGCATCACTTGAGTTGCTGACATCAGTTTTTATTCCTGATGATGTCAAAAAGGGGGAGAACGTACCTAAAGACAAATGCAAAAGGACTCCAACTTTGAGACTGAGGGATGATTCTAATGATGGTGGAAGCAAGGAAGCAGAGAAGAGGTCAAAAACTATTCAAGAGCAAGGAAGACTTAGGTCAAACTCTGCTAGACAGACAAACTCTGAGAGGTTAAAGTCTGGTGGTCAATCTTCTTCAAGACTTAAGAGTCTAGTGATTTCATCAAATCCAACTACTGATGAAGAGATTGCTGCTAAGCTTTTCATGGAAGAACATGGTGGTGAAGCTACAATGGAAGATATAGATGCTGAAATGAAGCTTCTTGCTGAAGAACACCAGAAAAAGATTGAAGCTGGTACTTATAAGAAGAAATCTGTAAAGGCTCCTAGGTTAAAAGAAAAAGGAATTATTATCAAGGAAAATACTCAACATAGTATACAATACACAAGGAGGCCTACAGTAAATGTTTCTGGAAAAGGAAAAGGTATACTGGTAGAAGAAGGGCAGTTACCAAAGAAGAATTATTCAACCTCTGACGTTGCTCAAGTTGAATCAAGGATAAATAAATCAACATCTGACGTTGCTCATGTTGATATTTCTACTAAAGTTGTGACAACCTCTGACAAGGCTCAAGTTGTACAAACTCAGCTAGCTCCACAACTCCAAGGTTTCTTAAGACCTGTACTTTCTGAAACTCTGACGCTAGAAGCTGTGGACTTTTCTCAAACCAGGACAGTACTTGGAAAAGAATCTTATGATAAGTCTGGTTTAGGTTCACACATGGAGAAGAGAATAAATAACAGACCTTTAGATCAAACATCACTGGCAGAACCTGGTGTTGGGGTATCTCAAGAGAGCCTTGATAAACTAGAGTCTGTACAGATGGTCTACCATAGAGGATTGAAGAAAGAGGTTCTGTTATACTTTATGTCTGATGGAAGAGTTTACAGAGTAGGAGAAGCTGATGTTCAATTGAAGCTATGAGAAGAGCTTGAGTATGTTCTATATCTTCTCAAAATCAAAAATAGAAGTACTCATGATGCTGCTCTAGTTCTAAGAGATAGGATGATGAAATCCAAAGTTCTTCTTGGAGGAGGTGTTTCAAGTGCATATATTCCTAAGTACAAAGATGCTTATGGAAAGATTGTTGAGATGAAGAGAAGCAGTGCCAAGTTCAAGACAGCACTGGGAATAAAAGTCTTGGAGTTCAACTTAGAGTCTGACAAATCTTACTATATCCGGCTAGGGAATGAAATGAGGAAGAACATCATTTATTCTCTAAGAGCTGCTATCTACCAGACTGGAGAAAGTGATCCAGAGCTTAAGGAATTAAAAGAAATCATGGTAGAAGAGCTAGAAAAGGCTGAAAGGAGGCTTCTCATCGATTATCTCAGGACAGTGCCTGATATTGAAGAGATTAAGTAAAGTCTGACTGTAAGTTTTTATAGTTTTCTGTTCTAAGTTAAAGTTAAAGTTAAACTCTATTATATTTAAACACTGCATTTGTTATATGTTTTGACATCATCAATTATCTATTTAACTTGTACATCTTCATTATGCACAAGTTGGGGGAGATTGTTAGATATAATTGCTGACGTTTGTTCATCAGTGTTTAAGTACCAGGTACTCATCAGAGTTTACTGGAAGCCAGTCAGAGTTTATTAAAGTCTGACGGGGAGAAAGTTTACCTTAGCTGTCGGTGTTAATATTAAGATTCTAGAAGCAATATATCTTGAAGATGGAAAGAAGCAAGATATATTGAGACAGATAAGGAAAGGGAACAGAAGACAGAAGCAATCCTAATTTGATATAATATCAATTAGAGATTGATTATGTAACTGTGTACTATATAAACACAGATAGGTTAACCCTAAAAGGGATGCGAATACTGAATACATTATTCTTGTAACCTAGCAGCTCTCTGTGATTCTTTAACATCACTGAGAGAAGAGTTATTTATATAATTCAGTTGTTGATTCATAAACAGTGTTCTCAATTGTTATTATCATACTTATATTGGTTATATATTGTGTATTCGGCCTAACAGAATATATGGTCCATCACGAATTCTGTCCAGATAGTCAGGATCCATAGCCTCCAGGTACATTAACATCTTTACCTTCCATGTTGGATATTCTGATTTCTTCAGGATGGGAATTTTCATGCTTTCATACTTAGTTGTCGACATCTTAGATCGTATCTGATTCAAATTAAATCAGTTTGCTCTGATACCAATTGTTGCCCAGTAATAAACAATTGTAGAAGGGGGGTTGAATACAATTGTATAAGATTCTCGACTTAATAAGATATGAATCACAAATATGAAAGAATGATAACAGCTTTATTAAATCTGATATAAAACTGTTACAAACTCTCTCAAGAAATTCTGTGTTCTTGAGAGCTGCTGGGTTACAAAGATACTCGTGTATGCGATTGATTATGTTCTCGTACATAAATCGAAACCTAAACTGTGTTTATACACTACACAGCTTCTCTATCAATGATAAGTCCTAATCAATTACAAAGATTGAAACCTATCCTTAATCGATAGCTTCATTACTACAAACCAGGAACCGACAGAATAATCTTCCTTATTTAACTAGACTCCAAATATATCTCGAAGTAGGAATCCTGATCAGCTTCCAATACTGATGATCAAACCTGATCCCAGTCCTGATATTCATTCTGATCCTGACGACCATGCAATCCTGATGATGTCAGCAATCCTGATCATTTGAAGTCTAGATCCTGACGATCATTGAATCATGATCTAACACCTTGCAACTTAGTTTCATTAAGAAAATCTTCCCGCTGAACGATGTTCACCTGATCGGCATGAGGAATTCTGTGCTTTGACCACTCAGCTGCCAAAGTATTATCACCCATGATCGAATTAGAATCACAAATGCCCCATTCAGGTTTGAAATCAGTGATGGAAGAACCGTCCGGATTCCGCCTTTTCTTCTCCGCATTCTGGCCATGAGATAAGAACTCGGGAATCTTGGGCTCGGAAGGGTTAGCTTCCTTTAACCTCTTCTCGATTATCTTTCGAGAGACCTTGCCTCCCGTCCCAAGATCCAAATCAATGATTCCCGAAGCTGAAACACAAAATAAGACAAGTTTCATAATGAGAACATAAATAGTTCAAATAAAAACAAAGGCATAAAGTGAAATTACCCTCTTCACTGACTGAGCTAAGTCCAAAGGCCCTGAGATTGAATTCTTTTATTATGGCCCTGTAATTGATCCACCCCTTTATCTTTACCATGCTCTTTTAGTTGCAACAGCTCACTCGGGAAAAGCTTCTTATCAAACTTTCCTGGATCACTAACTTGGCAAAATTGGCGCCTAAAAAATCTGCCACAATTCCCTCTTCTCCAACGAACAATGATAAAATTCCTTCTCCAGTTAAGATTAGTTTCAGGACAAGACAATATATCAAAGATATGAGGCACCCCGGGGCGGTGTTGGATATTTACCCAACCCATTTGAGTCTTTGCACTATTCCGAAACAGAAAGATACTCCTAAATAAGGGAATACTAAAGGGATAATCCCTCTGAAGGCATAGTACCATAAACAATGAATTGCGATCCATGAGTTAGGTTTTAACTGGCAGGGGTTGATCTTAACTTCAGCTAGCAAATGAATTATAAAATCATGTAGGGGAAATTCAAGGCCCAATTTAATAGCATCTACGTAGACAAACAAACATTCTGGACTCCAATTACATGTTCTGTCACCCGGCTTGGGAACAACAACCTCAAAAGGGGGACTAATGCCATCTCTATTGGCTATTTTACGAGCCTCGGTCTCGTCTACGAAGGAGAGATATAAATAAGAATCCAGCTCCGAATTATATGGGAAAGCATCTCCTAATTCCTCTAACAATTCTGGAATAGAATAAATTCTACGCTCTAAAACAAGAGGAGGGAAGAATGACCTTTTCCTAAAGATCTAGCAGTAATTCTGGCAGCAACATCTTGTTGTGAACTCCCAACCATTTTGAATCTCCAAGATCAAAAGTTGAGAAATGATGAACTCAATGAGTAAAATTTCAAGAACAACGCTTGATCTTCAATGAAAAATTTCTGAAAAGCTTCCTCCAATCTTCAAATCTTCAAAGTTTCAAGTATGCAGAACAAACACTTGAATTCTTGACAAGAAAAACTCAAGAACACTTCAAAAACTTGAGTGATTCATCCTAAACTACTAAGAACTTGAGAGAGTGTTTGTGATGGAAAAATTTTGTGAATAAGAAATGTGAATAAGAAATGTGAATAAGAAGTATACTTCTACAATCCTTATATAGAAAGCCTAACAGGTTAATTTAACCTGCAATAGCAGGTTAATTTAACCTGCAATAGCAGGTTACAAGTAAAAAAAGAGGAGGAAAATTTTAAATTTTGAAATTTTAAAAATGGCTCCTTATCCTTGGAGGGCAAAGAGAGGGGGAAATTATAAATTTTGAAACTTTAAAAATGGCTCCTTAGTCTTGGAGACCAAAAAGAGGGGGAAAATTGAAATTTTGAAGTCTAAGAAAAGGCTCCATAAATAAAAAGAAAAACAAATTTCGAATGAAATTATTCGAATGAAAGGCAAAGAAGTAACGATTGAAATGGAAGTCAGCCCAATCAGAAATTTTCAATCGGAAAAAAAAGTTCCGATTGAATATTTTCGAGAGAGAGGCTAATTGGCCTGCTTTGAAAAGTACCGATTGGTACCCGAAGTTTCTGATTTTTTTACAAAATGCCCTAGGCGTCGAAAAAAAAAATTCCTATTGAAAATTTTCGAGATAGAGGCTAATAGGTCTGCTTTGAAAAGTACCGATTGGTATCTGAAGTTTCAGATTTTTTACAAAAAGCCCCTGGAGCCAGAAATACAAAAAAAAAATCCAATTGGAAATTTTCGAGAGAGAGGATAATTGGCCTGCTTTGAAAAGTACCGATTGGTACCCGAAGTTTCAGATTTTTTACAAAAAGCCCCTAGAGCCTGAAATACAAAAAAAAAAAATCAAAAATCGAATTTTCAACTGGAACTTTTCGAGAGAACCCACAAAACGCTCCAAGTGAAGTAGCTAAGTTGGTGGGCCCCGCAATTTCGATTATTTTTTAAAAAGAAATCTGAAAATTGCTAATAAATAGCAAATAAATTATTTAAAAACTCAGAAAATTCTTGAAAAATAAGAAAATAAAAATTTAAATTATTTCCTTAATTTTGAAAAATATTATATGCTGGTTAGCACTATTGAAATGTTTCAAAAAAAATTTCTGAAAATACCGGTGGATACAATAAAATTCCTAAAATATTAGGAAAAATATGGAAAAATACAAGAAAAATTATGGAAATATTTTCTACAATAAAAAGACCCCGAGTCTCGAAAATGATCAATATAACTTCTATGAAAACTCGAAAAGTTTTCCTAGAAGTTGGGGGGCAAATGATATGGGCTAAAAATAACCCTAAAGACATTATTAATGACACATTAATTAAACCTGGATTAGTCCATTAATTAGGCCCAATTGATGGGGCCCAAAAACCTAATTAATTATTAAATTCGTGATTAACTAAAAGGATGATTATACAGTCCATTAAATGTGTCCAACTTGTGACCTACATCTACTAGAAGTAGTCTTTAGAGACACCAAACCCTAAAAGGAGTCAGCTTCCTACAAACTAGGATTCACAATATTGATCTAAGAGGGTGACTTGGCCCCCAAGTCACCTAATTCTACCTTAAATGCAAGGCTCTCTACGCCTATATAAAGGACCTGATTTTTGAATTAGAACTACATTTTTGGCTTGTTCTCAATTACGAATTGAGATACGTACGCATCTTGTGAGGACCGATTCAGTCACGAAACACGAGAACAGTCATTAAAGCTCGAAAGCTCTCAAACCCTAAGCATTAATTACATCCTAGTTTTTATTCCACAACAACTTACATTTTAAATTTTTTTTACAAAAATTCCTTCTTTTTTTAAAAAAAATGTCATGGGCAAACTCTTTATTTATTTATTTTAATACTTTTAATTACTAAATTTTAAAACCTATTTTAATACTTTTAATTATTAAATTTTAAAACCTATTTTAATGCTTTTAGTTATTAGAAAAGTTTACATATTTTAACATGTCTGCTTATATTTTTTTAAAAATGCAATTAATAAATATATTGAAAGATAAATAATAGAATAACAATTATTAAACATAATTCGTGCATTGCACGGGTTTTAAGCTATTTTATCTATACTATATTATTAAAGCCGAAATATTGAAAGTTTTGATTTTCGGTTTTCGGTCTTTTATTCTATTTAATAAATAATAAAAATATACAAATATAGTAAGTAGATGATTGTCTTTTATAATTAAAATATATTTTTTCCTAACAAAATCTACTAATTTTCCAAAAATATCATGACAATTATCTTTAAATTAAAATATATTATCTTTTATATTTGTTATCACTAAGATCTCTGTTTTCCAAAAATATGAGGTGCAATCCTAACTTAATTATTTTAAAAATTATTTTAATACTCTATTTAATAAATAATAAAATAATATAAAAATAGTAACTAGATGATTACCTTTTATAGTTAAAATATGTTTTTCTAACAAAATCTACTTTTTTTTTCCAAAAATATCACGGGCAATTACCTTTAAATTAAAATATATTACCTTTTATATCTGTTATCACTAAAATCTCTTTTTTCCAAAAATATCAAGTGCAACCCATACTTATATATTTTAAAACCTATTTTAATACTTTTAATTATTTAAAAAAAACTTACCTATTTTAACAAGTGAACGTATTTTTTTAACAAATGCAATTAATATAATTAAAACACATATAAAAATATTACGGGCAGTTACTTTTTTTTTATTAAAACATGTTAGTTATTCTATTTGCCCTTATTAAAAAAACTTACTTAATTTGACATGTCAACGTATTTTTTTAATAAATACAATTAATATAATTAAAACACTTCTAAAAATATCACGGATAATTACTTTTTTTAATTAAAACATGTTAGATTTTCTATTTGTCCTTACTATTAATATTATTTTATTATAAAATAATATTAATAATACCTCATTTATCTTCCTCAGCCCCATCTGTATTTTTTTATATTTTTTTATGTTTCAATTAATATTTAAGGTTCTCATTTTATAATTTATCATATTAATTTTTACTTTTACTTTAAGATTTTGGTTCACATTAAATTTTTTAGTTTATTATTTTTTAAGGTCCGTGTCTTGCATGGGTTATAGGCTAGTTATTATATATTTATAAACAATTGTCTTTTTCAGCTAAAACACATTATTTATTTTATATTTTCTAACTAAAATAGTCATCTTCTAAAAATAACACGAACCACATATATATAGAACGATAATATATTATGTATAATTATTAATAAATAATCAGTTACCTATTTCAGCTAAAACATTTTAGTTGTTTTATATTTTATAACTATTGACCTTCAAAATATAATACAGAAAACATATATATATTAAAAGATAATATAATTTTATATAATTATTAATAAATAATTAATTACCTTTTTTAACACATTACCTATTTTATATTTTTTAACGAAAACAACTCATCTTCCAAAAAATAATACGGGTACCTTTTATTTAAAACGGTAATATTATTATATTAAACTTATAAATTTTATGTTTTGTTATAATTTATTATGTAACTTTCAATTCATATAAAATAATTAATAAAAAATAAACTTGATATTATAATTATTAATAACTACATAAATTATTAAGCACATCTCTATTATATTATTATACCAAAACTCTGAAAATACAAACTAATCACGAACAAACACAAACACCTACGTGAAATCAACATCGAATTCAAGAACCACATATGAGTAGAACTATTCAAATTTTAAAATCATATCCATGAAAAGTAAATATAAATATAAAAAATTGAAATATTAAACTAGAAAAAATATAATAAATTTAAAATTCAATTGTGCATCGCACGGGTTTTAAGTTAGTATGTTTTATAAAAATTATATCACTTAAAACTTGAGCAAAAAGTTTGATTTTAAATTTGATCCTGCACTAGAACCATTTTAGATAATTTTGATTCTGTTGTAGAATCATGCCTTTACATTTCATAATTTTCAATGATTTTTGAATGGAAAAATTTGTAGGATCTCATTTTTGATTTACCAAATTAAAGTTTGTAATTATATTTAATTAAAAATATGATAAATATATGTATTAAAAAATAAGAATCGTTAAACTATAAAATAAATAGATGAGAATATCCTCAGATGTTTGAACTCTATCAACAACATATCAAATATAAAAATAAATATTTCTATCTCTAACTATATTAAATAAAAGTTCAGAGTTTTGGTCTAAGGCACGATAGTACTACAAAAAAAAGAATTATTGGATCTTAAAATAAATATATGAGAACCGTTGAATATAATGTCAAGTAATATTTTATATTTAAATGGATAATTTATTTTTTCAAAAGTTCAAGGTTCGAAATTCGTCAACAATATATTAAAAAAATTGTATTCGAGAATTATAAATATTAATAAAATTAAAATAATTATGAATACTATAAGAATAAAAATGTAAATTAATATAATAAAAAATATTAAAAAGTATTCGTGCATTGCACGGGCTATAAACTAGTACTATCTTATAGACGAAACATTAAAAGTTTTGGTACCTGTTTGTTTTGTACAAGTTTTTTGGTACGGTACTTACCTTATTTAATTCTTTTACTTAATTACTCTTAATTTTGGTACTTTGTGTTTTATTTAATTACCCCTACTTATATGTAAGAGAATATTATTAAATAGTAACATTACATATTTGTAACCAATTACTTTTTTTAAGGTAAAACACACTAACTTTTCTATTTTTTCTAACAAAATTCCTTTTTTCAAAAAATAACACGGGTAATCACCTTTTTCAACTAAAACATGTTACTTTTTCTATTTTTCGTACTAAAATCTTTCATTTTCCAAATATCACAGGCAAATCCTTATTTATTTTTTTAAAACAAATTTTAATACTTTTAATTATTTAAAAATATTTACCTATTTTAGCATGCACACTTAATTTTTTTAATAATGTAATTAATAAAATATTAAAATCTATACTATCTTATAATAGACAAAACATTAAAAGTTTTGGTACCTGTTTTTTGGTTCGATACTTGCCTTATTTAATTATTTTTAACAAAATATTTTTATTACTATCTTATAATAGTTGATACATTAAAATTATTTTTTTTGGTATTCGATCATTTATCCAGCTAATTGCGTTTTATAATTAAAACATAATTTTTTCTAATAAAATCTACTCCTTTTTCCAAATATATCACGGACAATTATCTTTTTTAATTAAAACATATTACCTTTTTATATTTGTTCTCTCTAAAATCTCTTTTTTCTCAAAATATCAAGTGCAACCCCTAGAGCTATATAATAGATAAAAATTAAAAGTTTGGTTGGTCGGTACTTCATGATTTTACTTAACTACCCTTACTTATTTATAAAAAAATTATTAAATTATGTTTTTACTTAATTATCTTTGTTTATTTATAAAAAATATTATTAAATAATTAAATTACCTATTTATAACCAATTACCTTTTTCAGCTAAACAAATTACTTTTTCGATTTTTTCTAACAAAATCTAATCATTTTTCAAAAATATCATGAACAATTACCTTTTTTTTAAACTAAACATGTTACATTTTCTATTTTTCCTTATTAAAACCCCTCCTTTTTCCAAAAATATAACAGACAAACCCTTACTTATTTATTTTAAAATCTATTTTAATCCTTTTAATTATTTAAAAATATTTAACTATTTTAGCATGCCTACATATTTTTTTAACAAACATAATTAATAAAATAGTAAAAATTAAATAATAAAACAACAATTAACAATCCGTGCATCGCACGAGTTTTAAGCTACTATTATTAAAGACGAAATATTAAAAGTTTTGGTACCTGTTTTTTGGTACGGTAGAGTACGGTACTTGCCTTATTTAACTATTTATTTATTTTTTATAAAAAATTATATTATAATCAGTACCCATTCAGTTAAAATACATTATTTTTCCTATTTTTTCTAACAAAATCCCTTTTTTTTCTAAAACAATTCCCGACAATTTCCTTGTTAGGCCGAATACACAATATATAATCAAGTATGTATGAGAATAACAATCAAGAACACAGGTTTGTAAATCAACAAACTGAATTATATTAAATAATTCTCTCTTAGTGATGTTAATGAATCACAAAGAGCTACTAGGTTACAAGAATAATATATTCAATGTTCGCGTCCCTTCTAGGGATAACCTATCTGTGTTTATATAGTACACAGTTACACAATCCTTATCTACTTGATACTCCTATAAATTAGCTATACAATTATTATCAATTAAGGATTGCTTCAGTCTTCTATTCTGTTTCCTTAGCTGTATCAATATATTCTGCTTCTTTCCATCTTCAGAATATATTGCTTCTAGAATCTTTATCTTTGCACCGACAGCTAAGTCAACTATCACCCTGTCAGACTTTAACAAACTCTGACCGGCTTCCATGTGAACTCTTCACCCAGTCAGACTTTATCAAACTCTGACTGGCTTCTATATAAACTCTGATATGTACCTGTTACTTAAACACTGATGAACAAACGTCAGCAATTATATCTAACAATCTCCCCCAACTTGTTCATACCAAAATGTACAAGTTAAAAAGATAATTGATGATGTCAAAACATATAACAAATGCAGTGTTTAAAATATGTCAGAGTTTAATTTTAAAACAGAGTTTAAATTTAACTTAGAATAGAAAACATAAAAACTTACAGTCAGACTTTACTTGACTTCTTCAATATCAGGTACTGTCCTGAGATAATCAATCAGCAGCTTTCTCTCAGCTCGATCTAGTTCAGCAATCATATCCTTCTTCAGCTCCTTCAATTCTGGTTCATCTTCACCAATTTGATAAATGGCAGCCCTTAAAGAATAGATGCTGTTCTTGTTCATTTCATTTCCAAGTCTGATATAAAAAGCCTTATCAGACTCTAGATTGAACTCTAGAACTTTCTTATTTAGTGCAGTCCTGAATCTAGCACTATTTTTCTTCATTTCCACCAACTTTCCAGTATGATCTCTATACTTTGGAATGTAGACACTTGATACTCCTCCTCCAAGCATAGCTTTAGATCTCAGCATCTTTTCTCTCAAAACTTGAGCAACATCATGAGTATGTCTGTTTTTGACTTTTAGAAGATAAAGCACATATTCCAGTTCTTCCCATGATTTGAGATTAACATCAGATTCTCCAACTTTATAAACTCTTCCATCACTCATGAAGTATAACAAAAACTGCTTCTTCAATATTCTGTGAAAAATCAACTGAACAGATTCTAACTTATCAAGATTTTCTTGTGTAACCCCAATACCAGATTCTGCCAGTGAAATGTTATCTTGAGATCTGTTATTTATTCTTCTCTCTCTGTGTGATCCCAGTCCAGATTTATCAAAAGCTTCTTTTCCCAATACAGTTCTGGTTTCTGAGAATTTCACAGCTTCAAGCTTTAAGTCTTCAAGAATTTTAGGTTTGCTGAATCCTGGAAGTAGTGTAGATTTCTGTACAACTTGAGCAACGTCAGAGGTTGTCATAACTTTGGTAATAACATCAACTTGAGCAGCGTCAGAGGTTGATTTAGCTAATCTTGTTTCAACTTGAGCAATGTCAGAGGTTGAATAATTCTTCTTTTTCAGGTTAGGCTCTTCAATCATTACGCCTTTACCTTTATTAGCATTTGAACCACTAGGCCTCCTTGAGTACTGTAAACTCTGATCAGAGTTTACATTCTCTTTGATAACAATTCCTTTTTCTTTTCTCCTTGGAGCCTTGATAACCTTCTTCTTGTAGATTCCAGCTTCAACATTCTTCTTGTGTTCCTCAGCAAGCATTTGCTCTTCAGCTTGGATATCTTCAATTGTAATACCTTTTCCATGTTCTTCCATAAACATCTTAGCAGCACTTTCCTCATCAGTAGATGGCTTATCAGAGATTATCAAACTTTTATATCTTGAACCACTGGCAGAGTTTACATGTCCCTTTCCAGAGTTTGATCTTTTATCAGAGTTTGACCTTCTTGAAAGTAGTCTTCTATCATCATTTGATCTTAAGCTCTTTCCATCTCCTCCCTTGTTTCCACCATCATTACCATCATCCCTCCGTCTCAGAGTTTGAGTGTCTTTGCATTTGTCACTTGGTACACTCTCCCCCTTTTTGACATCATCAGAAAGTAGTACTGATGTCAACAATTCAATTGCAGTAGAAATTGATGTCAGTTGGGCAGACATAGCAGTCTGGTTGTCCTCAACTTTCAACAATCTAGAGTTAAAATTCTTTTGCTCTTTACACAAAGAGATGTATAGAGATTTGTCCTTTTGATGTGTAAGCTCTCTTGTAGCTATATCATTCCTTAATCCTGCAATCACCTTGTCAGAATCATCAAAATGATTGTTTAATGATTTGATTTGTACAATAGTTGCTTTGAGATGACTGAGAAGTTCTGGATTTTTAATCTCTTTGGAAGACTTTGTCACAAAATCTGCAGCTCTTTCATTGGAAAAGATAGTATCCTTGCTTGACCAATTTGAGAAGTACATATCTTGATAATATGCAGTAGTAGCTCTGTTGACTTCTCTTTCTTCTTCAGAGTTTGCGTGAATGTCAGACAGCTCTACTTGTATATCAGGATTGGAATGAGCGGGACTAGCTTCAGCATTGTCATCCTCTGCTTCATTCTCTGTAAGAACATTTTCTGCAATTCTTTCAGAATCATTAGAGTGTGCAGTATGACTAAACTCTGCTTGTTGAACAATCTCAACAACAGATTGTTGTAGAGCTTCAAGAACAAGAACATCCTCAGAGTTTGCAACAAACTCTGCTTCAAAAGGAACATTCTCTGTTGCATCCTTGTCAGCAACATCAGGATTTGCAGCAACAGTTTCTGTAGCTTTAGCAGCTAAAGTCTGATCAACTTCCTCACCTTTCTCAAGGTCAAGAGAAATAATTTCAGTGTGAGAAGCCATAGATTCTTTAAGTTGAACAGTATCTTGATCAGCTTCCAAACCCTCTGTGAAATGTGCAGAGTTGATAGAGAGGTTTGCTTCAACTTCCATATTAGCCTCCTGAACAATATTTTCAGGAGCTTCATCTGCAATCTCAACATTTGCTCTGTCCTCTGTGGGTATAGGAGCATTATTTGCAGCTTCCTCAACTACATCATCAGACTTTGATGTAGAAGCATCATCTTGAAGAACAGTCTCCATAAAAATTCTATCTGCAGGAACAGCTTCAACTTCTGGAATCTCAATTTCAATATCATCAGCAACAGTTGAAGAGATATTCTCAGCATTAAACAGATGTGCTGCTACCAATTTACGTTTTCTCTGATGAAGAGTTTCTTCATCAGTTTCACTGTCCTCATCAGCAATATCAGACTTTGGCCTATTGACTCTTCTTTTCTTCTGAGGCATATCATCAGCATTTGATGCCCCAGCTTCAGTGTTTATCTTGACAGACTTAACAGCCCTTACTTTAGATTTCTTCGACCTTTGTGGTTGAGACACAGAAGGTCCAGTTTCAGTTTCTACTAGCTGTTGTTGTTGTAAAGTGACCAGAAACTGTTGCACAGACTCAGGCAACATGAAGATACCAACATCTCCTTTCTTGGTGTCCTTGTTAGTAAGATCAGAGAATATACGTTTATGCAGTTTAAACGAGAGGATAACATCATCCTCTAATATCTCAACATTAGGACAGCAAAAATTGAAAATCAATTGACAAAACCTAGAGAAATAAACAACATTTCTATTCTCTAGCATTTTCTCACCAATATTATTTAAGACTAATCTAGCAACATCGAAATGACTGCCATAGAGAAGAGAATACCCGATCTGTAGACTATCCGTGGGAATCGCATCCCAATTTGTGCACTTCTTTCCAAAAGCCCGAGTAATGCAATCGAAAAAGAAGCTCTATTCCTTGCGCAAAAGAGGCCTTTTGAGTTGACCTATCTTTGACAAAGGTCCAGAATATCCTATCTCTCTCATCATTCTGACTAGCTCAGAGTCTCCAACAGAGATTGTGAATGCATTGAAATCTTCAAGACCCAAAGCATCACGAACAGTAGTAGGAGTAACAGCAAATTCATCTCCTTGAAACTCAAAAATGATAGATGGAGATCCAGACTCTCCTCCATTATCATAAGTACCTGTCTGCCAAAAAGTCCGAATTTGAGTCGCAGACAACTTCGAGGGTGCAGTGAGAGCATTGCCGATATCAGAGTTTGACAAGAAACTCTGAATCAAATGAAACGCCTCCGGTGCGTTCTCATTTGCTAAAGGAGCTGAGTAGTTGTTTGGGACAAATTCTAATCCAGAAGCAGTAAACATTGTTGTTGCCATTAGAACAGTTTAGAAGAAAACAAATAGAGAATAGATGAAAGTGTATGCAATGAAAGTGTTTGAGACAATGTGTGTGAGTAAAAACTTATGAAAAGTTGAGATGTGTAAAAGAGTGAACCGTTTATGTGTAGTGTATTTAAATAATAACTGTGAAGATTTAAAACTCAAACGTTTTAATCATTACTACACACAACAGGCGTCTTTGAAAAGTGTGTGAGTGGGACAGGTGTCAAACATGCATACACTGACAGCTGTATGTAACAACTTTCAATACACACGCGCAGTAAAAATAGCCATAATTACCGCTTTTCACACTGTTCAAAACACTCAACTTCTCTCTCTGTTTAATACAAATATGAACCGTTTGTTATCATACTCCTTTGAATTTCAAAACAAATGTCTAATCTCAAAATTATAAAATGTTCGAAACAAAGAAATTATCTTAACCATCAGAGATTAAAACAAAATTACCTCGGCATATTTCACACAATACATCAGTGTTCACCATTTGTCCTTCTCTGTCAATAAACTCTTTTCGTAAACTGTGCAGGTGTGCATAATTGTGTGTTCAATAGCAGAGTTTACTGAAATCAGTATTTAGACCATCTCAAAGTGCATAAAATCCACAAACTAAAGCAGTAAAAACTGGTTGCCTAAACTCTCATGTTTAACATAAAATCTGATTTTATATCTAAACTCTGTAAACTGATATCCTTTCATTTGGATATATCTTTTATTTTTCACCCCCCTTTATATATATATTTATATATATATATATATATATATATTTTATTTTTCCAGTAATCAGTGGTTGGCACTAGTCACCAAAAATCAAAGATTTTAGCCCTTATTTCATACAATAAGTTCCTGGATCTTCCTAGGCACAACATGATCTCAAAGGAATTTGTGCTCTGTTTGGCATCTTTTGATTTGAGGGTGAATTATTTGCAATTAATAACCAGAGTTTAGACTTTTCATCAGTTAATATAATTAATTTATGAGAGAAAATGCAAACAGCTAATACAGACTCACTGTATAGGATCAATAAACTAAGAGATGCTATAAATATAGAGACAGTATCATGCTGTGTTAACTTACTGCACATATTTGAGATCAGAATCTATATAACTCTTAAGGATTCATAATTACTTACTGAGAATTATGTTCCATATAAATTTCTTCATTGGTCCATATGTTTCGGACAAAATTACAATCAGAGTATAGCATTAGACTCTTACTATCAGAGTATGACCAACACTTGATGACTAACAGAGTTTAACATCAGAGTTTACTTTCAGAGTTTATGACACTGGTACTCATAATAGTTAATACATGCAAGGAATCATGAGCATAAAAATCAAACATGTATAGTTTTGAGTCTAACCTGTATCCCTAGTCAAAACCAGAGATCATTCCAAGTTCATTTACCAATCTTGTAAAAGTAGCTTCACTCAAGGGTTTTGTGAAGATATCTGCAAGTTGTTGGTCTGTAGACACAAAATGAAGCTCAATGTTTCCTTCTTCCACATGTTCCCTTATAAAATGATACCTTATGCTGATGTGCTTGGTCATGGAGTGCTGTACTGGATTTCCTGTCATAGCAATAGCACTTTGGTTATCACAGAAAATAGGTATTTTAGAGTACTTCAAACCATAATCCAGCAATTGATTCTTCATCCACAGAATCTGTGCACAACAGCTACCAGCTGCTATATACTCTGCTTCTGCTGTGGATGTAGAAATTGATTTCTGTTTCTTGTAATCACACCTTCACTGTCAGTCTTGTTTCTGAAAACCCACTTTGTACCTACTATTGATCTATTCTTTGGTCTAGGTACAAGTGTCCAGACTTCATTTCTTTCAAATTCATTTAACTCTTCTTGCATTGCTGTAATCCAATTAGCATCTTGAAGAGCTTCCTCCACTTTCTTTGGTTCTGTTTGAGACAAGAAAGCATGATACAGACACTCATTATTTGTTGCACTTCTAGTTCTCACACTAGCATCAGGATCTCCAATTATGAGATCAGGTGTGTGTGCCTGTGTCCACTTTCTTGCTGTTGGTAAGTGGTTTCTTGCATCATTATTGGATCCTCCCCCTTGATCCATGCTCTCCTGATTCATATGTTGACTTTCTACAGTATCTGAGGCTCCCCCTGAATTGGATGGCTCAGAGTTTGAACTGTCAGAGTTTGAATCAGTTTCCTCAACTGACTCACTTGCTGTGTCTTGTTGAGCTTCTTCACGCTCCCCCTCAACTGGTTCTCCATTTTGTTCAATTTGAGAATTTTCAGTTTCTCCAGTATTTACCAGTAGAGGTTCAGAGAATGCTTCGTCAGAGTTTGTCAGAACCGCTTCATCAGAGTTTGACGGTACTGCTTCATCAGAGTTTGACTCATCAGAGAATAACCCTTCATTTTCAAAACGTAGTTGATCATATCCATCTAAGTCATCAAGTCCAGTTATTTTCTTGTCATCAAATGACACATGTATGGATTCCATGATCACTTTAGTTCTCAAATTGTAGACTCTGAATGCTTTTGTTGACAATGGATAGCCAACAAAGATTCCTTCATCAGCTTTTAACTCGAACTTGGTCAACTGTTCAGGATGAGTTTTCAACACAAAGCATTTGCATCCAAATATATGAAAATATTTCAAATTTGGCTTCTTATCTTTCACCATCTCATATGGTGTTTTCCCATGCTTGTTGATCAGTGTAGCATTTTGAGTAAAACAAGCAGTTTGAACAGCTTCTGCCCAGAAGTATATTGGTAATTTTGCTTCTTCAAGCATAGTTCTGGCTGCTTCAATTAAAGTTCTGTTCTTTCTTTCAACTACACCATTTTGCTGTGGAGTTCCAGGTGCAGAAAATTCTTGTTTCACTCCTCTTTCCTTGCAGAAAGCTTCCATGATTGAGTTTCTGAATTCAGTTCCATTATCACTCCTTATAATTTTGACTTTGTGCTGTGATCCTTTGTCCAGTAGATTTACATGATCCATCAGAGTTTGAGCAGTTTCATCCTTCTTTGATAAGAAATACACCCATGTATATCTAGTATATTCATCAACAATTACTAGAGCATATTTCTTTCTGCCCATGGACATCACATTCACTGGTCCAAAGAGATCAACATGAAGAAGATGATGAGGTTCCACTACTGAAGATTCAGATTTGCTCTTGAAAGATGACTTCCTTTGCTTGGCTTTTTGACAAGAATCACATAGGCCATCTAGACTGAGTATTGATTTTGGGAGTCCCCTTACAAGATCCTTTCTTATTAGCTCATTTATGTTGTTCAGATTGAGATGAGAGAGCTTCTTATGCCAATTCCAACTCTCTTCATTTGACATTCTTGCAGTCAGACACACTGTTTTTCCATCAGAGTTTGTTACCAAACTTGCTTCATAAATGTTGTTACGCCTGTGTCCAACTAGAACAACTTTTCCAGTAGATTTACTGATAACTTCACAGTATTCAGTGTGAAAATCTACATGGTTTCCTCTGTCACAGATTTGACTCACAGATAGCAGATTATGCTTGAGTCCTGAGACTAGAGCTACATTTGTAATGATGACTCTTCCAAGATTGATATTGCCATATCCCAGAGTGTGTCCTATGTTGCCATCTCCATAGGAAACCTTTGGGCCAGCCTTCTCCTCAAAATCTGATAGCAGGGCTTTATTTCCAGTCATGTGTCCTGAGCATCCACTGTCCAAGATAAGTGTGCTCTCTTTTATACCCTGCAATCACAAAAAAACACTAAGTGTTAGTTTTAAGGACCCAGACTTGCTTGGATCCTTTGTCTTTCTTAACAGTGTTAGTTTTTGCAGCGGAATTACTATCAACAGAGTTTAAACTAACATTGTCAGACTTTACACTTGCAGAGTTTGCTCTAACCCACTTCAGATTGGGTTTTAGCTCATAATAGTTGTGATAAATAGCATGATAACTCTTGCAAGTATAAATGGAATGCCAAGTACTCCCACAGTGTGTGCATAAAGTCCGTGGTCTCACCCTAATATTATCATTCTTTACTCCTGATGTAGAAGGTAAAGAATTGATATTTTTATTCTTTGTGCAGTAATTAGCAAGATGATTAGAACTACCACAATTATAACATGTTTTCCTTGGAGCAGCACCAGTAGGCAAATGATTATTTCTTTTATTTATGCCTATTTTTCCATTCCTATTCTTCTTGGACCCTTTTGGTTTCATGGCAGATTTTACCTCTTTCAGCTTATGATTGAACTGTTTTCCTGTCATCAAGCCAACATTAACCTGTTTTTCACAAGTTTTTACTGGTTTTCTAACAGCTTCTAATTCCACAAGATTTTCTGTTATAATATTTTCCTGTTTTTCACATGCTTCATCTGATTCCATATTTGCTTCCCTTATTACAACAGATTTTAACTTATTGGCTTCTGGAACAAATTTCACAGGTTTAAGTTGTGGTTTTACCTTAACTTTGTCTTTGAACCTAAGTTCATCATTTTCACAATAACCTAAACCTACAGAATCTGTCTGAAACACTTGATGAGTGTTTCTTCCAGAGTTTGTCCAAGTCTTGATTATTTTTCTTTCTTTTTCTAGATCAGATTCTAATTGCTTATATCTTTTTAGCAACTCCTGTTCTACATAAACAGCATCATCTCTTTCTTTTTGAATCTGCTTCATATTTTCAAGTTCTCCTTCAAGAAACTTGTTTCTATCTTTAAGGCTAAGATTCTCATATTTAATTCTCTCATTCTCTAAAGTCTGATCCCTATAACTAACATGCACGCTTTTCAGATATACTCTTAACTCAGATATATTATCAGTATCATAAGCATAAGTAGTTAGGGGTACCTTATTTTCAGATGATTCAGTCTCATCTTTGACAGTTGCCATAAGAGCATAATTTACTCCTTCATCAGAGTCTGAAGTATCTGCCCAGTCTTTGCCTTTAGAGATGAGTGCTTTCTCAGATTTTCCTTTCTTGCACTCTGGGGCATAGTGACCCATCTCCTTACACTTGTAGCACTGGATTTCAGATTTATCCTTCTTGCCAGACTTGGTCTCCCTTCCATCAGACTTTCTAAAATTTTTCCTTTCAGAGTTTGAATCTTTCCTTGAGAATCTCTTTCCTTTCTTAAAGTTCTTGAATCCCATCTTGTTGAAGGTTTTTACCATCAGTGCAGCCATTTGCATCATCTGTTCTTCATCATCCTCAGAGTCAGAAGCTTCATCAGAGTTTGAGTCATCATCAGAGTTTGATGACTCACTTTCAGATTTAATAACTAAAGCCTTTCCCTTGGCTTTCTTCCTTGATGATTCCTTCTTAATGGGCTTCTCCTCAACTTTGAGAGCAACAGATTTTGTCTTTTTACTCAATCTTCTATTCCTTTGTTCTATCTCCAGTTCATGAGTTTTCAATAACCCATAGATTTCATCAAGATCTGTATCAGCAAGCTCATAATTATCTCTTATTGTGGTTGTCTTTAAATCCCACTTTTCAGGTAGAGATAACAAAAACTTGAGATTAGACTCTTCAAGCTCATATTCTTTATCAACCAAAGATAGATCATTCAATAGTTTGCAAAATCTATCATAAGTCTCAGTCAAGGTTTCATTAGTTCTTGAATCAAAGTGCTCATACCCCTGTGTGAGTATTGTCTTTCTGTTCTTCTTAATAGCACCTGTTCCCTGGCATCTGACTTCTAAAGCATCCCATATCTCTTTGGCAGTCTTGCAGCCAATTACTCTGTTAGACATAACATTATCTAAAGCACTGTGGAGAAGATGTCTAACCTTTGCATCTTTTGCAATTGATGAGATGTCCTCTGGAGTCATATCTTTCTTTTCCTTTGGAACAGTCTTTTGTTCTTGACCATCAACAACAGGGGACAATTTAGTTGGCATATGAGGACCATCATAGATTCTGTCAAGGTATTCTGGATCTGTAGCCTCCAGAAACATGGTCATCTTCACCTTCCAAATCGGATACTCTACTGGCCTGAGAATTGGAACCCTGATTGTTTCATATCGACTCACAGAATTGGGCTTAACCTGTTCAGCCTTAGGAGCAGTTTGATTTTCTTCAGACATGATTATTACTGTGTTTGAATCGTAAAACTGTATATATTAAACAGCCTTGGCTCTGATACCAATTGTTAGGCCGAATACACAATATATAATCAAGTATGTATGAGAATAACAATCAAGAACACAGGTTTGTAAATCAACAAACTGAATTATATTAAATAATTCTCTCTTAGTGATGTTAATGAATCACAAAGAGCTACTAGGTTACAAGAATAATATATTCAATGTTCGCGTCCCTTCTAGGGATAACCTATCTGTGTTTATATAGTACACAGTTACACAATCCTTATCTAATTGATACTCCTATAAATTAGCTATACAATTATTATCAATTAAGGATTGCTTCAGTCTTCTATTCCGTTTCCTTAGCTGTATCAATATATTCTGCTTCTTTCCATCTTCAGAATATATTGCTTCTAGAATCTTTATCTTTGCACCGACAGCTAAGTCAACTATCACCCTGTCAGACTTTAACAAACTCTGACCGGCTTCCATGTGAACTCTTCACCCAGTCAGACTTTATCAAACTCTGACTGGCTTCTATATAAACTCTGATATGTACCTGTTACTTAAACACTGATGAACAAACGTCAGCAATTATATATAACATTCCTTTTTCAGCTAAAACATGTTACTTTTTCTATTTTACTTACTAAAGTCCCTCATTTTCTAAATATATCACGGGCAACCCTTAATTATTTATTTTAAAACATATTTTAACAATTTCCCCTTTTTTCTAGAAAATCACCGGTAATTACCTTTTTCAGCTAAAACATTTTATATTTTCTATTATCCTAACTAAAATCCCTCATTTTTCAAATATATCATAGGCAAACGTTTATTTATTTATTTTAAAAGCTATTTTAATAATTTTAATTGTCCTATTTTTCTTACTAAAACCCCTCTTTTTTCAAAAATATCACGGGCAAACCGTTACCTTTATATTTTAAAATTCAACGAAAACATGCTAGTTTCTATTTTTTCTTATTAAAACCCCTCCTTTTCCAAAATATCACGAGCAAACCATTAATTATTTATTTTAAAATATATTTTAATACTTTTAATTATTTTAAAAAGTTTAACACGTCTACTTATTTTTTTAACAAATAAAATTAATAAAATATAAATAATAAAATTAAAAATTATTAAAAACAATCCGTGCATCACATGGGTTTTAATTATATTATAATAGATGAAACATTAAAAGTTTTGGTACCTATTTTTTGATACGGTATTTGCTCCGTGTGTGGCACGGGTTTTAAAGTTTTGATACCTGTTTTTTGGTGCGGTACTTGTCTTGTTCAATTGTTTATTTAATTATTATAAACATCATTATAATTAGTTACTCTTTCAGTAAAAATACATTACTTTCCTTAATTTTTCTAACAAAATCCCCTATTTTCTAAAAACAAATCATGATCAATTACCTTTTTCAGCTAAAACATGTTACTTTTTCTATTTTCCTTACTAAAATCCCTTATTTTCCAAATATATCACGGGCAAACCCTAACTTATTTATTTTAAAACTTATTTTAATACTTTTAATTGCTAATTAACTTTTCCCTCTTTTTCTAAAAAAATCACGGGTAATTACTTTCTTCAGCTAAAATATGTTATTTTTTCTATTTTCCTTACTAAAATCCCTCATTTTTCAAATATATCACGGGAAAACCCTTACTTATTTATTTTAAAACCTATTTTAATACTTTTAATTGTCCTATTTTTCTTACTAAACCCCTCCTTTTCCAAAATATCGCGAGCAAACCATTACTTATTTATTTTAAAATATATTTTAATACTTTTAATTATTTTAAAAAGTTTAACACACCTACTTATTTTTTTAAACAAATGCAATTAATAAAATATAATTAATAAATAATAAAATTAACAATTATTAAAAACAATTCGTGTATCGCATGGGTTTTAAGTATCTTATAATAGACGAAACATTAAAAAATTTGGTACATGTTTTTTGGTACGGTACTTGCCTTATTTAATTGTTTTCAACAAAATATTTGTATTACAATCTTATAATAGCCGAAACATTAAAAGTTTTGATTTTCGGTCATTTATCTAGCTAATTGATATTTATAATTAAAACATAATTTTTCTAACAAAATCTACTCCTTTTTCAAATATATCACGGACAATTATCTTTTTTAATTACTAAATAAGTAATGGTTTGACCGAAAACCGAAAATTTCAATGTTTCGACTTTAATAATATACTAGTATATAACCCGTGCAAGGCACGTGCCATCAAAAGAGATTTAAAATTGACAAACTAAAAAAATTAATATAAAAGAAAAATATTAAATAAATAATAAAAAACAATATAATAAATTATAAAATAAGAGACTTAAATATTAATTGAAACATAGAAAAAATAAATTAAGAATACAAAAGGGTTGGGGAAGATAAATGAGGCATTATTAATATTATTTTAGTATTTTTTAAAATAATATTAATAATAAGAACAAATTGAAAAGCCAACATGTTTTAATTAAAAAAAATAATTGTTCGTGATATTTTTGGAAAAGAGAAATTTTAGTGAGAACAAATATAAAAAGTAATATTTTTAAATTTAAAAGGTAATTTCCCGTGATAATAAAAGAGGCGTTATTCATATTATTTTATTATTTATAAAATAATATTAATAATGAGAACAAATACAAAAGCTAACATATTTTAATTAAAAAAAAAAGTAAATTCCCGTGATATTTTTGGAAAAGAGAAATTTTAGTGAAAACAAATATAAAAGTTAATATTTTTTAATTTAAAGGTAACTGTCCGTGATATTATTGGAAAATGAGTATATTTTATTAAGAAAAAGTATTTTAATTATAAAAGACAATCATCTAGTTACTATTTTTATATTATTTTATTATTTATTAAATTGAATAAATGACCGAAAACCAAAACTTTTGAAAGGCATATGCTATAGCCTATTTGTAGTTCGAGGATTCTACTCAACTTAAACCAGAATGTAATAAGTAAATATTAGATTAAAGGTCACAGGAATCTCAGAGAGTTTTATCCGTCAAGAGAATGGAGTATTAAAGTCATCTACAGACTTGAAGTTATTCTACATTGAAAGAAGTTCAATTTATTGTTCAAGCCTCAGTGAAGTATTCAAGGAAGTGGATTTACTACAGTGACAGAGATTTCCAGTTGGTGACAGAAGAAGTACAGGATTCAGAGTTCAGTCAAAGCTAAAGAAAAGAAGCCACAGCTTTAAATGTTTTAAAGATGAAGAATTATCATTGAAGTCAGTTATTCATGAAACCAGACAGTGCATCGAATGACGACATCAATCAGTGGAATTAAATCATCTATTTTCAGTGGTGTTCAGAAGAGAGAGAGATACTTTGTTTTTAAGTTATTCTCTTCTAATTAATTAAATGATTAATCAATTTAATTAATAAATTAATTCTTTCAGAATTAATTTATTTATTAAATTAATTAATTTAGTTGTTTGAATTATTTATTAAATTAATTACAGAAAAGAATTAATTTAATTTAGAATTTAATTCAACTAAAATTAATTAAAAGAAAGTAATTTAAGTACTAGTATGACCTGTCTTAATACTAGTATGACCTAGTTTAAATAGAAGCAAAAACACGGTATGACCTAATTTAAATTAGGTCATACATGTTTCTTTTCTAGGTCATACCGAGTTACTGTTCAGGTCATACTGACACTGTGCTAGGTCATACCGAGTTACATACCGAGTTACTGTTCAGGTCATACAGACACTTTTGCAGGTCATACAAGTTCATTTCCTAAGGTTCTACCAAGAGTTGTTGAAAGAACTTGAGGTCATACAAGGCAAAGGGAATTGTATTAACAGGCGGCCAAAAAGAGACAGTACAGAACAATTGTAATATCTATCAAAAAAAGCAACAGCAGACATTTCTTTTCTCTCAAGAACAAGAAGAAACAATTTGATCTCATTTCTTCTCAAGCAATTAATTCTAGTTTGTATTGTTAAATCCAAACCACTAGAAGTTGATTACTTGTATTTCTTTGATTATCTAGCGGATTTTTATCCCTAGAATTTATCTCGAACTTGCTTTTAGCATTCGATCTTTTTATTACAAATATTAGAAAAGTTCATGTCGAATTTATTCTAAATTTGTATTAATTAGTTTGAGATAAATACTTTGTAATCCTTATTGTATTTGCAACACCCTTCAAGTTTAATATAGTTTATATTTAACTTGAATTTTGTTTCATTTATATTCCGCATTAGTTTGTTCCTAAACAGTTTTATTCTAAAAGGACAAATTCGATAAAACGGTATAGTTTGTATTCAACCCCCCTTCTACAAACTTATCAGGACCTAACAATTGGCATCAGAGCCTTTTGATTGATATACAAATCAAAGATCCAATTGTTTTGAGATTTTTCTTTTAAACTCTGATTTTTTTATCTTATTCCTAAAAATCTCAAAAGATGTCTACTACACAGAAAGTGGGTACAGTGAAAATCCCAATGTTCAGCAAGGAGCATTATCCAATGTGGAAGAAGAAAATGCTCCTATTTCTTAAGGTTGCAAATCCTAAATACATTGATGTGATGAAGAATGGACCAAAACTTCCTATGATTATTGAGGAAGAATTAAAAGAGGGTAACATTGTTACTAGGGCTGCTAGGATGTACCCTAAAGATCCCAAGGATTTCACTCCTGGTGAAAAAGAGGATGTTACCTTGGATTCCTGTCTACAGCTGATCCTTATTGATTGTCTTGATCCTATCATGCATAATCATGTCCTAAACTGTGATACTGCCAAACACATTTGGGAAACCATAGAGATAATCAATGAGGGGACAGAGGAAGTTAGAGAGAATATGCTGGAAATTCTCACTTCACAATATGAGCATTTCAGATCAAACCCTGGTGAGGGTATCTCTCAGGTTTTTGAGAGATACAACAAATTAATCAATGATCTGAATCTCAATGGGAAGCACTACACCAACAAGGAGATTAACAAGAAGTTCCTTCTTACACTTCCACCTCATTTGGAGCACAAAATATCTGCAATTAGAGAAGCAAGAGATATGAATGAGATTGCTTTGGAGAGATTGTATGGTGTTCTGAAGACCTATGAGCTGGAGCAGATTCAACAGAGGGAGCTGTATGGAACTGGGAAGATTGTTGGTACCTCTACTGAATTGACTGCTGAAGTCCCACAGAAACTGGAAGTGAAAGCTGTTCAACCTTCCAGTTCTAACATGAATGTTATTGATGCTGAATATGGATTAACATCCATTGATCAATCTGGTGGTGACTTCTATTCTTTAGAAGAACTTGATCAGCTGGAGGATGGTGATTTGGCTTTGATAGTCAGGAAGTTTGGGAAGTTTAGATTCAAGAGGAATCCCAATCTTAAGTTCAGGCCCAGGTTTCAGAGAGGTGATTCCTCATCTTCAAGTGGCACAAGGGGTGGCTACAAAACTGGAACTGTGGAGAGGAGCTCAATCAGATGCTACAATTGCAATGAGTTGGGTCACTTTGCTACTGAATGTAAAAAGCCAAGGCAAGTGACAAGGAACTCATTTGATTCTAGCAAGAAGAATAAGATTGAGAAGGCTTATGTTGCTGAAGGGAAGAGCTGGGATGATACAGACAGTGAAGATGAAGAAGTTGGAAATCTTGCACTTGTGGCAAAAGGAGGCAAACTCTTTGATTCCATGTTATCTTCACCAGACATGTCTGAGGTAAAACTTACTGACGCTGAAATGATTTATCATCTTGGTGGCACCATAAGTTGTGCACGCACTGAAAATGATAGAATAAATCTTTTAAACACAAATCTTGAAAAGGAATTAAAAGAATTGAAACTTGTGCATGTTAATCAGGATGAACTTACTAATAAGGTAGCTTTTCTTGAGAATAGGGTTAAATGTTATATTCAACTGGAAACCATTCTCAAAGATCAGATTAGTGAGCTTAAGACCAAAGCTAATGCTTATTTCAGTTCTTGTAAGACTGCTAAAGAAATTCTCAATAAGCAAGCTGTTGGTAATCATGTCAGTATAGGGTATGATTATAATGAGGCTATTGGACTGCTTGGAATTAATTCCCCTTGTAGATACAAATCTGAAGGAAAGGTTGTTCCATATATACTTAAGGGTATTGAAACACCCTTCTGTAGGGAGTCTGAGGCAGAGCCTATGAATGAATACTCTATCATTATTGCTGAGGAGATTCATGAAGAAGATATTGCTTTGGAAGCTGAACAGTCCAAAAAGTGTATATCTGATATTCCAGTCAAAGTTGCTACAACTAAAAAGACTAAATCAGATATCCATAAGTTGGATCAAAACAACTGTAGAACTAACATGCCTGCTATTAATTCTTCTCATAAAGCATGTGGTTTGAGTAATTGCATGTCTTGTGCTTTTAATGTTATGTATGCTTTCTTTAATAAGAAGCATGTATCTAGTGATAAGACTGCTCCACGTCAACATGTTAATAATAAGAAGCATGTTAAAACAAAGACTACTAGTCCTCCTCATACTAGAGTGGATTCATTTATCCCTAAGCCTACTCAGAAATGTGTTAAGGCTGGTTATAAATGGAAACGCTCTTATGTGAAAGAGGTTGAAGTAGTTTTAGCTAAAAATGTTGTTTTGCCTGACAAAGGCCAGTTCTTTAAGTATGCCGGACCCAATCAATTTTGGGCTCCGAAGAAGGTCTAATCAATTTGATATTGCAGGGAGTTAAACAGGTAAACCGTGTTATATGGATTCTTGACAGTGGCTGTTCAAGGCATATGACCGGAGATAGAGCCCTGCTATCAGATTTGGTTGAGAAAGCTGGCCCAGTGCTTACCTTTGGAGATAACAGCAAGGGTATAACTGAGGATATGGCCTGTTTGAAATCAAGAAATGTTATCAGTCAATAAGAACATCAATGTTACATTTGATGACACCTAACTCCCTAATATCCAAACAGAAAATCCATCTGAGAAACTGAAGTTTGATGAAATGTTAGATTCAGAATCAGATGATAAGAATCCACCTGAGGTTGTTGCTGATAATAACAATGATAATGGTGAGAGTGATGGTGGTGGAAACATTGGTTACAATGGAGATACCACTAACACTGGAAAAGAATCACCAAGACAATCTGCCAACAACTCAGGGGGAGGAAATGAAGGGTCAACTAGTCATTCACAACACCATAATGTAGAACAAGGCGAATCATCAAGATCAAATCTTTTGAGCTGATTATTGGTGATCCAGGTGTTGAAGTCAGAACTAGAAGTGCTACTCAAAATGAATGTCATTATTCAGGGTTTCTTTCTGAAATGAAACCAAAGAAAATTGAGGAAGCACTGACTGATCCTGATTGGGTGATTGCTATGCAAGATGAACTCAATCAATTTGAACAACAACAAGTTTAGAAGCTGGTACCTAGACCAAAGAACAAGAAAGTAGTTGGTACTCGGTGGGTATTCAGAAATAAATTAGATGAAGATGGCATAATCTCAAGAGACAAAGCACATTGACATCAGGTATCATTTTATCCGAGAGCATGTCATGAATGGTACTGTGGAGTTACTCTTTGTACCCACAGAGGAACAAACAAAAGATATTTTCACTAAATCTCTTGATGAATCCATGTTTACCAGATTGGTTGGTAAATTGGGTATGTTAAATAGTTTTAGTGATTAACTCTGTTTATTTTTATGTTTGTTCTTAATTAAATTTACAAGTGTTCATTTGTTGTATATTTTTTTAAATCACTTGTAAATTTATTTTATCATCTCAATTTTCTCTTATGCATGTTGATTGTAGATTATTGCCATGTCTTGTCTAATTGTTAAGCTTCTTAGTTTGAGTAAGTTAAGATTAATTATTTTCTCTAAAAATATTTTTCTCAAATTTTACAAGTTAAAATTGTAGAGAAATCTATTTTTATTGAAAATCTTTTATTTTAATATATTCGTAGTTGCATGTAAATAGTTGCCTGTAAATAGTTTCCTGTAAATAGTTTCCTGTAAATATTTTTTATATTATTTTATTTTAGTTTATTATTATTATTATTTATTATCTTTTATTTTCTATTTCTCTTAGTTGTTTATGTAAATATATTGTATATATTATTTCTGATCTAGCTCTTGCTTAGCTGGAAATTCAGTGCCAAATCCAATTCAGGTATTACTTTCTATCTCTCAATCCACTTCTTTTACTGTTGCTGAACCCAAGTGGTTGTTAGGGTTGATCAAGGGATTGTAGATCCACAATCTTTATCCCAGGTCTTAGAGCCAAACAATGAGTCTACAACTTCATTACTTGACCTCTCAGCCTGAACAGAAATCACCTGTTAAATAAAGAAGTATTTTGATTGAAACAGTGAGTGATCCCACAGCTCTGCCTCCTATAAAGAAATTCAACATATACTGAGGCATCTGTCAGCCCATCTGTATCCTCTCAATAGGATATGAACTTTGAAATGGCCAATGAACTGTATCTAGAGACATTCTCTCAACAGGATGAATCTATTGAAATTCGCCATAGGGCCATGGCACTTTGTACTGAGTCAAGCACACTCTCATTACTCACAATGGGAGAAAACAATTTCATTAGATGAAACTCAGGACACAGTGAAAGCAGAGCACCTACAACTGGTTACAGTGCCTACCATTGTCACGGTAGAAGTGCCTTCATAGGCATCTGAGGGAAAATTTGATTCTTTGCCAAATTAAATAGAATCATTTTCTCCCCTCCCAGAGTGAACACCTCTGGCTCCCTAAGGGATTTTCCACTCGCAGATTTATCTGGAGAAAGTGGAAGGCAACTTGGTCAGTCTATCACTGAAGCAATTCAGATTTCAAATCCAAGTGATTTGATAGACATGATTGAGGATCGGGATTTGCGAACTCCCATTGCACCACCACTGACCTCTCTTGAAGAGGCTAGGGTGAGTTTCAATGCAGGTACTGATCAAAAAGGAGCAAACAGACAGCTAATATTGAGTGATAAAATTCAAACACTGAGTGAAACACATGCACGTGAGATGAGTGATACACTTACAAGAGAAATTCAAGTGAGTGCACACACAGACACATACACTGCAATGTAGTTAGCTCACATAGCTGATCTACAGGAACATCTATTCTAAACCCAGGCTGATAAAGAAATTTTGCAAGCACAAGTGGTTGAACGGTCTTCTTCTTCCACCTCTGTCAACAATCAGCTGGGACTGCTCAAGGAAATCTAGAAGACAAATTTACTTCCAAGATCAACTCCATCATCTATCTCAACTCCTACTGGCTTCAGATACTCTTAAAGTTAAATCTGTAGAGAATTCCTCAACTAAGGGGGAGAAGTTTCTAAGGGGTTTCTAAGGGGGAGAAGTTTCTAGAAGTTTCTAAGGGGGAGAAGAGTTTCTAGAAGTTTCTGGAGAAGCTAGTATAAAGGGAGCTGAAAAAGATATAAAAGGTAAAGAGGGAGTTTCAGGGGAGTAAAGGTAAGTTAGCTCTGTTTTGTAAATGTTATATGTATAGAGCTTAGATAAATCAAGACAGGTTCAATGTTATCATATGTTCAGTCTAGAGGAACATCTGTCTTGTATTTATCTTTACTGGTGAAATCTGGAAATGTCATATTTGATCCAGAACTTTCTAGTATTTACTTAGGCTTAAGAGTCTTATCTTTTTCTTGGTTTTAGTTGAGTGATCCTCTAGGTATTTGGTTGTTATTCTCTAACAAACAAATAGGGGGAGATTGAAAGGCATATGATATAGCCTATTTGTAGTTCGAGGATTCTACTCAACTTAAACCAGAATGTAATAAGTAAATATTAGATTAAAGGTCACAGGAATCTCAGAGAGTTTTATCCGTCAAGAGAATGGAGTATTAAAGTCATCTACAGACTTGAAGTTATTCTACATTGAAAGAAGTTCAATTTATTGTTCAAGCCTCAGTGAAGTATTCAAGGAAGTGGATTTACTACAGTGACAGAGATTTCCAGTTGGTGACAGAAGAAGTACAGGATTCAGAGTTCAGTCAAAGCTAAAGAAAAGAAGCCACAGCTTTAAATGTTTTAAAGATGAAGAATTATCATTGAAGTCAGTTATTCATGAAACCAGACAGTGCATCGAATGACGACATCAATCAGTGGAATTAAATCATCTATTTTCAGTGGTGTTCAGAAGAGAGAGAGATACTTTGTTTTTAAGTTATTCTCTTCTAATTAATTAAATGATTAATCAATTTAATTAATAAATTAATTCTTTCAGAATTAATTTATTTATTAAATTAATTAATTTAGTTGTTTGAATTATTTATTAAATTAATTCCAGAAAAGAATTAATTTAATTTAGAATTTAATTCAACTAAAATTAATTAAAAGAAAGTAATTTAAGTACTAGTATGACATGTCTTAATACTAGTATGACCTAGTTTAAATAGAAGCAAAAACACGGTATGACCTAATTTAAATTAGGTCATACATGTTTCTTTTCTAGGTCATACCGAGTTACTGTTCAGGTCATACTGACACTGTGCTAGGTCATACCGAGTTACTGTTCAGGTTATACAGACACTTTTGCATGTCATACAAGTTCATTTCCTAAGGTTCTACCAAGAGTTGTTGAAAGAACTTGAGGTCATACAAGGCAAAGGGAATTGTATTAACAGGCGGCCAAAAAGAGACAGTACAGAACAATTGTAATATCTATTAAAAAAAGCAACAGCAGACATTTCTTTTCTCTCAAGAACAAGAAGAAACAATTTGATCTCATTTCTTCTCAAGCAATTAATTCTAGTTTGTATTGTTAAATCCAAACCACTAGAAGTTGATTACTTGTATTGCTTTGATTATCTAGCGGATTTTTATCCCTAGAATTTATCTCGAACTTGCTTTTAGCATTCGATCTTTTTATTACAAATATTAGAAAAGTTCATGTCGAATTTATTCTAAATTTGTATTAATTAGTTTGAGATAAATACTTTGTAATCCTTATTGTATTTGCAACACCCTTCAAGTTTAATATAGTTTATATTTAACTTGAATTTTGTTTCATTTATATTCCGCATTAGTTTGTTCCTAAACAGTTTTATTCTAAAAGGACAAATTCGATAAAACGGTATAGTTTGTATTCAACCCCCCTTCTACAAACTTATCAGGACCTAACAACTTTCAATGTTTCGGCTTTAATAATATACTAGCCAAGACTTTAACATTAATTTTGAAATTTATTTTTAAAGTTTTGAGATTTTAGTAGTTCTGAAAATGCTAACTTTTTAAAAAAAGTATTAAAAATAAAAAATTAATACTTCAAATCTAAAAAAAACTTATAAATTTTATAAAAGCTTATTAGCTTAGTAGGCATGTAACCGTTCAAATTATCAATATATTTTGTTGTAATAATATAAATAAAAATTAAAATGTTTTAAAAAAAAGTCATTTTTTTTTAATTTTAATTAAATTATAATTGAAAGAGTTTGTAGTTATGTATGTGATTTTTGATTGAATTATATGAATTTTTAATTATGCTTAATATTTTATTAATTGTATTTGTTAAAAAAACAAGTAGCCATGTTAAAATAGGTAAAATCTATATTATGTTATTAAAGCCGAAACATTGAAAGTTTTAGTTTTCGGTTTTCGGCCATTTATTTTATTTAATAAATAATACAATAATACAATAATAGTAACTAACTGATTGCATTTTATAATTGAAACACTTTTTCTAACCAAATCTACTCGTTTTCCAAAAATATCACGAGCAATTATCTTTAAATTAAAACATATTACCTTTTATATTTGTTCTCACTAAATTTTTTTTTTCAAAAATATCAGGTGCAACCCTTACTTATTTATTTTAAAATCTATTTTAGTACTTTTAATTATTTAAAAAATCTTACATATTTTAACATGTCAACTTATATTTTTAATAAATACAATTAGTATAATTAAAATACTTCTACAAATATCACACGCAGTTACTTTTTTAATTAAAACATGTTAGTTTTTCTATTTGTCCTTATTATTTGTTTTTTTTATAATTAAAACACTTTTTTTTCAACAAAATCTACTGTTTTTCCAAAAATAACACGAGTAATTACCTTTAAACTAAAACATATTAACTTTTATATTTGTTCTCACTAAAATTTTTATTTTCCAAAAATATCAGATGTAGCCCTTATTTATTTTAAAATCTATACTATAATAAAATAAGCTATTAACATAAAATAGGGTTTAAAATAAATAAGTAAGGTAATTCCCTTTAATTATTATTTATTTTAATTATTTTAATAACACGGTTTAAAATATATTACCTTTTATATTTCTTCTCAAAAATAACATATTTTCAAAAATATCTTTTCAAAAATAAGCAAGGGCAATTAATTGAGTAAAATCACTTATGACCAACCACACAAACTTTTAATGTTTTGTATATTATATTATACTAGATTAAAACCCGTACGATGCACGGATTGTTAATTGTTATTTTATTATTATTTTTTTAATTGTATTTGTTAAAAAAATAAGTAGGCATGTTAATTAATTAAAAACATTAAAATAGATTTTAAAATAAATAAGTAAGAGTTTTCTCATTATATTTTTGGAAAAGGGGGGTTTTAGTATGGAAAAATAAAAAATGTAACATATGTTTAGTTTAAAAAGGTAAATGCCCGTGATATTTTTGGAAAATGAGGTTTTAAAATTTAATAATTTAAATGATTTAAATTAGTTTTAAAATAAATAAGTAAAGGGTTTGTCCGTGATATTTTTAGAAAAAGAATGGATTTTAGTGAGAAAAATAGAAAAAGTAAATTGAAAAAGGCAATTTGTAAAGCATAATGTAACATAAGATGTAACAGAGATAACTTCAACACAACAAAGGACAAGATAGACAATAATATTGACAGAAGCACATGAATTCAGAATCAAAGAAGAAAAGGTAAACTCAAAAAAATCAAAATATGGTATGTATTCTTGAAGTCCGTAAACAGGTCACAGAAAGAAGTTCATGAAAATATTCAAGCCTCAGTGACAAATAAAGAAACAAGACTTTCAAGACTACAGAAGTATGTGAATGATCTAGAGTCAGTACCACAGGGTTCCAGTGATTTATTTGAAGCAACCATAACGACAAAGGACTTATCAGCAGCATTGAATTGAAGACATAGAAGAATTGATCAAGTGCTTTTCATCTGTGAACCAGACCAGTTGCACCAGTTGTCAGCTATTAAAAGATCAAGTTGTTTTATCGTCTCAGAAGAAATTGATTTAGTCTAAATCTAAACACCCTAAAACTCAAAAGGATTTTCAAGAGATCAAGTACAAAAGAAAAGGTTCGATGGTTTTCTTTTAAGAAAAACCATCGAATGTGATCAAGAGAATCAAATAGAAAAAACCATCGAATATTAGTTTTTCATTCGATAGATTTTATTTAAAATCTATCGAAGGAAAAACTAATTTAAACATTCGATAGTTTTTAATTTGAAGGAGCAGATGAGATGTTTTGTTGTGTCAGGTTGATTTGGAAAATGGACGGCCAGGATTTATCCAATAGTTTTGGTTCGATAGTTTTTCAAAACTAAGTCTACAAAACGAGAATGAAGACAGTGTTCTTCTTCAGTTGGTTATTGGCAGATCAAAAGAAACAGAAGAAGTTAAGAGCTCAAGAACATTTACTACAGAGAATTTATGTTGCATTGATTTCTATAGTTTTTATTGATAACGATAACCTGAACTCATTGAAGCTAATCTACGGATTAGAATTGTAGCACCCCTCGAGGTTTATATTTATAAAACGATATATTCCCCGACTCGTGTTTTGATTTGGTGCATTTGATTTCGTATTAGAGCTGAATGATTTATCCGCGAACGAAATTGAATAATTTGTGTGTATCGTATTCAACCCCCCCTTCTACGATACTTTGGACCTAACAATTGGTATCAGAGCTATTTGATTGACGTACAAATCAGATCTGGTGAATGAGACCAAAATCAAACAAAGCTTGAAAATTCGAAGCAAATTATTTAACTTTCAAATTTTTTCATTTAATTGGAATTTCTTGAATTTTAAACAGTTTGAAATTTTCAGAAACCATGAGTGCTCCAAAGACAACTGCTGGTATTAAAGTTCCCCCTTCACTAGAGATGATTTCTGTTTGTGGAAGATGAAGATGCTATTATTTATCAAGGCAT
Organism: Heracleum sosnowskyi; assembly: GCA_030848705.1. Taxonomy (NCBI): domain Eukaryota; kingdom Viridiplantae; phylum Streptophyta; class Magnoliopsida; order Apiales; family Apiaceae; genus Heracleum; species Heracleum sosnowskyi. The sequence goes on from CM061237.1 coordinate 19,614,394, forward strand.
CTAATCCGTTGTATATTGGCATATTAGAGAACGGACCGTTTGTACCAATGAAACCAGTCAGTGAATCTACAGCTCCTGATGGTACCAGAATTCCTCAAGGCTCAACCCCAAAGGATGTATCTGAGTACACAGATACAGACAAAGAACTGATTCGATTGGATACAGGCTTGATGCTGATATTGACAGACTCCGCAGACAAGGAAATGAGCTATCAGTTAATGAACTGTGTGAGCGGGAAACAAATGTGGGATACCATTAATTTGATAATGGAAGGACCTGAAGACGTGCAGGAAAACAGATTGGACATCCTGACTTCTCAATATGAATCATTTAGGTCACTTCCTGGAGAAAGTATAACTCAGGTCTTTGAGAAGTATACTAAGCTGTTGAATGAATTAACCATGAAAGGGAAGACCTATCCTCTAAGAGAGACAAACAGGAAGTTCATGATGACACTGCCCCATCATGTAGAACACAAGTCCTCATCCATAAGGGAAAGAATTGATTTTACTAAGATGCCATTGGAGATGATATAGGGCAAGCTTAAAACTTATGAGATGGAGCAAGAACAACGAGTGATAATCTACGGACCAGGGACAGTGGACAACAAGCACAATGCACTTGTGAGATCAGTAACACTTGTAGTGGATGAACCAACAACTTCTGATATTCAGGTTCAAACCCCTAGATCTGGAAATGAGGTGATTATAGAAGCTGAAATGGATTCTGTGAATCTGGGTGTTGATGAAAGTGATTACTACACCCTAGAAGAGCTTGAGCAAATGGAAGACAAAACCATGGCGTACTTAGCTGCAAAGTTTAGCCACATTCGTTTCAAGAGAAACCCTAAGTACAAGTTCAAGGGCTCAACCAACAGATTTCAGAAGAGCAAGTATTCACCAGGCACTGGCTTTAAGGGAGGCTACAAGACTGGCATGATTGATAGAAGCAAATCAAGATGCTACAACTGCAATGAGTTAGGGCATTTTGCTACTGAATGTCGGAAGCCTCGTCAAGCAAGAGACATGAAAGATGTCTATGTTAGGGTTGACCGATTTGGAATGATGATAACAAAATCCTCAAGACAAGAATTTGATCTTGACACCGAAGTTGATTGTCAGAAAGCTAGTTCACAGAAGCTGACAAATCAGTAAGCTAACTGGAAGGCATTTTATCTATCCAAGGTCTAAAAGCCACACCAAATGATTGGAAGATATTCTTCCATCAAGTTAGGAAGCAATTCAGAAGCAAGCCAATGGACGTCTAATCAAGCACCAAGTGTTTCAGTGGTAAATCTGCCTAATCAACTCAGTAATGGTGAATCAATAAAGATGACAAGGTGTTTTATCTAAAGATGAAGCTAAAAGTATCCTTTCTACGGATCAAGCTATGAAATCTTATTTCATCTACGGATACATGATGAAAACATCATATGCCATCAACGGATAGAAGCTGAGAACATCTTATCTCGTTAACGGATAGAAGCTAGGAACAACTTATCTCATATACGGATAAAAGCTAGGGACATCATATCTACAGATAAAAGCTGAAGGAAGTTGATCATCAGAAACAGCTAAGGATGTCATGTTTTATCTATGGATGCGGTTAAGGAGGTCATGGTCTATCTATGGATGCAGTCAAGAATGTCATGTCTCATATATGGATACAGTTATGGAATATTATTTCTACGGATATTCTGAAATTACCTTTCTACTGATAATTGACGTAAAATGGTAGTCTACGGATATGGAATTAATACGCCTACTGATGTTCATCTCATTCAACATGGAAAAAAAATCTACGCAACGGAATCTTTTGGAGGTTTCTTTATTTTAGCAGGTTGAATGGAGGACAGTCTCAAAGATCATCACTACACACCCGTGACTAAAAGATGCTGGATGACGACACAAAAGATGTATGAAATAGGGAGTCAAAATTGTAAATATGCGAAGGCTCAAATTCCTACAAATGAAATGTGAAGTCATCTATTGTCTCTTATGTCTCGATGGATAAATAAGAGTTAAGGCAGCTACCTAGAAGTTTAACTTCTAACTGGACACAAAGTAAAATCTTGACAAGCATGAAGACCCATTTGAATACTACAAGCTCACTTATCTCAGCTGATAGTGACTTGACAGTCGGGTTACCAATGAGAGGTCTCTTTCATGCAGATGTCACATGGGCTTGGAAGCTAGGTCAATTGCATGGACTTAGTAATTTTTGAAGAGAGCAGCACAATCAATCAGAAAGCACCATTTGGGATTATACAAGTTTATCTTTGATGCCATGCTAAGGCATTTCCCGAATAGGATAGTTTCTGAAACGAGCATATGAACAAGCAGAACCAAAAATGTAATATTTTATTAAGACTGTGTGGAGTAGCATAGAAATGTATGTGTAGAGAGCACAAAGCTGAAAGTAAAAACACTTAGGCTCTCTTCCATCATCTATGTAAGCAGCTGGAGTTTGTTGAAAAACAAAACCAGAGAATTCTTCAATATACACCTCAGGTGGGCTTTTTCGGAGAAACCCACCTGAAAAGTTTAAAAAGTTTGCTTGTCTCCTGCATGTCTTTTTAACTCGAAGAATTCATTTATGTTCTTGGCTTGTTTCAATTATTAGTTAATTTACCAACTCATATACTCATACTGTAAAAGGTTTGAAAAAGTTTTGTAAAATTAACTAGATTGTATTCAACCCCCCCCCCTTCTACAATCTAGGTTGCATTGTTCTGGGAATAACAGTCTATGAGAAGAAAGATTCTTATGATGAGTTGAAGAAAGAGAATGCTAAGCTGAAACAGCAACTGGAAACATTATCTGGAAAGCAGAAAGGAAAAACTTATATTGCAGAGGGTAAAAGTTGGGATGATACTGATTCGAATGAAGAGGAAGAGTATGTAAATCTTGCCTTAATGGACGACTCTTCAAAGGAATCACCACAATCATCTTAGGTACCTATCTTAACAACAATTGACATGTCTAATTCTGAGTACAAGAAAACTGTACAAGATCTTAGTGTAGAATTGTTTAATGTACACACAAGCATGCTAGCATCAGAAATTGAAAATGCTAAGTTAGTTCTTAAGATTAAAAATCTAGAATCTAAGAATGAAGAACTAATGCTTGTAGCTGTCACATTAGAAGATCTTAAACAGAAAAATGAATACTTAGAGAACAAGGTCAAGTGTAATGATGAGATAAAGACAATCCTCAGGAAACAAATTTCAGATTTAGATTTGAAACTGAATGCATATAGGAACTCCGCCCTAATTGCTAAGGAAATAATTGATACTCAGACCTTAGGGAATAAAACTGCTATAGGATTTGACTACATCAAGAAAACTGGAAAGAAGATTGTGGAATTTCCTGTGACATCTTCAGCTGTCAAGAAGAATACTCCACATGTTTTTAAGAATGTTGATTGTCCAGTTTTTGTTAAGCCGTTTCCAGCACTTTTCAATGATGATGATCTAATCATAAGACAAGGAGAAGGATCAACTAGTCACACTCCACAACATTTTGAACAAGGAGAATCATCAAGATCGCATCTGCCAAGACAAAGGGTATGGAATAGAGATCATCCCTTTCACTTGATCATTGGTGATCCAGACACAGGAGTGAGAACTAGAAGGACATCACAAAATGAATGTCACTATTCTGGGTTTCTTTCAGAAACAGAACCTAAGAAACTTGAAGATGCCCTAGATGATCCAGATTGGGTGATTGCAATGCAAGATGAACTCAATCAGTTTGAAAGGCAGAAAGTTTGGAAGCTGGTACCCTGGCCTAAAGGAAAATCTGTTATAGGAACAAGATGGGTATTCAGAAATAAGTTGGATGAAGATGGCATTGTAACGAGAAACAAAGCCAGACTGGTTGCTAAAGGTTACTCTCAAGAAGAGGGTATAGATTATGATGAAACCTATGCACCAGTAGCAAGACTTGAGGCCATCAGAATGTTTCTGGCATTCGCAACACATTCCAAATTACAAAGTATATCAATTGGATGTGAAGAGTGATTTTCTGAACGGGGAGTTAGAAGAAGAAGTGTATGTGGAACATCCTCCAGGGTTTGAGGATTTAAAACTGGCAGACTTTGTGGACTTTCTATTCAAAGCTCTCTATGGTCTCAAACAAGCTCCAAGGACATGGTATGACACTCTCTCTGAATTTTTACTTGAAAATAACTTTACAAGAGGTGTCGTAGACAAAACTCTCTTTTACAAACAGCACAAAAATGATTTGATATGTTGATGACATAATATTTGGTTCTACTAATGATGATCTATGCAAGAGATTTGCTAAGTTAATGCAGAGTCGATATGAAATGAACATGATGGGTGAATTATCATTCTTTCTTGGACTACAAGTGTATCAAAGGCTAGATGGAATATTCATTTGCCAGTCCAAGTACATCAAAGATCTTCTGAAGAAGTATCAAATGGAAGACTCATCTACAGCAAAGACTCCAATGCCAACTGCCACTAAGCTTGATAAGGATGAAACTGGTAAGAAAGTTGACATCACATGCTACAGAGGTATGATAGGCTCCTTACTATATCTCACTGCAAGTAGACCAGATATAATGTTTGCAACATGCTTGTGTGCTAGGTTTCACTCTGATCCTAAAGAATCTCATCTAATAGCTGTTAAACGAATATTTAGATATCTTAAGGGAACCCCAAAAATCTTGGAATTTGGTACCCTAAAGATACATGATTTGATCTTATTGGATATATAGACTCAGATTTTGCAGGTTGTAAGATTGATCGGAAGAGTACTTCAGGAAGCTGTCAGTTTCTTGGAAGAAGTTTAGTTTCTTGGTACAGCAAGAAGCAGCACTCAGTGTCCACATCAACAGCTGAAGCTGAATACATAGCTGCTGGTAGCTGTTGTGCTCAAATGTTGTGGATGAGGAACCAACTCCGTGACTATGGACTTTTGTTGACAAAGATTCCAATATTTTGTGACAACACAAGTGCCATAGCAATCTCCAACAACCCAGTGCAACACTCGAGGACGAAGCACATCGACATCATGTATCATTTTATCCGAGAGCATGTCATGAATGGAACCGTGGAGTTACATTTTGTACCCACAGAGGAACAAATTGCAGACATCTAAACTAAACCGCTTGATGAATCCACTTTTTCTAAGCTGGTTGGTGAACTTGGGATGTTAAATCTTTCTAATTGATTTTGATTATAAGTCAGTAACTACAAGAAAGTCCTAGTGAATACATGAGTTTAAGAATTTCCATATCCTTAGGACTCGTGAATTTATTTTCTGGAGCAATTCTCGTAGTTAGGATTATTGTACTAATTTTATGTCATAATTATGGATGATATATCTTCTGACATTTAATTAGTTATTAATTCTAAAATTATTTAGGTGCTAATATTTGTTCTAAATATTTAAGCATTTATTTAATTCGAATTAATTTACTTTGTTTTAAACATTGTAGATTAATGCAGCATAATTTATTGGATTTTAATTGGTTAATATCATTTAATGATATTTAGTCGATTTTATTCTAAGAAAATTGTGAATTTTCTGTTAGCTTTGATTTTGGTAAATTTGTAAAAGTTTATACAGATTATAAGTTGACAGAAAACCAAAAGGTTTGATTTTTTTAAAACAGAACAGGTTTTAGAAATTGAACAGGAAGCAAAAAATATCGAATTTAGAAAATTCGATAGTTTTTCTAAGTACTAGAAGAAATCTATCGAAATCTTTTTCGATAGTTTTTGGAAAAGGAAAAGAAAACTATCGAAGACAATTCTCGATAGATTTTGAAATACAGTTGAAAAAATATCGAATGGAATTTAATTCTTGAAATATTTAAATTCTCGATAGTTTTTCATAAAAGACAACTTCGATAGTTTTTCAGAAAAACGTTTTAAATTCTTATTTTCAAACACTTCGATAGTTTTTCAAAAACTATCGAAGTGAAGTTGACATGTTTGCCCCTCTGAGAAAACTATCGGTAGTTATTTTAAAAACTATCAAACATTGATTTTACAAAAATGCCATTACAGTACATGGTGTATAAAACGTCCCCTTAGTTGTTTTTGTTCATTATTCCAAGAATAGAGTTTTATATACTTACAGAATAGATACAAACGCAAGAACATCTCCATCGATAGTTTCTTCAAGCTTTAATCGATTAAAACTGACAAAAACAATCATTTACCACAGTGGTTTCATTTTTACAGTGAACCCACCGTGTTACTGATTAGGTTGACTTTTTGTTCTAAGTTTTTTTTTAAAAAAAACCATCGAATGTGTATGTGGATCTAAATCTTATTGTTAACTGTTTTCATACTAAGAAATCGATTGTAAACAATTGATTTCTAAGTTTAAGTCTTAATTCAAAAGGTTAACAGTAAGGGTTCTAGATTTGTGTTTGGTTCGAGTTTGTCATTCAAGAAAAAGGGCTATTTTGTTTTAAGTTAATTAATTAGAAATAATTAATTAAAATTAGTTTTGGTTTAATTTAACTTTTCGGGAAATTTGAAAAATAATGGTCGGAGAATTTATCTTAACTAAGACTAATCATGTCTCGTATCAGAATGTGCAATCCATTGCGAACTTACAGTTTCGTGCATGGGCACAATTTTTGAACACACGTTCTTTAGTGGCTTATGCACTGAGTACTCCTACGGTCCTTTGTATTGATCAATTGACTGCATTGTACATGACAGCCACTGACACATCAGAGAATAATATAAGTTCTTTCAGTTTTGTTGTGCCAGGGGGCAGAACAATAAAGGTGACTGAACATGATGTTAATAGGGTTTTACATTTTCCAACAGAAAACCTTGTTCCTGATCCCAATACTGAAGAAATACATGATTTCTTCACTCTCATTAGAAGTCAACAACCAAACTTCTTTGTGGGAGAGTTCCTAAAGCATTACTTGACCAAGCCATGGAATTTCTTCTTTCACACTTTAATCCATGTTTTTACTGCTAAGCTTACAAATCTGCATGGCATTCCTCTGTTTCTTTAGAAAATAGGGTTTGCCATTGCTAACAATAGGCATATAAACATTGGAAAGCTTGTGATTGATCAGATTATTCTGTGCATGGGACCACTGGATGAAAGAACAGGCATAGATGATGTGCTTTGTTTCTATCCTAGGTTCCTATAGCTAATTCTAAATAATGTGTTAAAAGCTGAAGAACGGGAGATTTTTGAAGGCGAGGAGACCATGGAGTGCATAAAGATGAAGAGCAATGCCATAACAGCTCTGATAAAGAAGAATCATCTTCAAGGGGTGCCTATTGTTCTAACTGATTATCTAAGAACGGTACCCCTACCACTTCTACCCCCTGGGGAACAGTTAAACGAAGGTAATATTCCTGAACCTGTTGTGGCTCCACAACCTCAACCAATGGATGTTGATTCAGAGCCCTCGGTGGCCATTCCTGACCAAGAGATTGCAAACCCACAATCTCTAACCACGGTCATAGAGCCTTTGGACGAGCCAAATGAAAACATAAACAAACCTCCTTCCCTTACTATACCTAACATTCAGACATCCTTGAGTGTAGAGGGAGATAGTGCCTTAGCAGCACCACATAAGGAGATACGCCCTTCAACAACAGCCCTGCCTTCCTCTAAAAGGAGAAGACTAGAAAACGAGGCAACTGTTGAAACTTCATTTCAAACTTCCAAAGAGCTCTTCACAGATTTTTCTGATGCTGATTGGGCTACACTAACCAAAGCTATATCTGAACCTATAGCTCAATCAAACAAGGATGAACTGACGGAAGCAACTGGTGTTCCGACCATATTACGACCAGGATCACTGGTTGAAGGTTCTAAGAACCAAGAGTCTTCACAGACGTCGAGAGAAGGTTTTGACCTAAATGCACAATTATAAGGGTCATTATCTAGCTCCCCAGATGGAACATATCTGGATCCTGCGGGTAAAGGGTCTGACGTAGGTGTAGATCGGCAACTCGGTGACAATGAATCAATTTTAATTGAGGAGCTAACTGAGGAAAAGTCTTCACAGACTTTAGAGGGAGTTTCAGGATCTCTGCTGTTAATAGAGCCTGATTCTAGCCTCCTAGAGATTCAAACTCTAGATCCTTCAAAGGATATATCATCTACGGATGATCAGCAACTTGGTATATCCAAGGACGGGGACTTGCGAAGCCCCATTGCACCACCGGTGACCTCCTTAAGGACGGCTACAGTGATTTTTGATGCAGGTACAACTAGCACAAAGGGAATGAGTGAAACAAAAACACATACACCTGGCCTGAGTGGGAAAGGAAAGATGAGTGAAACACCAACAAAAACGTTGAGTGAACACCCAGAGCCAAATGTGAGGAGTGACACCCAAACCCTAACAAATATTGATAATTTGCTATTGCCTATAGACAGAGAACTACATGTACAATCCACTCTCAAGGAGATGACAATTCATGATCGTGAAGGAAATCCATTATTCAAAGTCCCTCTACGGCCTTCCTTTGACCAAGGGATCTCCTCCAGTCAAGCTGATGCTTCTTTAACTTCTATTCAACAGAAGATTGACTTGGCTTCAACTGATTCCAGAAGAACATACAGGGTCTTATTCAGTGCATCTGGCACTATAACAGGTACTAAACAAGCAATGGACTCCCTGAAGAAGGAAGCAATGGAGGAACTGGTCGACTTGAGAGCAGACGTCAAGGAACTTAGAGATGGTTTAATGAATCAGGTGCATGCCCTACAACAAGGACAAGAAGCTTTAAATAAAGACGTTCTGGTTATCCGGGATGGTCAAGCTAGGGTCAAGGATGCAATGAACACAATGTCAAGAGTGGAGTCTCGTCTCAACAAAAGATTGGACAAAATCGAGCAGACTACCTCAAGACTGAGTGATATTGACCAGAAGCTAGCTTCTATGCAAGAGATGAACAAGGACATTGCTCTATTCATGGAGAACCAAAGTGACAAAGTAGAGTTAATCTGGAATATGTTGAGAAACCTACAACCTGGTCCTTCAAATCAACAACCTGGTCCTTCAACAACCCATTATGTTGAGGATAACTTCGTGGAGGATTCCTCAACTAAAGGGGAGAAAGATGGATGGGTTGTATGGGAAGGATGGGGGAAATGGGAAACTAATGAGAATATCATAACCACTATTCCAGTGAGACAATACTGGATTGAAGACATTGTAGAGAAAGATGTTGAAGAGGGATTTGAATTCATGCACGAGCAACAACCACTGGAAGAGCATGAACCATATTATCCAGAGCCAATTGAACATCCTATCTTGGATGATGATATGGAAGAAGCAAATCCTCTTGCAACAGAACAAGAAGCTGCCTTGGAGAGATTGAACGCTGAAAAAGCAGAAAAAGATGCCAGGCAGGCTGAGAAGGAAACTCACCAAGCAGTTCTGAGAAGTGAAAAGCTGAAGAGATTCAAGATGTATAATGAAGCAAGGAAGAAGAAAATGATTGATTTGGCACAAAAACAAGGAAAAGATTGGGAGGTAGCTTACAACACTTTTTGCGGAGTTGAAGACGATTTAAAAGTCAACGACAATGCTGAGGTGGAAGTTATCATTCAAGATATAAGGAGTGCAAATCAAGAAAATGATACTTACTTCACTGCATTGAGAAATTCTCTTATCTTTCTGAAAGCTGGGGTTAAAGCAAATGGTGCTTGGAACATAGTGATCAACTTCATTGAGAAATGTACATTTGTGATTTCTACTTTGTTTTTCGAACAGAGAACGTACACAGAACTGCAGGTGTTACTCATCAAGATCCAAAGAACCACAAGGCTGAATGAACTGCTCCGTGAGCATGTTAAGGAAATCTTGATGAAGGTCAGTCCAGAGATTACTGAAAACCCTCATATGGTTAGATTCATGACGAATGACTTGTTCAGAATCTGCTATCTGACGGAGGACAAACTGAGAGATTATCCAAATAATTATCTAATATCAGTTGAGAAGTATCTTCGATCCACCGGATTCACATCAACGGAGAAGGACAAAGCAGCAGACACTCTAAGAAGATATCTAATGGAGAATGTTCCCTACTATATGAAGATAGTGGAGAAAGGATTGGAAGTGCATACCAGACTGCCAAACATGCCAAAGCTAAACACGAAAGATGTTAACATTGCATGGTTGTGGGCTGAAGTGGGACAAGAGGTTGAATACATTGGAAGACACATCAAAGGAGCAATCCTTAAACCTGGAGAACCACTGCACTATCCTTCTGTGATTGATTATCAAGATGCTAACTCCAATCCAGTAATTGAAGAAGGTGAGATTGAGATGGACTGAAGACTTGAAGCAAAGAACAAAAGAACTATCTGCTCAGGCTAGAGGAACAACTTCATTGTATAAAGTTTTAATGTTTTTTGAATTTTGAAATCTGGAAATGTATATATCTTATCCAGAATGCATTTAATATTATTAAGCTGTCTTACTTTAATTAGTTTCATGTTTCCTTAGTTAGTTGAGTTATCCTCAAGGTATTTGTTTGTCGAACTCTAACAATCAAATATGGGGAGATAGTAAAGCATAATGTAACATAAGATGTAACAGAGATAACTTCAACACAACAAAGGACAATACAGACAATAATATTAACAGAAGCACAGGAATCCAAAATCAAAGAAGAAAATGTAAACTAAAAAAAAATCAAAATATGATAGTTTCATGAAAATGTTCAAGCCTTAGTGACAAATAAAGAAACAAGACTTTCAAGACTACAAAAATATGTGAATGATTTAGAGTCAGTACCACAGGGTTCCAGTGATTTATTTGAAGCAACCAGAACGACAAAGGACTTATCAACAACATTGAATTGAAGACATAGAAGAATTGATCAAGTGCTTTTCATCTGTGAACCAGACCAGTTGCACCAGTTGTTAGCTCTTAAAAGATCAAGTTGTTTTATCGTCTCAGAAGAAATTGATTTAGTCTAAATCTAAACACCCTAAAACTCAAAAGGATTTTCAAGAGATCAAGTACAAAAGAAAAGGTTCGATGGTTTTCTTTTAAGAAAAACCATCGAATGTGATCAAGAGAATCAAATAGAAAAAACCATCGAATATTAGTTTTTCATTCGATAGATTTTATTTAAAATCTATCGAAGGAAAAACTAATTTAAACATTCGATAGTTTTTAATTTGAAGGAGCAGATGAGATGTTTTGTTGTGTCAGGTTGATTTGGAAAATGGACGGCCAGGATTTATCCAATAGTTTTGGTTCGATAGTTTTTCAAAACTAAGTCTACAAAACGAGAATGAAGACAGTGTTCTTCTTCAGTTGGTTAGCAGATTAAAAGAAACAGAAGAAGTTAAGAGCTCAAGAACATTTACTACAGAGAATTTATGTTGCATTGATTTCTATAGTTTGTATTGATAACGATAACCTGAACTCATTGAAGCTAATATACGGATTAGAACTGTAGCACCCCTCGAGGTTTATATTTATAAAACGATATATTCCCCGACTCGTGTTTTGATTTGGTGCATTTGATTTCGTATTAGAACTGAATGATTTATCCGCGAACGAAATTGAATAATTTGTGAGTATCATATTCAACCCCCCCCCCCCCCTTCTACGATACTTTGGACCTAACACACTTTCCCGTGATATATTTAGAAAATGAGGGACTTTGTTAGAAAAAATTTATAATGTGTTTTAGTTGAAAATGTAATTGGTTATAAATATGTATTTGAATATTTATATTTTAATATTTTTACTAATTGCATTTGTTAAGAAAAATAAGTAGACATGTTAAAATAGGTAAACTTTTGAAAAAATAATTATAATATTAGGTTTAAAAATAAATAACTAAAGGTTTGTCCGTGATATTTTTGGAAAATGAGGGGTTTTAGTAAGGAAAAATAGAAAAACTAACATGTTTTAGTTAAAAAAGGTAATTGTCCATGATATATTTGAAAAAGTAGGGGAATTTGTTAGAAAAAATAGAAAAAATAATGTATTTTAGGTGAAAAATGTAATTGGTTATAAATAGATAATATTATTATTTAATAATATATTTCTATAAATAAGTAAGGTTAATTAAGTAAAAACACGAAGTATAGTTAATTAAGGGCAATTAAGTAAAATCACAACGTACCATACCGACCAACCAAACTTTTAATGTTTCTTCTATTATATAATAGTATTGATTGATAGTATAGATATAAATATTATTTTATTATTTATAAAATAATATTAATAGTGAGGACAACTATAAAAGTTAACATGTTTTAATTAAAAAAATAAATAAATAAATGCCCGTGATATTTTTGGAAAAGAAAATTTTTAGTGAAAACAAATATTAAAGGTAATATTTTTTAATTTATAGGTAACTGTCCGTGATATTTTTGGAAAACGAGTATATTTTTTTAGAAATTTTTTTTAATTATAAAAGACAATCATCTAGTTATTATTTTTATATTATTTTATTATTTATTAAATAGAATAAATGACCGAAAACCGAAAATCAAAAATTTCAATGTTTCGGCTTTAATAATACTAGCTTAAAACCCGTGCGATGCACGGATTGTTAATTGTTAAATTATTATTTTTTTAAATATTTTTTTAATTGCATTTGTTAAAAAATAAGTAGGCATGTTAAAATAGCTAAACACTTTTAATTAATTAAAAATTTTAAAATAAATAAGTAAGAGTTTGTCCGTTATATTTTTGGAGAAGAATGGATTTCAGTAAGGAAAATTAAAAAATTTAACATATGTATTTAGTTTAAAAAATATTTTAAATTAGATTTTTGGTAACTGTCCGTGATATTTTTGGAAAATTAGATTTTAAAATTTAATAATTAAAAATATTTAAATACGTTTTAAAATAAATACGTAAATGGTTTGCCCGTGATATTTTTAGAAAAACAATTGATTTTAGTGAGAAAAATAGAAAAAGTAAGTTGAAAAATAAATAACTAAAGGTTGTCCGTGATATTTTTGAAAAGAGAGGGGTTTTAGTAAGGGAAAATAGAAAACTAACACGTTTTAGTTAAAAAAAGGTAATTGTCCGTTGTTAGGATTTATGGGTGATAGCTATGAGACAACTTAACTGGTTATTTTCTTAATACTTAATTTAGTTAAGTATGAACATACTGTCACAACCAGAGTATGTTCTTGTAATCATTTTGTTTGTTGTTAAATAAGTGCTCAAGGAGGACAGCAAGAATAAATGTTACTGTCATGGCACTGACAATAAGGTTACAAGAAGACATCATGTTGCAAGTCACGACAGCATATCCACTCTGACAACAACGTTGGCGGAAGCCCTCAGACATCAACTTTACCTCAGCCTGACAACAAGGTTGGAACTCCTGACATCATCTATTGCGGGGACTTCTTATTGTCACCAAAAAGCGCATTCTTGTGACAGCAAGCTTGGGGTTCAGGATACTGTCATGAAGGGATAATCTTTGTATTGGGGATCTACCCAGTCAAACATGTGAAAGTTTGGATGTTCAAGAAACAGGCGTGCTGCAGTATCCCAACACTGCATCAAGTCTGCAAGACTACGACAAAAGCTTGAGAGATCACATGACAAAGCTCACCAATTCAAGAGTATGACAAATTAACATCTAATGAATTGTGTTAGCTAAAAATAGAATGTATCTAGATTGCTTTATTCAGTAATGATAAACTTGTTTTTATAGCAATTTAGGTAAGACTCACGGGTAGATAATTTGTAAGAAGCTGCCACATGAAAAATGACAGCAGCTTCACAAACCCGTGATGATTGAGATAGGTTGAGTTGTTACTTAGACTATCTCTCGAATCATTCTTTGAAATCACTCGAGAAACCGAAGCTCAAGAAAACTGATATTTTCTTGAGGTTGTAGCAACACATTGCAAAATAAATAAAATATTTATTTTGTGAGAAACTCTCTTGTGTCTACTTGTATTTGCAATTCGTAAACTGATAAACTTTAATCTTGGTTTTAGTTGTTGGAACGTAGATTGAGATTTATCAGCATTGCATTCAACCCCCCCTTCTGCAATAGTCAAGGACCAACAACTGGTATCAGAGCGGACATATTGTTCTACAAATCTGAGATCATGACAAGTTTGCAGAAGTCAAGTAGCATAAAGATCCCAGCTTTTGATAAGGAGAATTACAATGTGTGGAAAAGAAGAATCTTGTTGTTTATCAAAGCTGCGAATCCATTATACTTGGGTATCCTCCAAAATGGTCCCTTTGTTCCACAGAAGGAGATTGAAGCCTCGACTGTAGACGGTGTTCTTATTCCAGCACACTAGGTTGCTAAAGCACCTTCTGAGTTTCTGGAGCCAGAAAAATAGAAGGTGACCTTGGATGACTACTTGCAACTCATCCTACTGGATGCTCTCACTTTGGACAAAGCCATGTCTGAGAATGTCATTGGATGCTCATCAGCTAAGGATATGTGGAATAAGATTGAGCTGTTATGTGAAGGAAGTGAAGAAGTGAAAGACAATCAAAGACAAATTCTTATCTCGCAGTATGAAGCTTTCATGGCAAAGTCAGGAGAAGATCTAACAACAATGTTTGAAAGGTTCAGTAAACTGCTGACTGAGCTACAGATTCATGGCAAGTACTATGATAGGAAAGAGTTAAATGTTAAGTTCTTACTCACACTTCCTGAGCATCTAGAGCAAAGAATCACAGCCATAAGAGAAGGAAGAAATCTAAACAATGTTTCCCTTGAAACATTATATGGTGTGCTTAAGTCATATGAGCTTGAACTTTTCCAGAAAAGAGCTATACAATCTGGATCAAGAGGAAAGATGAAAAATATGTCTGGTGCTCTTGTGGCTCATGTGCCAAGAATCACTCAACCTATTGAAGGAATTCAAATCACCCAACCTGCTCAAGTACCTACCCTAAAGATTGAGGAGGTTGTGGATGATGATGAGAAAGTGGTGCTGCAAATAACTGATGTTGAAGATGAAGACTTCTATTCCTTAGAAGAAATGGAAAAGATGGACAATCCAACTGTGGCTTACATGGCTAAGAAGTTCAAAAACATAAGATTCAAAAGAAACAAGCCATTTAAGTCTCAAGGTCAAACATCAAGGTTCAGCAGAGGGAATTCTTCCAAGGTTGAAGGTGGTGCCACAAAAGGTGGTTACAAAACAAGGATGGTGGACAGATCCAAGTTTAGATGTTACAACTACAATGAGCTTGGTCATTTTGCTACTGAATGCAGAAGACCAAAACAGAATCAAAGAATGGACAAAGGGTCAAGTGGACACTTCAAGAAAGGACAGGGAAAAGCCTATGTGGCTGAGGGAAAATGTTGGGATGATTCTGATGATGAAGAAGAAGAGGAATATGTGAATCTAGCCCTCATGGCTAAATCTGAAGAGGTCTCCTCTAGTTCTTCAAGTCAGGGCAAAAATAAGAAGCATGTCATGTGGATCATTGACAGTGGCTGCTCAAGACACATGACTAGTGATAAAGCCCTGCTATCACAATTTGTGGAGAAAGTTGGCCCAATAATAACTTTTGGAGACAACAACAAAAGTTACACAGTGGGATATGGCTGTTTGGAAATTGGGAATGTTGTCATTAATGATATTGCACTTGTTGATGGATTGAAGCACAACTTGCTCAGTGTCAGCCAATTCAGTGACAGGGGATTCAAGGTTGATTTTGACATGATGGTGTGCAATATCTATCACAAGAAAGATGGAAGCCTCTCTCTGAAAGGGTTAAGGAAAGGAAGCCTATTTGTTGCTGATCTGAGTTCAACAAAGAAGGACAAGATTTACTGTTTCTACAGTAAAGCTACTGTTGGTGACAACATGCTTTGGCACAGGAAACTCTATCACCTAAACTTCAAGACAATGAATATGCTAATGAAGAAGGAACTGGTAAGAGGACTACCTCAACATGAATTCTGTCAAGAAGGATTGTGTGAGGACTATCAAATGGGAAAATTGAGAAGAGCTGTGCAAAGGTCAAAGCAATTCAACACCAACACAGAACCACTCAAGCTAATTCATATGGATCTCTTTGGACCAGTAAATGTTCCATCCTTGGCCAAGAAGAGATATGCATTAGTTATGGTAGATGATTATTCTAGGTATACTTGCGTGAAGTATCTAGAATCAAAAGATGAAGCTGCTCAAGTCATCATTGATCACTTAAGAGTTCTTGACAGAACTCCAAATGCCAAGGTTCAAATTCTGAGGAGTGACAATGGTACTGAGTTCAGAAATGCCACACTTGGTAATTTCTGCAAGTATGAAGGAATTATGCAACAATTCTCTGCTGCAAGGACACCACAACAGAATGGAGTTGTAGAGAGGAAGAACAGAACTTGTTAATCCCAAATGACCTAACAGAATTGTAGAAGGGGGGGTTGAATACAATTCTTGATATTTCTTAAACTTAAAACAACTTACAAATAAAAACTGAACTTAAAGTAAAAATCACAAGCACATAAATAATTTCAGTTGGATTGTTTGATGATCCAACTGAAGTGATTTTTATTGCGGAAATAATCTGTGATACAAAATGTACACAGCTGCTCAGTTACAAGATTGTAGAGAAGTATGCTCTCAAAGATAGCTAATACAAACTATTTGTTTTTCTTCTCTTACTTTTAAAGTAACTGCTACACTTGGTTATATATATACCCAAGTTTACAATTCTACGTTTGGCTAAACTAAAGAACAATAGTAGTAACCATCAGTAGCTTGCTTTTCATTCCTTTTGTCCAATGGTCCTTGGAGATCTTTGCTTTTGTCTTCATGCTTATTTTAATCATTCCCAAGAGCCTTATTGGAAATTGGAATGTTTCCTTATTTCCAGTAACCATTTTGATGGCTTCCAATGCAAAGTACACTTCCATATCTCCTTTAGATCTGTTCAGTAAATTGTCACTATCACTTTGTCAACTGTTCAAAAAGCAATAGTGATTCGTTGATAGCAGGGAGATGTGTTTCGTTGATAGCTTTATTCTTCATTCCGTTGATGGTGTTTCCTTCGTTTCGTTGATGGTGTTTCCTTCGTTTCGTTGATGGGTAAACTCCATACCGTTGACAGAGTGATCTTCATACCGTTGACATGACTTCACTTAGACAAAATTACAAGGCATAATATATTTACAATTAACCAACCTATTTTGCATATCTAGTACTTAGTCAACATGACTTAGAAAACCTATCTAATACATACAACAAAATGCATATCAAACTGTGAAGTATTGTACAGTGCAATTGCTACATTACTCATTTCGTTGATGAGCTTCCTGTCAACGGAATGCTGCAAAGCATGCCATTTCGTTGACAGTTACAAAATGACTTAATACAAAATCTACTAAGTGTTTTTATAATTATCATCAAGAACAACATATTCCTAACAATCTCCCCCAATTTATGACTGATAGAATAACAGCCATAAATCAAGAGCCTTGATGATAACAAAAACACTCAGACATATTTACACATGATAAAAGTAGAAATTGCATTGAGCTTCATTGAATTTAATTGAAATGCAAAGTAGAAAATCTTACAAAACAAGTGCACAGAGTTGCTCCTCTAGACTGAGCAGATTTTTCATCTTTGCCTCTGTGGTCTTGTTTTCTTCCCTTTTCTTGCATTGTTCTCCTCAATTTGAGCTTGAAGTCTTCTGTAGAAAATCTTCTCTTCTTCATCTTGATTCCCCAACTTGGATTGCATTAATCTTAGAGTTTCATTGGATGCCTTCTCCAGTTGGTCTTCTATTCTGAAGAATCTTCTACAATTGTCCTTATCTCTAAATTCCATCATCCAAAAAGGTTGGAGATGAATTATCTTTCCTGTTTGAGGGACCTTCAATACTCTGGGAAGTGCACCAGGCTTGTTCCAGCTAGCTTTGATTTGGCAAATCTTGGAGACAACCTCAGACTTGGCTGTTTTGGTAAAACCAAAATCTTTCTTCAAACATTTAAACACGGATAGCAGTGTCTGATAGTCTTCTCCCAGAATCCTGTGTAGAGGCCAAACCTATTCTCTCCCACCCTTATAGACAAATACCAATCTCTCTGGTAGTTTGTAAGAAGCTGCTATCCCTCTCACTTCAACCAGGTCATCAAGATTGATATGAATGTCAGACTCCTCCCTGATATCAGCAATGTAGATGAAGTCTTCTAGGTTGGCAGGGGGTTTCTCAGCTTGTGGTCTCCTTACCGGAATTGGCTTAGCCTTGGTAGCCCTTTGCTTAGATTTCTTCTTTGGATCCATTTCAAAGAGGAATTTTGGAAAGTTGGCCTCATCAAACTCAATTGGCTCTCCCTTTGGCTCAATTGGCTGATCATGGAAATTTACAGGATGATTAGGATCACAGGCTAACTTTACCTCTGAAACTGGATCAGGAATTGTTGGAGGTGCAATTGGTACAGAAGAGTCTGATGCAATGCTCTGAGAGTCATCATTCTCAAAGGCTATGTTTCTCCTAGCTCTTGCCTTTGGTTGCCTTGTGCTCTTCTTTGCACTCCTTTCCTCTCTTGCTTTTTCTTCTAGCTGTATTTCTTCTTCATCAAGAGACTGAGCAACAGCAAGGGCTTGCATTGCTGCTTTTTCTGACTCTTCAGCTTTAGCTTCAGCAAAGTTTGGGTGACCAGCCCAAACACAGATTTCTTGTCCATTCCTGTAGACAATTGCCCTTTGCTTCCTTATCTCATAATCATTGTTTTCCTTGCTTTTTGTGATAAGTAGACCAAGAAGCTTGAGCTCATCTGGATAAGGTGCAGGATAGAAAGTCCTTGCTATATTTTTGCCCTTTGGTTTAGCAGGGGACTTGGGAGATAAGCTTCTTTGGAGTGTAGCTTGTTCCACATCCCTAATGCATGAAGTTTGTCCTTTTTCCTTCCTTGGACCTTGAGTGACTCCATGTAGAAGGGGCTCTACCTTATAGAAAGAATTGGTCTGTGGCTCCCATTCCGTTGACACTAGAACCATGGCATTCGTTGATGGTTGATCCGTTGATGGATTTGAGTCCTTTGTAGTTCCAGCAATTTTCTTGACCCTTGCTTCTATGTTGGACCAATGGTCTTTGATTTGTTCTGCAAGTCTCATCCTCATAGAAGCTTCCTGGATCAGGTCAATACCATCCTTTTTCTTCTTTCTAAACTCCCCCATTGCTAATGGCTCTTCTGGCAAGGAGATGGCTGGGACCAAAACCTTTGTGATTTGTATCTCTAGCTCCTTAGTTTTCTCCCCCTTTTTGTTATCATCAAGTGAGATGATAGGGATTCCTTGAGCTGCCAGAAGTTGGGTGAGTAGGCTAGTTTGCTTCTCCTGTTCCTTCTGCATGTGAGAAAGTGTAGCCTCAACTGTGTCCACTCTAGAGGAGAGAGTTTTCAAAGATGAGGACACTTCAGGTTCCTTGGTGAAAAACCTTGACATCTTGGAGACAGTGTGAAGAGGAAGCTTTTCATCTAGCCTCCTGTCAGTAGCATCCCTAAGGTTGCTAATTGAATCCTTGATTTCTGTAGCCTCAATCCTTGTCTGCAACATTTGTAGCCTTTGAATTTTAAGAGAATTCATTATGGCCCTGTAGAATTTCTTTTCCCTTGCTTCAGCAGACTCATGAGCTAGATATGCCTCATTGTACTGCCTTGTGATAGCAGCATCCAAGTTGCATCTACCATGCATATCCTAAGAAAGCCAGTTTGGTGTAGGAGGCACCACAGAAGTCCCAGTCTGTGTAGTGGTGGCCACCTGTAGATTGTCACCAAAGCTGTCTTCATCATCAGAAAACTCAAAGTTTCCACTTGCTGCAGCTCCTGGAGGTAGATTGGTCAAGGCATCCTTTGCTCTTTGCATTGATGCAGTAGTATGAATTAAGTTGAGTGACCTTTCTGCCTCCACATTGCCCTGTTGAGCCATAACTTGATAGGCTGACACAGGATGAGTAAAGGTCTCAGGATCCAGGGAAATACTATCCAGAGTTTGTTGATAATGCTCTTGGAAAGTAAGTTCCCTTTCTCCCTCACTGACCTCCATTAACTCACTAGCAATGGCTGCTTCCATCCTTATTGCTCATGTAGTCCCTTCTCTCTCTCCACTCTTTTCTTGCATCATGGGCTCCCCATGGCTCACACCTCTCACACCCTCACCTTCACCTACTAAGGTGGTACTCTCAATCTCTCCTTTTGCCTGGCTGGAAGAAATAGCCAGCCTCTCACTCTCAGACTCTCCTTTTACCTGGCTGCAAGCCAGCCTCTCAATTTCACTCCCTCTCAAACTTAAAAGTGTCTCAACTACCACCAGGTCATCTACACTAGTTGTGGAAACAACTTGATTTTCAATAAGGGGTGTAGATTGACCTATCAACGGAATGGTAGTTTGAACTGTCAACGGTATAGATACCGTTGATGGAGAAACACTTGTCAACGAAAGAAGCTGTTTCGTTGATGAAGTCAATAAAGCACTTTGAGAAAGTGAAATTACAGTAGAATCTGTGGTGATTGATTTTAGAGATTGGTCCACAGATCCTTTTGCAACTTCAGAAAAAATTGGTTGATGGCCCAACAAATCACTTAACAAGTGATGGCCACCAGCTTCAGAGTGGGGCTTCTCCAAGATTAGAGTTGGAGAATCAGAAATAGATGAATGGATCATGTCCACATCTAGAGATAGAGTTGGTGAATTTGATGGAGATAGTTCAAGGTTGATGTTTAGAGAATGAGACTGTAACCCCAGAGTAATAATAGGGGTTACATCAAACTGAATTTGAGAAACTGGAAGTGTTGCTTCCAGTGTGTGTGCACCCTGTGTACCCTTGGACTTTTGCTTCACTCTCCTTTGGTATTGGGAAAATGTAGACTGTGGGCTTGAAGTGTCCCTTACCCTTTTGGAGTGTGCTCTTGGAGGAGAGCTTGTTTCAATAATCACATCCTTTTGGGAGGATGCAACTAGACTTGTGTTTAAATCCATTTTACTCATTGTGCCTTGTTGGGAAGACACAATGGGGCTTGGCTGGATTTCACTCATCTGTCCTTCCTTATCCTTAGGGTTTCTTTTATGTTCACCCCTTCCCTCACCTCTCTCAGCACCTACAACACTCCCCTTAGGTTGTGTAGTGGATTTTACAACAGGTGCCTTTTGGGAAGCACCTGAGGTTGGCTTGGAGGATTTCTTTGATTTTGGTTTTGTTGCAGGGGCAGGAGCCTGTTGGGTCACAGCTACAGACTCCACAGCAACAGGACTGGGTGATACAGTTGAAGTAACAACTATACTAGAAGGGATAGCAGTAGTTGCCTCAATTATTGGCAAATACACCACTGGAACATCACCATTGTGGTTCAGCCTCAGTATGTCTGTCAATACTCTTTTTTCTTGCAAAAAACACTCAAACTTGGAAACAGGGTTAGAGATTACTAATGGTGTTGGACTAACATGATTAGCCAACATCATCAGAAACCTAGCATAGTAGATATTCTTTTTCCTATTAGCCTTGTCACCCAACTTAGCACCAATTTCATACATAAGTTGGGTGCTAAAGTTGTAATATCTATCAGTTAGGAGCATGGTAAAAAGAATCAACATGGAATTAGTTAATGCATCAAAATTACTAATCTTTCCAGAAAAGACCTTGATAAATGCATCAGCTAAATAACTATATTCCCTAACCAAACCTCTCCTAATTATTCTACCCAGATTATCAGTAGGTAAAGAGTAGTTTATTGAATTTAGCATGTTAACCATTTCAGTGATTGTAGGCAAAGCATCACAGTTATTTTCAGGAATATGTAGACATGCTTGCAATACATCAGAATTAACTATGTACTCATTACCTTGGAGAGTGAATTGCAGTGTGCAGTTTGTTCCACTATACTCACACGAGGTCCAGATCTCCTCGATTATCTCATTATAGAGAGGAGTTGAGTGAAACATTGCATAGCTTAACTTGGAGTTCTTCATGAAGTCCATCATCTTGAAAAAGATACTGTTCGGGTTTTCCTTGACAACAAAAGGGATGGAGTTGTTCTTCTCATAGATGAACCCTCCAGCAGACATAAGCTTGACTATGGGTGCCATTGTTGTGTGAAGAAAAGCTTCGAACTGAATTGCTTGTTAGAGAGAAGAAGAGAGAAAAGCCTTTGGAATTTTTTAGAACAGGTAAAAAGAAATTAAAGAAAATAGAATTTCTTAAATACTCCCCCAAAAATTCTCAGAAAAAGAGTCCAATAATAAATGTAAATTACTGGATTGGCTTAAAAATATAACCGTTACTTTTAAAGAAATACCATGATTTATACTTACAGGGGTGTATGCATAGATCGTGGTAAAAGACGTGTCAAAATTTCAACGGTTCAGATTAAAAGCGCTATATCAACGAATCAGATTTGGGCGTTTAAGGTCCCGTCTATTTCGTTGATAAAGCTGCGTTTCGTTGATATAAAAGAGCTATCAACGAAACACCCAGGAAAATGCTAAGACTGTCAACGAAATGGTGCGTTTCGTTGACATAGTAATTTTGACTTAGACAAAATTTCACTTTTTCCTGAGAAAATTAATTCACAGAAAAACATAGCAAATTTCTGGCTACATTGTAACTTATAAATATCTCAAAAATAATTAAGAGAGATTTAGCATACCTAGCTCACTTACTAATCTTGAGAATGATGATTCATCAAGTGGCTTGGTAAAGATGTCTGCAAGTTGTTGTTCACTTGGAACAAAATGTAACTCCACAGTACCATTCATAACATGCTCTCTAATGAAATGGTACTTGATGTCAATGTGCTTGGTCCTTGAATGCTGCACTGGATTCTCAGTAATGGCAATGGCACTAGTGTTGTCACAGAAAATAGGAATTTTCTCAACTCTTATTCCATAATCAAGTAGTTGATTTTTCATCCATAAAATCTGTGCACAACAACTTCCAGCTGCAATATACTCAGCCTCAGCTGTGGAGGTAGAAGCTGAGTTTTGTTTCTTGCTGAACCATGAGACAAGCTTGTTTCCTAAGAATTGACAGGTGCCTGTTGTGCTTTTCCTGTCAATTTTACATCCTGCAAAATCTGCATCTGAATAACCAATTAGTTCAAAGCCAGATTCTCTAGGATACCAAATGCCAAGGTTTGGTGTTCCTTTGAGATATCTGAAAATCCTTTTAATAGCAACTAAATGGGATTCCCTAGGATCAGCTTGAAATCTAGCACATAGACATGTAGCAAACATAATATCAGGTCTACTAGCTGTTAAATACAAAAGTGAGCCTACCATGCCTCTGTAACTTGAAATGTCCACAGATTTTTCCTTAGTATTCAATTCAAGTTTGGTGGCAGTAGGCATGGGAGTTTTGGCAGGAGAGCATTCCATTAAGTTAAACTTCTTTAATAAATCATAAATATATTTTGTTTGACTAATGAAAATGCCTTCATTAACTTGCTTCACTTGAAGACCAAGAAAGTAAGTTAATTCTCCCATCATGCTCATTTCATATTTACTTTGCATAAGCTTGGCAAACTTTTGACAAAGTTTCACATCTGTAGACCCAAAGATTATGTCATCTACATAAATTTGAACAAGTATAGTAGAGCCATTCACAACCCTGTGAAAAAGAGTTTTATCTACAGTACCTCTAGTGAAGTGATTCTCAAGGAGGAACTGTGAAAGTGTGTCATACCAGGCTCTAGGTGCTTGTTTCAAACCATAGAGTGCTTTGAGGAGGAAGTATACATATTCTGGAAAATCATCATCTTCAAAACTAGGAGGTTGACTTACATACACCTCCTCTTCCAATTCCCCATTCAGAAAAGCACTCTTCACATCCATTTGATAGACTTTGAAATTGGCATGGGCTGCATAGGCTAGGAAAATCCTTATTGCTTCTAGTATAGCAACAGGAGCAAAGGTTTCATCAAAATCAATTCCTTCTTCCTGTGAATAGCCTTTTGCAACCAATCTAGCTTTGTTCCTTGTGACTATGCCATTTTCATCCATCTTGTTTCTGAACACCCATTTTGTGCCTATGACACTCCTGTCCTTAGGCTTGGGCACCAGCTTCCATACATTGTTCCTTTCAAATTGGTTTAGCTCCTCTTGCATAGCCAAAACCCAATATGGATCTAGAAGTGCATCCTCAACTTTCTTTGGCTCATCTTGAGACAGAAAGCTACTATATAGACATTCTTCTTGAGTTGCTCTTCTAGTTTGGACTTTTGAAGACACATCACCTATAATAAGTTCAAAGGGATGATCTTTAGTCCATTTCCTTGAGGGAGGTAGATTTGCTCTTGAAGAGGTAGCTTCATGATCATGATTGCCTTGATTGGATATTTGTCCTTGAGAAACTCCCCCTGAATTTGTTGTTTCTAACTGATCACTTCTAGAAGCATTTCTATGACTGTCAACGGTATGACCATTTTGGCTGTCAACGAAACGCTCATTTTGACTGTCAACGAATCCACCATCATGACTGTCAACGAAATGACCATTTGGTCTGCTAGCAGCTATTCTTTTCAATCTTAATGCAGCAATTTCATCTTCACTGCTGCTTTCATCTGTGCTAGATACAACAACTTTAGGCTGTTTCTCAGTAGCCTTAACATGATTCACTTGATCTCCTTCCTCATTTTCAAAAGAAAGTCTTTCATGGAAACCTTCATCACAGAGACCTTGAATTTTGAGATCATCAAAAACAACATGTACAGATTCCATAACAATGTTGGTTCTGAGATTATAGACTCTGTAGGCTTTCCCTGCTGCATATCCCACACATATTGCTTCATCTGCCTTTGCTTCAAATTTCCCCAAATGCTCAGCTTGATTTCTCAGAACAAAGCACTTGCATCCAAAGACATGAAGAAAATCCAATAGTGGCTTCTTTCTTTTGAGTAGCTGATAAGGGGTCATTCCTTTGGCCTGATTAATCAAAGAAATATTTTGAGTGAAGCAAGCTGTATTAACTGCCTCAGCCCAAAAATAAGTTGGTAACTTTGATTCATCTAGCATTGTCCTTGCAGCTTCAATGAGTGTTCTGTTTTTCCTTTCAATCACACCATTTTGCTGTGGTGTCCTTGCTGCTGAAAACTCATGCAAAATACCATTTTCTTCACAGAACACCTTCATGCTTGAATGCTTGAATTCTGTCCCATTGTCACTCCTAATCCTTCTTACTTTCAAGTCAGGATGATTGTTTACCATCTTGATGTGATTGATAATGATTTCACTTGCCTCATCTTTGGAGTGCAAAAAGAAAGTCCATGTAAATCTAGAAAAATCATCAACAATCACAAGACAATATTTCTTCTTTGAAATAGACATGATATTTACAGGGCCAAACAAATCCATATGAAGCAACTCAAGCTGATGGACAATTGATGACTCTGTCTTGCTTTTGAATGATGCCTTCTTTTGTTTCCCTTTTTGACAGGCATCACACAAACCATCCTTGGAAAACTCCACATGTGGAATTCCTCTAGCAAGATCTTTCCTCACCAAATCATTCATAACTTTAAAATTTAGATGAGATAATTTCTTGTGCCATAGCCAACTTTCATCCTTGCTTGCCTTGCTGAAAAGACAAGTGATGGTTTCTGGACTTGTGCTACTAAAGTCAGCAATGTACACATTCCCTCTTCTGAATCCAGTCATTACCACATTGTTGTTTCCTCCTTTAGAAACAACACAGGCTTCTTTAGAAAAAGTAACTAAAAATCCTTTGTCACAAAGTTGGCTGATACTAAGCAAATTGTGCTTAAGACCATCCACCAATGCAACCTCATCTATGATGACATTCTCTTTTGAAATCAAGCCATATCCATTAGTGTAGCCTTTGCTGTCATCTCCAAAAGCAATACAAGGGCCAGCTCTTTCCTGAAACTCTGTGAGCAGGGTAGAATCACCAGTCATGTGTCTTGAACAACCACTATCCAAGTACCAAAGATTCCTTTTGTCTCCCTGCACACAATAAAACCAAATCAAGTTGATTTTGGTACCCAAGTTTCCTTGGGTCCTGTTTTGTTAGCCTTTGCTTTTCCTTTTATATCATTTTTCACCTTGGGCTCAGATTGATTTAAATCAATCTTTACCCTTGGTGTTGATTTCTGAGGGTTGCTCACATTTTCATTCACATCATGCATAGTTGGAGGAACAATCAGGTTATTCATATTCCATGGCATTTGTGGCATATTAAACATATTCATGTATGGATTAGGCACAAATGACATGTTAGCATATGGATTCTGAAATTGTGCATATGGAGCAAACATGTTAGGCATAACAGCCATTGTAGGCATGGAACTATTCATTGCAGGCTTGGGCATTTTCACATTAGCAGTTTTCTTAACAGATTTGCAGTAAGTAGATAAATGACTAACACTTCCACAATTGACACATGTCTTTCTAAGAGCATATTTATCAGGTGTGTAATTGTTGTGTTTGTTAATCCCTACTTTGCCATTCCTGTTATTCTTTTTATTTCCCTTAGCCTCAACTTGAACTTTCTCTAACTTGTCTTTCAATTGCTTGTTAGACAAGTGACCTACATTAGCTCTCTCAACAGGCTTCTCAACTTTCTTTGATTTACTAGACTCACCTTGAACAAAGTTCTTGGTGACAGGACCATACTTATTATTAAGTCTAGTGAGTTCATCTTTTCTTTTCTCTGTCAACGAAACAGCCTGATCGGTTGATGGTTCATCTGTCAACGAAACATTGCATTCCGTTGACATATCAACCTTCAACAAATGATCATTGTTGTTTGTTGACTCTGTTTCTGATTCTAAGGTTTCACCAACATACCCTAGCTTCTCTTTGTTCTTTTTCCATGATTGCTCACAGAAAGATTCCATACCTTGAACATTAATGATGTTGGTGGCAACATTCCTGGCATCTTTCCATTTTGCAATCACACTTTGTTCTATCTCAAGTTGTGTTTTAAGAATTTCTTCCCTTTGTAACACGTTCTCAAGTTCCTTCTTAGCATCCCTACTAACACATCTCATTTTTTCAAATTCAATGAGCTGTGCTTCTAACATTGCATTCCTATCACTTAAGAGCAAATTAGTCTCTTTTATTCTTTTATTCTCTTTGGTAAGTGATTTAAGAGTAACACGCAAATTATATAGTACAGTAGACATTTCATTTACTGCACTATCGCATTCCTCTTTAGAAAGCTCAGAAAGATTAGTAATTGTTACCTGGTTGCTTGAGGAGCTTGCTTCCTGCTCATGATTGTTAGCCATAAGAGCCAAGTTGACATACTCAACATCATCATCAGAATCTTCACCATTACCAGCCCAATCATACTCCTGAGACATGAAAGCCTTTTCTTTTTGCTTGAGAAGTTCAAAGTATTTCTTTTTATAATCAACAGGCTCAAGTTTCCTGTTGCCCTTCTCAATCTTGGGCTTTCTGCAGTCTCCAGCAAAGTGACCAAGCATTCCACAATTAAAACATTTAGATTTAGACTTTTCAATCCAGTTACTTTTGTTAGGTTGAAAGTCTCTCCTTGGTGGCCTTGCTTCTGAGTTTCTCTTGAACTTGAACTTAGAGAATTTTCTTGACAGAAAAGCAATGTGTTCATCAATCTCATCTAAGTCATCCAAGTTGGCTGGTTCTGATTCTTCTTCTTCTGTCATCTTGCCTTTACCCTTGCTAACATCACTCCTACAACTAGCTCGACTAGTTGTGGCCTTTGCAGCTTCTTCATTGTCATCTTCCAGTTGGTTCACAGATGCAATCAATGCAACAGATCCACCCTTCTTTTGTACCTTTTCAATTTCTTCATCTTGCTCCATTTCCAACTCATATGTCTTCAAGGTTCCATAAAGCCTCTCAAGAGTGTAGTCTTTGTACTCTTGAGTGTTTCTGAGAGAAACAGTCATAGGCTTCCATTCTTTTGGAAGAGCTCTAAGAAATTTAAGGTTTGAATCCTTGGTTTGATAGATCCTCCCATACAACTTTAATCCATTCAAAAGCTTCTGAAACCTACTAAACGTGTCATTTAGGGTTTCACCAGCTTTAAAATGAAAATGCTCATATTGTTGTATAAGGAGCTGCATTTTGTTTTCCCTAACTCGCTCAGTTCCTTCACAGAGAGTTCTAACAGTGTCCCATACTTCTTTGGAGGTTGTACAGTTTATGACATTGTCAAACATCTCTTGCTCCAAACCATTAAACAGAATGTTCATGGTTCTTTTATCTTTATGGACTTCTGCAACATCTTCAATAGTCCATTCTGAGACAAGTTTTGGAATTTCCACATCAGGAGCATCATCTGGCAGTCCAACTCTAGATGCAAACTTCATGGGAACGTGTGGACCTTTCTCAATGCAGTCTACATATCTCTCATCCATAGACAGGAGATGTACATGCATCTTTACTTTCCAGTGAAAGTAATTGTCCTTATCAAGAACTGGTATCTTTACTCCTGCATCCTTCTTCACCATGGTTACTGTTTTGGTCTTGATCTTTAAACTTCTTGTATGTTAGAAGCTCGCTCTGATACCAATTGTTAATCCCAAATGACCTAACAGAATTGTAGAAGGGGGGTTGAATACAATTCTTGATATTTCTTAAACTTAAAACAACTTACAAATAAAAACTGAACTTAAAGTAAAAATCACAAGCACATAAATAATTTCAGTTGGATTGTTTGATGATCCAACTGAAGTGATTTTTATTGCGGAAATAATCTGTGATACAAAATGTACACAGCTGCTCAGTTACAAGATTGTAGAGAAGTATGCTCTCAAAGATAGCTAATACAAACTATTTGTTTTTCTTCTCTTACTTTTAAAGTAACTGCTACACTTGGTTATATATATACCCAAGTTTACAATTCTACGTTTGGCTAAACTAAAGAACAATAGTAGTAACCATCAGTAGCTTGCTTTTCATTCCTTTTGTCCAATGGTCCTTGGAGATCTTTGCTTTTGTCTTCATGCTTATTTTAATCATTCCCAAGAGCCTTATTGGAAATTGGAATGTTTCCTTATTTCCAGTAACCATTTTGATGGCTTCCAATGCAAAGTACACTTCCATATCTCCTTTAGATCTGTTCAGCAAACTGTCACTATCACTTTGTCAACTGTTCAAAAAGCAATAGTGATTCGTTGATAGCAGGGAGATGTGTTTCGTTGATAGCTTTATTCTTCATTCCGTTGATGGTGTTTCCTTCGTTTCGTTGATGGTGTTTCCTTCGTTTCGTTGATGGGTAAACTCCATACCGTTGACAGAGTGATCTTCATACCGTTGACATGACTTCACTTAGACAAAATTACAAGGCATAATATATTTACAATTAACCAACCTATTTTGCCTATCTAGTACTTAGTCAACATGACTTAGAAAACCTATTTAATACATACAACAAAATGCATATCAAACTGTGAAGTATTGTACAGTGCAATTGCTACATTACTCATTTCGTTGATGAGCTTCCTGTCAACGGAATGCTGCAAAGCATGCCATTTCGTTGACAGTTACAAAATGACTTAATACAAAATCTACTAAGTGTTTTTATAATTATCATCAAGAACAACATATTCCTAACAGAACTCTCATTGAAGCTGCCAGGACTATGCTACATGATGCAAAGTTACCTACATACTTCTAGGCAGAAGCTATCAACACTGCTTGTTATACACAGAACATAACCTTGATTAACAAGACTCATGGGAACACTCCTTACTATTTGTTAAATGAGAAGAAACCTACTGTCAAGTATTTTCATGTGTTTGGTAGAAAGTGCTTCATGATGAAAGACAACCATGAAAAGAAAGGGAAATTTGACACCAAAGCTTATGAAGGTATCTTCATGGGTTATGCTTTAGAAAGGACTACTTACAGAGTCTATCTCTTAGAACACATGATCATAGATGAAAGTGTAAATGTCACATTTGATGAAACCAAGTTTCCAGGACTGCATGAGGATGGTCAAATGCAGATTCTTAGATTTGAGAATCAAGGATACTTGGAGGAAGAAGAAATTGTTGATGAAGAACCCACATTTACTCAAACTGTTGATCTTGAAAAAGATGTTGTCATTGAAAATGATGCTAATCAAACTCCAGCTCAGTCACAAACTATTTCAGGGAACCCTCAAAATGATGGTGACTCTGGAGATATTGAATAAAATGGTGGATACAATTGCCCTGGTGAAGACTCAGTTCCCCAAAATGAAGCTACTGTTTCAGATCAAACAAGAAGCTTGCCTAGAACAACAAGGTGGAACAAGGATCACACAAATGACCTAATTATTGGAGACCCTTCTTCTGGGGTAAGAACCAGGAAAAATGTTTCTGCTGACAACATGTTTTCCTGCTTCCTGTCTCAAGTGGAGCCAAAAGCAATTGATGAAGCATTGTTGGATTCTGATTGGGTGATTGCTATGCAAGAGGAACTCAACCAGTTTGAAAGAAACAATGTATGGAAATTGGTTCCAATACCAAAGAGAAAATCAGTTATTGAGACAAAGTGGGTATTCAGAAACAAATTGGATGAAAATGGAAATGTGACAAGGAACAAGGCAAGGCAAGGCTAGTAGCTAAAGGTTACTGTCAACAGGAAGGAATAGATTATGATGAGACATTTGGACCTATTGCCTGACTTGAAGCTATAAGGATTTTTCTAGCTTTTGTTGCACACTGCAATTTCAAGGTGTTCTAAATGGATGTCAAAAGTGCTTTTCTAAATGGAGAGTTAGAGGAAGAAGTGTATGTTGAACAGCCACCAGGTTTTGAAGATGCTGAAATGTATGATTTTGTGTACAAGCTGTTCAAAGCACTTTATGGATTGAAACAAGCTCCAAGAGCCTGGTATGATACCCTCTATGCCTTTCTATTGGAAAACCAGTTCACAAGAGGTGTAGTAGATAAGACTTTATTCTACAAGCATCATGGTAAAGACATCATTTTGGTTCAAATTTATGTTGATGATATCATCTTTGGTTCATCAAATGAGAAGCTGCGTGAGAAGTTTTCATCTCTAATGAGAAATAAGTATGAGATGAGAATGATGGGAGAACTGTCATTCTTCATTGGTTTACAAGTTCTTCAGAAAGATGATGGAATCTTCATTTGTCAAGCAAAGTATGTCAAGGAACTTCTCAAGAAGTTTAACCTAGAAGATTCATCACCTGCCAAGACTCCCATCTCTACATCAACTAGTTTGGATCTAGACTCCAAAGGGAAGAAAGTGGACTCTAGTGCTTACAGAGGCATGATTGGATCTCTACTCTACCTAACTGCTAGCAGACCTAACATAATGTTTGCTACATGTCTCTGTGCAAGATTTCAAGCTGATCCAAAAGAGTCACACTTGGTAGCTATCAAGAGAATTTTTAGATATCTCAAGGGCACGCCTAATCTAGGCCTTTGGTATCCTAAAAATACTGGATTTGAGCTAGTAGGGTACTCTGATTCAGACTATGCTGGGTGTAGGATTGACAGAAAGAGTACAACAGGAAGCTGTCAATTTCTTGGTGGAAGATTGGTGTCATGGTTTAGTAAGAAGTAGCATTCAGTGTCTACATCTACTGCAGAAGCTGAATACATTGCAGCTGGAAGTTGCTGTGCACAAATTCTGTGGATGAAGAATCAACTTTTGGATTATGGTCTAGTGTTAAACAATATCCCTATCTACTGTGACAACACTAGTTCCATAGCCATCTTAGACAATCATGTTCAACACTCAAGGACAAAACACATTGATATTATACATCATTTCATAAGAGAGCATGTTGAAAGAGGAACTGTGAAGTTGATTTATGTCCCAACAGAAAAGCAACTTGCAGACATCTTCACAAAACCACTGGATGAAGCAACCTTCAACAGGTTGGTAAGTGAATTGGGAATGTTAAATCTGGTATGTTAACTTACTAGCTTTTACATTTTATTATTCAAATGAAGCTTGTGACAGTAACTTTAAAAAGTTGATGTCATGAGAAGTTACTGTCTACTTAAGTCTCTATCTGTTTTGGACAACATGTTTGCTTTGACTGTGATAAATTGAACTTTGTGCCAGTCTTAAACTTGATAGTTAAACGTTGTATATCATTAACTTGCATGGTTTTTATTGTTGAAATTGGTCAAAAAATTTCTCTGATTGGTCATTTTTTGCTTTGATTGTTGGATTAGTGGTAGACATCACTCTTAATTACAATATGTGGTAGTTGTATGGGTACTCTGAATTGTTGACCATTTACCTCCCTTTAATTAGTATGCCTATAAAATGAACCTTAGATCATATTAGTGAATCATTCAGAAAAGGTGAAATGGAAAACAAAGTAGGTATCGAATAGATGCCTAAGATTATCACTGAGTCTCCATATAAGGAAGCAGTTGAAGCTCTGTTTGGTGAAATGGAGGACCTCCTTGATGAGGAAAAGGAGGAAGAACTTGCTGCCAAGGCCGTTGAAGAGGCTAAATGGCAAGAACAAGAGAAGGAATATCAAGCACTCCTTAAGGAGGAAGGAACCACAGAAGAAGAAGCTAGGGCAAACTTTCTAGAATTGATTAAGAAAACATTTGATGAATAATTGTATCTTTCAATTGTAGAAGTTTAACCTTCTTTTTTTTAATAAAATTTGTCAAATTACCTTCTGAAAGTTCCTTATTGTTTGATATGTGTCTATGTTGGTTAATTGCTTGAATTAATGTGCATGAATAATGAATATGTAATCAATATTGCATACATTCATTTGGTGTCTCTTCAGTTAAGCAGTTTAATAAAACAGTTCCAATGCAAAGTCTCGTCAGTTATTGTTTTCCCGCAAGGGTTGCTGTCATCAAGAAAAGTGACTGTCACAGGTATGCCCTGACAGTTAGTCTCTCGACAACAATAAACAACTTACTGTCAAGAATTGTAAAAGATGCTGTCATTAAAACACTTAACGATGATAGTAAGTTTTGCGCAAAATGTTTCTGTCAAGCAAAACCTACTGTCATCACACCAAAGTTACTGACACGGTTGTTTCAAGCGCATAGGTTACTGTCAAGAGTAGTGGACCGTTAAAAGTGTACAATCATCCTCCACGAGGAGAGAGAATTAAGCTAGTAACTCACGTGATTGATTACTGGGTTAAGACACGATTTTACTTTTCCACTCTTTTAGTTAAACGCTTGAACTTCCCTCTTTATTCTTCAGTTATTCAACTGCACCCAAAAAGTGAACACAACACTCTTTATTTTTTATCCAATCAATTTATCTTCTTACTTTCTTTCTATTCTCAATCAAAAAAAATGGCCCCCAAACAATCAATTTCTCAGACCAACTTTGATGGCATCTACTCTCCTAGTGATGATGGTGAAGACTTCAAAGGGCTTGTTTCTTTTCTGAATAAGTTCTATCTTGGGTATGCAATTACCTCCACTCATGTTCTTGACCTAGACATGATTGAAAATTTCTGGGAGACAGCTGTTGCTCAAGGAGATGGTGACAACACAACCATTCAGTTCAAAAACAAGGAGCACAGTTACACTCTCACTGTTCAGGGCATCAATGCAGCTTTGGGAATTGTGCTAGAACCAGGAAAAACCTACACCGAGCTTGCTAGTGATGAGACCCTAAAGAAGATCTTCTTGAAAATTGGGTATTCTGGACCCATTCTTGAAGAGGGAACATCAAAGTGGTACCCTTCTGGTGAAATGGACAGGAAGTATTTCAGAAAGGAGTGGAGCATGGTGTTTGATGCAATGGTGAAGGTGTTCTCTACCAAGACCACCGGCTGGAATGGGATTCCCACCTATATCAAGAAGCTCACTCACTCTCTTGTTCATGGGTACAAAGTGGATGTTGGAAAGCTACTCATGGCACATCTCAAGGCTGCCATAGGTAAGAAGGTAAACATCTATCCTCGCTTTCTAATGTTGTGTATTAATTCCCTGTGTGATTTTGATGAGAATGCCCCTCGTTTAGAGGTGTGCACTGTTTTGAAAAGAAATACACACACTACTCTCACCTCACAGAATTTAAATGCACATATTCCACTCTGCTTCACCAAACACATGGTTGATCAAGTGCCTAACCTTGATTTTCCATTGCCTTCTGGATTAGACCCAAATTCAGTTAACCTCCATTTTACCCCATACATTCAGCCTAGGTTCTCTAGACTTCCCAAAGTAAAGAGACAAGCCTTGCAAGAATCCATAAAAAGATCCCTAGAAACTGATGTTGGTGGTAGTACTGAGAGTCAAGAGGGAGTTCCTGCACCTACTGAAGCAAATAAGGAAGGTAGTCAAGCAGAATCCATAGTGGTTCCTCCTGAGCCTAAGAAGAAGAGAGCTAAGAGGACCAAAACCACTGTCAACCACCCTGCAGTCTCCCAAAAGACTGTAGAGGACCAAATGGTAGTAAACACCTCCCTAGATGTTCCTTGTTGACAAGGAACATCTATTGAAATTGGCTTGTCTCCCAAGGCACCTTGTACAGAGTCAGCACAACCTCATGTTCCAACTCATGAGGAGCCCCCCCCCCCCCCTTGCAGAAACACACATGGAGTCAGGACACAGTGAGGATGTCAATTCCCCTATTGATGCTTCACAAGTTCCATCTGTGAAGCAACCATCATTCTCTTCTCCACTTTAACCTTCTCTACTCATTCATTTGTTTCTTCTCCACAACCTAGAGAGGGGGACAGTCCCAACCCTTCAGGTTTTGATCATCCATCTTCAATCATGGATGAGCCCCCATCTAGTGGTCCACAAGAACCCATTTCTCAAAGTGAGATGGACACCACTCCTTCAAACACTGAGAAAGAGCAAGGTGCAACTCTTCTAGAAAGTGAAACAGCCAGGTAAGATGCTCTCACAGCCTCAGTTGCTTTCAAAGACTCTGAGAATGTTGCTGTCACAGGTGACCCTGCTGTCAAGGACTCAGTCGAAGTTGTTGTCTCAACCAAACCTACTGTCCAAGGTGCAGTGGAACCTACTGTCAATCTTCCAACTGACAGTAACATTTCTAGAAAAGCTACTGTTACCTCTGCACAACCTGATTTTTATGCTGTAACTATTGAGGATGTCTCTGATGATGATGTGCCATTATCTCAGTTCTTAAAGGTACATTCTAAACCATCTTTTTCATTGCATGTAAGTACTGCTCATATCCATGCATCTAGGATGAGTGAGGGTGTGCAAAAGAAAAGAGAGATAAAAGAAAAGAGAGGTGAACATAAAAATGAGAGGCATTCAAATGAGCTGGCAAAAGGTGAGGGACTTGAGCATGTCCAGAGTGAATTTGAGGGAGCCCCACATTTTCAGGCACTAGGCCTTGAGAGTTCTTCTGTGAGGAGTGATGAGATCACTCAGAAAAACACTGAGAGTGTGAGAACCCCCACAACCTCCAAGCCCCATTCTTTTCCTTCCCATCCAAGAAGGTTAAGAACTGGTGGCCCCTCTACTGCTTACAGACTGGAAGCCCTAAAGCACAGGTGTCACTCCATGAAAACTAAGCTTGACAGCCTGTCTACAATGGTGGCATCTGGTTTCTCTAGCATTCAGGAAGCTATTCAGGTTCTCTCTACAACTATTGATGCTGCCAACTTACCTTAGGGGGAGAAAATGGCAAGATCAGAATCTGTCCCCAAGCAAGATGGTGCATCTCAGGGGGGGGCCTGTTTCTAAGGAGGAATCAAGGAATAAGGGGGAGCCTGCAGCTAAAGGGAAGTCAGTATCTACAAAGAAGAAAAGGGGAACAAAAGGAGATCCAGGGAGTAAGGGGAGCAAGAGGAAGAAGCTGGAAATCTCTTTGAGTATGAAATGGCTGGAGAAAAAGTATTGATGTCTAAAGAAGCACTGCAAGTAATGCAAGGGAAAGCTCCATCCAAAAGACCAGTACTACCTCCTGTGATGATAAGAGTGCCAACTTCAAATCCTAAGGAGAGTGCTCTTGAAAAGAAGTGGAGAGAGCAGGAGGAACAAAATAGGCTGGGAAAAGGGAAAGACAAGTTGCCTGAATACATCTTGTCAGGAAACACATGGAGTGAAGGAACCGAGTTTAGTCAGGAAGAGGCTAATGCTTTGATGGTTGACTACAGGGAAAGCACACTGAAAAATCATGATGAGGACTTCAGTAGGATAGTTGAGGAAGCTATGTTGGAACCTAGAAGAAGACTGAATAACTGCTCAACTGTGCTAAGGGAGAAGATCATAAGTGTATGTGTGAAGATCAATGAAGAAAAGAGGTGGGCTATTGATGTGTACCTGAATAATGGAATATCTATGTTTATCACTATGCAGCCGTTGCAGAGCCTTCCAGCAAAGGTGTTAACTGTGATGAAGAACAAAATCAAGGCAAACCATACATCCTTCAATGGGATTCTCCACTTGCAAATGCTGAGCTTAATCTCAGAGAAACTTCCAGAAGTCTACACCAATCCATTCTGTGTCTACTATGAAACTAACACAAGGGATGGTAAAAGGAGATGTTCATACATGAGTCTAGGAGGCACTTCTACAATGGAGTCAAAGGCAATACTGAAGGTGCTAAACATGATTCTCAACTCTAAAGCCAACAAGGAAAGAGCTCTAGCTGTCAATGCAATCTATCATTTGCTGGTAAAAAGAGACAAGGAACTGAGCTCTACAGTAAAGAAGATGATCTCCAAAGCAAACTCCAAAAGAGCTGATCTAGGTGAAAGTTGTTCCTTTGATGTTCCTTTTGATGGTGATGATGAGTTGGATGGAAGTGGAGGAACTGGAGTAGCGGGAAATGCTAGTGGAAGTACTTCTGGGAATGTTAGAACTAAATCCCAGGAGGAAATAAAGAAGAAGCTCCTGAGCAAGAAAAGAAAGATGCTGGAGTACAGAAGAAGAGGAGTCTGAAATATTTGAAGCTTTGGAGGCAAATATCTTGAGATGTGCTATAGACAGTATAAATGCTGAAAAAGATATTGTCACCAAAGAAGTTGTCACAGAAGACACTGTCCTCAAAGAAGCTGTCATGGAAGAAGATACTGTCTTGAAGGACACTGTCGAAGAAGATGCTGTCAAGGATGGAATCAAGCCTACTATCAAACCAAAAAGGATAAAATCCTTAGCCAAGGCTTGGTTTTCTAGACAGGAACCTGAACCTGAGGAGACTACTAAAGCAAGGAAAGGAAAGATCAAGTACTTAAGAAGGGAGAAAGCTACAGGGCTGTGCAGGAATTTGAAGAAGCCACTTCAAATCAAATATCCAAACTCTTTTGAAATTCAACATGCTAAATCCAAAGAAATCAGAAGTGTTGAAGTGGAGTTAGATGCCAATCAGGAGGCAATCATGTACACTCTCTGGTGGGATTCATCAAGGTCAATAAAGGTGGATAAAGACTTCATCATGGAAATTGAGTCAATTTCTGTGAATGACATCCCTGTGATTGTAAGAACAAAAGTCAGGAGAAGGATTGACTACTTCGTCCTGGACAGAATGGTGGAGCTACTACAAAGCTATGACAATGTACCCAACAAAGTCATGGAACATGTTCTGAAATATAAGGATGAAAGAGATATGGAATTCTATCAAAAGTTTGGTATGTTTGAAGATCATGATGATGCTGACATTGCTCACTTGTTGGAGTATTCTGATGAAGAGATAGCTGATTATGAAGAGGACCTTCCTGAATAAGAGGTGCAAACCCAACCAGGTCAAGAAGGACCTTCAAATCCTGGAGGAAGAAATGCCACTGAAGATATGGAAGCTCCATTCTTGAACAAATGAAAAGAAGCCAACAGGGTGGAGAGTGAAGGACCCAATTACCAACCATGTATGCTAGAGAATCCTCTGAGGTTCAAGTTCATATGGGAAGAGATCCCTGTTGGAAGCTTCCATAAGCTCAAAACAAGTGCCTTGAAAGACTTACTCTACATGGTGATTGGATCAATTCATCCATTAGAACAGTTGTGTTCTTTTGAGATTGAGGACATTCTTCTAAGAAGAAAGGGTGAGGACTCAAAGCTGGACAAGTCAAGAAGAAAGACCCTAAATGCATATCCTGGAAGAAGATTTAAACTTGTTGAAGGTAAATTGAAGTTCAGAACTTATGCCTTTGGTCAAGAATTGTGGATGGATCTCCAGGATGCAAGAGTATGTCTCTCCAAAGTAGTCCAAAAGTACATTGATGTGATAGAAGATGATGCCATCTCTCCTGATGAGAAGGCATTGGTGGAAGGACTCAAGGAGATTCTGAAAGAAGCTCTCAACAGAAAGGATGAAGCAAGACAGAAAAGAAAATCTGAAGCTAAGTGAAAATATTTTGTCAATTCTGATCTTGTTAGTTAAGTTGTCAGCATGTATTAATTGTAAATTTGTTGTTATTGTCCATAAAAACAAATTGGGGGAGATTGTTAAGATTTATGGGTGATAGCTATGAGATAACTTAACTGGTTATTTTCTTAATACTTAATTTTGTTAAGTATGAACATACTATCACAGCCAGAGTATGTTCTTGTAATCATTTTGTTTGTTGTTAAATAGGATTTTAGTACATCTTGGTAGAAGTTCATTTATTTGTTCAAGCCTCAATAAGTGCTCAAGGAGGACATCAAGAATAAATGTTACTGTCGTGACACTGACAGTAAGGTTACAAGAAGACAACATGTTGCAAGTCACGACAGCATATCCACTCTGACAGCAACATTGGCGGAAGCCCTCAGACAGCAACTTTACCTCAGCCTGACAGCAAGCTTGGAACTCCTGACATCATCTATTGCGGGGACTTCTTACTGTCACCAAAAAGCGCATTCTTGTGACAGCAAGCTTGGGGTTCAGGATACTGTCATGAAGGGATAATCTTTGTATTGGGGATCTACCCAGTCAAACATGTGACAGTTTGGATGTTCAAGAAACAGGCGTGCTACAGTATCCCAACACAGCATCAGGTCTGCAAGACTACGACAGAAGCTTGAGAGATCACATGACAAAGCTCACCAATTCAAGAGTATGACAAATCAACATCTACTGAATTGTGTTAGCTAAAAATAGGATATATTTGAAAAAGCTAATATATTAATAATGAGGACAAATACAAAAGCTGACATGTTTTAATTAAAAAAAATAAATGTCCGTGATATTTTTGGAAATGATAAAGTTTAGTGAAAACAAATATAAAAGGTAATATTTTTTAATTTAAAGGTAACTGTCCGTGATATTTTTGGAAAATGAGTATATGTTGTTAGGAAAAAGTGTTTTAATTATAAAAGACAATCATCTATTTACTATTTTTATATTATTTTATTATTTATTAAATAAAATAAAGGACCGAAAATCAAAATTTTCAATATTTGGGCTTTAATAATATAGTATAGATTATAGATAGTATAGATGTTATTTCTTATTTTTGGAATAAAATAGAACATCGTTAATAAAATTGTAACAATCTCCATTTATATTAAATAAATATCGTTATTTTGTACACAGTATATTTAAAATTTAGATCATTCTTTTTTTATATATTATAAAATTTAGGTAATAAGTAAAATAAAATGATTTATACATAATGCATTGCACCAAATAAGATACTGTATTTTGATAAATGATATATATATATATATGTGAATTTTTAAAACAATTTGTGCATGTTTATATTTAATTTTAAAGGGGGATGTGTATGTAATTTCGCTATAACTTATATTTTATACTTATGATATAATCTTGATCGTCTATTTTTTAAAATATTATATTCAACGAATGAGATTGTTTTGGCGGTATTGATGACCAGACCAGAGTTTATGATAAGATTTTTCTTACGCTTATTATATTTATTATATACAAGGAGTTAACAGTATAGATAGATAGATAGTATAGACTAGCTTAAAACCTATGTGATGCACAAATTATTTTTAATAGTTGTTACTTGATTATTTGCGATTTTAATTTTTAATTACTTGCATTTGTTAAAGAAATAAGTAGGCATGTTAAAATAGGTAAACATTTTTAAATAACTTAAAGTATTAAATAAGTTTTAAAATAAATAATTAAGGGACCCGTGATTTTTTCGAGAAAGTAGAGGTTTTAGTAAATAAAAATAGAAAAAAATAACATGTTTTAATTAAAATAGAAGATGTTTTAGTTTCTTACTTTTATTACTCACTCTGTCCCACCCATTTGTTTACATTTGGGTTGGACAAGGGTTAAGAAAAAGTTATATAGTAGTGGAAAAAATAGAAAAAGTGAGTTAAGTGGTGGGTTCAATCAATTTTTAATGTATAAAGTGAGGATAATGGAGGAGAGTAGTGGAAGTAGTTGATTTTAATATTGTTAAAAGTTTACTACTTTTGAAAAATTTAGAAATATAAAAAATTGGATATAAGACATGCCAAAAAAAAAAGTGTAAAAAATGGTAGGGACATAGGAGTATAAAATAGAACATCGTTAATAAGAATATAACAATCGTTATATACATTAAATAGATATGTAGGCCTGTCCAAAAAAAAAAAAAAGATATGTAAAGCATATATTTACTGGGTTAAATGGCAAAAAGATCACCCAACTCGGGCTAAACTTGAAATTAGGTCATTCAACTCAAAAAACTTGTAGTCAAATCACTAAAGTGTTTAAAACTTTCAATTAGGTCATTGCCGTTAAAAACCGTTAAAAATCAAACGGAAATGTGACGTGGAATGCTGATGTGGCTCATTAATAACTAAAATATTATTCAACTTATAACTGATTTGCAATTGGGTCACCTAACTCAAAAAAACTTGCAATCAAGTCACTAAACTATATATTTATTTTATCTTTTTAATTAAAGCACATGATTTACTTATGTGATAAAATTATTTATTTATAAAGTTGTACTAATTTTAAAAGAATTTTTTTGAATCAAATTTTAAATTCATTTAGTTTGTATAAAAATAGTAAGAAAACAATACATCACTTAGATTATTTTAATTTAAAAAGAAGTTAGTTTATAGTTTGTAATATGAATATAATGTATGTGACATAAATAATATTTTTTTTAATAATACTAGTTTACACTAATAGTGAAATTATTAAGAGAATTAAGGATGTATACACAAATTTGATGATTTTTTTCGATATAAAGTGAAAAATACATTGTTTAATATAAAAAAATATAAAAATTTAAACAACAAATTTTATGACCCACTTGCAAGTTGAGTATAAGTTGAGTGACATACTTGCAAGTTGAGTATAAGTTGAGTGATCTTTTTGATATTTAATCCTTTAATTTACACATCATTTTTTTATGTGACAAGTGAGGTGGATTGAGAAAACAATATTTAACGGACTTCCGTTAAAATCAAACTCAACTTAACGGACGTGAAATTTTTTATATGTTTAGTGATTATATTGCAAGGTTTAATTGATTGGGTGATGCATTTGAAAGTTTTTTGAGTTCGATAATTTATTTGCAAGTTAAACGTCAGTTGAGTGATGAAAATGTCATTTAACCCTTTTTAAAAAGACGGTAATAAATTTTGTCCAGCGCAAATAAATTACAACCCGCTCACACAAACTCGGAATCAATATAGCCCATACAGATCCCCCACCGTTTTTAAATTAAGTTGTATTTCAAACCAACTTCAACTTCAAGTCTCTCTCTCTCTCTCCAGATCCGTTTCATTGGCGAGTATGGAGAGTTTGATCGGACTCGTGAATCGAATAAAACGAGCTTGTAATAACGCTTTCTCGTCGCTTGGGGATGCTCTTCCTTCTGTTGCCGTTGTCGGTGGTCA
This sequence comes from Heracleum sosnowskyi, assembly GCA_030848705.1. Taxonomy (NCBI): domain Eukaryota; kingdom Viridiplantae; phylum Streptophyta; class Magnoliopsida; order Apiales; family Apiaceae; genus Heracleum; species Heracleum sosnowskyi. The sequence continues at coordinate 19,656,005 of CM061237.1, forward strand.
GGTTTGTGTGTATTTTGTATGTGTATGTGTGTGTATTTGTGATTTGATTTGATCTGGAAGTGTTTGTGTGCTATTTGTTTTATTTGTTGTAGCTGATGCTGTTAGTGTGTGTATGTATGTATGTTTATTATTGTGATTTAGCGAAAAAATATGTTTATTGATGTGGTTTTACTGTGTTTTTGATGAATTTAAGAGAATGTTGAGTTTATATGTTAGATTTGATCGGTTTGTTAGTTAGATGTGTGGAGATGTCGATTTCGTAGATTTGGTTAGGTATATGTGTGTGTGTGTTTTGTGGTTTAGAGAGCTCGATTTGATCTGGAATTTGTTAATGTTGCTTTTTAATTGATGTTTATTAATGTTATGTTACTGTTCTGTTAGATTTGGAATTTGGAATTGTTTGTTAGGTGATAGTAGGTGGTGGTTTCGGAGATTTAGGGAGTTGATTTGTAGGTTTTGTGATTGATTAGAGAGCTCTGTGACTTCTTCGTTGATTATAGCAAAATTACTTCTTTCCTTCTTCTTTTTTTCTCATAATAGGGTGCTCAATATGTATATTGTTCGATTTGATGAATTTCTTGTCGGAAATTAGTGAATAGTGAGTGGTAGTTTCGTAGGGTCTAAGGAGTACATTTTCGAGTTTTTTGCTTAAAAAAACTTGATTTTATTCTGTATGTTACTTCATTTTAGCTGATGTTTTTGATCAATAATATGTTACAATATATATGGTCGGTTTCGGTGAGTAACTGTGTTAATAGAGTAACCTAGTAACTATTAACCCTAGTATCACGTCGTTAAATGTAAATACACACCAGATATCTATCTAACTCTCCCTAAAACTCCAGAAATAACGGAACACGTGAATTCAAAAAAAAATTGTTTTTTTCTTGAAAAAGTTTAAAGTTGTTTCATAAAAATACCAACATATCATTATGATTCAATAATTTTTTAATAAGATACACATGTTCTGTACTTTCTTGTTTAAGTATCATGTATTTTTTATACGTGGTAAACATGTGTTAAGTATTAATTTTATTTTTTGTATACTTGTTATTTCACAATTATTTTACCTCTTTTTTAAACTTTTATTATATGTGCTGTAATTTATTTATGCAACTTTGATATTTGTACTTTAATTTTTCTTATGTTCTATATCCTTTTAATGTGTACTGTAATTTTTCTAATGTGTGCTGTAATGTGTGCTGTAATTTTGATGTATTCGTTATTATGTTATGCTATTATAGTTAATTTTTTTATGTTTTATATGTTCAATAAAATTGGTAAAATGTCTAATTTCATTGAAATATATTATTTATATTAGAAACATTTATCAAAAAATAAACTAATGTACTTAGTAAAATTATTTTTATTTTGTAGGTAATTATGTGATGGGTTAAAAAAATTAAATTAATGTTTCTTAATTTGACAACAATAAGTATATAATTAAATATAGTGTATCGAAAAATAAATTTATATATTTTGTTTTACTCATGTTCTGTATCTGAATTTATCCAAGCCTATATATATATATATATATATATATTAATTCCAATCTTTCATTTCTTTAGTTCAAAACTTCATTTTTCACTTTGAAACTTCCTGGATTTCAAATTTTGGAATTAATATATATATGCAGGCTTGGTTTCAATTAGGAACTCTCTAAATTGAGTAACCTAGTAACTTCTAATTTGAGCCGTTAAATTGAAAATATAAAACATACCAAGATTTTATCAAACACTGTAACTACTAAAGTGGAGTCACGTAGTCACGTCTTCACCTATAACTTTTAGGGTACCAATTTTTTTTCATCTACTTTTCTGTAGTTAATTTATGCTCACAGGAAACGTTAATTAACATAATACATAATACAGAATGTCAAAATAGAGGACATTAAATACAGAACATTATATAGTGCACAAAATATAAAAAATAAAATTTATTTTAGAGTATAAACATGATATTTTTAAATGCAAAATACATAACATAATAATTTTAAAATATACAGAATGGAAGTGAATTAAAAACATACAGAACATAAATTCAGAAACAGAACATGAGTAAAACAAAATATATAAATTTATTTTTGGGTACACTATATTTAATTATATACTTATTGTTCTCAAATTAAGAAACATTAATTTAATTTTTTAACCCATCACATAATTATCTACAAAATAAAAATAATTTTAATAAGTACATTAGTTTATTTTTTGATATATGTTTCTAATATAAATAATATATTTCAATGAAACTAGACATTTTACCAATTTTATTGAACATATAGAACATAAAAAATTAACTATAATAGCATAACATAATAACGAATACATCAAAATTACAGCACACATTATAAAAATTACAATACACATTAAAACATTACAGTACACATTAAAAGGATACAAAAAAGTTTAAAGAAGAGGTAAAATAATTGTGAAATAACAAGTATACAAAAAATAAAATTAACACATAACACATGTTTACCACTTATAAAAAATACATGATACTTAAACAAGAAAGTACAGAACATGTGTATCTTATTAAAAAAATTATTGGGTCATAATGATATGTTGGTGTTTTTATGTAACAACTTTAAACTTTTTCAAGAAAAAACAAATTTTTTTTTTTGAATTCACGTGTTCCGTTATTTATGGAGTTTTAGGGAGAGTTAGATAGATATCTAGTGTTTATTTGCATTTAACGACGTGATACTAGGGTTAATAGTTACTAGGTTACTCTATTAACACAGTTACTCACTCAAACCGACCCTATATATATATATATATATATATATATATATATATATATATATATATTCTGGGAAATTTTGGAAAGTTGCAATAGTTCACAAAAAGCATTCCGTTCTTATCTAGTGGTGTGAAAGTATTCTACAGATCACACACTTAAGTTTAAGATGCAGAGTCATATGGAAGTAGAATATAAGTTCACTATTCTCGTCCAAATATTCCAAACTAAGTCATCTAGGCTTTGATAATGATTCTTAATGCACGCTCAGCTTCTGAATGCTATTTTCTCAGGCATACAAGATTCTTTTATGACCTACACTGGTTTATCTAATGATATACACTATACTTGAGTCTGATACAGTGGCATCTTTGCTGATTGCAGGAGGCCAATGGAAGTGCACTTGCTAATAAGAAGGTCACTGTTGTTTTTGTTCTGGGTGAGCAACTTGAATTCATTTGCTACATAATAATCTGCAGTATGCACAATGAGCTGATTGTCTGATACTATCAAAAATAACATTTGTTGTTACTTCTGTAATTTGAAGATCTACTATATATGTGGCTTTCTTTTGTTTCCAGTAGCTTAACTCTTTCTGCCGAAAAATGTTTATATTTCTCAAATGTTTTAGTATCACTCACATTCGTAAAAAACTGATTGCATTTCCTGTATGTTTACTTTGTTGTGAGGCGGATCTAGTCTCCATATTATATTTTTCTGAAAATCTAATAAGCAGTGTACTGATCGTGTGCTCTACATCCTTTTTCCTGTTGCATCATTCTAAATTTTTATGTATTTCATCATTTTAAATTTGTTCAAGCGAGCTCATAGTACAAATACTTTGCTTCTAGACAAATTTACTGTATCCCTAACTAGTTTCTGCTTCGAGCCTATGGAAAAAGTGTTTCTACTTTCTAGAAAGCACTGGATTTAAATGAATACACAGCTTCGACTTAAAACTCTTCTCTTTTTGAAGTAGGGTTGAGCTTAATTTTCTTAGGCATTCTGCGAATTCTATTAACTTGTAGATCTAATTGTAATTATTAGCTCAGATTAATAACATCTGCTTTATGTAACGCCGCACTCAACTGAATGTGTCAACCTGGATACATGTCTTAAGTGACATTCTCTGCATAATTTGAAAATAATACACCAGGTAACATAGCATTAGTTCAAAATGAGATTTGACTAGAGTTCTAACTTTATCAGTTTGTTATGATTGCTTGTCAATTTCTCTGATATCTGAATAATCATTTGTACCATCTCAGTATGCTTAGTTCAAGATTGTCATTTACCATGACCTAAATATAACCTTTACTGAAGTTGGAGCTCCATTTTATATGTTATGGCTGCTTTTCAGTTTTCTCTGGATTCTGCAGTCATCCTTAAAATCATAGTTTTTATGTTTTCTCCTCTATAATGAGTATTGTTATTGTTGATGTATTCTTTATTCAATTGAGCAGGTGGACCGGGCAGTGGCAAGGGTACTCAGTGCACAAATATTGTACAGCACTTTGGATACACTCATCTTAGTGCCGGTGATCTTCTTAGAGCGGAAATGAAGTCTGGTTCAGAGAATGGGTAATTCCTATATCTCCATTTTACTGCGGAAAATTTTCTGCAATACTCTTAAAAAGATAAGACATGATAGGGGTACAAGGATAAGTTTTACAGCTCCTTGGTGTGTTTCTGTGGAATATTGTAACTGGTTCTTGTTTACGTTCTAATTTTGGGCGTTTCTTGGAAACATGTTGGTTAAGATTTAAAAGTCTAGAAATCATCGTATAAGTCGGAAGGATTCATTTTGAAAAACTTTCATTTCCTCCTGATAACAGGAAGATTGCTATTCATTTTGTATGTTGATGATGTTCAGATGATGTCTAAACTCCCTATTATCTTATAATTAGGGACATGATTCAGAACATGATTAAGGAGGGAAAGATTGTTCCATCAGAGGTGACAATCAAGCTCCTAGAACGGGCAATGCTGGACAATGGTAATGACAAATTTCTGATTGATGGATTTCCTCGCAATGAGGAAAATCGAGCAGCATTTGAAGCTGTTGTAAGTTTTCTATGCATCCACAACTATGTTTCCTTTTTTCTCTACTAAGATTCTTTTGCATTTTTTTATTATATTTAAGTTTTAACATACAGAGTATTGATTCTAAACAATTCTGAGTGATACAGACTGGAATTGAACCACAATTCATCCTCTTTTTTGATTGTTCTGAAGAAGAGATGCAAAAGCGCCTTTTGAGCCGGAACCAGGTTACATAATGAGTTACATATGCATAAGATTATATTAATGCTGAGACAATTTATGTAGAGATGATGTTATGGAATGTACAAAAAATTTCAAAAGAAAGAATTACAGTAGAACCTCGATAAATGAATGTTCGATAAACGAATAACCTCGTCAAATGAATAATATTTTTCGGTCTCAACTTGGGACAATGGAGCAAATGAATAATCTCGCTAAATGCATTGATGGATAAATTTTATTGGAATCTTTAAAGGCCCTATATAAATATAAATGAATATTCACTAAAATTAAAGCGATATAAATTTTATTATACATGCCATCTAGTCAAAAAATTCCTTTAAATATTAATAGACTTTTAAGTATATTAATATTGGGTGACATTCAAGAGAGAACTTCTTATATAGAGCCGGCAGAGAACCATTACATAAATATTCATAATACATATTTTTATCACATTTTTTATTAGATATGATTATAAATTTCAATTATTAAATCAAAAAACGAAATTAAACTACTTTTTTTTAAAAAATAATTGAAAATTAGTCAAATAGTCCAAAGTGATTTTACAGTAAAATCAAATCTATCCGAATCAAATCTATCCAAAACGATTCTACAGTAGAATCAAATTTAAAATCAATGTTTTTATTCAAATTTTAAATGTTAATTTTTTATAAAGTTTGTATATGCTAATATTCTTTCTCTCTAGAACAATGGTCTACAATCTTATGAATAGTCTCAAGGTTAAAATAGTTCAAGTAAACTATACTTAATTTATACGTATAATTCATGTAAGCATATTATTGAGTGTGAAGATAATATATAATAAAATTTTAATTTTTTAAATATTATCTTCTAGATACATTTGTATATTAAATTTTAAAACATCATTATCATAATAAAATAAAATAAAAATATTGTCTAAATGAATAAATATTCATTTATCGATAATTGAATAAAATATTCATTAATTGATAAATAAATAATCTCGCTAAATGAATATATTTTATTGGTCCCAAGAGTATTTATTTATCGAGGTTCTACTGTAAGGTGAAGCCAACTGTTTAAATAGTAAAATCTTCAAGAAATAAATTGTAGTTCTATTGCTATATGTCTATATGTATTCTGATAATATTCCACGATTATAATTAAATAGTAAAACCTTATATGACTTGCTACCATAACCAAAAATGTAGGGTATTCCTGATAAGCTAGTAGCATGATGTTATCCGACATTATACATTTTTTTGAGGCCAGACATAATACATGATGTCGACTGGCATAATACGCAAGTGAATTATTTAGAAATATTTGAATTATCAATTTGCAAATCTATCTTTATCTTATACTTATATTTAACTAATTCCTGTGCCATCTGCTTATTGCATAAAATTTCTTATTGTTGCATTAACTTTTTTAAAATTTAGTTCTCATTGCATAAAATATGTTGATTAGAGCTTTTAACGATAATCCCTGACATCATTTCTTATTGTTGCATTAACTTTTTTTGGACAACAGGCTACTTCCTAATTTTGTTTTTTCATAATTTGAAGGGAAGAGATGATGACAATATTGAAACTATAAAAAAGCGGTTCAAGGTGTACATGGAATCTAGTCTTCCAGTGATCGAGTATTACAATGCTAAGGGAAAAGTTCGGAAGGTATGATACTATTGTTTGTATCTGAAAATACTACAGTTCTTCTATTGCAGCCATTGATTTTTGATTTTCTTACAGATTGATGCTACAAAGCCTGTTGAAGAAGTTTTTGAAGCAGTCAAGACTTGTTTCACTCCAGTAGCAGCATCAAGTTAAACTAAATGCGAGGAGACATACAAATTGGTTTAAAATCATTGAAGATGTACGTGCATCTGCTGTAGTTGATATCTTGTATTCTTATATCTTTTTTGCTGTTATATAATACCTCAAGAACAATCTATTTGGTTTAGTTACTTTTACAAAGAGGTTACTTTGCCTCTTCTATGTACGTTCCACATGAATATTGATAATACAACTATATGTTTTGTTGAGTTATCTCATGCACAGTACAACATAATGTAAACGTTAGCTCCTAGACTTGCCTAGTTCTGCTTGCATAGCAGCACCACTGATCGGAATATCCGAGACCAAGTAGTTGATGGTCAGCTTTTAAGTTTCTCATCTTGAGTAGTTGGCAGTCTCTTGTTAGATGTTTGAGTCTTAAGCGGAAACATTGGTGTGTGAGCCGTTTTTCTTTGTAACTATGCAGACTGCATTTGATTATTTCGATAATAAAAATTCAGAAGAAATGCTATGGAAATTACAATTGAAATGTAGAAATGTGCATTAACAAGTAGTTAGAGGTTTGAATCCATGTTTGAGGATGCATTCTAGACTGTCCTGATGCCCGAAAATTTGTTGCAGCCATTGCATCTCTGTCGCGCAAAACATCCGGGTCCAAATTGGCCGAGGGGCTCATTTGTAACCACTTCTTAAAATTTTAAGGTTCGACAAACGGTGACCATCGGCTTGGTAATTGTAGTTTAGCGATAACCACCCTTGTAATTGACTATTCAAATATTTTGTAATTGGTATTGAAGAAAAACCTAACCATTTATACATGATTAAGTTATTTAGAGTAAGCTCGTAGATTCTGAGAATTTTTTATGGATCAAATTTCTTTTGTTCTGTTCCCTTTAGATAAAAAATTGCCTTTATCCTAAAATCCACGAAAGATACGTACGTTGAAATAGAATGAATTACATTCACGAGGTTGTTCATTAAACTCTTCTATAATTAAATTTGAACAGTTTATAAAAGAAACTTTTAAATCATATATGATACTTGTAAAAAAAAAATTAAAAATTATAGAAAAATGAATTGAGCCGAACTAGAAACGATATTTAATATTTTTTCGATTTATATCTTTCTCATACAAGATGAAGGTGTAAGTTGTAACCACAAAAACGGAGAAAATTAAGATGGTCCCATACAAAATCATATTCGAAGTCCAGTAATCAGCGGAGCCCAGAGTTCTATCCAGTCTTAACTCCTAAGAAAAAGAGAGGCAAAAATATTACAATTTAAACACAGTTTAAATATGAGTTGTCCCTCCATAGTTTGGTGATGCATGAGGATAGAGTTGACTAATATTATTGAGTTAAAATTAATGTTTTTAACCCAAATTAGAGTTTGGGAAAGGGGTCAGAGGCCATTTAAATCCTGATTTGCAATAGTAATCAAGTAGTTGGAGTTGGGTGTGTATAAAAAGATTATACCAGCGGTTTATCCTAATTAGAGGTCTTTTTTTCGATTTTACGAGACATCTTTTTCATGTATATCTTTAACATTTCTTTTTGTGCTGCTATTAGTTAATTGCTATTAGTTAGTTGATATGCGTAATTTGAATGTGCTTAGGCGCATTATCATGTACTTGGCGCATGAAGTTCTAGCTGCATGAGTCTGTTTGCTCGAGAATAAGCAAAGATTTAAGTTTGGGGGAGTGAGTGGTATTTTTGTACCATTTATCCATTATTTTAGGAACATCTCTCCATTATTCAAATAGAGTCAGATCAACCATTGGAGGACTTAGCACTTTTGGTAGAGGTTTAAGAAACTTTGATATATTGTAATAAATTATGTTTCATATTATCTTAAATCATTGTAATGTTTGGTTTGATTCTTGTTTTGATTGGTATGGATCTCATGATTATAGTGAGGGTTCAATGGATTTCTCCTTAATAATGATGTGAACTGTATACTAGCGTGATTGGATTCTATTGTTATATATCTTGTATACCTTGTGTTTATTGTTAGAATTTATGGGCAACACTCTTTTTGTTATTGAAGGAATAGTGCAAGTGATTTCGTTAATTAGAACTGAGGCGCACACATGTGGTCATTGGATTGGATGGGCCTTAGACTCGTAAGAAGGGATAGGGGTAGAACTTTTTACCACATGTAATCAAATTAGAACTTGAGCATTAATCCGGTTTAGTTGTATAAACACATACAAATGTGGTTTATAAGGCTTAATTGGAGACCGTGACACTTCTGTCTATGTAGCGGATGTTGCCGCGAGATTGTGCGAAACCATAGGGATATCTTTCGTATCACATGAAAGTTCTAGATTAATTTACAATTTGAATTCATATTGTGGTTGTGTCAGAATTATCTTGGAAAGGGAGATTGTTTAACCATAATTAGCATAGCAAATATCACTAAATTATTAAACATTCAGGCTGTTGGTGATAGGAACATGAGTGACGCATGACATTGTGAATTTCTGCATCTCCTGTGGGAACGATAACCCTCTTACTGAGGATACTACTTTGACCGTGTGCACTTTCACGAGTCGGCGATTGCCTGCTGGTAATTGATTTGTCATAATGTCGCTCTCATTTTTCAAGAAGTTAGGTTTTTCGAATCCAATTTCGACAAATTTATTATTGCATTTAGTAGATTATTCAATTGCTTATCTGAAAGGAATTGTGGAAAATGTGTTGGTGAAAGTTAATGAGTTCATTTATCTAGCAAATTTCTTTATGCTCGATTGCGAAGAAGATAAAGAAGTTCCAATTATATTGGGAGGACCTATTCTAGCATCAGGATGGACTCTAATTGATGTTCAAAGATGATAGCAAACTTTGAGAATGGAGGACAAGTCCATTACCTTCCAAGTGTATTAAAAAATATGTTTGCCCATTACGGAAGAACAATGTATGGCTATTGACGAAAGGGAGGCCATGTAAATAAGTCATAGAAAAATGTTTCAACTTCAAAGAAAATTTGTGAATAATAAGGGATGAGCTTTTACTATCTCCTTTATCGGAAATCCTATACAAGCTTATCTTAGGAGTGAGAATAAGGAGAGCGTAAAATTTCTTGCTAAATTGATAATAGGATATCCCGTTAGTGTCACAATTAGAAGGATTATTCTTTTGAGGCAAAAAATTAAAACAAATTTAGTAGAAGAAGAATTGATGGAGAAAGTAAAGAATAGATCATGCACGAGGACGTCCAAAGAAGAATGCAGAAAAAACATCAGTATCTCTTAATGGTGCTATTACTGATGTAGTATATAAACATCTGACATGTAGACCATAGAAGAGGGTGAATGCATTAAGCTGATAAAGGCAAATTTGTCATTTTGCCTTCCAAAACTGCCCATAATCCTTAGAGCAACTCCAAGATACTAGCTACTAGATGTCCTAAGTAAAAATATAAGGAATGAGCAAAAAATTCTTGCTCCAACAGTCCCCTAGTGACTATTTATAAAAGTTAAAAGCTTCTCCATCTTCCTTACTTTTAAGGAACCTTGAACCATCCCTTATATCATTTTATTGATAAAATATTCACTTCCCTTCATTTCTCATTTGCTTTTAATGACATAAAAGTAGTTGGATTTTTGTTTTAATATTATAATAATGATAATGAGTTGTATATAAATAGTGTTGTTGGGGTTGTCATATCTTATCATATCCTAAATCACTAGGAACTTAATTTTTTATAATATTTATAAGGAAGACAAAAGAAAATTATTGGAGTTGCTCTTACGATTAAATGGTAAGGTCAAACTATTGACATTAAAGAAACGCTTCCTACGAGACAATCTAGAGGTAACTAATTTACTTTTGCTAGTAATTTAATTACGTAATTGCAGTATATTTTTTACTATTATAAGTATTAATTAAAATCTAAAAAAAAAATCAGGAAATAAAAAAAAATACTTCTTGAGAAGATGATAGTGATCGTACGTACTCGATCTTATATGCTTTGGTGAATTTATATGATTATTCTTTTTCAAGCATATTTGATGTATTTCTAGTATTTTTGGTGTGTTAAGACCGAAAAAGTTATATAAGTACAATTTTGGGAATTTGGAGAATGTTTACCAAGGCAAATTGTTGTTGTGAGATAGTTTTTTGTCGGCGCAACGAGTTATTTTCTGTTCGTGTAGGGAGGAAATAATCGTTGCAATATTGCATCGCAGGGCACAATAATGCAACATGGAGCGCGATAACCTGCGGGTTCAATAATTCAAAACTTGAATTTAAATCAAATTCAAATTATTTTTTTCTTGTAAATACATAAAAAATTTAAAAATACACCAACATTTATATAAACCAATCCTCATATTAATTTGCATCCAAAACCCTATTTCAACCTATACTAACACAACCCCTTGGTTCTTTTCAAATTTGGAGGGTTCCTTTATAAGTTTTCACCACAAGAAAGCTTGAGTTTTTATTTGTTTTTGGAGCAAAGATGTCGAAGAGGCAAAAAGGAAAAAGTTATAGTGGTCCTTCTGATGGTGATGAGTATCGAGTTTGGTCAATGTAGAGGCTTAGAAGAGATACCTTGGGAGGTAGGAAAGAACTTTATTTAGGAGATGACTATTATACATGACGAGATGAATGGAGACCTGGTAGCTATGATTTAAGAGCGCCAATGACATCTATTATGTGCTAAACCTGAGCACTTTTTTGCCATGATGATTAGAGAGTTCTATGCAAATGCTTCAGTTTATAATGGGTTGAAGGTTTCTTGGGTTCATGGTAGAGTGGTATTTTATTCTCAAGAGGCTGTTCGAGGAGAGTTCGAGATAGCTTCTTAACCGGATGGGAATGAGTATTGGGAGCAGTTGGCACATACAAGGGAAAATTTGGAGAACACACATGCCCAGTTGGGTAATTATACCACTTTTCCTTATAGAGTACTAATATTGTATGGTAAGACATGGTATTTATTTATATGTGCTCGATTGTAAAATAATTTGCATCTTACGGATGTTACTATTGACCGAGCAGTATTGTTATAAGGCATCTACACATGTCATTAATTATATGGTTGTTGACTACCATATCTCGGTGGGGTTTGATTCTCATTTGAGAGGAGGTACGTTGGGATGCCACTTATTGGGGCTGTCAAATGGATGTTGTGTACTAGAGCTGCAGTTTGGTGGAGAACAGGAACGATCAAATGACATGACTGAAGGATGATCTAAACCATGAGAGGATTCATTGATTGGCTGGTTGGGACCAACAACATGCTTTTAGGAGAGAACTAGTGTTAGTTGAGGAGTCATCGCAGTAGCAACAACGTGCATGGAGATGAATGGACAAACTGACAAACGTTATAGATGTTTGCAAAGGAGAGTGGATGCTTGCATATAGTTTCAGTTTAGCATGTTGACTATGGTGCCTTTGCCGAATGACAGTTTTGTCTATCCTCCACCGAATTCACCCGATGATGAGGGACAATAGAGGTGTCGTTCTTTCTTTTGATTCATATTTTTCTTTATGTTTTGAATCTTTTGAGGTTTACATTTAGGAAATCATGTTAGTTTCATTAAAAGTAAAGCAAGTAGGTTATTGCATTGTTTGTTTGAGTCTTTTTTTTTTTTTTTTAGGTTGTTCTGTTTAGGTTTGCATGTATGCGTGATTCTATAAAGTGTAGTATGAAAGAAATTAACCAATAAAGATATTATGTGTGACATGTTTTGAGTTTTTGCTATTATCACATAATCAGTATTTAATGCTGAGTGGTTACGAGTACATAACTATTTCATTACACTATTAAAATAATGTTCTTGAGTTGATGCTTAGATATATTGGGCATGTTTGGCTCTTCTTCTAAGTTAGAACTTATTAACTCCTTATATATAATAAGCGTAAGGGAGATCTTATCCAAAACTTTGGTCGGTCACTGCACTACCAAAAGTATACGATCCGTTGGATTATAAAACTATAAATATTCAAATAGATGAGGACCGTTAGATATAATATTAAAAATTGTATTTGATTAATAATAGGATAGTATTTAAATACTAAAAGGTGTATTTTGATAATTTAAACCAATTATAAATGGGTTTTCTATATTGAATAGAAATCTTTATGTAAAAATTCGTAATTATCTTTTATCTTTAGTTTATGGATAGTTCCAGTTAGATAATAATTATTAAAGTATTATTAAATTAAAAATAATTTTGTTAGCTTCGCGTGGGCTGTAAAATCGTTAAAATCTGTTGTCTAAAACTCAAGATAGAGCCCAAACAGTAAAGTGATTATCTAAATTTTAATAATTTTTTTATTATTATTGTAGCACCAATTTAATTTTTTTCCTAATTCTTTTAAATTTATAAATTCTATGTTTATTTCAATAAAATATTAAAACCAATTTAAGAAAAAATTAAAATCGATCTGGTCCGTGTACGATCACTATACGACCAAATTAATTATTACAGTTAGATCTTAAATAGATCGATGAGAATTGTTAAATCTAATATTAAAAAGTGTATCTGATTAATAATAGAATTATATTTAAATACTAAAAAGTGTATTTTGATAATTTAAAATTTTTCTATGTAAAAATTCTTAAATATCTTTTCTCTTTAATTTATGTATAGTTCCAATTAGATAATAATTGTTAAACCAAATATCAGATAACAATTCATATCGATTACAATATTAAAAATTATCAATATAATGCTCATGTATATCATAATAACAATGATACATGTGGACCCTACGTTATAAGAGACTTAGGAGAACTCGATCTACATGAATAAATTTAAGCATTTTTTTCTGAAGAAACATAACAATTTGATTAATCCAAATTATAATTATATTATTTTACATATAACAAACATAAAAGGATAATATCAAAATATTATTAAAATATTAAGGATTTCATATTCATAAACAATAATTTTGAATATAATACTTAACCATCTTTTCTTTTCGGTTTATGGGTCAACTGGTCAAGTTAGATAATAATTATTAAACCATCGTTAAATTAAAGATAATTTCGTTAGTTTCACATGGGTTGTAAAATCGTCAAAATTCAATTTCTAAAACTGAGGATAGAACTCAAATAGTAAAGTGAGTATCTAAATTTTAATAAATATTTTTTTATAATTGTAGCACCAATTTATTTATTTTTCCACTAATTCTTTTAAATATAAAATTTTTATCTTTCTTTCAATAAAATTTTTATCTTTCTTTAATATAATAGTATATATATATATATATATATATATATATATATATATATATATATATATATACATACTATTATATTAAAGACGAAACAATGAAAGTTTTGTAGTTGGGTCCTGAAATTTTTTGTAGTCTGGTCACTCCATTCATAGCTGTTAGATATTTCTCATCAAATCGATGAGAACCGTTAGATAAAATATTAAAATTATTATATAAAATATTTTTTCTATTTTTCTTAAGTAAAACAACTCATTTTCCAAAAATATCGCAGGCAGTTTCATTTAATAAAATAACATAATAAGGTTATAATTGTTAATAACTAACTCATTACCATTTTTAGCCAAAGTGTATATTCTTTTTTATATTTTCTAACTAAAATTTCTATTTTTTTATTTTTCCTAAATAAAACCTCTCATTTTCCAAAAATATCACGAATAGTTCTATTTAATAAATTAAAATAATAATATTATAATTATTAATGACTAACCAATTAGCTTTTTTTCCCAAAACGTATATTCTTTTTCATATTTTTTAACTAATATTTCTCCTAACTAAAACCTCAAAAATATTGTTGTGGATTAAAAAACGTACTTGTGAATTTATTGCTAGGGTTTAGGAGTTTTCGAGCTTTAATGGATGTTCTCGTGTTTCGTGACTAAATCGGTCCTCACAACATGCCTACGTATCTCAATCAATGCTGAGAATCAAGCCAGAAAACGTAGTTCTATTGTGAAGGATCAGGATCCTTATATAGGCGTCAGGAGCCTCGTATTTAGAGTATGTTTAGGAGACTTAGCGAATAAGTCTCCTTTTTGATATTGGATAAACATTTTATTTCTTGGTGGGCAAGTCTTTTGCTTGTCGTACGATAAGGACTGTGACTCATTATTTCTTTTAATTGGGATTCTAGTTCCTTCTTTGAGGAATTTATCATATTTTGGACTCCTTTTATGAGCTGTATATTTTCCCTATTTATTAATTACGAAATTAATAAATAATTAGGGTTTCAGGTCTTGTTTATTGGGTCATATTCTTGGAACAATCTAGGTCTAATTAATATATCATTAATTACATTTCCAGGGTTATTTTTAGCCCATATCATTTGCCCCCCAACTTCTAGGAAAATCTTTTTCAGATTTTCGTAGAAGTTATTTCATTCGGGAGTTACAAAGTTCTCTTTTGTATTTTCCATACTACTCTAGTTCTAAGAACATATAGTTCTAAACTGTTAGATCAGAATTCAATGATCGTCAGAAGCTAGACTCAACTGATCAGGATTGCTGACGTCATCAGTATTGCATGGTCATCAGTATTTGATCAAGCGTCAGTATCTTATTGATCATCAGGATTCCTACTCAGACTATGATCAGGATTGATCATCAGAACTTGAAGCTGATCAGGATTCCTACTTCGAGTTATATTTGGAGTCTAGATAAACATGGAAGTTTATTCTATTTGTTCCTGGTTTGTAGAATGTAGCTATCGATTAAGGATAAGTTTCTATCTTTGTTATTGATTAGGACTTATCTTGTTATTGATAGAGAAGCTGTGTGCGCTATATAAACACAGTCTTGGTTTCGATTTATGTATTCATTCGAGAGAGAACATAATCGAATAGAAGCTCTCGAGAACATAGAATTTCTTGAGAGAGTTTTTGTAAACTAGCAGCTCTCAAGAACATCAGAATTTCTTGAGAGAGTTTGTAACAGTTTTATATCAGATTTAATAAAGCTGTTATCTTTCTTTTCATATTTGTGATATATACATTAAGAAGTCGATTATCTTACTCTATTGTATTCAACCCCCCTTCTACAATAGATTATTACTGGGCAACAATTGGTATCAGAGCAAATTGATTTAATTCTGAATCAGATACGATCTAAAGATGTCGACAACCAAGTATGAAAGCATGAAGATTCCCATCTTAAAGATATCAGAATATCCTACATGGAGGGTAAAGATGCTGATGTACCTGGAGGCTATGGATCCTGACTACTTGGACAGGATTCGTGATGGACCATATATACCAACAAAGTTCGTAGAACGAACAGATACAGTACCAGAACATTATGTGGTCAAAGCTAAAGCTGAATGGACTCCAGAAAAAAAAGCTCATGTACTCAGGGAACCAAAGATAAAGAATATCTTGCATAATAGCCTTGATGCTGTCATGTCAAACAGAGTGATTGCATGCAAGTCTTCAAAAGAAATCTGGGATACTTTGGAAACTCAGTGCCAGGGATCTGCATCTGTTAAGAAAAACAGAAGGGCTCTTTTGATTCAAGAATATGAACAATTCGATGCAAGACCTGAAGAGAGCCTGACTGATCTATATGATAGATTTCTGACACTATTGAACAGCTTATCCTTAGTTGACAAAGTATATGAAACTGAAGATTCAAACACCAAATTTCTTAGAGCTTTACCTGAAGAATGGGATACTCAGACCTCAATCATTAGACACCAGTATGATCTGAACATTGTGTCTCTTGATGAGATCTATGGGATGCTAAGAACTCATGATCTTGAAGTTCAACAGAGAAAGAACAAGAAAAGCAGCAAGGCAAAGTCAATTGCTTTGAATGTAGAAACAAAATCAAAAGGGAAAGCTATGGAGGTCTCTAGAAGGAAAGCAAGAGTAGCTGAGTCAGATCCTGACGACTCTTCATCAGATACTGATGGCAATTCTGATGCCAATACTGGTGATGAATCTTCTGATTCAGACATGGAAGAGATGGTTGCTATGATTGTCAGAAACTTCAGAAGGATGAAGTTCAGGAAGAATAGAAGACAAGGCAACTTTCAGAAAAAGATCTTCAAAGCAGACAAAGACAAGTATATCAAAAAGGACAGCAAGGGTAGCAAATTTGACAAGTCAAAGGTTAGATGCTACAAGTGTAATGGTATGGGTCACTTTGCTTCTGAATGCAACAAGACAAAGGCACTCATCACATCAAGCAAGGATTGGATGGACTCTTCCTCAGAATCTGATACTGAGGTAGTCAACTATGCGTTAATGGCCAATGCTGATGTAACTGCTGCTCCTGATGATAAGGTACTAAATACTATCTTTGATTTTGATACTGATAATGCTTCTGAGTTAAGACGTTTTCTAAAGACATTACATATTAGCTTTAGAAGTCAAACTGCTGAGAATACTAGAATCTTATCTGAGATGTCTGACCTTAGAAAGAGGAATGAGATATTAGAAGCTGAATTTTCTCGTATGCAAGAAGTACAAAAAGAATGTGATAATGCTAAACACATGCACTTAGAGATGACATCTAAATGTACTTCCCTTGAAAAAGAACTTGAATATGCTAATGAGAAAATCAGAACCTGGACAGACTCTGGTAGGAAATTTCATGAGATTAATACCTCTAAGAATTGGAAAGAGTGTCTAGGATATAAGTTAGATGAAGATAAGAAATTAGCAGAGAAAATTGTCATTGATGAGACAGTCAGTCCAAAGACCTATAGACATGTTATAGACTCAACCAAATCTAAGATTACTCCTGTTAATTTTGTTTTTGGTAAGGATTCCAATTCTACTTTTGAAAAGGGATCTTCTTCTACTCAAGGAATTAAAATTATAAAGTCTAAACCTGTCATGAACAAAGTCACTAAGAATGTAGGTCTATTGTCTCAGAAACAGCTTAAAGATAAAATCTGTGAGGTTACAGATAAGAAAAAGGGAGCTACTGTTAAGAGAAACAGGAATGGTAAAATTGGGATCAATAAAGAAAATGGTTATAAGTATATCCCAAATGCACCTAGAAAGAGTTGTTTTAATTGTGGTAACTCTAATCATCTTGCTATTGATTGTAAAAAGAGTAAGAAGAAAATTGCTGAAATTCCTAAGTCTGATGTTAGGAATAAATCAGTATTTTACAAACCACAAAATTCCTGTTTTCATTGTGGTAGTCTATGGCATTCTATTTATACATGTAAAGAGTATCATAATTTGTACTATAACTTTTATGATCCATTGCCTAAGTTTGAAAGTAGTACAAAGTCTGATAGAACTGAAAATGTCATAGTGAAGCATGCTTTTGTTAATACTGATACTGACAAAGCAAATCCTGATGGAGTAAATCCTGTCAGGACTGCTAAAGTCAAAAAGTCTTCTGCTGTTAAATTTAATAAAATGCATGAACAAGGAATCCAACAAGTGTGGGTTCCTAAACATTCTGACTAGTGTTTTACTATTCTGATGCAGGGTAAAAGGAAAAATGTGTTAGTCATGGATAGTGGATGTTCTGTGCACATGACTGGAAACAAAGCCCTGTTATCAGAATATGAGGAAAAAGCTGGCCCAACTGTGTCTTATGGAGATGGCAACATTGGACAAACCTTGGGATATGGCAATATAATCACTGGAAATGTCATCATTGAAAAAGTAGCTCTAGTGAAGGGACTAAAACACAACTTGTTGAGTATTAGTCAAATCACTGACAGAGGTTATCATGTCAATTTCTATTCCACACATTGTGAAGTAGTCAGTAAAGCAACAGGGAAGATAGCACTAACTGGCTACAGGCATGGTAACATATATGAAGCCAACATTCTCTCAGATACTGATGGCTCCCCTACATGTTTCATCAGTAAAGCTTCAGTAGATGAAAGTTGGAATTGACACAAGAAGCTTTCTCATCTCAACTTCAGCAACATCAATGAGTTGGTTAAGAAAGAGTTAGTAAGAGGATTACCTAATGTCTTATATACACCTGATGGACTCTGTGATGCATGCCAAAAAGCAAAACAAAGAAGGACATCATTCCAGAGTAAATCAGAATCCTCTATTGAAGAACCATATCACATGCTACATCTTGATCTGTTTGGTCCAGTCAACATCATGTCCATCAGTAAGAAAAGGTACACTCTTGTAATTGTTGATGAATATTCTAGATTCACCTGGGTGTATTTTCTGCATAGAAAAGATGAAACTCCTGAAGTTCTGTTGGATCATGTGAGAATGATTGAGACAACCACAAAGTACAAAGTCAAGATTCTGAGAAGTGATAATGGTACTGAATTTAAGAATTCAAAGATGGAAGAGTTCTGCAAATACAAAGGAATCATTCAACAATTCTCTGCTCCTGGCACACCTCAGCAAAATGGAGTAGTAGAAAGGAAGAATAGAACTCTTATTGAAGCTGGCAGAACTATGTTGGAGGAAGCTAAATTACCTACATATTTCTGGGCATAAGCAGTCAACACAGCATGCTATACACAAAATCTCACATTGATAAACAGGCATGGTGTCACTCCTTATCAGTCACTCAAGGAGAAGAAACCAAGTCTGAAGCATTTGCATGTGTTTGGCTGTAAATGTTTTGTTCTCAGAACTCATCCTGAACAGCTAGGGAAATTTGAAACAAAGGCTGATGAAGGAATATTCATAGGTTATCCTACATCAAGAGCCTTCAGAGTTTTTAATTTGAGGACAAGAACTGTCATGGAGTCAATACATGTATCTTTTGATGACAAGAAGATAACTGGAATCATTGAAGACTCACATGATAGATTACTATTTGAAAATGAAGCTTCCAAGGAACCTAAAGAAAGTGAATCAGAAGCTGTTCATTCATCAGATACTGATGGGTCACCAAATCCTGATGACTCACCAGGTACTGATGGTGCTAATACTGATGATGCAAACAACAGTGATACAACTAGTAGTGCTAATGTTGAGGGGGAGCAACGACATTCAACTACAAGTTCAGAGTCAACTCAATCATCATGACAGAATTCTTCAGATACTGATTCAAGTGAAGATCCTGATAACACATCAGGAGGGCATAGCAATAATTCAGGGAGAGCTTCAAATCAATCAAATTCTTTCAATCAAGATAACACCAATCCAGGGGGAGCATCTACTTCAAGAAACAATTTGACACCAGCAAGGAAATGGACAAAAGATCATTCTCCTGATTTGATAATTGAAGATCCTGATGCAGGTGTTCAAACAAGAAGTGCAACTCAGAATGAATGTTTATATAATAACTTTCTATCCAAGGAGGAGCCTAAGAAAGTTGAAGATGCACTTAAAGATGCTGATTGGGTTACTGCAATGCAAGAAGAACTGAATGAATTTGAAAGGAATGAAGTCTGGAAACTGGTACCAAGACCAAAGAATAGATCAATTGTTGGTACAAAGTGGATTTTCAAGAACAAGACTGATTCTGATGGAGTCATTATCAGAAATAAAGCTAGACTAGTTGCAAAGGGGTATTCCCAACAAGAGGGAATTGACTATGATGAAACTTTTGCTCCTGTTGCAAGACTAGAAGCCATCAGGATATTTCTTGCTTATGCAGCACATAAGAAATTCAAGGTTTTCCAGATGGATGTTAAAAGTGCTTTCTTAAATGGTGAACTGGAGGAAGAAGTTTATGTTGAACAACCTCCTGGTTTCATTGATCCTACATATCCAGATCATGTCTACAGATTGGATAAGGCACTTTATGGACTAAAGCAAGCTCCAAGAGCATGGTATGAAACCTTAGCTCAATTCTTACTGGAAAGTGGATTCAAAAGAGGTGCTATTGATAAAACTCTATTTTATTTGAATCATGGTAAGGAGTTGCTGTTAGTTCAGATTTATGTTGATGATATCATTTTTGGGTCAACAAACAATAAGCTGTGTGAAAAGTTTTCCAAGCTTATGCAGTCAAGATATCAAATGAGCATGATGGGAGAAATGAGTTACTTTCTGGGTCTTCAAGTTAAACAGACTGATGAAGGGATTTTTATTAATCAGTCTAAATACACAAGGAATTTACTGACAAGGTTTAACATGCAAGACAGTACTCCTGCTTCAACTCCCATAGCTACAGCTACCAAACTTGATCCTGATCAAGGTGAAGAGGTAGATGTAACTCACTACAGAGGAATGATTGGCTCTTTATTGTATCTCACTGCCAGTAGACCAGATATCATGTTTGCAACCTGTCTATGTGCAAGATTTCAAGCAAAACCTAGAGAACCACATCTGATTGCAGTCAAAAGAATTTTCAGATATCTCAAAGGCACTCCTTCACTTGGCCTTTGGTATGCAAGGGAATCAGATTTTGGGTTGTGTGGTTATTCAGATGCTGATTTTGCAGGATGCAAAATAGACAGGAAAAGTACTTCAGGAAGTTGTCAGTTTTTGGGTGGAAGACTAGTTTCATGGTTCAGTAAAAAGCAGAAATCTATTTCCACTTCAACTGCAGAAGCTGAGTACATTGCTGCAGGAAGTTGTTGTGCTCAGATAATGTGGATGAGAAATCAGTTGTTAGATTATGGCCTGTCATACTCAAAAATCCCTATTTATTGTGATAACTAAAGTGCTATTGCAATGACAGGAAATCCAGTTCAGCATTCTCTTACTAAACACATAAGTATCAGATATCACTTTATAAGAGAACAGGTTCTGGAAGGAACAATTGAACTTCACTTTGTTCCTACTGATCAACAACTAGCTGATATATTCACCAAGCCACTACCTGAAGCTATTTTCAATAAGTTGGTGAATGAACTTGGAATGATGAACTTTGAGAATTTCTGAGGAAAAGCTACAGAGAGGAAATCCTGATAAACTGTCAAATCCTGATGGTTATTCAGAAAGGTATGTATCTTTGATCAAATCCTGATAGGACTCAATCCTGACAGGAAGTCAACTGGTCAATCCTGATGTACAGGTCAGTATTTTATTACTTAATTTGTGCCTAATTTTTCGTCAGTATCTGCTGATGGACGGTTGAGTTTTAGTAGGACAACTGTATGCGCGCGTGTGTTGCACTATTATAGATATATCAATACATACACATAAAAGGCGGTGCAGATTTATTTAAATGACACACGTAATTTGTCCACTAATTCTTTGTGCACAAATCATATTTTGCCACCTGTCTTTGAGAGTAATATTTTGTTTTAACAAAATACTTTTCATTGGTCTACATCGTTAATTACTCTCTTCTCATCAGTTTTTCGTTTTCTATCTCTCTCTGTGCTTTCATACCCTAATTGCTTCAAATCTTAATTCTCGAGTTTTCAAAAGCATTACAATGACATCTTCATCATTCATGAACAAACAGACAGTGATTAGTGGTGTTACATTTGCCACTAACAATTTTGTGGCTATTCTAAATCATCAAGATTTACCCAATGAGTTTCATATCATTCAAGATTTTTCTAATTTCAAGCCCATTGAAGTTTGCTTTAATAGAACCTGCAAGTGTTTCTTTTAAGTCTGTAATGCAGGTGTGGAACTCAGTTACTTTTGATAAAGGGCATTCTGATACAATCTTGATGAGTTTTGAATATAATGGAACTACTCACTATGTGACTCCTACAATTGTGGAGGCAGCCCTGCATTTACCCGTTCTTGGTGATGCTATTCCTGCTAATGTTTCAGACTCTACTCTTTTTGAGTTTGTTACAAAGTTGGGCTACAATGGTGAAGTAAAGAGATATGGAAATCTCTTCAGGACAAAGCTTAAGAAGGAATGGAATTTCTTCTTTGATACAATCAGCCGCTGTTTCCTGAACAAGACATCAAATTTTGATGCTCTTCCATCAGGATCTCTTAAAATTGGGTACTCTCTTATCCATTCTACAGTGTTTGATTATGGGTCTTTTATCTTAAAAGCTTTAAGTGATAGGAAATCAGATAAATTGGGTTCTGTCTGTTTTCTTAGATTTTTACAGTTGATATTTAATCACTTATGTCCTAATGTTGTTTTTGAGGATGATGTAGTTCTACCAATCTGTAGAATTACTGAGAATAATATTAAGTCCTTAGTCAACAGTGATAAGGCAAATGGTTTCATAGGAAATGCTTTTATTCCTGATGAGGTTAGGTTTTTCTTACATCAGAAAATGCCTACTCGTTATGGACTACTTTCTAATGCTATGGGGCAAGGCCCAACCCACCTTGTTCCTGACAAAAGCATGCAACCTAAACAGTCTAAACAGTTAACAACCACCTCTACTGTCTCTCAAAAGACTTTAGTTGTAAAATCAAAGAAATCAGCTAGAACTGATGTGTTTGGAAGGCAATCAGGTTCAAAGGATTTTTCCTCTACACCACTCACTAAAAAGAAGATACAAGGGGGTGTACAAGGGGTCCTGGTGAAGAAAGCTGCTAAGGTTGTTAAGAATGTTCCTGTGAAAAGGAAGTTAAGGTTGATTGATGAAAGTGATTCAGAGGATGACTTACCTATATCCTCTGTGATGAATGTGAACAAGGAAGTTGCTGATACTGCTACTAAAGCTGTGGTACCTTTATCAAAACCACAAAAGACAAGGAAATTATCAAAGAGCAGGTATCATATTCCTTTGACAGTGCAAATGAAGGATACTGATATTCAGACATCAAATCCTGATGAGTCATCTACTCCTGATGCTCTAGCAAATCCTGATGTTAGTATTCCTGATGCAACAACAAAAGTTGTCTCTCTATCAGACTCTCCAGTCTCTCCATCTCAGATTAAAGAAATTTCTTGGGAGAAGGTTTCTACAACTGCTTCCTTGGTTGGTCTTACACCTACATCAAAGAAAAAGAGGAATGCAGAAGAGTTAGTCTATCAGAGACAGAAGAAGCTGAAAGGATCAAGCCCACAAGAACCTGAATTTCAGAGTAATTCAGCAGCTACTGTTGATCCTGCCACACAAGAACCACTCAATCAAAGTTTGGGTGAAGGCTTAGCTAGTGGAATGGTCACACAAGAACCATTTTCTCAAAGGGAGAATGAAGACATCAACATTCCAGCTACACAAGAACCATCTTCTCAAAGTGAAGATGCAGGCAAAGCTACAGCTTCTGTTGAAAGATTGGTCGAGAACATTGTCAATGAGGGAAGCACACAAGAACCTTTAACTCAAAGTGTTGAAGCATCTTCTGAACCTCAAGCTCCACAAGAACCATTGGTAGCGCATACTGATGCAAGCATATCAAATCCTGACGATGTTCATCCTGACACTAGTGGTGCTCCTGATAATGAACCTATTTTGATACAGCCACTTCGTTCAAGACCAATGAATCATCCTATCTCAGAACCACAGGATAAACTGAAAGGTATTGCTATTCCTGATCCTGATATTACTCATGATACTGCTGATGATACTTCTGATGATAGTGATGATGATAATGAGAATCGAAAAGAGAAGGAACAGCTTGCTACAACACTCAAAATTAGTCTTGGAACTAATTTTGGTTCATCAAGTACATATATGGCTAGCAATGCTTTCACTGGGAAAGATCAGAGACAAGATTTTTCTACTCCTTCCTTTGATCCTGCAGAGGCATTTAGACAGAATGAATGGAACAATTCATGGCACCAATCTGATGAATCTATCAGTTTTTCTTCTGCTATTGAACATGCCTATAATGCAGTGAAGTCTATAGAGAATCAAGACTTGAAGAATCATCTGAAGGCTACAACTTTGTTATCCAAGAGCCTGAAAAGTGAGATTGATTCTATCAAGGGTTCAACTGAAAAAGTGAGGACTGATATCTTTAATAATTTTACAAAGGTGCCTACTACTTTACAACTAAGGGTAGTGGAATCCCAAGTGAAATATGTTGTTTCAGAACAAACCTCAATCAATCAAAGAATTGATTCTCTGGATTCTAAGGTAACTGAAATTCAAGCCTCTCTTTCCTTAATTTTGCAATTATTGACAAATCCTGATGTCAAAAAGGGGGAGAAGGTTATTCAGACAAAATGTACACCTGATCTAGTATTAAGAAATAATGATGATGATACTGGAGATGATGGTGGTGACAAAGCGATACAAGGAGAAACCTCTGATGCTGTTGTTATGAAGACAATCCAAACTTCTCAAAGTCAAACAACGCAGTCAACTCATGTTTCTGATTCTGGAGTTAAGACAGTAAGAACATTGGTGCAATCTCAGATCCTGACGGAAGATCAAATCCTGACACCTGGTCATGGACACATTCTTGCTACAATTCCTGAAGGTGATGAAGATGTGATTATTGATAATCCTGAAGATGCATCAAATTTATTCCAGAAGTTTTCTAGAAAAGACGGCAGAATTGTTACTCTATATCACTCTGATAAAAGAGTTCAACAATTATATGCAAGAAAAGCACTCTCTACAGCAAGTGAAGAATATCCAGATCTCTCACATGAAGAATTCTTGAGACTACAAAGAGAGACAATGGAAAGCTATACTGCTCCTGCTAGAGGTAGAGGAAGCAGAGGTAGGAGAGGTGCTAGAAGAAGTAAAAGAGGTTCTTCAACTCAAACAGTACCTAGACAGACAAGGTCTAGAGGGTTAAGAATTGAAGAAATTCCTGAAGCTTCACAAAATCTAACAGATCCTGTTATCAAGGATATCATGGAGAAAGAAGACAAGGAATTTGTTGAAGAAGAACCTGAATTGAGAAGAAAATCAAGTAAATCAACTCTCAGCAATACAAATCAAATTGAAGATTCTAATCCTGACAATATTCAAGATCCTGACGAATCAGAAATTCTGCAAGAGGTTGATTTGATAATATTATCTACTGTTGTTGATTGTCACAACAAAGAAGTAGATGAAGAAGAAGAAACCAGAAGAAGAGATATTACAAAAAGAACATATGAAGATTTCAATCTCTATCTACAAAGGCTTAAAGTTTCAAATGAAAGACAATGGAGAAATACAAGCAGGCAAGAATCTTTACTTGAAAGAAGCTACACTCATGAAAAGGAGAAAGACAAGAAGTGGGAACACATAAGTACACTGAAGTGTGATACACCTATCAATTTTCAGACTGGTGGAATTATTACAAGTGCTTCAAGTGTTGTTGATTTATCTGAGATGGTTAGATCAAAAGCACTCTGGTTAAAGATGTTTTCAAATCTGAAGCAATTGTCAAGTAATTCAAGAGGAGGTATTGGACACAGAGATGGTGAATATCTGAATATGTCATATGTTGATCCTTACTCCTTAACTGAAATTGGAGGTACTTTAACTTCTGAAAACCTGAACAATTTATTAGCTGTTGATATAGTTATAGATTGTCATGATGGTTTTGAAAAGAAAGAAAAGCTTCTGTACTTCATGAAAGATGGTAGTGTGAAGATTCTATCTATTCAAGATCTGCTGATGAAAACTACACAGGAACTGAAATATGTTCACTATCTGTTAAGATGGAAGAACCAAGTGTACAAAGTATGGGCTGACATGATTTTGTCAACTATAAGAAGAAGACTGGATGGAAACAGTAATTTCGATGGTAATTATATTCCCATGTACTTAAATCAAAGAGGTCAGGATGTGGAAATGCAAAGAGGTACTGCTGTTAAAGAAGTAACTTTTGGTATGACCCAACTTACTCTCAATCCTGATGGGAAGGAAATTGCTTATCTTTTGCTTGAAGAGCACAGTCTACAGAAAAGCTCCATACAGAATCTCAGAGCAGCTATCTACCAGATTAATGAGGAAGATGAAGAACTCAGAAATCTTAAGGAAAGACTGATTCAAATTCTTGAAGAAAAAGAAGAAAGTTTATTATCCAACTTCTTGAAGATGAATCTGTTCTATCGAAAAGCTTGAACAGATAAGTTGTTTCTGAAGATACTTGTACATTTTGATACATGTTTTTGACATCATTGAATATTTGGAATCTATACTTTATTTCACAAAGTATGAGATTGGGGGAGATTGTTAGATCAGAATTCAATGATCGTCAGAAGCTAGACTCAACTGATCAGGATTGCTGACGTCATCAGTATTGCATGGTCATCAGTATTTGATCAAGCGTCAGTATCTTATTGATCATCAGGATTCCTACTCAGACTATGATCAGGATTGATCATCAGAACTTGAAGCTGATCAGGATTCCTACTTCGAGTTATATTTGGAGTCTAGATAAACATGGAAGTTTATTCTATTTGTTCCTGGTTTGTAGAATGTAGCTATCGATTAAGGATAGGTTTCTATCTTTGTTCTTGATTAGGACTTATCTTGTTATTGATAGAGAAGCTGTGTGCGCTATATAAACACAGTCTTGGTTTCGATTTATGTATTCATTCGAGAGAGAACATAATCGAATAGAAGCTCTCGAGAACATAGAATTTCTTGAGAGAGTTTTTGTAAACTAGCAGCTCTCAAGAACATCAGAATTTCTTGAGAGAGTTTGTAACAGTTTTATATCAGATTTAATAAAGCTGTTATCTTTCTTTTCATATTTGTGATATATACATTAAGAAGTCGATTATCTTACTCTATTGTATTCAACCCCCCTTCTACAATAGATTATTACTGGGCAACATAAACCAATAATTTTTCCAAAATAGGAATCGGGATTTTTCATTAATTTTCTTGAAAATAATCCAAAATTCGAAAATTTAGCATAATTTCGACTAGGATTCTGGTCGAATTTGGCCTCACTTTAGCTCCTGGTCGAACACCTTCGACCAGGATTCTAGTTGAATTTGTGTGTCATTTCGGCCCCTAGTCGAACACTTTCGACCAGGATTCTGGTCGAATTTTGCTTCGTTTTTGGCCCATGGTCGAACACTTTCGACAAGGATTCTGGTCGAATTTTGCTTCATTTTTGGCTTTTGGTCGAACACTTTTGACCAGGATTCTGGTCGAATTTTGCTTCGTTTTTGGCTCCTGGTCGAGCACTCTCGACCAGGATTGAGGTCGTAGGGTTCGACCAGGTTTCTAGTCGAAACTTTTCATTACTTTGGCTCCTGGTCGAACTCCTTCGACCGGGATTGAGGTCATACATTTTTATCATTTTGGTCCCTGGTCGTACACCTTCGACTAGGATGAGGTCGTAGGGTTTCGACCAGGACCGTGGTCGAAGATTTGTACCACTTTGGCCCCTGGTCGAACACCTTCGACTAGGATGAGGTCGTAGGGTTTCGACCAGGACCGTGGTCGAAGATATGTGCCACTTTGGCCCCTGGTCGAACACCTTTGACTAGGATGAGGTCGTAGGGTTTTGACCAGGACCATGGTCGAAGATATGTGCCATTTTGGCTCTTGGTAGAATACTTTCGACCAGGATTCTAGTCAACCATTTCGATCTCATTTGGGGATGAACATAGAATCATGAGTTTCTTCAAGTTGTACCTCTTGTGCCATTTGAGGTCCATCTTTGTTGGGCTCAAGTTGGGCCCAAGATTCTTTCTAGGCCAACTTGTAATTGGGCTTTATCATCTTTCATGGGCTATACCGGCTAGTGCCGTTTACCCTTCTTTCAACCGGCCCATTGACCGACTATTCTTTCTATATAAGTGTAGTGCCTTACTTTTCATTTCTCACTTCTCATTTTTCTTTCCTTAAAGTTACTCTGCTAGAATTTCCAAAAAATTTCTCTGCTAGGGTTCTGCGGTAAGGCGATTCCCGGCGAGGTTTTCCGATAAAAATCACCAATTTCTGGGTTTTTTCGTTTGATGACTTGAAGATTCTGGGTTTTCTTGCTTGAAGATTTGAATATTTCTGGGCTTTTTCTGGGTTTAAGATGGCTGATCGTGCTTCCCAACGCCTCCAGAAAATGAACTCTGCATCCAAACGAGGTACTCTCATTCCTATTCATTCTAAATACATGTCTTTGCATGATATGATCAATGAACGTGGGGATGAGTACCCGTCTGTGTCTTCTTTAGATTCATACGATTGTAGTTACAAATTCCATGACGTAGATAAAATTAGAGATTATAATAAGATGTAAAGGGTTAAAGCCCCCCTAAAATTAGTTCATGCCGGTGCCGGCGACCGTTCTTGCCATTGGCGGCCTAACGCCCTATGCATTTACAAAGATGTCATAGTTGCCGGCATTTGGTTTCCTTTTCATGAATTCATACCCAGACTTTTGGCCGATGTTCAAATAAACCCTTGCCAATTACCTCCAAATGCCTGGAGGATAATTCACTGTTTTATGGTTTTATGCCTTCGTAATAATTTTCCTCTTTCTGTCCCTTTATTTAGAAAGATTTTTCAGTTTAAGAACAGTTCTGCCAACAACTTGGGTTGGATATACATTAGCCATAGAGTTGGATTTCCCTTCATTTTCCACCCAAAGTCTATCCCTGATAACAACCCTAGGTGGAAGAATGAATTTATGTACCTTGTCTGGGAAGGTGGGGATTGGGGAACTTTGTTCCGTAAATCATTTGGTAGAGTTGTGGATGGTAGTCCCATCAACATTATTTTGAACAACGAGGAGTCCCTTGCCTATTCTGAGCTTATCAAAGACAATGGGTGTAATAACCCGAATTTTTGGAATAATTTAAAACTTTTCTTATTATAATTAAGTGCAACAGTGAATAGTGATATTGGTGGATGAATAGTGATTTTGAGGGTTAAGAAAATTTTTCATGCCACCTATGTACGAGACGTAGTGTGGATATTTCAAAGTCATATTAGTGATCTACGGAGTAAATAAGTGAATGCAAAGACGATCGGAATTCAGAAATTCCAAATTTTATTTTGGTGAAGTATTTGACCGGGCAGTGAATTATATATTATTATATTCAAGAAATGAGATATTAAAATTGAGGATTTAATATTTTGGAATTTTATTATTTTGTTAAAGTCAATTTAAGGATTCGATTGTTGGAATAAATAGTGAATAGTCACTATTCACTACGAGCATCGCGTAGAGTTTTATTCGCCCTTTGGAAAATATTTCGAATCGTTTCAAGAGGAACAAGGCGACAATTACAGGATTAAATATAGACATGGAAGTAACATGTAACAAGATTAATTCGAGGGATGCAACATTTGGATCATCCATGTGAAAAGAAACGAACCAAACACATGCATGCGCGACACGTGTCCCTGCTTGCCACCATGATACTCCATGGCTTGACACGTGTCCTGATGACAAGGACAATGTGATGACTCACCACTCCTTTAACAAAAATCAGCATTTCAAGTATTATTAACCAAAAACAAAAAGAAAGAAAAAGAGGAAGAGCTCCCCAGATTTCTGCCCAGCAGAAACATAGTCCAAAGAAAAATCCATAACTCCATTTCTATCCATCCTTAAATCACCAAATTTTAACCATAGCTTCTCCACTCCATGGGCAACATTCGTTCAAAATTTCATGGCCAACAAAGGAGTGTAGCCTAGCCAAATCCTTCCCCCAAGTTGAAGAAACCAAGCTGCCCTGTTCTTGACAGTTTCTGCCCCGATTTTCAAACGGCCATATCTCCTTCATTTATTAATGAAATCCTGTGTTCTATAGCTTGTTGGAAAGGTATTGAGAAGCTCTACAACTCTTCTTTAGGAACCTCGTCCAGAAAAGCATGGTAAGGACCTCGTTTTTGCAGTCCCTTGAACGGATGAATAGTACTTTCAAGGAACTAACTTTAATTTCTTGTTTTCTTTGGATGATCTAAGTTGTATTAAGGCTATACAAGGACTAACCAAGGTTGATCAAGGTCTTTACACACATCAAGAAAGGTATAAACCTCATGAACCCTTAGTTGACTTTGAGTTTTATGGATGTTCTTGATGATTGTTAGCTTAGTTAAGATTATGGTGTTAAGTATAAGCATGTTAGCATGATCTTGTAGTTGATTAAGCCCTATGTTGATTAAGATGTTAAAGTATGATATCCCTGGACTGATTGAGATTAGAATCATGTGTATAAGAAGTATGTATGCCCGGTGTGGCTTGGTTTGATGATTATGATTTTTGGAACGTCCGATTTATAGCCGTCGTAATGCCCAAATTTTTACCTACTGATTGGTTCCCTGTTTTTCCTCTGTTAGAGCTCGACCCTTGAGTCCTACTGCCCATGATTGTGTAGTTTATGTTATAAGCTTCGTAATGATATGTGGTTCGCCTAATTTGGCCGAACGGTTTAAGAGAAAAGTGAGTTTTAGTAAACGCCGTTCGGAAGAACGACCCATCTCTGGTCAGAAATTTTGAGTCTATATTTGGACCACTTCGGAGCCATATTAAAATTTGAAAATTTGAGGAATAATACTAGAGACAGTTAGGAAGGCTCACGAAAAGGATTCGTATTAAAACGATTATTTTTCGATTTTATAAAAATGTTTTAGTCAAGGTCGCGCAAGTGAAAACCACTGAAAACGAGACTTAGAAACCAAGGCTCCAAATGGTTAAGTATAACTTGGGTTTGAGAATGGATTTCAAACCAAACTTGTGATATAAGTATTTGATGAATAACATGGACTTAGTATGAGCCTATAACGAGCTAGTAATGCCTTGGTTGTGTTTCGCTTACGTGTTTAAGCATTAAGTTATAAGTGGTTTATCGAGGGGATTAACCGTGTGTTTTCGTTTGACTTTGTCTAGATTGTCCGGCATCGTCGCGAACCCCTATCACTTCTCGAGCATCAGGCAAGTTTCTAAAAACCATATTTTGAAGTATGCATATACTAGATGCAAGTTATGTATGCATACTCGATCGTTCAGAGTATATTTATTTTGAAATATATGAAATATGTTGAATAAGTTTCAATCCATATTTGCAAGTTTCCCAATATTGTGCTTCCTTATCAAAACCAGTATATCCTTGGTCTTGTTAATGATATTAAATCCTGCTCGTGCGATAACCAAAATCCCATGACCTTATAATACTGTTGATGGGTGGTGATGCTTTTAAGATCCTACGCCTTGAATTATATGGTGTATATATTTATAAACTTTTCGTATGGTGGAAGGGGACTTTATATCATAAGGTAGGTATTTGTGTACTGGAATAAGAAAGGCTCAGAGGGTAGAGCATGTATTGAGTTTATAACTTAGCCAGCGTATCGGGGTTATTTTGTAAGGTATATTTTCGAAAACCCGGACAGAGCTTTTTAGAAAGATTTTCGCAATAATTAACCTAAAGGCAACATCACCAATAAACCAGTGTTTATTTAATTAGTAAATACTTCTGGAAGCATTTACGGATTAAATAAGCCTTATTCGTCTAATTAAATTTGTTTACTTAGATGAATATCATTTTCAAAATGTTTTCTTAAAATCGCTTTGTTCCGGAATGATAACAAAGATATCCGGTAACGGTTATTCGAGGATTAATTATCTATTTAATGAATATTACTTTTGAATATTCATTTGAGATTTATTATTTAATGAATATTACTTCTGAATATTCATTTGAGGCTTACTTATTCGAGGGTTAAGTATGTATTTAATGAATATTATTTATTTATATTCATTTGAGGATTATGGACTTTAAGAATATTATTATTATTATCCATTCGAGGATTTTTTATTTATTTAATGAATATTATCTTTGAATATTCATTTCATCTATATTTACTTAATGAATAGTATTTTCGAATATTCATTTAATCAGTATTTACGTAAGGAATATTATTTCGAATATTCATCTAATGTTTACTTATTTAATCAATATCATTGATTATTTTTAAAAATCCAAAGAGGTTCCCGAAACAATGTTTTCCATTTAAATCCGTCTCTTAAGAGGATTTAAATGTTCGCTCAACCATCAAAAATATGGGAAACCTGATTTAAGAGACTACTACTCTTTTTGAACTCTCAACTCAAAACTGTCAAGGGACTGATATTTTCTTGGAGCAATTTAATTGCTGCCAGTCTAGTGTTGTGTTACCACCTCAATGATCGAGGGGTAAATTCATGGAACAAGTCGATATCCATTAACAAGCATAGCTTGGGAAATATTGGAGAATCTCCCTTTCCAACCTAGATATAACTACTTAGTGGAGTCGTATCAACAAGTGTTACACTTGGGGAAAGGAGGACGATCTTTACGTTTCAGAGTCATGGAATCCATCTGAACTAGGAGTGGTGTAAGTGGTCAAGTTGTGTGGGCCCATCCAACTTTTATATATTACCCCAAATGGGCCGGGAGGTCATAGTAAGGCGGTAGACAATGTCAGGCCGTCGTGATACTTCCATCTACATGTAGAAAACTATTTGAGCGGTGTGACCTGCTACTGATCATAGTAAGGTTAGGCACAGCGGACGCGGTAGCAACTCCAGTATTGGTTCATCATCCAATTTGGATATTCCTGCAACATGTATTGGGATGAAGAACCAATCATGTTGGTAGGGGGTCGAAAAGTGTTTGGAAATGAAGTGACAATAAATTCATGCAACTTCATCTTTTATTTATGAGTTATGACTCTGTGGATACCTTACATAACATGAGTTATGGTAAGGGAGTTGTTTATACTGAATCACCTTATAACTTCATCTTTTAAGTTATATGTTGATATTCTGCATATATAGCAGATATTTTTCGGAAAGGTTATATTTGGTTTACTTTGAAACCTCATCGTTTATACAAGAACTTTGTTCATAATATAGCAAAAGAGTTGCAGAAATATTATGAAATGATATTTGAATTACAATAAAGGTACTATTTTTGCAATACCTTCCGATAAGGAAATAATTTCAGTATCGAGATATTTTGACAAACTATTGTCTTATACCCGCTTTATTCTGGGTTGAATTAAAGGCAGAAGTATGCCATACTTTCATTATCTTGCTGAGCTATCGCTCACTCTTGCTATTGTTTTATATATATTATATAGCAGCGAAGCAGGATGCCAATGGGACGACACATACCCCGTAAGGCGTTTCCATAAACAATTTCTAGTAGTGATCCCGAGAGTAGTACGAACCAATCGAACCAGGCTGCAGCTTTTGGTATTCAACTTATGTATAGACATGAATGGTATTAGAGGATTGTGAGCATCAGAAGGCTAAGTTGGTAATGTAACAATACTTAGAAATTGTATCAGTAACAGATTCAAAAGACATTTGGGTATTGTAATAAAAATTATTTATTCCGCAGTTGTTGTATTGTGTCGTTTCTGAGACTCTAACCTGTGTGTGTGTGTGTGTGACATATATTGTGGGGTCATGAGCAGGTGAATTATGAATGGTGTGAGTAATACAGGTAAGGCAAGGAGTACATGGATCGTGACTACCCTAAATCCCTGACCCCGGATTTGGGGCTGTTACAATGGGACTACCGTGGCTTGGGAGCTTCTGGACGAATTTGTCATCAAGTCTGTTCATCTTTCAATTGTTTCTGATAAGGGTAATTTTAATTATCCTTTCTGTTTATTACTTTCTTTCTTTTTGTGATTTTCTATTAACCATTCTTTGGTTATGTTCACAGCTGCAACCTTTAAAAACAAGATGAATGAGCCCAAGGATGATGTGACCTCGAGGATGAAGAGGGCCAGGATTGGAGGGGATCCCCGTGGGAAGCCTGATATTCCCGGTTTCTTGATCCCTCCTCAGATTCCTGTGGATGAGGTAGACATTCCTATGTCTACAAAGTCCTCAGTTTGGTGCCCCAACTGGGGTATTAGGAAGAGGGACACCATTACTACAGTGTCCAAGCATGTTGTGGATTGGTCATACCATTCACTCACTCCTTGCGACTACAAAGGTTTCGTTGTAAATTCTACAATCGAAGGAGTTGAGCATCTGGGCGCTCAGGCCATCGCTGCGGTATTCTTCTTACCTTAGCCTTTTTAGTCTTTATTCTTCTTACCTTTATCTTACTTTAAATTCCTTTTATTTTTTTGGTAGAGAAATGCCAACTTCCAGGGGCATTTTTTCGAGCTAAAGCTTGGCGTACCTCTTCTGAGGCCAACAGGATCAAGCTGGAAAAGTCTGAAAATGAGGTGAAGTCTCTAAAAGAGACTTTAGCTAGGAGGGAGAAAGAGCTTGTTGATGCTCAAGCTGATCTAGTCGAGCTGAGGAAGAGCAAGGATGACTACATTGATGAGTACCATGACTCTCAGGAGTACAAGGACTTGATAGAGAAGCACGATGAGATCCTTTTCCCAGTTCAGCATACATCAAGATGAGAGGATGATGTTCAGGCTATCTTGGCCAAGCATCCCGGGGCTTTTGATTCTGCTGACTTTCCAGCTCCTCACCCTCCTACTCCTCTAGAGCGTCTCCTGGCTGGGACAGCTGACATGGAGGAGGATGACAAGATTGTGGATCCAGAGCATTCATCACCCCTTCGTGCCACATCTGTTGATGATCCTGATGCCACTGATCATACTTCTGGCTCCAGCTTATGAGAGGAGACAGATGTTGGTGACAAGGGAGGGGAAGCGTAGCTGTAGTTTGTTTATCTTTTATGGCCGTCTGTGGCTTGTATTATTTTTCATGTATTTCCAGTCTTCGGGCTTAACTTAACTATTTGCAAGTTTAATTTTATTTCTTCCAGTTTCTTCACATTCTTGACTTTGCATGTTTAGTTAACATTTTATGCATATGTAATGCACATAAAGCATCATGAACACATAAGAATATCGAATTATAACTTTGGAAATGGGTTCAACCCTTACATAATACTCTACTTTCTACCTCAGGTTTAAAAACTTGGATTGGTTTCGTCGACCTTATTTCTACTTGTCCTAATAGTGAGTCCAGTCAGGACACACTTAAACATAATAGACTTTCAAGTTTGCAGCATGCCAAGTTCTTGGCACTTCAATCCCTTCGAGGGTTTCCAATTTGTATGAGCCTCGTCCAAACACGTTCTTGACTCGATACGGTCCTTCCCAATTTGGGGCCAACTTTCCTTTCTGTCCAACTCCGGATGCCTTAATCTTTCGGAGGACTATGTCTCCTTGATGGAAGAATCTCTCTTTAACCCTCAGGTTATAGTAGAAATATGCCCTTTTTTGATGTTCAACTATCTTGGCATTTGCCTCATCTCTAACTTCATCAATTAGATCTAAAGCCAGCCTCAAGCCTTCTTCATTTGTCTCTGGCTCATAAGCTTCGATTCTTGGAGATGTGTGAGTAATCTCCACTGGAACCACTGCTTCTGCCCCATATGCCAACAGAAAGGGGGTTGCTCCAGTGGTGACCTTACAAGTAGTACGATATGCCCATAGTATGGGGAGCAATTTGTCCACCCAAGTGTTTCTAGAGCGCTCGACTCTTTTCTTCAGGCCATCTAGGATAATTCGATTCGCCACTTCAGCTTGCCCATTTGCTTGAGGGTGAGCAACGGAAGTGAAACGTAGCTCAATATCATTCTCCTCACAGTACTTCTTGAAATCTTCATTGTTAAACTGAGTTCCATTATCTGTGACCAAGATTCGTGGAATCCCGTATCTGCATATCACATTCTCCCAGAAGAAATGCATTACTTGCTTGGTGGTTATCTTGGCTAAAGGTTTAGCCTCAATCCACTTAGTGAAGTAGTCGATTGCCACTATCAAGAAATTTCTCTGCGCACTTGCCATTGGAAATGGTCCAAGTATATCCATTCCCCATATGGCAAATGGAATAGGTGAGTTTATGGATGTCAACATCTCTGGTGGTTGTCTAACCACTGGTGCATGCTTTTGGCACCATTCACACTTCTTCACATAGTTTTTTGCATCTGCAAGCACACTCGGCCAGTAGAAACCTAGACGAGTGATTTTATGAGCAAGGGCCATGCCCCCCAAGTGTTGTCCACGGATTCCTTCATGTACCTCCCTTAGGGCCAATTCTGCCTCATGGGGTCTCAAGCATTTCAAGTAAGGGACAACGAAAGACTTTTTGTATAGGATTCCCTAAATCAAGGTATACCTTAGTGCTCTCACATATAACTTTCGTGCTTCTGAAGTGTCGTTAGGTAACCAAACAGTTTCCAGATGAGATTTGATGGGATCCATCCAATAGATAGCCACATCAATGGGGGCTATCAACTTTCCATTAATGCTTGGGGTCTTCAAGACTTGGAAGTATAAACTCCCTGCATAGTTCTCAATTTCAGAAGAAGCAAATTTGGACAAGGCGTCAGCCTTCACATTTTCTTCCCTTGGAATGTGTTCCACATAACATTCATCAAACTGAGTCATGATGGCTTTGACAAGTTTCAAATACTTAGCCATGACTTCATCTCTAGCCTCAAATTCTCCATTCACCTGGGAAACTACTAGCCTCGAGTCTCCACATACTTTCAGAGTCTTAACTCTCAAGGCTCCAACCAGCCCTAGGCCGGCTATCAGGGCTTTGTACTCAGCTTCATTGTTCGTTGTTGGGAAGTCCAGTTTCAGTGCATACTCTATTAGAAATCCATCGGGACTTTGTAGCACCAAACCTGCTCCACTTGATTTTGTTTTTGATGCTCCATCAAAATAGATCACCCAACATTCTTTGGACACCATGTCTTCATCTTTCTTGTCTTCTTCTTTTCCTTCTACTACTACTTCCTGCCCCGACTTCCTGGTTGTCAATGGTGCATTCAACCATGAAGTCAGAGAGTGCTTGAGCTTTTATTGTCGTTCGAGGCTTATACTTGATGTCAAATTCTCCCAATTCAATAGCCCACTTGATCAACCGTCCACTAACTTGAGGACTGTGCAAGATGCTTCTTAGAGGCTGATTGGTCAAGACCTCTATCTTGTGTGCTTGGAAGTATGGGCGTAGCTTTCTTGAGGCCATAATCAGGGTTAAGGCAAATTTTTCTATCATAGAATAGTTTATTTCTGCTCCATGAAGAATCTTGCTCACATAGTAGACAAGCTTCTGAACTTTCAATTCTTCCTTAACCAAAACGGCTCCAGGAGCAGTGTTAGAAACTGCCAAGTATAAGTAGAGAATCTCACCTGGTTTTGGTTTTGCCAACAATGGTGCCTCAGCCATGTACTTCTTCAAGGCCTCCTGGCTTTCTGATGTCCACTCAAAATTCTTCACATTTTTTAGTGCTTTGAAGAAAGGTAAGCACTTCTCTCCTGACTTGGAGATGAATCTTCCCAATGCTGCTACCCTACCTGTTAGTTTCTGAACATCTTTGACGGACCATGGTGGTTCCATGTTCAGAATTGCTTTGATTTTGTCGGGGTTAGCCTCGATTCCTCTCTTGGAAACCATCAGGCCTAAAAACTTTCCTGAGCTTACGCCAAAGGCACACTTAGCCGGATTAAACATCATCTTGTGGTGCCTCAGCACTTCAAATGCTTCCCGTAAATGGTTTATATGATCAGCCTTATCGAGACTTTTAACCAACATGTCATCCACACAGACTTCCATGGTTTTTCCAATCAGGTGTTCAAAAATTTTGTTCACCAACCTTTGATAAGTTTCTCCTGCATTCTTAAGCCCAAATGCCATAACCAAATAATAGAAAACACCAAAGTCAGTGATGAATGATACCTTGGAGATGTCATCTTTGTGCATTTTGATTTGGTTGTATCCACTGAAGCCATCCATGAAACTCAGCATCTCGTGCCCAGCTGTTGCATCTATTAGAGTATCAATCCTTGGCAAGGGAAAACAATTCGTAGGACATGCATCGTTTAAATCAGTGAAGTCCACACACATCCTCCATTTTCCATTGGCCTTTTTGACCATTACTAGGTTTGCCAACCATTTTGAGAATTGAATTTCTTCAATGAACCCGGCTTCCAGAAGCTTATCTACTTCCTTCTTGATTGCCTCTCTGGAGAAAAATTTCTCTTTTTCTGTTTCACAGTCTTCCTTTCGGGATCTACGTTCAATTTGTGGGTTATCAACTGGGGATCAATCCCTGGCATGTCGGCCGCTGTCCAAGCGAAAACATCATTATTTTCTTGAAGAAAGGTTATGATCTTGCTTTTCAATGGCCCAGGTAACAATGCTCCAATGTAAGTAACCTTCTCCGGTTCACCAGGAACTAAGGGAATTGGGATTAGATCATCAGCTGGTTTCCCTCTTCTATCCTCATTATCTCTAACATCCATGTCTTCAATGGGGAGAACCTGCCCCCCGATTCCATCAGGCCTTAACGCGGCTGCATAACAACTTCTAGCCATCTTTTGGTCTCCCCGCTCTTCACCAATCCCATTTCTTGTTGGGAACTTGATTTTCAGATGATAAGTCGAGGTTGCCTTTATAACTATGAAGTTCAACATTTGAGTAGACGTTTTCGAACCTTGCCCCATTGTCATAGGGAGTTGAATTGTGCCTTCTACCTTTGATTCCACTCCATTGAACCCATAGATGGGCATATTCGAGGGTGTCAATTGAGAGTCAGTATAGCCCATCTTGATAAAAGTATCATGGAACAAGATGTCCACTGAAGTTCCATTGTCAACCAAAACTCTCTTTATTTCAGAATTGCCTATCACAGGTACGATGACTAAAGGATCATCGTGGGGAAACTTCACTCCTTCCAGGTCAGAATCATCAAAACCTATTGCTATTTCTGTTCTGGCACGCTTGGGTGCTTCTCCAACCACAGTCATTACCTCTCGGGCATAGGCTTTCCTTGAGTTTCGGGAGGACCCAGCAGCAGTTGGTACTCCAAATATCATATTGATGACAGGTCCTCGGTATTTAGGATTATGATCTTGATCATGATCCCTTTTGTCGTAATCTTTCCTTTCGTAGTTTCCTCTTTGACTTCCTTGATTTCCATCCTTAGTGAACTTGTTGAGTTTTCCCCTTCGAATCAAAAACTCGATCTCATCTTTCTTTCAGTTGTCTGCAATCATCCGTGTCATGACCGACTTCTTTTTAGAACCGACAGAATTGGTTTTCATTCCTTTTAGACATGTTAGTCCTCAGTGGCTTCGGCCATCGGAGATCTTCTTCCTTTGCTATTTCCATCAGAATTTGGCTCCTGGGAGTGTTTAATATTGCATACTCCGTGAACCTTGGCCCAAAATTGTTCCTCTTGGGTGGAGAATCTGAATCCTTTGACGTTCTAGGAAACTTTTCCTTAACATTGTACTCCTGAGTTTCCTTTCTTTTCTTTGAATTTCCACTTCCACCAGTAGTGGGTTCATACTTTCTCATGCTTTCTTCAGCCTTGATGTACTTTCTGACTCTATCTTGGAGCTTCAACATGCTTTCGGGTGGATGCTTTGCCAAGGATCTCTTGAAGTGATCATCAGTGGTTCCTTGCTGCAGGGCTATCATAGCTACTTTGTCCTCCAAGTCTGGGACTTTCAGAGCCTCTCGGGTGAATCGGTTTATATAATCCCTTAAAGCTTCACTCTTTCCTTGCTGGATTCCCATGAGTGATGCAGAACTCTTCTCATGCACCCTTCCACTAACAAACTGGTTTATAAACGCCTTACTCAGCTCCTTAAAGGATCCAATAGAATTGGGAGGTAAACGGTTGTACCAACGTTGAGCCATGCTCGCGAGGGTTTGTGGAAACGCTCTGCACTTAACAGCATCATTGGTTGGTTGCAACAGTAGTGCATTCACTACTAGAAATAGTGGAATAGACATCACTGATTTAACAACGGTTACCAAAATCACTGATGTTAAAAGTGTTTTTAACATCAGTTTACTTTTTTTTGATGTTAAACATAATTTTTGACATCAGTTCGTAAAAATAACCGATATCTATTTGAATTTTGAAAAACTCAAAAAACCACGGGGAATTATTCCCCCCCCTTTTATAATAAAAAATTTCAATACTTAGCCAAAATTTTTATTCCCCCCGATATTTCCCCCTCTTATCCCTTCCTTGGTTCCCCCTTTCTCTCCTATCGCTCATTCTCTCAGCCCACAAAATAGGTCATCAATCTCTCTCTCTCTCTCTCTCTCTCTCTCTCTCTCTCTCTCTCTCTCTCTCTCTCTATCACACACACATTCAAACACAATACAAACCCAGCATCTAACATAGGCCCTTAGATGAAACAAGCCCCAATTGAAGAACTCGGTTCTCTACAAAATGATACAATATTGAATTCGAGCCCTATAGCAAGTCGAGCTCAATTAGATCGATTCTCTGCAATTAGCTTAACTTTGTCAGGTTTCATATGTGTATTTGTATGTATCCTCAAAAATACAAACCCTGATTCGATTTATCGATTAGCACGAAACCACATCTCAAAGGCTTGAAATTCAAACTCAAAAAGACCTTATTCGGTTTGTGTGAAACCACAACTCTAAAGCTCGATTTGTTCATCAGATCTTCAACCTCGAGTTCGATTCATTTCGTAAGTGAATAATTCAATTGATTTCAATTAGTTTAATTCATTTTCTAAGTGAAAATTCAATTTTGTTCCATTTATTTCTAATTATTTTGATATTTTAATTTGTTTCTTCATTTATTTTATGCAGGAACATTGGTTTGGGTAAGTTTGAGATTAAGTTGGCTTAATTTTTAATTGGTAAGTATTGTGTCTCCGTGTAAATCCAGTTTATATTTGTGTGTTTGAGTAATTGTGTTTATGTTTTACAAACTCAATTTTTGTAATTTATGTGTGTATATGTAAAGTATGTACTTGAAATTCAATCTCTGAGTTGGTTCATAATTTCTTAACATATATATTGGTTCATAATTTCTTAACATAATTCAGTCTCTAGGTATGTATATGTTCAATATATTGTATGTAATGGTTGTAGATGGAAGTTTGAAATCTTAGGAAAGTACTGCTGTAAATGTTAAGCCATAATTTAATTTTTTATCCTGGAAATTGGCTTGGATTGTTATTGCTTATCTTTTGACATTTTTATTTCTTTTCCATGATGCCATTATCATGTGGGGATTATTTGGTTTTGAGGTTTCTGGGGTTATATGGGGATATTGACGCTTTACACTTATATTCATCATTTGACTTGCTTAATTTTTTCTGCATTCTTGTAACTTCTTGAGTTCATCTGCCTGGGTCTTCTTCTTCTTCTTTGTCTGTCTAATCATTTCCGTCATAATTAATTGTTTTTCTCTGTTTATTAGATGGCTGCTCATCGCCCTGCTTGCAAAGCTTTCGTAAGATTTTCCATGCTGCTCTGTATCTGATACAATGTTTGCAAGTATTTATAGGATCCTGTTTTAGTCTCTTGTGCATCCAAATCGACAATTTAAAGTATCCTTGTATTACTTTTTTATCAAGTACCGTGAACTTTTTGAAAATTTGAATGATAACCTATATACTTGAAAATTTGTAGCAAGTAATATCTGAGTCTTGTTGGAATAAAGATATAACATTAAAAAAATTTGTTTGTAATTTCTATAATTGAACAATTTTAAGGAAGCATATCTGCATTTTGAAATGGTTGGTTTGTTGTCATACACCAATCTACAATATTTATCTGTATGTTTTAGCTCTGAAAATATAAATATTTGTTGTCATGTAAATATAGCATTATAGCTCCATGCTTGTGTAAAATTTTTAGAAAAGGCCAACTGTTAGTCAAAGTCTATTTAATTTTCTTGTTCTTGTGAGCTCTGAAGTGAAGCGTATGAACAATTCGTTTATAGTGCAGTGAAAAGGCTACGGTTTTTATGCTTATAGTGCAGTTTATCATCTATAGTGCTTGTAGGATTCACTCTTATTTAGTTATTTGCATTATTATTTGGCAGGGCTATACCACAGATCCTGCCACTACAAGAAAAGGGTCAATAGACATCAGTTTTTGGCCGATGTCTATGTTGTTTTCGAACCGATGTCTTAGTCGGTGATGTCTATCTTAGACATCGGTCAGAAACCGATGTCTATTTAGCTCTAAGACATCAATTTTCTAGCAAATAAATTGATGTCTATTGTCATCTTAGACATCATCCTATACTGATGTCTAATAAACTTATAAACATCAGTATTTACAGAACAATGTGATGTATATCTTTATGTTAGACATCAGTTTTACCAAAATAAAATTGATGTATATTTAGATCTTAAACATCAGTATTTATTAAAATTTTGATGTATTTGTTACCATTAGATATTAGTTTATGAGCTTATATTAAATAAACCGTTGTCTTTCCAAGCGTAAAACTAATTAAAAATTGGACCATTCACTATATATATCCAACCATTTATATTACATCATTCAGAAAATACATCCAACCACAAACACATCAATCGGCAAAACTAACTACACATCCATTATCATCATTCCGTAAAAATAACTACACATCCATCAACACATCTGAAATTAAGTAAATTTTTACTAAACACTACATGTACCAGCTAAAAATGTTCTAACAATCCAACTGCTGTAAATGTTCTATCTTCATAAGATGTTGTCTCATCATTGTATGATTGCCACGAAAATGTTCTACTAACAGGAGTCATCTTCATTTGTGCACTTTGTGCGCCCATCTGTACAATTAAACTTAGGTAAATGATAACATGTGTTCACCTGATGTAATGAAGGATATTAATATCACCAAAGTAATATACATATGCTATAACAAAAGTATAAGTATGTTATGTAAAAAAAACAAATGCTGCCCTCACCCTTGCTGTATTATAAACTGTGTTCTTGGAGTCAGGAAGGATGCTGATAGACCAATGAGGTAAGTTGTAGTGCATATTATTAAAAGCTACTTTAGCAAAAGAATTTTTGTCGTAGTTTGCAAAAAATGCAGCACAAGCTCCTGACTTTGATCTGAAAACATTAGCATGTATGGTAGCCACAGAGAAAATATTAGAATCTAACATTCATCCTAATTTAAAACCGAGAGTTTTAGAAGAGAGTATCATATGCGCTTTGCATTTGATTTAATTCCTATTATGCTTTGCATTTGATTTATTGCCTCTTCCTGAAATTCAAAAGCCAACTACCATTAAGGACTTACGCAGAAGATCTTTGCATATAACTTCAAATCCGACAATTATACAAGGTACAAGCTGGAGACTAAAGAAGATAGACTATTACCTACCATCCCAAACTCTTCTGCATCCCAACTGCAGAGAACAATTGTCCTCCGAGGATTCCAGCCCGAGAGTTTCAGAAGAGAGTATCGGCGAGCTATGTCAAGTAGGGTTGCAGTTCCACTATTGGGGTCAACAGCTCCATATGTCCATGCATCTCTATGGTTGCCGAGGAGCACATAGCGCTCAGGCTCTTCTGATCACCTGATAACTGCAAAAACATTATAGATTGTCGCCATCTTTTTTTCTCCCTGGAAAGAAGATGGTATTGTTAAATAAATTAGCTTCTACTTATTCTACTAACCAGTAGATATATTTTGATAAATTAAAAATATCAAAATAATATCCAATCAACTTAATTATTCTCAACACTTTCTAATACATATTCTGAGTACAGGGCATGTTAAAAAAATGCCCCGCCTAGTTGTCCATAAACCACAGACATAAGTCCTGTTCTTTGGTGCTACTAACCTAGGTGTAGTTTAGCAAACCTGA
This sequence comes from Heracleum sosnowskyi, assembly GCA_030848705.1. Taxonomy (NCBI): domain Eukaryota; kingdom Viridiplantae; phylum Streptophyta; class Magnoliopsida; order Apiales; family Apiaceae; genus Heracleum; species Heracleum sosnowskyi. Next base: position 19,700,034 of record CM061237.1, read on the forward strand.
AGTCCTGCAGGCTTTAAGTTGAGTAACCGAAGCTCTTGCATAAGACAGAAGAACACACCTGAATAAGATGCCATGTGCAATGCCAAGCAGATCTTGAGAACACTTGAGCCATTCCTTCAACAAAACTGCAGGGGTAGACGAATTTAATCAACAATAAGCATTACCAATACTCAGTTACACACACTCACACAGTATGCATTCCACCAGAATCAATCTTCTTTTATATATCTGATAAAATATGGATACAAGTCGGGTTTATGGTTCCATCCTAATCATTTCTCATTCAAATCAACTTTGAAGGCATAAGCCTTAATTCCATTATAAAATATAACAATTGTTTATATAGCAAATCTCTAATCAATAATCAAGGAAATTAATATAAAAGTGAGCTCTCCCTATTTCACTAATAATAATAATAAAGGTAACTTTTCATATTTTTCTATAACAATATATGTAAACAGTGACATATATATGTTAACAATAAGCAAACACTAAGCAACGTCTTCTTCAGAAAGGAATGTTTATAAAATTGTTTCGAATGACAAGAATTTGCCAAATCTAGGAACAAAAAAGATTAAAAAAAACAAAAAAAACTAACTTACCCGGAGCATGGTGGACCTTCAGTTTCATTTGAACATCTTGTTCTTCCTTTTCCATATATTCTTCTGCATTAAGTCAGTAATATTTAAAAGCATCAGACGAATCCACATGCATCACTACTAGCAGTAAAATCACATGAAGCTAGAAAGTGCTTGATATAATTATCTTGGAAACTGATAGAGTCACCTATGAAATATTTTGGTTTTACTTCGTACTGTAATCCTGTGATGTATACCAGTTGATTTTGGGCCTAAAGTTGGTTGAGATATCTCAAATCCTTGATATTTAACAATATCCAAGTATCTGAAAACAAAAATAGTTATAAAATCTAGATGATGTCATGTAAATAGTTATAATGTGACCAACATTATAGCAGATATATAAAGACACTGGAAAGAGTACATAAACAAGATATCAGGTATATTATCTTTACTTTGCCAGGTTGAGGTTCATGGCCATTCCAGAAAACATATGTCTGAATAACATCCAAACCTCCATCCTAACATTCACCAATTCCAACGTTCAAACATTCACTAAAAACAAATTAACATTAAGTAAAATAAAAACTTACCAATTCAAGTTTCGGAGCACTACCCAAACAAAATTCTCTTTCCTGCATAAAAAAAAATATTAAAAATTATCTTTCCCCAAATTAAAAATAAAAAGAAAACTAAAACAATTAGGGATTTGCATACAAATTCAACGTTACCCACTTACTAATTCGAGCTTTGTAGCTTCAAACAAATCAAATTGAGGTATGAACAAATGTTTACCGTTATATAGTTTCGATTGATTTGGAACAAATCCAATCGAAAGAGAGATAGAGATTACACTTCAAGATGTCAGCAGATTGGAGATTCTAGTCGATCGATCGATCGAGAGAGAGAGAGAGAGAGAGAGAGAGAGAGAGAGAGAGAGAGAGAGAGAGAGAGAGAGAGAGAGAGAGAGAGAGAGAGAGAGAGAGAGAGAGAGAGAGAGAGGTGGGGGTGATATTTAGGGTTCTTGAGAGAGGGTGAGTGTGAGTCGAGAGAGTCGAGAAAGTGAGAGAATTTGTTTAGTTTGTTTTGATTTTATTTTTCTTTTGATGTTTTTAATTTTATTTAGTTTGTTTGAAAGGAGTGTTTATTAACTAAGGGGGAAACCAAAATTTGGCCAAGAGGGAAAATTTTGGTACATTGGGGGGAAAATAAATTAACGGGGGAAAAATTAGGGAGAGCGGGGGTCAAATATTTTTAAGGCTTATATAAGACATCGGTTGTTCTAATATTCGATGTCCTAAAACACAAAGACATCAGTTATAAAAAGATCGATGTTGTTAAGTGATTTTACATCGGTGGCATTAGTGACCGATGTTAAAGCACTGATGTCTATTACACTTTTTCTAGTAGTGTGCCATGCATAAATACACCGTGTCAGGTCCCAGTAGAGAAGCAGTGCCTCTTGCAGTTGCAAATTCTGGAATCAATTCAGATAAGGTAATTGTTCCTAATCTTCTTGTCTGTTACTTATCATATCGTATTATCATACAGTTATCACATCATAAATTTGAGTTAAAGGAGGTGCTAATCTGGACAATGGCTGAGTGCTTAACTGTTTTGTAAATTGACAAGTCCACATACCAAATGTGAGTGGTATATTCAACCATAGGGGATCATTGTTGTCTGCATAAGCAATAGTTAATACCATGGTAAACCAAGTGTCGCACATCCATCATGGACTATGTATGTAATATGAACAGAGATGTTATAGGGTACAGATCAGACTAATTTCTCTTCAGTATCATGTTAAGATACTGTTTGAGTTATATGCTTTGATATTAACAAAGATACTGTTTGAATCTTTAGTCACCTTTGATGCCAACATCCTTGATGTAGCATGTAGGTTTTTTGTATTAGTTAATCTTAAAAATCCTATGTATCCGTTTGGATGTAATTATGACACTACGGATACTATAAAGAAACTTAAAATTTAGAAAACAGTGAGAGTTGAGAACTGCCTGGTGTGTTGATTATTAATTTATAGTGTGTTTTGATATAATATATTTTCCCAGACTAATCAGTAACGATCTATTTTTGTTTGCAAGGCTGAGGAATTTGCTAATGGCTCTACACTCTCAAGTCTCAAGTGAAATGGGATTCTCATCAATTAATGTTGAAGAGGTCTTGCTCATGTACAACAATGAGACTGACAAGGCAGTGGCACATCACATTCCTCGTCGGGTCATCCTGTTTGAATGTAAAGCCAGTACTGCTGCTTTGATCCTTGGCATGCTAGATATTTTCTTGTTCTTGTGAGCCAGTACTGCTGCTTTGATCCTTGGCATGCTAGATATGTAAAAGTACTAGTACTTCTGGCCTTTTTTAGTTTGTCATGGAACAACTGATCTTGTCGAATAGTTTGTTTTGACTAGAAATGGCAATTAGAATATTATGTTTTTGGTTTTGTTATTGTTTTATACTGGAATCATGTAGATTAGTTTGGTAATGATATTCAGAGTTTTGATTTTCGTTTCCGATCATTTCAGCTTGTTCTGGTTTTTGGTATGTGTGGCATTGGTATTTTTTGGTGTATATGATTACGGTTAAACAATAGATGTTTTAAATCAAATTTTACATCATTTACAGGAAAAAACTGATGTATATAAGACATTTTAACATCGCTTAGTCTAGTAAAGGCGATGTAAAAGGTACTAGACATCGGCTAGCAACTGATGTAAAGGAAATTTCGACCGATGTCTTTGTGAGAGAAAGGTCCTAGCCTTTTACATCAGTTATGAGCCGATGTCTGGGAGCATCTAAGACATCGGTTTTTTTAACCAAAAAGCATATGACTTTTCTCTACACCGACAAAGACATCGGTTCAAAAGTTGCCAGACATCGGTTTTTAGCCGATGTCTATTGACGTTTTTCTAGTAGTTTTTAGAGAACTGTTAGGCCGATTACATAATATATAATCAATATTAATATGATAATAACACTTAAGAACACTGTTTATGAATCAATAACTGAATTATATAAAATAACTCTTCTCTTTGTGATGTTAAAGAATCACAGAGAGCTGCTAGGTTACAAGAATAATGTATTCAGTATTCGCATCCCTTTTAGGGTTAACCTATCTGTGTTTATATAATACACAGTTACATAATCAATCTCTAATTGATATTCCTATAAATTAGCTATACAAATTATATCAAATTAGGATTGCTTCTGTCTTCTGTTCCGTTTCCTTAACTGTCTCAATATACTTGCTTCTTTCTATCTTCAAGATATATTGCTTCTAGAATCTTCATATTAGCACCGACAGCTAAGGTAAACTTTCTCCCCCCTGTCAGACTTTAAATAAACTCTGACTGGCTTCAAGTAAACTCTGATGAGTACCTGGTACTTAAACACTGATGAACAAACGTCAGCAATTATATCTAACAAGAACGTTCTTACATGATTCGCGGGATCTCCAGTTCCATCATAAGCTTTGATCGTTGGCCTCTTGAATTCCCTGGATATGTTAGCTTTCATGATGTCCTGAGTAAATGGTGGTGTAGGATCATCAGGATCTCCTAGGGGCAACAAAACACTAGGATCACCCCTTGGGGCTTCAGCCCTCTTATTTCTTCTTGGTGCTGGATCTAAGCTGATTATCGGGATTCTCCCAGTTACTTGGCTTTGCGCTCTTGCGGCTTCCTCTTCTGAAAATAATTTCTTAAGTCTTGCAGTCTCTGCCTCATGGGCTGCAATCCTTTCTTTCGTAGTTTGGGATTGCTCCCGGTTCGTTTGGGAAGAACGTCTCCTTCTTGGGGCAAGATCCCTCTCCTCTCCAGTTGAGTCATTCTCATCCTCAGTGTAAGGACCTGAGTAGTCTTGAATCAGGGGGGGTCCGTCGAGTTTGAGTTTGTTGGTTTTGGGGTCCCAGACCTTGTATGTAAGGTGGGATATACGCTTCATAGTAAGTTGGATTGAGACCATTGCCGCCCATCGTGGGTCGAGGGGGCATGCCATAGCTTGGCATCCCAAGAGTTTGAGTTGCGTAATGGGGGAGATCCGTGGTATGAAGTTGAAGGCCACTTGGTGCATTCATGAGCAGTGGGGAGGTTGTGATTGGTTGCTAGAGAACGGTCTCTTGTGGATCAGGTCCATGAACGACCATTTGCAGGGGATTCGTTCCTTCAACCGAAATCGGGATTTTCGGTCCTTGAGTGGTGGTGATCGGTGGTGGCTGGCTTCCTTGAGCGCCTGCCTCAGAGATGAGAGGAAGCTCTTCAGAAGTATGAGTATCTCGAGTCGTTCTTCGTGTGTTTGCCATGGTTGATGTTGTCTTCCCACAGACGGCGCCAAATGTTGTGGATTAAAAAATGTACTTGTGAATTTACTGCTAGGGTTTAGGAGCTTTCGAGCTTTAATGGATGTTCTTGTGTTTCGTGACTAAACCGGTCCTCACAAGATGCCTACGTATCTCAATCAATGCTGAGAATCAAGCCAGAAAACGTAGTTTTATTGTGAAGGATCAGGGTCCTTATATAGGCGTCAGGAGCCTCGTATTTAGAGTATGTTTAGGAGACTTAGCGAATAAGTCTCCTTTTTGATAATGGATAAACATTGTATTTCTTGGTGGGCAAGTCTTTTCATTGTCGTAGGATAAGGACCGTGACTCATTATTTCTTTTAATTGGGATTCTAGATCCTTCTTTGAGGAATTTATCATATTTTGGACTCCTTTTATGAGCTGTATATTTTGCCTATTTATTAATTACGAAATTAATAAATAATTAGGGTTTCGGGCCTTGTTTATTGGGTCATATTCTTGGACCAATCTAGGTCTAATTAATATATCATTAATTACATTTCCAGGATTATTTTTAGCCCATATCAAATATCACGGGCTATTTCATTTAGTAGCATAAAATACTAATATTATAAATCTATCTCTCTATCTATACTATATTATTAAACACGAAACATTGAAAGTTTTGGTACCTGTTTTTTGATACGATACTTGCTTTATTTAATTGTTTATTTAATTATTTTAAAAATTATTATAATCAGTTACCCTTTCAGTTAAAATACATTACCATTTTTTTCTAAAAAAATCACGGGCAATTTCCTTTTCAGCTAAAACATCTTACTTTTTCTATTTCCCTTGCTAAAATCCCTCATTTTCCAAATATATCACGAGCAAACCCTTACTTATTTATTTTAAAACCTATTTTAATATTTTTAATTGGCAATTACCTTTCCCCTCTTTTTCTAAAAAAATCACGGGCAATTACCTTTTTTATCTAAAATATGTTATATTTTCTATTTTCCTTACTGAAATCCCCTCGTTTCCAAATATATTATGGGCAAACCCTTACTTATTTACTTTAAAATCTATTTTAATACTTTTAATTGACAATTACTTTTTTCAACTAAAGCATGTCACATTTTCTATTTCATTCCCTAGCCGAATATAGTATGATTTGTCTGACTCCAGATTGAATTCCAAGACTTTAATACCCAGTGTTGTCTTGAACTTAGCATTGTTTCTCTTCATCTCAACAATCTTTCCATAAGCATCTCTGTACTTAGGAATATATGCACTAGAAACACCACCTCCAAGAAGCACTTTGGATTTCATCATCCTATCTCTTAGAACTATAGCAGCATCATGAGTACTTTTATTTTTGACTTTGAGAAGGTATAAAACATACTCAAGCTCTTCCCATAGCTTCAACTGAACATCAGCTTCTCCTACTCTGTAAACTCTTCCATCAGACATAAAATATAACAGAAACTCTTTCTTTAATCCTTTATGATAGACCATCTGAACAGATTCTAGTTTATCAAGGCTCTCTTGAGATACCCCAATACCAGCTTCTGCCAGTGATGTTTGATCTAAAGGTCTGTTATTTATTCTCTTTTCCCTGTGTGAACCTAAACCAGACTTGTCATAAGATTCTTTTCCAAGTACTGTCCTAGTTTGAGAAAAGTTCACAGGTTCTAGCGTCAGAGTTTCAGAAAGTACAGGTCTTAAGAAACCTTTAAGTTGTGGAGCTAGCTGAGTTTGTACAACTTGAGCCTTGTCAGAGGTTGTCTCAGCTTTAGTAGAAATATCAACATGAGCAACGTCAGAGGTTGATTTGTTTATCCTTGATTCAACATGAGCAACGTCAGAGGTTGAATAAATCTTCTTTGGTAACTGTCCTTCTTCTACCAGTTTACCCTTTCCCTTATCAGTATTTGCTATCACAGGCCTCCTTGTGTATTGTATACTCTGTTGAGTATTTTCTTTGATAGAAATTCCAACTTCCTTCTTTCTAGGAGCCTTTACTGACTTCTTCTTATAAGTACCAGCTTTAATCTTTTTCTGGTGCTCTTCAGCAAGAACCTTCATCTCAGCATCTATATCTTCCATTGTAGCTTCATTTCCATGTTCTTCCATAAAAATCTTAGCAGTAATCTCTTCATCAGTAATTGGATTTGATGAAATCACTAGACTTTTAAGTCTTGAAGAAGATTGACTACCAGAGTTTAACCTCTCAGAGTTTGTCTGTCTAGCAGAGTTTGACCTAAGTCGCTCTTGCTCTTGAGAAGACTTTGACCTTTTCTCTGTTTCTCTGCTTCCACCATCATTTGAATCATCCCTCAGTCTTAAAGTTGGAGTCCTTCTGCATTTGTCTTTAGGTATTTTCTCCCCCTTTTTGACATCATCAGGAATAAAAACTGATGTCAGCAACTCAAGTGACGCAGCAATAGAAGTAAGTTGAGAAGACATAACAGTCTGATTGCTTTCAACATTAGTAAGCCTCTGCTTAATCTCTTCTTGATCCTTTTGCATGGATGAAAATTGAGCTCTATCCTTCTTCAGTGCTAACTCCTTCAGAGCAATATCATTACTCAATCCAAGAACAACCTTGTGAGTCTCATCAAAGCGGTTGTGCAATGATTTAACTTGGACAATGGTCGCCTTAAAATGTGATAATAACTCAGGATTAGTAATCTCTGTAGCAGTCTTATGTACAAAATCAGCAGCCCTTTGAGTAGAGAAAATGCAGTCTGCCCCTGACCAATTAGCATAATGCATTTCCCTGAAATGATCTTCAGTGGCATTGTGATTTGCTTTGATAGACTCTGCTGTAGGATCTCTTAGAAAAGGTATTGACTCATCAGAGTCTGAAAGCTCAGCATTATCAGCATTGATCCCAGAGTTTGCATGATCAGCATTATCAGAAACAACTCTAGTTTCATTAGCATTTTCCTCTAACTGCTCTGCAGCTTCTTCATTAGCATTGTCTGCAGTAACCTCAGCATTTAGCTGTGCAGCTTCAGGAATCTCAGAGTTTACAAGAACCTCTTCTGTTTGAACAGCAGGCTCTGTCAAAATCTCTGCCATAGCTTCATCAAATTTCTCTACAGCAGCTTCAGAAATTATATGAGCAGTTTCCACTACCTGATCAACCTCCTCACCCTTTTCTGGAATTATATTATTGACAGAAAGAATTTCTGTATGAGTTGCAATTGACTCATCTAATATCTGGGTGGGTTGATCAGCTGCCACATCCTCAGTATCACAAACACTGATACTAGGATGTGCTTCAATCTCTTCTTCATTGTCCATCTCCAATATAGGTTCAAGGAACACCTCAGGAGTTTCATCAGTATTTACTATGTCCACTATAGGCACAGTAGCTTCATCAGTAACTTCAGTCTCCTTAGTAACAGCATCAGGTTCTACAACAGCATCCTGAATTTCAACATCAGAATCTACATTCTGTTCATCCTCATGAACAGCTTCAATAACAGCCTCAGGAATAGCTTCATTATCTGACTCATCAAACAAATAGGTAGATATCAACCGTCTTCTTCTCTGAGTCAGAGTCTCAGTATCATCCTCAGCATCAGAACGATGTCTCTTGGCTCTACTCTTCTTAGATGTACCAACAGAGTTTGGCACAGAAGTTTTAGAAACCCCAACCTCAGTAGTTGGCTTAACAGACTTTGCTGGTTTAAAAGCCCTATGTTTGATTCTACCACCAGTACGAATTGGTTGGGAAGGAGCAGCTTCTGTTCTTACTGGTTCTGGTTGTTGTTCTACTTGGATAGAGTCATCCAAAAATTGTTGCACTAATGCAGGTAGCAACAGGTCTCCAACAACCCCTTTCTTAACATCTTTATTAATAAGATCAGAAAATATTCTCTTGTGTAATTTAAAACAAGAAACATCTTCATCAATTACTTCTACCCCTTCAACACAGTAAGAGAATAAAATCTGACAAAATCTAGAAAAGTAAACTACCCCTCTATTTTCTGTCATTTTCTCCCCTAAGTTATTCAAAACAAGTCGTGCAAAATCAAAATGATTATCATATAACAGAGAGTACCCGATTTGCAGAATGTCTGTGGGAATAGCATCCCAGTTGGTGCATTTCTTTCCAAACGTCATTGTAATGCAATCAAAGAAGAAGCTCCACTCATTCCTTAAGAACGGTCGTTTCAACTGTCCAATCTTAGTCAAGGGTCCAGAATACCCAATCTCTCGCATCATCCTTATCAAATCTTCATCACCCATTCCAATAGTATACGACGAAAACTCAGGAAACCCCATTGCAGCCCGAATGGTTCCAGCAGTAATTACATACTCCGTTTCTTCATATTCAAAGATTATAGATGGGCTACCAGTCTCACCACCATCATCATACATCCTGGACTCCCAAAATGCCTTGATTTGTAAACCAGAAAGTTTTGCTGGTTCAACTAAAGCACGCCCAATCGCTGACTGAGCAAGAAAATCTTGAATCATATGAAAAGCTTCTGGTGCGTTGGCAGTGTTTAATGGTGCTGCATAGTTATTTGGAACAAATTCTAACCCAGAAGAAACAAAAGCTGTAGTCGCCATTAGTAAGATTTGAAAGAAATCAAAGAAACTGATGCAAAAGCTTCGATAAAGTTTGAAAGTAAGAGAGTGTTTGTGAATATGTGTGTGTGACAATAGATATGAATTGAAGTAAGATGTGAAAAGTTTAGACGTATGTGTGTGTATTGTATAAATATGAAATTCAAAATTAAAAACCGAACAGTTTTTAATCATTAATACCCAACTGTCTTACTCCGTTAACTGTGTAAGTGGGACACGTGGCACACATGCAATGACTGACAGCAAATAATTGACAGTTTCCAATGCGCATGCGTAGTAAAAACAGCAATTATTACCGCCTTTTACACTTTTCTAGAGAATCAACCTCTCTCCTATGTTTAATACAAATTAGAACCGTTACCAATCATACTCTTTTATTTTCAAGAATGTTTTCTCAAAATTGTTAACTGTCTGAAACAAATAATTAATTTTAATCATCAGAGATTAAAATAAAATTACCTCAGCGTAGAGTACACAACTCATCAGCTTTTACCAATCCTCCTCTTTTATAAATAAACTCTTTTCACAAAATGTACAGGTGTGAGTATTTGTGTGTGAATTAGCAGAGTTTACTGAATATGAATATTTAGACCATCTCAAAATGCATAAAATCCACAAACTAAAGCAGTAAAAACTGGTTGCCCAAACTCTCATATAAAATAAAATCTGATATTTATATCTAAACTCTATATACTGATATCCTTTCATTTGGATATATCTTTTATTTTCACCCCCTTTATAAAAAAAAATTTATTTTATTTTTCCAGTAATCAGTGGTTGGCACTAGTCACCAAAAATCAAAGATTTTAGCCCTTATTTCATACAATAAGTTCCTGGATCTTCCTAGGCACAACATGATCTCAAAGGAATTTGTGCTCTTTTTGGCATCTTTTGATTTGAGGGTGAAATTATTTGCAACTTAATAATCAGAGTTTAGACTTTTCATCAGTTAATACAATTAATTTATGAGAGAAAACGCAAACAGCTAATACAGACTCAGTGTTTAGGATCAATAAACTAAGAGATGCTATAAATATAGAGACAGTATCATGCTGTGTAAAATTTCTGCACATTTTGTAATCAGAATTTATAACACTTAAAAGGATTCATGATTACTTACTGAAAATCATGCTTCATACAGCTTTCTTCATCGGTCAATATGTTTCAGACAATATCACAATCAGAGTATAACATCAGAGTTTAACCGACAGAGTATGACTGACAGAGCATAACTAACAGAGTTTACTATCAGAGTTTAACATACTGGTGCAAATAACAGTTAACACATGCAAAGAACCATGAGCATAAAATCAATCATGTATAGATTTTGAGTCTAACCAGTATCTCTAGTCAAAACCAGAGACCATTCCAAGTTCATTTACCAGTCTTGTAAGGTAGCTTCACTCAAAGGTTTGGTGAAGATATCTGCAAGCTGTTGGTCTGTAGACACAAAATGAAGCTCAATGTGTCCTTCTTCCACATGTTCCCTGATAAAATGATACATTATGCTGATGTGCTTGATCATGGAATGCTGTACTGGATTACCTGTCATAGCAATGGCACTTTGATTATCACAGTAAATAGGTATTTTAGAGTACCTTAATCCATAGTCCAGCAATTGATTCTTCATCCATAAAATCTGTGCACAACAGCTACCAGCAGCTATATACTCTGCTTCTGCTGTGGATGTGGAAATTGATTTCTGTTTCTTGCTATACCAAGAAACTAATCTGTCACCTAAAAATTGACAGCTTCCACTTGTGCTTTTTCTGTCTATCTTACAGCCTGCAAAGTCTGCATCATAGTAACCAATTAATTTAAACTCTGATTCTCTAGGGTACCACAAACCGAGGGTTATGGTTCCTTTGAGATATTTGAAAATCCTCTTTACAGCTGTTAGATGTGGTTCTCTGGGGTCTGCTTGAAATCTTGCACAAAGACATGTTACATACATGATATCAGGTCTACTTGCAGTGAGATAAAGAAGAGACCATGTCATCCCTCTATAGTTTGTCATATCTGCTGAGGCTCCTGTGTCTTTGTCTAGCTTTGTTGCAGTAGCCATGGGAGTTGTAGCAGATGAACTATCAAGCATACCAAACTTCTTGAGAAGATTTCTGGTATATTTTGCTTGATTGATAAAAATCCCATCATCTGTTTGCTTGACCTGTAAGCCTAGAAAATAACTAAGCTCTCCCATCATGCTCATTTGATATCTTGACTGCATAAGCTTGGCAAATTTCTTACAGAGTTTGTCATTAGTAGACCCAAAAATTATGTCATCCACATAGATTTGAACTAACAACAAATCATCATCAGTATTAAAATAGAACAAGGTTTTGTCAATTGTTCCTCTAGTGAACCCACTTTCTAAAAGAAATTGAGCCAGAGTTTCATACCATGCTCTTGGTGCCTGCTTTAGTCCATACAATGCCTTGTCAAGCCTGTAGACATAATCTGGATGTTTGGGATCTACAAACCCTAGTGGTTGTTCAACAAACACTTCTTCTTCAAGTTTCCCATTGAGAAAAGCACTTTTCACATCCATCTGAAAGACTTTAAACTTTTTGTGTGCAGTATAGGCCAGAAAAATCCTTATCGCCTCCAATCTTGCAACTGGAGCAAAGGTTTCATCATAGTCAATTCCTTCTTGTTGAGAATAGCCTTTTGCCACAAGTCTAGCCTTATTCCTTGTAATCACTCCATCACTGTCTGTTTTGTTTCTGAAAACCCACTTTGTACCAACAATAGATCTATTCTTTGGTCTTGGTACAAGTGACCAAACTTCATTCCTCTCAAACTCATTTAACTCCTCTTGCATTGTTGTTATCCAGTTAGCATCTTGAAGAGCTTCTTCTACTTTCTTGGGCTCTGTTTGAGATAAGAATGCATGAAACAGACATTCATTATTTGTAGCACTTCTAGTTCTTACACTAGCTTCTAGATCTCCAATTATCAAGTCAGGTGTATGGGCTTGTGTCCACCTTCTTGCTGTTGGTAATTGGCTTCTATTATCATTATTTGATCCTCCCCCTTGATCCATGCTATCCTGATTTTGTTCTTGACCATTTGCATTCTCTGAGGCTCCCCCTGAATTGGACTGTTCAGTATTTGAACTTTCAGAATTTGAATCATCACTTTGAGAAGTTTCTGAAGTTTCTTCACGCTCCCCCTCAACTGGTTCTCTATTTTGTTCTGTCAGAGAAAATTCTTCAGTGTTTACCAGTAGAGGATCAGAGTATGCTTCGACAGAGTTTGTTGGATTTGCTTTATCAGAGTTTACATCATCAGAGTTTAGATCTTCATTTTCAAAGCGAAGTTGATCATGATATTCTTCATCTTCTATTCCAGTTATTTTCTTGTCATCAAATGACACATGAATAGATTCCATGATCACTTTAGTTCTCAGATTATAGACTCTGAATGCCTTTGTTGACAATGGGTATCCAACAAAAATTGCTTCATCAGCTTTTAAGTCAAACTTGGTCAACTGTTCAGGATGAGTTTTCAACACAAAGCACTTACATCCAAAAATATGAAAATACTTCAAATTTGGCTTCTTATTTTTCAACATCTCATATGGTTTTTTCCCATGCTTGTTGATCAGTGTTGCATTTTGAGTAAAACAAGCAGTTTGAACAGCTTCTGCCCAGAAATAGGTTGGCAATTTTGCTTCAACAAGCATTGTTCTGGCAGCTTCGATTAGGGTTCTGTTCTTTCTTTCAACTACACCATTTTGCTGTGGAGTTCCAGGTGCAGAAAATTCTTGATTCACTCCTCTTTCCTTGCAGAAAGCTTCCATTTCAGAATTTCTGAATTCAGTACCATTATCACTTCTTATAATTTTCACTTTATACTGTGATCCTTTGTCCAGTAATTTTATATGATCCATTAGTATTGAAGCAGTTTCATCCTTCTTTGCTAAGAAGTACACCCAAGTGTACCTAGTATGCTCATCAACAATGACTAGAGCATATTTCTTTCTGCACAATGACATTGTATTTACCGGACCAGAAAGATCAACATGTAGAAGGTGATAAGGTTCCACAACTGAAGATTCAGATTTACTTTTGAAAGATGACTTCCTTTGCTTGGCCTTTTGACAAGAATCACACAGGCCATCTAAGCTGAGTATTGACTTAGGAAGTCCCCTTACAAGATCTTTTCGAATCAGCTCATTGATGTTGTTCAAGTTTAGATGAGAGAGCTTCTTATGCCATTTCTAACTTTCTTCATTTGACATTCTTGCAGATAGACACACAGTTTCTCCTTCAGAGTTTGTTACCAAACTTGCTTCATAGATATTATTGTGCATGTGTCCAACTAGAACAACTTTCCCTGTAGATTTGCTGATTACTTCACAATGTTCATTATGAAAATCTACATGGTATCCTCTGTCACAGATTTGACTCACAGAAAGCAGATTATGCTTGAGTCCTGAGACTAGAGCTACATTTTTGATGATGACACTCCCAAGATTGATATTGCCATATCCCAGAGTACATCCTATGTTGCCATCTCCATAGGAAACTTTTGGGCCAGCCTTCTCCTCATAGTCTGATAGCAGGGCTTTATTTCCAGTCATATGTCCTGAGCATCCACTGTCCAAGATAAGAGTGCTCTCTTTTATGCCCTGCAATCACAAACAATCACTATGTGTTAGATTTAAGGATCCAGACTTGCTTGGATCCTTTGGCTTTCTTAACATTGTTATCTTTTGCAGCGGAATCATTATCAACAGAGTTTAAACTAACATTGTCAGACTTTACACTTGCAGAGTTTGCTCTAACCCATTTCAAGTTGGGTTTTAGCTCATAATAGTTGTGATAAATAGCATGATAACTTTTGCAAGTATAAATGGAATGCCAAGTGCTCCCACAGTGTGTGCATAAAGTCTGTGGTCTAACCCTAACATAATCATTCTTTACTCCAGATGTGGAAGGTAAAGAGTTAATATTTTTGTTCTTTTTGCAAAACCTGGCAAGATGGTTAGTACTACCACAACTATGACATGTTTTTCTAGGAGCAGCAGAATTAGGCAGATAATCATTTCTTTTATTAATGCCTACTTTTCCATTTCTATTCTTCTTAAACATTTTCTGTTTGTTGACAGACTTTACTTCTTTGAGCTTATGTTTAAATTGTTTCTCTGTCATTAAACCAACATTAACATGTTTATCACAGACTTTTAATGGTTCTTTAACAGCTTCTACCTCAATCTTATTCTCTGTTTTTGAACCAATATTAACCTGTTTTTCACAAGTCTCAATTGGCTCCATAACAGCTTCTTTTACAACTACAGACTTTAGCTTACTGGATTCATGAACAAATTTCACAGGTTTAAGTTGTGGTTTCACTTTAACTTTATCTTTAAACCTAAGTTCATCTTCCTCACAGTAACCTAAACCTACAGTATCTGTTTGAAAAACCTGATGTGTGTCTTTTCCAGAATTGGTCCAGGTTTTAATCATTTTCCTCTCTTTTTCCAACTCAGATTCTATTTGCCTATATCTTTTAAGCAATTCCTGTTCAACATAAACATCATCATCTCTCTCCTTTTGAACTTGTTGCATGTTAACAAGTTTCTCTTCAAGAAATTTATTCCTTTCTTTAAGACCTAGATTCTCAGATTTTATTCTCTCATTCTCTAAAGTCTGATCCCTATAACTAACATGTATGCTTTTAAGATAAATTCTTAATTCAGATATTTATCAGTATCATAAGCATAAGTTGTTAAGGGTACCTTGTTTTCAGATGACTCAGCTTCATCTCTAACAGTTGCCATGAGAGCATAATTGACTCCCTCATCTGAGTCTGAAGTGTCTGCCCTGTCCTTGCCTTTAGTGATGAGTGCTTTCTCAGATTTTCCTTTCTTGCACTCTGGAGCATAATGGCCCATTTCTTTACACTTGTAACACTGGATCTTTGACTTGTCTTTCCTTCCAGACTTGGTATCCTTTTCATCAGACTTTTTGAATTTTCTTTTATAAGAATTTGAATCTTCCCTTGAGAATCTTTTTCCTTTCTTGAAGTTCTTGAATCCCATCTTCTTGAAAGTCTTTACCATTAAACCAGCCATTTTCATCATCTCTTCATCATCATCCTCAGAATCAGAAGCTTCATCATCAGTATTTGAGCCATCATCAGAGTTTGATGACTCACTTTCAGATTTAATGACTAAGGCCTTTCCTTTGGCTTTCTTTCTTGATAATTCCTTCTTGACAGGCTTTTCTTCAATTTTAAGAGCAACAGATTTTGTCTTCTTTCCAGATCTTTTGTTTCTTTGTTCTATCTCCAATTCATGAGTTTTGAGCAACCCATAGATTTCATCAAGATCTGTTTCTGCAAGATCATAATTGTCTCGTATTGTTGTTGCCTTCAAATCCTATCTTTCAGGCAGTGATAACCGAAATTTGAGATTTGACTCTTCAAGTTCATATTCTTTATCAACCAGGGACAAATCATTCAACAATTTACAAAATCTGTCATATGTATCTGTCAAACTTTCATCAGATCTAGAGTCAAAGTGTTCATACTCCTGTGTTAGAATAGTCTTCCTGTTCTTCTTTATAGCACTAGTTCCTTGACACCTGACTTCTAAAGCATCCCAAATTTCTTTGGCAGTCTTGCAGCCAATAACTCTGTTAGACATGACATTATCTAAGGCACTGTGGAGTAGATGTCTAACCTTTGCATCTTTTGCAATTGATGAGATGTCCTCAGGAGTTAAGTCTTTCTTCTCTTTTGGAACAGTCTTTTGTTCTTGACCAGAGATAACAGGAGACAGTTTAGTTGGCATATGAGGACCATCATAGATTCTGTCAAGGTATTCTGGATCTGTGGCTTCCAGAAACATAGTCATCTTCACCTTCCATATTGGATATTCAACTGGTCTTAGAATTGGAACCCTGATAGTCTCATATCGACTCACAGAAGTAGGTTGAACCTTCTGAACATTAAAACATGCATTAGAACCTTCCTGAGAGTTGTCAGTCATGATTATACTTGTGTTTAGATCGATAAACTGTATATATTAAACAGCCTTAGCTCTGATACCAATTGTTAGGCCGATTACACAATATATAATCAATATTAATATGATAATAACACTTAAGAACACTGTTTATGAATCAATAACTGAATTATATAAAATAACTCTTCTCTTTGTGATGTTAAAGAATCACAGAGAGCTGCTAGGTTACAAGAATAATGTATTCAGTATTCGCATCCCTTTTAGGGTTAACCTATCTGTGTTTATATAATACACAGTTACATAATCAATCTCTAATTGATATTCCTATAAATTAGCTATACAAATTATATCAAATTAGGATTGCTTCTGTCTTCTGTTCCGTTTCCTTAACTGTCTCAATATACTTGCTTCTTTCTATCTTCAAGATATATTGCTTCTAGAATCTTCATATTAGCACCGACAGCTAAGGTAAACTTTCTCCCCCTGTCAGACTTTAAATAAACTCTGACTGGCTTCAAGTAAACTCTGATGAGTACCTGGTACTTAAACACTGATGAACAAACGTCAGCAATTATATCTAACAAGAACGTTCTTACATGATTCGCGGGATCTCCAGTTCCATCATAAGCTTTGATCGTTGGCCTCTTGAATTCCCTGGATATGTTAGCTTTCATGATGTCCTGAGTAAATGGTGGTGTAGGATCATCAGGATCTCCTAGGGGCAACAAAACACTAGGATCACCCCTTGGGGCTTCAGCCCTCTTATTTCTTCTTGGTGCTGGATCTAAGCTGATTATCGGGATTCTCCCAGTTACTTGGCTTTGCGCTCTTGCGGCTTCCTCTTCTGAAAATAATTTCTTAAGTCTTGCAGTCTCTGCCTCATGGGCTGCAATCCTTTCTTTCGTAGTTTGGGATTGCTCCCGGTTCGTTTGGGAAGAACGTCTCCTTCTTGGGGCAAGATCCCTCTCCTCTCCAGTTGAGTCATTCTCATCCTCAGTGTAAGGACCTGAGTAGTCTTGAATCAGGGGGGGTCCGTCGAGTTTGAGTTTGTTGGTTTTGGGGTCCCAGACCTTGTATGTAAGGTGGGATATACGCTTCATAGTAAGTTGGATTGAGACCATTGCCGCCCATCGTGGGTCGAGGGGGCATGCCATAGCTTGGCATCCCAAGAGTTTGAGTTGCGTAATGGGGGAGATCCGTGGTATGAAGTTGAAGGCCACTTGGTGCATTCATGAGCAGTGGGGAGGTTGTGATTGGTTGCTAGAGAACGGTCTCTTGTGGATCAGGTCCATGAACGACCATTTGCAGGGGATTCGTTCCTTCAACCGAAATCGGGATTTTCGGTCCTTGAGTGGTGGTGATCGGTGGTGGCTGGCTTCCTTGAGCGCCTGCCTCAGAGATGAGAGGAAGCTCTTCAGAAGTATGAGTATCTCGAGTCGTTCTTCGTGTGTTTGCCATGGTTGATGTTGTCTTCCCACAGACGGCGCCAAATGTTGTGGATTAAAAAATGTACTTGTGAATTTACTGCTAGGGTTTAGGAGCTTTCGAGCTTTAATGGATGTTCTTGTGTTTCGTGACTAAACCGGTCCTCACAAGATGCCTACGTATCTCAATCAATGCTGAGAATCAAGCCAGAAAACGTAGTTTTATTGTGAAGGATCAGGGTCCTTATATAGGCGTCAGGAGCCTCGTATTTAGAGTATGTTTAGGAGACTTAGCGAATAAGTCTCCTTTTTGATAATGGATAAACATTGTATTTCTTGGTGGGCAAGTCTTTTCATTGTCGTAGGATAAGGACCGTGACTCATTATTTCTTTTAATTGGGATTCTAGATCCTTCTTTGAGGAATTTATCATATTTTGGACTCCTTTTATGAGCTGTATATTTTGCCTATTTATTAATTACGAAATTAATAAATAATTAGGGTTTCGGGCCTTGTTTATTGGGTCATATTCTTGGACCAATCTAGGTCTAATTAATATATCATTAATTACATTTCCAGGATTATTTTTAGCCCATATCAAATATCACGGGCTATTTCATTTAGTAGCATAAAATACTAATATTATAAATCTATCTCTCTATCTATACTATATTATTAAACACGAAACATTGAAAGTTTTGGTACCTGTTTTTTGATACGATACTTGCTTTATTTAATTGTTTATTTAATTATTTTAAAAATTATTATAATCAGTTACCCTTTCAGTTAAAATACATTACCATTTTTTTCTAAAAAAATCACGGGCAATTTCCTTTTCAGCTAAAACATGTTACTTTTTCTATTTCCCTTGCTAAAATCCCTCATTTTCCAAATATATCACGAGCAAACCCTTACTTATTTATTTTAAAACCTATTTTAATATTTTTAATTGGCAATTACCTTTCCCCTCTTTTTCTAAAAAAATCACGGGCAATTACCTTTTTTATCTAAAATATGTTATATTTTCTATTTTCCTTACTGAAATCCCCTCGTTTCCAAATATATTATGGGCAAACCCTTACTTATTTACTTTAAAATCTATTTTAATACTTTTAATTGACAATTACTTTTTTCAACTAAAGCATGTCACATTTTCTATTTTTCTTACTAAAACCCCTCTTTTTTTTCAAAAATATCACGGGCAAATCGTTACTTTTATATTTTAAAATTCAACGAAAATATGTTACTTTCTATTTTTCTTACTAAACCCCATCTTTTTCCAAAATATCACGGGCAAATCGTTAGTTATTTATTTTAAAATCCATTTTAATACTTTTAATTATTTAAAAATGTTTAGCACGCCTACTTATTTTTTTAATAAATGAAATTAATAAAATATAAATAATAAATAATAAAATTAACAATTACTATAAATAGTCTGTGCATCGCACGGGTTTTGAGCTATATTATTAAAGACAAAACATTAAAAGTTTGGTAGTTGGACGGACGGTCGGTACTTAGTGATTTTACTTAATTACCCTTACTTATTTTTTTAAAAACTATCACTAAATAATAATATTATTTATAACCAATTACCTTTTCAGCTAAAATACATTACTTTTTTTTATTTTTTTCTAACAAAATTCTCTCTTTTTCTAAAAAAAACACGAACGGTTATCTTTTTTAACAAAACATGTTACTCTTTCTATTTTTCCTTATTAAAACCCCTCATTTTCCAAAAATATCACGGGCAAACCTTTACTTATTTATTTTAAAATTTATTTTAAAATTTTTAAATATAAGCACTTTTTCAGCTGAAATATGTTACTTTTTCTATTTTTTTATTTTCTAAAGAAATTATTATTAAATAATAACATTTTTATAACCAACTACCTTTTCAGCTAAAATACATTACCTTTTCTATTTTTTCTAGCAAAATCCTCTCTTTTTCTAAAAAAATCACGGGCAATTACCTTTTTCAACTAAAACATGTTACTATTTATATTTTTTCTTACTAAAACCCCTCATTTTCCAAAAATATCCCGGACAAATCTTTATTTATTTATTTTGAAACATATTTAAATACTTTTAATTACGGGCACTTACCTTTTCGGCTAAAACATGTTACTTTTTCTATTTTTCCTTATTAAGACCCCTCTTTTTCCAAAAATATCACGGGCAAACAGTTATTAATTTATTTTAAAATCTATTTTAATACTTTTAATTATTTAAAAAAGTTTAACACTCCTACTTATTTGTTTTAACAAATGCAAATTAATAGAATATTAAAACATAAATAATAAAAATAATAATTATTAATAACAATTCGTGCATCGCACGGGTTTTAAGCTAGTGTGTGTGTATATATATATATATATATATATATATATATATATATATATATATATATATATATATATATATTAGCGAATAAAAAAATGTGGTATAATTGGCTTGGTAGAACTTATTGATACTTGAGTAATTAAGTATTAGGGGACTTTATACCTAGTAATCTAAAGCCTTGTACGGTTATGGATTGCTGAGTAAACACTCGCTATATA
Organism: Heracleum sosnowskyi; assembly: GCA_030848705.1. Lineage (NCBI taxonomy): Eukaryota > Viridiplantae > Streptophyta > Magnoliopsida > Apiales > Apiaceae > Heracleum > Heracleum sosnowskyi. The sequence goes on from CM061237.1 coordinate 19,720,476, forward strand.
GTATTAGTTTATCAATTTTTAGGGATCTCAGGCATTGCACCATCAAATAAGCTACGAGAATAATACATGCATATTTTGGTTGGTGAAGTTTTATGATAATGTAACTCATTTTGCACTGAAAATCTTTGACCTTAGATCGAGCATATAAAGAACAAAGATTAGTAAACCTTATGAAAACTACTATGTATGAGAAGTCTTGACGATTGTTGTAAGAGCATGGGGTATTGTGAATTATTTTTGTGCTCAACTTGAAGGTTTTTTGATATTGAGGTGAGAAGGTCTTTGCACTAACAGTGTAACGTCCCCGGATCCGGGGTCGAGGATCCAAGTCGTTACGCGAACCATTAATAAATTTTATAGCCTGTTACGATAATTATACAATATAACAATATAACAATAATTCTCACAACCCCAAATTATAACTTACTCAAGTCATGATATAGGAACGAGCACTTATTTAAATGTCATTTATTACAGACACTAAATCCACAATCTCTTGCTAATAATACAACCTCTATATGAAGTTACATTATAAGCCAACTTAGTTCTTTACACAAGTCATATATATATATATATATATATATATATATATATATATATATATATATATATATATATATAATGTAGATAACGAAAAGTCGGGCCTCAAGTCGGCTTCCTCCAGCTGGAATTTGAAACTGAACACGCTTAGCCACGAGCCTTCTGTTAGGAATATGTTGTTCTTGATGATAATTATAAAAACACTTAGTAGATTTTGTATTAAGTCATTTTGTAACTGTCAACGGAATGGCATGCTTTGCAGTGTTTCGTTGACAGGAAGCTCATCAACGGAATGAGTGTTGTAGCAATTGCACTGTACAATACTTCACAGTTTGATATGCATTTGATGTATGTACTAGATAGGTTTTCTAAGTCATGTTGACTAAGTACTAGATAGGCAAAATAGGTTGGTTAATTGTAAGTATATCATGCCTTGTAATTTTGCCTAAGTGAAGACATGTCAACGGTATGAAGATTACTCTATCAACGGAACAAGGATACACCATCAACGGAATGAAGTTTACTCATCAACGAAATGAAGTTTACTCATCAACGAAATGGAGAATAAAGCTATCAACGAAACACGTCTCCCTGCTATCAACGAATCATTATTGCTTTTCTGAATAGTTGACAAAGTGATAGTGACAGTTTACTGAACAGATCTAAAGGTGATGTGGAAGTGTACTTTGCATTGGAAACCATTAAAATGGACATGGGGAATAAGGAAACATCCCAGTTTCCAATTGGGCTCTTGGGAGTGATCATAATAAGCATGAAGACAAAAGCAAGGATCTCCAAGGACCACTGGACAAAGGGATGAAAAGCAAACTATTGGCGGTTACCTTTTGTGTACTTTAGTGTAGCCAAAAATAGCTTTGTAAACTTGGGAATATATAACCAAGTGTAGCAGTTAAAATAAGTGTAAGAGAAGAAAAACAAATAGTTTGTATTAGCTATCTTTGAGAGCATTCTTCTCTACAACCTTGTAACTGAGCAGCTGTGTACTTTAGTATCACAGATTATTTCCGAAATAAAAACACTTCAGTTGGATCATCAAACAATCCAACTGAATTATTTATATCTTGTGTTTTTACTTATTCAGTTCAGTTTTATTTATAAGTGTTTTAAGTTTAAGAAAATATCAAGAATTGTATTCAACCCCCCCCCCCCTTCTACAATTCTGTTAGGTCATTTGGGATTAACAATTGGTATCAGAGAGAGCTTCTAACATACAAGAAGTTTAAAGATCAAAAAAAAAAAACAGAAACCATGGTGAAGAAGGATGCAGGTGTGAAGATACCAGTTCTTGATAAGGACAATTACTTTCACTGGAAAGTAAAGATGCATTTACATCTCATGTCTATGGATGAGAGATATGTAGACTGCATTGAGAAAGGTCCACACGTTCCCATGAAGTTTGCATCTAGAGTTGGACTGCCAGATGATGCTCCTGATGTGGAAATTCCAAAACTTGTCTCAGAATGGACTATTGAAGATGTTGCAGAAGTCCATAAAGATAAAAGAACCATGACCATTCTGTTTAATGGTTTGGAGCAAGAGATGTTTGACAATGTCATAAACTGTACAACCTCCAAAGAAGTATGGGACACTGTCAGAACACTATGTGAAGGAACTGAGCAAGTAAGGGAGAACAAAATGCAACTCCTTATACAACAATATGAGCACTTTCACTTTAAAGCTGGTGAAACCCTAAATGACACGTTTAGTAGGTTTCAAAAGCTTCTGAATGGATTAAAGTTGTATGGGAGAATCTACCAAACTAAGGATTCAAACCTTAAATTTCTAAGAGCTCTTCCAAAAGAATGGAAGCCTATGACTGTTTCTCTAAGAAACACTCAAGAGTACAAAGATTACACTCTTGAAAGGCTGTATGGAACATTAAAGACATATGAGTTGGAAATGGAGCAAGATGAAGAAATTGAGAAGGTACAGAAGAAGGGTGGATCTATTGCATTGATTGCATCTGTGAACCAACTGGAAGATGACACTGAAGAAGCTGCAAAGGCCACAACTAGTCGAGCTAGTTGTAGAAGTGATGTTAGCAAAGGTAAAGGTAAGATGACAGAAGAAGAAGAACCAGAACCAGCCAACTTGGATGACTTAGATGAGATTGATGAACACATTGCTTTTATGTCAAGAAAATTCTATAAGTTCAAGTTCAAGAGAAACTCAGAAGCAAGGCCACCAAGGAGAGACTTTCAACCTAACAAAAGTAACTGGATTGAAAAGTCTAAATCTAAATGTTTCAATTGTGGAATGCTTGGTCACTTTGCTGGAGACTGCAGAAAGCCCAAGATTGAGAAGAGCAACAGGAAATTTGAGCCTGTTGATTATAAAAAGAAATACTTTGAACTTCTCAAGCAAAAAGAAAAGGCTTTCATGTCTCAGGAGTATGATTGGGCTGGTAATGGTGAAGATTCTGATGATGATGTTGAATATGTCAACTTGGCTCTTATGGCTAACAATCATGAGCAGGAAGCAAGCTCCTCAAGCAACCAGGTAACAATTACTAATCTTTCTGAGCTTTCTAAAGAGGAATGCGATAGTGCAGTAAATGAAATGTCTACTGTATTATATAATTTGCGTGTTACTCTTAAATCACTTACCAAAGAGAATTCAAGAATAAAAGAGACTAATTTGCTCTTAAGTGATAGGAATGCAATGTTAGAAGCACAGCTCATTGAATTTGAGAAAATGAGATGTGTTAGTAGGGATGCTAAGAAGGAACTTGAGAACGTGTTACAAAGGGAAGAAATTCTTAAGACACAACTTGAAATAGAACAAAGTGTGATTGCTAAATGGAAAGATGCCAGGAATGTTGCTACCAACATCATTAATGTTCAAGGTATGGAATCTTTCTGTGAACAATCATGGAAAAAGAACAAAGAGAAACTAGGGTATGTTTGTGAAACCTTAGAATCAGAAACAGAGTCAACAAACAACAATGATCATTTGTTGAAGGTTGATATGTCAACGGAATGCAATGTTTCGTTGACAGATGAACCATCAACCGATCAGGGTGTTTCGTTGACAGAGAAAAGAAAAGATGAACTCACTAGACTTAATAATAAGTATGGTCCTGTCACCAAGAACTTTGTTCAAGGTGAGTCTAGTAAATCAAAGAAAGTTGAGAAGCCTGTTGAGAGAGCTAATGTAGGTCACTTATCCAACAAGCAATTGAAAGATAAGTTAGAGAATGTTCAAGTTGAGGCTAAGGGAAATAAAAAGAATAACAGGAATGGCAAAGTAGGAATTAACAAACACAACAATTACACACCTGATAAATATGCTCCTAGAAAGACATGTGTTAATTGTGGAAGTGTTAGTCATTTATCCACTAACTGCAAATCTGTTAAGAAGACTGTTAAAGTGAAAATTCCCAAGCCTGCAATGAATAGTTCTATGCCTACAATGCCTGTTATGCCTAACATGTTTGCTCCATATGCACAATTTCAAAATCCATATGCCAGCATGCCATTTGTGTCTAATCCATACATGAATATGTTTAATGTGCCACAAATGCCATGGAATATGAATAACATGTTTGTTCCTCCAATTATGCATGCTGTGAATGAAAATGTGAGCAATCCTCAGAAATCAACACCAAGGATAAAGATTGATTTAAATCAATCTGAGCCCAAGGTGAAAAATGATATAAAAGGAAAAGCAAAGGCTAACAAAACAGGACCCAAGGAAACTTGGGTACCAAAATCGACTTGATTTGGTTTTATTGTGTGCAGGGAGACAAAAGGAATCTTTGGTACTTGGATAGTGGTTGTTCAAGACACATGACTGGTGATTCTACCCTGCTCACAGAGTTTCAGGAAAGAGCTGGCCCTTGTATTGCTTTTGGAGATGGCAGCAAAGGCTACACTAAGGGATATGGCTTTATTTCAAAAGAGAATGTCATCCTAGATGAAGTTGCATTGGTGGATGGTCTTAAGCACAATTTGCTTAGTATCAGCCAACTTTGTGACAAAGGATTTTTAGTTACTTTTTCTAAAGAAGCTTGTGTTGTTTCTAAAGGAGGAAACAACAATGTGGTAATGACTGGATTCAGAAGAGGGAATGTGTACATTGCTGACTTTAGTAGCACAAGTCCAGAAACCATCACTTGCCTTTTCAGCAAGGCAAGCAAGGATGAAAGTTGGCTATGGCACAAGAAATTATCTCATCTAAATTTTAAAGTTATGAATGATTTGGTGAGGAAAGATCTTGCTAGAGGAATTCCACAAGTGGAGTTTTCCAAGGATGGTTTGTGTGATGCCTGTCAAAAAGGGAAACAAAAGAAGGCATCATTCAAAAGCAAGACAGAGTCATCAATTGTCCATCAGCTTGAGTTGCTTCATATGGATTTGTTTGGCCCTGTAAATGTCATGTCTATTTCAAAGAAGAAATATTGTCTTGTGATTGTTGATGATTTTTCTAGATTTACATGGACTTTCTTTTTGCTCTCCAAAGATGAGGCAAGTGAAATCATTATCAATCACATCAAGATGGTAAACAATCATCCTGACCTGAAAGTGAGAAGGATTAGGAGTGACAATGGGACAGAATTCAAGAATTCAAGCATGAAGGTGTTCTGTGAAGAAAATGGTATTTTGCATGAGTTTTCAGCAGCAAGGACACCACAGCAAAATGGTGTAGTTGAAAGGAAAAACAGAACACTTATTGAAGCTGCAAGGACAATGCTAGATGAATCAAAGTTACCAACTTATTTTTGGGCTGAGGCAGTTAATACAGCTTGCTTCACTCAGAATATTTCTTTGATTAATCAGGCCAAAGGAATGACCCCTTATCAGCTACTCAAAAGAAAGAAGCCACTATTGGATTTTCTTCATGTCTTTGGATGCAAGTGTTTTGTTCTGAGAAATCAAGCTGAGCACTTGGGGAAATTTGAAGCAAAGGTAGATGAAGCAATATTTGTGGGATATGCAGCAGGGAAAGCCTACAGAGTCTACAATCTCATAACCAACATTGTTATGGAATCTGTACATGTTGTTTTTGATGATCTCAAAATTCAGGGTTTCTGTGATGAAGGTTTCCATGAAAGTCTCTCTTTTGAGAATGAGGAAGGAGAACAGATGGATTATGATAAGACTATTGAGAAACAGTCCAAAGTTGTTGTAACTAGCACAGATGAAAGCAGCAGTGAAGATGAAATTGCTGCATTAAGATTGAAAAGAATAGCTGCTAGTAGACCAAATGGACATTCCGTTGACAGTCAGAATGAGCGTTTCGTTGACAGTCAGAATGAGCGTTTCGTTGACAGTCAAAATGGACATTCCGTTGACAGTCACAGAAATGCTTCCAGGAGTGATCAATTAGGGACAACAAACTCAGGGAGAGTTTCTCAAGGACAAATATCCAATCAATGCAATCATGATCATGAAGCTACCTCTTCAAGAGCAAATCTACCTCCCTCAAGGAAATGGACTAAAGATCATCCCTTTGAACTTATTATAGGTGATGTGTCTTCAAAAGTCCAAACTAGAAGAGCAACTCAAGAAGAATGTCTATATAGCAGCTTTCTGTCTCAAGATGAGCCAAAGAAAGTTGAGGATGCACTTCTAGATCCAGATTGGGTCTTGGCTATGCAAGAAGAGCTAAACCAATTTGAAAGGAACAATGTTTGGAAGCTGGTGCCCAAGCCTAAGGACAGGAGTGTCATAGGCACAAAATGGGTGTTCAGAAACAAGATGGATGAAAATGGCATAGTCACAAGGAACAAAGCTAGATTGGTTGCAAAAGGCTATTCACAGGAAGAAGGAATTGATTTTGATGAAACCTTTGCTCCTGTTGCAAGACTAGAAGCAATAAGGATTTTCCTAGCCTATGCAGCCCATGCCAATTTCAAAGTCTATCAAATGGATGTGAAGAGTGCTTTTCTGAATGGGGAATTGGAAGAGGAGGTGTATGTAAGTCAACCTCCTGGTTTTGAAGATGATAATTTTCCAGAATATGTATACTTCCTCCTCAAAGCACTCTATGGTTTGAAACAAGCACCTAGAGCCTGGTATGACACACTTTCACAGTTCCTCCTTGAGAATCACTTCACTAGAGGTACTGTAGATAAAACTCTTTTTCACAGGGTTGTGAATGGTTCTACTATACTTGTTCAAATTTATGTAGATGACATAATCTTTGGGTCTACAGATGTGAAACTTTGTCAAAAGTTTGCCAAGCTTATGCAAAGTAAATATGAAATGAGCATGATGGGAGAATTAACTTACTTTCTTGGTCTTCAAGTGCAGCAAGTTAATGAAGGCATTTTCATTAGTCAAACAAAATACATTCATGATTTATTAAAGAAGTTTAATTTAATGGAATGCTCTCCTGCCAAAACTCCCATGCCTACTGCCACCAAACTTGAATTGAATACTAAGGAAAAATCTGTGGACATTTCAGGTTACAGAGGCATGGTAGGCTCACTTTTATATTTAACAGCTAGTAGACCTGATTTTATGTTTGCTACATGTCTATGTGCTAGATTTCAGGCTGATCCTAGGGAATCCCATTTAGTTGCTATTAAAAGAATTTTCAGATATCTCAAAGGAACACCAAACCTTGGCATTTGGTATCCTAGAGAATCTGGTTTTGAACTAATTGGTTATTCAGATGCAGATTTTGCAGGATGTAAAATTGACAGGAAAAGCACAACAGGCACTTGTCAATTCTTACGAAACAAGCTTGTCTCATGGTTCAGCAAGAAACAAAACTCAGTTTCTACCTCCACAGCTGAGGCTGAGTATATTGCAGCTGGAAGTTGTTGTGCACAGATTTTATGGATGAAAAATCAACTACTTGATTATGGAATAAGAGTTGAGAAAATTCCTATTTTCTGTGACAACACTAGTGCCATTGCCATTACTGAGAATCCAGTGCAGCATTCAAGGACCAAGCACATTGACATCAAGTACCATTTCATTAGAGAGCATGTTATGAATGGTACTGTGGAGTTACATTTTGTTCCAAGTGAACAACAACTTGCAGACATCTTTACCAAGCCACTTGATGAATCCACATTCTCAAGATTAGTAAGTGAGCTAGGTATGCTAAATTTCTCTTAATTATTTTGAGATTTTTGCAAGTTAAAATGCAGCCAGGAATTTGCTATAATTTTTCTGTGAATTGATTTTCTCAGGAAAAGGTGAAATTTTGTCTAAGTCAAAATTACTATGTCAACGAAACGCACCATTTCGTTGATAGTCTTAGCATTTTTCTGGGTGTTTCGTTGATAGCTCTTTTATATCAACGAAACGCAGCTTTATCAACGGAATAGAAGGGACCTAAAATGCCCAATTCTGATTCGTTGATGTAGAGCTTTTTAATCTGAACCGTTGAAATTGCACGTTCTTTATCACGATCTATACATACACCCCTGTAAGTATAAATCGTGGTAACATTTAATTCTAATGGTTACTTTTTTAAGCCAATCAGGTAAATTAGATTAATTATTGGACTTAATTTCTGAGAATTTTTGGGGGAGTATTTAAGAAATTTTAATTTCTTTATTTCATTTCTACCTGTTCTCAAAAATTCCAAAAGTTTTTCTATCTTCTTCTCTCTAACAAGCAATACAGCTCGAAGCTTTTCCTCACTCAACAATGGCACCCATAGTCAATCTTATGTCTGCTGGTGGGTTCATCTATGAGAAGAACAATTCTATTCCATTTGTTGTTAAGGAGAGTCCGAACAGCATCTTTTTCAAGATGATGGACTTCATGAGGAACTATAAGTTGGGCTATGCGATGTTTCACTCTACACCACTCTACAATGAAATAATCGAGGAGATTTGGACCTCATGTGAGTATAGTGGAACAAATTGCACACTGCAATTCACTCTTCAAGGTAATGAGTACATAGTTAATTCTGATGTTTTGCAAGCATGTTTACATATTCCTGATAATAACTGTGATGCTTTGCCTACTAACACTGAAATAACTACCATGCTAAATTCTATAAACTACTCTTTGCCTACTGATAACTTGGGTAAGATAATTAGGAGAGGTTTGGTTAGGGAATACAGTTATTTAGCTGATGCATTCATTAAGGTCTTTTCTGGAAAGATTAGTAATTTTGATGCATTAACTAACTCTATGTTAATTCTCTTAACCATGCTTCTAAATGATAGATATTACAACTTTAGCACCCAACTTATGTATGAAATTGGTGCTAAGTTGGGTGATAAGGCAAATAGGAAGAAAAATATCTATTATGCAAGGTTTCTGATGATGCTGGCTAATCATGTTAGTCCAGCACCATTAGTTATCTCTAACCCTACTGCCAGGTTTGAGTGCTTTGTGCAAGAGAAGAGAGTATTGACAGACATACTGAGGCTGAACCACAATGGTGATGTTCCAGTGGTGTATCTGCCAATCATTGAGGTAACTACTGTTATCCCTGTTAGTATAGCTGTTACTTCCATTGTCTCATCCAACCCAGTTGCTATGGAGTCTGTAGCTGTGACCCAACAGGCTCCTGCCCCAGCAACAAAACCAAAATCTAAGAAATCCTCCAAGCCAACCTCAGGTGCTTCTCAAAAGGCACCTGTTGTAAAAACTACCACACAACCTAAGGGGAGTGAGTCTGGAGTTGTGAGAGGTGAGGGAAGGGGTGAAAGTCAAAGAAACCCCAAGAATAAGGAAGGTGAGGTAAGTGTTTCCCAGCCTAGCCCCATTGTGTCTTCCCAACAAGGCACAATGAGTAAAATGGATTTAAGCACAAGTCTAATTGCATCCTCCCAAAAGGATGTAATTATTGAAACAAGCTCTCAACCTAGAGCACAGTCCAAAAGGGTAAGGGACACTTCAAGCCCACAGTCTACATTTTCCCAATACCAAAGGAGAGTGAAGCAAAAGTCCAAGGGTTCACAGGGTGCACACACACTGGAAGCAACACTTCCAGTTTCTCAAATTCAGTTTGATGTAACCCCTATTATCACTCTGGGGTTACAGTCCCATTCTCTAAACATCAACCTTGAACTATCTCCTTCAAATTCACCAACTTTATCTCTAGATGTGGACATGATCCATACATCTATTCCTGATTCTCCAACTCTAATCTTGGAGAAGCCCCACTCTGAAGCTGGTGGCCATCACTTGTTAAGTGATTTGTTGGGCCATCAACCAATTTTTTCTGAAGTTACAAGGGGATCTGTGGACCAATCTCTCAAATCAATCACCACAGACTCTACTGTAATTTCTCATTCTCAAAGTGCTTTCTTGACTTCATCAACGAAACAGTCTATTTCGTTGACAAGTGTTTCTCCATCAACGGTATCCATACCGTTGACAGTTCAAACTACCATTCCGTTGATAGGTCATTCTACACCCCTTATTGAAAATCTAGTTGTTTCCACAACTAGTGTAGATGACCTGGTGGTAGTTGAGACACTTTTAGGATTGAGAGGGAGTGAAACTGAGAGGCTGGCTTGCAGCCAGGCAAAAGGAGAGAATGAGAGTGAGAGGCTGGCTATTTCTTCCAGCCAGGCAAAAGGAGAGTTTGAGAGTTCCACCTTAGTAGGTGAAGGTGAGGGTGTGAGAGGTGTGAGCCATGGGGAGTCCATGATGCAAGAAAATAGAGGAGAGAGAGAAGGGACTACAGGAGTAATAAGGGAGGAAGCAGCCATTGCTAGTGAGTCAATGGAGGTCAATGAGGGAGAAAGGGAACTTACTTTCCAAGAGCTCTATCAACAAACTCTGGATAGTATTTCCCTGGATCCTGAGACCTTTACTCATCCTGTGTCAGCCTATCAAGTTTTGGCTCAACAGGGCAATGTGGAGGCAGAGAGGTCACTACAACTAATTCATACAACTGCATCAATGCAAAGAGCAAAGGATGCCTTGACCAATCTATCTCCAGGAGCTGCAGCAAGTGGTGAGTTTGATTTCTCTGATGATGAGGACAGCTTTGGTGACAATCAGGTGGCCACTACTTCACAGACTGGGACTTCTGTGGTGCCTCCTACACCAAACTGGCTTTCTCAAGATTTACAAGGAAGGATCTCCCTGGATGCTGCAATCACAAGGCAGTACAATGAGGCCTATCTGGCTCATGAGTCTGCAAATGCCAATGACAAGAAATTCTACAAGGCTATTACGGATTCACTGGAAATCCAAAGGCTACAGATGATGCAGACAAGGATTGAGGCTAGAGAAATCAAGGACTCAATTAGCAATCTCAAGGATGCTAATGACAGGAGGCTAGATGAAAAGCTTTCTCTTCTCACTGTGTCCAAGATGAACAGGTTTTTCTCTAAGGAACCTGAGGTGGCTACCTCCTTGAAGACTCTCTCTTCTAGAGTGGACAAGGTGGAAGCTACTTTATGTCAGATGCAAAAGGAACAGGAGAAGCAGACACAACTGTTGGCCCAGCTAGTGGCAGCTCAAGGACTCCCAGTCATCTCTCTTGATGATAACAAAAAGGGGGAGAAATCTAAGGAGCTAGACATTCAAATCACAAAGGTTATGGTCCCAGCCATTTCCCTACCACAGGAGCCACTAGCTATGGGGGAGTCAGGAAAAGCTAAACTGGACAGCATTGACCTGATTCAGCAAGCATCTATGAAGCTACAGCTTGCTGAACAAATTAAAGACCACTGGTCCAGGATAGATGAAAGAGTCAAGAAGTTAGCTGATTCTGCAAAGATTTCAGATCCATCAACGAATCAAGCTTCTTCTACAGAGCCATCAACGGATGCCATGGTTTTAGCATCAACGGAATGGGAGCCACAGACTAATTCTTCATATAAGGTAGAGCCCCTTCTACATGGAGTCACTCAAGGATCAAGGAAGGAGAAAGGACAAACTTCATGCATTAAGACAAGCTACATTGCAAAGAAGCCTATCTCCCAAGTCTCCTGCTAAACCAAAGGGCAAAAATACAGAAAGGACTTTCTATCCTGCACCTTATCCAGATGAGCTCAAGCTTCTTGGTCTACTCATCATAAAAAGCAAGGAAAGCAATGATTATGAGGTAAGGAAGCAAAGGGCAATTGTCTACAGGAATGGACAACAAATCTGTGTTTGGGCTGGTCACCCAAACTTTGCTGAAGCTAAGGCTGAAGAGTCAGAAAGAGCAGCAATGCAAGCACTTGCAGTTGCTCAATCTCTTGATGAAGAAGAAAGACAGCAAGAAGAAAAAGCCAGAGAGGAAAGGAGTGCAAAGAAGAGCACAAGGCAACCAAAGGCAAGAGCTAGGAGAAATATAGCCTTTGAGAATGATGACTCTCAGAGTATTGCATCAGACTCTTCTATACCAACTGCACCTCCAACAATTCCTGATCCAGCTCTAGGGGAAAAGTTAGCCTTTGATCCTAAACATCCTGTTAATTTCCATGATCAGCCAATTGAGCCAAAGGAAGAGCCAATTGAGTTTGATGAGGCCAACTTTCCAAAATTCCTCTTTGAGATGGATCCAAAGAAGAAATCTAAGCAAAGGGCTACCAAGGCTAAGCCAATTCTAGTAAGGAGACCACAAGCTGAAAAACCTCCTACCAACCCAGAAGACTTCATCTACATTGCTGATATCAGGGAGGAGTCTGACCTACATATCAATCTTGATGACCTAGTTGAAGTGAGAGGAATAACAGCTTCTTACAAACTACCAGAGAGATTGGTGTTTGTCTACAAGGGTGGGAGAGAACAGGTTTGGCCTCTACATAGAATTCTGGGAGAAGACTATCAGACACTGCTATCTGTGTTTAAATGTCTGAAGAAAGATTTTGGTTTTACCAAAACAGCTAAGTCTGAAGTTGTTTCCAAAATTTGCCAAATCAAAGCTAGCTGGAACAAGCCTGGTGCACTTCCCAGAGTATTGAAGGTCCCTCAAACAGGAAAGAAAATGCATCTCCAACCTTTTTGGATGATGGAATTCAGAGACAAGGACAACTGTAGAAGATTCTTCAGAATAGAAGACCAACTGGAGAAGGCATCCAATGAAACTCTAAGATTAATGCAATCCAAGTTGGGGAATCAAGATGAAGAAGAGAAGATTTTCTACAGAAGACTTCAAGCTCAGATTGAGGAGAACAATGCAAGAAAAGGGAAGAAAACAAGACCACAGAGGCAAAGATGAAAAATATGCTCAGTCTAGAGGAGCAACTCTGTGCACTTGTTTTGTAAGATTTTCTACTTTGTATTTTAATTAAATTCAATGAAGCTCAATGCAATTTCTACTTTTATCATGTGTAATTTGACTGAGTGTTTTTGTTATCATCAAAGCTCTTGATTTATGGCTGTTATTCTATCAGTCATAAATTGGGGGAGATTGTTAGGAATATGTTGTTCTTGATGATAATTATAAAAACACTTAGTAGATTTTGTATTAAGTCATTTTGTAACTGTCAACGGAATGGCATGATTTGCAGTGTTTCGTTGACAGGAAGCTCATCAACGGAATGAGTGTTGTAGCAATTGCACTGTACAATACTTCACAGTTTGATATGCATTTGATGTATGTACTAGATAGGTTTTCTAAGTCATGTTGACTAAGTACTAGATAGGCAAAATAGGTTGGTTAATTGTAAGTATATCATGCCTTGTAATTTTGCCTAAGTGAAGACATGTCAACGGTATGAAGATTACTCTATCAACGGAACAAGGATACACCATCAACGGAATGAAGTTTACTCATCAACGAAATGAAGTTTACTCATCAACGAAATGGAGAATAAAGCTATCAACGAAACACATCTCCCTGCTATCAACGAATCATTATTGCTTTTCTGAATAGTTGACAAAGTGATAGTGACAGTTTACTGAACAGATCTAAAGGTGATGTGGAAGTGTACTTTGCATTGGAAACCATTAAAATGGACATGGGGAATAAGGAAACATCCCAGTTTCCAATTGGGCTCTTGGGAGTAATCATAATAAGCATGAAGACAAAAGCAAGGATCTCCAAGGACCACTGGACAAAGGGATGAAAAGCAAACTATTGGCGGTTACCTTTTGTGTACTTTAGTGTAGCCAAAAATAGCTTTGTAAACTTGGGAATATATAACCAAGTGTAGCAGTTAAAATAAGTGTAAGAGAAGAAAAACAAATAGTTTGTATTAGCTATCTTTGAGAGCATTCTTCTCTACAACCTTGTAACTGAGCAGCTGTGTACTTTAGTATCACAGATTATTTCCGAAATAAAAACACTTCAGTTGGATCATCAAACAATCCAACTGAATTATTTATATCTTGTGTTTTTACTTATTCAGTTCAGTTTTATTTATAAGTGTTTTAAGTTTAAGAAAATATCAAGAATTGTATTCAACCCCCCCCTTCTACAATTCTGTTAGGTCATTTGGGATTAACACCTTCCACTTCCTTTTCGCGCTGTTTGGTATGTTCGGACCATTTTCACCTTTTACTATAAGATTTGATATATATGACAAAGCAAGAGTGAGCTAAGAATACTCAACAGGATATAGGATATCTACCATAACATATATAACAATGTGATTGAAATAAATAGAAAGTTCATCTCAATAATGTGTAAAACAAGATCTCAAATATGCAAGTAACTACAAAAAAGGTAATAAGTAATACAATTTTGCATGACAACTTCATTGGACAATGTAATACTTAAGAATGGAATGTTCTGGAGTTCTTGACGCCTGACGGTATCCGATGATCAGTCGAATTTCTTAAATCCCACGTTTGGTTCTCTACTAGTAGATGGATGATCCGCAACTGGTTATCACCCTTGGCACTCTTGGGCCCTCGCTGGACCGTGTGTTACTCGGCCTTTTAAGCAAACTATCTCCAATTCGGATTTCACATTAAGGTATCTCAATAATTGATAACCTTATACTCAATCATCTCAGGTGGGTGCAACGGTTCACAACTTTACATCCCGTTCACCTATAAACAACCATTCTTAGGAGAAATGATTTCAAAGTCTCAATGTCATATAAACAATCTTTATAAGATTTCCACATTAGATGTAATAGGCTCTGATCAAAAGGATACTCAATACTCAAAAAATATAAGTATAGACAAAAGAATACAAAAAGGTTTATTCTTCTTTGTCTTTATGAAATTGTATTATCAATAACAGAGAGAATATTTCTTGAAGTAATATAGACCTAGGAGGCTAAACGAATAATGATCCTCCCTTCTGTTCATCTCAGAGTACGAACAATGCACCCCAATAAGTATACGATAACTTAATTATGTGTACTCAAATCTTACAGGTAACAAGAGCAATGCTAACTTTCAGTAGTTATAGAATACAAAATGATTATACTATCGATATCAATCATAACTGATTATTCGCACATAATACATTTAGGAATTAAATATTTTGAGAATTGAAGGCATAGGGTTAGAAAACTTGCCTAATGTTCAAGCTCTCTTACTTAATGTTTCCCCTTTAGTACCAGTCCCTTCTATCAAGATATATAATAATTTAGATTAGTTCTTGATATGGGTTAAAAATAAATAACCCTAAAGACATAATTAATATTGCATTAATTAAACCTAGCTGGTCCATAAATAAGGCCCGAAACTCTAATTAAATATTAATTTCGTAATTAATATTTGGGCTAGAAGTACAACCTGTATTAGGAGACGTCCAATACAGGCTTGTTCTAATACAATTGGGTTTGTTTCAATACAAGTCCGTTATGATATGGAAACAACTCCTACAAGAAAAGATCTAGAATTAATCCTTATCCACCGTCAAGGATAAGACTTATCATTTAAGGAAGTGATAATACTTATCCACTGTCAAGGATAAGACTTATCCTTTAAGAAAGTCAATACTTATTCACCGTCAAGGATAAGATTTATCCTTCAAAGAAATCAATACTTATCCATTAGGCTTTTAAACGCCTATATAAAGGGTCTGACTCCTCATCTCAGAACTACGTTTTGGACACAACTCCATACGTCATCTACAACGTTTTAGACTTCATCCTCGAATAAGGACATACAAGTCACTACGTCATTGGTGTACCCCTGCCGCCATAGCCCCGAGGAGTGTATGAGTGGCTATCAAATTAGGTATGAACTGATGTTATGAAAAGTGTTCTAAAAAATCGCTAGATGGTGGATCATCATATTAATTAAGTGAATATTGGTTAAAAAATTATTTTTCCAAAAAACAATAAAAAAATGGATAAAAAAGTTAAAATCGATCAAAAATCAGGTTTATCGGTCATATTTTGGGCTAATTTAAAAGTTAAATCTTGAAATTTTTATTTATTATAATTATACAATATTTTTAATATGTTTATAATATATTTACAAAAATATAATATATATATATATATATATATTCTCTATATATGTTTAGTTGAAATAACAAAATAATGATATAAAAAAATATTATTAAATTCATTCTCATTAGTGATCCGATTAATCATTCTGATTAATTCTCTATTATTCAATTAATTTATGGACAATGCCTTCACCAATTAACTCCGATTTTCGCTTTTTACAACACTTGTTATGATGTTAAATTTTGACCTGATATTTGAAATATATTTTAAGAACTAAGTTGAAACTTCAAACAATATTTTCAACATGTTAGACCATAGACCAGTAAACTGTACCAACTGAAATTTCTAACACGGTGGAGAATGACACGGCAGTTGTAGAAACAAGATAAAGACATAAGTTTGAGACAAGCTCGGTTTGTGTATGTTTATATACTTGCAGAAAGAAATTAACACATACGTTTGAGACAAGCTCGGTTTTTTGTTATTTCATGAGCTACAACTTACAAATGGAAACACGCCCAGAGTCTGTTCATAAGCGTAAAACAAAACTAATAATACTGAAAAAAATAAGTAGTGGCAAAGATAAATCAGGATGACTACCTATTCTAACTCCACTTCCACATGACTTCCTAAAACAACGCTAACAGCTACGACCTAGTCTTGCTGATTTTAAATAACCTGAAATACAACAACTTATTTGAATAAATTAAATGACTCAAATGATCGGTTCTAAAACAACGCTAACAGCTACGACCTTAGTTTGAAGTTGTTAGAGCAATATTCTCATCCATTATCGGTTCTAAAAAACTTTATTTTCAGCTCAGAGCTACCGTTCTCAACCATCTTCCTGAATTTTTTAAACACTTCAAATGCTTCATCCTTGGTCTTCAACAAATAGACCCACATATATCGACTACAATCATCGACCAATAAGAGAAATATTTGTTTTCTACCGGTGTTGGTGGTGTAAGAGGCCCACAAATGTCTCCATGTACCAATTCAAGAACATACGTCGCAGTAAAATTCGAGTGTGATGGGAAGGGCTTCATGGTCTGTTTAGACATCAAACGGCCCTCACAAACCTTCTTTGGTTGTACTAGTTTCGGCAAGCCATAAGCCATTTCTTCCTTAGACATGAGAATCAAGGCGGGAAAGTTCACATGTCCAAGTCGAGAGTGTCATAGCCATGTATTTTCTTCTGCCTTTGTTAACAAACAAAAAGATCTCTTTTCTTCAATTTCGATTTTGTATAGTCTGTTTGATGTACGCCTCACTTTCATTAACAATTTTCCCTGCTTACCATTAACCCACAAGTACTTTCCTTGAAAAATGACCTTATTTCCCTCCTCTGATAATTTCCCTAAACTGATAATGTTATTACAAAGAGAAGGGATCTAGTACACCTCTTGTAAATGTCGTACTTCACCATTCTTGTAGTTGAGGGGTATGGATTATTTCCCTTTGATTGTCACTGTAGAGCCATCTCTGAACCTTACTTCCCTAGTCACACTTTCATCCAACTCTCTAAACTTGGTCCGTTGACCCGTCATATGGTTACTCGTTCCGTTGTCGAGATACCATATATTTGTGTCAACGTCTTTGCTTCTATATTGCCTCAGTTCAGGAACCACTTTCTCCTCGTTCAACAACATCATGCATTCCTTCTCTTTTCCTCCACATTCAGACAATAAAAGAGCTGGCGCATCGCCATCTGTATCTACCTACGTTAAATTTGCATGTTTTCTGCTCTTTTTCTTGTTTTGGTTTTCGACACTCAGCTACATAGTGGCTATATACATTGCAGTTGTAGCACTTTATGCGACTTTTGTCTCGTCCCCAACGTCCTCGTGAGTTTGATGACCCGTTTGTTCCTCCTCTATTAGAGTGTTTTCACCACTCCTCTCTAGTGAACAAAAGCTTCCCCTCATTACCTTCTCTTTTCAACCATTCATCCTCTGTTAACAATAGTTGATATCCATTCATCCCATTTTGCCCCTTTAGCCTTTCTTCATGGGCTTTTAGTGACCCAATTGATTCCACTACCGACATCGTCTCTAGATTACCAAATTTCTCGATTGTTGAGGCAATTTGTAAAAATTTGGACGGGACTGCACGAAGCAATTTTTTCACAACATAACTTTCACTCACCTCTTCTCCCAGAGCATGGATATTTGACACGAGTCCTTTAAGCTTCATGTAAAAATCATCGATTTGATCATTGTCCTTCATACTCATTGCTTCAAACTCTGCTTTCAATGTTTGAACTCGTGCTTTCTTTACTCGTTCTGCACCTTGACACGTGACTTTAATCGCATCCCAGGCTTCTTTTGCCGTCTTTTTGTCAGCCAAAGACAACAACACATCCTCATGTATTACTTGATAGATCATAGCCAGTGCTACTTTATCCGTCTTTCCCTCAACTGTGGCTTTTGGATCACTGGGCTCAACAGCGTCCCACACTCCATGTGCTTGCATAAACACTCTCATTTTCATGGACCATGCAGTATAGTTCTCCCTTGTCAATGTTGGATAAATCAGACCAACTGATCCTTCCTTGAGTTTATTCACATCCATTGTAGTTACCTTTGACATACACTAAATCACGCACTGATGCCTCCTCGCTCTCTGATACCAGATTGTAGAAACAAGATAAAGATTTGTGTATGTTTATATACTTGCAGAAAGAAATTAACACATACGTTTGAGATAAGCTCGGTTTTTTGTTATTTCATGAACTGCAACTTACAAATGGAAACACGCTCAGAGTCTGTTCAGAGATAAATCAGGATGACTACCTATTCTAACTCCACTTCTACATGACCTCCTAAAACAATGCTAACAGCTACGACCTAGTCTTGCTGATTTTAAATAACCTGAAATACAGCAACTTATTTGAATAAATAAAATGACTCAAATAAATAACAAATTAGTTTGGATTAAAATAAACCTATAATAATTCCGATTATATTTTTGTCGTGGAGAGCCTAATTGTGTATTTTGTCATGAAGACATAATCTTTTTTCTTATATTTTTATTCATTTACTCTAATATTCAATATCACTTTGTTTTTGCTTTGCATAAAATATTTGGAAATTTAAACAAATGCGAACATTATTTTCGTCAAATTAGATTTCGTTATGCATATGTGGTTTTGTGCGAACCTGTAAACATTTTTCATGAAGATGAACAAGGATGCCAATCATACATGCAATATAATCCCTAGCGAGAGTGTCGTCGGAGATGATTTTTCAGCAATCTCCTGAGTCCTCTGAAGATAAAATATATATATATATATATATATATATATACTAATACAGAGACTCTTATGAACTATAGGAAATAAACTTCTTACTCATACTTGTGAAAATGAATGGTACAGGAATATAAAACATAAAACCAGGAAACTAATTGCTACTCTCCTAACTATTCGCCACTGCCTTATTTCACTCACACGACTCCTACAAACTCTCCAACAAACATCTGACTCAATCAAAACTCTAACGTTCAGCTGCTAACATTTAAATAACAGCTTATTATTACATTTATTTAAAACTATGTTTAGATTATTCCTACACATTCCCCCCATAATCTAAACATTCTGCAGCAACTTCTTGATTCCCAACAGCTCCCGCATCTTCTCGAACTTCACTATTGGCATGGCCTTCGTAAGGATATTAGCTCGTTGGTCTGCAGAACTGACATACTTGATAACAATATCTCCTTGTTCCACACAGTCCCGAATGAAGTGAAAACGCACATCAATATGTTTAGACCGACCATGAAACACTGGATTTTTAGCAAGGTCTATAGCTGACTTATTATCCACATACAATGTCACTGGTCTAGCTTCAACATCAGTAATTCGACTCAATAATTTCTGCAACCACAAACCTTGACACGCCGCCGCTGTTGCCGCCATAAACTCAGCCTCACAAGATGATAATGCCACACACCGTTGTTTTTGCGACACCCACGTTATTAAACTTTCACTTAAATAGAATGCCATACCTCCAGTACTTCGACGATCATCACTATTACCTGCAAAGTCACTGTCTGAGTATCCACATAGCATATGATTTCCTGTTCCTTTGGAATAAATCAGACCAAAATCTAATGTCCCTTTGACATATCTGAGGACATGTTTCACAGCACCCAAATGCAGTACAGTCGGTCGTTCCATGTACCGACTTACCATCCCCACTGCATACGATATATCAGGTCTGGTATGCACCAGATATCGTAGTCCACCAACTAAGCTCCTGTAAAACATAGGCTCCATTGACTTACCTGTTTCATCCTTATGAAGTTGTACTCTGGGTTCCATAGGGTACTTACAAGGATTACAGCTCGACATGCCAGCCTTCTCTAGTAGCTTTCTGGCATATGCAGATTGCTTCAATTCGACATAATTCTTCTTCTGGTCGACCTCAATACCAAGATAATAGGACAACTTACCCAGATCACTCATATCAAATTCTCTACTCATTTGTTCTTTGAACTTGATTATGTTGTTTACACTTGTACCAGTCACCAATAAGTCGTCTACATACACACCAACAATCAAAGATTCATTCCCTTCTCGTTTGGTGTAAACCGCTTGTTCGTAGGGGCACTTTGTAAAACCCAACTGTTCAAGAAACTTCTTCAATCGTGCATACCAGACACGTGGTGCCTGCCTCAATCCGTATAAAGCTTTCAGTAATTTATACACTTTCCTTTCTTGTCCCTTCACTTCGAAACCATCTGGTTGTAAGACATACATTTCTTCTTTGATCTCACCATTCAGAAAGGCTGACTTTACATCCAAATGATGTACTTCCCAGTTATTTGTTGCTGACAAAGCTAATAACAAGTAAACCGTCTCCATTCGTGTAACCGGAGCGAAGGCTTCTTCGAAATCTATTCCTTGTTTCTGCACATAGCCTTTTGCCACGAGCCTCGCTTTGTGCTTTATTATAGCCCCACTTGTATCCTTTTTAAGTTTAAACACCCACTTCAATCCAATTGCTTTATGACCCTCTGGTAATTCTGTCAACTTCCAGGTTTGATTTTTCTCTATAGCCTCAATTTCTGTCTCCATTGCCTGTCTCCATTCCTTCTCTTTAGATGCTTGTACGAACGACCCTGGTTCCTCCTCACTTAGCAGTAACAAATCCTCATCGAGCTCAACTTCTTCAGCAACGTTGTATATATCACTAAGAAGCTTGAGCCTTCTTGGTTCGCTACTAGCAGTGCTCGACACAGACCCCTGATCGCCTTCGGTAGATGCCTCTGTGCCAAATGACTCAGTTGCAGCACTGCCCTGGCTCTGTACAAGTGTTACTGGTTCATTAATAGTTGCTTCACTATGAGTTTGACAATCTTCTTCAACTGACCTTTCAATAACCGTAAATGTACCAAGCTTTGGGAACACCACTTCTCCATCATTCTGCTGCTTCCAATCCCAGAATTTGTCCTCCTGGAAGACTACATCACGACTAACACACACATTTCCAACTTTTGGATCATATAACCGGTTAGCCTTAGTTCCTGGCTCCTTTCCTAAATAAATTACCAATCTGCTCCTGTCATCTAGCTTTCGAGTGTACACTGATGGAATCTTCATATAGGCAACACATCCAAACATTTTTAAATGCCCCAAATCTGGTTTGAGTTGTGTCCATGCTTCATATGGCGTTTTTCCCCGTAATATGCGTGTTGGTAAATGATTAAGCACATAGACGGAGTGCCTTACTGCTTCACCCCACATAAATGATGGCAAGCCTGAACTCTTCATAAAACTACGTGCCATTGCTGCAACTGTACGATTTCTTCGCTCCACCACCCCATTTTGTTGTGGGGTGTAAGGGGCTGTATAATGCCTCTGCAAACCCACATCCTCACAAAACTTTGTGAATTCATTTGAGCAGAACTCACCACCCCTGTCCGTTCTGAATATTCTAATACTTTTGTTTGTCTCTTTCTCAACCAATAGTTTAAATTGCTTGAAAACACTGAATGCTTCATTTTTGGCCTTAAGCATATAAACCCGCATTTTTCTACTGTAATCATCAACCAATAAGAAGAAGTAGCGGTTACCTGCTGGTGTGGGAGGAGAAATTGGACCACAAATATCCCCATGCACCAACTCTAGCACTCGTTTTGCTTTAAACTCTGCTTGTATAGGGAACGGTTTCCTTGTCTTCTTTGACATCAAACAACCCTCGCATTTATTTGTTGGCTGCACCAATTTCGGAAGTCCATATGCCATTTCTTCCTTCTTCATCATTTCCATCGCTTAAAAGTTTACATGGCCCAAACGATTATGCCATAACCACGTTTCTTCCTCGGCCTTACTCAATAAACACATAGACACACTTTCCTCGAGACTGATTTTGTACAAGCGATTTTCAGATTTCTCTACCTTCATTAGCAGTCTTTCTTGCTTGTCGTAGACCCACAGATGTTCCCCACTTAATATAACTCGATTACCATTCTCTGACATCTGACCAAGACTGATTATATTATTACATAATGTGGGAATGTAATAAACTTCATCCAGAATGATTTCCTCGCCGTTCTTGCATTTAAACGCGATACTCCCTTTGCATTTTATGCTAACAGTCGATCCATCACCAAAGCGTACCTTCCCTGTTACTCGTTCATCAAGATTCTTAAACTTTCCTCGTGCACCAGTCATATGGTTACTGGCGCCGTTATCCAAATACCAGACTTGCGATTCTCTCTGCACCTCAGTGTCTTTACGCAACTTTGGCACCACTGTTTCTTCCTTCATCAGCATCATCTCAGTCGCAAAACTCCCAATTTCAGCAATCAATAAAGCTGGATCGTCCTCCTGTATCATTGAAAGATTTGCCTCCTTCGGAACATCCCTGATATCCATGCGTGGCTTACGGCATTCAGAGGCGAAATGACCATAGTTTTGACAGTTGAAGCATCGTATTTTGCTCATGTCCCTTCCTCCACGACTTCCATCCTTGCCTCGAATCCCCTCTTTGTTGGACCTCCTCGACCACTCTTCTCGAGTCATTAGCAACTGTCCCTCGTTGCTTTCTTTCTTTCTCCGTTCTTCTTCTGTTAGTAAGAGTTTCCTGTGACTCGATTCAATCTGCCCACGCAGCCTCTCTTCGTGAGCTTTCAAGGATCCAATGACTTCTTCTATAGACATCTCCTCTAAATTCCCAAATTGCTCAATAGCCGAAGCAATTTGTAGGAATTTTGAGGGAACAGCTCTGAGTAGTTTCTTCACCACATAAGTCTCTTCCATCTTTTCTCCAAGTGATCGTATATTAGTAACCAATCCATTCAATTTCAAACAGAAGTCATCTAACTGGTCTGTTTCTCTCATAACCAGATATTCAAATTCTCCCTTTAAAGTCTGTGCTTTTGCCTTTTTCACCTAATCTGCTCCCAAGCTTACTGTTTTGATAGCATCCCAGGCTTCATTAGCCGTTTTCTTCTCCGCAGTGGACAGCAGCAGTTCCTCAGAGATGCCTTGATAGACAACAGCTAACGCTCTTTTATCAATCTTGTCCTCCACAGCTACTTTAGGATCCTTTGGTTCTATGGCCTTCCACACACCATGGGCCTGCATAAATACCTTCATTTTCAATGCCCATGTTGTATAATTTGTCTTTGTCAACAGCGGATAGCTCAGCCCAAAAGAAGTCTCCTTCGTCTTACTTGTGTCCATCGTGCAGCTTCAGCGTATGAACTGTGAATGATCTCCAGGTGATGGCTCTGATACCACGTGAAGATAAAATATATATCGATACTAATACAGAGACTCTTATAAACTGTAGGAAATAAACTTCTTACTCATACTTGTGAAAATGAATGGTACAGGAATATAAAACATAAAACCAGGAAACTAATTGCTACTCTCCTAACTATTCGCCACTGCCTTATTTCACTCACACGACTCCTACAAACTCTCCAACAAACATCTGACTCAATCAAAACTCTAACGTTCAGCTGCTAACATTTAAATAACAGCTTATTATTACATTTATTTAAAACTATGTTTAGATTATTCCTACATCCTCCACACCCTAAACCCTAAACAAGCTCGGAAATGCGGGCGTCAAGAATAGTAATGCACACTTGTATATATAAATAGCTATTATATATGTTACAATCAGCAAACCTGGAATTATCGGGTTTAATTAGGTTTACGCTCGAAGGGTTGGAAATAAACTCAATATTAGTTGGTGTAATATTTCGATTCGAAATAAAGTTCACTACAAGAAAAACGGGCACTTGTGACCGCTTAAAACCAACCGAAGGCACGTGGTCGGAAATACAAGCTTAAAACCGACCGTATTCTCCGACCACCAACAACGGTCGCAAACAAATTTAAAACCGACCACGGACCGACCACAGGTGGTCGATAATGATGGTAATGGGGCCCAGAGTCACTACTGTCTGCAGCGTCACATGTACACGTCACTAAAAAAGGGTCCCAGATTACACGTCAGTATCGTAACCGACCACTTTATTTCCGACCACTATGGTCATAACCGACCACCTCTGTGCATTAAATGTTGTCACCTAAACTTTTCCAGCTGCAGCACTCTGATTGGCTGATCTATGCAAGCTGGAACGAGCAGAACAAAACCGACCGCATCGGTCGGTTATGACTCTGTCACTTTTTGTTTATTGTAGCAATATCACCTTCACTTTCTATTTTCTTGAAAGTTCATCAAAATTTGGAGAAGACAAAGAAAAGAGCAAAATATAATTGTAAGACATTTATATATATGTATATATATATATATATATGTGTGTGTGTGTGTGTATTGTGTTATATATATATATATATATATATATATATATATATATATGTGTGTGTGTTGAATTATTTTGTTTTATAGGTTGTATAAAAGAAGGTGAAGGTGAAGGTGAAGAAGAAGGTGGTACAAAATATAAGGTAATTTTCTTGATTCTATAAATGTGGTGTTTATTCTTATGTATGTGCATATACTTGATTATATATATATAATGTTGATATATATATATATATATATATATATATATATATATATGAAATGAGTTAATTAAGAATATTTTTTTGTATATATAAAATGATGAGTTAAGAATATATATATATATATATATATATATATATATATATATATATTTGTTTGTATGTAGATGTCAACCAAAGATCGTAGTTGGATGAATCGCCGATTAGAAAGTAATCGAATAACACTTACTTCGGAGTATAAATTGGGTGTTGAGGAATTTATAAAATTTGCAATGGAAAATAAAGGAGTGCTTGAAGGTTACATGAAATGCCCTTGTATTAATTGTACAAATATAAATTGGGAGACTATTGATAATGTTAGATATCATTTGATAGCTAGTGGCATTTGTCCGGGTTATAAAGTTTGGACATTTCATGGCGAGTCTTTACCAAAATGACAAAAAAAAAGACCACGTTGTGAAGAAAGAGTGGTTGAACAACCGGTAGATATGGAGGCGATGTTAAGAGATGTTGGAGCCCAAATTTTTAGTGATGCCTTTGATCGTAATAATGATAATACTAGTAATGCAAGTACTAGTAGGGTAGAAGAGCCTCCTAATGCAAATGCTTCCGAATTTTACAAAGAAGTCAATAGATGTGGAACACCCATTTATCCGGGAAACACTAAGTACACAAAATTGTCTTTCTCTACGAGGTTGTTGCATTTTAAAAATACATCACATTGTAGTGAGAAGTCTTTTAATTTGTTACTTGAGATTATTGGCGATGTTCTACCACCAAATAACACATTACCATTTACTTACTACGAGGTAAAAAAAATGGTGAAGGAATTGAAGTTATCATACGACAAAATTGATGCATGTGAGAATAATTGTATGTTGTATTACGGGGATGACAAAGACAAAATAATTTGTGATTATTGTCAAAAGGATCGTTATAAAAAAGCACATGGGAAAAAGAGTACCACCATTCCCAACAAGATCTTAAGACATTTTCCTCTTATAAGTCGCCTTCAACGATTATTTATGTCAGAATATACGGCTAAACAAATGACATGGTACAAGGATAGAGAGGTAAAAGAAGGAGAAATTAGTCACCTTGCGGATGGAGATGATTGGAAAAAATTTGACATTCAACACCCATCATTTGCTAAGGAATTTCGCAATGTACGACTTGGACTTTCAACGGATGGTTTTAACCCATTTGACAATTCTGGAAATAAAGTATACACGGTATGGCCGGTGGTAATTGTTGTCTATAATCTTCCACCTTCGATGTGTATGAAACGACCTTACATGTTTTTGACTCTCTTGATTCCCGGTCCCGATAATTCAAAAAAAGATCTTAATGTATATCTTCGACCACTTATCAATGAGTTAAAAATTTTGTGGAATAGCGGAATTGAGACATTTGACCAATCACAAAAAAATAATTTTCACATGAGGGCGGCACTTATGTGGACTATTAGTGATTTTCCGGCTTTAGCACAACTTAAAGGATGGTCAACAAAAGGTAAGATGGGATGTCCGGTTTGTCTTGGAAGTGTAAAAGGTTTTCAACTTAAAAAATGTGGAAAGGCATGTTGGTATGGCACTAATCGAGTTTTTTTGAGTGAAAATGATTCTTTACGGAAGAAAGGGTCTAAGTTTGCGAGTACGGAGAGGGCCGTGTTTAGAGGGCGAATGGGCGGTGACTATGAAAAATTGACATTTGATCATTTAGAATTTCCTCCACCCGGAAGTTTGACCAAATATCGAGCTTTGGGTTATGGAAAAGAACACAATTGGACGAGCAAGCCAATTTTCTTTGAACTTGAATATTGGGAATCACTTGGTCTACGTCATTGTATAGATGTCATGCATACCGAAAAAAATGTCTTCGAAAATGTATTTTACACAATTGTGGATGATCGTTTCAAGACAAAAGATCATAAAAAATCTAGGGCCGATTGTAAGGAACTTAATTTGATGCCTAGTTTATGGTTACAAGGTGATGTGAAGCCTAAAGCACGCTTTACGCTTAATAGACCCCAACTTCGACTTTTATGTGAATGGGTATCATCATTGGATCTTCCCGACGGATGTTGCTCAAATTTATCTCGATGCGTGAAGTTGGACATTCTTAAATTTCATGGTATAAAATCACATGATTGTCACATTTTCATGCAAAAGTTGATGAGTATTATGTTTCGTGAGTTCTTGCCTCGTGATATTTTAGAAGCCCTAGCGGCACTTTCAAATTATTTTGTGGATATTTGTTCAACAATTTTAGTACGTAGTGATCTAGAACTTTTGGAGAAATCCATAGTGAAGACATTATGTGTGTTAGAAACTATTTTCCCCCCAAGTTTTTTTGATATTATGGAACACTTGATCCTACACTTGGCCGAAGAATGTCGACTTGGGGGACCCGTTCACTATCGATGGATGTATCCTTTTGAACGATTGTTGAAATTTATGAATGATAAGATCAAAAATAAGGCGCGGGTGGAAGGTTCGATTGCGGAACAATATGTCGAGGAAGAAACCGTCAACTTTTGTTCATTTTACTTTAAATCAAATGTTGAAACGGTTCATAATACCGTGCGTCGGAATGAAGTTGTGGTTGAAAAACAAGATGATAGTATTTTGGAAGTTTTTAGATATCCAATTGAGTGCAATGGAAAACATGTTGTTCGATACTTAGATGATGATGAACACTTCATTGCGGAATATTATGTTCTCTTGAACATGCCGGAGGTTCAACCATATATTCGGTATGTTCTATTTGTGAAAAATGTTGTATTTTTTTTAATTTTAAAGATTAAATTTTAATAATTCTCACTTATGTGTAGGGAATACACATCTTATACCCGTGCAACACCCGGAGAATTGGAATCACTTCTTAAGACTCACTTCAGAAGTTGGTTCAAAAGAAAGGTAACCATGCATACATATTATATTTCAATTATTTATACAAATTTTAACATGCATACATATTATATTTCTAATATTTAATGATATTTAGATTCAAGATGATGTTGAGATATATCCACGGTTCAAAGATCTACTTCATGGACCGGCACGCACCGTATTCACATTTGAAAATTGTAAAGTTAATGGGTACAAGTTTTATTGTAGAAAAAATTCCGGTGTTATCGTCAAAGGTACTTCTCATGCAAATATCCTTGAAAATTATTATGGTCAACTAGAAGAAATTGTTAGACTCATTTATAGAGGTGGAAATCATGTGTATTTGTTTAAGTGTCATTGGTTTGATTCCGCGGGAAGTGGTGTACGCGTTGACAAAAATCGAGTTATTATCGTTGATATAAAATCAAGATTGAGGTCCAACGAGGTATTTGTTTTATCAAGTCAAGCGAGTCAAGTGTACTATGCACCTAGTGTAGTAAACCCCCGTAGTAATATATATACGGTTGTTTCAATTAAAAAAAGTCATCTTGACGAATCAATTACACTTTCCACCGAAAATCCATACCAAGAAGATACTTCAAATGCATAGACATCTTTTTCATTGTTTGTTGACTTTGGACAATATGAGCCAATTCCGAGAATTCGATCCGAAGATTATGATAATGATGAAGATATGGTTGAGGAAGAAGATGACAATGTCAATGAAAATGATGAAGAGTTAAATGAGGAAGACCAAGAAAATGAAAACGAAGACGAAGAGGATGAGGATGAGGATGATGAAGGCTATGAAAATATTCACTAGTGGTGATATTGTAACATTTCAAAGATGTTGTAATGATTACAAATGTTATGACTAGTACTATGGATTGAGATTGTGATGAATTTGTAGCAACATGAATATTGTTATGATATTTTAATATAATTTTCAAATAGAGTATTTCCGACGAATTTTAACCATTTAATTGCCAGAAAACCGACCAAAAAGAGTATTTCCGACGAATTTTAACCATTTAATTGCCAGAAAACCGACCATATTCTTGATCTGGCAGTCGGAAATGAGTTGGTCGGAGAGACTTCCACCACCCCTCTCTCACGCGCTACTGCTTTAAAACCGACCAAATACCAAAACCGACCAACATCGGTCGGAAATGTGTTTCCTATTTTTTTAATTTTTTGATTGGTTCAGAATATCATATAGTAAATAAAATATATATGTTACGAACTCTAAATATATCCCTAAATTATAGAAAAATATAATTAGTGAACTTTCTTTTTTTTTAAAATATGTTTCCTCGTTACTTTAAAATATACTAGAAACTAAATAATTTGAAATCATCGTACAACATTATTAAAAAATGTATAATATCATGTCATGGTCTTTCCTAAGTTAGATGTTCTGTTAGGGAAGAAAAAGAAGTAAAAATTTGTTCTTTCAAAAAATTTAATAAGTAAACGTCTATTTCTCTGAATGTTGGAGTTTAGGATTTGGATTTTGTTTGACTGTAGCCTAGGGTTAGATAGTATGAAAATTTAAATTAACTTTTTAACTAATCCAACTGTACGGATATTGAAAGAGGTAGTTAACGTACTAATCTACAAAAAATCAACTCATTTCAAATTAATCTATTGGGTTTTTATAATAAAAATATTAATTTACACTTAAATTTGGCTTAGGGTTACATTTAAAAAAAAAAAAATTAAAGTCTTATCCGATCTAACCGTACGGATCTGGAAACATGTAGTTCACATATTTCTACAAAAAAAATCAATTTTCTTGAAGTTCTTTTGTTATGTTTTTATAACGAAAATGCCTTTTTGAAAGTTATAACCGACCATTAGGGTATCACAATGGTCAATTATAACCCTTTTTGATATATTTATACTAATTATAATAAATTTATAATTCTTCCATAAATTTTTAATACATTGGACTACCTAATAATTATTATTATTAATTTTGAAAATATTAATTTGAGGATTTATTTTTGAAATCAAAATTCTTGACTACAGGTTCCAGTTATATATATTGTTAGATTCTCAATATTTATCAATTGTCGTTGTTGTTACAGTGGTTTGGTGCCAGTTCACCTAACTAGGAGGGCCGGGTTCGAATCTTCCCCAAGCTGGTTTTGGTAGAAATATATTTCACATCCCGCTCTTTTTGTTTTGGTGAAAGTTAAAACACCCGCCTTCAATAATTGAGTTTTATACAATTTTTTTGGTGAAAGTTAAAGCCCGGGCTTCAATAATTGAGGGACACATGTAATTCAATACTACGTCGTTTGACAATAGATATAGTGGGGTTTTATACCTTTTCTTTGCAAAGTGGGTTTGGTCGCATACAATCGTTGTGCTAGGGTTTGAGCGACTGACATTCAATTGCTTAGTTCCTCCATAATCAACTACATCTGGTACCATAATCCTAATCTATATCTGCATATACCATCATATATCGACTATATATGCATGTCTGTTTATTTTTGTTGCTTTAAAATCCATTTATGTTGCTTCATAATCCAATTTTGTTGTTTCATAATGCATTCTTGATGATACTATGTCTATTTCTGATAATATATGTATGTCTTGCTTGATCAATTGATCTGTCACTTTCTTAATTTTTGATTTGTTTAGGTTTTTGCTTTTTTGCTCTGTTCTCTTGAATTATGTTTTTGATCTATCAATATGATTCGTCTTGATATATTTTGGTGCAAGTGCTCTCTCTCTCTCTCTCTCTCTCTCTCTCTCTCTCTCTCTCTCCCTCTTTCTCGGGATGTGTGTGTCACTGTGTGTCTTTCTTCTCTCTCGGGTGATTTTCTTCTTGGATGTGTGTCTCTGTGTGTCTTTCTGGGTGGTTTGCATGCATTCTTAAAGTTTCACTCTGCGTAAAATTATAAAATTGGTTATGATTTATTTTTAATTTCTATATATAATTATATGCCTCTCTATGCGTTAAAATATATGGGTAGTATGCTCTCACTGTATTAATTTATCAGTAATAGTGTTAATTCTCGATAATTTCCGTTGTTTTTATAATGATATGGAACCTATAGTTAATTAGTAGGGGGGCTGATTTAATTACGTGCAAAAAATAAGTTATTTTTTTGTGTAAATATAAGCTCTTAGCTGCCTTGCTCCAAAGTGTGATAATCTGTGAGCATTTTATATCCTTTGAAAGCTTTATTTTATAAATCTTTTGCATCTTTCGTTTTACGCACGTCTCTGTAAAAGTTGTAATCTTGAGAAGTATATATCCTTTGCTCTTAGCATTCTGTAAGAGATTTAATTTAAATCCAATTATTATACACATATGTAAGAGTTTTGTAATTACAAATCCTTCTCTTTTTGCTTCTGTGATAGACGAGGAAATTCAACTATGCTATAGAAACATTGTAGTTAAGCTTAAATTGTACAAAGGAGATTAATTGGGACATGAAAACCTTCTGTGCTTTATTAATTTGTAAGCTATTAGGTGATTGATGATCATGCTTATTTTTGTCATGATATTAATGTAATGCTTATGATTAATCTTGATGCCATTTACAGTGATATATAAATTTATATATATTATATATGTTTATTTTGTAGTCCATGGCACCAAGAAAGAACAAGGGAAAGTCAAAGGAGATTGTGTCTAGAGGGAGTACCAATGGGAGGGCTACAAGGGCTGCAAGGGCTGCAAGGGCTGTAGGTAGTAGTTCAAACAGAGGCAGTAGTTCAAACAGAGGCAGAATGCAAACTCCAAGCCCGCCAAGAACTCCGCCAAGTCCAGAAAGTCCTCCAAGTAGTCCAGAAAGGCCAGCAAGTCCGCTTGATCCTAATACGCATAGAATGACACCTGCCGAGGAGCGTGCTTGGAGGGGCCGCAAGCCCAGAACAAATTCAATGGGTAGGTTCGGGGAGACGAGGCCCACAAAACCTGAACGCATAGACATTCACGGGGGGCGGTAAATTATAAACTCAATTTATTTCTAGTTAAAATAATATATACAAGATATTGAATTATTTTCCATGGATTTTGTTGTAATTGGTTATCATTTATTGTGGATTGCGTGCAGTATTTTTGACGACACTGCCAAAAAGACTTTGCTTGCAATTATCCGTGAGCACTGGCCGGCGGGATTGTACACCTACACTGATATTTCTGCAAAACACCCCGGGTGGATGGATGGCGTTATAACTGAGTTTAAGGTATATCATCATACGCTATGTATTTTCTTTATTATGTACATACAGTTGGACACTTATATTTTTGCAAGAGCACTGCAAGAATGCTATATATATATATAACCTGTTTTACATATATATACATACTATTATTGTTTTTCAGTATTTTTACAAGAATTTGAGGGGCCAAAGTCGGTTTGAGGCCACTCATAGCATTAAGGAGCATGTGAAGAGATCGTGCAAACGAATGATGAATGAGGAGAAGGATCGTTTGCACAAAAAAATGGCGGAAACTGGAATGTCGGCTCAGGACTTGAGGCCATCCTATTTCCATCCAATTCTGTGGGACCAGCTGTTGAAGTTTTGGGATAGCGAGGGTCATAAGCATCGGGCTTCAGTTGGAGCAAACAATCGGAAAAAAGTTTCTACCTTGCATAGTGCAGGTGCAAAACCATTTGAGGCTATTGAAATGGTAAAGTTATTACTTGTCATTTTTACTGGTATCTTTTCTCCTTTCGATTTATTATATATGTTGTTGTAATATTTGTAAATCGTTCATTAACTATTGTAAACATTGAGTAGGAAATGACAAGAGCGAACAAAGGAAAGAAGCCAAGACGTCTTGAGCTATGGGAACAGACACATACCACTGCAGCTTCGAGGAGGGCTAACAGGGGGGGGGAAGTGGGGCCCCATTAGTGTACACTACGCCGGAAGCCATGGCAATTGCGGTTAGTGTGCCTAATTGTATTGTATTTCTGTCTAATTTTTTATTTTTGTGTTTTCTGTCGTATATTGAGTACATGCATATGTGACAGTTCTATACCTTTCTAAGGCAATTTAAATTCAATATGCATATTTTCAACTCATGGTAAATGAGGATAATGCTTCTATTTTAACTAACAGATTTATAAGTTAAATTAATATATGAATTGAAGTAAGGCTATAAAGGGAACTCTAGTAAATATTAGCATTAACTAAAATTAAATTATCAAAAAAGATAAAATTTTAGAAGTCTTTACGGTGTAGCAAAGTACATCAAAGTACGACACAAAAATCAAAGATTTATATAACTAAATATCCCTCTTTTCTTACTTGTTTAGATATCTACTGAAAATTTATAGTTTTAATTTTTTAAATGGTACATATGTTGTGACTCATACGTCTACAAGAAGTAGCACTGTATATAAACTATAAATTAAGTTCAATAATGTTTAAATATAATAAAATAAAATTGTGATGCATGAAGCCATGGAAATTGCAGTTAGTGTACCTAATTGTGATTCTGTCTAACTTTTTATTTTTGTGTTTTCTGTCTAAAGTACATACATAATGGTGTGCACCAAAATTCATGAATGCAGTACTAAAATTAATTGTCTTGCAATATTATATATGATGATTGGCCTGCTTGTGCAGATTTCAATTGTTTGATTTTTTGTGGTATATATATAAATGGTGGTAATTAATTTAAAGTATTTGTGCAGGCTCGCTACAGTGCTATTCTAGAGCGTGAAGGAGTTGACCTAACTCCTGGAATAGAGTTGACTGAGCCTATACAGTGGTGGTTGCAGGCTACAACTAATGGAGCTGAGAAGCCCAAAAAGAATCGACTCATTGGTTTTCCGAATGTTCCTGCAAGCTCATTGCTTCCTGATTTGGCTCACCATTACAGAGAAGGCACTCGAGGAGGGGCTAGTTCCTCATCCTCGGCCCCCAACCGTTCCCTCACTATCCCAGATCATCTCTTCGTGCAGGTTGTATATTTAATGTTACTTATTATTTGAATAACTTCACACTCTGCACACATTACTTTGTTCCAGAAACAGTTACACATTTATCAGTTTTTAAATTAAAGTTGTTGGTACACATTTTTTTGTGCAGGTTGTCCGACATGCTGTCACTAGTGCGCAAGCTGACCCAGCTTATTTCCAAAGGCAGCTTGATGACAGGGAACTAGAAGGCCTGGCTAGAAATCTCCTTGAGGTATCTGATCCTGAGAGTAGGGGTAACTTCAACAATGTGTTCTTCCGGGAGGTGGTGAATGTTGTCACCTCGATCATGAAAGATATTTGTAATAAATATGAGGAGGAGACACAAGCGGTAAGCCTACTATATTTAGTGTATATTTATATCTCTTTTGCATGTTTTTTTTATGGGCCATATATAACAAGATATAGTAAAAGTAGTACTTCATGTTTATTTTAAATTTTGATGTTTGTGTACATTCAGCCGCATGTATGAGTGAATTTTAATGTACTTTTTGCAGGTTATTGAAGAAGCAAATCAAGAATTCACTGAGGGGGAAAGTTCTGAGTATGATGACTCTGGCAGCGACGGTGAAGCAGGGCGCGCAAATGATGACCATGGTGATGCTGAAATGTAGTCAGCTAGGTCTGGGATGTAATTGACATGGCCATAGATGTTTTTGGTTGTTTTTAGTAGATGCTCTGTTCGTAATGACTTGTTGTTACTTTGTTTGAACTAAACTTTGTTGGGAAGTTAGTTTTCATTTATGGTTCATGTTAAAACTTTGTTGGGAATTGTTGGGAACCTTGCTGGTTATGTTGTTGGTTTTTGTTTATGGTTGATGTTGAAACTTTGTTGGATGTGTAACTTTATGTTTGTAATGGATGATCTAGCTTATGGTTTTCTGCAATTTTATGTTTGTAACTTTGTTTCCTTTATGTTTGCTTATGTTTTTATATTTGCAATTTCTTGATTTTAGTTTGGTAAACAGGAAGTAGCAGTAGTGTATTAGCTAGCATATACACAACAAAAATAACCCAGAAAACTGACCATGTGAATATTGAATTGGTGGGTTATCAGTGGTCAAAAATGACTATACGGGGACCACAAATAAAACACACCGTATTGACATAACCTACCACATTGTTACCTACCAGTGATGGTCGGTTGCATATGACGTGGCATCTGCTCAAAACGCAGCGTTTTGATATTTCCAACCGACATGTTTCCGACCATAGATGGTTGATTTTAATGGTGACGTGCCATTGGACACGTAGATGCCACATGGGTCTCCTTGCACAAGTGTAAAAAGTGGACACCGACCGGGACGGCGGTCGGCTGCGGTCGATAATAAGGGTGATAACCGACCGTGGTGTCATTTACGACCAGGTTTCAGCCGACCACTTCCATCGGTCGGTAAGTGGTCAGTTATAGTGTTTGTACCGACCGATTCGTGTTATTTTCGACGAATGTTGTTGATCACAAATGCCCGTTTTTCTTGTAGTGGTTGTTTATCAACGGACCATAGTTACACTCAATAAGTCATGATTAGAAAAGGTTTAGGAAAAATAATTTAGAAAGTAATATTTTTGATATTGTTAGGTAAGTTGTATGATAGATATAGCTAGCCGGTGCCTACCTAGAATTTGGTCGGTGGTAAATGTATATATATAAGTCGTATAAAGCTGATTTGAGTATATACTTTTGCAGTGAGATAATGGGAAACTTTTAAAACTCATATTATCTTCTGCCCAGAAAGAATATTTTGTATATTCTTTAAAACTCATACAAAACGGTCTACACGTGATTTTAGTTTAGATGTTGCATATTCTTGGTCATGTGTTCAACCTCCAATTATCTGACATGTTGAGAGGTATTGTATGACAACCCGTCTATGTAATCTCGTAAATAAGGGTAAGATTGCATACATCGATCCTACAATATTTCAAAGAGCGGAATGATTAATGAGCATGTTCATACAACTATATATACGTACACATACATGTTTAAGTTGGATATTCTTGATCAGCGATGCCTGCCTGTAATTCTGACAAGTTTGGCTTGTACAATGCATGATAAAGAAGATATATAGCTTTGTGAAATTAATCAACTTTGTGATATAATACCAATTTGCAACATAAAATAACTACATTGTAATTTACCAACAATATCAGTACAGAGATCAGCTAATCTAACCAAGCTTTTAACATTCAGAAAATTGATCATCCACGCTCATAAACTTAATCAATCTTAAAGAATATCAGTACAGAGATCAGCTAATCTAACAAAGCTAATGAAATACACAGGATAACAAACAAATTAAAATAAATGTATTAAATAAGTAGCTAGTGAAATAGAAGATAGCCACAACTACTGTAAAGATTCATTGATTCAAAGCCAAACCCAAATGTAAATTACAAATAGCAGGAAAAGAACTATTTACGTCCTCTTTGTATGTTAAAATCAATCAATCTTCAAATTACTCACCAACTTATCAAAGTAGACTAATTTACAGAATCATTCCATATATATCTACCATTTTCGAACTTGAGTGCATTTTACAAAACTCTCGGAAAGTTTCAGCAATACGCAACCTTAACGTTAATTTTCATAAAACGATTGTCTGGATGAAGAGGTTTTAATTTGTGATCTAGCTGATAGCACTACAAGAATATCTGCATGTTGTGACGGGCAATTTTATGAAGGATTGGGCGCGGAGCTTACCTTTTGACGGATGTTCTAGTTGGTCACAACTGGCAGATATTCTTATAGTGGAGCAACTAGTACTCGAAAAGCACGACTTTTGGACACACGCATATATATGGAACAATTTTGCAATTAGTTTACGAATGATAGTTTACCATGAAGCTCCACCACCTAGGTCTCCATTATTCCAGATCAATCCAGAAGATTGAAGATGATCATTTTGTTGTCGATGAGTACCCCCATTACGCTCCGTCGATTCATTGGTTGTAACAACATGAGCTGGCTGTTTCAGATCCTCAATAGGAAAATTAAGTAGCTTTGCATGATTAGTACTAGTACTATTATTGATCTCTTGATGGACTGCTTGCAAAGAACTTCCATATCCTCCTTGATTCCCGGAATTATCAAACCCTAATTGATGATGATTTATCGAAAAATTCAGTCCATTTGTTTTACTGAATTCTTGAAAAGGCAGGCCTGATCCAGATGTTGATGATGAGTAGAGTAGTCCAGAAGTATCCGAATCCGAAACAGGAATCATGGACATGAAAGAGCTGCTAAATCCTCTTCCACCATTAATTCCAGATATCAGAAACTGCGAGAAATTAGTGTGAGATGTAGTAGAGTTAGTGAACTCAACAAACTCATAAGGGTTTCTTGGTGGATAAGCTAGGTTAAGATCTTGACTACCCTCATGGAAGATCTTACTTAAATTAGGGTTTTGATGAGAATTTATAGTACTACTTTCAGGAAGCTTCTTGGATAATGATGAAGATCTCTTGTTTTTTCGCGAACCACCACCAACCGGAACATTCCTAAGAGATCCACCTTCGGTCCAATACCTTCTACAAGTCTTGCAAAAGTATCTTGGCTGAGTAAGGCTGTAATTGTTGTAGTAACAAAACTTTGTATGAGTTGAATTGCACCTTGGACAATTTATAGCTTGAGGTTTTTGTGGCCTTGCAG
This sequence comes from Heracleum sosnowskyi, assembly GCA_030848705.1. NCBI lineage: Eukaryota > Viridiplantae > Streptophyta > Magnoliopsida > Apiales > Apiaceae > Heracleum > Heracleum sosnowskyi. Next base: position 19,757,734 of record CM061237.1, read on the forward strand.
CTGAAATTGCCTTGTTTTGAGTATTGTTATTCCTTTGAATATTATCGGATACAACTGCCTGATCAGAATTATTGTTACCATCCATAGGGAGTTGCACTACTCCAATTCCCTGTAGGGAAATCAAGATAAACACAAGACCAAGAAAAATCCATGACTACATATATATATATATAGTAATCAAAGAAAACTAGAATTGTTTATTTAAATCACGGCAAGAAAAACGGGTTTTTCGATCTCAGGAAACCTATCATATCACACATATGTTTACATATGTACATAACTAGAAAATTTAAAGAAAGAAAATACATAATATTAGCTATTCTTCGTGAAGTGCTCTTGTTATGATCAGATAGTGAAAAAGAGTACCAAGAACAATTTAAGAAGCTAGCTAGTGTAGTTGTTACATAATATTTACACTTTAAACTTTCAAGAACTAAAAAATGAAATAAAGTTTTTCCAAAATTCAAACATGAATAATTAGTGGGGGCAGTTGATGTATTAGCTGCAACTAAACAACAACTTAATCATATCTTTCTAACAAGAAAAACAGATGATTATATTAAGCTAGCATAATTATAATTAGAGTCTCTTGATGAACAAGATTATAAATGTTATCTTTTCACAAAACCCAAAGCAAAAAGGAGGGAGAAAAGAAAGGAATAATGATTCCAAGCAAAGAAATTAATAAAAACATGTTTTGCTTTAGTTACCTGTGGCCACTGAGCAGTATCCATAAAAGAAGAAGAGGAAAAATAAAGGGAAGCAAAAGGGAAAAGGCTAGGTAGAGGTAGAGAGATGATCAGTCTTTTAATTCTTCAAAGTTTTAGAGAGAGATGGAAAATAAGAAACTTTTTTGAAGATGGTCGTAAAGCAAGAAAGACGGTGCGTTTGGTGGTTCCATATGTTGGCTTTTTCTATGCGAATGAAAAGAGGGGCATTTTTGTCGATTTGTGCACTTAGATTGTAACTAGTGGTTTTTATTTAGTTTATTATTATTGTTTTAGTGTTAGTGTACGGTTACAAATGTTTCGTGTATATACACTCCAATTTTCTGTGTCACTCTTGGTGTGTAGGGTTTCGGAATATTGTGAATATACACTTCAATGTACTCTCTCATAGGCCATTTTGACATGCAAGAACAGGAGAGTCTTTCTTTAAGAAATTAAAAAAACACTGAGTCAGAAGTAAAGATACTTGGGACAGATTTAGCAGCAATTTTTCATAATTACTTTAATTATATAAATGAGATAAGTGGTTTAAAATAATTATTCATCTACATTACATATAATTAAATTAAAGTTCAGGGGAGACCTAATATAAAATGGAGAACCGTTGGATCAATTTCAAATCTAATTACCGTACCTAGTATTTTAAGATCTGTGGATTAAGGTGACGGTTACAAATTTTAATTTCAATTAACACTTAACAATTTAAAACTTAAATTTCATTCTCAACAACAACATTAATTCAATGTTTTCATTTTAATTATTTAAATACATAAAAAATATGTAACTTTGGTGGTGAAGTATGTAAAAATGGATACATTATCTCTTTTTCATTATCCTATGTATAATAGAAAAATAAATTTTTAATTAATTTTTTCTAATATGTAATGCACTTTATATACTACGTTCTACACTTTTTTATGAATAAATTTTACATCCACATTTTTCATTCTATGCAATACGCATGTTATGCATTATATAAAAATAATTTTAAAATTTCTTTTATAATAGGAAAATAACAATAATTTTTTAATTAATTTTTTGTAATATGTAGTGCACAACATGTATTATGTTTGCACTTTTTATGAATTAAATTTACATTTAAAACATTTTGTCCTACACATTATGCACGTTATGCATCATATAAACTTATTCAATATTCTTCTATGCATATTGTGCTGCAGTTTACCAATTTAATTATTTAATTATTTATAGTTTTATATTCAATAAAATTTTAATAAATTATATTATAACAACGTGGGAGTTAATTAAATTGCAGAACCTAACATAATTTTGAACATACATGCACATTAAATTTATTTAATCAAACAAATAATACAATACACAACAGAACAAAGAGCTAACCAAAATAAATTTATGCATCACATAATTTGAAAATTAAAGTATAAAAATAGAAAATTAAAAAAAATAGAACTAAAAAATGCAATCATATTTTCATTTCTCTGGTAAATGTAATTGCATAACAATATTCCGGCATTTTTTTATTCGTAAAAAAAAGAAAATTTTGCACAAATATTTTTAATTAATCAAACATTTTCAATTTATAAAATTGATGTACATAGATGTACATTTTGTTATTGTGCGGCACTAGTAGTACCAATTAGATTAGAACGATATGTTATAGACGGGATATTTTGATTTTTTGATTTTTTGATTTTCTTATTTTAGTGTAGTATAGAGTGAAATAATACTAATACAAAGTTTCAAATAAATGAATTTGTCGAAAATTATTTTATATGTTCTCCTTGATTTTATGTTTCTATATAATTTTTTCTAAATACATTAAAAATGTAAGAATGTGACGTGAATTATGAGAAAAAAATAATACAAACAGCTAATATTTATTATGTATTTTTTCAGTGTACTGCAACTATGCAACTATAAGTGTGTTTGTACACTATAAATGTTTTGCACTATATATAATATTAAGTTTTGCAAGATGATGAATAAAAAACTTTAAAAATATTGTAGTTTTGCATATGTTTTGTTGTTTTATATTAATTATTTAAGATGTAGTAAAAAAAATACAAGATAGTGTTGTCATTTAAATCTAGTTAATATTAGCCACACGATAAAAACTTAATTTAATGGTTATAGTATAGGTCTCTACATATAATGTGTGTGTTTGGGTATCACAAAAAAGTTACTTACAGCTTTTAAAATGAGTAAGTGGTGATAAGTTGATGGATTGTTATACGAGTGTTTGGATAAATTTACTTATAAGTTAGTTAATAGTTTGCTAAATTAAATTTAAAAAAATAATTAATAAATACAATGATTTTAACACTTGCATTTTAAATTAAAAAAATATTTAAAAACACAAAGGTAAAAATATAAAGTATTAAAAAATAAAGAAATCAAAGAATAAGTTGATAAGTTAAGTAAAATGTTGGTGATTTCTAACATTCAACTTATCAATTTATAAATTATAAATTATCAAATAAGCTGAGTACACAAACACCGCTCATAAACTGAAATGGGTTTATAAGCCATACGTTGACTTATAAACCTCTGTCCAAACCTGCCCAATGTTAGTCTCCACTCTTCACTGAACCCAACTCATTATTTGTATACCATATTTTCTGGTTCACAATTACTTACATTGCGTTTTTAATTTAAGTGTTGGGTACGTAAGTGATGCGCTTGCATAGTACTTCCTCTGTCCCGTATACATTGGAAGACAGAGCAGACAGAGCTTGGCACGCTCCTATAAAGTATACTTTAATAAATTATTTTAAAAAAAAATTCTGAATTAAAATTTAGCATTTAAATTTTTATTTAAAGAAAAATTAATTTAAAAATAAGTTATAGATTATACTTTATATACACCTTAAAATGTGTGTTCAATGAAAAACACTGTATAAAAATGAGTGTGAGAGGGTGAGTAGGTTTGGAACCATGGCTTGTAGGGAAGAATATATCTCTCCCATGTAATAGTGAGCTTGAACAATAAAATTTACAATAGATCACTCTTGTGCCATTGATTCAAGCAGATAAGGGTAGTGGCACTAGTTTAGTTAGTGAGTGGGAATGTGGAATTGTGATTATATATCATGTGGTTCTGTGGTGTGTGGGTTTAGAGATTCCTTATCTGACAGCAAATGGAAATGTGGACACAGTAGTAGAATGATTCTTCTTCTTCTTTAAATCTATTTTCATTAGTTTATACACTTGCTTTAGATGGTACTCCATTACAGTTTGGTCGGCTTCTTTATTCTATTCTATGCATGTATCAAGAGCCCTGGGGACATCTTTCTATGTCTTTTGAGTCTCTCTCAATTAGTACACAAGTACACGAAATCAGCCATTGCAAGAACTCTTCACACTGAACGAAATAATAGAAGTTGATGGGATGATGTAAATTAACAAGAAGCCCATTGAAAAGTAAACCGTATTTACTAAGAAAATCACTTTAGTTGGACTCATTGAAAAAGGCAACATAACCATTTACCAAACTTCTCAGCTAAATTGATAGTTGTAGACCAGCTAGTCCCTCATAAGGGACCCGCTAAAAATTAGAGCTAGTTTGGCTCAAACTTAAAACCGAGGTTAAAGTAATATTTGATTTCTAAGTCGTAAAATATTTATTTGTGTAATAAGTTAAAAAATAATTTAAAATTAAAAAAATAGTTTAAAGTCATAAGTTGGGGTTGAAGATACTATTTTGAACAATTTATTTTCATTTAATAATTTTATTTGATAAAATTTAATATTATCATTTAAATATATTATTTATCAGATTTTATTTTATTTTTATATTTTTAATAACTCATAATTTACTCATAATATAAAATTATACAAAAAAATATTAATTTTAAATTTTTACTTTTAATTTATGGCTTTAAACAAACCGATTCTTAATCCAAGATATACAGTCAAATATTTAACAACTATACATCCCTCTAGCTGCAGGTTGTCTACAAGTTACTTGTTACTGTTAGAACATGCAATAAAATTTGTGTACGATAAGTCACGAATTCGATTCGATTTTTCATTATAATCTATTATGCGCTTACAATCATTAACAGTTAAAAAATCCACTCCATTTTCAAGTATTAGTGTCTAAATATATAGTATTACTTATTTTGTGTTAGAAAATGATTTACCTGCGCTAATTTACTTTACATATTGGTCGCGCGTCCTGATTTTGTAATTTAAGTTGTATGCAATCAAAAGAATAGTTAATTAATTTGTATGTACAATTTGATGCATAAAATGATTTGAATATATCTCCAAACACCCAAAATTAGACAGGTTAAATATTTTTGGTTTACTATGATTATCTATATAGTATAAACCGAAAAGAGAATGTAAAGGGTGCTGAAATTTCAGCTCAGGTTAGATTGAAAATTATGAATTTACTTACTAATCAAGCTTATCCAACGTCCACTAAGTCTGTCATTTTCAAATACATAGTGTTACCAGATTCTTAAGATCTCAGTGCTTTTGACAACCCAGCCAGTATTAAATTTAGGATAATATTTAAAAACCCTAGTGGAAACATTATTCCTTGATGTGTTTTAAAACCTGTTTAATATATATAGCAGGCTTAGTTGGACTTTCTTCTAAAATGGTCTGTTGTATTACAAGTTTTTAATTGTCATTAAGCTTGATTTAACTCTAGCAGGTGTGCTTTGGAGTCTACACAAATTATTAAAGCTACAAACATGTAACAAAGTAACAATTATTTATGAAGAGTGTTTTCTTTGTCCTTGTCAATAAAACTTTTTTTTAAAATTATATGTTTTAGTTATTTCGAAGGCAAGAAAAAGTGGTTTTTTAATATTGGGCTTCTGTCTGACCTATGAGCCCTGTCCTTAGAAGTCTAGAATAGTATAAATGGGCTTCAGAGAAGAGCAGCAACAAGATATCACACATTGGACTTTGCCCTAATCTTAATGGGCTTCTGTCTTTGTAGAGGGCCACTTTCCATAGGGCGATGTTAAAAAAGTAACTTTGCCTGTCAAGAAATATAAAAATAACAGTGTAAAAATATTTAATGAATTAATTTATTAATATATATCTAATATAGTAACATAGGGGCTTGACTAAGCAAATTAAATTTTTTTAACCATTTTACCCTCCTTTCTTATTTTGATCTTTTAACAACAATATAGTTAATACATATTATTAAATGTTACAAAATTAATATGCATACTTATACATACATATATACATACACACACATACATACACATAACAGATAAATATTACACACATAAATAATACATATATATACACATACATACATACATACATACATATATATCTACCTACACACATACATATATAAATATACATATATACATTTATGTGAATATATGATAATATTTCACTAAAGAATTTTAATTTTTTGATTGCATAATCGTATAGACATACGTACATACACATGTACATAGATTTATATAAATGTATGATAATATATGATCATATATACTAACATATAACATTTGTCATTATATTATTATTTAGATTATTGCAAATTTTTATAAATTAAATATTGTAAAAAATATTATTTGAGTAAAATTTATATATTAAGCATGCATGTGCATTGTAATTATTTATATCTCTAATAAATAAAACTATATATAATCTCTGATATATTTTAAGTATTATATTTGTATGGCACAAATACGTTTCAACCAAAACAAGATAATTTACATATAGAAGCTATCGTGTTTTGACAACTTATATAGCTCTCGGTCCATAAGTAGACAGTACGCAAAGGAATCAGAAGCTTTAAACGGAGAAAAATCGAAACAGCAGACTCATTTCCCAATGCAAAAGATTTTGTAGGAAACAAGGAGATTGAAGAAAAAACTGAAGCTACTGAAAATTTGTGGGGGTCCAAAGCCTTACCTGGAATTTTTGATGATGATTATAATTATTGTTATGTTCATATAATGGACCACTCTAAATCTGCAACAATGTTATAGGGTGGTCCAGTTTATAGCTAACAATGGTCTGGATCTGGCTTGCATTGAAACCCAAAGATGTCAAAAAACATTGAATCACATAGATAGTGTGACAACCAATCTAGGTTTCTTGCAGTAGGTAAATACTTTATTTCTGTTGCACTCTAAACATTCATTCCAACTCATCTTTTATATTTTGAGAATAAGAGTTCAGCTCTGCATCAAAATAATTGCTCTGTTTTACAGATTTGATTTATTTTTACAGCACTGCATCCTGATGCTGACATGAGATCAGACGGCTTTAAGGAGACAAAGAACACCTACGGTATTAAACGCATGTAATTCGTGCGTTAAGAGGCCGGGTTATCCATACTCTAAACGCGAGACTCGTGAATTTCAAAAGAAAGCACTCTCTTTGTGTTAACAAGATATTGAGATTTCAAAATAAAAAATTCAAATATTCAAAGAAAAAAATGTAAGATATCGAGGGTTCGAATTTTAACGAAATGGATATATAAAATCTTTTATGTTGTACGTTTATAAAGAAAGTTAATATAATACAGTAATGAACGTCATCCTGCAGAATTGTCTTTATTTCAGATATACAAAGGAAAAATGTAACTGAGTTACTGAACACTGAAATATGGTGGTCCTTATTTACAGTATTGCTTGTTCAAACAATTTGTAACGCTTTTTTTTTTCTGTAGTTGGTATTCTTCTTACGCTACAAGACCTGCAAAAAAGTACTCCTCTATGGTACGTACGGCTCATACCATTTATTCATAACTATAAAAGCAGTAAAGTACTATAAAAACATATTAAGTATGCATTAGAAATTTTAAATCTAGAACTTAAAGATTTGGTTGTAATTAAATAACAAACAATTTTCACAAATTTAGAGACCGGGTGGTCCTTGAAAAAAATAATGTCAGAGAATTCAAAATATTGTCTCAAAAAATCTCTCAAATACCCTTTATTTGGTAACCTTCCTAATACAAATATGAGACATCGCATGTATATATATTTGTCCATCAATTAAAACATGTCATGTGTCTTTCACGTTATTTTGTATAAATTTTGAGACATTTTTTTGAATTCTCTAGCATTACTCGTACTTGAAATACCAAAACAAATTGAGATAGCCCGAGGGATCGGGGCTTACGGCTTACCCCAGGACCAGGACGTACAGACCAAAAAAAATAAATAAACCCCTATGCTTGTTTATCGGCAATTGTCTATATTTTTTATAGCTATACATATAAACTTTTTCCTTGAGATTGATTTATAAGTGTATGGCATATATATGAATCTGTCCCATCTGTCCCTGCCGTGGTACTACATTTTCTGAATATGGTCTAGGCCATCGCTTCAAAAATATAAAGTGGTACATACTCGTACTTACATCATGTTACACAGAATTTTCACAAAATATCGTTAGTCTCTCGAAAATCGATTAAAGATGGAGCGAAATCAGTCCCGACCTAATAAAGACTCGTGCAAATAGTAAATATATCATTTCTCCTTTGTATTCGAGTGATCGAGTCTATGGAAAAGAAAGATTTGATGATGGGACTATCGTGTTTCTCCGTCACTAGCTTTATTCACTACAAGTTACTTGCCAAATTACTCCACGAAGTGCTTCGATTCTCCTCAATGCTTCTGTATTTTAGGAAACCATCGAAAGGTGATGTTTTAGGGTGCGTGTCCTTTGATCGTATTTGTTTATGTCCATTGTTTTGAATGATTGTAATCATAGGCATCATGTATTTGTCTTGTCGAGAGAGGTTACCATGATTATACTTGAGATATCGAAAACGATCTCTCATAAAAATTTAAGTAAATTTATAATCTCGATTTAAGTCAATGTAATATAATTTGTAGGGCACAATATTCATAGGTGGGAATTAGTAGACGAGGTTAGTGATGCGTCGGTCACAAATCACATCAATTGAATAATAGAGTTCAAATAGAGGTCTATTAAATTCACGAAATATCGTCAAATTGCAATCTATTTATGTCGTTTGCACTAATAAGATTTTTATGCAGACGGATACATCGAGAGGGGGACATGTGAAGAGGACAGATTTGTATTTGAGTGGAAGGAATTCAATTTTTCGACAAGGAGTGGAAGGAATTCATTATTTCGGTTTGAGGGTGAAATAAAAAACATTGACAAGAAATATGTTAGAGGGTCTCTTATCGTTAATTTGGATGTCCATTACATATCGTAAATTCGTAATGTTAAATTATGATAATCATAATATTTTATAGTCGTAAGAGTATTTTTAATGATCTAAAATTCTTAGCTAAATAAAATTACATAGATGGAATGTTGTAAATAAAAATTTTAGAGAATTCCTTTATATTGACAATTTTCGTTGGACAACTAGAAATCTATCTATCTATTACTTCTATTACTTCTATTACTTTACTATATATAATAGGCCAACACAATGACAAAGTTTGCCATTTTAATGCTTGTGAAGTTACGATTTTACCCCTGTTTTTTGAAAAATAACAAAAATACCATTGTTAAAAGGGCAAAGTTTGCCATTTTAATGCTTGTGAAGTTACGATTTTACCCCTGTTTTTTGAAAAATAACAAAAATACCATTGTTAAATTATTATGCAAAAATATGTTAATATTTGTTATTGTAGAGAATCGAACCCCCAACCTCCTTCTAAGAAGTCCAAAGCCTAACCACTATGCTAAGTTGCTTTTTGAGTTTACTTTAAAGATTTTATTAGATAAGTCACATTATTTTCTCTAATTCTATATTCTTTTTTTTATTTTGAACCTTTGAGTAAATCAAATATTGGTCCATATTATTTATATAAATTTAGCCCAAAAATGGCTGTGAAATTACAATTTTACCCTTATTTGTTGAAAAATCACAAAAATGCCACTTTATATAAGTTATGCTAAAAAATAATTAATTTGTGTTCTCATTAAGAATCGAACCCTTAACTTCATTTTAGCAATTTCATGTCTTAACCACTGTGCTAAGTTAACTTTTGATTTGTAATTTAGAATTCCTATTAGGTAAATCACATTATCTCCTTTTATTTTTTTCATAATTTAAATTTTAAGTACATAGAACGTTGACTTATCTATTACTATATATAATAGGCCAACACAAGGGCAAAAGTTACCAATTAAATGCCCGCAAAATTACCGTTTTACCCTTTTCTTTTGAAAAATAACAAAAATGCCACTTGTATATTATTATACAAATTTTTTTTAATAGATGTGTTACTACAGAGATTCGAACCTCCAACCTCCTTTCAAGATATCCATGGGCTTAATCAATATGCTAGCTTATATCCCGTGCGATGCACGGTCTTCTTTAATATTTTCTTATTTTTTATTTAGATTTTAGTTATTATATATAATTTGATAAAATTTTAATATATATATATATATATTGGATTTATAAATGTAACAATATAATATTTAAATTTAATATATTAATATAAAAGTATGAATTTTAAACAACATAATTAATATATATTTAATCGAAAACATACAACTGTAATAAAATTCAGTGATTGAATATATAGGTATATAAAATTACAAAAAGAAGCCCCCGGGCCTGTAGATGAGTTGGTGGGAGCACTGATTATTGACCAAAGCATTCAAGGTTTGATTCATGGGAGCGTGGAGAATTCTTCCTGCACTCTAGGGTCTGGCGTGATACCGGTTGGGGTGTCCGGAAAATAAATTTTTTGACCAAAATTACGAAAAGATGAAAAGAAAAACTGATTTATATAAATAATACAAACCAATATTTTATTTATTTAAACATCAAAGTAAAAATAATATAAGATAAGAGAAGAAAGACTTGGATTATCTAATAAATTTTTTGAAGTAAACTCAAACAGGCATGTAGAATAGTGGTTAAACCCATGAACATCTTAGAAGGAGGTTGGAGGTTTGTTTCTTTGTACTAACAACTATTAATATATTTTTGCATAATAATATATGAGTGACATTTTTGTGACGACCATTTAATTGGAAATTTTTGCCCTTGTGTTGAGGTTTAATATATAGTAATAAATTGGATTAAAATGTGTAACTGTAAAACGATATTCCAAACACATTCTTAATGCATTTACTAAGTGTGTTAATATAATTTCATATAAAGATGAACACATGAGAGAAGTGCAGAATCAGTTCCCAAGTAAAAAACCAAAAACAAATAGGTGACATGAATACTCCAAACTGTAATAGGTGTTCATCTCCCAAGGTGTTTATCACAAACTTGGGTGATGTGAGGGTGTGCAAAGATGCGTCGGCCTTCAGCTTCTTTTTAAAATCATCTATCTCATTCATGCATGTTCGATTATATTACAATAACATTGCATGCATATAACCTATTCATAACCTAGATTGCAAAAAAAAAAAAACCAATCAATTCCCGAAAAACATATAACAACCGCTCTCTAACGCAAATTACCAATCTACAAACTATCCTTTCTCTGACACACAAAACACAGGTAAACCTGCTTATAATCACAAGAAGAACAATAGTACATTCGTGTTTCAAATTCTACATTATTTCAATCTGGTCTCAAAATCAGTATTAGTCACTAGAAACAAGTCTTAGAGCCTTGGCATAGTTACGTTTGTGATTCAAAGTAATTACACTATTCATTAAAAAAATTCTTTACTCCTCACTATGCATGAACCATACTTCTCATTTTACCCTCTCAAACTTAAGACTACACAATCCTTAATCTAATAAATCGATCACGACCAACCTTTTCACGATAAAAATTATTGAAATCTCTATGCAGGCCCGTGCCTTGCACGGGCTGTTACGCTAGTTATTATTATATTATTAATAGCCCAACATGGGTTTAATATTAGTGAGACATTTTATTCAATTTAAATGGTGAGACTTTTTAATGCACTTGAAATGTCTTAATTGCCCTTGTGTTCATTACTTTTAAAAAAAATGTTGCCAACGGGAATTGAACCTTGGTCTTCATTTTAATTTGCACATTATCATACCATTAGGCCACAAACTCATATGTGTTGTTTACCAAACATATTTATATGTGTTTGTGTGTCGCGTGGGCCTAGAAAGCAAATAAGATTTATATAGATTGAGAGATAAATGATATATGTTCACAATAAAATTTATTATAATTATTATTTGAGATATGGATACTATGTTTATTAAATAATTAGATTAATTATATATTTGTGTTAAATTACGAAATAATAAATTAGATTATGAATACGGTTTAAATAATCGTTGTATTAGTTAGTATAATTGTGTTAACAGAATATGATATTATTAAAAACCGTCATGCAATTCCTGTCATTGGAATCTAAAAGGATAAAATATTAAATTAAGTTCATAAAACTTAATTGAATTAAAGAAGATTGGGTAACAATATAAGATATAATTTTATCGATCATTATACGAAGAGAAAGATTAAAATTTCAAATGAAGAAAACCTCAACAACAATAAAAGTAATGTTTGAACAACGTTAGTACGAAATTTTAAGCACAATACTAGAAAATAACTTGTGTCTCTCACGAGTTGTTATACTATTACAATATAAATTAATAATATAGAATATGTGGCCTACTTATACATATTCATAAATTATTTAAATTTGTATTAAGTATTCATTTATCTTTAAAGATTGATTCTATCGAAATGGCAGTTACCATAATCACCGGGTAGTTACCATCATTGTTTGGTATCGTTGTAAAGTTTTGTCTGTTGAGTATGTATTCTTCTTTCTCAACCTTCTAGAGATCAACAACAACTATCGAAGCATAGCATATGCAAATATGTTTTGGATTTAAGGGCTTCAATAGACAACCGTAGGTGTCCTCATCCCCGCTACTGCCACTGCAATGACACGCTAAATACATGCACACTCAACACACTCATGACACTGTAACCGCCACATACCGAATTTCATCACAGCCAGTGATCCCTGACTCAACATTACCACCATACACTCACTCATAACTTTCATTCATAATTTGGAACATATTTAACAATTATATGTGTGTGTGTGTGTGTGTGTGTGTGTGTGTGTGTGTGTGTGTGTGTGTGTGTGTGTGTGTATAACAACACCGAAATGTGAATAATCGAAAATAGTTTCAGAAAAAAATATTATATCGGGGGTTATGCAAATTAACGTTTAATTACATCAAATGTGTCATAGAGATCCAATGATAAAGTTTCGAGTATTGTGTTTGTATTAAAGTCCCATCTTAATATAATTATGGGTTCAGATATAATATATGATCAATTTATAGATCAAATTAATGTTTGTATAAAAATTTTACTTACTTTCTAACATGTTTTGATTTGTAAATACTTGTTTAAAAAAATAATGTACAAGTAAAATTTCACATGTATTGATCTATATTATATAATATTGTTAATATAAATTTAAATATTTTTGGTTGATTATCTTAAATTTTCATCGTTTTAAAAGTATATACATGCTAAGAATAATGTTTTTTTACAATATTACATAATAAAATGTTCAATGCCCTTGTATAATCTTACAACATTTTATATTTGTCATATACATTTTTTTATTATCTTAATAATTATTAGTAACTATCATATTTTGGATACATATATTTAATGTAGGCAAATGATCCAAAGAAAATTATGATAAAACTAGAGAATCGAGATATAAGTGAATAATAATTCGACACATAATCAAGTGTAGCATTTGTTATTTGTTTTTTAGTATTTGATCGGTATCGTTGATATATGATATTAATGGATGTGACATAAAAAGTTTTAAGATATGTCAAACGTAATTATATTAGTAGTATCATGTATTATTTTTCATTGTATTGATAAGAACACTATTTAACTTAAATTGTAGGAAACATAAACTTTTTGTTAATCATATGACATGATATATTTGTACAAATCGAGGAGATTTTTATTTGTACCCCACGTCGGGAGCTTAAGTGGGGGAGTTTTAAACACTTCAGTCCCATGTCGAGGGGGTTTGAGACTTTAGTTCAGTTTATAAGTCACAATAATACTATAAAATGCATCAATAAATCATGATATTTTGTGGGCTTGCGGTGGAATTGTGGACTACCCATGTTGGTTCTTGGCCAGTATATTTCGGCTTATTCGGACTCAGAATCAGAATTTGACTCGATCTTCGAGAAAAAGGCTCGAGATTTGACCCAGTTCATCACAATTTATCCCTAATTCCGCCCCCTAACGAATTTCGGCTGGCTCCTTTTTTCCACATGTTCTTCTACTTACGGAACATGCTGCGAGAAATGCCAGGTACTTTACATAAATAATGAGACACATTTTTACATAATATGTTGATGAAGCACTACGTACAAGGTACAACCCAATTTGCATAACTAATTACCCAACTCAGTGAAGTTGCACAACTGTCCGACATCTCACCGTTGAAACATGTCAAAGGACATCCGTATCATCAGGTTTCAAATCTCCATCCCCACCTTTAATACTACAAAAAAATCAATATTTAAAAATACACAATTATGTCACTTTCTTACTATTGCATTACTTCAAGATAAGAATCTAGAAGAACAACCAAACACGCAACATCTATCGATGATGATAGGCACTTGGTGCTCCTAAGAGTTGAAATATTGTCATGTACATGCATCATTTACGGGGTCAAAGTTTGTCGTGAAGCACATCGTGTAAGCATTAACATAGGTACGGAAAAAAACAATCGTATGAACACAACTAATGGTAGAAATTTCGCATCAAATTCACTATGCAAGGATGGAACTATATTACCTAAAAAATGAAACGATGCTACTTAGAACTGGTTCAATAGAAATTTTCTTAGCCTTTGGTTCTATCATTTATGTTATCGTACAACAGGGTTTAACTCTTTTACTTAACTAATGTAAATGGAAGTTCACAAATAGTGACCGCAAATAGTGGGAAAGTCGGATTCCATATTTTATTAACATTGTACACAATCACTTGCACGAATGTGCAACAAAAACAAAATAAAAAATAAGAATGTTTCAGCATAAATCTTGCACACAGTAAACATATTTAGTATCAAGATTAATTATTCACAATTTGAAAAGACCTCAATTATAAATGATTTCTGACGATAACCAGCTGCAATTTCTATACCCACACTTAGGCGCCTATTATAAGATTCATGAGCCATTAAAAATTCGACAACACCTCAAAATTATAAAAATTATGCTAAAGAATAACATGTGCCTCGCACGGGTTTTCATGCTAGTTTATAATAAAACTTCACAACGTCTATTATCATATTCAAATTATATATTCTATTGTTTAACAATTTAAAATAATAATAACACTCTACATTTGAAAGATTGCGAATTTCATTAAAGTACAACACCTTACAAGTGTGAAACTTCATATTATCTATTATCATATTCAAATTATATATATTCTATTTTTCAACAATTTAAAATAATAATAAAACTTTACAACACCTTTTGTAGTCCGGTCACTCAATTCATAGCCGTTACATATTTCTAATCAAATCGATGAGAACAGTTAGATAAAATATTAAAATTATTATATATAATATTTTTTCTATTTTTCCTAACTAAAACATCTCATTTTCTAAAAATATCGCAGACAGTTTCATTTAATAAAATAACATAATAAGGTTATAATTGCTAGTAACTTACTCATTATCATTTTTAGCCAAAGTATATATATATATATATATATATATATATATATTATTTTCTAACTAAAATTTCAACTTATCTATTTTTCCTAAATAAAACATCTCATTTTTCAAAAATATCACGAACAGTTCTATTTAATAAAATAAAATAATAATGTTATAATAATGACTAACCGATTAGCCTTTTTTCCAAAACATATATTGTTTTTTACATTTTCTAACTAATATTTCTCCTAACTAAAATCTCAAAAATATCACGGACTATTCCATTAAGTAGCATAAAATACTAATATTATAAATCTATCTATCTATTTATACTATCTATAATAGATGAAACATTAAAAGTTTTGGTACCTATTTTTTTGAAACGGTACTTGTCTTATTTAATTGTTTTTTAACAAAATATTTTTATTACTATCTTACAATAGCCTAAACATTAAAAATTTTGGTTTTGCAAAAATATCACGAGCAATTACATTTTTCAATTAAAATATGTTACATTTTCTATTTGTCATTACAAAAATCTCTCATTTTCCAAAAATATTATATTATATTTTTATGGAATATTCCATTTAGTATCATTGTACAATTGGTTTTTTCATTTGATACCACACAAAGTTTTTGACTTCCAAGTGGCGCCGCCATAATTTTGGCTTCATTCACATGATACTTGATACCACTCCGTTAACCAAACGTTAGTCGGCCGTTACAAAATTATGAGATTGTCCATTTGGTACCACTCAAAGTTTTCGACTTCCAAGTGGCATCATTCTACTTTCGGCTTCAATTCCAAAATACCACTTTTTAATGAATCTGATGAATCTATTCAAATTCCTTGATTTTATGTCCCTCAAAAATATTATTTCGCATCCCTTTGCCCACCAAAAGCCAAGGAGTTTGATGAGAATGATCAAATTTATCGAATTTATTAACATAGTGGTATTTTGGAGTTGAAACACAAAATAGAAGGGTACTACTTGGAAGTCGAAAACTTTGAGTGGTACCAAATGGACAATCTCATAATTTTGTAACGGTCGACTAACGTTTGTTAACGGAGTGGTATCATGTGGATGAAGTCAAAAGTATGATGGCTCCACTTGGAACCCAAAAACTTCGAGTGTTATCAAATGGAAAAGTCAATTATACAATGGTACCAAATTAAATATCCCTATTTTTATTATAAAAAAATATTAAAAAAAAGTCCATGTTTCGCACGGGTTATAAGCTAGTATCTAATAGTGAGCAGCAGCAGCGCCCAACCTGAGTACCTCACCTCCCTTCACGCCGACATAGAGAGATACCATTAATTCTTGTTATTTCTTCTTCTAAGTTCTAATCAGATTTAGGATTGATTGTGAATTCTTTTAGTTGCCCATTAGGTGTATGTATATATAGTAATACATATAACCGGTACTTGCCTTGAGTAAATTCGATGATGCAAAAGAAGTGGACAAATGAGTGATCAAAGAAAAATCTCTAGAGATACATGGCAAAGAATTGGAGGAAGCAGCGAATCATAAGTCTATTCAGAGGGTATACATGATTTTGAAATTTCGGTTTTATGACCGAACAAACTGATCCGTTTTATTTCGGTTCGGTTCGGTTTTGTATGTAAGATCAGTTTGGTTCGGTTTTTCAAAAATAAAATTTTCTTTTTTTTAATAAAAAATCAAATATTAAATTTTTATTCAAAAAAAAATTAAAATAATACATAAAATTATACTTTATAAGAATCTTAAATGCGTGTCAAGCCCTCATCTTCCGATATAAAAAACCCTTGGGCACAGAGGGACTAATAGTTATTTTGAAATTCGCCACCCTCTATGTACATAGTAAAATTATGCATGTGTGATGTGTGTTATGAACATTCAGTAGTTTTGGTACATACTGAGTTGGTGAAGCAGGACGGGATCGACACGTTTCCGGTGGCAAGTCATGCCGGTTTTGGCAAAGTCATACTCGTGAACGGCTCGAACGGGTTGCAGGTTCGCGGTTCAAATATTTTTTTTAACTTTTAATTCGATTAAATATTATTTAAAATTATACGAATTTTTTTGGAATAAAAGAGGACGGTACCTTAATAAATTTTATTAATTAAAAAAACATTTTATAATTAATTTAAGAGGACTCCTCTCTAAAAAAACGGAACAAACCACATTAACATATTAAAACAAATACAAACCAAACAAATTTTAAAAATACAAAACAAAAAAAAAATCCAATCCATTATTTGATTATTTGATTTTACTAACAATATTGTAATATATTAAAGTTGCATGTGAAGATGATTAAGCCTATAAATAGAGGGCTTAAGTTAGGCTTAAGTTGGTTTAAAATATAACCAGAACTCACGTAGCAACTAATACAAAAGGCGGGAAGACTAGGAAAAGGGTCCAAAATGGTCGGGTCGTGCCGTGGGCGAGCTACGGGTTGGCGGTTCATTGGACGGGCTGAGCGGTTCACGTGCCACGAGCCGTGTCTTGCCGTTTTCGATTCTCAAATCCCAAACTCGTATACAACTCGTATCCGCCCCGTTTTCCTGTATCGGTCTGTGCCGATTTGAACCGTCCTTTTATCGAGCCGAGTTACGCGAGCTATTTGGCGAGCCGGTTACGATTCGGACGGTCGAACCCGCCCGTTTGGCCACCTCTAATTAGGGGTATCTACAGGTCAATTGTTAATTATCCAACGCAATCCAGGTTATTCATCAATTATCAGTACATTATATATATATATATATATATATACTAGAAACCAAAGTGATCAATTTAATCTATTGGCCCCTAGAGTCACGCACACATTTAAAATACAACCTCTCATACATGATCCCACCTAATTCTTTCGTTTTTAATTTAATTTTTTCCGTCAATCGGTGAGTTTTTTTTTAAATCCGACTTCACCGTATTTTTTCCCATCTCTCAACGAACAATTTGCATATCATATGTGCTATATTTCAACGCGATTTAAGAATTTTTTTTATTTAGTTTCTAGTTTCTATTATAAGAATAGTTTCTATTGGAGTAAGATCATATACATGCACACCATATATTCCTTTAGTTAAAAATTACATAACGGCGGTGGCAACAGCCTCAGTTATTTTCGATCCGGTAGCTATGGATACGGGAATAGATGCAACAGTAGAAGCTTCATGATTCTGTGATGCAAAAAGCTTTTATTTTCTTTCGTCAGGGTAAGTTTCAAATTAGAAACTTATTTTAAATTAAAACTCAGAACTAACTTATGTCATAGATTTTGTATAATCAACGGCTGAGATTTATTTGTTCTGCTGCAGTATACATTATCTTAGTGTTGCTTCAGCACACTGTATAATTATAGAATAAGATGTACTCATTCGGTACATAATAAAAAAATTCTAAAATGCATAACATTTTTAAAAATTAAATTATTTTCCACGTAACTCAACTTGTATTTCATAATTATAATATATATTTTTAATATTATGTCAAAAAGTAATTATAATAATTAAAATATAATAAAAAGATATATTGTATTGCAACATAATACATTAATAGTTCTTAGGTTCTAACATCAAAGTGATTTTATGTAAAACCTGACACCTCTCTCTCTATATATATGTTAGGCTCAAGACATGTCTGAACACCACTATTAACAAGCCTACACTTTGTGACTATGTCACATTACATGACCTAGTGAGTTCTATCACTGGGATGTAGTATAGGTCTCTAAATGTACTTGTCTTGTTCTCATGAACATTAGCTTGACCATGTATGCTCAAAGTTATAATGAGCTTAGTAAAGTTTCTTGCATCTGGATTGTATATAGGCCATTGAATAATTATCCTGGTAGAAGTTCAGAAGTGTTCATGCAGCAGGATAGAGATAAATAAGGTTATGAAGAAATAAGTTGCAGAAATTTGTCTAAGGCATTATATAGCAAAGTCAGAAGAAAGCTATGTCGTGAAGTCACCAATATCCATGTCGTGAAGTACTATATCGCATAGTCCATTTTATACTATGTCGAGAAGTCCTCAAGACACATGTCGTGAAGTGTTGAAGTCAGCAAAGTCAAAGAAGCCTAGATCGTGAAGTCCTCAGAATCCCTATGTCGCATAGTCTTCAAATGACCTATGTCGCATAGTCTTCAAATGACCTATGTCGCAAAGTCTTCAAAGGCTATATCGCGAAGTCCTCACAAGTGAGATCGCGAAGTCAGGAATGAAGTGGAGTTCACGATATCAACACTTAGCCGTTTACAACAAGACAAATCAAGGTACAGAATCAAGAATCAAAAGAGACAAATACTGAAGCATTTGTTCTGGCAAGGTGGTCCAAAGAACAGATGGCAAATCTACAGCTAAACTTGGAGAGAAAGATAAGAGACAAGCAGCTACAGAAACGGGAAAGACTCCGAAAAGCAGGTGGTCCTTCCTGACACAGTTAACGTCTTATGGCAGGACAAGTTGGACTTTCAGCAAGGGGTAACTGTGTAAAAATAGGTGTGTGCACTAGTTTGTATAGGGCTTATATATATCATGCACATCCTATTGTTAGCTGTAAGAGAGATACACATAGTTATTTGCTAAGCTCTTTTCTCTGTAAGCAAGCAAGTTCAAACTGTTCTTGTTTAGAAGCCAGAAATTCTATTGTGAATTTCTTGGAAAGCTGTAGTATTTAATTTGCTTATACAAAGTAGATTAAAGTGATTGTGTGTGTTATTTACTTTCTGCATATTACATATCATAATCATATACAGTCTGTTACTTAGTTTTCAAGAATCGAAAAATATATCAAACTATCCATTCACCCCCCCCCCCCCCCCTCTGTCTAGTTTCTAGTAGTATTCATTTCTAACAAGTGGTATCAGAGCGTAGGCTGTTAACGTACAAACAGGAAAAGATCAAGAATGAGTTCACAGAAACTAAACAGTATCAAGATTCCTCCCTTTAACAAGGAGCACTACAGTTTATGGAAGAAGAAGATGTTGCTTTTCATCAAAGCTTCTAACCCCATGTATTTAGATATTCTAAAGCATGGTCCCTTCATTCCAATGATCGAGATTGGCGAAACAACCATTGGCACTGAGATTTTACCAGCAAAACATGTGCCCAAAGATCCCTCAAAATACACTGATCCTAAAAAGGAAAAAGTTGCACTGGATGGACATCTTCAACTTATCATTTGTGAATCTATGGACTTCAACATGTATGGCACTGTTGCTCATTGTACTAGTGCCAAGAAGATGTGGAATCTTATAGAAGTGCTCTGTGAAGGAACTACTGAAGTAAGAAAGAACAAGAAGCAGATTCTTGTTCACAATATGAAGCCTTCATGGCTCAGCCAAAAGAGGGAATCACAGAAGTGTTTGAGAGATTCAACAAGCTGATAAACGAGCTCAAACTCTATGACAAACACTATGAAACAGAAGAGCTCAATATGAAGTTTTTACTAACTTTTCCAGATCACTTGGAACCAAGAATCTCTTCCCTTAAAGAAAGAGATCTAACAAAGATTGGTTTTGATGTGTTGTATGGTGTTTTAAAGACATATGAGTTAGAGCTGTTTCAAAAGAGATCTATTCAAGCAAAGCAAGGATTAGTGGCAAATACCTCCTGTGCACTTATTGCTGACAACCTAAGTCAAAGAATGGACTCTCTTAAAATCAGTCAGGTCAAGATTGAGGAACTGGAAGTTGAAGACACTGGTGATGAAACTCAGGTTGTGTATGATTTACCTGAAGAAGATGAGTTTTACAGCATGGAGGAACTGGACAAAATGGAAAACAAATCTTTTGCTTATATGGCTAGGAGGTATCCTAACATAAGGTTTAAAAGAAAGCAGCCATTCAGGTCCAAGTTCAATACTGGAAACACTGGTGGATCTAGTGGCTCAAACACCTTCAATAAAGGAAAAGGGATTGCTGGTGCTGCTAAGGGTGGATACAAGACAGGAAGTGTGGATAGGACCAAAATAAGATGCTATAACTGCAATGAACTTGGGCATTTTGCCACTGAGTGCAAAAAGCCTAAACAAGTCAAGAAGGACAAAGCATACTTAGAGCTTGAAGCTAAGTATGAGGCTCTACTCAAGAAACAACAGGGCAAAGCTTTTATTGCTGAGGGAAAATGCTGGGATGACTCTGATGAAGAAGAAGAACAAGAGTACTCAAACTATGCCTTGATGGTGATTCAAGTCAGGTACCCATTCTTACTTCTCTTGATATGACTCCCCTTCAATATAAGCAAACTGTTGAAGATATGAGCACTGAGATGTTTAATATTCATACTACCATGTTAGTAGCTAATGAAGAAATTGATAGACTAACTGCTAAGAATGTTGAGCTTACAGAAAAGAATGAGAAACTTGAGTTAATGGCTGTGAACCTGGATGGTTTTAAAAAGGAGGTTGAGTATCTTAAAAACAAAGTGATTTGTGCTGAGCAGATAGAGAAAGCCCTTAGGGAACAAATTGCTGAAACTGAACTGAAATTAAGAAGCTTCAAAAACTCCTCTGAACTTATTCAAACCTATCACAAGGAACACACTGAAGACTGCAAGGTTGGAGTTGGTTTTGACTATGATAATGACAAGGGAAGGAAGAAGGTCAAGGGCAAAGGAAAGGAAACTTTTATAAACAAAAATGCCCCAACCATACTGTCAAGTGTTGAACAGCCCATCTTCAGAAAGAGTGCTGTTGAGTTTGATGAGGAACTACTGATCATCAAGCAACAGCTACTTGAAGAAGATGAGGCTGCTAAAAACACTTCTTCCTTTCCTGAACTTGTCAATCAGAAAGAGACCAAAAACAATCTTGTCAAGAGTCCTAAAGCAAAGAAAGAAGTTGTTAAGAAAAAGAAACAAAACAGAAATGGTAAAGTTGGTGTTAACAAGGGAAACAACTATGCTTATGTGCCAAATGCTCCCAGGAAACAATGTCAAACATGCCTATCTATTAATCATTTGACTCATAAGTGTAGTAAGCCTGATATTGTTGAAGTTGACAACCTAAGTAACCATTCTGCTAGCATAAATTCTAGTCATGATTCTTTCTGTGGCAAGCCAAACTGCATGACATGCTATGTGACTGTGATTGCTAACTGTTTATCTCTTAAACATAAACTTGACTCTGCACAATCTGGTGAATCACACACACATATGCATTCTCATAGGACAGGGTCCCCAATCAGGGTTGAGAGGGTGAAAACTTCATGTGAGCCTAAGAGTGTAAACTCCAAAGCCAAAGAAAAAGTGAAGTCTCCTACTATGAGAAATGCAATTTATGACAGAAGAATTATTAATCAAAATGTTTCTAAATCAACTGGACCCTACCAAGTGTGGGTACCAAAAACAAATTAGTCATTTTGTGAATGCAGGGCAACAGGAATAAAATAGTCATATGGATCTTGGACAGTGGATGCTCAAGTCACATGACTGGTGATATAGCCCTGCTATCACATTTTGAGGAAAAGGCTGGCCCATCAGTAACCTTTGGAAATGACAACATTGGTTATACAATGGGATATGGCAGTGTTAAATCTGGAAATGTCATTATTGAAGATGTAGCATTTGTTGAAGGACTGAAGCATAATCTCTTGAGCATTGGACAATTTACCAACAGGGGTTTCAAAGTGGAATTTGATGAAGACCTTTGTTCAATCTCAAAAAGGGAAAGTGGTGAAGTTGTTCTAACTGGTGTGAAGAAAGGAAGCTTGTTTGTAGCCAATCTCAAGGCTGCGGATAAGGGAGAAGTCTGCTGTTTCTACACTAAAGCCACAAATGAGGAATTCTGGCTATGGCACAAGAAGCTGTCTCACTTGAATGTTCAGGCAATGAACTCTCTAACCAAGAGAGAACTTATCAGGGATTTGCCTGCCTTGGAGTTTGTGCAAGATGGAGCATGTGAAGCTTGTCAGAAAGGAAAGATTAAAAGATCCAGTCACAAGAACAAATTGCTCAATACAAATTCAAAACCTCTGCAGCTAATTCACATGGACTTATTTGGCCCTGTGAATGTAATGTCCCTCTCCAAAAAGAAATATGCTCTAGTGATGGTAGATGACTATTCAAGATATACTTGGGTGGAATTCCTATTCTCCAAGGATGAAGCACCCCAAGTCATAATAGAGCATATCAAGAGAGTTGACAAAGAAGCACAAAGCACTGGTTCCTCTGTAGTTGCTTTGAGAAGTGATAATGGGACTGAATTCAG
Source organism: Heracleum sosnowskyi (assembly GCA_030848705.1). Taxonomy (NCBI): domain Eukaryota; kingdom Viridiplantae; phylum Streptophyta; class Magnoliopsida; order Apiales; family Apiaceae; genus Heracleum; species Heracleum sosnowskyi. Next base: position 19,781,258 of record CM061237.1, read on the forward strand.
AAATTCAACATTGTATGAGTTTTGCAAAGATAAAGGAATTTCTCAACAATTCTCAGCTCCTAGAACACCTCAACAAAATGGAGTAGTTGAGAGAAAGAATAGAACTCTCATTGAAGCTGCAAGGACAATGCTGCTGGATGCAAAGCTACCCACTAGCTTTTGGGCTGATGCTGTTAACACAGCATGCTATGTGCAAAATAGAACATTAATCAATAAGAAGTCTGGCAAAACTCCTTACTCATTAATGACTGGAAAAAGAGCATCCTTCAAGCACCTGCATGTGTTTGGAAGCAAGTGCTTTGTGATGAAAGATACCTCTGAGCATGTTGGAAAATTTGATGCAAAAGCATTTGAAGGTATCTTCATTGGATACTCTCTGGAAAGGACAGCATACAGAGTATTTGTACCTGAGCAACACAAAGTCATGGAAAGCATGGATGTTACCTTTGATGACAAGAAAACTCCTGGACTGAAAACAAGTGATCAAGACAGTGTGCCATTGAGATTTGAGAATCAAGGTTATCTTGAGGATTCTGAAAGTGAAGATGAACCCCCTGTTCAAACTGTTCTAGAGAATGATATCCTTGAAGTTGACAATCTTCTTCAAACACCTGTGCAAGGGTTCACAAACACAGGGGGAGAAGAAGAGAATGCACCTATCAACCAAAATGAGCTTGGAACAGATCAAGGAAATGAACAGGGGCACACAAGGAAATGGGACAGAGCCCACACTAGGGATCAAATCATTGGAGATCCTAGTGAGGGAGTTAGAACAAGAAGGGCAACATTAAATACATGTCTGTATAGCTGCTTTCTGTCACAAGAGGAACCTAAATTAATTGAAGAAGCTTTGAAGAATTCTGATTGGATTGTTGCCATGCAAGAAGAGTTGCATCAATTTGAGAAAAACAGAGTATGGGAACTAGTACCTCCTCCAAAAGGAAAGAATGTTATTGACACCAAATGGGTGTTCAGAAACAAAATGGATGAAGAAGGAGTGGTAATAAGAAACAAAGCAAGACTGGTTGCCAAAGGATACTGTCAGCAAGAAGGCATTGACTATGATGAGACATTTGCACCTGTAGCTAGACTGGAAGCCATCAGAATCTTCCTGGCTTTTGCAGCTCACTCAGATTTTAAGGTGTATCAAATGGATGTGAAAAGTGCATTTCTCAATGGTGATCTTGCTGAAGAAGTTTATGTGTCTCAACCACCTGGCTTTGAAAGTGAAGACTTCCCAAACTTTGTGTATAGACTGCTCAAGGCACTCTATGGATTCAAACAGGCACCAAGAGCCTGGTATGAAACTCTATCTCAATTCCTTCTTGAGCATCAATTTACCAGGGGTACAATTGACAAAACCCTATTCTTCAAGAAGCATGGAAATGATATCATTCTTGTTCAAATCTATGTGGATGATATCATCTTTGGCTCTTCAAATGAAAAACTCTGTGAAAGGTTCTCTAAGTTGATGCAAAGCAAATATGAGATGAGTATGATGGGAGAGTTAACCTACTTTCTAGGCCTGCAAGTACATCAAAGGGAGGATGGCATCTTTATAAACCAATCTAAGTATGTCAAGGATCTTTTAAATAAATATGGTTTAGAAGAGTCATCCCCAGCTAAAACTCCTATGTCTACTGCAATCAAGCTGGATGAAGACAAGAAAGGCAAGAGAGTTGATATCAAGGTCTATAGAGGAATGGTTGGATCCTTACTCTATCTCACAGCTAGCAGGCCAGACATCATGTTTGCCACATGCCTTTGTGCAAGGTTCCAGTCTGATCCCAAGGAATCTCACATGATGGCTATCAAAAGAATCTTCAAGTATCTGAAGGGGACTCCTAATCTTGGGCTATGGTATCCAAAGGGCACTGGGTTCAACCTGGTTGGTTACACAGATTCTGATTATGCTGGATGCAGAATTGACAGGAAGAGCACCTCTGGAAGCTGTCAATTCCTAGGTCAAAGGTTAGTGTCCTGGTTTAGTAAGAAACAACAGTCCACAGCAACATCCACAGCTGAGGCTGAATACATTGCTGCTGGAAGTTGCTGTGCTCAATTGCTTTGGATTATAAATCAACTCATGGATTATGGGCTAGTGTTAGAACACATTCCTCTAATGTGTGATAATACTAGTGCAATATCCATAGTTGCCAATCCTGTTAATCATTCTACTACAAAGCACATTGAGATCAGGTACCATTTCATTAGGGAACATGCTGCAAATGGTACCATAGAAGTCTCTTATGTTCCAACTAAGAAACAATTAGCTGACATATTTACTAAACCTCTGAATGAAGCAGTCTTCAACAGACTTGTGAGTGAAATTGGAATGCTTAATCCTTCATTTAGTTGCTCTAAGTAAGTATGCCAGTAAATTGTTGCAGCAGTAAATTTTCACTGTATTTAAATGCTCTATTTGTTTGGAGTGAAAATTAGCTGAGATATGATTTATAAATATTTCAGTATTTTACTGCATATTTTTGAAAATCACATTTGTTGGTAAAGTTGTGAGCTTTTGAGACATCTCGATATAGATGATTTTCAGAGTTCACGACACAGTTCAAATCAAACAGACTTATATCGCAAACTGTTGAGATTGTGAGACTTCGCGACATAGTTCATTTCATGAGTTTGCGACATAGTTCATTTTATGACTTCGCGACTTAGAATAACTATATCGACAAGTCTCCACATTTGACAGAATTTTGATTTAAATTAATTTTATTTCAAAATTTGATAAAAGTCTGACAATTTGCTTAAAATTCTTAATAGAGAGCTTTAGACAGGGTATTTCTACTATATCGCAAAGTCTCCCCGATCCTTTCATCTTGAGGACTTTGCGACATAGTTCATTTCTGAGACTATGCGATATACTTTGCAAGACTTTGCGGTACAGGCCATTTTTTTTGACTTCGCGACATACAAATAGACTGTACAAATTCATAACTCCATATCGCAGTGTCTCTATCATATAAATACCCTTTTCTAACCGTTCACAACTTTTCATCTTGTCTATTGCTCTCAAACTCTCAAACCTAAGCACAAATTCTCTACTCTCTCCTTCACTCTCTCTCTCGAAATGGCACCCAAATCTCAAACAGTATCATCTTCTATCCCTTTAACCATTCCCAAAGAAACCAATCTTCTCACCATTCCCTCTGAGGCTGAGGCTAACCCAAGGTACAAGTGTTTTGTCCGGTTCTTGAACAATTCCTACCTTCGCCAAGCCCTAACCCTGAACCCTACCTTGTATGTCGATGTGTTGGAAGGATTCTGGAGAACGGCGTTGGTCTCAACAATGGCTAGGGAAGATGGAACCTCATTCCAGGAGGTTAGTTGTTCAATTGGATGCAAACACTTTCAGTTTGGTGAAAGGGAAATCAATGAAGCTTTGGGGTTCAAGGTTGAGGGTCATGACCAAGAAGCTACAGATGCTCAAATCGTAGATTTCATGACCTTCATTCGGTATGCTGAAGAGATAGATACTGGAAAGCTTAATAAGAAGTTTGTGAGAAGGGAGTGGTCATTTCTGTTTGACGCACTCCAGAAGGTGTTTCTCTGCAGGAAGACAGGATGGGACCATATCAGTCACATTGCTGTGAAGCTAGCCTACTCCTTGGCCAACAACCAGGAGATCAATGTGGGAGCCATAATTCTCAAAGAATTGGCTCAGAGGCTAGGCAGGACTGTTCGTGGTAGAGGTAATGACATCTTTTACCCTCGTTTCCTTCAAGTAATTTTAAATTTTCTTGATGCAAATGTCCATGAATTGGAGGGTATATATAAAACTAAAATGGCTTATTCCAAGTCCATGTCCAAAGTTCTATTTGGCTCATTGGACACAAGGAATCAAGTGGATGTGATTCTAAGTGTGACCAAGCATATGCAGGACACATTTGAGTCTTATCCACTTGATAAGCCAATATACCATGCACTTTCCTGGACAGGGGAGGCTGAGACTGAAGGAGCTACACAGTCTAACCCCAGCCTTCCCATCCCATCCAGCAACCCCACTGTAAACAGTACCATAAAAGTTAGGCAGCCAAGTGCATCAATCTCTCAAAAGATTGGTGTTACTAAAAAGAAGTCAAAGAAGAGAGCCCTAGCAGTGATAAATGAATCTGTAGAGATAGATCGTGAGAATCCTGAGTCACCTCTCACCAGACAAAGTAAGAAATTCAAATCCAAACCTACCACTGGATCCTCCCAACAGGATTCAGATGTGGAAAAAGGGGTACACCTGTTACTGTCCATGGCCTCTCAACAGGTCATTGGCATTGAAAAGAGCAGTCTCCCCACTGCACCTTGTACAGAGTCTGCACAGGGTCAAGACCTCACTCTTGACCCTAGGAGTGATAAGGCTGATAATACACAGAGTGGAGAGCACATCACTGTTGAACCTCCTCCTATTTCTCAGGGGGAGTTGCCACAATCTAATCTAAACTCCACTTCTCTCTCAGATTCTTCCATAAAAATTTCTTCTGAACAAGAGAGTCATTCCAATGACAATCTTGCCTTTGATCAATCACAATTCTCTCCTGTGATTGAGCCAATTTCAAGTGACATGGTGCATGACACTATGCTCACCACCCAGGAACCACATCTAGTTGGTCAGGGAATGCATGCTGGGGCATATCCTAATGACACCAACACAAACATGGAGGATTCACCAGTTTTCACTGGAGACTCTATGCCCAATTCTCCCATCCTTAGGGATGTGGAACTGTCTTCACAGACAAATAGGGCTAATGTTGTAACACATCCCATTTCAATGGAGACAACATTAGACCCTACAGCCATTCCAAGGCTGGAGGAGACTCAAAACCTTACATCTCATGAAGTGCCTAGCACTAGCTCTCACTTGGCTCAGGCCACTATGTCAGAATGGCTGAAGCCTGTGCACCATGACAGGCCTTCAGAATCATCATCTGTGCCTTCCAAAATGACAGAAGAAGTCATACAAGATCTCCATGTGGCACAGATTGATGAGTTCTCAAAGATAGCTCAACATCTCCTCACCTCAAATCTCCCAAATGCTGATTATGAAGCCATCTTACTCTGCCACAGGGAGGATGTTGAAGCTCAGCAGGAGAAGATAGTGGATGCAGCTGAACCAGAGGGAAATGTGGATGCCTGGTTGGATGCTAAGAGGACTCTCAAGCTCAAGGATGCCCTAGCTTTTCTAAGGGAAGAGTACCTCACTTCTCTGGGCTCAAATGCAAAGGATCTTTCTCCTGCTGCCATCTATGATGCTGTTAATGATGTCTACAGGACTCAATTAAAGGCTCTGCACTATCTTGGGAAAGGGCTTCAATCAGAGATTTCTTCAATCCAGGAGGAGACAGACAGATCCCTCACTAAGCTCAGAAACTCATATCTCTCTGATTTTCCCAGGGTGGATGGCATCCTTAAAGAAATCCAGAAGACAAACTCTACTGTCAGCATGATGGACCTCTCTCTGGCCATGGTCACAGACAACATCAGGAAGCTGGCTACAACCCTGGAAAATCAAGTCAAGGCCAATATCAACTCCAATGCCATGCTAAATGTAATTTGGAAAAATCAATATGGTGACAAATTGGTGGATGAGGTCCCTCTGTCAAACATCTCCAAATTTGAATTTACCAAACTCAAGGATCAATCTCTCAATTCTTTCAAGTCTCAACAGCTATTCTCAAAGGTGGATGGTCTTGAACGAGAAGTAGCCTCTCTGACAGATGACAACAAGCAGCTTGCCACCTCTCTAAAACAGCTCAATGACAAACTGGATGCCCAAGGCAACAACACCTCCAATATCCTGCTGGTGCAACAACAGATGATGACTTCAATGATGAAACAAATGGACCTGCCTATCCCTGGGGAAGCTCAAGACATCTTGTCTGATCCCAAGCCTAAGGGGGAGAAACAAAAGGAGGTCATTCTGAAACAAAGAGGGGGAGTACCTGCCAAGCAGTCAAAGCATAAGGGCAAGGGCAAACTCATTGAAGAAACCATAAAGCCAATCATTCTTCCCCCTGTAGAGGTCATAAGTGCAGAAGGTCAGAAGAGCACAATCTCAACCACCTACTATCCATCAACAATGCCTAAAGATATCTCAACTCCTCAACCTACTCAACCTACTCCCAATGCTAAACCTGTCAAAGCTGCAATTATCATAGAAGCCAAGCTACAGGAAGTTGCCAATTCAAACATCTATCATGATGAGGCCTTCCTGGAGTTTCTGAAAGCCATCTACAGTAATGCTCGAGGAGATGCAAGGATGTACAGACAGAAGATCAAGGAAAGCATCAAGTATTTCACAGTGGCAGTATGGAAAGTCAAGGATGTCCATCTAAGAGAGATAATCATGGTGTGCAAGGACAACTGCTTGTGGCACCTAGCTTTTCAAACTCTAGGGAAACTGAGATTTACTGAGCTGTCAATCATTCTGGATTTGATTGAAAAGCATGGGATGAACAATGAAAGCCTTTATAATGACTTGAAGATGGACCAGAATAAAAGATTGCCTGAGGTTATATCCAAGCCAAGGACAATAATTTACCAAAGCCTATCTCAAGACAGTAGTATTGACCAACTAGTAATTCCCTCAGACCTGTTAATGAAGAACAATGCAAAGATCAACCAGGTGCTGCAAATGCTGAGAGCTAAGAGAGGAGCTAGGACAGCTGAGGAACTAGAGATGATTCGAACTCTACAATCTTTTCTGATTCATGGAGTCATTCCTGAGTCTGTCAAAGAAAAGAGCAAAAAGAAGGAAGGGGAGGATGATGATGAGGAGAAAACCTATGAAAGGAGATCTCAGACAAGGAGAAATAAGGATGGATCTAGTGAGAGCAGCAGGAGCAAACATCAAAAGAAATCAAAAGATGCTGGTGATGACAAGAGGGACTCAAAAGGAACAAAGGAAACAACCAGGAAAACAAGAAGTGGAATTCAGCAAGTCAAGGACATTGCCAGCAGTACTTTAACCACAACACAAGACTCTAAGTCTAGGGTGGGTACTGTTAGCAATGATCCTCCAAAATCATTATCCATGACTTCTGAACCTGAATTGCCACAGAAGAAAGATGAAGCCACTAAAGTAATTTCAAGAAAACACTTCCACAAAGTTACAGCTAGTGGAGTGTTACAGTGGATGAAGGGGAAAGGAATGAAGCTACTTCCAAGTGATGTGGCACTGAAGACTAATTCTCCTTGTTCCAGAAAGGTATCTCTTGTGAAGCATTTGAAGATCAAGAGTGTACCCAAAAGGATAAGGATAACAAAGAAGACTGGAAAACTCACAAATGTTATTGGCATCAATGTGCTTCCACTAGATGAGGACTATGATGAAGATGCCTTAGCATTTTTGAGGGCTCAAAGGATCTTTGAAGTCAAAGTGAAGTTGAATCATCTAGAGATCAAGTACACTGATGGAAGAGAAAGAATAATGAAGCAAGGGGGATGGCAACATTTTGACACCTATGAGCAAGAAAGAATCAATGCCTTGTTAAATTTTGAAGAAAAGGAAGAAAGGTTGTGGAAAACAGAGATTGCCAGATTCATGAAAATGCACTCTGAATATAAAGAAAATCTAAAGAAGCTGAATGAAGAAAAGAGGTGTGAGAAAGAAAAGGAGATGGCTGAGATGGAAGAAAGAGCAAAGGAGCTAAGGAAGAAAGGGCTGTGCAGGGTAAAGCAAAATCCTTATACTGTTGAGTACAAAAATCATTATGGAGGAATAAGCAAGATAAGGATGGAGTTCATACATTCATATGTGGAAAGTGCCCTCAGAACAGCAGCTGAAGATCTAAAAGATTCTCCTCTCATTGAAGAACTGATTGCAAGGGATGAAATTTTACTGGCCATCTCTGAAATAAAGAAGAATGAAGAAATAACGAAGAAGAAAGTCTATGATGATTTCTTAGAGAAACAATTGGAAACTGAAGCTATGTAGCTCAAGGAGAAATTCTGTAAGACCAAATTTCCAAGTTCTGTTCTTAACTTTATCTTCTTTATACTTGTTCTTCTTTTTATGTTAGTTAGGCTTGTTATCAGACATGAAATTGTGCCTAAGGGTCTTACTCACAATTTGGGGGAGATTGTTAGGCTCAAGACATGTCTGAACACCACTATTAACAAGCCTACACTTTGTGACTATGTCACATTACATGACCTAGTGAGTTCTATCACTGGGATGTAGTATAGGTCTCTAAATGTACTTGTCTTGTTCTCATGAACATTAGCTTGACCATGTATGCTCAGAGTTATAATGAGCTTAGTAAAGTTTCTTGCATCTGGATTGTATATAGGCCATTGAATAATTATCCTGGTAGAAGTTCAGAAGTGTTCATGCAGCAGGATAGAGATAAATAAGGTTATGAAGAAATAAGTTGCAGAAATTTGTCTAAGGCATTATATAGCAAAGTCAGAAGAAAGCTATGTCGTGAAGTCACCAATATCCATGTCGTGAAGTACTATATCGCATAGTCCATTTTGTACTATGTCGAGAAGTCCTCAAGACACATGTCGTGAAGTGTTGAAGTCAGCAAAGTCAAAGAAGCCTAGATCGTGAAGTCCTCAGAATCCCTATGTCGCATAGTCTTCAAATGACCTATGTCGCATAGTCTTCAAATGACCTATGTCGCAAAGTCTTCAAAGGCTATATCGCGAAGTCCTCACAAGTGAGATCGCGAAGTCAGGAATGAAGTGGAGTTCACGATATCAATACTTAGCCGTTTACAACAAGACAAATCAAGGTACAGAATCAAGAATCAAAAGAGACAAATACTGAAGCATTTGTTCTGGCAAGGTGGTCCAAAGAACAGATGGCAAATCTACAGCTAAACTTGGAGAGAAAGATAAGAGACAAGCAGCTACAGAAACGGGAAAGACTCCGAAAAGCAGGTGGTCCTTCCTGACACAGTTAACGTCTTATGGCAGGACAAGTTGGACTTTCAGCAAGGGGTAACTGTGTAAAAATAGGTGTGTGCACTAGTTTGTATAGGGCTTATATATATCATGCACATCCTATTGTTAGCTGTAAGAGAGATACACATAGTTATTTGCTAAGCTCTTTTCTCTGTAAGCAAGCAAGTTCAAACTGTTCTTGTTTAGAAGCCAGAAATTCTATTGTGAATTTCTTGGAAAGCTGTAGTATTTAATTTGCTTATACAAAGTAGATTAAAGTGATTGTGTGTGTTATTTACTTTCTGCATATTACATATCATAATCATATACAGTCTGTTACTTAGTTTTCAAGAATCGAAAAATATATCAAACTATCCATTCACCCCCCCCCCCCTGTCTAGTTTCTAGTAGTATTCATTTCTAACAATATATATATATATATATATATATGCGTGTGTGGAGGGGGTAGATATGTTATTTGGTTGTTTTGGTAGAATTTTTATTCTTGTGGCCAGGATGGGGCAAAAAATATAGGATATTTATGAGAAATTTCAAAAATTGGGTTCTTTATTTGTACTTTGTAAATTTAAATAATATTTTTTAAATAAAATAAACTATCAAAATGCATTATAAATAACAAATGCAATCCGATAAATTCACTTAAAAGATCGTTATTCTTACAATTTTTTGTTGAATTTTAATATATATATATATATATATATATATATATATATATATATATATATATATATACTAGTTTAAAACCCGTGCGATGCACGGATTATTATTAATAATTATTTTTATTATTTTTATTATTTATGTTTTAATATTCTATTAATCTGCATTTGCTAAAAAAAATAAGTAGGTGTGTTAAACTTTTTTAAATAATTAAAAGTATTAAAATAGATTTTAAAATAAATTAATAACTGTTTGCCCGTGATATTTTTGGAAAAGGAGGGGTCTTAGTAAGGAAAAATAGAAAAAGTAACATGTTTTAGCTGAAAAGCTAAATGTCCGTAATTAAAAGTATTTAAATAGGCTTCACAATAAATAAGTAAGGATTTGTCCGGAATATTTTTGAAAAATGAGGGGTTTAGTAAAGAAAAATTAGAAAGAGTAACATGTTTTAGTTGAAAAAGGTAATTGCCCATGATTTTTTTAGAAAAAGAGAAGATTTTGTTAGAAAATATAATGTATTTTAGCTAAAAAGGTAGTTGGTTATAAAACTGTTATTATTTAATAATAAGTTTTTTAGAAAATGAAAAAATAGAAAAAGTAACATAATTAAAAGTATTAAAATAGATTTTAAAATAAATAAGGATTTGTCCGTGATATTTTTGGAAAATGAGGGATTTTAGTAAGAAAAAATAGAAAGAGTAACATGTTTTTGTTAAAAAAGATAACCGCTCGTGTTTTTTTTAGAAAAAGAGAGGATTTTGTAAGAAAAAATAATAATAAAAGGTAATGTATTTTAGCTGAAAATGTAATTGGTTATAAATAATGTTATTATTTAGTGATAGTTTTAAAACAAAAAATAAGTAAGGGTAATTAAGTAAAATCATTAAGTACTGACTGTTCGTCTATCCGACTACCAACCTTTTAATGTTTCGTCTTTAATAATATAGCTTAAAACCCGTACGATGCACGGGTTGTTTTTAATAATTGTTAATTTTATTATTAATATTTTAAATTTTATTAATTGCATTTAGTAAAAAAAATTAGTAGGCGTGTTAAACATTTTAAAATAATTAAAAGTATTAAAATGAATTTTAAAATAAATAAGTAACGGGTTGTCCGTGATATTTTGGAAAAAGAGGGGTTTTAGTAATAAAAATAGAAAGTAACGTGTTTTCGTTGAATTTTAAAATATAAAAGTAACGATTTGACTGTAATATTTTTGAAAAAAGAGGGGGTTTAGTAAGAAAAATAGAAAATGTGACATGTTTTAGTTGAAAAATGTAATTGTCAAATAAAAGTATTAAAATAGATTTTAAAGTAAATATGTAAGGATTTTCTCGTGATATATTTGAAAAATGAAGGATTTTAGCAAATGAAATAGAAAAAATAACATGTTTTAGCTGAAAAGGAAATTGCCCCTGATTTTTTAAGAAAAAAATGGTAATATAATTTAATTGAAAGATTAACTGATTATAATAATTAAATAAACAATTAAATAAGACAAATATCGTATCAAAAAATTGGTACAAAAAAACAGGTACCAAAATCTTTCAATGTTTCATCTTTGATAATATAGTATATAGATAGAGAGATATATTCATAATATTAGTATTTTATGCTACTAAATGGAATAACCCGTGATAATTTTGAGGTTTTAGTTAAGAGAAATATTAGTTAGAAAATATAAAAAATATATATATGTTTTGGAAAAAAAGCTAACCGGTTAGTCATTAATAATTATAATATTATTATTTTATTTTATTAAATAGAACTATTCGTGATATTTTTGGAAAATTAGAGGTTTTATTTAGAAAAAATAGAAAAGTAGAAATTTTAGTTAGAAAATATAAAAAAGAATATACACTTTGGCTAAAAATGGTAATGAGTTATTTATTAGCAATTATAACCTTATTATGTTATTTTATTAAATGAAACTGTCTGTGATATTTTTGGAAAATGAGATGTTTTAGTTAGGAAAAATATATAAGATATTTTATATACTAATTTTAATATTTTATCTAACGGTTCTCAATGATTTGATCAAAAATATCTAACGGCTATGAATGGAGTGACCAGACTACAAAAACTTTCATGACCAGACTACAAAACTTTCAATGTTTCGTCTTTAATATAATAGTATATAAAAAAAATATGTTTTGGAAAAAAAAGCTAATCGGTTAGTCATTAAGAAATTATAATATTATTATTTTATTTTATTAAATAGAACTATTCGTGATATTTTAGGAAAATTAGAGGTTTTATTTAGAAAAAATAGAAAAATAGAAATTTTAGTTAGAAAATATAAAAAAGAATATACACTTTGGCTAAAAATGGTAATGAGTTATTTATTAGCAATTTTAACCTTAATATGTTTTTTTATTAAATGAAACTGTCTGCGATATTTTTGGAAAATGAGATGTTTTAGTTAGGAAAAATATAAAAGATATTCTATATACTAATTTTAATATTTTATCTAACGGTTCTCAATGATTTGATCAAAAATATTTAACGGCTATGAATGGAGTGACCAGACTACAAAACTTTCAATGTTTCGTTTTTAATATAATAGTATATATATATATATATATAGCCCCTTCTCATCAATGGACTCCTGACGTATATGAAGGAGTGCGGTTCGTTCGATACATTTCTACATCTCTGAGATGTTTGGATTTTTCAAAACTCCATGGACATGCAGAAGAGAAATGTTATCCACACTCGGTTCAAGACAAAACTTTGACTTGTTTCAATTAACAATTAAGGTGAAACAGGGTCAGGAACGACGAATCTCTTTATGATAAACAAATCCATTTTGCAAGTTCGTTATTACGGGTAGTTCCTACAAAGGATTAGACTAATGACGTATACAATACTTGAATTCTCGGTGTAGATGCTACATAGTTGGTTCTCATCCTTCAGAGACTACGAGTATAATAGGAGCATCCGTCGACAAAGGTATTATTATCATTTCACATACTTAATACCAAGAAACAAACATGGCCTAGGGGTATAATCGGTGTCTGAAAAATTGATGCACTGACGTGGTAAGTTGGCCGCGGAAAGAGGAGACAGACGTGACCCTCGTTTTTTCGAGGTAGACAATATAATATTCACGCATCTATGTAAACATGCTATTTCGCATTTCTGGTATGTTTAAGTACCATTTATGCAGAAATGGTACATTGGCGTTGAGTTATTAAAAATGGTAAAGGACTAATTTGTAATGTTTAATGTTAACTGTGTTAAGTAATCTTAAGATATCAAAGTAAGATTCAATAAAATTTTATGTTATTCAACAAACCGGAAATGTTACACACGACCTAATTTGATCGCAGCATAGTATATTAAAAAAAAAGAGCTTTTTTCATAAATACCCACCCCTAAAATCTTTTTTTCAAAAATACTATGTTTTTTTTGAACTTTTTGAAAAAATACCAACTTTTTGAAAATATTTTCAAAAATACGGTCTGCAACTAGATGTAACCAGCTGCAACCTAAAAGTATTTTCAAAAATATGGTGCAACCAGATGCAACCAGATATGCAACTTATAAAAATTTAATAATTAGAATATCTTAGGTTGCAGAACAAGTTGCATAATGTTGCATAACAAATTTGTATTTAGCAAAATCAACTAAAATCATTACAAAAGATAACCAAAACACAATTAAGTCATACTTGCAACTGAAATCAACCAAAATAAAACAATATGCAACATTAACATTTGAATATATAAATAGTGGTTGCAACTTCTGCAACCATGTTTACAACTTCTGATAGGTGCCCCTGTGGGGCCGATTACACATAAAAAATCAGAAGCAACCACAATCAACTTCGAGCTAACCCATAGCAACTCGAAGCAATCCATAGCAACTCATGGCAATCCATGGCAACCCAAAAAACAACCTTTGTATTGTTATATATACACACATATATGTATGTATATAACTCTGTTATATAACTTCATTTTAATTAGATCTGAATTGACGAGTCAATTGAAAAAAAAAACAGAAATCGAAGAATGAGACATAGATGGAGAAATAAGTGGAAAAGATGAAGAAAATAAGTGAAAAAAGATTAGATACAAACAATTTATCATCGATGACGATGATACAGATGAAAGCCAGCAAGGTTCATGGGATATATGATAAGATAGTTGTTGTGAGTAGGGCTGATCGCGGTCCGGTTTGATTCGGGTTAGATATCAAACCGGAACCAAACCGTAAAATAGCGGTTCTTCAAAAAATCAAACCAAACCGTAACCCGTAAACCAACAAAACCAAACCATTCGGTTTGGTTTTAGTCGGTTCGGATTAACGAATTTTGACGGTTCTCGACAAAATTTGGTTAACAAAATTATAAAATAAAATAATACATTTTCGATTTAAATTTTCCTAGATAGTTTGATTAGTAAAATTAGGAAATAAAAATACTTATGAAATTCAAAATTTCCTTCTTTAAATGTGCATACATAATAAAAATTATTCCTACATAACAAAGTATTAATTGCAAACGACTAACGTTCAATTTAGTTATAACAATGAAATATTGGATACAAAAAGTAATATAAAATTTGTGATTTAAGTATATATATAAAAGTAATATAAAATTTGTGAAATATTGGATACAAAAAGTAATATATATATATATATATATATATATATATATATATATATATAAGTATATAGATGCGGTTCGGATCGAGAGTGGGTTGAGTTCTTGTCAACCCGAAACCAACCCACGATCCGCGGTTTTTTAAAGTAGTTGAACCGAAACCGCGAACCACACTTTGATTTCGGTTCGGATCGGTTCAAAATCGGATTGGTTTTTGCGGATTATGCGGTTTAACCCGAACCGTGATCACCCCTAGTTGTGAGTATAATAAAGGAACAAACGTATTTTTGCAAAACTTTAACAAGAAACCGTATAATTGCAATAAAAAGAATAAGAACGTAAATTTGAAAAAAATTAAAGAAAAAACAGTAAATTTGCCAATTACCCTAAAAAAAATGAGAGTCAAACGAAATGAAAGTCGTTCGGTCCTGCAAAGAGGACATTCCACACTCCACATATTCTAAATCTTGTTCTCTTCTGGTCGTATTAAATAATTTTTTTATCGGTATTTTACTCCTCGCTAAGCTTGTCGTCAATTGTTGTGCAGCTTGTGCTTATACAATAATTAGGGCTGTCAAACGGATAATTCGGATACGGATCTGCCTGTATTCGAATCTGAATCCGAAAATCTGAATTCGTATCCGGATCCGTATCCGAATTCGAAAATATTTAAATAAAAATATCCGAATCCGCCGGATACTATCCGGATACGGATAATATCCGAATCCGAATTTCAGTCAGAATTTTTTAGTTTTTATATTAAATTTTAATTCAAAAAAATTGAAAAAATAATAAATTTTTTAATTTTTTTTTTAAAAAAAAAGTAAACTAAACTAAAACTTAAATTTATTAAAGTCTATTTTATTTTTTTCAAAAATTTACTTTTTAGTATAATTTTATTTATTTTAAAATATTAAATTTGTAATATATATATATATATATATATATATGTTTACAATTATCTACAACTTATATAAATATATTGTTTAATGATTAAATTATATATATATATATATATTCTGTAAACTTAAAATATAATTTCTAAATAATATGTAACTATATATATAATATTATTTATTTATCATATTTATTTAATTTCGGATTCGGATATTACCGGATACGGATGCGCCTATATCCATATTCGTATCCGCAACTACCGAATTCGAATACGGATAATATCCGCTTTATTTCGGATACGGATAAAATCCGCTTTATTCCGGATACGAATACAAATATTTCGGACGGATATCGGATTTTTCGGATTTTTTTGACAGCCCTAACAATAATTCACCATACTTTGATAATTTAAATCATAACTTTATTAAACATATAAAAAATATATTAAAATTTCATCTACCTACTAGTTATAATGATTCTACTAAAGTTTCATAATCAAACTTCCAACTAACAAGTATTTCATAATTCACGACATTTTTTTAAATTTTAACGATGTTTTTTAAATTCATAGGTGGATTTACATTGTGTCAACTTTTTTTAAAATAAAAACGCTGATCTATATTTAGCTGTGTTTGGTCAACCATTTGTTCACAGAAAATTTTAGTTAAAATTTATTTCTGGTAAACTTTAGAATTTAGATATTTCCACGAAATTTTTTAAATGAAAATATGATTATACTTATCGATCGCCGGCAATGGGGACCCATCATATAAAAGTGAATGAACGATTGCGATTTGTGCAGTAACGGAATTTCCATGGTGATTCCCAGCCTCACAAGGATCCAACTAGGACGTGCTTGATAATGTATTCATGATATGTATTTTGCGAAAATATTAGGGGTATAATCGTCATGCAAAAAGTTTATGCACTGACGTGGCAAGTTGGCCGGGGAAACAGGAGACAGAGGTGACCCTCGTTTTTTCGGGTAGACACCCCCTGCACACTACTACCTCCGTCCCGTTTTCATATTTTACGGTTAAATTGATCAAATTTTGATCAAATATTATATATATATATATAATATAAATAAAAATTATAATAAAAATTATATCATAGTTAAATTAATCAAATTTTGATCAAATATTACATATATAATATAAATAAAAATTATTATAAAAATTATATCATTAGAAAGTACAATTAATCTACTTTAATAAGTATTTTTCAGATAATGTAAATTATATAATGAGAACACGTAAATATTAGTTAAAAATTAATTAATTTGACAGCTGAAAATCAAAACATGACAACTAATTAGGGACGGAGGAAATATAATATTCATGTATCTATGTAAATATATGGAACAAGTTTTCATTTATTTTTAATATTTTTCTATTTTCATTTAAGTAATTTTTTATTATATATAGTAATAAGTTAGATTAAAGTTTCGTGAAAATAGTAAATTAAAAATTAAATTATATATGACTGATGGGATTTGTATTTTATATTTGTTTGTATATTTAATAAGAATGATAAAAATATTTGATTATAATATATTGTTTAGATGACGTGATTATTTCATATGTTTAAAAATACTTTCATATCAAAATTTAAGATATTTTTAAGTATTTTTCTTTTTGACAAAAAATATTTTTAAGTATTAGATATACCAGTTCTCGCATATTAATTTAGCATAATTCCCCGAACTCATGATTTTCGAGGAGATGTTTGAACGTGTGAACCACTTAAATTACTCCCATCGTCCCATTATATATGTTACTTTTGAAAAATTATTTATCTCATTTTATATGTCACTCACTTCTTTCAATATAAAGGATAGTTTTCCAAAATTACCTCTACATTAATTGTTTTTAATATGTGTGATTTTTATAAAAGATACATGTAAAATGGATGGAGCAAGTATTGTATTTGGACAGATATATCAAATTTGGAATAAGGACGTGGCTCGATTATCAGAAAGATATTCGATATTTAATCTGAATTCCCACCTATAGAGTTGCTGCTTTTTTTTATACTAATCAAAAGGATAAACTAAAATTTTATATTCTTTCTTTTATATATGATCCTTGACTTTTTGTACATACTAGCTTATAGCCCGTGCGATGCACGGTTACTTAAATTTTATTTATAATTATTTTGTTTATAATTATATTTTTATTATCCATGCAACACACGATTGTTTTTTAAATATTTATAATTATATTTATTTATGAATATTTAAAAGTTATTAGTTTACATAATTAAATTATTGTTAAAAAAGATTTAGCCAAAAAAATTATAGTTAAAAATTTGATATTTATTATAAATAAAGAATTTTTTTTCATTTTTTTTCTTGCAAACATAGGTTATTTTATAATATTTTTTGTAAAGTACGATTTTTCAGAAAAGTACTATACTAATTGATTAAGAAACTTTTAAAGTTTCGAATTTAATAATTTACAATGTATGTATGTTAAAAAAGTTTGGTCTCTGTTGTAGCTGAGTCTAAAATTTCAAAATACGGTTTTTTTTAATATGAATATAGTCCTGCTAACAATGAAATTAGGTATCCATGAGTTCTTATAAAACAAAATCAGTATTTACGTATAATTTATTATTTAATAATAAATAATATTTGATTAGTTATGATCTAAAACTTAATAAAATAGGATTTAAAATATGCACAATTTTATAAAATTTTATCCTCGTATTATTATATTCTTTGTTGATTTGAATTTTTCTTAGATTGATTTTAATTTTTGAACATAGATTTCTAAATTTAAAATAGTTAGAAAAAAGTAATTAAATTGATGTTAAAATAATGATGACATAATAATTATTAATAGAATTTAAATATTCACTTTACTAATTTGAACTTTATCTTGTGTTTTAAAAATCATATTTTGACGATTTTATACCCCACATGAAGATGGTTTAACAATTTTTATCTAACCGGAATTGTCCATGAAAGAGAAAAGAAAGTCACGAATTTTTTACATGGAGAATTCTATTCAATATAGAAAACTTATTTATATTTGGTTTAAATTATCAAAATACACCTTTTAGAATTTAAATATAATCCTATTATTAATAAAATACACTTTTTAAATATTTGATCTAACGATTTTCATTTATCTAGTTAAGATCTAATGGTCCTTATTAATTTGGTTGTTTACGACCAAAATTTTGGATTAAAAAACGGCGCCAAATGTTGTGGATTAAAAAACGTGCTTGTGTAATTAATGCTAATGTTTAATGAGTTTCGAGCTTTAATGGCTGCACTCGTGTATCCGGACTAAATTGGTCCTCACAAGATGCCTACGTATCTCAAATCGTTATTGAGAATCAAGCCAAAGACGTAGTTCTGATTGTAGGATCATGGACCTTATATAGGCGTCTGGGGCCTAGTATTTATGGTATGTTTAGAAGTCTTAGCGAATAAGTCTCCTTTTTGATATTGGATAAGCATTGTATTGCTTGCAGGATAAGTCTTTTCCTTGTTGATAAAGGCTATGACTCATTAATTGCCTTTAATTGGGATTCTGGATCCTCCTTTGGCCAATTTGCCATAATTTGGGCTCTTTTAATGAGCTGTATATTTTCCCTTTTCATTAATTACGAAATTAATGAATAATTAGGGATTTGGGCATTAAATATCAAGTCTTTTCATGGACCGTCAATTATATTTCTATAATTACGTTTCTGACCATATCAATTAGATATAAGGATTTAATATAATAAGGAAATCAAGTATATACTAATATAAGTATCTTACTAACTGTTTTTACTTTTAATGTTTCAGTTTTATTTACAGTGTATATAAAATTTTAAAATACATTATTACTTAAAAATTATTAAACAGAATAAAAATTATGTTATGATTATATAAAATTTTATTCTCATATTATTATATTCTTTATCGATTTGAATTTGTTCTTAATTAATTTTGATACTTTTTTTGAAAGAAACATAAAATTTCTCTATATTTAAAAGAATTAGTGGAAAATAAATAAATTGGTGCTACAATAATAAAAAAATATTTATTAAAATTTAGATACACACTTTACTATTTGGGTTCTATCCTCAGTTTTAGAAATTGAATTTTGACGATTTTACAACTCATGCGAAACTAACGAAATTATTTTTAAATTAATGATGGTTTAATAATTATTATCTAATTTGACCAGTTGACCTATTCATAAAATAAACTGAAAAGAAAAGATGGTTAAGAAGTTTTACATAAAGAATTCAATTCAATATAGAAAATCAATTTATAATTGGTTTAAATTATCAAAGCACACTTCTTAGTATTTAAATATAATCCTACCTTTAATCAAATACACATTTTAATATAAGTATTATATTCAAAATTATCGTTTCTGAATATAAAATCCTCAATATTTTAATAATATTTTGATATTATCCTTTTATATTTGTTATATGTAAAATAATATAATTATAATTTGGATTAATCAAATTGTTATGTTCCTTGAGAAAAAAAAGTGTTTAAATTTATTCATGTACATGACTTCTCCTAAGTCTGTTATAACGTAGGGTCCACGTGTATCATTGTAATCGATATGAATTGTTATCTTGATATTTGGTTTAACAATTATTATCTAAGTGGAACTATACATAAATATTTGGTTTAACAATTATTATCTAAGTGGAACTATACATAAATTCAAGAGAAAAGATATTTAAGAATTTGTACATAGAAAAATTTTAAATTATCAAAATACACTTTTTAGTATTTAAATATAATTCTATTATTAATCAGATACACTTTTTAATATTAGATCTAACAATTCTCATCGATCTATTTAAGATCTAACTATGATTATTAATTTGGTCGTAATCGTACACGGACGATCGATTTTAATTTTTTCTTAAATTGGTTTTAATATTTTATTGAAATAAACATAGAATTTAAAATTTAAAAAAAATTAGGAAAAAAAATTAAATTGGTGATACAATAATAAAAATATATTTATTAAAATTTAGATAATAACTTTACTGTTTGGGCTATATCTTGAGTTTTAGACAACATATTTTAACGATTTTACGGCCTACGCGAAGCTTACAAAATTATCTTTAATTTAATGATGGTTTAATAATTATTATCTAACTGAAACTATCCATAAACTAAAGAGAAAAGATAATTACGAATTTTTATATAAAGATTTCTATTCAATATAGAAAACCTATTTATAATTGGTTTAAATTATCAAAATACATCTTTTAGTATTTAAATACTATCCTATTAAAAATCAAATACAATTTTTAATATTATATCTGACGGTTCTCATCGATTTGAAGATTTATAGTTTTATAATCCAACAGATCGTATACTTTTGGTAGTACAGTGATCAACCAAAGTTTTGGATAAGATCTCCCTTCCCTTACGCTTATTATATATAAGGAGTTAATTTCAAGTATTTTTATCGGGTACTTAAAATTATTTTATGTTTAAATTTTCTTTTTCTAGATAAAAATATATAAGAGATAGTTTAATTTAAATGAAAAAAAAATTAAAAATAACAATTTTAAGTACTCAGTTAAATTACTTTGAAATATGTGCAAAAAATCAAGGATCTTATAAAAAAAATTATAAAAAAAATGAAGAAAGTAATCAAGTAGCCAATAAGTTATTACCACATTTACTTATTATATTTTAGCAAGTATAAGTATGGACTAATAAAAGTCGTCACTCATCCATGATATGTCATAGGTGCTTAACTGCTTGACAATAATGTTTGATTATATTTAAAAAATATTTAATATTCAATTTGACTAGAAAAACAAAAGATACATTCATTAGTTTAATTGCAATGGTAATGCTAGCTTTATTCAGCGGTGGGAAAAAAAAATTGGCTTAAAATTGTCAGAGTAGAATTGGTTAGATTTTCATCTATAAATTTAAATAAGAAAAATACTAGAAGACCCAAAAATTATTACAAAAAATGTTCTCAAATGTTTATGTCATGTTAAAATGGTAATTTTTATAATAATAATAAGACACTCCGTGTGCATAAATATGCGTGCACGAATTAAAATACACCATCATATCATTTTGTAAAAAATTTGTGAACAAATTTGGGGTACACACTACTCAATAAATAAAATTGACAATAGTCTTACAAGATATCAAACTATAATTTTTAAAATAGTCTAATAAAATATCAAAATATAATTTTTAAAATCAATACATGATCGGAGATATTACCATATAATTTGGATTCTCATCCAGATTATAAAGTTTTTCGTAGTGGATTTTATTTAAACTTAAGCATTTACATTGCACATTTAATTTTAATGTATAGTTTCAAACCGGCTTGGATTTGATTCTTTTATATTAATTGATATCTTTATTATATTCGGATCATCTCGATTAAATATCAAGAAGGATTCAACTGAAATTTTAATAAATTTGTTTGAATTTAAAATTTTAAGAGTATTGAATTTGGATTTTAAAATTTTACTAAAATTTGATAATATTCTATATATGCTTTGAAATGTCCTCTTAGATTTGAATATATTCGATCAAGATTTCGAAATATCTCTTAAAATTTAGCTGATTTAATTTAGATTTAAAGAATCCATAAAATCTAATAGTATACAAAAATTCATAACATGTTTTCTAAATTTAATAAAAAGATTACTATATTTCCTAATATATTTTATAAATTTGAAAATTCAGCTCAAATCAATAAAATTTTGACAATTTTCAAAAAATTAATCTTAAATCCGCACTTAAATCTATCAAATTTTATGTCAGCTCTACAAGATTAGACATCATTGATGCGAAATTTTGAGTAAAATTAAAATTAATAACAATTTTATAGAATTTATAAGTTATTAATATTCATTAAAATTTGAATTAATGCTTTCTCGTAAATTTTTCGTATTTGCTACACACAAAGAAGTTCCAGATTAATAGAAATATAGAACGTGGGAAATCATATTAAAACATTGTTACATATTCCTGAAAAATTTAAAATCTCAAGCGAATTAAATTTTTGTGCTCAATAATAATTGAGAAAAAAACGTTGAAAAGAGTTATCGATACTGTTAATTTCAAACCAACAAATAAGAAAGAGATTTTGAAAATAAAATACAGTGTTAGCATAACAAAAGATTAAAGAGTACGTTAGGAGTAATGCAAAATTATCTTCATTAAACACATTTCCTCACTTGTGTAGTTCTTTAAAACCACCTGGGGAAAAAAAAATTGTAGTACTCATATTATGACCATAAAAAACTTTACATACTTGAGCATAATTAATTTTTACCCGTAAATAGTGCCCCTAAATTTTCTTTTTCTGTGCCTATACATATATTTGAATTTTTCTTACTCCTTTATGTTTAAAAAAATATGTGCCCCTGAAATTTTAATATTTTTAGTGCTCTCGTTCAATAGCATAAGCGACTTAATCTTAGTGCACATAAACAAAAAAAGAGATGAAGAAAATTGCTTAAAAAAACAAAATAGAGATGAAGTAGTAAAAGCAAGTCCAACTGTCATAATTTTTTCTAAGTTAAAATTTAGGTAATTTAATCCAAAATAACATTATAATAGGGTGTTAGTGATTCACTAAAACACTAGAAACCTCTAATCATTCTCTACTTTTTGAAAATCATTAGTTATTCTTAATTTAATTACTAGTTATTACTAACTTTATTTTTATAATAACAAAATGATTTATCTCCGGTCAATTTTCT
The DNA here is from genome assembly GCA_030848705.1 of Heracleum sosnowskyi. Lineage (NCBI taxonomy): Eukaryota > Viridiplantae > Streptophyta > Magnoliopsida > Apiales > Apiaceae > Heracleum > Heracleum sosnowskyi. The sequence continues at coordinate 19,804,062 of CM061237.1, forward strand.
CAGCCCCTCCATGAATTAGGTGGACTCTTAGGATGTGTTGGTTTATAGTTGGAATAGAGGAAAACATACATGTGACTCTTAAGATGTGTTGGTTTATAGTTGGAATAGAGAAAAACATATCATTGAGCAGTTTGAATTTGCAATTGAACGAGATGTGGCGGCGTAACTTGTTGCCCGTTTACCTCGCACATTTGTTTCTTATAAATAAAATACTTATTAACTTGTTTCTATTTAATTTTTAATTTATTATTATAATAATTAAAAATAGATATAGAGATTATTGTCGAAATTAATTTACAAAATTATGTCCTTAAATCATTTAAAATTATTATTTTCTAATATTTATTAGGGACCAATTAAAACAGATTGGATTTGCTCTAATCAAGTTTTTGGTTGGTTTGTTCGGAGGAAGACGAAACTATTAAACTAACGTTGGAAGTTGGAACTAAACGTCTTCCTTTTGTGTGTACTTTTATCTCATTACACATCTACATACATTAACATAAAATATTATTACACCTCCGTACTAAAACAAGACTTACAAACAGTACATATCATTTGTATATATAGTTACTACAACAACTACTCCTCTCTCTCTCTCCCTCTCTCACTCTCCATACATACAAGTACAACCCCAACACTTCTCGTTTCTCGGTCCATTCCCGAATATCAAGAATTTCATTCCTCTCAATTTTAACCCCCATCCTCCCTCTCACTTTTATTCTCTTTTTTAACCCCCCTTTAATATTTTTATTTAATTTTAATAATTTAACGCTCGCTCATTTTTTTCATATATAAATGTGTGTGAGAGAATTATGGAAATATTGGTCTGAATTGTGATGAACAGATCCATACAACCCAGAATTCACTTCATTTCCTTCAACAATAAAACCCCATGTGAGTATTCATGTATATTTATATTCCTGTGTCTATATATATATATATATATGGTGATTGCTTGCTTGAAATGTGTTTAATTTGATGTTAAATGTCTAATAACAAAACCCCATGTGAGTAAATTTATAATGGTTTTATTTTTAATGTGTGTTTTGGGGTGCTTTAATAATTGTTTACATGGCCTAGGGTTCATATATCTATGCATTATGTGCTTGATTATATAATGGGTTTGGATTGGGATTGATGTTGGATCCATTGTTATTAATTTATATTTATGTCTTTGTGCTGGATATTTTTGTATGTGTTTTTCTTCTGTTTTATTGATCTTGGTGGTTGTGTTTATGTTTCCTTGTGGTTAATTCATTTTTAAAATGTTGTTTTAGGTTTTGAATTCATGGGAAATTAGCACATTGCATAGGGATTATAAAAGGTGGTTTCTTGAGTGGGGTTACATGGGTTAAACTCAAGAAATCATGGGTAGCTTCCGTGATGAAGGCAACGAATCTCCATATTTTGATGCTAAGGATGAAATTGCTTCTTCGTTGTCTGATTCGGGGTCGGATATTTGTGAATCTAGCCATAACAGTGAAGTTGGAGCTTCCAGTAGCCATCAGTATGATGTCTGGGTCAAGGGACCGTTAAGTGTGCGAAAACGTCGTTGTGCATTCTCAAGACTCATGGGATTAAGCTTAGATGGTATGGAGTCTTGTTCTGATACAGTTGATGGTGGCTGCTTAAGACGACAGGGTAGTGCTGCTGTGTTGAGAAATGAATTTTTTGAAGATGAAGTTTCTTCTAGCCGGTCCTTTGTGACTACCTTGTCCCATGATGATTTGGATTTGTCGAGAGAATTGAGTTTAAAAGAAAATTTCATGTATCGAGCTGCAAATGGTACTGATAGTTTGGGTCATGAGCAGTTAATACCAATTGGGAATAGAGTGCCTTCTCCACCCGTTAACTCGGTTCAGCAAAGATTAAAACAAAAAATTAGGGAGTCATTAGTTGAGCAACACACGCAGCAAAAAGCTGAGGTTGCTGAAAATATTATGAAGACGGGGAACAGGGTCAAAAGTAGGTGGGTGAGTAGATTCCGTTCCTTTTCGTGTATGGCAAATAGGAAAGAAACAGCTGAGAGTTTATTGCAAAATAGTCCCAACTCAATTCTGAGAAAGAGGGTTCAGAGAGTAAAGGTTCACCACAGCAAAAAACACTTAAAGGAGCTATCAGCTCTTTTTGTCGGGCAAGATATACAGGCACATGCTGGTTCAATATTGACTATGAAATTCAGTCCTGATGGTCAATACCTTGCTAGTGCTGGTGAAGATGGGATTGTTCGTGTGTGGCAAATTGTGGAAGATGAGAGATCAAATGAAGTCGATATTCCAGATATTGACCCGTCCTGCATATACTTTACCGTAAATCATCTATCTGAATTGAATCCTTTAACGGCCGAGCAAGAAAAAATCAGTAGATTAAAGAGACTGAGGAAAACTGCAGATTCGGCTTGTATCATTTTTCCACCAGTGGTGTTTCGGATATCGGAGAAACCGCTGCACGAGTTTGGGGGACACACCGGAGAGATCTTGGACCTCTCATGGTCAAAGAATAATGTAAGTTAATTGAATTATTGGTATACATTTGTTTTGTATTTAAATAGAAATTAAAAGATTTCTCATTGTCATTGTTTCTGCTGTAGCATCTGATTTCTTCATCTGTTGATAAAACTGTTCATTTGTGGAAAGTAGGATATGACCAATGTCTTAAAGCTTTTCCACACAGTAATTACGGTGAGCATATTCATGTTTGCAGCATATCAGTAATTGTCTTAACACTTGTCAGGCCTGATAAAAGTTATAGTTGCTCATCAAATACTAAACTTGCATAGCAGTAGTAGTAGTACTAATAGCATCTATGTTTCGTTAATGAAATGCAGTGACTTGTGTTCAGTTCAACCCTGTCGATGATAATCAATTTATAAGTGGTTCAATTGATGGAAAAGTTCGCATCTGGGCAATTGATGGTTGTCAAATTGTTGATTGGACTGATGTGCGAGATCTAGTGACTGCTGTTTCTTATCGCCCTGATGGTCAGGTTTGGCATCTCTTTAACTCTTATCATCTATTATCTTAAAGGAGTCCTTAAGTTCACAAATGATGGATTTAACTAAAAGTTTTTGCTTGATATTATATAGGGCGGGATAATTGGCAATGTTTCAGGCAGCTGCAGATTTTTCAGTGTAACAGGTACTTATTCAGCCATCATAGATTTACTTTAGAAACAAAATTATTGTAGAGGCTTTTGCACTCTGCTGGACATAAATGTTGTTGCTGGTAATTTGGGTACATATTGGCGGAAACATTATATTATAGTTATGTAAAGCATCTGATTTACCTCCCAGAATACTAGTGAAAGTTCACATTTCAATATCTATTGGTTTTTAGAGGAAGAGAAACTGTTGGCATATTTTGCGTAGATGCAAAGTTGTTGATTGCTGGGTATATTACGCTCCTATAATCAAATTTTTTCTGTAATTTATCAGTATAGAAGGTCATTTGCAAGATATAGTCATGGCAGCCTATCTAAGGTCTTATGTATCCATGAAATAATTGTCGCTCCAGTGTCTGAAGATGAGTTGATGAACTTCTGTTTTAGTTCAACATGTCAATTTTTGGCTATTTTGACAAATTATTTGTTGGCATGGTGCATATATTTATTTTGTTTAAGTGTCAAAAGTATATTTAGTAGTACAAGTAAGGTTTCTGTTGCATTTATCGCCAATTAGCATCTTTCAATTTTTAGGGAGGAAAGAATAGGGTTTGATCAGTTAATTTACTTTTCTTCGAATCAGATGATCGTTTTCAACTGGAAGCTCAGATGTCCTTAAATAGTAAAAAGAAACCTAACAGCAAAAGGATAACCGGCTTTCAGGTAATCTTTATCTCCTAAAGGTGCTTGCCGTGCTGATATTTTTTTTCTTTTCCTGTAATAATTGTCTTAATAATAATGTGTCACTACAGTATTTCGACCAAGATCCAAGCAAAGTAATGGTTACTAGTGCGGATTCTCAAGTAAAAATACTTCAGGGGATGAACATAATTGGCAAGTTCAGGGGTAAGTCGATAGCTATTGGTAGCTCTTTTTTAGTTCTGATTCTAATGAGGTGAGAATTATATATGTAGCACACTAGGAATTGCATTAGCTGTTTGTGATACCTTTCTAACCGGCTAAGTTTGGGCAAGGAATCATTGAAATGAGAGTTATCTGGCTTGTTGCCATCAGATATGATATCAATTATTTTGATAAATACATTCTTATTTACTCTGTAGATCTAGCCTCTATGTTTTGTATTTTTAGTTTGTAATGTGAACCGTGTTTTATCTTCAGGAATGAAAAAAGGGGCAAATCAGTTATCTGCCTCTTTTACTTCAGATGGGAGGCACATCGTCTCAGCTTGTGATGATTCAAATGTATATTTATGGGACTCCAGCAATAAGGAAAAACCCTCTGCGTCCAAACCTAAAACCAGCAGGTCCTTTGAGTACTTCTCTAATGATGCCTCAGTGGCAATTCCTTGGTCCGGTTTGGGACCAGGGATCTCAAAAAATGAATGTAAATTACAGATTGTAGATGAGTGTTTAACGAGCAGGTTCTCTTTCTCGCCTTCTGCTTGTTTCTCCATGGGCCAAGGCTTTTTCGTTGAGCCTATACCGAAGGCATCTGCAACTTGGCCAGAAGAGAAACTTCCTGCAAGTCCTCGTGCTATACCATCTGCGCTATTTAAAACCCAATACAATTTTCTAAAAAAATCCTGCCAGAGCTCATCAAAAACTCATGCCTGGGGTCTGGTGCTTGTTACTGCAGGTTGGGATGGTAGAATAAGATCGTTCCACAACTATGGTCTACCGGTTACTCTCTAAAAGATCCACCTGGTGGGGTGCTTCCCTGTTTCAGGATTTGATCAATTGGTCATTTTGTTCTTATGGGCCAGCATAATAAGGGGTTGTTAGCAAAAGCGTTGATTAATTCAGTGCATGTGCAGTGTATATGCTACCTGAAAATTTAGAAAGTATTAGTTGACCCCTTTGTAGATTTTAGAGGAAATCAGCCAATAATTTACATACAGCTGAAGTTACCTTATCCGCATTGGGGACACTACTCATCCTAGTCCCATCTTTATTACGTTTTCTTGATAAGTTTAGCTCTTGGCAGCCAAAGAAAGAAACAGATTCGATGTGTTTCTGGGTGACTTTTTAAGATTCATATCTTTATTGTGGAGGTGCTGGTGGGGCCTTGTTGAGAACTTTGGCTGTTATCTACAGACAGAGTGCACAGCCAGTGGTTGATATTCGTCTTGGAGTAATTAGTAGGGCAAGTTTCTCATTGCATGGTTTTTTGGCCTAAGAGAATGATTGAGGTCCTTGTTTTCCATTTGATCCAAGGTGGGGGTCAGTTTGGGGTGAGCTATCAGAGGAGCCATAGCACCCCCATTTTATATCAAAACAAAGCTCCTCATCTGAGTAGCATGTTCTACTTGTGATCAATGTAAAAGCATCGGACTGCAGTCGCTGATAGCAGATACTAATGTGGCCCTGAGTATGTTCATGGTGGATCCAGAATAATACATTGATCTGGGACTGCCGTTGAACTGAATAGAATTAGGTTCTTTGATCTGTACTAGAATCTCGATTATTAGAGGATTCGTAGAATTACCAAATTTTGTATAGAACTAGTATAGAAATTTTCGTTTTGAAGTTGAAAGGTTAAGTAACTGTAGGGAATATAGTTGGAAAAAACATGCGACACTTTTAGTTGAAGTCTCGAGCCTTTTTACATACACTATTTCTACTTCCTGCTTTACTTGGGTTGCTATTGCTATCAGGGCCAAGCACTTGTACTGGTTTTTTAAACGAGTCTAGCCTGGGTTCAAACTGATGTTTCTTTTCCTGAGCTTGATCCTGTGCTGAACAAGCCTTTCAAGTTTCATTTTCACTTGTAATTTCGTTATCTTCAGCCAACATTTTCCTTTGCAGAGTTAAGAACAAGTCCGGGCCTAGATAAAAGAAAGAATATATGCAGATTTGAATTATATAGCAAACCTGCTAAGAAATGACGGAACTGGATAAATGCAAACTAGACTTTAGTCCCGACTAATCTTAAAATAAATAGAGGTTTTTCTTAAGATCTCGCTGAATTTTCGAACTTGGTGATTTTCTTATCAGTACTATAGCTATTTTGGGTAAAGGACACAGATATCCGTCGACAAGAATGATGATCTTAAAATTAGCAGTCTTCGTTACCGATTTATATATCCAGAAGTGTTCTTACTTCTTAAAGAGATATTTATCAATGACAAAAAAGAAGGAAAAAAAGATATATTCGTCAAAAGAATATTTTCTATGCTACCATTATATATATATTTAATATTTTTAAAGAGATATCAATCTTTAATGTTCTTAAAGAAATATTCGTTTCTAGAGGAATACTCTATTCAAAAATGCGTATCTTATAAAATTTAGTTTATCTTTTATATAAGTATTTATAAATGCAATCATTTGTAACGAGATACCCAATTTGCAAATCCGTAATCCAATTGTTAAAACCTTGCCACGACAAAGATGAGTCCTCCAATCCGCATGAGCTTCTAATAACCAGCACAACTTTCTTAGACGGGATAGAAAGGTGCTCCATGCATACATGGTACAAGAATCAGTTGTATAGTCATGGATCTTGCTTCATTTAGGGAAAGAAAGGTGTCTCCGTGAATATAAATAAGGCTCCGAAACAATTTTAATTTCTTTAATCATCAGCTTCAATGCCCGGAAAAAGGCATCAATTGTTTCAACATCACTCGTTTCATTCAAATAAATTGATGCTTTGGATTTGGTTTGGTTAAAGACATGAACGATTGCATGGTTTAGCATTGCTTTTGGGCGTGTGGTTAGAATTATCGGTCTTATTAATACATAAATCTTTGAAACATGCAACGATCAGTGGTTAGAATAGAATTCATATGCCATGTCCTTCATGGATTCAGAACAATGATGTTGGTTTGTTTAAACATTGATCGAATGCGTATTCAAGCTATCCACACCGGCATTTCCATGTCAACTGTAATTATGTAATAAGCCTCCTCCTATCAAATCAGACTCCGTCGACTACTTCAAATTAAATAAGTACTGTAATGACCTACGGGCTAATAAGTTATAAATGGCACTCCAATTCATGATCAATGCTTTTTATTACAATATAATTTGTTTTCTATGACATATGCTAATTAAAAATTAATGACCAACTAGCTCAAATTAAGTCGTAAAAATTTCAATTATAATAGGGAAAGTCTACTCTTAAGGATCATCACTTGTATTTTATTCAAAACCAGCTCTGATCATCTGAAATTTTAATAACTTGCGTCTCTGAAACATTCACTATATCTACCAACCATAACGTGTGTGTTTGAGCTATCACAAAAAGTTAATTTATAGTTTAAAATGAGTAAGTGTCATATAAGTGATAAGTTGATGAATTCTTATAAATTAAAATGAGTAAGTGTCATATAAGTGATAAGTTGATGAATTCTTATAAATTATACGGGTGTCTAGATAAATTTACTTAGTTAAGAGTTTGCTAAATTAAATTTGAAAAAATAATTATTAAATACAATGATTTCAACACTTGAATTTTAAATTTAAAAAATATATTTAAAAACACAAAGGTAAAAATATAAAGTATTAAAAAACAAAGAAATCAAGTAATAAGTCAATAAGTTCAGGAAAATGTACCTCATTATTAAGATTTAACTTATCAACATATAAGTTATAAGTTGAGATCATAAGTTGGGTTGACAAACACCCCCGTAAACTCTTACTTCAACTCAACTCCCCTTCTAATTAGGGGTGAACAAAAAACCGAATTAAAACCGAAACCGAACCGAAACCGATAAAAATCGAACCGTAAAAAAATGAAACCGAGTTGAAACCGAACCGAAAATTTAAAAACCGAACCGTTCTTGAGGTTTCGGTTTTAGGTCCAAACCGAATCGAAAAAAACCGAACCGATCCGATTAATAAAAATAAAGAAATAAATATATTATATATTCTACTAGACCAATTTTTATGAGTAGTGGGAGTAGATTAATAAAGATCGTGACATTCCTTTTAATAATTATACTATTTTGTTCTTGTTTTTGAAATTTTAATTTGTAATAGTTGATTAATAAATGTAGTTTAATAAACTTCTATATCTAGGTATTTTATATGTTGTTTTATTTTTGGATGTGACGATTTTTCTTGGCTTTCTGAAAAAACTCTTTACTTATACAAAGACTTCAGATAGACTCGAGATTGTTGAATTTCTAACATTGTCTTATATACATTTCAAATAAAATATTTTTGAAGATCATGTTAAAATTTTATTATTCTTGGATCATGTTGGACTTAAATAATTTATTATGAAAACTTTGTATGTTTATTTTGGACGAAAAAATAATTTGTAACTTTGCAAGCTTAAAAATTCGAAGTCATTTTATTTATTTTGTTATGTTTATTTGAGGCGGTTTTAAAACCGAAACCGAACCGATTGTAACCGATCCGATCATTTTAAAACCGAAACCGAACCGACGGTTTCGGTTGCGGTTTCGGTTTTCGATTTTAAAAACCGAGGATATGCGGTTTCGATTTCGGTTTTAACCTAAAACCGAACCGATCCGACCCACGCTCACCCCTACTTCTAATCATTTTTCTTATTATTTCCGGTGAAATTTTCCTTTCCAGCCCCCTTAAATTACCAGCCTCACTCGAAAAAATCATAGTATTATCAACCCACACTTTGCTTTATTCTTGATAAGGAAGAATGGTTGATGCAGCTGTATCCTTTACTATTGAAAAGCTTAATGAATTTCTTACCGAACAAGTTAACATTAGGCTTGGAGTGAAAGATGGTATAGAGTGGCTCAAAAATGAATTGAGCTACCTGCTAATTTCTGTAAATGCAGCAGAAGCAAAACAAAATTTGGCACACATCCGTCCATGGATACCGGTTTCGTAAAAAGCGGGAATCAGAGTTAATCAATGAAGGCACCGTTCAAGGGTTAATCGGGTAATCGGGGATTAATCGGAATTATTAATCGGGTCATTAATCGGAATAAATTTATTAATATTTTTTATATACAATTATATTCATATATATATAATTGTTTCGTTATTTCCTATGTTCTTATTTTTTGAAAAAGTTGCGTTTAACTAAACATATGTTATTATCATATATTTATGCAAATATATTAAAAATATTAAATAATTTTAATAAATAAAATTTTGAAGGTTTAACTTTTTAATTAGAGATCAATTTAACAGGAAAAATTAAGAGAATTTACGATTTTGACATCTAAAATTATAATTACATGTACAAAAATAATGTTTTTTCTATCATTTAATCAAGTTTCTACATTTTAAATTTCTAATTATTTTTTTTAAATATTTTTTATAAATATTTTTTAATAATTAGCCCGATTTTTGACCGATTAATCCGATTTTTGACCGATTCAACCAATTTTTGACCGTTTTTCTGAAAAAACGATTAATTGACCGATTTTCGCTTAATCAGTTCGGTGACCCGCCGTCTAGCGATTAATCCCGATTAATCGTCGACTTTTAGAACACATTGGATACACGACGTCAAAGATGTTGCAAATCAAGCTGATATTATCCTGTAGAGATTTAGCGCCCAACAAGAGGAACATGCAGCTCATGAACAAGTAGGTGTTTTGGATCATATGTGGAGCCTTGTCTGCATCTGCAAGAAGAAGGAAGCCAATATTTATGACATCGGTAAAGATATCGAGTTAATCAAGGAAAAAAACGTTGGGATCAAAAGTAGGCGAAACGAATACCATATTAACGACATAATCATAGCCACTCCGAATGTAAAACAAAGAAAGAGAACTTTGCTTAGAGCAGCTTCCTTTGACCACGAGGAGGATGTGATTGGTTTTGAGGATGATGTTCAAACTTTGTTGGCTCAAATTGGTAATGGTAATCGTTCTCTCAACTTCATCTCCATTTTCCATTCACGGAATGGGGGGATTGGGCAAGTCTACACTTGCAGGTAAGCTGTACCACTAGCGAACTGAGCCATTTTAGAAGTCGTGCTTGGGTTTGTGTCTCCGAGGATTATGAAATCACACATGTTCTGAAGAAGTTAATTAAGTCTTTCAACGAACATGAAAAAGATATCTTGTTGAACGAGATGGAAGAGGTCGCGTTGTTGCAGCGCCTTCCACAGATACTGCTAGATGGTGATCACTATCTTGCGGTGATTGATGATATATGGGATTTAGTGGTTTGAAAAAAGATTAAAAATACATTTTCAGACAAAAAGGACGGTAGCAGAGTTATTATAACCATGCAGAATAAAACAGTTGCCCAGTATTAAAGACAAGATTCCATAATATTCTCTAATATTCTCACATCATTATGTGGCTTATTTGTAACAGTCTGTGATAGTTCTTATGCTTAGATTTAGCCTCATTCTTGGCCTCAATCTTGGCCTTTGTATTTTCCTTTCCATTCATTGATGTTGTATAGCTAGCTTAGCTATTTATAGTCATTTGTAATTGTACATTCAAGATAAGCTTTTTCAATATTAATATTCTTTTATATGGTATCAGAGCTTCTCAACTCAAACGAGTCTGATCCACTTTCTACTGCTTCCGAAAGCATTATGGCATCCCAATCCATCGTCCAAATCAATGCAGCAACTCACTTCAACACCACTCTAACCTCAGAAAATTTTCCAGTCTGGCGTAAGCAAGTCCAATCCACGTTGATAGGATTTGATCTAGCTCATTTCGTCACCGGCTCAAAATCAGTACCGACGGAATACCTTGACGCCGAGAAAACCAAACCAAACCCAGAATTCTCTCCTTGGTATCGACAAGACCAAATTATCCTTGCTGCTCTCATTGGTAGCTGCAAGCCAACCATTCAATCTCTGATCGCATCGGCAGAAACCTCAAAACAGGCTTGGGAACGCCTCGTTGCAAGCTATGCGAACTCATCCCGGTCCAGAATAATCTCCTTAAAATCGAAACTTGCATCCAATCCGAGAGGAAATCGTCCTGTTGCGGAGTATCTCCGAGATATGAAAAGTATTGCTGATGAACTTGCTTTGGTTCAGAGTCCTGTCACGGATGAAGATCTTATGATCCACATCTTACGTCAATTAGGGGAAGAATACAAAACCATTGCAGTTTCCCTAAGCTTACTTGACACAAAAATTACGTTCCCTGTCTTGTTTGAAAAGCTGGTTGATTTCGAACGTGAACTGACTCTTACATCAGCCTCATCACTGCCAATTATGGCCACAGCCAATTACACTCAACGCCAATCACGATCAGGACGGCGCGGTAACTATGGGAACTATGGAAATTCCAACATCAAATCTGCCCGTAATCAGTGGTCTTCCGGTTCAAACTTTAATGGTGGTAATCGTGACAATCACAATCGTAATAATCTTTATTGCCAATATTGTCATTTTTCAGGTCATGAAGCAAAAGAATGTAGAAAACTTGCAAGGTTCCTTAAAGAAAATCAAGTTACTCCAGGAGGTTCAATGCCTCAAAACAAATTCTCACCCACTGCCAATATTACCACTTCGCCTTACATGTTTGATACCAGTGCTTCTCATCATGTTGATCCCAATCGTGAGTCTTTCCATTCCATCGCTGAATATGGAGGCCCCAATGAAATTGTTCTTGAAAATGGTAACACTCTTTCCATCACTCATATTGGTCAAACACACCTACAAACATCAAATGGTTCACTTTCTTTAAAGGATGTTTTATGTGTTCCTCATTTCAAAAATAAATTGATTTCAGTTGCAAAACTATGCAAAACTAATCAAGTTTCTGTTGAATTTTTTCCAACTCATTTCTTTGTCAAGGATCTTCGCACGGGGGCACGTCTAATGAGGGGGGAGAACTACCTTGATGTTTACTATGCTGACTTGCCTTCTTCACCTCAAATAAATGCGGTATCAACCACATCACCTCTTGATTGGCATCATAAACTTGGGCACCCGTCAGTTCGGATTCTTCAAAAGATAGCCAAATGTTTAGGTCTGCAATTTAATCTTTCAAATTTTCATTGTAATTCATGTTCCATCAATAAATGTCACAAAGATCCCTTTGGTGTGAATTCTTTTACCGCCACAAAACCACTGCAACTCCTCTATTCAGATGTTTGGGGACCTGTAGAAAAATCAATTGATGGTTTCACCTTTTATGTCATCTTTGTAGACTATCATACTAAATACATTTGGTTTTATCCAATGAAACACAAATCCGATGTTTCCGTCTTATTCCCTAAATTCAAATTGCTAGTAGAGAAATTTTTTCAAACGCCGATAATTTCTCTATTCACTGACAATGGTGGAGAATATGTCGGTCTAACTCCTTTTCTACAATCTCAAGGTATCTCTCACTTCACAACTCCTCCACATACCCCAGAACAAAATGGCATAGCTGAACGTCGTCACCGTCACATTGTGGAGACGGGCTTAGCACTTCTTCATTTTGCCCATTTACCTCTTTCCTTTTGGACACATGCTTTCCAAACTGCGGTGTATCTCATTAACCGCCTTCCTACTCCCATCTTAAACCTTCAATGTCCCTACTCCTTGCTTTACAAAACCACTCCAACTTATAATAAACTCAAACCTTTTGGATGTCTATGCTACCCATGGCTTCGTCCATATGCAAAGTCCAAACTTCATCCACGCTCCGAACCATGTCTGTTCCTAGGTTACTCAACATCTAAGTCGGCTTATAAGTGTTATGATTACAAAAGTCGACGCTTGTATCACTCTCGCCATGTGGAGTTCATTGAGTCCACATTTCCACTTAAACCTTCCACTAGTCCTCCCACAGAATCTCTCGTCTGCACTACTGTTGATGACTTTCTTGGATTAAAAAAAAACTACTCTTCCATTCCCGTCCAAGATACCCCTGCTACATCACCAATACCATGTACATCCTCAATTTTCTCTTCGCACTACACACAGATTCCTACTGACTCATCTACACATCACCAACCACCTCCACCCGATCCACCGAGCCCAATTAATCATCAGGTCTCGCATACTCCAACTACAACTCAGTCACCATATTCTGAAAACACAAACACATCCCGTCCCTCACATATCTCTATCTCACTCTCTTCCAATAACGCCCAAACCAACACACAACCTTCTGCACCAGATTCCAATCCCGTCTCTCCTTTGACATCCACAGCCTCTACCACTGAAACAAACTCCACTCCCGCAACCTCCTCCTTACCTCCTAACACCCGCAAACAAAACCCGAGATATTACAACCCAGCCTTTATCAATCATACCACCACTCATGCCATTCCTTCTACACTTGAGCCATCCACACATAATCAAGCCTTGAAAGACCCGGAATGGCGGAAAGCTATGGATAATGAATTCAATTCCTTAATAGCTAATGCCACATGGGAACTGGTTCCCCCCTCTCAACACAAATCCATTGGTTGTAGATGGGTGTTTCGTGTGAAACGTCGTCCAGACGGTACCATTGACAAATATAAAGCGCGCCTTGTTGCCAAAGGTTTTCACCAAGAATATGGTAAAGACTACTTTGAAACCTTTAGTCCCGTTGCTAAACCCATTACAATACGAACAGTTCTTAACATTGTTTTATCTCAAAATTGGCCTATTCGACAAATTGATGTCAATAATGCCTTCTTGCATGGTACCTTATATGAGGACGTTTACATGACTCAACCTCCGGGCTATGTTAATCCTGATTTTCCCCACTACCTTTGTCGCTTAAAAAAATCCATCTATGGACTTCGACAAGCATCACGTGATTGGTACCGGGAACTCACTTCCTTCCTTATTGAGCTTGGTTTTCATAAGTCCTTAGCTGATCCATCTATGTTCTACTACAAAAAGGATGGTATTGTCTCATATTTTTTAGTTTATGTTGACGACATCGTCTTGACAGGTAGTAATGATGCCTTCGTTCAATCTGTCATTCGTGCCTTGTCTAACAAATTCTCTATCAAAGATCTAGTTATGTTGCATCATTTTCTGGGCATAGAAGTCATCTCTACTGATACCGGTTTATTTCTATCTCAACATGCTCACATTCAAAACATCCTAACCAAGTTCAAAATGGATGGTGCCAAACCAGTTGCTACACCCCTCAATTCGTCTGATTTGCTCTCTCCGATTGATGGATCGCCTTGTGTTGATCCTACACCATATCGCCAGTTAGTGGGTTCCTTACAATATCTTGCCTTTACTCGCCCGGATATATCCTTCGCTGTTAACAAACTATCTCAGTACATGCATGCTCCCACTCAGCTCCATTGGCAAGCCTTAAAACGAGTTCTTCGATACCTCAAAGGCACTATTCACTATGGCTTATTTCTGAATCGTGGCTCACCCATCACTCTCACAGCCTTCACAGATTCTGACTGGGGTGGAATCACAGATGGGGGTCGTTCCACAACTGCATACATTATCTATCTTGGCTCCAATATTATCTCCTGGCGCTCGTCACGTCAGAAATCTATTTCCAGATCTTCCACAGAGGCGGAATATAAAGCATTGGCAAATGGTGCAGCTGAATTAGCTTGGGTTCAGAATTTTTTATCAGAACTTGGTTTACGATTACCAAAATCTCCTACATTACTGTGTGACAATGCCGGTGCAACTTATCTGTGTGTCAACCCAGTTTTTCACTCACGCATGAAACATGTGGCACTTGACTATCACTTCGTCCGGGAAAAAGTCGCAAATGGTTCGTTACAAGTCCGTCACGTACACTCTGCTGATCAGCTTGCCGATATGCTCACTAAACCACTGGGACGGGGTCCTTTTCAGAACTTACGATCCAAGATTGGAGTCTCCGATGGATCCTCCATCTTGCGGGGGCATATTAAAGACAAGATTCCATAATATTCTCTAATATTCTCACATCATTATGTGGCTTATTTGTAACAGTCTGTGATAGTTCTTATGCTTAGATTTAGCCTCATTCTTGGCCTCAATCTTGGCCTTTGTATTTTCCTTTCCATCCATTGATGTTGTATAGCTAGCTTAGCTATTTATAGTCATTTGTAATTGTACATTCAAGATAAGCTTTTTCAATATTAATCTTCTTTTATACCCAGGGTGTATATGACACATGTTTTGTCCATGAACTCCGGTTTTTGAGGGAAGAAGAGAGCTGCCAGTTGTTCTGGAAGAGAGCAAGCTAGCCCCAAACCTGGAAATATTAGGTAAGGAAATGGTAGGTAAATGTGGAGGCTTATCACTTGCAATTGTAATCCTGAGTGGGCTATTATTACAAAATAAGACGTACACATTTTGGTCGGGTGTGAATGACCATCTCTGGAAAAAGTTGAAGGGCAAGTCTTCAGAGATTCAAGATTTCCCCAAGACCGTACTATTAATGTTTTCGAAATAAAGTTGTTATGGATTGCAGAGGAATTTGTATCAGAATTTGATGAAGACGATGGAGAAGACATAGAGGATGTGGCAGAAGATTATGTGAATGAGCTAGTTAACCGCAATATGATTCAGATACAATTACTATCTGCAACGAAAACATTTTGCAACGAAAACTGAGAAGATCCTAAGAAAATTGGTAGTTTACCAGTATGAGAAACAGACATTGAATCTCCATTACACATATAAACATTATGCGGACCACCGTATTGCTTAGAATTGTTGACAGTGGCAGTCATATGATGGGTGGCTCCAGTATCTGGATACCAATTCGGATCAGCAGCAAAATGGGCTCCAGCGAAGTTGCATAGCGAAGGGTGCAACTGTAGTTGGGCCTGAGAATCTGCGAGGGCATTGCTGTTGTCCATGCTGATTTGTGTGACAGTTTGAACGCCAAGTTGGAGCAGGGCCGAGAATTCCTTCTGATTGTTTAGGACGGAGAACCCAACTTGGGGACGAGTAAGGTCCAAAAGCATTATACCGAAAACAAGTAAACGAAAGAATTATGATTCGCCTTTTTCATTTCTTTCATTTTATGTTTACTTTTATGGCCCTGGTGTTTGGGATATTCACAATGGTGACCTAGTTTAAGTGAAGATGTGTTATCTCGATTATGGGGGTATTTTTGTCATTTTTTATGCTTCTTGATTCTTCTGGCTTCAAGAATTGAAGCTCTTTCAGTTATTTATATATGTGTGTGTGTGTGTGCTTGTGTGTGTAATTGTGGAGTGAATGAGAGGGAGAGGAGAGAAAGTTTGTTGTAAAGATTTCAAATAGAGTTGTATCGCTTGGATCGATTGAAGTTCCGCCCATTAAAATTTCGCCCATTAAAATTTCGCACATTCTGCGAGTGATTATCGCGATGATTACTGCTGCTGTTAGATAGAGTCGTCATTGTTCCTTGTTCTTGTTGGTTTGGTTGCTGGGCATCGAATGCAAATATGCGGGCTCGTAGCTCAGTGAAAGTAGGAAGAGAAGAGTGTTGCGAGAGAGCTGTTCTGAGCATAAGGTAGTCTGGTCCAAGCCCATGAAGTGTGGCCAACACTAGATCTTCATTAGAGACATGCTTTTTGATGGCTGCCAATTGATCATCAAGTGACTTAGCATGACGAAGATAATCATCAATTGATTGAGAGCCTTTGTTGAGCTCAAAGAGTTGGAGTTTAAGGCTAGAAGCACTAGTGGCAGAACGCTGTGAAAAGTGGCTGGCTAAGCAATCCCAGATTTCTTTGGATGTATCAAAGCCAATTGTGAGTTGCGATACACTTTCTGTTAGAGAAGTTGTGATGAGGCTAACAATCTGTTGATTCACTATGAACCAATCATCATATTTTGGGTTAGGGACTTCTTAAGATGGTTCAGATTCAGTGGCAGCAATAGTCATGGTCTGAGATGGTTGTGGGATAGAGCCGTCAACATATCCCCGGAATTTTGCACCATGAAAGTAAGGCTTGATTTGTCTCAACCAAATCAGGTAATTTGTTTCAACGAGTTTAGTGAATTGGGTTGTGTTTTGAGAGGGAAAGGAAGTAGGTGTCGAAGATGCAGAAGCCATGAGAGATAGGCAGAAGATGCAGACAGATTAGAAGATAAGAAAAGAAGAAGGATCTTAGACCTAGACTGATACCATGTAGAAAATATATTTCCTCTTAATTAAACTGATGTATAGTTTGTACATTATATAGCGAAGTATGTGCATAATTACATGAGACATTTACAGCTGAATAAGTGATTACACAATCAAAACTACAATCAAAACTATTCCGAACTTTAAGCTAGATTTAAAATCAAATCAGTTAGTTATCATGATAGCTTGATTGCAGTTGTGGTTTGAATTATAGGCTGATTCTCTGCAATAGTTTTAATAGCGCAATAGTTTTTATAGCGGATGGACAGGTTGTGTAGTTTTAATAGCGGATGGACAGGTTGTGTCGTTCCAGATCCATGATCTCATACGCGAATTTAAAGTTACGTTCATTTGCACTAATTAATACAACTGCTAGCCTCGAAGTAGAAGAACTGAAGTTGATGTACAAGAGATTTAAATACCTCAAAGTTCTAGATTTGACAAGTGTGAAGAACATACCAGAAGAAATAGGAGAGTTAATTCTTCTAAAGTTCTTAGGCTTAATGGGTGGTGATTCTAAAAAAGCATTAGTAATTCCCCCCAGTATAGGCAATTTGAAGAAGCTACAAACTTTCTGTGGTTCTGGCTCTAACAAGTACGAATTTCCTAAAGAGTTATTATGTGAGCTCAAGGAAATAAGGCATCTAATATTTTTCAATATTAAAGGAAATTTGATTGGCAGCAACCAGACAAAGCTCCAGACTCTAAATTGCGCAACACAAAGCTCCAGACTCTAAATTGTGTAACGTGGGCGGAATGGTTCCAAATTAATACCATCAATTTGACCAATCTCCATACACTTATAATCAATCAAAATTTAAGAGAAATGCGACATGAGTTCAGCGTGGAGTACCTGGCTAATTTAACAAGTTTGAGAACATTATCCCTGTGGGTGCTTTCGTCTTGCAAACATCTCAAGAAGGTCTCATTGCTAGGCCGCATAAAAGATCCAGCAGAATTAGGTTTTCTGCCAGATTCAGTCATCGATCTAACACTGAAGCATACTTCTTTGGAAGAAGATCCAATGCCCATTTTGGGAAGTTTGCCAAATCTTACCGCCCTTTTTTTTGGATGGAGAGGCTTACAGAGGGAAGAAAATGGTTTGCAGTGCAGATGCATTTCCATGTCTACAATTTTTAACATTCGAAAAACTTCCACGTCATCTGGAAGAAATTCAAGTTGATGACGGAGCTCTGCCTTGTTTAAAAGCTTTTCAAATAGTGCTTCGTTATTATAGGCTATGGACAAGATTCCGCAGCAATTAAGGTCTCTTCTTCCTCCTGAACGGACACTTAAAATTATAGATGATCATTCCTTGCTTTTAGACATAGACACCTAGACTCAGACTCAGTTCATATAATATGTCATAGTTTTGTTTCATAGTTTACATAACTTATCGTAGTTTTGTGTTTTCTCAAAATTTGCATCTTTTTTTTTATTGTTTTAAGCTTAGCAATAGAGTCATGAAGCTTGTTTATTCTCTCCCACTTTAAAATAAGCAACAAAGTTGACCTTTTATTCTCTTTTTTTTTTCTATCAAATATTAAAAAGAAAATTTGAAAGAATATTCATTAATTATAAACGATAATTTATTTTCAGGTAGTCATAAACAATTTTTTTTTATGTTCAGCTTTGGTCACATTTTGGCAAGGACATGTTCTCAGAGAAACAAATGGTAGTGTTTGGCCATTGGTTACCCTAGTTCCTTGACAGGTCTATGTTGGAGGATATTCACCCTATCACATGCTGCAACATCTTTTATAAATGCATCTCTATAATGAAAGCTAGAAGCTTAAGGCGACAATTACTTTTATCAACTCCCGAACTAGTTGTCTTTAAACTTGAGCAGAGCATTGGTGACGGAATCTTTATATATAGCTCAAGAACTATTTCGTGGTTATCATCAAAAAGCAGGGCCTTCAAATGACAAAATCCTTGTTATGCTCTCGGGATTTCCTGCTTGCAATCCTATGTACCATGTATTGTTATGCTCTCGGGATTTCCTGCTTGCAATCCTATGTACTATGTACTCTGCTTTCTATCAAGTTCAAGGGTGCACTAACTGGTTATCTTCTTGAAAGCATGTAGATGAGCCCGGACTAAAATGAACAGACACACTGGCCAGACTAAAATGTTCTTACATATGAATTTAGCTGATGAATATTACATATTAGTGCTGGTGATGCACTCACTGGTTATTGGTTAATCAATCACTTTTATCAATAGATATTTAAATTTAGTTTATGTTCAATTACAATCACATTAAGTTAAACTTCGTAACATACTAATATGTCAATATTATAGTCATAAAACACTCGAAAACAACCTCGCTAACAGGCTCACAGGCATGTTTTGATGTTCAATTATGATATCTATGAACAGACTCGCAAGGCTCACTTGATGAACCGATACTCAAACAAAATATTAAGATTTAACAAGGTGCTCTAGTTCGACTACTTTTAATGAATCAAAGTCAGCTCGGTTACAGCCTAAAAGCAAGGAACCGGCAGGGAATCCCATTTACCATATTTATTCACAGTTGCATAAATTTATTTGGAAAATACTATCCAAGCAATCTCATCACCCAAATTTCTTAGCTCTCAGGTCTCTCCCCTAATTTTCAAAAGACTAAATACTATCTTCTGCGGCATTCCAGTGTTGAGAAACAAACATCTTCTCTTTTATTTTAACTATCTCACATTTAACTCAATATCATACCTTAACAAACAGCTTATCAAATAATTCTCTTGGCAAATCGTTGTATCATGCAACACATCAGAACTCAATTAATTTCTAATAACAGCAGCTCATACTACTCAAAGATTTAAACTCATAATCCTAAGAACAACTAATATTCTACAGCTTCGCCAATTCCCACATTCCCCTTAATTAAAAGCTATCAGATATCAAAACACAATAAGAAACAGTCACAGCAAGTCACGAAACAAACCCGAATCATAACTAATCAGCAATGTTAGAAAAAACCAAGAAACACATATAACGAATACGCTTAAAAACATCCTTTCTTGATAACAATTCAAACAAAATACCATTCACATAACATTACACAAACAAAACCCACTTACACCTCATCAAAATCCACCATTTTTTCAACAACCCATCAAACCCCACATCACAAAACACCATACCCACCAATCCAAACATCAAAAAAAGTAAAAACTTATTCATAACAAAAATCAAGAAAACACAGGTGACCCAAATCAAGATCTTACACGGGGAGATTATCCACACCATTAGCCGACGAAATTCTCGGAGACTGAAGAGTAGTAAGCATCAAAGGACGATCTTTAGCCTCTTCATCTTCTTCATCATCATCAGCAGTGTTGAGATTGACACAAGAACAACGCTCCAAAGACGCGAAAAAAGCGGAGGCGACGCTTGTGCCGACCCAATTGGCGATGTCGTTGAGCTTCTCGTAGGGGATTATGCTTGAATTCTCCATTGATTTGGATTGATTTTGAAATTTGATTGAAAAAAAGAAAACCCTAGGAGAGAGAAAAGTGAAAATTTGGGGATTTAGAAGGTTAACTTTGAGTAATCCGTACTTGTGTATGTATAGTTGTGTGTAGAGATTGTTCACGGGATTTGGACCCGAAAAACTCGTGAAAAAATTGGAGAAAAATAAAGATTTATTTATGATATCAACAAAAATTATTTTAATTTAGTATGTTACATCAAGTTATAGCATTTCCAACTACAGTGGCTATTATGATTGACTAAAATAATATAAAATACTGATTATATAAAATTAAATTTGGTGAACCGGTAAGGTGACCTGCTTTAATGGAGTTGACTATAATAGTTAGCTATATTATAAAAATGGTATGTTTTTAATATTTTAAGTTGTTATAAATAAAATATAATATTTTAATATGGTAATAGATGATATGTCACACATTGTGTCATTTCACTACATGTCCTAGAAGTTCAGCAAATTTGGCCAATGTGTTGGGGTTGGCTAAATATTTTGCTAATGAAGTTGTGTAAATTTTACATAATATATATAAATCTTATTTATAGCATGTCAACTAATATTTTAGCTAAAGATTTCACTATATTGAAGATACTCTTAAAATATGAAAGCTACCTCAAAAATTAAAGTTAAAATTTGGAAGTTAATTTCCAGAATTATGAATTTTTTCAAAAAATTAAAGTTGGTCTAACGAGAAAAGATCTTTTAGCTTGATCCACGTGGATGTCAATGTAGATGGATGTGTAAGGAAAGAGAATAAAAAAAACTAATCTTTTTTTGCCAAGATGAATGGCCGGTCTTTAATTTTGAATTTTAAAATTCAAAATTTACATCTTTTGGTCAATAAAATGTGCATTTTTCGGACACCTCAATCGTATCATGCCAGATCGTAATTTTACATTTTTTAGTATTTTTATATGATCAAAATTTATTAATTTGATTAATGAATCATAAATTTTACGTTTATATTGTGGTTGTAAATCATATTTGTATGGATAGTAAATTTTATAGGTTTGTATAGTGAATCATATAAGTGTGGAATGCGCATATGAACGGTGTTACAAGAAATTAACGAATTAGTGAAATCACGGTCCTTTACAACATTATTATGTTGAAATAAGCGAAAATACAATCTAAATATGCAATTAGTGGAATTGCACAAGTGAAGAGTGATATAGAAATGCGGATATCTAAGTTGGTGCCAAAGAATGATCTGCTGAGCTTCCAAGAACTCGGTTTAAAATCATGGATAAACGGATTCCTCCCTGTGCTATCCGTTTCATGACAATTGGCATTCTTGTGTTGAAGTATTTATCTGTTGATTCAGACCATTATATATATTTACAAACCCAAAACTAAATTCGAAAATAGATACTAAATGCTCAAGCTTTGTTACCTGACAGAGTTTCGCCAGATTCAACATCTTTGTAACCCCATTGACATGCTAGCTTAATGCTCTCTTTAGCATACCTGTTAATTAGAAAACAGGTCACCATCTCAATATGCAGTTAAATGTGAGTTTTGGTGTGTGCAAATAACAAGGCAGGGTCTTACTTATTGACACACGCAGAGATATCATCACATTCCTTCCAGGATTCCACATCTTGCAGCCAACTACCCTGTTTTAATAAATCAAAATCGCTGCTAGAAGTGCTTTATAACTACTTCTGATGACTTACAAGCAAGAAACAAGTTGAACTCGGAACCTACCTCTGTGAAGTTCCTCTGTATGTCTTGTCGGAGAGCGTGCATGTCCTTACCATGGTAATCTGCTGCAGCTGTAAGGATTATCTCTCTATCCCATACCTATATACAGTTACAATCTGTTATATTTAATCTGCGGGATTAACAGATTTAGCATAAGACAATTTTTCCAAGTGTCCTTGAATCCATTTTTTTTGCTGAGTATTGTCTTTATATCACTACTCACATGGTGCAGGTTTGATTTGTGGCGAAACCAACGCAAATCTATACTGTTTCCTCCTAAATCACTTGTAAATCCAACATGCATCGGCTGAAAATCATACACATAAATAATTTGTTTAGAGAAACTAAACGAGGACAAAGAATACATTAAAATGCTTATCTTGAAGTGTCAATATATACCTGATGAATATCTCCCATGAAGTGGGATAAAAATAACAAAGCCTCTGTCATATTATCTAGATCATTAAATATAGTTAGGACCTTACAAACATACTAAATTACTATGTCAAAATTAATATTCTCCAGAGAAAGTTGTGAATGTGATTACATCGACGATCAGAAGTTCCATGGTGGAGATGTCCCAGCTGAGATGTGTAATTTTGAATAGCTCCAGCAACACACATGTCCTTCCCTCCATGTGGATCATGACAGTCTCCTTTAATTTGTCAGAATTTTCATATTTTTATTAGTACAACAAGTGAGTTTTGGCAAGCAATTTGACAGAAAACGCAATCAACAATCTAATACTAATTTTTATTTCCAATTCCAACATAGCTGAACATGATACTAAAAAGTACAGAGTACTTACTCTGGTAATCAAATGAGCAAGCTTGATCAGGTGTATCAATGAAATGGAGAGGGCTAGTCCACCGGTACTTGTACCAATGTCGAATTTGATCAGGCCACACACACAGCGATGATAAATTGCCATTAGCATAGTCCGGTAACAGCATCTTTACAGCATGTGCTGCTTCTGGCTCCAACAAATCCTATAGTGATACAGAAGTATGCACACGAGTTTTTATATTTTCATAACCATTTATATTTAGAAAGAATAAGAAGGAAGTGAGACAGAGGCATGTTAACTACACAAGTCTTTACTCATTTACCTGCGCAATTTGACATGTCATGACATGACCTTCTTTGCTCCAGGCTCTAACACCCGGTTCAATAATAAGAGCGAACAAAAGAAAGAACACAAAATATAATCGAGTCATTTGCGAGAAATATTTCAACCAGTAGAACAATAATGCATGAATGAACATTCATGACATGCTCATGTGTGTATATATAGACCCGACGAAACTGGTACAAGACGTTAGTCATTGAGTACAAGTCTAATATTATGTTGATCATAAGCAAAAGCAACAACATGAACTTATCCTCAACTATGAAAGTATTAAAGAAAAAAGACCTGAATATAGAATGATTTAGACATAGTTCTAACTTTGTCAAAAAGTTTATTTTAAGCACAACATAATAGCTGGAAAAACCGTGGAAGTTGCATAATGTCTTGCCGTATAAGATAATACTTCAAGCTATGTTATTCTCAATTTATTATTCTTTGCCATCATTTTCATTACTAATTATTCAATACAATATATAATATTTTACATATAGCTCCTATTAATTGATTCAGAAGATTCTTATGAAGATGATTAAGTTGGTGTTCTGGCTTTCAAAAGAAAAAGTTCTGGGCTGGAAGTTAACATGCTGTTCAATATGACACACTAATAGATTTCCATGTACATACTCGAAAAATGAAGAGCTGGTAAAAACTAATCACAGCTCGTTGTGCGAATGTTCATCTTTATCCTCTGCGCCTGCACCAGAGGCACCACCAGACCTCTGATGTACTGCATTTATGATTGGATTGCACACAGCCTCTAATTCTTTGAGCTTTCCATCGTAATCTTCCTTGTCTTTGAGCTTTTGATCGTAATCTTCCTTGTCAGCGCTCTGGTTGTCAACTAACCACTCAAGAGCCTCTTTAACTGCTGTATCAATCTTTTCCTTTTCTTCAGACTCCAATTTTCCAGCGAGCTTGTCTTTGTCATTAATCTGATTCTTCATGTTGTATATACCATGCGATCAATTTTCTCCCTCACTTTCATATCTTCTTCAAAAAACTCTTCAGCCTTGCGAACCATACGATCAAGCTCTTCCTCACTCAGAATACCTATGAAAAGTCAGAATCATGTTCAAAATCGTATGGAGCTAGGACACTCAAATTGATGAACGAATCTTGTCTAGACTCTAAAGGCATACTCCAAAAGAAGAGCTCTGTACCTTCAGATTCATCCCCATCCTCTGCACTTATGATGCCTCCTTGTACAGCAGCACCATAAGCAACAGCCTCGTATGGGTTCACTCCCTCTTTAGGCTCCTTACCATCAAGGTATTCTTTAAGAAGCTGTCGGAACTTAGGAATCCTGGTACTTCCTCCAGCAAGTACAATCTCATCAATTTGCTCTTTCTCCAATCCAGCATCCTCCATAGCCTTCTTAACCGGTCCCATTGTGTTTCTAAATAGATCATTGTTCAACTCCTCAAATTGAGCTCGGGTAAGTAGTTCAGAAAAATCGTTACCATCAAAGAGTGATTTAATCTTCACGCTGACCTGATGTTGCCTACTCAAAGTTCTTGTGGCACGCTCAGCGATTCTTCTAAGCTTCCCAAGAGCTCCATTGTCCTTGCTGATATCCTTTCCATGCTTCTTCTTGATTAACTTGATAAAATGTTCCATGACCCTCTGCTCAAAATTGTTGCCTGCATATAATCCGTGATTACTTAGTTATTAGGCTGAAAACAAATAAATATTGATACGCAGCTTCGTTTCAATTATAATTACATCTACATTAGATATAACCAGACATTTAAACGTATAATGTCCTGCGGTGTACGAAGTAGGGTGTTTACCTCCCACATGAGCGTCTCCATTAGTTGCAAGAACCTCAAAAACAGCATTGTCAAGAGTTAATATACTGACATTAAACGTCCCAGCACCAAGATCGAAAACAAGGATGTTCTTTTCACCGCCTTTCATGTCGAAAACAAGGATGTTCCCTTCACCGTATTTCTTATCCAGTCCATAGGCTATAGCAGCTGCAATTGGTTCATTAATAATTCTTGCAGCATTAAGTCCTGCTATAACACAAGCATCTTTTGTAGCTTGTCGCTGTGCATCATTAAAGTAAGCTGCAAATTTATTCACACAACTGGTTAATAAATTCCCTAAATATACATAGTTACATACATTGACATGAAGCTCAGAAAAATGATAAACTGGAAAAGTTTATTACCAGGGACAGTTACAACAGCATCCTTAATTTTCTTTCCAAGATATGCTTCTGCTGTCTCCTTCATCTTTGTCAAAATAATCGCACTTATATCCTCGGGACTGAACAGCCTAGTTTCGCCCCCTATCTTAACCTGTATATACGGTTTTTCATCCTTGTTAACAATATTGTACGGGACAAGCTTCTTCTGTCTCTGAACCTCTTTGTCTTCAAACCTATTGTTATAGCCAAAATTCGATAACGGATTTTTAGGTTAGGATCGGGTCGAGTATGAATTCAATTAGGATATTTAAATTGTAATTAAGGCTAGGTCTAATGTGAGAGATAGTTAGGACTTGCCCTCATAAGGGTAAGGGCGTGTCCTTTTAGGTCGTCCACCCCTAATTCAATGGGCGCGCCCTCATTGAGGATGTGGGGTTAATCTTGGTGTGTGCTTTAGGAGCTCTGTTCCTGTACTCAATGGGTGCGTCCTCATTAGGGAACTTTGGAGTAATCCTGCACTTTGCACCCAAACACTTGGGATCACTTGTCCTACTATCTGGTGGGTGCTTCTCATTCGGGGACAAAGATGCGTCTGGCATTTAAGGTAAGTCATGGCTATACCCGTATCTATGAATTAAGGAAATAGTTGATAATGGATAGGATTAGTCCTCGACGGGGGAAGTTTCCTTATCCATGAAGTCCTGACGTCATAGATAAGCCTTGGGCCTTTGTGACTAGGTCTTATCGTTAGACATTCCTAAAGTGAGCTAAAAACTTCAAGTAAGGAAAGATATGGAAGACCTACGTTCAAGTAAGGAAAGATATGGAAGACCTATGTTTAAGTATGGAAGATATCTTATACATGGAAGGCGGTGAAAAAGTCCTATGTCTAAGCATGGAAAGACATTGGAAGGCTTCGGCTGGGCTCCGAAGATCAGAGACCAAGCCCATGGAGGAAACTTCCTCCCCAAGAACTACGTTGGCTTGATTTCCTATATAAGGGATACGTAGGCACATTGTAAGGGGTCGAAAGTTGAGAGCTCTGAGGCAGCCAACATAAACCCTAAGCAATCTCAGCCACCAATTAAACACAACCACCAAACTCCGGTGAATTTACCACCTAAGGACCACCGTTGTAGATCTTAATTCCGGCGACGAATCCCAAACTTTGTTAATACCAAATTCCTCCGTTAACAAATTGGCGCTAGAAGGAGGGGTGCTAATTAGGATCCAAGTCTTTGGAGGAAAAGATGTCACACCACCACAACGAACGTCCTAGGGATGAGGTCGTTTCAGACGACAGTGAAGGGCATGAGGAGTATGTTCCTCGTAGTGTTCCAAATCCATCTTATGGAACCCTATCGTAGGGGGACAACCACCGGTACTCATAAGTAATTCAGACTTGATGGAACAACTCTATCGCATGGGTGATGCCTTGAATGGCTTCGAGGCAAGGCTGGATACGGTCGAGAGAAGCGAAGGAAGGGGAAGGGTCAGGCGACAACCCCATAATCACCATCGTACAGGTAGAGGCACCACAGGTCAGGGGAGGTTTCAGAATGTTACCCCAAGAAGGTTAGAGTATCAAGAAGATGGAGTTCCTATTGTTGAACTTCCTAATGATGAGACAGACAGTCAGGATCGACCTAGGGGAGACCAACGTCCATCCCCACACCCTCATAGGTCAGGGCGATCTGAGAGTGAGATTCGAAGGGCTGATGAACTCCACCGAGATCAAGAACGACGATTGAACAGGTTGAAGGATCGTCTTGGTATAAGGCTTAACAACGATGATCTCCGGTTGTTGTTGGTCGAATGGCAAAGGGACAGAGAAGTACGAGGGGAACAACCTCTTGATCCACAGCATGAGCCCCCTGTCGATAGGTCGAGGCCCCATGGATAGGAGCATACTCGTCCTCGTAATGATTCGAGACGTAACCTAGAAGTGCAACCTCATAATCCACATCGAGAGCCCCCTGTAAACAGGTCGAGGCCCCATGGACATGAGCAGACACCTTCACGAGATGACGCACGTAATGATCAAGGTGCAAGGCCCCGTGATTCACAGCGAGAGCCCCCTGATCTCAGGTTGAGGCCCCGTGATCATGAGCGAGCCCCCCAAGTTGAAAGGTCGACAAGGAGACGGGATACAGAATTGGATTATAGGGGCAGGGGTATTGATCGAAGAAAAAGATAAGATGCCCCTTACCATGGAGGACCCTCTGGAGGAAGGGATCCGCACATAACACATGTCTCATCCCAAAGTAGGTCAGGAGGAAGACAGGAAGAGCTAGGGACGCGCCCTCATAGTCAGGAGGAGAGGACGCGTCCTCACAATCAGGAGGATATGACGCATCCTCATAGCCATGAAGTAAGGACGCGCCCTACAAGTCCCAATCCAAGGTTGCAAGAGACTCCTGCAGCCCAAGGAGAGACCCAACCTCCCCAACCTCATCCAACTGTGCATACCCAACCTCCGCCTGCTGATAATACTCAAATTAATGTCCAAACTATCCCAGGTGTAGGCAGCTTTAATGTGGATGATCTGAAAAAACTCTTCACACATCTAGAGGGAGGAAGAGTTACTTCAACAACTCAAGCTCCCTCCCCATTCTCAACTGCAGTGAGGGAGGCACAACTTCCGGCAGGGTATAGGAATACAACCAATGACTTGCGCTTCCATGTGAATGCCGACCCTGTTGAGTTCTTTGGAAGATTCAATATAGAGATGGATGTATATCAAGTGCCTGACTTGGCTAGATGTCGTCTTCTGGAAGCAACCTTTAGAGAGAGTGCACAACAGTGGTTTCAAAAGTTTGGACCAGGTGTGATTACTTCATGGGAGGTCATGAAAACTTTGTTCCTGACAAAATTCCAAGCTACTGTGAAGTATGCCCCCCAGTGACTACTTTGGCCAATATCAAACAGAAGGAAGGAGAAAGCTTGCAGTCGTACTTCAAAAGGTTCAATGCTGAGTCTACCATGGTCAGAGGGGCAACCGATGAGTCACTAAAAAGTTTCTTGATTGCGGGACTCCAAGTCGGAACTGACTTCTGGAAGCACTTGCAGGGGAAGGACCCAGCAACCTTAGCAGACCTTTTTGCCCAAGCTGAATACTTCAAGATCGTTGAGCAATCTCTTGCTGACAATAAAAAGTCCGACTCCCAAGGGAAGGGGAAAGGTTCTAAAAGGAAGGATAGGTCTCCAAGCCCTGACTACCGGAGAAGAGGGTATAGTCCGAACAGGGTGAATGTCACTAATGCAAGGAGAGGTTGGACTCCACCAGACTATGACAGATTGAATAGATATCAAACAGGGAGTTATACACTAGCTGCTTCCGTTGAGCATATCTTTGAAGTAAATAAGGATAAGGGTTTATTCAAGAAGCCAGCACCGTTATCCTCATGGCAGAGCAAGGACAAAAAGAGGTATTGCTCATATCATGAATCTACTGGACATAACACCTATGAGTGTCGGCAGCTAAAGGAAGAAATTGAAGAATTGATCAAGGCCGGATACCTAACTAACTGGATTGTCAGAGAAGTGAAGAAGCATAAAGACGAAACTGACAGGAGGATGGAAAGAGAACATGCTCCTGAAAGGGATGATGACAGATCTAAGGATGTTCAGTTTTCCCGGGCTGGAAGCATCCATACTATCTTTGGAGGATGCCATTTTGGTGGTGACAGTAACAACGCACCAGAAAGGTATGCCAGGGAAGCACGTCATAAGCCCTTAACTAATGTGAACAGCTTGGAACTTAAACCTCCCAAGTTGTTCAGGGGGGAATCAGTAGACATTACATTCACCGAGGAAGAAACAAGATGGGTGCATCACCCTCACAGTGACGCCCTAGTTGTTGCCATACAGATTGGTCCTATGAATGTACACCGAGTGTTTTTAGACAATGGAAGTTCGGTGAATATTCTCTACTACAGCACTTATAAGAAGTTGGGTTTGCCTGATAAAGACATTGTCAGAGAGGATGCTTGGATTTATGGTTTCACGGGAGAAGCTGTCAAAGTTATGGGCGCAATTAAGCTTCCGGTTACACTTGGTGAAGGTCCTCTATCTATGACTCAAATGATAGAATTTATGGTATTGGATCAAGAATCTGCCCACAATGCCTTGGTAGGAAGACCTTTGCTGAAAGAGATGAAGGTAGTTACGTCCATTTATCATTTGATAATGAAATTCCCTACTCCAAATGGGGTTGGTTCAGTTCGAGGGTCACAATATGATTCGAGGGAATGCTACCATAGAACTGTCAAGGGTTTTCGTCGTAATGGACTAGGAGGACGCGCCCTTCCCCAAGAAGATGTTCAGGGATTGCTCAAAAATTCTAAGGGAGAGATTCATGTTCATTACACAGTTCAAGAGCCAGAAGATGATGTCCCTCAGCCGAGGGCGCGCCCTAAGATGTTACTATTGGAGGCGCCCCCTCTAATTGATGAACATCAAGAAGGAATTGTTGAGGAGATGTCCACAGAGGATGGAGAAGATTCAATTTCTATACAAGGAAAGCGGCAGCAGCTTTTTGAGAACACCTATATCCTACAGGGCGCCCCCTCAAAGAAGGAAGAGCTTGTTGAAGATGCACCCTCGAGGAGGGAGGAATTCGCTGACATCTTCCCAAGGGAAGAAAGGTATGTGGAGGACGCGCCCTCAAGAGAGGAAGAATTTGTGGAGGACGTGCCCTCAAGGAATGAGATGCCTGTTGAAGATCCTCACCTTTTTGACCTTGATCTTGATCCGAGAATCCCCATCCCACATGAGAAGACAGGTCCGGCGGAAGACACGATCTCGATCCCGGTAGACGCAGCAGATCTCAGCAAGGTTCTCAAAATTGGATCACAGCTGAGCAATGAGTTGAGAACAGGCTTGACTAATTTTCTTATGACCAACCTGGATGTGTTCATTTGGAGTCATGCCGATATGATAGGGATTGATCCTAATATCATGTGCCATCACCTAAACATATATCATAATAAGAAGGGCATGCGTCAGAAGCAGCGTGCAATCAGTGGAGAAAGGGCAGTTGCTTTAAAGGAAGAGGTTGACAGACTCTTGGATGTGGGTTTGATCAAAGAATCCTTCTATCCCGAGTGGTTGGCAAACCCGGTGTTGGTGAAAAAGCCTAATGGGAAATGGAGAACTTGTGTGGACTTCACAGATTTGAACAAAGCTTGCCCAAAGGATAGTTTCCCACTCCCCCAGATTGATCAATTGGTGGATGCTACGGCCGAACATGCTCTCTTGAGTTTCATGGACGCTTACTCAGGGTATAATCAAATTCCCATGTATGGACCCGATCAAGAACATACATCCTTTATCACTGACAGAGGTTTGTATTGCTATATTGGAATGCCCTTTGGTCTTATCAATGCAGGGGCAACATATCAAATATTGGTGAATATGATGTTCAAAGAGCAGATTGGCAAAACCATGGAGGTATATGTAGACGATATGCTTGTCAAGTCCAAGGAAGCAGTAGACCGCGTGAGGCACTTGGAAGAAATGTTTGGAATTCTACGCAAGTACAGGGTGAGGTTAAATCCTCAAAAGTGTGTCTTTGGGGTTGAGTCGGGAAAGTTTTTAGGCTTTATTGTGAATCATAGAGGGATTGAGGCTAACCCGGAAAAGATTACAGCACTCCTTGAAATGAAGTCCCCTACTAGTGTGAAGCAGGTTCAAAGCCTTTGTGGACGGATTGCAGCTTTAAATCGTTTTGTCTCAAAGTCTTCTGACCGTTGCAAAGAATTTTTCAAAGCCATTAGGGGGGTTGATAAGGATTTTGTGTGGACTCCTGCTTGTGAAGATGCTTTTCAGAAAATCAAGGAGCAGTTAGGTAAGCCCCCACTCTTGGCCAAACCTGTGGATGGTGAAGTATTGATTCTTTACCTGGCCATCTCTGTTTACTCCATTAATGCTGTGTTAGTAAGAGAAGAGGATGGTTTACAATCACCAGTTTACTATGTAAGTAAGAGATTGTTGGATGCAGAAACCCGATATTCTAGCATGGAGAAGTTGGTATATGCCTTGGTGTTGGCTGCACGAAAGCTACGTCCTTACTTTCAAGCTCATAAAATTGAAGTACAGACTTCTTATCCCATGAGACACATTTTACACAAACCTGAAGCTTCAGGAAGGATGCTGAAGTGGGCAATTGAGTTGGGACAGTATGATTTGGAATATGTTTCTCGAACAGCAATCAAGGGACAAGCCTTAGCTGACTTCATTTTGGAATTTGAAGATGAGTGTATGGGACGAGAAATCATTCTGGTGAATCCTAACCCTCTTGCTCAGGAGGCAAGCCCTTTGAGTGAGGAATATCCTTTTCCTTGGTGGACCATGTATGTGGATGGAGCAGTCAACAATGATGGGGCAGGTGCTGGAGTTGTCTTGACCTCTCCTGAAGGTCACCTTCTTATGAGTGCTATCAATTTCAAATTTGCGGTAACTAATAATGAAGCTGAGTATGAGGCATTGATTAATGGTTTGAAGTTAGCTTTGGAAATGAATGTGAAGAATTTGGTAGTGTTTAGTGATTCGAAGTTGGTTGTTCAGCAGGTTGAAGGAGGGTTCCAGACTAGAGGACCAAAGACAGAGGCATACATGATGAGTGTACGTCGCTTGATTCAACAGTTCAACGTAGTCAGACTTGAAGGAGTTCCTCGTGAAGAAAACTCCAAGGCAGATACTCTGGCCAGGTTAGGTTCTCAAAGGGACACGGTGTTGATGGGAGACATTCCATTGGAAGTCCAAGAAATTCCCAGTATCCCCGAGATGGAGCTGATGATTGTGGATGAAGTACCAATGAAGACTTGGATGACTCCAATCCAAGAGTATATACAAAAAGGAATTCTACCCAATGAGAAAGGGGAGGCCAGACGTTTAAAATACCAAGCAACAAGGTATGTGGAATATGATGCGGTGTTATACAGAAGAGGTTTTAATCAACCTTTACCAAGGTGTGTTGATGGAGATGAGTGCAACTATATCTTGAGAGAGGTCCATGAAGGAATATGTGGCAATCACTCGGGGGGTAGTTCCCTTGCTATGAAAGTGTTACGACAAGGATATTATTGGCCAACCTTGAAGGATGATGCTCTGAAGTTTACAAGAGCATGTGATTAGTGCCAACGCTTCGCAAACTACTCATCTATTCCTGCTACGACATTAACCTCAATGATAAGTCCTTGGCCTTTTGCTATGTGGGGAATTGATCTTATTGGAGAGCTTCCTATGGCTAAGGGGGGTGTCAAGTATGCTGTTGTGGCTGTGGATTATTTTACCAAGTGGGCTGAAGCTATGCCCTTGGCAAAGATAACAGCAAAGAAAATCAAGGATTTTGTTTTTAACTTCATTGTGTGTAGGTTTGGAATTCCTTACAAGCTCATATCGGACAATGGGAAGCAGTTTGACAACAAGGAATTAAAAAAGTTGTGCGAAGATATGAAGATTAAGAAAGACTTTGCAGCAGTCTATCATCCTCAGAGTAATGGGCAGACTGAAGCTATCAACAAGATAATCAAGCACACTCTGAAGACCAAGTTAGAGGAAAGTAAAGGTAACTGGCCTGAGGAGCTTCCTATGGTGTTGTGGTCCTATAATACCACACCACGGTCTACTACTGGGGAGTCTCCATTTATGTTATCTTATGGCTTTGAAGCAATGGTTCCTGTGGAAATCGGATCTGGATCGTTCAGGAGGGATCATTATGACAAGGAATCTAATGAGATCAACCAACGACTTCATCTTGATTTTTTGGAAGAGACACGTGCAATATCGTCACTAAGATTAGCTGCATATCAGAAAAGGGTGGCAAGGTTTTATGATCGAAGAGTAAGGGTACGTCGTCTCAAAGTTGGTGATCTTGTCTTACGAAGGGTGATGCCTCACACCAGAATTGCCAGTCATGGGGTCTTTGGAGCCAACTGGGAAGGACCTTACAGAATCAAGTCTGTGCTTTGGGAAGGAACTTTTCACCTAGAAGACTTGGGTGGTAATCCTATACCAAGAGCCTGGAATGTGGAACATTTGAAGAAATATTATCAGTAGGGAGTGGTTGTGTACCCCCTACATCATCTATTTAAATAAACTAGAAGAAATAATTTTCCTCCTAGTCTAGGGGGGTAGTGCATGTACATCCTCCTTTGAGTTGTCGAGATTTTTAATTTCCCCATAGAGCATTAGCCTTGGGACCAGTGTGACTTTCACACCGGAGCGCATTATTTATGAAGATTATTCCAAAAGTTTTATCAAGAATTATAATTGTTTATAGACTACCAAAGATTTTTGCTTCATGAGGACGCGCCTTGAAGAAAAAATGGCAAAGCGCGCCCATAAGAATAATTTTGATTTACTGGTAGACAAGTACATATTTATTATGCCATCATAAATATTTTCCTTAAGGAGGACACGTCTTTATTGTGATCACAAGGACAATACGCGATGCAGTCAAAATACAAGTTACAATAGTATGTATTTTGACAAACATGAAATACTCGTCAAATATTTATGAAGGTTATTTCAATTGTCCTAGACTTCATCATTGAAATTATAGTTTATCATTTCAGAGAACGCGCCCTCATATGAACTAAAATAAGGCGCGCCTTATATAAACAAGAGTGATTTTAACATGATAGATCATAAGCACTGAAGGGAAAATTAAATCAAATACAAGGGAATAAACCCTTGTCAAAGTTATCAAAAGAGTACACCAGTTAACTTACAAATTGCAAGGCAGTAGAGGGCCTGCACCTCAGTAGGTTTCAATTTAAAGAAATCTCAGGACGCGTCCTGAGTTTGGTCATTTACCCTTTCAACATTTTGAAGATTTTCAGGAACTCCAGCGGAATCAGGAACTTGCTCATTAAGATGGGAAGCAGTAAGAGTATTCTCAGGCATACCATCTGAGGACGCACCTTCTTCATTCTCACTTGCGGGTGATGCCTCCTCAATTCCAAGAAATATCCTTTTCGCCTTGATAGAAGCCGCTTCATCAGCCTTGAACTTGGTGATCCATGCAACAGTTTCCTCGCCAAATTTTGTAAAGTCGTAATCAGGATCTTGTGCTAAGAATCCAGAAGCATAGTTCCTAAAGCCATCTCTGAAAGAAGTCTTTTCAATCCTCTTTTTCTCTAATAACCAACCATTCTATTGATCAGCAACAAGTTCAGCTATCTGCTCAGAAAGTTTGCTTTTCTCTTCCTTTAGAGTGTCAATGGTAGTACTCAAACCAATTGAAACTTCTTCTTGGGTCTTCAGCTCACTCTCATAATAACTTTCTTTAGAACGAAGTTCGCTTTTCAACTTGTCAATAATCTTATCACGATCTTCAACCTTTTTGGAAATCTTGTTTCTTTCTCTCTCAATGATCTCAAGGCGCGTCCCTTCTTGTTGGAGAATTGATTGACGGTGAAGAGCGGAGACCAAAATCTCAGAAGATGCTTTGATTATTGCTTCATTTTCCTCAATAGGAGTCCTGTTTCTCCATTTTGTAATTTCATCATCCTTTACATAAGGAATGACAAAGGGGACTAAGAGTAGAAGAAACAAGTGAAAAGGATGAAGGATTGGTCTTGTTTTTCTTTGAGAACGCGTCCTCAGGAGTAGTGATGGTTTTTTCACTCTCTTTCCTTTTTCTTTCCTTTTCCAGGTTGATGATCACTGGCTCTTTTTTCTCTTCGTGTGATTTTTTGGTGTTTTTCTTGACAAGACGCGTCTTTGCAGCTTTAGAAACTCCAACACTGGGAGCAACTCCCATTTCTAGACCCCAACCAGCTGGAAGATCGTCCATACCTGTAGAAATTAAACACGATGTGAAGTTAGGGCGCGCCTTCAATATTAAAACAATTTTTATGACATTGGCATTCTACAAGAATAAAACAAGTACAGTGCATATATTAAGTGAACTCTAAGATTAGAAAATTCGTGCTACCAGGCCTGGAGGACGCGTCCTCATGAGCGTTTTCCTCAATTTCAGCTTCTTCCTCTTCATCCTCTTCATCAGAATCGTAATCTTTAGAACCTCTGATGGGAACACCTTTTCTAAAGCGTTGAAAAGGCACAATGGATCCCACTTCTTTCCTCAAAATCTTAACTCTTTTTAAATTATCCTCAGTGATTAAGACTTTAAGATTAAACCTTGAAGACGGAAGTGAGGTAATCTTTTCAGCTCGTTTCTTGGCCTCTCCAAAAAGTTCCTTTGTATTTCTGTTATCTAAGTTTTACAATTTGTGAATGAAAAAATTAGTTTAAGTGAAAAATTTCCAAGGGCGCGCCCTTAAGGAAAATTCAAAAGGAATAAATGTGTGCTTACTATGGTTGCAGTTGAAGATGACTCTGACCCTCTCAACATTCCAAAGATAAAAGAACGGTTCCTTCCAATTTTTCTCATTGCTTATTTTTCCATTGGAAAAGCCCATTTTGTTGTGTTTATGTTGAGGAGTCAAGAAGAAGTAACCTTTAGAGCTCTTCCTGATGGCAAAGAAATAGCTGAATTCTTCCATGTTTGGAGGGGTTGATATTCCTTCGTCATGGTATAATATGAGCAAGGCGAGTGCTAACTTATATGAATTTGGGGAAAGCTGAATTGGGGCTATGTCATACCATTGGAGAATATCTTTGAAATATGGATGGAGAGGCGCGCCTACTCCTAATGACATTAGCTTGGGAGAAGTAACCATTCGTGGTACCCTGAAAGGTTTTGGCCATTTGAAGACATGAGGCCTCATCATAGAAGGAGTACGCGCCCATTGACCTTCCATGCCGTAATATGTCATGCACCATGTAATTTCGGTTATGGATACAGTGGAAGACATCCCAACACAGAATAATTTATTGCCTTGTTTTCTCATTCTCCTTTTATCTGCCTCAGTTAATGTATTTACATATTGGCCCCAATCATAATCCCTTTCCTCTTCGGTGATTTCAGGGTGGATAAATGGGTTGGGAGAAGGTTTTGGAGGAGGTAAGCGGTCATCAATATCTGGGTATGATCCTTCTGAGAATGCGTCCTCATCATCAGATATGTTTTCAGAATGGGACGCACACTCTTCAATAGGAGACGCAATTTTCTTTCCCTTTCTTCTTTGTATACCATCTTCTATGTCGCTAATGACTGGATTAAACTCGTGGGGGCGCGCCCTATTATGATGGCTTGTTACTTCCAAGTCAAGGTCATCAGCATGTGGAAGGGATGAATTTGAAGTCGTAGGTAGAGGTGGCCACTTGGGCGGTCAGTGCGAGCCGGGCCGGGCTTTTCACGGTTCGGGCTCGGCTCAGGCGAGCACGGAACCGGCACTAAGTATGTACGAGCCGGATACGAGCCGGGCTTGAACTGGGTTGGACGAATAAACGGGCTTTGTGCGGGTTGGACGAATATGTTCACATGCAAATTGCAACTTGACATGCAACTTGAAGAAACGTGTCACTCTGTCTCTGTCAGGCTGCACCTGCAAGGCTGCAAACAACCATGCCACGGGCCCACGAGTCCACGACTCATCCCTTCCTTCCCTTTTTACATAATTGATTACTATTATCTAACGCACTTTGGGTTTTCTTTTTACATAATTTGAGATTATCCAAACTTGTTTCTCCTCTTGTGGTCCACGTGGCATGCATGTAGGCCTACACATATTACATATTATTTTTACATTTAATTTACAAATAATTTACATTTATGCAAGTTATATTTAATCACATATTACATATTATTTTTAATCTTATAACTTACTTATTAATCACATATTACATATAATTTTATTAATTTCAAAAATATTTTACAAATTATTTGAGAGGACTCCTCTCTAAAAAAACGGAACAAACCGCATAAACATATAAAAATACAATACAAATTAAATAAATTTCTAAAATAGTCCTAAAGAAAAAATGCATATATAAGGAAATGTAAAGGGCACTAATACTTTGTCACAAGGATTTACTATAGTGAACACACTCCCCTAAACGGTCCGTGCGGGCTCGCG
Organism: Heracleum sosnowskyi; assembly: GCA_030848705.1. Taxonomy (NCBI): domain Eukaryota; kingdom Viridiplantae; phylum Streptophyta; class Magnoliopsida; order Apiales; family Apiaceae; genus Heracleum; species Heracleum sosnowskyi. The sequence goes on from CM061237.1 coordinate 19,841,586, forward strand.
GGCTGTGCGGCTCGTGCGGTCCGTGCGGGCCGGGCCGATTCACGGGTTTTAGAAAATGAACTCGTAACCGGCACTAACTAAGACGCGGGTTAGGTCGAATTATTCGCGGTTCAATCGGGCCGAATAATATCCGAATAAAGTACCGTGCCGGGCTGAACAAGCTGAATAAACCCGCCCATTTGGCCACCTCTAGTCGTAGGGGATGACATGATTTCCGTGTCACCTCTAAATGGAGATGCTTTGTGTAATTGTTCTACCGCTTGGGTATGGAAAGACTTAATCGAGGATGAGCTTTGTGCTGGAAAGGAGAGCGAAGGTGGGGAATAAATCCCCAAACGTTTGTTGAAGTCCTTGAAAGGATGAAATGGGGAGGACGCGCCCTTACCCTCCAGCTGAAAATAGAAATAAAAATGGTAAGGACGCGTCCTGGACGGAAAGTCAAGTTGAAGAAAATATTGAAAGGAAACGGGTTCTAGTTGAAATATAACCTAATCATCACCTAAAGAAAATCTAACGGCAAATTCCTGGTAGTACTGTGCTAAGGACGCGTCCTAGTTATCGGTTACGCCTTAAATTGAGAGTTGTAAAAAAAATAATAATTACAAGGCAAATATCATAAAAGATGCGTATTCAAGAGACGACGCACCCTTACTTTCATGTAAGTTATTCGTGGCACAAAAACAAAATTCAAAATCAAGCTTATACAAAATACAGATCAAATACAGATAGATACATATATATACACATCTCAAAATTCAAGAACACATAAAAAGTTCAACGGTCATATTGCTCGTTCGGGCGAAATACATGGTAAAAACAAGAAATGAAGGTATAAAATCGTACCTTGTAAGTTGCTGAGCAAAGATCTGAGAAGAGAAACGTTAAAAAGCAACGAATTGGCCGGATTTTTGCTCAAAAAGACGAAGTGCGGCGACTAGGGTTTTTTCTGGAAAAAGAGTAAAGTAAAAAGGGAAAAGAAAACGTTTTTAGGTATTTATAGACACAGCCACGCCTAATGGAAGACAGATGTCAGACACGTGCGATATTATGATAAAGGAAGGACGCATGCTCATGTAGGACGCGTCCTATTTGTTAAGGAACTGGGAAATTTTGGAAAAAGCTGTAAGTAATTCAATGTATTGTTTTTAACTTCACATTGAATTGGGGGGTAGTTGTTATAGCCAAAATTCGATAACGGGTTTTTAGGTTAGGATCGGGTCGAGTATGAATTCAATTAGGATATTTAAATTGTAATTAAGGCTAGGTCTAATGTGAGAGATAGTTAGGACTTGCCCTCATAAGGGTAAGGGCGTGCCCTTTTAGGTCGTCCACCCCTTGAGGGCGCGCCCTCGTGGGAATGACAGCTTGATGGATGATTTGGCAAAGGATAACAACTATATTAACATAGCATGACGTGAGGAAGATTCAGGACTCATCCTCTTAGGGGAGAGGGTGTTCCCCTTTGGCCATCTAACCCCTAAGGACGTGTCCTCTCGGCGTTGACCAACAACTCTACATGGATGGAAGACTTTATGGAGAATAACTTCATTTGACACAAGGAAGACTTAGGGCTTGTCCTCATGGGGATGAGGGTGCGCCCTTTTGGCCGTCCACCCCTTGAGGGCGCGTCCTCTTGGTTTGAAGTTGCAACTTGATAATGAAGAATGGTTGCCTTGGCTTGGTATTGGTAAAATATTGAAGAATTCCCTCCTAGGATGTGCCCTAGGAGGGGGATGTCCGTGGCTGAAGGCCTCCACCTGTATTCAATGGGCGCGCCTTCATTGGGGATGTGGGGTTAATCTTGGTGTGTGCTTTGGGAGCTCTGTTCCTGTACTCAATGGGCGCGTCCTCATTGGGGAACTTTGGAGTAATCCTGCACTTTGCACCCAAACACTTGGGATCACTTGTCCTGCTATCTGGTGGGTGCTTCTCATTCGGGGGACAAGGATGCGTCTGGCATTTAAGGTAAGTCATGGCTATACCTGTATCTATGAATTAAGGAAATAGTTGGTAATGGATAGGATTAGTCCTCGACGGGGGAAGTTTCCTTATCCATGAAGTCCTGACGTCATAGATAAGCCTTGGGCCTATGTGACTAGGCCTTATCATTAGACATTCCTAAAGTGAGCTAAAAACTTCAAGTAAGGAAAGATATGGAAGACCTACGTTCAAGTAAGGAAAGATATGGAAGACCTATGTTTAAGTATGAAAGATATCTTATACATGGAAGGCGGTGGAAAAGTCCTATGTCTAAGCATGGAAAGGCATTGGAAGGCTTCGGCTGGGCTCCGAAGATCAGAGACCAAGCCCATGGAGGAAACTTCCTCCCCAAGAACTACGTTGGCTTGATTCCCTATATAAGGGATACGTAGGCACATTGTAAGGGGTCGAAAGTTGAGAGCTCTGAGGCAACCAACATAAACCCTAAGCAATCTCAGCCACCAATTAAACACAACCACCAAACTCTGATGAATTTACCACCTAAGGACCACCGTTGTAGATCTTAATTCCGGCGACGAATCCCAAACTTTGTTAATACCAAATTCCTCCGTTAACACCTATGTATAACCCATAAAACTATCAGTCAACACTTTATATATGCATGTTAAGGAAATTTTTAAATTTACGATAACTATCTTCAAATGTATGTATGCATCAAGCAACATCTTACTTTCTACCCATAAGTCTTTTAACATCAAAGATTGTCCTTTCAGCGTTAACAGCTGCCTGATTCTTCGCAGCCTCACCGATCAGTATTTCGTCATCAGTGAAGGCAACCAATGAAGGGGTAATGCGGTTACCTTGGTCATTGGCTATGATCTCAACATTTTCGTATCTTTGAACAGCAACGCAAGAGTAAGTTGTTCCAAGATCTATTCCGATTACTTGATTCCAATGGATTTCCGACATAAAGAAAGAAAACGCAGACAGAGTTCCTGTTAAAGCAAAGATAAGCAGTTGTAATTTTATGCACGCTTGATCCAAAGATTGAAGGCCAGTACTTGACAAAGAAAAAGGATTAACGATTACACAAATAATGTGTTCTCAATTCTTATTGTAAGCTAGTTCTCGTTGGAACATAACGACATATAACCTTTATAGTTACATTAAACACCACTTACTATTATACGAATCACGACTCACGAGTTCTCGTTTTAAGCTGGTTGTTCTAAAACTGGTTTTTGTTGGAACATAAATATGATACATAAAAATCGATTGGACAGACAACTTACCGAAAACAAGTAGAGCAAAAACGAGAAAAGAGGCGCGACTCTTCCCAGCAACCAACATTGTGATTTTCTTACACAAACTCTAAAACCCTTATTTTGTTTAGTACTGCTCCTTCTGTCCCGAATTAGTTGTACTATTTGACTTGGTCAAATTGATTAGAGAGTATATGTTTTTCGACTGTTGTTGAATTGAGGTTTTGACAGGGAATGATTACAAATTTATACTAGTTTCTTGTCCAGACAAAATCTAAAGGGCCTGTCATTGTTGCTGATCTGGACCAATCAGAATTTATTAGGGTTGTAAGCGAACAGAGCCGTTCGTGAACAAAACTCGAGCTCGGCTCGTTTTAGATGGACTCGGCTCGGTTCGTTTACTAAATGAACACGAGCTTGAACATGAAAATGTGATCGGTTATTAAATGAGCTCGAGCCGAGCTTTACACCTGTTCGACTCGAACTCGACTCGTTTTGCTCGGGATCGGCTCGAGCTCGGCTCGAACTCGTTAAACTCGGCTCGATTCGTTTAACTAATTATAAATTTATGAATTTCATAATATCCTTAACAATTTGAATATGTTAAATAAAACTTAATTACGATCTATTTTAGTTATTTTGTGGTTGAATAGGGAATTGTATTTATTATATCTAAAAGGTATAACATCAACGTACTACCAAAAGTTAAACTCTTTATATCTAATCCAAATTAGTTTTTCATTATTAAAATTTATAAGTTGCATTCATAAAATTACAAAAGAAAGTTAATAGAGAAAGAGAGTTTGTCTTATTAATTTATTATATAATATTATTTAAAAGTGGCTCGTACCTCTTAAAATTGAGGAGAAAGTCTAGACTTTTAGTAAATTTAAGGTTAATAAGAGTATCTTGGAGAAAAAAAAATTATAAACCCCCTTGTTAGGTCCTGATAAGTTTGTAGAAGGGGGGTTGAATACAAACTATACCGTTTTATCGAAATTTGTTCTTGAATAATTTAACAATTTAGAACAAATTAATGCGGAATATAAATGAAACAAAATTCAAGTTAAATATAAACTATATTAAACTTGAAGGGTGTTGCAAATACAATAAGGATTACAAAGTATTTATCTCAAACTAATTAATACAAATTTAGAATAAATTCGACATGAACTTTTCTAATATTTGTAATAAAAAGATCGAATGCTAAAAGCAAGTTCGAGATAAATTCTAGGGATAAAAATCCGCTAGATAATCAAAGAAATACAAGTAATCAACTTCTAGTGGTTTGGATTTAACAATACAAACTAGAATTAATTGCTTGAGAAGAAATGAGATCAAATGCTTTCTTCTTTTGTTCTTGAGAGAAAATGTCTGCTGTTGCTTTTCTTGATAGATATTACAATTGTTGTGTACTGTCTCTTTTTGGCCGCCTGTTAATACAATTCCCTTTGCCTTGTATGAACTCAAGTTCTTTCAACAACTCTTGGTAGAACCTTAGGAAATGAACTTGTATGACCTGCAAAAGTGTCTGTATGACCTGAACAGTAACTCGGTATGACCTAGCACAGTGTCAGTATGACCTGAACAGTAACTCGGTATGACCTAGCACAGTGTCAGTATGACCTGAACAGTAACTCGGTATGACCTAGCACAGTGTCAGTATGACCTGAACAGTAACTCGGTATGACCTAGAAAAGAAACATGTATGACCTAATTTAAATTAGGTCATACCGTGTTTTTGCTTCTATTTAAACTAGGTCATACTAGTATTAAGACATGTCATACTAGTACTTAAATTACTTTCTTTTAATTAATTTTAGTTGAATTAAATTCTAAATTAAATTAATTCTTTTTGGAATTAATTTAATAAATAATTCAAACAACTAAATTAATTAATTTAATAAATAAATTAATTCTGAAAGAATTAATTTATTAATTAAATTGATTAATCATTTAATTAATTAGAAGAGAATAACTTAAAAACAAAATATCTCTATCTCTTCTGAACACCACTGAAAATAGATGATTTAATTCCACTGATTGATGTCGTCATTCGATGCACTGTCTGGTTTCATGAATAACTGACTTCAATGATAATTCTTCATCTTTAAAACATTTAAAGCTGTGGCTTCTTTTCTCTAGCTTTGACTGAACTTTGTATCCTGTACTTCTTCTGTCACAAACTGGAAATCTCTGTCACTGTAGTAAATCCACTTCCTTGAATACTTCACTGAGGCTTGAACAATAAATTGAGCTTCTTTCAATGTAGAATAACTTCAAGTCTGTAGATGACTTTAATACTCCATTCTCTTGACGGATAAAACTCTCTGAGATTCCTGTGACCTTTAATCTAATATTTACTTATTACATTCTGGTTTAAGTTGAGTAGAATCCTCGAATTACAAATAGGCTATAGCATATGCCTTTCAATCTCCCCCTATTTGTTTGTTAGAAAATAACAACCAAATACCTAGAGGATCACTCAACTAAAACCAAGAAAAAGATAAGACTCTTAAGCCTAAGTAAATAATAGAAAGTTCTGGATCAAATATGACATTTCCAGATTTCACTAGTAAAGGTAAATACAAGACAGATGTTCCTCTAGACTGAACATATGACAACATTGAACCTGTCTTGAGTAGAATCAGCTCTATACATATAACATTTACAAAACAGAGCTAATTACCTTTACTCCCCAGAAACTCCTCATTTTCCTTTTATATCTTTTTCAGCTCCCTTTATACTAGCTTCTCCAGAAACTTCTAGAAACTCTTCTCCCCCTTAGAAACTTCTAGAAACTTCTCCCCCTTAGAAACTTCTCCCCCTTAGTTGAGGAATTCTCTACAGATTTAACTTTAAAAGTATCTGAAGCCAGTAGGAGTTGAGATAGATGAAGGAGTTGATCTTGGAAGTAAATTTGTCTTCTAGATTTCCTTGAGCAGTCCCAGCTGATTGTTGACAGAGGTGGAAGAAGAAGACCGTTCAACCACTTGTGCTTGCAAAATTTCTTTATCAGCCTGGGTTTAGAATAGATGTTCCTGTAGATCAGCTATGTGAGCTAACTACATTGCAGTGTATGTGTCTGTGTGTGCACTCACTTGAATTTCTCTTGTAAGTGTATCACTCATCTCACGTGCATGTGTTTCACTCAGTGTTTGACTTTTATCACTCAATATTAGCTGTCTGTTTGCTCCTTTTTGATCAGTACCTGCATTGAAACTCACCCTAGCCTCTTCAAGAGAGGTCAGTGGTGGTGCAATGGGAGTTCGCAAATCCCGATCCTCAATCATGTCTATCAAATCACTTGGATTTGAAATCTGAATTGCTTCAGTGATAGACTGACCAAGTTGCCTTCCACTTTCTCCAGATAAATCTGCGAGTGGAAAATCCCTTAGGGAGCCAGAGATGTTCACTCTGGGAGGGGAGAAAATGATTCTATTTAAATTGGCAAAGAATCAAATTTTCCCTCAGATGCCTATGAAGGCACTTCTACCGTGACAATGGTAGGCACTGTAACTAGTTGCAGGTGCTCTGCTTTCACTGTGTCCTGAGTTTCATCTAATGAAATTGTTTTCTCCCATTGTGAGTAATGAGAGTGTGCTTGACTCAGTACAAAGTGCCATGGCCCTATGGCGAATTTCAATAGATTCATCCTGTTGAGAGAATGTCTCTAGATACAGTTCATTGGCCATTTCAAAGTCCATATCCTATTGAGAGGATACAGATGGGCTGACAGATGCCTCAGTATATATAGAATTTCTTTAGAGGAGGCAGAGCTGTGGGATCACTCACTGTTTCAATCAAAATACTTCTTTGTTTACAATTGATTTCTGTTTAGGCTGATAGTTCAAGTAATGAAGTTGTAGACTCATTGTTTGGCTCTAAGACCTGGGATAAAGATTGTGGATCTACAATCCCTTGGTCAGCCCTAACAACCACTTGGGTTCAGCAACAGTAAAAGAAGTGGATTGAGAGATAGAAAGTAATACCTGAATTGGATTTGGCACTGAATTTCCAGCTAAGCAAGAGCTAGATCAGAAATAATATATATAATATATTTACACAAACATCTAAGTCAAATAGAAAATAAAAGATAATAAATAATAATAATAATAAACTAAAATAATAAATAATATATATAAAAAAAAATATTTACAGGAAACTATTTACAGGCAACTATTTACAGAATATTCGAATATTTTAAAATAAAAGATTTTCAATAAAAATAGATTTCTCTACAATTTTAACTTGTAAAATTTGAGAAAAATATTTTTAGAGAAAATAATTAATCTTAACTTACTCAAACTAAGAAGCTTAACAATTAGACAAGACATGGCAATAATCTACAATCAACATGCATAAGAGAAAATTGAGATGATAAAATAAATTTACAAGTGATTTAAAAATATATACAACAAATGAACACTTGTAAATTTAATTAAGAACAAACATAAAAATAAACAGAGTTAATCACTAAAACTATTTAACATACCAATTTACCAACCAATCTGGTAAACATGGATTCATCAAGAGATTTAGTGAAAATATCTTTTGTTTGTTCCTCTGTGGGTACAAAGAGTAACTCCACAGTACCATTCATGACATGCTCTCGGATAAAATGATACCTGATGTCAATGTGCTTTGTCTCTTGTGATTATGCCATCTTCATCTAATTTATTTCTGAATACCCACCGAGTACCAACTACTTTCTTGTTCTTTGGTCTAGGTACCAGCTTCTAAACTTGTTGTTGTTCAAATTGATTGAGTTCATCTTGCATAGCAATCACCCAATTAGGATCAGTCAGTGCTTCCTCAATTTTCTTTGGTTTCATTTCAGAAAGAAACCCTGAATAATGACATTCATTTTGAGTAGCACTTCTAGTTCTGACTTCAACACCTGGATCACCAATAATCAGCTCAAAAGATTTGATCTTGATGATTCGCCTTGTTCTACATTATGGTGTTGTGAATGACTAGTTGACCCTTCATTTCCTCCCCCTGAGTTGTTGGCAGATTGTCTTGGTGATTCTTTTCCAGTGTTAGTGGTATCTCCATTGTAACCAATGTTTCCACCACCATCACTCTCACCATTATCATTGTTATCACCAGCAACAACCTCAGGTGGATTCTTATCATCTGATTCTGAATCTGACATTTCATCAAACTTTAGTTTTTCAGATGGATTTTCTGTTTGGATATTAGGGAGTTTAGTGTCATCAAAAGTAACATTGACACTCTTATTGACTGATAACATTTCTTGATTTCAAACAGGCCATATCCTCAGTTATACCCTTGCTGTTATCTCCAAAGGTAAGCACTGGGCCAGCTTTCTCAACCAAATCTGATAGCAGGGCTCTATCTCCGGTCATATGCCTTGAACAGCCACTGTCAAGAATCCATATAACACAGTTTACCTGTTTAACTCCCTGCAATATCAAATTGATTAGACCTTCTTCGGAGCCCAAAATTGATTGGGTCCGGCATACTTAAAGAACTGGCCTTTGTCAGGCAAAACAACATTTTTAGCTAAAACTACTTCAACCTCTTTCACATAAGAGCGTTTCCATTTATAACTAGCCTTAACACATTTCTGAGTAGGCTTAGGGATAAATGAATCCACTCTAGTATGAGGAGGACTAGTAGTCTTTGTTTTAACATGCTTCTTATTATTAACATGTTGACGTGGAGCAGTCTTATCACTAGATACATGCTTTTTATTAAAGAAAGCATACATAACATTAAAAGCACAAGACATGCAATTACCCACACCACATGCTTTATGAGAAGAATTAATAGCAGGCATGTTAGTTCTACAGTTGTTTTGATCCAACTTATGGATATCTGATTTAGTCTTTTTAGTTGTAGCAACTTTGACTGGAATATCAAATATACACTTTTTGGACTGTTCAACTTCCAAAGCCATATCTTCTTCACGAATCTCTTCAGCAATGATTATAGAGTATTCATTCATAGGATCTGCTATGGATTCTTTACAGAAGGGTGTTTCAATACCCTTAAGTATATAAGGAACAACCTTTCCTTCTTCTCTGACTCTACAAGGTGTATTAATACCAAGCAATCCTATAGCCTCGTTATAATCATAACCTATACTGACATGATTACCAATAGCTTGTTTATTGAAAATTTCTTTAGCCGTTTTACAAGAGTTGTAATAGGCATTAGCTTTGGTTTTAAGCTCACTAATCTGCTCTTTGAGAATGGTTTCCAGTTGAATATAACATTTAACCCTATTCTCAAGAAAAGCAATTTTCTCAGTAAGTTCATCCTGATTAACATGCACAAGTTTCAATTCTTTTAATTCCTTTTCAAGATTTGTGTTCAAAAGAATTATTCTATTATTTTCAGTGCGTGCACAACTTAAAGTATCACCAAGATGACGAATCATTTCAGCATCAGTAAATTTTACCTCAGACATGTCTGGTGAAGATAACATGGAATCAAAGAGTTTGCCTCCTTTTGCCACAAGTGCAAGATTTCCAACCTCACCTGCTTCTTCATCACTGTCAGTGTCATCCCAACTCTTTCCTTCAGCAACATAGGCTTTCCCAATCTTGTTCTTCTTGCTAGAATCAAATGAGTTCCTTGTCACTTGCTTTGGCTTTTTACATTCAGTAGCAAAGTGACCCAACTCATTGCAATTGTAGCATCTGATTGTGCTTCTATCCACAGTTCCAGTTTTGTAGCCACCCCTTGTGCCACTTGAAGAGGAAGATCCACCTCTCTGAAATCTGGGTCTGAACTTAAGATTGGTATTCCTCTTGAATCTGAACTTCCCAAACTTCCTGACTATCAAAGCCAAGTCACCATCCTCCAGCTGATCAAGTTCTTCTAAAGAATAGAAGTCACCACCAGATTGATCAATGGATGTTAATCCATATTCAGCATCAATAACATTCATGTTAGAACTGGAAGGTTGAACAGCCTTCACTTCCAGTTTCTGTGGGACTTCAGCAGTCAATGCAGTAGAGGTACCAACAATCTTCCCTGTTCCATACAGCTCCCTTTGTTGAATCTGCTCCAGCTCATAGGTCTTCAGAACACCATACAATCTTTCCAAAGCAAGCTCATTCATATCTCTTGCTTCTCTAATGGCAGATATTTTGTGCTCCAAATGAGGTGGAAGTGTAAGAAGGAACTTCTTGTTAATCTCCTTGTTGGTGTAGTGCTTCCCATTGAGATTCAGATCATTGATTAATTTGTTGTATCTCTCAAAAACCTGAGTGATATCTTCACCAGGGTTTGATCTGAAATGCTCATATTGTGAGGTGAGAATTTCCAGCATATTCTCCCTAACTTCCTCTGTCCGCTCATTGATTATCTCTATGGTTTCCCAAATGTGTTTGGCAGTATCACAGTTTAGGACATGATTATGCATGATAGGATCAAGACAATCAATAAGGATCAGCTGTAGACTGGAATCCAAGGTAACATCCTCTTTTTCACCAGGAGTGAAATCCTTGGGATCCTTAGGGTACATCCTAGCAGCCCTAGTAACAATGTTATCCACTTTTAGCTCTTCCTCAATAATCATAGGGATTTTGGGACCACTCTTCATCACGTCAATGTATTTAGGATTTGCAACCTTAAGAAATATGAGCATGTTCTTCTTCCACATTGGATAATGCTCCTTGCTGAACATTGGGATTTTGACTGTACCCACTTTCTGTGTAGTAGACATCTTTTGAGATTTTTAGGAAAAATAAAAATTCAGAGTTTAAGAAAAATCTCAAAACAATTGGATCTTTGATTTGTATATCAATCAAAAGGCTCTGATGCCAATTGTTAGGTCCTGATAAGTTTGTAGAAGGGGGGTTGAATACAAACTATACCGTTTTATCGAAATTTGTTCTTGAATAATTTAACAATTTAGAACAAATTAATGCGGAATATAAATGAAAAAAAATTCAAGTTAAATATAAACTATATTAAACTTGAAGGGTGTTGCAAATACAATAAGGATTACAAAGTATTTATCTCAAACTAATTAATACAAATTTAGAATAAATTCGACATGAACTTTTCTAATATTTGTAATAAAAAGATCGAATGCTAAAAGCAAGTTCGAGATAAATTCTAGGGATAAAAATCCGCTAGATAATCAAAGCAATACAAGTAATCAACTTCTAGTGGTTTGGATTTAACAATACAAACTAGAATTAATTGCTTGAGAAGAAATGAGATCAAATGCTTTCTTCTTTTGTTCTTGAGAGAAAATGTCTACTGTTGCTTTTCTTGATAGATATTACAATTGTTGTGTACTGTCTCTTTTTGGCCGCCTGTTAATACAATTCCCTTTGCCTTGTATGACCTCAAGTTCTTTCAACAACTCTTGGTAGAACCTTAGGAAATGAACTTGTATGACCTGCAAAAGTGTCTGTATGACCTGAACAGTAACTCGGTATGACCTAGCACAGTGTCAGTATGACCTGAACAGTAACTCGGTATGACCTAGCACAGTGTCAGTATGACCTGAACAGTAACTCGGTATGACCTAGCACAGTGTCAGTATGACCTGAACAGTAACTCGGTATGACCTAGAAAAGAAACATGTATGACCTAATTTAAATTAGGTCATACCGTGTTTTTGCTTCTATTTAAACTAGGTCATACTAGTATTAAGACAGGTCATACTAGTACTTAAATTACTTTCTTTTAATTAATTTTAGTTGAATTAAATTCTAAATTAAATTAATTCTTTTCTGGAATTAATTTAATAAATAATTCAAACAACTAAATTAATTAATTTAATAAATAAATTAATTCTGAAAGAATTAATTTATTAATTAAATTGATTAATCATTTAATTAATTAGAAGAGAATAACTTAAAAACAAAGTATCTCTCTCTCTTCTGAACACCACTGAAAATAGATGATTTAATTCCACTGATTGATGTCGTCATTCGATGCACTGTCTGGTTTCATGAATAACTGACTTCAATGATAATTCTTCATCTTTAAAACATTTAAAGCTGTGGCTTCTTTTCTCTAGCTTTGACTGAACTTTGTATCCTGTACTTCTTCTGTCACAAACTGGAAATCTCTGTCACTGTAGTAAATCCACTTCCTTGAATACTTCACTGAGGCTTGAACAATAAATTGAGCTTCTTTCAATGTAGAATAACTTCAAGTCTGTAGATGACTTTAATACTCCATTCTCTTGACGGATAAAACTCTCTGAGATTCCTGTGACCTTTAATCTAATATTTACTTATTACATTCTGGTTTAAGTTGAGTAGAATCCTCGAATTACAAATAGGCTATAGCATATGCCTTTCACCCCTCAAATTTCAAGTTAAGAGCCAAGATAAAGAGGCTCTTAGAGAGGCTCTAAGTTAGTGATAAAATTGTTTTATTTTAACTATTGTTATTAAGGTGAAGTGAGTAAGGTTTGATTACTCATAAATACAAATATTAACATAATATGATTATTAGAAGAAAATAAATTAACTTTTAGTTTTGAAATTCAAACATAATCATGTATTCTTAAGATGTAATTTTAGGCGTGAAACTGTAAATCGACTAAGTAATTTTAAAAATTGGATTTGGTGGAGTATAAAAGTACGAACTATAAGTGAACAACTCGATTCGAGTTCGGTTTGTGTTCGGCTCGACTCGAAATGTTCTTGAACAAACTCGTGTTCGGCTCGTTTATTAACGAGCCGATCTTGAACATCACTTTTCGTTCGATTAGAAAGTTCGGCTCGACTCGGTTCGTTTTTAAAAAAATCAAGCTCGACTCGATTCGGACAAAACTCGGCTCGACTCTGTTCCTTTACTGTCCTAGAATTTATTAATTTGGCACGAGCCAAGGTACATACTTTCTGCACCCGTGCCTTTGTATTCTAATGTGTTTGGGAAAAGTGAAAAAAAATTAAAATAGCCCTAATACTTTTTGGTAAATTTTGTTCCTGTATAAAATTTTAAAGTCAAATTTTTTAAACAAAATAAAAATCACTAGAAAAATATTGTGTGTAAGTAGCTTGTTTTCCCACCTTAAAAATATGTATAAAAATTATATGATTACCTAGAATGGGATAGGAGTAATCAACTTATATGATTGTAAAACATGTATATAACTGTAGGCTTAAAATATTTTAATAAAAAAATTATATTTTACAGTATTATGTTGTACGTTTAGATAATTTCATTCCCGTACATAAAGAAGATCTAGAAACTAAGAGGATCTCCGATGGTGTTAATATATTGATTATGTAAAATTTATTGAACATGTAAGATATTGTGCTCTAAGGGAGTTGACTATATTTTAAAAATAGAATGTTATAATTATTTTAAGTTGTTAAAAATAGAATATATAATTAGAATATGGTAACAGATAGGTGGAGTTTTACTACATGTGACAAAAATAGCCAATACGAAGTGATTGACTATAATTTTGGCTAACAGTAATGTTTCATTGAAGTTGAGAGAATTTTACATATTCTCTAAATTTTTTATTTATGACATCTTATATATACTTTTAGCTAAGGTTATAGACCATTGGAGAGGCTCTAACGAATAGTATTACATATTCATAATTTTGAAAAGTTCATTTTTTCTTTCATAATTTGTAATACAATACTTTAAGGGCAGAGTATTTGAAGGTTCGAGGGGCGAATTTAGGCTGATTTAGTAGAATTTTAATACTCTCTCCGTTTTTTATATGATTTTTAACTTTTTGCACACACGGGTACCTATATTCAAAAAAAGAAAATTTGAAAAATACTAATTTAAAGTATCCGGTCAAAACACTTGAAATGTGTGAAAAAAGTCCAGCGTCCCGCAAAAAGCTCTCCACGCCTACTATTAGAAAAAACACTATTTCTCTTTAGTTAGGTAGTTCTCCGGACCGTAAGACCCTTTAGGAGTATGAGAAATCTCGTATAAAAAGAAACGAAAATAGTATGTAACAAGATTTTAAGAGCAAGGTCAACCTCGTGATATTTTTCCTATTTTGGTAAGACGATTGAGTTGATGTAGTGTGCAAGTTGTTCGGACACTGAGAAAAAAATTCAGGGCTGGAAGTTAAAATGCTGTTGATTCTAACATCTTAATTGATTTCAATATACAAACTCAAAAAATGAAGAGTTCAGGGAAAAAAAAATCACAGGGAGCTAATGTATAGCTCGCCACTTGTGAATGTTTTCTCCTCTATCTTGGTTTTCTCTTACATTTCCATGACAAGTACAAATGATTAACAAACACTAATCCTTTGTCCTATTGTCCTAACACTTGAAATTAGCACTAGAGTCTTCAGAGCTCGTCGTGCGAATCTTCGTCTTCATCATCTGCACCTGCACCTGCACCAGAGGCACCACCAGACCTCTGGTATACAGTTGTTATGATTGGATTGCACACAGCTTCTACTTCTTTCATCTTTTCGTCGTAATCTTCCTTCTCAGCGGTTTGATTGTCATCTAACCACTCAAGTGCCTCCTTGACAGCTTCCTCGATCTTTTCCTTCTCTGCAGACTCCAATTTGTCGGCAAGCTTGTCTTTGTCATTTATCTGATTCTTCATGTTGTATACATAGGTCTCCAACTTATTTCGAGCATCAATTTTCTCCCTCAGTAATTTATCTTCTTCTGAAAACTCTTCAGCCTCACGAACCATGCGATCAATCTCTTCCTGAGTCAGACGACCTTTGTCATTTGTGATTGTAATCTTTTCAGATTTTCCTGAGGCTTTATCTTCGGCCTTGACATTGAGTATACCATTGGCATCAACTTCAAACGTGACTTCGATTTGAGGTGTTCCCCTGCTCAAATTAAAATTGTTTCAGATGAACACAGATAATAATTTAAATTGAAAAAGCATTACTAGAAACATGGATAGTGCCTACCTTGGTGCTGGAGCTATTCCAGTTAATTCAAACTTCCCGAGAGATCTGCAATCTTTAGTTAAACTCCTTTCACCTTCAAAAACCTATGAACAGAATGAAAAAAATTGAGAACAAATGCAATAAAAATAGTCGGATAAAGGTTTTGTAATCAGACACCATTCTTAACTATGATGATATAATTTTTGCCTTAAAATGATATATGTACCTGAATAGAAACAGCTGTCTGTTGATCCTGGTAAGTAGTAAAAGTCTGAGACTTCTTGGTAGGAATGACAGTGTTTCTAGGAATCAACTTCGTCATCACCCCGCCAACAGTCTCGATACCAAGAGTGAGGGGAGTCACATCCAAAAGCAGAATATCTGATTAGAAACAGGCAAGACTGACAGGTCAGGATCTTATGAAGCTTGGCGACCTAGGTTAATGAACCATGTTTTCAGTTGCCTACTGCAAAAAAAGAGCTTAATACAATAATACCTTTAGTTTCTTCACCACCCTCTCCACTTAAGATGCCTCCTTGTACAGCTGCACCATAAGCAACAGCCTCGTCTGGGTTCACTCCCTTGCTAGGCTCCTTACCGTCAAAGTATTCTTTAAGAAGCTGTTGGACCTTAGGAATTCTTGTACTTCCTCCAACAAGTACAATCTCATCAATTTGGCGTTTCTCCAATCCAGCATCCTCCATGGCCTTCTTAACCGGTCCCATGGTCTTTCTAAACAGATCATTGTTCAACTCCTCAAACCGAGCTCGGGTGAGTGGTTCAGAAAAATCATTACCATCGAAGAGTGACTCAATCTCCACGCGTACCTGATGTTGGCTACTCAAAGCTCTCTTGGCACGCTCAGCTTCTCTCCTCAGCTTTCCAAGTGCTCTGTTGTCCTTGCTGATATCCTTTCCATGCTTCTTCTTGATTAACTTGATAAAGTATTCCATGATCCTCTGATCAAAATCCTCACCTACATATAATTCATCAAATACTTATTTATTAGGCTGAAGAAATATAAATATTGTCGAAGACAAATATATATTGATAAGCAGCTTCTTTTCAATTATCATTAATCCAATCAATTTACCTATAAGCAACAAAAAAGCAATCAAAAGCGAATAAATAATGTCCTACGGTGTGCCAGCCAAGTAGGGTGTTTACCTCCCAGATGAGTGTCTCCATTGGTTGCAAGAACCTCAAAAACACCATTGTCAATAGTTAAGATACTGACATCAAAAGTCCCACCACCAAGGTCAAAAACAAGAATGTTCTTTTCACCGCCTTTCTTGTCCAATCCATAGGCTATAGCAGCTGCAGTTGGTTCATTGATAATTCTTGCTACATTTAGTCCAGCTATAACACCAGCGTCTTTCGTAGCTTGTCGCTGTGCATCAGTAAAGTACGCTGAAATCCATTCATACAAGTGGTTATTAAGAGAGTTAAGCATATTTACATTAACATGAAGCCGAGACAAATTATAAATTGGGAAAAATTCATTACCAGGGACAGTTACAACAGCATCCTTAATTGTCTTTCCAAGATATGCTTCAGCTGTCTCCTTCATCTTTGTCAAAATCATCGCACTTATCTCCTCGGGACTGAACACCTTAGTTTCGCCACCTTTGATCTTGACCTGCACATATGGCTTGCCATCCTTGTTGACAATGTTGTATGGGACAAGCTTCTTGTCTCTTTGAACTTCTTTGTCTTCAAACCTATTAATAACCCGAAACATATTAATCAACACTTTACAGATGCAAGTCATGGCAAAAATTTATCAAATGCATGTCTGTATCAAGTGACAGCTTACTTTCTACCGATAAGTCTTTTAACATCGAAGATCGTCCTTTCAGCGTTAGCAGCTGCCTGATTCTTCGCAGCCTCACCAATCAATCTTTCGCCATCAGTAAACGCAACCCATGATGGGGTAATGCGGTTACCTTGGTCATTGGCTACAATTTCAACTTTTCCACCTTTGTAAACACCAACACAAGAGTATGTTGTTCCAAGATCTATCCCGATTACAGTTCCCAATTTCGAAGCTTCGTCCTCCGCGATCGAAAAAGCAAACAAGGTTCCTGTGAAATTAAATCAAAAATTCGAAATTAAAGGCCATACCCTATAACTACACAATTCACATAAATCTTGATTTATAACGAGATTATTAAAAACAAGGATAATAAATCTTGATTCATGTATTAATCAATAATCGAACATGTAAACTACACAACAAGATTTTAGAATTTAAGTCACATAAACATTATTTATAATCACAGAAATCAACTATTTTTTTAAAACTGATTCTTGTTGCACAAAATCGATAAATAAAAATTGAACTGAGAATTACCGAAAACTAGGATAGCAAAAAGTAGAAAAGAGGCGCGACTTGTTCTAGCGATCAACATTGTGATTTTCTGAGACACTGAGATTTTGACAGGGAATGATTGCAAATTTATACTTGTAGAAGCTCCGACATGAAGTTTCTAGACAAAATCTATAAAGGGCCTGTCATTGTTGCTGAGCTGGACCAATCAGAATTTGTTAAACTGGCACGAGCCAATGAGAGTTAAGGACATTCGGGAGTTTATAGTAATATGACTTGTTGTAGCCAATCATGACCTGACAACTGGACTTCAGGTGTTGACTTGTTGTCGCATGGAATTTCTAATTAAACTATGTAGTCCCGAAAAATGCGTTACTGAAAATCTAGCGTATACTTGTTTTCGAAATTAGCATGTTATTCCCATACTTTCCCACCCTAGTCATACTTCATACCAAGGTCAAAAATCCTATACTTTTAGTCGTGAAAATTGGAGGATAATTGAATGTGTTGAAATAATTAAAAAAAATTATCGCTTTTATATTTTTTTCATAATATATCTATTATATTTAACATTTGAAAGTTTCGAAAAATATTACTTACAATATAATTAAGATACAATGAAATAACCAATTTAGTGTTATATAGAAAGTGTTCTTGCCGACTGTGGTTTATATAATTAGTAAACAGTTCGAAGACAATTTGTTGATGCGTGACAAACGAGTGGTGTGAAATGTGACAAACAAGTATTTTGACCAAAATGCAACAACTTGGGAAGTTTAAAATCCCACCTTATGCATTAAAAGATGATAATTCGTTAGTAGTCATACTTTTTACTTATGTACTGATCAACAAAGTACCTTACATGCTTCGACGTGGGATTGTGGAATTAGGGTGAGTAAAATTTCCAGACTTGAATTGTCTTTGTGTTTCTGGCAACTTGACTCAATATATTTTCGAGAGTTTGCTCTGATACTACTTGTGTGCGAAACCTAATCAAATTTCGAGTTTTCTATGATACTATTTCTTGAACATTTTTGTGTTAGATCTTGTACATTTTCTTGTTGGGAGAAAAGTCGAACATGTTTACCTAAATAAGAAAAGAAGAAAGTCATTGTTACATGGTTTGCGTATATTCAGTTGAACAAAAAATAATTGTTCTTGTAGGTGTAAGTAACATAATAAACATAAAAAAAAGTCAAGGAAAATAATATAAAATAGGGCCTAGTACAATTTTACCTCTTGTTGTATTTGCAAGTCAATTATCTCATAGGATTAACATAAGTGCTAGTGTCGATGAAAAACAAATAATACATTCAGCGAACTAAAACACAATTAAAAATTATCACTAGTATAGGATAAGAACGAAAGAGAACATAAATATGTTTATGTGGATGTATTTTCTTGAAAACTGCAATGTCGATTTAACCATGAATGTAAAAATGCTCTGCGTCTCTATGTACTTGATCATCCTCCATTTATTTAATAAATACTCAATATATAATTTATTATGAATATGACTATTCAAATCGATTCTCAAAATGACTCCTCAATGTGGGATTTAAAATCCACATTTGTCAACAATCACAATCATTAACTTGACTTTTGGCATTGAAAAATTTAAAATATCATAAGATATGTATATAAATGTTTTTTCTCTATTAACTCTCATTTTCGAGAAATTTTATACTTATTTAACTACAACTCTATTCAATTTAATGAAACAATCAAACAAGATTTCAGGTTTTCGATTTTTTCAGATCATACATCTTCAAATTATGAACACTTAAATTTGAAATTTTGTTTTTCGTATTTCTGCCAATATTAATTGAACTTTTAGTCCATTTCGAAATCCCGTGGCTGAGGAAGTTGAATTTGAGATTTAAGGTTGTTTAAGTCTTTGATGATATCTTAAACGTTTATACCTAGGAAGCGGACTCTTTAAAAAGGATGTCATATGCGTGTCGGACACGGCCGACACGACGACTCAGCACCGACACGGCTGAGTACGTGTTCGACACACACAAAAATGGAAGGGGACACGGCTCCGACACGCGACCGACACGACCCACCTAAAAAAGGAACCCAATACTATCTGATTTTACCCTAGTTGTGAGACATTCTCATATTTTATATGCCCATCTCTGTTTTCATCACGTTTTATATTTCAAATCTCATTCTTGATGAACCAGAAATGAAAGATGCTCATTTTACACGAGATGGACATTCTTCGATTAATGAAAACGTGGAATAAATCTTATTTCAGTTCGTGAAAGAAACTTTAATTACTACTAATCTACTATGAATGAAGTTGTTCATTGTGACACATAGAAAATCATATATATATATAGAAAAGGTCTTAGTGAGGAACTCTTTATTTAAATTGAGTAACTTAGGAACTTTTGTTTTCGGCCGTTGGATCAATCTTATTTAACATGTCAGTGAACGCGGGTTAACACCTCTGTCAAAACCAACCTACATTACACGTTTTTTTGACAGCTACAGTACACGTGTTTAGCTACTTTTTCAATCAATATTTTTATTAAATCTATTATATATATTAATTTTGTAAATATTAACATACAAAATTTTTACTATTTTAATTATTTTTATAATAATGTTCAAAAGACACATCAATTACTATATAATTATAATTTGATTTTTTTACCGAACACATAATTACCTGTAAATATTAATATTTTTACAGAATACATTAAAAAATATTGTGTTTTTACAGTACATAAAATTAATTTATAAAACAAAAATACATAATATAAAAAAAATTAGAAACACAAAATACTACAAATTTACAGAACACAAAAATACAGAATATAAAAATATACATAACACATGAATTATATACTTTTTATACACAATATAATCTAGTTATTGTACAGAATATTTTATTGTTTTACACAATTATTTTATGGTGAAATACTGAAAAAAGAAGAAAAGAAAAGACATGAGTCATGACAGTTAAAGTAGACACAAACGGAAGTTCTGACAGACCTTCCTATATTTTTGTTGTTGTGTCGCGTATCCAGGACTCTTTGCTAGTCGGCGAATCCTCGTGTTCCCGTACCTCTATCCCGTGTCGCCGTATTGTTAAGTTTAGGGGACTACACAAATACGAGATTCAAAACAAACAAAGCAAAGCACACAATATATATGACGCGGAAACAATCACGTCCCAACTTGTATTATTAATCAAAGCAGTTATCAATAATACAATCAATCTTACCAAACACGATACTCAAGCCAAACAATGCTCAAGCATACATCAAACATAATATGTGCTTCCTAGGTTTATACATTTTTCTTCGTATAAGTCTACTAGTCTAGTGCTACAAATCGATAACGCTAGTGTAATATGATTTATTGTTTGTGGTTATTGCTTCCGTTATAGTTTATCAACTCATGTAGTTATTAATGTTCTTTCAGAAATTCTGGGGCTGTTATCATGAATCTCTAAATTTTCTTTCCATTATACGTTTCATGAACGATGTTGTATGATGAAACCTGCAATTATTGTTCTTAGAGATCTAGCTCACTAGAAGTCATTCATGTGCTCTAATTCAGCAATCTAATTGTCATGCAAAGACTTCTTATATGAATGATTGTCCTCTGAATCTGATGACCATTCTATCAAAAAATCTGCTGAGAGCCCAGTTGGCAATCTGGTGTGCTACTTCAGGTTAGTAATGTACCTTTCTTATAAAATCCCTGCAGCATGCATACATGGGTCTCGAGTTTGTTTTAGGAATACCTTTGTGCTATTTCTAGTTGATGTTGTTGGTGTAATCTGGCATTCTATTTTTGTTTGATTATAAATGATCATAGTTTGTATGGGGTTCTTGTGGATTTGGATTAACGTTCTAATCTTAGTTTCAGTTATAGTTCGAACATCTGGCTTTAAAGTTTTGTATGAATCTAAAATAGGATTGATCATGGCAAATTTGTGGAAATTTACTCATTATGCTTCTATTATTAAGTTTTACTTTAATGAACACATTATACAGACATTGTGAAACTAGAGGTCGAGTCCTACAGAACTTGTGACTGAGAAGGAATTTTTTACGGTAATTGGCAGGCTCCCAAGCACTTTAACATCTAAGTTGAACCTTCACACCTAAAAGAAATAGATGAAACACAAAATTGGCCAGGAATGTGTAAGAAAGTAGGAGGCTTCCTTAGATCACAGCTAACTAACCACCTTCTAGGATTATTTTCCATGCGGTAACAGTGTGGATCCAGCTTTGATATTGCTACTGAGAATTTAGGAGTTATTGGGGACATGGAATCAGATATACATGTATCTGTGAATCCAGTGGCCGAAGCAGCATTAGACTCGAGAGCACTCTAATATAAAACAACCAGCTTGACAGACAAAACTTGTTTAATTTACCGTGTATAAATAAGTTTTATTCATATACTAATGGTATGAGTCTAATTTTTCATTCTAGACAAGCTCAGATGTATAGCAATTTGTAATGTATGTTATTGTTATATGCAGTTATTATAGACCAAAACTCAGGGTACGCCACAGGAACCCCTCGGTTCCATGTGGCTCCGCCTTGTGCCCACGAACGTATACGAAGTTATAGATAACACTATAAAATCAAAATTATGCGAAAAATAGACAACTAAAATAACTCTGTACATGGCTGCATATCTACAAAGAGAGAAAACTTCAATAGATATACAACAATTAAAACAATAATATCTATCTTTAGATTTTTTACATAAATTAATTCTCAAATTCCTATTGTGTATCTCAACCTTTCTCTCTCACTATCTTCCTGCCTTTGCCAGTACTTTGTTACATGTTTTAAAGAGTTAATGCATACAAGAGGAGGTTAAACTTCCTTTTAATGAGAACAGACTTCTTCCAGGAAGTACTTCCTCCATTAGATGCTGACCGAGTTACACTAAGACAGACTTGAGATGGGGTTGTTAATCTCTTGAATACCAACCAGTTCTACAGGTTTAAAGATATTTTTCTCAACAACACATTTAAAAAGGTGTTCGTTCAAATACAAATTACAAAGTCATAACACTCATTCGTAATGTATAATCCAATGGCTGTTGTGATTTCCTAGATTACAAGATGATATATGCCACTATAACGGGGTATTTGTAGTGTCATGACTGATCTTTAGAGTTTTTAAGCTAAATTGTTTGTGATGGAACATGACTCCATGTATATTTCATCATGCATTTCAATAGATGTTAGAATACAGTAGTTAGGTATATGGGTTGAATAGCGAGTGCCATATTCAGCAGTTGCCTAGAAACGTGAAACTGCTTTTCCCAGCACTTGTTATCATTCCTTGATGGAATTTGGTCATCTGTGTTCTGAACTCATGTCCGGTTATTTCAATTGGATTTTCAAGTGCAATGATGAGCAAACCGGAAAATGTACAATTTACGTATGTTTGAATTAGATATACTCCTATTTGCGATTTGTTAAAATAAAATCAGAGGCTACTGCCGCAGTTTCCTATTGTATATCCGGTG
Organism: Heracleum sosnowskyi; assembly: GCA_030848705.1. Lineage (NCBI taxonomy): Eukaryota > Viridiplantae > Streptophyta > Magnoliopsida > Apiales > Apiaceae > Heracleum > Heracleum sosnowskyi. The sequence goes on from CM061237.1 coordinate 19,864,474, forward strand.
TTCCTCAATTCTGATTTTTTTCTCACTTTTAGTCTTTTACTAATCGTAGCTGGCTGTTTATATCCTTTTTTGATATCCAAAAGAGGCTTAGTAGGTTTATTAATTATGTTTCTTAGTTGAACCCCTAGGGGCATCATCATCGGGGACAGTAATTGTCTACCAACAGCAGCTGATTATGCTAATATTGTGTGTTAATGAATGATTAGAACAATTTTCTGTAAAGGGCCGAGTATATGTATAAGACTCTGCTGCATTGTCTACCCTTTTGGTAGTGCTCCTACTAATTAATGGCTCTTACCAAAACTCAACACTCTAGTTTCATTAACACTGATGTCATTGTTAGGCCACTGTCCATTTTTGTCTGCTCCTCACTTTTCCTTCAAAAATGGCAAAAACAAAATAAAATAGGATCTGTTGCACTGTCGTCAACTAACACGAGCACGGACAATGGATTTCTAGCCTTTTTATTTAAAAATAAGGGTAAGACTACGGTGATCAGGACTTCTCCTATATTTTGACAATACAATGCAGAAATGGCAGTCATATATGGTAAAAAGTTATGCATTATACACAGAGTTTATTAGATTGCAAATAAAATTAAGAGATAGCAGATATCAAGCTGAAAGTGGAAGATCGGTTTGAGCCATGCAAGATTTCTGATGATGCTAGTAGGTATTGATCCTGTTTTTGATGGAACATAAAATATGGGTGCAGTTGACTTGCAGGATGTGGCTTAAAGGTATTGCATTTCATCATCATTGTTGTATACCTATTGGGTGGACTGCACCATCACTACATGCAGCTCTCAATAAATTACACCACTTTCTCTCTGCTTCCTGCCTAAGTTAAAAGCAGCTTCATCCCTCCATTTCTTGCCATCACAAAACCATAACCTCAACCCTTGTGCAGAAACAAACAAACCATGGTTTCTCGAATCAAGACTTCTCTTCTTGTTTTTCTTGTACTCTTTATTTGTCTGTCCTCAGGTAATTAGCAAGTTCTCACTTTTACGTTTTTTTTAATGTACTGGGGAACTAAATTATAACTTTATAAGTAATGTTATTTCTTGTGCTTCATTTTTCTAGGCACTGTCAGTGGTTTCAGTAATGGTGCAGGATCCATCTACTCCCTTCACCAGGTAAATGAATATGCATGCAATGCATTAAACTTAATCTGGAGATCCCGGAATTGTCTTTACTCTATATGAATTAAAGCCATAGAAGAAAACCAGCAAAAAGATAAAATATGAAATCGTGTTTGTTTATCATGGCAGATTATTGGCTTTTATTATCTTAAGAAACTTATGAACAGAGGATAAAATCATAAAATCTACAGACATAGCACTCTTCTATAGTTCTATGCAAATTAGTTATGACAGTTCATATAATATTTGAACTTTTCGAAATACTGATTTAGCTAATTACTTTGTTTCCTTGCAAAGGATGGTAGTTCGATGGTGAACTCAAGGAAGCTACTAAGCCATGAAGTGTCGGACTATGATGATGCCGGAGCAAACACTAAACATGATCCAAGGGGCAGGAGAGGGGGTGGTGGAAAGAACCGTTAAGTCATCACTGAAAATGCTATTATTAGTTTATTACAGAGTTTTTGCTGGTTAATGAGGAAACATATTAATTATTCTTGTACTTCTTGAGTTTCTGATCTAATATACTACTCCATGATGCTTTTATTAAATGCCCTAGTACATTCACTTCTAGAACTATTTTGTTACCAAAAAAAAGAGAAAAGAGGGTTATCTAGTTTCGACTGGGTGCTGCAGTCTGTTGTTTACATTAGTTAGTAGAATGATGCTGATGCGGGTCAGATTCAGAGTCTTAGACCAAGCTCAACATATGACGTGTTCTCTGAATTTTAACAAGAAAAAAAATGTGTTTCACAACAAATGACTTTTAAAGCATAATTTATCAAAAAAGGAAAAGAAAAATTAAAGCAAAGAAGAGTTGGCAAGGTTTTTCTGATCTTCCACAAACTGGAAATAGAGAATGCTTTGGATGAAAAATGCGGGAGTAAACTAGCTGAACCTAGTCTAATACTTGTTCTTATTCGAGTTTGAACTCGGTAGAGCTGGAACCATAAATTTTAAGTACGTTCCACAAAAAATTAATTTTTTCGGGTTGGGTTCTAAAACTTGAATTGAAAAACTTAGAATGTAATAAGTTTAAATTGATTATTCTTCAAAAAAAAAATAGTTCAAATTGATTAAATATGTAATACATATAAATACTGAATATTTATTCCGATTTGTTATTATTTTTAAGTGGACTGAAAATGTATTAAAATAAAAAATTTAAATTGATTGTTGTTTAATTTTCTTTTCGCAAGGTCAGATAATTGTAATGGTGTTTTTGAAAGTATATTTGATAAAATCATTCATTTATGTATGAAGTATATTAAAATTAAAGTTATTTTTGAAATATTTGGTGAGTAAACTGTCCCATTTTGGGTAATATGCATATTTTGTATTTTTTAGAATAAACAGATTTGGAGTCATACATATAAACGGTGTGTATAGTATTTTGTAAAATATGTAAATCAAATAAAGTAAAAATTAATGAGCATATATACATACTTTGTAAAAACATGATTTAATTGATATCTAGATTCTTTTTACAGTTTTTTCTAAACTATAAAAAAAAAGATATTGATCGCTTTTTAAATTTATAAATTTGATTAACAATTATTCATTTAGGATTAAAAATACGTTTTTAATTATTCATTTATAAATAAAATAAATAAAGGCAGCAAAGCATGTTTAGTTTAGCAAGTGTCACAACTTACAAAACCCCTCCGTGTGTTTCCCCCAACTGAACCCTAATTCGCTTCTCGCCACCGTCAGCCCCCTCCGGCAATTCTTTAATCAGGTAATACTCAAACTCAACATTTTAATTCATAATAATGAAATTCACACACACACACACAGATTTAGTTTTTAATTTGTTATTTGAATATAGGGATGGCTTTTATGCATTACTGTAGCAATGCACTCCGTAGAGGCTCCGAAAGCGTGTTACATCACCCTATTCTGTTTGCTGCTCAAGGTGTTCGCTATCGAAAACTGGAAGTTATTCTCACTACTGTGAGTTTTTCGAGTTTTCGAGTTTTTGTTTAATTGTTTGATTAAATGATTTAATTCAGTGTTTGTGTTTTCAGAGTATAGATAAGCTAGGGAAAGCGGGAGAGGTTGTGAAAGTTGCTCCCGGACATTTCCGGAATCATCTCATGCCTAAATTGCTTGCTGTGCCCAATATTGATAAGTTTGCTTATATCATAAGCGAACAACGCAAGGTTGCTTTTTTTTCTCGGAGATTGGATTTGTGTTTATGTAGATTTCTAATGCCGGTTTTATGTGGATTGTTTGATGATTAATGCTTAAATTGGCGTACGTCATCCTCTTTGATTACGTTTGTTTTATATGTTTTAGATGAATTGATTGAAATGAACTTGTTTGAGCTTTGAAATTGTGATTTGGAATGTCCTTTGCTGTCCTGAGAGTCTAGTTTAAATGTTTTTACATGTCGATTAAATATTCCCGCCCATTTTCCTCCTCAGACTCTTTCTCACGCACATACAGATAAGGGGAAATGGTATTAAGGATTATGAAGGAAGCATGTTACAGTTTGACTCCATCTCTGTGTGTGTGTGTGCATACAACGAGACTGTGAAATGCTTGTTGGTTGCATTTCATCTGTACTTGTAATACAGAGTATATTATTACTGCTTTGCTAATGTCATCATGGGTATATTATATCTTTCGCTTATCCAAAAAAAAGAAGATGATGCACTACTTGCTTTCGAAAATGCTGTTGCTTCCATCTTAGTTTTTGCCACTTGTATATGCATGTTCATGAGGTTTAGCAGCTAATAAAATATTTCCTGACGTTATTTCTGTACCTGTTATGAAATTTTCAGTTCTTCTACATACATTTATGATTTACCACATATATTTGGATTTTGGATACATTATTAAATATATATATATTGCATTTTGTTTTAATAGCTCTACCAAACTGAGGAAGTTGAAGAGGTTAAAGTTGTTCAGAAGACCGAGGATGATGTAAATAAAGAATACCAGACAGCAGCAAAGCGTTTGGATGATGCTAAGCTGGTTAGTGTTTAATTTTGAAGTCCTAAATACCGATCTTGAGTTGGCATATTATCTGCGAAAACACTTTGTTCTTATTTAATTACAAGTTATTAAGTTCATATGCAATTGAATAGGATTATCTTCTGACTTGCTATTTAGGGAGGGTTCTAGAATTGTATATGGGCGGACACTTTATGTGAACTGAATTAATCAGAGCTTTCTCCATACTGCTGCTTATTTGAAATTATAACACTTAGAAAAGTAGAATGTACAGTGTAGGGAGTATGGATGGTTATCGACTGCCTTGCTAATACTCAGTTGCTGTGTTTAGCAGTCCTACCTTATTTTGCTTCTGACGATTTCCTAATTCACATTTCTGTATTTATAATGCATGTTGTAACTTTTGTTTAGGTTTTGAGAAGGTTTATTAAGATTGACAATGAATTGCGAGAACCTGTGTCGAAAGAAGAAATTGTTGCTGAGGTATGTCTTATGTTTTTTTGCTGTTTGTTTTTACACCTGTGGCGAATTTGTTGCTCAGGCTATATTTGTTCTTCGATCCCCTGATTTAAAACCTTTTGTCTTTAAGCTTTTTATGCTGGGTAATAGTTTTATACATTTTTTTCTACCTTCTCAACTGTACACTAATTTATAAAGTTTTCTTTTACATAGGGAACACAAATATATTCTTTTAAGCATTTTAGGCATGATGGGTTGGCAAGTCAGTGTGGCACTAGCTGTAATTCATCATTGTTTCTGGTTCATATGAGGAAAAAAAAAATCTTTCATTCAAGTAGCCAAGTAATTGATGGAGTTAAATTTGGTTGTTTGTCAATCCTCCGGCCGTTGTATATTTCAGTTTATAGTACAAAGTCTTCGAGTTATGTCATACTATAATTTTGTATGATACTTGGATGCGTATGTTTTAAATGTACAATGTGTCTTTTAGCATAAACACATCAATCATTACTTTTTCCGAGTTTTTGAATATGGAACAATGATCTAATAGTTAAAGGTTCATCCCACGACAATGATATAATGGACGAATTAGGAGTAAAGTATATAAAGTGTGCTTCAGTTATGAAGTTTCAAAAAAGTTTGTGTACTAGATTGATCGACATAAAGGACACACTAAAAGTCAAACATGGATTAGCATGATATTCTATAAATTATCCTTTCCCTTCAATGGTCATTTGCACATGACTATATGTGACTGATGATTTTTCCAAATCAATGTTCAGAGAAATCTGTATCTTGTGTAGTTTAGCATAAAATTAATTAGATCAGTAGTATAGATAGACTATATAAAACCCTGACGGACTAAGACCACAAAACAACCAGGTTAAAATACTAGTAAATGGTAAGCGTTAAAATATGTATACTATTATAATTAGACCCCACAGTAACCAACATAAAAAAAATACTATGTAATTATAATTTTTTTTTTGCTTTTACTGGCCCCATCAGTGTTCGTGTTTATATATGCGGCATATAATTAATTTGACAGGAAGTGGATGAAATTTGGTCTAGCCGAAAGCTGATATTTACCCAAGTTGAATCCACTGGAGGATGGACAGGAAAACAACTTTTTATAGTTCTTCCAATGCTTTTTCTCATGTCAATGAAGCAGGCTTTTCTTTTTGAATTAAATATTTTGGAGCACAACGTGCCTTTTAAGATTTGCAAATAGTTGACATTTGTGTATAGACTTGTGGTAAATTTTACTTATAGATGACCACTATTCAGCTTGCTAGTTGATATATGAGGATAGTCTGTGTAATAGCCTTACATAATGTTTTATGCTTTAATGTTTTTTTGTATCTTGACAGGTAGCAAGACAGCTATCCGTCCGCATTGCCCCCGAGAACCTACATCTACCAACTCCTTTGTCATCTGTGGGGGAGTTCGAGGTGCCACTCCTATTACCAAAGTCCATTCCTTTGCCAGCAGGGAAGGTCCAGTGGACACTTGATGTTAAAATCCGAAGAAAATAAACTGATCAAATTTGCTTGACATTGTCAGCCTTGCAATGTATTTGTTGGTTGATCCTTTAGTTTTGTGCCAAGGCAACCACTTGATCTGGAGAGAGATGAGATTGGGGTTGGTTGACAACTTTGGTTTTTATTTATATAAAAAGTCATTGTTGTGATTTTTGAACAATTCATCGTATATTATTCCGGAGTAGCAAAATAGACTATAAAATAATAAATGTGATGATGTGGTAGTGTATTATGATGGTGTTCATAAGCACTAGATTCCTCTAAATGTGATGATGTGGTAGTCTATTGTGATGGTGTTCATTGAAACTTTATTGAGTTCGATTGTGAATGTGCGTGCCTTACATCAATACATGAGCTTCACCTTGGGTGCAACCTCTCCGGACAGTCTCATGTCTTGGTAACTTGGTGGTTGGTGCCTTTTTTACTTGAACAAATGAAGTCCGATTAACCAGTTGAGAAGAGCTCCTTTGCTGGTGATGCACTTGGCACTTAGGAGGCCGTTCATTTGAACACTTTGGTTTATTTTTTTCCTGTCAAAAGGCACCAACTATTGAACTCTAAATGTGAATTATCTTACTGAATAATTTACACAATATAAGAGTATCCGGAGCTTTATCTTATATTCTTGTGAATTCGACTTACAGATTTTACACAAACAATTCCCCAAGGACCCCAACACCCAACTAAATTCTGTGGGTACACAACATTCTAGTGTATCGAATTCGAGCCTCTATAGTCAGAAGATAATAAGAACCTGTGCATATTAAAGTACATAAGGTAGACTTTTACAAGATATCGAATTATCTTTTTTTGACTAAAGCACTCGCTACAACTAGATTATAGTTGAAAATAACTGCACACATGATTCTTTGTCAAATATGAGTTTTGTGCAGTTTTCAACGAACCAAGTCACGACCGTAAACACTCACTTCTTCCGCATATGCCAAAAACCAAATGCGTAATCAGTGACACATTGCTGCTAATATAGTTGATCATACAAGTATTAGAATGGTTTCAAAAAATCAAAACGAATATGGCAGATGAAGTGAAGCTTTTCAGAACATGGTCAAGTCGATATAGTTTGAGAATAGTATGGGCATTGAAGCTTAAAGGCTTAGAATTCGATACCATATTCGAAGATCTTGCCAACAAAAGCCCTTTGCTCCTCCAGTATAATCCGGTTCATAAGAAAGTCCCAGTGCTGGTGCACAACGGCAAACCTGTTTGCGAATCATTGGTCATTCTGGAGTACATTGATGAAACATGGAATGAAGCTCATCCCCTTCTCCCTAAAGATCCATTTCAAAAAGCTGAGGCGCGCTTCTGGGCAAAATTCAATGATGAAAAGGTAAAATCATTTGTCTTCTATGTTTACTACTGCTGACCTGTTAGGACTACAATGAAGCACTAGGACCTGTTAGAATTTAAATTTGGAAGGCTGTTAACGTAATTCTTGCATTAAACCTTGACTAACATTTTTCTTAAAAACATGTAGTTGTTGCCATCGATAGGAAAGGCTTCTCTTGGACATGGTAAAGAGAAAGAGGAAGCAAGAGTTCTGATCCCAGAATATCTGAAACATGTCGAAGAACAACTTGAGGGAAATAATTTTTTTGGCGGTGAGGAAATTGGGTACCTGGATCTAGCATTTGGGTGGATGGTCTATCTGATAGATGTCTTGGAGGAAGTAGGTGGCACAACATTTATCAACAAAGAGAAATATCCTCTCTTATCCAAATGGATCCAGAAATTTTATGAAATTCCAGTATTCAAGGAAAGCTGGCCAGATCGAGACAAGCTCATCACCAAGTACCAAAACTATGTGTGAGAGTTAATAAAGTGCAGGAAATGCATCCGAAAGAACTATATTCTGAGTCTGCCTAAACTGTACTTGTAAATCCACGAGTTTGAATTAATGTGCAAGGTTCTTGAATATCTGCGTTGTAATTTCTTTTTAAAGAAAGGCATTTTCCTGAACCATCAATGTCATTGTCAGCCAACAAAATGGACCGAAAAACAGGACGGACATTCCCTTCCTGCAACTAGATTTGAGAGGGTATAATATAAGATGCTCTAGCAAAGCTATAAGCCACCCTATTACGAGTCCTTCAAACAAACAACAAATAAACATTTTTTAAGCTAGCTAAGAGACTTTTACAAGCATCAATAATTGCTTCAAAAGTTGAAATCGCAGTAGCAGGACTTCGTGTAGCTTGTATAACCACTAAACAATCAGATTCGAGGACCACCATTTGCAATTTATGCTCTGCAACCAAGCTCAGAATTTCCTTGACTCCAATTGCCTCCGCAATTTCCAGAGCTACACAACCTTCCTCCAGCTTGGTAATCTGGTAGCCGGTGCCTTCATTTACTTAAACAAATAGTACAATTTACCAGTTAAGAACTCTTTTACTGGTCAGTGCACTAACAATAGTGTGGGCGTTCATTTAAACACTGTCAGTTAGCACCCACTATCAAACTCTAACTGTGAATTATAACCGAAATTGAATTCATAATCTCAGATTCTAAACATTTAGCAAAAGAAATGCAGAACTGAATATTGTAAGTTTTGATTATTTAAAACTTACTACTTCATGAAGGAATTTTCTTCGTCTTTTTTGACTAAAGCACTTGCTAGAACTTTAGACTGTGGTTGAAATTAACTGCAGACATGAATCTTTGTCAAATCTCATATGCCCACAGAATGATACAAATGTATATATTGCCGACCTTATTTAGAGGACTGCAGTTTTCAACCAACCAAGTCACATCCTTAACACTCTTTTTCTCCACAATACACCAAAACCAAATGCAATACGCATTTACATGCGTAATCAGTGACACATTGCTGCTACTATAGTTGAGCACAGAGGTATTAAAATGGTTCCGGAAATAGTATTTCAAAAATTTAAGATGCGGAATCATTTTGGTACCTCTAGCACTTTTCCCGTGTCATAAAATTACTTTTGCATCATGCATAAGTTGGTTATATCAATTTATAAGTTTAAATTACTTTAGTTGATATGTTTTTCATTTACTAACTTTTTAACTTAAAACTGACAACTAAATATTAAAAAGAAATGTGATACACATGTCGTTTAAACTTATTCTAATTTTGTGATTTGATCAGATAAGAATCTGTAAGGTGATTTTGTGATTTGACTGAGACTATAGGAGGAGGATAATGAATTGAATTCCTTTACTTCCCAAACCTTCTACATCACAGGGTACAAGGACATTTTTGTATATAAATAAAAACCACAGGTATTAAATTAAAAATCAAAACAATATGGCAGATGAAGTGAAGCTTTTCAGGACATGGTCAAGTCCATATGGTCTAAGAATAGTATGGGCTCTGAAGCTTAAAGGCATAGAATTCAAGACCATATTTGAAGATCTTGCCAACAAAAGCCCTTTGCTCCTTCAGTATAATCCGGTTCATAAGAAAATTCCAGTGCTTGTGCACAACGGGAAACCTGTCTGCGAATCATTGGTCATTCTGGAGTACATTGATGAAACATGGAATGAAGCTCATCTTTTTCTCCCTAAGGATCCACTGGGAAAAGCTAAGACGCGCTTCTGGGCAAAATTCAACGATGAAAAGGTAATAATCATTTGGTACTTTATGTTTGTTACTGCTGACTTGAAATCAAGAAAACTCATACAAAACAGGTCTGCATAAGAATTTAAATTTGAAAGGATTTTAACGTAAATTCTGCAATAAACATTGACTAACGTTTTTTCTGAAAACATGTAGCTTTTGCCATCAATGAGGAAGGCTTCTCTTGGACACGGTACAGAGAAAGAGGAAGCGAGAGTTCTGACCACAGAATATCTGAAACATGTCGAACAACTACTTGAGGGAAAGAAATTCTTTAGCGGCGAGAAAATAGGGTACCTCGATCTAGTATTTGGGTGGATGGCCTATCTGATAAATGTCTTGGAGGAAGTATCTGGCACACCATTGATAAACAAAGAGGAATACCCTCTACTATCCAAATGGATTGAGATTTTTTATGAAATTCCAGTATTCAAGGAAAGCTGGCCAGACCGAGACAAGCTCATCACCAAGTTCCAAAACTATGTGTAAGACTTAATATAGTACCAGAAATGCATCCAAATGAACTATATTCCGAAGCCCTCTGTATGCCTTAACTGTACTTGCACATCCACGAGTTTGAATAAAAATGCAAGGTTCTTGAATAACTGCATTGTAATTTCTTTTGAATAAAAGAGTATTTTCCCTAACCATCAATGTCAGCCAACAAAATGGACCAAAAAACAGGACGGACATTCCTCTCTCTGCAACTCAGGTCTGGGAGAGTATAAGATGCTCTAGCAAAGCTATGAGCCGTCCTATTAGCAGACCTTTTAACAAACAATTAAAGAACGTACGCTAAGAGACTTGTACAAGCATCAAGAACTGCTCCAAAAGCTGAAATCGGAGTAGCAGGACTTCGTATAGCTTGTATAACCACTAAACAATCAGATTTGATGACCACAGTTTTCCATCGATACTCTGCAGTCCAGCTCAGAATTTCCTTAATCCAATTGACTGCAATTTCCAGAGCTACACAACCTTTCTCCAGCTCGGTACCTGATTCAATCACCGAATCGTTAGTCTTGAGCAACAAAACCAATTCCATATGCTCCTTCCTCAGACTTTGTAAATAGTCTCTTTCCCTCCTTAACACACCAGGCAAGCTTGCTGAACAGGAACATGTTTATACACCAGCTGGGACATAGCTGGTAAACAACCGGCGCACGCCAAAAAAAATTTCATACCTTTGGAGAAATCTTTAATTTCCATATTTTTCGCAAAAAATCAGAGTTGTCATCAGAGCCTGCCAAGAACCTTTCAGAGTTTGAATGAGCTGGCAGGCACTCTAAACCATGAAGAACCCAGATTTCTCCTTGGACTATATTGGGAATGATCATCGATATTTGCATCACAGAGAGGAATTCCCATAATGAGTTTGCACGATCCTCAAAGAGGTCTTTAAGATTTTGGGCCGCACAACTCTCCAGACCAACAATCGTCGATCTAATGAAAGGATATATATCATCAGGGAGCCACAGTTCCTCGAGAATAGGAATGTTCAATCCTAAGCCAACACACCAACAGACCGCCTTACCAACCAATACCTGAGCCTTCCCTATACTTCTCCACTCAAAACGAGGATTCCAGCCAAACTCCGCATTTAAAAACGAACCTTTCGCATAATATCTAGCTTTGAAGATTCTCGCCACCAATGAATCACGCCATGTTAGTAATCACCAGTTCTCCACCCTTGCTTGCCCAAGTACATTAAAGTCCCGAAGATGATGAAAGCCCATACCACCCCTGCTCAGCTGCTCTTATGCATACACAACCTATCCCAACTCATCCACTGAATACACTTATCCTTTGACTCTGACCGCCACTAAAATTTACACAAAACCTTCTCAACATCAAGACTCACTTCTCATGGGAGCAAAAAGACACTCATTGCATAATTGGGCAGGGCCTGAGCTACATATTTAATAAAGATTTATTTCCCTGCTTCTGACAACAACTTCCCATCCCATAACTTTGCACCCTCTTTCGAACTTTATCTTCCAAAATATCCTAAAAGAACAGATTTATTCCTACCCAATTTATATGATGTAGGTGCTCTAGTTCTCAGCTTCTGTCTTTGAACCGGAAATTGTTAGCAGACGACTCTAAATGGATCTCTGCTGCCTAGTGGCACTCTCGAAAGTACGAAATACCGCCATAATTCGACAAGTTAACAATTTTTTCAAAATATTTCTTTACTTTTCTTTCCTCTTCTCTCCAATTTTTAAGTTTTAACTAGGCACAGTCTAAAGCACTAACTAAAATTTTACATTCTAAATGAAATTAGCTACAGAAATCATTCTTTGTCAAATATTATATGCCGGGAAAATGACACTAATATATTTGATTTGTTTGTCAAATAATAACTTCCAACCAGTAACAGACTACTAAATTAAAAGCAGAATGTGATATCTATGACATCTTTGTAACATTTATTTAACTTTGAATAAGGATTTGAAATCGTCAACTTCTAAAACCTTCTACATCACGAACTACAAGGAACTTGTGTACATAGCGGAGAACCACAGGGTTTCCATATATAAATCAAAACAATATGGCAGATGAAGTGAAGCTTTTCAGATCATGGTCAAGTCCATTTGCTTTAAGAATAGTATGGGCATTGAAGCTTAAAGGCATAGAATAGGAAGCCATTTTCGAAGATCTTGCCAACAAAAGCCCTTTGCTCCTCCACTATAATCCGGTCCATAAGAAAATTCCTGTGCTTGTGCACAAAGGCAAGCCTGTCAACGAATCATTGATTATTCTGGAGTACATTGATGAAACATGGAATGAAGTTCATCCCATGCTCCCTAAAGATCCATTTAAAAAAGTGGAGGCGCGCTTCTGGGCAAAATTCAATGAGGACAAGGTAAAATCAGTTGGTATTTTATGTTCGCTACTGCTGACCTGAAATCAAGAACATCACTCATACTAAATTTTAATTAGCATCTTTTACATCTTTGGTCCTAGTCCTAGTGCTTCATTGTAGTCCTTATTTTCATAAAAACCGGGCGCTTATTCCTACCCTGGCATCTAAGCAGCGCCTAGCGCACTTTCTAGAACATAGATTTTAGGGCAAGGTATTTACATGCACTATGATCAAGATAACATATCTGTGTAAAGTAAAGAGGACACAGGTTCTGCAGAAATTGACCAAGTAAAAATAAATCAGATAACATCAAAGTTTAAATTTTAAAGGCTGTTAACAAAGTTCTTGCGTAAAACCTTGATTAAGTTTCTTTTTTCTTTGAAACATGTAGCTTCTGCCATCGATAAAGATAGCTTCTCTTGGACATGGTAAAGAGAAAGAGTATGCGAGAGTTCTGGTCCCAGAATATCTGAAATATGTCGGAGAACAACTTGAGGGAAAGAAATTTTTTGGTGGATGGCCTATCTGATAAATGTCTTGGAGGAAGTAGGTGGCACAACATTGATAAACAAAGAGAAATACCCTCTATTATCCAAATGGATTGAGAATTTTTATGAAGTTCCAGTTTTCAAGGAAAGCTGGCCAGATCGAGACAAGCTCATCACCAAGTTCCAAAACTATATGTGAGAGTTAATAGAGTGCCGGAAATGCATCGAAATGAACTTTAGTCCGAAGCTGTCTGTATTGCCTAAACTGTACTTGTACATCTACGAGTTTGAATAGAGTGCAAGGTTCTTGAATATAACTGCATTGTAATTTCTTTTTGTTGCTAAGAAGATGCATTGTAAATTTTTTTCTAATCAAGAAATCGAATTTGTAATATGAAATGAGTTACTATCTTATGGAAGTAAAGTATTTAGCAAAGAGAAACTAGAACCAAATACTATCAAGCTCAATCTTTAGGTTTGATAATAAACAACTCATTAGTCAATTAAAAAGCATAAATCTTTAGTTCATAAAACTCAGTAGTTCTGATATAATATGCAACTCAGTAGTTAATACCAATGTATATATTGCCGTCCATACTTCAAGGGCTATAGCTTTCAACGAACATTTCCACATCCTTAACCTCACCCTCTCCACAATACGCCAAAACCAAATGCAATACTTATTTATGTGCTTAATAGCACTACTAGAAAAAGGTCAATAGACATCGGCTATAAACTGATGTTTGTTACAGAAGGCTAGGAGTGTTCAAAAAACCCGTCAAACCGTGAATCCAGATCGGATCACAATAATCCGAACCAACAAAAACCGAAATCGTAAAAATCGTTTCTAATTCGATTAACCGAACCGTTTACACATATATGGTTTGGTTGTGGTTTCTAATATATTAAAACCGGTTAAACTAAACCGGACCGTTTATATACTAATATGTTAAAAATTCTAGTACATAATTATAAATTAAGACTACAATATACAATATATATACACATATATATAATAAAAAAATTTAATTACTTTATAAATATACTAGCTTAAAACCCGTGCGATGCACAGATTATTTTTAATACTGTAATTGTTATTTTTATTATTTACGTTTAAATATTTTATTAATTACATTTATTAAAAAAAATAAGTAAGTGTGTTAAACTTTTCAAAATAATTAAAGTATTCACATATATTTTAAAATAAATAAGTAACGATTTGTCCGTGATATTTTTATTAATTGCATTTGTTAAAAAAAATAAGTAGGCGTGTTAAACTTTTTAAAATAATTAAAACTATTAAAAAAGATTTTAAAATAAATAAGTAACGATTTTCCCGCGATATTTTTGACCTGTTACTTTTTTAAATAATAAAAAGTATTCAAATATATTTTAAAAAAAAACTAACTTATATCCCGTGCGATGCACAATTTTCTTTAATATTTTATCATCATTTATTTAAATTTTTGTAATTATATATTTTTTGATGAAATTTTAATATATATTTATATGTATATGTAGTAAGTTGGATTTATATATCTAACAATATAAATATGTTAATTTAATAAATTGTTTACTTAATTTGTAGTAGTATTTTAGATATTAAAATAGAAAAATATTTTTAAATAATAGATCTAATGGTTCATATTTATTTGCTCTGAGAAAATCTAAAAATGACTAAAGTGTAAATAACAAAACATGTGTCCTGTAATGTGCCGAGTTTCTTTTAACATATGTTATTACTTTTATGTTTTAGAAATTATATTAAACATGGAGTTTATAACTTTAATATGATAATATTGTCATTATTTCTATATTTTGCCCGTGTTATTTTTAATTCGAATATAAGTTGTTTCAATTAAAAAATATAAAACAGACAATGTCCTTAAAAAACAGTTAGTTACTTATTAATAATTATATATGTTGTCTGTGTTACTTTTAGAAAATTAGTTGTTTAAAATAGAAAATTATATTATATTTCTATATAAATGTTGCTCATGTCACTTTTAGAAAATTAGTTGTTTAAGTTATGTGTTTAGCTGAAAAAGTTAAGTGGTTATTTATTAATAATTATATATAACAATATTACCATTACATATTTATTTTGTGTTATGTTTAGAAGATGAGTTGTAATATGTTTTAGGTGAAAAAGGTAATCGGTTAGAAATATGTAATAACATTAGCATTATATATATATGTTACGTAAGATGATGAGTTGTTTTAGTTAGAAAAATATATAAAATAGGTAATGTCTTTTAGATAAATAAATTGGTTATAGATAGGCCCGACCCAAATTATAGATAAGCACGGCCCAAATACCTGACCGACCGACCAAAACTTTTAATGTTTCGTCTTTAATACTAGCTTAAAACATGTGCCATGCACGGATTGTTAATTGTTATTTTATTATTATTTTTTAATATTTTATTAATTGTAATTGTGCAAAAAATAAGTAGACATGTTAAAATAGCTAAACACTTTTAATTAATTAAAAACATTAAAACATATTTTAAAATAAATAAGTATGGGTTTGCCCGTTATATATTTGGAAATGAGTGGTTTTAGTAAGAAAAAATAAAAAATGTAACATATATTTAGTTTAAAAAGATAAATGCACGTGATATTTTTGGAAAATGAGGTTTTAAAATTTAATAATTAAAAGTATTTAAATATGTTTTAAAATAAATAAGTAAATGGTTTCATGTGATATTTTTGGAAAAATAATAGATTTTAGTGAGAAAAATAGAAAAATAAATTATAAAAGGCAATTTCTCGTGATATATTTAGAAAATGAGGGACTTTGTTAGAAAAAAGATATAATGTGTTTTAGCTGAAAAAGTAATTGGTTATAAATAGGTATTTGATTATTTATATTTTGATATTTTTAGTAATTGCATTTGTTAAGAAAAATAAGTAGACATGTTAAAATAGGTAAACTTTTAAAAAATAATTATAATATTAAAATAGGTTTAAAAATAAATAACTAAATGTTTGTCCGTGATATATTTGGAAAATGAGGGGTTTTAGTAAGAAAAAATAGAAAAACTGTCATGTTTTAGTTAAAAAAAGGTAATTGCACGTGATATATTTGAAAAAGTAGGGGAAATTGTTAGAAAAAATAATGTATTTTAGGTGAAAAAGGTAATTGATTATAAATAGATAATATTATTATTTAATAATATATTTCTATAAATAAGTAAGGTTAATTAAGTAAAAACACGAATTACGGTTAATTAAGGGCAATTAAGTAAAATCACAACGTACCATACCGACCAACCAAACTTTTAATGTTTCGTCTATTATATAATACTAGCTTATAGCCCGTGCATGCACGGTTACTTAAATTTTGTTTATAATTATATTTTAATTACGATGCAACACACGATTGTTTTTTTAATATTTATAATTATATTTATTTATGAATATTTTAATATTTAAAAGTTATTAGTTTACATGATTAAATTATTGTTAAAAAAGATTTAGCCAAAAAAAATTATAGTTAAAAATTTGATATTTATTATATTTTACACGCTCAATTTAATATTTGTTTATATTGAGTTATAAAAGTTAGATTTTACCAATTTTACGGTTCACATGAAATTCAAAAAATAATCTTTAATTTAGTTGTGGTTTAATAGTTCTTTTTCAATTAAAAACTATTCTAAAACTAAAAAGAGAATAAAGTGACGAAATTTAATGTTAAGAATTCTATTCGATTTAGGAAATCTACCTAACTTATATGTAGTTTAGATTATTAGAATAACCTTTATTAACCAAATATAGGTTTTAATGTTAAATCTAACGGTTTTCACCTATCTATTTAAGATTAAACGATTTTTATTATTTTGGTTATAAATGGGTTTCCTTATTTAATTACAACTATTTTAATGTTTTAACTTTTTGGAAAATTCAATCCTAATATAATATCTTTTAACTTATATCATTTTTAGATAATAATTTCTTTTTATATGATATAATCTTGATCATCTATTTTTAAAAGTATTGGATCTAACGGTTGAGAATGTTTTGGCGGTATTTAGGACCAAACTACCAGGATAACATCATTAATTTTTCTTAATATTTATAATTTTTTTATTTTTTTATTTTTTTAAATATTTATTACTAAAATATAATATACTATTTTTTGTAATATGTTAATGATGCGGGAACTTTGAACTTTTGAAAAAATAAATTATCAATTAAAATATATTTTTTTTGTAATAGTTCTTCTTTTAAAGTAGTACACTGTGACGATCAAAATTCTGTATAAAATTCATTTTTTTTATAGTATATCCCGTAAATATCTATGTTATTATATTAAAGACTAAATAATGAAGTTTTCTTATAAGTGTGATCGCTTTGTTCGATCACTCAATCCATAATCATTGGATCTTTCAAATTAAATTGTTGAGAAACGTTACATATAACAATAAAATTATCATGTAGAATGATCTAAGATTTGAATCTACCAACAACATATTAAAATTTACAGGTTTTTTTTGAAAAAAAAAAGAATTTTTTTCATTTTTTTCCTTTCAGACGTAGGTTATTATTTGATAATATTTTTTGTAAAGTACGATTTTTCAGAAAAGTACTATACTGATTTATTAACAAACTTTTAAAGTTTCGAATTTAATAATTTACAATGTATGTAGGTTAAAAAAGTTAGGTCTATTCTGTAGCTAGTCTACAATTTCAAAATACTGTTTTTTTTAATATGAATATAGTCCCGCTAACAATGAAATTAGGAAACAAAATCACCATTTGCGTATAATTTATTACAAGCCTATAACCCGTGAGATGCACGGATGAATTTTAGTATTTTTAATTTATTATTTTAGTATTTTTATATGATTTACTATTATTTTTTTATCTTATTTAATTAGCAATTATTTGTATTTTGATTTTAAAATTTTTTAATATGTTGTCGACGGAATAATATCTTGAACTTTTGGATGTAGCTTAGAAAAATAGATGATATAAATATTTAATAATAATAATAATAATATGTTGTTGACGGGATTCGAATCTTGAACCCGTTGGAGTATTTTAGATACCAAGAAAATAATATTATTTTAATATTACATCAAACGGTTCTCATTTATCTAGATTTATATCTAACGATTATTATTTAGAGAACCAAACTACCAACCAACCAAATAAATGGTAGTTTGCTCATAATAGTATTTTTTATATGATTTTTTAGTATTTTTTATCTTATTTTATTAACATTTATTTGTATTTTGATCTTAAAATTTTTTAATATGCTGTTGACGGGATTCGAACCTTGAACTTGTGGGAGCATTTTAGATATCAAAAAAAGAATATTCTTTTAATATTACATCCAACGGTTCTCATTTATCTATATTTAGATCTAACGGTTATCATTTAGAGGACCAAACTACCAACCAAATAGAGATGACCAAACTACTAACCAAATAGAAAGTTGTTTGCTTATAATATTATAGTATAGATTATAGATAGATATGTTGTTGATGGAATAATATCTTGAACTTTTGAATGTAGCTTAGAAAAATAGAAGATATAAATATTTAATAATAATATGTTGTTGACGGGATTCGAATCTTGAACCCGTGGGAGCATTTTAGATATAATAATATCTTGAGCTTTTGAATGTAACTTAGAAAAATAGATGATATAAATATTTAATAATAATATGTTATTGACGGGATTCGAACCTTGAATCTGTGGGAGCATTTTAGATATAAAAAAAGAATATTATTTTAATATTACATCTAACGATTCTCATTTACCTATATTTACATCTAACGGTTATTATTTAGAGTACCAAACTACCAACCAACCGAATAACCAAACTACCAACCAAATATAGGGTGGTTTGCTTATAATAATATAGTATAAATAGATAGCTTAAAACCCGTGCGATGCACGAATTGTTTTTAATAATTGTTAATTTTATTATTTATATTTTATATTTTATTAATTGCATTTATTTAAAAAATAAGTAGGCGTGTTAAACATTTTTAAATAATTAAAAGTATTAAAATGGATTTTAAAATAATTAAGTAATGGTTTGCCCGTGATATTTTGGAAAAAGAGGGGTTTTAGTAAGAAAAATTGAAAGTAACATGTTTTCGTTGAATTTTAAAATATAAAAGTAACGATTTGTCCGTGATGTTTTTAAAAAAAGAAGGGTTTTAGTAAGGAAAATAGAAAAATGTGACATGTTTTAGTTTTTGTTTTTGTACTTAAAACTTAAAAGTATTAAAATAGATTTTAAAGTAAATAAGTAAAGGTTTGCCCGTGATATATTTGAAAATGGAGAGATTTTAGTAAGAAAAATTGAAAATATAACATGTTTTAGCTCAAAAAGGTAATTTCCGGTGATTTTTCTAGAAAAAGAGGGAAAAAGTAATTGCCAATTCAAAGTATTAAAATAGGTTTTAAAATAAATAAGTAAGGGTTTGCTCATGATATATTTGGAAAATGAGAGATTTTAGCAAGGAAAATAGAAAAGTAACATGTTTTAGCTAAAAAGAAAATTGCCCATGATTTTTTGAGAAAAAAATGGTAATGTATTTTAACTGAAAGGGTAACTAATTATAATAATTTTTAAAATAATTAAATAAACAATTAAATAAGGCATATCAAAAAACATGTACAAAAAAATAGGTACCAAAACTTTCAATGTTTCGTCTTTAATAATCAATCAATACTATTATATAATAGACGAAACATTAAAAGTTTGGTTGGTCGGTATGGTACGTTGTGATTTTACTTAATCGCCCTTAACTGTATTTCGTGTTTTTACTTAATTAACCTTACTTATTTATAGAAATATATTAGTAAATAATAATATTACATATTTATAACCAATTACCTTTTTTTCCTAAAATACATTATTTTTCTAACAAATTCTCATACTTTTTTAAACATGGCAGTTACCTTTTTTAACTAAAACATGTTAGTTTTTCTATTTTTACTTACTAAAACCCCTCATTTTTCAAAAGTATCACGAACAAACCTTTAGTTATTTATTTTTAAACCTATAATATTATAATTATTTTTTAAAAGTTTACCTATTTTAACATGTGTACTTATTTGTTTTAACAAATGCAATCACTAAGACTATTAAAATATAAATAATCAAATACCTATTTATAACCAATTACTCTAAAACACATTATAGATTTTTTCTAAATATATCACGGGAAATTATCTTTTTCAATTTACTTTTTCTATTTTTCTCACTAAAATTCATTTGTTTTTCCAAAAATATCATAGGAAACCCTTTATTTATTTATTTTAAAAGGAATTTAAATACTTTTAATTATTAAATTTTAAAACCTCATTTTCCAAAAATATCACGGGCATTTACCTTTTTAAACTAAATATATGTTACATTTTTTATTTTTTCTTACTAAAACCCCTCAATTTCCAAAAATATAACGGGCAAACCCTTACTTATTTATTTTAAAATCTGTTTTAATTTTTTTAATTAATTAAAAGTATTTAGCTATTTTAACGTGCCTACTTATTTTATTAACAAATACAATTAATAAAATATTAAAAATATAATAACAAAATAACAATTAACAATTCGTGCATCGCACGAGCTTTAAGTTAGTACTATTATATAATAGACGAAACATTAAAAGTTTGGTTAGTCGGTATGGTATGTTGTGATTTTACTTAATTGCCCTTAACTATATTTCGTATTTTTACTTAATTAACCTTACTTATTTATAGTAATATATTATTAAATAATAATATTACCTATTTATAACCAATTACTTTTTTTTCCCTAAAATACATTATTTTTTCTAACAAATTCCCCTACATTTTCAAATATGACAATTACTTTTTTTAACTAAAACATGTTAGTTTTTCTATTTTTCCTTACTAAAACCTCTCATTTTCCAAAAATATCACAAACAAACCTTTAGTTATTTATTTTTAAATCTATAATATTATAATTATTTTTTTAAAAGTTTACCTATTTTAACATGTCTACTTATTTTTCTTAACAAATGCAATCACTAAGAATATTAAAATATAAATAATCAAATACCTATTTATAATCAATTACTCTAAAACACATTATAGATTTTTCCTAACAAAGTCCCTTCTTTTCTAAATATATCACTGGAAATTGTCTTTTTCAATTTACTTTTTCAATTTAATTAGGAGAAATTTTAGTTAGAAAATATATAAAAAAATATACGTTATAGAAATCTGAGTGTTATTTTTGGAAAATGAGAGATTTTAGTCGGCAAAAATAGAAAAGTAGAAATTTTAGTTAGAAAATATAAAAAAGAATATACACTTTAGCTAAAAAAGGTAATGAGTTAGTTATTAGCAACTATAACTATATTATGTTATTTTATTAAATAAAACTATCTGTGATATTTTTGGAAAATGAGATATTTTAGTTAGAAAAAATAGAAAAGATATTTTATATAATAATTTTAATATTCTATCTAACGGTTCTCATCGATTTGATCAGATATATCTAACGGCTATGAATTGAGTGACCAGACTACAAAAACTTTCAATGTGACCGGACTACAAAACTTTCAATGTTTCGTCTTTAGTATAATAGTATAGATTTAATAATAAATTATATTTGATTAGTTATGATATATAACTTAATAAAATAGGATAAAAAATATGCACAATTTTATAAAATTTTATCCTCGTATTATTATATTCTTTGTTGATTTGAATTTTCTTAGATTGATTTTAATTTTTTAACATAGATTTCTAAATTTAAAATAGTTAGAAAAAAGTAATTAAATTGGCGTTAAAATAATGATGACATAATAATCATTATTAGAATTTAAATACTCACTTTACTGATTTGGGCTTTATCTTGTGTTTTAAAAATAAGATTTTGACGATTTTACACCCCACGTGAAGATAATTAAATTATTTTTAATTAAAAGATGATTTAACAATTTTTATCTAACTGGAATTGTCGAGAAAAGCAAGTCACGAATTTTTTACATGGAGAATTCTATTCAATATAGAAAACTTATTTATATTTGGTATATTTGGTTTAAATTATCAAAATACACTTTTTAGAATTTAAATATAATCCTATTATAAATAAAATACACTTTTTTAATATTTTATCAAACGATTTTCATTTATCTAGTTAAGATCTAATAGTCCTTATTAATTTGGTTGTCACGATCAAAATTTTGGATAAATCTCTATTATGCTTATTATATAAAAGAGTTTAATATAATAAGGATATTAAGTACATACTGATATAAGTATCTTACTAACTGCTTTTACTTTTAATGTTTCAGTTTTATTTATAGTGTATATAAAATTTTAAAATACATTATTACTTTAAAATTATTAAACAGAATAAAAATTATGTTATGATTATATAAAATTTTATTCTCATATTATTATAGTCTTTATCGATTTGAATTTGTTTTTTATTTATTTTAATACTTTATTGAAAGAAAGATAAAATTTCTATATTTAAAAGAATTAGTGGAAAAATAAATAAATTGGTGCTACAATTATAAAAAAATATTTATTAAAATTTAGATACTCACTTTACTATTTGGGTTCTATCTTGAGTTTTAGAAATTGAATTTTGACGATTTTACAACCCATGTGAAACTAACGAAATTATCTTTAATTTAATGATGATTTAATAATTATTATCTAACTTTATCAGTTGACCTACCCATAGACCGAAAAGAAAAGATGGTTAAGTATTATATTCAAAATTATTGTTTATGAATATGAAACCCTCAATATTTTAATAATATTTTGATATTATCATTTTATGTTTGTTATATGTAAAATAATATAATTATAATTTGGATTAATCAAATTGATATGTTCCTTCAGATTTTTTTTTTTAAATTTATTCATGTACATGAGTTCTCCTAAGTCTCTTATAACGCAGGGTCCACATGTATCATTGTTATATGATATACATGAGCATTATATTGATAATTTTTAATATTGTAATCGATATGAATTGTTATATGATATTTGGTTTAACAATTATTATCTAACTCGAACTATACATAAATTAAAGAGAAAAGATATTTAAGAATTTTTACATAGAAAATTTTTAAATTATCAAAATACACTTTTTAGTATTTAAATATAATTCTATTTTTAATCAGATACACTTTTTAATATTAGATCTAACAATTCTCATCGATCTATTTAATATCTAACTGTAATAATTAATTTGGTCATATAGTGGTCGTACACGGACTAGATCGATTTTAATTTTTTCTTAAATTGATTTTAATATTTTATTGAAATAAACATAGAATTTATAAATTTAAAAGAATTAGGAAAAAAAAATTAAATTGGTGTTAAAATAATAAAAAAAATTATTAAAATTTAGATAATCACTTTACTGTTTGGGCTCTATCTTGAGTTTTAGACAACAGATTTTAACAATTTTACATCCCACGCGAAGCTAACAAAATTATATTTAATTTAATGATTGTTTAATAATTATTATTTAACTGGAACTATCTATAAACTAAAGAGAAAAGATAATTACGATTTTTTACATAAAGATTTTTATTCAATATAGAAAACCTATTTATAATTGGTTTAAATTAAAAAAAAATTATTAAAATTTAGATAATCACTTTACTGTTTGGGCTCTATCTCTAGTTTTAGACAACAGATTTTAACAATTTTACAGCCCACGCGAAGCTAACAAAATTATCTTTAATCTAATGATGGTTTAATAATTATTATCTAACTGGAACTATCCATAAACTAAAGAGAAAAGATAATTACAATTTTTTACATAAAGATTTCTATTCAATATAGAAAACCTATTTATAATTGGTTTAAATTATCAAAATACATCTTTTAGTATTTAAATACTATCCTATTATTAATCAAATACAATTTTTAATATTATATCTAACGGTCCTTATCTATTTGAATATTTATAGTTTTATAATTCAACGGATCATATACTTTTGGTAGTACAGTGACCGACCAAAGTTTTGGATAAAATCTCCCTTACGCTTGTTATATATAAGGAGTTAACTAGCTTAAAACCCGTGCGATGCACGGATTGTTAATTGTTATTTTATTATTATTTTTTTAATTATATTTGTTAAAAAAATAAGTAGACATGTAAAAATAGCTAAACACTTTTAATTAATTAAAAACATTAAAACAAATTTTAAAATAAATAAGTAAGGGTTTGCTCGTTATATTTTTGAAAAAAGAGGGGTTTTAGTATGGAAAAATAAAAAATGTAATATATATTTAGTTTAAAAAGGTAAATGCCCGTGATATTTTTGAAAATTGAGGTTTTAAAATTTAATAATTTAAATTATTTAAATACGTTTTAAAATAAATAAGTAAAGGGTTTGTCCGTGATATTTTTAGAAAAATAATGGATTTTAGTGAGAAAAATAGAAAAAGTAAATTGAAAAAGGCAATTTCCCGTGATATATTTAGAAAATGAGGGATTTTGTTAG
Source organism: Heracleum sosnowskyi (assembly GCA_030848705.1). Lineage (NCBI taxonomy): Eukaryota > Viridiplantae > Streptophyta > Magnoliopsida > Apiales > Apiaceae > Heracleum > Heracleum sosnowskyi. The sequence goes on from CM061237.1 coordinate 19,889,008, forward strand.
AAAAAATCTATAATTTGTTTTAGCTGAAAAGGTAATTGGTTATAAATAGGTATTTGATTATTTATATTTTAATATTTTTAGTAATTGCATTCGTTAAGAAAAATAAATAGCCATGTTAAAATAGGTAAAATTTAAAAAATAATAATTATAATATTAGGTTTAAAAATAAATAACTAAAGGTTTGTCCATGATCTTTTTGGAAAATGAGGGGTTTTAGTAAGGAAAAATAGAAAAATTAACATTTTTTAGTTTAAAAAGGTAATTGCCCGTGATATATTTGAAAAAGTAGGGGAATTTGTTAGAAAAAATAAAAAAATTAATGTATTTTAGGTGAAAAAGGTAATTGGTTATAAATAGGTAATATTATTATTTAATAATATATTTCTATAAATAAGTAAGGTTAATTAAGTAAAAACACGAATTTAAGAAAGGGCAATTAAGTAAAACCACAACGTACCATACCGACCGACCAAACTTTTAATGTTTCGTCTATAATATAATAGTATTGATTGATAGTATTGATAGTATAGATTATTGAGTTAGTTGTTAATATGTTGTAGTTTTAAGCTAAATTAATGTATTACATATTTTTTTGAATTCAATATTATATGAACGCAATAAGTAAACCTAATGTTGCTAAATATATATAAAAATACATATATGTAAATATAATATTAAAATGTATTAAATTTTACGTTATATTTATTTAAATCATATTTTTATTGTAAGTTTAACAAAAAAATTATTATGAAGTCCAAACCGTGGTTCGGAACCGGAGCAATTCATTATTCTATGATTTGGTTTGGTTTGATCTTGACATCTAATTGGTGTGATTACCCCTGCAGAAGGCTGCTAATTCAGATAAGCTTAATACACAATGCTTAATTTAATTGGATTAAAACAATATTTAATGGCATGGCACGTAACTTTGAATGTCTTTTTCGTGAACATCGTAAAGGTAAATAATGACTTGAATACGTTAACTTGTAAAACCATACATCACAAACTAGAGGAAAAACTTGTGCACTTAAAGGACAAGCACAGGGTTTCAAAATAATATGGCAGATGAATTGAAGCTCTACAGGACATGGTCAAGTGCATATGGTTTGAGAGTAGTATGGGCACTGAAGCTTAAAGGCGTAGAGTTTGATACCATTTTTGAAGATCTTGCCAACAAAAGCCCTTTACTCCTCCAGTATAATCCAGTTCATAAGAAAATTCCTGTGCTTTTGCACAACGGCAAGCCTGTCTGTGAATCATTGGTAATTCTTGAGTATATTGATGAAACATGGAAAGAATCTTACCTCCTTCTCCCTAAAGATCCATTTCAAAAGGCCGAGGCACGCTTCTGGACAAAATTCAATGAGGAAAAGGTAAAACTCAATTTGTTGGTATTTTGTGGTTGCTACAGCTGACCTGAAATCAAGAACATCATCACTCATAATAAATCAACTCAATTATATTAAGTTATCATTTCCAGCTCTAGACTCGACCTTATAGTTTATGTATATATAAAATGTTAATATTACATAGAAGAAAACCATTAAACCTTTACCATCCAGCTATTTGCCTATTTCAAATTGAATCTTGATCACAATTTACATGGGACTATTTTACTATTATCAGACCATAATATGAAGCTGGACAGCTGGTTCCCTATCTTCTAATACCTAGATTTGTAGTCCTAAAATATTAAAATACATAAAAGGAAGTACATACCTGAAAAATGCAGACATCTGGTCGTCTACGACTACAATGGTGATAATCTGCAGCTTCATAATATCATATCCGACTATGATGGTGACTGCAGCTTTTGAAAAGGCTGTTAACGGAGTTCTTGTAAACCTTGACTAACGTTTTTCTTTGATACATGTAGCTTTTGCCATCGATAAAGAAGGCTTCTCTTGGACATGGTAAAGAGAGAGAGGAGGCGAGAGTTCTGATCCCAGAAAATCTGAAACATGTTGAAGAACTACTCGAGGGAAAAGAATTCTTCGGTGGTGAGGAAATAGGGTACCTCGATCTAGTATTTGGGTGGATGGCCTATCTGATAAATGTCTTGGAGGAAGTAGCTGGCACAACATTGATAAACAAAGAGAAATACCCTCTATTATCCAAATGGATGGAGAATTTTTATGAAGTTCCAGAATTCAAGGAAAGCTGGCCAGATCGAGACAAGCTCATCACCAAGTTCCAAAACTATGTGTGGAGGTAATATAGTGCCAGAAATGCATCCAAATGAACTATATTCTGAACTCTGAAGCCCTCTGTATGCCTAAATTATGCGACATCCATGACTTTGAATAAATGTGCAAGGTTCTTAAATAACTGCATTATAATTTCTTTTTATAGCTCTGTAAAGGCATTGCAATTTGAACCAAATATATTTTCATCTGCCAGTTCTTTAATTGAAGGTAATCCTAAAGGTAGACAGAAGTCACAGAATCCACAAAGTAGATGAGTTTGGAAATGATTCTGATAGTTTTGAACATTCTTTGCTTGGAGTGCCACGGATCCAGAAAAGAATCCTCGGTTAAATTTCATCTCACTTGAAGGAAATACAGAATGACAGTGTTGTCTAGTTTAGTACTCGAGCCACAAATTTTACAGAATGACAGAATAAATTTCTGATTAGAAACAAGGAAGGATGCTTCTGATTACTAAAGATGACAGGAATTCTGAAGATTAATCAAGAAGAATATAGCAACTTAAAAGAATCAAAGGCATACCAAATCCAGTTGATCTGGCTTGCAGTATTGCCCAAAAACAAGAGTAAAACCAGAGTGTTAATCTTGGGAGACTTCTATTTAATACCAAGGCACTCTCTATTGAACTTATATAACTAGAAAAACAAGAGTAAAACCAGAGTGTTAATCTTGTCGATAGTCCATCGTTTTTTCAATTTTGTCAACCCTTCAATATTAGCTAATTGAAATTGTTTCCTTTGTGATTCTACAAGATACTTTTCGAATTCAACATCGTCCATTGGCTCACCATTAATTGCATGTGACTGTCAACCCTTTCATTAATCTGGCCAATCCTTCTAAACAAGCACAAACAAATCGTAGATCATCTCTGCATACTTCCAGCAGATCCAGCAAGCATCCTTAACATAGTACTTGTCTATTTCACCTGCCAAGTACTCAAGGCTAGACTGTCCCTCCTCATCAATTATAACCTGGATATGATTATCATCACCCCATCTCACAATACTTCCCAATGCTACAAGTTCAGCAAGGGTATCCTAAGCATACATAACTCACAATATTCTCATTTTCATAACGAAGAAACTCTCAAAAAGCAAAAAGAGCTAGCTCTAACTTACCACGAGAGAGCTTTGGATGTACTTGACAAACAGCTGCCAAAGTTAAACAACAACACAGGGTTAAGAGACTCATCAGCATCTAACTCCACATCTTCAGGAGAGCCATCAACCAATATACAAGTCAAACTATCGAAACCTTAAAGTAATTCATGATTTAAAAAAATTTTGTGAAAGTTTAAAGTAAAAAAAATTAAAAAATAAAATTTAAAAGATTAGAATAAAAAGATACAAAAAAATATTTTAGAATTAACAAGACTTAAGAAGAAAAGAAGTTTCAATCGATAAAATTTTAAGTTAAAATTTACAAAAACAATTAACTTTAGTAGGACATAGATGTAAGAAATTTGTTTTGTTAACAAACATAGGGTATTGTTGAAATTTTGAAAGTCACCAAATTTGGTGTTAAAGGATCACCAAATGTACTTTTGTCACCAAATTTGGTGACCTTGGATCACTATTTTAGTATTTCATTGGAGTTGCTCTAAATGAGTTATGTAATGTGATTATGATCTAGTTGGTCATTGAATTGAAATTTGACTCAAACAGGTAATTATAACTTGAATCAATTATTAATTCTGTTAAGTGGGTTGATTTAATGTAATTTTTTTATATTTTAATTACACAAATACAAAATTTAAAGTATCCATTTTAACATATTTGTTTAAAATATATTTTTTATGAATCAATTTATTAAAAAAAGGCAGCTTATATTGTAAAAAGTGGTTACTTGTGGGAAAAAAGATAAGCCTGATTAATTAGGAATATAATATAGAGAATCTTGTTTGGAGATTCCTAGGGGATACGTAACATATAATTAAAGTCCAAGCGTAATCATGGTGGAGATTTCTAATTTTCTATATTTTCATCAAAGTTTTTTAGGTATTTGCTCAAATTGTCTGCTTACCGTGCGCAATCACAAATTGACATCCACTGATATTAAAAACTAATTTCATTTCATCAATTTATAGTACTACACGAAATTCAAATTTCAACATTATCTTCTGCATCTATCACTTTCTCTGACCTACTTCTTTTTACTACCCAAACTATGAAAATATATCTATAAACAATTTTTTCACACTTTTAAATACGGAAAAAAGTAAATAAAAACTTATTTTGAGACGAAGAAAGTAATTTTGGATCCGGATTGAGAGTTGCATTTCATTATACGGCCATACGGACAACGAGAAGGCATCTATCACTATAAAACAACACGTCCTTTTCTTGCTGCAACACGATTAAGTGCCAAAACTGATTTTGCACAAGTCTGATGCGTTTTAGTAAAAATATTAAAAAAAATAATAAATAAGTTCCAAATTTTACTATTTAAGCTCTATTTTAATATTTGTATTATTAAAATATCCTTAATTTTACTATTTAAATTCCATCAGTTCCATCATATTTTGAATATTTATATAATTAAAATATAAAAATAGAGCTTAAATATCAATAATTAGAATTTATTTATTATTTCTCAAAATTAAATACTTAAAAAAATATCATGGGATGACCTTAATAGCACTGTATTATTGTGTTCATGAGCCATCAACATCAGTCGGTATGGTTGTTAAAGGACCACCTTGGATGCGCAACTCATTTGCACTCTAACTTGATGGCTACTCCTCCTTTGTCAGTTCAACAACCCCTTTTTTTAAAAAAATTAAAAGTTTAATATGAGCAAACCCATTTCTTAAACTGCAATTTCGAAATAACAAAATGCAGTCCATAAATAACTATTGATTTTGCATTTTTTTTATAGAGTTTTTCGCAAAAATACCCTGATTGCAAATTTGTTTTGAATAAATACGGTGCAACCTTGTATGCAACCTTAATTGTAATTATTACTGCCCGAAAAATAACTTGTGTTACAACCTCAAATGCAATTTTAATCGTATTTTTGATTTTTTTTAAAAACATGGATACTCTTGATTTTTTTTCCTTTTTAATTATATTTTACAATATTTTGTGTCAAAATGTTCATCGATAATATTTTTTAGAAAAAATGTGAATTCAATTAAACTTTTATGTTTCGTCTTTCTAATTTATGTATTCGATTCTCGCTTTCCAAAATTTATTCAGAAAAAATGAGTACTAATTTTTTTATCTAATTTTTTGTTTTAAAAAACACTTAACAAAACCCAAAAAAGTTGGTAGATAAATCCTAAAAAATGTGCATGTAAATCTTAATTCTCTAAATTTCAACTCAAATATCATATTTAAGTTGAAATCCACTAGTGAATAAACAAACGAATGAATATGCACAAACAAACAGTCCAAAAACAGGATAAACATGAAACCCCAAAAATACGATATTTAAAGTGCATTATGATGATGTTTTATTTACTAAAAATGCGTCACCTGGAATGAGATAGCTAGTGAATAAACAACAAAAGTTTAAGCCTTTTTACATCATCTTCACTTACAATTGACCACTTCACCAAGAATCTCTTTCTTTCTTGCCTTGCTTATTTAGATTGTATCGTATACATTTACATTTCTTTATTTATAAGCAATCAAGTTAATAAGACTTTTCTATTCTTCATAAGTAATTACACACACTACACACACTGATATTTTCTGCCAAGTCATTTTATTAACAAAGACTTTGCATTTTTCTGTAAAGACTCAATTTTGATGTTCAAGAACGCATGGATTTGATTCTTTTTTGCTGAATTTGAATACCCATTTCGATTTTATATCAGAAAGGTATGGAATTTGCTGAAAATTTTGAGTTTTTTTTTTATGTTGTTCTTGATTTTTTTGTGTGTATATTTGCATTTAGTTGTAAGTAATTTGTTAATATGATAATTGAGTTGGTGGGGTTTGTGAATTGTTGTGTGGATGATTACTTTTGTTGTTGATTGCTGATAGCTTTACTTTTTGGTTTGGAATGTTGTGTGAGTATCTACTGTTGATCATTATGCATATACTGTACTGCAGAAAATGAATAAGGCACGCCTTTAGCGATTTTAGTTTACACTCTATCTGTACTTTTTCCTGAATAGTTTGTTACATTCCAGAGGGTAGAAGGCTATGGATGCAGAAAAAGTTGGGACAAATTCACAGCGTGCTGCAAATTATTGGTCCAGCCAAGATGATGCTTGTAGGTCTCCTGTATTATCTCATATCCCATCTACATCATCAAAATTAGGCGCAGCCAAGGGTTCAGATCATCATGTCCCAGGCTTCGTACCTGATGACCGAACAAGCTCAAATGCAGAACCTCAGTCTGAGAGAAGGTGGTGGTTAAGTCTAGAACCAACTGTCAGACATTTACACAAGGGAAGCAATACAGACTCGAATTCGAATCCCTTGGGGGCAGAATGTGGAGTTTATGGTGCTGTATTAGTAAATAAGAACGTGACAATTACTGGGGAGAAACGATTTGATGAGAAAGGCGATATACAAAAATATTTGAAAGGCAATGGTGGTAATTTAGTTGATAGTCCAAATAAAGCTTTTGTGGATTTTATGAAAAACGATCAAGATGTTAAAATAGAAGAACCTAATGTTGTGAGTGAAGATGACAAGTGCAGAGTGCCCTATAGGGAAATTGCGGAATCCTGGTGTGTAGATGAAGATTGGAAGGACTTGGATCCTTACAAGTGCTCGGTTCACGAAAAATCTGAGAAGCTTTGCTCTGAACTTGAGTCTCAATGGATTGAAGTTGAGAAGAATGAACCGTGGTGGCGTACTGCTGATAAAGATGATTTGACTTCTTTTGTTTCTTGCAAAAAACTGGACCAATTTGAGAACTGTGATCTCCCACAGCCTCAGAGCAATCATCAGAGTGGGCCATCTGAATGCACACAGAGTTTTAATGAAGCTACAATCCTTGCTTCATTATGCAAGAAGGTTGACAAAGAAACTGATCTGTACGAGCAAAAATCGGAAATACCCAATTCAGTGAGCATGTTTGAATCACAGCACATTGTGGGTGTTGTGCAGTGCTTTCCTAGTAGTTCAAACAGGGTAATAAGGTATTATTACATCCCCCTTATGACTCTGTATCCTCTTGTCTGTTTTTAGTTAAAGGATTTTGACTGCATTAAAGAGAAAAGTTACCCTGCTTGTATAGGGGATCTTGACCAAAATTTTAAAAACTGGATATATCGGGAGAACTTTTCAAAGAGAGTTGAGAGGAAAAAATGATGAGAGAGTTGGTGGATAATCTCAATATCCGATCTCTTAGTTTCAGGCTTTCAGCAAATTTATTCATAGTTTTATTTGTTGTATGGTTGTACCAATGAAAATATGATAGTTATCATTGTAAAGTTTAGTATGCAGAAATCATCTACTGTGATGCCAGACTAGTATCCATAATCCTTTACAATTTCTTGCTTACAATTTCGAGCTCAGCCTACATTTTTGTATTATCAGCAGAAGTGATAGTTTTGCAACTGAAGAAGAGGAGTCTGAAGAACTACAGAGGCTTGATAGTGATCTTACTAAGACTCAGTTACTAGAGGCACTTTGTCACTCTCAAACGCGAGCAAGGGAGGCTGAAAAAGCAGCACGGCAAGCTTATGATGAGAAGGAGCACATAGTGAAGCACTTTTTCACGCAGGCTTCACACCTCTTTGCTTACAGGCAGTGGCTCCAGATGCTGCAGATAGAGACCCTGTGCCTTCAGCATAAAAACACCACCGATGAGTGCCTCCAGCAAAAAAATAACATCGAGGGCCTCCAGCCAAAAATCGACAACGATGAGTCAATCAGCGCTGAATTTCCAGGTTTATTAGCAGTCTCGAGGGAGGGCAGGAAAGTGGGGAAGGTTCGAAGAAAGGCTACCAAGAGGGCTGGGATACCAAGTTACCAGCTAAGAAGATCTCTTATTGGTTTTGCTGTAGGCTTGAGTCTTGCTGGTGCTGGTCTGCTACTTGGTTGGACTTTAGGCAGGTTCTTTCCTGCTCTGTGAAGTAGTTCTGTTTATATCCCTTGCACATGTTCAGTTAGCATATTATGGTGTGGCAATTTTAAACCATAATACATAACTAATTGTCTGATCTTCATCTGTTTATAGATTTGGTACATGGCTCTACCTATCTTGTATAGTTTTCTAATATGATGTAAAAATTTTCGTTTGTAGGGAGAATATTTTATCAGCCAGTTCTATTTTCATAACTTATACAAAGGCATTTATGTACTCCAAAACAAATTGTTTAGTTTTAGACCATCACTGAAATAGTTTGTGCATCCGTATAGTTATGTAGGTTCGAAGGATTGAGATCAGTCTCAGCCCCGTATTTATGCAGGTTCTGTTGTTGAGATCTTTTATTTTTAGAGAAGATCAAGTCTAACTGTAAAACGCATGAATCTTATAGAAAAAGGACAAGGATGAGGAAGCAGAAAAAGAAAATTGGCGATTAGAACAGATAAAAGTAGTGATTTGAAGGCAACAAATAAAATTGGTTCTAATTCATAAAAACGTACTGACAGTTTATGGTTTATAGAAAGCGGGGTTGTGGAGGCGATGTGCTGCAAATGATGGTCTTCAACTTTGATGTTCTTAGAGAAATTCCATCTCAAGCAATGTTTGCTCAACTAGGTGCGCAGGCAGTGTTGGTCTTTTTATGTGTCTGGAAATGCCTGTAGATAGAGTTCGAATAAAAAGGAAATGCAGCAAATCTGCACACATGATGAGTTATTACTTATTAGTCGAAGAAGTTTCACAATTTGACCGTAACTTAGTTCTTTGTGTGTGCTAGGGCTATAGTTTCCCTTGCACCATGTTTCGGAGCTTTTTAGATGAAGAAAAGAACAGAAAGAAATTAAATGTGAGAGAAAAAAAGAGAAAATATTTGAATAAATAATTTTTTCTCCAAGTTCAAACTCGGGAATATAGCGTAAAGAAATTAGGACTAAAGTTGCATTTTAGGTTGCTATTTTGGAAAAATTAAGAATTCAAAATCGTATTTACAATAAAAAAGGTTAGAAATCATATTTTTATTATTATTTAATTGTTATTTTTAAAACTAAACACAAAAATAGTATATGTTTTTAAAGAAAAATCCATTTTAAATGTAAAACTTTGTGAAGAATTTGTTCAATTTTAAATTAAAACTAGCTTTATAGCCCGTGCGAGGCATGGACATGCTCTAGAATATTGCGTAAGTTTTATTAATTTCAACGTATTTTATGAGTTACAGATATATTGATATGAGATAATTATAATATAGATTAAAATGTCATTTCGAAATTTGAGAGTATAATTATCATTTCGCATTGAATAAATTGACTCATTGAAATTCTTAGTTCATTTAAAAATTATTGCATTCTCCACCCCATCCTGGGATCTCCCCATCTCTGCCTTCTATTTTCGACGTCACTATTTGAAGACCCCCCACTTATCCTTCTTATCCCTCTTTTACTGTCTCTTTGGCTTTTATTTCCTTTCTCTCCGTCTCCTCCACTATTTCTTCTCAACTTTTGTTTAGGATCTGTATTTTGATCGCTCTCTCTCTCCTTTCATGCCCCCTTTAATGGTGGCTGCCTTCTATTTTTGGTGTCACTCTCTGGAGACCCCTCTCTTATGTGATGATCCTCAGGAAGACGTAATATATTACAACACATTTACTGAAATGCATGTTATGTTTTGTTTATTTAGCGTGCGTCATAATTGTTTACTCAAATGCATTCTTTGACTGTTTAGTTTGTGTTTTATTTAGAGTGTGTATTATGTGTTTGATGGAATGCTTGAACCAAATTTGTAGGCTTTGTGCAGGTAAATGCACTTGGGGTTGGTATGCTCATAAAGTAAATATTTGTCATGGGTTGTTGTTTGAGCTGACAGTGACAAATTGTTCTTTATCGATATTTTCGAGTTTGTGCTTTTTTTGTGGTTAATTTATTTATGTTATTTCTCTCTCTCTCTCTCTCTCTCTCTCTCTCTCTCTCTCATGCCTCCTCCTACGGTGTTTGTTGCCTTCTATTTTCGGCGTCACTCTTTGGAGACCCCTCTCTTATCCTTTTTATCCCTCTTTTACTGTCTCTTTGGCTTTTCTTTCCTTTTTTCCCGTCTCCTCCACTTTTTCTTCTCAACTTTTGTTTTGGATCTATATTTTGATCTCTCTCTCTCGACTGGGGGAACATTGGCACTCCATTTACCTGTTTGTAGTTCATGGGGTAGCCGTTAAGTGGATGTTGTAATATTTGATCGGTGTGTATAATAGAGTAAAAGTGTAGAAATATAAGTTGTATTAGTATATGTGGATATACCATTTAAACGAATGCATATCATTTTGCCCGTTTTAAGAAGGGTCTCCCTGCAGACACGATGAATGCAGTAATTGTACAGTTGTGAATATACTTATGCAAGGAAGATCGGTTTGGTATTAGTCCGAAGAAGATTTTGTTCTTAGTTGAATGTATTTGATGATTAGTTTTATAAGCTAATTAATAATCAGATAGGAATTAGTTAAAGGTGTCAAATAAAGGCTCCATTTTGAAAGTACAAATACTCTTCGGTCTCCATAATTCTCTATAAGCGGCCGGAGTAGTATACTTGTCCTTAATGCATGAGGTGACGGGATTGAGATGCACACAAATTCGTATTCGAAAAAAACTGTTCGAAGTGGTTAAAAAAATCGGAAAAAATCTGATTAAAAAAAAGTCCACCTCAATTGGATCCAGCCCGCAGGCTTAAACGGATCGCATATTTTTCACAAAACCCCGATCCGGTTCGAGCCGAATAAACCCAAATTTAATCTTGATTTGGACGTAGTCTTGATCAGGATAAAAGTCCAATCCAAAAAGTTAGAATTTTCAATTAAATCTCGGATAAAAGCTTAAAATTTTTAATTAAATCCGAAAAATAAAAAAAAAGTTAAAGTTAAAGTTATCAATATCTAAAATAATTTGTAAAAATCCGATTTGGCCCACGGAGATTTCTCGGCTGCGTGTCGGGAAGCCACAACCGCATCCGAAGCCCGAGTATTCAACTAGAGAGTTGTTTAACAACTTGAAAGCCTATGAGCTCGTAAGTTTTCTATGTTTGTAGTGTTTGATTTATTTCTATCTCGTATTTATTATATGTTGTTCATAGTTGAATTTGTACGCAGATTATGAAGGGGTTGGTCTACTTGCGAACATGTTGAGATATCTTGATAGGAACGCTATGAACTTTCCGAAGGAGGCCCCGAAGGTTCAAGCATGGAGTCGTAGGCCTAAACAAAGAAACAGTACAGATTGTGGCCTATTTGTGATGAAGTACATGGATTATCTCTTACAAGGCTACGAGATGGAGTCATTGCAATGGGAGGATGAAGACATGTAGATCTTCCGTTATAGGATTGCTAAGGAGCTTCAACAGGGGAAAGCTAGACGAATTCCTGGATTTCTTATGCGTCAGAGGATTGAAAATGCCTAGTACTACATTTTTTTATATTTTAGTTGTGTACTTTGGTAGATGCACTTCATTGGAATTAAATTTTATGATGTACTTCATTTATTTGAAATGGAAAAGAACATTTCATTTGGTTTATATCGGTCGTGTATCGACCGTGTCCTCTCCCCTTTCCATTACATTTTTTTATAGTGGCATGATGAATCCCCCCCATCCACTTTAATTTTTCTTTATTCTCAATGTCCTCTTTTCCTTTGGTATGAAAATCTTTGGATTTAGAAGTGACCAAATTTTGAGTAATTTGGAAATTGTGGTCCTTTTTGGCCATATTTAAGACCATTTGTAAATTTTATGATTTTTTTTTTCTTATTTTTTGGGTGGGACAGTTCCTGCAGTACTGGGATGATACTTTGAATGGTTTGGTACAGGTGGGAAGCCCAAAAAACAAACAGGTTATACAAAAAAAAAAACCACTCCGCGCAAATTTTCCACGGAGCAATAAACGGCTCCACGCTTTTTTTTCCGCGGAGCAGTAAATGGCTCCACGCTAAATTTCCGCGGAGACCCCAGGGATTTTTGGTCAACTAAAGCCATCATTTTCATCAAAATCCATTTCAAAACACTCCTAATGACCTTGGTAAGTTAGTTAGAGTCGAAAAAAATACCATTTCAAACAAGTTCAAATTGAGCTTTCTAAAATTGCTTCAAATTGGAAAAGTTACCTTTGGAAATTGATTGTAATACCAAGGTTCGATAATACCATATTACAACAAAATTCAACCAAAAGTCATCCAAATTCACTAATTATATTACAACATAAGTTCCAACATCAGTTCTAACCAAAATATTCTAACACATTTGAGAAGTCGACCGACAAACGGTGAGAACGCACTCCCGGAGGAGGATTTGCATTGATGAACACGACAACATGGTACAATACTACAACACAACCATCGCGAAGAACACCTGTACTAATGGCTTTGTGAGTAGCGGTGTCATTGTGAAGGGAGACACGTATAGTTCTTGTTCCATCATAAAGACGGAATGTTGCATACAATCCCTTGATGTTTCCACCATCGATTACGTTGGAAACCCATCCCTTCACATATTGAACGCGCATTTGATCGCGTGTGCATCCTTCCCTAGGGCTCAATTTGAAAATGTCCCTAATATTGTCACATTCGACAACATCATCACCATCCCAATCGGAAAGCCTCCATTTGCCTTCAATGTCCTTACCCAAATTCAATATTGGAAGAAAGTAGGGTGTCACATTATATGCAACCTTTTCAAACATTGCTTCACTAGCCGTCCAAAGGCATGCATCTTTCCAATTGGTTGACCTATAAGTCATTTCCTCCGGGGGATACAAGTCAACATCTTCCTCTTCAACAATTGGTGCCGGCTCAATAACCTCATTGAACTCCATTATGTCGTAATAAGGTGGTAAATTGCGACATATTTCATCCAACTCATCGCAAGTTGGTGAGTCCATAAACACCTCTCCTTCGGAGCTCGGAAGTGAATCACTAACATGTGAAACCGAATCATTATCCGAAACATTACCACCATCCATGTTACCTACACATGACAATAAAAAAACTTTGTTAGATAATGTGAGAAGAACATAATGTAAAGTTAAAAATGGAAAAGTAGAGATTGGTATCAATTACAATTGACCACTTTCACCACCACATTGACTACTTTGACTACTTTGAGCATTTAATAAAATTTCTTTTATTTTTTCACAAGTTCTAATATCATGTCCTTCAATTCCACATTTAGAGCATTTCCTCGGTGTTTTGTGAATTGTTTCAATGGGACTTTTGAAACGAGTGTCCTTTTTCCTTCCTTTGGTTTGTGACACAATGGGATCAAGAATTGGCTCATGCAAGCCATCACCATCTTCTTGAGTTGTTTTCGTGCCAACTTTACTACTTACATGCTCAATTCCATCAACTCCTATATTCTCAAGAATTTCGGTTTCCCGATTGATTACCGAAATGGCATACTCGTAACGCTCCTTTGATGCCATGCTACTATGACAAAATGCCATGGTGAGTAAAGTCATGTTGTTGAATCTTTCGGTAGGAGTCAAATCATGGGATGATGCTTCTTCTCCGGTAAAATGATAAGGCAACATACCATCAACTCTATTGGCATCCTTTGTCCAACGTCATCTCAAAAAGGCATTAGGTATTTCGGAAACACATCTCTTTGTCAACACGGCTATAATGTGTCGGCAAGGAATGCCCAAATATTCATACATTCATACATTCTACACTTGCAACTACCACTTAAAGACAATTTGTTGAATGTAACAAGATACATTGTTCTTTTTTCGGGATCCACCAATTGCCTAAAGCATTTGTAATATGTATACTCATCTTCTTCCAAAGAACGATCTCTATCTTTCTCCACAAAGTAGGTTGTAGCTTCCACCAATTGCTCTTGAAACTTCCTAAACATTGTTTTTATGTAAATGGAAGCACCATGTTGCTCCAAGGCGGTCTTCATTTTAATCCCACGACAAGTTTGACGAGTCTTAAAATCCTCTTCTTTCTCCCTCATAAATTGTCTTTCCAAAGCTTTTTGAGCATTTTCAACAAATTCTTTCAAACCCGTGCAAGAACTAACATAACTATCAAAAAAAGCATTCATTCCCTCACTCCTTGAAGTTGTTGTTTGTCCCGCGGAAAATGTGCTTCTAGTGAAAGCCTTGATCCATTTATGCTTCAAACCGTACAATCCTTGTAGCCATGTATTATCTTCAAATTCATACTTCACAACCAATGCTTTCCACCTATCCTCAAACACATCTTCGGTCAATGAGTTATAAATGCAATGATTGAAATCAACTTTGAAATCCGGGTGCTTCGAATAGTAACTTGCAAGTTTCTCGGGGAATTTGTTACTAATGTGCCAACTACACAACAAATGAGTGGTGTTCGGTAGTTGAGATGAAATAGTCCCGGCCATGGCTTGATCTTGATCCGTAATGATAGTCAATGGATGTTTGTTTTCAACTGCCTCAATCCAACTACCTAATACCCATTCAAAACTTCTTTTAACCTCATCCCTCATTAGTGCAAATCCAAAAACAACCGATTGGTAGTGATGATTTACCCCGATAAAAGGAACAAAAGGCATAGCATATCTATTAGTTCGGTAAGTAGTATCAAAGGCAACCACATCACCAAAATTTTGGTATGCCATCAAACAACGGTGATCAACCCATACTAAACATTTCAACCTTTGTTCTTCATCGAGTAAAGTTTTAATGTAAAATTTTCCACCACTTTCTTCTTTCAACCTATTCAACAAGTCTAAACCCGCTTGAGCATCATTAACATCTAAATTGGTCTTTCTAAACTCACGTACCACATTTCTTACATGTTGTCCATCAAAACCAACATGTTGGGCTCCGCCTTTTAAATTGCTAAAAATGGACATTTGTTGCCTAGGAGGAACACCCGACATATGTAATGTTCTCATTATATTTCTTTGTGTCGCGCTTATATGTCTTTCTCTTCGAATTAAATTCATTTTTGAAGGTGTAACTACCTCATGATCGTGCTCCAACTCTAGTGCGGTTATCTCCCAAAAACTTGTTTTCTTTTTATTCAAAACATACATTCTAACCTTATGTTTGGCTCAAGACATGTCTGAATACCACTATTAACAAGCCTACACTATGTGACTATGTCACATTACATGACCTAGTGAGTTCTATCACTGGGATATAGTATAGGTCTCTATATATACTTGTCTTGTTCTCATGAACATTAGCTTGATCATGTATGCTCAAAATTATAATGAGCTTAGCAAAGTTTCTTGCATCTAGATTGCATATAGGCCATTGAATAATTGTCCTGGTAGAAGTTCAGAAGTGTTCATGCAGCAGGATAGAAATGAATAAGGCCATGAAGAAATAAGTTGCAGAAATTTGTCTAAGGCATTATATAGCAAAGTCAGAAGAAAGCTATGTCGTGAAGTCACCAATATCTATGTCGTGAAGTGCTACATCGCATAGTCCATTTTGTACTATGTCGAGAAGTCCTCAAGACACATGTCGTGAAGTGTTGAAGTCAGCAAAGTCAAAGAAGCCTAGATCGTGAAGTCCTCAGAAGCATTATGTCGCATAGTCATCAAATGACCTATGTCGCATAGTCATCAAATGACCCATGTCGCATAGTCATCAAATGACCTATGTCGCATAGTCGTCAAATGACCCATGTCGCATAGTCATCTTATGGCCTATGTCGCAAAGTCTTCAAAGGCTATATCGTGTAGTCCTCACAAGTGAGATCGCGAAGTCAGGAATGAAGTGGAGTTCACGATATCAACACTTAGCCATTTATAACAAGACAAATCAAGGTACAGAACCAAGAATCAAAAGAGACAAATACTGAAGCATTTGTTCTGGCAAGGTGGTCCAAAGAACAGATGGCAAATCTACAGCTAAACTTGGAGAGAAAGATAAGAGACAAGCAGCTACAGAAACGGGAAAGACTCCGAAAAGCAGGTGGTCCTTCCTGACATAGTGAACTTCTTATGGCAGTACAAGTTGGACTTTCAGAAGGGGTAACTGTGTAATATTGTGTGTGCCAAGTTTGTATAGGTTAATATATATATTGTGCACACACCATCGTAAGACGTAAGAGAGATACACATAGCTAAGATCTCAAGCTCTTTTCTCTGTAAGCAAGCAAGTACAAACTGTTCTTGTTTAGAAGCCAGAAATTCGATTATGAATTTCTTGGAAAGCTGTAGTATTTAATTTGCTTATACAAAGTAGATTAAAGTGATTGTGCGTGTTGTTTACTTTCTGCATATTACATAGCATAATCATATACAGTTTACATTTAGTTTCAACTTTCAAGAAAGCAAAAAATCCATCAAACTATCCATTCACCCCCCTCTGTCTAGTTTCTAGGTGATATTCATTCCTAACACCTTACAATCACATCTAGGAAGAACATCCCGACGACGTTTACCTTTAACTTTACCCATAAAACATGCTTCATCATTACCAATATTTGTATCCTTATTCTCACTAAATAGATTACAAAAAAATAATCGAGCAAATATTTCTTTATTTCTAACACGCTTTTGTGATTCTTGAACCTTAATTGCAAATCCATTTTTCAAGGCATAAGCTCTAAATAAATTTTCCGCGGCTTCTAAACTATCAAACCTTTGATGCAAATAAGGCACAACATTATCAACATCTTCATCAATATTAGGTACCTTTTTTTCATGCAAAATATCATCATCATCATCATCAACTATATTAACATACTCTACATCATCATCAACTATTTTAACATACTCTACATCATCATCAAGCATGGATTTAGTACTAATATTACAAACATCAACATCATTATCATAAAGTTCAATTTTTATGGCTTTTTTCCTTGGCTCAAACTTTGCAAACATTTCATCCGCCATAATAATCAAACAAATACAAAAACAAAGACTTACACAATTCAACAAATGAACAAATACTTCTCCAAGGTCTTCAAGCTCTTCTTTTCTCCCTCTTTTCTAACCTAAATTGCAAATGGTGGCTAATGATCAAATATAAAGTGAATTAGGGTTAAAAAGCGCGGAGAGCAAAAACAAGTACAGGCGCTCCGCGTAAAATAACCGCGGAGCAGTGTCAATCTCCGCGATAAAAAACCGCGGAAGAGGGACACTCCACGGAAAATAAGCGCGGAGTAGGGATAATTTTTTTTAATCCTGGCCGTTGGAAAGTTGATCCAACGGCTACAAAGCAAATTGTTACTTAATTGGTCCCTGACAATCAATTGTCAGGGACCAGGACCCCTACTATACATACACACTCAAACACAAATGTGTGTCGCAGCGAAAACCAACTTTGTTTGTATAGTCTCTCTGAATGAGAGGTCTTTTCTCTCTGCGTGAGAATTTTCTTTTGTTCCCGTAACAAGTATCTTTCTTTCAGTTTGTTTTTCTTTTGCCTTTCGCACAGAGTTCTTAAATTTAATTAAATGGAGAGTCAAAAATCTATGTTAAACGACCTATATGCAAAGTTAACGATCGAGGATGAAAACGAAGGAGGGGTGATTGTAGGAAATGCTGAGATTGAACATAGGAAAGAATCTTTTGTGTTAATTGGGTGATTTCTTACGAAAAAAATATCAATTTCACGGAAAAAAATTCTTGAGATGGCCCAGAAGGTGGGCCAGACGATTATATTTGTCGAATCAAGGAAGAGTGCTAGTATGTTGCATAAATCACTGGTGGAATATGGTTATCAAGTGACGACTATGCACGGTGCTCTGAAGCAGGAAGATATGGACAAGATAGTTAAGGAATTTAAGGAGGGGTTGACTCAAGTTCTAATCTCAACTAATCTTCTAGCTCGTGGTGCCTCTCCTCTCTCTCTCTCTCTCTCTCTCTCTCTCTCTCTCTCTCCCTCTCCCTCCCTCCCTCTAAGTTCATCCATTAAACTTTTATTAACTGGCATGGTCTCAATCCAATAGGTCAATTTGGTTGTAAATTATGATCTTCCATTGAATAATGGAATACATCAATATATTGCATTTTTTAAAAAGTGACACCCAGTTTAATGTAATACATCATTATAACAATGGCTGAACGAGGAGAGATTTTTCTGATCATTTAGATTAGACCAGTTAATCGGGTGTCCGATTAATTCTATTATAGATTATACTTTTTTCTCTTTCAATCTCTTATGCATAGCTAGATCTGTTAAAAGAGTCTATATTAAACTCGAGTATGGTTTAATCGAGCTAATAATTATGTCTGAGAATTAAAGCTTGTGCTTGGTTTTTTAACATGAACGAGGAGATTATAGGATATTACTGCTTATATACTAGCTTATAACCCATGCCAAGCACGGGCCGAGTATGAGTCGACATTAAAATATTAATATTAATAAATTATTAATATATATTATTTAAAAATATATTTCTCGAGAATTGAATGATAAAAATATATAATAAATAAATAACTATTTAATTATGTAGTTATAGACAATCGAACTATGCAAAAAGCTAAAGAAATTAAAGTAAATAAATAAATCTTGTATGATTACGTAAGTGTAAAGAATCTAACGCTCGATGAAACTATTGAATTTAAAGTAAATAAATAAATATGGAATAATTACGTAGTTGTAAGGAATCGAACCCTGGATGAAGCTAAAGAATTTAAAGTAAATAAATCTTGTATAATTATGTAGTTGTGAGGAATCGAACCCGGGTTAAGTGATAACCAAATTTGGTACTTCGGTACTTTAGTACCGCGCGTCATTTTCACATTATTTTGCTTATTAATAAAAAGTATAAATTTCTTAAGGATTGAGTTAGTTACTGTGTGATTAGTAAAATTGTAGAACGTTTGGCATTAGCTCTGAACATCACATAATTGACACCATGTAATATAACGGTGTTGTGCCGTGGTAGGTAAATTATACTGCCACGGCGAAGACATATGTATAAACTAGTATTTATGTCCGTTATGAATGGGTTTTAAAAATTTAAATTTTTTTAAAAGGCTATTTTATTTTTTATTTTTATAAAAGATTACCTTTAGTTTTGTTTATTATTATTTTTCCTAAAACTATTTAAGTGTGATTTATTGGTGTTTTTCTAATTATATAAAAGATGTAAATGAAATTGATTCAAATTTGGATCATTTGAATATATCTATACTCTTTATTAAAAGTATAAACGCCCTTTAAATGGTATGTCAGGTATAACGTGGTATACATATAATTATTAATATCTTAATATATTTAACTTAATTTCAAATTAATATCTATAATAATTAAATCTTTATTGAAAGAAGAAAACCCTCTTAATGGTATTGTATAGATATATACCGCGAGATACATATAATTATTAACTTAATATAATTCACTTAATTTCAAATTAATATAATTATTATTTAAATTCGAGTATGTTAATATTAACAACTAAGAATATATTGATAATTACCCCATTCAAATGACCAACTGTCTGATTGGTTAGTGTCAGAATTGCTCTCTCACTCAAGTATTTGGGACATTTGTAATTGTCCATAAAATTTGGATAAGTCCATTCAATCATATTATCCACAGAATTGGTTGTATCAGGGTCACAAAAGTCAGCTGGAATAACAATATCATTTTCTTCATATTCTAAATCTCCATCAGATGGAGGATGAATCTTACCATCACCAATTTTAAGAATCCACTCAGTAAAAATCCGTAAATTTTCTTTCTCGTCTTCTGTCGTACCCTGGTTAAGCCGCATGTTTTGCTTCAGAATAAATATAATAGCAAGACGCCATAACCTTGATCTTGTAATACATTCAGCAACAATATCTCCCCTTCCTGCATTAGTGATAACAGGAAGAATTTTTGTCTAAAATCACCACCTAGCAATACAGTTATACCTCCAAAAGGCATTTGACCCTTTTCAGGACTAACCACTTTCATAATATCTCTGAGTGCACGATCCAAACATTCAAATGCATGCCTATGCTGCATTGGAGCTTCATCCCATATTATAAGGCTTGTACATTTGATAAGCTCTGTGATGTCAGAATTATGAGCAATTGCACATGAAGAATCATCATCCAATATAATTGGAATTTTGAATCTTGAATGAGCAGTCCTACCTCCTGGCATCAATGTGGCAGCAATTCCAGATGAGGCACAAGGCAACACAATTTTACCCAAGGACCTTAACTTGTATATTATAGTTTTCCACACATAAGTCTTACCACAGCCTCCACTTCCATAAACAAAAAATAAACCACCTTCACCTTTGTCAACAACGTTCATAACCGCATTATATACTTCTAGCTGTTCTGCATTGCAATTTGGGTAAAGCTTGTTGAACTCTTCTTCCATCTCTTTGACATCATAACTTGTTTCATCAATTATCAAGTTATCGTTACCATTTTTCAGAAAGGAATTTGGTGGTTGAGGCATCTCACCATAATGTTTTAACGACTTTCCAATACACTTGAGCAATTTATCGATTTCTGCAAAACAATGAATTACTGTTTATAAGCTTTAAATATTTTATATGAATAGAATAATTTAGAACTGAATATAATAATATTTAGGTAATTACAAATTTTTTTATAAATTTCTTAAAATTTCTAACCTGCAAGAACATAAAATTCAAGTTGCTTGTCAATGATAGTAATGTTGGCATTGACATTTTCTTTCCTTCGACGCATAATAATGTCGTCACTCATGTTCTTCCAATGTTTTTTCCAAAAGCTCAAAAGATCCGTGACTTGACAATTCACCATAATATGTACAAACAACTCTCTAAACTGGGTAGGGAACCCACACTTTGAACATTTTTCAATTACCTCATGCCATTTATTATCATCATCTAGAAATCCATACTGCAGGCATGCTTCTTTAAAAGATTTGTAAAGTACACCATCAACAGTTTTCAATTGATCAAAGGAAGTTGGACCATGAACCTTTGTAAGCAACAAACGGAGGTACCAGATCTCGCCAGAAGTATGATGGGCATAAAAAAGTCTACCAATTTGATTTCTTTTTTTGCGGACTGTCCATACATTGTCTGAGTCATTCCAAACATAGTATCGTGGAATCTCATCGGGCATTTCTGTCTTGCTGGTTAAGATAAAAAAAGCTTCCAACTGACTACGTCTCCATTTCTCCCTTTCAACGACTTTATGAAGCTCCTCGTTCTCTCGAAAGGTACAGTTTTTTTCCCCAGGCAAATGGAATGAAAGACGAAGAACATAAATAGAGCGATATTGCACATCAAATCCAAAAATAAGATAAGCAGACTCTGCACCACATATGTACCTTCCATCAAAATATGCCTGGATCTCATCTATTAGAGGATTCTCCGCTGAGTCTGTTTCTTTATTACTGCTGCTCACTTCCACTGTAGCATGATCGTGACCTTTAAGACAGTACTTGAACAAATATTTCAAGCTACGGGCATGACAACATATCTCTACATTCATGTGACATTGGTATTTCACTAATAAATTATGATTGTAGGGGACCACGTATTGGTTATCAAGTTCAGCCTTTCCTTTCTTCACAGTAATTCCAGTTTTTATTCGTTTGTAAACAGGAAATCCAGATTGATCAAATATAGTTTGTGATTGATACCTGTCCAATAAAAAGGTAATGTAATTGTCACTTTGGTTTAGAGAAATGACAGATTTACTTAAGTACAATTAAGTATATCAACATAGATTTCTACGTAACCAATAATCTAAAAGTTTAATTACTTTTTCGGAAAGTGTTTACTGCATTTCAAATTTTTCATACATGAAGACTTGGTATTTTCCAAACCACAAGGTCCATGGATCATATGTCTTGCAACAGTATCATAACCAACGGGATCCTTTTTTGGATCAGGAATTTCCGCATGTACAAAATCATCAATTTTTGCATTCAACTTTCTTTTGGCTTCTGCACTTAACCAGATCAACATATGCACATGCGGTAGTCCACGTTTTTGGAACTCTACCACATACATGACTGTTCAACAAAAAAGTTTGATAAAATTATTGTGCATATAAACATTGTTTTTAAATGGTTAAATTCATAGTAGAAGGCATAACAAAACTTACTTCCAACACACTCTCCAAAATAGGCTTTCTTCTTTATGTCCTCTACAATCTGATCAAGTTTAAGTTTGAAAACACGGGCTATTATATCAGGAGAGTCAACTGGTAAACAACCTGCGATGTGTTTCATCATCTCCCCAATTTCATCCCAAATTGGGTTCGTAGTCATCGTAAGAAAGATGTCGGGATGTCCAATGTAACGACAAACTGCCAGAGCATCTTGAAAACACTGTTGCATATACCTCTTCGAACCAAGAAAGCTAGCAGGTAAGATGAAGCCATTGCCAACATTAGTTGTACTACCTTCACCCATGCGCAAACTTTTTGTAATATTACTATAAAGATCATTACGTAGAGTAGTTTGGTGAGTATGGAACCACCATAAACGTGCTTGTTCAATTGATGAGAATGCATCAACTACATATTGCTGAAACAATCGACCACCAAGCCGTGCAGTGTTCCCTAATATTTTAGAAGGCAACAAAGAAATCAATTTGTTATTTTTCACATAATAAAATAATGAAATGCATTGAACAACAAATATGGCAATTAATTAATGTACCTTCATTATGTCACACTTGTAACCTGTAGGAGTAATATTCCTTCCGTGTCACTCTTTTACGTTTCTTACCTTTGTTGTTTTTAGTTGCTTCATAAGGAATATCAACATGGTATCCATCCTCCCCTTTAGGAAACAACAAAGTGTTAGTGCTTGTGCCCTAGAGACAATACCATAATGTTCTTAGGGAAGACATTTTGATTATTAATAAATATGTTCTATGGATTTTCTTTCAATTATTTATTATGTCTTTATTAACTATGATATAAATGTTAGAATAATAAATGTCCTTGGAATATAAGCATGAATTCTATATCTCTAAGTATGTGACTTAGAAATGAGATTATATGAGTAGTGTTTATAATCCTAAAAGATCCCTAGTCGAGTATTATTATTTGAGGACAATAATAATGCATTAAGACTAGTATGTTTGTTGACTGATGACCACATCTCATTGGTCATAAGTATGGTGATACTAAAGTCAAAGACATAAGTGCATGTTAGCAGAACATGGCACTGGATAGACCCACCGTGTGAATTCTTCATGGTAAATGTTATCAAGTGTCATAAGCAATTCTCACAGTGATAATGGTGTAATGATCCTTAGACTTGAAATCATTATATTTCTATATGAGAATTAATATACTTTGATTCTACTCAAAGTTACCTTTGACCGGGTAATGATAAAGGTGGACATTGGGTATATTATGAATCATATGAGAAATATGAATGATAGATATATGATTTAACCCTCCTATTTTAGGAGTAATATTATTGGCCTCTTGATTGAGTGAGACTATGAAATGCATGGCCATGCTCAAATTGTGATTTGTTTAATAGTCTACTCATCGATCAAGTAAACCGGGATTAAATGTTGAAGAGGATGACATAAACCATGCCTCGAGTTTAATCTATAATATAAGGTTAAAAGGATTATATTACATGGTACATTATTCATTAAAGGTTTAATTGGATCACCAATTATTATTACTTGGGTAACAATGATGTATTACTAGATGCCGCTCATTATTTATAATTTTATTATGGGATATTAAAATTATTACCAACGTAATAATAACCTAAAGGGTCACACACAAAGAACGTTTTAAACGGAGCATTAATTAAATTTCGAATTTAATTGAATTATTTTTATATTGAATTATTGGATTAATTAAGTAGGACTTGATTAATTATATAATAATTCGAATACGATAAATAATACTACTAATAATCAGATTGGGTTTTGGAAGCCCAATCAGATTAGGTATAGGCCCAGAATTCTCTCCATATAAATACATTAAGATGTATTGTTTTAGGGTTAAGAGATAGAATACATTTTTCTTAAAAAACCCTAGCAGCTCTACATCTAAGAGAGGTTAGAGAGAGAGAGAATTCCGAGGGCAGTTTTTGGCTAGTACCAACTCCGGTGATCGTTGGACGATCGGGCGTTCGTGTGGACTGATTAGAGACGTATATCGCAAGGCGGGATACGTGGTGATCATAGCAAAGGACCTCCATCTGTCAACCAAATTGTAAAGCTTCTTAAAAGGTAAACAATTCTGTTCACGAATTAAATATCGTGTTCGCATGGATCCTGCGGAGGGTTTCGTTATTTTCTGTTTTTACGTGTTTTTCCGTTGCGTTTTCATGCACGAAACCTTCACAAAGGGTACCGTAAGGCCATTAACCTAGGATGAATGTATGATATCCTTTCAAGACCATCAGCTTTACTTTCAATAATAATATCCCTTCCCCCACATGTGTCTTCTAAGTCACCAACCATAATTGCCCCAACTTCTTTTGATGGTCCAATAAAATTTTCACGGCCACTCACCGCACGACATACTCTCATTACTATTTTCAGATCTGATACAGGTTCATCTTTGAAACGATCACGGGCCATGCAGAAGAATAGAACCAATTCATTTGTTGAATCTAACATCTCCAACAACCCCTTAACAATGTTTACATCAATAGTATCACCATTATCAACCCTAACCCACTTCATTCTATTTTGTACCTCATTCTCAGTGTCATAGATGTATAATTGACAGAATTTGGGAGTTTCATTGTCATTTGGTATATGGGACCCAAACACATGATGATTCTGTCCATTTAGTCTATAAATATAAGGAGCACTTCCTGTATTAATACTATGGTCAATTTTCCCACCCATAGATGTAAAATCAAACATCGTATTATATAACCGAATGTTTCTCTTGAAATGTTTACACTTCTCAGGATCATTGTACAACTGCATCAGGTACGACGGAGTCGAATGAGCTTTGGGCAACTTGATCTGACCATTGCCACAACATAAACCAAATTCAGGGGTTCTTTTTGTAACTTGTTTCTTCACACGCTCTTCCTTCCACATAATGGCATCACATTTACTACATCTTGCAATTGGAGGACCCAAACTGGAATAACCTGTGTTTCGAATAAACATGTTTGTTGATTATAATTTGTGTTTACATTTCAATTCTATAACCAATCAGAAGTTTCATTTTTATACCTTCTTTCGTAAGACTGCTTTTATCACCAGACAGTATATCTTCTTTATCACTATCACTTCCATATAGTAATTCTGTAATTAACATAACAATCTTCAATATAAGCTTAAAAATTAAATTCAAATAATAAATACTTTATTGAAATTAAACTCTTACCACCATCGTAAAACATTTCAGCATCCTCCTCCACAAACTCAGTCTGACCAGATGCCACATCTAAATGACATTCAATTATACATGAGAAGTGGTTTCTTTGATTGATTCAAAAGTCAACATCAATATAATTTACCTATATTGTAGTCAACATCAGCTCCTACTTGACAATTTGTATCTCTATCAGGTCCAAATAAGTTAATACTTGATTTTGCTAATGTTGAACTGTCCATTCTTCGACATTTTTTCTTCTTTACCATAGATGTCGATCTTATATGTCCTCCTCTTACATATGATCTTTTGGATTTACTTTCACCTCCAAAAAGGTGATGAATTCCATCTATTGGTGAATTGCGATCTGTAAAATTAGCATCAAACTTTATTGAGACAAAAGGCTACATACAATAAATGTTAGATTAACATCACAAACCGGAAAAATCAGGAGTAATGAAATTACTACCTGAAATGTTCTCATTAGTAGCTGAAATGTTCTCATTCATTGTATCCACACAACCTATAAAAAAGGACAACAAAATGTGATCTCCATTATTCTTTTCATTATAATCAGCAAAGACGGTAACCTCTACCTTTTTCATTCAGGTTTAATCTACTATTAGAAATATTTGATAAAGGAATTCTTGTTGTGACACATGATAAATCCGGAGACTTGAAAACAGCATCACCTGCATATGGAGGATTCAAAATAAGTACAGAACAACCTTTAGAATAATAGAATCTAAAGACCTGCAAATGAGTCATGAAAACAAATACCTGCAATCTCATTAACCTGGTTAGATATATTTGAAAAAGGTTGTCTTGTTGTAAGAACAGAAAAAGGAGGCCTAATTGAAGTACAACCAACTCCACAACCAACTCTAACAGCAATATCAGAGATACTACTGTTAACATCATTCTTGTTATTATTGGACATAAATGGAGCTGTTAAAAAAGGGTTCAAAATTACATCAACAAAAATAAAAACCTCCTCTAAAAAATAGACGAACTAATCATAAATCTTAAACAAAACACATACCATATCTTCCTTTTGTGTAATTGTGAGAAATTTGAGAAGCCTCATATCTGTTTTCTTTGTTTGCGTTCTGGCTTTGTGTAATTCTTTTCACAATGGAACCTAAAATAAGAACAGAGCAGGATCTTAAGACCAAAAAATTAACATAATGCAATCAAAGATAAAACCAATCATATAAAAGGATCAGAATCCGAAAGAAGAGATGTGAAAGAGTCCAGCTTGAGATGATTATATCGTCCCTGAAACAAAAAGAGAACATGTAATCAGAATAACAACAAACATAAAATGAAGGTACAGTCATGCCAATCATACGGACCTCCTTCATTTCAAAGATTTGAAAATGAAAAAAATATGAATGAGAAGTTGTTTGATATGAGACAGATCTAAACCAAGAATATAGTGGGGTTGAAATGAGAGCAATTTCAAATTTCAAAATGATTTTTCAAATCTTGACTGAAAATATGCATCAAAATGGTAAAGAAATCAGAATCAAGCTGGATTTTTTGGGCTTACTCATTTACAGTGACTTTGTCTCCTTCCATGAAATGCAAAGAAAGCATTCTGTCGTTCTCACAAATGCAGACAAAAAGAATGCGGTTATCTTATTCGGTCAAAAATTAGGAGACACAATATGTACTTCTGGAAAGCAGTAGTTGAACATCTAATTTTTGACTGCAAAATCACGTGAATAGTAGTAGATAATGTAGAGGGGATTAGTTTGGGATGTCATTTTATGTAATTTTGTATGAAATCTTGGGATAGGGGGTGTAAAAAAATCATAAAAAGGGGTTCAGGATTTATTATTTAAGGGATTGGCCAGGTCACATGAATCCCCTGGTGCCAAAAGGTCTCCAACAGAAGCCATTAGAAAACATTACAAGAGACATTGCTTTGTTGGGATCCAATTGCGTGCGTCTGTCATGGGATACAGAAATGTTCACCAATAAACCTTATACTAATTTGACCGTCGGACAATTGCTTGATAGATGGAATTTAGTTGCAGCATCGTTTGGAATGGCTACAAATAATCCTGATTTGATGAACAAAACTCTCTAATTTTGTGTATTTATTCGAGAATAATTAATTCATATTTTGAAATTTGAAAAGAGATGATCGAGCCAGTCAAGGAGCTAGATGATTGATTAAAAAAAATGCCACTGACGTAGCACCGATCTTATATTGCCTCCACGCATAAATTATTCTACTAGTAGTTACATACTTTGCACTTTGACAAAACAGCTCGAACATTCGTAAACTCGATAAATGATTAAACTAATTTGGGGTCTACATATTAATGTTTAAGTGGAGTTGCATAATCTTGGAATCCAAGAATTGTTATAACCCATATAATGCCATCCCCATTATTGATAGTTTTTCGCTTCTCGCATTGACATTTATTGGATGCCTCTCCGGTGACAAAGCTAATGAATTTGGATACGCATTCTTGAACGGTCTCTTTTGCGTCTTTCAAGATCTTGCTGTTAGCCGGAATGACCTTTTTCATGATCCTTCCAACATTGGCCATAGGAAGAAACCTATCTTGCTCTTTGTTGGTGGTGTTAGAACTAGTGTTGGTACTAATGTTGTTGTAATTACAATTGTTGTTGGTGTTGGTAAAATACGGCGTTGTGTTCATGGCTGTGCTCATTGGGTACAATCTTGTGACATTCAAGTGACTTGGCTTGAAGCTCTGAACTCGATTTCGAAAGGTATCCTATCATTGTACATGATGTGTTTCGTCACTGTTGGTTGTAAGTGACAAAATTGTTTGCTTGAATAACCATGATTTTGGTCAACGTAGGCTATGTGTCAGCTGAAATGAAGCTTGTTTTTGCTTATTCACACCTCGGATCATTTCTGAAGATTGAGAACATCTTGTTAGATATCTTGAATTATTTTCAACAACTACTTATCACGAGTTTTGTTTCCTCTTTACCCTGTTCCTCGTGTTGGGAATTTGGTTGGAATTAAAGCTATGTTTTATTTGGAATAAAAATGGGTAATCTTGGCAAGAATTACTCGATTGGATTGGTGGTGAGGTTGTTTATTGGGATCTCCTGGGATAAGCAAAGCCATGAGGACTTGGTGCATTTTGTTGCACCTGTGATATGCATTCAAGTTTACTTTCAGCGTTGGTTTGAGGAACCATCGATGTTGGATAGTATCTATAAGGTTGTTGCAGTGTCAGGGATTGCACTAAGCAATGTTGTTGTAGAACAAATGTGAGTGATTAAAGAACGTGAATGTGATCCTGATTTATCAACAATAGATTTTTGTGTTGTTAATTATGGCCAAGAAAGGCTTCGAATATGGATTACCATAGACCATAGTGCAATATGCTTGGAATGTTTATGATCCTTTAATCGTCATGATTATTGAATTATTGGTGAACAAGGCTGGTGTAACATTGGAAATGAAGCAACCTGAGGTTGGTATTCTTAAGATCCTGACTGGTTGTTGGTGGTCTTCAAGCAACTTCGGAACCCTTGAGATTCATCAGAAAAACTTCAATTGCGAGAGAAGGATCATCTCAGCGGAGGATTGCATTGTACCAAAAACTGGAAAGTGACAACAGGATGATCCCAAGTAGAGTAGTCTAGTTGTTGGACATTCTCTTATTTATCTTGGACAATTGTTGGTTTGTATTACTCTTTGAAGCGCATGAATTTTGTTAAGGTTTGGAGTTTGTTCCTACCTTAACAACCCAGAACTTGAGCTATAACTCCAAGGTTTACCCAGCTTTCTCCCGCTTTCTCTTGCTCTTCGACTTGCTGGAACGTTTATTCCCTTTTATCCGAATATATAAAATAGATGGTTAGAAAAAAAAATCCCAATTCGATCCCTACCTTTTCTTTGCTCTGCAATTTTAAAATATTCTGAGGATGTTGGGTTATTTACCACGTGGTATTTTCTTGAGGTCTTCTTTAAGCTTCATTTCGCGTGCAATATCTGCCTTATCTGCAATTGCATAAGGAAGCGTTATTGCCTCTCTGGGGCGCCACATTGACTTCTGCACACACAGAAACCCCTCTGTGTCCTTTGCATAGGTCATTCGGACATCCCATTGCATGGATTTATACATGGTCTCTAGTTCACTAATGATCTGTACTGTATCCCGCACAATGAGCTTTCCTTCCGGTCTTAAGATACGATCAACCTCTACAACAAGTGCCTCAAAGTTGCATCTGCAACATTGAAAAAGAAGATAATTATGAGTATAATTTGGTCTCTTGAAGTCTCTTCAAGTAACTTGTTGGAAAAGAGGCATACTTCGTTTTAATATAGGAGAAGAGATGATCTGCGTGGATAAGATCATAGGTTCTGGGGTACGTATTGAATGATTCACACCAGTCGTGATACATTCCAATAAGTCCTCGTTCATATATTATAGGCAGTGTGTCCGGAGAGTCGATGTTGACCACGTTCATTACCCATACTTTCATTTCTCTTAAAGCTGCAGCAAACCTGTAGGTAGATCCAACAATCAAATCCTTAGGTTTGAGAAGAAATATGGTGTGCTAGATTAAATTTCTACAACTTGTACAGTCCAAGTAATGGACTTATCATTTTGCTCTCCTCTACGACTTGATGATATCTAGTTCTTTGTAGTGTGCACCTAAAATATTTATCAAATATATGTATATATCAACCATGGAAATTATTTTGCTTACCCTCCATAGATGGCTCTCATGTCCATAACATTCCTCACTGTGGACCAGTCTATACCCATGCCAGTTACATATAACGTGCTAACGACGCGTTTCCAATGTTTATAGTCTGCGACAAAGTCATCTGGTGCAGGTTTTCCATAAATTCCAACCTGTGAACTCAACAACCAGTACGGTGGTTTTTCCATCCTTGCAGGCCACTGTTCTGGCCATTTTGACCCACGCTCTGTTGCACCAGTAGGTATTTTATGCATGCATGCTTGCAATGGTACATTCCTAGAAACAGGACGAATAAGATTGCCAAGGATTAGAAAACTGAAATCCAATTCATTCTCTTTCAAAGGATAACCTATATTGCTGAAGTGAATCATACCAGGATGCATTTGGATCATCAGAATCTTTGCACAGGGGTGGCTCTTCTTCAGATCTTTTTTCATAGCACTCATTACTGTAGGGTTTTTTAAATACAGCAACACCTACTCTATTTTTTTTATCTTTATAGATTGAAATGACTTCCCAGCAGATCGCTTTTAGTAATTTCTTCATTGCTGCCAACAATTCAAAGAGAATGCTCAATTTGCATAAATATCAGAACACAGTTTTTATAACAAATTTTAGGTAGAAGCGGCTCTTACCTTCCCAAATCTGAACGTCCTCGGGCTCTTTCTCGTATACAGGAGTAGCAGACCACACGAAGTATCCACCTGGGCGGAGTACACGATTCAGCTCCAAAAGAAGCTTACCACCTGCATTAGATATCAAGCAACAAATCAAAACCAAAATTCACAAGCAAAAGTGAAGCACATAATCATCAGGAGTACATGGTACCTTCAGCATGCCATGGAACCCTACAACGTGCACAGTGGACAACATCAAAGACTTTCCCTGGAAATGGAAGTCTCTTTGTACCCATCACACTTACAATAGCAGGAATTCCCCTTTCAAGTGCAAATTGAACCTGAGCCTGATGTTCATCTTTAGGGGCAAATGACATGACCAGTGAATCTCTATCAAAAAGAAAACCTCCAAAACTCGCAACCCCACATCCCACATCCAATGCGACTCGTGACTGTTTCCCCCAAGCAATATCAGGAACAAACTAAAGCAACAGAGGTACATGTGTGTCAAAACAAACTTCTCATGTGTTGTAAATTATCAGAATGATAAATATCTATCAATCTATCAGCATACACTTAAGCCTTTACTTTAATCTGGACATCATATGTTTAAAAAATGTTATGATTAGGCTTGAACTTATACCAATTCTAAATTTTATGTGAATTAAATCAAATGCAGAACTTAATCATCTAATACCAATTTTTAGTAAGCTTTGAAAAATGAATGATTAAAGTTTGAATTGTGCAAGTATCCGATGTGATGGTACACTAGGTAACCCGAGCACCAATGCTTCCTAGCCCCGAAGCAATGGAATAAGCTCCGTGTCATGGTACCTTTTTTGTTTTAACAGGGATGCAAGTATCAACACTATATTTGCTGTTTATGATTATACAAAAGCGATATATCTAGTGCTTAAAAAAGAATGGTGTTAATTAAGATAGACTGCACTTTTTTGCAGAGATGGACATATGCAATAAGAGAAAGTTAAAAATGTAACCTTCTGTATGGTGTCAATGTAAGTAAGAGCCCCTCGAATCATCTGAGTCCCTCCACCAGGAAATGCAAGGTATTCACCGCTAACTTTGACCCAATTTTGGTGTCCCTTGTATTCTGCGAGCTGTGTGTGGGGGACATTATGGTACCATATCTATACAGCAAAGATCAAGATTCCATATAACGGATAAGAGATGGATACAAAAGAAAATCATACTACAAAAGCAATCTCAAACTGTCATGGAAAAGATAATTAAGCACCAAAAAATGAAATCAGGTGTCTCTGAGGCTTCTATACCTTTTCCCTGCTTGTGGGCCACTGAATTGAACGCTGGTAATTTTCGGGAAGTGAAACTAGGCACGTTGGTGGGTCATCTGGACAATGTCTCTCCCTATGTTGAAAATGCCCTCTACTTCTAAGGCTCCTTATTGCTTGCAAATTATCAAGGCATGGAATGTAATCTGGCCCAGCTGTAACATTACAAACTTTCCAACCAGACCCGGTTATTCGAGCAGGTTCAGATTTTTCAGCTTCCTTCTTCGACTCTGCTGCTTGGGTTTTCCACCGTACGTCCGCATCCATTGTCTCGTTTAAAAGCTCTGATTGAGCTGCAGAAGGCAAGAGATCATTCTTTTCACTAGATATTTCCTCTGACTTCTCTTGGATTGTATCCTCAGTCTTACTTTTATCCTTGTTTTCTGGCTCACTAGAGTTCTCCGGTTTGTCTTTTTCTTCATTTGATTTTGATGTAGTTGCTTTTAAATCATCTTCAGAGTCTCCTTGTCCTTTAGAATAACTTTTCTCATCCACTGAATTTTTTTCATCGGTTTCTGATTGATTCTCACTAACTTTGGATTCTTGATCCTTCGTGTTAGATACCACATCTTCCTTTGTATCTTCTTCATATCCTGTCCCAGATTTTGGTCTTTCTTCTAAGTTAATCAGTTGGTCTCTGCTCTGCTTCGCAGGTTTTTGTTCCAGGTTGTAATCCGCGGAACCCTGAGATGTCTTTTCAGGTTGAGAAATAGTCCTTTCATTACTGGATACCTTTACATTATCCCCTTCGGTTGAATCCTCTGGTAGAGTACCAGGATTATCCTCATGAAAGTTCTTGGACTGGCTTTTGTTCTCATCACCACCTCTGCTGTTTGAATTAACATCTCTGCTTGTGTTCTCACCACTCGTATTGTCTGAATTAGTATTACTACTCGCGTTGCTTTCAACGTCTGAATAAGTATCACTTCTCGTATTGCTTTCACTCTCACTACTCGTCTCTTCCTCACTAATGCCATTGCTCTTACTCGTAGCACCAATCTCCTTAAGCTGTGTTTGCACCTCATTCTTAGTGTCATCAACATTTTGAACAGCAGGGACAATTGATGAGGATGTCATCATCCAAACTCCAACCAAACAAAGGCCGATAAACACCACAAAAACTACGGTTGAACTCGTCGAAGATGATCTTCTGCCATCAACTCTCGAGTATCTCCCTAACGCCATTCCGCTACACTAATCCTTCAAATTTATTTCCTAAAAACAAGCAACTGTATATATGATGAATCTCTTGAAACCAAAAACTAATTTTAATAACATGCTTATCAACAAAAAACAGTGTCATTTCGAAAAGAGAAACAGTTTGAAACAAACGAAACATTGATTTTGATAAACAAAAGGCTTGTTCTAAGAGATTAGTTAAACTTAAGAAAGTTGCCATAATAAATAACAATATATACACTAAAGAATAGATCAGGAAGCTTAATACCTTACCTGCATGCAAGACAAATTATTATTGTAATACATGAATACGAAAATGTACCTTAGATTTACGAGGCAAAACAGTGATAAAGATTCATTCCTTCATTGTGGACTCTGCTTGAATAAATAAATATTTGGATTCGATCTTTAGATAATTACAACGATTTCAGTATAAAATTTCGAGCTGATTTGTTGTAGTGACTGGTGTTCATACACTCATCATACTATGCGTTTTGGTTGCTGTGAATTGGAGGACACAAAATAGAGAGGAGGAGATACAACGAGAAAGCCGTGAAATGTGTAGGAAATATTCTAGATCTGCCCATCTATTATGTACTATGACAGACAGTGAAGGAGACAAACAGGGTAGTAAACATATTACATAACTGAAAACTTGCATAAATTATTATTTTTTAATTTTCATTTTTTGAACTAAAATAATAATATTCGATGTAATAAATCTACTTATTAGTTATTATTACGAAAATATGTGATGACATCACTCTAACTTATATTTTGTTGGTTGTATAATTTTTTAAGCAAAAAAAATTATCAATAAAGTATTTTGATCAAAGTTTTTATCTATATGGAAAAAATGTCTATACATTATTATGTTATAAGTAGTTCAAACATGTTCCGACAATTTTATTCAGTGGGTTATTCAGAAAATTAAGGATCCCGATTTGTATTAGTAAAATTTTATTGCTCTTCGTCCAAATTCGAGAAAAATGTAAAATCGTCTGAATTGACGTCACGACAATAAAATATATTTTTTAATTTTATTGTTTGAAATAAGGATTCGTATTTGCTATAATCGTGGTTTTTTTTATTTTTTTTTGACGAACAATATATTTTATTAAGGCAATAAATCACTTCTCAGTACATTCTTTACTCCAATAGGAACATGCATCCTATCGAAAACTCGATCCGGAAAAGAATACGACATGCGAGCTAACTCGTGTGCTGCCATATTAGCAGATCGTTTAACAAAAAACAGTGACACTGTGTTTAAACTCTCCAACATATTTCGACAACTATGCATAATATGGTCATAAGGTGACCTCATTGACACCTTGCTCCTGATTGCTTGGATGGTTGTGAGACTATCAAAACTCCACCACCACCTTACTCCATCATCTGTCCTGGATCCAACTAAGAGCCTCTTTTATTGCCAGTGCTTCAGCCATATGAGCTGATACCATGCCAAAGCTGCACTTCGATTTTGCTTGAATAAGCTCACCCTTGTCGTCCCTCGCTATCATCCCTAAACCATAAGCATTATACTCAGAAAAAGTTGTTGCGTCTACCGGTATCTTCATAAAATCAATCTGTGGTGCTACCCATAGTTCCAACCCATCTCCCTCAGCAAAGTAAGGATAACGAGGTTGTGCTATATTCTTCTGGGTCATTCTCCATTGTAGAAGATATTGTTTGGCATTCGCAATTACTACATTCAGACGAGTATATTTCTTGTTCCAAATAAACTCATTTCTAGCTCTCCATAACGACCAACAAACTGTCACCACTTCAGCTCTTTTCTCATTATCGCACACTTCCAGAACTTTTTCCCACCATTGAAAGATTAAAATCTCAACTTATGTTTTCTTGAGTGTTAAGTTTATTATATATGATCATTGTTTCCAAAATAATAGTTTTTATAGCTAGATTGATTAGGTCTTTCCTTTCAGAATTTTAATATCTTGATTCTTTATAAAACATATTAGCATACATGATCTTTTGGTTGGAGAGAAATGTTAGACTATCAAAAAATTCTTCAAAAAAATTTCAAAATGAGAGGTATCTTTTTAGAGTAGTGCCGGAGGTACAAAATTTGGTACAAAAAATTATTATCAAATGACATGGCATGTGTGATGGCCCAGTTTAGAATGTTTTGATTGGTGTTGTTGATGTGAATGCAGGGGATCCCCTTATTATTATAACGAACCAGGAGTTGTCATGGGTATTTGGGAAGAATTTTGGGAACAAATTTTCTACTTCTAGTATTTTCCATCTTTTTATTGTTGGTTATCATAATAAATAATGATAGGTGAACCTATGTGTATTCATACGAATTTTCAATTAATTTTTTTTTACTTTGTCAACTCAATACTAACACGTCATTTAAAAGAAAAAAAGAATTGTTAGAATTTTTTGATACTCTAGCATTGGTCTTAAGTTGAAGGGGAAGTTTCTCACATTATATTTTTCCTTCAATTTCTGATTATTATATTTTATAGATAGAAGATCACATCTTTTATTTATTACTAGTTATGTGTTAAGATCAAGTTTTATTACTTAAGTTATGTTTTTATTATTGATAGGCAAAGGTTCCAAAGAGAACCATAATTTTGGAGTACACCAAAGAACCAATCTGAACCGTCCGATTGATTCTAATCCAAACCATTCATCTTTTTACTTATCTATTTTGATTTGTAAAATTCATAACAAATTGAAAAAATTAGATTTTTATCTAATTCTTTTTCCGCAAAATCCTATAATTATTCTAGTATTTAATCATACTTTAATATTATTTTTGGATGAACCCCAACTTGGTATCAAAGCCATGTACTTAATTGTATTTTTGGACTTATACTTTGAATAATTATGACTTGGTTTTATGAGAAATTCAGGTACATAAAAAGAAAAGAAAGTGAACTAATTCCTTTAAAGGAACAATTAGATCATTTCTTCAGAATCCAATACGATGAAGATCTAGAAGCACAATGGGTCAACGACCACACAGCTTTGGAAATCATCAACTCTTGGATTGAGATTACTAATCTACAAAATCAGGTTAGAAATCTTGAAAACCATATTAAGATGGTAAAATCTACAATTACAGGAAATATTTATGCTTAAATATGTCTGAAATTGAGGAAAACTCTGAGGAAACTCAGAATAATTTTGAAATCGAATTTTCTGAAAATGAAAAAGGTTTTCAAGGTAGCTTTTTAGTAAAGCAAGACATTCTTTCTAAAATCAGGAAAACAAAACTTGATTTGAAAAAAGAGAAAATATTTAACATCCCGATGTTAAATTTCTTAAAAAGAAAAAATTCTATATTCTATTTTGTTAAAACAAAAGAAATGCATATAGACATTAAAGATACTAAAGGTTCAGTGTTCCTACCCCTTATCACTAAGGACGAGATCAATAGAAACCTTCAGAAAATCGACTCTAAGATTAGAGCCACCATTAACGTAGTTCATTTAGGAGCTATAAAAATTCTGTTAAAAGCAGAATTCAAAGAAGGTATAGATTCACCTATTAAGATGGCCTTAATAGACAACAGAATCAATGACCGTAATGATTGTATTTTGGGAGCAGCTAGAGGAAACTTAGCTTACCAAAAATTTATGTTCACAGTTTATCCTAAATATGCATTTAGTAAAGACACCAAGAACATAGATCAAGTCTTATCTTTTGTACATCAATTCGAAAGAGAAAATTTGATGAATCCAGGAGATAAAGTCTTTAGCATAACCTATCTGGTAGCTTATGCATTAACCAATAGTCATCATAGTATCGACTATAGGAAAGAGGAAAACATAGAATTAGAAGATGTTTTCTCAGAAATAGGATCGGTTGAAGAAAAACAATTTTCTGATATCAGACCCTTAGATAATTCTTGGGCAATTGATATTGCTAAAGATAAACCTTTGTTAGGACAACAACCTAGAATGAGTTTCAGAAGAAACAGTCTAGAAATTGGAGAGACATCTGATAGCAACTTGCTAAAAAGTGTCTCTAGAAAAGTTGATAATCTATGTCAAAGATTAGAACTTTTACAATAGTTATGACTACCCCTTTTATGATACAGCCATACATCTGTAAGAAAGGAAAAATCCTTAATATCAAGAAATTGAATGAAGGATCAAATAGTCAGCAAAGAAAGTATATCTTTAGTGGATATACTGGAAATCAGAGTCTAACAACTCTTATTTCTTCTACTAATAATCTTAACCAGATTACAGGTAGAATTTTACTAGGATGTTATAAACTATTGAGTTATTTTGGACTCAGTAAAGATCCCAGTGAAGAATTGTC
The DNA here is from genome assembly GCA_030848705.1 of Heracleum sosnowskyi. Lineage (NCBI taxonomy): Eukaryota > Viridiplantae > Streptophyta > Magnoliopsida > Apiales > Apiaceae > Heracleum > Heracleum sosnowskyi. Next base: position 19,926,625 of record CM061237.1, read on the forward strand.
TAAAACAAAAAATGTTTATGACAAATTCTCCACTCTTTTAGGAGGGAGAGATAGCCAGAAATTAGAAGACCTAAAAGCTCTTTTAATTGAAAAAATCGATAGAATAGAAGAAAAGATTGACCATCTTGAAAAAATCCCTATCGATAGAAATGAAATTTTAGACTTCACTTCTAAGTTAAAAGAAATCGAAGAATACCTTAAGAGAATCTTAGGATGAGTCTTAAAGAATTCCAAGATATTATTAAGCCTCAGATAGAAGAAATTCTTAAGTTGCTTAAAGAACAGCGTGCTAACAATGTTATTGAAGCCGCAGCTGCAAAGATAATTACAGAATTGAAAGCAACAATTCAGGATTGTCACTGCAATAAAGAAATTCTTGAAGCCATCAACAAACAATCGAAGGCTACCGAGAACAAACAACTTGTTTCATCCACAGAACAAGGAAGCAAAGATAAAGGTAAAAACCGTTATCGATACAGTTATCCTAACCATGATGTAGGTAACGAAGAACTCGGAACTGGAAAGAATCCGAACAGTATGACTTGGCCATTCGGTTCACCATCTATAAAGAAGACATGAACTATATGCAAGACATAGAAAAATTCTTTTGGAAAGTACTTGAGTCAGAAATTCAGGACGACCAACAAGAAAAACAATTTGCGAAAGCATTAGAACTTTTAGGATTGGAAGACAACGAGCTTGCTAATCAAAAAGTATCAGATAATTCAGAATTACAATCCTTATTTGGTTTTAATTCTACTAATTATCTAAATGTTATTGACGAATTTAGCTCACCTGAAGATAATCCTCAAGAGTCAAATTCTCAAGAAGAATATTCATCAGAAGAAGAGTTTGCTCAACAAACATTCAGGGTGAATAAACAAGAAGAAGATGTTAATCAGAATCAGGATGAAAATCCATTCGCAGCATCAACTTCAGGAACAAAAAGACCAGTAAACAGGAGAAAAGGTAACTTTTACCCCCCTACTACTGAATTTAGAACGAGTCAAAGTCTATTCGGTTCTAATGTACTTAATATCGATTGTGAATCAGGACGAAAAACACTAATCGATAGTTGGGAAAAGGAAATTAGTTTAATAATTCAAACTAACCCCATATCCTATGATGATGCTAGTACAGTTTTGTTATTAGTTGATCATAAAACAGCAGGAGTTGTTAATAGATTTGTTAAAGACGTAAATTGGAATCTCGACATGTTCGAACCAATACAAGCCTTTAATACTATAGTAGATTCTATCTATACCATGTTTTTAGGTGTTGATTACATCAATGCTAAGGAACAAGAAAAAGATAAAATCAAGCAAAATGCTAAGTTAGCCCTTAGTAAAATGCAATTGTGTGATATATGCCTCATAGATAAATTCTTTTGTATATATGAAATGCATATGATAAACACAGGAGACCAAAATCAGTATCATGTATATGTCGAAGAATACATACGCAAGATACCTTTGGTAGGAGAAAAAGCCATGACTAAGTTTTTGCAGGAAAAAACAGTCCTGACACAACATAGTTTAGCCTTTGCTCAACGAATAGTCAAGAATGAAATCCTTAGTTATTGTGATTTCAGTCGGACACAGAAAAAGCTTAAAAAATTTAGCAAAATTTGTTGTGCTAAGCTTTCAGAAGAATCTTATAATTTTGGTTGTAATCCTATGTACAACAAAAAGCATAAGAAGAAGAAGAAATATTCTAAGAAAGATATATCTTCAAAATACAAGTTTACCAGGAAAAAGAAACCCTTTAGGCCAGGTAAATATGTAAAGAAAAAATCTTTTAAATCGTCCAACGATAAACAAAAGTTTTGCCCAAAAGGCAAGAAAAACTTCAGGTGCTGGATCTGCAACGAAGAAGGACATTATGCAAACGAATGCCCTAATAGAAAGAAGCATGATGACAAAGTCAAGATGCTTGAACAAATTCTTTATTTGGGTTATGATCCTATTGAAGACCCGTATGAAGAAGAACGAAAAATCTATACAATTGAAGAAATTGAAACCGAGACTGAAGAATCGGAATCCGATGAATCATCTTCTTCAGATTGAAGAAATTGGAGAATTAGTAATGTCAAATATTACTAACCCTAATTCTATTTACATATCTGGAAAATTGAAATTTGCAGGATATAAACAAATAGAATTGCATTGCTACGTTGATACAGGCGCAAGCTTATGTGTGGCAAGCAAGTACGTTATCCCAGAAGAACATTGGGTTAACGCAGAAAGACCTATACAGGTAAAAATTGCAAATGGAAGCACCATTTCAATTAATAAGGTATGTAAAAACCTTAACGTTTTGATAGCAGGAGAAATATTCCATATTCCAACTGTTTATCAACAAGAATCTGATATTGACTTCATATTAGGTAACAATTTTTGTCAGCTATATGAACCATTTACTCAGTTTACAAAAATGATTATACTAACCCTTTCAGGAAAAGAAGTATATATCAGTAAGGTAACTACAGCTTATAGAGTTGGAGTTAAAGGTTTCCTTGAATCTATGAAAAAGAAATCAAAGATTCAAAAACCCGATGCTATCAATATTAGTTCTAATAAAATTCACTTTTTAGAACAGGGGAAGGATAGTATTAAAAAATATAAAGAATCGAATTTTATTATACAAAATTTAGTTCTTGAGATAGAAAAGAAATCTATAATTGAAAAATTATTAGATTCAGTTTGCTCAGAAAATCCCTTAGACCCTGAAAAGACTAAGAAATGGATGAAAGCAACAATCAAGCTCAATGATCCTAGAACTGTGATTAAGGTAAAACCTATGAAATACAGCCCTCAGGACAGAGAAGAATTTGGTAAACAGATTCAAGAGCTTCTGGATATGAAAATCATCATACCCAGCAAATCACCACACATGTCTCCGGCGTTTTTAGTTGAAAACGAAGCAGAACGAAGACGTGGGAAGAAAAGAATGGTAGTCAACTACAAGTCCATTAATGATGCGACAATAGGTGATAGCCATAATTTACCCAACAAGGATGAACTTCTCACCCTTATTCGAGGTAAGAAAATGTTTAGTTCATTAGACTGCAAATCTGGATTCTGGCAGGTACTGTTAGATAAAGAATCTCAGCTATTGACTGCATTCACATGTCCCCAAGGACATTATCAATGGATCGTTGTACCCTTCGGTTTGAAGCAGGCACCTTCCATATTTCAAAGACATATGCAAAATGCATTTAGATCCTTTGAAAAATTTTGTTGTGTATATGTAGATGATATTCTTATCTTTAGTGATAATGAGCAGGATCATCTCAGACATCTAGCAACAACTTTGAAGAAATGCCAAACAACTTGGAATCATATTATCCAAGAAGAAAGCTCAACTCTTCAAAACAAAGATTAATTTCTTAGGATTAGAAATTGATCAAGGAACGCATTGTCCTCAACCACATATCTTAGAACATATTCATAAGTTCCCAGATAAACTTGAAGACAAAAAACAGTTACAGAGGTTTTTAGGAATATTAACCTATGCATCTGATTACATTCCAAAACTTGCAGCTTTACGTGCACCTTTGCAGGCTAAGCTCAAAAAGGATATACCATGGAAATGGGAAGATTCAGACTCCAGCTACGTTAGCAAAGTCAAGAAGAATCTAAAGAGTTTTCCAAAACTCTATCACCCGCAACCAGAAGATAAGCTTATCATTGAGACAGACGCTTCAGGAGAGTACTGGGGAGGAGTTCTCAAAGCAATTAATTCAGATCAAGAATTAATATGCAGATATACTTCAGGTAGCTTCAAAAATGCTGAAAGGAATTACCACTCTAATGAAAAAGAGTACCTTGCAGTAATAAGGGTTATCAACAAGTTTTCTATCTATCTTACTCCTATTAAATTTTTAGTAAGAACTGATAATAAAAACTTTACTTATTTTCTGCGAATTAAGCTTGCAGGAGATAACAAACAAGGTCGACTAGTGCGATGGCAACAGTGGCTTTCCAGATATTCTTTTGATGTAGAACACATTGAAGGAACAAAAAATTGTCTAGCAGATTTCCTAACTAGAGAATTTAATACTAACCAATAAAATTTCTACTTTTGAATTTTATGATGGACAGGTATTCAGAGGATCATTCCAAGAGTCCTATAAATAGAGCAGGATTGTTAACTATGAAGATCACACCTTCACAAATACCTCTCTACTATTATAGATCTCTCAAAAGATCAAAAGGCTTCTCTTGCCTAATATCAATCTCTTTCTTTGAGACCCCATTTTTCTTATAAAATGGAGAAATTGTCCCTTAAAGAAACTATTCTGTTGAAAAAACTACAGAATATCCAGGATGAACTTCAAATAGTTCGTGCTGAAATGGAGTTTCTCAGGATTTATCCAGAGGATACTCAACAAAAGGTCATTCCATCACCTTGTTCAGAAATGAAACAAATTGGAACTAGTCCGGTGCAAACGGTTGCCGGTAAAGACTCAACAAACCCGTTGAAGGCTGGTAGTTCGCCAACAACTACAACTGAGGTTCAAACCTCGACAACGTTAGCAGAAACTTCAGATTTAATACTGGAGCCTAACGGGGGAATTCCAATCCCACATAAGACTGATAGTCAAATATCAGCACAACCTCACGGTTATCAGGATTTTCAAAAATCCAAAAATTATTATGTTGTTTATAATGGTCCAGGAAAAGGCATTTACAACAACTGGGGAATTGTCTCACAGGCAGTTTCTGGAATTAAAGGTGTTTCTTACAAAAAGTTCAAAACACTTCAAGAAGCACGAGTTTCGGCGGATCTTTATTCCAAAGAAATGATGATGGCACCGCTAGAAATCATCAGCAGTGCAGCACTTAAGCCTATCTACAAAGAGGCTTTGAAGAAAACTACTCCAAAAATGACAAATTTAGGAGCAGTAAAAACGGATAATCTTATCATTTCTCTTGATGAAGATTCCGGGGAAACAATCTTCGACAGCTTTTATTATCTCTACGAATTTGGGAGAAGAGCTACTGAAGAAAAGTTCGTAGAACACAAGTTCTATACCACGGACAAAAAGAATCTGAGTACATTCAACTTCTATCCGAATGCCAATCATGAATTAATCTACGAGACATTCTGCAATGGATTAGTAAGTTTAATCTACCCCTCAGAAAACATTCTTGAATTAAAAAGCTTTCCAAAAGGATTCAGGGAAGCCGTAAAGACATTCAAGAAGAATTGTGCTAAAGGTAAAGCTATATTTATCAAAGTACAATCATCAACCCCGTTCTGGATTGAAGATGATTTGATCAAACCATTTCATTTCATTCAATTGGGAATTGTCAGCAAAATGACCTACAGTCCAAGTCAAGAGATGGAGGTTAAGCTGGAAAAGAAGGATCTCAGAGAGATGGCGGTCCATAAATATGCCCAAATATTAGAGAAAATATTGAGCATAAAAAATACAGATAAATTGAGAATCAATTATGCCTCTCAATTATATTTTGTGACATCTACCTCAACCAGCAGTGTAGATCAGGAAGTGTTAAACAGCTGTATTCAAACAGTTGCCGACACAAAAAAGACGTTTGGGTATCACATCTTTGAAATTTGCAGAGATATTCGACGTATCACGACAAAGACACACCCCACCATGATGGTATGTCAGTGTCAAGGAGCTGTCCAAGCAATAAGAGAAGCTCATAATTGAGATAGTGGGAATCTACTTTTAAAAGTAGAGCACTACTTTTTGACAGGAATCTTTTGGCTGTCAAAGAATTGAAGAAAATACGTAAGCACTTACGTTATTCTTGTAATAGAACCTCAGTCCTTCTTCTATAAAAGGATGAGTTATTCTCAGTTTTAGGGATTCGAAAATTAATTCAGTCGTGCAACTTTGTACACAGAGTGATAAAGAATGAAGAGTGAGTAGTCCCATTAGGGATTGTAAGTGTGACTTAGGGATTCATAATGAATCACTGTAATATATTGTATTAAATAAAACAGTTTAGTTCGAATTCAAAATCTGTTTCATGCTTAGTGTCTGGTCTTAGACTCTGGAGTCCGCTTGGGTCATAAGGAAAGTACCGCTTTAGGCAGGTGGCCGTTTAGGGAAATCGCCGACCATGGATTGAGCGACCACATGGCAGATTAGCATGAGAAGAAGAATTCTAACTAAGGTTTTATTCAACGATACAATCAATGCTACTAATGAAGTTCATTTAGAGGAATACCCGGTAAGATCACTTACAATTTCTATCTATAAATTTATTCTGAATTATTTTAATTCATCATTTATAATGATTGACTGTTATTATCCAAGTTCTCTAAGAACTAAAAATTATGACTAATACACAGCCGTGGTTTGTCAATATAGAAGGTAATGCCATGATTTATATGGATAACCATCAATATCTAGAGCATCTTTTACAGGTATCTAGGAAAGTTGTCTCTAACAAAGACAATAGAGCAATTCAAATCCTTATCTGGGATTTAGAAGAATTTGAAACTGAACAAGTTCGGTTTTATCGTAAGTTCTCCTTACAGATAGAAACAGAGATATCTTCTCTTAGAAGAATTCTCGGCTATGATCTTATTAGAAACCCTAATAGGAATAGACAGAATGATTAATACGAGAAATTCGTATCATCACATGACTGATAAATCATCGGTAAAAAGACAGCATGTTTTAACCCCGGTTTTTAACCCTAGGTTAATCATCTTGACTGTAGAAGAAATGAAGGGCCAGGATTGGTTCTCTCGTTCTCTTTTAAATATGAGTTCTCTCCTGAACTCTACCCTTGGTAACCGGTAATCCTTCAAATTTATTTCCTAAAAAGAAGCAACTATATGAATTTGTTAAAACGAAAAACTATAAGTCCTAAAAAAAGTATTTTTTAAAAAAGTTTCTGAACTAAGGTATTTGTGAAAAAATCCACTCTAAAAAGAAATTTTTAATCCAAATATAAATAAATTTCTTAAATTGAATAAAATACTCAACATTGGTCACTTTAACTCTTCTTTCTTCAATTTTGGAATAATTTTAATTGGAAAAAAGTTATTAATTAATCTATTAAGTAATTAAGAAGGCACATGTTAAGTAATTCAGATTGAGAATATTTTACATTATTGGTACTTTATTTTCATTAGCTATCTAAAGATGAATATCAGGATTTTTAACACACTTATACTATTCGTACAATTATACTATTCGTATAATGTGAGAGTTCTGATGCTTCCTGCGATGACATATAAACTTCAAGCGCAAATATCAAGCATCAACACTGGACAAAGAATCGGATTTAAAAAAGTTACGTTTCGCATTTGACTGAAATGTACCTCTACTCAAATGTGAGTGATTCATCACGTTCCTTGTATATTTTCATTAGGAAAAACAGGATTGTAAAGACCATGTAATTCACATCCGTCAAATAAAAAATTGAAGGCAGATTTACAGACAATGCCAATATCGGAACTACACTCAATGCTTCTTTGCAGATGGCTTTTAATAAAGGCAGTGCTATCAATTAGATAGCATCACTGCTTAGAAACACATCTGCAACAAAGGAGTTGCTTGATGGGAAGACTGAGTAAGACGGTAGTGAATAATTGCCTATGCTTAGTTTATATTTACTCCAATTCTCATACGAATATATGGTTGATGAATAATAATGCAGTTGGAAATTGTTGGTCCAAGATAATTTCAATAGAAAAATCAGGCATATTTGAATCTTTTGGAATTGTTCGGCCTATTACGTTTTCAAAGAATCGAAATGACATTCTTTTGAAGGTAGATGATAGGAATTAATATGGTTTAATTGTGTAAGGAACGAAGTGAAGAATCTCATGAGTTTCTATGTGAGTTGAATTTGGTTGCTTATTTATCGTATTAATAAAATTATCCTTGTTCGTCAAAAAAAAAAAAAATCTTCGTTAATGTGACCAAATCATCTAATATAAAAAGACAAGTAATAATTTAGTATTACACAGCCTGTTGTAATATTTGTACAATATAAACAACAGGTAGATTAAACAAACCCCGATGAGTACAAAAAATGAGAATATTATAAATATATAATCAAGCTAAAATTTGAAGAGATCAATATAAGCTACAAATACCTTAATGAGTAAAAAAAACGTATAATAGGGAAATTATATTGGAGGAATAACATATATTATTATACCAAATGAGATTCTTCCCTTCATTCCTTACACAATGAAGTACATGTTTCGAAATACGTATAATGGGGAATTACATTGGAGGAATAATATTATAGTATAAAAGTATTTTATTTACTGTTACACCTTTTGATATTGTGCATTATAATGTGTGGGGAACATCATCAATATCCACAAAGGGGTTCTCGATATTATGTGTCTTTTATTGATGATTATACTCGTTATACATGGGTTTATACGATGAAATGTAGGTCTAATTTTCTTGATATATTCAAAGAATTTTGTGCTCTTATACATACTCAACATTCTGCTATTATTAAATGTTTCTTTGTGATTTGGGGGTTGAATACACTTCTAATTAATTTTGTTAATTACTTGCTTCTAATGGCACTATATGTCAAACCTCCTGTACGGACATACCTCAGCAAAATGGTGTTGTTTACAGAAAATATTGTCATATTTTTGGAAAATGAGAGATTTTGGTTATGAGAAATTTTAGTTGGAAAATATAAGAAAGAATTTACGCTTTGACTTAAAAAGGCAATCGGTTAGTATTAATAATTATAATATTATTATTTTATTTTATTAAATGAAATTGTTCGTGATATTTTTGGAAAATAAGAGGTTTTGATTATGAAAAATAAAAAAGTAGAAATTTTAGTTATATAATATAAAAAAAGAGTATACGCTTTGGCTTAAAAAAGTTAGTCGGTTAGTTATTAGTTATTATAATTTTATTAAATGGAACTGCCCGCAATATTTTAAAAAATGGGATGTTTTAGTTATGAAAAATAGAAAATGTATTCTATATAGTTAATTTTTAGTATTTTATCAACGGTTATCGTCGATTTGATCATAGACCAACCCAGACTAAACTTTCAATGTTCAATATAATAGTATAAATAGATAAATAAGCCTAATTATTTGAAAAGAAAAAAAACAACATCCATCTGCATTTATGTGAAAATAGTGGTTATAGTATTAAAAGCAACGTGAGGGAACCTGCATTTTATGATCACTTCCATGAACAAGGCAACCTGTCTCTACTTATGTTTTCTATAAACGTATAAGCCCATGTTGAACAAGACAAACGTATTTGTTAGAGGCTTAAGGCTGATGGCTACTGGGCCGATCGAAGCAGCCCATTTCCCATAACCTGTATGAAGAGGCCCAACAACTTTATAACGACCGAAGAGTCCGCTTCCCCTTCTTGATGGATTGGGCCGATCCACAGTGGGTAGAACAGGTCGTGGGAAGACCCCGAGTTCCACGTAGGAAAGGTGGGGGATCGGAAGGAACTGGTAAAAGAGAAAGATCAGGTCTATTCTTCATTCATACACAATTCACAATACACACAATTGACTGTACGTTCTAAATTACCTATCTTCCCGACCAGTTACTGATTCTCACACCGTTGGTGAATCGGGGGGGCTCAACCCTCGCATTCTTCTTCTTTGCAGGTCCGATCGGACACGTGGCGGTAGAATACTGGTTCCAACAGTATTTATCACTTCCATGATTTTGTGCTAACTTTTAGAGTATGTTCCTTAATTATTCAGAATTTCTCGATTTAATTATGTAAAAAACAGTAATATTTAAACATTCTACACCATTCTTGTCTGTGACCAAAGATTAATATTCATTCATCCATATAAGAATTGGGTTCAATGAAGGGTGACGAGACAAGCCTTCTGCAAACTCTTTCACACCTTCAGTAAAGGTGAGCTACGAGTTGCAATAATAATTCTTTTTATATGTTTATGGTTATGCTAGTTGCAATAATAATTTGATTTTTGCATCATAATGACTGTTTTTTTGTCTTTCGGATTTTCAATCTCTACATATATTAACCAAGTACATGAATTAAATGTTGCAACATAAAACTATCCACCCGTAGCCGTAGCCGAAGCCGAAATCATTTACCACCTGCTAAAACACGTGTCAAGCAGTAAATACACCGGTCATCCCTTAAAATCCGGAAGGCCTGTCACCTCATCCTTCAAACTTCTTGACTTAACCAAGCTACTGATTAAATAGCTTAGCAAAGTGGCAAATAACCCAAAAAGGGGGGGAGATGAGAGGGATCCACGAGGAAGAGGATATAAAGGAAAAAAGGCACAGAGAAGAGGGGGAGAAGAAAACAAACGGAGACAGAAAAAGACATACAAACCAAGACACAAATTCAGAATCACACATCCATCTTCTGATGATCGCTACGGATCACGATGAAGATCCCTACAGCCATCAATGGAATTTGATTCTCGACGATATTTTGATCACAGATTTTGTATATTACTACAACATTGTCAACAAATATAGTAAAATAATCTGTTAACGTACTACAAGTTAATTTTTATGTATATAAGCATTGATTCGGTGAATGAATAAAACATAACCTTGCGAGCATATTTATCATAATCTTGTATGAAGTTTGAGTGTGCAGAAATCATCTACTGTGATGCCATACAAGTTATGGATATTCAGGTGTATACTTTCTTGCTAACAGTTTAAAGTTCAATTTAATATTTTGTTTTATTGGCAGAAGTGATGATTTTGAGACTAAAACAGAGTCCCAAACACTACAGAGGATTGGTCGTGATCTTACTAAAGCTCAATTACTAAAGGCTTTTTGTCACTCTCAAACACGAGCCAGAATGGCTGAAGAAGCAGCACAACAAGCTTATGAGATGAAAATGAACTCATTGCCAAGCAGTTTTTAATGCAGGTTTCACAACTTTTGGCTTACAGACAGTGGTTTGAAATGCTGCAGATAGAGACCTCTCGCCTCTATCATAGAATCAACACCGATAAGTACTGCCTCCAGGATAAAAAACAGCAACGTTGAGTTGCCTAAAATTGAAAAGAGTCAAACAACGTTAATTTTCCAAATATATTAGTAGTATCAAAGGAAGGCAGAAAAGTGGAAAAGTGTTAGTAATGTAAATTCTGAGTGTGCCACATCAGCTGAGTCAACACATAAGAATGCTGAGCTGGATCAAACTATAAATACATTTTAGACTATCAACATTTTAGATGAGCAATTTGTATATAAAAGTTTGTTAGAGAAACTGTTCTTTACTTTTATGTATCTTGTTTAGTAAACATACACAGTTTGACATGGTATCAGAGCTTCATGTATCGATTCTTCATTTGTTTCGCCATTGGTGTTGATTCAAGCTCGCGGTCTGTGTTGTCTTCTCTACAGATCGCAATTGCGTATGTTTTTCTGGTTCTAAACCTTCAATTGTGTTCAATTATACTTGATTTACGCGATTTCTAGGGTTTATTTTCATCATGACTGCAAATCATACTTATTCATCTGCGATGACTGGATCTACATCTACCGCTGCTATGGATATTAATCATCCTTACTATATTCATCCATCGGATAATCCTGGCATGACATTGATTAATTTGGTGCTAAATGAGTCTAATTACTCTCAATGGAGTCGCTCTATGAAGATTTCTTTATCTTCAAAGATGAAATTAGGATTTGTAGACGGAACTTGTGCCAAACCTTCTGGTACTGGTTTACTTGTTCAGTATTGGATTAGATGCAATCATATGGTTACGTCTTGGCTGCTTAATTCTGTTTCGGTGGAGATTCGTAATAGTGTGGTTTATTTGAGTTCTGCAAAGTTGGTTTGGGATGATCTTGATGTCCGTTATGCACAGAGTAATATGCCTCGAGTGTTTCATCTCCGAAAGGAGCTATCTCAACTGACACAAGGCAATTTGTCAATTGCTTCTTATTTTACTAAGCACCGGACAATTGCACTATACTGCTGCTGATGGGCCTGGGTGACCATTATATTGCTGTTCGAGGACAAATATTGCTTATGAGTCCTTTACCAACACTGAATCAGTGTTATTCAATGCTTCTGCAAGATGAAAACCAGAGAGAAGTGCAGAATGTCACTGGTATGAATTCCAGTACCATTGTTATGTCTGTGAGGAATACAGGGAGATATTTTCCTAATACTTCTAATTCAAGAGGTTCTCATATTGCTAATACTTCAGGCCAATCTGTCAAAAAGAATTCCTCAGTAATCTGTGAGTATTGTCAACTTACTGGACATTCCAAAGATAGATGTTTTTGTCTTATTGGTTATCCTCCATGGCACAAATTATATGGGAAACCTAAACCCAAACCTAAGTTGGCTACTACTAAAGTCAGTTCAGCAGCACAAGTATCTACTGTTAACAATGTTATTCCATCTGTGGGGTCTATCTCTCCTACTAACACAACTACTGTTCTTTCTACTCTCAATACTTCGTTTTGTGGCTTATCTGAGGAGCAGTATAATCAACTTGTGCAAAGGATTCAGAACTCTATGCAGTTTTCTCCTGTGCCATCTAATGACATTTCTGATACAAATGCTTTTTGGCCCGGTGGTGCTAGTGCTAATTCTGTACAATTTTCAAGTACTTTTCATCATTCCATTCAGTCTGTGTCTCCTATTTCTACATCATTACAAAATCAGTGGATCCTGGATTCAGGAGCCACTGATCATATCACACATTCGTTTCATAATCTTGTTGATCCTGTACCTAGTAACTCTGTGTTGTTTCTTCCTAATGGACAGCAAGCTACAGTCACTTATATTGGTAATGTCAAGTTAAATTCTCATATTACCCTATATCAAGTGTTGTGTGTGCCTACATTTGCATATAACTTGTTGTCCATTCCTAAACTTTTAACCAATACTTCTCATTTTGTCTCCTTTACTGCCACTACTTGCTTTCTCCAGGACCATTCATGGAGGAAGGAGTTAGAGATTGGTAGATTTCATGATGGTCTATATCTCTTCAGTCAGCCTTCACTTCCTTCTCAACCAGTTGCCAAGTCCTTACCAAGTCTTAGTTGTAATTCTGTTTCTGCAAATGTTTGGCATGCCAGACTTGGACATGTTCCAAATCATATTCTACAACAGTTAGATATCTCTTGTACTCAAACTACAAATCTTGTTTGTGATAGCTGTCATGTAGCTAAACAAACAAGGCAATGTTTTCCTTCAAGTATTTCTACAAGTACTTCTGTGTTTGAATTAATTCATGTTGACCTTTGGGGTCCGTATCATGTCAAAACACATAATAATTGTTCCTATTTCTTGACTATAGTTGAAGATATGTCTCGTACTACTTGGATGTTTCTTTTATCAACTAAGTCTCAAGTGTTCACTATACTTACTCAGTTTTTCCCTTATGTTCAAACTCAATTCCACACTACTGTTAAAACACTTCGATATGACAATGGAACCAAATTTGTAAATCAGAATCTGACATCACTTTTGTCATCCTTGGGGATTGTTCACCAAACCAGTTGTGTTTATACACCACAACAAAATGGTAAGGTTGAACGTAAACATCGACATTTGCTCAATTCTGCCAGATCTCTTCGTTTTCATGCTCATTTACCTATTCAATTTTGGGGAGATTGTCTTCTCACAGCTACATATCTTATTAATCGAACACCAACACCTATTCTTCACAATAAAACTCCATATGAAGTTTTATTCAATAAATCTCCTGCATTTGATCATCTAAGAGTGTTTGGTTCACTTTGCTTTGCTACTACTCTCCCTCACCCTCATGATAAATTTGCACCTAGAGCCATTAAATGAGTCTTTCTTGGCTATCCTTATGGTAAGAAGGGTTATAAAATTCTGGATTTCGTTACTAAGAAGGTGTTTGTTTCAAGGGATGTGAAATTTTATGAACATATATTTCCATTTTCTGACATAAGTTCCACTCCTTCATCTCTGTTTCCTACACCCACTCCTTGGACAGATGATCCTTTAACTGTTGAACCTCCTACTGTTGAACATATATTTGATCAGTCTGTGCATGACTCATCTTTGGAACCTACTACTATGCTTTATGAGTCCTCTTCTCTCAGTCCTTCATTATCCATACCCACGTCTATTCCAGTTGTTCCTATTCAAGGTTCATCTCGCCCAGTTCGAGCCAAAGTACTTCCTGCCAAATTTCAGGATTATTCTGGCCTACCTAGTTGTGTTGCTAAACCTTCATCTTATCATGTTTCTAATTTTGTCAGCTATAACCATTTTACTCCTACATACACTCATTTTCTAGCCTATGTGTCTAGGATTCCAGAACCATATGCTTTTCGTCAAGCTGTTAAACACCAGGACTGGTGTCATGCTATGGCTGTTGAGTTGGCATCCTTAGAGGCTAATGATACTTGGGAGGTTGTTCCAGCTCCTCCTAATCATCATTTGGTTGGTTGTAAATGGATATACAAGGTTAAATACCTTCCTGATGGGTCTGTGGAACGATATAAGGCTCGCCTGGTTGCCAAGGGTTTTACACAGACACATGGTTTAGATTTTTTTGAGACGTTTGCTCATGTTGCTAAAATGACTTCTTTTCGAGTTGTTCGTGCTCTTGCTGCCAGTCTGGGATGGTCAATTGGCCAATTAGATGTCACTAATTCGTTTTTACACGGAGATCTATTGGAAGAGGTTTACATGACACTTCCTCCCGGTTATACTCCTCCACTAGAGGTTCTGCGAAAATACCCTGGTCAGCCTCTTGCTTGTCGTCTCAAGAAGTCTTTATATGGTCTTCGCCAAGCTCCTAGGCAGTGGTTTCTCAAGTTATCTGCTGCACTACTTAAATATGGGTTCAAGCAGGCTCATAGTGATAATAGCATGTTTATCCTACACGTTGACAACTCTATCTCAGTGCTACTTGTCTACGTTGATGACATGGTCTTGGCTGGGAACAATGTTACTCAATTACAAGCTGTTAAAACGTTTTTGAGTTCTCAGTTCAAAATTAAAGATTTGGTTACTCTTAAGTACTTTTTGGGCATCGAAATTGCACGGTCTGATGCTAGTATTTACTTGAATCAGCGTAAGTACACTATGGATTTGTTAAAAGATACTGGGTGTTTAAACTGCAAACCATCTGCTTTACCTTTAGATCAAAATCATGATATGCTTACTGCTCAAGATGTGGATGATATATTTGATGTTAGTCTTTATAGATGTATTGTGGGGCGGTTGATTTACCTTACAATTTCCCGGCCTGATATTGCTTACACTGTGCATAATCTTTCCCAGTTTTTGGCTCACCCCAAGCCTATTCATCTACAAGCTACTTATCGACTGTTAAGGTATTTGAAAGGCATCTGTGATCAAGGTTTGTTTCTTTCTGCTACAAGTCCTCTCTCTTTGACAGCTTTTTGTGATGCTGACTGGGCTAGTTGCCAACTCACACGACGTTCTGTCACTGGCTATGGGGTTCTATTGGTCTCCTCCTTGATAAGTTGGCGTAGTAAGAAACAATCTACGGTGTCCCGTTCTTCAGCTGAGACTGAATATCGGGCAATGGCTGATATTACTTGTGAGGTTTCATGGTTACTTTCTTTATTCTCTGAGCTCAAGCTTCCCAAATTTGCTCCCACTGCTCTCTTTTGTGATAACAAATCTGCCATTTATATCGCTTCCAACCCTGTGTTTCACGAACGCACGAAACATATTGCTATTGACTGTCATTTGGTTCGCGAAAAGTTGCAGCAGGGTGTGATCAAGCCAATTCATATTGCTTCTAAACTTCAACCTGCGGATATTTTCACTAAGTCACTTTCTGCAGCACAGCTCCGTTTTCTCATCTCCAAGTTAGGAGTCTGCAACTTCTTTACTCCTAACTTGCGGGGGGTGTTAGTAATGTAGATACTGAGTGTGCCACATCAGCTGAGTCAACACATAAGAATGCCGAGCTGGATCAAACTATAAATACAGTTTAGATTATCAACATTTTAGATGAGCAATTTGTATATAAAAGTTTGTTAGAGTTTGTTAGAGAAACTGTTCTTTACTTTTCTGTATCTTGTTTAGTAAACATACACAGTTTGACAAAAAGGATCGAAGAAAGGCTGCAAAGGGGGTTCAGACACCGAAGTATAGGTTTCGAAGATCTATTGCTAGTTTTGCTATAGGTTTGAGTTTTGTTGGTGCTAGTGTTGGTTTGCTATTTGGTTGGACTTTAGGCAGCTTCTTTCCTGATCTTTGAACTAGTTTTGGTTATGTCTTCCTGTGCACATGTTCACTTAGCATTACGGGGCTTCAACTGTGGACAAAGTCAGGATGGAAACGTTGAGCAAACGATATACAAAAAATGTATAATTATACATAGGGCCGTTCAATAGTACTTCATATGTAACACCCCAGTCCTACATCGAGGAAATTTGGGACTTCTGTTCAGTTTATAAGGCAAAGCACTACTACTAATTAGCACCAACAAAATCATGATATTTTGGGGGCCTGTGGTGGGCTAGTCGTTACCCAAGTTGGCTGTGTCTGGGCCAGTAGGCTTCGGCTTATTCGGACTCGGAATCGGGACTTGACCCGATTTTCGAAAAAGGCTCGGGATTTGACCCGGGTTGTCACATATGGTATCAGAGCCGATTCTCGAAAGCTTGTTAACGCAAGTTGTCGGAGGTGGGGACACGAAGGCTGGTGGTATTATCCCACAATGGACAGAGGTCCGGAGGTGGGGACACGAAGCCAGCCGGTATTATCCCACAATGGCTAGAGAGGAACGATCTTGGAACCTATGGGCTATCCGTTCAGGCTTGACGAGGACGTCAAGAGTTTAAATGGGGGAGTTTGTAACACCCCAGTCCTACATCGAGGAAATTTGGGACTTCTGTTCAGTTTATAAGGCAAAACACTACTACTAATTAGCACCAACAAAATCATGATATTTTGGGGGCCTGTGGTGGGCTAGTCGTTACCCAAGTTGGCTGTGTTTGGGCCAGTAGGCTTCGACTTATTCGGACTCGGAATCGGGACTTGACCCGATTTTCGAAAAAGGCTCGGGATTTGACCCGGGTTGTCACATCATATCTTACGCAGTTTTGTTACAATTTTACAACCAACGGATTATGAAAAATTTGAAAAGCCCCTCTTTTGATATAAATAAGACAACTGCGGGCTACATTCCTACACCGACATATGTTCTTTGGTTAAGTCACAAACACAAAGAGTTTTGACTTGTGAATTGTCTCTGTTCTACTCAAGTGATAGTCTGTATGACTGTATTGTATTTATTGCATAAACTGATAACTTGCTGATAATCGCTGCCTACACAAAAACATAATCAAATGGTTTTACAAAAAAATACATAATCAAATGTGATATGCACAAAGCAAAAGCAACACGTCCAAATATAAATTAAAAGGGTTAAATGGTTAATTCATCATTGTAGTTGATAGTAACTAGCAAGTAAGTCACCTAGTTAAAAAAGCTTTAGTCAACTCATGAAGTACTTAAAAACTTTCAAATTGGTCATTGCCGTCAGTTCCGTTAAAAACTCTAACAGAAAAATGACGTGAATGCTGATGTGGCACAATGAAATTAAGTGTAGTTACTACATCACTCAACTTTATAACAATTTTCAATTAGGTCATCTGCTAATTTTAATTTTAAAATTAAATAAAATTTGAAATTGAACATACCCATTTAATTCATATACTTAGAAAAAATACCATATCTTTAAATTCAATTTTTTCCCAATATTGATAAATCGTACCAAAATTATATTTTTTTGAATTTTAAACTTTTTCTGAATTACGCTTTAATTAAATTTAAATTTGAATATACATCTTTAACTCATATGCTTATAAATCGATACAAGTGAAAAAATATGTAGGTATCACATTTTTTTCAATTATTATGATTTTTGTTAAGAGTGTAAACATTTTCAGGTGATTATAATTTAATTAAATTTGGAATTGAACATATCCATTTATTTCATATGCTAGTAAATTGGTAAAAGCAAATAAATATTTACAAAAATATCATGTTTTTCGACCTATTTTTTTCGATATTAAAAAGTGATACGAAAATTGTAAATTTTTATTGAATCAATGATTAAAATTTAAATTTAAAAAATCTTAATTTAAAAAAAAATTAATTTCATTTCCTATATTTTAAATATTTAATTTTTTTTTCAGTTAGTGACCTAACTGAAAATTAGCACACAACTCAGTGACTTAATCGTAAATATTTCGACTTTTAACGGGGAACCGTTAAAAGTCAATGCATTTTAACGGTGGTGAAATTATTTTATAACTTAGTATTGTGATTGCAAGCTAATTGTAATTTTGTGATGTGTTTGGAAATTTTTTAACTTGGTGACTCACTTGTCAGTTATTATTGACTATAGTGATCGATTAGTTTAACCCTAAATTAAAATCCACAAGTTTCTTCATGAAAGTCGGTAACCACAACCCTCTAAAGATGTTTGTGGTTCGTAATTGAGTAGACCATCATGTGATGAAGAAATATCATGTCAGAAAATATGATGCCTATAGTCGAGACAATAACCGTGGTCTATAAGCCGCTTCTCAAGATATGAAAGGAAGAGGCGTAAGTTCTTTTTTCATTCCCATTTCAGTGTAAGACTAGTGCCTGACTTGGAGTGCTTGAATTAGTCGAGGATTTTAGGTCAGTAGTTGAGCAAAGTATTGTTGCTGTGTAGAAAAAATCGAAACCGAAAAATTAATCGAAAAAAATCGATAAACCACATTCAAAAAAATCAAACCGCAGAAAAGACGGAAAAAAATTGAACCGAGAAACCGAAACTGATGGCGCGGTTTCAGTTCCGGTTTTTAGTCAAAACCGAACCAAAATTAACCGAACCGTTATATTATATTTATATATAATATTAATAAATAATATTATGAGAACTCCGAACAACTTGGTATTAGTATTCATTACATAAATATATATTTTTATATTGGTATTAATAAATTATATAATATATTTCCATAAACTCTATAAGATCAATATTGTATTAGTTTTCAATCATAATTTTTAAATTTTTGTATAATAAATTTGTATATACGCACATGCTATAACCTTATTTTTCATTGTAATGAATATATATTGGTCGCATATGTTATTTTATTTATGATAACATGAATACATAAAAAAAATTATGAAATGAATTTAGTTTGGTTCACAAATTTGAAAGTCACTATACTTTAATTTTTAATATAATATAATTATTGATCAATAACACTATTTATTTTACCCAATACACTACCAACAAAAGCTTTGCACAAGTAAAAGAAAAAAAATAATATTGAAAACCAAAAAAAATCGAAATCGATAAACGGTTAACGGTTAACCAAAACCGAAAAAACCGTTCAATACGGTTTGGTAGAAGTTAATAGCAATTAACCGAATCAAACCGAATATATTAATTCGATAATGATTAATCCTAAAAATCGCATCAAACCGCACTATGCACACCCTTATTGTTCTGCTGCTGGTGCTGCTGAGTTTTGTGAAAATAAATTTAACAAGATCGTCCTCGGACTTTCACAACAGTCTTTCTCACGTTGTAAGCTTAATAAACAACTATCAATTTTTATTCTTATTATTTTTACAATAAAAAGTAAAATTTATCAAAAAATAAATATAATAAAAGTTAAAAATAGTTAGTTAATCAGTATTCCATCTCTCAACAAATTATTTGACAATTAGCAAAATTTCTTGTTCACCCAATACTTTTAAACATATTTTCACCCAACCTTAAAAGCTAAAATTTAGAATTAAGAAATTATTAAAAAAAAAAAAAAACCAACCACAAACGTGAACTTACTTTAGTGGACTCAACAAACTGCTAAAACCCTAAAAAATTAAAACCCACCCAAACAGGGTCTTATACTTCTTGAATATTTGGTGTCTGAAGGCAGCTGTTGACCCTTTATGGATATCACACCCAACCATTCTTCCCCATGGGAATTTTCTTGGTACTTTTTATATCTTTGTGTATAGTTGTGTTCTTGATTTCTTTTTATTATATTTATTCACCCTTTTTTGTCTATTTCAATTTGTGTTGATAGTTTAATTGTTTGTGCATTATTCATTCTGCTGTGTAAAATCCAGTTTTATAGACAAAGGTGCAATCTTTTTGGTTTGATAGTTCTGTCACTGAACTTGAATTAGTCCATTTTATGTTGTGTAGTTATTTGACTTGTGTCATTGTGATTGAAAGAGAGTGATTAGTTCAATTCTGTAGTTAGTCCACTTAGTTAAATATCAAGGTTCGTGTTAGTGATATAAATTATAGATTTTGAGAGGTTAGTTACTCTTACGGAACTTGAATTAGTCCTTAATGATTTTTTGGTTATGACAGTAAAGTGGTAGTCTTGTTCTGCTGTGTATAGTGCTAGTACTGATACCCTTTTCCGTATGTTGTGTATTTGTCATATATCTTGATTGGAAGGAATAGTCTCGTTCGAAATATTTTGTTAATTACAACTTCCCCAGTCCCACAAATAAACTTAAAGTTTGTCGGTGCTATATGATGTAGCTTCAACCACTCGTCATGATCAGTTGGGAGGCTTTCTGTGTTTGGTGTGTTAAGTCTTGAGAAGTTGCAACTGTGGCTTTCCGAAATTTTAATATTTTATCAATCTAGGGGTAGGTAGTTCTCTGTTATTTGTATGGCCTGCCATGGGCCTAGACACACATTGAGATGTTATTGAATTTGGAATGCCTTTCACCAAGCAATGCAAATTAAAAACATTCCAAGTACTGTTTGAAAATTATTTTTATGTAATAGCATGATGGGTTTCATTTCCGGTAAAGTCACTGATGAATTTGATCAACAGCGACTTGGAGGTAGATTATGGGTCTGAGGAAAAAGCTAGAATAATCTATACATCGTTGGCTGTTGATACGGAGGTAAACTTTGTGGTTCTTTTACGTGTTTGTAGGAAGCATAAAATGACGAGATTCTAACTAAAATCTAAATCAACTGCAGTTGCAGCCAGACAAGGTCAAAAGACAAATGTCCATCACCGATGGGAAGCTTGCAGTGTGAGCCCCTTACCTCAGCAAGATTAATTTTACCATTATCTCATTGTAATATGCAGTTGTGATTGATGCACTATTTGAAAACTGGAATATCGTTTCCCAAACTTCTCATTTTATTTTAATGTTATAAGATTCTTGATTCATCTTTTTGACTATTGCTCTAAAAGATATTGCTAGACCAAATTTTGCCACCCTGATAACAGGGGAATACAATTTGTTAATTTTTACTTATTCAAAATAAAATTGTTAATTTATTACTGAAGTTGATTCTTGGTTTTGAATTTTGACAAGATGCCAAAGCATTTCAGATTATTTTTATTATACAAAAATGAGTGTTTCATGGTTTTTAATCTCGCTAAAATTTGAATGCTGGAAGAATTGGCTCTAAATATTTAGTTTATATTGTGTAGTTTGCTTATGACATGTATTTTTTACAAATCAATTGTAAAAGAATTAATTTGACTTTTTTATCATACTGCTACAGATATGTTGCTGCATAAATTATCTCTATTTTTAATGCATGATGAGATCTCCTAAAGCAGATAACCTTCTCAATGATCTATCTACACACCTATGTCAAATCTTACTGCAGTTATTATAATTTACCATGTCTCAGTTTCCTTAACTGTTCTCCATTTTTGGCAGACATTTTGAAGCGATTGAAGCAAGATTCCTTCGAGCATCATATAGTGCATTTGTTGACGTGCTTACACTTGCCACCAAAACAATTGAAGAGTTTGGCCAAGGATTGGAGTTGTGAAACTAGCTCTATTTAGTTGGGAGATTGATTTACGGTTGTTGCGAATTTAGCTATGATTGTCTCTAATTATGGTTCTTGGTTTTCTAGGTGATGGCCTGTATGTGCAACTGGTAGTACAATGGCTGCATGAAATTTACAGTTAGTTGGAGGTTTATGTCGTGATGCTGTTCTGTTTGGATGTTCAAATTTTTATATACATGTCAATTCTTGTACTTGCAGCAAAACATTGTGTTTTTCATAACATAAAAATTGGAAATCACGTGCTTACCATTTTATGCACAAGTTTCTTCCAGTTTATTTGTACAATGGCAGTCACATAGAAGCAAAGACCATAAGCTTTTAGCTGGACTCTTTAGTTGGGAAGATATTTACGAACTTGTACGAGGTCTCCTGGGATTTAGTCAATTGTTTGTAGTGTGAACTATGGTTGAGCCCTGGGATTTAGTCAATTGTTTGTAGTGTGAACTATGGTTGTGCGAGTAATCATCCAACAGTGTGGTATGGGGTATGTTATTTTTAAAAAAGCAAACGGGACAGTGTTCCCCCTCGCAAGTACCTCTCCACTTGGTTATAAGAGATTAACAGCTCAGTTTTTGGCAGAGACATGTTTACGTGAGTAGACGATAACTAAAAACGAGAGAATATCTATTTTTTGGGGCATTGACCAGGTTCATTCATATTTTTTAGGAATGGCAGATGAATTATGACGTCATTCTGTTCATCTGTCATAAATTATATGAAACAAAAAGAAATAAGTAATTAATTGTATAGGAAAATAAATTTCTGAAACAAATTATCACCATTCATGTAAGATATAGTATGAATCTAAAGAAATGAATTTGTTGGGAGGACAATCCATGATAGATTAATTTCCATAATTTACTCTTAATAAACATATATTGCTCACAAGTCACCACCAACTTTACATGAATAACATCAAGATACAAAGTGAGTGAGTCTAAAATTTGGTATTTGCTAATGATCCTTTCAGCTAAACTGAAACAAGTTTGATAATATGTATTCATTTAAAAGTTGAGAAAGCAAGCAGCAACTACGGCGACCTTGTTTCCACATCCTACTCATCGTGCCTTTGTTATAATACTACAGCTAGTATTCGTCTAAGTAAGTGTATAATGTGTCATCTTTCTTCGACTTGCGTCTACTTAGCAATGCCTTGAGGAGACGTTTACCCTTGGTGGGAATTTGATTGTTCTCTTTCGGGCTTCCTCTGTCTGAAGGGAGGCGCATTGAAGCTGATTTTAGAGGCTCAAAAGGATACTGGTGCACAGGAAAATGGAATCAACTGAGTAAACTAAAGAAACTATAGAAAGAAAGAATAAGGTTGCTTGCGGTAAGAAAATAAGCAAGAAAACATATAGAAGATCTGGTGTATACCCCTCGTCTGGAATTTGGTGTGGTAGATCTGCTCAAATTTGGTGTAGTAGATTGACTCAAATTTGGTGTGGTGGATCTACTAAAATCTTGTGTGGTTGGTCTTGAAAATGGGGTTGGAGTTGTGGCTCTTGAATTTGAAGTAGTTGGCCTGCTAGAGAGGGATCCAGTACGTAAAAGTGGAAATCGATGTGGTGAAACTGTTCGCTTCTCTGGCCCCACTGAGATTGTTATTGACGGAAGAAAAGGATCAGGAAACATATGAGAGTTGAGAAAATTATAAATTATAAGCTGTAAAATTGATGCACACAAACCAAGATCATTTTTGGACATGTTTCCATTAGAAGAAAAGTTCCCAGGTTGCGGTGGTTGCGGTGGTTGCTGAGGTGACTGAGCTCTCCCTTTTCTGTGTCAAATGTATGGTGAAATCCTAGTAAGTATACCTGACTTATGAAATGTAATATGTAATACAAGAGCTTGCAGTAAATAAATATTCTTCTACAGTTATTTACCTGACCACAGAAGGTTGTTTTTCTAATGATGTTTTTCGTCCATTGGATATAAAGTTCCCAGCTTGCTGAGATGGTCGCTGAGAAGGTGACTGAGATCGCACTTTTCTGTGCCATAAAAATGGTGAAATCCTATTAACTTAGTATACCTGAGATATGAACTGAGATATAAATACAAGAGCTTGCAGCAAATTATTGTTTATGTACTGTTAGTTACCTGACCAAAGATGGTTGGTTTTCTACTATTGTAGCTCGAACAGCTGTTGAGAATGACAAATCAGTTAGCACAATTGTACATTTTGATTACCCCAAGTACAGCTCAAAAAATTCATTATCAGAGAAAATTGAACTAATAAGGAGATACAATTAGATGCATTCTACCATTCTTAATTCCATGCCAGTGATCTTGACTATCAAGAATACTCTCTTCGTATCTGGTTTTAGACTGGTTCACACCATGCATGATCTCTCCAGCTGAACATAGTATAATTTACTAAATATATCAGAATCTCTATGTAGCACATGATACAGAATGAACATAGAAAATTGTACGAGCAAACAAGAATATTGGATTCTCTATATTTAGTGCAAAGTAGGGAATGACAAGACTGCACTCACAGAAGCAAAATATGTAGAAGACAGAAACTATAATGAGAAGAAAAATATATAAGAAAAATTACCTGGTAATATATAATGCTTGTGGAATTTCGGGGTATTTATCACCAGTGACTGCTGGGAGAGCCCCTCGTGATCAATATGCGTCTGGCAAGTCCTTACTCTCTATATAAAAAAAAAACAGGATATAAAGGTTCAGCTATTCATATAACATAATTTTAGACCTTGCACCTTGAAAAGCACGATCATGAGCTATATGAATTCACATCAGACTAGATGTAATAGTAATACTGTAAGAAGTAGGAATTATTCCCCAGAGAAGTTTTACATGGAACACTTAAAGCTCAATGAGGCTCAATTTGCTCTCCACAACATTTTGTTGCCTGCCTCAGGTAGGGGTGACAAAATTTGACACGACCCGAAACCCGACACGGAAAAGTACGAATTTGGGTTGAGTATTTTGAGTTTCGGGTCGGGTTCGGGTTGGGTAAAAATTTACCCGAAATATTCGGATCAGTTTCGGATTGACCCAAAATACCCGAACCCGACCCGAAAATTTAATATATATTATAAATTATTTAAAATATATAAATTTATATTACATAATTATATACATATGTAATATATCTTGATATTATATAAATAATTTTAATTCATTTATCATATAATAAAATTTTATTATAAAATTTTAATATTTTATAAATAAAATTTAATTTATATATATATAAATAATTATTTTTAATTACTTTCGGGTTAAACGTGTCATTTTCGGGTTGATCGGGTACTAACAGGTCGGGTTCGGGTTGAGAAAATTCAACCTGTTTCGGGTTCGGGTCGGGTTCGGGTCGACTCAAAAACAGGATCGGGTACAGCAAACCCGACACGAACCCGACCCATTACCCGAAATTGCCACCCCTAGGCCCTAGCCTCAGGTCTCTTATGAATATATTTCTCACACTATTATAAAAATACTTATCTTATGAATATTCTTTAAATGTCATAAGCAGGAATTATAAACAGGGGCTGGGTAGGATGCTACATTCCATAATATAGGGAAAATCAGGCTGTGTTCCAGATCCTCCAGGAACCCCTCTAGAACAGAAGCGAAGAAAATCAGTGATATATTTAGGAACCATCAAACATATATGAACCCCTGCCAGTGATTATCAGATGAAATCGGCTCTCCTAGAATGCTGTTTTGATTGTTATATTTGGTGTTTCAACATTATGTACTCTATTAGAAGTATCTGGTAACTGCTGAATCAGAAAAACGAGAAGCTGGTTTCTAAGATGTGGCTTAGGCAACTGCCGGATAAATTTTCATCCACATACAGCATAGCATGGAGTTATTATCCAAATACAGTATAATGAGCAAGTGTATCAGAAACAACGACACCTTAAATTACAACCTTACTAAAAATTAAATTATTGCTACTTATTTATATTTGCCAAATGAACAATTGATTTATTAGCAAAAAAAAGGTTTTTTATGCAAACTCTGCTATACAAATTTCACATAGAAAAAAGACAACAAAAATAAAAGCATCAAAGAGAAACTCGATATCTGAGCAGCGACCACATTCCAATTCCAAATGGTAAACAATATAAAGATCAATCCAGCCTGCATCCAGTTTAGGGCCAAAAGTCTAGATTTTGAAATTATTGAAACTTGCCAGAAGATCTGTAACTAACAATGACTATTAATGAAAACTGTGTTCTAGATTCCTACTTTAGAATGCATAAAATGATAAAAATCATCTAGCACAGTTGAAACTTAGTCTACAATATCCCTCATTTTGCCACGCATAACGTACCTGTTCAATGGAAGATACACATATCTCTGTTCCAGAAACTTCATTGACTTTCTCATCCAGAAAGTCATTAACTTTGCAGCTCGCAGAGCCTAGGTGGTCCACAGTATTGACAAGGGCTTTAATGGCGTAATTTTTTAAAGTACCAACCACTCTACATGCAAAAGATGCATAAGAAAAAGATAAAGCAGATCAAGAACATTGTGTTTAATTTGAAAAGACCAACTTCTGTAGTTGTAACTAACTTACATCTGCCTTGAGTCATCATTGGTGTAAGATAATTCAAAAAATTCAGCAGCTGAGTACAGCTGCTTCCTCAAATTCTTTAAGTCCTGAAGATTAACAATGTATTATTCGGTTAGTATCAAGATCACTCGAAGAATCTTGTACAAGAAACTTGAAACTTGACTGCATGATGGCAAAGATGGTGGCCTTGATCAATGTGCACAGACAGGGTAATCTGATGTGACATACTGACATACAAGTATGTAACAACCTACCTTAAGACTATCTGAAAAGAGCAATTCCTGGTGCATAGAAAAATCATCAAAATTATCAGGTTCACCAGAAAGGGGGGGAGCAGTAGATGAAGTCATTGTTTCCATTCTTGAGATACTTGTTCTTGGTATCCTTTATCCTGAAACCATCCACAATGTAAGTTCTAACCAGTAACACGCCCAATAAATAATATAGGATAAATTATGATTTTAATTCTAATTTTTTTCAAGATTCTGTAAGTTAATTTAGTCTGCATATCGATATCAGAGCTCCTAGACAGATATCAAGTTATAAACTCAACCTCCTACAGGAAACAATTAGTAGAATGAAAGGTCTTCTGGTACAGGTTAGAATTACATGGAAACTCATTTTTTATTGTCGTTGTCGAGCAGATACTAAATGAAAACAACCCTAAGTACAATCAAATTCGTTCTCCGCAGCATAATCTATACGAAAAGCAAAACATTCAACCAGAAGAGTACTCTAATACTTAAACAAATCCACAGAAACTAATACAGTCAGATACTTCAATAATTCCACCATTATCATAATCCCTTAAATTTCAAGTCCTAAACCTTTCCCACTAAACCCTCAGTATCCCGAATCCTAAATTCTTGAAACCATCATAAAATTGCAAACTTTCATCAAGAAAACTCTAATCCCTATCTGGGTAATCCAAGATTTCACAAAAACACAAACTTGACAGTAAAAAAATCCAAATTTCATCAAGATTCAAAATTTACAGCAATACCCCTAAATTCAAACATCTTGAACTAAAACAAAAAACAACCCATAAACAAAAACAAACCCAAAATGCAAAAACAAACAAAAATTAAAAAAACTAACCTTGAGAGCTCAAAATGACAAAACCCCAACTAACCCTTCATCAGAAATCAACAATTCAAGAAACCCAAGTGGGCTAAAACACTGATTCGGTGAAATGGGGTTTGAGCAAATGTAAGTATATGTATGTATATGTTTGACTTGAACAAAGCAGGGCCAGTATGTAGTGTGAAACAGAGGCAGACTCAAATTAAAGTTTGCAACTTTAAGAAGGAGAGTAAATAAAAACTGTTCTTTTTGTTGTGAATTTTATTCATTTGGGGCTACTACAAATGAGTGTTATAGTTTCTCTCTCTTACAACTCTCACTTTCTCATCATTGCAAGATTGTGGGTCCTGTAATATTTCTTGTTATTGGTCAATGTTGTATTTAAAATTGGACCATACATTCTTGTGACATGTAAAATAGGGAGTTAATTTGTTATACTCCCTCCGTCCAGTGAATTGTATACACTGGTATTGGACACGTATACTAAGAAAAGATATAAAAAATGAGTAAAATTAGATGAAAAGTGAGTAAAATGGTGGGATCTATCAATATTTAATAATAGATTTGAGATAGTGGAGTAAGTAGTGGGTGTAATAGTGATTTATATTGTTATAGAATAGAGATAGTGGAGAAAGTATGGGGTGTAATAGTATTTTATATTATTAAAAGTTACTATTTTTGGAATGTATAGAAATGAATGTGACATCTCAAAATGAAAAGTGTATAGAAATGAATGTGACGGAGAAGTACTATATTTCGTATTAGGTGTGGAAATGTGAAAGTTATGCTCATAAGTCAATAAAATAAATGTTGGTTGATCTTCTCTTAGAGAATAAAATAATGATAGTATTTTGATCCTGTAGAGAAATTTTCTCTTTTCAATTAAATTATTTGACTTTTTTACGGTTTCAATTGTTATTTACTAGAAAACATTATGAATAAATTAGTTTATAGCTCGTGTAATGTACGTATATTTTTTAATATTTTTAATTATATTAATTCATAATTTTATTCTTAGTATTCATATTTCTTCTAATTTTTTAATTTAATTAATATTCATAATTCTAAAATACATTTTTTTCAAATATATTGTTGATAAATTTCGAAACTTGAACTTTTGGGAAAATATTTTATCTATTAAAATATAAAATATTATTTGATATTATATTCAAAATTTCTCATCTATTTATTTTAAAATCCATTGATTCTTTTTTTTAATACTATCGTCCCTTAACGACCAAAACTCTAGATTTTTTTAATACATTTACTATTTAGAGATAAAAATATTAATTTTTATATTTGATACTGATAGAGTTCATCGAACATATCACGATTCTTATCTATTCATTTTAAAGTTTAAAGATTTTTTTTTTTTATGGTATTGTACCGTGATGACCAAAATTTTGAATAAAATATATAATGATATACTTTTGGATACCATTATTTCATATTATGTTTACCTTGCAAAATACATATATTTTATGTATATTAATTCAAATTTCTATGATTCAAAATTTAATTTTTTTAGTTAATTTTTGAAATAGGTAATATTAATATGTTATTGAAATTATTTGAAACTTAATTTTTTTTAGTATGTTGTGAATATGAGAATAAAGAATTAAAGATCCTGACTCGTGAGCTAGGGTCGTTTCATAATATTTGAGAGCCCATGGCAAAATCGGAAAAATGACCCTAATTTTTTCATGTTAATGTGAATTAAGATTCATGTACACACAGAGATGCACAAAAAACCCTTCGGGCCGGGCTTTAAAAAGCCCGAATTTTTTAACAATCGGGCCGGGTCAGGCTTTTTCAAAAATCGGGTCGGATCGGGCCGGGCTTCCTCTAAAATATGAGGCCCGTTTTAGGCCCTTGGGCCGGGCCGGATCGGGCCAGACCGAGCTTTTATCCGGGATTTTTTAATTTATAGATAAATATTTTTTTTTTTTTTGCAAATTTAATATATTAAAATATAGAAAAAACGACCCTAAAAGAGCTACACTCCTCAACTATTAAAATTCAGAAAACATAACAAGAGATACTACGATAGCTATTACTAAAAAACTACTAGCATAATATTTTATCATAAAACATGAGTGTAACTCAAGTACATTCTACACATAATATGCGTTATTGAACTTAACCTGGTCGTGAGCCATATAAATCTCCTCGTACATGACCATTTCAAGAAGCACATACACTACACTCAATAAATTTTCTTGAAAAAAAGGTTTGTCCTGCACATTGTTGATTCTTCTTAACCTCATTATTCTTCATATTCCCTCTATTACTAAGTTTAATATTCTTAAAATTTATTTAAAATATTATAAATTTTCAGATTTTATCTACAAAAAATCAAGTTTTTATCCGGATCTATCAAAAAGCCCGGCCTTTTATCCGGGCCGAACCAGACTTTTATCCGGGCTTTTTGAAAGCTCGAGCTTTATCCGGGCTTTTCAAAAGCCCGGGCTTTTAACCGGGCTTTTCGGGCTTCGGGTCGGGCCAGGCTTGACGAAAAATAGTAGACCCGTTTAAGGCCCTCGGGCCGGGCCGAACCGGGCCGGGCTTTTTTCGGGCCGGGTTTTTCGGGCTTTTTTCCGGATCGGACAGGACCGGATTTCGGGCTTCAGGCTTTTTGAACATCTCTATGTACACACAAACGAAGTTAAGATAGGCTGAAAAATTAAAAATAGATTCTTAATATATTTTACTATTACATTCGTCCCTTTTTAGATATTATTAAAAAAAAGGTTAGTTGAATATTTTTTTCAACGAACACCATTAATTATTAATCTTTAAAAATGAGAATATAATTAAGTTCAAAACAAATGGAATCTTGTAAATAGCAAATTTTAATGATAATTATGTAAGATTACGGTTAAATTTCCTTTGAAATTAGAAATATGCGTACACGTATTAAGGGACACTATAAATTTTGAAAATGGATATGTAAAAGGAGACGAGGGATTATACGATAATGCTAAACTTAAAGTATATTATATGATAATGGAAATTGAGACCAAGTAAATATAATAATTGAAAAAAATGGGCAAAAATCAAGATTGATGCAAATTACTTAAATAAAATTAAAAGAGATATGAGGGAAGTTGAATAAATAAGTCTTGAATCAGACTACACATTAGTATATATTTGCAAAAAAAATAATTTGTACGTGAAATACCGATATATACCAATATAATTATAAAGATTAACTAAATTTTGGGTTCAGGACGGTCGTCCTGCTCGCACTCCCCCGGGCCGTCGTGAGGTAGTAACTGATCATTTAAGTGTATTATATAACTAGCTTTATAGCCCGTGCGAGGCACGGGCATGTTCTAGAATATTGCGTAAATTTTATTAATTTCAACGTATTTTATGAGTTACAGATATATTGATATGAGATAATTATAATATAGATTAAAATGTCATTTCGAAATTTTAGAGTATAATTATCATTTCGCATTGAATAAATTGACTCATTGAAATTCTTAGTTCATTTAAAAATTATTGCATTCTCCACCCCCATCTTGAAATCTCCCCCTCTCTGCCTTCTATTTTCGACGTCACTCTTTGGAGACCTCCCACTTATCCTTCTTTTACTGTCTCTTTGGCTTTTATTTCCTTTCTCTCCTTCTCCTCCACTTTTTCTTCTCAACTTTTGTTTAGGATCTGTATTTTGATCGCTCTCTCTCTCCTTTTATGCCCCCTCTAATGGTGGATGCCTTCTATTTTCGGTGTCAGTCTCTAGAGACCCCTCTCTTATGTGATGATCCTCATGAAGACGTAATATATTACAACACATTTACTGAAATGCATGTTATGCTTTGTTTATTTAGTGTGCGTCATAATTGTTTACTCAAATGCATTCTTTGAC
Source organism: Heracleum sosnowskyi (assembly GCA_030848705.1). NCBI lineage: Eukaryota > Viridiplantae > Streptophyta > Magnoliopsida > Apiales > Apiaceae > Heracleum > Heracleum sosnowskyi. Next base: position 19,957,926 of record CM061237.1, read on the forward strand.
TGTTTAGTTTGTGTTTATTTAGAGTGTGTATTATGTGTTTGATGGAATGCTTGAACCAAATTTGTAGGCTTTGTGCAGGTAAATGCACTTGGGGTTGGTATGCTCATAAAGTAAATATTTGTCATGGGTTGTTGTTTGAGTTGGCAGTGACAAATTGTTCTTTATCGATATTGTCGAGTTTGTGCTTTTTTTGAGGTTAATTTATTTATGTTATTTGTCTCTCTCTCTCTCTCTCTCTCATGCCTCCTCCTACAGTGTTGGTTGCCTTCTATTTTCGGCGTCACTCTCTGGAGACCCCTCTCTTATCCTTTTTATCCCTCTTTTACTGTCTCTTTGGCTTTTCTTTCCTTTTTCCCCGTCTCCTCCACTTTTTCTTCTCAACTTTTGTTTTGGATCTATATTTTGATCTCTCTCTCGACTGGGGGAGCATTGGCACTCCATTTACCTGTTTGTAGTTCATGGGGTAGCCGTTAAGTGGATGTTGTAATATTTGATCGGTGTGTATAATAGAGTAAAAGTGTAGAAATATATGTTGTATTAGTATATGTGGATATACCATTTAAACGAATGCATATCATTTTGCCCGTTTTAAGAAGGGTCTCCCTGCAGACACGATGAATGCAGTAATTATACAGTTGTGAATATACTTATGCAAGGAAGATCGGTTTGGTATTAGTCTGAAGAAGATTTTGTTCTTAGTTGAATGTATTTGATGATTAGTTTTATAAGCTAATTAATAACCAGATAGGAATTAGTTAAAGGTGTCAAGTAAAGGCTCCATTTCGAAAGTACCAATACTCTCCGGTCTCCATAATTCTCTATAAGCGGCCGGAGTAGTATACTTGTCCTTAATGCATGAGATGGCGGGATTGAGATGCACACAAATTCGTATTCGAAAAAAACTGTTCGAACTGGTTAAAAAAATCGGAAAAAATCTGATTAAAAAAAAGTCCACCTCAATTGGATCCAGCCCGCAGGCTTAAACGGATCGCATATTTTTCACAAAACCCCGATCCGGTTCGAGCCGAATAAACCCAAATTTAATCTCGATTTGGACGTAGTCATGATCAGGATAAAAGTCCAATCCAAAAAGTTAGAATTTTCAATTAAATCTTGGATAAAAGCTTAATTTTTTTAATTAAATCCGAAAAAATAAAAAAAAAGTTAAAGTTAAATTTAAAGTTATCAATATCTAAAATAATTTGTAAAAATCCGATTTGGCCCCTCCTGACCCGACCCTATCTACAGGTATAAATATTTTAGAGGAAATTTGTCTCGATTTAAAAAAGCTCGGCCCTATCGGATATCGAAAAATCCGACCTGAATCCGGATTACGTTCATCTCTATTCAGGGTAACAACTATAGAGGTGCTTATATTATTACTTATATTATCTGATATGTATGAACATAGTTGAGACAAAATGATTACTATTTTGTATTATTTTGTATCATTGGATGCTCGGACTAAAAAGTGATATTATGTGACTAAAAATGCATTTGTACTTTGTCTTAAAATTGTGAATACAAAGGAAGAAACATAATTAAATTTAATTAAAGAGATACGTGTCTATTGGATATACTTTATACCAATAACCACTTTTATTAATAATTAGACAAATGAAATTATCATAAAAGAATCTTGAATAAAAACTAAAGTGTAAAATAATATTTGTGAAAGACATTACCATACTAATGGGTTTTATACCAAAACAAAAAAGCCCACGTAGCTCAATGGTTAAATTGGTAACTTGAAATTCTTAGTAATTAGTATTGAAGTGTCTTAGGTTCGATTCCCATCAAGATGAAAATTTTCTTACATTTTTATAACATTTGACTTTGGAGGGGCAGTTATGTAATTTCAAGTTGTTGAATAAAATGTTTCACAAAGTACTTGTTGCAGTATAAGATATATAATAGATAGATTTAAATTTAACAACTCTTTAATTGCTCACTTTCCTAATTTATTTATTTTTGACAAACACTTTCCTAATTTATAAACAAATCAAAATATATGGTAAGTAGATATTTAACAATATATGATTAGATTTAGTTGGTTACATGTATAAGAAAAGTATGCTGAGATAAAACTCATGATCCTTACTCTCTATTAGTATTATGTTCCATATGTCTCTTAAAAAAGTGTAGTGTTAATACTAATTAACCAAGTCGTTTTACTTGTAATTTGTACAGTAAAATTTGAAAAATAAATTCATGTACAAGATTTCTCCCACGTCTCTTGGAACAAAGAGTTCACGTGTTTTATTATTATTCATTGTATAAGGTATACATGTACATTATATTAATAATTTTCAATACTGTAATTGATATGAATCGATATCTCGATCTTTGGTTTAACATTGTATTATGAATCGTACAGGAACGGTACTACCAAAGTTTTGGATAAAATTCTCATTACGCTTATAAGAATATAATAAGGAAATTTTGAATTTTAAACTGAAAATTCTATTTAATTTTAGAAATTTACTTAATTTTATTTGAAAATATTAAAATACACTTTTTAATATTTGAATTTAGTTATAAATAACAACAAAATACACTTTTTATTAGATTCAATAATTTTGATTTATTTATTTTAGAATCTAATAATTTTTATTATTTTGACGGTACAATTAATGTAATTTTCAAAAATTTGAAGGAACTTTTTAAATTTACATTTTTAGTTGAAAAATTGAACATAAGTATCTTTTTCTCTTTAAAGAAAAAAAGAAAAATTTACACTGATCTTGAATCCCAGGTGTGGATGAGAAGCTGAATATCTGGGAGCACACTTTTATCTATAATCTATACTATATTATTAAAGTCAAAACATTGAAAGTTTTGGTTTTCGATTTTCGGTTTTTATTTTTCGGTCAATTATTCTATTTAATAAATAATAAAATAATATAAAAATAGTAACTAAATGATTGCCTTTTACAATTAAAACACTTTTTTCTAACAAAATCTATTACTTCCAAAAATATTACGGACAATAATTTTTAAATCAAAATATATTACATTTTATATTTGTTCTCACTAAAATCTCTATTTTTCAAAAATATCAGGTGCAACCGTTACTTATTTATTTTAAAACTTATTTAATGCTTTTAATTATTTAAAAAAGCTTACATGTTTTAACATGCCAACGTATTTTTTTAACAAATACAATTAATATAATTAAAACACTTCTAAAAATCACGGACAGTTACTTTTTTAAATTAAAATATGTTAGCTTTTCTATTTGAACTTATTATTTGCTTTTTATAAATAAAACACTTTTTTCTAATAAAATATACTCATTTTCCAAAAATATCATGGACAATTACCTTTAAATTAAAACATATTACATTTTATATTTGCTCTCACTAAAATCTCTCTTTTCCAAAAATATTTGATGCAACCCTTACTTATTTATTTTAAAATATATTTTAATTCTTTTAATTATTTAAAAAGCTTACCTATTTTAACACGTCAACATATTTTTTAACAAATAAAATTAATATAATTAAAACACTTCTATAAATATCATAGGCATATACTTTTTTTAATTAAAACATGTTAGTTTTTCTATTTGCCCTTATTATTAATATTATTTTAATGAATAATAAAATAATATTAATAATGACCCATTTGTATTATTTATTTAATTTTTTCTATGTTCAAATTTATATTTAAGTTTCTCATTTTATAATTTATCATATTGATTTTTATTCTTTATTTAATATTTTATGTTCCCATTATTTTTTTTTAAATTTGTCATTTTTTAATCTCTTTTTGATGGCCAGTGTCTTGCACGGGTTATAGGCTAGTATATTATTAAAGACCAAACATTAAAAGTTTGGTCGGTACAGTTTCTGTTTTTTGATACTTCGTGATTTTACTTAATTACATTTACTTATTTATAAAAATTATTATTAAATAATAACATGAACTATTTATAACTAATTACCTTTTTCAACATTATTTGTTCTAGCAAAATCCTCTCCTTTTCCAAAAATATCACGGGAAATTATCTCATTCAACTAAAACATGTTAGCTTTTCTGTTTTCCTTACTAAAACCTCTCATTTTTCAAAAATAACACGGACAAACTCTTACTTATTTATGTAAAACCTATTTTAATACTTTTAATTATTTAAAAAAAATTACGTGTTTTAAAATTCTTACTTATTTTTTTTTAACAAAGATAATTGATTAAAATATTAAAATATAAATAATAAAATAATAATTATTAAAGATAGTTCGTTTATCACACGAATTTTAGGCTAATACATAAAAATTAATAACTTTTAAAGATAATTCAAGCATAGCACGTTTTAAGCTACTACAACCAGTGTTATAGAAATCGGCGATTTTGTCGATTAATCGGCCGATAAATCGTTGTGCGGCATCCTAACGATAAAATATGACGAAATCGGAGCAGAAAACGTTTTTGAGAAAATCCGGTCAAAATCGGCGATTTTCCGGTCAAGATCGGAGAAATCGGAGCACGGTTGATGGTGGAAGAGAAAACGAAAATAATTACTATGCGGAGATTGGATGTACAGAAGAAAGCAAATATATGTATGTATATTACATACAGCTTCGCAGTTGGGTGAATGTGGAAGAAGCCTTGAGGAAGACGACGGGGACTTCGAGAAGTCCTTTTATATCTTGGTCAAATAGGAGCAACACATATTACTATAAAAAAAATAAAGCAGAGTACCCCGTACCCGTAGGCCTAGTAGGTAGTAGCTGTAATAGTTCTAGACGTACTTAATTGTACTTCTATTATATTTAAATTTTTTTAATATTATTAAAAAAATTAATGATCAAATATACTAAAAATTATTAAATTTATTATTAAACTACATCCGATTAATTTCCGATTTATCATTCCGATAAATCCTCGATTTCCGATAAATCGCTATACGGTACCTCAACCGATTTATTCCGATTTCCGAAATCTACAACCATGACTACAACATGTAATAAGTTTAACTTGGCAATCTATTTCTACTTATTTTAGAACTTACATACGTAGACATATTGATTCAACGCATGTGAGCGCATGTAGTGCTGTAATTTGAGTCGGACGGCTCGCGAGCCCGACCCGACTCGTTTATTAAGGCTCGGTTCGACTCGAACTCGTTAACTAAACGAGTCAGTTCGACTCGACTCGTGAAATTAAACGAACCGAGTTCGGGTAGAAGATTAGACTCGTTTAAGTGTAATTTTACACGAGCCGGCTCGCCCGACTCGTTTAAATAGGCTCGTTTAACTAAACGAGACGGCTCGGCTCGACTTGTGAAATTAAACGAGCCGGGTTCGGGCAGAAGATTAGGCTCGTTTAATTAAATGAGCCGGCTCGGCTCGAATTAATACCCGGCTCGACTCGAATTACACCCCTAAGCGCATGTATTTTTATTTATATTATACTCCTGAGTAGTGGTTGAGATTCGATCCCGAAACCTATGATAGTACTCCCTTCTTATCACTCTTACTTTTATTATATAATAGTATATAATATATAACTAGCCTGTAACCCGTGCAAGGTAGGGGCCTTGAAAAATAATAAATTAAAAAATTTAATGTGAACGAAAAATATTAAAATAAAAGTAAAAATTAATATGATAAATTATAAAATGAGAAACTTAAATATTAATTGGAATGTAAAAAAAATATTAAAAAATACATATGGGGCTGATGAAGATAAACGAGGTATTATTAATATTGTTTTATAATAAAATAATATTAATAATAAGGACATATAGAAAATCTAACATGTTTTAATTAAAAAAAGTAATTGTCCGTGATATTTTTAGAAGTGTTTTAATTATATTACTTGTATTTATTAAAAAAATACGTTGACATGTTAAAATAAGTAAGTTTTTTTAATAAGGACAAATATGAAAGCTAACATGTTTTCATTAAAAAAAAGTAACTACCTATAGTATTTTTAGATGTGTTTTAATTATATTAATTGTATTTGTTAAAAAAATACGTTCACTTGTTAAAATAGGTAAGTTTTTTTTAATAATTAAAAGTATTAAAATAAGTTTTAAAATATATAAGTAAGGGTTGCACTTGATATTTTTGGAAATGAGAGATTTTAGTGATAACAAATATAAAAGGTAATATATTTTAATTTAAATGTAATTGTCCGTGATATTTTTGGAAAAGAAGTAGATTTTGTTAGAAAAAATATATTTTAATTATAAAAGGCAATCAGCTAGTTAATATTTTTATATTATTTCATTATTTATTAAATAGAATATTAAAATATATTTTAAAATAAATAAGTAAGGATTGCACCTCATATTTTTGGAAAATAGAGATTTTAGTGATAACAAATATAAAAGATATTATGTTTTAATTTAAAGGTAATTGTCGTGATATTTTTGGAAAAGGAGTAGATTTTGTTAGATTTTTTTTAATTATCAGAGGCAATCAGTTAGTTACTATTTTTATATTATTTTATTATTTATTAAATATAGTATTAAAAAGTTAAAGTAGAAGTAGAAAAATTAAAATGAAAAATAAATAAAAAAATAAATATTTATAATTATTATTATATTATTTTTCTATTTTATAATTATTTGTTAAAACGTACGCCCTCAATGAAGTATTAAGTGCACCCTCAATGTGTTTCATTGAGGGCGCCGAGTTTTAGATAATTTGTAAATTTACCTGAAAAATTAAATAAAAATAGAAAATTGTAAAAAATTTGAATTTAAATTTATACGTCTCCAGAAAAACATGCCCACTATTTTTGTGATGAATGTTATATTTTTTTCTAGTATTCTTTTATTTTAAATTATTTGTTTAAAAACGACCGCCCTCAATGAAACATTGAGGACAAGGGGATATCCAACGGGGGCTGTGGAACGCCCCCCCCACCACACACACACGCACACGCATATATATATATATATATATATATATATATATATATATATATATATATATATATATATATATATATATATATATATATATACTATCAATACTATTATATAATAGACGAAACATTAAAAGTTTGGTCGGTCGGTATGGTACGTTGTGATTTTACTTAATTGCCCTTACTTAACTGTATTTCATGTTTTTACTTAATTAACCTTACTTATTTATTGAAATATATTATTTAATAATAATATTATCTATTTAAAACCAATTACTTTTTTCACCAAAAATAAATTATTTTTTCTATTTTTTCTAACAAATTCCCCTACTTTTTCAAATATATCACGGGCAATTACATTTTCTAACTAAAACATGTTAGTTTTTCTATTTTTACTTATTAAAACCCCTCATTTTCCAAAAATATCACGGACAAACCTTTAGTTATTTATTTTTAAATCTATTTTAATATTATAATTATTTTTTAAAAGTTTACCTATTTTAACATGTCTACTTATTTTTCTTATCAAATGCAATTACTAAAAATATTAAAATATAAATAATCAAATATCTATTTATAACCAATTACCTTTGCAGCGAAAACACATTATAGATTTTTTCCAACAAAATCCCTCCTTTTCTAAATATATCACGGGAAATTACCTTTTTCAATTAATTTTTTCTATTTTTCTCACTAAAATCCATTCTTTTTCTAAAAATATCACAAGAAACCCTTTTCTTATTTATTTTAAAACATATTTAAATATTTAAATTATTAAATTTGAAAACCTAATTTTCCAAAAATATCACGGACATTTACCTTTTTAAACTAAATATATGTTACATTTTTTATTTTTCCTTACTAAAATCTATCCTTTTCCAAAAATATAACGGGCAAACCTTTACTTATTTATTTTAAAATCTGTTTTAATATTTTTAATTAATTAAAAGTGTTTAGCTATTTTAACATGCATACTTATTTTTTTAACAAATACAATTAAAAAAATAATAATAAAATAAAAATAAAATAACAATTAACAATCCGTGCATCGCACGAGTTTTAAGCTAGTATTATTAAAGGCGAAACATTAAAAGTTTTGGTCGGTCGATCGATCGGTATTTGGGTCGGGCCAATTTATAATTTGGGTCGGGCCTATATATAACCAATTACTTTTTTCAGCTAAAATACATTACCTATTTTATATATTTTTCTAACTAAAACAACTAATCTCATAAAAATAAAATAGGTAATATATATATATAAAATAGTAATATTATTACATATTTATAATTGATTACTTTTTACAACTAAAACACATTATATGTTTTACATTTTCTAACTAAAATACTCATGTTCTAAACATAACACATATAAAATAAATATGTAATGCTAATATTGTTATATATAATTATTAATAAATAACCACTTACCCTTTTCAGCTAAACACATAACCTTTTTTTATTTTTTCTAACTTAAACAACTAATTTTTGTAAGAGTAACATGAGCGACATATATATAGAAAGGTAATATAATTTTTTATTTTCTAATTTAAACAACTAATTTTCTAAAAGTAATATGAACAACATATATATATAAATGTAATACAATTTTATATAATTATTAATAAGTAACTAACTGTCTTTTTAAGGACATTGTCTGTTTTATATTTTTTAATTGAAACAACTCATATTCGAATTAAAAAAACACGGGTAAAATATAGAAATAATGAAAATATTATTATATTAAACTTATAAAATCCATGTTTAATATAATTTTTTATAATATTCAATTTAAATTAGATAATTAATAAAAATATAAAAATAATAACATATGTTAAAAACAACCTAGCACATTACATGACACATATTTTGTTATTTGCACTTTAGTCACTCTTAGATTTTTTAAGAGCAAATAAATACGAACCGTTAGATCTATTATTTAAAAATATTTTTCTATTTTAATATCTAAAATACTACTAAAGATTACGTTAACAATTTATTAAATTAAAGTACTTATATTGTTAGATATATAAATCCAATTTATCATATACACATATAAATATATATTAAAATTTCATCAAAAAAGATATAATTACAAAAATCTAAATAAAAATAATAAAATATTAAAGAAAACCATGCATCGCACGGGATATATATATATATATATATATATATATATATATATATATATATATATATATATATATGTAGACCAATGATGAAATAAAAACCATATATATATATGGCTGCACAAAGGTACAAAATCTGACCGGATTGGATCGATCCTGACCAGTTCGAATTCTGGATTTTATCAAATTAATGGATCGATGACCGTACTTGTTATATCGATCTTGAGACCGGACTGGACCTGTATGGACCGTGTTAAACCAGAACTACTTGTAGAAAGGGGGGGGGTGTTTGAATACAATTAGTACTAATATGTCTATTTTTGTGTTTTTCTTGTTGATAAACAGAATAGTAAATATGCGGAATTGAAAGAACACAAAACAAAGATGCTGCAACGATGAGTTATATTGAATAACCAAAGTTACAAACTCTACCAAGGATGTACAAATATCCTTAGCAGCTACGTTCTATAAACAATGTTACAGCTGCAAACTCTCAATGTAAAAACCTAATACAAGCTTAAGGTTTCGACATACACGATCACATATTACAATGTAGAATGAGAGTATTTATACAATTTTCCTATCAACAAAAACAACAAGTAAATTAGTCTTGTAAATCATGAGATTCTGTCTCATCTGTTTTTGGTTGACAGCTTCGATAATCCAGCTCTTCTGATAAGATCAAATCATCTTCTGATTCTTGATAAGGATTTGAGTTTATCCAGTGATATGTCTTCAAAGATAATAGAAATTTCCATAATCTGCAGTGAAAGGCATATGTCTAGGCCTATTTGTAAACACCGAGGATTCTACTCAACTTTAAATAAGATGTAATAAGTAAATAATAAAAATCAAATGTCACAGGAATCTCAGAAGATTATATCTGTCAAAGAATGAAGATTAAAGTCATCTACAGACTTGAAGTTATTCTACACTGGAAGAAGTTCATTTATTTGATCAAGCCTCAGTGAAGTATTCAAGAAAGTGGATCTATTTAAAGTGACAGAGGTTTCAGAAGTGTGACGGAGAAAAGTACAGGTTACAGTCCTTGTTTAAATAGAAGGAGTAAAGAATCACAGCTTAAAGTTAAAGATGAAGAACAACCATTAAAGTTAGTCGCTCATGAACCAGACAGTACATGGAGTGTCAACGTCATTCAGTGGAAGTTCGTCATTAATCTAAGTGGTTCTAAGAATTAGTTTAATTCTATTTTAATATTATTCTATAAGATATTTAATTTAATCTCAGAATTAATTCATATATTAAATTAATCAATCTAGATCTTAAGTAATTTAATGTATAAATTAATTCTCAAGAATTAATTTATTTATGAAATTATTTGAGTCATTTATTTAATTTATTTAATCAGTGAATTAATTCTGAAAGAATTAATTCATTTGTTAAATCAATTAAAAGTAGAATTATTAAAATCAGTTTTATTTCCTAATTCTATTTACTACTTGTAGTACTATCTGTTTATTACTAGTAGTACTATCAGTGAGAGTACTACCGATAGTACTACCAGTACTAAAGGATAGTACTACCGAGAGTACTATTAATATTAATTGATAGTATTACTAATAGAAATGCAAGTGGAGTTTGGCGCGTGAGAAGCTGTCTGTTGACTTGGTTAAATATAAATGTTTGATCAAACAGGCAGAAGACAAGAATTCAATACAGAAGCAAAAGAACAGCTTATCATTTTTCTCTCTTCTGCATTAAACCGAAGCCAACTGCAAAGCTCAAATTTATTCTTGTAATAAATTCTAGCCATCAAAGTTATATCCAATCCACTAGAATTCAATTACTTGTATTGCTTTGACAATCTAGCGGATCATAATCCCTAGAATTATTATCGAACTACTTTTTAGTATTCGATCTTTTTATTACAAATATAGATAAATTTATGTCGAATTTATTCTAAATTTGTTTTAACAAGAACCTTGTAATCTATGCACTGAATTGTAACACCCCTCAAGTTTAATAGAGTTTCTATTTAACTTGAATATTGTTTCAGTTTTTATTCCGCACTAATTTGTTCTAAACAGTTAAATCATTTAAAGGACAAATTCGATAAAACGGTATAGTTTGTATTCAACCCCCCCTTCTACAAACTTATCAGGACCTAACAATTGGCATCAGAGCCTTTTGATTGATATACTAATCAAAGATCCAATTGTTTGAGATTTTTTTTCTTAACTCTGAAATTTTTATTTTTCTAAAAATCTCAAAAATGTCTACAACTCAGAAAGTTGGTACTGTCAAAATCCCAATGTTCAGCAAGGAGCATTATTCTATGTGGAAGAAGAAAATGCTCCTATTTCTTAAGGTTGCAAATCCTAAATACATTGATGTGCTGAAGAAAGGTCCCAAACTCCCTATGATTATTGAGGAAGAGATAACAGTGGATAACGTTGTTACTAGGCCTGCTAGTATGTACCCTAAAGATCCCAAGGAGTACACTCCTGATGAGAAAGAGGATGTTACCTTGGATTCCTGTCTTCAGTTGATCCTTATTGAGAGTCTTGATCCTATCATGCATAATCATGTCCTAAATTGTGAAACTGCCAAACATATTTGGGGAACCATAGAGATAATCAATGAGGGGACAGAGGAAGTTAGGGAGAATATGCTAGAAATTCTCACTTCACAATATGAGCATTTCAGATCAAACCCTGGTGAAGGTATCTCTCAGGTTTTTGAAAGATACAACAAATTAATCAATGATCTGAATCTCAATGGGAAGCACTACACCAACAAAGAGATTAACAAGAAGTTCCTTCTTACCCTACCACCTCATTTGGAGCACAAAATATCTGCCATTAGAGAAGCAAGAGATATGAATGAGATTGCTTTGGAGAGATTGTATGGTGTGCTGAAGACCTATGAGCTGGAGCAGATTCAACAAAGGGAGCTGTATGGAACTGGGAAAATTGTTGGTACCTCTACTGCATTGGCTGCTGAAGTCCCACAGAGACTGGAAGTGAAGGCTGTTCAACCTTCCAGTTCTCACATGAATGTTATTGATGCTGAATATGGATTAACATCCATTGCTCAATCTGGTGGTGACTTCTATTCTTTAGAAGAACTTGATCAGCTGGAGGATGGTGACTTGGCTTTGATAGTCAGGAAATTTGGGAAGTTCAGATTCAAGAGGAATCCCAATCTTAAGTTCAGACCCAGATTTCAGAGAGGTGGATCTTCATCTTCAAGTGGCACAAGGGGTGGCTACAAAACTGGAACTGTGGATAGGAGCATAATCAGATGCTACAATTGCAATGAGTTGGGTCACTTTGCTACTGAGTACAGAAAGCCAAAGCAAGTGACCAGAAACACATTTGATTCTAGCAAGAAGAACAAGATTGGGAAAGCCTATGTTGCTGAGGGAAAGAGTTAGGATGACACTGACAGTGATGAAGAAGCAGGTGAGATGGGGAACCTTGCTTTAATGGCTAAAGAGGAAAGCACTTCATCCAGATACATGTCAGAGGTAACCTTTACTGACGCTGAAATGATTTATCATCTTGGTGGCACCATAAGTTGTGCACGCACTGAAAATGATAGAATAAATCTTTTAAACACAAATCTTGAAAAGGAATTAAAAGAATTGAAACTTGTGCATGTTAATCAGGATGAACTTACTGAGAAAATTGCTTTTCTTGAGAATAGGGTTAAATGTTATATTCAACTGGAAACCATTCTCAAAGATCAGATTAGTGAGCTTAAAACCAAAGCTAATGCCTATTACAACTCTTGTAAAACGGCTAAAGAAATTTTCAATAAACAAGCTATTGGTAATCATGTCAGTATAGGTTATGATTATAACGAGGCTATAGGATTGCTTGGTATTAATACACCTTGTAGAGTCAGAGAAGAAGGAAAGGTTGTTCCTTATATACTTAAGGGTATTGAAACACCCTTCTGTAAAGAATCCATAGCAGATCCTATGAATGAATACTCTATAATTATTGCTGAAGAGATTCGTGAAGAAGTGTTAGGTCCAAAGTATCGTAGAAGGGGGGGTTGAATACGATACTCACAAATAAATTAATTTCGTTCGCGGATAAATCTTTCAGTTCTATAACGAAATCAAACACACCAAACCAAATCAAGTTTCGGGGAATATATCTTTTTATAAATATAAACCTCGTGGGGTGCTACAATTTCTAATCCGTAGATTAGCGTCAATGAGTTTAAGGTTACACAAATACAAAACAATGATCAAGTTCTGAGCACTATTAATTTCTCTGATAATTTTTCTCCGGCTCTTCTCTCTCTCAGTAATGTCTCCGTGTTAGAATCCGTAACTGAAGAAGACACATTCTTCACTCTGTATTAACTGCAGACTTTGATTTGAAAAACCATCGAACCAAACTTGTAGAAACAATCCTGGCCGTTGGATCTTCTTCAACTTGAAAAACAAGTATTACTTTCCACCTGCTCCCAATTAAAAAAACCATCGAATGGTTTAAGAAACCATCGAATGAAGCAAATCATTTTACCATTCGATAGTTTTTAAAACAAAACTATCGAATGCTAAATTGATTTACTTGTTTTTAATTCAATCACCTTAAACTCTCATTCGATAGTTTTCTTAAAAGAAAAACTATCGAATTGATTTACTTGTCATTTATCCTTTAGTAATAACTCCTGAGCTCCCGGGTGTTTAAGTAATAGACAATATCAATTTCTTCGGAGACGATAAAATAACTTGATCTTTTCAGTGCCGTCACCTAGTGCAACTGGTCTGGTTCACAGATGAATAACACTTGATCAATTCTTATTTTATGACTTCAATTATAATGCTGCTGATACGTCCCTTGTCGTTCTGGTTGCTTCATCACTGGAATCCCGTGGTACTGAACCCTAAATCATTCACATACTTTTGTCGTCTTCAAAGTCTTGTTTCTATTGTTGTCACTGAGGCTTGAACATTTTCATGAACTTCTTTCCGTGACCTGTTTACGGACTTCAAGAATACATAACGTATTTTGATTTTTTGAGTTTACCCTTTCTTCTCTGATTCTGGATTCCTGTGCTTCTAATAATACTATTATCTGTCTTGTCCTTTGTTGAGTTGTAGTTATCTCTTTTATATCTTATGTTACATTATGCTTTACAATCTCCCCCTATTTGATTGGATAGAGTTCGACAAGCAAATACTTCGAGGATAACTCAACTAACTAAGGAAACATTAAACTACTTAAAGTAAGACAGCGTAATAATATCAATGCATTCTGGATCAGATATATATACATTTCCAGATTTCATAAATCAAAAAACAATTAAACTTTATACAATGAAGTTGCTCCTCTAGTCTGAGCTGATAGTTCTCTTGTTCTTTGCTTCATCATTCAGTCCATTCCAATCTCACCTTCTTCAATCATTGGATCGGAGTTAGCAGCTTGATAATCAATCACTGATAGATAGTGCAGTGGTTCTCCAGGTTTAAGGATTGCTCCTTGGATGTGTCTTCCAATATATTCAACCTCTTGACCCACTCCAGCCCATAACCATGCAATGTTAACATCTTTCTTGTTCAGCTTTGGCATGTTTGGCAGTCTGGTATGCACTTCTAATCCTCTTTCCACTCTTTTCCTATAGTAAGGAACATTCTCCATTAGAAATCTTCTAAGAGTGTCTGCTGCTTTGTCCTTCTCCGTTGATGAGAATCCAGTGGATCTAAGATACTTCTCAACTGAGATTAGATAGTTGCTTGGGTAGTCCCTCAGTTTGTCCTCAGCCAAATAGCAGATTCTGAACAAGTCATTCGTCATGAATCTAACCATTGGAGGATCTTCAGTAATCTCTGGACTGACTTTCATCACGATCTCCTTAACATGCTCACGGAGCAGTTCATTTAGCCTTGTGGTTCTTTGGATCTTGATGAGTATAGCCTGCAATTCTGTATATGTCCTCTGTTCTAAAAACTTAGTAGAAATCACAAATGTACCTTTCTCCAGAAAACTGATTAATAAGCTCCAGGCACCATTTGCTTTAACCCCAGCATTCAGACAGATTATAGAGCTTCTCAGTGCTTTAAAGTAAGTTTGATCTTCAAGATTAGCACTTCTGATGTCCTGAATAATGACTTCCACCTCCGCATTGTCGTTGACTTGTAATCCGTCTTCAACTCCACAAAAGGTTTTGTAAGCCATTTCCCATTCAGTACCATCTTTCTTTGCCAGATCTATCATCTTCTTCTTCCTCACTTCATTATACACCTTCATTCTCTTTAGCTTTTCACTTCTCAGAATTGCTTGCTATTTTTCCTTCTCAGCTTGCCTGGCATCTATTGCAGCTCTCTGAGCTCTTATTGCTTCCAAGGCAGCTTCTTCTTCATGTGATAGAGAATTTGCTTCTTCCATATCATCATCCAATATAGGATGTTCTATTGGCTCCGGATAATATGGCTCATGCTCCTCTTGAATAGGTTGCTCATGCATGACCTCAAATTCCTCTTCACTTTTCTTGTCTTCCTCTACAAGCTCCTCAATCCAGTACTGTCTAATTGGAATAGCCTCAACAGTCTCCCAAACTCCCCATTTATCCTTCACCCCCTCTCCAACTTTCTCCCCCTTAGTTGAGGAATCCTCGATAAAAGCATCCTCAGCATAAAAGAAATTAGAAGGATCA
Organism: Heracleum sosnowskyi; assembly: GCA_030848705.1. NCBI lineage: Eukaryota > Viridiplantae > Streptophyta > Magnoliopsida > Apiales > Apiaceae > Heracleum > Heracleum sosnowskyi. Next base: position 19,973,566 of record CM061237.1, read on the forward strand.
GGTTGCTGATATGAAGAACCAGGTTGTCCAGATTGTTGGTTCTTTAGCATACTCCATATAGACTGTACTCCGTCACCTTGATTCTCCAAGAAATCCATAACCTGCTTATTAAACTCATTTATAGAAGCTAGCGACATGTCAATGTTCTCCAATCTTGAGTTGGTAGTCTTTTCCATGTGATCCAGCCTCTTGTTTAGCTTAGACTCCACTCGTGAAAGGGAATCCATTGCATCTTTTACCCGCGCTTGACCATCCCGGATAACCAGAACGTCTTCTTTCAAAGCTTCATGTTCTTGAGACAGTGCAGTTACTTCATTCATGAATCCATCTTTAAGCTCCCTGACGTCCATCCTCAGCTCGACTAGTTCTTCCATAGCTTCCTTCTTTAAGGAGTCCACTGCATGCTTCGTACCTGTTATAGTGCCAGATGCACTGCCAATGACCCTGAATGTTCTTCTGGAATCAGCTGCAGCCAAGTCAACTTTCTCTTGAATAGACTTTAAAGAAACATTGTCTTGACTGGAGGAGATCCCTTGGTCAAAGGAAGGTCGCAGTGGAACCTTGAAAAGTGGATTTCCTTCTTTGTCTCGAACCGTCATCTCCTTGAGGGAAGATTGAACTTGTAGCTCTCTTTCTGTTGGTAACAGCAGATCATTAATATTAGGTAGGGTTAGGGTGTCACTCCTCACATTTGGCTCTGGGTGTACACTCAACGTTTCTGTCGGTGTTTGAATCATTTTTCCTTTCCCACTCAGGCCAGGTGTAAGTGTTTTTGTTTCACTCAAATCCTTTGTGCTGATTGTACCTGCAGAAGAGATCACCGTAGCCGTCCTTAAGGAGGTCACCGGTGGTGCAATGGGGCTTCGCAAGTCCCCGTCCTTGGATAAACCAAGTTGCTGATCATCCTTAGATGATATATCCTTTGAAGGATCTAGAGTTTGAATCTCTAGGGGGTTAGAAACAGGCTCTTTTAACAGCAGAGATCCCGAATCTTCCCCGTGAGTCTGTAAAGACTTCACCTCAGTTGACTCCTCAATAGTAATTGATTCACTGTCAACGAGTTGCCGATCTGCACCTACGTCAGACCCTTTACCCGCAGGATCCAGATATGTTCCATCTGGGGAGGTAGACAATGACCTTTTAGATTGTGCATTTAGGTCAAAGCCTTCTCTCGACGTCTGTGAAGACCCTTGGTTCTGAGAACCTTCAACCAGTGAACTTGACCGTAATATGGTCGGAACACCAGTTGCTTCCGTCAATTCTTCCTTACTTGATTGAGCTATTGGTTCAGATATTGCTTTCGTTAGCGTAGCCCAATCAGCATCAGAAAAATCAGTAAAGGGCTCTTTGAATGAGAGAAATGAAGTATCAGCAGTTGCCTCAGTTTCTGTTCTTCTCCTTTTAGAGGAAGGCAGAGCTGCTGTTGAAGGGTGTATCTCCTTATGTGGTGCTGCTTTGGCACTATCTCCCTCTACACTCATGGATGGTTCTTTAATGGGTATAGTAGGGGAAGGAGGTTCGTTTATGTTTTCATTTGGCTCTTCCAAAGGCTCTTCGACCGTGGTTAGAGGTTGTGGGTTTGCAACCTCCTGGTCAGGAATGGCCACTGAGGGCTCTAGATCAACATCCATTGGTACAAGTGCCATTACAGGTTCAGGTTGTGGAATATTACCTTGATTTACCTGTTCCCCTGGGGGTAGAAGTGGTAGGGGCACCGTTCTTAGATATTCAGTGAGAACAGTGGGTACCCCTGGAAGATAGTTGTCCTTCCTAATGAGAGCGGTTATGGCATTGCTCTTCATTCTCATGCACTCCTGGTTGGCTTCACCTTCAAAGATCTCTCGTTCATCATCTGTTAAGATATCATTGAGAATTAGCTGTAGGAACCTAGGATAGAAACAGAGCACATCTTCATTTATGCCTGTTCTTTCATCCAGTGGTCCCATGCACAGAATTACTTGCTCAATCACTATCCGTCCTATGTTAATATGCCTATTGTTCGCAATGGCAAACCCTATCTTTTGAAGGAATAAGGGAATGCCATGCAGATTTGTTAGCTTGGCAGTAAAAACATGTATCAGGGTATGAAAGAAAAAATTCCATGGCTTTGGCAGGTAATGCTTTAGAAACTCTCCCACCAAGAAGTTAGGTTGTTGACTTCTGATAAGAGTGAAGAAAGCATGTATTTCCTCAGTTGTGGGATCCGGAACAAGGTTTTCTGTAGGAAAATGAAGTATTCTGTTAAAGTAATGTTCCGTCACCCTTATTGTTCTGCCCCCTGGCACAACAAAACTGAAGGATTTCACATTATTCTCACTTGTATCCGTGGCGGATGTGTACAACGCAGTCAGTTGATCGATACAAAGGACCACGGGAGTACTCACAGCGTATGCCACTAATGAACGTATATTCAAAAACTCTGCCCATGCACGAATTTGAGGATTCGTAATGGATTGCAAGTTTTGAAACGAGACATGATTAGTTTTGGTTACTATAAATTCTCCAGCCATATTTTAAAATTTCCAGAAAATTTAAATAACCAAAACTATTTTTCCTTTAAATTTAATTAATTATTTCTAATTAATCAAACTCTTAACAAAAAATTACCCTAAAAACAATTTTACCCCTTTTAACACTAACACAAAAATTCGAACACTTGTAAATGTTAGAACCCTTGAATACTAACCAATATTCAATTCAAATGTCAAGTTCGATGGTTTCCCAATCGGAAATGTCTAAAAACTTAAACAGTAAAGTTTTCACGGTTAAAACGAGTTTAACAATGAAAAACAGTAAACTTTTTAAGCTTTTCTTGGTTAAAAAATGGAGAAAACTATCGAATGTGTTATTTTTTTTGTGTATCTCTTTGTAAGCATATAAAACGAAAGCTTTTTCTCAGATCTGGAAAACTGAAAAGGAAAGAGTTTAAGGCAATGTTATATACGTTTGAAACTGAGGGGCAAAATGGTCTTTTTACAGGTCGATAGTTTTTTAAATGAACTATCGATGGATTTTCAGAGGGGCAAAATGGTCATCTGTACTCGATGGTTTTCTAAAAACTATCGAAGTATATGAGAATTTTGAAGTTGAAACGGATCTCTGAAAAACTATCGAAAGTTACTCCTTTGAAAAATCCAAAAACTATCGAGGTAATTATTGAAAAAGTATCGAGAATTTTAAATATTAAATGAACTAAAATTCACTTCGATGCTTTTCCACTTTGTTTTGTAAAATCTATCGAGAATTCTAAATATTGAATTAATTGAATTCCTTCGATATATTTTAAAATTTTCTCAAAAACTATCGAGAAATGTTTTCGATAGATTTTCTTTTCCTTTTCAAAAACTATCGAAAATTAAATCCGATAGATTTATCTATGTACTTGAAAAACTATCGAATTTCCTAAATTCGATATTTTTTGCTTCTGTCTTCATTTTAAAACCTGTTCTTGTTTTAAAAATCAGAATTTTTATTTCCTGCCTAGTTTTAATTCTAATAAATCTTTTCAAATTTACCAAAATCAATTCTTAACAGAAAATTCACAATTTTCTTAGAATAAAATCAATTACATATCATTGAGTGATATTAACCAATTAAAATCTAATCAATTATGCTGCATTAATCTACAATGTTAAAAACAAAGCAAATTAGTTCAAATTAAATAAATGCTTAAATATTTAGAACAAATATTAGCACTTAAATAATTTTTAGAATTAATAACTAATTAAATGCCAGAAGATATATCATCCATAATTATGACATAAAATTAGTATAAAAATCCTAACTACGAGAATTTCTCCAGAAAATAAATTCATGAGTCCTAAGGATATAGGAAGTCTTAAACTCATGTATTCACCAGGACTCTCTGCAGTTACTGACTTCTAATCAAAATCAATTAGAAATATTTAACATCCCAAGTTCACCAACCAGCTTATTGAAAGTGGATTCATCAAGCGGTTTAGTAAAGATGTCTGCAATTTGATCCTCTGTGGGTACAAAGTGTAACTCCACAGTTCCATTCATGACATGCTCTCGGATAAAATGATACCTGATGTCGATGTGCTTTGTCCTCGAGTGTTGCACTGGGTTGTTTGAGATTGCTATGGCACTTGTGTTGTCGCAAAATATAGGAATCTTTGTCAACAGAAGTCCATAGTCACGGAGTTGGTTTCTCATCCACAATATCTGAGCACAACAGCTACCAGCAGCAATGTATTCAGCCTCAGCTGTTGATGTGGACACTGAATGCTGCTTCTTGCTATGCCAGGAAACCAATCTTCTTCCAAGAAACTGACAGCTTCCTGAAGTACTCTTCCGATCTATCTTACAACCTGCAAAATCAGAGTCTGTGTATCCAATAAGATCAAATCCTGTATCTTTAGGGTACCAAATTCCAAGATTTGGGGTCCCCTTAAGATATCTAAATATTCGCTTAACAGCTATTAGATGAGATTCTTTAGGATCAGACTGAAATCTAGCACACAAGCATGTTGCAAACATTATATCTGGTCTACTTGCAGTGAGATAAAGTAATGAGCCTATCATACCTCTGTAGCCTGTGATGTCAACCTTCTTACCAGTTTCATCCTTATCAAGCTTAGTGGCAGTTGGCATAGGAGTCTTTGCTGTAGATGAGTCTTCCATTTGATACTTCTTAAGAAGATCCTTGATGTACTTAGACTGACAAATGAATATACCATCTTGTTTCTGGTATACTTGCAATCCAAGAAAGAATGACAATTCACCCATCATGCTCATTTCATAACGACTCTGCATTAACTTAGCAAATCTCTTGCATAGATCATCATTAGTAGAACCAAATATTATGTCATCAACATATACTTGCACCAATATCAAATCATTTTTATGCTTTTTGACAAAGAGAGTTTTGTCTACAACACCTCTTGTAAAATCATTTTCAAGTAAGAATTCAGAGAGAGTGTCATACCATGTCCTTGGAGCTTGTTTGAGTCCATAGAGAGCTTTGAATAGAAAGTACACAAAGTCTGCCAGTTTTGAATCCTCAAAACCTGGAGGTTGTTCCACATACACTTCTTCTTCTAACTCCCCGTTCAGAAAAGCACTCTTCACATCCATTTGATATACCTTGTAATTGGAATGTGCAGCAAATGCCAGAAACATTCTGATGGCCTCAAGTCTTGCTACTGGTGCATAGGTTTCATCATAATCTATACCCTCTTCTTGAGAGTAACCTTTAGCAACCAGTCTGGCTTTGTTTCTCGTTACAATGCCATCTTCGTCCAACTTATTTCTGAATACCCATCGTGTTCCAATAACAGATTTTCCCTTAGGCCTGGGTACCAGCTTCCAAACTTTCTGCCTTTCAAACTGATTGAGTTCTTCTTGCATAGCAATCACCCAATCTGGATCATCTAGAGCATCTTCAACTTTCTTAGGTTCTGTTTCTGAAAGAAACCCAGAATAGTGACATTCATTTTGTGATGTTCTCCTAGTTCTCACTCCTGTGTCCGGATCACCAATGATCAAGTGAAATGGATGATCTCTATTCCATACCCTTTGTCTTGGCAGATGCGATCTTGATGATTCTCCTTGTTCTAGATGTTGTGGAGTGTGACTAGTTGATCCTTCTCCTGCTCCCCCTGAGTTGTTGACGGTTTGATCTATTGATTCTGAAGACTGACTAGTGGATCCTGTATGTTGAGGATTTCCACTTTGGTCACCACTTGGTCCAGAATCATTATCATTATGATTATCATTAATGACTGTAACAACTTCAGGTACTTCTTCATTGTCAGAGAGATCTCCTGATAGATTTTCAAATACCAAGGATTCAGAGTTCTCTCCAGTTTGCAGGCCTGGTCTTTTAGTGTCGTCAAATGTTACATTAAAGCTTTCCAACACCTTCTTATCTTCAATCACATATACCCTGAAAGCCTTAGATTCCAGAGAATAGCCCAGAAAAATGCCTTCATCTGCTTTGGCATCAAACTTGCCAAGATGTTCTCCATCTTTAAGTACAAAGCACTTTGCACCAAACACATGAAAGTACTTCAGTGTTGGCTTCTTGTTGGCCATTAACTCATACGGAGTCTTTTCATGATCTTTGTTGATCAGGGTTCGATTCTGAGTGTAGCAAGCTGTATTCACTGCTTCAGCCCAAAAGTAAGTGGGAAGTTTTGATTCACTCAACATGGTCCTTGCTGCTTAAACCAAGGTCCTGTTCTTCCTTTCCACTACTCCATTCTGTTGAGGAGTTCTTGGTGCTGAAAACTGTCTTGATATTCCTTTCTCTGAGCAGAAATCATTTAGAACTGCATTCTTGAATTCAGTTCCATTGTCTGATCTGATTGTCCGCACAAGTAGCTTAGCTTCCACTTCTATCTTCTTGATGTGATCAATGATTAGTTGTGTTGCTTCATCCTTTGTTTGTATGAACAACACCCACGTGTACTTGGAGTAGTCGTCCACCATCACCAATGCATATCTGTTTCTTGAAAGTGACATAACATTAACTGGACCAAATAAATCCATATGAATCAGCTGTAATGGTTCAGTAATGCTTGTCATTCCTTTGCTTCCATGTGATGCTTTCTTCGACTTCCCCTTTTCACATGCTTCACATAGTCCCTCCTGATTGAATTCCATCAGGGGCAACCCTCTCACTAATTCTCTCTTTACCAAAGAGTTCATAGTTTTGAAGTTCAGATGTGAGAGCTTCTTGTGCCATAGCCAACTTTGTTCTGAAGATGCCTTTGCATAGAAACATGTAACTTCTCCTTCACTGGTAGAACTTAAGTCAGCTATAAACAAATTTCCTTTTCTCACTCCCAGTAGAGTAAGCTTCTCATCCTTCCTGTTGGTGATCAAGCACTTGTCCTTTCTGAAATCTACATTGTAGCCTTTATCACAGAATTGACTGATACTTAGTAGATTGTGCTTTAATCCTTCAACAAGAGAGATGTTTTCAATGATGACATTTCCAGCTTTCAATTTACCATATCCCGTAGTGAATCCTTTGCTGTCATCTCCAAAGGTTACAATCGGGTCGGTCTTCTTAACCACCTCTGTAAGCAGGGACTCTTCACCTGTCATGTGTCTAGAACAGCCACTATCCAGAATCCACACAACCTTTGAGCTTTTAACCTTACCCTGCAATCACAGATTGATTAAGCGGACTTTGGTACCCAAAATTGTTTGGGTCCTGAAGGTTTAGATGATTTAACAGGAGTAACATTCAATTTAGTCTTACCCTGTTTGATATTCATAGTATCTGTGGATTTAACATTACTAGAGCTATTGCTACTATCAGACATCAACTTAAAATAAGCATGCATGATGTTGTACTTACATAGCAAACACTCTTTCTTTCCACAGGGCTCATGATTATCAGGCATGTCAGACATGTTATGCATTTCAGAAGCATTAGCAGTTTCTACTTTAACCTTTTTACATGCATGTGTAAGGTGTCCAGCAGAATTACAAATAGAACACAACTTCCTAGATGCAATGGGAGAAGATGGAACCAATTCCTGATTAACAATCTTCTTCCTCCCATTCCTGTTCTTTTTAACATTACTAGCTAAGGAACCTACTTCAGTTTTAGGTAAATCAGGTTTAGGTAATACATTCTTTACTGATTTCCTAGGTAACTTAGTCTTTACCTCTTTTTCCTTCAATAAATCCTCCTCAAGCAATTCTTGTGCTATGAAAAGATCATCCTCATAAAAGAGAGGTGGAAACGGCTTAACAAAAACTGGACAATCAACATTCTTAAGAACATGTGGAGTATTCCTTTTGACAACTGAAGGTGTCACAGGGAATTCCACAATCTTCTTACCATCTTTCTTGTTATAGTCAAATCCTATAGCAGTTTTATTCTCTACGGCCTGAGTATCAATGATTTCCTTAGCCACTAGAGCGGAATTCTTAAAAGCATTCAGCTTCAAATCTAGATCTGAAATCTGCTTCCTGAGGATAGTCTCTATCTCATCATTACACTTGACCTTGTTCTCTAAGTACGCATTCTTTTGCTTAAGATCTTCTAATGTTACAGCTACAAGCTCTAGTTCTTCATTTTTAGATTCTAGCTTTTTAATCTTAAGAACTAGTTTAGCATTTTCCATTTCAGATGCTAGCATGCTTGTGTGTACATTAAACAATTCTACACTAAGATCTTGCACAGTTTTCTTGTACTCAGAATTAGACATATCAATTGTAGTTAAGATAGGTACCTGAGATGATTGAGGTGATTCCTCTGAAGAGTCATCCATTAGAGCAACATTTACATATTCCTCCTCTTCATCCGAATCAGTATAATCCCAGTGCTTTCCCTCTGCTATGTAAGCCTTCCCTTTCTGCTTTCCAGAGAATGCCTCCAACTGCTGTTTAAGCTTGGCATTCTCCTTCTTCAACTCATCATAAGAATCCTTCTTTCCATAGACATCTTTCATGTCTCTTGCTTGACGAGGCTTCCGGCATTCAGTGGCGAAATGCCCTAACTCATTGCAGTTATAGCATCTTGATTTGCTTCTATCAATCATGCCAGTCTTGTAGCCTCCCTTAAAGCCTGTACTAGGTGTATAATTGCTCTTCTGGAATCTGTTGGTTGAGCCTTTGAACTTGTACTTAGGGTTTCTCTTGAAACGAATATGACTAAACTTTGCAGCTAAGTACGCCATGGTTTTGTCTTCCATTTGCTCAAGCTCTTCTAGGGTGTAGTAATCACTTTCATCAACACCCAGATTCACAGAATCCATTTCTGCTTCTATTATCACCTCCTTTCCAGCTCTAGGGGTTTGAACCTGAATCTCAGAAGTTATTGGTTCATCCACTACAAGTGCTGCTGATCTCACAAGTGCATTGTGCTTGCTGTCCACTGTCCCTGATCCGTAGATTATCACCCTTTGTTCCTGTTCCATCTCATAGGTCTTCAACTTGCCATAGATCATCTCTAATGACATCTTTGTGAAGTCAATTCTTTCCCTAATGGATGATGACTTGTGTTCTACATGATGAGGCAGCGTCATCATGAACTTCCTGTTCGATTCTCTCAGTGGATAGGTCTTTCCTTTCATTGCCAATTCATTGAGGAGCTTAGTATACTTCTCAAAGACCTGAGTTATACTTTCTCCTGGCAGTGACCTAAACGCTTCGTATTGAGAAGTCAGAATGTCCAATCTGTTTTCCTGCACGTCTTCAGTTCCTTCCATTATTAGGTTAATGGTATCCCACATATGTTTCCCTCTTGTACAGTTCATCAACTGATAGCTCATTTCCTTGTCCGCGGAGTCCGCCAATATCAACATTAAACCGGTGTCCAATCGAATCAGTTCTTTGTCAGAATCTGTAAATTCACTTATCTCCTTAGGTTGGGTGCCTGAAGGAATCCTGCTACCATCAGGAGCTGTAGATTCACTAACTGGTTTCATTGGTACAAACGGTCCGTTTTCTAATATGCCAATATACAACAGATTAGATGCCTTGATAAATAACAACATCTTCATCTTCCACAAACCGAAATCATCTCTAGTAAACGGGGGAACTTTAATACCAGCGGTTGTCTTTGGAGCACTCATGGTTTCTGAAAATTTCAAATTGTTTAAAATTCAAGAAATTCCAATTAAATGAAAAATTTTGAAAGTTAAAAAATTTGCTTCGTATTTTCACGCTACGTTTGATTTTGGTCTCATTCACCGGATCTGATTTGTATATCAATCAAGTAGCTCTGATACCAATTGTTAGGTCCAAAGTATCGTAGAAGGGGGGGGGGGGGGTTGAATACGATTGATAAGTGGATTTTAATCCACTTGGAATGCTTCATATCGGCTTAAAATGATGACTTGAACTCAAGTATGTGGTGTGTTTAATGTGTTTTCATTAAGTTTTGCAGAACCAAGAGTTGGAGGTTAATGAGATCAAAAGTCGGATTTTCCGGGTAGGTTGCGAAGCTCTCACGGTTTTGGCCATATCTGGAGTTCTACAAGTCCGATTCTGACGATTCAACAGCCCACGCGAAGCCACGGAAATGCTCTACATTGCTGGGCAAAAATTCCAGGGAGCTGGAGGCGCTGCAGCGCCAGTTTCCTGCGCAAGAGCGCCTTAGGAGGCGCAAGAGCTCAAAAATCTTGAGCAAGAGCGCTTGGTGGGTTTGCAAAGTAAAATTCCAGGGAGTTGAAGGCGCAAGAGCGCCATTTAGAGGCGCAAGAGCGCCTGTGTCCTCCTGGAATGCATCGAGTCAGTATGTATTTCACTCCAAACCGGGTCAATTTGTATTGGGCCTAATTTGTTAGGGCTCGTATCTTGGGTTTATTATGTAATATCTTATACTTTAAAAACATCTATCGTTAGGTTATTTTTTCTATCTATCATCAACATTATTATTCTAGGAACAAGAGATCAAATTCTAGGGTTCTTCAAGCTAGTGACAAGCAAGGAGGCCTATTGATTCCATCTTTTGTATTTCTTCTCTACAATTTCTGGGCTTTATTTTGCTCTTAATTTCTTTTCTATTATTCATTATTAATTGTTTGTAGATTCATGTTATCATTTGAACCCATGATGATGAGAAGTCCGATTATGGGCTAATCGTTATCATGGGGTTTTAATGGAGTTTTCCATGGATTCTATTTATTAAATGTTTTATGCCTTGGTGTGTGTTTGATATATTGTTAACCTAGTATGGGGGTGCTTATTCGTTATGGGTGCGTCGCGAACATCCGTAATTGTTTATTGAATCCTAGTGATTGCGAAAGTGGATCTAGGGTTTAGAACATACCATGCTAGCGTAGGTTTTTGCATGTGAAGAGCATGTATTAATTTGTGGTGTAATTCTAACCATCTTGCACCGACTATGTGATTATTTGGATGCTTGATTGTAAACCATTATGTTTTCAATCTCTATAGACATATAGGGACTAAGCATATTTGGTGACTACTTGACTTCTATCAATTGTGGATGATCAGTAGGATGATATATGTACAACGAAAGTTGGCGTGTGTCAGTTTAGTGCGTCTAATCAGTTATCATCGCTTGCACATGCTAGGTTGAAAAGGCATAAGATTCTAGATGAAGTGGTTAATGAAATTGGAACCCCATGTTTTCTCTTACATAAGTAATCTCGGTTGTTAATTCACTCTTAGTTGATAATTGTTTTATTAGTTAAGTAATAATCAACAACTCAATTTGATAATTGGTCAAGCATTAAGAAGTAACCATACACTGTTGCATAGGTATTAAATTGGCATTTACACATTGTCTCTGCGGAACGAACTCTATTTATCACTTGCTATTTGTGATCGCGTATACTTGCGTGTTTACGAGTCAACAAGTTTTTGGCGCCGCTGCCGGGGACACGGTGTTAATTGTAGTTTATGTGCTTGTCAACAGTGGTCGTTATAGATTACTGACTTGATTTTTTTGTTACTCATCAATCTCGTGTCGCCTTGCCCTTTTCTTGTTTCAGGTACTTAACCGTGTATGCGAACACGATCTCAAACCAAAGCAGAATTGGAAAGGAAAGAAGAGGTAGTGTCACTAGCAGAAGAAGTTGTAATTGAAGAAGAAGAAGTTAAACCAGTTGTTACAATGGATGAGCTTAACCCACCGGAAGTGCCTAAAGCACTCATGGACTATTCGCAGCCAAGGATAAATGACATTCAGTCAAGTATCATCAGGCCTGCAATTGCTGCGAATACATTTGAGATCAAGCCGGGTACTATCCAGATGGTGCAGAACACAGTGCAGTTTGGGGGTGGTGCAACTGAAGACCCTAATATGCACATCCGGAATTTTATTGAAATCTGTGACACCTTCAAATTCAATGGTGTTTCAGATGATGCTGTGAAGCTAAGACTCTTTCCCTTTTCTTTGAGGGACAAAGCTAAAGGCTGGCTACATTCTCTACCAGCCGGATCAATCACTACTTGGGAAGAGCTTGCGCAAAAATTTCTCTCCAAATTCTTTCCTATGGCAAAAACAGCTGCCATTAGGAATGCTATTACTCAGTTTACTCAGGCACAGGGTGAGTCGTTGTGTGAGGCTTGGGAACGTTATAAGGAGATGCTCAGAAAATGCCCCCATCACGGTATGCCTGATTGGATGGTCATAAACTGTTTCTATAATGGACTGGGAGGTCAATCTAGGCCTATGGTAGATGCTGCTTCTGGCGGAGCATTGTGGGCTAAAAGCTACGAGGAAGCTTATAATCTAATTGAAATGATGGCTGCAAATGAGTATCAAAATCCTTCGCAAAGATTGCAGCAAAACAAAATAGCAGGAGTTCTTCAAGTTGATACCGCTACTGCTCTGTCGGCTCAGTTAGAAGCTCTAAGCATGAAGGTGGACTCTTTGGCTAATCTTGGGATGCAACAGGTAGCTAGCATCTGTGAGCTATGTGCAGGTGGGCATGACACTCGTCAATGTGCCATATCTAATGAGTCAGTGCAGTTCGTCAGCAACTTTCAAAGGCCACAAGTCCCAATTCCTAACGCGTATCATCCAAACAACAGGAATCATCCTAACTTTAGCTGGGGGAACAGTCAGAACAACATGCAGCAAACATCTTATCCTCCTCCTAATCAGCAGTTTGGGGGTAGACAACCCAACCCTTCAGGAATGCAGCAGCAGTATGCTCCGAGGCAGCAATATCAGCCACCAGGATTTCAACAATCTTATGGGAATTCTGGTCAGACATCCAATGAGAAATCTGAAATGGACGAGATGAGGTTAATGATAAAAACCCTAACAGTTTCTCAAAAGAACTTGGAAAACCAGGTGGGACAGCTTGCCAGTGCCCTACTCAATAGGCCTCAAGGAGTGCTTCCTAGCAACACAGAACCGAATCCAGGAAAGAAGGATGGCAAGGAGCAGGTACAAGCTATTACCCTACGGTCAGGAAGGGTCACAGGGGGAACAGGAGTTGAGCAGAATTCAGAACAGGAAAAGCAAGAGGAAGTTGCGGAAAAGGAAAAACAGCCAATCCCTCAACTAGCTAAGCAGTCAGTTCCTTCAGAGACTAATCCTCCAGTCTATCCGCCTCCACCGTTTCCTCAAAGGATGCAAAAACAGAAATTGGATCAGCAATTTGGCAAATTTCTGGAGGTATTCAAAAAGTTGCATATTAACATTCCATTTGCTGAGGCTTTGGAACAAATGCCAAGCTATGCCAAATTTATGAAGGGAATTCTTTCAAGGAAGATAAAGCTGGCTGATTTTGAGACGGTAGCATTGACAGAGGAATGCAGTGCAATCTTGCAACAAAAATTACCTCCAAAGCTTAAGGACCCAGGAAGCTTCACTATTCCCTGCACTATTGGAAATGTGTCGTTCAACAAATGCTTGTGTGATCTTGGTGCAAGCATTAATCTGATGCCACTCTCAGTCTTCTTAACACTTGGACTTCCCGACCCAAAACCGACCAATATTTCCTTGCAGCTAGCTGATAGGTCGGTTACATATCCTCGTGGCATAGTGGAAGACGTCTTAGTCAAAGTGGACAAACTCATTTTTCCCGCTGACTTTGTCATCTTGGATTTCGAGGAAGACAAGAACATCCCTATCATTTTGGGACGGCCATTCTTGGCCACTGGCAAAACCTTGATTGATGTTCAGAAAGGGGAGTTGACTATTAGAGTGCATGATCAAAACGTCACCTTCAACGTGTTTAAAGCCATGCAACTTCCATCTGAAGAGGAAGAGTGTTTCAGACTTGACATGGTTAAATCATTGCAACGTGAGGAAAGGAAACAGTTGTCGAACACAGATGCCTTAGTAAGCACTTTACAAGGGGATTCGGATTCTGAAGACGAAGAAATTTCAGAGTGTGTTAAATTGTTGAATGCTAATCCCTACCAAAGGAAATTCAATGCTCCACCGGAATCTCTTGGCTTAGATGAGCTTCAAAAATCACAAGTTCGTCTAAAGCCATCTATTGAGAAAGCTCCTGAACTTGAACTTAAGCCACTGCCGGACCATTTAAGGTATGCTTTTCTTGGTGATGCATCTACATTACCTGTGATTATTGCATCTAACCTGTCAGGTAGCGAGGAAGAAAAACTCTTGCGGATTCTGAGGGAGTTCAAGTCAGCTATAGGGTGGACAATTGCAGACATCAAGGGCATCAGCCCCTCTTACTGTATGCACAAAATTCCAATGGAGGAAGGGAGCAAACCTTCAGTGGAACATCAGAGGAGGCTGAATCCCATCATGAAAGAGGTTGTCAAGAAGGAGATTCTGAAGTGGCTGGATGCAGGCATCATTTATCCCATCTCGGATAGTTCTTGGGTGAGCCCGGTTCAGTGTGTACCAAAGAAGGGGGGTATGACAGTGGTAGCTAATGAGAAGAATGAGCTCATTCCAACTCGGACAGTCACAGGTTGGAGAGTTTGTATGGACTACAGGAAATTGAACAAGGCTACTAGGAAGGATCACTTCCCTCTACCATTCATTGATCAGATGCTAGACAGGCTAGCTGGACATGAGTACTACTGTTTGCTGGATGGGTATTCGGGCTACAATCAGATTGCTATAGCTCCTGAAGATCAGGAGAAGACTACCTTTACATGTCCATTTGGAACTTTTGCGTTCCGACGTGTGTCCTTCGGACTATGTGGTGCTCCAGCTACTTTTCAAAGATGCATGATGGCCATTTTTTCTGATATGATTGGCATTAATGTCGAAGTGTTCATGGATGACTTCTCAGTCTTTGGGTCGTCTTATGACGAGTGCTTGCACAACTTGAGCATGGTGTTGAAGCGATGTGTTGAAACGAATCTAGTGCTCAACTGGGAGAAGTGCCACTTCATGGTACAGGAAGGCATCATTCTTGGTCACAAGGTGTCTAGAAAGGGTTTAGAAGTGGACAAGGCCAAGCTGGAGACAATCGAAAAACTTCCTCCTCCTAATTCTGTCAAAGGAGTTCGCAGTTTTCTGGGACACGCCGGTTTCTATAGGCGTTTTATAAAGGACTTCTCAAAAATCACAAAGCCACTCTGCAGTCTATTAGAGAAGGACACTCCTTTCAAATTCACTGATGAATGTCTGCAGGCATTCGAACATTTGAAGAAGAAGCTGACGACTACTCCAATCATCACAGCTCCCAACTGGGATGAGCCTTTCGAGATGATGTGTGATGCGAGTGATTTCGCGGTGGGTGTGGTGTTAGGGCAAAGGAAGAGTAATGTATTTCATGTGGTTTACTATGCGAGCAAGACTCTCAATGATGCACAACTGAATTACACCACCACTGAAAAAGAGCTTCTTGCAGTTGTCTATGGATTCGAGAAGTTCAGGTCTTACTTGCTGGGAGCGAAGGTCACGGTCTACACAGACCATGCAGCTATCAGATTTCTACTATCTAAAAAGGATGCTAAACCCCGACTAATTCGTTGGGTACTTCTACTTCAGGAGTTCGAGCTGGAAATTAAGGACAGAAAAGGAACGGAAAATCAGGTAGCTGATCATCTCTCTCGATTGGAGCAGGGACAGGAAGGCAGTAAGGATGAAACTCTCATAAATGAGCACTTTCCGGACGAGCAGCTGTTTCAGGTACAAGGTGAAGTGCCTTGGTTTGCTGACTTTGTGAACTATCTGGTGAGCAACGTCATTCCAGCTGAGTTTTCTTATGCTCAGAAAAAGAAATTCCTTCATGACGTCAAGTGGTACCGTTGGGATGAGCCTTACGTGTTCAAGCAAGGGCCAGACCAGCTTCTCAGACGATGTATTCCTTACAGTGAGACGGAGGGTATTTTGCGAGATTGTCATGACACTATTTATGGTGGTCATTATGCTGGAGATAAGACAGCTGCTCGTGTGCTTCAGGCAGGATTTTTCTGGCCATCTCTGTTTAAAGATGCACATCAGTTCGTGCTGCGATGTGACCGATGCCAAAGAGTTGGCAATATATCTAGAAGGAACGAGATGCCATTGAATAGTATGCTTGAAGTGGAGATTTTTGACGTGTGGGGTATCGACTTCATGGGACCTTTTGTGTCATCGTTCAACAATCAATACATCCTGTTGGCTGTGGATTACGTGTCCAAATGGGTAGAGGTGAAAGCCCTACCAACGAACGATGCTAAGGTGGTGCTTAACTTTCTTCACAAGCAGATCTTCACTCATTTTGGGACCCCTCGTGCTATTATCAGTGATGAAGGTACTCATTTTTGCAACCGTCAGTTCACGGCTCTATTAGCCAAGTATCGAGTATCTCACCGCGTTGCAACAGCCTATCATCCTCAGACAAATGGTCAAGCCGAGGTGTCGAATCGCGAAATCAAAAGAATCTTGGAGAAAGTAGTGAACCCTTCGAGGAAGGATTGGTCCTTGAAATTAGATGAAGCTGTATGGGCCTACCGAACTGCGTATAAAACTCCATTGGGCATGTCTCCGTTTCAGCTGGTTTACGGTAAAGCTTGTCATTTGCCCGCGGAACTTGAGCATAAGGCGTATTGGGCATTGAAAAAGTTAAATCTTGACATGGCAGCTGCTGGTGAAAAGAGGATGCTGCAATTGAATGAACTGGATGAATTTCGTCTTCAAGCTTACGAGAACTCAAAAATGTACAAAGAGAAAGTGAAAAGATGGCATGACAGGAAATTAGTGCCTAAAACTTTTGAAGTGGGCCAATTAGTGCTTCTATTCAATTCCCGGCTCAGACTTTTTCCGGGTAAACTCAAGTCAAGGTGGTCAGGGCCATTCACCATTAAAACTGTCTATCCGCATGGAGCGGTAGAAATCTTCGAGAAGTCACCTGATCAAGCATTCAAGGTGAACGGGCAAAGGTTGAAACATTATTTTGGAAGTACGGTTAATTGCGTGGAAGCGTTGGTGGTTCTGGAGTCGACATAATTGGAACTTCAAGTCAAGCTAGTGACGTTAACGAAGCGCTTCGTGGGAGGCAACCCATGTGTTAGGTATGTTTCTACTATCTTTTTAATTTACCTTCAATGAGGACATTGAATATCTTAAGTTTGGGGGTGATTTGAGGTTTAGTAGTATTTGTGTCAGTGCATTCATTTAGAAATCATAATGCATGTTAGTATAATTTCATTCATATTGTTGCATAATTGTCATATAGAGCATATTTGTTTTTGTTTTGTTTGTTGATGCCATGTGAGTTCATGATTAGTTGCATTAGCATGCATAGCATAATTCATGATCCCTTAGGATTTGACTATTTCCGTTGGTGAGTCGATGTTGATTGGAGTGTGGTAGTGATGATTAGAGGGTTGATTAAGTTCCTATGAATTGACTTGCATGCCAGAAACAATTGTAAATTCACAAGTCTCATTGGTTGCTTTTGAATTTGATCAGATCATGTTTGTTTGGAAGTTAGAATTTAACCACTTGCTTATATTTAGAATGTTTTCTATTCTCTTGAAATTCAACTTAAGTCTAAGTTTGGGGGAAAACAGGGATTTCATGCTAGTTGTCAATAAAGGCTAGGCGTCAAATGGCTAGTAGCCGGCTCATTGGAAAGATGAGTAGTCTAGTGTTTTGTTAGTTGTTATGCAAAATTGATCAGGTTGAGCTCTTTAATACTCGAGTAATTAAGTTCTTGGGGACTTTGTGCCTAGTGACCTAAGACTTTTCCGGTCTGGGATCCACTAACCTAACGCTCGCTACATGGGTATTATTGTATAAGCCTTTAGGGGTCTCAGCCATTGCACGGTCAAATAAGCATGCGTATTGTGTTAGTATGTTGTTTTGTAATAAAAGCATGAATTCCTGTCTAACTCGAGTGGATATTGAGGTGTCTTTAAGTGGTTTCTTGTGTTTAGAGTTCATTTTGTTTATAAGCTTGTGGTTGTTTTTGTGAAGAATAGGATATGGTCTTGATTTAGTTTGAGAGTATATTGATGAGCATTGCACACACGCACGTTTCTGTGTTTGTATTGTTAGTATACGGGAATTTGGTCGAACTCTGTTTGAAAGATTGCATTCCTTGAGATGTTGGCTTGTTGATTGGTTATGGTTAGTTTGAGGGGATCGTTTGCATTTTCATATTAGTTGCATTCATATAGTTTGCATTGTTAGTTGCATTGATGGATGGATTTTGTGGGTACATTCGCTATAGGCCCTCACGAGACCTTACTCGTCCACTAGGGCTGCCTAGGGGTTTAAAGGGCTTGTTGCATATGCCAAATGCAACCGTGATCACCTACGGAAGTGGTACTAGTTAGTTGTATATAGTTATGTTTGTTTATGCTTGAGGACAAGCATCGGTTTAAGTTTGGGGGTGTGATAAGTGGATTTTAATCCACTTGGAATGCTTCATATCGGCTTAAAATGATGACTTGAACTCAAGTATGTGGTGTGTTTAATGTGTTTTCATTAAGTTTTGCAGAACCAAGAGTTGGAGGTTAATGAGATCAAAAGTCGGATTTTCCGGGTAGGTTGCGAAGCTCTCACGGTTTTGGCCATATCTGGAGTTCTACAAGTCCGATTCTGACGATTCAACAGCCCACGCGAAGCCACGGAAATGCTCTACATTGCTGGGCAAAAATTCCAGGGAGCTGGAGGCGCTGCAGCGCCAGTTTCCTGCGCAAGAGCGCCTTAGGAGGCGCAAGAGCTCAAAAATCTTGAGCAAGAGCGCTTGGTGGGTTTGCAAAGTAAAATTCCAGGGAGTTGAAGGCGCAAGAGCGCCATTTAGAGGCGCAAGAGCGCCTGTGTCCTCCTGGAATGCATCGAGTCAGTATGTATTTCACTCCAAACCGGGTCAATTTGTATTGGGCCTAATTTGTTAGGGCTCGTATCTTGGGTTTATTATGTAATATCTTATACTTTAAAAACATCTATCGTTAGGTTATTTTTTCTATCTATCATCAACATTATTATTCTAGGAACAAGAGATCAAATTCTAGGGTTCTTCAAGCTAGTGACAAGCAAGGAGGCCTATTGATTCCATCTTTTGTATTTCTTCTCTACAATTTCTGGGCTTTATTTTGCTCTCAATTTCTTTTCTATTATTCATTATTAATTGTTTGTAGATTCATGTTATCATTTGAACCCATGATGATGAGAAGTCCGATTATGGGCTAATCGTTATCATGGGGTTTTAATGGAGTTTTCCATGGATTCTAGTTATTAAATGTTTTATGCCTTGGTGTGTGTTTGATATATTGTTAACCTAGTATGGGGGTGCTTATTCGTTATGGGTGCGTCGCGAACATCCGTAATTGTTTATTGAATCCTAGTGATTGCGAAAGTGGATCTAGGGTTTAGAACATACCATGCTAGCGTAGGTTTTTGCATGTGAAGAGCATGTATTAATTTGTGGTGTAATTCTAACCGTCTTGCACCGACTATGTGATTATTTGGATGCTTGATTGTAAACCATTATGTTTTCAATCTCTATAGACATATAGGGACTAAGCATATTTGGTGACTACTTGACTTCTATCAATTGTGGATGATCAGTAGGATGATATATGTACAACGAAAGTTGGCGTGTGTCAGTTTAGTGCGTCTAATCAGTTATCATCGCTTGCACATGCTAGGTTGAAAAGGCATAAGATTCTAGATGAAGTGGTTAATGAAATTGGAACCCCATGTTTTCTCTTACATAAGTAATCTCGGTTGTTAATTCACTCTTAGTTGATAATTGTTTTATTAGTTAAGTAATAATCAACAACTCAATTTGATAATTGGTCAAGCATTAAGAAGTAACCATACACTGTTGCATAGGTATTAAATTGGCATTTACACATTGTCTCTGCGGAACGAACTCTATTTATCACTTGCTATTTGTGATCGCGTATACTTGCGTGTTTACGAGTCAACAACGATACTCACAAATAAATTAATTTCGTTCGCGGATAAATCTTTCAGTTCTATAACGAAATCAAACACACCAAACCAAATCAAGTTTCGGGGAATATATCTTTTTATAAATACAAACCTCGAGGGGTGCTACAATTTCTAATCCGTAGATTAGCGTCAATGAGTTTAAGGTTACACAAATACAAAACAATGATCAAGTTCTGAGCACTATTAATTTCTCTGATAATTTTTCTCCGGCTCTTCTCTCTCTCAGTAATGTCTCTGTGTTAGAATCCTTAACTGAAGAAGACACATTCTTCACTCTGTATTAACTGCAGACTTTGATTTGAAAAACCATCGAACCAAACTTGTAGAAACAATCCTGGCCGTTGGATCTTCTTCAACTTGAAAAACAAGTATTACTTTCCACCTGCTCCCAATTAAAAAAACCATCGAATGGTTTAAGAAACCATCGAATGAAGCAAATCATTTTACCATTCGATAGTTTTTAAAACAAAACTATCGAATGCTAAATTGATTTACTTGTTTTTAATTCAATCACCTTAAACTCTCATTCGATAGTTTTCTTAAAAGAAAAACTATCGAATTGATTTACTTGTCATTTATCCTTTAGTAATAACTCCTGAGCTCCCGGGTGTTTAAGTAATAGACAGTATCAATTTCTTCGGAGACGATAAAATAACTTGATCTTTTCAGTGCCGTCACCTAGTGCAACTGGTCTGGTTCACAGATGAATAACACTTGATCAATTCTTATTTTATGACTTCAATTATAATGCTGCTGATACGTCCCTTGTCGTTCTGGTTGCTTCATCACTGGAATCCCGTGGTACTGAACCCTAAATCATTCACATACTTCTGTCGTCTTCAAAGTCTTGTTTCTATTGCTGTCACTGAGGCTTGAACATTTTCATGAACTTCTTTCCGTGACCTGTTTACGGACTTCAAGAATACATAACGTATTTTGATTTTTTGAGTTTACCTTTTCTTCTCTGATTCTGGATTCCTGTGCTTCTAATAATACTATTGTCTGTCTTGTCCTTTGTTGAGTTGTAGTTATCTCTTTTACATCTTATGTTACATTATGCTTTACAAGAAGATATGGCTTTGGAAGTTGAACAGTCCAAAAAGTGTATATCTGATATTCCAGTCAAAGTTGCTACAACTGAAAAGACTAAATCAGATATCCATAAGTTGGATCAAAACAACTGTAGAACTAACATGCCTGCTATTAATTCTTCTCATAAAGCATGTGGTGTGAGTGATTGCGTGTCTTGTGCTTTTAATGTTATGTATGCTTTCTTTAATAAAAAGCATGTATCTAGTGATAAGACTGCTCCACGTCAACATGTTAATAATAAGAAGCATGTTAAAGCAAAGACTACTAGTCCTCCTCAGACTAGAGTGGATTCATTTATCCCTAAGCCTACTCAGAAATGTGTTAAGGCTGGCTATAAATGGAAACGCTCTTATGTGAAAGGGGATGAAGTAGTTTTAGTTAGAAATGTTGTTTTGCCTGACAAAGGCCAGTTCTTTAAGTATGCCGGACCCAATCAATTTTGGGCTCCGAGGAAGGACTAATCAATCTGATATTGCAGGGAGTTAAACAGGTAAACCGTGTTATGT
The DNA here is from genome assembly GCA_030848705.1 of Heracleum sosnowskyi. NCBI lineage: Eukaryota > Viridiplantae > Streptophyta > Magnoliopsida > Apiales > Apiaceae > Heracleum > Heracleum sosnowskyi. Next base: position 19,994,953 of record CM061237.1, read on the forward strand.
GGATTCTTGACAGTGGCTGTTCAAGGCATATGACCGGAGATAGAGCCCTGCTATCAGATGTGGTTGTGAAAGCTGGCCCAGTAGTTACCTTTGGAGATAACAGCAAGGGTATTACGAAAGGATATGGTTGTTTGAAGTACGGAAATGTTATCATTGAAGATGTTTCATTTGTGGAAGGTCTGACGTTCAATCTTCTCAGCATCAGTCAGTTCTGTGACAGAGGATATGCTGTTTCCTTTGAAAGAGAGAAGTGTCAGATCACTCACAAGAAGAATGGAAAGCCTGCTCTTCAAGGAGTAAGGAAAGGTGACTTGTTCATAGCTGATCTGAACTCGGGATTCAAAGATGAAGTTAATTGTTTTTATGCTAAAGCTTCATCAGATGATAGTTGGCTATGGCACAAGAAGATGTCTCGCCTTAACTTCAAAACCATGAACTCTTTAGTCAAGAGGGAATTGGTTAGAGGTTTGCCTCAGATGGAATTTACACAGGAAGGTCTGTGTGAGGCATGTCAGAAAGGAAAGTCAAAGAAAGCTTCTCACAAGGGCACTGACACATCATCAATAACTGAACCACTTCAGCTACTGCACATGGATTTGTTTGGTCCAGTTAATGTGATGTCTATGTCAAAGAAGCAATATGCACTTGTGATTGTTGATGATTTTTCTAAATATACTTGGGTTTTATTCCTACGTTCCAAGGATGAGACTCCATTCCTGGTGATTGGCCACATAAAGTTGATTGAGCTGGATTCGAGATTCCCTGTTAGAGCCATAAGGTCAAATAATGGTACTGAATTCAAGAATGCCATTCTAAATGACTTTTGTGCTGATAAAGGAATAACAAGACAGTATTCTGCCCCTAGAACTCCTCAACAAAATGGAGTAGTGGAAAGAAAGAATCGTACATTGATTGAAGCAGCTAGGACTATGCTAAGTGAGTCCAAACTTCCAACGTACTTTTGGGCTGAAGCAACGAATATAGCTTGTTATACTCAGAATCGAACTTTAATCAACAAGGACTTAATGAAGACTCCGTATGAGATCATGAACAACAAGAAACCAACTGTCAAATACTTTCATGTATTTGGAGCAAAATGCTTTGTGCTTATAGATGACAATGTTAAACGTGGCAAGTTTGATGCAAAGGCACAAGAAGCTATTTTTGTTGGTTATTCCAGAAGATCTTACAGGGTCTACGTGGTTGGCAGTCACACAGTAAAGGAAAGTGTCAATGTTACTTTTGATGACACTAAGTTCCCCAGTATCCAAAAAGAAGACTCATCTGAAAAGCTGAAGTTTGATAACTTGCCAGACTCAGAATCAGATGATGAAGCCCCACCTGAAGTTATTGCTGGTGATGATAATAACAATGATGATAATGATCATGGTGATGGTGGTGGAAACACTGGTAACAATGGAGATACCACCATCACTGGAGAAGAATCATCAAGGCAAACAGGCAACAACTCAGGGGGAGCAAATGAAGGATCAACTAGTCACTCACAACATCAAAGTGAATTTCAAGGTGAATCATCAAGATCAAATCTTCCAAGACAGACTGTTTGGAATAGAGCTCATCCTTTTGAGCTGATCATTGGTGATCCAGATGTTGGAGTTAAAACTAGAAGTGCTTCTCAGAATGAATGTCTTTTCTCAGCATTTCTATCTAAAATGGAGCCAAAGAAAACTGAGGAAGCACTGACTGATCCAGATTGGGTGATTGCTATGCAAGATGAACTCAATCAATTTGAACAACAACAAGTCTGGAAGCTGGTACCCAGGCCAAAGAACAAGAAAGTAGTTGGTACAAGATGGGTATACAGGAACAAGCTAGATGAGGATGGCATTGTTACAAGGAACAAGGCAAGACTGGTTGCACAAGGGTATTCTCAAGCTGAAGGCATTGATTATGATGAAACCTATGCACCAGTGGCTAGACTTGAGGCCATCAGGATGTTCTTAGCATTTGCTGCTTACTCCAATTTTAAAGTCTATCAAATGGATGTTAAGAGTGCATTCCTGAATGGTGAACTTGATGAAGAAGTGTATGTGGAACATCCCCCTGGCTTTGAAAATCAGGAGCTGCTGGACTTTGTGTACTTTCTCTTCAAGGCTATCTATGGTCTCAAACAAGCCCCAAGAAAATGGTATGACACTCTCTCTGGTTTTCTTTTAGAAAATGGTTTTGTTAGAGGTATCATAGACAAAACTCTTTTTTCAAAGAAACACAAAAGTGATATGATATTAGTCCAAGTCTATGTGGATGACATCATATTTGGGTCTACTAATGATAATCTCTGTAAGAGATTTGCTGAGCTAATGCAGAGTAAGTTTGAAATGAGTATGATGGGTGAGCTGAAGTTCTTTCTTGGATTACAAGTAAGTCAAAGGTCAAATGGTATATTTATTTGTCAATCCAAGTATCTCAAAGAACTCCTCAAGAAGTATCACATGGAGGATTCAGCATCAGCAAGGACTCCATCTTCAACAGCCATCAAACTTGGAGCTTCTGACAAATCTATCAAGGTAGATGTTACAAGCTACAGAGGTATGATTGGCTCCTTACTCTATCTTACTGCTAGTAGACCAGATATTATGTATGCTACATGCTTGTGTGCAAGGTTCCAAGCGGACCCTAGAGATGTACATCTCGTTGCTGTGAAAAGAATCTTGAGATATCTTAAGGGTACACCTAATTTAGGTATCTGGTACCCTAAAGATTCTGATTTTAATCTTGTTGGATATACAGATTCTGATTATGCAGGTAGTGTTGTGGATAGAAAGAGTACCTCTGGGAGTTGTCAATTCCTAGGAGGTAGGTTGATTTCCTGGTATAGCAAGAAACAGCAAACAGTTTCCAATTCAACAGCAGAAGCTGAATATATTGCTGCTGGAAGCTGTTGTGCTCAGATCTTATGGATACGGAATCAATTAAAGGACTATGGCTTTGCATTAGACAAAATTCCCATATTTTGTGATAATACAAGTGCCATAGCAATCTCCAACAACCATGTGCAGCACTCGAGAACAAAGCACATTGATATCAGGTATCATTTTATCAGAGAGCATGTCATGAATGGAACTGTGGAGTTACACTTTGTACCCACAGAAGAACAAACTGCAGATATATTCACTAAATCTGTTGACGAATCCACAGTTACCAGGTTAGTTGGTAAATTGGGTATGTTAAACAGTCTTAGTGATTGATAATATATATGTTATGTTTGTTCTCAACAAAAGATCATTTTCTCTTGTAGTTAATAAGTGATATTACTGCTAATTCTTGTTTGAAATTGCTTGTTTGTTAATTTAAATGTTTCTGAATATTTTATTTTCTTTAAAAATATTTTTCTCATATTTTTTAGTGGAGAAATGTATTTTTATTGAAAATATATTTATTCAGAATTTTTTAGATAAGTTTCAGATTGTAAATATTGTTGTTTGAATATTTCTGCAAGTTTATATTAATTTTATGCATCTCTATAATATTCTGCATATTTTTCTAGGATTTATGGAATTTTCTGTGAATTTTTCTAGATTTGTATAAATTTTTCATGCATTTTTATTCATTTTCTGTAAAATATTTTTAGTTCTCAGCATTTTTCCTTTATTTTTTATTGGATTTTCGTTAGTATTACTAGTTTTGAACTAGTAGTACTATCGGTAATACTATCCAGTGATAGTACTACTAGTTCTTTTTAATAGTACTACCGCATTTTTCATTACTATTTATTCTTTTTCTGTTTATTTACCATAGTACTACCGTAGTCTTTGTGGATAGTACTACTAGATGTTTTTTTTATTATTATCTTTTTGCTTTTCGTTTTAGTAACTGATAGTACTACCGCATTTCTTTTACCATAGTATTACTGGTTTAATATATATATATATAGTCGTTTTTTTTACCTTTTACCATAGTACTACCATCAGTTCATGTTTTTACATAACTGTTTATTAGAATTCTCTCTTTTATTCAGCATTCAAACGAAACTCTGTCATTTTCTTTTTCAATTTGCAGATTCGTTTCTTGCTTGTTTTAAATTCTAAGACCATCACTGAACAGATCTCCTCAAGCCCATTAATTCGAGTACTTAGAATTCAAGTTTCATTGAGTTTTTAGTTTTCGAGTTTTTGAATTTCAAAGGGTTTTCTCTTCGTTTTTAGTGATTAAGGTGTTTTTAGATTCTAAAAATAGTACAGTGTGTGTTTTGTGTCAAGGATTAACATACTAAAATTTGGTAATTTTTGGAGAACTTTGGAAATTTGGATTTTAATTAATTTTTAATTAATTTTAAAATCCTTAAATTCGAATTATTCATAATTATTTGAGTTTTTGATTTTCTGTGTTAATTCTTACTTAGTAAATTATGGCTCAGAATTTTGGGGTTGTTAAAAACAATTACATTGGGTATTTTGATCCTTTGAAATGCCCGATTGATCGTTTTCGACCTTGGATTCAGTTTTTAAATTCGCAGTGTTGTGTGAGTCGTGCTATATGTTTATCTGCTGATTTAAAGGTTGAACCACTTAGATTACTGTGTTCTAGTGCTGTAATTTCTGATGATTTGCATTCTATATCTTTCACAATTGAGCACACACAGTACACTATTACTGAGGGTTTGTTTTGTGAAGTTTTTCAACTTCCTAGGGATAACTTTGATAGGACTCCTTCTGATATTGAATTAATTCAGTTTTTCACCAGAATTCATTATCAAGGTCCGTTGGAGTTGACCAAACTCAGTAAAGCTAATTTAGTCTGTGAATCGGATATCTTATTTGATACTTTAGCTAAGGTTTTCAGCAATTGTACTAAGAGTAATTTTCAACATATTCCATCTTTGTTGCAGTACATTGCTTATGCTATTGTGTTTAATGTTAGGCTTAACATTGGTCATCTTATTTGGAGTCTTATGGTTAGGAGAGTATCTAATGCCAGGATTGATCATGATAGTGGTAGAAATGTCAGGTGTTTCTATCCTAGATTTCTCACTATCCTAATCAATCATGTGCTATCTGATGCTCACAAGGAGTTGTTTTCAAATGCTGTATCTATTCCTTCTCCTACTACTTTTAGTAAGTTCTATCAAAGACTCCATACTTCTAGTAAATGGAATATGACACCAGTGGTTGTAAGTCCATTCATGGCTCATTTCATTCACCTACCTACTTTTGAACCCTTTGTTCCTGATCAACAACTAGTCATTGCAGCTGGAACTTCAGAGGAACTCCCACTACAGGTAATACATCCTATCTCTGGATCATCTGGCACCTCTGCTCAAACCCAAGTGGTTGATAGGACAGACCAAGAGGTTGTAGAACCACAATCTCTATCCTAGGTCAGAGAGCCAAACACATTGTCTAATCCTTTAACCTCTCAACCTGGAACTGCTTCTTTAATAAGACAAAGGTCAAGTAGTGAAGAAACACTGAGTGCACCCACATCTCTGTCTCCACCATTAAAGAAAAGAAAAACCTATAGAGAGACATCTGTAAGCCCATCCCTGTCCTCCCAAAAGGACTTGGACCTTGAAATGGCCATTGAACAGTCTCTGGAGACATCCTCTGAACAGGATGAATCTATTGAAATTCGCCATCGGGCCCTGGAAATCTGTAATGAGTCAAGCACTCTCCCATTACTCACAATGGGAGAAGACATCCAAATACAAGAAACTCAGGACAATTTGTCAGGAGAGCACTTAGGATCTGAAACAGTGCCTACCATTGTCACGGTAGAAGTGCCTTCACAGGCATCAGAGGGAAAATCTGATTCTTTGCCATCTATAACAGAATCATTTTCTCCCCTCCCAGAGGGAACATCTCTGGCTCCCTTAAGGGATTTTTCACTCGCAGTTTTTACTGGAGAAAGTGAAAGGCAACCTGATGAGTCTGTCCCTAAAGAAATTCAGTATACAATGTCAAATATTTTGACAGACTCATTCAGGGATCGGGAATTGCGAACTCCCATTGCACCACCACTGACCTCTCTTGAAGGGGCTAGGGTGATTTTTCCTGCAGGTACATCTACTGAGAATCTTGACAGACAGTTAGTGGTGAGAGATATGAATCAAACACCGAGTGAAACACAAGCACGTGAGTTGAGTGAAACACCACTGAGAGCAATTGAGGTGAGTGCACACACTGACACAAACACTGCTTTGTTGAACCAACTAGCTGATCTACAAAGGAAGTTACAAGAAACCCAGGCTGAGAACAATCTTCTGAAAGCACAAGTGGTTGCACAATCTACCACCTCTGTATCAAATCAGCTGGGTACTGTGAAAGATGACCTGGAAGGACTGAAGAATAATCTACTCCCGAGGCTGAATTCAATCCAACAATCTCAAGTACTGGTGGCTTCAGACATCTCTGATATTATAACGTCAAATGCTCAGATATCGGAGAGTGTTAAGGAGATTGCTTCTATTTCTACCAAGGTGGACTTCATTCTGCAAACATCTGATGAAAACCAGAGGTTTAATGAGCAAAGGATATCTAGGATTGAAGGAGGAATGGAGCATCTTAATGAAGGGATGAAGCACCTATACAACATGATCAAGGAATCACATCAACCTACTGTAGAGCAAAGATCATTCTTTGAGGGAGATGATGATGGGGATGATGATGATGATGGGGATGATGATTCTGATGAAGGAAGAGATTGAAGGGAAAGAGGAGAGATAAGGAGAACAACTGAGGTGAATCCTAGGGCTTCCACAGTTCAAACTGTAGAGGATTCCTCAACTAAGGGGGAGAAGGAGAAGAAAGGAGAAGAAAGGGAAGCTGGAGAAGCTTCTGGAGGAGATAAGGGGAAAGGTAAACAATCACTGGAGGATACGGAGGATACTGTCTTTGACGATGCCTACTACTACCAAGGTGAACATGATGACTTCCAATTTGACACTTCTGGTGATCTGAGGAAGACCATTTCTGTAGAAGCTTTTGGTGAGGAGGAGGTTGAGGAGGCAGCAAACTTTGAGGATTGGGAGGATGAAGCTGATCTATATACACCTGACCCTTTGTTTCAAAAGGAGTTGAAGAAACAGCAAGCAGAGCTAAGGAGAAAGGAGGATGAGCAAGCCAAGGTCTCCGACATCATATCTCAGAAGCTAAAGATTCAAAAGGCTGAACATGAAGACAAACAACGTCTTCATAGTATTCATGTCAAAGAAAGGAGATTCGATGTTAGGATGAAGCAAGGAATCAAATGGGATAAGGCAAGGGAGATGTTTGATATCCCTCAGAGAGGCACAAACAATGATGCTACTTTTCTGAAGCTGCTTGAGAAGATCAGAACGGTTAATCCAGACAACTCATTATATATGAAGGCATTGAAGGAAGATATCCTAAGGATTACGTCTGCATTTGATCAAGTGAGGCAAGAATTGTTCATCTATGTCTCAAGTGCGCTTGAAGGGTCATTCACCATTTCTCTTGACCTCCTACAAAGAAGATCTCTATCTGAATTGTGGATTCTGATGAGTAAAGTAAAGAGATCTTCTTGCTTGAATGAGCTTCTATATGACCGGCTTAGAGATTCTGCTATGAAGGCCAGCCCTCAAGTTGTACATTTTCCTTATGAAGTCAAAATCTACAGAGGTACAACTTTAGAGACTGTGAGGCTGGATCCTGATTCCATGAAGCTACAGACTGCTATGCAACTGGTGAAGTTGGAGAATCTTCTTAGAACTTCTGGGTTTGCTTCTGTAGAGAAGTCTGAAGTTGCTGATATGATTTCAGACTACTGCACGGAGAAAATTCCAAGGTATGCTCAGATGAAGAATAGATTGAAGAAGATCACCACTCAACCAGTAATGCCAAGTGGTGTGGTTTCTGAAAGTGATCGTGTCCTTGACAAAGATCTTCTAGTCACCTTACAAGAAGCTGAAGAAGGTGAAATTAGAGACTAAAGGCATGATGTAGTTAGCTCAATGTGTAAATGTTATATTTTTAGAGCTAGGTAAATCAAGATAGGAAAATGTATTCATATGTTCAGTCTAGAGGAACATCTATCTTGTATTTATCTTTTCTGTTTGAATCTGGATATTGTTATATTTAATCCAGAACTTTTTATTATTTGCTTGGCTCTTAAAAGTCTTATCTTTTCTTGTTTTAGTTGAGTTATCCTCTAGAGTATTTGGTTGTTATTGTCTAACAAACAAATAGGGGGAGATTGAAAGGCATATGTCTAGGCCTATTTGTAAACACCGAGGATTCTACTCAACTTTAAATAATATGTAATAAGTAAATAATAAAAATCAAATGTCACAGGAATCTCAGAAGATTATATCTGTCAAAGAATGAAGATTAAAGTCATCTACAGACTTGAAGTTATTCTACACTGGAAGAAGTTCATTTATTTGATCAAGCCTCAGTGAAGTATTCAAGAAAGTGGATCTATTTAAAGTGACAGAGGTTTCAGAAGTGTGACGGAGAAAAGTACAGGTTACAGTCCTTGTTTAAATAGAAGGAGTAAAGAATCACAACTTAAAGTTAAAGATGAAGAACAACCATTAAAGTTAGTCGCTCATGAACCAGACAGTACATGGAGTGTCAACGTCATTCAGTGGAAGTTCGTCATTAATCTAAGTGGTTCTAAGAATTAGTTTAATTCTCTTTTAATATTATTCTATAAGATATTTAATTTAATCTATGAATTAATTCTTTCAGAATTAATTCATATATTAAATTAATCAATCTAGATCTTAAGTAATTTAATGTATAAATTAATTCTCAAGAATTAATTTATTTATGAAATTATTTGAGTCATTTATTTAATTGATTTAACAAATGAATTAATTCATTTGTTAAATCAATTAAAAGTAGAATTATTAAAATCAGTTTTATTTCCTAATTCTATTTACTACTTGTAGTACTATCTGTTTATTACTAGTAGTACTATCAGTGAGAGTACTACCGATAGTACTACCAGTACTAAAGGATAGTACTACCGAGAGTACTATTAATATTAATTGATAGTATTACTAATAGAAATGCAAGTGGAGTTTGGCGCGTGAGAAGCTGTCTGTTGACTTGGTTAAATATAAATGTTTGATCAAACAGGCAGAAGACAAGAATTCAATACAGAAGCAAAAGAACAGCTTATCATTTTTCTCTCTTCTGCATTAAACCGAAGCCAACTGCAAAGCTCAAATTTATTCTTGTAATAAATTCTAGCCATCAAAGTTATATCCAATCCACTAGAATTCAATTACTTGTATTGCTTTGACAATCTAGCGGATCATAATCCCTAGAATTATTATCGAACTACTTTTTAGTATTCGATCTTTTTATTACAAATATAGATAAATTCATGTCGAATTTATTCTAGATTTGTTTTAACAAGAACCTTGTAATCTGTGCACTGAATTGTAACACCCCTCAAGTTTAATAGAGTTTCTATTTAACTTGAATATTGTTTCAGTTTTTATTCCGCACTAATTTGTTCTAAACAGTTAAATCATTTAAAGGACAAATTCGATAAAACGGTATAGTTTGTATTCAACCCCCCCTTCTACAAACTTATCAGGACCTAACATGCAGCAAGCTTTATAGACTCTTAAAGACCGCAGACTCCGACAACCCACAGACTCTTGTATCAGTAGACTCTTCCTTGTATTCGAGTAACATCATCATCTTCATTCCTAACAATCTCCCCTATTTATGCTTTATATAATAAGGCATAAATCTTGTTTGATGATGTCAAAACCATATTAATATGTACAGAACTAGAATACAACAATATCAGAAGGCTTGATAAACTTCACTGATCATCTGGAATGGGAATTCTCTTGAAAGAAAGATTTCTGTTAAACGATTCATTTAACAGTGTATCTTCTGTTCTTGCCAATGCCTTGCCAATTTCTTCCTTAAGAAAAATCATATCAGAGTTAGCACACATGATTTGATAATGAAGTGCTCTGAACTGATCTAGCCTGTATTTAAATTTCTGCAAATGATCCAGATTCATAAAAGATAGTTCTCCTTCCATAGCTTGATAACCAACCTACTTTCCATGTTGATCTTGCTCAATTTCAAGAATATTGTACTCCATTTCTTTATCAGAACCATCTGGATCTACATACATAAGCTTGAATGAAGGAACACCAGTATGATACATTCTTTGATAAATCTTTTTGAGTTGTTCATCAATTTTGTTAAGCCAATTTCTTAAGACTGCATTCTAGCCTTGAGTAACTTCAGCTCTTTTCTCCAATAAGAATTTTACATAGGCAAGCTCCTTTTCCCTTTATGATAAATCAAGGTTTCTTGATCCATTCATCTTATCATTCCAGAAGATAAGAAGTATACAATGAATTCTTTTTTAATGTCCTTGTCCACCGTTCCTTTTCTTGATACATGTTTTTTTACTTTCACAGTCTTCAAAACAAGTTGAGCAGAAATCAGTCTATTAAAATGTTTCTGTGTAACTGACTCACCAACATAATCTGTCAATGGATGGGGATCAGCTACATGTTTGACTGCATTAGAAGTATCTACTCTAGTATGACCAAGTCCAGTTTTGATAATCGAAGAACGAGCCTGATTTCTCTGACTCATTATCCAATAAGTTGGTTCAACCTGCTTTTGAGTAGACCCTGTTTCAACAGTAGTCCCTGCCTTGACAAGAGGAATAGTATCTTGCAAATATATGGATTTTTGAATAAAACCCTCCTGCGGCTTAAATTGAAATTTCTGACCAACTACATGTGGAATAGTAGAACCTGGAGTTTCAATCTTCTTTGGTACTTGAGAAGTAGTAGATTGTACATCTTGTGACTTTTTCACTTCCTTCTCAAAACCTATCTTTTGCAAATCTATAGTGTAACAAACATTCAGATCAGTAACCAATTCATTTCTCAGCCTCAAACGTTCCATTTCAGTAGAAACATGTCTCTGTCTCTTAGAAGTTTCTCTAGTCTCTGATTGTCTAGACTCTGAAGACTTCCTCTTTATCTGTTGAGTCTGCAGTTGAATTGTACTTACTTGTTTTCCTTTCTGAGTGTGACAACTAGCATCATCATCACCATCACCATCCTTCTTCTTAGAAAGGCTTGTCTCTTTAGCATCATTTTTACAAGAAATTGCTTCAATTCTAGACTTGATCCTTCCACTCTTCCTCTTTTTGACATCAACAACAGGTGAAAGATATGGTGGTATGGTCAAAACATTTGTCATGTGTCCAAGCATATCCAGAATCAGAGCTTGATTGCTAAGAATAGTAGCCTGTTGATTTTCCAAAGAACTCAACCTAGTCTCCACTGACTCCTGATTAGAAACCAAAGTACCCAAAGAAGCTGTAGTATAATCTTGAATAGAAGTAACAGTCTTAGATAACTGTACTAGTTGTCCTTGAGTTTGTAAAATAGAGACATCCATGTCAGTGACTTCAGAATGAAGTGTACTCACAACAGCATGAATAGTATCCAAACTAGGAGTTTCATCAATATGAGTAGACTCAGCATGCTATTCAGCTTGTTGTCTGGAGATAGAAAGAGAAGCAAGATCAAAAACATCATGTTCAGAAATACAAAAAGTATTAAAGAAATCCCTGCTTGCTCTTGATTGATGTTGTAAAGCAATTCTGCCGGAATCAATTTTAGGCACTGCTGGTGAAGGTTGATCACCATCTGAATCAGAATCTGAGCTTGAAAAAGATCTGTCCGAGTGTCTTGGTGATAATAGATGATTTCTAAGACTTAGTCTCAATGGCGGATTTTTATCCAGAGCAGAAGACCTATCACTTCCTTGAATTTGAGAAATAATTGAGAAATTCACAGTAGGAATTCCCATGTTAAAAGTTTCCAATAAAGAAGTAGGCCATTGTTGTTGAAAATACAACACATCTGCATCCACAGTCTTAGCTACATTGGAGGTTTCTGTAACTTGTACAACTTCAGAAGAAACATTAACAGAGTCTAAAGGATAATCAAGATATAACACACCTGGTAGAGACTCTGAATGTTTAAGAACATCCTCCGAATGTGAAGTATAAGTAGAAGAACTAATAACAATAGCTGGAACTTCAACAGAGACTGACTCCTCCATAGAGTGATCAGGGTCTGAAGAATCAGGAAGTGCATCACTTAAAGGAAGTGCATCAATAGGAATACTTGAATCCACAACTACTTGTTCTTGATGTTGAGAAGATAAATCTTCTAGTCTTCGTTCTCTTCTTCTGTTGATTGAATCAGCCACCTTCTGTGCATAAGCTTTTTGTTGAACTTCTGGTTTTGCATTATGAACTTCCAAATATTGTTTTTCAAACATCTTCATAAGCTGAAATGTATCACTATCAATTCCAGTGTCAGCTTCCAGTTTGGCATCTCATGAGCTAGGGAAAAGTTGATCCCAGAAGCCAAATGTAGGCTGTTTACCTAATCTCTCAATCTCACCATGGGGTTGGGCACCCATGTTCTCGTGCTCACTAAGGTTTACTAAAACCTTATCACTCTCTACCTCTCTTTTTGCCTGGTCAGGAGCCAGCCTCTCAGTTTGTGGTTCAATGATCATCTTTTGAATATTTTCACTCAATTTGGGGACTGTACTCTCAGATCCTACAGAAAAATAGGGGGTAGAAAGAAGTTTTGTACCTGAAGCTTGTTGGTGGTGGGGATCCTCTTGAATTGTCTGAAGGCTAGAGGTTTCCACCAAAAGATGAGCATCACTAGACCCTAAACCCTTACACACTTCTGTCTTATCAGTGTCCAGTGGCTCCAGTACACCACCTTCAGAATCCTGCATTGATTCAGACACCCTCAGTAATACTTCATGAGGTGCCAAAATATTGACAGAATCATCATAAGGTGTTGTTGAATGAGACTCTCCCTCAAATGGAATAGACTCTGATAGAATTTGGCTTTGAATTTCTGCATTGACATCTATCATAGTCTGATCCACAATATCATCAGAATTCTCAACAATATGATCAGTCATCAGAAAAGGCCTTTCATCATGAACAATGACTCCACTATCACCCAACCTCTGACTAGGTGGTTCTTGTGTCTGTGAGTCTATCTGTTCACCTTTACTACTGTCCACCACTGGTGCAACAGTACCCTCTCTTGACTGCAAACCTCCTCCCAAATCCTCCAAAGTTGTACTCCTTGTAGATTCACTCCTTGAACTATCAGGATAAAGATATTTAGATCTGAACATTCTCCAGGAAACAGCTTAGAGAGCATGACAAAAGAGTAGTCAAACTTGGATTGGATCTCTTTCATAACATTTTTGTAATATGCATTCCTTAACTGATTCATTCTCAGCTCAAAAGTATTATAGATGAAAGTAAAAGTAGGAGGTCTAATCTTTTCTTTTAGAAAAGTGAGAACTTCCTGTGAATGAGAGATTGTCATTAACATAGCTCCAAGTGCTTGCTTATAAGAAATATTATCATCCCATATTGCATCATAGGTCAAAACTGGTTGTTGATCCTCCTCCTCAGTTTCAGCCTCAGCAACAGATCTTGATTCCCTCTTTTGCTTCTTCAAAGGTCTTGAAACCTGTTGATCTGGATCTGGTAATGTAACCATGGGTATGCTTTCATTTCTTTCATGTACAACATCCTCAACAATAGAGACAATAGATGGAGTAAAAAGATAGCTGTAGATATACTGAATAGCTAACTATTGAGAGATTTTGAGATCTATCATCAACTTTTGCCACACCTTTTTATGAGAACTAAGAAGTTGCAGAATCTTAGAGACTTTAAGATAAGATTGTTTATCCTGCACATGTTGCACTAAAGAATATAAAATAATGAGTGCATCATCAGAAGGTATAACTGTGTGCTGGATTATGTCCCTTACAATCTTCTTAGTCAATCATTCCCAAAATACCTCATCACCAGAGTCTGAAGATGAATGAGACTCTAGTTCAGTATTAGACCCTGGTAAGGTAGAAGCAATTGTTCTACCAGAGTCTGGTTCAGAAGGAACCATGGGAACCACCTGTGTATCTGGAACAACTGACTCAATATTTGTGTGTGAGGGTGTGAAATAAACTTTTCTATTCCCTTTACGTTGATACTGAGCAAAAGATTTAGCAGAGGTAGACTGATGTGCAGACACATGTGTTTCAGGCCTTGGGATAGGACTTTTTGCCAAAACTACAGTCTTTTGAGAGATAGTAGCTAGTTTCTGAGGTTTTCCCTTTTTAGAAACCATAGACTTTTGAGAGACCACATTTGCAGGATGATCAGAGGGTAAGATTGCCAATGAATCCTTCATTAAAGAAAGACCTTCAGCCACCTCATGCTCTGTGGGATTGGTTTCATCATCACTATCAAGATGCATTTTCAACCTTCTCCTTGTTACAATTGAAGCCTTTTTGAAATAGGTAATTTGGATTGTTTAGGCCTTTTGGTTGATGGTTGAACTGTGTTTGGGTTAGACATAGGGGGGTTCTCCATTGCTTGATCCTGTGCCCTAACACATCCAAACATTGGAGTATACACATCAGAATTAAAAGTGATGAGTTGTTGTTTCATTACCTCAGGGTAGACCATGTCAGGGAATGGAATACCTTCACCTTGAAGCCTTGCTTGTAGCTTGTTGTGCTCCCTAGTAAGATCCTTGAACAATCTAGGGTTCTAAACATGACAATCAACTGGTGTACTGTCATCCAGTTGGCTTCTTAAAGTAGGCACAAGGTGATGAAGGATCATCATCAAAAACCTATGGTAGTAGATTTTTGTGTTCTCCTTAGCCCGAACTTTGCTACTAATCTGTACAAGCAACAAATGTGCAATATCTATTGTCCTATTGGTTAGAAAACTGTACGCTATCTGACTAGTAATGGATGTAATTGCATCAAAACCGCTACATATGCCAGTAAAGGATTTAGCTATTTGATCAAAGAAGAAACTCCATTCTTTTCTCAAACAGTTTCTTTTAACAATACTGAAGTCATTTAAATCACCAATATAATTTAAAGACCTATACATCTGAATCAAGTCATCATCACTAGTATAAGAATCAAATTCAGACTTAACAGGTAATTCCAAAGCTTCATTCAGAACTGCAGTAGTAATTGCATATGTATGAGTTCCAAATTTGAAAGTAAGCTTACCATTCACATAGGAAGTTGATTCCCATGTTTTACAAACCGCTTCAAGAAGAAACTCAGGATTGCAAGTTAATGCAAAATTTAGAGGACCCTGAGTTAAGAAGTCCATCATTGGGTGAAAATCTTCATGTGCCTTGTCCTTTGCATGTATAGCAGCAACATGATTTGTAGTCATAAACTCAAAATCACCAAAGACAAAAGCAATTGATTTTGGACCTCTCAGCATTGTAGAAACAACCATTTATGTGAATTTGGGAATTAGGTTCGAAGAGATAGAGCTCTGTGTATGTATATATAATGTGCACTTTTGATAAAACTTGTAAGAAATCAAAGGTATGATTAGCACAATATATGAATTAAGCAACTTGCTCGATAATGGTGCTAAAAATCAACAACTACCTGTAATAGTGGGTTAAGAAAGAGAAATAACCGTTAAATCAGGTAACACTTCCAATTGTGCAAGTTCAGAGTCTATAAATCCCTAAGAATTCGAACAGTCCTATCTAATGATACTTGACTTACCAGAGTCTATAAACTAATTACACACGCGTGTAAAAAGTATTAACAGACTTAAAATTGAAACAAGAAAAATTAGGAATTAAAAACATATAACCCCTTTTTAATTTTCTTGCTACTTCTCAATGCAAAGTAATAATAAGAAATTGAAAAGACTCCTCGAGACTTTCCAAAACCCTGCATTGCTTCGAGTTTCTCTATAAAACTAAGAGAAATCATCAGTCTCTTCCATTCTTACCTTCTCTTTTCCATAGAAAAATATCTTACCAAAAATTTCTCCATGACTGCAAATAATCTTCCAAATGAACAAGTTCAAGAGTTCAATGCTCTTGACTACGAAGAACAGATAGCTCATGTGTTCCAAGAGTTTGACCAAGCTCTAGCAGAGGAAGAAGAAGAGGCTATTCCACAGCCTGTTCAAGAGGTTCCTCAACAGGATGACCCTCTTGATGATGTGATGAATTTTCTCCTTCTTCACTTTTAGCATGAGCATCCAGAGCTTGCTGACCTTGATGAGGATGAATTACTTGATCTCCTCATTCAAGAAGAGGAGGAGGAGATGGAGAGAGAGAGAGAGAGAGAGAAAGAGAAGAAGGAGCTCGATGCATGTGTTCCCTGTAAAGTGCAGGCATGTAAGAGGAAAAGAGATGAGGATGAAGATCCACCATCTACAGGATGCCAATTGATTGAGTGTCCTGCTTCTCTTCTTGCTTTCTGATTACATGGCCTGAAGATGTCAAGAGAATCTTGTGCTTTTGGTACATAAAAATCCTCCAATCCAACACTATACCTGATGGACTGTGAAGCTGCTCAGATTGGTGCTTGGATGGAATGGTTGTTCTCTCTGACATTCAAGTTCCAACTCAACCATGACGGGAGCTTCAAGCTTATCTGCAGGGCACTTCTAATATTTATCTTTTAGTACAAAGTAGCATATAAAAAGCCATGTAATTTCCTTCTCTTTGTAATGAATTTTCAAGAATTAATGAAATTATGATTTTCTATATTGCTGTCTTTGTATGTCTTGCAAAATTCATTAGTAATACAACTGCAAAATATTTACTTTATATTGTATAGACTCTGTAAAATTAAAAGATGTAAGCAAACATGCATAAATTCGAAGTACTTAATCAGAGACTAAGTATAAGAGTCTAACCTATTTCAGAGTCTATAAGTAGTTTATTACATAATCTCAAGGTAAAAATTGAATTCAGTCAAGCATATAACATTAACACATAGATTAAGAACACATCAAAATCTATAACTAGAATTCAATACCTTGCTGCAAAAGATCTAACATACATTTAAAAATTTAACATTCCTAACTCACCAACCAGTTTGACAAATGTAGCTTCATCAAGTTTATTTCTGAAGACCCATTTTGCACCAATAATTAATCTTCCCTTTGGTCTTGGTACAAGTTCCCAGACTTTGTTTCTTTCAAATTGATTTAATTCTTCCTGCATTGCAATTATCCAATCAGGATCTTCCAAAGCTTCTTCCACTTTCTTTGGTTCAATTTTTGAAAGAAAACAGCTATGAAGACATTCATTCTGAGTAGCCCTCCTAGTCGGAACTCCTTTGGTTGGATCACCAATAATTAGGTCTTCAGTATGATCTTTAGTCCATTTTCTTGCTGAGGGAAGATTTGTTCTTTATGACTCTCCCCCTAAGTGTATGGAGTCCTCCTCCATTTGAGAAGCACTTTCAAAAAAAATTCTACTGGTTTCTCCCCATGAGCCTTGCAATCTTATATTCTCAGTTGCTGAAGAGTTAGAATCTGTAGTAGACTCTGAAGATCTAGACCCTGAATGTCTAGAACTAGTATGTGGAGTGCTTGTCGATCCATTTTCAAAATTCTCCCCCTGAGTTGAATACCCTGGTTGAGAACTTATAATTGGATGCTGCATTCTATCTTCCTCTTCACTTGTGTCATCAAACACATCCTTCATATTTTCAAACTGTAGTAGTTCTTGACTTTGTTCAGAATGGAGTTCAACTTGCTTATTGTCATCAAAAGCAACATGAATTGACTCCATTACAGTTTGAGTTTTCATATTGTAAACTCTGAAGGCCTTTGATGAGGAAGTATATCCAAGAAAAATAGCTTCATCTGCCTTGGCTTCAAACTTTGCAAGTTTCTCAGGATGAACCTTGAGGACAAAACACTTGCATCCAAAGATGTGAAAATGTTTCACACTTGGCTTCTTGTTCTTGATCATCTCATAGGGTGTCTTTCCATGTTTGTTAACTAGTGTGCAATTTTGAACAAAACATGTAGTGTTAACAGCTTCAGCCCAGAAATAAGTTGGAAGCTTTGAATCAGCTAACAGTGTTCTCGCTGCTTCTATGAGAGTTCTATTCTTTCTTTCTACAACACCATTTTGCTGAGGAGACCCTGGTGCTGAGAATTGTTGTAAAATTCCCTCCTCTCTGCAGTAGGAGTCTATTTCAGTATTTTTGAACTCATTGCCATTTTCACTTCTGAGAATCTTCGCCTTGAACTCAGAATTCTTTTCTATGAGTGTAATGAGGTCAAAAATGAGTTGCAGAGTTTCACTTTTATTAGCCAGGAAATATGTCCATGTGAATCTTGTATAGTCATCAACTACCACAAGTGTAAATTTCTTCTTGTTGATTGACATGATGTTCACTGGATCAAAGAGATCAAGATGCAGCAAATGAAAGGGCTCTGAGATTGAATTCTCAGTTTTACTTTTGAAGGAGATCTGTAACACCCCCAGATTCAGGGTCAAGAATCTGGGTTGTCACGCTCCATCAATTATACAATGCCTGCATTACTTACAACATTCTAGTAATACAACTCCAAAGACCCCAATCACTTACGCACACACACAAGTTATAGCCTTAAAAATGAGCAACAAAAGTTACATTTGTTATTACAATCTCAAATGTACTATCCAGGATCTCATCTATCATTTACAACCTCTACCTGAAGTTAAAATAATAGGACTCACAATTCTATACAAGGTTTAATAATACAAACCTAATCGAAAACAACTCTTACTAAATCGAGCTGCAACTATTCTGCTAACTCCGGCAGTATCCATCTTGCTGAACTAACTCAAGGGTGGTCTCTCCATAATTCCCTTGCTCTCGTAACACGAGGTGAATCGGCAATGTTTTCTTCATGCTGAAAGTATTAATAAAGCAAGAATGAGCTAATAGTGCTCAGCAAGAAATCTATCCCAGTTTAAACCTTTAAACCTTTTAGGGAGATAATCCATAAGGGATCAAAGCGTTTATCACTACTAGGGTCTAACCCCAAAATAGTATACCATTAAAATACCGTATGACTTATAATCATACTCATATACTCTTGGTAATCATTTGGAAATCCTTGGTATCAATATGATGAACCAAGTCTCAAACATATCTTTTTAAAATAGATATTAATATTGGAATCAAGGCTTAAAGCCTATCCATTGATTCAAAATACTATACAGTTCAATATACTGTATAACCACATGCTACGCATTAAACGAATAGAATACTAGCATAACATAAAAGATGAAGTTACAAGGATTTATTGTAACTACAGTTTAATAACAACAATTACCCAATCACTCTTTCAACAATCAACATCAGCCTCCAAGCTGTTTCAATATCAATCAATCTTAACAGTTCAATCTGTTGTAGAGATAACACAATTAGTTACTCTAATTATTAACAGCATTTATCTGAAACAATTCACTTTTAAAACATTTTCATTATTATCTTATCCGAGGGACTGGGACTTTCAAGCCACTGGATATGATTAAACGATGATCAGTCGCTTCAATCATGTCCTTCCGAGGGACCTTTTTACTACTAGTAGATGGACAAGAACACTTTTCGAACCTGACCATGACAAGAACACTTTTCGAACTTGTCTTGATGATGCAAGAACACTTTTCGAACTTGTCAATCATCCTTTGGCTGCACATGGGCCAGAAATAAAATGGCTGGACCGACTAGATACGGTCACTTACGCCGGATTACCGCATATCCGGTATTTTCAATCCGCAGTAACGACATTCAAGTCGACCACAATCTAGTTGCAATAGTACACTGACCAATCTGGTCACATCTGCTAGGGCATCATATACAATGATCCCTGCACTAACAAGCCCCATTAATAACAGGAAAAATCTTTACTCATATAATGTTCGAAGGAACAATCTTCGAACTATGATAACTATTATCAACAAAATACTTAGTTCATCTCCGTATCATTCATTTGAGTCCACTTCACTTAATTACACTCCCCTATTCTAGGGATTCACAAGTCCTTATAAATATATATTACTTAGGGTAGCCATGCCTACCTCATAATATTCCTCAACTCATATTTAGTTTATGCATATATATATATATATATATATATATATATATATATATATATATATAAGTATATACACTTTATCACGAGCATTAATACAGCTTAGAATATCCTTCGTAAATATTGAAGGTCAAGGATTAACTCTAAATAATATAACTCATTTTAAAACGGGTTAAAAGTATTTAGTAAATAATCAAATAATATTTATTAAATAAATAAACTTTAAATGAATATTCAAAAATAATATTAATTAAATAAATAGATTGAATGAATATTCAAAATAATATTCATTAATTAACTAAGGATTCAATGAATATTCAACATAATATTCATTACATAAATAATGACTGAATGAATATTCAAAATAATATTCATTAAATAAATAAAGATTAAATGAATATTCAAAATAATATTCATCGAATAAATAATCATAAAGCAAGTATCACAATATACTTTCGAAAACAGTTATGCCTTCCATTAGCATATATAACAGAAATAGTATTCAAATAGTATTTCTCGACTGAGATAATACTCAAATAACATTCCTTGAAAGATATAGTAATCTGCCGATGGAATCCCTCCGGGTTTCCACGGCTATCTACATATCTCAAAATACCGACTCCCGATCTAGAGTCGAAAACAATGAATTTGCTCTTATGTTTAGAGCTACCAGGTAAACCGGTTCATAACTACTTAACTCACAAGATTTTATATAACCAAAGGTCAAATCCATTTCAACAATTTTATATCGTCACATCTATATACGACGTGAGGTTTGAAAACGTGCATCTATCATATGCACATTATCATAATATTGTACTTTAAAATACAGCATGGGATGAGAAAACTTGCCTCGGATCCTTGGTTGTTAGGGGTTCAAGAACTTGCCGCAAATCTATAAACAAAGAAATACTCGATCAGTCCCCTAACGTAATCATTCGCTCATAACACTCATTTAAAGTCAACTATATGTTAAACACATCATGTAGTCACGTTATTCCTCAACAAGGTTCGTATTTTAATCGACTCGAAATACTCCTTTTATCTTAGTCGCAATGGTTGGTCAAAGTAGTACTCTAGAGTTGACATTTCATAAAGTTACTATTACGCGACTCGTACTCTAACACTTTTAATAAATCCAAAAACTCGTATTTAAATACGAGACCACTTCTAAAATCATCTTGAGTATTTTTAATATTTATCATAAAAGTTTTGATCTCAAAACAGGGGTTTAACTTGGCGAAATGTATTTTCAAACTTGGATGAGCTACGGAAAGTTACTATTCGCACGTCTTTCACTAAAACGCTCATATCTCCTTAACTGTTAGTCGAAATGACACACCGTTTTCGCGTGCGCGATCTAGGGAAAGCATAGAACAAAATGCTTGAACATGTTTTTCTGCCCAAGGGGGTGAAATCCCGAGAGCAGCAGATTTGTTTGGCAGTGAAGTGCAGAACCACTTATTCCTCGTGCAGCTTTGGTTCCGACATTTTTATAAAATTGAAATATTATCTTTTTAACCCGAAACCTTCTCGATTTACTTACTAACTGTCCATGTTAGTATCCATTTTAATATCATATCCTAATTCCATTTTTAAGGGGCTTGATCATATTCTCAAAGTTCATATAGTGAACCACTTGGTTTCCCGAAACCACTTGTACTAAAACGGGTGTTTCTCCTAAACCGTAAATCGAAACGATGCGATTCTTTCGCCAAAACAAACTACACAACAAGACCTACATGATCATGGTCAGTTAGGGTTGCTTCCATGTCATGGGTTTACCCGAGGTTTCTGCCTAAACTATCTAATGAAAATTCGACATGGTAACGACACTAATTCATGATTCCCGTGTTTTAAACACTCAAATCAACCACCAATCAACAACCAATCAACCAAGACATCAATCCATCATTATAAACTCAAGGTCAGTCCATAAAATTTATTAGAACATTACCAACATCAACTCATAACCATTAACCATCAAGGTTTAGCCATTTATAACCCAAACTCCAAGAACTAACACATGCTTAAACATAACTTAACTTAAGCTTAAAACTCAAAGTAAATCAAAAGGGTGGATGGTGTTCATACCTTTCTTGAAGTCTTAAAATAATAACAAAAGCTTGTAAGCCTTAAGGGAGCCTTGATCTATCCTTACCATCCTTAAACTCATAAAAGAAATCAAGAAAACAAGTTAGTATATTCTCGGAGTTACTATTCACCCGAACTTTGAGCAAGGATTTGAGAATGCTATACTAATTGGATGGCCATGAAATTTTGAACGTACCTTGCCTATGCCATGAGGAAGCTTTGGTAAAAATATGGCGATTTTAGGATGAGTAAATTGGAGTTCTGAAATTTTCTTTCCACCATGGTCAAGCTGGGCAGAATTTTGGAGAAATGAAAGAGATGGTTACTTTCTTGCTTTTTCTTTTCATTTCTTTTGTCTAAATAATGCTAAATTGGATGCATCCATTTTGTGTGGTCTATAATTGTTTTGGTCATCCAATTTTTTGTGGTTGTAAGCAAGTTTGGTCATCAATGACACATGCCATAAAAATTGTGGTTGTGGTGAAAGTGGTGACAAGGTGGTGATTCACCACTTTGTCATCACCTTGTCGTCACCCATGTCATCCCCCTGCGTCATGCTTATGTCATCATTTGTATCCTCAATCCTCTTATATATTGCACTTGATGATCTCATATGATACTTCCCCTTCGGTTAAGGTTTAATCCATAATTAGCTACGCTTTTGTTTCGCGATAGTCTCAGGTGATTTCAAAAACGTTTCTCAGTACCAAAGCTAGGGGATACTTCCTTGATCTTTCCATTACCTTGGTTTAATATATGATCCTAGATTTCTCTCCTTGGCTTAAGGTATGATCATGGATTTCTCATCCTACACACTTTCTCAAAACGATCAAATCAATTCCCCCTTGATTGTCCGATGAATAGTGATCAAAATTTAAAGTTGGAATCTCCTGATTCTGATCGCGTTTACATTCTCTTATTTTCCTTATACATCAATAATATAACCTCGAAACATTCATTCCATGTCTTCTATACAGTGTGGTCTGAAAAATTTTCCATCAGCAAATTTACTATTCATCAACATTTACTATTCATCAATTTTTTTTTAACTAAGTCCAAAATTTGGGGTTATTACAAGATCTTTCTCTGCTTTCCTAGCTGACATGCATCATACAGTCCATCTTGCACAAAAGCAGTATTTGGAAGACCTCTCACCCGGTCATGATTAGCTAAGTAATTTAACTTCTTAAAGTTAAGGTGAGATAACCTTTTGTACCATTTCCAGCTTTCTTCAGTAGATGCCTTACTAAAAAGACATTTGATTTCTCCTCCTGGTGAGTCATGTAAGCTGGTTTCATATATATTTCCTTGTCTTCTCGCAGTTAACACAGTATTTCCATTTTCCTTGTTGGTTACTCTGCAAGCTTCACTGTCAAATGTAGAGATATACCCTTTATCACTGAGTTGACTTGTGCTGATGAGTGAATGTTTCAGCCCTTCATCCAATGCTATGTTTTCAATGATGATATTTCCCAGTACAATTGAGCCATATCCCAGAGTGTCTCCTTTGTTGCCATCTCCAAAAGAAACTTCTGGACCAGCTTTCTTCACAAAATCTGTTAGTAGGGCCTTCTTCCCAGTCATATGTCCTGAGCATCCACTATCAAGTATAAAAGTGTGCTTCTTCTTGGTGCCCTTTTCATTTGCTGGTTTCTTTGGTGAAGATGGTTTGTCAGTAGAGATAACCATTAATGCAATATTTTCATAATCAAACTCATCTTCAGAATCACTTGAGTCAGCCCAATCCTTTTCTGTCACCATGAGAGCTTTTCCACTTCCATCTTGTCTGCTATTTGGCTTCCTACATTCTCCAGTAAATTGTCCAACAATGCCACAGTTAAAGCATTTTACTTTGGACTTGTCAATCTTGACAATTGACTTTTTGCTGCTCTCTTGCTTCTTGCTTTCTTTTCTGGATGATGGTCTCTTGCCGAATCTTCTTTTATTGAACCTTCCTTTCCTGAAGGTTTTGGCGAAGAGACCCATAAGATTTTCCATATATGCTTCTGAGTCACTGTTATCAGAGTCTGACTCATTAGATTCTGATTCCTGAATCATCTTCTCCTTCTGCTTCTTTGAACTTTTGCTAGATGATTCTTCTTCTAAATTCTTCAGCAGTTTGTCTTTTTCCTGTTGAATGGAGAGTGTGATGCTTCTATTCTTGCCTTCATCTCTTTGTTCCAACTATTGCTTATTTAGCTCCCAGTTTCTCAGTTTCCCAAAGATCTCTTCCAATGTTATCTCATCCATATCATTGGCTTCTTCAATAGCAGATATCTTTTCACTATAGTATCCAGATAGAGACTTCATAAACTTGGCATTCATGTCTTCTTTATCATAATACTTTTCATGAATAGCCATATCATTAATCAGCTTGGTGAATCTGTCATAAGTTTCCACCAAAGTCTCGCCACTTTTAGAAGCAAAGTGTTCATATTCCTGGATCAGCAAAGCCCTGTAATTCTTTCTCACAGGCTTGGTACCTTCACAATGCACCCTTAGCTTGTCCCACATCTCTTTTGCTGTTGTGCATGAGAGAACATAATTTGTGAGAACAATGTCAAGACTATTAAATAATATATTCCTTACCTTTGCATCCTTGAGTATACTGGCTTTATCTTCAGCAGACCAATCACCCTTTGGCTTGTTGATTGTGCGATCTCCTACAACTTTTCCTTCTTCATTCGTTGTAGCAACCACCTTTGTTGGGATGAATGGTCCATCATTGATTCTGTCAAGATAATCAGGATCAGTAGCCTCAAGATGATGCAACATCTTGACTCTCCAGTGACTATATTCACCCCTCTTGAGTATGAGGATTTTTGTATTGCCATCTTTGTATCCAAACATGTTTTTGATCTTCTTGATTCGAACTTAATCAAACCTGCTCTGATACCACTTGTTATACCAAAACTACTTGTAGAAAGGGGGGTTTGAATACAAGTAGTACTAATATGTCTATTTTTTTTATTTTTCTTGTTTGATAAACAAAATAGTAAATATGCGGAATTGAAAGAACACAAAACAAAGATGCTGCAACGATGAGTTATATTGAATAACCAAAGTTACAAACTCTAACAAGGATGTACAAATATTCTTAGCAGCTACGTTCTGTAAACAATGTTACAACTGCAAACTCTCAATGTAAAAACCTAATACAAGCTTAAGGTTTCGACACACACGTTCACATATTACAATGTAGAATGAGAGTATTTATACAATTTTCCTATCAACAAAAACAACAAGTAAATCAGTCTTGTAAATCATGAGATTATGTCTCATCTGTTTTTGGTTGACAGCTTCGATAATCCAGCTCTTTTGATAAGATCAAATCATCTTCTGATTCTTGATAAGGATTTGAGTTTATCCAGTGATCTATCTTCAAAGATAATAGAAATTTCCGTAATCTGCAGCAAGCTTTATAGACTCTTAAAGACCGCAGACTCCAACAACTCACAGACTCTTATCAAGTACTCTTGTATCAGTAGACTCTTCCTTGTATTCGAGTAACATCATCATCTTCATTCCTAACAGACCGGTTTGACTAAAGATTCTGTATAACATTAATTTTTATAATTTTAAATTTAATTTTTCCTTCAAATTCAAATACATAAAATATATTAACTGTTTCATATGATAGTAGGAATTTTAAAAGAAAAAAAGTACATTTATACTATTATATAATAGACAGAACATTAAAAATTTTGTTGGTAATCTAGTCCTCCATAGTTTGGTCACTAAATTCACAACCGTTAGATCTTTTCAATCCAATCGATGAGAACCGTTAGATAAAATACTAAAAAATATTATATAGACTACCTTTTATAATTTTTTAACTAAAATTCCTCTTTTTATAACAACATAACGAGTAATTTTATTCAAGAAAATAAAATAATTATATTATAACTACTAATAAATAACTAATTACTATTTTTAGATAAAAAAAAACTACATTTTCTACTTTTTCTAACTAAAATCTCTCACATCTAAAAACATTGTTTTTTCTATTTTTTCTAACTTAAACTTTTCATTTTCCAAAAATATTACGGACAATTATATTTTTCAACAATAACATGTTACATTTTATATTCTTCCTCACTTAAGCCCCTTCTTTCCAAAATTATCACGAGCAAACCTTTATTTATTTATTAACAATCTATTTTAATACGTTTAATTATTAAAAGAAATTACTTATTATAACATACTTACTTATTAGCTAAAGCACATTACTTTTTCTAATTTTTTCTAACAAAATTCTATCCTTTACCAAAAATATCATGTACAATTATCTTTTTTAACTAAAAAATGCATGTCAACTTCTCTATTTTTCTTTACAAAAATCCCTTCATTTCCAAATATACCACGTGCAATTTTTTTTTTTAAAAATTTTATAATCTAGTTTAATGTTTTTAATTATTTAAAAATATTACCTACTTTATCATACCCACTTATTTTTTTAACAAAATAATTAATAAAATATTAAAACATAAATAATAAAATAATAACTATTAAAAATAATCCGTGTGATGTACGGATTTTATAATTTGTGAACATTAGTCCTGAACTTAGTATTTTACATCTTCTTTTTCGGTGATTTTTATGTAAGAGAATAGTTCTCCTAAACACGTACTCACCTAAGTTAAATGAGTATAAAGCGATTTTTCATATAAATGCATGAAGGTATTTTTGTAATCGCAGGATTTAATTATAAATTTCCAAATTTATAATTATGTCATTAAAAATGTACTACATATTCGAACAAATTGCCTAAATACATACTTAGGGGCAAATATGCCAATGGGGGAATAGAAGATGGAGGAAATGTCCTTGCCAACTCCTTCGAGGAATCCCAGAAATTTATTTATTCCTCAATGTCAAATGAAGAAGAAATAATGTAATCACATTAGCAGCCATGGGAAGAAACTTAAAAGCAACCGATCGACATCAGCTCATCCGTTTAATCATGTAACCGAAAGAATTCAAGCACACAAACACAATTATTTGAAATAAGTCGAGGTTTATAATTAGAATTGAAAGAACTTTACACATGTTGTGCAAAGCATAAATCGTTAATTAAGCATCACTAATAGAACTTCACAACTAACCTAGTAATAGAAAAGACAAAAAATAGGAGTACTTTGTAAAACAATACGTAGCTACAGTTGCTTTTCCTCAGCGTACTCAAGTCCTTCGATTGAAAGAAAGCTCTCCATGTGTTCGAAAACTCTTACTAAGCTTTCAGATGAAACTCCAATGTATTTGGTCTCTTTCTTCTTCCTGTAATCATACAACAATACTTCCCCACAGTCTGTCTGTCCAACAAATTGACCACTCGAATACAAAAACACCCAATCAATCTTCCAACTAGTATTGAAAGTAAGCACTTTGTTCCAAAACACCTCACCAAAAACTACTTCCACAGTCCATAGACTAGTATCCTTACGAATTGATCCTTCACCATTAGACTCAAAGATCATCGCAACTGAACCTTTAAATTCTAAAACATGTGATTTGTCATGTAACTTGCTTTCTTGCATAAATCGCCAGAAGGGAATCAGTCCAAATATTTCAGTATGCAAATCAAATGTTACTATCTTATTTATACCTTTCAAATGCAGTACTCCATCTACAATCGGACCATGTACTAATATAGGACAAGAGGAGAACCATCCAATTTTGGGTAATGTCGTAGAATCAATCTCAATCTCCCTCCAAGAGTTGGCATTCAAAGTATACAAATACACGGATAGTAAATTCATATATCTTGAATCACGTTCTAAAAGATATGTAATCTTTAAAACCTTAAAATCATGTGAAACACAATCAAATCCAAATGCTACATAAACTTTGCGCTGTACCGAATTATAATAAGGATTATACGGTGGCTGTGCATGCCTAATAAAAATGATAGGTAGTCTTTTAGACATCCTAGTTAACGGATTCAATAGATATATGTCATCACCAATATTAGATTCATATAAACAAACAATACCATTAGATGAGCTAACGAATTCCATACCATCAAAAGGTGAAGGCAAGTGGAGATCCACGAAACCCTTACCAGAACTACCGTAGACAAGGCTAGCGGCACTACAGTTGTGATATCCCTTTTTTTCCACGTTAGTAATCAACAGAATAGAGGGATTTTTAAGAGAATTGGTGTGATGAGATTCGATAAATTTGTTGTCTATAATAATGGAATGCCATAACTTGCAAACGAATTTGAATCTGAAAAGTGATGTACCCTTTGTCCATGAGAGTATTTTGAATATGACTTCTTCAGGAAAATAACGGCCGGCCTCTGGCCTTTTTGTCGCCATTGCTTTGAGGGTGCCGGAATCGAAACCCTAGTTTTTTTTTATGTAAAGAAATTTGTACGAGTATCATTTTTGTATACGGCACTCCATTATTATCTTCCAATTCAAACAAATACATTTTTAATAGTAATATATTATTTTTAAAAATGTTTTTTCAGATATAGGGTCAGTTTCAAATTAAAACTTTGTTCTGATTTAGAACTTAAAAATGATATAAGTCTTAGGGTCAGGTTCAAATTAAAATTTTGTTCTGATTTAGAACTTAGAAATGATATAAGTCTTAGATTTGTACCTAATCAATGACTTATTTTGAAGCATTCTACTACAGTACATGATAGATGTCATTCTACTACGGTACACAAACTTTTTCTTATATATTTTAAGATGCAATGTTCTTCTGCGCAATATCGAGTTTTCCTAATAAATTACATGTTATATTTGTAAAATAAATTAATTTTTAGCATGATACCATATTACTCTCATTTTTATAAAATTTAAATAAAAAATTATAATAAAAAAATATAATTAATAATAAAATAGAATAGTATTTTCTGCATAAGTACATGGATAAGTTCTAAGAATTCTAATTATAAGAGCTTATATGTGGAACCTGATCTTTCAGCTAAATTGTTAAAAACGTTAAACATAAGGCATATGCTCTGGAGATAACTCTACCACTACAACAAAACAGGGCATTTACGACGGCCAACTTACGACGGAAAAAAAGCGCGCCTAATTTACGACAGAATCAAGCAAACCGTCGTAATTACTTACGACGGAAAGAAAATCCGTCGCAAGTTTATTATTTTAATAATAAATTTTCACATCAGCGAAATAAAAAGGAGGGAAAGTAGCGCGCCAAGAAAAACGACGTCGTATTAATTTACGACGGATTACTTCTTCCGTCTCTTAGCACGAGATGTGGTGGAAGGACACTGCTCGCTACCTGCAGACCATCCAATTACTAGAGAGACGCGACATGCCATTATCCAGGTCGCGGTCGATGTGCTAAACAATATATATAAGACGGATGGATCGGGATCAACTAAGGTAAAACATCTTATTAGTACTTTTTTTTCCACTACTAAATGAATTGGAGCCTTTTGATTATATTTTTTTTATCTTTGATAGTTTATGCACTATAAGAAAAAGGGGCAATTATGACGGAAAACTTATGACGGAATTTTGGGCGCGCCTAACTTACGACGGAAATGACAATTTCGTCACAAATACTTATGACGAAAAAATAATTTCGTCGCAAGTTCAATATTTTATTATTTTTTCGTAATTAGATTTAATTATAAAATGAATAAATTGTGTGTGGGGGAAAACGACGTCGTTTTCAAATTGAATATACGACGATATTTTCGTCGTAAGTATACTTACGACGGAATCTTAAATTCCGTCATAAGTTTAAATTACGACGGATTTGTTATTCCGTCGGAAGTTTAATATTTTATTATTTTTTCGTAATTAGATTTAATTAAAAAATGAATAAATTTTAAGTAGCAGAAAACGACGTCGTTTACAAATTGAATATACGACGAAAATTTCGTCGTAAGTATACTTACGACGGAAATTTCGTCATAAGTATACTTATGACGGAAGTTTGTTTTTGTCGTAAGTATACTTACGACGGAAATTTCGTCATAAGTATACTTATGACGGAAGATAGTTCTGTCGTAACTTAGCCGGTATAAAATTCACCTCCCATTTCTTATCCTATTATTAGTTTTAAAAAATTAGTCGTTTAAAATAATATTTTTAAATAAATATACGACGATTTTTCCGTCATAAAAGAGTTGTTGGGGTGGTAAATTCAAAAATTTCCCAAAAACATTTGGCGGTAAATTAAAAATTTGCCCAAAAAAATAGGCGGGAAATTCAAATTTTTGGAGTCCAATAACTTATGACGGATTCCGTCGTAAGTTAACACATGTTTTTTTCGTGTTTCAATTTTTTTAAAAATATTTCTCGATGATCTAACTCTATGGATATCAAGAGTTATATGTTTGAGTGATATTCCAAAAATATTAGAAAAAAACAATTTATTTTTTTCGAGATTATAGTAGTCAACTAGTGATTTGACTATTACTTCTAACTAGTGTTTAGTCCAGGATTGGTGTTTTAATTTATTTTTGAAAATGTTTTTCAATGATTCAACCATATGGATGTCAAGATCCCCCGATTTAATTAAAAAATAATATTAAAAAAGGTGGACCCCACAGAAAAAAGTGGGCCCCATTAATTTTTCTAATTTTTAACCCTAAACCCTAAACCCGAACCCTAAACTCGAATAATTTTTTAATTGATTTATTCGACGATCCAACCGTACGGATGTTAATCGGTACTCATTCTAGTGTTGGGAAAAAATAATCAAAAAATAACAAGGTCCGGTTGTGCCGCATATTTTCAAAAACGTTGGAACACTACTACTTTTGGGAACGGGACATGTGTCAGATTCACTGAATATTTTTTTTAAATGATTTCTTCGACGATCCAACCGTACGGATGTTAATCAGTACTCATTATAGTGTTGGGAAAAAATAATCAAAAAATAACAAGGTCCGGTTGTGCCGCATCTTTTCAAAAACGTTGTAACACTACTACTTTTGGGAACGGGACATGGGTCAGATTCACTGAATATTTTTTTTAAATGATTTCTTCGACGATCCAACCGTACGGATGTTAATCAGTACTCATTATAGTGTTGGGAAAAAATAATCAAAAAATAACAAGGTCCGGTTGTGCCGCATCTTTTCAAAAACGTTGGAACACTACTACTTTTGGGAACGGGACATGGGTCAGATTCACTGAATATTTTTTTTAAATGATTTCTTCGACGATCCAACCGTACGGATGTTAATCAGTACTCATTATAGTATTGGGAAAAAATAATCAAAAAATAACAAGGTCCGGTTGTGCCGCATCTTTTCAAAAACGTTGGAACACTACTACTTTTGGGAACGGGACATGTGTCAGATTCACTGAATATTTTTTTTAAATGATTTCTTCGACGATCCAACCGTACGGATGTTAATCAGTACTCATTATAGTGTTGGGAAAAAATAATCAAAAAATAACAAGGTCCGGTTGTGCCGCATCTTTTCAAAAACGTTGGAACACTACTACTTTTGGGAACGGGACATGTGTCAGATTCACTGAATATTTTTTTTAAATGATTTATTCGACGATCCAACCGTACGGATGTTAATCGGTACTCATTCTAGTGTTGGGAAAAAATAATCAAAAAATAACAAGGTCCGGTTGTGCCGCATCTTTTCAAAAATAAATTTAATTGTAAAATGAATTATTTTTTCTAGCGGTGAACTTACGACGAAAAATCCGTCGTAATTTCGTTTAGGGGTCAACTTACGACGGAATGTTCGTCGTAAATTCATTTATTGTAATTAAATTTAATTGTAAAATGAATTATTTTTTCTAGCGGTGAACTTACGACGGAAAATCCGTCGTAAATTCGTTTAGGGGTCAACTTACGACGGATTCCGTCGTAAGTTGTCAGGCGGCAAATTCACCTTTTCATCTAAAAATAGGCGGCAGATTCAAATTTTCATTAAAAAATAAGCGGTAAATAACTTACGACGAAATCCGTCGCAAGTTTATTATTTTAATAATAAATTTTCACATCAGCGAAATAAATTTAATTGTAAAATGAATTATTTTTTCTAGCGGTGAACTTATGACGAAAAATCCGTCGTAATTTCGGTACAACGAGCATATAATTTTTTTTAATCTTTTATTAGTCCAACCAAATTAATTTTTTATTTTTCGAAAATTTTAGAATATCATTAAATTTGATATATCTTGACGTTCGTACGGTTCGATCGTCGAGAAATATATTTTAAAAAATAGAAACAATAATACGGGACAGAGCACTAGTTGCGAGTACTAGTCAATATAGTAGTGATCTATTAAGATCCAACCAAATTAATTTTTTATTTTTTGAAAATTTGGGAATATCAACAAATTAGATAT
The DNA here is from genome assembly GCA_030848705.1 of Heracleum sosnowskyi. Taxonomy (NCBI): domain Eukaryota; kingdom Viridiplantae; phylum Streptophyta; class Magnoliopsida; order Apiales; family Apiaceae; genus Heracleum; species Heracleum sosnowskyi. Next base: position 20,027,283 of record CM061237.1, read on the forward strand.
ATCTTGACATTCGTACGGTTCGATCGTCGAGTAATATATTTTAAAAAATAGAAACAATAATATGGGACACAGCACAAGTTACGAGTACTAGTCAATATAGTAGTGATCTACTAAGATCTCCAAACAAATTAATTTTTTATTTTTTGAAAATTTCGGAATATAATTAAATTAGATATATATTGACATTCGCACGGTTCGATCGTCGAGTAATAAATTTTAAAAAATAGAAACAATAATATGGGACACAACACAAGTTACGAGTACTAGTCAATATAGTAGTGATCTACTAAGATCTCCAACCAAATTAATTTTTTATTTTTTTAAAACTTGGGAATATCATTAAATTAGATATATCTTGACATTCGTACGGTTCGATCGTCGAGTAATATATATTAAAAAATAGAAACAATAATATGGGACACAACACAAGTTACGAGTACTAGTCAATATAGTAGTGATCTACTAAGATCTCCAACCAAATTAATTTTTTATTTTTTGAAAACTTGGGAATATCATTAAATTAGATATATCTTGACAGAGCACTAGTTACGAGTACTAGTCAATATAGTAGTGATCTACTACGATAGTGATCAATATAGTAGTGATCTACTATCGATGAACCAATCGTACGGAGCTCAATTTATATCTAATTTAGTGATATTCCCAAAATGTTAAAAAATAAAAAATTAATTTGGATAGTGAAATTAATAGTCAACTATTGATTAATTTGGATAGTGAATTTAATTAGTTTGTAAAATAAATTAAAAAAATTAAATAAAAATTTTAAAAAGACCAAATTTTGAATTTAAATTCATACACAACCAAGTGGTCATAATCACTCTTTGGGTGATGAATATTACAATACTTTCACTAATTTTCCATTTTTTTACTTTTCCCCCATTTTTAACCAATTTGTAAAATAAATTAAAAAATTAAATAAAAATAGAAAAAACAAAATTTAATTTTTAAAATATTTGACTACTAGTTACTAATCTGGGAAAAATATTTGGTTTTTAAAATATTTTTTGATTATTTTATAAAATTTTATATTTATTTTTAATTTAAAAAAAATAAAATAATAACCTTACGACGGATTTTGTTTTCCGTCGTAAGTTCAGTGACAAAAAACAAACTATTCCCATTGGCTACAAACAATTCACGCGGATCACACCCTTTCCACCGTTAGATTGAAACCAAGAAACATACATCCAACGGTGTATATTAAATCAAACCCCCACATTTTTTTTACCACAAAATCAAACCCCCACATTAAATAATAACCCCATATTAAATCATAACCCTCCCCATATTAAATCATAACCCTCCCCACTCCCCCCTCCCCCTCCTCCTCCCTCCTCCCTCCTCCCTCCTCCCTCTTTCCCCTTCCCCCCGCACTGTACACACACATATACATATATATTATTAATCTTCAAAAATTCATAACTTCACTTCTATTTATCACCTGCGATTTATGCATATATATTTGTGCTCCTAAAATCAAAATCTTCATTTTGATATTCATAATAACCAATTCCAAAACAATTTTGTTTTGGGCAATGTTTTGATTTTAATTCGATTTTGATGATTCAAGGTGTTTTTGATGATTACGAGCTTATTATATTATTGCTGGGTGAGCTTAGAGACGATTCCGGGATTTTGGAGGTGGTTGGTGTTCGTCGGAATTTTAGAAGATGATCGGATTTTGTTGGAACCAATTATTTTCTATATTGTATATTGGCGAATGTTTAAGTTATGATGTGTAAATGATTGTATGTTTTTTTTAGATTTATTAAAAATGGTTTTTGGTTCACCGGATTTTGGATTGTTAGCCGGAATTGATGGTCTAAATTTTCTTTTTAAATTATGGGTTAGTGTATGTGTACATAAGGGTGTTAAGTACTGCATATAATTTATTGGGATTTTTCTGGGCAAATTTTCGAGTCGCCGGAATCTGGGGAAAAAAATTCTGGACTGAATTTACGACGGTTTTAAAATCCGTCGTAAATTATTCATATCCCGACTAACTTACGACGGATATTCCGTCGTAAATTAGTGATTTATTATTAAAAAAATAATTTAGTTTCTTTTATTTTTAAATGAAACTGATTGAACTTACGACGGAACTGGCGTCGCAAGTTTAGCTATTACTTTAATACCAATGTGGGCCCCATTGGTTCAAACTTACGACGGGAATGTTAACTTACGACGGAACCGTGAACTTACGACGCAATCCGGAACTTATGACGAAAAGTTCTACTTGTGACGAAAATGATACTTATGACGAAAACTATACTTATGACGAAACTGTTATTTATGACGAAAATTATACTTGTGACGAAAATGTCATTTGTGACGAAAATGCAAACTTAAGACTTGAGCAATTATGACGGAAATTTTCCGTCGTAATTGAGGCAATTGCGACGATTTCAGTGTAAAATTTCCGTCATAATTGCCCCTTTTTCTTGTAGTGATGATTATTAGATGAACTGTTAGTCTATAGTACATATGTAAATTTTAGAGATTAGATGAACTGTTGGCTTGCGCTACACTTGATTGGGCAGGTTTAGGGCAATTTTATTTTGGAAGCCAAAAATGGCTGGGTATTTTAAAACCAGCAAATTCTTTTTTTTTTTCTAGAAATAATCAACTTACGACGAGATTATAATAAAACCAACAAATTAAAACCAGCAAATTCTTTTTTTATAGTCTCATTCTGGTGCCCTTTATTCTATTTTTTCTTGTCCAGTTTCTGTGCAACACAAGAGAAATTATGTGCAGTCCAACATTTTTCAAGAACCTGTTTTTTCTCCTGCTATTACATAGAACTAGCAAAAAACTGGAATAAATTTACACAGAACTAGCAAAAAATAACCTAAGTGTAACATGGTCTGGTCATATAGCTAATTTTCTATGTTTATATATTGTAGGGGAAGGCTCCTGCAGCTGAAAATGATGATGATTTGGGCAATGGTGAGAGTACCGACTCCGATGATGATCGTGATATGAGTGCTCCATCCTATGATGTTGTCTCTCACGGTGGTCCTGTAATTAGGGGCTGATGTTTAATGTTTGTTTATTTGATATGGTCCTGTTACAAACTTTTGGATGGTTGTATGACGATCTAATTTTATGTAAGATGGTTTAACATTTGGTGTGAACAACTATGAATTTGTGACTGAATTTATGTAAATTGTGTAGTAATTTGATTATGTAGTATTATATACTTTATTATGTTAAGTAATGTTGGTTTGCACTACACTTGATTGGGCAGGTTTAGGATTTTATTTTGGAAGCCAAAAATGGCTGGGAATTTTAAAACCAGCAAATTCCTTTTTTCTGAAATATTCAATTTACGACGAATGTTCATCATTCATATTCCGTCGTAATGTAGCATTCATCATTTTTTAAATACATTTTTTAAATTTTGATTTTTGCATGCATGCAGGTGGGTCCCGTTCACTATCTTGTGACGGAACATTCCGTCGTAAATAATAAACATACGACGTATAATACCGTCGCAAGTTGGATTAGGATTGTCTTGTTGGGGGTCCCACAAACCGAACTTACGACGTATTTTTTGTCGTAAATAATAAACATACGACATATAATACCGTCGCAAGTTGGATTAGGATTGTCTTGCTGGGGTCCCACAATACGAACTTACGACGTATTTTTTGTCGTAAGAACAAATCAAACGACGAAACATTTCGTCGTAAGTTTAGCTATTACTTTAATACCAATGTGGGCCCCATTGGTTCAAACTTACGACGGAACTGTGAAATTACGACGCAATCCGGAACTTGTGACGAAAATCAGAATTTGTGACGCAATTCTGAACTTACTACTTGAGCAAAAGCGACGGAACAATTTCGTCGTAAATGGTGGCATTTACGACGAATTCAATGCAAAAATTCCGTCGTAATTGGCCCAGTTTGTTGTAGTGTACGAGGGCTTCATTTATAAGAAAGATTAGTTTGAAAAAATATAATTGGTGAATGCATGGGTTCATTTTATTAAATATTTGACAAACATTAATTGAATTGTGACACCTAGCATTTGAGATCCATATATTTTGGGTTCCAATTTCATATCCTTACGATTATTCTTAAATTTATAAGTTTAAAAATTATTATAAATCAAAAAATGCTAGAACACCCAACAAATAATCCCAAAAAGTCTCCCAAATTTCCTTTAATTTGATAATATTTCTAATAAAAATATAGAACCAATATACATACATATATATCCACGAATTAAAAAAACAATACGTATCTACCACATCATTATGTCACATCATTACTCCCAGATTCTAAAATCAACAAACGGCAAATCTTTCAAACACTCCACAAAATACAGAAAATTAGGGCGAAGAGCGAAAAGTACCTTGTGACTTAAGTGCAGGAGCAAATATACCTTAGTGATTTGTGGTCACAAGTGGACCGAATAAATCCAAAAATCATATTTGATCTATTTTGTATATTCTTCTTTAAACGTATAAATTCCATTACTCTTACTGATAGTTAACACCAAAAAGAAAACGGAAATATGTAATGATTAGTGGTAGTTCTTAAGCCACTTACAAAAACTAAAACCCATTGATCGATTGGTAGCAAGCTCTCCGTGTGCCCGGGAACTCTTTTTAAGCTATGATCAGAAGCCAGCCCGATGTATTTTGTCTCTTTCTCCCTGTAATTTCTCCTGATTCTGTTTTCCCAACAAACTCATTAGCACCTGAATACAGATACACCCAATCGACCTTTCGAACTAGCATCAAAAGTGAGTGTTTTGTTCCAAAACACCTTACCTGAAATTACTTCCATAATCCATAAGCTAATATCCTTATCCGATCTATAAATCGTTGCTACATGACCTTCAAAATCCAAAATCGAAAAAACACAGAATTTGTTAAATAACCACCCTACTTGCACAAAGTCAGGGACTTGAACCTGTCCAAATATTTCACCATGCAAATCAAATGTTAATGTACCATAGGCTAGCTGCCTTCCAGATACAATACTGTGAACTTTTGTGAAATGCAATGGAGCCAGAGAGAAAAGAGAATAGAAAGCAATTCTGATTTTATTTCATTCAAGTTGATTCACAATACACCCATACTTTAGTTATATAGTAAAACTGGATCCTAACAAACTTATTGTACCTTATCGTACATATTTAATCTATTACAATAATACCCCTAAACTATGCCTTTAATCTCCAATACTCCCCCTCAAGCAGATAGTTCAGTAGTGATGTAGGTACTGAACTAACTAGCTTGAATACGCAAATGACTCTATCCATTTTTAGGACCAAAAAGTTTGTTCCTGAGCAAATTGTTGGGAATAAAATCTTGACCGTCCATGTTACCGTTCCTAAAATGTTTAGGAAAAGGCTTGCCAACTAAATCTGAAGATATGTCGGAAGATTTGGATCCTTCATGAATTGCACGAGTGTCCCCTCCATGAACATCATCAAGAAGATCAGACTGACTGGGTGGAGCACCTGACATGCCTCTAAACCGTGATGGAATTCTATTCCTGGAGTTCTAAGTGGCCGATGATCCACACCAAACCCAAACCCTGAACCATGAAAATCAGGCTGAGAACGGGCAGAAAATCCTCTTGCCCTGTGATCTTCGTTAAAACCAATTGGTTCTCAAACATCGTTAGGATGAAAACCCCCACTGGAATGATATAGGGGCAATAACCTTGAAGGAGTCCCATAATTGAATTCATAAGAGGGATCATCACCTGGCCTTGACGAGAAGCCATTCCCAAAATTAGAAGATGTTTCTAGACCTATAAACGATGGTTTAAGAGACTGTTTAGGTGCATATTCCCGCTGACGTCCAGGTGTTACAAACAAGAATGGACTTCCATCAACACTTTTGATGTGTAGCACAGATGCAACATCAAATCCAGGTACGAGACTTTCATTAGCTAAAAGCTGCTGCCCGTAATGACCTATATCCAGAGGTCCTGATACATGGGAGTCGAGATGTCTACCCTCAAGTCGTGAGGCCTCTGATTGTGTTGCATAGGAGCACCATTAGTGTCGGGTAGTGACCCTTCAGTAGGCTCGGCTTTAAGAGTCCTGGAAAACATAGGTTGCGAATGAGTGGAGTTTTTTTTTTTTTTTTTGGTAAGGTTGCTTCCTTTGAACACCTTCAAAGCTTTTATTCGGATGTACACCTGACTGAAAATCTGGAGACATAGCTGGTCTTTCTTGATGATATGAAGACCCAGAGGGCCCTGGAGGCAGCTGATGCCTTCCTTGATCAGTGTGTGCAACTGAATTTGAGGAATACATGTTGCCCTTGTCCTGAGACCTACCTCATTTACTAACTGCATCTTTAACTAGCTGATGAACAAACATGGTTGCATTATGGCCCTTCACAATAAAATCTTCCTCAAACAGTACACGAACATCAGGATCAAAAAATTAACTTTATCTCAAACCCACATGCCTGAACAATTGCATTTTCATCTATCCCCGGGTCTTCAATATAACTCCGCAGTACTCCGAATTCCAAATATCTCAATTTTGAGCTGCCGGAAGTGAAAGTTTTAATGCCATTACAGTTTCTTTCCGGAAAATCATCAACAAAGATTCTTTGAACAATTTTCCCTTCTTTACCAATAACATGTAAAAGTAAAACAACAACAATATCAAGATGCTCAAATACGTTTATCAAGTTCAACTGACCAGCAACAGATTCTTGAACTAATTTTATAACGTCAGGCCACGTTATAGACATTTGGTCTAAAACACCAGGCTCATAAATCTTCTCAATTGCTGCTAAATCATCAAATTGACAGTTAAATGATATCACCCATATAATCCGATTCCATCTTGTAGGGATAGACGAAAACAATTCATATATAACTCCTCTTGCAACTCGTAACCTTTTATTTGCAATATATCCTAAATTAGCTGCACAAGTAATCTCACCAAACAAATTCACCAACGGTTTCACATCAGACAGATTGCAATACAGACCGGACTTCACTATGAAATTATACAAAGCTCTGCAGAGTAATTTCATTCTTAGAAACTCCAGATATCAGTGCTAACATAATGACTAAATCGAGCCTAACTCCATCACATTGTCTCCAATAACATATAGAAAAGGAGGTGTCCACATTATCAACTCTGGAATCTCTCTTGAACAAATATAAAAAATACGCAAGCAACCCACCAGGGTCAAACGTATGAACAACTACACTTCTTCTTGGCATTATATCGAATACCTTTCGTATTCTCAATCTAATCATCATCACAGATCCAAAAACCAAGCAATTACAGCAGACAAAGTTTATCTTCGACATCTTATCAAACATATTGTGTGCCTTTTCAAAACACATCACATTTTCACTAGTTAAAGGATTTAGTATCCTATTGTTTTTTACATTCTCATCAAGTAAACCGTTCCAAGAAACACTGTCTCTTTTGGGAATTATATCAAACACGTAATATGCTCTCACAGATGACATAAAACTTTCACTAAAATCCAATACCAGCACAAGAATATCTTCATCAAGGTTCTTTAAATCTAAGAAACATGCATATTTAACAAGTCTAACAGGACTTACAGTTAAAGATGAAAACCTAACACTGGCTTCCAGTAAAATCTCCATCGATCTCTTGACTCCTTTAACCAGTAACATCTGCAACTCAAGGCACTTTGTTGATTGCAAACCTCTACAGAATTTGGTGGAGTTTTAAACGGAGAATCGAGGCACAAATTTTCCAGGCACGAATGGAGTAATCAAGGCTTCATACTCGGTGATTTTTGAGCATTGTAGGTTCCATAACTCAAATCATTTTCACACTCAAGTATGCAATATTTGCCCAATCTCCACGAGTAAACAAGGCTTCACCCAATCTCAATGAGTAAACAAGGCTTCACCTAATCTCAATGAGTAAACAAGGCTTCACCCAATCTCGCTTATGCAATTTCTGGAAATTTAATTGAACTTGAATGAATCAGCTACTCACAATATTAACTCTACTTTTTTCTCAATTCTGACACACTATTGCCGCTCTGATACCATGTGAACTTTTGTGAAATGCAATGGAGCCAGAGAGAAAAGAGAATAGAAAGCAATTCTGATTTTATTTCATTCAAGGTGATTCACAATACACCCATACTTTAGTTATATAGTAAAACTGGATCCTAACAAACTTATTGTACCTTATCGTACATATTTAATCTATTACAATAATACCCCTAAACTATGCCTTTAATCTCCAATAAATACTCCATCTATTACCGGACCAGATATTAAAACAGCTTTAGGAGGAGACCAACGTCTAAATTTTGATAAGGTAGGAATCTCAATCGGCCTCCACGTATTGGCTTTCGAAGATTACAAGTGCACTGTCACTATACTAATAGGTGTCGGATAAAAATTATATTCAATATCATTTTCTTTTTCGTATGTGATCTTCAGAACCTTAAAATCATATGAAACCTAATCAAATCCAAACGCTATATCAACTTTATTAACTGGCTGATAGTACATAAAATCAAATTGTTGAAGTTTATGATTATCCAAAACCCGTTGTGGTTGTTGATTATGTTCATTAAATCTAGGTAGTCTTTTAGACATCCTAGTTAGTGGATTAAATAGATATATCTCATCACCGCTAATATTATACGCAAACAAACAATATCGTTACACGAGCTTACAATTTCCATACCATCAAAAGGTGACGGCAAGCGGAGATCCAAAGAATCCTTATGTATGTTTGGTTGGGGTGATTGGAATGGAATAGAATAGAATGAGATTTAAAGTATAAAATAGTTAGATACTCACAACTTTCATTCTTTAGCTCATTCCATTCTTAACTACCTACATTATAATTTAAACACCCCATTTTGAGATGGAATGCTTCATTCCTTAACTCATTCATTTTTTTTTACAATTCTTGTCATAACAATTTTGCATTATCTCATTTTTTTTTTCAAATTTTCCCTCCAACTCCTATTTTTTTCCTTTAATTTCATCCATTCCATTCCATTCACCCCAATTTCATCCATTGTATTCACCCCAACCAAACACAACATTAGAAAAATTGGAGTAGATAATAGGGGCCATGAAACCCTTAACATTGTAATCTCTCTTTTCTCCCTCGTAAGTTATCATCAAAATAGAGGGATTTTTAAGAGTGTTACAAAACTTGAGTATGCAGCATAAACTCCATTAAAACACTACGAAGATCACAACATCAAAGGCTTACTTGTTTCTTGTATAAGAACAATACATCTACTCTCAACCTACATTACTGGAAAAAATGAATACAACTCTTGATTATTCTAATTCTAAGTAAGTAAAAAGAAGTAGAATCTAGAGTTTTTATATATGGAAATGATGGAGATTAAGTGAGGAATGACAGCTGTATTGTAACAGAATTTGTAACTGATTCTTGCTGATGTGGCATTCTCTAGGCATGGTTCTTTATTTTGTTTTCCACACTCTCACTATTCTTAACATCCCCCTCAAACGAGGCTGACATTCAGACATGCCAAGTTTGAGTAGCAACTCCTGATAATGAATGGAAGGAAGAACCTTCGTAAAGACATCTGCAAGTTGAGACTCTGTAGGTACATATGCCAGTTGAATCAAACCTTCTAGCACCTTATCTCGCGTAAAATGAACATAAATTTCGATGTGTTTCGTTCTCTCATGCTGAACTGGGTTTTTAGAAATATGGATAGAGCTTTGATTATCACAGTAAGAGCTACATGTTTAACTGTGTCATCCCTAGTTCTTCAAGTAAACGTATAAGCCATGTGATTTCTGAAGCTGCTACAGACATAGCTCGATATTCTGCTTCTGCAGAGCTCTTCGAAACAATGCCTTGTTTCTTAGATTTCCAGCTTATCGGTGACTTTCCAAGCATCATTACATACCCTGAAATTGATCTTCGAGTATCTTGACAAGCTCCCCAGTCTAAGTCAGTAAGGCTTGTAAAACTAATTGATCTGTAGCATTTAGAATAATGCCTTGTGTTATTCCCAAATGACCTAACAGAATTGTAGAAGGGGGGGTTGAATACAATTCTTGATATTTTCTTGAAACTAAAACACTTTATAAAATAAAACTGAACTGAATAAATAAAAACACAAGATATAAATAATTCAGTTGGATTGTTTGATGATCCAACTGAAGTGTTTTTATTGCGGAAATAATCTGTGATACAAATGTACACAGCTGCTCAGTTACAATGTTGTAGAGAAGAAATGCTCTCAAAGATAGCTAATACAATCTATTTGTTTTTCTTCTCTCACACTTTTTAAAGTAACTGCTACACTTGGTTATATATCCCAAGTTTACAATTCTACGTTTGGTTAAACTAAAGAATAATAGTAGTAACCATCAGTAGCTTGCTTTTCATTCCTTTTGTCCAATGGTCCTTGGAGATCTTTGCTTTTGTCTTCATGCTCATTATAATCATTCCCAAGAGCCTTATTGGAAATTAGAATGTTTCCTTATTTCCAGTAACCACTTTGATGGTTTCCAATGCAAAGTACACTTCCATATCTCCTTTTAGATCTGTTCAGTAAACTGTCACTATCACTTTGTCAACTGTTCAAAAAGCAACATTGATTCGTTGATAGCAAGGAGATGTGTTTCGTTGATAGCTTCATTCTTCATTCCGTTGATGGTGTTTCCCTCGTTTCGTTGATGGGTAGACTCCATACCGTTGACAGAGTAATCTTCATACCGTTGACATGTCTTCACTTAGGCAGAATTACAAGGCATTACATATTTACAATTAACCAACCTATTTTGCCTATCTAGTACATAGTCAATATGACTTAGAAAACCTATCTAAAACATATAATAGAATGCCTATCATACTGTGAAGTATTGTACAATGCAATTGCTACAACACTCATTTCGTTGATGAGCTTCCTGTCAACGAAACACTGCTAAGCATGCTATTTCGTTGACAGCTACAAAATTGACTTTACACAAATTCTACTAAGTATTTTATGCTTATCATCAAGAACAACATATTCCTAACAATCTCCCCCAATTTATGACTGATAGAATAACAGCCATAAATCAAGAGACTTGATGATAACAAAAACACTCAGATACATCATAAATTACAAAAGTAGAAAATGTATTAAGCTTCAAAACTTTATAGACAAAATATAAGACTTACAAGACTAATGCCCACAAGTGCTCCTCTAGTCTGAGCAAATGTTTCATCTGTGACTTCTTTGTGGCATAGTCTTCTTCCCTCTCTTGGAGTTGTTTTCCTCAATCTGGACCTGTAGTCTTCTGTAGAAGATTTTCTCCTCTTCATCTTGATCACCAAGCTTGGATTGCATCAGCTTTAGAGTTTGATTAGATGCCTTCTCCAGCTGGTCTTCCATTCTGAAGAATCTTCTGCAATTGTCCTTGTCCTTAAACTCCATCATCCAATAAGGTTGAAGATGGATTTTCTTTCCTGTTGAGGGAACTCTAAGTATCCTTGGAAGAGCCTCAGGCTTGTTCCAGCTAGCCTTTAACTGACAGATTTTGGAGACCACCTCAGACTTGGCTGTTTTGGTGAAACCAAAGTCCTTTTTCAAGCATCTAAACACTGAGAGTAGTGTTTGATAGTCTTCTCCTAAAATTCTGTAGAGAGGCCACACTTGTTCTCTACCACCCTTGAATGTGAACACTAGTCTTTCAGGCAACTTTTGAGAAGCTGCAATTCCCCTTACTTCCACCAGGTTGTCTAAGTCAAGATGTAGACTGGATTCTTCCCTGATGTCAGCAATGTACATGCAGTCCTCTGGGTTTGCAGGGGGTTTTTGAGATTGTGGCTTTCTCACAAAAACAGGTTTTGCTTTGACAGGCCTCTTCTTTGTCTTCATTGGTTGGTCCTTTTCTAACAGGAACTTTGGAAAGTATGCCTCATCAAAATCAATTGGTTCCTCTTTTGGCATGATTGGTTGATCATGAAAATTGACAGGATGTGCAGGATCACAGGCCAACTTTCCCTCAAAAACTGGATTAGCAATTGTTGGAGGTGCAATAGGTATAGAAGAGTCTGATGCAGTACTCTGAGAATCAGCACTCTCAAAGTCTATGTTTCTCCTAGCTCTCTCTTTGGGTTGCCTTATGCTCTTCTTTGAACTCCTTTCCTCTCTAGTGCTTTCCTCTTGCTTCCTTTCTTCTTCATCTAGAGCTTGAGCTACTGCAAGAGCTTGCATAGCTGCTCTTTCTGATTCCTCAGCCTTGGCTTCAGCAAAGTTTGGATGACCAGCCCAAACACAGATTTGTTGTCCATTCCTGTAGACAATTGCCCTTTGCTTCCTTATCTCATAATCATTACTTTCCTTGCTTTTTGTGATGAGTAGACCAAGAAGCTTGTGCTCATCTGGATAAGGTGCAGGATAGAAAGTCCTTGCTATGTTTTTGCCCTTTGGTTTAGCAGGGGACTTGGGAGATAGGCTTCTTTGAATTGTAGCTTGTTCCACATCCCTAATGCATGAAGTTTGTCCTTTTTCCTTCTTTGGTCCTTGAGTGACTCCATGTAGAAGGGGCTCTTGGTGATAGAAAGAATTTGTCTGTGGCTCCCATTCCGTTGATGCTAGTACCATGGCATTCGTTGATGGCTGTTCCGTTGATGGATTTGAGTCCTTATCTTCAGTAATCTTCTTGAACTTTGCTTCTATGTTGGACCAATGTTCTTTGATTTGTTCTGCAAGTCTCATCCTCATAGAAGCTTCTTGTATAAGGTCAATACCATCCTTTTGCTGCTTTCCAAGCTCCCCCATTGCTAATGGCTCCTTTGGTAGGGAAATGGCTGGGACCATAACCTTGGTAATTTGAATGTCTAGCTCCTTAGATTTCTCCCCCTTTTTGTTATCATCAAAAGAGATGACTGGGAGTCCTTGAGCTGCCACTAGCTGGGCCAATAGTTGAGTTTGTTTCTCCTGTTCCTTTTGCATCTGTGATAGAGTGGCTTCCACCTTGTCCACTCTAGAAGAGAGAGTCTTCAAGGAGGAATCCACTTCAGGTTCTTTAGAGAAAAACCTGTTCATCCTGGACACAGTGAGAAGAGGAAGCTTTTCATCTAGCCTCCTATCATTAGCATCCCTAAGGTTGCTGATTGAATCCTTGATCTCTGTAGCCTCAATCCTTGTCTGCAACATTTGTAGCCTTTGAATTTCCAGAGAATCCATTATGGCTTTGTAGAATTTCTTGTCCCTTGCTCCTGCAGACTCATGAGCTAGATATGCTTCTTTGTACTGCCTTGTGATAGCAGCATCCAAATTGCTTCTACCATGCATATCTTGAGAAAGCCAGTTTGGTGTAGGAGGCACCACAGAAGTCCCAGTCTGTGCAGTAGTGGCCACCTGTAGATTATCACCATAGCTGTCCTCATCATCAGAAAAATCAAATTCTCCACTTGCTTCAGCTCCTGGAGGTAGATTGGTCAAGGCATCCTTTGCTCTTTGCATTGATGCAGTTGTGTGAATTAGTTGTAGTGACCTCTCTGCCTCCACATTGCCCTGTTGAGCCAAAATTTGATAGGCTGACACAGGATGAGTAAAGGTCTCAGGATCCAGGGAAATACTATCCAGAGTTTGCTGATAAACCTCTTGGAAAGTAAGTTCCCTTTCTCCCTCACTGACCTCCATTAACTCATTAGCAATGGCTGCTTCCATCCTTATTTCTCCTGTAGTCCCTTCTCTCTCTCCACTCTGTTCTTGCATCATGGGCTCCCCATGGCTCACACCTCTCACACCCTCACCTTCATCTTCTAAGGTGGAACTCTCAATCTCTCCTTTTGCCTGGCTGGAAGAAATAGCCAGCCTCTCACTCACATTCTCTCCTTTTGCCTGGCTGCAAGCCAGCCTCTCAGTTTCACTCCCTCTCAGTCCTAGAAGTGTCTCAACTACCACTAGATCATCTGCACTAGTTGTGGGAACAACTTGATTTTCAATTAAAGGTGCAGAGTGAACTATTAACGGAATGGTAGTTTGAACTGTCAACGGTATGGATACCGTTGATGGAGAAACACTTGTCAACGAAATAGACTGTTTCGTTGATGAAGTCAAGAAAGCACTTTGAGAATGAGAAATTACAGTAGAGTCTGTGGTGATTGATTTTAAAGATTGGTCCACAGATCCCCTTGCAACTTCAGGAAAAATTGGTTGATGGCCCAACAAATCACTTAACAAGTGATGGCCACCAACTTCAGAGTGGGGCTTCTCCAAGATTAGAGTTGGAGAATCAGGAATAGATGTATGGATCATGTCCACATCTAAAGATTGAGTTGGTGAATTTGATGGAGATAATTCAAGATTGATGTTTAGAGAATGGGACTGTAACCCCAGAGAAATGATAGGGGTTACATCAAACTGAATTTGAGAAACTGGAAGTGTTGCTTCCAGTGTGTGTGCACCCTGTGTACCCTTGGACTTTTGCTTCACTCTCCTTTGGTATTGGGAAAATGTAGACTTTGGGCTAGAAGTGTCCCTTACCCTTTTGGACTGTGCTCTAGGAGGAGAGCTTGTTTCAATAATCACATCCTTTTGGGAGGATGCAATTAGACTTGTGCTTAAATCCATGTTACTCATTGTGCCTTGTTGGGAAGACACAATGGGGCTTGGCTGGTACACACTAACCTGTCCTTCCTTATCCTTGGGGTTTCTTTGATGTTCACCCCTTCCCTCACCTCTCACAACTCCAGACTCACTCCCCTTAGGTTGTGTGGTAGTTTTTACAACAGGTGCCTTTTGAGAAGCACCTGAGGTTGGCTTGGAGGATTTCTTTGATTTTGGTTTTGTTGCTAGGGTAGGAGCCTGTTGGGTCACAGCTACAGACTCCATAGCAACATTGGAAGGTAAAACAGTAGAGGTGTTAGCTACACTAACAGGGATAGTAGTAGTTACCTCAATGATTGGAAGATACACCACTGGAACATCACCATTGTGGTTCAGCCTCAGTATGTCTGTCAATACTCTCTTTTCTTGCACAAAGCACTCGAACCTGGCATTAGGGTTAGAGATAACTAATGGTGCTGGACTAACATGGTTAGCCAATATCATCAGAAACCTAGCATAATAGATATTTTTCTTCCTATTTGCTTTATCACCCAACTTAGCACCAATTTCATACATAAGTTGGGTGCTAAAGTTATGATATCTATCATTTAGAAGCATGGTTAGGAGAATTAACATAGAGTTAGTTAATGCATCAAAATTACTAATCTTTCCAGAAAAGACCTTAATGAATGCATCAGCTAAATAACTGTATTCCCTAACCAAACCTCTCCTAATTATTCTACCCAGATTATCAGTAGGCAAAGAGTAGTTTATGGAATTAAGCATGGTAGTTATTTCAGTGTTAGTAGGCAAAGCATCACAGTTATTATCAGGAATATGTAAACATGCTTGCAAAACATCAGAATTAACTATGTACTCATTACCTTGAAGAGTGAATTGTAGTGTGCAGTTTGTTCCACTATACTCACATGAGGTCCAAATCTCCTCGATTATCTCATTGTAGAGTGGTGTAGAGTGAAACATCGCATAGCTCAACTTGCAATTCTTCATGAAATCCATCATCTTGAAGAACAGACTGTTCGGATTTTCCTTGACAACAAAAGGGATGGAGTTGTTTTTCTCATAGATGAACCCTCCAGCAGACATAAGCTTGACTATAGGTGCCATTGTTGATTAAAGGAAAGCTTCGAACTGAATTGCTTGTTAGAGAGAAGAAGAGAGAAAAAGCCTTTGGAATTTTTGAGAACAGGTAAAAAGAAATAATGAAAATAAAATTTCTTAAATACTCCCCCAAAAATTCTCAGAAAATGAATCCAATAATAAATGTAAATTACTGGATTGGCTTAAAAATATAACCGTTACTCTTAAAGTATTACCATGATTTATACTTACAGGGGTGTATGCATAGATCGTGGTAAAAGACGTGTCAAATTTCAACGGTTCAGATAAAAAGCGCTAAATCAACGAATCAGGATTGGGCGGTTAAAGTCCCGTCTTATTTCGTTGATAAAGCTGCGTTTCGTTGATATAAAAGAGCTATCAACGAAACACCCAGAAAACTGCTAAGACTGTCAACGAAATGGTGCATTCCGTTGGCATAGTAATTTTGACTTAGACAAAATTTTACCTTTTCCTGAGAAAATTCATTCACAGAAAAACATAGCAAATTTCTGGCTGCATTTTAACTTGCAAATATCTCAAAAATAATTAAGAGAAATTTAGCATACCTAGCTCACTTACTAATCTTGAGAATGTTGATTCATCAAGTGGCTTGGTAAAGATGTCTGCAAGTTGTTGTTCACTTGGAACAAAATGTAACTCCACAGTACCATTCATAACATGTTCTCTAATGAAATGGTACTTGATGTCAATGTGCTTGGTCCTTGAATGCTGCACTGGATTCTCAGTAATGGCAATGGCACTAGTGTTGTCACAGAAAATAGGAATTTTCTCAACTCTTAATCCATAATCAAGTAGTTGGTTTTTCATCCATAAAATCTGTGCACAACAACTTCCAGCTGCAATATACTCAGCCTCAGCTGTGGAGGTAGAAACTGAGTTTTGTTTCTTGCTGAACCATGACACAAGCTTGTTTCCTAGGAATTGACAGGTTCCAGTTGTACTTTTCCTGTCAATTTTACATCCTGCAAAATCTGCATCTGAATAACCAATTAGTTCAAAACCAGATTCTCTAGGATACCAAATGCCAAGGTTTGGTGTTCCTTTGAGATATCTGAAAATTCTTTTAATAGCAACTAAATGGGATTCTCTAGGATCAGCCTGAAATCTAGCACATAGACATGTAGCAAACATAATATCAGGTCTACTAGCTGTTAAATATAAAAGTGAGCCTACCATGCCTCTGTAACTTGAAATGTCCACAGATTTTTCCTTAGTATTCAATTCAAGTTTGGTGGCAGTAGGCATGGGAGTTTTGGCAGGAGAGCATTCCATTAGGTTAAACTTCTTTAATAAATCATGAATGTATTTTGTTTGACTAATGAAAATGCCTTCATTAACTTGCTTTACTTGTAGACCAAGAAAGTAAGTTAATTCTCCCATCATGCTCATTTCATACTTACTTTGCATAAGCTTGGCAAACTTTTGACAAAGTTTCACATCTGTAGACCCAAAGATTATATCATCTACATAAATTTGAACAAGTAAAGTAGAGCCATTTACAACCCTGTGAAAAAGAGTTTTATCTACAGTACCTCTAGTGAAATGATTCTCAAGGAGGAACTGTGAGAGAGTGTCATACCAGGCTCTAGGTGCTTGTTTCAAACCATAGAGTGCTTTGAGAAGGAAGTACACATAGTCTGGAAAATCATCATCTTCAAAACCAGGAGGTTGACTTACATACACCTCCTCTTCCAATTCCCCATTCAGAAAAGCACTCTTCACATCCATTTGATAGACCTTGAAATTGGCATGGGCTGCATAGGCTAGGAAAATCCTTATTGCTTCTAGTCTTGCAACAGGAGCAAAGGTTTCATCAAAATCAATTCCTTCTTCCTGTGAATAGCCTTTTGCAACCAATCTAGCTTTGTTCCTTGTGACTATGCCATTTTCATCCATCTTGTTTCTGAACACCCACTTTGTGCCTATAACACTCCTGTCATTAGGCCTGGGCACCAGCTTCCAAACATTGTTTCTCTCAAATTGGTTTAGCTCTTCTTGCATGGCTAAAACCCAATCTGGATCTAGAAGTGCATCCTCAACTTTCTTTGGCTCATCTTGAGACAGAAAGCTACTATATAGACATTCTTCTTGAGTTGCTCTTCTAGTTTGGACTTTTGAAGAGACATCACCTATAATAAGTTCAAAGGGATGATCTTTAGTCCATTTCCTTGAGGGAGGTAGATTTGCTCTTGAAGACGTAGCTTCATGATCATGATTGCCTTGATTGGATATTTGTCCTTGAGAAACTCCCCCTGAGTTTGTTGTCCCTAATTGATCACTTCTAGAAGCATTCCTATGACTATCAACGGTATGACCGTTTTGGCTGTCAACGAAACGCTCATTCTGACTGTCAACGAATCCACCACCATGACTGTCAACGAAATGACCATTTGGTCGGCTAGCTGCTATCCTTTTTAACCTTAATGCAGCAATTTCATCTTCACTGCTGCTTTCATCTGTGCTAGATACAACAACTTTAGGTTGTTTCTCAGTAGCCTTATCATGATTCACTTGTTCTCCTTCCTCATTCTCAAAAGAGAGACTTTCATGGAAACCTTCATCACAGAGACCTTGTATTTTGAGATCATCAAAAACAACATGTACAGATTCCATAACAATGTTGATTCTGAGATTAAAGACTCTGTAAGCTTTCCCTGCTGCATATCCCACAAATATTGCTTCATCTGCCTTTGCTTCAAATTTCCCCAAATGCTCAGCTTGATTTCTCAGAACAAAGCACTTGCATCCAAAGACATGAAGAAAATCTAATAGTGGCTTCTTTCTTTTGAGTAACTGATAAGGGGTCATTCCTTTGGCCTGATTAATCAAAGAAATATTTTGAGTAAAGCAAGCTGTGTTAACTGCCTCAGCCCAAAAATATGTAGGTAACTTTGATTCATCTAGCATTGTCCTTGCAGCTTCAATAAGTGTTCTGTTTTTCCTTTCAACTACACCATTTTGCTGTGGTGTTCTTGCTGCTGAAAACTCATGCAAAATACCATTTTCTTCACAGAACACCTTCATGCTTGAATTCTTGAATTCTGTCCCATTGTCACTCCTAATCCTTCTTACTTTGAAATCAGGATGATTGCTTACCATCTTGATGTGATTGATAATGATTTCACTTGCCTCATCTTTAGAGTGCAAAAAGAAAGTCCATGTAAATCTAGAAAAATCATCAACAATCACAAGACAGTATTTCTTCTTTGAGATGGACATAACATTTACAGGGCCAAATAGGTCCATATGAAGCAATTCAAGCTGCTGGACAATTGATGACTCTGTCTTGCTTTTGAATGATGCCTTCTTCTGTTTTCCCTTTTGACAGGCATCACACAAACCATCCTTGGAGAACTCCACCTGTGGAATTCCTCTAGCAAGATCTTTCCTCACCAAATCATTCATAACTTTGAAATTCAGATGGGATAACTTCTTGTGCCATAACCAACTTTCATCCTTGCTTGCCTTGCTGAAAAGACAAGTGATGGTGTCTGAACTTGTGCTACTAAAGTCAGCAATGTACACATTCCCTCTTCTGAATCCAGTCATTACCACATTGTTGTTTCCTCCTTTAGAAACAACACAGGCTTCTTTAGAAAAAGTAACTAAAAATCCTTTGTCACAAAGTTGGCTGATACTAAGCAAGTTGTGCTTAAGACCATCCACCAATGCAACCTCATCTATGATGACATTCTCTTTTGAAATCAAGCCATATCCCTTTGTGTAGCCTTTGATGTCATCTCCAAAAGCAATACAAGGGCCAGCTCTTTCCTGAAACTCTATGAGCAGGGTAGAATCACCAGTCATGTGTCTTGAACAACCACTATCCAAGTACCAAAGATTCCTTTTGTCTCCCTGCACACAATAAAACCAAATCAAGTCGATTTTGGTACCCAAGTTTCCTTGGGTCCTGTCTTGTTAGCCTTTGCATTCCCTTTTGTACCATTTTTCACTTTGGGCTCAGATTGATTCAAATCAATCCTTACCCTTGGTGTTGATTTCTGAGGGTTGCTCATATTTTCATTCATAGCATGCATAGTTGGAGGAACAATCATGTTATTCATGTTCCATGGCATTTGTGGCATGTTAAACATATTCATGTAAGGATTAGACACAAATGGCATGCTAGCATATGGATTCTGAAATTGTGCATATGGAGCAAACATGTTAGACATAACAGGCATTGTAGGCATGGAACTGTTCATTGCAGGCTTGGGCATTTTCACATTGGCAGATTTCTTAACAGATTTGCAGTTAGTAGACAAATGACTAACACTTCCACAATTAACACATGTCTTTCTAGGAGCATATTTATCAGGTGTGTAATTGTTGTGTTTGTTAATTCCTACTTTGCCATTCCTGTTATTCTTTTTATTTCCCTTAGCCTCATTATGAACTTTCTCTACCTTGTCTTTCAATTGCTTGTTAGACAAGTGACCTACATTAGCTCTCTCAACAGGCTTCTCAATTTTCTTTGATTTACTAGACTCACCTTGAACAAAGTTCTTGGTGACAGGACCATACTTGTCATTAAGTCTAGTGAGTTTATCTTTTCTTTTGTCTGTCAACGAAACAGCCTGATCGGTTGATGGTTCATGTGTCAACGAAACATTGCATTCCGTTGACATATCAACCTTCAACAAATGATCATTGTTGTTTGTTGACTCTGTTTCTGATTCTAAGGTTTCACCAACATACCCTAGCTTCTCTTTGTTCCTTTTCCATGATTGCTCACAGAAGGATTCCACGCCTTGAACATTAATTATGTTGGCAGCAACATTCCTGGCATCCTTCCATTTTGCAATCACACCTTGTTCTATCTCAAGTTGTGTTTTAAGAATTTCTTCCCTTTGTAACACGTTCTCAAGTTCCTTCTTAGCATCCCTACTAACACATCTCATTTTCTCAAATTCAATGAGCTGTGCTTCTAACATTGCATTCCTATCACTTAAGAGCAGATTGGTCTCTTTTATTCTTGAATTCTCTTTAGTAAGTGATTTAAGAGTAACACGCAAATTATATAATACAGTAGACATTTCATTTACTGCACTATCGCATTCCTCTTTAGAAAGCTCAGAAAGATTAGTAATTGTTACCTGGTTGCTTGAGGAACTTGCTTCCTGCTCATGATTGTCAGCCATAAGAGCCAAGTTGACATACTCAACATCATCATCAGAATCTTCACCATTACCAGCCCAATCATACTCCTGAGACATGAAAGCCTTTTCTTTTTGTTTGAGAAGTTCAAAGTATTTCTTTTTATAATCAACAGGCTCAAATTTCCTGTTGCCCTTCTCAACCTTGGGCTTTCTGCAGTCTCCAGCAAAGTGACCAAGCATTCCACAATTGAAACATTTTGACTTAGACTTTTCAATCCAGTTTGTTTTGCTAGGTTGAAAGTCTCTTCTTGGTGGCCTTGCTTCTGAGTTTCTTTTGAACTTGAACTTAGAGAATTTTCTAGACAGAAAAGCAATGTGTTCATCAATCTCATCTAAGTCCTCCAAGTTGGCTGGTTCTGATTCTTCTTCTTCTGTCATCTTGTCTTTACCCTTGCTAACATCACTCCTACAACTAGATCGACTAGTTGTGGCCTTTGCAGCTTCTTTATTGTCATCTTCAAGTTGGTTCACTGATGCAATCAATGCAATAGATCCACCCTTCTTCTGTACCTTTTCAATTTCTTCATCTTGCTCCATTTCTAGCTCATAAGTCTTCAAGGTTCCATAAAGCCTTTCAAGAGTGTAGTCTTTGTACTCTTGAGTGTTTCTGAGAGAAACAGTCATAGGCTTCCATTCTTTTGGAAGAGCTCTAAGAAATTTAAGGTTTGAATCCTTGGTTTGATAGATCCTCCCATACAACTTTAATCCATTCAAAAGCTTTTGAAACCTACTGAACGTGTCATTTAGGGTTTCACCAGCTTTAAAATGAAAATGCTCATATTGTTGTATAAGGAGTTGCATTTTATTTTCCCTGACTTGCTCAGTTCCTTCACAGAGTGTTCTAACAGTATCCCATACTTCCTTAGAGGTTGTACAGTTGATAACATTGTCAAACATCTCTTGCTCCAAACCATTAAACAGAATGTTCATGGTCCTTTTGTCTTTATGAACTTCTGCAATATCTTCAACAGTCCATTCTGAGACAGTTTTTGGAATCTCTACATCAGGTGCATCATCTGGCAGTCCAACTCTAGAGTCAAGCTTCATGGGAACGTGTGGACCTTTCTCAATGCAGTCTACATACCTCTCATCCATAGACATGAGATGTAAATGCATCTTTACTTTCCAGTGAAAGTAATTGTCTTTATCAAGAACTGGTATCTTCACACCTGCATCCTTCTTCACCATGGTTTCTGTTTTTGGTCTTGATCTTTAAACTTCTTGTATGTTAGAAGCTCGCTCTGATACCAATTGTTATTCCCAAATGACCTAACAGAATTGTAGAAGGGGGGGTTGAATACAATTCTTGATATTTTCTTGAAACTAAAACACTTTATAAAATAAAACTGAACTGAATAAATAAAAACACAAGATATAAATAATTCAGTTGGATTGTTTGATGATCCAACTGAAGTGTTTTTATTGCGGAAATAATCTGTGATACAAATGTACACAGCTGCTCAGTTACAATGTTGTAGAGAAGAAATGCTCTCAAAGATAGCTAATACAATCTATTTGTTTTTCTTCTCTCACACTTTTTAAAGTAACTGCTACACTTGGTTATATATCCCAAGTTTACAATTCTACGTTTGGTTAAACTAAAGAATAATAGTAGTAACCATCAGTAGCTTGCTTTTCATTCCTTTTGTCCAATGGTCCTTGGAGATCTTTGCTTTTGTCTTCATGCTCATTATAATCATTCCCAAGAGCCTTATTGGAAATTAGAATGTTTCCTTATTTCCAGTAACCACTTTGATGGTTTCCAATGCAAAGTACACTTCCATATCTCCTTTTAGATCTGTTCAGTAAACTGTCACTATCACTTTGTCAACTGTTCAAAAAGCAACATTGATTCGTTGATAGCAAGGAGATGTGTTTCGTTGATAGCTTCATTCTTCATTCCGTTGATGGTGTTTCCCTCGTTTCGTTGATGGGTAGACTCCATACCGTTGACAGAGTAATCTTCATACCGTTGACATGTCTTCACTTAGGCAGAATTACAAGGCATTACATATTTACAATTAACCAACCTATTTTGCCTATCTAGTACATAGTCAATATGACTTAGAAAACCTATCTAAAACATATAATAGAATGCCTATCATACTGTGAAGTATTGTACAATGCAATTGCTACAACACTCATTTCGTTGATGAGCTTCCTGTCAACGAAACACTGCTAAGCATGCTATTTCGTTGACAGCTACAAAATTGACTTTACACAAATTCTACTAAGTGTTTTATGCTTATCATCAAGAACAACATATTCCTAACACCTTGTCCTGTTATACATGCTACATAGTTTAAAGTGTGCAACAAAGCATGATAATGTGGAACCCTGGGATTTTGTAGAAACTGACTCAAATGCTGCACAGTGAAGGATAAATCTGGTCGAGTGTGAGTTAAGAAATTCAACTTGCCCACTAAACACCTGTAAAGTGTAGGCTCAGAGAAAAGCTCTCCTTCATCTGCTCTAAGTTTAATGTTGAGTGGCAATGGTGTTACCGTTGATATAGGATTAGAAATGTTGGCTTCCTTCAACAATTCTCTTGTAAACTTGGCTTGAGATATAGAGATACCAGAGGCTAGATAATTGATCTCAATACCAAGGAAAAAACTCAGCTTACCTAAATCTTTGATACTGAACACAAGGTGTAAATGATCCTTCAGCTCCTGAATTTCTGCAAGATTATTCCCAGTCAAAATATTGTCATCGACATGCACGGCAAGAATGGTTGTAGATAATCCATCTCTTTTGATAAACAAAGAGTAGTCATTTTTGGATTGTATAAAACCTCTAATCTGTAATTCACCCAGTAGCTTAGCAAACCACTATCGTGAAGCTTGTTTTAAGCCATACAATGATTTTATGAGCTTGCAAACAAGGTTATGAGGATTATCAAAGCCTTCAGGAGCTTGCATGTATACCTCTTCTGTTAAATCTCCATGCAAAAAAGTGTTGTTGATGTCAAGTTGATGTAATTCCCAGTGTTTAGAAGCAGCAAGAGCTAACAAACATCTCACAGTTGTCATCTTAATGACTGGAGAAAACGTTTATTCATAATCGATTCCCCCATTTTTGATTGTACCATTTGGCTACTAACCTCGCTTTAAACATAGTACCATCAGCTTTTAACTTGATTAAAAAAAACCCATTTACAGTCTATTGCTTTCTTCCCAGGTGGTAAGGAAACCATCTCCCAAGTGTTGTTATCTTGTAAGGCTTTTATCTCGTTTGCCATAGCCTCAACCCATCTTTGATCTTTAGATGCTTCAGCATAAGACTGTGGTTCAACTAAAGAAGCAATATGGACAAGAAAAGCATGATGATGAAAATGTAAAAATTGGGAAGAAACAATGTTACACCAGTGATCATTTTCTTTGAATGTTAAATTACAAACATAATCAGTAAGAAATGATGGTAGTTTAGTAGTTCTGCCACTCTTCCTAGTCTCAGGAATCACAGGAGCAGTAGAAGAGGACGAAGATATAGAATGAGAAAGAGTATTATCAGAACTGTTATATGGTTCAGAATTGTCATGACTCTCAAAAAATGTAGCAGTAGTATTCGGAGTATGAAATATTTCTGGGATAGGTTCAGAATCATAACATGTATGGGGAGTAGCTATTGGCAAAAAAAACTTGAACTGAGCATCTCGTTGAGTAGAATTGAAATGAAATGGAAAGTGTTGTTCATGAAAAACAAGATCTTTGGAGACAGAAACTTGTAATGTATGAAAATTAAGTACCTTATAACGTTTCTGTCCTGCAGGATATCCAAGAAACACATGGGGAGAAGCTCGAGGTTCAAACTTTGTCCTCTGTGGTGCCTTTGTAGAGACAAAACACAAACACCCAAAAATCATCAAGTATGATAAATCTGGTGCATCATGAAAAAATTTCTCATATGGACTAATATTCCCTAAAGCCTGAGATGGCATTCTATATATTGATGATATGTGCAGCACAAAGAACACATTCCCCCCAGAATCGTATTGGTAATTTTGACTAAAAAAATAAAGCTCGAGAAGTATCCAATAAATGCATATGCTTCCGTTCAACAACCCCATTCTGCTGAGGAGTATAATCACAAGTTTTCTAATGTGTAATTCCTTTCTGAGAATGAAACTCTTGCATACTACCTCTGCACAACTCAATAGCATTATCAGTCCTGATTGTTTGAACATTTAAATGATACTGACTTTCAACCATAACAACAAAGTCTTTGAAAATTTGTACCACATCAGACTTAAATTGCATCAGAAAAATCCAAGTCATTCTTGTAAAGTCATCAACAATTGTAACAAAGTATCTATAATTGTTATATGTAGACTCTTTGTAAGGACCCCATATATCCAAATGTAATATAGAAAAAGCAATTGTAGTCTTAACAGAACTAGGTAGAAAAGATTGTCTAGTTTGTTTTGCAGCTGGACAAACTTGACAAATACTATCCATGGTACAACACTTATTGAAAACATTCTTAATATGATGTAATCTAGACACTGGCATGTGTCCCATTCTAAGATGCCAAAGATTTATCTTTCTTTGATCTTCTTCTGTGATAGAAACTGCATCCATACTTTCCACTTTTCTCTGACTTTCTTGATCAGCAAGATGATACAATCCATTTTGTAATTTACCAAGAAGCTGTGGTTTCATTATAGCATTCTGAAGAAAACATTGATCATCAGTGAATGTAACTGTACACTGTAAATCCTGACAAATTTTTGGGATAGAAATCAAGTTATACTTGAAATCAAGCACATATAGAACATCTCTTAATATGACATCATCAGAAATCTTGATGTCACCCATTTGTGAAACTAGAACTTGTTTACCATTAGGAATGGTAATGAAATTACTATCACCAGACATAGGTTTACATGTCGTGAATTGGGACAGTTGAAAGCACATATGATCTGTGGCTCCACTGTCCACAATCCATGTCACTGATGTAGTAGAAACAAGACAAATTTTACCTGCAACATTGACAGATTTAACATTCCC
Source organism: Heracleum sosnowskyi (assembly GCA_030848705.1). NCBI lineage: Eukaryota > Viridiplantae > Streptophyta > Magnoliopsida > Apiales > Apiaceae > Heracleum > Heracleum sosnowskyi. The sequence continues at coordinate 20,053,151 of CM061237.1, forward strand.
AGAATTGGTAACACTATCTTTGTCTTTTCCCAATAACTGCAATAATTGACTGTATTGAGCATCTGTAAGTCTTTCGATTTTATGCATTGGAGGATCAAAATCAACTTTCTCAGTAGTTTCAGTAGTGACATTTGCTGCAATTCTTTTGTCATTTCTGAAATGAGATGGATAACCATGTAGCTTGTAGCACCTTTGAATGGTATGACCTGGAGTTTTACAATGATCACAAAAATATGATTTAAATTTTCCTTTGTTATCAGTAGTATTATTAAGACCTTGTCTGAAATTTCCTTGAGTTCTAAATCTGTCTGGAAAACTTCTCCTGTGATTTACTGCAAATGCCATTATTTCATCATTAGATTTCTCAGTTGAATGAAGCAGTTTCTTGTGATTTTCTTCCTGTAGTAACAGTCTGTAAGCATGACTGATTGAAGGCAATGGATTCATAACCAAAATACTGCCCCTGATGACCTCAAAACCATTAGTTAGTTTCATAAGAAATTCTACTAGCCTTCTATCCTCTTGAGATTTGATAAGCTTCTGTGTGATATTACACGTGCAATTAGCACAATCACACGCATGAATATGATCTATAGCATCGAGTTGGTCCCAAATCATTTTAATCTTCGTGAAATAACCAGATATATTGTCATTTCCTTGTTTGATTTCATACAATTCTTGTTACAGAGAGAATAACAAAGTTCATGAGGATTGACCATACCTTTCTTCAAGATTTAACCAAATGTCCCTAGCAGTCTTAAAGTAAAGAACACTCCTAGCTATATTTTGATCCAAGACACCAAGCAACCAAGAAATTAACATACTATTGCAACATAAATGAAGCTAATTCAAGAAATGAAGCGAAAACGGATCGACGGATTCATCTCCTCGCTCTGATACCATGTTACAAAACTTGAGTATGCAACATAAACTCCTTTAAAACATTATGAAGATCACAACATCAAAGACTTACTTGTTTCTTGTATAAGAACAATACATCTACTCTCAACCTACATTACTAGAAAAAATGAATACAACTCTTGATTGTTCTAATTCTAAGTAAGTAAAAAGAAGTAGAATCTAGAGTCTTTATATATGGAAATGATGGAGACTAAGTGAGGAATGACAGCTGTATTGCAACAGAATTTGTAACTGATTCTTGCTGATGTGGCATTCTCTAGGCATGGTTCTTTATTTTGCTTTCCACACTCTCACAATTCTTAACAGAATTGGTGTGATGAGATTCGATGAATTTGTTGTCTGAAATTATTGAACGCCATAACTGGCATACAGAGTTGAATCTGAGCAGTGATTTAGCCCTTGTCCATGCGAGTATTTTAAATATGAGTTCTTCAGGCAAATAATGGCTGGACTTTGACATTTTCCTTGATCTCGCCATTGTACTCTCAGCCGGAACCAAAACCCTAGTTATAAGAAAAGTGTCCGGGGATAAGCCCTCGGAGAAACTATATATAGGTGAGATCTTCTTTTTTTTTGTCAAGTATATAGGTGAGATCCTTAAATATATTATTTATTGAAAAAAATGACAGGTACATTTTGATTACATAATATATTTTTGTGGCAGAGTAGAGCTACAATTATCTTCGATGACAATTACAAAAGTTCCCTCGGGCCTAGTTTTAACCTCTTATTTTTTTTGTACGGTACAGAGTTCTTTTTAATAAAATTTTCAGAAAAATATAGAAAAAGTATCAAAAATATTATTATTTTTAACTTCATTTGCGATTTTTAATATTTTCTGGAAATATTTGTAAAAATGCGGTTTGTAACCAAAAACAATCTGATGCAACTTATATTAATATTTTCCTGAAAAAAATTTGAAGTTTTTTTGGGTTGCATATTAGGTTCCATTTGATTGCGTTTGGTTGCAAAGTCGTAATTTTGCAAAAAAAATTCAAAGATTTGTATTTTTTTTAATAAAAATTAAAATAAAACATATTCATATTTATAAATTAACATTTTAATAATGTTGTCTAGGGCAGTAATCGAGCCGCACCGAGTCGAATACTGCCGGGCTCGAGTTCGAACTCGACTAAAAAGTTCGGGTTCGAGTTCGACCGAGTCTTAAATTTCAAACTCGAAATTCGGCTCGTGAAAGGTTCGATATGTTCGAGCTCGGCTTAAAAGCTTGAATCGATTTTACCAAATATTGACTAAAGATTGAATATGATCGGTTAGGCTCGAGTTCGACTCGATTAAATATATAAATTATATATATATATTTAATGTTTATATAAAAATATATTTATAGTATATAAAATTAAAAAATTAATAAAATTAATAAAGACTCGATTAGGCTCGCGAACCTTATATGAGCCGAGTAATTTGAAACTCGAGCTTGACTCGGCAAAGTATTCGATATGCCGAATTTGAAATATTTTTTGAATTAAGCTCGAGTAGCTCGCGAACAATTTGACACGTTTATACCCCTAAAATTTCTGCCAAAGGTATTGGCATCAATTTTTTCAACTAACAATATATTTTTGAATTATATCAAATCATGCATATCCTATATTATATAAAATGAGTAAAAACGATAACATGAGAATATTAACAAAGATTAAGAAATCGATTATTATCCATTACATAATAATATAACATCTCTAACATATAATATATGAGCTAAGTTTTGGGAAGATTAGTATTTTATTATTGAAGACTTTGAAGATCATATACTCCGCAAGTAAAATATTGTGAAATATTTTATTTTGCAAATTATGTTTTATGAGAATTACTATTTTATAATATCTTGAAAATTAGATATATGTTTAGTTAATAAAATATTGAAAAAATTATTGTTTTACAAAATAACATGCAGAATATACATGTTAATTAACCTGCACACATATATCATTTTTAAGATTATCAATGAAATAGTGATTATCATTTCACATATGTTCCGCTAATATAATAATATAATTACCATTTTTGAAATATAGATAATTAAGCAATTTAAAGTGCAAAAACAATGAAACATGCTGGGGGTCATTGTTTGTAGAGTAAATTGCAAAATGATAGCTGAATTTTACCCGCTTTAGCATTTTAGTGGTCAGACTTTCAAATTTGCAATTTAGTGGCTAAATATTACTTTTAGTTTTCAAAAAAGTGGCTAAGAGACATTTTTTTAAAAACTTTTTTTTCAAAAAAGTGGCCCTTAGCCACCTTTTTGAAAAATAAAAGTAATGTTCAGCCACTATATTGCAAAATTGAAACTTCGGTCACCAAAATACAAAATGAGGTTAAGTATGGACACAAATTTGCAATTTACTCTTGTTTGTAAAAAGAACTTGAAATTCGCGAGTATTCTACACTTGACCCTCTGCTCCCTTTCTTTTTCATTCAGTGCTTCAATGTTCTGGTTTAGTAATATTTATGCAATACACACATATATATATATATACACATGGCACGCGCGCACATATACAAATATGCTTAACAACTATAATTTCTAGGAGGATTGTCAATGGGGGAATAGAAGACGGAGGAAAGGTCTCTTCCAACTCTCTTCGAGGAATCCCGGAAATTTATAAATTCCTTATTGTCAAATAAGAAGAAATAATTTAATGACATTGACAGCCATATATGGGAAGAAAAAGCAACCAACATCAGCACATGAATTTTAATCATGTAACCAGAAGAATTCAAGTAGACAAACACAAGTATTTAAAAGAAGTCGGGCTATTTCAGAATTGAAACAACTTCACATATATATAAATCGATAAGCATTACTAAAATTAGAACTTCACAACTTACCAAGTAAAAGAAAGAACTTCAGTACGTAGCTAAAATTGTGTTTCCTCAACTTACTCAAGTCCCTCGACTGAAAGAAAGCTCTCCGTGTGTTCCAAAACTCTTACTAAGCTTTCAGATGAAACTCCAATGCACTTGGTCTCTTTCTTCCTGTAATCATACAACAATACTTTTCCATAGTCCATTTGTCCCACAAATTGACCACTACTTGAATACAAAAACACCCAATCAATCTTCGAACTAGCATCGAAAGTGAGCACTTTGTTCCAGAACACCTCACCCGAAACTACTTCCACAGTCCATAGACTAGTATCCTTATCAATTGACGCATCGGATTTAAAGATCATTGCAACTGAACCTTTAAATTCTAAAACATGTGATTTGGCATGTAACTTGCTTTCTTGCAGCCAGAATGGAATCAGTCCAAATATTTCAGTATGCAAATCAAATGTTACTATATTATGTTTAGCTTTCAAATGCAGTACTCCATTTACAATCGGACCATGTACTAATACAGGATAAGAGGGGAGCCACCCAATTTTTGGTAATGTCGTACAATTAATCTCAATCTTTCTCCACGAGTTGGCCTTTGATGTATACAGATACACAGCTCGTAGATTCATATAGTTTGAGTTCCTTTCTCCATAATATTTAACCTTTAAAACCTTAAAATCGCGCGAAACACAATCAAATCCAAACGCTACATAAACCTGGAAGTAACGATATAGAGGTTGTTCAGGCATATAAATAACAGGTAGTCTTCTAGACATCCGAGTTAATGGATTCAAAAGATATAGGTCATCAATAATAGCTTCACGTACACAAACAATACCATTACACGAGTTTACGAGTTCCATACCATCAAAAGGTGACGGCAAGTGAAGATCCAAGCAATTTTCCTCAGGACTATTAGAGTTGAAAATAGTGGTGGCATCACGGTTGGTAATCATTAGAACAGAGGGATTTTTAAAAGAATTGGTTTGATGCGATTCCATGAATTTTTTGTCTGTAATAATGGAATGCCATAACTTGCAAACGAATTTGAATCTGAGAAGTGATGTACCCTTTGTCCATGAGAGGACTTTAAATATGACTTCTTCTGGCAAATAAGGGCTGGACTTGGAACTTGTTGCCATTGCTTTGAGGGTGAAAACCCTTTGAATTAGAGTAGACTATCAGCAGAATGATTACAAGAATCAACCCTCTAATGAAGAGGAATTTGTACGAGTATCATTTTAATTTGTTTACGGCACTGCTATATACACTAGTATGGGGCCATGGGCTAGTTACTGCCAAGACGGACAGCCCATATCCTCCAAAAAAAATTTACCAATTTATGTGATCAAATAAGTATTTAATTGAATTAAAAAAATAAGTATTTAATTTGTTTCATAAATTCTTGTTTTCTGTAATATTAATATTTTAATTTAAACCATAATCATATCCTTGGTCTGCTGATGCAATAATGAAGTGTGTTGTATTAAGAAGTCGGAAAATATTTGACTTCGACTAGATTAAAAATACGAAGGGGTCGTTTGGTTCGTTGGTATCAGAAATCAGGTATGAGTTTAGAACGAGCAAAACCCATACATCATGTTTGGTTCAAATTTTTTTATTGTCAAAAGTAATATAAAATTTTAGTTAAGGGACGTGATAATTATTCCAATGATGTTGTGTATAATTATGCTAATGTAAATTATACCTAAGGGTTTTGCTGTTTCTACAAATATAGCCAACCAAATATGATTATCTATATTTATTGCTAAGGGGTTGCATGGTTGGAGTATTAATTTTTTTACATATTCTTTAAATATTGACACATAGGTGCCATGTAGATTAATTTAGCTAAGGGGTTGGTACCATTGAAGATGCTAACACGGAAAAGAGAAAGATATATAAGTATGATTCAACAGAAACTGAAATAAAACAGTAGCTAGTATACTTCATAGCTAAGCAACTGCAGTTGCTTTTCTTCAATTCACAGAAATCCTTTGATCGATAGCAAGCTCTCAGTGTGCCTGATAGCTCTTTAATCTGTGATCAGAAGCAAGCCGGATGTATTTAGTCTCTTTCTCCTGGTAATTATACAAAATAATTTCTCCTGACTTTGTTTTCCCAACAAACTCTTTAGCACCCGAATACAGATACACCCAATTTATCTCCGAACTAGCATCAAATTAAAGTGATTGTTTTGTTCCAAAGCACCTTACCTGGAACTACTTCCATAATCCATAGGCTAAAATCCTTACCCGATTTATAAATCATTGCAAAATGACCTTCAAAATCCAAAATAGCAAAATCACAGAACATGTTCTGTATCCAGCCTCTTCCAATATTGTCAGGGAACTGAACCAGTCCAAAGATTTCATTATGCAAATCAAATGTTAATATATCATAGCTGCCTTCCAAATACAGTACTCCATTTATTACCGGACCAGATATTAAAACAGGTTTAGGAGCAGACCAACGTCTGAGTTTTAAAAAGGTAGGAATCTCAATTGGCCTCCACGTATTGGCATTGGAAGTATACCTGCTCAACCCAGGTATTAGGAAGGGATTAAAATTTGATGGACAAATATACCCTTATCTAATTAGAATAATTACAGCAATATGCGCGCAGATATATTGTAAACCCTAAACACGCATCTCTTTCATTTTTCTTGGATAACACACGCTGCCTCCATGGCTTTCCACGCAGCCTCCCTGGCTCTCCATTTCTAGCTGCAAATCAACCATGACTGTTTATCTTATAATCTGGTAAGAAAATTCTAAATCAAATTTCAATTTTTGGGTTTTAAAGAACATTTATGTTGATGATTTTCTTCTGATTCTTAAATACTTTTTTAAATCTGAAGCAAGTTTGATTTGGAGTTGATGTATTTTTTGTTTTGTTCTATGTTGTATGGTGATTTTTATGTTGATTCTTCCATCATTTGTTTTTCTATGTTTAATGTAGACAATTTGTTTGTTCATATGCTCGAGTCAAGTTTTGATATATGTTTATGGGTTTGAGGTTGATTCACAGAGGTGATTTTGTGTTGTTTGTACAAATCAGATAGTTAGGTGCATCTAAAACTACAAAAAATCTAACAAGTTTGTCGTAACTCTGTTTTATAATATAGATTATGAGCTCCTTGGATGAATTGGTGATATTACAACAACTAGTGCGTCATTTGAGTATGATATTGTCACTATATGTGCATATTATGCATTTAATACGTCTGTTGCATCAAATTTCTGAAAGTACTTCGAGAGGTAGTAGGGATATAAGATTACTTCGTAGAAAAAGAGGGGCTGATTACTTGGATGATACCATAAATGACGGGGATCTGACCCTTAAGGAGCAACTTCGTATGAATAGAAATACATATGATATCTTGTGTGAGCTGCTTCGCGAGTATGGACTTAGTGACTCGAGAGACGTGAATGTTGAAGAACAAGGTCTGCTTTTTCCTGCATATATTAGCTGGTCATCAGAAAAATAGATCAATTAAACATACTTATCGAAGATCAAGTGAAACCGTGAGCAAATATTTCAATAATGTCTTAAATTGTGTCTTGCGGCTGCACGATGTTCTTTTAAAAAAGCATGAACCAATTACTCAGTCCTGCAATGATCCTAGGTGGAAATGCTTTCAGGTAGAATCCATCACTTAAGGTTGTTGAAATTGTTTTGATGCTCAATTGTAATTTTTTTAATTTTTTTAATGGTTTTTCATTTTGTAGAATTGTTTAGGTGCTCTTGATGGAACTCATATTAGAGTTAGAATTGTATAATGAGTGGAGGGCAAAGAGAGGTCTCGCACCTTGACAGGGCTAAAAATATGGGGTTCTATCGATAGTGCTTTGGCAACTAGTGGTATTGCTTGGAATGACTCTCATAAAATGTTGAGTATCGATGATGAGGACGTGTGGACTCAAATGTGCAAGGTGAGTGTTTCATAATTACTCATGTCTAGTTATTCAGTGTTACTTTGAACCAAAGTATCAAACATATGTAATTGTTAAGCTTATATGTTATTTTCTTATAGAGGGATTCAGAATTGGCTAAACTCCGTAACAAGCCTGTGGAGTGGTATGATGATTGGCAGAAATTTTTTGGCAAGGACAGAGCTACAGGTGAACATGCTGAGGCCCCTGCGGATATCATTGAAAATCTGGATAAAGAGCAAGGTGAAGCTGCTGAATTTTCCTGCTCTACTGGTGATTCACATGCAAATGAGGGAAAGAGGAAAAAAGATAAGTTACAAGATGCTTTGTTGGCATCAATGGAGAAAATGCAAGAGAATGTTGAAAGCCTACTAAAGACAACTGTAGAACAGTTTGGAGTAATGAGTCAAAGAATTGGTTATGAGCATGATTTGGGTAAGTCACGACGAGAGGTGTATGGTATTATAAACAACATTAGCAATTTAAGCAGTAAACAAAAGTTGTTGGCAGCATCAAAAATAGTGATAAGCCGGCTGATGTTGATCTATTTTTAAGCCTGCCAGAAGAAATGCGAGCAGAATTTGTGAACTTGAAGTTGACAGGGCATGTGTGAAACTCAGAGACTGGTTTTCTACATTTGTTGATTTGGTGGTGAAACTCTGAACATCACAATATTTTGTATAAATAAATTTAAGAAATTTGGCAATCATTTATGTCTTGTTGAATGAATATGCTATATTTATGCAATTTTTGTATTTTTTATGCATAAATAGGTTTATATGTTTTTCCCCCGAAATATGAATGATTATGATCCAATTATAATTTAAAAGAATATTATATAAAAATATTATTTTTAGTACCAAATAATCCAATGTATAATCCTTTGCACAACAAACATGGGATAAGATTATTTAAAGGATTATAATCCTAAATATAATTTTATAAACAAACATGGGATTGGACTATTTTAAAGGATTATAATATTTGGAATAACAATAAGGGGATTATAGTAATGGACTATAATCCGGGGATTATAATCCCCCAAAACAAACATGGCCTAGGAGAATTAGAGTAGACAATAGAAGCATCAGAACGATTACAAGAATCAACCTTTTTCCCCTCGCAAGTAATCACATAGCTTGCAAGTATAGAGGGATTTTTAAGAGAATTGGTGTGTTGGGATTCGATAAATCTGTTGTCCGAAATAATGGAGTGCCATAACTTGCAAACGGATTTGAATCTGAACAGTGATGTAGCCCTTGTGCATGAGAGTATTATAAAGATGAGTTCTTCTGGCAAATAATGGTTGGACTTTGATGTCGGCATATTCTGAGTAATCATATATCTAAACCCTGGTCATATATATAAAGAAAACTGTGCGGGGCCGAGGCGTGTTTATATTTTACAAGCCCCAGTCGCCCCGTTTTACTGTATGTGTCGTGCCGGTTCTGATTCGGACCGTAACGATCCGATTTAGGCGAATTATTTCAGCGGGGCGGTTACGGGTTAGCCGTCCGTAACCGCCCGTGTGGCCACCTCTACATACAGCACCACGGTGAGAATTATAATTGCTATATGCAGTAATATTTTAGGTTAATGCAGTAACAGAAAGTTACAATAATAGCCTCAGCTCATTTTTTGTGCAACATCGTTTCATCATCCTTAAAATTTCAATTAAAAATTTTTACAAAATTGTTTTAAAAAAAATTACAACATAAATGAAACTAATAATTCTTAAATATTTTTGAAAGATAGTTTACTAAGCCGCGATTCGCAGCGCCTTTATAATAACTAGTTTAATAAGCCGCGCTTCGCAGCGGCTTTATAAAATATCTTTAAATTTTCTCAAAAAATATTCTACAAAATACGTTTTTAAATAAAATAATATTTCTAATATAAAATTAAGTTTTGTTTTGAATTATATTTCTAGATCGTTTAATCAAAAACTACAATTATACCTTCAGAGCTATTAAAATATTCATTACCTCCAAATCTATTCTCAGTAAGAAAAAAAATCAAAAAATATGAACATACATCTTTTTTGTTGCTGGGAGATTTTTTTTTATTAATAATGATCTCTTTTTGTCAAAACAAATAACAACAAAAACAACAACAACCTCTTCCTTAAAAAAAAATATTGATCTCTTCTCAATATTTCTTATTCTTGTATGACTTTTGTTATAGATGCACCGACTTATTGAATTTTGTTAAAAATGCACACATTACATAAATTTTTCAGTCGAATAAATCTTAACATGATATTTTCGAAATACATACACTATAAATTTCTTAATATACAATTTTTATCTTTGAATTTTCGTGTATGAATTAAAGAAAATATTTTACTAAAAGATATAATCTTTTCTCATAAAAATTAGAGCAATAACTATCTAAACGTTAAAAAATAATGATAAAATTTGTTTTTGAAGACATGATGAATTCTCCACTTTCGAGTTACCTTGTATACAGGTGTATCAACTTTTAACTATAAATTCAAAACTAATAATGTACACACATAAACATATAAATCAATTCACAACTGAATGTACATGAAAATTACTTTGTTCGGCCTATTATTTTAATTGATTAACTGATGAATCCCCCTCCTTATTAATCCATGTCTTAACTCAATCAACACTAATAGCAAATAACTTGTCTTGTCAAAGATTTTAATATGATCATGCATTAGGATACAAACAAACGTAATAAGATAAATAATATAAAGGAAAAAGTCTCATACTCATGTACTCATATACACACTTTTAACATGAACAAACAAAAAAGTAAAGAAAAACAATGTTGACAACAAAAATTGCAATAGACAATTAACAGAGTTTAGGTGTATATTTATACTATTAATTAGCTGCTTGTACGAAAGTATTAAAGGTAATTAATTATTTACCAAGTAATTACTTAATTTCTTATACAAAACCGATCTAATTTCTTAACTTTTATTTACCAATATGTTCTTGTATTTTCTATTATATTACATTAAAAAAGAAAGTTTAGGAGAACAGAATGTTAAGATGATAATTTCATTTGAAAATAAATATTATGAGAATATCTAGATAATAATAAAGGGAAGTTCAAAATAATGTAAAGTAATACACTTTTTTTTAATTTAGATATTTGAAGGCAAGAATATTATTATTGAATATTTAGTTTCCTCCATTTGTAATATTTAGTTTCCTCCATTAGTAAAGATCTATTGTATATTTACTTTCTCCATTAGTAGAGATTTTAAATGCAAGAATATTATATTTACTTTCCTCTATTAGTAGAGATTTTAAATGCAAGAATATTGAAATTGTATATTTAGTTTTCTCCATTATTAAATATTTAAAAGGTAGTTGAATTTTTTTCTAGTTTTTTGTATTAATTACTTAATTTCTTATGCAAGACCGATCTAATTTATTAACTTCTTATTTACCAAAACGTTCCTGTATTTTCTATTATATTACATAAAAAAAGAAAGTTTAGGAGAGCAGTATGTTAAGATAGTAATTTTATTAAAAAAATATTATGAGAATATTTAGATAATAATAGAGGAAAGTTCAAAATAATGCAAGGTAATACACTGTTTTGGTAATTTAGATATTTTGAAGGCAAGAATATTATAATTGAATATTTAGTTTCTTCAATTAGTGATATTTAGTTTCCTCATTAGTAAAGATTTATTATATATTTACTTTCTCCATTAGTAGGGATTTTAAATGCAAAAATATTATATGTTTCCTCTATTAGTAAGCATTTAAAAGGTAATTGAGATTTTTTCGAATTTTTAATATTATTAATTCAAAAAATTGAGAAAATTAGAAAAATAGATTCAAAAAATTGAGAAAATTAGAAAATATAACGAAGCGATCTGAGAGCGCCACCTCACCGCCCCCGTCTTCTCTTTTATATAATAGTATTGATTTCTCTAAACTTTTCTAAACATATGATTTTAGATAAAATAATATATCTAATATAAATTAAGATTTTTTGAATTCTCTATTTTGTCTTGGTCATTTACCGAAATTTTGAGTAAATATAGAAAAGGGTAATTGTTTTACATTTTTCATTATTTTAAAATTATATCAGATATTAGTATATTTATCATCATTTTTATTTTTCTCAAAACATCTATTTAAAATACATAATTGTTGTGGAATAAAATCTGAGCTTACGAATTTAATGCGAGGGTTTAATGAGCTTCGAGCTTTTATGGCTGCACTTGTGTTTCGAGACTAAATCGGTCCTCACAAGATGCCTACGTATCTCAATTCGTTATTGAGAATCAAGCCAAAGACGTAGTTCTTGGTGTTGCCCTCGGGGCTATGGCGGCAGGGGCACACCAAGGACGTAGTGACTTGTATGTCCTTATTCGGGGATGAAGTCTAAAACGTAGTTCTAGGGGTGCCTTTGTGGCTTGCTGCGCCTTCGAGGCGTTGTGACGTATGGAGCTGTGCCCAAAATGTCGTTCTGATTGTAGGATCGGGGTCCTTATATAGGCGTCTAGAGCCTAGTATTTATGGTATGTTTAGGAGTCTTAGCGAATAAGTCTCCTTTTTGATATTGGATAAACATTGTATTTCTTGCTGAATAAGTCTTTTCCTTGTTGATAAAGGCTATGACTCATTAATTGCCTTTAATAGGGATTCTGGATCCTTCTTTGACCAATTTTCCATAATTTGGGCTCTTTTCATGAGATGTATATTTTTCCTATTTATTAATTACGAAATTAATAAATAATCAGGGATTTGGGCATTAAATATCGAGCCTTTTCATTGGACCGTCAATTATATTTCTATAATTACTTTTCTGTCCATATCATTTGCCCCCCAACTTCTGGGAAAATCTTCCCGGGGTTTTCGTAGAAGTTATAGCGCGTTTTTCCCCAAATTTTTCCATTTTAAGGGCATTTTTTGACCTCAAATTAGGTCATTTTCGACCAGGAACGGTTCAATTTTGACCAGGAAATTCGACCAGGAACAGCTGTGAGGTCGAATCCGTCGACCAGGAATTCCAAGTCTTTTTCGACCTCACCTGTACGTCATTCGACCAGGAACAGCTGTGAGGTCGAATCCGTCGACCAGGAATTCCAAGTCTTTTTCGACCTCACCTGTACGTCGACCTCATTTCCAATATATCTTCGACCTCGATTGGTTGTGAGGTCGAAGCTGTCGACTTCAATTCACAAGCCATTTTCGACCTCGATGTGTCGACTTCGAAATAGTGTTTTTTCGAACTCGATTGGTTGTGAGGTCGAAGCTGTTGACTTCAATTCACAGGCCATTTTCGACTTCGAAGTGCCGACCTTGATTCCATATGTTTTCGACCAGGATTTCCTATGTCATTTTAAACTTTGATCTTCAGGTCATCTTCGACCTCATTCTGTCGCGAGGTCGTTTGTTTAGACCTCATTTTCTAGGTCATTTTCGACCTCGTCTTTTCGACCTCGAGTCCTTCTGTTTTCGACCTCATTTCAGTGTGAGGTCGTGGGACACGAACTCAATTTACAGTGTATTTTCGATCTCAATCAATCGATTTTGATCTAGGGTCTTTTCGACCTCGAATTTCCAATTTTTTCGCTTTATTTTGGTGCGAAGTCGATGGATACGACCTCAACTTCTCGTGCACTTTCGACTTGGGTCGTACGACCTTGATTTAATGTCTTTTCGACTTCAAATCTTTAATTTTTCGCTTTATTTGGGAGCGAGGTCGATGGATACGACCTCGATTTCTTATGTATTTTCGACTTCGAGCCTTCGATGTCAACATAAGGTTTTTTCGACCTTGATTTTTAAATTTTCCGTTTTTGACTTGATTTTTGGTGCGAAGTCGATGGAAACGACCTCAATTCCTCGTATATTTTCAACTTCGAGCCTTCGATGTCGTTCTAAGGTTTTTTTGACCTCAATTTCATTATTTTTCGACTTTATTTGGGAGCGAGGTCGTTGGAATCGACCTCGTTTTCCCATATGTTTTCGACCTCGGTCGTACGATTTCGATTTAATGTCTTTTCGACCTTAAATCTTTGTTTTTGCCTTGGCTATATTTCAAATTTCATTCTTTTCTTGGGCCTTAACTAGCCCAATTTTTAATTGGACTTAAATTATTCTATCCTTGGGCCTTATTGGGCCTTTATTGTTTGGGCTTCGAATTTGCCTGAGACCCAAATTATTTGGGTTTTAATCACTATAATCCATAAATGGATTTGTGGGCCTTAACTGGCTATAGACGGCTGCCCTTCCTTAACCGGTTGGGTTTCCAGTCACTAGACGATTCCTGGCGAGATTTTCTGTTGAATCTCATCGTTTTCTGGGTTTCTTACTTGAAGTTTTGAAGAATTCTTTGAAGATTTTGGGCTTTCTTTGAAGATTCTGGGTTTAAAATGGCTGATCGCGCTTCCCAACGTCTATGATAATGCACTAGGATTTCATAGAAGTTATACCGGTCTTTTTCGAGACTTGGGGTCTTTTTATCCCTTACCTGGGACTTACTACCCTTTTTTGGGGATTTTAATATACACTAGTGTTTCACGAGTATCGTCTTGGTGTAAAGTGTGGAGCGACCTACACATTTACGACGATTTTGCCTTATTCGAGGCTAACTTGACATTTGCATAAGCCTTTTATGTCTTATACCGTCTTGTTTTGGCTTCAAGCCTTTCATTGAGCATATCGAATGATGGGGTTTGGACTGAATGTCTTAGGTTTCTGAGGTTTCAACCTTTCATTTGCTTTCTAGGAAGCTCATGATTTCATCGAACCTTATTTCTATTTGTCCTAGTAGTGAGTCCAATCAGGACACACTTTAAACATAATAGACTTTCAAATTTGAGGCATGCCAAGTCCTTGGCACCTCAATCTTTCGAAGAACCAAGTCTCCTTGTCGAAAGAACCTTTCTTTAACCCTTAGGTTGTAGTAGAAAGATGCCTTCTTTTGATGCTCAACTATCTTGGCGTTTGCTTCATCTCTAACTTCGTCAATTAGATCTAAGGCTAGCCTCAAGCCTTCTTCATTTGTTTCTGGTTCATAAGCCTCAACTCTTGGAGACGTGTGAGTAATCTCCACTGGAACCACTACCTCTGCCCCATATGCCAACAGAAAGGGGGTAGCTCCAGTGGTGACTTTGCAGGTAGTACGATATGCCCAAAGTATGGGGAGCAATTCGTCTACCCAAGTGTTTCTGGAGCGCTCAACTCTTTTCTTTAGTCCATCCAGGATTATTCGATTTGCAACCTCAGCTTGCCTATTTGCTTGAGGATGGGCGATAGAAGTGAAGCGCAACTTGATATCGTTCTCATCACAATATTTCTTAAACTCATCGTTGTTAAACTGAGTTCCATTGTCTGTGACCAAGATACGTGGAATCCCGTATCTGCATATCACATTTTCCCAGAAGAAATGCATCACTTGCTTGGTGGTTATCTTGGCTAATGTCTTAGCCTCAATCCACTTGGTGAAGTAGTCGATTGCTACTATCAAGAACTTTCTTTGAGCACTTGCCATTGGAAATGGCCCGAGTATATCCAATCCCCACATAGCAAAGGGGATAGGTGAGTTAATGGATGTCATCATCTCTGGTGGTTGCCTAACCACTGGTGCATGTTTCTGGCACCGTTCACATTTCTTTACGTAGCTTTTAGCATCAGCAAGTATGCTTTCCCAATAGAAACCTAGACGAGTGATTTTATGGGCAAGGGCTCTGCCCCCCAAGTGCTGCCCACAAATTCCTTCATGTACTTCCTTCAGGGCCAATTCTGCCTCTTGAGGTCTTAAACATTTCAGATATGGAATGATGAAAGACTTCTTGTATAGGATTCCCTCAATCAGGGTATACCTTAGTGCTCTGACGTACAGCTTTCGTGCTTCTGAAGTGTCGTTGGGTAACCACCCAGTTTCTAGATGAGATTTGATGGGATCAATCCAACAACTGCCAACATCAATGGGTGCTACCAACTTTCCGTTGATGCTTGAGGTCCTCAGGACTTGGAAGTAGACACTTCCTGCATAATTTTCAATTTTGGAAGAAGCAAATTTAGACAAGGCATCAGCATTCACGTTTTCTTCCCTTGGAATGTGCTCTACATAGCATTCGTCGAACTGAGTCATGATGGCCTTGACAAGTTTTCAAGTACTTGGCCATGACTTCATCTCTGGCCTCAAATTCCCCATTTACTTGGGAAACCACTAGCCTCGAATCTCCACATACTTTCAGAGTTTTGACCCTCAAGGCTCCAGCCAGCCCTAAACCAGCTATCAGAGCTTCATACTCAGCCTCATTGTTTGTCGTTGGGAAGTCAAGTTTTAGTGCATACTCTATGAGGAATCCATCAGGACTTTGTAGCACTAAACCGGCTCCACTTGATTTTGTTTTTGATGCTCCATCAAAATAGAGCACCCAATATTCTTTGGAGATTATGTCTTCAACTTCCTTGTCTTCCACTATTGCTTCCTGCCCCCCGACTTCTTGGTTGTCAATGGTACATTCAACCATGAAGTCAGCAAGTGCTTGAGCTTTTATGGTCGTTCGAGGCTTATACTTGATGTCGAATTCGCCCAATTCAATGGCCCATTTGATCAATCTTCCACTAACTTGAGGGCTATGCAAGATGTTTCTTAGAGGTTGATCAGTCAAGACCTCTATCTTGTGAGCCTGGAAGTATGGGCGTAGCTTTCTTGAGGCCATTATCAAGGCTAAGGTAAACTTCTCTACGGTAAAGTAGTTTATTTCTGCCCCATGTAGGATCTTACTCACATAGTAGACGGGCTTCTGCACTTTCAATTCTTCCTTTATCAGTACAGCTCCAAGGGCTGTGTTAGAAACTGCCAAGTACAAGTAGAGAGTTTCCCCTGGCTTGGGCTTTGCCAACAACGGTGCCTCAGCCATATATTTCTTCAGGGCCTCAAAGGCCTCTTGGCTTTCAGTTGTCCATTCAAAAAATTTCACTTTTTTGAGTGCTTTAAAGAAGGGTAAACATTTCTCTCCTGACTTAGAGATGAATCTTCCCAATGCTGCCACTCTTCCCATTAATTTCTGGACATCTTTGACAGTCCGTGGTGGCTCCATGTCTATAATTGCTTTGATTTTGTCGGGATTGGCCTCGATTCCTCTCTTGGAAACCATCAGGCCTAAAAACTTTCCCGAGCCTACACCAAAGGCACACTTAGCTGGATTCAACATCATCTTGTGGTTAGCACTTCAAATGCCTCTCGGAGGTGCTTAATGTGATCGGCCTTATCGAGGCTCTTGACTAACATGTCATCTACGTAGACCTCCATGGTTTTTCCAATTAGGTGTCCAAAAATTTTGTTCACCAATCTTTGGTATGTTGCCCCTGCTTTCTTAAGTCCAAATGCCATGACTAAGAAGCAGAAAACACCAAAGTCAGTGATGCATGATACTTTGGCGATGTCATCCTCATGCATCTTGATTTGATTGTATCCACTGAAGCCATTCATGAAGCTAAGCATCTCGTGTCCAGCTGTAGCATCTATTAGTGCATCAATCCTTGGTAAGGGAAAACAATCCTTAGGACATGCATCATTCAAGTCAGTGAAGTCTACACACATCCTCCATTTTCCATTGGCCTTTTTGACCATTACGGGATTAGCCAACCATTCCGGGAATTGTATCTCTTCAATGAATCCGGCCTCTAGAAGTTTTTCAACTTCTTGTTTAATGGCCTCTTGCCTTTCTGGAGCAAAATTTCTCTTCTTTTGTTTCACCGTCTTTCTTTCAGGATCCACATTCAACTTGTGAGTTATCAATTGGGGATCAATCCCTGGCATATCAGCCGCTGTCCAAGCAAAAACGTCATTGTTCTCTTGAAGAAAAGATATGAGCTTGCTTTTCAATGGCTCAGGTAGTAGTGCCCCGACATAAGTCACCTTCTCCGGTTCACCAGGGACTAAGGGAATTGGGATTAAATCCTCAGCTGGTTTCCCTCTTCGGTCCTCATTGTCGTCAGTATCCATGTCTTCAATTGGGAGAACTTACCCCCCGATTCCATCAGGCCTTAACGCGACTACATAACAACTTCTAGCCATCTTTTGGTCTCCTCGTTCTTCACCAATCCCATTCCTCGTTGGGAACTTGATTTTCAGATGATAAGATGAGGCAACGGCCTTGAACGTATGAAGACCAGTCCTTCCCAGGATTGCATTGTAGGTTAAAGTTGCCTTTATAACTATGAAGTTCAACATTTGAGTAGACGTATTCATCCCTTGCCCCATGGTCATTGGGAGTTGGATAGTGCCTTCCACTTTTGATTCCACCCCATTGAATCCGTATATGGGCATATTTGAGGGTGTTAACTGAGAATCAGTGTAACCCATCTTGATAAAAGCATCGTGGAACAAGATATCCACTGAAGCTCCATTGTCGACTAGGACTCTCTTTGTTTCGGAATTGCCAATCACAGGTATGATGACCAGAGGGTCATCGTGGGGGAACTTCACCCCTTCCAAGTCTGAATCATCAAAACCTATTGACACTTCTGTTCTGGCACGCTTCGGTGCTTCTCCAACCACAGTCATTACCTCTCGAGCATAAGCTTTTCTTGAGTTTCGGGAGGACCCAGCAGCAGTTGGCCCTCTGAATATCATGTTGATGACTGGTCCTCAGGGATTAGGGTTACGATCTTGGTCGTTGTCCCTTCTGTCGTAATCCTTCCTTTCATAATTTCCTCTTTGACTCCCTTGATTTCCATCTTTGGTGAATTTGCTGAGTTTTCCTCTTCGTATCAGAAATTCGATCTCATCTTTCAATTGCCTACAATCATCGGTGTTGTGACCGACTTCTTTGTGGAACCGACAGAACTGATTTTGGTTCCGTTTAGACATGTCAGCCCTCATTGGCTTCGGCCATTTGAGATCTCCTTCCTTAGCTATCTCCATCAGAATTTGACTCCTGGAAGTGTTCAATCTTGCATACTCCGTAAACTTTGGCCCAAAATTGTTTCTCTTGGGTGGAGAATCAGAGTCCTTTGACGTTCTGGGAAACTTTTCCTTGACGTCGTACTCCTGAGTTTCTTTTCTTTTCTTTGAGTTTCCACTACCGCTATCAGTGGGTTCATACTTTCTCATGCTTTCTTCAGCCTTGATATACTTTCCGGCTCTATCTTGGAGCTTCAGCATGCTCTCGGGTGGATGTTTAGCTAACGACCTTTTGAAGTGGTCATCAGTAGTTCCTTGTTGCAGGGCTATCATAGCCACTCTGTCCTCTAAGTCCGGGACTTTCAAAGCCTCCCGAGTGAATCGATTGATGTAGTCCCTTAGGGCTTCATTCTTTTCTTGCTGGATTGTCATGAGTGATGCAGAGCTTTTCTCACGCACCCTTCCACTAATGAACTGATTGATAAAAGCTTTGCTTAGTTCCTTGAAAGACCCAATTGAGTTGGGAGGAAGACGGCTATACCAGCGTTGGGCCATGCCTGCCAAGGTTTGTGGAAACGCCCTACACTTGATCGCATCGTTGGTTGACTGCAACAGCAGTGCATTGGAGAAGGTCCTTACATGATTTGCGGGATCTCCCGTTCCATCATAGGCTTTGATCGAAGGCATCTTGAATTTTCTGGATATAGCCATTTTCATGATATCTTGAGTAAACGGTGGTGTAGGATCATCAGGATCTCCTAGGGGCAACAGAATACTAGGATCACCCCTTGGGGCTTCGACCCTCTTGGTTCTTCTTGCCGGTGGATCCAAGTTGATTATCGGGATCCCTTCAGTCGTTCGGCCTTGAGATTGAGCGGCCTCCTCCTCAGCAAGGAGTTTATTGAGTCTTGCAGTCTCTGCCTCATGGGCTGCAATTTTCTCCTAAGTAGTTTGGGGTTGATCCCGATTTGTCTGGGAAGAACGTCTCCTTCTTGGGGCGACATCCTCTCCAGTTGTATAACCCTCATCCTCGGTGTATGGGCCCGAGTAATCTTGAACGAAAGGGGCATGGCGAGTTTGTTGATTTTGGGGTCCCAGACCTTGAATATAAGGGGGCACATATGCCTCATGGTAGATTGGATTAGTTCCACTACCGCCCGCCATGGGTCGAGGGGGCATGCCATAGCTTGGCATCCCCAAAGTCTGATTCGCATATTGAGGGAGATCAGTAGTATGGAGTTGAAGGCTTCTCGGTGCATTCATGATGAGTGGAGAAGTCGAGATTGGTTGCTGGTGAACGGTCTCTTGTGGATTAGATCCATGAATGACCATCTGCAGGGGATTCGTCCCTTCAACCGAAATTGGGATTTCCGGTCATTGAGTGTTGGTGGGGATATTCGTCCCTTGAGTGCCAGTAGTTGGCGGTGGCTGATCAGCCTCAGAGGTGATAGAGCGATCCTCGGGAGTTTGATTATCCCGAGCTGTTCGTCGTGTGTTTGCCATGGTTGATGTTGTCTTCCCACAGACGGCGCCAAATGTTGTGGAATAAAATCTGAGCTTACGAATTTAATGCGAGGGTTTAATGAGCTTCGAGCTTTTATGGCTGCACTTGTGTTTCGAGACTAAATCGGTCCTCACAAGATGCCTACGTATCTCAATTCGTTATTGAGAATCAAGCCAAAGACGTAGTTCTTGGTGTTGCCCTCGGGGCTATGGCGGCAGGGGCACACCAAGGACTTAGTGACTTGTATGTCTTTATTCGAGGATGAAGTCTAAAACGTAGTTCTAGGGGTGCCTTTATGGCTTGCTGCGCCTTCGAGGCGTTGTGACGTATGGAGCTTTGCCCAAAATGTCGTTCTGATTGTAGGATCGGGGTCCTTATATAGGCGTCTAGAGCCTAGTATTTATGGTATGTTTAGGAGTCTTAGCGAATAAGTCTCCTTTTTGATATTGGATAAACATTGTATTTCTTGCTGAATAAGTCTTTTCCTTGTTGATAAAGACTATGACTCATTAATTGCCTTTAATAGGGATTCTGGATCCTTCTTTGACCAATTTTTCATAATTTGGGCTCTTTTCATGAGATATATATTTTTCCTATTTATTAATTACGAAATTAATAAATAATCAGGGATTTGGGCATTAAATATCGAGCCTTTTCATTGGACCGTCAATTATATTTCTATAATTACTTTTCTGTCCATATCAATAATATAGTATCAATATTAAATTCTACTGTATAATATGTTGCTCCTAATAAATCGCTCTCTTGTTGAACTTTCCAAGGACCCCATTTCTCGTTATTTTAATGAATCTACACATATAACAAACTAATTTACTAAATAAATTACATAATCTATTAATCAGTTTTATTATATCACAATATTTATTTTAAACATTTTTTAAAAATCTAATTTTTATTATTTAAAATATGGGTACTCGAGAAAATAATGAAAAGAAAATAAGACTTCTTTATTTTATTTTATTTTATAGAAACTTGCATTTTCTTTAAATGTTTTCTTCTACATAAACATGTTGTTTTTTAAAAAAAAACTCAAGAAATAGATTTTTAATATATATGTAAAATATATAGATAAATTAAACGTGGGGTTTTTTACAACAAAATCATGATAACGTTATTTTTAATAGTTGTTTTTTAATATTAAGATGATAAATTTCAAGATAAATTTTAGAACTTCAATAAAAAACGAGAATATTAAGATGGTAACTTTGATTTTAAAAAACGTTTATGAAAATATCAACATTATAATTTGACTTGAAGATAAATTTTAGTATAATATTAAGATAATAATTTGACTTTAGAAAAAAGTTTGGAAGAATATAAGGTAATTATGAGTTCCATTAATATAGATTTAAAAGAAAATTTAGATGACGTATTTAGTTTCTTATGTTTATTTAGGAAAATATTAAAATTATATTTTTAGTTTCCTCCATTAGTAAATATTTTAATAGAAAGAATATTAGAATTGTATCTTTAGTTTTCTCAATTAGTACATACTTAAAAGATAATGGAGATATTTTCTAAACAAAAATTAAGAAGAATATTAAAATTGTATATTTAGTTTTCTCAATCAGTAAAAATTTAAAAAACAATTGATATATTTTCTAATAAATAATTTAGGAGAATATTGAAATTGTATATTTAGTTTCCTTCATTGGTAAAGATTTTAAAGGCAAAAATATTAAAATTATATATTTATTTTACTCAATTATTAAAGATTTTAAAGGCAATTATGATATTTTTGAATCAAGAATATTATTAATTCAAAATTTTGAGATCATTAGAAAAATAGATGAAAGTGATTTAAAAGGCGTCATCTCACCGCTCTCTTGTCTTCTCCTTTACGGTAGAACATTATAATAAAAGTTAGTTTAGAAAAAAAAAACTCAAAAATTAGTTTAGAACAAAAGACCTTCAAACGAAAATTATAATGAGAAAATATAAAGTGAAGAATTAAGGGGACAAAAGTTAGAAACTAGACCAACTAGATTAAACAAAACCTTGTTGAAAATTAATTATTATATAAAATATGTTTTAAATTAAATAAACGATTATATTTTAACCTAATTTTAAGATTTTGTTTATCATCCATTGAAATTCTTAATGAACATATAAAAGGGCGATTGTTTAGAATTTTTGTTATTTTATTATTATCTATTAATATTATTTATTATTCTCAAAACTCAAATGCCACTTCTATATATTAAAATAGGTATAAATAAAAATTAAAACATTGAAATTGAATCAATTTTATGAACTACTTTCTTGTTGAACATGTTTCCTCAAGTGAACTGTTTTCTCATTAACAAAATAAAATTTAATCCTACTAATAATTAAATAAATTTTGTTAATATTTAATATCTCATCTAATAATAACTCCTCATATACTTATTATATATAAGGATATAATTTTTAAAATAACCAATAAAACACTTTTATAATATGAAGGCCAACAGGTACCGTGTATTATCTGCATCAAAACTCAAATCTGAGATAGATTTAACTTGCAATTGTTAAATATGCACACGCATTCTTAACTTAAACCTAATTTATTGTAAAAGAAAATATGAAACCTAATAATTTTCTAACCAATTAATATATAATCACAAAGTGATAATTATTTCACACTCGCACATAACAAATTTTCTTGTATACAAACGAATGTACATAAATGTAATCACAAAATCCTAACCAAACATAATAATAATAATAATAATAATAATAATAATAATAATAATAATAATAATAATAATAATAATAATGAAAATCCGTGTTGTAAATATTAAGTAAAAAAGAAAAAATAGTGGGAAAAAGATTATTATTATGGTTTAAACTTTTGATGCTTCCCACCCCGGCAATTTCAAACCTATTATCATAAATTATCTTCTGAACAAAATTATATACAATCTTAAATTATGATAGCACGTGAAATTTGAAAACATTTTCCGAAAGTGAAAAAAAATAAGGCTTGAAGAAATTAGGCGGAACTCCCTTCGTACTCACGCAATTTCCAGTTTTTTCCCTCTCTTCCAATCTCTAATCATGCATGTAATAAAAACCCACATGATTCATTTCAGCCTTGTAATAAAACAAACACATGAATAATAAATATAATCAAATATCAGCACATTGGTTCACATCGTCGATAAAAATAAACTAAAATATTGCAAAACTAATCTAATCTATAACGACATACGATAAACAATGAAAATTAGAGATGATTGATAAAACTTTGTATTGTATATATAGTGAAAGCAAGATTTGAGTAAGATGATAAAAGAGGAAGGTGAATTATATATCAACATGACTACGAAAAGGGGGGAAATTAGGAAATGAGAATGAAAGAAAAAGGGCAATTTTAACTTTTAAAATTTTAAAGAATTTTTTTTAGAAAAATAAATAGATATGATTGTGACGATTTTCCAACACCACCTAAATATAATATATCTACTTTCCTATGTTAGAAGATGGTTAAAATGAAATTAGTAAATAGATTGGTCTTGTAGAGAAAGTTTAGGAAAATATTAACATTGCATACTTAATTTCCTCCATTACAAGATAGTATAAAAGAAATTAAGATTTTTTCTAATATTTACTTATACTTTCCTCTGTTAAAAGATAGTTAAAACGAAATTAGTAAATAAATTGATCTTGTAGAGGAAGTTTAGGAAATTATTAACATAGTATACTTAGTTTCCTTCAGTATGAAGGAAATTAAGATTTTTTCTAATATTTACTTATACTTTCCTCCGTTAGAAGATAGTTAAAATGAAATTAGTAAATATATTGGTCTTGTAGAGAAATTTTAGGAAATTATTAACATAATATACTTAGTTTCCTCCGTTACAAGATAGTATGAAGGAAATTAAGATTTTTTCTAATATTTGCTTATTATTAATTTAAAATTTTAAGAAAATTAGAAAATTGAATTTAATAGGATATTTAAATTGTATATTTAATTTCCTATATTAGTAAAGATTTTAAAGGCAAGAATATTATAAATGTAAATTTAGTTTCCTCCATTAGTATATATTTAAAAGGCAATTGCGTTTTTTAGTTTCCTGCATAGTAAAAATTTTAAAGGCAATTTAGATTTTTTCTAATATTTAGTTTCCTCAATAGTAAACATTTTAAAGGCAATTGTGTTTTTTTTTATTTTGCTCAATTGGTAAAGATTTTAAAGACAATTGCGATTTTTTCTAATTTTTAGTTTCCACCATTAGTAATCATTTTAAAGGCAAATGAGATTTTTTTTAATCTTTAGTTTCCTCGAGTAGTAAATATTTTAAAGGCTAATGAGAATTTTTCTAATCTTTGGTGTTATTAATTCAAAAAATTGAGAAAAATAGAAAAATAGATCAAAGCGATTTAAGAGCCGACACCTCACCGCCCCCGTCTTCTCCTTTATATAAGTACTAGTCGACTAAGCCGCGCTTCGCAGCGGCCCTATAATATTTTTGTAAAATTTTAAATATTAATTATTTAAGAAAAAAATATAAAATCAATCAATCTATACTATCTATCTATCTATCTACCTATCTATACTATACTATAAAAGATGAAACATTAAAATTTTTGGTACATATTTTTGGTACGGTACGGTACATATTTGTGTTCTACCATATCCAACAGTAGAAAAATATATATATTTAAAAGGCAATTGATATTTTTTCTATCCTATAAATTCGAATTTAAATAAAGAAATTTAATTTTATTGAATTGAAATTCTGGATATTTATATATATATATATATATATATATATATATATATATATAAAGAAGGTTTAGTTTCCTCTATTACTAAATATTTAAATGGCAATTGATATTTTCTCTATCCTATAAATTCGAATTTAAATAAGGAAATTTAATTTTATTGAATTAAAATTCAGGAGTTCTAGAAAAATAGATAAATAGCTTTCGGATGATTCTGGAGCTCTTGGGGGTTTTCCTTTATATATATAAAGATATTGATTTGAAATCATAAATTATAAGATTTTAACATCTTCTGACCATCTTTTTTATTATTCCTTTTTGAAGTTGAATTTATTTAGCGGAAGAAATTATATTAAATTTTAAAGAAAAAGTGATAACAATCTTGACATAATTTCTTTCTCTTTTTTTTTTCACTTTTCAATAGTTTTTCTTATCTTAGCATTTTTACAAACTTCAGCAATCAAAGCATTTGTCAAAGAGTATCTCATACATGATACACATTTGTTACTTGGGTATTAAATTTGGAATTAAACCTGATAATTTATTCGTGTCATGTATTTTTGTATTTCATGTATTAAATTGATAAATTCAAACATGATCCATTTAGGATTCGTGTATTTTCGTGTTTGTGTACTTTCGTGTAATATTAAATAAAAATATTAAAATAAATAAATAATTAATTAAAAATATAAAATTTTAATAGTAAACTTTTAACAAATGTATATTCAAAATATATAGTTACATCATATATACATATAAAATTGTAAATTTATATATAATGCATGTACCTATTATAAATATCATTATTTATGAATTAATATATTTATGTTGTGTATTTCGTGTCGTTTACCCAAAGACTAAATTCAAACACGACATCAAATCTATGTTGTGTATTTTCATGTAGTGTACTCAAAATATAAATAAAAATACTAAATTTTATTGTGATTCGTGCTGTGTAAATTCGGTCCATTTAGCAAAAGTGATATTTTACATTAGTCTGAAACAGTGTTCTAAAAATCGGTGATTAATCCCCGATTAATTTCTAGATGGCGGGTCACCGAACCGATTAAGTGAAAATCGGTTAATTAATCGTTTTTTCAAAACAAAAAAAAGTCAAAAAATCGGCTGAAACAGTCAAAATCGGTCAAAAATCGAATTAATTAGTCAAAAATCGGGCTAGTTAATAAAAAAAGTGAAAAATAGTTAAAATTAAAAAAAATATTAAAAAGGTAGAAACTTGATTAAACAATAAGAAAAACATTATTTTTGTACATATAATTATAATTTTAGATGTCTAAATCGTAAATTCTCTTAATTGTTTCTCACAAATTGATCTTTGATTCAAAAGTTAAACCTTCAAAATATTATTTATTACAATTATACAAATTTTTTAACACGAATAAATATATGATAATAACATACGTTTAGTTGAAATAACAAAAAAATTATATATATATATATGAATATAATTGTATATATAAAATATTATTAAATTTATTTTGATTAATCCCCGATTATCCGATTAATTCTTGGACGGTGTCTTCACTGATTAACTCTGATTCCCAATTTTTACAACACCGATCCGAAGGAGAAACCGAGTGTATGTCACTGATTTTCAGTTTGCTATACTTAATACCTGGTCAAACCTTATTTAAGGAATATGGCTAGGTACCTCAAATTTGTTCTCAAAATTATTAAAAAATGATGTGATGTGATGTGACATGACACATGGAATATTGCTAGGTACCTCAATTTTTTTCTCAAAATTTTGTTCTCATATTATTATTATAAAAATTACCTTTCTAAGAATGACACATAAGGATTTTGTAACAATTTTTGTAACAATTGTTGAGGCCTCTAGCATTTTTAGCATTTTTCTTTAAGAAGTTTGTTAGGAAATATGTTGTTTCTTGATGATAACCAAATTAACTTAGTAAAAATTGTACAAGTAAATGTAGCCATCAACGGATAATCTGCCATTGCAGTATCCGTAGTTGGGTAGCTTATCTACGGATAAGACTAAATATAACATGTTTGTGTATTTCTGATGTTGAAGTTAAAGTAGCCTTAATAGGTTAAATGAGTCATGTTGACTATCAATAGATATGTAGAATAGGGAGGCTAATTGTAAATAGTCGATGCCTTGTAATTTTGCATACATGAAATTGACTGTCTACGGATAGGTTGATTAGCCTTCTACGGATATGGACACTGTACTGTCTACGGATAACAGTACTGGTTGATCAAGAAACTGTCAACAGATACAACTCAAGTAGCTTCTACGGATACTCTTTGTACTTGTGAAAGGGACAGCGATGTCAGAGCACATGGGTTGACAGACTACACAAAGCATGGAAGCCAGTATTTCTGGAAAGGTGACAAGAAGAAAGCAGCATTCTATTTGCATGGTCAAAGGTAGCATTTCCATAAAAGACAATCAGCCAAGAAGGGCAAGCTACAAACATGGACCACTGCTCGGGATGGAGAAACAAGGATTCTGAACACATGTACTTTTTGTATTATTAGTTGTTCAAATATCTTTGTAAACTTGGGTTATATAACCAAGTAGTATCATAACTCTAGCACCAAGAAATCAGGTTTTAGCAATTTAGAGAGCACAAAACAGTATCCTTTGTAAGTTGCTGAAGCTAGAGTTGTGTACTTGTAGCTGTGTGTTTATTCATAAACATCACAGATATTTCTTCAATAAAAATCTCTTAGGTGGACAAAAACAATCCACCTGAATTTTTAATTCTTGTATCATCTTATTTGTGTTTCTGTTCTTGTTTCTTTTTTTCATATTTTCACTATCAAGAATTGAAAAGTTTTCAAAGATTGTATTCAACCCTCCCTTCTACAATCTTGGTTCATTGTCTGGGAATAACAATTTTTATCAGAGCAAGCTTCTAACATACAAGAAGTTTAAAGATCAAAGACAACGGAATCATGAGTCAGAAGGATCATGGAGTCAAGATTCCAGTTCTTGATAGAGAAAATTACTTTCACTGGAAAGTAAAAATGCGCCTACATCTTATGTCCATGGATGAAGCTTATGTAGAGTGCATAGAACATGGCCCTCATGTACCGATGAAGCCAAACACCTCAATAGCTCAGGAACCAGCAGGAGCTCCAAGCACAATCCCAAAGCTGCGTTCAGAATGGACTCATGAGGACATCATCGCCGTTCATAAAGAAAAGAAGGCCATGAATATTTTGTTCAATGGTCTTGATTCTGATATGTTTGACAATGTCATCAACTGCTCTACAGCTAAGGAGATTCGGGACACTGTCCAAACCATATGTGAAGGGACTGAGCAGGTGAGGGAAAACAAGATGCAACTCCTCATACAACAGTATGAACACTTTCACTTCAAGAGTGGAGAATCTTTGAATGATACTTTCAGTAGATTTCAAAAATTTCTAAATGGATTAAAGTTGTATGGAAGAGTGTATCAAGTCAAGGACTCAAATCTTAAATTTCTCAGAGCCTTGCCAAAAGAGTGGAAGCCCATGACTGTCTCCTTGAGGAACACTCAAGAGTATGAGGACTACACTCTTGAGAGGCTGTACGGAACCCTAAAAACATATGAGCTGGAAATAGAGCAGGATGAAGAAATTGAGAAGGTCCAGAAGAAAACTGGATATGTTGCTCTAGTAGCAAGTGTTGATAAGGCTGAGGACATGAAAGAAGAAGCTGCTGAAGCCACACCAAGCCAAAGTGCTTGTGAAGGCAGAGCCGAATCAAGAAAGTGCAATGGAAAGGTGATTGAAGAAAGTGAGCCCTCCAATCAAGAGGAGATGGATGAGCTAGATGAACACTTAGCTTTTCTGTCAAGAAAGTTCTCAAAGCTCAAGTTCAAGAGAAACCCTGATGTGTCCAGACCATTCAAGAAGGACTTTGTTGAGAGGTCCAAATTTAAATGCTTCAACTGTGGAATGAGAGGTTACTTTGCAAATGAGTGCAGAAAACCAAAGTCTGAGAAGAGTGACAGGAAGTTTGAACCCGTTGACTACAAGAAGAAATACTTTGATCTTCTCAAGCAAAAGGGTAGAGCATTCATTACACGGGATTATGACTGGGCTGAAGACGGGAATGATCTTGAGGAGGACACTGAGTTTGTGAACCTTGCACTGATGGCTGATTCAAGCGAGCAGGAGGCCAGTTCATCATCCAATCAGGTAATTATCACCAATCTCTATGAGCTTTCTACTGAGGAATGCAATAATGTTATTAATGATATGTCTACTGAGTTATATCATATGCGTATTTCTCTTAAAATCACTTACTAATGAGAACACAAGGATTAAAACATCTAATCAGTTGTTAAGTGATAGGAATGCTCTTATAGAAACTCAATTTGCTGAGTTTGAGAAAATGAGAGTAGAGTGTCAAGTTGCCAAGGATGACCTGCTGATTGTGCTTAAAAGAGAAGAATCTATCAAAGCACAACTAGCCAAAGAACAGGAAACGATAGATAGATGGACTGATTCCAAGAATGTTGCCACAAACATTATCAAGGCTCAAGGTGTGGATACATTCTACAAGGAATCAACAAGAAAAGATAAAAAGAAGCTAGATATTGAGAGTCTGGGGGATAACACTTCTACGGATAGTGAGCATCCGTTGGAAGGCAATGCCTCTACGGATAGCAAACATCTGTTGATGGACAACACCTCTACGGAAGTGACTTGTCCAAAGAAGTGTACATCTAGTGTTAGTCAAGAAAGACTAGAGAAGCTGAACAAAAAGTATGGTCCAACCAGCAAAAAATTTGTTCAAGGATCAAGTAGCAAAACCAAAGCTGAGAATGTCAACATAGGTCACCTGTCCAACAAGCAATTGAAGGACATGGTTGAGGATATAGAGGTTAAGGCTGGAGTTAAAAAGAAAAAGAACAGAAATGGTAAGGTAGGGATTAATAAACACAACAACTATACTCCTGACAAGTATGCTGTTAGTCCTTGTGTATTGCAGAAGGGGGGGGATGAATGCAATACTGATAAAATTCAATCTAAATTTCAACAACTAAAATCAAGATTAAACGTTATCAGCAGTATATGCAATCACGAACAGTATTTAGTAAGAACAAGATTCACAAAATAAATGTTTTATTTATTTTGCAAAGTGTTGCTACAACCTCAAGAAAAAGATCTCGAGCTTCCGGGTTTTTCTTCTAAGACACTTGCTTCTTTTTTTTTTGTTTCTATTCTAGAATGAGTTGATAGTAGGTATATGACTAACCCTATCACTATCAGTCACGGGTTTGTAAAGCTGCTATCACTGTCAAGTGGCAGCTTCTTACAGATTGTCTTACCCATGTGACTTTCCTAAATTGCTAACATGTCAGATATACATTACAAAGAAAGCAACCTAGATTCATTCTATTTCCAGCTAAACCAATTCAGCAGATAAAGACTTGACCTTGCTCTTGAATTGATTCGCTTTTGATTTATAGTGCCTTGAAGCTTCTGTCGTAGTCTTGCAGACTTGGTGCAGCTTAGGGATGCTGCATCACGCCTGTTTCTTGAACATTTAAACTGTCACGGGATTTGACTGAGAAAGATACCTAGCATAAGGATCTTTATTGAGACAGTTACTTTTGCCGCAAAGCTTGCTGTCACAGGAATGATCTTTTGGTGACAGTATGAGTTCCCCGCATAGAGTGCTGTCGAGGATCCCAAACTTGCTATCGAGGGCAATAGTTGCTGTCGCGTAGTCTTCCGCCAATGTTGCTGTCAGAGTGAATATGCTGTCGTGACTTGCAACATTCTGTCTTCTTGTAATCTTACTGTCACAGCTTTAGGACAGTAACCTTTATTCATGTTGTCATCCAAAAAGCATTCTTTGAGGCTTGAACACACAAGTGAACTTCTTTCAAATAATACAACTAGAATAACATTACATACTGATTACAAGAACATACTTTGGCTATGACAGTATGTTCTACTTAATTTAAAAAATTAAGTACAATCAAAGTTAAGTTGTTTCTATGCTATCACCCATAAATCCCAACAATCTCCCCCAATTTGTTTTTATGGAAAATAACAGCAAATTTACAATATGTGCTGACAACTTAACTAACAAGATCAGAATTCAAGAATTTTCACTTAGCTTGAGATTTCCTCTTCTGTCTTGCTGCATCCTCTCTTTTGAGAGCTTCTGCCAAGCAGCTTCTTAGACTTTCTACAAGAGAAATTTCAGCAGCAGACACTGCATCATCCTCTACTTCATCAATGATCTTCTTTATGGAAGGAGATATGAGAGAGCTAACATCCCTGAGATTCAGCCATTGCTCTATATCATATGGATAAGTTCTGAAATGAAGTTCTTCATTAATGAGCTTGAATCTTCTTCCAGGATAAGCATTGAGAGACTTCCTTCTTTGCTTGTCCAGCTTTGAGTCTTCTCCTTTTCTCCCTTCCAATAACTTCTCTATCTCATAAGAACAAATCTGTTCCAAGGGGTGAATTGAACCAGCTACCATATACTGTAAATCCTTCAGAGTGGATGTTTTAAGCTTATGCAAGCTGCAAACATAGATTTCTTCTTTTAGGAACTTGACTCTTAGGGGATTTTCCAGCATATATGGTTGATAATTTGGAGCTTCACTTTCTGCCTTGTTAGAGG
This sequence comes from Heracleum sosnowskyi, assembly GCA_030848705.1. Lineage (NCBI taxonomy): Eukaryota > Viridiplantae > Streptophyta > Magnoliopsida > Apiales > Apiaceae > Heracleum > Heracleum sosnowskyi. The sequence continues at coordinate 20,084,581 of CM061237.1, forward strand.
CCTTGTGAATTTCTAGTAATTCAGCTTCCTTCTTATCAAGTTCTGTCTGAGCTTGAGAATATGCAGAAGATTCAGGTCCTTTGCTTGGCTTGGGTTGCCCTTCCTGAGTTGGTTGGGCTTGCCCTTCTTCTGTGGGTAAGTCATCAAACTCATAGTACCAGTGGTATGGTATAGGAGAGGCTGGGAGATCAGTAAGAATATCAGCATCATCAAAATCTGCAAAGTTATAGCCAAATTTCTGATAAAATTCAGCATCCCTATCTGCCTGATATTTTAGAACATGTTCCATGACAGCCTCTGAAACATTATCATAGCTCTCCAGCAACTCTACCATTCTTTCCAGGTAGAAGAAATCAATTCTTCTTTTATCTATGGTTGATGTGCTGTTCTTGGTTGATGTGGCTACCAGATTGAAGTCCTTGTCAATCTTGGCAGACCTTGATTCTTCCCACCACAGAATATACTCAGAGGCCTCTTGATTTGCATCCAGCTTAACCTCAACACTCTTAATTTCTTTTGATTTCATTTGTTGAATCTTAAGACTGTTGGGAGGAATTGATTGAATTGGCTTCCTTAGATTTCTGCCAAATCCAGTGGCCTTTTCCTTTCCTGAGTATTTGTGCTTTCCTGCAGGTTTCTGTCTAGAAAACCATGCCTTAGCATTAGCTTTCAGTCTCTTGGGCTTGACAGCAGCTTTGGTTTCATCCTTGACAGAACCTTCCTTGACAGTACCTCTGTCGACAGCATCTTTCAAGACAGCATCTTCTATGACAGTATCCTTGTCGACAGTACCTTTGATGACAACATCTTTTTCAGCATTTATGCAGTCAATAGCACATCTAAGAATGCTTGCCTCCAAAGCTTCCAGTATTCTTGACTCCTCTTCATCTGTTGCACCAGCATCTTTCTTTTCCTGGCTAGGAGTTTCTTCATTGCCTTCATTCTGAGATTGAATACCAGTATTCCCAGAATTACTTCCACCAGCATTTCCAGCATTTCCAGAAGCTTCACCACCTCCATCCTCACCATCTTCATCATCATCATCATCATTATCATCATGGGGAGGAATGTTATAGAAGCAGCTTCCACCTTGATCATTTCTTTTGGCATTGGCTCTAGTGATTAGCTCCTTTATTCTAGCTCCCAGTGCCTTGTCTCTCAACACCAGCATTTTGTAGATTTCTTGAACAGCATGAACTCTTCCTGGATTGGCATTTGAACTGAGTATTCCATCTAGTACCTTCAGAATTGACTTGGTTTCCATTTTGGATGGGCTACCAATATTCATGTAGCTGTTCTTTCTAATGCCATCCTTAGATTTAGATCTGTAGAAAACACATGATGGATTGGAGTAGACTTCAGGTAGCTTCTGTATGATCAGGTTCTGGATTTGCATATCCAATATTTCATTGAATGGTGTTTGAGTTGCCCTGATCTTTCCCTTCAAAGCACACAACACCTTTGCTGGCAGACTCTGCAATAGCTGCATTGTGATGAAATAAGATATGCCAGAAGTTAGATAAATACTTACAGCCCATCTTTTCTCATCATTCACCATTACACTGACACTGGTAATTTGTTCCTTTAACAGGTTTGTGGTGTTGGTTGGACGGTTGCTAGGAGCATTCATTGCTTCTTCCACCAAACTGCTAAACTTACTGTCATGGTTGTGTAATGTGCTCTCCCTGTAATCCACCATCAAGACATTGGCTTCCTCTTGATCATACTCAGTACCATTGGACCAAGTAGTTCCTTTATAGATGGATTCAGGCAGTTTCCCTTTACCTTTCCCAATTTTGTTTTGTTCCTCCATTTCTCTCCATTTCTTCTGTAGAGCAGTTTCTTGAGTTTCTTGAATAGGTTCTCTAATCACCACAGGAGGCAAGATTGGATGTCTAGATGCAGGTCTTCTTTGCAATGCATCTTGAGTTTCCTTTGACATTAACACCCTTTCTCCATCCATTTCCACTTCAATAGTCCTTTCAGCTTTATCCTGTGGTTTTGCACTGCTTGGTTTGACTTGCTCCCCCTGAGACATTGCTTTCCTTTTAGCTCCCCCTCTGGTCTTCACAGCTACAGGCTCCCCCTGAGTTCCACCTGATTCTTGAATAGGCATTGATTCTGATCTTGCTACCTTCTCCCCCTTAGTTGAGTTGGCAGCTACCAGGTCAGTAAGGAACTGAATAGAAAGTTGAGTAGCAGCAAAACCATCAACCACCAGTTGAGAGAGAGAGTCCAGCTTGGAGTCCAAAGTAGCACACTGTCCTTCAAGAGCTGCAATCTTGTTACCAAAAGTAGCAGAGGGGCCACCAGACCTTAACCTTCTTGGAGGGGAAGGAAAAGACAGGGGCTTGGAGGCTATGGGGGTTCTCACACTCTCAGGGTGTTTTTGAGTGATCTCATCACCCCTCACAGTTTGACTCTCAAGGCCTAGTGCCTGAATAGTGTGGGCTCCCTCAATATCTCTCTGGACATGCTCAAGTCCCTCTCCTTTTGCCAGCTCATTTGGCTGCCTCTCATTTTTATGCTCACCTCTCTTTTCTTTTATCTCTCTTTTCTTTTGCACACCCTCACTCAACCTAGATGCATGGGTATGAGCAGTACTAACATGCATGGAAGGAGAAGATTTAGAATGTACCTTTAGGAGTTTGGCAAGAGGTAGGTCATCATCAGAGGCATCCTCAACAAGTACAGCATCAAAATTAGGCTGGGAGGACTTGACAGCATCTTTGGGAGGAATGTTACTGTCAGTCGTAGTCTGGACAGCAGGTTCTGGCATGACAGCATCTTTGGGAGGTGGAGTGACAGTATGTCCTGTAGTGACAGCATCTTTCTCTCCACCTTTGACAGTAGCTGTGCCCAGGACAGTAGCATCCCCAGTGTCTTTGACAGCAACAGAGGCTGTGACAGCATCTTCCTGAAGGTAAGATGCTCCTTGGAGGTCAGACAAAGTGTTGGCTGTTTCAGTTTCTGACAAAATACCACTTTGCCCTAGCTCAGTGTTTGGAGGAGTGGTGTCCATCTCACTTTGAGAAATGGGTTCTTGTGGACCACTAGAGGGGGGCTCATCCATGATTGGAGATGGATGATCAAAACCTGAAGGGTTGGGACTGTCCCCTTCTCTAGGTTGTGGAGAAGAAACAAAAGAATGTGTAGGGAAGGAAGAAGGTGAAAGTGTAGTAGAGAGTGAGGGCTGATTCACAGATGAAACATGTGAACCATCAATAGGAGTAGAGAAATCCTCACTGTGCCCTAACTCACTGTGTGTTTCTTCAAGTGGGGGTATCTCAGGTTGGGAACCAGGAGTTTGTGCAGACTCTGTACAGGGTGCCTTGGGAGACAGGCCAAATTCAATAGAAGCACCTTGTTGAGAAGGCACATCTAGGGAGGAGTTTATTTCCCTGGTTTCCTCCACAGTCTTTTGGGAGACTGCAGGGTGGCTGACAGTGGTTTTGGTCCTCCTAGCTCTCTTCTTCTTAGGCTCAGGGGGAACCACTGTGGGTTCTGCTTGACTACCTTCCTTATTTGCTGCACTAGGTGCAGTGTCTCCCTCTTGACTAACAGAGCTACCACCAACATCAGCTTCTAAGGATCTTTTTCTGGATTCTTGCAAGGCTTCTCTTTGGGCTTTGGGAAGTCTAGAGGGCCTAGGCTGAGTGTATGGTGTTGAATGGGGGTTAACTGAATTTGGGTCTAATCCAGCTTCATCCTCAAGAGAAAAAGAATCATAACCAGTAGGTAATGGATAATCAAGGTTGGTCACTTGATCAACCATGTGCTGAGTGAAGCAAAGTGGAATATGTGCATTTAGATCCTGTGAAGATAACAGTGTGTGTGTGTTCTTTTTCAAGACAGAACAAACCTCTAGACGAGGGGCATCATTATTAAAGTCACAGAAAGTATTGATACACATCATAAGAAAGCGAGGGTAGAGTGATACCTTCTTACCTATGGCAGCTTTGAGTTGTGCCATGAGGAGAGCACCAACATTCACCTTGTATCCATGGACAAGAGAATGTGTCAGTTTCTTGATGTAAGAGGGTATCCCATTCCAGCCTGTGGACTTGGTAGAGAACACCTTGACCATTGCATCAAATATCATGCTCCACTCCTTCCTTAGATACTTCCTGTCCATTTCACCAGACGGGTACCACTTGGTTGTCCCCTCTTCGAGAATAGGGCCTGCATACCCAATCTTCAAGAAGAGCTTCTTCAGAGTGTCATCATTAGCAAGTGGAGTAAAGTTTTGGCCTGCTTCCAGTGTAATTCCAAGAGCAGTATTGATGACCTCAGCTGTGAGAATGTATTGTTGCCCATTAATCGTGAATTGAATAGCTGGGTTTTCACCCTCAGTTTGAGCAACAGCAGTGCGCCAAAATTCCTCAAGTTTGTCTAGGTCGAGAATTGGAGTTGAGGTAATGGCTGAACGAAGATAGGACTTGTTCAAGAAAAACACCAGTCCTTTGAAATCCTCACCAGCATCATTTGGGGAAAAGATGCCAGCAAAGTTTGTTTGAGAGAGAGACTGTTTGGGGGCCATGGAGATTTCAAGAAAAGAAGAAAGTGAGAAAGTAGCTTTTTTGCTTGAAGAAAAGTATTTTGCCTTGAGTTTTGTGAGAGTGATATGTCTGAGTAACTGGAGAATAAATATGGGTTTCTCAAACGTTTGCTCAAAAAGTGGAGTTAAAGGACGTGTCTTAATCCACTCTCTTAACACGTGAGTTACTGCCCGTTATTCACTGTCAATCGTGGGGTGAATGTCCAATTACAACGGTCCACTATTGTTGACAGTAACCTGTGCGCTAGAAACAATCTGTCAGTAAGAGGAGGTGGTGACAGTAGGTTTTGCGCGACAGCAACTATTGCGCAAAAACTTGTTGTCACCGTTAAGCATATGAATGACAGTATCCTTTACAAGTCTTGACAGAAGGTCTTTTCCTGCTGTCAAGAAGGTTGCTGTCAAGAAACACATGACAGTATCCTTCTTAACGACAGTAACTTCGATTAGGAAATGGTTCTGTCATGAACTTATTAGAATGCTTGATTCATACACTGAACTTAATATTGACAAATTATGGATTTAGCAATGTAATCTTTTGAACACAGATATTCAGCAATTAACACAGACAAATCATAAACTCAATAACCACATAAACAGGAACTTTTATTATTATTAACTAGTTCTAAGACTTCTTCCTTAATCTCTTCTTCAGAGCGGCCTTCTTTTTCAAGAAGGGCCTGAAGCTCCTTCTCTTCTTCCACAGCCTTGGCTTCTTCTTCCTTAGCCTTGGCCTCCTTTTCCTCATCGATCTCATCCATGGCGTCCAACAACATTTCAAAGAGCTCGTCGATCTCTTCATTGTCGGGTTCACTATCACACTTCTTTAGACCAACTTCAATTCCTACTTTGTTTTCCATTATTTACTTGAAAACTGAGAGCAGACTGGTGAAACCTAAGGTTAATTTATAGGCAAAACCGTCTAAGGATTAAAGTCTAATGGTCAACAGTTAGAGTACCCATACAACTACCACAAAAGTAATTAATGGTCGTGTCCTCCTTTAATCCTACAGATTAATGCAAAAGAGTGTGAAAGTCCAATGGAACAGATTTTTAACTCTCAAACTTAACAGATAACCACATTAAAGTCATACACGGTTTAAAAATATGAGACTGGCACAAAAATACTGACATGAGTAGTCAAATCAACACATGCTGTCACATAACAGACATAAACCAAGTAGACAGTAACTTCTCTTGACAGCAGGTTTGAAATTTCTGTCATGAGCTTCATAAAAAAAATTGAAAATTTAGAAACCTTAGTAAGTTAACATACCAGATTCAACATTCCCAATTCACTTACCAACCTGTTGAAGGTTGCTTCATCCAATGGCTTAGTGAAGATGTCAGCAAGTTGCTTGTCAGTTGGGACATAAATCAGCTTCACAGTTCCTTGTTCAACATGCTCTCTGATAAAGTGATGTCTTATATCAATGTGCTTTGTCCTAGAGTGTTGAACTGGATTGTCTGAGATGGCTATGACACTAGTGTTGTCACAGTAAATAGGAATATCTCTTAACACTAGACCATAATCTAGAAGTTGACTTTTCATCCATAGAATTTGTGCACAGCAACTGCCTGCAGCAATGTACTCAGCTTCTGCAGTTGAGGTAGAAACTGAATGCTGCTTCTTGCTAAACCATGATACCAATCTTCCACCAAGAAATTGACAGCTACCAGTAGTACTTTTTCTGTCAATCTTGCATCCAGCATAGTCTGAGTCTGAGTAACCAATTAGATCAAATCCAGTATTCTTAGGATACCAAAGGCCTAGGTTAGGAGTGCCTTTTAAGTATCTAAAGATTCTCTTGATGGCTACCAAGTGTGACTCCTTTGGATCACTTTGAAACCTTGCACAAAGACATGTAGCAAACATGATGTCAGGTCTGCTAGCTGTTAGGTATAGGAGGGATCCTACCATGCCTCTATAAGTGCTTGAGTCAACTTTCTTTCCTTTAGGATCAAGATCCAGACTAGTTGTTGTGGACATTGGTGTCCTTGCAGGAGATGAATCTTCCAAGTTGAACTTTTTGAGAAGTTCCTTGATATACTTAGCTTGACTTATGAAGATTCCATCAGTTTGTTGAAGAATTTGTAACCCTAGAAAGAATGACAATTCTCCCATCATGCTCATCTCATATTTGTTACTCATGAGATGGGAAAACTTCTCACACAGCTTCTCATTTGTAGAACCAAAAATGATATCATCCACATAGATTTGTACCAGAATGATGTCCTTGCCATGATGCTTGTAGAAAAGTGTCTTGTCCACAACTCCTCTGGTAAACTGGTTTTCCAGAAGAAAGGTGGAAAGTGTGTCATACCATGCCCTGGGTGCTTGCTTTAGTCCATACAAAGCTTTGAAGAGTTTGTACACAAAGTTATGCATGTCAGCATACTCAAACCCTGGTGGCTGTTCCACATACACTTCTTCTTCCAGCTCTCCATTTAGAAAGGCACTTTTGACATCCATCTGAAATACTTTGAAGTTGCAGTGTGCAGCATAAGCTAGAAAGATTCTTATAGCTTCAAGTCTGGCAACAGGAGCAAATGTCTCATCATAATCTATTCCCTCCTGTTGACAGTAACCTTTAGCCACTAGCCTTGCTTTGTTCCTTGTCACCAATCCATTTTCATCAAGTTTGTTTCTGAAAACCCACTTGGTCTCAATAACTGACTTTCCCTTAGGTCTTGGAACCAATCTCCATACATTGTTTCTTTCAAACTGATTTAGCTCTTCTTGCATGGTTATCACCCAGTCAGAATCCAACAATGCTTCATCAATTGTCTTGGGTTCCATTTGTGACAGGAAGCATGAGAACATGCTGTCAGCAGAGACTTTGTTCCTTGTCCTCACACCAGAATTGGGATCACCAATTATAAGGTCATTTGTGTGGTCCTTGGTCCACCTGGTGATTCTGGGCAAGCTACTTGATTGAACAGGAACATTTGCTTCAGCTTGTTGAGTTGAATGCTCATCAATTTCATTGTCTCCACCATGTTCTTCATTGTCTCCAGAGTCAACACTGTTCTGAATGTTAGATGTTATGGTGTGTGATTGAGTTGGAGTTTGAATGACAGTAGTGGTGTTGACAGCATCTTTGTCAGCTTCAACAATTTGAGTGAAGCTAGGTTCTTCATCTACAATCTCCTCAGCTTCCAGGTATCCTTGATTCTCAAATCTGAATGTCTGCATCTTTCCTTCTTCATGCAGTCCTGGAAACTTGGTTTCATCAAATGTGACATTAACACTTTCTTCAATAATCCTGTGTTCCATGACATAAACTCTGTAGGCAGTCCTTTCTGTGCTGTAACCCATGAATAATCCTTCAAAAGCCTTGGTGTCAAATTTTCCTTTCTTCTCATGGTTGTCTTTCATCATAAAGCATTTGCTCCCAAACACATGAAAATATTTGACAGTAGGTTTCTTTCCAGTTAGCAGACAGTAAGGAGTACTTGCATGAGTTTTGTTGATCATGGTTCTGTTCTGAGTATAACAGGCTGTGTTGATAGCTTCAGCCCAGAAATATGTTGGCAACTTAGCATCATGCAACATAGTTCTAGCTGCTTCAATGAGAGTCCTGTTCTTTCTTTCTACAACTCCATTCTGCTGTGGAGTTCTTGCAGCAGAGAATTGTTGTACAATTCCTTCATCTTTACAGAAGTTTCCAAGAGTGGCATTTCTGAATTCTGTACCATTGTCACTCCTCAAGATTTGAACTTTTGAGTTTGGGGTTCTATCTAGAACTCTGACTTGATCAATAATCACTTGAGCAGCTTCATCTTTGGATTCAAGAAATTTCACCCAAGTGTACCTTGAGTAATCATCCACCATTACCAAGGCATACCTCTTTCTGGCCATAGATGGTACATTGACTGGTCCAAAGAGGTCCATGTGAATTAACTTGAGTGCTTCTGTGTTGGTGTTTACTTGTTTGGACTTGTGCACAGCTCTTCTCAGTTTGCCCATTTGACAATCTTCACACAGTCCTTCTTGACAGAATTCCTGTTGGGGCAAACCTCTCACTAACTCCTTCTTCATCAGAATATTCATTGTCTTGAAGTTGAGATGTGAGAGCTTCCTGTGCCAAAGCATACTGTCACCAACAGTAGCTTTACTGTAAAAACAGTAAACTTTATCCTTCTTTGTTGAGCTTAGATCAGCAACAAACAAGCTTCCTTTTCTGACCCCTTTTAGAGAGAGGCTTCCATCCTTCTTGTGATAGATGTTGCAAACCATCATGTCAAAGTCAACCTTAAATCCTCTGTCACTGAATTGGCTGACACTGAGTAGGTTGTGCTTCAATCCATCCACAAGAGCAATATCTTCAATGACAACATTTCCAATTTCCAGACAGCCATATCCCACTGTGTAACCCTTGCTGTTGTCTCCAAAGGTTATGATTGGGCCAGCTTTCTCTACATAATGTGATAGCAGGGCTTTATCACCTGTCATGTGTCTTGAGCAACCACTGTCAATTATCCACATGACCTGATTTTTCTTCTTACCCTGACTTGAAGGAGTTGATGCTACCTCATCAGTGCTAGCCATGAGAGCTAGGTTAACATATTCTTCCTCTTCTTCATCATCAGAATCATCCCAACACTTTCCTTCAGCCACATAGGCTCTACCTTGATTTTTCTTAGAGTATCCACCAGTTCCTTTCTCATATCTTTGAACCTGTTTGGGTCTTTTGCATTCAGTAGCAAAATGACCAGGTTCTCCACAGTTGTAACATTTGAACTTTGATCTATCCACAAATCCAGTTTTGTATCCTCCTTTGGTTGAACTTCCCACAGCAGCCTTTGATGAGCTTCCTTTGCTGAACTTGGATGCTTGGCCTTGAGGCTTGTATGACCTATCCTTCTTGAACCTAAAGTTCTTGAACTTCTTGGCCATGTAAGCCATAGTAGGGTTGTCCATGCTTTCCAGTTCCTCCATTGTGTAGAAGTCTTCATCTTCCACATCTTTAATCTGTAGTACCACTTTCTCATCATCTTCAACCACCTCTTCTATCTTCAAGGTCTGTGTTGGGGTTGATTGTGTGATTTGTGGTACTTCACTTGGCTGTGTGATCCTTGGCACATGTGCTACTAGGGCACTTGACATATTAGCCATCTTGTTCCTTGTTCCACTTTGTATGGCTCTCTTTTGAAAGAGTTCGAGTTCATAGGATTTCAGAATACCATAAAGTGTCTCAAAGGTTATAGTGTTGAGATCTCTTCCTTCTCGTATGGTTGTTGTCTTGTGTTCAAGGTGATCAGGCAGTGTGAGCAGGAACTTGACGTTTAATTCTTTTCTGTCATAGTACTTGCCATGTATCTGTAATTCAGTTAAGAGTTTACTGAACCTTTCGAACATGGAGGTTAAGTCTTCACCAGGCTTGGCCATGAATGCCTCATATTGAGATATTAGAATTTGCCTTTGGTTGCCCTTAACCTCTTCACTTCCTTCACAGAGTAAGGCTAACCTGATCCACATCTCCTTGGCTGATGTGCAGCTTATTACACTTCCACACATGGCTTTATCCAGCGTGAGAGAATCGAGCAAGATAAGTTGCAAATGATCATCTAGCACCATTTTCTCCTTTTCAGGTTCCAAGATTTCTGAGGGATCTTTGGGAACCCAATGTGCAGGAATAATCTCACCATTCACTGTTGTGGCTTCAATTTCCTTTCTTGGAATGAAAGGACCATTCTCGAGTATACCTGGGTATAGTGGATTTGCAGCTTTGATAAACAACAAGATTTTTCTTTTCCAAATGCTGTAGTTCTCTTTATCAAAAGCTGGGATCTTGATACTGTTTGATTTCTGCATTTTCTCCGGGATCTCAGATATGTATGTTAATCTGAAAGCTCTGATACCAGTTGTTAGTCCTTGTGTATTGCAGAAGGGGGGGGGGATGAATGCAATACTGATAAAATTCAATCTAAATTTCAACAACTAAAATCAAGATTAAACGTTATCAGCAGTATATGCAATCACGAACAGTATTTAGTAAGAACAAGATTCACAAAATAAATGTTTTATTTATTTTGCAAAGTGTTGCTACAACCTCAAGAAAAAGATCTCGAGCTTCCGGGTTTTTCTTCTAAGACACTTGCTTCTTTTTTTTTTGTTTCTATTCTAGAATGAGTTGATAGTAGGTATATGACTAACCCTATCACTATCAGTCACGGGTTTGTAAAGCTGCTGTCACTGTCAAGTGGCAGCTTCTTACAGATTGTCTTACCCATGTGACTTTCCTAAATTGCTAACATGTCAGATATACATTACAAAGAAAGCAACCTAGATTCATTCTATTTCCAGCTAAACCAATTCAGCAGATAAAGACTTGACCTTGCTCTTGAATTGATTCGCTTTTGATTTGTAGTGCCTTGAAGCTTCTGTCGTAGTCTTGCAGACTTGGTGCAGCTTAGGGATGCTGCATCACGCCTGTTTCTTGAACATTTAAACTGTCACGGGATTTGACTGAGAAAGATACCTAGCATAAGGATCTTTATTGAGACAGTTACTTTTGCCGCAAAGCTTGCTGTCACAGGAATGATCTTTTGGTGACAGTATGAGTTCCCCGCATAGAGTGCTGTCGAGGATCCCAAACTTGCTGTCGAGGGCAATAGTTGCTGTCGCGTAGTCTTCCGCCAATGTTGCTGTCAGAGTGAATATGCTGTCGTGACTTGCAACATTCTGTCTTCTTGTAATCTTACTGTCACAGCTTTAGGACAGTAACCTTTATTCATGTTGTCATCCAAAAAGCATTCTTTGAGGCTTGAACACACAAGTGAACTTCTTTCAAATAATACAACTAGAATAACATTACATACTGATTACAAGAACATACTTTGGCTATGACAGTATGTTCTACTTAATTTAAAAAATTAAGTACAATCAAAGTTAAGTTGTTTCTATGCTATCACCCATAAATCCCAACATATGCCCCTAGGAAAACTTGTGCAAAGTGTAGTAGTGTTAATCATGTATCTACTAATTGCAAATCTGTTAAAACATCATATGTTCAAATGTCAATGCATGTACTCAATATGCTTATGCCTGCTATGCATAACATGTTTGCACATACTGATCAAGCATCTAACTTGTATGCCAACATGCCATTTGTTTCAAATTCTCATATGAATGCATTCACAATGCCACAAATGACATGGAGCATGCCACACATGAATGCTATGTATGCACAAAATTCTCAAATGCCTGCATCAAACATGTTTGCATATAATCATCCTCAGCATTTTGTCTCCCAGAGGTCAACACCCAAGGTCAAGGTTGATTTAAATCAATCTGAGATTAAGGTGCAAAATGACAAGAGAGGCAAAACTAACAGGAAAGGACCCAAGGAAACTTGGGTACCAAAATCAACTTGATTTGGTTTTGATTGTGTGCAGGGATACAGAAAGAATCTATGGTACTTGGATAGTGGATGTTCTAGGCACATGACTGGAGATTCTACCCTGCTCACGGAGTTAAGTCGGTGGTACGAAGTACCAACCTATGACGAGTGCAAAGCCCACTAAGGAGATCCCACGCGATGAAGCTGTTGACTCGTAAACACGCAAGTATACGCGATCACAAATAGCAAGTGATAAATAGAATTCGTTCCGCAGAGACTAGGTGTAAATGCCAATTTAATACCTATGCAACAGTGTATGGTTACTTCTTAATGCTTGAACAATTATCAATTTGGGTTGATTATTAACTACTTTAATAAACTAAGCAATTATTAAACTAAGAATAAATTAACAATTAAGAGTTCTTGTATATGAGAAAGCATGGAATTCCAATTTCATCGAAAACTTCACTAAAGGTTGACACATTAAATCGACATAGGTGACAAACATGATAATTAATCAGATAACACGACAATAGTACGAGCTACCTTTCAGTACACTCGTATCAAACCACTTAATATCCACAAGAGATAGAAATCAAGAGGACACCACATCACGTTCAAATCATATATGTCTATACAATCTGGAAACACAATTGGTTTAAGCACAAGTTATCTTTATAACTACATGGGGCAACATGAGATGGTTAAAATCACGCTACTAATCAAGAATAATCAATTAATTCATGAACCCATGCTACTATGGCATATTCCCAATCCTTGAATCCACTTTCGTAATCATCAAAGATAAATAAATTAGATGCTAGCTACACATCTATCAATTAAAACAAACCATAATAGATTATCATAATAAGATCACCCAACAATCAATTACGTGTCAAACACAATAATTACGTAATCAAATCCATTGGAACCCCATGATAATGATTAGTTCATAATTGAACCTTTCACCATCATGGGTTCTAGAGAAAACATGGTTCTAGAAAACAAATAATAATAGAAGAGAAATAGGGTTAGAAATAAATCCCCAAATAGTGTGAAGAAGAATACAAATGATCCAAAATAGATTAGGCCTCCTTGCTTGTCACTAGCTTGAAGATCCCTCCTCTAAAGTGTTTCTCTTGTTTCTCCTCTCTCCAATATATCTATTTTGATGTTTTTGATGATATATATATATCCCAGCCAGCCCTAGGTTTAAAGCCCATAAAAATTGACCCGGACAGATATTAGGAATTCAGAAAAAACGACTAAGCGCTGCAGCGCCTGAAAACAGCGGTTGGGTCGCGCTGTAGCGCCTGGTACCGCGCTGTAGCGCCTGGTAACCCCTGCCCAGTTTTGTAGAAATTTCTCTCCTCTTCGTGTGAGCTTTTGAATCGCCCAATTCTGATGTCCGGAACTCCAGTTATGGCCAAAACAGTGAGGTATGCGCATTGTGCTCAAATTCCTGAGTTCTCTTGCCCTGGTCTTCCTGTAATTTCTACTTTAAGCTCACCGATTACCACCATTTCTTCACCAACAACACCAATGCCTCCGACTATGCAACCTACACAAATTAGATGAAAACACATCAAACTAACACGAAACTTGAGAACTAGCAATCGTTTTAAGTACGAATGGAATGCAAATAGTGGATATAAAATCCACTTATCACACCCCCAAACTTAACCCGATGCTTGTCCTCAAGCATAAACAAATGCAACACGAACGATATGCAATGAATGAATGCAACTAATATGAGAATGCAATAATCCCCTTTAGAACGACCATAACCAATACAACAAGCAAATACGTTAAAGGATGCAACACGTCCAAGTAGAGCTCGACTAAGTCCTCGTATACTAACAATACATGACAAAAACGTGGGTGTGTGCAATGCTCACCAGATATACTCCCCAAATTAGAACAAAGACATAACCCATTCTTCGCCAAAACAATCACATGTTTATAAACAGAATAAACTCTAGACACAAGAAACCACTTAAAGACACCTCAATATCCACTTGAGTTAGACAGGAATTCATGCTTTTATTACAAAACAACATACTAAACACAATACGCATGCTTATTTGACCGTGCAATGGTTGAGACCCCAAAAGGCTTATACAATAATACCCATGTAGCGAGCTTTAGGTTAGTGGATCCCAGACCGGAAAAATCTTAGGTCACTAGGCACAAAGTCCCCTAGAACTTAATTGCTCGAGTATTAAAGAGCTCAACCTGATCAATTTTGCATAAACAACTAACAAAACACTTTTTTTTTCTTTTCTTTTTTTTTTCTTTTTTTTATTTCGGAATGAGTGCGCTTTGCCTTTTTCTCATCCCACCCTAGACTACTCATCTTTTCAATGAGCCGGCTACTAGCCACTTGACGCCTAGCCTTTATTGACAACTAGCACGATATCCTTGGTTTCCCCCAAACTTATACTTAAGTGCTCCTACGCCATCAAGGGAATAAAGAAAATTCTAGATATAAACAAGTGATTAAATCTTAACATCCAAACAAGGTATGACCTGATCTAGCTCAAGCGCAAACAGTGAGACCGTGTAAAGATATTGTTTCTGAATCATGCAAGTCAGTTTCATAAGAACTTAAAATCAACCCTCTACTCATCATTACCACACTCAAATCAACACCGACCTATCAAACCAGAAACAGTCAATTCCTAAGGGATCATGAATTATGCTATGCATGCTAATGCAACTAACATGAACTCACATGGCATAAACAAACAAAACAAAAACAAATATGCTCTATATGACAATTATGCAACAATATGAATGAAATTATACTAACATGCATTATGATTTCTAAATGAACACAATGACACAATTACTACTAATCCTCAAATCACCCCCAAACTTAAGATATTCAATGTCCTCATTGAAGGCAATAAAAAGGATAGAGAACATACCTAACTATCGGCAGGATCACCCTCCTCGGGTGGTAAATCTGGTGGTGGATATACGAAGAATCGGGGACCACACAACACAACTGTTTTATTTGAAAGCAGGAAATCCATGGGTTGTCTCCCAAGAAGCGCCTTTCTTTAACGTCTTTAGCTAGACTTGGCCACGATTTTAACTTGAAAAATTTCCACACCGCACCTCTATAAGGGCCACTTAAGGATCTTTTCTGGAGCGACATCTTCAACGACAAGCTTTACCCGTCTTCGCTCCTCACCAAATCTCTTAACAACATTCTCCCGCCTACCTGAAAAGTTAGCAGCAATAACAATAGCAAGCAAAGGAGATGAATTACAAGAAACATACCCCAGGTGAACTAGCAATGGGTTGAGCTCGAGTTTGGGAGCTCCTTCAAATGATGGCTTAAGGCGCACCTGAGAATTCCAGAGATCTTCCACTCCAAGCAACTTATGTGGAATACGTAGCCCCATTAGCCAAGGCACTGTAATCCTCAGCTGGCCATGCCTTGCCTTCTCCTTCTCCGTGTCATACTTTTTACTCTGCCCTGCATCAACCAATTTCAAGCTAAAACACTCCTCATCCTCCGCCGGCAAATTCATGGCTAGAGTTTGCTTCTGAAGCCTCGGTGGATATGGAGGAGGAAAATCGATTTGGATACTCTCTGTAGTCTTCTCCGGAGTAGATTTGTCAGCAGGAGTGATGCTCTTTTCCTCTTCGGCCTCCAACTGGTCAAAGTCAGATTGCAACGGAGCGGCATTCAACAACTGAACATGCTCTTCTAATTCATCATCTTCAATGTCAAACTTCCATTGAAAAGCACTCTCTACAGACTTTGACTTTAACGGCTGATCAACCTTCTCACGGTGTTCAGTATCAACCATTACCACACTGAGACCCTCTTCATCCTTCGAAGGAAATAGCATAGCCACTTGAGCCTTGGAGTTTTCTTGATCTTGGGCTGATTCTTCAGAATTTTCAGATTGCAAAGGAAGTGGTTGCGGCTGATTATTCAGAACCGAATTTTCTGGACATTCTGAATTTTCTGATTGGGTTGCCTCCGGTTCTCCTTCCTTATCAGCTTCATGTTCTGCTTCTTCCTCATCTTTGCCCTCAGACTCTCCTTCCTGAACTTCGATCAAGGTCTCACCCGTGGCTAAGAAAGGCCAGTCAAGACTGATAGGAAGGTTCTTGTCCTCCTGCTCTACAGCCAGGCCTTCTGTGTCACTTGCAATTTGATTCAATGTTTTTAATGCATTTGCAATTTGACCAATCTGATCTCCTATTGTCTGGAGAGACAATGCATTGCTTTTAACCATCAACCTCAATTCTTCTAATTCAGCTTCTTCGGTCGACTGTTGGTTAGACCAAGTCTGAAATTGCTGCTGCTGAAATTTAGGAGGTTGAAAGTGTTGATGCACTGGGGCATACTGATGCTGAACTTGTTGCCCCTGTTGCTGCTGAGTTCCCCATGGACTGTATGGCTCATCTCCAAACTGCTGATTTTGGAGCGGGTAGGACGGATATTGGGATTGCTCCATACCACTCTGATTGTAGTCCCAGCTGAAATTTGGCCGGTTTCTGTTATACTCACATTGATGAGTGTAATGTCCACCTGCACACAGCTCACACACAATTACGAAGTCCTGCTCCCAATAATCCATCAAATAAATAAAAAAACAGTTCAAGTCAGTAATCTATAACGACCACTGATGACAAGCACTTAAACTACAAATAACACCGTAGTCCCCGGCAGCGGCGCCAAAAACTTGTTGACTCGTAAACACGCAAGTATACGCGATCACAAATAGCAAGTGATAAATAGAATTCGTTCCGCAGAGACTAGGTGTAAATGCCAATTTAATACCTATGCAACAGTGTATGGTTACTTCTTAATGCTTGAACAATTATCAATTTGGGTTGATTATTAACTACTTTAATAAACTAAGCAATTATTAAACTAAGAATAAATTAACAATTAAGAGTTCTTGTATATGAGAAAGCATGGAATTCCAATTTCATCGAAAACTTCACTAAAGGTTGACACATTAAATCGACATAGGTGACAAACATGATAATTAATCAGATAACACGACAATAGTACGAGCTACCTTTCAGTACACTCGTATCAAACCACTTAATATCCACAAGAGATAGAAATCAAGAGGACACCACATCACGTTCAAATCATATATGTCTATACAATCTGGAAACACAATTGGTTTAAGCACAAGTTATCTTTATAACTACATGGGGCAACATGAGATGGTTAAAATCACGCTACTAATCAAGAATAATCAATTAATTCATGAACCCATGCTACTATGGCATATTCCCAATCCTTGAATCCACTTTCGTAATCATCAAAGATAAATAAATTAGATGCTAGCTACACATCTATCAATTAAAACAAACCATAATAGATTATCATAATAAGATCACCCAACAATCAATTACGTGTCAAACACAATAATTACGTAATCAAATCCATTGGAACCCCATGATAATGATTAGTTCATAATTGAACCTTTCACCATCATGGGTTCTAGAGAAAACATGGTTCTAGAAAACAAATAATAATAGAAGAGAAATAGGGTTAGAAATAAATCCCCAAATAGTGTGAAGAAGAATACAAATGATCCAAAATAGATTAGGCCTCCTTGCTTGTCACTAGCTTGAAGATCCCTCCTCTAAAGTGTTTCTCTTGTTTCTCCTCTCTCCAATATATCTATTTTGATGTTTTTGATGATATATATATATCCCAGCCAGCCCTAGGTTTAAAGCCCATAAAAATTGACCCGGACAGATATTAGGAATTCAGAAAAAACGACTAAGCGCTGCAGCGCCTGAAAACAGCGGTTGGGTCGCGCTGTAGCGCCTGGTACCGCGCTGTAGCGCCTGGTAACCCCTGCCCAGTTTTGTAGAAATTTCTCTCCTCTTCGTGTGAGCTTTTGAATCGCCCAATTCTGATGTCCGGAACTCCAGTTATGGCCAAAACAGTGAGGTATGCGCATTGTGCTCAAATTCCTGAGTTCTCTTGCCCTGGTCTTCCTGTAATTTCTACTTTAAGCTCACCGATTACCACCATTTCTTCACCAACAACACCAATGCCTCCGACTATGCAACCTACACAAATTAGATGAAAACACATCAAACTAACACGAAACTTGAGAACTAGCAATCGTTTTAAGTACGAATGGAATGCAAATAGTGGATATAAAATCCACTTATCAGAAGCCTAGCCGATGACCCCAAGGCTCAACTATGATCGTGTCTTCACGGATACAACATTAGCCCTAACTATTGGAGCTAACATCAATCGCTACCAACTATCACATCAGTCATTAGTTGTAGGGAAAAGTCATGACTTACTCCAAATGCACAAGTTGATCCTTACTCCCCGATGAGGATCGAATAACCCACCAGACTACATGGCAAGTTCTCCAAAGTTAATGTCACGCAAGGTGTATCATAATTCCCCAACAAGGATAACTTGCTAGAATACAGGACTAGACCCCAAGAGCGTATCGATAAGTTTAATTACCCATGATTCCCTAATAATGATAACTTATTGGAATACAGAATCGGGCATTCAACATATAGATTGATGAGGTTAAGTCACCAAAATGCAGAATCAAGTTCTTCAATATAGTAGTAGCCGCGCCAACGATGTTGGCACGCCAAGTATGTCTTCAAGTTAAATAACAACCCTAGTGGTTGTGCCAACGCTGTTGGTGCGCCAACTAGGTCCTTCAATTCAAATAACAACTCTAGTGATCAGGCCAACGCTGTTGGCGCACCAACTAGGTCTTCAAGCCAAAATCCCCTAAAGGCTTTCTCATCAGACAAACTCCTAGAGACCTTCAACTATTCAGTGGAATTGGCGCGCCAAAGATGTTGGCGCGGCAACCAAAAGAGTAATTCTTCAACAATAAATTTTCATCATATCTTCAATCTTGATATTGTTTATACATCCAAAATGGGTATCAATCCTATTCGGATATTAGGATTGTTAAGCCCATTATTTTCTGACTCAAATTTTGGATATAACATACGTATATGTGCCATAAATAAAAAACAGCCAAATACCATGCCATTTGGGAAATTCGTGCATACCACTACTCTTTTATTAAAGAAAAAAAAATGTTTTTAGTGAATATTCGAAAAAAAAATTATGTAACATGTATAATGAATTTAAAATTTTAGTGCGTACCTTTTTATTTTATTTTACTTAAAATTTAAAATTTATTTCGTCTTATAATTTTGTTTCTTTTATCATGTTCTACTCTGTTAGAGAAAAAACTATAACATGAATGTGGCTCAAGTGCCAAAAATACCATTTTTTTAAATATTGGAAGATTAAAATACCCATTTGAAAATTTTTTGCCAAATGCTTAACAAGTCAATTTTTTTTATTTTTTTTACATATGGTGTTACACATCTTTCGAATGCGTAACAAGTCAATTTTTTTTTTTTTGAAAAATATTTTTAATTTTTTTTATGTATTACTCATTTCTCAAATGCGTATTAATGATACCCAATTATAAAATATGTAATAAAATGGTATTTTTTGCCATAATTTTTAAAAATAATATTTTTGTCACTTCAAGTAAAAAAAAATTGTATTTATGTCATTTTTTTGACTATTGGTGCACCGTTAAGGAGCAGAAGAAGTACTAAGCTGTTTAGACAACCTTCATTTCTCCTTTTATATTTTAGTTTCTTCTGGCTTCCTTGTTGCGTGTTAGTTTCATCTCAATGTGGTTTTTAGTTGATCAATTCGTCCAAATATAGCCAAGAAACTGGCATGGTATAGTTGTGAGTTCGAGTACTTGTCTCGAGTATCGCGTTTAGAGTATTTGTGTCCGAATGTTGAAGAATTGTAAAATGCCAATATCTGTAACCATTGATTACTTTTAATATCTTGTAAGAACAGTGAGATAACCGTTAGGTTCTGGTTCAAGAATTTGCTTAGGATCATCATGAGAGTATAGCTACATAGGCACCACAAAGAAAGAACTTGCATTCTTTACTGGCTTATTGTTTTTAACATTATTCAGAAATCTACAATCACAAGAGGAAGGAAGGGTGCTACAAATTGTATAATGGCAACACAATAAAATAATTTATTACAATTCACACCCTACATTAATCTTATATATTGTGAGATGCAATCAAGTGTAATGGTGTCTCCAGACATGACCTCTTTCATCATTTCCGCTAGAATCAGGGCTATAGCCTGCCATCCATTTAGGCTGCCCGTGATGAAGTTTGCTTTTCCGGCTTGGTGTCATCTGGACCTGATACGCTACAGTTCCTCCACCAGAGCTTGAAGAGTCGCCATTACCAACAGGCCCTCTCTTTGTAGATGGATTCCACGAACTTGCAGATGAGTTTCCTGGCTTAGCTGACACTGCTCCTTGACTTCTCACTTTGGCTTTAGCAGATTTTGTGGGTGCCATGTAGCTAGGGATACTATCAGATCCAGACTGTCGATTTTGCCTGGTTGAATATCGGGCTGACTCAAGAGTGTCCCCTCTCAGTCGCCTACCCATGGGTACATATTCTGAGCCCATTGGCATTGCCATATCCATCTCAACTGTCTTTTCAGACATGTTGTCTGTAGTTTTAGGTGTCATGTAGGAGCTGTCATGAGGTCCTGCATTGCGGATGTGATGTGGTTGAGACGCCATCCAACGCTCTAGCCAATTCCACCCCCATTGTTGTTTTTCATGCTCATTCGCCAATTGTGCGAATTCATCCCCATTAAGATCCGAATGTAAGTATTCATTTTGTTGTTGCTGCTGCAGAATATAAATTCAAAATAGAAACAAATGATTTAATAAACATCTTCAACTTCGAGAATGATATTGTTACACAGACAACAGCTAATCACTTCCATCTTTAGTCTTAAAACAAAACCTTTGTTCACTGAAAAAGTGAAAATATATGTTTACACTGAGAAGGTAACTTATTGCTTCCCTACTGCCATTGGCTAGTATGAATCAGGTTCTTTTTTCCAATTCAATGAGAGGAACGAAGCAGACTCCAAGTCAGATGTCTTGAACATAAGTAATAATATGAGAGCAGCATTTCAGATGAGTCGTGTTTCAGGATTTCAAAATTACCCCACAAGTTGAATGAAAATACAAATATCACAACTTATTAGCCGTTAAAAAAAAGCATGGCATAACTAACCTGGTAGGCAAAAGCATATGCAAGTGCCCTCTCCCGTTTCATCTCTGCGTCATGCTTTCTCATACTGTTTTCTTTGATTTTCTCCTTGATCAGATTTCTATTGTCCCAAGCTTCAGGCCCAGAAGTTCTTTTTGGGGTCCTTCGTCTATAATATTCTTCCTCTGCTGCTAGATTTCCTTCTTCCTTGATTCTTTCCTCAAACTTTTCGTGGGCTAATTGGAGTCTGCGTGCACGAACTCTTGATTGCACTCTCACTAGTGCCTGCATGCATCGCATAGTCATCTGTGCTTGCTTGCGAACATTATGGCCCCTCACTAACGCTTGCAGCCTCACTAATCCTTTCAGAGCACGCAAAGCTCGTCTGGCCTAAACATCAAATAAGCAAGTTAAATCTTAAAGCATTAAAATTGGGTGTTAATTGGTAAGATCTGTAATCTGAAAATTGCAATGATTTAGTGAAAGCGCAAGTAAGGCACGATATGCAACCAAAGCCAAAGAAACAGAGACACTTACCAGATATCCTCGATAACATGATTGTATTAGGATTGCAGCTCTTTCTTCCTTAGAGTGACGTCCATAACCAGCCAAGCGTACAACTTTAGCAGCTGCTTGAGCAGCTACAACTGCAGCCTCAGCTGCTGCTGCAGTTGCAACAGCAACAGCAATAGCATGCTGATCTTCAGTCACCGGGGAGGACGAGTCCACATTACTTTCATCATTCGTCGCTTCTGGTGAACTTGCTGTCGGAAAATGTTCGAATGACACAACCTCGGGCACATCTTGTTGCCATTTGTTTGCATTCTCCTTCTGAATAATTAACAATGCTAATCTTTAGTGTAATCACTACTAGAGTATAGTAATCCGAAAAATACAGCATTTGCAAAATCCAAAAAGTAATGTCAACTTCAAGAACTGGCATGGGTAACCGGAAAGATTGGGATCTAACACAAGGAGCACATGATGATCAAACTGGATGATGTGAAAGCAGAGGTGGCATTAAAGTAAATATGTCAAAAGAAATATCAGCTTTTTGTCATAGTGGGGAAGGGGACCATATATATGCCCAATCAGTTGAGTAAATGTAGATCCACCAAAAAGTCCCCCCTTCCCTCTATGATCTAGCAGTCACCTATAATTCAATTTTAGCAAACATAAAAACAAAACCAGAACATCTTTGACTTAACAGGAAAAAGAACAAATACCATGGTGAAAAATATGTGAATAAGTTGTAATTTTAAATTTCTCAAGGCAAACAAGATTGTTTAAAAGAGGAACCTTACCCCTGATAATTAAGTATCTCAACATACCTAGATGAAAACCTAACAGTTGTGGTAACATAATGTACTGGACAGATCAAAGTAATCACAAGGGTATCCTCTTTTTTTCTTCCTTGTTTTTTAACTTCAAACAGTCTCTGTTAACTGTTAAGTAATGGTTAAGAGTAGGAACAATTTTCAAAGCTCAGTAAATAATAGTTATATACCATGCAAATGCACACAAGGTATAGTTGATGTAGATTAAACATAGAGAATGCATTAATTACCAAACTTATTAGATAAAAGAGTTATTTTTTCCTATTGTAATAGAATTTCTTACACATTGAGTTACAATATCAAACATTGCATAAACAGAGTATCAAACATTACATGAGAGAGAGAGGGAGAGAGAGGGGGAGAGAGGGGGAGAGAGAGGGAGAGAGAGGGGGGGGGAGGGAGAGAGAGAGAGAGAGAGAGAGAGAGAGAGAGAGAGAGAGAGAGAGAGAGAGAGAGAGAGAGAGAGAGAGAGAGAGAGAGAGAGAACCTTTAAGTCAGGGAGGTCTTTAGAGGAAGGTTTAAAGACTTTCTTGACAGAAGAAAACCAACCAGAGCCTTTCTTTCCCATTGTTTCTGGGCAAGTATATTGATGCAAACTATATTAAAGACAAAGATTAAAGCCTATTACATATATTTATCTGCAATAAAAATATAGATACAGCAGTGATGAAAAAGATGTTGTAGTAATAATACAAGTGCAGAGAGAGAGAGAGGAAGAGAGTAACGGAAGCAGGAACTTTGCACATTTGTTGTTGGGTATTTATCACTCTCACGGACCAGGAGCCTAAAAATCACATAAAAAATCAAAATAAATAGTAGTAATTTTCAATGCAGTAATGTTTTGTTGTTTTATTTTACGCGTTTCAAAACTGTAAAGATTTTGTATAAAATTTACGTGATTTTCGAACTCCATATTAATGGGAAAAAATCTGATTTTTCAACTTTTTTTCAGATTTTGTTTGCTAAAAATTCTGAGACAAGATTTGTTTGCGATGCATGTCCTACATTTTATACACATAGAAAAAACACATACTTACATTGTTACAGTTATGTCCACAAATCAGTTATCGACAATTGTATAAAGTTGCCTTTGTACACAAACCACAACATGACAACAGCTTGTTCGTATTACATTATTGGCAATCGAAAAATTAATTTCCCGTCCCAACTTATTTACGTACATTTTTCTCGAATTTTCTTTCCGAATCAAATCTTATAAGCAAATTTGATTTGGAAACAAATTCGAGAGGAAAAATTTCTTAGCATCTAAGAATAGGATAATGTAAGACCGTACAAAATGGTAAGTTTGACCTTTTCAGAATAACCGTAGTAATTGCCTTATTGTGCGCAGGGGTGCCCTGTCTTTCGGGTATATAGATAGAGTTGAAGTAGATGAGTATAATGAAAGTTATCACAATTTATATAAATAATCTTTGACTTGCAGTCAATATTAATTTTAGTTATTTATATCTTGAGGGTTAAATTCGATTGAACAAAATTAAATTAATATTATATTATATTATATTTTTTCTGGAAAATAAATAGAGATATTCAGTTTGTTATATTGGAAAGATTAATAAATAAATAGGGTGGAAGATTAGTCATAGATCTATGGTATGGAAATCTAGTGTTGCTTAAAACTAAAGAAAATAGTTAGCATTTTACCAACCAAAGCTATGAAAAGATGAGAATTAGACTGGTGAAGCACCTAATTTAATTAAATTCAAAGTTGAAAAACAAGTGGTTGCAAATGCAATCATAAAACCTATTTAACATTCCTTCACATCATACTAAGATTTGGTAAGATTGATCATATACCTTATCAAATATCTCTTTTTTTTTTTAAATTTTTTTTTATTGATTTTAATGGTTATTAGTAAAGATTTTGTTTTTGTTGATACATCCTTCAAAATACAAGAGTCGACGGACTACCGACTCCAACGAATGAGAAGCGATAACTTACGACTTATTATTACTGGCTAATAATATGTGCCAAGCACGGTCAAACAAGAGTCGAAATCAATATAATAATATTAATAAATATTAATAAATATTTTTAAAAAATATATTTATCGAGAATTGAATGATAAAAATATAATAAATAAATCACTATTAATTATGTATTTATAGACAATCGAACCGTTTGTAAAATTAAAGAAATTAAAGTAAATAAATAAATTTTGTATGATTACGTAGCTGTAAGGAATCGAACCGTCGATGTAGCTAATAAATTTAAAGTAAATAAATAAATCTTGTATAATTACGTAATTGCAAAGAATCGAATTCTGGATGAAGTTAGAGAATTTAAAGTAAATAAATCTTGTATAATTACGTAGTTGCAAGGAATCGAACCCGGATTTCGTGATAATCAAATTTGGTACGTTGGTACCGCACGTTATTTTCACATTGTTTTGCTTATTAATATTAATTTTAATTATTAAAAAAAAGTATTAAAAAATGTACTTATAGATATTTGAATGATAGAAATATATAATAAATAAATACTATTTAATTATGTGGTTATAGATAATTAATCTTGAATTTGGTACCGCGCGATATTTTAACATTATTTTCTTTATTAATAAAAAGTATAGAAGTTATAGACAATTGAACTTTGAATGAAATTAAAATAAATAAATAAATCTTGTATAATAACGTAGTTGTAAGAAATCGAACCCTTATTTGAGACCGGGGATAAATAATATTGAAGATGCTCTGCAGAGATTTTGGTGAAATAAGAGAAGCTCCTTTAACAATTGCTGGGTTAGACAAAATTCCCCTATGACCAGGAAGTAAAAATCTCTTGATCCGTGAAACACCCTCTGTAGCTATCCTCCGAGTTGAGCACGGGACTAATTGCTTTTCTACAATCAATAAATAAATCCATCACATTGAAGCTATTGCACACAATTAAAATCACATGTGTAGACAATAATAACATCACGGACACATTATCAGTATCAAATCAAACACATTATAATAACCAGAGTTGTCAAAATAGCTCCCGAGCACCAAAAACTGACTAACCAATGTTCCACCCAAAAACACATACAGGAGCTCCCAAATATTGCCAGAATAACAGTTTGCCAGGCCTAAAAACCAGTGATATTCAAAAATCTGGCGAAAACAAAACCCCCATCAAATCCAGTCTAGTTGAGGTCAATGCAAACAACTAACACAGTCAAGGAGGTTTTAAGACTCTCAGTTATTATAAACTAATTTGATCCGACTATTAGTTAGTTTCCTCACCCCGTTACTCACAAATTTTCAAGTGTTTAACACACTGACTAGCCATTGGACTTTGGGAGTTGAAGGAGTATTCTATAAAATGTTTTCAGTTCTTTAGTTTGTTGAGGATCTGTGTCTCCATAAATTTCATAAACTTAAGTTTTGACTCAGTTTAGGATTTTATAATTCTTTGTTACGACAGGGTTCTGTTTCCAGTAATGAAATTGGAGAGTATAGCATGCAAGTACTATATGACGATCTCCTTTCAACTTCATTTGAAGAATTTCTTCTGAAATGTTACAAGCAACCTCTGTCTGCCAACAGTTTACATTTGCCTAAGTATGCATGATAAATGGCACTACAGGAAAAACGAATTTAGTAAAATGGATGAGGAAATTACCTCATCAGGGGTAATACCATTTCTGCCAAGAACTTGGCTACACAACATACAATCTTATACTTAAGGTCCCTATACTCAACATGATTCCCCTTCACAATTTTCCCCGCAACATCCAAAGCACCGTTTGCAAGGATAACTTCTATGGAACCGGGGTAAGATCTGGCTAAACGCGTCAACGCCACCACACTCTACACATTTCAATAACATCTTTACTTACACATGCATTCAGATTGACTGATACGGGGAAACTGACTAATTTAATGAAGATTACCGCGAATGCTAACTTATACTCATAGTAGGAATCACCAGATATATGCTTCACAAGCAATGGAATTGCATCATTCGTCAAAACATCTTTGCACTTATCAAAATGTGCACGCGATAGAATGTAGACAACCTGACACTGTGATGAGAGTGCAAAATAGTTTCAGAGACAGATCCCTATTATTAAGAAGCCAAATAAAATTTAGAATGTACAGAGCTCATCAACACAGCAAACCTGGATTTTGTTATCGTCATGTTCATTAAAGATCTGAAGAAGGCGCTGAACAGCATCAGAGCCTAGATGACCAGATACTTGTGGGTCTGTTTGTCGAAAATTTCTTAGTTATAATCTCTCATATGTACTAATAATATGAACAAAAACGGACATTCTTTTACCTGCAAGAACCAATTCTTCCATCAACTTGGTGACCTCTGATAGCTTCTCAAGGTCCGTGGACACCAGTAACTCGTGAATAGAATTATTGAAAAGTTTAACCTGGAAATTTGCATCAACAAAATTGGTAAGAGAGCCTATTCAAACAATATTCTTACTCAGAAAGTCACTATAAATTGAAGGAAAACCCTTTGGAGAACTGTCGGACATGTTTTTAACAAATTAGAAGGAATATTGTTGGTTAAGGACAAGAAATTCCAATAGATGAGAATTAGCACGACCATGACATTAAAACTATCACACATTCAAAACAGAAAAAGACTACAACTGCACGTGTTTATTTATGTAACCAGAGCCTGATTCAGTGGAGAAGCGGTTAGGTAAGGAACTTGAGAAGTTATAATTTCAACAATGAATAATAGAACTACCCAGTGCATATATATTATGATTCAGAAATATGTTTATAGTTTTCTTGACATGGAGTTCTTGTGTTCCCAGATGAAACGAGTTCTCATTTGAACCAAGACCTGAACATACATACATACCCCTTCTGTCGATGAAGCTCAACCGAGAAAAAACGAAGGAAGAAGAGAACTCCACATCCACAAAATCTGTTTGCTGTATGAACATTTCTTTCCTGTGCTGTCTCAATATTCTGTCCAGCTTCACGCTCTTGTCAAAATGTTCCAATGCAATTTGTAGACCATTTGGAAGACTATAGAAGAACAGTAAAAGAATTGACAAGTTTATCTATCATCTATCAATGAACACAACACTATATTTAGACAAAACTAACTACTTGAAACCCATCGCTTAGCCAAGTTGACCAACGCTTGACATGTCAAATCCATGAGACTCTCAAGAAAGATAAAGCATTATTGCAACCTTGGGAATCCCAAAGCTTTCAAAACACGTCACCAATCATATTGTAGTTGGATGGACACCTTTTTTGCATACAAAAATTCAGAAATCCAACATAAAACATTCAACAGTAAAGGAAGCAAAACTAGAACATAATATAAAGAAAAAAGATGAGAACTAAGATTTATTCAAGTTCAAGTAATGGGCACAATGAAGAAAGCTTCCTGATGGACTCAATTGAGTTTTGCAGAGACTTCCTGAAGAAAACATGGAAGAATAGAGAATCTGGAGAGAGGAAAGCCTAGATAAACAGAAGAAAGTATAGAGAGAAACCGAAGAGAGTAGAGGTTTACTGTGGTTCTCAACGAGAGACGCTTTCATAACATAAAAGGGGTTTGTGGTTTTAAATATGAAGCTGGGCTCCAAGTCCAAACTTGAAAAACCTTTTTGTTTCCAATTTTACTTGCCTTTCCGATTTCCATAAACACTGTATTTTTTAAATTTTATTTATTGTATTTTTATTATCCATGCAACACACCACTCTTTTCTTAATATCTATAATTATGTTTATTTGTAAATATTTTAATATTTAAAAGTTATTAGTTTACATGATCAAATTTGTTATAAAAGATTTAGCCAAAAAAATTTATAGTTAAAAATTTGATATTTACTAGAATTTACACGCTCAATTTAATATTTGTTTATATTTAATTATAAAAGTTAGGTTTGAACAATTTTACGAGTCATAAACAAATTTTGAAGAGAAGTTGCCCAAAATATCAATATTCGGTGTTGGCGGTCCTATTTACCCACCAGTTGCACATAACAAACTTGCGTACACAGATTGCGCATTATAGCTATGCGCACAGTTCATATGACAACAACGTCACCGCCAACAACTTACTTGTGGGACCTTTATACACGCAATGCGGGTTCAGGGCCACACATGTCCTTAAATTGGAGGTGACTCACCTTCGTCATGTTAAACCATCACTACCATAGTTATTGAGTCGGCGACCCGGTCGTTAAATTGGAAAAAGTCAACAAGCAACTTACTACTTCTGTCGTCCATGGGTTTTACCCTACCCGACCCTTAAAAAATAGGGTTTTTAAGGCAAAACTTACGTGATTTTAGACTTTTTATGACAACCTGGGTCAAATCCCGAGCCTTTTTCAAAAATCGGGTCAAGTCCCGATTCCGAGTCCGAATAAGTCCAAGCCTACTGACCCAAATGCAGCCAACTTGGGTAACGACAAGCCCACCACAGGCCCCCAAAAGATCATGATTTGTTGGTGCTAATTAGTAGTAGTATTTTGCCTTATAAACTGAACAGAAGTCCCAAATCTCCTCGATGTGGGATTGGGGTGTTACAAACTCCCCCACTTAAACTCTTGACGTCCTCGTCAAGCCTGAACGGATAGCCCATTGGTTCCAAGATCCTTCCTCCCTAGCCATTGTTGGATAATACCGGTTGGCTTCGTGTCCCCACCTCCGGACCTCTTTCCATTGTGGGATAATACCACCAACCTTCGTGTCCCCACCTCCGGCAACTTGATGGCATCAAGCTTTCGAGAGTCGACTTTGATACCATATGTGACAACCCGGGTCAAATCCCGAGCCTTTTTCGAAAATCGGGTCAAGTCCCGATTCCGAGTCCGAATAAGTCCAAGCCTACTGGCCCAAATGCAGCCAACTTGGGTAACGACAAGCCCACCACAGGCCCCCAAAAGATCATGATTTGTTGGTGCTAATTAGTAGTAGTACTTTGCCTTATAAACTGAACAAAAGTCCCAAATCTCCTCGATGTGGGATTGGGGTGTTACACTTTTAGTCTCCAAAAAAAGAAAAGAGGGCTTTGGACGGCTACAACAGCGATTTATTTTCCTCCAATTAACGGATCTGTCAAGTATTTTCGGCTAACAAATTCCGGCTAACAGCGGAGGCTCGACTCCGGTATGCGCGCATCTCTTTCTTCTTCTTCACCTCTTTTTCTCTTCTTTCTGTCTTCTTCTTATTCTTCTCTCTCTTTTTTTCTTCTTCTTTCTTCTTCTCGTGTCTTCTTCTTTCTTCCTTTGGGCTTTCTTGCGTGTATGTATATACATATGTGTGTGTGTATATACACACTTTTTTTCCTTCCATTTTATTAAAAAATGAATTTTAATTATTATTTTTTACTTTTTTTTCTTTTTTTTTTCAATTTCATTACGTTTTTTTGAAAACCAATTTCATTACTTATTTACTTCATAGTTCATTATTCAAAAATCGAAAATTATTACTTTTTTGCACAAAAAAATCAAATTTTTTACCTTCAATTGATTTTTAAATTGATTTGATCAGTTTTAAACTTAAGTTAACATACAAGATCATGTTTTGATTTTTGAATAATCAATTATCATATCAATCTTTCACAAATCTTTGAATCTTTTACAAATTTTCAATCCTTTACAAATTTTCAATCTTTTGTTCCAGTGCCCAGTCCTTTAATCTTTCTTCGATCTTTAATGTTTTGATCTTTCTTCTGAACGCAATTGGAATACATTTGAATTTGTAAGAGCTTATTATTTCTTAAAGTATTATAATTAATTTGCAACTATTTATAGTTAATGCCTAATTGTTTATTATTTATATGATTAATTTAGGTACATACAAAGAAGAGGAATAGGTTGGAACATCAACGTTTGAATGATTTGGTGTATATTCAATACAACCGGAAGATAGATTCAAGGTTCAAGAAGAGGCATGAACAAGGAAAGAAATTTAATCCACTTGTACTTGATGACTTGGAATGGACTAATGAGTGGATTGGTGATATTGAGGAGACATTTTGGAGTGCGGTGGATATAGCATCTGGTGCATCAGAAGCACTTGAAGGACGCAATCTGCCAAGGAGAGCTAGAGGCAGTTCTACAAGTTAAGTGTGTACTTATACTCGACGCAATAGTTCGACTCCACATGATCCTCTTGATGATGAAGATGAAGATGAAGATGAAGATGAAGATGATACTACTTATGATTACGAGGAAGTGGAGGATGAGGTTTAGCACCCGACCCACCCGTGGAGAACACTCAAGGAGATGGAGACTTTTATGATGATTTCATGATTGATGACTATGTTTGATTAGTTGATTTGACTCATTGATTATGTTTTTATTTGCTTAGGCTTTAGGAATGCTTGACATTTGGTATTTGAACTTATTATCTAATACTTTTGATTTCAACTATGAATTTGGTATGTGTTGACCTATATTATGTGTTATAAATATTCTAAATATAGGTAATATAGGTATATGAACGACTTGTCAACTTTTTTCGACTAGTCGGGCGACTTGTCGACTAGTCGATTCCAAGGTACCCGGGCACCTAGCCTCTACTTAGCGTCGTGATAACCTTGATCACTACCACTAAACTAAACTTGTTTATTCCAATGTTAACAACTACGCATATATAAAATGCGAATCCAGTGGGTATTCAGGACAACTTTCTCTCGAGTGTAGATATTTTGGGCATCCTAACCTCATAAATGAGGTCATGAAATTCACAAAATAATCTTTCATTTAGTAATGGTTTAACAGTTCTTTTTCAATTTAAAACTACTCCGAAACAAAAAAGAGAAAAAAATGACGAAATTTAATGTTGAGAATTGTATTCGATTTAGGAAATCTACTTATATCTACTTTAGATTATTAGAATACCCTTTATTAACCAAATACAATTTTTAATTTTAAATCCAACGGTTTTTATCTATCTATTTAAGATCACACGATCTTTATTATTTTGGTATTAAATGGGTTTCCTTATTTAGTTACAACTATTTTTATGTTTTAACTTTTGGAAAAATCCAATCATAATATAATATCTTAATCTTTTAAATTATATTATTTTTAGATAATAACTTCTTCCTTTTATATGATATAATCTTGATCATCTATTTTTAAAAGTATTGGATCTAACAGTTGAGAATGTTTTGGCGGTATTTAGGACCAAACTACCAGGATAAGATCATGTGCAATGCACGGATCATTTTTTAAAATTTATGAATATATTAAATCAATAATTTTTCTTAATATTTATAATTTTTTAAATTTTTTAAATATTTATTGCTAAAATATAATATATTGTTTTTGTAATATGTTGATGATGCGGTAACTTTGAACTTTCGATTTTATGCACTTTATATGTACATAAGATTCTAAATTTATTCACTTTCCTTATATTCATTATATCTATATAAATGTGAAATATTTGCTTGTATATACATTACAAATGTCATATTTCTATTGGATCAAATCCTATTACCCCATGTAAGTTCCCTGAGGTAATCTCATGAGCTTTATTCTCTTTAATCAATCAATATGCTACTATATAAAAAGAAAAGATGAGAGCGGAAGTATCTACTTTGTTGCAGAAGTTTTTGTAAGCTATGGTTGTCTCTCATTGATAACGGTAATTTCATTAAAAGCCATATGCAAAGAAGCATTAATTGTAGACCAGATGGTTGTATTGTCTGTGATGGAGCTAACTCTAGTTATTGTTTGGAGGATGTGGATTTTGGTTGTATCACTGTTGTTGAAGTATCTGAACCGCTGAAGACATTTCTATCTGGTACCCACTATGTTGGCTCGTGCAATGGGCTCGTTTTCCTGGTAAAAAAATCCCTCTAAAATTTATAGCGATGATATCTACCTTTGGAACCCCGCAACCAGAAAGGTTTCAAGATTACCTAAATCGTCATTTTGTTTCCATTTTCCTGTGATGTTACAAGGGTCTGGCTTGTTCGGTTTTGGGTATGATAATGTCAATGATGACTACAAGGTTATGGCAGCCACTGATATGGTTGTGGTAGCCAATGGTAATTCTTTCACATACGTAGTTGTAGCTGTTTACAGCCTAAAAGGAAACTCATGGACAATGGATGAAACTATTGAGGATCGATATGAAATTGTTAGACATGTTAGTAAGTATGCAAATGGTTCTCTCTATTGGATTGCATATAAAGACGACACTGATATTATTGTAGCTTTTGATCTTGGAGTTGAAACACATAGGGAGCTCCCATTTCCTGATTATGTTTCCGCCTACGATGACGGCAATGACGTGCACCTGACTGTAGGGAATAACCACCTATGCCTATTTAATCTTTTTCCCTGTTCTCATACGGATATTTGGTTCATGAATGATACCGGGGTGGGAAATTCCTTGTCAAAGATGATTTTCATAGGACAACCGAGCATGTTTGGAAATTTTGAAAGCGTTTGGCCTTACGGTTTTTCAAAGAATCTGAATGGCATTCTTTTTGGGGTAGATAGGGGTGTGCACGGGTCGGTTCGGCTCGGTTTTTGGTAAAAACCGTTACCGAACTATGAATGTCGGTTCGGTTCGGTTTTTACCTATTAACCGTAACCGAACCGCCTGAAACGGTTTTTTTTCGGTTCGGTTAACCGTTTAGCGATTTCGATTTTTTTCGGTTTTTTCCTAATTAAAAATTATTATATAAATTTAATAATAATAATAAATTTGAAAATATTCCTATGCCTATTTAATCTTTTTCCCTGTTCTCATACGGATATTTGGTTCATGAATGATACCGGGGTGAGAAATTCCTTGTCAAAGATGATTTCCATAGGACAACCGAGCATGTTTGAAAATTTTGAAAGCGTTTGGCCTTACGGTTTTTCAAAGAATCTGAATGGCATTCTTTTTGGGGTAGATAGGGGTATGCACGGGTCGGTTCGGCTCGGTTTTTGGTAAAAACCGTTACCGAACTGTGAATGTCGGTTCGGTTTGGTTTGGTTCGGTTTTTACCTATTAACCGTAACCGAATCGCCTGGAACGGTTTTTTTCGGTTCGGTTAACCGTTTAGCGATTTCGGTTTTTTCGGTTTTTTCCTAATTAAAAATTATTATATAAATTTAATAATAATAATAATAATAAATTTGAAATATTATAAGATAAAATAAAATAAGAATTTACAATGAACTAAAATATAAGTAGTGCATTATATATAAAATATAATTAATGTAAGATATATAATTATTGTTACTTAGAAGTATTGAACTGTAAATTTTAGTAGTACTTTCGTATGATCTCTCCTACTTCTACTATATAACAGAATATAATTTAAATTAACTATATTAGATTTTGTATAGTAAATTATGTATTATATAATTATATTTATAATATTATAATTATATATAATATTCTATAAATGGTTCGTTTTTTCGGTTCGGTTATAGGGATAAAACCATAACCGTTACCAAACCGTTCTGTCGGTTCGGTTACAGTTTTTATCGGTTTCGGTTTTTAGATTTTTCGGTTCGGTTTCATTTTGCTCACCCCTAGTAGATAGGGTATTGATGTGGTATAATTGTGCAAAGAAAGAATTGAAGAAAGTCTCAGTTCATGGGGTCCCAATTGGGTCCATTTTGCTTGCTTATACGGAGAGTCTAGTTCAGCCATTAGAGAGTAAGCCCATAGAGTCAAAAGCTGCATCTGATGAATCAGGTTATAAGAGGGGGGAAATAGAGGTGAATGTAGTGAGAGAAGATTTACCTGTTGATGTGATGGTGGTTGATACCTTTCCTGATGAAAAGGTTGAAAATAAAAATGTTTCTATTGTTGCTTCCATGAAACGAAAAGCACATGGTAAGATTTTTAGAAGAGGATTGTTTCTCTGGGTTTGATGTTATGATGTTATGTTGTAACTTTTTTTTTACTGGTAATCTTTTGTTATTAATAGTTGGGAACTCCAATACTACAAAAAGGCAGCATCGTGTATAGGTGCAGAGACAGGCGCCCCAAGCTCCGCCATCTTTAAAGCCTCCAACAAGTGCTCTTAGGATTGACCGATTTTTGGGTCCTTTTACTTTGAAAGTTGTGCAAGAACTTCTTGGAAAAACAGGCAAAGTTACCAACTTTTGGATGGATCACTTTAAAAGTCACTGCTATGTCAGTGTAAGTCCTTTAGAAGTCACTGCCTTTCCTCATTCCTCTCGTGCATGTGAAAAGAGTCCACCAAAAGAACTAGTTAGATGAATAACTTGATATTTTGTGGCGTGAGACATACTTTTACATGCGTAATATTATTGGTAAGGTATGAAACTATCATTCTTTACGTTACAAAGGGTGACTAATGGTTCCTTGGTTTTCTCTAAATGTATTACTCATCCATTGAGGAAGCTGTAGAGACTCGAAATGTTGTATACAATCTGCAATGGCCAGAATATGGAGGTCGTCTTCTGGTTGCTGAGTTTGTTGAACCCCAGGAAGTGCAAATGTGAATAGAAGCTTCTCCTTCAGTTGGTCCTGTTAACACAGGTCCTGTCCAACCAGCTGTTCCTGTTCCCATGCAATCACATCCCACGACGTCATGTACATGTGCAGAGACAGGCGCCTCAAACTCCAGTTTCTCTCCCTCCACCAGCAACAACAGCAGCACCAGTGTCCAATCCAGCAGCAGCAAAGGAACGTGCTCTTCCGCCACCACCCCTGTTAGGATCGCTTCCACTATAGATCAACGTTAATCAAACACAATAACAAACACGAAAGTAAAGAACACAACAATTTAACGTGGAAACCCCTCAAAGGAGGGTAAAACCACAAATCCACTATGAATGTATTACAAGATTGGAGTCGCTCCCTCACTCAACACTCTTGAATACAATCACCTCACCTTGATTACAAAAGCTCTCTCTTGTGTATCACACACAACTCTCTAACTTTTGCAATACTTCAAAACCCCTACAAATATCTATATTTATAGGCACCACAAATATTCTAATCCTAATATATCTCAATTCTATTTGTGACAATTACTATCTTTTCTTATCTTGGATATAAATCTTCCATAATTCTTATCTCTACCAGAATAAGACTTTCCTCAATTATCACAAATTAGAATACTGCTCAAAATAGGATTCTTAACTTATTTAGGAATTCGGGGCGGACCCCAACAAATCCTCCCACGGCTCGAATTCCCTAATACCTCAACCGATTCCTAGAATTTCACTTTTTTCTCGGTCTTCATCATTGTTGCTTCACCATCTAAACAATAGATGTTCTTCTTATGCTTTATCCCTTGTAGAATCAAGTTTCTTCCTTTATACACCTTGCAACTTCGCCCTCGTCCAACGAATCTGTACCCACGTGATGCCAACACACTCAAAGATAACACATTCTTTGATGCATCTGGTACATATCTCACATTGAGAGCTTTCTTGATCGTACCATCATGGAGTTTAAGACGAACAGTTCCAACTCCTTGAACCTTCATCTTCTCATCATTCCTCACAACAATATTACCAAGACTTTCATCAGTGCATAAAGTCTCAAACGTCGCTCGATCCCTACATATATGCATAGAAGCAGCAGAGTCCATCACCCATTATGATTTATTCTTCACCGAACCAGGAACGGTATCCTCACTCGCCATTAAAAACTCTCCCTCATCGATCACAAGTGTAGAGTCTACATCATCAACTTTGTTCTTTCCCTTCATCTGCTTAAAGGACTTCACATCTTCTTTAAAGCTTGGACAGAACATCTGTATATGACCCGTTTCACCTCAATAATAGCACTCAATAGTGCTCATATCCCTCTTACTCGGCCGAGATTTACTTCTTCCTTGCAGGTCATTGCGGTTGCGACTCCTTCTTTCAGCACTTTGGACAGCCAAAACTGCCTAACCACTTTGAGAAACATCATCCTTTGTCATCCTCTCATTATCTCTTAACGCCTTTAACACATCATCTAGCGTAAGAGTTGTCCTCCCTACTAAAAACGTTTGCTTAAAATACTTGAAGGACTTCGACAACTAGGGGTGAGCAGAAAAAATCGAAACCGAAAAAAATCGATAAACCACACCGAAAAAAACCAAACCGGAGAAAAAACCGAAATTAATGGTTCGGTTTCAGTTTCGATTTTAAATCAAAACCGAACCGAAATTAACCGAACCGCTATATTATATTTATATATAATATATAGTATATATTATTATAATAACAACAAACAAATTGATTTTAATATTCATTACATAAATATATAATTATATTAGTATAAATACATTATATAATATATCCCCATAAACTCTACAATATCAATATTATATTAGTTTTGAATCATAATTTTTAAATTTTTGTATATTAAATTTGTATCAATTGTTTGATACGCACATGTTATAATCTTGTTTTCCATTATTTTGGACATATATATTTGTCGCATATGTAATTTTTATTTGTGATAATATGAATTACATATAAAATATAATTTTATGATATGAATTTAGTTTGGTTCACAAATTTGAAAATGACTATTTTTTAATTTCTAATATAATATAGTTATTGTTCTTTGACTCTATTTATTTTTCCAAATACATTACCAACGAAAACTTCATACAAGTTAAAAGAAAATTTTAATATTAAAAAACCAAAAAAAAAACCGAAACCGATAAACGGTTAACCGAAACCGAAAAAACCGCTTTATGCGGTTTGGTTGCGGTTAATAGCAATTAACCGAACCGAACCGAATGTATTGGTTTGGTAACGGTTAATCCTAAAAATCGCACCAAACCGCACCATGCACACCCCTATCGGCAACGATGACAACAACAACAGAGTTTGTTCCTCGTCTTTCATCGGCTCATCAACATTAGCCAGATGACATACTAGCTGATTAAAACAACTAATGTGATCATGAAGACTACTTTTTTCATCCAGTTTTAAAGAGTACAACTCCATCTTCAAATTAAGTCGGTTGGTCAATGACTTCGAAGCGTATATGCTTGCTAACTTGTCCCATATCTCCTTTGGTGTTGACTCCTTCAACACGTTATATCTCACATCGGGTGCAAGTGCCAGCCTGATTGTACTCGCCGCTCTCTTCTGGATCTTCGCTCAATCTGCATCACTCATCTCTTTTGGCTTCGCCTTCTCCAAGGCATCATCAAGTCCTTGTTGCATTAACACATCCTTGACGGTTAATTGCCACATAGCGAAATCCGTCTTTCCATCATACTTGGGTGCATCAATCCTCAACGACTTTAGATCTTCCATCAAGCCAAGAAAAGATCAACTCACGACCAACTATCCACGCTCAAACAGTCAACTTCGGACACCATAAATCACACCCTCCTGAACCCAAAATCCGATCTCCACCATTCAGATTTTAGATATTGATGTAACGCATCTACTGTCCGAAAATCAGGACGGTCCGACCACGAATGACCTCCCAATCGTCAATTCTTCAACAGCTGCGCATACTAGAAAATTCCTGCAAATTTTCGTAATTACTTCGTGATTGCCTTCCCTTTAACGCCGAATCTACTTCTCGAACCCAAGCTCTTGATACCAGTTTGTTAGGATCGCTTCCACTATAGATCAACGTTAATCAAACACAATAACAAACACGAAAGTAAAGAACACAACAATTTAACGTGGAAACCCCTCTAATGAGGGTAAAACCACAAATCCGCTATGAATGTATTACAAGATTGGATTCGCTCCCTCACTCAACACTCTTGAATACAATCACCTCACCTTGATTACAAAAGCTCTCTCTTGTGTATCGCACACAACTCTCTAACTTTTGCAATACTTCAAAACCCCTACAAATATCTATATTTATAGGCACCACAAATATTATAATCCTAATATATTTCAATTCTATTTGTGACAATTATCATCTTTTCTTATCTTGAATAGAAATCTTCCACAATTCTTATCTCTACCAGAATAAGAATTTCCTCAATTATCACAAATTAGAATACTGCATTCTTAAATTATTTAGGAATTCGGGGTGGAACAACCCCAACTCCCCGAAAGAGTTGAGCCACCGATTGTCACTCTGGAAGAGACGTTCAACAGTCACTCTTATTGCACGAAAAATAGACAGCAAGATCTGGAAAAGTGTAGATTCAAGTAATTGTAATTATATCTTTATATAGAATTGGAGTAAAGGGGTTAACGTGGTATGGTCGTGGTCGTCAGGGCAGATTTCTCATTTCAGAAATATTATTAGTAAATATATTTTTTTAATTGTATTAAAAAAAATCAAAAAAAAATCTTTAGATACAATTGGAGTAAAGGAGTTAATGTGGTATGGCGTGGTTGTCCGGGCAAATTTGTCATTTCGAAAATATTATTAATAAATATATTTTTTTAATCATATTAAAAAATTTTAAAAATTATTAAATTATGCATTTTATTGCAAAAATTATGAATAAGATTTATAGATATTATGTTTTCTAGAAAAATAAGAGATTAATTATATATAATGTAATGAAGTTATTGTGCAAAAAAATAGATAGAATGTAAATTTAATAATTTTAAAATTAGGAAAACACGAAATTTCAAGCAAAAAATATAATAACAATTAAAATAATAAAGATTAATGTTAAAATTTTAAGTATCATCGCCTTAACAAGTTTGTGAAGATTATTTTAAAGTTGTTTTAAAATCAAAATTTAATTTAATTTAACATAAATAAGTTAATATAAAATATTTATAAAATATCTCGTGCATTGCACGGGTATAAAGCTAGTAATATAAAAGAAAGAGACATAAAATAATGGGGCAAAATGTTTTAGTGTAAGATATTAGCCATGAGAAGTATATATATAGGTTCTTGAAATAACTGAGATTTAATATTTTGAGAGAGCAAGGGAAATTGCGAAACCGGATAGCAGTTGGAGTCATCCCAGGTTCACTGGCATAGTATATTGCGTGTATTTAATGCTTTTAATTATTTGCAAATGCATTTGGATTCAGTTTTGTAACATATTACAGCACAAGCAACAGCTTTTCCTCTTCAGGTGCTTCAATCCCTTTGGTTACATAGATGTGGAGATGTGGTAAGGACCAATATTTATGCAATGAAAAGGAAAAAGAAAATTATGGTTGGTCTGAATATTGGGATAAGATGAACAAGCAATCCTGTAATCAAAGAGATCCTATAAAAACTGTTGAAATTGACACTGCTCAGTGTCATTCTTACTACGTCCCAAGTTCACAGGGATCACAGTATCAGCGTTACCGATACCAAGAGCAAAATCCTAATTCAGATTCTGTTAGATCTCCAATGCACAGAACGAACAGGAATCTCTCAAGTCCCTTCCCTATGACACCATTTCCATCTAAAACAAAACGTCTTCAAAATCATTCAGCTAGTCCTCTCTGCCCAAAAGAAGCGAGGAACCTTATACACCAACATTAGGCTCAAACTACCACAAAATGTTAGGACATGAAAATGGTGTAGCAGTTTCAATGCCAAATTACATGGCAGCCACTGCATCAGCCAATGCTCGAATTAGGTATAAAAGTGCACTAAAGGCAGAGGCCTTTAACACCAGAGAGAGAAAATTTGAGTCATGTGAATAAACGACTATCGTTCCCAGCTCCTAAAGCAGATGCTTGTGGTGTCATAAGTGACACAGAATCAGAAAGGAGTTCAAGGTGTCCACGTTCTACACATGGCATGCAGTTCCTTACTGGGAGAAGATCAAGCACCTTGTTGCAAAGCCGACTTTGGTGAAGAGCTCATCGATACAGTTTGGTTAATCTGTGTAAAAATTTTGGGGCTCATTTGAAAATCACAGATTCATATATCCTGATTATTGTTGTTTCCTAAATTTGCTAATTTTCGGTTATGTAATTCCTTTTAGCCATAAACTATGTCAGTACCCATCATCTAATTCAAAAATCCATCTTGCAACATTTTTTTCACAAGTCATCTTTTAGCATTTGTTTCTTCTGCAAAGCATGATCATAAAACACACTGTAGTGTAAATATTCCTATATCTTTCCATTTAAGCTATCATATCCATCCTTTTCTCATATCCTGTTATTCTACCATGAAAAGTAGACCATTTCTTGCTTTAATCGCTCAACTTGCAAATCCTATCATAGTCCTTCCACGTTTTTCTTTTATGAAATAGGTGAAATTGACCGTCTGCTCTTTTCAATTTAATCTCTGGCCATTGATCCACGCGATACTAAATTAATTTTTTAAGCGATCTAATCACAATAATTTGTTGGGATTTTGCATGAGCTTAGTGTGCTTAGTTTAGTTTTAGCAGTTGAGTAGCGAATTTTCAGTATGTAATTTGTTGTTTAGTTGCCAGAATATACAGTACAAGCAGGTAAAAATCAGGACTAGTGGCACCAGTAGGGACAAGATGTTTTCTAAGTTATAGGATATCAACTGTTACTTCAAGAATATAACTACCATAAATATGTACAGGTCCTAAGCTAAATTTTTAGCATGAAAAACACGATTTCATCTACCCTGCCAGACAAAGGTTAACTAGAGTGACTTTACATGCCTGTATCAAACATCTATATATAAACCAGCCTTCACTACTTAGTATTTACAAGTAGCAGGTATACTACAAGGGGAGAAGCAAGGTACATGAAATTCAAACTACTCATTATTTTTTTGTAATTCGATAAGTTGATTATAAGAAATTTAAATACGGCTTGAACTCTCTCAATCCTAGGTGAGAGATAATTACAATGCTAGATGAGAG
Source organism: Heracleum sosnowskyi (assembly GCA_030848705.1). Taxonomy (NCBI): domain Eukaryota; kingdom Viridiplantae; phylum Streptophyta; class Magnoliopsida; order Apiales; family Apiaceae; genus Heracleum; species Heracleum sosnowskyi. The sequence goes on from CM061237.1 coordinate 20,125,600, forward strand.
ACAATCTGTACTCTAGAATTTAGTTTTTAGTACAAACAAACATGCATAACTTGAAGATGGAAACTTCAATTTTTATCTATGACTCAAATATGCATGTTTTTACTACTAATTTGACTTGATTCATCATGCAGTGACATGGAGAAAATGCTTGTTTAATTGGTAAGAAGGAGAACATCTTACCAGCTGCTCCAACACCTAAGTCCTTGAGAATATTTAAGCTTGACATATGCTCTCTGCATCTGCAACAATGTACTTACAGATCATCTGTTGTTACTAGTATAATATCGGGTCAATGTTAAAGTCCAGTCACACTAACTTGTCAATATTTTCATGTCTCAAGCCAATATGCACTACTGCCTAGGCCAGCCTGCGGCACAAAACTTATAAAAAGACTCTGCTTTATCATCCTTTTTTAAGATAATGCAAGGGAGCTCAGTGTGATCAAGAGTACTGTCATGCATCAAGACTACATGCTTTTGAAAGGCTTGCCTAAGCAGTTGTGTAGGAAAAAAATGTTTCCAGACAATTCCAGTCCAGATGCATCAGTGAAATTTCTAGATAAGTCAATGCCTATCAAGTATAAATGGTATTAGAAACAATTCCTCATCTCTTTCATTAACATTACTGGAATATATACAATGTACAACACATCCCCTCAATGCTATAATTAAGGATCTAAATATATCTATAACTAACTATAGGAACAGACTCACTAATCATATCCATAATTATCTCATACACTAATCATATCCATAATTATCTCACACTAACTAATCATATCCACAAATATCTCACAGATATGTTTAACACACCCCCTCAGTCGAAGCGGTAGGAAGACGAACACTGAGACTGTCCCTGAAATCTTCAAAGAGAATTCGCGGAAGACCCTTCGTGAAAATATCTGCGACCTGATAACGAGATGGTACATGAAGAACCCGTACCTCACCGCGGGCAACCTTTTCCCGTACAAAATGGATATCCATTTCAATGTGTTTTGTACGCTGATGTTGCACTGGATTTCCCGATAAATAGATAGCACTAACATTGTCACAATATACTATAGTAGCCTTTTTAACGGGACAATGTAATTCCAACAACAAGTTGCGGAGCCAACATGATTCAGAAACCACATTAGCCACCCCCCGATACTCGGCCTCCGCACTAGATTTGGAAAGCGTCGGTTGTCGCTTGGAGGACCAAGAAATCAAATTATCACCCAGAAACACACAATACCCAGATGTAGACCGTCTCGTGTCGGGACACCCACCCCAATCAGCGTCAGTGTAGGAGACAAGAGAGGTTGGTGAGGAGGAATAGAGATGTAAGCCATAGTCCTGTGTTCCTTGAATGTACCGAATGATTCTTTTAAGAGCTTGCATATGATCAACCCGTGGATCGTGCATGTGTAAGCAGACTTGTTGAACCGCATAAGAAATATCCGGTCGAGTAAATGTCAGATATTGAAGTGCTCCAGCAAGACTCCGGTATAAAGTAGGATTTTCAACAACAGAACTAGCAGTCGCACTGACCTTGGCCTTTGTATCAACTGGAGTATATGATGGCTTGCAAGAAGACATGCCAGCCCTCTCAATTATCTGCTGTGCATAATGCTTCTGGGACAGGAACATTCCTGCCTTATGCCGAGTAACTGAGATACCAAGAAAAGAACTCAAAGGTCCCAGATCCTTCATAGCGAATTCTGAGCTAAGAAGATCCATAATCGATATACGGAGAGCATCAGACGAGGCAGTGAGAATTATATCATCGACATAGATCAAAATATAGGCCATGTTAGAACCACTGCGATACACGAACAATGAATTGTCACATTTGCTATTAGTGAAACCAATAGACAAAACAAAATCAGTAAACTTCTCAGACCACGTCCGTGGTGACTGCCGCAGGCCATAGATAGATTTTCGTAACAAACACACATAATCCGGACAAGTGCGATCACGATACCCCAAAGGTTGATGCATATAAACTGTTTCCTTTAAGTTACCATGTAGGAAAGCATTCTTTACATCTAGCTGATGAATTGGCCAGTTCTGCGAAAGTGATAAGGAGAGTACGGTGCGGATTGTAGCAGGCTTTACCACAGAGCAGAAAGTTTCGCCACAATCAATACCCACCAGCTGAGTTTTTCCATTACCTACAAGACGAGCTTTATGCCGCTCAAACACACCATCAGAGTTTACCTTATGAGTAAAAATCCACATAGACCGTATAACATTAACCCCAGGTGGACGGGGCACTAAGTCCCACGTCTTATTTTTAATAAGAGCATTATATTCATCATCCATGGCCATTTTCCAATTAGGGTCACGAAGAGCGTCAACAGGATTACGAGGTAAAGGTGATCGAGAAACCTGTGTGGTATATGCACCATCAGAATATTTCTTATTTGGTTTAAAAATACCCCGTTGACTACGTGTGACCATTGGGTGCTGGTTGATGGGTGTAGGGGAAGATGGTGTTGTTTGCGGACTTGAGTTAGGAGATGTACTCAAAGAGGAGACAGATGATGTTGTGTTGAACGGGCTGGAGAGAAACGGACTCTCTGGAGGAGAATGGGGTAAATGGCCAAGGGAAGGAGGAGGGCTACCCTGGTGTGTCTGTTGTGTGTTATGGTTATGTGTCTGAGGAGGACCTTGTGTTTGCAGATGATACACGGAATAAGGAGAAAACCCATCAGCTAAAAATTCGTATGAAGATGGGGAGGATATGTGCAAGTTAGCAAATGGAAACACCTGTTCATCAAATAACACATGGCGACAAATTATTATTTGATTCGAGGATAAATCAAAACATTTGTAACCACGATGATGAGGTGGATACCCCAAGAAAACACAAGGTGTTGAACGAGGGTGCAATTTGTGAATTGTAGTAGATGGAATGAGAGGATAGCATAAGCAACCAAAGACACGAAGGTTAGAATAAGAGGGAACCCGTTGATATAAGATTTCAAGAGGTGATACATTCCCTAAGACCTTAGTCGGAAGAACATTCAACAGATATGTAGCCATTTGTAAAGCATGATTCCAAAAATATGGAGGAAGAGATGCATGAGCTAGAAGTGTTCTAGTGATATTATTGATAGTTCGGATTTTTCTTTCTGCTTTCCCATTTTGAGAAGAAGTATGAGGACATGACAACCTAAAAGACATTCCATTGTTTTTACAAAAATTCCAGAAATAACGATTATCAAATTCCCTCCCATTATCACACTGCACAGTTTTAATGTTGCATTCGAATTGGGTACGAATATGAGCTTGAAATTCTAAAAATTTATCAAAAACATCAGATTTTTTAGCAATTGGAAAAGTCCATAGAAAATTCGAAAAATCATCCAATAACACAAGATAGTACTTATGACCCATAGTACTCAAGACTGGAGATGTCCAAAGATCACTATGAATTATGTCAAAAGGCCGTAAAGTACAGTACTTGAACTAGAAGACACAAATGGTAACTTGATATGTTTCCCAAACACACAAGACCTACAAATACTAGAATGAGAACGCCTAGAACAATCAATACTTTTATTGACGCGAAGAGTATCCAAAACTTGTGCACCAGGATGGCCTAAACGGTCATGCCAAAGTGATGGAGTTATGGCTGCAAAGGTAGAATGAAGAGCTTGATTGATAAAATTTGTAAGAGGATAAAGATCACCCCGGCTCTCACATCTCATTATTGGCACCCCCGTCTGTAAATCCTTCACAGAAAATCCAAAAGGATCAAATTCCACCGTAACAGAATTATCAGTGGTAAATTTACGAACAGAAATAAGATTTTTAACAATTTTGGGTGCGTGGAGAACATTTTTAAGAGACATAGGAGGGTGAGGAGAGGATAAGGAAGTGTGACCATAACCCTGAATTGGAATAACATTACCATTACCAACAACAATGCCATTATGATGAGAATTACAATGATTGTTCAAATTAAAATAAGACGAGAAATTACCATTGGAGGACGTCATATGAGACGTAGCACCAGTATCCATGTACCAGGATGGATCAGGTTGATTGAGAGACATGGTATGCATGGCAGACTCAATATCTGTTGGAGTATACGGAGCTGATTGTCCAACAGTTGATCCAGTGAAAGCTTGTTGGGGTCTCGAACCAAGAACTCCAGGCTGCGACTGTGGAATCCCCATAGGACGTGGCTGCGTCCATCCTTGAGTTGGATATGGACAAGGCGGAGTAGACCACCCTTGCATCCACGGCCAAGGTTGAAAATAATTTGGTGGCCACTGCTGGGAACCCCACTGCATCCTATTTTGTTGTTGGTGCTGCTGTCCACCATTACTACGACCACGGCCATGATCCATACGACCCCCACCAGAACCTCGACCTCCACCAGAACCGGACCTTTTATTGTTTTTCTGATTATTATTCTGCTTATTCCCCCGGAAATGTGCAGATCCTTGATTCGAACCTGTCTCTTCAAAATCCTTCTGCGAGGTAACCAACATAGCAGACTCAGCCCCGGTGGCAGCCTCCTTCGCCAACCCAGCCTCCTCTAACGTTAACATAGACCTGGCTTGATAGAATTTGGGGAGTGGATCACTTTGACGGATGACTGTCCCAACACCACGATATGCCCTTGGTAAACCAGACACCAACTGAATAACAAGTCGACTATCCGACACCGGTGCCCCAACATTTTTAAGTTGATCAGCAATAGACTTGAGACGCTGACAGTAGGCCGAAACAGTCGGAAAATTCTCCATTCTCGTACTGGAGAATTCAGCCTCTAAAGTTACCACACGGGAATTCTTGTTGTCCTGGAAAATGTCACGTAATCTGTTCCATGCTTCCATAGCCGTGGCATCCGGTTCAATGATTGTATGCAAGAGGTCATTGGAGATAGTCGCATAAATCCAGGAAAGAACCGTTGCATCAAGCGTCGACCACAATTCCTTTTCATCCTCAGTCGAAAGGACTTTCTCTGTGCCTTTAGCAGGAGGAATAATATGAGAAAGAACCTTATGAGAACGTGCAGTAATTTTAAAAAGTTCTGCCCATGTCGAATATTGGACATTCTCCATCTCAAGAACGATGGAAATATGATTACGGATATTAGATACCGCTAGAGCTGGATGAAAGGAGCTCGAGCTCTTGTTACCAGACATGGACATGGTTTGCTGAGTACCTTCATCAGCCATGGTAATAAAAAAAGAAACTAAAGAAATAAGAAGAAAGAAGAAGAGTGATAGAGCGAAGCGGAAGGAAAGAAAAGATCTTGATATCACCCTAAAGCTCTGATACCATATTAGAAACAATTCCTCATCTCTTTCATTAACATTACTGGAATATATACAATGTACAACACATCCCCTCAATGCTATAATTAAGGATCTAAATATATCTATAACTAACTATAGGAACAGACTCACTAATCATATCCATAATTATCTCATACACTAATCATATCCATAATTATCTCACACTAACTAATCATATCCACAAATATCTCACAGATATGTTTAACAAATGGAACAATACAAAACACGAATTAAATTATTATTATTTTTGAACAAAACAATTTACTGATTGATGAAATTAAGTGAATACAATAAGATAAATTCTCACGAGAGCTCTCCCAGAGTTTGTATTTCATTACAAGTAATTTCAGTTCACTCTCGACTATCTAGCCACTTGACACTTGAATCTTCTCTGGCCTTAGTCTTTTGCTGTCATTCTATTTCTTGGTTGATAGAAAAGTAGTGCTGGCCTAGTTATATTACATTAAACCAGCACTCTTTAAAGCCTCCTCAAAATCTCCATCACTTTCCCATGAAGCCACCTCCGCAACTGGAGAGTTGAAATAGTTTTCAATCTTGGTCATCAGCATATTGTCTCTGTCATTGCATAACAAGTTGAATACAGCTCCTTTTCGTCCAAATCGCCCTGCTCTTCCAATCCGATGCAAGTAGACCTCATAATCTGGCTCTCTTTTTTTATTCCATGGATCATATTGCAATGGAAGATCATAATTTACAACCAAATTGACCTGTGGTTGGTCAAAACCACGAGCTAGAAGATCCGTTGAGATTAGAACTTGAGTCAACCCCTCCTTAAATTCCTTAACTATCGTGTCCCTATATTCCTGCTTAAAAGCACCTTGAATGGTTGTCACTTGATAACCATATTCCACTAGTGATCTATGCAACATGCTAGCACTGTTCCTTGTTCGGACAAATATAATTATCTGGGCCATCTCAAGAATTTTGTCTTTAATCACCATAATCTTGGAAACTTCATCTGGGCAGTAGACTTTATACTGCTTCACAGAATCCAAGGAGAGCTCCTCTTTTTTTACAAACAAATGATTGCATTCGTTCCCGGAGATTTGTCTTGCAAATTCTTTCAGTGTAGTGTTAAAAGTGGCAGAAAACAGGAGCACCTGACAGTTGGGCCTGAGGCCTTTGATTATCCTCTCAGAATCCTGTTTGAAACCAGCCTCTGCGAGCATGTGGTCTGCCTCATCAAATACAAGAATGGTCATAGCATTCATGCTCAACTTCCTTGCTGTAAACCACTTATTAATGGTACCAGGCGTGCCAATTACTACTTGCTTGTTTACTGGTGGTATTTTTGAGAGAGAGGCATACCTTCATAGGAACAGCCAATACAACTTTAAAATTTATTTATGTATTTATATAAAATCTTTTATTTTATTTCATTATTAAGTATATTTTTTATTATAAATTTTTGATGAAAATGAGACTAATATTGGGAGCCATACAAACTATAGATGCCTCACTGTTAGGGAGCTGATTTAAAATTATAATTTTGAAATGGAAACTAATTTTATATTTCTTTTATCCGCTAAGCAATAATTTTATGTTTTGTTTGAAAATTAAATTGAAAAACAAAATACTTTTCAATTTAACACTTACCATTATACTATGAACAATCAAAATTACTGATAATAGTAATATCCCGTATCTAGATTAATAAATAAATATATTTATTTAATATATTTTGCGGAGATTAATTTTTTTGAATTTTTAATTTTAGATGATGATATATATTTACTTGTTGCGGTTAAAATATCATAATGTACTAAATTTAATTATTTTATTTTTGTGTGGCTTTAAAGTTGAATGGCCAATTTTGTAATCAAATAATTATCAATAATATTTAAACAATAAGTGATTGATAAGATGAAGGGCTTTTTTCATAAATACCCAAATCTATAAAAAAAATTGCAAAAATACTATGTTTTTTTTGAATATTTTGTAAAAATACCAACTTTAATTTTGAAAATATTTGCACAAATATGGTCTACAACTAGATCCAATCATATATGCAACTGCAACCAAAATTAACCACAAATGCAACTTATAAAAATTTAATAATTGGAATCATCTTTCGGGGCACTGTTGATTAGCTAGAAATTCAATCCCAAATGTTGATTTGGTTGAGATGAAACTACTTGTAAACTCTCAACTACGCATGTATGTATATATAGACATGTATGTATAGACGAAAGATGAGGGGATATAACCTGGAATCGCAAGCTTTATTTATCTTTATCTTCATTCACCCCCTCTTACTAACATTGTTTTTGAATTTTGAGTTGATTTCAATTTTTTTTAAGTAACATCTGGTTGCATCTGGTTGCTTTAGTTGAATCTGGTTGCTTTGAAATTATAGATGCGCTCGAGGGGTTGGGGTACTGATTTAAAATTATAATTTTGAAATGAAAATTAATTTTAGATTTCTTTTATCCCTTAAGTAATAATTTTATGTTTTCTTTAACACCAATAATAATAGCATGCATAGGTTTGTTGTGGTTTATCACCCCAAGATAGAGGAGTAGCTGATGTCACGATTTAAACTGTTGATTGAGGTCTAAATCACAAGCGAAAAAGAGCTTTTCGAGAATGTGAACGGTGTAAGGGCAAAGAAGGAGAATGTGGCCCTGTTTCTTCTTCCCTCAGACGCAGAAATGACATTAATCATCAATGGAACAACCAAACCTGACCAGTCGAGCTATAATGACAGGCAAGCCAATGAATGAAAGCATATACCTGGATAACCAGTTTTGCCCCTAAAGATCCCAAGGAGTACACTCCTGATGAGAAAGAGGATGTTACCTTGGATTCCTGTCTTCAGTTGATCCTTATTGATTGTCTTGATCCAATCATGCATAATCATGTTCTCAACTGTGATACTGCTAAACACATTTGGGCAACTATAGAGATAATCAATGAGGGGACAGAGGAAGTTAGGGAGAATATGCTGGAGATTCTCACCTCACAATATGAGCATTTCAGATCAAACCCTGGTGAAGGTATCTCTCAGGTTTTTGAGAGATATAACAAGTTAATCAATGATCTGAATCTCAATGGGAAGCACTACACCAACAAGGAGATTAACAAGAAGTTCCTTCTTACACTTCCACCTCATTTGGAGCACAAAATTTCTGCCATTAGAGAAGCAAGAGATATGAATGAAATTGCTTTGGAGAGATTGTATGGTGTTCTGAAGACCTATGAGCTGGAGCAGATTCAACAAAGGGAGTTGTATGGAACTGGGAAGATTGTTAGTACTTCTACTGCACTGGCTGCTGAAGTCCCACAGAAACTGGAAGTGAAGCATGTTCAACCTTCCAGTTCTAACATGAATGTTATTGATGCTGAATATGGATTAACATCCATTGATCAATCTGGTGGTGACTTCTATTCTTTAGAAGAACTTGATCAGCTGGAGGATGGTGATTTGGCTTTGATAGTCAGGAAGTTTGGGAAGTTCAGATTCAAGAGGAATCCCAATCTTAAGTTCAGACCCAGATTTCAGAGAGGTGGATCTTCCTCTTCAAGTGGCACAAGGGGTGGCTACAAAACTGGAACTGTGGAAAGGAGCACAATCAGATGCTACAATTGCAATGAGTTGGGTCACTTTGCTACTGAATGTAAAAAACCAAAGCAAGTGAGAAGGAACTCATTTGATTCTAGCAAGAAGAATAAGATTGGGAAAGCGTATGTTGCTGAAGGAAAGAGTTGGGATGACACTGACAGTGATGAAGAAGCAGGTGAGATTGGGAATCTTGCACTCATGGCAATAGGAGACAAACTCTTTCAGTCCATGTTATCTTCACCCAACATGTCTGAGGTAAAGTTCACTGATACTGAAATGATTCGTCATCTTGGTGATACTTTAAGTTGTGCACGCACTGAAAATGATAAAATAATTCTTTTGAACACAAATCTTGAAAATGAGATAAAAGAATTAAAACTAGTGCATATTAATCAAGATGAACTCACTAAAAATGTAGCAGTTCTTGAGAATAGGGTTAAATTGTATCAACAATTGGAAATCATTCTCAAAGATCAGATTAGTGAGCTTAATACCAAAGCTAATGCCTATTACAACTCTTGTAAGACGGCTAAAGAGATTATGAATAAACAAGCTATGGGTAATCATGTCAGTATAGGTTATGATTATAATGAGGCTATTGGACTGCTTGGAATTAATTCCCCTTGTAGATTCAAATCTGAAGGAAAGGTTGTTCCATATGTGCTTAAGGGTATTGAAACACCCTTCTGTAGGGAGTCCGAGGCAGATCCTCTGAATGAATACTCTATCATTATTGCTGAGGAGATTCGTGAAGAAGATATTGCTTTGGAAGTTGCACAGTCCAAAAAGTGTATATCTGATATTCCAGTCAAAGTTGCTTCAACTAAAAAGACTAAATCAGATATCCATAAGTTGGATCAAAACAACTGTAGAACTAACATGCCTGCTGTTAATTCTTCTCATAAAACATGTGGTGTGATTAATTGCATGTCTTGTGCTTTCAATGTTATGTATGCTTATTTTAATAGTAAGCGTGTATCTAGTGATAAGACTGCTCCACGTCAACATGTTAATAATAAGAAGCATGTTAAAGCAAAGACTACTAGTCCTCCTCAGACTAGAGTGGATTCATTTATCCCTAAGCCTACTCAGAAATGTGTTAAGGCTAGCTATAAATGGAAACGCTCTTATGTGAAAGAGGTTGAAGTAGTTTTAGTTAAAAATGTTGTTTTGCCTGACAAAGGCCAATTCTTTAAGTATGCCGGACCCAATCAAGTGTGGGTTCCGAGGAAGGACTAATCAATCTGGTATTGCAGGGAGTTAAACAGGTAAACCGTGTTATGTGGATTCTTGACAGTGGCTGTTCAAGGCATATGACCGGAGATAGAGCCCTGCTATCAGATTTGGTTGAGAAGGCTGGCCCAGTAGTTACCTTTGGAGATAACAGCAAGGGTATTACGAAAGGATATGGCTGTTTGAAGTACGGAAATGTTATCATTGAAGATGTTTCATTTGTGGAAGGTCTGAAGTTCAATCTTCTCAGCATCAGTCATTTCTGTGACAGAGGATATGCTGTTTCCTTTGAAAGAGAGAAGTGTCAGATCCTTCACAAGAAGAATGGAAAGCCTGCTCTTCAAGAAGTAAGGAAAGGTGACTTGTTCATAGCTGATCTGAACTCGGGATTCAAAGATGAAGTTAATTGTTTTTATGCTAAAGCTTCATCAGATGATAGTTGGCTATGGCACAAGAAGATGTCTCACCTTAACTTCAAAACCATGAACTCTTTAGTCAAGAGGGAATTGGTTAGAGGTTTGCCTCAGATGGAATTTACACAGGAAGGACTGTGTGAGGCATGTCAGAAAGGAAAGTCAAAGAAAGCTTCTCACAAGGGCACTGACACATCATCAATAACTGAACCACTTCAGCTACTGCACATGGATTTGTTTGGTCCAGTTAATGTGATGTCCATGTCAAAGAAACAATATGCACTTGTGATTGTTGATGACTTTTCAAAATATACATGGGTTTTATTCCTACATTCCAAGGATGAGACCCCATACCTGGTGATTAGCCATGTGAAGTTGATTGAGCTGGATTCTAGATTCCCTGTTAGAGCCATAAGGTCAGATAATGGTACTGAATTCAAGAATGTCATTCTAAATGACTTTTGTGCTGATAAAGGAATAACAAGACAGTATTCTGCCCCTAGAACTCCTCAACAAAATGGAGTAGTGGAAAGAAAGAATCGTACATTGATTGAAGCTGCAAGGACTATGTTAAGTGAGTCCAAACTTCCAACGTACTTTTGGGCTGAAGCAGCGAATACAGCTTGTTATACTCAGAATCGAACTTTAATCAACAAGGACTTAATGAAGACTCCGTATGAGATCATGAACAACAAGAAACCAACTGTCAAATACTTTCATGTATTTGGAGCAAAATGCTTTGTGCTTTTAGATGACAATGTGAAACGTGGCAAGTTTGATGCAAAGGCACAAGAAGCTATTTTTGTTGGTTATTCCAGAAGATCTTACAGGGTCTACTTGGTTGGCAGTCACACAGTAAAGGAAAGTGTCAATGTTACTTTTGATGACACTATATTCCCTAATATCCAAACAGCAGATTCATCTGAGAAAATGAAGTTTGATAACTTGCCAGACTCAGATTCAGATGATGAAGCCCCACCTGAAGTTATTGCTGGTAATGATAATAATAATGATGATACTAATCCTAGTGGTGGTGGTGGAAACATTGGTAACAATGGAGATACCATCAACACTGGAGAAGAATCATCAAGGCAATCAAGCAACAACTCAGGGGGAGAATTTGAAGGATCAACTAGTCACTCACAACATCAAAGTGAAATTCAAGGCGAATCATCAAGATCAAATCTTCCAAGACAGACTGTATGGAATAGAGCTCATCCCTTTGAGCTGATCATTGGTGATCCAGATGTTGGAGTTAAAACTATAAGTGCAACTCAGAATGAATGTCATTTTTCAGCATTTTTATCTAAAATGGAGCTAAAGAAAACTGAGGAAGCACTGACTGATCCAGATTGGGTGATTGCTATGCAAGATGAACTCAATCAGTTTGAACAACAGCAAGTCTGGAAGTTGGTACCCAGGCCAAAGAACAAGAAAGTAGTTGGTACAAGATGGGTATACAAAAACAAGCTAGATGAGGATGGCATTGTTACAAGGAACAAGGCAAGACTGGTTGCACAAGGGTATTCACAAGCTGAAGGCATTGATTATGATGAAACCTATGCACCAGTGGCTAGACTTGAGGCCATCAGGATGTTCTTAGCATTTGCTGCTTATTCCAATTTTAAAGTCTATCAAATGGATGTTAAGAGTGCATTCCTGAATGGTGAACTTGATGAAGAAGTGTATGTGGAACAGCCCCCTGGCTTTGAAAATCAGGAGCTGCTGGACTTTGTGTACTTTCTCTTCAAGGCTATCTATGGTCTCAAACAAGCCCCAAGAAAATGGTATGACACTCTCTCTGGTTTTCTTTTAGAAAATGGTTTTGTTAGAGGTATCATAGACAAAACTCTTTTTTCAAAGAAACACAAAAATGATATGATATTAGTCCAAGTCTATGTGGATGACATCATATTTGGCTCTACTAATGATAATCTCTGTAAGAGATTTGCTGAGCTTATGCAGAGTAAGTTTGAAATGAGTATGATGGGTGAGCTGAAGTTCTTTCTTGGATTACAAGTAAGTCAAAGGTCAAATGGTATATTTATTTGTCAATCCAAGTATCTCAAAGAACTCCTCAAGAAGTATCATATGGAGGATTCAGCATCAGCAAGGACTCCATCTTCAACAGCCATCAAACTTGGAGCTTCTGACAAATCTATCAAAGTAGATGTTACAAGCTACAGAGGTATGATTGGCTCCTTACTCTATCTTACTGCTAGTAGACCAGATATTATGTATGCTACATGCTTGTGTGCAAGGTTCCAAGCGGACCCTAGAGATGTACATCTCGTTGCTGTGAAAAGAATCTTGAGATATCTTAAGGGTACACCTAATCTAGGTATCTGGTACCCTAAAGATTCTGGTTTTAATCTTGTTGGATATACAGATTCTGATTATGCAGGTAGTGTTGTGGATAGAAAGAGCACCTCTGGGAGTTGTCAATTCCTAGGAGGTAGGTTGATTTCCTGGTATAGCAAGAAACAGCAAACAGTTTCCAATTCAACAGCAGAAGCCGAATATATTGCTGCTGGAAGCTGTTGTGCTCAAATCTTATGGATTAGGAATCAATTAAAGGACTATGGCTTTGCATTAGACAAAATTCCTATTTTGTGTGATAATACAAGTGCCATAGCAATCTCCAACAACCCTGTGCAGCACTCGAGAACGAAGCACATTGATATCAGGTATCATTTTATCAGAGAGCATGTCATGAATGGAACTGTGGTGTTACACTTTGTACCCACAGAAGAACAGACTGCAGATATATTCACTAAATCTGTTGACGAATCCACATTTATCAAGTTAGTTGGTAAATTGGGTATGTTAAACAGTCTTAGTGATTAACAATATCTCTGTCATGTTTGTTCTTTCAAAATCATTTTCTCTTGCTGATATTGAATGATATATTTTGCCAATTCTTGTTTAGAGTAAAGCTTGTTAAGTTAAATATTCTGAATAATTTATTTTCTTTAAAAATATTTTTCTCATTTTTTTAAAAAAATGGAGAAATTTATTTTTATTGAAAATTTATTTATTTAGAATCATTTAAGTTAGTTTCAGATTGTAAATATTGTTGTTTAAATATTTATGCAAGTTTATATTATTTTTATGCACCTCTATATTTTTCTGTATAGTTATTTCATGTAAATAGTTGCCTGTAAATAGTTGTCTGTAAATAGTTTCCTGTAAATATTTTTTCTGCATTTTATTTTATTTTTCTTTTCTTTCTTTAGTTTTCCTCTAATAGTTTTTATATGTATATATATATTATTGTATTTTATTTTTATTATTATTATTTATTATCTTTTATTTTCTATTTTTCTTAGTTGTTTTTGTAAATATATTGTATATATTATTTCTGATCTAGCTCTTGCTTAGCTGGAAATTCAGTGCCAAATCCAATTCAGGTATTACTTTCTATCTCTCAATCCACTTCTTCTACTGTTGCTGAACCCAAGTGGTTGTTAGGGCTGACCAAGGGATTGTAGATCCACAATCTCTATCCCAGGTCTTAGAGCCAAACAATGAGTCTACAACTTAATTACTTGACCTCTCAGCCTGAACAGAAATCAAATGTTAAATAAAGAAGTATTTTGATTGAAACAGTGAGTGATCCCACAGCTCTGCCTCCTCTAAAGAAATTCAATATATACCGAGGCATCTGTTAGCCCATCTGTATCCTCTCAGTAGGATATGGACTTTGTAATGGCCAATGAACTGTATCTAGAGACATTCTCTCAACAGGATGAATATATTGAAATTCGCCATAGGGCCATGGCACCTTGTACTGAGTCAAGCACACTCTCATTACTCACAATGGGAGAAGACAATTTCATTAGATGAAACTCAGGACACAGTGAAAGCAGAGCACCTGCAACTGGTTACCGTGCCTACCATTGTTACGGTAGAAGTGCCTTCATAGGCATCTGAGGGAAAATTTGATTCTTTGCCAAATTTAAATAGAATCATTTTCTCCCCTCCCAGAGTGAACACCTCTGGCTCCCAAAGGGATTTTCCACTCGCAGATTTATCTGGAGAAAGTGGAAGGCAACTTGGTCAGTCTATCACTGAAGCAATTCAGATTTCAAATCCAAGTGATTTGATAGATATGATTGAGGATCGGGATTTGCGAACTCCCATTGCACCACCACTGACCTCTCTTGAAGAGGCTAGGGTGAGTTTCAATGCAGGTACTGATCAAAAAGGAGCAAACAGACAACTAATGTTGAGTGATAAGAGTCAAACACTGAGTGAAACACATGCACGTGAGATGAGTGATACACTTACAAGAGAAATTCAAGTGAGTGCACACACAGACACATACACTGCAATGTAGTTAGCTCACATAGCTGATCTACAGGAACATCTATTCTAAACCCAGGCTGATAAAGAAATTCTGCAAGCACAAGTGGTTGAACGGTCTTCTTCTTCCACCTCTGTCAACAATCAGCTGGGACTGCTCAAGGAAATCTAGAAGACAAATTTACTTCCAAGATCAACTCCATCAACTATCTCAACTCCTACTGGCTTCAGATACTCATAAAGTTAAATCTGTAGAGAATTCCTCAACTAAGGGGGAGAAGTTTCTAGAGAAGTTTCTAGAGAAGTTTCTAGAGAATTTTGGAGAAGCTAGTAAAAGGGAGCTGAAAAAGATATAAAAGGTAAATGAGGAGTTTCAGGGGAGTAAAGGTAATTAGCTCTATTTTGTAAATGTTATATGTATAGAGCTTAGATAAATCAAGACAGGTTAAATGTTATCATATGTTCAGTCTAGAGGAACACCTGTCTTGCATTTATCTTTACTGGTGAAATCTGGAAATGTCATATTTGATCCAGAACTTTCTAGTATTTACTTAGGCTTAAGAGTCCTATCTTTTTCTTGGTTTTAGTTGAGTGATCCTCTAGGTATTTGGTTGTTTTCTCTAACAAACAAATAGGGGGAGATTGAAAGGCATATGAAATAGCCTATTTGTAATTCGAGGATTCTACTCAACTTAAACAAGAATGTAATAAGTAAATATTAGATCAGATGTCACAGGAATCTCAGAAGATTATATCTGTCAAAGAATGAAGATTAAAGTCATCTATAGACTTGAAGTTATTCTACATTGAAAGAAGCTCAATTTATTGATCAAGCCTCAATGAAGTATTCAAGCTCAGTGGATTTATTAAAGTGACGGAGATTTCAAGCGGTGACAGAAAAAGATACTGATTACGGAGTTCTTGAATGAGAAGGAAGTGAATCACTGCTTAAAGTCAAATAGATAAAGAACAAACATTGTCGTTAGTCACTCATGAACCAGACAGTGCATCGAGTGTCAACGTACTATTGTGTTTGTTATTTATCTAAGTTTTTAGTGATTCTGGAATTAATTGGGAAGTCAATTAATTCTATTTATTCTCTTATAAATAATTAATACTATTGAGTAAATTATTTATTAAATTAATTCTGTAAAGAATTAATTTAATACATAATTTATTTAGTTAATTATTTAAATTAGAATAAAAAGTAATTAATTGAGAAGTCACCTAATTCTATTTATTCTCTTATAAATAATTAATACTATCAAGTATATTATTTATTAAATTAATTCTGTAAAGAATTAATTTAATACATAATTTATTTAGTTAATTATTTAAATTAGAATAAAAATGAAGTAGGAAGACTTAGGTTTGAACTAGGAAGACTTAGAAAAATGAACTAGGAAGACTCACAAGTGAGTCTTCCCGATTGTCTTCCTAGGCCAAGCCTTGTCTTCCCGAATGTCTTCCTAGGCCAAAGGGTTGTCTTCCCGGTTGTCTTCCCTTTACAAGCATTGTCTTCCCGAGAGTCTTCTAAGGCAAAGTGATTGTTTTTCTGCTAGTCTTCCAAAGGCAATTACAATGTATCAAATACACTGCACGTGGGGATTAAAAGAAGGAGGCTGTGGTTTTATTATATAAAGAAAAAGGAGACAAGTCGAAGACTCATCAATTCATACAGAAGCAAAAAGAGACAGCAACAAATATTTCATTCTCTCTGTCTTTACTTCTCTCAACTGTCAAGCTACAAAATTCTGCAGGAGTATTAATTCTTGATTGTTCTTCAACATTTAATTCATAAGAATTGTATCTCTTGTACTACTTTGACTTTCTAGCGGATCATAATCCCTAGATTTTATATCGAACTACTTTTTAGTATTCGATCCTTTTTATTACAAAAATAGATAAATTCATGTCGAATTTATTCTAGATTTGTTTTATTAAGTTCTTTGTAATCAGTGATCAAAGTTGTAACACTCCTCAAGTTTAATAGAGTTTCTATTTAACTTGAATATTGTTTCAGTTTTTGTTCCGCATTAATTTGTTCTAAATTGTTTAATCTTAAACGAACAAATTTCGATAAAACGGTATAGTTTGTATTCAACCCCCTTCTACAAACTTATCAGGACCTAACAAAATCTACTTCCACTAAGAAAAAAATCAAAAAATATGAACAAACATCCTTTTTGTTGCTGGGAGAATTTTTATTAATAATTATCTCTTTTTGTCAAAACAAATAACAACAAAAACAAAAACAACCTCTTCCATTTAAAAAAAAAATTAATGACATATTCTCAATGTTTCTTATTCTTGTATGACTTTTATTATAGATGCACCGATTTATTGAATTTTGTTAAAAATGCACACACTAAATAAATTCTTCAGTCGAATAAATCTTAACATGATATTTTCGAAATACATACACTATAAATTTCTTAATATACAATTTTTATCTTTGAATTTTCGTGTATGAATTACAGAAAATATTTTACTAAAAGATATAATCTTTTCTCATAAAAATTAGAGCAATAACTATCTAAACGTTAAAAAACAATGATAAATTTTGTTTTTGAAGACATGATGAATTCTCCACTTTCTAGTTACCTTGTATACAGGTGTATCAACTTTTAACTATAAATTCAAAACTAATAACGTACACACATAAACATATAAATCAATTCACAACTGAATGTACATGAAAATCACCTTACTCGGCCTATTATTTTAACTGATTACCTGATGAATCCCCCTCCTTATTAATCCATGTCTTAACTCAATCAACACTAATAGCAGAATGTTAAGATGGTAATTTCATTTGAAAAGAAATATTATGAGAATATCTAGATAATAATAAAGGGAAGTTCAAAATAATGTAAAGTAATGCACTTTTTTTTTTAATTTAGATATTTGAAGGCAAGAATATTATAATTGAATATTTAGTTTCCTCCATTTATAATATTTAGTTTCCTCCATTAGTAAATATTCATTGTATGTTTACTTTCTCTATTAGTAGAGAAAGTAGAGATTTTAAATGCAAGAATATTGAAATTGTATATTTAGTTTCCTCCATTAGTAAATATTTATGGAGATTTAATTTATTAACTTCTTATTTACCAAAACGTTCCTGTATTTTCTATTATATTACATAAAAAAAAAAGTTTGGGAGAACAGTATGTTAAGATAGTAATTTCATTAAAAAACTATTATGAGAATATTTAGATAATAATAGAGGAAAGTCCAAAATAATGTAAGGTAATACACGTTTTATATATTTCCTCTATTAGTAAGTATTTAAAAGGTAATTGAGATTTTTTCGAATTTTTAATATTATTAATTCAAAAAATTGAGAAAATTAGAAAAATAATTGAAATTGGTCCATTGGAAAAAGAATTATATTAATATTTTTATATTGTAAATCATGTTTATTTGCAATAAGTATATATTTGCTCAGATTATATATACTATTAGATTACAAATTCTATATACAATCAATATATATTAAATTACTAAATTACCCTTTCAATATTATATTGATGAAATCGAATTACTAAATTACCCCACCAATTGTATATTGATGATAAAAAAAACTATTTTCATAAGTGCCTTAAAATCATATATTTGACCATATTAGAGAAAAACTCATGCAAAATAGATATACAAAATCATATATTTGACCATATTAGAAAAAAAATAATAAATCGCTTGAAACGAAAAGTAACACGCAACCAATATAGTCAATGGACAACAATTACCAAATTGATCTCAAAAAGAAAATTTTAAGACATTGTCTAAATTAACAACTTTGGTTCATAGTTTGTAACCATGATTATCGGATTAAGCGTGTAGTCCTGTGTTCATGCCCAACATCTATGTACACTTGTCGTGTATATACTTTGGTCCTTCGTTACACCTTATTTACGTCAAAACCAAAAAACATATGCTGAACAATGTAGCTGACTCTCACGCATTTGATGAAATTAATGAAAAAAAACAACTACTAGCGTGTATATTACAGACACAACATATAAAATTAAGGCAACCGATGCAAATCAACTCAATTTCTTCTTAATCCATTAACTATCTCTTCCAAAACGAAACATGAACGTCCATAATTAATCACGACTACTGCAAAATTCAAAAAATCAAATTTTTTCCATTTTACATATTTTTATGAACAAGGTAGGTCCTATTACAAATTGAAAGCAAAAAAAAAATATAATCTAAAATGACAAATATTTTTTTTTTAAATGTGTAAAAAGTCCAACAAAATATAAATTTAGATCATACTTGTGCCTCACATGGGTTATAAACTAGCTCTAATCAATGATTATCTATTGTTAATACATTTTGATATCTCTAATCATTAATAACTAATTTTTATTAAGTACACTAATTATTTTGTATTTAATATTTGCATATAAATGTACATATGTTATTTTTTGTAATATACATAATTTAAAATATTAATAAAATATAATTAAAAAGATAGTGATATTGAGATAATTATAAATATGAAATGAATTTGTAATATCAAATTTTTAGTAACATAACATGATTTCATGTCATGTTAATTGTTTTTTAAAGGATTGATGAAATATAGTTATTCATCACTAACTAAATTAGAGTACGCGTGCAAAATCATATCGAGTAATATTTTTATAAATTTGATACCATGTAACATGATCATTCATGTATCTTAAAAAACATAATATGCAACATCAAGTACTTATACAAAATTAAGAGGAAAAAATTACATACTAGATATTACATGAAAGAGAAATCAATCAACAGTACTGGGATATAACAATACAAAGCCTTAGACCATATAAGAATCTAAAAATATATTGAATCGAACATATTAATCACCAAGACGCAAGTGAGGGAAACAATGCAGTGATGTCGATTTCTAATCGATATAATTTTTAGAAAACAGAAATCTGGATTAGTGAACGCAATAACGAAGTACACCAACTTTCAGGAAAACTAACAAAATCTAAACTAGATCTAAAAAATAATTCTACAATCGTAACATGTCTTGAAATCCATCTTCATCCATGAAAAGTACGAGTGATCTGCCACAAAGTCCTGGAACGAACATCAATTAGAAGATATAGAGTTAGAATGAACCGATCAAAATACAGATCCAAAACAAAAGTTGAGAAGAAAATGTGGAGAAGACGGGGAGGAAAGAGAAAGGGCGAACGGGGGAGGAAGGAAAGAAAAGTTGAAGAGACTAAAAGAAGGATAAGATGGATAAGAGAGGGATCTCCGGGCATTGGCACCGAAGAAATCACCGAATGAGGGGAAGAGAATGAGGCTAAAGTTTTGGCACGGAAACCGAGTGAGAGACACCGGAGGAGGGGAAGAGAATGAGGCTAAAGTTTTGGCATGGAAACCGAGAGAGAGAGAGAGAGAGAGAGAGAGAGAGAGAGAGAGAGAGAGAGAGAGAGAGAGAGAGAGAGAGAGAGAGAGAGAGAGAGAGAGAGAGAGAGAGAGAAAAAGAGAAAAAAAGAGAGCAGAGGAGGGGAAGATAATGAGGCTAAAGTTTTGGCACATAAACCGAAAGAGAGAGAAAGATGGGGGGGAGGAGAGCAGAGAGATATTTCGGGGGGGGATGCAATAATTTTTCAATGAACTAGGGAGTTCAATGAGTCAATTTATTCAATGCGAAATGACAATCATACTCTCAAATTACAAAGTTAAATTTTAATCTATATTATAATTATCTCATATAAATATCTCTATTATTAGTTCATCTTAATATCTGTACCCATTTGATAACTAATCTTCATTAAAGTATACTAATTATTTTGTAATTAATATATATATATTGATATGGACAGAAAAGTAATTATAGAAATATAATTGACGGTCCAATGAAAAGGCTCGATATTTAATGCCCAAATCCCTGATTATTTATTAATTTCGTAATTAATAAATAGGGAAAATATGCAGCTCATAAAAAGAGTCCAAATTTTGGCAAATTGGTCAAAGAAGGATCCAGAATCCCAATTAAAGGCAATTAATGAGTCATAGCCTTTATCGACAAGGAACCGAATTCTCCAGCAAGAAATACAATGTTTATCCAATATCAAAAAGAAGACTTATTCGCTAAGTCTCCTAAACGTACCATAAATACAAGGCTCCAGACGCCTATATAAAGGACCTGATCCTACAATCAGAACTACGTCTTTGGCTTGATTATCAATAACGAATTGAGATACGTAGGCATCTTGTGAGGACCGATTTAGTCTCGAAACACAAGTGCAACCATTAAAGCTCGAAGCTCATTAAACCTTAGTATTAAATTCACAAGCACGTTTTTTAATCCACAACATTTGGCGCCGTCTGTGGGAAGACAACATCAACCATGGCAAACACACGAAGAACAGCTCGGGATACTCAAACTCCTGAGGATCGCCCAGTCACCTCTGAGGCTGACCAACCACCGCCGACTACTGGCACTCAAGGGGCGAATATCCCCACCAATACTCAAGGACCGAAAATCCCGATTTCGGTTGAAGGGACGAATCCCCTGCAGATGGTCATTCATGGATCTAATCCACAAGAGACCATTCACCAGCAACCGATCACGACCTCCCCGCTGCTCATGAATGCCCCGAGGAGCCTTCAACTCCATACTACTGATCTCCCTCAATACGCGAATCAGACTTTGGGGATGCCAAGCTATGGCATGCCCCCTCGACCCCCAACTGGTGGTAGTGGAGCTAATCCAATCTACCATGAGGCATACGTGCCCCCTTATATTCAAGGTCTGGGACCCCAAACAAGACTAACCCCTTTGATTCAAGACTTTTCAGGTCCCTATACCGAGGACGGGAATTACTCAACAGGAGATGAGAGGGACGTTGCCCCAAGAAGGAGACGTTCTTCCCAAACCAATCGGGAACAACCCCAAACTACTAGGGAGAAACTTGCAGCCCATGAAGCAGAAATTGCAAGGCTAAAAAAACTCCTTGCTGAAGAAGAGGCCGCCCAATCTCGGGGCCGAACAACTGAAGGGATCCCAATAATCAACTTGGATCCACCGGCAAGAAGAACCAAGAGGGCTGAAGCCCCAAGGGGTGATCCTAGTATTCTGTTGCCCCTAGGAGATCCTGATGATCCTACACCACCGTTTACTCAAGACATCATGAAAACGGCTATATCCAGAAAATTTAAGATGCCTTCGATCAAAGCCTATGATGGAACGGGAGATCCCGCAAATCATGTAAGGACCTTCTCCAATGCACTGCTGTTGCAGCCAACCAACGATGCGGTCAAGTGTAGGGCATTTCCACAAACCTTGGCAGGCATGGCCCAACATTGGTATAGCCGTCTACCTCCCAACTCTATTGGGTCATTCAAGGAACTAAGCAAGACTTTCATCAATCAGTTCATTAGTGGAAGGGTGCATGAGAAAAGTTCTGCATCACTCATGGCAATCCGGCAAGGGCAGAATGAGGCCCTAAGGGAATACATCAATCGATTCACTCGAGAGGCTTTAAAAGTCCCGGACTTAGAGGACAGAGTGGCTATGATAGCCCTGCAACAAGGAACCACTGATGACCACTTCAAACGGTCGTTAGCTAAACATCCACCCGAGAGCATGCTACAGCTCCAAGATAGAGCCGGAAAGTATATCAAGGCTGAAGAAAGCATGAGAAAGTATGAACCCACTACTGGCGGTAGTGGAAACTCAAAGAAAAGAAAAGAAACTCAGGAGTACGACGTCAAGGAAAAGTTCCCCAGAACATCAAAGGACTCCGACTCTCCACCCAAGAAAAACAATTTTGGGCCAAAGTTCACGGAGTATGCAAGATTGAACACTCCCAGGAGTCAAATTCTGATGGAGATAGCCAAGGAAGAAGATCTCAAATTGCCAAAACCAATGAGGGCTGATTTGTCCAAACGAAACCAAAATCAGTTTTGTCGGTTCCACAAAGAAGTCGGTCATGACACCGACGATTGTAGGCAATTGAAAGATGAGATTGAGTTTCTGATACGAAGAGGAAAACTCAGTAAGTTCACTAAGGATGGAAGCCAAGGGAGCCAAAGGGGAAACTATGAAAGGAAGGATTATGACAGAAGGGACAACGATCAAGATCGGAATCCCAAGCCCCGAGGGCCAGTAATCAACATGATATTCGGAGGGCCAACTGCTGCTGGGTCCTCCCGAAACTCAAGAAAAGCTTATGCCCGTGAGGTAATGACTGTGGTTGGAGAAGAACCAAAGCGTGCCCGAACAGAGGTGTCGATAGGTTTTGATGATTCTGACTTGGAAGGGGTGAAGTTCCCCCACGATGATCCTCTTGTCATAGTACCTGTGATAGGCAACTCCGAAACAAAGAGAGTTTTAGTTGACAATGGAGCCTCAGTGGACATCTTGTTCCACGATGCTTTTATCAAAATGGGTTACACTGATTCTCAGTTGACACCCTCGAATATGCCTATATATGGGTTTAATGGAGTAGAATCAAAGGTGGAAGGCACTATCCAACTCCCAATGACCATGGGGCAAGGAATGAATACATCCACTCAGATGCTGAACTTCATAGTTATAAAGGCAACCTCAACCTACAATGCGATCCTTGGAAGGACGGGTCTTCATGCGTTTAAGGATGTTGCCTCATCTTACCATCTGAAAATCAAATTCCCCACGAGGAATGGGATTGGTGAAGAACGGGGAGACCAAAAGATGGCTAGAAGCTGTTGTTGGTGAGATTCCAAGGCAGTGTGTACAGGAACTCAATGTATCGATGATAACTCAACACTAGAACAGGACAGGTAAATAATACTACGACTACACAGAAATCAGGAAGAAATGAAGATAGGGCAAATACAAGGAATCAAGATACAAGAAGTAATTCTGAAGTCTAGTTAAGGGTCACTGAAAGAAGTTCATTATCATGTCCATGCCTCAGTGAAGAATAAGGGTTGAAGACATTCAGGGTTTCAAAAGTATTGAAGATTCAGTATACAGTGCCACTAGAAGATTTCAGTGTATTAGCATTGATTGTGACATAGACAGTGTAGGAAGCATAGGAATCCGAAAGCAATGAATATAGGGTAAAGGACAAAGGTTTAAAAGAAGATATGAAGACGTTGTCTGAATACCAGTAAGGATTCCAGTGAAGGTACACGTGTTTATTGACAGTTAGTGTTTGAAGCAATCAAGAATGCAGCGACTTGTCAATTGTATTGAAATGAAGATGTGAAGGTTTGAATCACTGTTAGTCGTCTGTGAACCAGATCGTTGCACGAGGCGTCAACACATACGAGGATGATCTACATATCTATTCTACAGAAGAAATTGATACAGTCAGACTTGGTTCTCCCTGAAAGTTCTAAGGAATTTATAGGAGAAAACAGGCCAGAACAGGATACGTCCAAACAGCTACAGGAACCCACTGAGCCAAAGTTATGAAAATAATAAACCCGAAAGAAATGCAGGTTGAGATATTTGGAAAGATGGAACCCCGGTTGGAATTGATATATGGTTTGCTAAGCAAAAGGAGTCCAGTTCCAGACACTCACAGATTGCAGCTTGGACTATAAGGATTTAAATAAATAATTAAATATTTTATTTAATTAGAAAATTATATTTATAAATATCTACATATTATTAGATATTTATTTATATATTTTCTGGATTAAATTAATTAATTATTTATTAAGATTAGAAGCTGTGCGGGTCGAAAAGCATTTTTAAGGAGCTGTCAGACTACAGGACGAATTACACAAAAGGACGAAATAAGCCCCTTTGGTTTTTCAAATTGGCCAGGTGAATACTCCTTCGATAGTTTTTGTTTTAAAACAAAACTTTCGATAGTTTTTGTTTTAAAACAAAACTTTCGATGGTTTTTGTTTTAAAACAAAGCCTTCGATAGTTTTTAATTATTCTAAAAAGTAGATTGGACACCTGCTGCATTCTGATTGGTCGAAGCAAAATCTATCGGAAGATTGGTTTTGAAAAGTCTACAAATAGACAGAAGAAGTTCATCTTCTTCAGTAGTTCATTTTAGAGTTCATAGTTTTGACAGAGAGAGATAGCCGGAGAAGAGTTTAAGAGCTGGAATATTTATAAATTCGTAGACAGCCTTAAACTCTAATCCGTGTTTGTATTAAGTGAGCTTGAACTATTTGCCGCTAATCCTACGGATTAGAATTTGTAGCACCCTTCGAGGTTTATATTTATAAAACAATATATTCCCCGAATTGCTTGTGTTTGGCTTGGTTGATTTGATTTCGAGAACCTATATAGATCTATCCGAAGAAATCAAATTGCTATTCGTTTCACTTGAACACGTACCCACTGAGAGTATACTAATTTATTTATCCGCAAAAGATTCGAAAGAATTTTTCGATGAATTAGTGAGTATCGTATTCAACCCCCCCTTTTACGATACTTTAGGACCTAACAATTGGTATCAGAGCTTGTTAATCGACATACAGATTAGATCCGGGTATTTCAGACCAGTCAGACAAGAATTCTGAGGAGGCCAACTTCTAAATAAATTTATTTTATGAATTTATATTTTAATAAGTTTATTTTATAAATTTAAGTTAAAATGAATTTATCTTATAAATTTAATTTAAATGAGTTCATTATTTAAACTTGAATAAGTTTATTTGATTAACTTAATTTAAATAAATTTATTTTATAAATTCAAGTTAAATAAATTTATATTTTAAACTTAAGTAAATTTAATTTATGTTATGAATTTATTTTAGAGGTGCGGCACAGAGCAATTTGTAGTGTGCTAAAGAGACCCCTTAGAATTTTGTGAATTGTAGTCAATTTAGGTGGCCAAATTTTTTTTGAGTCTGAGAAGTATGGTGACTTCGATAGTTTTTTTTTAAAAACTATCGAAGTGGTAATGCTTCTTTTTCAAAAATGGTCAGCCATTAACCATTTGTTTAGTTTTCAGAAACTATCGAAATGGATGATAGTTTCTTCGATAGTTTTTGTTTCAAAAACAATCGAAGTGTTTGAATTGGCCAGCTTTACAAAAGCACCCCGAATTAATATATTTCTGAGTTATTTATTTATTTCGAATTTTTGTTTAAAAAAAATTTCTTAAATTCTAATTTTTCTTAAATATTAATTTACATGATTTAATTTTTAAGAATTCGAAATTCTTGAAAATTAAATGTTTTGTAAATATTCATTTTTGATTAATTTATTTTTAAGGAAAATTAAAAATTCTGAATATTTAAATTTTTCTTAAGTATTAAATTGAGGGTGCTCAAGGGCTTGTAGAAGAAGATTCCTCCGGGTGTTAGAGAATTGAACGGACAAACCAACATCTCAGTAACGTTTATTAATGTTGGAACCTCAGAATAGAATAGAAGAATTACTAGTAGCTGAATCAGAAGAAGCTCAGGTAGAAAACCTCGAGAGACTAGACTAAAGATCAGTGTTTCATTTGTCAAGGAAGTTTAGTCACATCAGATTCAGAAGGAGTACAAAAGCCACATCCATGGATCAGGCTTATTTATTACGAAGCAAAGATTCTTCAGGATTCAGTTCAAAGAGGTAGTTACAGACTGAGATGGTAACAAAAACAAGAGTGATAGTTTCAACTTTGATAAGAACTATGTAACGAGAAACTATCAGGGTGTGCTACACAATGAAGAAGCCTAACAAACAAAGAAGAATAGGGACTCAGTTAATAGCTGAAACAGAAGTGGAATGCTTTGTTGAAGAAGCATCAGCACAAAACTTATGTTGCTTAAGGAAATAGTTGGGATGGATCAGATGACGAGAAGATCATGGATATCTTGCTTTCATAGCAATCTCTGAAGATGATTCACCTCACATATCTCAGGTATCTTTTCCTTGAACCAATGAAGTATTTAATCCTCAATATTCAAAGCATGTACATAGGAGATCTTAGATATGTGTGTATGAATATTTGTAGAATAAGATTTGCAAGTGAGATAGAAGCTTTCTTAAGAAACAACTCTTAGTTTTAGGGGTTAAGTTTCTGGCACATAAGACCTTAGTAAAGCTAAGTTTCAGTATCCCTAGTAGAACAAGATTTGCTCATTTATTCTGAATTGTTTGTTAAGGGATAATCAGTTTGAAGGATGGAGGAATTACCTTTAGAGTCAGTAGAATTTGTAGAACACCAAGCTGTATCTAAAACTGACTTAGGTAATAGAGAAAGTTAGATGCCATACAACAACAGAATGGATTAGATAGAATTAGTGATTTAATTGTTAATTCTTTTATTCCATGTGTGCTTAGAAAATGATTGAATATCTGTAAATCTACTTGCTACCTGTTACACTTGTGTATATTGGTTAAAGTAGAAAGTACTGAATTTTCTAAAATGCAGAACATGCCTAATTTGCACATCTCTTATCTGCAATGTCAAAATGCTCAATGTATGCCATTTATTCTTATTAACATGTTTACTTATTTAAATATTATGAATGCATCTCTTAGAACTTGCATTAATCATAGAAAAAACATGTTTAAGAATTACATTAGAGCAACGACTGCAAGGTCAGTCAGAGATAAGAATAAGCATGTATAGGTTGAAGCTGTTGTTACCACTTTTAAAAGCAAAATCTCTAATCCATCTGGACCCAAGCAAATAAGTTGGGTACCAAGAACTGTCAATCCATTTGTGAGTGCAGGCAAATCAGGTTAATCGATTTATATGCTTTCTTGGTCTTTACTACTGAAGACATATGATCGAAGAAAGAACTTGCCATCAAATGTGATTGAGAAAGCTGTTCCGTCAATAATCTTTGGAGATGACAGCAAAGGTTTTCATCACGGGACATGGCTACGTTGGAAATGGAATGTCATCATGTTTACAATAATTGGTATCATTGATAACAACTAATAATTGAAGTCAAGGATAACAATTAGAAGCAACTCTCTTGCTGAAGATTCAAAGCACAAATCTTTTTATTCAATGAAGGAGCAGTGTTTTATCTCAAGCAGGAAGGTTGAGAAGCTCTCACCCTTGCATGACAATACAAGGAACTCTTTTCTAAAGATGGTATTGGTGAGAGGACTGCCTCATCTGGGATTCAAGCTAGATGAAATATATGAGGCATGTCATTAAGGGAAGTCAAAGAAACATCACAGAAAAGCTATAATGTGATAAGCATTACTGAGCATTTCAGATGATACGTATGGAACTCTACGGACTAGTTAATGTCTTATCTACAACAAAGTAAAGATATACTTCAGTGATGGTTGATGACTACTCTTAATACAAACTGGTGTTGTTTATTCAATCTGAAGGACAGGACATCACAGATGAGATTAATCACATTTCCATGATCAGTAACAAATACAGGAAGACCATGTATTGGCCAATAGAAGCAAACTCTGAATTTCTTTCAGGGGTTTGGAGGAAAATGTTTTACAAGTAAGCATCTTGGCAAGATTGGCAGCTAAGGCTCTTAAGGATATTTTCCTCGGCTAATCAGTGGAATCTAAAGCCTACGAGGTAAATTTGATTAATCAACAAGAGGTGATTGAAAGTCTGAATATGATGTTCAACAACTCCAAGCTCTCAGCTGTTATGTGTGAAATTAATGGTAATGATGATTCAAATCCAAGCAGTGGTAATGGTAGTTTAACTACACAGCTCAGTACTTCAACAGAACCACTCAGCGAGGATGAGGATTCTCAGGAAATCCCAGCAACAGCTTAGGGGGAGCAAAAGAAGGATCAATTAGTCAGATCAACACCACAATGAATATCTAGAGGACACTTCAAGAACGTATCTGTCAAGACAAAGGGTTTAGATTCAATATCATTCCTGATGTCTAGTTCTTAGTGATCCTAGTGGTGGAGTAAAGACTGGAGCTATAGAGTATGAATGATTATTTTCTTGGTTTTCTTTCTGAAGAAGAAACAAAGAAAGGTAAAGAAGCTCTGATGGATCCAGATTGGGTGATTGCAAAGCAAAATGAACTCAATCAATCTGAAAGGCAGAAAGTTTGGAAGCTGGTACCCAGGCCTAAGGGAAAATCTGTTATTGGAACAAGATGGGTATCCAGAATACTGGATGAAATTGGCATTGTTATGAGGGACAAGGCCAAACTGGATGCTAGGTTACTATTAGGAAGCAGTATCTAACAAGAAGCACCAGTGACGAGACTTGAGGATATCAGGATATATCTGTATGCTGAATGTGATCAAGTGCTCTCCTGATTGGTGAGATAGTAGAAGAAGTCAATGTACAATAGATCCTGGCATTTGCTGTTGCAGATCAATTGGACGTTGTATAACTTCTCTTCACAAGATCACTACAGATTGGTATGAACCGGTATCAATACTCAAGCAATCGTCAAAGACATGGTATGACACTCTAACTAAACTTTTACAGAATATGAATTTATTAGAGTTGTCATAAGGCACAAACATAATGTCATATATGTGCAGTGATATCATGATTATATTATATGTTGGTCTACTAACGAAAACTTGTGCAAGAAATTTGCCAAGTCATTGCAGAGAATGTACAAGATGAGTATGTTGGGAAAGTTGCAATTCTTTTTGGATTTACTTTGAGCAAGCCAGAAGATTAATTCTTTTAGGAGCACAAGTAAGCCAAAAGAGTGATGGCAATAAAAGTAAGTCAAGAATCTTTTGAATGTGCACAATTGAGAAGATTCTAGACATGCCAAGACTCCCTACCAACAGCAGCCACTAAAGCTTGATCAGGACAAATCAGGTAAAAGACAGAAATGACAAGCTAGAGAGGTATGCGTCTCATTAAGTTATTAGCTGCAAATTGACAACACATATTTTATTCTCAAGTTGCCAATGTGCAAGGTTCCAAGTGGATTTCAAAAATCTAGTCTTATAGTTATCAACATGATTTTTAGATATCTTAAGGGAATACCAAATCTCAGTATATGGTACCCTAAAGATACTTGTTAACATGTTTAACTATTTAGATATAAAATACGCAGGTTGTAAGAAAGACAGGAGAAGCATCTCTGAATGACAGGAGGAGCATCTCTAGAAGCTGTCAACTTCGTGGAGGAAGATTGATTTCTTGTTATTATTTCAGGAAATAACTTTATCTCCAACAACTCTGTGGAACAATCCACGACAATGCACCTTGACAACAGGTATCATTTCTTTCGAGAGAATGTCTTCAATTCATAGAGTAACTTGCAGACACGCACCTTTTTTTTTTTTTTTTTTTTGAAAATCTCATCTGCAAGAAACTCTTGAATAAGTTCACAAGTATAAAATTGTTCATATTTTAAGGACTTGTGAATTTATTTAACATCCAGTCCTCATCTTAATAATTTAGTGCTAATATCTAACTCATAGATATTTAGTACTAATTTATTATTATTTATTTAATGAAATTTGAATTATGGAAATTGAAGCAGTTCAATATCTTATTTGCTCCATAATTTAAAATACATAAAATAAATATGCAGCATAATTTATTGGATTTTAATTGGTTAATATCATTCAATGATATTTAGTCGATTTTATTCTGAGAAAATTGTGAATTTTCTGTTGACAATTGATTTTGGTAAATTTGAAAAGATTTATTAGAATTAAAACTTGACAGGAAATAAAACAGTCTAAATTTTAAAACAAGAACAGGTTTTAAAATGAAGACAAAAGCAAAAAATATCGAATTTAGGAAATTCGATAGTTTTTCAAGTACATAGATAAATCTATCGAAATAGATTTTCGATAGTTTTTGAAAAGGAAAAAGAAAAACTATTGAAAACATTTCTCGATACTTTTTGAGGAAAATTTGAAAAAGCATCGAATTGAATTTCATTATTCTTTATCTAAATTCTCGATGGTTTTTGAATTAAAATGAAAATCTATCTGAGAGAGTTAATTTTTCCTTTATTTTAATTCTCGATAGTTTTTCCACAAAGGATCCCTCGATAGTTTTTCAAGCTTTAAAAGGTAACAAGTTCGATAGTTTTTCAGAAAAACTTTTTAAATTCTGATTTTCAAACTCTTCGTTATTTTTCAAAATTTATCGAAGTAAAGTTGACAGTTTTACCCCCAACTGAAAACCATCGAACATACTATTAAAAAACATCGAACACTGTAAAGACAATATTGCCCCTGTCAATTCAATAAGTATTTAACAACCCCTTACGTTTTTTTTTCTTATTGTCAGATCTAAGGGCTTTTGTTTATACTTACTAGAATACATATAACCAAGAACATCACTGCCTCAAGAACTTGTTTCTAAGAAAACTATTTTCACTATTGTTCTTTAGAAGTTAATTGTTTTCAATTAATTTCTTCAGATAATTTTGATTATTTGTGTTACCAAAAGTAGGGTTCTTGATAATAGTGATTCGAAGTTGTGTTTTTTTTTAAGAAAAAAGGGGTAATTTTGTTTTAAGGGTATTTTGTGTCAAGTTTGATTAATTAGTAATAATTAATTAAATTTAATTGGTTTTAGTTTTGGTTGAAAAGTAACCAAGACTAATCATGTCTCGTTCAAAACTTGCAAGCCATTACGAATTTACAGTTTCGTGCATGGGCAGAGTTTCTGAACACACGTTCATTAGTGGCATATGCCTTGAGTACTCCTGTAGTCCTTTGCATCGATCAATTGACTGCGTTGTACACAACCGCCACGGATACAAGTGAGAATAACGTAAGATCCTTCAGTTTTGTTGTGCCAGGGGGCAGAACAATAAGGGTGACGGAACATGACTTTAACAGTGTTGCCCAGTAAATAACAATTGTAGAAGGGGGTTGAATACAATTGTATAAGATTCTCGACTTTATATAACACAAATATGAAAGATCAATAACAATAACAATAACAGCTTTATTAACTTTGATATAAAACTGTTACAAACTCTCTTAAGAAATTCTGATGTTCTTAAGAGCTGCTAGCTTACAAAAACTCTCTCAAGAAATTCTGTTCTTAAGAGCTTCTCTCCGATTATGTTCTCTCTCGAATGAATACATAAATCGAAACCAAAACTGTGTTTATATAGTGCACACAGCTTCTCTATCAATAACAAGATAAGTCCTAATCATAACAAAGATAGAAACATATCTTTAATCGATAGCTGCATTCTACAAACCAGGAACAAACTTCCATGTTTATCTAGACTCCAAATATAACTCGAAGTAGGAATCCTGATCAGCTTCAAGTCCTGATGATCAAACCTGATCATAGTCTGAGTAGGAATCCTGATGATCAATAAGATACTGACGCTTGATCAAATACTGATGACCATGCAATACTGATGACGTCAGCAATCCTGATCAGTTGAGTCTAGCTTCTGACGATCATTGAATTCTGATCTAACAATCTCCCCCAATCTCATACTTTGTGAAATAAAGTATAGATTCCAAATATTCAATGATGTCAAAAACATGTATCAAAATGTACGAGTATCTTCAGAAACAACTTATCTGTTCAAGCTTTGTGATAGAACAGATTCATCTTCAAGAAGTTGGATAATAAACTTTCTTCTTTTTCTTCAAGAATTTGAATCAATCTTTCCTTAAGATTTCTGAGTTCTTCATCTTCCTCATTAATCTGGTAGATAGCTGCTCTGAGATTCTGTATGGAGTTTCTCTGTAGACTGTGCTCTTCAAGCAAAAGATAAGCAATTTCCTTCCCATCAGGATTGAGAGAAAGATGAGTCATGCCAAAATTTACTTCTTTAACAGCAGTACCCCTTTGCATTTCCACATCCTGACCTCTTTGATTTAAGTACATGGGAGTATAATTACCATTGAAATTACTGTTTCCATCCAGTCTTCTTCTTATATTTGACAAAATCATGTCACTCCATTCTTTGTACACTTGGTTCTTCCATCTTAACAGATAGTGAACATATTTCAGTTCCTGTGTAGTTTTCATCAGCAGATCTTGAATAGATAAAATCTTCACACTACCATCTTTCATGAAGTACAGAAGCTTTTCTTTCTTTTCAAAACCATCATGACAATCTATAACTATATCAACAGCTAATAAATTGTTCAGGTTTTCAGAAGTTAAAGTACCTCCAATTTCTGTCAAGGAGTAAGGATCAACATATGACATATTCAGATATTCACCATCTCTGTGTCCAATACCTCCTCTTGAATTACTTGACAATTGCTTCAGATTCGAAAACATCTTTAACCAGAGTGTTTTTGATCTAGCCATATCAGACAAATCAACAACACTTGAAGCACTTGTAATAATTCCACCAGACTGAAAATTGATAGGTGTATCACAACTTAATGTGCTAATATGTTTCCACTTCTTGTATTTCTCCTTTTCATGAGCGTAGCTTCTTTCAAGTAAAGATTCTTGTCTGCTTGAATTTCTCCATTTTCTTTCATTTGAAACTTTAAGCCTTTGTAGATAGAGATTAAAATCTTCATATGTTCTCTTTGTAATATCTCTTCTTATGGCTTCTTCTTCTTCATCTACTTCTTTGTTGTGACAATCAACAACAGTAGATAAGATTATCAAATCAACCTCTTGCAGAATTTCAGATTCGTCAGGATCTTGAATATTGTCAGGATTAGAATCTTCAATTTGATTTGTATTGCTGAGAGTTGATTTTCTTGATTTTCTTTTCAATTCTGGTTCTTCTTCAACAATTCCATCATCACCAAAAGTAGATCTGTCAGGAACTACTAGAGTTTGAATAGGTTCAGGAATTTCTTCAATTCTTAACCCTCTAGACCTTGTCTGTCTAGGTACTGTTTGAGTTGAAGAACCTCTTCTACTTCTTCTAGCACCTCTCCTACCTCTGCTTCCTCTACCTCTATCAGGAGCAGTATAGCTTTCCATTGTCTCTCTTTGTAGTCTCAAGAATTCTTCATGTGAGAGATCTGGATATTCTTCACTTGCTGTAGAGAGTGCTTTTCTTGCATATAATTGTTGAACTCTTTTATCAGTGTGATATAGAGTAACAATTCTGCCGTCTTTTGTAGAAAACTTCTGGAATAAATTTGATGCATCTTCAGGATTATCAATAATCACATCTTCATCACCTTCAGGAATTGTAGAAAGAATTTGTCCATGACCAGGTGTCAGGATTTGATCTTCCGTCAGGATCTGAGATTGCACCAATGTTCTTACTGTCTTAACTCCAGAATCAGAAACATGAGTTGACTGCGTTGTTTGACTTTGAGAAGTTTGGATTGTCTTCATAACAACAGCATCAGAGGTTTCTCCTTGTATCGCTTTGTCACCACCATCATCTCCAGTATCATCATCATTATTTCTTAATACTAGATCAGGTGTACATTTTGTCTGAATAACCTTCTCCCCCTTTTTGACATCAGGATTTGACAATAATTGCAAAATTAAGGAAAGAGAGGCTTGAATTTCAGTTACCTTAGTATCCAGAGAATCAATTCTTTGATTGATTGAGGTTTGTTCTGAAACAACAGATTTCACTTGGGATTCCACTACCCTTAGTTGAAAAGTAGTAGGCACCTTTGTAAAATTATTAAAGATATCAGTCCTCACTTTTTCAGTTGAACCCTTGATAGAATCAATCTCACTTTTCAGGCTTTTGGATAACAGAGTAGTAGCCTTCAGATGATTCTTCAAGTCTTGATTCTCTATAGACTTCACTGCATTATAGGCATGTTCAATAGCAGAAGAAAAACTGATAGATTCATCAGAATTGCGCCATGAATTGTTCCATTCATTCTGTCTAAATGCCTCTGCAGGATCAAAGGAAGGAGTAGAAAAATCTTGTCTCTGATCTTTCCCAGTGAAAGCATTGCTAGCCATATATGTACTTGATGAACCAAAATTAGTTCCAAGACTAATTTTGAGTGCTGTAGCAAGCTGTTCCTTCTCTTTTCGATTCTCATTATCATCATCACTATCATCAGAAGTATCATCAGCAGTATCATGAGTAATATCAGGATCAGGAATAGCAATACCTTTCAGTTTATCCTGTGGTTCTGAGATAGGATGATCCATTGGTCTTGAACGAAGTGGCTGTATCAAAATAGGTTCATTATCAGGGGCACCACTAGCGTCAGGATGAACATCGTCAGGATTTGATATGCTTGCATCAGTATTTGCTACCAATGGTTCTTGTGGAGCTTGAGGTTCAGAAGCTTCTTCAACACTTTGAGCTAAAGGTTCTTGTGTGCTTCCCTCATTGACAATGTTCTCGACCAATCTTTCAACAGAAGCTGTAGCTTTGCCTGCATCTTCACTTTGAGAAGATGGTTCTTGTGTAGCTGGAATGTTGATGTCTTCATTCTCCCTTTGAGAAAATGGTTCTTGTGTGACCATTCCACTAGCTAAGCCTTCACCCAAACTTTGATTGAGTGGTTCTTGTGTGGCAGGATCAACAGTAGCTGCTGAATTACTCTGAAATTCAGGTTCTTGTGGATTTAGACTGATTAATAAAAATCCCTTCATCAGTCTGTTTAACTTGAAGACCCAGAAAGTAACTCATTTCTCCCATCATGCTCATTTGATATCTTGACTGCATAAGCTTGGAAAACTTTTCACACAGCTTATTGTTTGTTGACCCAAAAATGATATCATCAACATAAATCTGAACTAACAGCAACTCCTTACCATGATTCAAATAAAATAGAGTTTTATCAATTGCACCTCTTTTGAATCCACTTTCCAGTAAGAATTGAGCTAAGGTTTCATACCATGCTCTTGGAGCTTGCTTTAGTCCATAAAGTGCCTTATCCAGTCTGTAAACATGATCTGGATATTTAGGATCAATGAAACCAGGAGGTTGTTCAACATAAACTTCTTCCTCCAGTTCACCATTTAAGAAAGCACTTTTAACATCCATCTGGAAAACCTTGAATTTCTTATGTGCTGCATAAGCAAGAAATATCCTGATGGCTTCTAGTCTTGCAACAGGAGCAAAAGTTTCATCATAGTCAATTCCCTCTTGTTGGGAATACCCCTTTGCAACTAGTCTTGCTTTGTTTCTGATTATGACACCATCAGAATCAGTCTTGTTCTTGAAAATCCACTTTGTACCAACTATTGATCTATTCTTTGGTCTTGGTACCAGTTTCCAGACTTCATTCCTTTCAAATTCATTCAGTTCTTCTTGCATTGCAGTAACCCAATCAGCATCTTTAAGTGCATCTTCAACTTTCTTAGGCTCCTCCTTGGATAGAAAGTTATTATATAAACATTCATTCTGAGTTGCACTTCTTGTTTGAACACCTGCATCAGGATCTCCAATTATCAAATCAGGAGTATGATCTTTTGTCCATTTCCTTGCTGGTGTCAAATTGTTTCTTGAAGTAGATGCTCCCCCTGGATTGGTGTTATCTTGATTGAAAGAATTTGATTGATTTGAAGCTCTCCCTGAATTATTTCTATGCCCTCCTGATGTGTTATCAGGATCTTCACTTGAATCAGTATCTGAAGAATTCTGTCCTGATGATTGAGTTGACTCTGAACTTGTAGTTGAATGTCGTTGCTCCCCCTCAACATTAGCACTACTAGTTGTATGACTGTTGTTTGCATCATCAGCATTAGCCTCATCAGTACCTGGTGAGTCATCAGGATTTGGTGACCCATCAGTATCTGATGAATTGACAGCTTCTGATTCACTTTCTTCAGGTTCCTTGGAAGCTTCATTTTCAAATAACAATCTATCATGCGAGTCTTCAATGATTCCAGTTATCTTCTTATCATCAAAAGATACATGTATTGACTCCATGACAGTTCTTGTTCTCAAATTAAAAACTCTGAAGGCTCTTGATGTAGGATAACCTATGAATATTCCTTCATCAGCCTTTGTTTCAAATTTCCCTAGCTGTTCAGGATGAGTTCTGAGAACAAAACATTTACAGCCAAACACATGCAAATGCTTCAGACTTGGTTTCTTTTCCTTGAGTGACTGATAAGGAGTGACACCATGCCTGTTTATCAATGTGAGATTTTGTGTATAGCATGCTGTGTTGACTGCTTCTGCCCAGAAATATGTAGGTAATTTAGCTTCTTCCAACATAGTTCTGCCAGCTTCAATAAGAGTTCTATTCTTCCTTTCTACTACTCCATTTTGCTGAGGTGTGCCAGGAGCAGAGAATTGTTGAATGATTCCTTTGTATTTGCAGAACTCTTCCATCTTTGAATTCTTAAATTCAGTACCATTATCACTTCTCAGAATCTTGACTTTGTACTTTGTGGTTGTCTCAATCATCCTCACATGATCCAACAGAACTTCAGGAGTTTCATCTTTTCTATGCAGAAAATACACCCAGGTGAATCTAGAATATTCATCAACAATTACAAGAGTGTACCTTTTCTTACTGATGGACATGATGTTGACTGGACCAAACAGATCAAGATGTAGCATGTGATATGGTTCTTCAATAGAGGATTCTGATTTACTCTGGAATGATGTCCTTCTTTGTTTTGCTTTTTGGCATGCATCACAGAGTCCATCAGGTGTATATAAGACATTAGGTAATCCTTTTACTAACTCTTTCTTAACCAACTCATTGATGTTTCTGAAGTTGAGATGAGAAAGCTTCTTGTGCCAATTCCAACTTTCATCTACTGAAGCTTTACTGATGAAACATGTAGGGGAGCCATCAGTATCTGAGAGAATGTTGGCTTCATATATGTTACCATGCCTGTAGCCAGTTAGTGCTATCTTCCCTGTTGCTTTACTGACTACTTCACAATGTGTGGAATAGAAATTGACATGATAACCTCTGTCAGTGATTTGACTAATACTCAACAAGTTGTGTTTTAGTCCCTTCACTAGAGCTACTTTTTCAATGATGACATTTCCAAAGATTATATTGCCATATCCCAAGGTTTGTCCAATGTTGCCATCTCCATAAGACACAGTTGGGCCAGCTTTTTCCTCATATTCTGATAACAGGGCTTTGTTTCCAGTCATGTGCACAGAACATCCACTATCCATGACTAACACATTTTTCCTTTTACCCTGCATCAGAATAGTAAAACACTAGTCAGAATGTTTAGGAACCCACACTTGTTGGATTCCTTGTTCATGCATTTTATTAAATTTAACAGCAGAAGACTTTTTGACTTTAGCAGTCCTGACAGGATTTACTCCATCAGGATTTGCTTTGTCAATATCAGTATTAACAAAAGCATGCTTCATTATGACATTTTC
The DNA here is from genome assembly GCA_030848705.1 of Heracleum sosnowskyi. Taxonomy (NCBI): domain Eukaryota; kingdom Viridiplantae; phylum Streptophyta; class Magnoliopsida; order Apiales; family Apiaceae; genus Heracleum; species Heracleum sosnowskyi. Next base: position 20,163,524 of record CM061237.1, read on the forward strand.
AGTTCTATCAGACTTTGTACTACTTTCAAACTTAGGCAATGGATCATAAAAGTTATAGTACAAATCATGATACTCTTTACATGTATAAATAGAATGCCATAGACTACCACAATGAAAACAGGAATTCTGTGGTTTGTAAAATACTGATCTATTCCTAACATCAGACTTAGGAATTTCAGCAATTTTCTTCTTACTCTTTTTACAATCAATAGCAAGATGATTAGAGTTACCACAGTTGAAACAACTCTTTCTAGGTGCATTTGGGATATACTTATAACCATTCTCTTTATTGATCCCAACTTTACCATTCCTGTTTCTCTTAACAGTAGCTTCCTTTTTCTTATCTGTAACCTCACAGATTTTATCTTTAAGCTGTTTCTGAGACAATAGACCTACATTCTTAGTGACTTTGTTCATGACAGGTTTAGACTTTATAATTTTAATTCCTTGAGTAGAAGAAGATCCCTTTTCAAAAGTAGAATTGGAATCCTTACCAAAAACAAAATTAACAGGAGTAATCTTAGATTTGGTTGAGTCTATAACATGTCTATAGGTCTTTGGACTAACTGTCTCATCAATGACAATTTTCTCTTTCAATTTCTTATCCTCATCTGACTTATATCCTAGACACTCTTTCCAATTCTTAGAGGTATTAATCTCATGAAATTTCCTACCAGAGTCTGTCCAGGTTCTGATTTTCTCATTAGCATATTCAAGTTCTTTTTCAAGGGAAGTACATTTAGATGTTATCTCTAAGTGCATGTGCTTAACATTATCACATTCTTTTTGTACTTCTTGCATACGAGAAAATTCAGCTTCTAATATCTCATTCCTCTTTCTAAGGTCAGACATCTCAGATAAGATTCTAGTATTCTCAGCAGTTTGACTTCTAAAGCTAATATGTAATGACTTTAGAAAACGTCTTAACTCAGAAGCATTATCAGTATCAAAATCAAAGATAGTATTTAGTACCTTATCATCAGGAGCAGCAGTTACATCAGCATTGGCCATTAACGCATAGTTGACTACCTCAGTATCAGATTCTGAGGAAGAGTCCATCCAATCCTTGCTTGATGTGATGAGTGCCTTTGTCTTGTTGCATTCAGAAGCAAAGTGACCCATACCATTACACTTGTAGCATCTAACCTTTGACTTGTCAAATTTGCTACCCTTGCTGTCCTTTTTGATATACTTGTCTTTGTCTGCTTTGAAGGTCTTTTTCTGAAGGTTGCCTTGTCTTCTATTCTTCCTGAACTTCATCCTTCTGAAGTTTCTGACAATCATAGCAACCATCTCTTCCATGTCTGAGTCAGAAGAGTCATCACCAGTATTGGCATCAGGATTGCCATCAGTATCTGATGAAGAGTCGTCAGGATCTGACTCAGCTACTCTTGCTTTCCTTCTAGAGACCTCCATAGCTTTCTCTTTTGATTTTGCTTCTACATTCAAAGCAATTGACTTTGCCTTGCTGCTTTTCTTGTTCTTTCTCTGTTGAACTTCAAGATCATGAGTTCTTAGCATCCCATAGATCTCATCAAGAGACACAATGTTCAGATCATACTGGTGTCTAATGATTGAGGTCTGAGTATCCCATTCTTCAGGTAAAGCTCTAAGAAATTTGGTGTTTGAATCTTCAGTTTCATATACTTTGTCAACTAAGGATAAGCTGTTCAATAGTGTCAGAAATCTATCATATAGATCAGTCAGGCTCTCTTCAGGTCTTGCATCGAATTGCTCATATTCTTGAATCAATAGAGCCCTTCTGTTTTTCTTAACAGATGCAGATCCCTGGCACTGAGTTTCCAAAGTATCCCAGATTTCTTTTGAAGACTTGCATGCTATCACTCTGTTTGACATAACAGCATCAAGACCATTATGCAAGATATTCTTTATCTTTGGTTCTCTGAGTACATGAGCTTTTTCTTCTGGAGTCCATTCAGATTTAGCTTTGACCACATAATGTTCTGGTACTGTATCTGTTCGTTCTACGAACTTTGTTGGTATATATGGTCCATCACGAATCCTGTCCAGATTGTCAGGATCCATAGCCTCCAGGTACATCAGCATCTTTACCCTCCATGTGGGATATTCTGATATCTTCAAGATGGGAATCTTCATGCTTTCATACTTGGTTGTCGACATCTTTAGATCGTATCTGATTCAGAATTAAATCAGTTTGCTCTGATACCAATTGTTGCCCAGTAAATAACAATTGTAGAAGGGGGTTGAATACAATTGTATAAGATTCTCGACTTTATATAACACAAATATGAAAGATCAATAACAATAACAATAACAGCTTTATTAACTTTGATATAAAACTGTTACAAACTCTCTTAAGAAATTCTGATGTTCTTAAGAGCTGCTAGCTTACAAAAACTCTCTCAAGAAATTCTGTTCTTAAGAGCTTCTCTCCGATTATGTTCTCTCTCGAATGAATACATAAATCGAAACCAAAACTGTGTTTATATAGTGCACACAGCTTCTCTATCAATAACAAGATAAGTCCTAATCATAACAAAGATAGAAACATATCTTTAATCGATAGCTGCATTCTACAAACCAGGAACAAACTTCCATGTTTATCTAGACTCCAAATATAACTCGAAGTAGGAATCCTGATCAGCTTCAAGTCCTGATGATCAAACCTGATCATAGTCTGAGTAGGAATCCTGATGATCAATAAGATACTGACGCTTGATCAAATACTGATGACCATGCAATACTGATGACGTCAGCAATCCTGATCAGTTGAGTCTAGCTTCTGACGATCATTGAATTCTGATCTAACAAACAGAATACTACATTTTTCTATAGAAAACCATGTTCCGGATCCCACAACTGAGGAGATACATGCTTTCTTCACTCTCATAAGAAGTCAACAACCTAACTTCTTTGTGGGAGAGTTCCTTAAGCATTACCTGACATGGGACCACTGGATGAAAGAACATGCATATATGATGTGCTTTGTTTCTATCCTAGGTTCCTACAGCTAATTCTCAATGATATCTTAACAGATGATGAGCGTGAGACATTCGCTGAAGAGGAGACCATGGAGTGCATGAAGATGAAGAGCAATGCAATAACCGCTCTGATAAGAAAGAATATCTTCCAGGGGTACCCACTGTTCAAACTTGAATATCTAAGAACGGTGCCCCTACCACTTCTACCCCCAGGGGAACAGGTAAATGAAGGTAACATTCCTCAACCTGAACTGGCTCCTGAACCACAACAATGGATGTTGATCCAGAGCCCTCAGTGGCCATCCAGACCATGAGATTGCAACCCACAATCTCTAACCACGGTCGAAGAGCCTTTGGAAGAGCCAAATGAAACCACAAACGAACCTCCTTACCCTCCTATACCCAATATTCAGACATCCATGAGTGTAGAGGGAGATAGTGCCAAAGCAGCACCACATAAGGAGACACATCTTTCAACAACAGCTCTGCCTACATCTAAAAGGAGAAGAACAAAAACCGAGGCAACTGTTGATAGTTCATTTCTCTCATCCAAAGCGCCCTTTATTGATTTTTCTGATGCTGATTGGGCTACATTAACCAAAGTTATATCTGAGCCCCTACCCCAAACAGAAAAAGGAAAATTGACGGAAGCAACTAGTTCTCCGACCATTTCACGGTCAGGACTACCGGTTGAAGGTTCTTTACTGAACCAAGAGTCTTCACAGACGTTGAGAGAAGGTTTTGACCCAAATGCACAATCTAAAAGGTCATTGCCTAACTCCCCAGATGGAACATATCTGGATCCTGCGGGTACCGGGTCTGACATAGGTGCAGATCGGCAACTCGGTAACAATGAATCAATTTCATTTGAGGAGTTACCTGAGGATATGTCTGCAAAGACTTCTGAGGGAGTTTCAGGGCCTCTGTTTTCAATAGAGCCTGATTCCAACCCCCCAGAGATTCAAACTCCGGATCCTATTAAGGAAAGATCATCGCAAGATGATCAACAACTTGGTTTGACCAAGGACGGGGATTTGCGAAATCCCATTGCACCACCAGTGACCTCCTTAAGGATGGCTATGGTGATTTTCCTTGCAGGTACATTTGGATGCTGAAGCTCTGAGAGATAAGAGTGAAACACTAGTGAGGTACACGAAACAGAATCACACACTCACAGTGAGGAAGAAAGAGAAACACCAAATCCCATTCCCTATCCCTTAAATTTGGTTCGTAGGACGATCGACGGTGAAGCCATCTTGCAGTATTTAAAGGGCACAGTTGATCAGACTACATATTACTACTTCTTTTCTAACAGATGCTACATGAGAATTCCTTCAAGACCCAGGAAAACTTCTTTTCTTAACTAAGGGGGAGAAATGAGTTATAATCAGATTATTGGAGGATTCCTCAACTAAGGGGGAGAAGTGGTAAGAAAAAGTAGAGGTACACCACACCACAATTCTATTGATCTTTCAACTATTGGGGAGAGACTAAGGGGAGAAGTGGTAGATTTCCTAGAAGACAGAGAAGTGGTATTGGTTCACCACTGTTCTAAGGGGAGCAACTGTATTCCATAGGGGGAGAAGCTGTATTCCAAAGGAGGAGAAGCAAGGGAGATATGTGCTTTTCAGAAAGGAAATATGGTTGTACAACAGAAGCCGCTGAACTCTTAACCGAGAGAAGTGGAAAGGTATACTTCAGTAAGTGATAGACAAAGACATATTCATTACCACTGAAGAACCTTGAGAAGCTGCTCATGATTACTTCAAGACTGAGAAGGATTATGTGGCAGAGATTTAAAGAACCAAAGAAATGAAGATGAGTTACTACATGAATATCAGTTTGGTCCTAAAAGAACAATCATCTATCATTTCAGTTTGAACAAGAAATCTGGAAGTGAAGAATTTGATCCAGAAAACTAGTAGCATTATTTACAAGTCCCGGGTAATCACTTTTTCTACTTGTTAGTTGAGTTATCCTCTCTATAATTTGTTTGTTAGGTTTAACAATCAAATAGGGGGAGATTGTTGGTGAGATTCCAAGGCAGTGTGTACAGGAACTCAATGTATCGATGATAACTCAACACTAGAACAGGACAGGTAAATAATACTACGACTACACAGAAATCAGGAAGAAATGAAGATAGGGCAAATACAAGGAATCAAGATACAAGAAGTAATTCTGAAGTCTAGTTAAGGGTCACTGAAAGAAGTTCATTATCATGTTCATGCCTCAGTGAAGAATAAGGGTTGAAGACATTCAGGGTTTCAAAAGTATTGAAGATTCAGTATACAGTGCCACTAGAAGATTTCAGTGTATTAGCATTGATTGTGACATAGACAGTGTAGGAAGCATAGGAATCCGAAAGCAATGAATATAGGGTAAAGGACAAAGGTTTAAAAGAAGATATGAAGACGTTGTCTGAATACCAGTAAGGATTCCAGTAAAGGTACACGTGTTTATTGACAGTTAGTGTTTGAAGCAATCAAGAATGCAGCGACTTGTCAATTGTATTGAAATGAAGATGTGAAGGTTTGAATCACTGTTAGTCGTCTGTGAACCAGACCGTTGCATGAGGCGTCAACACATACGAGGATGATCTACATATCTATTCTACAGAAGAAATTGATACAGTCAGACTTGGTTCTCCCTGAAAGTTCTAAGGAATTTATAGGAGAAAACAGGTCAGAACAGGATACGTCCAAACAGCTACAGGAACCCACTGAGCCAAAGTTATGAAAATAATAAACCCGAAAGAAATGCAGGTTGAGATATTTGGAAAGATGGAACCCCGGTTGGAATTGATATATGGTTTGCTAAGCAAAAGGAGTCCAGTTCCAGACACTCACAGACCGCAGCTTGGACTATAAGGATTTAAATAAATAATTAAATATTTTATTTAATTAGAAAATTATATTTATAAATATCTACATATTATTAGATATTTATTTATATATTTTCTGGATTAAATTAATTATTTATTTATTAAGATTAGAAGTTGTGCGGGTCGAAAAGCATTTTTAAGGAGCTGTCAGACTACAGGACGAATTACACAAAAGGACGAAATAAGCCCCTTTGGTTTTTCAAATTGGCCCGGTGAATACTCCTTCGATAGTTTTTGTTTTAAAACAAAACTTTCGATAGTTTTTGTTTTAAAACAAAACTTTCGATGGTTTTTGTTTTAAAACAAAGCCTTCGATAGTTTTTAATTATTCTAAAAAGTAGATTGGACACCTGCTGCATTCTGATTGGTCGAAGCAAAATCTATCAGAAGATTGGTTTTGAAAAGTCTACAAATAGACAGAAGAAGTTCATCTTCTTCAGTAGTTCATTTTAGAGTTCATAGTTTTGACAGAGAGAGATAGTCGGAGAAGAGTTTAAGAGCTGGAATATTTATAAATTCGTAGACAGCCTTAAACTCTAATCCGTGTTTGTATTAAGTGAGCTTGAACTATTTGCCGCTAATCCTACGGATTAGAATTTGTAGCACCCTTCGAGGTTTATATTTATAAAACAATATATTCCCTGAATTGCTTGTGTAAAAACCGGGAAACCGTGGGTATATTTTTAGAGTTTAATATAATTTCTTTTACGTTATTTGTGGATTTAAATACATTCTGTATTTAAATGTGGGGAAATTTTCGTTAAATGATCATATGTGTTTGTCCCATAAATGCTACGTGAATTTTGAGGTAATTAGACTGGTATTTAAAAAGTGGGTTATTTTATTTTGAAGTTATCGTAAATTTTTTTACGAAGAATTCCGTTCGTTTTGTAATTGTTCGGGAAATTGGTACCTCATTCGTACCAATAATTCATTCGTTAAGACAGGGGATATTTTTGAGTGATTGTTATAAAGATATTTTGGTTCGTACATATAGATAGTATTAAATTACTCTCGTAATTATCCGTACTTTTTGACGATTATCGTTTTGTAACCGGTACGCTATATTCGAATAAAAACGATCCAACGGATCAATATTGAACCAAAAATATCGTTTGGGGTATTATTTTCTGTTAAATATAAATAGTCGTATCGTAATTATTTTACGTATAATAAAGTATATAATATATCGATAAATACAAAAAAATACCCGAAAACCCTAATCGTGTTCTTCGTGTTCTTCGTAATCGAATCAAAGATCGAAGGTGTTATCAGATTCCAAATTCAAAGTTCTAGTAACCAAATCAAAGCCCTTGTCATCCTCTATCATAATCCATCATCAGTTTTCAGTTTGGGTAAGGATTCGAATTTTTCTGATTTTATACTTTTTATTTCGAATTATTAATTTGGGAAAATTCTTGGTGGTTGATTGTTCTTGATGATTGATGGGTTAATCATGTTTGTTATGAGATGTAGAGTATTGTAATGATTTTTAACTTGATTTTTGAGCTTGAAATTGATAAAAACGGAAAACGAGTACATGGCCGGAGTTTGGTCGGAATTTGTTTAGACTGAACAGACCTTGTTGATGTTTGTACAGTTGAATAGATCGTGAAGTTTAGGAACGATTCATATATTTAGTTGTAAGTTTCGTGTATGATTTTTGTTCACCGGAAAAATCACCGCCGGCGTCGGGGTTGGTCTTTTTGGACGTTTTCTGAGTAGATTCTGGGCGTATTTGGTTTGTAAGCGGTTGGGGGTTGTAAACCCCATGTTTTTGAGAAGGTTATGACATTTTGGGAGTGCCGGAAAACTCGCCGGCGGCGAGGACAGCCGGCCGGTTTCTGAAAATTCCAGAATCCGGCGAGCTGTTCTTCAGCTTTCCGGCGATGTTCTTCGTGAAACCGTCGTTTGATCCGTTTCTATTCTAATTCTGATTATGAACAGTGTTTCTGGATTTTTATTTTTAAAATAAACCGAAAAATGGTTTTAAAAATTCTAAAAATCATATCTTTGATTTAAAAATACTTTTTAATATTCAGAAAATTTTATAAATTCATAAATATTTATTTAAATTCGAAAATTTATTAAATTTAATTATTTTAATTATTTTTGATTAATAATTAATTTATTTAATTAATTGATTAATTCTTTTAATCAGTTAATTCTTAATAATTAATTATTAATTAGATTTAATTAATTAAAATTAAGTTTAATTATTTTCTAGCTTGGTTTATTTATTTAAAAATAGTTGAGTGTTTGGAAATTGTCAATTAATTTTATATTAATTGATTAAATTGTTTTAGTCTTTATATTGGGAGAAATAGTCCGATTTTTGACCTAAAAATATTTTGAGGTTAAAATTCTTTAAAACGAGAGTCGAATATTTTCTAAAATTATTTCTTAGATGTTACGAGACTTATGTGATTTATTTATCACAATTAAATGACGATATGTGCTATGTGAATTATGTGAAAAATCTGATTATTAATTATAATTATGAATAAATGTTCCAAGACCTAGTTGAATGGTTGGATTGTGGTTGACATGTTTATAAAGGTTTATTAAAATAAGAATAGGTCAGTATTACTAGAAAATGAGGTTTACGAGGTCGTTGACTTGATTATTGATTTTTATGTTATAGAAGTATTTGACGAACGAAAGTGACCAGGATTTATTATCGCTGATCAGGCAAGTGTCTATACCCTTCATGTATTGTTCGAGTAATATTCTCTTGAATTATTATTATGTGAGTGTTTATACTCTTCACTTAATTTCCAAGTGTTGGTCCTTTTACACTGAACTGCAGTTGTTATTATTATTATTACTTCTTGTTAATGCAGTTATCAGAATCAGTTCCTTATTCGAACTTATATATGTTATGTATAATCCGGTTTATTTCCTTCAGAATGTAAGGCTTATCTGTTATAAGTATACTTTTTGAAGGACTTGAACTATTTCTTTCAGTATTCAATAAATCCTCTGATTGGTATTCTTACTTATCAGATTCATATTGCCATGTTAAATGAGAAAAGTGTACTTATTGTGTTGAAATTGTGATTTGAGTTGTGAGCCCGATAAGGGTGTAAACTGAGATTTGTTGAAAAACTAGGGTTTTATATTGAACCCGTGAATTGGAAATGCATGACCGCGCGATGGTTGGAAATGCCTGACCGTGCGACGGTCGAGAGATGAATTTTGGCCATGGTCAATAAGTGCCAAAATGGGCTGATTTGTGATTGTGTAGCCCGGGGAACCCCAATATGTGATGAGCCTACTGTGTACCACAGTTTGGTTGGCGAGCTATGAGCGATTGATCGTCGGCTTAGCTCGGGCGAACGAATGGATTCCAATTCATTATTTTGATGATAAAGTGAGAAAAGTTACTTATATGTATTAGATTATTTTTAAAGTTATGTGCTGGTATCGATAATCAAGTTTCATTGTTCTTAAATTCCATTGAGAATTTCCTAATACCTGTTCTGTACTGTTTGTTAAATTTCATATTTATTGAGTTATACATTGATATTCAGAGTTATATTCTATCACACTGGCTGAGCATTGTGGCTCATTCTTGCTTCTCTATTATTCTAACCTTTCAGATAGTTACGAGGATGTCTCACGTTAGGCGAGCAGCTAGGGTGAGAGTGAACCGTCAGGTTCCCAGGGTCCGTGGTCAGGTAGTAGTTTTGAGTTTGTAACCGGTAACCAGGTTGTAAGGATGATGTAAGCATAAAACTGAATGAGTATGTAAAACTTTTGTAGACATTTGGTTGTTAGCGTAATTCCTTATCGGGGTTACCCTAATAACATGGTGGTTTGTAATAACATTAGTAGTTGTGATGACTTGTTTCATATTATAACCTGTGCTCGATCCTTAGTATTTTCGGGGTCACTGTTATATTTATAATGATATTTCCAGGGTTGTGATTTATATTGGTTGTGCGCTACCCGATCTTGACCCCGGGTCGGGAGGGCGTTACAAGTTGGTATCAGAGCCACAGGTTATGGTCACTGAAACAAGTATAGGGTATTGGATAGGGTTAAACAGTAGGTATTATGAGGTAGTTCCATGTGAGATGATTATGTTGAGCAAACTCATATAGAGTTTGGGTTAAGATTATCGGATATAGTCTTGACTATTAGGGTAGAGAGTCAATGAGGATGTAGCATGTGATTCTTAAGTTACACTACTGTTATGTTTCAGCCATCGGGCTCTAGCTCTTCACACTCGGAGTCAGACCCTTCTGAGCCTTCTGTTCCAGATCCACTGTCAGACCCTTCGGAGCATTTTGTTTCAGATCTACTAGTAGTACCCGACCTACCAGTTGTACCAGATCCACCAGTGGTGATAGCTCTACCAGTTGCACCTATTCCTGCTGTACCTTTGCGAGCGATACCCCCAGCCCGTTCTCCACCTAGTTCAGAGTCCGTGAATGGACCCCCGTTTCAGTTTATCCCTGAGCCTATACCATATCATGAGTATATGAGGGTAGCTGGAGAGCGAGACTTTTTGCATGGCCAGGTGAGAGAGATGGTACGTTGCCAGAGGCATGTGTCAGGAGCATCAGCAGTATTGATGGATCTTAGGGCATTGAGGATAGTCCTTGAGGTTAGACTTAGTCATATGGGCAGTACTAGCGGAGGAGAGCGAGATCCGTCAGAGATGAGTAGCTTGATGGATTATATCATGGGAGAGCTCCGGAGGATTGCACCTGATGAGGACTAGAGGCAGAGAGTCATGTGGTGAGCCAGACGAGATGGAGTCTTATGTACAGTAGTTAGTGGATTTCGTTCCGACACGTATATAGATGCGTTATATAGATATCAGCAGTACACTGGACTAGAGTGGAGCCGTTTTGTTATTGTATATAGTGGTACTGTTGAGATAGTGGCAGGTGTTTTCTTTTGGCTGTGTACTCTACTTCTGGTGTTGTTTTCTATCATGTACTTTTCTTTTATCATCAAAGCGTTTTCACGCTTGTACCCAGGTTATATGATGACCAAATTTTGTTGTGCCACAGTTGCTATCATTTTACATATTCCGCTATTTATCATTCAGTATCAAACCTGGCATGTATGTTTATTTTGTCAGATCTTATTCCTATACCTTACTATCCTTTGCTCTATTTTGTCATACGCTGTAAGACAACATGTATGTTCATCCTATCAATTTTATTCATGTACCTTGTTCTACTTTGCTTTTCTTACAAACGTTATGAGATCTTCTACCACAATTATGTTGTGGATAGAAACCAATCATTGTACTCTGTTGTATCTTGTTATGAAGGGAGTGATTCCTTGACTCCCAAATTCTTGTTAAATTGATACTCATTGTACAAGGCCTATCCAGTTACTAAATATATTGTTTGTTTTGTACCAGTTATCAAGTCTTGAATCACTTGATTAGAATGGATACACCAGTGGAACAAATTCTAGATCTTCTTCGTCAACAAACAGCTGCCCTAACCCAACAGCAGCAGTGTTTGCAACAACAACAGATATGCCAGCAACAACCAGTCGTACCAACGATTACTTTTAAGTCGTTTCAGGCCGTAAAACCACCAGAGTTTAAAGGGACTGCAGATCCAGTGGAAGCAAGGGCGTGGTTAAAAGAAATGGAGAAGGCTTTTGCACTAGTGAAAGTTGGAGCTGACCAAAAAACGGAGTTTGCAAGCTATTTCCTGAAAACTGAAGCTAATTATTGGTGGGAGTCGGTGAAAGCTTTGGAAGGCACAACGACATTTACTTGGGAAAGGTTTACCGTTTTGTTTTTAGAGAAGTATTTTCCCCGTTATATGCAGAATCAGATGGAGTTGAAGTTCTTTGAACTCAAGCAAGAAAATTTAAGTGTAACAGAGTATGAAGCCAAATTTACTGAGTTAGCAAGGTTTGTTCCAGAGTTTGTCGACACCAATGAAAAGAAAGCTAGGAGATTCCAGCAGGGTTTGAAGCCGTGGATACGCAGCAGGGTGGCAGTGTTTGAGTTGGTCACGTATTCAGCAATAGTTCAGAAAGCTATGATTATAGAGGGAGAGAGTGATCAATCGCAGAAGGAGAAGGACAACAATAAAAGGAAGGCCGAGAGTCATGAACCAAATCGAGGGCAAGGGAATTTTCAGAATCGTTTCAACGGGAAGCTGGGATTCCAGGCAGGGAGGAATATGGGATTCAAGAGGCCAAATATCGGGAATGCTGGCTCAGGTACTCGTCTACCATTCGGGAATCAACCGGAACCAAATGCACCTCCGTTGCCAGAATGTAAGACCTGCGGAAAGAGACATACAGGAGGTTTTGTGAAGACTGATGTGAATTGCTTCAGGTGTAACCAAAAAGGACATGTCGCTAGGGAATGCTCAGCACCAACATGTTTCAATTGTGGGAAAATTGGCCATATATCCAGAAACTGTAAATCAACAGGACAACCTAATGCTAACCAGCCGAGAGCCAGAGTATTTTACATGAATATGGAAGATGATGTCCAAGATACTGATGTGGTGACAGGTACGCTACTCGTAAACTCCGTACATGCAAAGTATTAATTACTTCGGGAGCTACCAAGTCATTTATTGCTCTAGATTTTGCTAGTAAATTGCGATGTGAAACCCGACCGTTAGATAAGGTTTTTAAATGTAGAAGTAACAAATTAGGAACGTATTCCAGTTAACCGGATTTGTCCGCATTGTGAGATTGATGTTTTAGGCCATCGTTTTCTTGCTGACGTAATACCTTTCAAGTTGATTCATCTTTATTTAAACGAGATAATAGTACATCATGGAGTGCCAGTTTCAATCGTATCCGTTAGAGATCCACGGTTTAATTCAAGATTTTGGAGACAATTTCAAGAAGCCTTGGGAGCTAGAGAGTGATATGCGAGAGAAGTACCCTCATTTGTTTGCCTAGGTTGATTCTGAGGACAGAATCCTTTTAAGGGGGGAAGGATGTAAAAACCGGGAAACCGTGGGTATATTTTTAGAGTTTAATATAATTTCTTTTACGTTATTTGTGGATTTAAATACATTCTGTATTTAAATGTGGGGAAATTTTCGTTAAATGATCATATGTGTTTGTCCCATAAATGCTACGTGAATTTTGAGGTAATTAGACTGGTATTTAAAAAGTGGGTTATTTTATTTTGAAGTTATCGTAAATTTTTTTACGAAGAATTCCGTTCGTTTCGTAATTGTTCGGGAAATTGGTACCTCATTCGTACCAATAATTCATTCATTAAGACAGGGGATATTTTTGAGTGATTGTTATAAAGATATTTTGGTTCGTACATATAGATAGTATTAAATTACTCTCGTAATTATCCGTACTTTTTGACGATTATCGTTTTGTAACCGGTACGCTATATTCGAATAAAAACGATCCAACGGATCAATATTGAACCAAAAATATCGTTTGGGGTATTATTTTCTGTTAAATATAAATAGTCGTATCGTAATTATTTTACGTATAATAAAGTATATAATATATCGATAAATACAAAAAAATACCCGAAAACCCTAATCGTGTTCTTCGTGTTCTTCGTAATCGAATCAAAGATCGAAGGTGTTATCAGATTCCAAATTCAAAGTTCTAGTAACCAAATCAAAGCCCTTGTCATCCTCTATCATAATCCATCATCAGTTTTCAGTTTGGGTAAGGATTCGAATTTTTCTGATTTTATACTTTTTATTTCGAATTATTAATTTGGGAAAATTCTTGGTGGTTGATTGTTCTTGATGATTGATGGGTTAATCATGTTTGTTATGAGATGTAGAGTATTGTAATGATTTTTAACTTGATTTTTGAGCTTGAAATTGATAAAAACGGAAAACGAGTACATGGCCGGAGTTTGGTCGGAATTTGTTTAGACTGAACAGACCTTGTTGATGTTTGTACAGTTGAATAGATCGTGAAGTTTAGGAACGATTCATATATTTAGTTGTAAGTTTCGTGTATGATTTTTGTTCACCGGAAAAATCACCGCCGGCGTCGGGGTTGGTCTTTTTGGACGTTTTCTGAGTAGATTCTGGGCGTATTTGGTTTGTAAGCGGTTGGGGGTTGTAAACCCCATGTTTTTGAGAAGGTTATGACATTTTGGGAGTGCCGGAAAACTCACCGGCGGCGAGGACAGCCGGCCGGTTTCTGGAAATTCCAGAATCCGGCGAGCTGTGCTTCAGCTTTCCGGCGATGTTCTTCGTGAAACCGTCGTTTGATCCGTTTCTATTCTAATTCTGATTATGAACAGTGTTTCTGGATTTTTATTTTTAAAATAAACCGAAAAATGGTTTTAAAAATTCTAAAAATCATATCTTTGATTTAAAAATACTTTTTAATATTCAGAAAATTTTATAAATTCATAAATATTTATTTAAATTCGAAAATTTATTAAATTTAATTATTTTAATTATTTTTGATTAATAATTAATTTATTTAATTAATTGATTAATTCTTTTAATCAGTTAATTCTTAATAATTAATTATTAATTAGATTTAATTAATTAAAATTAAGTTTAATTATTTTCTAGCTTGGTTTATTTATTTAAAAATAGTTGAGTGTTTGGAAATTGTCAATTAATTTTATATTAATTGATTAAATTGTTTTAGTCTTTATATTGGGAGAAATAGTCCGATTTTTGACCTAAAAATATTTTGAGGTTAAAATTCTTTAAAACGAGAGTCGAATATTTTCTAAAATTATTTCTTAGATGTTACGAGACTTATGTGATTTATTTATCACAATTAAATGACGATATGTGCTATGTAAATTATGTGAAAAATCTGATTATTAATTATAATTATGAATAAATGTTCCAAGACCTAGTTGAATGGTTGGATTGTGGTTGACATGTTTATAAAGGTTTATTAAAATAAGAATAGGTCAGTATTACTAGAAAATGAGGTTTACGAGGTCGTTGACTTGATTATTGATTTTTATGTTATAGAAGTATTTGACGAATGAAAGTGACCAGGATTTATTATCGCTGATCAGGCAAGTGTCTATACCCTTCATGTATTGTTCGAGTAATATTCTCTTGAATTATTATTATGCGAGTGTTTATACTCTTCACTTAATTTCCAAGTGTTGGTCCTTTTACACTGAACTGCAGTTGTTATTATTATTATTACTTCTTATTAATGCAGTTATCAGAATCAGTTCCTTATTCGAACTTATATATGTTATGTATAATCCGGTTTATTTCCTTCAGAATGTAAGGCTTATCTGTTATAAGTATACTTTTTGAAGGACTTGAACTATTTCTTTCAGTATTCAATAAATCCTCTGATTGGTATTCTTACTTATCAGATTCATATTGCCATGTTAAATGAGAAAAGTGTACTTATTGTGTTGAAATTGTGATTTGAGTTGTGAGCCCGATAAGGGTGTAAACTGAGATTTGTTGAAAAACTAGGGTTTTATATTGAACCCGTGAATTGGAAATGCATGACCGCGCGATGGTTGGAAATGCCTGACCGTGCGACGGTCGAGAGATGAATTTTGGCCATGGTCAATAAGTGCCAAAATGGGCTGATTTGTGATTGTGTAGCCCGGGGAACCCCAATATGTGATGAGCCTACTGTGTACCACAGTTTGGTTGGCGAGCTATGAGCGATTGATCGTCGGCTTAGCTCGGGCGAACGAATGGATTCCAATTCATTATTTTGATGATAAAGTGAGAAAAGTTACTTATATGTATTAGATTATTTTTAAAGTTATGTGCTGGTATCGATAATCAAGTTTCATTGTTCTTAAATTCCATTGAGAATTTCCTAATACCTGTTCTGTACTGTTTGTTAAATTTCATATTTATTGAGTTATACATTGATATTCAGAGTTATATTCTATCACACTGGCTGAGCATTGTGGCTCATTCTTGCTTCTCTATTATTCTAACCTTTCAGATAGTTACGAGGATGTCTCACGTTAGGCGAGCAGCTAGGGTGAGAGTGAACCGTCAGGTTCCCAGGGTCCGTGGTCAGGTAGTAGTTTTGAGTTTGTAACCGGTAACCAGGTTGTAAGGATGATGTAAGCATAAAACTGAATGAGTATGTAAAACTTTTGTAGACATTTGGTTGTTAGCGTAATTCCTTATCGGGGTTACCCTAATAACATGGTGGTTTGTAATAACATTAGTAGTTGTGATGACTTGTTTCATATTATAACCTGTGCTCGATCCTTAGTATTTTCGGGGTCACTGTTATATTTATAATGATATTTCCAGGGTTGTGATTTATATTGGTTGTGCGCTACCCGATCTTGACCCCGGGTCGGGAGGGCGTTACAGCTTGTGTTTGGCTTGGTTGATTTGATTTCGAGAACCTATATAGATCTATCCGAAGAAATCAAATTGCTATTCGTTTCACTTGAACACGTACCCACTGAGAGTATACTAATTTATTTATCCGCAAAAGATTCGAAAGAATTTTTCGATGAATTAGTGAGTATCGTATTCAACCCCCCCTTCTACGATACTTTAGGCCCTAACAGCTGTTATGTAGCCGCATTGAGGCCTGATGGAATCGGGGGGCAGGTTCTCCCAATTGAAGACATGAATACAAGTGACAATGAGGACAGAAGAGGGAAACCCGCTGAGGTCTTGGTCCCAATTCCCTTAGTCCCAGGTGAGCCAGAGAAGGTGACATATGTTGGAGCACTACTACCTGAGCCATTGAAAAGCAAACTCATATCTTTTCTTCAAGAAAATAATGACGTTTTCGCTTGGACAGCGGCTGACATGCCAGGGATTGATCCCCAATTGATAACTCATAAGTTGAATGTGGATCCTGAAAGAAAGACGGTGAAACAAAAGAAGAGAAATTTTGCTCCAGAAAGGCAAGAGGCCATTAAACAAGAAGTTGAAAAACTTCTAGAGGCCGGATTCATTGAAGAGATACAATTCCCGGAATGGTTGGATAACCCCGTAATGGTCAAAAAGGCCAATGGAAAATGGAGGATGTGTGTGGACTTCACTGACTTGAATGATGCATGTCCTAAGGATTGTTTTCCCTTACCAAGGATTGATGCACTAATAGATGCTACAGCTGGACACGAGATGCTTAGCTTCATGGATGGCTTCAGTGGATACAATCAAATCAAGATGCACAAAGATGACGTCTCCAAGGTATCATTCATCACTGACTTTGGTGTTTTCTGTTATCTAGTCATGGCATTTGGACTTAAGAATGCAGGGGCAACCTACCAAAGATTGGTGAACAAAATTTTTGGACACCTAATTGGAAAAACCATGGAGGTCTACGTAGATGACATGTTAGTCAAGAGCCTTGATAAGGCCGATCACATTGAGCACCTCCGAGAGGCATTTGAAGTGCTAAGGCACCACAAGATGATGTTGAATCCAGCTAAGTGTGCCTTTGGTGTAGGCTCGGGAAAGTTTTTAGGCCTGATGGTTTCTAAGAGAGGAATCGAGGCCAATCCTGACAAAATCAAAGCAATTCTAGACATGAAACCACCAAAGACTGTTAAGGATGTCCAAAAACTAACGGGAAGAGTGGCTGCATTGGGAAGATTTATCTCCAAGTCAGGAGAAAAGTGCTTATCTTTCTTCAAAGCACTCAAGAATGTGAAAAACTTTGAATGGACAACTGAGAGCCAAGAGGCCTTTGAGGCCCTGAAGAAATACATGGCTGAGGCACCACTGTTGGCAAAGCCCAAGCCAGGGGAAATTCTTTATTTGTACTTGGCGGTCTCTAGCACAGCCCTAGGAGCCGTTTTGATAAAAGAAGAATTGAAGGTTCAGAAACCCATCTACTATGTGAGTAAGATTCTACATGGGGCAGAAATAAACTACTCAACGATTGAGAAGTTTGCCTTAGCCTTGATAATGGCCTCAAGAAAGCTACGCCCGTACTTCCAGGCTCACAAGATAGAGGTCTTGACTGATCAACCCCTGAGAAACATCTTGCACAACCCTTAAGTTAGTGGAAGGTTGATCAAATGGGCCATTGAATTGGGCGAATTCAACATCAAGTATAAGCCTCGAACGGCCATAAAAGCTCAAGCACTCGCTGACTTCATGGTTGAATGCGCCATTGACAACCAAGAAGTCGGGGGGCAGGAAGTAATAGTGGAAGACAAGAAAGATCAAGAAATGGACTTCAAAGAATATTGGGTGCTCTATTTTGATGGAGCATCAAAAACAAAATCAAGCGGAGCTAGCTTAGTGCTACAAAGTCCTGATGGATTCCTCATTGAGTATGCACTAAAACTTGACTTCTCAACGACAAACAATGAGGCTGAGTATGAAGCTCTGATAGCTGGCTTAGGGTTGGCTGGAGCCTTGAGGGTCAAAACTCTGAAAGTATGTGGAGACTCGAGGCTAGTGGTTTCCTAAGTAAATGGGGAATTTGAGGCCATAGATGAAGTCATGGCCAAGTACTAAAAACTTGTCAAGGCCATCATGACTCAATTTGATGAATGCTATATGGAGCACATTCCAAGGGAAGAGAACGTGAAGGCTGATGCCCTGTCTAAGTTTGCTTCTTCTGAAATTGAAAACTATGCAGGGAGTGTATACTTCCAAGTCTTGAAGACCCCAAGCATCAACGGAAAGTTGGTAGCACCCATTGATGTTGGCAGCTGTTGGATGGATCCCATCAAAGCTCATCTGGAAACTGGGTGGCTACCCAACGATACCTCAGAAGCACGAAAGTTGTATGTGAGAGCACTAAGGTATACCCTGATTGAGGGACTCCTATACAAGAAGTCTTTCATCATTCCATATCTGAAATGTTTGAGACCTCAAGAGGCAGAATTGGCCCTAAAGGAAGTGCATGAAGGAATCTGTGGGCAACACTTGGGGGGCAGAGCCCTTGCTCATAAAGTCACCCGCCTAGGTTTCTATTGACCAAGCATGCTTGCTGATGCTAAAAGCTATGTAAAGAAGTGTGAACGGTGCCAGAAACATGCACTAGTGGTTAGACAACCACCAGAGATGATGACATCCATTAACTCACCTATCCCCTTTGCTATGTGGGGAATGGATATACTTGGGCCATTTCCAATGGCAAGTGCTCAAAGAAAGTTTTTTATAGTAGCAATCGACTACTTCACCAAGTGGATTGAGGCTAAACCCTTAGCCAAGATAACCACCAAGCAAGTGATGCACTTCTTCTGGGAAAATGTGATATGCAGATATGGAATTCCACGAGTCCTGGTCACGGACAATGGAACTCAGTTTAACAATGATGAGTTCAAAAAGTATTGTAATGAGAATGATATCAAGTTGCGCTTCACTTCTGTTGCCCGTCCTCAAGCTAATGGGAAAGCTGAGGTTGCAAATCGAATTATCCTAGATGGACTGAAGAAAAGAGTTGAACGCTCCAGAAACACTTGGGTGGACGAATTGTTTCCCATACTGTGGGCATATCGTACTACTTGTAAAGTCACCACTGGAGCTACCCCCTTCTTGTTGGCATATGGGGCAGAGGCAGTGGTTCCAGTGGAGATTACTCATACATCTCCAAGAGTCGAGGCTTATGAACCAGAAGAAAATGAAGAAGGCTTGAGGCTAGATTTAGATCTAATTGACGAAGTTAGAGATGAGGCCAACGCCAAGATAGTTGAACATCAAAAGAGGGCATATTTCTACTACAACCTTAGGGTTAAAGAAAGGTTCTTTCATCAAGGAGATTTGGTTCTCAGAAAGATTGAAGCATCCGGAGTTGGACAAAAAGGGAAGTTGGCCCCAAATTGGGAAGGACCATATCGCGTCAAGAACGTATTTGGTCGAGGCTCATACAAGCTAGAAACCCTTGAAGGGCATGAGGTGCCAAGGACTTGGCATGCCTCCAATTTGAAAGTTTATTATGTTTAAAGTGTTTCCCAAGTGGACTCACTACTAGAAATAAGGTTCGATGAAACCAACCCAAGTTTTTAAACTTGAGTACTATGTAAGTGTTGATCCCATTTTTAAAGTTATGAATTTCATATTCTTATGATTTCATTAAATATGCAATGCATTATGTTAGACATGTGAACTAAGCATGCAAAATCAAGAAAAGCTAGAAAAGCTGAAATAAACTTACTAAGAAAGTTAAATTAAAACCCCGAAGGGTGAGTTCAGAAAAGAACATAAAATAAAGAAAATAGCCACACAGGGCCAACCTATGTTATATCATCATGAGGAGTCTCTTCCTCTAAGTTAAGGGGAACATCATCCTTAGCAGCATCCATCAAATCTCCATCCAGAAAGAGCTCAGAATCATCAATGGGCTGAGATGTGAGGTCGGCAGTATCCATGATAGTATCCTTGGATGCCCCAGATAAAACAGGAACGGGGAACTTATCCAAGGACACTCCTTCAATCTTCGTCCCCAGCTCTTCAATGATTGATTCCCAACAATCCTTAAAGGTGCTAGGAAAGTTAGTATCATACTCAGCATTAAGGAGGTCATCAAACTCCTTAGATGCTCTGTACTCAGCAATAACATCCTCGCGACCCCTTTGGAGTTGGGCCTCCAGCTGCCTGACCCTCTCCTTCTCATCTATAAGCTCCCTCTCAACCCCTCTAAACATCTCAAAATTTGAGGCAGAGGAGGCGAAATACCTGTCTCTATCCCTCTCAGCTATCAACTTTTCAGCTCGAACTGCCTTCAAGTTGTGAAGAGCAGCTTGATGATAGGTGTTAGCCAATAAAACAAAGGCACATATTTCAAAGAATGAATAAAAGAAAGAAAGTTAAGGTTATATACCCCGAGGTTCAAGGGTGCTAAGCCCCATAGCTTGAAGGTTATCCTCAGAAATTAGGAGATTGCAATGATGCAAGCAATCACCCGTCAGGAGTTGAATTGCCGCAAGATCATCTACCCCTAATTTGAGGGACCTTAAAGAACCATCAGTAGCCCTTGTGAAGTGAGGACAAAAATAATTGTTCCAATCATCCCCATCTAAGTAAATATAAAACCACTCTTTTTTCCACAAAGGAAGAGAGTCGGGAGAAGAGCCAGAAACGAAGCAACTACGATTTAAGGTTCGATATTGAATCTTAACCCAACCTATATCATCCGGAGCATTTACAAATTTAAAGAGATATCGAAATACTGATACACTGGGCTCTACCCTATGTTTCATGCATTGGGCCAGGAAGCAATATATGAATCTCCACCCATTGGGCATTAATTGTGTGGGACAAATTTGGACCTCAGCTAATAAACGAAGAACAAAAGGGTGAGGAGGAAGGCGAAAACCTGAATAAAAAGTTTCTTTATACATCTTAATGGCCCCAGGCTTAGGATAACATGCCCTATCATTTGGGCCAGGAGCTACGGCCCTATAAGGGGCCTTTATACCGAAAAGAACAGAAATATCGTCAACCCTACTTTGTTTGTACTTAGAAGGAATGTTATGGGCCTCTAAATGAAGAAGATTGGGAAAAGCATCCCCAAAATCAGAAAGTAAATCTCTAAGAGAAAAAACGTTTGCATGAACCAGAGATTTTGGAGGTGGGTTACCTCGGTTCGCTCTAGCCGGACGAGAAGGCTGAGAAATCTGAGATTGGGATGAGCTTGAATCCGCCATTGAAATCCTTCCAAAGAATGCTTGAACCCAGAAGTCTGACGGAGAAGATGAAAATTTAAACGGAAACTGGAAAATGCACGGTGGCTTGAACGCCGAAAATCGCTTTACCGCGGAACCCTAGCAGATCTTTTTTAAGGAAAGTTTCTGAGATAATTTAGTAGAGTGGCTTTGAAGTATGAAAAATGGAAGTTCTACTCCTCTCAATTTATAGGAGTAGTAGCCGGTGACAACGTTCCAATGAACCGTCTATAGACGGTATATGGACCGAGAACAAGTCATTGGGCCTATCATAGGCGGGAAGCCCAAATAAATTCAAAATTTGAATTACAAGTTCTAGAAGAACCTGGAGAATCGCTAGGCGGGAAGCCCAAATAAATTTGAATTGAAAGTTCTAGAAGAATCTAGAACATTCAACATATAAAAATATGTATGGTTTAAATATTAACCAAACAAAGGAAAAAGACCCGACAGAAGGCCCAATTTCGAAAAACTTATGTTCAATGTTCCCTTGGCGTTCATACCAACGCCAAGAAATTGTTTAAGGCAGAGCCTCTAAGACCCACGCCCAGGAGACATAGTTTCTAGGCGTGACAACCTAGAACGTCTCCTAGGCGGGGATACCAACGCCAAGAAATTGTTTAGGGCAGAGCCTCTAAGACCCACGCCCAGGAGACATAGTTTCTAGGCGTGGCAACCTAGAACGTCTCCTAGGCGGGGATACCAACGCCAAGAAATTGTTTAAGGCAGAGCCTCTAAAACCCACGCCCAGGAGACATAGTTTCTAGGCGTGGAAGCCTAGAACGTCTCCTAGGCGGGGGTACCCACGCCCAGAAGCTCTTTGAGCCAACCTTGCAAAGACCCACGCCCAGGAGACATAGTTTCTAGGCGTGGAAGCCTAGAACGTCTCCTAGGCGGGGGTACCCATGCCCAGAAGCTCTTTGAGCCAACCTTGCAAAGACCCACGCCCAGGAGACATAGTTTCTAGGCGTGGAAGCCTAGAACGTCTCCTAGGCGGGGGTACCCATGCCCAGAAGCTCCTTGAGCCATTCTTTCAAAGACCCACGCTCAGGAGACATAGTTTCTAGGCGTGGAAGCCTAGAACGTCTCCTAGGCGGGGGTACCCACGCCCAGAAGCTCCTTGAGCCATTCTTTCAAAGACCCACGCCCAGGAGACATAGTTTCTAGGCGTGGCAACCTAGAACGTCTCCTAGGTGGGGGTACCCACGCCCAGAACATAATTTACCTACCTTTTTCAGAAAAATAAAAGGAGTTCAAGGAAAAACACGCAATAACTTTTACGAAAACCCCGGAAGGTTTTCCCAGAAGTTGGGGGGCAAATGATATGGACAGAAAAGTAATTATAGAAATATAATTGACGGTCCAATGAAAAGGCTCGATATTTAATGCCCAAATCCCTGATTATTTATTAATTTCGTAATTAATAAATAGGGAAAATATGCAGCTCATAAAAAGAGTCCAAATTTTGGCAAATTGGTCAAAGAAGGATCCAAAATCCCAATTAAAGGCAATTAATGAGTCATAGCCTTTATTGACAAGGAAACGAATTCTCCAGCAAGAAATACAATGTTTATCCAATATCAAAAAGAAGACTTATTCGCTAAGTCTCCTAAACGTACCATAAATACAAGGCTCCAGACGCCTATATAAAGGACCTGATCCTACAATCAGAACTACGTCTTTGGCTTGATTCTCAATAACGAATTGAGATACGTAGGCATCTTGTGAGGACCGATTTAGTCTCGAAACACAAGTGCAGCCATTAAAGCTCGAAGCTCATTAAACCTTAGTATTAAATTCACAAACACGTTTTTTAATCATATTATCATATATATATATATATATATATATATATTGTGTGTGTGTGTGATTTTAAGTTATTTAAAAACACAAAAAATATATATAATTAAAATGTTAATGATGTTGACATGGTTATAAATATGATATAATTTTGTGTCATGGACTTCTTATTAATATGATATGAAATATGTTACTTGTTTGTTTTTCAAGTGAGTGATGAAAGATAGTTATTAATCACCAAATAATTTTAAATATGCATGCAAAATCATATCGAGTAATAATTTTATTAACATGTAATATGGTCATTCATTTTTGTTAAAAAATATACTATGCAACAACAAATTATTATGAAATCGATAACAATTTACTAATATCTAAATATTACTCGTGTTTACGCGAATTTTCTGCTAAACAAATACAATATATATAAAATAGGGGATTTAGTCTCGCAACAAATACTGTTAACTTAAATCAATATATATATATATATATATATATATATATATATATATATATATATATATATATATATATATATATATATATATATATATATATATATATATATATAAAGGAGGATACGCGGGAGGTGAGGTGGCGCTTCTAAGATTGTCTCAATCTATTTTTTAATTTTTTCTAGAGCTTTACAATTTTTAACACTAATAAATTAAAAAATATCATTTGACATATTAGAAGTAGAATAGGTGTTCGAAAGAAAAAGAGTTCGAAGAGATGTAGAAAACTCCTTTGACATAGAAAAATTCTTAATATAGTAAAAGTAGAATATGTATTCGAATTTATAGAGGAGGAGAGTTCGAAGACGCGGAGGTTACAACATTTATTATATATATACTATACTATATATTTGATCTTTAAACGTTAGAAAACGTATTTACAATTTTTTCCAATGGTCTTTGGCTCTTTGCAGGATTTTGTTTACCTTTTCTTCGCTTAATTTTTAGCATGTGTATTATTTATGTTATACATCAATTTAATTAACCATGATTGTGTTGCAGTGCGGTATCACATGGACGGCTATGCTCAAAAGAGTTTATGTACTCAATCCAGTGTTCTAAAAGTCGGCGATTAATCGCTAGACGGCGGGCCACCGAACTGATTAAGCGAAAATCGGTCAATTAATCGTTTTTTCATAAAAACGGTCAAAAATCGGCTGAATCGGTAAAAAATCGGATTAATCGGTCAAAAATCGGGCTAATTATTAAAAAATAGTTAAAATTTTAAAAAAAAAAAAAAAAAATTAAAAGGTAGAAACTTGATTAAACAATAGAAAAAAACTGTATTTTTGTACATATAATTATAATTTTAGATGTCTAAATCGTAAATTCTCTTAAGTTTTCCTCTTAAAATATTGATCTCTAGTTGAAAAGTTAAACCTTCAAAATTTTATTTATTACAATTATATAACATTTTTAACATATTTGCATAAATATATGATAATAACATATGTTTAGTTGAAATAACGAAACAATTTTATAATTGTATATAAAAAATATTATTAAATTTATTCCGATTAATGATCCGATTAATCATTCCGATTAATCCCCGATTACCCGATTAATCCCTGAACGGTGCCTTCACCGATTAACTCCGATTCCCGCTTTTTACGACACTGACTCAATCAAACCAAGATGACATTTAACATTGCGTATGTTTATATGATATTTGTTAGCTTTCATGGTTGATTAGTTTAGCTGATTAGACCTGATAAGTTTAGTATTTAATATATTTGTTCCTGTTATTTTTTAATGGTATACAGAAGACGTGGCTTTCTTCAATATTTTGTGTTTCGGATGATATCCAATTATCGATTAGATTTGGTTAGTCCTGTTTAATTAAGTTATCAAACTACGTTTGTTTTGCACAAACTATTGATAACAACACCGCTACTTTATTAAGTTATCTTTTGAGTTATGTGTGTGATTTATGCCGCCTTTAATATTATTTCAATTTATTTTTTAATTTTTTAATTTTCTAAAATTTAAAATTTAAATACTAATAAATTAAAAAAATATTATTTAATATATTAGAAGTAGAATAGGTGTTTGAATTTATAGAGAAGAAGAGTTCAAATTTATAGTAAATATGTATAATAAAAATTTCATATGAAGTAGAATAGGTGTTCAGATTTATAAAGGAGAATAGTTCGAATTAATTTGTAGATAAGACATAAAATTAAATGTTATATTGGAAGTAGAATATGTGTTCGAATTTATAAAGAAAAAGAGTTATAATTTATAACAACTACATACAATTAAAAATTCTATTAAAAGTAAAACATGTGTTTGTAAGACATAATTAAAAGTTCTATTCGGAGTAGAATAGATGTGCTGATTTATAGAGGAGACGTGTTCAAATTTTTAGGAAAGATATATAATTAAAAGTTTTATTAGAAATAGAATAGGTGCTTGAAAATATAGAGTAAAATAATTCTAAGTTATAGAAGGGACATTTATTAAAAGTTATATTAGAAGTAGAATGAGAGGAAAGGTACGTAACATCTTTTACAATCTTCTCAAATTATTATTTTATTCCTAAAAAATACTTTATTTAATTTTTTTTTAATAAAAGAAGGATATGCGGAAGGTTATATGACGCCTCAAATACTGTCTCAATCTATTTTTCTAAATTTTTAAATTTTTAATCAATAATAAATCAAAAATATATAATTTTTAGATGTTAGAGGTAGAATAAATATTCATATTTATAGAGGAAAAGAGTTCAAATTTATAAGATGACATATAAATAAAAGTTTTATTTAAAATAGAATAGGTGTTCGAATTTATAAAAGAGAATAATTCAAATTTCTAGGTAAGACATATGTTTAAAATTCTATTTAAAGTAATAAGAGTTCAAATTTATTGAGGAAAGAGTTCGTATTTATTGAAATACATACAATCAAAAATTATATTGAAAGTAAAATAAATGTTTGTAAGTCATAATTGAAAGTTCTATTGAAAATAAAATAGGTATTTATTGGAAAGTCATATAAATAAATGTGCAATTAGAATTAGAATAAGTATCGATATAATTTTAAATGCTAATAAATCAAAAAATATTCTTTAGCATATTAGAAGTAGAATAGGTGTTCGAATTTATACAGGAGAAGAGTTCGAATTTATAGAGAAGAATAGTGTGAATTTATAGGTAAGCCATAGAATTAGAAGTTCTGTTGAAAGTAGAATAGATGTTCGAATTTATAGAGGAGAAGAGTTCGAATTTATAAAAAATACATACAATTAAAAGTTTTATTACTATACAAAATAGAGGAGAGGAGTAGAATTTAAAGTTTTATTGAAAGTTTTTACGGGAGAACGACTATTAGGGAGTAACGAGTAATTTTGGTAATTTAATTAATATATGTTTTTTTAAAGAGAGACCGGCTCATTACAAAAAGGAGTATGTTAACATGAAAATTAATATATAACATAAGTATTTAATATATTAAATTTGAGATATCAATATTAAAAAGGAATGACGTTTCACGGGAGAACGACTTATTAGAAAGGATCGGGTAATTTTTGTAATTTAATTGATGGGGTTTAAAAAAAAGAAATATGACACCCGCCGCGAAGCGTGCTCTTTAGTTTTCAAATAATTCATAAAGGTTATAAAGCTAGTTATCAAATAATTCATAAAGGCTATAAAGCTAGTTACAATAATTGAGAATACAATGCTACACAGCTTGACAAATGTTCCTAGCCCTTGGTCATAATCCTGTTCAGACCAAACCCCCTGCGTACGTTTCTTATACAACAAAACAAAACAAAACATATAATCCTAAAAACCCTTTAAATTCCACACATTAAAATCTTTCCTAAACCCCTGTAAGATAAAAAACAAGAACCCAACATTTCTTGATCCTAAAACCCCTGTAAGAAAAAAACAAGAACATAGTATTTTCTTGATCATCTTTAATCTAGATTACATAAGTGTTTGATGTTTGTTTTTTGGTTTGGTTTTGTTTTGAATTTAGGTAATGGCTTCTGGTAGTGAAGACAGAGCAAGAAAGAGGGCTTGTAATGATGATTCCACCATGTCTCCAGTAAAAAAAATGAAATGTTTAGATTTAATTCTTGTTGAGAAAGTGTACAAGTTTCGAGTTCTTTTGCCTAATAGTGATTGTGTTACAATGCGAGTTGTGGATCCACCAAACAACCAAATGCCTGTTGTGGTGTTTACTGATTTGGTGAAAGAGGAGTATGAGAGAGTGGGAGATAGAATTAAGAGGAGAAGAATTGATTGGGAAAGTCCTGATTTGTGTTTAATTGATCGTTTCGAGAATCGGATAAAAGTTATGGTTAATTTCGAGAGTTTTGAAACTGATAAGGTGTACACCTTGAGGCTTAATGTGAGTTTTTGTAATGTATGGTTTATTGATTTACTACTTTTTTAGGATTTTAGTTTTGGGGTTTTTTATTTACTTATCTTTAATGTTTTTTTTTGTTGAAATAGGATGGATCTAATGGAGATGAAGTTTATGAGGTAAAGAAATTTGATTTATGTGTGAGGTGATTATGAATCTAAATGAATGTTTGTTTTAGGAGAGTTAATTTTGTGGGTTTTTACCTTGTGTGTAGAACATGTGGGATTTGACCCCGGATGTTGAGTTGTTGAGGGAGCTTCCCCAAGAATATGCCTTCGAAAGTGCTCTTGCTGACTTGATTGTAAGTACTATGATTTGCTTTGTGTTCAGTGTTTTTATTTCTGTGCTAACTATTTTTTTTTCTAATTAGGACAATTCACTTCAAGCAGTCTGGTCTAACAGTAACAAGAGGAGACTGATTAGGTAAGAGAAAACTTGAATGCGTATTTACTTAATGATCACATTAAGGGAATATCAACGCATTATGTTAATCTGTGCTAGTCTGGCAATATATATAAAAGCATCATTTCAAAGTTTTTTGGGATTTGACAGGGCCATCCTTCTTATGTTTCGCATATATTGTTGTCACTGAGTGGGGTTTCCTTGTGATCCTTAAGATGCCAAAGATAACAACATAAATTTAATGTAGATTCTGAAAATAACTAGAAATCAGTCTTTGAGGCCAGGCACAAGTCTCATATAACTATGTAGGCCAGCTATTGAATCGTAGAAAGTTTTTCTTTGCTCAATTTTATACTACTAGTACCTATCTCAGTCATCAGTACTAATTATTGAAGAGGCATTCTATTTAGAAGAATTGAACTGCATTCCGGAATCTTGTTTTAAGTGACATGTCACTAAAATAGGCTCTATTTGGTTACTTGTTTTTCTGTTGTAACTCTGTTTGATCTTGCTGCCAGTAGTAATCAATCCTTCTGATGCACATACTTGTTCCTGAAATACTTCATAAATTTGATTGCAATCTAAACAAATAATTTGCATGATATGCAATGCTGATAATCACTTTATCACAGTGTGGATTTAGGCGAAGACAATATTTCCATATTTGACAATGGTCCTGGCATGGATGATAGCGAGGATAACTCTATTGTGAAGTGGTAATATACATCAGGTTTCTTAATTTCAATGAACTGTTAATTCAATCTTGATTATCAAGTTATTTCCTAGTGTTTTGACGATGGAGAATGGCTTGCTTTGTAGGGCCTCAAGAATTGAAATTTTGACAAATTATTGGCAATTTTATCATTTAATCTTTCAGAAAAAAGATCATAATTACAATGTTAAAAAATAATTAAGGATTTAGGAAAAAGACTGTAGTTCCCTTGCTTAGATTTGGAGAACTTACAAGTGATTGCAAATAGACAATGGGCTATCTTATGTAATAATTGAAGATTTTGCTCTCTGGATTTACCAGTTCTAAGAAGTTGGTTTTCTGTCTTATTGACCGGTTACTGGCGAAGTGGTTGTACTTTTTTTTTCTGGATACTAATTGCATGCATCTTGTGTTCATTATAATTTGTATCCTACAGACCTGCACTTTATAGGTCATTCTAGAATATCATGTCTCAAGTCTTTTAAGTCTTTGAATTCCTCATTGCAAGAAGCTACTGTATCACTTAAATATGATAATAATAATAAAAATTATATAATAATAATATGCATGTCATAATTATTAAATTGAAGGTCAAATTGTATTTCGTGGGGATTCAAAAATTGAAAAAAAAAATCATAAAAATAAAAAAGTTCATTTTATCCGTGATTGAAGGTTATCAATGTGATGCTTTTACTTAGTTTATGAGTTGGTTACTTTTAGGGGGAAGATGGGTTCCTCGCTGCACAGATCATATAGAGGGCGAGCAATTGGTGGTAAACCTCCTTACCTAAAGGTATATCATAGATGTGGTTTCATTCATCTATTCTATTTAATCTTAATGTAACAACATTTGTATACACTAGGACACATGAAAGGCATTTGATTTAAACATAAGTACCCTTTACGTAAGTTTATAACTTAGTCTACTTTGTGAAAAAATTAGGTATTGAAACTTATGGAGCTCATCTGATCCCAAAGAATTAAATTTTTTTCCAACTGTTTTTTTCCAAATAACTTCCAACTTATGGTTAACATGTACAGAACTACTTCCAACTGTTTTTTTCCAAATAACTTAATTTTGTAAAAGATGCTAAGGTTAATCTTGATAAACAATGTAGAGATTGTTGAATATGGAAGTCTTATTTGAGTTTTATTAGCAGATTTGCAACTCTAAAAATACATCCACTAATTGCTGACTGAATTTAACTTTTGGTTGTTTTGGATACTCAGTAGGCAAGTAGTGAAATTTTACTTTAAGAAATTAACTAAATTGCCAATCTTACACCAATGAAATATAAAAATTTCTATATTATGAAAACCTAAAGAGGTATGTATTAAGTTAATTGCATATATTAAGCTTCAAGCATTTGCATCTAGCAAGGGGACCAATTTAATCACAATTTTATAAAATCAGATAGTACTTCTTTGGCACGCATAGTCAGTTATTTGTCCTCTGCAGTTGCATGGCTTCATATTAAATCCTATTTGAGGTTTATTGGTTCATGCAGCCTTTCTTTGGTATGTTTGGATATGGGGGACCTATTTCATCTATGCATCTAGCAAGGTATGACCATGAAAGACACTGCATTTGTTTTCTACTTGGACACATGTAATTGTGATCTTTGTCTTGCCTTTATTTTATCTTCATGTATACTGCATTGCTGCAGGCATACTATCGTTTCCTCCAAGACAAAGAATTCCAAGAAAGTTTATACTCTACATCTTCGGAGAGATGCCTTACTAAGCAGTTCCAGCTCAGACAAGAGCTGGCAGGTAATTAACTTCTTGGAACAGTTTACACTGTAGCTATGAGCGTCCATTGCCACTTGCTTATTTTTCTCTTCTAACGTTAATTTCTTATATGTTTGTTATACTGCCATCTCTGATCTGTATTCATAACATATGTGAAATTTAGGCGCCTGGCGGCCTTAGAGACCCCTCAAAAAATGAAATGGAATTATCACCTGATGGAACTTTCACAAAGGTAACTAATTTTTTAATTAGCTCTGCTAGCATATGATTCATTATTATTATTTCTGCATTATAAAGTTCATTTGATGATATTATGCGATTTAGATAATAGTGATATATTCAGGAAACTCTCATTGTAACGATCATTAAACATGTTGATTCTTATATTTCGAAATTAAGCTCATGTACAAATTGGAAGGCAAACAACCTATTCCAATCTTCTTATTAATTTATAAATTGATTATTTTCCCAGTCTTTATATGACTGTGTAATCTGTCATTATTAGGACCCATTTCTTGTCGCAAAAAATCACTTGTAAAGCTCCAATAGAAAAATATTGGAAGGAAAAAGTTAGAGTTGGGCAATTGTTTGTATGTCTGAATATAATTGTTTAACCTGATTATATTTACGTTTGTACATCTTAATGTGCTGTTGTGAATTATAACTCAAGGTAAAAATTCTGGCTGTGAAACTTTATGTACTATGTACCTTTTGACCTTTGTTATGTCTGTTTCTTCCAAACAACTTGGCAGGTTGAAATGTTTCAGATAAAAATGAGAAGTTTAAATGTAGCTCACCTGCAAAGCAAATTAAAGGATATCTATTTTCCTTATATACAGGTTTGTCTAAATTAATGATAGCCTTGTATCTTTACTCGTGCATATGTATTCATTTTAGTATGAACCGGGTATGATATTATACTGTATATAATCTTTTATTCCTTCCTAAGTTGCTACAAAATATGTAACTGATAACATCAAGATTAGTAATTGTGGTCGACCCTGACCACACCTTCCTTGGAATCGAGACTTTTTACAATTTCCACTGACGAGCTTTTTTGCGAGCTCTTTCTTCTCGGGAACATCTCGAAAGCGAGCGGGCAGCAAGATTTAGAATAAACTTATAAAACATCTGTTTCCATGTAGTTGGCTTTCTAGAAGCAAAGCTTCCCGGCCGCCTGCCTCCTTGTGTGGAAATGCTTTTCATGATCTCCGGCTCTTTCCCACAAGCTCAATATTTACTAGACATCTGGGCGAACCCGTCGGGTGATTTCTTTAAGGAACTAGGAAAAAATCTTTGCTTCTTTTAAGCTCTTAATAAATTATGACTATATTGAATCTTTGCTTCTTTTCTGCTATGAGAATTATACAATTGGATTTACTTTATACTTTGTAGAATACTGGTCCTCCAAAATCTACGACTCCTACAACTTTTTGATTATGTAGTTTATGCTATCTTTCATACGAATCTTTTTCTGTCCTTGTCCTTACATATCCCTATATCTGAGACTTGTAGTTTGAAGACATCACTCTACATCTCCAGTTCCTTTTGTTTTCGCATCAGTCAGCTTTTAAGGATTTACAATACACCAATACAGTAACTACCACAATAACAACTTTTGCATTCTTACTTTTTCATACAACTCTCACCGTCCTTCTCTGTTATTTTCTTTCTGTTTCCTATAACCTTCTGTTGTTTTTCAAACTGGGAATGTTGTAACATAGCTAGAACTAGATGCACAATGCATCCAAAATTTTCGAAGAAACCAAGTTGCTACCTAAGATAGTACGAACTGTTCATGAAAAAATGATCGCATGTAATTGCTCCTCCGGTTGTAACTTCAGCTATGTTTCCGTGTAGATATTCTTTTATTCCTTCACTTGGTTTATGTATTTATCAAAATCTTTAGATAAATATATAGAAAGTAGTAATAAATAAAGCAAGTAGCTTGGGGATTTGAGTTCAATAAAAAAAACCAGTATCACTGTATCAATGAGGTCATAGTTTGTTCAGAGTCAGTTATAATTTTGGATTTTACATTTATGTATCAAACACTAGTTTAACTACATGGTATAATATACTTTATACTTCCCCCATCTCAAAATATTCGTATTGTTTTCACATTTTTAGTCAAATTGACCAAATTTTGACCCAAAATTACACATCATACAATTAAGAATATTTCAAAAATAATATTACTAGAAAGTTTATCTAATCCCCTATAAAATGTATTTTTCAGTTTTTGAAAATTATAAAAGACTAATTTTTAATTTTCAGGAATAGTTCGGCCAATTTGACCACAGAAAAGTCATGTATGACTAACATTTAGAGATGGAGGGAGTACTAAACTACTGATTAAATATTCTCACTATTCTTTCTGCAAAATTTACGTCTACAATATTCTTACCTTTTGTTAATTGAATGGACAGTGTGATGACAACACCAAGACAGGCAAAACCATTACACCAATTGAGTTTCAGGTTTGATCTGTACTCAGTTTAAATCATATTTCCCGCAATTGCTTGGATTTCCTTAAGCTGTGTTATGTAGACTTCAAATTATGTATTCTAGTGAAAG
This sequence comes from Heracleum sosnowskyi, assembly GCA_030848705.1. NCBI lineage: Eukaryota > Viridiplantae > Streptophyta > Magnoliopsida > Apiales > Apiaceae > Heracleum > Heracleum sosnowskyi. The sequence goes on from CM061237.1 coordinate 20,196,542, forward strand.
TTGATCCTATATAAAAGCTTTTGGTTCCGTTCCTTGAAGATTTTTGAAGACGCTTCCTTTATACTTAAAGGGTGCTGCTCGTTGAAGAGTTTTTAATAGATATGAGTTGATTTCACTGGAACACTTCGTCTGTTCTTGCCTTTAAGGTTCTTTTTTTTCAGTAAATAGTGTCATAAGTTTAGGCACATGTAGTCGATGTCGAGTTTCATCTCTTTTTAAAATTTAAGAACAAATGCGAATCTCTTCTACTCAAGGATCTTATGAAACATATCGTTATGATTTGAAAATCATCAAAATTGCTCGGGTCATATCAAAATACCAGTAAGCAATGTACATTTCTAAACCCCATATTTAGAAATTTTCTTGCTTCTATTAACCGGACTCTTTTAAATTTTAGTGCGTTGCATGATGTTTCTGTATGTGCTTTAATGAGCATTGAGAGCTGACTAATTTTTCTTCCGTCATATATCCCTGTATGTCAAACTGTTCTCATTATGTAAGGATTGTGTTTTTTAGGTCAATGGAATTGATTTAGCAGAAGTAGAAGGTGGTGAAGTAGCCGTTACCAACTTAAACTCCTGCCATGGTCCACACTTTGTTTTACAATTGCATTTTACTTCCAATCAGGAAGTTCATTTACAAAAGAGTCCTGGTAAGCACTATATACTGTATCGCAATGCACGATACTTGCAGTTGTAGTTGATTACATGACAAGTTTGGCTTCATTGATATTCACTAGGAAAAGGAGCATCTAAAGAAGCAAATGCACGATTAAAGTTTGTATACCTTCCTATTGTTCAGGTATACATATATAGCTGTCTAAGCTTGATTTTAGCACAGACGATCACTCCAATAAAGTTTTACAGATTATAACTGTTTTTACATGTTTAGTACATTTTCTCCCTTCAAGTTGCTTATCCATATGGTATTTATTGTAATACAATAATTTATAATGCAACTTATATGGAGACTGAGACTTAACGTGTTTTCCCATGAGAATATCTTCTTTTTTTTTTTTTGCTAATTAGAAAATATCTTCTTATACACAGCTACTGTATTTATGAACCAAATCCATGAGCAAAGATATCTAACAAACTTACTACTCTAGCTTATTTGAGGGTAGCATAAGAAAACTTTAGTATGCAGAAGCAAATGGTTCAGCACTTTTAGAAAACAATAGTGAGAGGTAATATGGGCGATGAAGTATTTTTTTTGTGTGTCATGTTCATGTGGATGCACATCGTGATTCTAACACATGTGCGAAGTGAGAGGTAATATGGGCAGATGAAGTAATACTTCTCTTTGTGTCATGTTCACGTGGGTGCATATCGTAACTGTAATGCATGTGCAAAGCACAGTTTTATTGTAATATGTAAGCATGAGTTTAGACTTCAGACTCACTTATACGTATATGCAAAAGCAATTGTACACATGCATTATGCATGCTAATATAAGCTCCAGAAAACATGTGAATATACAACAATGGACATATACATATTTAGTTTAATATGTTTGTACGTATGGTTAATATAGGGTAAAGAAAACATTGAGAGGATTTTAGAGAAGCTAGAAGCTGAAGGATGTGGTGTTGCCGAAACCTTTGAAAGCTTTAGTCGGGTATCTATTCGATGCTTAGGACGTCTACTTCCAGATGCTCGCTGGGTGTGTTACTCTGAACTTTCATTTACAGTTTTATTGTCGGAGTGAGAAATTTGTTTTTGCCTAGTTAAAACTTTGAAATGTTAATATGCTTTTCATATTCGTATAAATATTTACGAGTTTTTACCAACGTTTACTGCTGCCACAAGTATATTCAGTACTTTCTTATTTGGTTATGGATACTCGGCATAATGTTTTTCAGTATAAAGCTTTCGCAATAAAAAAGTGACTTGTGGAGATCTGATCAAGCGAGAACTGCTAAACACTAGACTTCCTCCTTAGCCATTCGTTATACACTTCCAAGAGACATCATTAACATCAGTGCAGTAAATCATAAAACAAGTAAATTGAGTAACTGCTATAATTTCAAGCCAAAACATATGTTTATAAAAATGGTTTTCTGTTCACACCTAAAAAAAAAGGAAATGGGTGAAAACAAAACTCAAATGTTAATATCTTTCCACTTCTCTTCTTAGTAAAAAATCACCAGCAAAGGTAAGACAGAGTCCATTATCTTTTTAACTTTAAAAATTTTCCTTCATCAGAGCTCACAAGTACAAGCACCTCCCATCATAGTTGAGGGAAATTCAGAAAAGTAATCTGTTGTATTTGCAGCAATGCTGTTTGGAGTTGTACCTTTAGATCAGTGCCAGTTCTGTTCTGAAAAGTGAAGACTCTATAAACAAAACGATAGAAAAGTATTGATGAGAGACAAGACATAGGACCCTTTGTAGAAATTGTATTGCATATGTCAACTAGTTACTTGAAGAATGCAACTACTTAAAGTTAGTGTATGGTCGAGAATTGACATGGATTATCTGAATGGCCTCTGACATTATATGGCAGAAACATTTGCACTCGAGTACACCTAGGCCCATTAAAAACAGCCAAACTGACAAAATCCTTAATATCTATAAACTAAGTTGCTTTGATGTATGGTTTTGGGTACTTGTTTTTTAGAAACTGTAACTTTAAATTGTTGAGATTGAATGATCAGTACTCTTACTATAAAACAGGCTTGGCTTCCTTTTATGGAGCTTAAGCAAAGAAAGGTTGATAGGGCCCAAATATTGAAGACATGTTGCTCACGGGTGAAATGCTTCATTGGTATGAGAGATCGCTTTGGCTCATATATTGGCAGACCTGACTTGTTACCTTTTCATTGTCTGTATTGCTTTTGCAAATTACGGGATTGACTTGTTTTTGCAGAAACTGATGGTGGCTTTTACCCAACCCCGTCTAAGGTATGTGGATCGATTTCTAATCCTATCAGTTGTTATTTTTCCATTCCTGCAAACATGACAAAATGCATTATCGTAGGAATATGACCATTTTCAGAGGATTACAGGGAAATTAGATGACATTGAGAAGATATTGCACTTTCCAAATAAACAAATTTATAAATTGACATATTGTGTTATGTGTATTGCATTGTTATCTATTTGCTTCATTTATGGTACGAACATATATTGCTAAATCATGTAGCTTTATACCTCGATATTTGATGACGTGTATCCTTAACTGATGTAATATTATTTAATGTATGAATTTATTTAATTTTCTCCATTATATATGTAATTGATGACTGATGATGGTGAATTGTTTGTTCTGTAGACCGATTTATCACATCACCATCCTTACACCACTGCCTTAAAGAACTTTGGCTACAAGCCTTTAGAGAAAGAAAGAGGTGCGTTATTTCCAATATGTAACTTTATTACTTGTTGTACTTGGAGCCGTTTTTTTGTCAATTTTGTTGTCACTCACAATTTTTTTACAAATCTTCAGATGTACATATTGAAATTTTTAAAGATGGAAAGAAACTATCACTTCAGCAAGTGGATAAACAATATCAGGACTGGATTTTCCAGATGCATAATCTCTATGATGAAGAGAGTGATTGTGGTGAGGATGAACCTGTTATCATCATTAATCCCTTAAAGAAGAAACAGCTTGGAATTTCTTCAGATGGTAAGTTGTAGGATTCTGTACATATTATTGTACTTCTATTGTTGTCAATGTTGGCTCTCCTTTTTTGCAGATTTTATTTAGCACATGTACTTCAAGAAGCATAATTACCCTTTACCATTCTCTATTTCTGAGTTTGCTACTTTTCAATATTGCTCACTACTGGTGCAATTACTGTATCAGTTATCAGGGTTCATAGGCACATCAGGAGGAAGGGTAAATCCTGGCGGTCGGGACAGAAAATTAAAGTTTTGAAAGGAGCGTGTGCTGGAGTTCATAAAAACAATATCTATTTTGTATTAGAATACATTCTTTTAGAAGGTTTTCAAGGAGATGCAGGTGGTAAGTAAACTTCAAATAACATGCACATGTGCGACACCTATACCAGAAATTTTGTAGTGTTTAAAATGGGTAGAGCTAGCAATAAATGGATGAAAACCTATCTTAGAACTCTCTGTATTTGTTCAAAATAATTTATTGTTCAATATCTGACATTGTGTACTTATGTAACACTTTGTATAATTGTTTGGACGTAAACTTTGTTAACTTGAGGATTCTAACCCCATCTCTTTTTGCCTTTTTGCTTCCCCCTCTTTCTGTTCAAAGGGGAAACTCGAATTATCTGCAGGTATATGAAATATTTCATTGAAATTTTGCTTTTTTGTGCCTATGTTCTTTTTACTGACTTTTTTATCTGTTTTGTTTTTTGTATTATTACTTAAACATCTGAAAGGCAGTTAGGTATTTCAGATGAAAAGGGATGCCTTGTTTTTGAGAACGAAGATGGAAATCCAGCTATAGATATCCGTGAATCTAGATCACTTCCTATTAGTATTATCGACACGGGAAAGGTTCAACATTTATATCCAAACTAGTCACACAAACATGTCACATTTTGCTTAGTTTCTAATTTAATAAGTCTTGTTGCACAATGATTGGGGTAAGTCATTTGACCAAACTTATTCACACCAGTGTCTGTCCGTTGAAACTGCCGAGTGGAGTTTGCAACTTGAAAAGCTGCAGAAGAAAATTCCCTCCTCAATCGATATTCTTTGTGCCAGTCATTGTGAAGAACTAGACATTGAAGGGGTAAGTCTAATCAATTTCACAAATTACAAATCATAATGCACATTTCATCATAGCTACACCCTCTGCAATCGCATTGAAATAAAATTTTCAGTTCTCTTAATTGCTTTTTAATTTGCTTTCATACTAGTTCTATACGGTCTCTACTGCAATCGTTAAATTTGGTTTATCTTTCAGTCATTGCCTTTCGATACTGCTGTCACTGCTGGTCATGCTTCTCCCGATGAAGTTATTGCAGTTGTTCGTCCTGCCTCCTATGATAGTGTGGTGGTTTCTGAAAAATTGGATCAGAAGCACATTGCAGTGACAGACATAGATATGGTTCTAGAAATCAAATTAAATGCTGAAGATAAGGATCTACAAGAAAATAGCCATGTTCGTTCTTTTCGTGCTTCACCCTCATCTCGTAAAGGGTTTCGTGGTCTATATATATTCTCAGTGAAGCCCAAATTGATATTCGAGAAAGCTGGTGAATATACATTTTCCTTTCACATTGTAAGTAATAAGTGAGATGCTAGTAACTATTCATTCCTTCATATTATTTCATAAGATACTGAATGTATCATTTCCCACATCTGATGTTGTATGTCATGGCTTTGAGATTCTTCAGAAAGAACTGAACTGCAGTAGTTACCTTAATAGTGTAAGGGTTAAGGCACTGTCCCAGGTCAAGAGGTGGGCGCTTCTGAGTGATATGCAACATGCAAAGCTTAGTGTAAGGTAAGATGGTGGCCATCTATCATATTCCTGAGTTTATTATTTTCTTTAAAAGTTTGTGATTACTGATTAGTATATGACTTTTTTCGTTATAACTTACAAAATCTAGTGTGAACAAAATTAATATCTGGTCAGGGTTGGTTCTTATTTCCCCCCAATTTCTATTGCATGCTACGATGTCTATGGAAACCGTACATCATTCCGGCGTGTCCCTAACTTGATAGCTAAAGTTTTAACGAGGCAGGGTGCCATTTTGTTTCAATCTGAAAAATTGAAATCACATCTTCTATCGAAATGTTCAATTATTACAGTAGAGGTATAATATATTCACAGCCTTTCTTTGAGTTCTTTTGAAGTTTGGAGCATATACATTTTCCATTAAAGACTTTCTCAATTAATCTGTAGAACTTGCTGGCTGAAAGTCGTGAACTGGACCTTATTCGCCCTGACTATGAAGCCCAGTTGACGATATGTTCGAAAGATGAACCCTTTGACGTGAGCATTCCATGCGAAGGTATCCCTATATTAGCCAATATGACAAATGTTTCCGTTCTGATCAATAGACCTTATAATACTGTAAATATGTGACTGAAAATTACTTGGTCAACTTGTATTGTATTCTTATTTTTGACTGTATCATTTGCATCAGTTATTCCAGGATCGGTACACCATCTTAATGCTAAACCAAAAGATTTTATGAAGCAGCTACTTCCCGGAAATGTTGTTCAAGAGCTTGAACTAGAGGTGAAAGAAATTTTAAGACCTTGAAATCAGTTGCCATTTACGAAACATTTGATTTGGATACTCATTAATGGGATACAGTATCTATTAGCTTCCTAAAAATCCATGTACCAGGATTGTTTCATTTCTTATTTCTCTCTTTTGGTGATTTAATGTTTATTTGTTTTATATTTATGGAAGCCATTTTAATTTATTTTTGCTTTATACATATTTAATTCGAAGCTCTTAACAGGTGTTTGATGCAAATGGTAATCACGTTAAGCAAGGTTCAGAATTGTCATTGGATGTGAATGGATTTCATTTTCAACAGAAAACAAACAGAATACAGGCGGGTCCTGTTACTGACCTTTTACTGATACTTTCTATTTTGTTTCCACTCCCATGTACCAACTAGTACAAACAGTATATGTATCTGTCAATTTTTTGAGGTACTTTCATAGTTATGATTTTCTCATGGTTAACAGAATCAGTACTAACATATCAGGTTGTCACTTAGGTGTTGTATCCTAACATAAAACAGTAATGGTAATAGTAATGCTTTAGTGGAACAAATAGTAAGGGTAGTTGATGGAAGTGTTGCCTCTTTCTAGATCAAAAGGCCGATGCTTTATCAAATAACTAGAGGGGGATACGTTGAACAAAATGGTAAAGTTTTTTTCTAAGTAGAAAGAAAGCTATGTTGTGTGTGAGGTGGTATTTCTTTGGGTTTTCTAAATTCTAATTTGTCTCGTCATGTAAGATTTATAAATAAAAAATTGATCATTGTTCACTGGTGTACTTTCTATAGACTTTACTTGTATCATTGTTCATTCATCATTTGTTAAACAAGAACTATTGTTGCCTCACAGGTGGATGATCGTGGGTGTATTGATCTCAGTGGTCTCTTGAAAGTTGCAAGAGGTTATGGGGAAAGTGGTATGCTTAATTTTCTTTTCCGTCTTTAGTAAGGCATGCCATGTTTCTCGTATATCAGAAATTGTTTGGCCACTTGCCATTCCTGGCACATCGTGTTCTATTATCTAATCTGTTATGCTTAACTTCTTCAAATATTAGCTAATCTGCTTTAGGATCAATTGTTTTGATAGTCACCTGTACTTCATTTACTTGACACAGAAACGCATCCGATAGATTTAAACCTTCACAGTATGTTTATTGTGTCACCAAACCTCTACTCTATGATGGGGTGATGGTTAGTTCTCTAACATATGCAGTAATCATGCCACTTTCCACCATCAGATTTGTAGTTTTACATTTCTTTCCACTGGCTTTTGGTGGGTGGAGGTCCAAAGTATTATAATTTGGGATTTTTTCCCCAAAATCTAATTGTAAAGAGGGACCCAAAATACCACATATTGTGATTAAGGGACATGCGCAAAACCAGTAGCAAGTGGTGAGCATGCGAGCTATATGAAGACTTTTAGATTATTATTAGCACTATTAAGTAATGTGTGTTTTCCAAATGTCCTGCTAGTTTAGGGAGCTCTATTTTTCTCTTACGCGTGGGCTTCTGCAGTTAGAAACTGCTTGACTTCAAGTCTTACTAAAAATAGTCCTTTTACTACAGATTTTCATATATAGTTCTTAATCATTACTATATTACTTTAGTGTATTTAAATTTCTTTTCATTATTGTCTAATAGTTTTTTCCCATCTTGTGAATTTTATATAAAATTTTCTTCTTTCACTCATTTTCAACTTCTTCATGTAATTGGTTATTGATTCCTTCTGATTCACTTATTTTGCTAGATCGATAAGGAAAATCTTAATTCTTCTTACTTAATTGGTTTGTAATCACTTTTTCTCATCAATTTATAGTTTCTTTCACTAATTTCTTCTTACATAATTATATTTGGTTTGTGGTGTTGAGTATTTTTTTCCCGCAATTTAATGCTGCGGTGTAAACAAATAAGTGAATTATATATGCATATTTTTTGCAAAAAAATATTTGGACACTTGAATACAGTATGAGGTTTCGAACCTACTCTATGAATTTGTTTAGGAGGATAATATACTACTGGTCATCTGTATATGTTCTTGAGATTTCTTTGCTGATATTATCAAAATAAATTATTTATGTGGCAGTTCACATTGAGTTTGATGTCTTTTTATGTACAGTATCCCTTTCTGTTTTCTCAAGCAACAAATTAGTTCTTAAAGAGAAGTCCCAAACTGAGAAAAGAGTGCTAAGAGTTGCAACTGAGGTTTGTAGCATGTCTTTCTCTTCTTTTTTCCCGGTACATTTTTCCAATTCAGTGGAAGTTGTGCAGTAGAAATTTGCTGAAGTTTTTTTAACTTTAATTTATTTTCCTCATCGTTTGTACTCAGATACCTGAGAAATGTTTTGCTGGTTCTCAACTGGAAGATGTTGTGTTTAAAATTGTCGACTCCGATGGTGTTGTGGATGAAACAATCGATGATAACGAGAAGGGTGACATGTCACATTCTCTTGTATTGAAGTCTGATTCAACAGTTATGGATGATTCTGTGAAATACAGCTTTCGTCATGGTTGCTGCACTGTTCGCACTATTCAGCTCCCTGAGATAGAAGGAAGTTTCTCCTTTCATGCTGCACATTCTCGCTTCCCGAAGCTCAACATGACTATAAAGGTTACATATTCTATCTTGCAAAATTTTTAACATGATCGTGATCCCTATATTGATAGCTGTGGCCTTTCTATAGGTGCTTGTAGAGAAAGCCCCTGAAGTCGTGTATGAGAGTAGCCAGCCTCAGTATACAGATGTAGAAATCTCACCCCAAAAGAATTTATCCAGATTTAAAACTCCAAAAGTTGAGCATGACGATAATGCAACGTTGCTGGTACCAAGCCCAGACTCTGCAAAGGGCATAGGGAACTTAGTTAAGAGCCTCTATAATGAACGGAAGGTATAATGCTATGAATAAATAATGAAGCTGTGCACGAAGTCTCTATAATAAATTAGAAAAGAAAATTTAAAAGGGATTTATAGTGATTGTATTGAAGAAATGCTATATCTATCTCCAATTGAGAACTTTTATATCTCCAACTGTGAATCTTATATATATATAACAATAAAAGGTTTAGCTTATAGTCCGAATTATACTATCTTATTTAAGTTTTGTTTTATGTGAATTGTGCCTCTCTCCATGCAGGAACTTGAGGACAAGGTTTTGCAGTATGGAACGCACATTGGAGAGCATGAACAAAATCTTAAAACACTCCATGCCCAACGGTTGGAATATGAGCAAGTGCTGTCCGAATTGCAAGGTTGTAATGCTACAACTCTTAGTCTCTCTCTGTTATGTTTTTATGTGAAGATGCCTAAATGATTCAATAATATGAGACTGATGGGAGTGGCAGACACTGTCAATGAAAATAGTTTGCAAAAATCCATCTGATGATTTTGTTGTTTAAGCAAAGCTTTGTGTATTCTCTCAGTGTTAATTTACATGATATCTAAAAGAACAGTTAATTAACTGGTACTAAAAAGTGACTGTTGTCTGATCTCTCCTCAGCTTCAGTGGAGGCTAATACTGACGGGGATTCAAGTAATTCACCTGAAAAAGAGAGAATGTTGGGAGAAATTGAATTAAGGGGAAACACTGCTGCTTCTGTTGTCTGCAAAGTATTAAAAAACAAGAAATATTATGATTTCTCAAAAGATATTCTGGGTGTGGCTGCGCTTCTTGGAAGTGTTGAAACCAATGAGCTTGCCAGGTCTCTTTTTACCAACGTCTCACAGTTTAATAAACTTGCAAGATAGAAGCCTGTGTATAATTTTCTCTGTTTTTTCCTTGACACAGGATTTTGACAGAGTTTCTGGGTGAGGAGCAAATGCTTGGAGTTGTGTGTAAATCCTATAAAGCTGCTCATAATCTTGAAACGTGTGATGTCCATGGAAATGTGAACAGTTCCACTGGTCTTCAAGCATTGGCATCTGAATTTGGCACATCCTTAAAAGGACGTTATTGTGTTATCTGTCTTGAAGATATAAGGTAATGTGAAGAACGATGAAAATACTTTCTGTTAAGTGTTGCCTATTTTAGATACTTCTTCAATTATGTTACACCTTAAATGGAGAGATGTGCTTTCTATAATCAGACTCTTATTGTGAAGAGTGGCGTGCAACTTGTTGTGTAACAGGCCATACGAAGGAGAATGTGACAGTGGTGATCCCCAGAGAAGGCTTTTGTTGGCCGATCCTACTTTACCAAATGGAAAGACTCCACCAGGGTTTTCAGGATATGCAGTCAATATGATATATTTGGATGCTAATCAGTTATACACAAGGACTTCTAGAGGTAAAGGTCTACGGGAGACCTTATTCTATCATCTTTTAGGTGAGGTCCAGGTTTATAGAACTAGGGAAAACATGAGAAAAGCACTAGAATGCATACACCATGGTGCGGTTTCTTTGGATGGAGGTATCATAAGAAAAGATGGAGTTATTTCTCTAGGATGTGGGTAAGATATCTGATTTTCAACTAGTTTTTATGTATGTTATTATGAGCTTTCAGTCTGGCCTTTCTAAATTCTGCACCCGTTTCTCACTGATTTTGATCAAAATTTATGCCACTAGTGTCACTAGACTAGAGTATCTGACATGCAGCGCTTTTCATTTCTTTAGGAAACCCTCTATACACTTTCCAGTTGTCGCACCTCAAAGTCGATCTTCACGCTTTCAATGTTTGATTGATGCAAAGAAGTCCATGTTGAGAACGACAATTGACAAACTAGACAAAGAAAACGAAATGTATGATGAGACCATGAAAAAATTTAAGAAGAGCAAAAACAAGTATGAGAAATTCTTGGATGAAAAGGCACCATTACTGCAACAGTTGAATGGAAGTGCATGGAACTCCCCAAGCTGATTATACAGCACATTAGTAGTTTACTTTTTGCAGTCAAGTAAAATATTCAAATTTTTGGGAGTACATTGTTATAAAATCATGCTTGTCCCAGGTGAAATCGTGGATTTTGTACAGAATGATAGTACTTGATTGATGGGTTGAAATTAGAGTGAGGAGCTTTATAGTCTTTTGAACTTAATGTTGCATATACATGAAGCAGGTGGTCTTGAAATCTGAGTAGTTATTTGTGAAAGAGGAAAGCCAAAATATTCATGTACTTTGTGCTGGTAATATGTTATTTTCTTTCATAAGAAAACACAATAGGTTATGTTGTGAGTTTAATTTTGTGATTGTTACTGAATAGCAGGCATTGTCCTTTTTGTTTCTTTTTTACAAGAATAAACAAGCTGCATATTCAATGATGATTTTAAAATTTTATTAATTCATATTTTGCTATAAAAAATAAAATATTTCCTTTACAAATTTTTTGCATATTTTGCTTTAAAAATAAAGTAATTCATATTTCGAATACAAAGTTACTATTAGTTCAAAGATATTAATATTTTGAGTGGTATTTTCACAAATACCTATCACGAATAATGTTTTTATAAAAATAACTTTCATTTTTGTTAATTTTTTTTTTTTTAAAAGTTACTAAAATACGTTTATTTTCCAGAATAATTTGTAAAGAGTAATTGTGCAACTTTGTAATCATATTTGTAACAAAAATTAACTGAAATCAATAAAAAAAAAAACTAGCATAATAGCCGAGACATGGGTCATTCTCTAGCATGGTACCAAAATGCATATCATTTTTAATTTAAATAGTTTGAATGAAATAATTTCTTGAAAACTTTCTTGCATGTACTTATAGTCCCTAATGAAGCTCAAGGGCAAGATCCAACATCTAGCAATTACTTAACAACGTCTGAGACTATCAATAATATTGTTATAAAGATTTGACCTAATTAAAGAGACCGATTTTTTTCAATCCAGAGTAACTTTACAGAGCACTAAACGTGAACCACATATGTAGAAATAGTCAGCCCCAAGTAATAAAACATATCTGTTACAGAGTGTAGTGTTAATATGGTGCAAGGCAATAGCAAAGCAAAGTTCTCTATCTCACACCAAGTAGTTCACAGGGCTGAGTGGAGTGAAGCAACAACAAAATGTAACAAAGTAGTTCAGGTGTAATTGTCCAGTTGGCACTAGTCTTAGCTGGCATATAGCTGGCATATAGCTGGCATTCTGTTAGTATTCTGTTAGCACAAAGTTAGTCATATAAATAGAGATATAGAGGAGTGAGTGAACAATCTAGAAATATGACATTGTAATTCATGTATTCCTTCTTCTTCTTCTTCAAATATACAGCTACACATTCTGCAATTTATACATTTGACATGGTATCAGAGCGATCAGCTCGATCTACCTGTTGATTGTTTCTTTAACATTTAGTTTTTCGATTAATTCATTCCGCGTATTATCTCTGTGTGATTTGTGGAATTGTAAAGCTGTGTCCGTACATCAATGCTAAACTCAATGTGTTTGATTTGAACATTCAGTTAATGCAATTTCTCATGGGATTGAGTGATATGTTTACTTCCATTAGAGGTCAGATCTTGCTTATGTCTCCAATCCCGTCTCTGAGTCAGTGCTACGCTATGTTAATGCAAGATGAGAATCAGAGAGATGTGCAACCTATTACTGGGTTGAATTCGAGTAATGTAGCCTTGAATGTGAAGGGAAATATTGCTGGAAAATTTCAGCCTAAAGGTGTTTCTAGTGGTCAGTTTTCTTCTCTGAGGAAGAATTCATCAGATTCTGCTCTTGTCTGTGAGTATTGTCATATGCAGGGTCACACTAAGGAAAAGTGTTTCTGTGTTGTTGGATATCCCTCGTGGCATCGACTTTATGGTAAACCTAAGCCAAAACCAAGGTTATCTACCACTGGTTCAAGGCCTGCTGTGGCTCAAGTTTCTACTGTGCCTACTGATATGATTCATTCTCATAATTCTCAAGACGTTTCAGGGTCTGTGTCTCATGGCCTATCTGATAGTCAATTCAATCAGTTGGTTCACTTACTGCAAACTACAATGAAGCCTACAACCTCTGAGAATTTCTCTCATTTGCCTTCTGCAAATACTGTGCATTTTTCAGGTATTTTATTAGCTTCTAATGTTTGTCACAAAGAAAGTCACTGGATTATCGATTCAGGAGCCACAGATCACATTACTGCAGAACTAGATACCCTAATTAATCCTATAAAACTCAATGCTTCATTACATCTTCCTAATGGTCAGACTATTAGTGTCACACATGTTGGTACTGTTTGTCTAAACTCTGGTCTGGTTCTACATCAAGTCTTGTGTGTACCTAACTTCACACACAATTTATTGTCCATTTCTAAACTTCTTCAGTCTACTAATCTTACTGCTTCTTTTTCTGCTTCTTCGTGCTATATCCAGGGCCCTACTTGGAAGAGGGCGTTAGAGATTGGTAGAGTACAAGATGGCTTATATGTGCTCAATGCTTCACTGAACATGTCTGTCTATAGTAGTACTAATTCTTTGCTTTCCTCTAGTACTATGTCAAGTTGTAATCATGTTAGTAATATCTCTTCTGAAGTCTGGCATGCCAGACTTGGTCATGTTCCCTCTTCTATTTTGAAACAAATTTCAGTGAAGTGTAATGTTGATTTTACTGATTGTGACTCTTGTCATTTTGCAAAGCAATCTATTTTACCATTTCCTATCAGTGAGTCTTGTTCCTCTGATTTGTTTAGTCTAATACATGCAGACTTGTGGGGACCATATGCTAAACCTACTACTGATAATTGTAATCAGTTTTTAACCATACTTGATGACAAATCTAGGACCACCTGGGTATTTCTTTTGTCTAATAAGTCTCAGGTTCCCTCACTTATCAAACAGTTTCTGGTCTATGTTCAAACTCAGTTTTCTAAAACTGTCAAGGTTATCAGAACTGATAACGGTTCTGAGTTTATGAATAAGGAATTGTCTAGTTTTTTTGTCAACCTTGGCATTGTGCATCAAACTAGCTGTGTGTATACCCCTCAACAGAATGGCAAAGTTGAGCGGAAACACAGGCATCTATTGAATACTGCTAGAGCGTTACGGTTTCATGCCGGGTTACCAATTCACTTTTGGGGGGATTGTTTATTGACTGCAACTTACCTGATCAATCGTATACCTACTGCAGTCTTGCATAATTGTTCGCCTTATCAAGTTCTTTTTGGAAAGGCACCTGATTACAGTCGCCTACGTATATTTGGGTCGTTGTGTTATGCATCTACAGCTCCTAAACCTACTGACAAGTTCGCTCCTCGGGCTATCAAATGTATCATGCTTGGGTATCCGTTTGGTCAGAAAGGTTATCGCTTGTTGGATTTAGATACAAAGAAAGTTTTTGTTTCTAGAAACGTTGAGTTTGTTGAACATGTCTTACCTTTCAAACGTATTCAGTCGACTGTCTCAGATGTATTGTTTACATCCACACCTTCCTTCTCTGATGACCCTCTGGTTATACCTGAGTGTTCTTCTGATATGTCGAATGTGTCTGATACTGATATCACAGTACCTATTTCGTGTTCTGATATTGATGTTCATCTTCCAGTTATTTCTGATATTTTAAATAGTGATACTGATATCACTCCTGATATCACTCCTGATATTCCTACCACCAATACATATTCTTCTACTCATTCTTCTGATCATACTTTACCAAATTCGTCTATCTCTACTCGTCCTACTAGACAAAAACATGTGCCTTCTAAATATTCAGACTACACTGGTCTACCATCTACTTTTAAGCCTCAGTCAAATGCTTCTGTGGTCACCCTTCCTGATGTACTTCATTATGATAGTTTCACTCCAGAGTATACTCATTTTCTGGCTAATGTAACCAAAATCCCTGAGCCCTATTCATATAAGCAAGCTTCTGTGCATCCAGAATGGTGTACTGCCATGGCCACTGAGTTGGCTGCTCTGGAAGCTAATGACACATGGGATGTTGTTCCCTTACCTGCAGGAAAAAAGGTGGTTGGGTGCAAATGGATCTATAAAGTTAAATATTTGCCAAATGGTGAAGTTGAGCGTTATAAAGCTCGGTTGGTTGCCAAAGGGTTTACTCAAACTGAAGGAGTCGATTACTTTGAAACATTTGCACCGGTCGCGAAAATGACTTCTTTTAGGGTTCTTCTTTCAGTAGCTGCTGCTAAGAATTGGACCATTGATCAATTGGATGTAACGAATGCGTTTCTCCACGGCGATCTTGATGAAGAGGTGTTTATGTCTCTTCCTTCAGGATATGTTCCTTCAGCTGATATACTGGCTGCATATCCTGGTCAAGTATTAGTTTGCAAACTTAAGAAGTCACTTTACGGTCTCAAACAAGCACCTAGGCAGTGGTTTATAAAGCTCTATACTGCTCTACTTCTGTTTGGCTTTAAACAGTCCGTCAGTGATCATACTCTATTCACTTTTCAGGATGGTTCTTCATTGGTTACACTGTTAGTGTATGTTGATGACATGGTTTTGGCAGGTAACAATTCTAGTCTTATGCACAGGGTTAAGGATTTTTTACGTACCCAATTCAAGATCAAAGATTTGGGGACTCTCAAGTATTTTCTGGGCCTAGAATTAGCTCGTTCCTCTGCTGGCATTTATCTGAATCAACGCAAGTATACTTTGGATCTTCTTAAGGATGTTGGTTTCCAATCCTGTTCTACTTCGGTTGTACCTATAGAGCAAAATCATAAACTGTTAACGGTGGATGAATCGACTGTGATTCCTGATGTTGCTCTTTATCGCAGGCTTGTTGGTAGATTAATCTATCTTACCATTTCTCGTCCTGACATTTCGTACGCTGTTCATGTCCTATCTCAGTTTATGGCTGTGCCTAAAGCCATTCACTTACAAGCTGCTTACAAATTGTTACGCTATATTCACGGCACTTGTGGACAAGGTTTGTTGTTGGCATCTAACTCGACCCTTCTGCTCACAGCCTTCTGTGATGCTGACTGGGGAAGTTGCAAGTTAACTCGTCGCTCTGTAACTGGGTTTTGTATTACTCTGGGTTCGTCCTTGATCTCATGGAAAAGCAAGAAACAGCCTACTGTGTCCAGATCCTCTTCGGAGGCTGAATATCGTTCTATGGCTGACACCACCTGTGAGGTTGTTTGGTTGCGAGCTCTTCTTGCTGACTTTGGTGTTTGTCAAAATTCGCCTACAACTTTGTACTGTGACAATCTTTCAGCCATATACATTGCTGCTAATCCCGTCTATCATGAGCGTACTAAGCACATTGAAATCGATTGTCATCTAGTTCGTGAGAAGCTTCACAAAGGGGTCATTTCGACTGCTTATTTACCGACCTATGAGCAACCAGCTGATCTGTTCACCAAAGCTTTGGGTGCAGTGCATCTTCGATCTCTTCTTGGCAAGTTAGGAGTTGTCAATTTCTTTGCCCCTCCTTCCTTGAGGGGGGATGTTACAGAGTGTAGTGTTAATATGGTGCAAGGCAATAGCAAAGCAAAGTTCTCTATCTCACACCAAGTAGTTCACAGGGCTGAGTGGAGTGAAGCAACAACAAAATGTAACAAAGTAGTTCAGGTGTAATTGTCCAGTTGGCACTAGTCTTAGCTGGCATATAGCTGGCATATAGCTGGCATTCTGTTAGTATTCTGTTAGCACAAAGTTAGTCATATAAATAGAGATATAGAGGAGTGAGTGAACAATCTAGAAATATGACATTGTAATTCATGTATTCCTTCTTCTTCTTCTTCAAATATACAGCTACACATTCTGCAATTTATACATTTGACAATATCCCTCAACAGTGTGGTAATGTGTCCTAACTGTATAAAATTCACGAATACTAATTGTACTATTCCTCCGATATTGTGAACTTTCCACATCAGGGTGCTTGACATTAGTTTGATATACACATCTCTTCTGTAGGGAACAATAGCAATTGACAGAAATTTGTTTATTTTTGCGACGTAAGAGATATATTTGAGTGTAATTATATATTTTTTGTTCATTTTGTTATAATGTCTCTGTTTTAATTTACATATAATTTGACTTACATGTTCATATAAGTATTAAAAATAAGATTTTACAGCGTATTGTACATACTAACACATATAGATCGATTCTTTTAATATGTACGGAATTATGTCATAAGTAGAAAACATCTAGTAATTTGGTCTTATAATAACTCTGAACTCTGGGTAAAAGAACATAAAGTTTAAATAAGAGTGTTTTTTTTTTGTTTTTTTTAGAGTTTTTTATCGACACAAATCAAATTTTGGAATGAAGTAGTTTAAAATTTTCATTTTTTTTCCCAAGGTATATCTGAAAACACATTCCAATATAAATGAGTTGTACAAGAATGACATATTTTGTCGTATATCAGTTATAATTTTGACACCTCAAAAAATGTACTATTTATTAACATAACGTTGAGAAGCGATTGAGATGTCGTTCAATCAATATGTGAAATTTAATTATATCTTTTAAATCTTTAATAATTTAACTTAGAGAAATTGGGAAAAATACGATAAATGTGACTTCAATTTGCAAAATTTCTTTGCAATAATACGTTCTTATTATCAAAACTAAGACTTTCCTTCCCTTCTCCTTCTTTTCACTTCTTCTGTATATTCGTCTCTCTGTCGGTAATCACTTCTCAGTTAATTAATCATTTATTAACGGTTAGAGATCCATAAAATTCTCTTATCTTTACGGATTTCATCAATATGTATAATACGATTTCGTATACATTACTGTTTGTGTGTGTATATATATATATATATATGTGTGTATATATATATATATATACAAGCTTATAACATGTGCAACACACGGACGACTTTAATATTAATTTTTAAATTTTTTGAGATTTTAATACTTCTGAAAATGCTACCCTTTTAAAAAGAATTAAAAGTACTACTTTAATACTTTAAATCTAAATTTTTTTATAGATTTTATAATAGTTTATTAGCTTAGTAAGCATGTCAGTAAAGATAACCGTCAAAATTATCAATAAATTTTGTTGTAATATATATAAATATAAATATTTTCTAAAAAAATGTCGTGTTTTTGAATTCTAAGTAAAGTATAATTAAAAAAGTTTGTAGTTATGTTATATATAGGGCTGTAAACGAACAGAGCCAAGCCGAGTTTTGTCCGAATCGAGCCGAGCTTTCTAATCGAACGAAAAGTGATGTTCAAGATCGGCTCGTTTATTAACGAGTCGAACACGAGTTTGTTCACGAACATTTCGAGTCGAGCTGAACACAAACCGAACTCGAGTCGAGTCGAGTTGTTCACTTATAGTTCGTACTTTAATACTCAACCAAATCCAATTTTTAAAATTACTTACTCGATTTACAATCTCACGCCTAAAATCACATTTTAAGAATACACGATTATGTTTGAATTTCAATACTAAAAGTTAATTTATTTTCTTCTAATAATCATATTAGGTTAATATTTATATTTATGAGTAATCAAACCTTACTCACTTCACCTAATAATAATAGTTAAAATAAAACAATTTTATCACTAACTTAGAGCTTCTCTAAAAGCTTCTTTATCTTGGCTCTTAACTTGAAATTTGAGGAGGTTTACAACTTTTTTTTCTCCAAGATACTCTTATTAACCTTAAATTCACTAAAATTCTCATATTTCTCCTCAATTTTAAGAGGTACGAGCCACTTTTAAATAATATTATATAATAAATTAATAAGACAAACTATTTTTCTCTATTCACTTTCTTTTGTAATTTTATGAATGCAACTTATAAATTTTAATAATGAAAAACTAAGTTGGATTGGATATAAAGAGTTTAACTTTTGGTAGTACGTTGATGTTATACCTTTTAGATATAACAAATACAATTCCTTATTCAACCACAAAATAACTAAAATAGATCGCAATTAAGTTTTATTTAACATATTCAAACTGTTAAGGATATTATGAAATTCACAAATTTATAAGTAGTTAAACGAATCGAGCCGAGCTCGAGCCGATCCCGAGCAAAATGAGCCGAGTTCGAGTCGAACAGGTGTAAAGCTCAGCTCGAGCTCATTTACTAACCGACCACATTTTCATATTCAAGCTCGTGTTCATTAGTAAACGAACCGAGCCGAGTCCATCTAAAACGAACCAAGCAAGAGTTTTGTTCACGAACAACTCTGTTCGCTTACATCCCTAGTTATATATGTGAGAAAACCGAAAATCAAAATTTTCAATGTTTCAGCTATTATATAATACTAGCCTATAACCCGTGCGATGCACGGATGAATTTTATTACTTAATTTATTTATATTATTTTATCAGTAAAATAAATAAATTATATATGTATGATGTTATTCTAAGCATTTTCTTGTATTTTAATAATAAAAGTTCTTTATATGTTGTTGACGGGAATATAATCTTGAACTTTTGAACGTAACTTAAAAGAATAGATAATATAAATATTTAATAATAATATGTTGTTAATGAGATTCGAACCTTGAACCCGTGGGAGCATTTTAGATATCAAGAATGGAATATTCTTCTAACATTACATTCGACGGTTCTCCTTTATCTATCTTTAAATCTAACGGTTGTTATTTAGAATACCAAACTACCAACCAACCAAATAGAGGTAGTTTGCTTATAATAGTATAGTATAGATAGTACAGATAGATAGATTAAATAGAATAAATTAGCGAAAATTGAAATCAAAATTTTCAATGTTTCGGCTATTATATAATAGTATAGATAGATATCGTCTACGATAATTTTAGAAAAGGAGAAATTTTAGTTAAAAAATATAAAAAAGAATATACACTTTGGCTAATAAAGATAAATCTGATTGTGTTATATAAGTATGAAAAATGATTATTTGTTCTTGTTTCGTATAGGGGTGATGGTAAGTGAATGTAACATCTCCCATATTCGTCATGAGTTGATTAATAACATATTACTACGTCTACACGTCAAGCCACTTCTTCATGTTCGATGTATTTGTAAGCCTTGGTGTTCTTTGATCGATATCTCTAAAGGGTTAATTATCTTGTTGGTCACTGAAGTCGGCTTAATGTATCAAGATGGTCACTGAACTGAAATTGGAATCAAGTAGGTCACTATCTCGAGTCATTTGTTCAGCCCGTTAAGTCGTTTGACTTTTTTAGACGGAAGATGCTGTGATGTGGATAAGATGCTGACATGGCGTGTCCAACTGTTATATTTGTTAAGTCATATGACACATATGAATATCTCTTCCCCTGTATATATATACATACAGATGTATGTATCTATAATATATGTTAGGGTTCTTAGTTTTTAAAATCAATTTCTCTTAAAGAGTGTGTATTAGTTTAATTCATCTTATATATCTCTTCAGATCTTATTTGTGTTGTAATAGTATGAATTCAAATGAATCTTTATGATATGCAGTGTTATGTAATAGCAGAAAATCCAAATATTATTTAACAAAAGATCATGTCATAACAAAAGATCATGTCATAGCAGCATAGATTATATCCAGCGTGTACATAACATAAACCTAGTAATAAAAGATAATTTCCAGAATGCAAGTCTGATAACAAAAGAGAGGCTACATTCAAATTGACTTAAAAGTCTTGATCAAGGTATTCTTCATCTTCTTCCCTGATAGACAGTGCAGGCTTCCTCCTTATTTCCAACTTTTTTCTCTGGCTTGGAGCTCTTTTCAACTCAAATGCTTGAGATGCTGTATTTTTAGTCCTCCACGATATACAAGCTTTTCGTTTTGGTTTGTATGTCCTTTTCGGCTTGCCTGTCTCTGTCGTTGTAGTCTCTTTTGACTTCTCTTTGCCTTTACTGAATTCCTCTTGTGGAGCTGGACACTTGTTTTTTCTGTGCCCAGTAGCACCACACACACTGCAATGCATGACTCTTGTTGTGGTATACCTTAGAATATCCGAACCTTGATGTATTGGTTGGCTTGCTCTACTCCTGTTGCCTCCCTCCCATTCCTCCCGCCTTCGAAGCTTTTTTGGACGTCCTCTCAATTTTTTGGGAATATCCGGTGGCAACAATGGATCTGTGGTCTGAAATTCCCAGAACTCATCTCCTTTTATGGCCTCAAGAGGTTGACTATAAGACTATAAGTACCTATCCCTTTTAAAGAAATCAGAAACAAAGTTAATTGGTTGTTGCCTGCTATCATGTATAGATGCTATGGCATGTGGACAAGGAATTCCCGTCAATTGGAATACTCGACAAGCACACGTTTTGTTAACCAAGTCAACTGTTACAACCCTCACACCTTGTTTAACCTGCACAAAAACTTCATATATAAATATTGCCTAGTTCCATAAACTATCTAAGCTCATTTTAAATTTAACTTTACTTACAGCATAATTTCTCCAAGAGTCTGTACTCTCACTCTCCACTATAGCAAATGCCACAGGATACATTTGATTATTACCGTCTCGTCCCACAGCCGATAGTAGCTGCCCACCACACACCGTCTTCAGAAAACAACCGTCCAACCCAAGAATAGGTCTACAACCAAGTTTTCAACCTTCCTTGAGAGCATGATAGCATACATACATTCGCTTAAACTTGGCTTGAGAATCGATATCCATCCTAGTAGTACTAATTTTGACAGTATTTTTAGGATTCACCTTTAGTACTTCACAAGCAAAATCTCTGACTCTAGCATAATGTTCTTTAAGACTGTCATAAACCCCATCTAATGCAGCTTTTCTGACTCTAATACATTTAATTCTTGGAATCTCTATCTTCATTTCTTGTTTAATGACCTCAATCAAGTCTTTAATTTTCCATTGGGGGTCTTTTCTTATTCGATCACCATACTTTCCTGCTAGGTACTTAACTGTGACATGCTTGTTCGTGTAGGGCTTTGTGCAAGAATGATTATCTACCAATGTCTTAATCTGCACATTCTCGGAATTTTTAATTCTGGTGCACCATATATAGAATGGGCACCCTTCCTCACATATGACTTGACACCTCTGAGAATCATTTTTTGCAAAATATACTGCTCTCCTTTCATTTAGACCATACTGTCTAACAGTGGTCCTAAATTCATCCATAGACAAGAATCTCAAACCTACTTCAAACTTTATAGTTCCCACTTTGCCAGGTGCTTCTTTAAAAAGTTTTTCTCTGCTCCTTCGTTTATTCTTAACCAAATTATCCCCAATAAACCCTTTCCTGCTAATTTCATCTTCGGACGACGAATGGACTGATCTCAGTTCATCACTCTTAAAGCTAGACTCATGACTGCTAACATCCCTAAACTTCTCACTAGCCAACTGCTCCTTGAATAACTTACGTGATTGCCTACATTCATTCAATTCTTCATCACTATTATCAAGACTAGAGCAGTCATCATCACTCGATTCAGTTTCAATTAAGTAATCAGGATCATGATCACTATCATTTTCAAATGTATCAATCATCGGAGAAGCAAAGTCAAAACAATGATCAATATAAAGCTCTATCTTACCGTAAGGCAGTGACACATTAACTAGCTCTCTAACAGAGTCATCATCATACACAATCTTCACCCCATCAGTAAAAGTATGACCATTTGTTTTAAAATAAACAAGAGATGAAGAATCATATCCGAACTCCTTACCAAAATCCTCCAAATCGCGAAAGGAGAACTCATCTGTGTCAAGATTGACCGTATCCACCTTCCCACCATTGTAGCTCGGTTTCGAATTATCCAAATCACCATGATGATGTACATATATGTTAACCCTTGTCGACATACTACAAAATCGAAAATAAATAATTGACATGCATTACAATTGATAATTGATATAGAGAACACAATCGATATATTATACCTTACTAGTTGAGATGCACTCCAATAACTTCACAATCTAGCACCAATTTTTGATTTCAGAATTAGGGTTTTACTTTCCCCAATTCTATCGCACTGTAATTTAATGGACTGTTTTAATTTTTTCTATGATAAAGGGTTTACACTAACTATAGTTAACTAATTAGAGTTACACTAACAAGCGTTAGCCACATAGATACAAAGCTTACAGGTTAGCATCTTCCGTCTAAAAAAGTCAAATGACTTAACGGGCTGAACAAATGACTCGAGATAATGACCTACTTGATTCCAATTTCAGTTCAGTGACCATCTTGATACATTAAGCCGACTTCAGTGACCAACAAGATAATTAACCCTATCTCTAAATTTGTCAAAAAGCATCTTCGTAGAAATATTGAAAGCTACCCTAATTCTGGTATAATATTTAGAGAGTAAATTTCGTGCATGATGGAAATGCAAAATATTTGTGAAAATTTACTGTTATGAAGGTAGTAGAATTTTGTTGCATGACAAGTGTCCGCATCTCTTTTCCACACGACAAGTGTTGTTATTTGGACAATGTCTTTATCTTTTTTTCCCACATTACAAGTGTTTGGATTCAACAGTCAAGATCGGTTCTTTATATAATCATTCCCATATCATAAATGTACTGATCCTTTAATATTTGATTTGGTAACTTCAATATATACGTATTTGAAGTAAATCTAGATCTTCATTTATTATTGTCCAAAATTAAACAATTCATAAAATTAGCAGGGACATCTGCCAACTAAAGCTTCATTTTGGATTAGAACACAATGCTCTCTAGCTCTACGAGCACGCTTGGTAGCAGAATCGTAGATGAATAAAAAGACTGCATGCTAAAGTTTAGAACACAAATTCCAGCACTCCTTAATGATCATGTGTGACAATCCGGGTCAAATCTCGAGGTTATTTTAAAAAATCGGATCAAGTCTTGATTCCGAGTCCGAATAAGATGAAGTCTATTGTCCCAAATGCAGCTAACTTGGGTAACGACTAGTCCACACAAACCTCCAAAAGATCATGATTTGTTGGTGCTTATTGGTAATAGTACTTTGCCCTATAAACTGAACTAAAGTCTCAAATATGCTCGATGTGGGACTGGGGTGTTACAAACTCTCCCCACTTAAACTCCTGACGTTCTCGTCAGGCCTGAACGGATATCTCATAGGTCCAAGATCGTTCCTCCCTAGCCAATGTGGGATAATACCGGTTGGCTTCGTGTTCCCACCTCCGTACCTCTATCCATTGTGCACTACTAGAAAACAGTCAATAGACATCGAGTAAAAACCGATGTCGGCAACTTGACGAATCAAGCTTTCAAGAGTCGGCTCTTATACCATATGTGACAACCCGGGTCAAATCTCGAGGTTTTTTCGAAAATCAGTTCAATTTCCGATTCCGAGTCCGAATAAGATAAAGTCTAATGTCCCAAATGCAGCCAACTTGAGTAACGATTAACCCATTACAGGCTCTCAAAAGATTTGTTGATGCTTATTGGTAGTGGTAATTCGTCCTATAAAATGAACTAAAGTCTCAAATCTTCTCGATGTGAGACTGGGGTGTTACATCATACCAAAAGATGAAGCTATGGGTACTTGGCTTCTGCTGGCTTGAATTACCAAAGAACTAGACCCAAGGATAACTTTCGACCAAGGATTCTCCTTCGACCAGTTCTAGCAAATTTCAATTTGGGAACCGAAACAGGGAGCTTAAGATTATATTAATATTTTTGGGTGTTGGCCCTATATGGCACAATTTTGAACAATAATGTCCTAAATGGCACAATTGGAAAAGATGGCCCTAAATGGCACGCTAAAACGCCAATGCGTGTAGCGTTAGTACATGTTCATTTTTTTTACGTTGAAAACGCTAGTTGAAGTTGTGTTAACAACAAAAACGCTAGATGAACTGGTGTTTTGACACTGAAAACGCTACTTCAAGTGGTGTTTTAGGGTCAAAACGCTACTTTAAGTGGTGTTTTCGGGTCAAAACGCAACTTCAAGTTGGGTTTTCGGGTCAAAACGCAACTTCAAGTTGGGTTTTCACGCGATTTTCAGAACGCTAGACGCATTGGCGTTTTAATGTGCTATTTTGAGCCATTTTTTTCAATAGTGCCATTTTGGTCCATTTGTCTTATAATTGTGCCATAGGGGGCCTTTTCTCAATATTTTTCCTAGTATAATTAAATATAAAAAATTGTCATATAAGAAAATAATAAAAAATTGCTAGATTGATACAGGATACAACGCCACAAGGCTCACAGTAGTTTGACAAAATGTTAAGCTTCCCAGTATTATATTATTGTTCATTTTACCTTTTGCAGGTATAAATAATATAATTTTATAAATTATTTTCTAAAAACTTTCTTTTTCATATTTAGAAAATAAAATAAAAATAATTTGTGAAGTTTTATTTTATTTACATTTTAAAACGCGTGCGAAAAGGGGTTTTAAATCAAAATGGCCACCGTTCTTGTCAAAATATCTCAACTAGCTACCCGATCTTCACATGTACTCATTTAAAGCACTCAAATCACTATATATATATCATTTTGTTAAATTTCAGAAAAAAAAATTGAGTATTTGTTTTGATAAGTTAATTTTAGACATATTCGATTGATGATTTTTGGTTTGATGTTCAGTAAATCAAGTCTAACAACAAATTAAGGTTGAATGTATTAACCGTAAATGACTAACGTTCAATTTAGTTATAACAATGAAATATTGGATATGAAAAGTAATATAAAATTTGTGATTTAATTTGTGGTTAATACATTCAACCTTACTTATATATATATATATATATAAGTATATAGATGTGGTTCGGATTGAGAGCGAGTTGGGTTCTTGTCAACCCGAAACTAACCCACGATTTTTTAAAGTAGTTGAACCAAAACCGCGAACCACACTTTGGTTTCGGTTCGGATTAGTTCCAAATCGAATTAATTTTTGCGGATTATGCGGTTTAATCCGAACCATGATCACCCCTAATACATATAGTGATTTGAGTGTTTCAAACGAGTCCCTGTGAAATTTGGGTAGTTGGGTGAGATATTTTAACAAAAACGATGATCACTTTGATATAAAACTTGTACGAAAAGTAAAATGAACAATACAATCGGGAGGGAATATAAACTAAAAAGGGTAAAATGTTTTCAAATATAAAAATATGCACAAATATAGACAGACATTTATATTGTGGAATATTTTCCTTAACCTTAGGCATAACCATGCAGGGTATGTTAACAGTTAACACGGAAACTAACCGTCCAAAATGTACTGTTTACTAGACAAACAAAACCCGCGTTTGTACGTTAAACTCTTTAAAAACACGTACTTAAATCTTACAAATAATTTTGTTAAATAAATATTTTACAATATTAACAAAATAAAAATAAAAATATATAAAAAAAATTCATTAAATAAAATAAAACTTGGTCCCGATAAAATAAATAAATTATTTTGATCTCCACAAATAATATCGATAAATTAATTAAATTACTCGGTCCCAATTTATATTCATGTACGTTTAATAGTCTTTTTGTGTTAGAAGACCCTTGATATTCCATGTGCATTAAAATCTTTCCTAAAACCCCTCAGTCTCTTCCTACATGCTATCTCTTCATTGCATTTCCTTTCACTTCCCCTGTAAGAAACACACACAAAATATTATGTTTTTTCATCTTATATATTACAAAGTGTCTCGTATGCAAAAATCTTGCACTCCTTTTGCACTGATCTTGTTTGTTCTTTTATTTTGCTTTTGATATTAGGTAATGGACTCAGCTAACCAAAACAGAACAAGCAAGAGGGCTCGTTATGATGATTTTAACAGGCCTTCAGTGAAAAAGATGAAGTGTTTAGATTTAATACTTGTCGAAAAAGTGTATAAGTTTCGTGTTCTTTTGCCAAATGGTCTGTGTTTGTCTTTGCGGGTTGTTGATCCACCAGGCAACCAAATGCCTGTTGTGGTGTTTGCTGATAATGTGAAAGAAGAGTATGCCAGAATGCAACAATCAGAGAGAATCAGGAGGAGAGGTATTGACTGGGATAGCCCTGATTTGTGTTTTTATGATATTTTCGAGAATAGACTAAAAGATTGGATCAATTTCGAGAGTTATGAGACTAATAAGTTTTACACATTGAGGCTGCATGTAAGTTTTTATTTTTATTTTTATATGTGTGTTCTTGATTTTTAGGAATTTTGTTTTTTGGGTTTTTTTTTCAACTCATGTTTGAATGTTGGTTTTGTTGAAATAGGATGGGTCGAAAGAAGATGAAGTTTATGAGGTAAAGAAAATTGATTTTGGTGTAGGGGGGGTTTTATATTTATGAATATTTGTTTCGAGAGTAATATATTTTGTGGGTTTTTACAATGTGTTGAGTAGAACATGTGGGATTTGACCCCGGATGTAGAGCTGCTTAGGGAGCTCCCTCAGGAGTATGCCTTTGAAACTGCGCTTGCTGATTTAATCGTAAGTTTCTGTGATTAGGAGGTGAATTCATTTCGGGTTTTGTATAATCTGCTAATCAATTTTTTTATAGGACAATTCTCTTCAAGCAATCTGGTCTAAGAATAACAGGGCAAGATTGATTAGGTAAGAAAAAGTTGAATGGCTGCTTATTTATTTTGGCAATTTTGGGATTTTCAAATCATCCCATGCTTTTGTTAATGCATGATGTTGTAATTGAGTTTTTTACTTTCCTAAATGCAGAAGAGTCTTGTTTATTATTCAATTGGTGTACCTTTGTAATCCTTCAACACCAAAGCTAACATTGACCTTAACACCAGATATGTATGCACTATATTGTTCCCCCTGAACATTCTTTGAAGGAGATATCCTATACTTTTTCTGCATTCTTTAATTTAAGACATGCATGTTCTCAATTTCTCATCATGATATCTCACAAGTTGCATACTTAATTGGTAAAATCTAACCCCTTTGAATTCATAAAAATACGAGTTAGCTTAGAACTCTGTCTTTGGAGGCTGGCATATTTCTCATGTGACTACCTAGATCAGCTATTAAATCGTAGAAAACACTACTTTGCTCAATATTGTAGTTTTTATCTTGGCCATCTGTATATTTTTAAAGGTGTTTCATTGGAATAATTGGACTGCCGTTAAGAATCTTTTTTTTAAGTAATACGTTACCACTTACCAGATTCCATGTTTTTTGTAATCTTTTTTTCTGTTTTAAAAATGTTCTGGTTTTGCCGACCTTAATTGTTATATCCTTTTGATGCACATACTTGTGGCTTAAGATACTGTTTGAAGTTGATAACAATTTAAACTATATTTATTCGTGACATGCAATGATGGTCAGTCACTTTTATTGCAGTGTGGATATAGGCAAAGACAAAATTTCCGTATTTGACAATGGTCCTGGTATGGACGCGAGTGAGGAGAACTCTATTGTGAAATGGTAATATATAGTTGTGATTCTTAATAGAGTAGTAAATTGTTACTTGAATAGTTAGCAAAAAAAATGTTACTTGAATGCTGATCATCGATTTCTGAACCAGTGCTTTGACAATGGAAAAATTGTCACTTCGTATTCGAGGTAACATCATGAATTGGATTGTTGAAAGCTCAGTTTGATCAGTGGTTTTAACATCCAAAATTTTATTACAGAAATATATGTGATTGCAATTTGTGAGAGTTGATAACGATATACGAGAAAGACTAGCAAGTGAATGCAAATAGACAGTAGATTTAGGAAGTGCTATCTTATGCAATAACTGAACATATTTCTGAGTTCCGACTGGATTTACCTAGTTTTAAAAATTGGTCTGCTGTCTCAAAGACCAATTCCTGGTCATGTCTTCTATCCTTCAGGATTTTAATTGCATGAATATGTCTCGTCACCTGCACTTTATATTAGTAATTCAAAGAATATCATGTGTCTTCTCTTTTGTAAGTTTCTGAAGCTGTTTTGTTCTGCATTAAAATGAAGCTATTGTTTTACTTAAATATAGTAAATTTATATTTTTTGATACTTAAACACCTTCACCCAGCCACTTTGGCTTTGACAAGGTTTGAATCCTCAGCCAAGGAAGATATAGCTAGACCAAGAGGTCTTAGGCGAAATATGGTTATTATACGACCCTAATTATGAGCTACTCCGTATTAGTTTTAGGTCAAATTATCTCAAAATACTCATTTATTATTGTTGTCAGTGGTATGCTTTTACATGGTTTATAATCTGCTGTCTTATACTTAAGGGGAAAGATGGGTTCGTCTCTACACAGATTGTCTAGAGGACAAGCAATTGGTGGAAAACCTCCATACTTAAAGGTATCTTACAATCACAAGGTTCCATTTATTTGTGTAAACTTCGTAATGTAAGTATATTAGTTTACGCAAAGACACTTGAAGAGCATTTTGGTTCAAATATAAGTGCCCTCCATTCTATTTGATAATTTAGGTAATTTTGTCCGTCATTCTTAATACTTAGTAAATTTTAAAGGTGTGCAAGATAACTATAATCTGTAGATGATATTTTTTAGCACCAAGCAATTAGTTTTGTGTCTACACCTGGTTAATTTTTGGTAATAAAAGCATATGATTGGTTACATCCACCATGATTCAAATTCAGTTAAATTCTGGGTACCTTATCTAGATACGCCACTTTTAAAGGACTGGGCATTACCTGAAGTTACTGAAGTGCTCAATAGCTAACTTGTACTTTGAGCTACTTCCAACCGGGACTTCTTAAATAAGTTAATTTTGTAACTTCTTCTAAGCTTTATGCTAATAAATAATGTTGTGATGGTTGCATAATGATTTCTTTTTTGAGACTTATTAGCAGATTTTCAACTCTTTATAGACGTTAATTTACAATTTAGACTTTAGAGAATCTTCCTTTGGGTTATCGTGAATACTCTGTAGTTTATGTTTTGATTGCACTGTTTATTTGTATATGATGGACAAATTAAGTTGTAGGATTCTTTGCTTGTCATTAGCAGCTTAACACAACTGCATGATGCCTTGTCTGGCAAATTTTAATATTTTTCTTTGAAACTTGAAAAAATTGGCCATGAAAGATGGAAAATTTCATATTACAACAAACAGAAAGACCTGTAATTTAAATTTATATCATGTATCCAGTATATAGGTACATTTCAGTTGCAGGGTTTTGTATTGAATCATATTCGAGGTTTATAACTTTTTTGGTTTCTGCAGCCTTTCTTTGGTATGTTCGGTTACGGAGGATCTGTTTCATCTATGCATCTAGGAAGGTAGGACCAGAAAAAACTGTGTTCTTTGTTTTTTACCCAGACACATGATATTGTGATCTTTATGTTGCCTTGAATTTTATATACATGTTTCCTGCGTTGATGTAGACATACTGTCATATCCTCTAAGACGAAAAATTCCAAGAAAGTTTGTACTCTGTATCTACAGAGAGATGCCTTACTAAGCAGTTCTGGCTCAGACAAGTCTTGGCAGGTAATCAACTTCTTGATACAATTTACAGCGAAGCTGTGAGGCTATTGGTTTCTCCTTGCTTTGTTTTTCCTTCTAAATCTTGACTTCTCTCATAGTTTATTTTATTACAATCTCCGTTCTTATTCATAACATGTGTGCAACTATAGGCGAATGGCGGCCTTAGAAACCCTTTTAAAGATGAAATGAAATTATCACCCAATGGAAGTTTCACAAAGGTAATTAATTAGGTGACATGTTTTTCCCATACCGTACAAGTATGCTAGCATGTGATTTTGCATTTGTTGACACTGCATTTGTTTTATGATATTATGTGATTTTGATTACAGTTCTACAGGGGAACCCCCTTAATTTGACTAATTAAGATGTTGGTTTTAATGGTTAAA
The DNA here is from genome assembly GCA_030848705.1 of Heracleum sosnowskyi. Lineage (NCBI taxonomy): Eukaryota > Viridiplantae > Streptophyta > Magnoliopsida > Apiales > Apiaceae > Heracleum > Heracleum sosnowskyi. The sequence continues at coordinate 20,227,273 of CM061237.1, forward strand.
AAGGACCACCTGTTTGTTAGTATGGAAAGCAAGGAAAACTTCCCATTTCAGTTTTCTGATTAGTTTAGTACCTGGTTTTTTCCCCAGACATCATATGAAATTTGTGAGTAATAGAATATATCAATCAACTGATTATATGTTTCTAAATGGTTAACCTAATTCATTAAGTTTCCACATCAGAATGTGATGTGGTAATTCATAATTCTGGTAAATATTTTGGCTATAAAAGTTCCTGTGTCATGTACATTTTTGTCTTATCTTATAGCTGTTTCTGCTGAACAACTTTACAGGTAGAAATCTCTGAGTTGAAAATGAAAAGTTTGGATGTAGATGTCCTCCGATGCAAACTAAAGGACATTTATTTTCCTTATATACAGGTTTGTCTAAATCAGCAATGGTCTTGTATTTGTACTTGTAGGGATGTGTTCTCATGGAAAAGAATTGCACAAAATCATGGTTCCTTTTACAATTAGTATTAATGCATGCATTTAAAAGAAACTTCAGAAAAATATTTGGTCCCTTGTCCTGATACAAATTTATGACCACAGTAGATATATTCTATCAGACTAATATGTTAGACAGAATAGGAGGCAACATGGCCCTGGGACTTGCTTAGTAGTTGGTAGAAAACAGTCGTCTAAGATTTATGACTTTTTGATCATGTAGATCGTGCTACATTTCATAGTTCAATGTATGTTTATGTCTGGATCGTCCATGCTTGTAAAAAGGTAATTACTCTGGACTTGCAATTTGAGGGCAACACTCTACATATGGAGTTTAGTATGTTTTAGCATAGGGTTCTGTACATGTTTGTCATGCGAGCAAATTTCACTCAGGCCATGAGGAGTTGCAGTATAGTAATTCTTACAATTACAAGTTGTGTCTTATGCTTTCTTACTACGTTTTTCACCTTCCCGTTTACCATTTATAGTTTCCCCTGCTGTTTGTTAAACTTGGTGGTACTGTATGATATCTAGACTATCATGAAGAAAACAGAAAAGAAACGAAGTTGCTACTCGAGATAGTGATTACTAGATATTTATGCAACTTTTTATTGAGAAAAGATCACATATTAATGCTCCTCTGGTTTTAAATTTAACTTTAGTGTATGTTTCCATAATAGATGCTTCTTTTGATGTTTCATCCAGTTTATGTGTCTATGCATCGAATTATATTATTATTTGAAATGATTGAAAACAATAAAAAAAACAAGTTGCTCTTGAATCAAATTGATTAAGGAAGACAATGAAGATATGTCAGTAACGTGATAGTTTGTGAGACAACGTATTTGAAAATTTCTCTCATATATTAAATAACCAAATCAATTGCCTGGAAGATTTACTGTAGACTACTCAAGTACCTTCGTCACTACTGCTGCAAACTTTGCATCTCTAATATGCTTATCTTTTGTAATTTTTTATGGGCAGTGTGATGATTTGTCTACTTCAGGAAGGACTTTAACACCAATTGAGTTTCAGGTTTGATCTTTACACTTATATAGCTTCTGGCATTGCTTGGATTCCCTTGCAGTTGTATCATGTTGACCTCAAATCATAATGTTTTATTATGATTGTTGCCTGTAATTAAAAGCTTCTGGGAATTACCTTCTCTGCTTAATGTATATATGAAACAAATATCTTAATACAATAACGACTACTCTCCACACACACACAAAAAAAAAAAATTAACACTCAACAGTAAGGTTTCAATTTGTTGAATTTTTTTATAATTTTTGCATGTGTCATTATCAAAAATATCAGCAATCATGTTTTAGGAAAATTTCTTGCCTTAATTGACCAGATTCTTTCAAAAGTTAAGTGCAGAATTTTTCTGTATGTGCTTTTATGAGCAATCAGACCTGGATTTCTTTTTCTGCTGCCGTCTTATGTCAAAGTGATCTCATTGCATAGGGTTTCTACTTTTGTAGGTCAATGGAATTGATTTAGCAGAAGTAGAAGGTGGTGAGGTTGCTATCACCAATTTAAATTCAAGCAATGGTCCACATTTTGTTTTACAATTACATTTCACATCCATTCAGGATTCTCCTTCTCAGAGGAGTCCAGGTAGGCACTATATACATTATTTACTGCATGATACTTGTAATGGTGGTCGATACCACAACATATTTGGCTTTATTTATGTTCAGAGTCTTGTAATACTTCAGGACAAGGAGCATCTCAAGAAGCAAATGCACAGCTGAAGTGCATATACTTTCCTATTGTTCAGGTTCTGTTTCTTCTAGAAGCTTGGTTTTAGCACAAACAATACTCCAATCACATGCTATAGGTTGTAATTAAATTGTATGTGTATAGGACATTCCTTCAAGTTGCTCCCCCTATTACATTAATATAGTTGATTTTAACGTAACATAAATTAAGACTGTAATTTAACATCATGTCCGTCAAGCGTGAATATTTCCCAAAAACACAGACATACCTATTTAGCTGGCAAGAGTTTTAAATCGCTCATATGTGGTTGTAAAATTACACATGCACAGCAACATGTAAAGACAAAGACAAGTAAAGGTACATATTTAGTTTTACAAATAGTTATACCCGCTAATGTAGGGTAAAGAAAGCATTGAGAAGATTTTGGAGCAGCTAGAAGCTGAAAGATGTGGTGTTGCCGAAAGTTTTGAAAGCTTCAGTCATGTATCTGTTCGGTGCTTAGGTCGTCTACTTCCAGATGCTCGATGGGTATTCTACACTGAACTTCCTTTTTTTAGTTTGTTGTCTTTCCAATTAGGATTTTCCCCTTGCTCAAGATTATTTTCAAAAATGATTATATTTTTTCTAATTTATTTCTTACATGTGATATATATAAGTTCAGCTTAATGATGATAGAAGTATGTTGAGTATCTTTTATTTAGCCATGAATACTTGTAATGATTCTTTTTAATAAAGATCCATCTTGGAGAAGGAATTGATGCGTGAAATTGTGGTCAAATGGTGCCCTAGAGTAATGCTCTATTTGATGCATAGCCATTATTCAGTTATTAACTCTCAAAATATGTTACCAACATTTAGTACTATAAACCAGAAAACTTTCTCAACTGGTTACTTAAGCATCCTAATATGTTAAGTGACTACGATATAAGAGAATTTACATATATATGCTTTTTGGTCTCTGATATCAAATGTGGCCGAAGCATGGCACATTTGAGTACACCTAGGAACTTGAAAAAGTGCTGAACTGTTGCAGAGTAACTCTTGATATCTTTAGAATTATTATGCAGTGATATATGGATTTTATTACCTGTATTAGTTAGCTACAAATTTTTGAAATTGGATAATCAATTATCTTACAATAAAACAGGCGTGGCTTCCTTTTATGGAGCCTAAGCCAAGGAAGGTTGACAAGGCCCAAATATTGAAGAGATGCTGCTCAAGGGTGAAATGCTTCATTGGTATGAGTGATTTCTTTGACTTATATTTTCCAGACCAAACTTGTAATTTTTCCACCATAATATTTCTTTTGCAAATCACTTTGTTCACTTGTTTTTGCAGAAACTGATGGTGGTTTTTACCCAACCCCGTCGAAGGTATGTGTAGTGGTTTACCTTCCTATTAATTACACTGTGCTTCCTGCAGCATGAAAAGATGCTTTTTCACGGAAATATTATACGCATACATTGTTCATGTTTTGGGAGGATTTTAGAGTAATTACGAAAAGTTCAGGATATGTCACTTTCTCAATCAACAAATTTACAGTTTTGTGTTGTTGTGCTACCTTGAGGAACATATTTTATTCCATGTACGAATTTATTTTATTTTCTCCATTTATATTGTTCATTATGGCGATGAATTCTTTGTTTTGTAGACCGACTTAATGCATCACCATCCTTATACCACTGCCTTGAAGAACTTTGGCAGCAAGACTTCAGAGAAAGAAAGAGGTAATTTGTTTTACTTGTAAGTTTTAACTACTTAGAGGAGCTGTTATATTGTCATTTTCGAAGCAACTCATGTATTAACATATTTTGGACTAATCTTCAGATGTACATGTTGAAATTTACAAAGATGGGAAGAAATTATCACTTCAGCAAATGGAGAAACAATATCAGGAGTGGATTCTCCAAATGCATAGTACTTATGATGAAGAGAGTGATTGTGGTGAGGATGAGCCTATTATCATCCTTAATCCCTCAAACAAGAAACAACTTGGGATATCTGCAGATGGTAAGTTGTGAGATACATGCCAATCTGATGCAATTATATTGCTGTGGGTATATGCTCACTACTTTTTGTAGAATTTGTTTAGCACAAATATTTTAAGAACCTTACATACCCTTTAGTGTTCACTATTATAAGCAAGCTTCTTCTCCTACTCAGTTTTGGTGCAATTTATATGACAGTTATCAGGGTTCATAAACTGATAAGGAGGAAGGGTAAATCATGGCATGCGGGACAGAAAATTAAAGTTTTGAAAGGAGCGTGTTCAGGAGTTTACAAGAACAATATTTATGCTGTGCTAGAATACATTCTTTTAGATGGTTTTCAAGGGGATGCAGGTGGTAAGTAATCTTCAAATAACATGCATATGCACAAGTCCTTTAATTTTTGAAGTGTGAATAGAAAGTCGAGCTAGTTGTAAATGGATAAAACCTTCTTTTGGAAGTCTAATGCTGATTTGTATTTGTTCAAAAGAGTTAGTTGTACTATGTTTGGCCTGTCTACTTATGACATACTTTAGATGATTGATAGGACGTAAATGTTGTCAATTTGAAGAACCTAACACCATGTCTTTCTTCTTTGTCTATTTCCTTCCCATTCGTTCTGCCTGAAGGGGAATCCCGTATTATCTGCAGGTACACAGATGATTCCATACTAAGTTTTTTTTTTCTTTATGTGCCTATTTCATCTTTTTTTATGAACTTTTTGTACTTTTTTTTTGGTATTATTACTTAAATATCTAAAAGGCAGATATGTACCTCAGAAGAAAAGGGATGTCTTGTTATAGAAAATGAAAATGGAAATCCAACTATAGATATCCGTGAATCCATATCCTTGCCCACTAGTATCATCGATTCTGGGAAGGTTAGACATTCTAATCGATACTAGTCACATTACACTCTGCCTAGATTTCTATATATGAAGTCTTACTGTTTTTGTATATTTGGGGTTCATTTATTTAAACTTATTCACACTAGTGTCTGTCTGTTGAAACTGCCGAGTGGAGTTCACAACTTGAAAAGCTGCAGCAAAAAGTTCCCGCCTTGGTTGATATACTTTGTGCCCGTCATTGTGAAGAACTGGATGTTAAGGAGGTTAGTCGCATAGAGTTTCTAATGCATATATCGCTATACCTTTGCAACCACATTGAACATTATTTTTAGCTTTCCTTTTTTTCCTTTTTTTATTTCCTTTTGTACTAGTTCTGTACAGTTTCTACTGCAATAATCACCTAATTATTTTATCTTGCAGTCATTGCCTTTTGATACCCCTGTTTTTGCTGGTCATGTTTTCCCTGATGAAGTTGTTGCAGTTGTTCGCCCTGCCTCTTTTAATTGTGCATTGGATTCTGTAAATCTGGATCAGAAGCAGATTGCACTGACAAACTTTGATATGGTTCTAGAAATCAAATTAAATGCCCAAGATAAGAATTTACAAGAAAATAAGCATATCCGTTCTATTCGTGTCTCACCTTCATCTCGTAAAGGGTTTCGGGGTCTATATATATTCCCAGTGAATCCCAGTTTGATATTTGAAAAAGCTGGTGAATATACATTTGCCTTCCACATTGTAAGTACATTTTGAGATGCCAGTTACCACTTATCCCTTTTTTAGTGTCATTTGAAATACTGCATGTACCTTATCCCACATCTGACATTTTATGTCTTGCCTTTGAGATTCTCCAGAAAGACTCAAACTTTAAAAGTTTTGTGAAAGGCGTAAGGGTTAACGCACTTCCGCAGATTAAGAGGTGGGGGCTTGTAAGTGATACACTATGTGAAAAACTCAGTGTCAGGTAAGATAGTGGCCATCTATCATATTCCTGAATAATATAATTTCATGTATAAATCTGTGAATCAAATCAATTTTTTTTTCTTTCAGGGTTGGTTCTTGTTTCCCCAAAATATCCATAGCATGCTACGATGTGTATGGAAACTGCACCTCATTTTCATGTGTCCCTAAAGTAATAGCTAAAGTCTTAACAAGCCAGGATGTTCTGTTTCAATCTGAACAATTGAAACCCCATCTTTCATCCCAAAATTCAGTCCTCACTGTAGAGGTATTATCTTTTCGCAGATTCTCTCCTTGTCCACTTTCGTAGTTAGTGTTTATCCGCTTTAATGTTTTTCAAAAATTAATCTGTAGAAGTTACTGGTTGAAAGTCATGGACTGGACGCTATTCGTCCTAGCTATGAAGCCAAACTAATGATATGCTCAGAAGATGAACTATTTGACGTAACCATTCCCTGCCAAGGTGTCTCTATAAATCAATGTTACATAATTTTAAAATATTTTATTGTTTATATAATTGAACTTAAAATATTTGTGCTTGTGTCTGAGAAGTAATTGCCCAACTTCTTAGTAGATCTAACTTTATCATTTGCATCAGTTGTTCCAGGATCAATACACCATCTTAATGCTAGACCAAAAGATTTTATGAAGCAGCTACTTCCTGGAAATGTTGTGCAAGAGCTTGAACTGGAGGTGATAAAAAATATTAAGACAGTGTATTTGTTGTCAATTACCAGATTTTGTTTATTAATCACATACAGATGTCATGCTTTCCTGGAACTCGACTTAGCAAGATTATTTCATCCCTTTTATTCTCTCTTTTCTTAATTAGTGATTCTTATATTTAGTATTTATTGGTTATATTTTTATTGTTTTTTTTAACATATCTAATCTGATGTTTTCTGATAGGTGTTTGATGTATATGGTAATCACGTTACAAAAAATTCAGAAATGTTGTTGAATGTGGATGGATTTTGTTTTCAACAGACAACAAACAGAATACAGGTGAGCCCTGCTACTGACCTTTTATTGATACTTTATAGTTTGTTTTCTCATTCATGTACGAACTAGTTAAAACAGTACCTGCATCTGCTAAAAGAATGTTGGCACTTTCATGAGGATGATAATACTGATAATACTGGTCCCGAAGGTGGTTGTGTCCTAACATACAACAAGAATGGTAATGGTAACTGGGACAAATACTAAGAGTAGTTCATCAGAATGCTGCATCTTTCTAGGTCAAATGGTTAACTACATGTTGAAGTTTTTAAAATTTCTACAAAGAACGCTATCATGTGTTTGAGGTGGTATTTCTTTGCTTCGTTTTGTCTGTCTTGTCATATGATATTTAAGAATCAAAATTTCGTAAATTGTCAGTAATTTACTTAGTATCTGTGTACTTTATTTGTACATGTATATCCGTATTAAATGTGTATGATACCAATATATGTATATGCATATCACTTTTACTCGGGCTTATTAACTTGCGTCAGCTTAACTCTCATATCGTTGATATGCAAGCCGGTCTTGGATATTTATTTAATTATTTATATGTTACACAGCACTTTATTTTTGTTTTGTGAATGAACTTTAAATATTATATAGGTGTTATTCTGATTTCGGGTTGATTTATGCAAAGCATTATATATGTGTGTGAATCTAGGTTTCAAGAAGCTAGCTTGTGCTTTCCTTTTGCTTTGCTGTTTTTGTTGTCTATGCTTCGTTTATTTTAGAAATGCTCGAGCAACCAGATTTGTTTTGTTCATTTATCATTTTTGTTAAGTACTGTTGTCTCTGCACAGGTGGATAATCGTGGGTGTATTGATCTTAGCGGTCTGTTGAAAGTTTCAACAGGTTATGGGGAAGCTGGTATGCTTAACCTCCTTTTTCCATCATTGATAAAGCATGTTTCAGTAAATCACTGGTATATTGTGTTCTATTTGCTGATCTCCTATGCGTCTTTGCTTAACTTTGTTGAATGTTAGCTAATCTTCTTTAGGGACAATCGTTCTGATATTCAGCTATTCCAATCATCAAACACACAAACACATCTGGTTTAAGTTTTCACTTTTTTGGTTTACATTTCTTTTTACGGGCTTAATGGTGGGTGAAGGTCCAAATATCACATCATGGGGATTTTTTTTCCTAAAATAATGTAACTGTAAAGAGAGACCCAGGATATGGGGGGTTATGCAGCGCTATGGTACTAATATTTATAATTGGTCTTTTTACTTTCTTACTTCCTCATCTGGTACACTTGCTAGATTTATCATTTCTCTTATAACTCATTCTTAGAGCATTTTCAATGGGGCTGGCTAAAATAATATAAAACACCGATTATGTAAAATGTAAAATTTGCTGACGTGTAAGGTGTTTTACTCAAATAGGGCTGGCTATAATGATAAGCTCTATCTAAAAAATAGCATGATAAATTGGTAGGTTGTTTAAAATTTACTAAATTCTTCCACCTGTTTCATATCTTATATTGGTTTGTGGCTTTAAAATCAATTTTTCTCGTCAATTTTTTGTTTTTTAACTAAACTATTGTATATATTCAATTTTTTTTCTTGTTTTGAGTTATTTTTTTTCTTACAAGTCATGCCATGCCGTGAACAATTAAATAAGTTATATACCAATGCAAACAAAATCCAAAATTTTAGGAACTACATTCGAATATGAGACTTTGAAGCTGCTCTGTAAATTTATTTGAGAGAATAAGATGCTACTGATCATCTTTTCATATCCTTTAGATTTTACTGTCAAATTTATCAAATTAAGCAACTGATGTTTGCATAATTTCAGTTCATGGTCTTTTTATCTACAGTGTCCCTTTCTGTCCTCGCAAAAAACAAAGTGTTTTTTAGTGAAAAGTCCCAAACTGAGCAAAGGATGATAAGAGTTGCAACTGAGGTCTGTAACTTGTCCATTACATCTTTACTATTCAGCTGAAGATATTCGGTTAAAAATTGCAGAAGATTTTTAACCTTACTTGATTTTTCTTGTCTTTCGTACTCAGATACCGGAGAATTGTTTAGCTGGTTCTCAACTGGAAAATGTTGTGTTTGAAATTGTCAACTCTGATGGTATTGTTGATGAAACTATAGATGATAACGAGAAATACGGCATGTCCCATACTCTAATGTTAAAGTCTGACTCAACGGATATAGATGATTCTGTGAGATACAGCTTCCATCATGGCTGCTGCACTGTCCGTGTTATTCCGCTTCCTCAGATAGAAGGAAGATTTTCTTTTCTTGCTGCACATTCTCGCTACCCGAAGCTCAACATGACCATAACGGTTGCAAATTATTTTTGCAAATTTGTTATCATAATCATGAATCCTATACTGATAGCCGGCGTCTTTTTGTAGGTGCTTGTAGAGAAAGCTCCTGAAATTGTGTATGACAGTAGACAGCCTCAGTTTACAGATGAAGATATTTTCTTCCTTGAAAACTCATCCGACCTAAAAACTCCAAAAGTTGAGAATGACAATAGATCGATAGTGCTGGTAAAAAGCCCAGACTCTGCCAAGGACATAGGAAACATAGTTGGAAACTTTTTTAATAAACAAAAGGTATAATGCTACATATTTACAGAGAGAGCGAGAGAATGAAAATGTGCATGAAACCTTTCTTCTAAATAAGAATGGAAAGTAAAAAGGAATGTGTAGTGATTGTATGAATGAGTGTTATATATCTCTTCAGTTGAGAATTGAGATGGTTCTAACCTTATGCTCATCGAAAAGCTTTAGCTAAGGAACCACGTGTGCATATGTTTTTTTAGATTATATTATAATAAATGGTGTAGCATATATCTGACTTCTACTATCTTTTCTGTGTCTGAGGTTTGCCTCTCTCTTTGCAGGAACTCAGGGACAAGGTTTTGGAGTACGCAACGTACATTGGAGAGCATGAAAAAAAACTTGAAACACTCCGTACCCAGCGGTTGGAATTTGAGAAAACCCTGTCCAAAATGCAAGGTTTAATTACCACAACTCCTACGTTGTTTTTTGGTTGGGCTGAATGAAATTGGGGAGGGAATGGAATGATTTTTTTAATTTTATTTTCTGTTTATATGGAAGGAGATTTGTACTTTATTATGGGTAAATGTTTGTAAGTTTCATTACTTCATTCATTCTATCCTAGAAGTGTAAATTAGAGGTCAAATTCACCAATTAAGGGAGTGACGGTTCATTTCCCTTGCGAAGTTCATCATAGAAAATTCTCTCCCTCATTTTGTTCACTTTTCAGTTCACGCATACATCTTTTCTTTCCCTTTAAATTTAGTTCAGAATTTTTATTCCATTTCTTCATCGTTCCATTCTCTCCCAGGAGACCTAGTCTCTCTCTCAATCTCTCTCAATCTCTCTCTCTCTCACTCCCTCTCTTTTTTACTTGCTTCATGATTTAGTTGTTTGTGCAATGATTTATCTATTCTCTGTTATTTATTTACATGATATAGAACCGTTAAACTAACTGATATTAGAAAATGACTGCTGCCTGATCCTTTCCTCAGCTTCACTGGATGCTATCCCTTCTGTTGAATCAAGTTATTCACCTGAAAAGGAGAGAATTCTGGAAGAGATTGAATTAATGGGTCACACAGCTGCTTCTGTTGTGTGCAAAATATTGAAGAACAAGAAAACTTGTGATATCTCGAAAGATATTATAGGCGTCGTTGCACTTCTTGGAAGTGTTGAAACCTATGAGCTTGGAAGGTCTCTTTCCACCATTAGAATTTCAGTTTGATGTACATGCAAAATGGAAGCCTGTGTATAACCTTCTCCGTTTACCTTGACACAGGATTCTGGCAGAGTTTCTGGGTGAGGAGCAAATGCTTGGAGTCGTGTGTAAATCTTATAAAGCGGCTTATAATCTTGAAACATGTGATGTAGATGGAAGTGTGAACTGTTCCACTGGTCTTCAAGCATTGGCATCTGAGTGTGGTATATCTTTGGATGGTCGTTATTCTGTTCTCTGTCTTGAAGATACAAGGTACCACTTGGATTGATTCAGTACTTTCTGTTTCCTGATTAGATTCTTCTTCCTCAATCATGAATTTTCCAGTTGTGGCCTGCTGATCATCAGTTTACTTATAGTAAAAGTGTCATTAGGACCGTGCTCAGCATTAAAAAAAACTGTCTTTAGAGAGAACTGTTTACTAAAAAAATCATGCTTATATTGTGAAGATCTTGATATGCAACGTGTTGTCCAACAGGCCCTATGATGGGGATTATAACCGTGGAGATCCCCAGAGGATGCTTCTGCTGCCCAATCCTACATTACCAAATGGAAATTCTCCACCAGGTTTTATAGGTTATGCAGTCAATATGATATATTTGGATGCCAATCACTTGTACACAAGGACTTCAGGAGGTAAAGGTCTTAGGGAGACCTTATTCTATCATCTTTTTGGTGAGGTCCAAGTTTATAAAACTAGGGAAACCATGAGAAAAGCATCAGAAAAATCTTGTATACAGCATGGTGCAGTTTCATTAGATGGAGGCATCATCAGAGGAAATGGAGTTATATCTCTAGGACGCGGGTAAGACAACTGTTTTACGAGTAGTTTCATGTGTATGTTTATGAGAAGGTTCAGTTTTGCCTTGCAGAAATCTTCCCCTTTTTCTGACTAATGTCAAAATTTATGTCACCATACCATTGTTTATGACTGTATAGTGCTTATGCTTTTTGTTTCTTCAGGAAACCCTCTATTCACTTTCCTGTTGTTGCATCGCAAACTCAGTATCATTGTTCACCCAACACGAATAACATGCGTATTCAACGCCTGATTGATTCAAAGAAATCCATGTTGCAAACTACCATTGACGAGCTAGACAAGGAAAGTGAAACATATGAGCAGAACATGAAAAAGTTCAAAAAATGCAGAGACAAGTATGCGAAATTCTTGGATGAGCAGGGTCCATTACTGCGATATTTCAATGGAATTGCATCGAACTCCCCAAGCTGATTATACTCATCTTCCTAGATTGTTTTTGCAGTGAAGTAAAATGCTCAATTTTTCTTGGAGTACATTGTTGAAAAATCATGCTTGTCCCAGGTGGTGAAATCATATATTTTGTACAGAATTTTAGTACTTGATTGATGGGCTGTTGCAATATATGAAGTTGGTGGTCTTGAAATTTAAATTGTAAACTACTTTCTAATTTAAATGTTCAAGTCATTTCTGAAAGAATGAACCCAAATTAGAAAATTAAATTAAAAATTACTTTTTAAAATCTACTTTATTAGTAATGTCAGTGATTAATCGGGATTAATCGCTAATTAATCGCTAGACGGCGGACCACCGAACTGATTAAGTAAAAATCGGTCAATTAATCGTTTTTTCAGAAAAACGGTCAAAAATCGGGTTAATTATTTAAAAATAGTAAAAAATAGTTAAAATTAAAAAAAATAATTAAAAATTTAAAAGGTAGAAACTTGATTAAACAATAGGAAAAAAATATTATTTTTGTACATATAATTATAATTTCAGATGCCTAAATCATAAATTCTCTTTATTTTTCCTCTTAAATTGATCTCTAATTGAAAAGTTAAACCTTCAAAATTTTATTTATTACAATTATATAACATTTTTAACATATTTGCATAAATATATGATAATAACATATGTTTAGTTGAAATAACGAAACAATTATATATATGAATATAATTGTATATATAAAATATTATTAAATTTATTCCGATTAATGATCCGATTAATCCCCGATTAGCCGATTAATCCCTAAACGATGCATTCACCGATTAACTCCGATTCCCATTTTTTATAACGCTGGTAGTGTGTGAAAGAATACACCCCAGAAAAGAAAAGAAAAAAGTGTGTAATGGGCTCTGTGCAGCCAAGGCCCAAGTGTGTGGAGTAGCCCACTTAGTAGAATGAAAAAATTCTTGGCCTTTTTTCTTTTCTAGAAAGGTTTTGGCATATTCTATGCAGAAAGAATGATGCAATATTATAAAATTATATTCCAAGTAGTTTACAATTAATTAGTAAATATATTATAAATGCTAAATAATCAAATAAAATTTTAAAAAGATTTGGACAAGATATTATAATTAATTTTATAAAGCTTTTTCTGGGTTCTCATTCAATTTTACTATTTGGCTAATAACCGAATTTGAATCTTTCTTACTATGGATAGTTCATTTTTCCATTTATTTCAATTTTTTTACTTTTTTGAATTAAAATGCTTCAAAAAGTTAAAATTAAAAGGTCTCAAAATAAAATAAAATAATATTAAAATATAGACTGTTCTGTCAAGCACCGAAAAACATTACTGCTCAGTGTAGTAAACCCCCCGTACGTTACACTCTCAAACCTCCTTCATTTGTCAACAATTTCTACCTGGGAATCCTCTCCTAGGTGAGTTCTTTTGCCCGGAAATTGACTTGTCGGAACAAAAATTAGCTGCAAGAATCATGAAAAATCACTCTGATAACGAGCAGGTATATACATTTTGCAATGTTTTGATTTTTGTACATGAATTACATGTTTTCTGTACTATATAGTAGTTTTATACTATAAAGTTTTGATCTTTATTGGTAATCTTGATTTTTTTAATGATTTGTATGTATCAGTGGTTGTTAGTGTTGTGTGTTTGCTGAAATTTGATTCTTTATGTGTTTTTGAATGCGAATAACATGTTTCATTGTATCAAATACAGGTTTTGTGCTATAAAGCTTTGATCTTTATTGGTAATTTCGGGTTTTTTGTGATTTGAATGTTTCAGTTGTTTTTAGTTATATATGTGTTTGCTGAAACTTGGGTGATTTGATTCTTTATGTGTTTTTGTATGTGAATTGCATGTTTTATTGTATCAAATAGAGGTTTTGTGCTATAAAGATTTGATATTTATTGGTAATTTCGGGTTTTGTGATTTGTATGTTTAAGTGGTTTTTGATATATGTGTGTTTGGTGAAACTTAGGTGATTTGGTTCTTTATGTGTTTTTGTAGGTAAATTACATGTTTTCTTGTATCAAATAGTGGTTTTGTGCTATCAAGCTTTGATCTTTATCGGTAATAAACGGGTTTTGTGATTTGAATGTATCAGTGGTTGTTAGTGATATATGTGTTTCATGAAACTTGGGTAGATTTGATTCTTTATGAGTTTTTGGTATGTGAATAACATTTTTTCTTGTATCAAACAGTGGTTTTATGCTATAAAGCTTTATTCTTTATTGGCAGTTTCGGGTTTTTTGTTATTTTGTATTTATCCCTGGTTGTTAGTATATATGTTTGCTGATTTCTTGGTTGTTCAATTCAGAAATTTGGGTAGAGTTGATTGGTAGTGATATCAAGTGATCTATGTTTGCTTAGTGAAATTGGGAGAGGGCTTTTACTCAAATGAAGCTAGACATACCATTAAGTTTCCACATGTATGCAAGGGTAACCCTACTCCAGCTGTTTTCTTGAAGACCCTAGTAAGACTGTAACTGAGGGGATTTTTAGCGAATATATATGAACTTTATGAAGCTATTATTACGAAGTTTTGAGTTTAACACTGAACATTTACTTTATTGGAACAAGAATTAGTTGTAAAAACCATGTATAATCACTCTAATAATAAGAAGGCTTTGATCTTTATTGGTAATTTTGGATTTGTTGTGGTTTGTATGTATTTCTGGTTGTTAGTGATATGTATTTGCTGAAGATTGGGTATATTTCGATTCTTTATGTCTTTCTGCATATGGTCAACATGTCTTTTTTGTACAGAACAGTGGTTTTATGCTATAAAGCTTTGATCTTTATTGTTAATTTAAGATTTTTTATGATATGTGTGTATCAGTGGTTGTTAGTGATATATGTTTTCTTGATTCTTGGTTTTCAAATTCAGAACTAGAGTTGATCCTTTTTGTGTTGTATGTGAATTACATGTTTTCTTGTAAACAGTTGTTTTATGGTATAAAGCTTTGATTTTTATTGGTAATTTCAGGGTTTTTTTTTTGTTATTTGTACGTATCAGTTGTTGTTAGTGATGTGTTTGCTGATTATTTGTTTGACAATCAGAAACTTGGGTAGATTTGGTTCTTAACTTGTGTTTGCATATGAATTACATGTTTTCTTAAATCAAACATTGATTTTATGCTATATTTGAGCTTTATTGGTTAATGGAATTTTTTGCTGTTTGTATTGTTATGTATCAGTGGTTGTCAGTGATATGTGTTTGCTGATTTCTTGGTTGTCAAATTTAGATCTTGGGTAGAGTTGATTGGTAGTGATATCTAATAATTTATGTTTGCTTTGTGAAAATGGGAGAGGGCTTTTACTCCAATGAAGCCGTACAAACCATAGGAGGGTAAAGGGTAACCCTACTTGGGTTGTCTCCTACTCTCCGTGAAGACCTTAGTCAGAGAAGGGATTTTTAGCGATTGTATGTGAGCTTCCTGAAGGTCATTTATAGGAAGATTTGAGTTTGACAATGTACATATAATTTACTTAAAGGTGCCATTATATGCACACAGTTAGATATGTCTTCTTTAATTTTAATAAATAACGGATGAATTGACCGTTGGATTTGCAAGGAAAGCTAGGGTTTGATGTCGCCTCATCACCGTCACACTTATGTATTAGGTGGTTAACGTGTCTTGCAAGCTAGGGTGTAAGTTTACAAATACTTTTCTACCTGCTAGGCTACAATTTAAACAATCACTCTAGTAGTGAGCAGGTAAATAATTTTCCTTTTCTGTTTCGATTCTCGTTTTTGTATATGAATTACATGTTTTCTTGTATCAGACAGTTTTACGCTATTAAAGCTTTGATCTATTGGCATTTTAAGATTTTCTGTGGTTTGTGTGTATCGCCGGTTTTTAGTGATATGTTTGCTGATTTCTTGAGTGGCTTATTAAGAAACTTGGGTAAATTTGAGTCCTTATGTGTTTTTTTGTATGCGAGTTGCATGTTTTTTGTATCAAACAGTTATTCTATGCTATAAAGCTTTGATCTTTATTGGTAATTTCGGGGATTTTGTGATTCGTATTTATCAGTGATTGTTATTGATATGTGTTTGCTTGTTTCTTGGTAATCAAATTCAGAAATTTGGGTAGAGTCGATTGGTACTGATATTGAATGATTTATGTTCGCTTTGTGAAATTGGGAGTGGGCTTTTACCCAAATGAAGCCATGCAAACCGTAGATGCTAAAAAGTATGCAAGGGTAACACTTCTCGGACTGTTTCCTTGAAGAACTTAGTTAGAGAGTGGAATTTTAACGATTTTATATGAACTTTATGAACGTTTACTTTTTTAAAAGGGTTACTATATATGCGCACAGCCAGATAGGTCTTCTTTAGTTTTTAATAGATAATGGATGTATTGACCGTTGGATTTGTAAATGGAAAGCTAGTGTTTGTTGTCAAGTGATGAATTATGAGGCACGTAGTTGGGCGTGCCTAATAATGTAGCCTGTGGATTGCAGATGGGACACCTTAACTTGGTATTAGGACACCTCATCACGGTTACTTTCATATATTAGGTGGTTAACATGTCTTGTACGCTAGGGTGTAAATCTAAAAGTTATTTTCTACCTGCTAGGCTACAATGTGATGTGCCATGTCATTTTGACAAGTTTCCAGTAATATCACATTTGATTGACATTTCACTAGTGACATTGTTCTGTGTAACATTTGCTTTTTTCAAGACTTCAACTTTAAAACACAGCTCTTTTTTTACTTTTGACTGGTACTTTTTCCTTTTCAATGCATTATGCTTAATGATGTGTGTCCTGTTTCTATTATTGGTGTGGTCAATTTAGGTGTGTGCTTGCATTTGCATGCATCTGATTGGTATGAATTTTTTGCGTCTGCCTGTCTGTGAGAACAACTTGTTTACCTTGCCGCTTAACAAATAAACCTGATGGAAGGAGTTCCGGACTGCCGGAACGCCTCTGCTAGGTTTTCTTCTGAAAAAATAGCCAAAATGCTGGATTATCTCAATTTGAGCCTTCAATGATGGTATTGCATCTTCCTATTAAATATTTGACTAAATAGTTGATCATTTTTTTTTACAGCAGATATATTCCTCAGCTGCCCAAAATTCATCACCATTGGTACTTGTGGATCAGGATGGTTATGATATTACTGTAAAGAGTGAACAGGAAAATGGGACACTCTCACAGGCAAAAACAGTTGTTAATGCTGCTACTAAGGTTATGACAAATATCAGTGTTCAATATGCTATCTTCAAGTATCATTGTATATGTATGTGTACTTTTGTCTTTGTTATTGATAAATACGTGCTCTGTTATGTTCAATATTGCAGAAATTGCAGGAGGCTTTGAAAGAGGAAGGTCTAGTACTCAAGAAACATGAAGACAATATTAAGTTTTTAAAGACACAGGAAAACTGTTTAAATGACACCATTCTAGATCTGCAAGGTATGGTGTACTACCATTTACCAAGTTTCAGTGTCAGCACGAGATTAACTCTCTTCAATATCATAGTACGAAGTACGAACGCTCAGAAAATAAGAAGTCGGAATTTTTCGCCTAATGCTCAAAAATATCATGTCACAAATCTTGGAGGTTTATCAAGAGTATATAATTAACAAAAGAAAATTGATTTATTATCTACTTTCCTCTAATAGGAAGAGAGAATGCATAGCATACCACATTGCATATCTAGAACTCTAATCATAAATACTACTTTTATATAGATATTTCCATTAATATAAAAACTTATTTCTAATCTTTGTGATACTCACCATGATTCTTTAAGCATAATTCTTGACATCTCATTACGAATAGTAAAATTAAGTATTTCTTTTTTTGAAAATGACATTAAGTACAACTCTATTTCTATGTCTACAACAAAGTTTCCCTGACCAAAGAGATCGATTTTGGAAACTAAATCTTTACAGCTTATATGTAAAGCTTGGTTTTGCAGTATAATAAACTTAAACTGGCCCGGTTATTGTTTTTGCATAACCTCCAAAAAATGTACTTCTCAGTTACTCTTGGCAAGTATCATTCTTCAAATAGACCTATGACGGAAAGTGGGAACCTTTCCCAGAACGAGAGCGAGTTAGAGAATATTCAACAGATTCTGAAGCACACAAATTCAGCAGCTGGGATTGTGTATCAGCTGAAGACTCGCCACAGTACTCGGGGTTCTCAACATCCACTAACGAAGGGTATTCTTGGGATTGTTGCAACCCTTGGGAAGGTGGATGATGATAATATCAGCAGGTAAGAATGATATTTAAGTTTATGCCGTTGATATTTCATTTGTAAACCTTGTACTCCGTTTCTTGTATTCAACCAAGTTCTATGGGTTTTAAGTTGTTCTGATTTCCACAGCAATTAAAGGTTCCTACTTCATAGTTGTGTCGAGTAATATATTCTGTTGATCTGATCAGAATGACTACTAATGTCAGGCATGATCAAGATATCCTACTTAATGCTCAATGTTTTCCTTTAGTCAATTAAAGTGGCTCCCTTGTCTGATTTCATCTAGTGAGCATGTCCAATGGTTGTGCTAAAATAGATGGAGCTATTGCTATAATTTAGCACCAAAAAGTGGTTTTTGGTGCTTAAATAGCACCATGTCTTTAATGCATTGTTCTAAATCTTGTTCTAAAATAGATATACACTCATGCTTTTAGTTAGGTAGAAAAAAATGATGTCCCTACTTTATCCATTTCCCTCACATTTTTCAATTTTAGATGAGGTGGCAATTATAGCCCCATCTATCTTTTGTTCTATATATAGAACAAATTATAACATTGTGCTTGGAGTGACAAATTTTAGTTTTTGTTCTATAATATAGATATAGAACAAGATATAGCACACCATTGGACTTGCCCTAACAAAAAAAGAAAGTCATTTATTGTAAAATGGGGAAAATTATAATAGATTTAAATGTAATAATTTTTTTCCCATATATGATGTTGGTATGTACTTATGGTGATTAGTTTGGATTGGATCATAATGGTGCATGGACTGATAGGTTAATATTCTTGATGTGCCTCTCCCCTCACACCCCTACTCCAACACCCAATCCTGAAACTCCTTTCTCTTTATGAAGAGAATATTTGCGAGAGGTAGAACAATCTTGGGAAGCTATTTGAACAGACTAAGTACATTATTGTAGATAATTTGCATTAGCAATGGGCAAATAGGAACAATTCAACATTCTACACTGATCTTACGTGATACCAAACATGGTCTACTGAAGTTGTATGAGACTTCCACTTTTAATTTAGTAGTTGCATATTGACATGTTGATATTTTTTATTAAAATTTCAAAGTTTAAACTACAGTATAAACTTTTCTGTGCTAGCTGTCTCTCGAGGTACGTGGGGACGGAAAATATGCTGGCAGTTGTTTGCAAGACTCTTGACAGTGTTAAAGCTATTGAGTCATATGATAAAGAAGGCTTAGTAAATAAGAATTCTGGCATTCATGGACTTGGAACGTCTATCGGACAAGCTATACATGGACGATTTCGTGTCATTTGTCTTGAATGTCTTAGGTACACGATTTTTTCTCTTATATGACCCTAGACCATGTTTCTTTTATTCTTGTTTCTATACTCTCTCTCATCATTCATGTATCATGTATGCCTGCAGTCCATATGTTGGTGCGTTTATAACTAATGACCCACAAGGAAGGCTTGATATTCAAAAACCAAGATTACCAGATGGAGAAGTTCCACATGGCTTCATTGATTATGCTGTGAATATGATCTACATTGACAGGGAAAACTTATTCTTTGTCACACATGATGGCCATGGCCTTAGAGAGACCCTGTTTTATCATCTGTTCTCACGCGTGCATGTTTACCAAACGAAGGAAGATATGATGCAGGCTGTTTCCTTGATAACCGATGGAGCCCTATCTTTGGATGGTGGAATAATAATGAGGCCTGGAGTCTACGGCTTGGGCATTGTGTAAGCTCATTTGACTTTTATATCACTTTTTTTCACCGAGTGTGCAAGAGCTCTATGTCACTTTTTTAAATAACTGAGTAGGCAAGAGCTCTATGTCACTTGTTTTAATAACCGAGTTCCTTTGAAGTTGAAAAAATCATATCTATTCTTGGCTTACAATTTCTTTTTACCAAGTAAACAAACCACAGGTTTTTGAGTTTGTGGAGAATTACAACTAAATTAGCTTGTAAAGTTTATCTTTGCATTGCAGTATGGCTAAATTCCTTTTTTCTCTTTGGAAACCTATCTTTGTGCCAAATTTGTAAGCATAATTGAATCTCTAATATAATTTTCATAATTTCATGTAAATTTGATAGAACAAAGGTTTTGTTATGGAAAAGAACATAAAAAAGTAGTTAGTACTAGATATTAGTAGATAAACAAAATGTGTGCATCGCCCAGCTACAAGCTTTCTCGTACAGTTGTACTGTGATGGATTTTAGAGCTAGGATATCGTTCTTCAGTGACCATTTAAAGTTGACTTGTATATGCCTTGTTGATTTTTTTTTTTTTAATTTTAAGTGGAAGACCAGAGACCATCAACACAGTTCGTTCTTTAACATGAAACTAATTCTTGTTATGTTTTCGGTCGACATGCTAAATATATGTTTAATTTTTTATGCTTATGTGGTTTCCTTTGTGCTTTTTATTTCTTCAAGGGAAGAAGCAGATGTAAAATTCCTGAAAACCTCTGGACCACCATGTCTAACTGCCGACTACTCTGCGATTGAAGACCAGATAAAGAAGAAAGAATGGGAAAAGGAAGGGATATTGGATGACCTGAAGAGAGAGCAAGTACTTTTAAAGCAGGCTAAAGCCACCTTCGATGCCAAGAGGGAAGAGCTTATCCAGTTCCTAGCACAGAGTCAGGTAATGCTCTTCAATGAACTAGTACTACTAGTAGTTCTGTCTGGGTTCAAGACTGTGTTGAACTCTGTCCGAGTAGCAATAGTCCCTGTCACAAAAATAACAGTGCAAGAACTACGCTGGGCTCGGAAAAGCTGTTTGTGTCATTGATTTTCATTTTAAACATAAATTTAACAATATTTCAGTTTTGCATGCTAGACTAGACCAATGCGAGTCATTACTGTGTAACAATGCGAGAACTATATTGGGCCAGGAAAAGCTGAATGTGTCGCAAATTCTATTTCAAATATATATATTTAACAGTATTTGAATTTTGCATGCTACAATGTGAGTCATAATTGTGTGTAAATTGCTTGATAAGTTTGTGGAAAATCTCCTTTTTGGACATGGATTATTAATTATTTAATATAGTGTTTATCCTCGACCTAAAATGTTCTTGGATACCAAATAAATGATTTACTATGCTCACTTATTACTTAATATCTATTATGACAAAGAAAATTAAGCTTTATTCAAGTAAAACCTGTGTTCCTTAAACATGCTGATATTAAGATTTTTCTCTGCAGGCTGTCGGCATTTTCCTGAGTGTTCTGCAAAGCAGAATTTTTCAAAACATTGTATCTATATAGTTGAATGTGATCAAATCTAATCTGCTTTTGTTCCGCATATATCATTTTCTGTGAAGGACTCATTGTATTGAAGAAGATAGAACGATCAAACTGTAAAAAGAGAAAATGAAATGAATAAAAGTTTCTTATATACAGAACTGCTAGAGGGAAAGTTTTTTTTTTTTTTTGCTAAGCGCTAGAGGGAAAGTTGGTTATAACTAACTTTCACTCTTGTTTGTTTGACCATTTGACTAACTATTTCACTAATACTATCTATATACTAATTTTATAACTTAACGTCTGAACTAGTATTCCCAATAGCATATTGATTTGACTACTTTCTGTACACTTGTGGTTTTAAATTTACTTTATGTATGAGAAGAAGTTTGTGTTTGTAACAAATTTTGATGTGATTACCAGAGTCCAGCAGCTCGAGATGGATCGATACTGGGGTTCCAGATAAAATCAGAAGTAAAAAATGAAACCAGTTCAGGAAATTAAGGGTACTACTGCATATACCCGCTTCTGGCAACTGTGGTTGGTTGGTCCTTTGCCTGCTGTGATGGAATTGCAAAGTTTTTCCATATGAACTGTGGGGACTGGTTTAAAAGTTTCATTTACTTTCAAAAGTTTCATTTAGTTTCACCAGAGAAAACTTTATACAGCAAGAAATGTTTGAACATCTAGTAGTATTGTTTTCTTTATTTCGACTCTTGAGCCTATGGTATGCATTTGATGCTGCAAATTGAGGAAACAAACTTGTAGGATTAGTCGTACAATGCATATCATCAATTGGTTTTCGCATTATATCTTTGCTCTTTGACCTTTGTCTTTGAAATATGTACCTTCTTTCATCATAACTGCCTTGGTTCTAAGATTCCTGTTGAAAGACTTTGTGTTTTTCATTAGTACATGTGTAAATTTCAGATTGTTCTTGTGCAGACGGTGGTATGGTAGTTCTTTTCGGTTGTTCATTAGAAACCGTCTCCTCCACATTTTCCCTTTCTTTTCCCACCTCATTCCATTTCACCCAGTCGTCTGCAAGACTGCAACACTAGTGTTGGAATTCCCGTTGATGTTCGCATGAAAATGTGTTAGATTTACGAGATTTATTTTTGCTCAATAGCTTTTCGATTAGCAGCATGCTAATTTTCCCAGTTTTCAGTTTTTGTGACGGGGAACTGGGAAAAAGAAGCATACTGTCACTTCGTTGTCCCTTCATCCTTTTCCCTTGATTGTCCATCAACTTTAATTTTAGGCTTTAGGCTTAACGACCTTTGAACTCTTAAAATTTAAGAAATTATACCCATCAATTCTAAAATTTTCAAATCGTATCTTTTAGCTGCTGAAATATTTATAAAAGTTCAATTAACCTTTTTTTCTATTTTTCTTCCGATAATATCATTGCATGATATATACATTTTAATCCTTAAAGAATTAATTTTGTACTCTTTAACCCTTTTGCGTTTATATGTAATGTATATTAATCCTTTACTGATATAAAATTTTGTTGATTATATTTTCGGAGATAGAATCAACTCTTTTGAACGATATTACATAAACCTCTAAATCTTCAATATGATGGTAGTCAAAACACTATTGATTATCATATTTTCGCAAAAAAGAATTTAGAAATAAAGTGATGGAACTCGAAAACTGCATAATGAAATCAATAGATTAGTTAATGAATCAGAGGCACAAAAAATTGATATGAGACACAAGTAGCAGGACATGCTAACACGGTGGTTAGAAGCAAAAAAATAAAGTGCATATATGAAAAAAGCAAACCAAAACTTGGATTAGGTCGTTGAAGTTTAAAAAATTTAGCAAGAGGTAACACGCCCTAATAGTCATATTTCTGCTATTCATAATGACAGGGAGAAAAGAAGATTAGAAGTTGTCTTAGAAATATAGTACATATATATATGAGACACAAGTAGCAGGACATGCTAACAACACGGTAGTTAGAAGCAGAAAAATAAAGTGCATATATGAAAAAAGCAAACCAAAACTTGGATTAGGCCGCTGAAGTTTAAAAAATTCGGCAAGAGGTAACACACCCTAGTAGCCATATTTGTGCTCATGATGGCAGGGAGAAAAGAGAATTAGAAGGTGTCTTGAAAATACATATTTTACATGCAAACAATGACAACCTGCAGCAACTTTTCAATAAATTCGTGGTAAATTAGAATTGTTTGAAAAGAAGCTTAGTATGATTAGATGGAATATGATTAATACATCTTACAAAGATGGAATATGGAACTGTGTTACAAAAAATCTTACAAAGCTCCCTCGTTTAAGTCTAGGGCTGTAAACGAACAGAGCTGAGCCGAGTTTTGTCTGAATCGAACCGAGTTTGATTTTTTTTAAAAACGAACCGAGTCGAGCCGAGCTTTCTAATCGAACGAAAAGTGATGTTCAAGATCGGTTCGTTAATAAACGAGCCGAACACGAGTTTGTTCACGAACATTTCGAGTCGAGACGAACACAAACCGAACTCAAGTCGAGTCGAGTTGTTCACTTATAGTTCGTACTTTTATACTCAACCAAATCCAATTTTTAAAATTACATACTTGATTTACAGTCTCACACCTAAAATTACATCTTAAGAATACACGATTATATGTTTGAATTTCAATAGTAAAAGTTAATTTATTTTCTTCTAATAATCATATTAGGTTAATATTTATATTTATTAGTAATCAAACCTTACTCACTTCACCTAATAACAATAGTTAAAATAAAATAATTTTATCACTAACTTAGAGCGTCTTTATCCTGTCTCTTAACTTGAAATTTGAGGAGGTTTACAACTTTTTTTTCCTCCAAGATACTCTTATTAACCTTAAATTCACTAAAAGTCTTATCTTTCTCCTCAATTTTAAGAGGTACGAGCCACTTTTAAATAATATTATATAATAAAAAATTAATAAGACAAACTCTCTTTCTCTATCCACTTTTTTTGTAATTTTATAAATGTAACTTATAAATTTTAATAATGAAAAAACTAATTTGGATCGGATATAAAGAGTTTAATTTTTGGTAGTACGTTGATGTTATACCTTTTAGATATAACAAATACAATTCCCTAATCAACCACATAATAACTAAAATAGATCGTAATTAAGTTTTATTCAACATATTCAAATTGTTAAGGATATTATGAAATTCACAAATTTATAATTAGTTAAACGAATCGAGCCGAGTTTAACGAGTTCGAGCCGAGTTCGAGTCCAACAGGTGTAAATCTCGGCTCGAGCTCATTTACTAACCGAACACATTTTCATGTTTAAGCTCGTATTCATTTAGTAAACGAACCAAGCCGAGCTCGAGTTTTGTTACAAAAAATCTTACAAAGCTTCCTCGTTTAAGTCTTTTTGCATACTTTAAGGGGGTTAAGAGGTCTTTTTACATAGTTCAAGGGTTAAGAGATATATATCATGCGAGAGTATTATCGGAAGAAAAATATGAAAAAAGGTTAATTGAACTTTAATGGTACTTAAGGGCTAAAAAATACGGTTTAAAATATTTAAAATTGATTGATATATATCATTAAACTTTAAGACTTAAAAAGTCATAAAGCCATAATTTTAACAACAATGCGTGGAGACTGAAGAACCATAACACTGCACTACTTTATAAGATATCGTAGATGAAACTAGAACACTTATTTTGCCGAAAATATGTGAAGCTTATATGAGTTTTTGAAAGATTTGGTATATGCGAACAATGTTCCGTGTTTCTGAAATTTGATAAATATCTGGAAGATAAATTTTGCTTATAAGCAACTATAACGTCCAATTTTAAAAATTAAGGAAATATCCTTCTAAGAGCATCTACAATGACGTTAGTTAAAATGATTGACTAAAATGATATTGTTGAAATATAGCATAAGATCCATTTGTGGCCTTCCTCTAACACCTTAAGGTTTTAGATGAGCTGGTTACTCAACATGGTATCAGAGCTCTGGTCGGCGGAGGTCACAAGTTCGACTCTCTGCCACCCCCAATATTCTCACAATTTATGAGGGACACGAAGGCAAATTAATGCCCCAAAGATGGGCGTCCGTGATCCACTCTTCAACCCAAAAATGGGCTTTCGAGTGAGGGGGAGTGTTGAAATATAGC
This sequence comes from Heracleum sosnowskyi, assembly GCA_030848705.1. Lineage (NCBI taxonomy): Eukaryota > Viridiplantae > Streptophyta > Magnoliopsida > Apiales > Apiaceae > Heracleum > Heracleum sosnowskyi. The sequence goes on from CM061237.1 coordinate 20,252,779, forward strand.
ATAAGATCCATTTGGGGCCTTCCTCTAACACCTTAAGGTTTTAGATGAGCTGGTTACTCAACAGATATAAAATACTGATTATGTAAAATTTGCTGAATCTGTAAAGTGTTTTACTTTAATGGAGTTGACTATAATGATTGATTATATTTTAAAAATGATATGTTATTATTATTTCAAGTTGTTAAAAATAGAATATATTATCTCAATATGGTAATCGATGATGTGGAGTTTCACTACAAGTCCCTAGAGGTTTGACAAATATAGTCAGAGGTTGGTTATAATTTTAGCTAACTTACCATTGGGCTTTGGATGATTGGAGATGCTCTAAACCCTGAAGATGAAAAATAGTTAAATTATTCTAGGTCGCGCTTAATTTACTACTAGAGGTACAAAATTAGATATTTCTCATTTACAAATAAACAATACTACGCATTTTTAGTCTCAACTCTCTCGTAATTTTAGTAGTACTATTTAATAATGCACGCATATTGACATCTGAAAATATTAGGTAACTAGTTGAGAAAGCCGCGCTTCGCGGCGGCGTTTTTAATTTTTTAAAAAATTCTACTAATACAATTACAATAATTACTCATTTCTCCCTAATAAGCCGTTCTCCTATAAAACACGGTTTCCTTGTTAAAATCGAAATTCCATAGTTAATATATTGAATACTTATCCTATATATTACTCCATTTGTTAACCTACAAATTTGAATCATTCTCCTTTTATAAATTGGAACACCTATTATACTTCAAATATAACTTTTATTTATGTGTCTTCCCTTTAAATTCGAATTGTTATCCTTTATATTAGAACATCTTTTCTACTTCTAATATGTTAAATGATATTTTTAAAAATTACAACAATTATTCATTCCTCCCGATAAGTCGTACTCCCATTAAACACGTTTCCCTCGTTAAGATCGAAATCCTAATTTTAACCTTTAATATTTGTCTTATATATTAATTTTCATGTTAACATACTTCTTTCTAATGAGCCCCTCTCTCGTTGAAAAAACACTTATATAAATTCGCAGTCCTGTAATAGAACTTTTAACTATGTTTTACAAACACTTATTCTACTTCCAATATAACTTTTCATTGTATGTATTTCTCAGAAATTTGAACTCTTCTACTTCATAAATTCGAAAACCTGTTATACTTCAAATAGAACTTTAATTATATGTTTAACCTATAAATTTGAAATATTCTTCTTTATAAATTCGAATACCTAATTATACTTCAAATATAACTTTTTATTTATATATCTTTCTTATATATTCGAACTCTTCTCCTCTATAATTTTGAACAACACATATTCTAGATCTAATATGTTAAAGGCTATTTTTTTTTATTAAGTAGTATTTACAATTATAATAAAAATTAGAAAATAGGTTTATAGATATGTTTAATGATCGAATGTATAGAATTGAAGTAGCATAGAAAAACACAAAAAGAAAAAAAAAGTTGACCATCACAACTGTTGCTAAAAAAAAGGTCTAAAACAAATTAAAAAATTAGATTGGATAATGTCAATTTACTAACCGGTAGTTATAGTGCGTGTTTGGGGTATCACAAAAAAGTTGACTTATAAAGTAAGTGTTATATAAGTGATAAGTTGATGAATTGTTATAAGTTATACGGGTGTTTGGATAAATTTACTTATAAGTTAGTGAATAATTTGCTAAATTAAATTTGAAAAAATAATTTTTAAAATACAATGATTTCAACACTTGTATTTTAAATTAAAAAAAATATTTAAAAACACAAATGTAAAAATATAAAATATTAGAAAAATAAAGAAATCAAAGAATAAGTTGATAAGTTAAGTAAAATGTTGGTGATTTCTAACATTCAACTTATCAATTTATAAGTTATAAGTTATCAAATAAGCTGAGTACACAAACACCCCTCATAAGCTCTTAAACTCTTATCAACTTATAATGTATAAATGATAGTAACCAAACAGGCCCCTAGTAGTACCAGATGAAACTTGCAATTAGATTCGTAGCCCGTAGGTGCGGTCCTGCGGATCATCAACATACATCCAATTTGGTTTCTATTATGCTTCCTGCCTCAAGAAGAAAAAATAAATGAAGACTTATTACAATCTAAACAAAGAATAATTGTCAAATTTAAAAATAATCGTAACATTGAAAAGATATTTATACTATTATATTAAAGACGAAACATTGAAAGTTTTGTAGTCTGGTCATGAAAGTTTTTGTAGTCTGGTCACTCCATTCATAGTCGTTAAATATTTTTGATCAAATCGATGAGAACCATTAGATAAAATATTAAAATTATTATATAGAATATCTTTTCTATTTTTCCTAACTAAAATATCTCATTTTCCAAAAATATCGCAGACAGTTTCATTTAATAAAATAACATAATAAGGTTATAATTGCTAATAACTAACCCATTACCATTTTTAGCCAAAGTGTATATTCTTTTTTATATTTTCTAACTAAAATTTCTACTTTTCTATTTTTCCTAAATAAAACCTCTCATTTTCTAAAAATATCACGAACAGTTCTATTTAATAAAATAAAATAATATTATTATAATTATTAATGACTAACCGATTAGCTTTTTTTTCAAAACGTATATTCTTTTTATATTTTTATATATCACGGGCTATTCCATTAAGTAGCATAAAATACTAATATTATAAATCTATCTCTCTATCTATACTATATTATTAAAGACGAAACATTGAAAGTTTTGGTACCTGTTTTTTGATACGGTACTTACCTTATTTAATTGTTTATTTAATTATTATAAAAATTATTATAATCAGTTACCCTTTCAGTTAAAATACATTACCATTTTTTTGTAAAAAAATCACGGGCAAAATCACGGGCAATTTCCTTTTCAGCTAAAACATGTTACTTTTTCTATTTCTCTTACTAAAATCCTTCATTTCCCAAGTATATCACGAGTAAACCCTTACTTATTTATTTTAAAACCTATTTTAATACTTTTAATTGACAACTTTTAATTGGCAATTACCTTCCCCTCTTTTTCTAGAAAAATCACGGGCAATTACCTTTTTTAGCTAAAACATGTTATATTTTCAATTTTCCTTGCTAAAATCCCCCCTTTTCCAAATATATCACGGGCAAACCCTTACTTATTTACTTTAAAATTTATTTTAATACTTTTAATTGACAAAAAAAACACTAAAACATGTTACCTTTTCTATTTTTCTTATTAAAACCCCTCTTTTTTCAAAAATATCACGGACAAATCATTACTTTTAAATTTTAAAATTCAACGAAAACATGTTACTTTCTATTTTTCTTACTAAAATCCCTCTTTTTCCAAAATATCACGGGCAAACCGTTACTTATTTATTTTAAAATCCATTTTAATACTTTTAATTATTTAAAAATGTGTGCCTACTTATTTTTTTAATAAATGCAATTAATAAAATATAAAATATAAATAATAAAATTAACAATTATTAAAAACAATCTGTGCATCGCATAGGTTTTAAGCTATATTATTAAAGACGAAACATTAAAAATTTGGTAGTCGGACGGACGGACGGTCGGTACTTAGTGATTTTACTTAATTACCCTTACTTATTTTATTTTTTAAACTATCACTAAATAATAACATTATTTATAACCAATTACCTTTTCAGCTAAAATACATTACTTTTTTTATTTTTTTTTCTAACAAAATCCTCTATTTTTCTAAAAAAACACGGGCGATTATCTTTTTTAACAAAGCATGTTACTCTTTCTATTTTTTCTTACTAAAACCCCTCATTTTCCAAAAATATCACGGGAAACCTTAATTATTTATTTTAAAACCTATTTAATACTTTTAATTATGAACACTCTTTTAGCTGAAACGTGTTATTTTTTCTATTTTTTTCATTTTCTAAAGAAATTATTATAAAATAATAACATTTTTATAACCAACTAATACATTGCCTTTTCTATTTTTTTTTTAACAAAATCCTCTCTTTTTCTAAAAAAATCACGGGCAATTACCTTTTTCAACTAAAACGTGTTACTCTTTCTATTTTTCCTTATTAAAACCCCTCATTTTCCAAAAATATCTCGGGCAAAATCCTTACTTATTCATTTTGAAATCTATTTAAATACTTTTAATTACGGGCACTTACCTTTTCAGCTAAAACATGTTACTTTTTCCATTTTTCGTTACTAAGACCCCTCCTTTTCCAAAAATATCACGGGCAAACAGTTATTAATTTATTTTAAAATATATTTTAATACTTTTAATTATTTTAAAAAGTTTAACACGTCTACTTATTTTTTTTAGCAAATGTAAATTAATATAATATTAAAACATAAATAATAAAAATAATTATTATTAATAACAATCCGTGCATCGCACGAGTTTTAAGCTAGTAAAATTATAAAACTAAAACATGCAGATATTATCGTATTTTGTGATTCGAAACTCTTTTTATAGAAACAGAAAAGTAGTCCATAAAATTTAGAGCAACTACAGACATGAAAATAATTGTAAATCTAGCTATGTAAATTCATTCATGCAAAAAGGAAAAAAAAGTGAAGGTTGAGAATTAAAATAATAACAATGAAACACCGCAAAGTGACGTAAATAATGTGGTAGCCTTTTTCCCTGCAAAGTGCAAACTTACACTACCATTTCCTCTGTAAATTGGACATCTTAAACATGTATATATTGTTAGGCCGAATACACAATATATAATCAAGTATGTATGAGAATAACAATCAAGAACACAGGTTTGTAAATCAACAAACTGAATTATATTAAATAATTCTCTCTTAGTGATGTTAATGAATCACAAAGAGCTACTAGGTTACAAGAATAATATATTCAATGTTCGCGTCCCTTCTAGGGATAACCTATCTGTGTTTATATAGTACACAGCTACTTACAATCCATCTCTAATTGATATTCCTATAAATTAGCTATACAATTATTATCAATTAAGGATTGCTTCAGTCTTCTGTCCAGTCTCCTTAGCTGTATCAATATATTCTGCTTCTTTCCATCTTCAGAATATATTGCTTCTAGAATCTTTATCTTTGCACCGACAGCCAAGTCAACTATCACCACGTCAGTCTTTATCAAACTCTGACTGACTTCTATTTAAACTCTTCACCCAGTCAGGCTTTATCAAACTCTGACTGGCTTCTATATAAACTCTGATATGTACCTGTTACTTAAACACTGATGAACAAACGTCAGCAATTATATCTAACAATCTCCCCCAACTTGTTCATGATAAAAATGTACAAGTTAAAAAGATAATTGATGATGTCAAAACATATAACAAATGCAGTGTTTAAAATATGTCAGAGTTTAATTTTAAAACAGAGTTTAAATTTAACTTAGAATAGAAAACATAAAAACTTACAGTCAGACTTTATTTGATTTCTTGAATATCAGGCACTGTCCTGAGATAGTCCGTAAGTAATCTTCTCTCAGCTCTTTCCAGTTCAGCAATCATAATCTCCTTCAGTTCTTTATACTCTGGATCTCCTTCACCAGTTTGATATATGGCAGCCCTCAGAGAATAAATACTGTTTTTCCTCATTTCATTTCCGAGTTTTATATAATATGATTTGTCTGACTCCAAATTGAATTCCAAGACTTTGATACCCAGTGCTGTCTTGAACTTGGCACTATTTCTTTTCATCTCAACAATCTTTCCATAAGCATCTCTGTACTTAGGAATGTATGCACTAGAAACACCACCTCCAAGAAGCACTTTAGATTTCATCATTCTGTCTTTTATGACAAGAGCAGCATCATGAGTACTTTTGTTTTTGATTTTGAGAAGGTATAAAACATACTCAAGCTCTTCCCATAGCTTCAATTGAATATCAGCTTCTCCTACTCTGTATACTCTTCCATCAGACATGAAGTATAACATAACCTCTTTCTTCAAACCCCTGTGATAGACCATCTGAACAGATTCTAGTTTATCAAGGCTCTCTTGAGATACCCCAATACCAGCTTCTGCCAGTGAAGTTTGATCTAAAGATCTGTTGTTTATTCTCTTCTCCCTATGTGAACCTAAACCAGACTTATCAAAAGATTCTTTTCCAAGTACAGTCCTGGTTTGAGAAAAGTCCACAGGTTGAAGTGTCAGAGTTTCAGAAAGTGCAGGTCTTAAGAAACCTTTGAGTTGTGGAGCTAGCTGAGTTTGTACAACTTGAGCTTTGTCAGAGGTTGTCATAACTTTAGTAGAAACATCAACATGAGCAGCGTCAGAGGTTGATTTACTTATTCTTGATTCAACTTGAGCAATGTCAGAGGTTGAATAATTCTTCTTAGGTAACTGTCCTTCTTCTACCAGTATACCCTTTCCTTTATCAGTATTTGCAATTACAGGCCTCCTGGTGTATTGTATACTCTGTTGAGTATTTTCCTTGATAGAAATTCCAGTTTCTTTCTTTCTAGGAGCCTTTACTGATTTCTTCTTATAATTTCCAGAAGCAACTTTCTTCTTATGTTCTTCTGCTAGCATTTGTTCTTCTGCTTGAATATCTTCAACAGTAGCATCTTCACCATGTTCAGCTAGAAACAACTGAGTTGCAACTTCTTCATCAGTAATTGGAGATTGAGAAGAAAGAAGTAAACTTCTTACTCTTGAAAAAGACTGCCCTCCAGTGTTTATTCCTTTTCCAGCATTAGCCTAAGCATCAGAGTTTGACCTCCTCCCTTGCTCTTGAACATTCTTTTTCCTTTGTTCTTTATCTTTTGCACCACCATCAGTGGTATCATCCTTCCGAGTCAGAGTTTGAGAGCTCTTGCATTTGTCTTTAGATACTCTCTCCCCCTTTTTGACATCATCAGAAATCAATACTGATGTGAGCAGTTCCAAGGAATTAGCAATTGCATCCAGCTTATTTGACATTGCAGCTTGATTCTCTTCAACTTTTGACAATCTGGAGTTAAAAGCCTTCTGTTCTTTACACAAAGAGATATATAGAGATTTATCCTTTTGCAGTGTAAGTTCCCTTGCAGCTATGTCATTCCTTAGACCATCAATAACCTTGTCAGTACCATCAAAACGATTATTTAATGATTTGACTTGGACTATTGTAGCTTTGAGATGAGTTAAAAGTTCAGGATTTTGAATCTCCTTTGAAGACTTGGTCACAAAATTAGCAGCTCTTTCATCAGAAAAGATAGTTTCTCTGCTTGACCAATTGGAGAAATACATATCCTGGAAATGAGCATCTGTAGCGCGTTGAGCAGAAATTCTTTGAGAATTGTCAACAGAGTTTGCAGAAGAATCAGCATTAGAAGAATCATGAACATCTTCTTCAGCATCATCTTGTGCTCCCTCATGAAGATCAGAGTTTACAATAACATTTTCTGCAGCTTCTTCAACATTCTCTGCAGTAACTTCAACTTTTTCTGCTACAGCTTCATCTTTCTCAGCATCTCCTTCTATTGCTGGAACAACTTCTTCTATTATCATTTGCTTCTCAGCATTTTCAACAATCTGCTCAAAAGAGACAGATTTTGCTGCCTGATCAACCTCTTCACCAACTTCAATAACTTGATTAGTGACAGAGAGAATCTCTGTATGAGTTGTCATTGACTCTTCAAGTACCAGAGTGGCTTGATCAGCTGCCACATCCTCAGTGTCACAAACACTGACAACAGGATGTGCTTCAACAATGGTATCCATTTCAAGATCAGTATTTAAATCTTGTTTCTCAAAAATTTCAGCCTCTTCTTCAGCATTTTCCAAGACAGACACAGAGGCTGCTTCAAGATTCTCATTAGCCTCCTGAACAATAATCTCAGGAGCTTCAGCTTCCATAAAAACCCTGTCCTCAGCATCAGCATTTACAACAAGCTCCTCAGCAATAATTTCAGGAGCTTCATGCTGGACAGCTTCAGGAATCTCAATTTCAAGATCTTCAACAGCAGTTGAAGAGATATTCTCAGCACCAAACAACTGTGCTACTACCAATCGTCGTTTTCTCTGATGAAGAGTTTCTTCATCAGTTTCAGTCTCTTCATCAACAATAGCAGACTTTGCCCTATTAGCTCTTCTTTTCTTCATTCTTTTCTTCTGAGGCATATCATCAGCATTTGATGCCCCAGCTTCAGCGTTTATCCTGACAGACTTAACAGCCCTCTCTTTAGATTTCTGTGACCTTTGTGGTTGAGACACAGAAGGTCCAGCTTCAGAGTTTGCTAGCTGTTGTTGTTGTAAGTTATCCAGGAATTGTTGCACAGACTCAGGTAGCAACAAAACACCAACATCTCCTTTCTTGTTATCTTTATTGGTTAGATCAGAGAATATGCGTTTATGTAATTTAAAACAGGGAATCACATCATTCTCATCTATCTCTACGTCAGAAACACATTCAGAGAATATCAATTGACAAAATCTTGCAAAATAGACGACACCTCTGTTTTCATTCATTTTCTCACCTATATTATTTAGAACTAGCCTAGCAACATCAAAATTACCTCCATAAAGAAGAGAAAACCCGATTTGCAGACTATCCGTGGGAATAGCATCCCAGTTCGTGCATTTCTTGCCGAACGCCCTTGTTATGCAGTCGAAAAAGAAACTCCATTCCTTTCGCAAGAGCGGTCGCTTCAACTGACCAAGCTTTGTCAGTGGCCCAGAGTATCCTATTTCCCTCATCATTCGAACTAACTCAGAATCTCCAACAGAGATTATGAAAGCATTAAAGTCTTCAAGGCCCAGGGCATCACGAACAGTTGTAGGAGTAACTACAAACTCTTCTCCTTGAAATTCAAAGATAATAGATGGAGACCCAGACTCTCCTCCATTGTCATAAGTACCTGTCTGCCAAAAAGATCTGATTTGAGATGCAGACAGCTTCAACGGTGCTGTGAGAGCAGTGCCGATATCAGAGTTTGTCAAGAAACTCTGAATCAAATGAAACGCCTCCGGTGCGTTCTCATTTGCTAAAGGAGCTGAGTAATTGTTAGGAACAAATTCTAACCCAGAAGCAATAAACATTGTTGTAGCCATTAGAACAGTTTAGAAGAAAGCAAACAGAGAATAGATTGTATGCCGTGAAAGTGTTTGAGACAATGTGTGTAAGTAAAAGCTTATGAAAAGTTGAGGTGTGTAAAAGAGTGAACCGTTTATGTGTAGTATATTTAAATAATAACTGTGAAGATTAAAACTCAAACGTTTTAATCATTACTACACACAGCAGGCGTCTTTGAAAAGTGTGTGAGTGGGACAGGTGTCAAACGTGTATACGCTGACAGCTGTATGTAACAACTTTCAATACACATGCGTAGTAAAAATAGCCATTATTACCGCTTATCACATTGTTCAAAACACTCAACCTTTCTCTCTCTGTTTAATACAAATATGAATCGTTTGTTATCATACTCCTTTGAATTTCAAAACAATTGTCTAATCTCAAAATTATAAAATGTCTGAAACAAAGAAATCATTTTAACCATCAGAGATTAAAACAAAGTTACCTCGGCGTATTTCACACAATACATCAGTGTTTACCATTTGTCCTTCTTTGTCAATAAACTCTTTTCTCAATCTGTACAGGTGTGAATAATTGTGTGTGCAATAGCAGAGTTTACCGAAATCAATATTTAGATCATCTCAAAGTGCATAAAATCCACAAACTAAAGCAGTAAAAACTGGTTGCCTAAACTCTCATGTATAAAATAAAATCTGATTTTATATCTAAACTCTGTAATACTGATATCCTTTCATTTGGATACATCTTTTATTTTTCACCCCCTTTATATATATATTTTTATATATATATATATATATATATATATATATATATATATTTTAATTAAATTTTTATTTTTCCAGTAATCAGTGGTTGGCACTAGTCACCAAAAATCAAAGATTTTAGCCCTTATTTCATACAATAAGTTCCTGGATCTTCCTAGGCACAACATGATCTCAAAGGAATTTGTGCTCTTTTTGGCATCTTTTGATTTGAGGGTGAATTATTTGCAATTAATAATCAGAGTTTAGACTTTTCATCAGTTAATACAATTAATTTATGAGAGAAAATGCAAACAGCTAATACAGACTCAGTGTATAGGATCAATAAACTAAGAGATGCTATAAATATAGAGACAGTATCATGTTGTGTTAACTTACTGCACATATTTGAGATCAGAATCTATATAACTCTTAAGGATTCATAATTACTTACTGAGAATTATGCCTCATACAAATTTCTTCATTGGTCCATATGTTTCAGACAAAATTACAATCAGAGTATAGCATTAGACTCTTATTATCAGAGTATGACCAACACTTTATGACTAACAGAGTTTAGCAGCAGAGTTTACTTTCAGAGTTTATGATACTGGTACTCATAATAGTTAATACATGCAAGGAATCATGAGCATAAAAAAAATCAAACATGTATAGTTTTTGAGTCTAACCCGTATCTCTAGTCGAAACCAGAGATCATTCCAAGTTCATTTACCAATCTTGTAAAAGTAGCTTCACTCAAAGGTTTGGTGAAGATATCTGCAAGTTGTTGGTCTGTAGACACAAAATGAAGCTCAATGTTTCCTTCTTCCACATGTTCTCTGATAAAATGATACCTTATGCTGATGTGCTTGGTCATGGAGTGCTGTACTGGATTACCTGTCATAGCAATAGCACTTTGGTTATCACAGAAAATAGGTATTTTAGAGTACCTCAAACCATAATCCAGCAACTGATTCTTCATCCATAGAATCTGTGCACAACAGCTACCAACAGCTATATACTCTGCTTCTGCAGTGGATGTGGAAATAGACTTTTGTTTCTTGCTATACCAAGAAACCAATCTGTCACCTAAGAATTGACAGCTTCCACTTGTACTTTTTCTGTCTATCTTACAGCCTGCAAAATCTGCATCAGAGTAACCAATTAGCTTAAACTCTGATTCTCTAGGATACCACAAACCCAAGGTTATGGTTCCTTTGAGATATTTGAAGATCCTTTTTACAGCTGTTAGATGAGGCTCTCTGGGATCTGCTTGAAATCTTGCACAAAGACATGTTGCATACATGATATCAGGTCTACTTGCAGTAAGATACAGTAAAGACCCTATCATTCCTCTGTAGTTTGTCATATCTACTGAGGCTCCTGTGTCTTTGTCTAGCTTTGTTGCTGTAGCCATGGGAGTTGTAGCAGATGAACTATCAAGCATACCAAATTTCTTGAGAAGATTTCTAGTATATTTTGCTTGATTGATAAAAATACCATCATCTGTTTGCTTGACCTGTAAGCCTAGAAAATAACTAAGCTCTCCCATCATGCTCATTTGATACCTGGATTGCATAAGCTTTGCAAACTTCTTACAAAGTTTGTCATTAGTAGATCCAAAGATAATATCATCTACATAAATTTGAACTAAAAGCAAATCATCACCAGAATTGAAATAAAACAAGGTTTTATCAATTGTACCTCTTGTGAACCCACTTTCTAAAAGAAATTGAGCAAGAGTTTCATACCATGCTCTTGGTGCTTGCTTTAGTCCATATAATGCCTTGTCAAGCCTGTAGACATAATCTGGATGCTTGGGATCTACAAATCCTGGTGGTTGTTCAACAAACACTTCTTCTTCAAGATTCCCATTGAGAAAAGCACTCTTTACATCCATCTGAAAGACTTTAAACTTCTTTTTAGTGCAGCATAGGCCAGAAAAATTCTTATGGCTTCCAATCTTGCAACTGGAGCAAAGGTTTCATCATAGTCAATCCCTTCCTGTTGTGAATAACCTTTAGCCACAAGTCTAGCCTTGTTTCTTGTAATCACACCTTCACTGTCAGTCTTGTTTCTGAAAACCCACTTTGTACCTACTATTGATCTATTCTTTGGTCTAGGTACAAGTGTCCAGACTTCATTTCTTTCAAATTCATTTAACTCTTCTTGCATTGCTGTAATCCAATTAGCATCTTGAAGAGCTTCCTCCACTTTCTTTGGTTCTGTTTGAGACAAGAAAGCATGATACAGACACTCATTATTTGTTGCACTTCTAGTTCTCACACTAGCATCAGGATCTCCAATTATGAGATTAGGTGTGTGTGCCTGTGTCCACTTTCTTGCTGTTGGTAAGTGGTTTCTTGCATCATTATTGGATCCTCCCCTTGATCCATGCTCTCCTGATTCATATGTTGACTTTCTGCAGTATCTGAGGCTCCCCCTGAATTGGATGGCTCAGAGTTTGAACTGTCAGAGTTTGAATCAGTTTCCTCAACTGACTCACTTGCTGTGTCTTGTTGAGCTTCTTCACGCTCCCCCTCAACTGGTTCTCCATTTTGTTCAATTTGAGAATATTCAGTTTCTCCAGTATTTACCAGTAGAGGTTCAGAGTATGCTTCGTCAGAGTTTGTCAGAACCGCTTCATCAGAGTTTGTCGGTACTGCTTCATCAGAGTTTACATCATCAGAGAATAAACCTTCATTTTCAAAACGCAGTTGATCATATCCATCTAAGTCATCAAGTCCAGTTATTTTCTTGTCATCAAATGACACATGTATGGATTCCATGATCACTTTAGTTCTCAGATTGTAGACTCTGAATGCTTTTGTTGACAATGGATAGCCAACAAAGATTCCTTCATCAGCTTTTAACTCGAACTTGGTCAACTGTTCAGGATGAGTCTTCAACACAAAGCATTTGCATCCAAATATATGAAAATATTTCAAATTTGGCTTCTTATTTTTCACCATCTCATATGGTGTTTTCCCATGCTTGTTGATCAGTGTAGCATTTTGAGTAAAACAAGCAGTTTGAACAGCTTCTGCCCAGAAATAAGTTGGTAATTTTGCTTCTTCAAGCATAGTTCTGGCTGCTTCAATTAAAGTTCTGTTCTTCCTTTCAACTACACCATTTTGCTGTGGAGTTCCAGGTGCAGAAAATTCTTGTTTCACTCCTCTTTCCTTGCAGAAAGCTTCCATGATTGAGTTTCTGAATTCAGTTCCATTATCACTCCTTATAACTTTGACTTTGTGCTGTGATCCTTTCTTATTAGCTCATTTATGTTGTTCAAATTGAGATGAGAGAGCTTCTTATGCCAATTCCAACTCTCTTCATTTGACATTCTTGCAGTCAGACACACTGTTTTTCCATCAGAGTTTGTTACCAAACTTGCTTCATAAATGTTGTTGCGCCTGTGTCCAACTAGAACAACTTTTCCAGTAGATTTACTGATAACTTCACAGTATTCAGTATGAAAATCTACATGGTTTCCTCTGTCACAGATTTGACTCACAGATAGCAGATTATGCTTGAGTCCTGAGACTAGAGCTACATTCGTGATGATGACACTTCCAAGATTAATATTGCCATATCCCAGAGTGTGTCCTATGTTGCCATCTCCATAGGAAACCTTTGGGTCAGCCTTCTCCTTAAAGTCTGATAGCAGGGCTTTATTTCCAGTCATGTGTCCTGAGCATCCACTGTCCAAGATAAGTGTGCTCTCTTTTATACCCTGCAATCACAAACAAACACTAAGTGTTAGTTTTAAGGACCCAGACTTGCTTGGATCCTTTGTCTTTCTTAACAGTGTTAGTTTTTGCAGCGGAATTACTATCAACAGAGTTTAAACTAACATTGTCAGACTTTACACTTGCAGAGTTTGCTCTAACCCACTTCAGATTGGGTTTTAGCTCATAATAGTTGTGATAAATAGCATGATAACTCTTGCAAGTATAAATGGAATGCCAAGTGCTCCCACAGTGTGTGCATAAAGTCTGTGGTCTAACCCTAACATAATCATTCTTTACTCCTGATGTAGAAGGTAAAGAATTGATATTTTTATTCTTTGTGCAGTAATTAGCAAGATGATTAGAACTACCACAATTATAACATGTTTTCCTTGGAGCAGCACCAGTAGGCAAATGATTATTTCTTTTATTTATGCCTATCTTTCCATTCCTATTCTTCTTGGACCCTTTTGGTTTCATGGCAGATTTTACCTCTTTGAGCTTATGATTGAACTGTTTTCCTGTCATCAAACCAACATTAACCTGTTTTTCACAAGTTTTTACTGGCTTTCTAACAGCTTCTCTTTCCATAAGTTTTTCTGTTATAATATTTTCCTGTCTTTCACAGGCTTCATCTGATTCCATATCAGCTTCTCTTATTACAACAGATTTTAACTTATTGGCTTCTGGAACAAATATCACAGGTTTAAGTTGTGGTTTAACCTTAACCTTGTCTTTAAACCTAAGTTCATCATTTTCACAATAGCCTAAACCTACAGAATCTGCCTGAAACACTTGATGAGTGTCTCTTCCAGAATCTGTCCAAGTCTTGATTATTTTTCTTTCTTTTTCTAGATCAGATTCTAATTGCTTATATCTTTTCAGCAACTCCTGTTCTACATAAACAGCATCATCTCTTTCTTTTTGAATCTGCTTCATCTTTTCAAGTTCTCCTTCAAGAAACTTGTTTCTATCTTTAAGACTAAGATTCTCAGCTTTAATTCTCTCATTCTCTAAAGTCTGATCCCTATAGCTAACATGTACGCTTTTCAGATATACTCTTAACTAAGATATATTATCAGTATCATAAGCATAAGTAGTTAGGGGTACCTTATTTTCAGATGATTCAGTCTCATCTCTGACAGTTGCCATTAGAGCATAATTTTCTCCATCATCAGAGTCTGAAGTATCCGTCCAGTCTTTGCCTTTAGAGATGAGTGCTTTCTCAGATTTGCCTTTCTTGCACTCTGGGGCATAGTGACCCATCTCCTTACACTTGTAGCACTGGATTTCAGATTTATCCTTCTTGCCAGACTTGGTCTCCCTTCCATCAGACTTTCTAAAACTTTTCCTTTCAGAGTTTGAATCTTTCCTTGAGAATCTCTTTCCTTTCTTAAAGTTCTTGAATCCCATCTTCTTGAAGGTTTTCACCATCAATTCAGCCATTTGCATCATCTGTTCTTCATCATCCTCAGAGTCAGAAGCTTCATCAGAGTTTGAGTCATCATCAGAGTTTGATGACTCACTTTCAGATTTAATAACTAAAGCCTTTCCCTTGGCTTTCTTCCTTGATGATTCCTTCTTAATGGGCTTCTCCTCAACTTTGAGAGCAACATATTTTGTCTTTTTGCTCAATCTTCTATTCCTTTGTTCTATCTCCAGTTCATGAGTTTTCAACAAACCATAGATTTCATCAAGATCTGTATCAGCAAGCTCATAATTATCTCTTATTGTGGTTGTCTTTAAATCCCACTTTTCAGGTAGAGATAACAAAAACTTGAGATTAGACTCTTCAAGCTCATATTCTTTATCAACCAGAGACAGATCATTCAATAGTTTGCAAAATCTGTCATAAGTCTCAGTCAAGGTTTCATTAGTTCTTGAATCAAAGTGCTCATACTCCTGTGTGAATATTGTCTTTCTGTTCTTCTTAATAGCACCTGTTCCCTGGCATCTGACTTCTAAAGCATCCCATATCTCTTTGGCAGTCTTGCAGCCAATTACTCTGTTAGACATAACATTATCTAAAGCACTGTGGAGAAGATGTCTAACCTTTGCATCTTTTGCAATTGATGAGATGTCCTCAGGAGTCATATCTTTCTTTTCCTTTGGAACAGTCTTTTGTTCTTGAGCATCAACAACAGGGGACAATTTAGTCGGCATATGAGGACCATCATAGATTCTGTCAAGGTATTCTGGATCTGTAGCCTCCAGAAACATGGTCATCTTCACCTTCCAAATCGGATACTCTACTGGCCTGAGAATTGGAACCCTGATTGTTTCATATCGACTCACAGAATTGGGCTTAACCTGTTCAGCCTTAGGAGCAGTTTGATTTTCTTCAGACATGATTATTACTGTGTTTGAATCGTAAAACTGTATATATTAAACAGCCTTGGCTCTGATACCAATTGTTAGGCCGAATACACAATATATAATCAAGTATGTATGAGAATAACAATCAAGAACACAGGTTTGTAAATCAACAAACTGAATTATATTAAATAATTCTCTCTTAGTGATGTTAATGAATCACAAAGAGCTACTAGGTTACAAGAATAATATATTCAATGTTCGCGTCCCTTCTAGGGATAACCTATCTGTGTTTATATAGTACACAGCTACTTACAATCCATCTCTAATTGATATTCCTATAAATTAGCTATACAATTATTATCAATTAAGGATTGCTTCAGTCTTCTGTCCAGTCTCCTTAGCTGTATCAATATATTCTGCTTCTTTCCATCTTCAGAATATATTGCTTCTAGAATCTTTATCTTTGCACCGACAGCCAAGTCAACTATCACCACGTCAGTCTTTATCAAACTCTGACTGACTTCTATTTAAACTCTTCACCCAGTCAGGCTTTATCAAACTCTGACTGGCTTCTATATAAACTCTGATATGTACCTGTTACTTAAACACTGATGAACAAACGTCAGCAATTATATCTAACATATATTTAATTCTATTTTGTACAATTTTTTGATATTAATTCGAATTCTTATCCTTTATAAATTCGAACATCTATTCTACTAGTGTTAAAAGTATACATCTTTTATATTAATTCGAGTTATTCTCCTTTATAAATTCGAACACGTATTCTACTTCTAATATGTTAAAAGATTTTTTTCTCTTTTATAAATTTGAACACCTATTCTACTTCTAATATGTTTAAAAGTATACGTCTTTTATATTAATTCGAACTCTTATCCTATATAAATTCGAACACCTATTCTACTTCTAATATGTTAAATGATATTTTTGATTTATTAGTATTTTAAATTCTAAAATTCTACAAAATTATTAAAATAGATTGAGACGATCTTAGAGGCGCCACCTCACCTCCAGTGTATCCTCCTTTATATATATATATTGATGGTCAAAATTAGCATAATTTTTAAATTTGATGGTCAAAATACTACATTTTAAAAATCTGGCAAAAAATATCAGCGAAATATGCTTTTCTCAACTGGGTATCTCGAGATACGCTTTTTAAAACGGGGTATTTGACTCAATTTTTTTTGAAATACGCTTTCTAAAACTGGGTATTCTGAAATACGCATATATCTATTCTGGGACCGGGTATTTCACCCAAATTTTTGAAATTTTGTCTTTTTCCGTAAAAATTCATATTTCACCAAAAAATAAAGAATTAACATTTTTTGAGATGCCCACTCCAAGAATGGGTATTTGGTTGGTAAAAATGACCGAAAATTAAAAATGGGTATTTTTGTTAATTAATCTTAAAAAATGTGGTATTTTTGTCATTATTTCGAAAATATTTACCACAGTGATATATTTTGTTTCTCAAATGTGTGATTCCACGATGCTTTTGAATCTATTATTTTTTATTCGATGACAAATTGAATTATTAAACTTCCGGATTCTGAAATTCTTTTGAACAAGAATACCATCTTGAAATCACCAGTAATAATCATGAATAATACTAGAGACCCAAAATAAATAAAAAAAGTTACAAAATACACGTTTATAACAATTTTATATAACAATTTTTTGGACCTCAATCGTTACTCAATAATCATTATTGATAAACAAAATATGCATGTTACATTAAATTCTTCGATATAGGCATCTTGACTTAAAGAGTTTGATGCTATCAGTATTGTAAAAAGCGGGAATCAGAGTTAATCGGTGAAGGCACCGTCCACGGATTAATCGGGTAATCAGGGATTAATCAGAATGATTAATCGGAATAAATTTAATAATATTTTTTATATACAATTATAAAATTGTTTCGTTATTTCAACTAAACATATGTTATTATCATATATTTATGCAAATATGTTAAAAATGTTATATAATTGTAATAAATAAAATTTTGAAGATTTAACTTTTAAATTAGAGATCAATTTAAGAGGAAAACTTAAGAGAATTTACGATTTAGTCATCTAAAATTATAATTATATGTACAAAAATAATGTTTTTTTCCTATTGTTTAATCAAGTTTCTGCCTTTTAATTTTAACTATTTTTTACGATTTTTTAATAATTAGCCCGATTTTTGATCGATTAATCCGATTTTTGACCGATTCAGCCGATTTTGATCATTTTTATGAAAAAAAAGATTAATGGACCGATTTTCATTTAATCAGTTTGGTGACCCGCCGTCTAACGATTAATCCCGATTAATCGCCGATTTTTAGAACACTACTACCGGTCACCCTCGTATAATAATTACATTTTCATATGAATGAATGATGGTATAAAAGTAAATATAGTGAATTTTTTAGATTTACAAAATTGTACTTAATTTTTGTACACGGAACTTTTACTCCCTCCGTTACTTTAAGTTTTTAATATTTGGAAGATAGGTTCGGCACATATTTTAAGTTTGTATAGTTTCATAACTTATTTTTTTAAAAAAAATTTCTTGAATAAAAGTTTAAATATTAAATTTTTATTCATAATTTTTTTTTAAATAATTTATGAAAATAAATTTTTTTAAAAATTTTAAAATGCGTGCCGAGCCCTATCTTTAAATATTAAGAACTAAAATGACGGAGGAAGTATAATTTAAGCAATTTTTGAGAATTACATTTAAAATATTTTTTTCGTACTTAAATGTCTCGTACTTTAATTTGATTAATAATTAAATAGATATACATTTCTCGTATTTCTACGAGATAACTTAGTAAAAAATTACTAATATTTACAGTTAAACCTCAATTAAGTAAAAATTAATAAAATAATAACTTTTTCTGATCCCCAAAACTGTTACAATTTACAAGAGGTTTAATTGGCCGACACACCTCAAAATTATCATTTACCCGAGTATATTGGGCGTGTTTGTGTACTCAACTTATTTGATAACTTATAATTTATAAATTGATAAGTTAAATGTTAGAATTCACCAACATTTTACTTAACTTATCAACTTATTATTTGATTTCTTTATTTTTTAATACTTTATATTTTTATCTTTGTGTTTTTAAATATTTTTTTAATTTAAAATGCAAATGTTGAAATCATTGTATTTAATAATTATTTTTTCAAATTTAATTTAGCAAACTCTTAACTAACTTATAAGTAAATTTATCCAAACACCCGTATAACTTATAAGAATCTATCAACTTATCACTTATAAAGCACTTACTTATTATTTTAAGCTATAAATCAACTTTTTTGTGATACCCCAAACACGCCCATTATCCGTAATCAAGATCGACAAACTTACTAGTTACATTAAAAAGTGAAATCCATAGTCATAAAACCATAGAAAAAACAATTCTTTTCAATAAAAATAATCGACCCTTCGATAAACTTAAGATTATTGCTTATGATTTAAAATTATTTAAAATAATAAATATAAAGTAAAAATTATCTATTTAAATAATTTTATATTATAACTAATTTATGAGTTATTCAAAATATTAAAATAAAAATAAATTTAATAAATACTTTATTTAAATAATAATATTAATTTTTATTAAATAAAATCACTTGAATAAAATAAATAATTCAAAAATAACTCATACCAAGTACCAACTTCTATTTTAAATTATTTTTTTAATTTTAAAATTTTTCGAACTTATTACCCAAACTCTACTTTTTCTTCTTAAACTTTAAGTCAATGGCTTTGTGTGATTGCCGAAGCTCTAAACTAATGTGTCAGTGTGATAATCAAGAACTTTGTTGGGTCATCATAAAAAAACACGAGGAAAATCAATAATTTTACTGCTTATTATAATGACCCTTTTGAAGTTTTGCAGCCTGTAGTGATTATTAGAAAGATGGGGAAGAAGGGTTTGCTCAGGGTCAAAATTGGAAACTTCCCAAGTGGCTTATGAAGTTTAAGGGCTGTGTTTAAACTTGATTTGGGCAAGAAAGAGGTATAAAAATGCTATCTTTAAGCTTGTTTTGTTGATTTCTTTGTTTTTGTTTTATGTTGTTTGGTTTGAATAAGAATTCTATGCTTTTCTTGGATGATTCTGATGAGTGGGATTGGATGATTGTTGTTGGAAGTTTGTGTAATTAGGAGTAGAAAGTAAGGAGCTTTCTTTGGGAAACTAATTCGAATGGAATTTTCGTGTTTTTAGGTGGTTTTGTTGATCGTATTTGTCAGTCTTTTAGGTTTTACGATTGTGTGTTTGTAAATTACAATTAATTAGTAAAGAAAGTTACAATAAGAAAGAGGGATTGAGAATAGATGTATATAGAGAAGCGCAAATTTAAAGCGGTGAATGTTCTCTTGGTTCTTTGTTGTTTTTTTTGCAAAGCATCTTTGCTGGTTTTTGAAAGATGATATACTGAGTGCAATCGGTGTAACTTTAGAGAATGCAAATACTTGTCCTCCCTATGATAAGAAATGGCCTGGTATAGTGTCAAGTAAGTAGTACAGCTTAAATTACTTGAGTAGCCTAAGTAAGCTCCTTAACTCGCACCAATTCTAACTCAAATAGCTGTAACTCCGATCCCCACAATTCACCGTTATGAAACTGTCACTGTAGTTGAATTGGTTAATCTTTTTTCGTTTGTGGTTTTTTTCCAAGTTAATTATACTTGAACCTTTATTCTACATTTATTTTTAATATTTTTTTAAATGTTGTTGTATTCCTCCAATTTTGGTACATGAAATATTTGAAATTCTTCTTAATTATTGTCATAATTTATATATATCACAGTAATATTGTCATAACACGTAAATGTTTTCTCTTGTCATTTATTACGCTTGAAGCTCCTTAGCAACTATATAACTTATATTGTCATATGTTGTCATAACATGATAATTATATGAAAATATAAATAAATAAAGAGACCAA
The DNA here is from genome assembly GCA_030848705.1 of Heracleum sosnowskyi. Lineage (NCBI taxonomy): Eukaryota > Viridiplantae > Streptophyta > Magnoliopsida > Apiales > Apiaceae > Heracleum > Heracleum sosnowskyi. The sequence continues at coordinate 20,273,515 of CM061237.1, forward strand.
AAACATGATGGTTTTAGATTAACGAGTATAAGTAGGTACTATAAAAGTTGTATGTTGGTAAAATGATGCAGAACATGTATCTATATTAGTTTGCCTTTATTTCCTGTTATTATATAGGAATAAAGTTGATAGTAATATTGTTTTTTTTACAGCAATCTTCCATTTGGTTTTTTGTCCTCACCTCTGCATCCTATCAACTCTAATTATAAACTTGTCCTAAACCTTGCCCTATCAACTAGGTTTATATAACCTTGTGTGGAACAAAAACTCTAAAGAGTACTAAACCATCTCCCTAACTCATTATGACTGTATATGTTCACACACAATCTTGTTCCTACAGTTGACCTCTCTCACGATGTGTTTAACCAGCACAATCTTAACAAAATGCTCTCTCATTATGATTGCAACACTAACCTTGTGTTTTCGTAACTGCATATCTTTTCATTCTTCCTTTGCCTTAATTGTCAATATTGTAATGTTGTTTTTCCTTCATTACCTTTGAGACTTCCAGTATTAATGCATATCTTATTGTTGTAATTAATGATTTTTGAGTCGGTGTAAATCCTGTGATATTGAGGTGTATATTAGACTTGATGCAGAGGAAGATATTTGGGATGTAGCAGGGTGATTTAAAGGCTGGTATCGAGGGATATATTTTAGAGAGATTTAGAGATTGATATCAGGGGTTTGCTGGATGATTTGTAGATCTAATTAGCTATGCTATAACTATAGTTGCAAGAAATTCTTTGAAAGAACATGTTTACTCAGAATCAAGATGCTTAGACTAGCAAATTCTTTGTAAAAATATGTTTACTCAAACTTCATGATGTTTTTCTATATTTTGTCATGGTATGGAGCCAGTTCTCTTTGTCTAGCTTCAAATTAAAGTACTCACGTGATATATATTTTTTCAACTTGATCTTTTGTTTCTTTTAAAAGTATGGCTTTAGAAAAATTAGTTCACTTGTTTTATTTGATGGCAACTGGCAAGAACTTCTTGCTGGTGTGTGTGGGTTTAGATCCTTTTCAAGGGAAAAAGAATTTATGGGGGCATATTGCGGGATAGTTCCTTGTTGAGTTTAGATCCTTGTCAAGGGCAAAAGGATTTACGGGGGCACATTGAGGGTAGTTCCTGCACCTGGCAACAAAGATAAAGAGAAATATACACAATGGGATGTGAATGATGTCCATATTATGTCCTGGATCCTTAGAAGTATGAAACTCTTCGTGCTACACATTCTTAAGCCTTAAAAGACCAACAATGAAACATAGGGTTACTTGCAATTCCGGGAGGAGTCCGTAGTTAGGTTGGGTGCTGGTTACACCTTTGGAATACCCGAGGGAATGAATAAATTTTACAACGAATATTTCAAGAAGAAATTGAGTTGGGGCGACTCAGTGAAGCAAGTACGTCAATCCAAGAATTATATTCTTTTTTTGAGAAAATATGGGCTTAGTACATAGATTTTGTCTACGAAAGTGAATCTTCTGACGAACTGGTTGTCTAAAGTGTGCATAGGAGTGGTGCAAAAGTGAACAAATTTTCAATGAAGTTATGATGAGAGTTTGAACTCATTAGCGCCAACCCGCCAACCTTACTAACATGGATTTAGTTATTTACTGGATATTTGTATGCATGAGAGTTTCTTATGGAAGAATGAAGGATTGTCACGCGAACTATTATGGAGAAAACAGTTAACATTTCTTAACTATAAATGTGGAAAAGATAGGACCAATATCTAATCCTATAGCTGTGAAAGAGTTGGGCATGTTGCTAATAATTGCACTAAAACCTTCAAAAAAGAGGACATGTCATCAATGATTATCCTATTTGGTCACCAATGAAATTCGAAATGACCCATAACATATTAATTAAATCCTCGAATGCCCCTAAGAATGGTCAATGATCTGTTATATTCCAACGGATGTTACAAAAAATTCTGTTTATAAGCCTACAAATAATGAATCCGCTGCTTCAAATTGGATAACCGATAATACATGAACTCCAAATATCTCCAAATAGTGTTCAAAAATATGAAAGAGGCCTTCGTATTCACACTACTGATGACCTTTACATATAACTGTTGGTGATACCTTCTTAAATAATGTTTGTGTCCCCAAAGTTTTCTACTAATCTAAAGTTATCTACAAATATATATGTCGCTAGCTCGATTCTTAATTAATGGCTCTTTAGCGTGGAATCATTCATCTCCCTCCCTAGTGTCAGTAAGGAAGGTTGAGACCATTTCAGTGGATAGGCTGATGAGAGGTTGACTAAGAAGGATGTGAGATGAGTAGTTGAGGCTCGATTTTAATTTGAATGGCTTGAATCTTGTCGATGAGATGACCTTATATAGGAGTTTGTGGAAACGTAGGATATCTTATATAGAATTTGAATTTGAATATTGAATCTTGTCAATGAGATGACCTTAAATTGAGGTTAATATATGCTACAACCTACAATACGAAATGTTTAGGTAGGTGATTCAGGGATTTGGTGCTTTGAGCCCTTAATATTTATTTTTGATGTTTTTACGTGATTCTTAATTTGTACTCTTTCATTCTTGCCTGTAGTCTTCTTGTTGCTTACAGTCTCTTTTCTTTTATATCATATTCTAATTATATTAATTTTTTATCATCCTTATATAAATATCCTGTTATTATACCTATGAAGTCGGGGGCCTTTGCAAAAACAACCTCTCTGCTTGCGTATAAATAGAATTATTTGTCCTATATGTACAAATCAGACCCTGCTCCATGAGCGAGTACACTAGGTGCGTTTGGTTTGGTTTCTAAATCATGGGATCATATCAAATTCTACAATAAAAAGGCGTGGCTAATGTTTTTCGAACTTTTCTCATTGATATTTCAATTCCATCTCATTTTTTGTGAGAAGCTTCATCTACTGTTTTTCATATGATTGATTGTTAATCTATTTTGAACAATGATTCTTCCTACTTTTGGTTGTTTATTCTAATCTTATTTTCGCATGTGTTTGTTCCGTTCATCTTTCGGCACATCAGATGAATAAACTTAAGATGCAGTGTGTGTAGGTGATCAATTTGTCAGCGTGTTTTGTAAAAATATATCAGCACTCAATAAAAAATTTTCATTGCTGCAATTGTAATGCCCATCAAACTCGCGTCTCAAGAAATTGTATTTTTTTCTTGAAAATCGGACTTTCGTACAACACAAATGAGTCAGGACCTCCATTTATACACCATCATCAACGCCAACAAAATGATTTAAACTTGATCATGTTTGTTATTGTGATTTCTATTGATCTTTCTGCAGCATATCACATGATCTTTGTACCTAATTCTAGTGATTTACCCTACAATACGAATGGTTTTTCATACCTAATGGTTGTGTCTACTACTTTTTCTATGCTTCTATTCCCACTTTGTTGGCAGAAAGCAATACAGTGGAATCTTGTGAAAACCATACGTTGGACATTGTTTCTTTATCTTCGGATTCTAATCCAGTTGATAATAAATGGGTTTATGGTGTGAAACTCAACTCTAAGGGCTCTTTAGATAGATAGAGAGATTGGTTGCACTTTGGCAACCAACAAGATCTGGCCTCGACTATGAAGACACATTTGCATTCATTGATAAAATAAAAATGAGAACTGTTCTTGCTATTGCATCTTTTAAAATCTTGGGCATGAGATGGATGTAAAACATGTTACTTGAGTGAGGATCTTGAAAGAAGAAATTTACATAAAACTTCCACATGGCATGGTGTTTTGGGAGGTCGACAATCGAGGTAATCTACTGTCTCAACATGTTATAAAGAAAATATATGAACACGTCATGTAGAGAGCATGATAGACTTGCATATGGTGTTCATAAACCTGGAGAAAACTAATGATGATGTACCACATGAAGTATGTTGGAGGAGCTGAAAGAATGAAGGCGTTTCATGGATGAACCTCTGGGCAATTTATGATATTTACACACGGGTAAGGACCTGTGTGAGGATTGAGGATTATTAGGTTTGTTTTATTTATTCGTGTAAGGTGGCAGTGTGCATGTGTATATATGTGTGTTCGCACGCCCATGCATTTGTGTGTAAATGTGTGTGTGTAAGTGTATGTACATGTGTACATATATATCTAAGTAATGATGGACAGAACTGATGCTATTTTGCGGGATGGGAACTCTAAATCACTACTCGTGATATTTGGGAGAGTACTTGAATGGCGGGGGAGGAGGTTCCTTGGCGCAATGCAGTCTGGATCCGCGTGGAGTCACTCGTTATGCTCATCATCACTGGCTTTTGTGTAGAGGCAGACTTTAAAGAGACACATGCTTTTGTTATATCCATTTCGGTTAATTGTTACTTATGTGCAGGTGGAATTAAGACAAACACTCACTTGTTTCTCCACTGCCATTACTCTCGATGAGTTATGAATCACCTTCTTGGCTCACTTGGAGTACAGGTTAACCTCAACCAATGAACAGTGGCTTTAGTTGCAATGCAGATTTACACTTACCACTTGTGGAGAGAAATAAATGCTCGAGCACATGACAGGAATATTTAGCTCTAGCAATCTCCTTCATGGCATAAAGGTGGATCTTAGAGCCCGACTTGCTAGTTCTACTTGGTTTTCTAGTCAAATTCTTAGTGGGCCAAATTTATATATATGGATTGCTTAGTTGTTTCACCTACGTTTAGCTTCTTTTGAGTCGCTTTCTAATGGCAATCTTATGTTTGTCTTTAGATAGTTCTTCATGCTTGTATATTCCTAAGTATCTTCTCTTTCTAATATACTATCAATTTAGCAAAAAAAAAGAATATATGTAAATCTATTTCATGATTTTGATTAAACCTTTACAACCCATTCATTTCTGAATCTAAAAAAAACTCTCTTTACCCTTCTCCAGCCCCACGCTCCCTCTGCGCCCGACCCGACCCGACCCGCACATAAATATTCCAATTCGGGTAAGGGTGGATTTCTTAATTCTCAATATTTTAGTTAATTGGAATTAGGTTTTAGTTGTATTCTAGGTACGAACGTGGTGTCCAAATTGTATATAAGCCCAGGTAGAGAGGGTCGCCGACACATATCTCTCTCGCCTCTCTTTGTTTCCGCTTGTTAAAATCTCTCCGATAACAAGTTTCCTACCTACCTTTACAGAAACTATGAAACGTAAACGGGTACTCTCTCTCTCTCTCTCTCTCTCTCTCTCTCTCTCTCTCTCTCTCTCTCTCTCTCTCTCTCTCTCTCTCCCTCTCTCTCTCCTACTTTAAGGTTTGAATTTTGAAAGCTGGATTTGAGATTTGTTTCTGCTTCTTTGGGTGCCTTCTGTATCTAAACCACTGTTCTAATCTTGGTTATCAACATCAGTAGAGAAACACAAAATTCTTAGCAGTAATTAGATTTCACAATGATAAAGCGCTCAATCGAAATAATTACATATATGAAATTAGATTTACACTAATCTTTTTGTTAATGATAAAGCCCTTGATAGAGCTTCTAGATTTGTTTTAAATTAGATTAACTTGTAGCATTAGGTAAGGTGACCTGTTATCTATTATTAATTATAAAGCCCTATATTGAGCAGCATTACATGTCTGATAGTATTAGGAAAGTTGATCCTGTTACCGGTCGTTCTCGTTATTAATTTTTCCACTGTGTTGCTATTTTTGTGTTCCTTCTTACGCTCGGTGTTAGTAAATTTTGATTCTGACAATAAATTGTTTTGATTGTGTAATTTTGAGTAGTAAAACTTAATAAATTAACAGTATATTTAATCTACTCATTCCAGTCTGGAACTTGTTGAGAATAAAGGAAAATGCTTGTTCTGTGGTTTTGAAATAGGGACTTGTCTGCACTTTTATTTACATTTAATCTTTTTCAAGTAGAGGTTAGACTCTATATGGTTGCCTCTTTTTTAATTGTGCATCTGCTCATGGTTATATTAAGATACTTGATAAATTTTTTCCTTCAACTGTCTCATCTGCCCAGAAGTCAGCGACATCTGCACCTGTGGATACCGAGGACTTCTTACTAGCGAAGGCGTTTGTAGACACTAGCAAGGTTATTAAAGATATTAAAGTTGCAGTGCAATTATCTTATATATCTGGTCACGTTGTTAGATGAATTCTCTGACTATTATTATATACATGTAAAATATAGTAATTTCTTTTTTATGATTATGGTTTCCGTACCATAAGATAAATGGATTTGTATATATATTTACATGAGCTGTTGAATGCTTTATTTCTTTTGATGTTGCAGCCATTAGAAGATGAGATTGAGAAGCTACGTCTAGGAATTAAAAGACATGAAGACAATATCAAATCCCTAATGAGAGAGGAAAACAGAATTTGTGGAGCCATTCAAGATCTACGAGGTATGTTATTTTGCCAAGTGTAGGGGTCAAGCATACTCTCGCATGTCTCAGAGTATGCTGTTAATTATGTATGTTGACTTGAATAAAATTTATAGCTAGAATTTCCTGCATCTCTACCTCTATATGTACCTGTGTCTCTGTACTTCTGATGATAATTACCATTATCTGTAGTCAAGATAATCACCATAATGTCTTGAGCATATTTCTTGACATGTTTGTGCTATAATCTATTGGAATGCGCTTTTTTTAATGATAGTACAGAGCAAACCAATATTCTCAAGTCTACAGGGAAGTTCTTTATGATTTAAGAGAAATAAATTTAGAGCCTAAATCATTTGAACTTTAAGGTAGCTTTGTTCTGCAATTATGTTTTCATGACCTCAATTATTCTTTTAATATGTTTCTATTAATTTGCACCCGCAGTTACTCTCTCCCAGTTTCATGATTTAGAAAGACCCATGACCGAGAGAGGATGCCTTCTCAGCACAGGAAGTGAAATGGTAGCAGTCAAGAATGCTGCAGCTGAAATTCTGTCTGAGCTGACAACTAGCCATGGTACTAAGGCTTCTAACGACCTACAAAATTGTGGTGTGGTCAAAATTGTTGCAACACATGGAAAGGTGGATGTTGGGAACATAAGCAGGTTAGTATGATTTTTTCGTTTCTATGTAATATTTTTCAGTTACATAAACTTTTTCGTTTGCTACTTTGCTGTTCCTCTTTTATCACAACCTTTCATTGGTTTCAAGTTGTGGTTTCGTAGCAAACATCGTCGTTTGCAACACATGGAAAGGTGGATGTTGATGATCTACACATCGTTGTTTTTATTTTCTGTATTTGTAATGGTTCAAGCAATTTTTGGCTCCATAATATGTAGAGTAATTCAGGCTGCACATTTTACTTACATTGAGTGCACTTAACATATTAATTTCTTTAATGAACTAATTATGAAAGATATCGAGCATCTGTTTGCACCTTTTTTATCTTGAAAAAAATCTATAACATCTGCTTATTGGATAAACATCTGATGTCGGAGTGGATAAACATCTGATATTGCCAACAATATCGGTCCACTACCCTGCCTCCAAATAACTGATGATAAGAGAGGTTCAAAATGGCTTTGTCAGTACCTTTATGGAATCTATATATTATCAGATTCATAATGTTTTTTGTATCATATAGGCAAATGATGGTTAAAAACTTTAGGACCAATTTTATGTAAATTAGTAATAAATGGTCTAGAGAAGCCCTGTTGAACTTGTGTTAATAACAAATGGAGCCACATATTTAGATGGTAATTAGAACAAGTCCTGGAATGTTTCTCATTGGTTATAGGTAAGATCCTATTTATATGCAAAATAGCTAATATTATAGGTCTGTATCGAAATATTTCCATCTAAATGTTCCTCCAATGGGTATACAAGTTAAAAATATGCACAGTGATTGAAACCACTGGTGTGCAATCTTATTACCAATAAGCAAACCACTTGTTCTTAAACATGTGTATTACAAGCCAAGTTTGTGGATATTAAATTTTATGTTCTATAGATAATTGTTTGTAATGTCTAGATTTCCATGTGTCTTTCAAAACCCAACATTGTTGGAAATGCATAAACAATTAGTGTTTCTTTATGGCATTATATTGTGCAAGTAGTTAAGTACATAGAAACAAAAAGCTGCTGGCCAGAAGAGAGGTTAAAACACTAGTTAAATTAGATAAATCACTGTTTTTAGCAGCATACTCCAGCCACAGGTGCCGAATATACTGAGAGATGTTATGATATTGTGCTTCACTAGTAAATGGTCATCTGCTCGACACTATCTGCTTAATGGAATTATTGTAAAACAGGAAGAAAAAAAACAATCAATACAATTGTGTATTCTAGATTCTAATAAGTTCACAATGCTCGCCTTAATTTTTCTTTGATTTCTAATGACATAGGGAAGAACCACAGATTAGATTCCCCGAAAGTTCTGGAACATTATGTCCATCTGCGGATTATGCCTCACTAGAAGAAAAAATAAGGAGGAAAGGATTGGAACGGGAAGCATTGCTGGAAGAGCTCCAGAGAGAGGAGTCACTCCTGCGTAACGTGGAATCCAAGTTTATTGAGAAGAAGGAAGAGTATCTCCAGTTTCTGCTTGAGTACCCACTACATTCTTCAGGTTCAGGTATTGCCTTGTAGATATTGTGCCTAGCGATTGCATCTGCAGTTTGTTAGCTTTTCCAACTTTAAAAGGCATATTATGGGCACGGGGAGTGCAATTGTGTTTGGAGTGTTTAATCTTGTCCTTGCGAGGTTCCACGTTTTGGCTATTTAAAGATGCATGTCCTACGCTGACTAAGTAACCAAACGTAATGAGATAGCTGTCGACTCCAAAAGAATCTTGTTCTTTATTCATGTTAAAAATCAGTATCTTAACAGAATTAAGTATTGTATTCAGGTGTCAGATTGAATCTGCTTCATTTCCACATATTGATCTGACTAATGTGTATACATAGTAAATAATTTATTTTTTCCTTGTCTAAACATTTATGACTAAAAGTTAAAATAATGACCTTTGATATGCTTATTACCAGAATCCAGCACCGAAGCAAGGATTGAGCCCTAGAGATTAAACATCAAGAGAATTGCTTCAGGACATGGTTTTGAATCTCGTATGTCAGTTACTGTTTCATTGGAGGCTAGTTAATACTGCAGACATTTTTTATTTTGCTAAGTAATACTGCACAGACTTTTTAGAGCATCTAAGCAACAATTATTGTTTTGCCTATCCCTGTGTTTTTCTGCAAGCCGCAACTGTTAAACATAAATTGTTTGAGATTACTTTTACAGTGCAGATTATGTTTATTTATTGTTGGGACATATTTTATTGTCTTCTGGGCATATTTTGTTGATTCATTTTTTTTTGTAGCATTCCTGTTCTTGTAGATAGTCCATGGAATTATTTTACAATTAACTTTTAAGTTAAAAGGAAGTTTGTTGTGCTACTTATGGAGTAGTTGTCAGAGATTCTCAAGGTCAAGTTATTGATGGTTTAGGCTATTCTACATCTGCAGCTTCGTCCATCAATTTATCTTTTTCGTTTGTTCCTTGTTTGTGCAATAAAGTTGCTCACTGGATTGCTAACGAGGCAAAGTATCATAGACTCCCTTGTAATTGGATCAATAATCCTCCTGTATGTCTTGCTTCTCTCTTGAGATGTGATATGTTAATGTGGTTTGTTTGCTGATTTGCAGCTTTTTCTGTCAAAAAAATACATGTATTCAAAGTAAAATTTTAAGAGAAATAATTAGTAATGTCTGTTTTCATGCATGATTTAGCTTAACCTCAAAAAATCTAGATTCAGTCGGTTGCTGTGTATATAGTGTTGTTTCACACGCATATCTTTCATTTAAGTACACTAAATTAAAGATCAGATGAACTAAATTAGAAACTTAGAATAGGTGGATGATTTCTTGAAATGTCAAGTAGGGCAGGAAAATGATTAGCAGCACCGGATCGAATTTTTAAGAGTCATGAAGAGTGCTGTTATATTTTGATTTAAGAATTTATTTAAAAAAATCTTGGAATATGGCCATGCATTCCCTCCTAGAAGATTTTCTATATAAACCCTGATCAAGAGCCATTTTTCCCCAACTCAACTCTCAGATATCATCATTTGTTTTCTTTTATACGTAAAATAATTTAAACCAAAATTTAGAAAATGGCTTCTTCACTGGGCTTTACAATTCTTTTCATAGGATTGTTGGGTACCATGACTTGCTTTGTTGCTCTGGCAATTGATGTTAATCCTCTTCAGGATTTGCTGATCTGAATAGCCCAGGTATTGTGACAACCCGGGTCAAATCCCGAGCCTTTTTCGAAAATCGGGTCAAATCCCGATTCCGAGTCCGAATAAGCCGAAGCCTACTGGCCCAAACGCAGCCAATTTGGGTAACGACTAGCCCACCACAGGCCCCCAAAATATCATGATTTTGTTGGTGCTAATTAGTAGTAGTACTTTGCTTTATAAACTGAACAGAAGTCTCAAATCTCCTCGATGTGGGACTGGGGTGTTACAAGTATTGTATCTCTACACGCACATGCTTAACTTATATTTAAGTACCACATTTGTTATATTCTTTTCGATCTTGTTCACAGTTAAATTATTCGTGTACATACTTCGAATTAACTGCTTGGTGAAATTTATACTTCTTTCAGTGCTGGTTAATAATGGATTTGTTTGTAAGGACCCGAATAACGTGACTGCAGCCGATTTCTTGTTTAGTGGATTGAACAAAGCAAGGGACACGTCGAATCAACTTGGATTAAATGCAACTGGAGTAACTGTTAATGAGATTGCTGGACTGAACTATCTTGGCATTTCTTTAGTTCGTTTTGACTATGCACCAAGGGGAATCAATCCCCCTCATACAAATCCTCGCGCTTAGAAATTCTAGTGACAATCCGTAGCAATGATCAGAAAATTAGATGAATTTGTGTATTTAATTAATTTGATGACCCCCTTCTTTCTTCCCTTTTCTTTCTTCTTATATAGGCCTTCCTCTCACCTTGCTGGCAGTCTACTTTCTTGAAGGAGGAAAAGCTACGAGGACAGATGGCAGCTGTCCCAGAAATTCGAAATGACGGGGACGTGCATGGGCATCATGTATGGAAATGAACACTAAATTCTTCATTTCGGCCAAAACTACAAAAGATAAGTGCTCCAGAATCTCCTTAACCAGGAATGAAATTGTTTGACACGCAAGGAACAATGAAAATATCTCATCGTCACGAATTCTATGATGAGTTAGATGGATGTCCTCAATCATATGATGCTATACAAGTATACAGTACAACACTATCATATGGCATTTTCTAAGATCAAATTTATACAAATCATTAGATGTCATAAGTATTAAAAAATAAATCTACAGAACACACACTACACCTAAATTATGGGTCTTCATACCTATTCGAATAGACCTGTAACTATTTTACACCTTTTGCAACACCTCTCAACAAGCCGCCGCCCCCTTCCCTCTTCTTCTTTTTTCTTCTGCCCTCCTCTTCTTCACAGATTTGTCGGAGTTTATCTCCGATGAGAGTCGATTAAGTTTTCTTCCTTTTTTCAGTTTTCCAAATAAATCGAGCTTGATTTCTGAAATCTTTGAAGAATCCATTCGGATTTTTCAGTTTGGTTCTTAGATCCTCGCCGATATGTCTTTTTAGTTGTTGTTTTATTTTCAGTTTGAATGTCTTGCTTTTTAGCATGTGTCTTGCCTTTTGGCATGTGTCTTGCGTTGTTCGTCTATCAGTATGGCATTTTGGTTCGATGAAGGCTCATTTTGTAGAGGCTTGCGGGTGGATTAATTGAGATTCCATTTCAGAGGGAGTTATTATGTCTATAAAGCTTATCTTGGATCTATGGATATCTGCTCAAAAAAGAGCGCGAGATCAATTTAACGGAAGTCAGGATTCAGATCAATGTAGATGCGGTAATTTCTGAAGTTTATGGGCTCTTTTGTTCATATGCCTCGATATTATGGATATTCCTTTCGTCGTTCTTGGTGTTGTACTGTTTTTATTTTTTTAAACGGTCTGCGAACCACTTAGCTCACTTTGTAGCGAGTTATTGTAGTTTTATAGCTGATCGTATCTGGACGATGAGTTATGCTCATCTTTAGTTCATTATTGTATTGATGAACGTTTTGAAGTAATGAAAGTTATTTTCTTTTTTGGCAAAAAAAAAAAGTATAATATTTCAGTTTTAATAATTTTCATGTCCTCAAAATTTTTACAACACAAACAACTTTTTTTTTGCTAAGTACAACACAAACAACTTTAAATCAGACATATATAAAATTACGAATATAAATATATAGTAACTACAAAGAAAATATTTTATTAGATCTGACGCTAGCTAGAGAATTCAAAAATCATTTTATATTATTGGCTACTAAATAAATTATAATTTTTTAATATAAAATATACCACATTTTGTCTGAAGTTTATCATAATTAAATATTATTAACTAATTTTTTTCCCTAAACTAAACTTAAGTAATACAGTTATTACTTTCACTGATACAAGATAATAACTTTATATTTTGTAAAGTTTACCTACTAACAATATCCTAAACGTAATATTCTACTAACTTTATAAGACAAGTAAAAATAAAGAAAACTAAGATAATAAATTAAAAATATCTTAAACTTTAAATTTTTTGTTCTCAATTGAACAAAAATTAATAAATTAATATTCTAATAAACTATAATATGAATAATAATTTTATATTGTACCTAAACCTTAAATTACAATTTTGTGTATGGAAAAAGTTTACCTATATATCTATACTATCGAAACATTAAAAGCTTGATACTTATCTATACTACTATATAATAGCCGAAATATTAAAAAATTTGGTTTTCGTGATTTATTTTAATTAAAAAATAATTTAAAAATATAAAAATTGTAACTAACTAATTTTCTTTTATAATTAAACATATTTTTCTATTTTTTCTAACAAAATTCACTCCGTTTTCAAAATTATCACGATAACTACATTTTTCAATTAAAACATGTTAGTTTTCTATTTATCCTTACTAAAATTTTTCATTTTACAAAAACAACCGAAACATGCTATATTATATATATTTATATTATTAATATAATAAAATAATATGAAAAATATTTTTACTATAAAAGAAATATTATATTGTATTATAAGAAGCCTATGTTTCGCACGTAGTTTATTTTAAAACCTATTTTAATATTTTTAATTACGGACAATTACCTTTGCAAATAAAACATGTTACTTTTTTAATTTTTTTCATTTTTTGAAAAACTAATATTAAATATTAATATTATTTATAACAATTACCTTTTCAGTTAAAATACATTATCTTTTTTATTTTACTTAATTACCTTTATATATATTATTAAATAATAAGACATATTTATAACCAATTACTTTTTTCAGCTAAAACACATTACTTTTCCTATTTTTTAACGAAATCTCCTTCTTTTCAAAAAATATGACTGAAAATTACCTTTTTAAACTACATGTTATCTTTTCAAATTTTACTTACTAAAATACCTCATTTTTCAAAATATAACCGGTAAACCCTTAATTATCTATTTCAAAACCTATTTTAATGTTTTTAATTTTTTTTTTAAAAAGTTTACATATTTTAACATATCTATTTATTTTTTTAACAAAAGTAATTAATAAAATATTATAACATAATAATCAAATAACTATTAAAATAGTTTGTGCATCACCCGATAAATAATAAAATAACTATTAAAAATAATTCATGAATTGCATGGGTTTTAAACTAGTATTTTAAATACAACAACTACTTAATATTTTGAAAAGTCTAAATAAGTAAATGAGTGACTATTAACTTTATTTTTTTTTAAATTACCAAGTGTGGCCAGGGCAAATAAATACTAGTATCAAGTAAACCACTTTTCTCAGAACAACTGGGTTAAATTTTCTAAAAAACACTCATCCGTTATTAGTGACAAGAATTTAATAAGTTATATGTAATTCATTTGAATTTTTGCACGTAATTTTTTGATACTTTGACAATATAATTAAATTATTATTTGAAAAAAACACATTTCTGAAATTAATAAATATAACATTAATATTAATATTCAGAAAAAGAAATTAAAAATATTAATTCTATCTATTTTATCAAAGTATTTAAAATTACATGTAAAAAGTAACTTAGGATATTATTATTTTGTAATAAAAAGAAATATTCTAATTTCAATTCTTATTCAATTAAAAATAAAATAAATATTTTATATCATTAATATTAATATTCTAGTTTTTAATTCTGTGGTTTTTTCCTACTTCATTTTCCCTGTGTTTTGCATGTTATAGTTCTCCCTCCTGCATTCGGCAGAATTTTAACATTTATTTTGATTGTGCAAAATTAATTTCTGCATTCAGTACTTCAGTTAAAAGTTTATGCACTATCATGCATGTTCATCTATTTGCTGCAGCTAGAGGTGGCCAGTTGGGCGAGCCGTGCGAGCCGGGCCGGGCTTGTCACGGTTCGGGCTCGGCTCCGGCGAGCACGGAACCGGCACTAAGTATGTACGGGCCGGTTACGAGCCGGGCTTGAATCGGAAAAGGTAAAACCGGAATCGGCACGGCGAGTCGCCGGGCGAACGAGCCGGGCGAATACGGGCGGGTTGGGCGAATACGGGCTGGGCGAATACGGCTGGTCTGTCACTCTGCCACGTCTTGAAGAAGCTGCCAGCCTGCCACGTGCCAGACATGCAGGGGTTAGATTTTTTAGAATTTACATTTATGCAAGTTATATTTAATCACATATTACATATTATTTGTAATCTTATAATTTACTTATTAATTTTTAATTTGTTAATTTGTGATAAAAGAGGACGGTACCTCATATAAATTTTATTAATTTCAAAAATATTGTACAAATTATTTGAGAGGACTCCTCTCTAAAAAAACGGAACAAACCGCATAAACATATAAAAATACAATTCAAATTAAATAAATTTCTAAAGTGCAAAACAAAAAATAACTATCCACTATTTATTGTTGTTCGTGAGTAGTTGATGTGTCAGAATCCGAAGTATTCATTGTCATCCATGGATCTTCTTCGCCATCCGACTTATCTTCTTTTTTTCCTTGTTGTCTTTTTGCAGCTTGATCCCAATCTTTTTTGCAAACACAAATTTTTACAACATCTGGCGAAAGACTTGATCTCTTCTCGTCCAACACTCTTCTACCTGCACTAAAAGCGGACTCGGACGCAATTGTAGAAGCGGGGACTACTAAAATATCCTTTACGATTTTTGCTAAAACTGGAAATTGTAACTCATGATTCTTCCACCATGTTAGTATTTCAAAATCATCATTTAACTCATAATGATAAGAAAAAAATTCACGAACCATACTAAAAGCAGAAGAAGGTACGGAAGATGATTCAGAAATTCTAACTTTTTGTTTTTTGCTTAATATAGATGAAATAGTACTATTAAACCTACTAACACTACTACCACTCTTAGGTGGTATAGAACTTTGAATTTTTGGAGCATATATATCTACAAGACGATACAACAAACCTAAACAATTAGTTACATACAATTCATGATTATATGAAACTCCTAACACTTGATAATAATACTCTAACATATTTTCTAAACCGTCTTTTCTAACACCAGGATCAAGAAGACATGCAACACCATAAATATAAGGAAAGTCGGTAAAATATTCGATCCACTTAACTTTCATATCAAAAATTACCTCACTAAAAAATGCATTTTGTTCGTATTCTTTTAAAGTAGTAACAATACTAACACACTCAATAATAACATGATGTACATTTGGTTGATAAACATAAGAAAAAACCGTAGTAGCATGTTCAAAACAAGCAAGTATGTCACGTACCGTAGATGCCAACTCCCAAGCTTGTTCGGTAATAAGTTCATCATCGTGTTGGTGGCTTGGATCTTCATTATATAATTCGGTAATAATTGTCTTATATTGAATTGCATCATTTAATAATTTATAAGTCGAACTCCATCTCGTAGAACAATCGATACCCCACTTCTTTGGCCTTAATCCATTATCTTTACACAATTTTTTGTACTTAGACCTATATGTACCCGCAAAACGTAGATATTTAATTACTTTCCTAATAGGTTCTAATAAATGAGTTAATTGTGAAATTCCTTTTTTGGCCGACAAATTAATTATGTGAGCACAACATCTAACATGTAAAAATACTCCATCTAAAGCTAAAGGAATATCGGGCTTAATATAATCAATGGCTTTTTTATTAGCAGCAGCATTATCTAAAGATATCGTAAATACCTTATTAAACAAATTAAATTCCTTTATTGTATCTAAAATTCTTTGTTTTATGTTATAACCAGTGTGTGACTCATCCATAACATCAAAAGCAATAATTCGTTTTTCTAATAAGTAATCACTAATCCAATGAACCGTAACACAAATATAAGGCTCACCTTGACTCGAACTCCAACAATCACTAGTTAAAGAAACCATACCATCAAAATCACGAAAGTATTCAATTAATTGTGCACGTTGAGCATAATATTGTTTTTGTGTGTGACGTTTAAGTGTGTTCCTAGGTATTTTTCTAAATGCCGGGTTTAGTGAATGTTTAACCATATATTCTAAATTCGGACTCTCGCCGTGGAAAAAAGGTAACTCCTCTAAAGTAACATAGGTAGCAAAATCTTCAACCATTCTATCTCTATTATAAGAGAAAGGCATACCTCCACCGGGGGACGAAGTCATGAAACCACCAATTTGTGTTTGTTGTTGACCTCCACGTGCTTCTCCACTTTCATGACTTGCCTTCGAAATTCCATGAATGTTTTCCAAGTGCCGATTAAGTGTACCCGTACCCGTTCCCTTGGCATAACTAAATGGGGTTTGTTGTCGACCATTTTGTAAACAAAGCAAACAATGAGCTTTAAATCGATTTGGATTATCCGGTATTGCCACCTTATCAAAATATGTCCAAACGTGCGATGATTGTCTCGAACTCGTACCACCTACAAAAATTTACAAAATGAATAAATTAAAAAGGAAATAAAAATAAATTCGAAGGAAACAAATTTTACAAAATAAAAGAAAACAAGATTTTAAAAACAAGATTTTTAAACCAAGATTTTAAAAATAAAAACGAAATATATGAAATATGAATTTTTAAAAAACTATGAACTTTTTAAAAACTAAAATCGAAACAATATTTAAATTTATGAAAATACATAAAATAAAAGCACACAAATTAAATCAACCAAAAAATTATAATTAAAAAAAAATGAAACGTACCTTCTTCGGTGGTAGATCGAGATCGAGGTGGTAGCATAGAGACAGGGGTTGAATCTTGAGACGAAACAGTACCTGTACCTCTTCCTTGTTCCATTTTTTTTTGTAAAATGTTGTAAAAACAAATAAAATGCAAAATCTTGTATGAATAAATAAAATGTAATACAGAGCAGTAGCAGACTAGCAGTAGAGAAGAATGAGAAAGAAAGCAGTAGCATCAAGCAACTAGCAGGGGAGAGATTGAGATTTTGAGAGAAATTGGTGAGTTAGAAATTTAGAAGACAAAATGTATTTATAGACAAATATGTGTCCGTTGGGGTGGGGGACAGCCGGACAGAGGGACAGAAGAGCAGACAGCAGGTGGCAGCAAGTGGCAACTGTCAAGGCAACGGCTAGAAGACCGTTGGCGAGTGGGCGAGTGGCCGAGCCGTGCGGGCCGGTTCGAGCCGTGCGGGCCGGTTCGGGCGGTCCGAGCCGTGCGGGCCGGTTCGTGCGGTTCGACCGGTTCTGGCGGTTCGGGCGGTTCGGGCCGGTTCGCGGGTTCTGAAAAATGGAATCGTATTCGGCACTGACTACCTTACGAATCGGGCCGAATTATTCGCGGTTCAATCAGGCCGAATAATATCCGAATAAAGTACCGTGCCGGGCTGTGCGAGCTGAATAAACCCGCCCGTTTGGCCACCTCTAGCTGCAGCGTAGTTGCATGAAGTTTCATTAACTCTTAATTAGGAATTAGAATGCTTTTTAGGATTGGTGTTTGAAAAACGGGTTCCTGTTAAATTATTTTTATCATACTTGGATTCAAAATTTCAAATGCATATTCAAATGCGAATTTGACTTTTTGGATATGAATAAAGCGGCTTTGTGTTCAAAATCAGACC
Organism: Heracleum sosnowskyi; assembly: GCA_030848705.1. Lineage (NCBI taxonomy): Eukaryota > Viridiplantae > Streptophyta > Magnoliopsida > Apiales > Apiaceae > Heracleum > Heracleum sosnowskyi. The sequence goes on from CM061237.1 coordinate 20,291,594, forward strand.
GGACCGATGCTGACCAAACCGGATTAAAAATTAATTTTTTTTCAAATTCATGAATCGAGGATCAAATTTATATATTCGGTCTTTGAGACAATACCGGATTAAATCGAAAAAATTCCGACAGGATCCGGGACGGTACTGGTATAGATCGGTTTGAATAACATTTACGTAAAATTTTAATTTTTATAATTTAATTTTTAATTTTCTTTCAAATTTAAATACATACAATATATATATATATATATATATATATATATATATATAAATTGCTTGGTAATAAAAATATTAAAATAAGCACATATCTTATTATTTGTAAAGTAAAATTAATTTTTAAATGTATGTGTATTATTTTGTTATTATATGAACTGCAAAATTTAATTATTTAGTACGTAGTTTTTATCTCTATTGTTTCATCAATTTACTATATATTAATTTGGATCATTAAACTATGATATATGTTAATATATTTTTTTAAACGATGATATAGGTTAATATTTAATCTATATACAAGATAGTTTATGAGGTAAACTAGAGTAAAATAAAAATACTTTTGTTGTGAAAGAAATTTGGTAACAACACTTTACGATAATTTTGGTGAAATATTCGAATAATGCGTCCTTGGTTATCGGACATAGCTGTAGGTTCACAACTGGAAACTTGAAGCTTAGTAGATGAATAGAGTAATAAAGACAGTATTTGGGCTGAGTTGACAAAACCACCGGATAAAAAAGGCGGAGTAAGTCCTACTCGATCAGCCAATTTACCGAAAAAAATATCACTTAGGGTACACGTGCCTTATGTGTGTAGAAAGTGAAAATCCGAACCCGTGCCTACATATCCTATTTATAGGAATCAAGCCCTATGTAGTTCTTTAGGTTAAACCTCTCCTTTCTTGCCAATTCAGCCACCTCAAAATAATCCATTTGAGAGTTATACCTGATCCAAACGCCTATAGCTGAGCTTTCCAGTGTCCTAATCCAACTCCATGACTAGAAGCTCATAAATCCTCAAATATCTCATTTTTATCCAAATAATTGATATAAATCATGCGTTAGTTGTATTTATCCCATCCATCACGTTTTATCAGGCCTAGAAGTCCTTTTCTAAAAGTAATACCGTGCTCCTAAAGAATAGGAGATATAGTCCATATCCAATTGCTATTCTGTCCATGAGAGGTTCAGACCACCATGAACCTCAACCTGAGCCTGAGGTACAGAGCACCTTGAACCTGAACCTGATCCTTAGATTCAGAGCACCCTGAACCTAAACCTTGGTGCCATAAAACTACACCTCAATTCACTCAATCATTTAGCAAATATGACAAAATTGGGCATATATCATATGTGGGTCTTAAATTGAGCCTGTGTGAGATTTTGGGCACAACAACTACCTCCGGTTCCTTGCAGTATTAAATACAAAAGGAACCTAAACCTTCCATCCAAAAGCTCTAAGTCACATAAACCTCAATAAAATAAGCCTCCCATACTTTGAACCTCTAAGCTTACGTGAGAAAACTCTATGTAAGAAACAAGAGATTCAAATAATGACAGTGACTATTTTACTCTTAGGTGAGCAACCCTTAACCTCATAACTAGCTATAGACCTACAACTGGACAACTGATATCCGAATAGCCTTGAGACAAAGAATTCCTTGTTATTTTCCGGAAAATTAATCTTCAATGTTTAAATTTAATTAAAACACACAAATCCCTTTACATGTACAATACCCATCCGAAAAGAATTTGAATTCTCATAGAACAAACTCTTGATATTCCCCCTAGAAAATCGATCCATGCACCTGCATTTACCCTTCAAATTGTTTTTTTATTTATTCTTCCGTCCAATCAGGTTGCTCCACCTATCATGCCTGTTCCCATCCTTTTGTGTATTTAAATACACGCCCTTCCATTCTTTTCTTTTCTTTTATTTTTCAACACACTCTCTACACTCTCCACTTTCTCTCTCCGACGAAGAGCTTCAAGACGATCCCATTCTCCAGCGATAACTCCAGTTTTCGACGATCCTCCACCTACAACACTCTGTAAGGTATCGATCCAATCTTGCTTTTTACTTTTCCGCTCTTATTTTTTGATGCATGTCACTCCCGTATGTGCTCACCTTGTATGTATACTCTCACATATATACACATAAATACACATATATATGCATTCGTAAACGAACACCCATATCTGATATCCATTTGAATCCCATCCGTGATGCCATGCATACTTCTCTAATCATGCAATTTGCCCCTTGTTCTATGTCATGTAATCGAATAAAATCAAAACCCTTTAAACTTGCGACTTTTCATGTACCATACATAACTTTGTGGCAGTTCGACTCCCTTGTGACCCTTATTTGCATGTCTAATAGATCATACGCATCATATATAGCCTGGTTAATTAGTATTGACATACTGCTGTTTAGGAGATGGGGATTCGTGAGGCAATCAATTAGACCTTTTTCCTTAGCTTTAGGTTTAGACCCCTTTATACTTAACCTTCAATAGAGGTGAAGACCTTTGTGAACTTGTATATGTCTTTCAGGTATAGAGGTTCCCTTAGAAATTGACCTTCTAAGAACTTAAGTTCATCCTAGCCACCATCTGTTTGATAGAAACCCCCAATGATATTTTGCAAAGATCCATGACATGATACCTTTGAAAACTTCAAAGTTTGCTTGTCCTCCCTTTTCCTTAATTCCTAAAAATTAAAAAGGAACTCGTTGGTCGTCAACTCATCATGCTCCATCTTTTGCAGATGTCAGGGAACTCAGCTGCGGCCAGCTCTCAACAGTCAACAACCCACGAGGTTCAGACTCATATTGACCTCCTGGATTCTGACACCTCCTTGGCCAAAACCCCATCGCCAAAACCACTTCAAATCACTAGATTAGTTAGCACCAGGACCCGTTCTAAGGTCACGGTATTGGTTCCTGAAAAAACCATTATCACTGTTCAAACTAACCTTTTTTCCCACAAAACCAGAGATACAAGACCAACTATCATCCGTCAAATACCATCCATGGACTCCCAAAGTTCTGAAGATGAAACCCCACTCCAAACCAAACGGCATTTTATTGATGAAGAAGTTTCTTCTGCCAAAACCAAAGCTAATATCCACCCTGAAGCTATCTCCGAGGTTGAGATGGAAACCTTTGTAGAAGATGAAGCTCCTTCTGATTCCCAAAGCGTTATTCCAGCTTGTGAAGAACTTGACACCTCTATGAATGCCAATAGATTAAAAATCCTTCTTAAAAAACATTAGCCTGACTGTCGTCTAGTGGTGCCTTCCCTTGGGGAAAGGTGTCACCAATTCGACAACTTTGAACCTGACCAACATATTCCCTCAGCTGTGTTTTCTGCAACTTTTTTTAGAATGGGTTTGTCCATTCCTTTACATCCATTTATCCATGACATAATTTCCTTCTATGACATTGATCCACTCCAAATGACTCCAAATGCCTACAGAATGGCAATGTGTATGTACATCCTCTATGACAAGCAATTTAGAAAGAAAATGTCTGCCCGTGAGTTGGGTTTTTTCTACCAGCTAAAACAAACGGGAAAGAATTCAGGCTTCTTTTACTTGTCTGCCTGGAGTGTTCATGATGGGCAGTGTATTAAGGGAAACAGAAAGGGGATGACTGATTGGTTGCCCCAATTCCTTTATTACTATGACTGTCCAACGTATAGAACCGAATTTAACAGAAGTCCCAGTTAGTATTTTTCCATATTTCCTTCAGTTCCATCTTCATTACTTTTTTAGATAATTTATTCTAATCTACACCTAAACCTCATATAGAGATTCCGAGTAAGACACCTCTCAAGGGCCATTCCTTAGAAAGGGCCCAAGAAGCATTGAGGTTATCGACAGAACTAGGGGATGGTGCTAGTTTGTTGACACCTCAAAACCTTAAAAAATGTGGATTTGTCTCTAATGAAAGAACTATGATCCTGATTTCAGCTGAAGAGGATGAAACTGAAGCCTCAAACATGATAGGTCCTTCATCATATCTGCATCTGTACTTAATTTTACACATGCACATAACATGTCACCATTTCTATCAATGTGTAATTATATCTCATTGTTTAGATGTTAATTCTGACCTTTCATACATATATGGCTTCCGGTGTGCCATCCTTTGTTAACAAGAACGCAAGTTATGATGACCTCTTCGGAGATGAAGAGAAAGATCTTTCTCTAATTGAAGCTACACCCATATCCAAAGTCAAAACAACCACCGCTTCCCAAGACAAATCTACCACCTCATCCAAAAGGAAGCTCCCACATGCTGTTGTTACTGACTCTACCAAGGGTTCAGGTTCTCGCTTCAGCAAGAGACTTAAGCCATCTACCACTGGTACCACATGTGAAGGTCCAAGTCCTTTGATCCGAATTTTTTTTACCATGGCTGGAAACCAAATCCCTGAAGAAGCAATTTCTGAGTGGGATAAGATGAGCTTGTCTGAAGCTGCTAAGGCCACTACCTGGTGTGAAGCTCAAAGCTTCTTTCACACCTTGAAACGTGGAGAAGAGATGATAGCAACAGCTCGTGGTGACCAAAGATTATCTGAAGAGGTCAAATAACTGAAGAATTCTCTCAAAGAAAGTGAAGACGAAAGAGGCTAAGCTGTTGAAAGAGCGCAAAACAACTCAACGCCTCCAGAATCAACATTGATATCGAGAAGGACGCTTTGAAAGCCTCTTATGCAAAGAAAGTTCAAGACTTTAAAAAGAAGTTGGATTCTCTTAACACCACTATTGCCTTGGAAATATCCACTCGTGAAGCTGCCAAACGTGAGAAGTTTGAAGCCGAGTATAAGCGTGGGGTGAATGACTACATCAAATCTACATATGAAAAGTTTCCAGCCTTAGACTGGACCTTGCTGGGTGATGATGCGGTGAAGGCAGTGGAGGAGATTAAGAAGAAAGAAGCTGTTGAGCAGGAAAAAGGTTGGTCAGGATGAACCTGAAGCTGAGGTGCAGGTTGTTGTGGGTGACACCAGCTTGGAGGTTCAAATGGAGGATGCGGAGTTGGCTGGCCCGGTTTCCCACCAGGACGCTCCTGAGGCCTCTCCAGACAACATTGCTCCATAACCTTCGTTCTACTTTATCAGTTTCCCTTGAACATTCGCGCCCTTTAATGGGTTAACTTTAATGGTTTTTTCTTCAACAACATTTCTGGCGCTTGCGCCATAAGTATTTTAACTTTGAATGAGGGTGCGGGCTTCTCGTAACGCCTCACAAGATATAACCTTAACTTTCGATTTCCATCTTCTTAAATTATCTATCCCGTATTCCATTTCATTTCCATGTTTATCATTGCCATGTCATCTCTAACACGCATACCTTAGGTTGCCATGCTAAGTTTACATGTTGGAAGGTGTAGCTTCATGCTAAATCCCAAGCATACGAAGTTGCACCTGTCCTACAGTGCTAAATAACCAATATCCAAGTGCCCATGAATAAAAACGCATCAATCCAAGAGTATCCATGATGTATTCCATGTAAGACACTCCCTGGATCTAGATCTTAAGATCCCATTATCATCAATTATTCAAACACCTCGTCATGTTATTGAAGCCATAGACTTGAAGCTTGACTGAGCTATCTCCTATCTCTTAACCAAAGAGATGCACCATATGTGATAAGGGTAACTCCATCCAAAATCTAATCATTCCCATGATTAAATGCAAGTAAACAATCCTTGCACCTAATGTCCTTAGGTGTATAATCCTTTCTTCCATTAAGTTTATTGTATAAAAACATCCATAAGACAAAAATGCCTTAGAAAATTCAAATATCCTTGCATATCCCAATCTATGGTGATGCATAAATAAATTTCATGTGTGCATACTTCATAACTTCATGTGAAGCTTAACCAGTGCTACAGCTTCAGGGGTTCGCAAACTTTGAACCTCCCTAGTGTAGTCTTCAAAACACTTAGGATCTTCATATGGCATGTATGTTGGCTCCCATAGGAACCTGTTTGGTTGTTAGAGTTTGCCATTGTGCAAAGGGTTTAATCCAAAGTGTGGCTTGTGTTTGGCTCCCACACTTTACCATGTTGTAAATTGTATTTATGCCTAGTGTCCCTAGGGCTTGTATGAGCTTTAATAGCTTCAGCTGTTGTATGACAACATCATAACATGAGCTTCATTAAACCAGTCCTCTGGTGGAAGCATGAACCTATAACTCATAGTCATGAGTTTAAACCTTCATCTCATAATACATGAGTATGAATCTCCATAAGTCTTAACCTTCACCTCATAGTCCATGAGTGTGAATCCAATCCAATCCCATTAAATCCAATCCAATTCCATTAAATCTAATGAAACTCAACGAAATCCAATGAAATTCAATGAAATCCAATGATATATTTACTTTAAAATTTAACATTTTAAACATATAGAGAATATATATATCCACTACCCCCCAATTCTTTATCATATAATCATTTATGGTGAAGAACAAAGCAAAAATAATCATGTATTCAGCCTTTACTCACACGTATTTCATACAATAAATGCATAAAATAATCAAGGCATACAAACAAGAACAGTCATATGAACCAAAAGTAAAGGTTTCATTAATATTGTAAAGCTTGCCACAAAGACATCAAATAGGTGAGGTGTGCATACACTACCCCCCGAGTGTTCAGAGAACAGATGAAAATAAACAACTGTGAATACTGAAGAAAATAACTATGAAGCTAAAGTGAGCAGCTATGAAGCTGAAGCTTACAACTGTGAAGCTGAACCTAAGCATGACAGTTACAACTAATAAACTGCTTTTATTATCCCTACGCCTGAAAGAGGCCTACAGAAATAGTAACTGGAAATGTCACTGGTAATATTTCTTAAGATGTTCACCATTTCATGCCCTTGGAATGAGCTTCCCATCCAAATCCGTGAGATGGTAAATACCTTCCCATAAAACGGTCTTTATGAGGTACGGACCTTCCCAATTAGCACAAAACACACCATGATCATGAACCTTCATATTAGGCATCATCTTCCTCAAAACCTAATCACCAACCTTTAATGGACGAGCACGAACCTTGCTGTCAAAATACTTCCGAGTCTGTTGCTGGTATGTAGCTAGCTTCAGTTGCGTAGTAGCCCGAACCTCTTCCACTAAATCCAAGTACAAACGGTGATTCAACTCATTATTCCCAGGATCATAATTGTCCCTTCGAAACGATCCAACCCCAATTTCAACGGGCATCATATCTTCACAAACATAGGTTAAGGTGAAGGGTCGTAATATCCCCAAAAATTTGTACTTATAAAACAAAACCCCTGATGAATAGTAACCACTAATGAATAGTAATTTTTTTCGTTTAGAAATTTCTCAGACCACCCTATGTACGGGTCAGTATAATGAACTTTCAAAGTCATATTAATGATCTACTATGAAAATGATGGAATGCAAAAGCTGTCAGAATTAGAAGAATAGTGTTTTCTGTTTTCTCCGAAATTTCACCAATTACTGATGGATTAATCATTATTTAAATATATTGGAGGATTTTATATTATCAATTCCATGGATATGGATTTAGTAAAGACATTAGTAATATCAAGAACGTTAGGGTAAACTACTTCGATAGAACACTTAAGAAACCCTACGAACGTTCTACGAGATTAAGCAGTAACAAAACAAAGTGATACTTAATGGATTAAATACAAGAATGGAAGTAACATGTAACAAGATTAATCCAAAGAATGCAACATTTGGATCATTCACGTGAAACCAAACCAAAGATTACCAAGCAAGATACTTGTAAACCACTTCTTAAGTTGCCATTTGGCAAAAATGACACAATCTTTAATACATCATCAATGCTAATACTTATCACATTACTTTAGACATGTGTTTTATCAACCAAAATATCATGAATTGGAAAGAACCAAGCTAACCACTCCCCCCCCCACTTGAATAAGAACCATTCGACCCATCTTTTTCATCCAAGGATACTTTTTCAAGAATCAATCTTCCAAGCTTCCATAAATCATGATGTTGGATTCAAAAGTTTCCTAATTCCTAGACTAAGGTATTCTCTAATTCCTAGCTTCATCCATGGATCATAGCATGCTTGAAAATTAGATCAAAAATGAGAATGAATAGTGAAATGAATAGTAATCTTTTGTGTTCTTGATTTTGTTCTTAAAGATTAAGCTTGTTAAGGATAGTTTAAAGCTCAATGAAGGATTATAAGCTATTTTGGGTGTTTATAAAGCATCAAGGAAGGTATAAACTCTTGAAACCCTTGGTTATGAATTGATTTATATGGTTCGTTTTAAGTGTAGTTTAGTTAGTATGATCATAAGGATGAATGATTAATTTTGATGAAAGTTTGGTGTTGTTTTGATGGTGAATAAGTAGATGTTGGTTTTGATGATGATTATGGATTAGTAATTATGTTGAGGAATTGACTTGATGATTTGGTTGGTTGATCATGTAAAGTTTATGATGTAAACTTTGGAATCACTAAAACATAGCCGTTATAATGCCTGATTTTCCTTAACCTTGTTTTACTTGTGATATTCGAACCTAGTAACTTCTGCCCAAGAATCACCACTGCCATGATAGTGTAGGTCTTGTTTCAAGGTTCGTTTTGGTGTGAAGATCATGTGAATCCGATTTACGGTTTAGGAGAAACAAATGTTTTAGTAAAAGATATTTCGAGAAACCAAACTATACCACTTAACCAACTGTGAGGCAATGATCAAATCCCTTAAGCGACTTATTGGAATGTGAAACTTTGTGTTAACATGCTAGGTACGTTTAGGAAGACCCTCGAAAAGATTTCGTGTTAAAAGGATTAAATCTCAATTTTATACAAATGCGTGAGCGAGCATGCCGAGTAGAGGTTCTTAAAGAGTTAACTTGAAAAGTGAACTTGTACTTGAGTTAGTATATACTTAGTATGGTGAAAGCGTTTAAGTTATTAATTCTTTAACCTTGTGTTGATTCTAGATTACCGGACCAACCCGAGATTTACCACTGCTTCAGGACTTCCAGGCAAGTTTTCCAAAAACTATGACTTTCTACTGTTGTTGTGATGAAAAGTGTTTTCGATTATATTTTGAAAATATAATATTGATGTCATACTTGAATCCTTTGATTGTGATTGGTTTATAATCTATACATTATGATATTTATAAGCCGGGTTTTTGTAAAGGCTCTTAGAGTAGAGCATGTGGATAGTATTTCGAATTTAGACCGGGAGTCGGTATATTTTCTTTAAACCGTTGAGGTTATTTTATGATAAATATATTGAATAGATATATTCAATTATTTTATAAAATGGAATATTATTGTAAATATTCACTTAGATTGATTATTAAATATTTATTGAGCGAATGATTATTATTTAATCATTTATTATTTATTTTATTTTTTTAATCAATTTAAAATTGATTTATGTTATTTAAAAGTTATCTTTAACCTTCAATAATTATGAAGGATATTTCTGACCTTTATGAGTTTATTTTAATTAAAGTAGGGATTCCAAAATATTATTTTATTTAAATCTATCTTAAGAGATGATTTAAATATTCACTGACCACTCAAATGGGACGGGAATACCCTTAAAGATTTCCAAACAGTCTGACTCCCTGGTCGTAATCTTTTTAAAGAGGATTCTCATCTGATTCTAATTCTGTTGACAGAGGTCAACTCTCATGGTAACTTACTTCCTCTATTACCCCGGAAGTAAGGAGACCAAGAAATGTTTTAAATGAGGGACAAGTATCACATACTTGGGGAAATAGGATTAACTTCCGCTTCCCGTGACATTGATTTTCATCTGGGGACTGGAATTAACTCGTGCTCGACAATGAAATAGGTGCCCGTATGGTACGAGGTCATACTCGGCAATGAAATAGGTGCCCGTATTGTACGAAGTCATGCTCGGTAATGAAATAGGTACCCGTATGGTATGGATCCATGCTCGGCAATGAAATAGGTGCCTGTATAGCATGAAGGGCCCAGATGCGGCCAGGGTGATAACCAAAATAGGGAGTCGTCCTTCTACTAGTAGAAAAAGTGTTCTTATGCAATACAACGACTGGTAAGCGCGTATTGTGGTGTTTCCAATAATAGCCCCCATCTTCCAATTGGAATTGTGTCTACAACATTGTAACAAAAGCCTAGTAGCTCAGTTACCGATAATGTTGGCAGTATTTTGAGAAATATTCAAAACTATTATTTTTCAATAAGCTACCTGATTTAGCTTGATATAGGTATGGTGTTTTAAAAGCCGGTTTATGTTATGGTAAAGATTTTCCGATATCTTGCAAATATTTATTATGATTATAATCTAGTACAAATTTCATTACAGATTATATTGTGGGGCTTTATTGCTCACTCTTGTTTTGTTTTACAAAATCACACAACAACATATAGGAGAGATGGCCAGGCCGAGGCACACTACTCGCAAGCGGGTGGGAAACGCCCGTTGGTTCCACGCTCAGATACTAGCCGCCCTGGCTGAGGTGGGGATAACCAGTTGGTTAGGTTATCAACTTTTGTGTATCATACTTATTTATATGTATGACTTAAGTAAGTCTATGTCCAGAAATAATTAACTTATTCGGTAATCATTTTGGGTTGTAATAACTTTATCTCGTGGATTAATGACTCGATACTTATTTCAATTTCATCTCTGAGACTATAATTAATGTTGTGGATTATATTGTGGGGTCACAACATGTTGTTTATTATTATGGTGATTCAAGTTCAAGTGTTATTGTTGGGATTGAGGGCGTGACAACCCGGATCACCGACCCCAGATCTGGGGGTGTTACAGAAATGATAATCAGAGCTTAGGGTTATAGATCTCAGAGATGATAGCGCGTTAAGAATAATAAATCCAGATATAATTATATAATATTAATAATAATAAGAACTCTGACAGAGTTCATAGTCGGGCTACCTAATGTAGCACTGGCGACTAAAACCCTCAAGGGAACTTTAACTTCATGGTTAATAACATAGCTTCCGTTTACTTTGTAGATTCCAGATATCCCAGACCCTGAGGTGTATGAGCAGCATATTGACGATGCACTGCTAGAGGCTGTAGACCCTGTTGAGTATGCCATTGAGGAACCAGATGAGGATCCGGAGGAGGACCCGGATGAGGATCCGGAGGAGGACCCAGAGGACCCGGATGAGTATCCGGAGGAGGACCCCGAGGAGGATCCAGAGGAGGACCCCGAGGAGGACCCCATTGAGGAGGCAGAGGAGTCCGGTGACGATGATGAGGACTACACAGACATCCCCATGCACCCACTCCCTATTGTTAGACCCCCTACCCTTCCACCACCACCACTGAGCCCTTTTGATGACGAGGACTATGAGGATCTTACCCCTACGGAGAATGAGATGAAGGATGCTCCGGCAGCTGACCCCGACACATCACCTCCAGTCCCAGTAGTTGGAGTACCAGCATTCATCCATGATTGGATAGTAGGCCGCATGACCGCAGACTTGGCAGAGGCAGAGGCTAGGTTGGATGAGTCAAGGAGACAATTGGCTGCTGAGAAAGAAGCCCGATATGCACACCATGGCGGGATGAGGTTCACGACCCCTCGAGCTTCTAGGAGGGAGATGACGAGGATTGAGATGAGGGCACAGATTCAGATTCAGGCCTTACCAGTTGATGAGGATGATAGAGTATCCAGGACGGAGACTGAGGAGATCTTCAGAGGTGCCATGGCGAGGGTGAGGGACTTGACCCGCCCCGCTGACTGATCATTGACGATGGGATGTGTTATCCTAGTCTTCTAGTTGTAGATGGCCATAGTAGAATGCCGATTTTCCGGGATAGTTTCATTGTATAGCGATATCCCTTTTTCTGACTAGGTAGATATGCAGGATGTTTTACTTTTGACTAGTTAGTGACAAACTTGACTCACTTTCGACTTGTTGTAGTTGTTCGCCTCGATGTATGTGACTTGTTGGTACCATGTATATATTTGTTTCCTTTCGGTTCAGTTCTGTCTCATTGGGATACGATTGACGATTGTTGTCCATACTATTATTTACACTGTTTTACGATTTATTTTTGCCATAATATATAGTCATTGTGGAACCTTCTCATGTAGAGAGTATAACGATTGTGAGAAAGAGGAAGGTATATGAGCGTATAAGATCTAATGAAAAATTTTCGTAATCCTCAGAATTATGCCGCCAAGAAGAATGGGAACTAGGGCAAACCCCCTGACTCCGAGGGTCGGGGAAGCCATAATGTGAGAGAGAGAAACCCTGACCGTGAGGAAAAAGAGGATAGATATTATATCGATCAAGATGACCCAGATTTCAGAAACGATGATGAGAGTTATGATGAACAAGAGTTCGAAGAGGAACCTGAGGAGGAAGGGACTGAGGTTGAACAAGAGAGAGAGCGCCCGGACGAGAATCCCATGGGGCAGTTTATGCAACTACTTAGGCAGAATCTAAACCAACAACCCCCTCAGCAACCCCAGGGTAGTAACAACGCGGTGGCGAACTCCTTTAGAGCTTTCAAATCACTAAATCTCCCAGAATTTCAAGGATCAGCCGACCCAGTAGAAGCCCGAGCGTGGCTGAAGGAAATGGAAAAGTCTTTCGAGATTTTGAGTATTGACGAAGCACAGAAAACAGTCTTTGCCACCTACCTTCTGAAAGGAGAAGCAAACTATTGGTGGAAAGCTAAGAAGAACATGGAAATAAACGCGATAATAACCTAGGAGAGGTTTAGTAAATTGTTTTTGGATAATTATTTCCCAAGGTTCATGGAAAACCAGATGGAGCTCAAGTTTCTGGAGCTAAAGCAGAATAATTTGACGGTGGCGGAATATGAGGCTAAGTTTACTGAGTTGTCGAGGTTTGTACCAGAGTTTGTGAACACGGACGAGAAGAAAACAAGAAGGTTTCGACAAGGATTAAGACAATGGATTCAGAACCGAGTGGCTATATTCGAGATCACGGATTACGCCACCTTGGTGCAAAAGGCATCGATTGTGGAAGCAGGAAGCGACCAGATGCAAAAAGACAGGGACGGGAAGAAGAGGAAGAGTGTAAGCCAAGGAGGAGGTTTTGCGAGCAGAAACCCTCCAAACAAGTTTAACAGATGGGCAGCATCTCTGCCCGAAAGGAAATCAGGATTCAGGCGAGCTGTAAGCGCTAATGTGAGCAAAGATGGCATACAATCAGGGGTGTCTTACTCCAACCAATCTCGACCCAATCCGCCTCGATTCGACCAACCTCGACCCAACCAATCTCGATTCGACCAATCTCGACCTACTCAATCTCGACCCCCGCTGCCAGAATGTAAGAAATATGGAAGGAGGCATCCTGGCATGTGCGACCCGATGACCGTAACATGTTATAGATGTGGAAAGTTGGGTCACTACTCTAATGCATGTCCCCAAAGCGACCTTACCTGCTTTCAGTGCGAAAAGTTAGGTCATGTGAGGATAAATTGTAAATCGGTGGTACCAGCCGCGTCAGGAGCAAGTAGAGCTGCCTCCAACAGACCACCAACCACTAGGAATTTTAATATGACGGTGCAAGATGCCGTGAGAGACACAGATGTGATAACATGTACCCTTTTACTCAACTCAGTCAATGCCAATGTTTTATTTGATTCCGGAGCGACTAAATCTTTTATATCACGGGACTTTGCGTATAAATTGAACCTTAAGGCTAGACCACTAAAAGAGTCGTTACAAGTAGAAATAGCCAACCAAGAGGTAGTCCCAGTTACACGAGTCCATCCTGATTATGAACTAGAAATAGGGGAGCAACGTTTTAACGTAGATTTAATTCCTTTTAAACTTGGGGAGTTTGATGTTATATTAGGAATGGATTGGTTGTCAAGCAACAATGCTCAGAGAGATTGTAAAAGGAAAAAGGTGAAACTGAAAGTACCAGGAAAGAAAGAATTGGTGTTCAAAGGGAAACGACAAACCCAAAAGTTTTTAACCATGGCCCAGACCAAAAGGTTATTGCGTAAAGGAAATGAGGCATACTTGGCCTATGTTGTGGACAAGGTTATTACGGCGCCAAGTCGAGGCTAGGCGCTCGGGTACCTTGGAATCGACTAGTAGACAAGTCGCCCGACTAGTCGAAAAAAGTCGACAAGTCGTTCATATACCTATATTACCTATATTTAGAATATTTATAACACATAATATAGGTCAACACATACCAAATTCATAGTTGAAATTAAAAGTAGTAGATAATAAGTTCAAATACCAAATGTCAAGCATAGTCATCTATCATGAAATAATCATGAAAGTCTCCATCTCATTGAGTGTTCTCCACGGGTGGGTCGGGTGCTAAACCATAATCATCCTCCACTTCCTCATCATCATAAGTAGTATCATCTTCATCTTCATCTTCATCATCAAGAGGATCATGTGGAGTCGAAATATTGCGTCGAGTATAAGTACACACTTCACTAGTAAAACTGCCTCTAGCTCTCATTGGCAGATTGCGTCCTTCAAGTGCTTCTGATGCACAAGATGCTATATCCACCGCACTCCAAAATGTCTCCTCAATATCACCAATCCACTCATTAGTCCATTCCAAGTCATCAAGTACAAGTGGATTAAATTTCTTTCCTTGTTCACGCCTCTTCTTGAACCTTGAATCTATCTTCCGGTTGTATTGAATATACACCAAATCATTCAAACATTGATGTTCCAACCTATTCCTCTTCTTTGTATGTATCTAAATTAATCATATAAATAATAAACAATTAGGCCTTAACTATAAATAGTTGAAAATTAATTATAATACTTTAAGAAATAATAAGCTCTTACAAATTCAAATGTACTCCAATTGCGTTCACAACCGGAAGATGAACAACATAAACCAACAATACGCTTCGCGAATGATTGAAGCTCAATTGCACGACCTCCATAAGCATCCCACCAATCGGCTAATAAAATTAAGAATAACACAAGATAAACATTTTTTTTGTTAATTAACTACTAACATGTGTTTCATATTTTCATTAAGTTTTAAAATAAACTTACGAGGACTTTTTTCCTTCCTGTGCTCAACTGCCATCTCCCTTGCAAAACCCTCTCTTGAATTTTTATAAGCATCTGCAAAATTGCTTATTTTGTTCCTTGTATCACGGTCGGGGATCATTTTCTCAAGCACATCATTAAAGTCCTCCCTTATTCGAGAGGCCCAGGCAGGATCACGTTCAAGAATATCAAAGTATTTTCCAGGGTTAAGAAATAATGCAGCCCCATATAATGGCTTCCCCATTTTGTTTCTCTAACGATCATCAATTATCTGCACTACTTTGTTCTGAATTGCCAACTTTTGACTTCCGAATGCCTTTCTGATTTGTATCTTTGCATAATCCATAGCATAAGCAACCTCGACCAAAGCAGGCCTTTCATCACCATCTGCCAGTCGCAAAACCTGAAGCAATGGTTGTGCAGATAGTAAACAGTCCTCAACACCCTGCCAAAATACTGATGATAATACACTTTCACAGACTTTCTTTCCATTTTCAGTTTTTGATAACTTGGATCTGTCCCAAGCCAGATCAGTGAATAACAAGCGCATTGCAGGCCTATTCCACTTCAAGCTCTGCAATGTTAGAAAGGCAGTTGCAAACCTCGTAGCTCCAGTCCTCACTAAATCCATTCCATTAGTCTTCTCTCTCAAAGCATGAAGGACACGCCTGTGCCTATAAATGAATGTAGTACATCTTCTCGCTTGATTAATTGATTTCTTAATGCTTCGAATCTTGCCAATGTCCTCTAACATTAAATCAACACAATGAGTAGCGCATGGAGTCCAAAACAAAGTAGGTATTCTAATCTCTAATATCTGACCAGCTAACTTGTAATTTTTCCCATTATCCAACACCATTTGCACCATATTTTTTTCACCGATATCCTTTATTTGTTTCTCGAGCAAGTTGGACAGCATTTTTCCATCATGCGATTCTCCTGAAGCATCAACAGAACCTAAGAAAAATGAACCTTCTGGACTATTAGCCAGGAAGTTGATCAGATGTCTTCCTCGTCTATCAGTCCATCCATCGGTCATTAGAGTGCAACCGTATTTCCTCCAAGCCTTCTCATGTTTTCCCTTTATTTTTTATGTTTCTTCCTTTGCTTTCTTAAGTAGAGGTATCCTTAGATCATGGAAATTAGCTTTCGTAGAAGAAATTAGCAATGTGCATGTGAACTCTTTCTTTTTCTTCTTTTGTTCTTAGTCGGCTTTCAAGTGTTGTTTGACTTGGACCATTTGTATGTCTATCTTCAATTACTTGTTCGGGTGTCTTCATAAGCATTGATGCAACTGATTTTGAGCTTGCAGGTTTGCGAAATTCAAATGTTGTATTCTGGACAGCCTTGCTTTTGTTCTGTCCAGTTTCCTTTGAACTTGGCAGAGTATTAGAGGCAGCAGTAGATATTATCTCTTGAACCTCATCATCATCATCATCGTATTGTTCTTGTGTCTGATTCCTCAGAGTTTTACTTTTCTTTTTACTTTGCACATAATCATCTATTTCTTTCGCAATCTCCCTGTTGTTTTCGGACATTTAATAATATCCGGAAAGCCACCAATCAAATGCTGCTTGAACCTGTTAACGCCTCCGCGATTTTTGTTTCCACAAAGTATACACTTCGGCTTATCTTTATTACTTAGGTCTGGCCACACTGCGAATTTCCAACCCGGATCTGCTGATTTAGCTTTTCATTTAGGATCCTTAGCTAGCTCTTGCAGATTGGTCTTATGCTCCATGTTTTTGTTGCAGAGGCAGAAGAACACACTGCAGGAAAAATGGAAGAACACTGGAATGGATATTTGATCAGAAGAAAGATTAAAGGACTGGGCACTGGAACAAAAGATTGAAAATTTGTAAAGGATTAAAAATTTGTAAAATATTCAAAGATTTGTAAAAGATTGATATGATAATTGATTATTCAAAAATCAAAACATGATCGTGTATGTTAACTTAAGTTTAAAACTGATCAAATCAATTTAAAAATCAATTTAAAATTTAAAATTTGATTTTTTGAATGCAAAAATAATAATTTTCGATTTTTGAAGTAAATAAGTAATGAAATTGGTTTTCAAAAAAAAGTAATGAAATTGAAGAAAAAAGAAACAAAAAAGTAAAAAATAATCATTAAAATTCAATTTTTAATAAAATGGAAGGAAAAAAGGTGTGTATATACACACACGCATGTATATACACACACGCAAGAAAGAAAGAGGGGGAGAAGAACAAGAAAGACAAGAGAAGAAGAAAGAAGGAGAGACAGGAGAAGAAGAAAGAAGGAGAGACAGGAGAAGAAGAAAGAAGGAGAGAGAAGAACAAGAAAAAGACTGAAAGAAGGAAATATATGCATACCGGAGTAGAGCCGCCGCTGTTAGCCGAAATTTGTTAGTCGAAGATGCTTGACGAATCCGTTAATTGGAGGCAAATAAACCGTTGTTGTAGCCGCCCAAAGCCCTCTTTCCTTTTTTTTGAGACTAAAAGTCTAAAATCACGTAAGTTTTGCCTTAAAAACCCTAATTTTTAAGGGTCGGGTCGGGTCGGGTAAAACCCATGGACGACAGAAGTAGTAAGTCGCTTGTCGACTTTTTCCAATCTAGCGACTGGGCAACTAGTCGTCGACTAGTCGTCGACTCAATAACCATGGTTGTGGACACCCAAAGGGAGGTGCCCAAGTTACAATAGATCCCGGTAGTTAATGAATTTGAGGACGTGTTTCCTATAGATCTTCCAGGATTACCACCCGACCGGGAAATCAAATTTGCCATTGAGTTAACCCCGGGAACAACACTAGTTTCCAAGGCCCCATACCGGCTAGCCCCATTAGAGATGAAAGAATTAGCTACCCAGTTACAAGAACTGTTGGAGAAAGGAATGATTAGACCCAGCGTGTCACCACGGGGTGCACCAGTGCTATTTGTAAAGAAGAAGGACGATAGTATGAGGTTGTGCATAGACTACCGAGAGCTAAACAAGCTGACAATAAAGAACAAATACCCCTTACCTAGGATTGATGATTTGTTCGACCAACTGAAGGATGCCGTGTACTTTTCTAAGATTGACTTGAGAACCGGATATCACCAACTGAAGATTAAACCAGAAGATATCCCAAAGACGGCTTTTCGTACCCGATATGGACACTATGAGTTCTTGGTGATGTCATTTGGATTAACGAACGCTCCAGTCGCTTTCATGGACTTGATGAATAGAGTTTTCAAAGAGTATTTGGACAAGTGTGTCATAGTTTTTATCGATGATATTTTGGTCTACTCAAAGACATAGGAAGAACACGCAGAGAATTTGAGGATAGTCTTAGAGGTACTGAGAAAGGAAAGGTTGTACGCAAAATTCTCGAAATGCGAATTTTGGTTAAAGGAAGTCCAGTTTTTTGGACATGTGATCAGTAGTGAGGGAGTGTTAGTCGACCCCGCTAAAATAGAAGTATTTTCAAATTGGGAGAGGCCAACCACCCCGACAGAAGTGACAAGTTTTCTAGGATTGGCTGGATATTATCGAAGATTCGTTCAAGACATTTCTAAGATCGCAGCCCCAATAACTAGGCTTACCCGTAAAACTGAGAAGTTTGAATGGACTGAGAAATGTGAGAACAGCTTCCAAGAGTTGAATAAAAGGTTAGTGACAGCTCCTGTGCTAGCACTACCCAATTGAAAAGGAGATTTTGTGATCTATAGCGACGCATCGCATAAGGGATTAGGTTGTGTGTTGATGCAGCATAAAAAGGTAATTGCGTATGCATCCAGGCAACTGAAGGAATACGAGCTTAGGTACCCTACCCATGACTTAGAACTAGCAGCGATAGTTTTTGCTTTGAAGATCTGGAGGCACTACTTGTATGGAGAGAAGTGCGAGATTTACACGGACCATAAGAGTCTTAAATACATTTTCACCCAGAAGGAGCTTAACATGAGACAGAGACGATGGCTAGAGTTAATCAAGGATTATGATTGTGAGATTCTTTATCACACAGGGAAGGCCAATGTGGTGGCTGATGCCCTTAGTAGGAAAGAGAAACTTAAAATGATAGCATCGTTAGATGAATTAGTCCAAGAGTTGGAGAAGCTAGAAATTGAGGTTAAGGTAACAAAAAATGGTACCGAGAAATTATTTGAGATTGCCATGCAACCAGAGTTGTTGCAAAAGATCAATCTGTGCCAATAACGAATGATGAATGAGGGAAGAGAGTTAATGACGGGAGAGGAAATAAAGACTGAGAGAGACGACACAGGGATAATGAGGTATTCCTACCGAATTTGGGTTCCTAATGTCCAAGAGTTGAAGGACGAGATTTTGTACGAGAGCCATAGCTCAAGGTATTCAATTCACCCGGGAGGCACCAAGATGTATAGAGATTTGAAGGAATACTATTGGTGGCCTAACATGAAAAATGATGTAACAGAGTGGGTAAGAAAGTGCTTGACCTACCAAAGAGTGAAAGCAAAGCATCAGAGACCCAGCGGACTTTTACAACCCTTAGAGTTTCCAGAATAGAAATGGGAACATATCGCCATGGATTTCGTAGTAGGTTTACCAAGGACCAAAGCTAATCACGATGCCATATGGGTAGTCATAGACCGATTAACGAAGTCAGCCCACTTTCTCCCGATCAACGAAAGATACGCTGTCGTGCAATATGGAGTCCCCGTCGCCATTGTGTCTGACCGAGACCCCAGATTTAACTCCAGATTTTGGAGGAGCTTTTAGGAATGTGTGGGAACTAGACTTAACATGAGTACCACCTATCATCCCCAAACCGACGGCCAAAGTGAAAGGACCATCCAAACGTTAGAGGATATGCTAAGAGTCTGTGCTGTGGACTTTAAAGGAAGTTGGGACGAGGACTTACCACTGATCGAATTTTCCTACAATAACAGTTTTCACGCAAGCATCAGAATGCCCCCGTATGAAGCCCTTAATGGAAGAAGATGTCGCTCACCCTTGTATTTGGATGAAGTTGGTGAGCGGAAGATGCTCGGGCCCGAAGTGGTCCAAAGGACTAAGGAAACAGTAGATCTTATCAAAGGAAGGTTAGTAGCAGCCCAAGATAGACAGAAGAAGTATGCCGATTTGGAATGAAAGGATAGAGAATATGAAACAGGGGACCTAGTGTTGTTAAAGGTATCCCCGTGGAAAGGACTAATGAGGTTCGGTAAGAAAGGGAAGTTAAGTCCCAGGTATATTGGACCATTTGAGCTTTTAAGATGCATCGGGGAAGTAGCTTACGAGCTAGCCTTGCCCCCAAACCTGCAACAGGTTCACAACGTGTTCCATGTATCCATGTTAAGGAAATACAATCCGGACGCCAGGCACGTGGTAGAATACGAACAGGTAGACATACAACCCGACCTATCCTACGTAGAGCAGCCTATAGAGATCATCGACCGGAAAGAGCAGGTACTCAGAAATAAGATTGTTAAGCTGGTGAAAGTTTTGTGGAGAAACCATAATGTTAAAGAATCCACCTGGGAACTAGAAGGCGAAATGCTAGAGAAGTATCACCATTGTTTTCGAACTGATTCCGGGACGGAACCCTTTTAAGGAGGGGAGACTGTAATATCCCCAAAATTTTGTACTTATAAAAAAACCCTTGATGAATAGTAACCACTGATGAATATTAAATTTTTTTTCGTTTAAAATTTCTCAGACCACCATATGTACGGGTCAGTATAATGAACTTTCAAAGTCGTATAGCATTTTCGTATAACTTTCAAAGTCGTATAGCATTTTGTACTATGAAAATGATGG
This sequence comes from Heracleum sosnowskyi, assembly GCA_030848705.1. Classification (NCBI taxonomy): domain Eukaryota; kingdom Viridiplantae; phylum Streptophyta; class Magnoliopsida; order Apiales; family Apiaceae; genus Heracleum; species Heracleum sosnowskyi. The sequence goes on from CM061237.1 coordinate 20,312,381, forward strand.
AATGCAAAAGCTGTCAGAATTAGAATAATAGCATTTTCTGTTTTCTCCGAAATTTCACCAATTACTGATGGATTAATCATTAATTAATCAAGAACGTTAGGGTAAACTACTTCGATAGAACACTTAAGAAACCCTACGAACGTTCTACGAGATTAAGAAGTAACAGAATAGCGTGATACTCAATGGATTAAATACAAGCATGGAAGTAACATGTAACAAGATTAATCCAAAGAATGCAACATTTGGATCATTCATGTGAAACCAATCCAAAGATTACCAAGCAAGATACTTGTAAACCACTTCTTAAGTTGCCATTTGGCAAAAATGACACAATCTTTAATACATCATCAATGCTAATACTTATCACATTAATTTAGACATGTGTGTTATCAACAAAAATATCAAGAATTGGCAAGAACCAAGCTAATCACTCCCCCTCCCCCCCCCCCACTTGAAGAAGAACCATTCGGCCCATCTTTTTTCATCCAATGATACTTTTTCAAGAATCAATCTTCCAAGCTTCCATAAATCATGATGTTGGATTCAAAAGTTTCCTAATTCCTAGACTAAGGTTGTTAGATCAGGATTCAATGATCGTTAGGATATAGACTCAACTGATCAGGATTACTGACGTCATCAGTATTGCATTGTCATCAGTATTTGCTCAAGCGTCAGTATCAGGATTATCATCAGGATTTATATCAGGACTATGATCAGGATTGATCATCAGGACTGGAAGCTGATCAGGATTCCTACTTCGAGTTATATTTGGAGTCTAGTTAAATAAGGAAGTTTATTTTGTCGGTTCCGTATTTATAGTAATGAAGCTATCAATTTAGGATAGGTTTCAATCTTTGTAATTGATTAGGACTTGTCATGTAATTGATAGAGAAACTGTGTAGTATATATACACAGTTTAGGTTTCGATTTATATAGATTGCATGCACGAGTATTTTGTAACTTAGAAGCTCTCAAGAACATCAGAATTTCTTGAGAGAGTTTGTAACAATTTTATATTAGATTTAATAAAGCTGTTATTATTCTTTCATATTTGTGATATATACTTTAATACGTCGAGAATCTTATACAATTGTATTCAACCCCCCTTCTACAATTGTTATTCACTGGGAAACAATTGGTATCAAAGCAAACTAATTTAAATTTGAATCAGATACGATCTAAGATGTCGACAAAGTATGAAAGCATGAAAATTCCCATCCTGAAGAAATCTGAATATCCAACATGGAAGGTAAAGATGCTGATGTACCTGGAGGCTATGAATCCTGACTATTTGGACAGGATTCGTGATGGACCATATATTCCTACAAGACTTATTCCACAAATAGATACTGTACCTGAACACTACGCGGTCAAGGTGAAAACAGATTGGACTCCAGAAGAGAAAGCTGACGTACTCAGAGATGCTAAGATAAAGAATATCCTTCACAACAGTCTTGATGCTGTCATGTCAAATAGGGTGATTGCATGCAAGTCTGCAAAAGAAATTTGGGACACTTTGGAAACTCAATGCCAAGGATATTGTAAAGCATAATGTAACATAAGATGTAAAAGAGATAACTACAACTCAACAAAGGACAAGACAGACAATAATATTAACAGAAGCACAGGAATCCAGAATCAAAGAAGAAAAGGTAAACTCAAAAAAATCAAAATACGTTATGTATTCTTGAAGTCCGTAAACAGGTCACGGAAAGAAGTTCATGAAAATGTTCAAGCCTCAGTGACAGCAAAAGAAACAAGACTTTCAAGACGACAGAAGTATGTGAATGATTTAGGGTTCAGTACCACGGGATTCCAGTGATGAAGCAACCAGAACGACAAGGGACTTATCAGCAGCACTATATTGAAGACATAAAAGAAGAATTGATCAAGTGTTATTCATCTGTGAACCAGACCAGTTGCACTAGGTGACGGCACTAAAAAGATCAAGTTGTTTTATCGTCTCAGAAGAAATTGATACAGTCTAAAACTTAAACACCCAGGAGCTCAGGAGTAATTACTAAAGGACAAAAGACAAGAAAAAGGATTCGATAGTTTTTCAATTGAAAAAACTATCGAATGGTGGTTGAGGTGATTCATTGAAAAACAAAGTAAATTAATTTGGCATTCGATAGTTTTGATTTAAAAACTATCGAATGGCAAATTGATTTAATCCATTCGATGGTTTTTTAATCCATTCGATGGTTTTTCAATTCATGGAGCAGGTGAAAAGTTGTGCTTGTCTTACAGGTTGATGAAGATCCAACGGCCAAGAATATTCTATTCTAAATGGTTCGATGGTTTTTCAATTCAAGTCTACAATTAACTCGAGAGAAGATAGTGTCTTCTTCAGTTAAGGCATTCAACACAGAAACATTACTACGAGAGAGAACTAAGCCGGAGAAATTATCAGAGAATTAATAGTGCTCAGAACTTGATCATTGTTTTGTATTTGTGTAACCTTAAACTCATTGAAGCTAATCTACGGATTAGAAATTGTAGCACCCCTCGAGGTTTATATTTATAAAAAGATATATTCCCCGAAACTTGATTTGGTTTGGTGTGTTTGATTTCGTTATAGAACTGAAAGATTAATCCGTGAACGAAATTGAATTATTTGTGAGTATCGTATTCAACCCCCCCTTCTACGATACTTTGGACCTAACAATTGGTATCAAAGCTACTTGATTGATATACAAATCAGATCCGGTGAATGAGACCAAAATCAAACGTAGCGTGAAAATTCGAAGCAAATTTTTTAACTTTCAAAATTTTTCATTTAATTGGAATTTCTTGAATTTTAAACAATTTGAAATTTTCAGAAACCATGAGTGCTCCAAAGACAACCGCTGGTATTAAAGTTCCCCCGTTTACTAGAGTTGATTTCGGTTTGTGGAAGATGAAGATGCTGTTATTTATCAAGGCATCTAATCCGTTGTATATTGGCATATTAGAGAACGGGCCGTTTGTACCAATGAAACCAGTTAGTGAATCTACAGCTCCTGATGGTAGCAGGATTCCTTCAGGCACCCAACCTAAGGATATAAGTGAATTTACAGATTCTGACAAAGAACTGATTCGATTGGACACCGGTTTAATGTTGATATTGGCGGACTCCGCAGACAAGGAAATGAGCTATCAGTTGATGAACTGTACAAGCGGGAAACATATGTGGGATACCATTAACTTGATAATGGAAGGAACTGAAGACGTTCAGGAAAACAGATTGGACATTCTGACTTCTCAATATGAAGCGTTTAGGTCCCTGCCAGGAGAAAGTATAACTCAGGTCTTTGAGAAATATACTAAGCTCCTCAATGAATTGGCAATGAAAGGAAAGACCTATCCACTGAGAGAATCGAACAGGAAGTTCATGATGACGCTGCCCCATCATGTAGAACATAAGTCATCATCCATTAGGGAAAGAATTGACTTCACAAAGATGCCACTAGAGATGATCTATGGCAAGTTGAAGACCTATGAGATGGAACAGGAACAAAGGGTGATAATCTACGGATCAGGGACAGTGGACAGCAAGCACAATGCACTTGTGAGATCAGCAGCACTTGTAGTGGATGAACCAATAACTTCTGAGATTCAGGTTCAAACCCCTAGAGCTGGAAAGGAGGTGATAATAGAAGCAGAAATGGATTCTGTGAATCTGGGTGTTGATGAAAGTGATTACTACACCCTAGAAGAGCTTTTGCAAATGGAAGACAAAACCATGGCGTACTTAGCTGCAAAGTTTAGTCATATACGTTTCAAGAGAAACCCTAAGTACAAGTTCAAGGGCTCAACCAACAGATTCCAGAAGAGCAATTATACACCTAGTACAGGCTTTAAGGGAGGCTACAAGACTGGCATGATTGATAGAAGCAAATCAAGATGCTACAACTGCAATGAGTTAGGGCATTTCGCCACTGAATGCCGGAAGCCTCGTCAAGCAAGAGACATGAAAGATGTCTATGGAAAGAAGGATTCTTATGATGAGTTGAAGAAGGAGAATGCCAAGCTTAAACAGCAATTGGAGGCATTCTCTGGAAAGAAGAAAGGGAAAGCTTATATAGCAGAGGGAAAGCACTGGGATGATACTGATTCGGATGAAGAGGAGGAATATGTAAATGTTGCTCTAATGGCTGACTCTTCATAGGAATCACCACAATCATCTCAGGTACCTATCTTAACTACAATTGATATGTCTAACTCAGAGTACAAGAAAACTGTGCAAGATCTTAGTGTAGAATTGTTTAATGTACACACAAGCATGCTAGCATCAGAAATGGAAAATGCTAAACTAGTTCTTAAGATTAAAAAGCTAGAATCTAAAAATGAAGAACTAGAGCTTGTAGCTGTAACATTAGAAGATCTTAAGGAAAAGAATGCGTACTTAGAGAACAAGGTCAAGTGTAATGATGAGATAGAGACTATCCTCAGGAAGCAGATTTCAGATCTAGATTTGAAGCTAAATGCTTTTAAGAATTCCGCTCTAGTGGCTAGGGAAATCATTGATACTCAGGCCATAGAGAATAAAACTGCTATAGGATTTGACTATAACAAGAAAGCTGGAAAGAAGATTGTGGAATTCCCTGTGACATCTTCAGTTGTCAAAAGGAATACTCCACATGTTCTTAAGAATGTTGATTGTCCAGTTTTTGTTAAGCCGTTTCCACCACTCTTTCATGAGGATGACCTTTTCATAAGACAAGAATTGCTTGAGGAGGATTTGTTGAAGGAAAAAGAGGTAAAAACTAAGTTGCCTAGGAAATCAGTAAAAAATGAATTACCTAAACCTGATTTACCTAAAACTGAAGTAGGTGACGTAGTTAGTAATGTTAAAAAGAACAGGAATGGGAAGAAGAAGATTGTTAATCAGGAATTGGTTCCATATTCTCCCATTGTATCTAGGAAGTTGTGCTCTATTTGTAATTCTGCTGGACACCTTACACATGCATGTAAAAAGGTTAAAGTAGAAACTGCTAATACTTCTGAAATGCATAACATGTCTGACATGCCTGATCTTCATGAACCCTGTGGAAAGAAAGATTGTTTGTTATGTAAGTACAACATCATGCATGCTTATTTTAAGTTGATGTCTGATAGGAGCAATAGCACTGATAATGTTAAATCCACAGATACTATGAATATCAAACATGGTAAGACTAAATTGAATGTTACTCCTGTTAAATCATCTAAACCTTCAGGACCCAAACAATTTTGGGTACCAAAGTCCGCTTAATCAATCTGTGATTGCAGGGTAAGGTTAAAAGCTCAAAGGTTGTGTGGATTCTGGATAGTGGTTGTTCTAGACACATGACAGGTGAAGAGTCCCTGCTTACAGAGGTGGTTAAGAAGACCGGCCCGATTGTAACCTTTGGAGATGACAGCAAAGGATACACTACGGGATATGGTAAATTGAAAGCTGGAAATGTCATCATTGAAAACATCTCTCTTGTTGAAGGATTAAAGCACAATCTTCTAAGTATCAGTCAGTTCTGTGATAAAGGCTACAATGTAGATTTCAGAAAGGACAAGTGCTTGATCACCAACAGGAAGGATGAGAAGCTTACTCTACTGGGAGTGAGAAAAGGAAATTTGTTTATAGCTGACTTAAGTTCTACCAGTGAAGGAGAAGTTACATGTTTCTATGCAAAGGCATCTTCAGAACAAAGTTGGCTATGGCACAAGAAGCTCTCACACTTGAACTTCAAAACTATGAACTCTTTGGTAAAAAGAGAGTTAGTGAGAGGGTTGCCCCTGATGGAATTCAATCAGGAGGGACTATGTGAAGCATGTGAAAAAGGGAAGTCGAAGAAAGCATCACATGGAAGCAAAGGAATGACAAGCATTACTGAACCATTACAGCTGATTCATATGGATTTATTTGGTCCAGTTAATGTTATGTCACTTTCAAGGAATATATATGCATTGGTGATGGTGGACGACTACTCCAAGTACACGTGGGTGTTGTTCATACAAACAAAGGATGAAGCAACACAACTAATCATTGATCACATCAAGAAGATAGAAGTGGAAGCTAAGCTACCTGTGCGGACAATCAGATCAGACAATGGAACTGAATTCAAGAATGCAGTTCTAAATGATTTCTGCTCAGAGAAAGGAATATCAAGACAGTTTTCAGCACCAAGAACTCCTCAACAGAATGGAGTAGTGGAAAGGAAGAACAGGACCTTGGTTGAAACAGCAAGGACCATGTTGAGTGAATCAAAACTTCCCACTTACTTTTGGGCTGAAGCAGTGAATACAGCTTGCTACACTCAGAATCGAACCCTGATCAACAAAGATCATGAAAAGACTCCTTATGAGTTAATGGCCAACAAGAAACCAACACTGAAGTACTTTCATGTGTTTGGTGCAAAGTGCTTTGTACTTAAAGATGGAGAACATCTTGGCAAGTTTGATGCCAAAGCAGATGAAGGCATTTTTCTGGGCTATTCTCTAGAATCTAAGGCTTTCAGGGTATATGTGATTGAAGATAAGAAGGTGTTGGAAAGCTTTAATGTAACATTTGACGACACCAAAAGACCAGTCCTGCAAACTGGAGAGAACTCTGAATCCTTGGTACTTGAAAATCTATCAGGAGATCTCTCTGACAATGAAGAAGTACCTGAAGTTGTTACAGTTATTAATAATAATCATAATGATAATGATTCTGGACAAAGTGGTGACCAAAGTGGAGATCCTCATTCTACAGGATCCACTAGTCAACATAAGGCATAATGTAACAGGATCCTCTATCCAATCAAATAGGGGGAGATTGTAAAGCATAATGTAACATAAGATGTAAAAGAGATAACTACAACTCAACAAAGGACAAGACAGACAATAATATTAACAGAAGCACAGGAATCCAGAATCAAAGAAGAAAAGGTAAACTCAAAAAAATCAAAATACGTTATGTATTCTTGAAGTCCGTAAACAGGTCACGGAAAGAAGTTCATGAAAATGTTCAAGCCTCAGTGACAGCAAAAGAAACAAGACTTTCAAGACGACAGAAGTATGTGAATGATTTAGGGTTCAGTACCACGGGATTCCAGTGATGAAGCAACCAGAACGACAAGGGACTTATCAGCAGCACTATATTGAAGACATAAAAGAAGAATTGATCAAGTGTTATTCATCTGTGAACCAGATCAGTTGCACTAGGTGACGGCACTAAAAAGATCAAGTTGTTTTATCGTCTCAGAAGAAATTGATACAGTCTAAAACTTAAACACCCAGGAGCTCAGGAGTAATTACTAAAGGACAAAAGACAAGAAAAAGGATTCAATAGTTTTTCAATTGAAAAAACTATCGAATGGTGGTTGAAGTGATTCATTGAAAAACAAAGTAAATTAATTTGGCATTCGATAGTTTTGATTTAAAAACTATCGAATGGCAAATTGATTTAATCCATTCGATAGTTTTTTAATCCATTCGATGGTTTTTCAATTCATGGAGCAGGTGAAAAGTTGTGCTTGTGTGACAGGTTGATGAAGATCCAACGGCCAAGAATATTCTATTCTAAATGGTTCGATGGTTTTTCAATTCAAGTCTACAATTAACTCGAGAGAAGATAGTGTCTTCTTCAGTTAAGGCATTCAACACAGAAACATTACTACGAGAGAGAACTACGCCGGAGAAATTATCAGAGAATTAATAGTGCTCAGAACTTGATCATTGTTTTGTATTTGTGTAACCTTAAACTCATTGAAGCTAATCTACGGATTTGAAATTGTAGCACCCCTCGAGGTTTATATTTATAAAAAGATATATTCCCCAAAACTTGATTTGGTTTGGTGTGTTTGATTTCGTTATAGAACTGAAAGATTAATCCGCGAACGAAATTGAATTATTTGTGAGTATCGTATTCAACCCCCCCCCCCTTCTACGAAACTTTGGACCTAACAGATATGCCTCTGTCAAGAAAAACAGGAGGGCTCTACTAATTCAAGAGTATGAACAATTTGATGCTAGACCTGATAAGAGCCTTACTGACCCGTATGATAGATTCCTGACACTCCTGAACAACCTGCCTCTAGTTGGCAAAGAGTATGTATCAGAAGATTCTAATACCAAGTTTCTGAGAGCCTTACCAGAAGAATGGGATACACAAACATCAATCATTAGGCATCAGTATGATGTAAACACTGTGTCTCTTGATGAAGTCTATGGGATGCTGAGAACCTATGATCTTGAGGTTCAACAAAGGAAGAATAAGAGAAGCATCAAGGCAAAGTCTATTGCCTTGAATGTTGAGGTTAAATCAAAAGGAAAAGCTGTGGAGGTCTTTAGGAGAAAATCAAGGATAGTTGAGTCAGATCCTGATGACTCATCGTCAGATATTGATGGCAATCCTGATGCCAATCCCGATGATGATTCTTCTGACTCAGACATGGAAGAGATGGCTGCTATGATAGTCAGAGGCTTCAAGAAGATGAAGTTCAGGAAGGCTAGAAGACAAGGCAACTTTCATAAAAAGACCTTCAATGCTGACAAAGACAAGTATAACAAAAAGGACAGCAAAAATGGCAAATTTGACAAGTCAAAGGTTAGATGCTACAAATGTAATGGAATGGGGCACTTTGTAACTGAGTGCAAGAAGGCTAAAGCACTCATTACTGCAAGCAAGGATTGGATGGACTCTTCTTCAGAATCTGATATTGAGGTGGTCAACTATCCCCTAATGGCCAATACTGATGATACTGCTATTCCTGATGATAAGGTACTAAATACTGTCTTTGATTTTGATACTGATAATGCTTCTGAGTTAAGACGTTTTCTAAAGTCATTGCATATTAGCTTTAGAAGTCAAACTGCTGAGAATACTAGGATCTTATCTGAGATGTCTGAACTTAGAAAAAGGAATGAGCATTTAGAAACTGAATTTTCTCATATGCAAAAAGTACAGATAGAATGTGATAATGCTAAACACATGTATATAGAGATGAAACTTAAATGTACTGCTCTTGAAAAAGAACTCGAGGAAGCTAAAGAGAAAATCAGAACCTGGACAGATTCTGGAAGGAAATTTCATGAAATAAATACTTCTAAGAATTGGAAAGAATGTCTAGGTTATAAGTTAGATGAAGATAATAAATTGAAAAAGAAAGTTGTTATTGATGAGACAGTAAGTCCAATGACCTATAGACATGTTATAGACAAAACCAAATCAAAGATTAAGCCTGTTAAATTTGTATTTGGTAATGATCCCAATTCTACTTTTGAAAAGGGATCTACTTCTGAAAACTCAGTTCCTTATGTGAAGTCTAAACCTGTCAAGAAAACTGAAAAGAAAAATGTAGGTTTATTGTCTCAGAAACAACTAAGGGAAAAAGTTAGTAATATAATTGGTAAACAAAATCTACCAACTGTCAAGAGAAACAGGAATGGTAAAGTTGGGATTAATAAAGAGAATAACTATAGGTTTATCCCAAATGCACCTAAAAAATGCTGTTTTATCTGTGGAAACTCTAATCATCTTGCTATTGATTGCAGGAAGAGTAAAAAGAAATTTACTGAAATTCCTAAGTCTGATGTTAGGAGTAGATCAGTATTTTATAAACCACAGAAGTCCTGTTTTCATTGTGGTAGTAAATGACATTCTATTTATACTTGTGAAGAATATCATAGTTTGTACTATAACTTTTATGATCCTTTACCCAAGTTTAATAATAGTGCATGTTAGATCAGAATTCAATGATCGTCAGAAGCTAGACTCAACTGATCAGGATTGCTGACGTCATCAGTATTGCATGGTCATCAATATTTGATCAAGCGTCAGTATCTTATTGATCATCAGGATTCCTACTCAGACTATGATCAGGTTTGATCATCAGAACTTGAAGCTGATCAGGATTCCTACTTCGAGTTATATTTGGAGTCTAGATAAACATGGAAGTTTATTCTATCTGTTCCTGGTTTGTAGAATGTAGCTATCGATTAAGGATAGGTTTCTATCTTTGTTATTGATTAGGACTTATCTTGTTATTGATAGAGAAGCTGTGTGCACTATATAAACACAGTCTTGGTTTCGATTTATGTATTCATTCGAGAGAGAACATAATCGAAGAGAAGCTCTTAAGAACAGAATTTCTTGAGAGAGTTTTTGTAAACTAGCAGCTCTCAAGAACATCAGAATTTCTTGAGAGAGTTTGTAACAGTTTTATATCAGATTTAATAAAGCTGTTATCTTTCTTTTCATATTTGTGATATTTACATTAAGAAGTCGATTATCTTACACTATTGTATTCAACCCCCCTTCTACAATAGATTATTACTGGGCAACAATTGGTATCAGAGCAAACTGATTTAATTCTGAATCAGATACGATCTAAAGATGTCGACAACCAAGTATGAAAGCATGAAGATTCCCATCTTAAAGATATCAGAATATCCTACATGGAGGGTAAAGATGCTGATGTACCTGGAGGCTATGGATCCTGACTACTTGGACAGGATTCGTGATGGACCATATATACCAACAAAGTTCGTAGAACGAACAGATACAGTACCAGAACATTATGTGGTCAAAGCTAAAGCTGAATGGACTCCAGAAGAAAAAGCTCATGTACTCAGGGAACCAAAGATAAAGAATATCTTGCATAATAGCCTTGATGCTGTCATGTCAAACAGGGTGATTGCATGCAAGTCTTCAAAAGAAATCTGGGATACTTTGGAAACTCAGTGCCAGGGATCTGCATCTGTCAAGAAAAACAGAAGGGCTCTATTGATTCAAGAATATGAACAATTCGATGCAAGACCTGAAGAGAGCCTGACTGAGCTATATGATAGATTCCTGACACTATTGAATAGTTTATCCTTAGTTGACAAAGTATATGAAACTGAAGATTCAAACACCAAATTTCTTAGAGCTTTACCTGAAGAATGGGATACTCAGACCTCAATCATTAGACACCAGTATGATCTGAACATTGTGTCTCTTGATGAGATCTATGGGATGCTAAGAACTCATGATCTTGAAGTTCAACAGAGGAAGAACAAGAAAAGCAGCAAGGCAAAATCAATTGCTTTGAAAGCAGAGGCTAAATCAAAAGGAAAAGCTATGGAGGTCTCTAGAAGTAAATCAAGAGTAGCTGAGTCAGATCCTGACGACTCTTCATCAGATACTGATGGCAATCCTGATGCCAATACTGGTGATGAATCTTCTGATTCAGACATGGAAGAGATGGTTGCTATGATTGTCAGAAACTTCAGAAGGATGAAGTTCAGGAAGAATAGAAGACAAGGCAACTTTCAGAAAAAGACCTTCAAAGCAGACAAAGACAAGTATATCAAAAAGGACAGCAAGGGTATCAAATTTGACAAGTCAAAGGTTAGATGCTACAAGTGTAATGGTATGGGTCACTTTGCTTCTGAATGCAACAAGACAAAGGCACTCATCACATCAAGCAAGGATTGGATGGACTCTTCCTCAGAATCTGATATTGAGGTAGTCAACTATGCGTTAATGGCCAATGCTGATGTAATTGCTGCTCCTGATGATAAGGTACTAAATACTATCTTTGATTTTGATACTGATAATGTTTCTGAGTTAAGACGTTTTCTAAAGTCATTACATATTAGCTTTAGAAGTCAAACTGCTGAGAATACTAGAATCTTATCTGAGATGTCTGACCTTAGAAAGAGGAATGAGATATTAGAAGCTGAATTTTCTCGTATGCAAGAAGTACAAAAAGAATGTGATAATGCTAAACACATGCACTTAGAGATGACATCTAAATGTACTTCCCTTGAAAAAGAACTTGAATATGCTAATGAGAAAATCAGAACCTGGACAGACTCTGGTAGGAAATTTCATGAGATTAATACCTCTAAGAATTGGAAAGAGTGTCTAGGATATAAGTCAGATGAATATAAGAAATTAGCAGAGAAAATTGTCATTGATGAGACAGTCAGTCCAAAGACCTATAGACATGTTATAGACTCAACCAAATCTAAGATTACTCCTGTTAATTTTGTTTTTGGTAAGGATTCCAATTCTACTTTTGAAAAGGGATCTTCTTCTACTCAAGGAATTAAAATTATAAAGTCTAAACCTGTCATGAACAAAGTCACTAAGAATGTAGGTCTATTGTCTCAGAAACAGCTTAAGGATAAAATCTGTGAGGTTACAGATAAGAAAAAGGAAGCTACTGTTAAGAGAAACAGGAATGGTAAAATTGGGATCAATAAAGAAAATGGTTATAAGTATATCCCAAATGCACCTAGAAAGAGTTGTTTTAATTGTGGTAACTCTAATCATCTTGCTATTGATTGTAAAAAGAGTAAGAAGAAAATTGCTGAAATTCCTAAGTCTGATGTTAGGAATAAATCAGTATTTTACAAACCACAGAATTCCTGTTTTCATTGTGGTAGTCTATGGCATTCTATTTATACATGTAAAGAGTATCATGATTTGTACTATAACTTTTATGATCCATTGCCTAAGTTTAAAAGTAGTACAAAGTCTGATAGAACTGAAAATGTCATAGTGAAGCATGCTTTTGTTAATACTGATACTGACAAAGCAAATCCTGATGGAGTAAATCCTGTCAGGACTGCTAAAGTCAAAAAGTCTTCTGCTGTTAAATTTAATAAAATGCATGAACAAGGAATCCAACAAGTGTGGGTTCCTAAACATTCTGACTAGTGTTTTATTATTCTGATGCAGGGTAAAAAGAAAAATGTGTTAGTCATGGATAGTGGATGTTCTGTGCACATGACTGGAAACAAAGCCCTGTTATCAGAATATGAGGAAAAAGCTGGCCCAACTGTGTCTTATGGAGATGGCAACATTGGACAAACCTTGGGATATGGCAATATAATCATTGGAAATGTCATCATTGAAAAAGTAGCTCTAGTGAAGGGACTAAAACACAACTTGTTGAGTATTAGTCAAATCACTGACAAAGGTTATCATGTCAATTTCTATTCCACACATTGTGAAGTAGTCAGTAAAGCAACAGGAAAGATAGCACTAACTGGCTACAGGCATGGTAACATATATGAAGCCAACATTCTCTCAGATACTGATGGCTCCCCTACATGTTTCATCAGTAAAGCTTCAGTAGATGAAAGTTGGAATTGGCACAAGAAGCTTTCTCATCTCAACTTCAGCAACATCAATGAGTTGGTTAAGAATGAGTTAGTAAGAGGATTACCTAATGTCTTATATACACCTGATGGACTCTGTGATGCATGCCAAAAAGCAAAACAAAGAAGGACATCATTCCAGAGTAAATCAGAATCCTCTATTGAAGAACCATATCACATGCTACATCTTGATCTGTTTGGTCCAGTCAACATCATGTCCATCAGTAAGAAAAGGTACACTCTTGTAATTGTTGATGAATATTCTAGATTCACCTGGGTGTATTTTCTGCACAGAAAAGATGAGACTCCTGAAGTTCTGTTGGATCATGTGAGGATGATTGAGACAACCACAAAGTACAAAGTCAAGATTCTGAGAAGTGATAATGGTACTGAATTTAAGAATTCAAAGATGGAAGAGTTCTGCAAATACAAAGGAATCATTCAACAATTCTCTGCTCCTGGCACACCTCAGCAAAATGGAGTAGTAGAAAGGAAGAATAGAACTCTTATTGAAGCTGGCAGAACTATGTTGGAAGAAGCTAAATTACCCACATATTTCTGGGCAGAAGCAGTCAACACAGCATGCTATACACAAAATCTCACATTGATAAATAGGCATGGTGTCACTCCTTATCAGTCACTCAAGGAGAAGAAACCAAGTCTGAAGCATTTGCATGTATTTGGCTGTAAATGTTTTGTTCTCAGAACTCATCCTGAACAGCTAGGGAAATTTGAAACAAAGGCTGATGAAGGAATATTCATAGGTTATCCTACATCAAGAGCCTTCAGAGTTTTTAATTTGAGAACAAGAACTGTCATGGAGTCAATACATGTATCTTTTGATGATAAGAAGATAACTGGAATCATTGAAGACTCGCAGGATAGATTGTTATTTGAAAATGAAGCTTCCAAGGAACCTGAAGAAAGTGAATCAGATCCTGTCAATTCATCAGATACTGATGGGTCACCAAATCCTGATGACTCACCAGGTACTGATGGTGCTAATACTGATGATGCAAACAACAGTGATACAACTAGTAGTGCTAATGTTGAGGGGGAGCAACGGCATTCAACTACAAGTTCAGAGTCAACTCAATCATCAGGACAGAATTCTTCAGATACTGATTCAAGTGAAGATCCTGATAACACATCAGGAGGGCATAACAATAATTCAGGAAGAGCTTCAAATCAATCAAATTCTTTCAATCAAGATAACACCAATCCAGGGGGAGCATCTACTTCAAGAAACAATTTGACACCAGCAAGGAAATGGACAAAAGATCATACTCCTGATTTGATAATTGGAGATCCTGATGCAGGTGTTCAAACAAGAAGTGCAACTCAGAATGAATGTTTATATAATAACTTTCTATCCAAGGAGGAGCCTAAGAAAGTTGAAGATGCACTTAAAGATGCTGATTGGGTTACTGCAATGCAAGAAGAACTGAATGAATTTGAAAGGAATGAAGTCTGGAAACTGGTACCAAGACCAAAGAATAGATCAATTGTTGGTACAAAGTGGATTTTCAAGAACAAGACTGATTCTGATGGAGTCATTATCAGAAACAAAGCTAGACTAGTTGCAAAGGGGTATTCCCAACAAGAGGGAATTGACTATGATGAAACTTTTGCTCCTGTTGCAAGACTAGAAGCCATCATGATATTTCTTGCTTATGCAGCACATAAGAAATTTAAGGTTTTCCAGATGGATGTTAAAAGTGCTTTCTTAAATGGTGAACTGGAGGAAGAAGTTTATGTTGAACAACCTCCTGGTTTCATTGATCCTAAATATCCAGATCATGTCTACAGACTGGATAAGGCACTTTATGGACTAAAGCAAGCTCCAAGAGCATGGTATGAAACCTTAGCTCAATTCTTACTGGAAAGTGGATTCAAAAGAGGTGCAATTGATAAAACTCTATTTTATTTGAATCATGGTAAGGAGTTGCTGTTAGTTCAGATTTATGTTGATGATATCATTTTTGGGTCAACAAACAATAAGCTGTGTGAAAAGTTTTCCAAGCTTATGCAGTCAAGATATCAAATGAGCATGATGGGAGAAATGAGTTACTTTCTGGGTCTTCAAGTTAAACAGACTGATGAAGGGATTTTTATTAATCAATCTAAATACACAAGGAATTTACTGAAAAGGTTTAACATGCAAGACAGTACTCCTGCTTCAACTCCCATAGCTACAGCTACCAAACTTGATCCTGATCAAGGTGAAGAGGTAGATGTAACTCACTACAGAGGAATGATTGGCTCTTTATTGTATCTCACTGCCAGTAGACCAGATATCATGTTTTCAACCTGTCTATGTGCAAGATTTCAAGCAAAACCTAGAGAACCACATCTGATTGCAGTCAAAAGAATTTTCAGATATCTCAAAGGCACTCCTTCACTTGGCCTTTGGTATGCAAGGGAATCAGATTTTGGGTTGTGTGGTTATTCAGATGCTGATTTTGCAGGATGCAAAATAGACAGGAAAAGTACTTCAGGAAGTTGTCAGTTTTTGGGTGGAAGATTAGTTTCATGGTTCAGTAAAAAGCAGAAATCTATTTCCACTTCAACTGCAGAAGCTGAGTACATTGCTGCAGGAAGTTGTTGTGCTCAGATAATGTGGATGAGAAATCAGTTGTTAGATTATGGCCTGTCATACTCAAAAATCCCTATTTATTGTGATAACCAAAGTGCTATTGCAATGACAGGAAATCCAGTTCAGCATTCTCTTACTAAACACATAAGTATCAGATATCACTTTATAAGAGAACAGGTTCTGGAAGGAACAATTGAACTTCACTTTGTTCCTACTGATCAACAACTAGCTGATATATTCACCAAGCCACTGCCTGAAGCTACTTTCAATAAATTGGTGAATGAACTTGGAATGATGAATTTTGAGAATTTCTGAGGAAAAGCTACAGAGAGGAAATCCTGATAACTGTCAAATCCTGATGGTTATTCAGAAAGGTATGTATCTTTGATCAAATCCTGATAGGACTCAATCCTGACAGGAAATCAATTGGTCAAATCCTGATGCTCAGATATTGAAGCTGGTATGAAAACCAGAGGTTCTATGCTAATTTGTCATCAACACTCCTGGTAAACTCTGGACAATTTGATTATTACTTAGTCTTTGATTAAGTTTTCAGTCTTAATTATCAATTTCAATTTCATTATTATCAGAGTTTATTATTTATCATCTCTATATCACTATGAGTGTTACTAACAAATTTTGCAGGCAAGTATGGCAAAATATTTTGTGCGGAAATGCTTTTATTCCTGATGAGGTTCGGTTTTTCTTACATCAGAAAATGCCTACTCGTTTTGGACTACTTTCTAATGCTATGGGGCAAGGCCCAACCCACCTTGTTCCTGACACAAGCATGCAACCTAAACAATCTAAACAGTTAACAACCACCTCTACTGTCTCTCAGACTTTAGTTGTAAAATCAAAGAAATCAGCTAGAACTGATGTGTCTGGAAGGCAATCAGGTTCAAAGGATTTTTCCTCTACACCACTCACTAAAAAGAAGATACAAGGGGGTGTACAAGGGGTCCTGGTGAAGAAAGCTGATAAGGTTGTTAAGAATGTTCTTGTGAAAAGGAAGTTAAGGTTGATTGATGAAAGTGATTCAGAGGATGACTTACCTATATCCTCTGTGATGAATGTGAACAAGGAAGTTGCTGATACTGCTACTAAAGCTGTGGTACCTTTATCAAAACCACAAAAGACAAGGAAATTATCAAAGAGCAGGTATCATATTCCTTTGACAGTGCAAATGAAGGATACTGATATTCAGACATCAAATCCTGATGAGTCATCTACTCCTGATGCTCTAGCAAATCCTGATGTTAGTATTCCTGATGCAACAACAAAAGTTGTCTCTATATCAGACTCTCCAGCCTCTCCATCTCAGATTAGAGAAATTTCTTGGGAGAAGGTTTCTACAACTGCTTCCTTGGTTGGTCTTACACCTACATCAAAGAAAAAGAGGAATGCAGAAGAGTTAGTCTATCAGAGACAGAAGAAGCTGAAAGGATCAAGCCCACAAGAACCTGAATTTCAGAGTAATTCAGCAGCTACTGTTGATCCTGCCACACAAGAACCACTCAATCAAAGTTTGGGTGAAGGCTTAGCTAGTGGAATGGTCACACAAGAACCATTTTCTCAAAGGGAGAATGAAGACATCAACATTCCAGCTACACAAGAACCATCTTCTCAAAGTGAAGATGCAGGCAAAGCTACAGCTTCTATTGAAAGATTGGTCGAGAACATTGTCAATGAGGGAAGCACACAAGAACCTTTAACTCAAAGTGTTGAAGCAGCTTCTGACCCTCAAGCTCCACAAGAACCATTGGTAGCAAATACTGATGCAAGCATATCAAATCCTGACGATGTTCATCCTGACGCTAGTGGTGCTCCTGATAATGAACCTATTTTGATACAGCCACTTCGTTCAAGACCAATGGATCATCCTATCTCAGAACCACAGGATAAACTGAAAGGTATTGCTATTCCTGATCCTGATATTACTCATTGTACTGATGATGATACTTCTGATGATAGTGATGATGATAATGAGAATCGAAAAGAGAAGGAACAACTTGCTACATCACTCAAAATTAGTCTTGGAACTAATTTTGGTTCATCAAGTACATATATGGCTAGCAATGCTTTCACTGGGAAAGATCAGAGACAAGATTTTTCTACTCCTTCCTTTGATCCTGCAGAGGCATTTAGACAGCATGAATGGAACAATTCATGGCACCAATCTGATGAATCTATCAGTTTTTCTTCTGCTATTGAACATGCCTATAATGCAGTGAAATCTATAGAGAATCAAGACTTGAAGAATCATCTGAAGGCTACTACTCTGTTATCCAAAAGCCTGAAAAGTGAGATTGATTCTATCAAGGGCTCAACTGAAAAAGTGAGGACTGATATCTTTAATAATTTTACAAAGGTGCCTACTACTTTACAACTAAGGGTAGTGGAATCCCAAGTGAAATCTGTTGTTTCAGAACAAACCTCAATCAATCAAAGAATTGATTCTCTGGATACTAAGGTAACTGAAATTCAAGCCTCTCTTTCCTTAATTTTGCAATTATTGTCAAATCCTGATGTCAAAAAGGGGGAGAAGGTTATTCAGACAAAATGTACACCTGATCTAGTATTAAGAAATAATGATGATGATACTGGAGATGATGGTGGTGACAAAGTGATACAAGGAGAAACCTCTGATGCTGTTGTTATGAAGACAATCCAAACTTCTCAAAGTCAAACAACGCAGTCAACTCATGTTTCTGATTCTGGAGTTAAGACAGTAAGAACATTGGTGCAATCTCAGATCCTGACGGAAGATCAAATCCTGACACCTGGTCATGGACACATTCTTGCTACAATTCCTGAAGGTGATGAAGATGTAATTATTGATAATCCTGAAGATGCATCAAATTTATTCCAGAAGTTTTCTACAAAAGATGGCAGAATTGTTACTCTATATCACACTGATAAAAGAGTTCAACAATTATATGCAAGAAAAGCACTCTCTACAGCAAGTGAAGAATATCCAGATCTCTCACATGAAGAATTCTTGAGATTACAGAGAGAGACAATGGAAAGCTATACTGCTCCTGCTAGAGGTAGAGGAAGCAGAGGTAGGAGAGGTGCTAGAAGAAGTAGAAGAGGTTCTTCAACTCAAACAGTACCTAGACAGACAAGGTCTAGAGGGTTAAGAATTGAAGAAATTCCTGAACCTATTCAAACTCTAGTAGTTCCTGACAGATCTACTTTTGGTGATGATGGAATTGTTGAAGAAGAACCAGAATTGAGAAGAAAGTCAAGTAAATCAACTCTCAGCAATACAAATCAAATTGAAGATTCTAATCCTGACAATATTCAAGATCCTGACGAATCTGAAATTCTGCAAGAGGTTGATTTGATAATCTTATCTACTGTTGTTGATTGTCACAACAAAGAAGTAGATGAAGAAGAAGAAGCCAGAAAAAGAGATATTACAAAAAGAACATATGAAGATTTCAATCTCTATCTACAAAGGCTTAAAGTTTCAAATGAAAGACAATGGAGAAATTCAAGCAGACAAGAATCTTTACTGGAAAGAAGCTATGCCTTTGAAAAGGAAAAGGATAAGAAGTGGAAACATATTAGCACATTAAGTTGTGATACACCTATCAATTTTCAGTCTGGTGGAATTATTACAAGCGCTTCAAGAGTTGTTGATTTATCTGAGATGGTTAGATCAAAAGCACTCTGGTTAAAGATGTTTTCAAATCTGAAGCAAATGTCAAGTTACACAAGAGGAGGTATTGGACACAGGGATGCTGAATTTTTAAACATGACTTATGTTGATCCTTACTCCTTAACTGAAATTGGAGGTACTTTAACTTCTGAAAACCTGAACAATTTATTAGCTGTTGATATAGTTATAGATTGTCATGATGGTTTTGAAAAGAAAGAAAAGCTTCTGTACTTCATGAAAGATGGTAGTGTGAAGATTCTATCTATTCAAGATCTGCTGATAAAAACTACACAAGAACTGAAATATGTTCACTATCTGTTCAGATGGAAGAACCAAGTGTGCAAAGTATGGGCTGACATGATTTTGTCAACTATAAGAAGAAGACTGGATGGAAACAGTAATTTCGATGGTAATTATATTCCCATGTACTTAAATCAAAGAGGTCAGGATGTGGAAATGCAAAGAGGTACTGCTGTTAAAGAAGTAACTTTTGGTATAACCCAACTTACTCTCAATCCCGATGGGAAGGAAATTGCTTATCTTTTGCTTGAAGAGCACAGTCTACAGAAAAGCTCCATACAGAATCTCAGAGCAGCTATCTACCAGATTAATGAGGAAGATGAAGAACTCAGAAATCTTAAGGAAAGACTGATTCAAATTCTTGAAGAAAAAGAAGAAAGTTTATTATCCAACTTCTTGAAGATGAATTTGTTCTATCAAAAAGCTTAAACAGATAAGTTGTTTCTGAAGATACTCGTACATTTTGATACATGTTTTTGACATCATTGAATATTTGGAATCTATACTTTATTTCACAAAGTATGAGATTGGGGGAGATTGTTAGATCAGAATTCAATGATCGTCAGAAGCTAGACTCAACTGATCAGGATTGCTGACGTCATCAGTATTGCATGGTCATCAGTATTTGATCAAGCGTCAGTATCTTATTGATCATCAGGATTCCTACTCAGACTATGATCAGGTTTGATCATCAGAACTTGAAGCTGATCAGGATTCCTACTTCGAGTTATATTTGGAGTCTAGATAAACATGGAAGTTTATTCTATCTGTTCCTGGTTTGTAGAATGTAGCTATCGATTAAGGATAGGTTTCTATCTTTGTTATTGATTAGGACTTATCTTGTTATTGATAGAGAAGCTGTGTGCACTATATAAACACAGTCTTGGTTTCGATTTATGTATTCATTCGAGAGAGAACATAATCGAAGAGAAGCTCTTAAGAACAGAATTTCTTGAGAGAGTTTTTGTAAACTAGCAGCTCTCAAGAACATCAGAATTTCTTGAGAGAGTTTGTAACAGTTTTACATTAGATTTAATAAAACTGTTATCTTTCTTTTCATATTTGTGATATTTACATTAAGAAGTCGATTATCTTACACTATTGTATTCAACCCCCCTTCTACAATAGATTATTACTGGGCAACAGTGCAAATTCTGGTAGCTTTAAGAATGTCAATGTGAAGCATGCTTTTGTTAATACTGATACTGACAAAGCAAATCCTGATGGAGTTAATCCTGTCAGGACTGCTAAAATCAGAAAGTCTTCTGCTGCTAAAATTAATAAAATGCATGGAAAAGGAACCCAATAAGTGTGGGTTCCTAAACATTCTAACTAGTGTTTTGACATTCTGATTGTAGGGTAAAAAGAAAAATGTGTTAGTCATGGATAATGGATGCTCTGTGCACATGACTGGAAACAAATCCTTGTTATCAGAATATGAGGAAAAAGCTGGCCCAGCTGTGTCTTATGGAGATGGCAACATTGGACAAACTTTGGGAAATGGCAATATAATCATTGGAAATGTCATCATTGAAAAAGTAGCTCTAGTGAAAGGACTAAAACACAACTTGTTGAGTATTAGTCAAATCACTGATAGAGGTTATCATGTCCACTTCTATTCCACTCATTGTGAAGTAGTCAGCAAAGAATCAGGAAAGACAGTATTGACTGGCTACAAGCATGGTAACATTTATGAAGCCAACATTCAATCAAATACTGATGGCTCTCTTACTTGTCTCATCAGTAAAGTATCAGTAGATGAAAGTTGGAATTGGCATAAGAAGCTTTCTCATCTCAACTTCAGCAATATTAATGAGTTGGTTAAGAAAGATTTGGTTAGAGGATTGCCTAAAGTTTTGTATACTCCTGATAGACTCTGTGATGCATGTCAAAAAGCTAAACAGAGAAGGACATCATTCAAGAGTAAATCTGAATCCTCTATTGAAGAACCATATCACATGCTACATCTTGATCTATTTGGACCAATCAACATAATGTCCATCAGTAAGAAAAGGTACACCCTTGTAATTGTTGATGAATACTCTAGATTCACCTGGGTGTATTTCCTGCACAGAAAAGATGAGACTCCAGAAATACTGTTGGATCATGTGAGAATGATTGAGACAGGCACAAAGTACAAAGTCAAGATTCTGAGAAGTGATAATGGTACTGAATTCAAGAATTCAAAGATGTTAGAGTTCTGCAAATACAAAGGTATTATTCAACAATTTTCTGCTTCTGGCACACCCCAGCAAAATGGAGTAGTAGAAAGGAAAAATAGAACTCTTATTGAAGTTGGCAGAACTATGTTGAAAGAAGCTAAATTGCCTACATATTTCTGGGCAGAAGCAGTCAACACAACATGCTATACACAAAACCTCACTTTGATAAACAGACATGGTGTAACTCCCTATCAAATGCTCAAGGAGAAGAAACCTAGTTTGAAGCATCTGCATGTGTTTGGCTGTAAGTGTTTTGTTCTCAAGACTCATCCTGAACAGCTAGGGAAATTTGAGACAAAGGCTGATGAGGGAATTTTCATAGGCTATCCTGCATCAAGAGCCTTTACAGTTTTTAATTTGAGAACAAGAACTGTCATGGAGTCAATACATGTATCTTTTGATGATAAAAAGATAACTGGAATCAATGAAGACTCTCATGATAGATTGATTTTTGAAAATGAAGCTACCAAGGAACCTGAAGAAATGGAATCAGATACTGATACTCCATCAGATACTGATGAGTCATCAAATCCTGATGATCCATCAAATCCTGATGAAGCACCAAATACTGATGGTGCTAATACTGATGATACAAATAATGGTGATACATCTAGTAGTGCAAATGTTGAGGGGGAGCAACGGCAAACTACTACAAATTCTAAGTCTACTCAATCATCAGAACAAAATTCTTCAGATACCGATTCAAGTGACAATCCTGATAATCCATCAGGAGGTGATAACAACAATTCAGGGGGAGCTTCCACATAAGCAAATTCTTCTAATCAAGACAACACCAATCTAGGGGGAGCATCTACTTCAAGGAATAATTTACCACAAGCAAGAAAATGGACAAGAGATCATACTCCTGATTTGATAATTGGAGATCCTGATATAGGTGTTAAAACAAGAAGTGCAACTCAGAATGAATGCCTATATCACAACTTTCTATCAAAGGAGGAGCCTAAGAAAGTTGAAGATGCACTCAAAGATGCTGATTGGGTTACTGCAATGCAAGAAGAATTGAATGAATTTGAAAGGAATGAAGTCTGGAAACTAGTACCAAGACCAAAGAACAGGTCAATTGTTGGTACAAAGTGGATTTTCAAAAACAAGACTGATTCTGATGGAGTGATAATCAGAAACAAAGCAAGACTAGTTGCAAAGGGGTATTCTCAACAAGAAGGAATTGATTATGATGAAACTTTTGCTCCTGTTGCAAGACTAGAAGCCATCAGGATCTTTCTGGCTTATGCAGCTCACAAGAAATTTAAAGTTTTCCAGATGGATGTTAAAAGTGCTTTCTTAAATGGTGAACTGGAGGAAGAAGTTTATGTTGAACAACCTCCAGGTTTCATTGATCCTAAATATCCAAATCATGTCTACAGATTGGATAAGGCACTTTATGGACTAAAGCAAGCTCCAAGAGCATGGTATGAAACCCTAGCTCAATTCTTACTGGAAAGTGGATTCAAAAGAGGTACTATTGATAAAACTTTATTCTATTTGAATCATGGTAAGGATTTGCTTTTAGTTCAGATTTATATGGATGATATCATTTTTGGGTCAACAAACAACAAGCTGTGTGAAAAGTTTTCTAAGCTTATGCAGTCAAGATACCAAATGAGCATGATGGGAGAAATGAGTTACTTTCTTGGTCTTCAAGTTAAACAGACTGAAGATGGTATTTTTATCAATCAGTCAAAATATACAAGGAATTTATTGAAAAGGTTTAACATGCAAGAATGTGCTACTGCTTCTACTCATATTACTACAGCTACCAAACTTGATCCTGATCAAGGTGCTGAGGTAAATGTAACTCACTACAGAGGAATGATTGGCTCTTTATTGTATCTCACTGCAAGTAGACCAGATATCATGTTTGCAACCTGTATGTGTGCAAGATTTCAAGAAAAACCTAGGGAACCTCATCTGATTGCAGTCAAAAGAATATTCAGATATCTCAAAGGCACTCCTTCTCTTGGTCTTTGGTATGCAAGGGAATCAGATTTTGGGTTGTGTGGTTATTCAGATGCTGATTTTGCAGGATGCAAGATAGACAGGAAAAGTACTTCAGGAAGTTGTCAGTTTTTGGGTGGTAGACTAGTTTCATGGTTTAGTAAAAAGCAAAAGTCTATCTCTACTTCAACTGCAGAAGCTGAGTACATTGCTGCAGGAAGTTGTTGTGCTCAGATAATGTGGATGAGAAATCAGTTGTTAGATTATGGCCTGTCATACTCAAAAATCCCTATTTATTGTGATAACCAAAGTACTATTGCAATGACAGGAAATCCAGTTCAACATTCTCTTACTAAACACATCAGTATTAGATATCATTTCATAAGAGAACAGGTTCTGGAAGGAACAATTGAACTTCACTTTGTTCCTACTGATCAACAACTAGCTGATATATTCACCAAACCACTGCCTGAAGCTACTTTCAACAAGTTGGTGAATGAACTTGGATTGATGAACTTTGAGAATTTCTGAGGCTACAGAGAGGAAATCCTGATGACTATAAAATCCTAATGGTCATTCTGCAAGGTATGTAATTTTGATCAAATCCTGATAGGACACAATCCTGACAGGAAGTCAACTGGTCAATCCTGATGTACAGGTCAGTATTTCATTGCTTAATTTGTGCCTGATTTTTCATCAGTTACTGATGAGAAACGTTTGAGTTTTAATTGGACAACTGTATGCGCGCGTGTGTCACACTGATAGATATATACATATATATACACATAAAGAGCGGTGTAGTTATGTTTAATTACGCACGTAATTTGTCCACTAATCATTTTTGCACAAATCATATTTTGCCACATGTCATTGAGAGTAATATATTGTTTTAACAAAATACATTTGATTTTCTAAATTCCTGATTACTCTCTCATCATCAGTTTTTCATCTTCTTTCTCTCTCTGTGCTCAAGAACCCTATTTTCTAAATCTCAATTCTCAAGCTTTCTATTCTGTTTTAATGGCGTCTTCATCATTCATGAATAAACAGACTGTAATTAGTGGTGTTACTTTTGCCACCAATAATTATGTAGCCGTTTTGGATCATCAGGATTTGCCCTCTGAGTTTCATATAGTACAGGATTTACTAGCTTCAAGTCAATTGAAGTATGCTCTAACCGAACCTTTAAGTGTTTCTTTTAAGTCGGTTATGCAGGTGTGGAATTCAGTTTCTTTTGATAAAGGGCATTCTGCCTCAATCCTGATGAGCTTTGAATATGCTGGGGTTACTCACTATGTGACTCCTGCAATTGTGGAGGAAGCCTTGCATTTGCCTATTCTTGGTGATGCTGTTCCTGATAATGTTTCAGACTCGACTCTTTTTGAGGTTGTTACAAAATTGGGTTACAATGGGGAAGTTAAGAGATATGGAAATCTCTTTAGGACAAGGCTGAAGAAGGAATGAAACTATTTCTTTGACACCATCAGTCGCTGCTTCCTGAACAAGACATCTAATTTTGATGCTCTACCGTCAGGATCACTCAAAATAGGGTATTATATTATATACTCTACTATTTTTGAATATGGGTCATTTATTCTGAAAGCTTTAAGTGATAGGAAATCAGATAAGTTAGGTTCTGTCTGTTTTCTTAGATTTTTACAGTTGATATTTAATCTTTTATGTCCTAATGTTGTTTTTGAAGATGATGTGATTCTACCTATTTGTAGAATTACAGAAAACAATTTGAAGTCCTTAGTCAATAGTGATAAGGCAAATGGTTTTACAGGCAATGCCTATATTCCTGATGAGGTCAGGCTTTTCTTGAAAGAGAAAATGCCTACTTATTATGGATCAATTTCTGATGCCATGGGGCAAGGCCAATCACACCTTGTTCCTAACCCTAGCATCCAACCTAAACAGTCAAAATAGTCAACAGCCACCTCTATTGTCTCTCAAAAGACTCTAGTTGTAAAAACAAAGAAATCAGCTAGAACTGATGTGTCTGGAAGGCAATCAGGTTCAAAGGATTTTTCCTCTACACCACTCGCTAAAAAGAAGATAAAATGGGGTGTACATGGGGTCCTGGTACAGAAGAAGGCTGAGAAGGTTGTTGAGGCTGTTTCAGTTAAGAGGAAATTAGTTCTCAGGGATGAGACTGATTCAGAGGATGATATGCCTATATACTCTAAGATTAAGATAGTCAAAGAAGTTGCTGATACTGCTGTTGCAGCTGTGGCACAATCTGCTAAGCCACAGAAGACAAGAAAATTGACAAAAAGCAGGTATCATATTCCTTTAGAGAAGAAGCAGGATACTGATGTACAGGACACTTCTATTCCTGATGAGCAGTCAAATCCTGATGCTCAGTCAAATCCTGACGTTGGTATTCCTGATGCTGCACCAAGTCAAGTGATAGCAATTTCTGAATCTCCAGCCACAGCCTCTCCACCAACAAGACATATTGATATTCCATGGGAGAAGCTTAGTGCTGCTGCTTCCAAACTTGGATTTACACATCCTTTGGATAAGAAAAGGAAGGAAGAGGAGATTGTTTTCACAAGATAGAAGAAGCTGAAAGGATCAAGTCCACAAGAACCTGAATCTCAATGTGATTCAGCAGCTATTACTGATGATCCTGCCCCACAAGAACCACTCAATCAAAGTTTGGGTAAAGGCATAGCAATTGGAATGGTCACACAAGAACCATTTTCTCAAAGGGAAGATGAAGACATTTCTATTCCAGCCACACAAGAACCATCTTCTCAATGTGAAGATGCATGCAAAGCTACAGTTTCTGAGGAATTTCCTGACATTGCTCAAGGGGTTTCTGGTGCAGATGAAAGATTGGTCGAGGACACTGTCCATGAGGGAAGTCCACAAGAACCTTTAAATCAAAGTGTTAAAGCAGCTTATGAACCTCAGGCTCCACAAGAACCATCAGTCACAAATCCTGATGAATGCCAATCAAATCCCGACGGTGTTGCTCCTGACGCTAGTGGTACTCCTGATGCTGAGCCAATCCTGATACAACCACTTAGCTCAAGACCAATGACAAATTCTATCACAGCATCACATGACAAACTTAAAGGTATTGCTATTCCTGATCCTGATGTTACTCATGATTCTGATGCTGATGATAGTGATGATGATAATAATGAAGAGAAGGATCAGCTTGCTATAGCAATCAAAGCTAGTCTTGGAACCAACTTTGGTTCATCAAGCACATTCATGGCTGGCAAGGCTACTACTGGAAAAGACTTCAGACAAGACTTTTCTGTTCCTTCTGAAATGACTTGCCGAGGCACTTAGACAATATGAATGGAACAATTCATGGTACAGATCTACTGAATTTGTTAGTTATCCTTATGCTTTGGATCATGCCTATGATGCAGTGAAATTAATTGAGAATCAAGATTTGAAGAATCATTTGAAGGCTACTACTCTCTTATCCAAAAGCCTCAAACATGAGATTGATTCTGTCAAGGCTGCAACTGATTCAGTGAGGAGTGATATTGCTCAAAACTTTACAAAGGTGCCTACTGTTCTTCAACTAAGAGTGGTGGAATCCCAAGTAAAGTCAGTTATTTCTGAACAATCCTCCATCAACAGCAGAATTGATTCTCTTGATACAAAGGTAACTGATATACAAACCTCTCTTGCCTTAATTTTGAATTTATTGTCAAATACTGATGTCAAAAAGGGGGAGAAGGTAAGTTCTACAAAATGTACATCTGATCTAGTATTGAGAAATAATGATGATGGTCATACTGGAAATGATGGTGATGACAAAGTTCTACAAGGAGAAACCTCTGATGCTGCTGTTGTGATGTCTACAATTCAAACTTCTCAAAGTCAAACAACGCAGTCAATTCATGTTTCTGATTCTGGAGTTAAGACAGTAAGGACACTGGTGAAATCTCAGATCCTGACGGAAGAACAAATCCTGACAGGTGATCAAATCCCGATGACTGATCAAATCCTGACACCTGGTCATGGACAAACTCTTGCTACAATTCCTGAAGGTGATGAAGATGTTCTAATTGCAAATCCTGAAGATGCTGCTAACTTATTCCAGAAGTTCAAAACAAGAGATGGTAATGTTGTTACTCTTTATCATACTGATAAGAGAGTTCAACAATTGTTTTCAAGGAAAGCACTCTCTACAGCAAGTGAAGAATATCTTGATCTCTCACAAGAAGAATTCTTAAATCAACAAAGAGAAATGATGGAGAGTTTTAATAACCCTGCTCCTACTAGAGGAAGAGGAGGCAGAGGAAGGAGAGGTGCTAGAAGAGGTAGAAGAAGCTCATCAAGTCAACCAATGTCTAGACAAACAAGGTCTAGAGGTTTAAGAATAGAAGAAATTCCTGGACCTACTCAAATTCTAGTAGTTCCTGACAGGTCTACTTTTGGTGATGATGGAATTATTGAAGAAGAACCAGAATTGAGGAGAAGATCAAGACAATCAACTCTCAGTAATACAACTCAAATTGAAGATTCTAATCCTGACATTGTTCCTGACAGTGTTCAAGATCATTATGAATCTGAAATTCTTCAAGAGGTTGATTTGTTAATTTTATCTACTGTGGTTGATTCTCACAATAAGGAAGTAGATGAAGAAGAGGAAGACAGAAGAAGAAAGATAACAAGATCAACAAATAGAGATTTCAATCTCTATGTTCAAAGACTTAAACTCTCAAACAGAAGGTTGTGGAGAAATCCAAGTAGACAACAACCTCAGCTAGAAAGAAGCTATGCTTTTGAAAAAGAGAAAGACAAGAAGTGGAAACACATTGATACACTGAGGTGTAATAGACCTATTAATTTTCAGAATGGTGGTATTATAACAAGTGCTTCCAATGTTGCTAATTTCTCTGATTCATATAGATCAAAAGCACTCTGGTTACAGATGTTCTCTAATCTAAGGCAAATGACAAACAACTCAAGAGGAGGTATTGGACACAGGGATGCTGAATATCTGAATACACCTCATGTTGATCCTTATGCCTTAACTGAAATTGGAGGTATTTTAACTTCTGAACACCTGAACAATTTATTAACTGTTGATATAGTTATAGATTGTCATGATGGTACTGAAAAGAAAGAAAAGCTTCTGTATTTTATGAGAGATGGTAGTGTGAAGATTCTGTCCATTCAAGATCTATTGGTGAAAACTACAAAGGAACTGAAATATGTTCATTATCTACTTAAATGGAAGAACAAAGTGTGCAAGGAATGGTCAGATATGGTTTTGGCAACAATTAGAAGAAGACTGGATGGAGGTAGAAATTTCAATGGTGATTATACTCCCATGTACTTAAATCAGAAAGGTCAAGATGTGGAAATGCAAAGGGGCACTGCTGTTAAAGAAATGACCTTTGGCATCTCTCAGCTTAATCTTAATCCCGATGGGAAGGAAATTGCTTATCTTTTGCTAGAAGAGCACAGTCTACAAAGAAGCTCCATTCAGAATCTCAGAGCAGCTATCTATCAGATTGATGAAGAAGATGAAAAACTCAGAAATCTTAAGGAAATACTGATTCAAATTCTTGAAGAAAAACAAGAAAATATGTTATCCAACTTCTTGAAGATGAATTTGTTCTATCAAAGAATTTAAACAGATAAGTTGCTGCTGTAAATATTTGTACTTTTGTAAATATATTTTTGACATCATTGAATCTAGGAATCTATACTTTATTTCACAAAGTATGAGATTGGGGTAGATTGTTAGATCAGGATTCAATGATCGTCAGGATCTAGACTCAACTGATCAGGATTGCTGACATCATCAATATTGCATTATCATCAGTATTTGATCAAGCGTCAGTATCAGGATTATCATCAGGATTTATATCAGGACTGTGATCAGGATTGATCATCAGGACTGGAAGCTGATCAGGATTCCTACTTCGAGTTATATTTGGAGTCTAGTTAAATAAGGAAGTTTATTTTGTCGGTTCCTTATTTATAGTAATGAAGCTATCAATTTAGGATAGGTTTCAATCTTTGTAATTGATTAGGACTTATCATGTAATTGATAGAGAAGCTGTGTAGTATATAAACACAGTTTAGGTTTCGATTTATATAGATTGCATACACGAGTATTTTGTAACCTAGAAGCTCTCAAGAACATCAGAATTTCTTGAGAGAGTTTGTAACAGTTTTATATTAGATTTAATAAAGCTGTTATTATTCTTTCATATTTGTGATATATACTTTAATAAGTCGAGAATCTTATACAATTGTATTCAACCCCCCTTCTACAATTGTTATTCACTGGGCAACAAAGGTATTCTCTAATTCCTAGCTTAATCCATGGATCATAGCATGCTTGAAAATTAGATCAAAGATGAGAATGAATAGTGAAATGAATAGTAATCTTTTGTGTTCTTGATTATGTTCTTAAAGATTAAGCTTGTTAAGGATAGTTTAAAGCTCAAGGAAGGATTATAAGCTATTGTGAGTGTTTATAAAGCATCAAGGAAGGTATAAACTCTTGAAACCCTTGGTTATGAATTGATTTATGGTTAGTTTTAAGTGTAGTTTAGTTAGTATGATCATAAGGATGAATGATTGATTTTGATGAAAGTTTGATGTTGTTTTGATGGTGAATAAGTAGATGTTGGTTTTGACTATGGTTGATGATGATTATGGATTAGTAATGATGTTGAGGAATTGACTTGATGATTTGTTTGGTTGATCATGTAAATTTTATGATGTAAACTTTGGAATCACTAAAACATAGCCGTTATAATGCCCGATTTTCCTTCACCTTGTTTTCCTTGTGATATTCGAACCTAGTAACTTCTGCCCAAGAATCACCACTGCCATGATAGTGTAGGTCTTATTTCAAGGTTCGTTTTGGTGCGAAGATCATGTGAATCCGATTTACGGTTTAGGAGAAACAAGTGTATTAGTAAAGGATGTTTCGAGAAACCAAACTATACCACTTAACCAACTTTGAGGCAATGATCAAACCCCTTAAGCGACTTATTGGATTGTGAAACTTTGTGTTAACATTCTAGGTACGTTTAGAAAGACCCTCGAAAAGATTTCGTGTTAAAAGGATTAAATCTCAATTTTATACAAATGCGTGAGCGAGCATACTCGAGTAGAGGTTCTTAAAGAGTTAACTTGAAAAGTGAACTTGTACTTGAGTTAGTATATACTTAAAGTAGGGATTCCCAAATATTATTTTATTTAAATCTATCTTAAGAGATGATTTAAATATTCACTGACCACTCAAATGGGACGGGAATACCCTTTAAGATTTCCAAATAGTCTGACTCCCTGGTCGTAATCTTTTTAAAAAGGATTCTCATCTGATTCTAATTCTGTTGACAGAGGTCAACTCTCATGGTAACTTACTTCCTCTATTACTCCGGAAGTAAGGAGACCAAGAAATGTTTTAAAAGAGGGACAAGTATCACATACTTGGGGAAACAGGTTTAACTTCTGTTTCCCGTGACGTTGATTTTCATCTGAGGACTAGAATTAACTCG
Organism: Heracleum sosnowskyi; assembly: GCA_030848705.1. NCBI lineage: Eukaryota > Viridiplantae > Streptophyta > Magnoliopsida > Apiales > Apiaceae > Heracleum > Heracleum sosnowskyi. Next base: position 20,343,716 of record CM061237.1, read on the forward strand.
TGCTCGGCAATGAAATAGGGGCCCGTATGGTACGAGGTCGTACTCGGCAATGAAATAGGTGCCAGTATGGTACGCAGTCATGCTCAGTAATGAAATAGGTACCCGTATGGTATGACTCCCTGCTCGACAATGAAATAGGTGCCTGTGTAGCATGAAGGGCCCAGATGCGGCCAAGTTGATAACCAAAATAGGGAGTCGTCCTTCTACTAGTAGAAAAAGTGTTCTTATGCGATACATCGACTGATCAGCGCGTATTGTGGTGTTTCCAGTAATAGCCCCCATCTTCCAATTGGAATTGTGTCTGCAACATTGTAACAAAAGCCTAGTAGCCCAGTTACCGATAATGTTGGCAGTATTTTGAGAAATATTCAAAACTGTTATTTTTTAATAAGCTACCTGATTTAGCTTGATATAAGTATGGTGTTTTAAAAGCCGGTTTATGTTATGGTAAAGATTTTCCGTTATCTTGCAAATATTTATTATGATTATAATCTAGTACAAATTTCATTTCAGATTATATTGTGGGGCTTTATTGCTCACTCTTGCTTTGTTTTATAAAATCACACAACAATAGATAGGAAAGATGGCCAGGCCGAGGCACACTACTCGCAAGCGGGTGGGAAACGCCTGTCGGTTCCACTCTCAGATACTAGCCGCCATGGCTAAGGTGGGGATAACCAGTTGGTTAGGTGATCAGCTTTTGTGTATCAGACTTACTTATATGTATGACTTAAGTAAGGCTATGTCCAGAAACAATTAACTTATTCGGTAATCATTTTGGGTTGTAATAACCTTATCTCGTGGATTAATGACTCGATACTTATTTCAATTTCATCTCTGAGACTATAATTAGTGTTGTGGATTGTATTGTGGGGTCACATCATGTTGTTTATTATTATGGTGATTCAAGTTCAAGTAGAGCTGGCAATTCGTTCGTTTCGTATACTTTCGTGTCGTGTACTTTCGTGTTTCGTGTACATAAATGCTAACCCAAATCCGACCCGTTAAGGATTCGTGTCGTTTCGTGTTCGTGTACCTGTATGTCGTGTACTTTTCGTGTCGTGTTTCGTGTAATTTTAAATAAAATTAAAAATATAAGAAATCAAAAATAAAAAATTATATTTTAAAAGTTTCAGTTAAAATTTTACTATTCGAGTATTAAGTCAATAAGCCGTAATGTTCCAAGTGTAGTCAAATCTTGCTAAACTTAAATTTGAAACTATTTTCTATTTTATTTTTGTAAAAATTCTATATACAATATTTATGATAATATGTATCTATATAATTTTAATATATTTATCTAATTATTTAATTATTTCGTGTACTTTCGTTTCGTGTCGTGTACCCAAGGGTAAATCCAAAACCGACACGAAATTCGCTCGTGTAATTTCGTGTTCGTGTATTTTCGTGTTCGTGTACCGAAAAGGTAAAACCAAACCCGTTATTATCGTGTCGTTTTCGTGTCGTGTTTTCGTGTCGTGTACGAAATTGCCGGCTCTAAGTTCAAGTGTTATTGTTGGGATTGAGGGTGTGACAACCCAGATCACCGACCCCGGATCTGGGGGTGTTACAGAAATGGTAATCAGAGCTTAGGGTTATAGATCTCAGAGATGATAGTGCGTTAAGAATAATAAATCCAGATATAATTATATAATAGTAATAATAATAAGAACTCTGACAGAGTTCATAGTCGGGCTACCTAATGTAGCACTGGCGACTAAAACCCTCAAGGGAACTTTAACTTCATGGTTAATAACATAGCTTCCATTTACCCTGTAGATTCCGGATATCCCAGACCCTGAGGTGTATAAGCAACAACATGACGATGCACTACTAGAGGCTGTAGACCCTATTGAGTAGTCTACAGCTACAACAACGTATTTCACACCTCTTTTTCCCTGAGGAAGCTCCCCAATCAAATCAATCCCCCGCATAGCAAAAGGCCAAGGGCTGGTGAGACGTTTCAATGGAACAACTGGATTACTATTGAAATTTGCAAACCTTTGACAACGATCACATGCCCAAGTGAACCTATGAGCATCTTTCTGGATTGTAGGCCAATAATATCCTTGAAGAAGTATTTTATGTGCCAAAGACGTTCCACCTGAATGATTGCCACAAATTCCTTCGTGGACTTATCGCATGATATACTCGCACTCATCACCTCTTCTGCACCTTAATAGTGGCTTATTAAAACCCCTCTTGTACAAAGAACCATCATAGATAACGTACCTTGCAGCCTGGTATTTTAGCCTTCTAGCTTCCTCTTTCTTTTCCGGCACAACCCCCTTGGTGATATACTCGACAATAGGTGTAGTCCACAATTCCTCAGGTGCAGGCTCCAAGTTCATGACATCAAGTTTAGGGATGCTAAGCTGAAGTTGTACCTCCAAAGGTATGACACCTAACATAGTAGCCTCCTTTTGTGAACCCAGATTTACAAGTGTATCAACATCTGCATTCTGTGCCCTTGGAATCTGCTCGAGGTTTACTTCCTTGAACCTACTAATCAGCTCCTGAGAGTACCTTATATAAAGGTCTATACGAGGACCTCTAGCCTGGAATCCTCCCCGAATATGCCATACCACCAGCATAGAATCACTAAAGACAATTAAATTTTCTACCTTCATCTCCAATGCGATCTTCAAACCAGCAATAAGAGCTTCATACTCAGTATCATTGTTAGTTGCATAGAAGGCAAAATGAATAGAGCTTTTAAGCTTGTGCCCTTCCGGGCTTATTAGGACAATACCAGCTCCTGCTCCATTTCCATTCACTGCGCCATCCACATAGAGTGTCCACCAAGGTGAACAATTTTCCAACATTACCTCTAGAGCTAGAGGTTCAGCTATGCACTCATCACCCTTAACCTCGAATGATGGGGGAAATTCCAATAAAAAGTCTGCCAGCACCTGGCCCTTTATAGCTATTCTTGGCCTATATTCAATATCAAACTGGCCTAATTCCACGACCCACTTCATAAGCCTGCCTGAAGCTTCAGGCTTGTGTAAGACCCGCCTCAAAGGAAAAGAGGTTCGTACCTCAATCTGATGTGCTTGAAAATAAGGCCTAAGCTTCCTTGATGCTAAGATTAGAGCATAAGACAGCTTCTCCATATCAGTGTACCGTGTCTCTGCATCCAACAATCTTTTGCTAACATAATACACGGGGTGCTGAACCTACACCTCTTCCCGAACTAGCACAGCATTGATTGAATATTCAGAAACAGCCAAATAAAATATGAGAACCTCCCCATCAAGAGGTTTAGACAATAGTGGGGGACTGCCTAGTTGCTCTTTTATTTTATTGAAGGCAGCTTCATATTTTGGTCCCCATTCAAAGTTCTTTCCCTTCTTGATTACTGCAAAGAACTCCTTACATTTATCTGAAGACTTAGATACGAACCTGTTTAGAGCTGCAATCCTACCGGTAAGACTTTGAACCTCCTTTACGTTACGAGGAGACCGCATCTCAATCAAAGCCTTAATCTTTGCGGGGTTTGCTTCAATTCCCCGGTGGTTGACAATGAAGCCTAGAAACTTTCCTGATTCAATGCCAAAAACAGACTTTTGAGGATTGAGCTTCATCCTAAACCTCCTCAGAATATCAAACATCTCCGACAAGTGTGACACATGGTCAGCTGCAGCTTTAGACTTGACCAACATGTTGTCCATGTAAACTTCCATAGTCTTTCCAATCTGATCTTTAAACATTTTGTTGGCCAACATTTAACAAGCTGAAAGGCATGCCAATGTAGCAGTATAAACCTCTATCCGTGATGAAGGATGAATGCTCCTGATCAGGTTCATACATGGGAATCTGATTATACCCCGAGTATGCATCCATGAAGCTCAGTAGAGCATGTCCAGCCGTAGCATCAACCAACTGATCAATACGTGGAAGTGGAAAGCTGTCCTTAGGACACGCCTTATTTAAATCCGTAAAATCCACACAATTTCGCCATTTTCCATTAGGTTTCTTGACAAACACAGGGTTTGCTAGCCAATCGGGATATAATGATTCCCTTACCAAACCAGCTTCCAACAACCTATCAACCTCTTCCTTGAGTATTGAAGCTCTCTCCCCACTTATTGCCTTTCGCTTCTGTCTCACAGCAATCCTCTCGGGGTTAATGTTAAGGCGAGTGCACATCACCCTTGGATCAATTCCCACCACGTCAGAATGACACCAAGCAAAAACATCCAAGTTGTTTTTCAAAAACCAAGTCAATGCTTCTCGAGCTTCAGGTTTCAACTGATTTCCAATCTTCAGCTCCTTAGAAGGATCAGTTGCATCTACCAGTATTGACAAAGTATCACCAGTTACACCTGTTGTTTCCTTAGCTTCAGGCATCCGGGGATCTAAATCAATCTCCACATGAACCTCACTATCAGCTTGCTCGGGTTCGATAGAAATCTTTATTGATCCTTCCATACGGCTATCCTCAAAATCACTATTATTTACTTCTTCAACAATGCCTTCAATAAAAGGCTCATCAACTTTCAAATTTTTTGGTGGGGGTGCCTCCAGCATCCATACATCATTCTGGGTATCTACACCTGGAAAAAAGACAATATCTGTGGTGTCCTCTTCACCTGGATGTTGGATAATCATTATTGTATTACACGAGTCCTTCACCTGTCGTGGAGGTTCAGTCTTCCCTGGTGCTTCCAGATACCGATAGCAATTATCTGTGGTACCTCCATCAACCAACAACAAGTGATTTGAAGCTTGCTTGGCAGAATGCAAAGATTTGTTGTAACACTCCCCTGAATCTGTTTCACAGCCCTTAAGACATCCAATGCCATTTGGGGTTGGGAATTTTATTGAGAGGTGGTATATTGAGGTTACCACCCTCATCTCCTTCAAAAAAGGTCTACCAACAATACAATTGTATGAAATGTCTTCATTCACAACCATGAATTCTGCTACCTGCGTAGCTTGCAAGGGCTCCGTACCTATCATAACTGGGAGCTTCACACATCCCACAATCTGAAGTGGTCAACCAGTAAAGCCATACTAGTCGTTGTAGGATGGATACATCTCCTTGTCCAAAAATCCCATCCCTTGATACGTGCTATAGGCCAAGATATTGCAAGAACTTCCATTATCCACAAGAACTCGATTTACATTCAAACCTCCAATAGTAATGGTGACAACCAATGCATCATTGTGAGGGTGATGCACATGCTTAGCATCATCCTCGGTGAAAGTGATGTCTGCAGTTTCACCTCTAAAGAGCTTCGGGGGTCTTTCTGCCAAGTGCATCACATTTGTGAGCGGGCTGCTCTTGACTTCATGTGCATAATTTTTCATGGAATTCCTGCTAAAACCTCCAATATACGGCCCACGAATAATAGTGTGGATACTACCAACCCTGGTAGTACGGTCAGGTGTAGACTTGTCTTCACCTCTCTTGGACTTGTCATCATTATACTTTTTCGCCTCTTGGGCCAAAAATTCCGTGAGGTACCCCTTCCTGATCAAGTCCTCAATATGGTCCTTCAGGTGGCGACAATCAGTAGTTTCATGTACATTGTTATCGTGAAAGCACAATATTTGGCCAAATCCTTCCTCCCGGGAGGTCCCGTTCGTGGAGGTTTTCTAAACATTCCAGTTTTATCACCAACTTCAAATATATGTTCAATAAGAGCAACATATGGTGTATACTCTGTATACTTCTGAATACCCTTCAAAGGTGGGTATTTATATCCCACAGTCTTCCTTGAGTTTGTTGCGTTCACAGATAGATGTGCAGTCTTCACCTCCCTACTAGCTTCAAACCTGCTGTAGGATGCACGCTTGCTATAGCTTCTGCCCTTAGGGCTATAGGACATGTTCCTTTTGTTTCTTCCCAAGTCTCGGGAAGCATTGTCCTTCTTTAAATTTACCAGGGATTGTTCCACAACCTTATGCCTTTCTGCCTTTGCATAAAAATCATCCAACATAGTTGGCTCCTTACTCTAAAGCTCTTTCCAGAATTCAGTCCCCGGCTTCACCCCAACTATCAAGAAATTTTTGCAAGTCTCATCAGTTGTCTTTCTTACCTTAGGGACTTCAGCATTGAACCTCTTGAAATATTCATTTAAAGTCTCGTTCTCACGTTGCTTAATGTTTGCAAGTGTGTTAGCTGGAGGAGCAAACGTGACCAAAGCTCTGAACTGGGTTACAAACATCTCACCCATTTGTTTCCAAGATCTAATTGAGTTGGCTGGAAGCCTCTTAAACCACTGGTGAGCGCTATCCCTTAGAGTCGCAGCTAACAGGCGACATTTGGTGCGATCCTTAATCTGGTAAACCTCTATTTTCGTGTTAAAACGGCTTATATACTCCACTGGGTCAGTAGTCCCATCAAATTTCAAGTCCCCAACTCCCATGTAGCTGCGGGGTAGAGGTGAATCTTGCACCTTCTTGGTGAAGGGTGAACCTGCATCTAGCCCCGTCTGAGGACCTTTCTCCGCCATGATTTTTTCAAGGACCTTCCTAAGGTCCTTCACCTTGTACTCCCCCTCCTCTTCAACTAATTTGGAGGCATCATCATCATCTTCTCATCTTCTCCATCGGTAGAGATTTCATCAGAACTGTTACCAGCATTATAGGATGAGCTAGAGCTATGCTCGTCTTCAGCTTTAGAGCGGGACTTCTCCTTATGACTCCTTGACCCTTTAGATTGAGATTTATCACTTTGGGTCTTTTTGGTAGATTTTTGCTTCATTCCCGAAAGCACATGCCTCAAATCTTTGTTCGTGATTTTTTTTACCTACTCGATCGAACACACTTACACTCCTCGTAGCTGAAGGTTCAGGGCCCTCTTCACCTTCAGCTTCAGCTTCAGAGTTCCACTTTGGATTGCTCCGATCAGTCTCAACATCAGAAAATGTAATTTTTCCAGCATCCCTTTCAATCTCTTCCTCACCACTACCAAAATCCAGGCGAGTCGGTGTAACCTTCGACTTTTTAAAGTGCTTTTCCGAGGACTTTTGCTTTTTTCGCCACTTCTTTATCTTTTCCGAACATTTTTCCAAGGAACCAACTCTTTCACCTATTTCTTTGAGGTGATTAAGGATATCCCTGTTCGTAACCTCGCCCCGAAGATCTTTTCCACGACTATTTTCGCCATTAGTTGCCGTTTGCGTATCACCGGAATCATCCGACATCTTCCCTCTCTCAAGATTTCAATGGAGTTCCCCTCCTTCTAGCGCCACTTATGTTGTGAGAGTAATTTGGTAACAACACTTTACGATAATCTCGCTGGAATATTCGAATAATGCGCCCTTGATTATCGGACAGAGCTGTAGGTTCACAACTGAAAACCTGAAGCTCAGTAGAGTAATAGAGTAATAAAGACAGTATTTGGGCTGAGTTGACAAAACCACCGGATAAAAAGGGCGGAGTAAGTCCTACTCGGCCAGCCAATTTATCGGAAAAAGTATAACTTAGGGTACACGTGTCTTATGTGTGTAGAAAGTGAAAATCTGAACCCTTTGGCAAGTGCCTACATATCCTATTTATAGGAATCAAGCCCCATGTAGTTTTTTTAGGTTAAACCTCTCCTTTATTGCCAATTCAGCCACCTCAAGATAATCCATTTGAGAGTTATAGCTGATCCAAACGCCTATAGCTGAGCTTTCCAGTGTCCTAATCCAACTCCATCACTAGAAGCTCATAAATCCTCAAATATCTCATATTTTTCCAAATAATTGATATAAATCATGTGTTGGTTGTATTTATCCCATCCATCACGTTTTATCAGGCCTATAAGTCATTTTCTAAAAGTAATACCGTGCAAATAATTGATATAAATCATGTGTTGGTTGTATTTATCCCATCCATCACGTTTTATCATGCCTATAAGTCATTTTCTAAAAGTAATACCGTGCTCCTAAAGAATACTCCCTCCGTCCCCTTCAATTCTTTACATTGAGGGGACGACACAGATGTTAAGAAAAAATGTAAATTAATGAGAAAAATGAGTAAAGTGGTGGGACCAATCAATATTTAATGTATAAAATGGATATAAACTAGGTATTGTGGAGGAAAGTAGTGAATGTGATTGGATTTTATATTATAAAATATTACTATTTTTGATATGTAAAAAAATGAGAGTAACGTACCAAAAAAGAAAGTGTAAAGAAATGAGAGGGACAAATGGAGTATGAGAGAGGTTCAGACCACCATGAACCTGAGCCTTACAGAGCACTTGAACATGAACCTGAGATTCAGACCACCCTGAACCTAAATCTTGGCGCCATAAAGCTACACCTCAATTCATTCAATCCTTTAGTAAATATGATAAAATTGTGAACCTTAAATTGAGCCCATGCCATATTTTGGACGCAACAACTTTTATACATGTATTTCAGTCTAGTCATGTAAGTTTTTTCAAAATTTGAACCGGACCAATGATCAAATTATTCTGATTTCGTAGATTGGATCCGAGACTTAGATAGATGAACCCGATCCCATTCAATTTACAGTTTTAGATCGAAATATTGTGCCGCCCTTAATATAATTAAGGTATATCCGTAACCAAAAGTCCATTTAATACAGTTCTAGCCATATTCCATGAGTTATTCTCTTTAGGGGTCGTTTGATTGGGGGAGTGGTATGAGTTTGGAATCAGGAATCAGGAATCGGGTTGAAGTGGTATGGGGTTGAAAAATCATTTATGATATTATATGTTTGATTAAGTTCTGGAATGATCTTTAAAATGATATTAAATTAATTTATTATATTATAAAAAAATTAAAAATATTGTATTGTTATTTATATCATTTTTTTGTATACAAAATACTTTTTAATATTTATATCCTATATCATTTATTAATTTCATGCAACAAACATTTAATTTTTTATACCCTCATTTTCAAAAACATTATAAATATTAAAAAATATTTATACCCTCATTTTCATACCTACCTCCTCCCTAGGGTATCAAAAACTCATAACTCGGGGATTTGAGGTATGAATTTGATAATAAAAGAATTTGAACCAAACATCAAGTAGGTTTTGCTCATTCTAAACTCATACCTGATTCATCATACCAGCTAACCAAAAAACCCCTTAATGAGTTTCGAAAATCATGCATTGACATATTTGGAACGACTTTACGTATAAAAAATAGTGCATAATACATTTCTATTTTGATCAATTAATATACTTCGAAAGTATTTATATATCATGGTCAAACTTTCAAAGATTATGGTTGAATTACTTGAATATTAAGCAGTAAGAGGAAATACCAAATGCTAGCTTCAGCTTAATCATTTGTCTGCATCTTAGGGCATGTTTGGCTTTTATACGTGTTTGTGTACTCAGTTTATTTGATAACTTATAATAAGTTGAACGTTTTACTTAACTTATCAATTTATTCTTTGATTTCTTTATTTTTCTAATATTTTATATTTTTACATTTGTGCTTTTAAATATTTTTTTAATTTAAAATACAAGTGTTGAAATCATTGTATTTAAAAATTATTTTTTCAAATTTAATTTAGCAAATTTTTCGCTAACTTATAAGTAAATTTATCCAAACACGCGTATAACTTATAAGAATTCATTAACTTATGATCACTTATATGATACTTACTAATTTTAAACTATAAGTCAACTTTTTTGTAATATTCCAAACAGGCACTTAGTTATAATTTATACCAATTTTATTATCGGTTGTCAAGAATAATTATATATTAGTTTTATTGACAAAGAAAAATTTAATCTTTACATTTCAATTATAAATATTCTTTTTAGATCCTCTATATTTGACATATAGGTGGTTTGACTTATTGATTTATATTTATTTTAATCATACGACCAAAACATTTTAAGATATGTGCCAAATATTTCGAATTACCTGTGTTCCGAAACAGAAAGAATGATCATTTCATGATCATGCTATAGCCTATAATAACATTTTCAACCATAATCATCCCTTAACTAAAAATTTAAATTATATACCTTAAATAAAAAATATAAAAAATATATTAAAATTTAGTCACTTCAATGGGACATCACTCTTGGCTAAATGTATCAAAATTACACGTTAGGTATTACCATAAAAAATATATTATATTTATAATAACTTAAAATAATAATAACATACTATTGTAAAAATATAACTAATCAATATAGTCAATTTCACTTGGAGTATAGGTTCAACAAATTTTACATGATCAATATTTTGTCAACTATTTTACAAAATTTATAGACAACCAAATGAATAAATTAGATATTATGTAAAAAATTTATTTATGAAATATCACCTAAGATTTTAGCTAAAGATTTTTACCCATCGAATATGCTCTAATATATCATCATATCAGTGCAAGAAATTAGGTTAGGTAGTTTTGAGGGTCAACTTAATTAAGATATATATCCAACATGTCTAATGTCAACTTTGCATTTTTGTATTATCATTCTATTGTATCAACAGTTATACCGGCGAGGTTAACGGGAGACGCGTTCCGGTCATCATGATTATTTCTACTAGTTACAGATCATTCAACTTAGATTAGAAATGTAAGGGGTGATTCCTCAAGTCTTGCATATGCCTCAAGCTTGTGTGCATGTTACACATCCGTTCGAATTGTTTAATTACCTGTTCCTGAATTTTCAAACTGATGCGCATTTGTAACGCTTCACTTTTTAAATTTAGAATTTTCTATATTATTTTCGTTGAAATGCAATACAGATTGTATATTTTCTTGACTTAATATTTTATATTTTTTCATTGAGAGGGTATAAAGGTCAATAAAACAAGGTCAGCTAACTGTAAATTAAATTATTGAGAAAAAATTTGTAGAGAATATTACAAATACGTACATGACTACTCGTCTTAAAACTGGGATTATGACAGCGGGGAAGCCACAAATTGGGTGCAGGAAAAAGTATTTAAATATAAACAAGTTAAACATAAATTTATATTATTTATAAATAAGCAAAATAATGTGAAAATGATGCGTGGTACTAAAGTACCAAAGTATCAAATTTGGTTATCACGTAACCCGGGTTCGATTTCTCGCAACTACATAATTATACAAGATTTATTTAATTTAAATTCTTTAGCTTCATCTAGGGTTCGATTCTTTACAACTACGTAATTATATAAGATTTATTTATCAACTTTAAATTCAATAGTTTCATCGAGCGTTAAATTTTTTGCAGCTACGTAATCATACAAGATTTATTTATTTACTTTAATTTCTTTAGGTTTATGCACAGTTCGATTGTCTATAACTACATATATAATTAAATAGTTATTTATTTATTATATATTTTTATCATTCAATTTTCGAGAAATACATTTTTCAATAATATTTATTAATATTAATATTTTAATATCGATTCATGCTCGACCCGTGCCAAGCACGGGTTATAAGCTAATAGAGTACAAATGATTAAATGCTGTTTGAATTATATACGTTCGACTCAGCAATCTTATTTTTTTAACATGCATGCCTTGAACTCGATATCTCACTCAGCACGTCATGATTTCTCCCCGTTCGCGACGCAGTAAACGATCCCAGCTGTGTGCAGTAAGATAGTCTTGACCGTCCCATCTAAACAATGAAAGAAAAATATTAAATATTTCAAATTTTATTCCAAATTTTTTATCAAATACATGTGTTATAAATAAACTTGATAACCTTATCGTACATGTGTGTTCTGTGCAATAAGAGTACAAAACAACTGTTCATGCCCATAATATGGATGCTATATCTTATATACTCGGGTTGTAAATGAGTTGATATATAATTTGGGGTCTGATTCGAAAATATTATTTCGAAAATTTTCTTTCAACTTCGATTTAATCTGTAAATAAGTAGAATATGAATATAATTTTATTTTAATTTTTGCTAAATATATATAATTTAATTTTTTTTCACAAATGAGATGTAATTTTAAAAAAGTTCTCGAACAAGATTCATGGAAATAATGTTAGTGAATGTGATTTTTGGTATTTCTTCGAAATTTAAGATGAATGAAATTTAGCATTAACTTGTTAATCATCATAATATCGGGCAATGAAAGAAATACAGTATTAGCTTGTTAATTATATTAAAATAATGAAAATATTCATTCATTACTAGCTTATAGCCCGTGCGATGCACGGTTACTTAAATTTTATTTATAATTATTTTGTTTATAATTATATTTTAATTACCCATGGAACACACGATTGTTTTTTTAATATTTATAATTATATTTATTTGTGAATATTTTAATATTTAAAAGTTATTAGTTTACATGATTAAATTATTGTTAAAAAAGATTTAGCCAAAAATTATTATAGTTAAAAATTTGATATTTATTATATTTTACACGCTCAATTTAATATTTGTTTATATTGAGTTATAAAAGTTACATTTGGCGAATTTTACGGTCCACATGAAATTCACAAAATAATCTTTAATTTAGTTGTGGTTTAATAGTTCTTTTTCAATTAAAAACTATTCTAAAACTAAAAAGATAATAAAGTGACGAAATTTAATATTGAGAATTCTATTCGATTTAGTAAATCTACTTATATGTAGTTTAGATTATTAGAATACCCTTTATTAACCAAATACAGTTTTTAATGTTAAAATTAACGGTTTTCACCTATCTATTTAAGATTAAACGATTTTTATTATTTTGATATTAAATGGGTTTCCTTATTTAATTACAACTATTTTTATGTTTTAACTTTTTGGAAAATCCAATCCTAATATAATATCTTTTAACTTATATCATTTTTAGATAATAACTTCTTTTTATATGATATAATCTTGATCGTCTATTTTTAAAAGTATTGGATCTAACGGTTGAGAATTTTTTGGCGGTATTTAGGACCAAACTACCAGGATAACATCATTAATTTTTTTAATATTTTTTTAATATTTATTTTTTTTAAATATTTATTGCTAAAATATAATATACTCTTTTTTGTAATATGTTAATGATGCGGGAATTTTGAACTTTTGAGAAAATAAATTACCAATTAAAATATAATTTTTTTTGTAATAGTTCTTCTTTTAAAGTAGTACACCGTGACGATCAAAATTCTGTATAAAATTCATTTTTGTATAGTATATCCCGTAAAAATCTATGTTATTATATTAAAAACTAAATAATGAAAGCTTTCTTATAAGTCTGGTCGCTTGATCACTCGATTCATAATCGTTGGATCTTTCAAATTAAATTGTTGAGAAACGTTTGATATAACAGTAAAATTATCACGTAGAATGATCTAAGGTTTGAATATAACAACAACATATTAAAATTTACAGGGTTTTTTTTGAAAAATAAGATTTTTTTCATTTTTTTTTTCTTGTAGACATGGGTTATTTGATAATATTTTTTATAAAGTACGATTTTTCAAAAAAGTACTATACTAATTGATTAACAAACTTTTAAAGTTTCGAATTTAATAATTTACAATGTATATAGGTTAAAAAATTAGGCCTCGTCTAAAATTTCAAAATACGGTTTTTTAAAATATGAATATAGTCCTGATAACAATGAAATTAGGTCTCTATGAGTTCTTATAAAACAAAATCACCATTTGCGTATAATTTATTATTTAATAATAAATAATATTTAATTAGTTATGATATAAAATTTAATAAAATAAGATAAAAAATATGCACAATTTTATAAAATTTTATCCTCGTATTATTATATTCTTTGTTGATTTGATTTTTTCTTAGATTGATTTGATTTTTTGAACATAAATTTCTAAATTTAAAATAGTTAGAAAAAAGTAATTAAATTGACATTAAAATAATGATGACGTAATAACTATTATTAGAATTTAAATACCTACATTACTAATTTGGGCTTTATCTTTATCTTGTGTTTTAAAAATTAGATTTTGACGATTTTACACTCCAGATGAAGATAACTAAATTATCTTTAATTAAAAGATGGCTTAACAATTTTTATCTGGAATTGTCCATGAAAGAGAAAAGAAAGTCACGAATTTTTTACATGGAGAATTTTATTCAATATAGAAAACTTATTTATATTTGGTATATTTGGTTTAAATTATCAAAATACACTTTTTAGAATTTAAATATAATCTTATTATTAATAAAATACACTTTTTTAATATTTGATCTAACGATTTTTATTTATCTAGTTAAGATCTAATGGTCCTTATTGTCCAATACCGTACGATCAAAATTTTGGATAAGATCCATATTATGCTTATTATATATAAGGATTTAATATAATAAGAATATCAAGTATATACTGATATAAGTATCTTACTAACTGCTTTTACTTTTAATGTTTCGGTTTTATTTACAGTTTATATAAAATTTTAAAATACATTATTACTTAAAATTTATTAAATAGAATAAAAATTATGTTATGATTATATAAAATTTTATTCTCATATTATTATATTCTTTATCGATTTGAATTTGTTCTTAATTAATTTTAATACTTTATTGAAAGAAACATAAAATTTCTATATTTAAAACAATTAGTGGAAAAATAAATAAATTGGTGCTACAAAAATAAAAAAAATATTATTAAAATTTAGATACTCACTTTACTATTTGGGTTCTATCCTGAGTTTTAGAAATTGAATTTTGACGATTTTACAACCCATGCGAAACTAACGAAATTATCTTTAATTTAATTATGGTTTAATAATTATTATCTAACTTGACCTGCCTACCCATAAACCGAAAAGAAAAGATGGTTAAGAATTTTTACATAAAAAATTCAATTCAATATAGAAAACCAATTTATAATTGGTTTAAATTATCAAAACACACTTCTTAGTATTTAAATATAATCATACCTTTAATCAAATACACATTTTAATATAAGTATTATATTCAAAATTATCGTTTATGAATATGAAACTCTCAATATTTTAATAATATTTTGATATTATCCTTTTATGTTTGTTATATGTAAAATAATATAATTATAATTTGGATTAATCAAATTGTTATGTTCCTTCGGAAAAAAAAGTGTTTAAATTTATTTATTTATAGGAGTTCTCGTAAGTCTCTATAGGTTCACGTGTATCATTGTTAGTATGATATACATCAACATTATATTGATAATTTTTAATATTGTAATCAATATGAATTGTTATCTTGATATTTGGTTTAACAATTATTATCTAATTGGAACTATACATAAATTCAAGAGAAAAAATATTTAAGAATTTTTACATAGAAAACTTTTAAATTATCAAAATACACTTTTTAGTATTTAAATATAATTCTATTATTAATCAGATACACTTTTTAATATTAGATCTAACAATTCTCATCGATCTACTTAAGATCTAACTATAATTATTAATTTGGTCGTATAGTGATCGTACACGGACCAGATCGATTTTAATTTTTTCTTAAATTGATTTTAATATTTTATTGAAATAAAAATAGAATTTATAAATTTAAAAGAATTAGGAAAAAAATTAAATTGGTGCTACAATAAAAAACATATTTATTAAAATTTAGATAATCACTTTACTGTTTGGGCTCTATCTTGAGTTTTAGACAACAGATTTTAACGATTTTACAGCCCATGCGAAGCTAACAAAATTATCTTTAATTTAATGATGGTTTAATAATTTTTATCTAACTGGAACTATCCATAAACTAAAGAGAAAATATAATTACGAATTTTTACATAAAGATTTCTATTCAATATAGAAAACACATTTATAATTGGTTTAAGTTATCAAAATACATCTTTTAGTATTTAAATACTATCCTATTATTAATCAAATACAATTTTTAATATTATATCTAACGGTCCTCATCTATTTGAATATTTATAGTTTTATAATCCAACGGATCATATACTTTTGGTAGTACAGTACCGACCAAAGTTTTGGATAAGATCTCCCTTACGCTTATTATATATAAGGAGTTAATTCATGAGACGGATTTTAATATTGAGATTTTCATAAATACGAGTTTACGAATAGTAATTATATGTATGAACAATATTTTTTCTTATCTTTTTAATTCAAGTATATACATTTTTTATTTTTGAATAATTTTATTATTTCATTATTTTTTATTAATTAAGTCAGTTTTTGACTGAGTAATCCGATTTTAACTGTTTCAACCGGCTATTGACCATTTTTTCAAAAAAAAAATAATTTTTAGCCGATTTTGATCCAGAGCCTTGCCATTAATCATCGCCCACTTTTAGAATACTGGGTGTTGTTTTAATAATTTTTCTTACTCTTCAAGGAAGAAAAGCATTAGATAAACTTAAAAAAAACATCCACAAATTTCCTACATTTATATTTACTTTGATTTTTTTGCATGTTTCAAATTTAATGAAAATCATTGATCATCACGTTTAAAAACTTGCTTTGATTAAAAAAATATAAGTTAGTTTTATATATACATAAAAATAAAATATACATTTCGTCAAAATAATAATATAGATAAATTAAATTACATAAAAAAGGAGAGGAAGAAAACAACCGCTCTAAAACAGGTATATCTGTAGATAAGCCTAACAGTGCATGGCTTAATTTTGGGACATTTGACTTTTTAGGTCAAGGTTATTTTAGGTGGGAAATTAACAAATGATGAAGATCAAATTATGAATTCTATTATTCTATATTCTCCTACAAACTAAGCAGTCCATGCCCTTAACTTCTGGGACTCTTTTTTTTCATATAGATAGCCTATAAAAGGATACTTACCCTTCTTCTTTAGTTTGTATCATTGCTCGATCAGCTTGCTCTCTGTTCATTAATCAGTTCATATATATTGAGTCGTCATTCTTAAAACCAAATATGAAGTTTCACATTGTTATTCTCTTGCTCTTTGTCTTGGGAGTTTTAAGGGCTTCCGGTGCTGATAAACTCAGTAAGAACTTCTACAAACAAAGATGCCGACAAGCCGAGACGCTTGTGAGGGACATTACTTGGGGTAGAGCTCAAAATGATTCCAGATTGGGTGCTAAATTACTCAGGGTTCACTACCATGATTGCTTTGTTAGGGTACACACATATAACTTATTATTGTATCTAAAAATTAATTTGTAATTTTAACACTACTATTTTTTTTTAAAATAACAAATATTAGATGTGCATGTAACATATTTATGTTGATGCCTGCATGGCAGGGATGTGATGCATCTATACTGTTGGACACAGTGGGAACAAATGCAGCAGCGGAGAAGGATGCAAGGCCAAACCTCTCACTGTTAGGTTATGAAGTTATAGATGAAATCAAGTCCCAACTTGAAAAAGTATGCCCTGGAGTTGTTTCTTGCTCTGACATTCTAGCCTTGGCTGCTCGTGACGCAGTCTCCTTCCCCGTAAGTATTTTTTTATCGAATTCATCAAGCAGCATTTGTAAAATTCCAATACATATATTTGTACGCGTTGTTAATTTTCCCTTCCATTGGTACATGTAGTTTAAGAAGGAAATGTGGGATGTACTAACCGGAAGAAGAGACGGAAGGACTTCCCTTTCATCTGAGGTCACCGGAAACATACCTGGAGCTTCCTCAAACTTCACCACACTTAAGGATTTATTCGCGAAAAAAGGTCTCAATGTCAATGATCTTGTAGCATTATCAGGTAAAGTATATATTTACACGTACAGTAAAACTTTAAAAAAAATAGTTGCGATGTACGTGAGTTGAATTAAATCAGATAAGCATCTAATTAGTTTCTATACTCCAATGCATTCTGTAGGTGCTCATACCATTGGAGTAGCTCATTGTGGACCATTTTCAAGAAGATTATACAATTTCACTGGTAAAGGCGACACGGATCCATCTTTAGATGAAACTTACGCTGCATCTTTGAAGTCGCAATGCCCAAATCCAGCCAGTGCAGCTATAACAGTTGAGATGGATCCTCAAAGCTCTGAATCATTTGATAATGACTACTTCACTACAGTCAAACAAAACAAGGGGTTGTTTCAATCTGATGCAGCACTAATCACAGACCGTGCTGCAGCAAAAATAGTGGATTCACTACTAAAACCCAAATCTTTCTTCTCTGAGTTTGGGAAATCAATGAAGAATATGGGAGCAGTTGAAGTGCTTACTGGAAGTGCAGGGGAGATAAGGAAAAACTGCCGCATAGTTAATGCGTAATTGTACTAGTGTATTTAAATCATATCTGTTATAATAAAAAAATTGTATTTACATTATATTGAATAAAGGAAATAGTCCTAATTGTTTTTTAATTTGGGTTTGTCTCAGTATGATTATAATTATTTGCACTTGCAGTGATGTACGTAAAGATGCAATAAATTACAGAAGTGAATGGTATTCATAAGGGTATTTAATGCTGAAACTCTGATTTCCGCATCTTGTTAGATTGTTTTCGGTCTTGTCCAGTACCAACGAAATATTGGAAAAGGTAATGCCGTAGCACTTGCTACCCTCAACAGCCAAAACAACGGGGTTATCACCATTACAAATGCTGTATTCGGATCCGATCCTACTATACCCTGCTGTATTAGATAGTGTGGGATTGTAGATATATTAGATGTTTTTTTATAAAGGGCCTTTATTTTTCTGTCGTAGACCTTATGTCAGTCATAATTTGTTCTTTTATCTCTTAGACATTTGAATGTTAAAACTACTATATACTATTTTGAGCTAGGTTTCTGTCAAAGTTCCTGGGGAAGAAACTTATGCTAAAGAAGATTATACAATTTCACTGGGGAAGAAACTTATGTTAAAACTACTATATACTATATACTATTTTACCATTGGAGTAGCTCATTGTTGTGGACCATTTTCAAGAAGATTATACAATTTCACTGGTAAAGGCGACACAAATCCTTCTTTAGATGAATCATATGCTGCATCTTTGAAGTCGCAATGCCCAAATCCAGCCAGTGTAGCTATAACAGTTGAGATGGATCCTCAAAGCTCTGAATCATTTGATACTGACTACTTCACTAGAGTCAAACAAAACAAGGGGTTGTTTCAGTCTGATGCAGCACTAATCACAGACCGTGCTGCAACAAAAATAGTGGATTTACTACTTATAAAGAAGAGCATCATTTACATTTTACGGCTAATGTTTAGTTCAATAATATTTCCTATTTATGTTATGTATGGACCACAGCCATATTAGATGAGACAGGTTGTTATAGTGAGACTATATAAGCCTGATGAGACTATGATTGGCATGGGATCTGGAGGAAATAAACTTAATCATTTTCCTCCTTTCTTGATTGTTCTAACTGTTCTTTCTCTGAGATGTCAATGAATTGACAATACTAAATATTGTCATCATGGTATTAGAGCCAAACATCTTCAAGATGAAAGCACAGTTTTTTTCCTTTTTTTTCTTTCGATTATCTCATCAATCCAACTTATTTTTAAACCGATCGATTGTCACTTCTAAAAGTCATCTCAGATCTACTTTTCTCTCTCCTCAAAATCAGTCATGACAGCTACACCAGGAAGACTCTCCTTTCAGGATATGGCTAGCTAATCCATTATTCATACACCTTTCTGATGGCACAACAGCCATTCAAGTTGAAAAATTACAAGGATCGTCTGATTATCGTGCCTGGAAAAGATCGATGGACATAAACCTTGCTTCTAAAAGAAAGCTTGGTTTTGTACTTGGGACCGTGGACAAGCCAACAGATGTTGTTCAAGCTGAATTCTGGGAACTCTACAATAATATGGTAATCGCTTGGCTTACTAATAATGTTTCATCTTCAATCATGAAATCTATCATGTTTATGACCTCTTCTAGAGATATATGACTTAATCTTGAAAAACGTTTTTCCCTCACAAAGGAATCGAGAAAATACAAAATCAATAAAGATTTGTATGAGTTAAAACAACAGTCTAAATCTGTTAATGATTATTACACCTCTATGAAGTCATTGTGGGAAGAACTAGATGCACTACACACTCTACCAGTAGTATCTGCACCTCAGCAACAGCAAGAAGAAACAAAACTGTTTCAATTTTTAAATGGATTGAATGAAGTTTACAATGCCCAAAGAAGTCACTTCTTGTTGCTTGACCCTCTCCCTAGTGTTGAAATAGTATCTGCTGCCTTACAACAAGAAGAGGCACAGAGGGAAGTATTACACTTGGGTAAAACCGATAATGACATAAGTGCAATGTATAGTAAAATGCAGATAGATAGGTGTTGGGATTTATGGGTGATAACATAGAAACAACTTAACTTTGATTGTACTTAATTTTTTAATTAAGTAGAACATACTGTCACAGCCAAAGTATGTTCTTGTAATCAGTATGTAATGTTATTCTAGTTGTATAATTTGAAAGAAGTTCACTTGCTGTGTTCAAGCCTCAAAGGGTACATAATCAGATGACAACATGAATAAAGGTTACCGTCCTAAAGCTTCGACAGTAAGATTACAAGAAGACAGAATGTTGCAAGTCAAGACAGCATATTCACTCTGACAGCAACATTGGCGGAAGACTACGCGACAGCAACTTTAGCCCTCGACAGCAAGCTTGGGAACCTCGACAGCACACTATGCGGGGAACTCGTACTGTCACCAAAAGCACATTCTTGTGACAGCAAGCTTTGCGGCAAAAGTAACCGTCTTGAGAAAGACACTTGTTCTCAGTATCTTTCTCAGTCAAATCCCGTGACAGTTTCAATGTTCAAGAAACAGGCGTGATGCAGTATCCCTAAGCTGCACCAAGTCTGCAAGACTACGACAGAAGCTTCAAGCACTGCAAAACAAAAGCGAATCAATTCAAGAGCAAGGTCAAGTCTTTATTTGCTGAATTGCTTAAGCTGGAAATAGAATGAATCTAGGTTGCTTTCTTTGTAATGTATATCTGACATGTTAGCAATTTAGGAAAGTCACATGGGTAAGACAATCTGTAAGAAGCTGCCACTTGACAGTGACAGCAGCTTCACAAACCCGTGACTGATAGTGATAGGATTAGTCTTATACCTACTATCAATTCATTCTAGAAAAGTAACGAAAACAAGTAAGTGTCTGTGAAGAAAAACGAAGCTCAAGATTTCTCTCTTGAGGTTGTAGCAACACTTTGCAAAATAAATAAAACATTTATTTTGTGAATCCTGTCTTCTCGATTATACTGTTTGTGAATGCATACTCATTATTGATAACATTAAATCTTAGGTTTGGTTGTTGAAACTGAGATTGAATTTTATCAGTATTGCATTCATCCCCCCCCCCTTCTGCAATACACAAGGACCAACAATAGGCCTGTCATCGTTTGCTCGGCATGTGGTGTCAAGGGTCATAGAGGAGAAAGGTGATGGACTGTTGTTGGCTTTCCCACATGGCATCCTAAACACAATGCAGCTCAAGGTAAAGCCAAACTTCAAGGTGGTTATAATGTTAGAGGAACATCCATCAAAATGCAAGGATGAGCTACTTATAAGGCCATGGCTGCAAGTGTCTCTGTTCCAGAAACAACAAATCTGCTATTCACACCACAACAACTTGCACAATTAGCTAAACTAATGCCTCAGTTAACTCAGAACAGGGGTTCAGATACAGATGAAGAATTAGACAATCATTTTTCAGGGATGATTGCTTCTAACTCAGTTCACAGTGACAACAATTCTTGGATTATAGATTCTGGGGCCAGTGCACACATGACACCTCATTTGGAAATGTTATCTAATTTGGTGAAATTGACAACAAGTCCACATATTACTTTGCCCACCGGAGAAAATGTTGTTACACATATGGGATATGTACACTTCAACCCTGATTTACAGCTAAAAAAAGTGATGTGTGTGCCCTTGTTCAAATATAACCTTCTGTCAGTACAACAACTGATCACTGATAATGATTGTCAAGTCTTGTTTCATCCAACACACTATGTTATACTGGACAAAAGCACGAACCAGAATCAAAGGGATATGACAAGCTAAAAATGGATTGTACTATCTGGAAAGTCAGTCACCAATTGCAGTGGCTCTGTCTAGTAAATCTCAACCAATGTGTTTATCTACTGAGGGTGAAGTCAATCCTGATGCTTCTTCCAGTCAACCACATGAACCTCCCATTCCTAATATTGATGATGTTGTAGAGCTATGTCATCACAGACTTGGGCATGCTGCTACTCAAAAGCTAAAACATATCCCAGGTATCAGCTCAATTCTTCAGAAAACAAGTAGAGTATGCTTAACTTGTCCTATGTCTAAGTTTACTAAATTGTCATACTCTTTAAGTGATTCTCATGCTGCTGGCTCATTTGATTTAATTCACATTGATATTTGGGGACCTTATAAGGTCTGTACTAGAGGGAAGTTCAGATTCTTTCTTACTATTATTGATGATCATACCAGACACACTTGGATATATCTGTTAGCACATAAGTCTGATTCCTTACAGAACTTATAAGCCTTCTTTAATTATGCCAAAACACACTTTAACAGGAGCATTAAAGTTATAAGATCTGATAATGCCCTAGAATTTGATGATGCTTCTTGTAAACAATTTTTCCAAGCACATGGTATTGTTCATCAGACATCATGTGTGAGAAGGCCTCAACAAAATGCCCGTGTTGAAAGGAAACACAGGCACATCCTTGAAATTGCTAGAGCCCTTAGGTTCCAAGCTATTGTCCCTCTCGTTTACTGGGGGGAGTGTGTTATGACAGCAGTCCAAATAATAAATAGGCTGCCATCACCAGTCATTTCAAACAAAACTCCATATGAGTGTTTGTATGATAACCTCCCTACTTATGAGCACTTCAAAATTTTTGGTTGTCTTGCTTTTGGGTCAAATCATGATCACACCACTGATAAATTATCTCCTAGAGGTGTCCCTGGTGTGTTCTTTGGTTATCCTGCAAACAATAAAGGCTATAGACTCTTAAATCTCTTAACCAAACAGATGTTCATATCCAGGGATGTGGTGTTTCATGAGAATATTTTCCCCTTTCACAAAAACTCTGTCCAAAACTACATGCAACCTATGCCTCAACCACTTGATACTTCTGATCATGCATCTTATGAAGACTTCTTCTTATCATCACTTGATCAACCACAGAGCACAACTCAAACACCAGAGGCCTCTCAAACCACAGAATATGTCCCTCCTGATCAGCCAATTGTCTCTCTAAGAAGGTCCACCAGATCACACACCACACCTGCTTGGTATCAAGATTTTGTTACTGATAAAGACAAACACCAAGCTCATTTAGTTCATAGTGTAGTTCACCCTTCTGTTCAACCTACATTTTATTGCTTTATTTCCTCTTTAACTAAATCTCAAGACCCTATATACTTTAAGGATGCTATCAAATACACTCAATGGGTCAAAGCAATGAATGTAGAGTTAGATGCTCTTGAATTGAACAACACTTGGACTGTGACAACTTTGCCACCTGGAAAAACAGCTATAGGCTGTAAGTGGATTTACAAAACCAAGTATCTTCCAGATGGAAGTATTGACAGACATAAAGCTAGATTGGTTATTTTGGGCAATAATCAAAAATATGGAGAAGATTTCTATGATACATTCGCTCCAGTGGCCAAGATGACCACTGTGAGAACTCTTCTGGCAGTAGCAGCTATTCAAGATTGGCACACCATCCAAATGGATGTGACCAATGCCTTTTTACATGGAGACTTATCTGAAAACATTTACATGAAAATGCCAGTTGGCTACACTCATGAAGGATGCAGAATCCAAGTGGTAGATGATAGTTCTTCTGTCCCAAAACCATCTGTCACTCTTGTCTGCAAGTTAAATAAGTCATTGTATGGTTTAAGACAATCCCCAAGACTTTGGTTTGCAAAACTGTCTACTACACTCATAGATCAAGGGTATGTGCAATCAAAGTCTAACTATAGTCTTTTTGTCAAAACCAGAGATGTTGACATTACATTGATTTTAGTTTATGTGGATGACTTACTCATCTGTGGTAGTAGTCTGAGTGCTATAGAAAATTTGCAGCATATGTTGACTCAATTTTCATATGAAAAATCTGGGACCAGTTAACTATTTTCTTGGGATAGAAATTCATAGATCTTGTGATGGTTTTTTTCTCTCTCAAAAGAAATATGTCACTGACATTCTAAAAGAGCATGACATGCTTAATGTAAAACTATTACAACTTCCTATGGATACTCATCTAAAATTATCTTCAGATAAAGGGGACCCTCTGGCTGACTCAACAAAGTATCAAAGACTTTTGGGGAAATTGATCTAGCTATCCATCATTAGGCCTGACATCACTTTCACTATTCAAGTACTGACTCAGTTTATGCAACATCCTACTTCAGTTCATATGGAGGCTGCTCTAAGATTGTTAAGGTATCTAGATGGTACCACTGATCAAGGTATTCTTCTTGCTTCCACCTCTGCTGCAACATTGACTGCTTATTGTGACTCTGATTGGGCTAGTTGCCCTACCACAAGGAGATCTACTAGTGGCTACTATGTTTTCCTTGGCAACTCTCCAATTTTCTGGAAGACAAAGAAACAAAGTGTGGTTGCAAGATCTTATGCAGAGGCAGAATACAGGGCAATTTCCCTTACAGCTTGTGAAGTGACATGGATCTCAGCTCTGCTCAAAGATCGTGGTATAAAATATCTTCATCCTACCTTGCTCAAGTGTGATAGTCAAGCTGCAATTGCTATTGCTGCCAACCCTGTGCATCATGAGAAGACTAAACATGTTGATATTGATTGTCATTACATTCGAGATCAAATACAAGCTGGTGTTATTCAAACTGAACATGTCTCCTCTTCCAGTCAAGTTGCGGACATACTTACCAAAGTTCTACCAGTCAAACTACATTCTAGTCATGTTGACAAGCTGGGAAGTTCACCTGGAGCTCCTTCTCCAGCTTGAGGAGGAGTATAAAGAAGAGCACAACTCATTTACATTTTACAGCTAATGTTTAGTTAAATAATATTTCCTATTTATTTTATGTATGGACCACAACCATATTAGATGAGACAGGTTGTTATTCTGTTTTGTCTGATAGTGAGACTATATAAGCCTGATGAGACTATGATTGGCATGGGATCTAGAGGAAATAAACTTAATCATTTTCCTCCTTTCTTGATTGTTCTAACTGTTCTTTCTCTGAGATGTCAATGAATTGACAATACTAAATTTTGTCATCACTACTAAAACCCAAATCTTTCTTCTCTGAGTTTGGGAACTCAGTGAAGAATATGGGAGCAATTGAAGTGCTTACTGGAAGTGCAGGGGAGATTAGGAAAAATTGTCGCATAGTTAATGCATGATTATACTCAAGTATTCATATCTCAGTTTTAATCATATTTTGAATAAAAGTGAAAGTATTATGTGCCTAAAAAAATGTAATTATGTTAATACTAATTAACTAAATCATTTTAATTGTAATTTGTACAGTAAAATTTGTAACATAAATTTATGTACATGATTTTTCTCACGTCTCTTATAATATACAACATATTATTATTATCCATGATATACATGAGTTTATATTAAAAAAATTTGAATACTGTAATTGATATGAATTAATATCTCAATTTTTAATTTAATAATTATTATTTAACTAGACTACCAATAAATTGAAGACAAAAGAGAGTTATGAATATTTACATAAAAAATTCTATTAAATATAGAAAAGTCAACTATATTTGGTTTAAATTATCAAAATACACTTTTTAGTATGTAAATATAATTCTATTATTAATCAAATACAGTTTTTAATATTAGATCTAACGGTTCTCATCCATATATTTAATATCTAACCGTCCTTATTAATTTGGTTGAATAGTAGTCGTACACGAACCGAACTACCAAAATTTAGATAAGATCTCATTTACGCTTATTATATATAAGGTTATAATTTTTCTCGTACCAAGTCCTATTTGATACCAAATTTTGGATAAGATCTCATTTACGCTTATTATATACTCTACTGCACAAAGAGTACTCAACGCGTGTATTAACTATTAATTAACTATTTTATTTAATTTAATCTTTAATATAGTGATAATTTAACAATTATTATTCTACTAACAAATTAGGTTTAAAGACATTTTTAGTATTTGAATATAATCCTACTAAAAATCAAATATAATTTTTAACATTAAATCTAATAGTATTACAATTCTACTCAAGGTAGAAAACCTATTTACATTAGGTTTAGATTGTTAAAATACATTTTTAGTATTTGGATGTAATTCTACTAACAATCAAATATAGTTTTTAATATTAGATCTAATAGTATTAGAATTTTACTCAATATAGACAACCTGTTTACATTAGATTTAAATTGTTATAATACATGTTTAGTATTTAAATATAATCTTACTAACAATCAAATATAATTTTTAATTTTACATCTAACGGTTCTCATTAATATATTTTAAGATCAACGGTTATTATAGGTTTGATGGTTGAGTACCAAAGTTTTGGATAAGATATCTTTTACGCTTATTATATACTATCTTATAGCTCGTGCAATGCACGAGTATTTTTTAATATTTCTATTATATTAATTTACAATTTTATTCTTAATATCCATATTTGTTTTAATTTAATTAATATTTATAATTTTAAAATACAATTTTATTAATATATTGTTGGACAATTTTGAACCTTAAACTTTTGTAAAAATAATTTATATATTAAAATATAAAATATTACTTGACATTATATTCAACGTTTCTCATCTATTTATTTTAAGATCCAATGGTTCTTACTTTTTTGTAGTACTATCGTCCTTTGACGACCAAAATTCTGGATTTTTAAAAATATACTTAGAGATTAAAATATTAATTTTTATATTTGATATGTTGTTGATGGAGTTCGAACATCTCACGATTCTCATATATTTATTTTAAATTGTAACGATTTGTTATGACAGTGTGATGACCAAAATTATGGATAAAATATTTAAGGATATATTTCTGGATAAATTATGGTCGTGTTGCGTTTACCTTGTGCAAAATACATATATTTTATGTATATCTATTCAAATATGTATGATTCAAAATTTAAAGTCTTTGTTAATTTTTGAAATATGTAATATTAATATGTTATTGAGCTGATTCGGAACTTAAATTTTTGTTATTATGTTATGAGTACGAGAATAAAGAATTGAAGATCCCGACTCCTGAGGTAGTAATTAATCATTTAAGTGTATTATATTAACTATATGATTATTCATTTTCCTAATTTATAAGCAAATCAAAATATATGGTAAATAAATATTTCACAATAAATGTTTCGATTTACTTTGTTACATGTATTAGTTGTGATCTTATACGCTGAAATTAACCTTATGATCCTTATTCTCTATAAGTATTATATTTAAAATTATCATTAATATATATATATATATATATATATATATATATATATATATATATATATATATATATATATATATATATATATATATGAAACTCTTAATTTTTAATAATATTTTGATATTTTCTTTTTATGTTTGTTATATGTAAAATAATATAATATAATTTGGATAAGTCAAAGTGGTGTCCCTTATAAAAAGTGTTATGTTGATACTAATTAACTAAGTTGTTGTGGATTAAAAAACGTGCTTGCGTAATTAATACTAAGGTTTAATGAGCTTCGAGCTTTAATGGCTGCACTCGTGTATCCGGACTAAATCGGTCCTCACAAGATGCCTACGTATCTCAAATCGTTATTGAGAATCAAGCCAAAGACGTAGTTCTGATTGTAGGATCAGGGACCTTATATAGGCGTCTGGAGCCTAGTATTTATGGTATGTTTGGGAGACTTAACAGATAAGTCTTCTTTTTGATATTGGATAAGTATTGTATTTCTTGCTGAAGAATTCGTTTCCTTGTGGATAAAGGTTACGACTCATTGATTGCCTTTAATTGGGATTCCATATCCTTCTTTGACTAATTTTCCATAATCAAGGCTCTTTTCATGAGCTGTATATTTCCCCTACTCATTAATTACGAAATTAATGAATAATTAGGGTGTCGGTCCTTAAATATCGACCTTTTGTTTGACCAGTCAATTATATTTCTATAATTACTTTTCTGACCATATCATTTGCCCCCCAACTTATGGGAAAATCTCCTTAGGGTTTTCGTAGAAGTTACAACGTATTTTTCCTAAAATTTTCCATTTTTCAGGGCATTTTTGACCTTAATTTAGGTCATTTTCGACCAAGAATTCGACCAGGATTTCAATGTAAATTCGACTTGGATTTCGACCAGGACTGTCCCCAGGTCGATGGGCTCGACCTTGAATTCCTAGTCTTTTTCGACCAGGAATTTTTGACCTCATTCAGCCTTCCTTCGACCTCGTTTTTGTCCCCAGGTCGATGGGCTCGACCTCGAATCGTAGGTCTTTTTCGACCTCGATGTGTCGACCTCAGTTTCATGTTTGTTCGACCAGGAATCCTTAAGTCATTTTCGACTTGAATTCCATGTTTTTTCTAGCTTTATTTTGGAATGAGGTCGATCAATACGACCTCAATTCCCCATGTATTTTCGATCTCAAATGTTCGACCTCATTCTCATGTGTTTTCGACCAGGAATTCCAAGGTTAAAATAGAATTACTTTCTGGGCCATTCTCGACCTCGTTTCAGTATGAGGTCGAGTGATACGAACTCGATTAATAGTATATTTTCGATCTCATTCGTTCGATCTCGACCCAGGGTCTTTTCGACCTCATTTTGCCAACTTTTTGACTTGTTTTTGGTGCGAAGTCGATGGACACGACCTCAGTTTCGTGTGTATTTTCGACTAGGGTCATACGACCTCGATTTAGGGTCTTTTCGACCTCAAAACCTCCAATTGTTTCGTTTTCTTTGGAAGTGAGGTCGTTTGATACGACCTCGTTTTCTCGTATATTTTCGACCAGGGTCGTGCGATCTCGACTTAGAGTCTTTTCGACCTTGATTTTTTGATTTTTTGCCTAGGTTTTATCCCAGGCTCTTTGGGCTTTTAAATAGTCCAATTTTAATTTGGGACTTAATTCTTTCCAGCCTTGGGCCTTAATGGGCCTTTTTTGTTTGGGCTTCGAAATTGCCTGAGTTCTAGTTTATTTGGGCCTTTGCCTTTGTAATCCATAAATGGATTTATGGGCCTTACTGGCTATAGACGGTTGCTCTTCCTTAGCCGGTTGAGTTCCCGGTTACCTCGATTATAAAAGAGTGAGATTTCTCATTTCACTCTCACTTCTCACTTTTCACTTTCCAAAATTTCTCTCTAGTTATCATAGTTTTTTCTCTCTTTTATTCCGTGGAGAGGCGATTTCCGGTGAGCTTTTTACGGTGGTGTTCTTGTTTTTCCGGGATTGATCTTCATCCTTTGAAGATTTCTGGGTTTTCAATCTTCATCACTTGAAGATTTCTGGGTTTTTTGAAGATTTTCTGAGAATTTTCCTTGAAGTTTTGAAGATTTGAAGTTCCTTTGAAGATTTTTCTGGGAATTTTCTTGAACGTTTGAAGATGTCTGACAAAGCTGCTCAACGCCTTCAAAGAATGAACAAAGCTTCTAAGAGAGGTATTATCATCCGTTCTTCTCATATGTCACTTCAAGATATGATCTTAGAGCGTAGTGATGAGTATCCCTCTGTGTCTCACTTAGATTCTTTCGACTGTAGTAATAAGTTCCATGAAATCAACTTAATTAGGGACTATAATAAAATGTATAGGATTAGGTCTCCCTATAGATTAGTCCCAGCTGGCCCAGGGGACCGTTCTTGCCATTGGCGTCCTGATGCACTCTGCATTTACAAGGATGCCATTGTCGCAGGACTCAGGTTTCCCTTTCATGAGTTCATTCCCAGGCTTTTGGCTGATGTTGGGATTAATCCTTGCCAACTTCCTCCAAACGCCTGGAGAATCATTCTGTGTTTCATTGTTCTTTGTTTAAAGAACAATTTCCCTTTATCTGTAGCTTTGTTTAGGAGAATTTTTCAATTTAAGAATAGTTCATCCACTTCTTTGGGTTGGGTTTATATCAACCACCGTCCTTCCACTCTCCCCATATTTCACCCTAAATCCATTCCAGACAATAACCTTAAATGGAAGGAAGAGTTCATGTACTTGATTTGGGAAGGAGGGGATTGGGGCACCCTTTTTCGTAGTTCCTTTAGTAGGGTTTCGGATGGTAGCCCTAGTGATATCATCCTAACTGATGAAGAGGCCCATGCATATGCTGAGCTCACAAAGGATAATTATGCCACAATGGCTTGGGTGCTCCTGGATGAGTTTCAGCTTAGGTCCTTGGGACTTTCCAACGTTTCTGATAAGGGTAATTCTCACCTCATATCTTTCTTTATTTATTTGAGATTAACTTATACCAACTGTTTCTTTCCTTATATCTTTTGCAGCTGCGGTCTTTATCAATAAGACCAACGAGCCTGAAGAGGGGGAAACAGCCAGGATGAAGAGGGCACGTTTGGCAGGGAAAGACCCTCGTGCTTCTAGTATTCCAGCTTTCATAAGGCCACATGTGGACCTTACTGAGGATGCTGAAGGCCCTCCTTCGGGCAAGAGTGCAGTTTGGCGCCCCAACTGGGGTCTTAGGAAGAAGGACACCGTGGTGGGAGTGTCCAAACATGCTGTGGAGTGGTCTTATCACTCTCTGACTCCTTGTGACTACAAGGATTTTGTTTCTAACTCCACCATCGAGGGGGTGGAGCATGCTGGATCTCAGGCTATGGCTGCTGCAAGTATTTTTCTCCTTCTTTTCTTTGTAGTCTTTGATTTATTTCAAGTTTAAGTATTTAACCTATAACTTGCTTGCAGATGAATGCCAACTACCAAGGGGCTCTCTTTCAAGCTAAGTCTTGGCGCTCATCTTCTGAGGCCAACCAAGGCAAGTTTGAGAAGTCCCAGAAGGAAATGGCTTCAGTGAAGGCCACCTTGGCTAGGAAGGAGAAGGAGTTGGCTGACTCCCAGGCTGAATTGGTATCTTTGAGGAAGGCCAAAGTTGATTTTATTGACGAGTACCTTGACTCTGAGGAGTACGGGGACTTGATTGATAAGCATGATGGGCTCCTCTTCCCCGTTCAGTACACTAAGGGATGGGATGACGCTCTTGCTGCTGTTTTGGAGAGGATGCCTGGATCCCTCACTATTTCCGATTTTCCAAGCCCTCACCTTCCTACTTCTTTGGAGATGGCTTTGGCTGGAGAGGACGAGATGGAGGAGGATGATAGGATCTTAGACCTGGATCACACTTCCCCACCTGGTCAGACTGCTGGAGCTGATGATGCTGTCTTTTCCTCTAGAGAGGAAGAGGAGGAGGACGTAGACAAGGAAGATTAGGTGTATTTTCACTTTTGGCCATCATGGCTTGTACTTTTGTTTATGTACTTTTGGCCTACGGGCTTAACTTAACTCTTGTTTAAGTTTTTATTTATGTCTGGTGGCCATTCATGGCTTGTGTTGCTTTTCTTGCTTTTTGAATGTTTATGAAGACTTATTATAGATAAGCTTTAAAACATGAAAATGCTGAATTCATTTATAATTTGAAGATGGGATCAACCCTTACATAGTATCCCAGTTTAAAACTTGGGTTGGTTTCATCGAACCTTATTTATAGTAGTGAGTCCACTTGGGAGACACCTTAAACATAATAAACTTTCAAATTGGAGGCGTGCCAAGTCCTTGGCACCTCATGCCCTTCAAGGGTTTCTAGCTTGTATGAGCCTCGACCAAATACGTTCTTGACGCGATATGGTCCTTCCCAATTTGGGGCTAACTCCCCTTTTTGTCCAACTCCGGATGCTTCAATCTTTCTGAGAACCAAGTCTCCTTGACGAAAGAACCTTTCTTTAACCCTTAGGTTGTAGTAGAAGGATGCTTTCTTTTGATGTTCAACTATCTTGGCGTTTGCTTCATCTCTAACTTCATCAATTAGATCCAAAGCTAGCCTCAAGCCTTCTTCATTTTCTCCTGGTTCATAAGCCTCAACTCTTGGGGAGGTGTGATTAATTTCCACCGGGACCACTGCCTCTGCTCCATAAGCCAATAGAAATGGAGTCGCTCCAGTGGTGACCTTGTAAGTAGTACGATATGCCCAAAGTATAGGGAGTAATTCGTCTACCCAAGTGTTCCTGGAGCGTTCAACTCTTTTCTTTAGTCCATCAAGGATGATTCGATTTGCAACCTCAGCTTGCCCATTTGCTTGAGGATGGGCGACAGAAGTGAAGCGCAACTTGATATCGTTTTCATCACAATACTTCTTGAACTCATCGTTGTTAAACTGAGTTCCATTGTCCGTGACCAGGACTCGTGGAATTCCATATCTGTATATCACATTTTCCCAGAAGAATTGCATCACTTGCTTGGTGGTTATCTTGGCTAATGGCTTAGCCTCAATCCACTTGGTGAAATAATCAATTGCTACTATCAAGAACTTTCTTTGAGCACTTGCCATAGGAAATGGCCCGAGTATATCCATTCCCCACATAGCAAAGGGGATAGGTGAGTTAATGGATGTCATCATCTCTGGTGGTTGCCTAACCACTGGTGCATGTTTCTGGCACCGTTCACATTTCTTGACGTAGCTTTTAGCATCAGCAAGTATGCTTGGCCAATAGAAACCTAGACGAGTGACTTTATGAGCAAGGGCTCTGCCCCCCAAATGTTGCCCACAAATCCCTTCATGCACTTCCTTTAGGGCCAATTCTGCCTCTTGAGGTCTCAAGCACTTTAAGTATGGAACAACAAAAGATTTCTTGTATAGGATTCCCTCAATTAGGGCATACCTTAATGCTCTGACGTATAGCTTTCGTGCCTCTGAAGTGTCGTTTGGCAGCCACCCAGTTTCCAGATGAGCTTTGATGGGATCAATCCAACAACTGGTGATACCAATGGGGGCTACCAACTTTCCATTGATGCTTGGGGTCTTCAAGACTTGGAAGTATACACTCCCGGCATAGTTTTCAATTTCAGAAGAGGCAAATTTAGACAAGGCATCAGCCTTCGTATTTTCCTCCCTCGGAATGTGCTCCACATAGCATTCATCGAACTGAGTCATAATGGCCTTGACAAGTTTTAAGTACTTGGCCATGACTTCATCTCTGGCCTCAAACTCCCCATTTACTTGGGAAACCACTAGCCTCGAGTCTCCACATACTTTCAGAGTTTTGACTCTCAAGGCTCCAGCCAGCCCTAAGCCAGCTATCAGAGCTTCATACTCAGCTTCATTGTTTGTCGTCGGGAAGTCAAGTTTTAGTGCATACTCTATTAGGAATCCGTCAGGACTTTGTAGCACTAAACCAGCTCCACTTGATTTTGTTTTTGATGCTCCATCAAAATAGAGCACCCAACATTCTTTGAAGTTCATTTCCTCATCTTTTTTATCTTCCATAGTCACTTCCTGCCCCCCGACTTCTTGGTTGTCAATGGTGCATTCAACCATGAAGTCAGCAAGTGCTTGAGCTTTTATGGCCGTTCGAGGCTTATACTTGATATCAAATTCTCCCAATTCAATGGCCCATTTGATCAATCTTCCACTAACTTGAGGGCTATGCAAGATGTTTCTTAGAGGTTGATCAGTCAAGACCTCTATCTTATGTGCCTGGAAGTAGGGGCGTAGCTTTCTTGAGGCCATTATCAAGGCTAAGGCAAATTTCTCAACCATTGAGTAGTTTATTTCTGCCCCATGTAGGATCTTGCTCACATAATAGATGGGCTTCTGAACCTTCACTTCTTCCTTCACCAAAACAGCTCCAAGGGCTGTGTTAGAAACCGCCAAGTATAAATAGAGAATTTCTCCTGGCTTGGGTTTTGCCAACAGTGGTGCTTCAGCCATATATTTCTTCAGGGCCTCAAAGGCCTCTTGACTTTCAGTTGTCCATTCAAAATTCTTCACTTTTTTGAGTGCTTTGTAGAAGGGTAAACACTTCTCTCCAGACTTGGAGATGAATCTTCCCAAAGCAGCCACTCTTCCCGTTAGTTTCTGGACATCCTTGACAGTCTTTGGTGGCTCCATGTCTAGAATCGCTTTGATTTTGTCGGGATTAGCCTCGATTCCTCTCTTGGAAACCATCAGGCCTAAAAACTTTCCCGAGCCTACACCAAAGGCACACTTAGCTGGATTCAGCATCATTTTGTGGTGTCTTAGAACTTCAAAAGCCTCTCGGAGGTGCTCAATGTGATCGGCCTTATCAAGGCTCTTGACTAACATGTCATCTACGTAGACCTCCATGGTTTTTCCAATCAGATGCTCAAAGATTTTGTTCACCAACCTTTGATAGGTTGCTCCAGCATTCTTAAGCCCAAAAGCCATGACTAAGAAACAGAAGACACCAAAGTCAGTGATGAACGACACTTTGGCTATGTCATCTTTGTGCATCTTAATTTGATTATATCCGCTGAAGCCATCCATGAAACTTAGCATCTCGTGCCCAGCAGTGGCATCTATCAGAGCATCAATCCTTGGTAAGGGAAAACAATCCTTAGGACATGCATCATTCAAGTCGGTGAAGTCGACGCACATTCTCCGCTTCCCGTTAGCTTTTTTGACCATCACGGGGTTAGCTAACCATTCCGGGAATTGGATTTCTTCAATAAACCCAGCTTCTAAAAGCTTATTCACTTCTTGCTTAATGGCTTCAAGCCTCTCTGGAGCAAAGCTTCTTTTCTTTTGTTTCACTGCCTTCCTTTCTGGATCCACATTCAATCTGTGAGATATTAGTTGGGGATCAATCCCTGGCATGTCAGCCGCTGTCCAAGCAAAAACGTCATTGTTTTCTTGAAGAAAAGATGCAAGTTTGCCTTTCAATGGCTCGGGTAGTAGTGCCCCAACATAAGTCACCTTCTCTGGTTCATCCGGGACTAAGGGAATTGGGATCAAATCCTCAGCTGGTTTCCCTCTTCGGTCCTCATTATCTCTAGTGTCCATGTCTTCAATGGGGAGAACCTGCCCCCCAATTCCATCAGGCCTCAACGCGGCTACATAACAACTTCTAGCCATCTTTTGGTCTCCACGTTCTTCACCAATCCCATTCCTTGTGGGGAATTTGAGTTTCAGATGGTAAGATGAGGCAACAGCCTTAAACGCATGAAGACCCGTCCTTCCAAGGATCGCATTGTAGGTCGAGGTTTCCTTTATAACTACGAAGTTCAACATCTGAGTGGATGTATTCGTTCCTTGCCCCATGGTCATCGGGAGTTGGATAGTGCCCTCCACCTTTGATTCCACTCCATTAAACCCATAGATGGGCATATTCGAGGGCGTCAACTGAGAATCAGTGTATCCCATCTTGATAAAAGCATCGTGGAACAAGATATCCACAGAGGCTCCATTGTCTACTAAGACTCTCTTCGTTTCAGAGTTGCCTATCATAGGTACTATGACAAGAGGATCATCGTGGGGGAACTTTACCCCTTCCAAGTCAGAATCGTCAAAACCTATTGACACCTCTGTTCTGGCACGTTTTGGTGCTTCTCCAACCACAGTCAGTACCTCTCGGGCATAAGCCTTTCTTGAGTTTCGGGAGGACCCAGCAGCGGTTGGTCCTCCAAATATCATATTGATGATTGGCCCTCGGGGCTTGGGATTTCGATCTTGATCGTTGTCCCTTCTATCATAATCCTTTCTTTCATAGTTCCCCCTTTGGCTCCCTTGGCCTCCATCCTTAGTGAACTTGCTGAGTTTTCCTCTTCGTATCAGAAACTCGATCTCATCTTTCAGTTGCCTACAATCGTCGGTGTCATGGCCAACTTCTTTGTGGAACCGACAAAATTGATTTTGATTCCGTTTGGACAAGTCAGCCCTCATTGGCTTTGGCCACTTGAGATCTTCTTCCTTGGCTATCTCCATCAGAATTTGACTCCTGGGAGTATTCAATCTTGCATATTCCGTGAATTTTGGCCCAAAGTTATTTCTCTTGGGTGGAGAGTCAGAATTCTTTGATGTTCTGGGAAACTTTTCCTTGACGTCATATTCCTGAGTTTCTTTCCTTTTCTTTGAGTTTCCACTACCACTAGCAGGGGGCTCATACTTTCTCATGCTTTCTTCAGCCTTGATATATTTCCCAGCCCTATCTTGGAGCTTCAGCATGCTCTCGGGTGGATGTTTAGCTAACGACCGTTTGAAGTGGTCATCAGTGGTTCCTTGTTGCAGGGCTATCATAGCCACTCTGTCTTCCAAGTCTGGGACTTTTAAAGCCTCTCGAGTAAATCGATTGATGTAGTCCCTCAGGGCTTCATTCTGTCCTTGCCGGATTGACATGAGTGAGGCCGAGCTTTTCTCATGCACCCTTCCACTTATGAATTGATTGATGAAAGCTTTACTCAATTCTTTGAAGGATCCAATGGAGTTGGGAGGTAGACGGCTGTACCAATGTTGAGCCATACCTGCAAGAGTTTGGGGAAACGCCCTACACTTGACTGCATCATTGGCGGGCTGCAACAGCAGTGCATTGGAGAATGTCCTTACATGATTTGCGGGATCTCCCGTTCCATCATAGGCTTTGATCGAAGGCATCTTGAACTTTCTGGATATAGCCGTTTTCATGATGTCTTGAGTAAACGGTGGTGTAGGATCATCAGGATCTCCTAGGGGCAACAGATTACTAGGATCACCCTTGGGGGCTTCAGCCCTCTTGGTCCTTCTTGGTGGATCCAAGTTGATTATCGGGATTCCTTCAGTCGTTCGGCCCCGAGTTTGAGCGGCCTCTTCTTCCGCAAGGAGTTTTTTGAGCCTTGCAGTCTCTGCCTCATGGGCTGCAAGCTTCTCCCTAGTAGTTTGAGGTGGCTCCCGATTTGTCTGTGAAGAACGTCTCCTCCTTGGGGCGACATCCTCCCCAGTTGTATAACCCTCATCCTCAGTGTATGGGCCAGAGTAATCTTGAATGAGAGGGGTCTGACGAGTTTGTTGATTTTGGGGTCCCAGACCTTGAATATAAGGGGGCACATATGCCTCATGGTAGATTGGATTAGTTCCACTACCGCCCGCCATGGGTCGAGGGGGCATGCCATAGCTTGGCATCCCCAAAGTCTGATTCGCGTATTGAGGGAGATCAGTAGTATGGAGTTGAAGGCTCCTCGGTGCATTCATGAGCAGCGAGGAGGTCGTGATCGGTTGCTGGTGAACGGTCTCTTGTGGATTAGATCCATGAATGACCATCTGCAGGGGATTCGTCCCTTCAACCGAAATCGGGATTTCCGGTCCTTGAGTGTTAGTGGGGATATTCGCCCCTTGTGTGCCGGTAGTCGGCGGTGGCTGATCAGCCTCAGAGGTGAGGGGGCGATCATCGGGAGTTTGAGTATCCCGAGCTGTTCTTCGTGTGTTTGCCATGGTTGATGTTGTCTTCCCACAGACGGCGCCAAATGTTGTGGATTAAAAAACGTGCTTGCGTAATTAATACTAAGGTTTAATGAGCTTCGAGCTTTAATGGCTGCACTCGTGTATCCGGACTAAATCGGTCCTCACAAGATGCCTACGTATCTCAAATCGTTATTGAGAATCAAGCCAAAGACGTAGTTCTGATTGTAGGATCAGGGACCTTATATAGGCGTCTGGAGCCTAGTATTTATGGTATGTTTGGGAGACTTAACGGATCAGTCTTCTTTTTGATATTGGATAAGTATTGTATTTCTTGCTGAAGAATTCGTTTCCTTGTGGATAAAGGTTACGACTCATTGATTGCCTTTAATTGGGATTCCAGATCCTTCTTTGACTAATTTTCCATAATCAAGGCTCTTTTCATGAGCTGTATATTTCCCCTACTCATTAATTACGAAATTAATGAATAATTAGGGTGTCGGTCCTTAAATATCGACCTTTTGTTTGACCAGTCAATTATATTTCTATAATTACTTTTCTGACCATATCATAAGTCATTTTACTTGTATTTTGTACGGTAAAATTTGCAACATAAATTCATGCGCATGACTTTTCATACCTATCTTATAACATGGAATCCACGTGTATTATTATTATTCATGGTATATATGAGTATTATATTAATAATTTTTTAATCCAGTAATTGATATTAATCGATATCTCGATTTTTGGTTTAACCATTATTATTTAACTTGAACTACCTATAAACTGAAGAAAAAGGAGAGTTACAAATTTTTAAATAGAGAATTCTATTCAGTATAGAAAACCAAATTATATTTGGTTTAAATTATCAAAATACACCTTTTAGTATTTAAATATAATACTGTTATTAATCAAATACAATTTTTAATATTAAATCCAACGGTTCTCATTCATCTAATTAATATCTAACGGTCCTTATTAATTTGGTCATACATTAGTCGTCGTCGTATAGAGACTGGACTACCAAAATTTTGGATAGAATGCCCCTTACACTTATTATATATAAGAATATAATAGTATAGAAAGATATAATGATCAATACTATTATATAATAGACGAAACATTAAAAGTTTGGTTGGTCGGTATGGTACGTTGTGATTTTACTTAATTGCCCTTAACTGTATTTCGTGTTTGTGCTTAATTAACCTTACTTATTTATAGAAATATATTATTAAATAATAATATTACCTATTTATAACCAATTACCTTTTTTTCCTAAAATACATTATTTTTTCTAACAAATTCCCCTACTTTTTCAAACATGACAATTACCTTTTTTAACTAAAACATGTTAGTCTTTCTATTTTTCCTTACTAAAACCCCTCATTTTTCAAAAATATCACCGACAAACCTTTAGTTATTTATTTTTAAACCTGTAATATTATAATTATTTTTTAAAAGTTTGCCTATTTTAACATGTCTACTTATTTTTCTTAACAAATGCAATCACTAAAAATATTAAAATATAAATAATCAAATACCTATTTATAACCAATTACTCTAAAACACATTGTTCGCACAAAATCACGCAAGTGTACGTGGTCACAAGTAATATAAGAATAAGTAGAGTTCGTTCCCACAGAGACTGGTTTACTACAGTTATGCACTTATGCAACAATGTATGACTATTGTTCAATGCTATATAAGTATCAAATTTGAGTTGTGATTAACTAAATTAACTAATCAAATTACCAAGACTATAATTAACTAAGGAATTTACTGTCGAATTACTTATGAGAATAAAACATGGGATCCTAACTTCATTAAATACTTCATCTAGAGTTTTATGTCTTTAATCAATGTTAGGTCCTGATAAGTTTGTAGAAGGGGGGTTGAATACAAACTATACCGTTTAATCGAAATTTGTTCTTTGAATAATTTAACAATTTAGAACAAATTAATGCGGAATATAAATGAAACAAGATTCAAGTTAAATATAACTAATATTAAACTTGAAGGGTGTTGCAAATACAATAAGGATTACAAAGTATTTATCTCAAACTAATTAATACAAATTTAGAATAAATTCGACATGAACTCTTCTAATATTTGTAATAAAAAGATCGAATGCTAAAAGCAAGTTCGAGATAAATTCTAGGGATAAAAATCCGCTAGATAATCAAAGAAATACAAGTAATCAACTTCTAGTGGTTTGGATTTAACAATACAAACTAGAATTAATTGCTTGAGAAGAAATGAGATTAAATGGCTTCTTCTGTTCTTGAGAGTAAATGCTTCTGTGTCTTGTTTTTGATTTCCTGCCTTGTTCTGTCTGTACTGCCACGTTTTTAATACAATTGTATTTCCTTGTATGACCTCTTAATTAAATCAGAATGACTTAATTAATAAATCAAAACACTTGTATGACCTTACATATAAAGCTCGGTAGAACCTAGCTTCAGCAATAGAACCTGTCAAAAGTGTCCAGTATGACCTTCTGTACTTCCACCAACTCTGGATAGAACCTGGGAAAGCAATCTGTATGACCTGACAGAATTGTATGGTATGACCTGAAGTAAAATTCGGTAGAACCTAGGGTATTAAAACAATAGGTCATACCGAGTCTTCTAAACAGGTCATACCGAGATTTAAAAAAGAAAATTCTTTTAATTTATATAGATTGATTAAATTCTAGATTAAATTAATTCTTTTATAGAATTAATTTAATAAATAATTTAAACAACTAACTTAATTAATTTAATAAATTAATTAATTCTGATAGAATTAATTTATTAATTAAATTGAATTGAATTAATAAATTAAAGAAGATAACTTAAAATCCTTGCATTCCTCTATCTTCTGAAAACCACTGAATATAGATGATTTAATTCCACTGATTGATGTCGTCATTCGATGCACTGTTTGGTTCATGAATAACTGACTTCAATGATAATTCTTCATC
Source organism: Heracleum sosnowskyi (assembly GCA_030848705.1). Classification (NCBI taxonomy): domain Eukaryota; kingdom Viridiplantae; phylum Streptophyta; class Magnoliopsida; order Apiales; family Apiaceae; genus Heracleum; species Heracleum sosnowskyi. The sequence goes on from CM061237.1 coordinate 20,383,848, forward strand.
TATAAAACATTTAAATCTGTGGCTTCTTTTCTTTAGCTCTGAATAAACTTTGTATCATGTACTTCTTCTGTCACCAACTGGAAATCTTTGTCACTGTAGTAAATCCACTTTCTTGAATACTTCACTGAAGCTTGAACAATAAATTGAACTTCTTTCAATGTAGAATAACTTCAAGTCTGTAGATGACTTTAATCTTCATTCTTTGACAGATATAATCTTCTGAGATTCCCGTGACAATTTTGAATTATTACTTACTTATTACAGACTTGTTTAATGTTGAGTTAATTCCTTGATGTAAACAAATAGGCTTAAACATATGCCTTTCAATCTCCCCCTATTTGTTTGTTAGAGAATAACAATCAAATACCTAGAGGATAACTCAACTAACTAAACAAGTAGAAATAAGACATTAAAAGCTAAGTAAATAATAACACAAAGTTCTGGATTTCATTTAACATTTTCCAGATTCAAACATTACAGGTAAGTACAAGATAGATGTTCCTCTAGACTGAACATATGAATACATTTATCCTATCTTGAATCACCTAAGCTCTAAACATTTAATATTTACAAACAGAGCTTCTTCAAATTTCAGACTCAGTCATCTCTCCTTCTTCAAGTGCTTCAAGCAAATCCTTGTCCAGAATACGATCAGATTCAGAAGTAATGCCACTAGATCTGACAGGTTGAGTTGTGACTTTCTTCAGCCTATTCTTCATTTGATGATATCTCTTGATATTGGCAATGCAATAGTCTTGAATCAAATCAGCAACTTCTGTCTTTTCTTGTGTAGTAAACCCTGTTGTCCTCAACATGTTCTCCATATAGACAAGATGATTGGAAGGATAATCTTTCAAGGAGATGGGATCCACACCACAAGTTTGAAGTGCCATTCCTTTATAAAATTTAACTTCATATGGCACATCCATAACTTGAGGACTAGCTTTCATGGCAAAATCTCTAAGCTGATGATGCAACAGCTAACATAGAGGTGAAGACCTTTTAATCTTTGTCATGAACACCCAAACCTCAGATAGAGTTCTACTTTCCAGAAGATTGAGAGAAACTATGAACGTTCCCTCATTATGAGTGTAGATGTAGATCTTCAACTCCTCTCTGACTCTGTCATATCCAGTAGTAATTCTTGAAATCTCCGCATGAAGAGCTTTCATATAGATTGATTTGTCTGGATTGACCTTTCTATACCTTTCCAACATGCTAAAAAACTTTCCATCATTTTCTGACCCTGTCGAATGTGAGAACATCTCTCTAGCTCTATCCCATTCTTCTCCAAGCTTCAGCCTCACATATAACTTCATGTCCTTGACCTTTATATCATGAAGCCGTTGCTTTTCTTGATGTTCAGCTTTTTGGATAACTAGATGCTTTGAGATGATGTCAGATACTTTAGCATTCTCCTCCTCTCTTCTCTTCAGATTAGCTTTCTGTCTTAACAGCTCAGCTTCAAAGGCAGGATCCACTTCAGGTTCATCTTCCCAGTCAGCATAGTCAGCCTCTCCTTCAACCTCCACTTCACCAAAGATATCTTCAGGGTTTTCTTCAGATTCAATATTGTCAAAATCTCCTTGTTCACCTTGATAGTAGTCAGCATCAGAAAAAGTTAACTTCTGCTTCCCTTTGTCCTTTACAGAACCAGAACCTCCAGCTTCTCCTCCTCTCTGTTTCTCCACATTCTCCCCCTTAGTTGAGGAATCCTCTACAGATTTATCTTTAGTAGACGTGGGATCCTCCTTCTTCTTACTTTCTTCTCCTCCTGCTTCATCCTTGCCATCATTGTTCTCTTCATCATCATCACCCTCAAAGAATTTCTTCTGATCAGCATTGGGTTGATGTGAGTTCTTGATCATGGTATACAGATGTTTCATGCCCTCGTTCAGATGTTGCATCCCGCCTTCAAGTTTGGCAAACCTCTCATCATTGAACCACTGATGTTCATCAACAGTCTCCTGAATTGAGGCTACCCTAGTTGAAATAATGGGAATCTGCTTGACAGCCTCCCTGATCTCAGCATTAGAAACTATCAGCTCTGACATATCTGAAGCCATCAACACCTGTGATTCTTGAATAGCATTCATTTTGGGGATCAATGTGACCTTCACTCCTTCTATGTCATCTCTAATATGACCCAGCTGAGTAGTTACAGAGGTGGAAGAAGAAGACTGTTCAACCACTTGTGCCTTAAGAATTTCTTTTTCAGCCTGGGTCTCTTGAAGTTGTTTCTGCAGACCAGCTATTTGAGCCAATAAAGAAGCAGTGTATGTGTCATTGTGTGCACTCATCTCAATTTCTCTCGATGGTGTTTCACTCACCTCACGTGCTTGTGTATCGCTCTGTGTTTGTCTCTCAGAACTACCCACTAGCTGTCCATCCTTGTTTGGAGTTGAATTACCTGCATAAAAAATCACCATAGCCCCTTCTTGAGAGGTCACTGGTGGTGCAATGGGAGTTCGCGAATCCCAATCCATGGTAAAGTCCAAAAATTCATCCGAAATTGAAAACTGAATTGCTTCAGGGATGGACTTACCATGTTGCCCTTCACTTTCTCCAGTTAAAACTGCGAGTGAAGAATCCCTTAGGGGAGCCAGAGATGTTCCCTCTGGGAGGGGAGAAAATGGTTCTGTTATAGTGGGCAAAGAACCAGATTTTCCCTCTGAAGCCTGTGAAGGCTCTTCTACCGTGACAATGGTAGGCACTGTTTCAACAAGCATTCCTATGTGCTCTCCTCTCAGAGCTGTGCATGAGTCTCTACGATAGTTTCAGAAGTATTTTCTCCCATTGTGATTAATGGGAGAGTGCTTGACTCTGTACAGAATGCCAAGGCCTGATGGCGAAATTCAATAAATTCATCCTGTTGAGAGGATGTCTCTAGTAACTGTTCATTGGCCTTTTGAGAATCCATATCCTTTTGGGAGGATACAGACTGGCTTACAGATGCCTCAAGGAGTGTTCTTCTCTTCTTTATTGGAGGAGGCAGAGCTGTGGGATCACTCACATTAAAATCTACTTCAAGTTGTTCTCTCAATCTTGTTGTAGCTGGTTGTTCTAGGGGAGCGGTCAATGGATTTGACTCTATGTGTAGCTCTATGACCGGGGACAGAGATTGTGGTTCTACAATCCCTTGGTCAATCCTAAGAACCTCTTGGGTTAGTGGAGCAGTTGAGAGAGGATATATTACCTGAAGTGCCATGGTGTTAGGAGGCACCATTGAAGTTCCTGCTGACGAGGATCCAACCACTGGATGTTCAATAAAGAGAAGAGGTAACTGTGGTTGCAGAATCTCTCGCAGATATGATTGTGGAACTACGGGTCTCCTTCCAGACCTGGAACTGGTGGACAAAGTTGAATATATGGAAGGATTAGTGTGTGCGGGGACTTGAAAAGGAGTGTTTTGAAAAAGTGTTTTATGTTCATCAGAAAGAACATGATCCAACACTAGAGAAAGGAAACAAGAATAAAAGCATATAACTTTCTTTCCATTCTCAATATCTCTAGTGTAATTGAAAATCCTCCTTATCAATAGATCCCACACAAGAGTTCCTATGTCCAATCTTAGGTTGAAAACATCAGCATAGGCAATGTTTTGTAAGACAGAAGTGATGACTGGAAAGTTGTTTTTGATAGAATTACTAAAAACTTTGGCTAGGCAGTCAAAGAACAAATCCCACTCACATGCTAGATTACCCTTATTCAGACGAGGAAGAACAATATTTCCTTGGTAATCAATACTAGAGAAAAATTGAACTAACTCGTCATCAGTAGGGAATCCAACAATATTATCAAGTGGAAAATGAAGTACTTGACAAAAGATCTCCTTAGTTACAGTGTACTGAGCATCAGAAATATTGAACGTGAAAGATTGCATATCTTCAGCAACAACAGCAGTTAAGCATAATAGACGAAGGGGTTCAATCTTTAAATCAACAGAAGCAGTGATAGCATAGCTAACAATTGATTGTTCATTTAAAAATCGAATCCACGGCCTAAAACGTTCAACAGAACACTTAAGGGGATCACAATAGCCAACGTAATTATTAAAACGTTCAACAACAAACTCAGCAGCCATTTAAAAAAAATAAGAAAATAAAATAAAATAAAGCAGTAATTAATAATAATATTAAACAGATAAGAAATAAAATCCCAAGTAATTCACAAGAAAAATTTGCAATAGTTCGTTGTTCTAGGAATAAAACACAAAATAGAGCAAAGTTAACTAAGTAAAAACTTGAGTTAGAAAGGAATGAGAGAAAAGAACCTGAGGTGATCAGCTATTTATAGAGGAGGGTTCTGCTGGGCTCGGTATGACCTAAGGGCAGGTCATACCGATTTTTTCTTTCAGGTCATACCGAGTTTTCCTTCAGGTCATACCGAGAAAAACTAAATAATAAACTGAAAAATAAAAGAAAAATTACACACCAGTATGACCTTAAGAGAGGTCATACCGAGTTCTAATATGACCTGGGAGAAGGTCATACCGAATTCTTAAAAATAAAAGATTAATAAACTAAAATGCCAATATGACCAAACAGAAGGTCATACCGAATTTTATTTGAAAAGAAGCAGTAATCAACAGAAAATATTCACAGAATATTTTATAAAACCTGAACCAAATGCAGAAAATTATAAAAGAGCATTAAACTAATATAAACCTGCAGAAGAATTTAAACAACAATATTTACAATCTGAAAAAAAAACTTAAATGATTCTAAATAAATATATTTTCAATAAAAATACATTTCTCCACTAAAAAAAATGAGAAAAATATTTTTAAAGAAAATAAATTATTCAGAATATTTAAATTAACAAGCTTTACACAATAAACATGGATTGGCAATATTTAACATCTTAAATTGACAAGAGAAAATGATTTAGTTAAGAACAAATCTACCGGAGATATTGTCAATCACTAAGACTGTTCAAAATACCCAATTTACCAACTAACCTGATAAATGTGGATTCGTCAACAGATTTAGTGAAAATATCTGCAGTCTGTTCTTCAGTGGGTACAAAGTGTAACTCCACAGTTCCATTCATAACATGCTCTCTGATAAAATGATACCTGATATCAATGTGCTTCGTTCTCGAGTGCTGTACAGGGTTGTTGGAGATTGCTATGGCACTTGTATTATCACAAAAAATGGGAATTTTGTCTCATGCAAAGCCATAGTCCTTTAATTGATTCCTTATCCATAAGATCTGAGCACAACAGCTTCCAGCAGCAATATATTCAGCTTCTGCTGTTGAATTGGAAACTGTTTGTTGTTTCTTGCTATACCAGGAAATCAACCTACCTCCTAGGAATTGACAACTCCCAGAGGTACTCTTTCTATCCACAACACTACCTGCATAATCAGAATCTGTATATCCAACAAGATTAAAACCAGAATCTTTAGGGTACCAGATACCTAGATTAGGTGTACCCTTAAGATATCTCAAGATTCTTTTCACAGCAACGAGATGTACATCTCTAGGGTCCGCTTGGAACCTTTCACACAAGCATGTAGCATACATAATATCTGGTCTACTAGCAGTAAGATAGAGTAAGGAGCCAATCATACCTCTGTAGCTTGTAACATCTACCTTGATAGACTTGTCAGAAGCTCCAAGTTTGATTGCTGTTGAAGATGGAGTCATTGCTGATGCTGAATCCTCCATGTGATATTTCTTGAGGAGTTCTTTGAGATACTTGGATTGACAAATAAATATACCATTTGACCTTTGACTTACTTGCAATCCAAGAAAGAACTTCAGCTCACCCATCATACTCATTTCAAACTTACTCTGCATAAGCTCAGCAAATCTCTTACAGAGATTATCATTAGTAGACCCAAATATGATGTCATCCACATAGACTTGGACTAATATCATATCACTTTTGTGTTTATTTGAAAAAAGAGTTTTGTCTATGATACCTCTAACAAAACCATTTTCTAAAAGAAAACCAGAGAGAGTGTCATACCATTTTCTTGGGGCTTATTTGAGACCATAGATAGCCTTGAAGAGAAAGTACACAAAGTCCAGCAGCTCCTGATTTTCAAAGCCAGGGGGCTGTTCCACATACACTTCTTCATCAAGCTCAGCATTCAGGAATGCACTCTTAACATCCATTTGATAGACTTTAAAATTGGAGTAAGCAGCAAATGCTAAGAACATCCTGATGGCCTCAAGTCTAGCCACTGGTGCATAGGTTTCATCATAATCAATGCCTTAAGCTTGAGAATACCCTTGTGCAACCAGTCTTGCCTTGTTCCTTGTAACAATGCCATCCTCATCTAGCTTGTTCCTGTATACCCATCTAGTACCAACTACTTTTTTGTTCTTTGGACTGGGTACCAGCTTCCAGACTTGCTGTTGTTCAAATTGATTGAGTTCATCTTGCATAGCAATCACCCAATCTGGATCAGTCAGTGCTTCCTCGGTTTTCTTTGGCTCCATTTTAGATAAAAATGCTGAAAAATGACATTCATTCTGAGTTGCACTTCTAGTTTTAACTCCAACATCTGGATCACCAATGATCAGCTCAAAAGGATGAGCTTTATTCCATACAGTCTGTCTTGGAAGATTTGATCTTGATGATTCGCCTTGAATTTCACTTTGATGTTGTGAGTGACTAGTTGATCCTTCATTTGCTCCCCCTGAGTTATTGCTTGATTGCCTTGATGATTCTTCTCCAGTGTTGGTGGTATCTCCATTGTTACCAGTGTTTCCACCACCATCACCATGATCATTATCATCATTGTTATTATCATTACCAGCAATAACTTCAGGTGGGGCTTCATCATCTGAATCTGAGTCTGGCAAGTTATCAAACTTCATTTTCTCAGATGAATCTGCTGTTTGGATATTAGGGAATGTAGTGTCATCAAAAGTAACATTGACACTTTCCTTTACCGTGTGACTACCAACCAAGTAGACCCTGAAAGATCTTCTGGAATAACCAACAAAAATAGCTTCTTGTTCCTTTGCATCAAACTTGCCACGTTTCACATTGTCATCTATAAGCACAAAGCATTTTGCTCCAAATACATGAAAGTACTTGACAGTTGGTTTCTTGTTGTTCATGATCTCATACGGAGTCTTCATTAAGTCCTTGTTTATTAAAGTTCGATTCTGAGTATAACAAGCTGTATTCGCTGCTTCAGCCCAAAAGTACGTTGAAAGTTTGGACTCACTTAACATAGTCCTTGCAGCTTCAATCAATGTACGATTCTTTCTTTCCATTACTCCATTTTGTTGAGGAGTTCTAGGGCAGAATACTGTCTTGTTATTCCTTTATCAGCACAAAAGTCATTTAGAATTGCATTCTTGAATTCAGTACCATTATCTGACCTTATGGCTCTAACAGGGAATCTAGAATCCAGCTCAATCAACTTTATATGGCCAATCACCAGGTATGGGGTCTCATCCTTGGAATGTAGGAATAAAACCCATGTATATTTTGAATAGTCATCAACAATCACAAGTGCATATTATTTCTTTGACATGGACATCACATTAACTGGACCAAACAAATCCATGTGCAGTAGCTGAAGTGGTTCAGTTATTGATGATGTGTCAGTGCCCTTGTGAGAAGCTTTCTTTGACTTTCCTTTCTGACATGCCTCACACAGTCCTTCCTGTGTAAATTCCATCTGAGGCAAACCTCTAACCAATTCCCTCTTGACTAAAGAGTTCATGGTTTTGAAGTTAAGGTGAGACATCTTCTTGTGCCATAGCCAACTATCATCTGATGAAGCTTTAGCATAAAAACAATTAACTTCATCTTTGAATCCCGAGTTCAGATCAGCTATGAACAAGTCACCTTTCCTTACTCCTTGAAGAGAAGGCTTTCCATTCTTCTTGTGAAGGATCTGACACTTCTCTCTTTCAAAGGAAACAGCATATCCTCTGTCATAGAAATGACTGATGCTGAGAAGATTGAACTTCAAACCTTCCACAAATGAAACATCTTCAATGATAACATTTCCGTACTTCAAACAGCCATATCCTTTCGTAATACCCTTGCTGTTATCTCCAAAGGTAACTACTGGGCCAGCTTTCTCAACCAAATCTGATAGCAGGGCTCTATCTCCGGTCATATGCCTTGAACAACCACTGTCAAGAATCCATATAACACGGTTTACCTGTTTAACTCCCTGCAATATCAAATTGATTAGACCTTCTTCGGAGCCCAAAATTGATTGGGTCTGGCATACTTAAAGAACTGGCCTTTGTCAGGCAAAACAACATTTTTAGCTAAAACTACTTCAACCTCTTTCACATAAGAGCGTTTCCATTTATAGACAGCCTTAACACATTTCTGAGTAGGCTTAGGGATAAATGAATCCACTCTAGTCTGAGGAGGACTAGTAGTCTTTGCTTTAACATGCTTCTTATTATTAACATGTTGACGTGGAGCAGTCTTATCACTAGATACATGCTTACTATTAAAATAAGCATACATAACATTGAAAGCACAAGACATGCAATTAATCACACCACATGCTTTATGAGAAGAATTAACAGCAGGCATGTTAGTTCTACAGTTGTTTTGATCCAACTTATGGATATCTGATTTAGTCTTTTTAGTTGAAGCAACTTTGACTGGAATATCAGATATACACTTTTTGGATTGTTCAACTTCCAAAGCAATATCTTCTTCACGAATCTCCTCAGCAATGATTATAGAGTATTCATTCAGAGGATCTGCCTCAGACTCCTTACAGAAGGGTGTTTCAATACCCTTAAGCACATATGGAACACCCCTTCCTTCAAATCTGACTCTACAAGGGGAATTAATTCCAAGCAATCCAATGGCCTCATTATAATCATAACCTATACTGACATGATTACCCATAGCTTGTTTATTGAGAATCTCTTTAGCAGTCTTCCAAGAATTAAAGTAAGCATTGGCTTTAGTATTAAGCTCACTATTCTTTTCTTTAAGAATGGTTTCCAGTTGAATATAACATTTAACCCTATTATCAAGAAATGCAATTTTCTCAATAAGTTCATCCTGATTAACATGCACTAGTTTTAATTCTTTTATTTCCTTTTCAAGATTTGTGTTTAAAAGAATTATTCTATCATTTTCAGTGCGTGCACACTCTAAGGTGCCACCAAGATTACGAATCATTTCAGTGTCAGTGAGCTTTACCTCAGACATGTTGGATGAAGATAACATGGAATCAAAGAGTTTGTCTCCTATTGCCATGAGTGCAAGATTTCCAATCTCACCTGCTTCTTCATCACTGTTAGTGTCATCCCAACTCTTTCCTTCAGCAACATAAGCTTTCCCAATCTTGTTCTTCTTGCTACAATCAAATGTGTTTCTAGTCACTTGCTTTGGCTTTCTGCATTCAGTAGCAAAGTGACCCAACTCATTGCAATTGTAGCATCTGATTGTGCTCATTTCCACAGTTCCAGTTTTGTAGCCACCCCTTGTGCCACTTGAAGAGGAAGATCCACCTCTCTGAAATCTGGGCCTGAACTTAAGATTGGGATTCCTCTTGAATCTGAACTTCCCAAACTTCCTGACTATCAAAGCCAAATCACCATCCTCCAGCTGATCAAGTTCTTCTAAAGAATAGAAGTCACCACCAGATTGATCAATGGATGTTAATCCATATTCAGCATCAATAACATTCATGTTAGAACTAGAAGGTTGAACAGGCTTCACTTCCAGTTTCTGTGGGACTTCAGCAGCCAGTGTAGTAGAAGTACTAACAATCTTCCCAGTTCCATACAGCTCCCTTTGTTGAATCTGCTCCAGCTCATAGGTCTTCAGAACACCATACAATCTCTCCAAAGCAATCTCATTCATATCTCTTGCTTCTCTAATGGCAGATATTTTGTGCTCCAAATGAGGTGGAAGTGTAAGAAGGAACTTCTTGTTAATCTCCTTGTTGGTGTAGTGCTTCCCATTGAGATTCAGATCATTGATTAATTTGTTGTATCTCTCAAAAACCTGAGAGATACCTTCACCAGGGTTTGATCTGAAATGCTCATATTGTGAGGTGAGAATTTCCAGCATATTCTCCCTAACTTCCTCTGTCCCCTCATTGATTATCTCTATGGTTCCCCAAATGTGTTTGGCAGTATCACAATTTCGGACAGGATTATGCATGATAGGATCAAGACTATCAATAAGGATCAACTGAAGACAGGAATCCAAGGTAACATCCTCTTTCTCATCAGGAGTGTACTCTTTGGGATCTTTAGGGTACATCCTAGCAGCCCTAGTAACAACATCATTCTCTATAAACTCTCCCTCAATAATCATAGGGAGTTTGGGACCACTCTTCAGCACATCCAAGTATTTAGGATTAGCAACTTTAAGAAATAGGAGCATTTTCTTCTTCCACATTGGATAATGCTCCTTGCTGAACATTGGGATTTTGACTGTACCCACTTTCTGAGTAGTAGACATCTTTTGAGATTTTTTAGGAATAATAAAAAAATCAGAGTTTAAGAAAAATCTCAAAACAATTGGATCTTTGATTTGTATATCAATCAAAAGGCTCTGATGCCAATTGTTAGGTCCTGATAAGTTTGTAGAAGGGGGGTTGAATACAAACTATACCGTTTAATCGAAATTTGTTCTTTGAATAATTTAACAATTTAGAACAAATTAATGCGGAATATAAATGAAACAAGATTCAAGTTAAATATAACTAATATTAAACTTGAAGGGTGTTGCAAATACAATAAGGATTACAAAGTATTTATCTCAAACTAATTAATACAAATTTAGAATAAATTCGACATGAACTCTTCTAATATTTGTAATAAAAAGATCGAATGCTAAAAGCAAGTTCGAGATAAATTCTAGGGATAAAAATCCGCTAGATAATCAAAGCAATACAAGTAATCAACTTCTAGTGGTTTGGATTTAACAATACAAACTAGAATTAATTGCTTGAGAAGAAATGAGATTAAATGGCTTCTTCTGTTCTTGAGAGTAAATGCTTCTGTGTCTTGTTTTTGATTTCCTGCCTTGTTCTGTCTGTACTGCCACGTTTTTAATACAATTGCATTTCCTTGTATGACCTCTTAATTAAATCAGAATGACTTAATTAATAAATCAAAACACTTGTATGACCTTACATATAAAGCTCGGTAGAACCTAGCTTCAGCAATAGAACCTGTCAAAAGTGTCCGGTATGACCTTCTGTACTTCCACCAACTCTGGATAGAACCTGGGAAAGCAATCTGTATGACCTGACAGAATTGTATGGTATGACCTGAAGTATAATTCGGTAGAACCTAGGGTATTAAAACAATAGGTCATACCTAGTTTTCTAAACAGGTCATACCGAGATTTAAAAAAGAAAATCTTTTTAATTTATATAGATTGATTAAATTCTAGATTAAATTAATTCTTTTATAGAATTAATTTAATAAATAATTTAAACAACTAACTTAATTAATTTAATAAATTAATTAATTCTGATAGAATTAATTTAGTAATTAAATTGAATTAATAAATTAAAGAAGATAACTTAAAATCCTTGCATTCCTCTATCTTCTGAAAACCACTGAATATAGATGATTTAATTCCACTGATTGATGTCGTCATTCGATGCACTGTCTGGTTCATGAATAACTGACTTCAATGATAATTCTTCATCTATAAAACATTTAAATATGTGGTTTCTTTTCTTTAGCTCTGAATAAACTTTGTATCCTGTACTTCTTCTGTCACCAACTGGAAATCTTTGTCACTGTAGTAAATCCACTTTCTTGAATACTTCACTGAGGCTTGAACAATAAATTGAACTTCTTTCAATGTAGAATAACTTCAAGTCTGTAGATGACTTTAATCTTCATTCTTTGACAGATATAATCTTCTGAGATTCCCGTGACAATTTTGAATTATTACTTACTTATTACAGACTTGTTTAATGTTGAGTTAATTCCTTGATGTAAACAAATAGGCTTAAACATATGCCTTTCAATCAATGTATGTGACGGTTATGACAACTAATCAGATAACACGAAATCAGTACACGCTACCTTTCAGTATACGTATACCAAACCACTCAAACATCCACAAGAGAGATAGAAGTTGAGCAGACACCAATTATGTTTAGACCTTATATGTCTATAAGATTTGAAAACATAACAGTTTAACGAGCAAGTTATCCATTCAGATTACATAGGGTAGGTAAGATGGTTAAAATTACCTACGAATCATGCATGACAAACATACATAAACCTATGCTAGCATGGCAAGTTCTAAATCTCTATATCCACTTTCGCAATCAATAGAGATTAACAAATAACTTAGATGTTAGTTACGCATCCAAGAAGAATAAGCACAACCAAACTAGGTTATCAATAATTCATCACACACAAATCTTTAAAACAATTAACTACTAAAATCCATAAATAAATCCGTTAGAATCCCACGATAACGATTAGTTCATAATCGAACCGCACGTCATCATGGGATCTGATGAAAACATAATAATAAATATGTCTGGAATACTGAATAAAAGTACTAGGGTTTATGAAAAAACAAACGAGAATCCAAAGTATCGCCTAATTAGAAGAATACAAAGATAAGTTGAAAACTAGATCTTCGTAATCAGCCGTCTTCTTGTTCTCCTTGCCGGTGGATGTCTATGTAGGTAGATATATGATTGTATATCTCTGAAATCGTCTACCAAGTGTTTATATAGGCCTTCACGGTTGACTGGTCTTCGCTGGTTTTCAAAACAGAACTGAAAAAGGCTTCCTTCAGCATTTGTCAAGCGCGGGCGCGCTCCTCCCAAGCACGGGCGCGCTTCAATAGTAACTTCAGGCGCGGGGGCGCTTCATCCAAGCGCGGGGGCGCTTGTGGTTCTGCCAGAAATCTTCAAAACTCATTTTCATGAGTTTTCTTCGCGCTCTCAAGTCCCGAAACTTCTTGACTTCCACAATAAAGCTCAATCACCACCACATAATCAAATTAGCTCCACGACTCTGCCAACAATGCAACTCTGCACGATCTAACACAAAACACATTAAAAACACCACGTACTTGAGTACAAACAATCAATTTAAGCTGATTTGAAGCGTTCCAAGTAGATACAAAATCCACTTATCACACATTATAGATTTTTTCTAACAAAGTCCCTTCTTTTCTAAATATATCACGGGAAATTGTCTTTTCCAATTTACTTTTTCTATTTTTCTCACTAAAATTCATTTTTTTTCAAAAATATCATAGGAAACCCTTTACTTATTTTATTTTAAAACGAATTTAAATACTTTTAATTATTAAATTTTAAACCTCATTTTTCAAAAATATCACGGGCATTTGCCTTTTGAAACTAAATATATGTTACATTTTTTATTTTTTCTTACTAAAACCCCTCATTTTCCAAAGATATAACGGGCAAACCCTTACTTATTTATTTTAAAATATGTTTTAATATTTTTAATTAATTAAAAGTATTTAGCTATTTTAACATGCCTAATTATTTTTTTAACAAATACAATTAATAAAATATTAAAAATATAATAATAAAATAACAATTAACAATCCGTGCATCGCACGGGTTTTAAGCTAGTATAATAAATATAAGAGGGATCCTATAATAAAAGTATCATACTAACTCATTATACTTTTAATGTTTCGGTTTTATTTACCGTGTATTTAAAATTTTAAAATACATTATTATCTCAAAATTATTAAAAAGAATAAAAATATGGATGATTATATAAAATTTTATTCTCATATTATTATATTTTTTATCGATTTGAATTTTTATTAAATTGATTTTAATATTTTATTGAAAGATACACAGAATTTCTAAATTTAAAAGAATTAAGAAAAAACAATTAAATTGGGCTTACAATAAAATTTGTTTTTATTAAAATTTAAATACTCACTTTACTATTTAGGCTCTATCTTGAATTTTAGAAATTGGATTTTGACGATTTTACGGTTCACGCGAAGCTAACGAAATTATATTTAATTTAATGATGGTTTAATAATTATTATCTAACTGAACCTACCCATAAATTGAAGATAAAAGAGAGTGACGAATTTTTACATAAAAATTTATATTCAATATAGAAAACTCATTTATAATTGGTTTAAATTATCAAAATACATTTTTTAGTTTTTAAATATAATCCTACTATTAATCAAGTTTAATATTAGATCTAACCGTCCTAATTTATTTATTTAAGATCTAACCGCTCTTATTAATTTGATCATTCAATTCAGTCATAACCAAAATTTTGAATAACATTCCTCTTAAAATTTAATAAAGGATATAATTTTAAGCAAAAAAAGAAACATATGTCATTCCATAAAAAACCAAGAAGGGGGGCGCGAAAAAAAAAAGAAGAAACATATCTGGGGGTTAATTAAAACCTATTAAAAGTGGGTTTGTGTTTCTGTTTGTGTTTGGTTTCTGTAATAAAAATAAATAAAATCCCTTCTGTATCCTTTCCTCTCTCCCCCCTTTCTCCAATTCTACCCTCCTCTTTGAACCCCAATTCTTGAAATTCTTGAGAATGTCATAAAAGTTTCAAAATTTACAAGATTTAGAGAGGTGGGTCATCAAGATTTGTGTTTATACAACAAATGGATATAGATAACATAGAGTGTGTATCATCTTCTGATGGTATTTATGATGATGAGATCCATTCTTCTCATCATCGTCATCATAATTATCCTTTGAAACCTCAAAATAATAATAAGAATCATAGTATTGTTGGGTTAGTACAAGGTATTGGTCCAGCCACAAGTGTTCATGAGTTGTTGGAATGTCCTGTTTGTACTAATTCCATGTACCCTCCTATTCATCAGGTTTGTTTTTTCTTTTCTGGGTCTTTTTTGTTTTGTCTCTTTTTTCTTGTATTTATGTGTGAAAGTTTGTGTTTATGATTAGAATCTTGGGTTGTAATTTGGATAAAGTTTTGATTTTTAGGGTGTGTATCTTGTTTATGTATGTGGGCATTCATAAAGATTAAATCTTTTGTGGGGTTTATTTGTTTTGATTAAAGCTTTGTTGTGATGATTTGAATGATGAATTGTGTTATGTAATTGGGCTGTATTTCGGATAAAGTTTTGATTTTTATGTTGTATGTGTGAATTTGTGTGTTGGTATTGGGGGTTTATTGATGATACTAGATGATATTATCTTTTGAGATATGAATTGTAATGTGCTGTGATTGTATTGTGTTGCGTGATTTTGATTCTGGAGTATTATTAGTTGATGAAATCTCAATTTGCGGGTAAAAGCTACCAACATCTGTGATATTTAGAAAATTAACAGGAATGTGTTTGGGGTTAAACTTATGTCCTATCGATTTTAAAGGGATAATATTAACTTAGATTACCAAGTATACTCTTCCTATTGTCTGTTCTTCAAGCACCTAATCAAGTAGTGGTTTGTGTGATGTCATGGTTTTGTATGTTGTGTTCGGTTGGTTGAAACCTAGTGAAGGTAGGTATTGAATGATTTTGAAAAGGTTGAAGGTGGACTGTTCGAAGATGTGAAAGTGAAAAAAGCCTAGAAGTTGTAGATTAGAGAGATGAAGATACGATTATCATGTATATCTACAAAAAAGTACAAAACTATTATATTTATTTCTCTTCAGTTCACTCGTTTCCTGCCTTTTAGCACATGTTTTATTAAAGCAAAATTTTCATTTTGGACAGTCGGATAATATAGTGAGAAAAGAATACATCCATATTATATTGTCCTAATATGGGGTTTGTATGAAGTTTCAAATTATGAGTTTGGTAATTGGGTACACTGTACACCTGATATTAATAATTTCTCAAGCAAGTAATGTAGTCCGGATTAACGTTCCAGAATCTATAAGAATGAGTGCAGATCGTATTTTAATAAGGATTTGTTAAGTTTTTCTTTTCATAACATTTCTCAGAGTGGTGTATCATTACAATCATATATTTATAAATTGAGAATCCGCTTAATGATGCACAAGGTCTACTAACAAGTAAAGACACTGTCTTGCAAACTATGCCCCAAGATATCTATTCTTGGAACATGCTGTGTTTGAGTATTTTGATAGCCACACATGAAATGAATGTGTACAATAAATAATTCATGCTTTAATCAATTATTTTACTTCTATGGTCAAGCTCCCTCTGTATTCAGAATTCAGAAATAGTTAGGCAAGTTCTGTATCGAACTGGTAGTTGCTAGAGTAGAAAGTTTAGCTGTACATGACTACATGTTTTTAGTTTGTGTCTTATAGTAGTCAACATATAGTTTGTAAAATATTTGCTAGGGCATGAGTCATTACATTGATCCTACAGTCTTCTTTTATCTGGACAAGGTCATTTTATGGCGCCTCTGTGCTTTTCCTGCCATCATATTAAGATTACACCTACACTCCTTATTTGTGTAATTTAAAGTCTTTGACTTTTTCAATATCTGACTGTTTATTGCGGGATGGGGCATATCTGATGTTTCCATTTTCAAAAGTTGTGAAATTACTGATGGAAACCCTTATCGCTTGCAAATGTATGAATGTTTTCACATATCATTCTACCCCATCACCTGTTACAAATATAAAGGAATGCCAAAATAACCAATATAATAATGTCTTTTGTGTTCACTGTTCATTGTTAATATGGTGAGTGGTCAGTGGTGATAGTGTATATATCAAATATGCTAACTTGTGCAAAAGTCTGAAAACAAGGCAGTGATTAATATTTCTCTCATCTGCTCATATACTGATGATTGTCTTTTTACTACGAACTGCATCCTTGCAGTGTCACAATGGTCACACTTTGTGTTCAACCTGTAAAGTGCAAGTACATAATCGGTGTCCTACTTGTAGACAAGAATTGGGAGATATCAGGTGCCTGGCACTGGAGAAGGTAGCAGAATCTCTTGAACTTCCATGCAAGTATTACACACTGGGATGTTCAGAGATATTTCCATATTACAGCAAACTTAAGCACGAGGAAGTTTGCAATTTTAGACCATACAGTTGCCCGTATGCTGGATCAGACTGTGCTGTTAATGGTGATGTTCCTTTTCTGGTTTCCCATCTACGAGATGACCACAAAGTGGACATGCACGCTGGATCTACATTTAACCATCGATACGTAAAATCAAATCCCCGTGAAGTTACAAATGCCACTTGGATGCTAACAGTAAGTTGGCTCTTATTTTTCTCCTCTTGCTTTTCCAGTACCGTATTCCTCTATTACAATTCACTTGAAATTGGTCTTGTGCATTGTACTTACTGTAAGGATGGGTTTAGAAACCAATTGATTATGATCTACCTTCTATTGTCATGTGTCTCTTGAGGTGGAGTTCATAACTTTAACAAGAATATCACAATGTCAATGTCACGGCAGAATAGAATGCATGGCAACATCTAGTATAAAACATGTCGAATAACACAGGATATCTTATATACACATATCATGAAATTTATTTTTTACTTCATCATAGATATATAGTGGGGTATGATTACATCTCCTCTCCCTCCTTGATGCATTATGTCATTTAGTTCTATTAATTTGTCTTTCTGCTCTTCTATTGGAACATTCCATACATCTAATGACATGAGACTCTACTGTGTTCTGTCAGGTCTTCCATTGTTTTGGTCAATATTTTTGCCTTCATTTTGAAGCATTTCAACTTGGAGTGGCACCTGTATACATGGCGTTTCTTCGATTCATGGGTGATGAGGCTGATGCACGCAATTACAGTTACAGCTTAGAGGTAGGAGGGAATGGTAGAAAACTGATATGGGAGGGTACTCCACGTAGCATTCGTGATAGTCACAGAAAGGTTAGGGACAGCCATGATGGCCTAATTATCCAAAGGAATATGGCACTATTCTTCTCCGGTGGAGAGAGAAAGGAGCTGAAGCTTAGGGTTACAGGAAGAATATGGAAAGAACAGAATTCCGAGGTTGGGGTGTGCATACCAAATCTTTGTAGCTGAAACTAGTTTATTTTATTTGATTAATATTTGTGATGCTGCTTGTCTTGTTCTGTTGTGATCTTGTAAAAATTGTTTTTTCTCCCATGACTGGAAAGCAAAACAAGAGGTTGAAGTACACACTGGAAGCTTAAAGCTCCTTTCAGTATTTTAATGCAGGTTTCTTTTTGCTTCGCAATCTGGAAACGCAGAATAAGAAGAAAGGAAGAAAACAGACAAGTAAATTGGTCAATACTTAAAAAAAATTATCGTCTTTTTCTTTTTTCTTCAAGTGCAATGCTCTTAGAAGTAGGGATGGCAGTTAGTCTAGGTAAATAAGAGCGACTTGGGACTTGATCTGGTTGGATTTGTGAGATATTCAAATTCGATTGGATTTTAAAATCTAAATCCAAATTCGATCCATCGGATTTCAGATCGGGTTTATCTAAATCCAAAATGGAAACAAAAAAAAATTGTTTTTTATAATTATTTACTTTGAACCTTAGTTCATGAACTTTAATTTTTAATTAAAAATTTAGTTTACAAATCAAAAACATTACTCTTTGTTAAAAAATATTAATAAGATTGAAATTTTGGAGTATTAGTTTTCAAATTAAAATAACTGTGAAATATTATAGAATAGGAACGAAGAACCAAACATGTGATAAGCTAATAAAAGGGTAGGTAGACACCCTCTATTACTAGTAAATAATATAATTAAAATCTTATTATTAGTAAAAATACTAAGTTAAAAAAAATTATAAATATATAAAATATATAATATATTATATAGGGTTAAGTTCTATGGAGACCACCTTTTTTGTGGAGACCTGGAAATCACATATGTTCTGCAAGCAAAATAGATCATATTTTATAATCAAAAATTTGCAAAACGTACTGTTTTTGCAAAGTATATTCTATGAAAATCACTATTTCATTGAAAATCTTGAAAATATGTAAGTTCTGCGAACTAAACATGAATATTCTGCAAACCGAACATGTTTTGAAGAACAATATGTTTTGCTATGTTTTAGTTGCAAAACATATATAATTTTAAAGATTTTAAATAAAAATAGTTATTTTCATAGAACATAATTTATAAAATATTATATTTTGCTAAATTTATATTGTAGAACGTATGTGGTCTTCAGGTCTCCACAAAAAAGGTGGTATCTGTAGAACTTATATATATATATATATATAGGGTTAGGCTCAAGAGAGAACCAATCACTAAAAAAGAACTTTAGAACTGTTATAAGCCGTTGGATTATTACTAGATCAACTGTTCAGATTCAACTCATTTTTATATATAAAATCTTATAAGGGTATTCTTGGAATAAAAGGATTCTACTGCCAAACCTATTTTGTTTCATAATATAAATACAGTGTTCTGCAGCTGAATTTTAAAAGTTATGCATATGGACTTTAAAGTTCTACAACTGAATTTACTTTTTCCCACAAAGTTCTACAAGTGAACTTGATTATTTTTATAATGTTCAGCTGTTGAACAATGTTATTCACATTATTTTTATACCATAACTTTCGTGTTCTACCGCTGAACATAAAAGTCATGCAATCGAATTTGAAATCAAACACATAAATTTTAAAGTTCTGCAACTGAACTTACTTGTATTTAAATGTTCAGCTGTTGAACACTGTTATTTGATATTGTGTTTATACAATAACTTGAATATTTTCACAAAAAATGATAAAAATAATTGAGGAAATTTTATGATGATGATGAAGAATTTTGTGATCGATATCAATGTATGATTATTATCGTTAATAAAATATTAATTAGTTCTAAATTATGTATTTTGTGTTTTTGGACAACTTTACCCATGACCTTCATATAATAAATATATATTGTTTTAAAAAATAAAATAGAGTTCTAAAAGTTCTAAAGTTAAGGGTTCTACAAGGAAAATGACTCTATATATATAATATTATATATATAGACTATTGTTCCAGAAAAAACCATCTTATATAGAGAATCGAGGAGAACCATATATTCTATTATATAATCTCATAAATAATTTTAAATGTTTTTACATAAAATATATAATTTGATTATAATGTAGAATATTAGCATATACAAATTTTATAAAAAAATAACATATAAACTTTGAATAAAAACATTGATCTTAAATTTGATTCTGCAGTAGAATCATTTTAGATAGATTTGATTCTGCTGTAGAATCACTTTGGACTATTTGACTAATTTTCAATTTTTTTTTAAAAAGGTAGTTTAATTTCGTTTTTTGATTTAAA
This sequence comes from Heracleum sosnowskyi, assembly GCA_030848705.1. Classification (NCBI taxonomy): domain Eukaryota; kingdom Viridiplantae; phylum Streptophyta; class Magnoliopsida; order Apiales; family Apiaceae; genus Heracleum; species Heracleum sosnowskyi. The sequence continues at coordinate 20,404,025 of CM061237.1, forward strand.
AATTGAAATTTATAATCATATCTAATAAAAAATGTGATACAAATATATATTATGAATATTTATGTAACGGTTCTCTCCCGGATTCTATATAAAAAGTTCTTTCTTGAATGTCACCCGATATATGTATATTGGATTTTTTTTTCAGATTTTGGGTTTGGATTGGATTTGGATCGGGTTTTGGATTTCGGGTCGGGTTTGAATCGGAATACCTAATATTCAAATTCAAATTCAAACTGTTTCGAGTCTAAAAATTGAATCCAAATTCAAATCCAAATTATCGAATTCGGTAAAATTCAATCAAATCAAAATGAATCGGGTATCCATCTGATCGAATTTGTCCGTCAACCCTACTTACAAGATGCCTTTCAACTCCTACAGTTGAATAGATAATAATATACTTTAGGCGCACAAATTCAATATTATATTCAGTACTTATAAATGATATTTAAATTAAATAATTACTAACTTCTTAAATTAAATATATTAGCTTATAACCCGTGCAAATTACGGGATATTTTAAATATTTTAATATTAAATATGATTTTTTTTGTTTATAAAATAAAATACAATAATTGATGTAATTTTAACTTTATTTATATTTTTAGAATAAAATTTAATATGTTATTGGTCGGATATATTGCAATTTATCTACTATTATTTTTTATGTACAAAACTACAAATTATACCCTATTTTGGTTATTATCGTTTAGTATAGATTTAGTATAAATTGGTTAGAATATATTGCAATTTATCTATTTTTAATTTTTTTTTATTTTGAATTAACTAATATTAAAAAAAATCACAAAGTAAAGGGGTGACTAAAAAGGAAGGTGCTAACCAAATTATCAATTATCCTATTGTTTGGTTAGGGCGGCATTCGAGAGAGAACTTCTTATATAAAGTCTGGGAGAGAACCATTACATAAATATTCACAATACATATTTTTATCACATTTTTTATTAGATATGATTATAAATTTCAATTATTAAATCAAAAAACGGAATTAAACTCCTTTTTAAAAAAAATAATTGAAAATTAGTCAAATAGTCTATAGCAGAATCAAATCTATCCAAAATGATTCTGCAGCAGAATCAAATTTAAAATCAATGTTTTTGTTCAAATTTTAAATGTTAATTTTTTTTATAAAGTTTGTATATGCTAATATTCTACGTTAGAATCTGATCATATATTTTATGTAAAAAAATTAAAATTATTTATGAGATTTTATAATAGAATATATATATGGTTCTCCCCGATTCTCTATATAAGATGGTTTCTTCTGGAACAATGGCTTGTTTGGCTATTATAGTTTAGTATTTATCTATTTTTAATTTTTTTTATTTTGAATTAACTAATATTAAAAAAAATCACAAAGCAAATGGGTGACTAAAAAGAAAGGTTTTAACCGAACTATCAATTATCCTATGATTTGGCTATTATAATTTAGTATATAAATAAGTTTTATGAATGACAATATCTATGTCAAAAAGAGGAAAGTAACAAACCGATCTTAATTAAAATAAAATTCCGAGGTGCATAGAAATAAATAGTAAAAGTTTCATACTTTAAAGTGGATTGAAAAGTTTAAGGAGCTTTGCCTATATAATCAGGGCGCTGGTCCCTCAATTCTTCATCTCGTCCCAACAAAATTAATAATAAAATAATGTTAAATTTTAATTGAGTGTAATAATAAATGGGTCTCAAAATAGGTACAAAAAAGTTACAAAATACACCACGTGACAGATTTTAATTTGTTGTAAAAATAAATGGCCCCCCCTGCAATAACATCAATAAAAAAACACCATACTGCCACATCAACCATGTCATATCAATTGGTAACAATTTTTTGTGCCTCTAACACTACTCTTGGAAACATGGAATTCTGCATACAAAATGATGGAAAACATGAATCTTTGCTTGCCTACCAAGTATCCTTGTTTGTTATTTGCAGAAGATACTGGTGCAGATTTGAACTCAGCTAAAGTCACTAAAGCTCAACTTCAAGAACATGGAATTATGGTTGACGAGGACGAAAGTGAAGACGATGATGACAACAATTAGAACGACAACTATGAGGTCCATGAGGAGGAATACAAGAAAAAAGCAGAAGAAGATCGCATAATTAGTAGTAATGCTCGTGGCTTGTTTAGTCTTGCTACACAAAAGATATATAATGTAGATTTGCTTGAGGCTACGGAAAGAGTAGTATTAGGAACAAGTAAAGGATGGTTAGTAACAATAGGCGGAGATCTAGAAATCAATCTTTTGCATCCGTTGCGGAGACACCAAATTCTGTTTCTTCCTATGCTTACATTACCTCATCAATACCAATATGATGATGATTTCCCGGCACAAAAAGTCTTCGATATGTTTGTCGCTAAAGTTGTTATGTCTTCATTGCAAGATATACATACAATCACAATCAATGAGAGTCTCTTGTGAAACTCTCTCTTCTATCTCTTACTTTACCCTTTCTTTTCCTCCTTCCTTCTCTAACCCTATCTTTCCTCTTCTTTCAACCCCGCATCTCTTTTCTTCAAACACCACCTTCCCCCCCCCCCCTTTACCTGAGCACCTTCTCCCTTACTTCTTTAAATTTTGAGATTTTTTCTCATTATGTCCTCTGGAATGGATCTCGTGTTCTCATTCAAGATACTTTTGTCTCATCTTTTTTGGATGATTCAAGCGAATATAAATGGGTTCGTTTGTTCTCGGTTGATGTTGCTCCTAGACACTTCGAATCTCTGGCGAAACTACCTTTTTCACAAGGAATGACGAGTCTTCATCAGGTTTCAACTATTCACCCTAGTTCAAGTGTTTTAGACATCGATTCCGCTAGTTTGGAAAATGTTCTATTTAGAGCGAATGGTGTTATTTGTTTTAAACCTTCAATTGGACTTGTTCCTTACTTGGATGTGGATTTGGTTTATGATATTGGTTACTTTGTTTCTTCTCAAATTGTCCTTATTGTGAATTATTTACCACAAATTAAGATACAGTATATGTTGGGCTTGTTTGTAATTGGTTTAGATTTGTTGGCTTCTCTAACCAGATCTGTAATCTTGAATTCTGAAACCTTTGTGTGTTTATTGGTGTTCGATGGACTTGTTAATTTCTTGGAACTTAATTTGGGAAGTTTTGGTGTTGGTCTTTTCCGGCATTTCCGAAAGATTCAATATCATGATTGGAGGCTTACTTCCTGCATTTTATTTGGATTTGATTTTTGCAGAACCCAACATGAACAATTTCCTTTGAGTGAATTGGCTATGGTTAATGGATCTTTGCTCCCTGTCTTTTTAAGAATTGGAAAAAAGATTGGTTTTTCATTCACCTTGATTCTGGCTCTCTTGGATCTTGCTTGAACATTACTTTATATATTGATGTTGTTTCTTACCATTTCGGTATCTTAATTGTGCAATTGGAGAATAAGGTATTATATTGGTTTTCTATTGATGGGTTCAAGAGTATGGGTGTTTCCCACGGAGCCTCTTTGATTCAAATTCATGTTCTGAACATCGAAAGGGCCTACATCTATGGTAAATTGATTGTTCAAACTGCTCATACATCCAGTAAAGTTTCCTTTTCTAGCTATGACTTGTATGTAACATGTGATTCAGAAGTGGTATCCTTACTTGCAAACAATTGTTAATTGTTTGGGTTGGCTGGTTTGGAAAACTTATCTTATGATTGTGATTCTAAACTTGAGGTTTTTGACTCTCAGTTATGTGATGTTTATTTGTTGCGATCCTTCTGTGGTATGTATGTGTTGGTGTGGATGTCTGGTTTGTTGGTATTGAGATCCTCTTGCCCATGTTTTTTCAATTCTGAAATGTCTGGTGTCATCTTGATGGTTGCTATTGGCACTTGGAGAACTACGCTCGTGATTTTTCATGTTAATTTGAAGTTTTTTTTGACTGAAATTGATATGAATTGTAGAAGAATGACTCGGGAAATGAAAGCTAGTAGGCGACTACTGGGAGACAGAAGTCTAGGCTTGTTAACCCAAGAGTGCTGGCTAAGGGAAGTTGAGGACATGGTGATGATGTTATCCGTAAATGATCTTGTTGGTGTAACAGAGCAACTAGAAAGATTTTATTGCTGGAAGGTCAATCTAGCAAAAGAATACCAACCAAACATGGTTAATGACATTTCCCTGGGACTTTGGATGTGGACACTAAGGAGATTGAGAGTGCCATGGTTGCATTACCGAAGTTGCTGCAAAGAAATTGACCGGATCACAAAAGGTCACAAAGGATGGATGATGGTTTATTCCTGTTGGCAGGATGGTGACGAAGACGAAGAGGAGTCTATGATTGATATGGGTACTGTAAGTACTTGTAACAGCCCGACTTTTCAGACTATTAAATCTAAATACAAAACTTAAATAAAGTACTATACAATGACAATTACAGACAGAAGCGTGACAAAGGTTCTATTATAAACCTAACTATTACAAAACAGAGCTAACAATAATCCAAAAACCAATCTATTCTGAACCTAAGATCCTCGAATTCCAAAGCTATCCCACTTGAGTTACACCGAACCTGAAAATTGTAAGGAATGGGCCATACAGCCCAGCAAGAAACCAATCGATCCAACTAGTCGGGCAAATAACATGTATATACAAAACAGAATACAATATTCAATACGATACAATAACATTATACAATACATAATTTCGATACACATATTCTTAGTCGTATTCGATATATACGATACGACACCACATAACAATAACTCGAAACCCGTAATTCATGCCACGACCACTACAACCCGGTGATAACGGTCCTAAATTTTCAGAAAACTGTCACTATAACCCGGTGACTCGGTCCTTATTCTTATTCGATATTTTCACAAACCATGGCACAAATCAGAATCCCAAAATTATCGTATAGACACCACATAGATACAATAACACATATAATGTTCAAATTATATCATCACTAAGCCCAAGTTTATATAATCAAAATACACACACAACACATATGGTTTCAAAAAATACTAGAAAGCTCGATCGAAAACTTACCTCAACGCATCCTAGATCATATATCCAATTCTGATCAGTTCTGTTTTTAGCTATTTTGACCCTCTAAACGACGTTTTATTGGAAACCTCAAGGAACTAAAAGACCTTTCCGAAAAGTTAAGACTCATCAGAAACGGACTTATAACGAATCGGGAATTAAATAAAACGTCCGCTGAATTTGAACAGAAACTGAAAAACAAGATCTGTTTGTATTTTGTGATTTTAAGAACAGTTAAGAGCATAATATGGAAAAACACTATGAAATAGAAGTTGTAGGAAATTGAAATGGCTTTCAGAAAAGTCCAGAATCATCAAATTCCGACTTAAGATGAATTTTCTATGAATTTTACAACACTGCTGATTTGTGTAGATACAAGCCCTACGAATTTTGATTACAAAGATGGAGAAGGAGAACATAATGTTTATATAATGATATAAAATCCTAATTCCAAACCTACTTGTTATCCGTACTCAAAATCCGATCCATATTTTAGGCCCATTAGTCTAATTCAATTTTAAATCCTAATCTTTATCAAAATTTAACCCTTTTTTTCTATTAATATTTTATTATTATTATCCTAAAAATTACGGGATATTACAGTACTACTGGAAAGGAAGTGGAGAATAAGATGGAAAACGAGTTGCTGTTAGGACTCAGACGGATGATTTCATGACTTTTAATTTGCTGCTTAGTTGATTTAAATTTGTATGTTCTTTGATATTCATGGTTGAACCTTGCACCTATGCTCGTTAGCATTGATTGCGTGAACTAGCTTCTTAGGGAGCGGGGTTTCTGTAATGGTCTCCCCTTTTATCGTTACATTTATAATATGAAAAAAGGTTACCCAAAAAAAAAAAAGTTGTTCTGTCTTCGGAAGTACCAACAGAAAGTCAAGATACTCATAATCTTCCCATGATAATGGCAATTTACGGAGAATTTCGAGTCTTGGGTTTTGCTAGATTAGGTGACAAGTTGTGGAAAGATGTGGAAACCTCTACGAGGTGCTTCCAATCAAAGATATTGTTTATCACAAGGAAAGATTTTACGCAATAGATTGTCTTGGGGCAGTAATGCAGTATTTATGTGTGATGCCTATAATGATGATAAAACACAAAGGCACAAAGGTACACATGTTACATCGATTCCCATTCATAAGGGTATCGGGGTTCAAAGCTATCTAATTGAATCACTATCGGGATCATATATTTGGGTAGCTTAGCGCTTTAGGAAGGGAGAGATTTACGAAGAAACACCTACTCCAGGGAAGCTTTGGTACTATACAACTGATTTTTGGGTACTCAAGCTCGAGATACAATATACTTATTCTGATGATATTGTTAAATATACTATATGATCCGATTGGGGCCTTCTTCTAAAACCTTAAAGTTTTAGATGGACTGGTTACTCAACTTGGTATCAGAGCTTTGGTCGGTGGAGGCCACGAGTTCGACTCCCTGACATCTTAAGGTTTTAGATGAGCTCGTTAAACCAAATAGCGTATACTTTACGGATGACAATATCGAGGTATTTCTCTCAGCAGGAGATGGCCATGATATAGGAATTTTTAATATCGAGACAGGCACCATTGAGTCTCATCATCGAGAAAAATCTGTCCATCCATTCTCTCCGGCAGTTTGGTATATCTAGATAATCAAGTGGCATAGCTGTTTCTCTTTTACTCTGTTTTCAGGATTTACGGATTCTAACTATGGTATAATAAGTTTGCTTTTCATTTATGACCAAGCCTTTACATAAGCATTACAAATGTATACTAATTATGATCTCAACAACGAAGATGTTAGTCCCATTGCATTCTTTTTACTTTATATCCGACAATGTTTTCGTAGGTTGATGTTTGTCCTAATGTGCAACAAGAGGATGTTCTCTTATTTTCAGTGTGATTTCATTCTAACTGTAACCTTCGCGATCAGTCGATCGCCGCCTTCATTCAGAACAATCTTGCAACAAACACACAAAGCTTATAAATATAATGGATTTGAAATTCTATCCTGTAATTAGCCAGTGTCCAGTTGATGTGCCGGGATTGGGAAGACATGGCAAATTTTTTGTCATATGTATCGTGTATGCAATATGTTTTAAGGTGCATCTGTTTCTAGTCGTGCAAATTTAAATGGCTAACTAATTAAAAACCATGTGATTCCTAATTGTGACTGAAGTTAGTCTATCGTAGCAATGGTGGTGGTGGTGATTATCTGGGGATATCACAGCACGGGAGTGTACTTCGATTATTAAATAGTCTATGATTTAAAGACTTATTCTTCATGATGTAATTAGTTCTAACAAATATGAAATGTTGATTCAATGATAAAATGATAAGGTTTTGATTAGTTCTTCACAGCTGCAACGTAACCTGGGTATCAGAGTTGTATCTTTTGCTCTGCGATCTTGACTACCACAAGCTTGTAGCCAACTCTTGTTAGGACACGTGGATTCCATGAGTCTTGTGCAGTTTCTTCCCTTCTTCCTCTCGGCCCCTCTGTCACTATCCAGCTGACTTTCAATTCTTATAGTCAACTTTACATGTCCACTTCTGCAATTTCCTGTACTTTTCCTTGAAATTTACATTACCTTTGTTCAGCTTAATTGTTAACTTGGTCACAAGTGTTATCAGAGCAATTCAATCCTTTGTATTGAGCCTGAATTCATGGGAGGTGGAACTATGTTTGGAGGTTTGGATGATACGAGGATCACCGAGGTAACTGAAGATTTCCACCAGAGTAGAGAAGGCCTAACACAACAAGTCCAAACAGTTGATAAAAAAGTGGAGGAATTAGGAACCAAAATTGATAACATCGATGTTAAGTTTGAGGAACTGAAACAGTTGATAATGGGCTTTCAAAACCAAGGGAGTTCAGTGGTTAAATTGGAGAGTGACGCAGCTCTAAAGGAAGACACTGAATCAAGATCCACATGCATGGAAGAGGTAAATCACTCTAAATTTGTTCATAATATTATCTTCCCGTTACATGTTTGTTGTACTAATGATTAGCATTGAGCTGCAAATTGCATTCTTGCAGTGTCACAATTTTAGACCATACAGTTGCCCGTATGCTGGATCAGACTGTGCTGTTAATGGCGATGTTCCTTTTCTGGTCACCCATCTACGAGATGACCACAAAGTGGACATGCACACTGGATCTACATTTAACCATCGATACGTAAAATCAAATCCCCGTGAATCTACAAATGCCACTTGGATGCTCACAGTAAGTCAGCTCTTAGTTTGCTTCTCTTGCTTTTCCGGTACCTTATTCCTCTATTACAAATGACTTGATATTGGAATTGTGCATTATACTTACCGTAAAAAATGGGTTTAGAAACCAATTGATTATGATCTATCTTCAATTGTCATCTGTCTCTTGAGGTGGAGTTATTTAGTTTAACAGGAAAATCACAAAGTCGATGTCACGGAAAAAAGATATCGAATAACACAGGACATCTGATATACACATATATCATGAAATTTCTTTTCACTTTATCATAGATATATAGTTGTGTATGATAACTCTCTTCCCTCTCAATGCATTGTCATATAGTTCTTTTAATTTGTCTTTCTGCTCTTCTATCGGAACATTCCATTCCATTCCATACATCTAGTGACTTGAGACTCTACTGTGTTTTGTGCCAGGTCTTCCATTGCTTTGGTCAGTATTTTTGCCTTCACTTTGAATCATTTCAACTTGGAATGGAGCCTGTATACATGGCGTTTCTTCGATTGATGGGTGATGAGGCTGATGCTCGCAATTACAGTTACAGCTTAGAGGTAGGAGGAAATGGTAGAAAAGTGATATGGGAGGGTACTCCACGTAGCATTCGTGATAGTCACGCAAAGGTTAGAGACAGCCATGATGGTCTAATTATCCAAAGGAACATGGCACTATTCTTCTCTGGTGGAGAGAGGAAGGAGCTGAAGCTTAGAGTTACAGGAAGAATATGGAAAGAACAGAATTCGGAGGCTGGGGTGTGCAATACCAAATCTCTGTAGCTGAAAGTAGTTCGTTTTACTTAATTTACGTTTGTGATGATGCTTGCCTCATTCTCCAGTAATCTTATCAAAACAAAACGATGTTGGAGTACACACTGCAAGTATGAAAAAGAATCTTATTTACAAGCAAAATTTATGCTTTTACAAAATTGAATCATGTAATCAGTGGTATAAACTTGTAGCTAATATCGTGAGGACACATGGGTTTGATGTGAGTGGTTTTTAGACTTCTTCCTCAGTTCCTCTTGCAGTCAATTCTAAGGTCAACTTTATTTTTCCTGGTCTGCCATTTCCTATACTTTTCCTCGCAATCTACCTTACTTTGTTCAGTTTAATACTTAACTTGGTCACAAGTCCTGGTATCAGGGTAGTCCAATCCTCGGTATACCATTCCATCATACGAAGGTCGAAGTTGAACAGAGGAGATGGCAGAATTGTCAATTATTGAGGTTGAACCGGAATGCATTTTTCTGTGGAAGCCTGTGAATCCCTGCAAATCTGATAGCTCCATTGATTTTAATTTGGGGAAATTTATGATATCTTCGCCACTTGTGCCTTCATTCATTACAATGGCTTCCATCATAGGACATGAGTAGATGAGGAGAACTTGCAGTTGCATGAGACACTTTGCAACAGATTCGCAGAAGAGGTATTTTATGTCAGAGCAACTTGTGATTTTTAAACTGGTTAGTCTAGATAAAGACATCCACATTTGACCAGTAGGCTGGATCTCATCATGCAATATTGATGCTAGACACTCCATGTTGTTACATTTATCAATGTACAGAGTTTTCAAGTCTGAAAATGCTTCTTCTCTACCGCTGCTGCAGATGGTACATTTTGTAGTACTAGTGATTAGCTTTTTACTACAGACTGCATGTTTGCAGTGTCATAACGGTCACATTTTGTGTTGAACCTGTAAAGTGCAGGTTCATAATCGATGTCCTACTTGTAGACAAGAACTGGGAGGTATCAGGTGTCTGGCTCAGGAGAAGGTAGCAGAATCGCTTGAACTTCCATGTAAGTATTACACGCTGGGATGTCCAGAGATATTTCCATATCACAGCAATCTTAAACACGAAGCAGTATGCAGTTTTAGACCATACAGTTGCCCATATGCTGGATCGGAGTGCGCAGTAGTTGGCGATATTCCTTTTCTGGTTTCACATCTACGAGATGACCACAAAGTGGACAGGCATACAGGATGTACATTCACCCATCGATACGTGAAATCAAATCCTCGCCAAGTTACAAATGCCACTTGGATGCTGACTGTAAGTCAGCTAGCTCTCTTCTTGCACCTCTTGTCATTTCTAGTTCTTTGTACCTCTCTTGCAGATGACTTAAAAATGGACTTTGTGACATGTGGTCAGAGAAAGGCTGGGTTCTGAAACCGATTGAATGAGACCTACATTCTAATACTGCAATGGCTCATTCCACATATATCAAGCATTGAACATCATGAACAAAAATATGTATTACTCGAAATGAGAATATAAGTAGGCATTAATTAGCAATGCAAATTTACACTATTTAATCCAAAACGTAATCATAATTTCAGAGCAGATTTAATCAACTACTGTTTAACTAGGGATACTATAACAGTATCACATTAATGGCCTTTAAAGGTGAAGTGATTTGCGGTGCATCCTTTTTAAGTTTGATACGGGGGCTGCTTTTGAAGTAGACATTGTTATTAAAGAAGTTGAAAGAAAAAAAAAATGATGAGAAGCGTACCATTCCATCATATGAAGGTGGATGGTAGAGTTGTCAATTATTGAGGTTGAACCGGAATGCTTTTTTCTGTGGAAGCATGTGAATCTCCGCAAACATGATAGCTCCATTGATTTTAATTTGGGGAAATTTATGATATCTCCACCACTTGTGCCTTCATTCACTACAATGACTTCCATCATACAACACCAGTAGATGCGGAGAACTTGCAGTTGCACGACACACTTTGCAACAGATTCGCAGAAGAGGTATTTTAAGGCAGAGCAACTTGTGATTTTTAAAATGGTTAGTTTAGAGAACGTCGTCCACATTTGACGAGTATGTTGGATCTCATTCGGCGATATCCTTGCTAGACACACCATATTGCTACAATCGTCAATGTACAGGGTTCTCAAATCTGCAAATGCCTCTATATTGCTACTGCAAATGTTTATGCCTTTAAAATCATTTATCTTCTCCAGTACCACTTTTTCAGCCTTCTCCAACAGAGTTTCCATGCCTCTTAACTGACAGTCGTGCAATTCAATTAACCTGGTTGTTGGAACATGCAAAATTGGATGACTAAAACCGGTTGAAAAACCTACACATATATTAAACTCAAGTAAATTACGAAATATATTTGTATCCTGAAAAATGTCAGTATCATCAAAAGAAATCTGTAAACTTGTCAGACGAGTCAATTTACTAATCTCATCAAATATGAGACCTGCTACATATTGATCTTCCATATTACTGCCTGGAATCTGTAATTCACTTATAAAATTCTTCGAGGCCAGTAAATCATCTTCGGAAGTGAAAAATCCAGTTGGTATATGCAATTCTTCCAGAGCGGATAAACTAGATATGGCATTCGGCACCATTATCACACTATCTTTTAATTGTTGGATTTCTAATTTTCGAAGATATTTCAGGTTTGGTAAATCCAGCGGGTTTGGAAGATTGCACTTCCAAATGCATAGAGAATCTAGGCTTTCAGGGAAAAAGCCAACATCTGTATCACCAATGTAACTTATGTCACAACGCTCTACGACAAGTGTCTTAAGTCTATCCAAGTGTTGAAGAGAGAACTGCCGCTCCCAAGAGAAATTCACCAGCACCAGAAATCTGAGATTTCCAAACATGCTACCTGAGATTTTTACCACATGGCTTGTAGTCTCTGTCTCCTGATCGACCTGATTTCTCCCCTGAAATTTCAAAAACAAATATTAGTATTATTATCTTAAATTGAACATCCACGTATATATATTAAACTTTCATAAACTTCAATAAATTAGCTAAATTGTTCAAACAATTATAGTTTTCTTAATTATATTTTAATACAATTCAATAATTTATTATTTGGAAAATTATGTTAAATAAATTTGATATACCTCGCCAAATGATCGTAATGACAAGGTATGCAAGTCTGTGCACCGCAGATCATGAGGGAACTCAAAATGATTTTTCCTTAGCTCTAAATGTAATAACTTGCCAGTGCCATATTCAGTGTAATTTGTAGGCAATGACGAGCCGCATGTTGCAAAAACAAATGCATATTTCGGATCTGTGGCAGCTATGGATCTTGCTACAGCTCTTATGATGTCATGAAGTTTAAAAACTTCGTCATTCTTACCTTCAAGCAACAATGAGGACAATTTGAGTTTTTCAACCATCGCGCCTACTGTTGTTTCTTGACCATGTACAAGCTGCGAGCCTGATGCTAACTGGACCAGCTTCTTGATATGAATGTTAGCATTATTAGGGAGTAGAGAACACAACATCAGACATCGCTTTGCGTCTTCCTGTATGTTATCAAAACTCAATTTCAAACAAGCATATACTTTTGGGTCGTCTATTCCTGGAACGCTTTCAATTTTACAATTTTCGAGCTGATCAAGTGCATATTTCCATGAACGATGATTCCTGAATTTCAGTGCTTTACCAACAACAAGAATGACAAGTGGCAAACCCGCACATTTATCACAAACTTTCTTCGCCAGGGTCTCATCCTGCAGAGAGTCAATTTTACCAGTACCAACTGTGTTGCAGAGTAGAATCCACGCTTCTTGGGATGTTAGGGGTGTAATCTTGACAAGATAATTGCAATTGTTTTGCAAACAAACATCTTCATGTCGAGATGTCAAGAGGATCTTACAACTATTGGAACTACTACCATCCCCAAATGGAATTCCAATACCATCTAAATTAATATCCCCCCATACGTCGTCTAATATGATAAGGCTCTTTCCCCTATTAAGTAAACTATTTTCTAGCTGAGAAGCTCTACGTTCCACATTATATTTTGAATCCAAAGAGAAATCTAGTTGGTCCGCAATCTTGTCCTGTAAATTTGTCACATCAAATTTTTCACTGCCCACATCTACTTGCACGACCATATCAAATTTTTTTTTCTCTTTGGCTTCCTTCCAAATATGTTTCATCATTCGAGTTTTTCCAACTCCTGGCATTCCATGGATGCCCAGGATCCGAGCACTATCTTCATTTACAAGCGCTTCCCAGAGCTCCTTATAAGCATCTTGTCTGGATTGAAATATCTGAAATTCACCAACAGTTGTCGGTACATTTTCTACTAATGGAAGTTGTGCAATCCCTCCACTTAAATAATCCTTTCCAGAGACAGTGAGTTTAATTACTGTCTCGGTCTTCTCTGCTGCATTCATACCCAATCGAAAACGGGAGACAGGATCAGGAATTGGCAGACACTGAATGCAGCTGCATGAAGGTGAAAACTCTTCATCACTATTCTGAATCTCTTCCGCATAGTTTTGCCATGTCAATACATAATCATGGATAATTTTACCACTATCTTTTTCTTCCTTAACTTTTCTGGAAATCTTCCCCTGCTCAATGTTAAGTTTCTCAATTTCGGAATCGAGTTGGTCAAAAAGAGACTTGTAGCAGAACACATACCACAAACCACGAACCATGGAATCAACTACAGCTTTAGTAATCCTGTCCACAACTTCTCCCACACAGGGTATATCAGATAGACCAAGCATGATCACTTCTTACTTATATTTCTTTTTTGTTTTTCTTATTTCAACTGTAAAAAGAAAGCAAAGGATGCAGAACAAATTGCTAAAGCTGCAACAGAGGAACAACAAGAGAAGAATAAGAGTAAGCCAGTTGAACAAGTCAATGAATGCTTGTCTGTAGGTATAACATAGTTCAAAAACAATAATATACATGCTTGTGTTCAGTAGAAGGAAGTCGTCGCATTGCAAAGGATACCCTATTGGTTGCACGTATCGTATATCACCATCAAAAAAATGGCCGACTGCATGGTTAAAATTATTTTTTTTTCTAAATTATAATCATTTTAATTATGCGGTCAAAACTCTTTAAAATGTGTGCTAAAATGTTAGGCGATCACTAAAATGAAATAGGGAAGAATTAATTCTGACATGGTGTCGAGCATCTGGATTATGATTCTGCACCAAATTCATAGATTTGCAATTTCATGATTGAAATGAGTTCTTTCTCAACTGCTTGAGTTTATTATATATACCTGTGATCATTTATAAAGATGGTATATAGGTACAATAAATTATCAAAAAATTGCATAGTGATTGATAGGTTTTTCTGCAGTTTGGTCTATTCCTTTGAGTTTCTTCTTACGAATTTGATTCTCATATTCCTCATTCATCATAAAAATCACAAATTAATTGAAAGTGTATTAAGTTTCAACAAGGGACAGATTCAAGAATCAGAAATTCATCACATACACAAGTTGTTGCATTTAAAACACAACCATCTAATTATTATGAACTAGAATTGGTATAAATCAAGTGTTTGTGGAGAAAATTATAATGATGGTAAACATACAATGCTCATTATCTTATCTGCCAAAAATAAGGTACGTTTTGTTACTAGAAGTATCTCCCAGCCCAGAATTGCAGAAACAAATTTCAAGGCATGCATGGATGCAACAAGATGCAGATTTTGATGAAATTGAAAAGAGAAATTGTTGATTAACCAGTTCATCTAAAACCTTAAGATTTTAGAGGAATGCAACACTCCCCCTCACTCGAAATCTCATTTTTGGGTTAAAGAGTGGATCACGGGCGCCCATCTTTGGGGCATTAATTTGTCTTCGTGTCCCTCATAAATTGTGAGAATATTGGGGGTGGCAGGGATCAGGAATAAGGAGACACTGGATGCACCTCCAAGTAGTTTTTCTGTTACTGTATTTTTCTGCAAACAATTTGGCACTCTCTTCTAGTTCTCTCTCATCTGTCTGCCACTTCAGTACATGATCATATATGATTTTACCGTCAGCTCTTGCTTCACCAGCTTTCGCGGAAATCCTGACCTCCTCAATGTTAAGTTTCCCAATTTCGGAATTGAGGTCGTAAACAAGAGTCTTATAGCAAAACATGTACCGTAAACCACGAAATAGTGCATCAACTGTAGCTTCAGATATCCTGTCCACCAATTTTCCCACACATGGAATGTCAGATAGGCCAACCATAATTAGATCTTCTTCTTTCTTTTTGCTTATTGGAATTGTAAGCAAAGATGGCGATCAGATTGCTAAAGCTGCAACAGATGAATAACAAGAGAAGAATAACATAATTCAAAAGCAACAATGTAGCATAGATGCTAAATTATAGCAATGGAACCAACTTTGACATTGCATTGAACTTGCTCTTAAAGAAATGGCAATCCCATTAGATGCTTCTTTAGAAACAAATAAAAACTATGACTCTTTCTATATGTTGTAAAATAGATGTGTAGTAGGAGTACTTGTCTGGGAGATGTAGTTGTCTTAAGATATTAAATAAGCTTATAGAGTAGTTTTTATAATACCAATAATTGTTGACAAGTCTGTTAGTACTCCCTCCGTAGTCCGTCCCACCCAATAGTTTATATTGGGGTTGGGCACGGAGGTTAAGGAAAATAAATAAAATATGAAGAATGAATAGTTTTGAAATGTAAAGAATTGGGAGGGACATCCAAAAAAGAAAAGTGTAAAGAAATGAACGGGACTAAGGGGTACTTCTTTTCTAACTGGTTTAGCTTGTATAGAAAATGCGGAACTTATCAGTCATTAGGTAGGGATGTTGTAATAGGCAGGCCTGGTTAGACTTTTCCCTCACTTGATTTCACTTGCAATACAGCAAGTATCTGACCAGTATTTCATCTTGACATTACTGTTTTAGAATTTATCAAATTTGTACACACATTTTGTTTACAATCATTAAGTTTCAATGGAGATTTTTTCAACTTTGACATGGTGTCAAAGCTTCAGTTTGTGATTCTGCATCAACTGTTGTGTCATTTTGCAATTTCACAATGAGATGAGTTCTTATTGAACTGCTTGAATTTATTATATGTGCGTGTGATCATGCTTAGAGCTTGGTCTAAAGATACAATAAATTGTTATTATAATATTAATAGGATTTCTCTGCAGTTTGTTGAATTCTCTGAGAGTATTTACGAATTTGAATCTCCAAATTCTTCATTTATCATAAACTAAAAACAGTATAAAAATTCTCTTCCTTAATTTCCGAAAAGGAACAGATACAAGAATCATAAATTTATCACATACACAAGTTGACCCATCTGAAAATCCTTCATCTCCTAGTATTTTACGCCACATCTACTAGTATTTTACACCCATCTGATGATACAGATTTGGAATTGGTACAAATCAAGTGTTTGTGGAGAAAGTTATGGTGATTGTAAACATACAATGCTCATAATCTTATCTACAGATAATAAGGTAGGTTTTGTTGATAGATGCATTTCAAAACCCAAATTCACAGATACAAATTCAAGAATCAAGGCATGCAATGGATGCAACAAGATGTAGATTTTGTTGAAATTGAAAAGATAAATATGGATTCTGGGCATTGTTTCTCACTTCAACAGTCCTTACATGACAGAACACACAGTCTTAACGAGCATACTAAATTATTATATAAAGATAAGAATGTCACGGGACCAGCTGGATTCAGTTTATCCAATTTTACTTTGAACCTGTCATAACTATTCTTGTAGTACCAGCCAGAAACTGGACAAGTCTCAACAGGATAGAAGACTAAATGAACTTTGGTGACATACTCGCAAATTGGTTTTAAAGACCTTTCATCAGCATACTCAAAAATTGCTTTTACACACTGGTGCCTCTTAAGATAACTACTCCAGATATACCTAACAATTTAACAATGAAAGTCCAATTGTTTCCTCTGCATCAGCTAATAAATCCAACTTAACATAAAAGCTATATGATACATTGGTCAAATTTCTCGATTAGTTATCTAGCATATCTGTCTATTAATAAGGAAAGTCTAACAATCCACAGACAACATGCTTTCAGATTGCTATATAGTGCTAAACTGCTAATCACAATATTTAACAGGGTTCTATTAGTAAATATTGCCTGATAAAACCAAATTTAAGAATAAAAAAAAATCTCAAAAGATCAGAAAAGATATTCATTAATCTCCAGAAAGTACAACTTGCCTTCTTGCACCTATGTCCCTAAATATGGTTCCAAGTACAAAGGCACTTACTGAAGTAAAGAACAGTCTGACAGAATAGTAGGCTGGACTCCTAAAATAAACAAGATTTTGCTTCAACGGGCAAATTTTATACTGTGATAAATATTTTACAATTGTTGGAGAGGAGAAGCAAGCAGATCAACTTACATATAATTCTTATGATATGAAAAATGAGGGAAAAGAAATGATAAAGAATTACTAGGAAAAAAAAAAGTACAAATTCCAATCTATTCCCTCCTAAATTGATTGTGGAGGGCTATCAAACGCTTCTGGACTCTATGTGAACCAGTAATAACCACAATGGAGATGAAAAACCATTTAATAAAAATAAGAATCACAAAAGATTTCTTTAAGTGGGAACACAGAACCCCAAAGTTATTAGAAATTTCTTAATTACAAAAAACTCAAGTTGCAGAGGTTGGAATACATGAATCTCATAGAAGAAACTGTAAATCATTATCAATGTTTCATAAACTTGCACTAAATAAGAGAACCAAGTGAGAATTGGGTAGATACCTTATAACTAGTTCGCATAAAATTACCTACGATTGCAAATTTAAGCTGTGCCAATCTTACTATCACTTATTACTTCTGCCTCAATAACTTCGCTAGCTTTCAATTCCTCAGTTGAGTCAGCATTACCAGAAGCAATATCTCCGACTTGTTCAATAACATTTTCTTCTTTCCCAGCTTGCAGCTCTCCATTTTCTGCTGTTGCCTCAGCATTTTCAGTATTCGCTGATGAGTCCTCGTCTAATCCTTTATTCCCAAACAACTTTGAAGGTATCAAAGAAGAAACAGCAGCCCTTGCACTAGCCTTGGCGTTTTCCGCAGCTTCAGCTGCCGCGGCTATTGCTTCAGCCTTCTCTCTTTCTACGTCCTCCATAAGCTTTACCACTTCATCCTCCCTCCCTAACTTACCCAACTCTTCCTTAGCAAACTCCTGCAGTTCTGTTGTGAAGTCACTAGGATCATCCCTCAGCATACGGCCCACAATTTCAAGCACCTCATCAGGCTTCCCAATATCAAACAACGATTTCATTATAAACTTATAGCTTGCATCATCCATCCTAAGTTTCCCCACCATCAAATCAAAAAACGATTTTGCCTCATCTACCTTCCCAACTTTAACCAACCCCTCAACACATCTACCATAAACTCCCAAATTAGGCCTCAACTTCGCCTCAACCATGGTCTTAAAGTAACCAGCAGCATCATCCGGACGATCCTCTGCAAAGCAAGTATCCATCAACAAAACAAAAGTAAACTCATCCGGACTAACACCCTTCTCAGCCATCCCTCTATAAAGCTCCTCCCCCTCAGCCAACATCCCATTCTTACACAACTGCTCAATCAAATTATTATACGACAAAGTATCCGGAGCACACCTCTTCTCCCCCATACTCTTAAACACCTCAATTGCCTCACTAAACTTCCCTTCCGCACAATATCCATCGACAATCACATTATAACTCCCCAAATTCACACTCAACCTCTTCGGCGGACTATGCTCACCCAACATCCTATCAAACAACTTCAACGCCTCATCAAACTTCCCATTCTTACTCAAAGCATCCAAAACATAATTATACGCAACCGCATCCATCTTAACCTTCGACCCTTCACCCACACACTCCTTATAACACTCCATCGCCTCACTCTCCATCCCCTTCAAAAAATACCCTTTCATCAAACTCCCATAAACCCCTCCACCCACAAAATCATCCCCAACCTTCACCCTCAACTCCTCATAAATCTCAAAAACCCCGTCCGCATTCCCCTTCTTCGCAAACCCCCACATCAAACACGAATAAACCACCTTATCCGCCTCAAACCCCTTCGCCAACATTTCATCCTTCAACTCAACCCCCTTCTCAATCTTATCATTATCAACCAACCCCCTAACCAAAATCCTATACGTAGTATTCGATGGATTAAACGGAGCCTCATTAATCAACAACCTATAATTCTCCAACGCAGTATCCGTCTTTCTACAATCTAAATAAGCATTAATCAAAAGATTATGCGTAACGACATTTCCCGCTACACCGGCCTGCGTAATAAACCTATGTAACGACAACAAATCCGAGTACTTACTTTGCCTTAACTGAGCAGCCATAACAGAATTACAAGTAAAAATACTCGGCTTACAGTTCGAATAAATAGAATGCCTAGTTAACAATGCAGCTTCATCGAGATCATTTACGCGAATAAGCTTTAAAATATTGTTATGCAATTCGAGACGCTTACCGGTTAAGACGGAGGCGTGTTCGGGTAATTTGGGGACGTTGGGGTTGTTAGGGGAGGGGCGTTGAGTTTGTTGGGGTTGTTGGGATTGACGGAGAGAGTTGAGAGGGGGTTCGATACGGAGACGGCGTTTGCGGCGACGGCGATCGGCGGCGGCGTCTTCGGGAGTGGCGAAGGAGAGGTGGCGGAGAGAGAGGAGAGAGGGAGGTGGGGTTGGGGGGAATTTGGTTAGGGTTTTGAGGTGGGAGAGAATTGAGGGTTTTGAGAGAGCCATGGGAGAGAGATGAAAATGAAATGAGAGAGAGAGAGAGAGAGGGGTTAGGGTTTTGATGGGGTTTAGATAAGGAAGAGAGGGAGTTATCGGGTCGGGTTAAGGTTATTGGGTGGGCTTTTATATGTGTGGGCCCACTTGTTGAAGTGTGACTGTGTGAGTTTGATTTCGGTAAAACCTCCATAAATTAAAGATATAGGAGTAAAAAATTTCTTAATACAAATTTTTTGTCCATAAAGTAATGAAATTTTGTTGATCTCAATTGTATTAATTTATAGAAATTTTACTGTATTTTCGATTTTGATTTGAGAAATGTTACCTGCATAAAACTATCTGTACAATTTTTACTACATGACTTGAATAGATGAACTTTTTTGGATTAACTTTAGCAGTTTAATTTTATTCTACTAATGATTTTATTCATTAAAATGGTTTATTAACTTTATAAAAATTAAATAATTACAAGTAAATCTATGAGCACTCATAAAAAGATAAAACTAATTATTAGGATGTTTAACTTAACATATGTTTCTTGTATATAAAAAACATTTGTATTTTAACAGTAACGATAAAACAGATACTCGTACAAGTAAAACCCACAACTTCTCCAGTCAAGTTATCTGAATATCTTGCTCAAGAATTCTTGAGCAAGTTTGTAGATATAATTTCCACCTTGAACAAATGTATGTATTGGTATATGGTGACAAAAGAGAAGACAAGCAAACAGCGGAATTATGCATTTCACAGAGATCGCAAAACATACTGTAGTACATTCAACCTAAGTTACTCTGACTCGGGTACGGAGTGTCGGACACGACACATATCCGAGTGTCGGACTCGGAAACTCTGAAAATTAGGGACACGGGGACACTGTCCTATTTTTGGACACGGGTACGGGGACACGGCATAATATATTAATAAACAAGTATGGTAGATTAGACATCTTAATAAAAAGTAACATTAAAACTCAGGTTAAACACGATTTTCTAGAGTACTTTGCAAATTAGGCATCTTCTCTACCTTTATCTCATTATTGCTTCTCCCATTCTTCTCACATCTCTATTTCTCACATCTCTATTTTGAATCATAAGTTTGACTAATATTTGCTTTTAAAATTGGTCAAAGTGTCCACATTTTAGTCAAAAGATCCGACACGGAATAAGTGTCGTGTCCGGGTGTCCAAGTGTCCGACACGGGTACGGCAACCTAAACAGAAGAGTCAGAGTAACATAGCATTCAACAAGCAGTCGACAACCAATATCAACACCCTATATATCATATAACTCTGATGAAGTTATGATGATGATTATGAAGACAGTCTCCAGGATATGTAGCAACTCTAGAATTCAAAATAAAATAGAAAACTAGTTTTAATCTTCAAAAACACAAATTTAACGTTTCTGAGCTTTCCTACGTCTGGACTGTGCCTTCTGCCATTTCTTTCGACGAACTAGCTTACTCTTTGGTTTCAACTTCAACTCAGGGGAGAATTTATAATTTGGATCTCTCATACGTGCTTGTATATCCTTAAAAAACTCCATATTCAACCTCTTCGGACCTCCCTTTCTAAGCTCTGCATATTCTGGTCCGGAAACTATATTTTCAAATGCTCCTACAAGAATATCCAAATCACTCATGACTTCCCACACATTAGTGTACCTCCCATCGGGACCCTTTTTAAGTTTCTTCAAGGCATTCTCAACCGCAATTTTTCTAGCTTGCTTTCCAGGAGACAATTCTTCTGGCTCTTCCTCCTCTTTCAATACTTCTGAAAGTGTTCGATATTTTGGTTTTTCATCAAACTCAAATAATTTATCCAAATAAGCATCACTTTTCTCATTTGGGTGAGGTTCCGTGGGAATATCATCATCATCGTCCCCTTCATCACCCGTCCACAGTGTCTTCTCCTCGTCATCCCCTGACCAAACACTCCATAATTCATCACTATCATCACCATCAATAAGATCAGCATTCTCCTTCGCTTGCTGTTTCACTTTCCTTATCTCTTTTTCCAGACGACCTTGACTTTCCTCCGTGTCACTTTCATCCTCACTTCCCGTCCAAAGAGTTCTATCGTCATCCATCTCCTTCTCCAATGCTTTCCTAAAGTCACTATCTCCCAGCCTCCCCTTCCCAAATAAGTCATAATCCGTGCGTCGTTCACGTGCATATGATCGTGATACTGCAAATAAAAAACAGAACATCTCAAAAGCTTTCAGCCAAAAAAAAGTATAAAATAGTCGCGTTGTATATCAACTGACACATAGATGAAGCATGAGCATTGTACTGTATTAATTGGATCAATATTAACCATTTAAAGCCAGTAAAATGTAGTTTCGTGACACTTTGATCCAAACCGAATAGGATACCCCGATAAGAGTGTACGATAAAATGTTTGTTATAACCTAGATATTAATACTGTTACCCGTCCTTGGAACTGGAAAATTTTAATTCATTCATCGAGATTATTCGTTTATCGGAAAACTATAAACATTACTAATATTTTAAATGAGGTAATATGTTCATTGAGGACTTCAAACAAACACAAGTCAGGCATCCACGCAGTACAGGCATAAATATGTGCAAAAATAGACACAAAATGGGTGTTGTGTATATATAATGGGTGAAACTGAAGCATAGAAATAGAGGCACATGTAAGAAATAAATGTAAATATAAAAGACAGTATGAAATGAAATTAAAGAAGGGAGAGTGTGAAGTGACCTTGTAAAAATGGGGTAGAAAAACGAGCTGCTGCTGCTGTATAAAATGGATTTTTTGTAGATATAAAAGTAGTACTAGTGTTGAAGATTTGATTTGTCTTTGTGAATCTGGAAATACAACGATACACAATGGAATTAAGAAGCTGCTTTTGAGCCATTTTGGTTTTACCAGTGTATCTTCCTGGGAGAAATGTCACATTTGCACAATTGCTGCTGGTACTCTGTTTTTTGGTTCACAAGAGCATGTCCAATCCTAACGTCAAAATAGATGTAGTTATTGCTGTCAGGGGCGTACGCGGATGAATATGGTTCGGTTAGAGGATAAAAATTGAACTAAATCGCAACTTGTGATTATTCAAAATCTTCATTCGCGTAATTGTGGTTTTTGCAGTTGAAATTTGCGGTTCAACCGCGAAAGTAGTTGCACAAAAAAAATTAACTTTAATACTCAATATATAAACTCACAAAAACGAACAAACTCTATAATTATATGAGCGCGGTTAGAAAGAAGAACTACATCGACTGAATTAAGGTTATAATTCATTTTGTTTAGTTGGGCATAGTTTAGACTAGGGGTGTAATCGAGCCGAGCCGAGCCGAACACTGCCAGGCTCGAGTTCGAGCTCGACTAAAAAGTTCGGGCTCGAGCTTGGGCTCGAGCTCGACCGAGCCTTCCATTTCAAGCTCGAAGCTCGGCTCGTAAAACGTTCGATATGTTCGAGTTCGGCTCGAAAGCTCGAATCGATATCACCACATACCGACAAAAGCTCGAATATGACAAGTTCGACTCGAGTTCGACTCGATTATAAGGCTCGAGTTCGACTCGATTATATATATAAAATATATCTAAATACTAAATATTTATGAAAATATATATTTATAATATTTAAAAACTAAAAATAATAAAGGCTCGATTAGGCTCGCGAACCCAACGAGCCGAGTAATTTGAAGCTCGAGCTCGGCTCGGTAAATTATTCGAATAGCTCGAGCTCGAGCTCGGCTCGATTATTACCGAGCCGAATTCGAATATTTTTCGAGCCGAGCTCGAGTACCTCACGAACTGTTTGACTCGTTTACGCTCCTACTTTAGACCCTTACCATGAATTTTAATACATACATAATTTATATATATATCAAGAACACAAAAAGAGAACCGAGAGAACCTTTCTAAAACCGTTGATATACTATAATATAATTAATGAATCTTAATAAAACACTAAAAAGAATCTTAATTATCAATTAAATTTATTATAAATAAATTTATTTTGAAATATATTATAAAACAATTTATAGAATACTTAACAGAATCCTAATTTTAATATAATTATTAAAACACTTAAAAGAATCTTATAAAATTATTAAAACACTTAAAAGAATCTTAAAATACTAATAAAAGTATAATAGAATTTTTTTTAAACATATCAGCCGTTGGATGGTGTGGTAAATCAAGGGTGATTGATTAGTTCTCTCGGTTCTCTCAGAAAGATTCCCATATATATATATATATATATATATATATATATATATATATATATATATATATATATATAGTTAAGTTCTATGGAGAGCACATTTTTTGTGGAGAACTGGAGACCACATATGTTCTGCAATCTAAATTTGGTAAAATAAATCATATTTTGTAATCAAAAATTTGCAAAACGTACTGTTTTGCAAAGTACATTCTATGAAAATTACTATTTCATTGAAAATCTTGAAAATCATGTAAGCTCTGCAAACTAAACATGAATGTTCCGCAAACCGAACATGTTTTGCAGAACAATATATTTTGATATGTTTTAGTTGCAAAACATATATAATTTTAAAGATTTTAAATGAAAATAGTTATTTTCATAGAACATAATTTATAAAATATTATATTTTGCTAAATTTAGATTGCAGAACGTATGTGGTCTCCAGGTCTTCAGAAAAAAATGGTCTCCATAGAACTTAATATATATATATATATATATATATATAATTATGTATATATTAAATAAAAATATATTAATTTATATAATACGCGGTTGACGGTTGCGATTTGACTTTTGCGATTTTTAAAATGTCGAATTCGCAACCAAACCGCACATTAGCGGTTATCTAAAACTTTATCCGCGATCATTTGCGTTTCGCGGTTATCCGCAATATGCGGGTCGGTTGCGGGCGGTTATCGCGGTTCATGCGGTTAAGCGGATTGAATGTACAGCCCTAATTGCTATAATATGAAACCAAAAAGTGGGTTTTGATGTTAAAATTGAACTTATGATCCACTGCATGATTTTAAAATAGCAACTAAACTTTAAATTTAAAAGAGTAAAGTGCATTTTGTGTACTCTCACTTTAGTCAAGACACCACTTGCAATACTATAGTTCAAAATCGAGCAGTTGCAATATCAATGTTTGTATTTTAATGCACTTTGTTGCATTTCGTTAACTGAGGTTAACTCCGTTATTAATTTAGGGAGTAAAGTGTACTTTGTGTACTCGCACTTTACTCTAAAGTGCATTTTGTGTACCCGCACTTTGCTCAATACATCACTTGCAATACTTTAGTTCAAAATTTAGAGTAAAGTGCGAGTACACAAAATGCACTTCAGAGTAAAGTGCGAGTACACAAAGTGCACTTTACTCCCTAAATTAATAACGGAGTTAACCTCAATTAACGGAATGCAACAAAGTGCAGTGAAATACAAACATTGATAGTGCAACTGTTCGATTTTAAACTATAGTATTGCAAGTGGTGTCTTGACTAAAGTACGAGTATACAAAGTGCACTTTACTCAATTTAAAATTATGGTTGTCATCATTTCTTCAATTATTCATTTTTCTCCATCTAACTACTTACATGTCTACGTGACAATTATAGCTATAGTAAAACCTCGGTAAATTAATACTCGATAAATTAATAACCTCTTTAAGTTCAAAAAATGACTAATTTCGATAAGATAATAAGATAATAATTTTTTTTTGAAAATTCTTATATAAATATATGGTCCCAATAATATTATAAATTAATAATTCCTTTATAATAAACAAATATATGTATTACACTTTTGAAAAATATTATTCTTGTGTTGTCGGCTCTTTCTTGAAATTTAAATCTACATGAAGTTCCTCCCTAACTTTCCTTATTGTATTCAAAAGTTCCGGTGTGATGTTTTCGTATTGCATCAAAAAGTTATTAAGTGTTTTTGATGGCTTAAGTGCTCCTTTAAGTAACACTTTTTAAGAACAAACTCCAAAGGTGTCGTATCGTCTTCAATATGGTCTTTAGCACTATTTTTAACGATGCTATCAAAAACTCTCTATAAATTAATAATTATTAATTTATCGATTAATTAATACATCTCTAAATTAATAGAATTCTCTGGTCCCAACTATATTATTTTACAGAGGTTTTACTCTACATATATACTTGGACTATAACATTTTTCTATTTTAGAACCAAGTATAACATTGCATTGGAGGGTAAGTTTTATAATTGATACTATATTATAGAATGAGCGCATGTTTTAGCATTGCACTTGCTCTAAAGGCATGTTTTTTCATTTCTTTTCAAGAAACGCAGCAAACTTGATTTTTTAGTTATTTAAAAATGAATGAAAATTATCGGCGGTTATCAAATACATCTCTTGATCTAGTGTATCTTCCTCGGTTTCTTTACAGAATATCGAGAGTTCTATTTTTGTCATTTGTCAAAAAACAAAGTGTGTGTCAAAAACTGAAATTTGTGTTTGCTTAGCATCCGCACCCATTCCCGATCTTCAATTCGTTAATTCGTCAATTTATTTAATGGAGTTTATTACTATGCAAATAAAATTAACTATTTTGCTATTTTTTATGCAGCGGTACAAATCAAAATAGTTAATCCGTCTAACAAATCAATGAATTGATGGAGTTTTATCAATGCAACAATGTTTTTTGGTCCATCAATCAAATTGATGGTCATCAATCCATCAATTACTCCATCAATTTTTGACAGAGTAGATAACGGATTGGCGTAGTTCAATTTTATTGACGGACTAAAAAAGTATCGATGCATAACTAAACTCCGTCAATTCATCAATCCATCTAACGAATCAACTATTTTTTTTTATTGGTGCATATGCTTGTGCATATGCTTTTAGATATTTCATAAACAACTTCATTTGCAAATTGTTTAACAAAGAAATTAAAATTCAAACATCGTTTGCATTTTTTCCCACCAAACAGTATGACACGACTAGAAGTTGCAACTGATCTGTCAAATAACATCCAGAATCTAAGTACATGACAATCTAATAAAGTGTGTTTATCTAGAATCGAGATACATGACAATCTAATAGAGCGTGTACAATTCTCTTGAGCATCATTGTACCACAGGTTTGTACTTGCCGGAGAATGCATCTCACTCGAAGGAACTCCAAATTTTTCACTAAATTATGACAACTTTGGCAAGAACTTATCAAACTCTAATTCGACTACCATCAAGCTTTCCAGCATTGTGATGTACATCAGCTGCAAAATGACAACACAAAAATCAACTAACCATGTAGAAGGTATAACATTGCAAGATCCGTTATTCATGAATGTAGAGTACATAAAAAGCGAGTAATTACCAGAAAATTGCAACATTTTGCGAGTGAAGCTACAAGAAAAACAGACCAGTAAGGACAAAAAAAGGACCAAAACCATATCAGATAGATGTTCTTAGCATTGATATATGGTATGAATACCTTTAAGTGGAGTTTTACATTAATCAAGTAAATATACGTTAATCCATCTACGACCTGGATACATGTAAAGTTTTGCTGTGAATTGTACACAAACTCTGGACTCCTACTTGATAAAATCTCAAACTCTACCTTCAAAATTGTTAAGCATAGGACAACATAGATTTATGTCTTGATCCTCTACTTCAATGATTGATCATTTAATGATAGAAACGCCACTTCAACGATTGATCATTCTATGATATACAGTACTATCGTCCAGATGATGCAATGTTGAGCAACACAGTGTTTGGATATCTCTTATAAAGGTCTTTTCATCTTTTCTGGAAGTTAAGGACTTTGACAGAGATGGCAAAAACCGCAAAGAAAAATAAGCAGAATGCTACTAGTATTGCAGCTGATGCACCAACCATCCCTGGCTCAAAGCCAAGGCTAACTTCCAAGTATTTCTTCACAGTTCCTTGAAAGTCAGGTCCTTCTACCACTGTTTCAACGTCTCCAAGTTGGGATGTAATGATACCCCGCAGTGTCCATGAAACTGGACATATGTAGTAGAACCATATCCACCACCCAGGAATTTTCTTCATAAAACAAAGTACAGCAAAGGAATCCAATAAGTAACGATTCTAGATGAAATTTTATCAGTTTTTCGTCAAAATTATATGTTGGGTTGTGATATCAACCTTATGTTGAAGTATAATGTACCCAAATTATGCAGATGTTTGATTTCAAAAATGGAATTGAATTTCGAATCACATGCTACTTGGCTTCAGTATAATTATCTTTTACTTGAATGAGAAACAAAGGGAGAAATTTGGTACTTACTGGTTTAGGTACAAGAAAACCAGAGAGAAGGTTCCACAGTGAGTAAAATGCAGAAGATATAACGGCTGCCAAATGTTGAGTTGGGGTAAGACCAATTGCCATCATCCCATAGAATGTGAAGTAGGTGAACGTCAGAAACATGAATACGAGGTATAGAAAAAATTTTGCTGCATCACAGGAAACAAAAAAAAGAAAAATTTAGTATCCATTCAACATTTTTACATATTTGTTGTGCTTATGCATCATATATACTTCTTTTCTCTTTGCCCACCATTCTTTCCCCTTTTACCAGATGGGAGAGGAAAGGCTAAAGATATATCATCACACTATCTTAATAATTGCTTTGTTAGAAACAAGTGTTATTGTCGGAGAATAAGGAGCCTTCTATACAAATACAAAATTAGAATCAAGTTAGAACATCCTGCATCCTCGTGAGAACAAAATATTGTACGGAAGTAAATGAAATATGATTTCTGCACCAACCTGGAGAACCTCAAATAACCAACAGAAGAGGACATCTCATTCATACAGGAATACATACATGAGGTCAGACACTAATAACATTTTAATGAATAATACCTGCCGTCCGCTCAAAGTTAATCATAAAATAAGTGATGACTCCATAAATTATTGTCTGCAAAATAATGTATGGGATCTCAACCAGGCCCTGTTACAGGAAAAAGACATCTAACTTTGTTAGCCAATCATATTTAACTTTAGCAAAGAAACCCGTATATAATCTCTTAGATGCCCAATAAATATGCATAACATCTATTAAAAAAACTGATGGAAAAAAAGCCTCTCTACTCTGAGCAGTCAGGGTATGATTTTTGTACATCAACGACCCTATTTTTGAGTAGGTCATACTGGGTATGATTGGTTCGATTTGGTTTTATTTAGTTTCCCACATCATGCCACATACCTGAGCTGCCGCATATGGGAAGGGAGAGTACAGTATGCCACATACCTGAGCTGCCGCATATGGGAAGGGAGAGTACATTCCAGCTGCCTTCTCTCTGTAGAAAACTGTTCTCTCAATTGAAACTACTGGTTGCACTGAAGCAGCATTATTCACTCCAAGAAACAGAACAGCAGCGAAGAGAGCACCCATTACAACTTGTATATCTTGAGTACTTCCTCTAAAAATTATATCAAAACAACCATAAGAACCCAATATTAGGATTTGTTTTTAGAATAATTACAAAGGCTTCATGGACAGAGAAGAAAGAAAAAATAATAATTAATATTAAACACTAATAGAGATGAAGAAATTATAAATGAAGGTAATTGTGTAAAAGTCTGTAATAGAAATTAGAAAGGCGACTCCTTTAGCATATAGGGGAATGGCGTGCCTAAACAAATTTAAGATCACTCTATAACTTCATTAAGATTTTAATAGTGATGGCATTGATTTGAACAGGAAAATTCTTACATACGCAGTTATCGTACCAGTCTTCAGAAATGTGCAGATTTCAAGTCATCCTAGGCTAAGGCACTATTGTTTGGGCTAATATCATTTCTTACTAATATTCTCTTATTTTTAGATTGTTCTGTTATTTATAACACCATCTCCAAATTAACATATGACCTATGCTACAGCAGCTAGAATTCTATATTAGTTATCTACCATATCTATCTATTAACAAGGAAAGTCAACACTAAATGGCTACATACTTTCAGATTGCTATTCAGTGCTTTTCACAATATCAGAAAGATATTCATTATAATCTCCAAAAAGTGTAACTTACCTTTTTGCACCTATGTCCCAAAATATGGTTCCAAGTACAAACGCGCTGACTGTAGTAAACAAAAGTCTGACAGAATTGTAGGCTGGACTCCTAAAATATACAAGATTTTGCTTCCACAGGCAAATTTTAAATTGTGAAATCATATTTCTAGAATAAGTAGATGGGAATCTCAAAGGCTTCGAGCCTTCTGGTGGAACACTGTGCTGCTGAATGGATGCTTCAACCTCCCTATGAATTGAAAACGATTAGAAATAATTATATCAGATATTACAAAATGACATGGAAACTTTAGTTGAAAATATTTCTCAAACCAAATTAATAGCTACAAAATTCACCTGTACTGATCACTATGTCTGTAGATATCTGCAAAGTCTCTACCAATTCTTTCTTCTGCGGCAGGAGTGCTAATTTCAAGCATCCAAGTAGCTGGATTATATTCATCAGGGAATGGAGAGATCCCAGGAATTCCCTACAGAACATGAGAAATAATAGACTACTATAAGAAGTGCTATATTTACATCTGTAGACCATTTACTTTCATTAATTCAACCCTGGCCATAAAAAATACTAGTATAATAGCCATCATTAACCAGCACCCTTAGTAAAGCTTGATCATGAATCTGAGAATGGTTAATGATTGATTTTAATATTGAGAAAATGAAGGCTTAATGTTAATAGGAGCAACACAATTCCAAGGATCAGCCAAACCAATTGACCAAATTACATACTCAAATAGAAATGTCAAGAGATCACCACACTTTTTAAGTGACTTACTTCCGACAAAGACTAAAATTTCTTCCTAGAACTGAATTAATATTACCTGTACTGAAAAGTAGAAAAGGCAGTGTATATCTGAAGTATACTAGTTGTGACCAGGCCCAACTATCGATCCCAAACCAATGTAATTAATCATTCGTGTGTAATAATTGTCACTATTTAATTCAAGGCACCTCTTGGAATAGTCTGTTTCTAGTAATGGAATTCAGTTCGTTAGGTGTTTCAGCAGATGCTGTACTGCTGCTGTGAGTGTATTATTTCAGATGACTTATACCCTGAAGTGACTAATTCTCTCATATGTTTCAGCTACAATTGTGACGGAAAAAATGTAAATAATGATAGGAATTATCTTGAAGCCATAAACATTCTTACAGGAGCTCAGGAGCAAGCCATTAGTAGGCTCTAAAGAAAAGTGAATGAGATGCATAACTTAACTTCTACAGGGAAATAAATAAATAAAATATATATAAAGCAAGTTGTGCTAATAATAAACATACACAAGTTTTACCTGAAAATAGTTAATCATCGTCTGCGATTTCTCACCCAGCTTGCCCCCATAGATTACTTGTCCTCCTCGTTTCATAAGAAGTAACTGAGTTTTGAATTTATTGTCAGTGTTTTTTCTCTTAAATTTACAGAAGATTGCATTTGAATGATTCACTACAGTAAGAACCTATTTTGACTTATGTCAAAGTCTAATTGTAATCGAGAAGACTTGATGAAAAAATATTATTGTATAAAAGTTTAACAAATTTATGGAATTGTCTAATGCAACCTAATAAGAATTTAACTGTATGAAAAATGTAGTACTAAAATAGAATGTACTTTCCTAAAAAAACTTATGTAGTGTGAGCTCTTTACGTTACGCACAGGTGAAAGGAAAAGGATTATATGCATATATAACTTAAGAGTAACTAACCTCATCAAATGCTTCAAATATTTCGATACTAGGTTGATGTATGGTGCATACCACCGTTCTTTGTGTGTCAACAGTATTACGGACAGCTCGCATCACAATGGCTGCAGCTCGTGCATCAAGTCCAGATGTAGGTTCATCCATAAAAATTATGGAAGGATTTGCAACAAGCTCCACTGCAATTGTTAAACGTTTTCTCTGCTCAGTAGACAAGCCAGTACTGCCTGGTAGTCCGACCAAAGCATTCCTCAGTGAATCAAGTTCAACTAATTGCATGACTTGTTCAACAAACTCCTACAAAAAATGCAATCAAGTTACTAAATAATTAAGTAGAACACTATATACTCGGTGGTAATTCGTCTAAAATGTTCAGTAGAAAGTACTGACATGTTGTTGCTCTTTGTTCACTTCTGTTGGTAGGCGGAGGCCAGAAGAGAACAAAATTGACTCGTATACTGTGACTTGAGGAGAATGTATATCACTTTGCTCAACATATCCTGAAATTCGAGCAAATGTTTGTTGGTCTTTTGGGTGACCGGATATTCGTATATCTCCTTCTATATATCCTCCAGTCTTCCTACCAGCAAGAACGTCCATCAAAGTAGTCTTCCCCGCACCACTTGCCCCAACTAATGCAGTAAGAACGCCGGGTGAAAATACTCCACTAATTTTTGACAAGAGCTGCAACTTCGTCTCTCTTATACCTTGCGTCCTCATTTCCTGAAAAGAACAGCGTGCTTCTGTAAATCGGATATAGTTATTTTCTTAAAAGCATTTATAATCTGGTGGTTTTGCTTGTTTTGAGTTGCATCCTACTAAAAAGAAGAAGGAAGCGGGCATTGTTCTTCAAAGTCAGTTAATTATAACTAGATAGTTACCTGAAAATAATTTTGGCAAGTAATATTAAAAGTATACAGAAGAAAAAAAAAATCACCTTGGGCATATCAACAAAGTAATCAACATTATGGAAAGTCATTGTCAAAGGTTGAAATGGGAGGATCATTCCCTTTCTCTTGGGTCCAGACTCAATAAGGACTGGATCTGCTGCAAATTCTGTTCTGTTTCCTGCAACATCAGTCACTAAGAATCTTAAAATTGGTTTGTAGGTGAAAACCTCGTTCATGGAAGATCATGTATTGAAATAAAATAGAGAAGAGATAAGTTCGAGAAATGTCAACCAGTACCATTAGTTGCATTATGATCTTCAGCATCTAAAGGGATTATTGCCTGCGATTTCTTGATAGCTGTAGCAGTTATCGATGATATCACTGGTGTGTCATAAATATTATCAAGATCATATGTATGGAAAACAACAAGTGTCTGAATACTTACGATTAAGGTAGCTCAAAGCCAGAGTCACTACAACATTGAAAAATACAGTGTAAAGTATCAAAACACCAACTCCAAGCCAATACCAATTGTCATCAGCAGGTAAACTGTGTAAATGAAGAACACTATATCCAATCGTTGTGTTTCCTGCTACAGGTTTCTACAATGTTGCAAGTTTGATTAAGCAGTTATCGCAGTTTTGATAGTCCAAATAAAAGTTACGTAATGTTCACATTGAAGGATGTAATATAATGCACTAAGTTATATTAAGTAAACGCATACCTCCATCCATCTCGTGGCAGTAAACTCATTAACAGATATAGCACGTTGCCCATAGGATAAAGGGGAGATCCAAAATGCCCAAATCCACCACGGCTTAATAATATCTGTAAGAAGATACCAAGTCATTACAGGTAATTAAGTATTGAAAAGTTGCAAGCCAAGTAATAAGGTACCTTTAGGAATGATAAATCCACCCAGCAAGAATATAATTAGCAGTCCAGCTGAGGCAAATGTATTTGCAATGATTATATCTCGAGAAATAGAAGCAACGGATCTGAAGAGGCCTAGTGCCATTTGGTGAATGGTGAACAGTAAAAACATGTACCGGAAAAACCTGAGACATTTACAAGGAGCAGATGAGTATTGCATACAAGTGAAAAATTATTTGAAAGGTAACACCAGCAAAGTGAAGGCACCTCCCAGTCCCAGGAGCAAATCCGACAGTATAGTATACAATGCAAGACCAGACAATAGCTTCAACCACCGAGTATGGTACGCGTAAAATCCAACTGGAGATGGACCATGCCCATGCAGGATAAAAGTAATTATCTCTTTGCTTGTAAAATACTGGAAGTCGAAAAATCATCAGTGGTAGCTCCGTAAATCCATTAAACAGTAAGTGGACCAGCCCAAAAAACAAACAAGAAAGATATAGTTCTCCATCAGTCACATCTGTGGGATGTACTCTTGTTCGTAAAAACATTGTGCATGTGACGATTCCAACAAAGCCAACCTGTTAAGATACAACAGGATTCTGAGATATATACCACACAAGAAAGCTAAGATTTAAAACAAAAAACAAGTTGTACCCAGTAATGTTCATGACAAACATTCTTTAACGGTAACAAAAGAGATCACAAAAGCGTGAACTACACAATTAATCATATATAAGCCATTGGCAAACTATTTTGGTAAGGTACAGAGGAAATCCCTGACTTAGTATGGTAATGACACCAAAAGTCTTGCTATACACAGAAATGCTGTTTTCATATCTAAAGTCCCACCCCATCCAGGAAAAATGACATCTTCCACATGTGCAAGAATTTGCTTTCCAAAATCACATATGATCTGCTAACAAAGAGAATTCACGCGACTGAAATCTTAGACCTTCTGCGCCATATAGTTGCAAAAAAAAAAGCCGTAGGACTTAAAAAGTACACCATTGAATTTTGTCTTGTGATTTTCCTTGAATGAATTTCAGATATTTATAACTTGTGAAAGACAGTCTTCCGTAAACTTTACATGTACTTTGCTTGCTAGCTACTCTAGTCTAACACTATAGGCAGGTTTTCGGACAGTAATTACTTACCTAACAAATAAATCAAGTACTAAAAGGAAAGGGTTGAGCCACAATTTGTGGTTAGTGACTTAGTACTCTCTCGTCAAAGGTTAGCAATACAACAAATTACAGCCTACATAATGTACACCAGGGATACACGCATCAATAAAGAAGTTAGCACTTTCAATAAAGCAGAAATAAAGGTCCATGCTTCGCTCTGACCTGTGTATGATTCGATTTTAATGTACAACTACCAAGAAATATTAATAGAAATTTTTCTACTGCTCTTTTAAAGTTTTGTCTATTCTTAATCTGCATGTTGTATAACTAAGATGTTGATTCTACTTATAAGACAATATCTTCAAAGAAAAGGGTAATAAGAATTACCTGACATGTTCTAAATATATATAGAAAACTATGCCTTCTGATGAGAAGGCATTCTCTCACAAAGCATGTCTTAAAGAGCTCGATTTTTGATACGGAGAACCTTGTTTTAGCCAGAGCAGAAGGATGACTCTTGGATTTATCATAGGGAACAGATAGAGAGGATTTTAAAGATCTTCCATATCTGGAATTTAGAAATTCTTCAGCAATTCTCGAAACAGGTAGGAAGACATAAGGTTTTGAGGAATCTGCCCAGTATTGTGCTTGATCCTTTCTTGAGGTAACCTAAAAATGTAGGTAAGTCAGATGATTGACTCAAAAACTACTCAATATAATTTCTTATAATACAATACCTCTTGAAGGAAATCTGCAACTCCCTTCCGAGGTGGCAACTGAAAACCTAATGACTCAAAAAAGTTTACTACTTCTGCTCGAGGGCCCTGATACACCATGTACCCTTCTGATAGTAAGATCAGGTCATCAAACAACTCGAATGTTTCGGGTGCAGGCTGGAGTAGAGCCATCAACACTGTGCCTTCCATTAGATGTACAAAGTTCCTTACACATTTTACAATTTGATATGTTGTAGAGCTATCAAGTCCTGTTGAAATTTCATCCATAAATAGGGTTTTCCTGGGTCCAACAACCATTTCTCCTGCAAAAGTATATAAAAATTGAATCATTTAATAAATGTGTTGCACAGATGCTTAAGTCTGCAACATTACATAACTAATACACCTTTTTCTTTTATTCTAAACTTTCCTTAACACAAAAATGAAAAACTGGTATACCAGATGGTAAAATCACTTTTAAGATTGTTACATGGTTTCTTGGTATAGTTCTGCAAGAGAGCTTAAGATATCAGTTTGCATCAAAAGTAAAGTCATCAGCGTTTTGAAGATTCCCTCCTAACTTTAATTTCCCATTATTTATCCAGGAGGTTATAATGTAGAAAATTACTCACGGCAAAACCACATAATATTTGACGAGGTGGGTTAATCATATGTTGTCAAGGTAGAATATGGTAATAGATAGGGTGATATATCAGAAAAATATAGAACAGAAACCTGAAAGACACGAAGTAAAGCATGCCAATATCAGTGTAAAATAAAGCAAATGAATCTGGAGGACTCCCAAAGTGCCAATGCATAAAAATTACAACTCAGAAAATGTAACACACATATATCAAACATGAGAATGTGTGTGTGGGGATACCTGTAGTAACTCTCTTTCTCTGTCCACCTGAGACACCCCTGTTCATGTCACTGCCGACAACTGTGTCTGCACATATATCAAGGCCAAGAACTTTCAAAATGTAATCCGTAGAGATACTGTGCTTTCTGCCACCAATAGATGATGCCTGACCAAGTAAATTCATTTACACAAAATATCAGGATAAACAGTTTCAGTGAGAAATGAAATCCCACAAATGTCATGTAGCAGGATTAAAAAGCTCAAATTAAAACCTTCATAAAAGCATCAATTTCAGGACTGGGCCGAATATTGTTTTCCTTTTCTAATCGAGTAAGATCCTCCAAAAATCCTGAAAGACATCAAGTGATATTGCTGCATAAGAGCCCTAAGGAGGCTATATAATCTACAGATAGTGTCCAATGCATGTACAGGAGACTCTTTGTTGTCAGTTCAAAATTCTAGCAAGTTTTAAAAATTAAAAGTTAATTACTTAAGTTTTGAGAGAAGCAACATAAATTTATGCTGCTTACCAAAAAAACATATACTGGAGAATGCGGAAGGCTAAATTCCAAAAAAAATTAAAATAGAACAAATAGAACACTGAATGCTCAATTATATTTATAAGTGACTTTCAACTGAGGCATGACTTGCCAAATGTAGTTTTCAGAGAATGCAGCTGCAGAAAACAATGTACTGATGCTAATACTGAATTGAAAAAAAGAATAGAGATAAAATAAAAATAAACAAAACAAAACGGTTCTTAAAATCATAAGAAAAAACCTGCAAAACCTTCGCTTGCACCCTCACATCTTGCAGCAAAATCTAACGTTTCTCGCACAGTCAGCTCTGCGATATGATTATCTGTTTGACTTATATAAGCTGAAGTCCTTTGAATGCAAAATTCATCAAGCATGTGACCATTGTATGTAATATTTCCACTTTTCTGAAACCCATCAATTGAGTAGAAATTGATAAGATGGACAAGTTCTCATTTCATTTCAAGGGTTATGAGATGCAATTCCTTTATATGCTTCCTACTGCCAAGACTGGCTTGTATCTTACAAAGTTTAGATCTTGGTAGCGATTAGAGAGTAGGCATCTAATCACCAGTTAGGATTATAAGAAAGAATCTGTTTTAATCTTTGATTGAAGGAAAAAAATTATCATGTGACAAACAAGGGTAAAGGTCAAAGAGATCGAAGAGAGTAAACCTAAACGTCCCTAAAACTATATCCCTTCAGGTAGTCCTAAAATTGTATGCTAGTTTACAAATTACAGTTTACAATACTATACAAGTGTACTTACCTTTAACTCACTGTCAAGTTTCCCAGCTAGAGCTAGAAGCAAAGTGGATTTACCAGAACCTGGAGGACCCAGAAGCAATGTCATCCTGCATGCCATGATTAAAGAAGTATATTAAACTTGCTAACGACAAAATTTAAAACTGTACAAATTAAGATATCATAATTAATAACTTTTGGTCGTCCGGATTAGGATTCAGGACTCGTTATCTCATTTTGTGACGAAATTGATAGTAAGTTGGGGAATATTAGATCTCGAAATTCTTTCAAACGTGAAGCCTCTTTTGCTCCTATGTTTCATTACAGTAGTCACCTTACACTTACTTAATATTAGCCATAAATCAAGAACAATATCACTTTTAGAAGAATTTTAACATAAGTCTACCTTCCCGGCTTCACTGCACCACTAATGTTATTGAGGATCGTAAGCTTATGTCTACGAGGCTTGTAGATTCTCAACGTGGT
Organism: Heracleum sosnowskyi; assembly: GCA_030848705.1. Taxonomy (NCBI): domain Eukaryota; kingdom Viridiplantae; phylum Streptophyta; class Magnoliopsida; order Apiales; family Apiaceae; genus Heracleum; species Heracleum sosnowskyi. The sequence goes on from CM061237.1 coordinate 20,441,745, forward strand.
TAGGAGTCTCTGCAACAAGTTATAAGAAAGATTTATACTATAAGATAAAGCACATTTCAGATACTATTTTACAGGTGATTTGGAGACGAGAAGTAATATATATATTACAGACCTCCAATAAATCACGAGTATAATTTACTAATGTTGGTAAAGCTCTGCTGCCAACTTGTACTTTTGCCGAGATCGTCAAGTCCTGAAAGCATACATCTACTTTTGGAACCTCTATTCCAACTCTTTTACATGATAAATTCAAAAATGTAAACCATCAGCTTCGAAATTATTGAAATATGTTTTGAAAATTAACACTAGGTCTGAGTAGGTTCATTTACAGAATCATATGGATTAGGTACACATAAATCAATGTGATGCATTAACATCAACCGGAGTATCACATAATCGGATAATAAACTTACAGAACATCTTAAAAAATCAAAACAGTCTCTTAAATTTCCAATTAAATCTCTATAAACTAATTACCTTCAAATTAACTTATAAAATGTACTCCATTACTAATTAATCAAGTATTAATTTATCGAGATTTTCATGCATAGCTACTTGATTGATTAAACTATTCATAACATCAAATCATATCATACTAAAAATCAATTACCAAACACAAATTACCGATCTAATCTCTCCTTAACAGCGGAAAGGAGCTTAAAATTATCCTGCTCCGACGTATCCAACGCATTTTTAACAACGAGTTCTCGCTCCGATTGATCCAGCTTCCTCACATCCACCGTCTCCGTCTCCTCACCGCCTCGAATCAAAGCGTAATTAGTCCGTTTTCGAGACGGCAATCTCTCCAGCGCCGCCCAAAGCAACTCCTTCTCGTCTCTGTCCACATCAGCAGCTTCTAAATCATACAACTCGCTTCCATTCGAAGCCGCCATATCAAAACAATCACAATCAAGCAATAAATCAAAAGAAAATATAAATGTTATTTGTATTATCAATCACTACTAGTAGGCTAGGGTTTTGTTAGTGTTTCTAATGAAAAGGAATTTGTGGGATATTTATAGAGATTTGTGTGTATAGGTGTAACCAGAGTTTGTTAGAGAGAGAGAGAGACTCCGATTGTTTCTCGATTCTGTTTTAAGGCAATCCCTTGCAGAAGACGTGTGTTTTTACGACTCGAGATTTGTTTATATGATTTTGTGCCCGCGAGATTTTGAATTTGTAAAAAGACTCAAGTACCCCTCGTTTGATAACGATTTTACGGGATTTGCCATTTCACTGTGAGTTGTTCCTATGATATGAAGTCATTGCTTACGTCACGGCTAAACTTGACGCTTACGAAAAATAAATGAGCAAAATAAGTTGGTTAAAATTTACTTTTTTCGTTCAATTTTAACAAGACACTTCTATTTTCATTTATTTCTTAATAAAAAGTAAGTTAAGTACTTACTAAATCAGTCCATTTTCTAACAATGCTATATATTCTTCCATTTCCTAATGTGATATCTAATCTATTTCTTAAAATAAAATTCTTTGTTAATTTTGAGATGCGGCATTAGTTTACATATATTTCCTTCTTGTTTTTTCCTTTTTTTCTAGATTTTGTATCTATTTAAATGTATGTAAATAATATTACAGGTGGGATAGAGGAATCCAACGGATCTATACTATTATATTAAAATCAAAATATTAAAATTTTGATTTTTAGTTTTCAATTTTTTATTTTAATTTATAAATAATAAAAAATAAAAATTAACCTCTCAGGAAAGTTTTATGGTTCCTTATTCTCTAATTAAAAAAACGTTGAATAATACACCGAATTGGATACTAAAATAGTTACAAAATGATATTTGCCATTATTTGATTGACTTAAATACAATGGACCCCCTCCATTCACATTATTTTCATCATCAACGCCACGTCATTTTGTATCTAAATTTTGTGCTCAATTCGGTACCTCTACAATTACTCAAAAACATTATCTTTTAATTAAAATATATTATATTTTACAAACAAACCTAAATACCAATTGTATCATATTTTTTCATCATTAATATTACATTTTCTATGCATGTTACATGTTAATTAAACCATATTACTTTTTACAAACATACATAACAATATCATTTATATTTTTCCCCATTTATATTGTTCAGGGACAAAAATCCACATACAGTAAAACCTCGATAAATTAATACCCTTGTGACCAGAAAAAATTATTAATTAATCGATAAATTAACAATTTATTAATTAATCAATATATTAATAATTTATTAATTTATCGAGATATATCATTTTAAAATTTTATATATACAGTTCTCAAAATTATAGATTTTATAAATTTATATTTATTGTGATATCATCTATAAATACTTAAAAAAACATCATAATTGATAGTACAGAGTTTGGGAAATGAGAAAAGAAGATGAAACAGAAGATGATAGTAGAGAGTTGAAGCGGGTTTCACGAAAAAATGTGCTTAAAACAACAATTATATTACGTAATTTTCTCTTGCAATATGAACATATAACGCCAGAGTTCCATAATGCATTAAGAAAGATTCAAGATGAAGTACAACGAGACATCAAATTCAAAAAAAAAATAATTCTATTTGAGTCTTATTATAAAACTGCATCCTAGAATAAATATCTATAATTTTGATGTAATATGCAATTATTAATTTATATATTATATGGGACTTATATGCTTTAATAAAAATATATTATCTTATAAATTTAGCGAATTATTAATTTATATTAAAAGGCCCGAGTTGGGACTATAAAGAAAATATTAATTTATCGAGTATTACTTTATTGAGATTTTACTGTATTTAGCAATCAACTAAAACTTACTAACTTTGAAGTCATATTTTAACATATTTATAAAATTTTAACATTTTTAACACTTGTTTTCTTATAATTAAATAATATGATCAAATATTTTGGTACAAATAAAAATAAAATTATGATCAATATAAACAGGACGGGAGAGTATTAAATATATAAAAACTCGTGCAGTGTACGGGACACTAGTAATAATAATAACCAAAAAATCATAATACCAAATTTTTTATTGTTTCAACTATTATATAATAATATGGATGTTTAAAATTTAAAAATATATAATTCAATACTAGTTATTTATTTTACATCAAAATAAAAATTTAGATTTCAAATCTTTATACATCTCCAACGATCCATTCTCTTTAGGTAAAATTTTAGCCAATCACTTAAAATTCGCTATATATGCTGAACTTCTAGGCTGTAGGGATCTGTAGTGAATCCACATCATCTCTTACCATATTGAAATACTAATTTAATACTTTTTTTGAATATATCCCATGATTATAGCCATCGGAATAAAATGAGAATCAACACCTAGAGGGAAGGGGTGAATAGGTGTTATGACTAACAATAACCGATTTTAAATATTACCAAGTTATGTGACTGAAAAAGCAAAAACAGTCTATTTTTGTTGTCTAACAGCTTACTAGATTCATAGATAATGTAAAGTGACAGCTAGCTACGTTGTGCAATGCAATATAGAAACTGTGCAGAAAGTAAAGAACAAACAGCAATTTTAGCCAGGTTCGACCTCTATCTTCTATAGGTCTACGTCCTGGTCCCCCACCAACACGGCAAAGGAATATATTATTAATCAAAGTGAATTAGAACTACACGATACAATAATATATCTTCCTGATCTCCCAGTTACTGTTTGCAGCTTGCTGAAACACCTTGTTCCTTGAACGCAGCTCTCTAAGTACTATACTAACCCAAGTATAAACTCCTCTAGCTATCAAGTTCCTTGAACCCTTGTTTCCCAAGCTCACAAAACCAGCAACTACCAACTTACAAGTTGAACAATACAAGTATAATCAATTACAATTGAAACTATGAACTCTAATCAAAGATATATGATGTAATATATATTAGAGCTCAAACGTATATGAAAGAATATATCAAATCAGTTCGAAAGTACTTGTGTTTTCTTTTGAAAGTCGTCCAACAACTAGAATGAAAACCACACAAGTCTTTTTATAGTGAACAAAGAGTATTTGAATTATCCCAACAAAAACCAACGTTCTTGACCTTAAAAGTCTCACGTTTAATTTGTTTGATTAATTCAATACCAACGTTCACAAAGTAACGTTTAGAAAATCAGATGAACGTTTAAGAATAATAACGTTGAATAATAAGACACGTTCAACTAATGTAAACCCTAGAAAATAGAGTTTGTTTAAAGTATAACAACAAACTCCTATTTAATAGGAATTATATATATATATATATATATATATATATATATATATATATATATATATATATATATATATCGTATATATATATATATATATGACTTATATAAGTGATAGAGTCCTAACAATTCTGTTCCTAGAACATTTGTTATAAAATAGGACTGTATCCGCTGGGATTGTTGCCAGCTTGCTGCCTGCATACGAAAACTTCTCTGCCAGCTAGCTGCTACAACATGTTTTGTTAGAAAATACAAAGTCTTTATCTCCTGCAAAACAATGTTAGTCCACACAATAAACTCAGCTTGCTGCTATAGTGTTATCATCAAAACACCAGGGTTTCAATCTCCCCCTTTTTGATGATTACACAACAATTTAGGAAAGAATAATTCTCCCCCTAAATCTAATAATCCTGCAGCAATTAATATTTAACGAATATGCATTATAAGCAGTAATTAGCCAAATAAATGGAAACACATTACAGATAATCAAATATCACATGTTGAATCAAACAAAACACAAACAATTCTAACTGCATAAACCAGCAGTACCACAAACTTCAATTACTCTTAAATCAACGATAAAGAAACTAATTTCAAATTAAGTAACATAAGTTTAGAACCATAAACCACATAACTATAAACCAAGTACAAAAAACAAACAAACAAACACAAATCTCGAACTTCCTAAAATTATTCTCCCCCTTAATCATAAAAAGAAGAAAAACTAGGCATCATGATTATCATCATCCTCCTCAAATCCATCCTGAGCACCAGCAGCATCCGCAGCAAAATCCTTGGCAATGTCAGCATCAGTAAACATATTAGCACCAGCTGGAGGAGTATCACGAGCAGGGGTATCAGATTTAGCCATCTCCACAGTAGTAGCAAATGCACGAAATCGAGAAGCAGCACGAAGCTTTCCCTCAGATTTGGGACCAAAAATCAAATCACGCACATAGCGCATCTCATCAGTCATATCATCAAAGCGAGCATGAACAACCTTGAATGAATCACGAACCTCATCCATAAACACAGCTAACTCAACTTCTTGAATAGACATTTTATCAGATTCAACAATAACTGGCGGTGGAGGAGGTAGAGTAGGAACTGGCAAATGAACCAAAGTGCCATCAGATTCAACTTTGAGATGAGACTGTTTAAGACTAGTACAATCCAAAAAATCCTTAACCACTTCTTTGTCAGCATCACGCAAATCAACCCCATACCAAGTAAATATCCGAGTAAGCAACAGACTATATGGTAGTCCCGGAGCATTATGTGGATCATAAACATCAATCATATTCTTCAGAATCAAGGCAGAAAGATCAAACTTATTACCATTAAGTAACATGGCAACAAGAGTTGTATCATGTCCAGCAAAATTAGAACGACTACCTAATCTAGGATTGATGTTAGCCACTGAAACTTTAAACAAGAGATGAGCCATGGGTGTGATAACATTTGTAGTATGAGCAACAAACTCAGTTAAAGTAGAATCACCTCGCAAAACCCTCAATTGATCAAGAACTGAAAAACCCTCAACATCGACAGGACCTTTCTTAGTACAAATTGACAAAGACGACGGACTATCAATATCCAGAATCGAATTAAGCACATTCACAGTTAACATAATTTTCGTACCACGAACATATGACACATAATTCCCATTCTTAACCACATCCAAATTAGCATAAAACTCATAAATGCAATTTGGATAAAATTCACGAGGAAGATCCTTAAGAAACGAAGAAAAACCCAACTTTGAAAACAATCCAACAGCACCACACTTAAAATACGCATTACCTGCAAGAGGACGACTAGCGATGATTTTCCGATTGCCCAAATCAAGCTTGTTGAAGCGAGTCTCAAGAATAGGGGGTTAAACAGAATCTCGTACTTAAAGCGTTTGACCGACGGAGCATCAGTATCACCGGATTTCTGAATACCAGAAAGTTCGTCACCACGGTCAATGCGAACCGGAGTCGTGTCACCATCCTCATCAAATAACCTCTTATTCTGTCCCTTGTTCACCTTAGAATCGACCGGAGTAAAACCCTTCTTTGAACGTGTTGACCGCATAGTGAAGTGAGAGAGAGAGAGAGAGAGAGAGAGAGAGAGAGAGAGAGAGAGAGAGAGAGAGTGAGAAAACGACGGGGTGGAAAGAGGCAAAAAACCCTAATTGAAAAAGAGAGAATTTGGGGCGAATGAAGTGAGGAGTCAGGAGTGCCGTTTCGATGTTATGCCTCTTTTTAGAATATAAGGGGAAGTATTATTTTTAGGATAAATAATAATAACTACCCACCCCAAGAATTCATGAAAATGATAAGTAAATATAATTAGTTACAATTATCACAACTAACAGACAAAATTTGCAATTAAAAAAATTCAAGGAAAAAATTGTGCTAATTGCAAATAAAATAATGAAGAAATGTAACAAATGTATAGACAAGAATTACACAAAAAAAATTAACAACAAGTATGGCATAAATAATTGATAGTTTATCTATCATGCTTACTAAAAAATATTAAGAAAAAAAAATGTCGAGATTACCAGGATAGTTTATTGGCAGCTTGCTGCCAAGACATTGCACATGCCAAGTTCACGACGAAGAACAGAAAAACGTTCCTCGGCTAATGGCTTAGTGAAGATGTCAGCTCGCTGGTATTCCGTAGATACAAATAGCAACTCAATTTTTCCTTTTGCAACATTGTCTCTCAAGAAATGGTGTTGAACATCAATATGCTTCGTTCTTGAGTGATTCACCGGATTCTTTGAAATGTTTATTGTGCTTGTATTGTCACAATAAATTGGAATCTTGTTGCATTTGATGCCATAGTCCCGGAGTGTTTGTATCATCCAAAGAATTTGGGCACAACAGCTTCCTGCAGCTAAATACTCACCTTCTGCAGTGGATAATGCAATAGACTTGCTTCTTGCTTTGCCAAGACACCAAACTCTGTCCTAAAAATGCACAAACACCACTTGTACTCTTGCGATCAGTTTGACAACCTGCATAATCTGCATCACTAAACCCAACAAGATCAAAAGCATTTGTGATTGGATAAAATAAACCAAGAGTAATTGTGCCACTCAAATATTTGAATATTCGTTTAACCGCACTCAAGTGAGACTCTTTTGGTTTAGATTGAAACCTCGCACATACACAAACACTATACATTATATCAGGTCTAGAGGCAGTAAGATATAATAAACTACCAATCATACCTCTATACTTGCGAACATCAACATCTATACCTTGTTCATCTGCTGTCAGCTTGCTGGCAGGAGTCATTGGTGTTGATTTCGGCTTGATAGTTCCAAATCCAAATCTTTTGAGTAGATTCTTGATATACTTGGATTGATGCACATAAATACCCTCTGGAGTTTGCTTAATTTGAAGTCCCAAAAAGTAATTAAGTTCTCCCATCATGCTCATGTCAAATTCACTATGCATACACTTAGAAAACCACTTGCACATATCATCATTAGTAGATCCAAAAATAATATCATCCAAATATATTTGTACAACTAAAATATCAGTACCATTATGTTTAGTAAATAATGTAGGATCAATTTTACCTCGAATGAATCCATTTTTGATCAAAAACTTACTTAACCTTTCGTACCAGGATCTAGGAGCTTGCCGCAATCCGTATAATGCCTTCTTCAACTTGAAAACATGATTTGGAAATTGCTCATTCTCAAAACCAGGGGGTTGCTTGACATAAACTTCTTCCTTTAAGAATCCATTAAGAAATGCACTTTTCACGTCCATTTGGTGTAGCTTGATCTTCTTGAAACATGCAAATGAAAGTAGCATCCTTATTGATTCGAGCCTTGCAACCGGGCATAAGTTTCCTCAAAATCAATTCCTTCTTGTTGATTGTATCCTTGTGCAACAAGTCTTGATTTGTTTCAAGTAACCATACCAAATTCATCAATTTTGTTCTTCAAGACCCATTTAGTACCAATTATTGAAGCAATTTTAAGTGGCTCCACAAGTTCCCAAACATCACATCTTTCAAATTGATTGAGTTCGTCTTGCATTGCCATGATCCAATTCTCATCTTGAAGTGTGTCTCTAACATTCTTTGGTTCGTCTTGAGCTAGAAAGGCTGCAAATGCACAAAAATTAGCTTGACCTTTTCTTGTCTTGATTCCTTCTGATTTATCACCAATGATCAACTCTGGAGGATGGTTCTTCACTGTCCTTGTTGACTTTGGCAATGAATGTTGAGCTATGACTTCCTCATGTACTCGAATTCTCTTGGATGGAGGAGGGGCTTCACCACCTTCATAGATAGGCATTTTTTCTTGTGATCTTTGACCTCTTGGACCTTCCAAGGTGAGTTTTGACAACTTATCAATAGTTTCATCTACTGGAGAAGAGGTTTCAGTTGGCTTTTCAGTATTATACACTATATAAGCACGACTTGTTAAATAATAACCCAAAAATATTGCTTCAAAAGATTTAGCATCGAATTTACCATCGCGATCAATAGTTTTAAGTACAAAGCACCTTGAGCCAAAGACTTTGAAATATTCAATGTTTGGCTTCTTATTCCTAGAGGGGAGGGGTGAATAGGTGTTATGACTAACAATGACCGATTTTAAATATTACCAAGTTATGTGATTGAAAAAGCAAAAACAGTCTATTTTTGCTGTCTGACAACTTACTAGATTCATAGATAATGTTGTTATGCCGATTACACAATATATAATCAATATTAATACGATAATAACACTCAAGAACACTGTTTATGAATCAATAAACTATAATTGTATTAACAGCTTCTCTCTTTATGATGTTAATGAATCACAAAGAGCTTCTAGGTTACAAGAATAATAATTCTATGTTCGCATCCCTTCTAGGGATAACCTATCTGTGTTTATATATTACACAGATACATACAATCCATCTCTAATTGATATTCCTATAAGTTAGCTATACAATTCATATCAATTAAGGATTGCTTCTTATCTTCTATTCCGTTTCCTTAGCTGTATCAATATATTCTGCTTCTTTCCATCTTCAGAATATATTGCTTCTAGAATATTCAATTCAGCACCGACAGCTAATTCAACTATCACCACGTCAGACTTTAACAAACTCTGACTGGCTTCAATGTAAACTCTGATTAACACCTGGTACTTAAACACTGATGAACAAACGTCAGCAATTATATTTAACAAATGTAAAGTGGCAGCTAGCTACATTGTGCAATGTAGTATAGAAACTGTGCAGAAAGTAAAGAACACACAGTAATTTTAGCCAGGTTCGACCTCTATCTTCTATAGGTCTACGTCCTGGTCATCTACCAACACGGCAAAGGAATATATTATTAATCAAAGTGAATTACAGCTACACGATACAATAATATATCTCCCTGATCTCCCAGTTACTGTTTGTAGCTTCCTGAAACACCTTGTTCCTTGAACGCAGCTCTCTAAGTACTATACTAACCCAAGTATAAACTCCTCTAGCTATCAAGTTCCTTGAACCCTTGTTTCTCAAGCTCACAAAACCAGCAACTACCAACTTACAAGTTGAACAATACAATTATAATCAATTACAATTGAAACTATGAACTTTAATCAAAGATATATGATGTAATATATATTAGAGCTCAAATGTATATGAAAGAATATATCAAATCAGTTCGAAAGTACTTGTGTTTTCTTTTGAAAGTCGTCCAACAACTAGAATGAAAACCACACAAGTCTTTTTATAGTGAACAAAGAGTATTTGAATTATCCCAACAAAAACCAGCGTTCTTGACCTTAAAAGTCGCACGTTTAATTTGTTTGATTAATTCAATACCAACGTTCACAAAGTAACGTTTAGAAAATCAGATGAACGTTTAAGAATAATAACGTTCAAGAAGAAGACACGTTCAACTAATGTAAACCCTAGAAAATAGAGTTTGTTTAAAGTATAACAACAAACTCCTATTTAATAGGAATTATATATATATATATATATATATATATATATATTAAGTGATAGAGTCCTAACAATTTTGTTCCTAGAACATTTGCTATAAAATAGGACTGAAACTCTATCCGCTGGGATTGTTGTCAGCTTGCTGCCTGCATACAAAAACTTCTCTGCCAGCTAGCTGCTACAACATGTTTTGTTATAAAATACAAAGTCTTTATCTCCTGAAAAACAATGTTAGTCCACACAATAAACCCAGCTTGGTGCTATAGTGTTATCATCAAAACACCAGGGTTTCATAAAACACTTTACAAGTTTAATATAATTTAATCGATCATCATTTTATATCATTTTAGTTAATCATTTTAACTAATCTTGTTGGAGATGCTCTTATACATGTCCAATCAATTACAAATTTGCAATTGTGTATGCTCATCTATACTATATTATTAAAATCGAAACATTGAAAGTTTTGGTTTTAGGTTTTCGGTCGGTTTTCGGTCTTTTATTCTATTTAATAAATAATAAAATAATATAAAAATAGTAACTACATGATTGCCTTTTATAATTAAAAAAAATTCTAACAAAATCTACTCCTTTTCCAAAAATATCACAACAATTACCTTTAAATTAAAACATGTTATCTTTTATATTTGTTATCACTAGAATTTCTATTTTCCAAAAATATGAGGTGCAATCCTTACTTATTTATTTTAAAATCTATTTTAATACTCTATTTAATAAATAATAAAATAATATAATAATAGTAACTAGCTTAATGTCTTTTATAGTTAAAACATTTTTTTCTAACAAAATCTACTTCTTTTCCAAAAATATCACTGGTAATTACCTTTAAATTAAAATATATTACCTTTTATATTTGTTATCACTAAAATCTTCATTTTTCAAAAATATCAAGTGCAACCCTTACTTATATATTTTAAAACCTATTTTAATACTTTTAATTATTCAAAAAAACATACAGTAAAACCTCGATAAATGAATACACTTGGGACAAAAAAAAAATTCATTTAGTGAGATTATTTATTTATCGATTAATGAATATTTTATTCAATTATCGATAAATGAATATTTATTAATTTATATATTATTTTCAGATTTTTTAATTATAATTATATTATTTTGTACATTTTGTTTTAACAAGATTTTTTATACATTATATGTTAATGTACCTAAAATTTATCATGTTTATAATTTTTATGTAATGTTTAATTACATTCATTTTGTTTTGAATTTTAGATAAGTTATGCATGGAATAGATACAGTGCACAGTAGTACTAGAGACAACAATTTAGAGGTAAGGTATATACATAACCACCTATATAACAAGCTATATATAATTCTAAATTCTTATTTTGATCACACAATCATAAAATTACTAGGTGCATTTTGGTGGAGGAAAAAAAACAATCAATTAACTTTAGAAGCATTTTTCGAGAAGATATGACTTACATTATTATTTATTAATGTGTATGCAAATTATTTATTGGATCAAATGTATTCATATATTCCATTCATATAAAAATATTATTTAAAATATAGTGATTATTTATTTATATTTACATAGGGCTTATAAAGACTTAGAAAAAAAATATTCGTTAATTCATTTAGCGAGATTATTCATTAAGTCCATTATCCCAAGTCGGGACCGGAAAAAATTATTCATTTAACGAGATTATTCATTTATCGAACATACATTTATCGAGGTTCTACTGTACCTATTTTAACAAGTGAACATATATTTTTTAACAAATACAATTAATATAATTAAAACACATCTAAAAATATTACGGGCAGTTACTTTTTTTTTAATTAAAACATGTTAGCTTTTATATATGTCCTTATTAAAAAAACTTACTTATTTTAATATGTCAACATATTTTTTTAATAAATACAATTAATATAATTAAAATACTTCTAGAAATATCACGAACAATTACTTTTTTTAATTAAAACATGTTAGATTTTCTATCTGTCCTTATTATTAATATTATTTTTTTATAAAATAATATTAATAATACCTCATTTATCTTTCTCAGCCTCATCTGTATTTTTTATATTTTTTTATGTTCTAATTAATATTTAAGTTTCTCATTTTATAATTTATCATATTAATTTATACTTTTATTTTAATATTTTCCGTTCATATTAAATTTTTTAGTTTATTATTTTTTTAAGGCTCGTGTCTTGCACGGGTTATAGGCTAGTATCATAATACGAGGTATTTGATATTTTTGCATATTTTAGGTGCCTCGATGTTGTAGCTAAAATTAAAATTTTCTTTTAATTTTAATTGTATGAGAAAAACACTTAAAATTACATGAAAAAAGGTTACGTGGAAAAAAAATCAAACGCTATGACAAGAGAGTGGAGTAATATATCTAGGCATGTTAGGCATTGATGTTGCATACAATAATAACAATTTTTTTGGTGAAAAACAAATAATATATTAGTATTTGATAAATTTCAAATTTTGATTTTTTGATTGAAAAACTATTTTTAGAGAAAGTAAGTCCTCTATGTTTTTGTTTTTGGAAAAAAAATGTTTTTCAACTTTTATTAGAAGTAATTACTGGTTTTAACATCAAATCACTTAAATTTTCTTTTTATATATATTTACCCTAAATTCTAAAACATACATATATCAAAAATATTATCAAACAACCATTTAATTTTTATAACAATATTTATTTCAATAACACTTTTTTTAACAACACAACAATTTTTATCCGCAATTTCAAACGGAACCTATTTAGGAAGGCTAACATGCTGAAAAATAGTGAAAATTTTCATTTTATATCATGTTTTGGAGTAATATATTTATCATTCAAGTCCCGATTGACTTAAATAATAACTATTAAACATTCTATACAAAATAATACTCTCTCTAAATGAGAGTCGACTAACGTAGCCGCCGCCGCCCCCTACCTCTTCTCCGACCCTCCCTCCTCCTCCCTCACCACCCATCTCCTTCCCCGCCATCAATCCCTCTCTTTCTTTCAATAAAATCGAGTTTTTATCCTCGAATTTGTTTCTTGTTTCAATAAGAAAAGCCCTAGATCTAACCATCAGAGCTTCCGTTGTCCTTCTTCTCAGATTCAAGCGGGTGGATTTTCGGTTCCTCTTGTTTTTGTGGTTTCGCTCCGGATCTAAGGATTGCTTGTTTTAGTTGATCTAAAGTTAATTCGGATCTAAGGTTCTAAGCCTTTTCCGATTGTAAGATCGATTTTGTTTTGTTGATTTTGTCTCACCGCTTGTTTGTGTGAGTTTGTTTTTGTCTCACCGTTTGTGTGAGTTTTGGTGCTGGATTATATTATCTTGGAGGCTTGTACGGATAATATGGATAAACATTTTGATGAAGTGTTAGTGTGTTACACACATAGGTCTGCGAATATTGTAGCTTATTGTTTAGCAAGGGCGACATATTCTATGTCAGGTCTTTCAGAGTGGAATGTTTCTGCTCGAGATTGTATCATCTGTTACTTTGAGATATTTTAATGCAAGTACGATTTTATCAAAAAAAAAAAAACTATTAAACATTTATTATTGTAAATTTCAGCACCCCAGTCTTTTCGTTTACTCATTTAGAAGTTACTAAAAGCTCCAGTGTCACACAAGTCAAAAAGGTTTCATTCCTGTATCTCTTGTTTAGAATTACTAGAAATCAAAATTAATTACAAAAATAAAGGTTTTGTTATTCATATCATCCAAGAAAATTATTTTCAGAACTATTAATAAAATTAATTAGGAGCTGACGGAGATTGAACAACTGCCAGGGGGTGTGGCAGACCAAACTGGTTAAACAGAGAACATAGCCATGGAGCTGACGGAGACAGGGCGCTTGATGTTGAAAACGGGACTATGAACACGAGCAAGTCGGTGTTGCGGATGATATATTATATTGTTTTTTTTTTTTTTGCTAATTATATATTATATTGTTTAACTAAGCTAGTTTAATTTATAAGTCTAAATTTATGAATTTTGTTTGCATTTTTTATTTGTAAGCATGAATTTTTCTCCCTTGTAAAGACCGGATTTCTGTCATAAATTCTCATTTTTTATTTATATAAAACTAGCTTAAAACCTGTGCGATGCACAGATTGTTATTAATAATTATTATTTTTATTATTTATGTTTTAATATTATATTAATTTGTATTTGCTAAAAAAAATAAGTAGGTGTGTTAAATTTTTTTAAATAATTAAAAGTATTAAAATAGATTTTAAAATAAATTAATAACTGTTTACCCGTGATATTTTTGGAAAAGAGAAGGTTTTAATAAGGAAAAATAGAAAAAGTAACATGTTTTAGCTGAAAAGGTAAGTGCCCGTAGTTAAAAGTATTTAAATGAGTTTCAAAATAAATAAGTAAGGCTTTGCACCGGATATTTTTGGAAAATGAGGGGTTTTAGTAAGAAAAAAAAAAGTAACATATTTTAGTTGAAAAAGGTAGTTGCCCGTAATTTTTTTAGAAAAATAGAGGATTTTGTTCGAAAAAATAGAAAATGTAATGTATTTTAGCTGAAAAGGTTGTTGGTTATAAATATGTGAAAATTAAAAAACAGAAAAAGTAACACGTTTCAGCTGAAAAAGTGATCATAATTAAAAGTATTCAAATAAATAAGTAATGGGTTGCCGTGATATTTTTGGAAAATGAGGGGTTTTATTAAGGAAAAATAGAAAGAATAACATATTTTTGTTAAAAAGGATAATCGCCCGTGTTTTTTTTAGAAAAAAAAAAGGATTTCGTTAGAATTTTTTTAATAAAAGTTAATGTATTTTAGTTGAAAAGTTAATTGGTTATAAATAATATTATTATTTAGTGATAGTTTTTAAAAAAATAAGTAAGGGTAATTAAGTAAAATCACTAAGTATCGACCGTCCGTCCGTCCGACTACCAAACTTTTAATGTTTCGTCTTTAATAATATAGCTTAAAACCAGTGCGATGCACAAATTATTTTTAATAATTGTTAATTTTATTATTTATATTTTATATTTTATTAATTGCATTTATTAAAAAAAATAAGTATGCGTGTTAAACATTTTTAAATAATTAAAAGTATTAAAATAAATTTTAAAATAAATAACTAACGGTTTTCCCGTGATATTTTGGAAAAAGAGGGGTTTTAGTAAGTAAAATAGAAATTAACATGTTTTCGTTGAATTTTAAAATATAAAAGTAAAGATTTGCCCGTGATATTTTTGAAAAAATAGGGGTTTTAGCAAGAAAAATAGAAAAGTTGACATATTTTAGTTGAAAAAGGTAATTGTCAATTAAAAGTATTAAAATAAATTTGAAATTAAATAAGTAGGGGTTTGCCCGTGATATATTTCGAAAAGGAGAGATTTTTTTAAGGAAAATAGAAAATATAACATGTTTTAGCTGAAAAAGGTAATTGCCCGTGATTTTTCTAGAAAAAGAGGGGAAATGTAATTGCCTATTAAAAATATTAAAATAGGTTTTAAAATAAATAAGTTAGGGTTTGCTCGTGATATATTTGGAAAATGAGGGATTTTAGTAACGGACATAGAAAAATTAACATGTTTTAGCTGCAAAGGAAATTGCCAATGATTTTTTTACAAAAACATGGTAATGTATTTTAAATGAAAGGGTAACTGATTATAATAATTAAATAAACAATTAAATAAGGCAAGTACTGTATCAGTACCACAATTTTCAATGTTTTGTCTTTAATAATATAGTATAGATAGATAGATTTATAATATTAGTATTTTATGCTAATAAATGGAATAACCCGTGATATTTTTTAGGTTTAAGTTATGAGAAATATTAGTTAGAAATTATAAAAAAGATTATACGTTTTGGAAAAAAAACTAATAGGTTAATCATTAATAATTATAATATTATTATTTTATTTTATTAAATAGAACTGTTCGTGATATTTTTGGAAAATGAGAGATTTTATTTAGGAAAAATAGAAAAGTAAAATTTTAGTTAGAAAATATAAAAAAAGAATATACACTTTAGCTAAAAATGGTAATGTGTTAGTTATTAGCAATTATAACCTTATTATGTTATTTTATTAAATGAAACTGTGTGCGATATTTTTGGAAAATGAGATGTTTTAGTTAGGAAAAATAGAAAAGATATTCTATATAATAATTTTAATATTTTATCTAACAGTTCTCACCGATTTGAACAGAAATATCTAACGGCTATGAATGGAATTACCGGACTACAAAAATTTTCACGACCAGACTACAAAACTTTCAATGATAGTATAGATTAGATGCATTCTAAAAAAAATTATAAGCCTACCGAGAGTTCTCGGAAGTGGAGTCATGTTATTAATGGACCAGAAAAGCTGTGTCCCAACTTCAGAACAAATATCTAAAGATAAAAAGAAAAAAGTGCATTAAGATTACAAATATTTTTTTCTTGCTTCGCTTTCAACTTTTCTTCTACGGGTGCTTATCATCTATGGCCTGGTTTGGTTCATTGTAACCCAAAACTCATAGTGAAATTTGTAGTTACAGCAAAACACAAGAATCTAGTTACCTAGATCATATGTGATCACTCTAAGTTACAGAGTTGTTTATGACTTTTTATTCATTAAATAATTTACAATAGTACATGTATAATCAATACTATTATATAATATACGAAACATTAAAAGTTTGGTCGGTCGGTAAGGTACATTGTGATTTTACTTAATTGTCCTTTCTTAAATTCGTGTTTTTACTTAATTAACCTTACTTATTTATAGAAATATATTATTAAATAATAATATTACCTATTTATAACCAATTACCTTTTTCACCTAAAATACATTATTTTTTTTTATTTTTTCTAACAAATTCCCCTACTTTTTCAAATATATCACGTGCAATTACATTTTTTAACTAAAACATGTTAGTTTTTCTATTTGTTCTTACTAAAATCCCTCATTTTCCAAAAATATCACGAACAAACATTTAGTTATTTATTTTTAAACCTAATATTATAATTATTTTTTAAAAAGTTTACTTATTTTAACATGTCTACTTATTTTTCTTAACAAATGCAATTACTAAAAATATTAAAATATAAATAATCAAATACCTATTTATAACCAATTACCTTTTCGGCTAAAACACATTATAGATTTTTTCTAACAAAGTCCCTCATTTTCTAAATATATCACGGGAAATTGCATTTTTCGATTTACTTTTTCTATTTTTCTCTCTAAAATCCATTCTTTTTCTAAAAATATCACGGACAAACCCTTTCCTTATTTATTTTAAAACGTATTCAAATAATTTAAATTATTAAATTTTAAAATCTCATTTTTCAAAAATATCATGGGCATTTACTTTTTTAAACTAAATATATGTTAATTTTTTTTTTCATACTAAAACCTTTTTTTTTTCAAAAATATAACGAGCAAACCCTTACTTATTTATTTTAAAATCCGTTTTAATGTTTTTAATTAATTAAAAGTATTTAGCTATTTTTACAGGCTTACTTATTTTTTAACAAATACAATAAAAAATTAATAATAAAATAACAATTAATAATCCGTGCATCACACGGGGTTTAAGCTAGTAATTTTATTAAATGTTAAACTATCAAAATATACTTTAAAATCTAAATCGAAAAATATTAAATTTGAATCAAATGTTATACTTTAGTTTTCTTTTGTGTCAACATATATAATGCATTTGTTACATATTTTTTTTTTATAAAAATTGAATAAATTATTTATTTATTTAATTGTTAGATTATACATGTTAGTTATTACTTAAAATTGTTTATAATTTTTTTATATATTATATTTTATTTAAAATGCATTATTAAATTTTGTTTGAACTATTATTTTATTTAATGCAAGTAATAACAAATTTGTGTATTGACACATCTTAACAATCATTTTTTTAAAAGAAAATTTCAATAATATATCTCCTTTATTTCAGTTTTGTTTTTTTCATAAATTTATTTACTATTTTTTAATCTAAATCAATTAATTTATTATTTTACAAAATAATTAAAATATGTAATTTGTGATTACATATTCAAAATCAAACACCCCTGACCTTGGTGAGTGGCATGTCACTCCCCCTGATTTTATTCATCATGTACTCGAAAACGATTATGTTTAATTAATGCAAGTACGATTTGAGTCAAAAAAAAAAAGTTACAGTGTAGTAACTATAAAACCTACCTAACAAACGAGGCCGATATTTGTCGCATAAATTGTCGTAATGATTTGGTTTTATTTTGTTGCGGCAGGTATATTTGGACTTGTTGTATCCGATGATTATTTAATACCGATAAATAATAATGATCATTGTTTCATAGAGAACAATTTTATATAAAGAATCGGGAAGAACCATATATTTTATTATAGAATTTCATAGATAATTTTAAATATTTTTACATAAAATATGTAATTTGATTCTAATATATAATATTAGCATATACAAATTTTATAAAAAAATAACATTTAAAATTTGAATAAAAAACATTGATTTTAAATTTGATTCTGCTACAAAATCATTTTGGATAGATTTTATTCTGCTGTAAAATCATTTTGGACTATTTAACTAATTTTCAATTTTTTTAAAAAAAATAGTTTAATCGCATTTTTTTAATAACTAGATTACTAAGCCGCGCTTCGCAGCGGCATTATAATATATTTGTTAAGAAAAAGAATATTAGAATAAAAATTGTGAAATTAATATCTATAAAATTATTTAAATAATCAAATAAAATATATTATATAATTAAAGCACTTTTTTCTAACAAATTCTACTCATCTTCAAAAAATATCACGGGCAATTACATTTAAATTATAGCATCCCGTGATATTTTTGGAATATTTTCCTGTACTTGAAATAACTTTCAGATTTTTGATGCTGTACACGGAGCTTTCCTCTAAAAGATTTTTGAACCAAGAGACCAGAATCTTCGGGATCGTAGCATGGATCAAATTTTCCTGTCATACAACATGTCTTAGAAACGTTAATAACATCATACAATTTGACAAACTAATAAGTTATAAGTATATTGATTTATTAACCTTTTCATCGATCAAAATCATGTCAAGACTGATCAGTTCTTCAGTATTTGGATGGATTGACAGATTCCCACATTCTACACACTCGTACTCTTATCATCCAGGTATAGCTGTTGTCGTTCAAAGCATCCAACATGGTGTAGGCCATAGTTGTATTGATTGTAAATATGGTTGTAAAAATTTGAAGCTATGTAAAAAAGTTTCGGTGTAGATTTTTTGTTTAAAGATCTATTGTATATTTACTTTCTCTATTAGTATAGATTTTAAATGCAAGAATATTATATTTACGTTCCTCTATTAGTGGAGATTTTAAATGCAAGAATATTGAAATTGTATATTTAGTTTCCTCCATTAGTAAATATTTAAAAGGCAATTGAGATTTGTTCTAGTTTTTGGTATTAATTACTTAATTTTTTATGCAAGACCGATCTAATTTATTAACTTCTTATTTACCAAAACATTCCTGTATTTTCTATTATATTACATAAAAAAGAAAGTTTAGGAGAGCAGTATGTTAAGATAGTAATTTCATTAAAAAATAGTATGAGAATATTTAGATAATAATAGAGGAAAGTTCAAAATAATGTAAGATAATACACTTTTTTTTCTAATTTAGATATTTTGAAGGCAAAAATATTATAATTGAATATTTAGTTTCCTCCATTAGTGATATTTAGTTTTCTCCATCAATAAAGATCTAGTGTATATTTACTTTCTTTATTAGTAGAGATTTTAAATGCAAGAATATTATATTTACGTTCCTCTATTAGTGGAGATTTTAATTGCAAAAAATTTGAAATTGTATATTTAGTTTTCTCCATTAGTAAATATTTAAAAGGCAATTGAGATTTTTTCTAATTTTTGGTATTAATTACTTAATTTTTTATGCAAGACCGATCTAATTTATTAACTGCTTATTTACCAAAACGTTCCTGTATTTTCTATTATATTACATTAAAAAAAAAAAGTTTAGGAGAGCAGTATGTTAAGATACTAATTTCATTAAAAAAATATTATGAGAATTTTTAGATAATAATATAGAAAAATTCAAAATAATGTAAGGTAATACACTTTTTTTCTAATTTAGATATTTTGAAGGCAAAAATATTATAATTGAATATTTAGTTTCTTCCATTAGTGATATTTAGTTTCCTCCATTAGTAAAGATCTATTTTATATTTACTTTCTCCATAGTAGGAATTTTAAATACATTTTTTTTTTCTAATTTAGATATTTTGAAGGCAAGAATATTATAATTGAATATTTAGTTTATTCCATTAGTGATATTTAGTTTCCTCAATTAGTAAAGATCTATTTTATATTTACTTTCTCCATTAGTAGGAATTTTAAATGCAAAAATATTATATGTTTCCTTTATTAGTAAGTATTTAAAAGATAATTGAGATTTTTTCGAATTTTAATATTATTAATTCAAAAAATTGAGAAAATTAGAAAAATAGAACGAAGCGATCTAATAAAAAATGTGATAAAAATATGTATTATGAATATTTATATAATGTTTCTCTCCCGTACTCTATATAAAAGTTCTTACGTGTCTACGTATTTTTATTTTTACGTATTGATTAATATGTTCTACATATTTCGTATAATGCCGAAACTTAGATTGTAAATAAAATATTTTGCGAGTTCAACATTGACTTGAAAATATTTCACTTTCATTTTGTTGAAAATATATACTCCTCGTGATATATTAACTAACGTTTTACCCGTGCTACGCAGCGAAAACATTATCTTAAAATTTTTAAATCTTAAAAATTTCAAAAAAATTATAAATATGTTATATAACAGAACTTATATCAATTTTTTACCACATACTTTTACTAAAAATACACATGCATGTATTAATAAATATAAATTATGTTAATAATACAACAGTTGTTACAACTTCAATTCTGAATCTACAAATCTGAAAATATCAATGAAGAGAAACTCTATGATCGAGGCTCTAAGGCACCCCGTACGGGATGGGGGTCGGGAACTGATTTCGAGGTCGGAGGTCGGGTGCGGGGATAACACTCCCCGACCCCGAAGTGATTTGGTTCTCATCCCTAGTTATGTTATTGGTTGATAAGAAAATAGATATTTATAATTAAAAATTAAATATTCAACCGCATAAAATATTGATTGAACAAATATTAAAAATGCTACCATCGTAACAAAATAACATAAAATACGATATTAGAATTTGTTTTAAATGTACCATCAGTTTTTAAATTAATAAGAATGTGGAACGTCCTAACCCATTTTAGAATTATACGTTTTTTTAACTCCATCATCATTGACGTGGATATGCGTTTATTTATTCCCAATTTTGACTCTAGATTATCACAATAAAATTATCATTATTAGTTGAATCATGCACCTGCTTCAAGAGAAACAAAATGGTTGAGTTATTAAGAATGAGAAAGACAAATTTGATGTCGGACAAATATCACAATTAATGATTTGAATTGAAAATTTTATGTTCACCACGTCATAATTAACATTGTATGAGGTGATTTAAATTCTTGTGAGGGTGTTGAAACTCTAGAATTTGAACTAATTTTACCACATTCGAGGCAAAGTATATTGTATTCACTACACCATAGATTGGCTATTGCAACTCACACTGAAAAAATTGCTTTAAAATCGTTGCTATTTAATGACAATGTTAGGTCCTAATAAGTTTGTAGAAGGGGGGTTGAATACAAACTATACCGTTTAATCGAATTTGTTCTTTTAAAGATTTAACAATTTAGAACAAATTAATGCGGAATAAAACTGAAACAATATTCAAGTTAAATATAACTTATATTAAACTTGACGAGTGTTACAATTTGATCACTGATTACAAGGGTTCTTAATAAAACAAACCTAGAATAAATTCGACATGAATTTATCTATTTTTTTAATAAAAGGATCGAATACTAAAAAGTAGTTCGATATAAAATCTAGAGATTATGATCCGCTAGAAAGTCAAAGAAGTACAAGAGAATCACTTCTTATGAATTTAATGTTAAGAACCAAACAAGAATTAATTCTCTGGCATGAAATGAATAGCTTCGACAGTTAAAGAAATAAAGACAGAAGATGGAATGTTGAGTTTCTGTGTCTTTACTTTTGTTCTGTGTGTAATTGATGTAATGTACTGTCTTCAAGTCTTCTCTCTTGTATATAACCCAATGCATTCCTTTTTTGTTTTCAACCCACGTGCAAGCCACTGACAGAATGGAATTTTGCCTTGGAAGACTTGCATGAAAACAATCCTTTTACACTTGGAAGACTTTCGGGAAGACAAGAAATGAATAGGGAAGACAATCGGGAAAACTAGGGTTTACTCTAGGAAGACAATCGGGAAGACTCACTTGTGAGTCTTCCTAGTTTAAAAAACAGAGTCTTCCTAGTTTAAACCTAAGTCTTCCTAGTTCATTTTATTCTAATTTAAATAATTAACTAAATAAATTATGTATTAAATTAATTCTTTATAGAATTAATTTAATAAATAATTTACTTAATAGTATTAATTATTTATAAGAGAATAAATAGAATTAGTTGACTTCTCAATTAATTTCTGAATCACTAAAACTTAGATAAAGAATAAACATATTAGTACGTTGACACTCAATGTACTGTCTGGTTCACGAGTGACTAACGACAATGTATGTTCTTTATATGTTTGACTTTAAGCAGTGATTCACTTCCTTTTCATTCAAGAACTCTGTAACCAGTATCTTTTGCTGTCACCACTTGAAATCTTTGTCACTTTAATAAATCCACTGAGCTTGAATACTTCACTGAGGCTTGATCAACAAATTGATCTTCTTTCAATGTAGAATCACTTCAAGTCTGTAGATGACTTTAATCTTCATTCTTTGACAGATATAATCTTCTGAGATTCTTGTGACATTTGATTTTTATTATTTACTTATTACATCTTAATTAAAGTTGAGTAGAATCCTCGGTGTTTACAAATAGGCCTATACATATGCCTTTCAATCTCCCCCTATTTGTTTGTTAGACAATAACAACCAAATACCTCTAGAGGATAACTCAACTAAAATAAGAAAAGATAAGACTTTTAAGAGCCAAGCAAATAATAAAAAGTTTTGGATTAAATATAACAATTTCCAGATTCAAACAGTAAAGATAAATACAAGATAGATGTTCCTCTAGTCTGAAAAAATGATACATTTACCTATCTTGATTTACCTAGCTCTAAACATATAACATTTACAAATTGAGCTAACTACATCATGTCTTAGTCTCTAATTTCACCTTCTTCAGCTTCTTGCAAGGTGACTAGAAGATCTTTGTCAAGGGCACGATCACTTTCAGAAACCACACCACTTGGCATTACTGGTTGAGTGATGATCTTCTTCAATATGTTCTTCATCTGAGCATACCTTGGAACTTTCTCCACGCAGTAGTCTGAAATCATATCAGCAACTTCAGACTTCTCTACAGTAGTAAACCCAGAAGTTCTCAGAAGATTCTCCAACTTCACCAGTTGCATTATAGTCTGTAGCTTCAAAGAATCAGGATCCAGCCTCACAGTCTTTAAAGTTGTACCTCTATAGATTTTGACTTCATACGGGAAGTGTACAACTTGAGGGCTGGCCTTCATTGCAAAATCTCTCAGTCTGTCATATAGAAGCTCATTCAAGCATGAAGATCTCTTTACCTTACTCATTAGAATCCATAATTCAGAGAGAGATCTTCTTTGTAGGAGGTCAAGAGAAATGGTGAATGACCCTTCAAGAGCACTAGACACATTGATATACAGTTCTTGCCTCACTTGATCAAATGCAGATGTAATCCTCAGGATATCTTCCTTCAATGCCTTCATATATAATGAGTTGTCCGGATTAACAGTTCTGATCTTCTCAAGTAACTTCAGAAAAGTAGCATCATTGTTTGTGCCTCTCTGAGGGATATCAAACATCTCTCTTGCCTTGTCCCACTTGCTTCCTTGCTTCATCCTAACATCCAATCTCCTTTCTTTGACATGAATACTATGAAGACGTTGTTTGTCTTCATGTTCAGCCTTTTGAATTTTTAGCTTCTGAGAAATGATGTCGGAGACCTTGGCATTTTCATCCTCCTTTCTCCTTAAATATGTTTGTTGCTTCTTCAACTCCTTTTGAAACAAAGGGTCAGGTGTATATAATTCAGCTTCATCTTCCCAATCATCAAAGTTGGCTGCCTCTTCAACCTCCTCCTCACCAAAAGCTTCTTCAGGTATGGTCTTCTCCAGATCACCAGATGTGTCAAATTGGAAGTCATCCTGTTCACCATGGTAGTAATAGGCATCATCAAAGACAGTATCCTCCAGTGATTGTTTACCTTTCCCTTTATCTTTTCTAACTCCAGAAACTCCTCCAGCTTCTCTTTCTCCTTTCTTCTCCTTCTCCCCCTTAGTTGAGGAATCCTCTACAGATTGAGCTTTGGAAGCCCTAGGATTCACCTCAGAAGTTCTCCTTATCTCTCATTGTTCTCTCCTTTCTCCTCTATCTCCTCCTTCATTAGCATCATCATCCTCATCTTCATCATCTCCCTCAAAGAATGTTCTTTGTTGTGCTGTAGGTTGATGTGAGTTTTTTTATCATATTGTACAAGTGCTTCATACCTTCATTTAGATGCTCCATTCCTCCTTCTATCCTTGACATCCTTTCTTCATTAAATGTTTGATTTTCATCAGCTGTTTTCAGAATAAAGTCCACCTTGGTAGAAATGGAAGCAATCTCCTTGACACTTTCTGAAATCTGAGCATTTGACGTTGTTAAATAAGAAATGTCTGAAGCCACTAGTACTTGAGATTATTGGATGACATTCAGCTTCGGGAGCAGAGTACTCTAAAAATCCTTCCAGATCATCCGTGACAGTACCCAGCTGATTAGATACAGAGGTGGAAGATTGTGCAACCACTTGTGCTTTGAGAATATCGTTTTCAGCCTGGGTTTCCTGTAACTGTTTCTGTAGAGAAGCTAGTTGGTTCAACAACAAAGCAGTGTTTGTGTCAGTGTGTGCACTCACTTCAATTTCTCTCAGTGGTGTTTCACTCAACTCACGTGCTTGTGTATCACTATGTGTTTGACTCTCATCTCTCACAACTAACTGTCTATCCAAGTTCTGAGCTGATGTACCTGCATAAGAAATCACCCTAGCCCCTTCAAGAGAGGTCAGTGGTGGTGCAATGAGAGTTCGCAAATCCCAATCCCTGGTTGAGTCTGTCAAAATATTTGACATTGTAAACTGAATTGCTTCAGTGACAGACTCACCTGGTTGCCTTTCACTTTCTCCAGTATAAACTGCGAGTGAAAAATCCCTTATGGGAGCCAGAGATGTTCCTTCTGGGAGGGGAGAAAATGATTCTATTATTGGTGGCAAAGAATCAGATTTTCCCTTTGATGCCTATGAAGGCACTTCTACCGTAACTATGGTAGGCACTGTTTCAAAATCAAAAGTAAAGTGCTCTCATTGCATAGTGTCCTGAGAATCATCTATTTGGATATCTTCTCCCATTGTGAGTAATGGGAGAGTGATTGACTCAGTATAGGATGCCATGGCCCGATGGCGAATTTCAATAGATTCATCCTGTTGACAGGATGTCTCCAGAGACTGTTCAGTGGCCATATCAATGTCCATATCCTTTTGAGATGATACAGATGGGCTTACAGATGCCTCCATATAGGTTCTTCTTTTCTTTAAAGGTGGAGACAGAGCTGTGGGAACACTCATTGTATTTACATCACTAAATCTTCTTGAACTGGATTGAACATTTGGCTCAGGTTGTTGGTCAGAAGTGTTTGACTCTGTGTTTGGCTCTATGACCTGGGTCAGAAATTGTGGTTCTAGAATATCTGGGTCAGCCCTAACAACCACTTGGGTTTCAATTATTGTACCAGGAGAAGATCCAGGGTTAGGAATAACTACCTGTAGTGGAACTGGAAGTGGCTCAGGAACTTGTTCACCAAAGATAGGAAGATTAATAAAATTGACTCATCAATGGTGAAACAAGAACAGGAATGTTGAGGAATTTGGATGAGACATCAAGCCTGGTGTAGAATTTAGTATCTGTGGTTGGAGAGGTTTCAAATCTGGTTTCCCTAAACAGTTCTACCTGCTCAGCAGTGAGAAGATGATTAATTATAAGAGTGAGAAAGAGAGGGTACCAACACTTCACTTTCACATGATTATCAGAATCTCTCCTAGAGTGAGCAAGCCTGTTAAGCATTAAGTTCCACAAAATTTCAGCAAAATTTAATCTACGATCAAATACAATAGCATAAGCAATATATTGATTAAGACTGGTAATGCCATGAAAATTTGTTTTTGTGCAATTACCAAATACTCTTGCTATTGTATCAAAGAACAGATCCCATTCCCTTACAAGAAAACTCTTAGGCAATTTAACCATTTGTAAGGGACCCTGATAATGAATATTCACAACGAACTGTGATAACTCATCATCAGTGGGTAAGGGATCAAACATATCCTTTGGAAACTGTAACACATCACAAAATAACTCAAAAGTGACTGTATATTGCTGGTTTAAAATATTGAACGTAAAAGATTTTGAATCTCCAGCAATAACAACACTTGAACATAAAAACCTCAAAGGATCAATTTTAAGAAGTGCAGAGGCACAAATAGCATGACTGACACAAGTATCTCTATTTAAAAATTGAATCCAATGTTTAAAACGTTCCACCTTACACTTTGACGGATCAAAATACCCAACATAATTATTTAAAACAAGTTCAAAATTAGGATCCATTTTAGTAAAACAAGAAATTTTAATTAACTTAAAATAAAATTAGAATTTTAGGGATTTTTAGAATTAATTAAAATTAATTAAAATCCACAAAATCAAAATTTTATCAAACATAACCAAATTTTAAATTTTGATCCTAAACTTTCGAACTAAAAACTTTGAACTCAAAAAAAATGAAAGGGTAATTGATTTCTAAACACACAAACACAGTTCCTAAATCACATAAACTACTTTGATCAGAAAAACACAAGAAATCCTTAGCAAACTCAAGAACACTTAAGTCGAAATAAATAAATAAAAAAAATGAAAATTTGGACAGCAATTCGACTCAAAAGCTTGATTTTGAAAGATCAGTGAGTTTTGCTAAGTAAGAACTTGAGCAACAAAGAAAATGATCAATGATTTCTGCACAGAATTGAGAGAATACGAAACATGGGAAATTTGAAGAACAAAAAAAACTGTTAAGGAAATGGATAGAGTGCAATGTATGTACTGTGTATATATTAGAATAAAAACTGTAAAAAAGAAAAGGATTTGAACGGTTTTTATTTTAAAATTGTACTAGGAAGACAATCGGGAAGACTTAGGATAGTCTTCCCGGTAGTCTTCCTAATACAACTTAGAAAGACTTCCGAAAAATTAATTAAAATATTTACAGAAAAATGCAAAAAAGTAATAAAAATGCATGAAAAATATATAAAAGTCTAGAAAAATTCACAGAAAATTCCATAAATCCTAGAAAAATATGCAGAAAAATATTGAAGTGCATAAAATTAATATAAACTTGCAGAATAATTTAAACAACAATATTTACAATCTGAAAAGCACCTAAATAATTCTAAATAAATATATTTTCAATAAAAATACATTTCTCCACTTAAAAAATATGAGAAAAAATATTTTTAAAGAAAATAAAATATTCAGAAATATTTAAATTTACAAGCATGTAATATTAAATGAGAATTGGCAATAAATATCATTTAGATGACAAGAGGAAATGAATTTTTGAAAGAACAAACATGACAGAGATATTGTTAATCACTAAGACTGTTCAACATACCCAATTTACCAACTAACCTGGTAAATGTGGATTCGTCAACAGATTTAGTGAATATATCTGCAGTTTGTTCTTCTGTGGGTACAAAGTGTAACTTTACAGTTCCATTCATGACATGCTCTCTGATAAAATGATACCTGATATCAATGTGCTTCGTTCTCGAGTGTTGAACATGGTTGTTGGAGATTGCTATGGCACTTGTATTATCACACAAAATGTGAATTTTGTCTAATGCAAAGCCATAGTCCTTCAATTGATTCCTTATCCATAAGATCTGAGCACATCAGCTTCCAGACTTACTGTTGTTCAAATTGATTGAGTTCATCTTGCATAGCAATCACCCAATCTAGATCAGTTAGTGCTTCCTCAGTCTTCTTTGGCTCCATTTCAGATAGAAACCCTGAATAATGACATTCATTCTGAGTAGCACTTCTAGTTCTAACTCCAACACCTGGATCACCAATGATCAGCTCAAAAGGATGAGCTCTATTCCATATAGTCTGTCTTGGAAGATTTGATCTTGATGATTCGCCTTGAAATTCATTGTGGTGTTGTGACTGACTAGTAGATCCTTCATTTCCTCCCCCTGAGTTGTTGCTTGATTGCCTTGATGATTCTTCTCCAGTGTTGGTGGTATCTCCATTGTTACCAATGTTTCCACCACCACCACCAGGATTATTATCATCATTGTTATTGTCATTACCAACAACATTCTCAGGTGGAGCTTCATCATATGAATCTGAGTCTGGCATGTTATCAAACTTCAGTTTCTCAGATGAGTCTTCTGTTTGGATACTAGGGAGTTTAGTGTCATCAAATGTTACATTGACACTTTCTTTCACATGGTGACCATCAATCAAGTACACCCTGTAAGATCTTCTAGAATAACCAATAAAAATAGCTTCTTGTGCCTTAGCCTCAAACTTGCCAAGTTTCACATTGTCATCCTTAAGCACAAAGCATTTTGCTCCAAATACATGAAAGTATTTGAGAGTTGGTTTCTTGTTGTTCATGATCTCATAAGGTGTCTTCATTAAATCCTTGTTGATTAAAGTTCGATTCTGAGTATAACAAGCAGTGTTCACAGCTTCAGCCCAAAAGTACATTGGAAGTCTTGATTCACTTAACATAGTCCTAGCAGCTTCAATCAATGTACGATTCTTCCTTTCCACCACTCCATTCTGTTGAGGAGTTCTAGGGGCAGAATACTGTCTTGGTATTCCTTTATCAGCACAAAAGTCATTTAGGACTGCATTCTTGAATTCAGTTCCATTATCTGACCTTATAGCTCTAACAGGGAATCTCGAATCCAGCTCAATCAACTTTATATGATCAATCACCATCTGTGGGGTCTCATCCTTGGAATGTAGGAATAAAACCCAAGTATATTTGGAATAGTCATCAACAATCACAAGTGCATACTGTTTCTTTGACATGGACATCACACTAACTGGACCAAACAAATCCATGTGCAGTAGCTGAAGTGGTTCAGTTATTGATGATGTGTCAGTGCCCTTGTGAGAAGCTTTCTTTGACTTTCCTTTCTGACAAGCCTCACACAGTCCTTCCTGTGTAAATTCCATCTGAGGCAAACCTCTAACCAATTCCCTCTTGACTAAAGAGTTCATGGTTTTGAAGTTAAGGTGAGACATCTTCTTGTGCCATAGCCAACTTTCATCTGATGAAGTTTTAGCATAAAAACAAGTTACTTCATCTTTGGATCCAGAGTGCAGATCAGCTATGAACAAGTCACCTTTCCTTACTCCTTGAAGAGCATGCTTTCCATTCTTCTTGTGAAGGATCTGACATCTATCTTTCTCAAAGGAAACAACATATCCTCTGTCACAGAAATGACTGATGCTGAGAAGATTGAACTTCAGACCTTCCACAATAGATACATCTTGAATGATAACATTTCCAAACTTCAAACATCCATATCCTCTGGTAATACCCTTGCTGTTATCTCCAAAGGTAACTCCTGGGCCAGCTTTCTCAACCACATTTGATAGCAGGGATCTATCTCCAGTCATATGCCTTGAACAGCCACTGTCAAGAACCCACATAACACGGTTTACATGTTCCACACCCTGCAGTATCAAATTGATTAGACCTTCTCCGGAACCCAAACTTGATTGGGTCCGGCATACTTAATGAACTGGCCTTTGTCAGGCAAAACAACATCTTTAACCTTAACTACATAAACCTCTTTCACAAAAGAGTGTTTCCATGTATAGCTAGTCTTAACACATTTCTGAGTAGGCTTAGGGATAAATGGATCCACTCTAGTCTTTGGAGGACTAGTAGTATTAGATCTAACATGCTTCTTATTATTAACATGTTGACGTGGAGCAGTCTTATTATCAAATACATGCTTACTATTAAAATAAGCATACATAACATTGAAAGCACAAGACATGCAATTAACCACACCACATGCTTATGAGAAAGATTAATAGCAGGCATGTCAGTTTTACAGTTGTTTTGATCCACTTTATGAATATCTGACTTAGTATTCGTTGCAGAAACAACTTTGACTGGTTTGTCAGACTAACACTTTTTGGACTGAGCAAGTTCAAAATCAAGATCCTCAATACGTATCTCCTCTTCAATGATGATAGAGTATTCATTCAGAGGTCCTGCTTGGGACTCTCTAAAGAAAGGTTTATCAATACCCTTAATCACATCTGGTATACCCCTTTCTTAAGCACTGACTCGATTAGGGGTATTTATGCTTAATTCACCAATAGACTCATTATAGTCATACCCTATTCCTACAGTATGACCAATACTTTGTTTATTGATGATTTCTTTAGCAGTCTTACAAGAGTTATAGTAAGCATTAGCCTTGACCTTAAGTTCACTAATCTGATTCTTAAGAATGGTTTCCAGTTAAATATAACATTTAACCCTATTCTCAAGAAATGTTATTTTCTTAGTTAGTTCATCCTGATTAACATGCACAAGTTTTAATTCTTTTCCTTTTCAAGGGTTGTGTTCAAAAGAATTATTCTATCATTTTCTCTACGTGCACAAGAAACAGTAGTACTAAGATGATAGATCATTTCAGTATCAGTAAACTTTACCTCTGACATGTATGTTGATGAAGTGTTTGCCTCATTAGCCATTAAAGCAAGGTTTCCAATTTCACCTGCTTCTTCATCACTATCAGTATCATCCCAACTCTTTCCTTCAGCAACATAAGCTTTCCCAATCTTATTCTTCTTGCTAGAATCAAATGAGTTCCTTCTCACTTGCTTTGGCTTTTTACATTCAGTAGCAAAGTGACCCAACTCATTACAATTGTAGCACCTGATTGTGCTTCTTTCCACAGTTCCAGTTTTATAGCCACCCTTTGTGCTATTTGTAGATGAGGAACCACCTCTCTGAAACCTGGACTTGAACTTAAGATTGGGATTCCTTCTGAATCTGAACTTGCCAAACTTCCTCACTATCATTGCCAAATCACCATCCTCCAGATGATCAAGTTCTTCCAAAGAATAAAAGTCACCACCAGATTGATCAATGGATGTTAAACCAAATTCAGCATCAATAACATCCACTTTAGCACTGGAAGGTTGAATAACCTTTACTTCCAGTTTCTGTGGGACTTCTGTTGTCAATGCAGTAGAAGTACCAACTATCTTTCCAGTTTCATATATCTCCTTCTGTTGAATCTGTTCCAGCTCATAGGTTTTCAGAACACCATAGAGTCTTTCCAGAGAAATCTCTCCAAGATCTCTTGCTTCTCTGATTGCAGATATTCTGTGCTCCAGATGAATTGGAAGTGTCAGGAGGAACTTCTTGTTAATCTCCTTGATAGTGTAGTGCTTCTCATTGAGGTTCAGATCATTGATTAATTTGTTGTATCTCTCAAAAACCTCAGAGATACCTTCACCAGGGTTTGATCTGAAATGCTCATATGAAGAGGTGAAAATTTCGAGCTTATTCTCTCTTACTTCCTCTGTCCCCTCATTGATTATCTCTATTGTGTCCCAAATGTGTTTAGTAGTAGCACAGTTTAGGACATGATTATGCATGATAGGATCAAGACAATCAACCAGTATCAACTGTAGACAGGCATCCAGTGTAGCATCCTCTTTCTCATCAGGAGTGAAGTCCTTGGGATCCTTAGGAGACATCCTAGCAGCTCTAGTGACAACATCATTCTCTATCTGCTCTTCCTCCACTATCATAGGAACTTTAGGACCATTCTTCAGCACTCCTAGATATTTAACATTAGCAACTTGAAGAAACAGGAGCATTTTCTTCTTCCACATAGGATAATGATCCTTGCTGAACATGGGGATTTTGACAGTACCAACTTTCTGAGTAGTAGACATTTTTGAGATTTTTGAAGAATTAAAAATTTCAGAGTTTAAGAAAAAATCTCAAAACAATTGGATCTTTGATTAGCATATCAATCAAAAGGCTCTGATGCCAATTGTTAGGTCCAGATAAGTTTGTAGAAGGGGGGTTGAATACAAACTATACTGTTTAATCGAATTTTGTCCTTTTAAAGATTTAAAAATTTAGAACAAATTAATGCGGAATAAAACTGAAACAATATTCAAGTTAAATATAACTTATATTAAACTTGACGAGTGTTACAATTTGATCACTGATTACAAGGGTTCTTAATAAAACAAACCTAGAATAAATTCGACATGAATTTATCTATTTTTTTAATAAAAGGATCGAATACTAAAAAGTAGTTCGATATAAAATCTAGAGATTATGATCCGCTAGAAAGTCAAAGCAGTACAAGAGAATCACTTCTTATGAATTTAATGTTAAGAACCAAACAAGAATTAATTCTCTGGCATGAAATGAATAGCTTCGACAGTTAAAGAAATAAAGACAGAAGATGGAATGTTGAGTTTCTGTGTCTTTACTTTTGTTCTGTATGTAAGTGATGTAATGTACTGTCTTCAAGTCTTCTGTCTTGTATATAAACCAATGCATTCCTTTTTGTTCAACCCACGTGCAAGCCACTGACAGAATGGAATTTTGCCTTGGAAGACTTGCATGAAAACAATCCTTTTACACTTGGAAGACTTTCGGGAAGACAAGAAATGAATAGGGAAGACAATCGGGAAAACTAGGGTTTACTCTAGGAAGACAATCGGGAAGACTCACTTGTGAGTCTTCCTAGTTTAAAAAACAGAGTCTTCCTAGTTTAAACCTAAGTCTTCCTAGTTCATTTTTATTCTAATTTAAATAATTAACTAAATTAATTATGTATTAAATTAATTCTTTACATAATTAATTTAATAAATAATTTACTTAATAGTATTAATTCTTTATAAGAGAATAAATAGAATTAGTTGACTTCTCAATTAATTTCTGAATCACTAAAACTTAGATAAATAATAAACATATTAGTACGTTGACACTCAGTGTACTGTCTGGTTCACGAGTGACTAACGACAATGTCTGTTCTTTATCTGTTTGACTTTAAGCGGTGATTCACTTCCTTTTCATTCAAGAACTCTGTAACCAGTATCTTTTGTTGTCACCACTTGAAATCTTTGTCACTTTAATAAATCCACTGAGCTTGAATACTTCACCGAGGCTTGATCAACAAATTGATCTTCTTTCAATGTAGAATCACTTCAAGTCTATAGATGACTTTAATCTTCATTCTTTGACAGATATAATCTTCTGAGATTCTTGTGACATTTGATTTTTATTATTTACTTATTACATCTTAATTAAAGTTGAGTAAAATCCTCGGTGTTTACAAATAGGCCTATACGTATGCCTTTCAGACAAGTTTTGATAAGTTTACAAGTATTGCAATGCTTTTTAAAATCGTTACAATTGGATTTCAGTTACGCAAAAATTATATTATATTGCAATGAATATATATAAGCGTTACAATAACTTCAAAAAAAATTGGGGTAAAGTTTTGGCGGGCTGACTAAAAAAAATAAGCGGGCTGCTAAAGAAAGAAGCGGGCTTTCCAATTTCTTTTACTCGGGATTTCTAACTCAACATTTGAATAAAACATTTGAATCAAAAAAAAACACAACACACAGACATAACACACACAAACGTAGAGACAAACGAGCGAGAGAGAAGGCGACAAAGAAAAGATTGAAGATCGAAGATTCAAGCTCGAACACTCAAGCTCAAAAAAGGTATCTTCTTTCCCCAAATCGATTTTAAATTCGATTTTAGATGTATGAATTAGGGTTTTCTTGTTAATTTGTGCTTTTTTAAATCGATTTTAGATGTATCAATTAGGGTTAATTTGTTAATTACGGTTACATTGAGATTTTGTTTAAGTCAATTTTTATAATTAGGGGTTTTCGATTTTAATTGTTTAATTTTTGTGTTAGTTTTGTGTTTAAGGGTATAGATGTAGGGATATGTGTGTATATTCGCGAAAGATATTGAAATATGTATGTATGTATGCAGTGAAATTATGTATTGCTAGTTTAAATAGATTTTGCACTTAGTTTCTTTAAGCACATCTTTTTAATTGTCCCATGCTTGAATTTTGTGAAAGTGCACGTATACATACAGTCATATATACCTGCAATATAAAGAATGTATAGATTTTTCACTTAGTCGTTTGTGTTTGTGTTATATGCTCTGTTTTTAACTTATATTTACTGCAATATTGTAAGGATCTTTTTATGTACAACAATTTTAACTTATATTGGATGTCAACATGATGACTTTGATATTGTATCAAGATACTTAATGTAGACTCTGTAAGCATTAATAGAAATTCTTTCGGCATTTTTACTGGCTATTACTTTGGAATAATTCCTTGCATTTGACATATGATGTGAAACATTGTATTACAGGTCTGTTGAAAATAATAATTTGAATGGTTCGATTTCTGCTAGTATATGGAAGAACAACTTCTTCAAGATAACATCAAGACTTACATTGTAAGACATGAAAGCAAAAATTTGCACGCCTCCTTGAAATGATTGAGTTAAATTTAGGATTATATATTACAGTATGTTCGTTCTCTTTAAGCAACCCTTTTTTTTCAATTTTGTTTTTTCCGGAATGCAGTGATCTTCTGAACAATTCGCTGGTAAATGTCTCAGGAGTTCTCAGTCCTCTAGCAAAAGTTACTCTGAGGTTTGTCTCTTTCTTCTTTTACTCACATTTAGATACTCCACTCTGGTGGTTTGTCCAACGCTTTACTTAACACATAGCACATATTTCTTAGGCTACATGGCAATCCTATCTGCAACATCGTAGATAAAAAAATATAAGCCAATTCTGCACACCTGAAGTCGGAGAAAATTATATTGACATCTCAAAAAATTCAAGCCCTATTTGCTATAATCAATCATGTCATGTTGACAATTTTTTTGAATATGTCTGTGACACTCCTGTTTCATATTTTTGTGCATCACCTCTTCGAATTGGATACAGGCTGAAGAGCCCTAGTTTCTCTGATTTTCTGCCATATGAAGATTCATCTAAGATGTACAAGTGAGATTTTGCATATAAAACACATTCTCACCTCTTGGAGTCTCTCCCAATGACTTGTTTGGACCTTATGAGCTTCTCAATTTCAGTCTGCAAGGACTGTATGCAGATGGTAAGAATTTAAATCTTTCAAGACTTAGGAACTCTGCATATGAAATACTGGCAAAACTACTTCTACACTCGATAGACCAGATGAGATAATATCTGTTTCCAAGGGATTCGAGTACTGGCCTGCAATGTTTCTTTGTTATGGTTTTAGAAATTAATCAGTTGGAATTGGGACTGAAAAAACTACTTTTACACTCGATAGTAATCTTAATAAATTAAAAAATGATTTTCTCAAATAGTACATGACATCAAATATATTAATTTTTTTTTATTTGAAGCTTACTGGAAAAGGTAGTATCAGTCATTCGATGTACAGTTAATATCAATGGAGCACTATCGCATTGTAGTTGATGATATGAACAATTTAAATCCAATAGACTTTGACCTTCTTGTGCAAAATCCTGAGGTATGCAGATTATCCAATGCTTATACTTACCAGATTGTGTTGTATTTGGTTAAATGTCTGGTTGTACTTGTTCGTGATAGAGATATGACATAGTTAAACAATTATGTTGGCATATCTAAAGAATTGTGTCGAGTATTGAATTAAAAAAATATTTGATTCTTCACTATTTTATAACTTATTAGAGTTGTTTATATAGTAATGGATACTCATTAAGAAACAATTTTATTTTTTTGGGCACCTTATGCTGTTGTAGGAATGACCTCTAACATACTAAGGAGACTTAGTGATGCTTAATGTTCTGGTCCATATCTCTTTCAAATTTAATAAATCTAATGCTTTTCTTGAACAGGTCAGAGGAGTCCATTCACTTTGATCCCGTGCTTTCTCCTGAGAGCTCATTGTTTGTATTGAAAAGTAACAAGCAAGGCTGCTAATTACTTGACTCATGTGGTTGATAAGTAACGAGGCCAGTAAATGGGGAATCAACACAACAACAGATAGACAACCAGAGAAAAAGAAGTCTTTAATTATTGGTTCCAAAAGCAAGAGGAATCTCATGCATAATGAAGATGCTAATGAGTTGCAGATCACATCTGATGAGGGCTGATGGAGATGAAGCTACCACATGATAACCTTATATTTAAAATATTTGTTAATAGTTGGTTGGATGCTTTATCCTTTTTCCTAAGTAGTGTAACTAAGTGTATGCGACAAGACTTTGTCGTTTTGCAAACTAATTAAGTGTATGCGACAGTACTTTAATTGTCGCTCTGTCTTGACTTACTTTTAGGATGGTTTCTGTGACGATGTTGTAATAGTCATGGTTCTACTCCTGGAAAGTTGGTAATTAGTAGTTTCTATAAAATGATAATGATTTTGGTTTTTCTTGGGTTTGTGACTTTTATGCTTGGCTTGTTGTATTTTTAAATGGGACCATTCGCCTTTATTTTTATAAATTGTTGCAATTTGGTCCAAATATGTTGCAAATAAATGTTATAGTTAATATAAAATTATTGCAATAAAGATATAAACTGTTGCAATTAGTTTAACAAATTCATTGCAATTGGACTAATATTTGTTACCTTAAAGTGATTTGTTTTCCAACCATTTGCTGCTGCAATGATTTCTAAACGTTGCTGAAGATTATAAAACGTTGCTACATGCCTTTATTGCAATGATTTTTAACGTTGCTGTAGGGAGTTGAAATCGTTGCTAAATGGCTTTATTGCAACATGGGCGGATACAACAGTGAACTTTTGCACATTCGTTGCAATAAAATCTAATACAACAGACATAGGCCTTAAGGCAATATATTTGTGTTGTTGCAATATGCGATCTATGGTGTAGTGATTGATATGTACTAACTTTCAATCATTCAAAGATATAGTGAATGTCTGAAATTTTCCTATAATGATTTTTAATTTTCCAGGATACTGGTTTTCATTTTCTTCTTATGATGAAATGAAGGTTTTAAATTCATTAGAATAAATTTTAAACTTACATTAATATGTTATACTTTTAGGATTTTGTATTTAGTATGTCATTACCTTTGACCGCAAAGGTACTCGTCAATATTTGATGATATTGACCGCATCATTTCACAATCTTTGAAGTACTTAACTTCAATTAATAATATAGATGGGTACCTTAAACCGA
Source organism: Heracleum sosnowskyi (assembly GCA_030848705.1). NCBI lineage: Eukaryota > Viridiplantae > Streptophyta > Magnoliopsida > Apiales > Apiaceae > Heracleum > Heracleum sosnowskyi. The sequence continues at coordinate 20,479,396 of CM061237.1, forward strand.
AACTAATTATATATAATTATGGTAAAGAGGATAAAAAGAATTTTTATTTCGAAGAATTTGATTTATTAAACATGATGCCTCTTATTCGGGTTTGAGATGATTTTACCACATTTGCATTTATATGTATAGCTAATGATACAGAGTTCCCTGAATTAGATCTTCAACACTGCAAACTCATAAATGATATATCGCATCCATCTGCATTAAATAATGAAGAATTGATGAGTCTAATGACTACACCGAATTGATAACGAAATAAAAAAGAAGTAATGTACTGGTTTACTATCTAAACTTCAGAGATCCATAATATGCTTATATAGAATAAATTATCAAGCTAATTTGAAGATAATTCGAATTTATATTGCTAATATTATTTTAAAACGGCCTGAAAAACAGTTTAGTTGACCCCACATGTAATTTGTGTAAGATAGGTTTAAATTATTTTTAAATCGGTAAATTGAATTTTAAATACTTCGTCAACATATTTTGTACTAAATACTTCTTTTACTTTTAAATTTTAATTTTGTTTAAATTTAAAATAATTATACTTACGAAGATGATGTGTTCATTTAAGTATGACTTTAAAAATTACATGTGAATTAAAATAATTCAAAATTTTAAATTTAATTAAATCTATATAGTCTATTATTTTAAATCGACGTAAAATACGGCCTAGCTACTAATCAAATGAGACAAATTTAAAATAGTTATATATTGATAAATTGAGGTAGATATTTTATTAAAATTATTTTTCCACTTTTAAAATTTTAACATTTATTTAAAGCATACAATAATGTAACTATTAATCTATATAATTAATGTAATATGCATATAAATAAATGAATAAGAAATAGTTATTAAAATTATGTATTATAAATTTTATACTTGAAATTGAATTATTAATATCGTGTTTAATGTAAAATAGCAATCAAATTTTTTGATTAATAAATATTTATGAAACTTTAATTATAAATGTGATAATATAATTGTGAATAATTTTAAATAAAAATTGATTTATCAACAAATATTGTTTTTGACAAAAACAAATATGTAATACATGAATATTTTAAATCAAGTAATTACTGAATTTAATTTAATATTGTCAACTAATCATGATTATTAAAATAAGATGAGAATGATAAATAAGAAAAACAAATATGTAATATGTTTGGTCTAAAATTTAGGAGTGATTTTTTATTGTTCTTAAAATAATTAATATTTTCTGATTGATGAAGTATATAATATCTAGACTCAAGTATTATAATAAAGGAATACAATAATTTTATACAAAAAAGATTCACAAAATAAAATCAACCATTTCAAGTATCTATTAATATAAAGTAACATTTTCTTTAATTGTTTTCAACATAATCCATTAAGATCGAATTTTTTAATTACAATAAATAATATATTATATAATTAGCCTCACATTTATGAAAAAATATGAAATTTCAACATTTAACAATTAAATAAACAAAAACATAAATCAATACTATTATATAATAGACGAAACATTAAAAGTTTGGTTGGTCGGTATGGTACGTTGTGATTTTACATAATTGCCCTTAACTATATTTCATATTTTTATTTAATTAACCTTACTTATTTATAGAAATTTATTATTAAATAATAATATTACCAATTTATAACCAAATTACCTTTTTTCTCTAAAATACATTATTTTTTCTAACAAATTCCCCTACTTTTTCAAACATGGCAATTACCTTTTTTAACTACAACATGTTAGTTTTTCTATTTTTTCTTACTAAAACCCCTCATTTTCTAAAAATATCACGGACAAACCTTTAGTTATTTATTTTTAAATCTATAATATTATAATTATTTTTTTAAAAGTTTACCTATTTTAACATGTCTACTTATCAATACTATTATATAATAGACGAAACATTAAAAGTTTGGTTGGTCGTTATGGTACGTTGTGATTTTACTTAATTGCCCTTAATTAACTGTACTTCGTGGTTTTACTTAATTAACATTACTTATTTATAGAAATATATTATTAAATAATAATATTACCTATTTATAACCAATTACCTTTTTCACTTAAAATACATTATTTTTTCTAACAAATTCTCCTACGTACTCTTTCAAATATATCACGGGAAATTACCTTTTTTAACTAAAACATGTTTGTTTTTTCTATTTTTCTTTACAAAAACCCCTCCTTTTCCAAAAATATCACGGACAAACTTTTAGTTATTTATTTTTAAACCTATTTTAATATTATAATTATTTTTTAAAAAGTTTACCTATTTTAACATGTCTACTTATTTTTCTTAACAAATGCAATTACTAAAAATATTAAAATATAAATATACGAGTTTTTTGAAATAAAAAAAAGAAATAATAAAATACCTATTTATAACAAAATATCTTTTCAGCTAAAACACATTATTTATTTTTTCTAACAAAGTCCATCCTTTTCTAAATATATCACGGAAAATTGCCTTTTACAATTTAATTTTTCTATTTTTCTCACTAAAATCCATTCTTTTTCTAAAAATATCACAGGAAGCCCTTTACTTATTTATTTTAAAATGTATTTAAATACTTTCAATTATTAAATTTTAAAACCTCATTTTCCAAAAATATCACGGACATTTACCTTTTTAAACTAAATATATGTTACATTTTTTATTTTTTCTTACTAAAACCTTTCATTTTCCAAAAATATAACGGGCAAACTCATACTTATTTATTTTAAAATCTGTTTTAATGTTTTTAATTAATTAAAAGTGTTTAACTATTTTAACATGTCTACTTATTTTTTGCACAATTACAATTAATAAAACTTTAAAAAAATAATAATAAAATAACAATTAACAATCCGTGCATCGCACGGGTTTTAAGCTAGTTATAGATTAAAGTTGTAAAAGTTATAAATTTACTCAAAATATTTCATCATTAAGTGTTAGATCATAGATTGGTATTTGAAATTCATCTATAAAATAGATGATTATTTATTGAACGCATAGTTCAACAAATGATCGTAATCTCGAAGTATATAAATATAATAATATATTATATTATAATTAAAAATAAAATAATTTTAATTGATACCCATATTCTTGAAATAGAAAAATATAATAGTGAACGGATTAAAATTTTTAATATAATCAATTAACATAGGATTTTTTTACTTTACATTAAATAATAGAAAACTACCACCACATCTATGTGTAAAAACCTTAAATTACAACCTTTAACAATAAAAAAATCAAAAATATAAATTATTGATTAAAATCGTAAAAACTATACATATACTCTTAGTGCTTCCTTACTCAGTGTGTTGGGTTATTGGGTGGTATTAGAAGTTTGTCTGTAAAATAGATGATTTTATATTAAATAGATAATACAGTTAATGATTAAAATCTCGAAGTATATAATTATCATAAATGATTTAAATTCTAATAAAAAATTAAATAATTTTAATTGACAATCAAATTCTTGAAATATATAAATATAATAGTCAATAGATTTAAATTCTAATTAAAAACAAGATAATTTTTGAATTTTGATTGGCTATTGCGCTGCATGGATAGTCTAACCACTTTTAGTTAATAAAATTATATGGGTAAAGTTTTAATGGATTTAAATTCTAATTAAAACCAAAATAATTATTGAATATTGATTAATTAATCAATTTGTATGGGTAGTCTAACCACCCCTAGTTAATAAAATTATATGAGAAAAGTTTTAATAGATTTAAATTTTAATTAAAATTAAATTAAATTTTGAATTTTGATTGGTTAATTGTATTATATGGATAGTCTAACTACGATTGGTTGATAAAATTATATGAGAAAAGTTTTTTGGCTTTTGTGATTGGTCTAAAATTTAGTATTAACATCTGTCTGGTTAACCGATTAATAAAATTATATGAGGAAAGTTTCAATGAATTTAAATTCTAGTTTAAAAATATATGAGAAAAGTTTTTAGACTCTTGTAATTGGTCTAAAATTTAAGATGGACTAACCCTTGGTTAATAAAATTAAATGAGGAAAGTTTTAATGGATTTAAATTCTAATTAAAAAATATTTTTTTAATTTTGTTTGGTTAATCGCGGCGTATTGACATCTGATCGGTTCTAAAATAATTCAAAATTTTCTGATTGATTAATTGATTATGTGATAGACTCAAATAGCTATTATAATAAAAGAAAATTATTCTTCCGAGTAGAATTAACTTCTTATATATAATAAGCGTAAGAGAGATCTTATCCAAAACTTTGGTCGTATACTACCAAAAGTATATGATCCGTTGGATTATACAACTATAAATATTCAAATAGATGAGGACCGTTAGATATAATATTAAAAATTGTATTTGATTAATAATAGGATAGTATTTAAATACTAAAAGGTGTATTTTGATAATTTAACCCAATTATAAATAGGTTTTCTATATTGAATAGAAATCTTTATGTAAAAAATCGTAATTATATTTTCTCTTTATTTTATGGATAGTTCCAGTTAGATAATAATTATTAAACCATCATTAAATTAAAGATAATTTTGTTAGCTTCGCGTGGGTTGTAAAATTGTTAAAATCTGTTGTCTAAAACTCAAGATAGAGCCCAAACAGTAAAGTGATTATCTAAATTTTAATATTTTTTTTTAATTTAAACCAATTATAAATAAGTTTTCTATATTGAATAGAAATCTTTATGTAAAAAATCGTAATTATCTTTTCTCTTTAGTTTATGGATAGTTCCGATTAGATAATAATTATTAAACCATCATTAAATTAAAAATAATTTTGTTATCTTCGCGTGGGCCGTAAAATTGTTAAAATCTGTTGTCTAAAACTCAAGATAGAGCCCAAACAATAAAGTGATTATCCAAATTTTAATAATTTTTTATTATTGTAGCACCAATTTAATTTTTTTCCTAATTATTTTAAATTTATAAATTCTATGTTTAATTCAATGTTTAATTCTTTTAAAATCAATTTAAGAAAAAATTAAAATCGATCTGGTCCGTGTACGACCACTATACGACCAAATTAATTATTAAAGTTAGATCTTAAATAGATAGATAAGAATTGTTAGATCTAATATTAAAAAGTGTATCTGATTAATAATATAATTATATTTAAATACTAAAAAGTGTATTTTGATAATTTAAAATTTAAAATAAATGAAAATTAATAAAGTGTATCTAAAATACACTATTAGATCTTAACTAGATAAATTAAAATCGTTTGATCAAATATTAAAAAAGTGTATTTTATTTATAATAGGATTATATTTAAATTCTAAAAAGTGTATTTTGATAATTTAAACCAAATATACCAAATATAAATAAGTTTTCTATATTGAATAGAATTCTCCATGTAAAAAATTCGTGACTTTCTTCCATGGACAATTCCAGTTAGATAAAAATTGTTAAACCATCTTTTAATTAAAAATAATTTAATTATCTTCACGTGGGGTGTAAAATCGTCAAAATCTGATTTTTAAAACACAAGATAAAGCCCAAATCAGTAAAGTGAGTATTTAAATTCTAATAATGATTATTATGTCATCATTATTTTAACGCCAATTTAATTACTTTTTTCTAACTATTTTAAATTTAGAAATCTATGTTCAAAAATTAAAATCAATCTAAGAAAAATTCAAATCAATAAAGAATATAATAATACGAGGATAAAATTTTATAAAATTGTGCCTATTTTTTATTCTATTTTATTAAGTTATAGATCATAGCTAATCAAATATAATTTATTATTAAATAATAAATTATACGCAAATGGTGATTTTGTTTTATAAGCACTCATAGAGACCTAATTTCATTGTTAGTAGGACTATATTCATATTAAAAAAAACCGTAGCTACAGAACATACCTAACTTTTTTAACCTATATACATTGTAAATTATTAAATTCGAAATTTTAAAAGTTTGTTAATCAATTCTGAAAAATCGTACTTTACAAAAAATATTATCAAATAACCTATGTCTGAAAGAAAAAAAATGAAAAAAAAATCTTTTTTTTTTCAAAAAAAAACCTTTAAATTTTAATATGTTGTTGATAGATTCAAATCTTAGATCATTCTACATGATAATTTTACTGTTATATGTAATGTTTCTCAACAATTTAATTTGAAAGATCCAACGATTATGAATTGAGTGATCAAACAAAGCGACCACACTTATAAGAAAACTTTCATTATTTAGTCTTTACTATAATAACATAGATATTTACGGATATACTATAAAAAAAAATGAATTTTATACAGAATTTTGATCGTCACGGTGTACTACTTTAAAAGAAGAACTATTACAAAAAAATATATTTTTTAATTGATAATTTATTTTCTCAAAAGTTCAAAGTTCCCGCATCATTAACATATTACAAACAAAAGTATATTATATTTTATCAATAAATATTTAAAAAAATTAAAAATTAAAAAAATGATAAATATTAAGAAAAATTAATGATGTTATCCCGGTAGTTTGGTCCTAAATACCGCAAAAACATTCTCAACCGTTAGATCCAATACTTTTAAAAATAGATGATCAAGATTATATCATATAAAAAGAAATTATTATCTAAAAATGATATAAGTTAAAAGATATTATATTAGGATTGGATTTTCTAAAAAGTTAAAACATAAAAATAGTTGTAATTAAATAAGGAAACCCATTTATAACCAAAATAATAAAAATCGTTTAATCTTAAATAGATAGGCGAAAACCGTTAGATTTAACATTAAAACATGTATTTGGTTAATAAAGGTTATTCTAATAATCTAAACTACATATAAGTTAAGTAGATTTCCTAAATCGAATAGAATTCTCAACATTAAATTTCGTCACTTTATTCTCCTTTTAGTTTTAGAATAGTTTTTAATTGAAAAAAAAAACTATTAAACCACAACTAAATTAAAGATTATTTTGTGAATTTCATGTGAACCGTAAAATTGGCCAAATCTAACTTTTATAACTCAATATAAACAAATATTAAATTGAGCGTGTAAAATGTAATAAATATCAAATTTTTAACTATAATTTTTTTTTTGGCTAAATTTTTTTTAACAATAATTTAATCATGTAAACTAATAATTTTTAAATATTAAAATATTCATAAATAAATATAATTATAAATATTAAAAAAACAATTGTGTGTTGCATCGTAATAAAAATATAATTATAAACAGAATAATTATAAATAAAATTTAAGTAACCGTGCATCGAACAAGCTATATAAAGCTAGTAACAAATAAAACAAACAAGAACGAAAAATCCACATGAGGAAGATACTACTAGAGAGTACTGGTGATGATATTTCATATAAAAGGATAAATCGATGTAATCAGAATCTTTTGCTTTAGTTAAAAATATGATCAGTTGACGTGTAGAAAAAGCAAAAGATATTTTCTATTTTGAAAACATGAACAAATAGTTAAACAAGAAAAATGCTAAGAAAACATAAAAAAAAATTCATAAAAGTGTTCATAATATTACGTATTACTTTATAATTGGTTAATTTAATAAATAATAATAATAACTCGTATATATTCATATGTATCCTCTAATCAAAACACTTAATTTATTAATATAAAGATTTTTATGATTTTTTTTTATAATTCCCTAATATTACTCGTTAAATAAACACAAAATCCAAATAATTAAAATGGCAAGTTGGCAACTACCACATAAATCACGTGGAAACGTGTAATCATGGATGCTAACCGACAATGATTGATTCTCAGAGGAGCTGCCTAGACCCGGCAATTTTCGACACGACACGAAAACACGACACGAAACGACACGAAAATTTAGTGTTTGGGTTTCCATTTTTAGTACACGAAACGAAAGTACACGAACACGAAAGTACACGACCGAGATTTAGTGTCGGGTTTGGGTTTACCCTTCAAGTACACGACACGACACGAAGTACACGAAATAAATAAATTAATTAAATAAATAAATTAATATATATATATATGTAATATTTTTTAACATAATATAAAACTTTATGTTAAATTTTATGACATACGTTTAATTCACAAATATGAAGACTTGAAGTAGTTTTATTTGAACTTTGAAGATGTATAATGTATGGTGACATGAACTGTTAAAGCATTTCGTGTACAGATTCGTGTTAATTTTGTTTCGTTATCGGTTCGGTTCGTTTCGTTTCGTTTCGTTATCGGTTCGTTTCGTTTCGTTTTGTGTAAACGAAAACTACACAAATAATCTCGTGTCGTTTCATGTTTTTACCGTGTCGTGTTCGTGTCTGGATTTTGGGTACACGAAATTATTTCGTGTCGTTTTCGGGTAAACGTTTCATGTACACGAAACACGAAAGTACATGACACGAAAGTACACGACACGAACGAATTGCCAGGTCTAGAGCTGCCTGATTTTCAATGGAAACACGGTCTGACAATTAGCGATCAAACGGTAATGAATTGAATTACCAATTTTGATATTTTACTTAACGGATTAAATTTATTTTTTTGAATGAAATAATTTGGTAAATAAAATGTTTGAATCAAATATCTACATTTTAAATAGGCAATAACAATCTTCTAATTCAAAAACTGCTATTTCTCTCCTAACTACTCCTATGAAACACCGGAGGATTCATTTAGCCAAAACCCAAATTTAGTCCGACCTACTAGCTTTTTATCAAACTGTTGACTTCAAAATAGGACCTATCTATCAATCAATCAAATCAAATATACGAGTAAACATTAAAATTTTGGTCGGTACATTTTCTATTTTTTGATACATATTTTTTTGTGGTATTTCGTGATTTTACTTAATTAACCTTACTAATATTATTAAATAGTAAGACATATTTATAATCAATTACCCTTTTCACCTCCTTTTTCAAAAATATCACGATTAATTACCTTTTTTTTTTAACTAAAACATGTAATTTTTTCTATTTTTACTTACTAAAACTCATCATTTATCAAAAATATCACGGGTAAATCCTTAATTATTTATTTTAAAACATATTCAAAAATATGTATTTTTAAAATCTATTCTAATGCTTTTTATTTTTTTAAAAATTTACATATTTTAACATGCATATACTTAATTTTTTAGCAAATGCAATTAATTAAATATTATGATGTAAATAATCAAACAACAACTATTAAAAAGCTCTTCCTTTCCCAAAAATATCATGGATAATTATTTTTTTTTAACTAAAACATGTTACCTTTTTTATTCTAACTTAATAAAACCTCTCCTTTTTCAAAAATATCACGGGTAAACTCTTAATTATTTATTTTAAAACCTATTTTTATTTTATTTCTACGTACTAAACCCCCTCATTTTTCAAAAACATCACATGTAAAACCCTTAATTATTTATTTAATTATATTTTTTGGCATCTGTTTGTTGGTACCTATTTTTCAGTACGATACTTTCCTTATTTAATTGTTATAAAAATATTACAATCGGTTACTCATTCCGTTAAAATACAATACTTTTCCTATTTTCTAACAAAATCCTCTCCTTTTCTAAAATAGTCATGGACAATTACCTTTTTCAGCTAAAACATGTTATTTTTTCTATTTTTATTATTAAAATCCCTCATTTTCCAAATATTTCATGGGCAAACCCTTACTTATTTATTTTAAAAACATATTTTAATATTTTTAATTGACAATTATTTTTTTCAACTAAAACATGTTACTTTTTTTCTTACTAAAACCCCTATTTTCCCAAAAATATCACGGGAAAACCTTTAGTTTAATATTTTAAAATTCAACAAAAACATGTTATTTTTTCTATTTTTCCTTACCAAAATATCTCATTTTTCAAAATATCACGAGCAAACCGTTACATATTTATTTTAAAATATATTTTAATATTTTTAATCATTTAAAAAAGTTTAACACAACTACTTATTTTTTTAACAAACGCAATGAATAAAATATAAATAATAAAATTAACAATTATTAAAAATAATCCGTGTATCGCACGAGTTTTAAGTTAGTACTATATTATTAAACATAAAACATTAAAGTTTGGTCGGTACGTTATCTGTTTTTTGGTACTTCGTGACTTTACTTAATTACCCTTACTTATGTATAAAAAAATACTATTAACTAATAAGACAAATTTATAATTGATTACCTTTTTCAGCTAAGACACAATACCTTTTATATTTTTTCTAACAAAATCTCCTCCTTTTCCAAAAATATCACAAAAATATCACGGGCAATTACCTTTTTAACTAAAATATGTTACTTTTTCTATTTTTACTTACTAAAACTCCTCTTTTCCCAAAAATATCACTAGTAAACCCTTAATTATTTATTTTAAAACTTATTTTAATTCTATTTTACTTACTAAAACCCCTACTTTTTCAAAAATATCACGGGTAAATCCTTAATTATTCATTTTAAAATCAATTATAATGCTTTTAATTTTCTAAAAAGTTTTATATTTTAACGTGTTTGCTTATTTATTTTTTTAAGAAATGTAATCAATAAAATATTATAATGTAAATAATTAAATAACAACTATTAACAACAATCCGTACATTACACGGGGTTTTAAGCTAGTATATTATTCAACTAAACTAGTAAACTATATTTATGTAAATTACACAGCTATAAATTACAAATATTAATAATAGTTTCAATACAAATTTTAAATCACAATTTACAAAATAAAACATAACTTTACCTTCATTTTCATAAAAATAAAAACCTGTTTTCACAAAGACCTTTCCGCTTTGATAACAACATCAATATATATATACTAGCTTAAAACCCGTGCGATACACGGATTGTTAATTGTTATTTTATTATTAGTTTTTTAATATTTTATTAATTGTAATTGTGCAAAAAATAAGTAGGCATGTTAAAATAGCTAAACACTTTTAATTAATTAAAAAAACACTAAAACAAATTTTAAAATAAATAAGTATGGGTTTGCCCGTTATATTTTTGAAAAATGAGGGGTTTTAGTAAGAAAAAATAAAAAATGTAACATATATTTAGTTTAAAAAGGTAAATGCCCGTGATATTTTTGGAAAATGAGGTTTTAAACTAAATATCACATAGTAAAATAGGTAATATTATTATTTAATGATATATTTTGTTTAAAAAATGTAATTGATTATAAATATGTAATATTATTATTTAATAATATATTTCTATAAATAAGTAAGGTTAATTAAGTAAAAACACGAAGTACAGTTAATTAAGGGTAATTAAGTAAAATCACAACGTACCATACCGACCAACCAAACTTTTAATGTTTCGTCTATTATATAATAGTATTGATATAAAGGAGGATACGCGAGAGGTGAGGTGGCGCCTCTAAAATCGCTCAAATCTAATTTTCTAATTTTATTAGAGTTTTAGAATTTTAAATACTAATAAATAAAAAATGACTTTAACATATTATAAGTAGAATAGAAGTTCGAATTTATAGGTAACGTATAAATAAGAGTTTTATGCTAAGTAGAATAGGTGTTCGAATTTATAGAGTAGAAGATTTCGAATTTATAAGTAATGCAAAGTTCTAAAAAAAATGACTTTAGCATATTAGAAGTAGAATATGTGTTCGAATTTATATAATGAAAGAGTTCGAATTTATCAGAAAGATATATAACTTAAACTTTTGTAAATTTATTTAAAGTAGAAATAACATTCAAATTTACATAGATAAAGGATTCGGAATTATAAAAAAAAGTATATAAAACCTCTAAATTGCAACACTACCGCTAATAGAACGTTATTTGCTTGCATTGTACTTTTTTTGTCATATTTTTTTGTTTTTCTAATGTAATCTTACGATTCTACCTTTTTTTTATTGCCAGGCTTAAGACGATATTTTGATTGAGGAAAGTTGGTAGCTAGCCTTTGATTTCTTCCTGGCAAGTGCTTCTTGATCATCAAAGGTCATATATGTATTAAACATTGGCAAATTAAATGAACCAACAACATATTTAGCTCTGAATGCAGAAAAATTATTGATTGTGGTGACCTCCTCAATTTTTTTTCTACATTTGAAAAGTAATTCACGCTTCTTTTGTTTCTTTTGTATGTGATTATTTATTGTTATGTTGATTTATCTATCTTAACAATATTTTGTAAAATTAATATTAGATTATAATGTGGATCAGTTTTTATTGGATTTTGTTTTACAAATTTTTTACAAGTTTCCTGCCTTTTTAATAGCAAATTTAAGCTTTCAACTTTCAAATCGCAAGGGAGAATCTGTCAATTTTTTCTAAATTTTTTTCTAGAATAGGTGTTCGAATTTATAGAGGAGAAGAGTTCGAATTTTTAAAAAAGACATATTAAAATTTTTATTAGAAGAAGAATAGATTTTCGAATTTATAGAAAAGAAGAATTTGAATCTTAAAGATATATATAATCATGTGCGAGTTTATAAAGCAGAATTGTTGAAACACTTTCTTTGACATAATTTTATTTGCATGCAAGTTACGTTTGCTTTCATAAATTATTCATTTTTTCTTGATTTAATCTTACAGTTCTACTTTTGTTTTGTCAGCCTCGAGTCGATAATTTGGTGGAAGAAAGCAAATGTAATTTTTGTTGATTTCTCTGGTCAAGCTTGATCACCCAAGGTTAGACACGTTACATGTATTCAATATAATAATGTATAATATTAAATTATTTTTGAAAGGTTATTGATATGATTATACGATGATTGCTACATGCCTACATGTAATTACTATCGTATGCAGTATGTTACATATTATTTTCGATTTGTATTTTTTTCTATTAAATTTATTTTCGGCTATACGTTATATAAGTGTATAGGTAATGAGATATCAAGATATCTATTTTTCTAATTTTTCTAGAGGTTGATAATCAATTTTAAACATTAATAAATCAAAATATATTCTTTAGCATATTAGAAATAGAATAGGTGTTCGAATTTATAGAGGAGAATAGTTCGAATTTATAGAGAAGACATATAATTAAAGATCTATTTGAAGTAGAGTAGATGTTCAAATTTATGGAGAATAGTTTGAATTTATAGGTAAGTCATAGAATTAGAAATTTTATTGAAAGTAGAATAAATGTTCAAATTTATTGAGGAGAATAGTTCGAATTTATAAAAAATAGATACAATTAAAAGTTTTATTACTATACAGTAGAGGACATGAGTAGAATTTAAAGTTTTATTGAAAGTTTTCACTGGAGAACGGCTATTAGAGAGTAACAGGTAATTTTTTTAATTTAATTGATAGATGTATTTTTTTCTAACGAGAAACTTACTCATTAGAAAAAGGAGTATGTAAACGTGAAAATTAATATATAACATAAGTATTTAATATATTAAATTTGAGATATTATATTAAAAAGGAATGTCGTTTCACGGGAAGACGGCTTATTAGATAGTACCGAGTAATTTTTGTAATTTAATTGATGGAGTTTAAAAAAAAATTATGACGCCATCGCGAAGCGTGGCTTTTTCAAATAGAATTTATTTTTCTAATTTTTTAGAATTTTTGAATTAAAAGTAGAAAAGGTTTACAGAGTAGAATAGTTCGAATTTATAAGAAATAAATATAATTAAAATGTTCTATTAGAAGTATAATAAGTGTTCGTAACATATAGTTAAAAATTCTATTTAAAGTAAAATAGGAGTGCAAATTTATATATATAAATGTACTATTGCAAGTAGAATATGTGTTTCTAAGATATAGTTAAAAGTTCTATTATAAGTAAAATAGAAATGCGAATTTATATTAACGAGAGAGTGGTTCTTTAGAGATGAGTATGTTAACATAAAATTTAATATATAAGACAAGTATTCAGTATGTTAAAATTGAGATTTCGATCTTATCTTAACAAGGAAAACATATTTAACGGGAGGACGATTTATTAGAGAAGAATGAGTAATTGTTATAGTTTTGTTGATATTTTTTTTAAAAAAAATTATAACACCGCCGCGAAGCGCGGTTTTTTCAACTAGTTGTAATAAAAAAATGAACCGTCAACTAAAATAAAATATTAAAGTGGACTAAAAACCTACATACTATTGAATAGGAGCTGTGAAGTAGTAGGACTGTAGGTAATAGTAACATTAAACGCATTGACGGTGATATTTATTTAAGGGAAATTGTAAAGCGAAAATCAGATTTGACTTGTCTGTACATTAATGGATAATTGATTGAACTACAGTGCATGAATTCAATGAATAAGGTGCTTTATTTAACTTTCGTGTCTCTCTCAGTCCAGCTTCGTTCAGATGGAACCACCGTACCACCTACAAATATAACGACAGCGAAGAAGTCGCTCGGTTATGAAATTTACGACATCTTAACTGAAATTAGTTTTTGGGAAGTTCGTATGTTGAAAAAATAATATGATCCTTAACATTTAGGAGGATACAGAATTAGGATTACAAAATAGCCGGGTCTTAAATAAATTATCACTAATTTTTTGAGGTTAGTCGGGGCTGAAAGCAAATTCTCTATTAATTTTTAATTAAAAATCATGATTTTATAAAAAGTTTGTTATTATGACTTTCAGTCTAATCGGGATTTCAGCCTAGGTTGTCTTACACTTGGTTCCGCCCTTGTTAACATCTTGATGTTTTAGAACAACTGCTTAGGTTCGACTACTGTAACCCCCAATATTCTCATTTATTGAAAATATCAGATTGTATTTTTGATGGGCCCAAAAAAGGATGAAATCTCCACCTAATATTTGAAAACTTGAATAAGGTTAAAATATGATCATGATAAGGCTTATGGCTTACTCTAATACATTGAGATTTTTAGAACGGTATAAATTATATATTTAAATAAATAACTTTGAATTTACATAATTTTGAAGTTGAAATTTGAAAATTAGTTTTAAAGCACAAATTCGGTGAATAAGTGAAATTAGTAACGGTCCTAACGGATTACGCATTTCTTTGTTGACGGAATCGAATTTGGCACAAGCTCATTAAAATTAAAAAAAAAATCTAGTTTGGTTTTGAAATCGACCGTGCCTTATATAAATGCAACTTACTCCTACATAAAAGAAACAAAAATAATAGTAACAAAAGAAAGACGTGAAGCTTCTTACTAATATCAAAGCTGTCCCAACGTCCCCTGCCGCCTCAGGTTAAGCCCCCCCACTCTGATTTTTCTCATCCTCTTCTGCATGTCTTTTCTAATCATTTTTTCCTACAAATATGTTTGATATTAGTATCTCATTTTGTGATTCATCGTCGACATTTCCTTGTCATTCTTTTAACATTGTTAGTTATAATTTACACGCAGTTACGGATCCAGGATTTTAAGTGAGCGTGAGCGAAAATAGAACAAGGATGTTGTTATGTATGTATGAATGAGGCTTTTAACAATTTTAGATGAATATATCTATATTGTACAGTAGTAGCAAGCAAAAATGTTCGAGATTCAGCTAAGTTAATAAATTGTACAGAGTTTGAGTTCCAATTCAGGACTAGTTATGCATTGTTGCGACCAACAAAAAGATGTAGTCTGAAAAAATGTGAAGGAGAAAGTCTCAAGTGTCTGCCATATCTGATAAGGCAAATGCCATATCGATATCGTGATAAAGTTAATTTCTCTAACTTCCATCGTAGAATGATCAGTTAACTATTAAACAACACAAGTTCCTACCTTAAGTAGTAGTTTAATGTATGAGAAATGAGCAGGCAGAGAGGTGTTAGGTTTGCTGAGGTATTATGATGTGCCCATTCTTAGTAATTTAGTGGTAGTAACTAGTAATGTCTACTGATAACATCAATGTGCGGTTGTAGCATACTTGTATATCATTTTAGTACTTTTCTTTAATGGGAGCTGGTCCCTAGCAATCGTTTGCTAGGGATGATATTCACAACAAACGATTTCTGAACCCTTGGATGGATGATTCAACGGCTGTGATTTAAAAAAAAAATTAACCATACCGCAGAAACGGGGTAATTACTTTTTTGCCCCTCTTCCCGTACTACAGAAAGTTTCCGCGGTACCTCCCTTTTCTTCACCATACAACACAACAGTTAGCAAAAGCGCAGACAAATATACACACAACAATGATATAGCCGCCATCACCACCCACCTCCATCGTTCACTGACAGTCAACCTTCGCCGCCGCAACTTCACCACCTTCCACCATCATCTCCGACCACACCCAACCACACCACCCAAATCGTTGTTGTGTTTAGGTTGTGAATATATTTGTTCTGTTGGTGTGTTGTATGGTGAAGAAAAGGGATGTACCGCGGAAACTTTCTGCGGTACGGGAGGAGGGGCAAAAAAGTAATTACCCCGTACCGCGGAAAATTTCTGCGGTATGGTCAATTTTTTTTTAAATCACAGCCGTTGAATCATCCATGGAAGGATCCAGAAGTCGTTTGTTGTGAATATTGCCCCTAGCAATTTTCTAGGGACCAGGCTCCTTCTTTAATTCCTTAGAAATGAAACTTCTTTATCTTCTTTCTTATTTTAAGATTTCTTTTTTTTTCCATCTGTATTATATGTTTGTGATCCCCCTATGGCAATAAAAATCTATTTAGTAAGGTTTGATAGCTATATTTTTGTCTTTGTAGTTTACTAGTTGAATTTGGTTGTCAAGTTGGGGGGTACTGATGTATTGGTTAGGCAATGTGTAGTTTGTTTTTACGCCTATTTTATCTTGTACATTCTTCGTTTAATTAAGATGATTATAAAATATCCTATTGTAGAGTTGTAGCAAATAAGTACTAGTCCTTACACTCTTCATTACTGTGCTTCTTGATGAAAAGAACTTGTATTCTGTGATGATTATAGAGCACTGGGTTTAATAGAATACACGGTAATTTGAGTGTAGCCATTGGTACAACTTTGTCACAAAATTGTTTATTTCGCAGGGATTTTTAGGACGCGAAGAACTTTGTTTGATAGTCTATTATTAGTGAATTTTGTTATCTATCAAGTGATTTCCAGTGGTTGACAAAGTTGTTATTTTTCAAATTAGCCCCTTGTCCCTCCTGCGTTCTGAATGTGGCCAGCTTAATGGGCTGCTTTTCATCAAAGACAACGAAATATACACCTGGTTACGAGGAGCCAACCGTTCTTGCCTCTGAAACATCTTGTGAGTATTTGCTATCTTTAACTACTTGTTTTACTTTATGTTTATAGTTTAGAGTAAATGTTGTTTATGCTCTCTTAAACTTTCAGTAGTCCTTTCCAAACTAAAGTACTAGAGACACCCATATCGAGTATGTATACAAGATGTCTAGATTGATGATTCTTAATTATCTGACCCAAGTGGAATTCAAGCTCTATTTCATAAGTATTATTAGCAAAGCTCATTGCATTGCACGGAATCAAGTTTTGTTTAATGGATGCAGTGATCATGTGATCTCAGTTATGTAGGGCACCATTTATTTGTTCCCCGGGGAATCATAGGCTACTTTTTTTGGCCAATGAGTTCAAACCACGAAGCTCAGGATCACACACCTACGTATTTAAAGAACATTCGACTGTGTATGCAGTTAATTTAATATGCTGTTATCTCCCATGTTCTCCTGCAGTCAAAGGAGCTTTAACATATGCAGTTAGGTCCATCCATAAGATCATGCTTCAACAATTAAATTAATTATTATTAATTATTAAGTAAAGTATTCTGTGCATGCAGTTACAGTTAGTGAAGTAGAGGCTCTGTACGAGCTATTCAAAAAACTAAGCAGTTCCATTATTGACGATGGACTCATTCACAAGGTATGTTCATCTGATAGCGAATGAAGCTGCCAGTTATATTTTAGACATATAGAGAAATATTATTTAACCTTGCAAGTCTTGTTTCTTGTTATGTAAAATATGATTTGGTTATGTTTGAATTTTATATAATTACTTGGCAAAAGAAATTAAAAAAGATTTTCGTCTTGGCTGTAGGAAGAGCTACAGTTTGCATTATTCAGGAACAGAAACACGAAGAATCTCTTTGCTGACAGGGTATGTTATTTAAATGATTTTTTTTTTGTCTTTTTAGGCCATGATATTGATCTGTTTGTTTTAGTCAAAATTTGTATAATATGCTATGGCTAGTGAGTTGGTGAGTGCATCAGTTACCCCAATTCTGAGTATTTTAACCTTGGACTAATTCTTAAGACAACGCTCTGGCATGGACAAGAACAAAGAAAACTTTAATGTTACTCGGTACTTAGACAGGTATATGTTATGCAGATATTTGACTTGTTTGATGTAAAACGCAATGGAGTTATAGAATTTGGAGAGTTCGTCCGATCATTGAGCATCTTTCATCCAGATGCCCCATTATCTGACAAAATTGATTGTAAGATTGACTTTCTCAGGGAATTTATTTATTGTTTTAATGAAGATTCTCCCCATGAAGTATTGGGTTTTGCTAGTTTCAACTTCTGATTTGTGGAAATTGTTCTGCAGTTGCATTTAGACTATACGATCTGAGGCAGACGGGTTATATTGAGAGAGAAGAGGCAAGTATTACAAGCACTTCAGATTTGTTTCTTTGTGCCCTCATTTAGGTAGGAAACCTAATGTAGTGTAGTTGACAAAACCTTGAAAATTACAGACCGTGGAGGAATAAATTTTGTGTGCTTTGTTGTTCTTAGATAATGAACATATGGTTTTTCGTGCATACCGTAACTCTGTGGATGTTGCTCATTTTTACTGTTTTCTCCAAAAATTGTTTGCTTGTAGTACCCTTCATTCTTTCCCTGATGTATTTAAGCTTTTGTTGTGTACTAGTTGAAGGAGATGGTAGTGGCACTCTTGCATGAATCAGATCTGATACTTTCAGAGGATTATATCGAATTGATTGTGGATAAGGTGAAATCTACTCTACTTTTCCACATGCACTTCTATGCTCCCTAATTCTAATCACTGACTAGTTAGTGGTCCTTGAAACAGACATATACTGATGCAGATACAAAAGGTGATGGAAGAATTGATCAAGAAGAATGGAAGGAATTTGTATGGAAAAATCCTTCTTTGATAAAGAACATGACCCTACCATATTTGAAGTGAGTACAAATATCCTTATCACGAGTCATAAACTAAAATGTCATGGTTCTATGCGTAACATAACCTTGTTATCATTTTCAGGGATATAACTCTGGCTTTTCCCAGTTTTGTCCTAAAGTCGGAAGTTGAGGATTCTGAAATGTAGACTGGTGGCCACAGTGATTCTTAATCTCACTTAATGAGTTAATGTCACATGCTAGAAGGCTGAAATTTTCACAGAAACCATTATCCAGGGATCAGTTTCAACAGTTTAGGAGCTTGTTGGAGTTGCTCTCTAAGGTGACTATTTTTGGGACTACATGTAATCTTTTGCAGAATTTTTCTTTCTGTGCGTGGTTTCCTGAAGTACAGTAGTTTAGTTGACAGAAGGTTCATCAGTACAAGTTATGGTTTCGGTACATATTCCGGTGGAATCACAGCAAGAGCCCAAGAGGGTTTCTGATTCCTATTGTAATGTAGTTAATAGTCTGATGTAGTTGTTTTGAATAATTGTTGAGCATTACAAAGAATAATATAATTTTTTCACGAGGGTAACTATACTATAATATGCAAAACATAAATTGGAAAATTGCTCTAATTTATATACCAGCTACACAGGGAGAGGTCACAGTTAGTACTACATGATACAAATTATTACACAAAATGAACAGGATTTGAACCATTTTTCTTAGCATTTGCAATTTCGGAAAGGGTCGATTCCATATGCAGCTTATATGTCATCTGGGGTACATAATGAACAGGATTTGAACCATTTTTCTTGATCTGCAGTATTTATGTTCCATTTTCCACCATCATATGAGATGGAACATCGAATGTCAATCTCGTGCATTTATTTTTCTCCAGCAGGATATTTATTCCATGACAGGTAAGCTGGATCTCCTATAGGCCTGCATTAGGAACAATTCATGCCTTAACTTCGACATACATGGCGACGAATCTCCTTCACAGAAATATGCAGATGATGCATATTATGTTGCGTAAATAAGCTAGAATGCAGTTACACTCTCAAAGTTAAAAATCACAGAGTTGATGCTCACTGTGTAACAAGCTTTTTCTTCGATTTTTAGTTCAGATTACCAAGTTTGTCAGTGTAAGCTACAGAACCAGGAATTTACACATTGAGCACCAATTATGACTAGTTCGGTTAAAAAGGTGTTGTGTACTGACCTTGGCTTCATCAAATACAAAAGAGTAAAGAATGCTGCAACAAACAAACTGATTCCTCCTAGAATAATGTATGCTCTGCCAATGAAGCTATTTTTCCCACCCAGCCACGTAGTTGTTGAAAGAACAAGCACCTTTTCGCCGTCATATTTGTAGGTGTTGTAGTTGTTTTCTATTGTAACAGTTACAACGTCATTCACTTCAAGATCAACCGCGATCTTACCATAAAGCTTTCTGAAGGTAGGAAGTGCAGCAGTTCGCATCCAAACGATAAGATCATCTTGTTCACTCAACTGTTCCATTTGAGCATAAACATTTTTAGAGATCGAAACCAAAGTTAAGCTTGTGAACAAGCTACAAGTGATGGAGTAAACACAAGTATCATCATTTTTAATGGGAAAACAAGGACTAGTGTACTTACAGGTACACTATCTTTCAGTTTTCCTCCGCCAATGCCTAAACTTCCTCCACTCTGAAAATTTTTAGGATAAACTTGAGACCCGAATTTATAATCTTTATCGCTTTTCCAAGCTATGTCTTTTTTGTCTATTTCTAGAGCTTTGTCTTTCAAAGAAAATTTGTATGTGTCATTGAACAAGCTCCAAGCAATGAGGCCACAAGGAATAATTGGATTTGATGAATTTAATATCGGATCACACCCTGTTTGTTCATTTGCTTTTGAAGTGTCGCTTAATTGTAAATCATTCCTGCTTTTGACATAACTGAAGAGAAAATAAACACGAGTGAGATACTGTCATCAAGTCTAGTCATATTTTGGAAGTATTTCATGATAGTACTAATGACACCAATACGCATCCAGATACAAGTTAG
This sequence comes from Heracleum sosnowskyi, assembly GCA_030848705.1. Lineage (NCBI taxonomy): Eukaryota > Viridiplantae > Streptophyta > Magnoliopsida > Apiales > Apiaceae > Heracleum > Heracleum sosnowskyi. Next base: position 20,500,369 of record CM061237.1, read on the forward strand.
ACAGAAAAAACACTACTCATACAGTCATACATTATGTGATAAGAAAGAGAACCAAACACAAACATCACTATTAGGATGAAATAAGCCAGGTACAAAAAATTTGTCCACAGCTTCTTTCGGAAAATTCTATTCAACTGCCAATCAGATCACAAGTATATACATGAAATGACTGGAATCGCGACAAGCAGTTACTAAGGATTCATACATGGCACATACAATTTTGCTCCATATCTATCTGCTCTGTTTGATTAAGGAACACCACATACATAAGTAAAAAGGTTACTGGTATACTGGCCCTCAAAGTATGCATGTAAGGTTGATCAAATAATAGACCTTAAAGTCCATAATAAGGAACAACAGAGAAACTGTTACGATCAATCAAATCAAGAAACAAGTTGTGTAAATAATGAAATATATATTGGGCTGGCATTAAGAAAGTATTCTACCTAAGTTTTACCATCTTTATTCCTCGGAAATATGTTTCTAGCTAGTTCCAGGAAAGTAACTTAAATAGGTGGTGTATAACATCAGTGCAAGTACAGATTCTATGTTTCTGTAGTGTTAATACAAGATAGATGCTGGTTCTACAAACCACATTTTCTATAAACATGAGCAAACTGTATACTAGGCAATCAAAGTCTGAAAGTAACAGCAGGCGTTCCCTCATTGTGAATATCTTTCTTAATCCCAAACTACGAAAAAGGACTAGATCCTTTCATCTGATTAGCAACATAACAGGACATACCGACGGTGATTTTGAAAGTACTTGTCCAACTGATAATAGACATAAATGGGATTTTTCATTTTCTTTTTTACCTGAAAAACATAAATCAGGAATTTTAGATGGGGTGTGGGGATGAATCAGTGAGAAAAAATTAGCATGAGGGAATTAACTTACTGTGAAAGTCCTGACACATGTTTTGTTGGTTTTGTCACTTTGAATAAATTCAACAGCTTTATTTTTATCCTCGGAAGGACCGCATTTATCATCATACCGTTCTGAAATTTCCTCCACCTAAATGTCCAATACCGAGCCATTCTCAATACCATTACTTGTCCATAACGGTAAACAGCGCAAACGAAATAATTAAAAATGAATTTCGATATATTACCTGATTTGCTGCAGATAAGGAGACAAGGCCAACAGGGATGAAGATGATGCCGATAAGAACAAAAACTGCAATAATCTGAAGTCACGAGAGAAATTTGTATATGTTAGAGGTAGTCAGCTAGCAGCATGAAATGTAATATTCAGACAGCCAATTAACTCAGTTGTGCAAAACCATACCCATCCTGGGGTTAGAATTGGTTTAAAAGCAGGAAGCTCTTGTTGTGAAAACCTAGAATCTGTAATATGTATCAGATTGTTAGAAACAGCCCTTTAACATCACAAAACGAGAATTCTGAAATGTTCGAATAGATTTATAAATGAATTCAATTCTGTAAGTGGGGAAAAGAAAGGTAGAACACTCAAAACCAAAAAAGTAAACTACATTGAAATGTTTTACTATGCTACTTGCTACATGCATTTTTTTGAAAAATCACAAGAATAAATGTTTTAAAAGCCCTTACAGTGATAGGAGCTAAGTAGCAAGGGACATATAACTACAGGTGGTTCATTAAACTGCATCACTGATTTAACATCTATGTGGAGGTGGATTTGTAAAATCCAGACCAAGGCAGCAAATGTAAATCGAAGTGATTAAGTCTTCCAAAAACGACATGCCTCACCATGCTCGATGATTAAGTGTCTACTTTTTATTTGCTAAGCGATGCTTTCAAACGCCTTAAAACAGGCTCTTTTTTGTTATGTACCAAATATATGCAAACAATGAAGTTGCTCTCTTTATGCCTCCAGACATAACATCCATTTATCTCATTCAACTTTCACCAATGATTTTCCTATACATTGGTGTGCTTCCCTAACAAATTCACATGGTTTTCTACGAAATCGAATTTTTTATACATAGGAAAAAACGATCAAGAAACATTAAAATATCCAAGCAAAACAAAAAATTCAAATGAAAATTACAGTAATAATGGGAGAAGAATCAATAAACTAAAGGAGCAAAAGTGAACATTACATTTGGGTTTCTTCGAACTCGACCTGGAAGAGGAATCAGTAGAGCCTTCAGAACCTGTCATGTTTTGTTCATATATATATATATATGACTATAAGAACCTGGGGAAAACAGAATTTGTGATGTTGATATAGATCAAGAATTGATATCAAACATAATATTACGTGATTAGCAAAATTGAATAGAGATGCATGCATGCATTTAATCTTGATGTTTATAATTAAAGAATGTGTAGGATACCCAGAAATTTGGGATTAGTTTTGAAAAAGCAAAGAAATGAAAATGAGTTTAACGAAATGAATGGTTTGACAACCACAAATCCACTAATCAAGCGCCGTTGTCAAAGTGGCTTACACAAAAGTTGTCATCTTTATTTTTGTCTCTTGCTAAAAATCATTATTAGTATTCTTGTAATTTAAGAATGCAAATTTTGTTACAAGAAAATATATTGCCTCGATTTGATGATCTACGTCGAATTGATCAACATATATTTGGTTTATTGAACATATATTTGTTTTACGCTTAAATTATGCTAAACTAGCTTAAAACCGTGTGATTCACGGATTGTTATTAATAATAACTATTAATTTGCATTTGCTAAAAAAATAAGTAGGCTTGTTAAACTTTTTTAAATAATTAAAAGTATTAAAATAGATTTTAAAATAAATTAATAACTGTTTACCCGTGATATTTTTAGAAAAAGAGGGGTATTAGTATGAAAAATAGAAAAAATAACATGTTTTAGCTGAAAAGGTAAGTGTCCGTAATTAAAAGTATTTAAATAGGTTTCAAAATAAATAAGTAAGGATTTTTCCGGGATATTTTTGGAAAATGAGGGGTTTTACTAAAGAAAAATAGAAAGAGTAACATGTTTTAGTTGAAAAAGGTAATTGCTGGTGATTTGTTTAGAAAAATAGAAGATTTTGTTAGAAAAAATAGAAAAGTTAATGTATTTTAGTGTAAAGATAGTTGGTTATAAAAATGTTATTATTTAATAATAATATTTTTAGAAAATGAAAACATAGAAAAAATGTAACACGTTTCAGCTGAAAAAGTGCTCATAATTAAAAGTATTAAAATAGATTTTAAAATAAATAAGTAAGGGTTGTCCGTGATATTTTTGAAAAATGAGGGGTTTTACTAAGGAAAAATAGAAAAAAATAACATGTTTTAGTTGAAAGATAATTGTCCGTGATTTTTTTAGAAAAAAGAGCGAAATTGTTAGAAAAATAGAAAAAGTAATGTATTTTAGATGAAAATGTAATTAGTTATAAATAATGTTGTTATTTAATAAAAAAAATTAAATAAGTAAGGGTAATTAAGTAAAATCACAAAGTATCAACCGAACGAACAAACTTTTAATGTTTCGTCTATCTATTATAAGATAGTTAAAAAATTTTAAATAATTAAAAGTATTAAATAGGTTGTAAGGGTTTGCGCGTGATATTTTTGGAAAAGGAGAGATTTTAGTAAGGAAAAATAGAAAAAAAATCAGTTGAAAAAGGTAATTGTTCGTGATTTTTTTTAGAAAATGAGGAGATTTTGATTAAAAAAAATATTGTATTTTAGGTGAAAATGTGATTGGTTATAAATATTGTTATTTTTTAATAATATCTTTTTAAAAATAAGTAAGGATAATTAAGTAATATCACTTGGTACCGACCAACCAAAATTTTAATGTTTCGTCTATTATAAGATAATATAAATATAGATAATATAGATTAATTGTATTTGTTGAAAAATTAAGTAGACATGTTAAAATAGGTAAACTTTTTTAAATAATTGAAAATATTAAAATAGGTTTTAAAATAAATAATTAAGGGCTACCTGTGATATTTTTGGAAAAAAGAGGGATTTTAGTAAGGTAAAATAGAAAAAGTAACATGTTTTAGTTGAAAAAGGTAATTTCCCTTAATATTTTCATAACCCGTGCGGTGTACGAATTGTTTTAAATAGTTGTTATTTGATTATTTATGTTATAATATTTTATTGATTGTATTTGTTTAAAAAAGTAGGCATGTTAAAATAGGTAAACTTTTTAAAAAATCAAAATTTGTTAAAGAAAATAAGTAGTAGGTAAACTGTTTAAAAAATTAAAAGTATAAAAATAGATTTTAAAATAATATTATTATTTAATAATATTTTTTATAGATAATTAAGGATAATTAAGTAAAATCAAGAAGTATCAAAAAATAGGTACCACCAAACTTTTAATGTTTCGTCTTTTATAGTATAATATAGATAGTATTGATAGTATAGATAAATAGATATATTTATAATATTATTATTTTATGCTACTAAATGAAATAACCCATGATATTTTTGAGGTTTTAGTTAGGAAAAATATTAGTTAGAAAATATAAAAAAGAATATACGTTTTGGAGAAATATTTATTTTATTAAATAAAACTGTTCGTGATATTTTTGGAAAATAAGAGGTTTTATTTAGAAAAAATAGAAAATTAGAAATTTTAGTTAGAAAATATAAAAAAGAATATACACTTTGGCTAAAAATGGTAATATGTTAGTTATTAGCATTGTTGTAAAAAGCGGGAATCGGAGTTAATCGGTGAAGGCACCGTCCAGGGATTAATCGGGTAATCGGATCATTAATCAGAATAAATTTAATAATATTTTTTATATACAATTATAAAATTGTTTCGTTATTTCAACTAAACATATGTTATTATCATATATTTATGCAAATATGTTAAAAATGTTATATAATTGTAATAAATAAAATTTTGAAGGTTTAACTTTTCAATTAGAGATCAATTTAAGAGGAAAACTTAAGAGAATTTACGATTTAGGCATCTAAAATTATAATTATATGTACAAAAATAATGTTTTTCCTATTGTTTAATCAAGTTTCTACCTTTTAATTTTTTTTTTAGTTTTAACTATTTTTTACTATTTTTAATATTTAGCCCGATTTTTTACCGATTAATCCGATTTTTGACCGATTCAGCCGATTTTTGACCGTTTTTATGAAAAAACGATTAATTGACCTATTTTCGCTTAATCAGTTCGGTGGCCCGTCGTCTAGCGATTAATCCCGATTAATCGCCGACTTTTAGAACACTGGTTATTAGCAATTATAATCTTATTATGTTATTTTATTAAATGAAACTACGTGCGATATTTTTGGAAAATGAGATTTTTTAGTTAGGAAAAATAGAAAAGATATTTTATCTAACGGTTCCCATCGATTTGATCAGAAATATCTAACAGTTATGAATGGAGTGACCAGACTACAAAAACTTTCAGGGATCAGACTACAAAACTTTCAATATTTCGTATTTAATATAATAGTATAGATTACACATATGAAATCCTATCTTCTTTTCCTAATTTTGAAAAAAATATATTATAATTATCATATTTTAGATAGGTGTATAAATTTATTTATTTTTCAATTTATTTATTTAGGTATTCAATTGAAACTCGAACCCGAACTGAAACACGAAAAAACTCAACAGATGGAGTTTGGATTTGCATTTTACATATGCGAACGCGAACCGATCCGAAATATAACGGACCGGGTTCGGATTTTAAGAAATCTGAACCGATCCGACCCAATTGTCATCCTTCATTTTTGCTTGGTACAGGAAAGAGAAAATATATAATAATAATTTTTTAAAATTATTTGTCATTTGCAACTAATATATAAAGGTACTTAAATTGTTAAAAGAAAATTAGTAATATAAATTTAATTCTCATTTCGATCTTATAAAGTGCTAATTAAAAGAGCTCGAATTTATTCAAATATATTTTCACATATTTATCAAATAAAATAAATAAGGATATTTACTAAAAATATCACTTTTTAAAGTTTTTTTTACGATTTTACCATTTTTTCAAAATATTTGAAAATATATCTTTTATTTTAAAATATTTTACAAAAATACCAACTTTTAAAAAATACTAGTTTACTAAGCCGCGCTTCGCAGCGGCCTTATAATAATTTCTCTAAAAAAATTAAAAACATTCTACAAAAATTCTTTTCAAATGAAATAAATAATTATATTTATAACATAAAGTTTCTTTTGGATTTTTCGTGTTGTATCGAGCATTCACGAAAATTGTGAATAAATATAGAAAAAGACAATTATTTAATATATTCATTATTTAACTATTATGTTGAATATTATTATATTAATTACCATTTTTTAAATCTAAATTCCAACTTATATTTTAAAATACATAATACAATATCAATATTTAATTCTAGTATATAATACGCTACTCCTAATGAATCGCCCTCCCTTTAAAGATTTTTCCTCCCAATAAGCCTATTTCTCGTTATTACCAAATTTAATATATAACACATTAATCTACTATATAAATTACATGATTTTGAAATTTGTTTTGTATTCTTGACGTATAATACAACAGTTACAAAAACTTATCTTTATAACCTTAAAGATAAATTTTTAAAATTTTCTTTTTAAGGAATTTTGGACCATAACCTACATTCAATAACGATGAGATAAACTACACAAAAAGAGACAATATATATGTCACTTTTATCAAAATATAAAAACTAAATTAAATTACGTATAATCTCAACCAGAGATTCGTGTGAATGAGAATTGATATGTACAAAACGTTATGGTACATACATCCACTTTCTTAATTCGATAATACAACTAACGTCATCAAATTCATCTTCTTTGTAGTAGAACAGAACTTTTGCAAATATTCTAAAATCAATAAACAATACAAATATTTGTTAAAGTAGAACATAAATTAAGTCTTCAACTAATATGACATCACTTTTCTATGTATCTTATATTTAGAGCTTGTGCACCTTTGATATTTAAATTAAAATAATACATTATACTCAGATTAACTGGACGGTTGGGCTCCCTCCATGACTTCTTTCTCGCTGTTGTATATGTACTGGTACATATGAATAACAGAAAAACTACCAAACATGTCACTAACAACTTACAATCTTGGAGAACTATTTATGCAAAGATAAACCAAACATGTCACTAACATGGATATTAATATTAGACCAAAAACAAAAACACGATGAAGCTAATTAACAACACATACATACATGAAAAGAAAATATATTTTTTTGGCTTTAGGGTGTGTATATTTAGTTTACTTCGTTAGTAAATATCTTAAAGGTAAGAATAATTATATTTAGTTTCCTATTTTAGTAAAGATTTGGAAGGCAATTGAGATATTGTCTAACAAAAAAATTTAGGAAAATATTAAAATTGTATATTTAGTTTCCTTCATTTATAAAGATTTTAAAGCCAATTGATATATTTTAGTTTCCTCCATTAGTCAATATTTTAAAGATAATTGAGATATTCTATTTTAAAGGCAAGAATATTTATCTTTAGTTTTCTCCTTTAGTAAAGATTTCGAAGACAATTGAGATATTGTCTAACAAAAAAGTTTAGAAAAATATTAAAATTGTATATTTAGTTTTCCAATTAATTTATTTTAGTTTCATCATTTAGTGAATATTTTAAAGGCAAATGAGATATTCTATTTTAAAGGAAATAAAATTTATATCTAGTTTCTTCGTTTAGTAAATATTTGGAAGACAATTGAGGTATTGTCTAACAAAAAAATTTAGAAAAATATTAAAATTGTATATTTAGTTTTCTACATTAATAAAGATTTTAAAGTCATTGATATATTTTAGTTTCCTCCATTAGTGAATATTTTAAAGGCAATTGAGATATTTTCGAATTTTTGATTTTAAATCTAAATTATTAAAAAAAGTGTATTACCTTACATTATTTTAAACTTTCCTCTATTATTATCTAAATATTCTCATTATATTTCTTTTCAAATGAAATTAACATCTTAACATTCTTTCTCCTAAACTTTCTTTTTTATGTGATATAATAGAAAATACAGGAACGTTTTGGTAAATAAGAAATTTATAAATTAAATCGGTCTTGCATAAGAAATTAATTAATTAATAATATCTCTAAATTTTCTCAAAATATATTCTACAAAATACGTTTTTAAATAAAATAATATTTCTAATATAAAATTAATTTTTGTTTTGAATTATATATATATATATATATATATATATATAATTTTAGATCGTTTAATCAAAAACTACAATGACTTGATAGAATTTTCTTTGATTTAGAAAATTATTACAACTTCCTTATTATTTTCGAATTTGTAGGACTTGATAAAATTTTCTTTGATTTAGAAAATTATTACAATTCCTTATTACTTCCATTGATCTTCAATTTGAAGATACATCACCGTGCATATTGAATTATTGATCTTGCCCTACAAAACAAAAAAAAAATAAAAATATCAATAAATGAGGCAAGTACATGGAGATAAATTAACATAATTAAAAATCGCATGAGTTCTTGAGAAAGATAATAGTATTGGTGTTCTCGTAACTCATAAAACTTTTATTTCCTATGTATATATAGTTTTTTTTATTATAGAATTTGATTTGATTTTATAGAATTTAATTTAAAAAATTAAATTCAAAATAGAATTGACTTTTATATATCTATTGTCTTTCCTATAAATTCGGATGTAAATAAGGAAATTCAATTTTATTGAATTAAAATTGAGAAGTTCTACAAATAAGATAAATATTTTCTCGATTGAGAGTTTTAAAGATATAATATAATATAAAATTTGATTAGATGTATCATTTTTCGATGACTTATCTTTTATAATTATTTTTTTTCTATCTATATGGAGTTATAAAAGTAAATTCAAATTTCTGGTATAATTTCTCGACGACTTATCTTTTATAAGTATTATTTTTGTTATAAAAGGAAATTTAAATTTCTAGATATTATAAAAGTAAATTCAAAATTCTAATTTAAAATAGAGGAGTTCTAGAAAAATAAAAAAATATGATCCAATATAAATTAGCGGTTATACTTACCTTTTATACAATAAGGAAGTTGTAATAATTTTCTAAATCAAAGAAAGTTTTATCAAGTCCTACAAATTCGAAAATAATAAGGAAGTTGTAATAATTTTCTAAATCAAAGAAAATTCTATCAAGTCCTACAAATTCGAAAATAATAAGGAAGTTGTAATAATTTTCTAAATCAAAGAAAGTTCTATCAAGTCCTACAAATTCGAAAATAATAAGGTAGTTGTAATTATTAAAATTAAAAAGTGTGAAAAATTGAGAAAATTAGAAAACTAGAACGGAGCGATTCTAGAGGCGCCACCTCACCGCCCTCATCTTCTCCTTTATATAAGTATATTGATTTACAAAATACATTATGCAACCAAATGCAACGTGTCGGTAGAATTTAGTTGATTTTGGTGGATTGTGAAAATTTTAAAATTGAATTTACATATACTAGCCTATAACCCGTGCAAGGCACGGGCCTTAAAAAATAATAAACTAAAAAATTTAATGTGAACGAAAAATATTAAAATAAAATTAAAAATTAATATGATAAATTATAAAAAGAGACACTTAAATATTAATTGGAACGTTAAAAAAATATTAAAAAATACAGATGAGACTGATGAAGATTAATGAGGCATTATTAATATTATTTTATAATAAAATAATATTAATAATAAGGACAGATAGAAAATCTAACATGTTTAATTAAAAAAAGTAATTTCCCGTGATATTTTTAGAAGTGTTTTAATTATATTAATTGTATTTATTAAAAAAATACGTTGACATGTTAAAATAAATAAGTTTTTTTAATGAGGACAAATAGGAAAGCTAACATGTTTTAATTAAAAAAAAGTAACTAACTATAATATTTTTAGATGTGTTTTAATTATATTAATTGTATTTGTTAAAAAAATACGTTCACTTGTTAAAATATGTAAGATTTTTTAAATAATTAAAAGTTTTAAAATAAGTTTTAAAATATATAAGTAATGGTTGCCCTTGATATTTGTGAAAAAAAAAGATTTTAGTGATGATATGGTTGGAAAAGTAATTATAGAAATATAATTTACAAATCAATGGAAAGGCCGATATTTAAGGCCCGACACCCTAATTATTCATTAATTTCGTAATTAATGAATAGGGAAAATATACAGCTCATAAAAAGAGTCCAAAATATGGTAAATTCATCAAAGAAGGATCCAGAATCCCAATTAAAGGCAATTAATGAGTCATAGCCTTTATCAACAAGGAAACGAATTCTCCAGCAAGAAATACAATGTTTACCCAATATCAAAAAGGAGACTTATTCGCTAAGACTCCTAAACATACCATAAATACTAGGCTCCAGACGCCTATATAAGGACCCTGATCCTACAATCAGAACTACGTTTTGGGCACAGCTCCATACGTCACAACGCCTCAAAGGCGCAACAAGCCACGAAGGCACCCATAGAACTATGTTTTAGACTTCATCCTCGAATAAGGACATACAAGTCACTACGTCCTTGGTGTGCCCCTGCCACCATAGCCCCGAGGGCAACACTAAGAACTACGTCTTTGGCTTGATTCTCAGCATTAATTGAGATACGTAGGCATCTTGTGAGGACCAATTTAGTCCGGAAACACGAGTGCAGCCATTAAAGCTCGAAGCTCATTAATCCTAGCATTAAATTCACAAAGCACGTTTTTTAATCCATAACATTTGGCGCCGTCTGTGGGAAGACAACATCAACCATGGCAAACACACGAAGAACAGCTCGAGGTCCTCAAACTTCTGATGGACTTCCTCTTACTTCTGCAATAGAAACTCATGGGAGCCAACCACCGCCAATCACTAGCACTGAAGGGGCAGATGCCCCCATCACCACCACTCAAGGACCGGAAGTCCCGATTACTGTTGAAGGGACGAATCCCCTACAAATGGTTGTTCATGGACGAGATCCACCAGAGACCACTCTCCAGCAACCAATCATAACCACTCCATTGCTTGCAAACGCAGCACGTGGTCTCCAACTTCACACCACGGATCTCCCCCAATATACTACCTGTAAAGCATAATGTAACATAAGATGTAAAAGAGATAACTACAACTCAACAAAGGACAAGACAGACAATAGTATTAACAGAAGCACAGGAATCCAGAATCAAAGAAGAAAAGGTAAACTCAAAAAATCAAAATACGTTATGTATTCTTGAAGTCCGTAAACAGGTCACGGAAAGAAGTTCATGAAAATGTTCAAGCCTCAGTGACAGCAAAAGAAACAAGACTTTCAAGACGACAGAAGTATGCGAATGATTTAGGGTTAGTACCACAGGATTCCAGTGATGAAGCAACCAGGACGACAAAGGACTTATCAGCAACATTGAATTGAAGACATAAAAGAAGAATTGATCAAGTGTTATTCATCTGTGAACCAGACCAGTTGCACTAGGTGACGGCACTAAAAGATCAAATTGTTTTATCGTCTCAGAAGAAATTGATACAGTCTGAAACTTAAACACCAAGGAGCTCAGAAAGGTTTTCTAAAAGGAACAAGGACAAAATGTGATTCGATGGTTTTTCATTTATGAAAAACTATCGAATGTGATTCTAAGGAATCAAAAGAAATTGACTTGATGGTTTTTGTTTTTTAAAAGAAAAAAAACCATCGAAAGCTTTTCTAAGAAACTCAAAGTCAAAAGAAAAGAGCTCGATAGTTTTTATTTCCTAAAAACTATCGAATGGGATAAATGAAGTCCATTTGAATTCTATTACAAAAGAATTTAACTTTCGATAGTTTTTATTTAAAAACTATCGAATGGAAAACTCTTTTTAATAATTCGATGGTTTTCTAAATTGAGGAGCAGGTGGAAAAGTGTTTGTTTGTCAGGTTGATTAGAAGATGGACGGCCAAGATTGTTTTAACAATTAAGGTTCGATAGTTTTCTAAAAACTAAGTCTATAATTACACAGAGAGAGGTAGTGTCTTCCTCAGTCGAGGTTAGTTCATAGTAGCAACTACTGAGAGAGAAGTTTGAGCCGGAGAAGATCATAGAAATTTATAGTGCTCAGAATTCTTTCATTGTATTGATTATGAATAACCTAGAACTCATTGAAGCTAATCTACGGATTAGAAATTGTAGCACCCTTCGAGGTTTATATTTATAAAAAGATATATTCCCCGACTCTTGGTTTGGTTTGGTGTGTTTGATTTCGTTATAGAACTGAATGAATTATCCGCGAACGAAATTGAATTATTTGTGAGTATCGTATTCAACCCCCCCCTTCTACGATACTTCGGGACCTAACAATTGGTATCAGAGCTTGTTAATCGATATACAGATTAGATCCGGTGTTTTAGGCCAATCACTCAAGTTCTCAGAATTTTCGGATTTTTTAATTTTCAAAATTTTCATTTCTTGAAATTTTTGAATTTTAAATAATTTGAATTTTATTCTTGAAATATTTTATTTTTCAAAAAGTTCGAAATTCTTGGAATTTAAAATATTTCATATCCTAAGCCAAAGGTTCTCAAAAGATTGTTAGAGAGGAGGTTAGGAATGGACAAACAAATATCTCAGTAACGTTTATTAATGTTGGAACCTCAGAACAGAATAGAAGAATTACTAGTAGCTGAATCAGAAGAAGCTCAGGTAGAAAACCTCGAGAGACTAGACTAAAGATCAGTGTTTCACTTGTCAAGGAAGTTTAGTCACATCAGATTCAGAAGGAGTACAAAAGCCACATCCATGGATCAGGCTTATTTATTACGAAGCAAAGATTCTTCAGGATTCAGTTCAAAGAGGTAGTTACAGACTGAGATGGTAACAAAAACAAGAGTGATAGTTTCAACTATGATAAGAACTATGTAACGAGAAACTATCAGGGTGTGCTACACAATGAAGAAGCCTAACAAACAAAGAAGAATAGGGACTCAGTTAATAGCTGAAACAGAAGTGGAATGCTTTGTTGAAGAAGCATCAGCACAAAACTTATGTTGTTTAAGGAAAGAGTTGAGATGGATCAGATGACGAGAAGATCATGGATATCTTGCCTTGTTAGATCAGAATTCAATGATCGTCAGAAGCTAGACTCAACTGATCAGGATTGCTGACGTCGTCAGTATTGCATGGTCATCAGTATTTGATCAAGCGTCAGTATCTTATTGATCATCAGGATTCCTACTCAGACTATGATCAGGATTGATCATCAGAACTTGAAGCTGATCAGGATTCCTACTTCGAGTTATATTTGGAGTCTAGATAAACATGGAAGGTTATTCTATTTGTTCCTGGTTTGTAGAATGCAGCTATCGATTAAAGATATGTTTCTATCTTTGTTATTGATTAGGACTTATCTTGTTATTGATAGAGAAGCTGTGTGTACTATATAAACACAGTCTTGGTTTCGATTTATGTATTCATTAGAGAGAGAACATAATCGAGGAGAAGCTCTTAAGAACAGAATTTCTTGAGAGAGTTTTTGTAAACTAGCAGCTCTCAAGAACATCAGAATTTCTTGAGAGAGTTTGTAACAGTTTTATATCAGATTTAATAAAGCTGTTATCTTTCTTTTCATATTTGTGATATATACATTAAGAAGTCGATTATCTTACTCTATTGTATTCAACCCCCCTTCTACAATAGATTATTACTGGGCAACAATTGGTATCAGAGCAAACTGATTTATTTTTAAATCAGAGACGATCTAAGATGTCGACAACCAAGTATGAAAGCATGAAGATTCCCATCTTAAAGATATCAGAATATCCTACATGGAGGGTAAAGATGCTGATGTACCTGGAGGCTATGGATCCTGACTACTTGGACAGGATTCGTGATGGACCATATATACCAACAAAGTTCGTAGAACGAACAGATACAGTACCAGAACATTATGTGGTCAAAGCTAAAGCTGAATGGACTCCAGAAGAAAAAGCTCATGTACTCAGGGAACCAAAGATAAAGAATATCTTGCATAATAGCCTTGATGCTGTCATGTCAAACAGAGTGATTGCATGTAAGTCTTCAAAAGAAATCTGGGATACTTTGGAAACTCAGTGCCAGGGATCTGCATCTGTCAAGAAAAACAGAAGGGCTCTATTGATTCAAGAATATGAACAATTCGATGCAAGACCTGAAGAGAGCCTGACTGAGCTATATGATAGATTCCTGACACTATTGAACAGCTTATCCTTAGTTGACAAAGTATATGAAACTGAAGATTCAAACACCAAATTTCTTAGAGCTTTACCTGAAGAATGGGATACTCAGACCTCAATCATTAGACACCAGTATGATCTGAACATTGTGTCTCTTGATGAGATCTATGGGATGCTAAGAACTCATGATCTTGAAGTTCAACAGAGAAAGAACAAGAAAAACAGCAAGGCAAAGTCAATTGCTTTGAATGTAGAAGCTAAATCAAAAGGAAAAGTTATGGAGGTCTCTAGAAGTAAATCAAGAGTAGCTGAGTCATATCCTGACGACTCTTCATCAGATACTGATGGCAATCCTGATGCCAATACTGGTGATGATTCTTCTGACTCAGACATGGAAGAGATGGTTGCTATGATTGTCAGAAACTTCAGAAGGATGAAGTTCAGGAAGAATAGAAGACAAGGCAACTTTCAGAAAAAGGCCTTCAAAGCAGACAAAGACAAGTATATCAAAAAGGACAGCAAGGGTAGCAAATTTGACAAGTCAAAGGTTAGATGCTACAAGTGTAATGGTATGGGTCACTTTGCTTCTGAATGCAACAAGACAAAGGCACTCATCACATCAAGCAAGGATTGGATGGACTCTTCCTCAGAATCTGATACTGAGGTAGTCAACTATGCGTTAATGGCCAATGCTGATGTAACTGCTGCTCCTGATGATAAGGTACTAAATACTATCTTTGATTTTGATACTGATAATGCTTCTGAGTTAAGACGTTTTCTAAAGTCGTTACATATTAGCTTTAGAAGTCAAACTGCTGAGAATTCTAGAATCTTATCTGAGATGTCTGACCTAAGAAAGAGGAATGAGATATTAGAAGCTGAATTTTCTCGTATGCAAGAAGTACAAAAAGAATGTGATAATGCTAAACACATGCACTTAGAGATGACATCTAAATGTACTTCCCTTGAAAAAGAACTTGAATATGCTAATGAGAAAATCAGAACCTGGACAGACTCTGGTAGGAAATTTCATGAGATTAATACCTCTAAGAATTGGAAAGAGTGTCTAGGATATAAGTCAGATGAAGATAAGAAATTAGCAGAGAAAATTGTCATTGATGAGACAGTCAGTCCAAAGACCTATAGACATGTTATAGACTCAACCAAATCTAAGATTACTCCTGTTAATTTTGTTTTTGGTAAGGATTCCAATTCTACTTTTGAAAAGGGATCTTCTTCTACTCAAGGAATTAAAATTATAAAGTCTAAACCTGTCATGAACAAAGTCACTAAGAATGTAGGTCTATTGTCTCAGAAACAGCTTAAAGATAAAATCTGTGAGGTTACAGATAAGAAAAAGGAAGCTACTGTTAAGAGAAACAGGAATGGTAAAGTTGGGATCAATAAAGAGAATGGTTATAAATATATCCCAAATGCACCTAGAAAGTGTTGTTTTAACTGTGGTAACTCTAATCATCTTGCTATTGATTGTAAGAAGAGTAAGAAGAAGATTACTGATATTCCTAAGTCTGATGTGAGGAATAGATTAGTACTCTATAAACCGCAGAAGTCCTGTTTTCATTGTGGTAGTCTATGGCATTCTATTTATACATGTAAAGAGTATCATGATTTGTACTATAACTTTTATGATCCATTGCCTAAGTTTGAAAGTAGTACAAAGTCTGATAGAACTGAAAATGTCATAGTGAAGCATGCTTTTGTTAATACTGATACTGACAAAGCAAATCCTGATGGAGTAAATCCTGTCAGGACTGCTAAAGTCAAAAAGTCTTCTGCTGTTAAATTTAATAAAATGCATGAACAAGGAATCCAACAAGTGTGGGTTCCTAAACATTCTGACTAGTGTTTTACTATTCTGATGCAGGGTAAAAGGAAAAATGTGTTAGTCATGGATAGTGGATGTTCTGTGCACATGACTGGAAACAAAGCCCTGTTATCAGAATATGAGGAAAAAGCTGGCCCAACTGTGTCTTATGGAGATGGCAACATTGGACAAACCTTGGGATATGGCAATATAATCATTGGAAATGTCATCATTGAAAAAGTAGCTCTAGTGAAGGGACTAAAACACAACTTGTTGAGTATTAGTCAAATCACTGACAGAGGTTATCATGTCAATTTCTATTCCACACATTGTGAAGTAGTCAGTAAAGCAACAGGGAAGATAGCACTAACTGGCTACAGGCATGGTAACATATATGAAGCCAACATTCTCTCAGATACTGATGGCTCCCCTACATGTTTCATCAGTAAAGCTTCAGTAGATGAAAGTTGGAATTGGCACAAGAAGCTTTCTCATCTCAACTTCAGCAACATCAATGAGTTGGTTAAGAAAGAGTTAGTAAGAGGATTACCTAATGTCTTATATACACCTGATGGACTCTGTGATGCATGCCAAAAAGCAAAACAAAGAAGGACATCATTCCAGAGTAAATCAGAATCCTCTATTGAAGAACCATATCACATGCTACATCTTGATCTGTTTGGTCCAGTCAACATCATGTCCATCAGTAAGAAAAGGTACACTCTTGTAATTGTTGATGAATATTCTAGATTCACCTGGGTGTATTTTCTGCATAGAAAAGATGAAACTCCTGAAGTTCTGTTGGATCATGTGAGGATGATTGAGACAACCACAAAGCACAAAGTCAAGATTCTGAGAAGTGATAATGGTACTGAATTTAAGAATTCAAAGATGGAAGAGTTCTGCAAATACAAAGGAATCATTCAACAATTCTCTGCTCCTGGCACACCTCAGCAAAATGGAGTAGTAGAAAGGAAGAATAGAACTCTTATTGAAGCTGGCAGAACTATGTTGGAAGAAGCTAAATTACCTACATATTTCTGGGCAGAAGCAGTCAACACAGCATTCTATACACAAAATCTCACATTGATAAACAGGCATGGTGTCACTCCTTATCAGTCACTCAAGGAGAAGAAACCAAGTCTGAAGCATTTGCATGTGTTTGGCTGTAAATGTTTTGTTCTCAGAACTCATCCTGAACAGCTAGGGAAATTTGAAACAAAGGCTGATGAAGGAATATTCATAGGTTATCCTACATCAAGAGCCTTCAGAGTTTTTAATTTGAGAACAAGAACTGTCATAGAGTCAATTCATGTATCTTTTGATGATAAGAAGATAACTGGAATCATTGAAGACTCGCATGATAGATTGTTATTTGAAAATGAAGCTTCCAAGGAACCTGAAGAAATTGAATCAGATCCTGTCAATTCATCAGATACTGATGGGTCACCAAATCCTGATGACTCACCAGGTACTGATGATGCTAATACTGATGATGCAAACAACAGTGATACAACTAGTAGTGCTAATGTTGAGGGGGAGCAACGGCATTCAACTACAAGTTCAGAGTCAACTCAATCTTCAGGACAGAATTCTTCAGATACTGATTCAAGTGAAGATCCTGATAACACATCAGGAGGGCATAGCAATAATTCAGGGAGAGCTTCAAATCAATCAAATTCTTTCAATCAAGATAACACCAATCCAGGGGGAGCATCTACTTCAAGAAACAATTTGACACCAGCAAGGAAATGGACAAAAGATCATACTCCTGATTTGATAATCAGAGATCCTGATGCAGGTGTTCAAACAAGAAGTGCAACTCAGAATGAATGTCTATACAATAACTTTCTGTCCAAGGAGGAGCCTAAGAAAGTTGAAGATGCACTTAAAGATGCTGATTGGGTTACTGCAATGCAAGAAGAACTGAATGAATTTGAAAGGAATGAAGTCTGGAAACTGGTACCAAGACCAAAGAATAGATCAATTGTTGGTACAAAGTGGATTTTCAAGAACAAGACTGATTCTGATGGAGTCATTATCAGAAATAAAGCTAGACTAGTTGCAAAGGGGTATTCCCAACAAGAAGGAATTGACTATGATGAAACTTTTGCTCATGTTGCAAGACTAGAAGCCATCAGGATATTTCTTGCTTATGCAGCACATAAGAAATTCAAGGTTTTCCAGATGGATGTTAAAAGTGCTTTCTTAAATGGTGAACTGGAGGAAGAAGTTTATGTTGAACAACCTCCTGGTTTCATTGATCCTAAATATCCAGATCATGTCTACAGACTGGATAAGGCACTTTATGGACTAAAGCAAGCTCCAAGAGCATGGTATGAAACCTTAGCTCAATTCTTACTGGAAAGTGGATTCAAAAGAGGTGCAATTGATAAAACTCTATTTTATTTGAATCATGGTAAGGAGTTGCTGTTAGTTCAGATTTATGTTGATGATATCATTTTTGGGTCAACAAACAATAAGCTGTGTGAAAAGTTTTCCAAGCTTATGCAGTCAAGATATCAAATGAGCATGATGGGAGAAATGAGTTACTTTCTGGGTCTTCAAGTTAAACAGACTGATGAAGGGATTTTTATTAATCAGTCTAAATACACAAGGAATTTACTGACAAGGTTTAACATGCAAGACAGTACTCCTGCTTCAACTCCCATAGCTACAGCTACCAAACTTGATCCTGATCAAGGTGAAGAGGTAGATGTAACTCACTACAGAGGAATGATTGGCTCTTTATTGTATCTCACTGCCAGTAGACCAGATATCATGTTTGCAACCTGTCTATGTGCAAGATTTCAAGCAAAACCTAGAGAACCACATCTGATTGCAGTCAAAAGAATTTTCAGATATCTCAAAGGCACTCATTCACTTGGCCTTTGGTATGCAAGGGAATCAGATTTTGGGTTGTGTGGTTATTCAGATGCTGATTTTGCAGGATGCAAAATAGACAGGAAAAGTACTTCAGGAAGTTGTCAGTTTTTGGGTGGAAGACTAGTTTCATGGTTCAGTAAAAAGCAGAAATCTATTTCCACTTCAACTGCAGAAGCTGAGTACATTGCTGCAGGAAGTTGTTGTGCTCAGATAATGTGGATGAGAAATCAGTTGTTAGATTATGGCCTGTCATACTCAAAAATCCCTATTTATTGTGATAACCAAAGTGCTATTGCAATGACAGGAAATCCAGTTCAGCATTCTCTTACTAAACACATAAGTATCAGATATCACTTTATAAGAGAACAAGTTCTGGAAGGAACAATTGAACTTCACTTTGTTCCTACTGATCAACAACTAGCTGATATATTCACCAAGCCACTACCTGAAGCTACCTTCAATAAATTGGTGAATGAACTTGGAATGATGAATTTTGAGAATTTCTGAGGAAAAGCTACAGAGAGGAAATCCTGATAACTGTCAAATCTTGATGGTTATTCAGAAAGGTATGTATCTTTGATCAAATCCTGATAGGACTCAATCCTGACAGGAAATCAATTGGTCAAATCCTGATGTTCAGTTATTGAAGCTGGTATAAAAACCAGAGGTTCTATGCTAACTTGTCATTAACACTCCTGGTAAACTCTGGACAATTAGATTATTACTTAGTCTTTGATTAAGTTTTCGGTCTTAATTATCAATGTCATTATTATCAGAGTTTATTATTTATCATCTCTATATCACTATGAGTGTTACTAACAAATTTTGCAGGCAAGAACAGGAAGAAAACAATTGAGAAAATAGACAAATTTCATTAATACTTGAAGATACATTACACATGAAATATGGAAATTACATATTTGTTTTCCTAGTCTATTTTCTACTCAGGAACTCGTGCTTTACAGATAAGCATGAACACGTGCCCTGCAAATTAGCATGAATGCTCCTGAGCAGCTTCACAGTCCATCAGAACTGGAAGGTCTCTTGTTCCATCCTTAAGAGACAAGAAGAGGAGCTGATTTACTCCTCGTTTGCTGAAAATGTCTACTCGTTATGGACTACTTTCTAATGCTATGGGGCAAGGCCCAACCCACCTTGTTCCTGACACAAGCATGCAACCTAAACAGTCTAAACAGTTACCAACCACCTCTACTGTCTCTCAAAAGACTTTAGTTGTAAAATCAAAGAAATCAGCTAGAACTGATGTGTCTGGAAGGCAATCAGGTTCAAAGGATTTTTCCTCTACACCACTCACTAAAAAGAAGATACAAGGGGGTGTACAAGGGGTCCTGGTGAAGAAAGCTGATAAGGTTGTTAAGAATGTTCCTGTGAAAAGGAAGTTAAGGTTGATTGATGAAAGTGATTCAGAGGATGACTTGCCTATATCCTCTGTGATGAATGTGAACAAGGAAGTTGCTGATACTGCTACTAAAGCTGTGGTACCTTTATCAAAACCACAAAAGACAAGGAAATTATCAAAGAGCAGGTATCATATTCCTTTGACAGTGCAAATGAAGGATACTGATATTCAGACATCAAATCCTGATGAGTCATCTACTCCTGATGCTCTAGCAAATCCTGATGTTAGTATTCCTGATGCAACAACAAAAGTTGTCTCTATATCAGACTCTCCAGCCTCTCCATCTCAGATTAGAGAAATTTCTTGGGAGAAGGTTTCTACAACTGCTTCCTTGGTTGGTCTTACACCTACATCAAAGAAAAAGAGGAATGCAGAAGAGTTAGTCTATCAGAGACAGAAGAAGCTGAAAGGATCAAGCCCACAAGAACCTGAATTTCAGAGTAATTCAGCAGCTACTGTTGATCCTGCCACACAAGAACCACTCAATCAAAGTTTGGGTGAAGGCTTAGCTAGTGGAATGGTCACACAAGAACCATTTTCTCAAAGGGAGAATGAAGACATCAACATTCCAGCTACACAAGAACCATCTTCTCAAAGTGAAGATGCAGGCAAAGCTACAGCTTCTGTTGAAAGATTGGTCGCGAACATTGTCAATGAGGGAAGCACACAAGAACCTTTAACTCAAAGTGTTGAAGAAGCTTCTGAACCTCAAGCTCCACAAGAACCATTGGTAGCAAATACTGATGCACGCATATCAAATCCTGACGATGTTCCTCCTGACGCTAGTGGTGTTCCTGATAATGAACCTATTTTGATACAGCCACTTCGTTCAAGACCAATGGATCATCCTATCTCAGAACCACAGGATAAACTGAAAGGTATTGCTATTCCTGATCCTGATATTACTCATGATAATTCTGATGATGATAGTGATGATGATAATGAGAATCGAAAAGAGAAGGAACAGCTTGCTACAGCACTCAAAATTAGTCTTGGAACTAATTTTGGTTCATCAAGTACATATATGGCTAGCAATGCTTCCACTGGGAAAGATCAGAGACAAGATTTTTCTATTCCTTCCTTTGATCCTGCAGAGGCATTTAGACAGAATGAATGGAACAATTCATGGCACCAATCTGATGAATCTATCAGTTTTTCTTCTGCTATTGAACATGCCTATAATGCAGTGAAGTCTATAGAGAATCAAGACTTGAAGAATCATCTGAAGGCTACTACTCTGTTATCCAAAAGCCTGAAAAGTGAGATTGATTCTATCAAGGGCTCAACTGAAAAAGTGAGGACTGATATCTTTAATAATTTTACAAAGGTGCCTACTACTTTACAATTGCGGGTAGTGGAATCCCAAGTGAAATCTGTTGTTTCAGAACAAACCTCAATCAATCAAAGAATTGATTCTCTGGATACTAAGGTAACTGAAATTCAAGCCTCTCTTTCCTTAATTTTGCAATTATTGTCAAATCCTGATGTCAAAAAGGGGGAGAAGGTTATTCAGACAAAATGTACACCTGATCTAGTATTAAGAAATAATGATGATGATACTGGAGATGATGGTGGTGACAAAGCGATACAAGGAGAAACCTCTGATGCTGTTGTTATGAAGACAATCCAAACTTCTCAAAGTCAAACAACGCAGTCAACTCATGTTTCTGATTCTGGAGTTAAGACAGTAAGAACATTGGTGCAATCTCAGATCCTGACGGAAGATCAAATCCTGACACCTGGTCATGGACACATTCTTGCTACAATTCCTGAAGGTGATGAAGATTTAATTATTGATAATCCTGAAGATGCATCAAATTTATTCCAGAAGTTTTCTACAAAAGATGGCAGAATTGTTACTCTATATCACACTGATAAAAGAGTTCAACAATTATATGCAAGAAAAGCACTCTCTACAGCAAGTGAAGAATATCCAGATCTCTCACATGAAGAATTCTTGAGACTACAAAGAGAGACAATGGAAAGCTATACTGCTCCTGCTAGAGGTAGAGGAAGCAGAGGTAGGAGAGGTGCTAGAAGAAGTAAAAGAGGTTCTTCAACTCAAACAGTACCTAGACAGACAAGGTCTAGAGGGTTAAGAATTGAAGAAATTCCTGAACCTATTCAAACTCTAGTAGTTCCTGACAGATCTACTTTTGGTGATGATGGAATTGTTGAAGAAGAACCTGAATTGAGAAGAAAATCAAGTAAATCAACTCTCAGCAATACAAATCAAATTGAAGATTCTAATCCTGACAATATTCAAGATCCTGATGAATCTGAAATTCTGCAAGAGGTTGATTTGATAATCTTATCTACTGTTGTTGATTGTCACAACAAAGAAGTAGATGAAGAAGAAGAAGCCAGAAGAAGAGATATTACAAAAAGAACATATGAAGATTTCAATCTCTATCTACAAAGGCTTAAAGTTTCAAATGAAAGACAATGGAGAAATACAAGCAGGCAAGAATCTTTACTTGAAAGAAGCTACACTCATGAAAAGGAGAAAGACAAGAAGTGGGAACACATAAGTACACTGAAGTGTGATACACCTATCAATTTTCAGACTGTTGGAATTATTACAAGTGCTTCAAGTGTTGTTGATTTGTCTGATATGGCTAGATCAAAAACACTCTGGTTAAAGATGTTTTCGAATCTGAAGTAAATGTCAAGTTACACAAGAGGAGGTATTGGACACAGGGATGCTGAATTTCTAAACATGACGTATGTTGATCCTTACTCCTTAACTGAAATTGGAGGTACTTTAACTTCTGAAAACCTGAACAATTTATTAGTTGTTGATATAGTTATAGATTGTCATGATGGTTTTGAAAAGAAAGAAAAGCTTCTGTACTTCATGAAAGATGGTAGTGTGAAGATTCTATCTATTCAAGATCTGCTGATGAAAACTACACAGGAACTGAAATATGTTCACTATTTGTTAAGATGGAAGAACCAAGTGTACAAAGTATGGGCTGACATGATTTTGTCAACTATAAGAAGAAGACTGGATGGAAACAGTAATTTCGATGGTAATTATATTCCCATGTACTTAAATCAAAGAGGTCAGGATGTGGAAATGCAAAGAGGTACTGCTGTTAAAGAAGTAACTTTTGGTATGACCCAACTTACTCTCAATCCTGATGGGAAGGAAATTGCTTATCTTTTGCTTGAAGAGCACAGTCTACAGAAAAGCTCCATACAGAATCTCAGAGCAGCTATCTACCAGATTAATGAGGAAGATGAAGAACTCAGAAATCTTAAGGAAAGACTGATTCAAATTCTTGAAGAAAAAGAAGAAAGTTTATTATCCAACTTCTTGAAGATGAATCTGTTCTACCAAAAAGCTTAAACAGATAAGTTGTTTCTGAAGATACTCGTACATTTTGATACATGTTTTTGACATCATTGAATCTTTAGAATCTATACTTTATTTCACAAAGTATGAGATTGGGGGAGATTGTTAGATCAGAATTCAATGATCGTCAGAAGCTAGACTCAACTGATCAGGATTGCTGACGTCATCAGTATTGCATGGTCATCAGTATTTGATCAAGCGTCAGTATCTTATTGATCATCAGGATTCCTACTCAGACTATGATCAGGATTGATCATCAGAACTTGAAGCTGATCAGGATTCCTACTTCGAGTTATATTTGGAGTCTAGATAAACATGGAAGGTTATTCTATTTGTTCCTGGTTTGTAGAATGCAGCTATCGATTAAAGATATGTTTCTATCTTTGTTATTGATTAGGACTTATCTTGTTATTGATAGAGAAGCTGTGTGTACTATATAAACACAGTCTTGGTTTCGATTTATGTATTCATTAGAGAGAGAACATAATCGAGGAGAAGCTCTTAAGAACAGAATTTCTTGAGAGAGTTTTTGTAAACTAGCAGCTCTCAAGAACATCAGAATTTCTTGAGAGAGTTTGTAACAGTTTTATATCAGATTTAATAAAGCTGTTATCTTTCTTTTCATATTTGTGATATATACATTAAGAAGTCGATTATCTTACTCTATTGTATTCAACCCCCCTTCTACAATAGATTATTACTGGGCAACATGCCTTCATAGCAATCTCTGAAGATGATTCACCTCACATATCTCAGGTATCTTTTCCTTGAACCAATGCAGTATTTATTTCTCAATATTCAAAGCATGTACATAGAAGATCTTAGATATGTGTGTATGAATATTTGTAGAATAAGATTTGCAAGTGAGATAGAAGCCTTCTTAAGAAACAACTCTTAGTTTTAGGGGTTAAGTTTCTGGCACATAAGACCTTAGTAAAGCTAAGTTTCAGTATCCCTAGTAGAACAAGATTTGCTCATTTATTCTGAATTGTTTGTTAAGGGATAATCAGTTTGAAGGATGGATGAATTACCTTTAGAGTCAGTAGAATTTGTAGAACACCAAGCTGTATCTAAAACTGACTTAGGTAATAGAGAAAGTTAGATGCCATACAACAACAGAATGGATTAGATAGAATTAGTGATTTAATTGTTAATTCTTTTATTCCATGTGTGCTTAGAAAATTATTGAATATCTGTAAATCTACTTGCTACCTGTTACACTTGTGTTTATTGGTTAAAGTAGAAAGTACTGAATTTTCTAAAATGCAGAACATGCCTAATTTGCACATCTCTTATCTGCAATGTCAAAATGCTCAATATATGCCATTTATTCTTATTAACATGTTTGCTTATTTAAATATTATGAATGCATATCTTAGAACTTGCATTAATCATAGAAAAAGCATGTTTAAGAATCACATTAGAGCAACGAATGCAAGGTCAGTCAGAGATAAGAATAAGCATGTATAGGTTGAAGCTGTTGTTACCACTTTTAAAAGCAAAATCTCTAATCCATCTGGACCCAAGCAAATAAGTTGGGTACCAAGAACTGTCAATCCATTTGTGAGTGCAGGCAAATCAGGTTAATCGATTTATATGCTTTCGTGGTCTTTACTACTGAAGACATATGATCGAAGAAAGAACTTGCCATCAAATGTGATTGAGAAAGTTGTTCCGTCAATAATCTTTGGAGATGACATCAAAGGTTTTCATCACGGGACATGGCTACGTTGGAAATGGAATGTCATCATGTTTACAATAATTGGTATCATTGATAACAACTTATAATTGGAGTCAAGGATAACAATTAGAAGCAACTCTCTTGCTGAAGATTCAAAGCACAAATCTTTTTATTCAATGAAGGAGCAGTGTTTTATCTCAAGAAGGAAGGTTGAGAAGCTCTCACCCTTGCATGACAATACAAGGAACTCTTTTCTAAAGATGGTATTGGTGAGAGGACTGCCTCATCTGAGATTCAAGCTGGATGAAATATATGAGGCATGTCATTAAGGGAAGTCAAAGAAACATCACAGAAAAGCTATAATGTGATAAGCATTACTGAGCCGCTTCAGATGATACGTATGGAACTCTACGAACTAGTTAATGTCTTGTCTACAACAAAGTAAAGATATACTTCAGTGATGGTTGATGACTACTCTTAATACAAACTGGTGTTGTTCGTTCAATCTGAAGGACATGACATCACAGATGAGATTAATCACATTTCCATGATCAGTAACAAATACAAGAAGACCCTGTAATGGCCAATAGAAGCAAACTCTGAATTTCTGTCAGGGGTTTGGAGGAAAATGTTTTACAAGTAAGCATCTTGGCAAGATTGGCAGCTAAGGCTCTTAAGGATATTTTCCTCGGCTAATCAGTGGAATCTAAAGCCTACGAGGTAAATTTGATTAATCAACAAGAGGTGTTGAAAGTCTGAATATGATGTTCAACAACTCCAAGCTCTCAGCTGTTATGTGTGAAATGAATGGTAATGATGAATCAAATCCAAGCAGTGGTAATGGTAGTTTAACTACACAGCTCAGTACTTCAACAGAACCACTCAGCGAGGATGAGGATTCTCAGGAAATCCCAGCAACAGCTTAGGGGGAGCAAAAGAAGGATCAATTAGTCAGATCAACACCACAATGAATATCTAGAGGACACTTCAAGAATGTATCTGTCAAGACAAAGGGTTTAGATTCAATATCATTCCTGATGTCTAGTTCTTAGTGATCCTAGTGGTGGAGTAAAGACTGGAGCTATAGAGTATGAATGATTATTTTCTTGGTTTTCTTTCTGAAGAAGAAACAAAGAAAGGTAAAGAAGCTCTGATGGATCCAGATTGGGTGATTGCAAAGCAAAATGAACTCAATCAATCTGAAAGGCAAAAAGTTTGGAAGCTGGTACCCAGGCCTAAGGGAAAATCTGTTATTGGAACAAGATGGGTATCCAGAATACTGGATGAAATTGGCATTGTTATGAGGGACAAGGCCAAACTGGATGCTAGGTTACTATTAGGAAGCAGTATCTAACAAGAAGCACCAGTGACGAGACTTGAGGATATCAGGATATATCTGTATGGTGAATATGATCAAGTGCACTCCTGATTGGTGAGATAGTAGAAGAAGTCAATGTACAACAGCTCCTGGCATTTGCTGTTGCAGATCAATTGGACGTTGTATAACTTCTCTTCACAAGATCACTACAGATTGGTATGAACCGGTATCAATACTCAAGCAATCGTCAAAGACATGGTATGACACTCTAACTGAACTTTTAAAGAATATGAATTTATTAGAGTTGTCATAAGGCACAAACATAATGTCATATATGTGCAGTGATATCATGATTATATTATATGTTGGTCTACTAACGAAAACTTGAGCAAGAAATTTGCCAAGTCATTGCAGAGAATGTACAAGATGAGTATGTTGGGAAAGTTGCAATTCTTTTTGGAATTACTTTGAGCAAGCCAGAAGAATAATTCTTTTAGGAACACAAGTAAGCCAAAAGAGTGATGGCAATAAAAGTAAGTCAAAAATCTTTTGAATGTGCACAATTGAGAAGATTCTAGACATACCAAGACTCCCTACCAACAGCAGCCACTAAAGCTTGATCAGGACAAATCAGGTAAAAGACAGAAATGACAAGCTAGAGAGGTATGCGTCTCATTAAGTTATTAGCTGCAAATTGACAACACATATTGTATTCTCAAGTTGCCAATGTGCAAGGTTCCAAGTGGATTTCAAAAATCTAGTCTTATAGTTATCAACATGATTTTTAGATATCTTAAGGGAATACCAAATCTCAGTATATGGTACCCTAAAGATACTTATTAACATGTTTAGCTATTTAGATATAAAATACGCAGGTTGTAAGAAAAACAGGAGAAGCATCTCTGGAAGCTGTCAACCCAAATGACAGGAGGAGCATCTCTAGAAGCTGTCAACTTCGTGGAGGAAGATTGATTTCTTGGTATTATTTCAGGAAATAACTTCATCTCCAACAACTCTGTGGAACAATCCACGACAATGCACCTTGACAACAGGTATCATTTCTTTCGAGAGCATGTCTTCAATTCATAGAGTAACTTGCAGACACGCACCTTATTTGAAAATCTCATCTGCAAGAAACTCTTGAATAAGTTCACAAGTATAAAATTGTTCATATTTTAAGGACTTGTGAATTTATTTAACATCCAGTCCTCATCTTAATAATTTAGTGCTAATATCTAACTCATAGATATTTAGTACTAATTTATTATTATTTATTTAATGAAATTTGAATTATGGAAATTGAAGCAGTTCAATATCTTATTTGCTCCATAATTTAAAATACATAAAATAAATATGCAGCATAATTTATTGGATTTTAATTGGTTAATATCATTCAAT
Source organism: Heracleum sosnowskyi (assembly GCA_030848705.1). Lineage (NCBI taxonomy): Eukaryota > Viridiplantae > Streptophyta > Magnoliopsida > Apiales > Apiaceae > Heracleum > Heracleum sosnowskyi. The sequence goes on from CM061237.1 coordinate 20,528,359, forward strand.
GATATTTAGTCGATTTTATTCTGAGAAAATTGTGAATTTTCTGTTGACAATTGATTTTGGTAAATTTGAAAAGATTTATTAGAATTAAAACTTGATAGGAAATAAAACAGTCTAAATTTTAAAACAAGAACAGGTTTTAAAATGAAGACAGAAGCAAAAAGATATCGAATTTAGGAAATTCGATAGTTTTTCAAGTACATAGATAAATCTATCGAAATAAATTTTCGATAGTTTTTGAAAAGGAAAAAGAAAAACTATTGAAAACATTTCTCGATACTTTTTGAGGAAAATTTGAAAAAGCATCGAATTGAATTTCATTATTCTTTATCTAAATTCTCGATGGTTTTTGAATTAAAATGAAAATCTATTTGAGAGAATTAATTTTTCCTTTATTTTAATTCTCGATAGTTTTTCCACAAAGGATCCCTCGATAGTTTTTCAAGCTTTAAAAGGTAACAAGTTCGATGGTTTTTCAGAAAAACTTTTTAAATTCTGATTTTCAAACTCTTCGTTATTTTTCAAAATTTATCGAAGTAAAGTTGACAGTTTTACCCCCAACTTAAAACCATCGAACATACTATTAAAAACATCGAACACTGTAAAGACAATATTGCCCCTGTCAATTCAATAAGTATTTAACAACCCCTTACGTTTTTTTTTCTTCTTATTATCAGATCTAAGGGCTTTTGTTTATACTTACTAGAATACAAATAACCAAGAACATCACTGCCTCAAGAACTTGTTTCTAAGAAAACTATTTTCACTATTTTTCTTTAGAAGTTAATTGTTTTCAATTGATTTCTTCAGATAATTCTGATTATTTGTGTTACCAAAAGTAGGGTTCTTGATAATAGTGATTCGAAGTTGTGTTTTTTTTAAGAAAAAAGGGTAATTTTGTTTTAAGGGTATTTTGTTAAGTTTGATTAATTTATAATTAATTAAATTTAAGTGGTAATTTAGTTTTGGTTTAAAATTAATTTTCTGGAAATTTAAAATGGCCGGAGAATTTATTCTAACCAAGACTAATCATGTCTCGTTTCAAAACTTGCAAGCCATTACGAATTTACAGTTTCGTGCATGGGCAGAGTTTCTGAACACACGTTCATTAGTGGCATATGCCTTGAGTACTCCTGTAGTCCTTTGCATCGATCAATTGACTGCGTTGTACACAACCGCCACGGATACAAGTGAGAATAACGTAAGATCCTTCAGTTTTGTTGTGCCAGGGGGCAGAACAATAAGGGTGACGGAACATGACTTTAACGGAATACTACATTTTTCTATAGAAAACCATGTTCCGGATCCCACAACTGAGGAGATACATGCTTTCTTCACTCTCATAAGAATTCAACTTCCTAACTTCTTTGTGGGAGAGTTCCTTAAGCATTACCTGCCAAAGCCATGGAATTTTTTCTTTCATACACTGATCCATGTTTTTACTGCCAAGCTTACAAATCTGCATGGCATTCCCTTATTCCTTCAAAAGATAGGGTTTGCCATTGCCAACTATAGGCATATTAACATAGGAAGGATAGTGATTGATCAAGTCATTCTGTGCATGGGACCACTGGATGAAAGAACAGGCATAAATGAAAATGTGCTTTGTTTCTATCCTAGGTTCCTACAGCTAATTCTCAATGATATCTTAACAGATGATGAGCGTGAGACATTCGCTGACGAGGAGGCCATGGAGTGCATGAAGATAAAGAGCAATGCAATAACCGCTCTGATAAGAAAGAATCATCTTCCAGGGGTACCCACTGTTCAAACTTGAATATCTAAGAACGGTGCCCCTACCACTTCTACCCCCAGGGGAACAGGTAAATGAAGGTAACATTCCTCAACCTGAACTGGCTCCTGAACCACAACAATGGATGTTGATCCAGAGCCCTCAGTGGCCATCCAGACCATGAGATTGCAACCCACAATCTCTAACCACGGTCGAAGAGCCTTTGGAAGAGCCAAATGAAACCACAAACGAACCTCCTTCCCCTCCTATACCCAATATTCAGACATCCATGAGTGTAGAGGGAGATAGTGCCAAAGCAGCACCACATAAGGAGACACACCTTTTAACAACAGCTCTGCCTACATCTAAAAGGAGAAGAACAGAAACCGAGGCAACTGTTGATACTTCATTTCTCTCATCCAAAGCGCCCTTTATTGATTTTTCTGATGCTGATTGGGCTACATTAACTAAAGCAATATCTGAACCAATAGCTCAATCAAGTAAGGAAGAATTGACGGAAGCAACTGGTGTTCCGACCATATTACGGTTAGGTTCACTGGTTGAAGGTTCTTTACTGAACCAAGAGTCTTCACAAACGTCGAGAGAAGGCTTTGACCTAAATGCACAATCTAAAGGGTCACTGTCTACCTCCCCAGATGGAACATATCTGGATCCTGCGGGTAAAGGGTCTGACGTAGGTGCAGATCGGCAACTCGGTGACGATGAATCAATTACTATTGACAAGTCAACTGAGGTAAAGTCTTCACAGACTATTGGGGAGATTCGGGATCTCTGCTGTTAAAAGAGCCTGTTTCTAACCCCCTAGAGATTCAAACTCTAGATCCTTTAAAGGATACATCATCCACGGATGATCAGCAACTTGGTTTAACCAAGGACGGGGACTTGCGAAGCCCCATTGCACCACCGGTGACCTCCTTAAGGACGGCTACGGTGATTTCTTCTGCAGGTACAATCAGCACTAAGGATTTGAGTGAAACAAAAACACTTACACCTGGCCTGAGTGGGAAAGGAAAAATGATTCAAACACCGACGGAAACGTTGAGTGTACACCCAGAGCCAAATGTGAGGAGTGACACCCTAACCCTACCTAATATTCATGATTTGCTGTTACCGACAGAAAGAGAGGTACATGTTCAATCCACCCTCAAGGAGATGACAGTTTGTGATAAAGAAGGAAATCCATTATTCAAGGTTTTACTGCGACCTTCCTTTGACCAAGGGATCTCCTCTAGTCAAGGCAATGCTTCTTTAAAGACAATTCAAGATAAGGTTGACTTGGCTGCAGCTGATTCCAGAAGAACATTCAGGGTCATTGGCAGTTCATCTGGCACTATAACAGGTACCAAACAGGCAGTGGACTCCTTGAAGAGGGAAGCTATGGAAGAACTGGTCGAATTGAGGACTGATGTCAAAGAGAATCAATGCGACAAGGTACAATCTATTTGGAATATGTTGAGGAACCAACAACCCGGAACTTCAAAACAACAACCTGATCCTTCTACTACCTTTTATAATGAGGATAACTTCATCGAGGATTCCTCAACTAAGGGGGAGAAAGTTGGAGAAGGGGAAACAAATGAAGTGACTAATGAAGGTTGGCAAACAACTGGATGGGGAGTTTGGGAAACCAATGAAGCTATTCCAGTTAGACAGTATTGGATTGAGGACATAGTACTCGAAGAAAGTGAAGAGGGATTTGAAGTCATGCAAGAGCAACCGATTCAGAAGGAGCATGAGCCATATTATCCAGAGCCAATAGAACATCCTATCTTGGATGATGATATGGAAGAAGAAGCAAATTCTCTATCACTGGAAGAAGAAGCTGCCTTGGAGATGGGGAAAGCCCAGGCAAGCTGAGAGAGAAAGACACCACTGAAGGTGATTCTCATCAAGATCTAAAGAACTACAAAGCTAAATGAACTGCTCCGTGAGCATGTTAAGGAAATCTTGATGAAGGTCAGTCCAGAGATTACTGAAAACCCTCCTATGGTTAGATTCATGACGAATGACTTGTTCAGAATCTGCTACATGAAGGAGGACAAACTGAGAGATTACCCAAACGAATATCTAATATCAGTTGAGAAGTATCTTAGATCCACTGGATTCACATCAACGGAGAAGGACAAAAGCAGCCGACACTCTAAGAAGATTTATAATGGAGAATGTTCCTTACTATAGGAAAAGAGTGGAAAGAGGATTGGAAGTGCATACCAGATTGCCAAACAAGAAAGATGTTAACATTGCATGGTTATGGGCTGGAGTGGGTCAAGAGGTTGGATATATTGGAAGACACATCCTAGGAGCAATCCTTAAACCTGGAGAACCACTGCACTATCTATCAGTGATTGATTATCAAGCTGCTAACTCCGATCCAATGATTGAAGAAGGTGAGATTGGAATGGACTGAAGATTGAAGCAAAGAACAAAAGAACTATCAGCTCAGACTAGAGGAGCAACTTCATTGTATAAAGTTTAATTGTTCTTTGATTTATGAAATCTGGAAATGTATATATATCTGATCCAAAATGCATTTAATATTATTACGTTGTCTTACTTTAATTAGTTTCATGTTTCCTTAGTTAGTTGAGTTATCCTCGAAGTATTTGCTTGTCGAACTCTATCCAATCAAATAGGGGGAGATTGTAAAGCATAATGTAACATAAGATGTAAAAGAGATAACTACAACTCAACAAAGGACAAGACAGACAATAGTATTAATAGAAGCACAGGAATCCAGAATCAAAGAAGAAAAGGTAAACTCAAAAAATCAAAATACGTTATGTATTCTTGAAGTCCGTAAACAGGTCACGGAAAGAAGTTCATGAAAATGTTCAAGCCTCAGTGACAGAAAAAGAAACAAGACTTTCAAGACGACAGAAGTATGTGAATGATTTAGGGTTAGTACCACAGGATTCCAGTGATGAAGCAACCAGGACGACAAAGGACTTATCAGCAGCATTGAATTGAAGACATAAAAGAAGAATTGATCAAGTGTTATTCATCTGTGAACCAGACCAGTTGCACTAGGTGACGGCACTAAAAGATCAAATTGTTTTATCGTCTCAGAAGAAATTGATACAGTCTGAAACTTAAACACCAAGGAGCTCAGAAAGGTTTTCTAAAAGGAACAAGGACAAAATGTGATTCGATGGTTTTTCATTTATGAAAAACTATCGAATGTGATTCTAAGGAATCAAAAGAAATTGACTTGATGGTTTTTCTTTTTTTAAAGAAAAAAAACCATCGAAAGCTTTTCTAAGAAACTCAAAGTCAAAAGAAAAGAGCTCGATAGTTTTTATTTCCTAAAAACTATCGAATGGGATAAATGAAGTCCATTTGAATTCTATTACAAAAGAATTTAACTTTCGATAGTTTTTATTTAAAAACTATCGAATGGAAAACTCTTTTTAATAATTCGATGGTTTTCTAAATTGAGGAGCAGGTGGAAAAGTGTTTGTTTGTCAGGTTGATTAGAAGATGGACGGCCAAGATTGTTTTAACAATTAAGGTTCGATAGTTTTCTAAAAACTAAGTCTATAATTACACAGAGAGAGGTAGTGTCTTCCTCAGTCGAACTTAGTTCATAGTAGCAACTACTGAGAGAGAAGTTTGAGCCGGAGAAGATCATAGAAATTTATAGTGCTCAGAATTCTTTCATTGTATTGATTATGAATAACCTAGAACTCATTGAAGCTAATCTACGGATTAGAAATTGTAGCACCCTTCGAGGTTTATATTTATAAAAAGATATATTCCCCGACTCTTGGTTTGGTTTGGTGTGTTTGATTTCGTTATAGAACTGAATGAATTATCCGCGAACGAAATTGAATTATTTGTGAGTATCGTATTCAACCCCCCCTTCTACGATACTTCGGGACCTAACACTACCCAAACTCTCGGTATGCCAACTTATGGTATGCCACCTCGACCCCCGATGGGCAGTAGTGGTGCCAACCCCATCTATCACGAGGCCTATGTGCCCCCATATATTCAAGGTCTGGGACCCCAAAATCAGCGAACCCCTTTTCAAGACTACTCAGGTCCCTACACCGAGGATGAGAATTACTCAACATGAGATGAGAGGGATGTTGCCCCAAGAAGGAGACGTTCCTCCCAAACCAATCGAGAAACTACTAAGGAAAAACTTGCGTCCCTTGAAGCCGAGGCTGCAAGGCTCAAAAATTTATTGGCAGAAGAGGATGCCACAAGGACACAAAATCAAGGAAGAGTCCTGATGATCAATCTCGACCCAACACCAAGGAGAAGCAGTAGGGCTGAGGCCCCAAGGGGTGATCCTACTGATTTGTTGCCTCTAGGAGATCCTGATGATCCAACACCACCCTTCACTCAAGACATCATGAAAGCCAACATCTCTAGAAAATTCAAGATGCCGACGATCAAGGCTTATGATGGAACGGGAGATCCCGCTAACCATGTGAGAACCTTCTCCAACGCACTGCTGTTGTAGCCGACCAACGATGCGGTCAAGTGTAGGGCGTTTCCCCAAACCTTGGCAGGCATGGCACAACGTTGGTATAGCCGCTTGCCTCCCAATTCTATTGGGTCCTTCAAGGAATTGAGCAAGGCGTTTATCAAGCAATTCGTAAGTGGGAGAGTGCACGAGAAAAGCTCTGCATCCCTCATGGCAATCCAGCAAGGAAATAATGAAGCCTTAAGGGACTACATCAATCGATTCACTCGAGAAGCTTTGAAAGTCCCAGACTTAGAGGACATAGTGGATATGATAGCCCTGCAACAAGGAACTACTGATGACCACTTCAAAAGGTCGTTAGCTAAACATCCACCCGAGAGCATGCTGAAGCTCCAAGATAGAGCCGGAAAGTATATCAAGACTGAAGAAAGCATGAGAAAGTATGAACCCACTGCTGGCGGTAGTGGAAACTCAAATAAAAGAAAAGAAACTCAGGAATACGACGTCAAGGAAAAGTTCCCCAGAACGTCAAAGAACTCCGATTCTCCCCCCAAGAGAAACAATTTTGGGCCAAAATTCACAGAATATGCAAGATTGAATACTCCCAGGAGTCAAATTCTGATGGAGATAGCCAAGGAAGAAGATATCAAATGACCAAAGCCAATGAGGGATGATTTGTCCAAACGGAACCAAAATCAGTTTTGTCGGTTCCACAAAGAAGTCGGTCATGACACCGATGATTGTAGGCAATTGAAAGATGAGATTGAGTTCCTGATACGAAGAGGAAAACTCAGAAAATTCACCAAGGATGGAAATCAAGGGAGTCAAAGAGGAAACTATGAAAGGAAGGATTACGACAGAAGGGACAACGACCAAGATCGTAACCCTAAGCCCCGAGGGCCAGTTATCAACATGATATTCGGAGGACCAACCGCTGCTGGGTCCTCCCGAAACTCAAGAAAGGCTTATGCCCGAGAGGTAATGACTGTGGTTGGAGAAGCACCGAAGCGTGCCAGAACATAAGTGTCAATAGGTTTTGACGATTCAGACTTGGAAGGGGTGAAGTTCCCCCATGATGATCCTCTTGTCATAATACCTATGATAGGCAACTCCGAAACAAAAAGAGTCTTGGTTGATAATGGAGCTTCAGTGGATATCTTGTTCCACGATGCCTTTATCAAGATGGGTTACACAGACTCTCAATTAACACCCTCAAATATGCCTATATACGGATTCAACGGGGTGGAATCAAAAGTGGAAGGCACTATCCAACTCCCAATGATAATGGGGGCAAGGGATGAATACGTCTACTCAAATGCTGAACTTCATAGTTATAAAAGTGACTTCAACCTACAATGCAATCCTGGGAAGGACTGGTCTTCATGCGTTCAAGGCTGTTGCCTCATCTTATCATCTAAAAATCAAGTTCCCAACATGGAATGTGATTGGTGAAGAACGAGGAGACCAAAAGATGGCCAGAATTTGTTATGTAGCCGCGTTAAGGCCTGATGGAATCGGGGGGCAAGTTCTCCCAATTGAAGACATGAATATCAGCGACAACGAGGACAGAAGGGGGAAACCGGCTGAGGACTTGGTCCCAATTCCCCTAGTCCCAGGAGAACCAGAGAAGGTGACTTATATTGGGGCACTACTGCCCGAACCATTGAAGAGCAAACTCACGTCTTTTCTTCAAGAAAACAATGACGTTTTTGCTTGGACAGCGACCGACATGCCAGGGATTGATCCCCAATTGATATCTCACAAATTGAATGTGGATCCAGAAAGGAAGACAGTGAAACAAAAGAAAAGAAATTTTGCTCCAGAGAGGCTTGAAGTCATTAAGCAAGAAGTGAATAAGCTTTTGGAAGCCGGGTTCATTGAGGAAATTCAATTCCCAGAATGGTTAGCTAACCCCGTGATGGTCAAAAAAGCTAACGGGAAGTGGAGGATGTGCGTCGACTTCACCGACTTGAATGATGCATGTCCTAAGGATTGTTTTCCCTTACCAAGGATTGATGCTCTAATAGATGCCACTGCTGGGCATGAGATGCTAAGTTTCATGGATGGCTTCAGTGGATATAATCAAATCAAGATGCACAAAGATGACATCGCCAAGGTATCATTCATCACTGACTTTGGTGTCTTTTGTTTCTTAGTCATGGCTTTTGGGCTTAAGAATGCATGAGCGACCTATCAAAGGTTGGTAAACAAAATCTTTGAGCACCTAATTGGAAAAACCATGGAGGTCTACGTGGATGACATGTTAGTCAAAAGCCTCGATAAGGCCGATCACATTAAGCACCTCCGAGAGGCATTCGAAGTGCTAAGGCACCACAAGATGATGTTGAATCCAGCTAAGTGTGCCTTTGGTGTAGGCTCGGGAAAGTTTTTAGGCCTAATGGTTTCCAAGAGAGGAATCGAGGCCAATCCCGACAAAATCAAAGCAATTCTAGACATGGAGCCACCACGGACTGTCAAAGATGTCCAGAAATTAACGGAAAGAGTGGCAGCATTAGGGAGATTCATCTCCAAGTCAGGAGAGAAGTGTTTACCCTTCTTCAAAGCACTCAAAAAAGTGAAAATTTTTGAATGGATAACTGAAAGCCAAGAGGCCTTTGAGGCCCTGAAGAAATACATGGCTGAAGCACCACTATTGGCAAAACCCAATCCAGGGGAAACTCTCTACTTGTACTTGGCAGTTTCTAACACAGCCCTTGGAGCTGTACTGATAAAGGAAGAATTGAAAGTGCAGAAGCCCGTCTACTATGTGAGTAAGATTCTTCATGGGGCAGAAATAAACTACTCAACGATTGAGAAGTTTGCCTTAGCCTTGATAATGGCCTCAAGAAAGCTACGCCCGTACTTCCAGGCTCACAAGATAGAGGTCTTGACTGATCAACCTCTAAGAAACATCTTGCATAGCCCTCAAGTTAGTGGAAGATTGATCAAATGGGCTATTGAATTGGGAGAATTTGACATCAAGTATAAGCCTCGAACGGCCATAAAAGCTCAGGCACTTGCTGACTTCATGGTTGAATGCACCATTGACAACCAAGAAGTCGGGGGGCAGGAAGTAATACTGGAAGATAAGAAAGATCAAGAAATGGACTTCAAAGAATATTGGGTGCTCTATTTTGATGGAGCATCAAAAACAAAATCAAGTGGAGCTGGTTTAGTGCTACAAAGTCCTGATGGATTCCTCATTGAGTATGCACTAAAACTTGACTTCCCAACGACAAACAATGAGGCTGAGTATGAAGCTTTGATAGCTGGCTTAGGGCTGGCTGGAGCCTTGAGGGTCAAAACTCTGAAAGTATGTGGAGACTCGAGGCTAGTGGTTTCCCAAGTAAATGGGGAATTTGAGGCCAGAGATGAAGTCATGGCCAAGTACTTGAAACTTGTTAAGGCCATCATGACTCAATTTGACGAATGCTATGTGGAGCACATTCCAAGGGAAGAGAACATAAAGGCTGATGCCCTGTCTAAGTTTGCTTCTTCTGAAATCGAAAACTATGCAGGGAGTGTATACTTCCAAGTCTTGAAGACCCCAAGCATCAACGGAAAGTTGGTAGCACCTATTGATGTTGGCAGCTGTTGGATGGATCCCATTAAAGCTCATCTGGAAACTGGGTGGCTACCCAACGATATTTCAGAAGCACGAAAGGTATACGTCAGAGCACTAAGGTATACCCTGATTGAGGGACTCCTATACAAGAAATCTTTCATCATTCCATATCTGAAATGTTTGAGACCCCAAGAGGCAGAATTGGCCCTAAAGGAAGTGCATGAAGGAATCTGTGGGCAACACTTGGGGGGCAGAGCCCTTGCTCATAAAGTCACCCGTCTAGGTTTCTATTGGCCAAGCATACTTGCTGATGCTAAAAGCTATGTGAAGAAATGTGAACGGTGCCAGAAACATGCACCAGTGGTTAGACAACCACCAGAGATGATGACATCCATTAACTCACCTATCCCCTTTGCTATGTGGGGAATGGATATACTCGGGCCATTTCCAATGGCAAGTGCTCAAAGAAAGTTCTTGATAGTAGCAATCGACTACTTCACCAAGTGGATTGAGGCTAAGCCCTTAGCCAAGATAACCACCAAGCAAGTAATGCAATTCTTCTGGGAAAATGTGATATGCAGGTATGGAATTCCACGAGTCCTGGTTACGGACAATGGAACTCAGTTTAACAATGACGAGTTCAAGAAATATTGTGATGAGAACGATATCAAGTTGCGCTTCACTTCTGTTGCCCATCCTCAAGCAAATGGGCAAGCTGAGGTTGCAAATCGAATTATCCTAGATGGACTAAAGAAAAGAGTTGAACGCTCCAGAAACACTTGGGTAGACGAATTGCTCCCCATACTATGGGCATATCGTACTACTTGTAAAGTCACCACTGGAGCTACCCCCTTCCTGTTGGCATATGGGGCAGAGGCAGTGGTTCCAGTGGAGATTACTCACACATATCCAAGAGTTGAGGCTTATGAGCCAGAAACAAATGAGGAAGGCTTGAGGCTGGCCTTAGATTTGATTGATGAAGTTAGAGATGAGGCAAATGCCAACATAGTTCAGCATCAGAAACGAGCATCTTTCTATTACAACCTAAGGGTTAAAGAAATGTTCTTTCGACAAGGAGACTTGGTTCTTCGAAAGATTGAGGCATCCGGAGTTGGACAAAAGGGCAAGCTGGCCCTAAATTGGGAAGGACCATATCACGTCAAGAACGTATTTGGTCGAGGCTCGTACAAGCTAGAAACCCTCGAAGGGCATGAGGTGCCAAGGACTTGGCATGCCTCAAATTTGAAAGTCTATTATGTTTAAAGTGTGTCCTGATTGGACTCACTACTAGGACAAATAGAAATAAGGTTCGATGAAATCATGAGCTTCCTAGAAAGCAAATGAAGGGTTGAAACCCCAGAAACCTAAGACATTCAGTCCAAACCCCATCATTCGATATGCTCAATGAAAGGCTTGAAGCCAAAACAAGACGGTATAAGACATAAAAGGCTTATGCAAATGTCAAGTTAGCCTCGAATAAGGCAAAATCGTCGTAAATGTGTAGGTCGCTCCACACTTTACACCAAGACGATACTCGTGAAACACTAGTGTATATTAAAATCCTCAAAAAAGGGTAGTAAGTCCCAGGTAAGGGATAAAAAGACCCCAAGTCTCGAAAAAGACCGGTATAACTTCTATGAAATCCTAGTGCATTATCATAGACGTTGGGAAGCGCGATCAGCCATTTTAAACCCAGAATCTTCAAAGAATTCTTCAAAACTTCAAGTAAGAAACCCAGAAAACGATGAGATTCAACAGAAAATCTCTCCAGGAATCGCCTAGTGACTGGAAACCCAACCGGTTAAGAAAGGGCAACCGTCTATAGCCAGTTAAGGCCCACAAATCCATTTATGGATTATAGAGATTAAAACCCAAATAATTTGGGTCTCAGGCAAATTCGAAGCCCAAACAATAAAGGCCCAATAAGGCCCAAGGCTGGAATAATTTAAGCCCAATTAAAGAATGAAATTTGAAATATAGCCAAGGCAAAATCAAAGATTTAAGGTCGAAAAGACATTAAATCGAAATCGTACGACCGAGGTCGAAAACATATGGGAAAACGAGGTCGATTCCAACGACCTCGCTCCCAAATAAAGTCGAAAAATAATGAAATTGAGGTCGAAAAAACCTTAGAACGACATCGAAGGCTTGAAGTCGAAAATATACGAGGAATTGAGGTCGTTTCCATCGACTTCGCACCAAAAATCCAGTGAAAAAATTGAAAATTCGAGGTCAAAAAGACCCTAGATCGAAGTCGATTGATTGAGATCGAAAATACACTATAAATCGAGCTCGAACCCCTCGACCTCACACCCAAGTGAGGTCGAAAACATAAGGATTCAAGGTCGAAAGAATGAGGTCGAATATGACCTAGAAAACGAGGTCTAAGCGTTCGACCTCACGCCAAATGAGGTCGAAAACGACCTAGAGATCGAGGTCGATATTGACCTAGAAATCATGGTCGAAAAAGGCTGGAACGAGGTCGAATGACCCAGGTCGAAAATGACCTGCAAAATGAGGGCGAAAGTATGAGGAATCGAGGTCGAATGACCCAGGTCGAAAATGACCTGTAAATCGAGGTCGAAAGTATAAGGGATCGAGGTCGAATGACCGAGGTCGAAACCATCGACCTGGGACCAATCAAGGTCGAAAAAAGGCTGGATCGAGGTCGAAGGCTCGAGGTCGAAAAAGACTTAAAAATCGAGGTCGAAACCTTCGACCTCACTCCAGGGGAGGTCGAAATCCAGATCGAATTTCAGGTCAAAAATGACCAGTTTCCTGGTTGAATTTGAGGTCAAAAATGACTTGTTTCCTGGTCAAAAAGGAGGTCGGAAATGACCTAATTTGAGGTCGAAAATGCCCTTAAAAATGGAAAATTTTGAGGAAAAACACGTTATAACTTCTACGAAAACCCCAAGGAGATTTTCCCAGAAGTTGGGGGGCAAATGATATGGTTAGAAAAGTAATTATAGAAATATAATTGACAAGTCAATGGAAAGGCTGATATTTAAGGCCCGACACCCTAATTATTCATTAATTTCGTAATTAATGAATAGGGAAAATATACAGCTCATAAAAAGAGTCCAAAATATGATAAATTCATCAAAGAAGGATCCAGAATCCCAATTAAAGGCAATTAATGAGTCATAGCCTTTATCAACAAGGAAACGAATTCTCCAGCAAGAAATACAATGTTTATCCAATATCAAAAAGGAGACTTATTCGCTAAGACTCCTAAACATACCATAAATACTAGGCTCCAGACGCCTATATAAGGACCCTGATCCTACAATCAGAACTACGTTTTGGGCACAGCTCCATACGTCACAACGCCTCGAAGGCGCAACAAGCCACGAAGGCACCCCTAGAACTACGTTTTAGACTTCATCCTCGAATAAGGACATACAAGTCACTACGTACTTGGTGTGCCCCTGCCACCATAGCCCCGAGGGCAACACCAAGAACTACGTCTTTGGCTTGATTCTCAACATTAATTGAGATACGTAGGCATCTTGTGAGGACCAATTTAGTCCGGAAACATGAGTGCAGCCATTAAAGCTCGAAACTCATTAATCCTAGCATTAAATTCACAAAGCACGTTTTTTAATCCATAACAAGTGATAACAAATATAAAAGGTAATATATTTTAATTTAAATGTAATTGCCCGTGATATTTTTGGAAAATAAGTAGATTTTGTTAGAAAAAAAATGTTTTAATTATAAAAGTCAATCAGCTAGTTAATATTTTTATATTATTTTATTATTTATTAAATAGAGTATTAAAATAAATAAGTAAGGATTGCATCTCGTATTTTTGGAAAATAGAGATTTTAGTGATAACAAATATAAAATATATTATGTTTTAATTTAAAGGTAATTGTCGTGATATTTTTGGAAAATGAGTAGATTTTGTTAGATTTTTTTTTTAATTATAAAAGGCAATCAGTTAGTTAATATTTTTATATTCTTTTATTATTTATTAAATATAGTATTAAAATAGGTTTTAAAATAAATAAGTAAGGATTGCACCTCATATTTTTGGAAAACATAGATTTTAGTAATAACAAATATAAAAGGTAATGTGTTTTAATTTAAAGATAATTGTAATGATATTTTTGGAAAAGGAGTAGATTTTGTTAGGAAAAAAATATTTTAATTATAAAAGCCAATCATCTAGTTACTATTTTGGTAACTTGACAATAATACAATTCCATAAAAGATTTGATTTGTAGTAGTTTTCTAAATTTAAACAAATTAGATCCTACATTTTCATTTTTTTGATTATATTTCAATATTATTTGATTTTTATGTAGTAAAATATAGTGAAATATTAATGGAGAATAAAACTTTCCCGAATTTTGATTATATTATTAATTTATTAATTAGAAAAAGTACCGAAAACCAAAATTTAACCGAAAACCGAAAACCAAAACTTTCAATATTTCGGCTTTAATAATATAGTATAGATAGATGTATTTAGTTGGTTTTTGTGAATTATGAAAATTTTAAAATTGAATTTGCGTATATGGTTGCCGCATGCACTTACATTTGATTGTACAACGTATTTTTGCAAAATATTTTTATTTGAAAAAAAAATTTGCAAAAAAAATTTCTGACTTGGGTATTTATGAAAAAATCTAAATAATAATTTTTTATAATAATTTTAAATAATTAAACTTATATAAAAAATACAAATTAAACTTATATAAAAAAAGACAAAATGCTAATGACAAGCACAAACCATGAGTGCAAGTGCAACGCATAAGAACGTGAGTACGTGATGAAAATAGTATACAATAATACTACTTTATTTGGTAGTGTCACAAGATAGCCTTTCTGGGTTTTTTTGGATTTGGTCAATACAGTATTATCAGTCCACAAATCCCAAACCAAACCCATCCTCTCTTTCATTCAACAGATCATCATCCCCCAGGTTTGATTTCACACACACACACACACACACACACACACACATTCTTTTGATTTGATTTAAAGATTTAATCTTTCTTGATTTTATTGTTTGTGTTTACTTTGTTGTTATTGTGGGTCACTATGATTCTGTATTTCTTGAATTTTTTGCTTAGCTTTCTTGAATTTAAATTATTAAAATACCATTAATTTGATTAATTTATATTAAAGATTGTACCTTTATTGTCAGTATGAATTTTAACATGATTAATTTTACTTAAAGATTGTAACTTTATTGTCAATGTCAATTTGAAGATGATTAATTTCACTTAAAGATTGTAACTTTATTGTCAATATGAATTCCAAGATTATTAATTTGACTAAAAGATTGTAACTTTATTGTCAAATTGAGTTACCCTTTTATGTTATGCCAATTTATTGTAGAATGATGGTATTTTAGGTTTGGGTTATTGAGCATTTTTGATTTTAGGTTGTATTTTGGTTGAGTTTGTGTTATGTACCTGTTTTCAGTTGGTATGTGTAAAGGGGTTTGCATTGGTTGACCTTTTCTGTGATGCGATCCGGGGAAAAAGCTGAAAAGAAGAGTTTGAAACGTTCGAGATCATTGTCGTTAGATAGTAGCAAGATGACTGTGACTGATGAAACTTTTATGGACACGCTTGATGGTTCGGATTGTTTTCCGATTGAGGAGATAGTGCATTACCCGTTGCCGGGATACGGAGTTCCAACTTCAGTGGCTTTTAGTCCGGATGACAGGTTGATAACTTATTTGTATAGCTCTGATAACACTTTGAATAGGAATCTGTTCTCATTTGATCCTACTACTGGTAAGCAAGAGCTACTTTTTAATCCTCCTGATGGTGGGCTTGATGAGGATAATCTATCTGCAGAAGAGAAGTTGAGACGAGAGAGATTGAGGGAACGTGGGTTAGGAGTTACGCGATATGAATGGGTGAAGACGGGCTTTCATGAGAACGCAGTAATGGTGCCTCTGCCTGCTGGGGTGAGTACTATTATCTCATACTATAGCATTAACTGAACTTTTAGGTCGATAAACTTGTTCTTTTTTAATATGTACGAGTGATCTACTAAATTGTGATAGCACTTTTTTGTCTGTCCATATTTAATATGCTGAATTGAAAAAAACTATGGCCATATAAGTGTTATACTGCAGCGTATTTGCTAGTGATTTGCAAAATTCAATGTTGTATTTAAAAATTGCTCCTTGAAGATAGACGTCTATTTGATAGCTGGTATTCCTACAGTCATCATTAAAACCTAAAAGTGAGTTGTATTATATAGATATCCTGATTGGCACACGTTAATACTTAAAAATGTTGGCAGTCTAATTGGGGTACTCAAATTGAGCAGAGGAGATAAGGAGAATTTTTGTTTGTGATTGTGTAGATTTAGTTGTATTTGTGGTGTGTAAAATTGATGTGTTGCAAAATCAGCATTTCAAGATCTATGAAAACTGAACTTCTTCAAGTATTTGAAACTCAAAATTGGTAAAAATTAACCAAGTTATAGTTGATTAATTATAATGGTTGCAGAAAATTTAGAAAACCTAAACGTCACTACTAACTACATGAGCTTTTATTTACAAAGCACCACATGATTTTTCCAATTATAAATATGCAATGCCTTGAAGCGTCTTTTGTAAAGGTAGAGAACAAAATAAAGTCTAACTATAATTAATTTTAGATTGAGGGAGAAGAGTTCCAAACTTCCAATGAAGAATAGACTGGGCTTATGCTTAAAGTATATGGTCCTAAATAATCTTTTTTGCATATGGACAGATATATTTCCAGGATCTTTCTTCACTACCAAAACTTAGGCTTGAAAGTGCACCAGCCTCTCCAGTTATCGATCCACATCTTTCACCGGATGGCTCCATGCTTGCTTATGTCAGAGATAACGAGCTGCATGTCTTGGATCTTTTGCAAAATAAATCAAAACAGATAACTTTTGGAGCAGACGGGAAGGCCTTGGTGAGAACGATATTACAATATCCTTTCAACTTGATCTTTTTCTCTAGCATTAATCATTTATTTTATGACTTTCCAGTGAAAGCTACTAACCAATCCGAGTATGTATAATCGTGAACTTGACATAAATTTACTTGTTTGTTGCAGACAAATGGTGTGGCCGAGTACATAGCACAGGTGAGATTAATTTGTTTTCCCACTTTTTCCATATATTTGCTGAGTTCTGTTCGTGTTTTTGATTTAAAAAAAAAATACAACCTCCAAGGAAAGGCGGGCCAAAACTTCTATTAGAATGATGCTTAGGTTTTTTATGTTTACTATATGTAGGAAGAAATGGACAGGAGAAATGGTTACTGGTGGTCCCTAGACAGCAAATTCATAGCTTTTACACAAGTTGATTCGTCAAATATATCTCATTTCACAATTGTCCATCAAGGTCAAAGCACTACTGGTCCAGATGCACAAGAAGACCATGCTTATCCTTTTGCTGGGGGGCCAAATGCCAATGTACGTCTTGGGGTGATATCTGCTAATGGAGGCGAAGTAACCTGGATGGATGTCTTCTGTGGAGGAAAGGACCAAGCGAACCACGACGAGGAGTATTTAGCTAGAGTCAACTGGATGAATGGAAATATTCTTACTGCTCAGGTTTTGAACAGGTCACATTCGAAACTAAAGATCCTGAAGTTTGATATCCAAACAGGCGAAAGAGAAATTCTCTTGGTTGAAGAACACAATACATGGGTCACTTTGCATGACTGCTTTACACCTCTGGACAAAGGTCTTGGTAAATTCTCTGGAGGATTTATTTGGGCTAGCGAAAAAACAGGTTTTAAACATCTCTATGTGCACGATGCAAGTGGAAAATGTCTGGAACCATTAACTCAAGGTGATTGGATGGTGGAGCAAATTGCAGGGGTAAATGAAGCTGCAGGCCTTATTTATTTCACTGGAACCTTGGATAGCCCTCTAGAGTGTCATCTTTATTGTGCCAAGTTATTCCCTGATGAAAACTGTCCACTGCAAGCTCCATTGAAATTGACGAAGGGCAAGGGAAAACATGTTGTTGTGATTGATCACCAAATGCAGAGATATATAGATATTCACGATTCTTTGGACTCACCCCCTAGAATTTCACTTTGCTCCTTGCAGGATGGGAGCGTAATAATGCCGCTGTATGAGCAGCCATTAGTTGTTACAAGAAATAAAAAGCTTCAACTTCAGCCTCCAGAGATATTTGAAGTACAGGCAAAGGATGGAACTAGTTTATATGGTCTTATATACAAACCTGATGCAACAAAGTTTGGACCTCCACCATACAAAACCATGGTCAGTGTTTACGGTGGTCCAAGTGTGCAGCTTGCCTGTGATTCATGGGTGAACACAGTGGACATGAGAGCTCAACATTTAAGAAGTAAAGGCATATTAGTGTGGAAGGTTAGTTTTTAGTATATACGTTCATAGTAGTTTTAAATATCATCAGACTAGTTGAATTATTGTTGTCAAACACTTTCCCTCTTTATAGTCTTCATTTTCCCTGCAATTAGCAAGTCAAAGGCATGCAAAATTATTCTGCAGTGCCTAATTTTAGAGTATAGGCCCTCTCTCCCAAATTTTGAGAAACAGTTAAACCCCAATATACTTTCAAAAATGAAAAATATTGATCATACTTTTAGAATATTTTTTTTGGCTAAACTTTAGAATAGATTTTCTTGGTAAATTAAAATGCAATAAGTGGTGCAGAGATAATAGTCAATATTATCTTGAGTATATGTAACAACAGTGGCGGACGCAGAAAGTTAAGGCAGGGAGGGCCAAAACACAATATTTTTTTTAACCCACTACAGAATAGTAGGTAAAAATATTGTAATGAACAAACCTAACCTAATATGTGCAGAGCCTTCTTACGAATTAGTAATTTCTTTGGATACTTTGTCTTTAGCAGAGAGGGCAACACTATGTTTTGTTTGCTCATTTATGTTTCACCGATACATGTATTTCTTGCAATTAAGCGTACTACTGTATTATGCAGAAACCAAAAGGTAAATGGGCTGGCCTTCTAGACAAACTTTTGGACTTGGATTTGTATAATAAAAAAAATAAAAATCAATGGCCCAGAAAATCCAGCACAGGCCAAAGCATACCCTGGCTACTATGTGTGTCCGCCACTGGGTAACAACATTTTAGTATCTTGAGTTGCTACGAAAATTATTCAAAAATGTATTAGTAACATTTAGCCAAACAATAAAGAAACATATGCAAGTAGTTTTGGATCAGTGGGAGTACTTGTGCTTGAATATTTTTCTTGTGGTTGATAGGTTTAGCTTGTTCAATGTGTTCCATTATAACTGTACTTAGAAGAGGAAGGATCTTGTTTCGCTGACAATTTTACCTCCTACAGATGGACAACAGAGGATCCGCCCGTCGTGGTCTTAAGTTTGAAGGTGCCATCAAGAACAACTTTGGTCGCTTTGATGCTGAAGATCAGGTGAGTGGAGCCGAGTGGCTCATTAAACAAGGGCTAACCAAAGCTGGCCACATTGGAATTTATGGTTGGAGCTATGGTGGGTACCTCTCAGCAATATCTTTGTGTAGGTTTCCTGATGTTTTTAGATGTGCTATATCCGGCGCTCCTGTGACATCGTGGGATGGGTATGACACCTTTTACACTGAAAAGTATATGGGTTTGCCATCTGAAAACCAAGTTGGATATGCATTTGGTGCAGTGCTTCACCACGTGCAAGATTTGAATGGGAAATTGTTACTAGTGCATGGGTTAATTGATGAAAATGTTCATTTTCGGCACACTGCGAGGCTTGTCAATGCATTAGTTGCAGCTCGAAAGCCTTATGAATTGTTGATTTTCCCTGATGCTCGACACATGCCACGACCAGTGAAGGATCGCCTTTATATGGAAGAGAGGATATGGGATTTCATTGAGAGGAACTTGTAAATAGTTTTTATAGCCTTTTCTCCTCTTTATTTTATATATGTTGTTATTTATAGATAACGGGAGAGGATACTAAGCTCTCAAACACAAAGTGAGATGTCAATGTCGGTTGTTTTGAGGAGGTTAATTTCAGCTATTATATTTCAAGTTTATTTGGAGTCACATTGAGGAATGCGACTTCCTCTGATCGCATGTACCATCATTTATAGATGGCTCATACATCATAATTCTTTTCTTAGTGATCTTTTTCAATAGTGATGAGTCTTCATCGTTCATGTTACAATTTCCACCAGGATACTAAAAGATCTCAATGCGAGAATCTGTGTCATGACTCAATATGCACTATTGTTTCTAATTATTGGAAATTTTGTGATCTTTTCTGTTGCTTTCGTGTTTAATGACTAGTTTCAAGAAATTGTGGTTGAAGCGTAAGCTGCACATTCCAATTGTTAGCTAGGAAAAATGCTTAATTTTCGTTAAGGATGCCTACTCTAGGTATGGAGTAGGCATGAGGGTTCTTGACCATTAGTATCTCGTGAAATTTAAGTTCAGAGACATTGAGTATCTGGTTCTGACTGTTACTTTGAGTGCATTATTCTTTTCTAGCGCACAAGTTCAACATGGAAATGGAACTAATTTTTTTAATGTTCCACGCAAGAAGTGCGAAAGATAATGTTATATTCTGTTATTACACATGGCTTGCCGAATTGTGAGGGCCAAGGTAGCCGAATATCACCTAACATTGGTTTCAGATCCCAGGCTTAGGACATTGGTAGACTGGAGGTTCCGTAGGGAGGAGGCCTTTCATGCTGAGAAGGAGTTGTCTGAAATGTTGACGAACCACCAATATAAATGGAAGGTAAAAGTCTATGGAGTTGAGTTTCATAACGTTGCAACTTGCAAGTAGGTCTAGTTTTCAGGACGATGAAATTGTATCAGATATCAGTAGACGAACTTTGGTGGAGCACGGTCATCTGAGGTTTCCCCCGCAGACATATATCCTAGCTTTCCATCATATACTACGGCTGAAAAAGCTATTGATTTCCTTCTAAACGTCAACTTAACCACTAATAATTTTTGGTCAGTTAGGTCAGATAATAAGGCCTATAAGTGAAAAAATGAAGGCAAAACGATGGGGTTCACTTGGAAGTTAACAGAGGACCAACCTTATATGCAATGTGATCCACTATATCGTTATTGTTAACACCTTCTAGTGTAAAGTTGAATCTTTACATCCAGAAAGAATCAAGTATAGAAGGACATAGTATTTCACATGAGAATTCAAATTTTTGTGATAGAATATAACCGAAAAAAGAAGCACCATCAACTGAATTGGTGTAGCTTAGACTGCCACTGAAAATCTTGTTTCCACCACTGATGAATTTCATGACACTCCTTGAAATCCTGACCACAATTCATGTTCATAGTCAAATAAGCTGAAGGAAGTAGATGAATTGCCTCTATATCTTTCCCTAATGCAGTTGAGAACAGACTCCCTAGTGAATGTTGTGTTGCAACCCTCCCAATTTCTCCAAAACCAAGCTCAGCCATCTTTCCTCTGTGTTCAAAATAACCAATATACTCCGAGCAAATAGGATCCGATGGATTCAGAAATAAGTATGGAATCCAAGTGGAAAGTAGTTGAAAATAATTTTCTCGTTGCTGCTTCTGATAATTACTACTTACTGCGGCTGCTATCCCAGCTGTTATGAGACTGCGTGCAATCCGGACGCCATGCTTTACTTTTTCAATCTTGATTATATCTACTGGTGCTGATGCGAATGGTGGATTGAAAAGATAAGTTTTGATTGGGCACCCCACCTTGGCCATGTTTTTTCCCGCCAGTAGTGCTATGGCTGCACCTAAAGAGTGTCCAGTTAACCAAATATTAGCAGCTCCAGCAAGTGATATTATCTCTTGGATAGCTTGCATAGCTATTTGAAAGCGATGACTGTTGTGGAGTAAGTTGCCAATGAACTGGAGGCCCGACTTCAGATCACTTAATAGGCTGCTTTCCTTGCGAATTGTGCCTCGAAATGCAATGACATATCTCGGAGGTTTCTGTTCGAGATTGCCATCATAAGGAGGATATTTGAACTCATAGATGGCGCCAATGATTGAATTATCAGTATCATCTACTAGTACACGGTATAACTGAAAATGAAAAAAGTCCCACCAGCCAGGAGCAAGAGCTTGAGGGCCTTGGCGTTGCTCTTGGCGATCACGTTCTAGAATGTATGTTGCCTGTACCAAACTAGCAGCTACTGATGTTCGGTGATGCAAACTTTTCCTGCAATGATGAGAAATCAATGTATTTTTGTAAAATGGATTTCAGTCCAGAGCATTGGAGACTTGGCTATATCAATTTACAAGAAAACTGGAAGTTTCCTGAAGCTGCCTAGGGCCTAGTAAGATCAAAGTATGGGTTGCAACTTTAATAGTGTTAAAAACATTATGAACTCCCTGCCAATTTATTTCAAACAAAATGCACATTCAAAAAGTAGTCTTATCCAACATACTAAGGCTGTAAGGCTTCTATCAGCAGGCATCGGAACTGTTCAGATATTAAAAAATGTCTCAGAAATTTAAAGAAATTATGGATGAAAGTAAAAACATACCAGTCGATGGCAGTTAAGTGGAGTGCTCCTGAAAGTCTGAAGATGTGCTTGTCTGAGGCCATAAAACCACTGTATGCTTCTTTCCGTCCGTCTGACCTTTGTGGAAAGTCTGGAACAAGATGGAAGAGAAAGTCGATAGTAACCACATTATCAGGTTCTCTTGTAACAAGGAAAAAGTAGACAGTAACCACATTAGCAGGTTCTCATGTAAAGGACTAATCCTTAACTGATGATTACTATAGACTTATAGAGGAATATTGCCATCTAAAAGCTTGTTCACGCCAAAATCTTTCCAGGGAGATAATTCACTAGTGCTTTTTACAGCAAGGAAATTCGAGACACTGTATTTATCTCTCTTTTTTACAACAAATGACAGATCACAGATTATGTTAAGTTTACCAGATTTTCTAAAACCTTAGGACTTAATATGATTTAAATTAACTTGAACTGATTAGCCAAGAAAAATGCTTGGCACACACAAAAAGAGAAGGAATCCTAGTCTTTTAGCTAAACTTGTTAACCTGGCTGCGCAGTTATTTTACAAATTAAATCAATAGAAAGCGTAAATGTTCCATGATTTGAAATCGTGTCAATGTACTATAAGATTGCAAGTGACGATTGATGAATTTAAAGGGACTTTGTTGAAGGTTTGTAAGGCGGCACATTTCAAAGTTGTTGAACAAAAATTATCAAGTAACTAATGGACTAAGAAGTAATGATCTCATCATTTTATCGTCAGTACAGTTTAACTCTAACACCTTTTCTAAAGGATAGGAACCTCAATGACACTCATACAGAATGAGGCCTGCATAATTTTACATAATGCACTGTCAATCCTTTGGGAAACTTTAGCCATAGAGCAGAAGGGCAAAGTTAATTAAAAGACCTTACCTCTATCTAGTTGAGCGGGAGTCTTGTGCACTGGACATGTCTCGTTGCTTCAACGACTTATCTTATTATATCTCTTATATCTATGCAAGTAAAAGTTCATCTTTAACCGATAATGTAAAACCGTAAAGCCTAGTACTAACACTTACAAGTTACAACAGGATGCTCAACAAAATCAAGATACGAAATTTCGGGACAAAGATTATGTATAATGTAACACTTGGCATAAAATTATGAAAAAGTAAATTTGTAGTACCTGATCAGGCTTGCCACTGGAGCTCTTGGCAGTTTAATTTACAAGATTCAGGGAGAGTTGGAATGGAGAAGTAAAGATAGAATATTTGTGTATGAGCAAACTGCAAAGCAACAAACTTAAAGGACCTATGGAGATTAGTCAACTAGCTAGTTGCTTCTCATGTGCCGTATATAAAAATTAAACTTCTTAAAAACAATAATATATCATCAAAATTTTATTTCTTACCCACATTTACACAGGTGAACGTTTATCATCTTGCTATCCATCACAAGTGTGGTAAAAATCTTTCTTAACAACAAAATTAAATGGGTGCTTTTTCGACGCAAATATTGAATTTTTCAAAATGAAATAAAAACAAACAGCTACCCAATTATTCATTTTTCTGCTTCTCATGATTAAATAATTTTCGAAAACTGTTGGTGTAATGCCAAAGTGAATTCGCACAGCAAGTTCCCTTCTGTCTTTTGCTAATGTTTTCTTAGAGAAAAATGTGATTATTGACTTGTCAACCAGACGTGGCCAGACGATCATTTACAACTTGCAGCTTCACACAATTGCTGTAAGGGAGTTTCTGATTAGATTTTAAGCAATGAATATATATATTTCTACTTATTCAGTGAAAACTTCGTTTGATTTGTGTAGAGTGGGTGTCAACCCAAGTACGATTAAGAAGAATGGTGTTGCGCGGTCCAACAATTTGTGCATCAGCTCCATTTAGATAGGGGAGCAAAAACCGATCCAAAATCGGAATTTTAATTTCAGTTAAAAATTGATCCGTTTCCAATTGTTCGGTTTCGATTTTAGATCGTAACCTAACTGAAAAAATCAAACTCAACCGATTATTCAAATAAATAAAGAGAATAAGGAACTAATTTGTGTAAGATATTATAATTCTGCAGCAGAACTCGCACTATTTAGCAGTATAAATATAATTGAAGGGTCCCGGTCCCCAGCAGGCGTTTGCTGGGGACGTTTTTTTTAACATACGGTTTCTGCACCGTTGGATGGACCATCCAACGGCTGGGGTTTAAAAAAAAATCGCACCGTACCGCGGAAAGTTTCTGCGGTACGGGCTTATTACGTTTTTGCCCCTCCCCCCGTACCGCGGAAACTTTCCGCGGTACGTCTCCTGTCTAATTCCACACAGCGGCGTACGGAGAAACAAAAATCATATTCAAACTCACTAAACAGCGATTAAACTGAAGATAGGGGCGATTCAAGAGGCGATTGAGGCGATAAGGGGCTAATTCAATCACTAAAATCCATAATCTTCAGTTATAGGTATGTTTAATCACTAAAATCCATACATTTTAGTGTATATATGTATGATTATGATTTGTATATGTATGTGTATGTGATTGTATGTGTATGTTATAGGTATGTGTATGTGATTGTATGTGTATTTTATGTTCGAATATGATATATATCATGTGTATACTCACTGTTTGAACATATGTATATATGACATTTTTTGCAATTAGGGTTTTGAAAATAAAAATTTGGGGATTTTTTTTTTTTTTGATTTTTAGTTGTGAATATGTTAAATTCATGTTAATTTGAGCTTTGAATATTAAATTAGTGTTATTCGTATTTTTAATTTTTTGAGCATTAATATTTTGCAGGAATGGACAACTTTAGTGATTTTAGTGATATGTTGCCGGGTCCGAGTAGTAGTAGAATTATTTGGGATAACCGCTATCATATTAGCGAGGATGTGTGGGATGGCACGGGTAGAGATGAGTTGGAGAGCATTTGTGGTAATAGGGCTATGCGGGAATGGAAATTAAGAAGACCACAGAGGGAGTTGTTACATATGCTTGGGTTTGGGATATTTGCCAACACTCATGTTGTGTTGGGTACTAATGCGCGGCTGGTTTCTGCTTTGATAGAGCGGTGGAGACCGGAGACCAACACGTTTTTTATGAGACAAGGGGAGATGACAGTTACTTTGGAGGATGTTGGTTACATTTTAGGTTTGCCGGTTTTTGGGGAGGCTGTGACATGTGGGCTTATAGATAACCGGAAAGAGTTTTTTAGGCGCAATTGGTTTGGTCATTTAACAGATGAAGAAGTGGAGAATGCTTTGTATAGAGGCCATATTAAGTTGACTTGGTTGTTTGATAGATATGGGAGACAAAAGCCGGAAAAACATAATGATGAAGCGACTGTTATACATACACATGCATACCTCCTTTTTGTCATTGGTGCAGTTCTGTTTCCTTCGAAGGACAAAGCTACGGTGCATGTCAGAAACATTCAGCCTCTACTTAACATTCGGGAGATTCTTAACTATGCTTGGGGTGCAGCCGTGTTAGCTCATTTGTATAGAGGTTTGGAGAATGCTGCAAGGAAGAATACTAAGAATGTTGCTGCTTGTGTTTGGTTGTTGGAGGTGTGGTCATATGAGAGATTTCCTCGCGTTGGTGTTCCTCAACGGGACCCCAATCATGAGGATTATCCGGTTGCAGAGGGTTGGGCATATTCTTCTCTTCAGGGTGTTAATAAAAAGAGACGACAGTCAGGTCCACACCATAGTCTACCATTTTATAGAGGTGAGTTTGATGGAGTTGCTGGCGATGATGTTGTGTGGAGACCATATGCTAGATTTGACGAGAGTTTAGACTGGGAGATGTTACAGGCGCAGATAGCTGGAAATGCTCGAGTGTCCTTGGTATGTTTTGATGTGGTTGAGTGGCAACACCCGGAAAGAGTGATTAGGCAGTTTGGTTCTAGCCCACAGATTCCCCAGGTTCCTGTTAACATGCTAGCGTATAGGCAGCCTAAGGCAGCCACATTTGTCGGTGAGGATTGGATGATTCGGTGGTTTGTAGATATTTGTAGGTGGGCTAGATTTTGTTCGGAGTTAGAAGGGGTGGTTGATGAAAATGTTAACGTTGTATCTGAGGCTGAGTACATGACTTGGTATTCAGATATTAGTCGTACCCGTGTAGGGAAGCCAGAACCTGTCCCCCAGTCTCAGTACACTACGAGGGAGTTGTATGATACCCTTGAGGGATACCGAGTTGTAAGTATTCCATCCTTCTTAAGTTTGAATTACTTACTACTTTCATAAAAATATATATATTGTACACACTGTATTACTAAATTCTGATTGTTTTGTAGATGATAGCTGGTCTTGATATGCTTAAGAAGTTGGATTCTAGGGTTCCAGCTGAATTTGTGGAGGAGCTTGGAAAGCTTTCAGATACCTTCCTAAGCCCTTTCACAAGATTGATGAAGAAAATCAAAGGGCCCGCTTATAAACATCCAAAGTTCGAGAATATTAAGCCACTGTCATTAGACGACTCTGCACAAGATTCTCAGCCTCCTGAGCCTACTGTTGCCTCAATTCCTAACCACGATGTTATTGAGATGACACAACCATCCCAATATGAGTCTCAGGTTCCCCTTAATAGTGCTGCAACTTCGTCTAGCAGGCCTTCGAAGTTACCATCCCGTAGAATGAAGGGGGAAAAGTGGATCATAACGAAGACTTTAGATATGCGAAAGCAGAAAAAGATATATGATGATTGGGGATGGGCCTTTGGGAAGAAGCCCCAGTTACAAGGAGGATTTGACGTCTGTGGGCATCATATATCAGAGGCTGCGATGCAGAGCCTGGCTCCCGGTTCATGGGTTGATGACAGGATTTGAAACGAACGGCTTTTTTCCTCCCTTTGGTTTGGGACACAATAGGGTCAAGAAGTGGTTCTTTGTAGTTATCACCACTTCCATCATGAGGATTTTCTTTGCTTTCATGTGAAGGAACTCCATCAACACTCATACGTTCCAAAATTGGTATTTCTCGATTCATGACCTCAACGGCATAGTCATATCGTTCTTGTGATGCAATGCTACTATGACAAAAACTCATCGTGAGCATTGTCATGCTATTAAATCTATCGGTTGAGGTCATATCATGTGTTTCTCCGATGTTCAATTCGTAAGGCAACACACCGTCTACTCGATTAGCATGCATAGTCCAACGACGAATTATGAAAGATTGGGGAATTTGGGGGATTCGTTTTTTATTCAATACGGCCAATATGTGACGACACGGTATCCCCAAATGTTCAACCATTCTACACATACACATCCCAGTCAAAGCTTCTTTGTTGAATGCAACATAATTTAATTTTGAAGATGGCCCTAATTCTTTCCTATAACAACAATAATAGGTATCTAAGTCACCTTTTTTCTCCCCTTCTTCACAAGATTTAATATCTTTCATCACATAGTACAAAGAAGCTTGAACCAATTCATCTTGAAATTTTCTAAACATCTCCTTGGTATAAATTTTGGCACCATCATACTCCAAGCCACTATATAATTTCATAGGACGCTTTAGAGTACATGTGACATAATCTTCTTCTTTCTCCCGTACAAATTGTCTTGCCAATGCTTTTTGAGCATTTTCAACAAATTCTTTCAACCCTGTGGCAGAACTCACATAACTATCAAAGAAAGAATTCATACTCTCACTCCTTGAAGTAGTATTCTGACCCGCTGAAAAGGTGTTTCTGGTGTATGCAATGATCCACTTCTCTTTCAACTCATACAACCCCTTTAACCATGTATGTTCTTGCAAATCATACTTTTCGATCAACGTTTCCCATCTAGCCTCAAAATCATCTTCAATCATGGAGTTGTAAATACAATTGTTAAAGTCCACTT
This sequence comes from Heracleum sosnowskyi, assembly GCA_030848705.1. Taxonomy (NCBI): domain Eukaryota; kingdom Viridiplantae; phylum Streptophyta; class Magnoliopsida; order Apiales; family Apiaceae; genus Heracleum; species Heracleum sosnowskyi. Next base: position 20,556,409 of record CM061237.1, read on the forward strand.
TGAAGTCTGGAAAAGTTGAATAATAGTGGGATAGTTTTTCAGGGAATTTGTTGCTTATGTGCCATGAGCACAACAAATGGGTGGATTTGGGGAGTACATGTGCAATAGCACTTGCCATGGCTTGATCTTGGTCTGTAATTATAGTCATTGGATGCTTATTCCCCACAGCTTCGAGCCAAGTACTCAAAATCCACTGAAAAGTTGTTGCAAGTTCATCCCTCATCAATGCAAAACCAAATATCACTGATTGATAATGATGGTTAACCCCGGTAAAAGGAACAAAGGGCATGACATATCTATTTGTCCGATATGTGGTGTCAAATGCAACAACATCACCAAAATTTTCATACGCCATTAAACATCTAGGATCAACCCAAACAAGACATTTCAACCGTTGCTCTTCATCAACTTGTGTCCTAATAAAAAAATTTGACCCACTTTCTTCATGAAACCTATATAACAAGTCTAACGCGCCATGAACATCACTATGTTCAAACCTTTTCTTTCTCTCATCTCGTATAACATTTCTAACATGTTGACTTCCGAATCCAACTTTATCATTACCTCCGTGAATATTACCAATGACATTCATTACTTGACAGTTACGAATTCCCGAACCATAAAGAGTTTTAATCAAACTCTTTGTGGCGGTATTCACACGTTTTTCACGTTGCAACAAGTTCATCTTGCTAGGAGTCACTACACCGTGATTGTGGTTTAACTCAAGAGTAGTTATCTCCCAAAGACTCAACTTCTTTCGATAATTCACATACATCCTTACTTTGCAATCACTTTTAGAAAGAATTTCTCTACATCGTTTAGTAGGATTACTACTTTCCCCAACATCAATTTTTCCCGAAAGTCTACAAACATAGAGACGGGCATAAATTTCATTACTTTTGGTACGTCTTTGGGTAGATTGGATCTTAATGGCAAATCCATTTTTTAAAGCATAAGCCCTAAAAAAATTACATGATTCCTCCAAAGTATGAAACAATTGATTCATATAAGGAACCCCATTACCATCTACATTTTCATATACATCATCGCCTATATCAGCATCTTCATTTTCACCATTTACATTATCATCATCTTCCTTAACATCAACAAATTCCTCATCTTCATCAATATTAATAAACTCCTCATTTTTTCCAAAATTTTCTAAAAACTCATCATTATACACAAATTGAGGGGTTGTAGGCTCATCTAAATCTTCATTCATGCTTAAATCATCAAGATGTAAAACATGCTCATTTTTTTCTTTTTTCTTTCCTTTTTCATTTTTATATTTTGAACCAAACATACGAGCAAATATTTTATCAGCCATAATAAAACAAACAACAAATGTAGAGAGAAATGATACCTTAAAAATGGTGAAAATGATACCTTAAATGTAGATCAAAATCGACAGAGAAGCTCAGTTTTTTGTTGTTTATGTGTGTTTAGGTTTGAGCAAACAAGTACACATGGCTGCGGGAGATATGGGAACAGGAGACGTACCGCGGAAAGTTTCCGCGGTACGGGGGAGGGGCAAAAACGTAATAAGCCCGTACCGCAGAAACTTTCCGCGGTACGGTGCGATTTTTTTTTAAACCCCAGCCGTTGGATGGTCCATCCAACGGTGCAGAAACCGTATGTTAAAAAAAACGTCCCCAGCAAACACCTGCTGGGGACCGGGACCCATAATTGAAATAGCAATGTTGTGACTTTATATTTTGCATTGAAATTATATGAGATATTTTAAAAACTGAATTCCGAGAGTCTTTCTAAAACTTGGAACAAAAAATTTAAAATGAAATATATATGTTAAATATCGTGTTCAACAACAAAATGTAAAATATTTTGCATTTAAAAATACTCAATCATGCACTAGAACATAACTTAAGTTAATAATTGAATGTGCTATTTACGTAGAATTCACTTATAGTACAACATAACATTGCACCTATAAAACTGAACTCTTTTTCATATGTTCCACAAAGATCATCGGAGCAAATGTGTGGCTGCTTTGTCCAAATACCTGAATGCATCTTTTGATCCTCTTACAGCTGGAATCGCAGCAATTAAAGAAGGACCAATGCAGTCTCTTTGATTTCAACCTTATATGCAATTTGATCCATTTATATCATTATTGTCAACACCTTCTAGTGTAAAGTTGAATCTTTACATCCAGAAAGAATCAAGTATTGCCCAACTAATTACATGAATGCTTGCAAAGAAACATATCCTCAAGACTTAGCCAAGCGGATACAGTATATCACATGAGTATTCAAATTTTTGCGATAAAACATAACCGAAAAAAGAAGCACCATCAACTGAATTGGTGTAGCTTAGACTGCCACTGAAAATCTTGTTTCCACCACTGATGAATTCCATGACACTCCTTGAAATCCTGACCACAGTTCATGTTCATAGTCAAATAAGCTGAAGGAAGTAGATGAGTCGGTTCTATATCTTTCCCTAGTGCAGTTGAGAATAGACTCCCTATTGAATGTTGTGTTGCAACCCTCCCAATTTCTCCAACACCAAGCTCACCCATCTTTTCTCTGTGTTCAAAATAACCAATATACTCCGAGCAAATAGGATCCGATGGATTCAGAAATAAGTATGGAATCCAAGTGGAAACTACTTGAAACGAATATTCTCGTTGCAGCTTCTGATTAGTACTACTTATTGCAGCTGTTATCCCAGCTGTAATGAGACTGCTTGCAATCCGCACGCCATGCTTTACTTTTTCATTCTTGATTATATCTACTGCTGCTGATGTGAATGGTGGATTAAAAAGATAAGTCTCAACTGGACACCCCACCTTGGCCATGTTTTTTCCTGCTAGTAATGCTATTGCTGCACCTAAAGAGTGTCCAGCTAACCAAATATTAGCAGCTCCAGCAAGTGATATTATCTCTTGGATAGCTTGCATAGCTATTTGAAAGCGAGGACTCTTGTGGAGTATGTTGCCAATGAACTGGAGATCCGACTTCAGATCGCTTAATAGGCTGATTTCCTTGAGAATTGTGCCTCGAAATGCAATGACATATCTTGGAGGTTTTTGTTCGAGACAGCTATCATAAGGAGGATATTTCAACTCATATATGGCGCCAGTGATTGAAAAATCAGTATCATCCACTAGTACACGGTATAACTGAAAATGAAAAAAGTCCCACCAGCCAGGAGCAAGAGCTTGAGGGCCTTGGCGTTGCTCTTGGCGATCACGTTCTAAAATGTATGTTGCCTGTACCAAGCTAGCTGCTACAGATGTTCGATGATATGAATTTTTCCTGCAAGGGTCACACATCAATGTATTTTGTAAGATCGAATTAAGGCCAGAGCATTGAAGGCTTGGGAATATCAATTTACTGAATAATTTGAAGTTTTCAGAAGCTGCCTAGGCCTAGTAAGATCAAAGTATGGTGTATCTCTACCCGTTGCAAGTAACTTTAATAGTGCTAAGAACATTACACACTCCCTAAAAATTTATTCCAAACAGAATGCATATCCAAAAAGTCGTCTTATCCAATAAACTAAGCCGGTAACTCGGTAAGGGCTATTAGGAGGCATTGGAATTGTTCAAATGCTAAAGAATGTCTCAGAGATTTAGAGAAATTAAGGATGAAAACAAGAACATACCAGTCAATGGCAGTTAAGTGGAGTGCTCCTGAAAGTCTGAAGATTTGCTTTTCTGAGGCCATAAAACCACTGTATGCTTCTTTCCCTGTCTAACCTTTGTTGAAAGCCTGGAACAAGATGGAAGGAAAAGTTGTTAGTAAGTAACCACATTAGCAGGTCCTCGTGTAAAGGAAGAATACGTAACTAATGATTGCTATAGACTTAAAGAGGATCATTGCCATCTAAAAGCTTGTCCGCGCCAAAATCTTTCCAAAGAGATAACTTACTCGTGTTTTTACAGAAGAAAATTCGAGCAAAATATATTTATCTGTTTTTATACACCTCGTGACAGATTACCTAACAAAATGCACAGATGAAGAGAAAACTTGGTGCACACAGAAGGAAAAAGAAATTCTAGTCTTCTAGGTAAACTTGTTAACCAGGTTATGCAGACCTTTACAAAATTAAATCTCAATAGAAAGCAAATATGTTCCATGGTTTCAAGGCACTCATATAGAATGAGGCCTGCATAATTGGAACCATGAAACAATAAAAATAAGCTATTAAATCAAACCAACATACGCTCTTCAATCCTTTTGAAGGTCACGTGTTCGATCCACGTTCACCGCACAAGTTTGAAATGCTTTTCTTGTTTATCTGTCAGTTTCTGAATCTTGTGACCCCTATGGATGATAAGAAACTCTTTCACCTTCGTAAGGACTATATCGAAGGTACATTATCTGTTTCCTTAATTTGTGAACTAAAACTAGGTTTTCCTTGGCAAAAAAAAAAAAAAACTCGAGACACAGATCACAAGGACAAAGTGAATCATAAGTCCTTAGCCAGACCTCGTTGAGCAGGAGTCTTGTGCACATAGTACGTGACATCAGACGACTTATCTTTTACATATGTAGTAAAACCGTAAAGCACAGTATTAACGCTTACACTAGGATGCTCAACACAATCAAGATGCAAAATTGCAGGACGATGAATAGTTCCTCATTGAACAAAGACACTTCGGAAAATTTTAAATTGTAACACACTAACACTTGGCATCATTATCAAAAAGTAAAATGTACGTGATTACAAGATTTCGGGTGACTTGCAGAGGTGGAATGGGGAAGTAAAGATAGAGAATTGTGTATGAGCAAACTGCAGGCAACAAACTAGAGGACCTGTGGAGCTAAGTCAACTAGTTGACATCTCATTATTTAAACTCAAATTTTTAAAGACAACATGTCATCAAAATTCAAATGAAAATGTCGTCTTTGATGCTAAAGTCTACGCTTACCTATTTTTAAACCAATTTTTCTAAATCCAAATCATGATCGTTTCAAAATTCCGGTTACAAAGTGTGACCAATTATTATTTCTCAATTTAATAGAACAATAATTCATAATATTTTTCTAAATTAAGTTTTTCCCAATGATAACAATTTTTTGAATTTCAAGCTCCATATCAAAGTGAGTAAAGTAAAGTGAAAGTGGACAAAATGAATAAAATACGTTGAACAAAAAGTAAATTGTGCAACATTCTCGAAACCACTACTCCCTTCGTACCGCATCGGGGAACGGGGAACGGAGGCTCGACACGTATTTTAAGACTCTTATAAAATATATTTCGATAAATTATTTTAATTATTTTCTTCTTTTGAATAACATTATAATATTTAAATTTTTATTTAAAAAATTAAAATTATAAAAATAAATTATAAAACTATACTTTATAAGAGTCTTAAAATATATGTTAAGCATTATAAAAATACCGTAAAAAAAATGAGGGAAATATTATGCACTTTGTTTTTCTAAAGACAAAAGTAAACTAAGGTAACCTTATTCTACTTTAATCACTTTATTTTCTTTTTAACCAAAAAATAAATCAAACTAGTCTTCACACACAATACAAAACCCCCAATCAGCTAAACTCGAGAACTCGATCAAATCAACAATGGCGATCCTCACCGACTACGAAGAACCCGCCGTCACCGTCGCAAAACCGGCAACTCCTCCGGTAACAAAGCAATTCGCCGGCGTATTAGACACGTCGAACCCGCTAGGGTTCATTCAATCGGCTCTCGAGTTCGCGGCTCGCGAATCGAAGCTGTTTGAGAGCGATTCAGTTTTTAACGAGGTGAGTTCGCTCGTTCGAGTTGTGAAAACGAAGGTAGATGACGAGGAGAAGAAGAAGAGAGAGAAGATTGAAGCTGAAGAGAAGAAGAAGAGTGAGAAGAAAGTCAACGGGAATGGAGCGGTCAAGGAGAAGGAGAAGGAGAGTGTGAAGAGTGAGGAGAAGAAGGAGAAAGCTGCGTTAGGTAGTTTTCGATTTTCGTAAAGCTGTTTCGATTTTGTTAATTGTTAAGTGTGTTTATGTTTTTCATAGTGTGGATATATGTGTGTATGTTGTGTTTGTGTATTTATGTTTGTTGTGTTTTGAATTTGTTTTATGGAGGAAAAAAGTGATTTAGGTTTTTCGGAAAATAGGACTACTTGTTTCGATTGTGTTATATTAATTTAGACTGATGTGTGTGTGTGATGTTGTGTTTGAAAGTAATGGAATTTGTGTTGGATATATGTGTGTATGTTGTGTTTGTGTATTTATGTGTGTTTGTGTGTGCTGTTGTGTTTTGAATTTGTTTTACGAAGGTGAAACGTGATTTACCTATTTTTCGGAAAATAGGAAGTACTAGTGTCGATTTTTTTATATTAATTTAGACTGTTGTGTGTGTGTGTGTGTGTGTGATGTTGTGTTTGAAAGTAATGTGCTGATTAGGGATTATGAAACAGTGTCATTATCTTAAATGAAAAAGTAAAATGCTAATAACATTGTTGATGTTATTTAAGTGATGAATTGGTTTGTAGATTGTAGTTTAGCAGGTGTTGTGAATTGATAACTCTATACTTGTGTTGGAATTGGTTGATTGTTGTTTACAGTTGATTGAGATTTTTGCAATTGATGATCGAGTGGAGTGAGTATGCATGTCATTAATTTGTATTCAAATCCCTGTATGAATGTTGCATGTATGCACATATCTGTGTATGTATGTAAAAAGAAGTGGTGTATTACTCGTTCTGTGTTTTTCCTCGAACCATATTACACGACTCTCTGAAAATTTAGCCAATAAAACATCAATTTGGGATATGCCTACTTAGTTTTAGTCAGTATCATGCATAAATCTATGAATTTTACTTTGGTGATCTGCCTATTTCGTTTTTGTTGACTTTGTGATGTTTTACGCTTTTACTTGACAAATAGATAGATGTGTTTTGTTTTCAAGAATTTACAAGCACATTTTCCCTGAAAATTTATAGAAACCTTTTATTTGTATGATGTAAATAGCTCCTAATGCCGGAAATGGCCTGGATATGGAGAACTACAGTTGGACTCAATCTCTGCAAGAGGTCACTATCAACATTCCAGTGCCTCTCGGAACAAAATCTAGGTCCATTTCGTTTGAGATGAAGAAAAAACATCTTAAGGTCGGACTGAAGGGTCAGCCTCCAATCATCGATGTAAGTGCTCCGTGCTTTTCGTGTTTATGCTATTTGTGGGTTAAATGACATTTAGGTCACCAAACTGACTAATAACTTTCAATTGGGTCATTGACCTGAAAAAGTTTTCAATCAGGTCATAAGTCAATTTAACATTTTCAATCAGGTCACCAACCATAACTGACGTTAAAAAACGGACGGAAAGATGAGTAATCAAGCTGACATGGCTAATCTTTGTCCAGAGTGGCAAGGATCCGACCTGATTGCCATATGACCCAATAACCCCCCATTTCCCCTCTTTATACACTCTTTCAATTAGGTTTTACTTCTTTATAAAATCTCTCACTTAGGTTTTATAGAAAGCTCCTACATACACTCATGAAGAACACTCATGAACACTCATGAAGAACACGAAGAATGTCCATCGGAAAACGTGTCCGGTGACCCTCCGATTAACACCCCGACCGACCACTGTCAACACTCTAAAACATTACACAATTTCGTTTTCAACACAAAACAAAAACATAACAATGTGATTTAATCCAAACAAGCAATCAATAACACGTTTAACCAAGAATCAACCATTCGAAATCAAAAATTTCCGATTAACGAACCCACTTCGACTTTATTATCAATTATACCACAATTCAACCAAAAACTTGACATGCAATATGTACCAACTCAAAAACACAAACCAAACTTCATAATTCCTAAACAATCCATTGTGATTTATGAAAAATTCGAACCTACACAAAAATTTAAGCTACTAAACTAAACTTCTAAAAACCATCACATGCAATTGAAAGAACTATCACTAATTCGAAACCCATAAAAATTCCCCAAATTTTCGATTCTCTTAAACTATACAAAAATCATATGGTCTTGTAGAGTTTTTAGAGAGGGTCGATTTGACTACATATATCAAGAATTTAAACTATTAAATTGAAACGAAATTGAAAGAATAGAGAGAGAGAGATTCGGGAGAGACGAGAGAGGGATTGGGTTTGTTATTTTAGAATGGGGTGGGAATTAAAAGAGTTAAAAGGGGGGGGGGTGGCTTTTTAACGGATCGAGTTGATTTAGGTGGGTTAACCGATGTGGCAGCTGATTTGTCAATGACGTGGTAGAAATAGACGGAGCCCCGTCTAAAGTCAACGAGACTTGACGCCCGTGAAAATTTTTATGTGTTTAGTGATTACAAAGAAAACGTTCCTGTGTTTAGTGACCTGATTGAAAGTTTTTTCAGTTCGATGACCCAATTGAAAGTTACTAGTCAGTTTAGTGACCTGAATGCCATTTAACCCTGCTATTTGTGATGCCTTCACCTTTATCTTTCTAGAAAACATGTCGTTGTAATTCGTACTGATTGACTGTCTGACATACTTGCATACTTGCAGGGGGAGCTCTATCAACCAATAAAGCTTGACGATAGTATATGGAGCCTTGGTAAGTTACTAAGTTTCTCATGGAATCTGATTATTAACACCCTTTTACATGTCATTTTTTGTTATTAGTACTATTTTATTTAGTACCTGTGTAGAACACTAGACATGAGAGGGATTTAACACAGCAACACTTCATTTTTGGCTAAAAACAATCTTCTTTTTAAAATGTCGCGGACATGAATTCACGAGTCATGGTAACATAGGTTACTTTTTGTTATGATTAATAGTCCTCCAGTTGAGTTTGTTCTGAGTACACTGGGTAGGTTCAATATGATTTTGTTGTGTGATTGTTGATATATACGGACATACATTGTACTGATTATTGTTTGATCGATAATGTCATATAATATGTGTTGAAACATTGACTTTTCATTTTGCAGAGGACCAAAAGTGTATCTCCGTACTTCTTTCAAAGCAGGATAAAATGCAATGGTGGAAGTACTTGGTTAAAGGCGACCCTGAAGTTGATACTCAACAGGTAGAGCCTGAGAGCAGCAAACTATCTGATCTAGATGGAGAAACACGATCAACTGTGGAGAAAATGATGGTAAAGATCCAACATGTATCTTTGCTGAAGTAATATTAACTGTGTGTTTTGTAAGTACTATAATTCGTATTGTTGGTTTGTAGTTTGACCAGCGTCAAAAACAAATGGGGCTTCCAACAAGTGATGATATGCAGAAACAGGACATGCTTAAGAAATTTATGGAGCAGGTGAGCGGTTGATTTTTTCTTTTCTTTTTTGTGTGTGCGTGCATGAGCATGGCTTTGAGCGTACTTAATTTACTTTGAGGTGGAATTTGAATTTGTGCAGCATCCGGAGATGGACTTTTCGAATGCAAAATTTGCTTGAGTGCTGCTTTTGGGGGAAGCAATTTGGTGGACAGGTGCTAAACAGGGGTTATCTTTGGCTGTGTTTTTATTTTCTAGTATCAATCTTTTGCTTGTATTTGTAATGGGTTTCCTTGGGAACGTACTCTACTATGTGCTCTTTGATTCCAGTTATATTGCAGTTATCTACATCTTGGCCAAGTAGTATTTGTCAAGAACCATCTGGTAGACCACAGTTCAGTACTCCTTAAAAATTGATGTGTGATTGCAAGGAAGGACCATAATTTTTTTCACACTCAAAACACACCCAAATGTAATACGAGGAATTTAGGTTATGTTCCCAAATATCATCTTATTTAATTATTTTTTACATGACTGAAGCTTTTGTAATAGTAAGGTATCTTGTTCTCAACCCTAATAGTTTGTCTACAGGAATTTGTTACAAAACATTAGATATGTTATTATTTTGGGTTATAAACATTTTGACCCTCAAAGTTTTCTCAAAAATACACAGGAGCTTTCAAAATAAAAAAAACATACTTTCACACCTTTAATGTTTAACATTTGTACATTTTGACCCTTTTTCATATTTTTTTCATTTTTTTCTTTCAATTTTACCTTCATAATTTCAATTTTGACCCTCAAAATTTGCATAAAAGTACTTATCAGCCCTCAAAATATGGTGCGTTTGTACATCTTGACTCTTATATTGAGTTCTTTTCATAATCCTCCCAACATTCGATTTGATGATCTTTTTGAATGAATATGCTGATATTTTGGATGAAATATTAGCTAGTAAATATATAAAAGTAGTTATGGATGAGATATGGATCAGTAACTAGATAAGAATATCTAGGAGCACCACTAGCAAAAATCAGATATTTAATGAAGCTGTTTTCAAAGCTCGTTTTGGGAACTAATGCAATCACTTCGAAGTCGTACACTAGATAATTGAGGGATCCTAGACACCGATGTCTCATTACATGTGCAAGTAGAGAAAAAACAACATTGAATTAAGATCTTAATCACATAAAAAATTTGGGGGTAAAATAGGAAAAAAAAATTTGAAAGATAATTTCAGGATCCGGGTGTACAATTGCCAAACTTCAAGGATATGAAAGTATGTTTTTTTACTTTAAGGACCGATGTGTATTTTCTCGAAAACTTGGAAGGTTGAAATGTTAATAACCCAATTATTTTTGCAAATAACAAGAAGCTAGAAAAAGGCCCATGTTGTTAGAAATTGGAACTAATAAAGCCCAGTTACATGAAAAAGGACCAGACCAAAGATACCATATTCACATGGACATGGTTATTTTCATCTGTAATGGTCAAATAAATGGACATGGTTATTTTCATCTGTAATGGTCAAATAAATGGATTATGGATACTCAACGAGAGAGAAAATATTCATCCTAGAAATTGCGAAGCTAGTAGCATTATAAAAACTTAGCTTTGAAGTTTAAGCAATTAATTATTTTGATATTCAATTTTGACTAAAAATCACAACATATTTAGAATTGTAAGACTATTTGTAAGGAAAGGAATTAGACACATCTATACTATTATATCAAAGACGAAACATTGAAAGTTTTGTAGTCTGGTCATGAAAGTTTTTGTAGTCTGGTCACTCCATTCATAGCCGTTAGATATTTTTGATCAAATCATTGAGAACCGTTAGATAAAATATTAAAATTAGTATATAGAATATCTTTTCTATTTTTCCTAACTAAAAACATCCCATTTTCCAAAAATATCACAGACATTTTCATTTAATAAAATAACATAATAAGGTTATAATTGCTAATAAATAACTCATTACCATTTTTAGCCAAAGTGTATATTTTTTTTATATTTTCTAACTAAAATTTCTACTTTTATATTTTTCCTAAATAAAACCTGTAATTTTCCAAAAATATCACGAATAGTTCTATTTAATAAAATAAAATAATAATATTATAATTATTAATGACTAACCGATTAGTATTTTTTTCCAAAACGTATATTTTTTTATATTTTCCAACTAATATTTCTTTTAACTAAAATCTCAAAAATATCACGGGTTTAGTAGCATAAAATACTAATATTATGAATATCTCTCTCTCTATCTATACTATATTATCAAAGACGAAACATTGAAAGTTTTGGTACCTGTTTTTTTGTACCTATTTTTCGATACGATATTTGCCTTATTTAATTGTTTATTTAATTATTATAATCAGTTACTCTTTCAATTAAATTATATTACCATTTTTTCTTAAAAAATCAGGGGCAATTTCCTTTTCAGCTAAAACATGTTACTTTTTCTATTTCTTTTGTTAAAATCCTTCATTTTTCAAATATATCACGAGAAAACCCTTACATACTTACTTTAAAATCTATTTTAATACTTTTATTTGACAATTACATTTTTCAACTAAAACATGTCACATTTTCTATTTTTCTTACTAAACCCCCTCTTTTTTCAAAAATATCACGGACAAATCGTTACTTTTATATTTTAAAATTCAACGAAAACACGTTACTGTTAATCCCAAATGACCTAACAGAATTGTAGAGGGGAGGGGAGGGGAGGGGAGGGGAGGGGGGGGGGGGGGGGGGGGTTGAATACAATTCTAGATATTTCTAAACTTAAAACAACTTTCAAATAAAACAACACTGAAAATAAAAACACAAGCAAATATAAAATTTCAGTTGGATGTTTTGAGGATTCAACTGAGAAGTTTTTATTGCGGAAATAATCTGTGTTACAAAAGTATCACAGCTGCTCAGTTCCTGATTTGGAGTGAGAGTGTTCTTGAAAGAAGCTAATACAAACTATTTTTATCTCACTCACTTATCTTAAAAATGAACTGCTACACTTGGTTATAAAACCCAAGTTTACAATGCTATTTTTGGCTACTCTAAAATACATTAAAGGTAACCGCCAGTAGCTTGTTTTTCATCCCTTTTGTCCAATGGTCTTTGGAGATCTTGTCTTTTGTCTTAATGTTTATTATGATCACATTCAAGAATCTAATTGAAAATTGGAATGTTTCCTTATCCCCAGTGTCCATTTTGATGGCTTCCAATGCAAAGTACACTTCTACATCACATTTTGATCTGTCAGAAAACTGTCACTATCACTTTGTCAACTATTCAGAAAAGTGATAATGATTCGTTGATAGCAGGAAGATGTGTTTCGTTGATAGCTTTATTCTTCATTCCGTTGATGGTATATTCTTTATTGATATACTAATCTTCATTCCGTTGATAGACTAATCTTCATTAGACAAAAAAATTATCAAGACAAGTTATAAACTAATTTTTGAAAAATTTAAAGAAACGTTCCTATGTTTTCATATTTTAAATTTTTTGAATGATATACGATACAAAAATAGATAGGTACATTTTAGTTTTTTTTTAAAAACAAATTGATTGAATTTTAGGCTGCAGCAGAACCAAGATTTACAAACAGCTGGGAATGCTAGAGGTATAGAAGATTCCGAAATAGATACCAAATGTCATGTGTCATGTTATGATTGATTACAATTAAATTAATAAAAAAGAATTTTTTTGAATTCACATTAATTACATCAATAAAATTATTTGAAATTATCATGTTATTGATGACACGTCATACGGTACCAAATTTGAATATCCAATTCGGTAACTATAGCATTATTACTCGAATGAAATAAAGTCAATTTTTAATTCTAACTAGGATTAACGAAATTTTTCTATGAACTTTTAATAAAAATAGGAATTAAAAAAAAATCAGTACTAAAATTTTGGCTCAATCAGTCTAGGTTTGGATCTTTCTTTACTTGCACAAGTAGTAAGAAGAGTGGTACCAACACATGTCCTTGTCTTCATAAAGGTAAGAATAACTACTTGGGCTTTCCAGCCCACCAATCAAACTGTGATTCCAATAATAAGCCATGTTGGAGGCATAAGATACCATATGGGTCTGCATCAAATGTCTCTCTCTTCATAAAGGTCCGAATGCTACTTGGGTTTCCCGGCCCACTAATCCAACTCTCTCATTCGACGGTATGTTGTTAACGATGCTATCATACATCAAAAGATCCAAAAATATTAATTAACTGCTGGTTCATTTTTTTTTTTTTGCTCTTTTCCTTCCTTTTTTTTACAAATAATAAATTCCAAAATTTTAAACAATTCCTATGACTTTTTGCTAAATATTTTAATCCTCACTCGATTCTTTGGATTACAGAAGGGTTACGATAAGTTAAATTAAAAATAGTGAAATCTTTTGTTTTTATTATTTTGATTTTAGATTCTTGGGACCTCCACCAATAATGCACAAGCTGCATACAGTAGTCACATCCATTTTTTACACTTTCTTTACATTCCAAAACTTTTCAAATATAAGAAAGTTTTATAATATAAAAATTAACTACACCCACTACTTTCCTCCACTATACTCCCTTTATATATTAATTATTGATCGGTCCACCACTTTACTCACTTTTCATCAATAATTTATATTTTTTCTTAATTTACGTCCCCAAACCCAATATAAAGAATTGAGAGGGAGTAGTTTGCTATCATTGAACTTGCCTTGTAATCAAGAAATCATGACTACATTGATATACATAATGATTTTTCCGGACTTACCATTCTTCATTAAGAAATTCAATAATACAGTTTAAAGTGCTAAACATTTGCATAGTAGTTCTACGTTAAAAAAATCCGAAAAATCAAACCGAAAAACATTTAGAACCGAGATATGAATTTGAATGATTAAAATAGTCACTTATGGTCAAAATAATGAGTTCAAGAAGGTTCATGCATGCACACTTTATGTATCAATGAATCTGTATGTAAAATGTGTACAAATGCAGTTCTCTTGAAATGGTATGAACCTTTAAAAGCACACGCATGCCGCAGCCACGCAGGCATGAGGCTATGAGCAATGCACATTTGTGTTTGGTGCATGTCCTGATATCCAGCTAAAGTGTAACAATCACACTTTTTTTTTTTGAAACGGAAATTAATTAATTAATGAAAAGCCATACGACATCTATAAAAACAATCGAGTCGAATAAACGTAAAACAAATCATATCGCTGACTACAGTCTTTATCGAGAGACAATCAAACGATTTGTTGAATTTGATATATACACATGTACCTCCTTCGTCACAACCGTCACAACCAGTTTGAACTATCGACTGTAATTGCAATCCCAGTGAAATCTTCATCACTGAATCAAAACCTTGAAAATCACACAGATCTAGCATCTCGGACGTTAGATTATTCCAAAACACACCAAAGCTTTCACAAGGAGAGGATAAACAAAACCTAAATGAATTGGGACCAAAACTCATTAAGATGAGAATTAATTAAACAAACAAAACAGAATTAAAATGGCATAAATCCTTATCAGAAAGGAGAATTATTGAAAAAAATAAGATTAAATCAAAGAAATTAATTGATTTGGGGATTTACACCGATAAAAGTCTATGGAAGCCCCACCGGCTGCTTAGGAGAAATAGAAAAAGAAGAATGTGAGGAGAGAGAGAAGAACGTAGGAGCTAGTTTGTGAATGTGTATTGTAACGATGGCACTTCTATTTCTTGTTTTAGACATTATATAAACTAGAATTATTGTCCATTTCGCATGGTAAAATAATTTCTCTTTGTGTTTTCAAAAATTATCTTTAAATATTACGCTCCATTGATGTTGTATGAAAAATAGCGATAAACATATTATTTTTATAATATTTTCATAATACTTCTTATCTATTTGGTGAATTATAATATTTCTTATCAATTTTTATTCAAAAAAGGAAGAAAAATCAAGTATACATTCCACTAAACATGTTTATTAAAATAATAAAAAATTAATTATTATTTTTCGGTTACTCATGACAATGTTGTAATTTTTTGAAAATATGCAAGAATAAAATGAACATAAGAAATACAAATTCAAAATTTTATTTTATTAATAAAAGTATGTATATGTAGTTCAACAAATATTTTGCTACATAGACTTCTCTTCGACAATACCTCGATTTTAATAAATTAAATATTAAAAATATTTAATTGAATGAAAAATTAAAATAAAATTGAATTTTAAAATTTTGTAGATAGATTTAAATATGAAAATTTATAAAATATAAATTTTTTGGGATAAGTTTGTAAGAAAAAATAATTGAATCTTAAAATTTTGGGGCCATGGGGAACATAGTAATAAATTATTTGTTTAGATTAAAAAAAACTAAAAACTTCCGGATAAAAGACATAAGTTATTGAGCTTTATCATTAATCAGTAATAAACTATTTTGAGTAAATATAATAAGTATTTCTCAGCATCACCATTGGCCATGCACGCCTCGTATTTCAAATGTTACAAAATAAATAATTTTTTAGTAAATTTCACTTTAACCAAAATTTGAGTTGACAATAAATTTAACCAACATGATAATCACTTCAAATTAATATAATTACTTAGAGGAAAATGAAGTAATACTATTAATTTAAGAGGTATTATATAAAATTGTAATTATTCATATTTTTATAAATTTTATTTACCACCAATATTTTTTGGGGAGAAAAATGCTATCAAACTTTGCTAGAAGGTGAGACTTCAAAACTCATCAAAAAAAAATACTTTTTAATATATTATATTCAAAACATGCACATTTAAAAAACTTTATGAAACTGTTATTTAATTTTTGTAAGCATTCCCAAAAAAGAGTCTTAATTATTTACATATTCTACTCTAAATATATGAAAAGATTTTTAGTATTTGATTTCAATCAATAATATCTTATAATTTAATATTTATATTATTTAAATTTATAAAACTGATACAATCTAAAGATTAAAAAGAGTATAAGTCTTAAACAAATTGAATTGATTAATTAATTTTAAATATTACAAAATATCCATATAATCTACTATTTTTAACTTAACACGTAGTTGTAAATATTATGAGAAATAATAAAGAATAATAATTACCATGTATAACGGGAATAATAAACAACTAATTTGGAGTACTCTTTAATTAAAAGTTATGATATTTATATCTAAAATTAGATTATAATTATGACAATTTCTTGGTATCGCATATGACTTGAAATTTAAATATTACAATTTCTTGGTATCCTATCAAAAGTAATTGTTCTATTAATTTTTCATTTTACATGAAATGGTGTCTTAGGGTTCATTTGGCAAATATGAATGATTTATATCTGAATGATTAATATATCTGAATAAATCAGAAATCTGAATTATAAATGAATAATATTGTTTGGTGAATAAAATTTAATACATCTGAATGACATTTTTTTTCAATTTTAACCCATCTAATTAAACAAAATTGCTTGACAAAATTTGTATAAATGATGTCTAAATGATAAACATAATAAAGAATAAATCTTAAAATCAGTTTTGAAAAAATTTAACAGAAATTGTATTTTAGTTTGCAGAAATTGCCAAGCATTTTTTTTTAAAAAGTTAAAAATTGTATTTTATAAAAAAACACATTTTGCAAAAGATTTATATCTTGGAAATAACTCTTTTTATTTATTTTTTTGTCGAGACCTAACATTAGTTTATGTTTTATACCTAACTTGCATTGATCTGAATGGGTTCAGTTAGTATATTAAGCATGAAGGATTTAGCTGCTTGGTAGATTCGCTCATCTCTAAAATGACAATCCAAATGATTTGGATAGCAAGAATCGGTCGTTTTTATTCAGGCGTGTTCATGGGTAAACAAATGAGCCCTTAGTAAAACCTCGAAAACAATCAAGATTTGTAGTTTTTGTATTAGAAATCACAAAATTCTTAGAACTGAAAAAATGAAAAAAAAGATATAAGAATATAAGACCAACGGGGAGAAATTGGAAGTAAAAATTTAATGCTACATATGAGTTCTTTTGAGAAAAATTCAACCGCCACCATATGAAACAAATGCTTCTTGGTGATTTGTACAAAAAACACACTTAAAGAAAGAAAACAACAGAATAAATGTAAAAAATTATCACAATGTTACACCAGTAACATGTTAGCCTTTAACTTATTCTGCAACTTGCTCCAAAGTCACATTCACCTTTATGAGCTTTCTCTGATTTCTCTAATGTTGCTTCGTCCTAATTTGGCACATCATTTCCGGCATTCAAATCTGCCAAGATTGTCAAGTTATTTTGAATGACAACAGTGATCTAATTTGGCACATCATTTCCGGCATTCAAATCTGCCAAGATTGTCAAGTTATTTTTAAATGACAACAATGATCTTAGTAAGTAAAATCACCTGGAGACACACATTGGCTAGCTTATGTTCTAGATTAACTACACTCATACGAAAAGATTTGGAGATGAATTTAAGAATTCTTTTGACGATTATTCGGATCCACACTAAAAAGGCCATGATCATTATAATAACTGAAGTCTTTTACCGGTTCCACCTTTTCTTTGTCGGAAGGAGCCTTCACCAACTATAACTAATACAACGGGGACTATCCATAATTCTTCATAATTCACATAATGTTGTAGTAGTACATCTCTCTTGTTTATCACATAATTCGGGGTGCATATACCTAAAATTTTGATAGAAAAACACAACCATGTTTAGATCTCTCCTAGATAGTTATATATGTTTGATATTCCAAAGAGTAAAGGATGAGAAATCATAATGCATAGAACTCAACTCCACAATTTTAAGACGAAGCGGTTTTAATTTTGTTCTTATTTACCTCTTATGCTCTTTTTTGTTGCTTTCTTACTGTTTAACAGTTCTGTTTAAAAAAGCTCATTCCAAGCGTCCAGTATGTCATAAAAGCACCATGCCTGCAATCTTGGAATTTTAGGGACGATATCTTCTACTCCACTAAATATTATTGTCACAACTTTCCAGAATGCCTCAATAGCTTCTAGTTCATGATAGATATGTCTCATTTCTTGATAATAGTCTCTTCTAAAATATATAATAAGTTGTTTAGTTTCAGTATCAACACCTAAGTTATGCATATTACGTAGTGTACATTGAAATACTTAAAGCATCAATTTAAATTTAACATACTCAAGTAGAGTGAAATAATATTACCTTTCAGAAGTCTTTAGATGATTCCACCGTTGTCTAGTATTAAAAATGTACCTCCCACTCTTGAACTAAAAATGGAGATGCAAAGACTTCTACTACGCAATTTCAATCCTATCAAAGAGAAAAAAGTATTAAACCAGCAAACTTTTAGAAAAAAACATCAAGATGTATGCAGACCATACAATATTAACTTTAAAATTACCCTAAAGATAAATGAGTAAGAAGCGCATGCAATTCTCAAATCTTTATTATTAACTACAATAAACAGTTCTTTTAATAACTATTATCATATCTGTTTAAAATCATGTTACCAAACACCTTATACACATTCATTTCGTTTACATGTAGATTAGTTTTAAAAAACTGCAATGAAATTGACATACTAATGCAAGTTAACCTACTAATTAACATACTAATGCAAATCACAATAAACTAATTAACATACTATGCACATTTTCACACTTGAGCTATAGAAAATATTTGTTCTGCATCATTATCAGATAATGAAAGTTATTCACAAAAAATAACCATATTACTAATCATATTATGCACGGTAAGACATAAACTAATTTGCGTCAATTAGTTTCTTTTATCAGCCTAGTTTTTTTGGACCTACATAATTGGCAAATCTAAATAGAAAGGATGACTTTCATATGCTTCAATAACACAAACAACAATTGCAACATACAATAACCTCATATTGTGGATTCTCAAGTGCATCAACCATCTTGGAGCTATCATCCCACAAATCATGATCTTTTATCATTCTTTGTTAATGTTTATTGCTTGTTCGCCTTCCAACATTTGAGGTGTTCACATCTCATCATGAATAACATTTTCTTCTTTATTATAAATTAAACACAAACCTACAATTATATGCACCATCAGTACTATTGTCCAAAGTATAAGATATATGTTTATTATATCTTGCATCAAGAACACATTATACAATATTAAACAATGTAACTTTTATTATGATGTCATAGATAGGCTGCTTTGATACGAACACATATTACAATTGCATATAAATCTTAGTCGAGTAAAGAAGAGAGGATGCGTGTTGATGAACCTTCCATGACTGAAAACAGGTATAAAGGTTGTAATAAGAAACAACGTACATATGAAAAATCAAGCAATAACAATATATTAGGCAAAGTGGTGAGAGTGGAATAAAAGAATTCAATTGATAGAAATTAATTGGATTAGTATCACATCAATTTTCTTTTCCTCGGAACCTGCATGGGAATTACAATTCATTACAATCACCAAATTTCGTTTAAGCATAACATCAAACACCTGGTGAAGGTTATACTAACTTGAATATGTTAATTAAAAGTGTTAAGAAAATAGAAAAAAATCTAACCAAAAACCGGGAGAAACAACAGTGATGGTTATCGATCAACATCCGGAATATCTTCAAATCACTAATCAACATCATCTGAAATAATTAAACAACCATAATTAGTTTTTGATTTTAGTTTAAATAAGAAAATGAGATTTGTGAAAAGAGAGAAAACAACATAGATATATATATAGAGAGAAGAGCAGAGAGATTTAGGATATAAGTGAATACATAGATGTGATTTTGAAATTCAAAATTCAAAATAACAATTGTAACCTACAGATTAGTGATCCATATATCATACTCCTATGTCTCATAATACACACAAAAAATACACCTTAAACAACTTCACAACCGACATGTAATCAAGAAATCATGACTACATTGATATACATAATGATTTTTCCGGACTTACCATTCTTCATTAAGAAATTCAATAATACAGCTTAAAGTGCTAAACACTTGCATAGTAGTTCTACGTTAAAAAAATCCGAAAAATCGAACCGAAAAACATTTAGAACCGATATATGAATTCGAATGATTAAAATAGTCACTTATGGTCAAAATAGTGAGTTCAAGAAGGTTCATGCATGCACACTTTATGTATCAATGAATCTGTATGTAAAATGTGTACAAATGCAGTTCTCTTGAAATGGTATGAACCTTTAAAAGCACACGCAGGCCGTAGCCACGCAGACATGAGGCCATGAGCAATGCACATTTGTGTTTGGTGCATGTCCTGATGTCCAGCTAAAGTGTAACAGTCGCACTTTTTTTTTTTGAAACGGAAATTAATTCATTAATGAAAAGCCATACGACATCTATAAAAACAACCGAGTCGAATAAACGTAAAACAGATCATATCACTGACTACAGTCTTTATCGAGAGACAATCAAACGATTTGTTGAATTTGATATATACATATGTACCTCCTTCGTCAGAACCGTCACAACCAGTTTGAGCTATCGACCGTAATTGCAATCCCAGAGAAATCTTCATCACTGAATCAAAACCTTGAAAATCACACAGATCTAACATCTCGGACGTTATATTATTCCAAAACACACCAAAGCTTTCACAAGGAGATGATAAACAAAACCCAAATGAATTGGGACCAAAACTCATTAAGATGAGATTTAATTAAACAAACAAAACAGAATTAAAATGGCATAAATCCTTATCAGAAAGGAGAATTATTGAAAAAAATAAGATTAAATTAAAAAAATTAATTGATTTGGGGCTTTCCACCGGTAAAAGTCTATGGAAGCCCCCCGGCTGCTTAGGAGAAACAGAAAAAGAAGACTGTGAGGAGGGAGAGAAGAACGTAGGAGCTAGTTTGTGAATGTGTATTGTAACAGTCGCACTTATATTTCTTGTTTTGGACATAATATAAATAATTGAGAGAGAAGCAACAAAAGATAACAAGTGTCCAACTGAAAAACAAATTGATCAACTTTTAGCTAGCTAGTTTCTTTACCATTAAAATAAATAGTGTAAACAAGACATGAAGGGACAGATCGTAATCCTCCACCATTCAAGATGCTGAAATACGGACAAATATAATTTGGTAACACTTGAACTGTTCCACTTACATTGATGGAGATACGTGCTTTTAAGAGATTATGTTTGGGTTCCCAACTTGCATTTTGATCACATTACAATTGCATTTTCTAGGGATGAAAAACCGTATAATTTGTAACATCTAGAACAATTTCTTGGTTGCAAAATTATTGAGGAGACTAATACTACAAGAACAGAATAACAAGAAGGAGGCTAAAGCTGTAAATATGTCACATAGTCAAGGATAAATTAGTACTTGAACATATTCAAGTTGTAATTTAGAGTGAAAATTAGTTACAGATAAATTAGATTCTAAATGAATATATAGACTCATCTCTGTAACATTTTAATTTAGTTAGTAAATTTTATATTGTTCATTTCAATCTTATCTTCATCATTAAGCAATTCTACATGGTATTAGAGCAATTTTCCGCATCTTCTTCCTCAACTCATCATCATATGCCTTGAATTTCACCAACTCAAACAATAATCTTCATGTACAATCGCCGATATATATATATATATATATATATATATATATATATATATAATTTGATCGTCGAAAATCATCATTTACATCGATATATACAGTTTAATTGTCAGAATCATTGTTTGATTCAGTCCGCAAGTTGAATCTACAGATCGTGATCAGGTTTTTAGTAATTTTGATTTGTTATTTCATTAAGACATTTTGTCAAATACCTTGATGGCATCTCCTTCAACAACTCCAGCTGATACTGAAGAACAAACTGCAACTGATTTTGATGGAAGTTTCAAGTCTATCACGTTAGAATCGAGTCATCCTTTGTATCTTCATCCATAAGATCATCCAGGACAAGTTTTGGTTTCTACATCTCTCACTGGTGTCAACTTTAATGAATGTAAGCGTTCAATGACTCTCGCACTCTCTGCAAAGAACAAGTTAGGGCCTGTTACAGGTCGCTATAAGACTTTAGGTAGTTCTTCTCCTTACTTTGATTCGTGGCAACGATGTAACAATATGATTATCATATGGATATTGAACTCTAGTGTTCCTGAAATTAGGTCTAGTTCAGTGTATGTCACACTTGCTTCTGATATATAGAATGATCTTAATGTGAGATTCACTCAAAGTAATGGTCCGCGTTTGTTTCAGATCAAGAAAGAATTGTCTGAGTTAACTCAAGAAAATCTGACTGTTTCTGCATATTATACAAAGTTCAAGAAGTTATATGACGATCTCATTATTGTTTCCAATGTGCCGAAGTGTATTTGTGTATGCACTTGCAAGGCTAAGTCTGAGATTGAACAATTTGAGGAGACTATGAAAGTTACTTAGTTTCTTATAGGATTAAGTGATAATTTTACCAATATCATAGGACAATTTCTTATGATGAGTCATATGCCTAAACTCACTCAAGTTTTAGGATTGTTGCAACAAGATGAAAGACAGAGAAATTATGCTCAATTGACTGTCAATGCTCCTGAATCAGCTATCTTAATGTCAAAGAATGTTCCTTCTTCTGATTCTAGGTATACAAAACCTGATTTCAGGAAATCATCTACATCTGTAGAATCTCAGAACATGTCTCAATTCAAGAGAGGCACATTGGAGTGTACTCATTGTCATGGAACTAATCATACTAGGGACAGGTGCTTTCACCTTATTGGTTTCCCTCCAAGGAACAAACCTCCTCCTAATCAGTTATATAAATTCCCAAGTGTTTCAGGGAACAAAGTTGTTGTACCAGTTACTACTGGACATGAAGATGGAAATGTCAATGTCTCTTAAGATGGAAATGATCAAACCGGCAATGGTGCATCTAGTTCTTCTTTACTGCAGAACAATACCAGCAATTGATGTCTCTACTCAATCAATCTTCAAACTCTACATCAAATATGGAAACACCTCAATCAGGTAGAATTCTGTCACTATGCTCTTCTATGACTACAATATGTCTTTCTAGTTGTCATAATTCTAATGACTGGATTTTAGACTCAGGCGCTACAGATCATATAACATCTCATTCTGATATGCTGAAAAACACTAGTGCTTGTCACATAAACACCTGTCTTCTTAATGGTCAAATCACCACTGTTAATTTCAAGGGCAATATAATTCTTACTTCTGAAATTGTCCTATATGATGTACTTCTCATTCCAGAATTTCAGTTTAATCTAATCTCTATCAGTAGATTGACAAGTACTTTACATTCTCAAATTCATTTCAATTCTCATCATTGTCTTATATAGGCCCCTATGAAGAGAGTTATGGGGATTGGTAAAATTCATGGAAATCTCAACAAGCTTATTCTTCATTTTACACAAGCTCTTGCTTCAACTTTCAAGTCTTCTGTCTTCTGTCAACATCAACTCCTCTACATCTACCAAGTCTACTTCTTCTAAAGCTTAAGAAATCAGCCAACTCTGCCATGATAGATTAGGACATTCTCTTGTAAAATTTCTTAAGTCTATAGACTATGTGTCATCTCAAATTTGTACTCCAGTTGTACCTTGTGATATTTGTCATTTTTCTAAACAATGTAGGTTACCCTTCTCTATTAGTGAACACAGAGCTTCTGTTTGTTTTGAATTGATACACTGTGACCTATGGGGTCCTTATGACTATAGTGGATGACTTATGTAGATGTACTTGGGCCTACTTGTTGTCTTCTAAAACACAAGTTTATAGCCTACTTCAAAAATTCTTACTGTATGTTCAAAATCAATTTAAAGTGCGTGTCCAAATTATCAAAACAGATAATGACAGTGAATTCTTTAACAAAAATGTTATATCTTTGTTTAATCATCATGGCATAATTCATCAGCATTCATGTGTTCAAACTTCCCAACAAAATGGGAGAGTTGAAATAAAACATAAACATTTGCTTGATGTGGCTAGAGCTCTCAGATTTAGAGCACTCTTACTTATTCATCTCCGGGGGGACTGTTTACTAACAGCAACCTACCTTATTAATCTCACACCTAGTGCTATTCTTAACAACAAATCTCCTTTTGAACTTCTTTTCAAAAAGCCATCACAGTACTCTCATTTAAAGGTTCTAGGTTGTCTCTATTTCTCTTCTACTCTTTCTAAAAGACAAGATACATTCTTTCCAAGGGCTTACAAATGTCTATTTTTGGGATACCCATACAATCAGAAAGGGTATAAACTTCTGCATTTAGACACCAATCAAATATTTGTCTCCAGAGAGGTTATATTTTATGAACATATATTTCCTTATGCTTCAAACTATTCACAGTCCTCAACTACTCTTTTTCCAGTGGATAGTACATTTATAGATGATATTGATGTTACCGTCTCATCCCCTATCCATTCTTCCTCTCCCCTTTCACTACCAATCCTTCATACTCCTTCTTCCGTATCTCATACATCTGATAGGTCTATTTCACAACCTAATTCTCCCACTCCCATATCACATGCTTCATCACCTGATCCACCACCATCATCACCTTCCATCTCACCATCTCCAACCACTTTAACAACACCACCACCACCATCACTCAGACCTACAAGGACTAGAAATGTTCCCACTAATTCTCAGATTATTCAGGTCTTCCTTCTTTTCTGTCAAACTCTTCTTCCAATTGCACTATTTCTCATCCTCTTCATACAGTTGATACTTGTAATATCCCGTAATTTTTAGAATAATAACAATAAAAGGATATCAGAAAAAAAATCGATTAAAACTTGATAAAGAATAGGATTTAAAATTGAAATAGAATAATGGGCCTAAAATATGGATCAAATTTAAGTTCGGATAAGTAGTAGGGTTGGACTTAGGGTTTTGTAAGGTTATATAAACACCATCATTCTTCTACCTAACCCTTGTTTGTAAAATGCGTAGGGCTTTTATACATACAAATCAGCTATCTTGTAAAATTCGTATAAAATTCATCGTAATTCAGAATTCGTTGATTCTGGACTTTTCAGAAATGTCTTTTCGTTCTATACGACTTTCGTGATTTACGTTTTCCAAAAAAATATCGTTTAGAGGATCAAAAAGGATAAATATAGGTCTGGTCAGAATTGGATACATGATCTAGGATGCGTCGAGGTAAGTTTATGATTGATTTATCTAGTATTTTCGAAATTATGTATTGTGTGTATATATTTATTTATATAAACATGGGCTATGTGATAATATTTTAAAGTGATATATATATATATATGCATATGTGTTATGTGTAAACAATAGTTTTGGGATTCTGATTTGTGCCATGGTTTGTGAAAATATCAAATAAGAATAAGGACCGTGTCACAGGGTTAAAGTGACATTTTTCTGAAAATTTAGGATCGTTATCACCGGGTTGTAGTGTTCATGACATGAATTATGGGTTTTAAGTTATTGTTTGCTATGTGATGTTGTATCGTATCATACCGAATAAGAATAAGAATATGTGTATCGAAGTTATGTATAGTATAATGTTATTGTATCATATCGAATATGTGTATTATCTTATGTGTATACATGTTATTTGCCCGACTAGTTGGATCGATTAGTTTTTTGCTGGGCTGTATAGATCATTACTTAAAAAATTTCAGGTTCGAGTAAAGATCAAGTTGGATAGCATTGGAGTTCGACGATATTAGGTTCGGAATAGATTGGTTTTTGGATCATCGTTAGATGCGCTTTTGTATTAGATATATTTGTAATAGAACCTTTGTCACCCTTTTGTCTATAATTGTCATTGTATAGTTTTAACTTTGATATTTATTGGAAGATTAATAGTCCGAAAAATGCGGGCTGTTACAATACTGTTTCTCATCTTTCTCCATCCTATCAAGCTTTTATTGTAAATTCTATGAAAGTCTATGAACCTACTAATTATAAACAGGCTGTTAAGGATCCTATGTGGTGTGCTGCTATGCAAGCAGAGCTTAATGCTCTAGAAGCAAATAAAAAATGGGTTATAACTGATCTTCCTCCTAATAAGAAACCAGTTGGATGTAAATGGTTATTTAAGGTTAAGTACAAAGCAGATGGATCTTTGGACAGGTATAAAGCCAAATTAGTGGCAAAAGGATTCACACAGACTCAAGGGGTAGATTATTTTCAGACTTTTGCCCCTGTGGCAAAGATGGCTACAGTAAGGATACTTTTTTCTCTTTCTGCTATTCAAAATTGGACACTCCATCAGTTGGATATTCAGAATGCTTTTCTTCATGGTGACCTACATGAGGAAATATATATGCAAGTTCCACCTGGTGTGTCTATTCCAGCTGATTTTTCTAGCTCTCATCCTGTCTGCAAACTTGTAAAATCTCTGTATGGTCTCAGACAAGACCAAGGGAATGGTTCTTCAAATTATCTCAGGCATTACTTAAGTATGGATTCTCTCAATCAAAAGCTGATAACTCCTTGTTCATATTCCAAACTTCTGAGTCCTATACTACACTCCTTGTATATGTAGATGATATTATTCTTACAGGCTCATGCTCTTCAAAGATTCAAGTTGTTAAGAATTTTATCCAGTCACAGTTTAAGATGAAGGACTTAGATCATCTTCATTACTTGGTATTGAGATAGTAAGGTCTCAAAATGGTATGTATCTACACCAAAGAAAGTATGCACTTAATTTGATTCATCAGGCTGGCCTCTTGGGTTCAAAACCAAGTCAAATTACTTTGTCTGCTCAACATAATCTTCATACATTATCTGGCACTCCACTCTCAGATGGTACTGCTCATAGAAGACTAGTGGGGCAACTTATTTATCTGACTATTACCAGGCCAAAATTATCATATGTAGTCCAAATTCTCAATCAATTCATGTCTCAGCCAACAAATCAACATTGACAAGCTGCTCTTAAAGTAGTCAAGTATTTGAAAAACTCACCTGGTCAAGGACTACTTCTCTCTTCTGCTAGTTCTATGCAACTACAAGTCATTTCTGATGCAGACTGAGCTACATGTCCAATGACTAGAAGATCTGTATTTGGATTTTGTGTTATGCTAGGTAATTCTCTTTTATCTTGAAAATTCAAGAAACAAAATACAGTTGCCAGATCCTCTGCCGAGGCAGAATATAGATCAATGACAAATTCTCTTTGTGAGGTCAAATGGATATATAATCTTCTCTCTGAACTTCACTTCAAGATTCATACACCTATTCCTCTATTCTATGATAATATCTCGGGTATCAGCATTGCAAACAATCCAGTGCTTCATGATCGTAAAAAGCACATTGAGTTGGACTGTCATCTAGTTCGAGATCATGTGCAATCTGGGTTTCTGCAACCTACATACTTGTCCACAAAACTTCAGTCAACAGATCTCTTTACCAAACCTCTTTCAGCTGCTCGTACTAAATTCTTGTCGTGCAAATCAGGAGCTCTGAACATTTTCACACCTCCTAATTTGAGGGGGGATATTGAGGAGACTAATACCACAAGTCAACAAAATAATAAGCCGGAGGCTAAAGCTGTAAATAGTTCACATAGTCAGGGATAAATTAGTACTTGTACATATTCAAGTTGTAATTTAGAGAGAAAGTTAGTTACAGATAGATTAGACTCTAAATGTATATATAGACTCGTCTGTGTAACCTTTCAATTTAGTTAGTGAATATATATATAGACTCATCTCTATAACCTTTCAATTTAGTTAATAAATTTTATATTGTTCATTTCAATCTTATCTTCGTCATTAAGCTTTTCTACAAAAATTTGCGGACGGTGGCATATACATGTTGCATTAGAGCATGTAAGTAAATTTGTATATCTTCCTCTTTTAACAATGAATCTATTCATCAATGATGTGGCCCATTAGGGAGTTTATAATAATTACTAAAAAGTAAGTGATAAGAGAAAATTAAGATTTATTATTTTATTTTGCATCTTCTAAAGTTACATATCATAAATCAGTAACCCTATTTTAAATACTTTTGTTGATATATCTTCGAAATGATTAAAGAAATAGCATCTCAATAAAAAAATTAGTATAAATTATTTATAATTTACCTTAATCATTTCAAAACATCTCGCTTTGGATTCAAAGTGATTGGAGAGGTAATTAATTTAGCAATACCTGTAGTTTCCCTAGATTCAATATATGTGTAATTGATTTAAAAACTCAAGACAATCACCTTTTTATCTAGAACATATATACCAAGCAATAGTATTCCACTCGCATCCAAAACAATTTATAAAATATATATCATTAACTTAACAATGTTTGTAGATATTATTTTGTAATATTTTCAAAAAAATTAAAAGAAAAAATATTTTAATTTATTAACAAAAATTCAAAAAATATTTATAAAATATTCAGAAAAACTATTTTAATTTATTAATATTGATAATACTATTAGCAATGATCCAAAATAAATAATAGTATTAGTAATTATCAATTGTGATGTCGACATTGTGACTAATTTCAGTGACATATATACATAGTTTTAGTATTTACAAAGTTTGGAGTTCGTTGCCAGAATCAAGATCTACAACGGTGGTCCTTGGGTGGTAAATCCGTCGGAGTATGGTGGTTGTGTTTAATTGGTGGCTGAGATTGCTTAGGGTTTATGTTGGCTGCCTCAGAGCTCTCAACTTTCGACCCCTTACAATGTGCCTACGTATCCCTTATATAGGGAATCAAGCCAACGTAGTTCTTGGGGAGGAAGTTTCCTCCATGGGCTTGGTCTCTGATCTTCAAGGCCCAGTCGAAGTCTTCCACCGCCTTCCTTACTTAGACGTAGGACTCTTTCATACATTTCCTTACTTGAACGTAGGACTTCCATATCTTTCCTTACTTGAACGTAGGACTTCCATATCTTTCCTTACTTAGAATTTTAGCTCACTTTAGGAATGTCTAACGATAAGGCCTAGTCACAAAGGCCCAGGGCTTATCTATGACGTCAGGACTTCATGAATAAGGAAACTTCCCCCGTCGAGGACTAGTCCTATCCATTACCAACTATTTCCTTAATTCATAGACACGGGTATAGCCATGACTTACCTTAAATGCTGGACTCATCCTTGTCCCCCGAATGAGAAACACCCACCAGATAGCAGGACAAGTGATCCCAAGTGTTTGGGTGCAAAGTGCAGGATTACTCCAAAGTTCCCCAATGAAGACGCACCCATTGAGTACAGGAACAGAGCTCCCAAAGCACACACCAAGATTCAATCCACATCCCCAATGAGGATGCGTCCATTGAATACAGGAGGAGGCCTTTAATCATCAGGCAAACCCCTGGAGGCCTTCAGCCACGGACATCCCTCTCATAGGGCACATCCTAGGAGAGAATTCTTCAATATCTTGCCATCATCAAGCCAAGGGAACTATCCTTCATCCCCCAAGTTGCAACTTCAACCCAAGAGGACGCGCCCTCAAGGAGTGGACGGCCTAAAGGGCGCGCCCTTGTCCCCATAAGGACAAGGCCTAAGTCTTCCTCATGTCATATAATGTCAATACAATTGTTATCATTTGTCAAGCCATCCATTAAGCTGTTACTACCATGAGGGCGCGCCCTCAAGGGGTGGATGACCTAGAAAGGGCGCGTCCTTACCCTTATGAGGGCAAGACCCAACTCTCTCTCTCTCTCTCTCTCTAGTCCTAATTACATTTTAAATATCTTAATTGAATTTTTACTTGACCCAAATTTAACCTAAAAACACGTTATGGAATTTTGGCTATAACAACTACCAATTTGTTAACGGAGGAATTTGGTATTAACAAAGTTTGGAGTTCGTTGCCGGAATCAAGATCTACAACGGTGGTCCTTGGGTGGTAAATCCGTCGGAGTATGGTGGTTGTGTTTAATTGGTGGCTGAGATTGCTTAGGGTTTATGTTGACTGCCTCAGAGCTCTCAACTTTCAACCCCTTACAATGTGCCTACGTATCCCTTATATAGGGAATCAAGCCAACGTAGTTCTTGGGGAGGAAGTTTCCTCCATGGGCTTGGTCTCTGATCTTCAAGGCCCAGTCGAAGTCTTCCACCGCCTTCCTTACTTAGACGTAGGACTCTTTCATACATTTCCATACTTGAACGTAGGACTTCCATATCTTTCCTTACTTGAACGTAGGACTTCCATATCTTTCCTTACTTAGAATTTTAGCTCACTTTAGGAATGTCTAACGATAAGGCCTAGTCACAAAGGCCCAAGGCTTATCTATGACGTCAGGACTTCATGAATAAGGAAACTTCCCCCGTCGAGGACTAGTCCTATCCATTACCAACTATTTCCTTAATTCATAGACACATGTATGACACAACTTAGTCTTAATCCTGATGGGAAGGAAATTGCTTATCTTTTGCTTGAAGAGCACATTCCACAAAGAAGCTCCATTCAGAATCTCAGAGCAGCTATTTACCAGATTACTGAGGAAGATGAAGATCTCAGAAATCTTAAGGAAAGACTGATTCAAATTCTTGAAGAAAAAGAAGAAAATCTGTTATCCAAATTCTTGAAGATGAATCTATTCTATCAAAGAATCTAAACAGATAAGTTGCTGCTAAAGATACTTGTACATTTTGTATATATGTTTTTGACATCATTGAATCTAGGAATCTATACTTTATTTTATAAAGTATGAGATTGGGGGAGATTGTTAGATCAGGATTCAATGATCGTCAGGATCTAGACTCAACTGATCAGGATTGCTGACGTCATCAGGATTGCATGGTCGTAAGGATCAGGATGAATATCAGGACTGGGATCAGGATTGATCATCAGGACTGGAAGCTGATCAGGATTCCTACTTCGAGTTATATTTGGAGTCTAGTTAAACATAGAAGTTTATTTTGTCGGTTCCTGGTTTGTAGTGATGTAGCTATCAATTTAGGATATGTTTCAATCTTTGTAATTGATTAAGACTTATCATTGATAGAGAAGCTGTGTAGTATATAAACACAATTTAGGTTCTGGTTTTGATAACGATCACGATCAAACTGATCATACACGAGTATTTTTGTAACTAGCAGCTCTCAAGAACTCAGAATTTCTTGAGAGAGTTTGTAACAGTTTTATATCAGATTTAATAAAGCTGTTATCATTCTTTCATATTTGTGATATATATTTTACTTAGTCGAGAATCTTATACAATTGTATTCAACCCCCCTTCTACAATTGTTTATTACTGGGCAACAGGTTTTGATTTCTGAAGATAACCTTAAGAGGGGTGGTATCCTCAGAAAGGAAGTAGGAACAATTATTCCCTTCCAGCGTTTTAGAATGGGAGTCCCTATTAAAGGGTCGAAAGATGGTGATTCTGATGAGGATGAAGGTGAAAATGAAGAGGACGAAGCTGAAGAGGGTGCCCATGTTTATGAGGGCGCGCCCTCTAGGCCGGGAAACTTAATTAACATTGCTATCCCTTTTCATATACCTTTTGAATTATTGTTGCATATTACTCTGATTATATCCTTTACAACTGGTCACGCCTTAACAAATTTATTTTTCTTTAATTACAGGTATGGATGATCTCCCAGCCGGTTGGGGTTTAGAGATGGGCGTTGCTCCTCCCATTAAATCTGGAAAAATATCAAAGGCGCGTACCCATAAGAAAGACGCAAAGAAAAAACAAGTTGAAACCAAAAGACCCCAAGTGACAATCGACTTGGAGAAGAATAAAGAAAAGAAAAGAAATTCCTGATGTTGCTGCAACTCCTGAGGGCGCGCCTTCAAAGAAGACCAAGTCTTCCTCATTTTCCTTGGTCTCAGCTGCTCTGAGTCCTCTTGTCATACCATATGTTACTGACGATGACATAATGACATGGAGAAACATGGATTCAACCACAGAAAATGAAGCTATCATAAAAGCATCCTCTGAAATTCTTATTTCTGCACTTCACAGGCAGTCAACTCTACAAAAAGATGGGACACACCTTGAAGCCCTGGAAAAGGATAGGGGAAGGCTGTCAAAGAAAGTTGAAAATCGTGATAGGGTAATCAGTAAGCTGCAAAATGATCTTATTCAGCAGAAGAGCTTTTATGAGAGCACCCTCAAAACACAAGAGGAGGTGTCTAATGATCTTAACATTTCTATCAATATTGTGAAAAGTGAAAACCACAAGCTGCTAGAGAAAGTTGCTGAGTTGACGAATGATCAACAAAATGGATGGGCCAAGGAGAAGAAAAGAATTGAGGTTGCGTCCTTCAAAAAAGGATTCAGAAACTACGCTTCAGGTTTTCTAGCCCAAGACCCTGATTATGACTTCTCAAAGTTTGGCGATGAAACTGTACAATGGATCACCAAATTCAAAGTTGATGAAGCTGTTGAGATTAAAGCTAAGAGGGTATTTCTTGGTCTTGAAAAGGCGTCTCCTATACCTGGTGGCGAGGAAGAGGACGCGTCCTCTGAAGATTCGACTCCTGAACAAGAGGGAAATCTGACTCAAGACCAAGGAGAAAGCATATCCAAGGCTGGTGACATTCCACAAAACATCCCTTCTCCTATTCCTGATCAAACTCAAGACGCGTCCTGAAGCTTACATAACTTAAATTATTTCTAACATTATGAGGTGCTGGCCCTCCTTTGATGCCTTGCAAGTTGTAACTTTTTAACTTCTCTTATTGATGTTTCTTAACTTTAATTTAAATATTTTCGTTCGATGTTTACCATCTAATGTATTTCCAAATGAATATTAATTTGTTTAAGGCACGCCTTGATTCAATTCATATTAGGGCGCGTCCTCTTCATACAGAAATTGATAAAAATTTTAAATAGCAATAAGTTACAAACCATTCTCTAAATTTGATGATGAAGTCTTAAACAGTTGAAATAATCTTCAACATGTCTTGTTTGTACTTGTAATTTTTACCTGGTGATGTTGCATGTTTTATTTGTGAATCATGATAAGGACGCGTCCTTGTTAGGTAAACTATTTAGGGCGCGTCCAATAAGTAATATCCACTTCCTTCATCAATTGATATAGGGCGCGTCCTTCTATGACATTTGCTGAGGGAGCGCCTTAATTTAACAACATAATCTCTGAGGAATCACAAAAAATGCTGATTTTTTTTAATAAATAATGCGCACCGGTGTGAAACCCACATTGGTCCCACAGGCTAATGCTCTATGGGGAAATAAAAACAATCAAAACATCTCAACTACTCAAGAGAGGGTGTACATGCACTACCCCCCCTAGACTAGGAGGAACTTTATTTCTTCTAGTTTATTTAGATATAAAAGATAGGGGGTCCAAAACCACTCCCTATTGATAGTATTTCTTCAAATGCTCCACATTCCATGCTCTTGTTATAAGATTGCCACCCAAATCTCCCAAGTGAAAGGTTCCTTCCCAAAGCACAGACTTGATCCTGTAAGGTCCTTCCTAGTTGGCTCCAAATACCCCATGATTGGCAATTCTAGTATGAGGCATCACCCTTTGTAACACGAGATCACCAACCTTGAGGCGACGTACCCTTACTCTTCGATCATAAAACCTAGCCACTCTTTTCTGGTATGCCGCTAGTCGTAAAGATGATATTGCACGTGTCTCTTCCAAGAAATCAAGATGAAGTCGTTGGTTGACCTCATTAGACTCATTGTCATAATGATCCCTCCTGAATGATCCAGATCCAACCTCCACAGGAACCATTGCTTCAAAGCCATAAGATAGCATAAATGGAGACTCCCCAGTAGTAGACCTTGGTGTGGTGTTGTAGGACCACAACACCATAGGAAGCTCCTCGGGCCAATTACCTTTACTTTCTTCCAATTTGGTCTTCAAGGTGTGCTTGATTATCTTGTTGATAACTTCAGTTTGCCCATTGCTCTGAGGATGATAGACAGCTGCAAAATCTTTCTTAATTTTCAAGTCTTCACACAATTTTTTCAGCTGCAAGATGATAGACAATCTTTGCTGTTATCTTTGCCAAAGGCATAGCCTCCGCCCACTTGGTGAAATAATCCACAGCCACAACAGCATACTTGACACCCCCTTAGTCGTAGGAAGTTCTCCAAAAAGATCAATTCCCCACATAGCAAAAGGCCAAGGACTCATCATTGAGGTCAATGTCGTAGCACGAATAGATGAGTAATTTGCAAAGCGTTGGTACTGATCACATGCTCTTGTAAACTTCATAGCATCGTCCTTCAAGGTTGGCCAGTAATATCCCTGTTGTAACACCTTCATGGCAAGAGAACTACCCCCCGAGTGATTGCCACATATTCCTTCATGTACCTCTCTCAAGACATAGTTGCACTCATCTCCATCAACACACCTTAGCAAGGGTTGATTAAAACCTCTCCGGTATAACACCGCATCATACTCCACATACCTTACAGCTTGGTATTTTAAACGTCTGGCTTCTCCTTTATCATCAGGTAGTACTCCCTTTCGTATATACTCTTGAATGGGAGTCATCCAAGTTATCATTGGTACTTGATCCACAACCATTAGCTCCACTTCAGGGATACTTGGAACTTCTTGAATCTCTAATGGAATTTCTCCCATCAACACCGTGGCTCTTTGAGAACCCAACCTGGCCAAAGCATCAACCTTAGAATTATCTTCACGAGGAACTCCTTCAAGTCTGACTATGTTGAACCGTTGAATTAAACGACGAACACTCATCATATATGCCTCTATCTTTGGTCCTCTGGTCTGGAATCCTCCTTCAACCTGTTGAACAACCAACTTCGAATCACTGAACACCACCAAATTTTTCACATCCATTTCCAGAGCTAACTTCAAACCATTAATCAATGCCTCATACTCGGTTTCATTATTAGTCATTGCAAATTTGAAGTTAATAGCACTCATAAGAAGGTGACCTTCGGGAGAGGTCAGAACGATTCCAGCACCTTCCCCATCATTGTTGACTGCTCCATCCACATACATAGTCCACCAAGGAAAGGGATATTCTTTCTTTGAAGGGCTTGCCTCTTGCTCATGAGGGTTAGGGTTCACCAAAATGATTTCTCGTCCCATACTCTCATCTTCAAATTCCAGAATAAAGTCAGCTAAGGCTTGTCCCTTGATTACCGTTCGGGAAGTATATTCCAAATCATATTGCCCCAACTCAATTGCCCACTTCAACATCCTTCCTGAAGCTTCTGGTTTATGTAAAATATGTCTCATGGGATAGGAAGTCCGGACTTCAATCTTATGAGCCTGGAAGTAAGGACGTAGCTTTCGTGCAACCAACACCAAGGCATATACCAGCTTCTCAATGCTAGTATATCGGGTTTCTGCATCTAACAACCTTTTACTCACATAGTAGATCGGAGATTTCGAACCATCCTCTTCTCCTACTAATACAGCACTAATGGAGTAAACAGAGATGGCCAGGTACAAAATCAACACTTCACCATCCACAGGCTTGGCCAAGAGTGGAGGCTTACCTAATTGCTCCTTGATTTTTTGAAAAGCATCTTCACAAGCAGGAGTCCACATAAAATCCTTATCAACCCCCCTAATAGCTTTGAAAAATTCTTTGCAACGATCAGAAGACTTTGAGACAAAGCGATTTAGAGCTGCAATCCGTCCACAAAGGCTTTGAACCTGCTTCACACTGTTAGGAGACTTCATTTCAAGGAGTGCCTTAATCTTTTCCGGATTAGCCTTAATCCCTCTATGATTCACAATAAAGCCTAAAAACTTCCCCGACTCAACGCCAAAGACACATTTTTGTGGATTTAGCTTCATCCTATACTTGCGCAGAATTCCAAACGTTTCCTCCAAGTGCCTCACATGGTCTACTGCTTCCTTAGACTTGACAAGCATATCATCTACGTACACCTCCATGGTCTTGCCAATCTGTTCTTTGAACATCATATTCACCAACCTTTGATAAGTTGCCCCTGCATTGATGAGACCGAAGGGCATACCAATATAGCAGTATTAACCTCTGTCAGTGATAAAGGAGGTATGCTCCTGATCTGGTCCATACATAGGAATTTGATTATACCCTGAGTAAGCGTCCATAAAACTTAACAGAGCATGTCCAGCCGTAGCATCTACCAACTGATCAATTCGAGGAAGTGGGAAACTATCCTTTGGGCAAGCTTTGTTCAGATCTGTGAAGTCCACACAAGTTCTCCATTTCCAATTAGGCTTTTTCACCAACACCGGATTTGCCAACTGTTAGGCCGAATACACAATATATAATCAAGTATATGTATGAGAATAACAATAAGAACACTGTTTATGAATAATAAACTGAATGGAATCAAAAACTCCTCTCTCAGTGATGTAAAATATCACAGAAAGCTGCTAGGTTACAAGAATGATAATTCACGTATTCGCATCCCTTTTAGGGTTAACCTATCTGTGTTTATATAGTACACAGCTACATACAATCATTAATTGATATTCCTATAAATTAGCTATACAATCAGAATCAATTAAGAATTGCTTCTGTCTTCTGTTCCGTTTCCTTAGCCATCTCGATATCTCTTTGCTTCTTTCCATCTTCAAAGAATATCACTTCTAGAATCTTCATTGACTTCACCGACAACTAAGTAAACTCTGACCATCAGACTTTAACAAACTCTGACTGGTCCTCCAGCTAAACTCTGACTAGTTCTCCAGCTAAACTCTGATAGTTTCCTGGTACTTTAAACACTGATAAACAAACATCAGCAATTATATCTAACAATCTCCCCCAACTTGTTCATACTAAAATGTACAAGTTAACATATAATTGATGATGTCAAAACATATAACAAATGCAGTGTTTATAAAATCACAGAGTTTATACTTTTACTTAGAACAGAAAACTTTAAAAACTTACAGACTTCAGTTACTTAATCTCTTCAATGTCAGGTACAGTCCTGATTTAGTCCATAAGTAGTCTTCTCTCAGCTCTCTCTAGCTCAGCTACCATTATCTTCTTTAGCTCTTTCAACTCTGGATCACTCTCTCCAGTTTGGTAGATAGCAGCCCTTAGAGCATAGATACTGTTTTTCCTCATATCATTTCCTAGCTTTATTATGAAGGATTTATCTGATTCCAGATTAAATTCCAACACTTTTATACCAAGATCTCACTACGTCAAATTTTGGCTTCCGTCACATAAAATACGTGTGGCTAAGCACTTTACGTCACGTTTTAATTTTTCAGCAAAGTGTCACCTAAGGTCGGATCATTTTACGCCCCCTACGGCCACACCCCAGATGTGTGGCTGTAACTCAAAACAGAGTGACTAAAGCATACCACCCCTTGGGTCTGACAGCCCCTGTTTTAAGCTCAAAAGTGTGACTAAATACCAGCTTTCAGCCACAGGATGGGTCGTGGCTAAAGATAATTAATAACGTGGCTAAATACCAACATTCATCAAAGGCTTAGTTTTGGTCGCACTATTTATTGGTAAATCGTGGCAAAAAACTTGGGTATGGCCACATTTTATAATTTTTCTGTAGTCGTTTGTATGTTTTATATACTATTAAATAACTGCTTTTAGTCACTAATAATTGTAGTAACTATCCCCCAATATAATATAATAGGTAGTGTGGCTGAAGTGTGGTACTAGCCACACATACTTAACCACATCACAAACAGGTTTCATTTGTAATATAAATGACCACGGCCGTACCAAAAAGCCGATACAAATCACAATACCAAAAGGCCACAATCCAATTCAAAAAGGCCACAATATGCAAACAAGTAAAATGCCAAAATACAAGTAAAAAAAATGCCAAATTCCAAACTAGTCCATATTAATCCATAAAATCCATACTAAATCCATGATCCATAACAACGATATGGAGTATAACTCCACAATCCATAAAAACCACATAACCATAACCAGAGTACAGAAAATTAACAACTTATCGAAAAGTTCACAACCAGAAAACCACATTAACATGAGTCAAATTCAGTTTACAATTACACCACCAGCTTCCGCTTCTTCCTCAGCTTGTCTGCCTTGTTCGCCTTAGCCTTTGAACGTGTTACTGGGGAACCAGTAATGGTATTACATCTCTTCTTCTCCTTAACTTGATCTGCGCTATGTTCTTCCTTAGCTTGAGCTGCGCTATGTTCTTCCCCTTTCCCATTGGCCGTTGGATTTGGTACCTAGAGTAAAACATGAAAACAAATACGATGATCATTCCAACAGCCCTCAAGTTAAGACCATTCTAACACAAGTAATGTAATAACTTCAACGTTATAACTTCAACTTGCTTATGCTTCTGAATTTTACTTGAGATTGTTGATTCCTCTGATTGTCTCTATTGGCGGCATCAGTGATATCTTGTGTTGGGATTAATCTCCAAGAAGGAATTACTAGGGCAAGCTGGGCAAGAACACTTCTCACCATTTGATTTGGTGTTATGGCATCTGCAACCTAGATATTTAGCCAACAAAATCATGTTAAATTATGTACATAATGTACTGATCACTCAAATAATCAGGCATTACAAGCATTTACCATTGCTTGATAGAAACAAGAATCCATCTATGTGTTCTATCGCTTCTGATATATCGAAGAGATAAAAGGATTATATTTCATCTTCAGCAGCCTCGAAACAGAGACATATACACAACAAAACAGATTATTACACATATATGAAAACACACAAATAATGATAATAAATGATTAGACTATGTGCTTGTCGTATAGTACATACACAGGTGACCAATCTTACACTCTACAGAGGGACTACTGCCAACTGCCAGCTTAAAATCAACTAAGTTTCTTACACATAGTACGGGGACTATAGCTCCAAATATATCTATACCTCAGATAAAATTGGAGTCATGAAATTAGTCATCATCTCAATGAAATGAAGAAATGGATTGCATAGTATTCAACTGTATTCAGGGAAATAACAAAAAAGTCCGAGGAAAGATCACAGAATACTAACACGATATCAAGCCCAAACACATTTTCCCCCCAATACAACCACAATAACATCAACCACTACACTGAACAACAACTAATTCAACAATCATATATAACAAACAAATCGGCTCAATATCGTATATAATTATAACTTATCACCACAAAAGCATAAATCAATCATACATACATACAATACAATCAAATTTTGAACAAAACATTATCGAAATATTCGAAAACAAAACAATATCGAAACAATCAAAAATGAAACAACATCTCATACCTGCCGACAACAGTAACCAGTAAACAGCGATTGAGAGAGCTTGGGATTTGCTCGATGTATGTGTTCCCTGCTTTTGTCACAAACAGAAATTGATAATCAAGATAATGAAAGCACCTTTATGTTTGTGACAAAAACACGAACACCTACATCTACCAAAATCAACTGACCAACAAACAGATCGGGGCCGGGACTATCTAGCAAAATCAATTTGTATGTGTGTGTTTGATTTGAACTTGAGCCGTGAACATACTGAAATCGAGCTAAGAGCCGTGAACATATGTGTGTGCTGAAAAAGAAGGGGGAAAATGGGGAAATGAAATACTGGGTAGGGAGGGAAGTGAATTATTGGGTACATAGGAGGGAAAGAGGAAGCGGGAAATGAAGTTCACTTGATTTTTAGCAATGTTGTTCATTTAGAAATGTTGTAATACCTGTTAAGTTCACTTGATTTTTGTTATAAAGTCGTACAAGATAAATTTCGATTTTTTTTAAAATTTTGCATATCACTGATATAAGTAGTTGTTCACATCCGTACGGTTGGATCGTCCAAAAATAAATTTAAAAAAATAGTTTGTTAAGTGGGTGGTACTCTCGTTTCTCGAAGTAGTACTTTCACTTGATTTTTGTTATAAAGTCGTACAAGATAAATTTAGATTTTTTTTTAAAATTTTGCATATCACTGATATAAGTAGTTGTTCACATCCGTTCGGTTGGATCGTCCAAAAATAAATTTAAAAAAATAGTTTGTTAAGTGGGTGGTACTCTCGTTTCTCGAAGTAGTACTTTCACTTGATTTTTGTTATAAAGTCGTACAAGATAAATTTAGATTTTTTTTTAAAATTTTGCATATCACTGATATAAGTAGTTGTTCACATCCGTACGGTTGGATCGTCCAAAAATTAATTTAAAAAAATAGTTTGTTAAGTGGGTGGTACTCTCGTTTCTCGAAGTAGTACTTTCACTTGATTTTTGTTATAAAGTCGTACAAGATAAATTTAGATTTTTTTTTAAAATTTTGCATATCACTGATATAAGTAGTTGTTCACATCCGTTCGGTTGGATCGTCCAAAAATAAATTTAAAAAAATAGTTTGTTAAGTGGGTGGTACTCTCGTTTCTCGAAGTAGTACTTTCACTTGATTTTTGTTATAAAGTCGTACAAGATAAATTTAGATTTTTTTTTAAAATTTTGCATATCACTGATATAAGTAGTTGTTCACATCCGTTCGGTTGGATCGTCCAAAAATAAATTTAAAAAAATAGTTTGTTAAGTGGGTGGTACTCTCGTTTCTCGAAGTAGTACTTTCACTTGATTTTTGTTATAAAGTCGTACAAGATAAATTTAGATTTTTTTTTAAAATTTTGCATATCACTGATATAAGTAGTTGTTCACATCCGTACGGTTGGATCGTCCAAAAATAAATTTAAAAAAATAGTTTGTTAAGTGGGTGGTACTCTCGTTTCTCGAAGTAGTACTTTCACTTGATTTTTGTTATAAAGTCGTACAAGATAAATTTAGATTTTTTTTTAAAATTTTGCATATCACTGATATAAGTAGTTGTTCACATCCGTTCGGTTGGATCGTCCAAAAATAAATTTAAAAAAATAGTTTGTTAAGTGGGTGGTACTCTCGTTTCTCGAAGTAGTACTTTCACTTGATTTTTGTTATAAAGTCGTACAAGATAAATTTAGATTTTTTTTTAAAATTTTGCATATCACTGATATAAGTAGTTGTTCACATCCGTTCGGTTGGATCATCCAAAAATAAATTTAAAAAAATAGTTTGTTAAGTGGGTGGTACTCTCGTTTCTCGAAGTAGTACTTTCACTTGATTTTTGTTATAAAGTCGTACAAGATAAATTTAGATTTTTTTTTAAAATTTTGCATATCACTGATATAAGTAGTTGTTCACATCCGTACGGTTGGATCGTCCAAAAATAAATTTAAAAAAATAGTTTGTTAAGTGGGTGGTACTCTCGTTTCTCGAAGTAGTACTTTCACTTGATTTTTGTTATAAAGTCGTACAAGATAAATTTAGATTTTTTTTTAAAATTTTGCATATCACTGATATAAGTAGTTGTTCACATCCGTACGGTTGGATCGTCCAAAAATAAATTTAAAAAAATAGTTTGTTAAGTGGGTGGTACTCTCGTTTCTCGAAGTAGTACTTTCACTTGATTTTTGTTATAAAGTCGTACAAGATAAATTTAGATTTTTTTTTAAAATTTTGCATATCACTGATATAAGTAGTTGTTCACATCCGTTCGGTTGGATCGTCCAAAAATAAATTTAAAAAAATAGTTTGTTAAGTGGGTGGTACTCTCGTTTCTCGAAGTAGTACTTTCACTTGATTTTTGTTATAAAGTCGTACAAGATAAATTTAGATTTTTTTTTAAAATTTTGCATATCACTGATATAAGTAGTTGTTCACATCCGTACGGTTGGATCGTCCAAAAATAAATTTAAAAAAATAGTTTGTTAAGTGGGTGGTACTCTCGTTTCTCGAAGTAGTACTTTCACTTGATTTTTGAAAATTAATTTTCATTTTGAGGTAAAACTTGTAAAAATCATAAAAAATTCATTTTTGATCCCAAAATTATTTTAAAAATATGGGAATGAAGCTAATTTTGTGATCTTGTTTTTTTTAATTAAAATTTTGATTTTAGAAATTATCTTCTATTTAAACTTCAGATTAATAAGTGATTAAATTTGATTTTCAGCAAAGTAGTATAATAAATTAACCCTAATCACATATGTTTTAGATTGCCGGACATCATCTTCGCCAGAGAGGGTACATATGTTTTAACCCTAATTCATTGCTACACACAGCAGTAGCGACACTCTCTTCTATTTTGCCGCCTAAAACAAGAACCCCAATCATATCCTTTTTTTCCCTCTTATACAACAACAATTGGTTCTAGATTTGATTGAAATACCCAAGATTAACAAAGCCCCTTTCTGGAGAAGATGAGCGGCGGCACTGTTCAGTTCAATTGGCATGACACAACGCCTTTATGTCTTAACCCTAGGTTTTCACCCCTCTCTGGCGAAGATGATGTCCGGCAATTAGTACCTGTATGTCTCCTCTCTCTCTCTCTCTCTCTCTCTCTCTCTCTCTCTCTCTCTCTCTCTCTCTCTCTCTCTCTCTCTCTCTCTCTCTCTCTCTCTCTCTCTCTCTCTCTCTCTCTCTCTCACTCTCTCTCTCTGGCTAAATCTATTAAGTCTTGCGTCTATTGGAAATCTAAGTTAATATGATTAACTTAGTTAATGAATGTTTATTTTCTGGAGACTTCAATTTTAGTTTTAATTGATTAACTGACTTTGAGAATATGTTTATTGAAATATTTTGACTAAAACTGTTCGTATTAATCTAAGAGAGTTTATTGCGTCTATTGGGAATCTAAGAGACTACAACTGCATGCAATTATGACATTGATCTCAGTTAATATGAGCGTTGTTTCATATGCCTTACACTCTTCTATTTAAACCATCCCTAGTTAATCCCCTTTCTCATCCTCTCAAACATTCTTAATTGTTATCAAACCCCCCGTCTATCAAATGGCCTTCAACGCTCTCACCATACGTCTTGCCAATGTAGTGTTCAATTACGAAAACTTCACGATCGTAGTGGAAGGTGCAAGCTTTCCAGTGGACGCTGTTCCAAAGAACATCAGCTCTGAGTTCTCCTATGATCAGCAAATCGAGTGGATGTTTCTGCTGATGCACTTCGATCTAGAGAAGGAGAGGAGGGAGGCGGAGCGTCTCCGGGCCCTGGAGTTGCGTGAGAGGATCATTGGACTGGCTGTCACCATATCCAGGATTTACAAGAGGAGGAGGGAGACTGGTTCTTAGAATTTTGTTATTATTTCTTTGTAATTTTTTTTTTGCAATGTTATGCAAGTGTTATGACGTAAGGAGACAGTTGTTATCATGACAGTGTGGAAGTATTTTTATTTTTGTCATAACAATTGTTATTTATAGTGTTATGTATGAGTTCTTTTTGTCTTTTTCTATTTTTCAAGAAGGAATAGCTAGGTAAATCTGCATATAAGGTAATTTTTGTAGTAATTGTCATCCCTAATACTCTCTTCTTTGACATGGTCATTGTTCATTATTGGTAGCTTAGATGCATTTGATTTGCAGAAAGAAACATGGTGTATGACGTGCTTAGAGTTTCATTGTTTATTGATCATTAGCTTGTAAGTATGCAGTTGTAGACCTGTAAAAGATGTGTACTTGATGAATGTTCTACAGATTGACTTGCATGATGGTTAAATCTGATTTATGTTTACTCACATATTGAGGTATTTGTTAATGTTACATCAATGTTGACAATCTTCACTGATTTTGACCAAGGGAGATCTCAGCAACATGTAGAGAATACTTGTAATATCAGCAATACTAATACTGGTTTGGGTGCTCCTCAACATGTAGAGAATACTGGTTTCAAGGTTAGTGTATAGTCTGTGATTTAGAAGTATAATTGCTTATTCTTTTTCATATTTTGGGTTGATTTTCATAATGATTTCACTTGCCAGTCCTCGACGCAGGTGGAGCTCACAGAAGCTGAAACAGAGTATGTAGTCAATGCCGTGAAACAGAGTATCCGTGCCTTACACTAGTTAATTTGTTTAATATCTTGATCTGCATATTGCTAGGTTTCTGTTATTGTGAATGCTTCTGAAGTTGAGGAATTTTCAAAAGTAGCTATCAAGCCTGTACGTTCTCTAGCTTCATAGGAATTTAAAGTTTCTTTTATATATAGGGGTGTTGAAAAGGATAATGCAGCAAGAGGAAATACTTGAATCTGAGCAACCTTATTAATCAGTTATGTTCTAAATGGCAGGTACAACGACACCTACAGCTTCGAATAGAAGCTCAAGGGAAATACTTGCAAACAGTGCTAGAGAAAGCTCAAGATACTCTTGGAAAACAGAACTTGGGCACAGTAGGACTAGAAGCTGCAAAGGTCCAACTATCTGAATTGGTCTCAAAAGTATCCACCAAGTCCCTTAATTCTGCGTTTTCGGGAATGACAGAAGTTCCTAGTTTCTGTCCACAACAAATACAAGCAAAGCAGCCAACAGATTGTTCAATGCAAAGCTTCCTGACCTCTTACGAAGTTTCCCAACAGGGCCAAGAGATACAAAATAGGTGGAGCAAAGACCTTAAAGATAATAGAAACTTCATATCGCCTATGGTTCAGGATACGGATAAAGCATACGAGATGCAGCTTCATGCCAGTGACTTGTCAATGAGAGTTGGAGTTCAGGGAGGAAACTGG
Source organism: Heracleum sosnowskyi (assembly GCA_030848705.1). Lineage (NCBI taxonomy): Eukaryota > Viridiplantae > Streptophyta > Magnoliopsida > Apiales > Apiaceae > Heracleum > Heracleum sosnowskyi. The sequence goes on from CM061237.1 coordinate 20,601,035, forward strand.
AATAGTAACAGCACAGACGTTCAAGAAAAAATGAAGGACAGGGATCTTGATGCTAATCTTTTTTATCCCAGTACACACTCAGTTAAGCAAGAGGACGTGAAATCAAGACAAGGCTTTCAGATATCCCGCTCAGCCCCGAAGTTGGACCTGAATATCCATGATGATAGCGATACTTGCTGCATTTCCCTTGGCTCGGAAGCACCTCCCAGTTTTGACTCCTCGTGTTTTGAATAAACCAAGACGTTCTTATGAATATATTTGCTTGAAAATAGTTTGTTACTTTCAATAGATAGTTGGAATATGGAATTTGAATGTTATATTATTATTGCATATATATTCAAATAGTAATAAAATATTCAAATTTCTAACAAGGATATCAGTCGTTGTCACCTGTTTTCGAAACTTTTTAGTCACACAATAATATAGTCACTAGTTTTTAGCTTCCTTAAGCGAACAAAGCTCTGACATATATGCAGAAAACTCTACTTTTTAGTCACATATAAAATGTAGTGACCATAGGTTATTTCCCATTTAGCCACATCACCGAAAACGACTGTGGTCGTTTCGTAACATTTAGACACAGCAAAGAAGCGTCGCTAGTTATTGTCACACTTCTATCTCTCAAGTATGACTATAAATTTTGGAATTGGTCAAAGTCAAAAAAAACCATGCTGTTATTGTCACATTTTTTTGAAGTTGTGACTAAATCTTCCAAAAAATGTGTCTTCGGTCACTCGAAAAACAATTGTGTGGCTAAAACTTGGGACGATGATCTTTAGCCTCTCGTTTTTTCCAAAGTGTCACAGCCCTTACTGTACAAAAGAGTGACGAAAGCCCAAATTTGACGTAGTGTCTGTTCTGAGTCTTGCACTGTTCCTTTGCATCTCAACAAGTTTTCCATTACAATCTCTGTACTTCGGTATGTAAGCACTAGCAGTCTTTAGGCCACAAAGAGCTCTAGCTTTCACCATTCTGCTTCTTAATACCTCGGATGCTTGATGAGTTCTTTGATTCTTTACTTTCAGTATATACAGTACATAATCTAGCTCTTCTTTCATCTTTAATCCTATATCAGCTTCACCAACTCTGTATACTCTGCCATCAGCCTTGAAGTATAACAGAAAATCCTTCTTCAACCCTTTATGATGTATTAACTGAACCGACTCTAAAGCATCAAGATTTTCTTGAGTCACACCAACACCTGGTTCAGCTAATGAAGTTTGATCCATAGGACTATTGTTTACTCTCTTTTCTCTATGAGATCCAAGTCTAGATTTATCTCTTGATTCTTTTCCCATGATAGTTTTGCTTTGAAGAACATTGACATTTCCAGGAATCAGAGTTTGTTGAGCCATGACTGGTTTAGCAAAAGTTCTTTGAAGTTCAGAAGAGAGTTTAGTCTGTACAACTTGAGTAGTATCAATGGTTGTCACAGCTTCCAGTGTTTGAACAACTTGAGCATTGTCAGAGGTTGTTTGAGCTTTCTTCATTTTCTGATTTTCTTCCACAAGATTTCCTTTGCCTTTATCTAAGCTGGCTTCAACTGGCCTTCTTGAGTATTGTAAACTCTATTGAGAGTTTACATTTTCTTTGATTACAATTCCTTTCTCCTTTGGCCTTGAAACCTTCACAACTTTCTTTACCTTCCCAGACTTTAAATTCTTTTCATGCTCCTAAGCTAACATTTTCTCTTCAGCTTCAATATCTTCAATAGTTGCATCAGCACCATGTTCTTCCAAAAATAACTGAGATGCAATCTCTTCATCAGTATTTGATTGAGAAGTAAGCAAAAAGCTTTTGGCTTTTGAAGTAGATTGAGCACCAGTGTATATCCTTTCAGAGTTTGTAGCATCCGAGTTTGATCTTAGCTTTCCTTGTTGTAGAGTAGATTTAGATTTAAACTCTTTCCCTCTTGCACCACCATCAGTAGAATCATCCTGTCTACTCAGAGTTTCAGACTTTTTGCATTTGTCTTTAAGTACTCTCTCCCCCTTTTTGACATCATCTTGAAGCAATACTGAGGTGAGCAATTCTATAGAAGCAGCCATGGAATCAATCTTCTCAGACATGACATTCTGATTTTCTTCAACTTTGATTAATCTGTTCTTGAGAACTTCTTGATCTTTGACCAGAGTAAGCAACATAGATTTATCTTGCTTTAGAGACATATCTCTAGTAACCACATCATTTCTCAACCCAGTAACTGACTTCTGAGTTTCATCAAAACGATTGTGAAGAGACTTGACTTGAACAATTGTTGCCTTTAGATGTGTAAGAAGTTCTGGATTTGTAATTGATTCAGCAGATTTTGTTACAAAGTTAGCAGCCCTTTGATCAATAAATATGCAATCCTTGTTTGACCACTTGGAAAAGTACATATTCTGAAAGTGAAGTTCAGTGGCATGCTGAATGTCCTTTGGATTTGGTTGAGCAGAAAGTCTTTGAGAAGATGAATCAGCTTGATCATCAGACTTTGCAGAAGACTCAGCACCTGAAGAATGTGGAATATTTTCAGCAAATGTTTCTTGAGCACCTTCATGTGCAAAATTCTCAGAGTTTATATTCTCTTGAACATTCTCTTCTTGTACAGCCTCAACAACAGGCTCTGCAGTGGCTTCAACAAAATTTTCTGCAGTTTCTGCAGCTACAGCCTTTGCTGTCTGATCAACCTCTTCACCTTTTTCAAGTACCTGGTGATTGACAGAGAGAATCTCTGTGTGAGTAGCTAAGGACTCATCAAATATGACTGTGGGTTGATCAGCTGCCACATCCTCTGTTTCATTAATACTACCATACTCTTCTAGAGTAGCAGAGGGATGTGCTTCAATATTATCTTCAAAATCCATTTCCATAATTGGTTCAAGAAAATCATCATTAACTTCAACATTTTCAGGAGTATTTGCTCTGGCTTCCTCAGGCACAGTAGCATCTTCAATAACATCTTCAAGATCAACTTCTGAAGCTGCTGCAGTAGTAGTTTCTGGAACTAATCCACCAAAAAGATATGTAGCAACAAGCTTCCTTTTCGTAGCATTAGCAGATTCAGTTTCATCAGAAGGCATATTTGCATCAGAAACAGGTCTATTTGCCCTATTCTTTCTCCTTGAAGTACCAACAAATACTGGAACATCATCAGTATTTAGAGGTTTAGCAGCCTGGACAGCCTTAAACGCTCTATGCTTAGTCCTACCCCCAGCCCTTGGTTTTTGATATGTAGATGGAAGAGGTTCAGACTCTGGTTGAGGTTGTGGTTGAGGTTGTAAAAACTGTTGAACTAAGGCAGGAAGCAACAAGTCTCCAACATTCCCTTTCTTAATATCCTTGTTTGTTAAATCAGAGAATATTCTTTTATGCAATTTAAATGAGGGAATGACATCCTCCTCAGCTATCTCAACCCCATCAACACAAATGGAAAAGATTAATTGACAGAAACGAGCAAAATAGACTACACTCCTATTCTCTGTCATCCTTTCTCTTAAGTTATTCAAAACAAGTCTAGCAAAATCAAAATTGTTGCCATAGATAAGAGAATACCCGATTTGCAGACTGTCAATTGGAATTGCATCCCAATTGGTACACTTCTTTCCGAACGCCCTTGTAATACAATCGAAGAAGAAACTCCACTCCTTCCTCAAGAACGGTCGTTTCAGATTACTTGTCCTTGCCAAAGGCCCAGAGTAACCAATCTCCCTCATCATACGCTGAAGATCAGAGTCACCAACAGATATGGTGTAAGCATTAAAGTCTTCAAACCCAAGATCATCTCTAACAGTGGTTGGAGTAACCACATACTCTTGTTCATCAAACTCAAAGATTATAGAAGGAGTTCCAGAATCTCCATCATCATCATAAACGCCAGTTTCCCAGAAAGCTTTGATTTGAAGTCCAGAAAGCTTTGTTGGCTTCACAAGAACTTGCCCAATATCTGATTGAGCGAGAAAACTCTGAAACAGATGAAACGCCTATGGTGCGTTCTCAGTAGATAGTGGTGCTGCATAGTTATTAGGGACAAAATTGAGACCAACAGATTGAAACATGGTGGTTGCCATTAGAATATTTGAAATAAATCAGAGTTTATGCTTCGAGAAAGTGTTTGAGAAAGTGATGCAGAAAAGTGTTTGTGAATATGTGTATGTGAAACTGTACTGTGCTTTGAATAAAGTAAGTCTGTAAAAGATTTGAACGTTGTGTGTATAATGATTAAATATGAATTAAAACTGAAGAGTTTTAATCATTAAAACACACAGCAGGCTTACTCGAATAATGTGTGAGTGGGACAGTTGGCACATATGCATTAACTGACAGTAGTAAATCGTGGTTGTTTCCAACACGCATGCGCAGTAAAAGGCACTAATTACTGCTATTTTCTAGACACCTTTCTTCATTTTCAAAAACTCAACAAACCCGTTATCAATCATACTCTCTATTTTCCAAAAATAATGTTCCTCAATAATTATGAAATGTCTGAAACACATTTATTTATTTTAATCATCAGAGATTAAAAATAAATGACCTCTGCGTAGAGTACACAGTTCATCAGTTTTTATCAATTCTCCTCTTTCATTAATAATCGTTTTTCTCAAAATGCACAGTTGTGAATATTTGTGTGTGAATAGCAGAGTTTACTGAATATAAATATTGAGAGCATCTCAAAGTGCATAAAATCCACAAAATAAATCAGTAAAAAACTGGTTGCCCAAACTCTCATATGTAAAACATATTCTGATTTCATCTAAACTCTGTGCCTATATTCGTATACATTTGTTTTCACCCCCTTTAATTTTATTTTTTTTATTTAATCTTTTCCAGTAATCAGTGGTTGGCACTAGTCACCAAAAATTTGAAAATTTTAGCCATTATTTCATACAATAAGTTCATGGGTCTTCCTAGGCACAACATGATCTCAAAGGAATTTGTGCTTGTTTTTGCATCTTTTGCTTAGGGGTGAATTAACAGCAACTAATTATCAGAGTTTAGACTAACATCATTTAACGTATATCATTTATGAGAGAAAGTGCAAACAGCTAATACAGACTCAGTGTATAGGATCAATAAGCTAAGAGATGCTATAAATATAGAGACAATATCATGCTGTGTAAAGTTTCTACACACATTTGAGATTAGATCATATATAACTCAGAAGGATTCATGATTACTTACTGAGAATCATGCTTCATACTATTTTCTTCATCGGCCTTTATGTTTCAGATAATACCACAATCAGAGTATAACATCAGAGTTTATCATCAGAGTATGCTTCCAGAGTTTAACAACATGATTTGCATGACAGTTAACATATGCATAGAAACATGAGCAAATTATCACAGATGAGTAAAGTTTGAGTCTAACCAGTATCTCTAGTCGAAACCAAAGATCATTCCAAGTTCATTTACCAGTCTTGTAAACGTAGCTTCACTCAAAGGCTTGGTGAAGATATCTGCAAGCTGTTGTTCTGTAGACACAAAGTGAAGCTCAATATCTCCTTCCTCCACATGTTCCCTGATAAAGTGATACCTTATGCTGATGTGCTTGGTCATGGAATGCTATACTGGGTTACCTGTCATAGCAATAGCACTTTGATTATCACAGAAAATAGGTATTTTAGAGTACCTTAACCCATAATCCAGCAATTGATTCTTCATCCACAGAATCTGTGCACAATAGCTACCAGCAGCAATATACTCTGCTTCTGCTGTGGATGTGGAAATTGATTTCTGTTTCTTGATGTACCAAGAAACTAGTCTGTCACCTAGAAATTGACAGCTTCCACTAGTGCTCTTTCTGTCAATTTTACAGCCTGCAAAATCTGCATCAGAGTAACCAATTAACTTAAACTCTGATTCTCTAGGATACCACAAACCCAAGGTTATGGTTCCTTTGAGATATTTGAAGATCCTCTTCACAGCTGTTAGATGAGGCTCTCTGGGATCTGCTTGAAATCTTGCACAAAGACAGGTTGCATACATAATGTCTGGTCTACTTGCAGTAAGATAAAGAAGAGACCCTATCATGCCTCTGTAGTTTGTCATATCTACTGAAGCACCTGTATCTTTGTCTAGCTTTTTTGCAGTTGCCATAGGAGTTGTTGCAGATGAACTATCAAGCATACCAAATTTCTTGAGAAGATTTCTGGTATATTTTGCTTGATTGATAAAAATCCCATCATCTGTTTGCTTTACCAGCAAGCCTAGAAAATAACTAAGCTCTCCCATCATGCTCATTTGGTACCTGGACTGCATAAGCTTGGCAAATTTCTTACAGAGTTTGTCATTAGTAGACCCAAAAATTATGTCATCCACATAGATTTGAACTAAAAGCAAATCATTACCAGTATTGAAATAGAACAAGGTTTTATCAATTGTACCTCTAGTAAACCCACTTTCTAAAAGAAATTGAGCCAGAGTTTCATACCATGCTCTAGGTGCCTGCTTTAGTCCATTAAGTGCTTTGTCAAGCCTGTAGACATAATCTGGATACTTGGAATCCACAAACCCTGGTGGTTGTTCAACAAACACTTCTTCTTCAAGTTTCCCATTGAGAAAAGCACTTTTCACATCCATCTGAAAGACTTTAAACTTCTTGTGAGCAGCATATGCTAGAAAAATCCTTATGGCTTCCAATCTTGCAACTGGAGCAAAGGTTTCATCATAGTCAATTCCTTCCTGTTGTGAATATCCTTTTGCCACAAGTCTAGCTTTATTCCTTGTAATTACTCCCTCACTGTCAGTCTTGTTTCTGAAAACCCACTTTGTACCAACAACAGACCTGTTCTTTGGTCTTGGTACAAGTGTCCATACTTCATTTCTTTCAAACTCATTCAATTCCTCTTGCATAGCTGTTATCCAGTTAGCATCTTGAAGAGCTTCATCCACTTTCTTAGGCTCTGTTTGAGATATGAATGCATGAAACAAACATTCATTTGTTGTGGCACTTCTTGTTTTCACACTTGCATCTGGATTTCCAATTATCAGATCAGGTGTATGAGCCTGAGTCCACCTTCTTGTTGTAGGTAAATGGCTTCTTCCATCATTATTGGATTCTCCCCCTTGATCCATGCTTTCCTGATTCTCTTGTTGACCATCTGCATTCTCTGAGGCTCCCCCTGAATTTGACTGCTCAGTGTTTGAACTTTCAGAGTTTGTGTTAGACTCTTCAGCTGACTCACTTTCTGAATGTGAGTCATCATTTTGAGATGTTGCTGAAGTATCTTCATGCTCCCCCTCAACTGGTTCTCTATTTTATTCTGTCTGAGAGGATCAGAGTATGCTACATCAAAGTTTGTTGGATTTGCTTCGTCAGAGTTTATATCATCAGAGTTTAGATCTTCATTTTCAAAGCGTAGCTGATCATGATTTTCGTTATCTTCAATTCCAGTTATTTTCTTGTCATCAAATGACACATGTATAGATTCCATGATCACTTTAGTTCTCAGATTATAAACTCTGAATGCTTTAGTTGATAGTGGATATCCAACAAAGATTCCTTCATCAGCTTTTAAATCAAACTTGGTCAACTGTTCAGGATGAGTTTTCAACACAAAGCATTTGCACCCAAAAATATGAAAATATTTCAGGTTTGGTTTCTTATTCTTCACCATCTCATATGGTGTTTTCCCATGCCTGTTGATCAGTGTAGCATTTTGAGTAAAACAAGCAGTTTGAACAGCTTCTGCCCAGAAATAAGTTGGTAATTTTGCTTCATCAAGCATTGTTCTGGCAGCTTCGATTAAAGTTCTGTTCTTTCTTTCAACTACACCATTCTGCTGTGGAGTCCCTGGTGCAGAAAATTCTTGCTTCACTCCTCTTTCTTTGCAAAATTATTCCATTGTTGTATTTCTAAATTCAGTACCATTATCACTCCTGATAATTTTCACTTTATACTGTGATCCTTTGTCCAGTAGCTTTACATGTTCCATCAGTATTAAGGCAGTTTCATCCTTCTTTGCTAGAAAGTACACCCAAGTGTTTCTAGTATACTCATCAACAATGACTAGAGCATATTTCTTTCTGCCTAGAGACATTACATTTACTGGACCAAATAGATCAACATGAAGAAGATGATAAGGATCCACAACTGAAGATTCAGATTTACTCTTGAAAGATGACTTCCTTTGCTTGGCCTTTTGACAACAATCACACAGACCATCTAAGCTGAGTATTGACATTGGAAGTCCCCTTACAAGATCTTTTCGAATTAGCTCATTGATGTTGTTCAAATTCAGATGAGAGAGCTTCTTATGCCATTTCCAACTCTCTTCATTAGACATTTTTGCAGACAGACACACAGCTTTTCCTTCAGAGTTTGTTACCAAACTTGCTTCATAGATATTATTCCGTCTGTGTCCAACTAGAACAACTTTCCCTGTAGATTTGCTGATAACCTCACAGTATTCAGGTTGAAAATCTACATGGTAACCTCTGTCACAGATTTGACTCACAGATAGCAAGTCATGCTTGAGTCCTGGGACTAGATCTACATTGGTGATGATGACACTTCCAAGATTGATATTTCCATATCCCATAGTACGTCCTATGTTGCCATCTCCATAGGAAACTTTTGGGCCAGCTTTCTCCTCATAATCTGATAGCAGGGCTTTATTTCCAGTCATGTGCCCTGAACATCCATTGTCCAAGACTAGGGTGCTTTCCCTTGTGCCCTGCAATCACAAACAATTACAAAGAGTTAGATCTAAGGATCCAGACTTGCTTGGATCCTTTGGCTTTCTTAACATTGTTAGATTTTGCAGCGGAATTCTTATCAACAGAGTTTAAGCTAACAATATTAGAGTTTACACTTGCAGAATCAACTTTAACCCACAATTATGACATGTTTTTCTAGGAGCATCAGTGATAGGCAAATGATTATTACTTTTATTAATGCCTACCTTTCCATTTCTATTTTTCCTGGACACTTTCTGTTTCTCAACAGACTTTACCTCTTTGAGCTTGTACTTGATTTGTTTCTCTGTCATTAAACCAACATTAACCTGTTTAACACAAGTTTTTACTGGTTCTTCCTTAACTGTTTCTTTTTCAAGTACAGAGTTTAGTTTACTGGATTCAGGAACAAATTTCATAGGTGGAAGATGTGTTCTAACTTTAACCTTATCTTTAAACCTAAGTTCATCTTTCTCACAGTAACCTAACCCTACTGAGTCTGTTTGAAACACCTGATGTGTGTCCTTACCAGAGTTTGTCCAGGTTTTAATTACCTTTTTTTCTTTTTCCAAATCAGATTCTAATTGCCTAAATTTCTTAAGCAACTCCTGTTCAACATAAACAGCATCATCTCTTTCCTTTTGAACTTGTTGCATGTTAACAAGTTCTTCTTCAAGAAATTTATTTCTCTCTTTAAGCTTTAGATTCTCAGATTTAATTCTCTCATTTTCTAAAGTCTGATCCCTATAACTAACATGTATGCTTTTAAGATAAATTCTCAATTCAGATATATTATCAGTATCATAAGCATAAGTTGTTAGGGGTACCTTGTTTTCAGATGAATCAGATTCATCTTTGACAGTTGCCATGAGAGCATAGTTGACATCCTCATCTGAATCTGAAGTGTCTGCCCAGTCTTTTCCTTTAGTGATGAGTGCTTTTTCAGATTTTCCTTTCTTGCACTCTGGAGCATAGTGACCCATCTCTTTACACTTGTAGCACTGGATCTCAGACTTGTCTTTATTCCCAGATTTGATATTCCTTCTTTCAGACTTTCTAAAATTCTTTCTTTCAGAGTTTGAATCTCTCCTTGAGAATCTCTTTCCTTTATTGAAGTTCGTGAAACCCATCTTCTTGAAAGTCTTCACCATCAAAGCAGCCATTTGCATCATCTTTTCTTCAACATCCTCGGTTTCAGATGATTCATCAGCATTTGAGTCATCATCAGAGTTTGATGACTCACTTTCAGAATTTATGACCAAAGCCTTTCCCTTAGCTTTCTTCTTTGATGTCTCTTTCTTAAGAAGTTTTTCTTCAACTTTGAGAGCAACAGATTTTGTCTTCTTTCCAGATCTTTTGTTTCTTTGTTCTATCTCAAGTTCATGAGTTTTAAGCAACCCATAAATTTCATCAAGATCTGTTTCTGCGAGATCATAATTACCTCTTATTGTTGTCGCCTTTAAATCCCATCTTTCAGGTAGAGATGGAAGAAACTTGAGATTTGACTCTTCAAGTTCATATTCTTTATCAACAAGAGATAAATCATTCAACAGTTTACAGAATATGTCATATGTCTCAGTCAAAGTTTCATCAGGTCTAGAGTCAAAGTGTTCATACTCCTGTGTAAGAATAGTCTTCCTGTTCTTCTTTATAGCACTTGTTCCTTGACACCTGACTTCTAAAGCATCCCAAATCTCTTTGGCAGTTTTGCAGCCAATAACTCTGTTAGACATGACATTATCTAAGGCACTATGGAGAAGATGACTAACCTTTGCATCCTTTGCAATTGATGAGATGTCTTCAAGAGTCAAATCTTTCTTCTCTTTTGGAACGCTCTTTTGTTCTTGACCAGCAACAACTGGTGATAGTTTTGTTGGCATATGAGGACCATCATAGATTTTATCAAGGTATTCTGGATCTGTGGCTTCTAGAAACATGGTCATCTTTACCTTCCATATAGGATATTCCACTGGTCTTACAGAAGTTGGTTGAACCTTCTGAACATTAGTACCTGCCTGGGTATTTTCAGCCATGATTATTCTTGTGTTTGGATCAATAAACTGTATATATTAAACAGCCTTGGCTCTGATACCAATTATTAGGCCGAATACACAATATATAATCAAGTATATGTATGAGAATAACAATAAGAACACTGTTTATGAATAATAAACTGAATAGAATTAAAAACTCCTCTCTCAGTGATGTAAAATATCACAGAGAGCTGCTAGGTTACAAGAATGATAATTCACGTATTCGCATCCCTTTTAGGGTTAACCTATCTGTGTTTATATAGTACACAGCTACATACAATCATTAATTGATATTCCTATCAATTAGCTATACAATCAGAATCAATTAAGAATTGCTTCTGTCTTCTGTTCCGTTTCCTTAGCCATCTCGATATCTCTTTGCTTCTTTCCATCTTCAAAGAATATCGCTTCTAGAATCTTCATTGACTTCACCGACAACTAAGTAAACTCTGACCATCATACTTTAACAAACTCTGACTGGTCCTCCAGCTAAACTCTGACTAGTTCTCCAGCTAAACTCTGACTAGTTCTCCAGCTAAACTCTGATAGTTTCCTGGTACTTTAAACACTGATAAACAAACATCAGCAATTATATCTAACACCAACCACTCAGGATAGAAAGACTCTTTGATCAAACCCACATCCAAGAGCCTGTCGACCTCTTCCTTCAAAGCTACTGCTCTCTCTCCACTGACAACACGCCGTTTCTGACGCATTCCTTTCTTATTGGGATATATGTTTAGATGATGACATATGACACCGGGATCAATTCCTATCATATCAGCATGACTCCAAGCAAACACATCCAAATTGGCCATAAGGAAGTTAGTTAGGCTTTCTCTCAATTCATCATTTAGTTGTGACCCAATCTTAAGAACTTTACTGGGATCTGCCGTGTCAACCAGGATCGAGACCGTGTATTCAGCAGGACCTGTCTTCTCATTTGGGATAGGAATTCTTGGATCAAGATCAAGGTCAAACAGGCGAGGATCTTCAACAGGCACTTCATTCCTTGAGGGCGTGTCCTCCACAAATTCTTCCTCTCTTGAGGGCGCATCCTTAGTATACTCTTCCTCCCTACAGAGGATGCCAAGTTCCTCTCTCGAGGATGTCTCTCCAACAAGCTCTTCCTCCCTTGAGGGGGCGCCTTCCAATAGCTCTTTTTCCCTTGAGGGTGCACCTTCTAGGATGTGACTGCCTTCAAAAACCTCCTGACGCTTTCCTTGGATACTTATAGAAATCGATTCTTCCCCATCTTCAGCGGGTACATCCTCCTCAATCTCTTCCAGGAGTTCATCAATTTGAGGGCGTGCCTCCAAAAATAAGATCTGAGGGCGCGCCCTCCATAGAGGGACGTCCTCTTCTGGTTCCTGGACTATGTAATGAGCATGGATTTCTCCCTTAGCACCTTTAAGCATTCCCTGAGCATCCTCCAGGGGAAGGGCGCGCCCTCCTATTCCATTGCGACGAAAACCCTTGATAGTTCTGTGGTAGCATTCCCTTGAGTCATACTGTGACCCCCGAACTGAACTAATCTCGTTAGGAGTAGGGAATTTCATTGTCAAATGATAAATGGAAGTAACCACATTCATCTCATTCAGCAAAGGTCTCCCTATTAGGGTATTGTGGGCAGATTCCAGATCCAACACCATAAATTCCACCATTTGAGTTACGTATAAGGGTCCTTCACCAAGCGTGACCGGAAGCTTAATCGTGCCCATAACTCTGACAGCTTCTCCTGTGAAACCATAAATCCAGGCATCCTCTCTGACAATATCCTTATCAGGCAAACCTAACTTCCTGTAAGTGTTGTAGTAAAGGATATTCACTGAACTTCCATTGTCCACAAAGACTCGATGCACATTCATATGACCTATTTGTATGGCAACCACCAAGGCATCATTATGGGGGTGATGTACCCATCTTGCCTCTTCCTCTGTGAAGGTGATATCCACTGATTCCCCCTTGAACAACTTGGGGGGCTTGAGTTCCAAGCTGTTCACACTAGTTAAGGGCTTATGACGTGCTTCCCTGGCATACATTTCCAGTGCGTTGTTACTGTCTCCATCAAGATGGTGCCCTCCAAAGATGGTGTGAATGCTTCCGGCCCGGGTAAAATGAACACCCTTAGATCCATCCTCATCGTCTCTATCTGGAGCGCGCTCTCTTTCTATCCTCAATTTCTTCTTTTAACTGTCGACACTCGTGAGTATTATGTCCAACAGACTCGTGGTACGTGCAATACTTTTTCGTATCTCTGCTCTGCCACGAGGATAAAGTTGTAGGCTTTTTGAATAAGCCTTTATCCTTGTTTACTTCAAAGATATGTTCGACAGAGGCTGCCAGCGTATAACTCCCTGTTTGATATCTGTTCAACCTATCGTAATCCGGTGGAGTCCAACCTCTTTTCTAGCATTAGCGACATTCACCCTGTTCGGGCTATATCCTCTCCTCCTGTAGTCGGGACTCAGAGACCTATCTTTCCTTTTAGAACCTTTCCCTTTTCCCTTGGGAGTCGGCCTTTTTGTTATCATCCAGAGATTGTTCCACGATCTTGAAGTATTCTGCCTGAGAAAAGAGGTCTGCCAGAGTTGCAGGGTCTTTCCCTTGGAGGTTTTTCCAGAAATCAGTCCCGACTTAAACTCCCGCAATCAAGAAACTTTTGAGTGACTCATCTGTTGCTCCCCTAACCATGGTAGACACAGCATTGAACCTCTTGAAGTATGATTGCAAACTTTCTCCTTCCTTTTCCTTGATATTAGCCAAGGTGGTCACTGGTGGAGCATACTTCACAGTAGCTTGAAACTTTGTTAGAAAAAGAGTTTTCATTACCTCCCACGAAGTGATCACACCTGGCCCAAGTTTTTGAAACCACTGCTGTGCACTCTCTCTGAAGGTTGCTGCAAGAAGACGACACCTAGCCAAGTCAGGTACCTGATACACATCCATCTCTATATTAAACCTCCCCAAGAACTCAACTGGGTCGGCATTCCCATGAGCGCAAGTCATTAGTTGTATTCCTGTATCCTGCTGGAAGTTGTGCCTCCCTTACTGCCGTCGAGAAAGGAGAGGGGGCTTGAGCTGTTGAAGTAACCCTTCCTCCCTCAAGGTGTGTGTGGAGTTTTTTCAGGTCATCTACATTGAAGCTTCCCACACCTGGGATAGTTTGGATATTAGTCTGAGCACCTCCAGCAGGTGGAGGTTGGGTATGCACTATCGGAGGAGGTTGAGGTGGAGGTTGATTAGTTTGCGCCCCATCTCGATGTTGATCTTGCTCCTGGGTTTCCCCTTGGGCTGTTGGATTTCCTTGCAACCTTGGATTAGGACTTGGAGGGTGCGTCCTCTCTTCATGGTTATGAGGGCGCGTCCTCTCCTCATGGCTATGAGGGCACGTCCTTGGCCCCTCATGTCTTCCTCCTGATCTACTTTGGGACGAGACGAGTGTTATGTGCGGGTCTCTCCCTCTAGAGGGTCCTCCATGGTAAGGGGCATCATACCTATTCCGTCGATCGTTACCCCTGCTCCTATGATCCAATTCCATATCCCGTCTCCTTCCTGACTCTTCAAATTGAGGGGCTCGTTCATGATCACGGGGCCTCAACCTGAGATCAGGGGGCTCTCTCTGTGAGTCATGGGGCCTCGCATCTTGATTACTCCGCGAGTTATCTCGTAGGGGTGTTTGCTCATGTCCATGGGGCCTCGACCTGCTTACAGGGGGCTCTCGCTGTGGATTACGAGATTGCACTTCTAGGTTACGTCTTGAACCATCACGAGGATGAGTATGCTCTTGTCCATGGGGCCTCGTCCTGTCAACAGGGGGCTCACGTTGTGGATCAAGAGGTTGTTCTCCCCGAACTTCTCTATCTCTTTGCCATTCGACCAATAACAATCGTAGATCGTTGTTGTTAAGTCTTATGCCAAGACGATCCTTCAACCTATTCAAGCGTTGTTCCTGATCTCGGTGGATCTCATCAGCCCTTCGAACCTCACTCTCGGACCGTCTTGACCTATGAGGGTGTGGGGATGGACGTCGTTCCTCCCTCGGTTGCTCCTGACTATCCGTCTCCTCATCAGGAAGTTCAACAATGGGCACTCCATCCTCCTGATACTCTAACCTCCTTTGGGTAACATTCTGAAACCTCCCAGCATGAGATCTTTCACCCCCATGTCCGGTGTTACCTCTACCTATCCGATGATGATTGTGGGGTTGTCGCCTGACCCGACCCCTTCCTTCACTTCTCTCGACCGTATCCAGCCTTACTTCGAAGCCATTCAAGGCATCACCCATACGATAGAGCTGCTCCATCAGATCCGAATTACTTATGAGTACTGGTGGTTGTCCCCCTACGATAGGCATTCCATAAGAAGGGTTTGGAACACTCCGGGGAACGTATTCATCATGGCGGGCATGATCACGCCCTTCACTGTCGTCTGAACCGACCTCATCCATAGGACGTTCGTTGCGATTGTGTGACATCTTTTCCTCCAAAGATTTGGATCTTAATTAGTTCCCCTCCTTCTAGCGCCAATTTTTTAACGGAGTAATTTGGTATTAACAAAGTTTCAAGAAACCATTATAAGATAAGTTGAGTGCTCCATTTTTTATTTGCATGTTACAAATTTACCGATATGGTAGGGAAGAATTTGTTATTAAATTTTCATGTCCAAAACAATTACATTAATCTGAATTATGTCATATGCTATATAATTTTTTACATTTAAGTTGAATTCATATAAAATGAGCACTTCTTAGATTAAGATAAACAAGCCTATAACCCGTGCAACGCACAGAAGACTTTAATATTAATTTTGAAATTTACTTTTAAATTTTTTGAAATTTTAATACTTCTGAAAATGCTACCTTTTTAAAAAGAATTAAAAGTACTACTTTAATACTTTAAATCTAAAAGAAATTATAGATTTTATAATAATTTATTAACTTAGTAAGCATGTCAGTAAAGATAACCGTCAAAATTATCAATATTTTTTTTGTAATATATAAATACAAATATAAATATTTTCTAGAAAAAGACCGTATTTTTGAATTCTAAGTAAAGTATAATTAAAAGAGTTTGTAGTTATGTTATATATGTGAGAATATCGAAAATCGAAAATCAAAACTTTCAATGTTTCGGCTATTATATAATAGTACAGATAGATAGATTAAATAGAATAATTTACCGAAAATTGAAATAAAAACTTTCAATGTTTTGACTATTATATAATAGTATAGTATAGATAGATATCGTCTGAGATAATTTTAGAAAAGGAGAAATTTTAGTTATAAAATATAAAAAAGAATATATGTTTTGGCTAACAAATGTAATTGGTTAAATATTAGTATTTATAATATTACTATTTTATGTTACTAAATGAAATTGCATGTGATATTTTTTTAAAATGTGAGATTTTACTTAGGAAAATTTTTAGTTAGAAAATATAAAAAATAATATACGCGTTAGGAAAAAAGCTAATCGGTTAGTTATTAGTAATTATAAATATTATTATTTTATTTCATTAAATATAAATATTTTCTAAAAAATGTCGTGTTTTTGAATTCTAAGTAAAGTATAATTAAAAGAGTTTGTAGTTATGTTATATATGTGAGAAAATCGAAAATCAAAACTTTCAATGTTTCGGCTATTATATAATAGTACAGATAGAAAGATTAAATAGAGTAAATTACCGAAAATTGAAATCAAAACTTTCAATGTTTCGGCTATTATATAATAATATAGTATAGATAGATATCATCTGCGATAATTTTAGAAAAAGAGAAATTTTAGTTAAGAAATATAAAAAAGAATATACATTTTGGCTAACAAAGGTAATCAGTTAATTATTAGTATTTATAATATTACTATTTTATGTTACTAAATGAAATTGCATGTGATATTTTTGAAAAATGTGAGATTTTATTAGGAAAAATTTTGGTTAGAAAATATAAAAAAAAATATACGTTTTGGAAAAAAAAAAGCTAATCGGTTAGTTATTAGTAATTATAAATATTATTATTTTATTTCATTAAAAAGAACTACCCGTGATATTTTTGGAAAATAAGAGGTTTTAGTTAGAAAAAATATAAAAGTAAAAATTTTAGTTAGAAAATATAAAAAAGAATATACACTTTGGCTAAAATAGGTAATTGGTTAGTTATTAATAATTATTATTTTATTATTTTATTTTAATAAATGAAACTGTCTGTGATATTTTTGGAAAAGGAGAGGTTTAGTAAGCAAAAATAAAAAGTTTATATGTTTTAGTTAAAAAGGGTAATTGCCTGTGATATTTTTGAAAAAGGAAATTTTTCAGAAAAAATAAAAAATTAATATATTTTAGGTGTAAAAGGTAATTGGTTATAAATAGGTAATATTATTATTTAATAATATTTTTTATAAATAAGTAAGGGTAATTAAGTAAAAACACGAAGTACAATTAAGTAAGGGCAATTAAGTAAAATCACAACATACCAAAAATATTTAGTATTATATCCAATGGTTCTCATTAATTTAATTTAAAAGATCTAACGGTTAGAGATTGGATGATCAAACTATGAAGGACCAGACTACAAACCGACTACAAAAATTTTTAATGTTTCGTCTTTAATATAATAGTACTAGCTTAAAACCCGTGCGATGCACGGATTATTATTAATAATTATTATTTTTATTATTTTTATTATTTATGTTTTAATATTCTATTAATCTGCATTTGCTAAAAAAATATAAGTAGGCGTGTTAAATTTTTTTAAATAATTAAAAGTATTAAAATAGATTTTAAAATAAATTAATAACTGTTTGCCCGTGATATTTTTGGAAAAGGAGGGGTCTTAGTAAGGAAAAATAGAAAAAGTAACATGTTTTAGCTGAAAAGCTAAGTGTCCGTAATTAAAAGTATTTAAATAGGCTTCACAATAAATAAGTAAGGATTTGTCCGGAATATTTTTGGAAAATGAGGGGTTTAGTAAAGAAAAATCAGAAAGAGTAACATGTTTTAGTTGAAAAAGGTAATTGCCCGTGATTTTTTTAGAAAAGGAGAAGATTTTGTTAGAAAAGATAATGTATTTTAGCTAAAAAGGTAGTTGATTATAAAAATGTTATTATTTAATAATAATTTTTTTAGAAAATGAAAAAATAGAAAAAGTAACATAATTAAAAGTATTAAAATAGATTTTAAAATAAATAAGTAAGGATTTGTCCGTGATATTTTTGGAAAATGAGGGATTTTAGTAAGAAAAAATAGAAAGAGTAGCAGGTTTTTGTTAAAAAAGATAATCGCTCGTGTTTTTTTTAGAAAAAGAGAGGATTTTGTAAGAAAAAATAATAATAAAAGGTAATGTATTTTAGCTGAAAAGGTAATTGGTTATAAATAATGTTATTATTTAGTGATAGTTTTAAAAAAAAATAAGTAAGGGTAATTAAGTAAAATCACTAAGTACTGACCGTTCGTCTATCCGACTACCAAACTTTTAATGTTTCGTCTTTAATAATATAGCTTAAAACCCGTACGATGCACGTGTTGTTTTTAATAATTGTTAATTTTATTATTTATATTTTATATTTTATTAATTGCATTTAGTAAAAAAAAATTAGTAGGCGTTTTAAACATTTTAAAATAATTAAAAGTATTAAAATGAATTTTAAAATAAATAAGTAACGGGTTGTCCGTGATATTTTGGAAAAAGAGGGGTTTTAGTAATAAAAATAGAAAGTAACGTGTTTTCGTTGAATTTTAAAATATAAAAGTAACGATTTGCCTGTGATATTTTTGAAAAAAAAAGGGATTTAGTAAGAAAAATAGAAAATGTAACATGTTTTAGTTGAAAAATGTAATTGTCAAATAAAAGTATTAAAATAGATTTTAAAGTAAATATGTAAGGGTTTTCTCGTGATATATTTGAAAAATGAAGGATTTTAGCAAATGAAATAGAAAAAATAACATGTTTTAGCTGAAAAGGAAATTGTCCCTGATTTTTTAAGAAAAAAATGGTAATATAATCAATACTATTATATAAAGGAGAAGACGGGGGCGGTGAGGTAGCGCACTCAGATCGCTTCATTCTATTTTTCTAATTTTCTCAATTTTTTGAATTAATAATATTAAAAATTCGAAAAAATCTCAATTACCTTTTAAATGCATACTAATAGAGGAAACATATAATATTCTTACATTTAAAATCTCTACTAATGGAGAAAGTAAAAATACAATAGATCTTTACTAATGGAGGAAACTAAATATCACTAATGGAGGAAACTAAATATTCGATTATAATATTCTTGCATTCAAAATATCTAAATTATAAAAAAAGTGTATTACCTTACATTATTTTGAACTTTCCTCTATTATTATCTAAATATTCTCATTATATTTCTTTACATATGAAATTAACATCTTAACATTCTTTTCTCCTAAACTTTCTCTTTTTATGTGATATAATAGAAATGCTTACTAATAGATGAAACATATAATATTCTTGCATTTAAAGTCTCTACTAATGGAGAAAGTAAATATACAATAAATCTTTACTAATGGAGGAAACTAAATATTACAAATGTAGAAAAAGTAAATATACAATAGATCTTTACTAATGGAGGGAACTAAATATTACAAATGTAGAAAACTAAATATTCAATTATAATATTCTTGCCTTCAAATGTCTAAATTAAAAAAAAAGTTCTAAATTATAATATTCTAAAGTTTGAAAATAATAAAAGAAAGTTCTATCAAGCCTACAAATTCGAAAATAATAAGAAAGTTGTAATTTTCTAAATCAAAGAAAGTTCTATCAAGTCCTGCAAATTCGAAAATAACAAGAAAGTTGTAATTTTCTAAATCAAAGAAAGTTCTATCAAGTCCTACAAATTCTAAAATAATAAGTAAGTTGTAATTTTCTAAATCAAAGAAAGTTCTATCAAGTTTGAAAATAATAAAAGAAAGTTCTATCAAGTTTGAAAATAATAAAAGTTTACTTTACATTATTTTGAACTTCCCTTTATTATTATCTAGATATTCTCATAATATTTCTTTTCAAAAAAATCTCAATTACCTTTTAAATACTTACTAATAGAGGAAACATATAATATTTTTGCATTTAAAATTCTTACTAATGGAGAAAGTAAATATATAATAGATCTTTACTAATTGAGGAAACTAAATATCACTAATGGAAGAAACTAAATATTCAATTATAATATTCTTGCCTTTAAAATATCTAAATTAACAAAAAAGTGTATTACCTTACATTATTTTGGAAATTGCCTTTTAAATATTTAATAATGGAGAAAACTAAATATACAATTTCAATATTCTTGCATTTAAAATCTCTACTAATAGAGGAAAGTAAATATAATATTCTTGCATTTAAAATCTCTACTAATAGAGAAAGTAAATATACAATAGATCTTTACTAATGGAGGAAACTAATGGAGGAAACTAAATATTCGATTATAATATTCTTGCCTTCAAAATATCAAAATTATATATAAAAAAAGTGTATTATCATACATTATTTTAAACTTTCCTCTATTATTATCTAAATATTCTCATAATATTTCTTTTCAAATGAAATTAACATCCTAACATTCTCTTCTCTTAAACTTTCTTCTTTTTTATGTGATATAATATAAAATACAGGAACGTTTTGGTAAATAAGAAGTTCAGAAATTAGATCGGTCTTGCATATGAAATTAAGTAATTAATACCAAAGATTAGAAAAAAATCTCAATTGCCTTTTAAATATTTACTAATGGGGGAAATTAAATATACAATTTCAATATTCTTGCATTTAAAATCTCTACTAATGGAGGAAAGTAAATATAATATTCTTGCATTTAAAATCTCTACTAATGGAGAAAGTAAATATACAACAGATCTTTACTAATGGAGGAATCTAAATATTCAATTATAATATTCTTGCCTTCAAATATCTAAATTAAAAAAAAGTGTATTACTTTACATTATTTTGAACTTTCATTTATTATTATCTAGATATTCTCAAAATATTTCTTTTCAAATGAAATTACCATCTTAACATTCTGCTCTCCTAAACTTTCTTTTTAATGTAATATAATAGAAAATACAAGAAAATATTGGTAAATAAGAAATTAAATCGGTCTTGCATAAGAAATTAAGTAATTACTTAGTAAATAATTAATTACCTTTAATACTTTCGTACAAACAGCTAATTAATAGTATAAATATACACCTAAACTCTCTTAATTGTCTACTGCAATTTTTGTTGTCAATATTGTTCTTATTTACTTTTTTGTTTGTTCATGTTAAAAGTGTGTATATGAGTACATGAGTATATGAGACTTTTTCCTTTATGTTATTTATCTTATTACGTTTGTTTGTATCATAATGCAGGATCATATTAAAATCTTTGACAAGACAAGTTATTTGCTATTAGTGTTGATTGAGTTAAGACACGGATTAATAAGGAGGGGGATTCATCAGTTAATCAATTAAAATAATAGGCCGACCAAGGTGATTTTCACGTACATTCAGTTGTGAATTGATTTATATGTTTATGTGTGAACGTTATTAGTTTTGAATTTATAGTTAAAAGTTGATACACCTATATACAAGGTAACTCGAAAGTGGAGAATTCATCATGTCTTAAAAAAAAATTATCATTGTTTTTTAACGTTTAGATAGTTATTGCTCTAATTTTTATGAGAAAAGATTATATCTTTTAGTAAAATATTTTCTCTAATTCATACACGAAAATTCAAAGATAAAAATTGTATATTAAGAAATTTATAGTGTATATATTTCGAAAATATCATGTTAATATTTATTCGACTGAAGAATTTATTTAGTGTGTGCATTTTTAACAAAATTCAAAAAGTTAGTGCATCTATAACAAAAGTCATACAAGAATAAAAAACATTGAGAAAATGTCATTATTTTTTTTAAAGGAAGAGGTTGTTGTTTTTTTTTGTTATTTGTTTTCACAAAAAGAGATCATTATTAATAAAAAATTCTCCCAGCAACAAAAAAGATGTTTGTTCATATTTTTTGATTTTTTTCTTACTGGGAGTAGATTTGGAGGTAGTGAATATTTTAATATCTCTGAAGGTATAATTGTAGTTTTTGATTAAACGATCTAGAACTTTACACACACACATATATATATATATATATATATATATATATATATATATAGGTCATTGCTCCATGAAGAACACTCTTATATAAAGAACAATAAAGAACACCATAGAATCTTACATAAATTGCATGTTGATTCTAATTTTCTCACCAAAAAAGGTTTATTATGAATAAAAATAGAATCTAACAAAGAATTAGAATCAAATAAAACATGATTACATGTAATTTCATTGTGATAAATATATATACAAGATTCTGTACTGGATTCTATACTGGATTATATATAATGTTTAATTTTTAAATTTAGATGAGATTCTACGTTAAATTCGATATGTTAGGCTTAATTGTTGTTCAATTTTATGATTCTAATTTAAAAAATCAATTTTTATGAAAAATGAAGTGTTTATGATGGTGTTCTTTATTGTTCTTTATATAAGGTGTTCTTCCTAGAGTGCAACTATATATATATATATATATAAATTCAAAACAAAACTTAATTTTATATTAGAAATATTATTTTATTTAAAAACGTATTTTGTAGAATATTTTTTGAGAAAATTTAGAGATATTATTATAAAGCCGCTGCGAAGCGCGACTTAGTAAACTAGTACTTATATAAAGGAGAAGACGGGGGCGGTGAGGTGGCGCCTCTAGAATCGCTCCGTTCTATTTTTCTAATTTTCTCAATTTTTCACAATTTTTAATTTTAATAATTACAACTTCCTTTATTATTTTCGATTTTGTAGGAAGGAAATTGAAAATTAAACTTTTATTATTTTCAAACTTGATAGAACTTTCTTGTATTATTTTCAAAGTTGATAGAACTTTTTTGATTTAGAAAATTACAACTTCCTTATTATTTTCGAATTTGTAGGACTTGATAGAACTTTCTTTAATTTAGAAAATTACAACTTACTTATTATTTTCGAATTTGTAGGCTTGATAGAACTTTCTTTTATTATTTTCAAACTTGATAGAACTTTCTTTGATTTAGAAAATTACAACTTCGTTATTATTTTCGAATTTGTAGGACTTGATATAACTTTCTTTGATTTAGAAAATTACAACTTCCTTATTATTTTCGAATTTGTAGGACTTGCTAGAACTTTCTTTGATTTAGAAAATTACAACTTCCTTATTATTTTCGAATTTGTAGGCTTGATAGAACTTTATTTTATTATTTTCAAACTTGATAGAACTTTCTTTGATTTAGAAAATTACAACTTCCTTATTATTTTCGAATTTGTAGGCTTGATAGAACTTTCTTTTATTATTTTCAAACTTGATAGAACTTTCTTTGATTTAGAAAATTACAACTTCCTTATTATTTTAGAATTTGTAGGACTTGATATAACTTTCTTTGATTTAGAAAATTACAACTTTCTTATTATTTTCGAATTTGTAGGACTTGATATAACTTTCTTTGATTTAGAAAATTACAACTTCCTTATTATTTTCGAATTTGTAGGACTTGATATAACTTTCTTTGATTTAGAAAATTACAACTTTCTTATTATTTTCGAATTTGTAGGACTTGATAGAACTTTCTTTGATTTAGAAAATTACAACTTCCTTATTATTTTCGAATTTGTAGGCTTGATAGAAATTTCTTTTATTATTTTCAAACTTGATAGAACTTTCTTTGATTTAGAAAATTACAACTTCCTTATTATTTTCGAATTTGTAGGCTTGATAGAACTTTCTTTTATTATTTTCAAACTTGATAGAACTTTCTTTGATTTAGAAAATTACAACTTCCTTATTATTTTCGAATTTGTAGGACTTGATAGAACTTTCTTTGATTTAGAAAATTACAACTTTCTTATTATTTTCGAATTTGTAGGCTCTTATGTTAATAATTGCAATTTTCTCTTTTATTATTTTCAAACTTGATAAAACTTTCTTTTATTATTTTCAAACTTTATAAAACTTTCTTTTATTATTTTCAAACTTGATAGAACTTTCTTTTATTATTTTCAAACTTTATAGAACTTTTCTTTTATAATACTTCTTGACTTTTAAACATAATGAATTTCCATGTTATTCACCTTACAAACACCTATAAATTAAAGGTCATTCATAACACAAATCTACACCGAAACTTTTTTACATAGCTTCAAATTTTTACAACCATATTTACAATCAATACAACAATGGCCTACACCATGTTGGATGCTTTGAACGACAGCAGTTATACCTGGATGATAAGAGTACGAGTGTGTAGAATGTGTGAATCTGTCAATCCAAATACTGAAGAACTTATCAGTCTTGACATTATTTTGATCGATGAAAAGGTTAATAAATCAATATACTTGAGTAATTTTTGAAATGAGTGACTAATTTGATACATTTGAACCAAATGAGTGATGACTTTGATAATTATCCCTTTCTTTAATACTATCTTTCAAGAAAGGAAGTTAAATATGTTATGTTATGTTAAAAATGGTCTGTTTGACTGTCAAAAAAAAAAATCTTCAAATGGAGGAAACTAAGTATACTATATTAATATTCTCCGAAACTTACTCCACGAGTCCAATTTATTTAATACTTTTTATTTAATATCTTTGAATCGAGGAAAATAATAAAGAAGACGATTTCTGAGATGTCGGACGATTTGAGTAGAAAATATCTAAATTGACTTTTAAATCTTTAGTAATGAAAATATTAATTAACTTATATTCTCCTAAACTTTCTTCTTAAGTTAAATTACTATCTTAATATTGTCCTAAAATTTATCTTTAAGTCAAATTACTATGTTGATATTTTCTTAAACTTTTATTTGAACTTAAAGTTACCATTTTAATATTCTCATATATTTTTTCTTGAAATTCTAAAATTTATCTTGAAATCATATTATCATCTTTACATTCTCCTAAAAAAATTATTAGAAATTATGTTCTCATAATTGTTTTGTAAAAAAACTCACGTTTAATTTATCTATATGTTTTACATATACATTAAAAATCATTTTTTTTAAACTTTTACCTTCTAATTATGTAGAAGATAAAACTTACAGAAAATACAAGTTTCTATATAATAAAATAAAATAGACGAGCCTTATTTTCTTTTCATTTCTTTTCTCGAGTACCTATATTTTAAACAATAAAAATTAAAATTTTGAAAAATATTTGATTTAAATTTTATGATATAATAAAATTGATTAATAGATGATGTAATTGATTATGTAATTACTTTGTTTTATGTTCAATTTGGTAACAATAAAAAAGCGGGTCAGTGGGAGGAAACATGTTGAACGAGAGAACGATTCATTAGGAGGAGCATATTATATGCTAAAATTTAATATTTATGTATTATGTATTTTTAAATAGAAGTAGGAATATAAAGTTTTAGAAAAATAAAGTGATTAATTTATTAATATTTGATATAATATTAAAATAATGAAATATATTAAACAATTGTCCTTTTCTATAATTATTCAAAATTTCGGTAATGAACAACACTAAACGTAGACTTTAAAAGAAACCTTAATTTCATGTTTTAAATATAATTTTGTTTTAAAATATATTTTTAAGAATAATTTTTGAAAAATTTTGGAGAAATTATTATAAAGCCGCTGCAAAGCGCGGCTTAGTAAACTAGTATATTTATATAAAGGAGAAGACGAGGACGGTGAGGTGGCGGCTCTCAAATCGCTCCGATCTATTTTTCTAATTTTCTCAATTTTTTGACTTACTAATATTAAAGATTCGAAAATATCTCAATTTTAAGATTATTGCCTTTAAAATCTTTATTAATGGAGGAAACTAAATATATAATTTTAAGATTCTTGTAATATTCTACTAAATTTTTTATTAGAAAATATCTCAATTATCTTTTAAATTTTTACTAACGCGGGAAACTAAAAATACTGTACTTGTTTTGAGTGCCTATTTATTTTCTGTTGGTCCCGCCCCTCCTGGCAACGACGGTCCAATTTCTATTTTAAAAAAACGCTCGCGTAGGGACCGTGGGTGCCGTTGTCTCCGGCTCCGTTTCTAACGACGATGGTCAAATTTATATTAATATTCTCCTAAATGTTCTCTACTAATCTAATTTATTTACTAATTTCTTTAATACTGTCTTTCAAGTAAGAAAGCTAAATATGTTATATTAACATTTCTCTAAATTTTATCTTCAAGTACAATTTATATACTAATTCCTTACCACTATCTTCTAATGGAGGAAACTAAGTATACTATATTAATATTCTCCTTAACTTATTCTACGAGTTCAATTTAATATACTAATTTCTTTTTTACTATCCTGTAATCGATGAAAATAATAAAGGGGATGATTTGAGAAATTGCCTTTTAAATTTTTAATAATGGAAATATTAATTACCTTATATTATCCCAAACTTTCTTCTTAAGTCAAATTATTATCTTAATATTGTCCTAAAACTTATCTTCAAGTCAAATTACCATGTTGATATTCTCTTAAACTTTCTTTTATATTTAAAGTTATCATCTTAATATTCTCACATATTTTTTATTGAAAATTTCGGTAAATACAAGACTAAATAGAGAATTCAAAAAAAAAAACTTTAATTTTATGTTAAAAATATTATTTTCAATAAAAACATATTTTGTATAATATTTTTTAGAACAATTTGGAAAAATTGCTACAAAGTCGCTCGATCTATTTTTCGTATTTTCTCGAATTTTTGAATTATTAATATTGAAAATTCGAAAATATCTCAATTGCCTTAAACATCTTTACAAATGGGGGAAACTAAATATATACTTTTAATATCCTTGCCTATAAAATCTTTACTAACAGAGGAAAGAAAATATACAGTTTCAATATTAATTTTCTTGCTTTTATCGTTTAAAAGAGAAAATTAAATATATTATGTTAATATTCACCTAAACTTTCTTTACAAGACTAATTTATTTAGTAATTAATAAGCAGAAAAAGAGAATAAATATGAGAATAATCAATTTACACAAGAAAGTACAAATCATAAAGCTAATGTTTACGAGGTTATACAGGAAAGTGTTGATTCTTTTGTTTTTTTTTAATGACAAATCTCCTAAATTAAAGACACGTAATAGTTATATATATTCTTCATTCTGGTTTTTTAGCATCTCATTTGAAGGATTTTTGTCTTAAAGTAACTTTTGTTGTAATGTTTTGCTGCAGAGAGAATACATCCATGGAACTTTTCTCCACGAAAGTTTGACTTTAATCTCTTACTTTACCTTTTTCTTCTATTAATTATATATATATATATATATATATATATATATATATATATGCGTGAATTTTATCACCGTTAATTTATTTTGTGTTTATGTGAATCGCAAAAATTATACATCGTGTTTTTAAATATAGTGTTGAAGAGAGAGGTATGTGTAGAATTTGACACGCGTTTCTAGAATTTATTTGTGTTGTAGCATTACTACTTTGTATTTCTTTATTCATTCTTATATATTAATATTTACTTTTGACAGGTGGTTTCCCTACTCCAAACATGAAACAAAATCTTGAATATGATGATTTGTATATTGTTATTAATTTTAGTATCACAACTCTAAATTGTTATTTTTTAAAGTTAATTGATTGATACTAATTGACCATAATTATGTTGATCGTCATTATCTTTTAAATATTAACAAATAAAAAAATATAAATATTTATTTTTTATAATTTTTTTGTAAAAATAATAATAACTTATGTTTAATGAGAGATCGACTCACAATCTATATAAACTATCATAAATTATGTTCCATAATTTTTTGTAAAAAAAAATCGCTTTTAAATTATCTATATATTTTATATATTTAAAATCAAATCTTTTATGTTTTACCTTTTAAATTATATAGAAGATAATATAGTTATAAAAAAACACAAGTTTTTTACATTAATTAAATTAATCTTTAAAAATATTAAATTGAAGTTTACAATTTTTACAATTAATTATTTAATGGGTTATTTGTTAGATTTGGTAGCGATTTGGTAGCAATAAGAGAGTGAACATATTTAACAAAATGGTATTCAAATAGGAGGAGTGTATAATATTCTAGAATTTAATATTGATATTGTATTATGTATTTTAAAATAAGAATTAAATTTTGAGAAAGATAAAATTAGTGATAAATATAATAATATTTGAGATGATATCAAAAGAATGAAAATCTTAAACGATTATCTTTTTCTATATTTATTTAGAATTTCACTAAGACGGAAAGAAAAATCTCATAGAAACCGTAGAGTTATAATGTTATATTAGAAGTATGAGTTATATTAGAAATATAATTGTTTAATTTATTGAAAACGTACAGTAATTTGTAATATATTTATTTTAAAAATTGTAAAATATTATAAGACCGCTGCGAAGCGCGGCTTAGTAAACTAGTTTAATTGAAAGAGTAACTGATTATAATAATTAAATAAACAATTAAATAAGGCAAATATCGTATCAAAAAATAGGTACAAAAAACAGGTACCAAAACTTTCAATGTTTCATCTTTGATAATATAGTATACATAGAGAGATATATTCATAATATTAGTATTTTATGCTACTAAATGGAATAACCCGTGATATTTTTGAGGTTTTAGTTAAGAGAAATATTAGTTAGAAAATATAAAAAAAATATATGTTTTGGAAAAAAAAAGCTAATCGGTTAGTCATTAATAATTATAATATTATTATTTTATTTTATTAAATAGAACTATTCGTGATATTTTTGGAAAATTAGAGGTTTTATTTAGAAAAAATAGAAAAGTAGAAGTTTTAGTTAGAAAATATAAAAAAGAATATACACTTTGGCTAAAAATGGTAATGAGTTATTTATTAGCAATTATAACCTTATTATGTTATTTATTAAATGAAACTGTCTGTGATATTTTTGGAAAATGAGATGTTTTAGTTAGGAAAAATATAAAAGATATTCTATATACTAATTTTAATATTTTATCTAACGGTTCTCAATAATTTGATCAAAAATATGTAACGGCTATGAATGGAGTTATCAGACTACAAAAACTTTCATGACCAGACTACAAAACTTTCAATGTTTCGTCTTTAATATAATAGTATAGATAGATAGATTTATTTATGTAGACTCAATACATTAGATTAATTAATTATTGCGAAGAGCAACAACAATTTTCTAAAATAAATTAAACACCTTTATTTTGTTAGATCAATTTTAGATATTTGATATGATGTTTGGTGATTTTTTTGAGTTCACAATAAAATATTGTTGTTATTGAAACAAAATAGTATCAAAGTACCAAATTTAGTTATTATTAGATTTTGATTCAATTTCTTACAACATAATTTAATAAAATTTATTTATTTAATTTAATTCCTTTGATTTCACCTAGCGTTCGATTTCCTATAACTACATAATTAATAATATTCATTTTATACTTTCATCAAATTACAGGTTCAATTATTTACAAATTTATATTTAAACAATAATTATTAATTTATAAATTTATTAATTTAATTTCATGTTGTTTCGGGTTATTAGCTAGTGATATAAATACTACATGTTAATTTTTGTAAAATTACCCTGCATAATTTTGTTGACCACTTAAATTCGTGCACTAAAATTTGACAAGAAAATGAAAATGAAAAAATAAAATACAATACAATATTACTATAATATTTTGAGTTAATCACGCAAAAAACCAACAAACCATTATATTTTTTTCAATATAACTATCCATCAAATTTTTTGGCACTTTAAACTAATGAACTCTAAAAAAACCGAAAAAGGTTAACTATGGTAAAAAAGAAGGGTAATGAGTGATATCGGGTTACATATTAAATTGGTCAATGAAGTTAAAGTCATATATCACTGTACTCACCGATCTCACCGGTCTCATTTGAACCACTTAAGTCATAGTAAATATTAAACAGATACATATAAATATGTGATCGAGAAATAAAATAATCTTTTGTCGAGTTATACACATTTTTCTTGAATGCCACCATAACCAAACGAAAAGTCATGAACTCTAGTATTTTAGATAATATATTTAGATTTTTTTTAAATTTTTTTACTATTTGTTTTTATTTTATAGTTATTTTCTTTGTTTTAATTAACAAGAAATTTTAAATAAATTTAAAAAAATCTAAATATATTATCAAAAATACTAGAATTCATGACTTTTCATTTGGTTATGGTGGCATTGAAGGAAAATGTATAAAACTTAATAAAAAATTATTTTACTTCTCGATCACATATTTAGATGTATATGTTTGATACTTATTATGACTTAATTGATTCAAATGAGACCCCGTTGAGTTCAGTGAGTAAAATGATATATGGCCTCCACTTCAGTGACCAATTTGATATTTAACCCGAGTGATATTTGAGTCTAATACAATAAAATACGTACAATCCCACATGTTTGTGATTAACTCTAATATTTTTTAATAATAGAACATGTTTGTTATAATTTATTTTTCACTAATTTACTGGAACGTGTTAGGTTGGAGGGACTACACAAATTTGAGATTCACAACATATCAATGTAGAGCACTAACAACTAATTAATTAGTTAAAAAAGTATCACACACAAAATATATATGACGCGAAACAATCATGTCCCAACTTGTATTATTAATCAAAATAATTATCATTTATACATCAATCAGTAATGATGCCTAAGTCTAACAATACTTAAGCATCCAATCTCAGGCGATACCTAAGTCCACATATTAAGCACTCATACAAATCAAACACAATATGACTATGTAAATATAGTCATCGCAAACTTAGCCACCAATACTTACCATATAAATAAATTATATACACATACAATTATTATTCAACCCATATATGTCATGGATCACCCAAGTCCATACAATCATATTGGGTTGAAACCCATCAATCATCTTCTTCAACCCAATATACATATCAAATTGAATGGTAACCATCAACGACATCGACGTCTATTTGTCATGGCTCTCTCGGACAAGAACCTCTCAATCTTGCTCTTCAAACTTTTAAGTGTCGTTAAAACCCGTGACCTCCAAACCACCGTTCTTCATCATAACGGTGTAATATCCATCTACAAAATCACGTGCTTCAACCACCACGAGTGCCCTTCCATCTGATGAGTCACTCGATCTTTGATTTCTCAATCTTTCAGGTCCGTAGAAGAACAATACTAAAATCATCCAACAATTTCACCTGGTTGATCAAGCCATTGAAAAAATTGCGATGATCTCCACCATCTTCTTCCACCTCTAGTCCGTACACATATTTCTTGAGAAACCACTCCTCGACAACATCAAGATTGATCCACGGTGCAAGGGCCAATCGCCATACCGCACATAACTTTGTCTCTTCTCACGTTAGTAGGCTTCTAGTCAGTAAATCCATCGTCGTACTCCTCCATATCAGTTGAATCTTGAACTCTCCGTCAACCTCATCCATCTCGAATCTTGGTTCTTGATATCACTTGTTAGGTTGAAAGTACTACACAAATTCGAGATTCACAACACACTAATGTAGAGCACACACACAACCACACAAAACATATAACTCACGTCTCTACTTAAATTTTTAATCAAAACAATTATCAATAATACATCAATCAATGATAATGCCTCAACCTAACAATACTTAAGCATTCACTATCCAGCGATACCTTACCTAAGTCTACATCTTAAGTACTAATACATATTACAGATAATATGATTATGTAAATATAGTCATCTCAAACTTAGCTACCAAGATATACGATATATAATAATTATCTACATATACAATTATTATTCTATTCATATATGTCATGGATCACCCAAGTCCATACAATCCTATTGAATTAAAACTGCTGCTACAAGACAAATGACAAACACTACACTTACCTTTCATCACACCAGTTTTTTTTGTGATGTACTGATTACCGACTAATTTTAAGATTTAAGTAGAAGCCAGAAAAGATAATTAAGATTAATGAGTGAAAGAGAAGGGATTGGGGATTGGGGATTGGGGATTGACAAGAAGAGCAAGTAGCTAATACAAAAAATGATATAAAGGGATTGGGGATTACCTTTTAAATCACCTGGCTAGTCTAAATCAATCAATTATCATATTAATAATCAATTATTTGTTCCTTTTTCATTTCATAGGATTTTTTTCGATATCTGAATGATGATGGTGGGGTTTAAATTTGATTATTATATACTAAGGATTTTGTATTTTTGGTAGAGTACACAATGAACAAAAACTTTTAAAAATAGGAGAAAACAGGAGTATAACTATATTATACATGCCACTTGTTATTGATTTAAAATTATTGAAATCTAAAAGTATATTTATGTTGAAGTTTTTGTACTCCTTTTTTCCCACTACTAGCATTGCAGAAAATGGCAAAACTTGCTTAAAAAATATCTTCGATTTTTTAATGACGATCAATCACTTAAGTCAATGTTTTTACTGAACAATAAAATATTAAGTCGGTTTTGCATTTTTAAAATAATCTGTATATAAGAGCATGTCCGACCATAGTCACCCCATTAGCTAAAAAGTCTATGTGACACTTAAATACTATCAATTATACATATCCTCTAAAAAATATAATACTCCAGGGGCACTCCTGTTAGCTATATTTTTAGCTATCCTGAGATGATCTTCTATATTTGTTGATTCTCAACCCATTAGCTAAAACATCCACATCATCTCCCGCCAAATTTTTATGTATATAAAATGTCATACTTCATCTACTTTCAATTTTATAATCTTTTATTGCTTGTCTATAACAATAAAATATTGTTTTTTAAATCATAGCTAAGCATTATAACTAACAATGTTGGAGATAAAACACTTTTTCATCATCTATAATATAGCTAAATATTATTTTATATTATTTTAACTAATTATTATACATAACGTGGTTGAAGATGCTCTAAGAAGTTGTTGATCATACTGAAAATTAGGGGTGAGCGTGGGTCGGATCGGTTTGGTTTTAGGTTAAAACCGAAACCATATATCCTCGGTTTTTAAAATCGAAAACCGAAACCGCAACTGAAACCGTCGGTTCGGTTTCGGTTTTAAAATGATTGGATCGGTTATAATCGATTCGGTTTCGGTTTTAAAACCTCCTCAAATAAACATAACAAAATAAATAAAATGACTTCGAATTTTTAAGCTTGCAAAGTTACAAATTATTTTTTCGCCCAAAATAAACATACAAAGTTTTGATAATAAATTATTTAAGTCCAACATGATCCGAGAATAATGAAAATTTAACATGATCTTCAAAAATATTTTCTTTGAAATGTATATAAGACAATGTTAGAAATTCAACAATCTCGAGTCTATCTGAAGTCTTTGTATAAGTAAAGAGTGTTTCCAGGAAAGCCAAGAAAAATCGTCATATCCAAAAATAAAGCAACATATAAAATACCAAGATATAAAAGTTTATTAAACTACATTTATTAATCAACTATTACAAATTAAAACTTCAAAAACAAGAACAAAATAGTATAATTATTAAAAGGAATGTCAGGATCTTTATTAATCTACTCACACTACTCATAAAAATTGGTCTAGTAGAATATATAATATATTTATTTCTTTATTTTTATTAATCGGATCGGTTCGGTTTTTTTCGGTTCGGTTTGGACCTAAAACCGAAACCGAAACCTCAAGAACGGTTCGGTTTTTTAATTTTCGGTTTCGGTTCGGTTTCAACTCGGTTTTGGTTTTTTACGGTTCGGTTTTTATCGGTTTCGGTTCGGTTTCGGTTTTAATTCGATTTTTTGCTCACCCCTACTGAAAATGACGTCCGAAAGTAATGTGAATTGTGAAATGATATTTGATTATCAAGTACCTTTGTTGCATGTTTGTGTTTTTTAGTGTCATTGTTGTAGGTTCCACTTTTGTCCATTGTCGGCCAGTTAATTTTAGATAATATTGTTCCTCTTAGACATCTCCCTCCTTAAATTTAATTTTGTCAAATTTTGGAAAAAATATATCAAAAATAACTCCAACAACCTATTAAATATTTCTCAAATTTTTAAAAGTCAATATTTCCTCGTCATATTTAAGACTCACTCTCCTCTTCTTACTTCATTTTTTTTATTAATAAATATCACTTTTCTCACCTTTAATCAATAGAGATGAAATTTGAGAAGAATTGTTGAAGTAAAAAGATTAATTTGTATCCTAAATGACTGGGAGCTAATTTAATAATAATTTTTTTATGAGTAGAGTTTTAAGTGACTCTTAGAATTGCTCTTACACACTATAGGTAATATTTTCTAAGCTTCTCTTATATTTTATCTTTAATTAAATATACTCTGTAGCCTATTACAGAGCAAACTAGGTGCTGAAGTTCAATGATTCAGATCTCCGCTTAAAAAACTTGATAATTTATATATGATTTATAAGAATTATATATTGCGCTCGAGGGCTAGTTTTCTAGCATTCTTATAGTGTTGGGCACGACGATTTTTCAGGATCAAATCATTCGATAGGATTGAGTTTTTTATCGACTAGAATCCATATTAAAATAGAACTATTACCAACATCGTACACCCTTGGTGAGTAATGGGTTTAATGACTAGAATGGTCTCGAACGTTTGTTATAATTCATATTCTGATTTGTCGTTATAATTTCAGATATAATTTCCTTGGATGTAATAAGAAAGAACAGTTTTTATCGGCCCAAATGTCTTTATCGGGAATAGTAATTTCTATCAACCCAAATATCTCTATTGGGAAGAGATTTCTATGTTTTATCGGTCCATGTATTTCAATCGAGAAGAGGTTTCTTTCCTTTTTCTATCCATCCATGTATTTTTATCACGAAAATATATTTTTTTTTTTTGTTTTTAATTTTATTGAAATTGGATCGAGTTCAAATTTCATTCCACAACACTAATTAAATTCTTATAACCGAGAAATATCATGCTAATGTCCAAAGTAACTTGACTCAACAAATAAGTAAAATTTTAACTCTACAGACTCCAGCCTCAACAATTTCGGGACAACAAGTAAAATTCAGAAAAACGTACCGTCTTTAGGAATGATCTAAGGTTACGTAAGAAAGGTCATTCTCACTCACGTAAATGCTAAAGCAGTACCAATGCCAACTGAGAAAAGTTTAGGGTAGAAAACCAAAGGGTTCCAGCTCTTTCTTTATTCTCCTTTTTTCATGAATCTTTATATTTTAACGATGTACTTTACATTTCGAATTTTTTACGAACCGAAACTTCTCACCCTCGAATCATTGTAACGTTTCAGGAAAAGTAGAGCTACAAAGGCGAAAAACAAAGATGTAGCAAACGTGTGAAACTATATTGTAGCAGCCAAATTGGAGTCACGAGAATATAATGGAGTGGGCACTCTGGAAAAGCTGTGTAGATGCAAAGATGATAGCTTGTATATGAAAAATATGTGTCTATGTCCACTTGATCAGAAATTTCTTATAAATTTATATTCCCCTAAAAAATTTTAATATATTTATACTGCATTATTAAAGATAAAATATTAAAAGTTTAATTTTTTAATTATTTAAAAATATTTACCTATTTTAACATGTTTATTTTTTTTAACAAATATAATTAATAAATTATTAAAACATAAATAACGAAATGACGACAATTAATTATTAAATATATTAATTATTAAATATAATTAATAATTTTTTAATCTAGTAATATACTAATATATGCATAGTTAAAACAATAATCTTTAATCTTGACTGTTGCGAAATTACAATTTCACTGATTTTATAGTTAAAACGATACTCTTTAACTTGGCAAGTGATTGTTCCTTCCAGACTAGTCCCGAATATCGTATGTATTCGCATTCCTAAATCCTAAACTCTGCTATAAGTCTAAATTAAGTGCGCTTTCTCGTTGTCCTGAAATTTTATTCCCGAATGTCAACTTAGATTTTGCATCAACTTAGATGTTGTAACTTTTAATATTGATT
Source organism: Heracleum sosnowskyi (assembly GCA_030848705.1). Lineage (NCBI taxonomy): Eukaryota > Viridiplantae > Streptophyta > Magnoliopsida > Apiales > Apiaceae > Heracleum > Heracleum sosnowskyi. Next base: position 20,636,743 of record CM061237.1, read on the forward strand.
AAATATTTTTATATTTTCTCTTGCTAAATTTGATACAAGTTCGTGAAAACGGTTGGCTGCGCAAGCGCAACATCCCTTACTTCATATTATCATGAATGTACTAATAAATTTGTTTCTGAAATTCTCGCCAAAAAAATCCATAACTTATTTTTAAGATAGGTTATTTTTGTTTATTTAAGGTGGGATTTGAATTAACACTCTTAGCGAAAATTATAAAAAGAACTATCATGATCACCAACTACCATCCCATGATCTCGTCATTAAATTATATGTTGTGTTTTGTTGAGATGAATTAAGAATAAGAAAACTGATCATAAATTATAAACAGAGTAAAAGTTCACAAATTTCTTTCAACTTTACTCCATTCTGATCTTAACAAACTAAAGTTATTTTCAAATTCATCAATAATTTCAGATCCCGTTAAACCATTTTCTATCCAAATTTTAGCATAAAATTTCTTCTTATTCATTCTTTTCAAATCTCACTGCGGAATTTTATAATTTCCCTTTGTTTTCATACATTTCAATACATTCTTTTCTAACCAAACAAAAATGTTATATTTCAATAATTCTAATGACAACCCTAGCAAACTAAAAAGACCGAAGGCTAATAGTTATTTTTTTTTTTTTTTTTTGTCAAGGCTAATATTTTTCTCAACCCACCAAAAACTAACAATGAAGTCACTCATGAATCATGTCCAGCTTAGGACGAGACATAAACAAAATGCGTGAGGTGACACTAAATTATTCACAGAATTCGACGGGACAACCAAAACAACTTTAACAAATTATTTGAAAGCACGGTCGTTAGATTTTTAGAGTGTCTCCTCTCCTATGCATATTTGCATTTGGTTATAATGTTGAAATGACATTGTTTTTTTACATAAATTTTAAATTGAATACGTTATCAATCTTTTATATTTTAAAATTATAATTAACTATTTTACATAATTACGTTAAAGTATTCCCTCTTACATATTCAACAAATTTTATATAATTATTATTTTATATAATTAATTTAAGTATTTTATATAATCAATGTCGTTGAAAATGCTGGTACACTATTTTCTTGAGAAAAATGTATTACCTTGCAATGATCCAATTACTATTGTCACATTCCATTTATACGCTACTTTTACTTAACTAGTTTACTAAACCGCGCTTCGCAGCGGCTTTATAATAATATCTTTAAATTTTCTCAAAAAATATTCTACAAAATACGTTTTTAAATAAAATAATATTTCTAATATAAAATTAAGTTTTGTTTTGAATAATATATATATATACAACTTCTTCCTTTAAAAAAAATAAAAATTAATGACCTCTTCTCAATATTTTTTATTCTTGTATGACTTTTGTTATAGATGCACCGACTTATTGAATTTTGTTAAAAATGCACACACTAAATAAATTCTTTAGTCGAATAAATCTTAACATGATATTTTCGAAATACATACACTATAAATTTCTTAATATACAATTTTTATCTTTGAATTTTCGTGTATGAATTAGAGAAAATATTTTACTAAAAGATACTCCCTCTGTCCCATTTTTATTGTCCGGCATCAAAAATCCACATTTTATTCGATCATATGAAATAAACTGAAAGTTACCAAAAAGTTGTATTGCTTTTTATAAAAATTAACATAATTAACACATAATTTACCATATGAACTAAAAGTGGACAACAATTTTGGGACAAACGAAAAAGGAAATTTTGGACAATAAAACTGGGACGGAGGGAGTAGCATCTTTTCTCATAAAAATTAGAGCAATAACTATCTAAACGTTAAAAAGCAATGATAAAATTTATTTTTGAAGACATGATGAATTCTCCACCTTCGAGTATAGGTGTATCAACTTTTAACTATAAATTCAAAACTAATAACGTACACACATAAACATATAAATCAATTCACAACTGAATGTACATGAAAATCACCTTGCTCTGCCTACACTAATAGCAAATAACTTGTTTTGTCAAAGATTTTAATATGATCCTGCATTAGGATACAAACAAACAAACGTAATAAGATAAATAACATAAAGGAAAAAAGTCTCATACTCTTTAAGTGTATATTTATACTATTAATTAGCTGTTTGTATGAAAGTATTAAATGTAATTAATTATTTACCAAGTAATTACTTAATTTCTTATGCAAGATCGATCTAATTTCTTAACTTCTTATATACCAATATGTTCTTGTATTTCCTATTATATTAAATTAAAAAAGAAAGTTTATGAGAGCAGAATGTTAAGATTGTAATTTCATTTGAAAAGAAATATTATGAGAATATCTAGATAATAATAAAGGGAAGTTCAAAATAATGTAAAGTAATACACTTTTTTTTAATTTAGATATTTGAATGCAAGAATATTATAATTGAATATTTAGTTTCCTTCATTTGTAATATTTAGTTTCCTCCATTAGTAAGATCTATTGTATATTTACTTTCTCCATTAGCAGTGATTTTAAATGCAAGAATATTATATTTACTTTCCTCCATTAGTAGAGATTTTAAATGCAAGAATATTGAAATTGTATATTTAGTTTCCTCCATTAGTAAATATTTAAAAGGCAATTGAGATTTTTTTTCTAATCTTTGGTATTAATTACTTAATTTCTTATGCAATACCGATCTAATTTCTTAACTTCTTATTTACCAAAACGTTTCTAAAACGTTTCTGTATTTTCTATTATATCACATAAAAAAAAAGTTTAGGAGAAAATAATGTTAAGATGTTAATTTCATTTGAAAAGAAATATTATGATAATATTTAGATAATAATAGAGGAAAATTTAAAATAATGTAAGGTAATACACTTTTTTTTTATAATTTAGATATTTTGAAGGCAGAAATATTATAATCGAATATTTAGTTTCCTCCATTAATGATATTTAGTTTCCTCCATAAGTAAAGATCTATTGTATATTTACTTTCTCTATTAGTAGAGATTTTAAATACAAGAATATTATATTTACTTTCCTGTATTAGTAGAGATTTTAAATGCAAGAATATTGAAATTGTATATTTAGTTTTCTCCATTAGTAAATATTAAAAAGGCAATTGAGATTTTTTCTAATTTTTGGTATTAATTACTTGATTTCTTATGCAAGACCGATCTAATTTATTTACTTCTTATTTACCAAAATATTCCTGTATTTTCTATTATATTACATAAAAAAAAAGGCTAGAAGCTGAAGCCCAAGCTAGGGCGAAGAAAAGGGAGGAGGATCTCTCTAAGCTGGAAGCGATTAAGAGGCGAAGAGCCGAGCTAGATGCTGAGGAGAAGGCTCTCCAAGGCGTTGTGGAGACCGGAGAGCAGATACTGGTACAGACTAGTCATAGGAGGGAAAAAAGGGTGCATAATGATGAAGATGGGTCTTCGGACTCTGAATCACACCCCCGAAGGATCCGCTCAAAAGTTACAGTCCGTTCGGACACCGACGAGGAAGGGGATCCTCGCATGAAAGACAGGCTGAGCCGAATGGAGAAGGCGATGTTTGGCGACCGCAGAATTAGTCATGAGTCGGTCGTGTCGGAGGAAATTGAGCAGTATAGACCTCCCTCTGGAGGACAATTCCCGAAGATGAATGAGTTCAACGGGAAAGGTGATCCTGAGGATCATTGTGAGAAGTATGAGTCCCTTATAACGGGAATGGGACACTGTGACATCATGCTTTGTAATATGTTCAAGACGTATCTGAAGGGTCCAGCCACCATGTGGTACAGGTCAATGAAACCAAGGTCAATATGCTCTTACGACCAGCTAAAAAGGAAATTCTTGAGGAACTATTCGCATTTGTGTCGAAGAGAGAAGGATACGGAAGCTTTGATCCACTGTCGGAAAGGCCGAACGAAGAGTTGGGAGATTATTTGGCCAGGTTTAAAGAAGAAGCCGGAATGGTGACAAACTTGGACAAAGTGAAGGCCGCTAGGTTCTTATCAGCAGGACTGGACCCTATCAAAGGTTAAAAACTCTGATCTTCTCTTTATGATATTCCCCCTAAATCTCTGAATGATATATACTTGAGGGGTGAAAGCATCCGAAGGAAGATGGAATCGATCGGGGGATATAGATAAAACAAGAAAGAAGATCGGGGAAGAAAGGGGCATGACAGGTATGATTCTGGGCGAAGATATGAGGATAGGCGAGACGAGGCTAAAGAGCGAGATAAGGGAGCCGAACGAAGAAGAGATAGAGATAGCACAAAGTTCACCCCTTTGAACGCGCCAATCTCAAAAATTCTCCATGAAATAAAAGGAAAGCCTGGTTTCGTTTGCCCAGCCCGAATGAAGATGCCCGATTATAATAAGAATGGCAACAAGTACTGCGATTATCATCAGGACAAAGGTCATAATACTGATGAGTGTTACCATTTGAAAAAGTTGATAGAAAAGATTATAAAGGAAGGAGAGTTAAATAAGTTTGTCAAAGACCTGAGGGATAAACTGATCCTGAAGGAAGACAAACGAAAAGAACCCGAGGAAGTTGAAAGGTACAGGGGCGAAGTAAAGACTATCTCCGGTGGGAGCACCTTGGGGCGAGATAGTAAAACGGCGAAGAAAAGGTACGCGAAGCAAGTTTACAATTTGTACCAGTTTCAATCGGCCAAGCAGGCGATGCCGATCATGTTCACCGAGGATGACTACGAAGATGTGATTTGGCCTCACGAAGACCCTTTGCTCATCAACCCGGTGATCGGGCAAAACAAAGTGTGGAAAGCTTTGGTAGATGGTGGAAGCTCGGTGAACATCATGTATCATCGGACTTATAGTAAAATGAACCTTGGAGGCGAACAGCTGGAGCCTTGCCACGAAGCTCCCTTGTACGGTTTCGGCAATCAGCCAGTCCCAATAGAAGGTACTATCACTCTATCTGTTCTTTTGGGTAAGCACCATATACTGTGGAAAAACAGGTCAAATTCTATGTGGTTCGGGTGGAAAGCCCCTACAATTCTATTCTTGGAAGACCAGCCCTCACATCCTTCCAGGCAGTGGCGTCAATTCCTCACCTCAAGCTAAAATTCCCGACTGAACATGGCATCGGTGAGATGAGGGGTGACCAAAAGACTGCCCGAATCATTATGCTGGATGATCTGGTTGTTCGGGGAAGATGGTTCAAATCAAGAAAAATATGGAGCCCGACCTAAAGAAGAAAGTGATTGAAGTGGTCAGACAATACCACGACGTCTTCGCATGGGGGCCCGAGGACATGTCGGGTTTGGACCCAAAGACGGCGAAGCATTGACTCAATGTTAAGCCCGAGGCAAAACCAGTGAAGCAAAGGAAGAGAACTTTCGCCATGGAAAGACAGAAAATCATCGAAGCCGAAGTGGAAAAGTTGTTGGAAGCAAAATTCATCGAGGAAATTTAGTATCAAGACTGGCTAGCCAATGTAGTAGTGGTAAAGAAAGCAAACAACAAATGGCGATTGTGTGTTGATTACACCGACTTGAACAAAGCTTGTCCGAAGGACCATTACCCGCTACCAAGCATTGACCAGCTGACAGATGCCACAGCAGGATATCAGGTACTTAGTTTTTTAGATGCTTTTTCAGGATACCACCAGATAACAATGAATGTCGAGGACATTCCGAAGACAGCATTCATCACCCCGAAAGGAACATATGCCTACATCAAAATGCCTTTCGGCCTGAAAAATGCAGGGGCCACATTCCAAAGAGTGGTCAACAGGATCTTCCACAAACAAATCGGAAGAAACATGGAATGCTATGTAGATGACATGATTGTTAAGTCTCAGTTCTAAGACCACATGAAGGACCTCAAAGAATGTTTCGAAACATTGAGGGAGCACAACATGAAGATTAATCCAAACAAGTGTACATTTGGAGTATCCAGCGGGAAGTTCTTGGGGTACATGGTCAGCGCCCGAGGGATTGAGGCAAATCCAGAGAAAATACAAGCGGTAATCGACATGGAACACCCGAAGACAGTTCGGGATGTGCAAAAGTTGACCGGTCGAATGGCCGCCCTGCGAAGATTTATTTCCCGATCAGCAGAAAAGGCCCTACCCTTCTTTGAAGCACTCCGGGGATCGAAGAACTTTGAATGGGGGCCGAAGTGCCAGAAAACATTTGAAGATGTGAAGGAATATCTCACCAAGACGCCTCTCTTGATGAGGCCAGATCCGAAGGAAACATTACAACTGTACTTAGCGGTGAGCGACCGAACACTTGGAGCAGTATTAGTGAAAGAGCACGAGGGTTCTCAACACCCAGTGTTCTATGTGTCCCACATGCTGAAAGATGCGGAAACAAGGTATCCAAATGCAGAAAAGTTCGCATACGACCTTGTAATGGCGACTCGAAAGCTACGCCATTATTTCCAAGGGCGAACGGTACAAATCATAACCAATCAACCTCTAAAAAAGATCCTGACAAGGCCGGAGGCGTCCGGAAGAGTGGTAGCATGGTCCATCGAGTTGGGAGAGTACGATTTGGAGTACATCCCCAGAACCTCTATCAAGGCACAAGCATTGGCGGACTTCATGGTCGAATGCTATTTTTTAGGACTGAAGGACCTGGCTCCCGAAGAGCAGTTGATTCGGTCACCAGGCAAGTGGAAGTTGTTCGTGGATGGGTCAGTTGCAGGATCGAAATGTGGAGACGGGTTAATTCTTTCCAGCCCAGACGGCTTCGAGATTTGTCAGGCGATAAGATTCACTTTCCCGTTAACCAATAACGAGGCCGAATACGAAGCGTTACTAGCCGGATTAAACCTGGCCAAGAATCTCGAGGTAAGAAATTTGAGAGCATTCAGTGATTCTATGTTGGTGGTAAAACATTTTTCAGGAGAATATGAACAAAGGGAACCTAGAATCAAGGCCTACGCCGCGAAGGTGAAAGACTCGTCGGCCTCATTCGAATCCTACGAATTGAGCCAGGTGGGAAGAGAAGACAATAGCCGAGCCGATGCATTGTCTAGATTGGCTTCGACAGAAACTCACAATCTCACAGGATCCATCTACTTGACTGAAATAAAGACCCCTTCAACCGACAAGCAACAATGCATGGAGATCCACCAAGGCATCAACTGGATGACCCCGATCAGGGCCTACCTGAAAAAGGTACTTTGCCCCTAGACCGGATAGAAGCCCAAAAGGTGAAGTACAGAGCAGCAAGCTACACTATCGTTGGGAATAAGCTGTATAGAAGGTCGGCGACAAAACCTCTTCTTCGATGTTTGGACCCCGAGGAACAACTAGATTTGGAAACAGTTCACGAAGGAATAGGTGGAGAACATCTTGTCGGTCGGTCACTTGCTTTTAAAATCCTCAGACAAGGGTTTTATTGGCCGACTTTACGAGCAGATGCAGCTGATTATGCAAAAAAGTGCCGACAGTGCCAGTTATTCAGCACCATCCCGAAGCAACCACCAGAAGAAATGGCCTCAGTCCTAAGTCCAATTCCTTTCGCCATGTGGGTTGTGGACATCGTGGGAATCCTACCCAAGAGCACCAAACAAGACAAATATTGCATCGTGGCGATCGACTACATGACCAAGTGGGTGGAATCAAGACCACTAGCGACCATAACCGAAGAAGTAGCAAAGAAATTTATGTTGGAGCAGGTCATACTCAGGTTCGGGATCCCGAAGGTGTGTGTATCTGAAACGGGACCCAATTCATCGGTAATAAATTCCGGAAGTTCTTGACACATTTCGGAATACAACAGAAATTCAGCTCGGTCGATCATCCCCAAGGAAATGGCGCAATCGAAGCTGCAAACAAAATCATCTTCGACGGGATAAAAAAGCGACTGGGGATGCCAAGGGGCTTTGGGCAGAAGAGTTAAACTGGGTACTATGGGCGTACCAAACGACCCCACGTTCATCGACGGGCGAAACGCCTTTCAAGTTGGCGTTTGGAACAGACGCCCTAGTTCCTGTAGAGGTCGGACTGGACTCCTACCGAACAGTGGTGTTTAATGTCGAGCAAATGAATTCGGCCTTCGAGCCAATGTGGACTTGTTGGAAGAATAAAGAGAAACGGCTCACCTAAGGAACTTGAAATATCAGCTTCAAGCAGCCCAATACTACGACGCCGGGGTAAAGAAAAGGACCTTCATGGTAGGAGATTTGGTGTTGCGAGAATTGGCGACTTCCATGCCAATAAAGCAAGGAAAACTAATGCCTAACTGGGAAGGCCCGTATAAAGTGACTGAAGTGATTCAACCTGGAACTTACAAGTTAACAACCTTGTCTGGCGACCCGATCAAGAACACCTGGCACTCCTCCCGACTACGCAGGTACTACCAGTAACCTTCGCCCAACCTAAAGGAACATCGCCAAACAAAAGATGTTCGCCTCTCAAGTTGTTATTTTGGCGTTGTACTTAGTTTATAAAACACGTGCTTCCCGTTTCAATTTATTAGTTTCATTTTATGATGTTACAAGTCAAGACATTTATCTAGGGGCAATCAAAAAGAGATTTTAGAGAGAGATTATGCTCTCTCATCTCTCTAACCCGGCGGCTACGCTTTTCTTCGATACAGATTATCTTTTAATCATCTACTTCTTCATCTTTTGTTTGTTTTTCTCACGATTATTACCATATTTCTTCCTTTATTATTATCTTTTAGATCCTTGTCTCCACGCGCTTTAATGGGTTCTCATAATTCTGAAAACTCGGGGTCGATTAATTCTGATGAATTCTCAGATTTCATTGGACATCACTATGGCATTCCTCCTCAAATTCAAAGACTTAATGACTACATTCTTCGGCAAAATTATGACCATTTAAGGGTTGAGGATGTTTTGGTAGAGCCTTCGCCGGAACTTCAACGGCGAATGGAGGAACGGGCATTGTTCGTTCGTAACAGTGGGGCTATACAAGATGTTTCCGGGCATGCTCTTACTTCTTCGCCTTTGGATTCTGTGGAAGTGGTACAGAATCTCAATACTTTTCAAGGTAATGTGGCACTCTCTTCTGTCCATAATTTGCTTAGTCCGGTTATTGATGCTTCTCCGGTTTTTAGCCGGTTGTTACTTTGTCTAATTTACATGAGAATATTGGTCTTAAAAATGGAGTATTGTCAATTTTGGAAAAGGGTGAAACTAGTAATACTAAGAAGTCTGTTTCTTGGAGTGACATGGTTCAAAAGAACATTCCTAATGCCATTCCGAATGTGGTTTTGGATTCTGACTCGTGTATCTCTTACAATGAGGATGGCTCGGCAAATGTTAAACCGTCTAGGGAATTTTTGTTGAATGCTCACAAACAATGGGAATCCAGTATTATTGGACATTTTAATTGGGGGCGGGTTTTCGTTTAAATTCGTCTGGGATCAACTGTTTAAACTATGGAAGCACAAAGGGTTATCTCGTGTTTTTTATAGTTCTAAAGGGTTTTTTACATTACGTTTTGATAGTGTGGCTAATAAGGATGCAGTTCTTCAACTAAATTCGATTCCTTTGGGGGGGGGGGGGGAATTCTCTATTTAGCTCCTTGGACGGAGGGCTCTGATTTAAAAAAAAATGTGATTCAAAAGGTTCCTTGTTGGATTCGGTTGGTCGATGTACCTTTTACTTATTGGTCGGGAGATGAGTTGAGTACTATAGCTAAGACAGTGGGTAAACCTTTGAAGTTCGATGAGGCTACTTCAAGATTTGAACCATTAAAGTTTGCTGGTGTGCAAGTTGAATTGACCTATAATGGTCCTAGGCCACATTTTGTTTGGGTGGACACAGTTTCGAAGATGGGAGAACAGAGTAGAGAAAAAGTTGAGATTTTGTATTCTCAATTACCTTATTCATGCAGTTTATGTAAAGCTTTCGGGCATTCTTTGTCCAGGTGCCGTGATAATCCAGATGCAATCAAAGTAACTCGTGTTGATAAGAGGAAACATGGGAATGTTGTTGTTGAACAAAACAGGGAAGTAAACAATGAAGAAAATGGACACTACTCAGGGGGACGCTGGTAAGGATTTGGGGAATAAGGATACTGAACATGTGGATACTGGTTTACCTAGTGAAAATTTTAGACATAATGAGGATTTGACTCCTTATATTGTGGGTGAGTTTCTGGGTTGTAACGTGGTTATGGATGATGATGATATTATTGCACAATTGGAAATTGCTAATGCTGATAATCTTGAGGAGTTTGACACTGTTTCGGAGGCTCAACCATTATCTTCGGAATTACAACCTGTTTTGGTTGGTAATCCCTTTCACTCTCTCAGTACGCTTGAAGAAGGTGAGGTACTCGACAATTCTGCTTCATTATCACCACAAAAAAGGAAACGTAACAAGGAAAAATCTCCTACCAAAGTGATTTATGTTCCTTCTGGCATTATAATTGGGCTTCCTGCTAACGACATTACCCCTCCGGTTCGTCTTGATCCAGGAGATGATCATAATACTATTACTCGAAAGAAAAGCCTCAGGCTGCAGGGTCAAGGGCAGGTACCAAAAACTCACATATTGTCATGAATTGCCTTTCTTGGAATGTGAGAGGGTTAAATTTGGAAACCCATCAAACAGAAGTTGTTAAATTTATTAATGATAATCATCTTAATCTGGTTGGTCTTCTTGAGACTAAGGTTAAGGATAATAAGAGTTCTGTCATTTCAAAAAAGTTAGCTCGTAACTAGGAGTGGCTTTTTAATTACAACCACCATGAAAATGGTCGAATATGAGTAGGATGGAACAGTGATGTTTGGGATATTTCTCTTGTAGAATCTTCTGATCAATTCATGACTTGTAAGGCTTGCTTCAAAGAAAACCAGATTTCTTTCCTTGTAACCTTTGTTTATGCTCATAACAAAGGTTACAATCGTACTCTTCTTTGGAGGTACATAAATAATGTTATTACAACTATGCCTTGGTTCTTAACAGGGGATTTCAATTGTGTTGTTGGGTTGGATGAAATCGAAGGGGGTAGAGAGCATTGGACTCCCGAAATGCAAAATTTCAAAGATTGCTTATATCAAGCTCAGTTGTCTACGGTTCGTACAACAGGAAACAAATTTACTTGGTACAATAACAGACCTTCTTCCCCTGTTTTCAAGCGTTTGGATAGAGGGCTTTGAAATGCGACTTGGCTTGCAACTTTTGATCACTCTCAGGTTTTGGTTCTGCCCCGAGGCATTTTTGATAATAATCCCCTTGTGCTAAATATCAATTTAATTATTGATCGTTTCTCCAAACCTTTTTAATTTTTTAATTATATGATTGACCTTGATGGTTTTCTCGATGTTGTAAAGGAAGCGTGGAATGTTACTTTTTTTGGTGACCCTATGGCCATTCTTTGTAGGAAACTGCAGTTGGTAAAAAAGAGCTTGATGGCCTTTAATAAGAGGAATGGTTTGGTTCAGAGCATTGTTGACATCGTTCGTTCGGAATTGTCTTGCATTCAGAATAATATTGCTTCTCTACCTTTGGATACCTCCCTGCTTACTCTTGAACAGAATACCATTGTCAAGCTTAATGATGTTATCTTTGTTGAGGAGTCTCTTCTCAAACAGAAGTCTGATGTAAAATGGCTGGACTTGGGGGATGGAAATAATAAGTTTTTATTTAATCAAGTTAAGTCCAATTGGAACAGTAACAAAATCCTCTCCATTGAGAATGATACAGGACAACTTGTTCATGGTCACAAGGCAGTTGCATCTGTTGCTGTTAAATATTTTGAAAACTTTCTTGGCAACTCGGAAGGTTTGGGCCCTATTGATCTTACTAATGTGCCTTGCAATGTTCTCTCAGACACTCAAGCTTCTTCCTTGTTAAGGCCTTTCACTTCGGAGCAGATTCTGGACACTCTGAAACATATGAAAAAAGGAAAGTCTCCCGGGCCGGATGGTTTCAATGTAGAGTTTTTCCTAGCTACTTGGGAGATTGTGGGTTCTGAATTCTGCAATGCAATTTTGTATTTTTTTGAAAAGTCAATAATGCATAGAGGGTCTTTCGAAGTTGTTAGCTATGAGGCTTAAGCACATCCTTCCATCCATTATTGATCAATCTCAATCAGCATTTATTCCTTGGAGGTCCATTTCGGACAATGTAATTATGGCACAGGAACTTTTAGAGGTTATTCGAGAGAAACGGGAAATCCAAAATGTGCTTTGAAAATAGATTTGCACAAGGCTTTTGATTCACTCCGTTGGGATTTTTTGATTGCCACTCTGCATCGTATGAAATTTCCTATTCAATTCATCAAGTGGATTGAAGCATGTGTTTGTACTACCAAGTTTTCTGGCGTCACATCATGGCGTCTTTGCACACTTTCTCAAGACTTGGTGGTCTCACTCTGAGTCTTCAAAAAAGCAGTTGTTATTTGGTTAATTGTGGTTCTTTGGTGAACACCTGGTTCGATGATAACCATTTTATTCCTCATGGTAACCTTCCAGTTAAATTCTTGGGAGTTCCTCTTATCTCCTCGGAATTAAATATAAATGACTACATTCCACTTATTCATAGAATTACTGATAGAATGCAATGTTGGACGTCTTTGTTCTTATCTTTTGCGGGTCAAGTTCAGTTAATAAGATCAATTCTTTTTGCCATCCAAGCTTTTTGGACGAATCACTTCATCCTTCCTACAATAGTTCAAAAAAATCTTCGATCTATTTGCTCGAGATTTCTATGGAAAGGTGATCCTTCGAAAATTGGGGGGGCTAAGGTGGCTTGGAAATTAGTTTGTTTACCAAAAACAGAAGGGGGACTGGGGCTTAGGTGCCCCATTGAGTGGAACAATGCACAGATGTTTTTTCATCTTTGGCGTTTTATCAGGAATAAGAACTCTCTTTGGGTGAATTGGGCTCACAAAACGGCAATTAAAGGGAAGAGTTTTTGGCTTATGGAAATACCTACGGATTGCTCTTGGTTTTGGAGTAATCTCTTAAAGCTTAGAGAAGCAGCTATATCACATATCAGTTTTCAAATTGGTTCGGGAGCCTCCACTCTCTTTAGGCTTGACCCTTGGTGGCATAATACCCCTATTGCACACTCTTTTAGAGATAGTATTATTGCTAGTATGGGTTCTCACCCGGGAGCCTATGTTAGTGATTTTATTAGCAATGGTTTATGGAGCCTTCCTACTCCAAATGTGTTTCAACATCGAGCATCTAGGAGTCTCAATAGATGGCTTGACACCTTTACATTTCCGGAGATTAATCCCTCAAAACCCGATGCTGTTCTTTGGGATGATTCTACGAAAGTTTCTGCCAATTTAATTTGGAATTCTATTAGAACTATTGGGATGGTGGTGTCGTGGTACTTAGGAGTTTGGTTCAAAGGGGGAATAAACCGTTATGCACATCACAACTGGATCCTTTGCAAGGGTCGGCTTCATACCCTTGTTAGATTGCAAAGATTTGGCCTTGGTATTTTAACTAGTTGTTACCTTTGTGCAGGTGGGACTGAAACTGATGTTCACTTATTTTTGCATTGTCCGTATTCTCGGTTCATTCTTGATAAATTGTTGTGTCCCCTGAATATTCACACTTTTGGAGCTACCTCTTGGATTGACATAATCACTAACATTGTTCAAATCACAAACCCTGAACGTCGATTCCTGGGTCTTCTAGCGTTGCAGATCTTCTCTTACTTTATTTGGCGTGAACGCAATGCAAGGGCTCACGACAAAGGTCTACTACCTCCAACAAAGCTGCTAGATGGGATTTTTCAAGACATTAAAGCTCGTGTTGTTTCTTTAACTTGGTTCAAAGATTGTATTAGAAATGATGTACTTATTTCTTCTTATTTGGCTTAGTTAAATTAGTTGTTGTTTTTCGTTTCCGCTTCTGGTTCTGCGAACCATTCTAGTTGTTTGGTTTTTTATGTTCTTGCTAGTTGCATGTATTAGTCGCTTAGCTTGGCTTCGGCTTCTTTCTTGCTACAATCTCGTTTAGATTGCCCCAAGATAGTATCGCCTCCATTGTAAATTCGTCCCTTTTCTTCTTTATATATTACATTAATTATATAAAAAAAAAGATAAATGTCACAAGATTTTTCGAATAATATTTCATAAATTTGGCGATTAGCTAGGCAAATAGCCAAACTTCGGGGGAATTCAAATTATGTTAAGGTGAAATAGAAAGCCGAAGATACATAAATTATTTTTATGTTAAGGCAGAATTCGAAGCCGAAGATGCATAAGTCTGTTTAATTTTGTTTAATTATGTCAAGGCGAAATAGAAAGCCGAAGATGCATAAATTATTTTTATGTCAAAGACAGAATTTGAAGCCGAAGATGCATAAGTCTGTTTAATTTTGTTTAATTATGTTAAGGCGAAATAGAAAGCCGAAGATCCATAAATTATTTTTGTCAAGGCAGAATTCGAAGCCGAAGATGAATAAGTCTGTTTAATTTTGTTTAATTATGTTAAGGCGAAATAGAAAGCCAAAGATTCATAAAATTATTTTTATGTTAAGGCAGAATTCGAAGCCGAAGATGCATAAGTCTGTTTAATTTTGTTTAATTATGTTTAGGTGAAATAAAAAGCCGAAAAGACATAAATAAACAAAACTTAAAAGGCAAATCGTGCGTACATTCATTTAAAAGCCCGAAGGTAACAAAGTCGAATACTCGAAGGCTTAGTACTTTATAAAAATTGAAAAGGAAACAAGGAGATTAAAAAACGGAGATCTCTCCGGGGACACGGACCTAGGTGACCGTGCAGATCCGGAAGGCTACCGATCCATAATTCCTGCATCAGTGTATGAAGAAATTAAGCCATGTACTTGGATATGTTCCAGAAAAGAAAAGAAAAATAGAATCGTCGAGTACAGAGGGCTCTTGGACCGGTCTGGGAGTCACTAACGTCTAAGTCAAAGAATAGGAGGGATCCCTAAAGCATTCAGGTTATCCCGAAGATGGTTCTAAGGCCAAATTTATCCCGAAGATGGTTCTAGGGACAAATTTGTCCTGATAATCGTTCTAAAGGCGAATCTATCTACAAGGTTATCTACAAGCCTAACTACGGGCGCATTTTCGTAAACAAGTATACTCCCAAACAAAATACTTCTATGCATAAACAGTAATAGTAACATTCAGTAAGAAAGGTACGCACGCTAATTAAAAGGTGTTGAATTACGCGAAAGGAAATCCAAAAGACTTACTTGTGATAAAGATGAGAAGGAGATTTGAACTCGGAGCAAGGAAAGATATTGGTAACCGCAACTGGTAGGGCTGGAAGAGAAATTGGCAAAATATTCTTTCTTTTGAATGTATAAGGGATGATGTTTGCGGGGAAATTTGTTATTAATAAGAAGGAGATGTGACGTTTGGACAGTGGAAATGCGAACGTTCGTTTTCGTCCGTACGATTAGGGTCGTTTGAGATTCAACGACTATGATCAACCACTGATCTCAAGAAATTACGGCTGTCACTATTAATTACAACACGACTCTCTAGGTGACGTGTCATAATGGATAGGCACAAGACCCTTGGAGGTTATCCCGAAGAGGAGTGATGAATTAGGACTCTGAACGAATTGAACATCCGAGCGAAGTCCAGGGACATGTTGGAGGCCCAACAGTAATTGGGCTGAACAGCAATTGGGACGAACTATAATCGGGCCGAACAGTCAAGCCCATTACTCCGGTCCGGTCAATCGCATCTATCCGTTGAATGACCGAGTCTCCCGACTTTCTAGGCGGGCAAATAGGACAACGCACGTGGGCGAGTGTCCCTGAGGAATCCGGGCGAGTCGGTACCAAAAGTGCCTATAAAAGCACACAACAGGTTTCGTTAGCATAATAATACTTATTTTACATTCACAAACACTTACACATTCAATTAAACCTTACCGGAACCTCTAACTTATTCTCACACCAGAGGTGAATCGGGGGCAAAACCCCTCGCATTCTTCTATTTTGACAGGTTAACCCGAAGAGACATTCAGAGCCTGACCCGACAGAAAACTGGTTCCAACAGGACACTTAAAGGCTTGTAAAATACCAATATATTATACCAAAGTCCAAAAGCATCTCAACATTCCAAAGACATTGGGGGACAAAATCATTGTTAGTTTGTTCATGTATTCTGCCCCAACTCGGCCTTTTAGTCATCCTTTCCCTTGGTTGTGCACTAGTTGATTTCACATATTTTGCAGCTTCTAGATGGTTAATAAAAAAGGGAATTAGAAATAAAAAATGGGGATTGTTATATCAAAAATTTACACGAGGGAAAAGGTTGACTATCTGGAGATGGTCAATGGTAGGAGTAACTTGGTAACAGAGTATGATATTATGAACTTTTAACCAGGCCCAAGATCAAGTTGGAGCGCCAACCAGGCCCAAGACCAAGTTGGAGCGCCAACTTGGTCCAGGGTAAGAGTTGGAGCGCCTATTATGAGCAGGGGAAGATGTTTGGAGCGCCAACTTGGAGGTGACACGAAGGTTAAACAAGATATCATCTAGTAAATAACATGTTTTGAGGATTTACAGAAAAAACATTAAGTGAAGGCCTGATTTTGCATTTTAATGAGTTGTCCTCATTAAGAAGTCTAGGTATGATTAATCTTGTCTATGCACTCGAAGGGTCTATTCCTGTATTCTAGCAAGTTGTCCTTGCTGGGGGACTAAGATGTACCTAGTGCGACGATAACTTTGGAGAACTTGCCCTATAGTCTGGTGGGTTATCCTCATCGGGGGGTAAGGATCAGCTTGTGCATTTGAAGTAAGTCATGACTTGTCCCTGCAACTAAAAGACTGATGTGGTAGTTGGTAGCGGTTGACTTTAGCTCCGGTATTTGGGGTTAATGTTGTATCCGTGAAGGCACGGTCATAGTTGAGCCTTGGGGTCATTGGGCTAGGCTTCATCGTATGGGCTCTCCTTAGTGGGCTTGGATTTATGTTTTGTACTAAGTTGAGAGTTCTAGTTCGGCAGGGACTATGCTCGATGCTTATCTTAAAGGAGACCTATCTCTAGTAGACTTAGGACCCTTGTAGTCCGTCCAAGGATTTCTATCTCTAGTGGGCTTAGTATCCTTGTTCTATTAGAACTACATGAAGCTTGATCCCTATAAATATAGGGTACGTAGGCACATTAAAGGGGTTGGACGTTGAGAGCTCAGAGATTCCACCAAAAACTCCTTTGATCTCAGCGTCTTATAAACACAATCACCATCGTTCTCCGGCGATTATTCCGTCGTAGAACCACCGTCGTAGATCTTAATTTTAGCACGTAACCTCAAATTTTGTTATCACAAATTCTTCCGTTAACGAATTAGCGCTAGAAGGAGGGGCTAGATAGGATCATCATCTAGGAGGAAAGATGTCTCAGAATCGCGACGAAAGTTCTTATGAAGAAGGAATTTTTTACTCAGAAGGCTATGGAGGAGATGAACCATATATCCCGGTGAATTCTGCAGACCCGACTCATGTCGCTGGTAGTCGCCTGCCGGTGTTGATCAGCAACATGGACCTTATGGAATAATTGCATCATATGGGTGCGACTGTGAGAAGCTTTGATGCAAGATTGAAAGCGGTGGAATCTCGAAGGTCTCGACATGGCTCATATGGGCGGGGAGGACGTCGTATGGAGAGTGAACCTGTTGCCCAGTAATAAACAATTGTAGAAGGGGGGTTGAATACAATTGTATAAGATTCTCGACTTAATAAGATATGAATAAAAAATATGAAAGAATAATAACAGCTTTATTAAATCTGATATAAAACTATTACAAACTCTCTCAAGAAATTCTGATGTTCTTGAGAGCTGCTAGGTTACAAAGATACTCGTGTATGTGATCGATTATGTTCTCACATAAATCGAAACCTATAACTGTGTTTATATACTACACAGCTTCTCTATCAATTACAAGATAAGTCCTAATCAATAACAAAGATTGAAACATATCCGAAATCGATAGCTACATTCCTACAGACCAGGAACCGACAGAATAATCTTCCTTATTTAACTAGACTCCAAATATAACTCGAAGTAGGAATCCTGATCAGCTTCCAGTCCTGATGAGCAATCCTGATCCCAGTCCTGATATTCATCTTGATCCTGACGACCATGCAATCCTGATGACGTCAGCAATCCTGATCAGTTGAGTCTAGATCCTGACAATCATTGAATCCTGATCTAACAGAACCTGTAAGAGTAGCTTTGATTGCTGGAATTGGAAGGGGAGCTAATAATCCTGATGCAATTAGGCGACCACCTATCACTCCACGAAGGCTGGATTTTGGAGAAACTGAACCCATTGTGGAGTTTCCTGAAGATATTCAAATGGTACATGGTAATCAACTCAATACTGGCCAGAGATTATCGGCGATGATGGATCTCATGGGATTAAGGTTGACTAGTAATGAGTTAAAGGAACTGCTTCTGGAAAAAGAAAAGGAACAAAGTGGAGGTCAAACGAACGTAGCTGGACAAGAAGGAAGAAGGGAGATGTATGTAGGAGGGCAATTTATACGAGGAGGATATCGTGGAAGGGGTACACGGGGAGGAGGTCATCGAGGACGCGGCCGTAAAAGTTCAGGATGACATGTTGACATGGCTCCTCCAAAAGAACCTGTTATTGTTTCGGTGCCTTCACATAGTGCAACTAGTGAAGTGCGAAGAAACCAAACCCAGTTAGACGCACCAGAGGTTCCGGATCCGGCTTTACGACAAGTAAGTCAACCTATCCCTGTTAACCTTCAGAGTCCACTTTTGTTGAATGATATTCAAAATCAAAATGCACACACTATTGCCCCCACTCCACCAGTTACTCCCCATGTCTCTGTGCAACTCACACCTCCTATCATGACACAAACGCCTCCCATTGTAAGCACACCATCGTCTGTGCTGGTAAGTTTTGGCATGCATACACCTCCTGTAGCAAGTACGTTCCTGGTTGGAGGTCAAACTGGTGGGGTACAAAATGTTCCTGTCTTGGGGGATGTTAATTCTGATCCCAAAGAGTTCTTGGGGCGCTTCAACATTGAGATGGATGTGTATCAAGTACCGAACTTGACAAGGTGTCGGTTATTAGCCGCAACCTTCAGAGACAGTGCTCAGCAGTGGTTTCAAAAGTTAGGAAGTGAGGTAATAACTTCTTGGGATCAGATGCAGGCGATGTTCTTAACACAATTCCAAGCAACAGTCAAGTATTCTCCCCCAGTGACCTCCTTGGCAAACATTAAGCAGCGTGAGGGAGAAACCTTGAGTGCATACTTCAAACGGTTTAGCGTAGAGGCTGCAGGGGTCAGAGGTGCAACATACGAAACTTTGAAAAATTTCCTGATTGCTGGGTTGAGAGTGGGAACTGATTTTTGGAAGCACTTGCAAGGTAAGGATCCAACTACTTTTGCTGAGCTATTTTCTGAAGCAGAGTCATATAAGAGGGTTGAGCAGTTGTTGGCGGAAAATAAGAAAGGTGAGGTACATGGGAGTAGTAAGGGCAGGAGCAAAAGGAAAGATAGGTCTCCAAGTCCAGATTACAGAGGTCGTGGGCGGAGTCCAAATCGAGTAAATATTACCAATGAAAAGAGAGGATGGGAGTCATTGTCAAGTCAAGATAGAAGGTCAGGGTCTTCCACGCCACTTGCCGCGTCCATTGAACACATATATGAGGTGACTAAGGACATGGGGATATATAGGAAGCCAGCACATCTGAATTCTTTCCAAAGCAAGGTCATGAGTAGGTACTGCGAATATCATCAGTCTACTGGTCATAACACCCATGAATGCCGACAGTTGAAGGAAGAAATTGAGCTTCTAATTAAAGATGGATATCTGACCGAGTGGGTGAAAAAGTATCGGGCCGACCACCCTATTGAAAAAAGAGGTTTAGGTCGACCCCCGGTAGATGACGACAAAGATAAACAAGAAGAGCCAAAATTCGTCATGGAAGGAAGTATTCGCACTATAGTAGGAGGACCACATATTGCAGGTGATAGTAATAAGGCGATGGAGAGATATGCCAGGGAGGCTAAAACTATGCCTATGACGAATGTGAATCGATTAGATCAGCGACCGCCCAAGCTGTTTCGTGGAGAGGCGACAGATATAACTTTCTATGAGGAGGATGCTAGATGGGTTCATCATCCCCATAATGACGCGTTGGTGATCACAATGGGAATTGTGAATCAAAACGTGCATCGGGTGTTCGTGGACAACGGAAGCTCGGTCAACATCCTATACTATGATACATACAAGAAGATGGGCTTACTTGACAAGGACCTGAAGGTTGAGAATATTTACATTTATGGTTTTGGAGGAGAATCTATCAGGGTGAAGGGAACTATTCGACTACCTGTGACACTGGGAAGTGGGGTTCTTTTTGCCACACAGATTACAGACTTCATGGTAATTGATCAAGAGTCATCCCATAACGCGTTGATTGGAAGTTCGTTGAAGGAAATACGGGTGGTTACCTCGATCTATCATTTGTCCATGAAGTTTCCAACTCCAAGGGGGATTGGATGTGTTCGAGGAAGTCAGTATGATTCTAGGGAATGTTACAACAAGTTTGTAAAGGGGTTTCAAAAGAATAATAAGACAGGGGTGAATGAAGTACATGCAGAGGTAGATGTTGAGAAAAAAGTGGTCAATGTTGTGTATACCGTTCAGTTCCCAGAGGACTCATAAGAAAAGGAAAATGAAGAAGTTATGAAAGAAGATTCTATGGGCGCTCCAATTTTTGGCGCTCCAACTCTGGGCACTCCGAATGTTGGCGCTCCAAGTTTCGGCACCTCAACTGGTCTCTCCTTTGGTGTTGGCGCGCCAAGTATGCAAGGTACACAGGTGGGTACGCCTCGAAGCCTGTCACAATTGTTGTTGTCCTACGAGTCCAGCAGGAAGGCAGAAGAAGAAACTTAGAGGGTGGATGAGTCAAGGGAGATTTGTAAGGTCAGGAGGTTAGACGATGGTAAGGCGTTGATCGTAGGGTCATGTCCAATTGTAGAGTTAGAAGAAGCAAGTTCAAAAAAGGATGTAATAGAGAATGAGGATCATGGTGAGGATAATCCCGAGGAAAATTTTGACATTAACCTCGATCCTCGAATGCCATTCCCGGTTGCGAATACTGGGTCGGCGAAAGATATGATAATTGTTAAGGTGGATGTTCGTTACACAGAAAGGGAGTTGAAAATTGGATCACAATTGAACCCGGAGTTAGCTAGACAACTCATCTATTTTTTAAAAGCTAACTTGGATGTTTTTGCTTGGAGTCATGCAGATATGGTAGGGATCGACCCAAATGTGATGTGTCATCGTTTGAATATCGATCCTACGAAAAAGGGGACCCGGCAGAAAAGGAGGCCGGTGAGCGGGGAACGTGCTGGGGCTTTACAAGAAGAGGTGGATAGATTATTAGAAGTTGGGTTAATAAAGGAATCTTTCTACCCGACATGGTTAGCTAATCCTGTGCTGGTAAAGAAGCCAAATGGGAAGTGTAGGACGTGTGTGGACTTTACTAATTTAAACAAGGCATGTCCAAAGGACAGCTTTCCATTTCCAAGGATTGATCAGCTGGTAGATGCGACAGCAGGACATGCATTGTTGAGTTTCATGGATGCCTACTCAGGATATAATCAAATCCCTATGTATGAGCCGGATCAAGAACATACATCTTTTATCACTGATAGGGGACTTTATTGCTACATTGGGATGCCTTTTGGCCTTGTCAATGCTGGAGCAACTTACCAGAGGTTGGTAAATATGATGTTCAAGAATCAAATTGGGAAAACGACGGAGGTATATGTGGCTGACATGTTGGTAAAATCTAAGGAAGCGTTGGATCATATCAAACACTTGGAGGAGATGTTTGACATATTGCGAAGGTATCGAATGAAGTTGAACCCTCAGAAGTGTGTTTGGTGTTGAATCAGGAAAGTTTTTGGGTTTTATAGTCAACCATCGGGGTATAGAGGCAAATCCAGCAAAAATCAGGGCACTTTTAGACATGAAGTCTCCAACATGTGTGAAGCAAGTACAAAGTTTGACTGGCAGGATTGCATCTTTAAATAGGTTCGTCTCAAGATCATCAGATAAATGTCAAGAGTTTTTCAAAGCCATCAAGAAGGTGGGAAAGGATTTTTTATGAACAACGGAGTGTGAGCAAGCATTTCAGAAGATAACAGAACATCTGGGGTCGCCTCATATGCTCGCGAAGCCAAGTGAAGGAGAGGTGTTAATTATGTACCTATCAGTTTCAGGATACTCTATTAGTGTGGTGTTGATCAAGGAAGAAGGAATGGATCAGTCTCCCATATATTATGTGAGTAAGAGGTTGCATGATGCTGAGACCCGTTACACGAACATGGAAAAGTTGGTGTATGCTCTTGTCTTGGCTTCTCGCAAGTTACGTCCGTATTTTAAGTCTCATAGGGTGGAAATTAGGACATCTTTTCCGCTTCGGCAAATTATGCATAAGCCAGAGGTGACAGGTCGAATGATGAAGTGGGCTGTAGAGCTGGGGCAGTTTGATTTGGATTACAAGCCGAGGACGTCTATTAAGGGTCAGGCGTTGGCAGATTTCATACTTGAGTTTTCTCCTGGGTTAGAAGAGGATGGAATGGCTATGGTTCCTTTTCAACCTTTACCTCAGTCAGACGTAGCAGAACCTGAGAAATCTGAAGGATGGTGGATTCTGAGTGTGGATGGAGCGGTCAACAATGAGGGAGCTGGAGCCGGGATAGTCTTAATAAGTCCTGAAGGACATATGCTTATGAGTGCTATCAATTTTGCATTCCAAGCGACAAACAATGATGCTGAATATGAGGAGTTGCTCGGAGGGTTGAGGCTTGCCTTGGAGATGAAGGTTGAAAACTTGTTGGTACGAAGTGATTCTATGATTGTAGTATATCAGGTGAATGGGGGGTTTTCAAGCCCGTGGTCCGAGGACGGAGCTGTACATGAGAAGTGTTTTGCATCTTATGTCTAGGTTCACTGAAGTGAAGCTGGTGAAAATCCTGCGGGGGAGAATGAGCAGGCTGATGCATTGGAAAAATGGGGATCACAAAAGGATGTGAGTGTGTTGGGTGTCATTCCTTTGGAGGTATTGCAGGAGCCTTGTGTTAGAGAAGTTGATGTGATGCAGATGGAGGAGGATGAGCAGGTGACATGGATGACACCAATATGGAGGTACATCAAAGAAGGGTGGTTGCCAGAAAACATAATTGAGGCAAGAAAGCTCAAGTATAAAGCAGCGAGGTATGTGGAGTACGATAGGATGTTATAAAAAAGGGGTTTTAATCAACCATTGTTGAAATGCATAGATGGTGAAGAATGCAATTACATACTCAGGGAAGTTCATGAAGGAATTTGTGGCAATCACTCGGGGGGTGGATCCTTGGCATTGAAGATTTTGAAGCAAGGATATTATTGGCCTACTATGAAGGAGGATGCTTATAAATTCTCTCGGGCATGTGATAGGTGTCAAAAATTTACGAACTATACTCATAGTCCTGCCGCATCTCTGACACCTTTATGAGTCCGTGGCCATTTGCTATGTGGGGGATTGATTTGATTGGCGAACTCCCGAGAGCTAAGGGAGGAGTGAAATATGCAGTGGTAGCCGTAGATTATTTTACCAAGTGGGCGGAGGCTGCCCCATTGGCTACCATAACAACAAAGAAATCAAGGGATTTTGTTTTTAATTCTATTATGTGCAGGTTTGGAGTTCCTTACAAGTTGATTTCTGATAATGGGAAACAATGCGATAGCAAGGAATTGAGGGGTCTCTGCGAGGAATTGCATATCAAGAAAGATTTCGCAGCTATATATCATCCACAAAGCAATGGGCAGACAGAGGCGGTGAATAAGATTATAAAGCACACTTTGAAGACAAAGCTGGAGAATAACAATGGAAGCTGGCCAGAAGAGTTGCCCAGGGTACTTTGGTCTTACAATACAAATCCACGAACCACGACGGGGGAATCTCCCTTCATGCTCGCCTATGGTTCGGAGGCTATGGTGCCGGTGGAAATAGGTTCAGGATCATTCAGAAGGGACAATTTTGATGAAGAAACAAACCAGGTTAATCAAAGGTTGTATCTTGACCTGCTGGAAGAGGAAAGGGAAAATTCACAAGTCAAGCTTGCAGCTTACCAGCGAAGGGCAGCAAGGTTCTACAATGGCAAGGTAAAGGCTCGTTCATTCAAAGTTGGTGATCTGGTTCTCAGAAAAGTAATGCCAAACACCAAGGTTGCAGCTCATGGGGTGTTTGGAGCAAATTGGGAAGGTCCCTACAAGGTCAGAGTAATTCTATGGGGAGGAACTTATTACCTTTCAGACTTGGACGACAAACTTATCCCGAAGGCTTGGAATGTCATTCATTTGAAGAAATACTATCAATAAGAGAGCTTTTAATCCTCATGCAGTTCTTGAAACTAGCAACAAATAAATTCGCTCATAGTCTCGGGGGGGTAGTGGTCACACGCCTCTTTGAGTTAGTGATTGCATTGTTTTTATTCTTTTCTGTTTTGGCTATAAGCCTTTATGCCGGCAATGCCGAGGACAATTTATTTCCAGTACTCATTGAGCTATAAGCCGTGAGGGCGTTATTTTTGTTTAAGTTATAAAATTTTCAGAGTTTTTTCTGAATGCATTTACTTGTTTATAATTGTTATAAATTTGAATTGTCGCGCCTTGCCGATTGACGCGCCAACTTGGATCCTTTTCAAGGAAATGTTGTCGCGCCTTGGCAATTGGCGCGCCAATCTTTCTACCTTTTCTAAGATGCATGTGACAAGTACATAATGAAGAAAAATATTGTTACCCATCAAGGGTATAAAGAAAAGTTAGGAGTACAACTTTGCAAAGTCATAAGACTTGCAGATAAAGAGTTTGAAATGTTAAGGTAAAATTAAAAATTAAGTTGCAATGTTCTCAGGGTTGTCAGACTTTGGCGCGTCTGCTTTTGTAGCTGTGTGTTCCACATCGCCTTCAGGAACATTCTTTTCAGGATTGACATCTTCATCAGGTTGGCGCGCCACGTTGTATGTTGAAAGAACTTCTTCGAGGGCTATTCTTTTTTCAGCAATGACTTGGGTTTCCTTCTGAGAAAGGTCAGCTAGGAAATCACCCATTCCCGCGCCAAACTTGGGGCGCCAATCATAGTTGGGCTCGCAAGCAAGAAAGGTGATGCAGTAGGCTTTAATTCCTTCATCAAAGGATTCTTTAGCTATTTTCTCCTTTTCAGTAGCCCATCCAGAATCTTTCTCCTCCTCGAGCTCATCTAACTTTAGTTGAAGGTCAGTAGTTTTTTCCTCGAGGGTTTGTATGAAGGTGTCTTTTTCCTTCACCAGTTTATTTGGCGCGCCAACTTAGTTTCCAGAGTGGAGATTGATGAGATGGCAACTTTCTTCTATGTTTCAGATTTATTCAACTTAGAATTGAGGGACTTCACGTCTGTTTTGAGCTTTCCAACCTCAGCTTCCAGTTCTTTCATGCGTTTGAGGTTTTCCTCCTTATTCTTCTCACATTCGGAGTTGAACATGAATAGATCAAGAGAGGCACGGGTGTCAATCTTTTGTTTGTCACTGTCTGACCTAGCCATCCACCTTTTATATTCAACTTCAGAAATAAGGGAATCCCCAAGATGACCAAAAGTATTAAACACTCTTAAGGAGGAGCAATTTGGCGCGGCAACACTGGTATGCGCGCCAGCTTCATCACTTTGAGTATCCACCCCATTTTTTCCAACTTTGCCAATGTTTTGTTTCTTGGGAGGGGGTTGAGCATCTTGGGGTGGCTCTTGGGTCCTGTTTTTTCTGGCCGCATGTTTCTTGGTTAAAACAGGGATGGTGACTGTGGAGTTTCTCTGTTGAGCAGAAGATGTGCCTCTTGGCGCGCCAAAAAGGTTTGGAACCCCAGTCATATCTGTAAAAAGAAAGGTTAATATAATATAAAAGTAAATATGAATAGTAATGCAAATGACATTCACTTAACAACTTAGGGAGTAAAATCGACATTGCTAAATCATTTAAGGAATATGCACGTAGTAGTCGATTTGGAACATAAAAATGGATATTGGCGCGCCAATAACCTTTAATCCTTACTTTCATCTTCACTATCCGAGACAACCTGTTTCCCTTTGTGTTTTTTGGTTTTCCCTTTTTGGGGGGAATCAGAATGACCAGCTAGGGCAGGAAGAAACCCATACTTTTTCAAATTGTCAAAAGTCACCAAGGCATTAAGTTTTCTGCCTGACTCTAGCAATGTTAAGATTCTAGAACATTGAGTTGAAAGAGGTGCCACTAGTGAAGGTTTTGGTTGCTTTACTGAAAAAAGAAATTTGAAGTGATGGTAAGCGTACTATAACGAGTTAAAAGAAAGGAGGAAAGTTTGGAGCACCAACATTAGTTGGCGCGCCAATTAAAGATACTCACCACTAGTTTTAAATTCAATTGGATGTCTGGTTGTGTTGTAAAGATAGAAAAATCTCTCTTTCCAATCTTTGATATTGCTGACTTTGTCGTCGTTGATGCCTTTTCCCATATGATCTCTCCAAGGTACTAAGAAGTAATAACCTGGAATGTTGGATTGCAGGCTAAAATCCAGCTCAGTTCTAGCATGGTTGGGTCAGGATATTCAAGTTCTTTATACATTATAAAAAGTCCCAGGGCCATCCTATAGTTATTCGGAGATAATTGAGTAGGAGCTATTTGATACCAATCGACAATTTGACGTAGTGGAGTGGCGCGCCAACCCCAAGTGGAATGTGCCTATCTGTAACCACAGCTCTTGGAACTATGATGTTGTCAATGTCAAACCTATGAGGACGCATATCAGGATGAGGCTTGGCATAACTTCCATCTTGAGAATAAAATTGCATGATCTTTTTTATGTCTCTCTCAGAAATGGTGGAAGACATGTTCACACAGGCAAAGGTTCCAACATCTTTCCTAGCATGATCCATTTCTTTCTTGGACAAAGGGCCATATTGGGTCCAATCAATGTCTATATCTTGTGGTTTTAATGGAAATGGGAGGGTTTCCTCAGGAGAAGATTCAGGAGAGGTAAATTCATCTTCTTCACGGGTACCTTTAACGGTTGGCGCGCCAAGGTTAGTGCTTTCAGTTTTCTCGGAATCGTCTACTAAATTCTCAATAATAGAGGGGTTAGCATGTAACTCCTCGAGCAGTTCATCCTCATGGTCACTCTCCTCTACAGTAATTTTCTTTCTTTTTCTTTTGCTTTGGCGCGCCAATGGGCGGTTAGTAGAAGAAGGCTCAGCCCAAGTTTCAAATTCAGAGTCATAATCCATTGGGCGAGGAATAGGTGAAGGATTGGTGATGTTTTCAGCAGAAGATTCGAAAGATTGATTTGAGCTAGATGATGCGGACATGGTGAAAAAGGATGGGTCAGCTTTGTATACTGCCAATAGGCGTGCCAAATCGGAGGGTTTGGTGCTAGAATATTGATAGGGAGGGTAATGAAATGGTGTTGAGGAAAGACCAACCCTCCTGTTGAAGTCTTTAAACGGATAAAAAGGAGATGATGCGGGTGTATCCCCCCTTTTAGCCAGCTGCAAGCCAAGAAGAAAAGAAGGTGAGCGGGGGAACACATCTTGTCGCGCCACCAATGGATGCCTAAATGCTAAGGGAGAGTCGACTTATTGTTTATGAATACATCAAACTTCTATAGGATTGTCGCGCAACCATTAATGGCGCGCCAACAGACCTATTGCCAGTTATCGGCTAAAAACACATTTCGAAAAAGACATGGCATAAAAAAATGGATCAAACAAATATACATACAATGATATGTGAATAAACATATGAAGAACAAGAAAAGTGTAAAGCTTAAAATGCTTGGATCTAACAGAATACATGGTGAAAATCTACAAAAATGGATTAAAAATGTACCTTGAGTGATAGAGATTGATGGGTAGTGATCGATTCGGTGAATGACAGAGATTTGAGGCTGTTTTAAGTGAAAAAGATGATTAAGTTCTTGAGAGTATTCTTGAAGAAAGAGAAATTGGAGATGGAACGAAAAGGGGGGAAATGAAGGGTTTAAATACTCCTGGAGCGTACCGTATAAAAATACGGTCGTACGTATACGTATCTAAAACTGGAAAGATTTTTTGGCGCGTCAATATTGTACAGGCGCGCCAAAAAGAGCTGGAAGTGAGAAGGTTAATAAGATGATCTAATGAATTTTTAGTTATAGTTTCTTTGTATTTTCAATACAATAGAAACTTGGGGGGTAGTTGTTATATAAAAAATTTACACAAGAGAAAGGGTTGACTATCTGGAGATGGTCAATGGCAGGAGTAACTTGGCAACAGAGTATGATACTATGAACTTTTAACCATGCCCAAGATTAAGTTGGAGCGCCAACCAGGCCCAAGACCAAGTTGGAGCGCCAACTTGGTCCAGGGTAAGAGTTGGAGCGCCTATTATGAGCAGGGGAAGATGTGGCGCGCCAGACAACCACAGAGGGTTAAGTTGGAGCGCCAACTTGGAGGTGACACGAAAGTTGAACAAGATATCATCTAGTAAATAACATGTTTTGAGGATTTATAGAAAAAACATTAAGTGAAGGCCTGATTTTGCATTTTAATGAGTTGTCCTCATTAAGAAGTCTAGGTATGATTAAGCTTGTCTATGCACTCGAAGGGTCTATTCCTGTATTCTAGCAAGTTGTCCTTGATGGGGGGAGTAAGATGTACCTAGTGCGACGATAACTTCGGAGAACTTGCCCTGTAGTCTGGTGGGTTATCCTCATCGGGGGGTAAGGATCAGCTTGTGCATTTGAAGTAAGTCATGACTTGTCCCTGCAACTAAAAGACTGATGTGGTAGTTGGTAGCGGTTGACGTTAGCTCCGATATTTGGGGTTAATGTTGTATCCGTGAAGGCACGGTCATAGTTGAGCCTTGGGATCATTAGGCTAGGCTTCATCGTATGGGCTCTCCTTAGTGGGCTTGGATTTATGTTTTGTACTAAGTTGAGAGTTCTAGTTCGGCAGGGACTATGCTCGATGCTTATCTTAAAGGAGACCTATCTCTAGTAGACTTAGGACCCTTGTAGTCCGGCCAAGGAGTTCTATCTCTAGTGGACTTAGTATCCTTGTTCTATTAAAACTACGTGAAGCTTGATCCCTATAAATATAGGGTACGTAGGTACATTAAAGGGGTTGGACGTTGAGAGCTCAGAGAGACCACCAAAAACTCCTTTGATCTTAACTTCTTATAAACACAATCACCATCGTTCTCCGACGATTATTCCATCGTAGAACCACCGTCGTAGATCTTAATTTTAGCACGTAACCTCAAATTTTGTTATCACAAATTCCTCCGTTAACAGGGATAAATGAGAATTAGAATGATATAAAATTACTTACAATCTTAAGGGTACGTAAGAACTAACTTACGAAAATGTGATTTTCATAACGAATAATCAAATTATAGATGTAAATATATTAATATACAAAATTGAAATTGAAATTAATAAGAGTTGTTAATCATGAAGCAAATGTCTTTATATGTAAAGTGATGGTAAGGGATAAGCGATTATTAACAACATACACCCGTATGATAACACTAAAATTCTTACTCCTACAATTTATGTAGTGCAATTAAATATCGCGATATGATATATTATCACAATCGTTTGGAGTAGACCGAAATTCTTATATATACCACTCTTTCTATCACATCCATTTCTATACAGTTTCTATCTTGGATGTCCCTCTCATTTTTATACATTCCAAAAATAGTAATTTTTTAAAATATAAAACACTATTACACCCACGATTTTTCTCTACTATCTCTATTCTATAATAATATAAAACACTATTTGTTGTGGAATAAAAAACGTACTTTCAAATTTACTGCTAGGGTTTAAGATCTTTCGAGCTTTAATGGCTGGTCTCGTGTTTCGTGGCTAAATCTGCCCTCACAAGATGCCTACGTATCTCAACTATTGCTGAGAATCAAGCCAAAAAACGTATTTCTTGGTGTTGCCCTTGGGGCTATGGCGGCAGGCGCACACCAAGGACGTAGTGACTTGTATGTCCTTATTCGAGGATGAAGTCTAAAACGTAGTTATGAGATGAGGGGTCAGACCCTTTATATAGGCGTTTAGAAGCCTAGTGGATAAGTATTACTTTCCTTGAAGGATAAATCTTATCCTTGACGGTGGATAAGTATTATCACTTTCTTGAAGGTCTTATCCTTGACGGTGGATAAGCATTATCACTTCCTTGAATGATAAGTCTTATCCTTGACGGTGGATAAGGATAAATTCTAGATCCTTCCTTGTAGGAGTTGTTTCCATATCATAACGGACTTGTATTGAAACAAGCCCAATTGTATTAAAATAAGCATGTATTGGACGTCTCCTAATACAGGTTGTACTTCTAGCCCAAATATTAATTACGAAATTAATATTTAATTAGAGTTTCGGGCCTTATTAATGGGCCTTATTTATGGACCAGCTAGGTTTAATTAATGCAATATTAATTATGTCTTTAGGGTTATTTTTAACCCATATCATTTGCCCCCCAACTTTTATGATAATGCACTAGGATTTCATAGAAGTTATACTGGTCTTTTTCGAGACTTAGGGTCTTTTTATCCCTTTCCTAGGACTTATTACCCTTTTTTGGGGATTTTAATATACACTAGTGTTTCACGAGTATCGTCTTGGTGTAAAGTGTGGAGCGACCTACACATTTACGACGATTTTGCCTTATTCGAGGCTAACTTGACATTTGCATAAGCCTTTTATGTCTTATACCGTATTGTTTTGGCTTCAAGCCTTTCATTGAGCATATCGAATGATGGGGTTTGGACTGAATGTCTTAGGTTTATGGGGTTTCAACCCTTCACCCTTACGAGTTCTTACTGATGGCTTCACTCGTAGTGATTCATTCTCAAGTCTATCATATCAAACTTCTCCTGATCTTGAAATTTTTGCTAATTAACAATAGGCATCTTAAGCTTTCTTTTGTATGTTTATTAGCAACATTCACCCTTCGGGGTTCGTTGTATTCAACTCTATTTGTGCAGTTGACATGCATATTTTGTATTCTTTCCTTTGCATTCATTTGTAGTTTGTCTTGGCAAAGCTTTGAGGATGTTTCTACCAATCAAAACGGGCTCAACCCTTCATCTGCTTTCTAGGAAGCTCATGATTTCATCGAACCTTATTTCTACTTGTCCTACTAGCGGATCCTTTTAGGATGCACTAAACATAATAAACTTTTAAGTTTGAGGCATGCCAAGTCCTTGGCACCTCATGCCCTTCGAGGGTTTCTAGCTTATACGAGCCTCCTCCAAACACATTCTTGACTTTGTAGGGCCCTTCCTCATTAGGGGCTAATTTTCCTTTATGTCCAACCCCGAATGCTTCAATCTTTCTGAGAACCAAGTCTCCTTGACGAAAGAACCTTTTTTTAACCCTCAGATTGTAGTAGAAAGATGCTCGCTTCTGATGTTCTAAGATCTTGGCATTTTCCTCATCTCTGACTTCATCAATTAGATCAATAGCCAACCTCATACCTTCTTTGTTCGATTCAGGCTCAAAGGCCCCTACTCTTGGGGAGGTATGAGTAATCTCCACTGGCACCACGGCTTCTGCCCCATAGGCTAACAGGAATGGAGTTGCTTCAGTAGTAACCTTGCAAGTGGTACGATATGCCCAATGTATAGGGAGTAACTCGTCCACCCAAGTGTTCCTTGAGCGTTCAACTCTCTTCTTGAGTTCATCTAGGATGATTCGGTTGGCCACCTCGGCTTGTCCGTTTGCTTGAGGATGAACAAATGATGTGAATCGCAACTCAATGTTGTTCTCCTCACAATACTTCTTGAAATCTTCATTGTCAAACTGCTTCCCATTGTCCGTGACCAGGATTCGTGGGATTCCATATCGACAAATTACACTTTCCCATAGAAATGACAATACTTGTTTGGTGGTTATCTTGGCTAGAGGTTTAGCCTCAATCCACTTAGTGAAGTAGTCAATTGCCACTATCAAGAACTTCCTTTGTGCACTTGCCACTGGAAATGGCCTAAGTATGTCCATGCCCCACATGGAAAACGGGATTGGTGAGTTAACTGATGTTAACATCTCAGGCGGTTTCCTAACCACAAGTTCATGCTTTTGACACCGTTCACACTTCTTGACATAATCTTTTGCATTATCAAGCATATCTAGCCAGTAGAAGCCCGAATGGGTGATTTTATGAGCAAGGGCCCTGCCCCCCAAGTGCTTGAAAGACGTGTGTCCTAAATCCAATCATGGATGATGAGTTAGGAGATACTTTGTTCAATCTGATTCAAGTTTGTTTAATTTAATAAAATGGTAATATGTTTTATAACGGGCTTTATCTATTTAAAGTGTTTAAATTAGATGATCCATAGTTTAGAGTAAAGCTTTAATGGATTATGATGAGATCATTATAATGAGACCTTAAAGATGATAACTCTAAAATTAAATAGTTCCTGGTCGTAGGATAATTAATTGGTAGTTAATTAATCCGCAAAGATCGGTACATACTATGCTTGCTTCACTATGAAGGATGTCTGTTCTCATAGGCATTTGTGTGGTGACATTATAGCTAGTATGTAGGTGCTTACTAGGAATAAGTTCACTGAACATGACTCGATCAGTTGAACAACTAATGGAGTTCACTCATGTGTCAGTAGTTGTTCATATAGTGATGGTTGTACAAGTGTCCTTTGACTTAAGATCATCATAGTCATCTTGTGTACACTGAACTACACTTTGGTTTATCTCTTAGTCTCGAGGGACAATAATTAGTGCTCTTCTGGGTATAGGAATTTGTGCACGAAGATAGTGAATGGTCAATAAAGGATCTGTCCCTTCCAGTGAAGGAAGAGAATGTCCTATGTTATTCCATTTATGCTAGTTCAGGAATCTCTGGCAAGAGTGAATGAAATTAGAAAGAAATTTCTAATTTGAATTAATCGGAACTAGGCATAGTGAATAGGAAAACATATGATTAAATTAAATAGGCTTGACACGAGATCCATGCCTTGTATTTAATCGGGACATTGTATGGAAGAAGGAATTGATTGTACTGTAACTAGTCATTAAACAGGTTCTTGGTATTCTAAGCAGTGAATTCATATTATCCGGATAGTCGCGATATGTTGAGAAGCATCACTCACGATGTAGAATAAATATAATTAATCAGTTAATTATATTTAATGAATTATTAGAATTCGTATAAATAATAAATAAAAAGTTTATTATTATTTATTTCTACTACCGGCTTAATATTGAACCTACAGGGTCACACCATAAAAGAATATTTTCTTTGATGAAAAGATTTAAATTATGAGAGAGGAAGAATTATTTTCTAAATAGTTTAGAAAAAGAAATAATGATTAAAATAGTTTTAATCATTATTAAAGCATTTTAGAAATGTGGGGTTAATATATATATATATATATATATATATATATATATATATATATATATAATTAAAAAAACCCTAGGAAAGCCCTATAAATAGAATGAGATAGTTCATTCTAAAGATAATCTTGTTTTTGTGAAAAACCTAGAAAAAGGAGCTAGCCTCCATCTCTCTCTCTCTTTTTTTCTCTCTAAAAAGTCTTAGAGATTTTTTGAAGAATTCATCGAAGGAAAATTCTTGGTGGATACCGGTAGAGTGTTTCACACTCTGAGGAGCAACTGCTTGAAACCATCGATTTTAAAGCTTCGATTTGCAAGGTATGGTTACGATTCCCCTCGCTCTAGATTTTATATATTTTTCTATATGTGCGATACATGGTTTTTACGGAATAAATGTTATATCACGCTTCCGCTCATCCGTAAATTCCTTCAGTGCTGCCCACAAATTCCTTCATGAACTTCTTTCAAGGCTAACTCCGCCTCCTGGGGTCGTAGACACTTCAAGTAAGGAATGACAAAAGACTTCTTGTATAAGATCGCTTCGATCAAGGCGTACCTCAATGCTTTCACTGCCAACTTTCGTGCCTCCAAGGCATTATTTGGTAACCAACCGGTTTTAAGATGAGCCTTAATGGGGTCTATCCAACAGCCACCTATGTCAATAGGTGCTATTAGTTTTCCATTGATGCTCGGGGTCTTCAAGACTTAGAAGTATACACTTCCATCATAGTTCTCTATCTCAGAAGAAGCAAGTTTAGACAAGGCATCGGCCTTCATGTTTTCTTCTCAAGGGATATGTTCCATATAGGATTCATCAAACTGGGTCATGATGGATTTCACAAGCTTCAGATATTTGGCCATGGTTTCATCCTTAGCCTCAAATTCTCCATTTACTTGTGAGACTACCAATCTCGAGTCTCCACAGACTTTGAGAGTATTAACTCTCAAGGCCCCAGCCAAACCTAAGCCGCTATTAGGGCTTCATACTCAGCTTCATCGTTTGTTGTCGGAAAGTCCAACTTTAGTGCATACTCAATGAGAAATCCATCGGGACTTTGTAGCACCAAACCTGATCTGTTTGATTTTTTTTTGTATGCCCCATCAAAATAGAGCACCCGGTATTCCTTAAATACCATCTCTTCATCTTATTTTTCAACTTCTTTGCCCTCCAAGGGTATTACTTCCTGCTCCCCGACTTCTTGGTTGTCGATGGTACATTCAACCATGAAGTCAGCAAGTGCTTGTGCTTTAATGGCCGTTCGAGGCTTATACTTGATGTCGAACTCTCCCAACTTAATCTCTCATTTGATCAGTCGTCCTTTGACCGACTATGCAGGATGTTTCTTAATGGTTGGTCAGTCAAGACTTCTATCTTATGCGCCTGAAAGTACGGACGTAATTTTCTTGAGGCCATGATCAAGGCTAAAGCAAACTTTTCTATCAGAGAGTAGTTTACTTCTGCTCCGTGCAGAATTTTTCCCACATAGTAGATGGGTTTCTAAACCTTTGATTTTTCCTTCACCAAAACAGCTCCCAAGGCGGTGTTTGAAACTGCCAAGTATAGATAGAGCGTTTCTCCAGGTTTTGATTTTGCCAACAATGGTGCTTCAGTCATGTATTTTTTTCAAGGCCTCAAAGGCTTCTTGGCTTTCTGCTGTTCACTCAAAAAATTTCATGTTCTTCAATGCTTTGAAGAAGGGTATACACTTTTCCCCTGACTTGGAGATGAACCTTCCCAATGCTGCCACTCTCCCATTGAGTTTATGAACATCTTTAACATAGTGTGGTGGTTCCATATCCACAATTGCTTTAATTTTGTCAGGGTTGGCTTCAATTCCTCGTTTAGAGACCATCAGACCCAAAAACTTGCCTGACCCTACGCCAAAGGCGTACTTGGCAGGATTCAACATCATTTTATGGTGTCTCAGCACTTCAAATGCCTCTCGGAGGTGATCTATGTGATCGGCCTTATCGAGGCTTTTGACTAACATGTCATCCACGTAAACCTCCATGGTCTTGCCAATGAGATGTTTGAAAAATTTGTTCACTAACCTTTGGTATGTGGCACCTGCATTCTTGAGTCCAAAGGCCATAACTAAGTAGCAATAAACACCAAAATCAGTAATGAATGATACCTTGTGAATGTCATCCTTATGCATCTTGATTTGGTTGTATCCGCTGAAGCCATCCATGAAGCTTAGCATTTCATGCCCTGCAGTGGCATCTATTAAAGTGTCGATCCTTGGTAGGGGAAAACTGTCCTTAGGACATGCATCGTTCAAGTCTATAAATTCTACGCACATTCTCCACTTTCCATTGGCTTTCTTCACCATTACCGGGTTAGCCAACCATTCAGGGAATTGAATCTCTTCAATGAATCCTGCTTCCAAGAGCTTATCTACCTCTTTCTTTATGGTCTCTTGACTTTCTGGAGCAAAGTTCCTCTTCTTTTGCTTCACCGTCTTCCTTTCGGGATCTACGTTCAACTTGTGAGTTATCAATTGGGGATCAATCCCTGGCATATCAGCTGATGTCCAAGAAAAAACATCTTCATTCTCTTGGAGGAAAGATATAAGTAGAGGTTGCCTTTATAACCAAGAAGTTCAGCATTTGAGTCATTGTCTTCGAGCCTTGCCCTATAGTCATGGGGAGCTAGATTGTGCCTTCTGCCTTTGATTCTACTCCATTGAATCCGTAGATAGGCATGTTTGAGGGTGTCAACTGTGAGTCAGTATATCCCATCTTGATGAAAGCATCGTGGAATAAGATATCCACAGAAGCTCAATTGTCAACCAGAACTCTCTTGGTTTCAGAATTGCCTATTACAGGTGTGATGACCAATGAGTCATCATGAGGAAATTTTACCCCTTCTAGGTCAGAATCATTGAAGCTAATGGCAACTTCTGTTTTGGCACGCTTTAGTGCTTCTCCAACAACAGTCATTACCTCTCTAGCACAAGCTTTTCGTGAATTCCTGGAAGAGCCAGCCGTAGTCGGTCCTCCAAATATCATGTTGATAACTGGACCTCGGGGTCTAGGATTACGATCTTGATCATTATCCTTTCTGTCATGGTCTTTCTTCTCATAGTTTCCTCTTTGGTTTCCTCAATTCCCATCCTTGGTGAACTTATCCAGTTTTCCCCTTCGGATCAAGAATTCTATTTCGACCTTCAGCTATCTACAATCGTCGGTGTCATGA
Source organism: Heracleum sosnowskyi (assembly GCA_030848705.1). Lineage (NCBI taxonomy): Eukaryota > Viridiplantae > Streptophyta > Magnoliopsida > Apiales > Apiaceae > Heracleum > Heracleum sosnowskyi. The sequence continues at coordinate 20,673,239 of CM061237.1, forward strand.
CCAACTTCTTTGTGGAACTGACAGAATTGGTTCTTGTTTCTTTTCTCCATATCAGTCCTCAGTGGCTTCGGCCATCGGAGATCAACATCTTTTTCAATGTCCATCAGGATTTGACTTCTAAGAGCATTCAATCTTGCATACTCCGTGAATCTTTGTCTGGGATTACCCTTCTTTGGTGCAGGATCAGAATCCTCTGTTATTATGGGGTACTTGTCCCTTGCATCAAACTCTTGAGTCTCCTTCCTCTTTTTTTTCCGTTTCCATTACCCCAGAATCCTCTATTATTTGGGACTTGATGAGTCTGAGTTTGTTGATTAATGGGCTCCAGGCCTCGAACATAAGGAGGCACATATGATTCATGATATAGTGGATTGTGACCACTGCTCCTAACGGGGGGTCGTGGAGGCATTTCATAAGGTGGCATACCCAAAGTTTGATTCGTGTATTGGGGAAGATCAGTAGTATGAAGTTGAAGGCCTCAGGGTGCATTCAAAATCACTTGAGAGGATGTGATTGGTTGATGATGAGTCATCTCTTGAGTTTGGGGGTTGGCTCCATGAACCACCATCTGCTTGGGATTCGTGCCTTCAACTGAGATTGGGATATCTGGTCCTTGAGTAGTGGTGAGGGGGATATTCGTCTCTTGAGTACCAGTAGTTGGTGGTGGCTGACTTCCTGCCGTTTGAACACCAGAAGTCGATGGTGGATCACGTGAAGTTCTTCGTGTGTTTGCCATGGTTGATGTTCTTTTCCCACAGACGGCGCCAAATGTTGTGGAATAAAAAACGTACTTTCAAATTTACTACTAGGGTTTAAGAGCTTTCGAGCTTTAATGGCTGGTCTCGTGTTTCGTGGCTAAATCTGTCCTCACAAGATGCCTACGTATCTCAACTATTGCTGAGAATCAAGCCAAAAAACGTAGTTCTTGGTGTTGCCCTCGGGGCTATGGCGGCAAGGGCACACCAAGGACGTAGTGACTTGTATGTCCTTATTCGAGGATGAATTTTAAAACGTAGTTCTGAGATGAGGGGTCAGACCCTTTATATAGGCGTTTAGAAGCCTAGTGGATAAGTATTGATTTCCTTGAAGGATAAATCTTATCCTTGACGGTGGATAAGTATTATCACTTTCTTGAAGGATAAGTCTTATCCTTGACGGTGGATAAGTATTATCACTTCCTTGAATGATAAGTCTTACCCTTAACGGTGGATAACGATTAACTTTATATCCTTTCTTGTAGAAGTTGTTTCCATATCATAACAGACTTGTATTGAAACAAGCCCAATTGTATTAAAATAAGTCTGTAATGGACGTCTCCTAATACATGTTGTACTTCTAGCCCAAATATTAATTACGAAATTAATATTTAATTAGAGTTTTGGGCCTTATTAATGGGCCTTATTTATGGACCAGCTAGGTTTCATTAATGCAATATTAAATATGTTTTAGCGTTATTTTTAACCCATGTCATATCACTATTACACTAACTACTTTCCTCAACTATCTCAAATCTATTATTAAATATTGATAGATCTCACCACTTTACTCATTTTTTAAATTTTTTCTTGATCTCAGTATTCATCCCCAATATATAAAATTCGGTGGGAACGGAGGGAGTATATTTTATATCGCTAGATGGTATACTTTACAGCATCAACTCCATATACAACTAAAAAGTGTAAAAGAGTAACCAGTACTCCTTAAGATTCCCACCAACTTGACAGCTATGTGACCTGCTAACCTAACTTATTGATATATGATACTTGTGAAAGTGAAAGTTTTATGGTGCTTTGTTCTATTTGAACTACGTCACTACGCAGTCCAGAACAGGATAAAAAACAGACCCAATTTCCTTTAATTTTTTTAGGGGAACCGGAACAAATTCTCGCCCTTTTTATACAACAATGTTTGAGATTCCAGTTTTCTTTAGGTTTATTCTAAAAAATGATACCTAGTACGGTAAATTTTAATTTGTGATGTTTATATGTATACACGATAACACGAAAATTTTAATCTACGAGAGATCACCAGTTATAGCTTCTAACCTATGCAGCTATTGTAAGCAACATACAATGACCATATAACATTGGTTATTGATAGGTGATGGCTGATAAATTATCTGTTCGTCAAAATTATTTGCGAATTGAAAATTTTCTAAAATTAAAAAAAATTAAGCATGCATAGGGAAGCCATTATTGATAGATTCACATGCATGATGCAACAGTGCAAGTTGCACAGAATAACAAAACTTTCTAGCCTCTTATTCACTGTTCCTGTACTGTACCACTGTACTCTGCACTGCAGTCTTTATGCCCCTACCAACATAAACAGCCAAAACATGCATAGCCATAGATACTCCATATTTACTACTATTCAACTACCTAAGTTAAAAAAAAGTTTTTGGTCTGAAAAAGAGAGAGATTTTAATTTATACCGACTACCAAACACAGTAACGTATTCATCTTATTCGTAACAAGATCCAGAAATTTATAAGTTTCGATAAAAGAAGCGAAAAAGATATTGCAAACGAGGTTAATATCGTTAGATCAAGAAGACATCGATAATGGAATTTAGTGCTACTCAATATGTATTCTCCGAGTACTCGGTCCAGTAATCCGAGTTTTAGAACTCCGGAAACTGGACTAGCATTTTAAATAGATCATTTCTTTTTCTGAAATTTAAGTCAGGGTTAGGTTTCACAAGTTTTCTGTACAAGTGATAATTGATAGGGTTCAATTATTTTTGTTCTGGTTACGTTTTCTCCTGTCCATACGATTGTTTCAAGTATATTTCCAATGACAGAAAAGTACTAGTCGTTCAGGACTCTTCGGTGATGTTATTTGTCGGGCTCAGTTTGTACATACACTCCCCCTCTATCTTAATTTAGTTCGTACTAACCGCTAATAACATCTCCAACGAGCTTGGCTAAAATGATTGGTTAAAATAATATAAAATAATGATTGTTTAAAATTTGTTGAATCTGTAAGGTGTTGTGCTCCAATGATATTAGCTATAACGGTTGACTATATTTTATTATTATTTTAGAAAATAATTTTTAATAAAAATTAAAATTTGATTAATTAATATAAACACTAAAATTGATGTTTAAAATCTGGTCGTATTATTTACAATTTTAAGATTAAAAATTCATTAAATTATTGTACATGAATATACTTGTAAAATTACAATTCCAACAAGATTAGTTAAAATTATATTTTGCAAATTGAAAAAATAGATTAACTTAGATGTAAAGCATATGACAGTCTTTGTTTACTGCCAGCTTCACACATAACTGTCAAAAAATGCACAGAGGTTAAATGAAAGCAAGCAAAAACTGACGTGGTCTTCACTGTAGATCTGTAGTGCTTCTCTAAATTTGGCCAATGAAACCTGGTTGGCTATAGTTTTTGCCAAGGGGATTGAATGGTGGGAGGGGTTCTTTTTTGTATGGTTATGTATAACTAGCTTTATAGCCCGTGCGAGACACGAGCATGCTCTAGACTCACATGTTACTAAAGTGTGTACATATTGTATTGTAAGATGCAATTTCTTCCATTTTGTACATGGACTTGTCATGCTAATGAATAACATTAGCTAGTGATATACCTTGAAAATGTTTTAAAGTTTTGAATTCTACAGTTGATGTCACTAAGTACAAACATTTATTGGTTTGGCAAGATGCAGTTAGTGATAAACGGCAAGTTTATGCATATATTGTTTAAATACTACTATTAAAATTATGTTTTTAGTCCTACATACGGGCATGCTCTATATACGAATATATTTATTATTCTTTTTTCAAAATATATTATACACCTAAACCTTAAATGTTCGTTAAATCAATTATATGATAGTTAATATTGATATCAGTATTGTTGTGAAGTTAATGATCCCCTAATTTGTTGAAGTGTTATGCTTATATATATATAAATTTGATAATTGTAGTCTCTATCCGAGTTTAAGCTTAATAACAGATATATTGAATTCAATAATTGTACAATTGTGGATATACTTTATTTTATAAAACTATTACTTGTATATCTTAAAAAGTTGGTAAATTGATTCGTGATAAGTTACTCGCTTTACCTTATAATTGCCACTTGACACAAATAATTTAACATTTAATACTTTTAATATTTTATCATAAATATTTGAAAATTTTAAACCGATATTAGTTTATATTTGATTTAGTCATACGATGACAACCTCAACTTTCTTGTAAAAGCCTCCTACAATTTTTTTTTAATAGTATACAAAGAAAAAAATATTTTCAAGTTTTCAGGTTATATATTTTGGTTCAATACTTTATATATTGGTTTGTCAAGATCCAGTTAGCGATACATGACAAGTTTATGCAGATATTGTTTAAACATTGTCATTAGAATTATGTTTTTAGTCATACGTATGGGCATGCTCTAGATACGAATATATTTTTTATTCCTTTTTTTCAAAATATATCGTATATGTAAATGTTAAATGTGCGATAAATCAATTATATGATAGTTAATATTGACATCAGTATTGTTATGAAGTAAACGATCTGCTTTATTGAAGTGTTATGCTTATATAAATAAACATTTGATAATTGTAATCTCCATCCGAGTTTTAAACTTAATAGCAAACTATTACTTATATCTCTCAAAAAGTCAGTAAATTGATTCTTAATAAGTTACTCGCTTTACCTTACAATTACCACTTGACACAAATAATTTAATATTTTAAAATAAATATTCGAAAATTTTAAACAAATATTAGTTTATATTTGATTTAGTCATACGATGACAACCTCAACTTTATTCTAAAATTCTGCTACAAAAACTTTTTGATTAGTACACAAAGAGAAAAATCTTTTTCAGTTTTCAGGTTCAGTACTTTATAGACTAATAGTGTAATTTTCGAAAATAATCACCATATAAATTTTATTTATTGAAGACGAAAATTTAAAAAATGGATATGCAATTATAAGTTGTTAATGTCTAATAATGAAAAAGATTTAAATGTAAAATAATAGATAAAAATTCGTTTTATGCTTATTACATATGATAATATAATTAGAAAGGAGTAAATATGTTGATAGTTTTAAATTTTAAATTAAATATTAAAGAAAAATATAGCAAGTGATATTTGGTTGACATTAAAAAATTTCAATATTGTACTAGTAGCAGATGTTAATATCGAATTTGTATTATAAAGATTATTGGTACTACTCTCAAAAAATATTAAGAAACGTAGAACAAGTGATTTTCGTGAATATGAGGTTAATGATTTTTAAGTTGTTATTCAAGTGTTGGGATGGTGTAGTGGATACATATGTACACATTTGTCATACCTTGATCCTAGGTTCAATTACCATCAAGAACAAATTTTTTATCATTAATATAAGAGGGGTAATTTAGTAATTTCAAGATGATTAAATTGTCTCACTAAACACCCTAGTTGCTCTATTAGTTCACCCTAAAATTTTTAAGAATAAATACTCAATTATAATGCATATAAGTCTAAATAGTAAAAAAAAATTTAGTTCGTACTAGTTTATAAATTTCATCATAAATTTTGTAAATATAAAATAAAATCAATCTTAATCATTTCGTAATTTATAAATTTTTTGATTCGATTGTAATTATTAACTTAATTTTTATTCATATCAAGACATCAACTAAGGCAACGAAGCATAGAATCGGGACATCAATCTGACTTACAAATAGTAGATAATTAGGGACATTATTAATAAATGAAAGATTCGTAAATAATGTGAGAATATTCCGAAGCATAAGAGGTACCGGCAATTAGGTTTACAGTTTTCACTTCAGTTCAGTATATGCCATTAGTCCTTCAGATATTTTAAGACCACGCAGTGACAGAGGTCACATGGTGTATTTATTTACGATAAGACTTAAGAGTACCGATAATTTAAAAAGTATTTTAAAATTATACTTCTTCATTTCTATTTATTTACTTTTTAGTTAGTCACGGAAATTTAAAAAAAAATATTATAGTTGAGAAAATAATAAAAATAAATAAAGTAGTAAGATCTATCACTATTTAATGTATAAAATGTTAGTACGATTGAAGAAATAGTGAATGTAGTTTGTTTCTCTTTTTTTTTTTGGTAAACAAAAGTAGTTAAGTCTTAGAGTATAAAACTTGACAACTTTTGAATGTTAAAAGATTGAGGGAGTGTTTTAAATTATGTTGACTTTAAAGCTGGTAAGTACCGTCTCTGTCTCCTTCATTTTTATACCGTTTCTATTTTGGAATATCACTCTCATTTTTATACATTTTAAAAATAGTAATTTGTAATAATATAAAACACTATCACACTCATTACTTTTCTTCACTATCTCTATTTTATAATAGGTAATATAAAATACTATTACACCCACTACTTTACTCCACTATCTTAAATCTATTATTAAATATTGATGGGTGCCAACATATTACCCACTTTTCATTTAACTTTCTTCATTTTTTATACAGTTTCTTGGTCTCCGTGTTCACCCCCAATATATATACAACTCCATGGGACTGAGGGAGTAATAATTTTTGCTCAAAGTTCTTTGTATACTTTTTTCGATATAAATATCTTTTGATATTGTTGTATTTTAATTACTCCCTCCGTCCTATTTTATGTAAACTACTTGTTTTTTCATGCATTTTAATATATTTGAAAAAGATAATTATATATAAATAGTATTTTTTTTTTGATTTTTTTATATAAAAATATAAATTTTATATTTTTATAAAAAAAAAAAAATCAAAAAAAAACATTATTTATAAATAGGTTTTCGGAGCACATTGAAATGCTTGGAAAAATGGGACGGAGACACTATAATCATACTACATGGTGTGCCCTGTGCCCTAATGAAGCATGCTTTATGAACAAGTACATAAGATAAATATGGTGGACCACTGAACAGTGATCAGATATAATATAATAATAGTAATATATTAGTATTTGATGTTAATTATAAATTCTGGTGGACTTTGTCGTTTTTCTATGTTTTTATTTCCTGCAACTGTAGTATAGTAATAATTTTATTTTTATATTATATCATCATCATTTGTTAAAGTCTTATAAACATTTAGATCTTCAGCAGACAAACCATCAGTGATTATTGTCTTCTCCCATCTCTCTCTCTCTCTCTCTCTCTCTCACTCTCTCTCTCTCGTATCTCCCAGGGGCTAAAACTCTCCTGAAGTAGGTAAGGTCTAGGTGTTGTAGTTTTGCAGAAATGTATGCTGAAACTGGACTTGTTTTCCCTCACTACCAGAGTTTTGCTCTTGATATCCAACCACTTGATGACTTCTGGCACTCTCACAAACTCCATCATTCAGTGGTAAATTTCTTCACTTTTTTCCTTTTGTTTGTTGTAAATTTCTTCACTTTTCTTTGTGTGTTTTGTGTATTTTTGCTTTATTAGGCCATTGTTTATAAATTTATTGTGAGTAATTTTGGTGACAAAGTTGAATGGTTAATTCATGGTTTACCTGTCATAGCATAACTGAATATATGGAATTCTTTTGAGTTTTTGGACCATCCTTATTGTTATAGTTTCAATTTGGTTTGTAAATTTAAAGATTACTACACAAATTAAACATATCCTTGCGTTCGAAATGCAAGGCTCGGAGAGAGTAAGATATATTTGATTTGCGTATTAGTACGGTCTGGAGAGGGTAAAATACATTATCGTAACTTATAATAAAGAGGTCGGCTTGGCCGCTTTGACGAAGTCACATTTTAGTTATTGTCTTTAATTGTAAAAGCACTTTTTTGTCAAATTGAGGCTATTTTAGATTTTCGTCACCAGTCATTCTAATTTTATTTGCTAAACATAATGAATGCATGATGTTCATATCATAGAATGGTTGCGGGCTTTAAGAGCAAGTTCAATGCAATGCCAAACTTTGTGTCATTGCTATAAAAATATCAACTCCAAAGGAGTTGCATATTTGGATGCAAATATGCATAAATATATACTTGGGGCCAAAATATAAACATCATCAATGAACCATTAATGTAATACAAGTTGATGTACTTTATATGAAATTTAGGTGAGTTGGACAAAAAGTTATTTAAATATAGAAATATTTGGTTGCGAAATGCAACTAGCGTTGAAGTGCATCTTATTTTTTAGCATCAAAATTCACTTTTTGGTGCCATTTTATAGAAATGACTATAGTCATTTTGCATCGGACTTGCTCTTGTATCTCTGTTCTTTTCAAGAAAGGAGATACTATCTGTTTCTTTTCTTAAAGGACTTTACTTTGATCTCTATTTTTGTTAATTATCTGATGTCAACTTGTAGTTGAGGATTCACTTTTTACAGCACTAGCCAGATATATAAAATATGAAAAGGCTAAACAAAAGCTAAAGTAGAGTTACCCAATTGAATTGTATTATTCCATGGCTGCTATAATTGGACTGGTGGAATACTTCTGAAAACAGGATGGAACCTTTAAAAAAGGGTTAGCATCAAATTTTTCTCTTGTTGAAAAGTGGGTTCTTTGTGTACAATTGTGCACTTCCAACTTATGGCTGACTTTTGGTTGCTTGAAAGGTTTGAAAACCCAAAAAAATGTGATATGCAACTAGTTGGGCTAGGGGTGTTCATAGGTTTAGAACTAAGGATTTGGTCTAGTTGTAGAGCCAGAGCCAATAAAAATGAAACTCTGGTTCTATAAAGCCAAGGGTTCTCCAATTAAGTAAGAGCCAACTTTCCAATTTTTTTTTTTAAATTTATTGATATATATAAAAAAAGTTCCATTTTTTTTTTCTAATTAAACTATGTACTACGCATTGAGATTTTAGAGAAATAGAAACTTGATGAAGTATCATAGCTTAAGCTAGGAAATGTTTCGAGTTTGATTTATGTTACTCACAGTATTCTCGATATTTAATCTGGACACAAAGTTGATTATTGCCTCAAATGACAGACTCATACTCATCCGTTTTTGGGGATTTCATGTGATGGAGGGTGTTAACTTGAACCTAAACTCCTCCCCCTCCTCTCAATATACTGTACAATTTGAACACTAGAGTTGATTATTAACACAAATGATTGGTTCCTTGTGATCCATTTCTCAATCCAGAAACGGTTTTCAAGTGAGGGAGTAGTCATAAAGATAATATTAAGCATTTGTCCTAACATTTTGAGATTTTAGGATAAGTCAACATAATTTATGCTTTTTGCTCAATGTTTTTAGTGATTTTCTAGTTACTTGTTTATTGCAGTTTTTTAGTTCTCTTGAAGGAGTTGGGCTAGATGTTTGACTTAGAAGACATGTTTTCACTAGTTACTTTAGTAATAGGTGAAATAAGAACTTTGAAAACTCTTTTGGCGCTTAGATTGCTTCCTTGGGAACAATTGACACGGCTTCATGTGCAATTTTACATTGAACTTAATTATTTCTTCTTAAATGATGTTGCACATATAGGATTCCCCAAAACCTTTAGCTAAGCATCAACTACAAACCGTTATACTAGACTTTTTTCTTTTTGTTGTTTTTTCAATGTTTATAATACTTGTTGATTTAATTTTCCAATATTGGCAAACAAATTCAGCCCTCCGCCATACTGGAATACGACCTTGGGGCAGAAGGGGATCTTTTCGAAGCACCGAAACCAGTCATTGAGGAAGCAATGGTAGCCATTGACCCCATGATAGCTGCCATATCAATGATTTCAACGGCAGAAGATGTTGATATTGAATTGATGCAGAATGAGCAACTGCTGAGTGAGATTTTCTGTGAATTTAAGAAGGATCTATTGGCAAATGAAGCTACTGGAACATCACTGTCTGAGGTCCTGCAAATCCAGATTCCTGTGGTAACAGTAGAAAATCCTACTAGAGAGGAAAAAGTGCTTCCACAGATCAACATACCTAAAAGTGCTAGTTCAGAGTGTCTAAACTCAACGGGATGGATACACGGGAATTCAGTAAGAGACAACTATCTTGAGTTTCCAGGAATGGACTTTGGTGCTATTTATGGGATGCGAAGGTCATGTAGTGAAGGCGACATTAAGGTCATCTTTATTTACTGTATCATATTTGTCTATCCCTCTAAAGTCAGTTCTGTTAAAATAACAAAGCTTCTGTAATATGCCTCTTTCTATGTAATAAGCTTTTCTTGGACCATTCTGAGTTCTAGGTGCTCGTGATTTTTAACCCTTAAAAACATTCATCAATTCAGTTCTACTCATCTTTTAATTAAAGCAGTTAACGTAGCAACGAGCCAACGATCAAGTATGACTTACAAAAAAATAGTAATTTCTGTTGTTGAGATATATCTTCACTTTCACTTCCCTTGTTTCTACATGAACGAGTTCTCTTGTACTCTGTCTTCTTATGAAGCACTATAACTTAATATCTGGCGTAGATACTTGAATGTTGCTTTTACGGTGGAGTCTACAAACTAAGAAATGTTTAGATGTCTCTGGTCATTCAGCAGGATAGGGCTTGGTCATTGATAGTGAGTTTTTATGACAGACTCTTGGCAATGGAAGTGTGAGCATCATCCAGTCACCAATTGGACAACCTCAGATATTGGGAAAATCATCCAGTGAAATCCGCAAGGAGAAGCTGTCTAGATACAGGACTAAGAAGGCAAAACGGAACTTTGGTAGGAAAATCAAGGTAATCAATAATTCAATATACATTTTATGAGTCTTTTTTAACAACCTTATTATTTTGTTTGAAAACAAATAGCATGTTTCTCCCTATGTTAACCGGACTCTGTAGTTCACCTCGAGTACCTGTATCGGACACTAGACACACGGACATGGGCGCGGACACTTAATATTTTAATTATCAATACATTTCTAAGTCTAACACTTGGACATATTTTCATGTCGGATCTTTCAATCAAGTCTGGTCAACATAGGTTTTTCCTTTATTCTCTGTGCGAGGATTTGTTTTTTTGTTGCCCAGCAAGCCATGCATCCATGACATCTATGAATCATGATGTTGGTCCATTGAGTCTTGTAAAATATATTTAGATGCTTAGCTAAGTATGTCGAAATTATTGAAACTCCTATCGTACTGTGAATTTTTTAAAGTTATACCAATCTAAGCAACTTGATCTCCTATCATTAAACAAGGTCTTAAAAGTGTAAAAGGGGTTTGTAGCGTTTACTCCCTTGTAATTCTAGGGCGAAATGGATGTTGTACTGTGAATTTTTTAACTTATACCAATTTACGCAACTTGATCTCCTATCGTTAAACAAGGTCTTAAAAGTGTGAAAGGGCTTTGTAGCTTTTACTTGCTTGTATTGCTAGGGCAAAGTGGATGTTTGAGATGAATCCATAAGTTTCACTTGAATTCAGTACTCTACAATCGTTGATGCAGTCAGTCGTGGTTATTAATACATAATTGTATAATATCTGTCTATCTATCTTTCCTTCGTCGTATATTTCTCTATACGTATTATCTACAAACGTCCTGCCCAAACAATTCATGCAGTGTTTTGCTTCAGTATGCTTGCAGGAAGGCTTTAGCCGACAGTCAGCCAAGGGTCCGCGGAAGGTTTGCAAAGACAGACGATTCTGACATTTCCAAGAAGTAAAAACGTTAGAGTCCTATCCGTAAGAAGAAATCTCAGGAGCTAGCGTGATGAGGTAATGTAAGCGATCCATGGTACTGAAAGCCTGGTATGAACTAGGATACACCATCAGCCAGTATTACCTAATAAGCCAGTACAACATCTGTAAATAAGCTGGTCTCTTTTTTGCTTTCGATAATATCCTCTGTAGATCCCGTGTTCAAATTAGCCGATTTCCTTTAGTTAAATAATGTTTCCTCTGTAGATCCAGTTATGAATTAGCAGCACTGTAAATAAGTACCTGTTGAAATAAATTAAACTGAAAGATCGTTGTACAAGTATATCGAATGAGTACTGCAGTGTTCTTGGACGGGAAAAATAGTTATGAATATGCAGTGATGTTAAATAGCAAGTGTTGGTTCAGGTCCGACATAGCACCTGTTGCGCCATAAATCTTTACAGTCCTCAGTGTCTAGCACCTCTTATTTGTGCGCAAATTCTTGCCTCAGTTTTTCTTACAGATTCAATTGACACAGTCTGCAGTTTCCAATTTCCACTACATCTAATAATCTTTCTAGATGGTGTTTTTTTCAGTACTTGCGTAGAATTTGACTCGACATTCTTTCATGTTTGCAATTGAGACTAGTAGATGGTCGGAGAAATTCTGTATAGCTTCCATGTTCATTTTCTAGGCGTTTTCTGGTCCTAAATCCGCTAATTAAACCCTCCTAGTTTTACATTGATTTTTCTAGAACTTTCCCACTTGATCAACTAGCTAAACAAGCAGCTAATAAGCTGGAACGAATTTATAGTCAAAAAAGGGTGATTCGGTCTAATTTAATTACGATTATGGTATATCAAAGTTGTTAGTTCTTTACGTTACAAAAAAGAGTTGTTAGTTCTTTTGAACCCACCTGTGAGATGGATTGTAAATTTGTAACTAGCCTAAAAACCCGTGCGAAGCACGGGCCTGCTTATTTACTGAAATAATTTTTCGCACAAAAATGTATATATATCGAAACAATTTTGTAATTAAAATTAATTTTGAATTTATCTTATATTTGTATAAATTTTTTTTAATATTTAATAAGATTTCACAAAATTTGGAAAAAAAATCTATAAAATAAAGATCAAATTATTATTTTCATTTGACAAAATATTAATTTAGTTTTAAATGTCGTGAAATGCATTTTATCAAATTCAACAATTAAATATAATCTAAATGATTATTTTAGTATAGTTGTTCATATATGATATGGATGTATCTAAACTAATGTGTTTTTAACGAAATGACAATATACTTGTAAATAAAATATAAAGTTGGTCAGGTACGTAAGACTACACACCGTGATCACATCTTAAAATCTTTTAGTCTAAAGTTCGTATATAACATTAGTGTATGTAAATTAATATGATAACGTAACTGTGCCAAACCCAAGGCTTTGGGACTTGTTCATAGTGAGTATTATTGATATTAAGAACAAATAGAAACAATGTAAAATTTGAAACACGGTCGAACTATTGTTCTTGTTGCAATTATAATCAGGTTTACCGGAGTTTTCTATGTTGGAGAAAGTATAATTTGTAAATAGGTATTTTGCCTTAGTAGTTGTTGTTTGTTTTTCAGCGATCAATTGATTTGGTTTTTTTTATTTTTTTGCAGTCTAGAATATAAATCGTTAAATGCACACAATGTTGTTGTAATATAATCGAACACATGTGAATGAGATAGAGGATTTTAAAAAGAAGCTGAAGGTTGGTGCATCTTTGCACACTCTCACAAGACAAATATTTTGGGAGATGAGCACCTATTGTAATATGGAGTATTCATATCACGTGTTTATTTTTTTAACTTGGGAACTGATTTCGCACTTCTCTCTTGTGTCCATCACTGTATTAAATTATATGAACACACTTAGTACTTTAATAATATGTTTGGAATGTCGTTTTACAGTTACAAATTTTAATCCAATTTTTTTTATAAATGATCATCGTGTACTAATAATAATGTATTTTAACTTGACTATATATATGTATTTTATGTAATTAATTAAGCGTTAATAATATCGAATTCAAAATTCAAATCTCATTTCGATTAATTTAATATATATACATATATATTGGCGACCGGAACGCCCTTAAATTCATATATATATATATATATATATATATATATATTGAAATCGTAGATCCAACCATATATTTGAAAAAAGATTACATAATTGTTTTTGAGTATATTAACTTATGTACAAATTGGCATGGTTAATGATGCAATTTATAATTTATAGGATATAAAATTTGAGTCTTTGTCTACTTGATACAAATAAATATTATTTACAATATAAAAGTAATTCTATTATTTTTGGGTCAATTTTAGAACAAGTTGTTTTCGTGCTTATTTATTTATGTTTTTTTTTATATGTTATTATTTAAGAGATAATTGAAATAGAGTCCAAAATTTAAATCTCATATATATTAATTTGATTAAATATTTTTCGATCCAAACTCCTTTAAATTCACATTGTGTTTTTTTTAAATCGTAGATGCAATCATACAAACGAAACAGTAGTTACGTAAAAATTGTTAAATGTATTAATTAAGTTACTTACAAATTACAAATTAGTGCATAGATGATGCAAATTGTAATTTATATATAAAAAATATGAACCACTATCTATGTATAGTTGCATGGTTACATTTGCAAAAAACAAAATATGTTATAGATGAAAACATTCGTCTACTATTTTTAAAAACATTTAAAAGAAATTAAAACATTCGGCTATATATGTATTATTTCGACCGAAACGTTCTTAAATTCAAATTATTTTTCTTAAAAAAATTGTAAGTTCAATCATATAGATGAAAAGATGACGTAATAATTATCGAGTATATTAATTTATGAAAAAATTTATATGATAGACGACGCAATTTGTAATCTAATACGATATAAAGTTAAAACCGTTATATATTTAATGCAAATAAATAAAATTTATAATATTAAAATAATCTTATTTTCTACGGGTGAAATTTATAATATTTTGTGTAATTTGTTATTTTTGTACGATCTTTTCTTTTAGTACCGTTAGATTTACAAAAAAAATATGAAAAATATTTATGTAAATCATTTGTGTAGATAGATTCCCTATCTTGCGAAGTAAATTACAAAATTGTCGGTATATAACATAGGCGATGCAGTCTTAACATTGTCAGATATAAACGTAGGGCCGAGACTTATTACAAAATCTATTAATATTATTTAAAAGTCATCCATGCGGCGTCTCACTCAATTTTTTTACTTTTAAAATTTTATAAAAATTTTATACTCTAATCTTATATGTTATCTATAATCTTATTATTATGTAGAAATTATACGTTATCTATAATCTTATACTCTTTTAAAATTTTATTTTTTATATCAATCATTTAAAATAAAAGAAAGAGAATCGTAGAGTATGCTCAATCCATTAAAATATTTTTGGTAATTATATACAATGCAATATTTTATAAATAATATAAACCAACATTTTATTTATTTAAAAATAAAAAATTATAAAAAAGAAGATGAGAGAAGAAGAGAAATTAACATTAATAAGATTTTAAAGAAAACTTAAAACAAAATGTACTATGCTACTTATGCATGAGCTTGATTAGAGAAGATTAATGGTTCAATTTACTACACTAACATAATCTTATCTACTATTTGCATAAATATAAAAGAGTTGACGTTTTTGTAATTTTTTAGCATGTAGGGGCAAAATCATAAATTCAAGGTATTAAAATGACATATATCAATAATTTAAATTGATAAAAGAGAATTGTAGATTATGTTCAATTGCTAAAAATATTTATTATAACTATGTATTGTGCAATATTCTAAAAATAATATAAATCAATGTTTATTAACTCAAAAAATAAAAAAATTGGAAGAAGAGGTGGTTTATCTAATAAGAGTTTGAATATAAACTCAAAACAAAGTGTAGCACAGTTGGTTATGACATGAGTTTGACATGGATATGTTAAGGGTTCGATTCCCATCATTAACATAATTTCACGATTTTTACATTTTTATTAAAGAATGGTATTTTTGTAATTTTAGAAAATATAAGGGTAAAATCGTAACTTCACAGCCATTAAAATGACAAACTTTGCCCTTTGTTGACTTTTAATATATAGAGAAAGATGTAGATTCGATTATTTATTTATTTAACCACTAAGACAATAATCAACGTCACAATTACAATGTAAATACACCGAAAGTATCTCCAATGAAATTATGTATATTAGATATGTAAATAGTAATTATGTAAAATTTGTTAAATTTGTAAGCTAATATACTCCAATAATATTAAATAAAATGATTGATTATATGCTAAAAATACAAAGAATTGATAATGTTAGAATGATGTGTCACTTTGGGAGCTTATATGTAAAAAAATTTAGAGATCGGTCGTATATAACCGACTACAGTAATTTAGTGTCTCGGACTGGACTTGTCTGTTGATTGGATTTCCTGTTTACGAGCTTTCTCTCCAAGGCCCAACAGGCTACAAAAATGTATCATGCCATTTGATATAACAGGAAGCAAACATATGGAGAAAACAATTAAACTAGTGTCACTGTGTCTGTCAGTCAGTGTTGGTTGTCAGAAAATGAACTGAACTGCAGACCACGATAGCATTCTTCAGGTTACAACAAAATTACAAAACAAACTAAATTGGGTACGATAATCATTTTCAAATATACGACATTTGATGATGTAACATCAATATATATATATATAAATTATATATATATATAAAGGAGGATACGCGGGAGGTGAGGTGGCACCCTAAGATCGTCTCAATCTATTTTTCTAATTTTTTTAGAGGTTTACAATTTTAAATACTAATAAATCAAAAAATATTCTTTAGCATATTAGAAGTAGAATAGGTGTTCGAAGTTATAGAGGAGAAGAATTCGAATTTATAGCGAAGACATATAATTAAAAGTTCTATTTGAAGTAGAATAGCTGTTTGAATTTGTAGAGGGGAAGAGTTCAAATATAAAAGAAGTTCTTGCAAAGTTCTATATTTGAAGTATAATAGGTGTTTCGATTTATAGAGGAGAAAAGTTCGGATATAAAATTACTTGCAATTAAAAGTTCTATTGGAAGTAGAATAAGCGTTTGTAATACATAACTAAAAGTTCTATTTGAAGTAGAATATGTAAAGTTATATAGGTGTTTTTTCGACGAAAGAGTGTCTCATTACAAAAGAGTATGATAACATAAAAATTAATATATAAGACAAATATATATTCAATATATTAAATTTGAGATTTTGATATTAAAAAGGAAAACGTGTTTCACGGGAGGACGGCTTATTAACGAGGACCGAGTAATTTTCGTAAGTTATTTGATAGAAATTTTAAAAAAATTATTACGCCGCCGCGAAGCGCGGCTTTTTCAACTAGTTATATAATATATTTTAAATGATATTATTGATGTACATTCACGATTCATTTATATTCTAATGTTTTAATTAATTTTCATTTCACAATATTTGTTCACTTTTGAATTTTGTGATGATTAATATTCTTTTCGTCTCTCTCATTTCTTTACAAATGAGTTGCACGGATTTTAAGAAAAAAAATGTAAAATAGTGGAGAAAAGAAAAGAAAATGAGTAAAGTTACGGGATTTATCAATATTTAATGTATAAATTGAGTAAATATAGTTTATTTTAATATTATAAAACTTTACTAGTTTCGAAAACTTTTGAAAAGTAAAAAATTGAGAGGGAAGAAATGAATGAGATGGTATATTTTAAAGGGTCCCGTTAACTACATGGTTAAAAAATTTATTTTTTACCTATAATCATTAATACACTTATATTTATTTTTATAATTACATTTCTTATTTTGATTTATTTACATAATACAATTGATCTTTACAAATTTCAGAAAATTATCATTTCTTATCTATATTAGAGCATCTCCAACGGTGTTGGCTAAAATCGTTAGCTAAAATAATATAAAATACTGATTATGTAAAATTTGTTGAACCTGTAAGATATTGTGTTCCAATGGAGTTGGCTATACTAGTTGGCTATATTTTAAAAATAGAATGTTATTATTATTTCAAGTTGTTAAAAATAGAATATATGATTTGAATATGGTAATAATTGATGTGAAGTTTACTACAGGTGCATAGGGGTTCAACAAAAATAGCCAACATGGAGAGGTTGGCTAAAATTTTAACTAACAGTTTTATCCCATTGGAGGGGTTTTTTTTACAAATTATCTAAAATTTTTAATTATGGCAATCTACCTATAATTTTAGCTAAGGGTTCTTTACCATTGGAGATGCTCTTATGGGCCAACATGGCTTTCTATGCCATTAAAAGGTATTTTATGTTACCACCTCAACCATCATGCTAGGAGCCCATTTGATAAAATTTTGAAGTTCATTTACCCCATACTTAAATAACTCTTAATATGTGTATGTTATTTAAACTTTATTTTAAAACTCATCCATACTTAAAATGTATATGTTATTTAAATTTTATTTTAAATAACTCTTAATATGTGTATGCTATTTGGGTAAAATTTACTGAATCTGTAAGGCGTTGTACTCCAATGAGTTGATTATAATGGTTGGATATATTTTGAAAATAGTATATTTATAATTTTAAACAATACTTTTTCATTGAAAAATAATTTATACCTCATTTTGATAAGATTTTGAAGCTCATTTATCCCATACTTAAATAACTCTTAATATGTGTATGTTATTTAAACTTTATTTTAAAACTCATCCATCCATCCGGTATATCTATACTATATTATTAAAGACGAAACATTAAAAGTTTTGGTCGGTCGGTCAGTCGGTCGGTCGGTATTTGGGCCGATTCACGGGCCTATCTATAACCAATTTATTAATAATCAATTACCTTTTTCAGTACATTACCTATTTTATATTATTTTTAAACTAAACCAACTCATCTTCTAAAAATAAAACGGGCAACATATATATAATATGGTAATATTATTATATATTTATAAACGGTTACCTTTTTCAGCTAAAACAAATTATTTTTATATTTTTAAATAAAACAACTCATCTTCTAAATACACATATATGGAAACCAATTTATTAATAACCAATTACCTTTTTCAGCTAAAACATATTACCTATTTCATATATCTATTTAACTAAAACAAATCATTTTCTAAAAATAAGACGGGTAACATATATATAAAATGGTAATATTATTATATATTTATAACCGACAGCTAAAACACATTATTTATTTTATATTTTCTAACTAAAACAACTTATCTTCTAAATATAATACATGCAAAATAAATATACAATGGTAATATTGTTTTATATAAATATTAATAAATAACTATTTATTCTTTTCAGCTAAAACACATTACCTCTTTTATATTTTCTAACTTAAACAACTAATTTTCTAAAAATAATGCAGACGACATATATAAAAAAAAGTAATATAATTTATATAATTGTGAATAAGTAACTAATTGTCTTTTTAAGAATATTACCTGTTTTATATTTTTTAACTGAAACAACTCATGTTCAAATTAAAAATAACACGGCAAAAGACAGATATATTGGTAATATTATTATATTAAACTTATGAAATTCATGTTTATTATAATTTTTTTAACATTCAATTTAAACGAGATAATTAATGAAAATAAAAGTAATAGTATATTCAAATAAACTCGGTATATTGCACGAGCACATATTTTGATATTTACATTTGAGTCCCTTTTTAGATTTTTAAGAGTAAAAAAATACGAATCATTAGATCTGTTATTTTAAAATATTTTATATTTTAATATCTAAAATATTACTACAGATTACGTCAAGAATATATTAAATTTAGATATTAAATTGTTAGATTTATAAATCCGGTATATATATATTAGAATTTTATCAAATTATATATAATAACTAAAATCTAAATAAAAAATAAGAAAATATTAAAGAAGACCGTGCGTCGCACGGGATATAAGCTAGTATTATATTATATTACATATATTAAAGGCCAACAAACCCTTTTAAGACTATTTAGTAATTTACTAATTCGCTCTTTCATCATATTAATATTAAAAAAATGAATTATATTCACATCTCCTACACCAAACAAATTTTGAGAACCATTTTATGAATCATTGGAGCATCTCCAATAGAGTTAGTTAAAATGGTTGGCTAAAATAATATAAAGTAATATTTGGGTAAAATTTACTGAATCTGTAAGACGTTATACTCCAATGGGTTGATTATAATGGTTGGATATATTTTGAAAATATACTTTTTTTATTGAAAAATAATTTTTATATATTAATATCAATGCTAGAGGTGCCGAAATTGGGTACAAGATAATGTGGAGTTGCTAATATGTCAATTTGAAATATTTTAATTTGTGAAAATGATGTAAATGACATTATACATTTATTTATAAATAATCAAATAATGAAACATGTCATTTTATATCTATTTTTATATCCAATTTAATACCTCTAGCATTATTTTTAATACTAACACTAGCTAATTTTTGTGTTGCCTCCATAATTTTTAATTTCACAAAAAAAAAATATTAAAAAGGATATTGAAAATTTTGGTCGGTGCAAATCAAAGCTGCAGCTGAAAAAAAAAAGAAAGAAAAAAGCAAGGGAGAGAAAATGTAGGTATAGAAAGTCTCTACATATCTGTAAGACTTGGCCAAATATGGTCAACCATATCTTGATGGCTATAATTTTGAACAACAACAGTCAGTGGTTGGAGTGACCATATTCACAGAGGTTGGCTATAAATCACACTGTTTAGTTGTCAGTTGTACTTTTAACCTAAGGGTAAAGTAAGGTTGCAGATGCTCTTAACTACATACACCAATAACTCATTGTTATACTATTTTACATTTTTATTTTCATATATATTACATATATATATTATAGGCCAACAAGTCCTTTCCAGACTATTTAGTAATTTACTAATTCACACTTCCATCATATTAATATTAAAAAAATGAATTATATTCACGTCTCTAACCACTACACCAAAGAAATTCTTAGAACTTTTTTATGAATCATTAACTACATACACCAAGAACTCATTTATTATAATGTTTTATATTTTATCGAGTCAAACCCGAGCTGAATTATTCATATTCAAACTTTTTTTGAAATAGGTTCAATTCGAGTTTTCGAGTTACTTGATCTCGGCTAATAAAATTTTCAAATTCAGCTTGATAGTATTCGAGTTGAACTCGAGTTAGCTATTGTTATACTTTTCAATATTTTTATTAATTTATATGTTTTATCGAGTCAAACCTGAGTCGGATTGTTCATATTCAAAAATTTTTAAATAGGTTCAATTCGAGTTTTTGAGTTACTCAATCTCAGCTAATAAGATTTTCGAATTCAGTTTGATAGTATTCGCGATGAGCTCGAGCTTTTGTTATTTAACTACTTTACCGAGCAAAGTTCAAGTTTTAAATTACTCGATTCTTGAGATTCGCGAGACTAATCGAACTTTTAATATTTATTTTTTTTAAGAATTATAAATATATTTCAAAGTAAATATTCAACATTTTACATAATTCATATATTTTATCGAGATGAACCCAACTCGAACCGTTTATATTTAAACTTTTTTTCAAAACAAGTTAAATCGATTCAAGATTTCAAACTTTGTGAGTCAAGTTTCAATGTAAAAATTGGAGGACCAATTAAACTTGAGCTCAAGTTCAAGCTTGACATAATTTTTTTATCGAGTTTGAACTCGAGTCCGGCAGTGTTCGAATCAATTACACCCCCACTCTCACTGCTATTAGGAAAAATATTTTTATAGTCTATAAAAAGATAATTTAAGAGGAAAAAAATTATTGTAGATGAGATTTGGAATTCATATTAGTTATTAGATGAATATTTAGATAAAACACATAGTTAGTTCAAAAATATTTATTAAAAAATAGAATATGGATACTATATTAAAAATAATTTAAAACGTCTCACTGTATTATTTAAGTATGCTACTTAGTAGATGATATATCACAATGAACATGAATACAAACCAAAATTTTAGCTAATTTTAATATGAACTAGAAGAATATTAAATCACTGTCACATGACCACTACCATGCCACCACCACTAACCACGTGAACACCACCACTTACACAATCAAAATTACCATCATCAAAGCAAGTCATTAGAAATTCAACTAAAATTATCAAAATTTAAACATAAATCACTAAAAAATTTGAACGCAAATAACAAGAATATTCCAAATTTGGAATTGTGTAAATGTTCGAAGTTGTTGGTAATAGTGTTGACGGTAGTAGAGTGAGTGAAAATGACATCGATCGGTAAACTTAGATATGTTGAGAGAAGGTTGAATGAATTACTGGAGGTGTGGTCAGGAATGAGACTGGAATTTGCGACAAACATGTTCATAAGTTACTTTCGGAGTGGTGGTCGATTTGGTGACAATAAAAGATTGTAGAGTGATTATGGTTTATTATACACACAATTTCTCTCTCTCGCCCACTCACACGCATTATATATATATATATATATATTTGTGTGTGTGTGTGTATGTCATGAATGATGATGACAAATGGAATGAGATGGTAATAACAGCGGTGTAAAGTAAGTGATGGTGTGTGAGGTCGCCGATAATGAAAGGGGCATAAGAGTGAATATGGGTGATGGTTGAGATGTAAATTAGATTTGAATGTGTGACCATAATTAGTTTTCGCTTCTTATTTATGTAAATTATTTTATTTAACACTTCTTTATATATAAACATGTGAGTCTACTGACTCATGATTAGACTTTTAAATTACATATTTTTTAATCATTCCAAGTTATTTTTTTAAATGGCTAGATGTGATTCTATTGTTACGATCATATATGAAATTCAAGTAAGAAATTTGAGTTATTGTCAATGTCCATAAAAAATACCACATTAACGACGTATAGTATTTCAAAAATTATAAATCGTCTATATATAATAAAATCAAAACAACAACTTTTTATGAATTTAAATGATACATGTGCTTTGCACGGACTATCATGCTAGTTGTTATTAAATACTTAAACATAGTACTTAGAGCTATGGTTAACAACGAATGAAAGTATCTAATAGGCCGATCAATCATATACGTTGAAATGATATACAGCATTTTTGATTGCTAGATTACCGGCTGATTTATCTATCAAGTAAAGATGTGAACCGACCATTTTTTTAGGGTCAACTAACTAAAAGATACGTTAGTTATACTAAAACGGTGTTGGTTTTTTATTTCTCTTATTCGAGACAAAAATTATATAATTCTAGTAGGGATTTGATCTCAACGAATGTCAACCATCTGCCACTATATTTAATTGCGAAAGATGATTGTTAAAATAGTGACTCCCGTTATGTTTTATTACGGTAGTGATTGCTCCCGCTATATTTTACTAGCTTATAGCCCGTGCGATGCACGGTTACTTAAATTTTATTTATAATTATATTTTTATTACCCATGCAACACACAATTGTTTTTTTAATATTTATAATTATATTTATTTATGAATATTTTAATATTTAAAAATTATTAGTTTACATGATTAAATTATTGTTAAAAAAGATAATTGTAGTTAAAATTTTGATATTTATTATATTTTACACGTTCAATTTAATATTTGTTTATATTGAGTTATCAAAATTAGAGTTGACCAATTTTATAGTCCACATGAAATTCATAAAATAATCTTTAATTTAGTTGTGGTTTAATAGTTCTTTTTCAATTAAAAACTATTCTAAAACTAAAAAGAGAATAAAGTGACGAAATTTAATGTTGAGAATTCTATTCGATTTAGGAAATCTACTTATATGTAGTTTAGATTATTAGAATACCCTTTTTAAGATTAAACGATTTTTATTATTTTGTTATTAAATGAGTTTCCTTATTTAATTATAACTATTTTTATGTTTTGAATTTTTAGAAAATCCAATCCTAATATAATATATTTTAACTTATATCATTTTTAGATAATAACTTATTTTTATATAATATAATCCTGATCATCTATTTTTAAAAATATTGAATCTAGCGGTTGAGAATGTTTTGACGGTATTTATGACCAAACTACCAAGATAATATCATTAATTTTTCTTAATATTTATAATTTTTTAATTTTTTAAATATTTATTGCTAAAATATAATATACTCTTTTTTGTAATATGTTAATGATGCGGGAATTTTGAACTTTTGAGAAAATAAATTATCAATTAAAATATAATTTTTTTTGTAATAGTTTTTCTTTTAAAGTAGTATACCGTGACGATCAAAATTCAATATAAAATTCATTTTTTTATAGTATATCCCATAAATATATATGTTATTATATTAAAGACTAAATAATGAAAGCTTCCTTAGTTTGGTTGCTTTGTTTGATCACTCAATCCGTTGGATCTTTCAAATTAAATTGTTGATAAACGTTAGATATAACAATAAAATTATCATGTAGAATGATCTAAGGTTTGAATCTACCAACAACATATTAAAATTTACAGGTTTTTTTGAAAAATAAGAATTTTTTCATTTTTTTTCTTGCAGACATAGGTTATTTGATAATATTTTTTGTAAAGTACGATTTTTCAGAAAAGTAGTATACTAATTGATTAACAAATTTTTAAAGTTTCGAATTTAATAATTTACAATGTATATAAGTTAAAAAAAATTGACCTCTTTTGTAGTTGAGTCTAAAATTTCAAAATACGATTTTTTTTAATATAAATATAGTCCTGCTAACAATGAAATTAGGTCTCTATGAGTTCTTATAAAATAAAATCACCATTTGCGTATAATTTATTATTTAATAATAAATAATATTTGATTAGTTATGATCTAAAACTTAATAAAATAGGATAAAAAATATGTACAATTTTATAAAATTTTATCCTCGTATTATTATATTCTTTGTTGATTTAAATTTTTCTTAGATTGATTTTAATTTTTGAACATAGATTTCTAAATTTAAAATAGTTAGAAAAAAGTAATTAAATTTGAGTTAAAATAATGATGACATAATAATAATTATTATAATTTAAATACTCACTTTACTAATTTGGGCTTTATATTGTGTTTTAAAAATCAGATTTTGACGATTTTACACCCCACATAAAGATAACTAAATTATTTTTAATTAAAAGATGGTTTAACAATTTTTATCTAACTGAAATTGTCCATGGAAGAGAAAAGAAAGTCACTAATTTTTTTCATTGAGAATTCTATTTAATATAGAAAACTTATTTATCTTTGGTATATTTGATTTAAATTATCAAAATACACTTTTTAGAATTTAAATATAATCCTATTATTAATAAAATACATTTTTTAATATTTGATCTAACGATTTTCATTTATCTAGTTAAGATCTAATGGTCCTTATTGATTTGGTTGTTCAATGACCAAAATTTTGGATAAGATCCATATTATGCTTATTATATATAAGAATTTAATATAATAAAGATATCAAGTATATACTGATAAAATTATCTTACTAACTTTTTTTACTTTTAATGATTCGGTTTTATTTACAGTGTATACAAAATTTTAAAATACATTATTACTTAAAAATTATTAAAAAGAATAAAAATTATGTTATGATTATATAAAATTTTATTCTCATATTATTATATTCTTTATCGATTTGAATTTGTTCTTAATTAATTTTAATACTTTATTGAAAGAAACATAAATTTTTTATATTTAAAAGAATTAGTGGAAAAATAAATAAATTGGTGCTACAATAATAAAAAATATTTATTAAAATTTAGATACTCACTTTACTATTTGGGTTCTATCCTGAGTTTTAGAAATTGAATTTTGACGATTTTACGATTTTACGATCCATGCGAAACTAACGAAATTATCTTTAATTTAATGATGGTTTAATAATTATTATCTAACTTGACCGGTTGACCTACCCATAAACCGAAAAGAAAAGATGGTTAAGAATTTTTACATAAAGAATTCAATTCAATTCAATTCAATATAGAAAACCAATTTATAATTGGTTTAAATTATTAAAGCACATTTCTTAGTATTTAAATATAATCCTACATTTAATCAAATACACATTTTAATATAAGTATTATATTCAAAATTATCGTTTATTAATATGAAACCCTCAATATTTTAATAATATTTTGATATTATCTTTTTATGTTTGTTATATGTAAAATTATATAATTATAATTTGGATTAATCAAATTGTCAAGTGTTTAAATTTATTCATGTACATGAGTTCTCCTAAGTCTCTTATAACGTAGGGTC
This sequence comes from Heracleum sosnowskyi, assembly GCA_030848705.1. NCBI lineage: Eukaryota > Viridiplantae > Streptophyta > Magnoliopsida > Apiales > Apiaceae > Heracleum > Heracleum sosnowskyi. Next base: position 20,699,111 of record CM061237.1, read on the forward strand.
CACGTATATCATTGTTAGTATGATATACATGAGCATTATATTGATAATTTTTAATATTGTAATCCATATGAAATGTTATTTTGATATTTGGTTTAATAATTATTATCTAACTGAAACTATACATAAATTCAAGAGAAAAGTTATTTAAGAATTTTTACATAGAAAAAAAATTTAAATTATCAAAATACACTTTTTAGTATTTAAATAAAATTCTATTATTAATTAGATACACTTTTTAATATTAGATCTAACAATTCTCATCGATCTATGTAATATCTAACTATAATTATTAATTTGGTCGTATAGTGATCGTACACTAACCAGGTCGATTTCTTAAATTGAAATAAACATAGAATTTATAAATTTAAAAAGAATTAGGAAAAAAATTAAATTGGTGCTACAATAATAATTTTTTTTTTAATTAAAATTTAGATAATCACTTTACTTTACTGTTTGGGCTCTATCTTGAGTTTTAAACAACAGATTTTAACGATTTTACAGCCCACGCGAATCTAACAAAATTATCTTTAATTTAATCATGATTTAATAATTATTATCTAACTGGAACTATCCATAAACTAAAGAGAAAAGATAATTACGAATTTTTACATAAAGATTTCTATTCAATATAGAAAACTCATTTATAATTGGTTTAAATTATCAAAATACACTTTTTAGTATTTAAATACTATCCTATTATTAATCAAACACAATTTTTAATATTATATCTAACGGTCCTCATCTATTTGAATATTTATAGTTTTATAATCTAACGGATAGTATACTTTTTGTAGTATAGTGACCGACCAAAGTTTTGGATAAGATCTCCCTTATGTTTATTATATATAAGGAGTTAATTACTACGAGAGGTGGTTGGTATCATACGGTGACCGTGGACTTATACCCATTCTAGTACTCAATTTTATAGTACTATTCAAGACGAAGAAAGTCCAAACTATTGAATCACAGGAATACAACTGCACCAAGTTTAAGCATATCCATCTGCATGTAAACAACTTCGGTTCCCCAAACTTCACTTGTTTTTTTTGTAAATTCTGTGGATTCCTTGTCAATTTTCTTTATAAATATGTTTGTATATAGCCAACACAAATTTGACTTTGATATGTGTAGCATTGTAGATGATGTATCAAGTTTGATAATTATAATGATAATCACCAAACCACAGCCAATAAAATGCTAATTAGTCTACGTAATTACCTCCATTTGATCTGACCCGACCTTTCACGATCTGTACAAGTCCACACCCAATGACTGTTTCAAAGGGCAGCAAAATCCAATGTTTTTAGTTATAATACAGTTATACTCAGCCGAACAAAGAATTAAAACCACTGTGTTACAAAAATTTAAAGGTCTGTGATAAATTAATAGTTTCCATAGATATTTTTTCTTAATAAAAAAGTAAATAAATGTATATTTCAAAAAGTTTAATAATTTCTTGTCAAAATTAAAAAGAATAATAATTTATACAAATTATTAATGAGTTTGCTGGGCCTAAGGTCACCCCTGAAGACAATATGTAGTATAATAACTAAGGGTATTTATATAAATGTACGGGTAGATATTATATTTCCAATTATATCTTTATATTTTGTAAGAGAGTATAACCTAACCTCAAGTAACATTTTATTGGTCCTGTTTGAAAGTTAGAGGTTTGGGGAAAAAAATAGAGGTTTAAGCGAAATTAGAGATTTGACAATTTGAAACCTCTAATTTTAGTGTTTTGTAGTTAGCGGATTAAAATAGTTTTTTGAGTCCAAAAAAATAGTTAGAAAAGTTTTTTCAATTAGATGATTGTGATATGAGTGACAATCCGTGTCAAATCCCAAGCCTTTTTCGAAAATCGGGTCAAGTCCCGATTCTGAATCCGAATAAGCCGAAGCATACTGGCTCAAATGCAGCCAACTCGGGTAGTCCACAAGCCCACCACAGGCCCCCGAAAATAACATGATTTGTTGGTGCAATTGGTAGCAGGACTTTTGTCATATAAACTAAACTAAAGTCCCAAATCTCCTCGATGTGGGACTGGGGTGTTACAAACTCCCCCGCTTAAACTCCTGACGTCCTCGTCAGGCCTCGCTTAAACTCCTGACGTCCTCGTCAGGCCTGAATGGATATCGCATAGGTCCGGATCGTTCCTCTCTAACCATTGTGGGATAATATCGGCAGGCTTCGTGTCCCCACCTCCGGACCTCTGTCCATTGTGGGATAATACCACTAGCCTTCGTGTCCCCACCTCCGGCAACTTGCGTTAACAAGCTTTCGAGAGTCGGCTCTGATACCATAAGTGACAACCTGGGTCAAATCCCGAGCCTTTTTCGAAAATTGGGTCAAGCCCCGATTCCGAGTCCGAATAAGCCGAAGCATACTGGCCCAAATGCAGCCAACTCAGATAGTCCACAAGCCCACCACAGGCCCCTGAAAATATCATGATTTGTTGGTGCAATTGGTTGTAGGACTTTTGCCTTATAAACTAAACTAAAGTCCTAAATCTCCTCGATGTGGGACTTGGGTGTTACATATGTCTAGGTATGTAAAGCATAATGTAAAACATAATGTAACATAAGATGTAATAGAGATAACTACAACTCAACAAAGAACAAGACATACTATAATATTAACAGAAGCACATGAATCCAGAAGTAAAGAAGAAAAGATAAACTCAAAAAATCAAAATATGGTATGTATTCTTGAAGTCCGTAAACAGGTCACGGAAAGAAGTTCATTAATATGTTCAAGCCTCAGTGACAAATAAAGAAACAAGACTTTCAAGACTACATAAGTATTTGAATGATAAAGAGTTAGTACCAGAGGATTTCAGTGATTTTAATGAAGCAACCAGAACGACAAACGACTTATCAACAATATTGAATTGAAGACATAGAAGTATTGATCAAGTGTTAGTCATCTGTGAACTAGACCAGTTGCACTAGTTGTCAGCACTAAAAAGATCAAGATGTTTATCGTCTCAGAAGAAATTGATTTAAGTCAAACCTGAAATATCTTGAAAGTGAAAAGAATATTATAAGGTATGTTTAGGTTTAAGTGGAAGTACAATATGCTTGCTGCAAAAAGAGAGAACCTTCAAGGATCAAAATGCATTAAAAGACATTCGATAATTTTCTTTTAAGAAAAACTATCGAAAGTGATGAAGGAGGTTTGAATGAAAAACCCGAATAACTTTGAAAAGTAACTATATTTCTCTTCGATAGATTTTATTAAAATCTATCAAAGGAAAAGAAAAGAGTTCATTCGATAGTTTTTTAAATAAGGGAGTAGGTGAAATTGTATTCTTTTGTCAGGTTGATGAGAAAACTGGACGACTAGGATTCTTCCTTGCATTCGATAGTTTTCTAATGTCTACATTTACGAGAGTGAAGACAGTGTCTTCTTCAGTTGGTTTTCAGTTGATCAGTTAAGTTGAAGAATTTAAGAGCTCAAGAAATTTGACAGAAGAAAATTAATAGTGCCTTAAATTCTAGAGTTTGTATTGATTACTATAACCTGAACTCAGTGAAGCTAATCCTACGTGTTAATCCCAAATGACCTAACAGAATTGTAGAAGGGGGGGGGGGGTTGAATACAATTCTAGATATTTCTTAACTTAAAAACAACTTTCGAAATAAAACTATACTGAAAATAAAAACACAAGCAATTATAATATTTCAGTTGGATGTTTTGAGGATCCAACTGAGATGTTTTTATTTAGGAAATAATCTGTGTTACAGAAGTATCACAGCTGCTCAGTTCTTGATATGAAGTGAGAGTGCTCTTGAAAAAGCTAATACAAACTATTTTTATCTCACTCACTACTCTCTTAAAATGAACTGCTACACTTGGTTATATAACCCAAGTTTACAATGCTATTTTTGGCTACTCTAAAATACAATAAAGGTAACCGCCAGTAGCTTGCTTTTCATCCCTTTTGTCCAATGGTCCTTGGAGATCTTGGCTTTTGTCTTCATACTTATTATGAACCCACCCAAGAACCTAATTGGAAATTGGAATGTTTCCTTATTTCCAGTGACCATTTTAATGGCTCCCAATGCAGAGTACACTTCCACATCACCTTTTGATCTGTCAGAAAACTGTCACTATCACTTTGTCAACTATTCAGAAAAGTGATAATGATTCGTTGATAGCAGTAAGATGTGTTTCGTTGATAGATTTATTCTTCGTTTCGTTGATGGTATAATCCTCGTTTCGTTGATAGAGTAATCTTCATTCCATTGAAAGACTCATCTTCATTCCGTTGCCATGTCTTCACTTAGGCAAAATTACAAGGCACAATATATTTACACTTAACCAACCTATTTTGCCTATCTAGTACATAGTCAACATGACTTAGAAAACCTGACTAATACCTACAACAAATGCATATCAATCTAGTGAAGTATTGTAAAATGCAATTGCTACATCACTCATTTCGTTGATGAGCTACCTGTCAACGAAAGCTGCAAAGCATACCATTCCGTTGACAGTTACAATATTGAATTAATACAAAATCTACTAAGTGTTTTATAATTATCATCAAGAACAACATATTCCTAACAATCTCCCCCAATTTATGACTGATAGAAAAACAGCCATAAATCAAGAGCCTTGATGATAACAAAAACACTCAGACATATTACAAATGATAAAAGCAGAAATTGCATTAAGCTTCAAAATGTTTTAAGAGTTTATTGAAATATAAAGTAAAAAGTCTTACAAAACAAGTGCACAGAGTTGCTCCTCTAGTCTGAGCAAATTTCATCTTTTTCTCTGTGGTAGTGTTTTCTTTGCCTTCCTTGCATTGTTCTCCTCAATTTGAGCTTGGAGCCTCCTATAGAAAATCTTTTCTTCTTCATCTTGATTCCCCAACTTGGATTGCATTGATCTCAGAGTTTCATTGGATGCCTTTTCCAGTTGGTCTTCTATCCTGAAGAATCTTCTACAGTTGTCTTTGTCTCTAAACTCCATCATCCAATAGGGTTGGAGATGGATCTTCTTTCCAGATTGAGGGACTTTGAGAACCCTGGGAAGTGCACCAGGCTTGTTCCAGCTTGCCTTGATTTGACAGATTTTGGAGACAACCTCAGACTTGGCAGTTTTGGTAAAGCCAAAGTCTTTCTTCAAGCATTTGAACACTGAGAGCAGTGTTTGGTAGTCTTCTCCTAAAATTCTGTAGAGAGGCCAAGTTTGTTCCCTTCCACCTTTGTAGACAAATACCAATCTCTCTGGCAGTTTATGAGAAGCTGCAATACCTCTCACTTCCACCAAGTCATCAAGATTAATATTTAGGCTAGACTCCTCCTTGATGTCAGCAATGTACATGAAGTCTTCTGGATTGATGGGAGGTTTCTCAACTTGTTGTTTTCTCACAAATACTGGCTTAGCCTTAACAGCCATTTGCCTTGCTTTCTTCTTTGCATCCATTTCAAATAGAAACTTTGGGAAGTTAGCCTCATCTAGCTCAATTTGCTCTTCATTTGGCTGAATTGGCCGATCATGAAAATTCACTGGATGTTCAGGATCACAGGCTAACTTATCTTTTAAGATTAGATCAGGAAAAGTTGGAGGTGCAGCTTTTGTAGAGGAATCTGTTGTTGTGCTTTGAGAGTCTTCTTTGTCAAAGGGGAGATTCCTTTTAGCTGTCTGTTTAGGCTGCCTTGTACTTTTCTTTTTCTTCTTTGCTTCATTGGCTTTTTCCTCTTGTTTTCTTTCTTCTTCATCAAGAGATTGAGCAACTGCAAGAGCTTGCATAGCTGCTCTTTCTGACTCCTCAGCCTTAGCCTCAGCAAAATTTGGGTGACCAGCCCAAATACAGATTTCTTGTCCATTTCTGTAGACAATTGCTCTCTGTTTCCTTATCTCAGGATCATTGCTCTCCTTGCATTTGATGATAAGCTGTCCTAGAATCTTGAGCTCATCTTGATAAGGTGAAGGATAAGAAGTCCTTGCAATATTCTTGCCCTTTGGTTTAGCAGGGGACTTGGGAGATAGGCTTCCTTGAAGTGTAAGTTGTACCACATCCCTAATGCATGAAGTTTGTCCCTTTTCTTTCCTTGGACCTTGAGTAACTCCATGTAGAAGGGGCTTTATTTCATAGAAAGAATTAGACTGTGGCTCCCATTTCGTTGACACTAACACCATGACATTCGTTGATGGTGCTGTAGAAGTAGCTTGATCCGTTGATGGATGTTTGGTCTTTGCAGTTTCAGCTATCTTCTTGATTCTTGCATCTATGCTAGACCATTGGTCTTTTATCTGTTCTGCAAGTTATAGCCTCATAGATGCTTGCTGAATCAGGTCAATTCCATCCATTTTATCATTTCCTGACTCCCCCATTGCTAATGGCTCCTTTGGTAAGGAAATGGCTGGGACCATAACCTTTGTGATTTGAATGTCTAGCTCCTTAGATTTCTCCCCCTTTTTGTTATCATCAAGAGAGATGATGGGGAGTCCCTGAGCTGCCACTAGCTGGGCTAAGAGTTGGGTTTGCTTCTCCTGTTCCTTTTGCATTTGAGATAGAGTAGCTTCCACCTTGTCCACTCTAGAAGAGAGAGTCTTCAAGGAGGTAGCCACCTCAGGTTCCTTAGAGAAAAACCTGTTCATCTTGGACACAGTGAGAAGAGGAAGTTTTTCATCAAGCCTCCTGTCAGTAGCATCCTTCAGGTTGGCAATTGAGTCCTTGATGTCCCTGGCTTCACTCCTAGTCTGCAGCATCTGTAGCCTTTGAATTTCCGGTGAATCCATGATGGCTTTGTAAAATTTCTTGTCACTGGCATTAGCAGACTCATGAGCCAGATAGGCCTCATTATACTGCCTTGTAATTGCAGCATCCAGGCTGATTCTTCCATGCATATCCTGGGAAAGCCAGTTTGGTGTAGGGGGCACCACAGAAGTCCGAGTCTGTGAAGTGATGGCCAAACAAATCACTTAACAAGTGATGACCACCAACTTCAGAGTGGGGCTTCTCCAAGAATAAAGTTGGAGAATCAGGAATAGATAAATGGATCATATCCACATCTAAAGACTGTGTAGGTGAATTGTGTGAAGTTGGTTCAAGATTTATGTTTAGAGAATGGGACTGTAACCCCAGAGTAATAATAGGGGTTACATCAAACTGAATTTGTGAAACTGGAAGTGTTGCTTCCAGTGTGTGTGCACCCTGTGTGACCTGGGATTTTTGTTTTACCCTTCTTTGATATTGGGAAATTTCTGTTTGGGGGCTTGAAGTGTCCCTTACCCTTTTGGACTGTGCTCTTGGAGGAGAGCTTGTTTCAATAACTACATTCTTTTGGGAGGATGCAATTAGACTTGTGCTTAAATCCTTTTTACTCATTGTGTCTTGTTGGGAAGACACAATGGGGCTTGGCTGGGTCTCACTTATCTCTCCCACCTTATCCTTAGGGTTTCTTTGATTTTCACCCCTTCCCTCACCTCTCACAACACCTGCACCACTCCCATTTGGTTGTGTAGTGGATTTTACAACAGATGCCTTTTGAGAAGCACCTGAGGTTGGCTTGGAGGATTTCTTTGATTTTGGTTTTGTTGCAGGGGCAGGAGCCTGTTGGGTCACAACTACAAACTCCATAGCAACATAGGTGGTTGAAGTAACAATTAAATTAACAGGGTTAGTAGTGGTTACCTCAATTGTGGGCAGATACACCACTGGGACATCACCATTGTGATTGAGTCTCATGATGTCTGTCAAGACCCTCTTCTCTTGCACAAAGCAGTCAAACCTGGAAACTGGGTTAGAGATAACCAATGGTGTTGGACTAACATGGTTAGCCAACATCATCAGAAATCTAGCATAATAGATATTCTTTTTCCTATTAGCCTTATCACCCAACTTAGCACCAATTTCATACATAAGTTGGGTGCTAAAGTTATAATATCTATCAGTTAAGAGCATGGTAAATAGAATCAACATAGAGTTAGTTAATGCATCAAAGTTACTGATTTTACCAGAAAAGACCTTAATGAATGCATCAGCTAAGTAACTATATTCCCTAACCAAACCTCTCCTATTTATCTTACCCAAATTATCAGTAGGTAAAGAGTAATTTATAGAGTTAAGCATGTTAATCATTTCAGTATATGTAGGCAAAGCTAAGCAGTTATTTTCAGGAAGGTGTAGGCATGCTTGCAATACATCAGAATTGACTACTCTTTACCTTGAATGGTGAATTGCAAAGTGCAATTTGTCCCACTGTACTCACATGAGGTCCAAATCTCCTCAATTATCTCATTGTAGAGCGGAGTTGACTGAAACATTGCGTAGCTCAGTTTGCAATTCATCCTGAAATCCATCATCTTGAAAAAGATTCTGTTCGGGCTTTCCTTGACAACAAAAGGAATGGAGTTGTTCTTCTCGTAGATGAACCCTCCTTCTGACATGAGTTTGACTATGGGTGCCATTGTTGAGTGAAGAAAAGCTCGAACGTTGTTTTGCTTTGAGAGAGAGAAAGTAAGAAAAGCTTTGGAAATTTTGAGAGCAAGGTAAAAAGAATTAAAGAAAACAAAATTTCTTAAATACTCCCCCAAAATTTCTCAAAAATTAAGTCCAATAATAAATATGAATTACTGGATTGGCTTAAAAATCTAACTGTTACAATTAAAATATTACCATGATTTATACTTACAGGGGTGTATGCATAGATCGTGGTAAAGAGACGTGCGAATCCAACGGTTCAGATTAACTGCTCTATATCAACGAATCAGAATTGGGCGTTTTAAGATCCCGTCTATTTCGTTGACAAAGCTGCGTTTTGTTGATATAAAAGAGCTATCAACGAAACACCCAGAAAAATACTAAGACTGTCAACGAAATGATGCGTTTCGTTGACATAGACATTTTGACTTAGACAAAATTTCACTTTTTCCTGAGAAAATTAATTCACAAAAAAAAACATAGCAAATTTCTGGCTGCATTGTAACTTGCAAAAATCTCAAAAATAATTAAGAGAAATTTAGCATACCTAGCTCACTTACTAATCTTGAGAATGTTGATTCATCAAGTGGCTTGGTAAAGATGTCTGCAAGTTGTTGTTCACTTGGAACAAAATGTAACTCCACAGTACCATTCATAACATGTTCTCTAATGAAATGATACTTGATGTCAATGTGCTTGGTCCTTGAATGCTGCACTGGATTCTCAGTAATGGCAATGGCACTAGTGTTGTCACAGAAGATAGGAATTTTCTCAACTCTTAATCCAGAATCAAGAAGTTGACTTTTCATCCATAAAATATGTGCACAACAACTTCCAGCTGCAATGTATTTAGCCTCAGCTGTGGAGGTAGAAACTGAGTTTTGTTTCTTGCTGAACCATGACACAAGCTTGTTTCCTAGGAATTGACAGGTGCCAGTTGTGCTTTTCCTGTCAATTTTACATCCTGCATAATCTGCATCTGAATAACCAATTAGTTCAAAGCCAGATTCTCTAGGATACCAAATGCCAAGGTTTGGTGTTCCTTTGAGATATCTGAAAAATTCTTTTAATAGCAAGTAAATGGGATTCCCTGGGATCAGCCTGAAATCTAGCACATAGACATGTAGCAAACATAATATCAGGTCTACTAGCTGTTAAATATAAAAGTGAGCCTACCATGCCTCTGTAACTTGAAATGTCCACAGATTTCTCCTTAGTATTCAATTCAAGTTTGGTGGCAGTAGGCATGGGAGTTTTGGCAGGAGAGCATTCCATTAAGTTAAATTTCTTTAGAAAATCTTGAATATATTTTGTTTGACTAATGAAAATGCCTTCATTAACTTGCTTCACTTGGAGACCAAGAAAATAAGTTAATTCTCCCATCATGCTCATTTCATATTTACTTTGCATAAGCTTGGCAAACTTTTGACAAAGTTTTTCATCTGTAGACCCAAAAATTATGTCATCTACATAAATTTGAACAAGTATAGTAGAGCCATTCACAATCCTATGAAAAAGAGTTTTATCTACAGTACCTCTAGTGAAGTGATTCTCAATGAGGAACTGTGAAAGTGTGTCATACCAGGCTCTAGGTGCTTGTTTCAAACCATAGAGTGCTTTGAGGAGGAAGTACACATATTCTGGAAAATCTTCATCTTCAAAACCAGGAGGTTGACTTACATACACCTCCTCTTCCAATTCCCCATTCAGAAAAGCACTCTTCACATCCTTTTGATATACCTTGAAATTGGCATGGGCTGCATAGGCTAGGAAAATCCTTATTGCTTCTAGTCTTGCAACAGGAGCAAATGTTTCATCAAAATCAATTCCCTCTTCCTGTGAGTAGCCTTTTGCAACCAATCTAGCTTTGTTCCTTGTGACTATGCCATTTTCATCCATCTTGTTTCTGAACACCCATTTTGTGCCTATAACACTCCTGTCCTTAGGCTTGGGCACCAGCTTCCAAACTTTGTTTCTCTCAAATTGGTTTAGCTCCTCTTGCATAGCTAAAACCCAATCTGGATCTATAAGTGCATCCTCAACTTTCTTTGGCTCATCTTGAGACAGAAAGCTACTATATAGACATTCTTCTTGAGTTGCTCTTCTAGTTTGGACTTTTGAAGAAACATCACATATAATGAGTTCAAAGGGATGATCTTTAGTCCATTTTCTTGAGGGATGTAGATTAGCTCTTGAAGAAGTAGCTTCATGATCATGATTGCCTTGATTGGATATTTTTCCTTGAGAAACTCCCCCTGATTTTGTTGTCCCTAAATGATCACTCCTAGAAGCGTTTCTATGACTTTCAACGGAATGCCTATTTTGACTGTCAACGAAACGCTCATTCTGACTGTCAACGAATCCTTCATCATGACTGTCAACGAAATGACCATTTGGTCTGCTAGCAGCTATTATTTTCAATCTTAATGCAGCAATTTCATCTTAACTACTGCTTTCATCTGTGCTAGACACAACAACTTTAGGCTGTTTCTCAATAGCCTTCACATGATTCACTTGATCTCCTTCCTCATTCTCAAAAGAAAGACTTTCATGGAAACCTTCATCACAGAGACCTTGAATTTTGAGATCATCAAAAACAACATGTATAGATTCCATAACAATGTTGGTTCTGAGATTATAGACTCTGTAAGATTTCCCTGCTGCATATCCCACAAATATTGCTTCATCTGCCTTTGCTTCAAATTTCCCCAAAAGCTCAGCTTGATTTCTCAGAACAAAACACTTGCATCCAAAGACATGAAGAAAATCCAATAGTGGCTTCTTTCTTTTGAGTAGTTGATAAGGGGTCATTCTCTTGGCTTGATTAATCAAAGAAATATTTTGAGTGAAGCAAGCTGTGTTAACTGCCTCAGTCCAGAAATAAGTTGGTAACTTTGATTCATCTAGCATTGTCCTTGCAGCTTCAATAAGTGTTCTGTTTTTCCTTTCAACTACACCATTTTGCTGTGGTGTTCTTGCTGCTGAAAATTCATGCACAATACCATTTTCTTCACAGAACATCTTCATAGTTGAATTCTTGAATTATGTCCCATTGTCACTCCTAATCCTTCTTACTTTGAAATCAGGATGATTGTTTACCATCTTGATGTGATTGATAATGATTTCACTTGCCTCATCTTTGGAGTGCAAAAAGAAAGTCCATGTAAATCTAGAAAAATCATCAACAATCATAAGACAATATTTCTTCTTTGAAATGGACATGACATTTACAGGACCAAATTGATCCATATGAAGCAACTCAAGCTGATGGACAATTGATGACTCTGTCTTGCTTTTGAATGATGCCTTCTTTTGTTTCCCTTTCTGACAGGCATCACACAAACCATCCTTGGAGAATTCCACTTGTGGAATCTCTAGCAAGATCTTTCCTCACCAAATCATTTATAACCTTAAAATTCAAATGAGATAATTTCTTGTGCCATAGCCAACTTTCATCCTTGCTTGCCTTGCTGAAAAGACAGGTGATGGTGTCTGGACTTGTGCTACTAAAGTCAGCAATGTACACATTCCCTCTTCTGAATCCAGTCATTACCACATTGTTGTCTCCTCCTTTAGAAACAACACAGGCTTCTTTTGAAAAAGTAACTAAAAATCCTTTGTCACAAAGTTGGCTGATACTAAGCAAATTGTGCTTAAGACCATCCACCAATGCAACCTCATCTATGATGACATTCTCTTTTGAAATAAAGCCATATCCCTTGGTGTAGCCTTTGATGTCATCTCCAAAAGCAATACAAGGGCCAGCTCTTTCCTGAAACTCTGTGAGCAAGGTAGAATCACCAGTCATGTGTCTTGAACAACCACTATCTAAGTACCAAAGATTCCTTTTGTCTCCCTGCACACAATAAAATCAAATCAAGTTGATTTTGGTACCCAAGTTTCCTTGGGTCCTGTTTTGTTAGCCTTTGATTTTCCTTTTATATCATTTTTCACCTTGGGCTCAGATTGAGTTAAATCAACCTTTACCTTTGGTGTTGATTTCTGAGGGTTGCTCACATTTTCATTCACAGCATGCATAGTTGGAGGAACAAACATGTTATTCACATTCCATGGCATTTGTGGCATATTAATCATATTCATGTATGGATTAGGCACAAATGACATACTGGCATAAGGATTTTGAAATTATGCATATGGAGCAAACATGTTAGGCATAACAGGCATTGTAGGCATAGAAGCATTCATTGTAGGCTTAGGCATTTTCACATTAGCAGTCTTCTTAACAGATTTGCAATTAGCAGATAAATGACTAACACTTCCACAATTAACACATGTCTTTCTAGGAGCATACTTATCAGGTGTGTAATTGTTATGCTTGTTAATCCCTACTTTGCCATTTCTGTTATTTCTTTTATTGCCCTTAGCCTCAACTTGAACTTTCTCTAACTTGTCTTTCAATTGCTTGTTAGACAAGTGACCTACATTAGCTCTTTCAACAGGCTTCTCAACTTTCTTTGATTTACTAGACTCACCTTGAACAAAGTTCTTGGTGACAGGACCATACTTGTTATTAAGTCTAGTGAGTTCTTCTTTCCTTTTCTCTGTCAACGAAACAGCTTGATCGGTTGATGGTTCATCTGTCAACGAAACGTTGCATTTAGTTGATGTATCAACCTTCAACAAATGATCATTGTTATTTGTTGACTCTGATTCTGATTCTAAGGTTTCAACAGCATACCCTAGCTTCTCTTTGTTCTTTTTCCATGATTGCTCACAGAAGGATTCCATACCTTGAACATTAATGATGTTGCTAGCAACATTCCTGGAATCTTTCCATTTGGCAATCACTTTCTATTCTATTTCTAGTTGCGTTTTAAGAATTTCTTCCCTTTTTAACACTTTCTCAAGTTCCTGCTTAGCATCCCTACTAACACAACTCATTTTCTCAAATTCAATGAGTTGCGCTTCTAACATGGCATTTCTATCACTTAAGAGCAAATTGGTCTCTTTAATTCTTGAGTTCTCTTTGGTAAGTGATTTAAGAGTAATACGCAAATTATACAGTACAGTAGACATTTCATTAACTGCACTATCGCATTCCTCTTTAGAAAGCTCATAAAGATTAGTGATTGTTACCTGGTTGCTAGAGGAACTTGTTTCCTGCTCATGATTGTTAGCCATTAGAGCCAAGTTGACATACTCAACATCATCATCTGAATCTTCACCATTACCAGCCCAATCATACTCCTAAGACATGAAAGCTTTTTTTTTCTGCTTGAGAAGTTCAAAGTATTTCTTTTTATAATCAACAGGCACAAATTTCCTGTTGCCCTTCTCAACTTTGGGCTTTCTGCAATCTCCAGCAAAGTGACCAATCATTCCACAGTTGAAACATTTAGACTTAGACTTTTCAATCCAATTATTTTTGCTAGGTTGAAAGTCTCTCCTTGGTGGCCTTGCTTCTGAGTTTCTCTTGAATTTGAACTTAGAGAATTTCCTTGAAAGAAAAGCAATGTGTTCATCTATCTCATCTAAATCATCCAAGTTGGCTGGTTCTGGTTCTTCTTCTTCTGTCATCTTGCCTTTACCCTTGCTAACATCACTCCTACAACTAGCTCGACTAGTTGTGGCTTTTGCAGCTTCTTCATTGTCATCTTCCAGTTGGTTCACAGATGCAATCAATGCAATAGATCCACCTTTCTTCTGTACCTTTTCAATTTCTTCATCTTGCTCCATTTCCAACTCATATGTCTTTAAAGTTCCATAAAGCCTTTCAAGAGTGTAGTCTTTATACTCCTGAGTGTTTCTCAAAGAAACAGTCATAGGCTTCCATTCTTTTGGAAGAGCTCTAAGAAATTTGAGGTTTGAATCCTTGGTTTGGTAGATCCTTCCATACAACTTTAATCCATTCAAAAGCTTTTGAAACCTACTAAACGTGTCATTTAGGGTTTCACCAGCTTTAAAATGAAAGTGCTCATATTGTTGTATGAGGATTTGCATTTTGTTCTCCCTAACTTGCTCAGTTCCTTCACATAGAGTTCTAACAGTGTCCCATACTTTTTTAGAGGTTGTACAGTTTATAACATTGTCAAACATATCTTGCTCCAAACCATTGAACAGAATGTTCATGGTTCTTTTATCTTTATGGATTTCTGCAACATCTTCAATAGTCCATTCTGAGACATGTTTTGGAATTTCCACATTTGGAGCATCATCTGGCAGTCCAACTCTAGATGCAAACTTCATGGGAACGTGTGGACCTTTCTCAATGCAGTCTACATATCTCTCATCCATAGACATGAGATGTAGATGCATTTTTACTTTCCGGTGAAAGTAATTGTCCTTATCTAGAACTGGTATCTTTACACCTGCATCCTTCTTTACCATGGTTACTGTTTTGGCCTTGATCTTTAAACTTATTGTATGTTAGAAGCTCGCTCTGATACCAATTGTTAATCCTAAATGACCTAACATAATTGTAGAAGGGGGGGTTGAATACAATTCTAGATATTTCTTAACTTAAAACAACTTTCGAAATAAAACTATACTGAAAATAAAAACACAAGCAATTATAATATTTCAGTTGGATGTTTTGAGGATCCAACTGAGATGTTTTTATTTAGGAAATAATCTGTGTTACAGAAGTATCACAGCTGCTCATTTCTTGATATGAAGTGAGAGTGCTCTTGAAAAAGCTAATACAAACTATTTTTATCTCACTCACTACTCTCTTAAAATGAACTGCTACACTTGGTTATATAACCCAAGTTTACAATGCTATTTTTGGCTACTCTAAAATACACTAAAGGTAACCGCCAGTAGCTTGCTTTTCATCCCTTTTGTCCAATGGTCCTTGGAGATCTTGGCTTTTGTCTTCATGCTTATTATGAACCCACCCAAGAACCTAATTGGAAATTGGAATGTTTCCTTATTTCCAGTGACCATTTTAATGGCTCCCAATGCAGAGTACACTTCCACATCACCTTTTGATCTGTCAGAAAACTGTCACTATCACTTTGTCAACTATTCAGAAAAGTGATAATGATTCGTTGATAGCAGTAAGATGTGTTTCGTTGATAGCTTTATTCTTCGTTTCTTTGATGGTATAATCCTCGTTTCGTTGATAGAGTAATCTTCATTCCGTTGAAAGACTCATCTTCATTCCGTTGACATGTCTTCACTTAGGCAAAATTACAAGGCACAATATATTTACACTTAACCAACCTATTTTGTCTATCTAGTACATAGTCAACATGACTTAGAAAACCTGACTAATACCTACAACAAATGCATATCAATCTAGTGAAGTATTATAAAATGCAATTGCTACATCACTCATTTCATTGATGAGCTACCTGTCAACGAAAGCTGCAAAGCATACCATTCCGTTGACAGTTACAATATTGACTTAATACAAAAATCTAATAAGTGTTTTATAATTATCATCAAGAACAACATATTCCTAACAATCTCCCCCAATTTATGACTGAAAGAAAAACAGCCATAAATCAAGAGCCTTGATGATAACAAAAACACTCAGACATATTACAAATGATAAAAGCAGAAATTGCATTAAGCTTCAAAATGTTTTAAGAGTTTATTGAAATACAAAGTAAAAAGTCTTACAAAACAAGTGCACAGAGTTGCTCCTCTAGTCTGAGCAAACTTCATCTTTTTCTCTGTGGCAGTGTTTTCTTTGCCTTCCTTGCATTGTTCTCCTCAATTTGAGCTTGGAGCCTCCTATAGAAAATCTTTTCTTCTTCATCTTGATTCCCCAACTTGGATTGCATTGATCTCAGAGTTTCATTGGATGCCTTTTCCAGTTGGTTTCTATCCTGAAGAATCTTCTACAGTTGTCTTTGTCTCTAAACTCCATCATCCAATAGGGTTGGAGATGGATCTTCTTTCCAGATTAAGGGACTTTGAGAACCCTGGGAAGTGCACCAGGCTTGTTCCAGCTTGCCTTGATTTGACAGATTTTGGAGACAACCTCAGACTTGGCAGTTTTGGTAAAGCCAAAGTCTTTCTTCAAGAATTTGAACACTGAGAGCAGTGTTTGGTAGTCTTCTCCTAAAATTCTGTAGAGAGGCCAAGTTTGTTCCCTTACACCTTTGTAGACAAATACCAATCTCTCTGGCAGTTTATGAGAAGCTGCAATACCTCTCACTTCCACCAAGTCATCAAGATTAATATTTAGGCTAGACTCCTCCCTGATGTCAGCAATGTACATGAAGTCTTCTGGATTGATGGGAGGTTTCTCAACTTGTTGTCTTCTCACAAATACTGGCTTAGCCTTAACAGCCCTTTGCCTTGATTTCTTCTTTGCATCCATTTCAAATAGAAACTTTGGGAAGTTAGCCTCATCTAGCTCAATTTGCTCTTCCTTTGGCTGAATTGGCTGATCATGAAAATTCACTGGATGTTCAGGATCACAGGCTAACTTATCTTTTAAGATTAGATCAGGAAAAGTTGGAGGTGCAGCTTTTGTAGAGGAATCTGTTGCTGTGCTTTGAGAGTCTTCTTTGTCAAAGGGGAGATTCCTTTTAGCTGTCTATTTAGGCTGCCTTGTACTTTTCTTTTTCTTCTTTGCTTCATTGGCTTTTTCCTCTTGTTGTCTTTCTTCTTCATCAAGAGATTGAGCAACTGCAAGAGCTTGCATAGCTGCTCTTTCTGACTCCTCAGCCTTAGCCTCAGCAAAATTTGGGTGACCAGCCCAAATACAGATTTCTTGTCCATTTCTGTAGACAATTGCTCTCTGTTTCCTTATCTCAGGATCATTGCTCTCCTTGCATTTGATGATAAGTTGTCCTAGAATCTTGAGCTCATCTGGATAAGGTGAAGGATAAGTTAGGGAATTTTTCTATTGAATGCCAGAAGCCTCGTCAAGCAAGAGACAAGAAAGGTGTCTATGAGAAGAAGGATTCTTATGATGAGTTGAAAAGAGAAAATGCCAAGCTGAAACAGCAACTTGAGGCAATATCTGGAAAGCTGAAATGAAAAGCTTATATTGCAGAGGGTAAAATTTGGGATGATACTGATTCAGATGAAGAAGAAGAGTATGTAAATCTTTCCCTAATGGCCGACTCTTCAGAGGAATCACCACAATCATCTCAGGTACCTATCTTAACAACAATTGACATGTCTAATTCTGAGTACAAGAAAACTGTGCAAGATCTAAGTGTTGAACTATTTAATATACACACAAGCATGCTAGCATCTGAAATGGAAAATGCTAAACTAGTTCTTAAGATTAAAAATCTAGAATCTAAAAATGGAGAACTAGAGCTTGTAGTTTTCACCTTAGAAGATCTGAAACAGAGAAATGAGTACTTAGAGAACAAGGTCAAGTGTAATGGAGAGATAGAGACAATCCTCAGGAAGCAGATTTCAGACTTAGAGTTGAAAATGAATGCATATAAGAACTCCGCCCTAATTGCTAAGGAAATAATTGATACTCAGACCTTAGGGAATAAAACTGCTATAGGATTTGACTACAACAAGAAAATTGGAAAGAAGATAGTGGAGTTCTCTGTGACACCTTCAGTTGTCAAGGAGAATATTCCACACATTCTTAAGAATGACGACTGTCCAGTTTTTGTTAAGCATGTTTCAGAACCTATCAATGAAGGAGACTTAATCATTAGGCAAGAATTGCTTGAGGAGGATTTATTGAAGTAAAAAGAGATAAAAACTGAGTTGCCTAGGAAATCAGTAAAAACTGAATTACCTAAAACTGAGATAGGCAATAAAGTTAGAAAGACTAAAAAGAACAGGAATGGGAAAACATATGTTATTAATCAGAATGTTAGTACATCCTCACCCATTACATCTAGGAAGTTGTGCACAAATTGTAATTCTGTTGGACACCTTACACATGCATGTAAAAAGGTTAAAGTAGAAACTATTGTTGCTTCTGAAATGCATAACATGTCTGACATGCCTAATATTCATGAACCATGTGGCAAGAAAGATTGCTTACTTTGTGCATACAATATCATGCATGCTTATTTTAAGTTAATGAATGCATCTGGTAGCACTAGCACTGAAAATAAGAAAGCCACAACTAACATGAAAGATAAACAGGTTAAGACTGAATTAAATGTTACTCCTGTTAAAGTATCTAAACCTTCAGGACCCAAACAAGTTTGGGTACCAAAGTCTGCTTAATCAATCTGTAATTGCAGGGTAAGGTTAATAAAACAAAGGTCGTGTGGATTCTGGATAGTGGTTGTTCTAGACACATGACTGGTGAAGAGTCCCTGCTTATAGAGATGGTTAAGAAGACCGGCCCGATAGTAACCTTTGGAGATGACAAAAAGGGATTCACTACGGGATATGGGAATCTGGAAATTGGGAATGTCATCATTGAAAATATCTCTCTTGTTGAAGGATTAAAGCACAACCTACTAAGTATCAGTCAGTTCTGTGACAAAGGATACAATGTAGACTTCAGAAAAGACAGATGCTTGATCACAAACAGGAAAGATGAGAAGCTTGCTCTACTGGTTGTAAGAAAAAGAAATTTGTTTATAGCTGACTTAAGTTCTACCAGTGATGGAGAAGTTAAATGTTTCTACAACAAGGCTTCATCAGAACAAAGTTGGTTATGGCATAAGAAGCTCTCACACTTGAACTTCAAAACTATGAACTCTTTGGTAAAGAGGGAGTTAGTGAGAGGGTTGCCCTTGATGGAATTTTATTAGGAGGGACTATGTGAAGCATGTGAAAAAGGGAAGTCTAAGAAAGCATCACATAGAAGCAAAGAACTAACAAGTATTTCTGAACCTCTACAGCTGATTCATATGGATTTATTTGGTCCAGTGAATGTTATGTCAGTATCAAGAAAAAGATATGCATTAGTGATGGTTGACGACTACTCCAAGTACACGTGGGTGTTATTCTTACAGACAAAGGATGAAGCAACACAACTAATCATTGATCACATTAAAAAGATAGAAGTGGAAGCTAAGCTACCTGTGCAGACAATCAGATCAGACAATGGAACTGAATTCAAGAATGCAGTTCTAAATGATTTCTGCTCAGAGAAAGGAATATCAAGATAGTATTCAGCACCAAGAACTCCTCAACAGAATGGAGTAGTGGAAAGGAAAAACCGTACCTTGGTTGAAGCAGCAAGGACTATGTTAAGTGAATCAAAACTTCCCACTTATTTTTGGGCTGAAGTAGTGAATACAGCTTGCTACACTCAGAATCGTACCCTGATTAATAAAGATCATGAAAAGACTCTGTATGAGTTAATGGCCAACAAGAAACCAACAATGAAGTATTTTCATATGTTTGGTGCAAAATGCTTTGTATAGAAAGATGGAGAACATCTAGGCAAGTTTGATGCCAAAGCAGATGAAGGCATTTTTCTGGGCTATTCTCTGGAATCTAAAGATTACAGGGTTTATGTGAATGAAGATAAGAAGGTGTTGGAAAGCCTTAATGTAACATTTGATGACACCAAAAGACCAAGCCTGCAAACAGGAGAGAACTCTGAATCCTTGGTATTTGAAAATCTATCAGGAGATCTCTCTGATAATGAAGAAGAACCTGTAGTTGTTCCTAGTGATAATAATAATGATAATGATAATGATTCTGGACCAAGTGGTGGAGATCCTCAAACTACTACTGGATCCACTAGTCAAACAACAGGGTCAATAGATCACACCGGCAACAACTCAGGAGGAGCAGGAGAAAGATCAACTAGTCACTCTCAACAAAATTTTGAACAAGGAGAATCATCAAGATCGTATCTTCCAAGACAAATGGTATGGAGTAGAAATCATCCCTTTCACTTGATCATTGGTGATCCAGACACATGAGTGAGAACTAAAAGGACATCACAAAATGAATGTCACTATTCTGGGTTTCTTTCATAAACAGAACCTAAGAAAGTTGAAGATGCCCTGCAAGATCCAGATTGGGTGATTGCAATGCAAGATGAACTCAATCAGTTTGAAAGGTAGAAAGTTTGGAAGCTGGTACCCAGGCCTAAAGGAAAATCTTTTATAGGAACAAGGTGGGTATTTAAAAATAAGCTGGATGAAGATGGCATTGTAACGAGAAACAAGGCCAGACTAGTTGCTAAAGGTTACTCTCAAGAAGAGGGTATAGATTATGATGAAACCTATGCATCAGTAGCAAGACTTGAGGCTATCAGGATGTTTCTGGCATTCGCAGCACATTCCAATTACAAGGTATATCAAATGGATGTGAATAGTGCATTTCTGAATGGGGAGCTAGAAGAAGAAGTGTATGTGGAACAACCTCCAGGCTTTGAGGATTCAAATCTGGCAGGCTTTGTATACTTTCTGGTTCAAAGCTCTCTATGGACTCAAACAAGCTCCAAGGACATGGTATCACACTCTATCTGAATTTTTACTTGAAAATAACTTTACTAGAGGTGTCTTAGATAAAACTCTCTTTTACAAGATGCACAAAAATGATTTGATATTAGTGCAAGTATATGTTGATGACATAATATTTGGTTCTACTAATGATGATCTATGCAAGAGATTTGTTAAATTAATGCAGAGTCGAGATGAAATGAGCATGATGGGTGAATTGTCATTCTTTCTTGGACTACAAGTGTATCAAAGGCAAGATGGAATATTCATTTGCCAGTCCAAGTACATCAAGGATCTTCTGAAGAAGTATCAAATGGAAGACTCATCTACAGCAAAGACTCCAATGTCAACTGCCACAAATCTTGATAAGGATGAAACTGGTAAGAAAGTTGACATCACAAGCTACAGAGGTATGATAGGCTCCTTACTATATCTCACTGCAAGTAGACCAGATATAATGTTTGCAACATGCTTGTGTGCTAGGTTCCAGTCCGATCCCAAAGAATCTCATCTAATAGTTGTTAAGCGAATATTTAGATATCTTAAGGGGACCCCAAATCTTGGAATTTGGTACCCTAAAGATACATGATTTGATCTTATTGGATATACAGACTCAGATTTTGCAGGTTGTAAGATTGATCGGAAGAGTACTTCAGGAAGATGTCAGTTTCTTGGAAGAAGGTTAGTTTCCTGGTATAGCAAGAAGCAGCACTCAGTATCCACATCGATAGCTGAAGCTGAATACATAGTTGCTGGTAGCTGTTGTGCTCAAATCTTGTGGATGAGAAACCAACTCCGTGACTATGGGCTTATGTTGACTAAGATTCCAATATTCTGCGACAACACAAGTGTCATAGCAATCTCCAACAACCCAGTGCAACACTCGAGGACCAAGCACATCGATATCAAGTATCATTTTATCCGAGAGCATGTCATGAATGGAACTGTGGAGTTACACTTTGTACCCACAGAGGAACAAATTTCAAACATCTTTACTAAACCGCTTGATGAATCCACTTTTTCTAAGATGGTTGGTGAACTTGGGATGTTAAATCTTTCTAATTGATTTTAATTATAAGTCAGTAACTGCAAGATAGTCCTAGTAAATCCATGAGTTTAAGAATTTTTATATCCTTAGGACTTGTGAATTTATTTTCAAGAGCAATTCTCGTAAGTAAGAATTATTATACTAATTTTATGTCATATTTATGGATGATATATCTTCTGTCATTTAATCAGTTAATAATTCTGAAATTATTTAAGTGCTAATATTTGTTCTAAATATTTAAATGCAGCATAATTTATTGGATTTTAATTGGTTTATATCAGTTACTGATATTTAGTCGATTTTATTCTAAGAAAATTGTGAGTTTTCTGTTGGCTGTGAATTTTGGTGAAAAAATTGTTGATCTAAAACAGATTCAAGGTTTAACAGAAAACAAGAAAAATAGAGGTTCATTTTTTAAACAAGGAACAAGTTTGAAGATGAAATGTGTAGCAAAATCTATCGAAAAAGATATTTCGACAGTTTTCTAAGTATTTAACAAAAAGTATCGAAAGGTATTTTCGATGGTTTTTGTTAAAGAAAAAAAAACTATCGAACAAATATCTCGATGGTTTTTGAAGTTAGAAATGAAATCTATCGAAAGAATTTAATTCTTTAATATTTGAATTTCTCGATGGTTTTCAGGCAGTACAAATTCTCGATAGTTTTTAGTTTTTAGTTTTCAAACTTTAAAACCTTCGATAGTTTTTGATAGAAGTCTGTTCAAATTCAAAATTTTATCAACTTCGATAGTTTTTGAAAAACTATCGAAGTGTGATTGGACTTTTATGGCCCTAAAAAAACTATCGATAGTACATTTTTAAAAAACTATCGAAAGTGAGTTTACTAAAATACCCCCCAGAACAGTCAGTATATATATGGCACTTAGACGTTTTTGTTTTGCCTATTCTCATATCTCAGTTACAGTTTATATATATACTTACATATATACACAACCAAGGACAAGAAAATTCGACACTTTCTCTTGTTTAACCGAGATTTACCTTAAGAAAATCCATCGTTAACCATAGTTTTCAACCGTGGATACTCTGTGTTTTCAGGATATTTGTGTTCTAATCTCGATATTTTAAAAAGAAAGTAATCAAAAGTGACTTTTCGAACCTAAACTGTTGATCAACTATTCTTGAATGGTGAATTTTAGTTGGAATCTAATTCATTTCTTGAATTGAGTTTCAATCAAAATTACGGTTCTCGATTTACAGATTTAGGGTTCTTAATTTTTGGGTAATTTGTTTGTTTTGGTTGTTAAGTTAGAAAAAGGGATATTTTAAAGTTAATTAATTAGAAATAATTAATTAAGAAAATTTTGGTTTTAATTTTAATTTTCTGGAAATTCTGAAAATATAATGACCGGAGAATTTATTATACACAAAGCAAATCACGTCTCGTTTCAAAATGTGCAATCCATTGCGAACCTTCAGTTTCGTGCATGTGCACAATTTTTGAACACACACTCATTGGTGGCACATGCATTAAGTACTCTTGCAGTTCTTTGTGTTGATCAATTGACTGCACTGTACACTACAACCACTAACACATCTAAAAACAACATCTAAAAACAACATCTTATCCTTCAGTTTTGTTTTCCCAGGGGGCAGAACAATAAGGGTGACGGAACATGATTTGAACAGAATTTTACATTTTCCAACGGAAAATCTTGTTCCGGATCCCACGACTGAGGAGATACATGCTTTATTTATTCTCATTAGAAGTCAACAACCTAACTTCTTTGTGGGAGAGTTTCTAAATCATTACCTAACCAAGCCATGGAATTTCTTCTTTCACACACTAATCCATGTTTTTTACTGCCAAAACGACAAATCTGCATGGTATTCCTTTGTTTCTTCAGAAACTAGGGTTTTCTATTGCTAACAATAGGTATATTAACATAGGAAGACTTGTGATTGAACAAATCATTCTGTGCATGGGACCTTTGGAAGAAAGAACATGCATAGATGATGTGCTTTGTTTCTATCCAAGGTTACTACAGTTAATTCTGAATGATGTGTTAACAAATGAGGAAAAAGACATCTTTGCAGATGAGGAGACCATGGAGTGCATGAAGATGAAAAGTAATGTTATTCCCAGAACAATGCAACCTAGATTGTAGAAGGGGGGGGGGGGTTGAATACAATCTAGTTAATTTTACAAAACTTTTTCAAACCTTGTAGAGTATGAATAGATGAGTTTGTAAATTAACTAAATTCAGTCAAGCTTTGAACAAATATGAATTCTTCAAGTTAAAAAGAAATGCAGGAGACAAGCAAACTTTTTAAACTTTTCAGGTGGGTTTCTCGGAAAAAGCCCTCCTGAGATGTATATTGAAGAATTCTCTGGTTTTATTTTACAACAAACTCCAGCTGCTTACACAGATAATGAAAGAGAGCCTAAGTGTTTTTCTTTTGGCTTGGTGCTCTCTTCACACTTTTATATGCTACACCATACAGTCTTATATACATCAACTGTATGTTACAATCAAAACCTACAACCTAATAAAATATTACATTTTTGGTTCTGCTTGTTCACATGCTCGACTCTGAAGCTATTCTATTCGGGAAATGCCTTGGCTGGCATCACAGATGAACTTGTATAGTCCCAAAGAATGCTTTCTGGTTCCATGTGCTTCTTTCTTAAAGAATTACTAAGTTCATGTAAGTTGACCTAGCTTCCAAGCCCTCGTGACATCTGCATGAAAAAGACCTTTCCTCGAATACACGACTGTCAAGTCACTATCAGCTGAGATAAGTGAACATGTAGTTTTGCATATAGGTTCTCATGCTTGTCCAGCTTTTCCATTGATTCCAGTTAGAAGACAAACTTCTAGGCAGCTGATGTAACTCTTATTCATCCTCTTAGACATAGAAGATAATGGATGACTTCACATTTCATTTGTAGGAATTTGAGCCTTCGAATATTTACAGTTTGACTCCCTATTCCATACATCTTTTACGTCGTTATCCATCATCTTTCAGTCACGGGTGTGTAATTGTGATCTTTGAGATTGTCCTCTATTGAACCTGTTAAATAAGGAAAACTTCAAAAGATTCCTTTACATATATTTGCTTTTCTTGTTGAATGGAATGAATATCAGTAGGCGTATTAATTCTTTATCCGTAGACTACTATTCTACTTCATTTATCCGTAGAATAGTAATCTCAGAATATCAGTAAAAGTAATATCATGTGCTGTATCCATAGATAGAACATGAAATCCTTAGCTGCATCCATAGGTAGAACATGACATCCTTAGCTGCATCCATAGGTAGAACATGACATCCTTAGCTGTATATGTAGATCAACTATCTTCAGCTTTATCCGTAGATGGATATGATGTCCTTAGCTTTTATCCGTTGATGAGATAAGATGTCCTCAACTTCTATCCATAGATGAGATGAGATGCTTTCAGCTTTTATCCGTAGATGAAATAAGACTTCCATAGTTTTATCCGTAGAACGGATATCTTTAGCTTCATCCTTAGACAAAATATCTCTCATCCTTATTGACTCACCATTACTGAGTTGTTTTGGCAGACTTACCACTGAAACACTTGGTGCTTGATTAGACGTCTTTTAGCTTGCTATTGAATTGCTTCCTAACTTGATGACATAATATCTTCCATACATTTGATGTGGCTTTTAGACCTTGGATAGATAAAGTGCCTTCTAGTTAGCTTCCTGATTATCAGTTGTTGTAAATTAGATTTCTTACTTTCAGCTTCGATATCATGATCAAATTCTTGTCTTGAGTATTTTGTTATCATCATTCCAAACGTGTCAACCCTAACAAGTAATGCAATAACGGCTTTGATAAAGAAGAATCATCTTCCAGGGGTGCCTAATGTTCTCACAGACTATCTTAGAACGACACCCCTGCCACTTCTACCCCCAGGGGAACAGGTAAATCAAGGTATAATTCATGAACCTTTAATTGCACCTCAACCTGCACCAATGGATATTGATCCAGAGCCCTCAGTGGCCATTCCTGACCAGGAGGTTGAAAACCAACAACCTCTAACCACGGTCACAGAGCCTTTGGACGAGCCAAATGAAACAATAACTGAAGCTCCTACCCCTACTATACCAAACATTCAAACATCCGTGAGTGTAGAGGGAGATAGTGCCATAGCAGCACCACATAAGGAGATACACCCTTCAACAGTAGCTCTGCCTTCCTCTAAAAGGAAAAGAATTGAAACCGAGGCAACTATTTATACTTCATTTCCATCATCCAAAGAGTCCATTACTGATTTTTCTGATGCTGATTGGGCAACTCTTACCAAAGCCATATATAAACCCCTAGCCCAATCAAACAAGGAATAATTGACGGAAGCAACTAGTTCTCCGACCATATTACGGTCAGGACCACTGGTTGAAGGTTCTTTAATGAACCAAGAGTCTTCACAGACGTCGAGAGAAGGTTCTGACCCAAATGCACAATTTGAAGGGTCATTGCCTAGCTCCCCAGATGGAACATATCTGGATCCTGCGGGTACAGGGTCTGACGTAGGTGCAGATCGACAACTCGGTGACAATGAATCAATTTCAATTGAGGAGTTAACTGAGGAAAAGTCTTCACAGACTTTAGAGGAAGTTTCAGGATCTTTGCTGTTAATAGAGCCTGATTCTAACCCCCTAGAGATTCAAACTCTAGATCATGTTAAGGATACATCATCTAAAGATGATCAGCAACTTGGTTTTAACCAAGGACGTGGACTTGCGAAGCCCCATTGCACCATCGGTGACCTCCTTAAGGATAACTACGGCGATTTCTGTTGCAGGTACACATAGCACAAAGGGAATGAGTGAAACAAAAACACTTACACCTGGCCTGAGTGGGAAAGGTAAAATGAGTGAAACACCAACAGAAACGTTGAGTGAACACCCAGAGCCAAATGTGAGGAGTGACACCCAAACCCTGAAAAATATTGATGATTTGCTACCACCAACAGAGAGAGAAATACAAGTACAATCCACTCTCAAGGAGATGACAGTTCCTGATAAAGAGGGAAATCCGTTATTCAAAGTCCCTCTCAGACCTTCGTTTGCCCAAGGGGTCTCCTCAAGTCAAGTTGATGGTTCTTTAACTTCAATACAATCAAAGATTGACTTGGCTGCAACTGATTCCCGAAGAACTTACAGAGCTTTAAGCAGTGCATCTGGCACTATAACAGGTACAAAAGAGGCAGTGGACTCACTGAAGAAGGAAGCTATGGAGGAACTGGTCGAACTGAGAGCAGACGTCAAAGATCTAAGAGATGGATTTGTGAATGAAGTGCATGTTATTCAACAAGGTCAAGAAGCTTTATCTGAAGACGTTCTGGTTATCCGGGATGGTCAAGCAAGGGCCAAAGATGCCATGAATACATTGTCAAGAGTGGAGTCTCGCCTCAACAAAAGATTGGACAGAATCGAGCAGACTACCAACTCAAGACTGAATGACATTGACCAAAAGATTGCTTCTGTACAAGAGATGAACAATGACATTGCTTTATTCATGGAAAATCAAGGTGACGGACTGGAGTCGATCCGGAATATGCTAAGAAATCAACAACCCGGCCCTTCAACCTACTATGCTGAGGATTACTACATGGAGGATTACTCAACTAAGGGGGAGAAAGGATGGGGAACAAGGGAGGAAACAACAACTATTCCAGTGATACAATACTGGATTGAAAATCTTGTAGAAGAAGAGGAAGTTGAAGAGGGATTTGAATTCATGCATGAGCAACCAATGGAAGAGCATGAACCATATTATCCAGAGCCAATTGAACATCCAATCTTGGATGATAATATGGATGAAGCAAATCCTCTGTCAATAGAACAAAAAGCTGCCTCGGAAAGATTGAAAGCTGAGAAAGCAGAAAGAGAAGCCAGGTAAGCTGAAAAGGAAACACACCGAGCAATTCAAAGAAGCGAAAAACTAAAGAGGTTTAAGATGTATAATGAAATAAGGAAGAAGAAGTTGATAGATTTGGCACATAAGCAAGGAAAAGAATGGAAGATGGCTTACAAAACATTTTGTGGAGTTGAAGACAGATTAGAAGTCAACGACAATGCTGATATGGAAGTTATCATTCAGGACATCATAAGTGCAAATCAAGACGATCAGACTTATTTCACTGCATTGAGACATTCTCTTATCTACCTGAAGGCTGGGGTAAAAGCAAATGGTGCCTGGAACATACTAATGAATTTCTTTGATAAAGGTACATTTGTGATCTCCACAAAGTTTTTTGAACATAGAACTTACACAGAATTGCAGGTGATGCTCATTAAGATCCAGAGAACTACAAGGCTAAATGAACTGCTCCGTGAGCATGTTAAGGAGATCTTAATGAAAGTCAGTCCAGAGATATCTGAAAATCCTCCTATGGTAAGATTCATGAAAAATGACTTGTTCAGAATCTTCTATCTGACGGAGGACAAACTGAAAGATTATCCAAACAACTATTTGATATCAGTTGAGAAGTACCTTAGGTCCACTGGATTCATGACTACTGAGAAGGACAAAGCAGCAGACACTCTAAGAAGATATCTTATGGAGAATGTGCCCTATTATAGGAAGAGAGTGGAAAGAGGATGGGAAGTGCATCCCAGACTACGAAACATGCCAAAACAAAATTAGAAAGATGTTAACATTGCATGGTTGTGGGCTGGAGTGGGTCAACAGGTTGAATATATTGGAAGCCACATCAGATGAACAATCCTTAAACCTGGAGAACCACTGCACTATCCATCTGTGATTGATTATCAAGCTGCTAATTCTAATCCTGTAGCTGAAGAAGGTGAGATCTTATTGGACTGAAGATGAAGCAAAGAACAATCTGCTCAGGCAAGAGGAACAACTTCATTGTAAATCTTTTTACTGTTCTTTGTAAAGTAGAAATCTGGAAACGTAAATATTTAATCCAGAATGCATTTAATATTATCAATCTGTCTTACTTTAATTAGTTTCATGTTTCCTTAGTTAGTTGAGTTATCCTCGAGGTATTTGATTGTCGAACTCTAATAATCAAATAGGGGAGATTGTAAAGCATAATGTAACATAAGATGTAACAGAGATAACTACAACTCAACAAAGAACAAGAGAGACTATAATATTAACAGAAGCACATGAATCCAGAAGTAAAGAAGAAAAGGTAAACTCAAAAAATCAAAATATGGTATGTATTCTTGAAGTCCGTAAACAGGTCACGGAAAGAAGTTCATTAATATGTTCAAGCCTCAGTGACAAATAAAGAAACAAGACTTTCAAGACTACAGAAGTATTTGAATGATAAAGAGTTAGTACCAGAGGATTTCAGTGATTTTAATGAAGCAACCAGAACGTCAAAGGACTTATCAACAACATTGAATTGAAGACATAGAAGTATTGATCAAGCGTTAGTCATCTGTGAACTAGACCAGTTGCACTAGTTGTCAGCACTAAAAAGATCAAGATGTTTATCATCTCGGAAGAAATTGATTTAAGTCAAACCTGAAACATCTTGGAAGTGAAAATAATATTATAAGGTATGTTTAGGTTTAAGTGGAAGTACAATATGCTTGCTGCAAAAAGAGAGAACCTTCAAGGATCAAAATGCATTAAAAGACATTCGATAGTTTTCTTTTAAGAAAAACTATCAAAAGTGATGAAGGAGGTTTGAATAAAAAACCTTCGAATAACTTTGAAGGAAAAGAAAAGAGTTCATTCGATAGTTTTTTAAATAAGGGAGCAGGTGAAATTGTATTCTTTTGTTAGGTTGATGAGAAAACTGGACGGCTAGGATTCTTCCTTGCATTCGATAGTTTTCTAAAGTCTACATTTACGAGAGTGAAGACAGTGACTTCTTCAGTTGGTTTGCAGTTGATCAGTTAAGTTGAAGAATTTAAGAGCTCAAGAAATTTGACAGAAGAAAATTAATAATGCCTTAAATTCTATAGTTTGTATTGATTACTGTAAGATGAACTCATTGAAGCTAATCCTACGAATTAGAATTGTAGCACCCTTCGTGGTTTATATTTATAAAACGATATATTCCCTGACTCGTGTTTTGATTTGGTATATTTGATTTCGGACAAGAACACAAATAATTATCTGCGAACGAAATTGAATAATTTGTGAGTATCGTATTCAACCCCCCCCCCCCCTTCTACGATACTTTGGACCCAACAAGGTAATATATAAAAAGCTAACTCAAACAGCTAATCTATTATCTATTATCTATTATATATCTAATACAACAACAAGGGGTTTGGCTAAGCAATTTAAATCGTGGACCATTTTACCCTTCTCTCTAATATATATTTTCAGGGTTATTTTGGTCTTTTAACATCAATATATTTATTACATATTATTAAATGCTGCAAAATTAATATGCATATACATACATAAATACATACATACATTACTTACATATATACATACATACATACATACATACATATATACGTACGTACTTATATATATACATACACATAACATACATGAAAATATATGATCATATACACTAATATATATCATATCTCATTATATTATTATTAGATGAATGTACAATGTAATTATTTATACCTATAATAAATCAAATTATATATAATCTTTAACATATTTTAAGTATTAGATTTGTAGGAAACCAATTTGTTCAAATATACACAAGATAACAAAAAGAATAAAGAACTTTTATGTATACAAGTGTAATACAAAATTGTACTAATTTTATTGTCGCATAACTCATAAGTTGATATTCTAATAGGCAAACGTACAAAAAACCCGAATAAATCAGTTTACTCATATTTAGAATATGCCCGTGCATTGCACGGGTTAAACAGCTAGTTACCAAACATTTTTACATCAAATCAGCTAACTCAATTCGCTAGTTAAAATAGTTAACTCAATCCGTTAACCGCTAACTATCACTACAAGAAACAGGGGTCATAAGCGACCATTATAAAAGGGACCGTCAAAGATTGGTTGGAAATGACGGCTATTTCTGACTGAACAAAACCAACCAACAAGTTTGGTTGGAAATATATCAAAAGCGACCATCTACCGACTAAATTTTGGTCACTTATGCTCTCATTTCCAACCGAATAGAACCAACTAAAGTTTGGTCGATAATGTCGTCAAAACCAACCAACCATCGGTTGGTTATGCAAGTAGTAGGCCCCATTTTGTAAGTAGCAACCCATGTGGCTTTCCACGTCGACTACAAACGCGACCGACTAAAACCAACCGATAGGATTGGTTGGAAATAAATCAAAACCGGCCAACTACCGACTAAGTTTCAGTCGGTTATGTTCTCATTTCCAACTGAATAGAACCAACTAACGTTTGGTCAGAACTGAGGTCAAAACCATTATAAAAGGGACCGTCAAGAGTTGGTTGGAAATGAGCGTCATTTCCGACTGAACAAAACCAACCAACAGGTTTGGTTGGAAATAGATCAAAACCGACCACCTACCGACTAACGTTCGGTCAGTTATGCAATCATTTCCAACTGAATATAAGCATCCAACGCATTGGTCAGAAATGATGTCAAAACCAACCAGTTTTCGGTTGTTTATGCAAGTAGTAGGCCCCATTTATAAGTAGCAAGCCATGTGGCGTTCCACGTTGACTACAAAAACGACCGAATAATACCAACCGATGTTGGTCGGAAATGCCTACTACGTGCATTTAATGCACTCAACAACATTTTAGTGTAGTGTTGCAATGTGATTGGTCCGCGTTATGAGCTGGCAAACGATTTTACAAAAGCAACCGATTTCGGTGGCTTTTGATAGAAATTCAGTCGGTTTTGTATCCTGAGTAATAAATAAGATATACACCCATCTTTATTATCTTCTTTTTATATATCATAAATATAGGTTTCATGAATATTGTGAAGTATGTTAAGATCCCCCATCGATAACCCATGATGCACACACATACATACATACAGACACTTAGCCTATAACCCATGATGCACGGATATAGATCAAAACCGACCACCTACATACATACAGACACTAGCCTTAAAGTTTTTCAATGATTCAACCATATGGATGTCAAGATCCCCTGGTTCAATTAAAAAATAACTAAAAATTAACTAAAAATGGGGCCAACTAATTTTTCTAATTTGTAACCCTAAACCCTAAATCCTAAACCCTAAACCCGAACCCTAAACCCAAATAATTTTTTAATTGATTTCTTAGACGATCCAACCGTACGGATGTTAATCTGTACTCGTTTTAGTGTTTGGAAAAAATCATCAAAAAATATAAAGGTCCGGTTGTGCCGCATCTTTCCAAAAACGTTGGAAGAGTACTACTTCCAAGAACGGGACACGTGTCAGATTCACTAAATAAAATTTTTAATTGATTTCTTAGACGATCCAACCGTACGGATGTTAATCGATACTCATTCTAGTGTTGAGAAAAAATCATCAAAAAATATTAAGGTCCGATTGTGCCACATCTTTCCAGAAACGTTGGAACAGTACTGCTTCCGGGAACGGGACAAGTGTCAGATTCACTAAATAAAATTTTTAATTGATTTCTTAGACGATCCAATCTAATCATATGAATATCAAAATATATATATTTGAGTGATATTTCTAAGAAGAAATAAAAAAATTAATTAATTTGGTTTAAGATTCTAACAATCAACTAGTAACTTGACTAGTACTGATAACTAGTGTCTAGTCCCGAATTGGTGTCCAGTTTTTTTAAAAATATTTATCAATGATCTAATTATATGGATGCCAAGATCTATATATTTGAGTGATATTTCAAAAGTTTCACATGTATTCTACCGATAGACTTAGCGTTACATTTGATTTTTTTTAACATTTTTAAATATAAAAATGAATAAATTATCAAAAAATTTGTAATAAAATTTGTAATTTATGACATATTGATTTTTTTAAAATTATATTACATGTTATTGAACATAATATTTATTTAATTTTAAGTTAATAATTTTTTATAAAAAAATAAAAGAAAAAAAAGTGAAAAAAGAGCGATAGTTTTCCTTTTTGGAAACCATCTAAAGAAAAAAGAAGATTCTGGTAAAAACCATCGAAATGGTGAAAAACCAATTGAATAGTTTTTTAAATAAAAACCATCGAAGTGGGAAAATAACACGCGAAAATAACAATGTTAAATTATTTTATGTATATATGTTCAATTTATCAATAAAATCATTATCATATTTTCTTTATGTATTATTATATAATAGCCGAAACATTGAAAGTTTTGATTTTCGATTTTCTCACATATATAACATAACTACAAACTCTTTTAATTATACTTACTTAGAATTCAAAAACACGACATTTTTTTAAAAAATATTTATATTTATATTTATATATATATTACAACAAAATATATCGATAATTTTGACGGTTATCTTTACTGACATGCTTACTAAGCTAATAAACTATTATAAAATCTATAAAAAAAATTAGATTTAAATTATTAAAGTAGTACTTTTAATTCTTTTTAAAAATGTAGCATTTTCAGAAGTATTAAAATCTCAAAAAATTTAAAAGTAAATTTCAAAATTAATATTAAAGTCGTTCGTGCGTTGCACGGGTTATAGCCTTTTAAAATTAATACATACTGTCCCTCTTCTGTTGTAACAAGTAGTTCGGTAACAAAAATGAAAACAATTTTTATAATTTTGAAAACTTAAAATTAAAAATTTTAAATAGTAAAATTAAAAATAAAAACACCATACTCTCCGTTCCTGAAATATTTAGGCGGCTAAATCCCCGCTTATTCTTTTCACCTCACCGCTCATCCACGGCCCATTTCCCTCTTCTGAATTGTTTTCTCCCGCTCAAGACGTCAAGTACTTCACTCCCATATCTCATTCACACTATCCCACATCTCATATCTACACCCAAACCCTTAATTTCAAAACCCAAGCCTTTTATTTGGGGCTCTGTTTAATTGAAGTGTGTATATACATATATTATTTTTTAATTCTGGGCTTCTCATTTAGAGCTTTTAATTTTTGATTTTGCAGGTGATTTAGGGATTCTAATTGAGAGATTTAGCTTTGTAGTGTCACAGATACTTGGGGGATTCAATTTTTTAGGTTTATTTATTCAGGTACTTTTTTAGGGTTTAAATGTTTATATGATTTTGGTGTTTTGTGTTGTGCGGGTTTGTATATTTACAACGGGGGACCTATTTAGTAGGTTTTGGATGTTTATATGTGGGGATTAAGTGTGTATTCTTACAAATTTTGGTTTCTAGGTTTTCAAAGAGATTGATTTTTTTATTGTGAATTGTGAAACAGAGGAAACTGGTTCACAATAAAAGTATCATAAAGTCGTTTAAGCTGCTGTTTAATTCAAGAGCCTAATTATACCTTGATTAGAATCCCTAAATCGGAGCTTTAATATCTAATTTTGAATTGTGTACAAGTATGCAAATTTCTAATTTTGATTTTAAATTTGAGACTTCTTTCCCATTGTATTAGTGGCTTGATGTTTTGTTTAATTTGTTTCATATTCAGATGGGATGTTGAAATGCCTGCCATAATTGCAAAGTCAATTGCAATTATATCTGATGCTGGCCTTGGGATGGCAATGTTCAGTCTTTGTATGTTTCAGTTTGAGAGGAGTTCTTCTGCATATTGCCATTGTTCAGGTAAATGGTGTCATAACATATATTAGCCCATATTATTTTATTTAAGAAGCATCTTAGTTCCACATCTTTACATATGTTTCATGTATGTACACTTTCAGGCAGCCCTGCCACAAACAAGGAATTGTTCCTTTTGTCTTTGCTAAGGAGTACAATGTTCATCCTGATATACTAAGCACTGGGTACCTTTTTCTTTATTTATCTAGTATATACATGTGTTGTCTGCTTCTTTGTACTCTTCAACATCCAATTCTTTGCAACTTAAATGGATTTGAAGCAGCATCCAATTCTGCTTCTTTAAGATGCTAATAATAATCTTTTGTGCACATGGCTTGCTTTTTATTTACTATCTAGTATATAGATATAGTCTTTGTGTTGAGAGGAAAAGCTACACTGCTAAGAAAACGAGCCTGTTGCAGATCATGAACCACCCTTCCTGCATATGGTGTTCTGTCTTCTTCAACCTAAGTTCCTGTATTTGGTGCATCTGTATTGGTATGTATCTGAATCTGATTACATGTGTTCCTCTGCTTCTTTGTACTCTTTCTTTTATATATAAATAATATAAATTTATACAAGTCCTTCATTTTTAAAACCAGAGCAAACATGATGTTACTCTTGTTTTTGTAAAACCAGAGCATCAAATATATGTGATGTTCATGCACCTTATATTCATCCTCTTTAACTTATTTACTGCACTCCTTTATTATCAAATACCATATATAATCTGCGCTCGAATAACTTGAATATATGAAGTGATACATTATACATATATGATCTCTATGCAACACTTTTAAATAGTATGAGCAGTTTCAGTTCATCATGAAAGACCACTGCATCTCTCTATATATCTGGTAAAATATCCCCATAAGACATTTACAAGTATCAATCAGTGACCAGTGTGTTATTGTACTATTTAAAATGTCTGCCAAGGAGCATTTTATGTTATCTGGAAAAATGATTTGAGTTAGTTTTGTTTAAGCCTGAAGCTATTTTATAGCAATTGTACTGTACATATCTGTTTAACTTTCTCCTGAAATAGCAGCTTTCAGATTTTGGAGTTCTTACAATTAATAAGGATGTGCGAAGTAAAGAGGATCTTCTAAATATGCCCATCATTTCCATTTGGAATGAACTAACCTCAAAGCTCCAATGTGAAACATTATGTGTTAAACCAGCTAGAGATGGATGTTCAACTGGAGTTGCACGATTGTGGTAAGAAATGCTGGCATCTATATTTACAGTTTTTTGGATCTTTGCCAACCTTAATCCTATGCTTCTCTTCTGATGCAGTTCTTCTGATGACTTTGCCGTGTATGTAAAAGCTTTGAAAGATTGCCTTCTCTGAATCCCTCCAAATAGTTTCTCAAAGGTATAAAAGTGGTCGGTGTATTGTTTATGTAGTGTGGTTTACCATCTTTGCAAACTGTGTGGCCTTATCAACATAGGGCCGTAAGGTAGTAGTCTGATAGTTTCAGTTTATTGTAAGTGCATTTTTGGAACTTACTCTAATTTAATAAGGTATTTAAGAGCTTATTCATTTGCTAATGTCACATTCACATATTTTTCTTGTTTATTTAGGCTCACGGAATGATTGAGATGCCAAATCCTCCACCGGATCTTTTAATATTTGAACCATTTATAGAGACTGATGAGATACTTATCTCATCTCAGTCAACAAATGTCTCCAAGCATGGTCTCTTGTGGGAAGGACATAGTAGATGGATAGAAGTAAGTGTGGGTGTTGTAGAGAATCGTGGATCAATGCGCTCACCAACTCCTAGTATAACTGTCAAAGAATCTGGAGATTTATATAACTCCTAGTATAACTCCTAGTATTGTTTTTGTTAAATTTATTTGTGCTTTAGGATTTATATTTAATTTGGTGTGATTTTTGTAAATAGAGATTTGGCATGTAAATATATTTACGACTACAAGAATGGTTGGAAATACAACTTCTATTTACGACTAATTAATTGTAACTATATATTGGTTGGAAATAACACTATTATTTACGACTATTTAATTGCAAATATATATTGGTTGGAAATGAAACTTCTATTTACGACCAATTAATTGCAACTAAATATTGGTTGGAAATGCTATTTTCATTTACGACCAATTATTTGTGACTAATTGTTGGTTGCAAATGCTAGTCTCAATTACGACCAATTATTTGTGATTGAGTATTGGTCGTAAATATTGCTGACTTGGCTTGCCACATTGGCATGTGGGACCAACACTCACGAAACTGGAATTTCGTAACCGACTGTCAATAATGGTCGTAAATGATCATTATTTGCGACTGTTGTTTCAAAAGCGACCAGACTTTTTACGACCAAATGAGTTGGTCGGTCTTCAGTCGGTTTTGAGTACATTTGCGACCGTCAAGTATCAATTACGACCATTATTTTCGGTGGCTTATGACCCCTGTTTCTTGTAGTGTGTTAATTGCAAAACAGATCCATTGTTTTTGCAAACTTTACATTTATAAAACGTTGAATTATTTTGACAATGATGCTTATGCCAATAAATTTTCAATCAAATACATAAGACGGTTTCATATTTCTGCATAAAACATCCAACTGCATCTCCGACGTTGTCCTCTACTTCTTACCAGAGGCGGATCTTAGGGCCTGTTTGGGAACTGCTTATTTTATAAGTTTATGGCTTATAAATCAATTTTGACTTATGAAGGGTGTTTGTGTACTCAACTTATTTCATTAACTTATAAATTATAATTTATTTTTTTAGCTTATGACTTATGGGGGTGTTTATCTACCCAACTTATAATCTAACTTATAACTTATAAATTGATAAGTTGAATGTTAGAAAATACTAACATTTTGCTCAACTTATTTCATTTTTCATGATTTCTTTATCTATTTAGTAGTTTATATTTTTATATTTATACTTTTAAATGTTTTTTAATCTAAAATGTATTTATCGAGATCATTATATTAATTAATTATTTTTTCAATTTAGTAGTTTATATTTTTATATTTATACTTTTAAATGTTTTTAATCTAAAATGTATTTATCGAGATCATTATATTAATTAATTATTTTTTCAATTTAATTTAATAAAAAAATTATTAACTTATAAGTAAATTTATCCAAACACTTACGTAACTTATAAGTTTGCATCAACTTATCACTTATAAAGCACTTACTCATTATAATACATAAGTTCACTTTTTTAAGTTTTCCCAAACACTTATAACAATCCATCAACTTATCACTTATAAAGCACTTACTCATTTTAAGCTATAAGTCAACTTTTGCTTGATAGCTCAAACGCCCACTTAATATGGACAAGAGGGGCCAGTTAACTCCCCTTAAATTTTTATTTTTGATATTTCATATATATTCATAGGATGTATAAATCTAAATTGACCTCCTTGAATAGTAAAAAAATATTAACTAAGGGCAAAATCAATAATAACTAGGGGAAAAAATAATAGGTGTCGCACTAGTTTTCTAAATAAAGAAGAGTATTGTATAGTAAAATTAGGTCTTGGGCAAAAATCTGAAACTACTAATATTGCACATAATGCAGGGGAATAAAGTACATATTAATGCAGGGGAGTAAAGAATTACAAAGTTTAAAGATGAATTTTTTGTTCTGTGATAGTGAAAACTGTGATCACTGAGGTAAGTGTGACTCGTTTATTAGTTAAGGATTCAGATGTCAGAAAAAAATTAATCAAATATAACATTTAATGAGAGTTAGATTTAAGCAAAGTAGGTATTAATCGAATAATTGAAAATCTAACCTTTGAAAATAGGGTCAATTTAAGAGAAAAAGTTGAGAAAATTTGTGATTTAATTGTCTAAAATTTTTATACAAGAATAATAATGATGTTTTGCAAAATAGTAATACTATATATGTTTTGATAATGATGTTTTGGCCAGTAAATGTTCGCCAAGGTTAATAAAATATACTAATCAGAAGACGGTTTCAAATCTCCGCATGAAATAGCCAATTGTATTGGCCCGTAGACTGATGTAAACAAGGGTACCAGGTTTTACAAGTACTAGGTGCGCCACGTGGTTAGAAGATGGGACCCATGATGAGGTGAAGCAGCCATCGGCCGTTGTCGCGTGCCGTAAAGGCTAAAATTATTATATACGTGGGCTGTGGGCAATACCAGATGATATTACTCGGTGGACGTACATGTTTTAGAGCATCTCTAATGGTACCAATCTCTTAGCTAAATCAATCTACATGACATCTATGTGTCATTATTTGAAGAAAATGTAAAAAATTTAATACTCCAACCATGTAACCCCTTAGCAATAAATATAGATAATCATATTTGGTTGGCTATATTTGTCGAACCAGCAAAACCCTCAGGTATAATTTACATTAT
Organism: Heracleum sosnowskyi; assembly: GCA_030848705.1. Lineage (NCBI taxonomy): Eukaryota > Viridiplantae > Streptophyta > Magnoliopsida > Apiales > Apiaceae > Heracleum > Heracleum sosnowskyi. The sequence continues at coordinate 20,737,917 of CM061237.1, forward strand.
CATAATTATACACAACACCATTGGAGTATTGATCGCACCTCTTAGCTAAAATTTTACATCATTCCTATTTTATCATATTTTAACCAATAATTTTACATATCACCATTGGAGGTGCTCTTACAAAAAATTTCGATAAATAAATATCTGATAAACAAACAATTTAATAAAATGAATTATTTATTTATTTATTCATCAAAATAATTCAATTCTAATAAATGAATTATTTGATGAATAAATAAATTATTTTCAATCACAATAATATTCTTTTATCTAGATTCTACTATATACTATATTTCATATACATAATCACCGCTTGAAACTGAAATACTACCAAAAAATAAAAGACGTCTACATTTTTAAGAAATTAATTTCGTTTATAAGCGAGATGAGACAGTGGTAGAAACTTATGTCTTACAGTACTTTCGCTTATCTTAAAATATTTGAATATATATATATATAAAGGGTTGAATAGGTAACTTATTTATTTGACTAACTTAGTAACCTTTTCTTATTGGTTAATTTGAAATAGGTTACATGTGATCATCATCCCACGTTTAAACACACGTAACAAAAGCTTAACACAGTAATAGGCTTGTAAACAGTTATAATATGATTTAATTATACACTCTTCTACGAACCTAGACGTAATCAATCTTTTTCTTAGAGGATACTGTGTATAATTTCTTTTACAGAATATGTAATTATTTTTTATTTGATTTTTAGAGCATACATGTTATAAACAATGCAGAACACATCAGAAAAGTTAAAAAAAAACAAAAAAAAACTTAAAATGATAGCAAAAATTATTGAACACAAAAATTATGCAATAAAATATAGAACTAAAAAAACGTAAAATACATAACATACAAAATACAGAACATGAAAAAATACAGAACATAAAATAATCTATATAACATAAAATTATGTAATGAATAAAATATTATATTTAATACAAAGACCACAATTAATTTTAGAATTTTATTCTACAAATTCTACATATTAAAATGTTTAATACAAAACCATTTTTTAAATAGAACATATTGATTGTGTTTCACGTTATTAATACATTATCGAACACATATTAATTAAAATATATTTATTGAGCATTATCTCTTAAAATACAATTGTTCATAATTTCTTAAAAATTTTATTTCATTGTTTTTTAGAACTTTATTTTTCACCCTCGTGAAAATTTAAAAATTATTAGGTGTCCTATAATTTTTCACTTTTACAAAACTCGTATTTTTAGATTTACAAAATTATATATTTTTTAGCTTGAATCATGTACATTTAAACAATATATTTATTTTTATAATATTATATGCACTTTATTGACATAACATTTTCTTATACAGAACATGAGATTGATTTTACAGGATATTAATTTTATTATAATTGGTCAAATAAATTTGTTTTGTGATTTGTGATATACAATGATTGTGTATTGTATGATTTGTATGATGTACGTGTTCTAGGTTATAGTTGTATATGCAGTAAGCAGCGAGTCACGTGTTTTAGGTTATAATTGTATGTAGCGGTTTCTTTCTTTGTTGAATCTAAGGGCTGTTGTTATGCCATATTTTGGCATAGTCCAAATTTCTCCGTTTAATAATTATTAATTCAGATTAATAATTAATTATTTGACCACTAAGTAATATGCTCTCCCTGAAATGAGGAAAGAATCAATCTCAATCAACGAATAACGGAAAATATCTTCAAACGATATTTTTCAAATAATGGAAAGAAATACGGAGATGCCGCAAGATTGTAGGAAAACATGTGAAGACCGGACTATTTATGGGAACGTGAGGTGGATTGATAATCCTTTAACTATTTATGGGAACGTGAGGTGGATTGATAATCCTTGAACTATTTATGGGAACATTGGATGAATAAATTTTGACTATTCATGGGCTTGGACTGAATGAGCTTATCTAATGACTTGTTTTCCAAGAACTACGTGAGGCTTGATCCCTATATAAAGGGTACGTATGCACCTTGTATGATACGACAATTGACACTCGGGAAAGAGGAAGAGAAAGAACCCATTCTCTATTCAATTTCTGAGGAGTCATCATACGAGCTCAGCCCCCAAACATCCAAAAATCTCAAATCCCCCTATTTTCATAAATCGTTATTCCAGCAACCTCCGATTTGGGTTGTTAAGAAATTCCTCCAACAACAATTGGCGCTAAAAGGAGGGGTCGAACCTCCGACCTTGTGATTGAAAGTTACTCAGTTACTCGAGTTACTCACTGAAACTTGCCCCAACCATATAATAGAATTGAATGGCTAGATTAAAACCTAAAACTGCATGTGTCACATGTTTATGTGGTCGTCTCAATTTGTACACACGTTCTGTTTTTATTTTATTTTTATACAACATATTTCTTTATTTCACTTTTACAAAACACATATTTTTTTTCATATAAAATTTTAAATTTTTACAGAATGTAGTATTAGAGAACTAAATGGGAAAAAAATTAATATAAAAAATTTACAGAACATCGGAATTATTAAAATCATTTTTAAATAACAAACATTTTTTAATTTAAATTATTCTTTTATTATAGAACATGGGAACAACAGAACTACAAAACTTACAAAATAGTTTATCAATTGTACATCACCCATGTTATGTATTTTTTTTTACAGAACACCGGAATACAAATACAAAATTTTACAAAATACTAGTTAATCAACCACACAACACATATATAAAAGTAGAACAATCACGGACACAAAAAATACAAAACACATAACAAATAAAAAAAATATACATTAAAATAGAAAAATCAATTTAAATTAGAAAATATATAATGAAAATTATAAATAACCAAACAAGCCTAAACATAAAAAAATAAATAACACAAAATACACTCGAAAAACACAAAATATAATACAATAAAAATTTGTAAAACAAAATAAATATAGTAAAACACATAATATTATTGATGAAAACCAATACCACAAAAATAATAAAAGAAAAGATTATAATTGATGTAACTGTCTCGTACGTGCAGTGTTTACCGAGTCATTCACTGTCTTTTTTTAAGGGTTAAGATTTGAGTTACTAGGTTACCCAATTTATTGGTTACTCTCACACATATATATATTATCTTAAAACTCGTGCGATACACGGATTATTTTTAATAATTGTTAATTTTATTATTTATATTTTATATTTTATTAATTACATTTATTAAAAAAAATTAAGTAGACGTGTTAAACATTTTTAAATAAATAAAAATATTAAAATAGATTTTAAAATAAATAAGTAACGGTTTGCCCGTGATATTTTGGGAAAAGAGGGGTTTTAGTAAGAAAAATAGAAAGTAACATGTTTTCGTTGAATTTTAAAATATAAAAGTAACGATTTGCCCGTGATATTTTTGAAAAAAGAGGGGTTTTAGTAAAAATAAATAGAAAATGTGACATGTTTTAGTTGAAAAAGACAATTGTCAATTAAAAATATTAAAATAGATTTTAAAGTAAATAAGTAAAGATTTGTCCGTGATATATTTGGAAAATGAGGGATTTTACTAAGAAAAATAGAAAATATAACACGTTTTAGCTGAAAAAGGTAATTGCCCGTGATTTTTCTAGAAAAAGAGGGGAAATGTAATTGCCAATTAAAAGTATTAAAATAAGTTTTAAAATAAATAAATAAGGATTTGCTCGTGATATATTTGGAAAATGAGGGATTTTAGTAAGGGAAATAGAAAAAGTAACATGTTTTAGGTGAAAAGGAAATTGCCCGTGATTGTTTTCGAAAAAAATGGTAATGTATTTTAACTGAAAGGGTAACTGATTAAAATAATTAAATAAACAATTAAATAAACAATTAAATAAGGCAAGTACCGTAACAAAAAAAGAGGTACCAAAACTTTCAATGTTTCGTCTTTAATAATATAGTATAGATAGATAGATAAATTTATAATATTAGTATTTTATGCTACTAAATGTAATAACCCATGATATTTTTGTGGTTTTAGTTGGGAGAAATATTAGTTAGAAAATATAAAAAAAATATACGGTTTGGGAAAAAAATCTAATCGGTTACGGTTAGTCATTAATAATTATAATATTATTATTTTATTTTATTAAATAGAACTGTTCGTGATATTTTTGGAAAATGAGAGGTGTTATTTAGGAAAATTTAAAAAGTAGAAATTTTAGTTAGAAAATATAAAAAAGAATATATACTTTGGCTAAAAATGGTAATGAGTTAGTTATTAGCAATTATAACATTATTATGTTATTTTATTAAATGAAACTGTCTGCGATATTTTTGGAAAATGAGATGTTTTAGTTATGAAAAATAGAAAAGATATTGTACATAATAATTTTAATATTTTATCTAACGGTTCTCATCGATTTGATCAGAAATATCTAACGACTATAAATGGAGTGACCAGACTACAAAAACTTTCAGAACCAGACTACAAAACTTTCAATGTTTCGTCTTTAATGTAATACTAGCTTATATCCCGTGCGATGCACGGTCTTCTTTAATATTTTCTTATTTTTTATTTAGATTATAGTTATTATATATAATTTGATAAAATTTTAATATATATATATTGGATTTATAAATCTAACAATATAATATTTAAATTTAATATATTATTGACGTAATCAATAGTAGTATTTTAGATATTAAAATATAAAATATTTTAAAATAACATATCTAATGATTCGTATTTTTTTACTCTTAAAAATCTAAAAAGGGACTCAAGTGCAAATATCAAAATATGTGCTTGTTCAATATACCGAGTTTATTTGAATATACTATTACTTTTATTTTAATTAATTATCTCTTTTAAATTGAATGTTAAAAAAATTATAATAAACATGAATTTCATAAGTTTAATATAATAATATTACCAATATATCTATCTTTTGCCCGCGTTATTTTTAATTTGAACATGAGTTGTTTCAGTTAAAAAATATAAACAGGTAATATCCTTAAAAAGACAATTAGTTACTTATTAACAATTATATAAAATTATATTAATTTTTTTATATATACGTCTGCATTACTTTTAGAAAATTAGTTGTTTAAGTTAGAAAATATAAAAGAGGTAATTTGTTTTAGCTGAAAAGAATAACTTGTTATTTATTAATATTTATATAAAACAATATTACCATTGTATATTTATTTTGCATGTATTATATTTAGAAGATAAGTTGTTTTAGTTAGAAAATATAAAACACATAATGTGTTTTAGCTGTCGGTTATAAATATATAATAATATTATCATTTTATATATATATTGTCCGTCTTATTTTTAGAAAATGATTTGTTTTAGTTAAATATATATATGAAATAGGTAATATAATTTAGTTGAAAAGGGTAATTGGTTATCAATAACTTAGTTTCCATATATGTGTCCTATTTATAAGATGAGTTGTTTTAGGTAAAAAATATAAAAATAATGTGTTTTAGCTGAAAAAGGTAATCAGTTATAAATATATAATAATATTACCATATTATATATATGTTGCCCGTTTTATTTTTAGAAGATGAGTTGGTTTGGTTTAAAAAATAAATATAAAATAGGTAATGTAGTGAAAAAAGGTAATTGGTTATTAATAAATTGATTATAGATAGGCCCGTGAATCGGCCCAAATACCGACCGACCGACCGACCGACCAAAACTTTTAATGTTTCGTCTTTAATAATATAGTATAGAATACTAGCTTAAAACCCGTGCGATGCACAGATTGTTATTAATAATTATTATTTTTATTATTTATGTTTTAATATTCTATTAATTTGCATTTCCTAAAAAAAATAAGTAGGCGTGTTAAACTTTTTTAAATAATTAAAATTATTAAAATAAATTTTAAAATAAATTATTAAATGTTTACCCGTGATATTTTTGGAAAAGGAGGGGTCTTAGTTAAGAAAAAAAGAAAAAATAACATGTTTTAGCTGAAAAGGTAAGTGCCTGTAATTAAAAGTATTTAAATATGTTTCAAAATAAATAAGTAAGGATTTGCTCATGATATTTTTGGAAAATGAGGGGTTTTAGTAAGGAAAAATAGAAAAAGAGTAACATATTTTAGTTGAAAAAGGTAATTGCCCATGATTTGTTTTTAGAAAAATAGAGTATTTTATTAGAAAAAAATTGAAAAGGTAATGTATTTTAGCTGAAAAAATAGTTGGTTATAAAAATGTTATTATTTAATAATAATTTCTTTAGAAAATGAAAAAATAGAAAAAGTAACACGTTTTAGCTGAAAAAGTGCTCATAATTAAAAGTATTAAAATATATTTTAAAATAAATAAGTAATGTTTTTCCGTGATATTTTTGGAAAATGAGGGGTTTTAGTAAGGAAAAATAGAAAAAATGACATGTTTTTGTTAAAAAAAGATAATCGTCCGTGTTTTTTTTAGAAAAAGAGAGGATTTTGTTATAAAAAAAATAAAAAAAAGGTAATTTATTTTAGCTGAAAAGGTAACTGGTTACAAAAAATGTTATTATTTAGTGATAGTTTAAAAAAAACAAATAGATAAGGGTAATTAAGTAAAATCACTAAGTAGCGACCGTCCGTCCGTCCGAACACCAAACTTTTAATATTTCGTCTTTAATAATATAGCTTAAAACCCGTACGATGCACAAATAATTTTTAATAATTGTTAATTTTATTATTTATATTTTATATTTTATTAATTGTATTTATTAAAAATATAAGTAGGCGTGTTAAACATTTTTAAATAATTAAAATTATTAAAATAGATTTTAAAATAAATAAGTAAATGTTTGCCCGTGATATTTTTGAAAAAAGAGGGGTTTTAGTAAGAAAAATAGAAAGTAACATGTTTTCGTTGAATTTTAAAATATAAAAGTAACGATTTACCCGTGATATTTTTTAAAAAAGAGGGGTTTTAGTAAGAAAAATAGAAAAGGTGACATGTTTTAGTTGAAAAAGGTAATTGTCAATTAAAAGTATTAAAATAGATTTTAAAGTAAATAAATAAGGGTTTGCCCGTGACATATTTGAAAAATGAGGAATTTTACTAAATAAAATAGAAAACATAACATGTTTTAGCTGAAAAAGGTAATTGTCCGTGATTTTCCTAAAAAAAGAGGGGAAAGGTAATTGCTAATTAAACGTATTAAAATAAATAAGTAGGATTGCTCGTGATATATTTGAAAAATGAGGGATTTTAGTAAGGGAAATTGAAAACGTAACATGTTTTAGTTGAAAGGGAAATTGTCCGTGATTTTTTTAGAACAAAAAGGTAATGTATTTTAACTGAAAGTGTAACTGATTATAATAATTTTTATAATAATTAAATAAGCAATTAAATAAGGCAAGTATCGTACCAAAAAACAGGTATCAAAACTTTCAATATTTCGTCTTTAATAATATAGTATAGTATAGATAGATAGATAGATTTATAATATTAGTATTTTATGCTACTAAATGGAATAACCCGTGATATTTTTGAGGTTTTAGTTAGGAGAAATATTAGTTAAAACATATAAAAAAGAATATACGTTTTTGGAAAATAAGATGTTTTAGTTAGGAAAAATAAAAAAGATATTCTATATAATAATTTTAATATTTTATCTAACGGTTCTCATCGATTTGATCAGAAATATCTAACAGCTATGAATGGAGTGATCAGACTACAAAAACTCTCGGGACGTCTTTAATATAATAGTATTGATTGATTGATATTGATAGTATTTATAGAGATAGATATATAAAAATTAATCATGATTTCATTTTGAACATATTTGCCAAACTAGTCATGATTTCATGTTGGACATAATTGTCAGAAAAGCAGTATCCAACAAATTTGTTATCATAAGGTATCTTAATATGTACTAATACAGATCTTTTGATTTTTCTGCATGTATCCAAATATTCTCAAATTTCTAACATAAATAAACAAAATATTAAAAAATAAATACACCACATATTTCAGTACATAAAATTCTAAGGATGTGAGATATAACCAACAAATACTATACCAAATGTGTATTGTGTGTGTGCCACACTCTGTATCTCTTTCACGCGCACATATGATTTACACACACTATAGACTCCTCACCACCTAAGGTATCTCTATAAATATAACCTCGTCCAGGATTATGTATCTATAGAAACCCCATCTCTCTCTCTCTCTCTCTCTCTCTCTCTCTCTCTCTCTCTCTCTCTCTGAATCAGGGTGTTTTTTCAGTTTCTGTTTGTCTGTTTTAATCAGATAAGGATCAAATTATCTTTATCTGTCCTCATCCTTAAACATCTCGCCTGTGAAAAAGATCCAATCTGTATTCAACCCATATCAAAAACAATTATAATTGTAATACTTGTAACCAAGATTTCCAATAAAAATTGAATCTTTTTCATAAACACAATGTCAATTGCTCCCAATTCAATTTTTCAAGCAACAAGCCTACGTAATCTTGGTTGTATTACTAAGGTTAAGCCTGTTTTTAATCCCCAACTCAATGTTTTTAACCATGTTAGAGCAAAAGCTTGTGGGTTGAGTTTCGAGAGAAATAGGTTTTATGGGACCAGATTAAGATGTGGGTCGGGTCAAGAAAGGGCCCATGTTTGGCAATCTGATGGACCCGGAAAAGATGCAAGACTTAGAGTTGAGGTGGTGAAGTCTTCAATGTCACAAGTGCCTGAGAAGCCATTAGGGTTGTATGATGCTTCTTTTGATAAGGACTCTTGTGGGGTTGGCTTTATTGCTGAGTTGTCTGGCCAAAGTAGTCGTAAAACGGTAAAAAAAGAAAAAATGTTAATTAGTTTGTACTCTTATTTGTGTTCTCACCCGAATCAGTATTCGTATGTTAGCATGTAATAATTGTTTGGTAAAAGAAAATTGTTTAGTTTATACTCATTATTATAATTGTGTGGTAAAGAAAACTGTTTAGTTTGTACTCATTATTCTCACGTTAAAATGTGTTCTCACCTGAATCACTGTCTATGTTAGCATGTATTTGATTCCATGGTAAAAAGAATTGTTTAGTTTGCATATATATATATATTTATATATGTAGGTTAGTAGGTGTATATAAGTGTGGTGAAGAATATGGTTTAGTTTGTTTTTAAATGTTTGTATAAAAATATGTACATGCATGTTTTGTGTGTTTGTTTGGGAATTGTGTATATGGAGAGTTTTATGAATGTGGATTGGACTAATTTTGTAGACAACGGATGCAATAGAGATGTTGGTACGCATGACACATAGAGGTGCGTGTGGATGTGAAGATAATACTGGTGATGGAGCTGGCATTCTTGTTGATCTTCCTCATGACTTCTACAAGGAGGTATATCTATTTATTTATCTATAGACTGTACTGTTTATGCATTTCTAAATATATTAAAGTTTGCATGTACTGGTTTCTCTGGTTTTTCGTTATATTTCTCCTTGAAATTGTATCATAATCCCTTCAGATTTTTTCAGTGTATAATGTGTATACATGTCAGCATTTGTATATATAATCAATTGTATTGTTGAATTCCTTAAAATATGTGCTCTACTGATGTCAGGAGGATTTTTATATGTGATCTATGTCACCAGGATGTGGTCTATTCTAAACAAGTAAAAAACAATTAAAGGGGTTGTTGGGGTCATCAATTTGTTTTTTTGTAACAAATGTTTTGTTTTTTAGTTAACGGAAGTTGGTACCAAGCTATTTGATTATGTAAGGGTGTCTGAGATTTTGATTCATTAACTTTGTATCAGGTTGCTAAGGATGTCGGCTTTGAGCTGCCACCACCTGAGAAATATGCTGTCGGCATGATTTTCTTGCCCACGTCTGAAAGTAGAAGGGAACAAAGCAAAAATGTATTTACTAAGGTATTGCCTTTAGTGCCATCGACAATGCTGCACTTGGTAAAAATAGTAGTTCTGTTGTGATTATTGTATCCAGGAGGATCTAGTTGATTCCTGGAAAGTATTATTGTCTGACGTTGTAAAGTGAATCTCCGCTTGAGATTACCTGCCTCTAGTGGCATGCTTTGTTGATTGGGTTGTTTAAACTCTTTGTCGTCTCTGTAGGTTGCTGAGTCACTTGGGCATACTGTTCTTTGCTGGCGCCATGTGCCAACAGATAACTCTGGATTAGGCCAGTCTGCTATACAAACGGAGCCTGTCATTGAACAAGTGTTTCTTACTCCTACACCAAGGTCTGAGGCTGATTTTGAGCAACAGGTAGTTTTTTACATTGTTTTACATATTTTTGATGAAAAGTTCAATTTACTAAAATGAGAATGTATAATATTCATGCTTATTTACCCACACAGTTGTACATATTAAGGAGAGTTTCAATGGTAGCTATACGAGCGGCCTTAAATCTCCAACATGGGAGCATGAAGGATTTCTATATATGTTCTCTATCCTCGAGGTATGGTTTCAGGATACCTATAAGATTTTGCAATCAAATTTGGTATTGCTGCTTCTGAATGATTGGAGCTAGTTTTTACTCAATTGTTTTGTCTTTTTTGTAGAACCATTGTCTACAAAGGTCAATTGAAGCCTGATCAGTTGAAAGATTACTACTATGCGGATCTGGGCAATCCAAGGTTTACGAGCTACATGGCCATGGTAAATATTTTCTCCATTTACTTTTTCTTTTTGCCACCGACTGCATACTTCACCAACAAACAGCATAGGACCAAACTGTAACTGAAGAAATGCAAGGTTGAGGAATGACTTCTGAGGCATTCTTGACGTATGAATAATCTCTTAAGTTCTTCCACCCCTTGAAATATGAATTTGGATGCCAGATTTATTCTTTGGGTGAGTTGGTAAGGTACCTCCATTAAAGTAAATCATGTTTCCAGAATCTTGCTGCAGTGTTGTATATGCTCAGTTCTCGAGGAAGCAAGTTTAATTCTGATTTCTGGAAAGTAATTGTCTTAGGTTATGCAGAATAGTGTTCACAGTTTTTCTAATGGTGGTGGAGTAATTTAGATGTCGTACGCCAAACACAATAAATGGGTGACACAGTTATGTTCTATATTATGAATATTGGCTAAAGGTGCTTATTTTCTACAATTGCTTCAGGTTCATTCACGGTTTTCAACAAATACATTTCCAAGCTGGGATCGTGCTCAGCCTATGCGTGTTTTAGGGCATAATGGAGAAATCAACACACTCCGGGGAAATGTCAATTGGTAAGTTCTCTTGAAACTGATTCTATTGGTATTCAGATGTCTATTGCGAACTTAAATGAAGTCTAACAATGCATTTTTAAACATATTCGTTCTTTTATTATGAATTCACTAAACTTAGTATTTTATTCGTAAATTAAACCAGCCTACTGCTTTCGGAGGCTGCAGTACCTGAACCACAAATAGATTAATCAGCATCATATGACCAACCATGTGTTTAACAGTGCCCTTCTTCTGTTGAACTTTTCACAATGACCCCTTGATTGTGATTCCTCTTTTTTGGATACTTCTGCTAACTGCAGCGAAGCAAAGGAGGCCGGTATGCCATTATATTTAGACATTTACTTACATGTGCAGTGTTTGGGCGGGGGTGTAAGATATATGCACTCACCCTAATTATTAAAGTGTTTTTGTGAAGAATAGCAATCAAAGACTGCTACCTGTCCTATGCCTAATGTTAGAAGTTGCTACTTTTCATATGCTGTGACTAGTAGTCAAAGATCACTACCCTCTTTCAATAAGAATTAAATTAGAATTGATACTTGTGTTCTATTTCATAAACATTTACCACAAGAATCATGATGAGAATTTTTTACCCATCAACTTGAGTTCTTGGTTTGTGTTCATAGTCCATGACTGTTATAAATACCTAGTAACAAATGCATGTTCCTCGATGTTTGTTTCACGAATTTTTGTTAATTTACTGGCTTAATATGTTCAATGATCATGGTTTCTAAATGAGGCCTGTTTAATGTACCCCTATTGTCTGGCCTTGTGTTCTTGATTTACTGGTGACCTGATTATTACAATCTATACTCTCAAGTCCATACATAAACAGTACATGGATCTGATAATTTTTCCAGGATGAAGGCCCGAGAAGGTCTACTTAACAGCAGGGAGCTTCAGTTGTCAAAGGATGAGATGAAGAAACTTCTACCAATTGTAGATGCAAACTCCTCTGATTCTGGTTAGGATGTGTTTTAAATTTTCTATAGGCTCTCTTGTTTAAGTACTCTACAAAATCTTCTTCCAATATTCACAATAACTAAATAAAAGAGACGCGCATCAAATTGCATATTGGAATAGGATACAGATGGATTTTGGTGATTTTTTTATTCATGTAGTATTTTGACATTGTTTCTTCATCTTCAGGATCTTTTGATGGTGTCCTTGAGCTTTTAGTTCGAGCAGGCAGGAGTCTCCCAGAAGCTATTATGATGATGATCCCTGAAGCCTGGCAGAATGACGAAAATATGGATCCTCAACGGAAGGCTTTGTATGAATACTTTTCAGCTCTTATGGAACCGTGGGATGGTCCGGCACTAATATCATGTAAGAGGCTTAGAAGATGTCGATTTCACATATAATTATTTCACATATAATTATCTTGTTGCAGTGTTTAGTGTTTTTGCTTACTTACAAGAATCACTTGCAGTTACTGATGGTCATTATCTTGGGGCTACCTTGGACCGAAATGGATTACGTCCTGGTCGCTTTTATGTTACTCATAGCGGACGAGTTATAATGGCAAGTGAAGTTGGGGTGGTAGATATCCCACCAGAAGATGTATCTAGGAAAGGAAGACTGAATCCTGGAATGATGCTTCTTGTGGATTTTAAAAAGCATGTTGTTGTAGATGATGAAGCTTTAAAGCAGCAGTACTCACTAGCACGACCTTATGGGAAGTGGCTTGAAAGGCAAAAGATAACTCTTAAGAGCATTGTTGAATCTGTTGCCGAGTCTGATAGGGGGTGTCCACCCATAACAGGAGTCTTGCAAGTAAGGATTATAAATTATAAATGAATATGTCTACTTAATCTTGCTTATTTCCACCTTTCTTATTTTTTCTATATATCTATAAATTTTTAAACTTCCTTATTTCAAAAACTGTAAGTGGCTTTCACCTTTGTGCTTGTTAGGCATCTACCAATGATGACAATATGGAATGTATGGGAATGCATGGTTTAGTGGCTCCCTTGAGGGCTTTTGGGTATGTATCTCCTTCTTGTCCTGCTGGCTACCCTAGCTCTCCCGGAATATGAAATATGATCCGACTTTGTTTTTTTTTTTCAGTTACACAGTCGAATCATTAGAGATGCTACTGCTACCAATGGCAAAAGATGGCGTTGAAGCTCTTGGCTCGATGGGGAATGATGCTCCCTTGGCTGTGATGTCAAACAGAGAAAAACTTACTTTTGAATATTTTAAGCAAATGTTTGCTCAAGTTACAAATCCTCCAATTGATCCTATTCGGGAGAAAATAGTTACATCTATGGAGTGCATGATTGGTCCAGAAGGGGATCTGACAGAAACCACTGAAGAACAATGTCACCGTCTGTCTCTGCAAGGCCCCCTTCTATCAATTGATGAAATGCAAGCAATTAAGAATATGAACTACAGAGGCTGGCGCAACAAAGTTGTAGATATTACATATTCGAAGGAACGTGGAGGAAATGGATTGGAGGAGACACTAGATAGGATCTGTTCAGAAGCACATGATGCAATCAAGGCAGGCTATACTACTCTGGTGCTTTCTGACCGAGGTAACATATTCCCTCATCGTAGAGGGTGCTCATTATGAAAATAATTACCATTGTCAATAATGTGCTAACATGTTGAATTTTTAGGATTTTCCTCAAACCGAGTTGCTGTTAGCTCCCTGTTGGCTGTTGGTGCTGTCCATCAACATCTAGTAAAAAAACATGAGCGTACTCGCATTGCGTTAATTGTGGAGTCTGCTGAGCCCAGGGAAGTGCACCATTTCTGTACACTGGTTGGATTTGGTGCAGATGCTATCTGCCCATATTTGGCTGTTGAGGCCATTTGGAGACTTCAAGTTGATGGCAAGATCCCACCCAAATCAAGTGGTGAATTCCACTCAAAGGAGGAGCTGGTCAGAAAGTATTATGAAGCCAGTCAGTACGGAATGATGAAAGTTCTGGCTAAGATGGGCATATCGACCTTGGCCTCATACAAGGGTGCACAGATTTTTGAGGCTGTTGGTCTTTCTTCAGAAGTAATGGAAAGGTGCTTTGCTGGAACTCCTAGCAGAGTAGAGGGTGCAACATTTGAGGCACTTGCTCACGATGCTCTTCATTTGCATGATCTTGCATTTCCATCACGCGCATTACCTCCGACAAGTGCCGAGTCTGTTGCACTCCCAAATCCTGGTGATTACCACTGGAGGAAAGGTGGTGAGATTCATCTGAATGATCCTCTTGCAATATCGAAGCTGCAGGAGGCATCCAGAGGAAATAGCGTGGCTGCCTACAAGGAGTATTCTAAGCGCATACAGGAACTAAATAAGTCCTGTAATTTGCGGGGGCTTCTGAAATTCAAAGAGGCAGTGAAGATACCTTTAGAGGAAGTCGAGCCAGCCAGTGAAATTGTGAAGAGGTTCTGTACTGGAGCCATGAGTTATGGATCCATTTCACTGGAGGCCCACACAACCCTTGCTATGGCAATGAATAAGATTGGAGGGAAGTCGAACACAGGTTTGTTGCCAATAGAACTTCTTCTGTTATTATGAACTAATATAGGAAATGGTCAAGTTCCTAATCCCTGAAATAATAGTTTGCATGCCTATAGAACACCAGTTTTGCTGTCTATACTTTTGAACCGTCAATACGGGCATCTTCTTGTACAACTTAATTTTCCTCTTTAATTGGTTTTAGTGGTTAATTCTTAATTGTCATTGTTTATGTTGGTAGACTTCTGTGGTGCAGCTATTCTACCAACTTTAGGCCTTTGCTTCATGTAATCCTCAGTACTTACAGTATGTAATCTTGTATTTTAGGTGAGGGTGGTGAACAACCATCTCGTATGAAGCCACTTTCAGATGGTTCGATGAATCCTAGGAGGAGTGCAATCAAGCAGGTTGCAAGTGGAAGATTTGGTGTGTCAAGTTATTACTTGACAAATGCTGATGAGCTGCAGATAAAAATGGCTCAGGTATAATTTGAATTTTGCAGCGTAAAATCATTTGTTACCTATGTGTTAGTGGACTGATTAAGTAGATTTCAGTGTATCTCTTGGTTAGAGATGCTGCGCATCTTCAGTTGAACCCAACATCTCACTGCAAGTTTGCACTCAATTTGTTTACTCCATGTCAGAAGCATTTCTTGGTAACTTTTGATTTGTGTCACAGGGAGCAAAGCCTGGTGAAGGAGGAGAACTTCCTGGCCACAAGGTTATCGGTGATATTGCAGTCACTCGGAACTCTACTGCGGGGGTGGGTTTGATAAGCCCTCCTCCCCATCATGACATCTATTCTATCGAAGATCTTGCCCAACTGATTTATGATTTGAAGGTAATTTTACTCCTGTTCACTTTAAGACTATGTCTGTTCTACAAATTGCATGTTTGTACTGTTATAGAATATATTTCTAAGTTAATGTATGTAACCTTATTTTTGATTCTGTAGATCATGATACCTTATTGATGTTGATATGGTTTTTCTGACTCTTGCAGAATGCTAATCCAGCAGCTAGAGTGAGTGTGAAATTGGTTTCTGAAGCGGGTGTTGGTGTAATTGCTAGTGGTGTTGTAAAGGGGCATGCTGATCATATATTAATCTCTGGCCATGATGGAGGTACAGGGGCTTCTCGATGGACTGGTATCAAGAGTGCTGGGCTTCCTTGGGAACTTGGTCTTGCAGAGACCCACCAAACTCTTGTTGCTAATGATCTCCGTGGTCGAACAGTTCTCCAGACAGATGGTCAACTGAAAACTGGAAGAGATGTGGCCATTGCTGCACTTCTTGGTGCAGAGGAATTTGGTTTTAGCACTGCTCCTCTTATAACTCTTGGGTGCATCATGATGCGGAAGTGCCACAAAAATACTTGCCCAGTAGGCATTGCAACCCAAGATCCAGTTCTTAGAGAAAAATTTGCTGGAGAACCTGAGCATGTCATTAATTTCTTCTTTATGCTAGCAGAAGAAGTAAGGGAAATTATGTCACAGCTTGGTTTAAGAACAATTAATGAAATGGTTGGCCGCTCAGACATGCTTGAAATGGACGAAGAACTAACAAAGAACAATAAGAAGCTAAAGAATATTGATCTCTCGCTGTTACTCAAGCCAGCTGCTGAAATTCGTCCAGAGGCTGCACAGTATTGTGTAGAGAAACAAGACCATGGCTTAGACATGGTCTTAGATCGAAAATTAATATCACTGTCCACACCTGCTTTGTCCAAAGGCCTTCCAGTATACATGGAAACACCTATCTGCAATACAGATCGTGCAGTTGGAACAATGTTAAGCCACGAAGTGACGAAGCGCTACCATGATGCTGGCCTTCCTGCAGATACTATCCATGTCAAACTCAATGGAAGTGCAGGCCAGAGCCTTGGAGCTTTTCTCTGTTCTGGAATCACGCTGGAGCTTGAAGGCGATGGCAATGACTATGTTGGGAAAGGATTGTCTGGTGGCAAGATTGTTGTTTACCCTCCCAAAGGAAGCAACTTTGACCCAAAAGAAAACATTGTAATTGGAAATGTGGCTCTTTATGGCGCAACAAATGGGGAAGCTTACTTTAATGGTATGGCTGCTGAAAGATTCTGTGTACGTAATTCTGGAGCTAAAGCAGTTGTAGAAGGTGTTGGTGATCATGGTTGTGAATATATGACTGGTGGGACCGTTGTTGTTCTTGGGAAAACTGGGCGGAATTTCGCAGCTGGCATGAGTGGTGGTGTTGCTTATGTCTTTGATGTGGATACAAAATTCCAATCGCGATGCAATGCTGAATTGGTTGATCTTGATAAAGTTGAAGAAGAAGATGATATCACGACTCTTAGGATGATGATACAGCAACATCAGCGGCATACAGGCAGCCAGCTAGCCAAAGAAGTGCTTGCGGACTTTGATAATCTCTTACCTTCATTTATCAAGGTCTTCCCAAGGGATTACAAACGAGTACTTGCGAACCTTAAAAAGGAGGAAACTGCAAAGAGGGCTGCAGAAATGGCTTCTAAAGAAGCTGAGCAGCAAGAAGAGGCCGAGCTAGCTAAAAAAGATGCCTTTGAAGAGCTAAAGAAAATGGCAGCAACATCTTTGAATGGGAAAGCTAGTGAGGTAACAACCTTATTGTTGTTAAAAATAGTCACAACTAAGCATATTCAACTAGTAAGTAGTGATCATTATATAGGTATATGGGAAAATATCTTTACTTTTGGTAATGTTCTACCGAACATTCCTCACAAAAAAGCACCACCTTTTTTGCATGTACATCGATTAGTTAAAGAAACCCCTTCTTGGAATAATTGAAATTTTCTGAGTTATTTATAGTAATACTTCTTAAAACTACTAAAAGAACAATTAATGAGTGGTTTTATATATGTTTGGCTTGTAGATCTACATGTATGTAATTTGTTTATAGTTTAATTTATGCTTAAACCACGTCCCTAATGTATACATACGCGCCTGTTATGAAATTTAACAACAAAGTAGTGGCTTATAACAGTTTATATGATATTTAAACTGGAAAACGCAGGAAGGGAAGGCTAAAGTATCAGAAAGACCATCTCAGGTAGCTGATGCTGTTAAACATAGAGGTTTTGTTTCTTATGAGCGTGCAGGCGTTTCATACAGGGATCCCAATGTTCGGATGACTGACTGGAAAGAAGTTACGGAAGAGACTAAACCTGGGCCACTTGTAAAGACACAGTCTGCTCGCTGTATGGACTGTGGCACACCTTTCTGTCATCAAGTAAGGAATGATTCTTCTTCATCTTATTTTTTGTTTCAATATTCTACAGTTTCTTCCAATGAATACGCTGGTATAAAACAATTTTTTTTTAGTTTTCTTAATATCTACGCTCTAGTATAACCTTCTTCTAAGCTGAAATTTTTCTCAATGATATAATAATTGTACAGGAGAACTCAGGATGTCCTCTTGGAAATAAAATACCCGAATTCAACGAGCTGGTGTACCAAAATAGGTGGCGTGAAGCACTCAATCGACTTCTGGAGACTAATAACTTTCCAGAGTTTACTGGTCGAGTTTGTCCAGCACCATGTGAAGGCTCTTGTGTGCTTGGTATCATAGAAAATCCAGTATCTATCAAGAGCATTGAGTGTGCTATTATTGACAAGGCTTTTGAGGAAGGGTGGATGGTGCCACGGCCTCCAGTCACCAGAACAGGGTATGTAACATTTCCTTGTCCCCCATATCGGTTCTCTTTAAGCTAGTGCTCTGGTTATGAGTCTCATATACTTGTTTGCTCTGGTTATGACTAGTACTTTATTCGTATCACCAGGAGCCCTGTTTGGAATTTAGAGTACTCCCCTTTCGTTTACTGCCTGATTTTATCCTTCCATAGCTAAAATTGTGAAATTATGTATTCCAAAATGTGATATACAGCAGTAATCTCGATTAAAGAGAACCAAAGTACTACACTGAATTTTAAGTGAGATCATTTTTTGTGGAATGCACGCCGTTGTTTAATAGCTTTAAGAAAGTTGATCATAATCACTGCTGGTACAGGAAAAGAGTTGCCATTGTTGGGAGTGGACCTTCTGGTTTGGCAGCTGCTGATCAGCTTAACAGAGTGGGTCATTCCGTGACTGTCTTTGAGCGTTCCGATCGGGTTGGCGGACTTATGATGTATGGAGTTCCTAACATGAAGACAGACAAAATTGATGTCGTCCAAAGGCGGGTTGACCTTATGGAGAAAGAAGGTGTGACTTTCGTTGTTAATGCCACTGTTGGTAAAGATCCGTCTTATTCTCTAGATCGACTTCGTGAGGAGAACGATGCTATAATTCTAGCTGTAGGAGCCACAAAGCCGAGGTATGCTATAAGCTCTTGTTGGCTACTAGTTATTTAGGTCTATGAAAGATAGAAAGTTTTTGGCTAAAAATTGTCTTCAGTCAATTATCTATATAAAAAAAGAGTGTTAACAGCACTATTCAAATCTTTGTAGGGACCTTCCTATTCCTGGAAGGGGTTTATCAGGAGTCCATTTTGCAATGGAGTTCCTTCATGCCAATACTAAAAGCTTGCTAGATAGCAATCTTGAGGATGGTAACTACATCTCAGCTAAAGGCAAAAAGGTTGTGGTAATTGGCGGAGGTGACACCGGAACAGATTGCATTGGGACATCTATTCGACATGGTTGCACTAGCATTGTAAATTTGGAGCTTCTCCCTGAGCCACCAAGAACAAGGGCACCGGGTAACCCCTGGCCACAGGTTCGTCGTTTCCCAATCATTTTATGCTATGGTTTCTTGATACTTCTCTTTTGCCAAATTATGCTCCAGTTCCTAGTATAATAAATTAAGGCATCTAGTAATGCTTTGTACCAAAAATTACTACTTGCTATCCAACAAGACATACGGGGTTTGTTTGGTTTAGTTATGGTTTGTGATTCTTAGTGGTTTTAACATTTGACATGCGGAATGAACCTTGTTTAATGGGACAAGTATAACATGTACAGCAAGAATCGAATAATTGAGGCGTGACCTTGACTTTTAAATGGTTTAGTTAGTTTCTCTTCGTTTATGTTCATAGAATCAAGTCAAAATGTGCAACAGCTAGTTTACTGTAGTAAATGCTAATTTTAGAGGAACATTTCTTCAAAGTTCTTATTTTATTAATGTCTTTTACTTTCATTTGGTTGCAGTGGCCTCGCATATTCCGCGTAGATTATGGACACCAGGAAGCGGCTACTAAGTTTGGAAAAGACCCCAGATCCTACGAGGTGTTAACTAAGAGGTTTATTGGAAATGAGAATGGGGTTGTGAAAGCACTGGAACTTGTGCGTGTTCAATGGGAGAAGGATACAAGTGGAAGGTTTCAATTCAAAGAAGTCGAAGGTTCTGAGGAGATCATTGAGGCTGATTTAGTATTACTAGCCATGGGTTTCCTTGGTCCTGAATCGGTTAGTGTCCTGAGCTAATGTGTATCACAATTTTAGCTTAACAATCTAATAATCTATACAAAACTGGTACAGTAGGATAAATATTGCATAGTTACAATTTTTGTCTCGATATTTTTGCATAGTTTACTGCATTATTTATTATATATCATAATTTGTGCTGTTTATTTTAATTAGACGATAGCCGATAAACTGGAGTTGGAGCGAGACAGTAGATCAAACTTCAAAGCAGATTACGGCCGTTTCTCTACTAACATAGATGGGGTATTTGCTGCTGGTGATTGTCGACGTGGCCAATCTTTAGTGGTATGGGCCATTTCAGAAGGTCGGCAAGCTGCTTCTCAAGTCGACAAGTACCTCCTCAGAGAGAAAATCGATGTCAATTCAGATAGACAAGGCAATATCAGCAAGGGCACCAAGATAGCAACAAGTAGAAGGTGATGACGAAATATTTTTTTTTACGCTTTTTTGTTCTATGACTTTTACATATACGTGTATGGATATACCAAGAGGAGGCTTCATGAAGCTCAAGGTCTTACTATACCAAGAGGAGGGGTTTCTGGTTAGTTCATTGTAGATAACCGACAATAGGAGCCTTTTCAAAGCTAGATACAGGGTTTTAGATTAGGGAAGGCGTTAATATCCTTGGAATTGGGGGTATTTGCATCCTTTTGTTTTGTAATGTTTTAGTTCTTCATACTCTTTCTTGTCTGAAACGGTGGTTAATAGTCCATCTGAATGAATAATTAAAGTTTTCGGGTTTTTGCTATCTTGAGTGCATTTCAGCTCAGCAGTTGTCTGTAAATTAAGAGATTTCCTTGCATGTTTTTCAGCTACTCCTAAAATGGTATACTATACAAGTATATATTACTAACATTCACAAAATGTGAAATAAAAAGAGACAAGAATGACAACCTATAATGGTTTTCGAACCGTCGTCTATTCTCCCATCCAAAACCTCCTAGTAATGTACTCTGGTTGTGTTCGTGTTTTTATAGTAATGTACTATGGTTGTGTTTTTATGCCCCAACCTAATGACTATTGTCCGTTTACATATCCGGTGACCGCTATGTTTACAATCCTAGCTGGGGAAGATGCGGCTATGTTCAACGAAGTTGGCACTATTGGCCATTTTCATCATGTTAATGTGGTTCGCTTGGTGGGATACTGTGCTGGTTGCTGCAATCGAGCATTCCTTTACGAGTTCCAACCTAACAACTCCTTAGAAAAACTGAAATTCTCTGAATGAAATGACAAGAACAGTTTTCTTGGTCGGGATAGCTAAAGGAATCAAGTATCTTCAGTCTTCATTTTCTCCGTTTTTTCGTTTATCTCATGCACTCTGGATCCTGTCACAACATCGCTGAGCACAGATGTCAATATTCCAGACCAATCTGTTTGCAACTGATCAATTTAATAGCCTATTACTGAGAGGACCGGTCATTATAACCACCCTTCTTATAACAAATTATTTTACTGTTTTTAAGATACTGATGTAAAGTATCTTATAGGATACAAACGTATCTGTGATCACCTAACAGTATATTAAAAGAACTATTTCTTATAAAAACAACTGGCATATGAATAAAGTGTAACCAAACAAAATACCAAGCCCGCTCAAAGAGCTGGAAGGGTAAGATGTACGCAAACCTTACCTCTTAATCTAAAAGAGTAGAGAAGTTGTTTCCGTAGAGACCCCTGGTTCACATAACATTGGTAATTCGGTAGAGTATAACCAATACAGAGATGCACAATTGAGGATCCACAGGGGTAAATGTTAAGTTTCAGTCGACAGGTCTGGGCTATCCACATTAAATGGTAGTCGTGACTTGTGGGTCATCAGCTAAAACTCTACCAAAAGTTTTAAACTGCAGTTTGCTCTTGCGGACAAAGAAAAGGCCTCGGAGGCATTACTAAAGCTTCAGCATCTCCTTCCAGCATCTCAATAACTTTATTCATACAAGGACGTTCACTTGGTTTCATTTGTATGCACCAAAGAGCTACTATTATCATTTTCCTTACCAACTTCTTTTCTTCCTCATTGGCATTCTGCATTTGAAGTTCCTTTCCTTCACTAAATTGGTCATGGACCCACGTAGGGAAGTAAATTTGGCTTACCTCATTCACAAATGGATTCAAGTTCTTCCTTCGACCAGCCATTTCCATTAGCAACATTCCGAAACTATAAACATCTGCTTTGTAAGACACACCTCCGATATTCTTGTAGAACAATTCCGGAGCCATGTAACCCAGTGTTCCCCTTGCTGCGGTTAAGGTCACAATGCTATCGCCAGTTGCATACAGTTTCGCAAGACCAAAATCCGAAATAGTTGGATTGAAATTTTTGTCGAGAAGAATGTTGTGAGGCTTTATGTCAAAATGCAAAATTTGCATGTCGCACCCCCTGTGTAAATAATCAATTCCTCTTGCCACTTTAGAGCAAATGTCGTACATATTTTCACAGCTCAAGGAAACCGTTTGGTCTTGTAATTCATCCTGTGGGAAAATGTACTTCTCAAGTGAACCATTGGGCATGAACTCATATATTAAAGCACGTTTTGAACCTTCAAAACAATAACCAATTAGTTGCACAACATTTACATGATGAATCCTTCCGATTGTAGCAACTTCATTTATGAATTCTTCCCCAGTCGCCTTGGACTTCCCCATTATTTTTACTGCAACAATGAGGCCACTTTTGAGCTTTCCTTTGTATACACTTCCGAAACCTCCTTGCCCTAATTTGTCTTTGAAACCACTAGTGATCTTCTTAATGTCTGAGTAACTGTATCTTATAGGCATTAAATTGTTTTCAACTTGAAGAAAATCTTCAATTGAATCATACACCGATAAATGCCTTTTCTTTGATCTAAATATCAGAAGAGCAACTAAAAATGGTATCCCAATTGAAAATCTTGCAGCAAGGACAAGTCCTGAAATCATATAATATTATTGGTCTCACAAGAAATCTTAAATTACAAGCTTGCACCTTAAATGGAGATAAGGAGCTTACCGGTGATCTTGCCTATAATCAAACGATGGCCTGTCAGATGATAAATTATAAAGACATGAGACAAAACGCTATATCACCTCATCGTTGCATGAAAGAAATAAATAAATTGCGTACTCACGTGCCAAGAATTCATCCATGCCAAATAAGTTTTTGCGCCAGCCTACACAGGAAGTGCAAGAATACTGTCAGACATAGCTCTATATGTATGTGAAATGTGTAAACAACCGGTTGAAAATCTGTAGATGATAATCGGAAAAGAATTCTTTTCTTCTGTGTCACAATTTGAACCTCTTCATAAAAAAAATAAGCGTAAGTTGCTTATGTTAGTGCCTATACCAGATGGATCCTTGCACGCTTGTTACATATTAGTTAGGCGCTCATGTGGCAGTGTCAATGAAATTTTCGATTCTTTTAGCTAGTACTTAACGAAATAAAGTAGGAGAGAATTGAGTAAGATGTATGCAAGTTTAGTTGTACTTACAGGTTGGTAAAGAGGTGTCTGTACCATAGAAATCGCAGTTGTAGTAGCAAGAATAATGGGAACCGGTTGCCTGACAAAATGCCTTTTGATCAAATGAATTACAAGTAAAACACAAAATTCTGGACCAATCAATCTTGAATCCATAAGCCATCCCGTCGTGCAGTTCTGAAAAGTTGCTAGTGAACCAAGAAGAGGACAACGAAACATTTTTGAGAAGAGGCCATTCCAATGACACCCAAGCCATCTTAGTAACCTGACAATTTTCTTCCACTTGTGATAACATCATTCTACCTCCAGTAACATAAGAATACTTGTATGATGAGGTTGAATGGACAATTGAAGTAATATTCATGTATTGTTTAGAATTTGCAGGAGCTTCACAGTTAATAAATGTAATCGGGACATTAAGCTCCTCAAGTCGTTTATTAGCAATGATGTATGGGTCTTCTTCCATAGAATATAGCGGAAGAGATGAATAGTCATTCTTGTTAATCCCTGGATCAATAACCAAAACTGAAAACTCGTCATAATCTATATCCTGAACAAAGAAGGACATACCACGCAACTGCAAAATTGTACGATTATTTTCACACAAAAGCTCGTAGCTAGAACTGTAACAATTCTGTCCATCACCTTGAAGGTGAAACGGGCACCTAAGGTTATGGACATTACCACAAGACACAAGAGCAGAGTCCACGACTTTGCAGTAGCACATAAATAAGATGACGACACATAGAGCTGTGGTTAGTCCTGAAAAAGTATCTGTTTTCCTTCCGCAACTCCACATATCAATTTCTAAACATAATTTTCCAAGTTCTGGTTTTCCCTGGTTGGGTCATAGAAAAACCATAAAACAGACAACAGTGTGAATGATCTGATGCTCTCAATAATTTATATTTGATGATCCTGTCACAAACTAGATTTTCTATATCAAAATGACAAAAAATAACTATGGCAGCAAGTCAAAGACGCCAACTTCCGAAGCATCTTGGAATCACTTGATGACTTCAAAGTCGTGAAGCAAATTCCGAAAGTGAGATGATCAGATAATGAGTTAATATTTTGTGGCTAAAAGGAAATACAAAAAAAGAAAAAAAATAATCCTTATACTTAATTTCTGATAGTAATTTCGCAAAAATAACAAAAACGAAGAATCTTACAGTTTGTTATCCACTTGTGGAGTTTGAGAGGTTTCTCAAGAGAACCCCTCTGCTTTCCTAGTCACCTTGTGGAGTAATATTTGGTTTCAAACCTATTCACATGCATCTGAGTAGGGGTGTACACGGTTCGGGTTGGGCGGGTTACGGGATTTTAACAACTCAATCCAACTAAATCGGGTTTGCAAATTTTCAACCCAACTCACAAAAAATAAATTCGTAATCCAACCCATTTAATATACTTCGGTTTGGATCGGTTCGGGTAGGAGTGGTCGGGTTAATAAATATATAAAATATATTTTTATCGAGCAGTAAGTACTAAATTAATAAATCAAAATTGAAAGTCAGCAAAATATTACATATCCATCTCAAATAAATCTCAAATATTTATGTTAAAACACACCAAAAGACTGATAAAGTACTAAACATAGTCTTTCAGTTTAAACGTCAAATTTGTGTTATTAGCATAGTCAGTGTGCTAAATTTGCATTACAATCGCGAATGAACAAAGACAGTAAGAACATTTGTCTCAAATGATCTCAACACACAGTTTTGTAGAATATTGATGTACACATTTCTGCTGCTATGTCCTTGATAACGAACAACTTAATGTAAAACTGATGCTTCTTAATGTAAATTGGTCTTAAAGTACTGATACAATATTAACAAACATAGATAATATCATGTATGGATAACCCTAGGCAATGCAAGCAATGAAGTTTTCTTCTAATCGGGTTGGGTTGGTTGGGCTTAAAAAAATCAAAACCCATACCCAACCCATTTAAATCGGGTTTATATCTTTTCAAACCAAATATGTTTCGGTTTAAAAATATTCGGTTTAGATCGGGCGAAATGAGATCGGTTTGGATGGGGTTGGTCGGTTTTAACAACGCGTGTACCCCTGCATCTGAGTACATTTGGATGCTAAATTACACAAATATAACATATGAAAGTTTGCTGCAAACAAACTGATTTCAACACACTCTCCATCTTTACCTGGTCCATATTGTTGATAATGGGCCTTATTTTTTGAAAATTACATGATATTTATTTAGAATCATAATTCACAGCTCCAA
The DNA here is from genome assembly GCA_030848705.1 of Heracleum sosnowskyi. Lineage (NCBI taxonomy): Eukaryota > Viridiplantae > Streptophyta > Magnoliopsida > Apiales > Apiaceae > Heracleum > Heracleum sosnowskyi. The sequence goes on from CM061237.1 coordinate 20,763,668, forward strand.
AACTAAATTGGTATTTGGGCTGCTGGTTTGTGGGGTTGAAGAGCCCAAAATGTTTCTCAGTCTCTGCCCCTCCCTTGAGGTTTTCATCAAACATTGCAAATATGTGAGCTTCTATAAGTTTCCCTGGTCTCTTTGGTGTCCCATTATTTTTAACGTGATTGATCAAATTCCGAGTATAAGTTCCTGCATTTTCTACAGTTGCCTCTGTACCACCTGCAGAAGGCCATCCACTCTCTGACACAATAATCTCGATGTTTGGACCACCAGATCTTTCAACAGCCGAATACATAGTATCCATTAGTGCATCAAAAAGGTTCCAGTATACACGACTGCCATCAAATACGATCACATTGGGTGATGTAAACAATGCATATCGAAGATTACCCTGAGGAGTTCCTAGGTAGCTAAAATAAGGGTAAATGTTTGCTAGCAGTGGCAAATTGTTTTGGGCTAAAAACCGAATGATTGGGTCCATGAACCCTTTTGCACTATCTTGGAACGAACCCTGTGACGGAGGAAATCCGCTAGTGACACCTGAGTATGTAGCGGTGGAAACCTTAATTTGATTTTGCAGTCCTGCTGCTACAATTGCATCATGAACATTTTTCATGGCAGGAAGAACATAATTAACATACCGGGAAGTAGCACCATTGTTAGGATCAACTTCATTTCCAACAGCAATGTAACGAAAGTTCACTCCTGGTGTGTAACTTCGTATATTATTTTGAACCCATGTTCTCGCTGCAGCAGGATCCTGAAGGGATTGAAGGTCCGGGTTTGGCACATCAAGAATGACCTCTATGCTTGTTCCTCTAAGAGCTTGAAGGGCTGCTTGATCTGGACTGTAGAGTCTCATTTTTCGGATTCGATAGGTATTGAACAGATTGATTGTTGCCTGTGCGTTTGGCAAATTATTTCCGTTCCTCCCATAACACACACCTACAGATTGTGCTCCTGTAAATGAAGGCATGCAGCAACTGATCAGTAGTAGTTTACTAAAATTTCATACACATTTATGCATCAACACACTTTGCACAAAAAACAAAACAAGCACAATTTTCAGAAAGAGAAGAACTAAACCTGTTGTCTTAATCGCATGCATAAAGATCCCAAGAAACAGAAATATAGATTGCATAAAACTTGGTTTAGACATGGCGAAATATTTCAAGTTCAAATGCTCTTTCTATTAATTCTGTATTAATTCAAACAATCTCACTACACTTATATACTACTCGCAACATGTCAACTCAACTAATAACAATGCAAATTTTTTTATCCGAAACATATTTTAAATTCGTCAAATTGCCAATTTGTTTAGAAACGTGCAACCTTAGCGTTGTCGTCATACGCGGGAATCATTGAAAATTAGTATAACTGGTTTGTTTATTTTCCACAGTCGATCTAGCAGCCGGTGTCTAGCTCGATTATCTTATCCACATGTCCAAATCAGGTAGGGAGGTATCAAATATGTATAATTTTTTATACTAAATCCATCAAAATAATACTCCTACGTCCCATTTTATAGTTATCATTTGAGCCGGACACAGAATTTAAGAAAAATTGGTAAAAGAATGAAAAAAGAGTAAAGAAAAGAAGTAAAGTGGTGAGACCCGTCAATATTTAATACGTAAAATGGAGTAAAGTAGTGGAAATAATTGATTTTTATATTATAAAATTTTATTATTTTAAAAAAAATTTGGAATGTAAAGAATTGGAGAGAACATTCAAAAAGAAAAGTGTAAAAAAATGAACGTGTCGGATATATAGTGGGAAAATGAGGACCAAGTCAGTTCATTCACCTGTAGTCGTATGATGTTTGATATATATTAAATCGATTTTTTAATATTTAGGTAATGAATAAAATTTTCATTTTTATTGAATTAAATATGATTTGAGAATTGAGATGGCTATATTGTCAATTAGTTGGTGTCATTCTTTAGTTCCAAAAGTTTCTTAAGTTTTGCACGTCTTACTAAAATTTAAAATAAAAAAATTACAAATTTGTCTTGACAGGGATAATTTCTTTAGTAGATCACTAATTTGTTTCCGAATAATTAGGCTTACTAGCCTATAACCCGTACGAAGCACAGATCGAAAATAAAAATTAAATTATTAAAATAAAATTTGAATATTGAGTATAAAAATAATTAATAAATATTAATTTAAATATGTTGATTTATAGAATTCAATGTGAAATTTAAATGAAAGTCTATAATAAATAAAGACTATTTAATTAAATAGTTATGATAATCGAATCCCGGTGAAATCAAAGAAGTTAAATTTAATAAATAAATAACTTGTATAATTATGTTGTAGCAATAGAAAATCGAACCTGAGTTTTAGTACTATTGTGTTTCAATGAAAAAAAGTTTCCAAATTATTTTTATATATCTGGCCATTTCCGCTCGAACCCGAATAATTCCCCAAATTCCCAACCCGATTGAGGCGGGAAACATATTGAGATCGAACGGATGACATACACATCCGTAATAGTAAGAGAGATAATAATTATATTAATACAGAGTTATTGTATAACTTATAATATAAGGTAATAGTTATAAATATAGCGCATATATTAATTGTATTATTATGCAATTTTATATTAATTGTATTAATCAATTTTTTTATTAATTGTATTATAAATTTTTATTATACAATTTTTTACTAATAAAGAAATGCTTCTTGTGTGCCGGTTGGTGTTCAAGCAAGAGTTATTGGGTCTAGTGTATAGGTAATGACGTAATGTTAATGGATGATGTTTAAATTCCATTATTTACTCTCTCATAAAAAAATTATTAAGTTTATCTGTTACCAACTTAGCATTATGCGTATTAAAACTTTTTAGTAGTAAAAAAACATTGTATGAGGATAATGTAATATTTGTGATTGAGTTTACTTTTAGTACATAATATTTTAAGTGTTTAACTATGATATTTACCCCTCCCGATATCAGTTCAAACAATCCTCCCGATATCAGTTCAAACACCAAGTTGTTGGTAGATTTCCGGTATACAACTTTGCTATTGTTGACAATTAATTTAATCTTATAATGATAATTATATTTATTTTGAATTAAACTAATTACACATTAAACTAATTAAACTAATAATTATATGTGTATACCGCGGTATAAATAACATATCATACCTTTAAGAGATGATTATGCTTTTAAAAAGTATAGATTAGTTTATATTTTAATAACAATAATTAAATAAATTTGGAATTAAGCTAACAATATTTTTAAAACTAATTAAGTTAATAATTATGTGTATATCGCGGTATACATGGCATACCATACTATTAAGAGGGGGTTTCTGCTTTAAATTCAGAGATTAATTTTTTAATTAAATAATAATTAATATGAAATTAAATCAATTATATTAAGCTAATTAAACTAATAATTATATGTACATTACGGTATACATGACATACCATACCATTAAGAGTGGTTTCTGCTTTTAATATAGAGTATAGATTTCTTAAGTTTATCAATTACCAACTTACCATTATGCATATTAAATTTTTTTAGAAGCAAAAAAGCATTGTATGGAAACAATGTACTAGTATTTTTGATGAAATTTACTTTTAGTACATAAATATGATATTTCAGGTTTTACCCCTCCTGATATCAATTCAAACACGTTGCTAGTAGATTTCTAGTATGTAACTTGACTATTGTTGACAATTAATTTAATTTAATAGTAATAATTATATTAATTTTGAATTAAACTAATTACGTATTAAACTAATAATTATATGCGTATATCGTAGTATACATGACATATCTTTAAGAGGGAGTTGTGATTTTAAAAAGTATAGATTAGTTTTTATATTAACAATATTTTTAAAATTAATTAAGCATATCTACATGACACCATTAGTAGGAGTTTCTAGTTTTAGTAAAAAAATTAATTTTCAATTTAATAATAATTAATTTAAAATTAAATCAATTATATTAAACTAATTAAATTAATAATTATATGTATACTACAGTATACATCACATACCATATTAAAAAGGGTTTCTGCTTTTAGATACATCTTACAAATTAAGTGTTTGTTCTAACCAATCTTGGAGAGGGGTGAGAATCGAAACAATTAGATGGGACCATAAAAGAGCCTTAAACATTTAAAATACTACAAGAAAAAACACAGGTGTGGATCCATGAACTCCTTCGAAATGGTTGAAGATGAGGACGAGGCTTTTAAGCCTCGCATGTTAGTTAGTGCAATTAGAAAAATTAGGGTTTGTTCTAAATACAATAGTGTTGGGCCAAAGCCCACTTGGAGATAGGACTTAAAAGATAGTTTGTATTTAGGCCCAAGATGTAACAAGCCCAATTGTACATTTCCCTATAAATACCCCCAAACCCCCATTTGTAAAGGGGTTGGAAAATTAGACTAAGGAGAGAGCCTCCTAAGAATGTAATATTATATTAACTTCACTTCATAATAATAAGAGAAAGACTTGCTTATTGAATCATATACGTTTTACATTCATCATTTGGCGCTAGAAGGAGCTCTTTTGTCTAGAATTCTAAACCAGATGGAAAAAGACGACCCAAACGGTACCAAAATCGGCGAAACAGCTGAGATAGCGACTGTACCTCATCACGACGAGGTACATTTTCATCATACACTCCAGCCTAAAGAGCTGTTTCCCCCTGTTACTGATCAAATCGAAGGATCCCCCAGACCCTCCGTTGATAAACGACTACGAGTAATGACTCCTACAGGCAAAGCAGTCCTAACAAGCGACGCACGCCTCCACCTGCTTAAACTTCGGGAACAAAAAAAGAAGCCAGTTCAAGGCCACCGTTTTGAGAACTATGCTGGGTCAGACGACGAGCTAGCCTATTTGGAAGAGCAGAAGCGTCTACTCGAAGCTCGCTTAGAGAAACATCGTGAGATTCAACGACTACAACGAGAGTTACAACATACGTCGTTATCTCGCCACCCAAAAAATCACCAAGGTTACACTGAAAAGGAGCTTGAGGAAAATCAGGACTTCGACGATGAGGTATCTGAGGAGTCTCAATGTTCTCGTCCACCGTTAAAGAGACGCTTTACACCGTCCGCAAGTGACACCTCGTGGAGAAGTGATTCATGTGAGTCCGTTCGCCCAGAAGACTTTGCCAAGATGCAAAATGATCTCGCCATTTGTCAGGATTACATCAAGACTCACTCAGGACAGCTCACATCCACTGAAAGTCCTTTGTCCCGCTCAATTGAAATCGCCAAAATAGACAGGACCTTGAAAACCCCGGCCCTAGATCATTTTGATGGGTCGTGCGACCCCATTGACTTCTTGAATACCTTCGACGGACGAATGGCATTTTTTGGTCACTCCGAAATTGCTAGATGCCAGTTTTTCTCCACATGTTTAAAGGGTACAGCCCTACGCTGGTACATCAATCTCCCACCACGCTCCATTGATTCCTGGCACACATTAAAAAGTAAATTTCAGAATCGTTTTTCCAACAACTATAATGGAGGGAAGATAACAGCGTCGTTGATGACAATCCGCCAACGCCATTCTGAATCCTTACGAGCCTTCTTAGCTCGCTTTCGAGCTGAGGTTGCCGACATTCCAAATTTAATTGAGGAACTGGCCATTAATTACCTCACGGCTGGAATTGATAAACATCGTCACGCACTTCTGCTAGAAGAGTTCTTTGAGAAAAATCCACGTACTCTCCAATCGGCATTCCAAATAGTGGAACATAGAATGACACTGCAAGAGGCGGTGTGGAGCATTCAATCTCCACGGTGCTTCCCACAGAAAAGGGATAGAAGTCGCAGTCCACGTCGACGATCTCCACTTAGTGATGCAAAGCGCGGTTCTGAGTCTCATTCCCGTTCATATGAGAGACGTACTCCTTTACCTGACAGATCGGAACGAAATGATAAAACAGAAAGGGCGTGGAAAACCAGGGAACGCAATGAAAAGGAGTTTACCAAACTCAACACCGACAAAGCTACTATACTAGCTATCCTTAAAACCGAACCTGATTATCGACCTCCCAGGCCAATGAAGCCAGGTCGACCCCCTAGCTCCCGATACTGCGAGTATCACGAGGACACAGGTCACATGACGGAGACTTGTTTCCAACTAAGCTCATTCATCGAGAGCAAGATTCGTCGAGGACAGCTAGTCCATTTCGTTAAGGACACACATCACCAATCTTTGCGGAATCATGACCACGACAGGGTTATTGATGTCATCGCCGGAGGTCATTCCGCAGGAGGTACTTCTAATAATTCCAAAAAGTCATATGCTCGTGAAGTATTCTCCGTTAACCCAACGACTCCAAAGAGACCAAGACACAACCCATCCCCGGTCATATCTTTCTCCGACGAAGATTATCCGTTGGGCATAATTGAGGCCCATCAAGATGCCCTCGTCATCTCCGCCAAAGTAGGCACAAACACAGTAAAGAAAATTTTGATTGATAACGGCAGTTCTGTCGACATCCTATATCACCATGCTTTCTCACGAATGAACCTAGGGGATCGCAAACTGGAAAATGTCAACATCCCCCTGTATGGATTTACAGGAAACGAGGTGAAGGTCGTTGGCACCATTGATTTGCCTGTCCTATTCGGCACATCTCCATGTCAAACTTGGCAGTTGGTTAAGTTTCATGTCATCAATGCGGCGTCAAGCTATAACGCCATCCTTGGTCGAACTACGTTGACAGCCCTTAAGGCCATCACGTCAATTCCTCATCTAAAAATGAAATTTCCAACTGAGTTCGGCATAGGCGAAGTTGTTGGCGACTAAGTGGCCGCACGACAATGTTATTTATCAGCAGTCATCCCGCGGCAAAAACACCCGGACGACTCCTCCATCAATCAAGTCATGGAAATTGACCCAAACGATATTATCGAAACCCCACTGGTCCCAACATGTGTCCCTATGGAAGACACAGAAGAGGTCGAGATTGAACAAGGAAACCCAGACAAAAAATTCAAAATCGGAAAAGGACTCCAGAATCTATTACGCCAGGACATCATTCACCTCGTCCGCGAGTTCACCGATATTTTTGCCTGGAACCCTTCTGACACGCCAGGAATTCCGGAAGTCATAGCTCGCCATTCGCTACATATTGACCCAAGTGCCCGACCAGTGAAGCAAAAGCGACGAACTTTTTCAGAAGAAAAGAAACAGGCCATAGACGCCGAATTGGATCGCTTACTCGCGACAGGCTTGGTGGAGCCGGTTCAATTTCCCACTTGGATCGCCAATGTGGTTTTAGTAAAGAAAAGTAATGGCAAATGGCGCATGTGCGTCGATTACTCAGACATCAATAGAGCGTGTCCTAAGGACTTCTACCCCTTGTCAAACCTTGACCAACTGATTGATGCAACAGCTGGCCACGAGCTCATGTCATTTATGGATGCGTTCTCAGGGTATAACCAAATCAAAATGGACAGTCAGGACTGGGAGAAAACCGCATTCATCACGCATAGGGGTGTGTTTGGTTACAAGAATATGCCTTTTGGACTCATCAATGCAGGAGCGACATTTCAACAGATGATGGATACCATTTTTTCCTCGCAAATTGGGCGAAATATGCAAGTCTACGTGGATGACATGATTACCAAGTCCCAAAGAGCCTCACACCACGTTGATGACTTGAGAGAAACATTTCAGGCAATTCGTCTCCACGACATGTGACTTAATCCAGCGAAATGCTCATTCGGCCTCACAACAGGTAAATTCCTGGGCTTTTTGGTCACACAACGCGACATTGAGGCTGATCCTTCCCAAATCAAAGCAATAATGATTATCAAAAGTCCATCCACTCTGAAGGAAGTCCAGGTGCTGACAGGTTGCATCGCCGCCTCGAGAAGGTTTATCCCCCAGTCCTCCAAACGATGTGACCCTTTTTTTCAGGTGATAAAAGAGTCAACTAAGACATCCAAAATTGACTGGAGTGATAAATGCCAAGAAGCTTTGAACGAGCTCAAGAAATTTCTAACTACTCCGCCAGTGTTGATCAAAGCGATTCCCTGTGAACCATTGCGAATTTATCTCACCGCCTCTGACACTAACGTCGCCGCCGTCTTGGTTAAGTCCAGTGAAGGAAAAGAGTCGCCAATTTACTATGTCAGCCATACGCTCCGCGACGCTGAAACGCGATATCCTCAAATCGAAAAGTTGGTTTTCTCTCTTGTGATAGCAAGTCGAAAACTTCGACACTATTTTCAGGGGCGAGAGATACAAGTCATGACCAACCAACCCTTGAAGTGGATTTTACATAAACCAGACATGACTGGGCGTCTTGCGGCATGGACCGTTGAGCTAGGCCAATTCTACATTGAATACAAGCCGCGGACAGCAATGAAAGCTCAAGCATTATCTGACTTCGTGGCAGAGTGTCAGTTCTCCACTGAGTGCAGTGTGCCCAACGAGGTGAATCTTACTCCACCTCGTTCCTGGTCTCTTTATGTAGACGGCTCATCCAAGACTGATGTCAGTGGCGCAGGAATTATTCTGGTTAGCCCCGAGGGATTCCAAGTCCAACAAGCAATTAAGTTTTCATTCAAAGCCACCAACAATGAATCGGAATATAAAGCTCTTATAGCAGGATTGAATTTGGCAAAAGAGTTAGAAGCTATGGTCATAGACATATTCAGTAACAAAATTTACCATAGTCGAATAAAAAGCAAGTTCGATTACACCAATACTGTCATGACAACAATAACCCCCTGGGACATATGTTTTCATATGTCAAAGCAACCATAAAAGCATGTTCGAAACCGGGAACATAAACAATGTTAGTAAAACAAGCATTAATGCTAAAGCAGAAATGAGAACATCATAACGGGGCATACCCCACCTTCAGTATTACACCCCTGGGGCTTCTCGAGCTAGATCAGCACAGAAATCATCAAAAGCATGCCCAGTCATATCCAGTCCCGCAGCAACGGCACGGGCATAACAATGCCCATAGCCGGCCTCCAAACCGTTGGCTATCTCCTCGACCCCTTTCGTCACTTCGGCCTTCAAGCGGTTAACCTCGTCCGCGAGGACCTCCTTGTCTTTTCGGCAACGCTCTAGCTCCGACTTCATCTCCTCACCTTCACGCTGCCTCTCCTCGCTCGCTTCTTTCTCCCTTCCCAGATCGTCAGTCAATTGCTTGATGGTAGTGGTAGCTTTTCCATTATCCACCCTCAAATTCTCTAACTCCAAAGTCAACTCCTTGACCCTCTTCTCAGCATCAGAAGCTCGCTGCTCAGCAACCGTGCGTTGTTCCTTCAAAGTAGTCATCTCGCGCAAAGACTCAGATCGCCATTGGCCATCGACGTCAGCCCGGTATTCACGGACGATGTGAGTCATGTCAGATAGGAACTGATTCATCAAATACAGGGACAAAATGATAAGTAGAATGATCGCAATAATACATCCACTAAGACAAACTAAAGACCAAGTCGAAATTGAAAATCTTACCCGTCCAGCGCGAGCTAAGCAACGGTCAGCAACGTCACTACGAGCACGATCAACGTAGGAGCTAAAATCCTGAGGGAGGTCAAAAGCACCAAATACCTGTCAAAAGGAAATACGTTTGGTTAAATGACGAGTGAAAATAGTACTACCTCTCATAATCAAGCGAGCGAGACAGAACATACCTGTACAGGGGGGTGCGATCCTGCGGTCCACCGCTCATAAGATTGAACCTCAAAATGAGCAGGCTCTATAACACTTTCAGGTTGAAGTACAGGTGGCCTATCTCCACCTTGCATACCGGTGAACGTCAGCGACTTAACACCTCCAGCCCTCGCGGAGTCCTGCCCTCGCCTAGAAATGATCTTCTCAGTACCATCCTCCCCCACGTCAACACGAGACCTTTTCCTCCCACGAACTATTAGCTCGGGACCTTCACCAGACTCGATATTTGTCACTTCGTTGGACTCTCCCACTGGCACAGAATCAGAAACCATGTCGTTACCAGAACCCGTCCCCAGTACACCCCCCTTAGAAGTAGACCCCGCGTTATCATGGGTCAACTGGGACCGAGGCCTCTTAGCGATCAGCAACAAAGCTTTATCCATCTCGTCCTTCAATCCTCCGTCCAATATCTGTCGCAAAGATCTCCCAGAAACTGAAAAACACAAACAAGAAAATAAGAACGATTAGCAACAACAATAGCTCGCAAAACAGATAAGGCCATTAGTAAACAAGTATCCTTACGATTATGACTCCCTAAAAAAGACTCGTTCTTCAACTGCGACCACTCATAGGGTGACCACGCTCCAAAAAATGTGGTTAAAAAAGCAGCATCATATTTACTCATATTGTTTAGTAGATCTACATTGTCTTTGGGAACAGCCCGACAAGGAGGCACAAACTCGAGATCCTTTCCATACTAGAATAACCACTTACCATGCCAACCATGGTTTGACGACTTCACATTAACGATACGAACTCCAGCCCGTTTATAGAAATATACCTGACCATGGGTGTAGTGGATACTATAGATAGAGAAAAATAATTTCAAAGAAGGTAATTGGTTAGATTCAGCACAACGGGCTATGAAACCGCTTATTTGCGCGATGGCATTGGGAGTCATCTGTGCTATCCCACAGCCAATCGCCTCGAACATACACACAAAAAAGGGGTGTAGGGGTAGACGCAGTCCGTAGTCGAAGTGCACCAAAGGAATACCATGCATCCCGTACTCGGGCATATTCCATATCCGGTCATCGGGGTTCGGAATCTCGCACCGATAACCCCCTACGGATAAATCGACCCAATTTTTGCTCACTTCCACTCGGGTCGAGGGATTGGAGAAAATACTAGACATATTAAGACTAGGGTTATCACCGAACTCTAATTGGCCGGCGGTGAGAGCTTCCCTAACCACGCTATCACGCTCTACTACGGTATTGGGACTCAAAGGTGGAGAAACACGGGCCTCTTCACTCTTCTCCTCCCCAGAAAAACTAAACCCAGAATCAATTTCACCCCAGGGAGGTCCAAATGATCCAGGTTAAATAAAGGGTCAAGATGAGGTTCAGAAGACCCATCCCTAACAGAATTCCGACTTAGAGTAGCTTCAGACGAAATAGACAAGTGAGACATGATGTAAACCTTTACAGTGAATGTAATCTAAAACAGGTTGCAAAGTATTAAATTAGGCAAAAGCAAAAGAAAAAAGGGCACACCTGGATGAGAGAAATCGAAAGGAAATGGGAGGAGTTACGCAGTCTGCCGGGGAAGGTAATGAAAGTGGTAGTTACCCAATACCCAGGAAGCCGAAGAGTCACAGCCAAACTACGATTTCCGTACCAAAAATAAATAAAATATAAAAATAAATCAGTACTATTTTATTCAATTCATTCCAAACATTCTCATATTTTTTCTACAAAGGTTCCACAGTTCTATTTCCCTTCCCCGACGTATCGAATTAATTTAAATTACTAATATTCCCCGTCATTCCTTTTTGTTTGCTTTATTTTCTTTCCCTTTTTCAGGATTTACTCAAATCTAAAAGATGTTGATACCAACAGGGGGGGACAAATGTTGGGCCAAAGCCCACTTGGAGATAGGACTTAAAAGATAGTTTGTATTTAGGCCCAAGATGTAACAAGCCCAATTGTACATTTCCCTATAAATACCCCCAAACCCCCATTTGTAAAGGGGTTGGAAAATTAGACTAAGGAGAGAGTCTCCTAAGAATGTAATATTGTATTAACTTCACTTCATAATAACAAGAGAAAGACTTGCTTATTGAATCATATACGTTTTACATTCATCAAATAGTTTTTATTGTCATATGGATCTTGTGGAAACCTGAAATTGCAGAAGACAAAAGATATTGATAATGGCTTTTGTTTAATAGCATGCAAGCATCCAGAAACATGCACATTTTAATTTGTTTCTCGTTAGACTGTTTTCTTAAAATAAATGGCCGTATCCTCAGGGTTTCCATTATAATTAAACCAGGATCACAAGGGGCTAAAATAAATTATGCATCAACACTAACTAATAAAGAAATTGAAGAAAGTAAGCTCTATATTTCGCATCTGCATAATTATCAATTCTTTATTTTATAAGATGATTATTCTTTGATAGAACGTACATATAATAGTTGCTGCTGGAAAGTGATGCGAATTATTTTCTCTGTATGACATTTAGTGAAAATCATAGCTTAATTAAAAACTGAGCTGATATTTAGGCTGCTGATTTGTGGGGTTGAAAAGCCCAAAATGTTTTTCAGTCTCTGACCCTCCTTTCTGGTTTTCATCATACATTGCAAACAAGTATGTTTCTATAGCTTTTCCTTGTTTTTTGGGTGTCCCATTTCCTCGAACATGATTAATCAAATTCTGGTTATAGGTTTGTGCATTTTGTACAGTTGCCTCTCTATCACCTGCAGAAGGCCACCCACTCTCTGACACAACAATCTCGATGTTCGGCCCTCCAGATCTCTCAACAGCCGAATACAAAGTATCTAGCAATGCATCGAAAAGGTTTCTGTATTCACGATTACCATCTGGATCTGTTACAACCACATTCGGTGCTGTAAACAGAGCATATTGAAGATCAATCTCTGGCGTTCCTAGGTAGCTAAAATAAGGGTAAATATTTGCTAGCAGTGGCAAATTGTTTTGGGCTAAAAACTGAATGATTGGTTCAATGAACCCTTTTGCACTATCTTGGAACGAACCCTGTGACGGAGGGAATCCACTCGTGACGCCCGAGTATGTAGCGGTGGAAACCTTAATTTGATTTTGCAGTCCTGCTGCTACAATCGCATTATGCACATTTGTCATGGCGGGAAGAACAAGATTAACGTACTGCGAAGTACCCCCATTGTTAGGATCAACTTCGTTTCCAACAGCAATGTAACGAAATTTTGCTCCTGGTAGATAATTTTGAATATTATCTCGAACCCATGTTCTTGCTGCAACAGGATCCTGAAGGGATTGAAGCTGCGTGTTTGGTATGTCAAGAATGAATTCTATGTTTGATCCTCTAAGAGCTTCAAGTGCTGCCTGAACTGGATCGTAAAGTCTCATTCTTCCTATACCATTGGCCCTGAACAAATTAATTGTTGCCTGTTCGTCTGGTAAATTATTTCCGTTTCTCCCATAACACACACCTACAGATTGTGCTCCTGTAAATTAAAATGCATCAAGTAATTAGTATTCATAGAATTCACTACAATACCTATCACACTGACATACATATCGTATAAATATTCGTTTGATGTAAAGTATGTTATTTGCAACACTTTGCTCATTACAAAAACGGAAAAAATAATTAAAAGCCAACCGAAATTTAATTGGCAAGTATAGCTAATCGAAATATAAGCAACCACCGTCAGGACCTGCCTGTCCTTAGTTTAAATCAGTTTTTGGGGCTTAAACGTACAAATACATCGCATGTTTTACACACTCGTGTATACGGTTTTTGAAAATTTTGGATCCTTGAGTGCTCTGAGAGCCTATGTGCAAGTCTTACTCGTCTATAATCAGAACCATTCCTGACCGGCCACCATATACTAAACGTGTTCGAAAGAAAGTTGAAAACTAAACCTGTTGTCTTAGAGGAGGCAAGCACGAAGATTCCGATAAACAGGAATATAGATTGCATAACACTTAGTTTAGACATTGCAAAAATTATACATTTACTGAAAATAATGTAAAACTTCAAAAGCTCGGTGTATTAATTCATACAATATTCTTACTACACTTATATAGTAGGAAGTCCCCTTCATATCGAGAGACTCACAACATGTTAAGTCAACTAACAATGCAAATAATTCCGTGCCAAGCATAATTTGTTAGGGTTGTTCACGAACCGAGTCGAGCCGAACTTTGATGTAAACGAGCCGAGCTTTACTTTTTTCTCAGACGAGCCGAGCCGAGCCGAACTTTCTTATCACACAAAATTCGTGTTCGAGCTCGAGCTCGTTCTCGTTAACTAACGAGTCGAACACGAGCTTTTATCGAACAAAAACGAGCCGAGTCGAGCCGAGCCGAGTCGAGCCGAGCTCATTAAAACTTACAATTTTAATAGATAATAAAGTCCAATTTTTCTTAGCCCAACGAACTAAAACATTTTTTGTCGAAACCGAACCCAATTTTCCAATCAATTATCAATAAACCTAAAATACACATACTATAAATTACAAAATTAATTTAAAATGTTAACCAATAATATAAAAATAAGTCGAATATATCTTAATTTTTTCGAGTTTTATCGAGCCGATCTCGAGCCGAACGAGCTCGAGTCGAGCTCACTAATAGCTCGGCTCGAGCTCATTTTCTTAACGAACAATTTTTTGTGTTCGAGCTCGAGCTCGAGCCCTTAACGAGCCGAGCCGAGTCGAGCCCTTAACGAACCGAGCTCGAGCTTGTTCACGAACAGCTCCACAGCTCTATAATTTGCTATAATCTATTAAAATCCCAGCCATATTTTTATCGCGTCCAATTGCGTCTCACAAGTCAGAAGAACTGTCATCATGCATGGGAGTCATTAAGGTCGTTTTCTTGAAAAGTAGTATCTGCATGTGGTTTTCTTCTCATCCATGTTCTAGTGGCCCGAGTCTAGCTACATTCATAGTCTCATTCACACAGTAGTACTCTATCATTTACTATTTCTGGTTGAATATGCGCTCTTTCCGTCCCATCCATTTCGTAGCATTTTGTAAAATAACATAATAGTTTTCATTGATTTCACTAACTTCCGCATTCTTTTTATGATGAATACAGGTTTGCATTTCATTCTCAATGTCGCATGTAGGCACCGCTGTTTGTTGTACCGTTGACAGAATTTGCTTTCTTACATTTTTGTATTTTATAGAAGCTCACCCCTTCTTCCAAACCGAATTATTGATAGGAATACCCGGGGTTTGAATCCCTCTCCATCCGCAAAGGTAGAAAAATTAGCTGTAAGAGAAAGAATATACTGTAAGACATTTACATCAGATTTTTACAGTTAAATCCATAGTAAAGTTATCTAGAACTGATGACACCTCGATGGCTGTTGTGCATCTGTATGTCAATGATCGTGAGGAATTAAAGTCAGTGCTCAAAATTAGTCCACAAAGAAAAATGTTAACACACTTGAGGAGTGTCAGTGAACAGTTGACGCCCGTGTCCTAGGGGTTACGATGTTGCAGATTATGAACACCCTGATTTTATGAAATTCACTTACCTTTGATTCAGCAGACCAATGTGTAAGTCCTTTGCATTGTGGTATAGACGAATTTGGATTATTCGGAAAAGTAACAATGGCTGATTTTAAACGAACAATAGTCCTCTCATGCCACTCCTGAGTAAGATCTATATTATGAGGACATATATATATCTAAGCAAAACACTAACCGTCGATGAATTCAGTTTAATTGCTTCTGCCATCTCCAGCACGGAGTCTGCTGGGAAGGTTTTGATTACTAATTCCGCCATTTAAGGGTATTGAATGGGATAAATGGAAGAGATCAAGATTCAAAAATAAAAGCTAGAGTTTGGAATAAATTGCAGAAACACAATAAACTCATAAGGTTTTATTGTTATTTTTGCTAGAACGTACACATAACAGTGTCTACAAATTATGTGATCCCATACATAGAATGTCTCTCCTTAGCGACTTAGCCTGACTTTATTATAATCTAATTTCTGCTGGAACTTTACTTTATTCATTATCTTGTCCGCAGTGGCAGATTGGACCTTTATTTTTATTTCATGATTTATTTTAAATTACAGCTCAAAAACTAAGTTGGTATTTAGGCCGCTGGTTTGTGGGGTTGAAAAGCCCAAAATGTCTCTCAGTCTCTGACCCTCCCTTGATGTTTTCATCAAACATTGCAAATAAGTAAGTTTCTATAGGTTTGCCTTGTCTCTTTGGTGTCCCATTTCCTCTAGCGTGATTGATCAAATTCCTATAGTAAGTTCCTGCATTTTGTACACTTGCCTCTCTATCACCTGCAGAAGGCCATCCACTCTCTGACACAACAATCTCGATGTTTGGACCTCCAGATCTCTCAACAGCCGAATATAAAGTATCCAGCAATGCATCAAAAAGGTTCCTGTATTGTCGACTACCAACTGGATCTGTTACAACCACATTCGGTGCTGTAAACAGAGCGTATTGAAGATCACCCTGAGGAGTTCCTAGGTAGCTAAAATAAGGGTAAATATTTGCTAGCAGTGGCAAATTGTTTCTGGCTAAGAACTGAATGATTGGTTCAATGAAGCGTTTTGTATTTTGTTTGAACGAACCCTGTGATGGAGGAAATCCTTCAGTGACACCTGAGTATGTTGCGGTGGAAACCTTAATTTGATTTTGTAGTCCTGCTGCTACAATTGCATTATACACATTTCTCATGGCGGGAAGAACAAGATTAACGTACTGCGAAGTACCCCCATTGTTAGGATCAACTTCGTTTCCAACAGCAATGTAACGAAATCTTACTCCTGGTAAGTAATTTTGAATATTATTTCGAACCCATGTTCCTGCTGCAGCAGGATCTTGAAGGGATTGAAGTTGGGTGTTTGGTACGTCAAGTATGATTTCGATGTTTGATCCTCTAAGTGCGTCAAGTGCTGGCTGAACCGGGTCGTAAAGTCTCATTCTCCTAATACCATTGGCCCTGAACAAATTAACTGTTGCCTGTGCGTTTGGCAAATTATTTCCATTTCTCCCATAACACACACCTACAGACTGTGCTCCTGTCAATTAAAATGCAGCAAGTAATTAGTATTTTACTAATATAAATTCATCCAAAAAATTACTAGACTATGAAACCTATCACTGACACATAATATAAATATGCAATCAAAATATAATCGATTATGACTTGTCGATCGTAAATATGGATACGACAATATTCATCAATTATGACATGTTGATCGTAAATACGAATAAATTCTAGAAATACGAGATACGACAATATTCACCGTATCCTAATAGAAAGAATACTATTAATTCCGTTACACGACAGAGAGAACTAAACCTGTTGTCTTAAAGGCAAGCACGAGAATCCCAATCAACAGAAACACAAATTGCACACAACTTAGTTTAGACATTGAAAATGTAGTTTGGAAAGGAACTTAGAACTTAAAATGTTTTGGTGTCTTAGTTCAAACAATCTTACTACACTTATATAGTAAGAATTCCCGTAGCTGTAGAAAGACTCGCAACATGCAAGTCAACTAATAATGCAAAATAATTCCATGGCCAAGCTTAATTTCCAACAATCCGTTAAAATCCCAAACATAAAACTAAATGCAAACGTCCGTGACCAATTTTTTCCAAACGCGTCCCCTAAGTGTTGTTGTCATATACAGGAGTCATTGTGGTCATTTTCTTGAAAAGTATTTGCTTATTTTCCATGGTCTAACAGCTAGCTAGATTCATAGTCTCATTCATATGATACAAACTCTCATTTCTGCATCTGAATGAGTCATTATTTCTAGTCAGGAAACTATCGAAAATTCTGAGACTTTTGTATTAAATGGTTCAAATCAATTTGAAATTGCGCAAACGAGGACCAAGTCAGTTCGACATTAAAATGATGTTTTTTCCGTATGTGATAAATGAAAGTTTCATTGTCTTCAATTTTTTCCCGAGATGCTATATATCTTGTCAATTTTTTTTATATCATTGTTTAGACTTATACTTCGTATCTTGTCAATTTTTCGGTGTCATAAAAACTAGCTGATAATCCTGTCAAGTACGGCCCGATCATGAGTCGACATCAACATAATAATATTGATAAATATTAATAAATATTTTTAAAAAATATATTTGTCGAGAATTGAATAATAAAAATATAATAAATAAACAACTATTTAATTATGTAGTTATAGACAATCGAACCGTTTGTAAAACTAAAGAAATTAAAGTAAATAAATAAATCTTGTATGATTACGTAGCTGCAAAGAATCGAACCCTCGATGTAGCTAATAAATTTAAAGTAAATAAATAAATCTTGTATGATTACGTAGTTGCAAAGAATCGAACCCCCGATGAAGTTAAAGAATTTAAAATAAATAAATCTTGTATAATTACGTAGTTGCAAGGAATCGAACCCGGATTTTGTGATAATCAAATTTGGTACTTTGGTACCGTGCGCCATTTTGACATTGTTTTGCTTATTAATATTAATTTTAATTTTTAAATTTTTTTTTACAAAATGTACTTATAGATATTTGAATGATAGAAATATTTAATAAATAAATACTATTTAAATATGTGGTTATAGACAATTAATCTTGAATTTGGTACCGCGCGATATTTTAACATTATTTTCTTTACTAGCTTATAGCCCGTGCGATGCACGGTTACTTAGATTTTATTTATAATTATTCGGTTTATAATTATATTTTTATTATCCATGCAACACACGATTGTTTTTTAATTATTTATAATTATATTTATTTATGAATATTTTAATATTTAAAAGTTATTAGTGTACATGATTAAATTATTGTTAAAAAAGATTTAGCCAAAAAAATTATTGTTAAAAATTTGATATTTATTATATTCTACACGCTAAACTATTCTAAAACTAAAAAGAGAATAAAGTGACGAAATTTAATGTTGAGAATTCTATTCGATTTAGGAAATTTACTTATACGTAGTTTAGATTATTAGAATACCCTTTATTAACCAAATACAATTTTTAATGTTAAATCTAACGGTTTTCATCTATCTATTTAACATTAAACGATTTTTATTATTTTGGTATTAAATGAGTTTCCTTATTTAATTACAACTATTTTTATGTTTTGACTTTTTAGAAAATCAAATCCTAATATAATATCTTTTAACTTATATCATTTTGAGATAATAACTTATTTTTATATGATATAATCTTGATCATCTATTTTTAAAAATATTGGATCTAACGGTTGAGAATATTTTGGCGGTATTTAGAAACAAATTACCATGATAACATCATTAATTTTTCATGTTATTCATGTTATTTATGTTTTAAAACCCGTGTGATGCATGAATTGTTAATTGTTATTTTATTATTATTTTTTTAATTGTATTTGTTAAAAAAATAAGTAGGCATGTTAAAATAGCTAAACACTTTTAATTAATTAAAAACATTAAAACAGATTTTAAAATAAATAAGTAATGGTTTGCTCGTTATAACCCTAAAAATATAATTAATGACATATTAATTAGACCCGAATTGGTCCAAGAACACGGCCCAATATTCAAGGCCCGAAACCCTGATTATTCATTAATTTCGTAATTAATGAATAGGGAAAATATACAGCTCATAAAAAGAGTCCAAATTATGGCAAATTGGTCAAAGAAGGATCCAGAATCCCAATTAAAGGCAATTAATGAGTCATAGCCTTTATCGACAAGGAAAAGACTTATCCTGCAAGCAATACAATGCTTATCCAATATCAAAAAGGAGACTTATTCGCTAAGACTCCTAAACATACCATAAATACTAGGCTCCAGACGCCTATATAAGGTCCCAGATCCTACAATCAGAACTACGTCTTTGACTTGATTCTCAATTACGAATTGAGATACATAGGCATCTTGTGAGGACCGATTTAGTCTCGAAACACAAGTGCAACCATTAAAGCTCGAAGCTCTCTAACCCTAGCATTAAATTCGCAAGTTTAGTTTTTATTCCACAACATTTGGCACCGTCTGTGGGAAGACAACATCAACCATGGCAAACACACGAAGAACAGCTCGGGATAATCAAACTCCTGAAGATCGTCCTATCACCTCTGAGGCTGATCAGCCACCGCCGACTACTGGCACTGAAGGGGCGAATATCCCCACCAACACTCAAGGACCGGAAATCCCGATTTCGGTTGAAGGGACGAATCCCCTGCAGATGTTCATTCATGGATCTAATCCACAAGAGACCGTTCACCAACAACCAATCACGACCTCCCCGCTGCTCATGAGTGCACCAAGGAGCCTTCAACTCCATACCACTGATCTCCCTCAATACGCGAATCAGACTTTGGGGATGCCAAGCTATGGCATGCCCCCTCGACCCATGGCGAGCGGTAGTGGAACTAATCCAATCTACCATGAGGCATATGTGCCCCCTTATATTCAAGGTCTAGGACCCCAAAATCAACAAACTCGCCAGACCCCTTTCGTTCAAGATTACTCGGGCCCATACACCGAGGATGAGGGTTCTACAACTGGGGAGGATGTCGCCCCAAGAAGGAGACATTCTTCCCAGACCAATCGGGAACAACCCCAAACTACTAGGGAGAAACTTGCAGCCCATGAGGCAGAGACTACAAGGCTCAAAAAACTCCTTGCTGAGGAAGAGGCCGCTCAATCTCGGGGCCGAACGACTGAAGGGATCCCGATAATCAACTTGGATCCACCGGCAAGAAGAACCAAGAGGGCCGAAGCCCCAAGGGGTGATCCTAGTATTCTGTTGCCCCTAGGAGATCCTGATGATCCTACACCACCGTTTACTCAAGACATCATGAAAACGGCTATATCCAGAAAATTCAAGATGCCTGCGATCAAAGCCTATGATGGAACGGGAGATCCAGCAAATCATGTAAGAACCTTCTCCAACGCACTGCTGTTGCAGCCAACCAATGATGCGGTCAAGTGTAGGGCGTTTCCACAAACCTTGGCAGGCATGGCACAACGTTGGTACAACCGTTTGCCTCCCAATTCTATTGGATCCTTCAAAGAGTTGAGTAAGGTGTTCATCAACCAATTTGTAAGTGGGAGGGTGCATGAGAAAAGTTCTGCATCCCTCATGGGAATCAGGCAAGGAGAGAATGAATCCTTGAGGGAATACATAAATCGATTCACTAAGGAGGCTCTGAAAGTCCCGGACTTAGAGGACAAAGTAGCTATGATAGCCCTGCAACAAGGAACTACTGATGATCACTTCAAGAGATCTTGGCAAAGCATCCACCCGAAAACATGTTGAAACTCCAAGATAGAGCCGGGAAGTATATCAAGGCCGAGGAAAGTATGAAGAAATATGAACCCACTGTTGAGGGAAGTGAAAACGGAAAAAAGAGAAAGGACACTCAAGAGTATGACGCTAGGGACAAATATCCCAGGACAGCGAAAGATTCTGACTCTCCACCTAAAAGGAACAACTTCGGACCCAGGTTCAATGAATATGCAAGGTTGAACACCTCAAGAAGTCAAATTCTGATGGAAATTGAGAAGGAAGAGGATCTTCGATGGCCAAAGCCGCTAAGATCCGACTTGGAGAAACGAAACAAGAATCAATTCTATCGTTTCCATAAAGAAGTTGGTCATGACACCGACGATTGTAGACAACTGAAAGATGTAATCGAGTTCTTAATCCGAAGAGGAAAACTCGATAAGTTCACTAAGGATGGGAATCGAGGAAATCAACAAGGAAACTATGAAAGGAAAGACTATGATAGGAGGGACAACGACCAAGATCGTAATCCTAAGCCCCGAGGGCCTGTCATCAACATGATATTTGGAGGACCGACTGCTGCTGGGTCCTCCCGAAACTCAAGGAAAGCTTATGCCCGAGAGGTAATGACTGTTGTAGGAGAAGCACCAAAACGTGCCAAGACAGAAGTGGCTATTAGCTTTGATGATTCTGATCTTGAAGGGGTGAAATTCCCCAATGACGACCCGTTGGTCATTATACCTGTAATAGGCAACTCTAAAACTAAGAGGGTTCTAGTAGATAATGGAGCTTCCGTGGACATCCTGTTCCATGACGCCTTCATCAAGATGGGATATACCGATTCACAACTGACTCCTTCAAACATGCCCATATATGGGTTCAATGGGGTTGAATCCAAAGTAGAGGGAACTATTCAGCTCCCTATGACAATATGACAAGGTTCACAAACAGCAACTCAAATGCTGAACTTCGTGGTGATAAAGGCAACCTCGACTTATAATGCAATCCTTGGTAGGGCATGCCTTCATGCATTCAAGGCTGTTGCCTCAACTTACCATTTGAAAATCAAGTTCCCAACAAGGAACGGGGTTGGTGAAGAACAAGGAGATCAAAAGATGGCTAGGAATTGCTATGTAGCCGCGTTAAGGCCTGATGGAGTCGGGGGGCAGGTTCTCCCAATCGAGGTTATGAATTCAAAAGACGATGAAGAAAGAAGGGCAAAAGCCAGCCGAGGATCTAAATCCTATTCCCCTAATCCCGGGAGAACCAGACAAAGTCACTTACATTGGAGCATTGTTGCCTGAACCCTTGAAGGGCTGAGGTGCCAAAAACTTGGCATGCCTCAAATTTAAAAAGTTTATTATGTTTAAGTGTTTCCTTTAGGGATCCACTAATAGTACAAGAAGCAATAAGGTCGACGAAACCATTCTGAGCTCTTAAGCTCTTAGTAGGAAGTAAAGCACTATGTAAGGGTCGAACCCTCTTTTTCAAAGGAAATATTTCAAGTTCTCATTCACTATTTTATTACTTATCTTTGTTTGAGTATTTCCTTATTGTTCTACTAAAGAACAAGTTGTACCAATAACACTTGATCAAAGTGCCAACCCATTCAAGAGGCCAAGTACTAGGAATTGCCTTACAAAAGAAAAGCTAAATAAATATAAGTGAATGCAAGAACGAAGAAACATAATATGCATAAATAACATGCATGGATAGAAGATCCCGAAGGATCAAAGAGTTATGTTACAAGCTCAACTAAAAGCCTAAAGAGGCCTATTGGAAGAAGGTTAATATAAGGGTTGAAACCCCTGAAAATTCGAGGAAGTAGAGCTCAGAACGAGCTTCGATTCGATATACTGGAAGCTCAAATTAAAGAAACAAGTGAAACATTATGTCTGTCTTCGTTCATTAAGACCTCTCGATGTGAAAATTAAGACGTTGAACCTCAAAATCAGGTCCTCTACCTATAAGCCACGTTTGGCGTTGTTGAAACCTCAAATGAGGTCTAAGGTGTTAGAACTCAAGTTAGTTCTTGTATCTGTAAGCCACGTTTGGCGTTGTTGAAACCTCAAATGAGGTCTAAGGTGTTAGAACTCAAGTTAATTCTTGTATCTATAAGCCACGTTTGGCGTTGTTGAAACCTCAAATGAGGTCTAAGGCGTTAGAACTCAATTTAGTTCTTGTATCTGTAAGCCACGTTTGCCGTTGTTGAAACCTCAAATGAGGTCTAAGGTGTTAGAACTCAAGTTAGTTCTTGTATCTCTAAGCCACGTTTGGCGTTGTTGGAGCCAACCGAGGTCGAAGAAACTCTAGACTGAAGTCGCAAAAACACGAAAAAACGAGGTCGAATTGCTCAACTTGGGACCAAATTGAGGTCTAAAATACCTAAAAAATGAGGTCTAAAATACCTCAAAAATGAGGTCGAAGGAGACTGGGTTTGAGATCGAACGACCGAGGTCGAAAAAACACGGAAAAATGAGGTCAAATTGCTCGACCTGGGACCAAATTGAGGTCTAAAATACCTCAAAAATGAGGTCTAAAATACCTCAAAATGAGGTCTACAATACCTCAAAAATGAGGTCGAAGGAGACTGGGTTTGAGATCGAACGACCGAGGTCGAAAAAGCACGGAAAAACGAGGTCGAAGACTTCGACCTGGGACCTTTCGAGGTCGAAAATGAGGTATAAAAACACTGGGTTCGAGGTCGAAAATGAGGTCGACAATACCTCAAAAAATTGAGGTCGAAAATACCTCAAAATGAGGTCTAAAATACCTCAAAATGAGGTCTAGAAAACCTCAAAATGAGGTCTAAAGTATCTCAAAATGAGGTCGAAACTACCCTTAAAAAATTGGGTAAAATAAATATTATTATTCAATAATATTTAAAAAAAAAAATACATTTCAGTCGACCTCAAATGAGGTCGAAAGTGAGACCCCTCAAATGAGGTCGAATGCTTCGACCTGGGTGCAAATTGAGACTAAACTGCCAAAGTGCAATTTAGTACCCCAAGTCCCGAGTGGTTCACAATTTCTTACCTGAAGTTTAGAAATTGACAAATTCACCCCTGAGCTATGAAAATTCCTAAAATATTAGGAATAATTATTAAAAATACACGTGGGTACATGAAAATTCCTAAAATATTAGGAATAATTATTAAAAATATCTGTGGGTACATGAAAATTCCTAAAATATTAGGGATAATTATTAAAAATACCTGTGGGTACATGAAAATTCCTAAAATATTAGGGATAATTATTAAAAATACCCGTGGGTACATGAAAATTCCTATAATATTAGGAATAATTATTAAAAATACCCGTGGGTACATGAAAATTCCTAAAATATTAGGAATAATTATTAAAAATACATGTGGGTACATGAAAATTCCTAAAATATTAGGAATAATTATTAAAAATACCCGTGGGTACATGAAAATTCCTAAAATATTAGGAATAATTATTAAAAATACCTGTGGGTACATGAAAATTCCTAAAATATTAGGAATAATTATTAAAAATACCCATGGGTACATGGAAATTCCTTAAATATTAGGAATATTTCATATAAATGTCAAATTAGCCTCGAATAAGGCAGCAATCGTCGTAAATGTGTAGGTCGCTCCACACTTTGCAATAAGGCGATATTTGTGAAACACTAGTGTAAATGAAGTCCTAGGTAAACGATAAAAAAGACCCCGAATCTCGAAAAAGGTCAATATAATTTCTACGAAAGCTCGAAAAGTTTTCCTAGAAATTGGGGGGAAAATGATATGGGCTAAAAATAACCCTAAAAATAAAATTAATGACATATTAATTAGACCCGAATTGGTCCAAGAACACAGCCCAATATTCAAGGCCCGAAACCCTAATTATTCATTAATTTCGTAATTAATGAATAGGGAAAATATACAGCTCATAAAAAGAGTCCAAATTATGGCAAATTGGTCAAAGAAGGATCCAGAATCCCAATTAAAGGCAATTAATGAGTCATAGCCTTTATCGACAAGGAAAAGACTTATCCTGCAAGCAATACAATGCTTATCCAATATCAAAAAGGAGACTTATTCGCTAAGACTCCTAAACATACCATTAATACTAGGCTCCAGACGCCTATATAAGGTCCCTGATCCTACAATCAAAACTACGTCTTTGGCTTGATTCTCAATTACGAATTGAGATACGTAGGCATCTTGTGAGGACCGATTTAGTCTCGAAACACAAGTGTAGCCATTAAAGCTCGAAGCTCTCTAACCCTAGCATTAAATTCGCAAGCTCAGTTTTTATTCCACAACAAAAAGTAAATTGAAAAAGAAAATTTCCCGTGATATATTTAGAAAATGAGGGACTTTGTTAGAATTTTTTTTTAATGTGTTTTAGCTGAAAAAGTAATTGATATAAATATGTATTTGATTATTTATATTTTAATATTTTTAGTAATTGTATTTGTTAAGAAAAATAAGTAGACTGTTAAAATAGGTAAACTTTTAAAAAATTAATTATAATATTAGGTTTAAAAATAAATAACTACAGGTTTGTCCGTGATATTTTTGGAAAATGAGGGGTTTTAGTAAGGAAAAATAGAAAAAACTAACATGTTTTAGTTAAAAAAAGGTAATTGCCCGTGATATATTTGAAAAAGTAGGGGAATTTGTTAGAAAAAATAAAAAAAAATGTATTTTCGGTGAAAAAGATAATTGGTGATAAATATGTAATATTATTATTTAATAATATATTTCTATAAATAAGTAAGGTTAATTAAGTAAAAACACGAATTTGAGAAAGAGCAATTAAGTAAAATCACAACGTACCATACCGACCGACCAAACTTTTAATGTTTGGTCTATTATATAATAATATTGATTATCTAATTTGACCAATTGACCTACCCATAAACCGAAAAGAAAAGATGGTTAAGAATTTTTACATAAAGAATTCAATTCAATATAGAAAACCAATTTATAATTGGTTTAAATTATCAAAATACACTTCTTAGTATTTAAATATAATCCGTTTATGAATATGAAACCCTCAATATTTTAATAATATTTTGATATTATCCTTTTATGTTTGTTATATGTAAAATAATATATTTATAATTTGGATTAATCAAATTGTTATGTTCCTTCAAAAAAAAAAATTGTTTAAATTTATTCATGTACAGGAGTTGTCCTAAGTCTTTTATAACGTAGGGTCCACATGTATCATTATAATCGATACAATTATTATCTAATTGGAACTATACATAAATTCAAGAGAAAAAATATTTAAGAATTTTTACATAGAAAAATTTTAAATTATCAAAATACACTTTTTAGTATTTAAATATAATTCTATTATTAATCCGATACACTTTTTAATATTAGATCTAACAATTCTCATCGATCTATCTAAGATCTAACTATATATAATTATTAATTTGGTCGTAATCGTACACGGACGATTGATTTTAATTTTTTCTTAAATTGGTTTTAATATTTTATTGAAATAAATATAGAATTTATAAATTTAAAAAAATTAAGAAAAAAAATTAAATTGGTGCTACAATAATAAAAATATATTTATTAAAATTTCGATAATAACTTTACTGTTTGGGCTCTATCTTGAGTTTTAGACAACAAATTTTAACGATTTTACAGTCCACGCGAAGCTTACAAAATTATCTTTAATTTAATGATGGTTTAATAATTATTATCTAACTGGAACTATCCATAAACTAAAGAGAAAAGATAATTACGAATTTATACATAAAGATTTCTATTCAATATAGAAAACCTATTTATAATTGGTTTAAATTATCAAAATACATCTTTTAGTATTTAAATACCATCCTATTAATAATCAAATACAATTTTTAATATTATATCTGACAATCCTCATTGATTTGAAGATTTATAGTTTTATAATCCAACGGATCGTATACTTTTGGTAGTACAGTGACCAACCAAAAGTTTTGGATAAGATCTCCCTTACGCTTATTATATATAAGGAGTTAATTAATAAAGAGTACAGGAGTTATAGACAATTAAAAAAATTGTGTAACCTATAAAATTTTCCATTTCAAAAAAATCATGAAAGTAGCACTAATCTCTTAAACATGTGAAATTCTATTGGAGAACAAAATTTTGAGAAATTGAAGTGGAGGACTTGTAGTCATGTGCATATAGACAAGGACATCAATGGAAGAATTCAGCAACTAAGAAGCCATTACAATGTCAGTGCTCAAAATTGGTACCACAAATGTTAAGAAACATGAGTTGTGTCGGCCAGTAGTTGCCGTTTCCTTGGGGTTTCGATATTGCCAATATTGTTAACAGGCTGAATTTACTGCTCATAAACCATACTTATTTCTGCAGATTATTCGAAAAAGTAACATTAGTAGCTGTTTATATACGGACAATTAGCTAGTCCTCTAATGCAACTCTTGAGTAAGGTCATTTTATGAGTACATTCCCAATATCCATTTCATGAAATAAATTTGATGTGCAACACAGTTTAATAATTGTTTCGAAACACACCCCTAAAGAAAGAGAGAGAATTGAACCTGTAATCCTAAAGGCAGGCACTAATATCCCAAGAAGCAGCACTATAGCTTTCATGTAACTTAAACTAGCCATAGAGATCGAATTCATAATACAATGAATTGTGTACGATTGTTGAACTTCAAACGTTCGGTGTAATAGATTCGTACAATCTTACTACACTTATATAGTAAGTCCTACTAGCTGGCGGCATTCTGTACGTAGTCAACCACTTATTTCTTAAATACTAGCTTGCCGAGCACGAGTCAATATTAAATATTAGTATTAATAAATTATTAATAAATATTATTTAAAAATGTATTTCTTGAGAATTGAATGATAAAAATATATAATAAATAAATAACTATTTAATTATGTAGTTATAGACAATCGAACTATGCATAAACCTAAAGAAATTAAAGTAAATAAATATATCTTGTATGATTACGTAACTGCAAAGAATCTAACCCTCGATGAAGTTATTGAATTTAAAGTAAATAAATAAATCTTTTATAATTACGTAGCTATAAGGAATCGAATCCTGAATGAACCTAAAGAATTTAAAGTAATTAATAAATCTTGTATAATTATGTAGTTGCGAGTAATCGAATCCGGGTTAAGTGATAACCAAATTTGGTACTTTAATACCGCGCGCCATTTTCACATTGTTTTGCTTATTAATAAAGGATTTACATCCAATTTGTAAATCACAGTTCGGCTGGGCGCTAGTAAGCCTAAACAATATTAGTCTATCAGATTGCCAATTTTTTCCAACTCAACCCATAATAATGTGATGTCGTCGCCGTCGTCGCCGTTGTCGCCGTCATTTTCTTGAAAATTAGTCTTTGATTTACTTATTTATCCATCATCTGATGCCAGAAGTTCGGATTTTGTAGTTTGATTCAATCCATCTTTATCTCTGGATGAGTCAAAACTTATGGTTAGTACAATTTCCTTGAAAACCTCGGCCTCCACTTCAGTCTACAGTTTCTAAAAGTCTAAGCCGCCTGAGACATATATATATCCAGAATTTTGTTTGGAAACGTGAAAGTCAGTTACTGATATTTGATCTATTTCTTTATCCAGAATTTCCTTTAAAATATTGCGCGAGACGGAAATGATCAGTTCGGTTCACCAATTAGTTCTTACTGCATCGCTTGTTGTGTGCATTCAAATTTTGTGATGTAGAGTTTGCAACTACAATTGGTAAAAAACCAAATTTGGTATGTGACCTTGGCTTGCTTTGACAATATGATAGTCTGTACTTTCAGAACTTTCATTTTGGAGTCTCGTCCATAATTATTACTACCTCCGTCCCCCTCAATTCTTTACATTGAGATTGAGGGGACGACACGGATGTTAAGAAAAAATGTTAATTAATAGAAAAAAGTAAGAAAAATGAGTAAAGTAGTGGGACCAATCAATATTTTAATGTATAAAATGGGTATAGTGGAGGAAAGTAATGGATGTGATTGGATTTTATATTATAAAATGTTACTATTTTTGGTATGTAAATAAATGAAAGGGACGTATCAAAAAGGAAACTGTAAAGAAATGAGAGGGACATAGAGAGTATTAGTTAGGATATTGATGTCACAATTGAATGTTTGTTTACTAATTTACAACAAATCTTGTAACTATGCTTTCTAGGTAAAAATAATAAGATGAGATAACTCAAGTGGTAAGAGTTTACGATACTCATTACTCAATTGCAAGAGATATAATTATCAATTTGTGTTTGGGATATGGAACATCTAGTTGTATAAGAAAGAAAATCAAAGTTTACCTAATTTTTTGTAGATTGTTATCAAGAGAGTAGATAACGAACAACGTTGACAGACCACAATGCAAAAATCAGGAAAAGAAAATTCGTTAGGTTTAACCATTAAAACGTGCTTACAGATACATACTAAGCTGCCCCCCGAGAGGTATAGTATTTCAGCCGCCCCGCATCTTTTTTCCAGGGCGTAACAATAGCCGCCCCAACATTTCGGTCGATTTTCTTTGATAATCTTGTGGAGAGTCACAACGTTGGATGAAAATAAGTTTGTCGAAAATGAAATGCCAAATTCCAGAGTTGTAATATCTGACAAGTACAAACTATCCTGTTCACCAATCATCTGTCTCTGAATGAGTCGATACTTTCAGATAGTACAATTTAGGGGCGGTTTGATAAATCTGAATAAAAAACACCGAGTTATTAAATTATCTGAATACAGTGAATGAAAATATCATCTGAATTAAATGAAAACAAGATTATCTAGATATATTCAAATATTAAATTAAAAAAACACCATTATCATAATAAAACAAAATAAAATTATTTTTAAATGAATAAATATTTGTTAATCGATAATTAAATAAAATGTACATTTATCAATAAATAAATAATTTTAATAAAAAATAAATTTTATAATTCTAAGTATATACAATACATTTATCGAAGTTCTACCATAAAAAATTTTAGAACACATATTATAATAGTGCTAATAGGTAAGAACCCTGATGCACAAATAATGAAACAAGAAATCAATTTTTTTTTTGAAAGAAAATGAAGGATGTAAGTAGCTGAATGTACAGTTTCACAGCGCACAAACACCTAGGGTGGTTGGAGTTTAATTTTTTTTTATTCAGAGTCTCACTTATATATCGAATAAGCACTGCAAGAAATTACGAGAAATTTCGACCTCTCAAATTCGATCGCGGCTAAATTCAACCATTTGTGGTCGAATTTATGGACTGCGGCTAAATTCGATCGTTTCTGGTCGAAAATAAAAATGGTCGAATTTGATCGGTCGAATTTACTACTAAATTCGACTGATTTTTTTAATTGGTCGAATTTAATCCTAAATTCGACCAATTTTTTTGTCTAGTCGAAACTAAAATCCCCCCAAAAAAGGAGGGAAATGTCCCGCCAAAATATTAAATTTTGAAAACTAAAATCGACCAAATTCGGTTGAATTTAAAATTAAGGTTGGCGGTAATTTTGCCGCCTATATTTTTTCAATTTTGGTAAAAAGTGGGAAATTTCCCGCCCAAAATTTTTCAAACTATTCAAATATATTTTCAACCGAATTTAGTCGAATTTAATAAATGTGACCGAATTCAGTTGAATTTATTTTTTTCAGAATTTTTTAAATATTTTATTAATTTTATAAATGTTTGTAGCCATCATAAAAAATAAATAAAAATACAAGGATACCATTCATTACATGTAAAAATTTAGTTAGTACAAAAATTTTACATAAATTTTTTATATGATTAGAAAATGTTGAACTTTCATTTTTTGATATTTTTAGAAAAATTAAATAAAATATCTAATTGTTGTTAAAATATACAAAACAAATATGAAAGTATTTTGACGACATACTGTTATGGATTAAAAAAACGTACCTTGTAAATTAAATGCTAAGGTTTATGAGCGTTCAAGCTTTAATGACTGTTCTTGTGTTTCGGGACTAAATCGGTCCTCACAAGATGCCTACGTATCTCTGCTGTATAGATCAAGTCAATAAAACGTAGTTCTAGAATGAAGGACGAGGGTCCTTATATAGGCGTCAGGAGCCTTGTATTTAGAGTATGTTTAGGAGACTTAACGGATAAGTCTCGTTATTGATAACTGATAAGGAGTGTTTTGCTTGGCAGGCAAGTATTATCCTCATCTGATAAGTGCTGTGACTCATCATAATATTTGATTGGGATTCTGGATCCTTCTATGAAGATATTATCATATTTGGACTCTTTTATGAGCTGCATATTTTCCTTTATTTATTAATTACGAAATTAATAAATAGTTAGGGTTTTGGGCCTTTTGTCGGGCCTAATTCTTGGACCAAACTAGGTCTAATTAATATATCATTAATTATCTCTAGGGTTATATTTCAGCCCATATCATTTGCCCCCCAATTTCTAGGAAAACTTTTCAAGCTTTCGTAGAAATTATATTGACCTTTTTCGAGATTCGGGGTCTTTTTTATCCTTTACCTAGGACTTCATTCACACTAGTGTTTCACAAATATCGCCTTATTGCAAAGTGTGGAGCGACCTACACATTTACGACAATTGTTGCCTTATTCGAGGCTAATTTGACATTTATATGAATTATTCCTAATATTTTAGGAATTTCCATGTACCCACAGGTATTTTTAACATTTATTCCTAATATTTTAGGAATTTTCGTGTACCCACAGGTATTTTTAACATTTATTCCTAATATTTTAGGAATTTTCGTGTACCCACAGGTATTTTTAACATTTATTCCTAATATTTTAGGAATTTTCGTGTACCCACAGGTATTTTTAACATTTATTCCTAATATTTTAGGAATTTTCGACCAGAAATTAAGCCAATTTCGACCAGGAAGTCAAGTCAATTTCGACCAGGAAGTCAAGTCAATTTCGACCAGGAAGTCAAGTCAATTTCGACCTGAACTGGAATGAGGTCGATCAGTTCGACCAGGAAATTTAGGTCTTTTTCGACCTCAAATTTTCGACCTCATTTCTTTGCATTTTCGAGCAGGAATTTTCGACCTCGTTTCTTTGCATTTTCGAGGTTGAATTTTCGACCTCGTTTCTTTGCATTTTCGAGCAGGAATTATAGCTTAATTTCGATCAGAACAGTGTTGAGGTCGAACACTTCGACCAGAAAGTTTAGGCCTTTTTCGACCTCAAATTTTCGACCAGGAATTAGTATTATTTCGATCTCATTCCCAGTATTCATTTTCGACTAGGAAGTGGAGTGAGGTTGAACATGTCGACCTTGATTTTAAGTGTAAATTCGACCAGAAATCTTCGAGTTCAACTTGGGTCTTTTTCGACCTCACATTTTTTGACCAGGAATTTGGGTCGTGTGTATACTGATACATGATTTTGCTAGTATTCTGATACATGATTTTGCAAACTTTTCCGCCAAATATGCTTGTTTTAATTTGTGCTTGTGACATATGCTTTGTTTATTTATTATTCATGATTGGATCATAAAAAGTAATAAACACATTGAGGGGTCTTCATGAACGAAGATAGACATAACATTTCACCCTTCGGGGTTCGTTGTATTCAACTCTATTTGTGTAGTTGACATGCATATTTTGTATGTTTTCCTTTGCAATAATTTGTAGTTTGTCCTGGCAAAACTTTTGAGGATGTTTCTACCAGTCAAAACGGGCTCAATCCTTCACCTGCTTTCTGGGAAGCTCATGATTTCATCGAATCTTATTTCTACTTGTCCTACTAGCGGATCCTTTGAGGATGCACTAAACATAATCAACTTTCAAGTTTGAGGCATGCCAAGTTTTTGGCACCTCATGCCCTTCGAGGGTTTCTAGCTTTTACGAGCCTCGTCCAAACACGTTCTTAACGTGATATGGTCCTTCCCAATTTGGGGCCAACTTGCCTTTTTGTCCAACTCCGGATGCCTCAATCTTTCGGAGGACTAAGTCTCCTTGACGGAAGAATCTCTCTTTAACCCTTAGGTTGTAATAGAAAGATGCTCGTTTCTGATGCTGAACTATCTTGGCATTTGCCTCGTCTCTAACTCCATCAATTAGATCTAAAGCTAGCCTCAAGCCTTCTCTATTTGTCTCTGGTTCGTAATCCTCAACTCTTGGAGACGTGAGGGAAATCTCTACTGGAACCATTGCTTCTGCCCTATATACCAGCAGAAATGGGGTTGCTCCAGTGGTGACTTTACAGGTATTACGATATGCCCAAAGTATGGGGAGCAATTCGTCTACCCAAGTGTTTCTGGAGTGTTAAACTCTTTTCTTTAGTCCATCTAGGATAATTCGATTTGCAACCCCAGCTTGCCCATTTGTTTGAGGATGAGCAACAGGAGTGAAGCGTAATTGGATATCATTCTCTTCACAATATTTCTTGAACTCATCATTGTTGAATTGAGTTCCATTGTCCGTGACAAGGACTCGGGGAATTCCATACCTGCATATCACATTTTCCCAGAAGAATTGCATCACTTGCTTGGTGGTTATCTTGGCTAATGGCTTAGCCTCAATCCACTTGGTGAAGTAGTCAATTGCCACTATCAAGAACTTTCTTTGAGCACTTGCCATTGGAAATGGCCCAAGTATATCCATTCCCCACATGGCAAAGGGGATGGGTGAGTTAATGGACGTCATCATCTCTGGTGGTTGCCTAACTATTGGTGCATGTTTCTGGCACCGTTCACATTTCTTTACATAGCTTTTATCATTAGCAAGTATGTTTGGCCAATAGAAACCTAGACGAGTGATTTTACGGGCAAGGGCTCTGCCCCCCAAGTGCTGCCCACAAATTCCTTCATGTACTTCCTTCAGGGCTAATTCTGCCTCTTGGGGTCTCAAACATTTCAGATATGGAATGATGAAAGACTTTTTGTACAGGATTCCCTCAATCAGGGTATACCTTAGTGCTCTGACGTATAGCTTTCGTGCTTCTGAAGTGTCATTGGGTAACCACCCAGTTTCCAGATGAGCCTTGATGGGATATATCCAACAACTAGCGACATCAATGGGTGCTACCGACTTTCCGTTGATGCTTGGGGTCCTCAGGACTTGGAAGTATACACTCCTTGCATAGTTTTCAATTTCGGAAGAAGCAAATTTAGACAAGGCATCAGCCTTCACATTTTCTTCCCTTGGAATGTGCTCTACATAGCATTCGTCGAACTGAGTCATGATGGCCTTGACAAGTTTCAAGTACTTGGCCATGACTTCATCTCTGGCCTCATTGTTTGTCGTTGGAAAGTCAAGTTTTAGTGCATATTTTATGATGAATCCATCAGGGCTTTGTAGCACTAAACCGGCTCCGATTGATTTTGTTTTTGATGCTCCATCAAAATAGAGCACCCAACATTATGTCTCCAACTTCCTTGTCTTCCATTATTGCTTCCTGCCCCCCGACTTCTTGGTTGTCAATGGTACATTCAACCATGAAGTCAGCAAGTGCTTGAGCTTTTATGGCCGTTCGAGGCTTATACTTGATGTTGAATTCGCCCAATTCAATGGCCCATTTGATCAATCTTCCACTAACTTGAGAGCTATGCAAGATGTTTCTTAAAGGTTGATCAGTCAAGACCTCTATCTTGTGAGCCTGGAAGTATGGGCGTAGCTTTCTTGAGGCCATTATCAAGGCTAAGGCAAACTTCTCTATGGTAGAGTAGTTTATTTCTGCCCCATGAAGAATCTTACTCACATAGTAGACGGGCTTCTGCACTTTCAATCCTTTCAGCCATGTATTTCTTCAGGGCCTCAAAGGCTTCTAGTTGAGCTGGTAACATAACTCTTTGATCCTTCGGGATCTTCTATCCATGCATGTTATTTATGCATATTATGTTTCTTCGTTCTTGCATTCACTTATATTTATTTAGCTTTTCTTTTGTAAGGCAATTCCTAGTACTTGGCCTCTTGAATGGGCTGGCACTTTGATCAAGTGATATTGGTACAACTTGTTCTTTAGTAGAACAATAAGGAAATACTCAAACAAAGATAAGTAATAAAATAGTGAATGAGAACTTGAAATATTTCCTTTGAAAAAGAGGGTTCGACCCTTACATAGTGCTTTACTTCCTACTAAGAGCTTAAGAGCTCAGAATGGTTTCGTCGACCTTATTGCTACTTGTACTATTAGTGGATCCTTTAAGGAAACACTTAAACATAATAAACTTTTAAATTTGAGGCATGCCAAGTTCTTGGCACCTCAGTCCCTTCAAGGGTTCAGGCAACAATGCTCCAATGTAAGTAACTTTGTCTGGTTCTCCCGGGATTAGGAGAATAGGAATTAGATCCTCGGTTGACTTTCCCCTTCTTTCTTCATCGTCTTTTGAATTCATAACCTCAATTGGGAGAACCTGCCCCCGACTCCATCAGGCCTTAATGCGGCTACATAGCAGTTCCTAGCCATCTTTTGATCTCCTTGTTCTTCACCAACCCCGTTCCTTGTTGGGAACTTGATTTTCAAATGGTAAGTCATGAAGGCCTGTCCTACCGAGGATTGCATTATAAGTCGAGGTTGCCTTTATCACCACGAAGTTCAGCATTTGAGTTGCTGTTTGTGAACCTTGCCCTATTGTCATAGGGAGCTGAATAGTTCCCTCTACTTTGGATTCAACCCCATTGAACCCATATATGGGCATGATTGAAGGAGTCAGTTGTGAATCGGTATATCCCATCTTGATGAAGGCGTCATGGAACAGGATGTCCACGGAAGCTCCATTATCTACTAGAACCCTCTTAGTTTTAGAGTTGCCTATTACAGGTATAATGACCAACGGGTCGTCATGGGGGAACTTCACCCCTTCAAGATCAGAATCATCAAAGGTAACAACCACTTCTGTCTTGGCACGTTTCGGTGTTTCTCCTACAACAGTCATTACCTCTCGGGCATAAGCTTTCCTTGAGTTTCGGGAGGACCCAGCAGCAGTCGGTCCTCCAAATATCATGTTGATGACAGGCCCTCGGGGCTTAGGAGTACGATCTTGGTCGTTGTCCCTCCTATCATAGTCTTTCCTTTCATAGTTTCCTTGTTGATTTCCTCGATTCCCATCCTTATTGAACTTATCGAGTTTTCCTCTTCGGATTAAGAACTCGATCTCATCTTTCAGTTGTCTACAATCGTCGGTGTCATGACCAACTTCTTTATGGAAACGGCAGAATTGATTCTTGTTCCGTTTCTCCAAGTCGGATCTTAGCGGTTTAGGCCATCGAAGATCTTCTTCCTTCTCAATTTCCATCAGAATTTGACTTCTTGAGGTGTTCAACCTTGCATACTCATTGAACCTGGGTCCGAAGTTGTTTCTTTTAGGTGGAGAGTCAGAATCTTTCGCTGTCCTGGGATATTTGTCCCTAGCGTCATACTCTTGAGTCTCCTTTCTCTTTTTTCCGTTTTCACTTCCCTCAACAGTGGGTTCATACTTTCTCATGCTCTCCTCAGCCTTGATGTATTTTCCAGCTCTATCTTGTAGTAATAACATGTTTTCGGGGGGATGTTTAGCCAAAGACCTCCTGAAGTGGTCATCGGTAGTTCCTTGCTGTAGGGCTATCATAGCCACTTTATCTTCCAAATCTGGGACTTTTATAGCCTCCTTAGTGAATCTACTCAAGTATTCTCTCAACGTTTCATTCTTGCCTTGTCGAATCCCCATAAGAGAGGCGGAACTTTTCTCATGTATCTTCCCACTAACAAATTGATTGATGAATGCCTTACTCAGCTCTTTGAAGGACCCAATAGAGTTGGGCGGAAGGCGACTATACCAACGTTGAGCCATACCCGCTAGGGTTTGTGGAAACGCCCTACACTTTACAGCGTCATTGGCAGGCTGCAACAGCAGTGCATTTGAGAAGGTTCTTACATGATTTGCGGGATCTCCCGTTCCATCATAAGCTTTGATGGTTGGCATTTTAAACTTCCTGGATATAGTGGCCTTCATTATCTCTTGAGTGAAGGGTGGTGTAGGATCGTCAGGATCTCCTAGGGGTAACAATACAGTAGGATCTCCTCTTGGGGTTTTAACCCTTCTGGATCTCGGAGGAGTAGGATCCAGATTAATTACCGGAGGCCTCCCGGCTGCTCTTGCAGCCTCTTCTTCCTCTAACTTCTTTTTGAGTTTTGCAACCTCTGCCTCATGGGCTGCAATCATTTCTCGAGTGGTTTGCTCCTTGTTTGCAGAACGTCTTCTTCGTGGGGGATAGTCATCATCAGTATTGTAATTTTCATCCTCAGTGTAAGGACCAGAGAAATCGTCTCGATACATCTGACGAGTTTGGGTTTGACGGTTCAGGGGTTCCAAACCTTGTACGTAAGGGGGCACATATGCCTCATGGTGTACCAGATTGGTACCACTACTGCCCACCGGGGGTCGAGAGGGTCTGCCATGGGTAGGCATCCCAAGGGTCTGATTCACATATTGAGGGAGATCAGTAGTATGGAGTTGAAGGCTCCTCGGGGCATTCATGAGCAGTGGGGAAGTGGTGATCGGTTGCTGGTGAACGGTCTCTTGTGGATTAGATCCATGAATGACCATCTGCAGGGGATTCGTCCCTTCAACCGATGTCGGGACTTCCGGTCCTTGAGTGTTGGTGGGGATATTCGCCCCTTCAATGCCAGTAGTTGGCGGTGGTTGACTTCCATGAGTATCAGCCCCGGAGGTGATAGGAAGTTCTTCAGAAGCTCGAGTTGTTCTTCGCGTGTTTGCCATGGTTGATGTTGTTTTCCCACAGACGGCGCCAAATGTTATGGATTAAAAAAACGTACCTTGTAAATTAAATGCTAGGGTTTATGAGCGTTCAAGCTTTAATGACTGTTCTTGTGTTTCAGGACTAAATCGGTCCTCACAAGATGCCTACGTATCTCTGCTGTATAGAGAATCAAGTCAATAAAACGTAGTTCTAGAATGAAGGACGAGGGTCCTTATATAGGCGTCAGGAGCCTTGTATTTAGAGTATGTTTAGGAGACTTAACGGATAAGTCTCGTTATTGATAACTGATAAGGAGTGTTTTGCTTGGCAGGCAAGTATTATCCTCATCTGATAAGTGCTGTGACTCATCATAATATTTGATTGGGATTCTGGATCCTTCTATGAAGATATTATCATATTTGAACTCTTTTATGAGCTGCATATTTTCCTTTATTTATTAATTACGAAATTAATAAATAGTTAGGGTTTTGGGCCTTTTGTCGGGCCTAATTCTTGGACCAAACTAGGTCTAATTAATATATCATTAATTATCTCTAGGGTTATATTTCAGCCCATATCACATACTACATTCAATAAAAATAAATTTGAATAAATAATAGTCGGTAGAAAAAAAAAATCTTCACAGCTCTGTACATTGCCATAGTTGAGTAAAATATGAGGGGTTTAGGGTTTAGATTTAGGGGTTGGGCTAGGGTTAGAGTTTTATTTTATTTAAAAATTATTTTGATTAATCCAACCGTACGGATGTGAAGATTATCAAAAAAATATAGTGTGTGCAAAAAATTAATTAATTTAAATATTAATATCTTAAACATTTTAACAAATATATATGTCACTTACAATAAATTCGACCACAAACCATAGTTGGTTGAATTTAAGCTTTAGCTCGACTGATATCGATCGAATTTAGCTAAATTCGACCAACTTAAGTTTCGGTCGAATTTAGCTAAATTCAACCGATATCAGTCGAATTTACCCGTGTTCTGTTTTCGACCAAATTTGGTTGAATTTAGTAAAATTCATAATAAGCCAATTTATTCATG
The DNA here is from genome assembly GCA_030848705.1 of Heracleum sosnowskyi. Taxonomy (NCBI): domain Eukaryota; kingdom Viridiplantae; phylum Streptophyta; class Magnoliopsida; order Apiales; family Apiaceae; genus Heracleum; species Heracleum sosnowskyi. The sequence goes on from CM061237.1 coordinate 20,802,290, forward strand.
CCACGTGTCACGCTTGTAGTGGCTGAAAAACAAGCACATAGATTGCTCTTTTACATTCAATCTAGACCATTCATTTTTTTCTAAAATATTTCATCCTAACCATTAATTCAATTACATTCATCTTTTTGTCTTTTATATTTTCATTCATTCATATTCTCTCATGAACATTCTTCTACACTCCTACTTCATTCTTCTTCTCTAACAAACATACATATCAATTTATATAAATAAATAGTAACACATGTTTCATACATTTCAAACAATATATATATATATATATATATATATATATATATATATATATACATCCTTTATATTAGCTCATCCTTTAATTATATTTTTAACATTTGGCGAGTTCATCCCAATTAATTCCGACGAGTTCATCTTCACCACTTCCGGCCTCTACGACCTCCGATGAGTTCATTTCCGGTAACTTAAAAGCGAAATAACACAAGTCATTATAATTATACACACACTAAGTTATTTTTTTTTTAATTTTTTCACATTTGGATATTATTGGGGTAGAGTAATTTTTATAGTGTTTGATTTTTAACTATGTGTTTCAAAAGGAATGAAAAATTATTGTATTTTTAGTTCAACATTATTGATGTATATTATTTTAGGATTAGTAGAAAAAATAACTATTATATCCATTATTGTTTAATGTAATCATCCTTCTTGATATGTAGAAACTAGTGAAAAATTATAGAAAATTTGTGCATTTCTTGGGCAGCAGATTCTGCTGCTTTTTTTTTTAAATTGGTGTTCGTTAAATTCGACCGAATTGGGTCGAATTTAACAAATAATTTCGACTGTATTCGGTCGAATTTAGCATACTAAATTCGACCATATTTGGTCGAATTAAATCCACTTTGGGCGCCAAAATTCGAAATTTTGAAATTTTTACCAAAATTTGAAAATTTGAAAATTTTGAAATATTTGGTCGAATTTAGTGGGCCGAATTTACTAATTTCGACCGTTTTGATCAATTTCGACCAAGCTAAAAACGACCTTTTTATTTTAGGTCGAAATTAGTTAAATTCGACCATTTGCGGTGGAAATTAGCTAATTTCGACCGTTTTTTTATGGTCGAAAGTAGCCGATTTTTTTTTAATGAAGTGAGGGTCTCCCCGCTGATCCAACAAGTCTGTTTTTACATATGAAACATATGTATTACACGTGTTGTATTATTAGAAATGTAGTCAAAAGACAATATACATCTTTGTAGGGTTAGGGTTTCCGGATGATGGAAGGTCAAAGACAAGAAGATATTAACATAATATCTTTTCTACTTTCTAGTGTAGGGTTAGATTCTAGATGACACATTTTCATTACTCTATCGATCGATACGGAGATCATATTGGTAGAATCAGTGGCGGATCCATCAGGGATGTACTGGGGCATCTGCCCCCTGGCGGCTGTTTGTGTGATGTTCATTTGTATATATGCAAAAATACTTTCTTATGTTCAAAAGGGTGCCAACTTTTTAGCAGGGGTGATAATTTAATTTCCCTCTCCATAGTCTCATTCCAGTACTACAACACATTCATCCATAAACCTCTCAATCTATATCATCACCAGAACTAATATCGAAACACCTTGTAAAATAATTAAACATGGTACTACGTACACACTCTGTTTGCACTCTTTGTAGCTGCTATTCTGTTGCTTGGTAAGTTTCTAGACCTTTGTATAATTTAATTACGTCTATTGTTTTTGATGGATTACTCAAATTCTTGTGTTTTCGAAAATGATTGAAATGAGAGTTCTAATAAATTTTAATAACCTCAATAATCTGAATTTCAGGTGGTGAATCGGCTACATTCATAATCAGAAACAATTGTCCATACACAATCTGGCCAGCTGCACTAACCGGTGCTGGATCACAACCATCAACCACAGGATTCGAACTCCAGTCACAAGCCTCTCACAATATCGACATTCCACCTCCATGGTCAGGAAGAATTTGGGCTAGAACATTCTGTACCAACGTTTGCCTAACAGGGGAGTGTGGGAAAGGAGGCGGACCATGCGCTGGCGCAGGAGGAAATCTACCAGTAACTCTAGTCGAATTCACATTAAATGGTGACGGAGGCAAGGACTTTTACGACATAAGCAATGTCGATGGTTTCAACTTACCTGTTAATATCGTACCCGAAGCCTCATGTCCAACAACAAGCTGTGGAGTTGACATAAATGCAGAGTGCCCTGCAGAGCTGGCTGTCTGGAACCAAAATGGTCATGCAATCGGATGCAAGAGTGCTTGTACCGCGTTCAATACACCTCAAGATTGCTGCACCGGTGAATATAATAGTCCCACTATATGCCAACATTCGAAGTACTCAAACTTCTTTGAGCAAAAGTGTCCACAGGCTTATAGTTATGCTTATGATGATAAGACTAGCACCTTTACTTGCTCTACTGGACCTAATTACAAAGTCACATTCTGTCCTTGAAGACTTGTATGGCCTAAATGCTAAATTGCTCGCATTTTAATTTCTTTGCATGGAATAAGTAGATATATAATCTACAATAATAAGGTCATGTACTAGGATGTCCGTTTGTTTTCCTTCTTTTTCATTTATCCAAGATCAATAATTTCTTATATATGTACATCACTTTTTAAATTTTATATTGGAGCTGGAGTTTCTATGTACTGTCTTTTTTAAGTGTGATAAAGATACACTACAACAAATCTGGCCAATTATGACGGAAAACTTATGACGGAACCGTTGGGCGCGCCAAACTTATGACGGAATTACAAATCTGTCGTAAATGTGACCATTTACGACGAAAAACTTATGACGAAATTGTTGGGCGCGCCGAACTTATGACGGAATTACAAATCCGTCGTTAATCTGACCATTTAACGACGAAAAATTTACGACGAAATTTTTGGCTGCGTCGACCTTATGACAGAATTACAAATGAAAAACATTTCTGTCGTAAGTTAATCTGGGCAATTATGACGGAAACACATTTCTGTCGTAAGTTAATCTAGGCAATAATATTTTTAAATAAATTTACGACGATTTTTCCGTCATAAAAGAGTTGTTGAGGTGGTAAATTCAAAAATTTTCCAAAAAAAATTGGCGGTAAATTAAAAATTTTCCCAAAAAATAGGCGGGAAATTCAAAATTTTGGAGTCCAATAACTTATGACGGATTCCGTCGTAAGTTAGCACATGTGTTTTTTGTGTTTCAATTATTTTTTTTGAATTTTTTTGACGATTCAACTAATTCATATATTTGAGTGATATTTTTTTAATATCCAGGAGAAATTACTTTTATTCTGTTTAAGGTTATAACAGTCAACTTGTGATTTGATTATTATTCTATCTAGTGTTTAGTCCAGGATTGAAGTTCCAATTTTTTGTATATATTTCTCGACAATCCAGTCGTATGGATGTCAAGATTTTTAACCGTATGGATATCAAGATTTATATTTTTTAGTGATATTCCAAAAATATTAGAAAAATAAATAAATTTATTTGGTTTGAAATTATAATAGTAACTAGTTATTTGACTAGTACTTCTTACTAGTGTTTAGTCCCATATTGGCATTTTGATTTTTTTAAAAATATTTAATGACGATCCAACCGTATGGATGTGAAGATTAATATATTTGAGTGATATTCCAAAAATATTAAAAATAAAATAAATTTATTTGTTTCGAGATTATAGTAGTCAACTAGTGATTTGACTATTACTTCTAACTAGTGTTTAGTCCCGGATTGGTGTTTTAATTTTTTTTTTTGAAAACGTTTTTCAATGATTCAACCATATGGATGTCAAGTCCCCCGGTTTAATTAAAAATGATTAAAAAATAATATTAAAAAGGTGGACCCCACAGAAAAAAGTGGGCCCCACTAATTTGTCTAATTTTTAACCCTAAACCCTAAACCCTAAACCCTAAACCCGAACCCTAAACCCGAATAAATTTTTAATTGATTTATTCAACGATCCAACCGTAAGGATGTTAATCGGTACTCATTTTAGTGTTGGGAAAAAATAATCAAAAAATAAAAAGGTCCGGTTGTGTCGCATCTTTTCAAAAACATTGTAAAATGTTTCCCCCTTAAATGAAAATTATTACGAGCACCCTTTGCCCCCTTAATTAATTTTTCTCTCGCATTCACTCTTCTATATTATATGACTACTTAGAAGTGAACAACAACATTAACGATATGTTTGAGTACTATTCCAAAATTTTCAGAAAAACAAAATGAAATTTGGTTTGAGATTATAGTAGTCAACCAGTGATTTGACTATTACTTCTAACTAATATTTAGTCTTGTATTGGTGTTTTGATTTTTTTAAAAATATTTCCCGACGATCTAACCGTATGGATATCAAGATTTATATGTTTGAGTGATATTCCAAAAATATTAAAAAAAATTAATTTATTTGTTTCGAGATTATGGTAGTCAAATAGTGATTTGACTATTACTTCTAACTAGTGTTTAGTCTCGGATTGATGTTTTGATTTTTTAAAAAATATTCCCCGAAGATCTAACCATGTGGATATCAAGATTTATATGTTTGAGCGATATTCCTAAAATATTAGGAAAAAAATAAATTTATTTGGTTTGAGTTGATAATAGTCACTAGTTATATATTTGACTAATACTTCTAATAAGTGTTTAGTCCCATATTTGACTATTCCAAAAAATTTAGAAATAAATAATAAAATTTGGTTTGAAATTATAGTAGTCAACTAATGATTTGACCATTACTTCTTACTAGTGTTTAGTCAAGGCTTGGTGTTCCAATTTTTTTTCATTATTTTAGGTTTGGTTTGTATATATTTTGATTAAAAAATAAAATATCTTCATAATATAAAATAATACTCCTACTATAAATTAAAATTTACAACAATAATTTTATAAAAAAATTATTAATTAAAAAATATCTAAAAAGTAGTACGAATATAAAAAATGGGGGTGGGTGGGTGAGAGCGGGGGCAAACATTTGGGGAAAAATTGAATTGACCGCCTCTCCAAAACCTAAAAGAGTGCAGCTTTCTCCTATCCTTTTTACTTCTCAACTCATCTCTCATTGATTATTAGTCCTCATCACGCGACCTCTCCACTCTATCAACTAAAACGAAACTGAGCCCTAATTTCACTGCACATGTTCCTCCAATTAGAAGCAACATCTTCGTTTTTCATCTTAATTCGATTATAGGTACTCTCTCTCTCTACACCTGTGCCGCATGTTCATCATAAATGCTAGCTCCCGATTTAGGCTTCTATGGAACACTATAAAAACATTCATTGATCCAAAGACCACATCCAAGATCCATGCAAGTCTATATCATGTGCTTAATATATGTTCTAATGTGGGAAGATCACCTACATAACTCGTTCAGTTTGATTGACCAGGTTCTTGGAAACAAATATCAAGGCAAATTGCTGGAGATAATTGATGAAAGGTACATGTTTTCTGTTCGACATACCTCTTACAACTTCTTATGTTCCAATGTTCAATAAAGTAATGTTACAAACAGCTTAGCTTCTTCGACTACTACTCTGTGTTTTGCCTATCTTTTTCACTTCAGCTATGCTATGCATATGTGACATATGTGAGTTATTATAATCAAACTTGAGTAAATTATGTTCTCATTTAAGTTACTGTCTATTCTGCTGATGCTTGCCAGTTTGCTGTGAATTTTCAATATTTGTTTATGTGAAAGCCTGATCTAGTTATTTTTACTTCATTTCCTACTTCCCAATTGATAACCCTAAGTATGCCTGGTTTGGTTTGGCTATGGTAGTGAAAGAATTCTATTAATAAAATCTATATAATTGTATAGGTATTTACATTCACGATAGGCATTTTGTACATAATATAGCACTGTATTGAGGAATCCACTAAGAAAGGCCAGATTCCAACTTGGGTTCAAGGAAAGTCTATAAGCACAGAACTTCAAAAACACTCAAATTACATATTTAATAGTATAACGTAAACATAGATCCAGACAGAATAAACTATTTACTGGCTTTTTGTCAGCTTAAAACCAAATAATCTTTAGACAGAGTATTCTGTACGCACCTCTGAGGGAAGCATCGAGAACTTTAATTGCAATGGTCATCAATGGCCAACAGTCCAAGCAAACATTACTAATAAATGTTTGAATAATAAGATTGAATGTTTGATTGTAAATGTAATTTCTTTTGGTTTCGTGTCTGTGATTCTTGGTTTTGAATTTGATTCTATGTGCTCGAATAAAGAAGATGGGGAAATTAGTTTACAGGGTTATCTGGATAGAAGAACTGAAATGAGTAGGCAATAAGTGTGACGAGGATTCAAATGTTTGCTTTATATATGATGTGATGTTCTGTCAAACAAAGAGGAGACTGATTTTATTTTTATATTTATCACTCTTCGTTTTTTTTCCTTGAGTTGTGTTATATAGCATGTTTCCGAAGTCAACACAAGAAACATGTGCTTAAAAGCTCTGCTAGATGTTTAAGAACCAGAACCCATGGCATAGATGCAGCATTTCTTGTTAAGGAGCATTTCATGGCATATGTAGAGGAAAGATATGGCCTAATGCGAGATAACTTGAAGAAAGAGTTGGGGATGTTTCTTTTCCTGTGCATCCAGGTTAGACTTGACCTCCTTGCATAAACATTGCTTCCAAACTTTCTGCCCTTATGATATACTTGATAATTGGTTGGTGCTTTATCCGGCTGGAGCATTGACATTGTGCCGGGAAGTGTATGTTAGACTTAATTCAAGTAACTAGTCAATATTACTGTTAATGTGGGTCATTTGTTCGTACTTGCTAAGTTTTCCTTGTATGTTCAATGAATTAAAATTGCCCGTTTGATCTGCGGATATGCTTCTAGGGATTTAAACCTTTTAAAATTTCATCAACTAGAAATAAGCTGAATTTTTTTTAATTATGGTGATTGGATTGAACTGGGAATTGTTTTGATAAGATTAACCTATCCAAAAAAGTTATTACCAAGATCCTGAGCAGCAAGATCTGACATCATCATAATCTGTCATATCCTGTTGTGCAGAGAGAAAATAAGATATTAATGCCGATACACTGTAAATTTCTATGCAAGTTTCTACATGATTTGTATTGTGAATGCATAATTATTGTACTTACTATATCAAAAACTAACTCCCTTTCCACTGGAGTAAACACATTATCGCCAGCTTGAGCATAGGCATGCCTCTTTGCAGGCTGCATTAGAGATTAATCATCAATTTTACCATGGGCAAAATAATTGAAAGTACAAAGGGAAGGCATATAAAGAATTTTTTACATCAACACTGTAAACAGGACCAATATCATGATGATGTCTGTTTCAATTTCATAATTATAAAATGTTATAACTATTTAGCTTGGTTGTATTTCCACAACATTTGATCAATTTGCTTAAATCATAATTTTAATGCAATATAGATATATAAAACATTAGAAGTTCAGAACTTCAGATGATTGGTTTAAGTGTTTTTTTTATTGCTTAGTTTTAGTTTTTGAATGTTTCCTTTTAAATTATTATCTAAATTGGAGCCAAACAGTAATATGAACTTTTTTTTATATAGCATTCAACACTTGATTAAACAACTGTAGTATCTTAGGTCCTAGTTGGGCTCTAGCGAATTTGACTTGTGGCTTAAGAGTCAATGTCATTTAACTATTTAAGCAGTAAATAAATTGCTGACAATTTTTTTTACTTGTACAGAATTTGAGGTGGACCCTCTTAAGAGTTCAGAAAGTGAAGAAGGCGGGGGCCTTATAGCCCCACATGAGGCGTTCAACCGGATTGCTGATGTCGTTCAAGAAGCTGTTAAAAAATGAAGATGGTGGAAGAGGAGAAGTTGCGGATGGTGAAGAAAACCCGACTGGCTGTTGAGGCTTGTGATCAAGAGCTTAAGGATAAAGCTAGGGAGGTGGCGGCACTGGAAATGGATCGTTAGAGAAAGAAGCAACAGATTGATGAACTTGATAGCATTGTACGGCTCAAACAGGCTGAGGCTGAAAAATCAGAAAAATCAGAAAAATCGGAGTAGGATTATGTTTATATTGGATGATTTAAACTTTTGTGTGATTGAATATGGATTTGTGACAATATTTATGTAACTTTGGTAAATTTATATTTTGATTCGTTTAATTACGTGGATGCCTGTTACAAACTTTCACTTTCATGTATGATCGTGGTGTTGGATTGTATGTTGATTGGGATGATTTGGAATTTAATTCGGAAGCTGGAACCTGAAAAAGCAGCATAATGTTGCTTCTGGTCAGTCCAATTTATGACGAATTTATGGGTACTTTCGACGGATGTTCATCTTTTTTATATTAATTTTTATTTTTTCTGCGAATAAAATATTGGTAGTAGGTGGGCCCCATTCTTTAACTTCCAACAAATTTTCCGTCGTAAAATATGAATTTATGACGGTATATTTCGTCGTAAGTTCATTTATTAATTGATTGAAAAAGATGGGTCCCACATAGGAACTTATGACGAAAAGGTATACTTGTGACGAAAACTATACTTATGACAAAAACTATTCTTGTGACGAATCTGCTACTTATGACGAAAAACATACTTGTGACGAGAATGACATTTGTGACGAAAATGCGAACTTAAGACTTGAGCAAAAATGATGAAAATTTTCCGTCGTAATTGGACCAATTGCGACGATTTCAATGTAAAATTTCCGTCATAATTGCCCAGATTTGTTGTAGTGATATATGCATTTTGATATTAAAATCTGTGGCATATTAAATTTTATTCCTTGCGCATAGAGCCACCGACAGTCCGACACTATCCAAATTTTAAAATTTCTATGCATATGCAGTATATATGAACCATAGTTTCTTAAACTGATTTCGACTAAAGCGTCCTAAATTTCAGCGGGCGGTGTACGATCCCTGTAATGTTCACTAAAATTTCTAACTATATATGCCGGTGATTGATTAATTGGTGGAATTCTAATTATATTGTTGTCATCTTTGTATTGTTTATTTTGCTTTTTTTTTATTCTAACTATATATGCCAGTGATTGATTAATTGGTGGAATTCTAATTATATTATTGTCATCTTTGAATTGTTTATTTTGCTTTTTTTTTTTTGGCTAGTTGAAGGTGAGAATCGAACTCGTGAGCATTTGGATCAATGCATTGCCCCTTAATGGGGCAGCTCGGACACTCTGCTTTCAATAGAGTAGTAATCAGATGTTTTTTTTATCATGCCTAGTGGATAACATAGGACAAAGACACAATTCACATTTAAAATTAAATTAGCATATATAATAGCCCATGCAAGGCACAGACCAACCTCTAGCATTATACCCAAATGCATATTATTTTTAATATAAATGGTTTGAATGAAATAATTTTCAAAAATTTTTGTTACATGTACTTACAACCCCCACTACAAGAAACTTTGGACAATTTGGACCTCCCAAATTCGACCGCGACTAAATTCAACCGCTTGTGGTCGAATTTATGAACTGCGGTTAAATTCGACCGTTTCCAGTCGAAAATAAAAATGGTCAAATTTGGTCGGTCGAATTTACTATTAAATTCGACTGATTTTTCTTATTGGTCAAATTTAATCCTAAATTCGACCAAATTTTTTGTCTAGTCGAAACTAAAATCCCCCCAAAAAAGGAGGGAAAAGGCCCGCCAAAATATGAAATTTAGAAAACCAAATTCGACCAAATTCAGTCGAATTTAAAATTAAGGTTGGCAGTAATTTTGTCGCCTATATTTTTTCAATTTTGGTAAAAAGCGGGAAATATCCGCCCAAAATTCCCCAAACTATTCAAATATATTTTTCAACCGAATTTAGTCGAATTTAATAAATGTGACCGAATTCGGTTGAATTGATTTATTTCAGAATTTTTTAAATATGTTATTAATTTTATAAATGTTTGTACACATCATGAAAAATAAATAAAAATACAAGGATAACATTCACTTCATGTAAAAATTTAGTTAGTACAAAAATTTTACATAAATTTTTTATATGATTAGAAAATGTTGAACTTTCATTTTTCGATATTTTTAGAAAATTTAAATAAAATATCTAATTGTTGTTAAAAAATACAAAACAAATATGAAAGTATTTTGACGACATACTACATTCAATAAAAATAAATTTGAATAAATAATAGTCGGTAGAAAAAAAAATCTTCACGGCTCTGTACATCGCCATAGTTGAGTAGAATATGGGGGGTTTAGGGTTTAGATTTAGGGGTTGGGCTAGGGTTAGAGTTTTTATTTTATTTAAAAATTATTTTGATTAATCCAACCGTACGGATGTGAAGATTATCAAAAAAATATAGTGTGTGCAAAAAATTAATTAATTTAAATATTAATATCTTAAACATTTTAACAAATATATATATCACTTACACTAAATTTGACCACAAATCCTAGTTAGTTGAATTTAAGCCTTATCTCGACTAATATCGGCCGAATTTAGCTAAATTCGACCAACTTAAGTTTCGGTCGAATGTAGCTAAATTCAACCGATATCAGTCGAATTTACCCGTGTTCTGTTTTCGACCAAATTTGGTTGAATTTAGTAAAATTCAGAATAAGCCAATTTATTCATGCCACGTGTCACGCTTGTAGTGGCTAAAAAACAAGCACATGGATTGCTCTTTTACATTAAATCTAGACCATTCATTTCTTTCCTATTCTCTCATAAACATTCTTCTATACTCCTACTCCATTCTTCTTCTCTAACAAATATACAAATCAATTTATATACATAAATACTAACACATGCTTCGTACATTTCAAACAATATATATACATCCTTGATATGGGCTGAAAAATAACCCTAGAAGTGCAATTAATGATGTATTATTTAGACCCATATTGGTCCAAAAATACGGCCCATTAAACAAGGCCCAAAACCCTAATTATTTATTTTCGTAATTAATAAATAGGGAAAATATACAGCTCATGAAAGGAGTCCAAATTAAATATGGTAAATTCCTCAAAGAAGGATCCAGAATCCCAATTAAAAGAAATAATGAGTCACAATCCTTATCAACAAGGAAAAGACTTGTCCACCAAGAAATACAATGTTTATCCATTATCAAAAAGGAGACTTATTCGCTAAGTTTCCTAAACATACTCTAAATACAAGGCTCTTGACGCCTATATAAGGACCCTGATCCTTCACAATAGAACTACATTTTCTGGCTTGATTCTCAGCATTGATTGAGATACGTAGGCATCTTGTGAGGACCGATTTAGTCACGAAACACAAGAGCAGCCATAAAAGCTCGAAAGCTCTTAAACCCTAGCAATTAATTTACAAGTACGGTTTTTAATCCACAATATTTGGCGCCGTCTGTGGGAAGACAACATCAACCATGGCAAATACACGAAGAACAACTCGCGACACTCATACTTCTGAGGGCCTTCCCCTCACCTCTAAGCCTGGTACTCAAGGAAATCAACCACCGCCAACTACTGGCATTGAATGGGCGAATATCTCCCTCACCACCACTCAGGGACCAGAAATCCCAACTTCGGTTGAAGGGAAGAATCCCCTGCAAATGGTCGTTCATGGACCTAATCCACAAGAGGCCACTCTTCAGCAACCAATCACAACAACCTCCCCACTGCTTATGAATGCACCAAGTGGCCTTCAACTTCATACCGCGGATCTTCCCCAATACACAACTCAAACCCTTAGGATGCCAAATTATGGCATGCCTCCTCGACCCACGATGGGCAGCAGTGGTCTCAACCCCACTTACCATGAAGCATATGTTCCTCCTTACATACAAGGTCTGGGACCCCAAAATCAACAAACTCAAACTCGACAGACCCCTTTGATTCAAGACTACTCGGGTCCCTATACTGAGGATGAGAATGATTCAACTGGAGAAGAGAGGGATCTTGCCCCAAGAAGAAGACGTTCCTCCGAAATGAATCGGGAGCAAACTACTAAGGAAAAAATTGCAGCCCATAAGGAACTACTGGCTGAAGAGGAAGCTGCGAAATCACAAAGCCAAGCAACTAGAAGAGTCCCGATAATCAACCTGGACCCAAAACCAAGAAGAACCAAGAGGGCTGAAGCCCCAAGGGGTGATCCTAGTGTTTTGTTGCCCCTAGGAGATCCTGATGATCCTACACCACCGTTTACTCAAGACATCATGAAAGCTAACATATCCAGAAAATTTAAGATGCCAACGATCAAAGCTTATGATGGAACGGGGGATCCCGCAAATCACGTAAGAACCTTCTCTAATGCACTGCTGTTGCAGCCAACCAATGATGCGGTCAAGTGTAGGGCGTTTTCACAAACCTTGGCAGGCATGGCCCAACGTTGGTATAGCCGTCTACCTCCCAATTCCATTGGGTCTTTCAAGGAACTAAGCAAAGCGTTCATCAATCAATTTGTTAGTGGAAGGGTGCATGAGAAAAGTTCTGCATCACTCATGGGAATCCAGCAAGGAAAGAATGAAGCTTTAAGGGATTATATCAACCGATTCACCCGGGAGGCTCTGAAAGTCCCGGACTTGGAGGACAAAGTAGCTATGATAGCCCTGCAACAAGGAACCACTGATGATCACTTCAAAAGATCATTGGCAAAACATCCACCCGAGAGCATGTTGAAGCTCCAAGATAGAGCCGGAAAGTACATCAAGGCTGAAGAAAGCATGAGAAAATATGAACCCACTGCTGGTGGCAGTGGAAATTCAAAAAAAAGAAAGGAAAATCAGGAGTACGATGTTAAGGAAAAGTTTCCTAGAATGTCAAAGGATTCTAATTCTCCACCCAAGAGGAACAATTTTGGGCCAAAGTTTACGGAGTATGCAAGATTAAACACTCCCAGGAGCCAAATATTAATGGAAATAGCAAAGGAGGAGGATCTCCGATGGCCGAAGCCACTGAGGACTGACATGTAACAGAATCAAAACCAATTTTGTCGGTTTCACAAAGAAGTTGGTCACGACACGGATGATTGCAGACAACTGAAAGATGAGATTGAGTTTTTGATACGAAGAGGAAAGCTCAATAAATTCACTAAGGATGGAAATCAAGGGAGTCAAAGAGGAAACTACGAAAGAAAGGATTACGACAGAAGGGACAACGATCAAGATCGTAATCCCAAGCCCCGAGGGCCAGTCATCAACATGATATTCGGAGGACCAACTACTGTTGGGTCCTCCCGAAACTCAAGGAAAGCCTATGCCTGAGAGGTAATGACTGTGGTTGGAGAAGCACTGAAACGTGCCAGAACGGAAATTTCAATAGGTTTTGATGATTCTGACTTGGAAGGAGTGAAGTTTCCCCACGACGATCCCTTAGTCATCATACCTGTGATAGGCAATTCTGAAACGAAGAGAGTTCTGGTTGACAATGGAGCTTCAGTGGACATCTTGTTTCATGATGCTTTTATCAAGATGGGATATACTGACTCTCAGTTGACACCCTCAATGGAGTGGAGTCGAAGGTGGAAGGCACAAGCCAACTCCCTATGACAATGGGGTAAGGGTCAAATACATCTACTCAGATGTTGAACTTCATAGTTATAAAGGCAACTTCAACCTACAACGCGATCCTTGGAAGAACGGGCTTTCATGCATTTAAGGCTGTAGCCTCGTCTTACCATCTGAAAATTAAGTTCCCAACAAGGAATGGGATTGGTGAAGAACGGGGAGACCAAAAGATGGCTAGAAGTTGTTACGTAGCCGCGTTAAGGCCTGATGGAATCGGGGGGCAGGTTCTCCCCATTGAAGACATGGATACTAGAGAAAATGAGGACAAAAGAGGGAAACCAGCTGAGGATTTAATCCCAATTCCCTTAGTCCCTAGTGAACCGGAGAAGGTGACTTACGTTGGAGCACTATTGCCTGAACCATTAAAGAGCAAACTCATATCTTTTCTTCAAGAAAACAATGATGTTTTTGCTTGGACAGCGGCTGACATGCCAGGGATTGATCCCCAATTAATAACCCACAAATTGAATGTGGATCCTGAAAAGAAGACAGTGAAACAGAAGAAGAGAAATTTTGCTCCAAAGAGGCAAGAGGCCATCAAGAAGGAAGTAGAAAAGCTTCTGGAAGCCGAGTTCATTGAAGAAATTCAATTCCCAGAATGGTTGGCTAACCCAGTGATGGTCAAAAAGGCCAATGGCAAATGGAGGATGTGTGTGGACTTCACTGATTTGAACGATGCATGTCCTAAGGACTGTTTTCCCTTACCAAGGATTGATGCCCTAATAGATGCCGCAGATGGGCACGAGATGCTGAGTTTCATGGATGGCTTCAGTGGATACAAACAAATCAAAATGCACAAATATGACATCTCTAAGGTATCATTCATCACCGACTTTGGTGGTTTCTGTTATCTAGTCATGGCATTTGGACTTAAGAATGCAGGGGCAACATACCAAAGGTTGGTGAACAAAATTTTTGAACACCTGATTGGAAAAACTATGGAGGTCTATGTGGATGACATGTTGGTTAAAAGCCTCGATAAGGCTGATCATATAAACCATCTACGGGAAGCATTTGAAGTGTTGAGGCACCACACGATGATGTTGAATCCAGCTAAGTGTGCCTTTGGTGTAGGCTCGGGAAAGTTTTTAGGCCTGATGGTTTCCAAGAGAGGAATCGAGGCTAACCCCGACAAAATCAAAGCAATTCTAGACATGGAACCACCACGGACTGTCAAGGATGTCCAGAAACTAACGGGAAGAGTGGCAGCATTGGGAAGATTCATCTCCAAGTCAGGAGAGAAGTGCTTACCTTTCTTCAAAGCACTCAAGAACGTGAATTTTTTTGAGTGGACAACTGAAAGCCAAGAGGCCTTTGAGGCCTTGAAGAAGTACATGGCTGAGGCACCACTGTTGGCAAAACCAAAACCAGGAGAAATTCTCTATTTATACTTGGCAGTTTCTAACACTGCCCTTGGAGCTGTTTTGGTAAAAGAAGAGTTGAAGGTCCATAAACCCATTATTACATGAGCAAGATTCTACATGGAGTAGAAATAAACTACTCTACGATAGAGAAGTTTGCCTTAGCCCTGATTATGGCCTCAAGAAAACTACGCCCATACTTCCAGGCACACAAGATAGAGGTCTTGACCAATCAGCCTCTAAGAAACATCTTCCATAGCCCTCAAGTTATTGGAAGGTTGATCAAATGGGCTATTGAATTGGGAGAATTTGACATCAATTATAAGCCTCGAACGGCCATAAAAGCTCAAACACTCGCTGACTTCATGGTTGAATGCACTATTGACAACCAGGAAGTCGGGGGGGGGGGGGGAGGAAGTAATAGTGGAAGACAAGAAAGATGAAGACATGGTGTCCAAAGAATGTTGGGTGCTCTATTTTGATGGAGCATCAAAAACAAAATCAAGTGGAGCAGGTTTGGTGCTACAAAGTCCTGATGGATTTCTCATAGAGTACGCACTAAAACTGGACTTCCCAATGACAAACAATGAAGCTGAGTACGAAGCCCTGATAGCTGGCTTAGGGCTGGCTGGAACCTTGAGAGTTAAAACTCTGAAAGTGTGTGGAGATTCGAGGCTAGTGGTTTCCCAAGTAAATGGAGAATTTGAGGCAAGAGATGAAGTCATGGACAGGTACCTGAAACTTGTCAAGGCCATTATGACTTAGTTTGATGAGTGCTATGTGGAGCACATTCCAAGGGAAGAAAATATGAAAGCCGACGCCTTGTCTAAGTTTGCCTCTTCTGAAATTGAGAACTATGCAGGGAGTGTATACTTCCAAGTCTTAAAGACCCCAAGCATCAATGGAAAGTTGGTAGCACCCATTGATGTAGCTAGTTGTTGGATGGATACCATCAAATCTCATCTGGAAACTGGTTGGTTACCCGATGACACTTCAGAAGCACGAAAGCTATATGTGAGAGCACTAAGGTATACCTTGATTGAGGGAATCCTATACAAAAAGTCTTTCATTGTTCCGTATTTGAAATGCTTGAGACCCCAAGAGGCAGAATTGGCCCTAAGGGAAGTACATGAGGGAATTTGTGGGCAGCACTTGGGGGGCAGAGCCCTTGCTCATAAAATCACTCGTCTAGGTTTCTTTTTGCCAAGCATACTTGCAGATGCTAAAAGCTATGTGAAGAAATGTGAACGGTACCAAAAGCATGCACCAGTGGTTAGATAACCGCCGGAGATGTTGACATCCATAAACTCACCTATTCCATTTGTCATGTGGGGGATGAATATACTTGGACCATTTCCAATGGCAAGTGCGCAAAGAAAGTTATTGATAGTGGCAATCGACTACTTCACCAAGTGGATTGAGGCTAAACCCTTTAGCCAAGATAACCACTAAGCAAGTAATGCATTTCTTCTGGGAAAATGTAATATGCAGATACAGGATTCCACGAATCTTGGTCACGGATAATGGAACTCAGTTTAACAACGACGAATTCAAGAAGTATTGTGACGAGAATGATATCAAGTTACGTTTCACTTCTGTTGCCCATCCTCAAGCAAATGGGCAAGCTGAGGTTGCCAACCGAATTATCCTAGATGGACTGAAGAAAAGAGTTGAACGCTCTAGAAACACTTGGATAGACGAATTGCTCCTCATACTATGGGCATATCGTACTACTTGTAAAGTCACCACTGGAGCAACCCCCTTTCTGCTGGCATATGGGGCAGAGGCAGTGGTTCCAGTGGAGATTACTCACACATCTCCAAGAATCGAAGCTTATGAGCCAGAGACAAATGAAGAAGGCATGAGGCTGACCTTAGATCTAATTGATGAAGTTAGAGATGAGGCAAACGCCAAGGTAGTTGAACATCAAAAAAGGGCATCTTTCTACTATAACCTAAGGGTTAAAGAGAGATTCTTCTGTCAAGGAGACTTAGTCCTCCGAAAGATTGAGGCATCCGGGGTTGGACAAAAAGGCAAGTTGGCCCCAAATTGGGAAGGACCATATCACGTTAAAAACGTATTTGGTCGAGGCTCATACAAATTGGAAACCCTTGAAGGGATCGAAGTGCCAAGAACTTGGCATGCTGCAAACTTGAAAGTCTATTACGTTTAAGTGTGTCTTGAATGGACTCACTAGTAGGACAAGTAGAAATAAGGTCGACGAAACCAATCCAAGTTTTTAAACTTGAGGTAGAAAGTAGAGTATTATGTAAGGGTTGAACCCATTTTCAAAGTTATAATCCAATATTCTTATGGGTTCATGATGCTTTGTGTGCATTGCATACTGATAGATATGCACAAAATGCTAACTAAACATGCAAAGTCAAGAATTAGAAGAAACTGGAAGAAATAAAACTAAACTTACTAAAAGTTTAAGTTAAGCCCGAAGGCTGGAAATACATGAAAAATAATACAAGCCATAGATGACCATAAAAAATAAACAAACTACAACTACGCTTCCCCTCCCTTGTCACCAACATCTGTCTCCTCCCCTGAGCTAGAGCCAGAAGTATGCTCAGTGGCATCAGGGTCATCAACAGATGTGTCACCAAGGGATGATGAATACGATGGCTCCAAAATCCTCTCATCCTCAGCCATGTCATCTGTCCCAGCCAGAAGGCGCTCTAAAGGAGTAGGAGGGTGAGGAGCTGGGAAGTCAGCAGAATCAAAAGTCCCAGGATGCTTGGCCAAGATAGCCTGAACAACATCCTGCTATATGCTGGACTGGGAAAAGGATCTCATCATGCTTCTCTATCAAGTCCTTGTACTCCTGAGAGTCAAGGTACTCGTCAATGTAGTCCTCCTTGCTCTTCCTCAGCTCGACTAGATCAGCCTGAGCGTCAGCAAGTTCCTTTTCCCTCCTAGCTAGAGTCTCTTTTAAAGACTTCACCTCATCCTCAGACCTTTCCAGCTTGATCCTGTTGGCCTCAGAAGAGGCACGCCAAGCTTTAGCTTGGAAAAGTGCCCCTGGAAGTTGGCATTAGTCTGCCAAAAAATAAAAGTTAGATAAGAAAAGTAAAGACTTAAAAAAAAAAGAGGGGCTAAGGTAAGAAAAATACCGCAGCAATGGCCTCAGCGCCCAGATGCTCAACTCCCTCGAGTTTAGAATCTGCAACAAAGTCTTTGTACTCGTAGGGAGTGAGTGAATGGTATGACCAATCCACATCATACTTGGACACCCCAGTGACGGTGTTCCTCTTTCTAATACCCCAGTTGGGGTGCCAAACTGAGGACTTTGAAGACACAGGGGTGTTTGCCTCGTCCACAGGAATCTGAGGAGGGATCAAGAAACTGGGAACACTAGACTTCCCTCGAGGATCATCTCCTATCCTGGCCCTCTTCATCCTCGAGGTCTCATCATCCTTGGGCTCATTGGTCTTGTTTATAAAGGCCGCAGCTATAAATATAACCAAAGAATGGTTAACAGAAAATCACAAACAAAAAGAAAGAAATAAACAGAAATGATAAGTAAAATTACCCTTATCAGACACAGTTGAAAGATGAACAGACTTGAGGACGAATTCATCCAGAAGGTCCCAAGCCACGGTAGTCCCATTGTCTTTGATAAGCTCAGAATAGGCATGGGACTCCTCGTCGTTCAAAATTATGTAGCTGGGACTACCATCCGCAACTCTCCCAAAAGATTTACGGAACAAAGTTCCCCAATCTTCGCCTTCCCAGACAAGGTACATAAACTCATTCTTCCACCTAGGGTTATTATCTGGGATAGACTTTGGGTGGAAGATAAAAGGAAAGCCAACCCTTTGGATAATGTATACCCAACCCAAGTTGTTGGCAGAACTGTTCTTAAATTGAAAAATCTTTCTAAATAAAGGGACAGAAAGAGGAAAATTATTACGAAGACATAAAACCATAAAACAGTTGATTATCCTCCAGGCGTTTGGGGGTAATTGGCAAGGGTTAACTTGAACATCAACCAGAAGCCTAGGTATAAACTCATGAAAAGGGAACCTAAGGCCGGCAACTATGGCGTCTCTATAAATGCACAAGGCATTAGACCGCCAATGAAAGGAACAGTCACCGGCACCGGCATGAACTAATTTTAGGGGGGATTTAACCCTATACATTTTATTGTAGTCCCTAATTTTATCTACATCATGAAATTTATTACTGCAATCGTATGAATCTAAAGAAGACACAGACGGGTACTCATCCCACGTTCATTGATCATATCATGCAAAGACATGTATTTAGAATGAATAGGAATGGGGGTACCTCGTTTGGGTGCATAATTAATCTTTTGAAGACGTTGGGAAGCGCGATCAACCATTTTTAAACCTAGAAAATGCCCAGAAATATACAAATCTTCAAAGAAAATCTTCAAATCTTCAAGGCAGAAACCCAGAATCTTCAAATCTTCAAGGGTAGAAACCCCGAATCTTCAAATCTTCAAAACGAAAAAACCCAGAAATCGGTGAAAAATCTCGCCGGGAATCGCCTTACCGCAGAACCCTAGCAGAGCTTTGCAGAGAAAATTTTGGAGAAAATTTAGCAGAGTATCTTTGAGAAATGAGAAAGTGAGAAGTGAGAAATGAGTAGTGATGTACAACACTTATATAGAAAGAATAACCGGTCAAATGGGCCGGTTGAAAGAAGGGTAACCGATATAACCCATAAAGGACTACATGCCCAATTATTAATTGGGCCAATTAAAGCCTTGGGCCCAACTTGAGCCCAACAAAGGTGGACCTCAAAGAGCACAAGAGGTACAACTTGAAGAAACCCGTGATTCTGTGTTCGACCCCAAGCGAGATTGAAATTGTCGACTAGAAACCTGGTCGAAAGTATTCGACCAGGGGCCAAAATGGCACTTATATTTGACCAAAATCCTGGTCGAAAGTATTTGACTAGGGGCCAAAATGGCACTTATCTTCGACCAGAATCCTGGTCGAAAGAATTCGACTAGGGGCTAAAATAACACTTATCTTCGACCAGAAACCTGGTCGAAAGAATTCGACCAGGGGCCAAAATTGCATTTAACTTCGACCAGAATCCTGGTCGAAAGTGTTCGACCAGGGGACGAAATGACACCAGAGTTTGACCAGAATCCTGGTCGAAAGTGTTCGACCAGGGGACGAAATGACACTAGAGTTCGACCAGAATCCTAGTCGAAAGTGTTCGACTAGGAGCCTAAGTCATACCAAATTCGACTAGAATCTTGGTCGAAAGTGTTCGACCAGGAGCCAAAGATGAGGTCGAATTCGACCAGAATCCTGGTCGAAAATACACCAGATTTTCAAATTCTGAAATATTTTCCAAGAAATTGATGAAAAAATCTCGATTCCTATTTTGGAAAAAATATAAAAATTGGTTTAGAACTATATGTTCGCAAAACCAAGCTAGAATACGAAAGAGAACTTTATAACTCCCGAATAAAATAATTTCTACGATAATCCAAAAAAGATTTTCCTAGAAGTTGGGGGGCAAATTGTTAGTATTAGTGTCCTAGAGACAATACAATTGTACTTCTGGGAAACACTATTTTGTTATTTAATAATGATTATGTTCTATTGATTATTCGACAACAATTATTATGTCTTTATTTACTGCGATATTAATGTTAGAGTAATAAATGTCCTTGGAATATCGAACACGTATTCTATATCTTTAAGTATGTGACTTAAAAATGAGATTATAAGAATAGTGTTTATATTCCTAAATTATCCCTAATTAAGCATTATGAATTGGGACAATTATGATGCATAAAGATTAGTATGATCGTTGACTAAATGACCACATCTCATTGGTCATAGGTATAGTGATACTAAAGTCAAGAACATAGGTGCATGTAATATTCTACATGGCACCGGATTAACCCACAGTGATATTCTACATGGTAATAAAGTCATTAGAATAGCTCACAGTGATAATGGTGTAATGATCCTTAGACTTGAGATCATTATATTTCTATACGAGGATTAATATACTTTGATTACATTAAAAGTTAGCTTTGACTGGGTGATGATAAAAGTGGACATCGGGTATATTATGAGTCGTATGAGAAATATGAATGATAGATATAAGATTTAACCCTCCTATTATTAGGAGAGATATTATTGGCCTCTTGATTGAGTGAGACTATGAAAATGCATGGCCATGCTCAAATATTGATTTGTTTTAATAGTCTACTCATTGATCAAGGAAACCTGGATTAAATGTTGAAGAGGATGACTAATAACATGCCTCGAGTTTAATCCATAATATTTGGTTAAAGGGATTATATTACACGGAAACATTAGTCACGAAAGGTTTAATTGGATCACCAATTATTATTATTACTTGGGTAGCAATGATGTATTACTAGATGCCGCTCATTGTTTATAATTTTATTATGAGATATTAAAATTATTGCCAACGTAATAATAACCTAAAGGGTTACACATAAAGAACGTTTTAGACGGAGCAATAATTAAATTTCGAATTTAATTGAATTATTATTATTATTGAATTATTGGATTAATTAAGTAGGACTTGATTAATTGTATAATAATTCGAATATAATAACTATTACTACTAATAATCAGATTGGGTTTTGGAAGCCCAATCAGATTAGGTATAGGCCCAATATCCCTCTCCATATAAATACATAATGATGTATTGTTTTTAGGTTTGAGTGACAAAATACGTTTTTCACACAAAACCCTAGCAGCTCTGCATATTAGAGAGGCTAGAGACAGGAGATAAAGGTTTTTCGAGGGCGGTTCTTTTGGCTAGTACCAACTCCGTAATCGTGCGTTCGTGTGGACTACTTTGGCGACGCAGATCTTGAACAAGGGCTGCGTGGTGGTTTCAACAAGGACCTCCATCTTTCTGAATTATATAAGCTCAATTAAGGTATGATTTCGTTTCTCCATAATCAGCCATGTCTTGTACACGGATCCTATGGTTAGGGTTTCAGATTTTTATTGTTTTACGACTGTTTTCGCTGCGTTTGTTGCCACGAAACCCAACACAAATGATATGGGCTGAAAAATAACCCTAGAAGTGCAATTAACGACGTATTAATTAGACCCAGATTGGTCCAAAAATACGGCCCATTAAAAATGGCCCGAAACCCTAATTATTTATTAATTTCGTAATTAATAAATATGGAAAATATACAACTCATGAAAGGAGTCCAAAATATGGTAAATTCCTCAAAGAAGAATCCAGGATCCCAATTAAAAGAAATAATGAGTCACAATCCTTATCAACAAGGAAAAGAATTGTCCACCAAGAAATATAATGTTTATCCATTATCAAAAAGGAGAATTATTCGCTAAGTCTCCTAAACATACTCTAAATACAAGGCTCCTGACGCCTAAATAAGGACCTTGATCCTTCACAATAGAACTACGTTTTCTGGCTTGATTCTTGTTAGGAATATGTTGTTCTTGATGATAATTATAAAAACACTTAGTAGATTTTGTGTTAAGTCACTTTTGTAACTGTTAACGGAATGGTATTCTTTGCAGCTTTCGTTGACAGGTAGCTCATCAACGAAATGAGTCTCATCAACGAAATGAGTAATGTAGCAATTGCACTGTACAATACTTCACTGGTTGATATGCATTTGTTGTAGGTATTAGATAGGTTTTCCAAGTCATGTTGACTAAGTACTAGATAGACAAAATAGGTTGGTTAATTGTAAATATACTATGCCTTGTAATTTTGCCTAAGTGAAGACATGTCAATGGAATGAAGATTACACTATCAACGGAATGAAGAATGTACCATCAACGGAATGAAGAATAAAGCTATCAACGAAACACATCTCACTGTTATCAACGAATCATTATTACTTTTCTGAATAGTTGACAAAGTGATAGTGACAGTTTTCTGACAGATCAAAAGGTGATGTAGAAGTGTACTTTGCATTGGGAGCCATCAAAATGGACACTGGGAATGAGGAAACATTCCAATTTCCAATTAGGTTCTTGAGTGTGATCATAATAAGCATGAAGACAAAAGACAAGATTTCCAAGGACCATTGGACAAAAGGAATGAAAAGCAAGCTACTGGCGGTTACCTTTAGTACATTTTAGAGTAACCAAAAATAGCATTGTAAACTTGGGATATATAACCAAGTGTAGCAGTTCATTTTATAGTAAAAAAAAAGAGTGAGATAGAATAACTTTGTATTAGCTTCTCTCAAGAGCACTCTCACTCTACATTAGGAACTGAGCAGCTGTGCTACGTTTGTAACACAAATTTTTCCCGCAATAAAACATCTCAGTTGGATCCTCAAAACATCCAATTGAAAGTTTATATTTGCTTTTGTTTTTATTTTCTGTGTTAAGTTATTTAAAAGTTGTTATAAGTTGAGAAATATCTAGAATTGTATTCAACCCTCCCTTCTACAATTCTGTTAGGTCATTTGGGATTAACAATTGGTATCAGAGCAATCTTCTAACATATAAGGAGTTTAAAGATCAAGGCCAAAATAGAATCCATGGTGAAGAAGGATGCAGGTGTAAAGATACCAGTTCTAGATAAGGACAATTACTTTCACTGGAAAGTAAAAATGCATCTACATCTCATGTCTATGGATGAGAGATATGTAGACTGCATTGAGAAATGTTGAAACACTTTTAGGAATGAAAGGGAGTGAATCTGAGAGGCTGGCTTGCAGCCAGGCAAAAGGAGAGAATGAGAGTGAGAGGCTGGCTATTTCTTCCAGCCAGGCAAAAGGAGAGATTGAGAGTTCCACCTTAGTAGGTGAAGGTGAGGGTGTGAGAGGTGTGAGCCATGGGGTGCCCATGATGCAAGAAAATAGTGGAGAGAGAGAAGGGACTACAGAAACTCAAAGGAAGGAACCAGCCATTGCAAGTGAGTTAATGGAGGTGAGTGAGGGAGAAAGAGAATTGTCTTTCCAAGAGCATTATCAACAAACTCTGGATAACATTTCTCTGGATCCTGAAACCTTTACTCACCCTGTGCCAGCTTATCAAATCTTGGCCCAACAGGGCAATGTGGAGGCAGAGAGGACTTTAAATCTAATTCATACAACTGCATCCATGATGAGGGCTAAGGATGCACTTGCCAATTTGTCTCCAGGAGCTGGTGGAAGTGATCAGTTTGCTGATTTTTCAAGTGATGATGAGAGTCTTGATGATGATTTCCAAGGGGTGGCTACCACTACACAGACTGGGACATCTGTGATGCCTCCTAAGCCAAGATGGCTCTATCAAGATTCACTTGGATATCAAGGGCTGGATGCTGCAATTCCAAGGCAGTATAATGAAGCTTACTTGGCTCATGAGTCTGCACCTCCAAATGAGAAGAAATTCTACAAAGCCATTCCGGACTCTCTAGAAATCCAGAGGCTCCAAATGCTACAGACAAGGATTGTGGCCAGGGAAATCAAGGACACTATTGCAAGCTTCAGGGACTCCAATGATAGGAGGTTTGATGAAAGACTTCCACTTCTCACTGTGACCAAAATGGACAAATTCTTCAGAAGGGATCATGAGGTGGCAACCACTTTGAAAACCCTTACTGATAGGGTGAACAAAGTGGAAGCCACATTAACTCATATGCAACATGCACAGGAGAAGCAGACTCAGCTTTTGACTCAGTTAGTGGCAGCTCAAGGTCTCCCTCTCATCACTCTTGATGATAACAAAAAGGGGGAGAAATCAAAGGAGCTCAATATTCAAATCACAAAAGTTATGGTCCCAGCCATTTCTTTACCACAGGAGCCACTAGCTATGGGGGAGTCTATCAAGGGTAAAATGGATGGAATTGACCTGATTCAACGTACATCTATGAGACTACAACTTGCTGAACAGATAAAAGAGAAATGGTCTAGTATAGATGCACGGGTTAAGAAGATAGCTGAAACTGCAAGAAACAAACATCCATCAACGGATCAAGCTAGTTCTACAGCAACGGATGAGCCCATCCCATCATCAACGAATGCCATGGTATTAGTGTCAACGGAATTGGAGCCACAGACTAAATTCTCATATGATCTAAAGCCTCTTCTACATGGAGTAATTCCCGGTCCAAGGAAAGAAAAAGGACAAACTTCATGTATTAGAGATGTGGACCCAACTACCTTTCAGAGATGCTTATCTCCAAAATCCCCAGCTAAACCAAAGGGCAAGAATATTGCTAGGACATTCTATCCTCCTTCATTTCCAGATGAGCTCAAGGTTCTGAGTGAACTAATTATAAAATGCAAGGGAAGCAATGTGCCTGAGATCAGGAATCAAAGAGCAATAGTCTACAGGAATGGGCAAGAAATCTGTGTTTGGGCTGGTCACCCAAATTTTGCTGAAGCTAGAGCTGAGGAATCAGCTAGGGCAGACATGCAAGCTCTTGCAGTTGCCCAGGCTCTAGATGAAGAGGAAAGACAGCAAGAAGAAAGAGCTAGAGCTGAAGCTGAGCAAGGAAAAAGGAAAAGTACAAGGCAACCCAAAACAAGAGCTAAAAGAAACTTGGCTTTTGATAAGGATGATTCTCAAAGCACTGTCACAGATGCACCTGTAACAGCAATGCCTTCAACTTTTTTTGATCAAGATTGTGGAGTAAAATTAGATTGTGATCCTGAACATCCAGTTAATTTTCATGATCAACCAATTGAGCCAAATGAGGAGCCAATTGAGTTTGATGAAGCTAATTTTCCCAAATTTCTGGTTGAGATGGAATCAAGGAAGAAATCAAAGCAGAGGGCTACTAAGGCTAAACCAATTCTTGTGAGAAGGCCACAGGTTGAAAAACCACCTCCAAATCCAGAAGACTTTATCTACATTGCAGATATAAGGGAGGAGTCTGACTTAAACCTATATCTTGATGACTTGGTGGAAGTGAGAGGAATTGGAGCTACTCATAAACTACTCGAGAGATTAGTGTTTGTCTACAAGGGTAGAAGGAAACAGATTTGGCCTCTACACAAAATTCTAGGAGAGGATTATCAGACTTTGCTAGTGGTGTTCAAGTGCTTAAAGAAAGATTTTGGGTTCACCAAAACTGCTAAGTCTGAGGTTGTCTCCAAGATTTGTCAAATAAAAGCTAGCTGGAACAAGCCTAATGCACTTCCCAAAACTCTAAAGGTCCCTCAAACAGGAAAGAAAATTCATCTCCAACCTTTTTGGATGATGGAATTCAGAGACAAGGACAACTGTAGGAGATTCTTCAGAATAGAGGACCAATTGGAAAAGGCATCTAATGAAACTCTTAGATTTATACAATCCAAGTTGGGTGATCAAGATGAAGAAGAGAAGATTTTCTAGAGGAGGCTCCAAGCTCAAATTGAGGAGAACAATGCCAAGAAGGGGAAGAAAACAAGGCCACAGAGACAAAGATGGTAAATCTGCTCAGGCTAGAGGAGCAACTCTGTGCACTTGTGTTGTAAGATTTTCTACTTTGTTTTCAATAAATTTTGAAGTATCATGAAGCTCAATGCAATTTCTACTTTTGTAATTTGTAATTTGCATAAGTGTTTTTGTTATCATCAAGGCTCTTGATTTATGGATGTTATTCTATCAGTCATAAATTGGGGGAGATTGTTAGGAATATGTTGTTCTTGATGATATTTATAAAAACACTTAGTAGATTTTGTGTTAAGTCACTTTTGTAACTGTCAACGGAATGGTATGCTTTGCAGCTTTCGTTAACAGGTAGCTCATCAACGGAATGAGTCTCATCAACGAAATGAGTAATGTAGCAATTGCACTGTACAATACTTCACTGGTTGATATGCATTTGTTGTCGGTATTAGATAGGTTTTCCAAGTCATGTTGACAAAGTACTAGATAGACAAAATAGGTTGGTTAATTGTAAATATACTATGCCTTGTAATTTTGCCTAAGTGAAGACATGTCAACGGAATGAAGATTACACTATCAACGGAATGAAGAATGTACCAACAACGGAATGAAGAATAAAGCTATCAACGAAACACATCTCACTGCTATCAACGAATCATTATTACTTTTCTGAATAGTTGACAAAGTGACAGTGACAGTTTTCTGACAGATCAAAAGGTGATGTAGAAGTGTACTTTGCATTGGGAGCCATCAAAATGGACACTAGGAATGAGGAAACATTCCAATTTCCAATTAGGTTCTTGAGTGTGATCATAATAAACATGAAGACAAAAGACAAGATCTCCAAGGACCATTGGACAAAAGGAATGAAAAGCAAGCTACTGGCGGTTACCTTTAGTACATTTTAGAGTAGCCAAAAATAGCATTGTAAACTTGGGATATATAACCAAGTGTAGCAGTTCATTTTATAGTAAAAAAGAAGTGAGATAGAATAACTTTGTATTAGCTTCTCTCAAGAGCACTCTCACTCTACATTAGGAACTGAGCAGCTGTGCTACGTTTGTAACACAGATTATTCCCGCAATAAAAACATCTCAGTTGGATCCTCAAAACATCCAACTGAAAGTTTATATTTGTTTGTGTTTTTATTTTCTGTGTTAAGTTATTTAAAAG
Organism: Heracleum sosnowskyi; assembly: GCA_030848705.1. Taxonomy (NCBI): domain Eukaryota; kingdom Viridiplantae; phylum Streptophyta; class Magnoliopsida; order Apiales; family Apiaceae; genus Heracleum; species Heracleum sosnowskyi. The sequence goes on from CM061237.1 coordinate 20,829,656, forward strand.
TTGTTTTAAGTTTAGAAATATCTAGAATTGTATTCAACCCCCCTTCTACAATTCTGTTAGGTCATTTGGGATTAACAATTCTCAGCATTGATTGAGATACGTAGGCATCTTGTGAAGACCGATTTAGTCACGAAACACAAGAGGAGCCATAAAATCTCGAAAGCTCTTAAAACCTAGCAATTAATTTACAAGTACGTTTTTTAATCCACAACAATCCTTTATATTAGCACATCCTTTAATTACATTTTTAACATTTGGCGAGTTCATCCCAATTAATTCCGACGAGTTCATCTTCACCACTTCCGGCTTCTACGACCTCCGATGAGTTCATTTTCGGTAAATTAAAAGCGAAAGAACACAAGTCATTATAATTATACACACACTAAGTTAAGTTTTTTTTTAAATTTTTTTAAATTTGGATATTATTGGGGTAGAGTAATTTTTATAGTGTTTGATTTTTAATTATGTGTTTCAAAAGGAATGAAAAATTATTGTATTTTTAGTTCAACATTATTGATGTATATTATTTTAGGATTAGCAGAACATTTGTGAATTTCTTGGGTAGCAGATTCTGCTATTTTTTTTAAAACTAGTGTCTGTTAAATTCGACCGAATTTGGTCAAATTTAACAAATAATTTTGACTATATTCGGTCAAATTTAGCACCATATTTGGTCGAATTAAATTCAATTTGGGCGCCAAAATTCGAAAATTTGAATTTTTTACCAAAATTTGAAAATTTGAAAATTTTGAAATATTTGGTCGAATTTAGTGGGTCGAATTTATATGGTCGAAAATAGATGGTCAAAATTAGCTAATTTCGACCAAGCTAAAAACGACTATTTTATTTTTGGTCGAAATTAGTTAAATTCAACCATTTACGGTGAAAATTAGCTAATTTCGACCGTTTTTTTATGGTCAAAATTAGCCGAATTTTTTATAGTGCCCAATGAAACTCAAGGTAATATCACACGCCGACCAACATAGAGCAATTACATAACAACACTTGAGGCTATCAATAATATTGTTTTAAAGATCTGACCTAATTAAAGACCGATTTGTTTCAACCCAAAGTAACCTAGTGTGATTTACAGAGCATCAAGCGTCAACCACATATGTAGAAATAATCTGCCCCCAAACAATAAAGCATGTCCCTCAACAATGCGGTAGTGTGTCCTAACTATATAAAATTCACGAATACTAATTATATTATTCCTCCGGTGTTGTGAACTTTCCACATCACGGTGCTTGATATTAGTTTGATACTCATCTTAGTTGGGAATAATATCAATTGACATAAATTCGTTTACTTTTGCGTCTGAGAAGATATATTTGAGTGTAATTATATTTTTCGTAAATACATTTTTTTTATAATATTCATGTTTTAATTTACATATAATTTGACTTACTTGTTCATATGAGCATTAAAAATAAGATTTTTTACGGCGTATTGGGCAGACTAACACATATAGATCGATTCTTTTAATATGTACAAATTTATGTCATAAGTAGAAAATATATAGTAATTTGGTCTTATAATAACTCTGAACTCTAGGTAAGAGAACATAAAATTTAAAAATAAGAGTATTTTTCATTTTTATAGACACAAATCAAATTTTAGAATGAAGTTCTTTAATATTTTTTTTCAAGGTATATCTGAAAACACAGTAATAATATAAATGAGTTGTACAAGGATGACATGTTTTGTCTTATATCAGTTGTAATTTTGACACCTCAAGAAATGTACTATTTATTAGCATAATGTTGAGAAGCGGCTGAGATTTCGTTCAATCAATATGTGAAAAATTAATTATATCTTTTAAATTTTTTATAATTTAACTTACTCATAGGTATAATCCTATTTTCTAAAATATTTATTCTTGTTAAATTGACTATTCTAATCCAATATTTATAAAGTTTATTATCTTTAATATTTATTCCAACCGAAATTTCTAAGTGCGTATTATCCGATATTATAATCGATGTACACACACACAGATATATATATATTAACTCTTACATTTTGTCCTATTATATATATTATATATGATTCTTTTTTTGAAGAAAGTTTTCCTCTTTTAACTTGTATAAGATTCATTTAACTACCACTTTTGTACTATCTAATATTTTTAAGAAAATCATCTTTCGATTATTTTAACTCAGGTCCAAATAACTTTTTCAAACATAGTTACATTTATTCATTAATTCGATTCTGACTAATCAATTTATTTTTCTTTCATAAAGTTATTTTATAAATTCATATTAATATTAACTAAAGAGAAAAATGGAAATCAGATTAACCTGATTTAAGCAATATGCTTATATCAGGCTAAACGACAGGCTCTGGAATGTTACAGAATTAAACGATAACCCGTACATATCATCCGGGTTTACTGCTCATCAGTCGTGATACAGCCAACGTACAAGTAATTGTTTCCATATTTTTATTAATTTTATTTATTTCCCTGCTCCAATGATTATTTGGTTACCTGATGTAGGCATTAGGGTTAGATGAGGTTAATCTGACCTCCTCTTTATTCTTAACTAAAAATATGTTAAGACAAATTTACATTACGTGATATTATTATCATAATTTTTGAAATTGGTAGAATACATAATCACGTACCATATTTCTTTTCAAAATAGAATATTTTAAAAATAATCTGAATACCATCATTTTACTCAAATGTTAAAGTAATAGTAAAAATAGGATTAGGTAGGATTTATGTAAAAGAATTATTAACTCTAAATTAGAAAATTATGTAACACAATTGTTAGAAGGATGAATTATTTAAATGAGATAGTGGTTTAGTTTACCACAAGAAATAAATTAACTAATTTTTTTCCAATAAATAAGAGAATGACAATTTGTTTTTGAAATTGGTTTTACGTACCATATTACAAAACTAATATACAAAATTTCAAAAATAAAGAGAATCACCATTATATTTACTATAAAATTGAAGTAATAGTAAAAGTAGGATAAATGAGATGTCGAGTTTATGTAAAAGAATTTTTATATCAAAACCAAAAAACAATGTAGCACAATGGTTGGAAGGATGAATTATTTAGAGGAGATTGGTGGTTCAAATCACCACTTGAACAAAATTAACTCATTTTTTCTCATTAATTAAGTGAATGACATATGCACGTAATTTTGTAACATGTAGGGGCATAACTGTAATTTCACAGGGAATTTATTTGCTCTAAATACCCCTAAATTATCCCCTCCATTTCATTATATCATTTTAGGGTTATTTTGGACTTTTAGTATTACTACATTAATTACAAATTTTTAGTTGTTTTCAAAATTAATATGCATACTTAAATATAATATATATACACATACATACATACATACATATATACATATATACATACATATAAACATACATGTGCATATATTTATGTGAGTATGTGATAATATTTCATTTAACAATTTTAATACATTTGGTTGCATATTTATTTAGACATACGTACATACATATATACATACATTTATAGATAAGGACATCAGTGGCATAATTTAGCAACTAAAAAGCCATTACAAAGAAAGTTGTTAGCAAGACAGTACTTGAGTAGGTGTTTGTAGAACAATTGTTGTATCCTTAGGGTTTCGATTATAATTAAACCAGGATCATAAGGGGCTAAAATAAATTATGCATCAACACTAACTAATAAAGAAATTGAAGAAAGTAAGCTCTATATTTTGCATTAGCATAATTATCAATTCTTTATTTTATAAGATGATTATTCTTTATTTGTGCATTTTGTACAGTTGCCTCTTTATCACCTGCAGAAGGCCACCCACTCTCTGACACAACAATCTCGATGTTCGGCCCTCCAGATCTCTCAACAGCCGAATACAAAGTATCTAGCAATGCATCGAAAAGGTTTCTGTATTCATGATTACCATCTAGATCTGTTACAACCACATTCGGTGCTGTAAACAGAGCATATTGAAGATCAATCTCTGGCGTTCCTAGGTAGCTAAAATAAGGGTAAATATTTGCTAGTAGTGGCATATTGTTTTGGGCTAAAAACTGAATGATTGGTTCAATGAACCCTTTTGCACTATCTTGGAACGAACCCTGTGACGGAGGGAATCCACTCGTGATGCCCGAGTATGTAGCGGTGGAAACCTTAATTTGATTTTGCAGTCCTGCTGCTACAATCGCATTATTCACATTTGTCATGGCGGGAAGAACAAGATTAACGTACTCCGAAGTACCCCCATAGTTAGGATCAACTTCGTTTCCAACAACAATGTAACGAAATTTTGCTCTTGGTAGATAAATTTGAATATTATCTCAAGTTAGAATATGTCTTGAATTAGTAATTGCCCGTTATGATATGGAAATAATTTTTACAAAGAAGGATCTAGAATTAATCTTTCTTTCTTCTGTTATAACAAACTGGTATCAAAGCCAAGTTCTATTTCTAGGGTTTGAGTTTCGGTGAGATTCTCGACTTTAATAAACACAAATATGTATAATAAGAGCTTTATTAAATCTGATATAAAACTGTTACAAAACTCTCTCAAGAAATTCTTATGTTCTTGAAAACTGCTAGGTACAATGATACTCGTGTATGCGATTGATTACAAATCAAAACCTAAACTGTGTTTATATAGTACACACAGCTGCTCTATCGATTACAAGATAAGACCAAATTAATTATAAACAATATTGATACATATCCTAACCGACAGTTGCATTCCTAATAACTAGGAACCGACAAATCATCTTTCCTTATTTTCTGAACTCGATAGTTATCTAGAAGTAACAATCCTGATCCGCTTCCAGTCCGGATGATAATCCTGATCACAGTTCTGATAGCAATCCTGATACTGACGCTCGTGCAATACTAATGACGTCAGCAATCCTGATCAGTAGTCCAGATCCTGACGATCATTGAATCCTGATAAAACAATCTCCCCCAATCTCATACTTTGTAAAATAAAGTATAGATTCCTAGATTCAATGATGCCAAAAATATATTTACAAAACGTACAAGAAATAACAGCAGCAACTTATCTTTTTAGATTCTTTGATAGAACAGATTCATCTTCAAGAAGTTTGATAATAACTTTTCTTATTTTTCTTCAAGAATTTGAATCAGTCTGTCCTTTAGATTTCTGATCTCTTCATCTTCCTCATCAATATGGTAGATAGCTGCTCTGAGATTCTGAATGGAACTTCTTTGTAGATTATGTTCTTCAACCAGGAGATAAGCAGTTTTCTTCCCATCAGGATTAAGAGTCAATTGTTTCATACCAAAAGACATTTCTTTAACAACACTACCTCTTTGCATTTCAACTTCTTGATCTCTCAGATTTAAGTACATGGGAGTATAATCACCATTATAATTTCTTCCTTCATCAAATCTTCTCCTTATGGTTGACAGAATCATATCAGACCATTCCTTGCACACTCCATTCTTCCACTTGAGCAAATAATGAACATATTTCAGTTCCTTTGTTGTTTTAACTAGCAGCTCCTGAATGGATACTTCCTTTACACTTCCATCCTTCATGAAGTAAAGAAGCTTCTCTTTCTTTTCAACACCATCATGACAATCTAACACTATATCCACAGCTTGTAAATTGTTCAGGTGTTCAGAAGTTAAGTTACCTCTAATTTCTATCAGTGGGTGAGGATCAACATGTGGCATGTTCAGAAATTCAGCATCTCTGTGACCTATACCTCCTCTTGAATTGTGTGGCATTTGCTTTAAGCTTGAAAACATTTCTAACCACAGTGCTTTAGGTCTTGGTAAACTAGAAAAGTCTGCGACACTAGAAACATTTGTTATAGTACCACCTGACTAAAATATGATAGGTCTATCACACCTTACAGTGTCAATGTGCTTCCACTTCTTATCCTTCTCTTTTTCAAGAACATAGCTCTTTTCTAGCTGATGTTGTTGTCTTCTTGCATTTCACCACAACAACTTGTTTGATTTGATCAGCCTTTGCTTATAGAAATTGAAATCTCTATCTGTTGTTCTTTTGATTTCTCTTCTTCTAGCTTCTTCTTAATAAACTTCAAGATTATGAGAGTCAACCACAGTAGAAAGAATTAACAAACCAAACTTTTGTAGAATATCAGATTCATCATGATCATGAACAGTGTCAGGATTAGAATCTTCAATTTGAGCTGTATTACTGATGAGAGTTGATTGTCTTGGTCTTCTCCTTAATTGTGGTTCATAATCTTCACCTACTCCTTCATCATGAATAGTAGTCCTCATAACCTGAGCATCAGGAACTATTGGAATTTGAGTGTCAGCAGGAATTTCTTCAATTCTTAATCCTATAGACCTTGCCTGCCTAGGCATAGTTTGAGTTGATGATCTTCTACCTCTTCTAGCTCCTCTCCTACCTCTGCCTCCTCTTCCTCTTACAGGAGCATGGTTATTAAAACTTTCCATGATCTCTTTTTGTTGTCTCAGAAATTCTTCATTAGAAAGATCAGGATATTCTTTAGTAGCATTAGAGAGAGCCTTTCTTGCAAACAATTGTTGAACTCTCTTATCAGTATGATAAAGAGTAACAACATCACCACCTTTTGTTTTGAACTTCTGGAATAGATTTGCAGCATCCTCAGGATTTTCAATAAGTACATCTTCATCACCTTCAGGAATTGTAGATAAGGTTTATATACGGGCAATTAGGGATGTTCACGAACATGGTTGTTCGTGAACAAGCTCGAGCTCGGCTCGTTAAGAGCTCGACTCGGCTCGGTTCGTTAAGAACTCGAGCTCGAGCTCGAAAAATTGTTCGTTAAGAAAACGAGCTCGAGCCGAGCTATTAGTAAGCTCGACTCGAGCTCGGCTCGAGCTCGACTCGAGCTCGATCTGCTCGAGATCGGCTCGATAAAACTCGAAAAAATTAAGATATATTCGATATATTTTTATATTATTTGTTGTATTTTCTAACATCTATTATATATCTTATACTGCAACAAGGCCTTTGTGAAACATTTATTCAACAACTTGAAATTACATAACTGCCCCTCCAAAGTCAAATGTTATAAAAATGTAAGAAAATTTTCATCTTGATGGGAATCAAACCTAAGACACTTCAATACTAATTACTAAGAATTTCAAGTCACCAATTTAACCATTGAGCTACTCGGGCTTTTTTGTTGTGGTATAAAACCCATTAGTATGGTAATGTCTTTCACAAATATTATTTTACACTTTAGTTTTTATTCAAGATTCTTTCATGATAATTTCATTTGTCTTATTATTAATAAAAGTGGTTATTGTTATAAAGTATATCCAATAGACACGTATCTCTTTAATTAAATTTAATTATGTTTCTTCCTTTGTATTCACAATTTTAAGACAAAATACAAATGCATTTTTAGTCACATAATATCACTTTTTAGTCCGAGCATCCAATAATACAAAATAATACAAAATAGTAATCATTTTGTCTCAACTATGTTCATACATATCAGATAATATAAGTAATAATACAAGCACCTCTATAGTTGTTACCCTGAATAGAGATGAACGTAATCCGGATTCAGGTCGGATTTTTCGATATCCGATAGGGCCGGGCTTTTTTAAATTGAGACAAATTTCCTCTAAAATATTTATACCTGTAGATAGGGTCGGGTCAGGAGGGGCCAAATCGGATTTTTACAAATTATTTTAGACATTGATAACTTTAACTTTAACTTTTTTTTTTATTTTTTCGGATTTAATTAAAAAATTTAAGCTTTTATCCGAGATTTAATTGAAAATTCTAACTTTTTGGATTGGACTTTTATCCTGATCAAGACTACGTCCAAATCGAGATTAAATTTGGGTTAATTCGGCTCGAACCAGATTGAGGTTTTGTGAAAAATATGTGATCTGTTTAAGCCTGCGGGCTGGATCCAATTGAGGTGGACTTTTTTTAATCAGATTTTTTCCAATTTTTTTAACCAGTTCGAACAGTTTTTTTCGAATACGAATTTGTGTGCATCTCAATCCCGCCACCTCATGCATTAAGGACAAGTATACTACTCCGGCCGCTTATAGAGAATTATGGAGACCGGATAATATTGTTACTTTCGAAATGGAGCCTTTATTTGACAACTTTAACTAATTCCTATCTGATTATTAATTAGCTTATAAAACTAATCATCAAATACATTCAACTAAGAACAAAATCTTCTTCGGATAGCAACTGATGAAGATTTAGTTATTAGGCAACCCTTTTGCCTAAAATGTATGCTTAATTAGTTAGTTAATAGCTACATTTCTTGGTAAGTGCTGCTATATTGTCCATTTGAATGTTTTTTTTCCTTCCTAATAAGTTTTTCCAGGTTTCTTCTTGATTTCTGTTTACTTTGCTTAAGTTTCTGAATCTGATTCATCTGAATGATAGGTTGCTGATACAGATCAACAAATTTATTAATTCACAAGGAGCCTGAAAGGGTATGAACAATCTTAAAATTTACGAGCTTGTCGTTATGAACATTTTCCTTCTATCTTATTATTGCATAATGCACAGTTATTTATTTTGTCCTTAAGTTTTTTCTTCATCTTGTATTTCTAAAATATGAACACACTCTGGTATTTCAGATGTCAAATGGTGCCACTTTGGCTGACTGATTAAACCATACGATTCTAATATATACACCTTCTAATATATTTACAGATACTTACAATGGCTTTTGAGTTTTGATATCTCACCAGCACAATCTCAAGTAACCCTATTCAGCTCTCTCGACCTTTGTTGCTGTCAATTAAACCCTCTATCAAGTAAGAATGTGTTGATTATAGTACTTTAATTATTACATGTTCTGTTCAGCCCTGTACATGTTGCCGGATGATCCTTCTTACATGGAAAGAAAGATACCTAAATGATGACATTGATCATTTTTCCTTTATTCAAATGGGATTAATCGTTTTTCCTTAATTCAGATGGGATTATTGTATTAAAATCCAGAATATGATTAAAGCTCCATGCCCGTTCTCTTAATATCCCTCCAAAATTTGGCTCTATGCATGTTCTTCCTCTTTTTCCTATTTATTTACAATTTTTATGATACTGACCAAGTCTAATATTTTGAGGCTTTTGGATTCTCTTTTCACTTTGTGGCATTCAACTGTCAACTTTTAATTGTCGTTACTGTTACGACCTGATTTCGACCTGCTACCTCTTACTTCGGACCTGCAGAAGAAGAATGCGAGGGTGTTGGCCCCCGATTCACCTCCGGTGTAAGAAATAGTCAATGTGATCTTGAATATGGTTATGAAAACGTAAAAGCTCTGTGTTTTTTGTAATGATCCAATCCCCCCTGGTAAGGGAGCCCAAACCTGTTTATATATTACTTCCTGCTTGTAACCGAAGGAGGCGAAAGCGGGGGCGGGGCGGACGGGAGCGTGTCCCCCGCTGAATAAATGACGCAGCCGTTTCGAGTGGAGACACTGGGCCTTCGAATGGACTGGCGGGCCCACCAAGAGATGGGCTTCTAAAATGGGCTCGGTCCGGTCCAACAAAGTAACGGGCCTCTAACATGTCCCTGGGCTTTGTTCGGAGTATTTCTTCTGGGCGAAGACCAAAATCCGGCCCCTTCTTCGGAACAATGTTCTAGTTTTTTCTTCAAGTAAGGATATTGGCAGTTGGGGGGCGTGACGTCACTTGGGAAGCCGTGCCTCTTTAATTTGATGGCTGTCAGGTCTTGGGATACGAGCTTGCATCCTGGCCGTTGAATTCGAAAAGACCATGGGTTGTCAAAACGTCTTTTCCTTTCCTTTAAAACCTCAAATACCACTTCATTTCTATTTTTTACGCAAACAAACACTGCATCCTCTTCAAAATTCCAAACAACAGACACTACATTTCAATATTGGGGCCGTTATCTCAACTCCAGAATTTCCCAGCCCTCCTATTCCGCTCTTGCTTTATCTTCAAAACAGTAAGTAACCTTTTTATTTCTGCATCAGTTTTTCTGTTTTGTTTGTAGCGTTTTTTACCATCGTGACTGTAGTAGGATAGCAGATAAGCATGTGTCCCTATGTGCGTAGTTTAGGGATACATCCTTTTGACTTTCTGGGCTTCTAGGTTTCGCACTTTTAGGGGAATTTATTTCTGGGCCTCCTGATTGTTCTGGGTTTAAAATCTTCTGGGGTCTTTAAATCCATCATAACACTTCGGTCGTCTTGAATTCTTAGATTTTTACTCTCTTTAGGCCTAGCCTATGGGCTGCATTTCGTCTTTAGATTTTAGAATATCTTCGACCGATCCTGGCCCGCTGTACTCGGCTATTATCCTTCGTATTTTTAGTTTATTTATGTTGATTCCGAGTACATGGCTAATTGACTCTTCATTACCGGATGCAGGGACATGGATCGGTCGACTCCATCTCCGTTCGGTGACGCCGCACTGTATCCAGCGGCGAACCATAGGTCCACATTGGCAGAAGAGACGATCGTTGGATTTTATGACGACTACCAAATCCCTAGGACCCTCTGGTTCATTCACTTGGCCACTCGGAAGGACCGAATATGGCACAATCCTCCGGTCTTGGAGATGCACGGAAAAATAGCTACAGGTCTCTCCGAAGCAGCACTTAAATGCGGCTTTCGGGTACCGACGCTACAGCTCCTGAAACATTTATTCAAAGATATGGGGATAGCCTTAGGGCAATTAGATCCGAACAGCTTCATACACATCAATGTGTTCCAAGCACGGTGTATGGCGGCGAACGTGGATCCCCGAACTTCACTCTTTTGGCATCATTACGATTTCTGACGCAACGGGAAGAGTAAGGGCTTTTATACCATTGCCCGAAAGACCAACAGGGTCGCCTGGGCGTCCACCAACTCTAATAATAAGGAGAGTCACACCAAGTGGTTCTTCTTCTCCGGCCCTAAAATCGCTCAATTTGCGATATGGAAGGATGTAGAGCCAAAGGACCTTGTGATGCCTTCCATTTTGGGGGCTGATGTAGAGGATTATAGGAAATTGTGCGATCTGGACATGGGAAGGGTTCCCCTGTCTCTTAGTCGTGACAGAGACTGGTTGTTCGCCCTCTGGGGTAATGGGGGTAACTGTTTATTTACTGTCTTGTTTTCCAGTTTACAATTCTTTTTCCTGGTTTTCCTTCGGTATTTTAACTGATATTCTTCTTTTATTGACTTGCATTTTTCTTTGTGCAGTGTCTTCGCGTCAGGCTGTGATTGATCGCCGTTTGAAGAAACTCCAAGAGGCGAAGGATGCCCGGGAGAGGGTTGAAGCTTCTGCCAAGACGGCTTCCGCGAGTGAGCGGCCGGTTGCGCCATCTCCCAAGCAGACGACTCCTGCTACTTCTCCTCGCAAAGAGCGGGAAAAGGATTCCGAGCCAGAGGGGGAGCCGTTCAAAGAGACCCGAAAAAGGAATCGAGTGAACGAAGAGGTGGTCAAGACTTATATTCCTCAGTGGGGTGTCTTGGCTACCGATTCGGTCGCCCTGGCTGCTCCTCAGGCGGCTCTTGAGGTGGGACCGGATCTTTGCCGAGGGATGATTCTCCCGGCTGACCGGTCAACATATGAGAAGCTCTCGGCGGCGAGGGCTCTTACTGAGGCGATGGCCCTCCTCTCTATGGTGAAGTCCTTTCCTTCTCTTCCTCTTTCAATACTTTGTGTCGTTTCCTTTTGACTAACCTCCATTTTGTTTTCAGGCTGTCCCTCTTATCGCCTCTACTGCTGACAAGACTGAGGATGATCGTGTCAGGGCGGTAAAGGCCGAGGGAAAACTCAAGGTGGCGGAGCTGGAGCTGGAGAGGGTAATCGGCCAGGCTAAAGCCTTAGCGGAGGAGAGGAATCTGCTTCGTGAGCAACTAACGTCCCAGGAGGAGCAGATAGCCGAAATCAGTCTCCTGAGGGAGCAGCTTGAGTCTAAGACAGCTCGGGTCGGCCGCCGTAATGAACAGCTGAAAGATCTTCGTCGTGAAGCTCGTAGGGCCAAAAAACTTTTAGAGGTGACCGAAGATAGGTGCTTCCAAATGGGCTACGACGAAGCTGTTTTGAAAGCTAACTCGGTCGGACTGGACTATAAGCTTTTGCTGGAGGCTGGGATGTCAGATCCTGTGACCCGAGGAGCTATAGTCGACGAGCCACCCACTGTTTCTTCGGGAGCCGATGAAGATTTGTCTGATTAATTTAATCCTTGTATTTTATTTGAACTTGCCTTTGGGTTTTATTCAAACATGCCTTCGGGCTTTTGTAATATTTTGCCTTCGTTTACTTTTCTTCAATATTACGCTTCTTCGACCATTTTAAATAGCCTCGGCATAATTATGCTCTCCAATTTTATGCATCTTTGGCATTTCGTTAGCCTTAGCATAATTCACTTTGTTTTTTACTTTTATGCATCTTCGGCGTTTCATTTGCCTTAGCATAATTTTTGTATTTGATAAATTTCTTTTTCAGCGTCTTCGGTCGTAACCTAGCTGTTATGCTCTCCAATTTTATGCATCTTTTATGCTCTCCGAGGGTCTTTCTGCCCATACTCCCCGCTGTACTGTTTTACCACCAACATTGAATCGCTGAAGGCCTTTAGGTGTTTAACTTCTAAACTTCGGGCCAAATCTAAACCAGCCAGCAAAGCTTCGTATTCGGCCTCATTGTTCGTTACCTGGAAATTGAATCGGATTGCCTGGCATATTTCGAATCCTTCGGGACTAGTTAGGATCAAACCTGCCCCATATTTGTTATCGGCGACTGACCCATCCACAAACAGTTTCCATTTTCCCGGAGACTGTACCAGATGCTCTTCGGGGACAAGGTTTTTTGGGCCGGAAAAGGTGCACTCGATCATGAAATCTGCCAGGGCCTGAGCTTTGATCGAAGTTCTTGGTACATATTCCAGCTCATACTCCCCTAGTTCAATCGCCCAAGCCACGATTCTTCCCGACGCCTCTGGCCTTTGCAATATTTTCTTTAAGGGCTGATCGGTTATGACCTGGATCGTTCGCCCTTGAAAATAATGCCTTAACTTCCTGGAGGCCATTATGAGTCCATAAGCAAACTTTTCAGCATTCGGATACCTGGTCTCGGCATCCTTCAATATGTGCGAGATGTAATAGACCGGGTGTTGATTCCCTTCATGCTCTTTGACCAAAACGGCTCCCAGCGTTCGATCATTCACTGCTAGATATAGTTGCAATGTTTCCTTCGGGTCTGGTCTCATTAAGAGTGGGGTGTTTACCAAATATTCTTTTATTTCTTCGAAGGCCTTCTGGCAGTTCGGCCCCCACTCAAATGTCTTCGACCCCCGAAGCACTTCAAAGAATGGTAGTGCTTTCTCTGCTGACCTGGAAATGAATCTCCTCAATGCTGCTAACCGACCTGTAAGCTTTTGAATGTCCCTAATTGTCTTCGGAGCCTCCATATCAACTACTGCTTTGATTTTTTCTGGGTTCGCTTCTATCCCTCGGGCGCTAATCATGTAACCCAGAAATTTCCCACTGCTTACTCCGAACGTACACTTATTCGGATTAATCCTCATGTTATTCCGTCGGAGGGTTTGAAAACATTCCCGTAGATCTTCCGCATGATCCCGTAGAAGGGATTTGACTATCATGTCGTCTACATAGTATTCCATGTTCCTCCCAATCATCTCTTTGAAGACTTTGTTGATCATTTTCTGAAAAGTGGCTCCCGCGTTCTTCAGACCGAAAGGCATTTTAATGCATGCATATGTGCCATTTGGTGTGATGAATGCTGTCTTCGGAATGTCCTCGGCATTCATCGCAATTTGGTGGTAGCCCGAAAAAGCATCTAGAAAGCTGAGTATTTGATGCCCCGAAGTAGCATCTATCAACTGATCAATGTTCGGTAAGGGGTAGTGGTCTTTCGGGCAGTTCTTGTTGAGGTCGGTATAATCGACACACATCCTCCATTTGTTATTTGATTTTTTAACCACCACCACATTTCCTAACCACTCTGGATATCTAATATCCTCGATGAACTTTGCTTCGAGTAGCTTCTCAACTTCGGTTTGTATGACTTCCTGCCTCTCCATGGCGAAGTTCATCTTCTTCTGTTTCACCGGTTTAGCATCACTATGGACGTTAAGGCAATGTTTAGCGACCGAAGGGTCTAGGCCTGGCATGTCTTCAGGACCCCATGCAAACACATCATGATATTCCCTGATTACCTTGATGACCTTTTCTTTCAACTCGGGCTCCATACCTTTTCCAATTTGGATCATTTTTCCCCTCTGTCCTACATATAGCTCTACCTCTTCGGTTTCCACTGCCGGTTCAGCTATTGGGCTAGAGAGATCGGCCCCAAACTTTTCCAACTCAATATTAAGAAGTTGGTGGCTTCCTCCAACCTCGTTTACTTTCCCTTTTCTTTTCCCTCCTTCGGGGGTTTCAAACTCTGCATTTTTTGCGACATCCTCCAACATTATAGTTCGGGCAGCTTTCTGATCGCCTCTCATCTCGCCAATCTGTTCGCACAAAATCACGCAAGCGTACGCAGTCACAAGTAATACAGGATTAAGTAGAGTTCGTTCCCACAGAGACTGCTTTGGTTATAATAGTTTAGCACTTGTGCAACAATGTATGGTTATTATTCAATGCTAAGACAATTAACAAATTGTGTTTTGATTAACTAATGAGTTTGTAATTAACTAAAGTAAAGATTTCTGTAAATTTACTTATAAGAATAAACATGGGATCCTAACTTCATTAAATACTTCATCTAGAGTCTTTTGTCTTTAATCAATGCATGTGACGGTTGTGATAACTAATCGGATAACACGAAATCAGTACACGCTACCTTTCAGTATACGTATACCAAACTACTCAAACATCCACAAAAGAGATAGAAGTTGGGTAGACACCAATTATGCTTAGACCCTATATGTCTATAAGATTTGAAAACATAACGGTTTAACGAGCAAGTTATCCATTCAGATTACATAGGGCAGGTAAGATGGTTAAAATCACCTACGAATCATGCATGATAAACATACATAAACCTATGCTAGCATGGCAAGTTCTAAACCTCTATATCCATTTTCGCATTCAATAGAGATTAACAAACAATCTTAGATGATAGCTACGCATCCAAGAAGAATAAGCACAACCAAACTAGGATATCAATAATACATCACACACAAATCTTTAAAACAATTAACTATTAAAATCCATAAATAAATCCGTTAGAATCCCACGACGACGATTAGTTCATAATCGAACCGTTCATCATCGTGGGTTCTGATGAAAACATGATATTAAACAAGTCTGGAAAACTAAATAAAAGTACTAGAGTTTAGGAAGAACAAACGAGAATCCAAAGTATCGCCTAATTTAGAAGAATACAAAGATTAGATGAAACTAGGTCTTCGTAAATCAGCCGTCTTCTTGTTCTCCTCATCGGTGGACTTATATGTAAATATGTATATGGATTGTATCTGTATATATCTTGTAAAACGTCCACCAATGAATTATATAAGCTTAGGGTTGACAACTTTGGCAAATTTCCTTTTCTAACCACAAAACTGCAATTTCCAGCAATTTTCACGCGCAGGCGCGCGCAAGGCGGCGCGGGCGCGCCGGGTTTTCTGCCAAATGAAGCGCGGGCGCGCGGAAGGCGGCGCGGACGCGCCTGGATTTCTGTCCAGAATTCTTTTCTCTTCGCGTGGACTGTTTACTCGTCCAATTCTGACTTCTACATCTCGAGATATGGCCCAAACAGTGAATGATGTGTAGGTAGCCCAACAAATCCACAACTCTGCCAATTCTATAGCTCTGCACATAATAACACAAAACACATCACAAACACCACACACTTGAGAACAAAACGATCAATTTAAGCCAATTTAGGACGATCCAAGTGGATATGAAATCCACTTATCACACCCCCAAACTTAAACCGATGCTTGTCCTCAAGCATAAACAAACTCTAATAACTATAATGCAATGCATGAATGCAACTAATATGCTAATGCAAACGATCCCCTCAAACTAACCATTACCAATCAACAAGCCAACAACTCAAGGAATGCAATCTTTCAAACAGAGTTCGAACAAATCCCCTTATACTAACAAACAAACACAGAAACGTGCGTGTGTGCAATGCTCATCAATATACTCTCAAACTAAATCAAGACCATATCCAATTCTTCACCAAAACAACCACAAACTTATAAACAGAATGAACTCTAGACACAAGAAACCACTTAAAGACACCTCAACCTTCACTTGAGTTAGACAGAAAATCATGCTTTATTACTACACACATGCTTATTTAACCGTGCAATGGTTGAGACCCCAAAAGGCTTATACAATAATACCCATGTAGCGAGATTTAGGTTAGTGGATCCCAGACCGGAAAAGTCTTAGGTCACTAGGCACAAAGTCCCCTAGAACTTAATTGCTCGAGTATTAAAGAGCTCAACCTGATCAATTCTGCATAAACAACTAACACAACTCTTTTTTTTTTCTTTTTCTTTCTTTTTTCTTTTTTTTTTATTTCGGAATGAGTGCACTTTGCCTTTTTCTCATTCCACCCTAGACTACTCATCTTTTCAATGAGCCGGCTACTAGCCATTTGACACCTAGCCTTTATTAACAACTAGCATGAAATCCCTGGTTTCCCCCAAACTTAGACTTAAGTGCTTCTTTTAATTTCAAGAGAATAGAAAATATTCTAAATATAAGCAAGTGGTTAAATTCTAACATCCAAACAAACATGGTCTGATCAAATCTAAAAGCAACCAATGAGACTTGTGAAATTATTTTGTTTCTGGCATGCAAGTCAATTCATAGGAACTTAATCAGCCCTCTATCTATCACTACCACACTCCCATCAACATCGACTCATCAACGGAAATAGCCAAGTCATAAGAGATCATGAAATATGCATGCTATGCAAATGCAACTAAATGGACTCACATGATAGATAAACAAATAATATGCAAAACAGAATGCTCTATATGACAAAACATGCAAAGATATGAATGAATTAACTACTAATGCAATATGAATCCTACATGAACACACACTAACATTACCATTCCTTAATTATCACCCCCAAACTTAAAATATTCAATGTCCTCATTGAAGGTAATAAGAAAGATAGTAGAAACATACCTAACACATGGGTTGCCTCCCACGAAGCGCTGTCGTTAATGTCATTTAGCCGGACAAATGTGAATCAAATCATGGTGGCTCGAAGATCGCATTTGACTTGTCCTTAGCAGAAGGACCATTCACCCATTGTTTGATAACCTTCTTGCTTTCTTCCCACATCTTTTCCAAATCAAACTTCACCTTGACTTTTCCACCAATCGATTTTTTCTTCTTCTTCTTTACACCTCTAAGGTGTTTATGCTTCTCCGTCGATTGATAAGAACACTCTTTTACCTCATCATCCTTGTTCCACCTTCTCAACACATTATCTTCACACTCTTTAAAAATCACCAACTCATCATTCAGAAGGACATACTTCAAATGTGGTGGAAGTTTTCCAAGCTTGACATTCGAAAGATCTCGAATGGAAGAATTGTCAATGGAATCACTGATGTGATGCTCAAACTTGTGCATGTCCGAATTTTTGCTTAACAGCTGATCGAACTCCTTTCTCTGACCCGTATCAACCATCTTCAAGCTAAAACACTCTTCCTCCTCTGTCGGGAATTTCATAGCCTTGAACACATTAAAGATGACCTTTTGATTACTCACCCTCATTGTGAGCTCTCCTTTCTGAACATCGATCAACGCTCGGCCAGTAGCCAGAAAAGGTCTTCCCAAGATGATAGGAATCTTCTTATCCTCCTCAAAGTCAAGAATAACAAAATTAGCAGGAAAAATCAGCTTATCCACCTTTACCAAGACATCCTCCACTATACCCCTCGGATATGTGATCGACCGATCAGCCAACTTTAAGGTCATATTAACTGGTTTCGGCTCAGGCAACCCAAGTTGCTTAAAAACAGACATTGGCATTAGATTAATGCTAGCTCCCAAATCACATAAGCATTTGCTGAAAAGTTGATTGCCAATAGTGCAAGGTATGGTAAAACTTCCCGGATCTTTAAGCTTCGGTGGCAATTTCTGCTGTAGAACTGCACTACACTCCTCTGTCAAAGCAACGGTGTCCAAATCCTCGAGTTTCAACTTCCGAGATAGAATACCCTTCATGAACTTAGCATAGCTCGGCATCTGTTCAAGAGCTTCCGCAAAAGGTATGTTGATGTGTAACTTCTTGAAAACCTCGAGAAATTTGGCGAATTTTGTGTCAAGATTCTGCTTCTGTAGCCTCTTTGGATATAGAGGAGGAGGATAGATCTGGTTACTCTCTGTAGTCTTCTTTTGGAGCCTCTTTGGGTATGGAGGAGGTGGGTAAATAGTCTGCTCCGAAGTAGACTTGTCAGCAGAATTTTTGCTCTTTTCAGCCTCACCGTCCAACTGCTTAGCTGCCAAATCAAAAATTGGCTTTTCCTTAGAAGGTTCCACCTGCTGCTGCTGAATTTCTTCCTCTTCTTCAACTGCTGATTTTTGATTGCCCGTGACCTTTCCTGATCCCAAGGTAACTGCTTTCACATGTTCTTGGACAACTGTCTTTCCTGGATTAGGCTCTGTATCGCTAGGAAGAGTTCCCTGAGCTCTGCTGAGTAAGGCACTTGCCAACTGCCCCATCTGATTCTCCAAAGTCTTGCGCGATGCCGCCTGGCTTTTAACTATCATTCTCAACTCATCCAATTCAGATTTTTCATTCGAAGACTGCCCCGCACTAGCATGAGGTTGTTGCAGAAATCCTGGTGGCTGAAATTGTTGCCTAGGAGCATACTGTGGCTAAAAATTCTGCCCTTGCTGCTGCTGAAAATTCTGAGGATTGTAAGGCTTTGCTCCAAATTGCTGACCTTGGAATGGCTGATAAGGCTGCTGAGATTGTTGATTGTCGCTCCAGCTGAAATTAAGATGATTCCGGCTATTGGAATGATAGGTGGCTGGAACTGGCTGTGATGGTCTCTGAAAGTTGCTCACAAACTGCGCCGACTCACTAGATATGACACAATTATTCGTCTTATGTGCGCCCGCACATAGCTCACAAACACTAGCCACCTGCTGAACTCCATAGTTAGACAAGGAATCCAATTTCATAGACAAAGCCTTTAGCTGAGCTGCTATTGTCGTAGCTGCATCCACTTCCAAAACCCCTGCTACCTTGCCTTGCGATAGCCTTCCAGTTGGATTCTGGTATTCATTAGCAGCCATCATCTCAATTAGCTCATAAGCCTCATCATAGCTCTTAGCCCACAGAGCTCCACCTGATGCCGCATCAAGCATTGGTCGAGATTGACCTCCCAGACCATTATAGAAACAATTTATTACCATCCAATCAGGCATTCCATGATGAGGACACTTCCTAAGCATCTCCTTGTAACGCTCCCAAGCTTCACATAAAGTTTCACCAGAATGTTGTGAAAACTGAGTAAGAGCATTCCTGATTGCTGCTGTTTTAGCCATGGGGAAGAATTTAGTGAGAAATTTTTGAGCAAGATCCTCCCATGTAGTAATAGAACCAGCTGGTAGAGAATGCAACCAGCCCTTAGCCTTATCCCTCAGAGAAAATGGGAAAAGTCTCAGCTTCACAGCATCTCCCGACACTCCGTTGAATTTGAAGGTGTCACAGATCTCAATGAAATCCCTAATATGCATATTAGGATCTTCCGTCGGAGCACCCCCAAACTGAACTGAATTCTGCACCATCTGAATCGTGCCAGGCTTGATTTCAAAGGTATTGGCTGTAATAGCCGGCCTGACAATGCTCGACTGAATGTCATTGATCTTAGGCTGAGAATAATCCTTCAAAGCCTTCGTTTCTGCTACTACAGGTTCTCCCATAACTAGACTTAATTCAAGTTCTTCTTTCCGAGATTGAGAACGTGTTCGCATACACTCTCACTAGAATACCTGAAACTCACCAAACAAAGTAAAATTGATGAAAGAATAATCCGAGTCAGTGAACTTTAACGACCACTGATGACAAGCACATGAACTATAAAAATAACACCGAGTCCCCGGCAGCGGCGCCAAAAACTTGTTCGCACAAAATCACGCAAGCGTACGCGGTCACAAGTAATACAGGATTAAGTAGAGTTCGTTCCCACAGAGACTGCTTTGGTTATAATAGTTTAGCACTTGTGCAACAATGTATGGTTATTATTCAATGCTAAGCCAATTAACAAATTGTGTTTTGATTAACTAATGAGTTTGTAATTAACTAAAGTAAAGATTTCTGTAAATTTACTTATAAGAATAAACATGGGATCCTAACTTCATTAAATACTTCATCTAGAGTCTTTTGTCTTTAATCAATGCATGTGATGGTTGTGATAACTAATCGGATAACACGAAATCAGTACACGCTACCTTTCAGTATACGTATACCAAACTACTCAAACATCCACAAAAGAGATAGAAGTTGGGTAGACACCAATTATGCTTAGACCCTATATGTCTATAAGATTTGAAAACATAACGGTTTAACGAGCAAGTTATCCATTCAGATTACATAGGGCAGGTAAGATGGTTAAAATCACCTACGAATCATGCATGACAAACATACATAAACCTATGCTAGCATGGCAAGTTCTAAACCTCTATATCCACTTTCGCATTCAATAGAGATTAACAAACAATCTTAGATGATAGCTACGCATCCAAGAAGAATAAGCACAACCAAACTAGGATATCAATAATACATCATACACAAATCTTTAAAACAATTAACTATTAAAATCCATAAATAAATCCGTTAGAATCCCACGACGACGATTAGTTCATAATCGAACCGTTCATCATCGTGGGTTCTGATGAAAACATGATATTAAACAAGTCTGGAAAACTAAATAAAAGTACTAGAGTTTAGAAAGAACAAACGAGAATCCAAAGTATCGCCTAATTTAGAAGAATACAAAGATTAGATGAAACTAGGTCTTCGTAAATCAGCCGTCTTCTTGTTCTCCTCACCGGTGGACTTATATGTAAATATGTATATGGATTGTATCTGTATATATCTTGTAAAACGTCCACCAATGAATTATATAAGCTTAGGGTTGACAACTTTTGCAAATTTCCTTTTCTAACCACAAAACTGCAATTTCCAGCAATTTTCACGCGCGGGCGCGCGCAAGGCGGCGCGGGCGCGCCGGGTTTTCTGCCAAATGAAGCGCGGCCGCGCGGAAGGCGGCGTGGGCGCGCCTGGATTTCTGTCCAGAATTCTTTTCTCTTCGCGTGGACTATTTACTCGTCCAATTCTGACTTCTACATCTCGAGATATGGCCCAAACAGTGAATGATGTGTAGGTAGCCCAACAAATCCACAACTCTGCCAATCCTATAGCTCTGCACATAATAACACAAAACTGTTGGAAAATGTGGGTTCAAGTCCCACATTGATGAGTCATTTTGAGCATAAGGATGAGTGAGTCTCGGTTGCGTGTTCGTAACGAGTTATGCTTGGTTTGTGTTCTCCGTTACGAGAGCTTTCCAAGGCATGTTCAATCACTCAAAACGACTAAGGGATGGATGAGATAAGATGATCCAAAGTTGCTCCCTTAGAATGGAAATTTATAGTGTTGTTGCAATTGTCCCACATAGAAGACATTATGGAGCTTCTCTATGTTTATATAGCAAAACACATGTGACTTGTTTACTTGTGTTAGTCATGTGTTGCTCCACCACCTACGCGGGCGCGCAGGGGGGGGGGGGGTGCAAATTGTGGGAGATCGAAGAGGATTTCGTTACCTCGCAAGCCTCGGGCTCGCTCGTGGGCGACCTGCGGACACGAATGCAGAAATATTCGGCCCGGGTAATTACGGACCAGTTTTGCGTTTATTATTTCCATTGTGTTTTGGCTCAAATAAATTGACTGTTAAATTAATCTGATTTGATTTCAGATTAATTGATTTGGTTCAAATTAATTCGATATTGATTTGTAACTGTCTTAATTAATTAACGCGTTTTAATTAATTAAATGGAGTAGTACACAGGTCATATATATATTTTCAGTATAGATTAGGGTTAGAGACACACAATACACAGCCATCTTCTTTTTCTCTCTACCTGTCGGTGATAGATTCAATACTTGTTCCAGTTCGCTGAAGGTGCTGCATAGCTGCATCGGAAATCCATTTTATCCTGGGAGGCTATTGTTCCGAACATACGGTGAGGGGCAAATACGCTTTAAGGAGACAGTTACGCACTGGACTCGGATTATAAACTGTATCCTACGTTTTCTTTCTGTCTCCTTCGTTTTTTCTTATATTTGCACAAACACGTTTTCTGTATATTTGCACAGATTGTCTAACAATCTTAAAGCGTATTTTATTTTATTTAATCTGTGACTAATCAGATCTTGTTTGTGGTGTTTGATTTAGTAATAAACTGATGGAGAAAAGCGATAGCATGAACGTGAATGTAAGCGGGGCTCCTGTTTCCGGCGCACTGGTTATACCAGATGGGAGACAACAGCCGCCTGTGAACCCTAACGCACTGGTTCTGCCAGATGGGGGTCCTCAGGCTACTGGACCTGGACCTGCGGGTCAAGGGCCTATGGGGAACGTAACTGTTGGACAGTTTACGTTTCCGATTGGATCAAGTCAGTTTGGATCGTTTCCTACTGGACAGATTCCAACGATGTCACAGGCTTCTACTGTACAGACCTCATCCACTATTGTACATACGCCTGTGGTGCCTGTTGCACCTGTTCTGCCTACTGTGCCTGTTGCACCTGTTCTGCCTACTGTGCCTGCCGCACATGTGGACAAACCTGAGAAGTTTGATGGTACGAACTTCAAGGAGTGGCAGCAGAAGATGCTGTTCTACCTGACCACACTGAACATGTCTCGCTACTTGAAAGAGGAGACACCAGTTGTCACTGATACTAGTGCTTTAACTGTGACAAGGTGGGTCATAGATCTGCTGATTGCAGGAAGCCGAAGAAAGCCAACAAGAAGAAGGAATCAAACATGGTGGAGGACATTTCCAAGGACATGTCTGACATAGACCTATGTGCTACGGTCTCTGAAGTGAACCTGGTTGGCTCCAATCCAAGGGAATGGTGGATTGATACTGGAGCATCAAGACATGTTTGCTCCGACAAGTTGACTTTCTCGAACCTCAAAG
Organism: Heracleum sosnowskyi; assembly: GCA_030848705.1. Lineage (NCBI taxonomy): Eukaryota > Viridiplantae > Streptophyta > Magnoliopsida > Apiales > Apiaceae > Heracleum > Heracleum sosnowskyi. Next base: position 20,852,787 of record CM061237.1, read on the forward strand.
TTTCCGATGCTGGTGAGAAGCTGTATATGGGAAATTCAGCAACTTCAACCATTGAAGGGGAAGGCACGGTGGTTCTAAAGATGACCTCTGGAAAGAATCTGACTTTGAAGAATGTACTTTATGTGCCTGATATTCGCAAGAACCTTGTGTCTGGTTCTTTGTTGAGTAAACATGGTTTTCGTATTGTAATAGAGTCGGATAAGGTTATTTTGTCTAAGAGTGGTATGTTTGTAGGCAAGGGCTATGCAACTGATGGGCTTTTTAAGATAAATGTAATGTCTATTAAAGACAATAATGAAATGAAGAATTCTTCTGCTTACTTGCTTGAGTCTCCTAATTTATGGCATGCTAGATTAGGACATATGAATTATGACACTTTACGACGTTTAAGTGCAAAAGAATACATACCAAAATTGACTATTGATTCAAAACATAAATGTGAAATTTGTGTTGAGGCAAAATTAACGAGATCATCATTTAAACAAGTTGAAAGAAACACCAAAGTGCTAGACCTAATACATAGCGACATATGTGATTTAAAATATGCTCCAACTAGAGGAGGAAATAAGTATTTTATTACATTCGTTGATGATTGTACGAAATACTGCTATGTATACTTGCTTAAAAGCAAAGATGAGGCTATAGATAAATTTAAAATCTATAAGGAAGAAGTTGAGACACAACTAACAGAGAAAATCAAAACGATACGAAGTGATCGTGGAGGTGAATATGTTGAACCCTTTGGGGAATTCTGTACACAACATGGTATAATCCATGAGGTCACTGCACCATACTCCCCTCAGTCAAATGGAGTGGCTGAGAGAAAGAATCGCACTCTTAAAGAGATGATGAATGCGATGCTGCTAAGCTCTGGTCTTCCGCAGTCGATGTGGGGGGAAGCCATCTTAAGTGCGAACCATATTTTAAATATGATGATTCGTAAGAATAAGGATATGAGTCCTTATGAGATGTTTAAGAAAAAGAAACCAAGTTACCAAACTCTGAAAGTGTGGGGGTGCCTTGCGAAGGTACTAATCCCAGCACCTAAGAAGGTGAAGATTGGTCCAAAGACTGTGGATTGTATCTTCATCGGATATCCACCACATAGTACTGCATATCGGTTTCTTGTGCATGAATCGAAGATCCCTGATATTCAAAAGAATACGATAATGGAATCAAGGAATGCCTCATTCTTCGAGAATGTATTTCCTTGTAATTCTGAACGCCCCACAACGTCTAAACGCACTTATGAGTCTATAGAAGACAATAATGAGAATGCTGATAGTGAAGACGAAGATGTGGAGGAAGTGAGAAGGAGCAAAAGACAAAGAAAGGAGAAATCCTTTGGGTCGGAATTTCTGACCTATTTGCTCGAAGAAGGTGATCCGACAACTTACAAAGAAGCGGTAACATCACCTGATGGACCTATGTGGAAAGAGGCCATCAAAAGTGAAGTTGATTCTATTTTACAGAATCATACTTGGGAATTAGTGGACTTGCCAAAAGGTAGTAAACCGTTAGGTAGCAAGTGGGTTTTCAAGAAGAAGTTGAAACCTGACGGAACGATCGATAAATATAAAGCTAGACTTGTAATCAAAGGATACAAGCAATAGTATGGCCTTGATTACTTTGATACATATTCTCCAGTATCGAGAATAACGTCCATAAGGATGATGTTTGCTATTGCTGCTATGCGAAATCTAACAGTACATCAAATGGATGTGAAAACGGCTTTTCTAAATGGAGATATAGACGAGGAAATCTATATGGAACAACCTGAAGGGTTTGTGGTTCCTGGACAAGAAAGAAAAGTCTGTAGATTGGTGAAATCTTTATATGGTTTAAAGCAAGCACCAATGAAATGGCATGAAAAATTTGATGAAGTTGTGTTGGCTAACGGCTTCAAGATCAATGAATGTGATAGCTGTGCCTATTACAGGGAGAACGAGAATGGATATGTCATGATGACACTATATGTAGATGATCTACTTATGGCTGGAAGCAATGATAAAGTGATCAAATCTACAAAGGACATGTTAAAAGCAAGATTTGACATGAAAGACATGGGACTAGCAAATGTGATTCTAGGGATTCAAATTTCTAGAACATCTGAGGGTCTTGCACTAAGTCAACCGCATTATGTTGACAAGATTCTTGATAAGTTTCTCAAGGATGATTTTGAGAAAGCTAGAACATCTGTGGATTTGACTCTGCATCTATCCAAGAATAAAGGTGTAGCAGTCTCCCAAGTAGAATACTCGAGGATAATTGGAAGTCTGATGTACTTAATGAGTTGTACAAGACCAGACATTGCCTACTCAATTAGCAAGTTGAGTAGATTTACGAGTAATCCAGGTACTGATCACTGGAAAGCTATAATTCGAGTGCTAAGGTACTTAAGAGGAACTCGAGACTATGGGCTACATTATGGCGGTTACCCAGCAGTATTAGAAGGGTATACTGATGCAAACTGGATATCTAGTAAGAAAGCACTAAAGTCTACGAGTGGCTATGTGTTTACCCTAGCTGGAGCGGCAATATCATGGAAATCTTCTAAGCAAACGGTAATAACTCACTCCACGATGGAAGCTGAGTTTGTGGCGTTAGATAAATGCGCTGAAGAGGCTGAATACTTACGCCAATTTTTGGAAGATATTCCAAGATGGCCAAAGCCTGTGACTGCAATAGGACTGCACTGTGACAGTCAGTCTGCTATTGGCAGAGCACAAAGCACGATGTATAATGGAAAGTCCCGTCACATAAGAAGACGACATAGTTCCATTAGACAGTTAATGTCAACCGGAATTATCACTATTGACTTTATACCGTCAAAGGATAATATCGCGGATCCGCTAACCAAAGGGTTATCAAGAGAACTGGTTGACAAATCATCTAGAGGGATGGGCCTTAAGCCTATTGCTTAACGGCGTCATGGTGGACACCCAACCATTGCTGACTGGAGGTCCCAAGAACATGGTTCAATGGGCCAACTAAATCATGATGACCAAATCACTGTGGGGGAAAACCCTGGCCTGTTCCTATGATGTAGAAACAGTGAGACCCGTACGGTATGAGGGTAAGCTTTGAGCTTTTAATGATCTTTGACGAATACATGCAGTTCAGGGTTGAACACTTGTAATTCGGTTGAGTAAACGCGGGTTACTCTTTAAGATAAAGATCACCTATGTAGGAGAGAAGTGGGGCCGCTTCAAAGGAGAATTGTGAGGCACAATTCTTTAGAAACTCCCGCAGAACCAGGACGATGTCCATGGCCAAAATGGACATACTCATGAGAACTGAACAAGTTAGAAGAGATATGGTGACAAGTATATCATCGTTTACACAAACGGTCGAACAGTTCAAGGACATCGTGTCTACTGTCTACTAGTAAAGTCGGTATGCTTGTTCAAGCGAAGGTTCAAAGAACAATTTCTACCTATCGTATGCTATATCGAATCGCAGAATCTATCACCAAGCCAAACCACGTGTCTGTCTGTCTGGTGTGTGCTACTAAATCATCAATCTCACCCATGTGGGGGAATATTGTTGGAAAATGTGGGTTCAAGTCCCACATTGATGAGTCATTTTGAGCATAAGGATGAGTGAGTCTCGGTTGCGTGTTCGTAACGAGTTATGCTTGGTTTGTGTTCTCCGTTACGAGAGCTTTCCAAGGCATGTTCAATCACTCAAAACGACTAAGGGATGGATGAGATAAGATGATCCAAAGTTGCTCCCTTAGAATGGAAATTTATAGTGTTGTTGCAATTGTCCCACATAGAAGACATTATGGAGCTTCTCTATGTTTATATAGCAAAACACATGTGACTTGTTTACTTGTGTTAGTCATGTGTTGCTCCACCACCTACGCGGGCGCGCAGGGGGGGGGGGGGGTGCAAATTGTGGGAGATCGAAGAGGATTTCGTTACCTCGCAAGCCTCGGGCTCGCTCGTGGGCGACCTGCGGACACGAATGCAGAAATATTCGGCCCGGGTAATTACGGACCAGTTTTGCGTTTATTATTTCCATTGTGTTTTGGCTCAAATAAATTGACTGTTAAATTAATTTGATTTGATTTCAGATTAATTGATTTGGTTCAAATTAATTCGATATTGATTTGTAACTGTCTTAATTAATTAACGCGTTTTAATTAATTAAATGGAGTAGTACACAGGTCATATATATATTTTCAGTATAGATTAGGGTTAGAGACACACAATACACAGCCATCTTCTTTTTCTCTCTACCTGTCGGTGATAGATTCAATACTTGTTCCAGTTCGCTGAAGGTGCTGCATAGCTGCATCGGAAATCCGTTTTATCCTGGGAGGCTATTGTTCCGAACATACGGTGAGGGGCAAATACGCTTTAAGGAGACAGTTACGCACTGGACTCGGATTATAAACTGTATCCTACGTTTTCTTTCTGTCTCCTTCGTTTTTTCTTATATTTGCACAAACACGTTTTCTGTATATTTGCACAGATTGTCTAACAAAAACACATCACAAACACCACACACTTGAGAACAAAACGATCAATTTAAGCCAATTTAGGACGATCCAAGTGGATATGAAATCCACTTATCACAATCCCATCTCCGACCGGAAATTTCAGCTTCAAGTGGGGAACCGAAGCCACTGCCTGAAACAGAGACAAAGCGGGTCTCCCTAGGATCCCATTATAAGGGCTCTCCACCCGAACGACATAGAATTTTGCCTCCTTCTTTATCATGTATGGTGCTTTCCCCAATTGAACGGACAAAGTAATGGTGCCTTCAATCGGCACAGGGTAATTGCCAAAGCCATAAAGAGGTGCTTCGTGGCATGGATCCAATTGTTCGCCTCCTAGATTCATTTTGAGGTAAGTACGGTGGTAAAGAATATTTACTGAGCTTCCTCCGTCCACCAACACTCGCCAGATCTTGTTCTCCCCTATAACCGGGTTGATGACCAGAAGGTCTTCGTGCGGCCATATGACATCTTCATAATCATCTTCAGTAAAGGAGATAGGGAGTGGTTGCTTGGCTGTACTAGTCTGATGAAGGTTATACACTTGTCGGGCGTACTTCTTTCGGGCAGTTTTACTATCCCGATTGAGTATGGTTCCTCCAGAGATGGTCCTGACTTCTCCCCTGTATTTCTCTCCGCCTTCAATCGTCTTTTGTTTTTCCATGGACTCTAACTTGTCCCTGAGATCTCCCACAAACTGGGTCAGCTCCCCATCCTTTATCATTTTCTCGATTAATTTCTTCAAGTGGAAACATTCATCGGTATTGTGCCCTTTATCTCTGTGGTAGTCACAGTACTTGTTCTCGTTTCTTCGGTTCTCAGGAGTTCTCAATCTTGACGGTCGAACGAACCCCGGTTTACCTTTTATCTCATGGAGAATCTTCGAGATAGGCGTGTTTAGAGGTGTGAACACCGCGTTATCTCTATCTCTTCTTCGGTCGGCCCCTTTATCGGGCCTGTTGTCTGTTAACCTGCTCTTGATATCTCCACGACCCCTTCGGTCGTCCCTTGAGTTGTTCATCCTGTCTTCCCTGGAATCGTTCTTCTTTCTTTCCTTATAACCCCCGATCGATTCTATCTTTCTCCTTATTGCCTCACCCCTCACATATATATCATTTAAAGACTTGGGGGGTATATCGTAAAGCGAGGAACGAAGTTTCTTACCCTTAATAGGGTCAAGACCTGCCGCAAGGAAGCCTGCCGCTTTGACTTTGTCTAAGTTGGTGACCATCCCAGCCTCCTCCTTAAATCGAACCAAGTAATCACCTAGTTCTTCGTTAGCCCTCTGTCTACAATGGATCAAGGCCTCAGTGTCTTTCTCTCTTCGGCACAAATGGGAATAGTGCCTCAAGAATTTCCGCTTCACTTGTTCATAGGTCCCAATCGACCTTGGCCTTAACGACCGATACCACATGGACGCCGGTCCCCTGAGGTAGGTCTTGAACATCTTACACAGCATAACGTCGCAATGCCCCATTCCAGTCATCAGGGCCTCGTATTTTTCACAATGGTCTGTCGGATCACCTTTGGCATTGAACTCGCTCATTTTCGGGAATTGCCTCCCTGGGGGTGGTCGGAAATCTTCAACCTCTTCGGTCACCACAGGCTCGTGGCTGACTTTTCTTTCGCCAAACATGGCCTTTTCGATTCTCCGAATTCTATCCTGTGTGTCTGGTCCTTCATCGTCCCCTGAATCAGAGGTGTAAGCAATCTTTGACCGGAGCCTTCTTGAGTGCGACTCGGAGTCCCAGGACTCGTCTTCGTCATCTATGGCATCCCTGACCCGCTTCTCCCTTCGGGGCTCAGTCTCCAGGGCTTCGCGAAGTGCCTTCTCCTCTAATTCCAGTGCCTTCTCCTCTGATTCCAACTCCTCTCTTTGGAGCCTTAATGCTTGTAGCCTTAGGCGATAGGCCTCCTTCCTCTTGGCCAATCTTTCGGTCTCTTTGTCTTTTTCATTCTCAGGGCCCTTCCCCTTTGCCATTTTCTCCTCCCTCCATCTCATGATTAGTTCTCGTTGTTCTTCGGGAGTGGGCGTGGGGCCTTCCTCCTCATCAAGACTAAAGATTCTGGGCTGTATTGGTGGAGTTCGATTGATACCGAACCCGGGAGGAACAATACCTTCGCTACCTGTTGAATTATCTTTCCCAGTAGTTCCGTTCGTCATAGCTCTTTGTAACAAATTCACAGAATGATCTTCTACGTTCCCACAGACGGCGCCAATGTTACGACCTGATTTCGACCTGCTACCTCTTACTTCGGACCTGCAGAAGAAGAATGCGAGGGTGTTGGCCCCCGATTCACCTCCGGTGTAAGAAACAGTCAATGTGATCTTGAATATGGTTATGAAAACGTAAAAGCTCTGTGTTTTTTGTAATGATCCAATCCCCCCTGGTAAGGGAGCCCAAACATGTTTATATATTACTTCCTGCTTGTAACCGAAGGAGGCGAAAGTGGGGGCGGGGCGGACGGGAGCGTGTCCCCCGCTGAATAAATGACGCAGCCGTTTTGAGTGGAGACACTGGGCCTTCGAATGGACTGGCGGGCCCACCAAGAGATGGGCTTCTAAAATGGGCTCGGTCCGGTCCAACAAAGTAACGGGCCTCTAACAGTTACTTCTGTATTTAATATTGTGATGCTTTCGTACCTGACATTGTCACTTAAAATTTATGGCAATTAGCTGATGCATTATTTTGATTCATAAATTTGGACACCTAATCGAAACCAGAAGGGTTAATTGTTAGACTTAGCATATGGTCGAGTTTGACTATGTGATACTACTTATTTTATAATTATACATTTGGACTAGAATATTGAGGTATTATAATACTCCACACTTTTGATTTGTTATTATACATGGAGATCGATACAAGTTTTCCTAAGCACTTTGCCTCAACTCAATTAAATTAGAAATAAACAAGATCTGTACTTCAATATATTTGTAATGGTATTGATAAAACTATAATTTCATTTGGTGTAGCCATGTTTATCTGAAACCTCATTTTGGAGTCTGTTATCTCACCAAACGTCGATTATATTGCGAAAGTCACGGAGCCTACCCCCAAAACTTGGATATTGCTCAGTCTCTCAGCCATTTTTTTGGTCGTGGGCTTTAGAATCTCACTAAAGCCATCTGCAGATTGAAGGAAAGAAGCAAACTGGCAATGTTCTATTCAATTATTAAACATTTGCTATGACATGTATTGGAAATCAGTTGTGGCCAGTGTTAGCTGTAAGTTACATGGTCTGAAATGATAGATATGACACTGAAAGTTCTAGCATGAGAAGCCACTGACCCTTTGAATGGACTTTTTTTGTGGTTGTTTTTTGTACACTTACAAAACTAGCCTGTATGCTAGGGAGATACTAACTGATGGTCAATCTGACCAATACTTTATCAGATATCTATTATATATAATTTGAAAATTTATCTTACAAAGTTACTTAGCAGTTTGACTCTATATTTTCTCCCGTTAACATATATCGGGAAATCTTTAGTGTGTCAACCTCTTAGAAAGAGTCTTCACACAAAAAATTGGATCTCCCGAACCAGGGAAAGAGTCTTCACAAAAAATTGGGTGTCCCGAACCTGCAATCAAGGAAAAGGTTAATAAAACTTTCAGTGTTGCCGGTCAAAAAATCTCGATATTCAATGGAAGCAAAGTATGTAGGCAAGTGTTACTAAGGCCTGGCTACAGCCCGGAGACCAAGATGATGCAAATTTGATCCTACTTCGTAAATTTACTGGACAAAGATACCGAGATACACACATACAGAATGGTTCTCCCTGCTCACTTACCACTTGCCAAGCTACAAGCACTTCAAAATAACATGTTGCCTACAAACACTTCAAAGCTACAACATTACTGTCAAAGATGACCTTTTGCAACCAAAAAGGATCCTACTTGCAACACAACCTATTGCATTTCACATACAATTTTACAACATATAATGCTAGAATATGTCCGTGCCTCGCACGGGCTACAAAACTAGTTTTAAATTAAATTATCAATTTATAGTACGTGTATTTTAGGTTATTGAGAATTGATTGGGAAATTGGGTTGGGTTTCAAAAAAAATGTTTTAATTCGTTGGGCCAAGAAAAATTGAGCTTTTTTATCTATAAAAATTGTAAGTTCTAATGAGCTCGGCTCGGCTCGACTCGGCTCGTTTTTGTTTGATAAAAGCTCGTGTTTGGCTCGTTAGTTAACGAGCTCGAACTCGAACACGAATTTTATGCGATAAGAAAGCTCGGCTCGGCTCAGTTGGTCAGTGAAAAAAGTAAAGCTCGGCTCGTTTACATCAAAACTCGGCTCGGCTCGATTCGTGAACAGCCCTACGGGCAATTAGTACTAAAACACGTACTAAAAGTAATCAAAACACTAGTACTAAAACACGTACTAAAAGTAATCAAAACACGTACTAAAAGTAGATAAACGCAGTTTAACTGCTTGTGCCATCTCCAGGACGGAGTCTCACATTCAATATTAGACTGAATGGAGAATATACTTAACTTCTTTAAAGATAAAAACGAGCAAAAAGAACAGGCCTTATTAGTCCTATATGTTCCATTCGTAACATTCCATTAAGGTGTCATTGCCTATTTTACTTGTGATGGAAGAGGCCGGTTTGATAATCAAGGCCTCCGTTGAAGGAAAAGATTAAGATTCAAAAACAAAAACTAGAGTTTGAAATTAATATATGCAGACAAAGGAGATAGATTGCACAAAACACATTAACATTATAAAGTTTTATTATTATCTTTGCTGAAACGTACATACAACAGTTGCTGCAAGCTAAGTGATCCCATACATAGAAAGTCTCTCCTTAGCCTGACTTTATTATCAATCTAGTTGTGCAGGAAAATGATGCGAATTCTTTTTTTTAAAAGAAGACAGTTAATTAAAATCATAGCTCAAAAACTGAGCTGGTATTTGGACTGCTGACTTGTTGGGTCGAAGAGCCCAAAATGTTTTTCAGTCTCTGACCCTCCTTTCTGGTTTTCATCGTACATTGCGAACAAGTAAACTTGTACTAGTTTATCTGGTCTTTTTGGTGTCCCATTTCTCTTAGCATGAGTAATCAGATTCTGATAATAAGTTCGTGCATTTTCTACAGTTGCTTCTCTATCACCGTCAGAAGGCCATCCACTCTCTGACACAATGATCTCGACGTTCGGACCTCCCGATTTTTCAACACCCGAATAAATAGTATCCAACAATGCATCGAAAAGGTGCCAATATTGACGATTACTATCCGGATCTGATACAACCACATTTGGTGACCTAAACAGAGCATAATCGAGATTACCCTGAGGCGTTCCGAGGTAGCTGAAGTAAGGGTAAATATTTGCTAGCAATGGCAAATTGTTTTGGGCTAAAAACTGAATGATTGGGTCAATGAAACCTCTTGCATTATCATGGAACGAACCCTTTGACGGAGGAAATCCAGTGGTGAGACCTGAGTAAGTGGCTGTCGAAACCTTAATCTGATTTTGCAGTCCTGCTGCTACAATTGCATCATGCACATTTCGCATTGCGGGAAGAACATAGTTAACAAACTGGGAAGTACCGCCGTTGCTAGGATCAACTTCATTTCCGACAGCAATGTAACGAAAGTTCACTCCTGGTGTGTAACTTTGGATATTATTTTGAACCCATGTCTTTGCTGCAGCGGGATCTTGGAGGGATTGAAGGTCCGGGTTTGGCACATCAAGAATGACCTCTATGTTTGTTCCTCTAAGAGCTTGAAGTGCTGCCTGATCTGGATGGTATAATCGCATTTTTTCGATACGATTGGCCTTGAACAGATCGACTGTTGCCTGTTGAGATGGTAAATTATTTCCGTTTCTCCCATAACACACACCTACCGATTGTGCATCTACAAATGAAAATGAACAAATTACTTAGTACTTCAATAAAATTATGCACATTTAATCTATTCAAATGTCGTACTTAACTAAATTAGATCGACTCCGTGCTTCTCATTCACTTAGACGCGTAATTTGAACGTTAATTATAGATATTTATGATAATTTGTAGCCAATTTGTATGTTAAAAATCATAAAATACGGATCCAACGTATATTCGACAAAGGGTTATTTCTCCTCTCTATAAACATACACATTTCCAATATCCATTTCATGAAATAAATTTGATGTGCAACACAGTTTAATAATTGTTTCGAAACACACCCCTAGAGAAAGAGAGAGAATTGAACCTGTAATCCTAAAGGCAGGCACTAATATCCCAAGAAGCAGCACTATAGCTTTCATGTAACTTAAACTAGCCATAGAGATCGAATTCATAATACAATGAATTGTGTACGATTGTTGAACTTCAAACGTTCGGTGTAATAGATTCGTACAATCTTACTACACTTATATAGTAAGTCCTACTAGCTGGCGGCATTCTGTACGTAGTCAACCACTTATTTCTTAAATACTAGCTTGCCGAGCACGAGTCAATATTAAAATATTAGTATTAATAAATTATTAATAAATATTATTTAAAAATGTATTTCTCGAGAATTGAATGATAAAAATATATAATAAATAAATAACTATTTAATTATGTAGTTATAGACAATCGAACTATGTATAAAGCTAAAGAAATTAAAGTATATAAATATATCTTGTATGATTACGTAACTGCAAAGAATCTAACCCTCGATGAAGCTATTCAATTTAAAGTAAATAAATAAATCTTGTATAATTACGTAGCTATAAGGAATCGAATCCTGGATGAACCTAAAGAATTTAAAGTAAATAAATCTTGTATGATTATGTAGTTGCGAGGAATTGAACCCGGGTTAACTGATAACCAAATTTGATACTTTGGTACTTTAATACGGCGCGCCATTTTCACATTGTTTTGCTTATTAATAAATGATTTACATCCAATTTGTAAATCACAGTTCGGCTGGGCGCTCGTAAGCCTAAACAATATTAGTCTATCAGATTGCCAATTTTTTCCAACTCAACCCATAATAATGTGATGGCGTCGTCGTCGTCGTCGCGGTCGTTTTCTTGAAAATTAGTCTTTGATTTACTTATTTATCCATCATCTGATGCCAGAAGTTCGGATTTTGTAGTTTGATTCAATCCATCTTTCTCTGGATGAGTCAAAACTTATGGTTAGTACAATTTCCTTGAAAACCAAGGCCTCCACTTCAGTCTACAGTTTCTAAAAGTCTAAGCCGCCCGAGACGTAGAATTTTGTTTGAAAACGTGAAAGTCAGTTACGGATATATGATCTATTTCTTTATAAATTTTCAGCAATTCAATCGCAAATCTTTAAAATATTGCGCGAGACGGAAATGATCAGTTCGGTTCACCAATTAGTTCTTCATCGCTTGTTGTGTGCAGTCAAATTTTGTGATGTAGAGTTTGCAACTACATTGGTAAAAAACCGAATTGCTTGCTTGCTTTGACAATATGATAGTCTGTACTTTCAGAACCTTCATTTTGGAGTGTCGTCATATATATTAGCTGGGATAGTGATGTCACAATTGAATTTTCGTTTACTAATTTACGACAAATCTTGTAAGTATGCTTTAATTCTAGTTAAAAATAACAAGATGAGATAGCTCTAGTGGTAACGATTTACGATACTCATTACTCAATTATAAGATACTAGCTCTAACCCGTGCGAAGAACAGACCGAGATTAAAATAGTAATCGAAACCTGGATGAAATTCAAAAAAATAAATCAAAAAAATAAAATTTTAAATTACATAGTTATAGGGAATCGAACCGAACCCGAATTTTATTAATACTAGCTCATAACCCGTGCCAAGCACGGATCAAGAATAAAAATTAAATTACTAAAAAAGTAATTTAAAATATTGAGAATAAAAATAATTTATAAGTTTTACTTAAATATGTACTTGCAGAGAATTTTACATGAAATTAATATGAAAGTCTATAATAAATAAATATTATTTAATTATGTTGATAGAAATAATCAAATATTTGGTAAAATCAAAGAATTGAAATTGAATAAATAACTAACTTATATAATTATGCAATTGCAGCGAATCGAACATGAGTTTGGAATGAAACAAATTAATTTAGATATATCGTACTAACCAAAATTTGGCTTTGTACTATTGTTTTGCAACGAAAAAGAGTTTTCCTTATCAATAAAGTCCCCGATCCCCCGAATAATTTTATTATACTTCTTTCCATTCCCGCCATCAATATTCCCCGAGTTGTTTTTATACTTCTCTCTATTCTTGTCCTCAACGCGAATAATTTCTTAAATTCTCGTCCCGAATGGGGTGGAGAACATAGCAAGATCGACGGGACGGATAAAATACCCATATGTAGTTGTTAGAAGTATGAGAGATACCCAAATTTGGCTTTGTACTATTGTGTTCCAACGAAAAAGAGTTTTTCTTATCAATCAAGTCCCTAATCCCGAATTATTTTTATGTACTTTTCTCTGTCCCCGCCACCAATCCCCGAGTTGTTTTATACTTCTCTGTTCCTGTGTCCTGAACACGAATAAATGTCTCAAATTCCCGTCCCGAATGGGGCGTGAGAACAGAGTAAGATCGACGGGACGAATAGAATACCCATCTGTAACCGTTAGAAGTAGGAGAGATAAGAATTGTACTAATCGAAAGTAACTTATAAAATAATAGGTAATATAAAAAATCTTTTGATCTCAATCAAATTATATGTGTACGGCGGTATACATAACATATCAACATATGAGAACATTAAGTTGGATATCTGATTTTGATTTTATAATAAATCTTATTAATTTAGAATTATGTTAATTATATTAAGATTATTAAGATAATAAATATATGTATACTGTGGTATACATGGCATACCATACCAATAACAGATGTTCTGTTTTTAATCTTATTTATATTAATTTAGAATTATGTTAATTATATTAATATAATAATTATATGTTTACCGCTATATATGACATACTACATTATTAAGAGTGAGTTTTTTATTTTAATAAAGTAATAAAAATTAACTTTTAATTAAATAATAAATCATATTATATTAATTTAGAATTATGTTGATTATATTAAGATTATTAAGATAATAAATATATGTATACTGTGGTATACATGACATACCATACCTGATATAGTCAGAAAAGTAATTATAGAAATATAATTGACAAGTCAATGGAAAGGCCGATATTTAAGGTCCGACACCCTAATTATTCATTAATTTCGTAATTAATGAATAGGGAAAATATACAGCTCATAAAAAGAGTCTGAATTATGGCAAGTTAGTCAAAGAAGGATCCAGAATCCCAATTAAAGGCAATTAATGAGTCATAGCCTTTATCAACAAGGAAAATACTTATCCTGCAAGCAATACAATGTTTATCCAATAACAAAAAGGAGACTTATTCGCTAAGACTCCTAAACATACCATAAATACTAGGCTCCAGACGCCTATATAAGGTCCCTGATCCTACAATCAGAACTACGTCTTTGGCTTGATTCTGAATAACGATTTGAGATACGTAGGCATCTTGTGAGGACCGATTTAGTCCGGAAACACGAGTGCAACCATAAAAGCTCGAAGCTCATTAAACCTTAGCATTAAATACACAAGTACGTTTTTTAATCAACAACATTTGGCGTCGTCTGTGGGAAGACAACATCAACCATGGCAAACACACGAAGAACAGCTCGGGATACTCAAACTCCCGATGATCGCCCTATCACCTCTGAGGCTGATCAGCCACCGCCGACTACTGGCACACAAGGGGCAAATATCCCCACCAACACTCAAGGACCGGAAATCCCGATTTCGGTTGAAGGGACGAATCCCCTACAGATGGTCATTCATGGATCTAATCCACAAGAGACCGTTCACCATCAACCAATCACGACCTCCCCGCTGCTCATGAGTGCACCAAGGAGCCTTCAACTCCATACTACTGATCTCCCTCAATACGCGAATCAGACTTTGGGGATGCCAAGCTACGGCATGCCCCCTCGACCCATGGCGGGCGGTAGTGGAACTAATCCAATCTACCATGAGGCATATGTGCCCCCTTATATTCAAGGTCTGGGACCCCAACAACAACAAACTCGTCAGACCCCTCTCATTCAAGATTACTCTGGCCCATACACCGAGGATGAGGGTTATACAACTGGAGAGGATGTCGCCCCAAGAAGGAGACGTTCTTCCCAGACAAATCGGGAGCCACCCCAAACTACTAGGGAGAAACTTGCAACCCATGAGGCAGAGACGGCAAGGCTCAAAAAACTCCTTGCTGAAGAAGAGGCCGCTCAATCTCGGGGCCGAACGACTGAAGGAATCCCGATAATCAACTTGGATCCACCAAGAAGGACCAAGAGGGCTGAAGCCCCAAGGGGTGATCCTAGTATTCTGTTGCCCCTAGGAGATCCTGATGATCCTACACCACCGTTTACTCAAGACATCATGAAAACGGCTATATCCAGAAAGTTTAAGATGCATTCGATCAAAGCCTATGATGGAACGGGAGATCCCGCAAATCATGTAAGGACCTTCTCCAATGCACTGCTATTGCAGCCAACCAACGATGCGGTCAAGTGTAGGGCGTTTCCACAAACCTTGGCAGGCATGGCCCAACGTTGGTATAGCCGTCTACCTCCCAACTCTATTGGGTCATTCAAGGAACTAAGCAAGGCTTTCATCAATCAGTTCATTAGTGGAAGGGTGCATGAGAAAAGTTCTGCATCACTCATGGCAATCCGGCAAGGACAGAATGAGGCCCTAAGGGACTACATCAATCGATTTACTCGAGAGGCTTTAAAAGTCCCGGACTTAGAGGACAGAGTGGCTATGATAGCCCTGCAACAAGGAACCACTGATGACCACTTCAAACGGTCGTTAGCAAAACATCCCCCCGAGAGCATGCTGAAGCTCCAAGATAGGGCCGAAAAGTATATCAAAGCTGAAGAAAGTATGAGAAAATATGAACCCACTACTGGCGGTAGTGGAAACTCAAAGAAAAGAAAAGAAACTCAGGAGTACGACGTCAAGGAAAAGTTTCCCCGAACATCAAAGAACTCCGATTCTCCCCCCAAGAGAAGCAATTTTGGGCCAAAATTCACAGAATATGCAAGATTGAATACTCCCAGGAGTCAAATTCTGATGGAGATAGCCAAGGAAGAAGATATCAAATGGCCAAAGCCAATGAGGGCTGATTTGTCCAAACGAAACAAAAATCAGTTTTGTCGGTTCCACAAAGAAGTCGGTCATGACACCGATGATTGTAGACAATTGAAAGATGAGATTGAGTTTCTGATACGAAGAGGAAAACTCATCAAGTTCACTAAGGATGGAAGCCAAGGGAGCCAAAGGGGGAACTATGAAAGGAAGGATTATGATAGAAGGGACAACGATCAAGATCGGAATCCCAAGCCCCGAGGGCCAATGATCAACATGATATTCGGAGGGCCAACTGCTGCTGGGTCCTCCCGAAACTCAAGAAAGGCTTATGCCCGAGAGGTAATGACTGTGGTTGGAGAAGCACCGAAGCGTGCCAGAACAGAAGTGTCAATAGGTTTTGACGATTCATATTTGGAAGGGGTGAAGTTCCCCCATGATGATCCTCTTGTCATAGTACCTGTGATAGGCAACTCCGAAAC
The DNA here is from genome assembly GCA_030848705.1 of Heracleum sosnowskyi. Taxonomy (NCBI): domain Eukaryota; kingdom Viridiplantae; phylum Streptophyta; class Magnoliopsida; order Apiales; family Apiaceae; genus Heracleum; species Heracleum sosnowskyi. The sequence goes on from CM061237.1 coordinate 20,868,909, forward strand.
AAAGAGAGTCCTGGTTGACAATGGAGCTTCAGTGGATATCTTGTTCCATGATGCTTTTATCAAGATGGGTTACACTGATTCTCAGCTAACACCCTCAAATATGCCTATATACGGATTCAACGGGGTGGAATCAAAAGTAGAAGGCACTATCCAACTCCCAATGACCATGGGGAAAGGGATGAATACGTCTACTCAGATGTTGAACTTCATAGTTATAAAAGCGACTTCAACCTACAATGCAATCCTGGGAAGGACTGATCTTCATGCGTTCAAGGCTGTTGCCTCATCTTATCATCTAAAAATCAAGTTCCCAATAAGGAATGGGATTGGTGAAGAACGAGGAGACCAAAAGATGGCTAGAAGTTGTTATGTATCCGCGTTAAGGCCTGATGGAACCGGGGGGCAAGTTCTCCCAATTGAAGACATGAATATCAGCGACAACGAGGACAGAAGGGAGAAACCGGCTGAGGACTTGGTCCTAATTCCACTAGTCCCAGGAGAACCAGAGAAGGTGACTTATATTGGGGCACTACTGCCCGAACCATTGAAGAGAAAACTCACGTCTTTTCTTCAAGAAAATAATGACATTTTTGCTTGGACAACGGCCGACATGCCAGGGATTGATCCCCAATTGATATCTCACAAATTGAATGTGGATCCAGAAAGAAAGACAGTGAAACAAAAGAAAAGAAATTTTGCTCCAGAGAGGCTTGAAGCCATTAAGCAAGAAGTGAATAAGCTTTTGGAAGCTGGGTTCATTGAGGAAATCCAATTCCCAGAATGGTTAGCTAACCCCGTGATGGTCAAAAAAGCTAACGGGAAGTGGAGGATGTGCGTCGACTTCACCGACTTAAATGATGCATGTCCTAAGGATTGTTTTCCCTTACCAAGGATTGATGCTCTAATAGATGCCACTGCTGGGCATGAGATGCTAAGCTTCATGGATGGTTTTAGTGGATATAATCAAATCAAGATGCACAAAGATGACATCGCCAAGGTATCATTCATCACTGACTTTGGTGTCTTCTGTTTCTTAGTCATGGCTTTTGGGCTTAAGAATGCAGGAGCGACCTATCAAAGGTTGGTAAACAAAATCTTTGAGCACCTAATTGGAAAAACCATGGAGGTCTACGTAGATGACATGTTAGTCAAAAGCCTCGATAAGGTCGATCACATTAAGCACCTCCGAGAAGCATTCGAAGTGCTGAGGCACCACAAGATGATGTTGAATCCAGCTAAGTGTGCCTTTGGTGTAGGCTCGGGAAAGTTCTTAGGCCTGATGGTTTCCAAGAGAGGAATCGAGGCTAATCCCGACAAAATCAAAGCAATCCTAGACATGGAACCACCAAGGACTGTCAAAGATGTCCAGAAATTAACGGGAAGAGTGGCAGCATTGGGGAGATTCATCTCCAAGTCAGGAGAGAAGTGCTTACCCTTCTTCAAAGCACTCAAAAAAGTGAAAACTTTTGAATGGACGACTGAAAGCCAAGAGGCCTTTGAGGCCCTGAAGAAATACATGGCTGAAGCACCACTATTGGCAAAACCCAAGCCAGGGGAAACTCTCTACTTGTACTTGGCAGTTTCTAACACAGCCCTTGGAGCTGTACTGATAAAGGAAGAATTGAAAGTACAGAAGCCCGTCTACTATGTGAGTAAGATTCTTCATGGGGCAGAAATAAACTACTCAACGATTGAGAAGTTTGCCTTAGCCTTGATAATGGCCTCAAGAAAGCTACGCCCGTACTTCCAGGCACACAAGATAGAGGTTTTAACTGATCAACCTCTAAGAAACATCTTGAATAGCCCTCAAGTTAGTGGAAGATTGATCAAATGGGCCACTGAATTGGGCGAATTCGACATCAAGTATAAGCCTCGAACGGCCATAAAAGCTCAAGCACTCGCTGACTTCATGGTTGAATATACCATTGACAACCAAGAAGTCGGGGGGGGGGGGCAGAAAGTAATAATGGAAGACAAGGAAACTGAAGACATAATCTCCAAAGAATGTTGGGTGCTCTATTTTGATGGAGCATCAAAAACAAAATCAAGCGGAGCCGGTTTAGTGCTACAAAGTCCTGATGGATTCCTCATAGAGTATGCACTTAAACTTGACTTCCCAACGACAAACAATGAGGCTGAGTATGAAGCTCTGATAGCTGGCTTAGGGCTGGCTGGAGCCCTGAGGGTCAAAACTCTGAAAGTATGTGGAGACTTGAGGCTAGTGGTTTCCCAAGTAAATGGGGAATTTGAGGCCAGAGATGAAGTCATGGCCAAGTACTTGAAACTTGTCAAGGCCATCATGACTCAGTTCGACGAATGCTATGTGGAACACATTCCAATGGAAGAAAACATAAAGGTTGATGCCCTGTCTAAGTTTGCTTCTTCTGAAATTGAAAACTATGCAGGGAGTGTATACTTCCAAGTCTTGAAGACCCCAAGCATCAACAGAAAGTTGGTAGCACCCATTGATGTTGGCGGTTGTTGGATTGATCCCATCAAATCTCATCTAGAAACTGGGTGGTTACCCAACGACACTTCAGAAGCACGAAAGTTGTACGTCAGAGCACTAAGGTATACCCTGATTGAGGGAATCCTATACAAAAAGTCTTTCATCATTCCATATCTGAAATGTTTAAGACCTCAAGAGGCAGAATTGGCCCTGAAGGAAGTACACGAAGGAATTTGTGGACAACACTTGGGGGGCAGAGCTCTTGCCCATAAAATCACTCGTCTAGGTTTCTATTGGCCAAGCATACTTGCTGATGCTAAAAGCTATGTGAAGAAATGTGAACGGTGCCAGAAACATGCACCAGTGGTTAGACAACCACCAGAGATGATGACATCCATTAACTCACCCATCCCCTTTGCCATGTGGGGAATGGATATACTTGGGCCTTTTCCTATGGCAAGTGCTCAGAGAAAGTTCTTGATAGTGGCAATTGACTACTTCACCAAGTGGATTGAGGCTAAGCCATTAGCCAAGATAACCACCAAGCAAGTAATGCACTTCTTCTGGGAAAATGTGATATGCAGATACGGAATTCCACGAGTCCTGGTTACGGACAATGGGACTCAGTTTAACAATGATGAGTTCAAGAAATATTGTGATGAGAACGATATCAAGTTACGCTTCACTTCTGTTGCCCATCCTCAAGCAAATGGGCAAGCTGAGGTTGCAAATCGAATAATCCTGGATGGACTAAAGAAAAGAGTTGAACGCTCCAGAAACACTTGGGTAGACGAATTACTCCCCATACTTTGGGCATATCGTACTACTTGTAAAGTCACCACCGGGGCAACTCCATTTCTATTGGCTTATGGAGCAGAGGCAGTGGTCCCGGTGGAGATTACTCACACCTCCCCAAGAGTTGAGGCTTATGAACCAGAAGAAAATGAAGAAGGCTTGAGGCTAGCTTTGGATCTAATCGACGAAGTTAGAGATGAAGCAAACGCCAAGATAGTTGAACATCAAAAGAAAGCCTCTTTCTACTACAACCTAAGGGTTAAAGAAAGGTTCTTTCGTCAAGGAGACTTGGTTCTCAGAAAGATTGAAGCATCCGGAGTTGGACAAAAAGGGAAGCTGGCCCCAAATTGGGAAGGACCATATCGCGTCAAGAACGTATTTGGTCGAGGCTCATACAAGTTAGAAACCCTTGAAGGGCATGAGGTGCCAAGGACTTGGCATGCCTCCAATTTGAAAGTTTATTATGTTTAAAGTGTTTCCCAAGTGGACTCACTACTAGAAATAAGGTTCGATGAAACCGGCCCAAGTTTTTAAACTTGAGTACTATGTAAGGGTTGATCCCATTTTTAAAGTTATGAATTTCATATTCTTATGATTTCATTAAATATGCAACGCATTATGTTAGACATGTGAACTAAGCATGCAAAATCAAGAAAAGCTAGAAAAGTTGAAATAAACTTACTAAGAAAGTTAAATTAAAACCCCGAAGGGTGAGTTCAGAAAAGAACATAAAAATAAATAGCCACACAGGGCCAACCTATGCTATATCATTATGAGGAGTCTCTTCCTCTAAGTTAAGGGGAACATCATCCTTAGCAGCATCCATCAAATCTCCATCCAGAAAGAGCTCAGAGTCATCAATGGGCTGTGATGTGAGGTCGGCAGTATCCATGATAGTGTCCTTGGGTGCCCCAGATAAAGCAGGAATGGGGAACTTATCCAAGGGCACTCCTTCAATCTTCGTCCCCAGCTCTTCAATGATTGATTCCCAACAATCCTTAAAGGTGCTAGGAAAGTTAGCATCATACTCAGCATTAAGGAGGTCATCAAACTCCTTAGATGCTCTGTACTCAGCAATAACATCCTCGCGACCCCTTTGGAGTTGGGCCTCCAGCTGCCTGACCTTCTCCTTCTCATCTACAAGCTCCCTCTCAACCCCTCTAAACATCTCAAAATTTGAGGTAGAGGAGGCGAAATACCTGTCTCTATCCCTCTCAGCTATCAGCTTTTCAGCTCGAACTGCCTTCAAGTTATGAAGAGCAGCTTGATGATAGGTGTTAGCCTATAAAACAAAGGCACATATTTCAAAAAGTGAACAAAAGAAAGAAAGATTAAACAAAAGTGAAAATTACTTACAGAAGCAAGGGCTTGGGCCCCAAGAAGCTCAATCTGGAGATCCTCCGAGGACTCCACAACATGGGCCACGTCCCTTGGAGTGACCACATTTCTGGACCACTCTGCGGCAGCCCTGGAATCACCAACTATGGTATCCCTGTTAAGTAAACCCCATTTAACCACAAATGGGTTGGGATCCTCGTCAACAAGGACAGCCCGCTCAGCCAAAAAAGAGGGCACCTTCTCCATAGCAGGGGAGCCATCTACGGCCTTCTTCCGCTTGGAAGGCCTATCTATCTCCACGATCACCGCCTTAGAGGCATGGTCCTCCCTCCTCTTGAAAATAGCGTTCAAAGCGGTTTTGGCTGGAAAGAAAAGACAAACGTTACAATCATATTATATGACAACAAAGAATAAAGGAAAGGAATGTAAGTTTATATACCCCGAGGTTCAAGGGTGCTAAGCCCCATAGCTTGAAGGTTATCCTCAGAAATTAGGAGATTGCAATGATGCAAGCAATCACCCGTCAAGAGTTGAATTGCCGCAAGATCATCTACCCCTAATTTAAGGGACCTTAAAGAACCGTCCGTAGCCCTTGTGAAGTTAGGACAAAAATAATTGTTCCAATCATCCCCATCTAAGTAAATATAAAACCACTCTTTCTTCCACAAGGGAAGAGAGTCCGGAGAAGAGCCAGAAACGAAGCAACTACGGTTCAAGGTTCGATATTGAATCTTAACCCAACCTATATCATCTGGAGCATTTACAAATTTAAAGAGATATCGAAATACTGATACACTGGGCTCTACCCTATGTTTCATGCATTGGGCCAGGAAACAATATATAAATCTCCACCCATTGGGCATTAGTTGTGTGGGACAAATTTGAACCTCAGCTAATAAACGACAAACAAAAGGGTGGGGAGGAAGGCGAAAACCAGAATAAAAAGTCTCTTTGTATATCCTAATGGCCCCAGGCTTAGGATAACAAGCCCTGTCATTTGGGCCAGGTGCTACGGCCCTCTATGGGGCCTTTATGCCAAAAAGAACGGAAATATCATCAACCCTACTCTGTTTGTATTTAGAAGGAATATTATGGGCCTCTAAATGGAGAAGATTTGGGAAAGCATCCCCAAAATCAGAAAGTAAATCTCTAAGGGAAAAAACGTTTGCATGAACTAGAGACTTTGGAGGTGGATTACCTCGATTTGCTCTGGCAGGGCGAGAAGGTTGAGATAGCTGGGATTGAGATGAGCTTGAATCCGCCATTAAAATCCTTCCGAAGAATGCTTGAACCCAGAAAACTTGAATGAGAAGATGAAGATTTAAACGGAAACTGGAAAATGCACGGTGGCTTGAACGCCGGAAATCGCTTTGCCGCGGAACCCTAGCAGAGCTTTTCTAAAGAAAGTTTCTGAGAAAATTTAGTAGAATGACTTTGAAGTATGAAAAATGGAAGTTCTACTCCACTTGATTTATAGGAGTAGTAGCCGGTGACAACGTTCCAATAAACCGTCTATAGACGGTATATGGACCGAGAACAGGTCACTGGGCCTTTCATAGGTGGGAAGCCCAAATAAATTCAAAATTTGAATTACAAGTTCTAGAAGAACCTGGAGAATCGCTAGGCGGGAAGCCCAAATAAATTCGAATTGAAAGTTCTAGAAAAATCTAGAACATTCAACATATAAAAATATGTATGGTTTAAATATTAACCAAACAAAGGAAAAAGACCCGACATAAGGCCCAATTTCGAAAAACTTATGTTCAATGTTCCCTTGACGTTCATACCAACGCCAAGAAATTGATTAAGGCAGGGCCTCTAAAACCCACGCCCAGGAGACATAGTTTCTAGGCGTGGCAACCTAGAACGTCTCCTAGGCGGGGATACCAACGCCAAGAAATTGATTAAGGCAGGGCCTCTAAAACCCACGCCCAGGAGACATAGTTTCTAGGCGTGGCAACCTAGAACGTCTCCTAGGCGGGGATACCAACGCCAAGAAATTGTTTAAGGCAGAGCCTCTAAGACCCACGCCCAGGAGACATAGTTCCTAGGTGTGGCAGCCTAGAATGTCTCCTAGGCGGGGGTACCCACGCCCAGAAGCTCCTTGAGCCAATCTTCAAAGACCCATGCCCCGGAGACATAGTTTCTAGGCGTGGCAACCTAGAACGTCTCCTAGGCGGGGATACCAACGCCAAGAAATAGTTGAAGGCAGAGCCTCTAAGACCCACGCCCAGGAGACATAGTTTCTAGGCGTGGCAGCCTAGAACGTCTCCTAGGCGGGGGTACCCACGCCCAGAAGCTCCTTGAGCCAATCTTCAAAGACCCACGCCCCGGAGACATAGTTTCTAGGCGTGGCAACCTAGAACGTCTCCTAGGCGGGGATACCAACGCCAAGAAATAGTTTAAGGCAGAGCCTCTAAGACCCACGCCCAGGAGACATAGTTTCTAGGCGTGGCAGCCTAGAACGTCTCCTAGGCGGGGGTACCCACGCCCAGAAGCTCCTTGAGCCAATCTTCAAAGACCCACGCCCAGGAGACATAGTTCCTAGGCGTGGCAACCTAGGATGTCTCCTAGGCGGGGGTATGCACGCCCAGAACACAGATTTTCCAAGAAATAAAGGGAAAAATTATTATTAATTATTTTCCAGGAAAGTGGAACAAAAATTCGTGAAAAATAAGATCTCGAATCTCGAAAAATGACAGTTATAACTTCTACGAAAACCCCGGGGAGATTTTCCCAGAAGTTGGGGGCAAATGATATGGTCAGAAAAGTAATTATAGAAATATAATTGACAAGTCAATGGAAAGGCCGATATTTAAGGTCCGACACCCTAATTATTCATTAATTTCGTAATTAATGAATAGGGAAAATATACAGCTCATAAAAAGAGTCTGAATTATGGCAAGTTAGTCAAAGAAGGATCCAGAATCCCAATTAAAGGCAATTAATGAGTCATAGCCTTTATCAACAAGGAAAAGACTTATCCTGCAAGCAATACAATGCTTATCCAATAACAAAAAGGAGACTTATTCGCTAAGACTCCTAAACATACCATAAATACTAGGCTCCAAACGCCTATATAAGGTCCCTGATCCTACAATCAGAACTACGTCTTTGGCTTGATTCTCAATAACGATTTGAGATACGTAGGCATCTTGTGAGGACCGGTTTAGTTCGGAAACACGAGTGCAGCCATAAAAGCTCGAAGCTCATTAAACCTTAGCATTAAATACACAAGTACGTTTTTTAATCCACAACAATACCAATAACAGATGTTCTGTTTTTTAATAAAGAGTAAGTATAAGTTTTTAATTTAATATGTATACTGTGGTATACATGGCATACCATACCAATAACAAATGTTCTGTTTTTAATAAAGAGTAAGTATAATTTTTTAATTTAATAATAAATCTTATTATATTTATTTAGAAATATTAAGATAATTAAGATAAAAATAATATGTATACCTAATTTAATAATAAATCTTATTATATTTATTTAGAAATATTAAGATAATTAAGATAGAAATAATATGTATACCGCGGTATACATGACATACCATTTAGAGAGGTTTTCTGCTTTTAATAAAGAGTATAGATAGAATAAGTCTAAATATTCAAAAATAATAATTATCAATTTGTGTTTGGGACATGGAACATCTAAGTTGTACAAGAAAGAAACTCATAGTTTTCCTAATTTTTGGTCCTAATTTTTGGTAGATTGTTATCAAGAGAGTAGATAACGAACAACGTTGACGGACGACAATGCAAAAATCAGGAAAAAAAAATTCGTTATGTTTAACCATTAAAACGTGCTTACAGATACATACTAAGCTGCCCCTCGACAAGTATAGTATTTCAGCCGCCCCGCATCTTTTTTCCAGGGCGTAACAATAGCCGCCCCAACATTTCTGGCGATTTTCTTTGATAATCTTTTCTTTGATAAGTTTGTGGAAAATGAAATGCCAAATTCCAGAGTTGTAATATCTGATAAGTACAAACTATCCTGTTCACAATTTGCAGTTATTTATAGTTAAAAGTTTAAGCCGCCGAGAAAATTTATCCAAAATTTTAATTCGAAAAAACGTGCAAATCAGTTATATGTCCCAACTTTATAAACTTATTTTATTCAAAAAAAAAAAACTTTCTACTTTGTAGGGTTAGGGTTTCCGGATGATGGAAGGTCAAAGACAAGAAGATATTAACATAAGATCTTTTCTACTTTCTAGTGTAGGGTTAGATTCTAGATGACACACATTTTCATTACTCTATCGATCGATACGGAGATCATATTGGTAGATCAGCTGTGGATCTGTTAAAATATAGCATAAGATTCATTTGGGACCTTTATTTAGCACTTTAAGGTTTTAGATGAACTAGTTACTCAACATGATCCATCACGGATCTACTGGGGCATCTCTGGCGGCTGTTTGTGTGACCTTCATTTGTATATATGCAAAAATACTTTCTTATGTTCAAAAGGGTGCCAACTTTTTAGCAGGGGTGATAATTTAATTTCTTTTTTTGTCCGACTACGTGATTAAAATAGTGATTAGTTAATAATTTACAAAATTATTCCTCAGTTCCTTGCTCTAGTCCTGATTTTGCAATACAGTGTTGTCTAAAATTTCAGCAACCACTTGCATGGACATGGAATTTCAGGGCTATATAAACCCTACATTGTCCCTCTCCATAGTCTCATTCCAGTACTACAACACATTCATCCATAAACCTCTCAATCTATATCATCACCAGAACTAATATCGAAACACCTTGTAAAATAATTAAGCATGGTACTACACACTCTGTTTGCACTCTTTGTAGCTGCTATTCTGTTGCTTGGTAAGTTTCTAGACCTTTGTATAATTTAATTACGTCTATTGTTTTTGATGGATTATTCAAATTCTTGTGTTTTCGAAAATGATTGAAATGAGAGTTCTAATAAATTTTAATGACCTCAATAATCTGAATTTCAGGTGGTGAATCGGCTACATTCATAATCAGAAACAATTGTCCATACACAATCTGGCCAGCTGCACTAACCGGTGCTGGATCACAACCATCAACCACAGGATTCGAACTCCAGTCACAAGCCTCTCACAATATCGACATTCCACCTCCATGGTCAGGAAGAATTTGGGCTAGAACATTCTGTACCGACATTTGCCTAACAGGGGAGTGTGGGAAAGGAGGCGGACCATGCGCTGGCGCAGGAGGAAATCTACCAGTAACTCTAGTCGAATTCACATTAAATGGTGACGGAGGCAAGGACTTTTACGACGTAAGCAATGTCGATGGTTTCAACTTACCTGTTAGTATCGTACCCGAAGCCTCATGTCCAACAACAAGCTGTGGAGTTGACATAAATGCAGAGTGCCCTGCAGAGCTGGCTGTCTGGAACCAAAATGGTCATGCAATCGGATGCAAGAGTGCTTGTACCGCGTTCAATACACCTCAAGATTGCTGCACCGGTGAATATAATAGTCCCACTGTATGCCAACATTCGAAGTACTCAAACTTCTTTGAGCAAAAGTGTCCGCAGGCTTATAGTTATGCTTATGATGATAAGACTAGCACCTTTACTTGCCCTACTGGACCTAATTACAAAGTCACATTCTGTCCTTGAAGACTTGTCAATAGAAATTGACATATATAGTATGGCCTAAATGCTAAATTGCTCGCATTTTAATTTATTTGCATGAAATAAGTAGATATATAATCTACAATAATAAGGTCATGTACTAGGATGTCTGTTTGTTTTGCTTCTTCTTCATTTATCCAAGATCAATAATTTCTTATATATATACATCACTTTTTAAATTTTATATTGGAGCTGGAGTTTCATATGTACTGTCTTTTTTAAGTGTGATAAAGATATATGCATTTTGATATTAAAATATGTGACATATTAGAGCCACAAAATTTGGTACAAAAATTTGTTACAAAATGACATGGCATAAGTGATGTGGTAATTTGAAATGTTTTGATTGATGTTGTTGGTGTGAATGCAGGGGGTCCACTTATTATTACAACGAATTAGGAATTGCCATGTGTATTTGGAAAGAATTTTGGGAACAAATTTGGGGCCTCTAGCATTTTCCCATATTATAATCATAGGTATTCCTTGCGCATAGAGCCACCGACAGTCCGACACTATAAAGTTCCAAAATTTTAAAAAATTTATGTAAAGTTCAAGATATTCAAACCACGATAGCATGTAAAGTACGACAATTACTTAAGTACGATAAAGATAGGATCATATTTAAGAAGTAGCACCGCTTTGACTGGCAGGAATGACAGGAGTGACAGGAGTGACAGGATCATCCTGAACACTAGAAAAGGTAGCACAAAAGGCTGCAACATCTAGTTTCATATCAGGACCTGCCTCTCCTAGTTTTTTCAGAAAGCAATCCATGTTCTCCTGAACTTTTTTGTTAACCTTGTCTTCCATTTCCCTCTCTAAATTTTGAGTGATCTTTGCAGTCAACTGCTCAACAACAGGTTCTGGAATTGGAATAACATGAGTTTCTGTCGAGGCAACTGTTTTACCTTGCCTTCCCACCAACCAATCTGGCCTATTCTTTTTTGTGGGAAGCAACACATCTGCATCTTTCCCGTCTTTCATTATCTCTTTAATGTCCTCCTACAAGAGACAGTTTTGTCAATTTTTGAGAGGTAAAATTAGCTCAAATCACTACAAGAAAAACGGTTAAATTTGACCGAAAAAATTCGGTCATATTTAGCTAAATTTGACTGCCAGCGGTCATATTTGGTCAAATTTGACCGAATTGTGTCGGTCATTTTTAAGCTAGTCAAATTTAGCAAAATCGGTCATATTTATGTTAAATTTGACCGACTAAAATTGACCGCTTAAATTTGACCGATTAAATTTGACCGAAATTTTCAAAATTTTGAAATTTGAATTTTTTTTGAATTTGGCGCCTAACGTCCATCGAATTTGACCGCCGTTGGTCAAATTTATAAATTTGACCGAAAACGGTCACATTTATAAATTTGACCGAAAGCGGTCAAATTTAACTATAACACATATTCAACAAACCCAGCAGCTTTCTGCTACATTCTGCTGGATTTTTGAAAAATATTCTGGTAAATACTACATTATATCTTGTTGATTTGGTGTCCCTTATTAACACAAACATCACCATATTTTATCTTAAATAAATAGTTCAAGAATCAAAATAATTTCATATCATATATAATATTTATTAATGATGATTTCTTTATGAATATGGTTATCTAAATTCAACTAAAGGTTCAAAATTGGATTTTACGAAACTATTTTTGTTAGTTAGTTTGATGAAAATGGACATCGGAGATATTTTTCTTGACACTTTGACCGCCGGAGTTGTTTTATTGCCGGAATTCTTTTTATCACCGGAAATATCATTCCACAAGTTGATTTGTAAAAAATAGATAAATAAGTAAGTATAAATATATGGGTGTATACATATAGATGTGTGTGTATATATTTTTGTATGTGTGGGTGGAAAGAAGGAGGGAGAGAGGGTGGAAGAAGGGGTGAAGAGATGGGAGATATAATGAATGATGTATGTATGTAATGAGTGTATATATAGGAGATGGGTTTGCTGTAATAAATCTGGACCATTGGATTGCAATTTTGGTTTGCTAATCTGGACCGTTTAATGTGTTTCACGCGGATTGCTGACATGGCATTAAATTTGACTGCATTCGGTCAATTTTATAAATTTGACTACCTTCGGTCAAATTTATAAATTTGACTGGTTTTAGTCAATTTAGTAAATTTGACTGATTAGGGTTTGCGGTCAAATTTGTATTTAAATTTGACTACCGTCGGTCAAATTTATAAATATGACCGAAACTGGTCAATTTTATGAAGATGATAAAATTTCAATTTGTTATAATAATTATTATGCAAAACTTATAATCATTTGATTGTTTGCATGAACTCTTTAAATCTAAGAAAGTTAACATCCATACGGTTGGATCGTTCAAATTATAATTTGAATAACACAAAATTACTAACCCTAGTCACTAAATGCTTAACCCCTAAATTCAATCCTAAACCATGCATATTTAAATAAATAATTTGAACTATGTATCACATTGTTACTCAAACACCATTATTATCTCTTAATTTTTTAATGTACATAAAATGTTGTAACACTACGCCCAAAAATTATTTGTAATTTTTAAAAATTAGTGAGCAGTTATTAACAATATTCAAACTTCTTGAATATACGAAAAATTAACAACATTTTGACCATTTTCAAATTTAATTTTTTTAAAGTGCCTCGTATAATTTTCAACATGTAGTTCTTGTTATTTTGAATACTCTAATATTTTTTCATAATTTTCAAAAATGATAAATTATTTATTTTATATTTTTGAAAATTTTGAATTTATATAAATTTGACCGAGGGCGGTCAAATATATATATTTAACTGTTTTTGGTCAAAATTACATTTAAATATTTTAGGGTAGTTTTGGTGGGAAATTTACCGCCTAAACTTAAATGTGACTACCTTCGGTCAAATTTATAAATTTGACTGGTTTTAGTCAATTTAGTAAATTTGACTGATTAGGGTTTGCGGTCAAATTTGTAATTAAATTTGACTACCGTTGGTCAAATTTATAAATGTGACTGAAAATATCCAATTTTATAAAGATGATAAAAATTCAATTTGTTATAATACCTTAACTTTTATTATCTCTTACATTTTTTAATGTACATAAAATGTTGTCACAATACGCCCATAAAAATATTTGTAATTTTTAAAAATTAGTGAGCATTTATTAACAATATTCAAACATTTTGAATCTATGAAAAATCAATAATTTTTTACCATTTTCAAATTTAAAAATTTGTTAAGTGCCACATATAATTTTTAACATGTATTTTTTTATTATTGTGAATACTCTAATATTTTTTTCATAATTTTAAAAATGATCAAGTATTTATTTTATATTTTTGAAAATTTTGAATTTATATAAATTTGACCAAAAGTGGTCAAAAATACTAAATATGACTGACAGTGGTCAAATTGATGAAGTTGATAAAATTTTCTTTCATTATAATAATTAGGATGCAATGTTTATTATTAAATAATTTTTTGCATAGGCTCTTCAAAAGTAAAAAGGTAAACATCCGTACGGTTAGATCGTTCAAATTATTAATTAAATATTACGAAACTAGTAACCCTAGACGTTAACCGCCTAACCCCTAAATCCAAATCTCAAACCACGTACGTATTTCATCAAAAAATTTGAACAATATAACGTATTGCCGAGATTATTTTGAAATGATAATTATTTTAATATCTATCAATTTTTAATGTGTAGACTATGTTGTCACTCTAAATATATAAATTAATTGTGAATTTTAAAATTAGTAACTATTTATTTATTTTTTGAAAATTTCTTGAATAAATATAACATCAACGTTTATTGATCTCTTCCCAAATATATATATGTTTAGTGCACAAAATAATTTTTTACACCTAATTTTTGTCATTGGGGTACTCCATTATTTTTTTTGGAATAAAAAAAATTGTTTAAGTATTTATGTTAAATTTTAAAAAAAATTCGATAAAATTTATTTTCCAATTATTTTGGTTGAGAATTGGAGGGAGTTTTGGCGCCAAAACCCGGCTTTAAATTTGACCGCCGATGGTCAAATTTATACTTTAACAAATTTTGGCTATTTGGCGGGAAATTTCCCTTTTTTTCTTTTTGGGGCACTATGTAGTAAAAATGACTGACTAAATATGACCGACATTAAATGTGACTGCTGTTGGTCAAATTAATCTCAAGCAAATTTTTGTCCTTGGCGGGAATTTTCCCACCAATATTTTGTGGGTCTCGGGTACTAAAAATGACCGACTAAATATGACCGACATTAAATATGACCGACGGCGGTCAAATTTAAGACTGACCGGTAATCAACTGAGGTTGACCTTAAATATGACCGCTAGCGGTCAGATTTAGCCGCGGTCATTTTTAGTCGGTCAAATTTACCCTTGTTTTCTTGTAGTGAATTTATACTTTGACGATATGATATACTTACAATTCTTTTTTGAACTACATCCCCACTCGACTTGTACTTGCGCCCTGGCTTGCGCTTACGACTTTTTAAATAGATTCTAGCATTTGATAGGGAGGCAAGATCTGGGTTTTTGTTTTTCTAGCATGTATAGGAAAATAACATTGATAAGCTTATAAGCATCAAACATCAAACATTAAGAAGAAGAACAAGCACGTGGCAACAAGAAATAATTTACCATCTTAAATAATATTTTATAAATGTTACTTAATCAATTATACCAGCTTGTTTCTAAGTTGAGCAAGACTGTTCCGACCGAGAGTGTGTGGCTCAGCACTGGAATTATGACAAGCTTTATTATCCTCGGCCAATGCCTATTACTAGAAAATGTTCGCAATGTCAAATAATACTGATATGTACCAAATAAATGAATCAAAATACACGACTCAATTTAATTTATATTTTATATATGTATGTCAGCCAGTAAAAATACCTTAACTTCATCGTCTGCCCAATACTTCAACAACATTTTAAAATCCTCAAGAGGAATCGTCCCCGGCCTGTGTTGGATCCTTTCCTCATCAGTGTGATATTGTGTATAATGACTTTCCTTGAAACGAGACTTGTGTGTTCTCCAAAGAGAACTAAGTGTCTTGTTTACCCACCATTCCCCTTCTTCCGGAATTATGTACCTATCCTATAATGTATGAAACATAAATTGCATCAGACCATGCATACATATGAAAAAAGAATGGGAAATTTAAAATAAGGTAATAGAGGTCACCAAAGTACACTCCATCATTTTCTGCTTTAACTCTTTCGGAACTACATGCCAATTAACATAAGTAAGCGACACGTGATCCTTAACTAGAGTCCCTAGGAAATTGTTTAGCTCACATGTAAGCTTCCTATCTCCAATTGGTTGACCTCGTTTACTCAGCTTAATGTCTTTCTTTTCATCGATACTCCTACCATGAACTTTTAACATTTTTGTCCGTCCTCTACGTTTCTCGGAGCTGTACATATACAAAAAGTAAAAGAAAATGTAATGTACTACATTACTATATTTTTGCTAATAAATCCTACTAATATAGATTTAATATGGAGTACAAATGCATATTACCTAGTTGAACTTCTTCATGTGCATTTGGCAAACTTATTTCACCAACATCACAAATCCTTCGATCACCTTCAAGATCTTTCCTCTGACTTTCCTGCAACTCAATATAAGCAGCAACTGTACCACTTTGTACAGATTTGTCACCCTGATTTAACAGTTTACTACATGTTGGTTTTAAAAGTGTTGCATAGTTTCTAGCAGGGGCAACTTTCTTTCCTTTTTTCCTAACTAAAACATCTTATTTTCCAAAAATATCGCAGACAGTTTCATTTAATAAAATAACATAATAAGGTTATAATTGCTAATAACTAACCCATTACCATTTTTAGCCAAAGTGTATATTCTTTTTTACATTTTTAACTAAAATTTCTATTTTTCTATTTTTACTAAATAAAACCTCTCATTTTCCAAAAATATCACGAACAATTCTATTTAATAAAATAAAATAATAATAGTATAATTATTAATAACTAACCGATTAGTTTTTTTTCCAAAACGTATATTCTTTTTTATATGTTTTGACTTAATATTTCTCCTAACTAAAACCTCAAAAATATCACCGGTTATTCCATTTAGTAGCATAAAATACTAATATTATAAATCTATCTATCTATCTATACTATATTATTAAAGACAAAATATTGAAAGTTTTGGTACCTATTTTTTGGTACGGTACTTGTCTTATTTAATTGTTTATTTAATTATTATAAAAATTATTATAAACAGTTACACTTTCAGTTAAAATACATTACCATTTTTTTGTAATAAAATCACGGACAATTTCTCTTTCAACTAAAACATGTTACTTTTTCTATTTCCCTTACTAAAATCCCTCATTTTCCAAATATATCACGAGAAATCCTTACTTATTTATTTCAAAACATATTTTAATACGTTTAATTAGCAATTTCCCCTCTTTTTTTAGAAAAATCACGGATAGTTACCTTTTTCAGCTAAAACATGTTATGTTTTCTATTTTATTTAGTAAAATTCCTCATTTTCCAAATATATCACGGGCAAACACTTATTTATTTACTTTAAAATCTATTTTAATACTTTTAATTGACAATTACCTTTTTCAACTAAAACATGTCACATTTTCTATTTTTCTTACTAAAACCCCTCTTTTTTAAAAAATATCACCGGTAAATCGTTACTTTTATATTTTAAAATTCAACGAAAACATGTTACTTTCTATTTTTCTTACTAAAACCCCTCTTTTTCAAAAATATCACGAGCAAACCGTTACTTATTTATTTTAAAATATATTTTAATACTTTTAATTATTTAAAAATGTTTAACACGCCTACTTATTTTTTTAATAAATACAATTAATAAAATATAAAATATAAATAATAAATAATAAATTAACAATTATTAAAAACAATTTGTGCATCGTACGGGTTTTAAACTATATTATTAAAGACGAAACATTAAAAGTTTGGTGGTCGGACGGACGGACGGTCGCTACTTAGTGATTTTACTTAATTACCCTTATCTATTTTTTTTTAAAAACTATCACTAAATAATAACATTTTTTGTAACCAATTACCTTTTCAGCTAAAATAAATTACCTTTTTTTTTATTTTTTTTCTAACAAAATCCTCTCTTTTTCTAAAATAAACACGGACGATTATCTTTTTTTTAACAAAAACATGTTAGCTTTTCTATTTTTCCTTACTAAAACCCCTCATTTTCCAAAAATATCACGGAAAAACATTACTTATTTATTTTAAAATATATTTTAATACTTTTAATTATGAGCACTTTTTCAGCTAAAACATGTTACTTTTTCTATTTTTTCATTTTCTAAAGAAATTATTATTAAATAATAACATTTTTATAACCAACTATCTTTTCAGATAAAATACATTACCTTTTCTATTTTTTTCTAAAAAAATCCTCTATTTTTCTAAAAAAAAATCATGGGCAATTACCTTTTTCAACTAAAACGTGTTACTCTTTCTATTTTTCCTTACTAAAACCCCTCATTTTCCAAAAATATCCTGAGCAAATCCTTACTTATTTATTTTGAAACCTATTTAAATACTAAATCTATTTTAATATTTTTAATTATTTAAAAAAGTTTAATACGCCTTCTTATTTTTTTTTAGGAAATGCAAATTAATAGAATATTAAAACATAAATAATAAAAATAATAATTATTAATAACAATCCGTGCATCGCACGGGTTTTAAGATAATATTATTTATATACAAACTAATTGGATATTACCTGTATCCATATTCTCCAATTTCGAATACGAATATGAATATAAGTTTATTCGTATATCTGAATATTCGAAACTGAAATTAAATAAATATGACAAACAAATAATATATTGTAACTACATATAATTTCAAATTTGTTTTATTATATATATATATATATATATATATATACTAGCTTAAAATCCGTGCGATGCACGGATTATTTATTTTATATTTTTTATTTGATTATTTATGTTTTAATATTTAATTAATTGTATTTTTAAAAAAAAAGTAAATATGTTAAAATAGGTAAACTTTTTTTAAAAAAATAAAAGTATTAAAATATGTTTTAAAATAAATAATAAAAGGTTTACCTGTGTTATTTTTGGAAAAAGAGGAGTTTTAGTACGTAAAAATAGAATTAAATGGGTTTTAAAATAAATAATTAAAAAGTTACCCGTGATATTTTTGGAAAATGAGAGATTTTAGTAAGTAAAAATAGAAAATGTAACATGTTTTAGTTAAAAAATTAATTGTCCGTGATATTTTTGGAAAATGAGGGATTTTAGTAAGTAAAAATAGAATTAAAATAGATTTTTAAAATTAACAATTAAGGGTTTACCCGTGATATTTTTGGAAAATTTGGAGTTTTAGTAAGTAAAAATAAAAAAGGTAGCATGTTTTAGTTAAAAAAAAAAGGTAATTGCCCGTGATATTTTTGGAAAATGAGGAATTTTTTTTAGAAAAAATAAAAAAGGTAATATGTTTTAGCTAAAAAGGGTAATCGAATATAAATATGTCTTATTATATAATATTAGTTTTTCTTAATATTAAGTAAGGGTAATTAAGTAAAATCACGAAGTACCAAAATCAGGTACCGTACCGACCAAACTTTTAATGTTTCGTATAGATAGATAGTATTGATAGTATAGATAGATAGATAGATTTATAATATTAGTATTTTATGCTACTAAATAGAATAGCCCGAGATATTCTTGAGGTTTTAGTTAGGAGAAATATTAGTTAAAAAATATAAAAAAGAATATACGTTTTGTAATTAATAATTATAATATTATTTTATTTTATTAAATAGAACTGTTCGTGATATTTTTGGAAAATGAGAGGTTTTATTTAGGAAAAATAAAAAAGTAAAATTTTTTGTTATCAGAGCTATGTTATTCAGCAACTAAACACTTTCATAGGTCAGGGAAAGGTATTGAAACCCAGAAAACACCTTACTTATACTATTCTTATTTTTAACACATAAAACACGGTGGAAGTAAAGGTCATACCCGTAGTAGAGCAGCATGAGGCATAAGTCTTGAAGAAGGATAGACTGAGGTAAACCAAATTTATGTCAGATAAATGGGAAAAGTCATTACAAAGGTGGTATGAAACATCACCCACAGCCAATATCGAGTACCTAGACCTAGCCAACCAATCGAAAGTTACAAACACCCAACTACCTCATAATATTTCCTTTAATATAGACAAAACTATAGCCTCTTGTAGATTTCAAGCTAAGCTTTTGAAGAAAATTCAAGAAAAACAAGAATTCTTAGAAGCTATAAACACCAAAAACAATACCCAAATACTTGAGGTTCTAAAACAGACGGACGATTTGAGGATCTCAGACAATCACAAAATCAGCTGTCAAAACACGTCAGACAGCTGGACGAAGCAATCATAAACCAAAAGTCGCTTACAAAGGGAGAAGTTTGAGCCCTGGTGGAAGAAATAGCAAGGCAACCCAAGTTGGCGGAAAAGGAAGCCTTAAAGCTAACTAAGGAACTTGAACGACAAGTTCTGGAGGTGAAACAGGCGGTTTCAGACCTCAAGGCATTCATAGCTTCATGAGCAACTGGACTCAAACAGCTGAAAGTTCAGAATACAAGGACGCCCTGAAAGCTACTGAAAGTCTCGAATCACCATCACTAGGATTTGTAAGACCAACACAGGTCCAGAAAACCGGAGGTCCATCCTCATTAAGTTCAACAATCATCAAGCAGAACAACACAATTATTCAACTCTTGGTAAAAACCAACGAGCACCTGGAAGACTGTGCTCAGAGCATAAAACTTTTAAGTGGAAGTATTAGTAAGGGAAAGGAGATCCCTGTTAATTTTGAAGGAGCTTTGAAGGACCTCACAGAAAGGTTAGAAAAGGTTTCTCTCGGAGAACCATCTTTACCTAAAAGAAAGAAAGGACCCCTGTACGTATTTCAGGATCCTTTGGAAATTCTCAAACAGGAAAGAAAGAAGGCAGAGAAATGATGCCTCGACAAAGTGTCACGGAGACAATCCAGGAAGGACTCCCTACACAACAAGATCAAATACGCAATTACAGGAATACTGCAAGAATGCGATATGAACTCCAAAGGAGAATGCCACAGTCATGGAGGACTGGCTACAGAAGGTCCCTGGAAAGGCGACTAAATCCAGAGGATGAACTACAAATGTCCCACACCAGGTGAGCTAATCTGGTTCCTGCAGAAACACTTTATGAAGACAATTGGTCCACAACAAGGATGCGAAGGGTTTACCAACACTACATGGAGGAACGAATACTATGTGCCGGAAATGGTGTTCAGGTTAATAGGAGATTTATTAACGAACAAAGATTTGAGAAACTAAGACGAGAAGGGCTACATCATATTCACATGGGTCTTATAATGGTAAGAATCCATGCACTCCACAGAGCAAACATTGGTACTAACGCCCTAGTAGTACTGAGGGATACCCGACTCATAGACGAAAGATCAATTCTTGGAACCATGGAGGTAGACCTCACAACAGGATCACAACTGGTTTACATAGTACCAGGATTCACCTTAAGTATTCATGATTTCTACAATCATATTCAGCTGGCAATACAAACAAGAGGATATGATGACTGGCGAGGAGAAAGTAATCTTCTGATAACTAGATCACTGGTTGGAAGATTAACAAATGAAAGCCATACAGGTTTCAGATATAATGTCAGAAGTGCAATTGAATACCTGGCCAGCAACGGAATTGTAGCAGTGCAAGGAGAAAACCGAGGAATAGAGGAGCTCCAAGGACAACAATGGATTCTACAGCCAAGTGCAGATCCAACAACGGCTGTCCCACATCAAGTATTAACCAGATCAAGATCTGATAACTCGATATCATTGAGCTTCAGAAATTATCACAGGGAGCCCCCGAGATTATCTGCTATAATAGATTCTGACAATGAAGAAGAGCTCATAGCAGTGGTACATGTGGAAGAAGTTTGGGACACTCTGAAAGAACCAAGTGGGAAATATGACTATTATGTAAAATATAGTCCAACTCCACATTCACATATCCCGCTAGAAGATATTACCCCCACAGGATGGCAATCTGATGATGAGGATATTGATAACCCAACAATAAACCTAAGGGATGCTGAGGATGAAATTCCTGAAGAAATGGCTTACTTACAATATCTCTCTCAGGCATTACTAGTATATAATAAAAGAAGATTATGTATATCGCAATCTCTTCCTATCTTTTTTAAATACTTCACACATATATTTCATGAGAATCACCAAAAAGAGTGCAATATTAGTTTGTAACTATATTTTTATTTTTTAAAGACTGCAATATATTTTTATATAGGATATTACTCCCATGTATTTTAAATAGTGAATAGTTGATGTACAATTTTAATTTTTATGTAAATTTGATTTAATCCAGACCATTCATACGTCCAATGACCATTTTTTTACAAACGCGTCCCCTAAGTGTTGTTGTCATATACAGGAGTCGTTGCGGTCATTTTCTTGAAAAGTACGTATTTGCTAATTTTCCATGGTCTAACAGCTAGCTAGACTCATTCATATGATACAAACTCTCATTTCTGCATCTGAATGAGTCATTATTTCTAGTCAGGATACTATCGAAAATTCTGAGACTTTTGTATTAAATGGTTCAAATCAATTTGAAATTGCGTAAACGAGGACCAAGTCAGTTCGACATTAAAATGATATTTTTTCCGTATGTGATAAATGAAAGTTTCATTGTCTTCAATTTTTTCCCGAGATGCTATATATCTTGTCAATTTTTTGATATCATTGTTTAGACTTATACTTTGTATCTTGTCAATTTTTCGGTGTCATAGTTTAGGTTTGAACCTAAAACCATTAAAATTTGTCACGTTAACGCATCTGAAATAAGTCCATATCAAGAAAATACAATACATGTGGTAGTCACGGTACAAGAAAATAAGATATTTACATCGATTTTTACTAATAAATCGTTCGATAATAATAAGGTTATCTAGATCATCATGGGAGTTAAAATTGATATATAGACACAAATGTCAATCCACTGAATCTATACTCTTTATTAATAAGCAAAACAATATGAAAATGGTGCGCGGTACTAAAGTACCAAAGTATCAAATTTGATTATCACTTAAACCGGGTTCGATTCCTCGCAACTACATAATTATACAAGATTTATTTACTTTAAATTCTTTAGCTTCATTCAGGGTTCGATTCCTTACAACTACGTAATTATACAAGATTTATTTATTTACTTTAAATTCAATAGTTTCATCGAGCGTTGGATTCTTTGCAGCTACGTAATCATACAAGATTTATTTATTTACTTTAATTTTTTTAGCTTTATGCACAGTTCGATTATCTATAACTACATAATTAAATAGTTATTTATTTATTATATATTTTTATCATTCAACTCTCGAGAAATATATTTTTAAATAATATTTATTAATAATTTATTAATACTAATAATTTAATGTCGACTCATGCCTGCTTGGCACGGGTTATAAGCCAGTGATATAGAAAATCAAGAAAGTAGCACTAATCTCTTAAACATGTGAAATTCTATTGGAGAACAAAATTTTGAGAAATTGAAGTGGAGGACTTGTAGTCATGTGCATATAGACAAGGACATCAATGGAAGAATTCAGCAACTAAGAAGCCATTACAATGTCAGTGCTCAAAATTGGTACCACAAATGTTAAGAAACATGAGTTATGTCGGCCAGTAGTTGCCGTTTCCTTGGGGTTTCGATATTGCCAATATTGTTAACAGGCTGATTACACTCAGTCAGTTAACAATTGTAGTCCTCTAAGTTCTTGTCAAGATTTAATATTCTTTTGTTTGTAATTACTCTCATAAACCATACTCATTTCTGCAGATTATGAACCGGGTGATATTAAGAATTTCGCTCATGAAGCATTCTCGTACCCCGTACCACAGATTCAGCGGAGCACTGGGCAACTCGTTTTTCATATTTCTCATCTACTTTCACCATAACATGCCAAATCATGATAGTACTCTGAGTAAAAAACATAAATACTATTACTTGTCAGGAATCGGATCACATCATGATACAGACGAACATGGATTATTCGAAAAAGTAACATTAGTAGCTGTATATAAACGGGCAATTAGTCCTCTAATGCCACGTACTAAAAGTAGATAAACTCAGATTAACTGCTTCTGCCATCTCCAGGACTGAGTCTCACATTCAATATTAGACTGAATGGAGAATATACTTAACTTCTATAAAGATAAAAACGAGCTAAAAGAACAGGCCTTATTATTCCTATATGTTCCATTCAAAACATCCCGTTAAGGTGTCATTGCCTATTTTACTTGTGCTGGAAGGGGCCGGTTTGATAATCAAGGCCTCTGTTGAAGGAAAAGATTAAGATTCAAAAACAAAAACTAGAGTTTGAAATTAATATATGCAGACAAAGGAGATAGATTGCACAAAACACATTAACATTATAAAGTTTTATTATTATCTTTGCTGAAACGTACATATAACAGTTGCTGCAAGCTAAGTGATCCCATACATAGAAAGTCTCTCTTTAGCCTGAGTTTATTATCAATCTAGTTCTGCAGGAAAATGATGCGAATTATTTTTTTTAAAAGAAGACAGTTAATTAAAATCATAGCTCAAAAACTGAGCTGGTATTTGGACTGCTGACTTGTTGGGTCGAAGAGCCCAAAATGTTTTTCAGTCTCTAGCCCTTCTTTCTGGTTTTCATCAAACATTGCAAACAAGTAAACTTGTACTAGTTTATCTGGTCTTTTTGGTGTCCCATTTCTCTTAGCATGAGTAATCAGATTCTGGTAATAAGTTTGTGCATTTTCTACACTTGCTTCTCTATCACCAGCAGAAGGCCATCCACTCTCTGACACAATGATGTCGACGTTCGGACCTCCCGATTTTTCAACACCTGAATAAATAGTATCCAGCAATGCATCGAAAAGGTGCCAATATTGAAGATTACTATCCGGATCTGATACAACCACATTTGGTGACCTAAACAGAGCATAATCGAGATTAACCTGAGGCGTTCCGAGGTAGAAGTAAGGGTAAATATTTGCTAGCAATGGCAAATTGTTTTGGGCTAAAAACTGAATGATTGGGTCAATGAAACCTCTTGCATTATCATGGAACGAACCCTTTGACGGAGGAAATCCAGTGGTGAGACCTGAGTGAGTGGCTGTCGAAACCTTAATCTGATTTTGCAGTCCTGCTGCTACAATTGCATCATGCACATTTCGCATTGCGGGAAGAACATAGTTAACAAACTGGGAAGTACCGCCATTGCTAGGATCAACTTCATTTCCGACAGCAATGTAGCGAAAGTTCACTCCTGGTGTGTAACTTTGGATATTATTTTGAACCCATGTCTTTGCTGCAGCGGGATCTTGGAGGGATTGAAGGTCCGGGTTTGGCACACCAAGAATGACCTCTATGTTTGTTCCTCTAAGAGCTTGAAGTGCTGGCTGATCTGGATTGTATAATCGCATTTTTTGGATACGATTGGCCTTGAACAGATCGACTGTTGCCTGTTTAGAAGGTAAATTATTTCCGTTTCCCCCATAACACACACCTACAGATTGCGCATCTACAAGTAAAAAATGAACAAAGTAGTTAGTACTTTAATAAAACTATGCACTTTTAATCTATTCAAATGTACTGCTTAACTGAATTCTATATATAGTCACATTTTATCGAACACTTATATATGATCAATAACATGCGAGACAGACATAACTAGCGTAAATAACAGGTATTATTACAAGCTAATTTAAATTGAATCCGTGCTTTCTATTCACCGAGACCCATAATTTGCATGTTAATAGGTAATTATGATAATTTGTAGCCGGTTTGTATGTTAAAAAATCGTAAAATAGGATCCAACGTGTATATATATATATTCGATATAAAAAATCGTAAAATAGGTAATTTCATGAAATGTAAGTTATGTGCAATACAGGGTTAGTAATTGTTCTGAAACACACCCCTAGGGAAAGGAAAGAGAATTAAACCTGTAATCCTAAAGGCAGGCACTAGTATCCCCAGAAACAGCACTATAGCTTTCATGTAACTTAGATTAGCCATATAGAAATTATAATACGATGGATTGTATGTAATATAATTGTAGAACTTCGAATGTTCGGTGTGATAGATTCGTACAATCTTACTACACTTATATAGTAAGTCCTGCTAGCTGGTTAGTACAATTTCCTTGAAAACCTCGGCCTCCAGTACTTCAGTCAACAGTTTCTAAAAGTCTAAGCCGCCTGAGACATAGAATTTTGTTTGAAAACGTGAAAGTCAGTTACGGATATTTGATCTATTTCTTTATCCAGAATTTCCTTTAAAATATTGCGCGAGACGGAAATGATCAGTTCGATCGGTTCACCAATTAGTTCTGACTAGATCGCTTGTTGGTAAAAAACCGAATTGCTTGCTTGCTTGCTTTAACAATATGATAGTCTGTGTTAACGGAGGAATTTGATGATAACCAATTCGGGGAGGGTTGCTGGAATTGTGGTAAAGACCGATGATATGTAACGTAGGTTGAAAAGGTTAGGGTTTATGATTTGGGGATGGCTGAGATTGTATGTGAGAAAAGGTCGCAATTGAGATTGAATATTGAATTCTCTCTTGTTTGCAAGTTTTGCATCGTACCATACAATGTGCCTACGTACCCTATTTATAGGGATCAAGCCAAATGTAGTTCTTGGGGAACAAGTAACCCATGGGCCGAGTTTCCTTCTTTAACAACGAAAAGACCGGGATCACCGCCTTTGATATGTCATCATGAGTTGTCATGCTCTTGCTGTGATCTCGGGATAAGATAAGATAATGATTGATCCGAGATTATCGGGGTCAATATTTATCTAATAAAGGATAGCGAAAGACTAGATCTATGCATATCAAAGAGGGAAATATCCTTCAACTTTCCTAGTAAGTAAGGTTCACCGACCTAGATGGTTTTTAACTAATATAATTTAAATATTTTATTTACTTTAAGTAAAACTCTTCACCCTTCTAGACGAAATTGTCTTCAAACCCCTTTTTTGGGCGAAGTTATTTTCATGCCTGAGGAGGACGAGATTACCTAGGGCGAGATTACCTAGGACGAGATTGCCTAGGGCGAGATTACTCTGAGGCGAGGTCTCCGTAGGGCGAGGTTGGCTAGCAAGTATCAATTGAAACCTTCACCTGGATAGTGGGCGATAATATATACTGAACGAGGATGATTGGATTAGGCCCAGATCTTATGTAATCCTCGCCCCATCTAAAATGAAATTGGTAAATAAGTGGATCAGGCCCATCAAAGATTTTTAATATCTCAAAGGCTCACTAACCCAAGTCTCCTTTTCTCAACATAAAGGAGGGCGAGGCCATCTTAAAAGATGAGGTCGTCATTTTGGCAATAACAACTACCCCCCAATTTCTTGTAACGAGAATTCGTAAAAGAAAATTTATCAGATGAGTCTTTTATTGATGTCGCCCCTTTCTGGAATATTTTCTCCCTTGAAGTGCGAGGTTGATTTGTAATTCTTTCCTCTATTAGTATACACCTGTATATTCGCACAAATTATTTTTCTTGATAAATCGCAATTTTTCTCACCAACGGTAACAAAAATCCCAAAACCAATCAGAGACGGACACGTGGTAATTTTTTCGTTTGCCTGTAAAAACTCTGAAATTTCCTTCATTTCTTCATACTCACTGAAAATCTAATAAAGTGCTGTAAAAATTTTCTCCGAACGAAGAGGGCGAGACTTTGTTTTTCCAAGGGCGAGATTCTCGAATCACAAGGCGACTTCTACATTTCACAAAGGCGATCCTTCCGACTTTTCAAGGTACATCTTCTCGTCTTCATTTAACTTTATCATTTGTATTATTCATATCATAATTTAGGCAAGATTCCTTTAGGCTTAGCTTTAAGATAGGGCATAAGTAGTTTTAGGACGTCGCCTCCATCTGATAGGGCGAGGACATTAAAACTCTCTTTTTTTACCCACTTCCATCAAAATATCCTTCCTTCTGAACCTTCTTTTCTTTGTCCCCCGTATCTCCTTTCTAACTATGTCCTCGCCCTTTATTTCAGATGTCGAATGAAAACTCGCCCGCCAGGAATCATTCATCGTCGCCATCAAAAATATCATTTCCCAGTCAGGATGAAACGAAGCTTCAACAATATCTAAATCCCCAATGGTTACGAGCCCATCGAAGAAATAACAATTCTACAAAGATCCAACTTCATGATACCGAGATCATAGATCTATCCGAGGATGTAAACACAGGAAAGGGCATTGAAGATCTATCAAGTACATTCCACTCAGGAGAAATGGGGGAGGACAATGACGACGACCTCCACGATTTATTTGCAGACCTCGACCAACCACAAATTGGTCCCTCGAGATTAGGGAAGGGACGAGGGAAAGATCTAGCCAAATATGAGGTAATTATCCGAGACCAAGCTCATCCAGAAGGCGAGGACGATAATAGCGAAGGCGAGGAATGTGAATCCTCTGAGAGCGAGTTTGGAGACGAGGACGAGGTTCTTTCTGCTTCCCCAATTCGATATGCCATGGAGCTTCCTTCTCCTCAACATAATCCATATAAAGCTCCAGTATTCGAACATGAGCTAGACCTAGATTTTGGGGAAGAATTCTCAGAAAAAGAAAAGGCCGACGCTCGTTATGAAAGAAGAATCATTTCCTGTGCAGGTCTTAGATCAAGAATCTCGTCCGAAGAGTTCATGTATTTAATCGAATACTACAACTTGGCAGGAAGATGGCTAAGGCCTCGCTCATTCATGAGGATGCACATATTTGATTCAGTAGGACTTCCTACTCCGAGAATGGTTCTAACAAACAAATTGGTCGAACTAGGTGTAGGATGGCATATGCATCCCTTCCTTCAAAATTTAATAGACTACTACAACATCGCCCCAGTTCAATTGTCGCCCAACAGCTATAGAGCAGCCATTGGACTATACATGATGTATAGAAATAGTGGATATGAAGCTCCATCCATGGGCGAGGTTAGTCATTTCCTATCTTTGAGGAACAGCGGTAAGGACCTTGGTTTCTACTACCTCGCCTTCTGGATGAAGCACAACAAAAAAGGGGTTGCCACTGGAAATCCCAGCAATATGAAGGTCTGGAAAGACGGATTCTACTATTTATACGATGTCCCAAGGACGAGAACTCAATTTAACTTAGAAGCTTGTAAGTACCTTTTGATCCTCGCCCTCCTGTGTATTCCTCGCCCTTTTCTCTATTGCTCATTCATTTATTATTTTATTGCCAATCTTCCCATATTCTAGTTAAACCTTCTCAAGTAGAAATTGAAGGCGAGGCCTTATTGAGAGCCCAGGCAATAGGGGATCTTTCACGAGACGAGAAGGACTTGAACCTGTTAGTCACACCTGAAAATCTTCTCGCCCATGGTTTCTATAACGCGGGATTTGGACAGCTCGCACCAATTAAATTTGTAAGGAATTCATCCAAAAGAATTCGCAAAAAACAAACTGAAAGCTTATCTGACAAAGGTAGTTGAGACACTGTCGCCCTTCTGTTAATATTTATCTGTCTCGCCTACTTTATCGATTTCGCAACGAATTACTTATCCTATATTGCTAATTGCCTTAACATTTTTTTTTACTTTCAGGACTAATGGCTGCTCTTCCTTTTGGCAATAATCCTTTCTCAAAGTCAACCGCTACTCCAGTGACGACGACTGAAAACCAGTCTCGCCCTTCTGCCTCGACCTTAGGAAATTTTCCACCTCCTCCTCCTATCCAAAATGCTGAGAGACATAAGAAACGAGGAGGAACAGAGGCTGTCCAGAATCCTCCGAAAAAACACAAAACCATTGTTGCGGAAGACGCGCCTGTCGATTCAGTTGCCTCGCTCTTCGGTTCCATTGCATCAGATAACTACTCTGACCGAGATGCACAGGCATGGCTCGCCCGTAAAGAGGAGGACGAGGAACTGAACTTTAAAGCGGGCTTCGGTGATGTATTCGTTCATGGGCTATCTGTTCTTGCCCAGAAGAATGCTCGCCTAAAAGAGCAAGACAGGGCTCTAAAAAAGCTAAGAGGCGAGGCCTCCTCTTTCAATACAAAACTATCTGAAGCGCAGAAGAAATTCAGCGACGAGGCCAGGGCTAGGAAGGGCGAGGTTGAGAAACTCCAGTCTTCTTTGAATCAGATCTCTTCAGAAGCTAAGGCAATGGGCGAGGCCCTGGAGAATGAGAATGCCGCCCTGAAGGAGGAGCTGACCACCGTAAAACTAAGCAAAGATAAGGAGCTTAGCGATGCCTATAACTTAGGGTTCCTCGGATATCTCCGGAATTTTCTGGCGGCCGACCCCGAATATGACTGGTCTGCACACTTTCCTCCTTCCACTCCTGCTTATATGACCAAGTTCAAAGCAGACAATGCTGCAGCTATCAAAGAGGCCGAGGAAAACCTCCAAAAGAAGATAAGGGCAGAATTGACTGCTGCTGAGGAGAAGAACAAGGCCGCAGGCGAGGTTGATTAGGAGATCAAGACTATGGCGTCGCCCTCCGAAACTGTCGGCTCCTGACTATATGATTTACTTATTATTGCACGAACAATTGGAGTACAAATGCTCCCTTAACTTTTCATAACAGTTGGGGTAGCGCCCCCCCCCCCCCCCCCCCTTTATAGGCGTCGCACTTGTATTCGAATTTTTTATTTTATCTTGAATATTCTGCTATCTTGCTTGTAGCCTCGCCCATGTATAAGACAAACAATAACTTAACCTGCAACGCCACTCGCCCAACTATTTATTCAATGCATTGGCAGAATTTTAGGGGGGTGAAGGTAATCTCGCCCACCTATTTATTCTATGCCTTAGCAGAATTTTAGGGGGTGAAGGTAATCTCGCCCACCTATTTATTCTATGCCTTAGCAAAATTTTAGGGGGTGAAGGTAATCTCCTTGGTGAGCTTTCCGGAAGTACGGATAAGCACCCCGGAAGTACGGGTTTACCAAGGTTTTTGTAAGGCATAACATATAGGTTTCGTCAAGAATTATAAACCAAGAAAAGAATTCTGTGAAGGGATAAATGCATGTTTTATTCATAAATATAAGATAGATTCTGTCAAAGGAGGAGTACATGCACTACCCCCCTAGACTTTATTGCCATTTTAATTAAGAAAAAATCTACATGATATAGTTAGAATAGCGTAAGCTACTGATAGTACTTCTTGAGGTGCTCCATATTCCAGGCACGAGGGATATCTTTTCCGTTCAGATCGGCAAGATAGTAAGTTCCACTCCATAACACGGCTCGGACTCGGTAAGGTCCTTCCCAGTTTGCTCCAAAAACTCCATGATTGTGAACTTTGGTGTTAGGCATAACCCGTCGCAGGACATAATCACCAATCTTAAGAGGCCTTGCCTTTACTTTGGTATTGTAATGCCTAGCCACCCTTCCATGATAAGCTGCCAACCTAGTCTGAGAGGTAGTCCTGAGTTATTCGACCATATCTAGATAGAGACAATGATTTACCTCATTAACTTCTGGCTGAAAATGATCCCTTCTGAACGATCCTGCTCCAAGATCGACTGGTACCATAGCCTCGCACCCATAAGTCAAAACAAAAGGAGTTTCTCCTGTTGTTGTTCTGGGAGTGGTATTATAACTCCAAAGTACATTAGGCAATTCCTCAGGCCAACTACCCTTGCTATCCTCTAACTTCGCCTTCAGAGTATGTTTGATGATCTTATTAACCGCTTCTGTTTGACCTTTAGTCTGAGGATGACTGACAGCAGAGAAACTCTTCACAATGCCAAGGTTATCACATAGCTCACGCATCTCTTTACTATCAAATTGCTTCCCATTGTCAGATATGAGCTTATAAGGAATTCCAAACCGACAAACAATTGAACGATACACAAAATCTACCAACTTCTTGGCAGTAATTGTAGCCAAAGGCTCGGCCTCTGCCCACTTGGTAAAGTAATCCACGACAACCACAGCATACTTAACACCTCCCTTCCCTTTAGGTAACTCCCCAATCAAATCAATTCCCCACATTGAGAAAGGCCAAGGACTAGTGATAGAAGTAAGTGGAGCAGCAGGGTTATGAATGTAATTAGCGTACCTTTGGCATTGGTCACAAGCCTGGACAAACTGAGAGGCATCCTCCTTTAACGTAGGCCAGAAGTACCCTTGCCACAATACCTTCTGGGCTAAAGATCCACCCCCCGAGTGATTGCCACAAATACCCTCATGAACCTTTCGGAGAACGTAGGTATAATCATCACCATCCAGACACTTAAGTAGGGGTTGATTGAAGCCTCGCCTATAAAGAACCCCTTCATAGTTAACATATCGGGCTGCTTTGTAACGTAACCTTCGAGCCTCTCCCTTGTCTTCAGGAAGAGTTCCCTTCGTCAGATACTCCTAAATCGGGGTTTTCCAAGTGAGGAGGACAGGTTCCTCCACCTGCATCAAATCAGCTTCTGGCACACTAGGTTGCCTTCTTATTTCCAAAGGAATGACTCCCAAGAGCGCATCACCTTTTTGAGATCCTAGCTTAGCGAAAGCATCCGCCTCTGCATTAGCGTCTCTAGGAAGCTGTTCCAACCTAGCCTCCTTAAACAAGTTCATCAACCGTTGAGTGCATCTCATATATAACTCCGTACGGGGTACTCTTGCCTGAAACCCCCCGTTGACTTGATGTACAACTAACATAGAATCACTCCAGACATTGATATTCTCCACTTTCATCTCAAGGGCAAGTTTCAAGCCAGAAATTAAAGCTTCATACTCTGCATCGTTGTTTGTAGCATAGAAGGTGAAGTGGATGGCGCTTTGTAAATGATGCCCTTCAGGACTAACCAAGACTATTCCTCCTCCAGCTCCTTCATTATTGACAGCACCATCAACATACAGAGTCCACCATGGGGCCGAGTTATCCTGCTCAACCTCGGCCTCGGGTAAAGGAATTGAGACCATCGCGAGGCTGTCGCCTTCTCGTTCAAGAGGGAACTCTAGAATGAAATCAGCCAAGGCCTGGCCCTTGATAGAATTCCGAGGTTTATACTCCACATCAAATTGCCCCAACTCAATAGCCCACCGGAGCATACGTCCAGAAGTTTTCGGCTTATGCAACACCTGCCTCAAAGGATACGCTGTTCGGACCTCTACCTTGTGTGCCTGGAAATAAGGCCTCAATTTTCTGGAAGCTAAGATCAAGGCATAAACGAGCTTCTCCATGTTGTTGTATCTGGTCTCCGCATCCAATAACCTTTTGCTCACATAGTAGACTGGGAACTGAACCTCACCTTCTTCCCTAACCAGGACTCCACTTACTGAATATTCTGAAACTGCCAGATACAAAATAAGGGTCTCACCTTCCAGAGGCTTAGATAAGAGGGGAGGCGATCCCATGTGGTCCTTTAGCTGTTGAAAGGCCTCTTCACATTCAACTGTCCATTCAAACCTCTTTCCTTCACCTTTGATAACTTTGAAGAATTCTCGGCACTTATCAGAAGATTTGGATACGAAACGATTCAAGGCTGCCACCCTACCGGTCAAACTTTGAACCTCCTTCACCATTCTGGGTGACTTCATGTCAAGAAGGTCTTGTATCTTTGCTGGGTTTGCCTCTATTCCTCGGTGATCACTACGCCATAGATTGCTTATAGCAACCCCCAAACTGTGTTACCATAGACCCGTTTTAAAGTTACCATAGGCCAAAATTGGGCTATAGTAACACCAAAGCTGTGTTACGTTCTCAGCAGTAACTACAGGTATCTAAGGTAACATAAAACCACAGCCTATGGTAACATAGAAAATGTGGTTGCAAAAAACCTCTATAGTAACATCTTAAACATTCTATAGTAACATAGTTTGTGTGTTACAATAGATGATACAAATTTGCACAACAGTGGGGCCCACACGTGGGATCCCCACGTGGGACCCCCACGTGGGGCCCACATGTGGGGCCCACTTCTGGGTAGGGGCCACATGCGGGGCCCACTTTTTGTGCCTGCAGTGGTGTAACAGCCCCAAATCTGGGGTCAGGGATTTAGGGTAGTCACGATCCATTTACTCCTTGCCTTATCTGTATTACTCACACCGTGCATAATTCACCTGCTCATGACCCCACAATATATGTCTCACACACACACACAGGTTAGAGTCTCAGAAACGACACAATACAACAACTGCGGAATAAATAATCTTTATTACAATACCCAAATGTCTTTGAATCTGTCACTGATACAATTTCTAAGTAAGGTTACATCACCAACTTAGCCTTCTGATGCTCACAATCCTCTCATACCATTCATATCTATACATAAGTTGAATACCAAAAGCTGTAGCCTGATTCGATTGGTTCGTACTATTCTCGGGATCACTGCTAGAAACTGTTTGTGGAAACGCCTTGTGGGGTATGTGTCGTCCCATTGGCATCCTGCTTCGCTGCTATATAATATATATAAAACAATAGCAAGAGTGAGCGATAGCTCAGCAAGGTAATGAAAGTATGGCCTAATTCTGCCTTTAACTCAACCCAGAATAAAGCGGGTATAAGACAATAATTTGTCAAAATATCTCGATACTGAAATTATTTCCTTATCGGAAGATATTCCAAAAAAATAGTACCTTTATTGTAATTCAAATATCATTTCATAATATTTCTGCAACTCTTTTGCTATATTATGAACAAAGTTCTTGTATACAAGATGAGGTTTCAAAATAAACCCAATATAACCTTTCCAAAAATTATCTGCTATATAAGCAGAATATCAACATATAACTTAAAAGATGAAGTTATAATGAAAATTCAATATAAGCAACTCCCTTACCATAACTCATGTTATGTAGGGTATCCACAGAGTCATATGATATGCTTTAAGCGGATAAGAAACTAGTATAATATAAATGATGAAGTTACGAGGAAAATTAATATAATATTTCCGTAACCCAAACTCCACTTATGCATATATATCTTTAATCAGGTTTTATCAGAGTCATAACTCAAAAGTAAAAGATGGAGTTGCACAAATTTATTGTCACTTCATTTCCAAACACTTTTCAACCCCCTGCCAACATGGTTAGTTCTTCACCCCAATACATGTTGCAGGAAATATCCAAATTGGATGATGAACTAATACTGGAGTTGCTACCGCGTCCGCTGTGCCTAACCTTACTATGATCAGTAGCAGGTCGCACCGCTCAAATAGTTTTCTACATGTAGATGGAAGTATCACGACGGCCTGACATTGTCTACCGCCTTACTATGACCTCCCGGCCCATTTGGGGCAATATAAAAGTTGGATGGGCCCACGTAACTTGACCACTTACACCACTCCTAGTTCAGATGAAATCCATGACTCTGAAACGTAAAGATCGTCCTCCTTTCCCCAAGTGTAACATTTGTTGATACGACTCCACTAAGTAGTTATATCTAGGTTGGAAAGGAAGGTTCTCCAATATTTCCCAAGCTATGCTTGTTAATGGATATCGACTTGTTCCATGAATTTACCCCTCGATCATTGAGGTGGTAACACAACATTAGACTGGCAGCAATTAAATTGCTCCAAGAAAATATCTGTCCTTTGACAGTTTTTGAATTGAGAGTTTAAAAAGAGTAGTAGTCACTTAAATCAGGTTTCCCGTATTTTTGATAGTTGAGCGAGCATTTGAATCTTCTTAAAAGACGGATTTAAATGGAAAACATTGTTTTGGGAACCTCTTTTGATTTTAAAAATAATCAATGACATTGATTAAGTAAGTAAAGCTTAGATGAATATTCGGAATAATATTCCTTAAGTAAATACTGATTAAATGAATATTCGAAAATAATATTCATTAAGTAAATATAGATTAAATGAATATTCAAAGGTAATATTCATTAAATAAATAACTCTTAAATGAATATTCTAAAATAATATTCATTAAATAAATAAACCTCAAATGAATATTAGGAGATAATATTCATTAAATAAATAAGCCTCAAATGAATATTCAAAAGCAATATTCATTAAATAAATAATTAATCCTCAAATGAATATTCAAAACTAATATTCATTAAATAAATAAATACTCCTCGAATGAATATTCAAAACTAATATTCATTAAATAAATAAATAATCCTCGAATGAATATTCAAAACTAATATTCATTAAATAAATAAATAATCCTCGAATGAATATTCGACATTAATATTCATTAAATAATCCCCAGATGAATATTCACAATAATATTCTTAAAGTCAATAGTCCTCAAATGAATATACATAAATAATGTTCATTAAATACATAATTAACCCTCGAACAAGTAAGCCTCAAATGAATATACATAAATAATATTCATTAATTAATAAATCTCAAATAACAGTCACCCGATGTCTTTATCGGAAAAATAATCTTTAGCATATACAGAAATACAATCACTTCTGATCCTTAATGAAAATCACACGCCCTTATCCTAGGGCATATATAAGAATACTGGCTTATAACTGATATCCCATATTTAACATATAAGCCAATTACCAAATCATTTTCAAATAATAACCTTCGAATGAGGTAATATTCCGATAACATTCCTCAAATCATTTCCAGGTAACTAATACTTTCTAGAAATATAATTAATGTTTAATAATAATATTCCTCAAGATGAATAGTACTCTGCCGCTGGAATCCCTCCGGGTCTCCACGACTATCTATATAACACAAATATCGACTCCCGGCCTAGAGTCGAAACAATAAACCTGCTCTTATCTATAGAGCTACAAGGTACACCGGTTTATAACTACTTTATCTCAAAGCTCATATATAAACCAAAATCAAACTCTATTTTATACAATATATAACATGTATCGCAAAACTGTATAACTCCACACATGGCAAAAGCAGTAATATATAATCAATACTTCAAAGTATAGATTTAGAAAACTTGCCTGATGCTCGAGAAGTGATAGGGGTTCGCGACGATGCCGGACAATCTAGACAAAGTCAAAGAAAATGCACGATTAATCCCCTGGATAATCCACTTGTACTAAATGCTTAAACACGTAAGCGAAACACAACCAAGGCATTACTAGCTCGTTATAGGCTCATACTAAGTCCATGTTATTCGTCCAATACTTATATCACAAGTTTGGTTCGAAATCCATTCACCAATCCAAGTTATACTTAACCATTTACAACATCGGTTTCTAAGTCATGCTCTTAGGGATTTTCACTTGCGCGACCTCGGCTAAAACATTTTTATAAAATCGAAAAATAATCTTTGTAATACGAATCTTTTTCGTGAGCCTTCCTAACTGTCTCTAGTATTATTCCTCAAAATTTCACATTTTAATACGGCTCTGAAGTGGTCCAAATATAGCCTCAAAGTTGCTGGACAGAGATGAGTCATTCT
The DNA here is from genome assembly GCA_030848705.1 of Heracleum sosnowskyi. Taxonomy (NCBI): domain Eukaryota; kingdom Viridiplantae; phylum Streptophyta; class Magnoliopsida; order Apiales; family Apiaceae; genus Heracleum; species Heracleum sosnowskyi. The sequence continues at coordinate 20,905,571 of CM061237.1, forward strand.
TCCGAACGGCGTTTACTAAAACTCACTTTTCTCCTAAACCGTAAATCGTATAGACATGATCTTTATACCAAAACAAACCTTAAAACAAGACCTACATGTTCATGGTCAGTTCTGTTCAAAAATATTACCAGACCAGTTCGTAATTCTTGCTCAAAACAGCCCTAAATCAAATGGGCATTACGACGGCTATAATCGTAACGTTTTCCTTTTCCAAAACACAACCAAATCAATACCAATTAATCCCAAACTCACCATCCACCTTATACACCCTCCACTCAGTCAAATCCTCCATGAATAATCAAAACAAATTCATAACCCATCCTCCAAACTCAACCAACAATTCATATAATTACTTAATCATGATCTTAACTTTACATAAACATCAAAACCACTTCAAACTCATATAAACAAAAAGGGGCAGGGGTTTTTATACCTTCCTTGGTTCTTCATATACACTAACAATGGTTTATAATCCTTCCTTGAGCTTTGAACAAACCTTATCAAGCTTAATCCTTAAGAAACAAAATCAAGAATCATGAAAAGTTACTATTCATCATCACTTTGTAAAATCCATATAAAATCGAAAAACAAGAGTTTGGTTCTAAGATTTTTACCAGACCTTGTACTCGTCATAAGCTTTCTTTTGATCTATAGATCGCCACATTTAAATCTTCCTAGCTAGGGTTTTGAGTCCCATCTTTCCGCTGGACACAAACTGCACAGTTTGGGTTCTCCAACTTGGGGAAGGGATTTGACTAGGCTACACGCCTTTGTTGTCCATGTAATTTTGAACGAATGTTACCCATGGAGTGGAGAAGCTATGGTTAAAATTTGGTGATTTAAGGATGGATAGAAATGGAGTTATGGATTTTTCTTTCCTCCTTGCACAAGCTGAGCCGAAAATGGGGGGAAGAGTTCTTCCTCTCCTTTTTCTTTTTGTTTTGATAATTAGATAAGGATGCTGATTTTTATGTCAAAAGTGGTGAGTCATCACCCTTGGTTGCTTCTCCTTCCGACACATGTCACACATGCACTGGCCCAGATAAAGTAGTTTTACTGGTTCGCTTTACTGGTTCGTTTCCTTTCACATGGATGATCCAAATGTTGCATTCCTCGAATTAATCTTGTTACATGTTACTTCCATGTCTATATTTAATCCGGTAGATGTTGCCTTGTTCCTCTTGAAACGATTCGAAATATTTTACAAAAAGAGCGAATAAAACTTTACGCGATTCTCGCAGTGAATAGTAACTATTCACTATTCATTCCAACAATCGAATCCTTAAATCGACTTTAATAAAATAATAAAATTCCAAAATATTAAATCCTCAAATCCTCAATTTTAATATCTCATTTCTTGAATATAATAATATATAATTCGCTGCCGGTCGAATATTACACCAAAATAAAATTTGGAATTTCTGAATTCCGATCGTCTTTGCATTCACTTATTTACTCCGTAGATCACTAATATGACTTCGGAATATCCATACTACGTCTCGTACATAGGTGGCATGAAAAACTTTGTTACTCCTCAAAATCACTATTCATTCACCAAATTCACTATTCACTGATGCACTTAATCATAATAAGAAAAGTTTTAATTTTTCCAAAAATTCGGGTTATTACAGTCTCCCCTCCTTAAAAGGATTCCGTCCCAGAATCAACTTAGGAGTAACTGGGGTACGTTTCTTCTATTGCACTTTCTAACTCCCAGGTGGATTCTTCCACCTCTTGATTTTCCACAAACCTTTCACTAGCTTGTCAACCTCGTCACTTAGCACTTGCTTTTTTTCTATCCGTGATTTCCACAGGTTGTGCTTTATAAGTCAGACCAGGTTGTATACCTACCTGCTCATACTCTACATATGCCGGGCATCTATAGTATACTGACGTAGCATTGACACATGAACCCCGTTATGACCATTCTACAAGTTTGGGGGGCAAGGCTGGCTCGTAGGCCACCTTCCTGACGCGTTTTAAAATCTCAGATGGCCCAATGAATCTCGGGCTCACTTCCCTTTCTTTCCAAATCTCATTAATTCTTTCCATGGATATCTTTTAGCATCACGGATCTCTAACCTCATATTCCCCATCTTGTTTGTACCGAAAATACACCAACATAAACTTGCTTGTCATCCATCAACATGCCATTTAGCTTATCAATAGCAGTACTATCTCTATACTCGCGGGCTTAGTCCGCATGCTTCCTCTGTCTGTCTTGGTTGTCACTAGCCACTTGTTGGTGAAATCTTTTGTCTTTCTAGTTTGTTGGACTAACCTGGGTTTTGTGTAAAATCTCATCCTTTAATTCCCGATCATTCGGAATCCATTTCTGTCCCATTTTAATTAAGGGTATCAGCCACCACATTGGCCTTCCCCGGATGGTAGTGTATCTCACAGTCATAATTCTAGGTCAATTCTAGCCATTTCTCCATCTCACGTTATCTACTATCGCGGAGAATTCAAAGCCAATTCGTTACATTCCATAAAATTTGTGGGTGCATTAGTCAACCCAAAATAACCTTGCTGAAAACTCGAAGTGTCTATTCCAAGTACGAATCGCAGTCTTGGGTATATCCTCGGATTTAACTTCCAACTGGTGATAGCCAGTTCTTAAATAAATTTGGAAATACACAGCGTTCTTCCGCTGATCAAACAATCATTTACAAGGGTACCTATTCTCCATTTCGAACTCATACAACTCTCGAGGTTCGATATATAATCTTGTGCTAACATCCTTCTCTCTCACAACAACACCGGGCTCTCCACGGTGGTACAATGGGTTTTATCATATTCTTGCCCAACCATTCTTGTAACTGAGTCACTAACTCTTTCATTCCCACTATACTCGGAATACTCGGTATTCATTCTCATGTCATCCAAATCGATATCTGGTAGCTCCTTAAAACCTTGTACAATCTCCCAAAACCATTGTAGTTCCCTTAATACTTGGTATCTCTTTTCTTGGCGGCAACCATAAGAGCTAATTAAGCCTCGCATTTCTGGCGTAATAGTTTCTTAGTTTAAACTATATTCAAGGATTTCTGAATCTGTCTCCATCCTTTATTTATTACTCTCTCTCTCTTACAATCAGTCTGGACTCCATCGCCAGTACTTATCTTGCTAACCCAGAGGTAGTGTCCATTCGTACACAACTCCTCCAAAATCTTAATTCCATTATAGGGCATCTATCTAACACCGTTGTTACTGGAGTACACGACACATCGCTATTCCTTTCACACATGTCGATTGACACGCTTTCCATTATCATAACATCCTTGGGAGAATAACCCAATTTCGTTGATACGTCACTAACATTCTATTCGTCTTAGGGATTCGCTCCTGTCATAGGCGATTTCGTTGCGAATCTAATTCCTATCAGCGAATTTTTGACTTATTTGACCTGGTTCGCCTCCCCTTAGAATTCAATGAGGATAACAAAAATCATGGGGCCTTGAAAAGACAGCTCCCATATCAAGGAAAACGTCACACACTGGTGATCATAAGGTTATGAGTTTTAAGGTAACCTTATTGGAGGTAAGAGAATTTACCAAGAGATCAACATGATCATAAGAACTCAACGTTGTGTGCCTCGATTGAGACATTACTAAAGGTAATTAGCCTTCTTGTATTTCACAACTTACAAGTGATGGCGTCCCATCCGACTTCTATCACATAGACAGATAGTCCTTGTAGCCCCTATAAGGATAGGGTTGTTCGTCTCAGTGGAAGTTGAAAAGTACGAAAGCAATTCGAGATCAATTTAATGATTATCGTCTTTCGACAATATTTCTCAAAGGAACACCTCGGATTAAAATTGAACAGATTCCAAAGGTGCGGTTTCTAAAGAAAATACAAGGAAAAGAATAACCAAAAAGATATTGGTACTTTAACAAACAAGTGGTGAGGTATCACCATAGGGTCATTCATTATTCGAAGAAAAGTGAAAGCTTAAATAACATCATTTGACAGGGCTTCAAAAACCTGAAAGCAGGCATTGTGACAGCCTCTGGCACAAGTGAAACTGAATATGGTTTAGCACAAGTGTTATAAAATAACTTCGAAGAGGGAATATACCCTTTATCAGAATTCTTTCTTGGAAAGAGGTCAAGATAGATCATAGATTGGGGAAATATCCCACATAATTTGCAAATGGGCAGGGTACTACCAAGGTCTCTACGGATGCCTTTTTATGTCGGCTCCTCTGATGGATAATCGTTCAATTCCAAAGCTTTTCTTTTCCACGCACCCTAAGGTGTTCGATACTTACGTCATTGCCGACTTATAATAGTCGCTAAGAATTCAACCATCAACATTTGCAATCGTAGGGAGTTCTATTCGACTAGACGCAACATCTCAAGTAAGCGTTCTGTTCTATAAGAAGACTTCGATACCGTTGTTGCCCATAGCAATGACAATTCCACATGTCGACTGGGCAGTACTACGGAAGCTCGTTAGAAACTACAAGCTTAAACCCGGTCTCTATTTCAATCATCATTATATCCAATATTCCTTTTTCCCATATCAATCCCGTGTGCTACATAAGCTTAACACTTTTGGCACAATAGCCTTTTCATTTAAGTCAATCCCGGAACTTCTCAGTCTGTCTTGGTCCTTAAATATATTTCGCCTTTACCGTCCAATCTCAACTTCATCATTTTATCTCCATAATCAATTATAGCAATCAGGGTCTGTCCACCAACCCATATAACGGCTATCTTACCCAATCCATAGGGTTCGCTCTAGTTTCCACTCTCTTTGGTGACATCCTCTGGTAATCAGAAAGACAAGGTTTGCCAAAATTTGCTGAATTTCTTTCCAAAATCAGGGAAAATCGATCAATCTATTTACCTACTAGTAATGCTCGAATATGATTTCCGACCTTTAGGTTCTATCCTCATAATTCCTTCCTGGTTTCCTGAGGGTGGTAAATCTTGTTCTCGATTCTGCCTTAGCATGCTTGTCTTATAATAACATTTGTATGGTACATATACCCAAAATTCTCCTTGAGATAATAAAATCCCTCAATGATGTAATAGACACTATTTCCAATGGAATCGCTGGTCGTGGGGGATTGAAACCTCATAGCCAAAGAAATACCTTTCACTATTCTAGGAAACTAAGTACCCTTAATCGTTCGTGAAAATCTGAACATCTTGGTTCTTACGTATGCTGCCTCCTTATGGGCAACTATAACTGACTACGAGTAACAGGTTTCGTTCGAGTCGAATCAATCCACTGATACTGGCTATACTGCCTCTACCTCTTCTGCTTTGGAGATTCCACTCCATCTTCTTTGTCATATCTCTTGATAAATCATGAACGATCCTTAGACTCTCGTCTCGTCACTTATTTATCCTCTGAAGGTTCGTCCGGTCTTTATTATACGACCTCAAGTAACATACTACATCTTTATCAATCAACACGTTCTCTACAAGATTCTTTCCTTGACCCACTATGGGGTCTTCCTCTAGATCCTCCTATGGATCTTCCTTTATCGGGTCTCTGTCCATTTCAAGGAACGCATCATCAATTGCCTACTCGAAGGCCTCGGGGTCTGGTATCTCAGAATCCCATCACTCTATAACTCATACGAATCGAGGTGACTAACCATGAAGTCCTAAGTACGGTTTCCCAGAAGAAGTCCCATCTCGGGCTTCATCTTAAACAGTCAGGGTCATGTCCTCTAACCCGACTACGAACTCAATTTGGGCTCTAGATGTTCTTATCATTCTTAAGGGTATTGTAAGACTCGATCTCCTATCGTTTCTGAGGACTGTAACCTAACTCTCTGATACCATTTCTGTAACAGCCCCAAATCTGGGGTCAAGGATTTAGGGTAGTCACGATCCATTTACTCCTTGCCTTATCTGTATTACTCACACCGTGCATAATTCACCTGCTCATGACCCCACAATATATGTCTCACACACACACACAGGTTAGAGTCTCAGAAACGACACAATACAACAACTGCGGAATAAATAATCTTTATTACAATACCCAAATGTCTTTGAATCTGTCACTGATACAATTTCTAAGTAAGGTTACATCACCAACTTAGCCTTCTGATGCTCACAATCCTCTCATACCATTCATATCTATACATAAGTTGAATACCAAAAGCTGTAGCCTGATTCGATTGGTTCGTACTATTCTCGGGATCACTGCTAGAAACTGTTTGTGAAAACGCCTTGCGGGGTATGTGCCGTCCCATTGGCATCCTGCTTCGCTGCTATATAATATATATAAAACAATAGCAAGAGTGAGCGATAGCTCAGCAAGGTAATGAAAGTATGGCCTAATTCTGCCTTTAACTCAACCCAGAATAAAGCGGGTATAAGACAATAATTTGTCAAAATATCTCGATACTGAAATTATTTCCTTATCGGAAGATATTCCAAAAAAATAGTACCTTTATTGTAATTCAAATATCATTTCATAATATTTCTGCAACTCTTTTGCTATATTATGAACAAAGTTCTTGTATACAAGATGAGGTTTCAAAATAAACCCAATATAACCTTTCCAAAAATTATCTGCTATATAAGCAGAATATCAACATATAACTTAAAAGATGAAGTTATAAGTAAAATTCAATATAAGCAACTCCCTTACCATAACTCATGTTATGTAGGGTATCCACAGAGTCATATGATATGCTTTAAGCGGATAAGAAACTAGTATAATATAAACGATGAAGTTACGAGGAAAATTAATATAATATTTCCGTAACCCAAACTCCACTTATGCATATATATCTTTAATCAGGTTTTATCAGAGTCATAACTCAAAAGTAAAAGATGGAGTTGCACAAATTTATTGTCACTTCATTTCCAAACACTTTTCAACCCCCTGCCAACATGGTTGGTTCTTCACCCCAATACATGTTGCAGGAAATATCCAAATTGGATGATGAACTAATACTGGAGTTGCTACCGCGTCCGCTGTGCCTAACCTTACTATGATCAGTAGCAGGTCGCACCGCTCAAATAGTTTTCTACATGTAGATGGAAGTATCACGACGGCCTGACATTGTCTACCGCCTTACTATGACCTCCCGGCCCATTTGGGGCAATATAAAAGTTGGATGGGCCCACGCAACTTGACCACTTACACCACTCCTAGTTCAGATGAAATCCATGACTCTGAAAGGTAAAGATCATCCTCCTTTCCCCAAGTGTAACACTTGTTGATACGACTCCACTAAGTAGTTATATCTAGGTTGGAAAGGAAGGTTCTCCAATATTTCCCAAGCTATGCTTGTTAATGGATATCGACTTGTTCCATGAATTTACCCCTCGATCATTGAGGTGGTAACACAACATTAGACTGGCAGCAATTAAATTGCTCCAAGAAAATATCTGTCCTTTGACAGTTTTTGAATTGAGAGTTTAAAAAGAGTAGTAGTCACTTAAATCAGGTTTCCCGTATTTTTGATAGTTGAGCGAGCATTTGAATCTTCTTAAAAGACGGATTTAAATGGAAAACATTGTTTTGGGAACCTCTTTTGATTTTAAAAATAATCAATGACATTGATTAAGTAAGTAAAGCTTAGATGAATATTCGGAATAATATTCCTTAAGTAAATACTGATTAAATGAATATTCGAAAATAATATTCATTAAGTAAATATAGATTAAATGAATATTCAAAGGTAATATTCATTAAATAAATAACTCTTAAATGAATATTCTAAAATAATATTCATTAAATAAATAAACCTCAAATGAATATTAGGAGATAATATTCATTAAATAAATAAGCCTCAAATGAATATTCAAAAGCAATATTCATTAAATAAATAATTAATCCTCAAATGAATATTCAAAACTAATATTCATTAAATAAATAAATACTCCTCGAATGAATATTCAAAACTAATATTCATTAAATAAATAAATAATCCTCGAATGAATATTCAAAACTAATATTCATTAAATAAATAAATAATCCTCGAATGAATATTTGACATTAATATTCATTAAATAATCCCCAGATGAATATTCACAATAATATTCTTAAAGTCAATAGTCCTCAAATGAATATACATAAATAATGTTCATTAAATACATAATTAACCCTCGAACAAGTAAGCCTCAAATGAATATACATAAATAATATTCATTAATTAATAAATCTCAAATAACAGTCACCCGATGTCTTTATCGGAAAAATAATCTTTAGCATATACAGAAATACAATCACTTCTGATCCTTAATGAAAATCACACGCCCTTATCCTAGGGCATATATAAGAATACTGGCTTATAACTGATATCCCATATTTAACATATAAGCCAATTACCAAATCATTTTCAAATAATAACCTTCGAATGAGGTAATATTCCGATAACATTCCTCAAATCATTTCCAGGTAACTAATACTTTCTAGAAATATAATTAATGTTTAATAATAATATTCCTCAAGATGAATAGTACTCTGCCGCTGGAATCCCTCCGGGTCTCCACGACTATCTATATAACACAAATATCGACTCCCGGCCTAGAGTCGAAACAATAAACCTGCTCTTATCTATAGAGCTACAAGGTACACCGGTTTATAACTACTTTATCTCAAAGCTCATATATAAACCAAAATCAAACTCTATTTTATACAATATATAACATGTATCGCAAAACTGTATAACTCCACACATGGCAAAAGCAGTAATATATAATCAATACTTCAAAGTATAGATTTAGAAAACTTGCCTGATGCTCGAGAAGTGATAGGGGTTCGCGACGATGCCGGACAATCTAGACAAAGTCAAAGAAAATGCATGATTAATCCCCTGGATAATCCACTTGTACTAAATGCTTAAACACGTAAGCGAAACACAACCAAGGCATTACTAGCTCGTTATAGGCTCATACTAAGTCCATGTTATTCGTCCAATACTTATATCACAAGTTTGGTTCGAAATCCATTCACCAATCCAAGTTATACTTAACCATTTACAACATCGGTTTCTAAGTCATGCTCTTAGGGATTTTCACTTGCGCGACCTCGGCTAAAACATTTTTATAAAATCGAAAAATAATCTTTGTAATACGAATCATTTTCGTGAGCCTTCCTAACTGTCTCTAGTATTATTCCTCAAAATTTCACATTTTAATACGGCTCTGAAGTGGTCCAAATATAGCCTCAAAGTTGCTGGACAGAGATGAGTCATTCTTCCGAACGACGTTTACTAAAACTCACTTTTCTCCTAAACCGTAAATCGTATAGACATGATCTTTATACCAAAACAAACCTTAAAACAAGACCTACATGTTCATGGTCAGTTCTGTTCAAAAATATTACCAGACCAGTTCGTAATTCTTGCTCAAAACAACCCTAAATCAAATGGGCATTACGACGGCTATAATCGTAACGTTTTCCTTTTCCAAAACACAACCAAATCAATACCAATTAATCCCAAACTCACCATCCACCTTATACACCCTCCACTCAGTCAAATCCTCCATGAATAATCAAAACAAATTCATAACCCATCCTCCAAACTCAACCAACAATTCATATAATTACTTAATCATGATCTTAACTTTACATAAACATCAAAACCACTTCAAACTCATATAAACAAAAAGGGGCAGGGGTTTTTATACCTTCCTTGGTGCTTCATATACACTAACAATGGTTTATAATCCTTCCTTGAGCTTTGAACAAACCTTATCAAGCTTAATCCTTAAGAAACAAAATCAAGAATCATGAAAAGTTACTATTCATCATCACTTTGTAAAATCCATATAAAATCGAAAAACAAGAGTTTGGTTCTAAGCTTTTTACCAGACCTTGTACTCTTCATAAGCTTGCTTTTGATCTATAGATCGCCACATTTAAATCTTCCTAGCTAGGGTTTTGAGTCCCATCTTTCCGCTGGACACAAACTGCACAGTTTGGGTTCTCCAACTTGGGGAAGGGATTTGACTAGGCTACACTCCTTTGTTGTCCATGCAATTTTGAAAGAATGTTACCCATGGAGTGGAGAAGCTATGGTTAAAATTTGGTGATTTAAGGATGGATAGAAATGGAGTTATGGATTTTTCTTTCCTCCTTGCACAAGCTGAGCCGAAAATGGGGGGAAGAGTTCTTCCTCTCCTTTTTCTTTTTGTTTTGATAATTAGATAAGGATGCTGATTTTTATGTCAAAAGTGGTGAGTCATCACCCTTGGTTGCTTCTCCTTCCGACACATGTCACACATGCACTGGCCCAGATAAAGTAGTTTTACTGGTTCGCTTTACTGGTTCGTTTCCTTTCACATGGATGATCCAAATGTTGCATTCCTCGAATTAATCTTGTTACATGTTACTTCCATGTCTATATTTAATCCGGTAGATGTTGCCTTGTTCCTCTTGAAACGATTCGAAATATTTTACAAAAAGAGCGAATAAAACTTTACGCGATTCTCGCAGTGAATAGTAACTATTCACTATTCATTCCAACAATCGAATCCTTAAATCGACTTTAATAAAATAATAAAATTCCAAAATATTAAATCCTCAAATCCTCAATTTTAATATCTCATTTCTTGAATATAATAATATATAATTCGATGCCCGGTCGAATATTACACCAAAATAAAATTTGGAATTTCTGAATTCCGATCGTCTTTGCATTCACTTATTTACTCCGTAGATCACTAATATGACTTTGGAATATCCATACTACGTCTCGTACATAGGTGGCATGAAAAACTTTGTTACTCCTCAAAATCACTATTCATTCACCAAATTCACTATTCACTGATGCACTTAATCATAATAAGAAAAGTTTTAATTTTTCCAAAAATTCGGGTTATTACAAGTGGGGCCCACCTGCTCACTGTTCAAGGTCTATTGTAACACCTAATATTACCTACTGCAACACCTAATATTATCTAATGCAACACATACAGTGATAAATATAATAGCCTATTGCAACACACATTTTACCTATTGTAACACCATAAATGTAACCAAATAAAAATGCACCAACAGAATATTTAATTCCCATAAAACAAACCAACAACAATTCTAATCCAAAAGCAACTACATCAAAATCCAAACCAACAATTCAAATCCACCAGCAATACATCAAATCCACCAGCAGTTTTATACATAACTAAAATAGACAAAGCAATAGAAGTCTAAGAGCTAGGTCCATTGGTCATAGGAGTACCATCACCTACTGTGTCACTGGAAATCGTCGCACAGATTTCACCAATATCAACATTCAGAGTGGGGTTTGCTTCAGCTAATTTTTTTAGGGCCAATGTCAAGTTGTCCTGGACCTTCCGATTGATCTTGCCATCCACTTCAGCGCAGACCTTCTGGTTTACCTTTGCTTCCACTTCGACAGCAACTTCCTGCCTTATCTTTTTTGTCAGCTCTTGCACGTATGAATCGGTTGGAGCTGGAGCTGAAGTAGAAGTTTTGAGACACTTCGGGTCATGTCTTCCTATAAGCCAACCTCGACCATGAGATTTTTTTTGCACCCGAAACTAGTTCGTCAAGACCATCAAGCCCTTCTGATGATCCGAGTTTCTTGTTAATTGTATCCTAGAAAATAAATCTAAGTCAATATATGAAAATGAAAATGGACTGTAAAGATGAAATATGGACTGTAAAGATGAAAATGGACTGTAAAGATGAAATATGGACTGTAAATATGAATTGTTACTTACAATTCTGAACTCCATCACATCAGGATTAGATTGGTATTTTCGTCCAGGCTTGCGCTTACGAGTTTTGGCAAAAATCTTTGCATAATATAGGTCGTCATCTGGCTGCTCGCCATCTGGCTGCTGGTCATCTGGCTGCTGGTCATCTGGCTGCTCATCATCTGGCTGCTTGTTTTTCTTGCAAAAATTAATAACCAATATGCAAAAATTAAGAACCAACCTTTATGAACAGAAACTTATGATGTGACACAATCCTAGATGGAAAGAAATAAGCGTTTAATCTAAACTATAAACTACTAGATAAAAACTTGTAAACTGAAATTAAATTAAAGAGAATCCATTTTTCACAGATTTATATTAAATTAAATTAAAGAGAAGCAATTTTCTTAACTATAATTCACGACTCTAAAAAAGATTGACATTTTATTTTTTGACAATCCTGAGTAATTTTATAATTACATAAACTAATCCATTTTCAGTGGGGGCTTAGCTTAGCAACTAGATGATTTAAATTAAATTAAAGAGAATCCATTTTCACAGATTTATATTAAATTAAATTATAGAGAAGCAATTTTCTTAACTATAATTCACCACTCTAAAAAAGATTGACATTTTATAATTTTTAACTAGATTGACAATCCTTTGTATTGATTGACTCGCAACAGGATTGATAATAAATTTTCAGGAACTTACCATCTTGTGTTCAATTTGAGAAAATAGTTTGGGGCCAGCAGTGTGTGTGTCTGTGTATTGACGACGACTTTTAGCATTTCTTTCAGCCCTCTTCTGCAAAAAAACATGAAAAAGAGCACTAGTTTATGTCACTGAAAATTGAACAAATGGCAAACCTGTAGAAAACAACACCTTTTTATACATAAAAATTATACCTGAATTTCAGGATCTCCCCAAAATTTTAGGAGCAGCTTAAATTCCTCAAGTGGAATCTCATCCGGCTTATTTTCTAGCCTCTCCTCATCAGTTGCATACGCAGTATAATGACTGCTCTTTATTCGACTCTTGTACCCCTTCCAACTCTGTTGAATTGTCTTCCATGACCATGTTTTTAATTCCTCGGGAATAATATAGCGTTGCTTACATATAAATCAAATATAAAATGGAATAAGTTAGTCTAAAATACTATCTGACCAACATTATTTACATGAAGCTAGTTAAAGTTTAATGATTACCTTAACATAATTCCACAGGGTATTCTTTAGATTTTCAGGAACATGTTCCCAAGATGCATAAGTCAGTGGCACACACCTCTTTAGCAAGATAATCCACCATTGATCCAAGTCCTTGACAACATGGTAACTGTGTTTTTGCAGGTTCCACCATACCTGAATTTGCCGCCGCCTCATTCTTATCATTCTGAGTGGAACCATTTTCAGTTGTAGTCACATCATTAGATCGTGAACGAGTAGTTGGTCCATTAAGAACCTTGTTTTTTTTCACTTTTTGGGTTTTCTGAAAAATAAATTGAATTAGTACTAAGATTAAAATTTTAATTAACTCGCTACATGGTAGAAAAGATGCACCTTTGGCAGAATTTCTGAAGCATCCTCTTCGCTTTGTTCCTCACTTTCTTCAATATATTCATCCTCGTCTCGAATATTTTTTTTCCCTTTACGTTTTCCTTTGTCCTTTTTGAATGCAGCTGACACACCAACAGCTAATTCAGGCACCCCTAGAGCTCTACACCTTTGTCTGTTTCTCTCCATATTTAGAAATTTAATCATTTCATACTTGCTCAGCTTCATAGGTTTTATTGGAGATGATGGAGAAAGTGGTGGGGGAGGTGGTAGAACATCATCCTGCACGTGCGTAATTAAAAGAAACATATAGTTAGTGAAATAGCAATATATGTGGAACATCGATTAGGTTACATATTTGTATTGATTTTGGTTATCTAACCTCCATGTCATTCTCATCCATATTTTCATCTCCATCTACGTCTTCACCTTCATCTACGTCTTTACCTGCATCTATTGAATTATGTAAATCCAATTTCCTCCGAACACTTCCCGACTTCAGATCCACATTTTCATCAATGCCTTGTGAATTTTTTATCAATGCCGACTTCTGAGCACTTTTCTCTTCAACAGATTTTGGCTTCTGCTTGAGGGCTGCATCAATGATTTCTGGTCTAGCACCAACCAGGCGTGCCGAGTTCCTAGCACTAGTGACTTCGGCTTCCGAGTTCCTTCTAGTTTGTTGATTTTTTAAAAGTTCCGGCTTCCGAGAACTCTTAACTTGATTTGGAATTGTGACTTGTGCATTATTCAGCCGTGCTGACTTCCTAGGAGTGTAGACTTCAGTGGACTTCTTATTTCTTTTTTGCTGCTGTAATTGATGAGTGGTCACAAACTGACGTTTCACTTGTTTAGTCGCTGCAACAATAGAATTAAATTGTTAGTACACCAACAAATATCAGAACTCTCATAAAAGTATTAATAATATGTAGATCAATATTTGTGACCTTGCTCAAACTAGAAGGAACAAACAATTTAAATATATAACTAAAAAAGTTTAATACCTTCAAACACATTTGCCCTTGGCCGTATGACTACATGCGGTTGCATTTGCGGTAATGGCTCGATTCTAGTATCAACAGTGTTATCAATATAAAGATCTATGTTGCCACCATTTTTACCTAATCCGCACAATTCTTGATCATTCGCCACCATTTTCCATCCCTCTTCCTGATTACCATCTCTTGCGTAAATTCCTCCAATTTCAGTATACTTAAGGTCATCTTTAACATGTTCCATCAGCACCGTGTAAGAAAAGCAATCAGGATCTAAGTTAAACACACACTCTTTTCCACCCACATATTGTGTATTCTGAAATTTTCCCATGTGATAAATTCTTAGATTGATGCGCTTCTCTGTCATCCTAAAAAAAAAAAGAAACTTACATTAGAACCAGTTCAAACAAAAAATAAGAATCAATTTAAAAGCAACAACTGTTAAAATTTAAAAGCAGTCTAGCAAAAGAATGTAAATTAACTTATATGTACTGCTAAGACTTATTTACACACATTAAATACTATATTAACTTGACTTGGAAGTAGTGAAGCAATTAAAATGCAGTAAGTCAAAATGCAGTAAATCACTAACAAAAATTATTCAAAATTAAGAAGCATGGACTTAATTGAGAAGCACTTAACAAACACTAGACAGTTTCATTGACTACTTTTGGAGGAATGATAAATTTTGTTGCAGGTACATCTTCTCTAGACCAGCTCACATCACCAACTTGATTTCCAATTCCATGACCATGTTGAATATCATCTATAATCGGATCAATGAAACCATCCTCGTTCCCATTTTCACCTTCGACATCACACCAGTCCCTCGGCAGTCTCTTGATAACATTATGATACATCTTGTCAGTCGGGTCTTCAATATAAAAACATTGTTGTACTTGTGAAGCCATAACATAAGGATCAGTTTTTTGAATCATTCTGTTAAAATTGACCCGTGTAAGGTCATACAAATCCTTTTCTGCATGGTACCAACAACACCTAAATAGAACCACGGTAAAATCTCCCCAATAATCGATTTCGAGGATTTCTTCAATCGATCCGTAGTAATCGACAACACCAACATTTGGATTCTGATCTTTTGAACTTGCAAAGCTGGTGGTTAAGGAAGACAGAAATACACCACTATTCTGTGTTGTACACGTAGCATCTCTGTATTTTGTATAGAATCTGTACCCATTAATAACATATCCCGTAAACCTCTTAGCTGCTCGATTAGGTCCCATTGCAAGGACTTCTAGCTCTTTGGAAATGTCATTTTTTTTCCGAGTCTCATCCTTCAACCACTTCCAGAAGTCTTCAGTGTGTGCCCTCTCTTTTTTATATTTTATCGATTTTGGATGACCATCAATTAAAGCTCGATGTTCCCTACAATAATTACCTAGTTAATATTATAAAACAAATAAACATTCTAATTCTTATTAAAATAAATTAAAACTTAAATCTTACTCGATCAAAGTCTCGATGTCCTTGTTATCACAATTGAATAGAATGTAACGATGACATGCAATCCATTGAGATTCTTTGAGATGAATAGGTTTTCCATCTTTATTTCTTCTTGTACCAATTGGATATTCCATCTTTTTTGGACAACTTTCAAATTTAGGTACTGCATCCCCGCTTAAGAATCTTGAACAGAATGTCAAGCATTCTTCTGCTAGGTAGCCTTCAGCAATGGAACCCTCAGGTTTAGACCTGTTGCGCACATAAGATTTTAGTTTAGCTAGATAACGCTCAATGGGCCACATGCATCTCAAGTGTGCGGGTCCCCCATATTCGATTTCCTTGCACAAATGAACCAGCAAGTGAATCATTATGTCAAAGAAAGCTGATGGAAATATCATCTCAAAATGGCAAAGAATTTCAATAATTTCTTGTTCTAGCCTATTCAGGTCAGCCAAAGTAAGTACTTTGCTCCAAAGACTTCTTAGAAATGCACCAAGTCTTATCAAAGGTAGTGCAACCTCAGGTTTCAATGTTTTTTTCACTGCAAATTGTAACAAGTAGTGCAGAAGAAAATGAGCATCATGGCTCTTATACCCCCAGATTGTCCTTTCCTTCGTGTGAACATATCGACTGATATTAGCTGCACAGCCGTATGGCAGTTTAGCCTTCTCCAATACTGAACAGAATATTTCCTTCTCTCGGTTCGTCATGTCAAAAATAGCAGCCCTAATCTCACGGTATTTTCCATCACTTGATATAACAGGATGAAGGACCTTCCTGATCCCCATTTCTTGTAAATCCAAACGAGCATTCAGATGGTCTTTGGTCTTACCGCCAATACTCAACAAAGTACCAAGTATATTGTCACATACATTTTTCTCGATATGCATACAATCAAGGTTGTGTCGCAATAAATTGTGACTCCAATATGGTAAATTGAAAAATATTGACTTTTTTTTGAAAGGGGAATCCCTTTTACGCTTCACACCCCGTTTGCTCGTTTTCTTGCTTTTGTCCTTTCCAAATTCATTTTCATAGCCGGACAATAAATCAAGTATATCTGTTCCGCTTAAAGTGGGTGGAACCTGTCCCATTTCAACTTCACCATTGAACCTTCTCTTATCGAACCTCCACTTGTGCTCCGGACATAGAAATTTTCTATGGTTCATGTAGCACATTTTTTTACTATGTTTCAAGTACATTGAAGATGTCTCGTAATGGCATGTGGGACAGGCCAATTTACCCTTTGTGCTCCAACCGGATAGCATTGCATATCCCGGAAAATCGCTAATGGTCCACAACACACTTGCACGTAGCCTAAAATTTTGATTAGACAAGGCATCGTAAGTTTCTATACCTACATCCCATAATTCTTTCAACTCTTCAATTAAAGGCTGCATAAATACATCAATGTTGTTGTTTGGAGATTCTGGACCGGGGATGATTGTTGAAAGAATCAAATTTTCAGGCTTCATGCATAGCCAAGGTGGCAGGTTGTAGTTAACCAATACAATAGGCCATGTTGAGTGAGTTGTAGACATAGTACGGAAAGGACTAAATCCATCTGAGGCCAAACCAAGTCTGATATTTCTCTTTTCTATTGAAAAATCAGGATACCTAGCATCCATAGCCTTCCATGCCTCGGCATCTGCTGGATGTCTAAGCTTTCCGTCAATTTTTCGTCCCACAGCATGCCATAACATAAGTTCAGAATACTCCTTCGACAGAAACAACCTTTGCAGCCTTGGTTTTAGCGGAAAATAACGCATAACTTTTGCTGGAACCTTGCGAATTACCTGCTCTCGATCATCATCACTGTTACCTTTCCTTTCCACTACTTCCCATCTCGAAACACCACAAGTTTTACAAACATCTTCATCTTTGTTTTCTGCCCAATATAGCATGCAATCGTTTGGACATGCGTGTATTTTTTGGTAATCTAGACCTAAATCTCTAATGATATTTTTTGCGGCATTAAAAGATAAAGGTATGTGGGGCCTGTGGAAAAGCCTCTCTTATTAACTCTAGTAGATCCCCGAATGCAGCCTCCGTAATCCCATGTATACATTTTAAAGAATAAAGCCTAAGGATAAAACTTAATCGCGAAAACTTCGAACAACCAGGATATAATGGTTGTTTCCCGTCTTCAATATGGCGATCAAATTTACTATTCTTGGCATTTGGTACTTCAGTGTGCTCAGTGTGCTCAGCTTCACCATTCTGCATTCCATGGGTACGTTGCAACATGTCACCTAGAGTATCTCCAAAGTCTATACCAGCCTCACAATCCATATCTTCATCGCTCCTATGTCGAGAAACCTCGCACATCCATTCCATGTACAATGGAGATGGACCATTGTAGATGAGATGGTCGTATACTACATGTTGACGATACCACTTGTCATTTTTACATTTCTTGCAAGGACACGTTATTTCATCACCTACGGCGAATCTAGAAACTGCATTTTTTATAAAAGCCTTTACCCCTCTAATATAGCCGTCACTAAACTTTGGAAGTTTTATCCACGTGTTTTCCTCGTTGTCCATCACTACATTTATCAAACACGACTCTATTAATATAAAAAGAGTAGTCGAGGTGTTTATTTCAGCCAACCTAAGTAAATAACTACCTATTAATAACTAACTAATTATAAAAATAATTATGAGATTTATATACATGAGCTTAAACCTAACTACTAAACAACAGAGGGTTTTTTTAACTGTTAGTTATGACAGAGATACGAAAGAGACTAAGACAGCGAGACACATCGCGACAAAAGTCATACATAAATCACAAATTAAAATTTGACCAAAATATCACAGATTTAGGCATAAATCAACATAAATATGTAATCAGAATAAATAACAAATTCCATGTAAAAGGCATAAAAAACATCAAAACAGGCCAAGCATCATCAAATTTATTATCAACAGGGAAACTGCATTTGGGCAATCAACACAAAATCTTTTTTGTTGTCATAATACATGTAATTAGCATTGTAGTTACCTAAGTATAACACAGACAGCAACTAAAATCCAGATTATCACAGATTATATTAGAAGAACAACACATAGGTTCTCTTCAAGGAAGTTAAATTCTTATGGCTAAAAGTAACCAAGAAAACAACTATTTGAGTCATTCTAAAGATTTTAGCTAGTAGCCAAGCTTAACAAATGATAGCAAAATGGTGTATGACAATTGTTGCGAACAAAGTCTAACCAAGAAAACAAATTATAGGCATTTGACTCGTACCAAGCTCAACCACCAAAATAGTTGGGTAAGTAAAACATAACTAAATAACCAGAAAACAAATTGACTCGTACTACAAAGTTAATTGATTATATAGATTTTGCGCATATACAGAAAAATAGAGACCAAGGGGTAGAGAGATGGATAACGAGACAGAGAGATGGAGAGAGAGACACAAAGAGAGAGACAAAGAGATACAAAGAGAGAGACAGAAAGAGGGGGGGGGAGAGAGAGAGAGAGAGAGAGAGGGAGAGTGGGAGAGAGAAAATTGAAGCAAGCAACACAGATTATACATAAATCGAAGCATATAAAGTAAGATAAAGTAAGATCTATACCTTAATTGAACAAAGCTCGAACCCTAATTGAAATCTTCAACCAAACCTCGACTGACCAGCTCGAACCCTAATTGAATCGTAAAACCAAGCTTCGCTTGACTAGCTCGAACCCTAATTGAACCCTAATTGAACTGCTATTGCGGCTGAGTTTACATTTTGAGAGAGAGAGAATGAAGAAAGAACTGAGAGAGAGAGAGAATGAAGAATGAAGCGGCTGTGTCTTTACTTTCCCCCCTTTCCAATTTTTCATTTTGCCGCTCGTGTCTCCTTTTTTTTTGCTAAGTTTGCCGCTCGTGTTTTGCCACTCAGCACAGTATTTACTTTCTTTTTTTAATTTTGTAAATATTATCAATTTATTTTAATTTCTTGAAATTAAAATATAATGTTAAATTTATTATTTTCATAATTTTGTAATAATTCACAATTTATACATAACTTAGTTTTCCTTATACATAATTTATTAAATTTTTTAATGAATTTAGGTTAAATTTAATAATTTTTTGATATTATTTTATTTAAAAACCTTTTTATTTGAAATTTATAAACAAAAGGTAATATTTATGAAAAATCAATAATTTAATTATTTGATGGAATATTACGTTTTAAAATGATAATTTCAACAATTTTGTCAAAATTAATTATTTTCTAAATTCAAATAATTATTAAATCATTAATTTTAAATAACATAAAAATTTTGTTTATGAATACCCTATGGTAACACATCACATGGTGTTACCCACTGTTAACACCTTTATAGCTATAGTAACATACTTTTGAGGATTTGGTAACACCACAATCACAAGGTTGCGATAGCTCAAAAATGTCATACCTATGGTAACATCCTTAGTGGTAACACCCATGCGCAAAAGTTGTAATAGGTCATCTATGGCGTAGTGGATTCACCATAAATCCCAAAAAATTCCCAGATTCAACCCCAAATACACATTTCTGAGGATTGAGCTTCATTTTGTACTTCCTCAATATCTGAAACGTTTCATCCAGGTGAACTATGTGATCCTCTGCCCGTTTAGATTTTACAAGCATATCATCTACATAAACCTCCATCGTCTTCCCAATCTGCTCTTTGAACATCATGTTGACCAGTCTTTGGTACGTAGCTCCTGCATTAATCAAACCAAAGGGCATTCCTATATAACAGTACAACCCCCTATCCGTGATAAAAGAGGTGTCCTCCTGATCCGGTTCATACATAGGGATCTGATTGTACCCCGAATAAGCATCCATAAAACTGAGAAGAGCATGCCCAGATGTGGCATCTACCATTTGATCTATTCTAGGCAAAGGGAAGTTATCCTTTGGGCACGCTTTGTTCAAATCTGTGAAGTCTATGCATACTCTCCACTTTCCATTAGGCTTCTTTACTAGAACAGGGTTTGCCAGCCAGTTAGGATAGAAAGACTCTTTTACCAGGCCGACTTGCATAAGTCGATCAACCTCTTCTTTCAAAGCTATTGCTCTTTCTCCACTAATTGGACGCCTCTTTTTCCTGAAGCCTTTTTTCCGTAGGGGGTCAATGTTAAGATGATGACACATAACGTCTGGATCAATGCCTACCATGTCAGCGTGACTCCAATCGAAAACATCTAAGTTTTTCTTCAAGAACTCAATCAACCTCGACCTTAAGCTAGACTCGAGCCTGGCCCCTATCTGAAGTATCTAGGGAGGGTCTACTTCCTCCATTAGGATTGAGAGGGTATCCTCTGTTGGCGCTATCTTTTTGTCACTTTCTGGTAGACGCGGGTCTAGATCAAACTCAACGTCTGTTATGCCACTAGCTTCTCCTACCTCTTGCACAGACACTACCTCATCCTTCCTAGATAGCTGAGAAGACAATGCTTCCGATAATTCTGCAGGGAATTCTATCAAAGGTTCTAAGCCATCTTCCATGATCATTTTACCTTTCTTTGCCCGCAAACTACGCTGATCTGCTTCATCGTCACTGACATCTTCTACAATTCCCTCATAAAAAGGGTTTGGTGGGGGAGCTTCAATCATTAGCACCCCATGCTTCTGGTTCAAAGGAGTCTCGTCTTCTTGCAAAACCTCTTTTGCCTTCAACAAGTCAGCAGTTTCATCCACAGGTGGTGGGGCTTCCAGAAAGAAAATTGGAATTCCATCTCTTGCTAAAGCTTCATAGTCTTGAAGCATTTCTTCCTCCGGGAACTCGATTGAATAAACCATATTAGTGCTAGCGTTCGGGGGTTTGAAAGATGCTTGGGTTTCTTGCGTATCTTCTTGATCAAAGTTAGCCATATCGGAGTCCTCCCCTACTCCCTTACTTCTTTTGCAGGATGATCTGATCATTCTACTGTAGCAGTCACGAGAATCGTATTGGCATCCCTTAATGCAACCTACACCATTTGGAGTTGGGAACTTCATGGACAGATGATAAATTGAGGTGACGATCCGCATTTCCTTTAGGACTGGTCGCCCTAACAAGGCATTATAGTGCGTTGGCTGATCGACAACCAAGAAATCGAAGACTTGTGTGGCTGAGAGAGGACCTTCCCCTAGGGTAAGTGGTAGCCTGATTGTTCCTTTAACTCGAACGGAGTCCCCCGTAAAGCCATAGATATGAGTTGTTCCTTGAATCAGCTCTTTATCTAGCAATCCCATCTTCTTATACGTCCCATAGTAGAGAATGTTTACTGAACTCCCTGTATCAATGAACACACGATGGACATTCCTAGATCCAATTCGAACATTAACCACCAGAGCATCACTGTGAGGATGATGCACCCACCTAGCATCTTCTTCAGAGAAAATTATTTGAATGTCTTCTCCCTTAAATAACTTGGGAGGTCTTTCTGATAGATGGTTGACATTGGTCAGAGGCGGATGTTGAGCTTCCCGAACGTATCTCTCCATTGCATTTCTCCCGTTTCCCCTAATGTGAGGTCCTCCAAAGATAGTGTGTATGCTTTCCTCTCTTACGAACACAGGCTTCTCAAGTTCTTTTCCTTCCGTAGAGCCTTCAATAACCTCGATTACTTTACCTGGAGCCTCTTCTTTGTATTTCTTTACTTCCTTGACTACCCAGTCAGTAAGCTTTCCTTCCTTTATTAACTTCTTAATTTCTTCTTTCAGTTGTCTGCAAGCATAGGTGTGGTGTCCATGAGACTCATGATATGCACAGTGCCTGCCTTTATCTTTCGTAGCAGCTCTTGACAATGGTGCGGGCTTTTTATATAGGCCTTGACTCTTGGTAATCTCATAGATATAATCAATAGACGCCGTGAGAGGAGTGTAATACTTGCGGGGCACAGTCTGATTTTCCCGCCGATTTGGAGGCGGAGGTGGACAACTTGGGGGGCTAGGTGATCGAGACCTGATGAACCTATCCTTTCCGTTGTTCCCCTTTGGACTAAGGGACTTTGAGCGGGTTGGCCCGCTATCCTCAACTAGATTCACATCTCCTCTCCCGTTCTTTTTTTCTGTTTTGGGGCTAGGACATCTTTCTTTCCGTTTATTTCGTCGAGGTGCATCTCCATAATCACTCCTTTTCAAAGCCTCTTCCTCTCGTTTAAAAGGTTCTGCTTATAAGTACAAGGCTGCCAACGTTGAAGGTTCTTCTCTTTGCAGATTTTTCCAAAAGTCAGTTCCCACACGAACCCCAGCAATCAAAAAGTTCTTTATGGTTTCCTCGGATGCCCCTCGAACAGTAGGAACCTCTGCATTGAAACGTTTGAAGTATTCTTGGAGAGCCTCTCCATCTCGTTGTTTGATGTTAGATAGAGTTGTAACAAGTGGAGCATAATGAATTGAAGACTGAAATTGGATTAAAAACATCTTACGCATTTGTTCCCAGGATGTGATTGATGCATGTCCTAGCTTTTGAAACCATTGGTGAGCATTTCCTCTCAATGTTGAGGCAAGAAGTCTACACTTCGTTAAGTCCTCCACTTGATAGAGTTCCATCTCTGTATTGAACCTACCTATATACTCTGCGGGGTCTGTGCTTCCATTAAAGCGAAGATCTCATGTACCTCTGAATGCCAGTGGAAGAGGAGCCTCTCGTACAGCAGCAGAAAAAGGAGAAGGTGCTGCATCAGGTATCGCCCCTCCCTGACCTTCTGACTGAGCAATATAAGCCTTTGTAATGCATTCACATTGATACCTTCCAAGCCTGGGATTGTTTGAGTTCTACCTCCTAGTTCCGCATGAGGTGTAGGTTCCCGTTGCAAGAGACTGGGCATTGGTAAGTAAGGGTTTTGTCCTTGCTGAGGTATAGATCTTTGGGGTGTAGGTTCCCTCTGATGATAGGTTGGTTCTCGGGGTGTAGGTTCCCTCTGATGTCGCGGGTCACTACCATGATTAACGTGACGTCCGCCTTGGTTGTGCTGAGAAAAAATTATATCTCTGTCTTCCATTCTTTCATACGAAGGAGCGCGCTCACCTACTCTCCTTTGATTTAAAGCTTGATCTTCCAGGGGGCGAGGTCACCTGGAATCCTGGGTTCCCTGATTCGCACGTCCGTCCCTATAGATAGTTTGAATCGGATCTATTATCATAACATCGTCATCAGATTGGGAATTCCTAGGACGATCTCTCACTTGATTGTCTGTCCTCACCCACGGTGGGGAGTGCCGCCCTCCTCCATATCTCGCTCGAAAGATCTCTATTCTTCTACGTGGGTCATCAGGTGAAACCGGTCTAGAACGTCGTCCATACGGTTCGATTCTTAGTTCACCCGGATCTTGACTTCTTGGAGTAGGAGGTCTTGAGGGGTTTCTGGGACGATCAGGGGGGAACTCCACGTACGGGGTGAGATTATCTTCATAGGTCAACTCCTTTGGGGTCACAGCTTGAAATCTTCGGTTCTGACGGGTTTCCTCAACTGTGCGGATTTCTCTCTCGGGAGGAGTATCCTTCCTTGAAGATCGTCTACGGTCGGTGATAGGTTTTTTCCGGGGCGATGAAGCCTTCTAGCTGTATACTGATGTCGGCTGTTGGTACGTGGGGGACGCCTGTCCCTAACAGAGGTACGTCGTCTATCTGGGCTTCGACGGGCCTGCTCAGGTAACGTTCTTTCTCTTTCAAGTGAATCCATACGTTCTGCCATTCTATTCACCGTGTTTCCCATGTGAGAAATTTGACTCAACAGCTCGGTATTTCTCATCAAGACAGGAGGATCCCCTCCAAGGCGAGGAGTCGGGTTTGTCTAGTTTGGTGTGGAAGCCTCTCTCTGATTCGATGGCCGTGGTGGTGGTGGAGGTAGATCTGTTGTATGGATCTCAACCTCTCTTGCGTTGTTGCCTACATTAGCTGGTTCTTCGGTATGATGCGACATCCTTCCTCCAGAGATGTCAGAAACCCCTCCTTCTAGCGCCAATTGTTAACGGAGGAATTTGGTGATAACCAATTCGGGGAGGGTTGCTGGAATTGTGGTAAAGACCGATGATATGTAACGTTGGTTGAAAAGGTTAGGGTTTATGATTTGGGGATGGCTGAGATTGTATGTGAGAATAGGTCGCAATTGAGATTGAATATTGAATTCTCTCTTGTTTGCAAGTTTGCATCGTACCATACAATGTGCCTACGTACCCTATTTATAGGGATCAAGCCAAACGTAGTTCTTGGGGAACAAGTAACCCATGGGCCGAGTTTCCTTCTTTAACAACGAAAAGACCGGGATCACCACCTTTGATATGTCATGATGAGTTGTCATGGTCTTGATGTGATCTCGGGATAAGATAAGATAATGATTGATCCGAGATTATCGGGGTCAATATTTATCTAATAAAGGATAGCGAAAGACCAGCTCTATGCATATCAAAGAGGGAAATATCCTTCAACTTTCCTAGTAAGTAAGGTTCACCGACCTAGATGGTTTTTAACTAATATAATTTAAATATTTTATTTACTTTAAGTAAAACTCTTCACCCTTCTAGACGAAATTGTCTTCAAACCCCTTTTTTGGGCGAAGTTATTTTCATGCCTGAGGAGGACGAGATTACCTAGGACGAGATTGCCTAGGGCGAGTTTACTCTGAGGCGAGGTCTCCGTAGGGCGAGGTTGGCTAGCAAGTATCAATTGAAACCTTCACCTGGATAGTGGGCGAGAATATATACTGAACGAGGATGATTGGATTAGGCCCAGATCATATGTAATCCTCGCCCCATCTAAAATAAAATTGGTAAATAAGTGGATCAAGCCCATCAAAGATTTTTAATATCTCAAAGGCTCACTAACCCAAGTCTCCTTTTCTCAACATAAAGGAGGGCGAGGCCACCTTAAAAGACAAGGTCGTCATTTTGGCAATAACAGTCTGTACTTTCAGAACCTTCATTTTGGAGTGTCGTCATATATATTAGCTGGGATAGTGATGTCACAATTGAATTTTCGTTTACTAATTATCAATTTGTGTTTGGGATATGGAACATCTAGTTGTACAAGAAAGAAACTCATAGTTTTCCTAATTTTTGGTAGATTGTTATCAAGAGAGTAGATAACGAACAACGTTGACAGACGACAATGCAAAAATCAGGAAAAGAAAATTCGTTATGTTTAACCATTAAAACGTGCTTACAGATACATACTAAGCTGCCCCTCGACAAGTATAGTATTTCAGCCGCCTGCATCTTTTTTCCAGGGCGTAACAATAGCCGCCCCAACATTTCGGTCGATTTTCTTTGATAATCTTGTCTGAGTCGCAACGTTGGATGAAAATAAGTTTGTCGAAAATGAAATGCCAAATTTCAGAGTTGTAATATCTGACAAGTACAAACTATCCTGTTCACCAATCATCTGTCTCTGAATGAGTCAATACTTTCAGTTAGTAGTTGAAAACCTGCCCCCTGACGGCTGTTTGTGTGATGTTCATTTGTATATATGCAAAAATACTTTCTTATGTTCAAAAGGGTGCCAACTTTTAAGCAGGGGTGATAATTTAATTTCTTTTTTTGTCCGACTACGTGACTAAAATAGTGATTAGTTAATAATTTACAAAATTATTCCTCAGTTCCTTGCTCTAGTCCTGATTTTGCAATACAGTGATGTCTAAAATTTCTGCAACCACTTGCATGGACATGGAATTTCAGGGCTATATAAAGTATAAACCCTACATTGTCCCTCTCCATAGTCTCATTCCAGTACTACAACACACTCATCCATAAACCTCTCAATCTATATCATCACCAGAACTAATATCGAAACACCTTGCAAAATAATTAAACATGGTACTACACACTCTGTTTGCACTCTTTGTAGCTGCTATTCTGTTGCTTGGTAAGTTTCTAGCTAGACCTTTGTATAATTTATTTACGTCTATTGTTTTTGATGGATTATTCAAATTCTTGTGTTTTCGAAAATGATTGAAATGAGAGTTCTAATAAATTTTAATGACCTCAATAATCTGAATTTCAGGTGGTGAATCGGCTACATTCATAATCAGAAACAATTGTCCATACACAATCTGGCCAGCTGCACTAACCGGTGCTGGATCACAACCATCAACCACAGGATTCGAACTCCAGTCACAAGCCTCTCACAATATCGACATTCCACCTCCATGGTCAGGAAGAATTTGGGCTAGAACATTCTGTACCGACGTTTGCCTAACAGGGGAGTGTGGGAAAGGAGGCAAGGACTTTTAAATGGTGACGGAGGCAAGGACTTTTACGACGTAAGCAATGTCGATGGTTTCAACTTACCTGTTAGTATCGTACCCGAAGCCTCATGTCCAACAACAAGCTGTGGAGTTGACATAAATGCAGAGTGCCCTGCAGAGCTGGCTGTCCGGAACCAAAATGGTCATGCAATCGGATGCAAGAGTGCTTGTACCGCGTTCAATACACCTCAAGATTGCTGCACCGGTGAATATAATAGTCCCACTATATGCCAACATTCGAAGTACTCAAACTTCTTTGAGCAAAAGTGTCCACAGGCTTATAGTTATGCTTATGATGATAAGACTAGCACCTTTACTTGCCCTACTGGACCTAATTACAAAGTCACATTCTGTCCTTGAAGACTTGTCAATAGAAATTGACATAAATAGTATGGCCTAAATGCTAAATTGCTCGCATTTTAATTTCTTTGCATGGAATAAGTAGATATATATAATCTACAATAATAAGGTCATGTACTAGGATGTCTGTTTTGCTTCTTCTTCATTTATCCAAGATCAATAATTTCTTATATATATACATCACTTTTTAAATTTTATATTGGAGCTGGAGTTTCGTATGTACTGTCTTTTTTAAGTGTGATAAAGATATATGCATTTTGATTTTAAAATCTGTGACATATTATAATCATAGGTATTCCTTGCGCATAGAGCCACCAACAGTCCGATACTATAAAGTTCCAAAATTTTAAAAAATTTATGCATATGCAGCTTATATATACGATAAAATTTTCTTAAATTGATTTTGACTAAAGCCTCCTAAATTTTGGCGTGCGTGAGTACGATCTCTGTAACGTTCACTAAAATTTCTAACTATATATGCCAATGATTGATTAATTGGTGGAATTCTAATTATGTCATTGTCATCTTTGAATTGTTTATTTTGCTTTCAATAGAGTAGTAATCAGATAATTAACATTTTAAATTAAACTAGCATAATACCCGAGGCACGAGCCATTCCCTAGTATTATACCAAAATACATATTATTTTTAATATAAATGATTTGAATGAAATAATTTCTAGAAAATTTTGTTACATGTACTTATAACCCCAATGAAACTCAAGGTAAGATTACACGCCGACCAACATCTAGCAATTACATAACAATGCATGAGGCTATCAATAATATTGTTATAAAGATCTGACCTACTTAAAGACCAATTTTTTTCAACCCAGAGTAACCTGGTGTGATTTACAGAGCATAAGCGTCAACCACACATGTAGAAATAATCTGTCCCCAAACAATAAAGCATGTCCTTCAACAATGCGGTAGTGTGTCCTAACTATATAAAATTCACGAATACTAATTATATTATTCCTCCGGTGTTGTGAACTTTCCACATCACGGTGTTTGACATAAATTGACATAAATTCGTTTATTTTTGCGGCTGAAAAGATATATTTGAGTGTAATTATATATTTTTCGTTCATACATGTTTTTTATAATATTCATGTTCTAATTTATATATAATTTGACTTACTTGTTCATATAGGCATAAAAAATAAGATTTTTTACAACGTATTGTATAGACTAACACATATAGACTGATTCTTTTAATATGTACAAATTTATGTCAGAAGTAGAAAACATCTAGTAATTTGGTTTTATAATAACTCTGAACTCTAGGTAAGAGAACATAAAGTTTAAAAATAAGAGTGTTTTTTTTTCTTTATATAGACCCAAATCTAGTTTTGGAATGAAGTTCTTTAATATTTCATTTCTTTCTTTTTCAAGGTCTAACACAGTCATAATATAAATGAGTTATACAAGGATTGAAGGATTACATGTTTTGTCCTATATCAGTTATAATTTTGATACCTCAAGAAACGTACTATTTATCAACATAATGTTGAGAAGCGGTCGAGATGTTGTTCAATCAATATGTGAAAAATTAATTATATCTTTTAAATTTTTAACAATTTAACTTACTCATAGGTATAATGTGGTTGATCGATCATAATATTTTGTGTATAAGCCTCCTATGCATTATCCTATTATCTAAAATATTTATTCTTGTTAACTTGACTATTTGAATCCAATATTTATAAAGTTTATTATCTTTAATATTTATTCCAACCGAAATTTACAAGTGCGTATTATCCGACATTATAATCGATACACACACACACACATATATATATATATATATATATATATATATATATATATATATATATATATATATATATATATGGTAAAGTTCAGTGGAGACCTTGTTTTAAGTGGAGACCCGGAGACCAAATATAGACCGTTAGATTTGCTTAGATTCAATGGTCCAGATTTTACGCTAATTTTGTTGAAAGCAAGGGTAGTTACTGTATTTTGCTCAACAGACACAGCGGTATATATAAAAAATATAGATATGTTCGTATTTATGTCATTTGTATCTCTCCATTCAGGTCAATTTCACTACCAATGTCTTCTCATAATCATTTAACATTACATTTCTACTCTGTGATTCATTGTTCGACTCATGAAATACTTATCCTACAATATTAAAATCATTAGTCTGCAAAGAAGAACATGTGTCCTGCACATAAAGATTTGCAAAGAATGTTGATGGTCAAAGGTAAAAAAAAATTAAATTTTAACTTGTTATGCAACTATGCAAATATAGAACACTAGTATACCATCTTTCTCTACAATACAATAATTATCTTTGCAAAACATAACTGGACATACATATACGTCATGACATTCATGCCAGATGATGCGCAGAACACAATTCTATTTTCTTAAAAAAACTGCAGTACTTAAAAGGCACGCAGTATTATAGATGTTGAGAATATAATTTCATGGTAGTGTTTTTAAAAATGGGATGTTGCTAACTTATTTTTTTCTAGAGAGAGAGAAGGGTGGGTGTCATGAGCCGGGGGAGAGATAAAAAAGAAGAACAATAAGAACTTTGTGTGTGTGTGTTGTGTGCATGTGAGATGTAAATGGGATCTGTAGAGTGAATATGAACCATTAGATTATATAGAATCCAACGATAGTTAAATAGGTCTTAGAGGTCTCTAATTAAGAGGGTGTCTATAGAACATAACTCTATATATATATATATATTAACTCTTACATTTTGTCCTATTATATATTATATATGATCCTTTTTTTGAAGAATGTTTTCCTCTTTTAACTTGTATAAGATTCATTTAACTACCACTTTTGTACTATCTAATATTTTTAATAAAATATTAAAATAACTTTTTCAAACATAGTTACTGAAAGGCATATGTAAAGGCCTATTTGTAAACACCGGGGATTACACTCAACTTAAAATAAGATGTAATAAGTAAATAATAAAAATCAAATGTCACAAGAATCTCAGAAGATAATATTTGTCAAAGAATGAAGATTAAAGTCATCTACAGACTTGAAGTAATTCTACATTGAAAGAAGTTCAATTTGTTGATCAAGCCTCAGTGAAGTATTCAATCTCAGTGGATTTATTAAAGTGACAGAGATTTCAAGATGTGACAGCAATTGTGCAGGTTACAGAGTTCAAGGAAAAGGGAAAAGAAAGTGGATCACTGCTTAAAGCCAAACAGATGAATAACAGACATTTTCGTTAGTCAATCACGAACCAGACAGTACATTGAGTGTCAACGTTCTAAAAATGTTATTTCTTCATCTAATCTTTAGTGGTTCAAAAATTAATTTTGAAGACAAGGAATTATATTTTATTCTCTTATAAATAATTATTACTACTAAGTTAATTATTTATTAAATTAATTCTGTAAAGAATTAATTTAATACATAATTTACTTTGATAATTATTTAAATTAGAATAGAAATGAACTAGGAAGACTTAGTTTTTTAACTAGGAAGACTTAGAATTAAGTCTTCCCGAATGTCTTCCTAGGCTAATTACCTGTCTTCGCGATAGTCTTCCCAAGGTAAATGCTTGTCTTCCCGGTAGTCTTCCCAAGCCAATTTCAAGTCTTCCCGATTGTCTTCCATATACATTTCTGTTAAATGAATTGGCGCGTGGAGAAAAATCAAAGGCAGTTTGTTTTTAAAGACAAGTGTGTGATCATTCAAGACAATATACACAAGACAGAAAGAAAACATTACATTCTTCATTACTTCTGCCTTAACTGTTATCAACTGTTCGAGCTTCAAATATTGCCAGTGATTTAATTCTTGACTTGTTCTTAACATTTAATCCATAAGAATTGTATCACTTGTACTGCTTTGACAATCTAGCGGATCATAATCCCTAGAAATTATATCGAACTACTTTTTAGTATTCGATCCTTTTTATTACAAAAATAGATAAATTCATGTCGAATTTATTCTAGGTTTGTTTTATCAAGAACTCTGTATTCCATACACAGATTGTAACACCTTTCAAGTTTAATATAGGTTATATTTAACTTGAATATTGTTTCAGTTTATTCCGCATTTATTTGTTCTTAAATTGTTATATCTTACAAGGAACAAATTCGATTAAACGGTATAGTTTGTATTCAACCCCCCTTCTACAAACTTATCAGGACCTAACAATTGGTATCAGAGCCTTTTGATTGATATATTAATCAAAGATCCATTTTTTGTGATTTTTTTCTTAAACTCTGAAATTCTTTTTATTCATTAAAAATCTCAAAAATGTCTACAACTCAGAAAGTTGGTACAGTAAAGATTCCCATGTTCAGTAAGGAGCATTATCATATGTGGAAGAAGAAGATGCTCTTGTTTCTTCAAGTGGAAAATGTTAAATATCTTGGAGTGCTGAAAAATGGTCCGAAACTTCCTATGATTGTGGAGGAAGAGCAGATAGATAATGATGTTGTTACTAGAGCTGCTAGGATGTACCCTAAGGATCCCAAGGACTACACAGCTGATGAGAAAGAGGATGCTACCCTGGATGCCTGTTTACAGTTGATACTGGTTGATTGTCTTTGTTAGATATAATTACTGATGTTTGTTTAATCAGTGTTTAAGTAACAGGTACTGTTCAGAGTTTAGTCTGAAGTACTTATCAGAGTTTACATGGAAGCCGGTCAGAGTTTGTTAAAGTCTGACAGGGTTAAAGTCGATTTAGCTGTCGGTGCATATCATGAAGATTCTAGAAGCAATATATTCTGAAGATGGAAAGAAGCAGAATATATTGATACAGCTAAGGAGACTGGACAGAGGACTGAAGCAATTCTAATTGATTACAAATTGTATAGCTAATTTGTAGGAGTATCAATTAGAGATTGATTGTAACTGTGTACTATATAAACACAGATAGGTTATCCCTAGAAGGGATGTGATAAGTGGATTTTTAATCCACTTGGAACGCTTCATATCGGCTTAAATTGATGACTTGAACTCAAGTATGTGGTGTGTTTAATGTGTTTTCATTAAGTTTTGCAGAACCAAGAGTTGGAGGTTAATTTGATTAAAATTCGGATTTTCCGGGTAGGTTGCGCAGTCTTCACTGTTTTGGCCATATCTGGAGTTCTACAAGTCCGATTCTGACGATCTTACAGCTCACGCGAAGAGGACAACATTTTCTATAATTCTAGGCAGAAGGTTCTGCGCGGGCGCCCAGGAATTGTACTGGAATTTTGCGCGGCCGCCCAGGAAGTCAGAACCGCCAGAAATTGCCAGAATTCGATTTTAATTAGGAAAGTTTCACAAATTCGACTTCTAATCAATATGGTAATTGCTTGGGGCGGCCAGCAACTTCCAGAATCAGTTGTAAACATGGAATATGCAATTCTTATTGCATTCAAAGACGGAAATTGCCGTAATTCTATTCTAATTCAAAAATGGCAATTGCTTGGAAGAGGGACAACTTGGAGCTATAAATACACACCTTGGGGGGACATAATCAACACATCACAATACATCACAATACACCAGAGATCAGATTCAATATTGGAGCACAAGATCGAGGAGCCAAGAACGAAGAACGTGACTACGAGGAGATCTAGACATAGTTTTTTCTTGTATTCTTCAATTTTGGTGTAAGTTTTGGATGCTTCCAGATTTGTCTTCTAAACCTTTAACTCTTATTCATATTTACATCATTGATTTCTTGTTTTTCATCATGCTTTCATCAGAACCCACGATGATGAACGGTTCTATTATGAACTAATCATTGTCGTGGGATTCTAACGGATTTATTTATGGATTTTAGTAGTTAATTGTTTTAAAGATGTGTGTGTGATGGCTAATTGATATCCTAGTTTGGTTGTGCTTATTCTTCTTGGATGCGTAGCTAACATCTAAGATTGTTTGTTAATCTCTATTGAATGCGAAAGTGGATATAGTGGTTTAGAACTTGCCATGCTAGCATAGGTTTATGTATGTTTGTCATGCATGATTCGTAGGTGATTTTAACCATCTTACCTGCCCTATGTAATCTGAATGGATAACTTGCTCGTTAAACCGTTATGTTTTCAAATCTTATAGACATATAGGGTCTAAGCATAATTGGTGTCTGCTTAACTTCTATCTATTTTGTGGATGTTTAAGTGGTTTGGTATACGTATACTGAAAGGTAGCGTGTACTGATTTCGTGTTATCCGATTAGTTTTCACAACCGTCACATGCATTGATTAAAGATAAAAGACTCTGAATGAAGTACTTAATGAAGTTAGGATCCCATGTTTTATTCTTATATACATAAATCGATTTTAATCCTCTTAGTTAGTTAATTCTTAGTTTAATAATTTGTTTTCTAGTTAATTTTAGATAATCAAACCCAAATTGTTAATTGTCTTAGTAGTGGATAAAAATCATACATTGTTGCATAGGTACATTAATTGAATTGAACACCTCATTAGATCTCTGTGGGAACGAACTTGACTTATTCGTATATTACTTGTGACCACGTGCGCTTGCGTGATTTTGTGCTAACAGGATGCGATAATTGAAAACATTATTCTTGTAACCTAGAAGCTCTTTGTGATTCATTAACATCATAAAGAGAGAAGCTGTTAATATAACTACAGTTTGTTGATTTACAAACTTGTGTTCTTGATTGTTATTCTCATACATACTTGATTATATTGTGTATTCGGCCTAACAATTGGTATCAGAGCTAAGGCTGTTTAATATATACAGTTTTACGATTCAAACACAGTAATAATCATGTCTGAAGAAAATCAAGCTCCTCCCAAGGTTGAACAGGTTAAACCTAATTCTGTGAGTCGGTATGAATCAATCAGGGTTCCAATTCTCAGGCCAGTGGAGTATCCAATTTGGAAGGTGAAGATGACCATGTTTCTGGAGGCTACAGATCCAGAATATCTTGACAGAATTTATGATGGTCCTCATATGCCGACTAAATTGTCTCCTGTTGTTGATGGTCAAGAACAAAAGACTGTTCCAAAGGAAAAGAAAGATATGACTCCTGAGGACATCTCATCAATTGCAAAAGATTCAAAGGTTAGACATCTTCTCCACAGTGCTTTAGATAATGTTATGTCTAACAGAGTAATTGGTTGCAAAACTGCAAAAGAAATCTGGGATGCTTTGGAAGTCAGGTGTCAAGGAACCACTGCTATAAAGAAGAACAGGAAAACAATACTCACTCAGGAGTATGAGCACTTTGATTCAAGAGCCAATGAAACCTTGACTGAGACATATGACAGATTCTGTAAACTGCTGAATGATTTATCTCTAGTTGATAAAGAATATGATCTTGAAGAATCAAATCTCAAATTTCTCTTATCTTTACCTGAAAGATGGGATTTGAAGACAACAACTATAAGAGATAATTACGAACTTGCTGAAACTGAACTTGATGAGATTTATGGGTTACTGAAAACTCATGAATTGGAAATAGAACAAAGAAACAGAAGATCAAGCAAGAAGACAAAATCTGTTGCTCTCAAAGTTGAGGAGAAGCCCATCAAGAAGGAATCATCAAGGAAGAAAGCCAAGGGAAAGGCTTTAGTCATTAAATCTGAAAGTGAGTCATCAAACTCTGATGATGACTCAAACTCTGATGAAGCTTCTGACTCTGATGATGAAGAACAGATGATGCAAATGGCTACATTGATGGTGAAAACCTTCAAGAAGATGGGATTCAAGAACTTCAAGAAAGGAAAGAGATTCTCAAGGAAAGATTCAAACTCTGAAAGGAAAAGTTTTAGAAAGTCTGATGGAAGGGAGATCAAGTCTGAAAAGAAGGATAAATCTGAAATCCAGTGCTACAAGTGTAAGGAGATGGGTCACTATGCCCCGGAGTGCAAGAAAGGAAAATCTGAGAAAGCACTCATCTCTAAAGGCAAAGACTGGGCAGATACTTCAGACTCTGATGATGGAATAAATTATGCTCTTATGGCAACTGTCAAAGATGAGACTGAATCATCTGAAAATAAGGTACCCCTAACTACTTATGCTTATGATACTGATAATATATCTGAGTTAAGAGTATATCTGAAAAGCGTACATGTTAGTTATAGGGATCAGACTTTAGAGAATGAGAGAATTAAATCTGAGAATTTTAGCCTTAAAGATAGAAACAAGTTTCTTGAAGGAGAACTTGAAAATATGAAGCAGATTCAAAAAGAAAGAGATGATGTTGTTTATGTTGAACAGGAGTTGCTCAAAAGATATAGGCACCTAGAATCTGATCTAGAAAAAGAAAGAAAAATAATCAAGACTTGGACAAACTCTGGAAGAGACACTCATCAAGTGTTTCAAACAGATTCTGTAGGTTTAGGTTATTGTGAAAATGATGAACTTAGGTTTAAAGACAAGGTTAAGGTTAAACCACAACTTAAACCTGTGAAATTTGTTCCAGAGTCCAATAAGTTAAAATCTGTTGTAGTTAGAGAAGCTGATATGAAATCAGATGAAACCTGTGAAAGACAGGAAAATATTATAACAGAAAATCTAATGGAAGTAGAAGCTGTTAGAAAACCAATAAAAGTCTGTGAAAAACAGGTTAATGTTGGTTTAATGACAGGAAAACAGTTCAATCATAAGCTCAAAGAGGTAAAATCTGCCATGAAACCAAAAGGGTCCAAGAAGAATAGGAATGGAAAGATAGGCATAAATAAAAGAAATAATCATTTGCCTACTGCTGCTGCTCCAAGGAAAACATGTTATAATTGTGGTAGTACTAACCATCTTGCTAGATTTTGCAATAAGAACAAAGATATTAATTCTTTACCTTCTACTTCAGGAGTAAAGAATGATTATGTAAGGGTTAAACCACAGACTTTATGCACACACTGTGGGAGCACTTGGCATTCTATTTATACTTGTAAGAGTTATCATGCTATTTATCACAACTATTATGAGCCAAAACCCAACTTGAAGTGGGTTAGGGCAAACTCTGCAAGTGTAAAGTCTGACAATGTTAGTTTAAACTCTGTTGATAGTGATTCTGCTGCAAAAGCTAACACTGTTAAGAAAGACAAAGGATCCAAGCAAGTCTGGGTCCTTAAAACTAACTCTGTGTAAATTGGTTGTGATTGCAGGGCATAAAAGAGAGCACCCTTATCTTGGACAGTGGATGCTCAGGACACATGACTGGAAATAAAGCCCTGCTATCAGATTTTGAGGAGAAAGCTGGCCCAAAGGTATCCTATGGAGATGGCAACATAGGACTTACTCTGGGATATGGCAATATAAATCTTGGAAGTGTCATCATAACAGATGTAGCTCTAGTCTCAGGACTCAAGCATAATCTGCTATCTGTGAGTCAAATCTGTGATAGAGGAAACCATGTAGATTTTCATACTGAACACTGTGAAGTTATCAGTAAATCTACTGGAAAAGTTGTTCTAGTTGGACACAGGCACAACAACATTTATGAAGCAAGTTTGGTAACAAACTCTGAAGGAAAAACAGTGTGTCTGACTGCAAGAATGTCAAATGAAGAGAGTTGGAACTGGCATAAGAAGCTCTCTCATCTCAATTTGAACAACATCAATGAGCTAATAAGAAAGGATCTTGTAAGGG
This sequence comes from Heracleum sosnowskyi, assembly GCA_030848705.1. NCBI lineage: Eukaryota > Viridiplantae > Streptophyta > Magnoliopsida > Apiales > Apiaceae > Heracleum > Heracleum sosnowskyi. Next base: position 20,942,375 of record CM061237.1, read on the forward strand.
GACTTCCAAAATCAATACTCAATCTAGATGGTCTCTGTGATTCTTGTCAAAAGGCCAAGCAAAGGAAGTCATCTTTCAAGAGCAAATCTGAATCTTCAGTAGTGGAACCTTATCATCTTCTACATGTGGATCTCTTTGGACCAGTGAATGTGATGTCTATGGGCAGAAAGAAATATGCTCTAGTAATTGTTGATGAATATACTAGATATACATGGGTGTATTTCTTATCAAAGAAGGATGAAACTGCTCAAACTCTGATGGATCATGTAAATCTACTGGACAAAGGATCACAGTACAAAGTCAAAATAATAAGGACTGATAATGGAACTGAATTCAGAAACTCAATAGTGGAAGCTTTCTGCAAGGAAAGAGGAGTGAAACAAGAATTTTCTGCACCTGGCACACCACAACAGAATGGTGTAGTTGAAAGAAAGAACAGAACTCTAATCGAAGCTGCCAGAACTATGCTTGATAAAGCAAAATTACCAACTTATTTCTGGGCAGAAGCTGTTCAAACTGCTTGTTTTACTCAAAATGCTACACTGATTAACAAGCATGGGAAAACACCATATGAGATGGTGAAAAATAAGAAGCCAAATTTGAAATATTTTCATATATTTGGATGCAAATGCTTTGTGTTGAAGACTCATCCTGAACAGTTGACCAAGTTCGAGTTAAAAGCCGATGAAGGAATCTTTGTTGGCTATCCCATTATCAACAAAAGCATTCAGAGTTTACAATCTGAGAACTAAAGTGATCATGGAATCCATACATGTGTCATTTGATGACAAGAAAATAACTGGACTTGATGACTTAGATGAATATGATCAACTGCGCTTTGAAAATGAAGGTTTATTTTCTGATGATGTAAACTCTGATGAAGCGGTTCTGACAAACTCTGACGAAGCATACTCTGAACCTCTACTGGTAAATACTAGAGAAACTGAAAATTCTCAAATTGAACAAAATAGAGAACCAGTTGAGGGGGAGCGTGAAGAAGCTCAACAAGACACAGAAAATGAGTCAGTTGAGGAAACTGATTCAAACTCTGAGTCATCCAATTCAGGGGGAGCCTCAAATGCTGCAGAAAGTCAACACTTGAATCAGGAGAGCATGGATCAAGGGGGAGGATCCAATCATAATGCAAGAAACCACTTACCAACAGCAAGAAAGTGGACACAGGCACACACACCTGATCTCATAATTGGAGATCCTGATGCCAGTGTGAGAACTAGAAGTGCAACAAATAATGAGTGTCTGTATCATGCTTTCTTGTCTCAAACAGAACCAAAGAAAGTGGAAGAAGCTCTTCAAGATGCAAACTGGATAACAGCAATGCAAGAAGAGTTAAATGAATTTGAAAGAAATGAAGTCTGGACACTTGTACCTAGACCAAAGAATAGATCAATTGTAGGTACAAAGTGGGTTTTCAGAAACAAGACTGACAGTGAAGGTGTGATTACAAGAAACAAGGCTAGACTTGTGGCTAAAGGTTATTCACAACAGGAAGGAATTGATTATGATGAAACCTTTGCTCCAGTTGCAAGATTGGAAGCCATAAGAATTTTTCTGGCCTATGCTGCACAAAAGAAGTTTAAAGTCTTTCAGATGGATGTAAAAAGTGTTTTTCTCAATGAGAAGCTTGAAGAAGAAGTGTTTGTTGAACAACCACCAGGATTTGTGGATCCCAAGCATCCAGATTATGTCTACAGGCTTGACAAGGCATTATATGGACTAAAGCAAGCATCAAGAGCATGGTATGAAACTCTTGCTCAATTTCTTTTAGAAAGTGGGTTCACAAGAGGTACAATTGATAAAACTTTGTTTTATTTCAATACTGGTGATGATTTGCTTTTAGTTCAAATTTATGTAGATGATATTATTTTTGGATCTACTAATGACAAACTTTGTAAGAAGTTTGCAAAGCTTATGCAGTCCAGGTACCAAATGAGCATGATGGGAGAGCTTAGTTACTTTCTAGGCTTACAGGTCAAGCAAACAGATGATGGAATTTTTATCAATCAAGCAAAGTATACCAGAAATCTTCTAAAGAAATTTGGTATGCTTGATAGTTCATCTGCTTCAACTCCCATGGCTACTGCAACAAAGCTAGACAAAGACACAGGTGCTACAGTGGATATGACAACCTATAGAGGCATGATAGGGTCTCTTCTGTATCTCACAGCAAGTAGACCTGATATCATGTATGCCACATGTCTTTGTGCAAGATTTCAAGCAGATCCCAGAGAGCCTCATCTAACAGCTGTAAAAAGGATTTTCAAATATCTCAAAGGAACCATAACCTTGGGTTTGTGGTATCCTAGAGAATCAGAGTTTAAGCTAATTGGTTACTCTGATGCAGATTTTGCAGGCTGTAAGATAGACAGAAAAAGTACAAGTGGAAGCTGTCAATTCTTAGGTAACAGATTGGTTTCTTGGTATAGCAAGAAACAGAAGTCAATTTCCACATCCACTGCAGAAGCAGAGTATATAGCTGCTGGTAGCTGTTGTGCACAAATTTTATGGATGAAGAATCAGTTGCTGGATTATGGGTTAAGGTACTCTAAAATACCTATTTACTGTGATAACCAAAGTGCTATTGCTATGACAGGTAACCCAGTACAGCACTCCATGACCAAGCACATCAGCATAAGGTATCATTTTATCAGGGAACATGTGGAAGAAGGAGATATTGAGCTTCATTTTGTGTCTACAGACCAACAACTTGCAGATATCTTCACCAAACCTTTGAGTGAAGCTACTTTTACAAGATTGGTAAATGAACTTGGAATGATCTCTGGTTTTGACTAGAGATACGGGTTAGACTCAAAAACTATACATTTTTTATTTTTATGCTCATGATTTCTTGCATGTATTAACTGTTATTAGTACCAGTGCCATAAACTCTGAAAGTAAACTCTGATGCTAAACTCTGTTAGTCATAAAAGTGTTGGTCATACTCTGATAGTTACAGTCTAATGCTATACTCTGATTGTAACTTTGTCTGAAACATATGGACCAATGAAAAATTTTGTATGAAGCATAATTCTCAGTAAGTAATTATGAATCCTTAAGAGTTGTATAGATTCTGATCTCAAATGTGCAGGAAGTTAACACAGCATGATACTGTCTCTGTATTTATAGCATCTCTTAGTTTATTGATCCTATACACTGAGTCTATATTAGTTGTTTGCATTTTCTCTCATAAATTACTTGCATTAACTGATGAAAAGTCTAAACTCTAATTATTAATTGTAAATAATTCACCCTCAAATCGAAAGATGCCAAAAAGAGCACAAATTCCTTTGAGATCATGTTGTGCCTAGGAAGATCCAGGAACTTATTGTATGAAATAAGGGCTAAAATCTTTGATTTTTGGTGACTAGTGCCAACCACTGATCACTGGAAAAATTAAAAAAAACAAAAATAAAAAAAAATAATAATAATAAAATAAAGGGGGTGAAGAATAAAAGATATATCCAAATGAAAGGATATCAAAATACAGAGTTTAGATATAAAAATCAGATTTTATGTTTTACATGAGAGTTTAGGCAACCAGTTTTTACTGCTTAAGTTTGTGGATTTTATGCACTTTGAGATGATCTAAATATTGATTTCGGTAAACTCTGCTATAGCACACACAATTATTCACACCTGTACAGTTTGAGAAAAGAGTTTATTGACAAAGAAGGACAAATGGTAAACACTGATGTATTGTGAGAAATACGCCGAGGTAATTTTGTTTTAATCTCTGATGATTAAAATGATTTCTTTGTTTCAGACATTTTATAATTTTGAGATTAGACATTTGTTTAGATATTCGAAAGAGTATGAGTACAAACGGTTCATATTTGAATTAAACAGAGGAGAGAGAGGTTGAGTGTTTTGAACAGTGTGAAAAGCGGTAATTATGGCTATTTTTACTGCGCGTGTGTATTGGAAGTTGTTATATACAGCTGTCAGCGTATACATGTTTGACATCTGTCCCACTCACACATTTTTCAAAGACGCCTACTGTGTGTAGTAATGATTAAAATGATTCAGTTTTAATTTTCACTGTTATTATTTAAACTTACTACACATAAACGGTTCATTCTTTTACACACTTCATCTTTTCATAAGTTTTTACTCACAAACACTGTATCAAACACCTTCACTGCATACATTCTATACTTTTCTCTGTCTTTCTTCTAAACTTTTCTAATGGCTACTACAATGTTTACTGCTTCTGGGTTAGAATTTGTTCCTAATAATTACTCAGCTCATTTGGCAAATGAGAACGCACCGGAGGCGTTTCATTTGATTCAGAGTTTCTTGTCAAACTCTGATATTGGTACTGCTCTCACCGCACCATTGAAGCTGTCTGCATCTCAAATAAGGACTTTTTGGCAGACAGGTACTTATGATAATGGAGGAGAGTCTGGGTCTCCATCCATAATCTTTGAATTTCAAGAAGAAGAGTTTATAGTTACTCCAACAACTGTTCGTGATGCTCTGGGCCTTGAGGACTTTAATGCTTTCACAATCTCTGTTGGAGATTCTGAGTTAGTTCGAATGATGAGGGAAATAGGCTACTCTGGACCACTAACAAAGCTCGGTCAGTTGAAGCGACCACTCTTGAGAAAGGAATGAAGTTTCTTTTTCGACTGCATAACAAGGGCGTTCGGGAAGAAGTGCACGAATTGGGATGCGATTCCCACTGATAGTCTGCAAATCGGGTATTCTCTTCTTTATGGAAGTAATTTTGATGTTGCTAGACTAGTTCTAAATAATATAGGTGAGAAAATGACTGAAAACAGAGGTGTAGTCTATTTTGCAAGATTTTGTCAATTGATATTCTCTGAATGTGTTTCTGAAGTAGAGATAGCTGAGAATGATGTGATTCCCTGTTTTAAATTACATAAACGCATATTCTCTGATCTAACTAATAAGGATAACAAGAAAGGGGATGTTGGTGTCTTGTTGCTACCTGAGTTTGTGCGACAATTTCAAGTAGATTCACAACAACAACAAATAGCAAATGCTGAAGCTGGACCTTCTGTGTCTCCATCACAGAGGTCAAAGAAGTCAAAGGTAAGAGCTGTTAAGTCTGATAGAGTGAATCCCTCAACTGCTGAAGCTGGGGTATCAAATACTGATGATATGCCTCAGAAGAAAAGGTTAAAGAAAAGAAGGGCCAACAGGGCAAAGTCTGATGCTGCTAATGAGGAGAGTGAAACTGATGATGAAACTCTTCATCAGAGAAAAAGGAGATTAGTAGTAGCACATCTCTTTGGTGCAGAGAATATTTCTTCAACAGTTGCTGAAACTCTTGAAGTTGAGTTACAGGAGAATGAAGCTGTCAATATGGACAGAGTTTCTATGGAGAATGTAGCTCCTGAAGTTGTTCTTCAAGAGGAGATTTTTGACACTCCTGTGCCTACTGAGGACAGAGTAAATGCTGATGCTGGCATGATGAATTTTGAGTTAGAAGCTCCTACATCAAAGACTGATGATGTAGTTGAGGAAGATGCTGATCATTCTGACAGCAGAGTTTTTGAGAAACTGGATTTCTTTGTTGGTGGAGATATTCCAGATGCACATCCTACTATCAGTACCTGTGATACTGAGGATGTAGAAGCTGATCAAGCCACCTTAGTGATTGAAGACTCTGTGGGTTCTCACACAAAGGTTCTTTCAGTAAATAATGCTCATTCTGAACAAGGTGAGGAAGTTGATCAGAGTTTGGAGGATGTAGCAAAGAATGTACAAGAGGCTGCTGACAAGCTAATCTCTGAGGATATTATTCTTGAAGCTCTACAACAATCTGTTGTTGAGGTTGTAACAAAAGAAGCAGAGTTAATGCAATCTGCAAACTCTGAGATTCCAGAACCTGTTGCAGAGAAAATTATTGATGAAGCTGCACAGGGTAATTTTGAAACTACTGCTGAGAATGTTCCTGCAGAGAATACAGCAGAGAATGATAATGATGATGATAGTTCTGATCATTCACAAGAGGAGTTATCTGATAGTCAAGCAAACTCTGATGAGCAAAGAGAGGTCAATCGAGCTACGGCTGAGCATTATCAGGATATGTACTACAATAGATGGGCTGCTGCAGATTATATCTTTTCAGCACAGAGGGCTGCTGATTTTCTTGGTGATTCTGTGAAGACAATTTCAAATCCTGATATTCTTACAAGTCTAAAGGCCACTGTGATTCAAATTAAATCTCTCCACAACAGATTTGATGAGTCTCATAAGGAAGTCACTGCTTTGAGGAATGAAGTTAGTCTGAGAGATCTTACTCTGAAGAATGATAGAGCTTACTACAATTCTATGTTCAAGAAGCAAGCTAAGGACTCTGATGAAATTCAGAAGAGGCTTGGGAAAGTTGAGGACAACCAGACTGCTATGTCTGCCCAACTGACTTCAATTTCTACTGCAATTGAGTTGTTGACATCAGTACTACTTTCTGATGATGTCAAAAAGGGGGAGAGTGTACCAAGTGACAAATGCAAAGACACTCAAACTCTGAGACGGAGGGATGATGGTAGTGATGGTGGAAACAAGGGAGATGGTCAGAATTTAAGATTAAATTCTGATAGAAGACTACCAAGAAGATCAAACTCTGATAGAAGATCAAACTCTGGTAAGGGAAATGCAAACTCTGCCAGTGGTTCAAAACTCAAAAGTTTGATAATCTCTGATAAGCCTACCACAGATGAGGAAATTGCTACTAAAATGTTTTTAGAAGAGCATGGTGGTGAGGTAACAGTTGAAGACATGGAAGCTGAAATGCTGAGTCTTGCTGAAGAGCATGAGAAGAGATTGAAGGATGGTACTTACAAAAATAAAGCTGTCAAGGTTCCTAGAAGGAAAGAAAAGGGTATTTTCATCAAGGAAATTTCTCAACAGAGTATACAAGACTCAAGGAAGCCTATGATAGCAAAGAATGATAAAGGCAAGGGTAAACTGGTAGAAGAAGGACAGTTACCTATGAAGAATTTTTCAACCTCTGACAAAGCTCAAGTTGAAGTTTTTGAAGCTAGATCAACCTCTGACGCTGCTCAAGTTGATGTTTCTACTAAAATTGTGACAACCTCTGACAAGGCTCAAGTTGTACAAACTCAACTTGCACCTCAACTCCAAAGTACTTTTAGAAGACCTGTACTCTCTGAAACTCTGACACTTCAACCTGTGGACTTTTCTCAAACCAGGACTGTACTTGGAAAAGAATCTTTTGATAAGTCTGGTTTAGGTTCACATAGGGAGAAGAGAATAAACAATAGACCTGGAGATCAATCATCACTGGCAGTATCTGGTATTATTACTCAAGAGAGTCTTGATATGCTAGAATTTGTTCAGATGATATTTCATAAAGTATTAAAGAAAGAGTTTTTGCTGTATTTCATGGTTGATGGAAGAGTTTACAAGGTTGCAGAGTCTGACATCAATCTCAAATCTTATGAAGAATTGGAGTATGTTCTATATTTGTTAAAAGTCAAGAATAGAAGTACTCATGATGCTGCTTTAGTTATTAGAGAAAGGATGCTTAGATCAAAGATAATGCTTGGAGGAGGAGTCTCGAGTGCATATATTCCTAAGTACAGAGATGCTTATGGAAAAATTGTGGAGATGAAGAGGAATAGTGCTAGGTTCAGGACTGCACTGGAAATGAAAGTTCTAGAGTTTAATCTAGAGTCTGACAAGCCTTTCTATATAAAACTTGGAAATAAAATGAGGAAAAACAGTATCTATTCTCTGAGAGCTGCCATATATCAAACTGGTGAAGGAGATCCAGAGCTTAAGGAGCTGAAGGAAAATATGATTGCTGAACTGGAAAGAGCTGAGAGAAGATTACTTACAGACTATCTCAGGACAGTGCCTGATATTCAAGAAATCAAATAAAGTCTGACTGTAAGTTTTTAAAGTTTTCTGTTCTAAGTTAAAATTAAACTCTGTTATGATTAAACACTGCATTTGTTATATGTTTTGACATCATCAATTATCTGTTTAACTTGTACATTTTTATTATGCACAAGTTGGGGGAGATTGTTAGATATAATTACTGATGTTTGTTTAATCAGTGTTTAAGTAACAGGTACTGTTCAGAGTTTAGTCTGAAGTACTTATCAGAGTTTACATGGAAGCCGGTCAGAGTTTGTTAAAGTCTGACAGGGTGAAAGTCGATTTAGCTGTCGGTGCATATCATGAAGATTCTAGAAGCAATATATTCTGAAGATGGAAAGAAGCATAATATATTGATACAGCTAAGGAGACTGGACAGAGGACTGAAGCAATTCTAATTGATTACAAATTGTATAGCTAATTTGTAGGAGTATCAATTAGAGATTGATTGTAACTGTGTACTATATAAACACAGATAGGTTATCCCTAGAAGGGATGCGATAATTGAAAACATTATTCTTGTAACCTAGAAGCTCTTTGTGATTCATTAACATCATAAAGAGAGAAGCTGTTAATATAACTACAGTTTGTTGATTTACAAACTTGTGTTCTTGATTGTTATTCTCATACATACTTGATTATATTGTGTATTCGGCCTAACAGTCTTGATCCTATCATGCATAATCATGTTCTAAACTGTGTTACCACTACTAGAAAAAGTAGATATAACATCGTTGTTTTAACATCGGTTGCAAAAGCCACTCATGTTAAAGGGCGTTTCAACATCGGTATTTTTTAAAGCGATGTTAAAACTCGTTTTAGACATCGGTTCAAAAAATAACCGTTGTAAATTCTCATTTTTAAAAAATTTATAAAATCCCGTATACCACACTTTCCCCCTTATTACACCAAATATTTCTCAAAATATTTCCCCCCTGTTACGCCAAATATTTCTCAACAGAGTATACAAGACTCAAGGAAGCCTATGATAGCAAAGAATGATAAAGGCAAGGGTAAACTGGTAGAAGAAGGACAGTTACCTATGAAGAATTTTTCAACCTCTGACAAAGCTCAAGTTGAAGTTTTTGAAGCTAGATCAACCTCTGACGCTGCTCAAGTTGATGTTTCTACTAAAATTGTGACAACCTCTGACAAGGCTCAAGTTGTACAAACTCAACTTGCACCTCAACTCCAAAGTACTTTTAGAAGACCTGTACTCTCTGAAACTCTGACACTTCAACCTGTGGACTTTTCTCAAACCAGGACTGTACTTGGAAAAGAATCTTTTGATAAGTCTAGTTTAGGTTCACATAGGGAGAAGAGAATAAACAATAGACCTGGAGATCAATCATCACTGGCAGTATCTGGTATTATTACTCAAGAGAGTCTTGATATGCTAGAATCTGTTCAGATGATATTTCATAAAGTATTAAAGAAAGAGTTTTTGCTGTATTTCATGGCTGATGGAAGAGTTTACAAGGTTGCAGAGTCTGACATCAATCTCAAATCTTATGAAGAATTGGAGTATGTTCTATATTTGTTAAAAGTCAAGAATAGAAGTACTCATGATGCTGCTTTAGTTATTAGAGAAAGGATGCTTAGATCAAAGATAATGCTTGGAGGAGGAGTCTCGAGTGCATATATTCCTAAGTACAGAGATGCTTATGGAAAAATTGTGGAGATGAAGAGGAATAGTGCTAGGTTCAGGACTGCACTGGAAATGAAAGTTCTAGAGTTTAATCTAGAGTCTGACAAGCCTTTCTATATAAAACTTGGAAATAAAATGAGGAAAAACAGTATCTATTCTCTGAGAGCTGCCATATATCAAACTGGTGAAGGAGATCCAGAGCTTAAGGAGCTGAAGGAAAATATGATTGCTGAACTGGAAAGAGCTGAGAGAAGATTACTTACAGACTATCTCAGGACAGTGCCTGATATTCAAGAAATCAAATAAAGTCTGACTGTAAGTTTTTAAAGTTTTCTGTTCTAAGTTAAAATTAAACTCTGTTATGATTAAACACTGCATTTGTTATATGTTTTGACATCATCAATTATCCGTTTAACTTGTACATTTTTATTATGCACAAGTTGGGGGAGATTGTTAGATATAATTACTGATGTTTGTTTAATCAGTGTTTAAGTAACAGGTACTGTTCAGAGTTTAGTCTGAAGTACTTATCAGAGTTTACATGGAAGCCGGTCAGAGTTTGTTAAAGTCTGACAGGGTGAAAGTCGATTTAGCTGTCGGTGCATATCATGAAGATTCTAGAAGCAATATATTCTGAAGATGGAAAGAAGCAGAATATATTGATACAGCTAAGGAGACTGGACAGAGGACTGAAGCAATTCTAATTGATTACAAATTGTATAGCTAATTTGTAGGAGTATCAATTAGAGATTGATTGTAACTGTGTACTATATAAACACAGATAGGTTATCCCTAGAAGGGATGCGATAATTGAAAACATTATTCTTGTAACCTAGAAGCTCTTTGTGATTCATTAACATCATAAAGAGAGAAGCTGTTAATATAACTACAGTTTGTTGATTTACAAACTTGTGTTCTTGATTGTTATTCTCATACATACTTGATTATATTGTGTATTCGGCCTAACAGTCTTGATCCTATCATGCATAATCATGTTCTACACTGTGTTACCACTACTAGAAAAAGTAGATATAACATCGTTGTTTTAACATCGGTTGCAAAAGCCACTCATGTTAAAGGGCGTTTCAACATCGGTATTTTTTAAAGCGATGTTAAAACTCGTTTTAGACATCGGTTCAAAAAATAACCGTTGTAAATTCTCATTTTTAAAAAATTTATAAAATCCCGTATACCACACTTTCCCCCTTATTACACCAAATATTTCTCAAAATATTTCCCCCCTGTTACGCCAAATATTTCTCAACAGAGTATACAAGACTCAAGGAAGCCTATGATAGCAAAGAATGATAAAGGCAAGGGTAAACTGGTAGAAGAAGGACAGTTACCTATGAAGAATTTTTCAACCTCTGACAAAGCTCAAGTTGAAGTTTTTGAAGCTAGATCAACCTCTGACGCTGCTCAAGTTGATGTTTCTACTAAAATTGTGACAACCTCTGACAAGGCTCAAGTTGTACAAACTCAACTTGCACCTCAACTCCAAAGTACTTTTAGAAGACCTGTACTCTCTGAAACTCTGACACTTCAACCTGTGGACTTTTCTCAAACCAGGACTGTACTTGGAAAAGAATCTTTTGATAAGTCTAGTTTAGGTTCACATAGGGAGAAGAGAATAAACAATAGACCTGGAGATCAATCATCACTGGCAGTATCTGGTATTATTACTCAAGAGAGTCTTGATATGCTAGAATCTATTCAGATGATATTTCATAAAGTATTAAAGAAAGAGTTTTTGCTGTATTTCATGGCTGATGGAAGAGTTTACAAGGTTGCAGAGTCTGACATCAATCTCAAATCTTATGAAGAATTGGAGTATGTTCTATATTTGTTAAAAGTCAAGAATAGAAGTACTCATGATGCTGCTTTAGTTATTAGAGAAAGGATGCTTAGATCAAAGATAATGCTTGGAGGAGGAGTCTCGAGTGCATATATTCCTAAGTACAGAGATGCTTATGGAAAAATTGTGGAGATGAAGAGGAATAGTGCTAGGTTCAGGACTGCACTGGAAATGAAAGTTCTAGAGTTTAATCTAGAGTCTGACAAGCCTTTCTATATAAAACTTGGAAATAAAATGAGGAAAAACAGTATCTATTCTCTGAGAGCTGCCATATACCAAACTGGTGAAGGAGATCCAGAGCTTAAGGAGCTGAAGGAAAATATGATTGCTGAACTGGAAAGAGCTGAGAGAAGATTACTTACAGACTATCTCAGGACAGTGCCTGATATTCAAGAAATCAAATAAAGTCTGACTGTAAGTTTTTAAAGTTTTCTGTTCTAAGTTAAAATTAAACTCTGTTATGATTAAACACTGCATTTGTTATATGTTTTGACATCATCAATTATCTGTTTAACTTGTACATTTTTATTATGCACAAGTTGGGGGAGATTGTTAGATATAATTACTGATGTTTGTTTAATCAGTGTTTAAGTAACAGGTACTGTTCAGAGTTTAGTCTGAAGTACTTATCAGAGTTTACATGGAAGCCGGTCAGAGTTTGTTAAAGTCTGACAGGGTGAAAGTCGATTTAGCTGTCGGTGCATATCATGAAGATTCTAGAAGCAATATATTCTGAAGATGGAAAGAAGCAGAATATATTGATACAGCTAAGGAGACTGGACAGAGGACTGAAGCAATTCTAATTGATTACAAATTGTATAGCTAATTTGTAGGAGTATCAATTAGAGATTGATTGTAACTGTGTACTATATAAACACAGATAGGTTATCCCTAGAAGGGATGCGATAATTGAAAACATTATTCTTGTAACCTAGAAGCTCTTTGTGATTCATTAACATCATAAAGAGAGAAGCTGTTAATATAACTACAGTTTGTTGATTTACAAACTTGTGTTCTTGATTGTTATTCTCATACATACTTGATTATATTGTGTATTCGGCCTAACAGTCTTGATCCTATCATGCATAATCATGTTCTAAACTGTGTTACCACTACTAGAAAAAGTAGATATAACATCGTTGTTTTAACATCGGTTGCAAAAGCCACTCATGTTAAAGGGCGTTTCAACATCGGTATTTTTTAAAGCGATGTTAAAACTCGTTTTAGACATCGGTTCAAAAAATAACCGTTGTAAATTCTCATTTTTAAAAAAATTATAAAATCCCGTATACCACACTTTCCCCCTTATTACACCAAATATTTCTCAAAATATTTCCCCCCTGTTACGCCAAATATTTCTCAAAATGTTTCCCCCTCGCTGAAATTTCTACTCCCCCAATTTCCCCCTTTTCCCACACACTCACCCTCTCGCTCTCATTTTCTCTCCCGACGGCTCTCTCTCCATCGCTCACCATCTCTGTTACCCTAATTTCAGCATCTTACATCTCACCATCTCAAGCCTAATTGAAACCCTAATTTCACAAATTGAAACCTAATTGAAGAAACCCAACCGAGCTAAAAGGAATCGACCTAATTGGGTTTCTTTTTCTTTCAATTGTTCTTTAATTATGATACTACTACCAGGGCAAAGGTATGATGATCTCCTAAATCAACTCTGTAAGACCCCAGATTTTGGGTAGAATTAAAACTTTTATTATATGTTGATGTAAATGTGGATAGTGGCAATGACTTTGAGAATCAAGTTATGAAATGAATGTGAATTTCGGTTTTCAAACATTTTGAGAATAGTAAGAATGGACTGAACATATAAATAAGAACAATCAATCTGGAAGATAAGAATACAATACTCCAGGGAAGGAAAGTATTTTTATGTCATCCAAAGCAATATCTGGAATACACCCGACAACTCCGTAAACAAGATAGCGTGTGCCCGAGAAAGCACTAGAACATTTCTAAGTGCAAGAAGTAAAGAGAAATAAACCAGGAATATTGGATCGGATATTGAACCAAAGGATTATAGAAAAAACCACTGATGAATAGTAACTTTTGATGAATAGTAAATTTTTGTCGTTTAAAAAGTTTTTCAGACCACCCCATATGCGGAACGATATAATAAACTTTCAAGGGCATATTAGTGATCTACGATGTAAATGAAGGAATGCAAAAGCTGTCAGAATCGGAAAAATAGCATTTCTGTTTTCTCCGAAATTTCACCAATAACGGACGGATTAATTATTATTTGAGAATAATTGAGGATTTAGATTATCAATTCCATGGATATGGATTAATAAAAGAATTAGAGATATCAAAAACACTTACAGGAAACTACTTCGATAGAACGCTTAAGAAACCCTGCGAACATTTTTTCGAGATTAAGCGATTAAGCGAACGAATCATGGATTAAGGATTGAAATTATGACAAGATTAAATGTATACATGGAAGTAACATGTAACAAGATTAATTCGAGAAATGCAACATTTGGATCATCCGTGTGAAAGGAAAGCGAACTGGTAAAGCTGCTTGCCACCATGATCTCCATTGCGTGACACGTGTCCCTGCTTTGCCACCATGAGGCTCCACTGATCGACACGTGTCCTGGGCATGCAATGACTCACCACTCTTTACACAAATATCAGCATTTCAAGCATTATTAACCAAAAACAAAAAGAAAGAAAAGAAGAAAAGCAAGAGAAACACAAATTTCTCTCAACTGATCTGTTAGAGCAACCCTCAAATAAAAATCCGTATCTCACAATACACCCATGATAAAATCACCAAAATTTAACCACCGCTTCTCCAGTCTATGTATAACACTCGTTCAAAATTTCATGGCAATCCAAGGTGTTTAGCCTAGTCAAATATCCTCTCCAAGTTGAAGAAACCAAACTGTCCAGTCCATGACAGTTTCAACCTCTCACCTTAGAGAGCCAATAAGTCTAGATTCAAGCATCCCCTGGTGATGATCTGTAGCTCAAAAGAAAGCTCTTGAAGAGTAGAAGGTGTGGTAAAGATTTGAAAACCAAACTCTCAATTTTCGATTTTATATGATTTTTACAAAAGTGATGATGAATAGTAACCCTTAGAAACTAACTTCGTCTTTCTTGATTTCTTTGATGATCTAAGCTAGCTTAAGGCCATACAAGGACTTTATAAGGATTATTAGCGCTGGTATACTCTCCAAGGAAGGTATAAACTTTAAGGACCTTAGACCTTACTTTGATTTTATGCTTGTTCTTGATGGATTTGAGCTTGGTGATGTTTATAGTATGATTATAAGCATGAAAGCATGATTATGTAGTGGTTGATTTGACTTGAGAAATTTGGGGTATAAACTGAAAAAGTAGGCTGATATTGATGAGTATTATGTTCATGAATTTTATGGATGCCCGGTGTGGCTTGGATTTGAGGTTGTGATTTTTGGAAAACGTTACGATTATAGCCGTCGTAATGCCCATTTGATTTAAGACTGTTTTGAGCATGAATTACGAACTGGTATTGGAATATTTTTGAACAACACTGACCAGTAACATGTAGGTCTTGTTTTAAGGTTTGTTTTGATATGAAGATCATGTCTATACGATTTACGGTTTAGGAGAAACGTGAGTTTTAGTAAACGCCATTCGGAAGAATGACCCATCTCTGTTCAGCAACTTTGAGTCTATATTTGGACCACTTCGGAGCCATATTAAAATGTGAAACTTGGAGGAATAATACTAGAGACAGTTAGGAAGGATCACGAAAAAGATTCGGATTAAAAAGATTATTTTTCGATTTTATAAAAATGTTTTAGTCGAGGTCGCGCAAGTGAAAACCACTAAGAGCATGACTTAGAAACCGATGTTGCAAATGGTTAAGTATAACTTGGATTTGAGGATGGATTTCGAACCCAACTTATGATATAAGTATTTTACGGATAACATGGACTTAGTATGAGCCTTTAACGAGTTAGTAATTCCTTGGTTGTGTTTTGCTTACATGTTTAAGCATTGAGTACAAGCGGATTATCCAGGGGATTAACCGTGTGTTTTCGTTTGACTTTGTCTAGATTGTTCGACATGGTCACGAGCCCTATCACTTCTCGAGCATCAGGCAAGTTTTCTAAATCTATACTTTGAAGTATTGATTATATATTACTGCTTTTGCCATGTGTGGAGTGATACAGTTTTGCGATACATGTTATATATTGTATAAAATAGAGTTTGATTTTGGTTTATATATGAGCTTTGAGATAAAGTAGTTATAAACCGGTGTACCTTGTAGCTCTATAGATAAGAGAATGTTTATTGTTTCGACTCTAGACCGGGAGTCGATATTTGTGTTATATAGATAGTCGCGGAAACCCGGAGGGATTCCAGCGGCAGAGTACTATTCATCTTGAGGGATATTATTATTAAACATTAATTATATTTCTAGAAAGTATTAATTACCTGGAAATGATTTGAGTAATGCTATTTGAATATTACCTCATTCGAAGGTTATTATTTGAAAATGATTTGGTAACGGGCTTATAAGCTAGATATGGATAGCGGTTATAAGCCAGGTTTTTATAAAGGCCCTAGGCTCAGAGGGCAGAGCATATATTGAGTTTATAACTTAGCCAGCGTATCGGGGTTATTTTGTAAGGTATATTTTCGAAAACCCGGACAGAGCTTTTTAGAAAGATTTTCGCAATAATTAACCTAAAGGCAACATCACCAATAAACCAGTGTTTATTTAATTAGTAAATACTTCTGGAAGCATTTACGGATTAAATAAGCCTTATTCGTCTAGTTAAATTTGTTTACTTAGATGAATATCATTTTCAAAATGTTTTCTTAAAATCGCTTTGTTCCGGAATGATAACAAAGATATTGGGTATCTGTTATTCGAGGGTTAATTATTTTATTTAAGAATATTATTTATTAATATTCATTTGAGGATTATTGACGTTAAGAATATTATTTATATTCAATTGAGGATTATTGACTCCAAGAATATTATTTATATTCAATTGAGGATTATTGACTCCAAGAATATTATTTATATTCAATTGAGGATTATTGACTCCAAAATATTATTTATATTCATTTGAAGATTATTGACTTAAAGGATATTATTTTCAATTGAGGATTACTGACTTTAAGAATATTATTGTGAATATTCATCTGAGGATTATTTAATGAATATTATTTTGAATATTCATTTGAAGATTATTTATTTAATTAATGAATATTATTTTGAATTATTCATTCGAGGTTTATTAGTTAATGAATATTATGTGGAATATTCATTTAATCCTTATTTATTTAATGGATATTATTTCTAAATATTCATTCAAAGTTTATTTACTTAATGAATATTAATTTCGAATATTCATTTGAGGGTTTACTTATCCAATAAATATTATTAATTATTTTCAAATCAAAAAGAGGTTCCCAAAACAATGTTTTTCCATTTAAATCTGTCTTTTAAAGAAGATTTAAATGCTCGCTCAATTATCACAAATATGGGAAACCTGTTTTAAGTAACTGCTACTCTTTTTAAACTCTCAACTCAAAACTGTCAGGGGACAGATATTTTCTCGAAGCAATTTAGTTGCTGCAAGTCAAATATTGTGTTACCACCTCAACGATCGAGGGGTAAATTCCTGGAACAAGTCGATATCCATTAACAAGCATCGCTTGGGAAATATTGGAGAATCTTCCTTTCCAACCTAGATATGACTACTGAGTGGAGTCGTATCAACAAGTATTACACTTGGGGAAAGGGAGACGATCTTTACGTTTCAGAGTCATGGATTTCATCTGAACTAGGAGCATGTGTAAGAGGTCGAGTCGCGCCGATCCATCACCTTAATGCCCCAAATGGGCCGGGAGATCCAGAAAGGCGGTAGACAATGTCAGGCTGTCGTGATACTTCCATCTACATGTAGAAAACATATTTTGTTGTACAACCTGCTACTGATCATAGTAAGGTTGGTACGACGGGCGCGGAGAAGGCTCCAGTATTGGTTCATCATCCATTTTGGATAATTCTGCAACATGTACTGAAAGGGACCACGGATGGCTCCGTTGGTACAGGTTTACCGATCATGTTGGCAGAGGGGTTTTGCAACATGTATTGAAAGGGACCAAGGATGACACCGTGGTACAGGTTTACCGGTCATGTTGGCAGGGGGTCGAAAAGTGTTTGGAATTGAAGTGACAATAAATCCATGCAACTTCATCTTTTATTTTATGAGTTATGACTCTGTGGATACCTTACATAACATGAGTTATGGTAAGGGAGTTGTTTATACTGAATCACCTTATAACTTCATCTTTTAAGTTATATGTTGATATTCTGCATATATAGCAGATATTTTTCGGAAAGGTTATATTTGGTTTACTTTGAAACCTCATCGTTTATACTAGAACTTTGTTCATAATATAGCCAAAGTTTGCAGAAATATTATGAAATTGATATTTGAAATACAACAATGGTATTATTTTGGGATTACATTCCGATAAGGAGGTAATTTGAGTATCGAGATATTTTGACAAATTATTGTCTTATACCCGCTTTATTCTGGGTTGAATTAAAGGCAGGATTATGCCATACTTTTATTACCTTGCTGAGCTATCGCTCACTCTTGCTATTGTTTTATATATATTATATAGCAGCGAAGCAGGATGCCAATGGGACGGCACATACCCCGCAAGGCGTTTCCGTAAACAGCTTCTAGCAGTGATTCCAAAAGTAGTACGAACCAATCGAATCAGGCTACAGCTTTTGGTATTCAACTTATGTATAGATAAGAATGGTATGAGAGGATTGTGAGCATCAGAAGCTAAGTTGGTAATGTAACGTTACTTAGAAATTGTATCAGTGACAGATTCAAAGACATTTGGGTATTGTAATAAAAGTTATTTATTCCGCAATGGTTGTATTTGTGTCGTTTCTGAGACTCTAACCTGTGTGTGTGTGTGTGTGAGACATATATTGTGGGGTCGTGAGCAGGTGAATTATGAATGTTGTGAGTAATACAGGTAAGGCAAGGAGTAAATGGATCGTGACTACTCTAAATCCCTGACCCCGGATTTGGGGTTGTTACAGAAATGGTATCAGAGCGTTCGGTTACAGTCCTCAGAAATGATAGGAGATCGAGTCTTACAATACCCTTAAGAATGATAAGGACATCTAGAGCTCGAATTGAGTTCGTAGTCGGGTTAGAGGACATGACCCGGACTGTTTAAGATGAAGCCCGAGAGGGGACTTCTTCTGGGAAACCGTACTTAGGACTTCATGGTTAGTCACCTCGATTCGTATGAGTTATAGATTGATGGGATTCTGAGATACCAGACCCTGAGGCCTTCGAGTAGGCAATTGATGATGCGTTCCTTGAAATGGACCGAGACCCGATAAAGGAAGATCCATAGGAGGATCTAGAGGAAGACCCCATAGTGGGTCAAGGAAAGAATCTTGTAGAGAACGTGTTGATTGATAAAGATGTGGTATGTTACTTGAGGTCGTACAATAGGACCAGACGAACCTTCAAGGGACAAATAAGTGACGAGACAAGAATTTAAGGATCGTTTATGGCTCATCATGAGATATGACAGAAAATGGAGTAGAATCTCCAAAGCAGAAGAGGTAGAGGCAGTATAGCCAGTATCAGTAGATTGATTCGACTTGAACGAAACTTGTTACTCGTAGTTGGTTATAGTTGCCCATAAGGAGGCGGCATACGTAAGAACCAAGGTGTTCAGATTTTCACGAACGATTAAGGGTACTTAGTTGCCTAAGAATAGTGGAAGGAATTGCTTTGGTTGTGAGGTTTCAATCCCCCGCGACCAGCGATTCCACTAGAAATAGTGTCTATTACACTATTGAGGGATTTTATTATCTCAAGGAATATTGGGTATAAAGATGATTGAAATAGAGACCGGATTTAAGCTTGTAGTTTCTAACGAGCTTCCGAGGTACCGCCCAGTCGACATGTGGAACTGTCATTACTATGGGCGACAACGGTATCGAGGTCTTCTTAGAGAACAGAACGCTTACTTGAGACGTTTGCGCCTAGTCGAATAGAACTCCCTGCGATTGCAAATGTTGATGGTTGAATTCTTAGTGACTATTATAAGTCGGCAATGACGTAAGTATCAAACACCTTAGGGTGCGTGGAAAAGAAAAGCTTTGGAATTGAACGATTATCCATCAGAGGAGCCGACATAAAAGGCGTCCGTAGAGACCTTGGTAGTACCCTCCCCATTTGTAAATTATGTGGGATATTTCCCCAATCAATGATCTATCTTGACCTCTTTCCAAGAAAGAATTCTGATAAGGGTATATTCCCTCTTCGAAGTTATTTTATAACACTTGTGTTAAATCATAATTAATTTCAATTGTGTTAGAGGCTGTCACGATGCCTACTTTCAGGTTTTCGAAGCCCTGTCAAATGATTTTATTTAAGCTTTGACTTTTCCTCGAATAATGAATGACCCTATGGTGATACCTCACCACTTGGTTGTTAAGTACCAGTATCTTTTGGTTATTCTTTTCCTTGTATTTTCTTTGGAAACCGCACATTTGGAATCTGTTCAATTTCAATCCAAGGTGTTCCTTTAAGAAATATTGTCGAAAGACGATAATCATTAAATTGATCTCGAATTGCTTTCATACTTTTCAACTTCCACTGAGACGAACAACCCTATACTTATAGGGGCTACAAGGACTATCTGTCTATGTGATAGAAGTCTGATGGGACGCCATCACTTGTAAGTTGTGAAATACAAGAAGGCTAATTACCTTTAGTAATGTCTCAATCGAGGCACACAACGTGAGTTCTTATGATCATGTTGATCTCTCGGTAAATTCTTTTACCTCCAATAAGGTTACCTTAAAACTCATAACCTTATGATCACCAGTGTGTGCCATTTTCCTTGATATGGGAGCTGTCTTTTCAAGACCCCATGATTTTTGTTATCCTCATTGAATTCTAAGGGGAGGCCAATCAGGTCAAATAAGTCAAAATTCGTCGATAGGAATTAGTTCGAAAAGAAATCGCCTATGACAGGAGCGAATCCCTAAGACAAATAGAATGTTAGTGACATATCAATGAATTGGTTTATTCTCCCAAGGATATTATGATAATAGAAAGCGTGTCGATCGATGTATGTGAAAGAAATAGCGATGTGCCGTGAGCTCCAGTGACAACGGTGTTAGACAGATGCCCTATAGTGGAATTGAGATTTTGGAGGAGTTGTTTACGAATGTACACTACCTCTGGGTTAGCAAGATAAGTACTGACGATGGAGTCAGAGGGAGCTGGTATTGTGACTTGGGAGAGGTGCAGCGTGTGTGGTTCTAGAGGAATAATTTTCGGAAATATATGGAGACCCGGATGAAAATGAAAGTTAAAGAGTTAAAACCAGAAACCATGACTATAACCGAGTATGAGGCCAAGTTTTCCGAATTATTGAGGTTTGTCCCGGAGTTTGTGAACACAGAAGAAAAGAAAGCCAGTAGGTTTCAACCAGGGCTACCTCCAACAAGCAGCCCACTGTCAGGACCTTTAAATAGCAGGTGCCCTTCTACACTGTTTAGACAGAGCTAATGCATTGTTGTATATCAAGATGTTGCATGACGATTAAACCTTAAGGCCGAGACGCTGAGGGAATAATTACAAGTAGAAATAGCCAATCGAGGGATTTTCCCATAAGACTGGTACATCCAGGTTGTGAACTAGAAATATGAGGCCGGCACTTTTGATAGACCTGATTCCTTTCAAGTTGGGAGAAGTTGATATTATAATAAGAATGGGTTGGTTGACACCCAATGAAGCCCAGACTGATTGTAGGGAATAGAGAGTAATAAATAAAGAATGGAGACAGATTCAGAGATTCTTGAATATAGTCAGCCTAAGACATTATTATGCCGGAGATATGAGGCTTAATTAGCTCTTAAGGTTGACGCCAAGAAAAGAGATACCAAGTATAAAGGGAACTACAATGGTTTTGGGAGATTGTACAAGATCTTAATGCGCTACCAAATATCGATTGGGATGACATGAGAATGAATACCGAGTATTCAGAGTATAGTGGGAATGAAAGAGTTAGTGACTCAGTTACAAGAGTTGTTGTATAAGGATATGATAAGACCCAGTGTACCACCGTGAAGAGCCCGGTGTTGTTGTAAGAGAGAAAGATTTTAGCACAAGATTATATATCGAACCTCGAGAGTTGTATGAGTTTGACATGGAGAATAGGTACCCTTGTAAATGATTGTTTGATCAGCGGAAGAACGCTGTGTATTTCCAATTTACTTAAGAACTGGGTATCCCCAGTTGGAAGTTAAATCCGAGGATATACCCAAGACTGCGATTCGTACCGGGAATAGACACTTCGAGTTTTCAGCAAGGTTATTTTGGGATTGACTATGCCCCCACAAATTTTATGGAATGTAATGAATTGGCTTTGAGTTACCCATGATAGTAGATAGCATGAGATGGAGAAATGGCTAGAATTGACCTAGGATTATGACCGTGAGATACACTACCATCCGGGGAAGGCCAATGTGGTGGCCGATACCCTTACTTTGAAATGAGACAGAGATGGATTCCGAATGATCGGGAATTAAAAGATGAGATTTTACACAACACCCAAGTTAGTCCAACAAACTAGACGGACAAAAGATTTCACCAACAAGCGGCTAGTGACAACCAAGACAGACAGAGAAAGTATGCGGACTAAGCCCGCGAGTATAGAGATAGTACTGCTACTGATAAGCTAAATGGCATGTTGATGGATGACAAGCAAGTTTATGTTGGTGTATTTTCTGTACAAACAAGATAGAGAATATGAGGTTAGAGATTTGTGATGCTAAAAGATATCCCCATTTGTTTTCGGAGTGATTCCGGGACGGAATCCTTTTAAGGAGGGGAGACTGTAAGACCCCAGATTTTGGGTAGAATTAAAACTTTTATTATATGTTGATGTAAATGTGGATAGTGGCAATGACTTTGAGAATCAAGTTATGAAATGAATGTGAATTTCGGTTTTCAAACATTTTGAGAATAGTAAGAATGGACTGAACATATAAATAAGAACAATCAATCTGGAAGATAAGAATACAATACTCCAGGGAAGGAAAGTATTTTTATGTCATCCAAAGCAATATCTGGAATACACCCGACAACTCCGTAAACAAGATAGCGTGTGCCCGAGAAAGCACTAGAACATTTCTAAGTGCAAGAAGTAAAGAGAAATAAACCAGGAATATTGGATCGGATATTGAACCAAAGGATTATAGAAAAAACCACTGATGAATAGTAACTTTTGATGAATAGTAAATTTTTGTCGTTTAAAAAGTTTTTCAGACCACCCCATATGCGGAACGATATAATAAACTTTCAAGGGCATATTAGTGATCTACGATGTAAATGAAGGAATGCAAAAGCTGTCAGAATCGGAAAAATAGCATTTCTGTTTTCTCCGAAATTTCACCAATAACGGACGGATTAATTATTATTTGAGAATAATTGAGGATTTAGATTATCAATTCCATGGATATGGATTAATAAAAGAATTAGAGATATCAAAAACACTTACAGGAAACTACTTCGATAGAACGCTTAAGAAACCCTGCGAACATTTTTTCGAGATTAAGCGATTAAGCGAACGAATCATGGATTAAGGATTGAAATTATGACAAGATTAAATGTATACATGGAAGTAACATGTAACAAGATTAATTCGAGAAATGCAACATTTGGATCATCCGTGTGAAAGGAAAGCGAACTGGTAAAGCTGCTTGCCACCATGATCTCCATTGCGTGACACGTGTCCCTGCTTTGCCACCATGAGGCTCCACTGATCGACACGTGTCCTGGGCATGCAATGACTCACCACTCTTTACACAAATATCAGCATTTCAAGCATTATTAACCAAAAACAAAAAGAAAGAAAAGAAGAAAAGCAAGAGAAACACAAATTTCTCTCAACTGATCTGTTAGAGCAACCCTCAAATAAAAATCCGTATCTCACAATACACCCATGATAAAATCACCAAAATTTAACCACCGCTTCTCCAGTCTATGTATAACACTCGTTCAAAATTTCATGGCAATCCAAGGTGTTTAGCCTAGTCAAATATCCTCTCCAAGTTGAAGAAACCAAACTGTCCAGTCCATGACAGTTTCAACCTCTCACCTTAGAGAGCCAATAAGTCTAGATTCAAGCATCCCCTGGTGATGATCTGTAGCTCAAAAGAAAGCTCTTGAAGAGTAGAAGGTGTGGTAAAGATTTGAAAACCAAACTCTCAATTTTCGATTTTATATGATTTTTACAAAAGTGATGATGAATAGTAACCCTTAGAAACTAACTTCGTCTTTCTTGATTTCTTTGATGATCTAAGCTAGCTTAAGGCCATACAAGGACTATATAAGGATTATTAGCGCTGGTATACTCTCCAAGGAAGGTATAAACTTTAAGGACCTTAGACCTTACTTTGATTTTATGCTTGTTCTTGATGGATTTGAGCTTGGTGATGTTTATAGTATGATTATAAGCATGAAAGCATGATTATGTAGTGGTTGATTTGACTTGAGAAATTTGGGGTATAAACTGAAAAAGTAGGCTGATATTGATGAGTATTATGTTCATGAATTTTATGGATGCCCGGTGTGGCTTGGATTTGAGGTTGTGATTTTTGGAAAACGTTACGATTATAGCCGTCGTAATGCCCATTTGATTTAAGACTGTTTTGAGCATGAATTACGAACTGGTATTGGAATATTTTTGAACAACACTGACCAGTAACATGTAGGTCTTGTTTTAAGGTTTGTTTTGATATGAAGATCATGTCTATACGATTTACGGTTTAGGAGAAACGTGAGTTTTAGTAAACGCCATTCGGAAGAATGACCCATCTCTGTTCAGCAACTTTGAGTCTATATTTGGACCACTTCGGAGCCATATTAAAATGTGAAACTTGGAGGAATAATACTAGAGACAGTTAGGAAGGATCACGAAAAAGATTCGGATTAAAAAGATTATTTTTCGATTTTATAAAAATGTTTTAGTCGAGGTCGCGCAAGTGAAAACCACTAAGAGCATGACTTAGAAACCGATGTTGCAAATGGTTAAGTATAACTTGGATTTGAGGATGGATTTCGAACCCAACTTATGATATAAGTATTTTACGGATAACATGGACTTAGTATGAGCCTTTAACGAGTTAGTAATTCCTTGGTTGTGTTTTGCTTACATGTTTAAGCATTGAGTACAAGCGGATTATCCAGGGGATTAACCGTGTGTTTTCGTTTGACTTTGTCTAGATTGTTCGACATGGTCACGAGCCCTATCACTTCTCGAGCATCAGGCAAGTTTTCTAAATCTATACTTTGAAGTATTGATTATATATTACTGCTTTTGCCATGTGTGGAGTGATACAGTTTTGCGATACATGTTATATATTGTATAAAATAGAGTTTGATTTTGGTTTATATATGAGCTTTGAGATAAAGTAGTTATAAACCGGTGTACCTTGTAGCTCTATAGATAAGAGAATGTTTATTGTTTCGACTCTAGACCGGGAGTCGATATTTGTGTTATATAGATAGTCGCGGAAACCCGGAGGGATTCCAGCGGCAGAGTACTATTCATCTTGAGGGATATTATTATTAAACATTAATTATATTTCTAGAAAGTATTAATTACCTGGAAATGATTTGAGTAATGCTATTTGAATATTACCTCATTCGAAGGTTATTATTTGAAAATGATTTGGTAACGGGCTTATAAGCTAGATATGGATAGCGGTTATAAGCCAGGTTTTTATAAAGGCCCTAGGCTCAGAGGGCAGAGCATATATTGAGTTTATAACTTAGCCAGCGTATCGGGGTTATTTTGTAAGGTATATTTTCGAAAACCCGGACAGAGCTTTTTAGAAAGATTTTCGCAATAATTAACCTAAAGGCAACATCACCAATAAACCAGTGTTTATTTAATTAGTAAATACTTCTGGAAGCATTTACGGATTAAATAAGCCTTATTCGTCTAGTTAAATTTGTTTACTTAGATGAATATCATTTTCAAAATGTTTTCTTAAAATCGCTTTGTTCCGGAATGATAACAAAGATATTGGGTATCTGTTATTCGAGGGTTAATTATTTTATTTAAGAATATTATTTATTAATATTCATTTGAGGATTATTGACGTTAAGAATATTATTTATATTCAATTGAGGATTATTGACTCCAAGAATATTATTTATATTCAATTGAGGATTATTGACTCCAAGAATATTATTTATATTCAATTGAGGATTATTGACTCCAAAATATTATTTATATTCATTTGAAGATTATTGACTTAAAGGATATTATTTTCAATTGAGGATTACTGACTTTAAGAATATTATTGTGAATATTCATCTGAGGATTATTTAATGAATATTATTTTGAATATTCATTTGAAGATTATTTATTTAATTAATGAATATTATTTTGAATTATTCATTCGAGGTTTATTAGTTAATGAATATTATGTGGAATATTCATTTAATCCTTATTTATTTAATGGATATTATTTCTAAATATTCATTCAAAGTTTATTTACTTAATGAATATTAATTTCGAATATTCATTTGAGGGTTTACTTATCCAATAAATATTATTAATTATTTTCAAATCAAAAAGAGGTTCCCAAAACAATGTTTTTCCATTTAAATCTGTCTTTTAAAGAAGATTTAAATGCTCGCTCAATTATCACAAATATGGGAAACCTGTTTTAAGTAACTGCTACTCTTTTTAAACTCTCAACTCAAAACTGTCAGGGGACAGATATTTTCTCGAAGCAATTTAGTTGCTGCAAGTCAAATATTGTGTTACCACCTCAACGATCGAGGGGTAAATTCCTGGAACAAGTCGATATCCATTAACAAGCATCGCTTGGGAAATATTGGAGAATCTTCCTTTCCAACCTAGATATGACTACTGAGTGGAGTCGTATCAACAAGTATTACACTTGGGGAAAGGGAGACGATCTTTACGTTTCAGAGTCATGGATTTCATCTGAACTAGGAGCATGTGTAAGAGGTCGAGTCGCGCCGATCCATCACCTTAATGCCCCAAATGGGCCGGGAGATCCAGAAAGGCGGTAGACAATGTCAGGCTGTCGTGATACTTCCATCTACATGTAGAAAACATATTTTGTTGTACAACCTGCTACTGATCATAGTAAGGTTGGTACGACGGGCGCGGAGAAGGCTCCAGTATTGGTTCATCATCCATTTTGGATAATTCTGCAACATGTACTGAAAGGGACCACGGATGGCTCCGTTGGTACAGGTTTACCGATCATGTTGGCAGAGGGGTTTTGCAACATGTATTGAAAGGGACCAAGGATGACACCGTGGTACAGGTTTACCGGTCATGTTGGCAGGGGGTCGAAAAGTGTTTGGAATTGAAGTGACAATAAATCCATGCAACTTCATCTTTTATTTTATGAGTTATGACTCTGTGGATACCTTACATAAC
Source organism: Heracleum sosnowskyi (assembly GCA_030848705.1). Lineage (NCBI taxonomy): Eukaryota > Viridiplantae > Streptophyta > Magnoliopsida > Apiales > Apiaceae > Heracleum > Heracleum sosnowskyi. The sequence continues at coordinate 20,969,287 of CM061237.1, forward strand.
ATGAGTTATGGTAAGGGAGTTGTTTATACTGAATCACCTTATAACTTCATCTTTTAAGTTATATGTTGATATTCTGCATATATAGCAGATATTTTTCGGAAAGGTTATATTTGGTTTACTTTGAAACCTCATCGTTTATACTAGAACTTTGTTCATAATATAGCCAAAGTTTGCAGAAATATTATGAAATTGATATTTGAAATACAACAATGGTATTATTTTGGGATTACATTCCGATAAGGAGGTAATTTGAGTATCGAGATATTTTGACAAATTATTGTCTTATACCCGCTTTATTCTGGGTTGAATTAAAGGCAGGATTATGCCATACTTTTATTACCTTGCTGAGCTATCGCTCACTCTTGCTATTGTTTTATATATATTATATAGCAGCGAAGCAGGATGCCAATGGGACGGCACATACCCCGCAAGGCGTTTCCGTAAACAGCTTCTAGCAGTGATTCCAAAAGTAGTACGAACCAATCGAATCAGGCTACAGCTTTTGGTATTCAACTTATGTATAGATAAGAATGGTATGAGAGGATTGTGAGCATCAGAAGCTAAGTTGGTAATGTAACGTTACTTAGAAATTGTATCAGTGACAGATTCAAAGACATTTGGGTATTGTAATAAAAGTTATTTATTCCGCAATGGTTGTATTTGTGTCGTTTCTGAGACTCTAACCTGTGTGTGTGTGTGTGTGAGACATATATTGTGGGGTCGTGAGCAGGTGAATTATGAATGTTGTGAGTAATACAGGTAAGGCAAGGAGTAAATGGATCGTGACTACTCTAAATCCCTGACCCCGGATTTGGGGTTGTTACAAACTCAAAAGCCTTTGTTTGGATGTACGACTTTAATTCGGTCAAAAAAAATGAACGCCATACTTTCTCTACATGATTCTTCTTGGCCAGTGTCCAATCTTCTAACAAGCTGTTTAATGTTTTGCAATGCTACTTATGTTCTCGTTGTTTTAAGTGTTTCTTGATTTATTGTATTTTAGAAAACAAAGTGCCATCTAATGCCTTTGAGAAAGGTTAGTTCTAAACTGATTGTAGCAACTATAAGTAATTGCTTCTTGTTGTTTATTGAATCTCAATGTCTTCAATTAATTGTTGCTGCTCTATTTCGTCCCCCGCTTTTACCTAGCTGCTGATGTGTATCTTGTATTACTTTGTTTTGTATTGTTATAATCGTTCAATTTCTAGTTATATACTCGTTGATTACTTTGTTCTAAGTTTAAGAATTACAGGTTTTAAATTTCCACTTTTAAAAGGTTATGCACAATGGTTGATATTCAGTCTCTTGGTTCTGGAAGCTCACCGAAAGGATTAAGGTTAGTACAATTACACTTCACAATAACCACTTTTAGTTTTTTTTATATTTTTCCATCTTAACATATTATTCGGAGACGTATTCTGCAACAATATATGTACCTATCTTCTGCATTCTTCGATCAATAATAATGAAACCTATGTCTTAGCAGAAGAAAAAGATTTTCCTGCAGAGTGCTAATGGGTATGATTTTGAGGTTGAAGTTGCAGTGGCTTCACAGATGTACCTACAATACAACCAGCACTGACAATAATGAACCCTTTGACTGTCTTTCCGGGATTACAAATGAGACTTTGGTCAAGGTCATCGATTATTGCAAGCATCACAAGTTTATGTTAAGAGTTGATTGTCTGGATCATGTATATTCCATTTTGTACACCCAAGCATATGGTAAGACTTTCGATGCTAAATTCGTCAACAAGTTGATCATGTGGTCCTCTTTAATCTCATTTAGGTGTTTAACTATCTACCCTAGTAAGGTTTTTCTGACCCTGTTTTTTGATGGTCATATATTTAATGTGTTGATTTCATTTTTTTAAATTTGATTTTGATGAATAAATTATAAAAATTTTCTTTAACAAGTGTTTCATGTTTTGGGATTAGTGTTGTTGTTTTCGGAATGTTCGTCGATAAAACTGTAAAAATCTTTTACATGACTGAATAATATCTGTTAAACATAGGGCTAGTACTTTGACATTGTTTTGTATATGATATGGTCCGGTTCTTGTAGCAAAATCATATGATTGATGCCTATATTTTCTATTTCTTGAGATTCCTGTTGGGTAGGAATAAGTCCGTAGTATCCAAGTATTACTTGTAGATAAGAGTTAGTCTAAGTAATTAGTTGAGTCGAATGATAGTAGAAGTAGTTTGGTCCCAGGTGCTTGACCAGGCTGTATAAAATTCCATGTCATTTTGTAATTTAGGATATTATATAAAAGCTTTTCTCTGGTTGAGAACCACACTACACCTCTACTCTCTTTGGTTTCTCTGTATACTTTCTTCTGTTTAGAGTTTCCTCTCTCCAGATTCTTTATTCTTCCATGTTTTCTCTGAATATTCTCTTTAACGTCTCTGCAAAACTCAATTGAGTCCGTCAGGAAGCTTTCCTCATTGACGGTATAAGTCTTGCAGCCTCCAATCATTGAAATGGTCCTGCCTCTGAATTCAATTGCATAAATCTACTACAGAATAAGGTAAATTACTCATAAGCAGTAAATCATAAGATCAATATTCTAGGTAGGCCTTTTGTCCCTCCAACTGTAAAGGGCTATCGTACTCTGGACTTGTTCATTCAAAAATCAGACGGAGGAAAGATTGTAGATCATGAGTTTCAGGATACCTTGTGTTCTCGTTTGAAGGAGGAGATGCTGCATCCACTGCGAGTCACCATCACCAATCGAGGTCCAGACACTGAACTTTTGGTTGCTAATCCAGTTGAATTATCAGGAAAGAGAAGGCCTCGTGTTTTCTATGATGTAACATTTGCGTTGAAGATGCTAGGGATATGTGTCTTCTCAGTGAGTACTCTCACACTTGGACTTCTTTGTCTATCTTACTCACATTCTGCATCTTGACAAATTGTGCGATTTGTTCTCTCTGAAGTTGGCACAAACATTGTATGTATTAACAGAATCTCTTTTTAATGTAGGCCGAAATAGGAAGACATTTAACAACAGATCGCCAATGGGAGGTTTTCAGAAAATGGTCAACAGGGAAATTGTTTGTAACTGGATGTGCATGAAATTTACACGGAATGTTCCAGATAATATGACTATTGGATTTTTCTCTGAACTTGCACAAATGTGTACAATTCCAGGAATGGTACTTACTGCAAGTCCGCTTTTGTCTTACTAATTTCTCTATGATCTAATAAGAAAGTATCAAAACATGGTGTGTTTGTGTGTACTTTTTGTGATTTTGTCAAAAGTTATCAATTATTTTTGTGTACTATAGGGAGCTCCTCATGTCATTCCGTAGATTCACTGGGAATATACCCTACCACGTTATTTTTTACAGGTGTTATGTCTATCTTGGGGCTCATCAATTAAATTTATCCTTATTTTGTCCTAATTATGCTCAACATGCCGGGATGTTGTTAGTGGAGGACAATTTTATCAAGTACTTCTCTACGAGCTGGATGCAATTCGTAAAGTGGTATTTTGGGACGTGAAGCATTTGGTTATGTGGTTACCCTTGAATTAGTTTTGTTTTGACAATGTAGATGATGACTGCTGTGGTTTGGTTTATATTTAACAATCTAGTTATCAATCACTACTAGAATATTTTGCTTAGAATTTGTTGGATGTTTTTGGGTTAAATTATTTGCTAGTTGGTTATGCATGACGGTAACTTTGAGTTGTGGATATAAGTTATTTTGTTTGTTGGTCTTGGATTGAATTTGGTAATGTTAGATAGTAGTTAGCTTTGTGATCGAAGTTTTGTTGAATTTTTTTGTATCTATAGAGTAACTGTTTTGGATCAGTACTGGACAATACAAATTAATATCGCATACAACTGAAAAAGGATGTAAACAAGCTTCATTATATCACATAGTAATTAAAAATCGACGTGGAAACAAGTTTTTACTAATGTCCAAAAGCAACAAAGACATCATTATAAATTAAGAAATTTGATGTTAAACACGAGTTGATACATCAACTACAATTTAAAAAACCGATGTTAAAAAGGGTGTATAACATTACTATTTTTAAAAAACCAATGTTAAAACGGACAATTAACAACAGTCAAATTAAGGACACTGATGTTAAAGGTACCGTTCAACAGCAGTTTGTTTAAACAAGCCGATGTCTTTAAACTACATTACATCGGTTGATTGAAAGTAGCTGATGTATGATAGTTGTTTTAATATCATGAATCTTGTAAAATCGATGTTAATTCACGTCTTGGACATCGTTATTTATAAGGAAATCGTTGTGTAAATATGCAACAGACATCGGGTAAAAACCGATGTCTAAAATTCAGACTTTTAACATCACACGCGAAGACATCAGTCGAAATTTAGAAAGACATCGGTTTTTAGCCGATGTCTATTGCTATATTTCTAGTAGTGTACTACCAAACACATTTGGGACACAATAGAGATAATCAATAAGGGGACAGAGGAAGTCAGAGAGAATAAGTTGGAAATTCTCACCTCTTCATATGAGCATTTCAGATCAAACCCTGATGAAGGTATCTCTGAGGTTTTTGAGAGATACAACAAATTGATAAATGATCTGAATCTCAATGGAAAGCACTATACTATCAAGGAGATTAACAAGAATTTCCTCCTGACACTTCCATCTCATTTGGAGCACAGAATATCTGCAATCAGATAAGCAAGAGATCTTGGAGAGATTTCTTTGGAAAGACTGTATGGTGTTCTGAACACCTATGAGCTGGAGCAGATTCAGCAAAAGGAGATTTATGGAATTGGAAAGATAATTAGTACTTCTACTGTATTGACAACAGTAGTCACACAGCAACTGGAAGTGAAGGTTGTTCAACCTTCTAGTTCTGATACGGATGTTATTGTAACTGAATATGGCTTAACATCTAATGATCAATCTGGTGGTGACTTCTATTCTTTGGAAGAACTTGATCAGCTGGAGGATGGTGATTTGGCAATGATAGTGAGGAAATTTGGCAAATTCAGATTCGGAAGGAATCTCAATCTTAAGTTCAAGCCCAGGTTTCATAGAGGTGGTTCTTCATCTACAAATAGCACAAGGGGTGGTTATAAAACTGGAACCGTGGAAAGAAGCACAATCAGGTGCTACAATTGTAATGAGTTGGGTCACTTTGCTACAGAATGTAAAAAACCAAAGCAAGTGAGAAGGAACTCATTTGATTCTAGCAAGAAGAATAAGATTGGGAAAGCTTATGTTTCCGAGGGAAAGAGTTGGGATGATACTGATAGTGATGAAGAAGCTGGTGAAATTGGAAACCTAGCTTTAATGGCAAATGAGGCAAGCACTTCATCATCATTCATGTCAGAGGTAAAGTTTACTGATACTGAAATGATCTATCATCTTAGTACTACTATTTCTTGTGCACGTAGAGAAAATGATAGAATAATTCTTTTGAACACAGCTCTTGAAAAGGAGGTAAAGAATTAAAACTTGTGCATGTTAATCAGGATGAACTTACTAAGAAAATAGCATTTTTTGAGAATAGGGTTAAATGTTATATTCAACTGGAAATCATTCTTAAGGATCAGATCAGTGAACTTAAAGTCAAGGCTAATGCTTACTATAAATCTTGTAAGACTGCTAAAGAAATCATCAATAAACAAAGTATTGGTCATACTATAGGAATAGGGTATGACTATAATGAGTCTATTGGTGAATTAAGCATAAACACCCCTAATAGAGTCAGTGCTGGAGAAAGGGGTGTACCATATGTGCTTAAGGGTATTGAAACACCTTTCTTTAGAGAATCCTTGGCAGATCCTCTGAATGAATATTCTATCATTATTCAACAGGAGATGCGTATTGAGGATCTTGCTTTTGAACTTGATCAGTCCAACAAGTGTGTGTCTGAGAAACCAGTCAAAGTTGTTTCAGCAACGGAGACTAAGTCAGACATTCATAAAGTGGATCAAAACAACTATAGAACCAACATGCTTGTTGTTAATCCTTCTCATAAAGCATGTGGTGTGGTTAATTGCATGTCTTGTGCTTTCAATGTTATGTATGCTTATTTCAACAGTAAGCATGTATCTGACAATAAGACTGCTTCACGTCAACATGTTAATAATAAGAAGCATGTTAGATCTAATACTATTAGTCCTCCAAAGACTAGAGTGGATCCATTTATCCCTAAGCTTACTCAGAAATGTGTTAAGGCTGGCTATAAATGGAAACGCTCTTTTGTGAAAGAGGTTGAAGTAGTTATAGTTAAAAATGTTGTTTTGCCTGACAAAGGCCAGTTCTTTAAGTATGCCGGACCCAATCAAGTTTGGGTTCCGAGGAAGGACTAATCAATTTGATATTGCAGGGTGTGGAACAGGTAAACCGTGTTATGTGGGTTCTGGACAGTGGTTGTTCAAGGCATATGACCGGATATAAAGCCCTGCTATCAAATGTGATTAAGAAAGCCGGCCCAGGAGTTACCTTTGGAGATAACAGCAAGGGTATTACCAGAGGATATGGCTGTTTGAAATTTGGAAATGTTATCATTCAAGATGTATCTATTGTGGAAGGTCTGAAGTTCAATCTTCTCAACATCAGTCATTTCTGTGACAGAGGATATGATGTTTCCTTTGAGAAAGATAAATGTCAGATCCTTCACAAGAAGAATGGAAAACCTGCTCTTCAAGGAGTAAGGAAAGGTGATTTGTTCATAGCTGATCTGCACTCTGGATCCAAAGATGAAGTTACTTGTTTTTATGCTAAAGCTTCATCAGATGAAAGTTGGCTATGGCACAAGAAGATGTCTCACCTTAACTTCAAGACCATGAACTCTTTAGTCAAGAGGGAATTGGTGAGAGGTTTGCCTCGGATGGAATTTAAACAGGAAGGACTGTGTGAGGCATGTCAGAAAGGAAAGTCAAAGAAAGCTTCTCACGAGGGCACTAACACATCATCAATAACTGAACCACTTCAGCTACTACACATGGATTTGTTTGGTCCAGTTAGTGTGATGTCCATGTCAAAGAAACAATATGCACTTGTGATTGTTGATGACTATTCCAAATATTCTTGGGTTTTATTCCTACATTCCAAGGATGAGACCCCATAGATGGTGATTGATCATTTAAAGTTGATTGAGCTGGATTCTAGATTCCCTGTTAGAGCTATAAGGTCAGATAATGAAACTGAATTCAAGAATGCAGTCCTAAATGACTTTTGTGCAGATAAAGGAATAACAAGACAATATTCAGCCCCTATAACTCCTCAACAAAATGGAGTGGTGGAAAGGAAGAATCGTACATTGATTGAAGCTGCAAGGACTATGTTAAGTGAATCAAGACTTCCAATGTACTTTTGGGTTGAAGCTGTGAATACTGCTTGTTATACTCAGAATCGAACTTTAATCAACAAGGACTTAATGAAGACTCCTTATGAGATCATGAACAACAAGAAACCAACTCTCAAATACTTTCATGTATTTGGTGCTAAATGCTTTATGCTTAAGGATGACAATGTGAAACGTGGCAAGTTTGAGGCCAAGGCACAAGAAGCTTTTTTTATTGGTTATTCCAGAAGATCTTACAGGGTGTACTTGATTGATGGTGTTAGTTCAGAATTCAATGATCGTTAGGAGCTAGACTCAACTGATCAGGATTGCTGACGTCATCAGGATTACATGGTCGTCAGGATTGAGATACATATCAGGACTGGGATCAGGATTGATCATCAGGACTGGAAGCTGATCAGGATTCCTACTTCGAGTTATATTTGGAGTCTAGTTAAACATGGAAGTTTATTCTGTCGGTTCCTGGTTTGTAGGATGTAGCTATCAATTATAGATAGGTTTCAATCTTTGTAATTGATTAGGACTTATCATTGATAGAGAAGCTGTGTAGTATATAAACACAGTTTTGGTTTCGATTTATGTACAACACACAAGGGGGGAACATAATCGAATAGAAGCTCTTAAGAACATAGAATTTCTTGAGAGAGTTTTTGTAAGCTAGCAGCTCTCAAGAACATCAGAATTTCTTGAGAGAGTTTGTAACAGTTTTATATCAGATTTAATAAAGCTGTTATCTTTCTTTCATATTTGTGATATATACATTAAGAAGTCGATTATCTAATACTATTGTATTCAACCCCCCCTTCTACAATAGATTATTACTGGGCAACAATTGGTATCAGAGCAAACTGATTTAATTCTGAATCAGATACGATCTAAAGATGTCGACAACCAAGTATGAAAGCATGAAGATTCCCATCTTGAAGAAATCAGAATATCCAACATGGAGGGTAAAGATGCTGATGTACCTGGAGGCTATGGATCCTGACTATTTGGACAGGATTCGTGATGGACCATATATTCCTACACGAATTGTAGAACGAACAGATACAGTACCTGAACATTATGTGGTCAAGGCTAAAAGTGAATGGACTCCAGAAGAAAAAGCTCATGTACTCAGGGAACCAAAGATAAAGAATATCTTACACAGTAGTCTTGATGCTGTCATGTCAAACAGAGTGATTGCATGCAAGTCTTCAAAAGAAATCTGGGATACTTTGGAAACTCAGTGCCAGGGATCTGCATCTGTCAAGAAAAACAGAAGGGCTCTTTTGATTCAAGAATATGAACAATTTGATGCAAGACCCGATGAGAGCCTAACTGATCTATATGATAGATTTCTGACACTATTGAACAGTTTATCTTTAGTTGACAAGGAATATGAAACTGAAGATTCAAACACCAAGTTTCTAAGAGCTTTACCTGAAGAATGGGACACTCAGACCTCGATCATTAGACATCAGTATGATCTTAACACTGTGTCTCTTGATGAAGTCTATGGGATGCTAAGAACTCATGATCTTGAAGTTCAACAGAGAAAGAACAAGAAGAGCAGCAAGGCAAAATCAATTGCTTTGAAAGCAGAGGCTAAATCAAAAGGAAAAGCTATGGAGGTCTCTAGAAGTAAAACAAGAATAGTTGAGTCAGATCCTGATGACTCTTCATCAGATATTGATGGCAATGCTGATGCCAATACTGATGATGATTCTTCTGACTCAGACATGGAAGAGATGGTTGCTATGATTGTCAGAAACTTCAGAAGGATGAAGTTCAGGAAGAATAGAAGACAAGGCAACTTTCAGAAAAAGGCTTTCAATCCAAACAAAGATAAGTATATCAAAAAGGACAGCAAGGGTAGCAAATTTGACAAGTCAAAGGTTAGATGCTACAAGTGCAATGGTATGGGTCACTTTGCTTCTGAGTGCAAGAAGACAAAGGCACTTATCACATCAAGCAAGGATTGGATGGACTCTTCCTCAGATGCTGATACTGAGGTGGTCAACTATGCTCTAATGGCCAATGCTGATGTAACTGCTGCTCCTGATGATAAGGTACTAAATATACTATCTTTGATTTTGATACTGATAATGCTTCTGAGTTAAGACGTTTTCTAAAGTCATTACATATTAGCTTTAGAAGTCAAACTGCTGAAAATACTAGGATCTTATCTGAGATGTCTGAACTTAGAAAAAGGAATGATATATTAGAAGCTGAATTTTCTTGTATGCAAGAAGTACAAAAAGAATGTGATAATGCGAATCACATGTATTTAGAGATGAAATCCAAATGTACTGCTCTTGAAAAGGAACTTGAATATGCTAATGAGAAAATCAAAACCTGGACAGACTCTGGTAGGAAATTTCATGAGATTAATACCTCTAAGAATTGGAAAGAGTGTCTAGGATATAAGTCAGATGAGGATAAGAAATTGAAAGAGAAAATTGTCATTGATGAGATAGTCAGTCCAAAGACCTATAGACATGTTATAGATGCAACCAAATCTAAGATTACTCCTGTTAATTTTGTTTTTGGTAAGGATTCCAATTCTACTTTTGAAAAGGGATCTACTTCTACTCAAGGAATTAAAATCATAAAGTCTAAACCTGTCTTGAATAAAGTCATTAAGAATGTAGGTCTATTGTCTCAGAAACAGCTTAAGGATAAAATCTGTGAGGTGACAGATAAGAAAAAGGAATCTACTGTTAAGAGAAACAGGAATGGTAAAGTTGGGATCAACAAAGAGAATGGTTACAAATATATCCCAAATGCACCTAGAAAGTGTTGTTTTAACTGTGGTAACTCTAATCATCTTGCTATTGATTGTAAGAAGAGTAAGAAGAAGATTACTGATATTCCTAAGTCTGATGTTAGGAATAGATCAGTATTTTATAAACCACAGAAGTCCTGTTTTCATTGTGGTAGTATATGGCATTCTATTTATACTTGTAAAGATTATCATGAGTTGTACTATAACTTTTATGATCCATTGCCTAAAGTTGATAAAAATAGTGCAAACTCTGGTAGCATTAAGAATGTCAAGTTGGAACATGCTTTTGTTAATACTGATACTAACAAAGCAAATCCTGATGAAGTAAATCATGTCAGGACTGCTAAGGTTAGAAAGTCTTCTGCTGTGAAAGTTAATAAATTGCATGGAAAAGGAACCCAACAAGTATGGGTTCCTAAATGTTCTAACTAGTGTGTTTCTATTCTGATTGCAGGGTAAAAATAAAAATGTGTTAGTCATGGATAGTGGATGTTCTGTGCACATGACTGGAAACAAAGCCCTGTTATCATAATATGAGGAAAAAGCTGGCCCAACTGTGTCTTATGGAGATGGCAACATTGGACAAACCTTGGGATATGGCAATATAATCATTGGAAATGTCATCATTGAAAAAGTAGCTCTAGTGAAGGGACTAAAACACAACCTGTTGAGTATTAGTCAAATCACTGACAGAGGTTATCATGTCAACTTCTATTCCACTCATTGTGAAGTAGTCAGTAAGGCAACAAGCAAGATAACACTGACTGGCTACAGGCATGGTAATATATATGAAGCCAACATTCAATCAAATACTGATGACTCCCCTACTTGTCTGATCAGTAAAGCTTCAGTAGATGAAAGTTGGAATTGGCACAAGAAGTTTTCTCATCTCAACTTCAGTAATATCAATGAGTTGGTTAAGAAAGATTTAGTGAGAGGATTACCAAAACTATTATATACACCTGATGGACTCTGTGATGCATGTCAGAAAGAAAAACAAAGAAGAACATAATTCCAGAGTAAATCAGAATCCTCTATTGGAGAACCATATCACATGCTACATCTTGATCTATTTGGTCCAGTCAACATCATGACCATCAGTAAGAAAAGGTACACTCTTGTAATTGTTGATGAATATTCTAGATTCACCTGGGTGTATTTTCTGCACAGAAAAGATGAGACTCCTGAAGTTCTGTTGGATCATGTAAGAATGATTGAGACAACCACAAAGTACAAAGTCAAGATACTGAGAAGTGATAATGGTACTGAATTTAAGAATTCAAAGATGGAAGAGTTTTGCAAATACAAAGGAATCATTCAACAATTCTCTGCTCCTGGCACACCTCAGCAAAATGGAGTAGTTTAAAGGAAAAATAGAACTCTTATTGAAACTGGCAGAACTATGTTGGAAGAAGCAAAATTACCTACATATTTCTGGGCAGAAGCAGTCAACACAGCATGCTACACTCAAAATCTCAAATTAATAAACAGACATGGTGTTACTCCTTATCAGTCACTCAAGGAAAAGAAACCAAGTCTGAAGCATCTGCATGTGTTTGGCTGTAAATGTTTTGTTCTCAGAACTCATCCTGAACAACTAGGGAAATTTGAAACAAAGGCTGATGAAGGAATTTTCATAGGCTATCCTGCATCAAGAGCCTTCAGAGTTTTTAATTTGAGGACAAGGACTGTCATGGAGTCAATACATGTATCTTTTGATGACAAGAAGATAGCTGGAATCAATGAAGACTCTCATGATAGATTGATTTTTGAAAATGAAGCTATCAAGGAACCTGAAGAAAGTGAATCAGATTCTGTCCATACATCAGATCCTGATGGGTCACCAAATCCTGATGACACACCAGATGCTGATGGTGCAAATACTGATGATGCAATCAATAGTAATACTTCTAGTAGTGCTAATGTTGAGGGGGAGCAACATCATTCTACTACAAGTTCAGAGTCAACACAATCATCAGGACAGAATTCTTCAGATACTGATTCAAGTGATGATCCTGATAACTTATCAGGAGGAAATAGCAATAATTCAGGGGGAGCTTCAAGACAAGCAAGTTCTTCAAATCAAGATAACACCAATCCAAGGAGAGCATCTACTTCAAGAAACAATTTAACACCAGCAAGGAAATGGACTGCAAGTCATACTCCTGATTTGATCATTGGGGATCCTGATGCAGGTGTTCAAACAAGAAGTGCAACTCAGAATGAATGTCTATACAATAACTTTCTATCCAAGGAGGAGCCAAAGAAAGTTGAAGATGCACTTAAAGATGCTGATTGGGTTACTGCAATGCAAGAGGAACTGAATGAATTTGAAAGAAATGAAGTCTGGAAACTGGTACCAAGACCAAAGAATAGATCAATTGTTGGTACAAAGTGGATTTTCAAGAACAAGACTGATTCTGATGGAGTAATAATCAGAAACAAAGCAAGACTAGTTGCAAAGGGGTATTCTCAACAAGAGGGAATTGATTATGATGAAACGTTTGCTCCTGTTGCAAGACTAGAAGCCATCAGGATATTTCTTGCTTATGCAGCACATAAGAAATTCAAGGTTTTCCAGATGGATGTTAAAAGTGCTTTCTTAAATGGAGAACTGGAGGAAGAAGTTTATGTTGAGCAACCTCCTGGTTTCATTGATCCTAACTATCCAGATCATGTCTACAGATTGGATAAGGCACTTTATGGACTAAATCAAGCTCCAAGAGCATGGTATGAAACTTTAGCTCTATTCTTACTGGAAAGTGGATTCAAAAGAGGTGCTATTGATAAAACTCTATTTTATTTGAATCATGGTAAGGACTTGTTATTAGTTCAAATTTATGTTGATGATATCATTTTTGGGTCAACAAACAATAAGCTTTGTGAAAAGTTTTCCAAGCTTATGCAGTCAAGATATCAAATGAGCATGATGGGAGAAATGAGTTACTTTCTTGGTCTTCAAGTTAAACAGACTGATGAAGGGATTTTTATCAATCAGTCTAAATATACAAGGAATTTATTGACAAGGTTTAACATGCAAGATAGTTCTCCTACTACAACTCCCATAGCTACAGCTACCAAACTTGATCCTGATCAAGGTGCTGAGGTAGATGTAACTCACTACAGAGGAATGATTGGCTCTTTATTGTATCTCACTGCAAGTAGACCAGATATCATGTTTGCAACCTGTCTGTGTGCAAGATTTCAAGCAAAACCTAGAGAACCCCATCTGATTGCAGTCAAAAGAATTTTCAGATATCTCAAAGGCACTTCTTCACTTGGCCTTTGGTATGCAAGGGAATCAGATTTTGGGTTGTATGGTTATTCAGATGCTGATTTTGCAGGATGCAAAATAGACAGGAAAAGTACTTCAGGAAGCTGTCAGTTTTTGGGTGGAAGACTAGTTTCATGGTTCAGTAAAAAGAAAAAATCCATTTCCACTTCAACTGCAGAAGCTGAGTACATTGCTGCAGGAAGTTGTTGTGCTCAGATAATGTGGATGAGAAATCAGTTGTTAGATTATGGTCTGTCATACTCAAAAATCCCTATTTATTGTGATAACCAAAGTGCTATTGCAATGACAGGAAATCCAGTTCAACATTCTCTTACTAAACACATCAGTATTCGATATCACTTCATAAGAGAACAAGTTCTGGAAGGAACAATTGAACTTCACTTTGTTCCTACTGATCAACAACTAGCTGATATATTCACCAAGCCATTACCTGAAGCTACTTTCAATAAATTGGTGAATGAACTTGGAATGATGAACTTTGAGAATTTCTGAGGAAAGCTAAAGAGAGGAAATCCTGATAACTGTCAAATCCTGATGGTTATTCAGAAAGGTATGTTTTATTTGATCAAATCCTGATAGGATGTTATCCTGACAAGAAGTCAACTGGTCAATCCTGATGTTCAGGTCAGTATTTCATTGCTTAATTTGTGCCTAATTTTTCGTCAGTATCTTCTGATGGACGGTTGAGTTTTAGTAGGACAACTGTATGCGCGCGTGTGTTGCACTGTTATAGATATACATATACATACACATAAAAAGTGGTGCAGGTTCATTTAAATTACACACGTAATCTGTCCACTAATTATTTGTGCACAAATCATATCTTGCCACCTGTTATTGAGAGTAAATTTTTGTTCTAACAAAATACTTTTACTTATTCTAAATCATTAATTACTCTCTCATCATCAGTTTTTCGATTTTCTATCTCTCTGTGCTCACGAACCCTAACTATTTTCAAAAACATCAATTCTCAAGATTTTTAAGAATTACAATGGCGTCTTCATCATTCATGAACAAACAAACAGTGATTAGTGGTGTTACTTTTGCCACTAACAATTTTGTGGATATCTAAATCATCAAGATTTACCCAATGAGTTTCATATAATTCAAGATTTTCTAGCTTCAAGCCCATTGAATTTTGCTTTAACAGAACCTGCAAGTGTTTCTTTTAAGTCTGTAATGCAGGTGTGGAACTCAGTTACTTTTGACAAAGGGTATTCTGACTCTATCTTGATGAGTTTTGAACATAATGGAATTACTCACTATGTGACTCCTGTAATTGTGGAGGAAGCCCTGCATTTACCTGTTCTTGGTGATGCTATTCCTGCTAATGTTTCGGACTCTACACTTTTTGAGTTTGTTACAAAGTTGGGCTACAATGGTGAAGTAAAGAGATATGGCAATCTCTTTAGGACAAAGCTTAAGAAGGAATGGAATTTCTTCTTTGATACGATCAGCCGATGTTTCCTGAACAAGACATCAAATTTTGATGCTCTTCCATCAGGATCTCTTAAAATTGGGTACTCTCTTATCCACTCTACAGTGTTTGATTATGGGTCGTTTATCTTAAAAGCTTTAAGTGATAGGAAATCAGATAAGTTAGGTTCTGTCTGTTTTCTTAGATTTTTACAGTTGATATTTAATCACTTGTGTCCTAATGTTGTTTTTGAGAATGATGTAGTTCTACCTATCTGTAGAATTACTGAGAATAATATTAAGTCCTTAGTCAACAGTGATAAGGCAAATGGTTTCATAGGAAATGCTTTTATTCCTGATGAGGTTAGGTTTTTCTTACATAGGAAAATGCCTACTCGTTATGGTTTAATTTCTAATGCTATGGGGCAAGGCCAATCACACCTTGTTCCTAACCCAAGCATTCATCCTAAACAGTCTAAACAGTCAACTGCCACCTCTAATGTCTCTCAAAAGACTTTAGTTGTAAAAGCAAAGAAGTCAGCTTGAACTGATGTGTCAGGAAGGCAATCAGGTTCAAAGGACTTTTCCTCTACACCTATCACTAAAAAGAAGTTACAAGGGGGTGTACAAGGGGTCCTGGTGAAGAAAGCTGCAAAGAGAGGTGAGGCTGTTTCTGTTAAAAGGAAGTTAGTGCTCAGGGATGAGACTGAATCAGAGGATGATTTACCTATATCCTCTGTGATGAATGTGAATAAGGAAGTTGCTGATACTGCTACTGTAGTTGTCGTTCCATTGTCTACACCACAGAAGAAAAGGAAGTTATCAAAAAGCAGGTATCATATTCCTTTAGAAAAGAAGCAGGATACTGATGTACAGGACACTTCTATTCTGAATGAGCAATCAGTTTCTACTGCTCAAGCAAATCCTGATGTTAGTAATCCTGATGCTGCACCAAGTCAAGTGGTTAATATTTCAGACTCTCCAGCACAGGACTCTCCAACAAAAAGACATGTTGATATTTCATGGGAGAAGTATGGTGCTGCTGCTTCCAATCTTGGGATAAAACATCCAATGGAAAAGCTAATGAAGGCAGAAGAGTTAGTCTATCAGAGACAGAAGAAACTGAAAGGATCAAGCCCACAAGAACCTGAACCTCAAAGTGGTTCAGCAGCTCTTTCTGTTGATCCAGCCACACAAGAACCACTCAATCAAAGTTTGAGTGAAGGCTTAGCTAGTGGAATGGTCCCACAAGAACCATTTTCTCAAAAGGAGAATGAAGACATCGACATTCCAGCTACACAAGAACCATCTTCTCAAAGTGAAGATGCAGGCCAAGCTACAGTTTCTGAGAAATTTCCTGACAATGCTCAAGGGATTTCTGGTGCAGATGAAGTTCAAAGATTGGTCGAGGACACTGTCAATGAGGGAAGCACACAAGAACCTTTGACTCAAAGTGTTGAAGAAGCTTCTGAACCTCAAGCTCTACAAGAACCATTGGTAGCAAATACTGATGCAAGCATATGTAATCCTGACGGTGTTCATCCTGAAGCTAGTGGTGCTCCTGATGTTGAACCTATCCTGATACAGCCACTTCGTTCAAGACCAATGGATCATCCTATCACAGATTCACAGGATAAAATGAAAGGTATAGCTATTCCTGATCCTGATGATACTCATAGTACTGATGATGATGACTCTGATGAGAGTGATGATGATGAGAATCGAAAAGAGAAGGAACAGCTTGCTACAGCACTCAAAATTAGTCTTGGAACTAATTTTGGTTCATCAAGTACATATATGGCTGGCAAAGCTTCCACTGGGAAAGATCAGAGACAAGATTTTTCTATTCCTTCCTTTAATCCTGCTGAGGCACTTAGACAGAATGAATGGAACAATTCATGGCACAGATCTGCTGAATCTGTAAGTTATTCTTCTGCTTTGGAACATGCCTATGATGCAGTGAAATCTATAGAGAATCAAGACTTGAAGAATCATCTGAAGGCTACAACTTTGTTATCCAAAAGTCTAAAAAGTGAGATTGATTCTATCAAGAACTCAACTGAGTTGGTGAGGAATGATATTTCTCAAAATTTTACAAAGGTGCCTACTGCTTTTCAGCTAAGGGTAGTAGAATCCCAAGTGAAATCTGTTATTTCTGAACAAACCTCTATCAACAAAAGGATTGATTCTCTGGATTCCAAGGTAACTGACATTCAAGCCTCTCTTTCCTTAATTTTGAGTTTATTGTCAAATCCTGATGTCAAAAAGGGGGAGAAGGTTAGTCGGACAAAATGCACACCTGATCTAGTATTAAGGAATAATGATGATGATACTGGAGATGATGGTTGTGACAAAGTGATACAAGGAGAAACCTCTGATGCTGCTGTTATGAAGTCTACAATTCAAACTTCACAAAGTCAAACAACGCAGTCAACTCATGTTTCTGATTCTGGAGTTAAGACAGTAAGAACGTTGGTGCAATCTCAGATCCTGACGGAAGAACAAATCCTGACACCTGGTCATGGACATATTCTTGCTACAATTCCTGAAGGTAATGAAGATGTGATTATTGATAATCCTGAAGATGCATCAAATTTATTCCAGAAGTTTTCTACAAAAGATGGCAGAATTGTTACTCTATATCACACTGATAAAAGAGTTCAACAATTATATGCAAGAAAAGCACTCTCTACAGCAAGTGAAGAATATCCTGATCTCTCACATGAAGAATTTTTAAGACAACAAAGAGAAATGATGGAAAGCTTTAATAACCTTGCTCCTGCTAGAGGTAGAGGAGGCAGAGGTAGGAGAGGAGCTAGAAGAAGTAGAAGAGGTTCTTCAACTCAAACAATACCTAGACAGACAAGGTCTCGAGGGTTAAGAATTGAAGAAATTCCTGAACCTATTCAAACTCTAGTAGTTCCTGACAGATCTACTTTTGGTGATGATGGAAATATTGAAGAAGAACCTGAATTGAGAAGAAAATCAAGAAAATCAAATCTCTGCAATACAAATCAAATTGAAGAATCTAATCCTGATGTTGTTCCTGATGATATTCAAGATCCTGATGATTCTGAAATTCTGCAAGAGATTGACTTGATAATTTTATCTACTGTGGTTGATTCTCACAACAAGGAAGTAGATGAAGAAGAAGAAGCCAGAAGAAGAGAAATTACAAGATCAATAAATAGAGATTTCAATCTCTATCTACAAAGGCTTAAACTCTCAAACAGAAGAGTGTGGAGGAACCCAAGCAGACAAGAATCTTCACTGGAAAGAAGCTATGCCTTTGAAAAGGAAAAGGATAAGAAGTGGAAACATATTAGCACATTAAGTTGTGATACACTTATCAATTTTCAGTCTGGAGGAATTATTACAAGCGCTTCAAGTGTTGTTGATTTATCTGGGATGGTTAGATCAAAAGCACTCTGGTTAAAGATGTTTTCAAATCTGAAGCAATTGACAAGTAATTCAAGAGGAGGTATTGGACACAGGGATGCTGAATATCTGAATATGTCATATGTTGATCCTTACTCCTTAACTGAAATTGGAGGTACTTTAACTTCTGAAAACCTGAACAATTTACTAGCTGTTGATATAGTTTTGACAAGAAAGAAAAGCTTCTGTACTTCATGAAAGATGGTAGTGTGAAGATTTTATCTATTCAAGATTTGCTGATGAAAACTACACAGGAACTGAAATATGTTCATTATCTTTTGAGATCGAAGAATCAAATATGCAAAGAATGGAGTGACATGATTTTGTCAACAATAAGAAGAAGACTGGATGGAAACAGTAATTTCAATGGTAATTATACTCCCATGTACTTAAATCAAAGAGGTCAGGATGTGGAAATGCAAAGGGGTACTGCTGTTAAAGAAGTAAATTTTGGCATGACTCATCTTACTCTCAATCCTAATGGGAAGGAAATTGCTTATCTTTTGCTTGAAGAGCATAGTCTTCAGAGAAACTCCATATTGAATCTCAGAGCAGCTATCTACCAGATTAATGAGGAAGATGAAGAACTCAGAAATCTTAAGGAAAGACTGATTCAAATTCTTGAAGAAAAAGAAGAAAATTTGTTATCCAACTTCTTGAAGATGAATCTATTCTATCAAAGAATTTAAACAGATAAGTTGTTGCTGCAGATTCTGTACATTTTGTATATATGTTTTTGACATCATTGAATCTTAGGAATCTATACTTTATTTCACAAAGTATGAGATTGGGGGAGATTGTTAGTTCAGAATTCAATGATCGTCTGGAGCTAGACTCAACTGATCAGGATTGCTGACGTCATCAGGATTACATGGTCGTCAGGATTGAGATACATATCAGGACTGGGATCAGGATTGATCACCAGGACTGGAAGCTGATCAGGATTCCTACTTCAAGTTATATTTGGAGTCTAGTTAAACATGGAAGTTTATTCTGTCGGTTCCTGGTTTGTAGGATGTAGCTATCAATTATAGATAGGTTTCAATCTTTGTAATTGATTAGGACTTATCATTGATAGAGAAGCTGTGTAGTATATAAACACAGTTTTGGTTTCGATTTATGTACAACACACAAGGGGGGAACATAATCGAATAGAAGCTCTTAAGAACATAGAATTTCTTGAGAGAGTTTTTGTTGGGATTTATGGGTGATAGCATAGGAACAACTTAACTTTGTATATACTTAATTTTTAATTAAGTAGAACATACTGTCACAGCCAAAGTATGTTCTTGTAATCAGTATGCAATGTTAGTTTAATTGTGTAATTTGGAAGAAGTTCACTTTCTGTGTTCAAGCCTCAAAGAACGCATATTGGATGACAGCATGAATAAAGGTTACTGTCATAAGAATTGACAGTAAGATTACAAGAAGACAGAATGTTGCAAGTCAAGACAGCATATTCACTCTGACAGCAACATTGGCGGAAGACTACGCGACAACAACTTTAGCCCTCGACAGCAAGTTTGGAAACCTCGACAGCACACTATGCGGGCAAAAGTAATTGTCCCGAGAAAGACCCTTGTTCTAAGTAACTTTCTCAGTCAAAACCCGTGACAGTTTCAATGTTCAAGAAACAGGCGTGATGCAGTATCCCTAAGATGCACCAAGTCTGCAAGACTACGACAGAAGCTTCAAGCACTGCAAACAAAAGCGAATCAATTCAAGAGCAAGGTCAAGTCTCTATTTGCTGAATTGTTTTAGCTAGAAATAGAATGAATCTAGGTTGCTTTTGTTATGATGTATATCTGACATATTAGCAATTTAGGAAAGTCACATGGGTAAGACAATCTGTAAGAAGCTGCCGCTTGACAATGACAGCAGCTTCACAAACCCGTGACTGATAGTGATAGGATTAGTCTTATACCTACTGTCAATTCATTCTAGACATGTAACGAAGACTAGCAAGTGCCTTGAAGAAAAACGAAGCTCAAGATTTCTCTCTTGAGGTTATAGCAACACTTTGCAAAATAAATAAAACATTTATTTTGTGAATACTGTCTTCTCTACTTTACTGTTTGTGAATGCATACATATTATTGATAACATTAAATCTTAGTTTTAGTTGTTGAAACTGAGATTGAATTTTATCAGTATTGCATTCATCCCCCCCCCTTCTGCAATACACAAGGACCAACAACTGGTATCAGAGCGTTCAGATTAATATACATATCTGAGATCCCGACGACAATGCAGAAATCAAACAGTATCAAGATCCCAGCTTTTGATAAAGAGAACTACAGTATTTGGAAAAGAAAGATCTTGTTGTTTATCAAAGCTGCGAATCCACTATACCCAGGTATACTCGAGAATGGTCCTTTCATTCCAAGAAAGGAAATTGAAGCCACAACAGTAAATGGTGAGATCATTCCTGCACATTGGGTTCCTAAAGATCCCTCGGAATTTTTGGAAACTGAAAAGGAGAAAATGGTGCTAGATGATCATTTGCAACTCATCTTGCTCAATTCTCTCACGTTGGATAAAGCCATGTGTGGAAGTGTGATAAGCTGCACATCAGCCAAGGAGATGTGGATCAGGTTAGCCTTACTCTGTGAAGGAAGTGAAGAAGTTAAGGGCAACCAAAGGCAAATACTTATATCTCAATATGAGGCATTTATGGCCAAGCCTGGTGAAGACTTAACCTCCATGTTTGAAAGGTTCAGTAAGCTCTTAACTGAACTGCAGATACATGGCAAGTACTATGACAGAAAAGAATTGAACGTCAAGTTCTTGCTTACACTGCCTGATCATCTTGAACACAAGACAACAGCCATACGAGAAGGAAGAGATCTTAACAATATAACCTTTGAGACACTTTATGGCATTCTGAAATCGTATGAACTTGAACTCTTTCAAAAGAGAGCCATACAAAGTGGAATAAGGAACAAAATGGCTAATATGTCAAGTGCCCTAGTAGCACAAGTGCCAAGGATCACACAACCTAGTGAAGCACTACAAATCACTCAACCAACCCCTGTACAATCCTTGAAGATAGAAGAGGTTGTTGAAGATGATGAGAAAGTAGTACTACAGCTCAAGGATGTGGAAGATGAAGACTTCTACACTATGGAGGAACTGGAAAGCATGGACAATCCTACTATGGCTTACATGGCCAAAAAGTTCAAGAACTTTAGATTCAAGAAGGATAGGTCATTCAGGCCCCAAGGCCAAGCATCCAAGTTCACCAAGGGAAGCTCATCAAAGGCTGCTGTGGGAAGCTCATTCAAAGGAGGATACAAGACTGGATTTGTGGATAGATCTAAATTCAAGTGTTACAACTGTGGTGGACCTGGTCATTTTGCTACTGAGTGCAAAAGACCCAAACAGGTTCAGAGATTTGAGAAAGGAACTGGTGGATACTCCAAGAAGAATCAAGGTAGAGCCTATGTGGCTGAAGGAAAGTGTTGGGATGAGTCTGATGATGAAGATGAAGAAGAATATGTCAACCTAGCTCTCATGGCTAGCACTGATGAAGTAACATCAACATCCTCAAGTCAGGTACCTTCACTTGTCTTACTTGATATGTCCATTGATGAGTATAAGAAAACCATTAAAGACTTAAGTGCTGAAATGTTCAATGTCCATACTAGCTTATCTACTGCCAATGAGGAAATCACTAGGCTGAGTAAGCTAAATGAAACACTAAAGTCTGAAAATGAATCTCTTGTTCTCAAAACCAGTTCACTAGACTCTTTAGCTCAGGAGAATGCTAAACTTAAAAATGAATTGAAATGTGCTAAAGAGGTTGAGAAATACCTGAGAAATGAGATTGCTGAAAATGAATTTAAAATCAAGGCTTATAAAAACTCATCAAAGATAGTTCAGGATTACAATGATAAGCATACAGAAAATCAGTCTGTTGGTATAGGTTTTTCTTATGGTAGAAGACCTGGAAAGGAAACTGTGATTCAAGATTGTCCTGGGAGTGCTGCTGTCAAACCCACCATTCTCAAAGAAGTTAAAACTCCTATTTTCAAAGCTGCAGAAATTGAGTTTGATGAAGAAGCCATGCTCATCAAACAAGAAATACTTGATGAGGATGAAGGTGTTGACAGCACATTCAAGGATGGAAAGGATACTGTCACAATCCCCAAGACAGTAAACTTACCAAGCAATCAGACAGTAAGTTCAAAAGATGCTGTCACAGTTGGCAAGACAGAATCTTCCAAAGATACTGTCAAGAATGGTTCCAAGACAGTAACTTTAAAACCTTCTGTCAAGACAGTAGGAATAAAAGATACTGTCAAGGAAAGTTCGACAGCAACTTCTGAACATACTGTCAATCCAGTAACTCCCAAGTCTAAAAACAGGAATGGTAAGGTAGGTGTCAATAAAGGAAATGGATACACTAATGTTGGAGGTGCCTCTAGGAAACTATGCAATAACTGTGGATCTACTCATAACTTAACACATGTTTGTAAGAAACCAATTGAGAATAAGATCAATGCAACTGAACTCAATGGTAACTTACACAGAACCCCCCTTTTGCATAGAACTATGAGTGTCTGTAACAACATTGAATGTATGCCATGCAAAATCACTGCCATGAGTACATGCTTTAACTTACCTGTTCTCTCTACTGAAAAATGCTCATACCTGAACACTGTTGAGACTTCTGAGCCTGCTGGAAACAGCAAAAAGGCTTCATCCACTAAGAAAAGGACCAAGTCCAATTCTAAACCTAAGTGGGTGAAAAGAGAAGTCAAACAGGAGATTACTGATAATGCTTATGACTTTATGACTGAAAGAAACTCAGGAGACACTGAAACTGCAGGACCCAACAAGGATTGGGTACCATATGCATCTTAGACACATTCTGTTTTGCAGGGCAAGAAGAAAGATCAAGTCATGTGGATCATTGACAGTGGCTGCTCAAGACACATGACAGGTGATAAAGCCCTGCTATCACATTATGTTGAGAAAGCTGGCCCAATCATAACCTTTGGAGACAACAGCAAGGGTTACACAGTGGGATATGGCTGTCTAGAAATTGGATATGTTGTCATTGAAGATATTGCTCTTGTGGATGGATTAAAGCACAATCTACTCAGTGTCAGCCAATTCAGTGACAGGGGATTCAAGGTTGATTTTGATATGATGCTGTGTAACATTTATCACAAGAAGGATAGTAGCCTCTCTCTAAAAGGGGTTAGAAAAGGAAGCTTGTTTGTTGCTGACTTAAATTCAACAAAGAAGGATAAGGTTTACTGTTTCTACAGTAAAGCAACTGTTGGTGACAGTATGCTTTGGCACAGGAAGCTCTCACATCTCAACTTCAAGACAATGAATATTCTGATGAAGAAGGAGTTAGTGAGAGGTTTGCCCCAACAGGAATTCTGTCAAGAAGGACTGTGTGAAGATTGTCAAATGGGCAAACTGAGAAGAGCTGTGCACAAGTCTAAGCAAATGAACACCAACATTGAAGCACTCAAGTTGATTCACATGGATCTCTTTGGACCAGTCAATGTACCATCAATGGCCAAGAAGAGATATGCCTTAGTAATGGTGGATGATTACTCAAGGTACACTTGGGTGAAGTTTCTAGAATCCAAAGATGAAGCTGCTCAAGTGATTATTGATCAAGTCAGAGTTCTTGATAGAACTCCAAACTCAAAAGTTCAAATCTTGAGGAGTGACAATGGTACAGAATTCAGAAATGCCACTCTTGGAAATTTCTGTAAAGATGAAGGAATTGTACAACAATTCTCTGCTGCAAGAACTCCACATCAGAATGGAGTTGTAGAAAGAAAGAACAAGACTCTCATTGAAGCAGCTAGAACTATGTTGCATGATGCCAAACTGCCAACATATTTCTGGGCTGAAGCTATCAACACATCCTGTTATACTCAGAACAGAACCATGATCAACAAAACTCATGCAAGTACACCTTACTGTCTGTTAACTGGAAAGAAACCTACTGTCAAATATTTTCATGTGTTTGGGAGCAAATGCTTTGATACCAGTTGTTGGTCCTTGTGTATTGCAGAAGGGGGGGGGGGATGAATGCAATACTGATAAAATTCAATCTCAGTTTCAACAACTAAAACTAAGATTTAATGCTATCAATAATATGTATGCATTCACAAACAGTAAAGTAGAGAAGACAGTATTCACAAAATAAATGTTTTATTTATTTTGCAAAGTGTTCTTTTTCAAAACTGAGCAAGCCTCTAAACGAGGAGCAGCATCATTAAAATCACAGAATGAATTAATGCACAACATAAGAAAGCGAGGGTAGAGTGATACCTTCTTACCTATGGTAGCTTTGAGGTGTGCCATGAGGAGAGCTCCAACATTCACCTTGTATCCATGGACAAGAGAATGTGTTAGTTTCTTGATGTAGGAGGGTATTCCATTCCAGCCTGTGGATTTGGTAGAGAACACCTTGACCATCACATCAAATATCATACTCCACTCCTTTCGCAGATGTTTCCTATCCATTTCACCAGTTGGATACCACTTGGTAGTCCCCTCTTCGAGAATAGGGCATGCATACCCAATCTTCAAGAAGAGCTTCTTGAGAGTGTCATCATTTGCAAGTTCAGTAAATTGTTGTCTTGCTTCAAGTGTAATTCCAAGAGCATTGTTGATGACCTCAGCTGTAAGAGTGTATTGTTGCCCAGAGATTGTGAATTGAATACCAGGGTTCTCACCCTCAGTTTGAGCAACAGCAGTTTGCCAAAACGCCTCAAGTCTGTCTAAGTCGAGAATGGGGGTTGAGGTTATGGCATAACCGAGATAGGACTTGTTCAAGAAAAACACTAGTCATCACAAGATCTCAATGCACACATTCCACTCTGTTTCACTCAACACATGGTTGATCAAGTGTCCAACCTTGATTATCCATTACCTTCTGGTTATGATTCGACCTTTTCTCTTGAGAATGAAACTGAATTAGACCCAAATTCAGTTAACCCACATTCAACACCATACACTCAGCCTAGGCCCTCTAGACTTCCCAAAGCCCAAAGAGAAGCCTTGCAAGAATCCAGAAAAAGATCCTTAGAAGCTGATGTTGGTGGTAGCTCTGTTAGTCAAGAGGGAGACACTGCACCTAGTGCAGCAAATAAGGAAGGTAGTCAAACAGAACCCACAGTGGTTCCCCCTGAGCCTAAGAAGAAGAGAGCTAGGAGGACCAAAACCACTGTCAGCCACCCTGCAGTCTCCCAAAAGACTGTAGAGGAAACCAGGGAAATAAACTCCTCCCTAGATGTGCCTTCTCAACAAGGGACATCTATTGAAATTGGCATGTCTCCCAAGGCACCCTGTACAGAGTCTGCACAAACTCATGGTTCCCAACCTGAGATACCCCCACTTGAAGAAACACACAGTGAGTTAGGGTACAGTGAGGATTTCTCTACTCCTATTGATGGTTCACATGTTTCATCTGTGAATCAGCCCCCACTCTCTACTACACTTTCACCTTCTTCCTTCCCTACACATTCTTTTATTTCTTCTCCACAACCTAGAGAAGGGGACAGTCCCAACCCTTCAGGTTTTGATCATCCATCTCCAATCATGGATGAGCCCCCATCTAGTGGTCCACAAGAACCCATTTCTCAAAGTGAGATGGACACCACTCCTCCAAACACTGAGCTAGGGCAAAGTGGTATTTTGTCAGAAAATGAAACAGCCAACACTTTGTCTGAACTCCAAGGAGCATCTTACCTTCAGGAAGATGTTGTCACAGCCTCTGTTGCTGTCAAAGACACTGGCAATGTTGATGTCCTGGACACAGCTGCTGTCATGGGTGGAGAGAAAGATACTGTCACTACCGAACCTACTGTCACTCCACCTCCCAAAGTTGCTGTCATGCCAGAACCTGCTGTCCAGACTCCAACTGACAGTAACATTCCTGCCAAAGATGCTGTCCAGTCCTCTCAGCCTGATTTTGATGCTGTGATCATTGAGGATGCCTCTGATGATGATCTACCTCTTGCCAAACTCTTAAAGGTACATTCTAAATCTACTCCTTCCATGCATGTTAGTACTGCTCATACCCATGCATCTAGGTTGAGTGAGGGTGTGCAAAATAAAAGAGAGATAAAAGAAAAGAGAGGCAGCCAAATGAGCTGGCAAAAGGAGAGGGACTTGAGCATGTCCAGAGAGTTATTGAGGGAGCCCACACTATTCAGGCACTAGGCCTTGAGAGTCAAACTGTGAGGGGTGATGAGATCACTCAAAAACACCCTGAGAGTGTGAGAACCCCCATAGCCTCCAAGCCCCTTTCTTTTCCTTCCCCTCCAAGAAGGTTAAGGTATGGTGGCCCCTCTGCTACTTATGGTAACAGGATTGCAGCTCTGGAAGGACAGTGTGCTACCCTCAACTCCAAGATGGACTCTCTCTCTCAACTGATGGTTGATGGTTTTGCTGCTACTCAACTCTCTATTCAGTTCCTTACTGACCTAGTAGCTGCCAACTCAACTAAGGGGGAGAAGGTAGTAAGATCAGAATCATTGCCTATTCAGGAATCAGGTGGAACTCAGGGGGAGCCTGTAGCTGTGGAGACCAGAGGGGGAGCTAAAAGGAAAGCAATGTCTAAGGGGGAGCAAGTCAAACCAAGCAGTGCACAACCACAGGATAAAGCTGAAAAGCCTGTTGAAGTGGAAATGGATGGAGAAAGGGTGTTAATGTCAAAGGAAACTCAATATGCATTGCAAAGAAGACCTGCATCTAGACATCCAATCTTGCCTCCTGTGTTGATTAGAGAGCCAACTCCAGAAACTCAAGAAACTGCTCTACAGAAGAAATGGAGAGAAATGGAGGAACAAAACAAACTTGGGAAAGGTAAAGGGAAACTGCTTGAATCCATCCAAAAGGGAATTATTTGGACAAATGGCACTCAATTTGATCAAGAAGAAGCCAATGTCTTGATGGTGGATTACAGGGAGAGCACATTACACAACCATGACAGTGAATTTAGCAGTTTGGTGGAAAAAGCAATGAATGCTCCAAGCAACCGTCCAACCAACACCACAAAACTGTTAAAGGAACAAATTACTAGTGTCAGTGTAATGGTGAATGATGAGAAAAGATGGGCTGTAAGTATTTGTCTCACTTCTGGCATATCTTATTTCATCACAATGCAATTATTGCAGAGTCTGCCAGCAAAGGTGTTGTGTGCCTTGAAGGGAAAGATCAGGGCAACTCAAACACCATTCAATGAAATATTAGATATGCAAATCCAGAACCTGCTCATACAAAAACTACCTGAAGTCTACACAAATCCACCATGTGTTTTCTATAGATCTGAAACTAAGGATGGCACAAGAAGGAACAACTTCATGAATTTGGTTGGCACATCCAGAATGGAAACCAAGTCAATTCTGAAAGTGTTAGATGGAATACTCAATTCAAATGCCAATCCAGGAAGAGCTTATGCTGTTCAAGAGATCTACAAAATGCTGGTGTTGAGAGACAAGACACTGGGAGCTAGAGTGAAGGAACTAATCTCTAGAGCCAATGCCAAAAGAAATGATCAAGGTGGAAGTTGCCTCTATGACCTTCCTCCTCAGGATGATGATGATGATGAGGTTGGAGGTGGTGAAGCTTCTGGAAATGCTGGAAATGCTGGTGGAAGTAATTCTGGGAATACTGGTATTCAATCCCAAAATGAAGGCAATGAAGAAACTCCTAATCAGGAAAAGAAAGATGCTGGTGCTACAGATGAAGAGGAGTCAAGAATACTGGAAGCTTTGGAGGCAGGCATTCTTAGATGTGCTATTGACTGCATCAATGCAGAAAAAGATGATGTCACCAAAGGTACTGTCGACAAGGATACTGTCATAGAAGATGCTGTCATGGAAGATGCTGTCGACAAAGGTACTGTCAAGGAAGGTTCTGTCAAGGATGAAACCAAAGCTGCTGTCAAGCCCAAAAGACTGAAAGCCAAAGCAAGAGCATGGTTTTCTAGACAGAAACCTGAAGGAAAGCACAAGTACTCAGGAAAGGAAAAGACCACTGGATTTGGCAGGAATCTTAAGAAGCCAATTCAATCAATTCCTCCCAACAGTCTTAAGATACAACAGATGCAATCTAAAGAAATCAAGAGTGTTGAGGTAAAGGTGGATGCAAATCAAGAGGTCACTGAGTACATTCTTTGGTGGGAAGAATCAAGATCTACCAAGGTTGATAAGGATTTCAATCTGGTCTCCATATCAACCAGTGGTAGGACATCAACCTTAGATAAAAGAAGAATTGACTTCTTCTACCTGGAAAGAATGGTAGAGTTGCTGGAGAGCTATGAAAATGTTCCAGAATCTGTTATGGAACATATTCTGAAATATCAAGCTGATAGGGATGCTGAATTCTATCAGAAATTTGGCTACAACTTTGCAGATTTTGATGATGCTGATATTTCAACTGATTTACCAGCTTCTCCTATTCCATATCACTGGTACTATGAGTTTGATGACTCACCCACAGAAGAAAGGAAAACCCAACCCACAGAGGAAGGGCAACCCAAGCCAAGCAAAAGACCTGACTCTTCTCAATACGCTAAATATCAGTCAGAACTTGATAAGAAGGAAGCTGAACTCCTGGAAAGATGCAAGACTGCCAACAAGGCAGAAAGTGAAGCTCCAAATTATCAAACATGTATGCTGGAAAATCCCTTAAGAATCAAGCATCTAAAAGAAGAAATCTATGTTTGCAGCTTGCACAAGCTAAAAACAACTATTCTGAAGGATTTACAGTATATGGTTGCTGGATCAATTCATCCCCTGGAGCAGATATGTTCTGACAAGATAGAGGAATTATTGGAAAGGAGAAAAGGAGAAGATTCGAAGCTGGACAAGCAAAGGAGGATGTCTCTCAATGCTTATCGAGGAAG
Organism: Heracleum sosnowskyi; assembly: GCA_030848705.1. Classification (NCBI taxonomy): domain Eukaryota; kingdom Viridiplantae; phylum Streptophyta; class Magnoliopsida; order Apiales; family Apiaceae; genus Heracleum; species Heracleum sosnowskyi. The sequence goes on from CM061237.1 coordinate 20,998,407, forward strand.
TAGATTCAAGCTCATTCATGAAGAACTCCATTTCAGAAGCTATCCATTTGATCAAGAGAAATGGTTGAATCTCAGGGATGCCAGTTCTCTTATTTCTCCTACTATCAAGAAGATCATTGAAGAAATAGAAGATGCTACAGTTTCTACTGCTGAAATTTCTCTTATAGAAGGTCTAAGAGGCTGCTTGGTAGAAGCTCTCAGAAGAGAGGAAGTAACAAGACAGAAGAGGAAATCTCAAGCTAAGTAAACATTCTAAATCCATTCTGATCTTGTTAGTTAAGTTGTCAGCATATATTGTAAATTTGTTGTTATTGTCCATAAAAACAAATTGGGGGAGATTGTTGGGATTTATGGGTGATAGCATAGGAACAACTTAACTTTGTATATACTTAATTTTTAATTAAGTAGAACATACTGTCACAGCCAAAGTATGTTCTTGTAATCAGTATGCAATGTTAGTTTAATTGTGTAATTTGGAAGAAGTTCACTTTCTGTGTTCAAGCCTCAAAGAACGCATATTGGATGACAGCATGAATAAAGGTTACTGTCATAAGAATTGACAGTAAGATTACAAGAAGACAGAATGTTGCAAGTCAAGACAGCATATTCACTCTGACAGCAACATTGGCGGAAGACTACGCGACAGCAACTTTAGCCCTCGACAACAAGTTTGGAAACCTCGACAGCACACTATGCGGGGAACTCCTACTGTCACCAAAAGCACATTCCTGTGACAGCAAGCTTTGCGGCAAAAGTAACTGTCCCGAGAAAGACCCTTGTTCTAAGTAACTTTCTCAGTCAAAACCCGTGACAGTTTCAATGTTCAAGAAACAGGCGTGATGCAGTATCCCTAAGCTGCACCAAGTCTGCAAGACTACGACAGAAGCTTCAAGCACTGCACACAAAAGCGAATCAATTCAAGAGCAAGGTCAAGTCTCTATTTGCTGAATTGTTTTAGCTAGAAATAGAATGAATCTAGGTTGCTTTTGTTATGATGTATATCTGACATATTAGCAATTTAGGAAAGTCACATGGGTAAGACAATCTGTAAGAAGCTGCCGCTTGACAATGACAGCAGCTTCACAAACCCGTGACTGATAGTGATAGGATTAGTCTTATACCTACTGTCAATTCATTCTAGACATGTAACGAAGACTAGCAAGTGCCTTGAAGAAAAACGAAGCTCAAGCTCTCTTGAGGTTGTAGCAACACTTTGAAAAATAAATAAAACATTTATTTTGTGAATACTGTCTTCTCTACTTTACTGTTTGTGAATGCATACATATTATTGATAACATTAAATCTTAGTTTTAGTTGTTGAAACTGAGATTGAATTTTATCAGTATTGCATTCATCCCCCCCCCCCCCCCCTTCTGCAATACAGAAGGACCAACAGTTTTTGTAAACTAGCAGCTCTCAAGAACATCAGAATTTCTTGAGAGAGTTTGTAACAGTTTTATATCAGATTTAATAAAGCTGTTATCTTTCTTTCATATTTGTGATATATACATTAAGAAGTCGATTATCTAATACTATTGTATTCAACCCCCCCCCCCCTTCTATAATAGATTATTACTGGGCAACAGATGGTCACCATGTGAAGGAAAGTGTCAATGTTACATTTGATGACACTAAACTCCCTAGTATCCAAACTGAAGATTCATCTGAAGAACTGAAGTTTGATAACTTGCCAGACTCAGAATCAGATGATGAAGCTCCACCTGAGAATATTGTTGGTAATGATAATAATAATAATGATAATGATCATGGTGGTGGTGGTGGTGGTGGAAACATTGGTAACAATGGAGATACCACCAACACTGGAGAAGAATCATCAAGGCAATCAAACAACAACTCAGGGGGAGGAAATGAAGGGTCTACTAGTCATTCACAACACCAAAATGAATTTCAAGGCGAATCATCAAGATCAAATCTTCCAAGACAGACTGTATGGAATAGAGCTCATCATTTTGAGTTGATCATTGGTTATCCAGGTGTTGGAGTTAGAACTAGAAATGCTACTCAGAATGAATGTCATTATTCAGGGTTTCTATCTGAGATGGAGCCAAAGAAGACTGAGGAAGCACTAACTGATCCTCATTGGGTGATTGCTATGCAAGATGAACCCAATCAATTTGAACAACAACAAGTCTGGAAGCTGGTACCCAGACCAGAGAACAAGAAAGTAGTTGGTACAAGATGGGTATACAGAAACAAGATAGATGAGGATGGCATTGTTACAAGGAACAAGGCAAGACTGGTTGCTCAAGGGTATTCACAAGCTGAAGGCATTGATTATGATGAAACTTATGCACCAGTGGCTAGGCTTGAGGCCATTAGGATGTTCTTAGCATTTGCAGCTTACTCCAATTTTAAAGTCTATCAAATGGATGTTAAGAGTGCATTCCTGAATGGTGAGCTGGATGAAGAAGTGTATGTGGAACAGCCTCCTGGCTTTGAAAATCAGGAGTTGCTGGACTTTGTGTACTTTCTCTTCAAGGCTATCTATGGTCTCAAACAAGCCCCAAGAAAATGGTATGACACTCTCTCTGGTTTTCTTTTAGAAAATGGTTTTGTTAGAGGTATCATAGACAAAACTCTTTTTTCAAAGAAACACAAAAGTGATATGATATTAGTCCAAGTCTATGTGGATGACATCATATTTGGGTCTACTAATGATGATCTCTGTAAGAGATTTGCTAAGTTAATGCAGAGTAAGTTTGAAATGAGTATGATGGGTGAGCTGAAGTTCTTTCTTGGATTACAAGTAAGTCAAAGGTCAAATGGTACATTTATTTGTTAATCCAAGTATCTCAAAGAACTCCTCAAGAAGTATCACATGGAGGATTCAGCATCAGCAAGGACTCCATCTTCAACAGCTGTCAAACTTGGAGCTTGTGATAATTCTATCAAGGTAGATGTTACTAGCTAAAGAGGTATGATTGGCTCCTTACTCTATCTTACTGCAAGTAGACCAGATATTATGTATGCTACATGCTTGTGTGCAAGGTTCCAAGTGGACCCCAGAGATTTACATCTCGTTGTTGTTAAAAGAATCTTGAGATATCTTAAGGGTACACCTAATTTAGGTATCTGGTACCCTAAAGATTCTGGTTTTAATCTTATTGGATATACATTTCTGATTATGCATGTAGTGTTGTTGATAGAAAGAGTACCTCTGGGAGTTGTCAAGTCCTAGGAGGTAGATTGATTTCCTGGTATAGCAAGAAACAGCAAACAGTTTCCAATTCAACAGCAGAAGCTGAATATATTGCTGCTGGAAGCTGCTGTGCTCAGATCTTATGGATAAGGAATCAATTGAAGGACTATGGCTTTGTATTAGACAAAATTCCTATTTTATGTGATAATACAAGTGCCATAGCAATCTCCAACAACCCTGTTCAACACTCGAGAACGAAGCACATTGATATCAGGTATCATTTTATCAGAGAGCATGTGATGAATGGAACTGTGGAGTTACACTTTGTACCCACAGAAGAACAGACTGCAGATATATTCACTAAATATCTTGACGAATCCACATTTACCAGGTTAGTTGTTAAATTGGGTATGTTGAACAGTCTTAGTGATTAACAATATCTATGTCATGTTTGTTCTTTTCAAAAATCATTTTCTCTTGTTTATATTAAATGATATTTATTGCCAATTCTCACTTGTTGTTAAAAGCTTGTTAATTTAAATGTTTCTGAATAATATATTTTCTTTAAAAATATTTTTCTCATATTTTTTTAAGTGGAGAAATGTATTTTTATTGAAAATGTAATTATTTAGAATTATTTAGATGAGTTTCAGATTGTATATATTGTTGTTTGAATTTTCTGCAGGTTTATATTAATTTATTACACTTCTGTATTTTACTGCATATTTTTCTAGGATTTATAGAATTTTCTATGAATTTTTCTGGACTTGTTAATATTTTTCATGCATTTTTGTTTAATTCTATGCATTTTTAATAATTTTCCTTGCATTTTCTGTAAATAAATTAAAATTTTCTAAGTTTTTCTCTAAGTCTTCCCAGTTTTTATACTAGGAAGACTACCGGCAAGACTTGGATAATTTTATTTTTGTTTTTTGTTTTTTCCTTTTTATTTTTAATCTATTTCTAAGTCTTCCCAGTCTTTTTACTCTTAGAAGACTACCGGGAAGACTTAGCCATTTTATTATTTATTTTCGTTTATTTTCCGTTTTATTATTTTCAAAGACTATCAGTTTGTACTAGGAAGACTACCGGGAAGACTACCAGTTCAATTTTAAACAAATCGTTTCAGTTGTCTTCTATTCTATTTCTTTTAACAGTTATACATATATATACTTATTATACTTACGTTTTTATCTCCTCATATCATTTACCTGAACAGTTTCATCAGAATTCTCCTTTTTCAATCTCAATCAGTGCTCAAGTTTTAACTTAGCAATCACATCCAATCACTGATTTCGAAAATTAACAAACTAAGTCGAAACTCTGCCCAGTTTTTTACTCCTCTTTTCGACTTTTGTTTGTTTAAGCTATTAAGTGTTTTAAAATTTTTGAATTGACTGTGATTTTTTTAAGGAGATTGTAGTGTTCTTGGATTTGTGTGCGTTCTTGGATCATTTACCTGATTTTTCTTGATTTCATAGTGTTAAGTTCGAATTTAGGATAATAAAAATTAAAAGTGGTTAATTTTAGGTAAAATTTTAATTTTGTGGATTTTCTTTAATTTTGATTAATTTTAAAAATCCCTAAAATTCGAATTTTATTTTAAATTAATTAAAATTTCTTGTTTTTCAAATGGATCCTAATTTTGAACTTGTTTTAAACAATTACATTGGGTATTTTGATCCGTCTAAGTGTAAGGTTGAACGATTTAAACCATGGATTCAGTTTTTGAATAGTCAGACTTGTGTCAGTCATGCTATATGTGCATCTGCTCTTTTAAAAATTGATCCATTACGTTTTCTTTGTTCTAGTGTTGTTATTGCTGAGGACTCAAAATCTTTTACGTTCACTATTTTAAACCAGCAATATACAGTCACTTTAGAAATGTTTTGTGATGTGTTACAGTTTCCTAAGGACAGGTTTGATCCCTTACCCTATGATGATGAGTTATCTCAGTTCTTTGTGAATATTCATTATCAGGGGCCCCTACAAATGGTTAAATTGTCAAAAAGCTTTCTTGTTAGGGAATGGGATCTGTTATTTGATACAATAGCAAGAGTATTTTGTAATTGCACAAAAACAAACTTTCATGGAATTATCATTTTAAATCAATATATTGCTTATGCTATTGTATTTGGTCGTAGATTAAATTTTGGTGAGATTCTTTGGAATGTTATGATCAACAGACTTGCTCACTCTAGGAGAGATTTTGATAATCATGTGAAAGTGAAGTGTTAGTACCCTCGCTTTATCACTCTTATCATAAATCATCTACTTACTGCTGAGCAGGTAGAGCTGTTTAGGAATGCCAGATTTGAAACCTCCCAAACCACTGATTCCAAATTCTACACCAGACTGGACTGCTCACTCAAATTTCTAAACACACCTGTTCTTGTTTCACCATTGATGAGTCAATTCATTAATCTTCCAATCTTTGGTGAACAAGTTCCTCAGCCACATCCAGTTCCACTACAGGTAGTTATTCCTAACCTTGGATCTTCTTCTTCTGGTACTTTGATTGAAACCCAAGTGGTTGGTAGGGCTGACCAAGAGGTTGTAGAACCACAATCTCTATCACAGGTCATAGAGCCAAACAGAGAGTCAAACAGAGAGTCAAACACTTCTAACCAACAACCTGAGCTTAATTTTCAAACCAGTCAGAGGAGTGTTAGAGAAGAAACTACATTGAGTGTTCCCACAGCTCTGTCTCCACCTTTAAAGAAAAGAAAAACCTATAGGGAGGCATCTGTAAGCCCGTCCTTATCCTCTCAACAGGATATGGACATTGATATGGCCACTGAACAGTATCTGGAGACATCCTCTCAACAGGATGAATCTATTGAAATTCGCTATAGGGTCATGGCATCTTGTACTGAGTCTAGCACACTCCCATTACTCACAATGGGAGAAGATATCCATATAGATGATACTCAGGACACTATGCTAGGAGAGCACTTTAATTTTGATTTTGATACAGTACCTACCATAGTTACGGTAGAAGTGCCTTCACAGGCATCAGAGGGAAAATCTGATTCTCAACCACCTTTAATAGAATCATTTTCTCCCCTCCCAGAGGGAACATCTCTGGCTCCCCTAAGGGATTTTTCACTTGCAGTTTACACTGGTGAAAGTGAAAGGCAACCATGTGAGTCTGTCACTGAAGCAATTCAGTTTACAATGTCAAATATTTTGACAGACTCAACCAGGGATTGGGATTTGCAAACTCCCATTGCACCACCACTGACCTCTCTTGAAGGGGCTAGGGTGATTTCTTATGCAGGTACATCATCTGAGAACATGGAGAGACAGCTAGTTGTGAGAGATGAGAGTCAAACACGGAGTGATACACAAGCACGTGAGTTGAGTGAAACACCACTGAGAGAAATTGAGGTTAGTGCACACACTGACACAAACACTGCTTTGTTGTTAACCTAATTAGCTGCTCTACAGAAACAGTTGCAAGAAACCCAGGCTGAAAACAACCTTCTCAAAGCACAAGTGGTTGAACAATCTTCCATCTCTGTAACCAATCAGCTGGGTACTGTTAAGGATTATTTGGAAGGATTGAAGAGTACTCTACTCCCGAAGCTGAATGCCATCCAACAATCTCAAATACTAGTGGCTTCAGACATCTCTGATCTTACAACGTCAAATGCTCAGATATCAGAGAGTGTCAAGGAGATTGCTTCTATTTCTACCAAGGTGGACTTTATTCTACAAACAGCTGATGAAAATCAAAGGTTTAATGAAGAAAGGATATTGAGGATTGAAGGAGGAATGGAGCATCTGAATGAAGGAATGAAGCACTTGTACTACATGATAAAGAATTCACATCAACCTACAGCTGAACAAAGAACATTCTTTGAGGGTGATGATGATGATGATGAGGATGAGGATGATGAAGGAGGAGAAGGAGGAAATGGAGGTGATCAAGGAGAAATAAGGAGAACAACTGAGGTGAATCCTAGAGCTTTTAAAGCTCAAACTGTAGAGGATTCCTCAACTAAGGGGAGAAGAAAGGAGGAGGAGATAAAGAACCTGGAGGAGCTTCTGGAAAAGATAAAGGAAAGGGTAAGTAGAAACAATCATTGGAGGATGAGTCTGCTTTTGATGATGCCTACTACTACCATGGTGAACATGATGATTTTCAATTTGATACATCTGGTGATCTGGAGAAGACTATACCTGAAGAACCCATTGGTGAGGAGGAGGTTGAGGAGGAGGCCAACTTTGATGATTGGGAAGATGAAGCTGATATGTATACACCTGATCCTTTGTTTCAGAAAGAGCTGAAGAAACAGCAAGAAGATCTCAAGAGAAAGGAAGAAGAGAATGCCAAGGTCTCCGACATCATATCTCAAAAGCTAAAGATTCAAAAGGCTAAACATGAAGACAAACAACGTCTTCATAGTATTCATGTCAAGGAAAGGAGATTGGATGTTAGGATGAAGCAAGGAAACAAGTAGGACAAGTCAAGGGAGATGTTTGATATCCCTCAGAGAGGCACTAACAATGATGGTACCTTTCTGAAGTTGCTTGAGAAGATCAGAACTGTTAATCCGGACAATTCTTTATATGTGAAGGCCTTGAAGGAGGACATAGTGAGGATTACATCTGTATTTGATCAAGTGAGGCAGGAATTGTTCATTTATGTCTCAACTACTCTTGAAGGGTCATTCACCGTCTCTCTTGAACTCCTACAAAGAAGATCTCTTTCAAAACTGTGGATTCTAATGAGTAAGGTGAAGAGATCTGATAAGTGGATTTCATATCCACTTGGATCGTTCTAAATCGGCTTAAATTGGTTGTTTGTACTCAAGTACTTGTCGTTTTTAATGTGTTTTGAGTTAATAAGTGCAGAGTCGTATTGTTGGTTGAGAATGGGAGTTATCTTGACTTGGTGGTGGTTATTGAGCTTTATTGTGGAAGCCGTGAAGTTGCGGGACTTGAGAACGAGAAGAAAAGCTCAAGAAAATGGATTTTGAAGAATTCTGCCAGAATGTCAGGGGTCCCTTCCCCCGTCCAGGCGCGCCCGCGCCCTAGGGAATTCATTTCAAGCGCGCCCGCGCCCTATCAGGCGCGCCCACCCCTGCAAAATCCTGGAAAAAGGCAATTTCAAGTCAGAAAAGGAAACCTGCCAAAGTCCAATCAGCAGAAGGCTTATATAAACCATTGGTGGACGAATTCTGAACAAGACAATCATATAATTACATACATATCCATCCACCGGTGAGGAGAACAAGAAGACGGTTGATTACGAAGATCTACTTTTCATCTTTTCTTTGTATTCTTCTAATTAGGCGATACTTTGGATTCTCGTTGGTTTTGTTTGTTCTTTCTTAAACCCTAGCACCTTTATTCAGTATTCTAGACTTATTATTATCATGTTTTCATCAGAACCCACGATGATGAACGGTTCCATTATGAACTAATCGTTGTCGTGGGATTCTAACGGATTTATTTATGGATTTTAGTAGTTAATTGTTTTAAAGATGTGTGTGTGATGGCTAATTGATATCCTAGTTTGGTTGTGCTTATTCTTCTTGGATGCGTAGCTAACATCTAAGATTGTTTGTTAATCTCTATTGAATGCGAAAGTGGATATAGAGGTTTAGAACTTGCCATGCTAGCATAGGTTTATGTATGTTTGTCATGCATGATTCGTAGGTGATTTTAACCATCTTACCTGCCCTATGTAATCTGAATGGATAACTTGCTCGTTAAACCGTTATGTTTTCAAATCTTATAGACATATAGGGTCTAAGCATAATTGGTGTCTGCTTAACTTCTATCTCTTTTGTGGATGTTTGAGTAGTTTGGTATACGTATACTGAAAGGTAGCGTGTACTGATTTCGTGTTATCCGATTAGTTATCACAACTGTCACATGCATTGATTAAAGACAAAAGACTCTAGATGAAGTATTTAATGAAGTTAGGATCCCATGTTTTATTCTCATAAGTAATTCAATATCAATCTTAGTTTAATATAGTCTTGGTAATTTGTTTAGTTAATTAGTTAATCAAAACACAACTTTGATACTTGTCTTAGCATTGAATGATAGCCATACATTGTTGCATAAGTGCATACCTATAATAACAAAAGCAGTCTCTGTGGGAATGAACTCTACTTACTATTATATTACTTGTTGACCGTGTATACTTGCGTGATATTGTGTGAACAAGTTTTTGGCGCCGCTGCCGGGGACTCGGTGTTATTTATATAGTTTATGTGCTTGTCATCAGTGGTCGTTAAAGTTCACTGACTCAGATTATACTCATCAATTTTACTTTGTTTGGTGTGTTTCAGTTTCTTTAGTAAGCGTGTATGCGAACACGTTCTCAATCTCGGAAAGAAGAACTTGAATTGAGTCTAGTTATGGGAGAACCAGTAGCAGAAACGAAGGCTTTGAAGGACTATTCTCAGCCAAAGATCAATGACATTCAATCTAGCATTGTCAAGCCGGCTATTGCAGCTAATACCTTTGAAATCAAGCCTGGCACGATTCAGATGGTACAGAACTCAGTTCAGTTTGGGGGTGCTCCAACGGAAGATCCTAATATGCATATTAGGGATTTCATTGAGATCTGTGACACCTTCAAGTTCAACGGAGTGTCAGAAGATGCTGTGAAGCTGAGACTTTTCCCATTTTCTCTGAGGGATAAGGCTAAGGGCTGGTTGCATTCTCTACCAGCAGGTTCTATTATTACATGGGAGGATCTTGCTCAAAAGTTTCTCACTAAATTCTTCCCCATGGCTAAAACAGCTGCTATCAGGAATGCTCTTACTCAGTTTGCGCAACACTCTGGAGAAACTTTATGTGAAGCTTGGGAGCGCTACAAGAAGATGCTTAGGAAGTGTCCTCATCATGGAATGCCTGATTGGATGGTGATCAATTGCTTCTATAATGGACTGGGAGGTCAATCACGACCAATGCTTGATGCAGCATCAGGTGGAGCTCTGTGGGCTAAGAGCTACGATGAAGCTTATGAACTTATTGAGATGATGGCTGCTAATGAATACCAGAATCCAACTTAGAGGTTATCACAAGGCAAGGTAGCAGGGGTTCTGGAAGTGGATGCAGCTACAGCCATAGCTGCTCAGCTAAAGGCTTTGTCTATGAAAGTGGATTCTCTGTCTAACTATGGAGTTCAGCAGGTGGCTAGTGTTTGTGAGCTATGTGCAGGTGCTCATGACACGAATCAGTGTGTCATATCTAGTGAATCGGCGCAGTTCGTGAGCAATTTTCAGATATCACAGCAGCCAGTGCCTAATGCCTATCATCCCAACAACAGGAATCATCCTAATTTCAGCTGGAGTAACAATCAAGGTGGTCAGAATCAGCCACAACAGCCGTATCAGCAGTATCAAGGTCAGCAATTTGGAGCTAAGCCATTCAACTCTTCTGGTTTTCAGCAACAGTATGCTCCAAGACAACCGTTTCAACCACCAGGGTTTCAACAACCATCTCAAGGCAATGTTGGTCAATCGTCTAATGAAAAGTCTGAATTGGAGGAATTGAGGCTAATGTGCAAGAGCCAAGCCGTTTCAATCAAGACTCTGGAGAATCAAATCGGTCAGATTGCCAATGCATTGTTGAATAGACCACAGGGAACTCTCCCTAGTGATACGGAAGCTAATCCAGGCAAACGGGAGGTCAAGGAACATGTCAAAGCAGTTACCTTGCGATCTGGAAAGGTTACGAATGATCAGAATGCAGAAACGGATGAAAAAGAAGAATTTTTAAAAAATGGCCAGAAGGTGGAGCGCGCCCTCCCCCTCTCAAGCGCGCCCTCCCCTGCCCTTCTGCCAGAAATTGAAGAAAAAGTTGAAAAAGCTAGTTTGGGGGTGAACGAAGCGGAAAATGTTGACCATTCTTCTGAGAAACCTATTCCTAAGCAAGCTACAGAGAGCAAGGAGGTCTATCCTCCTCCGCCATTCCCTAAACGTCTTCAAAAACAAAAGTTGGATAAGCAGTTTGCTAAGTTTCTCGAAGTGTTCAAGAAGTTGCATATCAATATACCTTTTGCGGAAGCTCTTGAACAGATGCCGAGCTACGTAAAGTTCATGAAGGGTATTCTATCTCGGAAGTTGAAACTCGAGGAGTTGGAGACCGTGGCTTTAACTGAAGAGTGCAGTGCTATTCTACAGCAGAAGTTACCTCCAAAACTCAAGGATCCAGGGAGTTTCACCATACCGTGCACAATCGGCAATCTATCTTTCAACAAGTGCTTGTGTGACTTGGGAGCCATTATTAATCTGATGCCGTTGTCTGTCTTCATACAACTTGGACTACCTGAGCCGAAACCTACAAACATGTCTTTACAGCTGGCTGATCGGTCGATCACATATCCAAGGGGTATAGTGGAGGATGTTTTGGTTAAAGTGGATAAGCTTATCTTTCCTGCTGATTTTGTGATCCTGGACTTTGAGGAGGACAAGAGGATTCCTATTATCTTGGGAAGACCATTCTTGGCGACAGGCCGTACTTTGATAGACGTGCAGAAAGGAGAGCTCACAATGAGGGTGCATGACCAGAATGTCACCTTTAATGTCTTCAATGCGATGAAATTGCCTATAGAAGAGGACGAATGTTTCAAGGTGGATTTGGTTGAGTCTGCAGTTTACACGGAAATTGAGCACTTGCTAAAATCAGATACTTTGGAAAAGGTACTGTCAGGGGATTCTGATTCTGAAGATGAAGAAAGAGAGGAGCAATTGAGGTTCTTGAACGCAACTCCGTGGAAAAGAAAGACTGACATGCCATTTGATTCTCTTGGCATAGTTGAGCTAAAGAAATCTGAGGAGCGTCTCAAACCATCTATTAAGAAGCTCCTAAACTTGAACTCAAACCACTACCGGAGCACTTGAGGTATGCGTTCTTAGGTGATGCATCAACTTTACCTGTGATTATTGCATCTAACTTGTCAGGTAGTGATGAAGAGAAACTTTTGCGAATTCTGAGAGAGTTCAAGTCATCCATTGGTTGGACCATAGCGGATATTAAGGGAATCAGCCCTTCATATTGCATGCATAAGATTCCGCTTGAACCAGGAAGTAAGCCAACAGTGGATCCTCAAAGAAGGCTCAATCATATCATGAAAGAGGTGGTGAAGAAAGAAATTCTTAAGTTATAACGACTCAGAAAAACGCTTGTACAATATTAATATTTAATAATATTTGAGTTCTATGATATGTGAGTATTGTGTGAAAGGTGGATACTTGAAAATGTGATAATTAGATGTTTACTTGGTGAATGGTATAGATTAAAATATATGTGTATGCTTTTAATTGCATTTTATATGAATTTCTTATTAAAAATTAGTTCTTTTTGACCTTCCGAGAATTTTATAAAATCATCGGAGACTCTTTTTATTGTGAAACCTTTTTCACAACCTTTATTTTATATTCTAGTATTTTCTAAAATTAATGGAGGAATTTATTTTTGGCTTTAAGGATTTAAAAACGATTTTATGATTTAAATGTCATTTATGTGATCAAAACTTTGAAAATTCATATTTAATTCAATTTTGATCATAAAACTATTTTAAAAATATGGGTGAGCTTGTAAATTCGTATTCTTTGTTTTAAAAATACAATTTTGATTTTTAGATATTATCTTCATTTTATTTCGAATTTTAGAAAGGCATTATATTGGTTTTGTTTTATTAAAAATCAGATTTTTGGAATTATTAAATTACTATTTTGCCCCTGGGCTTATAAAACCCTGCACCCAGTTTTTCCCCTTTCTCCACTTTGTCGTTCGACTCTCTCTTCTCTCTCTCTCTCTCGATTTTTCTTCTATAAAAATCTCTCTCTCTCATTCTCTCTCAATCTCTCAAATATATTGATAATTATGTGTATATATATATATATATATATATATATATATATATATATATATATATATATATGCGCATATGTGTGTGTATGGCAGTGTGTATGCGTGTGTATCAGTTGCATGCAAAGGGGTTTTGTGCGAATTGATTTTGATTCAATCCCGAAACCTTTGTTTTGTGAAGATTCTGTGATAAGGAGATTGTTTAGATTATTATTGGTGAGGTTTGTTGAAGGAAACCCGATTTTCCGGGCACCTCCAAATCATGCCGCCGTCGGCAATGAGCTCCAGCGAGCCGACGGGGACGATGATGATGCTTTTGAGTCCGATTATTGTCTTAATAATAGTATTTAGTTGAGTTATGGGTTGCATGTTGAAAAATCGAAATGCATGTGTATTTTCGATTTTCCCCTTTAGTAAATTCGGTTTGAAAATTGTTTATGTTGATGATTGATTGATGATTTCAAGTTATAGTGATTGCATGTTAATTAGTTGCGTTAAGTTTAGATGGTTCGGATTATATATGTTTAATATTGGGTTTTTATATGTTAAAGGTTTTGATTTGGGAATTTTAGTGAAGTTCCAAGTATTTGGATTGTTGGTTTGTTAGTTTTGGTATTTGATAATTGCATGTATAGATTCTAGTAGTTTCTTGAGGTCATGAGTTAATTGGTAAAACCTTTTTCATCTAAGGGAGAGTTTTAGTTTTGATATGGGATGATTAATTGTGGTAGAGATTATAATTGTGGATTTGTTTTGTATAGATATATGCCATGTTGAATTTCCAGAAAAACTGTCTGCCCTGTTTTGCTAAATTTCGAATTGTTGCTGCCTGTTTTAGACAGAGAGTCTAGGATGTAATTGTTCTAAATTGAATCTAGTTTGTGCACGCGCAAACCTTGTATCGATAGAGTTAACGAATAAAAAGTTATGCTTGTTTTACTAAAAGTTGCGCAGCAGGGATTTTTCTGTGTTTCAGTACCTAGTTTATACAGTTCGTTTTTAATCTAAATAAAGTGTTCTGAAGTTGAACCTTTTATGCTAAGTTGGATTGGTAATCAGGAAGTATCCTGTCAAATTTGGTAATTGTTTGATTATTTTTGGATTTATGAAAAATGTTTTAGTAAAGTATGCGCAGCAGGTTTTTCAGCTTTTTGAGGTGAAAAACATTGTTGTAAGTGTTAAGGACATGGTTGGCATGATCAAATTGATTTAAGGAATACCAAGTGTGGCATGTTTTGAAAGATATATTATTGTATATATATATGTATAAGGAGCATGTTATGTGTATTTAAATGACGATGTGCGTTTATATGGTTGTTGCCTATCACATGGTTGAAATGTGGTGTACCTATTATATGTTTACGCGTTTAGGATGCGTTGGGTAGTTTAGAATAAAGGATTAGCATTTTAGAGAGGGCATACTAAGATAGAATATATTCTTTTGTAGAGTCCAAGGAAGTGGAACTTAGAGACAAAGGAAAGACTAAGGTGGAGAATCAGTGATTGCTCATTACCCCTTTTAGCTACTTAAGGCAAGTAATACAAACTTGCTTTTGTATTTCGATTCCATTGTTTCATTTTGACACATATGAATTGTTATCTTGCCTTGATATACTTTTAATTCTGAAAACACCTATTGTTCATTGATAACCCTTATCTCTGTTCATATATACCATGTTGATCTGTACACCATGCTTTGTTTAGTTCTTTATCCTTAAAACCTTTATACCCTGTTCATATCCATGAATTGAAACCTAATGACCTATGATTCTATAACCTGAATTTGATCATATACTTATGCATTCCCTTTTTATACCTGAAAATGAATACACCTAACTCTCATTCTAGTACATTACCAGAACATACCCGATGATAAATATTTCTTATATTCCACTAACAGAAATCCAGATTGTTTTGATTGAACTTATCTGATTTCCAAAAGACTTCTTTATATCTGAATATGTTTTAAAAAGGAATAAAGTTTGGACTCATTTAAATTCTGATTTATGGTTTCCACGGATTCCTAAGATTGGAGGCGTAAGAGGCCGAATAACGCCGGTCCAGCACTTTTTAATTATAATAAATGGACTAGGGATGGACTAGTCTAAAGGCCAATGTGTTGCCTAATGGGACCCAATACAAGGACCAGAGGGACTGTGTGTCCGGTATGGGGACTTTACGTGGTTGATCACCCGTATTGTCCGGTGCGTTGTGAAAAATCTCCAAAATTACTTAATGCTTTTCTTGAAAACGGATATCTTGATAATGAAATTGGTTTACCCTTTGAAATTGCATATTTATGTCATTGTTCTGATAATCCTTTGATATGGATTCTGCTAAAACCATGCCATATATATTGATATTGGAAACTGCTTTGAAACTGTATATTCAATTCAATATTCTGATAATCCCTTGATACGGATTTTGCTATACCCATGTCATACATATTGATATTGGAACTGTTTCCCAGTGGTTAACTATATGGTCATATTATTACTTGCTGGGCATTTGGCTCATTCTTTTTCCCTATTCTAACCCACAGTTAAGCGAGAAGATGGTACGCACTTTTCTAAGTAGCAACGGTAGGCGTAAGTGCTTTCCTTTAAGTTAAGTCTTTAGGATTAAGATAACCTGTTATTATATAAGTATCTGTATCTATATTGTTATCGCAGGAGATGGACGTTATTGGTGGAGACACACCCCCTCACCCATCTATCACACCATCTGACCCTATGCATACTTTGTCTGATCATGAGGAGGATCCGGTGGAGATAGGTAGTCTTAGTGTTCAGCCCGTTGAGCTACCATTTGCACCTGTACTTGTTTAGACTACTATCCCTTGGAGAGCAGCATCTGTTGATTCTCATATTTCAGTTTTGGGAGATCCTTCACCTATCTTTCTTCATGCTCATGTAGACCTTGCTAGAGACCTAGAGACCCTTTCCGGACAGAATGTCGAGCTTCAGGCCCTTGTAGACCAGATGTCTGATGAGGCGGACCGTCGTGTTGCTATTACTGAGGCGGAGTGGGAGGATAGGATTCGTACTGTAGAGGAGACAGCGAGAAAGCGCCTAGCCGAAGGACCCGTTACTGTTGATGCTTTAGAGGAGGCCAGGAGAGTGACTAGGATTGTTAGCTGGATGCTGTGTGAACTGAGAGCTGTTCGTGGTGGACGAGACTAGAGATGGTTGGATTCTGAGAGTGGGACATCTGTTAGAGCCCATTGGTTTTAGTATTGATTATTTGCACGGATGAATACTAGTTGTTAGGATGTTTACCCGTTTTCCTAGTACTAGTAGACAGTATTATATTATCCGCTTTGACATTGGCTTTGCTTTGACTTTATGGGGTGATCATGTACCCTGTCATCTATTGTACCTGACTCTTATCTTTATATTATGCACGTACTTTTCTTATACCTTGCTTTAAACTGTTATACCATTTATTGTTAACCTGTTCCTATAATACCTATGTTTACCATGTTTACCCTGTTACGGAGACGAGCAAGTTATCTAACAATATGGCTAAAAGTTTTAAAAATTTTATGATTACAGTTTTATAAACGTTTTCAAAAAGGAGTTTACATTACGGTATATATATGCGTATTGTTTCATAAATTGCTTATCTCTTGTCAGAAAAATGCCACCAAAGAAAAAGACTACTGCTTCTACTCAACAGACAACCGATACCGAGGCCCAGAACCCGGTAGACCCAACTATAACTCAGATACTTCAATTACTCCAACAACAAACTGCTGCCTTGACTCAACAACAACAACAAAATGTTCAACCATTGACAACCTTTAAATCATTTCAAGCTGTCCACCCACCTGAATTCAAAGGTACTCTAAACCCTGTTGAGGCGAAATCATGGTTAATCGATATTGAGAAAGCTTTTACGTTAGTTAAGGTTGGGGAGGATCAGAAAACTGAATTTGCTAGTTACTACTTGAAGGCAGAAGCTAATTTTTGGTGGGAATCTGTGAAGTTAGGAGAAGGAGAAATTACTTGGCAAAGATTTACAGAACTATTTCAGGAGAAGTATTTACCAAGGTACCTACAAGATCAGTTGGAAGTTCAATTCTTAGAATTAAAACAAGAAGGGATGAGTGTGGCAGAATACGAAGCCAAATTTACTGAATTGGCAAGATTTGCACCTAGGTACGTAGGAGATGATGTCAGTAAGGCTAGAAAGTTTCAACACGGATTAAAGCCATGGTTAAGGAGTAGAGTTGCAGCTTTTGAGTTGAGAAATTATACTGCGGTAGTACAGAAAGCGATGATCATTGAGGGCGAGAGCGAATTAGTTCAAAAGGAGAAATTTGGAAAGAAACGAAAGTTTGGAGGATCTGAAAGAAGCCAAGGTGATGAAGGACAAGGAAGTTCTCAGAATAGAAAAAGGTTTGGAAATCAATCAGGAGGAGATAGGAATTTTCAGAAGCAGAGGAGTGGATTTGGAAGTTCAGACAAGAAACCTCAAGGAGGAAAGCCGCCAACTATCACGGGAAAGCCATCTATACCAGAGTGCAAGACGTGTGGTAAAAGACATTCGGGAATCTGTAACAAGTTGAACATCACATGTTTTAAATGCAAAAAGAAGGGACACTATGCTGATGGATGTCCAAGTTCAAAACCAGGAGGATTAACATGTTTTAAGTGTGGAAAAGCGGGACATTTTGCGCGAGAATGTAAGGAACCGGTCCAATCTGCTAATGTACTTAGGCTCACTGCACCACCAACACGGTCACAGCCATCTCAACCTCGAGAAAGAACTTTTAATATGTCAATCAATGAAGCGGTTCAGGACAGAGATGTGGTAGCAGGTACGCTTCCTGTGAATTTTGTTAAAGCTAAAGTGTTAATTGATTCTGTAGCAACTAGATCTTTTAGAGCAAGTCCAACAACTTACTTATATCATGTCCTAAGCTCAAATATAAGTAATCTAGCAAAAAATGGTGCTCCAACAATGTCCTAGTGGTTACCTAAATCACTAGGACATCCATCTCATTACCTATTAATAGGTAACCACTAGCCATTACCTATTTAATTTCCATGAATAAAAAATTCACTTCCCTCTTTTTCTACATTTCTTTTCTCTCTCTTTCTTTCACTCTTTTTCTCTCTCTTTTCAAATATATTATTATAATAATAATAGGGAATGGATATAAGTAATGTTGTTGGAGTTCCTACAAGAAATCAAGTCCCTAAATCACTAGGACACATTATTATATCATATTTATAAGTAACCAACTAGAACATTGTTGGACTTGCTCTTATATCAGAAAGATTCCTTGATAAATTGCAATGTGAGGTAAAACCATTGGAAAGGACGTTAGTAATAGAAGTGGCTAACCAGGATAGAGTTCCCGTAGACCAAGTGTGTCCTAACTGTAAAATCGAGATCGGTGGATATCTTTTTCATGCGGATTTGATACCGTTCAAAATGGGAGAATTCGATGTTATCCTAGGAATGGATTGGTTAGTAGATTGCGATGCACAGATTGAAAGTAGGAAAAAGCAAGTAAGGTTGCGTGTGGACGAAGATCAAGAAGTGGTGTTTCAAGGTCAAAGACAAACTAGGAAGTTCTTAACGTTTATGCAAACGACACGACTACTGCGACAAGGTTGCGAAGCTTATTTGGCTCATGTTGTAGATGTGGAGAAGCAAGTGTCGAAAATGGAGGAGATACCCGTTGTAAATGAGTTCCCTGAAGTTTTTCCTGACGAACTACCCGGATTACCTCCAGATCGAGAAGTAGAATTTACGATTGATTTGGCACCTGGAACGGAACCAGTATCAAAGGCACCTTACAGAATGGCACCGGCAGAAATGAAGGAATTGGCTACGCAGCTACAAGATCTTTTGGATAAAGGAGTGATAAGGCCTAGTATATCGCCGTGGGGAGCGCCAGTTTTATTTGTCAAAAAGAAAGACGGGAGTATGAGATTGTGTATAGATTATCGAGAACTTAACCGGTTGACTATAAAGAATAAGTACCCGTTACCGTGAATCGATGATTTATTTGACCAACTCAAAGGAGCAGCCTATTTCTCAAAGATTGATTTAAGATCTGGATACCATCAACTGAAAATCAAACCTGAAGATGTTTCGAAGACTGCTTTTCGCACGAGATATGGACATTACGAATTTTTAGTGATGCCATTTGGATTAACTAATGCCCCGGCTGTGTTTATGGATTTGATGAACCAAGTGTTTCGAACGTATTTGGATAAGTTTGTGATTGTATTTATTGATGACATCCTGATATATTCAAAGTCTTCGGAAGATCATGCGGAACATCTAAGGATTGCATTGGAAATCTTGAGGAAAGAAAAGTTATATGCGAAGTTTTCGAAGTGTGAATTCTGGTTGGAGGAAGTACAATTTCTTGGTCACGTTATTAGTCGAGAAGGAGTGAGAGTAGACCCTGCCAAGATTGAAGCTGTGGTTAATTGGGAAAGACCAAGGACCCCTACTGAAGTGAGAAGTTTTCTCGGATTAGCTGGATATTACCGGAAATTTGTTAAAGATTTTTCAAGAATAGCTACACCGTTAACTGCACTGACTCGGAAGAATGAGAAGTTTGTTTGGACTGAGAAATGTGAGGAAAGTTTCCAAGAGCTGAAAGGAAGATTAGTGACAGCACCAGTGTTAGTCTTACCAGATGATCAAGGAAATTTCGTTATCTACAGTGATGCTTCACACAAAGGATTAGGATGTGTTTTAATGCAACATGGAAAAGTGATCGCATATGCTTCACGACAACTCAAACCGCACGAATAAAAGTACCCAACTCACGATTTGGAATTAGCAGCTATTGTGTTCGCACTGAAAATTTGGAGACATTATCTCTACGGAGAGAAGTGTGAAATCTACACGGATCATAAGAGCTTAAAGTATATATTCACTCAGAAGGAATTGAACATGAGGCAACGGAGATGGTTGGAGCTAATTAAGGACTATGATTGTAGTATTAACTATCACCCGGGAAAAGCGAATGTTGTGGCGGATGCGTTAAGTCGAAAAGAGAGATTGAATTTGTTCATGATACCTAAGGAATTGCTTCGGGAATTTGAGAAGTTGAAACTAGAAGTTTATGATTCGGAAGTTACCAACGAAGTTCTCAACGCTATGACGTTTCAACCGGAATTGTTGGAAAAGATACGAAGATGTCAGGAGGAGGTTATGAATCAAGAGATGAACACATTGACTGGTGAAGAGATCTGCACCCAAAAGGATGACCAAGGAGTTTTGAGATTCTCTACAAGGATATGGATTCCAAATGTGACAGAATTGAAGAATGAAATCTTGCGGGAAGCCCATAGTTCACAGTACTCAATTCACCCTGGTAGCACGAAAATGTATCGAGATTTGAAGGAACATTTCTGGTGGCCTGATATGAAAAGAGAAATTGCCGAATGGATAAGTAAATGTTATACTTGTCAATGAGTCAAAGCCGAACATCAAAAGCCGAGCGGACTATTGCAGCCATTGGATATTCCTGAATGGAAGTGGGAACATCTTGCCATGGATTTTATTGTTGGACTACCGAGGTCAAAAGCTAATCATGATGCCATATGGGTAATTATAGACCGTCTGACCAAGTCTGCACATTTTCTCCCAATCAATGAAAGATTTTCACTGGATAGGTTAGTACAGCTATATCTGAAGGAAGTTGTGACACGCCACGGAGTTCCAGTAACCATTGTGTCGGATCGTGATCCAAGGTTTAACTCCCGATTTTGGAGACAATTTCAAGAATGTCTGGGTACGAAGCTTAAGATGAGTACCGCATATCATCCACAAACTGATGGCCAGAGTGAACGAACAATTCAAACCATTGAAGACATGCTTAGAGCCTGTGCACTGGATTTTAAAGGAAGTTGGGATGAACATTTGCCGTTAGTAGAGTTTTCGTACAACAACAGCTATCACGCGAGTATTGGAATGCCTCCGTATGAAGCTTTGTATGGAAGGAAATGTAGATCGCATGTATATTGGGAAGAAGTTGGAGAACAAAAAGTTTTAGGACCCGAGCTAGTACAACAAACGAAGGAAAAGATTGAGATCATTCAGAAAAGACTAGTTACGGCACAAGACAGACAACGGAAGTACGCGGACCAAGACAGGAAGGATATAAGCTTTGAAGAAGGAAACCAAGTGTTGCTAAAAGTGTCGCCATGGAAAGGAGTTACGAGATTTGGCAAGAAAGGGAAACTTAGCCCGAGATATGTAGGACCGTTTGAGATACTGAGACGTATTGGAAAAGTTGCATATGAGTTAGCGTTACCACCACACATGGAGCACATTCATAACGTTTTTCATGTTTCAATGCTTAAGAGATTTAATCCTGATGCAAATCACGTGATCGAATATGAACCTTTTGAAATTCAACCTGATTTGTCATATGTAGAACAACCTGTAGAAATTCAGGATCATATGGATAGGAAATTAAGGAATAAGATTGTTAAGCTAGTTAAGGTTTTGTGGAGGAATCCTAAAGTTGAAGAATCGACTTGGGAACTTGAGAGCGAGATGCTTGAAAAGTATCCGCATCTATTTTCATAAGGTTAGATTCTGGGGACAGAATCTTTTTAAGGGGGGAAGGTTATAACGACTCAGAAAAACGCTTGTACAATATTAATATTTAATAATATTTGAGTTCTATGATATGTGAGTATTGTGTGAAAGGTGGATACTTGAAAATGTGATAATTAGATGTTTACTTGGTGAATGGTATGGATTAAAATATATGTGTATGCTTTTAATTGCATTTTATATGAATTTCTTATTAAAAATTAGTTCTTTTTGACCTTCCGGGAATTTTATAAAATCATCGGAGACTCTTTTTATTGTGAAACCTTTTTCACAACCTTTATTTTATATTCTAGTATTTTCTAAAATTAATGGAGGAATTTAAGTTTGGCTTTAAGGATTTAAAACCGATTTTATGAGTTAAATGTCATTTATGTGATCAAAACTTTGAAAATTCATATTTAATTCAAATTTGATCATAAAACTATTTTAAAAATATGGGTGAGCTTGTAAATTCGTATTCTTTGTTTTAAAAATACAATTTTGATTTTTAGATATTATCTTCATTTTATTTCGAATTTTAGAAAGGCATTATATTGGTTTTGTTTTATTAAAAATCAGATTTTTGGAATTATTAAATTACTATTTTGCCCCTGGGCTTATAAAACCCTGCACCCAGTTTTTCCCCTTTCTCCACTTTGCCGTTCGACTCTCTCTTCTCTCTCTCTCTCTCGATTTTTCTTCTGTAAAAATCTCTCTCTCTCATTCTCTCTCAATCTCTCAAATATATTGATAATTATGTGTATATATATATATATATATATATATATATATATATATATATGCGCATATGTGTGTGTATGGCAGTGTGTATGTGTGTGTATCAGTTGCATGCAAAGGGGTTTTGTGCGAATTGATTTTGATTCAATCCCGAAACCTTTGTTTTGTGATGATTCTGTGATAAGGAGATTGTTTAGATTATTATTGGTGAGGTTTGTTGAAGGAAACCCGATTTTCCGGGCACCTCCAAATCATGCCGCCGTCGGCAATGAGCTCCGGCGAGCCGACGGGGACGATGATGATGCTTTTGAGTCCGATTATTGTCTTAATAATAGTATTTAGTTGAGTTATGGGTTGCATGTTGAAAAATCGAAATGCATGTGTATTTTCGATTTTCCCCTTTAGTAAATTCGGTTTGAAAATTGTTTATGTTGATGATTGATTGATGATTTCAAGTTATAGTGATTGCATGTTAATTAGTTGTGTTAAGTTTAGATGGTTCGGATTATATATGTTTAATATTGGGTTTTTATATGTTAAAGGTTTTGATTTGGGAATTTTAGTGAAGTTCCAAGTATTTGGATTGTTGGTTTGTTAGTTTTGGTATTTGATAATTGCATGTATAGATTCTAGTAGTTTCTTGAGGTCATGAGTTGATTGGTAAAACCTTTTTCAGCTAAGGGAGAGTTTTAGTTTTGATATGGGATGATTAATTGTGGTAGAGATTATAATTGTGGATTTGTTTTGTATAGATATATGCCATGTTGAATTTCCAGAAAACCTGTCTGCCCTGTTTTGCTAAATTTCGAATTTTTGCTGCCTGTTTTAGACAGAGAGTCTAGGATGTAATTGTTCTAAATTGAATCTAGTTTGTGCACGCGCAAACCTTGTATCGATAGAGTTAACGAATAAAAAGTTATGCTTGTTTTACTAAACGTTGCGCAGCAGAGATTTTTCTGTGTTTCAGTACCTAGTTTATACAGTTCGTTTTTAATCTAACTAAAGTGTTCTGAAGTTGAAACTTTTATGCTAAGTTGGATTGGTAATGAGGAAGTAAGTAGCCTGTAAAATTTGGTAATTGTTTGATTATTTTTAGATTTATGAAAAATGTTTTAGTAAAGTATGTGTAGCAGGTTTTTCAGCTTTTTGAGATGAAAAACATTGTTGTAAGTGTTAAGGACATGGTTGGCATGATCAAATTGATTTAAGGAATATCAAGTGTGGCATGTTTTGAAAGATATATTATTGTATATATGTATATGTATAAGGAGCATGTTATGTGTATTTAAATGACGATGTGCGTTTATATGGTTGTTGCCTATCACATGGTTGAAATGTGGTGTACCAATTATATGTTTACGCGTTTAGGATGCGTTGGGTAGTTTAGAATAAAGGATTAGCATTTTAGAGAGGGCATACTAAGATAGAATATATTCTTTTGTAGAGTCCAAGGAAGTGGAACTTAGAGACAAAGGAAAGAATAAGGTGGAGAATCAGTGATTGCTCATTACCCATTTTAGCTACTTAAGGCAAGTAATACAAACTTGCTTTCGTATTTCGATTCCATTGTTTCATTTTGACACATATGAATTGTTATCTTGCCTTGATATACTTTTAATTCTGAAAACACCTATTGTTCATTGATAACCCTTATCTCTGCTCATATATACCATGTTGATCTGTACACCATGCTTTGTTTAGTTCTTTATCCTTAAAACCTTTATACCCTGTTCATATCCATGAATTGAAACCTAATGACCTATGATTCTATAACCTGAATTTGATCATATACTTATGCATTCCCTTTTTATACCTGAAAATGAATACACCTAACTCTCATTCTAGTACATTACCAGAACATACCCGTTGATAAATATTTCTTATATTCCACTAACAGAAATCCAGATTGTTTTGATTGAACTTATCTGATTTCCAAAAGACTTCTTTATATCTGAATATGTTTTAAAAAGGAATAAAGTTTGGACTCATTTAAATTCTGATTTATGGTTTCCACGGATTCCTAATATTGGAGGCGTAAGAGGCCGAGTAACGCCGGTCCAGCACTTTTTAATTATAATAAATGGACTAGGGATGGACTAGTCTAAAGGCCAATGTGTTGCCTAATGGGACCCAATACAAGGACCAGAAGGACTGTGTGTCCGGTATGGGGACTTTACGTGGCTGATCACCCGTATTGTCCGGTGCGTTGTGAAAAATCTCCAAAATTACTTAATGCTTTTCTTGAAAACGGATATCTTGATAATGAAATTGGTTTACCCTTTGAAATTGCATATTTATGTCATTGTTCTGATAATCCTTTGATATGGATTCTGCTAAAACCATGCCATATATATTGATATTGGAAACTGCTTTGAAACTGTATATTCAATTCATTATTCTGATAATCCCTTGATACGGATTTTGCTATACCCATGTCATACATATTGATATTGGAACTGTTTCCCAGTGGTTAACTATATGGTCATATTATTACTTGCTGGGCATTTGGCTCATTCTTTTTCCCTATTCTAACCCACAGTTAAGCGAGAAGATGGTACGCACTTTTCAGACAGCTAGGAAGTCTTCCTATAGGGTTGTTTTTGGGATGCCAGCTCTGGTAGGTGATGACCACTTGTAGACGGCGTCTTGTAAGGAGGGAACATAGAACTTTTAAGATATGGTTGTAATAACTTTTGAGACTTATGCTTATGTATTGATGAATTAGATAGTGGTTGCTTGTTTCACACCATCAACTGTTGAGATCCAGGGTAGAGTTGGGGTCGAGTCTGCATGCTTATATTATATTGTTTATGGGTTTAATATGTATAGAGGTTGTAGTGACTCCCCGATCATGACCCCAGATTGGGAGGGCGTCACATAAGTGGCTGGATGCAGGCATTATCTATCCTATTTCAGACAGTTCTTAGGTGAGTCCAGTGCAATGTGTGCCTAAGAAAGGAGGCATGACAGTAGTTGCTAATGAGAAGAATGAGCTCATCCCTACTCGTACAGTTACAGGATGGAGAATTTTCATGGACTACCGAAAGCTGAATAAAGCCACCAGAAAAGATCACTTCCCTCTTCCATTCATTGATCAGATGCTAGACAGGTTGGCTGGTCATGAGTTATATTGCCTTCTGGATGGTTACTCAGGCTATAATCAGATTTGTATCGCTCCAGAGGATCAGGAGAAGACCACATTCACATGTCCTTTTGGCACGTTTGCGTTCCGTCGCATTTCTTTCGGACTCTGTGGTGCACCTGCCACTTTTCAGAGGTGTATGATGGCCATATTTTCAGATATGATTGGCATTAATGTGGAGGTGTTCATGGATGACTTTTCAGTGTTTGGAACTTCTTATGAGGAGTGCTTACAAAATCTTGGCATGGTGTTGAAAAGGTGCGTTGAGACCAAATCTGGTGCTCAACTAGGAAAAATGTCACTTCATGGTGCAAGAAGGAATCATTCTTGGGCATAAGGTATCTAGCAAGGGACTTGAAGTGGATAAGGCCAAAGTAGAAACGATTGAAAATCTTCCTCCACCAATTTCAGTTAAAGGAATTCGCAGTTTTCTTGGTCATGCGGGTTTTTATCGGCGATTCATTCAAGACTTCTCCAAAATTTCTAAACCCTTATGTAATTTGTTGGAAAAGGATGTTCCTTTCAAGTTTGATGAAGATTGCTTAGCTGCTTTCGAGCTGTTGAAGAAGAAGTTGACTTCAGCACCTATTATTACTGCGCCTGATTGGAGTGAACCTTTTGAGTTGATGTGTGATGCTAGTGATTATGCAGTAGGAGCTGTTCTTGGGCAGAGAAAGAACAAGGTTTTCCATGTGATCTTTTATGCTAGCAAAACACTCAACGATGCTCAGCTGAATTACACTACTACAGAAAAGGAACTTTTGGCAATTGTGTACAGTTTCGAGAAATTCAGGTCTTATTTGCTTGGAACTAAGGTAGTAGTCTATACTGATCATGCTTCCATTCGTCATCTGATTTCTAAGAAAGACTCAAAGCCTCGGTTGATTCGGTGGGTTCTTTTGCTCCAAGAATTTGATTTGGAGATTAAAGACAGAAAACCAGGTGGCGGATCATTTGTCACGATTGGAAGACCACAGTACAGATTCAAGGAATAAAACTCTAATCAATGAATCTTTTCCTGATGAGCAACTTTTTGGGGTGAAAGATGAAGAACCACGGTTTGCAGACATTGTGAACTATCTTGTGAGTAATGTCATTCCGGCTGAATTTTCTTATGCTCAAAAGAAGAAGTTTCTACATGATGTCAAGTGGTACCGTTGGGACGAGCCATTCTTATTTAGGCAGGGAGCTGATCAGATGTTAAGAAGATGTATTCCCTATAGTGAAACTGAGGGTGTCTTGCGAGTTTACCATTCTACTACTTATGGAGGCCATTATGGTGGAGAAAAGACCGCTACTCGAGTACTTCAGGCAGGATTCTATTGGCCAACTCTGTTTAAAGATGCTCACCAGTTTGTGTTGAGATGTGATCGATGCCACAGGATTGGTAATATCTCTAGAAGGAATGAGATGCCTCTTAACATGCTGCTTGAAGTGGAGATTTTTGATGTATGGGGAATCGATTTCATGGGACCGTTTGTTTCGTCTTGCAACAATCAGTACATACTGTTAGCTGTGGATTACGTTTCTAAATGGGTCGAGGTGAAGGCTTTACCGACCAATGATGCTAAAGTGGTGCTGAATTTTCTGCATAAGCAAATTTTCACTCGGTTCGGAACTCCGAGGGTGATTATCAGTGATGAGGGTATGCATTTTTGCAATCGTAAGTTTTCAGCCTTCATGGCTAGGTATAATATCAATCATCGTGTTGCTACTGCTTATCATCCTCAGACAAATGGCCAAGCTGAAGTTTCTAATAGGGAGATTAAGCGGATTCTTGAGAAAGTGGTAAATCCTTCAAGGAAGGATTGGTCGTTGAAGCTTGATGAAGCTGTTTGGGCTTACAGGACAGCTTACAAGACTCCTTTGGGTACATCTCCGTTTCAGTTGGTGTATGGTAAGGCTTGTCATTTGCCTGCCGAGCTAGAGCACAAGGCATATTGGGCATTGAAGAAGTTGAATTTCGATTTGAATGCTGCTGGTGAGAAAAGAATGCTTCAAATTAATGAGTTGGATGAGCTCCGTCTACAGGTCTATGAAAATCACAAGTTATACAAGGAGAAGGTTAAGAGATGGCATGATAAAAAGTTGGTGCACAAGTCCTTTGTTCCTGGCCAACTTGTTTTACTTTTCAACTCTCGTCTCAAACTTTTTCCTGGTAAACTCAAGTCAAGGTGGTCGGGACCATTCACGGTCAAAACTGTGTTTCTACATGGTGCAGTGGAACTCTATGATAAGTCACCGGATGAAGCATTCAAGGTCAATGGTCAGAGGTTAAAACCGTATTTTGGTGAACGGGTGAATCGCGAGGCGGAAATCGCGGTTCTTGTTTCAGCTAATTAAGGAGTCAGGAATCACGTCAAGCTATTGACGTAAAACGAGCGCTTCATGGGAGGCAACCCATGTTATTGTTGTAAGTATTTTATCCTTGTTTTTTTTAAAAAAAAAATCAAAAAAATATTTTTTGGCAGAAAGAGCAGCGCGCCCGCGCTTGAAGAGGCGCGCCCGCGCCTGGGTTGCTGCCAGAAAAAAAAAGAAAAACGGGAAAAATTGAAAAAAAACCCCCAAATCAGATTTTTCTTTGGATTATTATCTATTTAAACATAAAGCTCACCTTACCCAACCCATATTCTTAAAAGCCTAGCCTCCTAAACACATCTCTCATTCTCTTTTTCCATTCTATACATACACTTCCTTACATATCTCCATCTATTCATCCTAATTCCATGGCACCACCAAAGAGAGGTCGTTTTGCGGGTAGTAGCAGCACTCGTCGTTCTTCTTTTGAGGAGGAGTCGAGTATTGGTGTTGGGGGTGAGAAGTTTTCATCTCCAGAGGCTCAATTGGAGTTTACACGGTTGCTTTCCAAAGCTGTGGCTAAGGAGAGGGGGTTTTTGCCTCAACCTACTGATGGGTACTTGTTCAAGATGATTACAGATAGGGGTTGGGAAAGTTTCTGTGAAGCACCGGGTCCGGTTCCGTTGTCTGTTGTGCGGGAGTTCTATGCTAATGCTAAAGCCGACAAGAATGGCTATAGTGTGGTTCGGGGCATGACTGTTGATTACACGGCTAAGGCAATTCATCGGGTTTTGAATTTGCCTAAGAAGAAGAGGGGTGATGAGGATTGGTCTTCGAAGACTCGGGAGGATGTTGATCTCGAGTACATTCTTGGGGAGATTTCTGTTCCGGGCACTACTTGGAAGTACAAGGCTGGTACCACTGAGCCGATTACTTTTCCATCTTCTGCGATGAACAGGTATGCGAGGGCTTGGCATATGTTTTTATGTGCTAATATTTTGCCTTCTTCGCATTCGCATGAGCTTACGGTGGACAGGGCTTTAGTTCTGTGGGGCATTCTGAATGGTGAGTACATTGATCTGGGTGAACTCCTTTATAAGAACATTGTGAAGTTTTTGAAGGGTGGTACTACGGGGGCAATTCCTCACGCCTCTATTGTTATCAAGTTATGTTTAGGTGTTGGTGTTCGTTGGTCTGAGGAGGAGCAGGTTCAGTTACCTAGTGCTCCTATTGATCATGCTACGATTACTAGGATGGAGGATTCGGATTGGGATGGTGGTGCCGTGGATTATTCTGGTTTGGGTTATGCTGTTTATGATGAAGAAGGAAGAGAGGCTCCGCCTCGTGAGCCTGTAGCAGGGAGGAGACGTGCATCTCAGATTCAGCATCAGGTGGATAGGTCTGGTTTTGGAGATACTCAGTATAGGCGGCTGACGCGGCGCATTGACGCCATTCATGACATTCAAAGTCGCTTTGCTCAGGACTTGACTCAGGCGTTGGGTACTGCATTCCGCGCCAATGGAGTTGATATTGTTTGGCCCACCTTTGGAGCTGATTCTGTTTATCCACCACCGGATACACCACCCGAGGAGGGTGGTCCTGCTGATGATTAGGTATTCTCTGCATCTTTCCTTGTTATTACCTTCAATGAGAACATTGAATATTGTAAGTTTGGGGGTGATAATTGAGGAATGTTAGTGTGTGTTCATTTAGGATTCATATTGTATATTTAGTTAGTTTCATTCATATCTTTGCATGTTTATGTCATATAGAGCATTCTGTTTGCATATGTGTTTATATCTATTATGTGAGTCCATTTAGTTGCATTTGCATAGCATGCATATTTCATGATCCCGTAGGACTTGACTATTTCTGTTGATGAGTTGATGTTGATAGGAGTGTGGTAATGATAGATAGAGGGCTGATTAAGTTCCTATGAATTGACTTGCATGCCAGAAACAAAATAATTTCATAAGTCTCATTGGTTCCTTTTGAATTTGATCAGACCATGTTTGTTTGGATATTAGAATTTAATCACTTGCTTATATTCAGAATGTCTTCTATTCTCTTGAAATTGAAAGAAGCACTTAAGTCTAAGTTTGGGGGAAAGCAGGGATTTCATGCTAGTTGTCAATAAGGCTAGGCGTCAAATGGCTAGTAGCCGGTTCATTGAAAAGATGAGTAGTCTAGGGTGGGACGAGAAAAAGGCAAAATGCACTCATTCCGAAAAAAAAAAGTTGTGTTTAGTTGTGTTTATGCAGAATTGATCAGGTTGAGCTCTTTGATACTCGAGCAATTAAGTTCTAGGGGACTTTGTGCCTAGTGACCTAAGACTTTTCCGGTCTGGGATCCACTAACCTAAAGCTCGCTACATGGGTATTATTGTATAAGCCTTTTGGGGTCTCAGCCATTGCACGGTCAAATAAGCATGTGTGTAAGTAATAAAGCATGATTTCCTTTCCTGTCTAACGCAAGTGGAGGTTGAGGTGTCTTTTAGTGGTTTCTTGTGTCTAGAGTTCATTCTGTTTATAAGCTTGTGGTTGTTTTGGTGAAGAATAGGATATGGTCTTGATTTAGTTTGGGAGTATATTGATGAGCATTGCACACACGCACGTTTCTGTGTTTGTTTGTTAGTATAAGGGGATTTGTTCGAACTCTGTTTGAAAGATTGCATTCCTTGAGATGTTGGCTTGTTGATTGGTTATGGTTAGTTTGGGGGGATCGTTTGCATTTTCATACTAGTTGCATTCATGCATTGCATTGTATTTAGAGTCTGTTTATAATTGAGGACAAGCATCAGTTTAAGTTTGGGGGTGTGATAAGTGGATTTCATATCCACTTGGATCGTTCTAAATCGGCTTAAATTGGCTGTTTGTACTCAAGTACTTGTCGTTTTGAATGTGTTTTGAGTTAATAAGTGCAGAGTCGTATTGTTGGTTGAGAATGGGAGTTATCTTGACTTGGTGGTGGTTATTGAGCTTTATTGTGGAAGCCATGAAGTTGCGGGACTTGAGAACGAGAAGAAAAGCTCAAGAAAATGGATTTTGAAGAATTCTGCCAGAATGTCAGGGGTCCCTTCCCCCGTCCAGGCGCGCCCGCGCCCTAGGGAATTCATTTCAAGCGCGCCCGTGCCCTATCAGGCGCGCCCACCCCTGCAAAATCCTGGAAAAAGGCAATTTCAAGTCAGAAAAGGAAACCTGCCAAAGTCCAATCAGCAGAAGGCTTATATAAACCATTGGTGGACGAATTCTGAACAAGACAATCATATAATTACATACATATCCATCCACCGGTGAGGAGAACAAGAAGACGGCTGATTACGAAGATCTACTTTTCATCTTTTCTTTGTATTCTTCTAATTAGGCGATACTTTGGATTCTCGTTGGTTTTGTTTGTTCTTTCTTAAACCCTAGCACCTTTATTCAGTATTCTAGACTTATTATTATCATGTTTTCATCAGAACCCACGATGATGAACGGTTCGATTATGAACTAATCGTTGTCGTGGGATTCTAACGGATTTATTTATGGATTTTAGTAGTTAATTGTTTTAAAGATGTGTGTGTGATGGCTAATTGATATCCTAGTTTGGTTGTGCTTATTCTTCTTGGATGCGTAGCTAACATCTAAGATTGTTTGTTAATCTCTATTGAATGCGAAAGTGGATATAGAGGTTTAGAACTTGCCATGATAGCATAGGTTTATGTATGTTTGTCATGCATGATTCGTAGGTGATTTTAATCATCTTACCTGCCCTATGTAATCTGAATGGATAACTTGCTCATTAAACCGTTATGTTTTCAAATCTTATAGACATATAGGGTCTAAGCATAATTGGTGTCTGCTTAACTTCTATCTCTTTTGTGGATGTTTGAGTAGTTTGGTATACGTATACTGAAAGGTAGCGTGTACTGATTTCGTGTTATCCGATTAGTTATCACAACTGTCACATGCATTGATTAAAGACTCTAGATGAAGTATTTAATGAAGTTAGGATCCCATGTTTTATTCTCATAAGTAATTCAATATCAATCTTAGTTTAATATAGTCTTGGTAATTTGTTTAGTTAATTAGTTAATCAAAACACAACTTTGATACTTGTCTTAGCATTGAACGATAGTCATACATTGTTGCATAAGTGCATAACTATAATAACAAAAGCAGTCTCTGTGGGAACGAACTCTACTTACTATTATATTACTTGTTGACCGCGTATACTTGCGTGATATTGTGTGAACAAGATCTTCCTGCTTGAATGAACTTCTCTATGACAGGCTCAGAGATTCTTCAATGAAGGCCAGCCCTCAAGTTGTACACTTCCCATATGAAGTCAAAATCTATAGAGGTACAACTTTGGAGACAATAAGGCTGGATCCTGATTCTTTGAAGCTACAAACTGCTATGCAACTGGTGAAGTTGGAGAATCTTCTTAGAACTTCTGGGTTTACCACTGTAGATAAGTCTGAGGTTGCTGATATGATCTCAGACTATTGCACTGAAAAAGTTCCAAGGTATTCTCAGATGAAGAACAGATTGAAGAAGATCACTTCTCAACCAGTCAAGCCAAGTGGTGTTGCTTCTGAAAGTGATCGTGTCCTTGATAAAGATCTTCTAGACACCTTGCAAGAAGCTGAAGAAGGTGAAATTAGAGATTAAGGCATGATTAAGTTAGCTCAGTTTTTAATGTAGTATGTTTAGAGCATAGGTGAATCAAGATAGGTAAATGTAATCATTTGTTCATACTAGAGGAACATCTATCTTGTATTTATCTTTATTGTTTGAATCTGGAAATTGTTAAATATAATCTAGAACCTTTTTATTATTTGCTTGGCTCTTAAAAGTCTTATCTTTTCTTGTTTTAGTTGAGTTATCCTCTAGAGGTATTTGATTGTTATTGTCTAACAAACAAATAGGGGGAGATTGAAAGGCATATGTAAAGACCTATTTGTAAACACTAAGGATTCTACTCAACTTAAAATAAGATGTAATAAGTAAATAATAAAAATCAAATGTCACAGGAATCTCAGAAGATAATATCTATCAAAGAATGAAGATTAAAGTCATCTACAGACTTGAAGTAATTCTACATTGAAAGAAGTTCAATTTGTTGATCAAGCCTCAGTGAAGTATTCAATCTCAGTGGATTTATTAAAGTGACAGAGATTTCAAGATGTGACAGCAATTGTGCAGGTTACATAGTTCAAGGAAAAGGGAAAAGAAAGTGGATCACTGCTTAAAGTCAAACAGATAAAGAACAGACATTGTCGTTAGTCACTCATGAACCAGACAGTACATTGAGTGTCAACGTTCTAAAAATGTTATTTCTTCATCTAATATTTAGTGGTTCAAGAATTAATTTTGAAGACAAGGAATTATATTTTATTCTCTTATAAATTATTATTACTACTAAGTTAATTATTTATTAAATTAATTCTGTAAAGAATTAATTTAATACTTAATTTACTTTGATAATTATTTAAATTAGAATAGAAATGAACTAGGAAGACTTAGTTTTTTAACTAAGTCTTCCCGAATGTCTTCCTAGGCTAATTATTTGTCTTCCCGATAGTGTTTCCAAGGTAAATGCTTGTCTTCCCGGTAGTCTTCCCAAGCCAATTTCAAGTCTTCCCGATTGTCTTCCGTATACATTTCTGTTAAATGAATTGGCGCATGGAGAAAAAGCAAAGGCAGTTTGTTTTTAAAGACAAGTGTGTGATCATTCAAGACAACATACACAAGACAGAAAGAAAACATTACATTCTTCATTACTTCTGCCTTAACTGTTATCAACTGTCCGAGCTTCAAATATTGTCAGTGATTTAATTCTTGACTTGTTCTTAACATTTAATCCATAAGAATTGTATCACTTGTACTGCTTTGACAATCTAGCGGATCATAATCCCTAGAAATTATATCGAACTACTTTTTAGTATTCGATCCTTTTTATTACAAAAATAGATAAATTCATGTCGAATTTATTCTAGGTTTGTTTTATCAAGAACTCTGTATTCCATAAACAGATTGTAACACCTTTCAAGTTTAATATAGGTTATATTTAACTTGAACATTGTTTTAGTTTATTCCGCATTTATTTGTTCTAAAATTGTTATATCTTACAACGAACAAATTCGATTAAACGGTATAGTTTGTATTCAACCCCCCTTCTACAAATTTATCAGGACCTAATAGTTTCATTTATTCATTAATTCGATTCTGACTAATCAATTTATTTTTCTTTCATAAAGTTACTATATAAATTCATATTAATATTAACTAAAGAGAAAATTGGAAATCAGATTAACCTGATTTAAGCAATATGCTTATATCAGGCTAAAGGACATGCTCTGGAATGTTACAGAATTAAACGATAACACGTACATCTCACCCGGGTTAACGCTCGTCAGTCGTGATAAAGCCAACATACAAGTAACTGTGTTTCCATATTTTTATTAATTTTATTTATTTCACTTTTCTTATATACGTTGCAATGATTATTTGGTTACCTGATGTAGCCATTAGGGTTATATGAGGTTAATATGACCTCCTCTTTATTCTTAACTAAAAATATGTTAAGACAAATTTACATTACGTGATATTATTATCAAAAATTTTGAAATTGGTAGAATACATAATCACGTACCATATTTCTTTTCAAAATAGAAAATTTTAAAAATAATCTGAATACCATCATTTAACTCAAATGTTAAAGTAATAGTAAAAATAGGATACATGTCGGATTTATGTTAAAGAAATATTAACTCAAAATTAGAAAATTATGTAACACAATTGTTAGAAGGATGAATTATTTAAATGAGATAGTGGTTTAGTTCACCACAAGAAATAAATTAACTCATTTTTTCCCAATAAATAAGAGAATGACAATTTGTTTTTGAAATTGGTTTTACGTACCATATTACAAAACTCATATAAAAAATTTAAAAAATAATGAGAATCACCATTATTTTTACTGTAAAATTGAAGTAATAGTAAAATTAGGACAAAAGAGAGGTCGAGTTTATGTAAAAGGATTTTTAAATCAAAACCAAAAAACAATGTAGCACAATGGTCGGAAGGATGAATTGTTTAGAAGAGATTGGTGGTTCAATTCACCACTTGAACAAAATTAACTCATTTTTTCTCATTAAATAAGTGAATGGCATATGCACGTAATTTTGTAACATGTAGGGGTATAACTGTAATTTCACATGGGATTTATTGACTCAAAATACCCCTAAATTATCCCCTTGTTCTCCTATTATATATAGAACTAGTTGACAAAGTCGCGTTTCGCGGTGGCGTTATAATTTTTTTATAAAAACATTATGTTAGATATAATTGCTGACGTTTGCTCATCAGTGTTTAAGCAACAGGTGATCATCAGAGTTTACATGGAAGCCAGTCAGAGTTTGTTAAAGTCTGACTTGGTGATAGTTGAATTAGCTGTCGGTGCTGAATTGAATATTCTAGAAGCAATATATTCTGAAGATGGAAAGAAGCAGAATATATTGATACAGCTAAGGAGACGGAATAGAAGATTGAAGCAATTCTAATTGATTACAATTTGTATAGCTAATTTATAGGAGTATCAATTAGAGATTGATTGTAACTGTGTACTATATAAACACAGATAGGTTATCCCTAGAAGGAATGCGATTATTGAAATATTATTCTTGTAACCTAGAAGCTCTTTGTGATTCTTTAACATCATAAAGAGAGAAGCTGTTAATACAATTACAGTTTTTTTGATTTACAAACTTGTGTTCTTGATTGTTATTCTCATACATACTTGATTATATTGTGTATTCGGCCTAACAATTGGTATCAGAGCTTAGGCTGTTTAATATATACAGTTTTACGATTCAAACACAGTAATAATCATGTCTGAAGAAAATCAAGCTCCTCCCAAGGTTGAACAGGTTAAACCTAATTCTGTGAGTCGATATGAAACAATCAGGGTTCCAATTCTCAGGCCAGTGGAGTATCCAATTTGGAAGGTGAAAATGACCATGTTTCTGGAGGCTACAGATCCAGAATATCTTGACAGAATCTATGATGGTCCTCATATGCCGACTAAATTGTCTCCTGTTGTTGATGGTCAAGAACAAAAGACTGTTCCAAAGGAAAAGAAAGATATGACTCCTGAGGACATCTCATCAATTGCAAAAGATGCAAAGGTTAGACATCTTCTACACAGTGCTTTAGATAATGTTATGTCTAACAGAGTAATTGGTTGCAAAACTGCAAAAGAAATCTGGGATGCTTTGGAAGTCAGGTGTCAAGGAACCACTGCTATAAAGAAGAACAGAAAAACAATACTCACTCAGGAGTATGAGCACTTTGATTCAAGAACCAATGAAACCTTGACTGAGACATATGACAGATTCTGTAAACTGCTGAATGATTTATCTCTAGTTGATAAAGAATATGATCTTGAAGAATCAAATCTCAAATTTCTCTTATCTTTACCTGAAAGATGGGATTTGAAGACAACAACTATAAGAGATAATTACGAACTTGCTGAAACTGAACTTGATGAGATTTATGGGTTACTGAAAACTCATGAATTGGAAATAGAACAAAGAAACAGAAGATCAAGCAAGAAGACAAAATCTGTTGCTCTTAAAGTTGAGGAGAAGCCTATCAAGAAGGAATCATCAAAGAAGAAAGCCAAGGGAAAGGCTTTAGTCATTAAATCTGAAAGTGAGTCATCAAACTCTGATGATGACTCAAACTCTCATGAAGCTTCTGACTGTGAGGATGATGAAGAACAGATGATGCAAATGGCTGCATTGATGGTGAAGACCTTTAAGAAGATGGGATTCAAGAACTTCAAGAAAGGAAAGAGATTCTCAAGGAAAGATTCAAACTCTGAAAGGAAAAGTTTTAGAAAGTCTGATGGAAGGGAGACCAAGTCTGGCAAGAAGGATAAATCTGAAATCCAGTGCTACAAGTGTAAGGAGATGGGTCACTATGCCCCAGAGTGCAAGAAAGGCAAATCTGAGAAAGCACTCATCTCTAAAGGCAAAGACTGGGCAGATACTTCAGACTCTGATGATGGAGTAAATTATGCTCTTATGGCAACTGTCAAAGATGAGACTGAATCATCTGAAAATAAGGTACCCCTAACTACTTATGCTTATGATACTGATAATATATCTGAATTAAGAGTATATCTGAAAAGCGTACATGTTAGTTATAGGGATCAGACTTTAGAAAATGAGAGAATTAAATCTGAGAATCTTAACCTTAAAGAAAGAAACAAGTTTCTTGAAGGAGAACTTGAAAATATGAAGCAGATTCAAAAAGAAAGAGATGATGCTGTTTATGTTGAACAGGAGTTGCTCAAAAGATATAGGCAACTAGAATCTGATCTAGAAAAAGAAAGAAAAATAATCAAGACTTGGACAAACTCTGGAAGAGACACTCATCAAGTGTTTCAGACAGATTCTGTAGGTTTAGGCTATTGTGAAAATGATGAACTTAGGTTTAAAGACAAGGTTAAGGTTAAACCACAACTTAAACCTGTGAAATTTGTTCCAGAGTCCACTAAGTTAAAATCTGTTGTAGTAAGAGAAGCTGATATGGAATCAGATGAAACCTGTAAAAGTCAGGAAAATATTATAACAGAAAATCTAATGGAAATAGAAGCTGTTAGAAAGCCAGTAAAAACTTGTGAAAAACAAGTTAATGTTGGCTTGATGACAGGAAAACAGTTCAATCAGAAGCTTAAAGAGGTAAAGTCTGCCATGAAACCAAAAGGGTCCAAGAAAAATAGGAATGGAAAGATAGGCATAAATAAAAGAAATAATTATTTGCCTACTGCTGCTGCTCCAAGGAAAACATGTTATAATTGTGGTAGTTCTAACCATCTTGCTAGATTTTGCAATAAGAACAAAGATATTAACTCTTTACCTTCTACATCAGGAGTAAAGAATGATTATGTAAGAGTTAAACCACAGACTTTATGCACACATTGTGGGAGCACTTGGCATTCTATTTATACTTGTAAGAGTTATCATGCTATTTATCATAACTATTATGAGCTAAAACCCAACTTAAAATG
The DNA here is from genome assembly GCA_030848705.1 of Heracleum sosnowskyi. Classification (NCBI taxonomy): domain Eukaryota; kingdom Viridiplantae; phylum Streptophyta; class Magnoliopsida; order Apiales; family Apiaceae; genus Heracleum; species Heracleum sosnowskyi. Next base: position 21,036,224 of record CM061237.1, read on the forward strand.
GGTCAGGGCAAACTCTGCAAGTGTAAAGTCTGACAATGTTAGCTTAAACTCTGTTGATAGTGATTCCGCTGCAAAAGCTAACACTGCTAAGAAAGACAAAGGATCCAAGCAAGTCTGGGTCCTTAAAACTAACACTTAGTGTTTGTTTGTGATTACAGGGCATAAAAGAGAGCACCCTTATCTTGGACAGTGGATGCTCAGGACACATGACTGGAAATAAAGCCCTGCTATCAGACTTTGAGGAGAAGGCTGGCCCAAAGGTTTCCTATGGAGATGGCAACATAGGACGTACTATGGGATATGGCAATATCAATCTTGGAAGTGTCATAATCACAAATGTAGCTCTAGTCTCAGGACTCAAGCATAATCTGCTATCTATGAGTCAAATCTGTGACAGAGGAAACCATGTAGATTTTCATACTGAACACTGTGAAGTTATCAGTAAATCTACTGGAAAAGTTGTTCTAGTTGGACACAGGCGCAACAACATTTATGAAGCTAGTTTGGTAACAAACTCTGATGGAAAAATAGTGTGTCTGACTGCAAGAATGTCAAATGAAGAGAGTTGGAATTGGCATAAGAAGCTCTCTCATCTCAATTTGAACAACATTAATGAGCTAATAAGAAAGGATCTTGTAAGGGGACTTCCAAAATCAATACTCAATCTAGATGGCCTATGTGATTCTTGTCAAAAGGCTAAGCAAAGGAAGTCATCTTTCAAGAGCAAATCTGAATCTTCAGTAGTGGAACCTTATCATCTTCTACATGTTGATCTCTTTGGACCAGTGAATGTGATGTCTATGGGCAGAAAGAAATATGCTCTAGTAATTGTTGATGAATATACTAGATACACATGGGTGTATTTCTTATCAAAGAAGGATGAAACTGCTCAAATTCTGATGGATCATGTAAATCTACTGGACAAAGGATCACAGTACAAAGTGAAAATTATAAGGAGTGATAATGGAACTGAATTCAGAAACTCAATCATGGAAGCTTTCTGCAAGGAAAGAGGAGTGAAACAAGAATTTTCTGCACCTGGAACTCCACAGCAAAATGGTGTAGTTGAAAGAAAGAACAGAACTTTAATTGAAGTAGCCAGAACAATGCTTAATGAAGCAAAGTTACCAACCTATTTCTGGGCAGAAGCTGTTCAAACTGCCTGTTTTACTCAGAATGCTACACTGATCAACAAGCATGGGAAAACACCATATGAGATGGTGAAAAATAAGAAGCCAAATTTGAAATATTTTCATATATTTGGATGTAAATGCTTTGTGTTGAAGACTCATCCTGAACAGTTGACTAAGTTCGAGTTAAAAGCTGATGAAGGAATCTTTGTTGGCTATCCACTGTCAACAAAAGCATTCAGAGTCTACAATCTGAGAACAAAGGTGATCATGGAGTCTATACATGTGTCATTTGATGACAAGAAAATAACTGTACTTGATGACTTAGATAAATATGATCAACTGCGCTTTGAAAATGAAGATTTATTCTCTGATAATGTAAACTCTGATGAAGCGGTTCTGACAAACTCTGATGAAGCATACTCTGAACCTCTACTGGTGAATACTGGAGAAACTGGAAATTCTCTAATTGAACAAAATAGAGAACCAGTTGAGGGGGAGCGTGAAGAAGCTCAACAAGACACAGCAAGTGAGTCAGTTGAGGAAACTGATTCAAACTCTGACAGTTCAAACTCTGAGCCATCCAATTCAGGGGGAGCCTCAGATGCTGCAGAAAGTCAACATATGAATCAGGAGAGCATGGATCAAGGGGGAGGATCAAATAATAATGCAAGAAACCACTTACCAACAGCAAGAAAGTGGACACATGCACACACACCTGATCTCATAATTGGAGATCCTGATGCTAGTGTAAGAACTAGAAGTGCTACTACAAATGAATGCATGTATCATGCTTTCTTGTCTCAAACAGAACCAAAGAAAGTGGAAGAAGCTCTTCAAGATGCAAACTGGATAACAGCAATGCAAGAAGAGTTAAATGAATTTGAAAGAAATGAAGTCTGGACACTTGTACCTAGACCAAAGAATAGATCAATTGTAGGTACGAAGTGGGTTTTCAGAAACAAGACTGACAGTGGAGGTGTGATTACAAGAAACAAGGCTAGACTTGTGGCTAAGGGTTATTCACAACAGGAAGGAATTGACTATGATGAAACCTTTGCTCCAGTTGCAAGATTGGAGGCCATAAGAATTTTTCTGGCCTATGTTGCACACAAGAAGTTTAAAGTCTTTCAAATGGATGTGAAAAGTGCTTTTCTCAATGGGAAGCTTGAAGAAGAAGTGTTTGTTGAACAACCACCAGGATTTGTAGATTCCAAGCATCCAGATTATGTCTACAGGCTTGACAAAGCACTATATGGACTAAAGCAAGCACCAAGAGCATGGTATGAAACTCTTGCTCAATTTCTTTTAGAAAGTGGGTTCACAAGAGGTACAATTGATAAAACTTTGTTTTATTTTAATTCTGGTGATGATTTGCTTTTAGTTCAAATTTATGTAGATGATATTATTTTTGGATCTACTAATGACAAACTTTGTAAGAAGTTTGCAAAGCTTATGCAGTCCAGGTACCAAATGAGCATGATGGGAGAGCTTAGTTATTTTCTAGGCTTACAGGTCAAGCAAACAGATGATGGGATTTTTATCAATCAAGCAAAGTATACCAGAAATCTTCTAAAGAAATTTGGTATGCTTGATAGTTCATCTGCTACAACTCCCATGGCTACTGCAACAAAGCTAGACAAAGACACAGGTGCTACAGTGGATATGACAACCTATAGAGGCATGATAGGGTCTCTTCTGTATCTCACAGCAAGTAGACCTGATATCATGTATGCCACATGTCTTTGTGCAAGATTTCAAGCAGATCCCAGAGAGCCTCATCTAACAGCTGTAAAAAGGATTTTTAAATATCTCAAAGGAACCATAACCTTGGGTTTGTGGTATCCTAGAGAATCAGAGTTTAAGCTAATTGGTTACTCTGATGCAGATTTTGCAGGCTGTAAGATAGACAGAAAAAGTACAAGTTGAAGCTGTCTACATCTCAAATCAGGACTCTTTGGCAGACAGGCACTTATGATAATGGAGGAGAGTCTGGGTCTCCGTCCATAATTTTTGAATTTCAAGGAGAAGAGTTTATAGTTACTCCAACTACTGTCCGTGATGCTTTGGGTCTTGAGGATTTCAATGCTTTCACAATCTCAGTTGGCGATTCTGGGTTGGTTAGGATGATGAGAGAAATAGGCTACTCTGGACCATTGATAAAGATTGGTCAGCTGAAGAGGCCGTTTTTGCGCAAGGAATGGAGTTTCTTTTTCGATTGCATCACCAGGGCTTTTGGAAAGAAGTGCACGAATTGGGATGAAATTCCCACTGATAGTCTACAAATCGGGTATTCTCTTCTTTATGGAGGAAATTTTGATGTTGCTAGACTAGTTTTAACTAATATTGGTGAGAAAATGCTAGAGAATAGGAATGTTGTTTATTTCTCTAGATTTTGTCAATTGTTATTCAACTTTTGCTGTCCTGATGTTGAGATTTTAGAGGATGATGTCATTCTCTCGTTTAAATTGCATAAACGCATCTTCTCTGATCTCACTAATAAAGATAACAAGAAAGGAGATGTTGGTGTTTTGATGTTGCCTGAGTCTGTGCAACAATTCCTGATCAATTCACAACAACAACAACCACTTGCAAACTCTGAAGCTGGACCTTCTGTGTCTCAATCACAGAGGTCAAAGAAGACTAAGTTAAGAGCTGTTAAGTCTGCTAGAGTGAATCCATCAAATACTGAAGCTGGGGTATCAAACACTGATGATATGCCTCAGAAGAAAAAGTTAAAGAAAAGAAGGGCCAATAGGGGAAAGTCTGATACTGCTGATGAAAAGAGTGAAACTGATGCTGAAACTCTTCATCAAAGGAAGAGAAGACTGGTGGCTGCACAACTCTTTGGTGCATCTAATGTAAATGCTGAAGCAGCACCTCTGCCTGAAACGGTAAGTGCTGATATAGAAGCTCCTACATCAAAGGCTGATGATGTAGTTGAGGAAGCTGCTGATCATTCTGACAGTAGAGTTTTTGAGAAAATGGATTTCTTTGTTGATGAAGATTTTGAAGCACATCCTGCTGTCAGTGTTTGTGACACTGAGGATGTGACAGCTGATCGAGCCACTCTGGTACTTGAAGAATCAATGGCAACTCATACAGAGATCCTCTCTGTCACCAATCAAATTCCTGAATTGGGTGAAGAGGTTGATCAGGCAGCAAAATCTGTCTCTTCTGAGCATATTGTTGAAAATGTTGAGAAAGCTGAGGTTGTTCCAGCAGTAGAAGTAGAGCAGATTTTAAATGACGCTACAGGAGAGAATTGTGTTGAAGCAGAGGTTTTTCCAACAAACTCTGAAAGTCTTAAGGTTCATGTAGAAGACAATGATGAATTGTTGCTTGAAGCTCTGCAACAGTCAGTTGTTGAGGTTTTTCACAGAGAAGCAGAGTTAGTTGCAAATCTAAACTCTGAAACTCCTGAAGCTGTACTGCAAGATATTCCAGATGCTGAAGAAAATCAAGAAGACAATGCAGCAAATTCTGATGATAGTAAAGATGCTCATTCTAATCCTGATATACAGGTTGAATTATCAGAAGATGTAGACTCTGATATTGTAAGAGAAGCAAATCGTGCTAATGCTGAGTACTTTCAAGATATGTACTTCAAGAACTGGGCAGATGCTGATTGTGTTTTTTCTGCTCAGAGGGCTGCTGATTTTGTTAATCAGTCTATCAAAACCATTTCATCTTCTGATGTTCTTACAAGTCTAAAGGCCACTGTGATTCAAATTAAATCTCTTCACAACAGGTTTGATGAGTCTCATAAGGAGGTCACTGCTTTGAGGAATGAAGTTGGTATGAGAGATCTTACTCTGAAGAATGATAGATCTTACTACAATTCTATGTTCAAGAAGCAAGCTAAGGACTCTGATGAAATTCAGAAGAGGCTTGGGAAAGTTGAGGACAACCAGACTGCTATGTCTGCCCAACTGACTTCAATTTCTACGGCAATTGAGTTGTTGACATCAGTACTACTTTCTGATGATGTCAAAAAGGGGGAGAGTGTACCAAGTGACAAATGCAAAGACATTCAAACTCTGAGACGGAGGGATGATGGTAATGATGGTGGAAGCAAGGGAGATGGAAAGAGTTTAAGATTAAATTCTGATAGAAGACCACCAAGATCAAACTCTGATAGAAGATCAAACTCTGGTAAGGGAAATGTAAACTCTGCCAGTGGTTCAAAACTCAAAAGTTTGATAATCTCTGATAAGCCTATCACAGATGAGGAAATTGCTACTAAAATGTTTTTAGAAGAGCATGGTGGTGAGGTAACAGTTGAGGATTATGATGCTGAATTAAAAATGATAAATGAAGAGCACCAGAAGAAAATGGAAGCTGGTACTTATACAAAGAAAGGTAAAGCTCCAAGGAGAAAAGAGATAGGAATATCCATTAAAGATAATGTAAACTCTGATCAAAGTTTGTAATACTTAAGGAGACCTACTGTTGCAAGAAATGATAAGGGCAAGGGTAAACTGGTAGAAGAAGGACAGTTACCTATGAAGAATTATTCAACCTCTGACAAAGCTCAAGTTGAAGTTTTTGAAGCTAGATCAACCTCTGACGCTGCTCAAGTTGATGTTTCTACTAAAGTTGTGACAACCTCTGACAAGGCTCAAGTTGTACAAACTCAACTCAAAGGTTTCTTAAAACCTGTACTTTCTGAAACTCTGACATTAAAACCTGTGGATTTTTCTCAAACCAGGACAGTACATGGAAAACAATCTTATGACAAGTCTGGTTTAGGTTCACACAGAGAGAAGAGGATAAATAACAGTCCAATGGATCAAACATCATTGGAAGAACCTGGTGTTGGGGTTACTCAAGAGAACCTTGACAAGCTAGAGTCTGTTCAGTTAATTTATCATAAGGGACTTAGGAAGGACTTTCTGTTATACTTCATGGCTGATGGCAGAGTATACAGAAGAGGTGAAAATGACATACATTTGAAAATGGCTGAAGAGTTAGAATATGTCTTATATCTACTCAAAGTCAGAAATCAAAGGACTCAAAATGCTGCTGAAGTTTTGAGAATAAGGATGATGAGAGCAAAGGCTCTTAGTGGTGCTAAAATTACAAGTGCTTACATTCCTAAGTACAAAAATGCTCATGGAAAGATTGTAGAAATGAAAAGAAACAGTGCAAGACTAAGGACTGGTCTGGGAGTTAAAGTCTTAGAATTCAATCTAGACTCTGATAAATCATATTTTATTAGGCTAGGGAATGAGATGAGGAAAAATTCCATCTATTCTTTGAGAGCTGCAATTTATCAGACTGGAGAATCAGATCCAGAGTTAAGATAGTTGAAGAAAGTTATGATTGAAGAGCTGGAAAGGGCTGAAAGAAGACTTCTCATGGATTATCTCAGAACTGTTCCTGATATTCAAGAAATCAATTAAAGTCTGACTGTAAGTTTTTATTAAAGGTTTTCTATTCTAAGTTAAAGTTAAACTCTGATATATTAAACACTGCATTTGTTATATGTTTTGACATCATCAATTATCTGTTTAACTTGTACATTTTTATTATGCACAAGTTGGGGGAGATTGTTAGATATAATTACTGACGTTTGCTCATCAGTGTTTAAGCAACATGTGATCATCAGAGTTTACATGGAAGCTAGTCAGAGTTTGTTAAAGTCTGACTTGGTGATAGTTGAATTAGCTGTCGGTGCTGAATTGAATATTCTAGAAGCAATATATTCTGAAGATGGAAAGAAGCAGAATATATTGATACAGCTAAGGAGACGGAATAGAAGATTGAAGCAATTCTAATTGATTACAATTTGTATAGCTAATTTATATGAGTATCAATTAGAGATTGATTGTAACTGTGTACTATATAAACACAGATAGGTTATCCCTAGAAGGAATGCGATTATTGAAATATTATTCTTGTAACCTAGAAGCTCTTTGTGATTCTTTAACATCATAAAGAGAGAAGTTGTTAATACAATTACAATTTTTTTGATTTACAAACTTGTGTTCTTGATTGTTATTCTCAGACATACTTGATTATATTGTGTATTCGGCCTAACACATTATCTATAAAATTACAACAATGATTCGTTTCTCTCTTTTTTTTGATAAAAGTAAAGGTAGACAATGAATTAAATTATCAATTTGTACATCAACAATTACTCATTTCTCCCTAATAAGTCGTTCTCTCGTTGAACATATTTTTCTTGTTAAGGTCGAAATTCCAAAAGTTTATAAATTGAATACTTGTCTTGTCTTACCTATTAATTTTTATGTTAACATACTCCTTGAAAAAATATCTATATAAATTTTCACTCCTATTTTACTTCTAATAAATTTTTTAATTATATATGTCTTACGAACACTTATTCTACTTTTGATAAAACTTTTTTTATACGTATGCAAAGTAATTTATATAAATGAAAAGCAATTTATATAAATTCGCACTCCTATTTTACTTCCAATAGAACTTTCAATTATATATGACTTACAAACACCTTACTTTACAAATTCGAAAACCTATTCTACTGATAGAACTTTTAATTATATATGTAACCTACAAATTGACAAAGTCGCGCTTCGCGGCGGCGTTATAATTTAAAAAAAAACTATATCTATAAAATTATAACAATCACTCATTTATCCCTAATAAGTCGTCCTACTCTGAAACACGTTTTCCTTGTTAAGATCAAAATCACAAATTTTATACATTGAATACTTGTCTTATATATTGATTTTCTTGTTAACATACTCCTTTCTAATAAACCGCTCTCTCGTTGAAAAAACACATATATAAATTCGCACTCCTATTTTACTTCCAATAGAACTTTTAATTATATATGTCTTACAAACACCTATTCTACTTTCAATAAAACTTTCTTTTTAATATGTATTTCTTATAAATTCGAACTCTTCTACTTTATAAACTCGAAAACCTATTCTACTTCCCATAGAACTTTCTAACCTATAAAGTCCTTATGAATTCAAACTTTTCTCCTTTATAAATTCAAACACTTATTCTACTTCCAAGAGAATTTTTAATTATGTATTACAAACATCTATTCTACTTCCAATAGAACTTTTAATTGCAAGTATTTCTTTTATATTGAAACTCTTCTTCTCTATAAATTCGAACGCTTATTCTACTTCAAATATAACTTTTAGTTATGTATTACAAAGGCCTATTCTACTTTCAATAGAACTTTTAATTGCAATTACTTCTTTTATATTCGAACCCTTATCTTCTATAAATTCGAACACCTATTATACTTCAAATATAACTTTGTAGGTACTTCTTTTATATTTGAACTTTTCTCCTCTATAAATTCGAACACATATTCTACTTCAAATAAATTTTTAACTATATGTCTTGCCTATAAATTTGAACTCTTCTTCTTAATAAATCCGAACAATTATTTTACTTTTAATATGTTAAATGATATTTTTTGATTTATTAGTATTTAAAATCCAAAAATTCTAAAAAATTAGAAAAATAAATTGAGACGATTTTAGAGTCGCCATCTAATAGATGGATGGATGGTCGACTCGCAGTAAAAATTCTTCAACCCCTTCAGGCCGATAGCCGGAAGGTTTTGACAAATTGTCAAATAGATAAAATTCGTCAATGTTTGGCACCCCGCAGAGTGTTTATATCGAAGATGATGATATTAACTATTATTTTTGGCGAATTTTACATTATTTTTTCTTGTATTCTTAAGCTTAATTTTATTTTTGATGAATCTATACTATATTATTAAAGATGAAATATTAAATATTTTGTTACCTGTTTTTTGGTACCGTACTTGACTTATTTAATTGTTTATTTAATTCTTATAAAAATTATTATAATCAGTTAACCTTTCAGTTAAAATACATTACCATTTTTTTCTAAAAAAATCACGGGCAATTTTCTTTTCAGCTAAAACATGTTATTTTTTCTATTTCCATTACTAAAATCCCCTATTTCCCAAATATATCACGAGCGAACCCTTATTTATTTATTTATTTTAAAACCTATTTTAATACTTTTAATTGACATTTACCTTTCCCCTCTTTTTCTAGAAAAATCACAGATAATTACCTTTTTCAGCTAAAACATGTTATATTTTCTATTTTCCTTACTAAAATCCCTCATTTTTCAAATATATCACGGACAAACCCTTACTTATTTACTTTAAAATCTATTTTAATAATTTTAATTGACAATTGCCTTTTTCAACTAAAACATGTCACCTTTTCTATTTTTCTTACTAAAACCCCACTTTTTTCAAAAATATCACCGTCAAATCGTTACTTTTATATTTTAAAATTCAACGAAAACATGTTACTTTCTATTTTTCTTACTGAAACCCCTCTTTTCGAAAATATCACGGGCAAACCGTTACTTATTTATTTTAAAATCTATTTTAATACTTTTAATTATTTAAAAATAGTTGACAAAGCCGCGCTTCGCGGCGACGTTATAATTTTTTTTTAAAAACTCTATCTATAAAATTATAATAATTACTCATTTCTCTCTAATAAGTCGTCCTCCCATTAAACATATTTTACTTGTTAAGATCGAAATCCTAAATTTTATACATTGAATATTTGTCTTACCTATTAATTTTCATGTTAACATACTCCGTTCGAATGAGTCACTCTCTCGTTGAAAAAACTTCAATATAAATTCGCACTCATATTTTACTTTCAATAGAAATTTTAAGTATATATGTCTTACAAACATCTATTCTACTTTTGATATAACTTTTTTTAATATGTATGAAAAATAATATATATAAATGAAAAGTAACTTATATAAATTCACACACCTATTTTACTTTCAATAAAACATTTAATTATATATGTCTTAAAAACACTTATTTTACTTTTGATAGAACTTTTTGTATATGTATTTCTTATAAATTCGAACTCTTCTACTATATAAATTCAAAAATCTATTCTACCGGTAAAACTTTTAATTATATGTCTAACCTACAAATTGACAAAGGCACGCTTCGCACCGGTGTTACAATTTTTTTTTAAAAAAAACTCTATCTATAAAATTACAACAATCACTCATTTCTCCCTAATAAACCGTTATCCCGTTAAACACGCTTTTCTTGTTAAGATCGAAATCGCAAATTTTACACATTGAATACTTGTTTTATATTAATTTTTTTGTTAACATAGTTCTTTTGAATGAGTCGCTCTTTTGTTGAAAAAACACATATATAAATTCGCACTCCTATTTTACTTCTTATAAAACTTTTAATTCTATATGTCTTACAAATTCTACTTCCGGTAGAACTTTTTTTTTAATATGTATTTCTTATAAATTCGAACTCTTTTACTCTATAAATTGGGAAACCTATTATACTTCCCATAGAACTTTTAATTATACTAGCTTATAGCCCGTGCGATGCACGGTTACTTAAATTTTATTTATAATTATTTTGTTTATAATTATATTTTTATTACCCATGCAACACACGATTGTTTTTTTAATATTTATAATTATATTTATTTATGAATATTTTAATATTTAAAAGTTATTAGTTTACATGATTAAATTATTGTTAAAAAAGATTTAGCCAAAAAAATTATAGTTAAAAATTTGATATTTATTATATTTTACACGCTCAATTTAATATTTGCTTATATTGAGTTATAAAAATTAGATTTTGCCAATTTTATAGTCCACATGAAATTCACAAAATAATCTTTAATTTAGTTTTGGTTTAATAGTTCTTTTTCAATTAAAAACTATTCTAAAACTAAAAAGAGAATAAAATGACGAAATTTAATGTTTGAGAATTCTATTCGATTTAGGAAATCTACTTATATGTAGTTTAGATTATTAGAATACCCTTTATTAACCAAATACAGTTTTTAATGTTAAATCTAAAGGTTTTCACCTATCTATTTAACATTAAACGATTTTTATTATTTTGGTATTAAATGAGTTTCCTTATTTAATTACAACTATTTTTATGTTTTGACTTTTTAGAAAATACGATCCTAATATAATAATATCTTTTAACTTATATCATTTTTAGATAATAACTTCTTTTTATATGATATAATCTTGATCATGTATTTTTAAAAGTATTGGATCTAACGGTTGAGAATGTTTTGGCGGTATTTAGGACCAAACTACCATGATAACATCATTAATTTTTCTTAATATTTATAATTTTTTTAATTTATAATTTTTTTAAATATTTATTGCTAAAATATAATATACTATTTTTTTAATATGTTAAAGATGCGGGAACTTTGAACTTTTGAGAAAATAAATTATCAATTAAAATATAATTTTTTTTTTGTAATAACTCTTCTTTTAAAGTAGTACACCGTGATCAAAATTCTGTATAAATTTCATTTTTTTTTATAGTATATCCGGTAAATATCTATGTTATTATATTAAAGACTAAATAATGAAAGCTTCCTTATAAGTTAAGTTTGATCGCTTTGTTTGATCACTCAATCCATAATCGTTGAATCTTTCAAATTAAATTGTTGAAAAATGTTAGATATAACAGTAAAATTATCATGTACAATGATCTAAGGTTTGAATCTACCAACAACATATTAAAATTTATAGGTTTTTTTGAAAAATAAGAATTTTTTCATTTTTTCTTGCAGACATATGTTATTTGATAATATTTTTTGTAAAGTACGATTTTTCAGAAAAGTACTATACTAATTGATTAGCAAACTTTTAAAGTTTCGAATTTAATAATTTACACTGTATATAGGTTTAAAAAGTTTGGCCACTTCTGTAGCTGAGTCTAAAATTTCAAAATAAGGTTTTTTTTTTAATATGAATATAGTTCTGCTAACAATGAAATTAGGTCTCTATGAGTTCTTATAAAACAAAATCACCATTTACGTATAATTTATTATTTAATAATAAATAATATTTGATTAGTTATGATATAAAACTTAATAAAATAGGATTAAAAATATGCACAATTTTATAAAATTTTATCCTCGTATTATTATATTCTTTGTTGATTTGAATTTTTCTTAGATTGATTTTAATTTTTGAACATAGATTTCTAAATTTAAAATAGTTAGAAAAAAGTAATTAAATTGGTGTTAAAATAATGATGACATAATAATTATTATTATAATTTAAATATTCACTTTATTAATTTGGGCTTTATCTTGTGTTTTAAAAATCAGATTTTGACGATTTTACACCCCACATGAAGATAACTAAATTATCTTTAATCATAACAATTTTTATCTAGGTGGAATTGTCCATAGAAGAGAAAAGAAAGTCACGAATTTTTTACATGGAGAATTTTATTCAATATAGAAAACTTATTTATATTTGGTATATTTGGTTTAAATTATCAAAATAAACTTTTTTAATATTTGATCTAACGATTTTCATTTATCTAGTTAAGATCTAATGGTCCTTATTAATTTGGTTGTCTACGACCAAAATTTGGGATAAGATCCCTATTATGATTATTATATATAAGGATTTAATATAATAAAGATATCAAGTATATACTTATATAAGTATCTTACTAACTGCTTTTACTTTTAATGTTTCGGTTTTATTTACGGTGTAAATAAAATTTTAAAATACATTATTACTTAAAAAGTAAATAGAATAAAAATTATGTTATGATTATATAAAATTTTATTCTCATATTATTATATTCTTTATCGATTTGAATTTGTTCTTAATTAATTTTGATACTTTATTGAAAGAAACATAAATTTTATATATTTAAAAGAATTAGTGGAAAATTAAATAAATTGGTGCTACAATAATAAAAAAAATATTTATTAAAATTTAGATACTCACTTTAATATTTGGGTTCTATCCTGAGTTTTAGAAATTGAATTTTGACGATTTTACAACTCATGCGAAACTAACGAAATTATATTTAATTTAATGATGGTTTAATAATTATTATCTAACTTGACCAACTGACCTACCCATAAAATAAACTGAAAATAAAAGATGGTTAAGAAGTTTTACACAAAAAATTCAATTCAATATAGAAAACCAATTTATAATTGGTTTAAATTATCAAAGCACACTTCTTAGTATTTAAATATAATCCTACATTTAATCAAATACACATTTTAATATAAGTATTATATTCAAAATTATCGTTTATGAATATGAAACCCTCAACATTTTAATAATATTTTGATATTATCCTTTTATGTTTGTTATATGTAAAATAATATAATTATAATTTGGATTAATCGAATTGTTATGCTCGTTCAGAAAAAAAAGTGTTACATGAATTCTCCTAAGTCTCTTGTAACGTAGGGTATCATTGTAATCGATATGAATTGTTATATTGATATTTGGTTTAACAATTATTATCTAACTGGAACTATACATAAATTCAAGAGAAAAGATATTTAAGAATTTTTACATAGAAAAATTTTAAATTATCAAAATACACTTTTTAGTATTTAAATATAATTCTATTATTAATCAGATACACTTTTTAATATTAGATCTAACAATTGTCATCGATCTATTTAAGATCTAACTATAATTATTAATTTGGTCGTATACTGATCGTACATGGACCAGATCGATTTTAATTTTTTCTTAAATTGATTTTAATATTTTATTGAAATAAACAAAGAATTTATAAATTTAAAAAAATTAGGAAAAAAAAATTAAATTAGTGCTACAATAATAAAAAAATTATTAAAATTTAGATAATAACTTTACTGTTTGGGCTCTTGGGCTCTATCTTGAGTTTTAGACAACAGATTTTAACGATTTTACAGCACACACGAAGCTTACAAAATTATCTTTCATTTAATGATGGTTTAATAATTCTTATCTAACTGGAACTATCCATAAAATAAAGAGAAAAGATAATTACGAATTTTTACATAAAGATTTCTATTCAATATAGAAAACCCATTTATAATAGGTTTAAATTATTAAAATACACCTTTTAGTATTTAAATACTATCCTATTATTAATCAAATACAATTTTTAATATTATATTTGACGGTCCTCATCGATTTGAATATTTATAGTTTTATAATCCAACGGATCGTATACTTTTGGTAGTAACCGACTTCGATAAGATCTCCTTTACGCTTATTATATATAAGGAGTTAATGTCTAATCTATAAAGTCCTTATATATTCGAACTCTTCTTCTCCATAAATTTGAACACCTATTCTACTTCCAATAGAACTTTTAATTTTGTCTTACAAACGTCTATTCTACTTTCAATAGAACTTTTAATTGCAAATATTTCTTATATATCTAAAATCTCCTCCTCTGTAAATTCGAACACCTATTCTACTTTAGATAGAACTTTTATTTTATGTCTTACCTACAAATTCGAACTATTCTTCTCAATAAATTCGAACACATATTCTATTTCTAATATGTTAAAAGATATTTTTTGATTTATTAGTATTTAAAATTCAAAAATTCTAGAAAATTAGAAAAATAGATTGAGACAATCTAAGAGGCGCCACCTAACCTCCCGCGTATCCTCCTTTATATATATATACTAGCTTAAAACCTGTGCGATGCACGGATTGTTAATTGTTATTTTATTATTATTTTATTAATTGTATTTGTTAAAGAAATAAGTAAGCATGTAAAAATAGCTAAACACTTTTAATTAATTAAAAACATTAAAAAAGATTTTAAAATAAATAAGTAAGGATCTGCTCCTTATATTTTTGGAAAAAGAGGAATTTTAGTATGGAAAAATAAAAAATGTAACATATATTTAGTTTAAAAAGATAAATGCCCGTGATATTTTTGGAAAATGAGGTTTTAAAATTTAATAATTTAAATTATTTAAATACGTTTTAAAATAAATAAGTAAAGGGTTTGTCCGTGATATTTTTAGAAAAAGAATGGATTTTATTGAGAAAAATAGAAAAAGTAAATTGAAAAAGACAATTTCCCGTGATATATTTGGAAAATGAAGGACTTTGTTAGAAAAAATCTATAATGTGTTTTAGCTGAAAAGGTAATTAGTTATAAATAGGTATTTGATTATTTATATTTTAATATTTTTAGTAATTGCATTTGTTAAGAAAAATAAGTAGGCATGTTAAAATAGGTAAACTTTTAAATAAATAATTATAATATTAGGTTTAAAGTAGGTAAACTTAATTATCCTTACTTATTTTTTAAAAAAACTATCACTAAATAATAACATTATTTATAACCAATTACCTAATCAGCTAAAATACATTACTTTTTTTTTTTTTATTTTTTTCTAACAAAATCCTCTCTTTTTCTAAAAAAAACACGAATGATTATCTTTTTAAACAAAAACATGTTACTCTTTCTATTTTTTTTACTAAAACCCCTCATTTTCCAAAAATATCACGGGCAAATCCTTACATTATTTATTTTGAAACCTATTTAAATATTTTTAATTATGGGGCACTTAAATTTTAAGCTAAAACATATTATTTTTTCTATTTTTCCTTATTAAGACCCCTTATTTTCCAAAAATATCATGGGTAAACAGTTATTAATTTATTTTAAAATCTATTTTAATACTTTTAATTATTTAAAAAAGTTTAACACGCCTACTTATTTTTTTTAATAAATGCAAATTAATAGAATATTAAAACATAAATAATAAAAATAATAATTATTAAAATAAGTTTAATAAGTGCATCAATATTTAAATGTGATATTTAAAATTTAGTCATATGAAAAAGTTATTTAGAAAGCTTACTTAAATTATTTATTCAAATTTCACATAATTGATTAATTTCAGATGTTATATTTTTTATGCAAAAAATATCAATAACCATTTAATAAATAATAAAATATATCGAGTTTAAAAAGTACCCTTCTACAAAAATAAAAATTCCACCACAATTATATTTAATTATTCCATCTTAATTTCACTTCTTATTAGTCATAGAATTTATTTTTATTAAAATAAGTTTAATAAGTGCATCAATATTTAAATGTGATATTTAAAATTTAGTCATATTAAAAAGTTATTTAGAAAACTTACTTTAATTATTTATTCAAATTTCGCATAACTGATTAATTTTGTTATATTTTTTATGCAAAATATCAATAACCATTTAATAAATAATAAAATATATCGGATTTAAAAAGTACCCTTCTACAAAAATAAAAATTCCACCATGTAAACTCAAAAATTGATACTCCCTCCGTCAGCTTGATTTTTTGCACATATTTCAAGATGCTTTGATCAGATACTTAAAATTATTATTTTTAATTTTTTTAAAATAAAAATATATAAAGAATAGTTTAATTAAAAAAAAATTTAAAAATAATAATTTTAAATAACCGTCAAAATTGAAACATATACAAAAAATCAAAGTTCATGTAAAAAAGAAACGGAGCATTATAATGCCACGCACGCCCCTCAAAAAAGTAAAAAAGAGCCACGTATACATGAACCAAACGTCACTCTCATACATATCTCTTTCACTTAACTCACACACTCGTGCACTTACCTTCTCTCATCGCAAACTATACATACATTATACATACAACTCATTTTACTCCATTATTATATTCGCAGCTTTCTCTCTCTAGGATTCACCAGATCCTTTCTAGAGAGATAAACTGTATTCACTTCAAAGCTGAACCTGGAGCTTCTCGCAGATTGACCCGCTGTAATTCTTCGCATTTTTGTATTTATTTTCAGTTTTTTTAATTTATGTGAATTATTTTGTTCGTATTTTTTGCGAACTGTGTGTTTTTTTGTTCATTTGCGTTAATTGTTTTAATTGCTCACGTTGAATGCAATATGTAGTTTATTATAATTTTGGGATTAGTTAGATGATTTTTGCACATTGTGTGATTGTACAAGTTGATGCTTGAGGTAGAAGTGAAAATGTGAACTTGTGGAATATCGTTTTAGTTCGATTTTTCGAGTTATGTTTGTGCAAATTACGAGCTTGGAGGAATAAAGCTTATAGAGCAGCCAAGTGATGATAACTAATGTAAATGAAACAGTATCACATATAGTGGTGAACAATGTTATGAATATTGCTAATCGGTATGGTGACCTTGTAGCTATTAATCTGGCAGGATTAGTCGAATGTATTTTAATAATGCCTTATTATTAAATTTCCAAGTTTTATTTTATCAGTTATTTATTTACCAATATGTATTTATCGTAACATTGATTTTATGATAATTAATATCTAATCACAATATTATTATGTGTCTAATAATAATAATTTAAAATATATTGTCTGATAAAATTTTATTGGTATTAATTGGAGTTTAGAAATCGTATTGATAGAGTACCTTTAAGGATTAATTGGTCGAATCGGAGATTGTTAAAACCATGGTGGTGACTTATCCGTAGGAGAAAAGCATTGCAAGTGTAACAAGGAGAAAGAGAAGAGTCACAATTTCAATAATCTAAAAAATATCAATTAATAATTTAGAAAAAAAATATCAAATGATAAAGAATTCTAAACCAAACTATACTCTAAATCAAATTAACCAGTGTATCCTGTTCATAGAGTAGAGTAGGGTGTAGAGAGGGTAAGTTGTACGCTGATCTTTTCTTAACTTTGAGTTGTTAAGAGGTTTGTTATACGAAAAACGACGCTGAACAATTATATGTCATGCACATACTAAGATAAGATTTAATGGCATGCAACATCCATGCAAAACAATAAGGAAAAAAAATGCGAAACTGAAAAAGCAGTAAAAGAAATAAAATAAATCGACAAAAGAGTCTAGAGCACAAACACCCCGGACCACCGATGCCATGCACCATTGCACCCCCCTTGAAACTCCCGACTGAATCTCTCAACTCCGCAAGAAAAACAGCTACTCTAAATAAAGGTCATCTCCTCCACGAGGTTCAACGAGGTCCAAGACCTTTATATTCATGTCTAGTCCCAGTGTTCATTCATCCATTCATCCCAGTCTTGCCTAATGCCTCTCACTCCTCATCCCCTCGATTGATATTCTCTCTACTCAACATCAAAAATAAGTAAGCTACTCTAACTGATGACCTACTATGATAAAGCAACAATTTTCCAAACAATCCAGTTGCTCAATACAATTAAATTTTATCTCAATTTAAAAATAAATCCACTATTGAAGAATAAGGTAAAATAAACAGAGATTAATCTTTTGTTTGTATTCTTCGCATAAGTTACTGGTTTAAAAGAAATAAAGTTTTAATTTTTTCTAGAAGAACTTGCACTTATAATTTTTTAATGTCTTACAAGTTACAAGCTGTTATATAAGTATTCTTTTTCAAATTAAATTTTTTTACATTTAATTTTGAAAAGGATTGTTAGTCTTAGCTTAATTAATCAGTCCTAATCGAACGTGTATTCTATTGTTTACCCTATTTTAATTATCATAATCTATCAAATTACCTTATATAGTAAAGGTGTTGCTATTAGTGGACAAAACTTTGCGTGATTGATAATTCTATTGTCCGCCCAACGGATTTTATGTGCATTTTTATGCGTAATCCTTATGGAAATAAATTTATTGTTCTGATTGAAGTGGCTCAGATACATTAAGGGTTTAAGCAACTAAAGGAGGAATTTGCATAAAATAGAATAACATAAAATAATGAAGTTGTACGGATGGGCATAACCAAGTTAACCAAAAGCTAGCGAGCTTCAGTCTTCAATATACAGGAATGAAGATTTTGGTATTCATCTAAAGTTTATTTTACTTTGTATTGGTAATGAGATTGAATGGTATGAACATTTATATTAATTTTGTTATTTCAAGATACTACTATGGTCCATGGATATTATTGTTTTAGTTAGGATGTCATAAATTTATAGCTGACTCTATTATGGCATATTAACAGTACCAGTGTGCAAGCTTGGGCATCTAAAGGGAAGGTGGTATTGTTAGATGGTATGCCACAGTTGCATAAGGTCGGTGCTTCTTCAGATTGGGCACATTGGGAGAACAACTAGGGCAAGAGCTCAGCTTAGCTTCATTACAAAGAGTTTGATCACAGCTAAAAGCCCAAGATATTTGTGGAATTGCAGCTTTACGCCCATAAGAAAGATGATGGTGGATACAGGTGCAGCTTCTGGAAAGGGTTCAGCTTCTAACCTCTTACCTGAAAAGGATGATGATTTTAGCTACCCTAGTGGAGGATTGAAGAGGTGATTTGGTTAATGACGGTGTCCAATTTAATGAACTTCGACTATAAGTTTAGAGTTTAGAAACTAAGTTGCTTGTTCTGAACTATATATGACACAACCTGTTAACTTATATTTATTTAAAAAACAAACAAACACCTAGTCAAATTCTTATGGTCGGCTAGTGCCTAGTTATACCACAGTCTGAGCTTGGATGATAACTTACGTAGGTCTTTCCTTGGTGAGCCTTAACTCATCTATGTGATGTACTGTATGTTGGCTAAACATCTGCAGTATACGTATTTTCTGCAACAAAATCAAAATAATTCGTTTATATTAAGATATTGTTTTCACTGAAAAATTGGGAGATTATTGCAGCTGTTCCTTGGATATTCTTTCCCAATTTTTTGCCATTGTATGATTGCATCTCTGGCATTTCTAAATTTATATAGATTCGACTCATCTTCAATGTTAAGCTACTTGCATAGATTTGTATGACACAAATGATATGTCTACGGTCATAATTTCTTATTTGAAAGCTTTCAATCCTCTCATAATTCCGAAGAGGTCAGCCATTTGAATCTGATTGCTATTTTGCTTGCCAGCTCATTTAGATTTTTGAAGGAAGTAAATGAAATTTAATTATTATTCTAACACCTCCTCTGTTTGGGAAATTGCCTAAAATGCAACAGTAGAAAAAAGGTTCTTCTTGCATTGTATAGATCAAGCTATATGTATGTGTTGTAGCTATTACTAGCTTTTCTAGGAAGAGAGAGGCAAAGAGTGATCATTTTAAATACCTAAGGTGCACCAAATCCACACGATAAAAATGTACAAAATTGTGGCAATTTCACATGAATGTGTATTGTTTAAATTTTAAATATTAGATGTATGCATTGAGACTAAAATTTATAGAAGAAACATAGATTCACTAACAAGTTGGTTGCTGCGTATTTTTAGTACTAATGTAATGTTTGAGCGATCAATATTTCGAAATTTTAAAACACGTCCGTTTATAGGTAGCAAACAAATTATTCCAGGTACTGCCACATTTAGTAGTATCAGAATATAGAGTACAAATGAATTCTTTTATAAACTTAGGATTTGTCACCTGGCATAAACAAGAGACATTTTGTTATATGCATGCTTAAAGTTTTTTATGACGTCTAAATTTTTTTATGTTTAAGCAGTTTTTTCAGAATCTCCCTCGGGGAAAGCAATTCCTTGAGCTATTTTTACTAATTACTTCCAGAGGGGGAGACATGGGCTTGACTTTGATTTTTTTTTTTTTTTTAAATAGAATGGTTGCATTTTTGTACTTTTAGAGCAGAAATAGAAGTTTTCTTTCATGTCATGTCTGTATTAAATTGTTCATCTGCAGACCATACTCAGAGATATATAAATTATTGGTACCACGATACATATTGTTTTAATCTAATTGAGTTGATCTTATTTAATTACATAACATACAGATACTTATTACAAATTTAACTGCTTCTGCTATTCTTTTGATGTGATGAATGCATAAGTTTCTATATTTAGTAGAAATCTCACTTAATGTTGTTCTGCTAATGACAGTGAAGACGGAAAACTGAGCTGCGGGTATTCAAGTTTCAAGGGAAAGAGAGCGAACATGGAGGATTTCTATGATGTTAAGGTTACCAAAATTGATGGAACAACAGTTTGTCTCTTTGGGATATTTGATGGTTAGGTTCTCTTATTATCCTTTCCCTTGATTATAAGTTGCAGCTCTTTGTTGAGGACACTTGTTTGTAAAGACTCACTTTCTCTTGGGTATTAATTTTTAGTAAAGATTTACGTCCTTGAAGTTGTAAATTTTAACATGATGTATTGGAGTGCAGGACTGAACAGGTGTATAGATTGTTAATTTCCCATGCGTTCATGTCTTAGACTGGAATTTACAAACTAAAAGGAATATATGTTGTATACTTATCACTCATTAATTCTGGACTGTAGTCGGGCTACATTTAATGTTCACCTTTTCTGACACGGTACACACGAAAACAGCTTGGCTATAACAGATAATTTGGCTTGGTAAAGGGAATAACTAATTAATACAAGTGCCAGTAGTATACTAATATATAGTCCAATTCTGGATGCTAGCTTTACTCTTTATTTTGCTTTTATTATTGGGTTTATTATCAGATACTTCAGTGCTAGTGATTTAGCTCAGTGCCAGCAACTATAGTGGTGAATACCTGATTAGGGAGCACCTCTAATGGCTCATTACTGAAAATTAAAATGATATCTGAAATTTATCAGAAAGTTATGGCCTGGACCTTGGACAATGTCTTGGTGTGTCCTTTGTGGGCTCTCCTGAAAACGCAGAATGATCACCTTCAGTAAAAGATGTAAAGAATATATTATAAGAATCTTCTATAATTAATCTTGGTTCTTCACGAAAGTGATATGTTCGATTAATAAATCATATTTTAATAGCTGATTTGATTGTCCAATTTTATGATCTTGCAATGTTCCCTTGTGTGTGTTATTTAAGTTTTATCCTGAATTCCTGATGTAGTACATACAAGCTACTTGCCGGTGCCACCAAGATTTGAATTCATGTATATATAGTCACTAAGAGCATATGCACCCCTCCCGTCCATCAATTCATCAATTCATCAATTCAATCAATGGAGTTGATTACTATTCATGCTAGAATCACTTTTTCCCTTATTTTTTATACACCCACATAACTCCATCAATCCATTAATTACTATTCATCAAATATATAATTATATTATATATCATAAATTTAATTTCATCTCTATTATTTAATGGTCCCACAAATAGTATCCAATAATACATTGTTGGATAATTTTAATTTTATAATACATTGTTGTTCTACGTTATAATTAAAAAAAAACAAATATTATAATTTTGACAACGGCTAGGGTCGCCACAGGCCGTGGCGCCCTCTAGCTAGGGTCGCCACAGGCCGTGGCGCCCTTTACAAATTGATGGCCATTAATCAGTCCATTAATAATTAAAGGAATGGTTGCTGAATTGATGCTCCATCAATTTTTGATGGAGTGAACAGTTGTGCGCTGCATCTCTATTTTTTTGTTGGCCATCAATTCAGCTGCTGAATCGATGAACTGAGTGGTGCGGTGCATATGCTCTAACATCGTACTTAACTGTAGGGTATATAAGATATAACTGTATAAATGTCATCTCAGTCACCAGCAACATGCTTTTTTTAACTCTCCGCGCCTTCCATCTGCTAATACTTGAAAAAATAATTGGTCTGCTTGGTTCAAATGAGAACAGTTTCATCCACTTCTTTAAGGAACTTCTTATCCCCTGGTTCATATGATCTGCTTCTAATTGTACTGTGTGTACTCTGCTTGCGTTGATTCCACATCTTCTACTAGAATAAAAATAGAATTCCTTTGTTTCTTTCCTCTTTATATTAATCCATTGCAATTCTCTATGACAGGTCATGGAGGTTCACGTGCAGCTCTGTTTTTAAAGAACCATCTGTTTGATAGTCTGGTGAAGCATCCAGATTTTTTAAGCAACACCAGATTGGCTATAAGTAAGCCCGATGTTGTAAAATTGCATTTTATTTATTATCAGTCCATGTGTTTTTGTGTTTTAAAGGTAGAACTTTAATCTAGTTCAACATAAATTTATCATCATTTTCTATTTTAATGTCTTGGACCAACTGTTCTGCTTGTATGCATATAGTTCTCCTTACAATCTGTAATTTACAGGCCAGACATATCAACAGATTGATAAGGACTTTTTGGAATCCGAGAAGGATACTTTCCGCGATGATGGATCCACGGCATCAACAGCAGTTCTGGTTGGAAACCATCTCTATGTGGCGAACGTTGGAGATTCACGTACTGTAATATCAAAGGCTGGGAAAGGTACTTAAATACACACACATACATCTTTTTGACATTTGCATCAGAGATTTACGAGTTTAAGTGTTTTGTTTCAGTTTGAAGCTTACTAAAATGGAAATATACATCCTATTACTCTATGTGTATGAACTTATAACAGCAGTTACAAATCGCTATTAATAGTTATAATAATGAACTCAGCTATCTTTGTTACCAATCTTTAGAAATAATTTTTGATCTGATGCAGGACCACCGTGGATTATTTTTACTTTAATAAGTTTCTATATACATCTGGAGTCCATTTTGCTTGTCGTTTTAGAACTTGATTCTTCCCATAATAGCTGTCAACCTTGTTTATCAAGAAAAATGTATATTCTTCTTCTTAATTTGTCCACATAAAGTCTTCTTTCTTTTTTTACTCCCTGTCCCAAATCTTTTGTCCTGTTTAATTATGCATATAATGTTACAGACCGACACTAGAGTTACCATTTTCTAACTAATTTAACGTCTCATTAGATGTCATACCAAACTTATCTGATATTACATTAGTAAGGCCCAGTGCAATATTCTCGTATTGTAGGTAAACTCTTCAACGAAATGCAATGTTATGTGTTGCTCAGTCCTGTAGGTAGCTCTGATATACTCAGCTATAAAGACTTTTGTTTCACTTTAGGTTTGTGAAGTATATCAATGTTTGCAACATTCTCTCAGATTTAGTGCACCTGGCTGCTATTTCATGTTTTCTGCATTGTTTTGATAGGAAGAACGGAAGATTGCTTATGATCTGTCCCTTGATAACTGAGTTGTTTTTTTTCACTGTGTTGCAGCGATTCCCCTTTCTGAGGATCACAAACCAAACAGAAGTGATGAGCGAAAGAGAATTGAAAATGCCGGTGGTGTCGTGATCTGGGCAGGTAAGAACTTATTAGAGTTATTATCTTCGAACTGGTTACATGCAGGTTCTTTTTGTTAATTGGTGTATTGCACCAGGCTGCAGTTTTGAGGACTTGTGTTGTATTTTTTTCTAGCAAGCGCTCTGTCATGAAGTCCTTTTTGTGTAAAATCAATTTTCATGTACAAATTCCGGTTTGATAATGACGATTTTCTAAAAGCTAAATATGGTTTGCGTTATTTGCTCTCACGTGGTAGCTAGGCATTATTTATGGGCAGTTCCTTTTTTTTCTTTTTAATAATTCCGAACAGTTTTTTTTTTAGTTCTTAAAATCATTTTATACTGACAGAATTAGCCCTTCTTTCCTTCCTAACATCTCTCCAGAAGTGGTGTGACTAGGAAGAAAAGGCATCTGGTATCTTGTAGTTTATTCAAATACCAAAAGTAGCTCTTCCTTGTTGGAACAATATTTTTTCGCTGTTCATGTACTAGGATAGAATCGTAATGATATAAAATTTCCATTCTTTTCTCTTTAGCTTGTGAGCACATGCAAAGGACTAGCCTTTTTTCATGACACTCAAAAGCAAACGGAAAAAACTTCTTTCTCTTTTCTTCTATTTTCCTTCCGTGTCATTCTTTTATCTCCGTATAACTTAACGAGAGGAGTGTTATTTTTTATCATAAATATTTTTTTGAACGTTTCACTTGTCATAATTGCTCCTTGAGTTGAATTCAGTCCATGCTCCCAAAAGGGGTATAGGCTGTATATTTTAAATTTTTTGTACTAAAACATATAGCGAGGGTTTATTATTTTCTGTTCTGTGTGTTGGGGCCCGGGCGGTAGTGGGGTGTATTTTCTCCCAAATAAGCACTTACATGGGAGAAAAGACCAACACAAAAGACTAATACAAACAGCCCTAGGGACCTGCTATATGAGAGATATTCAATATATTGGTGTCAGATAGGGTGCAAGCATCATCAATAGATTTGCCTCACTAACAATATTAATTTTATATTATTGATATCAGTTTTAGTAACTGTTTTGGATCTACTATCAGGTACTTGGAGAGTTGGTGGAGTCTTAGCAATGTCCCGTGCGTTTGGAAATCGCATGCTAAAGCAGTTTGTTGTGGCAGAGCCAGATATTCAGGTAAATCGTAAAACTAAAACTAAAACTAATGTATTCCGGCGTGTCTTTAGATTCGGGCACTATTAACCTGTTAGTAAGATATTCATTTTCCTGTCATTTTGTTTTCCTTATCCCCCTTCTTCAAATGCCCGTTTTTAATAAACTCTACTTAATTAAGTAATTAGAAGTTGTTAGAAATCGATCATGCCTCTATGTTTCATTTTAAATTCCTGATGTGTAGAGTGTAGACATATGATATCTATCATATATACAAAAAGCACAAATTTAATACTGTCGTTGTAGAGAGATTACACATTTAGATGTCCGCCAAACACACACATACATAGTTGCATGTAAAACTCTTTAAAAATTATATTCATCTAGCTTCAGATTGCTGCTTCATCTAGTACTCTTTTGTATTGTCATTCGAATATGTAATGTCATTTTCAATGTTATAGAGCAACAAGTTGTGAGTAAGCTCTGGATGCATATGGCATGCATCAAGCTTAAGGGAAACATATTACACACGTTTTGATGCAAGAAATCCGTTACCCTGCATAAATGACAGTGACGGTGTCTCTAATCTTGTACAACTCTCCCTTATCTACCACTTTGCTTTTTCTTCAATCCTTTTGGGCCCTCGGACCTGGCGGTTTAACCCCCAACAAGTTTTTGTTATATATATATAAGAGTAAAGTGCACATTGTGTACCTGCAGTTTGTGTGTCAGACCACTTGGGATACTCTACTTAAAAAACTACCACTTGCTATACCGAAATTCCAGTTTCGTAATATTATGTGTATTTCAGTTAAAATAATATTAAAATGCAAGGGTAAAATAGTCTTATGTCATCATCTTCTTCATCAAACTCATTTTTATCATTGATGAATCTTTTGAGAAATTAGAATTTGAATATTTTATTTATTTCTTAATGGAATCGAGTCATTTAAGTTGCAACAGAATGATCTCTTTCTCCTCTACAAATTGATATCGATTTTGGCTATAAAAGATTAACTTGAAGAAATTTTCATATTTAGATTCTAAATATAATACAAATATAGGAATTTCTTGAAATTATTCTTTCATAGTCAAAATCAATATCAATTTGTAGAGGAGAAAGAGAGCATTATGTTGCAACTTAAATAACTCGATTTGGTTAAGAAATGATTGAGATATTCAAGTTTTAATTTCTCAAAAACTTCATCAATGGTACAAATGGGTTTGATGAAGAAGATGATGACAAAAAGACTATTTTACCCCTGCATTTTAATGTTATTTTAACTAAAATACACATAATATTACGAAATTGGAATTTCAGTATAGCAAATGGTAGTTTTTTGAAGTATAGTATCCCAAGTGGTCTGACACACAAACTGCAGGTACACAAAGTGCACTTTACTCTATATATAAATAGATATTTAGTTTCTCTTACCCGAGGGTCAAATTGTGTTTCTGTATCTTTTATGTTTAGAAAAAATAAAATGCACAAGCCACTTGCATCACCTCCGGTCCTCCAACACTCACCTCTACTGTGCGAAAAATCATGGAAATGGTTGTATGTATTTTTCTTGTACAAATTTTTATTACTGTTGGTCTGTTACATTAATACTCATTTACACAAGAAGTTTCTTTCACTTTTTGCAGGCAGAAAAATGAACTTGTTCATTGTTATTTTAGTTTGCTTACCTATTGTATTAAATAAGTTTGAGCATCTCCAAGAGACTCTTTATATGAGCTCTTAAGTGAAAAAATAAAGAAGATTGTAAAAGTTTGAGCTCCAAGAGACTCTTAGAGGCTCTTTAAAACTTTAAGAGCCTTTTCTCTCTCCTCGCTTCGCTTTTAAGAGCCTCTAGTTGGCTCTTAACTTCTTTTTACCAATAATATTCATTCCCTCCATTACTTCCACTACTTGAGTTTAAATTTTTGTGTTAGTGGAGTTGAAATATGAATAAAACATAAATAAGGGGCAAATATAAAGAGCATTGTTGGAGTTGACACGATAAACAATGTAATAACTTACTAAGAGCTTATTTTTTTATAATATATTTAAGAGTGAGCTAGGAGACTCTTGGAGATGCTATAGTTAAGCATAATGACCTTCTGGCATTCTATAACCTTTTTAGTCAATGTCCAAACTAGTAGTTCTTCTATCTAATGTTTTGGATTACTTTTCTTTACAGGATCTAGTGATTAATGAAGATTTTGAACTGCTCGTACTTGCAACTGATGGACTTTGGGATGTTGTACCTAATGAGGTATGTAACAATAATAAATAGAGTAACACAAATGCTTTTGCTTATTAATTTTACTGCATTAGATGTCCAATAGACTATAGCTATGTTCAAGTAAATATGAATTGCACAAGTGAAAGGTGGTTAGGATGCTTGTTCAGACATGCAGAGCTGTCCTGTCCAGATCAAAAAAGTGAATAGTACTCAAATGTCCACACATTGAGATTTAGATACTGCTCAGGAGATGTTCAATATTTAAAATTTTGATCTCAGCTTAAGGTTGACTATGCTTTCATAAAAAGCAATTGCCCTGATGAACAATGTGTCCTCTTGAGTTTGATCTCATTTTCCCTGTCTTCTTTGGTATGTATGAGATTCTTTTTTTTAATCTCTAGGACATCCGGGATAGGACAAGGCTGAAAGTTTTTTGGCATGTTAGCAGTCAACTTGTCGCAAGATAGAAATATACCTTTCTTAAAAGCTTCTAAAAGCTTCTAGACAATGTAGAATGAACTCAAGCCAACATGTAGAAGCATATAAATGTTTTGGAGACTACGTTTGAGTTGTACCGAACCTGGAAAAATGCTGCATCAGACATTTTTAACTAAATTTCTTTTCTATTGATAGTTTGTTTATGAATGCCAAAGTGGATCATTGGTTTGTCGGTACCTTGGTCTGGAAGTCATTCACTTTTAAAAATAATCTTTTCTTTTAGCAAAGCTGGTGAAAGGTGTAATGCTGTTCTTATTACCTAAGGTATTAGCTTTTAAGTCATCTGTCTATAAAATTCTTATGATATAGATAAGGAATTTTTTTTGTTACTACTATTGAACAGCATAACAACTCTTGGACATGATGTAATATAGTGGTTGAGGCAATGTAAGAGAAACTAAACCAATTCCTACACATGGTACATTGATATGTTACCTTAATTTGTGTTATCAGGATGCTGTGTCACTTGCTACAACTGTAGTAGAACCCGAGGCCGCAGCGCAGAAGTTGATAGACACTGCTTTTACTCGAGGGAGTGCTGATAATATCACATGCATTGTTGTGAAGTTTAACCATGAGAAATCAGAGGCAACTTACCCATAGTTACTGAAAAACTGTGGTATCATTGAATCTATGGGATCTCCTGCTGCAGAAACACAATGTCCAATCATGCATGTGGTGCAAGAGGTCGGTGGTTTGTTTTTGTCATTTTTTCATTCTATTTATTTATTTTCTTTTATCTTATACCAAAGAAACAGAGAACGTCCAATGTTTCGTCCAGACCTTTGTATGTGTTCTGTATCCTAGTGTTTCCTTGAAAATTACCGTTCAGTTTATAAAAATTAAAGATTTTACTTTTATTGGTTCCGCAATGACCAACAGACATATGGACATAAGTCCTTTTTCTTGCAATTTTTAATCTTGCCGAACCTTTTAGAATTAGTCTTGTTTTGTCTCTGCAAAGATGAATGATATCTTCTCATCGATTTATGTCTGTATCGTTTTTTTTTTGTTAATTAAACACCCGCACACACCTACTTTGTCTTTGACAAAGATCGGATCCTAGAGAGGGAGATACAGAAAGCTCTGGTCAGAACCTTAAATTGTGACTAAATTTAGGAGCCAGGTCCATGGAAAATTAAAGAAGATTCGGAATTTGGTAAGTACATGAATTTCCCAAATTGGAAGGAAATTAGAAAATAGGATTGAGTGTGCAAATGTGGAGGCTTTTTAAGTCCAACACGCAGGCACAATATGTATGGTTTGTATACATACAAATGATGAAATTATACAATTATTATACAAACCACGGGCTATACCAATATGAATGGATAGGGATGGATAACAAACTTCACGAGTTGAGATATTTTATCATTCCCCATTTCTAGGTATTTCTACCACTTTCTTTAACTTTTCTTTCTTACATTTTTATCCCTTAACAACAACGATTTTTTATTTTCTTTCCATTTTTTAACTATATATTTTTTTTATGTACTTGTATTTACAACATACTTGTGCAATTTTAATAAATGCACATTTTTAACAATTTAAGCCTTAATGTATTTCATGCATATTGGGAATTGATAAATAAATTTCTTATTTTTACTATTTAAATTTCAACTTGTGTTTTCGGATATTTTAGTTATTGAATTACCATGATATTGATTTTATTTTCATCATGAGTAATTGCGTTAATCACGTAATTTATATCTCAATTGGAGCTTAAATAATAATGTACGGAGCTTATTTATCAATTTCTTTTTTATATAATTCAACAACTTATTTTTGTTGTTTGATTGACCTCTGAATCACCAATGAAATAAGGAAAGTTACTTGCGAAATGGCCCCGAGAACTTGTACTCTATGTCTAACCAAACCGAACCTAGTTTTTAATTCTACTGTTAATGCAAATGAGCAATATTAGGGGTTTTAAAATAAATTTTAATTTTTTTTAAAATTACACATGACATACTAATTGATAATGTATATAATAAAATACGCGGGATTGATTTTAATTATAAAAGAGTAACCACTAATTAAGTAACACTCGTCATTTATAAATTTTTTAAAATAAATATGAGAGTTCTAGAATTTTTCATTGTAATTTTAATGAAAAATATACTTTTGACGATAAATAATTTCCTACAGGTACATCACACTAAAACAGGCACTCACACAAATTTTTTTATTAATTTAGTATTTCGACTAATATTGAACAAAAAACAAAATGAAAAAAGCGTAAAATTCGAGATCCGTAATAATTTCTTAAATTATTTCACAAAAAGCAAAAAAAAATTATCAAAAGAAAAAAGAAACTTTCTGAGGGGGGGCAGTTTGGACAAATGACACAAGCACAGAACGGACAAGAAACATGAGAGCACGCGGTAATAAGACGATCTGAAAAAGGAAAGTACACATATACATACAATTCTCTGTGCGTATACACACACTTCAAGCCTGTATTGAAGTGGAAAAAGCTTTGTATTGATGATTTAAAGACGATTGAGCTGAAATTTAAGTTTAAAATGGGTGATTTAGTTGGAGTTGAGAGAGAGTATGTTAGAAGGCATCATAATCATGAAGCAGCGGAGAATCAATGCAATTCTGTTCTCATCAAGCACATCAGAGCTCCCGTTCATCTCGTAATATTACTATGTTGTCAAGTTTTGTTTTGATTGTTTGATATGGTTGTGTGTTTGTTTTGATTTTGTTTGCGGATGTTTTTTTTTTTTTTGGAATTTGGATTGATTTTGTTGAGTGTGGTGTGTGAGGATCGGATGTTTGACTTTATTGTTGTCGATTTTGATTCGTGTTTGTTTGTGATTGATTTGATATGGATAGAGGGAATTTGAGAAGGAATAAAGTTGATTGGTAATGTGTGTTTATGTGTAGTGTTTGGTTTGAATGGAAATTAGAACCTATCCCAAATATGCCGAACTTTAATGTAGAAAAAGTGGTGAAACTTTGGTTGTTGTGAGGAATCTTTGGTTCTTCTCATTGAATCGTATTCCAACTTGGTATGTATTGATGTGATAATGTCTAGAGCAATACAATTAGCACAAAAATAT
Organism: Heracleum sosnowskyi; assembly: GCA_030848705.1. Classification (NCBI taxonomy): domain Eukaryota; kingdom Viridiplantae; phylum Streptophyta; class Magnoliopsida; order Apiales; family Apiaceae; genus Heracleum; species Heracleum sosnowskyi. The sequence goes on from CM061237.1 coordinate 21,067,110, forward strand.
TTAGAACTATGGTTAAGTTGGGTGCACGGGGGAGGGGGGAACAGTTATTGTATTTCTGGAAGCTTAAAAAAGGAATATTTTTTAAGGGAATAAATTTAAATTTGAATTAGGTATCTCATGTATGTGGTCTTTATTTTCAAAGTTGTGAATTTGATTCTTAGTTTTCTGAGTTTTTTTGTTATGGTCAATAAAGGAAATTTTGAAAACTCGAATACTCACACACATGTCTCCACTGACATCCTCTAGGCTAAGTCTTCTAGATTTATTCTGTGGGGTTCACTAGATGTTTGTAATTGTCGACTGTTGAAGGAAGAAACAAGGAGACTAATAGGGCATCTTGGTGCTCTGAAAGTTTCAACATTCCTCCTCCATCTGGAATCTCGATAAGAATTTTTAAATTTTTTTGTTATACAGTCTGACAATTGTTACCGGATATAAAGGATATCTTACATGAAATGCAGTACTTGGGTGCCATGTTTTTTGAGATATTTATGTCCTTTTCTTAATTGTGATTTACTGTTGGTGAAGTAAATGAATTTTACTTTTATAATAGGTGTGGTCACTAGTAAGGAGATTTGATCAACCTCAGAAGTACAAGCCCTTCGTTAGCAGGTGCATTGTGCAGGGTGATCTTGGGATTGGGAGTCTTAGAGAAGTTAATGTGAAGTCAGGCCTACCCGCTACCACTAGTTTTGAAAGGTTGGAACTTCTTGATGATAATGAACATGTTCTTAGCATCCGGATTGTCGGCGGCGACCACAGGCTCAGGGTATATGCACTACATGCTAACAATTTACTCTGTTTTTTCCCTCTTTCAGTTTAGTTCTTAATCTCTGAACATGAAGTATTGCATGTTTAGGTTTTATTTACTGTATTTTTTAATCCACGTGCCATCAGATCCTCATTCTTTCTATATTGCTACACCCTTGTAAGTATATATACAGTCTTCAGAAGTGATCAAGTGTGTTTTTTAGCTTAATAATGTCTCCATATATATACGAATATCACCCTTTCTAGTGGCGGGGTCAGTTTTTCTCTACTCAGGAAGTCGGTATACAAAGTCAATCCTGCCGATATGATCATCCTTTCTGCTGCTTCAGCTTGCTACTTTTCAGTTTTTTGTTTCCAGTACGAGTCAAAACAGCTATTAGCATCATTCCTCATGTCTTGGTCTGTGTGGGATCCAGCTCAAGCAAAATACTCTGCTGAAACGTTCATTAAATTTAAAAGCTTGGCTTCAGAGTTTATTCACTACTTTGAACAGCCAATTTTTGAGTCTTTACTATATCTTTAGACTCACCTCTGATCTGGTTTTAAGTCTGGGACATTTAATACTCTTTTGAACTTGCTAAGACTCTACCTACACATTTAACAGAGTGACAAACTTGTACACTTTAGGAATTGGCATCTGCATGGTCACAGCACTCTATGCTAATAGTATTTAGGTATGCGCTAATTAAAGTAATCAAATCATCTGAAAGTATACACATGCAGTTAAATAATTAGTGAGGGCCGACAAGTTATAGACACATGAAAAGTATCATGGCCTATGTAAATTTTTGAAGTCAACAGGATGAGTCGATATTATGTACTTGGTTTGTGTTATCAACTTAATATAAGATGTAAACTACTTGACAGTGTTTTATTTATCATTTCTTCCACAGAACTATTCTTCAATTCTATCCGTTCATCCAGAGATCATTGAAGGAAGACCTGGGACCATGGTTATTGAGTCCTTTGTCGTAGACGTGCCTGAAGGAAACACCAAAGATGAGACATGCTACTTTGTTGAAGCATTGATCAAATGCAACCTGAAATCGCTTGCTGAAGTTTCCGAGCGACTTGCGGTGCAAGGCCGGACTGAGCCCATTGATCGAATGTAGATGTGTTACTGAAACAACACGGTGAAGGTTGCACACACTGGACTTGCTAAAGTTTCTTCCATAATTTAATTTGGGCAGGATTGGGGACAGACTGGTAGCAATTTCTCTTTCATCTACCCGATACAATTTGTGCTCTTCTTTCTTCTCTGGTTTCTGATGTTCTATATCTCAGTTTTGAAATTAGTTTGGATTGCTTTAATGTAGCTTAGCAACCACAGCTTAATAAAGGTTTCTGTCAAGAAGTACAAAAGAAATATCTCTCAGATGTGAAGTTTTGCCACTGGTGGCATCTCACCCTCTGTAAGTATGTGTTGGAAAAGGATATATTATGGTGTTCCAGTTGTAGCTTCTTGATGCCCTCAGAGGTGAATTATGTGAATGCTAATTTATCATCCATCAATGTATCTTTACGGAGATTGTAATAACTTTACTAAAAGAATCATTATCATCATCAGCTGACATTGATATATACTCTTTATTACGAGGATAATTTTCTTTTTCCAAGTATAGAAGCAGGAAAGAGAAATGGAGTAATCTGTGTTATATTTTGCTTGCCTGGAATGACCACTGAGCCACTGAGGTATTTGTCAGATAAACTCTTGTATGTCAGTGATCAATTGTGCTTCCAGTGGTCAACTGTGTACCGATATGTCAATTTACGGAGATCTTAATAAGTCTACTAAAGAATCATAATCATCATCCGTCTACTAAAGAATCATAATCATCATCAGCTGACGTTAATATCAATTTCTTTAACCGTAGAGAGAGGAGTAATTGCATTCCAATTTGCTTAGTTGGGAATGATTACTTGCGAATTTTTTATTACTCTTGTATTGGTGATTGATTTCACTAGTGCAAAGCTGCTTTCCTATGCTATATGTCGACCATATGCTTCCACATTCTTATTCTGTATACCTATTTTTGCACAGTTTTGCTTCGTTCACCAGTTGTCTCGGGTTGGTTTTCCATCTCTGCTCTGGCGAAAACGCCTTTGATTCACTGTCTCAGATGATGGTCGTAACTCGCAAGTGTATGTTGCAATGGTGGTCGAATCATCATGCTGATTATTACACATTGCAAAATACCGGCTGTCTAAAACTCACATAAAATGGTTGTTTAAAGCTCACGTAAAATACATGTAAATGAACACATCTAATCATTTATTATTAAATATTCACTTATTATATATTTTACTTGTATATAAATTAGGTATGTAAGTAATTTGATAGTAAATATAATACACTAAGATAATCACTACCTTAGTAAATTTTCCCTAAGGATCCTTTTTCTTAAATTTAAAAGATAATCCAAAATGCGAGAAGTCGCATTTTAAAAGTGACTTTATTACTTTTGGTAACTTCAAATTACAAATTTTAATTAAATCACTGTAATAAGTACTTCCTTCTTTCAGTAAAACTTTTATAAGCAAGAGCAAGGTTTTTTTTTTTGACAGAAATAAGCAAGAGCAAGTTAAGTAAGAGGTAAATTAAGAATGGTTTTGATCTTTTAATATCAAGAAGCTACTCTGAATTTTATTACAAGTCAAGGCTACTGCAGAACTCAGAAGCCTCATTGCAGGCTGCAGCATGAAATATGAAACCCATAGAATTTGAAACATACATGTAAGCCTTTCTGTTTTGCATCTTTTCATTTGGTAATATTATGATACATGAAGGTCAGCAAAATGTTTGTTGAACGTGTAGTGCCAGATCCTCTGCGCTGAGTTGACATTCAATTCCAATCTATCAACAGAAACACAGATATACCCAAATTTAATCTTCACAAACAAGATACATAAATATATACACTTCTAGATTTCCCAACACTAATATACATAAATACTTGTGTGCACTGAAAATGGTAGTAGCCCGGGCGGAAATAGAGGGAGGGGGAACATATCTAGGCTGAAACCTCGGCTAAACTGAAAATTTCAGTAAGAATTTTTTTATAAAATCACAAATTTTATTTAAAAATCAGTATAAATTTTAATTTAAACCCCGATTAACTTTTAAATAATTTGCTATAATTTATTTAAATTCCCGCTCTTATGTGATCCTAGTTCCGCCACTATACTTGCTTGCCTGCCTAGTTGCCCGTTACAAGTTCAGTAGCAGGACTGCAAGTCTGCAACTGTCTTTTTAACAGTAGTAAGATTCAGGTGCATGCATGTCTGTTACTCCTATCTTTTTAACTATACCAACCTACCATACTGCAATTTTCCACCTACCAGTACTTTGTATCCAATTCACTTTAAGATAGAGAGACAAGAAAACAATACCTCCCCAGTCCCCACACCCTAATTTCCTCTTTTTAGCCCAATAAATATGGGGGTAGTAGTCTGCAAGAATCTATGCCTCTCCTGTCTCCTGAATCCATTCTTCAAATATATATGCTATAAGATCGATCCGAATCCAGATGTATTCTCGAACTTTTTGTCTCATATTACTTGTCCATTATCATATTTAATATAAGTTATGAACAAATTTTCAATATTACGTATCCTTGGTCTTTTGTCATTTCCAATATTAACTTCGTACGAATTAATGCAATATTATTATTAAGAATAAAAAAATTCTGACATTTAAATTTTCTTAATATGCGTGAAATTTTCAAAAAAAGACTATTATATATGGGACGAAGGGGATATACCGATTATGCATAACAAAGAAGGCACTAATCAAAGAGGATCCGATACTAATCATGCGCAAAATAATACTTAAGTATAAAATTATTTTAATTACCTTGATGGTGAAAGAAATAATCATGGCTTCATCTGTAGTGCTGAGTCTTACATGGAGGATCTGAAGTGAGAAGTCTTCAAGGGCTAAAATTATCTTTAATGCTTGGCCAGGTATTTTAGCGGATACAGTCTTTAGAATTACATGAGGCCCTGAAAATTTCACTTCAACATCTGCAATCCCGGACTTGGAATTTGCGGCCAGATCATTAGCAGCAGCAACAGCATTGTGACGATCAACTGGAGACGAAGGCGACGAATTAGAAGGAGACATGATGGTTTGGGAGAAGTTATAGGGAACTAATTGGAGCAAACCATGGTGCTTGTAAGGACTAGTTGGTGTTCTTGGGCTTACGGGTAAGCTTGGCATTAGTCTAGGGCTTAGTGGTGGTTTTCTTGGGCTGATCGGTAACTTTCTTGGACTTGAAATAAGTCTTGGACTTAAAACTTCACTGTAAACTTTTCTTTGCTTCTTTGCCTCAAGGGATTGGAGAACTTGCTGCAACTCAGTAATGTAGTCAACTACGCCACCTACGACAGATGCTTGATCGCCCTGTTAATAATTTTTACGATAATATTCAATAAACAAAAGTTCACAAAATTTCCTCTAATAGAGACATAGATGGTAGTTCTAATATCATTAATTTAAAAATGTTAGGAGTAGGCCGGCCTTCATATAAATTCTGCTCAAATAATTGTAAAGAAAAAAAGTAGAAATGAACGACGATAACATGAAAATAATAATTTTGTTCAATTAATTAAGGACTCACTCTTTTGACATAAAAGGAAGGCATAAGTGAACGCAAGATGGATAGGTTCTCATTCATCTGTCTCCTCCTGTTGCGTTCCACAGTTATGTGGGATACCTTCTGCTGCCCATCTGCAGCTTCATCTCTGGTGGCAGCTAGCTTCTGTTTCTTGGTCTTGTGTAAATCAACTGCCTCTAGCTCCGTGTCGAATGGAACTTCTAGAGGATTAGCATTAAATGAAAATGTCGAGCCTTCGGATACAAAGTTTGTACCCGCAGTCTGCGGCTGCTGGCTGTCACCTTCTTGTTGGCACAAATTAGACCCGTTATCCAACTGAGGTAAGGAGTTGAGTTCGGATGTTGAAACTCCATCTAAAGCCTCCAGAATACTGAAAATATTCTCCGGTGAGGATACGGCCAAGTTGCATTCGAAGAACGGATTATCCGAGTCTTCGAAAAATTCAGGTAATAAAGTATGCATGCTGTTCTCATGAACATTCATTTTCTTGCAACAAGGCGCAGCCAGGTGAAAGCAAATCAGCTAAACGCACTTCCGCAAATGCAATACATGCACATACATTTATATAAATCTCAAGATAAGAAAAAAGGAGAGAGGAGAAAGCTAATAAGACTAGATTTTGGGCTAGGGAGCTATAGGGTGAGGCTAATGAAAAAGACTAAACTATCGCCATCAAATATATGATGAACCGTTACATGTGAATTTATTTAAAGGGCGCGATTGGATTTAGTAGCGTTATATGTTGTTAAAAGAAATGACAAATGAAATATGTAGAGAGAAATCTTGAATTTATAGAGAGATGAATTATATTAAATTTATATGGATATTTATCAAAAATATCATTTTTTTAAAGTTTTTTTTGCGATTTTACCATCTTCTCAAAATATTTACAAAAATACCTTATTTTTAAAAATAATTTGTGAAAATACCATCTTTAATTTTTTTTTTTTTGCAAAAATACGTTCTGCAACTAAATACAACCTACGTAGGTTGCATCCGGTTGCATGTGTGATTGCAACTAGATGCAACTGGATGCAACTTTTCAAATACAACCTACGTAGTTTGCATCCAGTTGCATATGTGGTTGAAACTAGATGCAACCAGATGTAACTTTTTAAAAAATAATTGAAAAAACAGCTAAGAATTCAAAAAAAATTATTAATAAAAGGAGTAAACTTGTGGTCTTGGTTTACCCTGAGGTTCAATAGTTAACTTTTGGGGTTCAATGTTTCTATTTTGGATTTTATAAATATTAAGAATGACGAATAATTCGTATGTAGGGTTTAGGGTTGTTTAGACTCTAAACCCTAACCTACCCTGATTTTAGGGTTGTAAAACCATTATTAACACTGTGGTTGATTTTGATTGCAGTTTGCAGAAGGTATTTTTGCAAATAAGATAGTATTTTCGCAAAATATTTTTTTTTAAAAAGGTATTTTTGCAAAAATATTTCTGGAATGGGATATTTATGAAAAAAGTCCAATTTATATCTATCATTTAATTCCTTGAAATTTAATTAAACTAAAATCGATTATGTCAACCTGATTTGCTGCGAAGAGGATACAAGAACTGACCATTTAAAATAGTAGTTTGGTTTTTAGATACGAGAGAAACATTTGTTAGAGAATCTAACATAATTGGTTAAAATAATATATAATATTGATTATGCAAAATTTATTGAATTTGATGTGTTTTAATCGAGTTGACTATGTTTTAAAAATAATATGTTTTTATTATTTTAAGTTGTTATAAATAAAATATATATTATCTCAATATGATAAGAGATGATGTGGAGGTTTGCTACATGTTTTACATATACTAGGGAATTAGCCCGTGCTACGCACACGGATAAAATATTTTGAATTTATTTAATATTTTATAATATGATATTTATATGTTATTTAATTAAATTTTCTATTTACATTAGATAAAAGCTAAATGATACTTAAAATTAAATAAAATACATAGGTTTTATCTTGTTGCCAAAATACGAAAATATCTCGAATATAAAATCATATAATAATTATAGACTAACTAAAAATTAAGTATTACAAAAATTTATATAATAAAAAAGAAAAATAGTATTTAGATGAACAAATAATAGTAATTAATAATATAGATATACTTGTAAAATTTATAATAATTTTTGGATACATGAAATAAAATTAAGGTATATTTTATATAGCTAAAATATTTTTTTCGCACACATGTAATTGTTTTAAAAATTATACAAAATCTTTTTATCATCAAATTAAAACATAGATAAAACTTGTGTTTTGTAAATCAAAATTGATAATATCTACAATTTTAAATAAGAAATTGTGAAAGATTAAAAAAAGTACACAAATTTGAAGAATAAAATTTAAATGCATATGCAGAAAATTGAATATTTTTCGCAAAGCGTCCGATTCAGATTCAATTCACCCCCAATAATTCGGGAAAAAATACGAAACGGGAAAAATGAATGACTTTATAAAATTTTCGGACTGACACTGTGGTTAGTGCCAATATACTCCAATAAATAGTTTTAATCTATGTATTCAATATTAATAATATATTGTAAAACAAACTTTTTGACCAAAAATTTCAGTGAAAGGTTTCTCAGCGTCGCCTAACGACGACACCTCGCAATTCGAACAATAGACAATTAAAAACTCAACAAAAAAAAATAACTAAATATCTAGGATGTAAAATTACTATATGTGGCACAATATCATCCAATAAAAAATTATACATATATCTATTTAAGATCAACTAATTTATTTTTAATCATATATTGCATAAATAAATAAAAGTGTACCATATAATTAACATATTAAAATTTTAACATCTAAAAGAGGCACAAACTACTAAGATAAAGATAACGCTAAAATTACAAATATCATATGTTAATAAAAGAAAATATAATTATAAACAAAATTTATTGAAATAAAACATGATTTCTTTGACGGACTGAATTCTACGGATTTTTCAAACTTTAGTGATCAAGTGGTACAACAAATATGATTTTTGAAACACACTGTCATGGATACACATGCAAATTAGTTCGCAAGTAACGATTCAGTTTCTTAAAATATGCAAACAAATTCATGGAAATAGAAACATAAAAAATTCATCATGAGTAAATACAAAGAAAAACATAACTAATGGAAAAGAAGAAATTTCAAATACAAATATTAATAAACTAAACACATCAAACATATATATTAATATTATACACAATAATACAGTGTTCAACTATACATACTTAGGTAGAATTTGATTAAAAAAATTACAGCACTTTCTATAGATATAAACACCAATTTAAAGAAATATAAGTATGCAGTATTGACAAATACATAAATGTATTTTGCCATACTTTTTTTTTTGAAAACAAATGAAACTTCATTAAGAAAATTCAGAATACAACGTCTCCAACAACACATCTGGAGGAGACTCAAACTCGTTGTGGCAATTAACCGGACACTCCACCCTAGCCAAAAGATGAGCGACACGATTTACTTGCTTCTTAACGTGACAAAGAGAAAGATCAGGCCTTTGCCTTAACTTCCTTTTACAGAACTCTATACTATGACCAACTTCCAGGTAATACCTTACATCACTATGAACAGCCTTAACCACTGTTTCAGAGTCACACTCAATGGTAACATTCTGCAAATTCAGATCCTCAGTCCACTTGAACGCCTCCTGGACACCTCGTGCCTCAGCCTCCACAACTGATACTTCCCCCGGAACTCTCATATTTCTCCCTTGCACAAAGTGTCCCTGAGCATTTCGAAGTACCATACCGATTGAATATGATAGCTCACCTTTAAAAACTGAAGCGTCCACATTCAGTTTGAAGCAGCCTGATAATGGAGGTTTCCAAGCAAGCGAAACCTGAGCATCTGGTTTAATGCCCATATTATTGTTCTTGGCCTTTCGAACCATAGCCTCCTGCCAATCTTTGACTTGTTTAGTACATATTTCCACTGCGATTGCTGAAGTAATGCACTTATTTTCCCAGATTTTCTGATTTCTCGCAAACCATATGCTCGACAAAACTATTGCAATCTTCTCAACTATCGTTAAGGCAACTCTATTAAATATCATTCATGTTTCATATCCTGCAAACTCATTTATATATATAGTGTAAGTAATAATATATTATACACAATCACATATATAAACACTCACACAAAAAAGGTCTTGAGAGTAAGAGAAAGTTAGAATATGAAGAAGGATCAAATAAAAAGAAAGATGAAAGAGATGATCATTAAAATAACTGAAATATTGAAATTTTATGTTAAAATTAAGAGAATGAGTTATACGTATATGTAAGCAATCAAGATTTTGCATTTGAAAAATGATAAAAAAATTAAGGATTGATTTGAAACGGTCTTTATTTTTAAAAATTGTTTATACATTGATCCATAATATAAGGAAAGTATTGAATTCATGTATATCTATTGTAGGTGTCAAAATGGACAAAAACTAAATGGTTTAGGTTATAAAAAAATTAATGGATTTTTTAATTTACAATGAAAAATAACAGAAGAGTTGTGAATCTAAGTACTCTGATTTGATTGATGAATAAACGAAAAAAAGAAGAAACTGAATAATCTTTTCAAATTTCAAAAATATTATGAGATCAGATGATTTGAATGTTGAAATAATACAAATTATAAAATTTAGAATTGAAAATATATCCAAATAGTAATTAAGTTGCCATATGTAAAACTTCAATTAACAACTTCTCGGTGTCGCCTAACGGCGACCCCTCTCAATTTAAACCATATACATTCTAAAACTCAGTTACAAAGAAGTTAAAGTAACAAAATACATATGATGTAAATTAGTAAATGTAGTACCAATGTCACCACCAAAATATGTAAATATTTCTGTTTATGATCAAATAATATAATTGTTTATTATATATTGTATATGTTATATAATTTTTTTTAAATAAATATAAGTGTACCATACACATAAACATATAAAACATTCAACATCCAAAAGAGGTACACACAAAAAAAAAAACTAAAATTACAAACATCACAAATTAATCCAAACACATTTAATTATGAGTAAGATTCCATTTATTGTTGATTAAAAACATGATTTATTTGATCAAGTATTACAACAAATATGATTTTCGAAACAATCTACAATGGGTGCACGTGCGATTTAGTTCGCAAATAACGATTCAGTTCCTAAAAAATATACTAAAAGAAAAAAGTCAATCATAAGTAAGTAAGACAAAGAAAAACAAAATTAACAAAAAAATGAGAAAGATAAAATACAAATTAAAGTAAACAATATCTAATAATAGATATATGTATTTTATTAAATGGACATGTAATATGTAAACAAAATCTAATATCTATCTAATAATATATATGTAATTATTTATGTATTTACACCAATTTATATATGACGTGCATAATAAAATTTTACTGAAGAATGAATAAAAATTTTACTGGTCAAGTTGGTGTCACTCAAAGCAATATAGACATCATCCCTTTAAAGAAAACAGCTTCACTGAAATACAAAAATATAACGATATAAGTCATTAAGTTAACAATCTAAAAAATAACAATATATCAATATGTATTGACCATATAAGAAAGTATAAATAAAATTTGTTATCAATTTTGCAGATATATTAACATTTGAGGCAATTTCTTTAAAAGATCCATCATTGCTCATTTTCTTGTTACAAAATTAAACATTAAAATCAAATAAATATATCTATATAACAAAAAATTACACACACTACAAACACCTACATTTGAAAAAGAGAGAAAGAGAGAGATAATAGACAAAAACTTAAAAAAGTACATTTACAAACACATGTGCCAATTTATGGTTTAAGAATTGATGAACCCATTTGCAATAATGGTAAAAAACAACAAACAAATGTAAGTTACAAAGTTATAAACACTGAGATAAATTAAAAATTATACAACAAACATGAAATAAAATTATAAAAATAAATATATATGAGTATTTCTCTGATAAAACAAATAACATAAACCTGTAAAATATATAGAGCGAGAACGAAGATTAGCCTGATCGAGGAATCAAGTCACATATTGTATTTAAAACTGTAGGACTTTCTTATAGATCAACAAACCTCTATAAGAATTTTCATCAAATATATAAACCGTATAACCAATTGAGATGTCGGTATTGACCAACTGAGACTTCATCACCGTTTTAAAATCTGTATCATAGCAGAAACATGAAAAACATCGTCAAATAAGATATAAACATGTGTGTATGTGTGTATAAAACTCAAATGTATAGAGAGAAAAATAATGAAGAAGAAAAAGAGAATGAAATTTATGAATTTAAAATTTAATCAAAAATCCGAAAGCAATGATAATCACAAACTTAAATTTGTATCATTTTTACAACAAAAAAAAAGAATACCAAGATAGATGGAAAATAATCAAAATTGTGAAACATGTAATAAATTATGTGTAAATATGATACAATATATGTGTATTGATAATATCACATTAATGCTAATAGCATGAGAGAGAGAGAGAGAGAGAGAGAGAGAGAGAGAGAGAGAGAGAGAGAGAGAGAGAGAGAGATGAGTAGTGAATTTAAAATTTGAAATTATGAGGTTTCATAAATTTGGAAAGAATTGATTTGAGACGTTGATTACCATTTAACTATACTGATTTGATTTAGATATTTACTATATGCAAAATTTTCGGGATGAAGTTAAAATATACAATTATTTGATTTCTTCTCTACTTATTAAGGAAATAAATAGATATTACCTTAATTATTTGATATATCACCAAATTTGTGTGCTTAATTGATTCATAACTCTAACTACCTTATATTAAATAAATGATGTGATAGTTGCATAATTTTTTATAAATAGGAAAGTGATAACATGCTATTAATAATGATGATGTAAATTCTGAAATGAGTTTTGAACAAAAACCTCATTTGATTTAATCATTTTATTTTAAAAAAGTTATCACAACTTGAATAAGAGTGGTCACTGTACGTAAAACTAAAACAATAAAGTTTGTGAACTTGTTGAACGTGTTGGCAAGTACTCAAGATATGAATATTACACATAATCGAAATCATAAAAAAATAATATTTACAATGATTTAATCACTTTTATCAATATCTCAAATCACAATCATAAGAATATCTCAAGTTGCAATCATACATATAATTCTTTTAAAACATGGATATCATATATACTAAACATCATAAACAAAAAAAAAGTGTTATTAAACATCTATCAAACTAATATCATACCAATAACATTGAACAAAATGTGTAAAAATACATCAATTAATATAAAGATACATTATATTAACATTAACTATTAGTTGATTCTTTTGAGAAAATCAAGCCCATGGAACGATCTCTTCCGATCAAGAATTTTAATATATAAGATTTGAGATTCACCTGTAGTTGGTTTAACCATCATTTTCAAAACAAAATAACTAATATTAGCAGCAAATTTAAGTAAACGGCAAGATATTCGACAAAGGTGAACAAATACATTACGTAAATCACTGACACATTACATTAACATAAAAATACCTTGGTTTTTTTTGTCACACTTTGAATTCATGGATACCACGACCTCTTATGTTCAAGAATTCAAGTCTATAAGATTTGGGATTCACCTGCAATTACCAAACAACACAATCAACGTAAGTAACGATCCATTGTAGTGTATATTTGTCATTGAAAAAATGGTTCTGACTTTTAATTCTGCACAATTTAAACAAATATTAGTGTCATATATAAGTAAGCAACAAAAATATAAAACACATACATATACACAACCTATATAATCAACACAAACACTAACAAAAAGCAATAGAAAGACAGTAGACAAAGAATAAGAGAGAAAATGAAAAACAATGAGAGGAAAAGAATAAAGAGAAAGGAGACATTATGAATGGTGGATATCAATGTTTTATAATCAAGAAATACTTGGTAATCAATTATGGATTTGAATTTTGAAAATAGGTAACAAAAATTATGGATAAAAATGTATATATTTGTATGTAATTATTTAATGCTTTCACTGATTAAGGAATTCAAATAGATATCAAATTATTGATTTGATATATTGCCAATTTTATGTCCTTAATTGGTGGGTAATTATAGCTATATTAAATTGTGTAAATGATGTCATAATAAGTATAAGCGGGATTATAGTTGTGTGAAAGATATTTAGGAATAAAATAGGATATCTGTTAATTAATGATGATGATGTAAGATGACATAATATTTTTGAATTGGGAAATTACCAACATAGACATAAGATATATGAAGAGAATAAAATTTTAAGGGTATTTTGTGGAATTTTCCAAATTCTTCACTAGCAACTATTAAGAATATAATAGATGTTCGACAAATATAGCCACAGTAAGGTTGAATCCAGAAATCATAATGATAAGATATAATTTCTTATCAATTGAGCTATTTATTAAAATTATTTAATTTAAGATTAAGTGCAATTTCCGACTATAGCTACAATTATGTATCGAGTTATTTATTCTAAAGGCTTACCATTCTTTCAGTTATTTCTTGTGTTGTGTTTGGTTGAAATGAATGAAATGAAATGGAAGGAAAATAATGAGAGTTGTAGGGAAGATTTGAAAAAAAAACGAGATAGTGCAAAATTATTATGATAATAATTAGGAAGAAAATGAATAAGTTAAAGAATGAAACATTTCATCTCAAATGAGATGTTAAATTATAATATATAGGTATTTAAGAATGAAATAAGTTAAAAAATAAAAATTATGAGTATTTAATTATTTTATATTTTAAATTCATTTCATTTCATTGCATTAACCCACAGTGGTAGGGGATTTGTACATGTACAGAGTGAGTGAATTTGTTTGGTTCGTCCCTGAAACTTTCTGTATTTGCTGATCGAATTTGGAATCCATGCTCGCTCTACTATTTATTTTTAATAATAGATTTTCTGGGTGTTATTTTTTAACTAGCTTATAGTCCGTGCTATGCACGGTTACTTAAATTTTATTTATAATTATTCTGTTTATAATTATATTTTTATTATTCATGCAACACACGATTGTTTTTTAAATATTTATAATTATATTTATTTATGAATATTTTAATATTTAAAAGTTATTAGTTTACATGAATAAATTATTGTTAAAAAAGATTTAGCCAAAAAAATTATAGTTAAAAATTTGATGGTTATTATATTTTACACGCTAAACTATTCTAAAACTAAAAAGAGAATAAAGTGACGAAATTTAATGTTGAGAATTCTATTCGATTTAGAAAATCTACTTATATGTAGTTTAGATTAGTAGAATACCCTTTATTAACCAAATACAGTTTTTAATGTTAAATCTAACGGTTTTCACCTATCTATTTAACGTTAAACGGTTTTTATTATTTTGGTATTAAATGAGTTTCCTTATTTAATTACAACTATTTTTATGTTTTGTCTTTTTAGAAAATCCAATACTAATATAATATCTTTTAACTTAAATCATTTTTAGATAATAACTTCTTTTTATATGATATAATCTTGATCATCTATTTTTAAAAGTATTGGATCTAACGGTTGAGAATGTTTTGGCGGTATTTAGAAACAAACTACCATGATAACATCATTAATTTTTAATTTTTTTAAAATATTTATTGCTAAAATATAATATACTCTTTTTTGTAATATGTTAAAGATGCGGGAACTTTGAACTTTTGAGAAAATAAATTATCAATTAAAATATAATTTTTTTGTAATAGTTCTTCTTTTAAATTAGTCAGTGTTCTAAAAGTCGGCGATTAATCGGGATTAATCGTCAATTAATCGCTAGACGGCGGGCCACCGAACTGATTAAGCGAAAATCGGTCAATTAATCACTTTTTCAGAAAAACGGTCAAAAATCGGTTGAATCAGTCAAAAATCAGATTAATCGGTCAAAAATCGAGCTAATTATTTAAAAATAGTAAAAAAATAGTTAAGATTAAAAAAATAATAATTAAAAATTTAAAAGGTAGAAACTTGATTAAACAATAGGAAAAAAATTTATTTTTTTACATATAATTATAATTATAGATGCCTAAATCATAAATTCTCTTTATTTTTCCTCTTAAATTGATCTCTAATTGAAAAGTTAAATCTTCAAAATTTTATTTATTACAATTATATAATATTTTTAACATATTTGCATAAATATATGATAATAACATATGTTTAGATGAAATAACGAAACAATTATATATATGAATATAATTGTATATAAAAAATATTATTAAATTTATTCCGATTAATGATCTGATTAATCATTCCGATTAATCCCCGATTACCCGATTAATCCCTGGACGGTGCCTTCACCGATTAACTCCGATTCCCGCTTTTTACAACACTTTAAGTAGTACACCGTGACGATCAAAATTCTGTATAAAATTCATTTTTTATAGTATATCCTATAAATATCTATGTTATTATATTAAAGACTAAATAATGAAAACTTCCTTATAAGTTTGGTCGCTTTGTTTGATCACTCAATTCGTTGGATCTTTCAAATTAAATTGTTGAAAAACGTTAGATATAACAGTAAAATTATCATGTAGAATGATCTAAGGTTTGAATCTACCAACAACATATTAAAATTTATAGGTTTTTTTTAAAATAAAGAATTTTTTCATTTTTTTTCTTGCAGACATAGGTTATTTGATAATATTTTTTGTAAAGTACGATTTTTCAGAAAAGTACTATACTAATTGATTAAGAAACTTTTAAAGTTTCGAATTTAATAATTTACAATGTAAATATGTTAAAAAAGTTTGGCCTCTGTAACTGAGTCTAAAATTTCAAAATACGGTTTTTTTTAATATGAATATAGTCCTGCTAACAATGAAATTAGGTATCCATGAGTTCTTATAAAACAAAATCACTATTTACGTATAATTTATTATTTAATAATAAATAATATTTGATTAGTTATGATCTAAAACTTAATAAAATAGGATTAAAAATATGCACAATTTTATAAAATTTTATCCTCGTATTATTATATTCTTTGTTGATTTGAATTTTTCTTAGATTGATTTTAATTTTTGAACATAGATTTCTAAATTTAAAATAGTTAGAAAAAAGTAATTAAATTGGTGTTAAAATAATGATGACATAATAATTATTATTAGAATTTAAATATTCACTTTACTAATTTAGGCTTTATCTTGTGTTTTAAAAATCAGATTTTGACGATTTAATTAAATTATATTTAATTAAATGATGGTTTAAAATTTTTTATCTAACTGGAATTATCCATGGAAGAGAAAAGAAAGTCACGAATTTTTTACATGGAGAATTCTATTCAATATAGAAAACTTATTTATATTTGGTATATTTGGTTTAAATTATCAAAATACACCTTTTAGAATTTAAATATAATCCTATTATTAATAAAATACACTTTTTAAATATTTGATCTAACGATTTTCATTTATCTAGTTAAGATCTAATGGTCCTTGTTAATTTGGTTGTCTAGGACCAAAATTTTGGATAAAATCCCTATTATGATTATTATATATAAGGATTTAATATAATAAGGATATCAAGTATATACTGATATAAGTATCTTACTAACTGCTTTTACTTTTAATGTTTCAGTTTTATTTACAGTGTATATAAAATTTTAAAATACATTATTACTTAAAAATTATTAAACAGAATAAAAATTATGTTATGATTATATAAAATTTTATTCTCATATTATTATATTCTTTATCAATTTGAATTTGTTCTTAATTAATTTTGATACTTTTTTGAAAGAAACATAAAATTTCTCTATATTTAAAAGAATTAGTGGAAACATAAATAAATTGGTGCTACAATAATACAAAAATATTTATTAAAATTTAGATACGCACTTTACTATTTGGGTTCTATCCTGAATTTTAGAAATTGAATTTTGACGATTTTACAACCCATGCGAAACTAACGAAATTATCTTTAATTTAATGATGGTTTAATAATTATTATCTAACTTGACCAGTTGACCTACTCATAAAATAAACCGAAAAGAAAAGATGGTTAAGAAGTTTTACATAAAGAATTCAATTCAATATAGAAAATCAATTCATAATTGGTTTAAATTATCAAAGCACACTTCTTAGTATTTAAATATAATCCTACCTTTAATCAAATACACATTTTAATATAAGTATTATATTCAAAATTATCGTTTATGAATATGAAACCCTCAATATTTTAATAATATTTTGATAATATCATTTTATGTTTGTTATATGTAAAATAATATAATTATAATTTGGATTAATCAAATTGTTATGTTCCTTCAGAAAAAAAGTGTTTAAATTTATTCATGTACATGACTTCTCCTAACTTAGAAAAAGTGTTTAAAAAAAGTGCTACAATAATAAAAATATATTTATTAAAATTTAGATAATAACTTTACTGTTTGGGCTCTATCTTGAGTTTTATACAACAGATTTTAACGATTTTACAGTCCATGCGAAGCTTACAAAATTATCTTTAATTTAGTGATGGTTTAATAATTATTATCTAACTGGAACTATACATAAACTAAAGAGAAAAGATAATTACGAATTTTTACATAAAGATTTCAATTCAATATAGAAAACCTATTTATAATTGGTTTAAATTATCAAAATACATCTTTTAGTATTTAAATACTATCCTATTAATAATCAAATACAATTTTTAATATTATATCTGACGGTCCTCATCGAAGATTTATAGTTTTATAATCCAACGGACCGTATACTGATAGTACAATGACCAACCAAAGTTTTGGATAAGATCTCGCTTATTATATATAAGGAGTTAATTAGTAAACAAAAACTAACTTCTGATAAGGACATGGATATGTTCCAAAAGACTTTTTTTTTTTAAAAATCCAGATGCCCAACTTAAATTTTGTTTCTGAATCTATTAATATTCATATTTATATCTACATATCATTTGAGTAGCTACAATTAGAATAAACTTTTTTGTAGAACTGGAACAGGTTGCTTCGTGGACTCCTTGTCATTGACACCTATTTTTCAGCATGTTTCCTGCATGGACCAAAATGTTGCAACTTTTTCAGAGCAATTACTTTAATTTTATTAAATCATGTGTGCATCCGTCATTTATATATATACAGAGATTTCAATTTTGAATTAAGCTACACTGTAAACTGTAAATGATAAATAGTAGAGATATGTGCTGCCACATAGTCTTATTGTTGTCTAAGTTTATATCTTCATGTTCAGCCGATCTACTAGTTTCCTGAGAGAGAGAGAGTAAATAGTTTCCTGCCTGCACGAGAAAGTAGCTCTCTCTCTCTCTCTCTCTCTCTCTCTCTCTCTCTCTCTCTCTCTCTCTCTCTCTCTCTCTCTCTCTCTCTCTCTCTCTCTCTCTCTCTCTCTCTCTCTCTCTCTCTCTCTCTCTCTCTCTCTCTCTCTCTCTCTGAAATGAGATCCCAGTACTGTTAAAAATTGAAATGGAGGCCTTCAAATTTAATACGCAGACAGCCAGACACGACATCTCCGTGTCACTCTCCCCTATTTATTGTTCGATTCCGCAGTTTAATTTTTTAAGTTGAATTTGCATTTTCATTGATGCATGATAAAAAGAAAAACAGTACAGGTAAATTTATAAGACAACCCCCACCTTGTACGCGCAGCAGGTTGGAGCTCGGCCCAATTTCCTGCCCAATCTACTAGAAAACAAATTTAGACATATGTTAATAATAAATGTAAGATTTTCTTTTAGATTTTGCCTGTCATGTCCCGATTCTCAACAGTAAAGAGGCAGCTCTGTTGCTCCCTCTATTTATTTTCTCTGCTTATATATTAAATTCTACTGCATGATATATATATATCAGTATTTATGATATTACTCTTGTATCATAAACAACATCTGCTACGATGCATCTAACAAATGGGTATCTATATTTCCAGAATCAACTCAAAATAAATGTCCCTTGGTGTTTATCACATTCCCTCACCATGCATGTCCTGCATGAGAGTGATAAATTTCTGGGACCCAAAACTTATGGCATACACATGATACATACTTTGATAATATATATACGATATTTCAAATATATTAAAAGGAGTAGAAAACTTAGAGTTTTTGTAGACATATATATATATAGGCTTTTGTTCAACTAGAAACTAAAATTAAAATAGAAACTAAAAACTAATCTAAACCTTAGATTAATCTAATCTAATGGTCTTCTACTGCACCACACACAGTTAAAATACACCCTCACATACACAATCCCACTTAATTCCCTTCATTTTTAATTTGATTTTTCCCGTGAATCGGTGAACTTTTTTTGAAATCCGACTTCACTATATTTTTCTCCATCTTCCAACGATCAATATGCATAGCATATGTGCTATATTACGGAGTACTAAAATTTTAATGGTTTATGTAATAATAAATAGTGATTTCAGCATAGATCTAGCGATTTATTTTTATATACGTATAAATTTAGTGATTTTGCAGTACAAAATTTGTAATTTACGTATAGGTCTGGAGAAAAAATCACAACATATACGCAGAAATCACTATTTATTCTTACATGAATCACCAACATTTTAGTGATTCTCGCAAGCATAAATAGTGATTTATCGTCAAAATATATCAAATATGGTATGCAAACAAATTGTTGCGAGATGAAAAAAAATACAGTGAAGTCAGATTTCAAAAAAAGATCACCAATTAACGGGAAAAATATAATTACGAATGGAGTGGATTAGGTGGGATTGTATGTGAGAGAGTGTATGTAACTGTGTGTTGTGTGTGGTGTAGTTTCTAGTTTTTAATTAGTACATGTTTCTAATTGAATAGGACCCTATATTCCGGTCTTAAGAGTAACTAGCGTGCATCAATTGTTTTTTAATAATTGTATTTTATAATTTATAATTTATATTAGTTGCATTTATTTAAAAAATAAGTAGGCATATTAAAATAGGTAAATTTTTTTAAATAATTATAAGCAGTAAAATAAGTTTTAAAATAAATAATTAAGGGTTGCCTGATATTTTTGAAAAAGGAGGGGTTTTAGTATGTAAAATAGAAAAATGGTAACATGTTTAGTTGAAAAGAGAAATTGTCTGTGATATTTTTGGAAAGGTAGGGAATTTTGTTAGAAAAAAATTAAGAATGTTAAAATAGGTAAAAAATTTCAAATAATTAAAAACATTAAAATAGTTAGATTTTTTAATTAGAATAAATAACCGAAAATCAAAAACCAAAACTTTCAATATTCGGCTATTATATAATAGTATAGATAGATATGTTTTATTATATTTAATTTTTAGATATACAATATAGGATTCTTTTAAAATTTTAATAAAAAAATAATCTCCATATAATAAAATCTATTACATCTATTATAGCGTAACATGATTTTCAAGCCTATTTAGTAATTTACTAATATACCCCTTTATTATATTAATATTAAAAAAAATGTTATTAATATGAATTGAACTCTTAATCTCCTCCATCATACAAACAACTTATGCTCGCACATCCAACCACCACTACACCATGACCAATTTTGTTACCCATTTATAAACTCATCAACTACATGCTCAACCACCTTCTTCCTATAATATTTTTTATACCATTTTTAAATTTATTCATGATAAAACTATCAAAAATATTTGTCCATCACCAATAATCAAAAAAGTTATTATTATTATTGTTGTATTTTTATGAGATTATAAAATATATTTTTTCAATATTATAGGAAAATGAAATCACATGAATTTATGTGATTTATGAAATGACATGAATTTATTTGGTATTAAATTAAGATTTTTGGTACATATATAATAAATTTCTTCATGAATCATTTATAATGTATATCTGTATTTGTTCTACACATGGTACATGTAGGTACAAGCATTTTACTGGTCCAGTCCAATCCCGATCTCATCCATGTCCCGTGGGTTAGGAATTCAATTTTTTTTTCCAGATTTGAAATGGAAAACGAGGAATATTATAAAACAAATCAACAATTAGAGCGGGTTCAAGGATTAAGGTATTCCTATTTGGGGCAACAAAAAAATAGGTAAATAAATTTTAATTAACTTAAAAATAAACGATGACACAATAGTTAAAATAGTATGGTAATCCAACTTATTGACAAATGTTACATGATTTCTAATTGATATTCAAAAAATATAGTGTTTACACAATAAAAATTAAAAAATCTGCATAAATCTAACGTGGGAGAAGTATGACAATTGAAGATTTTATTTAAATATGAAAATACATGTCATTGATGTGAGATTATCAATGATTATCAAGAGGTTATTCTGTGATTAGGTTCAAGAGGACCACCCAGGGTGCGAGCCACCCGAGAAACACAAGAACTAGCATTCCAGCCCGGGAACAAAGAACAAAAAACCGGACTCCTTGAATACGCAACTTTCGCCTTGACATAGCGGTGCTTTGACCGAATGAACTATAATACAAGATGTAAAACATTAAAATGTTTCTTTTTTCTCTACATTCAAGATATGGTCGGAGAGAGAAGGATGAGAGAATTTGAGGTCGTCGGAAATGAAAGAGAGGTGGTTAGGGAAGATAAATTTACCTATATGATGTGGTCAGAAGGAGGAGCAGATATGAGAGGTAATGAGGTGACTAGAGAGTGATCGGAAAGAGGTCGAAATGAGATGTTAGGTGGTCGATAATAAGTTGATGGAGGTATGAAGTAGGCATATGGGTAGAAAGAAAATTAGATATTTAAATACGTTGTGAGTAAAATTGAAGGTAGTTAAAAAATATAGGGTTGGGGTTTAAATTGGGTCTCGATTCCCATTTTAAAGTGAATTCTTATTTGAGTACAACACACACACACACACACACACACACACACATATATATATATATATATATATATATATATATATATATATATATATATATATAAAAGGAAGTTCTATGGAGACATATATATATATACTGTTAGGAATTATGTTGATTCTTGATGATAACTAAATTAACTCAGTAAAATTTGTATAACTAAAAATGTAGCCTTCAATGGATAACATGTATATACAGTATCCATTGAAGGGTAGCTTATCACTTGATAAGACTAACTGTAACATACTTTCTTTGGTTCTGTAATAGCAGTTGAAGTGTAACAGTTTAGGTTGTATAAGTCATATTGACTTTCAACTGATATGTAGAATATGGAGGCTAATTGTAAATAGTCTATGCCTTGTAATTATGTATAAGTGAAATTGTATCTCAACAGATACTCATCCAGCCAT
The DNA here is from genome assembly GCA_030848705.1 of Heracleum sosnowskyi. Taxonomy (NCBI): domain Eukaryota; kingdom Viridiplantae; phylum Streptophyta; class Magnoliopsida; order Apiales; family Apiaceae; genus Heracleum; species Heracleum sosnowskyi. Next base: position 21,089,786 of record CM061237.1, read on the forward strand.
CAACGGATGCACCCTGGGAAGCCACAACGGATGCAGCCACAACACTTTCAACGGATTCTAGAAGATTAACCTCAATTAATGCTAGTTCAATTATTAGCAGTTGAAATTGTGAAAGGGACAGTCCTGACAAGTCACATGGGTTGATGGAACAAAAAGGAGCATGGAAACTAGCAATTTGGGAAATCCTGAAGAAAAAGGAAGCATTCTATTTTCATATGGTCAATAGAGATGATTGAACAAGGATATTCAGCTAAAAGGCAAATCATTTCAAGGACCATTGGATTTAGAGTGGAAAAGCAAGCTTTTGAACTTTACCTACTGAATATTTTATGTAGTTCAATTAGGCTTATAAACTTGGAGTATATAACCAAGTGAAGCAATGTTTTTGTAAGCAAGAAATCAATTTTAGTTTTCAAAAAGCTTAAGAAATACTCTCTTGTAAATTGCTGAAGCAAAAACATTGTAACTACAGCTGTGTGTTTGTTCAAAACAACACAGATATTTCTTCAAATAAAATCTCTCAGGTGGAACAATCAATCCACCTGAATTTTTAATTCTTGTACTTTTATTTACTGCAATTTTAATTTCTGTTCTCTGTAAAATAATTGGAAATTTTAAAGGATTGTATTCAACCCCCCTTTCTACAATCCTGTGATTACATTGTTTGGGAATAACAATTGGTATCAGAGCAAGCTTCTAACATACAAGAAGTTTAAAGATCAAAGACAATCAGAATCATGGGAAAGAAGGATAATGGAGTTAAGATACCAGTTCTTGACAAAGACAATTACTTTCACTAGAAAGTAAAGATTCATCTGCACCTCCTATCTATGGATGAAAACTATGTGGATTTAATTGAGAAAGGTCCTCATGTGCCAATGAAGGCTGCTACTAGTGTTGAAGAGATTGCACAAGATGTGGATGGATCAATTCCCAAACCTGCCTCTGAGTGGACACTTGAAGATGCTGCTGAAGTTCACAGAGATAAAAAGACCATGAACATTCTGTTTAATGGTCTAGAACATGACATGTTTGATAATGTCATTAACTGTAGTTCTTCTAAAGAAACATGGGACACCATTCAAACTCTATGTGAATGCACAAAGCAAGTAAGGGAAAACAAGATGCAACTTCTTATACAATAATATGAACACTTTCACTTCAAGAGTGGTGAATCTCTGAATGATACTTTTAGTAGATTTCAGAAATTATTAAATGGCTTGAAATTGTATGGAAGGGTGTATCAATCCAAAGACTCAAATCTCAAATTTCTGAGATCATTGCCCAAAGAGTGGACGCCTATGACTGTTTCTCTAAGAAACACTCAAGAGTAACAAAAGTTTCACTCTTGAAAGGCTTTGTGGAACATTAAAAACTTATGAGCTGGAAATGGAGCAGGATGAAGAGATTAAGAAGAGTTAGAAAAAGGGTGGTTCTGTAGCACTTGTGGCAAGTATAGAAGAACATGAGGATGTAAAGGAAGAAACTGTTAAAGCTACAACAAGCTCAAGTGCTTGTGAAGTTAGAATTGAATCAAGCAAGGGAAAAGGAAAAATGTTTAATGAAGATGTCAACTAAAATCAGGATGAGATGGATGAGCTAAATGAATATCTTACTTTTCTCTCTAGAAGATTTTCAAAGCTCAAGTTCAAGAAGAACCCTGAGGCACAAAGACCATTCAAAAAAAACTTTCAACCTAACAAAACATTTGTTGAAAGGTCTAAATTCAAATGTTTCAACTGTGGAATAGGTGGTCACTTTGTCAATGAATGCAAAAAGCCTAAAACTGAGAAGAAGGACATGAAGTTTGAACCTGTAGACTACAAAAAGAAATATTTTGAGCTGCTCAAACAAAAGGGAAGGGCATTCATTACTCAGGACTATGACTGGGCTGCTGATGGAAATGATTCTGAAGAGGACACGGAGTATGTCAATCTAGCACTCATGGTTAATTCAACTGAGCAATCAGAGAAACACAAGGAATCTATGGTACTTGTACAGTGGCTATTCTAGACATATAACTGGAGATTCCACCATGCTCACAGAGTTCAAGGAAAGAGATGGCCCTAGCATTACCTTTGGAGATGACAACAAAGGATATACTAAGGGATATGGCTTGATTGCAAAAGAGAATGTCATCATTGATGAAGTAGCACTAGTTGATGGACTTAAGCACAATTTGCTGAGTATCAGTCAACTATGTGATAAAGGTTTTTTTGTTTCATTTACTCCAGAAGCCTGTGTTGTCTCAAGAAAAAAGGACAACAATGTGGTGTTGACAAGCTACAGAAAAGGGAATGTGTACATAGCTGACTTCAACTCAACAAATGCAAATTCAATTACTTGTCTTTTCAGCAAAGCAAGTAAAGATGAAAGTTGGTTGTGGCATAAAGGCTGTCATATTTGAACTTCAAGTCCATGAATGACTTGGTAAAGAAAGGTCTTGTAAGAGGTATTCCACAATTGGAGTTTTCCAAGGATGGATTGTGTGATGCATGCCAGAAAGGGAAGCAAAGGAAGGCCTCTTTCAGAAGCAAGATAGAGTCATCAACTGATCAACCTCCACAACTTCTACACATAGATTTATTTGGACCAGTAAATGTGATATCAATTTCAAAGAAGAGATATTGCCTTGTGATTGTGGATGATTTCTCTAAATTTACATAGACTTACTTTTTGCACTCCAAGGACGAGGCTAGTGAAATCATACTCAATCACATCAAGGTTGCAAACAATCATCCTGAGTATAAAGTCAGAAGAATCAAGAATGATAATGGCACTGAGTTCAAGAATTCAAGTACAAAGTTGTTTTGTGAGGAGAATTGAATTGTTCATGAATTTTCTGCAGCAAGGACACCACAACATAATGGAGTGGTGGAAAGGAAAAATAGAAAACTTATTGAAGTTGCAAGGACAATGCTAGATGAATCTCGGTTACCTACCTACTTTTGGGCTGAGGCAGTTAACACTACATGTTTCACTCATAACATTTCCTTGATTAATCAAGCAAAAGGAATGACTCCATATCAATTGCTTAAAAAGAAGAAACCAACATTGGACTTTCTACATGCTTTGGGTTCTAGTGCTTTGTACTAAGGAACCAAGGTGAAACTCTTGGAAAATTTGAAGCAAAGGCAGATGAAGACATTTTTGTTGGATATGCAGCTAGCAAAGCCTATAGGGTTTACAATCACAAAATCAACATTGCTATGGAATCAGTACATGTTGTTTTTGATTATAAAAGAATTCAAGGACTTACAGATGAGGGTTTTCATGAAACTCTCTAATTTGAAAATGAGGTTGAAGGTATAGAAATGATGAAGTTAATGATCATGATCAATCAAGGGTTAATGTTTCTTTAATAGATGGAATAAATGGTGAATGTGAAAGATGGCCATTCATCAACATTGAAGCATCCATTGAAGATCATTTTGGTGCATCTGGTGATAGGGCATCCGTTGAAAGTCATCATGATGCATCCGTTGAAAGTCATTTTGGGACATCCGTTGAAAGATCAGGAAATAGAATGACAAACTCAATTAACTCAGGGGGAGTTTCTCAAGGAAACTATTCATCTCAACATGATCGTGATAATGAGGCAACTTCATCAAGATGAAACCTACCACCTCAGAGAAAATGGACTAGAGATCACCCATTTGAACTAATAATTGGTGATGCCTCTACAAAAGTTTAGACTAGAAGAGCCACTCAAGAAGAATGTTTGTACAGTAGCTTTATTTCACAAGATGAACCAAAGAAAGTTGAAGATGCTCTTCTAGATCCAGATTGGGTATTAGCTATGCAAGAGTAGCTAAACCAATTTAAAAGAAACAAGGTATGGAAGCTGGTGCCTAAACCTAAAAACAGAAGTGTTATAGGTACAAAATGGGTATTCAGAAACAAGATGGATGAAAATGGAATAGTTACACAAAATAAAGCTATATTAGTTTCTAAAGGCTATTCTCAAGAAGAAGGAATTGACTATGATGAAACATTTTCCCCTTTTGCAAGATTAGAAGCAATAAGGATATTCCTAGCCTATGCAGCTCATGCCAATTTCAAAGTTTATCAAATGGATGTCAAAAGTGCATTTTTGAATGGGGAACTGGAAGAGCAGGTGTATGTCAGTCAACCTCCTGGTTTTGAAGATCCAAATTATCCAGAGTTTGTTTATTTCCTACTCAGAGCACTTTATGGACTGGAGCAAGCACCTAGAGCCTGTTATGACACTTAATCACAGTTTCTTTTGGAGAATCACTTCACTAGAGGTACTGTGGACAAAACTCTTTTCTTCAGGAATGTGAATGACTCTAGTATACTTGTTCAAATTTATGTGGATGACATAATTTTTGGGTCTACAGATGAGAAACTTTGCAAAAGGTTTGCCAAACTTATGCAAAGCAAGTATGAAATGAGCATGATGGGAGAACTTACCTATTTCCTTGGTTTACAAGTTAAACAAGTGAAAGAGGGAATCTTTTTAAGTCAAACAAAATATGTTTATGATATTCTAAAGAAATTTGACTTAGTGGATTGTTCACCTGCAAAAACTCCTATGTCAACTGCCACTAAGCTTGAATTGAATACTAAGGAAAAATCCGTGGACATTACAAGCTATAGAGGCATGGTAGGCTTACTTCTATATTTGTCAGTTAGTAGACCTGATATTATGTTTGCCACATGTTTATATGCTAGATTCTAGGCTGATCCTAGAGAGTCTCATTTAATTGCTATTAAGAGAATTTTCAGATATCTCAAGGGAACACCAAACCTTGGCATTTGGTACCCTAGAGAATCCGGTTTTGATCTAATTGGTTATTCAAATGTAGACTATGCAGGTGGCAAAATTGACAGGAAAAGTACTACAGGTACCTGTCAATTTCTAGGAAACAAGCTTGTGTCATGGTTCAGTAAAAAGTAGAATTCAGTCTCTACCTCAACTGCTGAGGCTGAATATATTGCAGCTGGAAGTTGTTGTGCACAGATTTTTTGGATGAAAAATCAACTACTTGATTATGGTTTAAGAGTTGATAAAATTCCAATTTTCTGTGACAACACTAGTGCAATTGCCATAACTGAGAATCTAGTGCAACACTCAAGGACCAAGCACATTGACATTAAGTATCATTTTATCAGGGAACATGTGATGAATGGTACTGTGGAACTACATTTTGTTCCAAGTGAAAAACAGCTTGCAGATATTTTTACCAAGCCAATTGATGAATCAACATTCTCAAGGTTGGTAAGTGAGCTAGGTATGCTTAACTTCTCTTAATTTTATTGAATACATTCGAGTGTAAAATGCAGCCAGTGTTAGTATGATTTTCTTGAGAATTGTAATTCTCAGAAAAAGTTGAAATTTTGCCTAAGTCAAAATTACTCTTTCAACGAATACCCTTATCAGTTGAAAGTCATTCATAACACTGGGTTTTTACTTTTCAACGGATACTATCTATTTGTTATTTCAACGGATAAGATGAATCTCAAAAGGTTTATATCTCATCAGTTGATAAGTAGCGTCTTAATCTCAACCGTTAATGGTCACATCTCTATCCGCAGCTATATACATACATATGTATATATATAACTGTAGTTAATTTGTGGCTATTTTCTCTCTTAATTTATTTTTAAACGGTTACTTTTTGCTCCAATCAAATGATTTCTTTTAATCATTTTGATTAACTTAATGATTTATTTATGGGAAGTATAAATACATTTTTGCTTCTAACAGTTCATTTTTATCTTTCCCCAAATTCAGTAAGTCAAAAATACTCTCTTCTCTTTCAAAGAAAAACCTTTCTCTGCAACTAATTTCTCTTCAGCAATGGCACCAACAAACAAGACCATGTCACTTACTGGCTTCACCTATGAGAAGAACAACTTCACTGCTTTGGTGGATTTTGAAAATCACCCAGAAGCATACCACAAGATGATGAAGTTCATAAAGGGATGCAAGCTATCTCATGCAATGCTTGCTGCTCCAACTATCTATTATGAAGTTGTGGAAGAGGTGTGGACTTCTTTAGTGTTTGACTCTGAGAACACCACACTCACCTTCAATCTCAAAGGTAAGGAACATGTTATCAATGCTGATGTTGTGACTACATCTTTAAAATTGCATGAAAATAATTGTTTAGAAAAGCATACTGATAATGATATTGTTACCATGCTTAATTCTATCAATTATGCTAAAGAGACTGCTAACTTAGGCAAAATTCAGAGAAAAGGCATGAAAAAAGATTGGAGTTTCTTTTGTGATGCCTTTATTAAGGTCTTTTCTGGTAAAATCAGTAACTGGGATGCTGTCACAACTTCCATGCTTGACATGATTTATATGCTGCTAAATGATATATATTATGACTTAGGTTCTATGATTTTAATTGAACTAGCTGCCAAGTTAGGACATAAAGAGTCTAGGTCACAAAATATCTATTTTGCTAGATTTATCATGTTATTAGGTAACAATGCTGACAAGGACACGAAAATTGAGTTCCCTGCCAACAAGATGGACTGTTGGGTTCAAAATAAGAGAGTCCTTGAGGACTTGATTAGGATGAAACTAAACAGCACTGTGGAGCTACATTACTTGCCTATCATTGGGGCACTTCAGGTAACTTCAAATTCTACTGCAACTTCTCAACCCCCCATTTCTTTGATTTCTAGTGCCATAATGGAGGTTGGTACTGTCCAATAGCCTCCTACCCAAGTGGCCAAAACCAAAACTCAGGTGCCTCTCAAAAGGTATCTGTTGCAAAAACTACTACTCAACCTGACGGGAGTGAACATGTGGTAGTGAGGAGTGAGAGAAGGGGTGAACATCAAAGAAACCCCAAGGATAAGGTTGGAGAAGTCAGTGAATCCCAGCCAAGCGACCCCGTATCTTCTCAAAAAGATACAGTGGTTGGAAAGGTAATTAACACATCCCTAGTGGCATCCTCTCAAAAGGATGTCACTATTGAAAAGAGTTCCCAACACAGAACAAAATGGATAGGGACACCAGAAGCCCCAAATCTATCTCCAAAACATTTGATAGGAGAAAGAGGATTAAAACCACTAGGGATGCACAGGGTGCACACACAGTGCAGGCCAAAATCACAGATTTTGTGTCTACACCTTCTCATATTCAGATTGATGTGGCTCTAGTAGTAAATGTCACAGCCCCATTCTTTGAACATTACAATTGAAACAGAAACACCAAATTCACCAACTCTCTCTTTGGATGTGGACATGATTCAAACATCATTTCCTGATTCTTCATCTCTTAAATTCATGGAGAAGCCCCACTCTGAAATTGGTGGTCATCATCTTTTAGATGTTTTGTTGGACCATCAATCTTCTCTTTCTGAAACTTTGGTTAAATCTGTGGCCCCTCAATAAAAATCAATCTCCACATATTCAACCTTAGTTTCTATTTCAACTGCTACTTCTTTTCCTTCTTCAACGAATATCTTTCATCCATTGATGAGTGTTTCTCTTTCAACGGTTATGCCTCACAGCAGTCATCCGTTGAAACTCACTTCTACTACTTCAACCGATATTCCCCATCCGTTGAAAGTCTCCCTACACTTGAACTTACAACTTCAATTATGTAACACCCCCAGATCCGGGGTCAGGAATCTGGGTTGTCACGCTCCATCAATGATACAATACCTGCATTACTTACAATATTCTCATAATACAACTCCAAAGACCCCAATCACTTACGCACACACACACAAGTTATAGCCTTGGAAATGAGCAACAATAATCAACATTTGTTATTACAACCCAAATGAACTATCCCGGATCTCATCTATTATTTACAACATCTACCTGAAGTTACAATAATAGACCTCACAATACTATACAAGGTTTAGTAATACAAACCCACTCAAAATAATTCTCACTAATTCAAGCTGCAACTATTCTTCTCACACTGACAATATCCATCCTGCATCAACTAACTCCAGGGTGGTCTCTCCATTCCCTTGCTCTCGTAACATGAGGTGGATTCGGCAATGTTTTCCTCATGCTGAAATATTTAATAAAGCAAGAATGAGCTAATAGTGCTGAACAAGAAATCTATCCCAGTTTAAACCTTTAAACCTTTTTGGAAGATAATCCATATGGGATCAAAGTTTTTTAACACTACTAGGGTCTAACCCCAAAATAGTATACCATTCAAAACACCGTATGACTTATAATCATACTTATATACTCTTCGTAATCATTTGGAAATCCTTGGTATCAGTATGATAAACCAATACTCAAAACATATCTTTTTAAAATAGATATCAAATATTGGAATCAAGGCTTAAAGCCTATTCATTGATTCAAAACACTATATAATTCGAAAATATCTTTGTAACCACATGTTATGCCTTTAACGGATAAGAGACTAGTATAACATAAAAGATGAAGTTACGAGGAAAATTAATATAATGTTTTCGTAACCCAAAATCCACTTATGCATATATAATCTGAGTAAGATTTTATCAGAGTCATAACTCATAAAATAAAAGATGAAGTTGCAAGGATTTATTGTAACTTCATTTTGTTAAACACTTTTCGACCCTCTGCCAACATGATCGGTAAACCTGTACTAAGGGGGCTACCCTTTAGTCCCTTTCAATACATGTTGCAGAATTATCCAAGTTGGATGATGAACTAATACTGGAGTAATCTCCGCGCCAGTTGTCCAACCTTACTATGATCAGTAGCAGGTTGTACAACTAAAAAAAGGGTTTTCTACATGTAGATGGAAGAACACGACAGCCTGACATTGTCTACCGCCTTTCTGGATCTCCCCGGCCTATTTGGGGCAATAAAATGATGGATAGACGCGACTCGACCTCTTGCACTTGCTCCTAGTTCGGATGGAATCCATGACTCTGAAACGTAAAGATCGTCCTCATTTCCCCAAGTGTAATACTTGTTGATACGACTCCACTCAGTAGTTATATCTAGGTTGGAAAGGAAGATTCTCCAATATTTCCCAAGTGATGCTTGTTAATGGATATCGACTTGTTCCATCAATTTACTCCTCAATCGTTGAGGTAGTAACACAACATTTGACTTGCAGCAATTAAATTGCTCCGAGAAAATATCTGTCCCTTGACAGTTTTGAGTTGAGAGTTTAAAAAGAGTAGCAGTCACTTAAATCAGGTTTCCCATATTTTTGATAGTTGAGCGAGCATTTAAATCCTCTTAAAAGACAGATTTAAATGGAAAAACAGTGTTTTGGGAACCTCTTTTTGATTAAAGATAATTAATAATACAGCTTAGAGTATCCTTCGTAATTATTGAAGGTCGAGGATAAACTTTAAATAACATTTCTCATTTTTAAAAGATTCTAAAAGTATTCAATCAATAATCGAATAATATTTATTAAATAAGTAAACCTTAAACGAATATTCGAAAATAATATTCATTAAGTAAATAATAATTAAATGAATATTCAAAAATAATATTCATTAAATAAATAAGGATTAAATGAATATTCAAAATAATATTCATTAAATAAATAAACCTCAAATGAATATTCAAAAATAATATTCATTAAATAAATAAGCCTCAAAAGATTATTCAAGAATAATATTCATTAAATAAATAAACCTCAAATGAATATTCAAAATAATATTCATTAAATAAATAATGATTAAATGAATATTCATTAAATAGATAATTATCGAATAACAGTTACCCGATATCTTTATCGGAAAAATAATCTTTCATAATCAAATCATAAAGCAAGTATCACAATATACTTTCGAAAACAGTTATGCCTTCCATTATCATATATAACAGAAATAGTATTCAAATAGTATTTCTCGACTGAGATAATACTCAAATAACATTCCTTGAAAGATATAGTATTCTGCCGATGGAATCCCTCCGGGTTTCCACGGCTATCTACATATTTCAAAATACCGACTCCCGATCTAGAGTCGAAAACAATGAATATGCTCTTATATTTAGAGCTACCAGGTAAACCAGTTCATAACTACTTAACTCAAAAGATTTTATATAATCCAAAGGTCAAATCCATTTCAACAAGAAATAAGATATATCGCAAAACTGTCCAATGTTATACATGGCAAAAGCAGTATTATATAGTCAATACTTCAAAGTATAGATCTGGAAACTTGCATCTATTATATGCATACATCAGAATATGGTACTTTAAAATACAGCATGGAATGAGAAAACTTGCCTGGAAATCCCGAAGTAGCAGTAAGTCTCAGGTTGGTCCAGTAATCTAGAATCAACACAAGGTTCAAGATTAATAACTTAAACGCTTTCACCATACTAAGTATATACTAACTCAAGTACAAGTCCATTTTCAAGTTAACTCCTTAAGATCCTCTACTCGAGCATGCTCGCTCACGCATTTTTATAAAATTGAAATATAATCCTTTTAACACGAAATATTTTCGAGGGTCTTCCTAAACGTACCTAGCATGTTAACACAAAGTTTCACATTCCAATAAGTCGCTTAAGGGGTTCGATCACTATCTCAAAGTTCATGCAATGAACTACTTAGTTACGCGAAACCGCTTTCACTGAAACGGACGTTTCTCCTGAACCGTAAATCGAAACGATACGATTCTTTCGCTAAAACAAACTAGGAAACAAGGCCTACATGTTCATGGTCAGAAACCTTATGTTTATGCCCTTTAAAGTATTCGGGATTTCTGTCCAAACTTCCTAAGTAAAATTTGACATGGTAACGACGCTTAAACGCGATTCCCGTGTTTAAAACACTCTAATCAATTCATCAATCCACAACCAACAATCACAACCCAAGGATCTCCTCCAAATCACTTTATTTCTGTCTAAACATACTCATAACACTAATCACTAGTTCAACCATCACTCAATCCATTAAACCTCATACATATCATGTAAATCATCTCTAAATCATACTATCACTAACAATCATCCATTTATACACTAATATCAAATCATAAGTAAAAGTGTGAGAGGGTTTATACCTTCCTTGGTACTTAATATAGACTATAAATGGCTAGTATACCCTTCCTTGCTCCTTGATTATCCTTTACAAGCCTTAAACTTCAAGATCAAAACAAGAAACCACTTGAAGTTACTATTCATCCCCATCTTGTAAAATCCATAACAAATCGAAAAATAAGAGTTTGGTGCTAAACTATTTACCAGACCTTGTGCTCTTGATAAGATTTCTTTTGAGTTATATATCATCAAATTTGAAGCTTCCTAGCTAGGGTTTTGAGCCCCATCTTTCCGCTGGACAGAAACTGGACAGATTGGGTTCTCCAACTTGGGGAAGAGATTTGGCTAGGCTACACTCCTTTGATGACCATGAAATTTTGAACGAATGTTACCCATGGAGTGGAGAAGCTATGGTTAAAATTTGGTGATTTAAGGATGGATAGAAGTGGAGATATGAATTTTTCTTTGAGCTTGGTTTCTGCTGGGCAGATTGTTGAAGAAATGGGGTGGGGAGAGTTCTTTTCTTGCCTTGGTTACTTTTGATAAAGATGAGATATTTTTTAGTCAAAGTGGTGAGTCATAGTTATTTGCCTCATCATCGGACACGTGTCAAGCAACGGAGACTCTTGGTGGCAAGCAACTTACTAGTTCGTTTCTGTTAGGCCGAATACACAATATATAATCAAGTAGGTATGAGAATAACAATCAAGAACACAGATTTATAAATCAACAAACTGAATTATATTAAATAATTCTCTCTTAGTGATGTTAATGAATCACAAAGAGCTTCTAGGTTACAAGAATAATATATTCAATAATCGCGTCCCTTCTAGGGATAACCTATCTGTGTTTATATAGTACACAGCTACATACAATCCTTATCTAATTGATACTCCTATAAATTAGCTATACAATTCATATCAATTAAGGATTGCTTCAGTCTTCTATTCCGTTTCCTTAGCTGTATCAATATATTCTGCTTCTTTCCATCTTCAGAATATATTGCTTCTAGAATTTTCAATTCAGCACCGACAGCTAATTCAACTATCACCCTGTCAGACTTTAAATAAACTCTGACCAGCTTCCTTTAAACTCTTCACCCTGTCAGAGTTTAATTAAACTCTGACTGGCTTCTGATAAACTCGGATCAGTACCTGTTGCTTAAACACTGATAAACAAACGTCAGCAATTATATCTAACAATCTCCCCCAACTTGTTCATAATAAAATGTACAAGTTAAACATATAATTGATGATGTCAAAAACATTTAACAAATGCAGTGTTTAACATATAACAGAGTTTAATTTAAAACAGAGTTTAAATTTGACTTAGAATAGAAAACATAAAAACTTACAGTCAGACTTTACTTGATTTCTTGAATATCAGGCACTGTCCTGATATAGTCTGATAGCAATTTCTTTTCAGCTCTTTCTAGTTCAGCAATCATAATCTTTTTCAGCTCCTTCATTTCTGGTTCATCTTCACCAATTTGATAAATGGCAGCTCTCAAAGAATATATGCTGTTTTTGTTCATTTCATTGCCAAGTCTGATATAAAAAGGTTTATCAGACTCTAGATTGAACTCAAGAACCTTTTTATTTAGTGTAGTTCTGAACCTAGCACTATTCCTTTTCATTTCTACCAACTTTCCATGTGCATCTCTGTATTTCGGAATGTATGCACTTGATACTCCAGCTCCACTCAAAACTTTGGATTTCATCATCCTTTCCTTCAAAACTCGAGCAGCATCATAAGTACTTCTATTCTTTACTTCAAGTAGATATAGAACATACTCTAGCTCTTCCCAAAGTTTTAACTGGATATCAAATTCACCAAATCTATACACTCTGCCATCAGCCATAAAATATAACAAGAATTCCTTTTTGATTCCTTTGTGAAAAATCATCTGTACAGATTCTAGTTTGTCAAGGCCTTCTTGAGTAATTCCAACTCCAAATTCTGCCAATGAAAACTTGTCTTGAGATCTGTTATTAGTTCTTCTCTCTCTGTGTGAACCCAGTCCAGATTTATCAAAGGCTTCTTTTCCCAATACTGTTCTGGTTTCTGAAAAATTCACAGCTTCAAGCTTTAAGTCTTCAAGAACTTTTGGTTTGCTGAATCCTGGAAGTTGTGTAGATTTCTGTACAACTTGAGCAGCGTCAGAGGTTGTCATAACTTTAGTAGAAACATCAACTTGAGCAGCGTCAGAGGTTGATTTGGCTAATCTTGTTTCAACTTGAGCAATGTCAGAGGTTGAATTATCTTTCTTCTCTAGGTAAGGCTCTTCAATCATTATACCTTTACCCTTATCAGAGTTTCCAATCACAGGTCTCCTTGTATATTGTATACTCTGTTGTGTATTCTCTTTGATAGAAATACCAACTTCTTTCTTTCTAGGAGCCTTGATTTCCTTTTTCTTGTAGATTCCAGCTTCAAGATTTTTCTTGTGTTCCTCAGCAAGCATCTGCTCTTCAGCCTGGATATCTTCAATAGTTACATTCTTTCCATGCTCTTTCATGAATATCTTAGTAGCAATCTCTTCATCAGTAGACGGATTAGTTGAAACAACTAAACGCTTGAGTTGTGAAGTAGATTGACCACCAGAGTTTATCGTTTCAGAGTTTATTTGTCTACCAGAGTTTACTCTTGACCTGCTTTGCCTTTGAACAACAACCTTTCTTTTATTTCCTTTGCTTCCCCCATCAGTAGAATCATCCTTCTGTCTCAGAGCTTGAATGTCTTTGCATTTGTCTTTAGGCACATTCTCCCCCTTTTTGACATCATCAGAAAGAAGTACTGATGTCAGCAATTCAATGGCAGTAGAAATAGAAGACAGTTGAGTAGACATTGCAGTCTGATTTTCCTCAACTTTCCCAAGCCTCTTCTGAATATCATCAGAGTCCTTAGCTTGCTTCTTGAACATGGAAGTGTAGTAAGTCCTATCATTCTTCAGAGTGAGATCTCTCAGACCAACTTCATTCCTCAAAGCAGTGACTTCCTTATGAGACTCATCAAATCTGTTGTGGAGAGATTTAATTTGAATCACAGTAGCCTTCAGACTTGTAAGAATATCAGGAGTTGAAATCGTCTTTACAGAATCATCAAGAAAATCAGCAGCCCTCTGTGCTGAAAAGATACAATCCGCAGCAGCCCATCTATTGTAGTACATCTCTTGAAAATGCTCAGCTGTAGCGCGATTGACCTCTCTTAGCTCATCAGAGTTTGCTTGACTCTCAAATAACTCCTCTTGAGAATGATCAGAACCATTATTATCATTATCATTCTCTGCTGTATTTTCTGCAGGAATATTCTCAGCATCAAGTTCTGGAATCTCAGAGTTTGCAGTATGCATGAACTCTGCTTCTTTTGTTACAATCTCAACAACAGATTGTTGTAGAGCTTCAAGAACAAAAACATCCTCTGTTGCATCCTTATCAGCAGCATCAGGATTTGTAACAACAGTTTTTGTAGCATTAGCATCCAAAGACTGATCGACTTCCTCACCCTTCTCAATTTCCTGGTGAGTAACAGATAGAATCTCCGTGTGAGTAGCCAAAGAATCTTCAAGAATAACTGTGTCTTGATCAGCTTCCACTCCCTCTGTTTCATCAAAAACTTCAAGATGATCAGAGTTTACAGAGTTGTGACATCCCTGTGGCTCAAAAATCTCAGCCTCAACATTTTCTGTAGCCTCCTGAACAAGAATTTCAGGAGCTTCATCTGCAGCTTCACGTGCAGCTTCCTCAACGACATCAACATTTGATGTAGGAGCTTCATCTTGAAAAACAGGTTGCATAAAAACTCTGTCCGCAGGAACAGCTTCAGCATGTGAAATCTCAAGATTATCAGCAACAGTTGAAGAAATATTCTCAGCACCAAACAACTGTGCTGCTACCAATCGTCGTTTTCTCTGATGAAAAGTTTCGTCATCAGTTTCAGTCTCTTCATCAAGAATAGCAGACTTCGCCCTATTGGCTCTTCTTTTCTTCATTCTTTTCTTCTGAGGCATATCATTAGCATTTGATGCCCCAGCTTCAGCGTTTGATGGCTTCACCCTTGCACTTTTAACAGCCCTCAATTTTGATTGCTTTGACCTCTGTGATGGAGACACAGAAGGTCCAGCTTCAGCAGGTGCAGGTGATTGTTGTTGTGAATTGATCAAAAATTGTTGCACATACTCAGGCAACATCAAAACACCAACATCTCCTTTCTTGGTATCTTTATTAGTAAGATCAGAGAATATTCGTTTGTGCAATTTAAAAGAAGGAATCACATCATTCTCTAAAATCTCAATATCAGGACAGCAAAGGTTGAATATTAACTGACAAAATCGAGAGAAATAAACAACATTCCTATTCTCTAGCATTTTCTCACCAATATTATGTATAACTAACCTAGCAACATCAAAATGACCTCCATAAAGAAGAGAATACCCGATTTGAAGACTATCAGTGGGAATCGCATCCCAGTTGGTACACTTCTTCCCGAACGCCCTTGTTATACAGTCGAAAAAGAAACTCCATTCCTTTCTCAAGAGCGGTCGCTTCAATTGACCAATCTTTGCCAATGATCCAGAGTCTCCAATTTCCCTCATCATACGAACTAACTCAGAATCTCCAACAGAGATTGTGAAAGCATTAAAGTCCTCAAGACCCAGGGCATCACGAACAGTAGTTGGAGTAACTACAAACTCTTCTCCTTGAAATTCAAAAATTATGGACGGAGACCCAGTCTCTCCTCCATTATCATAAGTACCTGTCTGCCAAAAAGTTCTGATGTTTGATGCAGACAGCTTCGATGGTGCGGTTAGGGCAGTACCAATATCAGAGTTGAACAAGAAACTCTGAATCAAATGAAACGCCTTCGGTGCATTTTCATTTACCAAAGGAGCTGAGTAATTGTTAGGAACAAATTCTAACCCAGAAGCAACAAAAGATGTGGTGGCCATTCGAAGATTTTGATTCGAAAACTTAACAGAGTGTATGTGTAGAAAGGCGTTTGTGAATATGCGTGTGTGACAAAAGATGTGTATGAGTAAGATGTGAAAATTTTAAACGAAGGTGTGTGTATTGTATAAAAATAAAATGTAAAATTAAAAACTGAAGAGTTTTTAATCATCAAGACACAACTGTCTTACTCCATTTACTGTGTTAGTGGGACACGTGGCAAGCGTACAGACGCTGACAGCTGTATTGAACAACTTCCAACACATACGTGCAGACGAGAAGACACCGTGCATCACATAACGGCTAAAAAAAAATCAATAATAATAAAATTATCGATTTGTATATCTCAGAAACATAATAATAAAGTACTTAGAAGCTCAACAGTCGGAAGAATAATGACTGTCTTGGAACTCCGCACTTTACTGTTCCCAAGCTTCGAACCACGCAAAACCTTTCAGTTGCCCTGTTAGATGCTATAAAAACTGAAGCATTCGTTCAACAGGCAATACACAAAAAAAAATTACCATACATCAAATGGCAGGAATCTTTGAATTCATGGATGTAGAATCCTTCTTAGATTTGAACTGGCGTCAACAAGCAAACTACATCATTGATGAGTTTCTTGTGTTATCATTTCTGAATGATGAAGGGCTCATAGCTGATGATGAAATAGCGGAAGGACCTATCTCAAACCCCTATGTGCACATCATCCGTCCTGGACTATATGATGTGCCCATCCTTGCAGATGAGGAGGCTGTGGAGATCTGTATGATGCTCTTTTATCAGAGCTACTTGAAGGGTTCAAAGAAGAATGTCTTCTTGGAGTCCTGCAAGCTGCAAGCCAGAAAGAGAATGCGAGAGAATGATGATGATGAGTCAACATCAGGGGGTTGTCAAGCTTTGAAAATCCCAGATGTTGGAATAACCTGTTAACCAAACAAGTAGCTAGACAAGAGTATAATGTTGTCTGATTGTAAACAGAGTTTGAATCATTTAATGAGAAAAATTCATTGTTTTGTTTTACATTTCAGTATCTCATAGTAATTGTAAAGTGAAAGAAATGATATCACTTTGAACAATAAACTAACATACTCATCAGCGCTACTAATCACCATCAGAACTTATCAAACACACTCTTTCTGTTCTCTGTTGAATGTAAAATTAATCAGTTACAAATCATACATTTTTGAAAAACAAATGTCTAATCTCAGAATTATAATATGCCTGAAACATAGAAATTATTTTAATCATTAAAGATTAAAACAAAGTTACCTCGGCATATGTCACACAATACATCAGTGTTTACCATTTGTCCTTCTTTGTCAATAAACTCTGCTCTCAATCTGTACAGGTGTGAAAATATGTGTGTGCAATAGCAGAGTTTACTGTAATAAATATTTAAATCATCTCAAAGTGTATAAAATCCACAAACTAAAGTAGTAAAAACTAGTTGCCTAAACTCTCACGTATAACATAAAATCTGATTTTATATCTAAACTCTGTTTTCTGATATCCTTTCATTTGGATATATCTTTTGTTTTTCACCCCCTTTATAGATATGTATATTTTTTTTTTTTTTTTTTTTTTAGTATTGTATTGTATTTTTCCAGTAATCAGTGGTTGGCACCAGTCACCAAAAATCAATGATTTTAGCCCTTATTTCATACAATAAGTTCCTGGATCTTCCTAGGCACAACATGATCTCAAAGGAATTTGTGCTCTTTTTGGCATCTTTTGATCTGAGGGTGAAAATCTTTTTTTTTTTTTTTTTTTTTTTTTAAAATAAGAATCAGAGTTTAGACTTTTCATCAGTAAATATATTTAACTTATGAGAGAAAATGCAAACAGCTAATACAGACTCAGTATATAGGATCAATAAACTAAGAGATGGTATAAATACAGAGACAGTATCATGCTGTGTTAACTTACTGCACATTATCGAGATCAGAATCTATACAACTCGTAAGGATTCACAGTTACTTACTGAGAACTATGCTTCATACAAATTTCTTCATTGGTCCAAATGTTTCAGACAAAAATACAATCAGAGTATGACATTAAACTGTAACTTTCAGAGTATGACCAACAGAGTTTAGCATCAGAGATTACTTTCAGAGTTTATCATCAGAGTTTAACATGCTAGTTCACATAACAGTTAACACATGTAAGAAATCATGAACATAAAAAGTGAGTCTAACCCGTATCTCTAGTCAGAACCAGAGATCATTCCAAGTTCATTTACCAATCTTGTAAAAGTAGCTTCACTCAAAGGTTTGGTGAAGATATCTGCAAGTTGTTGGTCTGTAGACACAAAATGAAGCTCAATATTTCCTTCTTCCACATGTTCTCTGATAAAATGATACCTTATGCTGATGTGCTTGGTCATGGAATGCTGTACTGGATTACCTGTCATAGCAATAGCACTTTGATTATCACAGAAAATAGGTATTCTAGAGTACCTTAACCCATAGTCCAGCAATTGATTTTTCATCCATAATATCTGTGCACAACAGCTACCAGCTGCTATATACTTTGCTTCTGCAGTGGATGTAGAAATTGATTTCTGTTTCTTACTGTACCAAGAAACCAATCTGTCACCTAAAAATTGACAGCTTCCACTTGTACTTTTTCTGTCTATCTTACAGCCTGCAAAATCTGCATCAGAGTAACCAATTAACTTAAACTCTGATTCTCTAGGATACCACAAACCCAGGGTTATGGTTCCTTTGAGATATTTGAAGATCCTTTTTACAGCTGTTAGATGAGGCTCTCTGGGATCTGCTTGAAATCTTGCACAAAGACATGTTGCATACATGATATCAGGTCTACTTGCAGTAAGATACAGTAGAGACCCTATCATTCCTCTGTAGTTAGTCATATCTACTGAGGCTCCTGTGTCTTTGTCAAGCTTCGTTGCTGTAGCCATGGGAGTTGTAGCAGATGAACTATCAAGCATACCAAATTTCTTTAGAAGATTTCTGGTATACTTTGCTTGATTGATAAAAATCCCATCATCTGTTTGTTTGACCTGTAAGCCTAGAAAATAACTAAGCTCTCCCATCATGCTCATTTGGTACCTGGATTGCATAAGCTTTGCAAACTTCTTACAAAGTTTGTCATTAGTAGATCCAAAAATAATATCATCTACATAAATTTGAACTAACAGCAAATCATCACCATAATTGAAATAAAACAAGGTTTTATCAATTGTTCCTCTTGTGAACCCACTTTCTAAAAGAAATTGAGCAAGAGTTTCATACCATGCTCTTGGTGCTTGCTTTAGTCCATATAATGCCTTGTCAAGCCTGTAGACATAATCTGGATGCTTGGAATCTACAAATCCTGGTGGTTGTTCAACAAACACTTCTTCTTCAAGCTTCCCATTGAGAAAAGCACTTTTTACATCCATCTGAAAAACTTTAAACTTCTTGTGTGCTGCATAGGCCAGAAAAATCCTTATGGCCTCCAGTCTTGCAACTGGAGCAAAGGTTTCATCATAGTCAATTCCTTCCTGTTGTGAATAACCTTTTGCCACAAGTCTGGCCTTGTTTCTTGTAATCACACCTTCACTGTCAGTCTTGTTTCTGAAAACCCACTTTGTACCTACAATTGATCTATTCTTTGGTCTAGGTACAAGTGTCCAGACTTCATTCCTTTCAAATTCATTTAACTCTTCTTGCATTGCTGTTATCCAATTAGCATCTTGAAGAGCTTCCTCCACTTTCTTTGGTTCTGTTTGAGACAAGAAAGCATGATACAGACACTCATTATTTGTTGCACTTCTAGTTCTCACACTAGCATCAGGATCTCCAATTATGAGATCAGGTGTGTGTGCCTGTGTCCACTTTCTTGCTGTTGGAAAGTGGTTTCTTGCATCATTATTGAATTCTCCCCCTTGATCCATGCTCTCCTGATTCATATGTTGACTTTCTGCAGCATCTGAGGCTCCCCCTGAATTGGATGGCTCACAATATATAATCAAGTAGGTATGAGAATAACAATCAAGAACACAGATTTATAAATCAACAAACTGAATTATATTAAATAATTCTCTCTTAGTGATGTTAATGAATCACAAAGAGCTTCTAGGTTACAAGAATAATATATTCAATAATCGCGTCCCTTCTAGGGATAACCTATCTGTGTTTATATAGTACACAGCTACATACAATCCTTATCTAATTGATACTCCTATAAATTAGCTATACAATTCATATCAATTAAGGATTGCTTCAGTCTTCTATTCCGTTTCCTTAGCTGTATCAATATATTCTGCTTCTTTCCATCTTCAGAATATATTGCTTCTAGAATCTTCAATTCAGCACCGACAGCTAATTCAACTATCACCCTGTCAGACTTTAAATAAACTCTGACCAGCTTCCTTTAAACTCTTCACCCTGTCAGAGTTTAATTAAACTCTGACTGGCTTCTGATAAACTTGGATCAGTACCTGTTGCTTAAACACTGATAAACAAACGTCAGCAATTATATCTAACAGTTTCCTTTCACATGGATGATCCAATTGTTGCATTCCTTGGATTAATCTTGTTACATGTTACTTCCATGTCTATATTTAATCCTGTAAGTGTCGCATTGTTCCGTCACCGCTTAATCTAGTAGAATGTTCGCAGGGTTTCTTAAGTGTTCTATCGAAGTAGTTTACCGTAAACGTTCTTGATATCACTAATTCTTTTATTAAATCCATATCCATGAAATTTGATAATTTAAATCCTCCAATATTTTCAAATAATGATTAATCCGTCCGTTATTGGTGAAATTTCGGAGATAACAGAAAATGCTATTTTTCTGATTCTGAAAGCTTTTGCATTCCTTCATTTTCAAAGTAGATCACTAATACGACTTCGAAAGTTCATTATCCCGACTTGTACATAGGGTGGTCTGAAAATCGTTTTCGGTTCAGAAATTTACTATTCATAAAAAAAAATAAAAATAAAAAAAAATATTTTTTTTAACTAAGTCCAAAATTTGGGGTTATTACAGTCTCCCCTCCTTAAAAGGATTCCGTCTCGGAATCTAAGAAAATAGCCGAGGTTACTCTTTCAATATAGAAATCTCCAGTTTTCAGGTTGACTCTTCAACTCTCTGGTTTCATTACAACACTTTCCCGTTCCGGTCTGTGAAATCTACCGGACGCTTTATATAAGCCAATTCTGGCTATGCTCATATACACCCATTTTCATCAACATTCGATTATTCTTGCAATCGGTGGTACAACACTTACCGTAACTTCGGTTGTCTGAAATGTTTCTTTCGGTCGGTCCGTCGGTCTGCGGATCCTACGTAGTACTCGCACTCAATCTCGTTGCCAAACGTGTTTGGAAAACTCCTCCCGAATCGGGAGTTCAATCATTGGTTCTTATCTGACATGATGGTGACTGGAACTCCACGTCACCCAACTATCTCTTTCGTAACTCTTCATTTAACAATCTCTTGCTGATAACAAAATATGAGTAGACTCATTTGATCCATCAATTATAGCTCAATTGACGTCATAGCCCGACTTGATTCTTGTTGATCCTATCACAGAATCCATTATATTAAAATTACATTCCTAATCAGGAATCTCTATTAACTGTGATAGTCAACTAGGTCTTTGTTCTGCCTTCATTTTCTGACATATCCAATATTTGTTTACCAATCGATAAATCCTTTTATTTATCCGACCACTTATAACATTTCCTTAACTTTCTTTACCTTTTTGTACTCTCGGTGTAGCTGTCTCTTTATGACATATCTTTATTCCTTAATTCGTTCTGGCTCATTCAGGACTTTTAAATAATCCTTTATGTTCTCGTGACTTCAAACTTCATCCTTTCAGTTCTTCTTATTAGTCATTCCGAAGGTTTAGCATCTTTCATTTCTTGAACATTTGGAATCCCAACTTGGTGAAATATACCTTATGATTCCTGGAAATTTTCTCACATTTCTCGATCCATTCAACTTTTTCAGTCTTACGAATAAGTCTGGTCATTGGGGCTGCTATCTTAGCAAAATCTTGTACACATCTTCGGTAATATTTGACTAAATCCACAAAATTACTCACCTCGGTTGGTGTGGTTGGTCTTTCCTAGTTTGAAACGTCTCCTATCTTTGCAGGGTCAACCAGTACTCCTTTACTGTTGACCACATGTCCTAAAATTGTACTTCCTTTAGCCAAAACTCGCACTTTGAGAACTTGGCATATAACTTTTCTCTCCTCAGTGCTTCTAACACGATCCTCAAATGTTTTGCATGTTCTTCCTCGGTCTTTGAGGTAAACCTAAATATTGTCGATGCCACTATGACATATTTATCCAAATACTTCTTGAAAAGTCGATTCAGCACGTCCATGAAAGCTGCAAGGGCATTCGTCAGCCCAAACGACATTACTAAAAACTCGTAGTGTCCATACTTGGTGCGAAACGCAGTCTTGGGTACGTTCTCAGGCTTAATATTCAATTGGTGGTATCCAGTCTTTAATCAATATTCGAGAATTTAACTGCATCATGCAGCCGATCGATCAAATCACCGATCCTTGGCAGGGGTATTCATTCTTAACGATTAGCCTATTTAGCTCTCGATACTCTATGCACAGCCTCATGCTGCCGTCCTTTTTCTTCACCAATAACACGGGTGCATCCCACGGTGACACACTTGGTCTTATCATTCCTTCCCCTAACAATTTCCACAATTGAGCGACTAATTTCTTCATCTCGATTGGAGCTAGTCGGTACGGGGCCTTCGAAACTGGCGCCGTTCTTGGAGCTAATTCTATACCAGACTTTATTTCTCTATCGGGTGGTAACCCCGGAAGATCTTCTGGAAATACATCCTCGAATTCGTTAACCACGGGGATATTCTGTACACTAGGTACTTCCCGTTTCGTATTCATCACAGTCGCTAAACAAGTTTCATCTTCTTGGAGGTCAAACGTTTCCTCGTCCGACACTCTGAATTCTTACTTCCTTTCTTTCTCAATCTATTCGCGTTTCATACTCTATTTTCTTTATGCCCATTTCTTTCTCGTCCACTTTGCTTCCATTTCTATCATAGTTGTTTCATTAACCAAGGTAACATAATCAGTCGTTTCGAACACTTCGTTATTCTGAATTCGCATCATGCGAAACAAACCTTGGCAATTTCCGTAAACTTCGATTCATAATTTGTCGTACTCATTTGTTTTAGCTCTAAGCTTCAACACTCTCTTTTTCCAAATACTAAGGAAAATACTTGCATGGTACCAAGAATACTTCAAGCAACAGAATGCTTTATATATATAAAAAAAAACTTTGTAAAATTCTCGCTGAGGGGGCGACCTGGTTAGGTCTCAATCAAATTATCGTTTGAAAATTTTCTCATCATACTTCACTGCATACAAAATGCATCGTGAATTCACTTATATAAATTTGACCGAAAGTTGAACTTAGTGATACAATAACTAGTTCATTTCAATAAACATTGACAACTAGCTGAACAAAATTTGCTAGTTCGATTAGTTTGGGACGCAGCATCTAGCTAGGATGATTAGCTAGATTTTCATCATATCATTAAAATTTCAACTCGTTAGAACAATTAACTAGTCACTCATAATGGCAAATACAGTTAGCCATTTTCAATCTACTAGTACAAAATCTCGACATCGTAGCCGAAGAAAGAAAACAAAATTTTGACTACTCGGATAATGAATTTAAAAAGAAGGATAATTAAGTTTGGGAAAAATAAGGTAATTATAACCTTTGAATATAATATATGATATGAATAGGAAATTCTTGGTATCGGAACAATAAATAATCTCCCACCAAACATTTCTCATCAGTGAAACAGTCCACCCAAAGGTGTCTCCGTACATAAACTTTATCAAATTTTCCAATAGAATTGAATTCGGAATATCAATATCAAATTGATATCCTTTCTACGATTTCAACGTCTGATGTGCAAATCTCTCCTTAATAGGAGAAAAGAATTCCCGAGTAATCTCTGAAATATACATCATCTATGTTTTAGACACATATCTAGATATTTATGAACTCGACTGAGGAGTCCAAGTATGAAAAAAAAAAGAAATCGAATATCAAAATAATCGTTAAAGAATATTCGTCAAACAATTAAGGAAGCATTAATTGAACATTCCTTAGATAATTGAAAGAATACGAAATATATTATAGACCTGGAAGGATAGATGAATAATGGTTCCCTCTTCAGGTCATCCTGGAACATGAACAAAACGCTCCGGTGAGTAATGGTAAGTTAACTCTGCGTATATAAACCTCAAAGGTAATGAGAGGAGAAAAGAAAAGAAATAAAATGAAGATAGCAATTGTTGGTTGCATCCCAAGTTGAAGTAGGAAACTAGAAAGATTACCTGACATGAATTATTCAAGGTAACACGGGCATGAATAGTTTTAGATTGAGGAGTGTACCAGCAAGTAGATACCAAGAAGTCAATGGTCATCATAATTTCTAACATCACCCGTACGAGGATGATCTTATCTTTCCGCCTTTATGGCTTATGGTACTAACCAACGGTACCTCAAAATCGTACAAGTCCTTAAATAGGTCGGGAGTTCGGAACATATTCGCCATTCTCCGATAATTGTTCAGAGATTGGGCCTCCTACGGCTGCATCAACACATCCTCAAAAGATGAAGGTCGATTAATGTATATGTAATTTCTTAACACTAGTCATATCGAACGAATCCAACCCCATGCCACCATAGGTCTCGTCCCTCGTAGGTCCTGAGATTGTCGCATTGCTCATCGCAACCATATGTGTCTTTATCAGAATCACGCTATTCATTCTTCATATATTTGATTTATGAGTTGAGCCATCATGGCCTATCGAACGAAATGTACTCGCGATGCGATTTAGCACGTTCGTCTCACGATAACGTTCTGGTACTATACGTACGCAACAGTCTCCTTTTTAGGTAACAAAATACCCATCGACGGAAAAGACACCAACTCTTGTGGAATCGTTGTTCTCAAGGCTTGGACCTCATACACAAGATAATGCCTTAACTAGTCCACGCAATTTAGTAATTCGGATCGCGTAAAGGACTGTAAACGTCTCAATCTTCACATGTGCTGCCTTCTCGTGGCAAACTACGATGAACTTCAAACACTTAGGTTCTTACTAAGTCAAGTTATCCATTAGTATTGGCCATTCCGACCTTACCCCAACTGCAACCGAGACTCTACTTCGCGCCTTATCTTAATGTTTTTGATAATCCGTGTACAATTCTAAACGTCCTTCTCATCATTATGATGATCTTCAATGGTCCTATTGGTCCTCCGATAAGTCCTCAACTAAACTCTTTAATCTTAACATCCTCAGTGGCACTACTTCCGGTAGTCCACTTAACGAAATCTATATGAGTCCTCTCGTCATTCTCTTACTTCGATATAACTCTTAACACTCTCATATCCAAGTTTATAACTTAAAGCTCTGATACCATTTCTGTAACACCCCCAGATCCGGGGTCAGGAATCTGGGTTGTCACGCTCCATCAATGATACAATACCTGCATTACTTACAATATTCTCATAATACAACTCCAAAGACCCCAATCACTTACGCACACACACACAAGTTATAGCCTTGGAAATGAGCAACAATAATCAACATTTGTTATTACAACCCAAATGAACTATCCCGGATCTCATCTATTATTCACAACATCTACCTGAAGTTACAATAATAGACCTCACAATACTATACAAGGTTTAGTAATACAAACCCACTCAAAATAATTCTCACTAATTCAAGCTGCAACTATTCTGCTCACACTGACAGTATCCATCCTGCATCAACTAACTCCATGGTGGTCTCTCCATTCCCTTGCTCTCGTAACATGAGGTGGATTCAACAATGTTTTCCTCATGCTGAAATATTTAATAAAGCAAGAATGAGCTAATAGTGCTCAGCAAGAAATCTATCCCAGTTTAAATCTTTAAACCTTTTTGGAAGATAATCCATATGGGATCAAAGTTTTTTAACACTACTAGGGTCTAACCCCAAAATAGTATACCGTTCAAAACACTGTATGACTTATAATCATACTTATATACTCTTCGTAATCATTTGGAAATCCTTGGTATCAGTATGATAAACCAATACTCAAAACATATCTTTTTAAAATAGATATCAAATATTGGAATCAAAGATTAAAGCCTATTCATTGATTCAAAACACTATATAGTTCGAAAATATCTTTGTAACCACATGTTATGCCTTTAACGGATAAGAGACTAGTATAACATAAAAGATGAAGTTACGAGGAAAATTAATATAATGTTTCCGTAACCCAAAATCCACTTATGCATATATAATCTGAGTAAGATTTTATCAGAGTCATAACTCATAAAATAAAAGATGAAGTTGCAAGGATTTATTGTAACTTCATTTTGTTAAACACTTTTCGACCCTCTGCCAACATGATCGGTAAACCTGTACTAAGGGGGCTACCCTTTAGTCCCTTTCAATACATGTTGCAGAATTATCCAAGTTGGATGATGAACTAATACTGGAGTAATCTCCGCGCCAGTTGTCCAACCCTACTATGACCAGTAGCAGGTTGTA
The DNA here is from genome assembly GCA_030848705.1 of Heracleum sosnowskyi. Lineage (NCBI taxonomy): Eukaryota > Viridiplantae > Streptophyta > Magnoliopsida > Apiales > Apiaceae > Heracleum > Heracleum sosnowskyi. The sequence continues at coordinate 21,116,261 of CM061237.1, forward strand.
CAACTAAAAAAAGGGTTTTCTACATGTAGATGGAAGAACACGATAGCCTGACATTGTCTACCACCTTTCTGGATCTCCCCGGCCCATTTGGGGAAATAAAATGATGGATCGGCGCGACTCGACCTCTTACACTTGCTCCTAGTTCGGATGAAATCCATGACTCTGAAACGTAAAGATCGTCCTCATTTCCCCAAGTGTAATACTTGTTGATACGACTCCACTCAGTAGTTATATCTAGGTTGGAAAGGAAGATTCTCCAATATTTCCGAAGTGATGCTTGTTAATGGATATCGACTTGTTCCATCAATTTACTCCTCAATCGTTGAGGTAGTAACACAACATTTGACTTGCAGCAATTAAATTGCTCCGAGAAAATATCTGTCCCTTGACAGTTTTGAGTTGAGAGTTTAAAAAGAGTAGCAGTCACTTAAATCAGGTTTCCCATATTTTTGATAGTTGAGCGAGCATTTAAATCCTCTTAAAAGACAGATTTAAATGGAAAAACAGTGTTTTGGGAACCTCTTTTTGATTAAAGATAATTAATAATACAGCTTAGAGTATCCTTCGTAATTATTGAAGGTCGAGGATAAACTTTAAATAACATTTCTCATTTTTAAAACATTCTAAAAGTATTCAATCAATAATCGAATAATATTTATTAAATAAGTAAACCTTAAACGAATATTCGACAATAATATTCATTAAGTAAATAATGATTAAATGAATATTCAAAAATAATATTCATTAAATAAATAAGGATTAAATGAATATTCAAAATAATATTCATTAAATAAATAAACCTCAAATGAATATTCAAAAATAATATTCATTAAATAAATAAGCCTCAAATGATTATTCAAGAATAATATTCATTAAATAAATAAACCTCAAATGAATATTCAAAATAATATTCATTAAATAAATAATGATTAAATGAATATTCAAAATAATATTCATTAAATAGATAATTATCGAATAACAGTTACCCGATATCTTTATCGAAAAAATAATCTTTCATAATCAAATCATAAAGCAAGTATCACAATATACTTTCGAAAACAGTTATGCCTTCCATTATCATATATAACAGAAATAGTATTCAAATAGTATTTCTCGACTGAGATAATACTCAAATAACATTTCTTGAAAGATATAGTATTCTGCCGATGGAATCCCTCCGGGTTTCCACGGCTATCTACATATTTCAAAATACCGACTCCCGATCTAGAGTCGAAAACAATGAATATGCTCTTATATTTAGAGCTACCAGGTAAACCAGTTCATAACTACTTAACTCAAAAATTTTTATATAATCCAAAGGTCAAATCCATTTCAACAAGAAATAAGATATATCGCAAAACTGTCCAATGTTATACATGGAAAAAGCAGTATTATATAGTCAATATTTCAAAGTATAGATTTGGAAACTTGCATCTATTATATGCATACATCAGAATATCGTACTTTAAAATACAGCATGGAATGAGAAAACTTGCCTGGAAATCCCGAAGTAGCAGTAAGTCTCAGGTTGGTCCAGTAATCTAGAATCAACACAAGGTTCAAGATTAATAACTTAAACGCTTTCACCATACTAAGTATATACTAACTCAAGTACAAGTCCATTTTCAAGTTAACTCCTTAAGATCCTCTACTCGAGCATGCTCGCTCACACATTTTTATAAAATTGAAATATAATCCTTTTAACACGAAATCTTTTCGAGGGTCTTCCTAAACGTACCTAGCATGTTAACACAAAGTTTCACATTCCAATAAGTCGCTTAAGGGGTTCGATCACTATCTCAAAGTTCATGCAATGAACTACTTAGTTACGCGAAACCGCTTTCACTAAAACGGACGTTTCTCCTGAACCGTAAATCGAAACGATACGATTCTTTCGCTAAAACAAACTAGGAAAAAAGGCCTACATGTTCATGGTCAGAAACCTTATGTTTATGCCCTTTAAAGTATTCGGGATTTCTGTCCAAACTTCCTAAGTAAAATTTGACATGGTAACGACGCTTAAACGCGATTCCCGTGTTTAAAACACTCTAATCATTTCATCAATCCACAACCAACAATCACAACCCAAGGATCTCCTCCAAATCACTTTATTTCTGTCTAAACATACTCATAACACTAATCACTAGTTCAACCATCACTCAATCCATTAAACCTCATACATATCATGTAAATCATCTCTAAATCATACTATCACTAACAATCATTCATTTATACACTAATATCAAATCATAAGTAAACGTGTGAGAGGGTTTATACCTTACTTGGTACTTAATATAGACTATATATGGCTAGTATACCCTTCCTTGCTCCTTGATTATCCTTTACAAGCCTTAAACTTCAAGATCAAAACAAGAAACCACTTGAAGTTACTATTCATCCTCATCTTGTAGACTCCATAACAAATCGAAAAATAAGAGTTTGGTGCTAAACTTTTTACCAGACCTTGTGCTCTTGATAAGATTTCTTTTGAGTTATATATCATCAAATTTGAAGCTCCCTAGCTAGGGTTTTGAGCCCCATCTTTCCGCTGGACAGAAACTGGACAGATTGGGTTCTCCAACTTGGGGAAGAGATTTGGCTAGGCTACACTCCTTTGATGACCATGAAATTTTGAAAGAATGTTACCCATGGAGTGGCGAAGCTATGGTTAAAATTTGGTGATTTAAGGATGGATAGAAGTGGAGATATGAATTTTTCTTTGAGCTTGGTTTCTGCTGGGCAGATTGTTGAAGAAATGGGGTGGGGAGAGTTCTTTTCTTGCCTTGGTTACTTTTGATAAAGATGTTATATTTTGTAGTCAAAGTGGTGAGTCATAGTTATTTGCCTCATCATCGGACACGTGTCAAGCAACGGAGACTCATGGTGGCAAGCAGCTTTACTAGTTCGTTTCATTTCACATGGATGATCCAATTGTTGCATTCCTTGGATTAATCTTGTTACATGTTACTTCCATGTCTATATTTAATCCTGTAAGTGTCGCATTGTTCCGTCACCGCTTAATCTAGTAGAATGTTCGCAGGGTTTCTTAAGTGTTCTATCGAAGTAGTTTACCGTAAACGTTCTTGACATCACTAATTCTTTTATTAAATCCATATCCATGGAATTGATAATTTAAATCCTCCAATATTTTCAAATAATGATTAATCCGTCCGTTATTGGTGAAATTTCGGAGGAAACATAAAATGCTATTTTTCTGATTCTGACAGCTTTTGCATTCCTTCATTTTCAAAGTAGATCACTAATACGACTTCGAAAGTTCATTATCCCGACTCGTACATAGGGTGGTCTGAAAATCTTTTTCGGTTAAGAAATTTACTATTCATCAAAAAAAATAAAAAAATAATTTTTTTTTTAACTAAGTCCAAAATTTGGGGTTATTACAAATTATTTTAACATCATGTGTAGATGAGTTAGTAGTTGTTGAAACACTCTTAGGATTAAGGTCAGGGAGTGAAAACACTGAGAGTGAGAGGCTGGATTGCAACCAGGCAAAAGGAGAGGGAGAGATTGAGAGACATGGTATTTCTTCAAGCCATGTAAAAGTGAGCTTAGAGAGTAACACCTTAGTAGGTGAAGGTGAGGGTGTGAGTGGTGTGAGCCAGGGGGAGCCCTTGATGCAAGAAAAGAGAGATAAGAGAATAACTAGTACATGTTAAATAAGGATGGAAGCTACTACAACCATTGCTAGTGAGTTAATGGATGTCAAAGAGGCTGAAAGGGAGAGGTTGATTCAGTTAGATTATCAAAATGAACTGAGTCAAATCAACCTGGATGCTGAGACATTTACTCACCCTCAACCAGCCTATCAAATTTTGGCTGGCCAGGGCAATGTGGAGGCAGAACGAACATTAAACTTAGTTCACACTACTAAGTCAATGATGAGAGACAAAGATGCAATCTCCAATTTGCCTTCAGGAGCTGTTGAGGATTTTGAGTATGATAGCACTTTTGAAGAGGAAGACAATGATTCAGATGGTGGTAAAGGAGTATAGGTGAAGGTCTTTCCACCTTAGAAAGCACACCTGATTGGCTATTCTTCAACCAGGTTCCACTAGATGATATCAATATGGTGCTTCTCAAGAAACATCAACAAGCTTTCACTGAATACCAAACAACTAATTCTACAAAGAAAGTCATACTGTCAAAGTTCATGGCCTCTAACCAACTACAAAAGATGCAGCTCCTTCATCAAAGAGCTCTCAAAGAGGAGGTCAAAACTAAGATAGATGAAATCAAAGATGCTGTGGATAGAAGAATTGACTCTGTCTTCCCTATCAACACTATCAATTCTATCAAAATGAGGCTTCAAAAGGATGATATTCTCTCTCAATCCGTGGAGACTCTTACCAAGAGGGTTGATCAAATGGAACATAAGATGGACACCTTTCTAGCCAATCAAAAATTGCAGACTCAACTCCTACAACAATTGCTGCAGGCTACTGACACTGTTCAAACCCTTGATGATAGCAAAAAGGGGGAGAATATGCTAGTTGTCTCTGAACCAGCAATCTCAACAAATCTACCAAAGCCACACATTGAGGGGGAGCCTGCCAGCTTAAGTGTGCCATCTACTGTAGGGGAGCAATCTTTACCAACACATCAGATAATTGAAAATCCAATTGAGTTTGAACTCAAAAAGGTGGTGGTGTCTCTTCCTCTAGTCAAGGCTACTGATTTTGATTTCTCTGGATTAAGTATAGAAGAGATGGTTGCAAGGCAAAAGGAGGTTGAAAGGACAAATGAAGCAATCAATCAAAGAATTCTAAACTCTGAAAGACTAATCAAAGAATCCATTTTCAAAGCTGTGACTACCTCTCAAATTCCTTCACTACCGGTATCCTCAGAACCAGCTCCTATCCACACCACAATTCTAAAGGTTCTTACTCCTGAAGTAGTTCTCCCAAAGAAACTTTATGATGCTGAACCTTCATTTCTCAATGAGTTCGAATAAATATTTAGTGGAAGGACTGGTTGTCCACCTAAACATCATGGCAAAAACAAGGTTGAGTTGGATTATCCATTTCCAAAGCCTGATGAAGATAATGTGATGAGAAAGATCATTATTGAATACAAGGAGGGTATTGATGTGAAGAAGAAAGAAGGAATGACAGTAATCTACAAGAATGGAAAAACATTGCATATCACCAACAACCATCCTAGATTTACTGAATACAAGAGAGAAGAAACCTCAAGGCTACTAAGGGAAGTTCATCCCAGTTCTTTTGAATTTCCTTATGAAATCTCTCCTGAGAGGCAAGCTAGACTTGCTAAAGAACCGTGGGATGAGTTAGCAGAAGAAGAAAGAGAGGAGGCTGAAGAAGAAGTGACCCACATCATCCTCCTAAAAAGAGAAACAAGGGAAATATAGTGCCTAAAACAAATCCAATCAAAAGGCAAAAGATGAAAGCCAGGAGGCCTGTCTCCCTTGAGAAAGAAGAAGTTGTGAAGAAGACAAAGGGCAAATATTTCACTATCGAAGACATTCTTAAGCCTACAACTCAATCAGACACTACTTTTCATGGGACCTCTGTTGAACTTAAAGAAGAGCTCATAGAATTTGACAACATGGAATTCCCAAAAAAAATTCTTGAAGCTGAGAAGAAGAAAAAAGAGCCAAGGAGGAAAATTCTTAAAGGACCAGTCAAACTCCAATTTGTACCTCAAATTGTCAAGCCTGTAGAAAACAAGGATGATTATCTATACATAGCTTACATTCAAGAGTACTTAGATTTGGACCTCTTTCTAGATGTATTGATTGAACTCAGGGGTATTGACAAACACGAGAATCTGCCAGAAAGACTCATGTTTGTCTACAGAGGTGGAGTGGAAAGGCCATGGCCCTTGCAGATAATCCTATGAGAAGTATACCCAACATTGGTTAAGGTATTCTCAAGCATAAAGAGTTCAAGAGGATTCTCCCCAATTGCAAGGGGGTTAGTGATGAAACAGATTGAGAAGGTAAGGGCTAGTTGGAACTCACCTGAGAGTTTTCCTATGAAGCTAAAGATCCCATACAATGGACAGAAGATTCATCTCCAACCCTTTTGGATGATGGAATTCACGGATGAATATGGTTGCAAAAAGTTTTTCAGACTGGAGGACTAACTATCTAAGGCAAGCACGAAGTATCTTAGATGGTTGCAATCTAAGCAAAATCCTAAGATTGTTGAGGAAGACAACTTCTACAACCAACTTCAACAGCAAATAGAGGCCAACTATGCCAGGTAAGGGAAGAAGAAGATACTGCCTCCCAGAGAGATGAAAATGAAGTAAAACTTGCTCAAACTAGAGGAGCACTCTCTCTGTAATGTACTTCACAATCCAACTCTTTCATATTATTACAACTCTGTAGCTCAATACAAATTTTGCATTTGTCTGTATATTCTTAAGGAGTTTTTTGTTATCATCAAGTCCTTAATTTATGTCTGATTCTCAACTAGGCATAAATTGGGGGAGATTGTTAGGAATTATGTTGATTTTTGATGATAACTAAATGAACTCAGTAAAATTTGTATAAGTAAAAATGTAGCCTTCAACGGATAACATGTGTATACAGTATCCGTTGAAGGGTAGCTTATCACTTGATAAGACTAACTGTAACATACTCTCTTTGGTTCTGTAATAGGAGTTGAAGTGTAACAGTTTAGGCTATATAAGTCATGTTGACTTTCAACTGATATGTAGAATAGGGAGGCTAATTGTAAATCGTCTATGCCTTGTAATTCTGCATAAGTGAAATTGTATCTCAACGGATACTCATTCAGCCTTCAATGGATGCACCTTGGGAAGCCTCAACGGATGCAGCCACAACACTTTCAACAGATGCTTGAAGATTAACCTCAACTAATGCTAGTTCAATTATTAGCAATTGAAATTGTGAAAGGGACAGTCTTGACAAGTCACATGGGTTGATGGAACAAAAAGGAGCATGAAAACCAGCAATTTGGGAAATCCTGAAGAAAAAAGAAGCATTCTATTTTCATCTGGTCAATAGAGATGATTGAACAAGGATATTCAGCTAAAAGGCAAATCATTTCAAGTACCATTGGATTTAGAGTGGAAACGTAAGCTTTTGAATTTTACCTACTGAATATTTCATGTAGTGCAATTAGGCTTGTAAACTTGGAGTATATAACCAAGTGAAGCAATGTTTTGTAAGCAAGAAATAAATTTTAGTTTTTAAAAAGCTTAAGCAATACTCTCTTGTAAATTGCTGAAGCAAAAACATTGTAACTGCAGCTGTGTGTTTGTTCAAAACAGCACAGAGATTTCTTCAAATAAAATCTCTCAGGTGGAACAATCAATCCACCTGAATTTTTAATTCTTGTACTTTTATTTAATGCAATTTTAATTTCTGTTCTAAAGTCCTTTGTCTACAAAAGAATTGGAAATTTTAAAGGATTGTGTTCAACCCCCCTTCTACAATCCCGTGATTACATTGTTTGGGAATAACATATACATATATAAATATACACGGTTGTAACTTGTGCGACCTACGAGTCTTACTTTGTATCTCATATGATGGGCCAGGTTCCACATAAAACCACATTAATATTAGAAACTAAGAACTATTAATATAATATATTGTAGTACGCTATACCTTTTTATTGTATTTTAAGTATTATTAATTACGTTTTGGCATAATTTTTTTTAAAACATATTATAATGAGGAAATACAAGTTGAGTTATAAAGAAAATAATTTTATTTTTAAAAATGTTGTGAATTTTAGAAAAACATTATTGTGTACTGCATAAATACTTCATACTCTATAATTATATAGTGTGCTGCAGTAAAACTAAGATAATGTGTACCACAGCAGAACGAATAAATCTCAGCCATTGATTATACAAAATCTATGATATAGATTATTCCTAAGTTCTAATTTAAAATAAAGTTCTAATTTGAACCTAACTCTATATTTCTATTATGTGTTTAATCATGTGTTCTACTTAAAATAAAATAAGATATACTAATATGTTTTTTTTTATCTTTATAACTACTGATATAAATATTTTATTCTACTATATTTATGACGGTATCCAAACTTTAAATCTTTGGTACTATTTTAGATATCAAGATATAAAGTATCCTTTAGTATTAAATCTTAATGACTTTTTTGTATTTGGTCTAAACGATCTAATATTTATACTATACCTGATGGTGCCATAATACCAATTAACCAGTCAACCAATCAAACTTTTAATATTTCGGCTTTAATAAATTAGTAGATATATAAGATTGTGTTCAAATACGAAAATTTCTAAATGAAAGACTCTAAATGTGGAATATGACGCCAACTATCTTAGTACAATTTATGAATTACAAAATAATTATTTCCTAAATAAACTGAATTATAAAGAGAGAATCTGTTTCGTCCTTAAATTTTGGTAGAAATAAGTTTATTATATAAAGAATTTGAAAATCATCCTTGTACTGAGAAATTTAACCTGGTTAATACATAAAAAATACTTCTACCCCACTAAACGAGTCATACAAAAGGTTTCATTATGAAATTTATAATCGAATTGAATTTATTCTCAATTTTTGCTCTCAAGTGGACACAAAGAAAATTGTTATATTGCAAAGTTTGGTTATAAGCAAAAATTTAAACTATATGTACCAAAATATAAGTTGATTTTAGGTGTTGTTACACAAGGTATTAGTGTCGGTTTATGTTCTTGCCATTATAATACATATATGCCAGATTTAATGATCCGGTTATCTACTCATACAGATCTTGATAATGCTACTAAAAATGGATTATAAAGCATGTTGTTGTCGTGTTGACTTTTTAGGATTTCTTCTAAAACAAACTAAAAGGCACACTTTTGTCGCGACAATACTTGACAACTAACGATTAACTCTTATCTCCAGTTTTTGTTGGTTATTCTATTTGTTGAATAATATTTGTCGTAGTATAAGAGCATAAGATCATGTTGGGCCTTCCTCTGAAACCTTAAGATTTTAGATGAACTGGTTACTTAACATGGTATCAAAGCTCGGTCCCGGGAGAGACTCAGATTCGAGTCCTCACACCCTCACTGTTTAATTCAAATATTTGTTGAGTTGTTGGTATTGGTATATTGGTATATGTTGTCTCTCTGGTCAGTCGTGACGAAACATATTGTACAATTGACGGGGGTGTTGAATAATATTTATCGTAGTATAAGAGCATAAGATCTTGTTGGGCCTTCCTCTGAAATATTCTTAAGGATTTAGACGAACTTCTTACTTAAAACCATTAACATTGAACAAGTACCGGTATAAATATGATCCTCAAAGTAGTGCACCAATATTTTGAATTTAGCTACTAACTGCTAACTTTCGATAGACCGAGACATGTGAAAAGTGACGCATACTGGTAAATTATAGCGCAAGATTTATAAAAAATTATATGAATCAGAATGTGGCCCGTGCCTTGCACGGGCTATCATGCTAGTTAGAATAATGGTTTGACTTAGCGAATTTAGACAGGTTAATCAAGAGTTTATAATTTTTTCATTAAAATGATCTCCATATAACCCAATTCTAGCAGGAACTAGATAAAATTAGAATTTTGGTTTGACATTGCGAATTTAGACAGATTTAATCAAGAGCTTATAAATTTTTCGTTCTGCTGCACTAAATAATGTATTTGGTTCTACTAAGATGGTTAAATTTAATAAATTAATAAGTATTAGTTTAATTATTAATTTGTATAGAATTGAATCTAAAAATATGATGGAGTATACAATGTATAAAAACTATTTATTTATATAGTTACAGGGAATCAAACCCGAGGTAAAAACAAAGAAAATAAATTAAATAAATAAATCTTATTTGATTATGTTATTGTAATAGCATCTCCAACGAGATTATGTGTATTAGTTATGTAAATATGGATTATTATGTAAAATTTGTTGAACCTGTAAGCTAATATGCTCCAATGGTATTAGGTAAAATGACGGGCTATTAAATGCTTATATATAATAAGCGTAAGTGAGATCTTTTCCAAAACTCTAGTCCTCCGGTCCTCAATATCGCCAAAACAATCTAAATCGTTGGATCTAATATTTTAAAAAATAAACGATCAAGATTATATCATATAAAAATAGAAATTATTATCTAAAAAGGATATAAATTAAAAGTGGAAGTATTGGAATTAGATTTGAACTAGAAAAAATTATAACTTAATAAAAATCCCAGGTCCATTAATACTAATATTCAATTCATATTACATATTAAAATAATAAGGATAGTTAGATATTTAAATAGATATATGAGAATCGTTGGTTCGAATATGAAAAAGTATATTTGGTTGTTAGTTGAATTATATTAAAAATACTAATATATATATATATATATATATATATATATATATATATATATATATAGATCTTGACAATATAAACCAAATACATGAAAATTTCCTAAAACGAATAGAATTCTGAACGTAAAAATTTTCCACTTTCCTCTATCTTTAGTTTTGGTATAGTTTTAATTGTAAAACAAATTGTTAAACTATCACTAACTTAAAGATTATTTTGTTTGATCTTTAAATAGATTTATGAAAATCATTGGATGTAATATTAAAAAATGTATTTGGTTGTTAGTATATCTATATTCAAATACTAAAAAAAGTATTTTCATAAGTTAAACTAGATATAAATAAATTTTCTAAGTTGAATAAAAATTACTAATGTAAAAATTCGTCACTTTTTTTTCTCTCTTCATTTTCAGGGTATTTTTAGTTGGAAAAATTTATTAAACCATCACTAAATTAAAGATTATTTTGTGAGTTTCGCGAGTGTCGAAAAACGTTCAAATCTGATTTTTATAACTCAATAATTAATTAAGCGACTAAAATCTAATAAATAAAGTCTAAAAATTAATAGCATAATTTTTTTTAAAAAAATACAAATAATACATTTATAGATATTAAAAAAAGAGTCGTGCAATGCACGAGATCTTATCTAAAACTTTGGTGCATGTACTGATAAACTAATAAGTACCACTAATTTTGAAATAAGTAAATAAAAACCGTTATATCTAATATGAAAAAGTGTATTTGGTTATCATTAGAATTATATTCAAATACTAAAAAGTGAATTTAAATAATATAAACCAAATATGAGTAGATTTTCTAAGTTGAATAGAATTGTCAAGATATAAATTCATAACTTTCTCTTCTGTTCGGTTCTTGAAAGGAGTAATTTCAGTTGAATAATAATGATTAAATCGTCATTAAATTAAAAAATAATATATTTAATTAATATTACTATTAACTTTAAAAAATAACCGTGCATTACATGAGTTATAAACTAGTATGATAAAAATACAAAGAATTGATGATGTCATGATGATGTGTCACTTTTAGAGGTTATGTAAAAATATTTAGATATTGGCCATAATATATAGTGAACTTGAAACGAATTATCTAAAATTTAAGACAAGGGAGAGATGGTTGGAGATGAAAATAAATGACACTCACCTTTTTAGCTAAGGGAAGGGTACGTTTAGATGCTCTAACGAATCAAATCCGAGTTCAGAGATAAACAAATTTGATACTTTACACTATGTACTATCTAAACGTGATTTTACTTATCAAAACGTGATTTTACCTATTAATAAAGAATGTAATTGTAATTGGCTAAGAACAGTTTTATAATAAGAAAATATGGGTGATAAATATTTTTACACTCCTTGAAAAGAGACATAATTGTTAGATTATTTTTAATCTAAACGTATTTAATAAATTAGTTTACAGGTTTTTATTATGTTTTGAATAAGTCAGAATAGTAGTTGAGTTAATATAGGAGATGCAGGAGAGGTGGACTAGTTCTGGGGTTTACTGTTAGTCGATCCAAAATTGTAGCTACCACCTTGTTTGAGTTTTTGTTATTTATTGTGTAAACGTTCAAGGCATGTACCTCAGAGCGTATCTTTCATTATCATTCAGTTTCAATAAAAACATAAGCTTCTGTTTCTATATCTTATTTTTACATTTGGTATCAGAGCGGTGTGATAGATCCTTATTTAGACACAGCTCCTAGTTCATACAGTCACGATGGAAGCTAGTAGAACCAAGGAGAGCTCTTTCAGTTTGAGTTACCCAATGCTGACTAAGACCAACTACACTGCGTGGGCTTTAAAGATGAAGGTGTACATGAAAGCTCTCGGTGAGTGGGAGGCCATCGAATCTAAAGACAGTAAAGCTGCTGTGGAAGAGAAAGTTGACAAACGAGCTTTGGCCGTTATCTATCAAGGAATTCCAGAGGAGGTACTGTTGTCAATTGCAGACAAGAATACGGCCAAGGACGCATGGGTTGCTATCAAAACTTTGAGCTTGGGAGCTAACAAGGTAAAAACAGCTAAAGCACAAACACTGAAGAGCGAATTTGAGTCGTTAAATATGGGAGAAACGGAACAGTTGGACGAGTTTTGTCTGAAATTGAACGCTCTGGTTACTAATATCAGGGCATTGGGGGAAAAACTGGAAGAGACGTATGTGGTGAAGAAACTCCTAAGGGCTGTTCCCTCTAAATTTTTACAAATTGCATCGACTATAGAGCAGTTTGGAAAACTAGAGGAGATGTCGGTAGAAGAAGTCATTGGCTCACTAAAGGCACATGAAGAAAGGTTACGGGGACAAACAAAAACGAGCCAAGGGAGACTTTTGTTGACAACGGAAGAATGGAAGAAAAAGGAGAGCAATGAAGAACAATTACTGTTGACCCGAGAAGAATGGTTGAGGAAAACCAGCAGAGAAGGAGCTCGAGGCAGTGGAGACTCTCATGGAAGAATGGGGATTCGAGCAGGACGAGACAGAGGTAAAATAAGGTGCTTCAACTGTCAGGCTTATGGGCATTACACTGCGGAATGTCGCAAGCCAACGAATATGCACAAAGAGGTGAACCTTGCTCAAACTCATGAGGATGAACCGGCACTGCTAATGGCCGAGGTTGACAATGGAGACATAGACGTCATGATCTTGAAGGAGAAAACAATGGTACCAAAGTTTAATGCAAGCAATGAAAAACAAAGGGAGTCTCAAGTGTGGTATTTAGACAACGGAGCCAGCAACCATATGACAGGCTAGCGTGGGAAATTCAAGGAACTAGATGAACGGGTAACTGGTAAGGTCAAATTTGGAGACGGATCCATGGTAAACATCAGAGGCAAAGGGATTGTATCTTTTAGGTGCAAGAATGGAGAGGAGAAGATTCTTAAAGAGGTATATTATATTCCTACACTATGTAATAATATAATTAGCCTTGGCCAATTATCTGTGGATGGAAATCGAGTAATGTTAAGTGGTAATTATTTGTGGGTTTATGATGAGCAAGAAAGGTTGTTAATGAAAGTGCAGAAATCTGAGAATAGACTATACAAGGTCAGTCTTGAGGACAGTATGCCGTTGTGTTTGTTGAACAAAACATCAGAGGAAAAGACCTGGTTGTGGCACTCAAGGTTAGGTCACGTAAACTTTCAAGCAATGAATCTACTGAGCACAAAGGGGTTGGCATTGGGAATACCTAAATTTGTACAACCCAGCACAACTTGCAAGGGCTGTTTAATGTCAAAACAAATAAGACGACCGTTCCCTGACAAAGCTCAGTTTATAGCCAAAACCAAGCTCGACCTGATACATGTGGACCTGTGCGGACCCATATCTCCACCTACATCAGCCGGCAATCGATACTTTATGCTCCTTGTGGATGATTATAGTCGAGTAATGTGGGTGCATATGTTGAAGACAAAAGATGAGGCGTTAGAGGCTTTCAAGAAGTTCCGTGCATTGGTAGAAAATGGAACAGAAAATAGAGTTAAAGTGCTGCGAACCGACAGAGGTGGAGAATTCTTGTCCAACAGTTTTAAGGCCTACTGTGAAGAAGCAGGAATACAAAGACACTATACGGCGCCCTACACTCCACAACAAAATGGAGTTGTGGAGCGTCGTAACCGAACTGTAGTCGCTATGGCCAGAAGTTTTCTCAAGGAAATGCATATGCCATCCACTTTCTGGGGGAGGCTGTTCGTCATTCCGTCTATATTCTAAATAGATTGCCCACCAAAACTTTAACTGGAATGACACCGTACCAAGCTTGGTCTGGTAAGACTCCCAATCTTGATCATATACGTATTTTTGGTTGTTTGGTTTATATGAAGGTTCCAAGTATATATACACATAAACTTGATGATCGTAGCTTACCAGTAATCTATCTTGGCAAAGAGTTTGGTACTAAGGCATGCAGGTTGTATAATCCACGAGAAGGGAAACTATATGTCAGTAGGGATGTTGTGTTTATGGAATCTGAAAGCTGGAACTGGGATCAAGATGGTGGGAACGATCAAAGAATGGGTATGTTCACAGTTGATGGACTTGAGCTGCCAGACACGTCTGATAACGAGACAGATAGGGAGACAGACACTGAACCCATAACACCAATGCAGTCCACACCACAATCACCGAGTGCAACACCGACAGATGACAACTCAGGGGCAGGAACAGGTGCTTATAACACTGGTTCTGAATTGGGGGAGAGTACCGAGCCGAAACAATTCAGGCTGTTGTCAGACTTGTACGATGAGACAGAAGAGATTGAACTAGCTGATGAGCTTATGTTACTCGGAATAGATGAGCCAACCACCTATAGAGATGCAGTCAAGGAGAAAGCATGGATGGAGGCAATGAAGAATGAGGTTGATGTTATTGAGAAAAATAAAACATGGGTGTTGAGTGATCTCCCAAAGGGCCACAAAGCTATAGGCCTCAAATGGGTATTCAAACTCAAACGGAATACTAATGGAGATATTATTAAACACAAGGCACGGTTAGTCGCGAAAGGCTACGTTCAAAAACAAGGTGTGGATTTTGAAAAAGTATTTGCTCTAGTTACGCGTTTAGAAACAGTACGGTTGCTATTGGCTCTTTCAGCAAAGAATGGGTGGGAAGTACACCATCTCGATGTTAAGTCAGCTTTTCTAAACGGCAATCTTGAAGAAGAGGTGTATGTGGTGCAGCCCGAAGGATTTGAAAAGGAAAATCAAAAGCATAAGGTCTACAGATTGTTGAAAGCTTTATACGGGCTTCGTCAAGCCCCTCGTGCATGGTACGCCCGTTTGAATAATTATCTTTTAAGTATTGGGTTTGTTAAGTGTCCACATGAATATGTTGTTTACACTAGACGAGAAGGGAATGAGTCTCTTATTATAGGTGTCTATGTCGACGATCTCTTAGTTACGGGTACGTCTGTCATCAACATTATTAACTTCAAAAGGCAGATGAGTAGTGAATTCGAGATGACAGACTTGGGTATGTTATCAAACTATCTTGGATTGGAGGTTGATCAAGGGAAGGACTATATTGAAATCAAACAAACAGCGTATGCAAAAACTGTTCTTGAGAAAGCAGGCATGAAGGATTGTAACCCAGTCAAATATCCGTTTGATCCTAAGTCACAGCTCTCTAAGGACATAACAGGGAAGCCAGTCAATCCCACTGAGTTTAAAAGTATCGTTGGTGGTTTAAGATACTTAGTTCATACGCGTCCTGACATAGCGTATGCGGTAGGAATTGTGAGTCGTTACATGGAGAGACCAACAGTTTCCCACCTGAACGCTGTTAGGAGAATACTTCGGTATTTAAAGGGTACATTAGATTTCGGGTTGGTCTACTCAAGAGGTACTGGTAATTATCTTCTGTCTGGTTTTTCTGATAGCGAGATGGCTGGATGTGTGGATGACAGGAAGAGTACGGGAGGGTTGGTGTTCTACCTCAATGAAAGCTTGATCACGTGGGTGTCTCAGAAACAGCGTTGCGTGGCGCTATCCTCGTGTGAAGCAGAGTTTATGGCTGCAACAGCAGCAGCATGCCAGGGTATTTGGCTTAGGACATTATTGAGTCATATCACAGATGTTGGGATTGGTCCAGTACTAATCTATGTAGACAACAGATCTGCAATCGATTTAGCTAAAAACCCAGTCTTCCATGGTCGAAGCAAACACATTGATATACGGTTCCATTTTATACGTGAGTGTGTTGAGAAGGGTGACATAATCATCAAGCATGTCTGTTCAGAAAAACAACGGGCCGATGTCTTGACAAAGCCCATGACTACTGGTAAATTTGAGCAGATGCGTCAGCTACATGGAGTTAGGAATCTAGATAAATACGTCTAGATTAAGGGGGAGTTGTGTTAGATTATTTTTAATCTAAACGTATTTAATAAATTAGTTTACATGTTTTTATTATGTTTTGAATAAGTCAGAATAGTAGTTGAGTTAATATAGGAGATGCAGGAGAGGTGGACTAGTTCTGGGGTTTACTGTTAGTCGATCCAAAATTGTAGCTACCACCTTGTTTGAGTTTTTGTTATTTATTGTGCAAACGTTCAAGGCATGTACCTCAGAGCGTATCTTTCATTATCATTCAGTTTCAATAAAAACATAAGCTTCTGTTTCTATATCTTATTTTTACAATAATAACATACATACAAATAAGGCGAAACCACAGTTCATGCCTTCATTGGCATTTCCATGCTAAAACTGCTATGAGTTCTAACCATGCATATAGTGAACGTAAGAAGACATAGATTTCAAATTTGTCTTTGTTCAGTTAATTAATTATTATAATTCCTAACTCCATCAAACATCTTTCTCCTAATTCTCTGCAGCACAAATGTCAACCGTAGGCAAATGGTGGTGGCATTTGTTTCTCGGACTATTAAAAAATCATAGTACATCATCATGGATGTTTGAAATAATTAGCGAATAGAATCAAACAATAATTAATTCCTAAAGAAATGCTACTTTAGATAGTAATTTACGCTCCTTATTAATAAAGAGTTTCCTCCTTAATAAGGAAAACCAGGTTCAGATAGAGCACAATAGTATTGTTGGAGTTTAATCTAAACTCTGCATGTTTTTATTTATCTGTTTTATTTCAGTAGTAAAATAAATTGTAGTCCTTTCTTGTGTGCAACAGGACTTAGTCAATAGTTTGTTATCGAGTTTGTAGGAGTGTGTAGGTGCATGTCTAGAACGTGGGGAGGTTTCCTAGTTTATCTCAACCACTGCTAGTTTAAATAACGTATGTATGTATGTGATTTGCTGTATGTGTAAGAAGAGAACTGGTTGTTTTGTTTTGGAGCATTCCGATTAATACAAAAAACTGAGCTTGTCTCATTGTGTGTTTGCGTCTATACATTCATATACATTCAGGATTAACGTCTTTGATCCTACATTGTGGTATCAGAGCCTGCAACACTGGGTACGTGAATGTCGAAAACAACAGCCATGGAGGGGAACAAGGTTAAGGGAGGATCAATAGGCCTGAGTTATCCAACACTTACACGGGAGAACTACACAGCCTGGTCCATGAAAATGAGAGTGTATATGCAAGCCCACGAAGTGTGGGAGGCTGTTAAGCCCAGCGATCCAAAAGCTGTAGCTGAGGAAAAGACGGATAAGATTGCACTGGCTATGATTTATCAAGGTATTCCCGAGGATGTATTGTTGTCTCTGGCAGAAAAGAAGACGTCGAAAGAGGCGTGGGAGGCAATAAAAACTATATGTCAAGGAGCTGATCGGGCCAAGACGGCCAAAGTTCAGACATTACAGGCAGAATTTGAAGCCTTAGTCATGAAGGAGACGGACAAGATTGACGACTTTTACCTGAAAATCAATGGGCTAGTGTCAAACATACGTGCACTAGGCTCAGAAGTGAGTGAAAGCTATGTTGTCAAGAAGTTGCTGCGTGCAGTCCCACCCAAGTTTCTGCAAATCGCCTCAACAATCGAGCAATTCGGCGACCTTGAGAAGATGACAGTAGAGGAGACAATAGGGTCACTCAAAACTCATGAAGAGAGAATGAGAGGGCAGGCTGGTACGAACAGCAGTGCAAACAAGGATCAACTATTGCTGACAGAGGAGGAATGGTTAAGGAGGGAAACAAAGGAGGGCAAACTTTTGCTCACCAGGGAGGAGTGGCAAAATCGATCTGCTAACAGAGGCACAGAGGGAATGAATGCACGAGGGCGCTAGAACCGTGACAAAAGCCACGAGAGGTGCTTCAACTGTCAAGCCTACGGTCACTATGCAGCCGAGTGCAAGAAACCAAAGCGCTTTAAGAAACCTGAACTGGAGGCGAACTTGAATCAGACTGAAGCCCTGGATGATGAACCTGCCTTACTGTTAACTGAATGTGGAGAAGTGACGAACAGGGGAATGGTGTTGCTGAATGAGGAGGGTGTCATCCCGGTGCTGAAGCAGAGCAAAGAAACCAATGTCGACATTGACGTATGGTATCTTGACAACGGAGCATCAAACCACATGACAGGCCAACGCAGCAAGTTTAGCTCGATAGATGAGACAGTGACTGGACAAGTGAGGTTTGGGGACAACTCCACAGTGACAATCAGAGGAAAAGGGTCTGTTACGATGAACTGCAAAAATGGTGAAACACGAAAGCTGCACGAGGTATATTATATTCCCTCTCTTCGTAATAATATTATAAGTCTGGGGCAATTATCCGAGGAGGGAAATAAAGTAGTGTTACAAGGAGAGTATCTTTGGGTTCGTGACAATCAAGGGAAATTGCTAATGAAAGTGCAACGTACTTCTAATAGACTGTACAAAATCAGAATTGAAAGTAGTGAGCATGCTTGTTTGATCTCAAAGGTTGAGAAAGATACATGGCTCTGGCACTCTCGCCTTGGCCATGTAAATTTCCATGCTTTCTTCATGATGTCCAAGGAAGAAATGGCTCATGGTTTGCCAAAATTGATTCACCCCAAGGCACTGTGTGATGGCTGTTTGATGTATAAACAAACTCGGAGTTCATTCCCTGCAAAGTCGAATTTCTGTGCTCAATCCGTCCTGGAATTGATACATGCAGATATTTGTGGCCCACTCACACCACAAACTTCTGCAGGAAATCGGTATTTTCTGTTGCTAGTTGACGACTTCAGTAGATATATGTGGGTTTATTTGCTGAAATCAAAGGACGAGGCACTCATGACGTTTAAAAACTTCAGAAAATTGGTTGAGAAAGAATCTGACAAGGTGATAAAAGTATTACGGACTGACCGTGGTGGTGAATTTTGTTCCAAGGAGTTCAAATTGTACTGTGAAGAGGCTGGTATTCAACGACATCTCACAGCACCATACTCACCCCAACAGAATGGCATTGTTGAACGCAGAAATAGGACTGTCATGGCCATGGTGAGAAGCTTCTTGAAGGGGATGAATATGCCTGCAACGTTTTGGGGAGAGGCTGTGAGACACTCGGTTTATTGCTTGAATATGCTGCCCACTCGAGCTGTAGCCGGAAAAACGCCTCATGAAGCCTGGAAGGGGAGCAAACCACAGTTGCATCATCTCAAAATCTTCGGGTGTATTGCACACATGAAGGTGCCAGGAGTCCACACCAAGAAATTGGACGACCGTAGTCGAGTAATGATATACTTGGGCAGTGAACCTGGGAGTAAAGCACACCGCCTATACGATCCAAATGAGGGAACCATCCATGTGAGTCGAGATGTCATCTTCAACGAAAGCCAAAGTTGGCCCTGGGAAGAACAGCAAGAAAAGGGACACACAGCATTCGACTTCATCGAAATCTCTGGTAATGCCCAGGAACAGCCAACATTGAATGAGAATTCTGGGGGAGAAGACGACGAAAATTCTGGGGGAGATATAACTCCTGGTGATGCTGAGAATTCTCATTCAAGTGCTCATTCAAGTGATGCTCATTCAAGTGACTCGAGTAATTCTCCAAGTGGCTCATATAATTCTTCCGTGGCTAATAGTGATGCAGAATCGAGCGATGGTGGACCTAGGAGGATGAGGCTGCTAAGTGATATATATAACGAAGCACTAGAGGTTGAATTGTATGATGAGGAGCTTCTAATGGCAGCAGTCGATGAGCCAAGCAATTTCAAACAGGCTGTTACTGAGCAGGCGTGGCGAGATGCTATGCAAACTGAAATTAAATCTATTGAAGACAACAAGACCTGGGAGCTTACTGAGCTGCCACAAGGTCACAAAGCCATTGGACTTAAGTGGGTGTTCAAGCTGAAACGGGATGCAGAGGGAAAAGTCACGAAGCATAAGGCACGTTTGGTTGCCAAGGGCTATGTGCAGCAACAAGGAATCGATTATAAAGAAGTTTTTGCACCTGTAACTAGGCTGGAAACCGTACGATTATTACTTGCTCTTGCTGCTAAAAATGCATGGGAGGTTCACCACCTTGATGTAAAGTCGGCATTCTTGAATGGGGACCTTCAAGAGGAGGTATATGTTGTCCAGCCTGAGGGTTTTGTGAAGAAGGGCCAAGAGTATAAAGTTTATAAGCTGCTGAAAGCATTATATGGGCTGCGTCAAGCACCCAGGGCTTGGTACGCTCGTTTGAATAAATGTCTGGAAGATCTGGGTTTTGTGAAGTGTCCCTATGAACACTCTGTGTATACAAGGCGAGAGGGGGATGAAGTTCTGGTAGTTGCAGTATATGTCGATGACCTTTTGATCACTGGAACTAACGTGGGTAATATATATAAGTTTAAGAAGGAGATGAGCAGTACATTTGACATGAATGATCTCGGGAAATTGTCATACTATCTAGGAATGCAAGTGGTGCAAAAGGATGGAAACATTGAGATTAAACAATCTGCGTATGCAAAGAAGATGATTGAGAAGGCTGGAATGACGGGGTGCAACTCAGTGAAATATCCCATGGACCCATTGCAGAAATTGGACAAGGACGTTCATGGCAAGGCGGTTAACTCAACCACGTATAAAAGCTTAGTTGGGGGTCTCAGATATCTTGTCTTCACAAGACCTGACATAGCCTACTCAGTTGGAGTAGTAAGTAGATTCATGGAGACTCCTACGACACTACACTTGGCAGCTGTGAAACGTATTCTTCGTTATGTTCAAGGAACTCTGGACTATGGGCTGGTTTACTCGAAAGGTGAAGGGAACTACCTGCTAACAGGCTACTCTGATAGCGACTTTGCTGGCAATGTAGATGACAGGAGGTCCACGGGAGGTATGGCTTTCTACCTGAATGAAAATCTCATTACTTGGGTATCTCAGAAACAGAAGTGTGTGGCATTGTCCTCGTGTGAATCAGAATTTATGGCTGCAACTGCAGCGGCATGTCAAGGTATATGGCTCTTAAATTTGCTGAAACAAATAACTGATGTACGTGCTGGTCCAGTTGTTTTATTTATTGACAATAAGTCTGCAATCGATCTCGCCAAGAACCCTGTATTTCATGGTAGAAGCAAACATATAGACATTCGCTATCATTTTATACGCGAATGTGTTGAAAGAAGGGAAGTGGTTCTCAGACATGTCAATACCAACCAGCAGAGGGCTGATGTACTCACCAAGGCACTGTCTAGAGCAAAGTTTGAAGGAATTCGGGAATTGCTGGGTGTGAAGCATCTGCACGGAGTTTAGATTAGGGGGAGTTTGTTGGAGTTTAATCTAAACTCTGCATGTTTTTATTTATCTGTTTTATTTCAGTAGTAAAATAAATTGTAGTCCTTGCTTGTGTGCAACAGGACTTAGTCAATAGTTTGTTATCGAGTTTGTAGGAGTGTGTAGGTGCATGTCTAGAACGTGGGGAGGTTTCCTAGTTTATCTCAACCACTGCTAGTTTAAATAACGTATGTATGTATGTGCTTTGCTGTGTGTGTAAGCAGAGAACTGGTTGTTTTGTTTTGGAGCATTCTGATTAATACAAAAAACTGAGCTTGTCTCATTGTGTGTTTGCGTCTATACATTCATATACATTCAGGATTAACGTCTTTGATCCTACAAGTATTAAAGTATTAAAATATTAATTTTGATTATCAATAAATTATGGTTTGATTTCTCTATAATTACAAAATTAAATATATATTAATTTAATTAAATTTTTTAATTTAACACTGATTCCCTATAATTATACAATAAAATAATATTTATTTATTATTTTCTTTCATCCTAATTTCATATTCACTTCTCTACACGTTCTTATTTAAATAATACCTATTAATTATATATTTTTTCAGTAATTTAATAATTTAATATGAATATTTTAATCTCTACCCCTACTTCCACGGGTTATCAGCTAATATAAGAAATTTAACAAAATACGTTTCATTTTTGGTCCAACAAATTTATTTGTTAATTTAAAATGTATATTACTTATTTACAAAAACTGTATCGAACAAATAATTGACATCTTACAGATATATAGTACTAATTAAGACATACAGATTTGGCATTGACAAGGCTTAATTTTTCAATTTTTTTTTTGAGATCACTATTTTTCAAAAATTTAAATTAAACACAATATGTACTATTTATAAATGTTGTGGTTAAAAAAAAAGAAAAATAAAACATGATAGTCGACTTTTTTTCTCCCTTTCTCGTAACCCCTTCGCCTTCCCTTCGTCTTTCCCAACCTTTCACTCCATCACCCTCTCTTATTTTTCCTTCCCATAAACACCTCCTCTTCCTCAATTATATTTCGACTATTTCCCCATGGCTAACACCATTCTTCCTTGCAAGGGCTTACACTTTGATGGCCCTCCCTCAACCCGACTTTCTCCAGACAATGACTGCCAAACCAACACGAAATGGATAAAACTGATGGGCAAAGAAGGTGAAGACAAGTAATAATTCTCATGTTTGCAGACTTAACGAGCTGAATCAGGTGAAACCATATAAAACGAATGCGATAAACAAACTATTCTCAGCTCTGATTCTCATGTTGTATCTGCTGATACGCACATGGTTCGGACTCCGAGAGAATAATATTGACTTTGTGAAAACCTTCTAATCACTCGATTATTGTTTATCCGGGTAGAGCCTTTTTTGCTAATTCTCATAAAATTACAAAATTTGTTGCAATGATCTCATTAGTGATAAGTTTTCTTTTTTATTTTTGATCAGATTAGGATTGGGCTATTTAGGATCTTAAATGCTTTTATTTTGAGGTTCATGGTTCTTAAATTTGACATTAATGCCAACTTAAATGCTGCTACTGACTCGGGGTCTTTTTGGATTGATAGTGTGGAGAACCTTTTTGAAATTTTTGTAAAATCTTAGAACGAATGACGTTTCAACCCTTATCTTTGCAAGAACATATTAAAATGTGGGTTCCGTTAAAACCAATTTTCGTAAGGACAAAACTTCAAAATTAAATTTATATTTGGGTATTTGAATAGATATAATAAGAATAAATATGTAAATACAATTAGGGTTTTTGAGATATTTGAGACTACTGTTAAGAGTTTGTAATCGGTTGTGATCTTCGGAACCCTCTCAAGGTGCCTACGTACCCTTATTTATAGGGATCAAGTCTACGTAGTTCTATTCAAGATAAGATTGTATTTCTGGTAATTTTAGGCCAGACCCATATTTTTGCTTTGGCGGCAAGGAATGTCCATGTAGAGAATATTTTGAGTATCTGGATCCTTCTATAATTAGGTTTCCGATCTTATAATATCTTTTCATCGCCTTAAGTATTGGACTCGGTTTCATTGCCTATATTTATTGGATCGGGCTCAATATATTTTTGGGCCGTTGATAAAACCTTCAAATATAATGTAGATATAGTATTCGGCTATAGAGACATTATTTGGTCCATATAAGCAAATATAAAGATAACCATCAAACACGAATATGTAAGATCCATCGGATACAAAATATCCATCGGATACAAGATATATTTCTTGTATCGATAGGTTCAAATCTAAATTGTTTCAACTTGTTAATACTATTGAAATACCAATTCAATTGGATACAGAGACTAATGAGGTAGTTCTTGTATGTTCCCGGGTTATTATGCCACCAAGTATCCGTTACTAAGGTGTCCTTGATTTCTCTAGATTAACTCAATGACATTTCTTAAATTGCCTATAATTTTCTTCCATTCAGGATCCATGACTGTTTTTTCCAAGGCCTCTCTTACTCGTCTAATATTTGGACATTACTATATTAGACACAGATCTAGTTTCTGCTACTTTAAGTAAGTTCACCTTGGAGTATCGACCAAAATATCATCCTTGGCAAAGAATGATTTATTCTGAAATATACAAAAGAAATGATTATTTTGGGAAACTGGAACAAATCATACATATACAACTCAATATCATACACGCTCATTGTTATACAGCTCCACGTCTTCTTCCCTTTTTCTTCCATTACGCCGGCGGGTCCTTTTTTTCATTAATTTTCTTTTTCAAAACATTACAAATGGCCATGAATTACACCTTAAACAGTCCTTTGAAACAATCTCATCGATAAACTTATAAGATCTGAAATATTACATGTAATTTTTGCGGTGATGAGGACGAGGGTCCGATTTTTAAATGACGGATCTGTTGCATTTATAATCTCAAACATATTTCGTATTTTTATTTGTAGCAGTTTTTAATAAAGCCGATCTTGTCTGAAGCTGACTGGATGTTCTGTTAGCTGTTTGAATTGGTCTCAGTCAAGCTACAATCGTGGTGGTAGTAGTGTAGTTTGTTTAGGTCTTAGTTGGTTTAGTAGTTCCTGGTTTTTAGCTCTTTCCGTTTTATTCTTGTACTTAGACTTTATATTGTTGTTTTTGGCTGTTGAATAAAAAGATCAATCCAACGTATTGAATTCTTGTGTCTCTTTTATTCAGTTTATTATCTATATACATTATATTTAGTTACAATATTCTGGTATCAGAGCGGTAAGATCACGGAGACTATCGTGGTGATTCAATGGCGTCAGGTGTGGATACGAGTAAGACAAAAAGTGGATCCTTTGGGTTGAGTTACCCATTGTTGGTGAAGAGCAATTATACTGCGTGGTCCTTAAAGATGAAGGTTGTCATGCAAGCTCATGGAGTGTGGACTGCAATCGAACCCAGTAGTGAGAAAGCTGTGGTTGAAGAAAAGACAGACAAGGTCGCATTAGCAATGATCTATCAAGGGATAGCTGAAGACATGTTACTTTCAGCTGCTGATAGAAAGACGGCCAAGGAAACTTGGGAGGTGATCAAAACACTTTGTCAAGGTGCAGACAAGGTGAAGAAGGCGCGAATTCAAACTTTGAAGGCTGAGTTTGAAGCCTTGAGCATGAGGGAATCTGAACCCCTGGATGATTTCTATATGAAATTGAATGGACTCGTAACGAATATACGAGTTTTAGGTGAAACGATGCAAGAATCCTATGTGGTGAAAAAGATGCTGAGAGCAGTACCCACGAGATTTCTGCAGATCATATCTACAATTGAGCAATTCAGTGATCTGGAAACCATGTCGGTGGAAGAAGCCATGGGGGCATTGAAGGCTCATGATGAAAGGACTAAGGGTAAGAGTGAAGTGCACGAAGGTCAGCTCATGTTGACTGATGAAGAATGGCGAAAAAGAGATGACAAAGAGGAGAAGCTGTTGCTCACACGCGAAGAATGGTTGAGGCGTAGTCAAGGAAACGGAGAGGGGAATTCGTCAACCCCTAAGGTGAGAGTTCCATATGACAAAAGCAGGGTTAAATGCTTCAATTGCCATTTGTACGGACACTATGCAGCTGAGTGCCGTAAACCCAAACGGAATAGAGATCGAAGACAGGAGGCTAATATTACAAAAATGATAGATGATGAGCCTGCTTTGCTGATGGCTAAATGTGAAATGAATGAAAAGAATCTGATGCTTCTAGATGAGACAGATGTGAGGCCTCGACTGTTGTTGGACAAAAAGGGTGTACAGTCTGATTCTAACATTTGGTACCTCGACAATGGTGCTAGCAACCACATGTCAGGTCAGAAATCGAAGTTCAGTGTTCTCGATGAAGGGATCACAGGTCGTGTCAGATTTAGAGACGGGTCTACGGTGGAGATCAAGGGAAGAGGCTCAGTCGTGCTAAAGTGCAGAGATGGGAAAGAACGTATGTTAAACGAGGTATACTTTATTCCTGAATTGGTCTCAGTCAAGCTACAATCGTGGTGGTAGTAGTGGAGTTTGTTTAGGTCTTAGTTGGTTTAGTAGTTCCTGGTTTTTAGCTCTTTCCATTTTATTCTTGTACTCAGACTTTATATTGCTGTTTTTGGCTATTGAATAAAAAGATCAATCCAACGTATTGAATTCTTGTGTCTCTTTTATTCAGTTTATTATCTATATACATATACATATATATTTAGTTACAATAGGATCTAGTACGTATTCCAGGTCGTGTTCTGTGTCGAGTCGACACGGGTACGGTCGGTGAAAATGACGAGTCAGAGTAACGTAGGTCATAATTGAATCTAATGACGTTGATCCTATTTTAATAAGTAAGGCTTTAAATATTTGATGGGTGTGTCTCACTGACCTACTCAGTTTGAGGTAAGAGATTGAAGTTTGGTGAGGACATTGTTGGTGTGTGTCCGTTGTGGAAGAGGGATGTTGCTGATTCTGTTGTTGATGATCGTCCTGATGGTAGCCCAATTGCTATCGTTGGTGGATTTGATAAGAGGTTTGTCATGAATTCTACAACTGATGAAAAGTGTTCTCTAATATCGAGGAAGAGATGCAGACCATGTGGTAGGTCACGAGATGGTGAATTTGATCATCAACGAGATAGAATTGAAAGAACTGCTATCCCAACAATACGTTCAAGATATCTAGAAAAGGAAACAAAGCAAAGCTCGTAGCTTAGTTATTTGTTTCTCTTGTTGATTACTTCATATATAAACTTACTAATATTAACAAAAAAAATTTGTTGTAGGTTAAATAAAATTTTGTTAATATGTTCAAATGACCTGATATGTACCATAAATAGCTAGTAATTAAATGATCTATTATATACATTATGGTATAAAAATATTATAAATTCTTTTTAAAAAATAATTGTATTTTTTTAAAAATATTTAGAAGCTAGTTAAAATCATATGTAATAGAAATCCAAATTATTAAGTTTGCTATCAAATATCGATATTCTGATTTTGCATATACGATTTATTTTCACATTTCGTCTTTTGTATTAACTAGTTTACTAAGCCGCGCCTTTATAATAATATCTGTAAATTTTCTCAAAAAATATTCTACAAAATACGTTTTTAAATAAAATAATATTTCTAATATAAAATTAAGTTTTGTTTTGAATTATATATATACACACACGTAGGATTAGGTTCAAATTAGAACATATGTTAAATTAGAACTTAGAACTAATTTATATATACCTCTAGATGGTTCAATCAAAAACATTAATGTAATAATATAAATATTAGAAACGAACATATTGTCAAACTTTTCATTATTTTATGGCATATCATAAATAAAAAACATAAAATACACCCATCGTTTCAGTTTTATTTTTTTCTGAACTTGAATGTGTATATAAATTCTCTATGGGAAACCCTTAAAGTGAGTAACTTAGTAATTCACTAAGAGTCATTGATACATATTAGAAATAACGGCCGGGATTACAAGTTGCACTTACAAAAATAAACACGTTGGTTATAAATGAAGAACAAAAGAAACACTTTAAAGTCACTCAAGACATCAAGACACAATCTTTTACAAAATAAAATAAAATGGAGACTTAATTGCACTGTGATGGCACCAACTATAATATTTTTGCATGAAAATGGATCAATTATAAAACTAGCCACTTGCATAGATGAACTATATTTTTTAAAGCATTTTAATGATTTTCGTCAACTAGGCCTAATGACGTTATACTTTTGTTAATAAACTAAGGGTTATTTAGGTAACATTGGCATGGAATTAATATATACCCTCAATTACTAAAGTAATACAAGTCAATACACCTCCCCCCATCTCCTTCTCAATAAACAAACCGTATTCCCCCATTTTCCCTCGGTTCAACTTACAGTGGGGAAACAGATGAAATTGTCATGCCAAACTGCTAGTGAACTGGAGTGAGTTACCTGAAAGAATCAACGAGAGTGTGAAAAGGACTGCGCTAACAACATTTATGGATGAGGTAAGTGATGATCTCCGATGTCGGGAACCTTTCTTGGGGACCAAACAATATCCTCTTGAGGTGGTTGATGAAAAAGAGATAGCAGTGGATAGAGAAAGCAAACCTGATGCCGGTGAGGATAATAAAAATAGTCAGATGATGTTGCAAGTGAAGTAGAAACTTACATGGATGCCCTTGCTACCATGGAGCCAGAAATGGAGACAGACACTGAATTCAGATTCAGATATGATATTGGCTTTGTGGATATGGAAAATCAGGGGACAAATTGTTATGTAAATGAAGAACTGCTTCAAGTTTAATCTTCAGATTCTCCTTCAATTAGAAACTAAAATGGATCAGAAGATGGGAACGATTCAGTTAAAAATGGGTCATCTAGTTTTACATATTCTGATACTGGAAGCACTGCAGCTGAGAATGTGCCAGTAGATGTTCTTGTTGCAGCTAAAGTGTCACCATCTACTAAGTTTTGTGAAGATGAGGTTACTGTTATGACTATGGAAACGCATTCCTTAACTGAGGAACTTTTAGAGGCTCTGGATTATCAACGGGAGCACAAACAGTTAAAATATTCTCCAACCATGATGAACTAGACACCAAATCTATCAAAATTGAAAAAAAATAGCAGAAGTCGGGACAATAATATACCTTGAACATCTAGACACTCTAGTGTTCCTTCAGAAACAAAAGTTGATAGAGAGACAAATAAGTCCGCTGCATTCAGTTATTGAGATAGACAATGTTGATCATTCAGACACTGAAATGGTTAGCTATGTTCCTGTATCGAGTTCGCAACCTATTGAAGCCAATGTGTTTTCATCTTCTTCAATTTACTATGTCCAAAATACAGAACCAGTTTCTTTTGGGGAGAATAATTTGCACGAGCATTCTGGTGATGTTTCGCCTGTATCACACATCACTTCGCCTGTACAATTTTGGAAGGTGAATCTATCACGTCGACGAGAAACTCTTCTTATCCAACTACCAAAGCTGGAATACTGAATGGAAATCGGCCTATGAAGCTTCCGCTGCCTCGTAGTCCTGTTATTTATGTTGTTGCTGCTCATGACAAGAGCATGATAGTAGTTGTTTTTTCCCACTGAATTAAATGAATGTGATTTTTGAAAATTCTTGTTTCATAAGTCTATGGACCTATATGCAGTTGAGGAAGGTGACAGAATGGTCTCGGCCTGAGGTACTGAAGGTTGAAGAAACAGACAATCTGTTAGACCAAATACGCGCCAAGGTAAAAGAAATGTGGCAATTGGGGATATATGTATACACACGTATGTATCAAAAGCCGTTGAAACTGAAATGGACTATTATACCCTTAAACATCGTAACGTCGTTAAGCTTAGTTGACGGAAGTCATTAAAATGCTTTAAAAAAAATAATTCAACTATGCAAGTGGCTAGTTTTATAATTGAGTCATTTTCGTGCAAAAATATTATAGTTGGGGCCATTATAGTGCAATTAAGTCTAAAATGGATAATGCAATCATCTTGTACTTTTAAACTAATCATTAACCATCCATTTCAACAACATTTTTAGTGGTATAGAACTGTATGTACTTATTGTAGTTCATTTTGTAAATTTTTCAATCTACTGCGATTTACAATATTGTTGTTAGGTCCTGATAAGTTTGTAGAAGGGGGGGGGGGGGGGGGGGTTGAATACAAACTATACCGTTTTATCGAATTTGTTCTGTTTAGAATCAAAAAATTTAAGAACAAATTATGGCGGAATTAAATGAAACCGAATTCAAGTTAAATATACACTTGTTGGACTATTCAACTTCAAAAGCAAGATCTTCTTCACGTATCTCCTCTGCAACGATGATAGAGTATTCATTCAGAGTATCTGCTTGAGACTCTCTAAAGAAAGGTTTATCAATACCTTTAAGCACATCAGGAATACCCCTTTCTTCAGGACTGACTCTATTAGGGGTATTTATGCTTAATTTACCAATAGACTCATTATAGTCATACCCTATTCCTACAGTCTGACTAATACTTTGTTTATTGATAATTTCTTTAGCAGTCTTACAAGAGTTGAAGTAAGCATTAGCTTTAGTCTTCAGCTCACTGTTCTTTTCCTTGAGAATGGTTTCCAGTTGAATATAACATTTAACCCTATTCTCAAGAAATTCTATTTTCTCAATAAGTTCATTCTGATTCTCATGCACAAGATTTAATTCTTTTATCTCCTTTTCAAGAGCTATGTTCAAAAGAATTATTCTATCATTTTCAGTGCGTGCACAAGAAATAGTACCACTAAGATGACGAATCATTTCAGTGTCAGTGAACTTTACCTCTGACATGTATGCAGATGAAGTGCTTGCCTCTTTAGCCACTAAAGCAAGGTTCCCAATCTCACCTGCTTCTTCATCACTGTCAGTGTCATCCCAACTCTTTCCTTCAGCAACATAGGCTTTCCCAATCTTGTTCTTCTTGCTAGAATCAAATGTGTTTCTTGTCACTTGCTTTGGCTTTCTGCATTCAGTAGCAAAGTGACCCAACTCATTGCAATTGTAGCATCTGATTGTGCTCCTATCCACAGTTCCAGTTTTGTAGCCACCCCTTGTGCTACTTGAAGAGGAAGATCCACCTCTCTGAAATCTGGGCCTGAACTTAAGATTGGGATTCCTTTTGAATCTGAACTTCCCAAACTTCCTGACTATCAAAGCCAAATCGCCATCCTCCAGCTGATCAAGTTCCTCTAAAGAATAGAAGTCACCACCAGATTGATCAATGGATGTTAATCCATATTCAGCATCAATAACATTCATGCTAGAACTGGAACTAGAAGGTTGAACAGCCTTCACTTCCAGTTTCTGTGGGACTTCAGCAGCCAATGCAGTAGAAGTACTAACTATCTTCCCAGTTCCATATAACTCATCCTGTTGAATCTGCTCCAGCTCATAGGTCTTCAGAACACCATACAGTCTTTCCAAAGCAATCTCTCCCAGATCTCTTGCTTCTCTAATGGCAGATATTCTGTGCTCCAAATGACGTGGAAGTGTAAGTAGGAACTTCTTGTTAATTTCCTTGATAGTGTAGCGCTTCCCATTGAGATTCAGATTATTGATTAATTTGTTGTATCTCTCAAAAACCTCAGAGATACCTTCACCAGGGTTTGATCTGAAATGCTCATATTGAGAGGTGAGAATTTCCAGCTTATTCTCTCTAACTTCCTCTGTCCCTTCATTGATTATCTCTATAGTGTCCCAAATGTGTTTGGCAGTATCACAGTTTAGGACATGATTATGCATGACAAGATCAAGACAATCAACCAGTATTAATTGTAGACAGGCATCCAAGGTAACATCCTCTTTTTCATCAGGAGTGTAGTCCTTGGGATCCTTAGGGTACATCCTAGCAGCCCTAGTAACAACATCATTCTCTATTAGCTCTCCCTTAATAATAATAGGGAGTCTTGGTCCATTCTACAGCACATCAAAATATTTAACATTAGCAACTTTAAGAAATAGGAGCATTTTCTTCTTCCACATAGGATAATGCTCCTTGCTGAACATGGGGATTTTGACTGTACCCACTTTCTGTGTAGTAGACATCTTTTGAGATTTTTAGGAATAATAAAAATTTCAGAGTTTAAGAAAAAAAAATCTCAAAACAATTGGATCTTTGATTTGTATATCAATCAAAAGGCTCTGATACCAATTGTTAGGTCCTGATAAGTTTGTAGAAGGGGGGTTGAATACAAACTATACCGTTTTATCGAATTGGTTCTGTTTAGAATCAAACAATTTAAGAACAAATTATGGCGGAATTAAATGAAACAGAATTCAAGTTAAATATAACTTATATTAAACTTGAAAGGTGTTACAAATGAAGTACTGATTACAAGATTGAATCTCAAACTAATTAAAACAAATCTAGAATAAATTTGACATGAATTTATCTATTTTTGTAATAAAAAGATATAACAATATTTGATAATTTGAGATACGTTCTAGGGATAAAAATCCGCTAGATAGTCAAAGCAGTACAAGTAAATGAATTCTAGTGGTTTAGATTTAATACAATGATTTTTAGAATTAATCCACTTAAGAAATGAATCGGTAGAGTTCTTCACAGAAGCTTTTCTTTGAATGTAATGTTCTTGATTATTTCTTCTGTCTTGATCAGATCTTCTTATATAAAGTTAATCACCTTTTTTATTAACCACTTGAAAAAACCTGCACGTTTCTGCTTTTCATTCCACTAGGAATGACTATCAAAATAGTCTTGGAATGAGTATCTTAAAAGCCTGGAATGACTATCAAAAGAACTGGAATGACTATGAGAATTTACATAAATTAAATCAGAATTTCTAGAAATGTACTAGGATGACTATCGGGATGACTATCCGTGGATAGTCATTCCAGTACATTTTTAATATAAATAAACTTGGAATGACTATCGGATGACTATCCTGGATAGTCATTCCAGTTCATTTTATTTAAGAAATTCTAAATTAATTCTATTTCTAATTTAAATTAATTTTGATAATTAATTTATTTCATAAATTAAATTCTGATGAATTTAATTTATTCAATAAATTAATTACTTAATTTATTCAATAAATTAATTACTTAATTTATTTGTTAAATTAATTCAGAAGAATTAATTTAATAAATAAATTAATAACTAATTTAAAAGAGAATGTAAATTTTTATAACATAGTAAAACCAGTCCTTGAACCACTTGAACTAGATAAAGAAAATCCACTGGATGTAGTTGTCACTTGATGCACGGTCTCGTTCATAACTGAAATGTCTGTTCTTGATCTTGACTTTAAGCTGTGGTCCATTGTCTGTTTTTGACTGTTGATCAACCTTTGTAACCTGTACATTTGCTGTCACAAATCTGAAACCTCTGTCACTTTAATAAATCCACTTCATTGAATACTTCACTGAGGCTTGAACAAATAATTGAACTTCTTTCAATGTACTCCCTCCGTCCCAGTCATTTCTATACACTTTCCATTTTGGGATGTCCCACTCATTTCTATACATTCCAAAAATTGTAACTTTTAATAATATAAAACACTATTACACCCACTACTTTCTCCACTATCTCTATTCTATAATAATATAAAACACTATTACACCCACTATTTTTCTCCACTATCTCAAATCTATTATTAAATATTGATAGGTCCCACCACTTTACCCATTTTTCATCTAATTTTACTTATTTTTTATACATTTTCTTGGTCTCCGTGTCCAAACCAAACGTATAGAACCTACTGGGACGGAGGGAGTAGTATTTATTCAAATCTGTAGGATGACTTTAATCTGTATTTTTCTAACAGATATGATCTTCTGAGATTTCTATGACTGTGACAATTGAATTATTACTTACTTATTACAAACTTGTTTAAATTGAGTTGAATCCTCGATGTAAATAAATAGGTTAAAACATATGCTTTTCAATTGTTGTTTTAAAAAATAATAGAGAAGAATCATATTTAATAAAGTAAGGGTTGATCATTTTATAGGATTGAATTTATATGTTTGAGTTTTATTTTTTTATACATGTCATGTAATATTGTACCATACAAGATTGTGGTTCGGGTTCTGTATTTTATATTAACGGGTTATGAAATTATTGAGCAAACATGGCATATATACTGTGAATTTATGTTGTCTATATTGTGTTTTGTATTTTGTTTTGAGGAAATGTTTTGTATTTTAATTTTACAAAACTTACAGAATTATTGAAGATAGAGAACATAATTATTGAGGATAGAGAACATGTATACTGTAATTACCAAACATGGGTTATAAAACATGTAAAAAATATGAAGATATGTATAGGACAGTAGTTACAGAACCTGAAACTATGTAATTGCATGAAGATATTATTTTTCTATATTATAATATCAAATTAAATCACATTTATGAAGATCAAAAAAATTCAACAGCTGCTAAAAAGTTACCCAAAATAAAAGGTCATGGATGAGTAAACGTAACGCATAAGCCCTTTAGTCTGATCTTTCTTTTTTCTTTTCTATTTGCCGTTTTATTTCATCATTTTTTGAGACGTATCACTCTCACAATGGTATACCGTACTAAAATTTATAAAATGTTTCATGTAAAGAAATTTGCGAATTATTTTCTTTTTGAATCACATTTCATCCGTAAAAATGAACATAATTTTTTTTTGAGCTCAATTGTCACCGAACAATATTGTAAATTTATTATCCACATAGGAATCGCTTATGAATTAAGAGCCTGCGAGAGAAAAATCGTTATCATAACATAAAATACGAACAGTTGAAAACAGCGACAACAAGAAACAACTGAGTTGTCGTTAAAATGCAATTCTATTAATTTTACTGATAACAAGCTTTTTGTAATACAGGTCCACGTTCGGGGGTCCCGAATGCAAGCCCAATTATTGCAATCAGTTTGATTTATTATCCATCTCTTTTGCCGTTGACCTTTTTCCTTATTACTAACTTTCTACCCTGGGAAAAGTGGATTCTTTTCCCTTCATTTAAATCTCCCAGATACATTAATCTGTTCAAATTTCAAATAATATAAATTCTTGAAAAACATTGAGGACATGTTTTCAAGGGTACTGGGCACATTTTACCAAGTTGTAGGCTTTAATATTTACTAGAGTTGGGCTTCGGCCCGAAATCTAACATAAAAAGCCCAGTACTTTTATTTTTATTTCCATTTTCATATGTTTTTTACATTCGAATCAAATCTCCTTTTCATGATATACTTACATTAAACAAGATGGTATACTATTTAAACTTGATATTATTTATACATTAAACAAATTATTTTTTTGTCGTAGGACTAGGAGAAAGATACATACCAACACACGGAGACAAAATTGAAGTACACGACAGCTAGCTTAATTAGAGGATTATCTTTGTCTTATGGTTTTTTGCTGTCTTCCGCAGCTAGCTTAACTAAGGTTTAGCTCTTCAAATTAAGTTTAATCCGGTGCTTAGTAATAATTATGCTGAGAGGTCCTCGAGTAGAACAACGAATAAATGGATATCCTAAATACCTTTCTATCATTGTCTATTGATCCGGCCGTCAATTTCCTAGTTTAAAACGTCCCCAAACACAATTTTAACATTAAATCATTATCATTAACATGTCATTGGTGTGTGTATATATATGCATTAAACTTGTACCTTGCTAGATCATATTACACAATTACGAAGATTAATTAAGCTATCTAGTTGGCAATGGCTTCGAATAATCTTGCTGTTCTTACTGCACTTGACACAGCGAAAACACAATGGTACCATGTGATGGCCATTGTTATAGCTGGAATGGGTTTTTTTACGGATGCTTACGATCTTTTTTGCATCTCCACCGTGTCTAAATTATTAGGCCGGCTTTATTTCTATGATCCGACTACTGGAAAGCCTGGAAAACTCCCTCACTCTACCAACAACCTTGTCACCGGTGTTGCCCTTATTGGAACCCTAAGTGGCCAGCTCTTTTTCGGATGGCTAGGCGACAAACTTGGTCGGAAAAAAGTCTATGGAGTAACGCTTATTCTCATGGTTGTTTGTGCTCTTTGTTCTGGCCTTTCATTTGGCTATAGTACCAGAGCTGTTATTGGAACTTTATGTTTCTTTAGGTTTTGGCTAGGGTTTGGCATTGGAGGTGATTATCCTCTTTCCGCTACTATTATGTCAGAGTATGCTAACAAGAAAACACGTGGAGCCTTCATTGCTGCTGTGTTTGCCATGCAAGGGGTGGGGATTATATTTGCTGGACTCGTTTCCATGATTGTTTCGAAGATATTCCTTGATTTTGATGAATCTCTTCCTTTCAATGTCAATCCAGTTCTCTCCACGCAACCCCAGGCAGATTATGTTTGGAGAATTGTACTTATGATGGGTGCTGTCCCGGCAGGTCTGACATACTATTGGAGGATGAAGATGCCCGAAACGGGTAGGTACACTGCCATTATCCAAGGAAATGCTAAGCAGGCAGCAGCGGATATGGGACGGGTTTTGGAGATTGATATCCAAGCTGAGCCTGATAAATTGTCGGACTACAAGGCAGCCAATAGTTATTCATTGTTTTCTAGAGAGTTCTTGCAAAGACATGGCTTGCATTTGCTAGGAACAACTACAACATGGTTTTTGCTAGACATTGCATTTTATAGCCAAAACTTAACTCAAAAGGACATATTTCCAGTTATGGGCCTCACACGGAAGGACATTAATGTTAGTGCACTTCAGGAGATGTTTGAAACTTCAAGAGCCATGTTCATAATTGCAATGCTTGGAACATTCCCTGGCTATTGGTTCACCGTATTTTTCATCGAGAGGATTGGCAGATTCTTCATCCAATTAATGGGATTTATAATGATGACAATCTTCATGTTTATCATTGGAGTGAAATATGAGTACCTCAAAACCGAACAGCACAAATGGACTTTCGCAACCCTATATGGCCTCACCTTTTTCTTTGCTAATTTCGGGCCAAACAGCACGACTTTCGTTCTGCCAGCAGAGCTGTTTCCAACCCGGCTGAGGTCCACTTGTCATGCCTTAAGTGCTGCATCAGGAAAGGCAGGTGCAATATTTAGTGCATTTGTGGTGCAGAGTTACACTTTAGATGGCGAAACTTCGAAAATTAAAAAGGCCATGTACTTCATGGCCTTCACAAACTTATTAGGGGTTTTCTTCACCTTCTTCGTGTCTGAGACAAAAGGAAGGTCGCTTGAGGAGATCTCCGGTGAGGATGAGAATATGGGCGGAGAGAAATCACCAGACAACAATGTGAAGGAATCCATATAGCTTGATGCATGCATGAAGACGGACAGAGAGTGACATTTATAAAAACTACAAAGTGATAGATATTATGTAAGGGAAATAAATAAATAGGTGAAGGACCATACATGGTTTTTTCCTAGAGAGGTTGTTGTGTGTGTCTATGTATAATGCGTATTTGATGCTTATTTCTTGTCTCGAATAAATAAGAACCAATTATGTAATTATATTATTTTCATGATTTGGAGAAGTGATATGAAGTTTTATATATGTAGAGATGCACGTTAACTTTTATGTACGTGTAACCTCTGTTTCATAAGCAGCTGGCAATATAGATCGATGTGACGGTGGATCATGAGCGTTCTGATAACTCCAAAATTGCCTAGCATTTTCCTCATCTATCACTTGTTGACGTGAATACTACAAAATTCCATTGTATATCTTTTCACGTTTACGATTAACGTGATTCATTAAAAAATGAAAATAAAATATGGTCATTAATTTGCAAATTAAAAAATTTAGTCACTTTAACTATTGGTGTAAAATATGATCAACACTATAATTTACTCAATATTGAATATATGAGGAAGGACAAACTACATAGAGTAACCAATCACATTCATCTCTATCGTCTCTCTCTCAAACCCTTCTTCTTCCCTGCCCCAAAATCATCATTCCCCACCCTTTCTCAATCCTTACTCTCCCTCTTTTTCCAAATCTTTCTTCACTGACTTTGATTCTCTCCTTATTTCTTTGGATAAGGACGATTCTCCTCTTTCTAAGGGTAATACAATTCTGGATTCGGGCTCCTTTAGGGATCTTGCAGTTCAAGCGGATGGCTTTGGTGCGGTGGGCTCAGTCCATTTAGGTATTGAGGAGCAGAGGTTGAAACTTGAATGGAAGGTGCGTAGAGGCTACCATCTTGTTTCACTTCTATTGCCATTGACGGAGATGTTAGGATCGCTTCCACTATAGATCAGCGCTAATCAAACACAATAACAAATACGAAAGTAAAGAACACAACAATTTAACGTGGAAACCCCTCAAGGGAGGGTAAAACCACAAATCCACTATGAATGTATGACAAGATTGGAGTCGCTCCCTCACTCAACGCTCTTGAATACAATCACCTCAACTTGATTACAAAAGCTCTCTCTTGTGTATCGCACACAACTCTCTAACTTTTCCAATACTTCAAAACCCCTACAAATATTTATATCTATAGGCACCACAAATATTCTAATCCTAATATATCTCAATTCTATTTGTGACAATTAACATCTTTTCTTATCTTGGATAGAAATCTTCCACAATTCTTATCTCTACCAGAATAAGACTTTCCTCAATTATCACAAATTAGAATACTGCTCATAATAGGATTCTTAACTTATTTAGGAATTCGGGGTGGACCCCAACAAATCCTCCCACGGCTCGAATTCCCTAATACCTCAACCGATTCCGAGAATTTCACATTTTTCTCGGTCTTCATTGTTGTTGCTTCACCATCTAAACAATAGATGTTCTTCTTATGCATCATCCCTTGTAGAATCAAGTTTCTTCCTTTATACACCTTGCAACTTCGCCCTCGTCCAACGAATCTGTACCCACGTGATGCCAACACACTCAAAGATAACACATTCTTTGATGCATCTGGTACATATCTCACATTGAGAGCTTTCTTGATCGTACCATCATGGAGTTTAAGACAAACAGTTCCAACTCCTTGAACCTTCATCTTCTCATCATTCCCCACAACGATATTACCAAGACTTTTATCAGTGCATAAGGTCTCAAACATCGCTCGATCCCTACATATATGCATAGAAGCAGCAGAGTCCATCACCCATTCTGATTTATTCTTCACCGAACCAGGAATGGTATCCTCACTCACCATCAAAAACTCTCCCTCATCGATCACAAGTGTAGAGTCCGCATCATCAACTTTGTTCTTTCCCTTCATCTGCTTTAAGGACTTCACATCTTCTTTAAAGCTTGGACAGAACATCTGCATATGACCCGTTTCACCACAATAATAGCACTCAACAGTGCTCATATCCCTCTTACTCGGCCGAGATTTACTTCTTCCTTGCAGGTCATTGCGGTTGCGACTCCTTCTTTCAGCACTTTCGAAAGCTAAAACTGCCCCACTTTGAGAAACAACATCCTTTGTCATCCTCTCATTATCTCTTAACGCCTTTAACACATCATCAAGCGTAAGAGTTGTCCTCCCTACTAAAAGTGTTTGCTTAAAATACTTGAAGGACTTCGGCAACGATGACAACAGCAACAGAGCTTGTTCCTCGTCTTTCATCGGCTCATCAACATTAGCCAGATGACATACTAGCTGATTAACACAACTAATGTGATCATGGAGACTACTTTCTTCATCCAGTTTTAAAGAGTACAACTCCATCTTCAAATTAAGTCTGTTGGTCAAGGACTTCGAAGCGTATATGCTTGCTAACTTGTCCCATATCTCCTTCGATGTCGACTCCTTCAACACGTTATATCTCACATCGGGTGCAAGTGCCAGCCTTATTGTACTCGCCGCTCTCTTCTGGATCTTCACCCAATCTGCATCACTCATCTCTTTTGGCTTCGCCTTCTCCAAGGCATCATCAAGTCCTTGTTGAATTAACACACCCTTGACGGTTAATTGCCACATAGTGAAATCCGTCTTCCCATCATACTTGAGTGCATCAATCCTCAATGACTTTAGATCTTCCATCAAGCCAAGAAAAGATCAACTCACG
Organism: Heracleum sosnowskyi; assembly: GCA_030848705.1. NCBI lineage: Eukaryota > Viridiplantae > Streptophyta > Magnoliopsida > Apiales > Apiaceae > Heracleum > Heracleum sosnowskyi. The sequence continues at coordinate 21,155,732 of CM061237.1, forward strand.
ACCAACTATCCACGCGCAAACAGTCAACTTCGAACACCAGAAATCACACCCTCCCGAACCCAAAATCCGATCTCCACCGTTCAGATTTTAGATATTGATGTAACGAATCTACTTTCCGAAAATCAGGACGATCCGACCACGGATGACCTCCCAATAGTCATTTCTTCAACAGCTGCGCAGACCAGAAAATTCCAGCGAATTTTCGTAATTACTTCGTGATTGCCTCCTCTTTAACGCCGGATCTACTTCTCGAACCCAAGCTCTGATACCAGTTTGTTAGGATCGCTTCCACTATAGATCAGCGCTAATCAAACACAATAACAAACACGAAAGTAAAGAACACAACAATTAACGTGGAAATCCCTCAAGGGAGGGTAAAACCACAAATCCACTATGAATGTATTACAAGATTGGAGTCGCTCCCTCACTCAACGCTCTTGAATACAATCACCTCACCTTGATTACAAAAGTTCTCTCTTGTGTATCGCACACAACTCTCTAACTTTTGCAATACTTCAAAACCCCTACAAATATTTATATTTATAGGCACCACAAATATTCTAATCCTAATATATCTCAATTCTATTTGTGACAATTACCATCTTTTCTTATCTTGGATAGAAATCTTCCACAATTCTTATCTCTACCAAAATAAGACTTTGCTCAATTATCACAAATTAGAATACTGCTCATAATAGGATTCTTAACTTATTTAGGAATTCGGGGTGGACCCCAACAGGAGAGACTAAATCAGGTAATTTTTCTTTCAAGTTTTCTCTTTCGGATGTTATGGATTGTCCATCGAGTGTTCTTGCCAATGATGGGGTTTACAAGGGTTGTTACTTGTGTTCTTGCTCTCAAAGTGTTTGTTGTTTGGTTTGTGTGACTGAATTGTTCTTGCTCTCAAAGTGTTTGTTATTTGGCTCGTGTGACCAAATTATTTTCATAGTGCTTGGTTTAGAATTGGATGTGATTTTTGGTAGTGGTTTTTCGAGACTTAAAAGAGGCAAAACTTTATAGTGGCGAAACATCTCGGTTTCTAAAGGAGTGGATGTTGCGAAGGGTATTTATACCTCTGTGAAAAATAATGGCGCTAGCACTAGGATGTTTCATCTTATGACTTGCCATCATTTAACTTAGTGACATTGGAATTGGGCTTGGATTTATATGCACACTTGTGGCAAATAGATGATAATTCATGGGACAATATTTGTGCTTCTAATGACAATGGCTTGCATGTAATGTTTCTCACTTCACTGAAAACAAAAGAGGGCGTTATTCTTGATCAGTTGAGAAAAACGGATTTAGAGTGTTGGGCTCTAAATTGTGGAATTAGAATTGATATTTCTTTTGTCTTTGTTTGTGAAATTAATGGTGTTGTTACATTGTGGGATGTTGGCCTAATGGAACAAGTTCAAAGGGTGCCAGAGTTTGAAAGAATTCTTGCTGATGCAAGTGAGAGTCCTTTTGGTAGTGTGGATGTTGAGAAGAGAGTACTACCTGATTGCGAATATGGGGTTGTAGCAACAATGACACGAAGTTGGAAAAATGTTGAGCATAAAAAAGATGTCCAGAAAGGTCATCTTTGCATAACATCTTGCTCCAATAACAGGACAGTGACATCTCAATTCTAGGAAAAGTACAGTACTCGCAGAAGTGGCAATACATGAGGCAATGGGGCAGAAGGCTCGGGATCAACATGTTGTTGGTGATGACGGTGATAATGTTACCTGTGGAGCTGCTGGAAGGGATGTCCATATTAGTGCTTGTGTTACGTAGGACGCGACTTCAGGTCCAGTGATTTGCTATTTTACACTTGTCTGTTTGTGAACTAAGCTAAACTAAGCTAGCCTATTTGTAGGTTTACATTTGTGATCTTTGCTTGCAATTCCTGTTTGGAAGCGTGAACTATCTCCCTCGTGAAGATCGGGTTCCCATCATGGATTCCCATTTATTATTTATATAAAATTAGATGCATTTCAAAAAAAAAGAAAAATTAAATTAAATTTTCAATAAACTACAAATGTCAATTGAGTTGCTTTTCATCGGTGGTGAGTAATCATATTTTGAAATTAGTTTGTTTTAATCACTTTTGTTTAGTCGTATATTAATCACTATATATGTTTTGGTCGAATCGGTTTGAAAGTAAATGACTTTTTTGTAATCCCTTTTTTCCCATGAATATATATATATGAAAAATAATTGCCACTGAACTTGCATCATGATGCATGTACATTGTTTACTACATTTATCTTTGCATGTAATTCTTGTAATGTAGGTACACTATCACACTATTTTTCATTACAAGCCATGTTTTACATGGTGTCTATGTGACCGATGTTTTTATTGAAACCGTGGTTTGGTGATTGTTTAACATTTAATTAAACAAATATCGTATTAGTACATTTTCAAACATATGATGTTTGTCAGAAATTAAAATATATTTATCTTGCACAACAAATATATGTTTTTATTAAATTAAAACTTAGTAGATGATGGATTTTCACATGTGACGTTTTTATCATTGTTGCTAATTGTAAGTTTATGGTCTAATGAGGGAGAAGATTTCAATTTTTTCCTCTCATGTTTCCAGTTTGTACTAGATTTACATGTATCTTGTATGTTAGGTGAACTTCTCACTATAGACTTTCTTGCTCGATCATAAAGTTCTTACATGTTATGAAAGTTTAATAGTGGTAATTATTAGTTACATTTTCTTTTTCTCTCTCTTCAGACCAGCTCATTATTTTCATCTATCTCTCTATTTTTATCTCTTTTTCTATTTTTGTAACTTAGTACTCTTGTAAATTTGTTCTACAAGTACTATGTAACAATTTTAATGATGAAATAAAGATTTGTTAGATTCAATTGCAGAGTTAGATTTGTAACATGGTATCACAATATGTAATATTTCAATTCTGCACAATCTCTTGTTTGCTTACGTTAAGATCAAAGCAATTTTCATCTTAATTTTGTGGTGCAAATATTTTTTCTCCCATTCTTTTACCATTTTGCTGTTGAATTTGCAAGTAGTTAGCATACTTCATCTTCAATTGTTGCATATTGTTATGTTTCATGTATGTTTGCGTAGTTTTTGTTGAATTTGAGCATGTTATATTTCATCGGTCACCTAAACATTTCACACAAACATTTCATCGATATCTGTGCCACCATCCGGTGTATTTTCAGTTTTATCTTTTTTACTTAGGACTTTTTATTATAAAAATATTGAAAATGTTCTTTTAATTTGTTGCTATTAATATTTTAGAATAACTTTATTATGTTAATTATTTTGTAATAATTCAGTTATTCAAAATTGTTATTTTCTACAAAAAAGTTTTTTAATGGTTTAGTCAATCTGTATTAATAATTTTGATGTAATACTTTATTCTTCTATATTGATTTTATTTTTTTTTGGAAATATTTTAATATTTATCAAATATAAATAATTCATTTATCTCGTGTACTCGTGCTCTCTATAAAATATTGCCTTCAATCAATTTAATTACTTTTAAAATTAAATAATTATTCAATCTTGAATTTTGTAAAAATTAAAATTTATTTATTAATAGTCTAAGCGTAACACCTTTTGTAGCCACTGTCATGTCATGTTCTGCAGTGTGTAACACCTTTTGTAGCCAGAGTAACATACGTTTATCGCTAAGGAGTAACATATGTTTATGGCTAACGTAATTCTACAATTACGATCCGGTGATAGGTCTAAAATTGCATAGCTATTGTAGTAGGCCATCTATGGCGTAGTGTGTGATTTGAGTAAAAATATCTACGTGTGCATCGAATTCATTTGCTACTTTAAAGCATAATGTAACATAAGATGTAACACAAATAACTACAACTCAACAAAGGACAAGACATACAATAATATTAACAGAAGCACAGGAATCCAGAAGTAAAGAAGAAAAGGTAAACTCAAAAAATCAAAATATGGTATGTATTCCAGAAGTCCGTAAACAGGTCACGGAAAGAAGTTCATTAATATGTTCAAGCCTCAGTGACAAATAAAGAAACAAGACTTTCAAGACTAAAGAAGTATTTGAATGATTAAGAGTTAGTACCATAGGATTCCAGTGATTTAATTGAAGCAACCAGAACGACAAAGGACTTATCAACAGCATTGAATTGAAGACATGGAAGTATTGATCGAGTGTTAGTCATCTGTGAATCAGACCAGTTGCACTAGTTGTCAGCACCTAAAAGATCAAGATGTTTATCGTCTAGGAAGAAGTTGATTTAAGTCTAAATCTGAAACATCCTGAAAGTGAAAAGAATATTACAAGGTATGTTTAGATTTGAATGGAGATACAATTTGCTTGCTGAAAAAGGAAAGGATCAAACTACAGAAGAAAACATTCGATGGTTTTCTTTTAAGAAAAACCATCGAAAGTGATCAAGTGGATCTAAAGGAAAAACCATCGAAAGATAGTTTTTCATTCGATAGATTTTATTTAAAATCTATCGAAGGAAAAAGAATTTTATTCATTCGATAGTTTTTCAAATGAAGGAGCAGGTGAGTTTGTGTTGTTGTGTCAGGTTGATGGATGAATTGGACGGCCAAGATTGTTTCAATTTTGGTTCGACAGTTTTTCTAACACAAGTCTACAAATACAAGAAAGAAGGCAGTGTCTCCTTCAGTTAAGGAAAAACACAGAACATCATTTACGAAGTGAGAGTTTGAGCTTGAAATTGACAGAGAAATTTATAGCGCTTTGAATTCTATCATTGTATTGATTTTGTGTAACCTGAACTCATTGAAGCTAATCTACGGATTAGATTTGTAGCACCCCTCGCGGTTTATATTTATAAAATGATATATTCCCCGACTCGTGTTTTGATTTGGTGCATTTGATTTCGTATTAGAACTGAAAGAATTATCCGCGAACGAAATTAAATAATTTGTGAGTATCGTATTCAACCCCCCCCCCTTCTACGATACTTTGGACCTAACAATTGGTATTAGAGCTTCTTGATTGACGTACAAATTAGATCCGGTGAATGAGACCAAAATCAAACATGGCTTGAAAATTTGAAGCAAAATTTTTAACTTTCAAAATTTTTCATTTGATTGGAATTTCTTGAATTTTAAATAGTTTGAAATTTTCAGAAACCATGAGTGCTCCAAAGACAACTGCTGGTATCACTACTACAAATTTTAACTTAGGAGACGGTACTTACACAGCGCTTTTCTGTATGTGTTATGCAAGGATACTACTTACAGAGTGTTCTTTAAAAAAACGCTATGCAAGATGCTAAAAAAAAGAACCGAAAATATATGAAAAATAAAAAAAATTACTAACATAGCGTTTTTCAGCGGAGCTCTATACAAGTTACATGTTACATATCATTTATACATGTGCTATGCAAGTAACCGTTTTTTAAGTATTTTTTATTTTTTATTTTAATAGTACTAAAGCTGTCTTTGAAACGCTATTTTAGTAAACATGTCCTAATTTTTATTTTCTTTAATTAGTAAAGTAAAATCATGTTTCTTTTCCATCAGTTCAGCCGTTCAACTCACAAAATCGACTATCACCACCAAATTCATCGTACAAATTTCTCTCCATCTCTGTATTCTGGTAATCTCTGGGGTTCAAATTCGCAACAATTTCACATAATCTATGGGCATTTTCTGGTTTTTATTAGGGGTTATTGGAGGCAATCTAAAGGGTGTGTCGAGCAACAAAAGCCATACGAAGAATCTGCCTTCAAATTGAATATGTTTCAATTCAATTTGTAAGTATACGATTTGTGAATATAACTTGCTGGGTTTTTAATGTTAGGGTTCATCTTCATCTGAATTGGGTTATATTAATCAAAAGTTGACCTTGTATCCGCTCTTGTTTCTAAAATCATAAGGTATATCAATTGGATACTAATACTTGCTTGGAATTTGAGTAATTACTATATGAGTAATTTGGATATATTTGATTAGTTCATTGGGTTCTTAATGTGTTCATTTTTAAATTTTAGGATTTTTGATTGGTACTCACTTGATGGGTTTGATTCCTGAGGACAAATTTAGTTAATTCACAAATTAAGGTAAGTCACACTTGTTTAGTACTTAATTTTCTTTTATGCCCTGTTTTGCAGAATTCTAGGTTGAGGTTTATCTCTTGTGTTTATGACTTGTTTTGGAGCACATGTTTTGTGTTTATGTATGATGTTATCTACACTTCTTTTTAGATTTTGGAGCACATGTTTTGGAGCACATGTTTTGTGTTTCTGTATGATGTTCTCGATTTGAAGGTTATGTGATTTTAGGAGTCGAGCTCTCTTCCTTCGATTGGGTTTGGTTCAAGGTAATTGAAAATTTTCATCTTATCTCATATAGTAAATTTTAAATTCAAAAAAGGTATTTCTATTTATTGATTTTGAATTTTGTAGCTGCTGATAATTACGACATATTATCTTGGGTTCAAATTTTGAATTTTAGATTTAGATGTATTCGGAAGCCGCCCACTTTGACCGAGCAACTTGAACTTCTGTACATTGTGGGAATTCTGCACATTTAGGATTCTGTACATTGCGGGGATTCTCTGTGTTTTGAACTTTTTTGATTTTGTACATATGCAGACATATGCTCAGAGCATAATTCTGGGGCTAAACTTGAAAATAAGTAAAAGCCAATGGCCAAACCACAAGTTTCTCTTCTGTCCAAGGTTAATCAACCTGCGTCTTCAAGATTCATTTTAGAAGGGTTAGAGAGGACAAACCATCCCGGGCCTGGTTTTCCAGGCCTGAAAAAGAGGGGCCAGCCTCATGCGAATCATTCTTGGATAAGAATTGATCAAAATGGGGACTCTACAGTTTTGGAACTGGACAAGGCTACTGTAATGAGGCGATGCTCCCTACCCGCAAGAGATCTGCGCCAGTGGAACCCAGAAGTTGCAAAGAGCTTTGAGTTGTATGAGTTCAAGCAGGCATGGAAGTTTGACAGACTCAGCCAGTGGTGGCGAAAACATTGATCAACTTGAGATGTTGCTTGAAGCATATTTTGTGTTCAGTGATAACACTCTAAACAAGTTGTTATCGGTAAGAAATAATATTTAAGGATTGATATACCATTCTATTTTTGTCGCAGATACATAATTGAAACACCATCTATCATTTTTGCGAGGTACGTACAAAGTTTAAAATTACTACTTATTTAATTTTTTTTTGTTTGGCAGGTTCATTTTTGGCTAGTTTAAAGTTTAACTTTTTTCTGGTATCTGGCTAGTTTATTTTAGGTTGTGTCATTGTCATTCAAGTTAGGATGAGTATTCTAGTCAAACTGGTAAAGGTATTTTGTTAACTATTTAACAATGTGAAATTCGTTCATGCCTTTTTTATTTTATTTACAGAAATTCGAGATCCTCTGTCTAGCATTTGGACATTGAATAAAGTGTTACCAGTTCAAGTTATCAGGAGCCAGGGCAGGTGGTAGAGGGGGGAAAGTTTTTGGAAGAAGGATGTGCTCGGAGAAATTATGAACAGCAGGCAGGAAGTGTCATCTCAAGTAGTGAACATGCTTAATTTTCTAGTGAACTTGTCAAGTTTATTAATTTTGTGGGTGCAATAGTATTGAAGCTTCTGTTTATTGAATATTCTATTTTAAATCCTTTTATCATTTATGAGAATCAATCTTTATGGATGATTTATGTAATTGTGGATCTATTTATTCAATGAAAGTTGAAATTTTTGATTCGTTTCAATTATATACGGTGCATTTTATTTATTTTTATTGTAATATATGACAATTTTAAGAATTTTTTGGTCAAAATAAAATCCAGAAAAAATATTAAATTAAAAATACATAGAAGATGCTACTTGGAAAGCACTTTTGTAAATGCTATGCAAGCAAATACTCTACTTAGATATTGCCTACTTGGATAGCGTTTCAAAAAGTGTTATCGAAGTATTGTACTTGCATAGCGCAATAAAAAGCGCTATGTAAGTGCATAGGTACTTGCATAACGGCCACTTGCATAGCGCTTAAAAGCGCTATGCAAGTTCTAAAAAAAACGCTATACAAGTACAAATTTGTAGTAGTGTATTAAAGTTCCCCCCTTCACTAGAGATGATTTCGGTTTGTGGAAGATGAAGATGCTGTTATTTATCAAGGCATCTAATCCGTTGTATATTGGCATATTAGAGAACGAACCGTATGTACCAATGAAATCAGTAGGTGAAACCACAACACCTGAAGGTACTAGAGTTCCTCAAAGTCATATCCCAAAGGAACTGTTTGAGTACACAGATACAGATAAGGAACTGATTCGATTGGATACAGGTTTGATGTTGATGTTGACAGACTCCGCAAACAAGGAAATGAGCTATCAGTTAATGAACTGTGTGAGCGGGAAAAAATGTGGGATATCATAAATTTAATAATGGAAGGAACTGAAGACGTGCATGAAAACAGATTGGACATCCCGACTTCTCAATATGAATCATTTAGGTCACTTCCTGGAGAAAGTATAACTCATGTCTTTGAGAAGTATACTAAGCTGCTGAATGAATTAACCATGAAAGGGAAGACCTATCCTCTGAGAGAGACAAACAGGAAGTTCATGATGACACTGCCCCATCATGTAGAACATAAGTCCTCATCCATAAGGGAAAGAATTGACTTTACTAAGATACCATTGGAAATGATTTATGGCAAGCTTAAGACTTATGAGATGGAGCCAGAACAAAGAGTGATAATCTACGGACCAGTGACAGTGGACAACAAGAACTCTGTACTCGCAAGATCAGCTGCACTTGTAGTGGATGAACCAACAACTTCTGATATTCAGGTTCAAACCCCTAGAGCTGGAAATGAGGTGATTATAGAAGCTGAAATGGATTCTTTAAACCTGGGTGTTGATGAAAGTGATTACTACACCCTAGAAGATCTTGAGCAAATGGAAGACAAAACCATGGCGTACTTAGCTGCAAAGTTTAGCCACATTCGTTTCAAGAGAAACCCTAAGTACAAGTTCAAGGGCTCAACAAACAGATTTCAGAAGAGCAAGTATTCACCAGGCACTGGCTTTAAGGGAGGCTACAAGACTGACATGATTGATAGAAGCAAATCAAGATGCTACAACTGTAATGAGTTAGGGCATTTCGCCACTGAATGCTGGAAGCCTCGTCAAACAAGAGACAAGAAAGATGTCTATGACAAGAAAAATTCTTATGAGGATTTGAAGAAAGAAAATGCCAAGTTGAAACAGCAACTGGAAGCCTTATCTGGAAAGCAGAAAGGAAAAGCTTATATTGCAGAGGGTAAAAGTTGGGATGATACTGATTTGGATGAAGAGGAAGAGTATGTAAATCTTGCTCTAATGGCTGACTCTTCAAAGGAATCACCACAATCATCTTAGGTACCTATCTTAACACCAATTGACATGTCTAATTCTGAGTACAAGAAAACTGTTCAAGATCTTAGTGTAGAATTGTTTAATGTACACACAAGCATGCTAGCATCAGAAATGGAAAATTCTAAATTAGTTCTTAAGATTAAAAATCTAGAATCTAAGAATGAAGAACTAATGCTTGTAGCTATCACATTAGAAGATCTAAGACAGATGAATGAGTACTTAGAGAACAAAGTCAAGTGTAATGATGAGATAGAGACTATCCTCAGGAAGCTGATTTCAGACCTAGATTTGAAACTGAATGCATATAAGAACTCCGCCCTAATTGCTAAGGAAATAATTGATACTCAGACCTTAGGGAATAAAACTGCCATAGGATTTGACTACAGCAAAAGAACTGGAAAGAAAATAGTGGAATTTCCTGTGACATTTTCAGCTGTCAAGAAGGATACTCCACATATTCTGAAGAATGTAGATTGTCCAGTTTTTGTTAAGCCTGTTTCAGCACCTTTTAATGAGGATGATCTAGTCATAAGACAAGAATTGCTTGAGGACGATTTACTGAAGGAAGTAAAGATAAAGACTAAGTTGCCTAGGAAGTCAGTACAAACTGAATTACCTAAAACTGATATAGGCAATAAGGTTAGCAAGGCTAAAAAGAACAGGAATGGGAAAGATAGTGTTAATCAGAATATTGTTTCATCTTCTCCCATTGCATCTAGGAAGTTGTGCACTTATTGTAATTCTACTGGACACCTTACACATGAATGTAAAAAGGTTAAAGTAGAAACTTCTGTTACTTCTGAAATGCATAACATGTGTGACATGCCTGATCTTCATGAACCATGTGGAAAGAAAGAGTGTTTACTTTGTGCATACAATATCATGTATGCTTATTTTAAGTTGATGAATGCATCTAGTAGCACTAACAGTAAAGATGATAAATCCACAGACAGTATGAAAGTCAAACAAGTTAAGGCTGACTTGAATGTTACTCCTGTTAAAGTGTCTAAACCTTCAGGACCCAAACAAGTTTGGGTAACAAAGTCCGCTTAATCAATCTGTGATTGCAGGGTAAGGTTAAAATCTCAAAGGTCGTGTGGATTCTGGATAGTGGCTGTTCTAGACATATGACAGGTGAAGAGTCCCTGCTTACGGAGGTGGTTAAGAAGACCGATCCGATTGTAACCCTTGGAGATGACAACAAAGGATTCACTACGGGATATGGTAATATGAGAATTGGGAATGTCATCATTGAAAACATCTCGCTTGTTGAAGGATTGAAGCACAATCTTCTAAGTATCAGTCAATTCTGTGATAAAGGATATAATGTAGATTTTAGAAAGGACAAGTGCTTGATCACAAATAGGAAGGATGAGAAGCTTGCTCTACTGGGAGTGAGAAAAGGAAATTTGTTTATAGCTGACTTAAGTTTTACCAGTGAAGGAGAAGTTACATGTTTCTACAGTAAGGCATCCTCAGAACAAAGTTGGCTATGGCATAAGAAGCTCTCACACTTGAACTTCAAAACTATGAACTCTTTGGTAAAGAGAGAGTTAGTGAGAGGGTTGCGCCTGATGGAATTTTATCAGGAGGGACCCTGATAAAAGATCATGAAAAGACTCCGTATGAGTTAATGGACAACAAGAAACCAACACTGAAGTACTTTCATGTGTTTGGTGCAAAGTACTTTGTACTAAAAGATGGAGAACATCTAGGCAAATTTGATGCCAAAGCAGATGAAGGCATTTTTCTGGGCTATTCTCTGGAATCTAAAGCTTACAGGGTTTATGTGATTGAAGATAAGAAGATGTTGGAAAGCCTTAATGTAACATTTGATGACACCAAAAGACCAGGCCTGCAAACTAGAGAGAACTCTGAATCCTTGGTATTTGAAAATCTATCAGGAGATCTCTCTGACATTGAAGAAGAACCTGAAGTTGTTCCTGGTAATAATAATAATGATAATGATAATGATTCCGGACCAAGTGGTGATAGTGGTGGAGATCCTCAAACTACTACAGGATCCACTGCCAAGATCGCATCTGCCAAGACAAAGGGTATGGAATAGAGATCATCCCTTTCACTTGATCATTGGTGATCCGGACACAGGAGTGAGAACTAGGCTTTTCAAAATATACATGGGTTTTATTCCTACATTCCAAGGATGAGACCCCATACCTGGTGATTGGCCACATAAAGTTGATTGAGCTGGATTCTAGATTACCTGTTAGAGCCATAAGGTCAGATAATGGTACTGAATTCAAGAATGCCATTCTAAATGACTTTTGTGCTGATAAAGGAATAACAAGACAATATTCTGCCCCTAGAACTCCTCAACAAAATGGAGTAGTGGAAAGAAAGAATCGTACATTGATTGAAGCTGCAAGGACTATGTTAAGTGAGTCCAAACTTCCAACGTACTTTTGGGCTGAAGCAGCGAATACAGCTTGTTATACTCAGAATCGAACTTTAATCAACAAGGACTTAATGAAGACTCCGTATGAGATCATGAACAACAAGAAACTAACTGTAAAGTACTTTCATGTATTTGGAGCAAAATGCTTTGTTCTTATAGATGACAATGTGAAACGTGGCAAGTTTGATGCAAAGGCACAAGAAGCTATTTTTGTTGGTTATTCCAGAAGATCTTACAGGGTCTACTTGGTAGGCAGTCACACGGTAAAGAAAAGTGTCAATGTTACTTTTGATGACACTACATTCCCTAATATCCAAACAGCAGATTCATCTGAGAAAATGAAGTTTGATAACTTGCCAGACTCAGATTCAGATGATGAAGCCCCACCTGAAGTTATTGCTGGTAATGATAATAACAATGATGATAATGATCATGGTGATGGTGGTGGAAACACTGGTAACAATGGAGATACCACCAACACTGGAGAAGAGTCATCAAGGCAATCAGGCAATAACTCAGGGGGAGCAAATGAAGGATCAACTAGTCACTCACAACATCAAAGTGAAACTCAAGGCGAATCATCAAGATCAAATCTTCCAAGACAGACTGTATGGAATAAAGCTCATCCTTTTGAGCTGATCATTGGTGATCCAGATGTTGGAGTTAAAACTAGAAGTGCAACTCAGAATGAATGTCATTTTTCAGCATTTTTATCTAAAATGGAGCCAAAGAAAACTGAGGAAGCACTGACTGATCCAGATTGGGTGATTGCTATGCAAGATGAACTCAATCAATTTGAACAACAACAAGTCTGGAAGCTGGTACCCAGGCCAAAGAACAAGAAAGTAGTTGGTACTAGATGGGTATACAGGAACAAGCTAGATGAGGATGGCATTGTTACAAGGAACAAGGCAAGACTGGTTGCACAAGGGTATTCTCAAGCTGAAGGCATTGATTATGATGAAACCTATGCACCAGTGGCTAGACTTGCGGCCATCAGGATGTTCTTAGCATTTGCTGCTTACTCCAATTTTAAAGTCTATCAAATGGATGTTAAGAGTGCATTCCTGAATGGTGAACTTGATGAAGAAGTGTATGTGGAACAGCCCCCTGGCTTTGAAAATCAGGAACTGCTGGACTTTGTGTACTTTCTCTTCAAGGCTAGCTATGGTCTCAAACAAGCCCCAAGAAAGTGGTATGACACTCTCTCTGGTTTTCTTTTAGAAAATGGTTTTGTTAGAGGTATCATAGACAAAACTCTTTTTTCAAAGAAACACAAAAGTGATATGATATTAGTCCAAGTCTATGTGGATGACATCATATTTGGGTCTACTAATGATAATCTCTGTAAGAGATTTGCTGAGCTTATGCAGAGTAAGTTTGAAATGAGTATGATGGGTGAGCTGAAGTTCTTTCTTGGATTGCAAGTAAGTCAAAGGACAAATGGTATATTTATTTGTCAATCCAAGTATCTCAAAGAACTCCTCAAGAAGTATCATATGGAGGATTCAGCATCAGCAAGGACTCCATCTTCAACAGCCATCAAACTTGGAGCTTCTGACAAATCTATCAAGGTAGATGTTACAAGCTACAGAGGTATGATTGGCTCCTTACTCTATCTTACTGCTAGTAGACCAGATATTATGTATGCTACATGCTTGTGTGCAAGGTTCCAAGCGGACCCTAGAGATGTACATCTCGTTGCTGTGAAAAGAATCTTGAGATATCTTAAGGGTACACCTAATCTAGGTATCTGGTACCCTAAAGATTCTGGTTTTAATCTTGTCGGATATACAGATTCTGATTATGCAGGTAGTGTTGTGGATAGAAAGAGTACCTCTGGGAGTTGTCAATTCCTAGGAGGTAGGTTGATTTCCTGGTATAGCAAGAAACAGCAAACAGTTTCCAATTCAACAGCAGAAGCTGAATATATTGCTGCTGGAAGCTGTTGTGCTCAGATCTTATGGATAAGGAATCAATTAAAGGACTATGGCTTTGCATTAGACAAAATTCCCATTTTTTGTGATAATACAAGTGCCATAGCAATCTCCAACAACCCTGTGCAGCACTCGAGAACGAAGCACATTGATATCAGGTATCATTTTATCAGAGAGCATGTTATGGATGGAACAGTGGAGTTACACTTTGTACCCACTGAAGAACAGACTGCAGATATTTTCACTAAATCTGTTGACGAATCCACATTTATCAGGTTAGTTGGTAAATTGGGTATGTTGAACAGTCTTAGTGATTGACAATATCTCCGGTAGGTTTGTTCTTAACTAAATCATTTTCTCTTGTTGATTTAAGTTGTTAAATATTGCCAATCCATGTTTATTGTGTAAAGCTTGTTAATTTAAATATTCTGAATAATTTATTTTCTTTAAAAATATTTTTCTCATTTTTCATGGAGAAATGTATTTTTATTGAAAATATATTTATTTAGAATCATTTAAGTTATTTTCAGATTGTAAATATCGTTGTTCTGATTTTTCTGCAGGTTTATAGTAGTTTAATGTTCTTTTATAATTTTATGCAGTAGGTTTCAGGTTTTATAGAATGTTCTGTGAATATTTTCTGATTATGCTGCTTCTTTTAGTATAACATTCGGTATGACCTTTTAGTTTGGTCATATTGGCATGCTATTCTATTTTCTGTTAATAGTTTATTTTTTAGATTTCGGCATGACCTTCTCCCAGGTCATATTAGAACTCGGTATGACCTATCTTGAAGGTCATACTGGTTTGTTATTTTTATTTATTTTTATTAGTATTATTCAGTTTTTAATTCAATTTTCTCGGTATGACCTGAAGCACTGTTGGCTATTTCTCGGTATGACCTCTTCCAAAACTCGGTATGACCTGCCTTTAGGTCATACCGGGCCCATCAGGTTTATTTCCTATAAATAGCTGATAACCTCAGGTTCTTTTCTCTCATTCCTTTCTAACTCAAGTTTTTACTTAGTTAACTTTGCTCTAGTTTGTGTTTTATTCCTAGAACAACGAACTATTGCAAATTTTTCTTGTGAATTACTTGGGATTTTTTTCTCTTCTCTGTTTAATATTATAATTAATTACTGCATTAATTTATTTTATTTACTTATTTTTTGTTTTTGTTAAAAATGGCTGCTGAGTTTGTTATTGAACGTTTTAATAATTACGTTGGCTATTGTGATCCCCTTAAGTGTTCTGCTGAACGTTTTAGGCCGTGGATTCATTTTTTAAATCAACAATCGATTGTTAGCTATGCTATCACAACTTCTATTGATTTAAATATTGAACCCCTTCGTCTATTATGTTTAACTGCTGTTGTTGCTGACGATATGCAATCTTTCACATTCACTATTTCTGATCGTCAGTACACAGTAACTAAGGAGATCTTTTGTCAAGTGCTTCATTTTCCACTTGATAATTTTGTTGAATTCCCTACTGATGACGAGTTAGTTCAATTTTTCTCTAGTATTGATTACCAAGGAAATATTGTTCTTCCTCGTCTGAATAAGGGTAATCTAGCATGTGAGTGGGATTTGTTCTTTGACTGTCTAGCTAAAGTTTTTAGTAATTGTACCAAAAACAACTTTCCAGTCATCACTTCTGTTCTACAAAACATTGCCTATGTTGCTGTTTTCAACCTGAGATTGGACATAGGAACTCTTGTGTGGGATCTCTTGATAAGGAGGATTTTCAATTACCTTAGAGATGTTGAAAATGGAAAGAAAGTTAAATGCTTTTATTCTCGTTTCCTCTCTCTAGTGTTGAATCATGTTCTTTCTGATGAACATAAAACACTTTTTCAAAACACTCCGATTCAAGTCCCCGCACACACTAATCCTCTCATATATTCAACCTTGTCCACCAGTTCCAAGTCTGGAAGGAGACCCGTAGTTCCACAATCATATCTGCGAAGGATTCTGCAACCACAGTTACCTCTACTCTTTGTTGAACATCAAGTGGTTGGATCCTCGTCAGCAGGAACTTCAATGGTGCCTCCTAACACCATGGCACTTCAGGTAATATATCCTCTCTCAACTGCTCCACCAACCCAAGGGGTTCTTAGGATTGACCAAGGGATTGTAGAACCACAATCTCTGTCCCCGGTCATAGAGCCACACACAGAGTCAAATCCATTGACCGCTCCCCTAGAACAACCAGCTACAACAAGATTGAGAGAACAAGTTGAAGTAGATATTAATGAGAGTGATCCCACAGCTCTGCCTCCACCACTAAAGAAGAGAAGAACACTCCTTGAGGCATCTGTAAGCCAGTCTGTATCCTCCCAAAAGGATATGGATTCTCAAAAGGCCAATGAACAGTTACTAGAGACATCCTCTCAACAGGATGAATCTATTGAAATTCGCCATCAGGCCATGGCATTATGTACAGAGTGAAGCACTCTCCCATTAATTACAATGGGAGCAAATACTTCTGAAACAATAGTAGAGACTCATGCACAGGACACTCTGAGAGGAGAGCACATAGGAATGCTTGCTGAAACAGTGCCTACCATTGTCACGGTAGAAGAGCCTTCACAGGCTTCAAAGGGAAAATCTGGTTCTTTGCCCCCTATAACAGAATCATTTTCTCCCCTCCCAGAGGGAACATCTCTGGCTCCCCTAAGGGATTCTTCACTCGCAGTTTTAACTGGAGAAAGTGAAGGGCAACCTGGTGAGTCCATTACTGAAGCAATTCAGTTTTCCGTCTCGGATTATTTTTTGGACTTTACCGGGGACTGGGATTCGCGAACTCCCATTGCACCACCAGTGACCTCTCTAGAAGGGGCTATGGTGATTTTTCCTGCAGGTACTTCAACTCCAAACATGGATAGACAGCTAGTGGTTAGTTCTGAGAAACAAACACAGAGCGATACACAAGCACGTGAGGTGAGTGAAACACCATCGAGAGAAATTGAGATGAGTGCACACAATGACACATACACTGCTTCATTATTGGCTCAAATAGCTGGTCTACAGAAACAACTTCAACAGACCCAAGCTGAAAAAGAAATTCTCAAAGCACAAGTGGTTGAACAGTCTTCTTCTTCCACCTCTGTCACTAATCAGCTGGGTCATATTAGAGATGAGATAGAAGGAGTGAAGGTCACAATGATCCCCAAGATGAATGATGTTCAAGAATCACAGGTGTTAATGGCTTCAAATATGTCAGAGCTGATAGTTTCAAATGCTGAGATCAGGGAGAGTGTCAAGCAGATTGCTTCCATTTCAACACAAGTGAACTCTATTCAAGAAACTGTTGATAACAATCAGTGGTACAATGACCAGAGGTTCACAAATCTTGAAGGAGGAATGGTACATTTGAATGAAGGCATGAAACATCTGTACAATATGATCAAGAGTTCACATCATCCCAATGCTGAGCAAAAGAAATTCTTTGAGGGTGATGATGATGCAGAGGACAATGATGACAAGGATGGAGATGAAGGAAATAAAGATGAGGATCCTAAGGCTCATAAAGTCAAATCTGTAGAGGATTCCTCAACTAAGGGGGAGAATAAGGAGAAGGAGATACAAGGAGGAGAAGAAGTAAGAGATCAAGGAGGAGAAGCTGGAGGTTCTGGTTCTGTAAAGGACAAAGGGAAGCAGAAGTTAACTTTTTCTGATGCTGACTACTATCAAGGTGAACAGGGAGATTTTGACTGTACTGAATCTGAAGAAAACCCTGAAGATATCTTTGGTGAAGTAGAGGTTGAAGGAGAGGCTGACTATGCTGACTGGGAAGATGAATCTGAAGTTGATCCTGCCTTTGAAGCTGAGCTGTTAAGACAGAAAGCTGATCTAAAGAGAAGAGAAGATGAGAATGCTAAAGTGTCTGACATAATCTCAAAGCATCTAGTTATCCAAAAAGTTGAACATCAAGAAAAGCAAAGGCTTCATGATTTAAAAGTCAAAGACAGAAGGTTATATGTTAGGCTGAAGCTTGGAGAAGAATGGGATAGAGCTAGAGAGATGTTCTCACATCCGACAGGGTCAGACAATGATGGAAAGTTCTTTAGCATGTTGGAAAGGTACAGAAAGGTCAATCCAGACAACACAATCTATATGAAAGCTCTTCATGCGGAGATTTCAAGAATTACTACTGGATATGACAGAGTCAGAGAGGAGTTGAAGATCTACATCTACACTCATAATGAGGGAACTTTCATAGTTTCTCTTAATCTTCTGGAAGGTAGAACTCTCTCTGAGCTTTGGGTTTTCATGACAAAGGTTAAAAGGTCTTCACCTCTATGTGAGCTGTTGCATGATCAGCTTAGAGATTTTGCCATGAAAGCTAGTCCTCAAGTTGTGGATGTGCCATTTGAAGTTAAATTTTATAAAGGAAGGGCACTTCAAACTTGTGGTGTGGATCCAATCTCTTTGAAAGATTATCCTGCCAAGCATCTTGTCTATATGGAGAACATGTTGAGGACAACAGGGTTTGCTACACAAGAAAATACAGAAGTTGCTGATTTGATTCAAGACTATTGCATTGCCAATATCAAGAGATATCATCAAATGAAGAATAGGCTGAAGAAAGTCACAGCTCAACCTGTCAGACCTAGTGGCATTACTTCTGAATCTGATCGTATTCTGGACAAGGATTTTCTTGAAGCACTTGAAGAAGGAGAGATGATTGAGTCTGAAATTTAAAGAAGCTCTGTTTGTAAATATTAAATGTTTAGAGCTTAGGTGATTCAAGATAGGATAAATGTATTCATATGTTCAGTCTAGAGGAACATCTATCTTGTACTTACCTGTAATGTTTGAATCTGGAAAATGTTAAATGAAATCCAGAACTTTTCTTGTTATTTACTTGGCTCTTAAAAGTCATTTCTATTTCTTGTTTAAGTTAGTTGAGTTATCCTCTAGGTATTTGATTGTTATTCTCTAACAAACAAATAGGGGGAGATTGAAAGGAATATGTTTAGGCCTATTAATATTCCGAGGAAACAACTTAATTTAAACAAGTATGTAATAAGTAAATAATAAGTTAATATGTCACAGGAATCTCAGAGAGTTTAATCTGTCAAGAGAATGAAGAACCAAAGTCATCTACAGACTTGATGTTATTCTACATTGAAAGAAGTTCAATTTATTGTTCAAGCCTCAGTGAAGTATTCAAGTAAGTGGATTTACTACAGTGACAGAGATTTCCAGTTGGTGACGGAAGAAGTACAGGATACAGAGTTTAGTCAAAGCTAAAGAAAAGAAGCCACAGCTTTAAATGTTTTAAAGATGAAGAATTATCATTGAAGTCAGTTATTCATGAAACCAGACAGTGCATCGAATGACGACATCAATCAGTGGAATTAAATCATCTATATTCAGTGGTTTTCAGAAGATAGAGGAATGCAAGAATATTAAGTTATCTTCTTTAATTTATTAATTAAATTTAATTAATAAATTAATTCTATCAACATTAATTTATTTATTAAATTAATTAAGTTAGTTGTTTAAATTATTTATTAAATTAATTCTTTAAAAGAATTAATTTAATCTAGAATTTAATCTATCTAAATAAATTAAAAGGATTTTCTTTTTAAATCTCGGTATGACCTGTTTAGTAGACTCGGTATGACCTAGTGTTCTAATACCCTAGGTTCTACCGAATTATACTTCAGGTCATACCATTCAATTCTAACAGGTCATACAAGTCATTCTGTCAGGTCATACAGATTACTTTCCCTTGGTCATACTGAGAGTTGGTGAAATAATGCAAGGTCATACCGGACATTTTCTTGTAGGTCATACTGCTGATACAAGGTTCTACCGAGCACATTTTGGAAAGTCATACAAGTGTATGATTTGTTTTATTAAATCTTTATGATTTAATAAACAGGTCATACAAGGCTTATTGCATTTGTATTAAAGACTTGGAAGAACAGACAGCAGAAGGCAGTTGAACAAAAAGAAAGAGATTGAAGCATTTACTCTCAAGAACACAAGAAGCCATTAATATCATTTCTTCTCAAGCAATTAATTCTAGTTTGTATTGTTAAATCCAAACCACTAGAAGTTGATTACTTGTATTGCTTTGATCATCTAGCGGATTTTTATCCCTAGAATTTATCTCGAACTTGCTTTTAGCATTCGATCTTTTTATTACAAATATTAGAAGAGTTCATGTCGAATTTATTCTAAATTTGTATTAATTAGTTTGAGATAAATACTTTGTAATCCTTATTGTATTTTCAACACCCTTCAAGTTTAATATAAGTTATATTTAACTTGAATCTTGTTTCATTTATATTCCGCATTAATTTGTTCTATATTGTTTAATTTATTCAAGAACAAATTTCGATAAAACGGTAAAGTTTTTATTCAACCCCCCTTCTACAAACTTATCAGGACCTAACAATGTGCTTGTTAGGGAATAAGTTTACTGAACATGACTCGATAAGTTGAACAGCTAATGGAGTTTATTCACGTGTCAATAGTTATTCACTAAGTGATAGTTGTACAAGTGTCCTTAGACTTGAGATCGTTAGAGTTATCTTGTATATAATGAACTATGCTTTGGATTAGTCCTTAGTCTCAAGGACATCCATTAGGTCTATTCTGGGCATACGGATTTGTGTATGGAGATAGTTAACGTCTATAGAGGATCTACCCCTTCCAGTATAGGAAGAGAATATCCTATGTTATTCTTAGTATGCGAGTTCTGGAATCTCTGGCGAGAGTGTATGAAATTAGAAAGGAGTTTCTAATTTGCATTAATATGAACTTAGCATTATGAATAAGAAATCATATGATTAAATTTGATAGGCCTGACATGAGATCCATGCCTTGTATTTAATCGGGATATTGTAGGGTAGAAGGAATTGATTGTATTGAAACTAGTCACTGACAGGTTCTTGGTATTCTAAGCAGTGAATTCATATTATCCGGATAGTCGCGATATGTTGAGAAGCATCACTCACGATGTAGAATAAATATAATTAATCAGTTAATTATATTTAATGAATTATTAGAATTCATATAAATAATAAATAAAAGGTTTATTATTATTTATTTCTACTACCGGCTTAATATTGAACCTACAGGGTCACACCATAAAAGAATATTTTCTTTGATGAAAAGATTTAAATTGTGAGAGAAGAATTATTTTCTAAATAGTTTAGAAAAAGAAATAATGATTAAAATAGTTTTAATCATTATTAAAGCATTTTAGAAATGTGGGGTTAATATATATATATATATATATATATATATATATATATATATATATATAGATATATTATTAAAAACCCTAAGAAAGCCCTATAAATAGAATGAGATAGTTCATTCCAAGGCACATCTTATTTTTGTGAAAAACCTAGAAAAAGGAGCTAGCCTCCATCTCTCTCTCTCTCTTTTTCTCTCTAAAAAGTGTTAGAGTTTTATACCGGTAGAGTGCTTCACACTCTGAGGAGCAACTGCTTGCAACCATCGATTTTAAAGCTTCGATTCTCAAAGCATGGTTACGATTCCCTTCGCTCTAGATTTTATATATTTTTCTATACGTGCGATACATGGTTTTTACGGAATAATTGTTATATCACGCTCCCGCTCATCCGTAAATTCCTTCAATGGTATCAGAGCTAGGTTCTGCATATAGAGATTCATATAAAAAAATTCATATTTTTTCATGCATGTATGGATTTATTATGATTTTTGCAAGTATATTTAGATTTAATTATGAATTAATTCAAAATATTATTTGCATGAGAATTTGACCATTGATATGGGTTCTACAAGTGTTGTGGATCATCTAGGTATTTTTTTTCATAATTTTGTGATGGGTAGATTATTTTTTCTGAATTTTTAAAAATTGTTTGAATTAAAATTCATAAAATAATTATGCATGTTGAAATATATGAATTAAAAATTGCACAAGGACCCCATAGATACTTGGTTATTTTTGTTTTTTGTTTGATTTCAGAAATCATATTATTTTGATTTTTTATTAATTTATTAATTAATTGTTAATTAATTTATTAATATTAAAATAAAATAATAATAACAATAAATGCATTAATGACTAGGGCAGTTTTTTTAGTGTTATAAAGTTTCAACAGTTACAAACATAAAAAAAAAAAACTGCTGCGGTCCGCGCGCGCACGTGGCGCGCAAACGCTGGGAAGGGGGGGTAACGCATTATGGGAATGCGTTACAGGACCTGTAACGCATGAGCGTCATGCGTTACACAATTAATAGCATTTAATTGTTGTAACGCATTCCAGTAATGCGTTACAGCCCCTCTGTCCACATTAAATTTGATTTTTTGGGAGTTTGGTGACTCCGTTTTGGGCGTGCAATATACCGTTGGATTCGTTTTTCCGAGACGGATCTAATGGGGTGGTCAGATATTTTTTATATAAAAGTTTGGAACTGTTTATATTTCCGGAAGTGTTTTAAAGCATGTACTAATTGTTTTAATTTCTTTTAAATACTATAATAAATCCATACATCATTATATCATTGTATGACATGATATTACTTGCATGCTTACTTGTTTATTTATTTTTATATATGAGATATATGCCTATATTTACCATGCGATGATAGATTTAGGTGAACTTAAATCAAAATAAGGCGTGCTCTAGAAAATCTATAATAGGAATCGTTTCTTGCCTTAACAATAATATTATGAGTACAACCATGAGATTCTTATGTTTATGAAACATAGAGTGAAA
Organism: Heracleum sosnowskyi; assembly: GCA_030848705.1. Lineage (NCBI taxonomy): Eukaryota > Viridiplantae > Streptophyta > Magnoliopsida > Apiales > Apiaceae > Heracleum > Heracleum sosnowskyi. The sequence continues at coordinate 21,178,181 of CM061237.1, forward strand.
TACTCTTTTGATGTTGAAAATGAAAATTTCTGTCTAGGCCGTTGGGTTTTAAGCGGGACCGATGTGACCCCTCCAACACACTGGGAATTTTTCATTTAAATATCATAATTGTATTTTGTTCAAGAAAAAGAGAATCTCCTAGTAATATGATTATGGTTGTAACATAATATAATCCCTCTAAAATTAAATAATATCAAGTAGTAATTGGCCAATGACACAACGGGCTTGTGTTGGTCATAGCCTTCCAACATGGTAGAAAGTAGTTCTTATTTTTGAATCATTGTCGTTTCGTGCTACAGCCGAGGGCTTTGATTTCGAAATAAGAAATACTTGTCTATTACATAGAGATGTGTACAATGAATTAGAATCTAATGGTCGTTACGTGCTACAGCCGTGGGCTGTTGGAGACTAATTCAATTGTATGAAATGTTGGATTAGACTTGACTTAGAATATTGAGTTTGTCGTGCTACAGCCGTGACTCAATTATTCAAGAGGCTAAAGTTTTATTATGGAATAACATGAGATGTAATTGACAAGAGTTGTCTACCTACTAAACATCACATGGCGTTTCGTGCCACAACCGAGGTTGTGTGATGGAATATAGGATCCCTATTCCCACTAGCATTATGAATGCTTAATTAGGTAAACTAGTGGGAGCCACTTATGAATAAAGACCCGATTCATATAGTGTTTTAAAATGAAATTGAATATTTGCTAAGTGTTGTTATGTGTTTATCATTTACAGATTTAATATATACATTATGTCTTCTGCACTATCACTCCGGAGCATACTGGATGCTCACAAATTGACTGGTCCTAATTTTGCTGACTGGCTTCGAAACCTGAAAATTGTTCTCAGGGTTGAGAAGCTGGAATATGTGCTTAACTCACCTAAGCCTGCTGAACCTGCTGACGATGCACATGATGATGAACATGTTGTGTATCGTAAGTGGATAGATGATGCAAATGTTGCTCAATGTATCATGCTAGCTTCCATGAACATTGAGCTACAGAAGCACCATGAGCATCTGGATGCTCACACTATCCTAACGCATCTACAAGAGTTGTATGATGTGGCGGGGAGGACAGCTCGATATGAGATATCGAAGGAGATGTTCTGCTGTAGGATGTCTGAGGGATCGTCTGTGAATGACCATGTACTTAAGATGATCAATTTGATTGAACGTCTTGGACAACTTGGTTTCAACATGGATGGGGAGCTGAGTCAAGACTTGGTCTTGCAATCACTTCCGGGTTCGTTTTCGCAGTTTGTTGTGAACTTTCACATGAATAAGTTGGACGTCAGCCTGGCTGAACTCCACAACATGTTGAAGACTGCGGAATCGAATTTTCCCTCTAAGAAGAGTTCTGTTCTTCTAATTGGTGAAGGTTCCAATCCTAAGAAAAGGAAGAAGAACCCTCCCAAGAAGAAGAAAGTAGGTGAAAAAAGGCCGGTTCCACCAAAAGCTGAAGACCCCAAAAGCAAAGCTGTTTGCTTCCACTGTAACAAGGTGGGGCACTGGAAGAGGAACTGCAAGGTTTACCTTGCAGAATTGAAGAAGAAGAAGGGTAGTGAGACTGCCGCTTCTGATTCAGGTATGTTCATGATTGAAGTGAATATGTCATTAAATCAAATTGCTACTTGGGTATTAGATACCGCCTGTGGTTCTCACATTTGAAATTCGTTGCAGGGACTAAGGAGAAGTAGGACTCTTGAGGAAGAGGAGGTGATTCTACGGATGGGAAATGGAGCAAGAGTTGCTGCTACAGCTGTAGGATCATTTGATTTACAAATGCCTACGAGCAAGACTATTGTTTTAAATAATTGTTATTTTGTTCCCTCGATTGTGAGGAATATTATTTCTATTCCCATGTTAGACTTGGCTGGATTTTCGTTTGTTATTCAGAATAATAAATGTTCAATTCTTAGAGATAATGTTCTTTATGGTAGTGTTATTTTAAATAATGGTCTGTATGTATGTGACGTAGAGCATAATTTACTACAAATTGAACGTACTAATAAAAGGAAAAGGGATGATGAAAATCTCACCTATTTGTGGCACTGCAGACTTGGTCATATTAGTGAAAATAGACTTCGTACATTGCATAAGGAAGGGTTACTTGAACCCTTTGATTTTGAATCATATCCTACATGTGAGTCTTGTCTATTGGGTAAAATGACCAAATCTCCATTTAGTGGACATGGAGAGAGGGCTGCAGATTTGCTAGGATTGGTACACACAGATGTATGTGGACCGATGTCTACGCAAGCCATGGGTGGATTTTCGTACTTCATTACTTTCACAGATGATCGATCTAGATTCGGATATGTGTATTTGATGAAACACAAGTCTGAAGCCTTTGAAAAGTTCAAAGAATACAAGTATGAAGTGGAGAAAGAAACCAAACATAGTATTAAAACCCTTCGATCAGATCGAGGTGGTGAATACTTGAATGGAGAGTTTCTAGATTATCTCAAAGAAAATGGTATAGTCTCTCAGTGGACTCCTCCATATACTCCACAGTTGAATGGGGTATCTGAAAGGAGAAATCGAACTTTGTTAGACATGGTTCGATCCATGATGAGCTATTCAGATCTTCCAGTATTCCTTTGGGGTTATGCATTGGAAACCTCAGCATATTTACTGAATAAGGTGCCTTCCAAATCTGTTCCTCAAACTCCATATGAGATATGGAAAGAAAGGAAACCGAGTCTTAAACACGTTAAGATTTGGGGATGTCCAGCTTATGTCAAGAAAGTTGACCCTGATAAGCTGGAATCTCGATCCGTAAAATGTAAGTTTGTGGGATATCCTAAAGAGACTTTAGGGTATTACTTTTACACCGATCATAGGGTATTTGTCTCCAGAGATGCTACCTTCTTGGAAAAATAGTTTATCCTTGAAGGGAACAGTGGGAGCAAAATAGAACTTAATGAAGTTCAAGAAGCACAAACTACTACGGTTCAAGAGGAAACACCTGTTCAAACTGAACAACCTTCTGTGGAATAGCCCATTCGTAGGTCAGAGAGAGTGTCTCGCCAACCTGAGAGGTATTATGGCCTTGTCATTGAGAATGACAATGAGTTGTCAATTATTGATGATGAAGACCCTATGACCTCTAATGAGGCTATGAGTAGTGTTGACTCAGAGAAATGGCAGAGTGCCTTTGGTTGAAGCACCCAAGGATGTGAAGCCTATTGGGTGCAAATGGGTGTACAAGAGAAAGATTGGAGCAAATGGCGAGGTGGAGACCTATAAGGCCAGGCTCGTGGCAAAAGGATTCAGACAAAGGCAAGGTATTGACTTTGATGAAACTTTTTCGCCTGTAGCCCTGTTAAAATCAATTCGGATTTTGCTTGCGATTGCTGCTTACTACGACTATGAGATCTGGCAAATGGACGTGAAAACAGCCTTCCTCAATGGGAAACTTGAAGAGGAAGTGTATATGACACATCCAGAGGGTTTTGTTTCCAAAGGGAATGAACACCTAGTGTGTAAGCTGCTACGAACCATATATGGATTAAGGAAAGCTTCTCGTAGATGGAACATCCGTTTTGATGAGACAATCAAAGAGTTTGATTTTATAAAAAACATAGATGAACCATGTGTCTACAAGAAGGTTAGAGGGAGCGTGGTAACATTTATTGTGTTGTATGTGGATGACATACTTCTGATAGGAAATGATATACCAATGCTACAATCAGTCAAAGTGTGGCTATCAAAGAACTTCACTATGAAGGACATGGGAGAAGCATCCTACATTCTCGGTATGAAGATCTATAGAGACAGATCTAGAAGAATGATAGGTCTTACCCAGGGTACATACATCGAGAAAGTGCTTAAAAGGTTCAGCATGGAAAACTCCAAGAGAGGTCTCATACCAATGAGCCATGGAGTATCCCTTTCCAAGAAGATGTCTCCTAAGACACCTGAAGAAAGGGAGCGTATGAGTAAGATTCCTTATGCTTCGGTAATAGGATCTATCATGTACGCGATGTTATGTACTAGGCCCGATGTTTCTCATTCAATTAGTGTGACGAGCAGATATCAGTCCAATCCAGGTGAAGACCACTGGAAAGCAGTGAAGAACATCCTTAAGTATTTGCGAAGGACTAGGGATATTTTTCTTGTTTTTGGTGGATCTGAGTTGAAAATAGAGGGTTATACTGACTCTAGTTTTCAATCATAAAGTGATGATAGCACATCCATGTCAGGGTACGTGTTTACTCTGAATGGTGGAGCAATTAGTTGGAAGAGTTCCAAACAGTCTATAACGGCTGACTCCACAGCGGAAGCAGAGTATATAGCTGCAAGTGAGGCTGCAAAAGAAGCCGTTTGGATGAGGAAATTTGTTTCTGAGTTGGGAGTTGTTCCTAGCATTAAGGAGCCTATTGTGTTGTATTGTGATAACAACGCAGCAATAGCACAAGCCAAGGAACCTAGGTCTCATAAAAATACCAAACATGTTTTGCGGCGCTTTCATTTGATTAGGGAGATCATTGAAAGAGGAGATGTCAAAATTGAGAGAGTTGACACACATAACAACGTAGCAGACCCACTCACGAAGACATTGTCTCAGATTCACTTTGATCGTCATAAAGAGAAGATGGGTATTAGATACCAGTGTGATTGGCTTTAGTTCAAGTGGGAGATTGAAAGTGTTTGTCCTAAATCCAATCATGTATGATGAGTTAGGAAGAACTTTCTTGTATTCTTATTTGATTTCATTAATGTTAATACAAGACTTGTTTTGTTTTTATCTATTTAAAGTGTTTTAAATAAGATGTTCCATAGTTTAGAGTAAAGCTTCTAGAATTATAATGAGATTATAATAGTGAGATCTAGAAGATGATAACTCTAGACTTAAACAGTTCCTGATCATAGGATAACTAATCGGAAGTTGGTGAATCCGCAAAGATTGGTACATACTAAGCTTGCTCCCGTCAGGAGGATGTCTGTTCTTGTAGGCATTTGTGTGGTGACACTATAGCTAGTATGTAGGTGCTTGTTAGGGAATAAGTTTACTGAACATGACTCGATAAGTTGAACAGCTAATGGAGTTTACTCACGTGTCAATAGTTATTCACTAAGTGATAGTTGTACAAGTGTCCTTAGACTTGAGATCGTTAGAGTTATCTTGTATATAATGAACTATGCTTTGGATTAGTCCTTAGTCTCAAGGACATCCATTAGGTCTATTCTGGGCATACGGATTTGTGTATGGAGATAGTTAACGTCAATAGAGGATCTACCCCTTCCAGTATAGGAAGAGAATATCCTATGTTATTCTTAGTATGCGAGTTCTGGAATCTCTGGCCAGAGTGTATGAAATTAGAAAGGAGTTTCTAATTTGCATTAATATGAACTTAGCATTATGAATAAGAAATCATATGATTAAATTTGATAGGCCTGACACGAGATACATGCATTGTATTTAATCGGGATATTGTAGGGTAGAAGGAATTGATTGTACTGAAACTAGTCACTGACAGGTTCTTGGTATTCTAAGCAGTGAATTCATATTATCCGGATAGTCGCGATATGTTGAGAAGCATCACTCACGATGTAGAATAAATATAATTAATCAGTTAATTATATTTAATGAATTATTAGAATTCATATAAATAATAAATAAAAGGTTTATTATTATTTATTTCTACTACCGGCTTAATATTGAACCTACAGGGTCACACCATAAAAGAATATTTTCTTTGATGAAAAGATTTAAATTGTGAGAGATGAATTATTTTCTAAATAGTTTAGAAAAAGAAATAATGATTAAAATAGTTTTAATCATTATTAAAGCATTTTAGAAATGTGGGGTTAATATATATATATATATATAGATATATTATTAAAAACCCCAAGAAAGCCCTATAAATAGAATGAGATAGTTCATTCTAAGGCACATCTTATTTTTGTGAAAAAACCTAGAAAAAGGAGCTAGCCTCCATCTCTCTCTCTCTTTTTCTCTCTAAAAAGTGTTAGAGTTTTTTGAAGAATTCATCGAAGAAAAATTCTTGGTGGATACCGGTAGAGTGCTTCACACTCAGAGGAGCAACTACTTGCAACCATCGATTTTAAAGCTTCGATTCTCAAGGTATGGTTACGATTCCCTTCGCTCTACATTTTATATATTTTTCTATATGTGCGATACATGGTTTTTACGGAATAATTGTTATATCACGCTCCCGCTCATCCGTAAATTCCTTCATATGTAATCATCTTATTTCCTTATAATCTTTTAACGCAATAACAAGACATTCCATATCAGTAAATCTTCATGTTTCTTTCTTGTAGTTTAGCTAACATCTGGTATCAGAGCTTCACCTGTGGTAACAGCCGATGGAACCAAGTAAACCCAAAGATAGAGCGACGTTTGGTCTCAGTTGTCCAATACTGACTAAAACGAACTACACCACCTGGGCCTTGAAGGTTAAAGTATTTATGCAGGCCCACGGGGTTTGGGAGGCAATCGACCCCAAGGATCCAAAAGCTGTAGTGGAGGAAAAAAATGGACAAACGAGCCTTGGCCATCATTTAACAGGGTTTGGCTGATGACTTACTTCTAACAATTGCTGAAAAAAAGACATCAAAAGAGGCTTGGGGGCGATTAAGACGTTATGTCTGGGAGTAGACATGGTGAAACAAGCTAAAGCCCAAACACTGAAATCAGAGTTTGAGTCACTAAGGATGAAAGAATCAGAGAAGCTGGACGATTTCTGTATGAGACTTAATGGTCTGGTGGCGAATATCAGGACATTAGGAGAAACGATTGCAGAGGAGTACGTTGTCAAGAAATTATTGAGAGTTGTTCCGAGTAAATTTCTCCAAATTGCATCAGCTATCGAGCAGTTTGGGGATTTAAAAACCATGTCTGTAGAAGAGGTTATCGGGTCGTTAAGAGCCCACGAAGAACGTTTACATGGAACAATGGAAAACGAAGGACAACAACTGTTGTTGACAGAGGATGAATGGCTTAAAAGGGAAGCTAACGAGGGGAAACTTCTTCTGACTCGAGAGGAGTGGCTGAAGAAGAACAAGAATGGACAGCCTGGTGGTAGTGAATTTCGAGCACGGGTACGTGACAGGAGTACAATTAAGTGCTTTAATTATGGAGCTTACGACCATTTTGCCGCCGAGTGTCGCAAACCACGAAAGGTAAGACAGCAAAGGGGTGAGGCAAACTTGGCACAACTGAATGAAGACGAGCCTGCACTACTGATGGCTCTGTGTAAGAATGGTGCAGATGACTTAATTGTTGTTGCTGAGGATAACGTCTCGGGAGAGGCAAATGAAACAAAGGCAAATACCTGGTACCTTGACAATGGGGCCAGCAATCACATGACAGGTTGCAGGGAAAAGTTCGAGGAACTAGACAAGACAGTGAAAGGGGAGGTCAAATTCGGCGATGGCTCACTGGTAAAGATCAAAGGGAAAAGGTCTGTCAATTTAGTCTGTAAGAATGGTGAAACCAAAATTCTACACGGTGTATACTATATACCTACTCTTCGAAGTAATATTATAAGTCTGGGACAATTGTCCGAGGAAGGTCATCGAGTGGTAATGAATGGCGAAAATCTGGGGGTTTATGACAGTTGTGGAAGGCTGCTCGTTCAAGTCAGATGTTCTGTAAATAGACTTTACAAACTGTATGTCGAAGCAGCAGCACAAAGCCACTGTTTATTGACAAAAGGCGAGGAGGAAACTTGGCTCTGGCACAAGCGTTTTGGTCACGTCAATTTTAAGGCAATACAAACCATGTTCAAACACGACATGGTCCATGGCTTACCACAGTTTTGTCAACCAAATAGAATCTGCAGTGGTTGCCTTATGTCCAAGCAAACCCGTAAGCCTTTCCCATCTCAAGCTAATTTTTGTGCTAATTCCGTTTTAGAACTAATACATATGGATTTATGTGGTCCCATATCCCCGCCAACACCAGCTGGGAATCGTTATTTTATGCTTCTAGTCGATGACTATAGTCGTATGATGTGGTCATATATGCTTAAAACTAAGGATGAAGCCCTAAGTTGTTTAAAGAAATTTAAATTACTTGTTGAGAATGGTGCACCACAGGGTATACGAGTGTTAAGAACGGACCGTGGAGGCGAATTTTGCTACAAAAAATTTGATAATTTCTGTGAATCTCATGGCATACCGCGTCACTACACTGCGCCCTACTCACCACAACAAAACGGTGTGGTAGAACGTCGTAACCGCACCGTTGTTGCTATGGCTCGGAGCTTACTTAAAGAATGACAAGTACCTACACAATTCTGGGGGGAGGCTATCAGACATGCTGTGTTAGTTTTGAACAAACTTCCAACCCGAGCAATGTCAACTATTACGCCTCATGAAGCCTGGTTTGGTAAAAAACCACATGTTGATTGTTTAAAAATCTTTGGCTGCCTCGCCTATATGAAGACACCTGCTGTGCATACAGCTAAGCTGGATGATAGAAGTCAGAAGGTTGTTCATTTTGGTCGCTAACCGGGGACAAAAGCTTTTCGCTTATTTGATCCAATTACGGGGAAAATTCACATCAGTCGAGACGTTGTTTTCAGTGAAAATCAGGCATGGGATTGGCATCCAGACACCACGGTTTCGTCACACCATACTAGTGAGTTCATTTTGGCAGACTACACAGCCCCGACCACAGTCCCAGATACACAACAAAATGAACCGATTTAACCTAGCTCCTATACATCATCTCAGGCATCTACAACACCAAATCACTCTTCGGCCTCGCCAACTCTCAGTGCAGAAAGTCCTCACACCAGTACAGCTAGCAGCAGTAGCGAACAACCTCATCGGTTTCGTGCCATTACTGACATCTATGCAGACACCACTACCCTTGAATTGGATGACGAGTTACTGTTAATGGGCGTCGACGAACCTGTCTGTTTCGAACAGGCCATTACAGACCCCGTTTGGAAGGAAGCTATGGATCGAGAAATCGAATCCATTGAGAAAAACGGTACTTGGACACTTACCGACATGCCCAAAGGACACAAAGCCATCGATCTTAAGTGGATTTTCAAGCAGAAACGGGATCAACACGGCACAGTCACTAAACACAAAGACCGACTGGTGGCAAAGGGCTATGTGCAACGCCCTGGCATCGACTGTGACGAAGTTTTTGCCCCTGTGACGAGGCTTGAGACCGTGCGTCTTCTTCTAGCTCTTGCAGCTAAACATGATTGGGAGGTTCATCACCTCGATGTAAAATCGGCTTTCTTAAATGGAGTGATTCAGGAAGAAGTCTATGTCTCTTAACCTAAAGGCTATCTCAAAAAGGGCAGTGAACACAAGGTTTATAAATTACTAAAAGCTCTCTATGGCCTTCGTCAAGCCCCACGAGCATGGTACGCTCGACTTAGCATCTATTTATTGAAGTTAGGTTTCACTAAATGTCCCTTAGAGCATGCTGTGTATAAAAAACACACTGGCGATTATATTCTCCTGGTAGGTGTCTATGTCGATGACTTACTCATCACTGGTGCCCAGTTTTCCGACATTGTAAAATTCAAGGGGGCAATGAGTTGTGAATTTGACATGTCTGACCTTGGAAAGCTGTCATATTATTTGGGTCTAGAGGTGACACAAGGCAGTGGTTTCATTGAGCTAAAACAGTCAAGTTACGCCGGAAAGGTTCTTGAAAAGGCGGGGATGGCTGAGTGCAATGTTGTTAAATACCCCATGGAGTACAAGCTTCAATTACATGCTGATAAAAATGGTGAACCGATGAACTCTACTCAATTCAAGAGTATTGTTGGTGGGCTTAGGTTCTTAGTACATACTATACCTGATATTGCCTACGCAGTAGGAATTGTGAGTAGATACATGGAACGACCCACGGAATTGCACATGAATGCTGTGAAGAAAATTTGTCGCTACATAAAGGGTACGTTGCACTACGGTTTGGTTTATGCAAAGGGACGAGGTAACTACATTCTGTCTGGGTTTTCTGATAGTGATTTAGCTGGTAGCTTGGATGACCGGAAGAGCACAGGAGGGATGGCATTCTACCTCGATGACAACTTGATTACATGGGTGTCTCAAAAGCAACGATGTGTTGCACTTTCTTCGTGTGAAGCAGAGTTCATGGCAGCTATTGCAGCCGCCTGTCAAGCAATTTGGTTGCAGAGGGTTCTTAGCAACATCACAGGTAAGGAATCAGGCCCAGTCACGTTGTACATTGATAATAGATCAGCTGTGGATTTAGCTCGGAATCCAGTCTTCCATGGCAGAAGCAAGCACATCGATTTGAGGTACCATTTTATTTGGGATTGTGTTCAGCAAGGTCTGATTGTGATAAAACATGTACGCACAAGTGAGCAGTGGGCATACATACTTACAAAAGCATTGGCTGAGGTTAAATTTGAAAGGATGAGGAATTTGTTGGGAGTTAAGAACTTGGAGAACGTTTAGATTAAGGGGGAGTATGTTGGGATTATTTATTAATCTAAACATGTTTTACTATTTGTTTTGTTTAGGAATAATACAACTACATATGTGAACGTTGCAGTTTGATTTAGTATGCAAGTAGTTGAGTACATTTAGGAGATGAATAAGTCAGCATAGACAAACTAGGAAATGTGTCCAGAGACTTTCTGTTTTATGGGCTATATGTAATCATCTTATTTCCTTGTAATCTTTTAACGTAATAACAAGACATTCCATATCAGTAAATCTTCATGTTTCTTTCTTGTAGTTTAGCTAACATCATTAGTCAATCAAAACCTGTTTAACAAATCCAAAGAGTATTTGTAATGATGCAAAAATATTACTTATTAAGTATAATTAATCTCAAAACCAAGCAAATGATGAAGTAGTCTAAGTTCATTCATTTGAAAACAGACTAGAAATTTTTTATTGTTGAAAAAAAGTTAAAATAAAATAAAATTGATTTATTTAGTAGTTTCTAGAAATATATTTAGTTTTATAAGATATATAAAAGAATCACTCAATGAATCCTTTATTTTACGTAAATGTCTATAAAAGACTGTGAGAAAGGTGAGTGTGTATGTGTGCTATTTGGTTCTAAAATTAAAAGCATTAGCAAAGAAAAGAGAAAATCGGGACTCTAGTAATGTGGTTTGTATGGCGGTACATGACTAACTTTCCCCGGTGTTCGTTGTTGAACAAAAGAGCGATTCAGTGTGCCGCGATCGTCGTCAACTAACAAAATTTCAACTATAATAGAAAGAATATTATTAATATAGTTGAAATGTTGTTAATTGACCACGATCATGGAACAACAGAGTCTACTTCATTCTTTCCTTTCTTCTCTATTTATCTTACCCTCAAAACCAAATAACATAGAGACACGCCCACTTTTTTCACAATCTTTTCCTTTCTTCTCTATTTATCTTACCCTCAAAACCAAATAACATAGAGTCACGCCCACTTTTTTCACAATCTTTTATAGACATGTACGGTAAATAAAATGAGCTTAATTTCTTTTGGTGTCATTTAATTGCATGGTTTTTTTTATTTATATTAAATTAATAAAGACACACCAAGATATTAGATGCATTTTCTGATAATTTCATTTTCCAAATCCTTTACTAATCTCCTCTATTGACTGTCACCATATATCATTGAATTGAGTGTCACCATAATTGAGGAATTATTTTAACTTTAGAATTCTTTACCAATAGAAAGTAACAACCGATTATTACAAGATTGGATATTTAGTTTTTCATCCAAAACGACTATCTCTCTATCTTAAAAACAACATAACACTGGAGCAATCAAACAAGGGTGCTTACCAATGTTGTACAGAGTGAAGTATAACAAATACATAGTGAATTCACAACGGAAACTTGAGAATTTTCAAACTGTTTTGGCAGCCAACAGAAAGTTAAAAAATTGCTCCGGCGGTGGGCCATTAGGTTGAAATGATAGTTTGTTATTTCCTAAAATCTAATGCCGTATATATGTGAGATTTGTGTTGAAACCTACCTATTCTTATACACTTCATTCAATTTTTTTATTTTCAACCTCATTCCTATTACTCATCAAAATACTTCATAAATTGTTGCACAATTCGTACTAATCAAATACAACTTAATTATTTAATAAAAGTAGGTATAAAATAAATAAATATAATCAATGAAATCTAACATTTATCCAAATTTATTGACGGGTGATCGGTGTTGACGATTTCTTTTCCTCACTTGCTTAAAAGATCGAAATGGAAATTAGTGGGATCTCCTTTGATTTCTTTGTTACATATATTTGTGTGACTCCTATTGGATTTTTCAATCGAATCGAAGCGTACATTTTGAAATGCAATTTGTCGATAATTCTTTTAGAACCAAATCTTACATGAATCCAAGTTGGAATTTCTGATAATATTGAAAACTGAATGGAACTCTTTGTCACGTTGACCGAACTCATGTGATTAAAATTAATCAAATGTTCTCCATCTTGAATCGTATCTTTGTAAATTTCTTAATAAACTAAATGGACAACAATTATTACATCTATCTTATAAATTATGATATAGAATTTATAGGCCAACCCTAGACACATAATAGATAAGATATCTAGGGTTCGCCAATAAAGTCAATACTATAATTTATAAGATTGAAGTTATAATTGTTGTCCATTTAGTTCAGTAAGCAATTTACAAAGATACAAGTCAAGTTGGAGAAAATTTGAATAATTCTATTCACATTAATGAGTTTCGTCAACGTGACAAAGAGATCGATTCAATTTTGAATGTTATCAGATGATCCAACATGGATCCATATAGAATTTGTCCTAAAAGAATTATCGATGAAATTTCTATTCGCGTTGCACGCTTCGATTCAATTGTAAAAATCAACCGGCGTCTCGCAAACATATGCAACAAAGAAATCAATGGAGATTCCATTAATTATGATTTTGATTTTCTAAGAAAGTGCAGTAAAACAATCGTCAACGCAGATCACGAATCAATAAATTTGGATAAAGATTTGATTTATTTGTTTATATTAATTAAATTGTTTTACATATCAACTTTTATTAAATAATTTAGTTATGTTTAATTAGAACAAATTTGTGCAATAATTTCTGAAGTATTTGGATGACTGAGTAGAATGAGGTTGAAAATTGAAAACTTGTATGAATGGTATGTGAATAGTGAAGGATGATACATTAGTCTCATATGATTCCAAAATCAGAAATTTTGGATTTACCGAACCAGAAATTTTGTATTTTGATATGGGTTTGGATTAACTTTTTAAACTCAAAAAAGTTTGGATAGGGATTTCGATTTCACTTGTACAAAACTAATACCCGATTCCAAATTTTCAACCCGATCCAAACCCCGATAAAAACCCGATAGTAAATAAATTTTATAATCCGTAGATTATTATAATATAATCGGATAGATATAAACAAATAATCCATGTTTTGTTATTTAATTAGTAACATCAAATAATCATTATTTGAATTAAAACTTCTTTTCTCGATATCACATATTTATTAATACATTATACTAAAATGTATTAATAAAACATTTTATTGATTCATTCTACTCTTGTAAAAAAATACATTTCACACTAAGTAAGCATGTATCCGATAATAAGACTGCTCCCGTCAACATGTTAATAATAAGAAGAATGTTAGATCTAAGACTAGTAGTCCTCCCAAGACTAGAGTGGATTCATTTATCCCTAAGCCTACTCAAAAATTTGTTAAGTTTGGCTATAAATGGAAACGCTCTTTTGTTAAAGAGGTTGAAGTAGTTAAAGTAAAGAATGTTGTTTTGCCTGACAAAGGCCAGTTCTTTAAGTATTCCGGACCCAATCAAGTTTGGGTTCCGAGGAAGGACTAATCAATTTGATATTGCAGGGTGTGGTACAGGTAAACCATGTTGTGTGGATTCTGGAGAGTGGATGTTCAAGACATATGACAGGAGATAGAGCACTGCTATCAAATGCGATTGAGAAAGCTGGCCCAGTGGTTACCTTTGGAGATAACAACAAAGGTTTAACTGAATTATATGGTTGTTTGGAATCACGAAATGTTATCATTGAAGATGTATCAATTGTGGAAGGTCTGAAGCACAATCTTCTTAGCATCAGTCAATTCTGTGACAGAGAATATGTTTTTTCTTTTGATAAAGAGAAGTGCCAGATCCTTCACAAGAAGAATGGAAATCCTGCTCTTCAAGGAGTTAGGAAAGGGAACTTGTTCATAGCTGACTTATATTCTGGATGTAAAGATGAAGTTAATTGTTTTTATGCCAAAGCTTCATCAGATGAAAGTTGGTAGGTAAATTGGTACGTATTAGGTTGTTTAATAGATCCATAAAATCAATGGATATATGAAAAGAAGTATGTTACTTATATTTGTTTTTCATTAAGTTACTAATTGCTACATAAATATGTATCATGAATTGTTGTTTACAATATCCAAACCATAAGTATGTAAAAACCAGGGGATTTCATTTTTGGGGTTGGAAGTGTCTTAAACCATAACTTTACCATATATAATAGATATGACTGTTATATGGGGTAGGGAGTGTCTTAAACAGGTTTTTGAGACAGGGAGTGTCTTAAACCACTTGGTCAACTGATCACTGCATAGATTTATAACATTACCATAAGCAGCAACACAAACAAGACCATTACAAAACAAGACTATTACAAAAGCAAGACCATTACAAAAGGAGTTACAGAAACGTACCATACAATATTGTGGCAGGTACAACCGTCTTTCTCACTATAAATGTATATATCTTGGACTTTTGAGCACATTCTGGTAAACTTGAGAATAGGCGGCTGTTTTTTGGGAATCGGCCAGGTGAATAGGGACAAATTCAGGGCTGGAGATGACCTTACTCCATGATTTATAGACTGTTTTTAAGGGGAGGAGTGAAAGTATGGGCAGCCAAGAGAATATAGTGAAGATGAGATCTTGAGAAAGATAAAAGTTGTTGCGGCGGCCATTAGCTAGGTAGGAGGTTTCAAGAAATGATAATTTGTTATTTCATAAACCCTACATATATGTGAGATTTGTGAGCAAATTTACTGGGCTGGTGAGAGTATTGGGCTCAATGCCAACTTTAAAAATGACCCACTACAATATTGTTTTGGTGCTTTTCTAATAGAAATGTTTATTGTAGAAAACATTGTTATTGGACTAATACTTAAAGGCTAATAAACTTTACTGATATTTCATTTTTCAATTTTTTTTGACATTGATTGGTCTTACCAAACATATTTACTTTTTATTAATATAACAAATCATGCTATAATTTTTTTTAATTAATTAGTTTTTAAAATCGTACCAATTTTAAGATTAGTTTATTTAGTCTTTTTTGATCTTCTTAATAGTTGTTTTTCATTACATGTATATATTTGTAAATATAAAAATTACATATCTTAGAACCTTAAACTAGTTTTCACAGTATGTTTTTTCAAAATTTTCAATTAACACCTGATTAAAATAATTAAATTTAGAGCCTAGTTCAAGAATAAAAGATGAGCCCTCGCATTTTTAAATAATTGGATTTATATAACACTAAAATGTTGATTAACAACAAATAACTCATCAATCTCCGATATAAGTATATTAATAATAAAAATAAATTATTATATTCTTTTTTCAAATTTAATTTTTCCTTAAGTAGTAGGTCCATTTTTATAAAAGTGAATACATTAATTTATAAAATTTAATTCTGTTTTGAAACTCAAATAATATAAAAACTATGAAAAGTGAATACATTAATCTAATTTTTTATTAAATAATTTTTATTAAATTTAAATTTTTTTCTAAATAATTTGTACAACTATTATAACAACATCTTATGTTATCCTACAGATGTATTAACTTAAATTGTGTGGGAGATCACCAATATGCATGTTTTCCCTTCAAGCTAAGGCCCAAAGTCTTTTACATATTTGTCAATTTGAAAATTAAATTTTGTACTAATCAAAACATGACTAATTTTGACCGATATCCTTCTTTTCAAAATTTCATAATTTTATTTAAAATACCTTACAAAAAGATAAAGGTTGCACGTAGAAAACTTACAATCTTACATAAGCTAGTTAAAAAATAAAAAATTGTATTTTATTGCAATTGTACATAAGTTAGTTGAAATTAAAGAAATAATTGAATTTAGGAGAAATTGGAAGTAAGGTAATAGAAATTAATTTATTCGACCCAAAACAATACAACATAGTTAAAATAATGCTGTTAATTTTTCCTTGATATATTTTCTCTTAGTGTTAATTCAACATTTGATTGAGTACAATGAAATCTACATTGTTTATGTGATGGAGTGTGAAAATATTTTCAGAAGTCATGTAACTAGTCTTCAACAAGCAATGTAAGTACAAAAAGAAAAAATAGTTAAATTTACAATTAGACAAATTGACCAATAGTATTTAAAATGAGAAAAATCCTGGATCAATTATACACTAAGTCCACTCTTTGCCCAAATGTGATATAAAAAATCACTACGTCAAATTTGGGCTTTCGTCACTCTTTTGTAAAGTAAGGGCTGTGACACTTTGGAAAAAACGAGTGGCTAAAGGTCAGCGTCCCAAGTTTTAGCCACACAATTGTTTTTCGAGTGACCCAAAATACATGTTTTGGAAGATTCAGTCACAACTTTTAAAAATGTGTGAAAATATTTAGCCACGTTCCAAATATGTGACCAAATATAAAAAAACAGCATGGTTTTTTGTTGACTTTGACCAGTTCCAAAATGTTTAGTCATGCTTGAGAGATAGAAGTGTGACAATAACTAGCGACGCTTCTTTGCTGTGTCTAAATGTTAAGAAACGGCCATTGTCATTTTCGGTGATGTGGCTAAATGGGAAATAACCTATGGTTACTACAGTTTTATGTGACTAAAAGGTAGAGTTTTCTGCATATGTCAGAGCTCTGTTCGCTTAAGGAAGCTAAAAACTAGTGACTGTATTATTGTGTGACTAAAAAGTACTCTGTTTTCAGGAGTACCCTCTTGAAACAGAGTATTCTCCTCATTTCCAACTGATGTGTCACATTATTACATTTGTTTGTGGCAAAATATTTGACCAACTGGACATGAAGTATTGGTATAGCAGATTAACCACAAATGACAAACACAAACTTCATTTATCCAAGTTGCATACCAGATGACCTTAAAACTTGATAATGAAGCTTAAAACTAGAACAATTCAACAAATCCATGTCCTTCGGCCAACATTAGAATTCACCATTACATATTAATTCTTCATCAAATAAAAAACAAAGAAAATGACCAAGACAATGATAACATTATACAACTTCCCACGTATGACATGAACCTCCTTTCGAAGATCTTCAACTGTTGACATGCAGTTTTGCAGCTCAGCCTTCACATCATCAACTTCTTTATGGATCTTGATCTTCATGACAACTGGTTCAGGATCAATCCATTCCCAAAACGAACATTTGGGTCCAGAAGACTT
Source organism: Heracleum sosnowskyi (assembly GCA_030848705.1). NCBI lineage: Eukaryota > Viridiplantae > Streptophyta > Magnoliopsida > Apiales > Apiaceae > Heracleum > Heracleum sosnowskyi. The sequence goes on from CM061237.1 coordinate 21,195,625, forward strand.
GAAAAGGGAATTCAAATTAAAAGCTGTTTATTAAATTAAACAGATGAAACTGATAAACATCCACTAGTACAAAACTAACTTTTTACGTCGCCTCTTTTACGTCGGATATACAAAAAGCCGACATATATAGTAATAATATACATCGGGTTATTTAAGAACCGACGTATATTTACATTTTTAAGTACTTTTTACGTCGGTTAAATAAACATCCGACATATATAATTTACATATACATCGGGTTTGAAAATGCCGACATATAAAAAGTTCTTTTTACGTCAGTTTTTCTATACGCGACATATAAAATTGTAATTTAAAATCTCTTTTATGTCGGTCTATTTTGACCCGATGTATAAATATGCACGACAGTGTTTAGTCATCCGACGTATGAAAGCTTAAATTCAAAAAATTAAACAATTATTTTGGTATTTAGACTTGTACTTTCAACTGCCTATACTCTCGATTCTTGACTATACCCAAAATAAAGTCTCTCCTTTGGAACTTTAGCCCTAATTCGTACTCTGAACAACATTCTACATCACACCTTCTATCTTCGGTGACCTAATTCTTATAGCACGGTTTTTCTTTAAAGTTTGTCAAGCCCTAATTGGTTGTGTATCTGCTCGATAATATCTCTTATGCCCTAATTAGAACTCGTCTTCCATCGCGATTAGGTACTTGATTTACATTTATATCTGCTAAGTGGGTTCGCATTCTACCTCAAGGTCTTTACTTTACATATATGCTACTTCATATGAATGTTTGTGTAGTTGTGTATAGGTCAATCTTTGCTTCTTGTTCATTACATGTTTGATTTTATGACTGAATATTATTGCTTATGTATGGGTTCAATTTGTTGGAGCTTTTGATTTATAAGTTCAAATATGCTCATTTTTTAACTGTTGAACTTAAAAATTAAGTTTATATGTTAACTTAAGTGAAATTTATGTCTAAACAATATATGTGGTAGTTCTGTCCTAGGAAATTCTGTCTAAAGAACTCAGTTGTTCTGTAAATTTTTTACTTGTGAAAAAGAAATTTGTGGTAAAATATTGTTATTCTGGACATGGTCCTCTGTTCTGGTCGAATATAATTATTAATTATTAATCGGTACTCATTTAGATTTTCAGGCGTCTGACATTAGGAGCGGAACTTTACCAATATTTTGGGTGTGGGTCATATAATGGGCCTATAATACAGTGCTGGAACAGAAAGGCTAGCTTAATACAAGTGAAGGTGGAAGACAAAGGCGAACTCGAGAAAGCTCGCAAATGCGCTGGCATTACTATGACCGAGCATCAAAAGACCCTTCCTCCGAATCTTCTCGCATTGGTCTACCTGATTCTCCAATTTATAATACATATTTTTGTTATTTCTGGTACTTGCTGGATAACAGCATAAGAATTGCCTGTTATATATGCGTGAGCTGAAAAGTGTAACTAATATAAAACTACGTACATATTACAAATGATTAGGCTTCTTTGGTTAGGACTTTAAATTGAAATGAAAAAAGAGGAAGGAAAATAGAGGTTGAATTGAACTATATTAAGAAGAGGGGAGTATGAAGAAGAAATAATGTGTAAATTTTTTATAAGAAGCGGATACATATTAGTATATAGAGCATTCAGTAGTAACCTGCTTGACGGGTTGAGACTTGAGCTTAGACAAGTTTATGTGAAGAATCATACCTTATACGAAATACAACAAACTCCATTCTTATTAACATTCATAATTTCTTTCTTCCTTGATGCTAATAAATTAGCGAGTAATCTAGTTTTAAATCAACCGCTGAGAGGCATTCAGTCACTAATTTTGTATACATTTTTTTTGGTTCCACTAGTCAAAAATGTCTTGATTGTTTCGTAGCTAACGATGATTGTAAAGGTATAATGTATATTTTACCAGGCCTTCAGTTTCAAGCTTCAGGCTGAAGGTGCCATCTCCGGCGCTTGAGAGGTCAACAAAGGTCAAGGACGCAAGGAACGCTCGAGTCATCGTTGAGACTGAAAAACTTCTTTTGATGTTAGTTCTTGTTGGAACTTTCATGTTGATTGCTGATGGCGTTGTTACACCAACAATGTCAGGTTATTTTACCTATACCTCTTTTTTTCAAGTAACTTAAATACTATTCTCTTTTGATGTATTTAGTGTTTTTCTGAAAGAGCTACTTTAGCATGGATTGAAATAAAACACACATAAATGCATCTATTTAATGTACAGGCTTAGTTAGAATTATTTCTCAGACTAACCAAGTATATCTTGAAGTCAATTTATTTCAGTCCTCCTAATTGTAGTGATGTCCATTGTTGGCTGGTTGAGCATTGGAGTTCCTCGAATGAAACAAGGTGACATGGCTCACATGGCTCTCTTAATATTTTTGTACTTCATTTTACGCCATTATAGTAAGCATCTATGATAATGTTTACTCGGAAATGCTATTTAAGTTCAATTTTTAGTGTTTTTTCAATTTGAATTTAGGACTAAATTGCCATGCCATTGAATTTAATAATGTTATTTAATCAGTATTTAACACTTTAATTATCTAATGTTAATAATGTTTTGGATGGACAGAATGTCAAAATGGAGAATACCGTGTGTGTTTCATTTCCTTTATAGGTGAAAAAGGCATTAAGTTCAAGGGAATCCTTTGATACCTCTGTATAATTGCCGATCAACATAACTAATAAGGCTATTGGGATCGAGCCCAGACCTGGTAAGCATTTCTGTGAACAACAGAAAAGCATTCTACCTCGGATAAGGATTAGTTTCAGATAGAAGTCAAGTAAACTGATTGAAGTTAGCCACCTTTTTTTCAGTAATGCTTAACAGGTACAATCATATTTTATAGTTTTAAATGTTTTTTTTTGAAATCTTTAGAAGCTTTCCACTGCTACATTTTCATACTGATTCTTAGAGCTTTAATTTGCTGTTGTGGAATAGAATCAGAGAGGCAGACATCGAGAGCATGTGTCAACTGCATCTTGTACATTAGTGTTATGTTAAATTAGTGTACTTATACACATCTTATAAAAAGTATACCATAAAGGATTTATTACTGTAGATATATAAAATATCTTTAGATGTGTGTACACCCGTTGTTCCATTTACACCTGGTCATGGCCAATATATAAAGAACTTGTTTCAATTTTGGTGAGATTCAGTGGTCTTTTAATAGGTAGAACTATAGAATTATGACTTTGCATTACTTTATCTGCTATAAGATATTGATAACATTTGTTCACCTCATAAGATAAGAGTTCAATTTTCTTTCTTTGTATAAACCTCAAGTGTTTTATATATAGTACATTGATAACATACCCTATACCATAGGATTCTAGTTTATCTATATTTCGTTGTTTAAATAGTCAGAATTTGTAAAAGATATTGCTGCTAAATTTTGTTATTGTTTTATATTGGTGATCACATCTTATTTTTCCTGTGGTTATTGCAGAGATGCTGGCAAGAGAGTATAAAAGGAGAAAAGGGTGGAGGTTTTTTTGAAATATTAGCATTAGGTTAAATCAAACTTGTTTTGAGTACAGTGTATGTTAAATGATATATGATATGGTTGATGCGTTAAGATTGAGAATTTATAAACATTATGGATGAATTTCTTTAATTGTGTAATAAAAGTTATGTTATTTAGTATATGATTGTGATCAGAAAAGCTTTGGAAATGTTTGTTATCTCAGACTTTTTGTTTTACAAATTTTGGTTAGAATAGCTTTTTGATTGTTCAACAGGTTCTTGGTGTACACAAAGAAAAAAAATACATTTTTTTTTTCATTTTTTTTGACAATATACGTCGGTTCTACTAAAATTTGGGCGATGTATAAAATATAAGGTACATACGTCGGTTATCTAAATGAACCGACTTAACAATATAAAAGATATACATCGGTTATTAGACTTTTTACGTCGGCATTTCAGTATTTATATGTCGGCTTCCTAGATTCATATACGTCAGCTTTTTGGGGTTTTTACGTCGCCTCATACCCGACGTATATTCCACTTTTTTACGTCGACATTTTACCCGACGTAAAAGCATCATTACTTTATACGTCCCCCTTGCATACGTCGCCAATTAGCCGACGTATATGACCGTTTTTACCGACGTAAAAGGTCATTTTTGTACTAGTGATCGGCTTACCAATGAATTTGATTTATGGCAGACCCGAAATCTTCTTCCAGGGTTGTCAAGTGTGTTTGATGTTCTAATCCGAGCAGGAAGACCACAGTAGCAGAGATCACTTCGATTTTGGTTTGAGCTGTAGGAATTTGAAGACGACATCATGATCAGGGCTTTTTCTTTGCACACACCTGGAGAAAAAAACAGGAATTAAAACAGAGCATAGAATTTAACCAAACAATAGAATTTAACCAAACAATAGAATTTAGCATTACATAAAAAACATGGAAAATGACAAACATAATGATAATAATTATCGGATTCAGTTAGCATTACGTATAATAATACCCTTACAGTCCTGTCTAAAGTAATCATCACGAGATTCATTACCCAAGTCACGTGGATCTACAGGTGGTAATATATTATCATTGTGAGGAAGAATTACAGTACTGAAATCCTCATTGACATCATCGTACAGATCTCTATAATTCTTGGGAGGTGTCATCAAGACAATAGACATTTTTTTATCCATTTGGTCTTTAACATAAAACACCTGTCGTGCTTGTGAGGCCAATACGAATGGATCATCCTTGTGGCCTAATCTGTTAAGTTCGACCAACGTGTAACCCATGACATCTTGTTTGACACCATTTCTATTGTCAACCCAGTCGCACATGAAAAGAGGAATTTTCTTAATATGATAATCTAGTACCCATATCTCTCGTAGAACCCCATAATAAAAGTTCTTTCCATAGGTTACTACTTCTTTAGAAATGTGCATCTCAGTTGCCTCTACACAAACCCCACTGTTCTGGTGAATTCTGCCATCATGAATTTTTGTACGAAATGTATAGCCATTGATGTCATATACATCGTATTTGTTCACGATTCTGCGTGCTCCATGTGAGATCCACTTCACTGTTTCTGATACACTTTCTTTGGAGATCGATAACTCTCTTTCAACCTTGTTGCGTAACCAGTGACCAAACGTTGTGCTATGCTCTTTCTCCAGCCATGCTTGTCGTTTACCAGGATGTTTGTTTTTCAAAAATGTCATGTGTTGTCTGTAAGTACAAAAAGGAGTATCAAATCTGATCCTACTGTTAAATAAAAGACTACTGTTAAATAAAAGAAAAACACAAATAAACTTGTTCAGTAGGAGTCCTTACTCGATATACGGCACAACTTCAGGCGTATTTTGCAATACATAGAAATGTGCTTTCATGTAGAGATCTTGAGAAACTTCAACTGGTTTACCAGCTGACAAAGGAATTCCCTCTCCATTACCGTTTTCAGATGTGTTGTTCTGGTGTTCTGGAATACCATTAGAGCTCATGACTTTTTTGTATTCGTTGAAGAACGCAATTGTTTCTTCTGCAATATGCTCCTCAGCAATGCATCCTTCTGGGTAAGCTTTGTTCCGCACATGCCCTTTAATAAATTTCATCATCCTCTCAAAGGGATACATCCACCGAAAGCATATTGGGCCACATAATTTTACCTCTCTAACAAGGTGCACAGTTAGATGAAGCATAACATCAAGAAAGGATGGGGTAAAGTATTTCTCCATCAAGCACAGTGTCACACAAAGCTCCTCATGCAATTTATCGAGTTCTTCTACATTGATTTCTTTGCTACATATTGATTTGAAAAAAAACAAAGTCTGATAATAGCATATCTTGTGGGTTCAGGCATGATAGACCGTATTGCAATTGGCAAGAACTGTTGCATAAGCATATGGTAATCATGTGATTTAAGTCCCATAAGCTTCCTATCCTTTTCATTCACCAAACTAGAGAAGTTGGAACAATAACCTTGCGGAGCCCTTAAGTTGTGTAGTGTGTCACAGAACATGTCTTTTTCATCTTTAGTTAATGTGTAGCAGGTTGCAGGAAGTAATGTCTTGTCGCCTTGACTTTTAGCCTGCAACTCTTGTCTTATCCCAAAATGTGCCAGATCCTTTCGAGCTTGCAACCCATCTTTCGTCTTGCCCGGAACATTTAGTAATGTTCCGATAATACTCTCAGCCACATTCTTCTCAGTGTGCATGAAATCAATACAATGTTGGACCAAATTATACCGCCAATACCTAAGTCGTCGATTCCATATGTTGAATTTCTTCCAATAGGTCTGTTCTTTCTGTCCGGAATTTGAGCTACCACCCCCTTTTGATTTTCTCTTTTTTGTTTTCCCCCCTCTTCCAGTCGAAGTGTCCATGAGTTATGAATCTTTATCCTTAAATCCCTTCCCCTACTTATTCCGAACAAATTTAACCTCGTTGAATATTTCTTCCCCTGTCATAGGATCTGCAGCAGTTCCCCACTCTTCTTTTCCATTGAACGCCTTAGTTTGCTTTCTGAAGGGATGACTATATGGTAGATATCTTCGGTGACCACCATAACTCTTCTTGGCAGAGAACGGAAGTCTTACACAATGAGTTTCTTTCCTGCACACCACACAACCATGGAATCCACTATAAGGACAACCACATAATGCACCAAGAGCAGGGTAATCATTAATCGTCCATAAGACAACAACACGTAAAGTGAACTGTTCCTGTGCATAGGAATCATATGTTTCAACTCCTTCTTCAAACAAGAGCTCCAGATCATCGATCAAAGGATCCAAAAACACATCGATATCGTTTCCAGGCGTTCCCGATATTAATAACGAAAGCATGATGAACTTTCTTTTCATACACAACCAAGGTGGAAGGTTGTAAATGACAGTTAATACCGGCCACACACTGTGATTCCTATTCCCTCTGTTTACGTCGACCCCGTCTGTGGAAATGCCAAGCCGAAGATTTCTTGGATCAGAGGCAATTTCAGGAAATCTGTCATCTATTGCTTTCCATGCAGGTGAATCAGATGGGTGGCGTAAAACACCGGGCTTTTTGGAACTGGTGGAGTGCCATATCAAATCTTTTGATATGCTTTTCACTTTATAAAGTCGTTTCAATCGTGGAATAAGGGGGAAGTACCATAATACCTTTGTAGGAACATTTTCGTATATGACTTTAGTCTTCTCATCCACCTTCCACCGTGACATGCCACAAGTTGGACATACCACCAAGTCCTTGTACTCATTCCTGTAAAGAATGCAGTTGTTAATGCAAGCATGTATCTTTTCGTATCCTGAACCCATTGCTGTCATTATCTTTTTGGCCTCATATGTGTTGTTCACCATCTCGTTACCTTCTGCAGGTAGCATCCTTTTCAACAGAAGTAGCAATTCAGTAAAGCACTTATTTGTCATTCCATGCTTACTCTTCAAGTTTAGTAGTTGAACTGTTGCAGACAACTTTGTGAAGTTAGGACAATATTTATACAAGGGCTTCTCCGCATCTGCAAGTAGTTCTTGAAACTTGTCAATGTCATCTATGAAATTGTCTTCCGTAGCTTTTACCATTTCTATTGTTTCTGCAGCATCTGTAGGAAATTCTACTGCATCAAATTGGTTGAAATTGTCTTTCTCTCCATGTTTAATCCACCTTGTATAATTCCGATCGAATCCCTTAACGAGTAAGTGGTAATGCACCTCATCCACAGGAAGAGAGCAGTGGTTTAAACAGCTTACACATGGACATGGAATAGTGTTCGTTGACATATTCAAATTACCAACCGCAAAATCAATAAATGCCACAACTCCATCCATATATGGTTCATTGTTTATATCGCTTAACATCCAAGACTTATCCATAACTACAACATATGGTTCACGGTAAAAATCAATTTCTCTATCTATCTATGTGCAAACAAATAGAAACAGATAGAACATGAACGAATACACAAAAAGAAGTCACAAAAAACACAAAAATCACAACTTTACTCAACACAATTTATATAAACTGATAGAACACTAAACACAAAAATCACTAAAGATCACAACTTTACTTAATAGAAACAAATAGAACATGAACGAATACACAAAAAGAACTAGGACATGACTTACTAGGACATGAACGAGAAAGCGGCTGGAATCCAAATTAGGAGTGAAGTTTCCAAATGCTAGAATCCGGAATTAGGTATTTGAGAGTGAAGTTTCCAAATTAGGTATTTGAGAGTGAAGTTTCCAATTCGATGAAAGCGCCTACTTGTTTGGAGCGCATCTGTTTAAGGCCCAATTAGAATAGTATTGGGCAATTAGAATAGTACTGGCCCAAATAGAATATTTAAGGCCCGAAAGTCAAAAATATTTTTTTAAATGCATTTTTCGACGATCCAACCGTACGGATGTTAATAGGTACTCATCGTAGTGTTGGGGAAAAATAATCAAAAAATCAGTAATTTATCTTGTACGACGTTTTTACAAAGATCTGGTCAAAGTACTACTCTCTCTAACGAGATTCGTCCCCGAAAGTCAAAATTATTTTTTTAAATGCACTTTTCGATGATCCAACCGTACGGATGTTAATAGGTACTCATCGTAGTGTTGGGGAAAAATAATCAAAAAATCAGGAATTTATCTTGTACGACGTTTTTACAAAGATCTGGTCAAAGTACTACTCCCTATAACGAGATTCGTCCCCGAAAGTCAAAATTATTTTTTTAAATGCATTTTTCGACGATCCAACCGTACGGATGTTAATAGGTACTCATCGTAGTGTTGGGGAAAAATAATCAAAAAATCAGGAATTTATCTTGTACGACGTTTTTACAAAGATCTGGTCAAAGTACTACTCCCTATAACGAGATTCGTCCCCGAAAGTCAAAATTATTTTTTTATATGCATTTTTCGATGATCCAACCGTACAGATGTTAATAGGTACTCATCGTAGTGTTGGGTAAAAATATTCAAAAAATCAGGAATTTATCTTGTACGACATTTTTACAAAGATCTGGTCAAAGTACTACTCCCTATAACGAGATTCGTCCCCGAAAGTCAAAATTATTTTTTTATATGCATTTTTCGATGATCCAACCGTACGGATGTTAATAGGTACTCATCGTAGTGTTGGGGAAAAATAATCAAAAAATCAGGAATTTATCTTGTACGACGTTTTTACAAAGATCAGGTCAAAGTACTACTCCCTATAACGAGATTCGTCCCCGAAAGTCAAAATTATTTTTTTATATGCATTTTTCGACGATCCAACCGTACGGATGTTAATAGGTACTCATCGTAGTGTTGGGGAAAAATAATCAAAAAATCACGAATAAGTAAAAAAATTATATTTTGATAATTTTTTTTTATAAGTTGTTAAAATGTATGTTTCAGATTCCATAAGTTGCAAAAAAAAAGTATTTTTTTCCAGAAAAAAGTTAGGAATCCTAACTTTTTTTCTTGAAATAAGTCAACTTTTCTGGAAAATAAGCTTAGCCAAACCGACCAAAATAACTCAAAAACGCTTTGTCTAAAAACTAACGCGCCTAAATTTTGGCAAAATAACTCAAAAATCCCCCCATTTCACTTTACCCCAGATTCACTTTACCCCCAAATTCATCCCCCAAAAAATCCCCCCTAAATTTAGGTCTTACAACCTAAATCGCACAACCTAAATCTTACAATCTTACGAGCCTAGATTCAACGATACATCTGAACTACACCGAGTCACGAGTGACGAGTAATCACTCGCCGCACGCGTAATCGTCACCAGCCGCCACCAAGTCACGGGTGTAATCGAATTAAGGTATTTGATTCTTCTTCTAATTTGCGTCTTAGTGTAATCGAATTGAGTGTCTTTTTTTTACGGATTGTATCAACTATTAACACTATTTGTGCTTGTTGTCTACAGCTAATTTGGGTACCATGGGAAAGAGGTACAGGTTAGTTGTTTACTATGGGGGTGAGTTCATGACATGTGTTAAGTGGCAATACACTGGTCCTAAGTCAAAGGTGTTCAACGGAATGGATGTCTACAACATGACTGTTAAACAAGTTAGGGATTTGGTAGCGATTGTAGTTTCGGATGATGATAAGCTTTATTTTATGAAAGATGGGGTGACCCCGGATAATGGATATGGTTTATTGGTTTAAGACAGTCAGTTAAAAGAGTTGGCTAATGCTTCTAACATGACTGGAGTGTGCAAGATTCATGTCTTCCATTCCTGGTCCACAGCTACTGCACCAGTTTGCGTTGAAGAAGAATACCTAAGTAGACTCATTTTTCACTTCTCATATGTATTCATGTGTATGTATATTGAACAGATCAATCCTGTATTTGCTAAGGGTTCTTATACTGGTTGTAGGTGGGGGCAATGAGGAATTTGAGGATCAATATTCAACAGAAGAGTGTAGCGAAGAAGAAGGAGAAAGCGCAGAAGAAGGAGAAAGCGCAGAAGAAGGAGAAAGAGCAGAAGAAGAATGCAAACAGGATCAACAAAAGAATGCTGTCAAAGCTAAGAGGGGGCTAACCAGGTTGCCAAAGCTGCGTACCAGGTTTACAAACTCTGGTGGAAAAAGACATGAGGTTGAATTTGACTCACTTGGTAGGTTAACGGGGGAATACAGATAAGAATTTACGAGCTTTTTGGGAGACACGGTCAGGGAGCATGTGGGATTAAGATGGTTAACATGGAAGGAGGTGCCAAAAGAAGTGAAGGCTAAGCCGTGGGATCAAATAATGGTAAATCAGCTACTTCGCATTAATTACTCTAAATATATGTTACATTTTCAATATGAAACACTATTGTTCAACTTATCTGCTTGCCTTTTATGTGTATTAACACCATGTATTATATATTGCAGCATTTTTTTGATATAGAACCTTGTCGTCGAAAGTTTGTAATGACTCGGCTTGGTGGGCTGCTTCGCAATTTCAGAAGAAAGATGTATGCAGGATTCATACAACCTAACCTGAATAAACCAGAAAAACTTGCAAAAGTTCCTAGGCAGTATCGTACACTGGTAGAGCAAGTTGATTGGGATAGGTTCGTAGCCCACACGCGATCGGAAAAATTCAAGGTTGTAATCCTTTAATATACGGATCATCGTTTGAATTTACGTATATTTCCAATGCACTTTGCTGAAATAATTCTTTTGTCTATTGGAAGGATGTCTCCGAAACTACAAAAAAAGCGCGATCACGGTCCGTGTATGATCATCGCTTGGGACGAGGAGGATACCCTGCTCTCAGAGAAAAATTGGTAATTCAGATGTGTTTTTTTTTACTAGTGATTATTTTGGATATTACATGTCTGATTGTGTCGTCGTTGCATTATGCAAGGTTTCGAAAAATCAAATTGCAGTTGATGAGGTCCCTACCCGTGCTTTTATGTGGAGGAAGGGGAGGGAAAACAAAGATGGAGAGTTGGTAGATCCTAAAGCGAAGAACATGGCGGATTATTTAGTAAGTTTAAATATGAGAGTTAGTATATCCTAAAGTGAAGAACATGTCCTTGTTACTAATTTTCTTCACATCTAACAATATTGTTTCCCCACAAATTTAGGTAATTTTTATTATACAAATTAGTTTTTGTGGTTAATAATACAATACTATCTTTTAGGATATTAAATAAAAAGATACATAATTTAATAAAACATGTTTAGTCGTATATATTAATATAAATTACTTAATTTAACAATACATTTAGTTTACGTAATTAAGAATGAAATATAAATCCTAACAAAGAAAAGTGAAATATTATTAAATTTTAATTTTGACTACATGAATGAAGTAAACAATTAATATTTTTAATTCGAAAGTATTGAATTATAATTTCTTAAAAAGGATTGAATTATGTATTTCATAATGAAGTGAACATATAAAATTGAAACACATTACAAAAGTCTACCGCGAAAAGCAACTATCTTAGTGGACAAAGTGCCAACCTACAAACTAGGAACATCTTGACCTGTGCCTTTGTAGCACACCATACACAAACAATTTTTGGGTAATAATCTCCTCACTATAATTCTATGCAAAATAAACCTATGATTGAAAAATATAAGACATAATAGTCCAATCCTATGATTATTTCTCTTAACAAACATGGGATTAAATTTTAATAAAATTAATAATTTAAAGGATTATAATCTATAGCACTTTAATTGATAGAATTATTTATCTCTGCACAATCATCATAGGATTATGAACCCTTCAAACAAACATGACCATTACGAATATATTTGCAATTTGATCCTCAGTTGTAACATGTAACATTTTCACTTCTTTCTTGCTGATTCTTTTCCCTAAAAAATGGTAACGCGTTTCTAAATCCTTGGTTCTTGCGTGAAAGATCAGATTTCTGGCTAAACATATTACCACTTGTTTGTGACATTACACAAGCCAAGTGCGCCTCACTCAGCTTCTGTGTTGTTCATAAGGACACTGTTGGATGTCTTTTGCGGCACCAAAGAATTGCTCCACACCCAAATATGGAGCTGCGTTAACATATATCAAATTCTCCGTAAGCTTACAAATAAGGTTGCTTTGGATTAAGCATGTATCTACTAATCACCCCAACTACACACATATGAGAGGTCAGGCCTCGTTAAAGTAAGATAGATCGAACTACCCACCAATAGTGGGTACATTGTAACATCCTTCCAATCAAACCTGTTCATACATGTCCATAAAATTTTACATTGAACTCCATTCGTGTTGAAGTTGATTTGTCATTAGTCATTCAAAACGTGTTTAACAAATCCAAAGAGTATTTGTAATGATGCAAAAATATTACTTATTAAGTATAATTAATCTCAAAACCAAGCAAATGATGAAATAGGTCTAAGTTCATTCATTTGAAAACAGACTAGAATTGTTGAAAAAAAGTTAAAATAAAATAAAATTGATTTATTTAGTAGTTTCTAGAAATATATTTAGTTTTATAAGATATATAAAAGAATCACTCAATGAAACGACATCGTCAGTCTAAAAAGTCCTTTATTTATCGTAAATGTCTAGAAAAGACTGTGAGAAAGGTGAGTGTGTATGTGTGTTATTTGGTTCTAAAAGTAAAAGCATTAGCAAAGAAAAGAGAAAATTGGGACTCTAGTAATGTGGTTTGTATGGTGGTACATGACTAACTTTCCACGTGTTCCTTGTTGAACAAAAGAGCATTGAGTGTGCGGGGATCGTCGTGAACTAACAAAATTTCAACTATAATAGAAATAATATTATTAATATATTTGAAATGTTGTTAATTGACAACGATCATGGAACAACAGAGTCTACTTCATTCTTTCCTTTCTTAGCTATTTATCTTACCCTCAAAACCAAATAACATAGAGACACGCCCACTTTTTTCACAATCTTTTATAGACATGTACGGTAAATAAAATGAGCTTAATTTCTTTTGGTGTCATTTAATTGCATGGTTTTTTTTATTTATATTCAATTAATAAAGATACGCCAAGATATTAGATGCATTTTCTTATAATTTCATTTTCCAAATCCTTTACTTATCTCCTCTATTTTCTTAATTTAAAACTCACACGAGCATTAATAAAAATAAGACACACCCTTTTGTGCACAATCCCCTAAATAAGGCAAGAATGTATATGTTGTGCAAATTAAACTGAGTGTCACCATATATCATTGAATTGAGTGTCACCCCATTATTGAGGAATTATTTTAACTTTAGAATTCTTTACCAATAGAAAGTAACAACCGATTATTACAAGATTGGATATTTAGTTTTTCATCCAAAACAACCATCTCTCTATCTTAAAAACAACATCAACCAAACAAGGTTGCTTAACAATGTTGTACAGAGTGAAGTATAACAAGTACATAGTGAATTCACAACGGAAACTTAAGAATTTTCAAACTGTTTTGGCAACCAACATGAAGTTAAAAAATTGCTCCGACCCTGGGCCATTAGGTTGAAATGATAGTTTGTTATTTCCTAAAACCTAATGCCGTATATATGTGAGATTTGTGTTGAAACCTACCTAGCTGTGGGCCCATTGTCAAAGTTAAAAATAAGATTAATTTGTCATCCCTTCACTATTCTCATACACTTCATTCAATTTTTTTTATTTTCAACCTCATTCCTATTAATCATAAAAAAACTTCATAAATTGTTGCACAATTCGTACTAATCAAATACAACTTAATTATTTAATAAAAGTAGGTATATAAATAAATAAATATAATCAATGAAATCTAACCTTTATCCAAATTTATTGACCGGTGATCGGTGTTGACAATTTCTTTTCCTCGCTTGCTTAAAATATTGAAATGGAAATTAGTGGGATCTCCTTTGATTTCTTTGTTACATATCTTTGTGTGACTCCTATTGGATTTTTCAATCGAATCGAAGCGTACATTTTGAAAAGCAATTCGTCGATAATTCTTTTAGAACCAAATCTTATATGAATCCAAGTTGGAATTTCTGATAATATTGAAAACTGAATGGAACTCTTTGTCACGTTGACCGAACTCATCAACGTGATTAAAATTAATCAAATTTTCTCCATCTTGAATCGTATCTTTGTAAATTTCTTAATAAACTAAATGGACAACAATTATTACATCTATCTTATAAATTATGATATAGAATTTATAGGCCAACCCTAGACACATAATAGATAAGATATCTAGGGTTCGCCAATAAAGTCAATACTATAATTTATAAGATTGAAGTTATAATTGTTGTCCATTTAGTTCAGTAAGAAATTTACAAAGATACAAGTCAAGTTGGAGAAAATTTGAATAATTCTATTCACATTAATGAGTTTCGTCAACGTGACAAAGAGATCGATTCAATTTTGAATGTTATCAGATGATCCAACATGGATCCATATAGAATTTGTCCTAAAAGAATTATCGATGAAATTTTTATTCGCGATGCACGCTTCGATGCAATTGTAAAAATCTACCGCCGTCTCGCAAAGATATGCAACAAAGAAATCAATGGAGATTCCATTAATTTTGATTTTGATTTTCTAAGAAAGTGTAGTAAAACAATCGTCAACGCAGACCACGAATCAATAAATTTGGATAAAGATTTGATTTCTTTGATTATATTAATTAAATTGTTTTACCTATCAACTTTTATTAAATAATTTAGTTATGTTTAATTAGAACAATTTTGTGCAATAATTTATGAAGTATTTGGATGATTGAGTAGAATGAGGTTGAAAATTGAAAACTTGTATGAATGGTATGTGAATAGTGAAGGATGATACATTAGTCTCATATGATCCCAAAATCAGAAATTTTGGATTTACCGAACCAGAAATTTTGTATTTTGATATGGGTTTGGACTAACTTTTTAAACTCAAAAAAGTTTGGATAGGGATTTCGATTTCACTTGTACAAAACTAATACCCGATTCCAAATTTTCAACCCGATCCAAACCCCGATAAAAACCCGATAGTAAATAAATTTTATAATCCGTAGATTATTATAATTTAATATGTTAGATATAAACATATAATCCATGTTTTGTTATTTAATTAGTAACATCAAATAATCATTATTTGAATTAAAACTTCTTTTCTCGATATCACATTTTTATTAATACATTATACTAAAATGTATTAATAAAACATTTTATTGATTCATTCTACTCTTGTAAAAAAATACATTTTAGAGAGAGTAAGCATGTATCTGATAATAAGACTGCTCCCGTCAACATGTTAATAATAATAAGAATGTTAGATCTAAGATTACTAGTCCTTCCAAGACTAGAGTGGATTCATTTATCCATAAGCCTACTCATAAATGTGTTAAGTCTGGCTATAAATGGAAACGCTCTTTTGTTAAAGAGGTTGAAGTAGTTAAAGTTAATTAAGAATGTTGTTTTGCCTAACAAAGACGAGTTCTTTAAGTATGCCGGACCCAATCAAGTTTGGGTTCCGAGGAAGGACTAATCAATTTGATATTGCAGGGTGTGGTACAGGTAAACCATGTTGCGTGGATTCTGGACAATGGATGTTCAAGGCATATGACAGGAGATAGCGCTGCTATCAAATGCGGTTGACAAAGCTGGCCCAGTGGTTACCTTTGGAGATAACAACAAAAGGTTTAACTGAAGGATATGGATGTTTGGAATCACGAAATGTTTTAATTGAAGATGTATCCATTGTGAAAGGTCTGAAGCACAATCTTCTTAGCATCAGTCAATTCTGTGATAGAGAATATGTTGTTTCTTTTGATAAAGAGAAGTGTCACATCCTTCACAAGAAGAATGGAAAGCCTGTTCTTCAAGGAGTTAGGAAAGGGAACTTGTTCATAGCTGACTTATACTCTGGATGTAAAGATGAAGTTAATTGTTTTTATGCCAAAGCTTCGTCAGATGAAAGTTGGTAGGTAAATTGGTACATAGTAGGTTGTTTAATAGATCCATAAAATCAATGGATATATGAAAAGAAGTATGTTACTCGTATTTGTTTTTAATTAAGTTGCTAATTGCTACATAAACCATAAGTATGTAAAAGCTAGGGGATTTCATTTTTGGGGTTGGAAGTGTCTTAAACCATAACTTTACCATAAGGATCAGCCATACAAACAAAACCATTACAAGAGCTAGTGTAAAAAAACATACCAGTACGATATTCTGGCAGGTTGAGCCTGATTGAGTCTTTATCTTAGGCTTTTGGCCATTGTCCGGTAAATCTGAGAACAGAACACTTCTTTTTGTGGAATTTGGCGATGTGAATTAAGACAAATTCAGGGCTTGAGATGATCTTACTCAATGATTTGCAGACAGTTTTGATGTGGTGGAGTGAAAGTATACAGACAGCCCAGAAAGAGTAGTAAAGATGAGAGATTATAGAATTAATGATCAGTTTCCGTGGCCGCTACAATTAGGTCAAAATGTAATGCAGGAACATATATAATAGATATTACTATTATTTGGGGTAGGGAGTGTCTTAAACAGGTTTTTGGGATAGGGAGTGTCTTAAACCACTTGGTCAAGTGATCACTGCATAGATTTATAACATTACCATAAGCAGCAACACAAACAAGACCATTACAAAACAAGACTATTACAAAATCAAGACCATTACAAAAGGAGTTAAAGAAATGTACCATACAATATTGTGGCAGGTACAACAGTCTTTCTCATTATAAATGTATATATCTTGGACTTTTGAGCACATTGTGGTACACTTGAGAATAGGGACAAATTCAGGGCTGGAGATGACCTTACTCCATGATTTATAGACTGTTTTTAAGGGGAGGAGTGAAAGTATGGGCAACCAAGAGAATATAGTGAAGATGAGATCTTGAGAAAGATATAAGTTGCTGCGGCGGCCATTAGCTAGGTAGTAGGTTTCAAGAAATGATAATTTGTTATTTCATAAACCCTACATATATGTGAGATTTGTGAGCATATTTACTGGGCTAGTGAGAGTATTGGGCCCAATGCCAACTTTAAAAATGATCCACTACAATATTGTTTTGGTGCTTTTCTAATAGAAATGTTAATTGTAGAAAACATTGTTATTGGACTAATACTTAAAGCCTAATAAGCTTTACTGATATTTCATTTTTCAATTTTTTTTGACATTGATTGGTCTTACCAAACATATTTACTTTTTATTAATATAAAAAATCATGCTATAAATTTTTTATTTAAATAGTTTTTAAAATCTTACCAATTTTAAGATTAGTTTATTTAGTCTTTTTTGATCTTCTTAATAGTTGTTTTTCATTACATGTATATATTTGTAAATATAAAAATTACATATCTTAGAACCTTAAACTAGTTTTCACGGTATGTTTTTTCAAAATTTTCAATTAACACTTGATTAAAATAATTAAATTTAGAGCCTATTCAAGAATAAAAGATGAGCCCTCACATTTTTAAATAATTGGATTTATGTAACACTAAAATGTTGATTAACAACAAATAACTCATCAATCTCCGATATAAGTATATTAATAATAAAAAGAAATTATTATATTCTTTTTCAAATTTAATTTTTCCTTTAGTAGTAGGTTCATTTTTATAAAAGTGTTTGTGAAAAGTATGAAATTGATGGAGAATGAGAAAATAAATAAAAATGTTGTTTTGAAACTCAAATAATATAAAAACTATGAAAAGTGAATACATTAATCTAAATTTTTATTAAATAATTTGTTATTAAATTTAAATTTTTTTCTAAATAATTTGTACAACTATTATAACAACATCTTATGTTATCCTACACATGTATTAACCTAAATTGTGTGGGAGATCACCAATATGCATGTTTTCCCTTCAAGCTAAGGCGCAAAGTCTTTTACATAATTGTCAATTTGAAAATTAAATTTTGTACTAATCAAAACATGACTAATTTTGACTGATATCCTTCTTTTCAAAATTTCATAATTTTATATAAAATACCTTACAAAAAGATAAAGGTTGCACGTAGAAAACTTACTATCTTACATAAGTTAGTTAAAAAATAAAAAACTCTATTTTATTGCAATTGTACATAAGTTAGTCGAAATTAAAGAAATAATTGAATTTAGGAGAAATTGCAAGTAAGGCAATAGAAATTAATTTATTCGACCCAAACTATACAACTTAGTTAAAATAATGTTATTAGTTTTTCCTTGATATATTTTCTCTTAGTGTTAATTGAACATTTGATTGAGTACAATGAAATTTAGATTGTTTATGTGATGGAGTGTGAGAATATTTTCAGAAGTTATGTAACAGTCTTGAACAAGCAATGTAAGTACAAAAAGAAAAAATAGTTAAATTTACAATTAGACAAATTGACCTATAGTACTTAAAATGAGAAAAATCGTGGATCAATTATACACTAATCCACTCTTTGCCCAAATGTGATATAAAAACTAAAGCTTGGGAAATCCGCTCTCCCTCCACCTTCATAGAAAAACCTTGTCTTTGTTTTAGTTCAATGGCTATCATCTACCTTTTTTGGTTGATGATAACCCCCTATTTAATCTTTTCTCGCTTTTACTTTCAAGTTTAATAAATCTCTGGTTATTGAGAGTGTTAGTACCCATTAGTGGGTTTTCCCTACCTATATTTTGGGTTTTTTCTCTTTGTGAGAGTTTGGTTTGTTTGAGTATCCGAGATCGTAGATGTGCAGGGCTTAAAATATTGGTTCGTTGATTTGGATTTGTTTTAAATACGTTTTGACGAATTGGATATATATTTTCTTCATGACTAAAATAGATTGTTAAACTGTCTCTTCTTCAAGAAGGCTCAAGTTTCCGCGATATGAGCCAGAAATGCACCACAATGATCTACTAAGGATGGTAGCTTCGATGAAGAAATTTCTCATTTGATTACGTGTTTGTTCAATATTGATGGTTTTTTTAATATGCTGTATAACCGTTTATTAATGAATTAATTACCTATAAAACAAGTCCACTCTTTGACACTAGCTCAGCAACAATGCTATTTGAAAAATTAAAACCCGAAACCTAGGACACAAGATAACATGAGTACACTTGTTGGTGTTGTAATTTTAACATGGATTTGTCTATCTTTCCACAAAGGTACAGGTTGCGGTGTGATAGGCTATAAGAGCCCAGACTCCCATCGACAGATTACAAGAGTCCTGACTCCCAGAGCCCTGACTCCTAGAGCCCTGACTCGAAGCTCAACTTGGACTCTTGGTGGAGGCATATTCAGCAGCGCCTGAATCCTGACTCCCAGAGCCCTAACTCCCTAGCAACCCTGACTCGCTCCTAAATTCTGACTTGGGCAAATATTCCACAACGCCCAAGGAATGATAAGCTCAAATGACGTGTGATGAGATTGTCAACCATGATGTGGAAAATAAGGGACGGTGTCAGAAATCACACCTGGGCACAATAGGGAATATCCAATGATTGACACAAGTATATTCTATTTGAACCACACGCCAGCAGGAGCATGGCACATGTCACCACAATTCTCGCCTGGACACATGTGATCCATCAACATCATCCAGGTGTCCCACCTACCTAGGATCCAATGCTCATGATTGCAGGTACCCCCCTGAACCCTAATTCTGGGCCTATAAATAGCCCAAGAAGGAAAGGTTTAAGGTTAATCTCTCTCTCTCTACACAACCTATACACACACCGTCCATATTTAGATATCTCTATAGTCTTATTCTCCCTTTCAAAGCCCCTATTTATTCTCATGCCGGAGGCGCCGCCAGGGTCAAAACCCCCCTCCGGTGTTGTTTTGCAGACACCCAACCGCAGCAACACCGCATCGAGGCGTGTGGAACGGCTGGAAAGGGCAAGATCGGGACTTGGAGTTATCATTTGGCGCTAGAAGGAGGGGAACCCAGTCTTGTGGTCACGGTGCCGCTGGACTCAACGTCTTCAACAAGCTCCTTCATCCCTGAAGGAGTCCTGAGTAAACCCAGTAAGATCTAAATGAACCCTTTATCATAGTCACCAAATATGAACTATTTAACCCCTTTTCTCCAATGTATGCATGTTCTTAGCTTTGTTTAGCCCAAATCTTGTTTAGCCTTGTTCGTATGCTTTGATTATTGTTTAGATCTATATTGCTCATCCTTAGATCTATTCAAAAACCTAGCTTTCTTGATTATTGGGATTGTGAACCCAGTAATACGTGCATACCTTTTGATCCCTTCACATATACACTGAGATCTAGTTGTAAAACCCAGGATACCTTGCCGTCGAATTTGTTGCAAATTTTTGTTTTAAGAATACCATATACATCTGTTTGTGTGAATTATGGCTCGTGGTAGTAAGCGCACAAATAGACATACCCCAAGTAACCCAACCCCTGCCCCGGACACCAACATCCCGGTCACTGGTCAGGCTGGTCACCAGTTACCTCCAGTCCTGCCTTTGGCCTCTCAGGTAATCCGGCCAGGAGACGCCCGGGTAAACATTGAAGTAAACAAATATAAATATACTGATCTTGCTATTGAGCCCGGACAGATGGAACACTTAACTGGTGAACAGGTTGCAGAAGCAATTCGACTATACAATCAAACCAAAAACAAAGAGCAGGACCAGTGCGAGAACTCCCATAACCCTGAAAGATCCCATCGCTCTAGGTCCGTGTTTGACCGGATTGGGGAAAAGAACAAAGACACCGATAGGAGGTCTCATCGGTCTCACAGTCGAAACCATGATGAGGAGGCCGAAAAGCTTAAGAGGCTAGCCGAGATGCGAGACAAAATTCAGCTGGAAGAGCAAGCCAGACTCGATCTAAGGGTCCAGAAAAGAATCCAGGAGGAGGAGGCCCGGATTCTGGGGAAAACCACCGAAAAGAGGATAACCCGGGCTCCGAGTCCAGAAATAATTTCAGATGAAGATGAACCTAGAGAGGACCTGTTAAACATGATACAGGAGTTGCAAAGAAAAGTAGGCCAGGATTCTGGGCTTGACATTGGGGACACACTTACACCATTCAGCTATTCCTTGGAAGCAACGCCAAGGCAGAGAAATATTAAGCACTATAACTTTGAGTCCTTCAATGGTTTGGATGATCCCGAAGAGCACGTGAACTATTTTGAGCAAATAGCAATGATTTATTATTATAACGATCTAACAAAGTGCAGGTTCTTCGCTTCCACACTCAAGTCCGGGGCTCAGAGGTGGTTCAGCCGAATACCATCTCGCAGCATCCACAGCTGGAAGTAGTTCTGTGACACTTTCCTCAAACGCTTCCGGGCAAACAAGACTCATGAGATGCACATGTGCCATCTTGAGACAGTCAGGCAAGCCCGGGGGGAAGCTCTTTCTGTTTATATGAAAAGATTTCAAGAAGCTATTAACAACATCACCAACCTAGACGAGCGGGAGGCTCTGACAATTTTTCGAAGAAACCTGGATCCGGATAACAATGAGAGATATGTCCTGGATCTCATTCATAAAGAGCCACAGAGCCTGGCGGCAGCCTATGCAATGGCCGTCAGGTTCATCAAAGAAACCGACGTCCTACAGGCAATGAGGATGACCAGACAGGGCATATCTCCAACCCGGACTCAAGATCCACCAAAAAACAACTACAACCATCAAGATAAAAAATTCAAACCCAACAGGCAGAGCAACTATATCCAAAGCTCTCAGCTTGCACTACCAGCACCATCCCCGGACTCCTGGCAGCAAGATGAGTCCGGACAGCCTAAACCCAAGCGTGAGCCCAGACCCGAACCCTCTTGGACTCCTCTCAACCGGGCTCGCGCGGATATTCTGAAAGAAGTACGAGATAAGCCATTCTATTACCCTCCCAAGCCAATGCTCACAGCCCTGGAAAACCGATCAGTCCATAAACATTGCGACTACCATGACACCCATGGGCATACAACCGAAAATTGTCTATCTTTGAAATTTTTTGTGGAGGACCAAATCAAAAAAGGCAACATGGGGCAATACATAGCCCGGAGAGGTGCTGACCGAGGAGAGGGGTCCGGGAAAGACAAGAACGTTGTCAATGTTGTTATGGGAGGGTCCAATTCACCTCCACGGAGCCCGGACTCAGGTGATGAGATAATGATGGTGCAATCTTGCCCGGAGCAGGTCATAAGCTTTAGCAAAAATGACTTCGAAGGAATTAATCCAAATCACAATGAAGCACTTGTTGTAACACTTGATATTGCTGATAATGAGGTCAGAAGAGTCCTAGTTGATAACGGCTCTTCTGTCAACATTTTGTTCAAACACACCATGGATCGAATGCAGCTGGAAAGTGTGAAGATGAATGACTGTAGAGAAGACCCACTCTATGGATTTGGGAACAACATGGTTCCAATCCAGGGAACTCTATATCTCCCAGTACTGTTTGGCACTTTCCCGAAGTAGGTTAGCAACCTGGTCAAATTCTATGTCATCAACACTCCTTCCTCCTATAATGTCATTTTGGGAAGGCCAGCCTTGACAAAGCTCCAAGCCATAACATCAACCCCACACCTAAAGTTCAAGTTCCCTACCCCCAGAGGAATTGGTGAAGTCCGGGGAGATTTCGAGATGGCTAGCCGATTCTATGGCCAGGCTTTGGTCATGGCTGAAACTGACCCGGAAAACAAAAGGAAGGCAAATTCTTACCAAAAGAACATCAGCAGAAAAAAGCACAGATACCAGAAAAAAGAATCCGGAAAGGAAGTCCAGAACATAGAAAACACATCAGCCCAGACTTACCTTGACCAGGTGGTACAAGCCCGGGTTCAACAATATGTCTCCAAGTCAGAGATGGGAAAAGTGGAAGCTGCTGTTGAGCTCGAAACCATTGAGCTAGAGATCGGAAACCCGGAAAGGAAAGTCAAAATTGGAACCGGGCTGGACACCGTATTCAAGAAGGAGTTAACTGAGTTACTCCGGGAGTATGCAGATGTTTTTGCCTGGAGCCTGGATGAAATGCCCGGACTCCAGGAGTCTGTTGCTATGCACAGCTTAGATGTTTATCCTAGAAAGAAACCAGTAAAGCAGAAAAGGAGGAACTTTGCTCCGGAAAGACAAAAGGCAATCGATGAAGAGGTTGAAAAATTACTCAAAGCTGACATAATCTGTGAAATAAAGTATCCGGAATGGCTTGCCAATGTAGTCTTAGTCAAGAAACCAAATGGAAAGTGGCGAATGTGTGTGGACTACACTGATCTCAATGCTGCCTGTCCAAAAGACCCTTACCCACTCCCAAGCATCGACCAGCTTATAGACGTGACAGCCGGGCATGTCATGCTGAGCTTCATGGACGCCTTCTCCGGCTACAACCAAATTAAAATGAACCCGGTTGATATAGCCAAGACTGCATTCATCACACACCGGGCTGTTTATGCCTACAAACTCATGCCATTCGGACTAAGGAATGCTGGATCCACGTACCAGAGGGCAATGGTGGAGATCTTTAAGAGCCAGCTGGGAAGAAACCTGGAGTCCTACGTTGACAACATGATAGCAAAATCAACCAAAGTTCAAAACCATATCGCTGATTTGAAGGAATGCTTCGAGAACCTAAGGAAACAAGAGATGAAGCTTAACCCGGAGAAATGCACCTTCGGGGTGGAAGCTGGAAATTTTTTGGGATTCATGATTAGCCAGAGAGGGATTGAAGCTAATCCGGAAAAGATCAAGGCTATAAGAGAAATGAAGGAACCCCGGACTCAAAGGGATATACAAAAGCTAGCTGGGTCTCTTGCGGCCTTGAGAAGGTTCATTCCTAAACTTGCCGAGCGCTGCCTACCTTTCTTTACCCTGCTCAAAGGAGCCCAGAAAAGGAAGGATATTATTTGGAGTCCGGAGTGCCAAAGTTCTTTTGAATCTATTAAAGAATACCTAGCAACACCACCAATTTTGACCAAGCCCGAGCCCGGGGAACCTCTAAGCCTTTACCTGTCAGCAGGAACCCTGGCTGTGGGGGCAGCACTAATCCGGGATCATGAAGGCCAGCAGAAGCCAATTTATTATGTGAGCCAAGTGCTCAAAGACGCTGAAACCCGCTACCCAAACCTAGAAAAGTTTGCTTTCGCTCTGGTCACTGCATCCCGAAAGCTGAGGCATTATTTCCAAGGGAGGGAAATCAAAGTAATCACTGATCAACCACTCCGGAAAATCATTCACAAACCTGACATCTCAGGGAGGTTGGTGAATTGGGCTGTTGAGCTAAGTCAATTTTCCCTCACCTTTGTCCCAAGAACATCTATCAAGGCCCATGCCCTAGCCGATTTCATTATGGAATTGAAAGGCATATGTCTAGTCCTATTTGTAAACACCGAGGATTCTACTCAACTTTAATTAAGATGTAATAAGTAAATAATAAAATTCAATTGTCACAGGAATCTCAGAAGATTATATCTGTCAAAGAATGAAGATTAAAGTCATCTACAGACTTGAAGTGATTCTACATTGAAAGAAGCTCAATTTATTGATCAAGCCTCAATGAAGTATTCAAGCTCAGTGGATTTATTAAAGTGACAGAGATTTCAAGTGGTGACAGAAAAAGAAGATACTGATTACAGAGTTCTTGAATGAGAAGGTAGTGAATCACTGCTTAAAGTTAAATAGATAAAGAACAGACATTGTCGTTAGTCACTCATGAACCAGACAGTACATCGAGTGTCAACGTACTATTGTGTTTGTTATTTATCTAATATTTAAGTGATTCTGGAATTAATTGAGAAGTCAACTAATTCTATTTATTCTCTTATAAATAATTAATATTATTAAGTATATTATTTATTAATTTAATTCTGCAAAGAATTAAATTAATACATAATTTATTTAGTTAATTATTTAAATTAGAATATTTTTGAACTAGGAAGACTTAGATTTTGCACTAGGAAGACTTAGTTTTTAAACTAGGAAGACTCACAAGTGAGTCTTCCCGATTGTCTTCCTAAGCCAAAGTTAAGTTTTCCCGAATGTCTTCTTAATACAATGCTTGTTTTCCCGATTGTCTTCCAAGGCAAAAAGAAATGTTTTCCAGCAAGTCTTCCATAAACATTCTGCAAGTGGTTTGGCGCGTGGAAAGATATACAAGTAAATTGTATAAATGCAAAGCTAGGCAGTTGACATTCAATACAGATTTCATACAGAAGACAAAAGCAAACAGACATTCCATTAAAAGCTCTGTCTTTATTTCTTCAACTGCAAAGCTCTAAATTTCTGCAGGAGAATTAAATCTTGATTAGTTCATAACATT
The DNA here is from genome assembly GCA_030848705.1 of Heracleum sosnowskyi. NCBI lineage: Eukaryota > Viridiplantae > Streptophyta > Magnoliopsida > Apiales > Apiaceae > Heracleum > Heracleum sosnowskyi. The sequence goes on from CM061237.1 coordinate 21,221,218, forward strand.
TAATTCATAAGAACTGATTCTCTTGTACTGCTTTAGCTTTCTAGCGGATCATAATCCCTAGATTTTATATCGAACTACTTTTTAGTATTCGATCCTTTTTATTACAAAAATAGATAAATTCATGTCGAATTTATTCTAGATTTGTTTTATTAAGTTCTTTGTAATCAGTGATCAAAGTTGTAACACTCCTCAAGTTTAATAGAGTTTCTATTTAACTTGAATATTGTTTCAGTTTTTATTCCGCATTAATTTGTTCTAAATTGTTTAATCTTAAACGAACAAATTTCGATAAAACGGTATAGTTTGTATTCAACCCCCCTTCTACAAACATATCAGGACCTAACAATTGGCATCAGAGCCTTTTGATTGATATACTAATCAAAGATCCAATTGGTTGAGATTTTTTTTTAACTCTGAAATTTTTATTTTTCTAAAAATCTCAAAAATGTCTACAACTCAGAAAGTTGGTACTGTCAAAATCCCAATGTTCAGCAAGGAGCATTATTCTATGTGGAAGAAGAAAATGCTCCTATTTCTTAAGGTTGCAAATCCTAAATACATTGATGTGCTGAAGAAAGGTCCCAAACTCCCTATGATTATTGAGGAAGAGATAACAGTGGATAACGTTGTTACTAGGCCTGCTAGTATGTACCCTAAAGATCCCAAGGAGTACACTCCTGATGAGAAAGAGGATGTTACCTTGGATTCCTGTCTTCAGTTGATCCTTATTGAGAGTCTTGATCCTATCATGCATAATCATGTCCTAAATTGTGAAACTGCCAAACACATTTGGGGAACCATAGAGATAATCAATGAGGGGACAGAGGAAGTTAGGGAGAATATGCTGGAAATTCTCACTTCACAATATGAGCATTTCAGATCAAACCCTGGTGAAGGTATCTCTCAGGTTTTTGAAAGATACAACAAATTAATCAATGATCTGAATCTCAATGGGAAGCACTACACCAACAAGGAGATTAACAAGAAGTTCCTTCTTACCCTACCACCTCATTTGGAGCACAAAATATCTGCCATTAGAGAAGCAAGAGATATGAATGAGATTACTTTGGAGAGATTGTATGGTGTGCTGAAGACCTATGAGCTGGAGCAGATTCAACAAAGGGAGCTGTATGGAACTGGGAAAATTGTTGGTACCTCTACTGCATTGGCTGCTGAAGTCCCACAGAGACTGGAAGTGAAGGCTGTTCAACCTTCCAGTTCTCACATGAATGTTATTGATGCTGAATATGGATTAACATTCATTGATCAATCTGGTGGTGACTTCTATTCTTTAGAAGAACTTGATCAGCTGGAGGATGGTGACTTGGCTTTGATAGTCAGGAAATTTGGGAAGTTCAGATTCAAGAGGAATCCCAATCTTAAGTTCAGACCCAGATTTCAGAGAGGTGGATCTTCATCTTCAAGTGGCACAAGGGGTGGCTACAAAACTGGAACTGTGGATAGGAGCACAATCAGATGCTACAATTGCAATGAGTTGGGTCACTTTGCTACTGAGTGCAGGAAGCCAAAGCAAGTGACCAGAAACACATTTGATTCTAGCAAGAAGAACAAGATTGGGAAAGCCTATGTTGCTGAGGGAAAGAGTTGGGATGACACTGACAGTGATGAAGAAGCAGGTGAGATGGGGAACCTTGCTTTAATGGCTAAAGAGGAAAGCACTTCATCCAGATACATGTCAGAGGTAACCTTTACTGACACTGAAATGATTTATCATCTTGGTGGCACCATAAGTTGTGCACGCACTGAAAATGATAGAATAAATCTTTTAAACACAAATCTTGAAAAGGAATTAAAAGAATTGAAACTTGTGCATGTTAATCAGGATGAACTTACTGAGAAAATTGCTTTTCTTGAGAATAGGGTTAAATGCTATATTCAACTGGAAACCATTCTCAAAGATCAGATTAGTGAGCTTAAGACCAAAGCTAATGCCTATTACAACTCTTGTAAGACGGCTAAAGAAATTTTCAATAAACAAGCTATTGGTAATCATGTCAGTATAGGTTATGATTATAATGAGGCTATTGGATTGCTTGGTATTAATACACCTTGTAGAGTCAGAGAAGAAGGAAAGGTTGTTCCTTATATACTTAAGGGTATTGAAACACCCTTCTGTAAAGAATCCATAGCAGATCCTAAGAATGAATACTCTATAATCATTGCTGAAGAGATTCGTGAAGAAGATATGGCTTTGGAAGCTGAACAGTCCAAAAAGTGTATATCTGACATTCCAGTCAAAGTTGCTACAACTGAAAAGACTAAATCAGATATCCATAAGTTGGATCAAAACAACTGTAGAACTAACATGCCTGCTGTTAATTCTTCTCATAAAGCATGTGGTGTGATTAATTGCATGTCTTGTGCTTTCAATGTTATGTATGCTTATTTTAATAGTAAGCATGTATCTAGTGATAAGACTGCTCCACGTCAACATGTTAATAATAAGAAGCATGTTAAAGCAAAGACTACTAGTCCTCCTCAGACTAGAGTGGATTCATTTATCCCTAAGCCTACTCAGAAATGTGTTAAGGCTGGCTATAAATGGAAACGCTCTTATGTGAAAGAGGTTGAAGTAGTTTTGGCTAAAAATGGTGTTTTGCCTGACAAAGGCCAGTTCTTTAAGTATGCCGGACCCAATCAATTTTGGGCTCCGAAGAAGGTCTAATCAATCTGATATTGCAGGGAGTTAAACAGGTAAACCGTGTTATGTGGATTCTTGACAGTGGCTGTTCAAGGCATATGACCGGAGATAGAGCCCTGCTATCAGATGTGGTTGTGAAAGCTGGCCCAGTAGTTACCTTTGGAGATAACAGCAAGGGTATTACGAAAGGATATGGCTGTTTGAAGTACGGAAATGTTATCATTGATGATGTTTCATTTGTGGAAGGTCTGACGTTCAATCTTCTCAGCATCAGTCAGTTCTGTGACAGAGGATATGCTGTTTCCTTTGAAAGAGAGAAGTGTCAGATCACTCACAAGAAGAATGGAAAGCCTGCTCTTCAAGGAGTAAGAAAAGGTGACTTGTTCATAGCTGATCTGAACTCGGGATTCAAAGATGAAGTTAATTGTTTTTATGCTAAAGCTTCATCAGATGATAGTTGGCTATGGCACAAGAAGATGTCTCACCTTAACTTCAAAACCATGAACTCTTTAGTCAAGAGGGAATTGGTTAGAGGTTTGCCTCAGATGGAATTTACACAGGAAGGACTGTGTGAGGCATGTCAGAAAGGAAAGTCAAAGAAAGCTTCTCACAAGGGCACTGACACATCATCAATAACTGAACCACTTCAGCTACTGCACATGGATTTGTTTGGTCCAGTTAATGTGATGTCCATGTCAAAGAAACAATATGCACTTGTGATTGTTGATGACTATTCAAAATATACATGGGTTTTATTCCTACGTTCCAAGGATGAGACCCCATTCCTGGTGCTTGGCCACATAAAGTTGATTGAGCTGGATTCGAGATTCCCTGTTAGAGCCATAAGGTCAGATAATGGTACTGAATTCAAGAATGCCATTCTAAATGACTTTTGTGCTGATAAAGGAATAACAAGACAGTATTCTGCCCCTAGAACTCCTCAACAAAATGGAGTAGTGGAAAGAAAGAATCGTACATTGATTGAAGCAGCTAGGACTATGCTAAGTGAGTCCAAACTTCCAACGTACTTTTGGGCTGAAGCAGCGAATACAGCTTGTTATACTCAGAATCGAACTTTAATCAACAAGGACTTAATGAAGACTCCATATGAGATCATGAACAACAAGAAACCAACTGTCAAGTACTTTCATGTATTTGGAGCAAAATGCTTTGTGCTTATAGATGACAATGTTAAACGTGGCAAGTTTGATGCAAAGGCACAGGAAGCTATTTTTGTTGGTTATTCCAGAAGATCTTACAGGGTCTACTTAGTTGGCAGTCACACAGTAAAGGAAAGTGTCAATGTTACTTTTGATGACACTAAATTCCCCAGTATCCAAAAAGAAGACTCATCTGAAAAGCTGAAGTTTGATAACTTGCCAGACTCAGAATCAGATGATGAAGCCCCACCTGAAGTTATTGCTGGTGATGATAATAATAATGATGATAATGATCATGGTGATGGTGGTGGAAACACTGGTAACAATGGAGATACCACCAACACTGGAGAAGAATCATCAAGGCAAACAGGCAACAACTCAGGGGGAGCAAATGAAGGATCAACTAGTCACTCACAACATCAAAGTGAATTTCAAGGTGAATCATCAAGATCAAATCTTCCACGACAGACTGTTTGGAATAGAGCTCATCCTTTTGAGCTGATCATTGGTGATCCAGATGTTGGAGTTAAAACTAGAAGTGCTTCTCAGAATGAATGTCTTTTCTCAGCATTTCTATCTAAAATGGAGCCAAAGAAAACTGAGGAAGCACTGACTGATCCAGATTGGGTGATTGCTATGCAAGATGAACTCAATCAGTTTGAACAACAGCAAGTCTGGAAGCTGGTACCCAGGCCAAAGAACAAGAAAGTAGTTGGTACAAGATGGGTATACAGGAACAAGCTAGATGAGGAAGGCATTGTTACAAGGAACAAGGCAAGACTGGTTGCACAAGGGTATTCACAAGCTGAAGGCATTGACTATGATGAAACCTATGCACCAGTGGCTAGACTTGAGGCCATCAGGATGTTCTTAGCATTTGCTGCTTATTCCAATTTTAAAGTCTATCAAATGGATGTTAAGAGTGCATTCCTGAATGGTGAACTTGATGAAGAAGTGTATGTGGAACAGCCCCCTGGCTTTGAAAATCAGGAGTTGCTGGACTTTGTGTACTTTCTCTTCAAGGCTATCTATGGTCTCAAACAAGCCCCAAGAAAATGGTATGACACTCTCTCTGGTTTTCTTTTAGAAAATGGTTTTGTTAGAGGTATCATAGACAAAACTCTTTTTTCAAAGAAACACAAAAGTGATATGATATTAGTCCAAGTCTATGTGGATGACATCATATTTGGGTCTACTAATGATAATCTCTGTAAGAGATTTGCTGAGCTTATGCAGAGTAAGTTTGAAATGAGTATGATGGGTGAGCTGAAGTTCTTTCTTGGATTACAAGTAAGTCAAAGGTCAAATGGTATATTTATTTGTCAATCCAAGTATCTCAAAGAACTCCTCAAGAAGTATCATATGGAGGATTCAGCATCAGCAAGGACTCCATCTTCAACAGCCATCAAACTTGGAGCTTCTGACAAATCTATCAAGGTAGATGTTACAAGCTACAGAGGTATGATTGGCTCCTTACTCTATCTTACTGCTAGTAGACCAGATATTATGTATGCTACATGCTTGTGTGCAAGGTTCCAAGCGGACCCTAGAGATGTTCATCTCGTTGCTGTGAAAAGAATCTTGAGATATCTTAAGGGTACACCTAATCTAGGTATCTGGTACCCTAAAGATTCTGGTTTTAATCTTGTTGGATATACAGATTCTGATTATGCAGGTAGTGTTGTGGATAGAAAAAGCACCTCTGGGAGTTGTCAATTCCTAGGAGGTAGGTTGATTTCCTGGTATAGCAAGAAACAACAAACAGTTTCCAATTCAACAGCAGAAGCTGAATATATTGCTGCTGGAAGCTGTTGTGCTCAGATCTTATGGATACGGAATCAATTAAAGGACTATGGCTTTGCCTTAGACAAAATTCCCATATTTTGTGATAATACAAGTGCCATAGCAATCTCCAACAACCCTGTGCAGCACTCGAGAACGAAGCACATTGATATCAGGTATCATTTTATCAGAGAGCATGTCATGAATGGAACTGTGGAGTTACACTTTGTACCCACAGAAGAACAGACTGCAGATATATTCACTAAATATGTTGACGAATCCACATTTATCAAGTTAGTTGGTAAATTGGGTATGTTAAACAGTCTTAGTGATTAACAATATCTCTGTCATGTTTGTTCTTTAAAATTCATTTTCTCTTGTCATTTAACTGATATTTTCTGCCAATTCTCATTTAATAGTACATGCTTGTGTATTTAAATAGCTCTAAATATTTTATTTTCTTTAAAAATATTTTTCTCATATTTTTTAAGTAGAGAAATGTATTTTTATTGAAAATATATTTATTTAGAATTATTTTATATATTTTTCAGATTGTAAATATTGTTGTTTGAATTTTTCTGCAAGTTTATATTAATTTTATGCATTTCTAATATTCTGCATATTTTTCTAGGATTTATGGAATTTTCTGTGAATTTTTCTAGAATTTTATATATTTTTCATGCATTTTTATAAGTTTTTCAGCATTTTCTGTAAATATTCGAATTAAATTCTGAATTTTTCCTAAGTCTTCCCAGTTTTACACTAGGAAGACTACCGGGAAAACAAGGGATATTTTCTTTTTGTTTTTTGTTTTTTGTTTTTTCCTTTTTAATTTAAGTCTTTTTCGAAGTATTCCCAGTTTTTTTAACTAGGAAGACTCTCGGGAAGACTATGATTTAATTAGTTTTATTTTCTGTTTTATTTTATTTTCTTTTATTATTTTTCCGAAGACTTCCTAATTTGAACTAGGAAGACTACCGGGAAGACTATCCTAAGTCTTCCCGATTGTCTTCCCAGTTCAAATTAAAAAAAAAAACCGTTCAAATCCTTTTCTTTACAGTTTATTTTTTATTCTAATATATATAGATACATACAGTACATACGTTTTTTTTATCAGTCTTCCTTAACAGAGTTCTTATCAGTTTGTTTTTGCAAAACCCCCCCCCCTTTCGTATTCTCATCTCTTTTGCAGAAACTGTGTACTTTGATCCTTTCTTGCTCAAGTTATTACTTAGCAACACTTTTTTATTCTTCAATATCAATCTCTTAAGTCGAAGTGCTGCTAAAAATTTTCATTTTTTTTTCCTTGAAATCAATTCGACTTGATTGTTTGAAAATTGCTAAGTGATTACTTGTTTTTAGTATTTGGTCTTAGTGTTTCTGTAAAGTTAATCTGTGTGTGTTTTACTGTGTGTATGTGTTCTTGAGATTCATTGCCCAAGTCTTTTTGCTTTTCAAGGCTTATAGTTCGAATTTTTAGGATTTTAAATTAAAATTTTGGTTAATTTTGATAAAAGTCTAATTTTCTGGATTTTAAGTAATTTTTATTAATTCTAAAAATCCCTAAAATTTTAATTTTATTTTAAGTTAATTAAATTTTGTGTTTTATTAAAATGGATCCTAATTTTGAACTTGTGTTAAATAATTTTGTTGGGTATTTTGATCCGGCTAGGTGTAAACTGGAACGTTTTAGGCCGTGGATTCAATTTTTAAATAGCAATACATGTGTTAGTTATGCTATTTGTGCCAATGCACTTCTGAAAATTGATCCATTAAGGATGTTGTGTTCAAGTGCTGTTATTGCTGAAGATTCAAAATCTTTTACTTTCAATATTTTAAACCAGCAATATACAGTTACTTTTGATTTATTTTGTGATGTGTTGCATTTTCCAAAGGACAGGTTTGATCCCTTACCCACTGATGATGAGTTATCACAGTTCTTTGTGAATATTCATTATCAGGGTCCCTTTCAAATGGTTAAATTGTCCAAGAGTTTTGTTGTAAGGGAATGGGATCTGTTCTTTGATACTATAGCTAGGGTATTTGGTAACTGCACGAAAACAAACTTTCATTGCATTACCAGTCTTAATCAGTACATTGCCTATGCTATAGTATTTGGTCGTAGATTGAACTTTTCTGAGATTCTGTGGAACCTATTGCTCAACAGGCTTGCTCACTCTAGGAGAGATTCTGATAATGGTGTGAAAGTAAGGTGTTGGTACCCTCGCTTTCTAACTCTTATCATTAATCATCTTCTCACTGTTGAGCAGGTAGAACTGTTTCGAGAAGCTAGATTTGAAACCTCTCCAACCACAGACACCAAATTCTACACCAGACTTGATGTCTCATCCAAATTCCTCAATATACCTGTTCTTGTTTCACCATTGATGAGTCAATTCATTAATCTTCCTATCTTTGGTGAACAAGTTCCTGAACCACATCCAGTTCCACTACAGGTAGTTATTCCTAACTTTGGTTCTTCTTCTGGTACTTCAATTGAAACCCAAGTGGTTGTTAGGGCTGACCCAGAGATTGTAGAACCACAGTCTCTGACCCAGGTCATAGAGCCAAACAGAGAGTCAAACACTCCTGAAACACAACCTGAGCCTAATGTACAAACCAGTTCAAGAAATGTTAGTGATATACCTGAAATGAGTGTTCCCACAGCTCTGTCTCCACCCTTTAAGAAAAGAAAAACCTATAGGGAGACAACTGTAAGCCCATCTGTATCCTCTCAAAGGGATATGGACATTGATATGGCCACTACACAGTCTCTGGAGACATCCTCTCAACAGGGTGGATCTATTGAAATTCGCCATAGGGCCATGGCATCTTGTACTGAGTCAAGCACACTCCCATTACTCACAATGGGAAAAGATATCCATATAGATGACACTCAGGACACCATGTCAGGAGAGCACTTTACTTTTGACTTTGAAACAGAGCCTACCATAGTTACGGTAGAAGTGCCTTCACAGGCATCAGAGGGAACATCTGATTCTTCGCCGCCAATAATAGAATCATTTTCTCCCCTCCCAGAGGGAACATCTCTGGCTCCCTTAAGGGATTTTTCACTCGCAGTTTATACTGGAGAAAGTGAAAGGCAACTTGATGAGTCTGTCCCTGAAGAAATTCAGTATACAATGTCAAATATTTTGACAGACTCATTCAGGGATCGGGAATTGCGAACTCCCATTGCACCACCACTGACCTCTCTTGAAGGGGCTAGGGTGATTTTTACTGCAGGTACATCTACGGAGAATTTAGACAGACAGTTAGTGGTGAGAGATATGAATCAAACACCGAGTGAAACACAAGCACGTGAGTTGAGTGAAACACCACTGAAAGCAATTGAAGTGAGTGCACACACTGACACAAACACTGCTTTGTTGAACCAGCTAGCTGATCTACAAAGGAAGTTACAAGAAACCCAGGCTGAGAACAATCTTCTTAAAGCACAAGTGGTTGCTCAATCTACCACCTCTGTATCAAATCAGCTGGGTACTGTGAAAGATGACCTGGAAGGATTGAAGAATAATTTACTCCCGAGGCTGAATTCAATCCAACAATCTCAAGTTCTGGTGGCTTCAGACATCTCTGATCTTACAACGTCAAATGCTCAGATATCAGAGAGTGTCAAGGAGATTGCTGCTATTTCTACCAAGGTGGACTTTATTCTGCAAACAACTGATGAAAACCAGAGGTTTAATGAAGAAAGGATGTCTAAGTTAGAAGGAGGAATGGAGCATCTCAATGAAGGGATGAAGCACCTATACAATATGATCAAGAATTCACATCAACCTACTGAAGATCAAAGAACATTCTTTGAGGGAGATGATGATGAGGATGATGATGCTGATGAAGGAGGAGATGGGAGAGAAAGAGGAGAGATAAGGAGAACATCTGAGGTGAATCCTAGGGCTTCCACAGCTCAAACTGTAGAGGATTCCTCAACTAAGGGGGAGAAGGAGAAAGAAGGAGGAAACAGAGAAGCTGGAGGAGCTTCTGGAAAGGATAAGGGAAAAGGTAAACAATCATTGGAGGATACTGTCTTTGATGATGCCTACTACTACCATGGTGAACAGGATGACTTCCATTATGACACATCTGGTGATCTTGAGAAGACCATACCTGAAGAAGCTTTTGGTGAGGAGGAGGTTGAGGAGGCAGCAAACTTTGAGGATTGGGAGGATGAAGTTGATCTATATACACCTGACCCTTTGTTTCAGAAGGAGTTAAAGAAACAGCAAGCAGAGCTAAGGAGAAAGGAGGATGAGAATGCCAAGGTCTCAGACATCATATCTCAGAAGCTGAAAATTCAAAAGGCTGAACATGAAGACAAACAACGTCTTCATAGTATTCATGTCAAAGAAAGGAGATTGGATGTGAGGATGAAGCAAGGAAGCAAGTGGGACAAGGCAAGGGAGATGTTTGATATCCCTCAGAGAGGCACAAACAATGATGCTACTTTTCTGAAGCTGCTTGAGAAGATCAGAACGGTTAATCCAGACAACTCATTATATATGAAGGCATTGAAGGAAGATATCCTAAGGATTACGTCTGCATTTGATCAAGTGAGGCAAGAATTGTTCATCTATGTCTCAAGTGCGCTTGAAGGGTCATTCACCATTTCTCTTGACCTCCTACAAAGAAGATCTCTATCTGAATTGTGGATTCTGATGAGTAAAGTAAAGAGATCTTCTTGCTTGAATGAGCTTCTATATGACCGGCTTAGAGATTCTGCTATGAAGGCCAGTCCTCAAGTTGTACATTTTCCTTATGAAGTCAAAATCTATAGAGGTACAACTTTAGAAACCGTGAGGCTGGATCCTGATTCCATGAAGCTACAGACTGCTATGCAACTGGTGAAGTTGGAGAATCTTCTTAGAACTTCTGGGTTTGCTTCTGTAGAGAAGTCTGAAGTTGCTAATATGATTTCAGACTACTGCACGGAGAAAATTCCAAGATATGCTCAGATGAAGAATAGATTGAAGAAGATCACCAATCAACCAGTAATGCCAAGTGGTGTGGTTTCTGAAAGTGATCGTGTCCTTGACAAAGATCTTCTAGTCACCTTACAAGAAGCTGAAGAAGGTGAAATTAGAGACTAAAGGCATGATAGGTTTAGCTCATTTGTAAATATTATATCTTTAGAGCTAGGTAAATCAAGATAGGGAAATGTATTCATATGTTCAGTCTAGAGGAACATCTATCTTGTATTTATCTTTACTGTTTGAATCTGGAAATTGTTATATTTAATCCAGAACCTTTTATTATTTGCTTGGCTCTTAAAAGTCTTATCTTTTCTTGTTTTAGTTGAGTTATCCTCTAGAGGTATTTGGTTGTTATTGTCTAACAAACAAATAGGGGGAGATTGAAAGGCATATGTCTAGTCCTATTTGTAAACACCGAGGATTCTACTCAACTTTAATTAAGATGTAATAAGTAAATAATAAAATTCAATTGTCACAGGAATCTCAGAAGATTATATCTGTCAAAGAATGAAGATTAAAGTCATCTACAGACTTGAAGTGATTCTACATTGAAAAAAGCTCAATTTATTGATCAAGCCTCAATGAAGTATTCAAGCTCAGTGGATTTATTAAAGTGACAGAGATTTCAAGTGGTGACAGAAAAAGAAGATACTGATTACAGAGTTCTTGAATGAGAAGGTAGTGAATCACTGCTTAAAGTTAAATAGATAAAGAACAGACATTGTCGTTAGTCACTCATGAACCAGACAGTACATCGAGTGTCAACGTACTATTGTGTTTGTTATTTATCTAATATTTAAGTGATTCTGGAATTAATTGAGAAGTCAACTAATTCTATTTATTCTCTTATAAATAATTAATATTATTAAGTATATTATTTATTAATTTAATTCTGCAAAGAATTAAATTAATACATAATTTATTTAGTTAATTATTTAAATTAGAATATTTTTGAACTAGGAAGACTTAGATTTTGCACTAGGAAGACTTAGTTTTTAAACTAGGAAGACTCACAAGTGAGTCTTCCCGATTGTCTTCCTAAGCCAAAGTTAAGTTTTCCCGAATGTCTTCTTAATACAATGCTTGTTTTCCCGATTGTCTTCCAAGGCAAAAAGAAATGTTTTCCAGCAAGTCTTCCATAAACATTCTGCAAGTGGTTTGGCGCGTGGAAAGATATACAAGTAAATTGTATAAATGCAAAGCTAGGCAGTTGACATTCAATACAGATTTCATACAGAAGACAAAAGCAAACAGACATTCCATTAAAAGCTCTGTCTTTATTTCTTCAACTGCAAAGCTCTAAATTTCTGCAGGAGAATTAAATCTTGATTAGTTCATAACATTTAATTCATAAGAACTGATTCTCTTGTACTGCTTTAGCTTTCTAGCGGATCATAATCCCTAGATTTTATATCGAACTACTTTTTAGTATTCGATCCTTTTTATTACAAAAATAGATAAATTCATGTCGAATTTATTCTAGATTTGTTTTATTAAGTTCTTTGTAATCAGTGATCAAAGTTGTAACACTCCTCAAGTTTAATAGAGTTTCTATTTAACTTGAATATTGTTTCAGTTTTTATTCCGCATTAATTTGTTCTAAATTGTTTAATCTTAAACGAACAAATTTCGATAAAACGGTATAGTTTGTATTCAACCCCCCTTCTACAAACATATCAGGACCTAACAGGAATGTTCCTTCCCTGAGCCTGTTCACATTTCAATGGAGACAGAGCCCAGCGAGGAACTCAAACCCGATCAAGAAACCTGGATGTTGCATGTAGATGGCTCGGCAACAAGTGAGAGATCTGGAGCAGGGCTCATACTCAAGAGTCCGGACGGATTCAAGATAAAGCAAGCAATTGGATTCGAATTCAAAGCAACCAATAATCAGGCAGAATATGAGGCTCTTCTAGCCGGACTCCGTTTGGCCCGAAATTTAAGAGTGAAAAAAGCTAATCATTTTCAGCGATTCTCAGATAGTGGTCAAGCAAACGACCAGAGAGTATGTTGCAAAGGACCCAATTCTGGGAAGGTATCAAGCCCTGGTTCAAAGTCACCTAGCCGTGATACCCCAATTTGAAAATTTTCAAGTGAATCGAGAAGACAACACCGAGGCTGACATTCTATCTAAACTAGTTCAGAACTCGGCTGATTTGGATAGCTCAGTTTATTTTGAGTTGGTGAATAAACCAACAATTGATCAAGAAGAAACCATGGAGATTGATGATCAACCCAGCTGGATGACTCCTATCATCCTATACTTGGAAAAGGGAGAGCTACCCTCTGAGAAGAATCAAGCTCAAAGACTCAAGAATAAAGCAGCAAAGTTCTTTTTGGAAGAAGGAACGCTATATCGACGGACTTACTCCGCACCAATTCTAAAGTGCGTTGGACCGGTGGAAGCTACCTATTGTTTGGAAGAAGTCCATGAAGGCATATGTGGTGACCATATGGCTGCCAAAGCCCTGGCTCACAAGATTATTAGACAAGGTTACTACTGGCCAACCATACACATTGATGCTGTGGATTTTGTGAAAAAGTGTAAGAAGTGCCAACTATTCAGTAATGTACCGAGACAGAGCCCGGTTATGCCTTCTTCAGTCCTGGCTCCAATTTCATTTGCAGTTTGGGGAATTGACATCATGGGTCCATTTCCCCGGGCTAAAGGTGACCTGAGATATTTGTTGGTGGCAATTGACTACATGACCAAGTGGGCTGAAGCCAAGGCAATGAGAACAATAAACCAACAAGATTGCATTCGTTTTATGGACAACATTTTGATGAGGTTCGGGCTACCCAAGGTGTTGGTCTCTGATAATGGCCCGCAATTCGTGGGATCTGAGTTTGAAAGCTATTTGAAGGAAAGAGGGATAAAGCACAAGAAATCATCCGTAGCTTATCCAAGAGGAAATGGTCAAGTGGAGGTTACAAACAGGATATTGCTGAGGGGAATTGAAAAGCGTCTGCAAGAGAGCAAGAATAAGTGGCCCGAGGAGTTACCCAACGTGCTATGGGCATACAGGACTAGTCCCCGGACTAGCACAGGTGAAACCCCATTTAAGCTCGCTTACGGCACTGAAGCCTTACTACCTATTGAAGTTGGGAATCCATCACACCGGGCAATTAATTTTGAAGAAGTGGCTAATGAAGAGGGCCTACAAACTAACTTAGTCCTGATTGATGAGGTGCGGGATCAAGCTATTGGAAGAATGGAAAAATACAAGGAAAAAACTCGAGAGTACTTTGGGAAAAAAGCCCGGGTTAAGAACTTTCAAGTTGGAGACCTGGTGCTTAGAGATACTGAAGCTTCTGACCCAACTAATACTGGCAAACTTATGCCAAAGTGGGAAGGACCCTACAAAGTAAAAGAAGTACTCCGTCCTGGAACATATAAACTGGCTCACATGGATGAATCTGAGGTCCCCAACACTTGGCATGGCCTTAGACTCCGAAAATTCTATCAGTAAGAAGATTGCAGCGACCGGATCAAAAATAAGGAGCTCCCGAAAGCCCAGATTAGAATAAGAACTTTGTATTCCTGATCTTTCTATAAATAAAACCGGTTTTGTTGTTTTATCTTTCATATTATCATGTATTGTTTAACTTCCAGCAAATTTCAATCTCTTGTAATAACCCGGGCTCAGAGCTATAGGCATAACACGTAGCCCGGGTCCCCAGCAACACGCACCAATACCAAAATACTTACTTTATTCTAAGTACGAAAGAAAAGAGTCCGGCTCAGAACCAAGCTATGAGACCGGCCTCACAAGCAATATGCAACCCTAGTAACCCGGGCTCAGAGCTATAGGCATAACACGTAGCCCGGGTCCCCAGTAATACGCACCTATACCAAAATACTTACTTTATTCTAAGTACGAAAGCAAAAACTCCGGCTCAGAACCAAGCAATGAGACCGGACTCACAAGCAATATGCAACCCTAGTAACCCTGGCTCGGAGCCACCGGCAAATATCGTAGCCAGGGTCCCCAGCAATACGCACCAATACCAAAATACTTGGAATTTATTCTAAGTACGAAAGAAAAGAGTCCGGCTCAGAACCAAGCTATGAGACCGGACTCACAAGCAATATGCAACCCTAGTAACCTTGGCTCGGGCCATAGGCAAATATCGTAGCCAGGGTCCCCAGCAATACGCACTAATACAAAAATATTTAGATTATATTCCCAGTACAAAAGAAAGACTATGGCTCAGAACTAAGCTATTAGACCGGATTTTTTGTTAGATTCTATTCAAAGAACATAAGCACGAGTCCGGATCAATAGCAAGCTCTGAGACATAAGCAATACGCATTCAAAAAATTCGAAGCAAAAATCAGCAAAGGAAGAATGCACTGAAATAAGCGAGTACCGGAGCCCGGATTGATCATTCAACCCGGAAACACTCCAAAATGTTGGGGACAAGTCAAAAATAGTCAAACATTACAAGGGAAACACGAGTGCAAGTCTATTCTACAGTCTTGTTTACAGCATCAAGGAAAGGAGTATCACTAGGAAAGAGTAGAGGGTTTGGGCCCTGGTAGAATTCGGGCTCGCCTTCACCACGATCAATAGCATCCTTAGCAGCCAAGAAAGCTTCAACGAAGATCTCCCAATTGGCTTCAGGGTTGGTCTTGATCAGGGTCTCAGCCACCTTCCATGATCTCAAAACTTCAGGAGCACCGGCATTCACGGCACCTTCCATGTCAGCCTCGGGCTTCACGGCAGCAAGTTTTTCCTCAGCTTCCTTCAGTTTCTTTTCAAGATCAGCATTCCGGGCTCTCTCTGTAGATAAATCAATTCGAAGCCCGGACACTTCACCATCTCGAAGAAGTTTCATTTCACCAAGTTGCTTCCCGAGGTCGAGAATTTGTTCATCCTTCTTCAACATAACTCCGGTTAACTTGTCATCTTTCGCCTTAAACATGGCCGAGACTCCGGCAGCCTTCACAGCAACCTACAAGCCAAAGGGAAAGAAAGATTAAAACGATATTCCAAAATAAAAGCAAGAAAGTAAGGAAAAAGCATACCTGACCGACACCGGTAATCAGATCTACCAAGAGTCCCCTCATCCCGATATCTCCCATCTCTTTCCAGTCATCTTCAGAAGGGAGATGTCCAACATATTCGGCAAACTGCTCACGGGTAAGCTTCCCAACTCGGGGTTCAGTCACCCCGGTCTCCACATGGACGTCCCCAGCTACTTGGTCCACAAAATCCTCCTGATTCACTAAATTATCCGAACCCGGAGTCCTGGGACCAGTCTTCCTCTTCTGCTTCCGGGGTCTCTTGGTCAGTTCAGTGTCGGGGAGCCCGGTAACAATCTCAACAGCTGGGTCGGGAGTGGGTTGAAGAGGAGCAACAGATTCCGCACCATCTTCTTTGAGGCGATTGGACCCGGACTCATCACCAGTCTTCTGGACTCGAGGAGTGTGAACCCCATATAGCTGCCTGAAGGAAAGGGCATAATGATTGCGAGACATCACTTCGTCGAAATGGGAGTCGTAGAAGTGACGACCTGAAAAGCCAAATGAAACCGAGTTAGAGAAATAACAAAAGAATACAAACTCAAGATTTACAATATCAACTTACATCCAAATTCAAATAACTTGTGATGATCCATGAAAGTGTCTTGGGTTAATTGATACCCCAGACACTCACAGAACGCATGAACTTTAGCCCGGGCTTGACCCTCGAGCTTGTAATAAGGAAAGACTTTGGGTCTGTCACCGGCCACAAAGTGCGGCATGTATAACAGGTCTAAACCTTTCAGCATAATGGCTTCTCCATTCCATCCCTTTAGCGATATATTCTGCATCACCGGTTTCGCGCTTCCGGAAGGATACCCACATTCTTCACCACGAAATCTTAACTCGTAGAAGGGTCTCTTGTTAGACCGGAGGAGGTAAAAAAGTTGATGAAAAAGTTTGAAAGTAGGCAGGAGCTCGGATTTCTCACAACAAGCTAGGAACCAGGTTATCCATTTCACACCGTTGGGGGTTATTTGTGTTATTGGAATCTTATAAATATACTTGCAAAGATGTTTAACAAAGACATGACACTCCGGGTTCCAGCCTGAGCGCAAGTGCTCTAACCAAACGCCAAGGAACCCATCATCGGTCCTATCGTATACTCTCTCCCCGGGTTTAGGTCACCTCCATTGTACCCGGGGTCCAAGATGGAAAGCAGCCCGGAGTATCGCATCCATTTTAGGAAAAGGCATATTCTTAAAACTCTCTTTCAGCGGGGGAGAGGCTCACCTATAATGGTATCAGCAAACATAGGATCCATGGCCGTCTTATCATAAGGTCCAGGATCTCCATTCTCGTGTCGATGCCTATAGGAATAACTAAGGGACCTGTAGACGCGAGACATATCCTCGTCGGGATCTTTCCTAACAAACATAAACTCGGAATCAACCCAATAACCATCAGGAGTGATAAGGCTACCCCGGTCAGCTAATACGTTGGTGTTGAGTTGGGTGATCACAGATATCTTTTTCTTCTTAGCCATTATACACCAGTGTAAGTCTACTATCTCTAACACTCCTGAATCCGAGTTACACAAACTTGTGGATGGTTCCGAATCCGGAATCAAAACTCTATTAGCCCTCCTTTTTGTTCGAACCATAAACCTAGAAATAAACCGATGCAATTTTCAGTTAGTCAAAACAATAGAGCCCGGGGCATACATATGCCAGAAATCTAACAAATGAACCCTAGCCTGGTCTCAAACTCTGTATAATCCAAAATTCACTCTTAACCCGGGCTCCAATTTCTACAGTCAGTTTGGACCTAAGAATTGCTGTAGTCATCTCCTTAAGTCTAAAGATTTTCCTAATCACCCGATCTCAGAACTTATTTGGATTCGATTAACCAAGTCAAACACAAAACAGATACACTTTACGCAGATAGCCACATTATACAGACAAGGAGCCCGGAAACTAAAGAGTCCGGCCTCTTTTCGAAAGGCGTAACGCCAGAAACACAACCAACAGAAAATTCAACAACAAACAAAGATCAATAGCAATTACTTACAATTACATACACTTTCCTCAACCCAGAAACAACAAGAACATCATTAAAAAACCCAGAACTTACAAACCCCAAAATCTAAAATAACGTCACATGCAAACAAAATTCCTAGACTAAACAGCAGCACAAACACAAAACGAACACAAAAGCCTTAGTCCAACAAACAAACACACACTTTGCCAGAAAAAACCATACTCGAATATGAACAGTTATGGAAGTCGAAGCAAAAATAAAGAGATGGTACAACGAATGAAAAAGAAATACAAGGGGATAGACTTACAGAAGGCAGGAGAATCAGATGGCTCCGAAACGTTAACGCAAAGACTTGGAACGCTGGTGGTCGGAAAGCAGGAATCGAAAAGGCACAGCGAAGAAGTAAAATTTGGGGAAAAGTAAAAAGAAGAAGTGAAGAAATGGTTTTTGTAAGGAAAACAAAATTTTCAAGGACACGTGGCTACAGGAGAGTGGGCGGAAAAAGAAAAAGAAAAATGAAAAAATAACTGAAAAGACAAGGGTAATTATGGCTGACAGTACTGGTGCGCGAGTCTCGAGGAGTTTTGGACTCATGTAAATTCAAACGTTTTAGGGGGAAAATTCTGAAATCGATTGAAATTCAAATTAGAAACAAATTTGGTCCGGGAACCCAGATTCTCATCAACCCTGGCTGTAGAACAACCCTCTCCACTTTCATTCCGGATTGGGGGGGCAACAATCAACCAAATTTTCTTCTAAGCTACTCTCTAATCCGGACTCATGTCATTAACAGCAATCCGGATTGGGGGGCAACAATCAACCAAAATTTCTTCTAAGTTACCCAAAGTTTTACAACTTTGGACTTGAGAAGGAATACTATCATACTCTCGAATCCGGACTCATGTTATCAACCAAAATTTCTTCAAAGTTACCCAAAGTTTCACAACTTTGGACTTGAGAAAGAACCCTATCATACTCTCGAATCCGGACTCATGTCATTGACAGCAATCCGGATTGGGGGGCAACAATTAACCAAAATTTCTTCTAAGTTACCCAACGTTTTACAACTTTGCACTTGAGAAGGAACACTATCATACTCTCGAATCCGGACTCATGTCTCTGACAGCAATCCGGATTGGGGGGCAACAATTAACCAAAATTTCTTCTAAGTTACCCAAAGTTTTACAACTTTGGACTTGAGAAGGAACACTATCATACTCTCGAATCCGGACTCATGTCTCTGACAGCAATCCGGATTGGGGGGCAACTATCAACCAGAAAATTTCTTCTAAAGGTCTTATATGGAGAATTCTACTCCCCCATCCAGATAAATCTGAATAAGGGAGTGGGGGGCAAATGATAGGCTATAAGAGCCCAGACTCCCATCGACAGATTACAAGAGTCCTGACTCCCAGAGCCCTGACTCCTAGAGCCCTGACTCGAAGCTCAACTTGGACTCCTGGTGGAGGCATATTCAGCAGCGCCTGAATCCTGACTCCCAGAGCCCTGACTCCCTAGCAACCCTGACTCGCTCCTAAATTCTGACTTGGGCAAATATTCCACAACGCCCAAGGAATGATAAGCTCAAATGACGTGTGATGAGATTGTCAACCATGATGTGGAAAATAAGGGACGGTGTCAGAAATCACACCTGGGCACAATAGGGAATATCCAATGATTGACACAAGTATATTCTATTTGAACCACACGCCAGCAGGAGCATGGCACATGTCACCACAATTCTCGCCTGGACACATGTGATCCATCAACATCATCCAGGTGTCCCACCTACCTAGGATCCAACGCTCATGATTGCAGGTACCCCCTCGAACCCTAATTCTGGGCCTATAAATAGCCCAAGAAGGAAAGGTTTAAGGTTAATCTCTCTCTCTCTACACAACCTATACACACACCCTCCATATTTAGATATCTCTATAGTCTTATTCTCCCTTTCAAAGCCCCTATTTATTCTCACGCCGGAGGCGCCGCCAGGGTCAAAACCCCCCTCCGGTGTTGTTTTGCAGACACCCAACCGCAGCAACACCGCATCCAGGCTTGTGGAACGGCTGGAAAGGGCAAGATCGGGACTTGGAGTTATCAAGGTGTGTCTTATCTATTAGTCATTAGTCATAGTGGTTAGTTAAATTGTCTAACACATGTAACAATATTGTTTCCCCACAAATTTAGGCAATTTTTATTATACAAATTAGTTTTTGTGGTTAATAATACAATACTATCTTTTAGGATATTAAATAAAAAGATACATAATTTAATAAAACATGTTTAGTCGTATATATTAATATAAATTACTTAATTTAACAATACATTTAGTTTACATAATTAAGAATGAAATATAAATCCTAACAAAGAAAAGTGAAATATTATTAAATTTTAATTTTGACTACATGAATGAAGTAAACAATTAATATTTTTAATTTGAAAGTATTGAATTATAATTTCTTAAAAAGGATTGAATTATGAATTTCATAATGAACTGAACATATAAAATTGAAACACATTACAAAAGTCTACCCCGAAAAGCAACTATCTTAGTGGACAAAGTGCCAACCTACAAACTAGGAACATCTTGACCTGTGCCTTTGTAGCACACCATAGACAAACAATTTTTGGGTAATAATCTCCTCACTATAATTCTATGCAAAATAAACCTAGGATTGAAAAATATAAGACATAATATTCCAATCCTATGATTATTTCTCATAACAAACATGGGATTAAATTTTAATAAAATTAATAATTTAAAGGATTATAATCTATAGCACTTTAATTGATAGAATTATTTATCTCTGCACAATCATCATAGGATTGTAAACCCTTCAAACAAACATGACCATTACGAATATATTTGCAATTTGATCCTCAGTTGTAACATGTAACATTTCCACTTCTTTCTTGCTGATTTGTTTCCCTAAAAAATGGTAACGTGTTTCTAAATCCTTGGTTAAATATCGGATTTCTGGCTAACCATATTGCCACTTGTTTGTGACATTACACAAGCCAAGTGCGCCTCACTCAGCTTCTGTTGTTCATAAGGACACTGTTGGATGTCTTTTGCGGCACCAAAGAATTGCTCCACACCCAAATATGGAGCTGCGTTAACATATATCAAATTCTCCGTAAGCTTACAAATAAGGTTGCTTTGGATTAAGCATGTATCTACTAATCACCCCAACTACACACATATGAGAGGTCAGGCCTCGTTAAAGTAAGATAGATTGAACTACCCACCAATAGTGGGTACATTGTAACATCCTTCCAATCAAACCTGTTCATTCATGTCCATAAAATTTTGCATTTGTTGAATATATATGAATGAAAAACAGGAAAACACACTTTGAGCTTTGAACTCTGCTTTTGTATTAATGAAACTGCTGAAAGTTAAAGATACAGACTCGATACTAGAACATTAAAATAGAAAGACACCTACAAATACTACAACTACCAGGCTAAGTGTATGCTACAAAATAGCACCACCTTTCCTATTATTTCTCCTACAAAGTCCTACTGCTACTAATACTCTAACAGCCTATTGACTTATTCAAACAAAAACACACGTAAATAACCCACGTTTAGATTAATTCCAACATAACTCCCCCTTAATCTAAACTAGGCCTGCAGATTCTTAACTCCCAGAAGAGCTCTCATTTTCTCGAACTTAGCAACGTGCAACGCCTTCGTCAAAATGCCCGCTCGCTGTTCCTCAGATGCCACATGCTTAATGACTATTGACCTTTGCTCCACGCACTCTCTGATGAAATGAAATCGCACATCAATGTGCTTACTTCGACCATGAAAAACAGGGTTCTTGGTTAAGTCTATTGCAGACCTATTGTCAATATACAAGATAACTGGTCCAGGCTGAACATCAACTATTTGGCTCAAAACTTTATGCAACCAAATACCCTGACAAGCTGCAGCTGTTGCAGCCATAAATTCTGCTTCGCAAGTTGACAAAGCTACGCACCTCTGTTTCTGTGAAACCCATGTGATTAAACTTTCGTTCAAATAGAAAGCCATTCCTCCCGTAGATTTTCTATCGTCAATGTTTCCAGCAAGATCACTATCCGAAAACCCTGTCAACAAATAATCCCCTTTGCCTTTACTGTAAACTAAGCCATAACCCAAAGTTCCCTTCACGTACCTGAGTACTCTCTTCGCTGCATTAAGATATAGTTATGTTGGCTTCTCCATGAAGCGGCTAATCACCCCAACTGGATATGCAATGTCGGGTCTTGTGTGCACTAGATATCTCAAACCCCCAATCAAACTTTTAAACTCAGTTGGATTCACCAGCTTGCCTTTTTCATCCTTATGCATCCGAACGCTGGGTTCCATGGGATACCGAACTGAATTGCATTCTCCCAAACCCGCTTTCTCCAGAATTTTCTTAGCGTAGGCTGATTGTTTAAGTTCAATGAACCCATTTCCTTGATGAACTTCTATCCCAATGTAGTATGATAGCTTTCCCAAGTCAGACATGTCAAACTCCTTGTTCATCTGCTCTCTGAACCTTGCAATGTTGGAAAGGCTAGTTCCTGTAACTAGGAGATCATCAACGTACACACCAACAATTACAGCCTCATTCCCTTCACTCCTAATGTAGACAGCATGTTCAAACAGGCATTTTACAAACCCAAGAGCAGTCAAATACTTACTAAGTCGTGTATACCATGCTCTCGGGGCTTGACGAAGCCCGTACAAGGCCTTATACAACCTGTATACCTTATGTTCTTCCCCTTCCCTTTCGAATCACCTCGTGGAACTCACCATTTAAGAACGCCGACTTCACATCAAGATGATGAACCTGTCATTCATTTTCTGCAGCCAATGCTAATAAGAGCCTTACTGTTTCCATCCTCGTGACCGGAGCAAATACCTCTTCATAATCGATCCCATACCTCTGAACGTAACCCTTTGCAACGAGGCGAGCTTTGTACTTTACAATATTTCCACCAGTGTCCTTTTTCAACTTGTATACCCACTTCAAATCGATGGGTTTATGTCCCTCTAGCAATTCTGTCAAAGCCCAGGTCTTATTCTTTTCTATAGCCTCAATTTCTTCCTTCATTGCTGTCTTCCACGCCTTGGACTGTATGGCATGATCGTAAGTAACTGGTTCGTCAACCCCGACCAGCATTAACTCGTCTTCTGCTTCTGTTTCTTCTGGCACGTCGTAGATTTCATTTAACAACCTAAACTTCCTTGGTTGTACGCTTTCATCACTGTTAGAGTTTGACCCTTGTGTTCCTGGTGAACTAGAATTGGCACTCCTGGACTGTGGTGTCCTGCTTCTTGCATCCCTCGACTGCGGTGTCGACTGTGGTGTCAACACCAAGTCTTCATTGTCGTTGTCTCCAGATGAAGTGTCTTTCGGGACATTTTCTGCATTGGCTTCACCTGTGAGCACATCTGGGAACCCTTCGACGTTCATGACAACAAATGTACCACTGTCATTTGGCTGCACCACCCCGTTTTCGTTGTCATCATTCCAGGGCCAGCTTTTCTCCTCTTCAAATACAACATCCCTACTGACACTTACGGAACCAGACTTCGGATCAAATAGGCGACAAGCTTTGGTACCTGGTTCCTTGCCCAGATAAATCACAGGCTTACTCCTATCATCAAGTTTCCTAGTGTGCACAGCAGGTATTTTCATAAGGGCCAAACATCCGAAAATCTTCAAATGCTCGAGGTGAGGTTTCTTATCATGCCACATCTCATACAGGGTCTTTTTTGACAGAGCTCGTGTGGGAAGTCTGTTCAGTACATAAATGGCGTGCCTTATTGCCTCAGCCCAGAAAAACGAGGGCATTTTCTTCTCCTTCAATAGACTTCTAGCCATGGCCACAGTAGTTCGATTCCTTCGCTCGACGACACCATTCTGCTGGGGTGAGTAGGGCGCAGTAAAATGCCTTATGATGCCAGTGTCTTTGCAAAAAATAGAGAACTCTTGAGAAGTAAATTCCCCTCCCCTATCCGTGCGAAACACCTGAATTCGTTGTGTTTTCTCCTTCTCAACCATGCTTTTAAACCGTTTGAAAGTAAGGAAAGCTTCGTCTTTTGATTTTAGAGCAAAAACCCACATCATTCGACTCATATCATCTACCAACAGAAAAAAGAATTTATTACCAGCAGGGGTTGGTGGCGTGATTGGTCCGCATAAATCCCCGTGGACCAGTTGAAGAATTTCCTTTGCAACGAAGCTGGATTGAGCTGGGAACGGCCTTCGGGTTTGTTTTGACAAGAGGCACCCTTGACAGACTTCCTTGGGATGAACTAAGTTCGGTAAGCCATGAGCCATTGTGTTGTTGCACATATATTGCATTGCTGAGAAATTCACGTGACCAAGTCTTAAGTGCCACAGCCTTGACAATTCTTCTTTCTTGGTTAACAAACATGTACCCCTGTTGTCTTCAATACAAATCTTATACAACCGATTTGAGGACCTCTTAACTTTCATCAACAATTTTCCACTACTCTCATATACCCACAAAAATTCACCATTCAATATAACTTTATTTCCCTTTTCAGATAATTGTCCCAAGCTAATAATGTTATTACGCAGAGTTGGGATAAAGTATACCTCATTCAAGATTTTTTCTTCGCCATTTTTGCAGATGAATGCCACGGTGCCCTTCCCTTCTATGTTTACAGTAGAACTGTCCCCAAACTTTACTCTTCCCGTCACCTCTTCGTTCAGCTCCTTGAATTTAGATCTCTGCCCCGTCATGTGATTGCTCGCTACATTATCCAAATACCAAATGTCAGCTTCGTTTTTGCCCACGTCCGTTTCCCCGACATCTGGAAATACTCTCCTCTCATTCAATAATACTAGCTCTCCTTTTCTTTCTCCACACTTGACCATCAAAAGAGCAGGCTCTTCGTCACTCATCTGGTTCAGATTCACCTCAGCCTTATTATTTCTGTCACGTCGTGGCTTGCGACACTCAGCCGCATAGTGTCCGTACACGCCACAGTTAAAGTACTTCACCTTTCTTCTGTCACGTCCTCTACGACCCCACTCCTTGCCACGATTCCCCTCATTGCTTTGGCCTCCGTCTCGTCCAGATTTTTTAAGCCACTCGTCCCTGGTAAGAAGAAGTTTCCCCTCTGTCTGTTCTCTCCTTCTCCACTCGTCTTCTGTTAGTAGCAGCTTGCCCTCGTGGACCTCTTGTTGTCCCCAGATTCTCTCCTCATGAGCCTTCAACGACCCGCTCACCTCCTCTACTGTCAGCTCCTCCATTTTGCCAAACTGTTCTATAGCCGAAACAATCTGCAGAAATTTTTGTGGTACTGCCCTGAGCAGCTTTTTCACCACATAAGTTTCCTCAACTTTCTCCCCGAGAGCTCGGATATTAGTAACCAAGCCATTTAGTTTCATATAAAACTCATCCAATTGCTCTGTGTCCTTCATGTTGAGTGATTCAAATTCCCTTTTCAAGGTCTGTTCCTTAGCATTCTCCACCTTGTCAGCGCCTTGACACACCAATTTGATAGCCTCCTAAGCCTCCTTAGAGGGCTTCTTCTCAGCGAACGTCAGCAACAACTCCTCGGGAATACCTTGGTAGATAACTGCTAAAGCTCGTTTGTCCATCTTGTCCTCAACCACTGTCTTTACGTCTTTGGGTTCGATTGCTTCCCACACCCCGTGTGCTTGCATATAGACTTTCATTTTCATGGCCCACGCCGTATAATTAGTTTTGGTGAGCATGGGATAACTTAACCCGAAACCTTCTTTGCCTTTGCCGGACTCCATTCCTCTTCTTCGACTGCGTTGAGAATCAAATAAGGAGATACCATATGGTGGCTCTGTACCACAATGTTGAATATATATGAATGAAAAACAGGAAAACACACTTTGAGCTTTGAACTCTGCTTTTGTATTAATGAAACTGCTGAAAGTTAAAGATACAGACTCGATACTAGAACATTAAAATAGAAAGACACCTACAGATACTACAACTACCACGCTAAGTGTATGCTACAAAATAGCACCACCTTTCCTATTATTTCTCCTGCAAAGTCCTACTACTACTAATACGCTAACAGCCTACTGACTTATTCAAACAAAAACACACGTAAATAACCCACGTTTAGATTAATTCCAACAACATTGAACTCCATCCGTGTTGAAGTTGATTTGTCATTAGTCATTCAAAACCTGTTTAACAAATCCAAAGAGTATTTGTAATGATGCAAAAATATTACTTATTAAGTATAATTAATCTCAAAACCAAGCAAATGATGAAGTAGTCTAAGTTCATTCATTTGAAAACATACTAGAATTGTTGAAAAAAAGTTAAAATAAAATAAAATTGATTTATTTAGTAGTGTCTAGAAATATATTTAGTTTTATAAGATATCAGGACTAAATCTGAATTTGAGGTTCAAACGCTTAAATCTGAATTTGAGGCTCTAACCATGAAAGATAGTGAGTCGCTTGATGAGTTTTGTATGAGATTGAATAGTCTGGTAGCAAATATCAGGACTTTGGGAGAAAAAATTGAAGAAGCTTATATTGTGAAGAAAATTCTTCGAGCTGTACCTGAGAAGTTCCTGCAGATAGTATCGGCTATCGAACAATTCGGTGACCTAGAGACAATGTATGTGGAGGAAGTGGTTGGATCCCTTAAAGCTCACGAAGAAAGGATGCGTGGGAAAAAGGAGAATGGTGAA
Source organism: Heracleum sosnowskyi (assembly GCA_030848705.1). Lineage (NCBI taxonomy): Eukaryota > Viridiplantae > Streptophyta > Magnoliopsida > Apiales > Apiaceae > Heracleum > Heracleum sosnowskyi. Next base: position 21,247,519 of record CM061237.1, read on the forward strand.
CAACAACTTATTTTGACTGAAGAAGAGTGGGCGAAGAAGGAAAGTAAAGATGGACAGTTACTCCTCACACGTGAGGAGTGGTTAAAACGAGCAGGCAAAGGAGGCTCAGGTAATAATACTGAAGCCAGAGGAAGAGATTTCAGTCGAGGCTATAGAGACAGGAGCAAAGTTCATTGCTATAATTGCAGTGCATATGGGCATTACCAGGCTGAATGTCGTAAGGCAAGAAGAGAGAAGGAACCAAAGAATGAAGTGAACCTGACAAAAATCGAGGCCGATGAACCCACGCTTCTATTGGCTAAATGCGATGATGATAGGAGAAAGATGATCTTGTTAAATGAAGAAAAGATGACTCCAAAGCTTAGTACTGATGAGAAAGATAACTTGAATGAGTCCATCATATGGTATCTTGATAATGGAGCCAGTAATCATATGACTGGTTCGCGTAGTATGTTCAAAGATTTGGATGAAACAGTAACTGGGGAGGTAAGGTTTAGTGATGGCTCAAAAGTACAGATACAAGGGAAGGGGTCCGTAATCTTTACAACCGAGGATGGCAAGAAGTGCATGCTTAGAGAGGTATACTTTATCCCAAACTTGTGCAACAATATTATTAGTTTGGGTCAGTTATCTGAAAGTGGTAGTAAAGTACTTATTAAAGGAGATTATTTGTGGATTTATGATGAGAATGACAAGCTGATTATGAAAGTAAAGAAGTCCTTGAACAGATTGTATAAGCTGGTTGTTAAAATTACTAAAGGTGTATGTTTACTAACAAAAGCAGATGAAGTAACCTGGCTGTGGCACTCACGGTTAGGTCATGTAAACTTTCAGTCTATGCTTCTTATGTCTAGAAACAGGATGGTGCGAGGTTTGCCTGACTTTATTCAGCCTAAAGACCTGTGCAAGGGTTGCTTAATGTCCAAACAAACTAGACATCCATTTCCTTCCCAGACGGACTTCACAACCAAGAAAAGATTGGAATTGATACATAGTGATATATGTGGCCCTATCTCACCGTCGACCCTATCTGGTAACAGATATTTTCTTCTATTTGTGGATGATTTCAGCCGTGCTATGTGGGTATACATACTCAAAACTAAAGATGAGGCATTTGGTTACTTCAAGAAGTTTAAGGCACTGGTGGACACAGAAACGGGGACTGAAATCCAAGTTTTACGGACAGACAAAGGGGGAGAATTCTGCTCAGCTGAGTTCACTAGTTTCTGTGAGAGCAATGGAATACGTAGACATTACACAGCCCCATATACCCCACAGCAGAATGGGGTGGTGGAGCGTCGCAATCGGACTGTGGTAGCTATGGGAAGAAGCTTGTTAAATGAAAGAAATATGGGGGGAAGCTGTTAGACACGCTGTGTATCTCTTGAATCGTGTACCAACAAAGGCAGTGAAAGGAGAGACTCCGTATGAATCTTGGACTAAGAAGAAGCCTCAGGTGATTATCTAAGAGTTTTTGGATGTATTTGTTACATGAAGGTTCCCAGTGTGCATACGAAGAAATTAGATGATACAACCAAATGTGTTGTTCATCTTGGTAGAGAAGCAGGAACTAAAGCTTACCGCTTATATGATCCTACCACAGGAACTATACTTGTCAATAGAGATGTGGTTTTGGATGAATAAAAAAGCTGGAAATGGAGCGAAACAGATGCAAGTAACAATCAGACTACTTCCACTTTTGTAGTAACGGGCCAACAGATTGAAGAAACTCAGGGTGCATGAGAGAATTCTGGAAGCAGCACTGAAACAAGTGAAGAAGAGGAGCAGGGTGGTGGTATGTTTACGCCACAGTCAGAAGCAAATGAGACAAACAATGAAAGTGAGCTCCCACGACATTTCAGACTCATTAGTAATATCTATAATGAGACTGAGGAAATGGAACTAGCCGATGAGTTGGCTGATCAGTTGTTGTTAGTTGGCATCGATGAGCCTGTAAGCTACAACCAGGCAATAAAAGAGAAGCATTGGAAGGACGCCATGGACTGTGAAATCGAGGCAATAAAACGAAATAAGACATGGGAGCTAACAGACCTACCTTCAGGTCATCGTGCTATAGATCTGAAATGGGTTTTTAAAGTAAAGAGAGACACAAATGGTGAAATTTTGAAACACAAGGCGAGGTTAGTGGCAAAGGGATACGTGCAAAAGTTTGGTGTTGATTTTGAGGAAGTCTTTGCACCTGTAACAAAAATGGAAACTGTGCAATTGTTGCTAGCTCTTGCAGCCAAGAACGAGTGGGAGGTACATCATTTAGATGTAAAATCAGCTTTTCTGAATGGTAAATTATATGAGGAAGTATACGTTAACCAACCTCAAGGTTACGTGGAGGAAGGACAGGAAAGGAAGGTTTACAAGCTGTATAAAGCTTTGTATGGACTCCGCCAAGCCCCACGAGCTTGGTATACTCAGTTGAACAAGAGTCTCGAGAAGCTTGGATTTACAAAGTGTCCCTTGGAGCATGCTGTATACACGAAACGGGAGGGAGATGAGTCATTAATTATTGGCGTTTACGTTGATGATTTGATTGTTACAGGCACTAGTGTGGATAATATCATTAAATTCAAGAGACAGATGAGTCAAGAATTCGAAATGTCGGATTTGGGAAAGCTGAGTTACTATCTCGGTATAGAGGTCGAGCAGGGAAAGGGCTGGTATGACAGATTGTAATGCAGCAAAGTTTCCAATGGAGCCTAAATTACAGATGCATAAAGATGAGAATGGTAAACCTGTAAATGCTACTGAATACAAGAGTATAGTAGGGGGATTACGGTATTTAGTGCACACTCGTCCAGATATAGCATACGCGGTTGGGGTGGTAAGCCGTTTCATGGAGAGGCCTACTACATTTCATCAAGGAGCTGTTAAGAGGATACTAAGGTATATAAAGGGTACTCTAAACTTTGGCTTGGTGTACACAAAGGGTAGAGGAGACTACATGCTGTCAGGTTTTTCGGATAGTGACCTTGCAGGTGATGTAGTAGATAGGAAAAGTACAGGAGGAATGGCGTTTTACTTGGATGAATCATTGATCACTTGGGTTTTTCAGAAATAAAGATGTGTGGCATTGTCAAGTTGTGAGGCCGAATTTATGGCTGCTACATCCACTGCGTGTCAAGGAATATGGTTGCACAGACTTCTCTCTCAGATATCAGATGTTCAAGTTGGGCCAATAGTGATTTACATTGACAATAGGTCTGCGATTGACCTGGAAAAGAATCCGGTGTTTCATGGTCGGAGTAAGCACATAGATGTGCGTTATCATTTTATTCGAGATTGTGTTGAGAAGGGACTGATTGTCATCAAGCACATCAGTACTGCGAAACAAAGAGCTGATGTTCTAACTAAGCCCATGTCCGTGGTTAAGTTTGAAAGAATGCGTGATTTGTTGGGTGTTAGGAATCTTAATCATGTTTAGATTTGTTAGATCAGAATTCAATGATCGTCAGGAGCTAGACTCAACTGATCAGGATTGCTGACGTCATGAGGATTACATGGTCGTCAGGATCAAGATGCATATCAGGACTGGGATCAGGATTGATCATCAGGACTGGAAGCTGATCAGGATTCCTACTACGAGTTATATTTGGAGTCTAGTTAAACATGGAAGTTTATTCTGTCGGTTCCTGGTTTGTAGAATGTAGCTATCGATTAAGGATATGTTTCTATCTTTGTAATTGATTAGGACTTATCTTATTATTGATAGAGAAGCTGTGTGAAGTATATAAACACAGTTTAGGTTTCGATTTTATAATCGGTTGCATACACGAGTATTTGTGTAACCTAGCAGCTCTCAAGAACATCAGAATTTCTTGAGAGAGTTTGTAACAGTTTTATATCAGATTTAATAAAGCTGTTATTGTTCTTTCATATTTGTGTTATATAAAGTCGAGAATCTTCTACAATTGTATTCAACCCCCTTCTACAATTGTTATTTACTGGGCAACAATTGGTATCAGAGCAAACTGATTTAATTTTGAATCAGAGACGATCTAAGATGTCGACAACCAAGTATGAAAGTATGAAGATTCCCATCTTGAAGATATCAGAATATCCTACATGGAGGGTAAAGATGCTGATGTACCTGGAGGTTATGGATCCTGACTACTTGGACAGGATTCGTGATGGACCATATATACCTACAAAGTTCGTAGAACGAACAGATACAGTACCTGAACATTATGTGGTCAAAGCCAAAAGTGAATGGACTCCAGAAGAAAAAGCTCATGTACTCAGGGAAGCCAAGATAAAGAATATCTTGCACAACAGCCTTGATGCTGTCATGTCAAACAGAGTGATTGCATGCAAGTCATCAAAAGAAATCTGGGATACATTGGAAACTCAGTGCCATGGATCTGCATCTGTCAAGAAGAACAGAAGGGCTCTTTTGATTCAAGAATATTAACAATTCGATGCAAGACCTGATGAGAGCCTGACTGATCTATATGATAGATTTCTGACACTATTGAACAATTTATCTTTAGTTGACAAGGAATATGAAACTGAAGATTCAAACACCAAGTTTCTAAGAGCTTTACCTGAAGAATGGGATACTCAGACCTCGATCATTAGACACCAGTATGATCTGAACACTGTGTCTCTTGATGAAGTCTATGGGATGCTAAGAACTCATGATCTTGAAGTTCAACAGAGAAAGAACAAGAAGAGCAGCAAGGCAAAATCAATTGCTTTGAAAGTGAGGCTAAATCAAAAGGAAAAGCTATGGAGGTCTCTAGAAGGAAATCAAGAGTAGCTGAGTCAGATCTTGAAGACTCTTCATCAGATTATGATGGCAATCCTGATGCCAATAATGATGATGATCCTTCTGATTCAGACATGGAAGAGATGGTTGCTATGATTGTCAGAAACTTCAGAAGGATGAAGTTCAGGAAGAATAAAAGACAAGGCAATTTTCAGAAAAAGACCTTCAATGCAGACAAAGACAAGTATATCAAAAAGGACAGCAAGGGTAGCAAATTTGACAAGTCAAAGGTTAGATTCTACAAGTGTAATGGTATGGGTCACTTTGTTTCTGAGTGCAATAAGACGAAGGCACTCATCACATCAAGCAAGGATTGGATGGACTCTTCCTCAGAATCTGACACTGAGGTAGTCAACTATGCTTTAATGGCCAATGCTGATGTAACTGCTGCTCCTGATGATAAGGTACTAAATACTATCTTTGATTTTGATACTGACAATGCTTCTGAGTTAAGACATTTTCTAAAGTCATTACATATTAGCTTTAGAAGTCAAACTGCTGAGAATACTAGAATCTTATCTGAGATGTCTGACCTTTGAAAAAGGAATGAGATACTAGAAGCTAAATTTTCTCGTATGCAAGAAGTACAAAAAGAATGTGATAATGCTAAACACATGCACCTAGAGATGAAATCTAAATGTACTTCTCTTGAAAAGGAACTTGAATATGCTAATGAGAAAATCAGAACCTGGACAGACTCTGGTGGGAAATTTTATGAGATTAATACCTCTAAGAATTGGAAAGAGTGTCTAGGATATAAGTCAGATGAAGATAAGAAATTGAAAGAGAAAATTGTCATTGATGAGACAGTCAGTCCAAAGACCTATAGACATGTTATAGACACAACCAAATCTAAGATCACTCCTGTTAATTTTGTTTTTGGTAAGGATTCTAATTCTACTTTTGAAAAGGGATCTACTTCTACTCAAGGAATTAAAATTATAAAGTCTAAACCTGTTATGAATAATGTCACTAAGAATGTAGGTCTATTGTCTCAGAAACAGCTTAAGGATAAAATCTGTGAAGTTACAGATAAGAAAAAGGAAGCTACTGTTAAGAGAAACAGGAATGGTAAAGTTGGGATCAATAAAGAGAATGGTTATAAATATATCCCAAATGCACCTAGAAAGTGTTGTTTTAACCGTGGTAACTCTAATCATCTTGCTATTGATTGTAAGAAGAGTAAGAAGAAGATTGCTGAAATTCCTAAGTCTGATGTTAGGAATAGATCAGTATTTTATAAACCACAGAAGTCCTGTTTTCATTGTGGTAGTATATGGCATTCTATTTATACTTGTAAAGAGTATCATGATTTGTACTATAACTTTTATGATCCATTGCCTAAGTTTGATAGGAGTACAAAGTCTGATAGAATTGAGAACGTCATAGTGAAGCATGCTTTTGTTAATACTGATACTGACAAAGCAAATCCTGATGGAGTAAATCCTGTCAGGACTGCAAATGTCAGAAAGTCTTCTACCGCTAAAATTAATAAATTGCATGAAAAAGGAACCCAACATGTATGGGTTCCTAAGTTTTCTAACTAGTGTGTTTCTATTCTGATTGCAGGGAAAAAGGAAAAATGTGTTAGTCATGGATAGTGGATGTTCTGTACACATGACTGGAAACAAAGCCCTGTTATCAGAATATGAGGACAAAGCTGGCCCAACTGTGTCTTATGGAGATGGTAACATTGGACAAACCTTGGGATATGGCAATATAATCATTGGAAATGTCATCATTGAAAAAGTAGCTCTAGTGAAGGGACTAAAACACAACCTGTTGAGTGTTAGTCAAATCACTGACAGAGGTTATCATGTCAACTTCTATTCCACTCTTTGTGAAGTAGTCAGCAAAGAAACAGGAAAGATTGTATTGACTGGCTACAGGCATGGTAACATCTATGAAGCCAACATTCTCTCAAATACTGATGGCTCCCCTACATGTCTCATCAGTAAACCTTCAGTAAATGAAAGTTGGAATTGGCACAAGAAGATTTCTCATCTCAACTTCAGCAATATCAATGAGTTGGTTAAGAAAGAGTTAGTAAGAGGATTACCTAATGTCTTGTATACACCTGATGGACTCTGTGATGCATGTCAGAAAGCAAAGCAAAGGAGGACATCATTCCAGAGTAAATCAGAATCCTCTATTGAAGAACCATATCACATGCTACATCTTGATCTGTTTGGTCCAGTCAACCTCATGTCCATCAGTAAGAAAAGGTACACTCTTGTAATTGTTGATGAATATTCTAGATTCACCTGGGTCTATTTTCTGCACAGAAAAGATGAAACTCCTGAAGTTCTGTTGGATCATGTGAGAATGATTGAGACAACCACAAAGTACAAAGTCAAGATACTGAGAAGTGATAATGGTACTGAATTTAAGAATTCAAAGATGGAAGAGTTCTGCAAATACAAAGGAATCATTCAACAATTCTCTGCTCCTGGCACACCCCAGCAAAATGGAGTAGTAGAAAGGAAAAATAGAACTCTTATAGAAGCTGGCAGAACTATGTTGGAAGAAGCTAAGTTACCTACATATTTATGGGCAGAAGCAGTCAACACAGCATGATATACACAAAATCTCACATTGATAAACATACATGGTGTTACTCCTTATCAGTCACTCAAGGAGAAGAAACCAAGTCTGAAGCATTTGCATGTGTTTGGCTGTAAGTGTTTTGTTCTCAGAACTCATCCTGAACAGCTAGGAAAATTTGAAAGAAAGGCTGATGAGAAAATTTTCATTGGTTATCCTACATCAAGAGCCTTCAGAGTTTTCAATTTGAGAACAAGAACTGTCATGGAGTCAATACATGTATCTTTTGATGATAAGAAGATAACTGGAATCATTGAAGACTCTCATGATAGATTGATTTTTGAAAATGAAGCTTTCAAGGAACCTGAAGAAAGTGAATCAGATCCTGTCAATACATCAGATCCTGATGGGTCACCAAATCCTGATGACACACCAGATACTGATGGTGCTAATACTGATGATGCAATCAATGGTGAAACAACTAGTAGTGCTAATGTTGAGGGGGAGCAACAACATTCTACTACAAGTTCAGAGTCCACTCAATCATCAGGACAGAATTCTTCAGATGCTGATTCAAGTGATGATCCTGATAACTCATCAGGAGGAGATAGCAATAATTCAGGGAGAGCTTCAAATCAAGCAAATTCTTCAAATCAAGATAACACCAATCCAGGGGGAGCATCTACTTCAAGAAACAATTTAACACCAGCAAGAAAATGGACAAAAGATCATACTCCTGATTTGATAATTAGAGATCCTGATGCAGGTGTTCAAACAAGAAGTGCAACTCAGAATGAATGTCTATTCAATAACTTTCTATCCAAGGAGGAGCCTAAGAAAGTTGAAGATGCACTTAAAGATGCTGATTGAATTACTGCAATGCAAGAAGAACTGAATGAATTTGAAAGGAATGAAGTCTGGAAACTGGTACCAAGACCAAAGAATAGATCAATTGTTGGTACAAAGTGGATTTTCAAGAACAAGACTGATTCTGATGGAGTAATTATCAGAAACAAAGCTAGACTAGTTGCAAAGGGGTATTCTCAACAAGAAGGAATTGACTATGACGAGACTTTTTCTCCTGTTGCAAGACTAGAAGCCATCAGGATATTTCTTGCTTATGCAGCTCATAAGAAATTCAAGGTTTTCCAGATGGATGTTAAAAGTGCTTTCTTAAATGGTGAACTGGAGGAAGAAGTTTATGTTGAACAACCTCCTGGTTTCATTGATCCTAAATATCCAGATCATGTCTACAGATTGGATAAGGCACTTTATGGACTAAAGAAAGCTCCAAGAGCATGGTATGAAACCTTAGCTCAATTCTTACTGGAAAGTGGATTCAAAAGAGGTGCAATTGATAAAACTCTATTCTATTTGAATCATGGTAAGGATTTGCTGTTAGTTCAGATTTATGTTGATGATATCATTTTTGGGTCAACAAACAATAAGCTATGTCAAAAGTTTTCTAAGCTTATGCAGTCAAGATATCAAATGAGCATGATGGGAGAAATGAGTTACTTTCTTGGTCTTCAAGTTAAACAGACTGATGAAGGGATTTTTATCAATCAGTCTAAATATACAAGGAATTTATTGACAAGGTTTAACATGCAAGATAGTTCTCCTGCTACAACTCCCATAACTACAGCTACCAAACTTGATCCTGATCAAGGTGCTGAGGTAGATGTAACTCACTACAGAGGAATGATTGGCTCTTTATTGTATCTCACTGCAAGTAGACCAGATATCATGTTTTCAACCTGTCTATGTGCAAGATTTCAAGCAAAACCAAGAGAACCCCATCTGATTGCAGTGAAAAGAATTTTCAGATATCTCAAAGGCACTCCTTCACTTGGCCTTTGGTATGCAAGGGAATCAGATTTTGGGTTGTGTGGTTATTCAGATGCTGATTTTGCAGGATGCAAAATAGACAGGAAACGTACTTCAGGAAGCTGTCAGTTTTTGGGTGGAAGACTAGTTTCATGGTTCAGTAAAAAGCAAAAATCCATTTCCACTTCAACTGCAGAAGATGAGTACATTGCTGCAGGAAGTTGTTGTGCTCAGATAATGTGGATGAGAAATCAGTTGTTAGATTATGGCCTGTCATACTCAAAAATCCCTATTTATTGTGATAACCAAAGTGCTATTGCAATGACAGGAAATCCAGTTCAGCATTCTCTTACTAAACACATCAGTATTAGATATCACTTCATAAGAGAACAGGTTCTGGAAGGAACAATTGAACTTCACTTTGTTCCTACTGATCAACAACTAGCTGATATATTCACCAAGCCACTGCCTGAAGCTACTTTCAATAAATTGGTGAATGAACTTGGAATGATGAACTTTGAGAATTTCTGAGGAAAGTTACAGAGAGGAAATCCTGATAACTGTCACATCCTGATGGTTATTCAGAAAGGTATGTTTTCTTTGATCAAATCCTGATAGGATGCAATCCTGACAAGAAGTCAATTGGTCAAATCCTGATGCTCAGATATTGAAGCTGGTGTGAAAACCAGAGGTTCTATGACAATTTGTCATCAACACTCCTGGTAAACTCTGGAAAATAAGATTATTACTTAGTCTTTGATTAGGTTTTCAGTCTTAATTCTCAATTTCAATTATATTTCTATCAGAGTTTACTATTCATCATTTTATATGTCAATATCAGTGTTACTAACAAATTGTGCAGGCAAGTAAAGAAAGAACAAGTTGAGAAAATAGACAAATGTCATTAATTCTTGAAGAAACATTACAAATGAAAATGGAAATTACATATTTTTTCCTAGTCTATTTCTACTCAGGAACACGTGCCCTGCAAATAAGCATGAACGCTCCTGAGCAGCTTCACAGTCCATCAGGATTGTAAGATCTCTTGTTCCATCCTTAAAGGACAAGGAGGGGAGCAGATGCACTTGAAGGTGGCTCGTCCCCATGACCACCGGGACGCTTCCATGCCTCCAACTTGCAAGACCTGCGAGCATCCAAGATCTTCTTTTTCCTCCTCTCAAGCTCTCGTACGAGCTCTTCATCCTCATCATCTTCATCATCCTCATCGTCTTCATCCTCTTCATCATTGACAAATATGAGATTGTCAAGAGGATTCCAGTCAGGATTGGCCTGTTGGAAGTTGTGCCAAAGCACATCGGCCATTGTGTTAACAAAGGCTTCATGTTCCTGAGGGTCAGGAACTGGTTGAGGCTCTTCGTCTTCTGCGATCTCAGCCAGTGCTTCATACATCTCTTGCCAGATTTCATCCATATTTTCGACTTCTTCTTCTGGTAAGTTGTTTTGTTGTTGGTTAGCAGCCATTGAAAAACGAAGGAGGTGAAAGGTTTTCGTAAGTTTTTCTTTGGAGAGGATTTGTGTTTTAATAGATAGATGATGTTATGTTTAACAGTTCTCTTTTATAGAGAATGTGTGTTAAGGATGCAGGTCATTTTCTCAATATCGAGGCGACTGTTCAGCTTCTCATAATTACATTGTCTCGTTCATTGGTAAGAATGGTTACGTGATTATTATGCTATTTATTTATTTCGTAATCATATTTTTTTCAAACAATGCATTTATCAGGATTCTCAAAATAAATTTTTTTTTATAAATAAAATTTTATTTTAATTCATATTAAAAAATTGCATTTTTCAATCCTGATAAGGCAAATGGTTTCATAGGAAATGCTTTTATTCCTGATGAGGTTAGGTTTTTCTTACATCAAAAAATGCCTACTTGTTATGGATTACTTTCTCATGCTATGGGGCAAGGTCCATCACACCTTGTTCCTAACCCAAGCATTCATCCTACACAGTCTAAACAGTCAACAACCACCTCTAATGTCTCTCAAAAGACTTTAGTTGTAAAATCAAAGAAATCAGCTAGAACTGATGTGTCAGGAAGGCAATCAGGTTCAAAGGATTTTTCCTCTACACCACTCACTAAAAAGAAGTTACAAAAGGGTGTACAAGGGGTCCTGGTGAAGAAAGCTGATAATGTTGTTAAGGATATTCCTGTGAAAAGGAAGTTAAGGTTAGTTGATGAAAGTGATTCAGAGGATAACTTACCTATATCCTCTATAATGAATGTGAATAAGGAAGTTGCTGATACTGCTACTGCAGCTGTGGTTCCATTGTCTACACCACAGAAGAAAAGGAAATTATCTAAAGGCAGGTATCAAATTCCTTTAGAAAAGAAGCATGATACTGATAAACAGGACAATTCAATTCTAAATGAGCAATCAGTTTCAACTGCTCAAGCAAATCCTGATGATAGTACTCCTGTTGTTGCACCAAGTCAAGTGGTTACTATTTCAGACTCTCCAGCACAGGACTCTCCAACAAAAAGACGTGTTGATATTTCATGGGAGAAGTATGGTGCTGCTGCTTCCAATCTTGGGATAAAACATCGAATGGAAAAGCTGAGGAAAGCAGAAGAGTTAGTCTATCAGAGACAGAAGAAACTGAAAGGATCAAGCCCACAAGAACCTGAACCTCAAAGTGGTTCAGCAGCTCGTACTGATGATCCAGCCACACAAGAACCATTTTCTCAAAGGGAGAATGAAGACATCAACATTCCAGCTACACAAGAACCATCTTCTCAAAGTGAAGATACAGGCCAAGCTACAATTTCTAAGAAAATTCCTGACGATGTTCAAGGGATTTCTGGTGCAGATGAAGTTCAAAGATTGGTTGAGGACACTGTTAGTGAGGGAAAGCACACAAGAACCTTTAACTCAAAGTGTTGAAGTAGCTTCTGAACCTCAAGCTCCACAAGAACCATTGGTAGCAAATACTGATGCAAGCATATCATATCCTTACGGTGTTAATCCTGACGCTAGTGGTGCTCCTGGTGCTGAGCCTATCCTGATACAGCCACTTCGTTCAAGACCACTGGACCATCCTATCTCAGAATCACAGGATAAACTGAAAGGTATAGCTATTCCTGATCCTGATGTTCCTCATAGTACTGATGATGATGACTCTGATGATAGTGATGATGATGAGAATCGAAAAGAGAAGGAACAGCTTGCTACAACACTCAAAGTTAGTCTTGGAACTACTTTTGGTTCATCAAGTACATTTATGGCTGGCAATGCTAACACTGGGAAAGATCAAAGACAAGATTTTTCTATTCCTTTCTTTAATCCTGCTGAGGCATTTAGACAGCATGAATAGAACAATTCATGGCACAGTTCTGCTGAATCTGTAAGTTTTTCTTCTTCTTTGGAACATGCCTATGATGCAGTGAACTCTATAGAGAATCAAGACTTGAAGAATCATTTGAAGGCTACAACTCTGTTATCCAAAAGCCTGAAAAGTGAGATTGATTCTATCAAGAATTCAACTGAGTTGGTGAGGAATGATATTTCTCAAAATTTTACAAAGGTGCCTACTACTTTTCAGTTAAGGGTGGTAGAATCCCAAGTGAAGTCTGTCATTTCTGAACAAACCTCCATCAACAGATGGATTGATTCTCTGGATACTAAGGTAACTGACATTCAAGCCTCTCTTTCCTTAATTCTACATTTATTGTCAAATTCTGATGTCAAAAAGGGGGAGAAGGTTAGTCAGACAATATGCACACCTGATCTAGTATTAAGGAATAATGATGATGATACTGGAGATGATGGTAGTGACAAAGTGATACAAGGAGAAACCTCTGATGCTGTTGTTTTGAAGTCTACAATTCAAACTTCTCAAAGTCAAACAACGCAGTCAACTCATGTTTCTGATTCTGGAGTTAAGACAGTAAGAACATTGGTGCAATCTCAGATCCTGACGAAAGAACAGATCCCGACACCTGGTCATGGACATACTCTTGCTACAATTCCTGAAGGTGATGAAGATATTATTATTGATAATCCTGAAGAGGCATCAAATTTATTCCAGAAGTTTACTACAAAGGATGGTAGAATTGTTACTCTTTATCATACTGATAAAAGAGTTCAACAATTATTTGCTAGAAAAGCACTCTCTACAGCAAGTGAAGAATATCCAGATCTCTCAAATGAAGAATTCTTGAGACAACAAAAAGAGATAATGGAAAGCTATTCTGTTTCTACTAGAGGTAGAGGAAGAAGAGGTAGGAGAGGTGCTAGAAGAAGTAGAAGAGGTTCTTCAACTCAAACAGTACCTAGACAGACAAGGTCTAGAGGGTTAAGAATTGAAGAAATTCCTGAACCTATTCAAACTCTAGTAGTTCTTGACAGATCTACTTTTGGTGATGATGGAGATGTTGAAGAAGAACCTGAATTGAGAAGAAAATCAAGAAAATCAAGTCTCTGCAATACAAATCAAATTGAAGAATCTAATCCTGATGATATTCCTGATAATATTCAAGATCCTGATGATTCTGAAATTCTGCAAGAGATTGATTTAATAATCTTATCTACTGTGGTTGATTCTCACAACAAAGAAGCAGATGAAGAAGAAGAAGCCAGAAGAAGAGATATTACAAGAAGAACAAATAGAGATTTCAATCTCTATATTCAAAGGCTGAAACTCTCAAATGAAAGAAAGTGGAGGAACCCAAGCAGACAAGAATCTTTACTTGAAAGAAGCTATGCTCATGAAAAGGAGAAAGACAAGAAGTGGAAACACATTAATACACTGAGGTGTGATACACCTATCAATTTTCAGTCTGGTGGAATTATTACAAGTGCTTCAAGTGTAGTTGATTTATCTGATATGGTTAGATCAAAAGCACTCTGGCTACGAATGTTTTCAAATCTGAAGCAATTGTCAAGCAATTCAAGAAGAGGTATTGGACACAGGGATGCTGAATATCTGAACATGTCTTATGTTGATCCTTACTCCTTAACTGAAATTGGAGGTACTTTAACTTCTGAAAACCTGAATAATCTACTAGCTGTTGATATAGTTATAGATTATCATGATGGTTTTGAAAAGAAAGAAAAGCTTTTGTACTTCATGAAAGATGGTAGTGTGAAGATTCTATCTATTCAAGATCTGCTAATGAAAACTACACAGGAACTGAAATAAGTTCATTATCTTTTGAGATGGAAGAATCATGTATGCAAAGTGTGGAGTGACATGATCTTGTCAACAATTCGAAGAAGACTGGATGGTGATAGAAATTTCAATGGTAATTATACTCCCATGTACTTAAATCTAAGAGATCGGGATGTGGAAATGCAAAGGGGTACTGCTGTTAAAGAAGTAACTTTTGGCATGACTCAACTTAATCTCAATCCTAATGGGAAGGAAATTGCTTATCTTTTGCTTAAAGAGCACAGTCTACAGAGAAGCTCCATACAGAATCTCAGAGCAGCTATCTACCAGATTAATGAGGAAGATGAAGAACTCAGAAATCTTAAGGAAAGACTGATTCAAATTCTTGAAGAAAAAGAAGAAAATTTGTTATCCAACTTCTTGAAGATGAATCTGTTCTATCAAAGAATTTAAACAGATAAGTTGTTGCTGCAGATACTTGTACATTTTGTATATATGTTTTTGACATCATTGAATCTTAGGAATCTATACTTTATTTCACAAAGTATGAGATTGGGGGAGATTGTTAGATCAGAATTCAATGATCGTTAGGAGCTAGACTCAACTGATCAGGATTGCTGACGTCATCAGGATTACATGGTCGTCAGGATCAAGATGCATATCAGGACTGGGATCAGGATTGATCATCAGGACTGGAAGCTGATCAGGATTCCTACTACGAGTTATATTTGGAGTCTAGTAAACATGGAAGTTTATTCTGTCGGTTCCTGGTTTGTAGAATGTAGCTATCGATTAAGGATATGTTTCTATCTTTGTAATTGATTAGGACTTATCTTATTATTGATAGAGAAGCTGTGTGAAGTATATAAACACAGTTTAGGTTTCGATTTTATAATCGGTTGCATACACGAGTATTTGTGTAACCTAGCAGCTCTCAAGAACATCAGAATTTCTTGAGAGAGTTTGTAATAGTTTTATATCAGATTTAATAAAGCTGTTATTGTTCTTTCATATTTGTGTTATATAAAGTCGAGAATCTTATACAATTGTATTCAACCCCCTTCTACAATTGTTATTTACTGGGCAACAAGATTAAGGGGGAATATGTTGGATTAATTATTTAATCTAAACATAAGTTTTTATTAGTTTTGTTTTATTTAATAAAGTCTGATATACAAACGTGTGTAGGTGTATACAGACCTGTGTAGGTGTATGGGAGTGGACTAGGTCATGGGTAGTTCACATTAACTAGGAAACGTTTGAGGTGGACCAGGTATGTAGTTCCTGGTTTACAGGATCAACTTAGTTTAAATTTCTGCATGTATTTTGTAATCTTTATCTCTTCAATTTTAGTGAGTTATTTTCCATTCCATAACATATCAAGTAGACTTACAAATATCACGTTCTTGTTTAAACCCAATAAGTTAATAGAAATTAATTTATTCGACCCAAAACAATACAACTTAGTTAAAATAATGTTGTTAGTTTTTCCTTGATATATTTTCTCTTAGTGTTAATTCAACATTTGATTGAGTACAATGAAATCTAGATTGTTTATGTGATGGAGTGTGAAAATATTTTCAGAAGTCATGTAACCAGTTTTCAACAAGCAATGTAAGTACAAAAAGAAAAAATAGTTAAATTTACAATTAGACAAATTGACCAATAGTACTTAAAATGAGAAAAATCGTGGATCAATTATACACTAAGTCCACTCTTTGCCCCAATGTGATATAAAAAATAAAGGTTGGGAAAGCCCTCCACCTTCGTAGAAAAACATGTCTTTGTTTTAGTTCGAGGGCTATCATCTACCTTTTTTGGTTGATGATAAGCCCCCTATTTAATCTTTTCTCGCTTTTACTTTCAAGTTTAATAAATCTCTAGTTATTGAGAGTGTTAGTACCCCATTAGTGGGTTTTCCATACCCATATTTTGGGTTTTTTTCTCTTTGTGAGAATTTGGTTTGTTTGAGTATCGCGGATCGTAGATGTGCGGGGCTTAAAATATTGGTTCGTTGATTTGGATTTGTTTTAAATACGTTTTGACGAATTGGATATATATTTTCTTCATGACTAGAATAGATTAATTGTTAAACTGTCTCTTCTTCAAAAAGGCTGCAAGTTTCAGCGATATAGCCACCAATGCACCACAATGATCTACTCAATGATCGTTGCTTCGATGAAGAAATTTCTCATTTGATTACGTGTTTGTTCGATATTGATTTTTTTTAATATGTCGTATAACCGTTTATTAATAAATTAATTACCTATAAAACAAGTCTACTCTTTGTCACTAGCTCAGCAACAATGCTATTTGAAAAATTAAAACCCTAAACCTAGGACACAAGATAACATGAGTACACTTGTTGGTGTTGTAATTTTAACATGGGTTTGTCTATCTTTCCACAAAGGTACAGGTTGAGGTGTGTCTTATCTATTAGTCATTAGTCATAGTGGTTAGTTCAATTGTCTACCACATGTAACAATATTGTTTCCCCACAAATTTAGGTAATTTTTATTTTACAAATTAGTTTTTGTGGTTAATAATACAATACTATCTTTTAGGATATTAAATAAAAAGATACATAATTTAATAAAAACATGTTTAGTCGTATATATTAATATAAATTACTTAATTTAACAATACATTTAGTTTACATAATTAAGAATGAAATATAAATCCTAACAAAGAAAAGTGAAATATTATTAAATTTTAATTTTGACTACATGAATGAAGTAAACAATTAATATTTTTAATTTGAAAGTATTGAATTATAATTTCTTAAAAAGGATTGAATTATGAATTTCATAATGAACTGAACATATAAAATTGAAACACATTACAAAAGTCTACCCGGAAAAGCAACTATCTTAGTGGACAAAGTGCCAACCTACAAACTAGGAACATCTTGATCTGTGCCTTTGTAGCACACCATAGACAAACAATTTTTGGGTAATAATCTCCTCACTATAATTCTATGCAAAATAAACCTATGATTGAAAAATATAAGACATAATAGTCCAATCCTATGATTATTTCTCTTAACAAACATGGGATTAAATTTTAATAAAATTAATAATTTAAAGATTATAATCTATAGCACTTTAATTGATAGAATTATTTATCTCTGCACAATCATCATAGGATTATGAACCCTTCAAACAAACATGACCATTACGAATATATTTGCAATTTGATCCTCAGTTGTAACATGTAACATTTCCACTTCTTTCTTGCTGATTCTTTTCCCTAAAAAATGGTAACGCGTTTCTAATTCCTTGGTTCTTGCGTGAAATATCGGTTTTCTGGCTAAACATATTGCCACTTGTTTGTGACATTACACAAGCCAAGTGCGCCTCACTCAGAATTGCTCCACATCCAAATATGGAGCTGCGTTAACATATATCAAATTCTGCGTAAGCTTACAAATAATAAGGTTGCTTTGGATTAAGCATGTATCTACTAATCACCCCAACTACACACATATGAGAGGTCAGGCCTCGTTAAAGTAAGATAGATTGAACTACCCACCAATAATGGGTACATTGTAACATCCTTCCAATCAAACTTGTTCATTCATGTCCATAAAATTTTACATTGAACTCCATGCGCGTTGAAGTTGATTTGTCAATATTCATTCAAAACCTGTTTAACAAATCCAAAGAGTATTTGTAATGATGCAAAAATATTACTTATTACGTATAATTAATCTCAAAATCAAGCAAATGATGAAATAGTCTAAGTTCATTCATTTGAAAACAAACTAGAATTGTTGAAAAAAAGTTAAAATAAAATAAAATTGATTTATTTAGTAGTTTCTAGAAATATATTTAGTTTTATAAGATATATAAAAGAATCACTCAATGAAATGACATCGTCACTCTAAAAAGTCCTTTATTTACAGTAAATGTCTAGAAAAGATTGTGAGAAACGTGAGTGTGTATGTGTGTTATTTGGTTCTAAAAGTAAAAGCATTACCAAAGAAAAGAGAAAATCGGGACTCTAGTAATGTGGTTT
Organism: Heracleum sosnowskyi; assembly: GCA_030848705.1. Taxonomy (NCBI): domain Eukaryota; kingdom Viridiplantae; phylum Streptophyta; class Magnoliopsida; order Apiales; family Apiaceae; genus Heracleum; species Heracleum sosnowskyi. The sequence continues at coordinate 21,265,822 of CM061237.1, forward strand.
GTATGGTGGTACATGACTAACTTTCCCCGTGTTCCTTGAACAAAAGAGCGTTGAGTGTGCGGCGATCGTCGTGAACTAACAAAATTTCAACTATAATAGAAGTAATATTATTAATATAGTTGAAATGTTGTTAATTGACAACGATCATGGAACAACAGAGTCTACTTCATTCTTTCCTTTCTTCGCTATTTATCTTACCCTCAAAACCAAATAACATAGAGCCACACCCACTTTTTTCACAATCTTTTATAGACATGTACGGTAAATAAAATGAGCTTAATTTCTTTTGGTGTCATTTAATTGCATGGTTTTTTTTATTTATATTCAATTAATAAAGATACGCCAAGATATTATATGCATTTTCTTATAATTTCATTTTCCAAATCCTTTACTTATCTCCTCTATTTTCTTAATTTAAAACTCACACGAGTATTAATAAAAATAAGACACACCCTTTTGTGCACAATCCCCTAAATAAGGCAAGAATGTATATGTTGTTCAAATTAAATTGAGTGTCACCATATATCATTGAATTGAGTGTCACCATTATTGAGGAATTATTTTAACTTTAGAATTCTTTACCAATAGAAAGTAACAACCTATTATTACAAGATTGGATATTTAGTTTTTCATCCAAAACGATTATCTCTCTATCTTAAAAACAACATCAACCAAACAAGGGTGCTTAACAATGTTGTACAGAGTGAAGTATAACAAGTACATAATGAATTCACAACGGAAACTTAAGAATTTTCAAACTGTTTTGGCAACCAACAGGAAGTTAAAAAATTGCTCTGACGGTGGGCCATTAGGTTGAAATGATAGTTTGTTATTTACTAAAACCTAATGCGGTATATATGTGAGATTTGTGTTGAAACCTACCTAGCTTGTGGGCCCATTGTCAAATTTAAAAATAAGATTAATTTGTCATCCATTCACTATTCTCATACACTTCATTCAATTTTTTTTATTTTCAACCTCATACCTATTAATCATCAAAAAACTTCAAAAATTGTTGCACAATTCGTACTAATCAAATACAACTTAATTATTTAATAAAAGTAGGTATAAAAATAAATAAATATAATCAATGAAATCTAACCTTTATCCAAATTTATTGACCGGTGATCGGTGTTGACAATTTCTTTTCCTCGCTTGCTTAAAAGATCGAAATGGAAATTAGTGGGATCTCCTTTGATTTCTTTGTTACATATCTTTGTGTGACTCTTATTGGATTTTTCAATCGAATCGAAGCGTACATTTTGAAAAGCAATTCGTCGATAATTCTTTTAGAACCAAATCTTATATGAATCCAAGTTGGAATTTCTGATAATATTGAAAACTGAATGGAACTCATCAACGTGATTACAATTAATCAAATTTTCTCCATCTTGAATCGTATCTTTGTAAATTTCTTAATAAACTAAATGGACAACAATTATTACATCTATCTTATAAATTATGATATAGAATTTATAGGCCAACCCTAGACACATAATAGATAAGATATCTAGGGTTCGCCAATAAAGTCAATACTATAATTTATAAGATTGAAGTTATAATTGTTGTCCATTTAGTTCAGTAAGAAATTTACAAAGATACAAGTCAAGTTGGAGAAAATTTGAATAATTCTATTCACATTAATGAGTTTCGTCAACGTGACAAAGAGATCGATTCAATTTTGAATGTTATCAGATGATCCAACATGGATCCATATAGAATTTGTCCGAAAAGAATTATCGATGAAATTTTTATTCGCGATGCACGCTTCGATGCAATTGTAAAAATCTACCGTCGTCTCGCAAAGATATGCAACAAAGAAATCAATGGAGATTCCATTAATTTTGATTTTGATTTTCTAAGAAAGTGTAGTAAAACAATCGTCAACGCAGATCACGAATCAATAAATTTGGATAAAGATTTGATTTCTTTTATTATATTAATTAAATTGTTTTACCTATCAACTTTTATTAAATAATTTAGTTATGTTTAATTAGAACAATTTTGTGCAATAATTTATGAAGTATTTGGATGATTGAGTAGAATGACGTTGAAAATTGAAAACTTGTATGAATGGTATGTGAATAGTTAAGGATTATACATTAGTCTCATATGATTCCAAAATCAGAAATTTTGGATTTACCGAACCAGAAATTTTGTATTTTGATATGGGTTTGGATTAACTTTTTGAACTCAAAAAAGTTTGGATAGGGATTTCGATTTCACTTGTACAAAACTAATACCCGATTCCAAATTTTCAACCCGATCCAAACCCCGATAAAAACCCGATAGTAAATAAATTTTATAATCCGTAGATTATTATAATTTAATATGTTAGATATAAACATATAATCCATGTTTTGTTATTTAATTAGTAACATCAAATAATCATTATTTGAATTCAAACTTCTTTTCTCGATATCACATATTTATTAATACATTATACTAAAATGTATTAATAAAACATTTTATTGATTCATTCTACTCTTGTAAAAAAAATACATTTTAGAGAGAGTAAGCATGTATCTTATAATAAGACTGCTCCCGTCAACATGTTAATAATAAGAAGAATGTTAGTTCTAAGATTACTAGTCCTCCCAAGACTAGAGTGGATTCATTTATCCCTAAACCTACTCAGAAATGTGTTGAGTCTCTCTATAAATGGAAACGCTCTTTTGTTAAAGAGGTTGAAGTAGTTAAAGTAAAGAATGTTGTTTTGACTGACAAAGGCCAGTTCTTTAAGTATTCCGGACCCAATCAAGTTTGGGTTCCGAGGAAGGACTAATCAATTTGATATTGCAGGGTGTGGTATAGGTAAACCATGTTGCGTGGATTCTGGAGAGTGGATGTTCATGGCATATGACAGGAGATAGAGCACTGCTATCAAAAGCTGGTCCAGTGGTTACCTTTGGAGATAACAACAAAGGTTTAACTGAATTATATGGTTGTTTGGAATCAGGAAATGTTATCATTGAAGATGTATCCATTGTGGAAGGTCTGAAGCACAATCTTCTTAGCATCAGTCAATTCTGTGACAGAGAATATGTTGTTTCTTTTGATAAAGAGAAGTTCCAGATCCTTCACAAGAAGAATGGAAATCGTGCTCTTCAAGGAGTTAGGAAAGGGAACTTGTTCATAGCTGACTTATACTCTGGATGTAAAGATGAAGTTAATTGTTTTTATGCCAAAGATTCATCAGATGAAAGTTGGTAGGTAAATTGGTACGTATTAGGTTGTTTAATAGATCCATAAAATCAATGGATATATGAAAAGAAGTATGTTAATTATATTTGTTTTTAATTAAGTTACTAATTGCTACATAAATATGTATCATGAATTGTTGTTTACAATATCCAAACCATAAGTATGTAAAAGCAAGGGGATTTAGGTTTTTGGGACAGGAAGTGTCTTAAACTATAACTTTACCATATATAATAAATATGATTGTTATCTGGGGTAGGGAGTGTCTTAAACAGGTTTTTGGGACATGGAGTGTCTTAAACCACTTGGTCAACTGATCACTGCATAGATTTATAACATTACCATAAACAGCAACACAAACAAGACCATTACAAAACAAGACTATTACAAAAGCAAGACCATTACAAAAGGAGTTAAAGAAACGTACCATACAATATTGTGGCAGGTACAACCGTCTTTCTCACTATAAATGTATATATCTTGGACTTTTGAGCACATTCCGGTAAACTTGAGAATAGGCGGCTGTTTTTTGGGAATCGGCCAGGTGAATAGGGACAAATTCAGGTCTGGAGATGACCTTACTCCATGATTTATAGACTGTTTTTAAGGGGAGGAGTGAAAGTATGGGCAGCCAAGAGAATATAGTGAAGATGAGATCTTGAGAAAGATAAAAGTTGTTGCGGCGGCCATTAGCTAGGTAGTAGGTTTCAAGAAATGATAATTTGTTATTTCATAAACCCTACATATATGTGAGATTTGTGAGCAAATTTACTGGGCTGGTGAGAGTATTGGGCTCGATGCCAACTTTAAAAATGACCCACTACAATATTGTTTTGGTGCTTTTCTAATAGAAATGTTTATTGTAGAAAACATTGTTATTGGACTAATACTTAAAGGCTAATAAACTTTAGTGATATTTCATTTTTCAATTTTTTTTGACATTCATTGGTCTTACCAAACATATTTACGTTTTATTAATATAAAAAATCATGCTATAAATTTTTTTAATTAATTAGTTTTTAAAATCGTACCAATTTTAAGATTAGTTTATTTAGTCTTTTCACTACAAGAACAGGGGTCATAAACGACCGAAAAAAATGGTCGCAATTGATCCTTTATGGTCGTAAATGTAGTTAAAACCGACTAAAGACCGACCAACTCATTTGGTCGTAAAAAGTCGGGTCGCTTTTGACACAACAATCGCAAATGATGGTCATTTATGACCATTATTGACAGTCGGTTTCAAAATTTCAGATCTGTGAGTGTTGGACCCACATGCCACTGTGGAATGTCAAGTCAGCAACATTTACGACCAATAATGAGTCACAAATAATTGGTCGTAAATGAAAAAAACATTTCCAACCAATATTTAGTTGCAATTAATTGGTCGTAAATAAAGATTGTATTTCCTACCAATATTATGTGGTCATAAATAGAAGTCACATTTCCAACTAATGTTTAGTCGTAATTAATTGGTCGTAAATAGAGGTTGTATTTTCAACCAATATTATATGGTCGTAAATAGAAGTTACATTTCTAACTAACTTTCAGTTACAAATAATTAGTTGGTTATGTTAAAAACGACTAACTTTTGGGTTGTTAATGCTGAAGTAGATGGTTGGAAATAAAATGAATTTAGTCACTTTATGTACTTAAGAATTGACAACAATTTGGTCAGTTTTGAAACTGCACCCAGAAAAATTTCTGCACACTTTTTTTTAGGTATAATGCAACAAGCGCACACCAAACTCTATTTACAAACCCCTTGCTAACAGTTCCAGTCATAAATTAGAAGAGGTACATAATCACTGGCAATTCCGGTCATACATTTTAACAAATATCAATTCTATTGATTAGTAATATTTTCTATATTACATATACCAGTTGGTCATAATTCAAAAAAGTAGTCTTCAGTAACATAAACCTGCAAATATGGAAAATAAGACCCCATGCCGCCTCTTCTTCATCTAAGAGGTAAATAAGTGATGAGACCTTGGCAGGGCTTGACTGAGATTCACTTTGAAGTCGGAGTGAGTTCACTGAGGTCAACTCCTCGAGCCTCTGGGATAGCCCCATACCTGCACACATAATTAAAAAATTATTAGCAAGAGACTCAAAACTACCAATAGTCTTAAGGCCACATCCTTAAACAGTAGAACTGAGATTCATAACATTGCTACACATGAATTTAAATAGAAAATTTTAATACAAAAACTACCAAGATTTTAACAAGATGCAACATATTGAGCCTGATTTTAACAAGATGCAACATATTTTAACAAGGAAATGTAATTGCTCCTTATCTGCAGCTGCAAACAAGCTCACCAGATGATTCTGCCCATTTTGAAGAAGAAAACCCTAGGGTTCTGGTTGTGAGTGTCCTACGAGTCTCAAAATAGGACAAATTTAACAAATGAAACATGGCTTGCGAGAGTCGGATAGTCCTGGTAAGACAATTACCATATTTAGACCTAGCAAGACTACAACAGAACGACTCCAAGAGGGATGAGCTAGAATCTAGCTTTCATTAGTTCGAAGTAATCTTATAAAAATTCAGTTTATCACCGCCTAGTACATGTAAGTTTTTGTACTATACAACTATATGCATAATTCTAAACTTTTTAAACAATTTAATTGCATATATTAGAAGAAACTGCAGAACTATTTTATAATAGAAGCAAGTTTTGTGTATATCTCACTCTCCGCTGATCATGTTCTACGAGCAGAATAAACAAAATACCCATAAGAATCAAACAGAGTACTGTTCGGTTATGATCTGTACCAAAGGAAGTGAAACATATCCAATATTCAATCATCCAAGATTATTTGTGTGTTTACATGACTTTTAAAGCACAATAATATAGTCTTGGTGTTCACAGAAGGACGTGTAAACATTTCTGCAATTTACAAACCCCTTACTGAATGCTACAAATTAGCCACAGTCATCCGCAGGACAGGACAACATACCAGAGCCCAAATTTTAAATTTTAATTTTCTCACTGCATAAAGGAAAACTTATATGTACTTTCAATTACCAAACCATCTCATTCACCTGCATTATTTTCTATTAACACAAAAGTCAATCTCCGTAATTAAACTAACCATTTTTGTTCATATTTTCATATCTCCGTTAAAATCTCATGACACAAATACGCTCAAATGTACAACTATAATGAGGTATGCAACTTGCCTTAGCAAACAACTTCCCTTAGCAAACAATACACAGTCCGCAAAGAAACAGAGATGCAACGAAGCAAGGAAGTAACACAAAATCCCCACACACAATAAATAAAACGTAGAACAAAATGGCTAGTTTAATTAAGCAAATAATTAATTAAGGACCAGGGTGAGCTATTCATATGCACCAGCTTAACTCAAAATTACACAAAATCAATTACTAATTTATATACAAAATCAATTCAATCCATTTACTAATTTGTAAATATATGAAATAAGCAAATAATCAAGGAGAATATATATAAAAACATCCAGTTCACACAAACTTAATATAATTCATATACATATATATACACAAACTTAATCTAATTCATATACATACACACCCATAAATCGAGAAAGATACAGACAAGATCGAGATAAGATACACATAAGGGTCTAACCGAATGATACAGAGCAGATGTGGCTAGTTTGAAGGTGAGAGCTGCGTGATGTGGGTTTGAAGGTGATGGATGGGGTAGGTTTTGAAGGAAAGAGCCCAATTGTAAAACAATGAAGTGAAAAATAAAACTAAAAGAAATCTTTTTAATCAAAAATAAGTATTTAATCCGACTAATCATTTAGGCGGTCAAATTTCATTATATTAGGCGGGTCATTTAAAAATTTCGCAAAAAAATTTAAATTCCCGACAAATCTGAAAACAACTGTAATTTGGTTCCTTATGGCTTATACTAAAAAAATATTTTAATGATGCTTTTGCATTAATCAAAAAATAAATAATTTTCATACTTTTTTAATATTATTAAAATTATAATTATGACTAACTTTTTTTTCGAAGTCATTATAATGACTAACTATAAACTCACTAGAAGATTATTTATGTATATTTACAAAAATAATATGGTCGTAAATGAGTTGAAAACCGACCGATATAAAACCCTAGTTAGTCATTTGTGTCCAATATAACATCATTTTTTTATGAAATATAAATTACCAAATGTAAATATTCTAATTTTTTCCATACAAGTCAAATTATTGATAATTTTAACATCTATAAGGTCGGATCATCAAAAAATTAATAATTATTTTAAAAAATACTAACCCTATTTGAACCTCTAAATTTTATCCCTAAATCCAAACAATGTTCTCAAGTGTTCATACATATATTGCATCTATTACTAAAAATATTTAAGAAACTTTTCAAGTTTTTAGTTGTAGTTATCTTTTTTACCTCATTTAAGATTCTTGTATGAAATATTTTGTTATTTGTATATAAATATAAAATTAATATATTAATTAAAACAAGTCAGTCGCAAATGTGATCAAAATCGACTGATATTAAACCCTAATAGTCGGTTATGTCCCACATAAAATCGTTTTTCATTATAAATATAAATAACCAAACGTAGATTACTGATATGGGTTAAAAATAAACATAATTAATATTGCATTAATTAAACCTAGATGGTCCATAAATAAGGCCCGAAACTCTAATTAAATATTAATTTCGTAATTAATATTTGCGCTAGAAGTACAACCTGTATTAGGAGACGTCCAATACAGCCTTGTTCTAATACAAGTGGGCTTATTTCAATACAAGTCCGTTATGATATGGAAACAACTCCTAAAAGGAAGGATCTAGAATTTATCATTATCCACCGTTAATGATAAGACTTATCCTTTAAGAAAGTCAATACTTATCCACCGTCAAGAATAAGACTTATCCTTCAAAGAAATCAATATTTATCCATTAGGCTTTTAAACGCCTATATAAAGGGTCTGACCCCTCTTCTCAGAACTACGTTTTGGACACAGCTCCATACGTCATCTACTACGTTTTGGACACAGCTCCATACGTCATCTACTACGTTTTGGACACAGCTCCATACGTCATCTACAACGTTTTAGACTTCATCCTCGAATAAGGACATACAAGTCACTACGTCCTTGGTGTGCCCCTGCCGCCATAGCCCCGAGGGCAACACCAAGAACTACGTTTTTATTGGCTTGATTCTCTAAACACTAGAGATACGTAGGTATCTTGTTAGGACCGAGTTAGTCCCCGACAACAAGAGCAGCCATTAAAGCTCGAAGCTCTCTTAAATCCTAGCAATTAATTTACAAATACACTTTTTAATCCATAACATTTGGCGCCGTCTGTGGGAAGACAACATCAACCATAGCAAACACACGAAGAACAACTCGAGATACTCAAACTTCTGAGGAGCTTCCTATCACCTCTGAGGTTGATGCTCACGGAAATCAACCACCGCCAACTACTAGCACTCAAGGGACGAATATCCCCACCAACACTCAAGGACCTGAAATCCCGATTTCGGTTGAAGGGGCGAATCCCCTACAAATGGTCGTCCATGGATCTAATCCACAATGATCACATACAATTTTATCTTTGTCATCCTCGTAAAATAACATACAGTCATTCTCACATACATCAATCTTCTTGTATGATAACTTCAAATTTTTCACCATTTTTCTCACTTCGTAGTAAGTACTTGATAATGTATGTTTCGGTGAGAGCATATCACCAATAGTTTGAAATAACAAACTGAATGCTTTTTCACTACAATGGGAGACACTCTTAAAATGCAACAACTTCATAGAGATTGAAAGTTTTGTATACTTTGTATTTCCGGGATAAATGGGGAACCGGATTTATTAACCTCCTCAAAAAACTTAGAAGCACCCTTATTAGGAGGTTCTTCTACTTTACCATCCACATTATCGGCAAAATTATTATTTTCAATCCCGACATCTCGTAACATTGCATTCAAATCTATCGGTGGTTCTTCCTCATTAGGAACTCGCGGGAGTTTACGTGATTATTGTGCTTGTTTTCTTTCTAATTTTTCACTATGATAATTCCAAACCTTATAATCCAAAGAAAAACCACTAGCAATCAAATGATACTTAATGTTGTTAAGAGTTACCCAATTTGAGTTTATACAATTTTTACAAGGACACTTTGTCAAATTTTCATGCATTCCATATTTTTTCACACAATCTAAAAAAAATTCGACACCTTCTTTATATATGTTTTTGGCTTGTACTCCACTATATATTCGACCCCTAAATTTAATGAGCTCAAAACCTTCTTTATAAATGTTTTTGGCTTGTACTTCTCTTCTTCTCTTTGAAATTTAAGTTTCATAAATGTTTGAACAAGAAGATAATAAAGATGGGTGTATATCTTATTTATTACTCAGGAGACAAAACCAACCGAATATCTCTAAAAAGCGACCAACTTCGGTTGCTTTTGTTACATCGTGTAAGAACCAATCACATTGCGACACTACACTCTGAAATGTTGTTGAGTGCATTAAATGCACGTAGAAGGTATTTCCGACCAAACTCGGTCGGTATTTTTTGGTCGCTTTTGCTCGTGACGTGGAACGCCACATGGCTCGCTATTTATAATATGGGGCCTACTATTGCATAACCAACTGATGGTTGGTTGGTTTTGTTTTCATTTCTGACCAACTTGTTGGTCGCTTATATTTCAGTTGGAAATGAATCCTTAACCGACTGATATGTGGTCGGTAGTTGGTCAGTTTTGCTTTATTTCCAACCAAAGCTGTTGGTTGGTTTTATTCGGTTGGAAATGGCGATCATTTCCGACCAATCCGTGACGGTCCCTTTTACAATGGTCGCTTATGACCCTGTTTCTTGTAGTGTTTTTGATCTTCTTAATAGTTGTTTTTCATTACATGTATCTATTTGTAAATATAAAAATTACATATCTTAGAACCTTAAACTAGTTTTCACGGTATGTTTTTTCAAAATTTTCAATTAACACTTGATTAAAATAATTAAATTTAGAGCCTAGTTCAAGAATAAAAGATGAGCCCTCACATTTTTAAATAATTGGATTTATATAACACTAAAATGTTGATTAACAACAAATAACTCATCAATCTCCGATATAAGTATATTAATAATAACAATAAATTATTATATTCTTTTTTCAAATTTAATTTTTCCTTAAGTAGTAGGTTCATTTTTATAAAAGTGTTTGTGAAAAGTATGAAATTGATGGAGGATGAGAAAATAAATAAAAATGCTGTTTTGAAACTCAAATAATATAAAAACTATGAAAAGTGAATACATATTATAACAACATCTTATGTTATCCTATTAACTTAAATTGTGTGGGAGATCACCAATATGCATGTTTTCCCTTCAAGCTAAGGCGCAAAGTCTTTTACATATTTGTCAATTTGAAAATTAAATTTTGTACTAATCAAAACATGACTAATTTTGACCGATATCCTTCTTTTCAAAATTTTATAATTTTATATAAAATACCTTACAAAAAGATAAAGGTTGCACGTAGAAAACTTACAATCTTACATAAGCTAGTTAAAAAATAAAAAATTGTATTTTATTGCAATTGTACATAAGTTAGTCGAAATTAAAGAAATAATTGAATTTAGGAGAAATTGGAAGTAAGGTAATAGAAATTAATTTATTCGACCCAAAACAATACAACTTAGTTAAAATAATGTTGTTAGTTTTTCCTTGATATATTTTCTCTTAGTGTTAATTCAACATTTGATTGAGTACAATGAAATCTAGATTGTTTATGTGATGGAGTGTGAAAATATTTTCAGAAGTCATGTAACCAGTCTTCAACAAGCAATGTAAGTACAAAAAGAAAAAATAGTTAATTTAAAATTAGACAAATTGACCAATAGTACTTAAAATGAGAAAAATGGTGGATCAATTATACACTAAGTCCACTCTTTGCCCAAATGTGATATAAAAAATAAAGCTTGGGAAAGCCGTCCACCTTCGTAGAAAAACTTGTCTTTGTTTTAGTTCAAGGGCTATCATCTACCTTTTTTGGTTGATGATAAGCCCCCTATTTAATCTTTTCTGGCTTTTATTTTCAAATTTAATAAATCTCTGGTTATTGAGAGTGTTAGTACCCCATTAGTAGGTTTTCACTACCCATATTTTGGGTTTTTTTATCTTTGTGAGAGTTTGTTTTGTTTGAGTATCGCGGATCGTAGATGTGCGGGGCTTAAAATATTGGTTCGTTGATTTGGATTTGTTTTAAATACGTTTTGACGAATTGGATATATATTTTCTTCGTGACTAGAATAGATTAATTGTTAAACTGTCTCTTCTTCAAGAAGGCTGCAAGTTTCAGCGATATGAGCCACCAATGCACCACAATGATCTACTCAATGATCGTAGCTTCCATGAAGAAATTTCTCATTTGATTAAGTGTTTGTTCGATATTGATTGTTTTTTTAATATGTCGTATAACCGTTTATTAATAAATTAATTACCTATAAAACAAGTCGACTCTTTGTCACTAGCTCAGCAACAATGCTATTTGAAAAATTAAAACCCTAAACCTAGGACACAAGATAACATGAGTACACTTGTTGGTGTTGTAATTTTAACATGGGTTTGTCTATCTTTCCGCAAAGGTACAGGTTGAGGTGTGTCTTATCTATTAGTCATTAGTCATAGTGGTTAGTTAAATTGTCTACCACATGTAACAATATTGTTTCCCCACAAATTTAGGTAATTTTTATTATACAAATTAGTTTTTGTGGTTAATAATACAATTCTATCTTTTAGGATATTAAATAAAAAGATACATAATTTAATAAAACATGTTTAGTCGTATATATTAATATAAATTACTTAATTTAACAATACATTTAGTTTACATAATTAAGAATGAAATATAAATCCTAACAAAGAAAATTGAAATATTATTAAATTTTAATTTTGACTACATGAATGAAGTAAACAATTAATATTTTTAATTTGAAAGTATTGAATTATAATTTCTTAAAAAGGATTGAATTATGAATTTCATAATGAACTGAACATATAAAATTGAAACACATCACAAAAGTCTACCCCGAAAAGCAACTATCTTAGTGGACAAAGTGCCAACCTACAAACTAGGAAAATCTTGACCTGTGCCTTTGTAGGACACCATAGACAAACAATTTTTGGGTAATAATCTCCTCACTATAATTCTATGCAAAATAAACCTATGATTGAAAAATATAAGACATAATAGTCCAATCCTATGATTATTTCTCTTAACAAACATGGGATTATATTTTAATAAAATTAATAATTTAAAGGATTATAATCTATAGCACTTTAATTGATAGAATTATTTATCTCTGCACAATCATCATAGGATTATGAACCCTTCAAACAAACATGACCATTACGAATATATTTGCAATTTGATCCTCAGTTGTAACATGTAACATTTCCACTTCTTTCTTGCTGATTCTTTTCCGTAAAAAATGGTAACGGGTTTCTAAATCCTTGGTTCTTGCGTGAAATATCGAATTCCTGGCTAAACATATTGCCACTTGTTTGTGACATTACACAAGCCAAGTGCGCCTCACTCAGCTTCTGTTGTTCATAAGGGACACTGTTGGATGTCTTTTGCGGCACCAAAGAATTGCTCCACATCCAAATATGGAGATGCGTTAACATATATCAAATTCTGCGTAAGCTTACAAATAAGGTTGCTTTGGATTAAGCATGTATCTACTAATCACCCCAACTACACACATATGAGAGGTCAGGCCTCGTTAAAGTAAGATTGATTGAACTACCCACCAATAGTGGGTACATTGTAACATCCTTCCAATCAAACATGTTCATTCATGTCCATAAAATTTTACATTGAACTCCATGCGCGTTGAAGTTGATTTGTCATTAGTCATTCAAAACCTGTTTAACAAATCCAAAGAGTATTTGTAATGATTCAAAAATATTACTTATTAAGTATAATTAATCTCAAAACCAAGCAAATGATGAAATACTCTAAGTTCATTCATTTGAAAACAGACTAGAATTGTGGAAAAAAAGTTAAAATAAAATAAAATTGATTTATTTAGTAGTTTCTAGAAATATATTTAGTTTTATAAGATATATAAAAGAATCACTCAATGAAATGACATCGTCAGTCTAAAAAGTCCTTTATTTACCGTAAATGTCTAGAAAAGATTGTGAGAAAGGTGAGTGTGTATGTGTGTTATTTGGTTCTAAAAGTAAAAGCATTACCAAAGAAAAGAGAAATTCGGGACTCTAGTAATGTGGTTTGTATGGTGGTACATGACTAACTTTCCCCGTGTTCCTTGTTGAACAAAAGAGCGTTGAGTGTGCGGCGATCGTCGTGAACTAACAAAATTTCAACTATAATAGAAATAATATTATTAATATAGTTGAAATGTTGTTAATTGACAACGATTATGGAACAACAGAGTCTACTTCATTCTTTCCTTTCTTCGCTATTTATCTTACCCTCAAAACCAAATAACATAGAGACACACCCACTTTTTTCACAATCTTTTATAGACATGTAGGTAAATAAAATGAGCTTAATTTCTTTTGGTGTCATTTAATTGCATGGTTTTTTTATTTATATTCAATTAATAAAGATACACCAAGATATTAAATGCATTTTCTTATAATTTCATTTTCCAAATCCTTTACTTAACTCCTCTATTTTCTTAATTCAAAACTTACACGAGTATTAATAAAAATAAGACACACCCTTTTGTGCACAATCCCCTAAATAAGGCAGAATGTATATGTTGTTCAAATTAAATTGAGTGTCACCATATATCATTGAATTGAGTGTCACCATTATTGAGGAATTATTTTAACTTTAGAATTCTTTACCAATAGAAAGTAACAACCGATTATTACAAGATTGGATATTTAGTTTTTCATCCAAAACGACTATCTCTCTATCTTAAAAACAACATCAACCAAACAAGGGTGCTTAACAATGTTGTACAGAGTGAAGTATAACAAGTACATAGTGAATTCACAACGGAAACTTAAGAATTTTCAAACTGTTTTGGCAACCAACAGGAAGTTAAAAAATTGCTCCGACGGTGGGCCATCACGTTGAAATGATAGTTTGTTATTTCCTAAAACCTAATGTCGTATATATGTGAGATTTGTGTTTACCTAGCCTATGGGCCCATTGTCAAATTTAAAAATAAGATTAATTTGCCATCCCTTCACTATTCTCATACACTTCATTCAATTTTTTTATTTTCAACCTCATTCCTATTAATCATCAAATTGCACAATTCGTACTAATCAAATACAACTTAATTATTTAATAAAAGTAGGTATAAAAATAAATAAATATAATCAATGAAATCTAACCTTTATCGAAATTTATTGACCGGTGATCGGTGTTGACAATTTCTTTTCCTCGCTTACTTAAAAGATCGAAATGGAAATTAGTGGGATCTCCTTTGATTTCTTTGTTACATATCTTTGTGTGACTCTTATTGGATTTTTCAATCGAATCGAAGCGTATATTTTGAAAATCATTTCGTCGATAATTCTTTTAGAACCAAATCTTATATGAATCCAAGTTGGAATTTCTGATAATATTGAAAACTGAATGGAACTCTTTGTCATGTTGACCGAACTCATCAACGTGATTAAAATTAATCAAATTTTCTCCATCTTGAATCGTATCTTTGTAAATTTCTTAATAAACTAAATGGACAACAATTATTACATCTATCTTATAAATTATGATATAGAATTTATAGGCCAACCCTAGACACATAATAGATAAGATATCTAGGGTTCGCCAATAAAGTCAATACTATAATTTATAAGATTGAAGTTATAATTGTTGTCCATTTAGTTCAGTAAGAAATTTACAAAGATACAAGTCAAGTTGGAGAAAATTTGAATAATTATATTCACATTAATGAGTTTCGTCAACGTGACAAAGAGATCGATTCAATTTTGAATGTTATCAGATGATCCAACATGGATCCATATAGAATTTGTCCTAAAAGAATTATCGATGAAATTTCTATTCGCGATGCACGCTTCGATTCAATTGTAAAAATCTACCGGCGTCTCGCAAAGATATGCAACAAAGAAATCAATGGAGATTCCATTAATTTTGATTTTGATTTTCTAAGAAAGTGTAGTAAAACAATCGTCAACGCAGATCACCAATCAATAAATTTGGATAAAGATTTGATTTCTTTGATTATATTAATTAAATTGTTTTACCAATCAACTTTTATTAAATAATTTAGTTATGTTTAATTAGAACAATTTTGTGCAATAATTTATGAAGTATTTGGATGATTGAGTAGAATGAGGTTGAAAATTGAAAACTTGTATGAATGGTATGTGAATAGTGAAGGATGATACATTAGTCTCATATGATTCCAAAATCAGAAATTTTGGATTTACCGAACCAGAAATTTTGTATTTTGATATGGGTTTGGATTAACTTTTTAAACTCAAAAAAGTTTGGATAGGGATTTCGATTTCACTTGTACAAAACTAATACCCGATTCCAAATTTTCAACCCGATCCAAACGCCGATAAAAACCCGATAGTAAATAAATTTTATAATCCGTAGATTATTATAATTTAATATGTTAGATATAAACATATAATCCATGTTTTGTTATTTAATTAGTAACATCAAATAATCATTATTTGAATTCAAACTTCTTTTCTCGATATCACATATTTATTAATACATTATACTAAAATGTATTAATAAAACATTTTATTGATTCATTCTACTCTTGTAAAAAAAAATACATTTTAGAGAGAGTAAGCATGTATCTTATAATAAGACTGCTCCCGTCAACATGTTAATAATAAGAAGAATGTTAGTTCTAAGATTACTAGTCCTCCCAAGACTAGAGTGCATTCATTTATGCCTAAGCCTACTCAGAAATGTGTTGAGTCTGGCTATAAATGGAAACGCTCTTTTGTTAAAGAGGTTGAAGTAGTTAAAGTAAAGAATGTTGTTTTGACTGACAAAGGCCAGTTCTTTAAGTATTCTGGACCCAATCAAGTTTGGGTTCCGAGGAAGGACTAATCAATTTGATATTGCAGGGTGTGGTATAGGTAAACCATGTTGCGTGGATTCTGGAGAGTGGATGTTCATGGCATATGATAGGAGATAGAGCACTGCTAATCAAATGCGGTTGAGAAAGCTGGCTCAGTGGTTACCTTTGGAGATAACAACAAAGGTTTAACTGAATTATATGGTTGTTTGGAATCAGGAAATGTTATCATTGAAGATGTATCCATTGTGGAAGGTCTGAAGCACAATCTTCTTAGCATCAGTCAATTCTGTGACAGAGAATATGTTGTTTCTTTTGATAAAGAGAAGTGCCAGATCCTTCCCAAGAAGAATGGAAATCCTGTTCTTCAAGGAGTTAGGAAAGGGAACTTGTTCATAGCTGACTTATACTCTGGATGTAAAGATGAAGTTAATTGTTTTTATGCCAAAGCTTCATCAGATGAAAGTTGGTAGGTAAATTGGTACGTATTAGGTTGTTTAATAGATCCATAAAATCAATGGATATATGAAAAGAAGTATGTTAATTATAATTGTTTTTAATTAAGTTACTAATTGCTACATAAATATGTATCATGAATTGTTGTTTACAATATCCAAACCATAAGTATGTAAAATCCAAGGGATTTCATTTTTGGGGTTGGAAGTGTCTTAAACCATAACTTTACCATATATAATAGATATGACTGTTATCTGGGGTAGGGAGTGTCTTAAACAGGTTTTTGGGACAGGGAGTGTCTTAAACCACTTGGTCAACTGATCACTACATAGATTTATAACATTACCATAAGCAGCAACACAAACAAGACCATTACAAAACAAGACTATTACAAAAGCAAGACCATTACAAAAGGAGTTAAAGAAACGTACCATACAATATTGTGGCAGGTACAACCGTCTTTCTCACTATAAATGTATATATCTTGGACTTTTGAGCACATTCCGGTAAACTTGAGAATAGGGGGCTGTTTTTTGGGAATCGGCCAGGTGAATAGGGACAAATTCAGGTCTGGAGATGACCTTACTCCATGATTTATAGACTGTTTTTAAGGGGAGGAGTGAAAGTATGGGCAGCCAAGAGAATATAGTGAAGATGAGATCTTGAGAAAGATAAAAGTTGTTGCGGCGGCCATTAGCTAGGTAGTAGGTTTGAAGAAATGATAATTTTTTATTTCATAAAAAATAAAAATTTACTGGGCTGGTGAGAGTATTGGGCTCGATGCCAACTTTAAAAATGACCCACTACAATATTGTTTTGGTGCTTTTCTAATAGAAATGTTTATTGTAGAAAACATTGTTATTGGACTAATACTTAAAGGCTAATAAACTTTAGTGATATTTCATTTTTCAATTTTTTTTGACATTCATTGGTCTTACCAAACATATTTACTTTTTATTAATATAAAAAATCATGCTATAAAATTTTTTAATTAATTAGTTTTTAAAATCGTACCAATTTTAAGATTAGTTTATTTAGTCTTTTTTGATCTTCTTAATAGTTGTTTTTCATTACATGTATATATTTGTAAATATAAAAATTACATATCTTAGAACCTTAAACTAGTTTTCACGGTATATTTTTTCAAAATTTTCAATTAACACTTGATTAAAATAATTAAATTTAGAGCCTAGTTCAAGAATAAAAGATGAGCCCTCACATTTTTAAATAATTGGATTTATATAACACTAAAATGTTGATTAACAACAAATAACTCATCAATCTCCGATTTAAGTATATTAATAATAAAAATAAATTATTATATTCTTTTTTCAAATTTAATTTTTCCTTAAGTAGTAGGTTCATTTTTATAAAAGTGTTTGTGAAAAGTATGAAATTGATGGAGAATGAGAAAATAAATAAAAATGCTGTTTTGAAATTCAAATAATATAAAAACTATGAAAAGTGAATACATTAATCTAATTTTTTATTATATAATTTGTTATTAAATTTACATTTTTTTCTAAATAATTTGTACAACTATTATAACAACATCTTATGTTATCCTACACATGTATTAACTTAAATTGTGTGGGACATCACCAATATGCATGTTTTCCCTTCAAGCTAAGGCGCAAAGTCTTTTACATATTTGTCAATTTGAAAATTAAATTTTGTACTAATCAAAACATGACTAATTTTGACCGATATCCTTCTTTTCAAAATTTTATAATTTTATATAAAATACCTTACAAAAAGATAAAGGTTGCACGTAGAAAACTTACAATCTTACATAAGCTAGTTAAAAAATAAAAAATTGTATTTTATTGCAATTGTACATAAGTTAGTCGAAATTAAAGAAATAATTGAATTTAGGAGAAATTGGAAGCAAGGTAATAGAAATTAATTTATTCGACCCAAAACAATACAACTTAGTTAAAATAATGTTGTTAGTTTTTCCTTGATATATTTTCTCTTAGTGTTAATTCAACATTTGATTGAGTACAATGAAATCTAGATTGTTTATGTGATGGAGTGTGAAAATATTTTCAGAAGTCATGTAACCAGACTTCAACAAGCAATGTAAGTACAAAAAGAAAAAATAGTTAAATTTACAATTAGACAAATTGACCAATAGTACTTAAAATGAGAAAAATGGTGGATCAATTATACACTAAGTCCAGTCTTTGCCCAAATGTGATATAAAAAATAAAGCTTGGGAAAGCCCTCCACCTTCAGAGAAAAACTTGTCTTTGTTTTAGTTCAAGGGCTATCATCTACCTTTTTTGGTTGATGATAAGCCCCCTATTTAATCTTTTCTCGCTTTTACTTTCAAATTTAATAAATCTCTGGTTATTGAGAGTGTTAGTACCCCATTAGTGGGTTTTCCCTACCCATATTTTGGGTTTTTTTCTCTTTGTGAGAGTTTAGTTTGTTTGAGTATCGCGGATCGTAGATGTGCGGGGCTTAAAATATTGGTTCCTTGATTTCGATTTGTTTTAATACGTTTTGACGAATTGGATATATATTTTCTTCATGACTAGAATAGATTAATTGTTAAACGGTTTCTTCAAGAAGGCTGCAAGTTTCAGCGATATGAGCCACCAATGCACCACAATGATCTACTCAATGATCGTAGCTTCCATGAAGAAATTTCTCATTTGATTACGTGTTTGTTCGATATTGATTGTTTTTTTAATATGTCGTATAACCGTTTATTAATAAATTAATTACCTATAAAACAAGTCGACTCTTTGTCACTAGCTCAGCAACAATGCTATTTGAAAAATTAAAACCCTAAACCTAGGACACAAGATAACATGAGTACACTTGTTGGTGTTGTAATTTTAACATGGGTTTGTCTATCTTTCCGCAAAGGTACAGGTTGAGGTGTGTCTTATCTATTAGTCATTAGTCATAGTGGTTAGTTAAATTGTCTACCACATGTAACAATATTGTTTCCCCACAAATTTAGGTAATTTTTATTATACAAATTAGTTTTTGTGGTTAATAATACAATTCTATCTTTTAGGATATTAAATAAAAAGATACATAATTTAATAAAACATGTTTAGTCGTATATATTAATATAAATTACTTAATTTAACAATACATTTAGTTTACATAATTAAGAATGAAATATAAATCCTAACAAAGAAAATTGAAATATTATTAAATTTTAATTTTGACTACATGAATGAAGTAAACAATTAATATTTTTAATTTGAAAGTATTGAATTATAATTTCTTAAAAAGGATTGAATTATGAATTTCATAATGAACTGAACATATAAAATTGAAACACATCACAAAAGTCTACCCAGAAAAGCAACTATCTTAGTGGACAAAGTGCCAACCTACAAACTAGGAACATCTTGACCTGTGCCTTTGTAGGACACCATAGACAAACAATTTTTGGGTAATAATCTCCTCACTATAATTCTATGCAAAATAAACCTATGATTGAAAAATATAAGACATAATAGTCCAATCCTATGATTATTTCTCTTAACAAACATGGGATTAAATTTTAATAAAATTAATAATTTAAAGGATTATAATCTATAGCACTTTAATTCATAGAATTATTTATCTCTGCACAATCATCATAGGATTATGAACCCTTCAAACAAACATGACCATTACGAATATATTTGCAATTTGATCCTCAGTTGTAACATGTAACATTTCCACTTCTTTCTTGCTGATTTTTTTCCGTAAAAAATGGTAACGCGTTTCTAAATCCTTGGTTCTTGCGTGAAATATCGAATTCCTGGCTAAACATATTGCCACTTGTTTGTGACATTACACAAGCCAAGTGCGCCTCACTCAGCTTCTGTTGTTCATAACGGACACTGTTGGATGTCTTTTGCGGCACCAAAGAATTGCTCCACATCCAAATATGGAGCTGCGTTAACATATATCAAATTCTGCGTAAGCTTACAAATAAGGTTGCTTTGGATTAAGCATGTATCTACTAATCACCCCAACTACACACATATGAGAGGTCAGACCTCGTTAAAGTAAGATAGATTGAACTACCCACCAATAGTGGGTACATTGTAACATCCTTCCAATCAAACCTGTTCATTCATGTCCATAAAATTTTACATTGAACTCCATGCACGTTGAAGTTGATTTGTCATTAGTCATTCAAAACTTGTTTAACAAATCCAAAGAGTATTTGTAATGATGCAAAAATATTACTTATTAAGTATAATTAATCTCAAAACCAAGCAAATGATGAAATAGTCTAAGTTCATTCATTTGAAAACAGACTAGAATTGTTGAAAAAAAGTTAAAATAAAATAAAATTGATTTATTTAGTAGTTTCTAGAAATATATTTAGTTTTATAAGATATATAAAAGAATCACTCAATGAAAAAGTAAAAGCATTAGCAAAGAAAAGAGAAAATCGGGACTCTAGTAATGTGGTTTGTATGGTGGTACATGACTAACTTTCCCCGTGTTCCTTGTTGAACAAAAGAGCGTTGAGTGTGCCGCAATCATCGTGAACTAACAAAATTTCAACTATAATAGAAATAATATTATTAATATAGTTGAAATGTTGTTAATTGACAACGATCATCGAACAACAGAGTCTACTTCATTCTTTCCTTTCTTCGCTATTTATCTTACCCTCAAAACCAAATAACATAGAGACACACCCACTTTTTTCACAATCTTTTATAGACATGTACGGTAAATAAAATGAGCTTAATTTCTTTTGGTGTCATTTAATTGCATGGTTTTTTTATTTATATTCAATTAATAAAGATACGCCAAGATATTAGATGCATTTTCTTATAATTTCATTTTCCAAATCCTTTACTTATCTCCTCTATTTTCTTAATTTAAAATTCACACGAGTATTAATAAAAATAAGACACACCCTTTTGTGCACAATCCCCTAAATAAGGCAAGAATGTATATGTTGTGCAAATTAAATTGAGTGTCACCATATATCATTGAATTGAGTGTCACCATTATTGAGGAATTATTTTAACTTTATAATTCTTTACCAATAGAAAGTAACAACCGATTATTACAAGATTGGATATTTAGTTTTTCATCCAAAACGACTATCTCTCTATCTTAAAAACAACATCAACCAAACAAGGGTGCTTACCAATGTTGTACAGAGCGAAGTATAACAAGTACATAGTGAATTCACAACGGAAACTTAAGAATTTTCAAACTGTTTTGGCAACCAACAGGAAGTTAAAAAATTGCTCCGACGGTGGGCCATTAGGTTGAAATGATAGTTTGTTATTTCCTAAAACCTAATTCCGTATATATGTGAGATTTGTCTTGAAACCTACCTAGCCTGTGGGCCCATTGTCAAATTTAAAAATAAGATTAATTTGTCATCCCTTCACTATTCTCATACACTTCATTCAATTTTTTTATTTTCAACCTCATTCCTATTAATCATAAAAAAAACTTCATAAATTGTTGCACAATTCGTACAAATCAAACACAACTTAATTATTTAATAAAAGTAGATATAAAAATAAATAAATATAATCAATGAAATCTAAACTTTATCCAAATTTATTGACCGGTGATCGGTGTTGACAATTTCTTTTCCTCACTTGCTTAAAAGATCGAAATTGAAATTAGTGGGATCTCCTTTGATTTCTTTGTTACATATCTTTGTGTGACACCTGTTGGATTTTTCAATCGAATCGAAGCGTACATTTTGAAAAGCAATTCGTCGATAATTCTTTTAGAACCAAATCTTATATGAATCCAAGTTGGAATTTCTGATAATATTGAAAACTGAATGGAACACTTTGTCACGTTGACCGAACTCATCAACGTGATTAAAATTAATCAAATTTTCTCCATCTTGAATCGTATCTTTGTAAATTTCTTAATAAACTAAATGGACAACAATTATTACATCTATCTTATAAATTATGATATAGAATTTATAGGCCAACCCTAGACACATAATAGATAAGATATCTAGGGTTCGCCAATAAAGTCAATACTATAATTTATAAGATTGAAGTTATAATTGTTGTCCATTTAGTTCAGTAAGAAATTTACAAAGATACAAGTCAAGTTGGAGAAAATTTGAATAATTCTATTCACATTAATGAGTTTCGTCAACGTGACAAAGAGATCAATTCAATTTTGAAAGTTATCAGATGATCCAACATGGATCCATATAGAATTTGTCCTAGAAGAATTATCGATGAAATTTCTATTCGCGATGCACGCTTCGATTCAATTGTAAAAATCAACCGGCGTCTCGCAAAGATATGCAACAAAGAAATCAATGGAGATTCCATTAATTTTGATTTTGATTTTCTAAGAAATGTAGTAAAACAATCGTCAACGCAGATCACGAATCAATAAATTTGGATAAAGATTTGATTTCTTTGATTATATTAATTAAATTGTTTTACCTATCAACTTTTATTAAATAATTTAGTTATGTTTAATTAGAACAATTTTGTGCAATAATTTATGAAGTATTTGGATGATTGAGTAGAATGAGGTTGAAAATTGAAAACTTGTATGAATGGTATGTGAATAGTGAAGGATGATACATTAGTCTCATATGATTTAAAAATCAGAAATTTTGGATTTACCGAACCAGAAATTTTGTATTTTGATATGGGATTGGATAAACTTTTTAAACTCAAAAAATTTTGGATAGGGATTTCGATTTCACTTGTACAAAACTAATACCCGATTCCAAATTTTCAACCCGATCCAAACCCTGATAAAAACCCGATACTAAATAAATTTTATAATCCGTAGATTATTATAATTTAATATGTTAGATATAAACATATAATCCATGTTTTGTTATTTAATTAGTAACATCAAATAATCATTATTTGAATTCAAACTTCTTTTCTCGATATCACATATTTATTAATACATTATACTAAAATGTATTAATAAAACATTTTATTGATTCATTCTACTCTTGTAAAAAAAATACATTTTAGAGAGAGTAAGCATGTATCTTATAATAAGACTGCTCCCGTCAACATGTTAATAATAAGAAGAATGTTAGTTCTAAGATTACTAGTCCTCCCAAGACTAGAGTGGATTCATGTATCCCTAAGCCTACTCAGAAATGTGTTGAAACTGGCTATAAATGGAAACGCTCTTTTGTTAAAGAGGTTGAAGTAGTTAAAGTAAAGAATGTTGTTTTGCCTGACAAAGACCAGTTCTTTAAGTATTCCGGACCCAATCAAGTTTGGGTTCCGAGGAAGGACTAATCAATTTGATATTGCAGGGTGTGGTACAGGTAAACCATGTTGCGTGGATTCTGGAGAGTGGATGTTCATGGCATATGACAGGAGATAGAGCACTGTTATCAAATGCGATGGAGAAAGCTGGCCCAGTGGTTACCTTTGGAGATAACAACAAAGGTTTAACTGAATTATATGGTTGTTTGGAATCAGGAAATGTTATCATTGAAGATGTATCCATTTTGGAAGGTCTGAAGCACAATCTTCTTAGCATCAGTCAATTCTGTGCCAGAGAATATGTTGTTTCTTTTGATAAAGAGAAGTGCCAGATCCTTCAGAAGAAGAATGGAAATCCTTCTCTTCGAGAAGTTAGGAAAGGGAACTTGTTTATAGCTGACTTATACTCTGGATGTAAAGATGAAGTTAATTGTTTTTATATCAAAGCTTCATCAGATGAAAGTTGGTAGGTAAATTGGTACGTAGTAGGTTGTTTAATAGATCCATAAAATCAATGGATATATGAAAAGAAGTATGTTACTTATATTTGTTTTTAATTAAGTTACTAATTGCTACATAAATATGTATCATGAATTGTTGTTTACAATATCCAAACCATAAGTATGTAAAAGCCAGGATATTTCATTTTTGGGGTTGGAAGTGTCTTAAACCATAACTTTACCATAAGGATCAGCCATACAAACAAAACCATTACAAGAGCTAGTGTAAAAAAACATTCCAGTACGATATTCTGGCAGGTTGAGCCTGATTGCACTACAAGAAAAACGGGCAATTATGACGGAAATTTTACACTGAAATCGTCGCAATTGGTCCAATTACGACGGAAAATTTTCATCATTTTTGCTCAAGTCTTAAGTTCGCATTTTCGTCACAAATGTCATTCTCGTCACAAGTATGTTTTTCGTCATAAGTAGCAGTTTCGTCACAAGAAGAGTTTTCGTCACAAGTATAGTTTTCGTCACAAGTATACATTTTCGTCACAAGTTCCAGTGTGGGACCTACCTTTTTCAATAAAGTAATAAATGAACTTACGACGAAATATACCGTCATAAATTCATATTTTACGACGGAAAATCTGTCAGAAGTTACCCAGAAATTCGTCAAAAGTTCGTCGGAAGTTACCCAGAAATTCGTCATAAGTTCGACAGACCAGAAGCAGCATTTTGCTACTTTTTCAGGTTCCAGCCATTTTTGGCTTCCAAATTAAATCCCAAATGCAATGCTTTAATTAAAATTTCTACAATATTAATTTTGTACATAAAAGAAACCAATCCAACACATTCATCATCCCATTCAAACCATACAAAGGCATATCCAACATCATACTAAGTACCTAAAAGATCCATTACAAAATTTTCAAATGTACCAAAGTGCCAACACCAAGCACATACAATCAAGTCTAAAATTTAAAAGTACAAAATAACCTAGATTAGATATCAGGGATGGTTGCATAATAAAATTGCCCAAGTGTTCTTTGAATATAGGGAACTAAAGTTAAAGAAATGATAATTGCAAGATAAGAAGCGGCATAATACCAACCAAAGTAACTATCTAAGGCAGAAAAACTTTTTTCCTTGTATCTTTTGACAAACTGATCTGCACCAAAGGCCATGAAACCTGATCAGATGCCACCAGCGCCAAGTGATGTGAGCTCGAGAAAAAAGCATAAGAACACTTGTAAAGTTGTGGAGGAACTGCATTCTGTAGTGGAATCACTGCATATAGTAGGCCTTGCTTGTGGAATCACTGCATAGAGAATGCCTCATTTAATATAATAAAAGAAACTAGAGAAGATGAAACATGGGATTTTTATTACAGTCTTCTGGTACATTAATCTTGAAGACCTCAAAGTTTCTATGTTCAAATTGTATCAAATGTGTAATTATGCAAAGTTTCTGTGACCCGTAAATGAATAAACAGACTCAGGTTTTGGTTCAATTCTCGTTTCCCCTACTCCAAAGTCAAAAATTAGTATGAAAACCAAATACACTTTCTGCAAAGATGTGTACTGGTACAGGTGTGTAATTATGCAAGAACCTTGTTTATTGATTTCTAAGACGATGAAAGTATAAATTAATATGCTTTATGCAGATTACCAGTGCATGTTAATACTATAATTCATGTTAAATGCAAATATGCAATGCAAGTCAAATCTGTTGTCTGATCCCAACACATAAAAGTTTGTCCACCCATTCTGAGTAACACCCATTCTTGGCTTCTAATTTTCAATGTAATTACATTCTCAATGGTCTGGACAAATTTTTGTGTATGATCAAGAACTACTCTGTGTGGCACCAAATTACAAAGAAAAACAAATCTGCGTGCCACTTTTCCTTTTTGTAAAATGTAAATGAAATAAAAAGGGAATATCCCAGGGGCTGATCCAAAAGTATCTTGGGAGCACAAATTTTATGGGAGGGCGCCCCTAAATTTTTTTGAAAAATTAAATGACCTAAACAAGAACAGAGAATAATCAGGGACGTACACGGTACAACCTACAACTTTCTTAAATTTCTGTCCAACATACATCATAAATGAATCATAGAACATCAGATTATGGTTTAAACATAATTTGTTGAAGGTGGTAACTAACCAGTCATCAATTGGTCCAAAGTTGCTCAAAATGCAGCTAAGCGCAGTAGCAATTATTGCCTTCTGAATCATGCTTTCAGAGTTATCCTTACTCAGTGCATCTTGGTTCAAAAGTTGGCAAATAAACCAAGCTCCAAGAATGGCAAAGTCTGGTCCCTGACCATACAAGGTACAAGCATAGTTTTTTGAGATTAAGGTACATAAAAATATATTATACAATACATGATAAAATTAGGTAGTTTGAACATTTCACGCTAGAAGCTAGCAGGATTCAAAATTCATATGTATCCCTACAACTTATCCAAGAGACCAAGACCTCAACAGAAGCCAGATCATTATTTTACAGATATGTTTGATCCTGAATAGGAGATAAAGGCAGAACACAAATGCGAACTTATTAAATATACAACTGAAGTTGCGAGGATGAGACTTCGCCATTAAAAACATAGTTTTCTCATAAAACCGTGATATGATGCTTAGAGTTAGAATGTCATTTTAAGGGCAAAATCCAGTTAACCTGATTACACTTTAGAAGGAGTCAAGCTTAAGTTCTACGAGAGTGGCTCAACCAAACACTGTCAAGTAATCTATTTGTATTAATGCCTTTTTTTATATCATAATGATGTGAGATCTGTCTAAATGCGGGTTATGTGAAACCAAAAGGAAAATACAGCAAACACAAATTAACAAAAATTAATAAATTAATTGATAAATAAAAGAAAAAAAATGAACCTTGACAATGAGCTTTAAGTAGATATCATCAGATCGAGGAGCAGTCATTTTCGTCCTCTTGCTCTTACCTCCAGAAATCAAATCAATACCCTAATTTCACAATTAAATCAATTAATTAGTGAAAATGAAAACAATGTTTGAATTGAAATAGATACATGAGTGTTTGTGTGTATAGATAATTGATTGTTATGTATTGGTGAGTGAAAATACCATGGCGTCGGCTTCTTGTTCTTCGTCTCAGTGGCGCCGCTGCTACTTGTGAAATGGGAGAGACAGGGGTTAGGGTTTTGTAGTTGAGCCTTTTATTACGGGTTTGGTATGGACCTCTCGGGTTTGGTATGCGGCACAACCGGATATTTATATT
This sequence comes from Heracleum sosnowskyi, assembly GCA_030848705.1. Taxonomy (NCBI): domain Eukaryota; kingdom Viridiplantae; phylum Streptophyta; class Magnoliopsida; order Apiales; family Apiaceae; genus Heracleum; species Heracleum sosnowskyi. The sequence continues at coordinate 21,293,442 of CM061237.1, forward strand.
TTTTGGTTGTTTTTTCCCAACACTAAATTGAGTACAGATTAAAATCCGTACGGTTGGATCGTCGAATAAATCAATTAAAAAATTAATCGGGTTTAGGGTTTAGGGTTCGGGTTTGTGGGGCCCACTTTTACTATTATTTTTTTAATTAAAAATTAATTAAAATAAATTTATTTTATTCTAATATTTTTGAAATATCACTAACACATATAAATCTTGACATCTATACGGTTAGATCATCAGTGGATATTTTTAAAAAAATCAAAATACCAATATGTGACTAAACACTAGTTAGAAGTACTAGTCAAATAACTAGTTGACTATTATAATCTCAAACTAAATAAATTTTTTTTTTCTAATATTGTTGGAATATCAATAAAACATATAAATGTTGATATCCATACGGTTAGATCATCGGGAAATATTGTTCGTGTACTTTCGTGTTCGTGTACCAAATTTTTGCACCCAAACACTAATTATCCGTGTCGTGTTCGTTCCGTGTTCACGTGTCGTGTATCAAATTGCCAGCTCTAGGCACAACCGGGCCTTTTATTTTTTTTTATTATTTTTTCCCAACACTAGAATGAGTACCCTTTAACATTCGTACAGTTGGATCGTCGAAGAAATCATTTAAAAAAAATATGACGTGAATCTGACACATGTCCCGTTCCAAGAAGTAGTACTGTTCCAACGTTTTTGAAAAGATGCGGCACAACCGTACCGTGTTATTTTTTGATTATTTTTTCCGAACACTAGAATGAGTATTGATTAACATCCGTACGGTTGGATCGTCGAAGAAATCATTTAAAAAATTATTCGGGTTTAGGGTTCGGGTTTAGGGTTTAGGGTTTAGGGTTAAAAATTAGAAAAATTAATGGGCCCACTTTTTTCTGTGGGGTCCTCCTTTTTTAATATTATTTTTTAATTAAATCGAGGGATCTTGACATCCATATGGTTGAATCATTGAAAAACATTTTCAAAAATAAATTAAAACACCAATCCGGGACCAAACACTAGTTAGAAGTAATAGTCAAATCACTAGTTGACTACTATAATCTCGAAACAAATAAATTCTAAATTTTCTAATATTTTTGAAATATCACTCAAACATATATATCTTGACATCCATACGGTTGGATCGTCAGTAAATTTTTTTTAAAAAATCAAAATGCTAATATGAGATTAAACACTAGTAAGAAGTACTAGTCAAATAACTAGTTACTATTATAATTTCAAACTAAATAAATTTATTTATTTTTCTAATATTTTTGGAATATCACTAAAAAATATATATCTTGATATCCATACGGTTAAAAATCTTGACATCCATACGGCTGGATTGTCGAGAAATATATACAAAAAATTGGAACTTCAATCCTAGACTAAACACTAGATAGAATAATAATCAAATCACAAGTTGACTGTTATAACCTTAAACAGAATAAAGGTAATTTCTCCTTAATATTTAAAAAATATCACTCAAATATATGAATTAGTTGAATCGTCAAAAAAATTCAAAAAAAAAAATTGAAACACGAAAAACACACGTGCTAACTTACGACGGAATCCGTCATAAGTTATTGGACTCCAAAAATTTGAATTTCCCGCCTACTTTTTGGGAAATTTTTTAATTTACCGCCAAATGTTTTTGGGAAAATTTTGAATTTAACACCCCAACAACTCTTTTATGACGGAAAAATCGTCGTAAATTTATTTAAAAATATTATTGCCTAGATTAACTTACGACAGAAATGTTTTTCCGTCATAATTTCCCAGATTAACTTACGACAGAAATGTTTTCATTTGTAATTCTGTCATAAGTTCGGCGCAGCCACAAATTCCGTCGTAAATTTTTCGTCGTAAATGGTCACATTAACGACGGATTTGTAATTACGTCATAAGTTCGGTGCGCCCAACAATTTCGTCATAAGTTTTTCGTCGTAAATGGTCACATTTACGACAAATTTGTAATTCCGTCATAAGTTTGGCGCGCCCAGCAGTTCCGTCATAAGTTTTTCGTCATAATTGGCCAGATTTGTTGTAGTGTTGAGTGTTTATCTTAGGCTTTTGGCCATTGTCCGGTAAATCTGAGAACAGAACACTTCTTTTTGTGGAATTTGGCGATGTGAATTAGGACAAATTCAGGGCTTGAGATGATCTTACTCAATGATTTGCAGACAGTTTTGATGCGGTGGAGTGAAAGTATACAGACAGCCCAGAAAGAGTAGTAAAGATGAGAGATTATAGAATTAATGATCAGTTTCCGTGGCCGCTACAATTAGGTCAAAATGTAATGCAGGAACATATATAATAGATATGACTGTTATTTGGGGTAGGGAGTGTCTTAAACAGGTTTTTGGGGTTTTTGGGATAGGGAGTGTCTTAAACCACTTGGTCAACTGATCACTGCATAGATTTATAACATTACCATAAGCAGCAACACAAACAAGACCATTAAAAAACAAGACTATTACAAAAGCAAGACCATTACAAAAGGAGTTAAAGAAATGTACCATACAATATTGTGGCAGGTACCATCGTCTTTCTCATTATAAATGTATATATCTTGGACTTTTGAGCACATTGTGGTAAACTTGAGAATAGGGACAAATTCAGGGCTGGAGATGACCTTACTCCATGATTTATAGACTGTTTTTAAGGGGAGGAGTGAAAGTATGGGCAACCAAGAGAATATAGTGAAGATGAGATCTTGAGAAAGATAAAAGTTGCTGCGGCGGCCATTAGCTAGGTAGTAGGTTTCAAGAAATGATAATTTGTTATTTCATAAACCCTACATATATGTGAGATTTGTGAGCAAATTTACTGGGCTAGTGAGAGTATTGGGCCCAATGCCAACTTTAAAAATGATCCACTACAATATTGTTTTGGTGCTTTTCTACTAGAAATGTTAATTGTAGAAAACATTGTTATTGGACTAATACTTAAAGGCTAATAAACTTTAATGATATTTCATTTTTCAATTTTTTTTGACATTGATTGGTCTTACGAAACATATTTACTTTTTATTAATATAAAAAATCATGCTATAAAATTTTTTAATTAAATAGTTTTTAAAATCTTACCAATTTTAAGATTAGTTTATTTAGTCTTTTTTGATCTTCTTAATAGTTGTTTTTCATTACATGTATATATTTGTAAATATAAAAATTACATATCTTAGAACCTTAAACTAGTTTTCACCGTATGTTTTTTCAAAATTTTCAATTAACACTTGATTAAAATAATTAAATTTAGAGCCTAGTTCAAGAATAAAAGATGAGCCCTCACATTTTTAAATAATTGGATTTATGTAACACTAAAATGTTGATTAACAACAAATAACTCATCAATCTCCGATATAAGTATATTAATAATAAAAAGAAATTATTTTATTCTTTTTCAAATTTAATTTTTCCTTAAGTAGTAGGTTCATTTTTATAAAAGTGTTTGTGAAAAGTATGAAATTGATGGAGAATGAGAAAATAAATAAAAATGCTGTTTTGAAACTCAAATAATATAAAAACTATGAAAAGTGAATACATTAATCTAATTTTTTATTAAATTTAATTTTTTTTCTAAATAATCTGTACAACTATTATAACAACATCTTATGTTATCCTATTAACTTAAATTGTGTGGGAGATCACCAATATGCATGTTTTCCCTTCAAGCTAAGGCGCAAAGTCTTTTACATATTTGTCAATTTGAAAATTAAATTTTGTACTAATCAAAACATGACTAATTTTGACCGATATCCTTCTTTTCAAAATTTTATAATTTTATATAAAATACCTTACAAAAAGATAAAGGTTGCACGTAGAAAACTTACAATCTTACATAAGCTAGTTAAAAAATAAAAAATTGTATTTTATTGCAATTGTACATAAGTTAGTCGAAATTAAAGAAATAATTGAATTTAGGAGAAATTGGAAGTAAGGTAATAGAAATTAATTTATTCGACCCAAAACAATACAACTTAGTTAAAATAATGTTGTTAGTTTTTCCTTGATATATTTTCTCTTAGTGTTAATTCAACATTTGATTGAGTACAATGAAATCTAGATTGTTTATGTGATGGAGTGTGAAAATATTTTCAGAAGTCATGTAACCAGTCTGCAACAAGCAATGTAAGTACAAAAAGAAAAAATAGTTAAATTTACAATTAGACAAATTGACCAATAGTACTTAAAATGAGAAAAATGGTGGATCAATTATACACTAAGTCCACTCTTTGCCCAAATGTGATATAAAAAATAAAGCTTGGGAAAGCCGTCCACCTTCGTAGAAAAACTTGTCTTTGTTTTAGTTCAAGGGCTATCATCTACCTTTTTTGGTTGATGATAAGCCCCCTATTTAATCTTTTCTGGCTTTTACTTTCAAATTTAATAAATCTCTGGTTATTGAGAGTGTTAGTACCCCATTAGTGGGTTTTCCCTACCCATATTTTGGGTTTTTTTCTCTTTGTGAGAGTTTGTTTTGTTTGAGTATCGCGGATCGTAGATGTGCGGGGCTTAAAATATTGGTTCGTTGATTTGGATTTGTTTTAAATACGTTTTGACGAATTGGATATATATTTTCTTCGTGACTAGAATAGATTAATTGTTAAACTGTCTCTTCTTGAAGAAGGCTGTAAGTTTCAGCGATATGAGCCACCAATGCACCACAATGATCTACTCAATGATCGTAGCTTCCATGAAGAAATTTCTCATTTGATTACGTGTTTGTTCGATATTGATTGTTTTTTTAATATGTCATATAACCGTTTATTAATAAATTAATTACCTATAAAACAAGTCGACTCTTTGTCAGCAACAATGCTATTTGAAAATTTAAAACCCTAAACCTAGGACACAAGATAACATGAGTACACTTGTTGGTGTTGTAATTTTAACATGGGTTTGTCTATCTTTCAGCAAAGGTACAGGTTGAGGTGTGTCTTATCTATTAGTCATTAGTCATAGTGGTTAGTTAAATTGTCTACCACATGTAACAATATTGTTTCCCCACAAATTTAGGTAATTTTTATTATACAAATTAGTTTTTGTGGTTAATAATACAATTCTATCTTTTAGGATATTAAATAAAAAGATACATAATTTAATAAAACATGTTTAGTCGTATATATTAATATAAATTACTTAATTTAACAATACATTTAGTTTACATAATTAAGAATGAAATATAAATCCTAACAAAGAAAATTGAAATATTATTAAATTTTAAGTTTGACTACATGAATGAAGTAAACAATTAATATTTTTAATTTGAAAGTATTGAATTATAATTTCTTAAAAAGGATTGAATTATGAATTTCATAATGAACTGAACATATAAAATTGAAACACATCACAAAAGTCTACCCCGAAAAGCAACTATCTTAGTGGACAAAGTCCCAACCTACAAACTAGGAACACCTTGACCTGTGCCTTTGTAGGACACCATAGACAAACAATTTTTGGGTAATAATCTCCTCACTATAATTCTATGCAAAATAAACCTATGATTGAAAAATATAAGACATAATAGTCCAATCCTATGATTATTTCTCTTAACAAACATGGGATTAAATTTTAATAAAATTAATAATTTAAAGGATTATAATCTATAGCACTTTAATTGATAGAATTATTTATCTCTGCACAATCATCATAGGATTATGAACCCTTCAAACAAACATGACCATTACGAATATATTTGCAATTTGATCCTCAGTTGTAACATGTAACATTTCCACTTCTTTCTTGCTGATTCTTTTCCGTAAAAAATGGTAACGCGTTTCTAAATCCTTGGTTCTTGCGTGAAATATCGAATTCCTGGCTAAACATATTGCCACTTGTTTGTGACATTACACAAGCCAAGTGCGCCTCACTCAGCTTGTGTTGTTCATAAGGGACACTGTTGGATGTCTTTTGCCGCACCAAAGAATTGCTCCACATCCAAATATGGAGCTGCGTTAACATATATCAAATTCTGGGTAAACTTACAAATAAGGTTGCTTTGGATTAAGCATGTATCTACTAATCACCCCAACTACACACATATGAGAGGTCAGGCCTCATTAAAGTAAGATGGATTGAACTACCCACCAATAGTGGGTACATTGTAACATCCTTCCAATCAAACCTGTTCATTCATGTCCATAAAATTTTACATTGAACTCTATGCGCGTTGAAGTTGATTTGTCATTAGTCATTCAAAACTTGTTTAACAAATCCAAAGAGTATTTGTAATGATGCAAAAATATTACTTATTAAGTATAATTAATCTCAAAACCAAGCAAATGATGAAATAGTCTAAGTTCATTCATTTGAAAACGGACTAGAATTGTTGAAAAAAAGTTAAAATAAAATAAAATTGATTTATTTAGTAGTTTCTAGAAATATATTTAGTTTTATAAGATATTTAAAAGAATCACTCAATGAAATGACATGGTCAGTCTAAAAAGTCCTTTATTTACCGTAAATGTCTAGAAAAGATTGTGAGAAAGGTGAGTGTGTATGTGTGTTATTTGGTTCTAAAAGTAAAAGCATTAGCAAAGAAAAGAGAAAATCAGGACTCTAGTAATGTGGTTTGTATGGTGGTACATGACTAACTTTCCCCGTGTTCCTTGTTGAACAAAAGAGCGTTGAGTGTGCCGCGATCATGGTGAACTAACAAAATTTCAACTATAATAGAAATAATATTATTAATATAGTTGAAATGTTGTTAATTGACAACGATCATCGAACAACAGAGTCTACTTCATTCTTTCCTTTTTTCGCTATTTATCTTACCCTCAAAACCAAATAACATAGAGACACGCCCACTTTTTTCACAATCTTTTATAGACATGTACGGTAAATAAAATGAGCTTAATTTCTTTTGGTGTCATTTAATTGCATGGTTTTTTTATTTATATTCAATTAATAAAGATACGCCAAGATATTAGATGCATTTTCTTATAATTTCATTTTCCAAATCCTTTACTTATCTCCTCTATTTTCTTAATTTAAAATTCACACAAGTATTAATAAAAATAAGACACACCCTTTTGTGCACAATCCCCTAAATAAGGCAAGAATGTATATGTTGTGCAAATTAAATTGAGTGTCGCCATATATCATTGAACTCTGCTTTTGTATTAATGAAACTGCTGAAAGTTAAAGATATAGACTCGATACTAGAACATTAAAATAAAAAGACACCTACAGATACTACAACTACCAGGCTAAGTGTATGCTACAAAATAGCACCACCTTTCCTATTATTTCTCCTGCAAAGTCGTACTGCTACTAAAACGCTAACAACCTACTGACTTATTCAAACAAAAACACACGTAAATAACCCACGTTTAGAGTAATTCCAACATAACTCCCCCTTAATCTAAACTAGGCCTGCAGATTCCTAACTCCCAGAAGAGCTCTCATTTTCTCGAACTTAGCAACGTGCAACGCCTTCGTCAAAATGTCCGCTCGCTGTTCCTCAGATGCCACATGCTTAATGACTATTGACCCTTGCTCCACGCACTCTCTGATGAAATGAAATCGCACATCAATGTGCTTACTTCGACCATGAAAAACAGGGTTCTTGGTTAAGTCTATTGCAGACCTATTGTCAATATACAAGATAACTGGTCCAGGCTGAACATCAACTATTTGGCTCAAAACTTTATGCAACCAAATACCCTGACAAGCTGCAGCTGTTGCAGCCATAAATTCTTCTTCGCAAGTTGACAAAGCTACGCACATCTGTTTCTGTGAAACCCATGTGATTAAACTTTCGTTCAAATAGAAAGCCATTCCTCCCGTAGATTTTCTATCGTCAATGTTTCCAGCAAGATCACTATCTGAAAACCCTATCAACAAATAATCCCCTTTGCCTTTACTGTAAACTAACCCATAACCCAAATTTCCCTTCACGTACCTGAGTACTCTCTTCGCTGCATTAAGATGTAGTAATGTTGGCTTCTCCATGAAGCGGCTAATCACCCCAACTGGATATGCAATGTCGGGTCTTGTGTGCACTAGATATCTCAAACCCCCAATCAAACTTTTAAACTCAGTTGGATTCACCAGCTCGCCATTTTCATCCTTATGCATCCGAACGCTGGGTTCCATGGGATACCGAACTGAATTTGCATTTTCCCAAACCCGCTTTCTCCAGAATTTTCTTAGCGTAGGATGATTGTTTAAGTTCAATGAACCCATTTCCTTGATGAACTTCTATCCCAATGTAGTATGATAGCTTTCCCAAGTCAGACATGTCAAACTCCTTGTTCATCTGCTCTTTGAACCTTGTAATGTTGGAAAAGCTAGTTCATGTAACTAGGAGATCATCAACGTACACACCAACAATTACAGCCTCATTCCCTTCACTCCTAATGTAGACAGCATGTTCAAACGGGCATTTTACAAACCCAAGAGCAGTCAAATACTTACTAAGTCGTGTATACCATGCTCTCGGGGCTTGACGAAGCCCTACAAGGCCTTATACAACCTGTATACCTTATGTTCTTCCCCTTCCCTTTCGAATCCTTTTGGTTGTGTTACATATACAACCTCATGGAGCTCACCATTTAAGAACGCCGACTTCACATCAAGATGATGAACCTACCATTCATTTTCTGCAGCCAATGCTAATAAGAGCCTTACTGTTTCCATCCTCGTGATCGGAGCAAATACCTCTTCAAAATCGATCCCATACCTCTGAACGTAACCCTTTGCCACGAGGCGAGCTTTGTACTTTACAATATTTCAACCAATGTCCTTTTTCAGCTTGTATACCCACTTCAAATCGATGGGTTTATGTCCCTCTGGCAATTCTGTCAAAGCCCAGGTCTTATTCTTTTCTATAGCCTCAATTTCTTCCTTCATTGCTGTCTTCCACGCCTTGGACTGTATGGCATGATCGTAAGTAACTGGTTCGTCAACCCCGACCAGCATTAACTCGTCTTCTGCTTCTGTTTCTTCTGGCACGTCATAGATTTCATTTAACAACCTAAACTTCCTTGGCTGTTCGCTTTCATCACTGTTAGAGCTTGACCCTTGTGTGCCTGGTGAACTAGAATCGGCACTCCTGGACTGTGGTGTCCTGCTTCTTGCATCCCTCGACTGCGGTGTCGACTGTGGTGTCAACACCAAGTCTTCATTGTCGTTGTCTCCAGATGAAGTGTCTGTCAGGACATTTTCTGCATTGGCTTCACCTGTGAGCACATATGGGAACCCTTCGACGTTCATGACAACAAATGTACCACTGTCATTTGGCTGCACCACCCCGTTTTCGTTGTCTTCATTCCAGGGCCAGCTTTTCTCCTCTTCAAATTTCTCAACCAAATGGCTTGACAGGCGGCCGCTGTTGCTGCCATAAACTCCGCTTCACAGGAGGATAGAGCCACACAGCGCTGTTTCTGTGAAACCCAAGTCACGAGGTTGTCATTCAAATAAAACACCATTCCCCCAGTACTTCTTCGATCATCCACATGCCCTGCAAGATCATTGTCAGAATAGCCACTCAGTATGTTGTTGTTACTGCTCTTTGTGTATGTCAACCCATATTCCAAAGTACCCCTGATGTATCTAAGAATCCGTTTTGCTGCTTGTAGATGCAACACAGTTGGTGTCTCCATATACCTACTAATTATTCCCACCGAGTATGCGATATCCGGCCTTGTATTGACTAATTAACGCAGACCCCCAACAATACTTTTAAAATCAGTAGCGTTCACAAGTTTTCCACCTACATCCTTAGTTATACTCTCCTTAGGATCCATGGGATATTTAGTAGGGTTGCATCCCAACATTCCAGCTTTCTCAAGAACCTTTTTTGCGTAAGCCGTCTACCTTAACTCGATATAATCTCCCCCTTGCTCCACTTCCAAACCTAGGTAATATGACAGTTTTCCTAGATCACTCATCTCAAAGCGAGTACTCATTTGATCTTTGAATTTCTGGATGAGAGACACACTCGTACCTGTTACCAACAAATCATCAACATAAACGCCTATTATTAGCATCTCATTCCCAATCTTCTTTGTGTAGACAGCATATTCATATGGACGTCGTATGAAACCCAAATCCTCTAAACATTTACTCAACTTTGCGTACCAAGCACGAGGTGCTTGACGCAAGCCATACAGTGCCTTCACAAGCCTATAAACAAGGTGTTCCTTGCCCTCCTTCACGAACCCCTCGGGCTGAGTGACGTAGACTTCTTCCTGAATCTCCCCATTCAAAAACGCAGATTTTACATCCAAATGATGCAACTCCCATGAATTCTTTGCAGCGAGAGCAAGAAGTAGTCTTATTGTCTCTAGGCGTGTCACAGGCGCGAATATCTCATAAAAATCTCTCCCCTGTTGCTGGACATATCCTTTCGCTACTATGCGAGCTTTGTGTTTCAAAACTTCTCCGTTTGCATCCTTTTTTACTTTGAAAACCCATTTCAAACCGATGGCCTTTTTACCAGGGGGAAGTTCTGTTAGCCTCCAAGTATTATTCTTCTCCACTGCCTCGATCTCAACCTTCATGGCTTGTTTCCAACAATGCTCAGTTGAGGCTTTACTATAGCTGGTAGGCTCGATTGTGCCCATCAGCATAAGTACATCCTCATGCAAGTCGATTTCTTCAGTGGCATCATAGATTCCTGTCAGAGCTCTGAATTTTGTGGGTGGCTCGTTGCTTGCTTCTGCACTTGTACTCATATCGCGACTAGAGTTGCTTCCAGAGAGTGGAGTATTTGTCTCATTCTGTGACACGACATTTGTTTCCGCACTGTCCTCGCTAGCAGTTGGCTGTTCAGATAATGGGCTCTGGAAATCTGCATATGAATTACACACAGTAAACATGCCTTGTCGACTGTCCTCACCTTTCTCCAATTGGTTCCAGTTCCAATCTTTATCTTCTTCAAAGATTGTATCCCTGCTCACATGGACACTTCCACTCACTCGATCATACACTCTATATGCCTTGGTTGCTGGTTCTTTTCCGAGATTAATGACCATCTTGCTACGGTCACTTAGCTTTGTCAATTGGTTTCCTGGCAGCTTCATATGAGTTAGACATCCAAACACTCTGACATGGGCTATATCAGCCTTTCTCCCTGACCACGCCTCATATGGCGTCACACCAGATAGGGCTCTTGTAGGTAATCGATTAAGTATATAGATTGAATGTCTGATTGCTTCAGCCCATAGAAAGGATGGCATGTTTTTATCCTTCAAAAAACTCTGCGTCATCTCTACTACGGTTCGATTTCTCCTCTCCACCACGCCATTTTGTTGTGGCGAGTACGGGGCTGTGAGTTGTCTGTATATCCCTGCCTCATCACAATAATTATTAAATAATTTTGAAGTAAACTCACCTCCTCTATCTGTCCGGAGAGTTTTGATTCTGCCATTTGTCTCTTTCTCGACTTTCGCCCTGAAATTCTTGAACGCCTCAAAAGCTTCGTCTTTGCTCTTTAAAAAATATACCCACATAACTCGGGTATAATCGTCCACAAGCAGTAGAAAGTACTTGTTCCCAGCCTTAGTTGGAGGGAAGATAGGTCCACATAGGTCACCGTGGACAATCTCCAAGGCCTCCTTAGCGTTGTAAGTTGCCTGTCCTGGAAACGAGTTCCGTGTCTGTTTTGACCTGAGACACCCCTTACATACTTCGCTTTCTGACTCTATTGCTGGCATCCCGAGCACCATTTTTCCAGTTGTCATTAAATTCATGGCCTTAAAATTCACGTGCCCAAGTCGGGCGTGCCAGAGCCAAGAGTTTTCGCTGGTTTTTGACAATAAGCAATTTGCATCTTCACTATTAATAAGAATTTTATAGAGACGATTTGGTGAGCATTTTACCTTCATAATTAATCTCCCTCCTTCTTCATGAACCCAAAGATACTCTCCTTTCAGCAAGACCTTGTTACCCTCCTCTGCTAACTGCCCAAGAGAAATAATATTGCTACACAACGAGGGTATGTAATATACCTTTTTCAAGATTCTGTCTTCTCCATTTTTGCATTTCGGCAGTATTGTTCCTCTCCCCTCGATGTGCACTACGGAACCATCGCCAAATCTAACCTGTCCCTTTTTGCTTTTGTCCATCTCTCTGAACTTTGATAGTTGACCTGTCATGTGGTTGCTGGCTCCGTTGTCGAGGTACCACAGATTTGAGTCACTTCGCTTTTCTTGATTGACTTGATTTAGTTTTGGCATCACATTTCCTTCATCTACCAACAACACGTTTTTGGTCACTAATAATGCGGGTTCATCATCTTGCATTTGTGCCAGGTTTGCCTCCTCCTTTTGCTCTCGTTGGCCCTTTGATTTCTTACATTCTGCATAATAATGACCGTATCCAAGGCAGTTGAAACAATGCACCTTACTTTTGTCACGAACTCCACGAACAAATTCCTTACTGTTTCGACCTTTTAAATAGCCAGACCCTTCTGCTCCGCTCTTGCCACTTCGCTTTAGCCATTCTTCTCTGGTGAGTAATAATTTTGTCTCGTCTCTTTCTCTTTTTGTCCATTCTTCAGCCGTTAACAGCAGCTGTCCACTACTAGTATCATTCTGACTTCCCCTGAGTCTCTCCTCGTGTGCTTTAAGTGACCCAACTATTTCTTCTACAGTCATGGTCTCCAGATTTCCAAATTGCTCGATAGTCGAAGCAATTTGCAGAAATTTGCTAGGCACTGCTCGCAGCAGTTTTTGCACTACGTAGGCCTCCTGGATTTCTTCACCTAGAGCTCTAATGGTGGTCACCAACCCATTAAGTTTCATGCAAAAATCATCCAGAGCCTTTGTCTCTTTCATACTCAATGATTCAAACTCGGACTTGAGAGTTTGTATCCTTGCTTTCTTCACACGCTCAGCCCCCAAGAATATGGTTTTGACATCATTCCAAGCTTCCTTCGCCGTATTCTTCTCTGCTACAGATAGGAGAATGTCCTCTGGAATTCTTTGATAAATAGCAGCTAGAGCTATTTTATCCTTCTTTTCCTCGACTACCGTTTCTGTATCTGCAGTCTCCACAGCGGACCACACACCTTGTGCTTGCATATACACCTTTATTTTGATTGACCAGGCTGTGTAATTTCCCCTATTCAACATGGGATAGCTCATCCCGATCATCCCATCTTTAACCTTACCAGTCTCCATCGCAACCCTTTTGGGCACATATTTTGGCATACACTAATGTATCCTTGGCTCTGATACCAGATTGTAGATTATTATGTGATCACAAACTAGAAATCTGAGTGTTTATATGGAAACTATAATAAAAAAATAAGATACTGTCTCAGCGTACTTTATTTGATAGACAATACAGAAGATTTAAACACCTGTATACAGGTGACAATGCTAAAAAATAGGACCAGACTCTCCTACAATTAAGCTATCACCTAATGTTTATTCCCACGACTTCCTAAAAACTCTCAGCTGAATACATGACCAAGTCATATGCTGACACTTGAAGTAAATAAAGCTAAACAAATAAATAAGATAAATAAGCACACTTTTGATTAAACTAACAGAAAAGACTGTGAGAAAAGTGAGTGTGTATGTGTGTTATTTGGTTCTAAAAGTAAAAGCATTAGCAAAGAAAAGAGAAAATCGGGACTCTAGTAATGTGGTTTGTATGGTGGTACATGACTAACTTTCCCCGTGTTCCTTGTTGAAAACAAGAGCGTTGAGTGTGCCGCGATCGTCGTGAACTAACAAAATTTCAACTATAATAGAAATAATATTATTAATATAGTTGAAATGTTGTTAATTGACAACGATCATCGAACAACAGAGTCTACTTCATTCTTTCCTTTCTTCGCTATTTATCTTACCCTCAAAAGCAAATAACATAGAGACACGCCCACTTTTTTCACAATCATTTATAGACATGTACGGTAAATAAAATGAGCTTAATTTCTTTTGGTGTCATTTAATTGCATGGTTTTTTTATTTATATTCAATTAATAAAGATACGCCAAGATATTAGATGCAATTTCTTATAATTTCATTTTCCAAATCCTTTACTTATCTCCTCTATTTTCTTAATTTAAAACTCACACGAGTATTAATAAAAATAAGACACACCCTTTTGTGCACAATCCCATAAATAAGGCAAGAATGTATATGTTGTGCAAATTAAATTGAGTGTCACCATATATCATTGAATTGAGTGTCACCAATAGAAAGTAACAACCGATTATTACAAGATTGGATATTTAGTTTTTCATCCAAAACGACTATCTCTCTATCTTAAAAACAACATCAACCAAACAAGGGTGCTTACCAATGTTGTACAGAGCGAAGTATAACAAGTACATAGTGAATTCACAACGGAAACTTAAGAATTTTCAAACTGTTTTGGCAACCAACAGGAAGTTAAAAAATTGCTCCGACGGTGGGCCATTAGGTTGAAATGATAGTTTGTTATTTCCTAAAACCTAATGTCGTATTATATACTTATGAACAATTAATAACATTATCAAACATATCAGAATCAAGACCATTGAACAAACTATTCATGGCCTTCTTATCTTTATGAACTACAATGTTGTCCTCAGGAGTCCATTCTGAAGGTAACTTTGGAATGGTGCTTGGAGCTCCTACAGGTGCTTGAGCTATTGAGGTGTTTGGCTTCATTGGTACATGAGGGCCATGTTGTGATGCCCCCAAACCCGGGGTCAGAGGATTTGGTTGTCACGCTAAAATCTCAATTTAAATAACCTGTTAATTATTAAACCAATTCAAATATAACATCTACGACCCCAACTCTACCAAGATCTTCTATGCTATAGTGCTAGAAACAAGAATCCAAAATTTCACAAACTTTAACTTCCTTTTTCAACAATACTCTTTGCACAAATTCTATAACACTAGTATAACTTCGATAAGAAGTATACCAGGCAAACTAATCTTATACAATATATTATTTAATAGAAATCAACTATATACAATAAACTTACACTAGATCCAAATGCTCTGCATCAACTCGTCTTCCCAACGTCATTTTGACTCTTCTTGTTCCACAGTTATACAATTAAATATTGTCAATCTACCTTACACTGGGGGGTTAAAAGGTGAAACAAGCACGTATGAGCGGAGACATCCTCTCGTTTTACTGAATTATCAAGGGTAACAAGCAAGAGTGAGTGAAAGAAGCTCAGCAAGTATATAATAAATCTTGGAAAATCTGCTCTCCCTCCTCCATCATAGAAAAACCTTGTATTTGTTTTGGTCCAGGGGCTGTCATCTACCTTTTTTTGGTTGATGATAAGCCTCCTATTTAATCTTTTCTCTGGCTTTTACTTTCAATTTTAATAAATCTCTCTCGTTACTAAGAGTTTTAGAATCCTATTAGTGCCTTTTCTCTATCCATATTTTGGTTGATGATATTGTTGGATTTTTTTTTAATCTAAAACTTGTCTTAATTATTATTTATTATTTGCTGCATTATTTAGAAAGTAGTTATTTGTGGTCAGCTGTGTTTGCTTGGTCGTACCAGTCATGGAGAGTTTTTAGGATCAGCAATAAAGTAGTGGTAGAAGTGGTTTAGGTTTCCTTGTTTTTAGCAGGAGGTTGTTTCCCTGTGTATTTGTATTGTTTCCTTCTCAGTTAATTAAAATAAAGCAAACGTATTTACGTTCCTGAGAGCTCTGGTTTTTGTTTCTTTCGTTTTCAAACCAAAACAGCTATATATATATATTTATATATACACTGCACACACGTTTGATTTAACTCAAGAATTGGTATCAGAGCAAGGTGGTGGTGAGGAACGTCTGTTGGAAGTTGTTGGATCAGAATGGCAGAGGTAAGCAAAGTGAAGAGTGGGTCTGTTGGGTTAACGTACCCAATGCTGGCAAAGACGAACTACACGGCATGGGCTCTAAAAATGAAGGTATTCATGCAGGCCCAGGGAGTGTGGTTGGCTGTGGATCCTGAGGATTCAAAGGCGACAATCGAGGATAAAGCGGACAAGGTAGCCCTGGCCATGATTTACCAGGGAATACCGGAGGAGATGCTACTGTCCATAGCTGATAAGAAAACAGCGAAGGGAGCCTAGGATGCCCTAAAAACTACGTGTTTGGGTGCAGAGAAAGTTAAGAAAGCTAGGATTCAGACATTGAAGTCTGAGTTCGAGTCCCTAAGCATGCAAGAGTCTGAGCAGTTGGATGATTTTAGCATGAAACTGAGTGGCTTGGTGACCAATATTAGAGCATTGGGTGAAGAAGTGCAAGAATCTTACGTAGTAAAGAAGTTACTGCGGGCTGTGCCATCAAAATTCTTGCAAATCACCTCGACATTAGAACAGTTTGGAGATCTTGACACGATGTCCGTAGAGGAGGCTGTAGGTTCACTCAGGGCTCACGAAGAACGTATGAAAGGGAAAGTAGAACCAAGTGGTGGACAGCTGATGCTCACCAAAGAGGAATGGGAAAAGAGAGAAAGCGAAGAGGGAAAACTGTTGTACACACGTGAAGAATGGCTGAAACGCCAAGAGAAAGGAGGAGTGAGAGGTCGTGGCACCAGAGACAAGAGCAAGGTGAAATGCTTCAACTGTTTTGTGTATGGCCACTACGCTGCGGAGTGCAGAAAACCAAAACGAAACAGAGACGTGAAATCTGAGATGAATATGGCACAAGTAGAGGATGAGGAGCCAGCTTTGCTACTGGCAGAACACAAACAAGCTGGTGAAAAACTGATGCAAGTGAATGAGGAGAAGGTGAATCCATCTCTGTTTCCAAGAGGAGCAGGAAATCAAGTGGAGTCAAATGTGTGGTATCTCGACAACGGTGCTAGCAGTCACATGACGGGATGCAAAGGAAAATTCACAAAGATAAACGAAGATGTGGCCGGGCAAGTGAAATTCGGAGATGGGTCGACAGTAAAAATCAAAGGCAAGGGATCTGTTGAGTTCAACTGCAGAAACGGTGAGAAACACATTCTGCACGACGTATATTACATTCCAAGTTTGTGCAATAACATTATAAGCATTGGCCAACTCAGTGAGGAGGGGAATGAAGTGCTGATTAAAGGAGAATACTTGAAAGTGTTTGATGTACGTAATAGACTGCTCATGAACGTTAAGAGATCACAAAACAGGCTATATAAAATAATTCTGGAGAATCAGGCTCGTGCAACGTGTTTACTGTCAAAAACGGATGAAGTAGCAAGGCTGTGGCACCTCCGCCTGGGCCATGTAAATTACCAGGCCATGGAGATGATGTCAAAACAGCATATGGTGATGGGACTGCCCAAGGTGAATCAGCCAAAGGAGAACTGTACTGGGTGCTTGATGTCAAAACAAACGCGGAGACAGTTCCCTTCTAAGGCAAAATACAGTGCTAAAAGACCTCTGGAGCTCATACATGGGGATATCTGTGGCCCTATAACGCCCACAACAGCAGCAGGGAACAAGTACTTCTTTTTACTTGTAGACGATTTTAGTCGAATCATGTGGGTGTACCTGTTAAATTGCAAGAGTGAAGCTTTTAGTGTGTTCAAAAGGTTCCGTGCAATGGTGGAGACAGAACCAAACCGAAGGATAGGAGTGTTCAGAACGGACAGAGGTGGAGAGTTTACATCAAAAGAATTCAACAGTTTTTGTGAAGATGCTGGGATAGGTAGACATTTCACTGCCCCGTACACACCCCAACAAAACGGTGTTGTGGAGCGTAGAAACAGAACAGTGATGGAAATGGCGAGAAGCTGTCTCAAGGAGATGAAAATGCCGTTGGAATTTTGGGGTGAAGCTGTAAGACATTCCGTATATATTTTGAACAGGCTACCCACTCGAGCCCTATCAGGTATCACACCATATGAAGCCTGGACGGGAGATAAGCCTCAAATTGGGCACCTCCGCGTGTTTGGATGTTTGGCCCACATGAAGGAACCTGGGCCTCAGTCAAAAAAATTGGACAATCGCAGCAGGCCCGTCATAAATCTGGGAAAAGAAGCTGGTACCAAGGCTTATCGCCTATACGACCCAGTTAACAATAGGGTTATGATTAGCAGGGACGTGGTGTTTGAGGAGATGAAGTCGTGGGACTGGGACAAACAAAAGAACACAACTGAGATGGGCACGTTTGAACTCACAGCTGATGATCAGTTAGAAGGAAATGGAGACGGTACTAGCCCCATGAGAGAAAGAAGTACAGGTGAAGATGATGAGAATCACGAGTTGACTCCACATACACCATCCACTACATCACAGTTGGACCCTGAAAACTATGATGACAGTGGAGAACCACTGAAGGTGAGAAGACTCAGCGACATCTACAGAGATACCGAGGAAGTAAATGATGATGAAGAGCTTCTGTTAATGGGGGTTGAAGAGCCGGTATCATACAAGCAAGCAGTGACTGACAGAAACTGGAAACAAGCAATGGAAAGAGAGATGGAATCCATCGAAAAAAACAGGACCTGGAAATTACAGGAGCTCCCGAGAGGACATAAGGTCATTGGGCTAAAATGGATTTTCAAATTGAAAAAGGATGCAAGTGGTAACATAGTGAAGCACAAGGCGAGATTAGTTGCAAAGGGGTATGCGCAAGAGCAAGGTGTGGACTTTGATGAAATATTCGTCCCGGTTACACGTCTTGAAACCGTGAGACTACTACTTGCCTTGGCAGCAAAGAGCGATTGGGAGGTTCACCATTTGGACGTCAAAACAGCGTTCTTAAATGGTGAAATCAATGAAGAGGTTTATGTATCACAGCCCGAGGGTTTTACAGTAAAGGGGCGAGAGCAGATGGTCTATAAATTAGTGAAGGCATTGTATGGCCTCCGTCAGGCCCCACGGGCATGGTACTCAAAGCTCAACAGGTGTCTTGAAAAACTGGGGTTCAAGAGGTGTCCCTCAGAACACGCTGTATACACTCGAAACGAAGGTGGGAAAAGCTTGATCGTGGCTGTCTACGTAGACGACCTGTTAGTGACTGGTTCCGATGCATGCATGATCAAGGAGTTCAAGAAACAGATGAGCTGCGAGTTTGAAATGAGTGACCTGGGAAAATTAACCTATTACCTGGGCATGGAGGTAAATCAAACAAAGGGTTGTATAGAGCTCAGGCAGACTGCCTATGCAAGAAAGATACTCGACAAAGCAGGGCTTAGTGAATGTAATCCAACAAAATATCCCATGGATCCCAAAGAAAAATTAACGAAGGACGAAGGAGGTGAGTTGGTAAATACTACTGAATTCAAGAGTTTGGTGGGAGGCCTCAGATACTTGGTGCACACGAGGCCAGACATAGCATTCACTGTGGGTATTGTCAGTAGATATATGGAGAAACCTACGAAGATGCATCTTAATGCTGCAAAACGGATACTCAGGTATGTAAGGGGTACACTAGGCTACGGTTTAATTTATACTGATGCAGGAAGGAACAACATCCTTACTGGCTACTCAGACAGCGACCTAGCAGGTCATATCGATGACAGGAAAAGCACTGGGGGCATGGTGTTTTATTTGAATGAAAGCTTGATATCGTGGGTGTCACAAAAGCAAAAATGCGTGGCTTTGTCCTCCTGCGAAGCCGAGTTCATGGCTGCTACTGCAGCTGCTTGCCAAGCAATATGGCTACGAAATATACTCAGTCAAATCACAGGTGAATGTGGTGGTCCGGTGACATTGTTTATCGACAATAAGTCTGCTATAGACCTGGCGAAGAACCCAGTGTTTCATGGAAGAAGGAAGCACATCGATGTGCGATATCATTTCATCCGAGAATGTATTGAAAGAGGGGAGATAGAAGTGAAGCATATATGCACTGATGAGCAGCGAGCTGATGTACTAACGAAGGCCTTAGCTGTCAACAAGTTTGAGAAGATGCGAGCACTCCTGGGTGTGAAAGATTTGTGCAGACAAGTTTGAGATTACGGGGGAGATTGTTGGATTTTTTTTTAATCTAAAACTTGTCTTAATTATTATTTATTATTTGCTGCATTATTTAGAAAGTAGTTATTTGTGGTCAGCTGTGTTTGCTTGGTCGTACCAGTCATGGAGAGTTTTTAGGATCAGCAATAAAGTAGTGGTAGAAGTGGTTTAGGTTTCCTTGTTTTTAGCAGGAGGTTGTTTCCCTGTGTATTTGTATTGTTTCCTTCTCAGTTAATTAAAATAAAGCAAACGTATTTACGTTCCTGAGAGCTCTGGTTTTTGTTTCTTTCGTTTTCAAACCAAAACAGCTATATATATATATTTATATATACACTGCACACACGTTTGATTTAACTCAAGAGATAAGCCTCCTATATAATCTTTTCTCTTGCTTTTACATTCAATTTTAATAAATCTCTCTCGTTACTAAGAGTTTTAGAATCCTATTAGTGCCTTTTCTCTATCCATATTTTGGGTTTTTTCTGTTTGGTTTGTTTGAGTATTGGGGATCATAGATGTGAGCGGTTTAAAATATTGGTTCGCTCATTTAAATTGTATGGGATCGTGTAGTTACAGTCAGTGTTTCAAAATTGGATATATATTTTCTTCATGACTACAATAGATTGTTAAATTGTGCTGATAGCTATATGAGCAATCATCGTAGAAGAAATTTCTGATTTGATCTACTTTATTACTTGTTTGTTCAATATTGATTGTCTTTGTAGATGATGTATAACCGTTTATTAATGAATTAATTACCTATAAAAAAAAGTCCACCCTTTGCAATTAACTCAGCAACAATGCTATTTGAAAATTTAAAACGTGAAACCTAGGACACAAGATAACATGAGAACACTTGTTGGTATTGTAATTTTAACATGGGTTTGTGTATCTTTCCACAAAGGTACAGGTTGAGGTGTATGTTATCTATTAGTCATAGTGGTTGGTTAAATTTTACACATGTAACAATATTGCTTCCCCACAAATTTAGGTAATTTTTATTATACAAATTAGTTTTTGTGGTTAATAATACAGTACTATTTTTTAGAATATTAAATAAAAAGATACAGAATTTAATAAAACATATTTAGTCCTAAATATTAATATAAATTACTTAATTTAACAATACATTTAGTTTACATAATTAAGAATGAAATGTAAATCCTAACAAACGAAAGTAAAATATTATTAAATTTTAATTTTGACTACATGAATAAAGTAGAAAATTAATCTTTTTAATTCAAAAATACTGAATTACGATTTCTCAAAAAGGAGTGAATTATGAATTTTATAATGAACTGAACTTATAAAATTGGAACACATTACAAAAGTCTACACAGAAAGCAACTATCTTAGTGGGTAAAGTTCCAACCTACAAAGCCTTTGTAGCACACTAGAGACAAACATTTTTTGGATAATAATGGCTCACTATAATCCTATGCAAAGCAAACATAAAATTGAAAAATATAAGTGATAATAGTCCAATTCTATGATTATCGCTCATAACAAACAAACATGAGATAAAATTTTAATAAATTATAAAGGATTATATTAGGGTCCTAAACTTAATACTTCAAAGCAAACATGGAATAATATATAAACTTAATACTTCAAAACAAACATGGAATAATATAAATTAAAGGATTATAATCTGATATGTAGCACTTTAATTGATGGGATAATTTATCCACGCACAATAATTATAACTGGATTATAAACCCTTCAAACAAACATGGCCACTGTGAATATAATTGCAATTTGATCCTCCTCTGTAACATGTAACATTTCCACTTCTTTGTTGAGGATTTTTTCCCTAAAAAATAGTAACGCATTTTCACAATTTTCTTGATTTTCTATTTGCAAATTCTATTTTTATGTCTTGGTGTTTATTTTTTAACTAATGTAAACTTGGTAGATGACTAAATCATGGCATAAATAGTAAAGAATTAAACATATGGTATAAAAAGGTACTGCAATGCCTGATAAATGCTAGTGACACTAGCATTAGAAGCACGACATACATGAAAGCAATTATAAAAATTACATACAGCTGCATACAGTCCAGCACAGAGCTAGCAAAAGGCTATTCTAAGAACAAAATAGCACAGAGCTGCATAAATAGTACTTGGAGAAGTTTTATTATATAAATATGTTAAGATTTTAATTCAAGATTGATCAGTGTCATGAGAAAGCTGATAAGCCTTTTTCCTGGATGCAGCTTCCTTTTCTTATGTTTCAGCAGAATAATTACCGGACCTTGATTGATTCTAATCCTTGAAATTCTTATGCTTGTCATTTAAAATGAACAGTCATTAACATCTTGTAGAGGCTGTTAAGGCTCCAAGTGTCTAACCCATTCTTTCTTGGTCTTTTTATATATAATAATCCTGTAGACAAGCTTTTCACATTTCATATGTAATTTGTTCAAGCGAAAATCAAATTTCATGTAAATCTCATCTGATCCTTAACTTGACATTGACAATTGTGATGTTCTAGCAAATTTAACCATTAACAATTGCTGAGTTTTTCACATTGAAATTTTTTATATTCGTAATTGTTTGCAATACTTATTATCTTGTCCGTATTTGCCATGGATCAAATTACAGATTCACGAAACAGTTCTAGTGCATAGAGTATCCAAGGAAAAACGACCAGAGTCCAAGGGAAACCAGGTAGAGAAAGAATTTCCGGTAGTATTTTGTGCAATAATTTATGAAGTATTTGGATGATTGAGTAGAATGAGGTTGAAAATTGAAAACTTGTATGAATGGTATGTGAATAGTGAAGGATGATACATTAGTCTCATATGATTCCAAAATCAGAAATTTTGGATTTACGGAACCAGAAATTTTGTATTTTGATATGGGTTTGGATTAACTTTTTAAACTCAAAAAAGTTTGGATAGGGATTTCGATTTCACTTGTACAAAACTAATACCCGATTCCAAATTTTCAACCCGATCCAAACCCCGATAAAAACCCGATAGTAAATAAATTTTATAATCCGTAGATTATTATAATTTAATATGTTAGATATAAACATATAATCCATGTTTTGTTATTTAATTAGTAACATCAAATAATCATTATTTGAATTCAAACTTCTTTTCTCGATATCACATATTTATTAATACATTATACTAAAATGTATTAATAAAACATTTTATTGATTCATTCTACTCTTGTAAAAAAAATACATTTTAGAGAGAGTAAGCATGTATCTTATAATAAGACTGCTCCCGTCAACATGTTAATAATAAGAAGAATGTTAGTTCTAAGATTACTAGTCCTCCCAAGACTAGAGTGGATTCATGTATCCCTAAGCCTACTCAGAAATGTGTTGAGACTGCCTATAAATGGAAACACTCTTTTGTTAAAGAGGTTGAAGTAGTTAAAGTAAAGAATGTTATTTTGCCTGATAAAGACCAGTTCTTTAAGTATTCCGGACCCAATCAAGTTTGGGTTCCGAGGAAGGACTAATCAATTTGATATTGCAGGGTGTGGTACAGGTAAACCATGTTGCGTGGATTCTGGAGAGTGGATGTTCATGGCATATGACAGGAGATAGAGCACTGTTATCAAATGCGGTGGAGAAAGCTGGCCCAGTGGTTACCTTTGGAGATAACAACAAAGGTTTAACTGAATTATATGGTTGTTTGGAATCAGGAAATGTTATCATTGAAGATGTATCCATTGTGGAAGGTCTGAAGCACAATCTTCTTAGCATCAGTCAATTCTGTGCCAGAGAATATGTTGTTTCTTTTGATAAAGAGAAGTGCGAGATCCTTCAGAAGAAGAATGGAAATCCTGCTCTTCAAGGAGTTAGGAAAGGGAACTTGTTCATAGCTGACTTATACTCTGGATGTAAAGATGAAGTTAATTGTTTTTATGTCAAAGCTTCATCAGATGAAAGTTGGTAGGTAAATTGGTACGTAGTAGGTTGTTTAATAGATCCATAAAATCAATGGATATATGAAAAGAAGTATGTTACTTATATTTGTTTTTAATTAAGTTACTAACTGCTACATAAATATGTATCATGTATTGTTGTTTACAATATCCAAACCATAAGTATGTAAAAGCCAGGAGATTTCATTTTTGGGGTTGGAAGTGTCTTAAACCATAACTTTACCATAAGGATCAGCCATACAAACAAAACCATTACAAGAGCTAGTGTAAAAAAACATACCAGTACGATATTCTGGCAGGTTGAGCCTGATTGAGTGTTTATCTTAGGCTTTTGGCCATTGTCCGGTAAATCTGAGAACAGAACACTTCTTTTTGTGGAATTTGGCGATGTGAATTAGGACAAATTCAGGGCTTGAGATGATCTTACTCAATGATTTGCAGACAGTTTTGATGCGGTGGAGTGAAAGTATACAGACAGCCCAGAAAGAGTAGTAAAGATGAGAGATTATAGAATTAATGATCAGTTTCCGTGGCCGCTACAATTAGGTCAAAATGTAATGCAGGAACATATATAATAGATATGACTGTTATTTGGGGTAGGGAGTGTCTTAAACAGGTTTTTGGGATAGGGAGTGTCTTAAACCACTTGGTCAACTGATCACTGCATAGATTTATAACATTACCATAAGCAGCAACACAAACAAGACCATTACAAAACAAGACTATTACAAAAGCAAGACCATTACAAAAGGAGTTAAAGAAATGTACCATACAATATTGTGGCAGGTACCATCGTCTTTCTCATTATAAATGTATATATCTTGGACTTTTGAGCACATTGTGGTAAACTTGAGAATAGGGACAAATTCAGGGCTCGAGATGACCTTACTCCATGATTTATAGACTGTTTTTAAGGGGAGGAGTGAAAGTATGGGCAACCAAGAGAATATAGTGAAGATGAGATCTTGAGAAAGATAAAAGTTGCTGCGGCGGCCATTAGCTAGGTAGTAGGTTTCAAGAAATGATAATTTGTTATTTCATAAACCCTACATATATGTGAGATTTGTGAGCAAATTTACTGGGCTAGTGAGAGTATTGGGCCCAATGCCAACTTTAAAAATGATCCACTACAATATTGTTTTGGTGCTTTTCTTAATAGAAATGTTAATTGTAGAAAACATTGTTATTGGACTAATACTTAAAGGCTAATAAACTTTAATGATATTTCATTTTTCAATTTTTTTTGACATTGATTGTGTTGGGCTAATCTAAACTTAATGTTTGGGCTAGGCTAATCTCAGTGTTGGGCCTATCTAAACATAAGTCTGGAGTGTTTATTTGTTTCCGTTTGTTTCCAGTTTTAGTCGTGTGTCATGACTTGTTCCACCACGTCTCTGAGTATTTGTAGGATCCATTTTGAAGTAGTCGTTCCTGGTTTGTAGGTATAGCTGTTGATTGCTTTCTATATATCTCTTTGTAATCCACTTATGAAAATAAGAAGAACATGAGTTTACGTTCTTAATCCTTGCTTGTCTGTTTTACATACAAACACCTATATTAATACTAATCTATACTTATATTTGGTATCAGAGCGAGGTTAACATATCGGTGTTCTATAAGTAGGAGCTATGGAAACAGGAAGCAAGCTGAAAGGAGGTGGTATTGGTCTCACTTACCCAATATTGTCAAGAAGTAACTACACAGCCTGGGCTATCAAGATGCAAGTCTACATGCAGGCCCAGGGTGTGTGGGAGGCGATTGAGCCCGCAGATAAAAACACTAAGGTGGAAGACAAGAAGGACAAGTGTGCACTGGCTGTTATATGTCAAGGTTTGTCTGAGGACATACTCCTGGCGGTGGCAGACAAGAAAACATCTAAGGAAGTCTGGGCGGCTTTGAAGACGATGTGCCTTGGTGCAGACCGTGTCAAGAAGGCTAAAGTGCAGACACTCAAAGGAGATTTTGAGGCTTTGCAGATGAAAGACAACGAGCAGTTGGACGATTTTTGCTTAAAATTAAGTGGAATCGTGACAAACATCAGAACCCTGGGAGAAGAGATTCAGGAGTCATATGTGGTGAAGAAGTTGCTAAGGGCCGTTCCTCAGAAGTTTCTCCAAATTGCTTCAACAATCGAACAATTTGGGGATTTAGAGACTATGACAGTAGAAGAAGCAGTGGGTTCGCTCAAGGCGCATGAGGAGCGACTATGTGGAAAAACTGAACCTAGTAATGGACAGCTTTTACTCACAGAGGATGAATGGTTGAAGAGAGAGACCGAAGGAAAATTGTTACTTACTAGAGCAGAATGGGAGAAACGAGCAAGTCAAAGAAATCGGAGTGGTGGAAATAAAGGACGAGGTGGAGGCCAAGATAAGAGCCAAATAAAATGCTTTAATTGTAACATTTACGGCCACTACGCAAACGAATGTAAGAAGCCATCACGACGTGAAAAAGGAAACAGATCTGAAGAGGCAAACTTAACACTAACACATGATGAGGAGCCAGCACTCTTGATGGCGAAATGTGAAGAGAACAGAGACGGTGTCATATTGCTTAATGAAACAACCACTGTGGCGAAACTAAGCTTAAGCGACGAACAGACGGACTCTAATGTTTGGTACTTGGATAACGGAGCAAGTAACCATATGACCGGGCTACGTTCGAAATTTAAGCAGCTCGATGAAAAGGTGACAGGGCGTGTCCGTTTTGGTGATGGGTCGTTTGTGGATATTCGAGGAAAGGGAACTATATCTTTCAAATGCAAAGACGGAGGAGAAAAGCTTCTGAAAGAGGTATATTATATCCCAAATCTTTGCAACAATATTATAAGTCTGGGTCAATTATCTGAAGAGGGAAATCGAGTCGTATTACATGGTGTTTATCTGTGGGTATATGATGAATGTGAAAAGCTTGTCATGAAAGTAAAAAGGTCTGGAAATAGATTGTATAAAATACTTCTTGAAAACAACAACGATGCCTGTTTATTAACTAAAGTAGATGAAGAAGCTTGGTTGTGGCATTCACGCCTAGGACACGTTAATTTTCCTGCAATGGTCTTAATGTCTAAGAAGAAAATGGCAAACGAATTCCCAGCCATTGTTCAACCAAAGGAAATATGCACAGGGTGCTTGATGTCAAAGCAAGTGAGAAAGTCATTTCCTGCCAAGACAGACTACAGAGCAGAGCGAGCTTTGGAATTGATCCATGGCGACTTATGTGGACCTATAGCACCTGAGACACCAGGGGGGAATAAATATTTTTTCCTTCTGGTAGATGATTATAGCAGGGCCATGTGGGTGTATTTTTTGAAAACTAAAGATGAGGCTCTCGGTGCGTTCAAGAAGTTTCGTGCCCAGGTTGAGAAAGGACCAGAAAAGAAAGTGAGAACCCTGCGTACGGATAACGGGGGTGAGTTTTGCTCGAACCAGTTCAAGTCTTACTGTGAATCTGCAGGAATAAACCGTCATTACACAGCCCCATACACACCCCAACAAAATGGGGTGGTGGAAAGACGAAATCGCACTGTGGTTGCCATGGCCAGAAGCATGTTGAAGGAAATGCAACTTCCATCGTTCTTATGGGGAGAGGCAGTCAGGCACTCAATTTATTTGTTAAATCGCCTACCAACTCGTGCTTTATCTAAGCTGACTCCATATGAGGCATGGACAGGTATGAAGCCTAGCCTGGGACACATACGGGTTTTCGGTTGTATTGCATACATGAAAAACCTAAGTACTCAGGTGAAGAAACTGGATGACCGTAGTAAACCCGTCATCAACCTTGGAAAGGAGCCTGGCACTAAGGCTTATCGTTTGTATGATCCTATTTTGAAACAAGTACATGTTAGTCGCGATGTTGTGTTTGAGGAAAAGAAAACTTGGCTTTGGGATCAGACAAACGAGGGAGGCACAGTGGCACAACAAGGCTACTTTACAATCCCGGGTTTTGAAGACAAGGAGCTGAATGACGAGACAGATGAGCCTGTGACTCCAAGTAGTGCGAGTACAAGCACAATTAGTGACTCAAGCGCACAAAGTTCAAGTGGTACCGTGTCGACAACAGGGACGTCAACAACAGAGGCGTCAACTGAGAGTCCACCTCGAAAGTTCAGGTTGCTAGGTGAAATATATGACGTTACTGAAGAAATAGAGCTTGAGGACGAATTGCTTCTAATGGGGATTGATGAACCAGTTAACTATGATCAGGCATGCAAAGAAAAGGAATGGAGAAGTGCAATGGAGAGTGAGATACAGTCGATAGAGAAAAATAATACATGGGTATTGACGAACTTACCTCCAGGTAACAAAGCCATCGATCTGAAGTGGGTTTACAAGCTAAAGAAGGACACTAGTGGAAACATCGTGAAACATAAAGCTAGGATTGTGGCAAAGGGGTATGTTCAAAAGCATTGAGTAGATTTTGAGGAGATTTTTGCTCCAGTTACGCGTTTGGAAACTGTTCGTTTGCTCTTAGCCTTGTCAGCCAAACATGGATGGGAGGTGCATCACATGGACGTCAAGTCGGCGTTTCTAAACGGCGAGCTAGATGAGGTTGTATATGTATCACAGCCTGAAGGGTTCGTTAAACAAGGACAGGAACACTTGGTGTATCGACTGTATAAAGCCTTATATGGTCTACGACAGGCCCCTCGGGCATGGTACGCAAAATTGAGTCGGTGTCTTGAAGAGATGGGTTTGTCAAGATGCCCATATGAACATGCTGTCTACATAAAGAAAGAAGGAGAGGAGTCATTGATTGTTGCTGTGTACGTCGATGACCTACTGATAACAAGCACAAGTGTTGGTATCATCGAACGCTTTAAGAAAGAAATGAGTAGTCACTTCGACATGAGTGATCTGGGAAGACTCTCGTATTATCTGGGCATTGAAGTATACCAAGGTGAAGGTTACATTAAGCTGAAGCAAACATCATATGCCAAGAAGGTGTTGGAGAAGGCAGGTTTGAGTGACTGCAACCCTACTAAATATCCAATGGACCCAAAGCTGTTAATCACAAAAGACGGGGAGGGGAAAGCTGTGAATCCTACTGAGTTTAAAAGCCTGGTAGGAGGTCTACGTTATCTTGTGCATACTCGCCCAGATTTGGCGTACTCTGTGGGGATTGTAAGTCGGTTTATGGAGAGGCCTACGCTAATGCATCTGAATGCAGCTAAACGTATTTTACGATATGTCAAAGGCACGATGAACTATGGCCTGGTCTACTCGAAGGACAGTAGAAATAATATGATTTCTGGATATTCTGACAGTGACTTAGGTGGGAATTTAGATGACAGGAAAAGCACTGGAGGAATGGTTTATTACTTGAATGAAAGTGTAATATCATGGGTCTCTCAAAAGCAGAAATGTGTTGCTTTGTCCTCGTGCGAAGCAGAATTTATGGCTGCAACCGCAGCAGCTTGCCAAGGAGTGTGGCTTCGAAATTTGCTGGGAAAGATCACAGACGGGGAGATTGGTCCGGTGGTTCTATACATAGACAACAAATCTGCTATAGATTTAGCAAAGAATCCGGTGTTCCATGGTCGTTCTAAACACATTGACATACGCTACCATTTTATTAGGGAGTGTGTTGAAAGAGGTGAAATCATTGTGAAGCATGTGTGTACTGAGGAGCAAAGAGCAGATGTGCTTACCAAAGCGTTATCCATTGTCAAGTTTGAGAAGATGTGTCGTTTGCTGGGGATTAAAGACTTGTCTCATGAAGTTTAGATTACGGGGGTGTACTGTTGGGCTAATCTAAACTTAATGTTTGGGCTAGGCTAATCTCAGTGTTGGGCCTATCTAAACATAAGTCTGGAGTGTTTATTTGTTTCCGTTTGTTTCCAGTTTTAGTCGTGTGTCATGACTTGTTCCACCACGTCTCTGAGTATTTGTAGGATCCATTTTGAAGTAGTCGTTCCTGGTTTGTAGGTATAGCTGTTGATTGCTTTCTATATATCTCTTTGTAATCCACTTATGAAAATAAGAAGAACATGAGTTTACGTTCTTAATCCTTGCTTGTCTGTTTTACATACAAACACCTATATTAATACTAATCTATACTTATAGATTGGTCTTACGAAACATATTTACTTTTTATTAATATAAAAAATCATGCTATAAATTTTTTTAATTAAATAGTTTTTAAAATCTTACCAATTTTAAGATTAGTTTATTTAGTCTTTTTTGATCTTCTTAATAGTTGTTTTTCATTACATGTATATATTTGTAAATATAAAAATTACATATCTTAGAACCTTAAACTAGTTTTCACCGTATGTTTTTTCAAAATTTTTAATTAACACTTGATTAAAATAATTAAATTTAGAGCCTAGTTCAAGAATAAAAGATGAGCCCTCACATTTTTAAATAATTGGATTTATGTAACACTAAAATGTTGATTAACAACAAATAACTCATCAATCTCCGATATAAGTATATTAATAATAAAAAGAAATTATTTTATTCTTTTTCAAATTTAATTTTTCCTTAAGTAGTAGGTTCATTTTTATAAAAGTGTTTGTGAAAAGTATGAAATTGATGGAGAATGAGAAAATAAATAAAAATGCTGTTTTGAAACTCAAATAATATAAAAACTATGAAAAGTGAATACATTAATCTAATTTTTTATAAAATAATTTGTAATTAAATTTAAATTTTTTTCTAAATAATTTGTACAACTATTATAACAATATCTTATGTTATTCTACACATGTATTAACTTAAATTGTGTGGGAGATCACCAATATGCATGTTTTCCCTTCAAGCTAAGGCGCAAAGTCTTTTACATAATTGTCAATTTGAAAATTAAATTTTGTACTAATCAAAACATGACTAATTTTGATTGATATCCTTCTTTTCAAAATTTCATAATTTTATATAAAATACCTTACAAAAAGATAAAGGTTGCAGGTAGAAAACTTACAATCTTACATAAGCTAGTTAAAAAATAAAAAACTCTATTTTATTGCAATTGTACATAAGTTAGTCGAAATTAAAGAAATAATTGAATTTAGGAGAAATTGGAAGTAAGGCAATAGAAAATAATTTATTCGACCCAAACTATACAACTTAGTTAAAATAATGTTATTAGTTTTTCCTTGATATATTTTCTCTTAGTGTTAATTAAACATTTGATTGAGTACAATGAAATTTAGATTGTTTATGTGATGGAGTGTGAGAATATTTTCAGAAGTCATGTAACAGTCTTGAACAAGCAATGTAAGTACAAAAAGAAAAAATAGTTAAATTTACAATTAGACAAATTGACCTATAGTACTTAAAATGAGAAAAATCATGGATCAATTATACACTAATCCACTCTTTGCCCAAATGTGATATAAAAACTAAAGCTTGGGAAATCCGCTCTCCCTCCACCTCATAGAAAAACCTTGTCTTTGTTTAATTCAATGGCTATCATGTACCTTTTTTGGTTGATGATAACCCCCCTATTTAATCTTTTCTAGCTTTTACTTTCAAGTTTAATAAATCTATGGTACCTTTTTTGGTTGATGATAACCCCCCTATTTAATCTTTTCTGGCTTTTACTTTCAAGTTTAATAAATCTATGGTTATTCAGAGTGTTAGTACCCATTAGTGGGTTTTCCCTACCCATAATGGTTAGTTAAATTGTCTAACACATGTAACAAAATTGTTTCCCCACAAATTTAGGTAATTTTTATTATACAAATTAGTTTTTGTGGTTAATAATACAATACTATCTTTTAGGATATTAAATAAAAAATACATAATTTAATAAAACATGTTTAGTCGTATATATTAATATAAATTACCTAATTTAACAATACATTTAGTTTACATAATTAAGAATGAAATATAAATCCTAACAAAGAAAAGTGAAATATTATTAAATTTTAATTTTGACTACATGAATGAAGTAAACAATTAATATTTTTAATTTGAAAGTATTGAATTATAATTTCTTAAAACGGATTGAATTATGAATTTCATAATGAACTGAACATATAAAATTGAAACACATTACAAAAGTCTACCCCGAAAAGCAACTATCTTAGTGGACAAAGTCCGAACCTACAAACTAGGAACATCTTGACCTGTGCCTTTGTAGCACACCATAGACAAACAATTTTTGGGTAATAATCTCCTCACTATAATTCTATGCAAAATAAACGTATGATTGAAAAATATAAGACATAATAGTCCAATCCTATGTCTCGTAACAAACATGGGATTAAATTTTAATAAAATTAATAATTTAAACGATTATAATCTATAGCACTTTAATTGATAGAATTATTTATCTCTGCACAATCATCATAGGATTATGAACCCTTCAAACAAACATGACCATTACGAATATATTTGCAATTTGATCCTCAGTTGTAACATGTAACATTTCCACTTCTTTCTTGCTGATTTTTTCCCCTAAAAAATGGTAACGCGTTTCTAAATCCTTGGTTCTTGCGTGAAATATCGGATTTCTGGCTAAACATATTGCCACTTGTTTGTGACATTACACAAGCCAAGTGCGCCCCACTCAGCTTCTGTTGTTCATAAGGACACTGTTGGATGTCTTTTGCGGCACCAAAGAATTGCTCCACACCCAAATATGGAGTTGCGTTAACATATATCAAATTCTCCGTAAGCTTACAAATAAGGTTGCTTTGGATTAAGCATGTATCTACTAATCACCCCAACTACACACATATGAGAGGTCAGGCCTCGTTAAAGTAAGATAGATTGAACTACCCACCAATAGTGGGTACATTGTAACATCCTTCCAATCAAACCTGATTCATGTCCATAAAATTTTGCATTTGTTGAATATATATGAATGAAAAACAGGAAAACACACTTTGAGCTTTGAACTCTGCTTTTGTATTAATGAAACTGCTGAAAGTTAAAGATATAGACTCGATACTAGAACATTAAAATAAAAAGACACCTACAGATACTACAACTACCAGGCTAAGTGTATGCTACAAAATAGCACCACCTTTCCTATTATTTCTCCTGCAAAGTCGTACTGCTACTAAAACGCTAACAGCCTACTGACTTATTCAAACAAAAACACACGTAAATAACCCACGTTTAGAGTAATTCCAACATAACTCCCCCTTAATCTAAACTAGGCCTGCAGATTCCTAACTCCTAGAAGAGCTCTCATTTTCTCGAACTTAGCAACGTGCAACGCCTTCGTCAAAATGTCTGCTCGCTGTTCCTCAGATGCCACATGCTTAATGACTATTGACCCTTGCTCCACGCACTCTCTGATGAAATGAAATCGCACATCAATGTGCTTACTTCGACCATGAAAAACAGGGTTCTTGGTTAAGTCTATTGCAGACCTATTGTCAATATACAAGATAACTGGTCCAAGCTGAACATCAACTATTTGGCTCAAAACTTTATGCAACCAAATACCCTGACAAGCTGCAGCTGTTGCAGCCATAAATTCTTCTTCGCAAGTTGACAAAGCTACGCACCTCTGTTTCTGTGAAACCCATGTGATTAAACTTTCGTTCAAATAGAAAGCCATTCCTCCCATAGATTTTCTATCGTCAATGTTTCCAGCAAGATCACTATCTGAAAACCCTATCAACAAATAATCCCCTTTGCCTTTACTGTAAACTAACCCATAGCCCAAATTTCCCTTCACGTACCTGAGTACTCTCTTCGCTGCATTAAGATGTAGTAATGTTGGCTTCTCCATGAAGCGGCTAATCACCCCAACTGGATATGCAATGTCGGGTCTTGTGTGCACTAGATATCTCAAACCCCCAATCAAACTTTTAAACTCAGTTGGATTCACCAGCTCGCCGTTTTCATCCTTATGCATCCGAACGCTGGGTTCCATGGGATACCGAACTGAATTTGCATTCTCCCAAACCCGCTTTCTCCAGAATTTTCTTAGCGTAGGATGATTGTTTAAGTTCAATGAACCCATTTCCTTGATGAACTTCTATCCCAATGTAGTATGATAGCTTTCCCAAGTCAGACATGTCAAACTCCTTGTTCATCTGCTCTTTGAACCTTGTAATGTTGGAAAAGCTAGTTCATGTAACTAGGAGATGATCAACGTACACACCAACAATTACAGCCTCATTCCCTTCACTCCTAATGTAGACAGCATGTTCAAACGGGCATTTTACAAACCCAAGAGCAGTCAAATACTTACTAAGTCGTGTATACCATGCTCTCGGGGCTTGACGAAGCCCTACAAGGCCTTATACAACCTGTATACCTTATGTTCTTCCCCTTCCCTTTCGAATCCTTTTGGTTGTGTTACATATACAACCTCATGGAGCTCACCATTTAAGAACGCCGACTTCACATCAAGATGATGAACCTACCATTCATTTTCTGCAGCCAATGCTAATAAGAGCCTTACTGTTTCCATCCTCGTGACCGGAGCAAATACCTCTTCATAATCGATCCCATACCTCTGAACGTAACCCTTTGCCACGAGGCGAGCTTTGTACTTTACAATATTTCAACCAATGTCCTTTTTCAGCTTGTATACCCACTTCAAATCGATGGGTTTATGTCCCTCTGGCAATTCTGTCAAAGCCCAGGTCTTATTCTTTTCTATAGCCTCAATTTCTTCCTTCATTGCTGTCTTCCACGCCTTGGACTGTATGGCATGATCGTAAGTAACTGGTTCGTCAACCCCGACCAGCATTAACTCGTCTTCTGCTTCTGTTTCTTCTGGCACGTCATAGATTTCATTTAACAACCTAAACTTCCTTGGCTGTTCGCTTTCATCACTGTTAGAGCTTGACCCTTGTGTGCCTGGTGAACTAGAATCGGCACTCCTGGACTGTGGTGTCCTGCTTCTTGCATCCCTCGACTGCGGTGTCGACTGTGGTGTCAACACCAAGTCTTCATTGTCGTTGTCTCCAGATGAAGTGTATGTCAGGATATTTTCTGCATTGGCTTCACCTGTGAGCACATATGGGAACCCTTCGACGTTCATGACAACAAATGTACCACTGTCATTTGGCTGCACCACCCCGTTTTCGTTGTCTTCATTCCAGGGCCAGCTTTTCTCCTCTTCAAATTTCTCAACCAAATGGCTTGACAGGCGGCCGCTGTTGCTGCCATAAACTCCGCTTCACAGGAGGATAGAGCCACACAGCGCTGTTTCTGTGAAACCCAAGTCACGAGGTTGTCATTCAAATAAAACACCATTCCCCCAGTACTTCTTCGATCATCCACATGCCCTGCAAGATCATTGTCAGAATAGCCACTCAGTATGTTGTTGTTACTGCTCTTTGTGTATGTCAACCCATATTCCAAAGTACCCCTGATGTATCTAAGAATCCGTTTTGCTGCCTGTAGATGCAACACAGTTGGTGTCTCCATATACCTACTAATTATTCCCACCGAGTATGCGATATCCGGCCTTGTATTGACTAATTAACGCAGACCCCCAACAATACTTTTAAAATCAGTAGCGTTCACAAGTTTTCCACCTACATCCTTAGTTATACTCTCCTTAGGATCCATGGGATATTTAGTAGGGTTGCATCCCAACATTCCAGCTTTCTCAAGAACCTTTTTTGCGTAAGCCGTCTACCTTAACTCGATATAATCTCCCCCTTGCTCCACTTCCAAACCTAGGTAATATGACAGTTTTCCTAGATCACTCATCTCAAAGCGAGTACTCATTTGATCTTTGAATTTCTGGATGAGAGACACACTCGTACCTGTTACCAACAAATCATCAACATAAACGCCTATTATTAGCATCTCATTCCCAATCTTCTTTGTGTAGACAGCATATTCATATGGACGTCGTATGAAACCCAAACCCTCTAAACATTTACTCAACTTTGCGTACCAAGCACGAGGTGCTTGACGCAAGCCATACAGTGCCTTCACAAGCCTATAAACAAGGTGTTCCTTGCCCTCCTTCACGAACCCCTCGGGCTGAGTGACGTAGACTTCTTCCTGAATCTCCCCATTCAAAAACGCAGATTTTACATCCAAATGATGCAACTCCCATGAATTCTTTGCAGCGAGAGCAAGAAGTAGTCTTATTGTCTCTAGGCGTGTCACAGGCGCGAATATCTCATAAAAATCTCTCCCCTATTGCTGGACATATCCTTTCGCTACTATGCGAGCTTTGTGTTTCAAAACTTCTCCGTTTGCATCCTTTTTTACTTTGAAAACCCATTTCAAACCGATGGCCTTTTTACCAGGGGGAAGTTCTGTTAGCCTCCAAGTATTATTCTTCTCCACTGCCTCGATCTCAACCTTCATGGCTTGTTTCCAACAATGCTCAGTTGAGGCTTTACTATAGCTGGTAGGCTCGATTGTGCCCATCAGCATAAGTACATCCTCATGCAAGTCGATTTCTTCAGTGGCATCATAGATTCCTGTCAGAGCTCTGAATTTTGTGGGTGGCTCGTTGCTTGCTTCTGCACTTGTACTCATATCGCGACTAGAGTTGCTTCCAGAGAGTGGAGTATTTGTCTCATTCTGTGACACGACATTTGTTTCCGCACTGTCCTCGCTAGCAGTTGGCTGTTCAGATAATGGGCTCTGGAAATCTGCATATGAATTACACACAGTAAACATGCCTTGTCGACTGTCCTCACCTTTCTCCAATTGGTTCCAGTTCCAATCTTTATCTTCTTCAAAGATTGTATCCCTGCTCACATGGACACTTCCACTCACTCGATCATACACTCTATATGCCTTGGTTGCTGGTTCTTTTCCGAGATTAATGACCATCTTGCTACGGTCACTTAGCTTTGTCAATTGGTTTCCTGGCAGCTTCATATGAGTTAGACATCCAAACACTCTGACATGGGCTATATCAGCCTTTCTCCCTGACCACGCCTCATATGGCGTCACACCAGATAGGGCTCTTGTAGGTAATCTGTTACGACCAAACTCAACACGCAAGTGCACGTGATCTCAAGTAATACAGATAGCAAATAAGGTTTGTTCCAACAGGGACTCGTTGTTTGTCTAGTTAATTCACTCACCAATGTATGATTATTATCCGATGCTAAAACAAATAACAAAGTGGATTTTTGTTATCCCTATAATTAATCTAAGAATTATAACTAATTATCAACTACTTGAACTGAGATTTATGTCGAATTACTTATGCGAATAAAACATGGGATTTTAACTTCATTAAACAATCCATCTACAGTCTTCAATTCTCTAGCCCTTTCATGTGATTTGTTAATACCTGATTGAACACACAAAACTGATATAAGCCAACTTTCGTTGTACCAATACCATCCTAAATAATATCCACAATTAAGATAGAAATCACTTAGTCTCCCAATTATGCTTAGTCCCTATATGTCTATAAAGATTGAAAACATAATGGTTGAAGTACAAGCATTCAATTGATCACATAGTCGTCATAAAACGGTTAGAGTTACGACACTAATTACGAATGATATTCTTACGCATAAACCTATGCTAGCATGGCAAGTTCTAAACTCTTAAATCCACTTTCGCTTCAATAAGAATTAACACACAATTACAGGAGTTAGCTACTCTCCTATAACGAATTAAAATAACCATGATAGGATATCGTATCAATCACACTATAGGCATCGAGAAAATTCAACAAATAAACTTCATGAATAAATCCGCTAAAACCCCATGACAACGAGTTAGTTCATAATCAAACTAATCGTCACCATGGGTTCTAATGTAAACATGATGAAAGAAAACGAATTATATTGAATAAATATCAAGGTTCTAAAGAATACACCCAAACCAAGCATCCACAAGATAGAAAGAATACAAGAATAAATTGAAACTATCTTCTTTATTCTTCTTCGTGCTTTAAAACTCCTTATATAATATGCGGTATATGACTCCTTATATAATATGCGGTATATGACTCCTTATATAATATGCGGTATATGACTCTCTCGTCTCTAGGGTTTTCTTCTCTTTTTATATGCCTCCAGGTGCAACAAGTCGTACTGAATTGAAATTTGACTTCAACTTGAAAAGTCAGCAAATCGGGTCAAAACAGGAATTTTCGTCAGACAGACCGGCGCTGCCGCGCCACAAATACAAAGGAGAGCGGCGCTGCCGCGCCAGAGATTTTCTGTACTGTTTTCCAGCGGCGCTGCCGCGCCATAGACGAGCTTAAACACGGCGCTGCCGCGCCGTACCTTCTGTCCAGGAAAACGACTTTTTCCATTTTCTTCGTTTTAGCTCCAAATTGCATTCCAATTGCTCCGCTTCATTCCTAGTACACCTGTGATAGATATTCCTGCACAATACCCTTAAAAGAGATCAAAAATACCACAACTCGAGTATAAACATTCGTTTTAAGCCATACAGACACGTTCTAAGTGAATAAAATACCCACTTATCACACCCCCAAACTTAACCCGATGCTCGACCTCGAGCATAAACAAACAATTTATTACAACTAACTAATACCACTTCCGTAGGTGATCACGGTTGCATTTGGCATATGCAACAAGCCCTTTAAACCCCTAGGCAGCCCTAGTGGACGAGTAAGGTCTCGTGAGGGCCTATAGCGAATGTACCCACAAAATCCATCTACTCATGCAACTAACAAATGCAACTATCTACATGTATGCAACTATATGGAAATGCAAGGACCCCCTTAGACTAACCAAAACCATTCATTAGGCAAACATCTCAAATCATGCAATAACTTCCAAACAGAGCTCGACTAAATTCCCGTATACTAACAATACATGCATAGGAACGTGGTGTGTGATACTCATCAGATATACTCCAATCACTAGATCAAAAATCATACCAATTCTTAGTCAAGGCAATCACAAGTTTATAAAGAGAATGAACGGTACACACTTCATAACTTCGAGACACCTCCATCATCATTCAGGTTAACCAGGAATTCATGCTTTATTACTACGACACAGACTACTATATACAATACACATGCTTATTTAACCGTGCAATGAGTGAGACCCCAAAAGGCTTATACAATAATACCCATGTAACGAGCGTTAGGTTAGCGGATCCCAGACCACAAAGGACCTTAGGTCACTAGGCACATTGCCCCCATTGAACTTAATTGCTCGAGTATTAAAGAGCTCACTCGTGGTTAATTTTGCATTTAACTTACAAGACTCTTTTTTTTTTTTTCTTTTTCCTTTTTTTTTTCTTTTTTTTTTTTTTTTTTTTTCATATATACAATCTGGAATGAGAATTCTCAATTCCAACCCTAGACTACTCATATAAATATGAGCCGGCTACTAGCCATTTGACGCCTAGCCATAAACAACAAAACAACTAGCATGAAAATCCTGTTTCCCCCAAACTTATACTTTAGTGCTCTTACGTTATCAGGGGAATAAAGAACATTTTAAATATAACCAGGTAATTAAACCTCAAAAAATCCAAACAAGCATGACCCCCAATCTAGCCCAAAAGCAAACAATGAGTTGTGTAAATGTTTTTGTCCCCATAACAGGCATGTCAATTTCATAGAAACTATAAATCAACCCTCTATTCATGATTACCACACTCAAATCAACATCTACCTGCCAAACAGAAATAGGTCGTCCTAAGGGATCATGAAAATGCATGCCATGCTCATGCAACTATATGAACATAAATATCACAATACACAGAATGTCCTAAATGCTCTAACTAACATGAAATTAACTAACATGCACAAATGCTCCTAACATGCAATATACCTATTATACAAATGCACCTTTCATCCCCACCCCCAAACTTAAAATTTTCAATGCCCACATTGAAGGTAAGAATAAAGAGATAGTAGAAACATACCTAACACATGGGTTGCCTCCCACGAAGCGCTCTTTTTAAGTCATTAGCTTGACATAGCCCCATCTCCTTACGTTGGGCAAATTAGAACCGCGGTCTCAACTTCGCGATTCAACTTCTCTCCAAAATATGGCTTTAACCGCTGACCATTGACCTTGAACGACTGGTCCAATGACTTGTCAAAAATCTCCACTGCTCCATGCTGAAAAACTGTTTTAACTGTGAATGGACCTGACCAACGTGACTTCAACTTTCCAGGAAATAACCGAAGTCGAGAATTGAACAACAACACCAATTGCCCGGGCACAAATGTCTTAAGAACCAACCGACGATCATGCCACCTTTTGACTTTCTCTTTATATAGCTTGTTGTTCTCATAAGCTTGCAAACGAAACTCGTCCATTTCATTCAACTGAACCATACGCTTCTCACCTGCTGCTGTAAGATCAAAATTCAGCTTCTTCAACGCCCAATAAGCCTTGTGTTCTAACTCAGCTGGAAGATGACATGCTTTTCCATACACAAGCTGAAATGGTGACATTCCCAAAGGTGTTTTATAGGCCGTCCGATAAGCCCACACTGCTTCATCAAGCTTCAAAGCCCAATCCTTCCTAGAAGGACTTACCACCTTCTCAAGAATCCGTTTAATTTCACGATTAGACACTTCAGCTTGCCCATTGGTTTGAGGATGATAAGCTGTAGCAACTCGATGTTTGATATTGTAGCGTGCCATAAGAGATGTAAACTTCCGATTGCAAAAGTGCGTACCTTCATCACTGATGATAACCCGTGGAGTGCCAAACCGAGTAAATATATTCTTGTGAAGGAAATTGAGCACCGCCTTAGCATCATTCGTTGGAAGTGCCTTTACCTCCACCCACTTAGACACATCCACAGCTAACAGAATATACTGATTACCACATGACGGAATGAACGGTCCCATGATGTCGATTCCCCACACGTCAAAGATCTCTACCTCCAACATGACATTAAGAGGCATCTCGTCCCTACGAGAAATATTACCAACTCGTTGACATCGATCACATCTCAACACAAACTGATGAGCATCCTTGAATAGAGTCGGCCAATAGAACCCTGCTTGAAGAATACGTGTGGCTGTCTTTTCACCCGCATAATGGCCTCCATAAACTGTAGCATGAAAATCACTAAGAATAGCCTCGGTCTCACTGTAAGGAACACAACGCCTAATAATCTGATCAACTCCTTGCTTGAACAAAAACGGCTCATCCCAAATATACTGCTTGACATCATGTAAGAATTTCTTCTTTTGAGCATAAGAGAGCTCAGGTGGTATGATGTTACTTACTAGATAATTCACAATGTCGGCATACCATGGTTCAACATCTTTCACACTGAATAGTTGCTCATCCGGAAAAAACTCATTAATAACCGTATTGTCTTTAGGTGACTTCCCATGATCCTCCAATCTAGAGAGATGGTCAGCTACCTGATTCTCCGTCCCCTTTCTGTCCTTGATCTCCACGTCAAATTCTTGCAACAGAAGAACCCAACGAATCAATCTTGGCTTAGCATCTTTCTTCGCCAGGAGATAGCGAATAGCAGCATGATCCGTATAAACTGTCACCTTAGTACCAAGCAGATACGAGCGAAACTTTTCAAACCCGTAGACAATAGCAAGTAGTTCCTTCTCAGTGGTGGTGTAATTCATCTGAGCATCATTAAGAGTTTTGCTTGCATAATAAATAACATGAAACACCTTTTCTTTCCCTTGGCCTAGAACGGCCCCAAGCGCAAAATCACTAGCATCGCACATCAAGGCAAATGGTTGGTTCCAATCAGGAGCTGTAATAACTGGAGCAGAAATTAATTTCTTCTTCAAGATCTCGAATGCCTGTAAACAAGACTCATCAAACTTGAACGGAACATCTTTTTCCAAGAGATTGCAAAGTGGCTTAGAAATTTTTGAGAAATCCTTTATGAACCGCCTGTAGAACCCTGCATGACCAAGAAAGCTGCGAATACCCTTGACTGAAACAGGGGCAGGAAGGTTCTCAATAGTCGCCACCTTTGCCTTGTCAACTTCCAAACCTTTGCACGAAACCTTGTGTCCCAGAATGACACCTTCTTGTACCATGAAATGGCACTTTTCCCAATTAAGCACAAGATTTGTCTCCACACAACGCTTTAGAACCAAACTCAAGTTTTCCAAGCACTCATCAAAAGAATCCCCAAAGACTGAGAAATCGTCCATGAATACTTCCACATTAATTCCAATCATGTCAGAAAAAATGGCCATCATGCATCTCTGAAAAGTAGCTGGTGCTCCACACAACCCGAAAGAAACACGTCTGAATGCAAATGTACCAAATGGACAAGTGAATGTAGTCTTCTCTTGATCCTCGGGTGCTATGCAAATCTGATTGTAACCAGAATACCCATCAAGCAAGCAGTAGAACTGATGTCCAGCCAGTCTGTCGAGCATCTGATCAATGAACGGAAGTGGAAAGTGATCCTTCCGAGTGGCCTTGTTCAACTTTCTATAATCCATGCAAATCCTCCAACCAGTAACTGTTCGCGTAGGGATGAGCTCGTTCTTTTCATTAGTCACCACTGTCATGCCTCCCTTCTTAGGCACACATTGCACCGGACTCACCCAAGAACTATCAGAGATCGGATAGATAATGCCTGCATCAAGCCATTTAAGAATTTCCTTCTTCACAACTTCCTTCATAACAGGATTCAGTCTCCTTTGATTATCAACTGTAGGTTTAGCTCCCTCTTCCAAAGGAATTTTGTGCATGCAGTAAGAAGGACTAATACCCTTGATGTCTGCTATAGTCCACCCAATAGCTGATTTGAAATCCCTTAACATTCGCAATAGCTTTTCCTCTTCCATGCCTGAAAGCTTAGATGATATAATAACAGGTAAGGTAGAAGAATCACCAAGATAGGCATACCTTAGATGTTCAGGCAATGGCTTAAGTTCCAATGTAGGTGCTTCCTCGATAGATGGCTTAAGTCTAACATGAGACTTCTTCAGCTCTGACAACCCCAAAGATTCAAACGGCATCTCAAACTTCTTCCATGGAGATGCATTAAGATATTGCAAGTGTTCTCCATCATCTTCGTTCTCAATCTCCAAGTCATTAGCAAGAACTCTTTCCAACACATCAGTTTTGATCAAGTGTTGAGTTGCGGAGTTAACTACCTTGTCCACCATATCAATTTTAAAACACACTTCTTCGTCAGTTGGAAGCTTCATTGCATTGAAAACATTAAAGGTGACATTTTGATCGTGCACCCTCATAGTGAGTTCTCCCTTTTGGACATCAATAAGAGTCCGACCTGTAGCCAAGAATGGTCGTCCCAAGATGATAGGGATCTTCTTGTCTTCCTCAAAGTCGAGAATAACAAAGTCGGCTGGAAATATAAGCTTGTCGACCTTCACCAAAACATCCTCAACTATTCCTCGAGGATAAGTAACTGAACGGTCCGCAAGTTGCAGAGTCATGGAAGTTGGCTTTGGTTCTGGAAGACCAAGTTGCATGAAAACTGATAAGGGGATGAGATTAATACTTGCACCCAAATCACACAAGCATTTGCTGAATGAGAGATCTCCAATAGTACATGGAATGGTAAAGCTTCCAGGGTCCTTCAACTTAGGTGGCAACTTTTTCTGCAAGATGGCACTACATTCTTCCGTCAATGCCACTGTCTCTAGCTCCTCAAGTTTCAATTTCTTCGAAAGAATGCCCTTCATAAACTTCGCATAGCTCGGCATTTGCTCAAGAGCCTCTGCAAATGGTATGTTAATCTGAAGCTTCTTGAAGACATCCAAGAACTTTGCCTTTGAACTCTTTTTGGGAATGGAGGAGGTGGAAACACCTTTTCTTCTACTACTTCCTGAGAATTATCACTCTTCCCAGTTACATGAGTCGAGAGAGTAGCATTAGGTACCAAATCAGGAACAGAATCGACCCCAGCGTCAAAAGTATTTTTTTCTTCCAGAAGGGCCGGCGCTGCCGCGCCGTTTTTGTACTAGGCATCGGCGCTGCCGCGCCGTACTAACTGATCAGAATTTTCAGTTTTTTCCTCGGCTGACTTTTCTTCGTTCTGGCCTTGCAGGATCTTCCCCGATCGTAAGGTTACTGCCTGGACCTGTTCCTTGTGATCTTTCTTGCCTGGATTCATCTCAGTGTCACTCGGAAGCGTTCCTGGTTGACGGTTCAACAATGCATTGGCTAGTTGCCCAATCTGATTCTCTAAAGTTTTCAATGACACCGCCTGACTCTTATACATCATTCGCAGCTCTTCCAGTTCAGACTTCTCAGACTGATTCAAAGAATTTCCTTGAGATGGTTGAAATCCAGGTGGATTGAATGTTTGCCTTGGAGCATAAGGTGGTGGTTGATAGTTCTGATTATATGGCCTTGCATTGAACTGCTGATTTTGTGGTTGCTG
Organism: Heracleum sosnowskyi; assembly: GCA_030848705.1. NCBI lineage: Eukaryota > Viridiplantae > Streptophyta > Magnoliopsida > Apiales > Apiaceae > Heracleum > Heracleum sosnowskyi. The sequence goes on from CM061237.1 coordinate 21,337,389, forward strand.
AACACCACCCTGATTGTTGCTCCAACTGAAATTAGGATGATTCCGATTGTTGGGATGATACACATTAGGTGCTGGTTGCTGATTTCTCTGAAAATTACTAACAAACTGTGTTGATTCAGCTGAGATAGCACACAGATTCGTGTCATGAGCCCCTGCACACAATTCACACACCATAGCAACCTGGTTAGTCCCATGATTAGAAAGGGAATCTACCTTCATTGTCAACGCTTTGAGTTGAGCAGCAATAGCAGTAGCTGCATCCAAGTCAAGAATTCCAGCCACTTTAGCAGGTGGCAAGCGTTGAATAGGATTCTGAAACTCATTGGCGGCCATCATCTCGATAAGATTATAGGCATCTTCATAGCTTTTTGCCCACAGTGCTCCTCCAGAAGCTGCATCAAGCATGGGCCTTGACTGAGCTCCCAATCCGTTGTAGAAATTGCTGATTACCATCCAATCCGGCAACCCATGATGAGGACAACGTGCCAATATCTCCTTGTACCTTTCCCAAGCTTCCCCCAAAGATTCCTGGGGTTGCTGAGCAAACTGAGAAATAGAATTTCTATAAGCTGCTGTCTTCGCCATGGAGAAATATTTCGTCAAGAACTTTTGAGCACAGTCTGCCCATGTTGTAATAGAACCTGATGGCATGGAATGTAACCAACTCTTGGCTTTATCCCTAAGAGAGAAGGGAAATAGCCTCAATCTGATTGCGTCATCTGTAACTCCATTGAATTTGAAGGTATCACAGATCTCAAGAAAGTCCCTAATATGAGCATTGGGATCTTCAGCAGGACTACCCCCAAACTGAACCGTATTCTGAATCATCTGAATGATGTTTGGCTTAAGCTCGAAATTATTTGCCCCAATAGCTGGGCGAACAATGCTGGTATGAATGTCCTCCACTTTTGGCTGAGAAAATTCACTCAAAGCCTTCGCTGGTTGTGCTTCATCTGCCATATCTTCTTTTGATTCACGATTGTTTTCTACACTGATGCTCTCAAAGTCAAGTTTCCTTCGTGCTAGTTCTTCTCTTCTTGCTAATTCTTCGCTACGTGCTCGAGCTCGTGTACGCATACACTCTCAATAAGTACCTGAAATTCACCAACTAGAAATTTGGTGAGAAACGTCCTAGTCACCGAACTTTAATGACCACTGATGGTAAATACTGAAACTAAACAAATAAAACCGAAATCCCTGGCAGCGGTGCCAAAAACTTGTTACGACCAAACTCAACACGCAAGTGCACGTGATCTCAAGTAATACAGATAGCAAATAAGGTTCGTTCCAACAGGGACTCGTTGTTTGTCTAGTTAATTCACTCACCAATGTATGATTATTATCCGATGCTAAAACAAATAACAAAGTGGATTTTTGTTATCCCTATAATTAATCTAAGAATTATAACTAATTATCAACTACTTGAACTGAGATTTATGTCGAATTACTTATGCGAATAAAACATGGGATTTTAACTTCATTAAACAATCCATCTACAGTCTTCAATTCTCTAGCCCTTTCATGTGATTTGTTAATACCTGATCGAACACACAAAACTGATATAAGCCAACTTTCGTTGTACCAATACCATCCTAAATAATATCCACAATTAAGATAGAAATCACTTAGTCTCCCAATTATGCTTAGTCCCTATATGTCTATAAAGATTGAAAACATAATGGTTGAAGTACAAGCATTCAATTGATCACATAGTCGTCATAAAACGGTTAGAGTTACGACACTAATTACGAATGATATTCTCACGCATAAACCTATGCTAGCATGGCAAGTTCTAAACTCTTAAATCCACTTTCGCTTCAATAAGAATTAACACACAATTACAGGAGTTAGCTACTCTCCTATAACGAATTAAAACAACCATGATAGGATATCGCATCAATCACACTATAGGCATCGAGAAAATTCAACAAATAAACTTCATGAATAAATCCGCTAAAACCCCATGACAACGAGTTAGTTCATAATCAAACTAATCGTCACCATGGGTTCTAATGTAAACATGATGAAAGAAAACGAATTATATTGAATAAATATCAAGGTTCTAAAGAATACACCCAAACCAAGCATCCACAAGATAGAAAGAATACAAGAATAAATTGAAACTATCTTCTTTCTTCTTCTTCGTGCTTTAAAACTCCTTATATAATATGCGGTATATGACTCCTTATATAATATGCGGTATATGACTCCTTATATAATATGCGGTATATGACTCTCTCGTCTCTAGGGTTTTCTTCTCTTTTTATATGCCTCCAGGTGCAACAAGTCGTACTGAATTGAAATTTGACTTCAACTTGAAAAGTCAGCAAATCGGGTCAAAACAGGAATTTTCGTCAGACAGACCGGCGCTGCCGCGCCACAAATACAAAGGAGAGCGGCGCTGCCGCGCCAGAGATTTTCTGTACTGTTTTCCAGCGGCACTGCCGCGCCATAGACGAGCTTAAACACGGCGCTGCCGCGCCGTACCTTCTGTCCAGGAAAACGACTTTTTCCATTTTCTTCGTTTTAGCTCCAAATTGCATTCCGATTGCTCCGCTTCATTCCTAGTACACCTGTGATAGATATTCCTGCACAATACCCTTAAAAGAGATCAAAAATACCACAACTCGAGTATAAACATTCGTTTTAAGCCATACGGACACGTTCTAAGTGAATAAAATACCCACTTATCATAATCGATTAAGTATATAGATTGAATGTCTGATTGCTTCAGCCCATAGAAAGGATGGCATGTTTTTATCCTTCAAAAAACTCTGCGTCATCTCTACTACGGTTCGATTTCTCCTCTCCACCACGCCGTTTTGTTGTGGCGAGTACGGGGCTGTGAGTTGTCTGTATATCCCTGCCTCATCACAATAATTATTAAATAATTTTGAAGTAAACTCACCTCCTCTATCTGTCCGGAGAGTTTTGATTCTGCCATTTGTCTCTTTCTCGACTTTCGCCCTGAAATTCTTGAACGCCTCAAAAGCTTCGTCTTTGCTCTTCAAAAAATATACCCACATAACTCGGGTATAATCGTCCACAAGCAGTAGAAAGTACTTGTTCCCAGCCTTAGTTGGAGGGAAGATAGGCCCACATAGGTCACCGTGGACAATCTCCAAGGCCTCCTTAGCGTTGTAAGTTGCCTGTCCTGGAAACGAGTTCCGTGTCTGTTTTGACCTGAGACACCCGTTACATACTTCGCTTTCTGACTCTATTGCTGGCATCCCGAGCACCATTTTTCCAGTTGTCATTAAATTCATGGCCTTAAAATTCACGTGCCCAAGTCGGGCGTGCCAGAGCCAAGAGTTTTCGCTGGTTTTTGACAATAAGCAATTTGCATCTTCACTATTAATAAGAATTTTATTGAGACGATTTGGTGAGCATTTTACCTTCATAATTAATCTCCCTCCTTCTTCATGAACCCAAAGATACTCTCCTTTCAGCAAGACCTTATTACCCTCCTCTTCTAACTGCCCAAGAGAAATAATATTGCTACACAACGAGGGTATGTAATATACCTTTTTCAAGATTCTGTCTTCTCCATTTTTGCATTTCGGCAGTATTGTTCCTCTCCCCTCGATGTGCACTACGGAACCATCGCCAAATCTAACCTGTCCCTTTTTGCTTTTGTCCATCTCTCTGAACTTTGATAGTTGACCTGTCATGTGGTTGCTGAAGGATTTTACGGATGAGCGGAAGCGTGATATAACATTTTTTATTCCGTAAAAACCATGTATCGCACATATAGAAAAAACATATAAAATGAAAGAGCGGAGGAATCGTAATCTTACCTTGAAAAATCGAAGCTTTGAATCGAGATGATCGTTAGCAGTAGCTTCTCAGAGTGTGAAGCCCTCTACCGGTATCCACCAAGAATAATTCTTCGATGAAGCTTTTTATAAAACTTGAAGCTTTATAAAAATGGAGGTTTTCCTTTTTCTTTTGAGAGAGAGAGAGAGATGAAGAAGAAGGAGAGGCAACTAGGTTTTTCACAAAAACAAAAGTGTTTCTAACTCATCTCATCTCATCCTTTATATAGGGCTCAAGTAGGGTTAGTATATTTAATATATCAATATATATTAATATATAAATCCCTCACTTTCTCTCTTATAAAATGTTTAAATAATAATTAAAACTATTTTAATCATTATTATTATTCTCTCTCAAAATACCTTCATCAATAAATTAATCTTTTTATGGTGTGACCCTGTAGGTTCAATATTAAGCCGGTAGTAGAAATAAATAATAATAAACTTTTTATTTATTATTTATATGAATTCTAAAATTCATTAAATATAATTAACTGATTAATTATATTTATTCTACATCGTGAGTGATGCTTCTCAACATATCGCGACTATCCGGATAATATGAATTCACTGCTTAGAATACCAAGAACCTGTCAGTGACTAGTTACAGTACAATCAATTCCTTCTACCCTACAATATCCCGATTAAATACAAGGCACGAAACTCGTGTCAAGCCTATCAGATTTAATCATATGATTTCTTATTCATAATGCAAAGTTCATATTAATGCAAATTAGAAACTCCTTTCTAATTTCATTCACTCTGGCCAGAGATTCCAGAACTCGCATACTAAGAATAACATAGGATATTCACTTCCTATACTGGAAGGGGTAGATCCTCTATTGACGTTAACTATCTCCATACACAAATCCCTATGCCCAGAATAGACCTAATGGATGTCCTTGAGACTAAGGACTAAACCAAAGCACAGTTCATTATATACAAGATAACTTTAACGATCTCAAGTCTAAGGACACTTGTACAACTATCACTCAGTGAACAACTATCGACACGTGAGTAAACTCCATTAGCTATTCAACTTATCGAGTCATGTTCAGTGAACTTATTCCCTAACAAGCACCTACATACTAGCTATAGTGTCACCACACAAATGCCTATGAGAACAGACATCCTCCTGAAGGGAGCAAGCATAGTATGTACCAATCTTTGCGGATTCACCAACTTCCGATTAGTTATCCTATGATCAGGAACTGTTTAAGTCTAGAGTTATCATCTTCTAGATCTCACTATTATAATCTCATTATAATTCTAGAAGCTTTACTCTAAACTATGGAACATCTTATTTAAAAACACTTTAAATAGATAAAGCCCGTAATAAAAACAAAACAAGTCTTTTATTTATATTAATGAAATCAAATAAGAGTACAAGAAAGCTCTTCCTAAACCATCATACATGATTGGATTTTAGGACAAACTCTTTCAGTTGCTGGCTCCGTTGTCGAGGTACCACAGATTTGAGTCACTTCGCTTTTCTTGATTGACTTGATTTAGTTTTGGCATCACATTTCCTTCGTCTACCAACAGCACGTTTTTGGTCACTAATAATGCGGGTTCATCATCTTGCATTTGTGCCAGGTTTGCCTCCTCCTTTTGCTCTCGTTGGCCCTTTGATTTCTTACATTCTGCATAATAATGACCGTATCCAAGGCAGTTGAAACAATGCACCTTACTTTTGTCACGAACTCCACGAACAAATTCCTTACTGTTTCGACCTTTTAAATAGCCAGACCCTTCTGCTCCGCTCTTGCCACTTCACTTTAGCCATTCTTCTCTGGTGAGTAATAATTTTGTCTCGTCTCTTTCTCTTTTTGTCCATTCTTCAGCCGTTAACAGCAGCTGTCCACTACTAGTATCATTCTGACTTCCCCTGAGTCTCTCCTCGTGTGCTTTAAGTGACCCAACTGTTTCTTCTACAGTCATGGTCTCCAGATTTCCAAATTGCTCGATAGTCGAAGCAATTTGCAGAAATTTGCTAGGCACTGCTCGCAGCAGTTTTTGCACTACGTAGGCCTCCTGGATTTCTTCACCTAGAGCTCTAATGGTGGTCACCAACCCATTAAGTTTCATGCAAAAATCATCCAGAGCCTTTGTCTCTTTCATACTCAATGATTCAAACTCGGACTTGAGAGTTTGTATCCTTGCTTTCTTCACACGCTCAGCCCCCAAGAATATGGTTTTGACATCATTCCAAGCTTCCTTCGCCGTATTCTTCTCTGCTACAGATAGGAGAATGTCCTCTGGAATTCTTTGATAAATAGCAGCTAGAGCTATTTTATCCTTCTTTTCCTCGACTACCGTTTCTGTATCTGCAGTCTCCACAGCGGACCACACACCTTGTGCTTGCATATACACCTTTATTTTGATTGACCAGGCTGTGTAATTTCCCCTATTCAACATGGGATAGCTCATCCCGATCATCCCATCTTTAACCTTACCAGTCTCCATCGCAACCCTTTTGGGCACATATTTTGGCATACACTAATGTATCCTTGGCTCTGATACCAGATTGTAGATTATTATGTGATCACAAACTAGAAATCTGAGTGTTTATATGGAAACTATAATAAAAAAATAAGATACTGTCTCAGCGTACTTTATTTGATAGACAATACAGAAGATTTAAACACCTGCATACAGGTGACAATGCTAAAAAATAGGACCAGACTCTCCTACAATTAAGCTATCACCTAATGTTTATTCCCACGACTTCCTAAAAACTCTCAGCTGAATACATGACCAAGTCATATGCTGACACTTGAAGTAAATAAAGCTAAACAAATAAATAAGATAAATAAGCACACTTTTGATTAAACTAACAGAAAAGACTGTGAGAAAAGTGAGTGTGTATGTGTGTTATTTGGTTCTAAAAGTAAAAGCATTAGCAAAGAAAAGAGAAAATCAGGACTCTAGTAATGTGGTTTGTATGGTGGTACATGACTAACTTTCCCCGTGTTCCTTGTTGAAAACAAGAGCGTTGAGTGTGCCGCGATCGTCGTGAACTAACAAAATTTCAACTATAATAGAAATAATATTATTAATATAGTTGAAATGTTGTTAATTGACAACGATCATCGAACAACAGAGTCTACTTCATTCTTTCCTTTCTTCGCTATTTATCTTACCCTCAAAAGCAAATAACATAGAGACACGCCCACTTTTTTCACAATCATTTATAGACATGTACGGTAAATAAAATGAGCTTAATTTCTTTTGGTGTCATTTAATTGCATGGTTTTTTTATTTATATTCAATTAATAAAGATACGCCAAGATATTAGATGCAATTTCTTATAATTTCATTTTCCAAATCCTTTACTTATCTCCTCTATTTTCTTAATTTAAAACTCACACGAGTATTAATAAAAATAAGACACACCCTTTTGTGCACAATCCCCTAAATAAGGCAAGAATGTATATGTTGTGCAAATTAAATTGAGTGTCACCATATATCATTGAATTGAGTGTCACCAATAGAAAGTAACAACCGATTATTACAAGATTGGATATTTAGTTTTTCATCCAAAACGACTATCTCTCTATCTTAAAAACAACATCAACCAAACAAGGGTGCTTACCAATGTTGTACAGAGCGAAGTATAACAAGTACATAGTGAATTCACAACGGAAACTTAAGAATTTTCAAACTGTTTTGGCAACCAACAGGAAGTTAAAAAATTGCTCCGACGGTGGGCCATTAGGTTGAAATGATAGTTTGTTATTTCCTAAAACCTATGCCGTATATATGTGAGATTTGTGTTGAAACCTACCTAGCCTGTGGGCCCATTGTCAAATTTAAAAATAAGATTAATTTGTCATCCCTTCACTATTCTCATACACTTCATTCAATTTTTTTATTTTCAACCTCATTCCTATTAATCATAAAAAAACTTCATAAATTGTTGCACAATTCGTACAAATCAAACACAACTTAATTATTTAATTCGTACAATAAATAAATATAATCAATGAAATCTAACCTTTGTTGACAATTTCTTTTCGTCACTTGCTTAAAAGATCGAAATGGAAATTAGTGGGATCTCCTTTGATTTCTTTGTTACATATCTTTGTGTGACTCCTATTGGATTTTTCAATCGAATCGAAGCGTACATTTTGAAAAGCAATTCGTCGATAATTCTTTTAGAACCAAATCTTATATGAATCCAAGTTGGAATTTCTGATAATATTGAAAACTGAATGGAACACTTTGTCACGTTGACCGAACTCATCAACGTGATTAAAATTAATCAAATTTTCTCCATCTTGAATCGTATCTTTGTAAATTTCTTAATAAACTAAATGGACAACAATTATTACATCTATCTTATAAATTATGATATATAATTTATAGGCCAACCCTAGACACATAATAGATAAGATATCTAGGGTTCGCCAATAAAGTCAATACTATAATTTATAAGATTGAAGTTATAATTGTTGTCCATTTAGTTCAGTAAGAAATGTACAAAGATACAAGTCAAGTTGGAGAAAATTTGAATAATTCTATTCACATTAATGAGTTTCGTCAACATGACAAAGAGATCGATTCAATTTTGAATGTTATCAGATGATCCAACATGGATCCATATAGAATTTGTCCTAAAAGAATTATCGATGAAATTTCTATTCGCGATGCACGCTTCGATTCAATTGTAAAAATCAACCGGCGTCTCGCAAAGATATGCAACAAAGAAATCAATGGAGATTCCATTAATTTTGATTTTGATTTTCTAAGAAAGTGTAGTAAAACAATCGTCAACGCAGATCACGAATCAATAAATTTGGATAAAGATTTGATTTCTTTGATTATATTAATTAAATTGTTTTACATATCAACTTTTATTAAATAATTTAGTTATGTTTAATTAGAACAATTTTGTGCAATAATTTATGAAGTATTTGGATGATTGAGTAGAATGAGGTTGAAAATTGAAAACTTGTATGAATGGTATGTGAATAGTGAAGGATGATACATTAGTCTCATATGATTCCAAAATCAGAAATTTTGGATTTACCGAACCAGAAATTTTGTATTTTGATATAGGTTTGGATTAACTTTTTAAACTCAAAAAAGTTTGGATAGGGATTTCGATTTCACTTGTACAAAACTAATACCCGATTCCAAATTTTCAACCCGATCCAAACCCCGATAAAAACCCGATAGTAAATAAATTTTATAATCCGTAGATTATTATAATTTAATATGTTAGATATAAACATATAATCCATGTTTTGTAATTTAATTAGTAACATCAAATAATCAATATTTGAATTAAAACTTCTTTTCTCGATATCACATATTTATTAATACATTATACTAAAATGTATTAATAAAACATTTTATTGATTCATTCTACTCTTGTAAAAAAAATACATTTTACAGAGAGTAAGCATGTATCTGATAATAAGACTGTTCCCGTCAACATGTTAATAATAAGAAGAATGTTAGATCTAAGATTACTAGTCCTCCCAAGACTATAGTGGATTCATTTATCCCTAAGCCTACTCAGAAATGTGTTAAGTCTGGCTATAAATGGAAACGCTCTTTTTTTAAAGAGGTTGAAGTAGTTAAAGTTAAGAATGTTGTTTTGCCTGACAAAGACGAGTTCTTTAAGTATGCCGGACCCAATCAAGTTTGGGTTTCGAGGAAGTACTAATCAATTTGATATTGCAGGGTGTGATAGAGGTAAACCATGTTGCGTGGATTCTGGACAGTGGATGTTCAAGGCATATGACAGAAGATAGAGCGCTGCTATCAAATGCGGTTGACAAAGGTGGCCCAGTGGTTACCTTTGGAGATAACAACAAAGGTTTAACTGAAAGATATGGCTGTTTGGAATCAGGAAATGTTATCATTGAAGATATATCCATTGTGGAAGGTCTGAAGCACAATCTTCTTAGCATCAGTTCTGTGATAGAGAATATGTTGTTTCTTTTGATAAAGAGAAGTGTCAGATCCTTCACAAGAAGAATGGAAAGCCTGTTCTTCAAGGAGTTAGGAAAGGGAACTTGTTCATAGCTGACTTATACTCTGGATGTAAAGATGAAGTTAATTGTTTTTATGCCAAAGCTTCGTCAGATGAAAGTTGGTACGTAAATTGGTACATAGAAGGTTGTTTAATAGATCCATAAAATCAATGGATATATGAAAAGAAGTATGTTACTCGTATTTGTTTTTAATTAAGTTGCTAATTGCTACATAAATATGTATCATGAATTGTTGTTTACAATATCCAAACCATAAGTATGTAAAAGCCAGGGGATTTCATTTTTGGGGTTGGAAGTGTCTTAAACCATAACTTTACCATAAGGATCAGCCATACAAACAAAACCATTACAAGAGCTAGTGTAAAGAAAACATACCAGTACGATATTCTGGCAGGTTGAGCCTGATTGAGTCTTTATCTTAGGCTTTTGGCCATTGTCCGGTAAATCTGAGAACAGAACGCTTCTTTTTGTGGAATTTGGCGATGTGAATTAGGACAAATTCAGGGCTTGAGATGATCTTACTCAATGATTTGCAGACAGTTTTGATGCGGTGGAGTGAAAGTATACAGACAGCCCAGAAAGAGTAGTAAAGATGAGAGATTATAGAATTAATGATCAGTTTCCCTGGCCCCAACAATTAGGTCAAAATGTAATGCAGGAACATATATAATAGATATGACTGTTATCTGGGGTACGGAGTGTCTTAAACAGGTTTTTGGGATAGAGAGTGTCTTAAACCACTTGGTCAACTGATCACTGCATAGATTTATGACATTACCATAAGCAGCAACACAAACAAGACCATTACAAAACAAGACTATTATAAAAGCAAGACCATTACAAAAGGAGTTAAAGAAATGTACCATACAATATTGTGGCAGGTACAACCGTCTTTCTCATTATAAATGTATATATCTTGGACTTTTGAGCACATTCTGGTAAACTTGAGAATAGGCCGCTGTTTTTTGGGAATCGGCCACGTGAATAGGGACAAATTCAGGGCTGGAGATGACCTTACTCCATGATTTATAAAATGTTTTGAAGGGGAGGAGTGAAAGTATGGGCAACCAAGAGAATATAGTGAAGATGAGATCTTGAGAAAGATAAAAGTTGCTGCGGCGGCCATTAGCTAGGTAGTAGGTTTCAAGAAATGATAATTTGTTATTTCATAAACCCTACATATATGTGAGATTTGTGAGCAAATTTACTGGGCTAGTGAGAGTATTGGGCCCAATGCCAACTTTAAAAATGATCCACTACAATATTGTTTTGGTGCTTTTCTAATAGAAATGTTAATTGTAGAAAACATTGTTATTGGACTAATACTTAAAGGCTAATAAACTTTACTGATATTTCATTTTTCAATTTTTTTTGACATTGATTCGTCTTACCAAACATATTTACTTTTTATTAATATAAAAAATCATGCTATAAATTTTTTTTAATTAAATAGTTTTTTAAATCGTACCAATTTTAAGATTAGTTTATTTAGTCTTTTTTGATCTTCTTAATAGTTGTTTTTCATTATATGTATATATTTGTAAATATAAAAATTACATATCTTAGAACCTTAAACTAGTTTTCACGGTATGTTTTTTCAAAATTTTCAATTAACACTTGATTAAAATAATTAAATTTAGAGCCTAGTTCAAGAATAAAAGATGAGCCCTCACATTTTTAAATAATTGGATTTATGTAACACTAAAATGTTGATTAACAACAAATAACTCATCAATCTCCGATATAAGTATATTAATAATAAAAAGAAATTATTATATTCTTTTTCAAATTTAATTTTTCCTTAAGTAGTAGGTTCATTTTTATAAAAGTGTTTGTGAAAAGTATGAAATTGATGGAGAATGAGAAAATAAATAAAAGTGTTGTTTTGAAACTCAAATAATATAAAAACTATGAAAAGTGAATACATTAATCTAAATTTTTATTAAATAATTTGTTATTAAATTTAAATTTTTTTCTAAATAATTTGTACAACTATTATAACATCTTATGTTATCCTACACATGTATTAACTTAAATTGTGTGGGAGATCACCACTATGCATGTTTTCCCTTCAAGCTAAGGCGCAAAGTCTTTTACATAATTGTCAATTTGAAAATTAAATTTGTACTAATCAAAACATGACTAATTTTGACTGATATCCTTCTTTTCAAAATTTCATAATTTTATATAAAATACCTTACAAAAAGATAAAGGTTGCAGGTACTAAACTTACAATCTTACATAAGCTAGTTAAAAAATAAAAAACTCTATTTTATTGCAATTGTACATAAGTTAGTCGAAATTAAAGAAATAATTGAATTTAGGAGAAATTGGAAGTAAGGTAATAGAAATTAATTTCTTCGACCCAAACTATACAACTTATAAGTTAAAATAATGTTATTAGTTTTTCCTTGATATATTTTCTCTTAGTGTTAATTCAACATTTGATTGAGTACAATAAAATTTAGATTGTTTATGTGATGGAGTGTGAAAATATTTTCAGAAGTCATATTTTCACAAGTCATGTAACAGTCTTGAACAAGCCATGTAAGTACAAAAAGAAAAAATAGTTAAATTTACAATTAGACAAATTGACCTATAGTACTTAAAATGAGAAAAATCATAGATCAATTATACACTAATCCACTCTTTGCCCAAATGTGATATAAAAACTAAAGCTTGGGAAAGCCGCTCTCCCTCCAACTTCATAGAAAAACCTTGTCTTTGTTTTAGTTCAATGGCTATCATCTACCTTTTTTGGTTGATTTGGTTGATGATAAGCCCCCTATTTAATCTTTTCTGGCTTTTACTTTCAAGTTTAATAAATCTCTCGTTATTGAGAGTGTTAGTACCCATTAGTGGGTTTTCCGTACCTATATTTTGGGTTTTTTTCTCTTTGTGAGAGTTTGGTTTGTTTGAGTATCCGAGATCGTAGATGTGCGGGGCTTAAAATATTGGTTCGCTGATTTGGATTTGTTTTAAATACGTTTTGACGAATTGGATATATATTTTCTTCATGACTAAAATAGATTGTTAAACTGTCTCTTCTTCAAGAAGGCTCAAGTTTCCGTGATATGAGCCATAAATGCACCACAATGATCTACTCAAGGATGGTAGCTTCGATGAAGAAATTTCTCATTTGATTAGGTGTTTCTTCAATATTGATTGTTCTTTTAATATGTCGTATAACCATTTATTAATGAATTAATTACCTATAAAACAAGTCCACTCTTTGCCACTGGCTCAACAACAATGCTATTTGAAAATTTAAAACCTGAAACCTAGGACACAAGATAACATGAGTACACTTGTTGGTGTTGTAATTTTAACATAGGTTTGTCTATCTTTCCACAAAGGTACAGTTGAGATGTGTCTTATCTATTAGTCATAGTGATTAGTTAAATTGTCTAACATATGTAACAATATTGTTTTCCCACAAATTTAAGTAATTTTTATTATACAAATTAGTTTTTGTGGTTAATAATATAGTACTATTTTTTAGGATATTAAATAAAAAGATACATAATTTAATAAAACATGTTTAGTCGTATATATTAATATAAATTACTTAATGATATGGGTTAAAAATAACCCTAAAGACATAATTAATATTTCATTAATGAAACCTAGCTGGTTCATAAATAAGGCCCATTAATAAGGCCTGAAACTCTAATTAAATATTAATTTCGTAATTAATATTTGGGCTAGAAGTACAACCTCTATTAGGAGACGTCCAATACAGGCTTGTTCTAATACAAGTGGGCTTGTTTCAATACAAGCCTGTTATGATATGGAAACAACTCCTACAAGGAAGGATCTAGAATTAATCTTTATCCACCGTCAAGAATAAGACTTATCCTTCAAGGAAGTGATAATACTTATCCACCATCAAGGATAAGATTTATCCTTCAAGGAAATCAATATTTATCCACTAGGCTTCTAAACGCCTATATAAAGGGTCTGACCCCTCATCTCAGAACTACGTTTTAGACTTCATCCTTAAATAAGGACATACAAGTCACTACATCCTTGGTGTGCCCCTGCCGCCATAGCCCCGAGGGCAACACCAAGAACTACATTTTTATCGGCTTGATTCTCTAAACACTAGAGATACGTATGCATCTTGTTAGGACCGAGTTAGTCCCCGACAACAAGAGCAACCATTAAAGCTCGAAGCTCTCTAACCCTAGCATTAAATTCACGTGATCCACCATTGACTTCTGGTGTTCAAACGGCAGGAAGTCAGCCACCACCAACTACTGGTAATCAAGAGACAAATATCCCCCTCACCACTACTCAAGGACCAGAGATCCCAATCTCAGTTGAAGGGACGAATCCCATGCAGATGGTGGTTCATGGAGCCAACCCCCAAACTCAAGAGATGACTCATCATCAACCAATCACATCCTCTTAAGTGATTTTGAATGCGCCCCGAGGCCTTCAACTTCATACTACTGATCTTCCCCAATACACGAATCAAACTTTGGGTATGCCACCTTATGGAATGCCTCCACGACCTCCCGTTGGGAGCAATGTTCACAATCCACTGTATCATGAATCATATGTGTCTCCTTATGTTCGAAGCCTAGAGCCCATTAATCAACAAACTCAGACTCAACAAGTCCCTCTGATTCGAGACTTTTCTGGTCCCTATACCGAAGATGAAGATTACTCATCTGATGATGAAAGGGACGTCTTACCCAAACAAATCGGGAACCCCAAACTACTAAAGAAAAGATTGCAGCATTTGAAGTTGAGATTGCAAGGCTTAAGAAGGTATTAGCAGAGGAAGAGGCAGCTAGAGCCAAAGGCAAATCAACCGAGAGGGTTCTTGTAATTAACTTAGATCCTACACCGAGAAAGTCTAGGAGGGCTGAAGCCCCAAAGGGTGATGCCACTGAGTTGTTGGCCTTAGGAGATCCGGATGATCCTACACCCCCTTTTACTCAGGATATCATGAAAATTCATATATCCAGAAAGTTCAAGATGCCAACCATTAAGGCCTACGATGGAACAGGAGACCTTGCTAATCATGTGAGAAACTTCTCTAACGCACTATTGTTACAACCTACCAATGATGTAGTCAAGTGTAGAGTGTTTCCACAAACCCTTGCGGGCATGGCTCAACGTTGGTATAGTCGTCTCCCTCCTAACTCTATTGGGTCTTTTAAGGAGTTGAAAAAAGTGCTCATCAACCAGTTTGTTAGTGGGAGAGTGCATGAGATGAGTTCATCATCTCTCATGGGAATTCAACAAGGCAAGAATGAATCCTTGAGGGACTACATAATTCGATTTACCAGGGAGGCTCTTAAAGTCCCGGATCTGGAAGACAAAGTGGCCATGATAGCCCTGCAACAAGGAACCACTGACGACGACTTTAAAAGGTCTTTGGCAAAGCACCCCCTGAAAGTATGTTGAAGCTACAAGACAGGGCTGGAAAGTACATTAAAGCTGAGGAGACCATGAGGAAATATGAACCAAATATTGGGGGTAATGGAAACGAAAAGAAGAGGAAGGAGACTCAAGAGTATGATGCAAGGGACAAGTACCCAGAACAACAGAGGATTCTGATCCTGCAACAAATAAGGGTAATCCCGGTCAAAGATTCACGGAGTATGCAAGATTGAATGCTCCTAGGATAGGGAGTGTCTTAAACCACGTAGTTACTGATCACTGCATAAATGTATAACATTACCGTAAGCAACAACACAAACAAGAAAATTATAAAACAAGACTATTACAAAAGCAAGACCATTACAAAAGAAGTTAAAGAAACATACCATACAATATTGTGGCAGGTACAACTGTCTTTATCATTATAAATGTATATATCTTGGACTTTTGAGCACATTCTGGTAAACTTGAGAATAGACCGCTGTTTTTTGGGAATCGGACAGGTGAATAGGGACAAATTCAGGGCTAGAGATGACTTTACTCCATGATTTATAGACTTTTTTTAAGGGATGAGTGAAAGTATGGGGAGCCAAGAGAATAATTTTTTATTTCATAAACCTAATCCCGTACATATATGTGATATTTGTGAGCAAATTTACTGGGCTGGTGAGTGTATTGGGCCCAGTGCCAACTTTAAAAATGACCCACTACAATATTGCTTTCGTGCTTTTCTAATAGAAAATGTTAATTGTAGAAAACATTGTTATTGGACTAAGACTACTAATACATAAACATAATCATACCCTGTATATCCCGCATAAAGGTGGGTCTGGGGAGGGTATGATGTACGCAGCCTTGCCCTTAATTAAACATTGAAGAGGCTGTTTCCACAAAGACCCCACGCTTATGTGTGCATATGTGTAAAACACGAAAGTATAATATAATACAATACCAAATAGTGATTGTTGTAAGTCACTTTTATTTCCCGTAAAACTGCACCTTTTAACTCTGAAACTGAATCTCGGCTCGCATAGCAATTTTGATCTAAATCCAATGCATTCCTGACCAAAAAAGACAAAGAAAACACAACCTATCTACGAAACTAAACAAGCAAGAATAAGAGGTTAGGAACGATGAGACATGAACATGAATTCCACAATATAATAACAAAAGAAGTAAGCACAAGAACAAAACTACTAAAACCACAAAATACAAAATCCACATAAGTTATTCCACCACTCTAATATGACGCCTCCAAGAGCTTCTATCTGAGACCATATCTCCCCGAAGGTTTAAAGCTTACAAATCGAATGTAAGTAAGTCTTCCCAAGTTCTTCTTGGTCTTCCTTTCCTTCTCACACCCGCCATTACTAAACCCTCCACCCTCTGCACTGGAGCTGACATCCGTCTCCTCCGAACATGACCAAACCATCGCAGTCTGCCTTCCCTTACTTTATCTGAAATACATGCAACTCGTAATTATCTCCTAAAAAAACCAACTGGCAGTCTATCTAACATTGTCCGACCACAAATCCAACGCACCATCCTCATTTCCGCTACCTCCAATCGATATTCTTGCACCTTCTTCAGCGCCCAACACTCAGACCCATACAACAAAGCTGGTCTAATTTCTAGTCTATAAAATGTACCTTTTAGTTTTAAAGGAATCTTCTTATCACACAATACTCGTGAAGCTGCCCTCCACTTTAACCAACCTGAGTTAATTCGATGAGTCACATCATCATCTATCTTCCCATCATTTTGAATAATAGAACCCAAATACTTAAAACTATCACTCGGAACTAGTAATTGGTCACCAATTCTAACATCTACCCCGACCTCAGTTGAATCATTTCTAAAATTACACCACACATATCCAGTCTTTGAACAACTAACACGCAAGCCACACATCTCCAATGTATCTCTCCATTTGTTCTAACTTCACATTTATCGCAAACTTTGTCTTATCAATTATAACTATGTCATCCGCAAAAAGCATACACCATAGTACCTCATCTTGGATTCCTCTAGTGAGCACAACCTTTATTACTACAAATAGAAATGGACTCAACGATGATCCTTGGTGCAAGCCTATCTCTATTGGAAAATATTCAGTATCCCCTACAGGGGTTCTAACACAAGTTACTACTCGAGAATACATCTCTTGTATCACCCGCACGTAAATCCATGACACTCCTTTTTCCTCCAAACTAGTCTAGATTAAATTACGCGGTACATTATCATAAGCTTTTTCCAAATCGATAAAAATCAAATTGATTTTCAGACACTTCAGCATATCCTCTTATCCTACATTCAATCACTTTCTCCTATAATTTCATAGTATGGATTAGAAGTTTAATACCACGGTAGTTACCACAATTCTGAACATCCCCCTTATTCTTATAAATTGGTACAACCATACTAAGCCTCCATTCATAAGGCATCTTAACAGTCCTAAGAATAATATTAAATAAACGTGTCAACCACCGCTCACCGTCCTCACTTAAATACCACCATACCTCAATAGGTATTTGGTCTAGACCTGTAGCTTTACCTTTACCCATTCCATGCAAGGCCCACTTAATTTCCTCTCTACTTATAAAAGGTTGTGTAATGGAACCACGATCAGATTGGTGAACTTCTTCCCACCCTAAATTCCCATCATTGATACGTCTCTCATTAAATAACCGTATGGAATAGTTATACTATCTACATCGAATATCATCATCCTTCATTAACAAATGTTCATCTTCGTCCTTTACAAACCTAACAAATCCTAAATCACGTCTTCTTCTTTCTCGAGCCTTTGCTAATTTATAAATATCATTTTCCCCCTTTTTCGTATTAAGACACTCATACATAGCCTCATATGCCTTATCCTTCGCCTCTGCAACCGCCTTTTTGGTCCTTCGCCGAGCTTCTTTATAAAACAAGTTTGTTTATCTTTAAGCAACGCATGTACCTCCTCATTCCACCACCAAGCCTCCTTTTGATCTTGAACTTTGTCTGAAGTTACACCTAACGTAATTTTAGCTACATCCCTAATTATAGAAGCCATTTGATTCCACATTTGATTTGCATCCTCCTCAAAAACGCTTCTTCGGTCTAAACCAATCCCCTCCTTAAACATTTGTACTTTTTCTCCTTTCAAGTTTTTCCATAAAATTTGCGGTGTTCCCTCCTGAATACCTGCTCCTACCCTTCTCCTCGTAAATAAATCCATTACCAACAAACGATGTTGTGTAGCGCACGCCACACCCGGATACACTTTACAATCTTTGCAGTTTTTGTTTCCTCTTCTCGTAAGTAGATAATCAATTTGTGTATGACATCCGCCACTCCAAAAAGTAATTAAATGATTAGCCCTCTTATTAAAACAAGAATTAACAATTACTAATTCATGTGCCAATGCAAATTCCAAAAGAGTACATCCACCTTCATTTCTTGTACCAAGACCAAAACCCCCATGAGTACCAAAGTAGCCATCAGACTGCTCACCAATATGACCATTAAAATCACCCCTATGTATATTAGTTTATCATTAGGTATTAAACGAACTAAATCATCTAAACAATTCCAGAAATGTCTCTTTTCCACATCACTTAAACCAATCTATGGGGCATATGCACTAACAATATTAACAATCTCTGCATTCACAACTAGTTTAATCATCATAACCGTATCATTAAATCTATTCACTTCCACCTCATTGTTCTTCATTTGCGTATTCAACATAATACCAACACCATTTCTTGTTCTCACAACCCCTGAATACCACAACTTAAATCCATTAGCCTCCTTTGTCTTATCACCCTTCGACTTAGTCTCGTGGATACACAATGCAGCCACTCTTCTTTTCTTTAACATATCTAAAAGCTTCAAAAAAAATCAGTAAGCCTTCGGACATTTAGAGTACCTATCCTAAAATTAGCACATTCCCTCGACGAAGAAGCCATTATATGTAATTATCTCTATTAAAATAAAGAACTAGCAAAGCTAACAATAATACCAAATATACCAACTAACAGCTAAATAAATACTAACAAGAAATTAAACAAGTAATGAAGACTAAAAATAATAATAATAATAAAATAAATAAATACTTAAAACTGAATACCGCGGCCTGAATGCATGTACATTACTGAGTGTGCGTGTTGGATGAAAACAGCGTGTATATAGTTGTTGCCAAGAGGTTATATGTATGAAACACAGGAACAAGTTCCTTGGCAAGGGAAAGAAAGATGATTGAAAGTAATGCACACCACCTGAAAGAGCAGTTATGCGGTTATCAGAAGTACAAGAGCAGTTATCCCTCCAAACCATCTAACCCTCAACGAAGATAACAGATGAATTTGTCAAACTACCAAAAACACTAAAATGATGGCAATAGGCAAATATGTGTAAAGGTGTGTTTGTATTGGTGTGTGTATGTGCAATGCAGTATATGTACCTACGGACTCAATGAGATGATCAGAAATAGATAAGAAATGAAAATGTATATTTAATAAACTAATAGTTCCCCTAAAGGCTAATAAACTTTATTGATATTTCATTTTTCAAATTTTTTTTTCTTTTGACAATGATTGGTCTTACCAAACATATTTAATTTTTATTCAATATGAAAAATCATGTTATAAAATTTGTTAATTAAATAGTTTTTAACAGAATCATACCAATTTTAAAATTAGTTTATTTAGCCTTTTTTGATCTTCTTAATAGTTGCTTTTCATTACATGTACATATTTGTAAATATAAAAATTACATATCTTAGCGTTAAATTTTTTTTAACATATCATAGGAACTTAAATTTTTTTATATATTTGTAAATATTTTATTATTATTATTTTTTTTTTCTCTCAATGAGAGTCGACTCCCAACCTTAGTCGTTTTAATAAAATTCACATCTATCTCCTTTTCTTCATCAATTAAGCCTTTTTCCTTCTCACAGATTCATTTTTGTCTCCCTTAATTTCTCTGATCTGATCACCATAATTCTTATTTTCCTTCAATAATCATCAGTAAGGATACCCAATGTTTTGGATGTTTTATTTGTCCAGGAGTGGTTGTTATGTTTTTGGTATTTTTGGTTGCTTGTTTTTTTGTTTTTAAGAATGATACAATTGGTGTTTCAGGATCTGGAAAGCCCTCATCTAGATTGGATTGGATGAGTGGTGGAAATCGCAAAAACTCACCTTTCATAACTGAAGATTGTTCATGCGCATCTAACTTCCAATTTCAGTTGATGCAACTGAAAATTCTGAACATTTGTGATTCTACTAGCTTGTAGGTTGGATTTCTCCACAAGCCATTCTTTTATTGTTCAATTTTTTTTTATATTTCTTTATGTTAAGCAATCCGGAAACAAAACGGCTAGTTATTTAGTTCATTTATTTATTTTTCAACCTGATTGCATAGCGGGTTGGGGATTTGTCTAGATTTCTTTTCACGTTAATGAAATTTGCTTTAAATTTGTCAAAAAAAAAAACTTGTTTTGACGGTATATTTTCTCAAAATTTTCAATTAGCACTTGATTAAAATAATTAAATTTAGAGCCCAATTCGAGAATAAAAGATGAGCCCTCATATTTTTAAATTTTGGATTTATATAACACTAAAATGTTGATTAAAAACAACAAATAGCTCATCAATCTCCTATATAAATATATTAATAATAAAAAGAAATTATTATATTCATTTTTCAAATTTTAATTTTTCTCTAAATAGTAGGTTCATTTTTATAAAATGTTTGTGAAAAGTATGAAATTGATGGAGAATGAGAAAATAAATAAAAATGTTGTTTTGAAACTCAAATAATGTAAAAGCTATGAAAAGTGAATACATTAATCTAAATTTTTATTAAATAATTTGTAATTAAATTTAAAAAAAAAATCTAAATAATTTGTACAACTATTATAACATCTTATGTTACCCTACACATGTATTTCTTATTAAAAATAACTAAATAACTTAAATTGTGGGAGATCACCAATATGCATTACTTCAAGCAAAGCAGGAAAGTCTTTTAAATAACTAATCAAAACCAGACTAATTTTGACCAAAATCCTTCTTTTCAAAATTTCATAATTTTATACAAAATACCTTATAAAAAGATAAAGGTTGCAGGTAGAAGTCTTACATAAGCTAGTAAAAAAATAAAAAACTCTATTTTATTGCAATTGTACATAAGTTAGTGGATATTAAAGAAATAATTGAATTTAGGAGAAATTAGAATTTGATTGAGTACAATGAAATCTAGATTGTGTATGTGATAGGAGTATGCACTACAAGAAAAACGCAATCAGACAACACTGATCACACAACGCTCGGTCGAAAAAGTGTTGCCCAGAATTAACTGACAACGGTTATTTTTCAACCTCGAAAAAGTATTGTCTAATCCAGGGTGATTACAACGGTTTAAAAACCATTGTCTAGAAAATTGAATTATACAACGGTATTTTTAAAATGCTATTGCGTAAGAGTGACCAATAGACAACTATTTTCAGCAGTATTGTGTGAATAAACCTATGACAATGCTACAGAAAACCGTTGTTATAATGATACAACTGTTTTTTTAGTCGTATTGTGCGAATAATCTTCAGACAATGGTGCAGCAAACCGTTGTGGGAATGAGACAAGTGTTTTTTAACATTTATTGTTTAAGAAGTCTACAAACAACGGTAGTTGTAGAGCTACCGCATGTTTATCAAGATCACTTTATTTTAATGATATTACAAAAATTTCAGAAAAAAATAAATTTATTTGGTTTGAGATCTTAACGGTCAACTACTGATTTGACTATTACTCACGTATGTTTTGTTTATACGATTTCAAAAATGTTTAAGACACTGGTTTATTTTAACAAAGTGTTGTAAGTTATAGTACTTAACAATTGTTTTGGTCGAAAAACTGTTGTATAATATACACAATGGTTTCCATTTTGATCCGTATGTTGTTGAATATTCTTTGTAACAATTGTTTATTTTGTTAAACCGTTGTATGATATACACAACGGATTTTTTTATAAAATCATTGTGTGAGTAATTACGTTACAACGCTTTTATTAGCTAAATCGTTGTCTGTATCAAAATCGCTGATTTCTCTTTTATAAATTTTATTTGTTGTCCTTAATACATAAGTGTCACAATGCAATGTTATCATAGGAATCTTGAATATTTAATATTATCACACACTTGTTGCATTCGATTCTTTGTAAACTATTTATTATTTGGTTTGAGATCTTAACGGTTAACTAGTGATTTGACTAGTAATTCTAACTAGTGTTTCGTCCCAGATTGACGTTTCAATTTTTTTAAAAATACTTATCGATGATCCAAACATATGGATATCAAGATCCATGTATTTTAATGATATTAAAAAAATTTAGAAAAAAATAAATTTATTTGGTTTGTGATTTTAACGGTCTACTTGTCATTTGACTAGTACTTCTAACTAGTGTTTCGTTCCATATTGATATTTCGATTTTTTTAAAATTATTTATTGACGATCCAACCTTATGGATATCAAGATCTATGTATTTTAATGATATTGCAAAATTTTCAAAAATAAATAAATTTATTTGGTTTGAGATCTTAATGGTCAACTACTGATTTGACTAATACTCATGTATGTTTTGTTTATTCGATTTCATGAATGTTTAAGACACTGGTTTTTTTTAACAAAGTGTTGTAAGTTATAATACTTAACAATGGTTTTGGTCAAAAAACTGTTGTATAATATACACAATGGTTTTTGTTTTTATCCGTTCGTTGTTGAATATTCTTTGTAACAATTGTTTATTTTGTTAAACCGTTGTATGATATACACAACGGATTTTTTAATAAAATCATTGTGTGAGTAATTACGTTACAACGCTTTTATTAGCTAAATCGTTGTCTGTATCAAAATCGCTGATTTCTCTTTTATAAATTTTATTTGTTGTCTTTAATACATAAGTGTCACACCCTTGATGCAATGTTATCATAGGAATCTTGAATATTTAATATTATCACACACTTGTTGCATTCGATTCTTTGTAAACTATTTATTTGGTTTGAGATCTTAACGGTTAACTAGTGATTTGACTAGTAATTCTAACTAGTGTTTCATCCCAGATTGACGTTTCAATTTTTTTAAAAATACTTATCGATGATCCAACCATATGGATATCAAGATCCATGTATTTTAATGATATTAAAAAAATTTAGAAAAAAATAAATTTATTTCGTTTGTGATTTTAACGGTCTACTTATCATTTGACTAGTACTTCTAACTAGTGTTTCGTTCCATATTGATATTTCGATTTTTTAAAAATTATTTATGGACCATCCAACCGTATGGATATCAAGATCTATGTATTTTAATGATGTTAAAAATTTTAGAAAAAAATAAATTTATTTGGTTTGAGATCTTAACGATCAACTACTGATTTGACTAGTACTTATAACTAGTGTTTCCTCCCAGATTGATATTTCGATTTTTTTAAAATATTTATCGACAATCCAACCTTATGGATATCAAGATCTATATATTTTGATGATATTACAAAAATTTCAGAAAAAAATAAATTTATTTTTGATGATCTATGTATTTTGATAATATTTCAATTTTTTAAAATACACTTGATAATAAATCATACGGATTTCAAAATTTATATATTTACAAAAACTTTTAAAATAAAAAAATTTATTTTTTTAAAAAATTTATCTTAACCCAATTTTTGTTTCGCTCTTATTCTTTAATTTTCACCTTGATCAATAATTCATTTCCCCCCTTATGAAAATTTTGTTTCCCCACCTTACCAATAATTCGTTTCCCCCCATATGGAAATTTCTTTCCCCCCTTACTCTTTCATACTCTTATCAGATACAAAACTAAGACCAAAACCTTATCGGCCAAAAACTAATCTCCTTCCTCTCTCTATCACTCTCTCTCTCCCTCCCTCTCTCTTTTTTTCTCTTGTATTCCGGATCCTCATATATATACTTCAATGACTTCTTGGACTTCCAATTTTTTCGGTTAAAGGGGCTTCTTTGATGAGGGCTTAGGTTTGGGTTTGAATAGGTTCCAAATTAAAGTTCAAATTGTTTATTTGAGTTAGGGTTGCCATTAATTTGTGTTTTTTCTCTTTATTTCAGGGCTAATTTGGGTTCTATTCGATTTGAATTAGGCGAATTTGGATTTGGGTTCAATTTGTAGAGGTATCCCTCTTTCAACACTTGGTTTTATATTTTTTATGTCTGATTTGTTTTATATTTCTGTATCCGTGTTTTGTATGTAAATGTTAATTTTTTGTAAGTTATATTTATATGTGTAAGTGTTGTATTTTTAAAAACGTAAGTGAAAAATCAAATGCATAAAGCCAAAATGAATAAAATTTTAATAACGAGTGATTTTGAGTCATACTTAGATAATTGAATTATATTGTGCCATTCTATTTGGGTTGTGTCCTTTGTAAGGTGCTAGTTTATTTGGGTTGTGTCCTCTGTAATGTAATTCTAAAGGATTTGGGTTGTGTCCCATCATTAATAGGCTGTATATATAGTTTTAGGTTTATTTCATGTCTCTGGATTTCAGTATGCACCTAACCACTTAAACTAAATCAGGATAAAAGGATAGCATCCTTGTTTTGTTGGGCAGCTTGAACATAAATGTGAAAAGAATTTTCTTTCTCTCCCATTTTTAACACTTTATGAACATTTCTGCAAACTCTGTGTTCATTAGTACCATGGCTCGGCTGTGAAATGGAATTGTGTTTTTCTGCTTTGATGTGCGATTTCTTTTTGTAAATTGTCCGCTTCGAAGAAATAGAAGAAACAGGATAATAGGAAAGGGTTCCAAATTTCTGAACAAAGACTACAGATGAATGACAATAATGCACCAGGGAAGAGTAAAAAATAATAATATTAAAGTGCAGTTTTCTTGTATAATGAAGTTTGTGAAGTAAATGGTATAAAAAAATTAGAAAATATTCAAGTGCAATTTTCTTGCATGAAGTAAACAACATCACATCTACAAACTCACTTACTTCAAACTTGTATAATAATATGTCTGATATTGGGATAAACTCTGAAAACTTTTAGTACTGGCAAATACCTATCCTTCCCAAATTATGAGGAGTTGTACTGAAGCGTATCATCACAAGGAAAACTAAAAGGCACTAAATGGCTGTGAAATATGAACGGAGACTAGGAGGTGCTGGGATGCCAATGTACATCATGTTATAGAAGCTTGAGTGATGAAGGTCTTTCTTACACGCAGGAACGTATTAAAGAGGTAATATACATTTACGAATTTCTGTTCTGTGGAATAAACAATTTTCTATTAATTGTTATTATCATATCCTTATTCTCAACAACTGCCACAGTTTTTACTATCCTGTGTAAAATATAGCAAAGGCAACTACTACTTATTAGTCTTTAGTGTTCCTACCTTGGACCTAGATTTATAAAACTTTCAACCTCTTACATAATTATATAACCACCAAAAGCTTATCATCCCCTGGCACGCACACTAGATGTAAATAGTCTTCCTGTATTCACTGTGCATTATATATGCAATCATTGTAAATTCTAGTCTTCCAAATAAAAGGCCACATAAACACCTGACAGATAATAGAGATGCAAGCAGCAGTGCATCAATGTAAAGCTGTGGTAGACTTCAAGGAGGAGACACCACTGCCTTACCCGGTAATGGAGAACGATGAATCACTATACAAATATGACAAAGAAGTTGCAGAGATATTACTTGGGAAACAGAATGTAGAGATCTTTCCTGTTACCATGGGTGGCGAGGACTTTAGCTTCTATGCTCAGAAAATGCCAGCTGCCATGTTTGTCATCGGAACAAAGAACGAGACGCTGAAATCAGACTGGTCACTTCACTCTCCTTACTTTACTATTGACGAGGAAGCTCTCCCGGTAGGATCAGCTTTACATGTTGTAGCCCTCTCTTATCTAGATGGTCATTCTGCTGATGCATATAAATTATAACATGATATAAACTAAAAGGCACTAAATGGCTGTGAAATGTGAAATAGATAATCAAGGATATACTTTCACCATGTTTTTATCTATATCTAATCTCTTTGATTTACTAAAACCTAACGATAAATTACTATTTGTAATTCTGTCTTTAAAATTATGCAGGACAACCTAAATGACATTTTCTAACTACTGGATGGAGTTTGTTTGTCAATGCAAAAAGATTTGTCGTTGGAGATTATGGTTGGTAGCATCAAGAGATGGTGCATGTAGCATTTCAACTAGTTTGAATAATTGTTAATGTAGTTCATTAATTTTAGTTTTTGTATTATTGTGATGTAGTTAGATTTATGGTCTTGAAAGTTTAAAATTTTTTCATACTTGTAAGATTGTAAGGATTGTTTGTATTATTGAAGGCTTGAATGCAATAATTGTTAGATATTCATACAACATCTTAACAAAAGAGAACCATTGTCTAACTTCTTAAACGCAATAGAACAAAATACTGTAAGTTGAGTGCAATGATCTCAGACAACAAATTTTAAACAACAAACCGTTGTCTAAAGCAACAAGCACAACAATTCTCGAACAAGAAAACCATTGTTAAAATCCAAAGCAAACAACGATTTGAGTAGGAGAACCATTGTACAACGAAATCTAAAACAAGTGTTTTTCAATTGAAAACTGTAGTCTTTTTCGGTTAACAACAACAAAACTTTAATAAAAACGTCTTGTTGGAGATGAATCTTTACAACACTTTTCTAAAAAAATGTGTTCTCCTCGTGTGCTTTAAGTGACTTCCCCTGAGTCTCTCCTCGTGTGCTTTAAGTGACCCAACTGTTTCTTCTACAGTCATGGTCTCCAGATTTCCAAATTGCTCGATAGTCGAAGCAATTTGCAGAAATTTGCTAGGCACTGCTCGCAACAGTTTTTGCACTACGTAGGCCTCCTGGATTTCTTCACCTAGAGCTCTAATGGTGGTCACCAACCCATTAAGTTTCATGCAAAAATCATCCAGAGCCTTTGTCTCTTTCATACTCAATGATTCAAACTCGGACTTGAGAGTTTGTATCCTTGCTTTCTTCACACGCTCAGCCCCCAAGAATATGGTTTTGACATCATTCCAAGCTTCCTTCGTCGTATTCTTCTCTGCTACAGATAGGAGAATGTCCTCTGGAATTCTTTGATAAATAGCAGCTAGAGCTATTTTATCCTTCTTTTCCTCGACTACCGTTTCTGTATCTGCAGTCTCCACAGCGGACCACACACCTTGTGCTTGCATATACACCTTTATTTTGATTGACCAGGCTGTGTAATTTCCCCTATTCAACATGGGATAGCTCATCCCGATCATCCCATCTTTAACCTTACCAGTCTCCATCGCAACCCTTTTGGGCACATATTTTGGCATACACTAATGTATCCTTGGCTCTGATACCAGATTGTAGATTATTATGTGATCACAAACTAGAAATCTGAGTGTTTATATGGAAACTATAATAAAAAAATAAGATACTGTCTCAGCGTACTTTATTTGATAGACAATACAGAAGATTTAAACACCTGCATACAGGTGACAATGCTAAAAAATAGGACCAGACTCTCCTACAATTAAGCTATCACCTAATGTTTATTCCCACGACTTCCTAAAAACTCTCAGCTGAATACATGACCAAGTCATATGCTGACACTTGAAGTAAATAAAGCTAAACAAATAAATAAGATAAATAAGCACACTTTTGATTAAACTAACAGAAAAGACTGTGAGAAAAGTGAGTGTGTATGTGTGTTATTTGGTTCTAAAAGTAAAAGCATTAGCAAAGAAAAGAGAAAATCGGGACTCTAGTAATGTGGTTTGTATGGTGGTACATGACTAACTTTCCCCGTGTTCCTTGTTGAAAACAAGAGCGTTGAGTGTGCCGCGATCGTCGTGAACTAACAAAATTTCAACTATAATAGAAATAATATTATTAATATAGTTGAAATGTTGTTAATTGACAACGATCATCGAACAACAGAGTCTACTTCATTCTTTCCTTTCTTCGCTATTTATCTTACCCTCAAAAGCAAATAACATAGAGACACGCCCACTTTTTTCACAATCATTTATAGACATGTACGGTAAATAAAATGAGCTTAATTTCTTTTGGTGTCATTTAATTGCATGGTTTTTTTATTTATATTCAATTAATAAAGATACGCCAAGATATTAGATGCAATTTCTTATAATTTCATTTTCCAAATCCTTTATTTATCTCCTCTATTTTCTTAATTTAAAACTCACACGAGTATTAATAAAAATAAGACACACCCTTTTGTGCACAATCCCCTAAATAAGGCAAGAATGTATATGTTGTGCAAATTAAATTGAGTGTCACCATATATCATTGAATTGAGTGTCACCAATAGAAAGTAACAACCGATTATTACAAGATTGGATATTTAGTTTTTCATCCAAAACGACTATCTCTCTATCTTAAAAACAACATCAACCAAACAAGGGTGCTTACCAATGTTGTACAGAGCGAAGTATAACAAGTACATAGTGAATTCACAACGGAAACTTAAGAATTTTCAAACTGTTTTGGCAACCAACAGGAAGTTAAAAAATTGCTCCGACGGTGGGCCATTAGGTTGAAATGATAGTTTGTTATTTCCTAAAACCTAATGCCGTATTATATACTTATGAACAATTAATAACATTATCAAACATATCAGAATCAAGACCATTGAACAAACTATTCATGGCCTTCTTATCTTTATGAACTACAATGTTGTCCTCAGGAGTCCATTCTGAAGGTAACTTTGGAATGGTGCTTGGAGCTCCTACAGGTGCTTGAGCTATTGAGGTGTTTGGCTTCATTGGTACATGAGGGCCATGTTGTGATGCCCCCAAACCCGGGGTCAGAGGATTTGGTTGTCACGCTAAAATCTCAATTTAAATAACCTGTTAATTATTAAACCAATTCAAATATAACATCTACGACCCCAACTCTACCAAGATCTTCTAGGCTATAGTGCTAGAAACAAGAATCCAAAATTTCACAAACTTTAACTTCCTTTTTCAACAATACTCTTTGCACAAATTCTATAACACTAGTATAACTTCGATAAGAAGTATACCAGGCAAACTAATCTTATACAATATAATATTTAATAGAAATCAACTTTATACAATAAACTTACACTAGATCCAAATGCTCTGCATCAACTCGTCTTCCCAACGTCATTTTGAC
This sequence comes from Heracleum sosnowskyi, assembly GCA_030848705.1. Lineage (NCBI taxonomy): Eukaryota > Viridiplantae > Streptophyta > Magnoliopsida > Apiales > Apiaceae > Heracleum > Heracleum sosnowskyi. The sequence goes on from CM061237.1 coordinate 21,366,817, forward strand.
TCTTCTTGTTCCACAGTTATACAATTAAATATTGTCAATCTACCTTACACTGGGGGGTTAAAAGGTGAAACAAGCACGTATGAGCGGAGACATCCTCTCGTTTTACTGAATTATCAAGGGTAACAAGCAAGAGTGAGCGAAAGAAGCTCAGCAAGTATATAATAAATCTTGGAAAATCTGCTCTCCCTCCTCCATCATAGAAAAACCTTGTATTTGTTTTGGTCCAGGGGCTGTCATCTACCTTTTTTTGGTTGATGATAAGCCTCCTATTTAATCTTTTCTCTGGCTTTTACTTTCAATTTTAATAAATCTCTCTCGTTACTAAGAGTTTTAGAATCCTATTAGTGCCTTTTCTCTATCCATATTTTGGTTGATGATAAGCCTCCTATATAATCTTTTCTCTTGCTTTTACATTCAATTTTAATAAATCTCTCTCGTTACTAAGAGTTTTAGAATCCTATTAGTGCCTTTTCTCTATCCATATTTTGGGTTTTTTCTGTTTGGTTTGTTTGAGTATTGGGGATCGTAGATGTGAGCGGTTTAAAATATTGGTTCGCTCATTTAAATTGTATGGGATCGTGTAGTTACAGTCAGTGTTTCAAAATTGGATATATATTTTCTTCATGACTACAATAGATTGTTAAATTGTGCTGATAGCTATATGAGCAATCATCGTAGAAGAAATTTCTGATTTGATCTACTTTATTACTTGTTTGTTCAATATTGATTGTCTTTGTAGATGATGTATAACCGTTTATTAATGAATTAATTACCTATAAAAAAAAGTCCACCCTTTGCAATTAACTCAGCAACAATGCTATTTGAAAATTTAAAACGTGAAACCTAGGACACAAGATAACAGAACACTTGTTGGTATTGTAATTTTAACATGGGTTTGTGTATCTTTCCACAAAGGTACAGGTTGAGGTGTATGTTATCTATTAGTCATAGTGGTTGGTTAAATTTTACACATGTAACAATATTGCTTCCCCACAAATTTAGGTAATTTTTATTATACAAATTAGTTTTTGTGGTTAATAATACAGTACTATTTTTTAGAATATTAAATAAAAAGATACAGAATTTAATAAAACATATTTAGTCCTAAATATTAATATAAATTACTTAATTTAACAATACATTTAGTTTACATAATTAAGAATGAAATGTAAATCCTAACAAAGGAAAGTAAAATATTATTAAATTTTAATTTTGACTACATGAATAAAGTAGAAAATTAATCTTTTTAATTCAAAAATACTGAATTACGATTTCTCAAAAAGGAGTGAATTATGAATTTTATAATGAACTGAACTTATAAAATTGGAACACATTACAAAAGTCTACACAGAAAGCAACTATCTTAGTGGGTAAAGTTCCAACCTACAAAGCCTTTGTAGCACACTAGAGACAAACATTTTTTGGATAATAATGGCTCACTATAATCCTATGCAAAGCAAACATAAAATTGAAAAATATAAGTGATAATAGTCCAATTCTATGATTATCGCTCATAACAAACAAACATGGGATAAAATTTTAATAAATTATAAAGGATTATATTAGGGTCCTAAACTTAATACTTCAAAGCAAACATGGAATAATATATAAACTTAATACTTCAAAACAAATATGGAATAATATAAATTAAAGGATTATAATCTGATATGTAGCACTTTAATTGATGGGATAATTTATCCACGCACAATAATTATAACTGGATTATAAACCCTTCAAACAAACATGGCCACTGTGAATATAATTGCAATTTGATCCTCCTCTGTAACATGTAACATTTCCACTTCTTTGTTGAGGATTTTTCCCCTAAAAAATAGTAACGCATTTTCACAATTTTCTTGATTTTCTATTTGCAAATTCTATTTTTATGTCTTGGTGTTTATTTTTTAACTAATGTAAACTTGGTAGATGACTAAATCATGGCATAAATAGTAAAGAATTAAACATATGGTATAAAAAGGTACTGCAATGCCTGATAAATGCTAGTGACACTAGCATTAGAAGCACGACATACATGAAAGCAATTATAAAAATTACATACAGCTGCATACAGTCCAGCACAGAGCTAGCAAAAGGCTATTCTAAGAACAAAATAGCACAGAGCTGCATAAATAGTACTTGGAGAAGTTTTATTATATAAATATGTTAAGATTTTAATTCAAGATTGATCAGTGTCATGAGAAAGCAAATAAGCCTTTTTCCTGGATGCAGCTTCCTTTTCTTATGTTTCAGCAGAATAATTACCGGACCTTGATTGATTCTAATCCTTGAAATTCTTATGCTTGTCATTTAAAATGAACAGTCATTAACATCTTGTAGAGGCTGTTAAGGCTCCAAGTGTCTAACCCATTCTTTCTTGGTCTTTTTATATATAATAATCCTGTAGACAAGCTTTTCACATTTCATATGTAATTTGTTCAAGCGAAAATCAAATTTCATGTAAATCTCATCTGATCCTTAACTTGACATTGACAATTGTGATGTTCTAGCAAATTTAACCATTAACAATTGCTGAGTTTTTCACATTGAAATTTTTTATATTCGTAATTGTTTGCAATACTTATTATCTTGTCCGTATTTGCCATGGATCAAATTACAGATTCACGAAACAGTTCTAGTGCATAGAGTATCCAAGGAAAAACGACCAGAGTCCAAGGGAAACCAGGTAGAGAAAGAATTTCCGGTAGTATTTGTAATTTAATTTACCTTTTTTTTTCAAGTGTAAACAAATACCCTGAAATTTTTTAAATTTCATTCTAATCAAATTCTTGATCATATGTGTTATGATTTTATTTTTGGGTGTATTGTTTGATTTTTGTTATACTTTTATGGATAGATGTATTTCTATGGAGAAGCAGATTAATAAGGATATCAATAAAACCAAAAATATAATTTTTTTTTTAAAAATAACTTTAGGCATCGGTTATTTGGAATGCGATGCAGAAAACAAATACTTTATGTGTCGGCATTTTAATGAACCGAAGCATTTGGTCAGACGAATATGCGTCGCCATTGCTGAAAACCGACGCTAATGTTAGGACTATAAGCGACGGCATTTTAGATAACCGACGCTGTTATACTTACATATGCATCAGTTAATAGCCTTTGACGTCAGTTATTTAACCGACACAGACAGACTATTAGCGTCGCCTTTTTAACTGACACAAAAGGCCTATACCTATAACATCCCCTTCATATACTATTTCCAATAACCGACGCCTTAAACCTATTTTGACCGACGCTAAAAGTCAAATCTGTACTAGTGGAATATCACCAAATGAAGATGCACAAAGATGACATCCCTAAGGTATCATTCATAACTGACTTTGGTGTATATTATTACGTCGTTATGGGCTTTGGTGTAAAAATGGTTCAGTTGATGATAAAGCCACAGTACTTCGTTTCTTCGATGACCAAAAAAGAAAACTTTTGTTGTTCTTTCTTAAGATATCACAACAAAACCAAGAGTAAATACATATGCAGAGGTACTTTTTCTATCATCAAGTGAACTTCCCCAGTCGTTAGCTATCACTGTAGCTGAGAAACTTCATATCATCAACTTTGTGATACGAGATGCCAAAATCAGGAGTACCTGCTATGTAATGAAATATCCTCTTCGCAGCTCCAAAATGATGCTCAACCGAATGAGCAACGTCAGGTCTGGGTTAGGTCCGCCAAAAAATTTAAACCACCAAAGATAGACCTATACAGCTTTGCATTTGCTGATCATGTACCATCATTTGATGACAACTTCTCATTGATATTCACAAGAGTACATGCAGTAGTGCTCCATGTCAAATGAATTTTTTTGAGAATTTCTTCTACAAATTTTTGTTGGGAGATAAATATGCCATCGAGTCCTTGTTTGACCTCAATTTATGAAACTAATGCAATAAACCCAAGTCTGACATTTCAAATTGCTTCATCATACTAGACTTAAACTCAACAACAATATATTCACAAGACCCCATGTATATCATATCGTCAATATACAAACAAACCACCAAGAATTTTGCCTTTTAATTAGATAGAGTGTAGGTTCATTATCAATCTTTGCGAAATTATTTTCCAGAAAATAAGAATGAATTTTTTGTGCCTTTCATGTGAGGCTTGCTTAAGGCCATACAATGCTTTCCACCATAACCTAAAGACTTTATTTTCAGCACCTTCAGGTTGAATAACATAAACTTCCTCTTCTAAATCTCCATTTAAAAACGTTGATTTAACATCAAATTGAAAAACAGGGCAACCAAGTTGAGCAGCTAATGCAGGAAACGTTTGTACCGTCTCAAAACAAGCTATCGGAGAAAACTTATCATCGTAATCAATACCTTGCTCACAATAGGTCAAAACATCATTATCCTCCGTATCATCATCATAATATCACGAGGAAACTGTGCTAACAGCCAAAGGAACTTCTCATTCACCTCCTCTAGTGAATCTCCAGAAAGTAATCAAGTTGATGAAATGTATCTGGATGGTTTAAATAGACATACATGGTCATCACAGAAGAGGGTACCAAGTAGACAAGAAAGGTTGCGAAAAAGTTAGTGAGGAGTAGATTTGATGGTGTCTCATTCATTGTTAATGATGGGAACGATTCAATTGATGATTTTATTGTTAGATTCAACCCGTTTAAAAAGGAGGATGGAAACAAAGACATTGTTGAGTATGTACTCATGACTTTTTATACGCTAAGAAGGCGGCTTAGCCAAGTTGAAGAAGTGAAGGAAGCACCTAATGGATCTATTAAGCGTCCTAATTTAAAAGCTGGTAATGTATTGATGAGCACAGGTGTGTGGACAACATGAGGAAAATAATTCTTCTTTTTCCGGTTTGAGATATTGTTAGTGGGGTTGCATGGTCAGTCTATGGGTGGGATTGATACATTAATTACCAAAGGTAAAAGAGAAGATCATTTGGCTGTTAGCATAGTTTCCTCGGGATATTATGATGATGATACGAAGGATAAAGATGTTTTGATCTTTAGTGAGCACAGTGGTGATTACAATGAGATGTTTTCTCTGTCGCTCCTTTTGAGACGGTACCAACTTTTCTTCCATTAGCTACTCAACTTGGTTTGGCCTTTTTTTCAACAGTCAATGTACCCTCTCCAAATTCAGATACATTAAGTTGCGAAGCTTTATTGGTACCATTACTATCTGAAAATTCCACATAAGCCATCCCTTTCAAGCGGCCCTTGCGGTCCTGGGGAATGGACACTCTTGATATATCTCCACAAGATCCAAAATAATTCTCTAGCGTACTAGGAATCTGTTCCTCACTATGACTTCTATCAAAACCTCTAACAAATACTATTTGGGCTTAATGACCTTTTAGCCCCTGAGGTTTACTCCCATATACCCATCAGCCCCTGTCTTTCAAAAGTGTACCTTTTAGCCCCCGAGGTATGAAATTTGTACAATTCGACCCTTAAACCCAGTTCCGTTAAAAAAGTCGGGTTTTAGGTGAGGGGCAAAACTGTCTTCAGGGGCTAAAAGGTACACTTTTAAAAGACAGAGGCTAAAAGGTATATGGGTTGATAATAAAACTCTGGGATGTCCCCTCTGATTGATAATGAAAAAAGGGTTGGATTAGACAGTAATTGTCTCATGATACGTTTACCGTATTGGGACGAATCAAGATTATTATTATCGATATTAAGGGACAGATACTGAAGACATGAAGTAGAACTACCAGAGGATGAGGGTATGGCTTGTATGTATTCCATTATCTCATCCATATCATAAGAACTACGTGGTATATTTACTGTTAGTTTCCGGAGACTGGTTAATTTGACCAGATCATATACCTCACACGAGCAAGTACTAAAGTTCTCCAGTGTCTCCAACTTGCTCAACCCATCAAATCTTAACTTGTTACAAATGCCGCAGCCGTCCCAACTTTCTAAGAACATTTGTTGACATCCACGGGGGAAAAAATGTATATGTATTAAAACTGTAGGGCTCTAACTTTAGAGTTTGTAGTAGCTCCAAACTTTGTATGGATGGAAAGACCAGAAAATCAGTCTTTAGACTCAGATATCGCAGGTTAACCAAGCGTCCTAATGCGGTTCCAGGATTAATATGGAAAATAAAAGTGGACACATTTGTTTCATGAAATTTAACTCCTTCCATAACAAAAACTCTTAGGAACCTGAAATGTGAAACATTCCATCCCAGTGTTTCTGAATAACCCGATGAAAACTGCCATGTTGCAAACTCGCAAGAAAAAAGTAAAAGTGATCTTAAACATCGTTTGTTGGCTTTTTTGACATGGAAAGGATTACCTTTGATACTCGTATATTCTCTTGCACCACTGTAGACTACAACTTGTCGTGTATACACCAACTCTACGGATGGATTGAAATGAAGATCATTTGCTTTTTCTAAATTAATGATCTTAGTTAGTATCTGTCAGCTAAGATTTATGGTTTCAATATGTAAGTAAATTTCGACATTTGTAACAAACTTAAGTGGCAACTTATTAAGATCTTGATGTGAAGTATAAATTGATAAAACCAGCTGAAGCTGTTTATTTTATGATACTGCAGATGGTGGTCTAACATAGAAAACTGAATGAAATAAAAAGTAAAACTCTACCTAGATGGTCTGCTTTTGGAAGAGCTTTCAAGCGGAGTAGTTCCCAACTTTGCTCTGCATCAAGAAGTTTCGGTCTGTGAAAAAAACATTTCAAGAAGTTTATATGGGAAGCAATGTCTATATTACGACTAGTAAGCATTAGTTTGCTTCCTGTAGGCTCAGTTGGGAAGGCCGCTTTTATAGAATCCCAAGCATCGTTTGTCCATATGTCATCAATAACTATCAAACATTTTTCCTGTTGCTGAATTTCTAACAGATTCTCCACCAGCTTGTCAACATCCAATTAAAGGGTCTCTTCTTTTTTCTTAGGGACAAGACTGACAAGAATCCGTTGGAGCACAGCCTTAGGTTGCCACTTCTGTGAAATTGTAACCCAAGCCAGCCCGTCAAAGTGACTCTTAATGGAGGAATGATTGTATATTTTGTTAGCAAGAGTTGTCTTTCCCAGCCCGCCCATTCCACAAATGAAAATAACTAGGTAGAAAATGGTACATAAATCTTAGTACCTGTATCCTTAATTTTTCAGCATTTCTTTGTAAAATGGATGTTTTGTTGCAGGAATTCTTAAAAATGAATTTTACAGGTTACAGCCCAGCACAGCGCGAGAAATTTTGTTACAGTAAATACAGACAATAATCTAGACAATATACCTATCAGCCCCAGTCTTTTAAAAGTGTACCTTTAGCCCCTGTCTTTTAAAAGTGTACCTTTTAGCCCCTGAAGACAGTTTTGCCCCTCAGCTAAAACCCGACTTTTTTAACTGAACTGGGTTTAAGGGTCGAAAGGTACAAATTTCATACCTCGGGGGCTAAAAGATACACTTTTGAAAGACAGGGGCTATTGGGTATATGAGAGTAAACCTCAGGGGCTAAAAGGTCATTAAGCCATACTATTTGACCCTGGGCTTTTCCTCTCTTCTGGTGTGAGTCATTGCCGTTTGCTCGTGTGTATGCAACTTCTTCTCGGGCCAAATCAAGCTTAAAACTCGACTATTTGAATCAAGGGGGTATATTGGATAATTAGAATTAATTCAAAGTTGGTATTTCACTTAATTTTGTGAATAACATGGTTGCGTTGTCCGCTTCCTCACCCACTTTACTCTATGTTTTTTTTAAAGACCTAACCTGGTTATGTTCTCATACCAAGATAGAAAATATAATGGAAAAAACAACTTCTTATTTGCATAAAAAAATGAGATATGCTAGAGGCTCCCAAAACTATTCCCAAAAATTGTTACCAAATTAGTTTAAAATAGTAAGTTTCCTAATAATAATATGGGATCCCACGTGCATTACTATGCGTCCACAAATTAAAAAAAGTCATGTGTCATCACATCATTTTGTAAATATTTTGGGAACAATTTTTGGGTGCCTAGCACTACTCTAAAAAAATAAAACGTGATAGCCTAGAATATACACGCTTTACAATATACCTAAGAGCAACTCCAACCAGGACACTGATAGGTATAGTGTCAAAACAACTCCAATGTAACACTAATAGTGATCGAAGGTCACCAAATGAGTTTTGGGTCACCAAATTTGGTGACACATTTGGTAATCCTTTGACACCAAATTTGGTGACTTTCAAAATTCCAACAATACCCCTATGTTAACAAAACAAAACCTACTAAAGTTAATTGTTTTTGTAAATTTTAACTTAAGATTTTATCAATTGAAACTTTTTTTCTTCTTAACTCTTGTTAATTCTTAAATTATTTTTTTGTATCTTTTTATTCTAATCTTTTAATTTTAATTTTTTAATTTTTTTTACTTTAAACTTTCACAATTTTTTTTTTAAAATCATGAATTATAAACAACACACTAGATTTAATTATAAAAATAAAATCATAAATTAATAATGATAAATAAGAAGTTATTTATAATATAAAAAATGAACAGAGTTAGAATATTCTATTTTATAGGTGAAAGATTCTTTTTAGTGACAAGTATAGGAGTTCATTTTATGAATGATGTGTTTTTGACACTAAAATAGTGTTACAGTGACATTATTTTGGTGTTCTTGGTTGGAGATGGTCTAAAGACCCAGAGATGTGGTCCACTTCTCCTAATAAATAAAAACTAATATAGCTAACAAATACTCCCTCTGTCCGAGTTCTTTAGATTGGGGGACGGGCTCGGCACGCATTTTAACGCTACTCTAAAATATATTTTCATAAATTATTTTAAATATTTTTTTATTCTGAATAAAAATATAATGTTTAAATTTTTATTTTGAAAAAGAAAATTTTGAAAATAAGTTATAGAATTATACTTTATAAAAGTCTTAAAATATGTGCCAAGCAATGTAAAAAAACTGTAAAGAAATGAGAGGGACGGAATGGAGTACCAAACTAAGTTAGTTATTTTCACTAACTTATTTATTTATGCTGAACGATAGGAAAGTGAAATACCAACTTTGAATTAATTCTAATTATCCAACGTCAAACTTGTCAATTTCTAATAACGAAAACAAGTGCTAAATTCTGACAAAATAAGGTGATCATAACATAAAAAAGTAGTCTCTGTTATATTTGTTAAATAGCAATCTCTAAACTAGGTTAAAACATCTACTCGAAGATATATTTATAAAATAGAGTTATAGATAAAGATTTTCTTGGCTCAACCATAAAATATAGGTTTATATATTTTTTGACTATTTTAGAAACAAAGATGAAATAGAGCATGCCAAGTATATAACGCCTAATTGACGATGAATTCCATTTATCAACAGATCCCAATGATGATTGACAAATAAAAATGAAAATGTGTTACCTGCAATCAAAAACTCTAACCTCATGTAGAAAAAAATTAGTGACATAAAATTCATTCTATTTAGATCTAGATCTGACATAAAATTAGTGGCTCTAAGTAGTTGCAGGTAAAAGAAACTGAGGCAATTAGCAAACAACAAAAACATGTATACTGTAGCGGAATCCGTTGACAAAGTACACTGACACATTTGTTTTCGTTTAAACAACAGCAAAATTGTAAGTGATTGTAACAATCTGGAAAAAATAGTAAGTTGTTTGATGGATACATAAAACTAATGGATATAATATAACTAATAAGGGATATAATATAAAAAGAAGTAGGTTATCTGTGTGTTTTTAATAAAGTTGCTAATTGCTAATGGTGTCGATTATGTTTTATGTTTTGTTAGCATTTCCAACATAATCAAATCAAAACCCTAGAGTATGTGAAATACCATCTGATTTCATTTTTGTAGAACATTACCATAATCATCAACAACACTTAACAATACCATTACAAGAGCGAATATGAAGAAACATACCATACTATATTGTGGCAGGTATATATCTTGGACATTTGACGATATTCTGATAAATCAGAGAATAGACGGTTGTGTTTTGTGGGAATCGGTGAGGTGAATAGGGACAAATTCAGTGCTTCAGATGATCTTAGTCCGTAATACACAGACTGTGTTTTGGAGCGGAGGGTGAAAGTACCGGCGGCCAAAAGAGTGCACTGAAGATGAGATCTACAAGAAGACAAAAAGTTGCTGCGGCTGCAGGCAATTAGGTCGAAATGATAGTTTATTATATCCTAAACCTAATCCCGTATATATGTGCCAGATTTGGACGGAAAGTAAGCGGGCCCAAAACAATTTAGGGCCAAATGCCAAATTTTAGAATGGCCCATAATATTTATTATATTATATTTTTTTTAAATAGAAATGTTGATTTAAGAAAACTCTGCTTCTAGACACAGACAGTAAACAGTCCCCCAGATACTAATAATATGTTCCCGGTGAAATTTTCCTAATAATCATTTTTCGAATAGATATTTTCCTTTCTGGACAATGGTGTGTGTTCATTTCTTTAGTTAGTGATTCATCCTATCAAACACATCTACTTTCTTACTTTAAATCGTGTTATTATTTTAATTAATTATGTTTTTTTGAGTCTTTCAATTTTAAAACTGAGTAAAATGTTACATGCTTAAAGGAATTTTACATTTACTAATATCTTTAAAACTAATTTTGCAAATAGTAATTTTATGTTATTGATCGAAATCGAACATGAGATCTTTGTATAGAAAAATGCATGCTATATATTTAATGATCCTCATTAATTTGATTTTAAAGATCTAGAATTGTGATGGAGAGGGATGTCAAAAAAAGGGGAAACCAAACTATAAATTGTGATGGCCAATCATATTAGGCAAATATGTCCACAGAAGATTTTTAGAATGAAAATGGGCTCTCACAATTTTAAATTTTGGATTTGTATAACAGGAAAATGTTGATTGAAAAAACAAATAGTTAATCATTCTCCTAAAGTTAATGCATTCTTTAAAATTTTCTTATTGTATTTTTATTAAATTCATATTTGTGAACATATTCTAAATAGTATGTGTGTTTCTATAACAAATTTTTTACTTTACTGAACATATAAATATTTGATGAATATGCCAAGTTAATAAAAATGCTACTCTCAAACTCAAATTATAAAAAATGCTAAGGAAAATGATGAATACATTCATAAATTTTTTTACTACTTCTATTTTATTAAATTCACATATATATGTTCAACATCCGTATTGGTTAATATGTTTCATCCTAAAATGTATTACTTAAAGCTAGTCACAAATATGAATGGAATATCATTGTCTTTTTATACATCTGTTATGGATTAAAAAACGTACTTTGTGAATTTAATGAGCTTCGAGCTTTAATGGCTGCACTCGTGTTTCCGGACTAAATTGGTCCTCACAAGATGCCTACGTATCTCAATTAATGTTGAGAATCAAGCCAAAGACGTAGTTCTGATTGTAGAATCAGGGGCCTTATATAGGCGTCTGGAGCCTAGTATTTATGGTATGTTTAGGAGTCTTAGCGAATAAGTCTCCTTTTTGATATTGGATAAGCATTGTATTGCTTGCAGGATAAGTTTTTTCCTTGTCGATAAAGGCTATGACTCATTAATTGCCTTTAATTGGGATTCTGGATCCTTCTTTGACCAATTTGCCATAATTTGGACTCTTTTTATGAGCTGTATATTTTCCATATTCATTAATTACGAAATTAATGAATAATCAGGGTTTCGGGCCTTGAATATTGGGCCGTGTTCTTGGACCAATTCGGGTCTAATTAATATGTCATTAATTACATTTTTTGGGTTATTTTTAGCCCATATCATTTGCCCCCCAATTTCTAGGAAAACTTTTCAAGCTTTCGTAGAAATTATATTGACCTTTTTCGAGATTCGGGGTCTTTTTTATCCTTTACCTAGGACTTCATTTACACTAGTGTTTCACAAATATCACCTTATTGCAAAGTGTGGAGCGACCTACACATTTACGACGATTGGTGCCTTATTCGAGGCTAATTTGACATTTATATGAAATATTCCTAATATTTAAGGAATTTTCGTGTACCCACAGGTATTTTTAACATTTATTCCTAATATTTTAGGAATTTTCGTGTACCCACGGTTATTTTTAATAATTATTCCTAATATTTTAGGAATTTTCATGTACCCACAGGTATTTTTAATAATTATTCCTAATATTTTAGGAATTTTCATGTACCCACAGGTATTTTTAATAATTATTCCTAATATTTTAGGAATTTTCATGTACCCACAGGTATTTTTAATAATTATTCCTAATATTTTAGGAATTTTCATGTACCCATAGGTATTTTTAATAATTATTCCTAATATTTTAGGAATTTTCATGTACCCACAGGTATTTTTAACATTTATTCCTAATATTTTAGGAATTTTCATGTACCCACAGGTATTTTTAACATTTATTCCTAATATTTTAGGAATTTTCGTGTACCCACAGGTATTTTTAATAATTATTCCTAATATTTTAGGAATTTTCATGTACCCACAGGTATTTTTAATAATTATTCCTAATATTTTAGGAATTTTCATGTACCCATAGGTATGTTTAATAATTATTCCTAATATTTTAGGAATTTTCGTGTACCCACAGGTATTTTTAACATTTATTCCTAATATTTTAGGAATTTTCGTGTACCCACAGATATTTTTAATAATTATTCCTAATATTTTAGGAATTTTCCTGTACTCACAGGTATTTTTAATAATTATTCCTAATATTTTAGGAATTTTCATGTACTTATAGGTATTTTTAATATTTATTCCTAATATTTTAGGAATTTTCATAGCTCAGGGGTGAATTTGTCATATTTGAAACTTCAGTGGAGTATTTGTCAATTTCTAAACTTCAGGTAAGAATTTGTGAACTACTAGGAACTTGGGGTACTAAACTGCACTTTGGCAGTTTAGTCTCAATTTTCCACCAGGTCGAAGCATTCGACCTCTTTTGAGGGCTCATTTTCGACCTCATTTGAGGTCTACCGCAATGTTTTTTTTTTTTTTTTTTTTTATAAATATTATTGAATAATAATATTTATTTTACCCAATTTTTTAAGGGTAGTTTCGACCTCGTTTTGATGTATTTTCGACCTCATTTTGAGGTATTTTAGACCTCATTTTGAGGTATTTTCGACCTCAATTTCGACCTTGAGCCCAGTAGTTTTCCACTTCATTTTCGACCTCGAGCCCAGTCGTTTTCGACCTCATTTTCGACCTCGAGCCCAGTCGTTTTCGACCTCATTTTCGACCTCGAGCCCAGTCATTTTCGACCTCATTTTCGACCTCGAAAGGTCACAGGTCGAAGTCTTCGACCTCGTTTTTCCGTGCTTTTTCGACCTCGATCGTTCGATCTCAAACCCAGTCTCCTTCGACCTCATTTTTGAGGTATTGTAGACCTCAATTTGAGGTATTTTAGACCTCATTTTGAGGTATTTTCGACCTCAATTTGGTCCCAGGTCGAACAATTCGACCTCGTTTTTCCGTGCTTTTTCGACCTCGATCGTTCGATCTCAAACCCAGTCTCCTTCGACCTCATTTTTGAGGTATGTTAGACCTCATTTTTGAGGTATTTTCGACCTCAATTTGGTCACAGGTCGAACAATTCGACCTCGTTTTTCCGTGCTTTTTCGACCTCGACCGTTCGATTTCAAACCCAGTCTCCTTCGACCTCATTTTTGAGGTATGTTAGACCTTATTTTTGAGGTATTTTCGACCTCAATTTGGTCTCAGGTCGAACAATTCGACCTCGTTTTTCCGTGCTTTTTCGACCTTGGTCGTTCGATCTCAATGTAGAGTTTCTTCGACCTCGGTTGGCTCCTACAACGCCAAACGTGGCTTATAGATACAAGAACTATCTTGAGTTCTAACACCTTAGACCTCATTTGAGGTTTCAACAACGCCAAAGGTGGCTTATAGATACAAGAATTAACTTGAGTTCTAACACCTTAGACCTCATTTGAGGTTTCAACAACGCCAAACGTGGCTTATAGATACAAGAATTAACTTGAGTTCTAACACCTTAGACCTCATTTGAGGTTTCAACAACGCCAAACGTGGTTTATAGATACAAGAATTAACTTGAGTTCTAACACCTTAGACCTCATTTGAGGTTTCAACAACGCCAAACGTGGCTTATAGATACAAGAATTAACTTGAGTTCTAACACCTTAGACCTCATTTGAGGTTTCAACAACGTCAAACGTGGCTTATAGGTAGAGGACCTGATTTTGAGGTTCAACATCTTAATTTTCACATCGAGAGGTCTTCATGAACGAAGACAGACATAATGTTTCACTTGTTTCTTTAATTTGAGCTTCCAGTATATCGAATGATGGGGTTTGGACTGAATGTCTTAGGTTTCTGGGGTTTCAACCCTTCATTTGCTTTCTAGGAAGCTCATGATTTCATCGAACCTTATTTCTATTTGTCCTAGTAGTGAGTCCAATCAGGACACACTTTAAACATTATTGACTTTCAAATTTGAGGCATGCCAAGTCCTTGGCACCTCATGCCCTTCGAGGGTTTGTAGCTTGTACGAGCCTCGGCCAAATACGTTCTTGACGCGATATGGTCCTTCCCAATTTGGGGCCAACTTGCCTTTTTGTCCAACTCCGGATGCCTCAATCTTTCGGAGGACTAAATTTCCTTGTCGAAAGAATCTCTCTTTAACCCTTAGGTTGTAATAGAAATGTGCTCGTTTCTGATGCTGAACTATCTTGGCATTTGCCTCATTTCTAACTTCATCAATCAAATCTAAGGCCAGCCTCAAGCCTTCCTCATGTGTTTCTGGCTCATAAGCCTCAATCCTTGGAGACGTGTGAGTAATCTCCACTGGAACCATTGTCTCTGCCCCATATGCCAACAGAAAGGGGGTAGCTCCAGTGGTGACTTTGCAGGTAGTACGATATGCCCATAGTATGGGGAGCAATTCGTCCACCCAAGTGTTTCTGGAGCGTTCAACTCTTTTCTTCAGTCCATCTAGGATAATTCGATTTGCAACCTCAGCTTGCCCATTTGCTTGAGGATGGGCGACAGAAGTGAAGCGCAACTTGATATCGTTCTCATCACAATATTTCTTAAACTCATCGTTGTTAAACTGAGTTCCATTGTCTGTGACCAAGATACGTGGAATCTTGTATCTGCATATCACATTTTCCCAGAAGAAATGCATCACTTGCTTGGTGGTTATCTTGGCTAATGGCTTAGCCTCAATCCACTTGGTGAAGTAGTCGATTGCTACTACCAAGAACTTTCTTTGAGCACTTGCCATTGGAAATGGCCCAAGTATATCCATTCCCCACATGGCAAAGGGGATGGGTGAGTTAATGGACGTCATCATCTCTGGTGGTTGCCTAACCATTGGTGCATGTTTCTGGCACCGTTCACATTTCTTTACATAGCCTTTATCATTAGCAAGTATGTTTGGCCAATAGAAACCTAGACGAGTGATTTTATGGGCAAGGGCTCTGCCCCCCAAGTGCTGCCCACAAATTCCTTCATGTACTTCCTTCAGGGCTAATTCTGCCTCTTGAGGTCTCAAACATTTCAGATATGGAATGATGAAAGACTTTTTGTATAGGATTCCCTCAATCAGGGTATACCTTAGTGCTCTGACGTATAGGTTTCGTGCTTCTGAAGTGTAATTGGGTAACCACCCAGTTTCCAGATGAGCCTTGATGGGATATATCCAACAACTAGCGACATCAATGGGTGCTACCGACTTTCCGTTGATGCTTGGGGTCCTCAGGACTTGGAAGTATACACTCCTTGCATAGTTTTCAATTTCGGAAGAAGCAAATTTAGACAAGGCATCAGCCTTCACATTTTCTTCCCTTGGAATGTGCTCTTCATAGCATTCGTCGAACTGAGTCATGATGGCCTTGACAAGTTTCAAGTACTTGGCCATGACTTCATCTCTGGCCTCATTGTTTATCGTTGGAAAGTCAAGTTTTAGTGCATACTCTATGATGAACCCATCAGGGCTTTGTAGCACTAAACCGGCTCCGCTTGATTTTGTTTTTGATGCTCCATCAAAATAGAGCACCCAACATTATGTCTCCAACTTCCTTGTCTTCCATTATTGCTTCCTGCCCCCCGACTTCTTGGTTGTCAATGGTACATTCAACCATGAAGTCAGCAAGTGCTTGAGCTTTTATGGCCGTTCGAGGCTTATACTTGATGTCGAATTCGCCCAATTCAATGGCCCATTTGATCAATCTTCCACTAACTTGAGGGCTATGCAAGATGTTTCTTAAAGGTTGATTAGTCAAGACCTCTATCTTGTGAGCCTGGAAGTATGGGCGTAGCTTTCTTGAGGCCATTATCAAGGCTAAGGCAAACTTCTCTATTGTAGAGTAGTTTATTTCTGCCCCATGAAGAATCTTACTCACATAGTAGACGGGCTTCTGCACTTTCAATTCTTTCAGCCATGTATTTCTTCAGGGCCTCAAAGGCTTCTAGTTGAGCTGGTAACATAACTCTTTGATCCTTCAGGATCTTCTATCCATGCATGTTATTTATGCATATTATGTTTCTTCGTTCTTGCATTCACTTATATTTATTTAGCTTCTCTTTTGTAAGGCAATTCCTAGTACTTGGCCTCTTGAATGGGCTGGCACTCTGATCAAGTGTTATTGGTACAACTTGTTCTTTAGTAGAACAATAAGGAAATACTCAAACAAAGATAAGTAATAAAATAGTGAATGAGAACTTGAAATATTTCCTTTTAAAAAGAGGGTTCGACCCTTACATAGTGATTTACTTCCTACTAAGAGCTTAAGAGCTCAGAATGGTTTCGTCCACCTCATTGCTACTTGTACTATTAGTGGATCCCTTAAGGAAACACTTAAACATAATAAACTTTTAAATTTGAGGCATGCCAAGTTCTTGGCACCTCAGTCCCTTTAAGGGTTCAGGCAACAATGCTCCAATGTAAGTGACTTTGTCTGGTTCTCCCGGGATTAGGGGAATAGGATTTAGATCCTCGGCTGGCTTTCCCCTTCTTTCTTCATCGTCTTTTGAATTCATAACCTCGATTGGGAGAACCTGCCCCCCGACTCCATCAGGCCTTAACGCGGCTACATAGCAATTCCTAGCCATCTTTTGATCTCCTTGTTCTTCACCAACCCCGTTCCTTGTTGGGAACTTGATTTTCAAATGGTAAGTTGAGGCAACAGCCTTGAATGCATGAAGGCATGTCCTACCAAGGATTGCATTATAAGTCGAGGTTGCCTTTATCACCACGAAGTTCAGCATTTGAGTTGCTGTTTGTGAACCTTGCCCTATTGTCATAGGGAGCTGAATAGTTCCCTCTACTTTGGATTCAACCCCATTGAACCCATATATGGGCATGTTTGAAGGAGTCAGTTGTGAATCGGTATATCCCATCTTGATGAAGGCGTCATGGAACAGGATGTCCACGGAAGCTCCATTATCTACTAGAACCCTCTTAGTTTTAGAGTTTCCTATTACAGGTATAATGACCAACGGGTCGTCATGGGGGAATTTCACCCCTTCAAGATCAGAATCATCAAAGCTAATAGCCACTTCTGTCTTGGCACGTTTCGTTGCTTCTCCTACAACAGTCATTACCTCTCGGGCATAAGCTTTCCTTGAGTTTCGGGAGGACCCAGCAGCAGTCGGTCCTCCAAATATCATGTTGATGACAGGCCCTCGGGGCTTAGGATTACGATCTTGGTCGTTGTCCCTCCTATCATAGTCTTTCCTTTCATAGTTTCCTTGTTGATTTCCTCGATTCCCATCCTTAGTGAACTTATCGAGTTTTCCTCTTCGGATTAAGAACTCGATCTCATCTTTCAGTTGTCTACAATCGTCGGTGTCATGACCAACTTCTTTATGGAAACGGCAGAATTGATTCTTGTTTCGTTTCTCCAAGTCGGATCTTAGCGGCTTTGGCCATCGAAGATCTTCTTCCTTCTCAATTTCCATCAGAATTTGACTTCTTGAGGTGTTCAACCTTGCATATTCATTGAACCTGGTTCCGAAGTTGTTCCTTTTAGGTGGAGAGTCGGAATCTTTCGCTGTCCTGGGATATTTGTCCCTAGCGTCATACTCTTGAGTCTCCTTTCTCTTTTTTCCGTTTTCACTTCCCTCAACAATGGGTTCATACTTTCTCATGCTTTCTTCAGCCTTGATATACTTTCCGGCTCTATCTTGTAGTAACAACATGTTTTCGGGGGGATGTTTAGCCAAAGACCTCCTGAAGTGGTCATCGGTAGTTCCTTGCTGTAGGGCTATCATAGCCACTTTATCTTCCAAATCTGGGACTTTTATGGCCTCCTTAGTGAATCTACTCAAGTATTCTCTCAACGTTTCATTCTTGCCTTGTCGAATCTCCATAAGAGAGGCGGAACTTTTCTCATGTATCTTCCCACTAACAAATTGATTGATGAATGCCTTACTCAGCTCTTTGAAGGATCCAATAGAATTGGGCGGAAGGCGACTATACCAACGTTGAGCCATGCCCTCTAGGGTTTGTGGAAACGCCCTACACTTTACAGCGTCATTGGCAGGCTGCAACAGCAGTGCATTTGAGAAGGTCCTTACATGATTTGCGGGATCTCCCGTTCCATCATAGGCTTTGATCGAAGGCATCTTAAACTTTCTGGATATAGCCGTTTTCATGATGTCTTGAGTAAACGGTGGTGTAGGATCATCAGGATCTCCTAGGGGCAACAGAATACTAGGATCACCCCTTGGGGCTTCAGCCCTCTTGGTCCTTCTTGGTGGATCCAAGTTTATTATCGGGATTCCTTCAGTCGTTCGGCCCCGAGATTGAGCGGCCTCTTCTTCAGCAAGGAGTTTTTTGAGCCTTGCAGTCTCTGCCTCATGGGCTGCAAGTTTCTCCCTAGTAGTTTGGGGTTGATCCCGGTTGGTTTGCGAAGAACGTCTCCTTCTAGGAGCGACATCGTCCCCAGTTGTATAACCCTCATCCTCGGTGTATGGACCCGAGTAATCTGGAAAAGAGATCTGGCGAGTTTGTTGATTTTGAGGTCCCAGACCTTGAACGTAAGGGGGCACATACGCCTCATGGTAGATTGGATTAGTTCCACTACCACCCACTGTGGGGCGAGGGGGCATGCCATAGCCTGGCATCCCCAAAGTCTGATTTGCGTATTGAGGGAGATCAGTAGTGTGGAGTTGAAGGCTCCTTGGTGCACTCATGAGCAGCGGGGAGGTCGTGATTGGTTGCTGATGGACGGTCTCTTGTGGATTAGATCCATGAATGACCATCTGCAGGGGATTCGTCCCTTCAACCGAAATCGGGATTTCCGGTCCTTGAGTGTTGGTGGGGATATTCGCCCCTTCAGCGCCAGTAGTCGGCGGTGGCTGATCAGCCTCAGAGGTGATATGGCGATCCTCAGGAGTTTGATTATCCCGAGCTGTTCTTCGCGTGTTTGCCATGGTTGATGTTGTCTTCCCACAGACGGCGCCAAATGTTATGGATTAAAAAACGTACTTTGTGAATTTAATGAGCTTCGAGCTTTAATGGCTGCACTCGTGTTTCTGGACTAAATTGGTCCTCACAAGATGCCTACGTATCTCAATTAATGTTGAGAATCAAGCCAAAGACGTAGTTCTGATTGTAGAATCAGGGGCCTTATATAGGCGTCTGGAGCCTAGTATTTATGGTATGTTTAGGAGTCTTAGCGAATAAGTCTCCTTTTTGATATTGGATAAGCATTGTATTGCTTGCAGGATAAGTCTTTTCCTTGTCGATAAAGGCTATGACTCATTAATTGCCTTTAATTGGGGTTCTGGATCCTTCTTTGACCAATTTGCCATAATTTGGACTCTTTTTATGAGCTGTATATTTTCCATATTCATTAATTACGAATTTAATGAATAATCAGGGTTTCGGGCCTTGAATATTGGGTCGTGTTCTTGGACCAATTCGGGTCTAATTAATATGTCATTAATTACATTTTTAGGGTTATTTTTAGCCCATATCAACATCATTGGAATATAAAAATTATATTGAAAATAAATAAATCGATGGAAATTAGATTGTAGTCGAAAACGTATGTTAGTCAAAATTAAAAACCTTTAAATCAAGTCAGTAATCGTACACAAGTTAATTGAAATTAACGAAGTGGTTGAATTTAGGAAAAAAACTGAAATTAAGGTAATTGAATTGTTGATTTATTCCGAAAATCTAAAACTTAGAATATTCCTAAAAATGATTTATAATTTTAATTTTTGCACCTATCTATACTATCAATACTATTATATAATAGACGAAACATTAAAAGTTTGGTTAGTGGGTATGTTACATTGTGATTTTACTTAATTACCCTTAATTAACTAACTAACTGTACTTTGTGTTTTTACATAATTAACCTTACTTATTTATAGAAATATATTATTAAATAATAATATTACATATTTATAACCAATTACCTTTTTCACCTAAAATACATTATTTTTTCTAACAAATTCCCCTACTTTTTCAAATATATAAAAGGCAATTGCCCTTTTTTAACTAAAACATGTTAGTTTTTCTATTTTTCCTTACTAAAACCCCTCCTTTTCCAAAAATATCACGGACAAACATTTAGTTATTTATTTTTAAACCTATTTTAATATTATAATTATTTTTTAAAAGTTTACCTATTTTAACATGTCTACATATTTTTCTTAACAAATACAATTACTAAAAATATTAAAATATAAATAATAAAATACCTATTTATAGCCAATTACCTTTTCAGCTAAAACACATTATATATTTTTTCTAATAAAGTCCCTCATTTTCTAAATATATCACGGGAAATTGCCTTTTACAATTGTTTTTTTCTATTTTTCTCCCTAAAATTCATTCTTTTTCCAAAAATATCACAGGAAACTCTTTACTTATTTATTTTAAAACATATTTAAATACTTTTAACTATTAAATTTTAAAACCTCATTTTCCAAAAATATCACGGGCATTTACCTTTCTAAACTAAATATATGTCACATTATTTATTTTTTCTTACTAAAATCCCCCATTTCCAAAACAATAATGGGCAAACTCATATTTATTTATTTTAAAATCTGTTTGAATGTTTTTAATTAATTAAAAGTGTTTAGCTATTTTAACAATATGTGCATCACACGGGTTTTAAGCTAGTATTATTAAAGACGAAACATTAAAAGTTTTGGTTTCGGTATTTGGGCCGGGTCTATCTATAATTTGGGTTGGGTCTATCTATAATCAATTTATTTATAACCAATTACTTTTTACAGCTAAAACACATTACCTATTTTATATATTTTTCTAACCAAAACAACTAATCTTCTAAAAATAAAATAGGTAATATATATATAAAATGGTAATATTATTACATATTTATAATCGATTACCCTTTTCAGCTAAAACACATTATTTGTTTTACATTTTTTAACTAAAATAACTCATTTTATAAACATAACACATGGAAAATAAATATGTAATGGTAATATTGTTATATATAATTGTTAATAAATATCCATTTATCCTTTTCAGCTAAACACATAACCTTTTTTATTTTTTTCTAACTTAAACAACTAATTTTCTAAAAGTAAACATATATATATAAAGATAATATAATGTTATATTTTCTAATTTAAACAACTAATTTTATAAAAGTAACACGGTCAACATATATATATATATATTATAAATGTAATATAATTTTATATAATTATTAATAAGTAACTAATTGTCTTTTTAAGAACATTGCATGTTTTATATTTGTTTAACTAAAACAACTCATATTCGATTTAAACATTTATATTTATTATTTGCACTTTAGTCACTTTTGGATTTTTTAAGAGCAAATAAATATAAATTGTTAGATCTATTATTTAAAAAATTATTATTTTTTAATTTTTTTAATAATTTTTTTCAAAAAATCTCCTAAATACTTATGTGTCATTCTTTAATTGGCAATGTTCCTAATAAAAATATGGAACCATGCGTGTATATATATACTAGCTTATATCACGTGCCGACAAAACATTAAAAGTTGGTAGTCTGACGGACGGACGGTATTTTGTGATTTTACCTAATTACTCTTACTTATTTTTAAACAATATTATTACATAATAACATTATTTATAACCAATTACATTTTCAACTAAAATAGATTACTTTTTCTATTTTTTCAAACAAAATTCTCTCTAAAAAAAGAATGGTAATTACCTTTTTCAACTAAAACAGGTTACTTTTTCTATTTTTCCATACTAAAACCTCTTTTTTCAAAAATATATTTTCACGGGCAAACCCTTGATTATTTATTTTTAAACATATTTTACTACTTTTAATTACGGGTCTCATTTTCCAAAAATATCACCGGCAATTATCTTTTTCAACTAAAACATGTTATCTTTTCTATTTTTTCTTACTACTACCCCTCATTTTCCAAAAATATCACGGGCAAACCGTTACTTATTTATTTTAAATTATCTTTTTCAACTAAAACATGTTACTTTTTCTATTTTTTCTTACTAAAACCTCTCTTTTTTCCAAAAATATCACCAACAAACCCTTACTTATTTATTTTTAAACATATTTAATACTTTTAATTATGGACAATTACCTTTTTCAACTAAAACATGTTATTTTTTCTATTTTTCCTTACTAAAACCCTTAATTTTCCAAAAAAAATCAGTGGCAAACCCTTACTTATTTATTTTAAAACATATTTAACACTTTTAATTACGGGCAATTACCTTTTCAGCTAAAACATGTTACTTTATATATATTTTTTTCATTTTTAAAAAAAACTATTATTAAATAATTTGTAACCAATTACCTTTTCAGCTAAATACATTACTTTTTCTATTTTTGATTTTTTTCTAAAAAAATCCTCTCTTTTTCTAAAAAAATCACGAGCAATTACCTTTTTCAACTAAAACATTTTACTCTTTTTATTTCTCCTTACTAAAACCCTTCTTTTACAAAAATATCATGGGCAAGCCTTAATTATTTATTTTAAAACCTATTTTAATACTTTTAATTCCAAACAATTACCTTTTCAGCTAAAAGATGTTACTCTTTTTATTGTTTCATTTAAAAAAACTATTATTACATAATAACATTATTTATAATCAATTACCTTTTCAGCTAAAATACATTACCTTTTCTATTTTTTTATTAAAAATCCTCTCTTTTTCTATTATCTTTTTCAACTAAAACATGTTACTCTTTCTATTTTTTCTTACTAAAATCCATCATTTTCCAAAAATATCACGGGCAAACCCTTATTTATTTTAAAACCCATTTTAATTACAGGAAATTACCTTTTCAGCTAAAAATGTTATTTTTTTCTATTTTCCCTTACTAAAACCCATTCTTTTTCAAAAGTATCACGGGCAAAAAGTTACTTATTTATTTTAAAACTTATTCAAATATTTTTAATTATTTAAAAAAATTAACACGTCTACTTAGTTTTTTTAGCAAATGTAATTAATAAAAATTTTAAAAATAAATAATAATAATAATAATAATAATAATAATAACAATTATTAATAACAAGTAGTGCATCCCACGGGTTTTAAGCTAGTACTTATTAAAGATGGATTTAGTAAACCATAGTTTTTAAAGAAAATAGCATCAAAAATCTGTTGATCAATAACTAATAGCTAGTGTAATCCATTCTTCCATCTTTCAACTAGTTTTTAAGGGTGTTTGGCTTGAGCTTTAAATACGGGCTTAAAGTAATTTTTGAATTTAATCCGAAAAATGTATGTTTGTATAATAAGTCAGAAAATAATTTAAAGTTAAAAAAACATCTAAGAAGTTGGTTGGAGATACTTTTTTGAACGACTTATTTTATTTTAGTAATTTTATTTGATAAAAATTAATATCATCATTCAAATGAATAATATATTCTAAAAATTTGATAATAATTTGTGTAAAAAATAAACTGATTAAAATATATAGTCATGTTAACAAATTTTAAAAAACTGGATATTGCATAGCATACAAGTACAAAAAAATTATGATCAGATCAATGACATTATACACCGTCGAGTTATTTAAAATTATAGGACCTGATCAACCAAAAAGTATCTATATAAATTAAAGTAAGTAAACTATAACATGACAAAAAAAATGTGCAACCATACCTAGAAAAAATCTTTAAACGACAAATAAAAGAAATTTATGTTACTCGCTATAAAATGACCCGTGATATAATTAGTAAAGATAATTTTTTGGATGGAGTTGTATTTTAAAAATATGAACGGTGAATTCATTGTCATACCACAGACATAGTTGAGAAGGCATATGAGCAATTTTAACTTACGATGGTAGAAGTACAAAAAATATTTATCCATCCATAATTGATTAATTCTGAAGTTCGGAGGTCAAAAGAGACCGTATGTTTGGAAGAATCTAAACAGGTCGAAGTGGTACCAACCGTACTTCATAATAGAAGGAAATAAAGGAAGGTAGTTCCACTTAGTCAATTAGCTGAATTGTTCGATGTTATGAAAGTTAGACATAGAGGAAGAGAAATAAAGGCAAAGAATGCTTAAAATCAAGAGGTTAAAATAAAAGACATTACAGTGTTAGAAAAAAAGTTTTAAGAAGTGAAAATTCAAGGCTAAGTAGAATATTAGAAGATTTAGGAAGGTTTTTGACTAAAATCAGTACTAAAACCTACAATTTCATACTGCAACATCTTGAAGACTATTTAGTTTCTATCTTGAATATTGTTGGAGATGAGCTAAATGGATGCATCATTTTTGAAGAACTAGAAAAAAGTTTAGGATTGTAAGTATTATAAAAAATCATCTTAATTACGAAACATCCATAGAACACTCTAATTCTTTTCTATGATCCACAATAAAATTAAAAACTGACATGACTTATTAGTACTACTTGTATTAGTTTTCAAATTACAAACTTCAACATACTTAAGCAAGTACACCATAGTCATACTATTAACAAGAAAAGCTTTATGAACATTAAAAATATACAATCATATATTCAAATGACACTGATCGTGCGTAGTTCAATTTAAAAGTACAATCTAAGCTGGCGGCCCGTGTCTTGCACGGGCTTTTATGCTAGTAGCTTATATAGGACAAAACATTTGGACTTCTAAAATATTGTTCTATTTTTTTCCTACCCGGACTAATGGGTATCGATAATACTACATATATAGGATATAAGAAATTGGGTTTATTTTATCAAAAAAAAATATAATTTGGGTCCTCAAAATTTTTTGGCTCACATCGACCTGGATGTATTCCACTTGGCGTCGGTATCTTCCACTTGAGGTGGGTATCTTACAGAACCCAACTTCCACATTCTTCAGCATTGGAATCTTCCCTTTTGAAGTTAACAACTTCATACCCTTTTCACTCATATGACCAAGTCTTTGGTGCCACAAAGTTGAAGGCCTAATCTCATCAGCAACTGCATTTGCTTCATAGCTAGATTGTTCAACTATATACAAAGTCACATTCTTCTCTCTACGAGCAACAACTATATTCCCCTTTATAACCTTCCATTGTCCGTCTCCGAAAGCAACTCGATACCCTTCCTTATCTAACTGGCCCACAGATATCAACATCTTCTTTATTCCAGGAATGTACCTTACATCTTTCAACTTCCAGCTAGTCCCCAAAGAGGTCTTGAGATTAATATCTCACATGCCCGCAATATCCAAAGTCTCATCATCAGCAAGATGAACTTTACCAAAATTTCCAAGTCTGAAATTTAACATCAAATCTTTGCAAGGAGTAGCATGGAATGATTCACCAGAATCCATTACCCATGATTCAACTGAACATTCAACACAACAAATTAAAGCATCGTCGCTCACCACTTCTTTAACAACATTAGATGAATTATCTTCTTTCTTCTTTCCTTTAGGAGTGGCAGGAGCCATACACTAATTTTTGAAGTGACCCTTCTTCTGACAATTCCAACAAACAGTCTCCTTGCGATCTTGGGATTGTCCTCTTTTCTGTGACTTCGATCTGTTATGCCCCTGATTATGCCCCCTCTCGGACTTTCTTCCTCTGTTCTCAGTACTTAATAAAGAACCTGATGACTCTCCTGAGTTTCTCCTACGAATATCTTCTCCAAGAATCGAATCTCAAACTTCATCAGAAGTCATCTTATCGCTCACAGATGAATTACTATAGCAGTCACAAATCCTGACCAGCTGTCAGGTAACGAGGATACTAACAACAAGGCTTGTAGTCCATCATCGAATTTAATATCCACCGATGCCAATCTTGATAGGATATAATTAAATTCGTTCACATGATCAGCAACATAATCACCTTCGTTCAATCTCGTGACAACAACAAACGACATAAATACACCTTATTCGAAGCAGATGGCTTCTCATACATATTTGGTAACGCCTTGATCAATCCATGATTTGTCGTTTCCTTGACAATATTGTAAGCAACGTTCTTCACCAAAGTCAATCTAACAACATCTAGAGCCTGCCTATCCAATAGCTTCCATGATTTCTCATCTATTGAATCTGGATTCTTCTCCTCTAGTCGTGCATGTAGTTTTTTCTGATACAAATAATCTTCAATCTGCATCTTCCAAAATACAAAATCTCTGCCATCAAATTTGTCGATCTTTACTTTCCCTTCTTCTGTCACCGCTTTCACTCATTTGCAACCTTAGGCTCTTGATACCAGTTGTTGAGTATACAATAACGAAAGCAAAAACCAAAGCGAATAAATAAGAACAAGAAAATAAATGACAATGACACAAGACAAAGATTTACGTGGTTCAAAAATTTCTACTCCACAAGCCGCATTAATTTTGTATTGATTTCTCACAATTTTGTTGTGTTCTGTTGTGTTGGTGTTTTACAATTACGTGAGACTATTTATAAGAGAAGAAACTGGGCATAAACTAATCAGAGTCTAATTCCGAAATTCTGAAATTACTAACTCTAATTAGAGTTCAAATCTGGAAATTCTAACTCAAATCAAAAACCAATTTTAAAACCTGTTAGACTCCACAAAGCCAACATCATTCACATAGACTAGTACAACAACTAGCTTATTATCAGTAGATTTAACAAACAAACTAGGATTTGGCGTTGTCACAAAATAGCCACTATTATAAGTAAGAAACTCAACAATTTAACCATACCAAAGCCCGAGGTAACTACCCATCTTCACAGCTTGCACAGATATTTCGGATGATTGAAATTTTTGAAGCCCTTTGATTGTCAAATATAAATCTCGTTATCTAGAATTCTCCACGCAAAATGCATTAATTCTTCACGTTCACGTGGCTACAACGTCCAGTTTTTAGTTGTTGTTATTGCCAGTAGTACCTGTAAAGTAGTAGTTTTGTTATCAGACGAAATGTTACATCATAGTCCATTTCATATTATCGAAAGAACATTCAAGCTCCCAAGTTTATTTGATAATGATCCACGCCCCTTGATAGCATACGAAATTATTTGTTGAGAGGTAGAAATATATGCTTTCTTAATTTTGAAACTTCTCAATTATTCTTTAGGCACCAAAATAACATGTAACATTACAAGCAATAACTTCATCCATGAAGATGTGATACAATTAAATAGTTATTTTTTTATTGTTTGTTGAGGTTTTTTTATAGTGAAAACTGAAAAGTGTAACATTTTACCTTACAGGAACTAGGATCAGAACCAATCATGAAAATTGATCGGATTTAACTAGCCCATATAAATGTAAGACAGGAATCACGTAAACTAGCTCATATTATTGAGTCTTTGCCGATTTGACTCACATTGTTGACTTGTTTGTGGGTCATGGAAACATGTGAGACTGACATTAGCTAAATTTTTTTTTTTATGTGATAGAAATATTGCATAGACTCGAATCAAAAAATTGTAATGTAAAAATTTTAGAAACTTTTCTCCAAAATCCTTTGAATGACTCATATCACAGTTTGAATGACTCTTTATGACTGTTATAAATACATGCACCTAATCAACAACTATAAAATGAAAGTTATATAGTTTAGTAGTGGTCATATCTGAAAAGTGAATTATATTTATAGTGGCCAAGGTCCAATAGAATAGCTTGCAGTAGATTGAGTAGAACACTAGTATCAGTCATGGTTCTTCGCAATATGTGAATGAGTTACCTACATTGACTATCAGACAAATTCAAACCATCAAAAGAAGACCATTGTGACCCTACACTCATAGTGTCCATACTAGTCACAACACTTTTTACATTCTGAGAAACAAATACTACCACTGATCCATTGGCATTCAGAAACTTTGGCTTAGGCTTAAATTTACCAAAAATATTATGGAGGAAGGATACCCATTTATGCAATAGCATTTGTCACTAAGATGTCCAACCATTTGACAGATATTACAAGTTATGAAAGGTAACTTACTTATGATTCTGAACACCTTTGATTTAAGACTTGGCATTATAAAACGATTTAACAAACATTGTCAAACTATCAAAAGGAACCCCCCCCCCCCATAGCACATTGTGTCTCCTTTTGACTCTCTTCTTGTTAAAGCATATCATATCTTTGATTAAGAAAATGGAAAGGTTTCATATTAAAATCTATCCTCGAATCATTTAATCCCATCAAGAACTGTTAGGTTACCAGTTCTCATAAAACCTCGAGGTGTTAGGGAAACGGACTTACTAGGATCATATCATATTATCAACATCCCCCCTCACTCGAAAGCCCATTTATGAGTCAAAGAGTGGATCACTAGGTGGTTCATCCCTTTTTGGGCCTAGTGTCGAAATAAATAATTAGAATATTGGGGATAGGAGGGACTCGAACTTGAGACCTCCCACAACCTGAGCTCTGATACCATGTTAAGTTACCAGTTCTCCTAAAATCTCGAGGTGTTAAGGAAACGGGCTTACTTCATATTATGAACAAGAATTGTGTGAGTTGAATACTTTAATCCGGGTTATTCAACATAGCTTAAACAGTACACATGCAAAAATTGCAAGCACATTGAGGTTTGATGATAAACATTCTAATTCATCATGAATGGTTTTAAATCTAGTAAAGTATGCAAAAACAGTCAGAGTGCCTTGAGAAAGATGTGCAATATCCTTTCGGAGATGAAACCGTTTAAACATATTACTTATAGCATATCTCACTCCCAAATCAGACCTAATATTTATTGATGGTTGAATGTAATCAATTCTATTTCGTATGTCTATTGTAACTGAATTAAGGATCCAAGACGTAACCATATTATTACAAGAATCCAATGAATCACCAGAGGAGAAATAACAACAGGTTTGGTATATGTACCACCCACAAAACTTAATTTCAACTATGAAGATAAAGATAATTCCATAGAGCCATGTCATTGATTACTGTTACTTTGATTCAGTATCACAATTGTGAGTTGCATACCAAGGTTATCAGATGGATGCAAGTAGTAAGGATGATTACAATCAAGTGTAGTAGACAAGTAGAGCCTGATGTAGCTGTTAGGTCCAAAGTATCGTAGAAGGGGGGGTTGAATACGATACTCACAAATTATTTAATTTCGTTCGTGGATAATTCTTTCAGTTCTAATACGAAATCAAATGCACCAAATCAAAACACGAGTCGGGGAATATATCGTTTTATAAATATAAACCGCGAGGGGTGCTACAAATCTAATCCGTAGATTAGCTTCAATGAGTTCAGGTTACACAAAATCAATACAATGATAGAATTCAAAGCGCTATTAATTTCTCTGTCAATTTCAAGCTCAAACTCTCTCTTCGTAAATGATGTTCTGTGTTTTTCCTTAACTGAAGGAGACACTGCCTTCTTTCTTGTATTTGTAGACTTGTGTTAGAAAAACTATCGAACCAAAATTGAAACAATCCTGGCCGTCCAATTCCTCAATCAACCTAACACAACAACACAAACTCACTTGCTCCTTCATTTGAAAAACTATCGAATGAATAAAATACTTTTTCCTTCGATAGATTTTAAATAAAATCTATCGAATGAAAAACTATCTTTCGATGGTTTTTCCTTTAGATCCACTTGATCACTTTCGATGGTTTTTCTTAAAAGAAAACCATCGAATGTTTTCTTCTGTAGTTTGATCCTTGAAGATCCTTTCCTTTTTCAGCAAGCAAATTGTATCTCCATTTAAATCTAAACATACCTTGTAATATTCTTTTCAATTTCAGGATGTTTCAGATTTAGACTTAAATCAACTTACTCCGAGACGATAAACATCTTGATCTTTTAGGTGCTGAGAACTAGTGCAACTGGTCTGATTCACAGATGACTAACACTCGATCAATACTTCGATGTCTTCAATTCAATGATGTTGATAAGTCATTTGTCGTTCTGGTTGCTTCAATTAAATCACTGGAATCCTATGGTACTAACTCTTAATCATTTAAATACTTTTGTAGTCTTGAAAGTCTTGTTTCTTTATTTGTCACTGAGGCTTGAACATATTAATGAACTTCTTTCCGTGACCTGTTTACGGACTTCAAGAATACATACCATATTTTGATTTTTTGAGTTTACCTTTTCTTCTTTACTTCTGGATTCCTGTGCTTCTGTTAATATTATTGTCTGTCTTGTCCTTTATTGAGTTGTAGTTATCTCTGTTACATCTTATGTTACATTATGCTTTACAATCTCCCCCTATTTGATTGTTAGAGTTCGACAAGCAAATACCTCGAGGATAACTCAACTAACTAAGGAAACATGAAACTAATTAAAGTAAGACAGATTAATAATATTAAATGCATTCTGGATTAAAAATATACATTTCCAGATTTCAAAATTTCAAAGAACATTAAAACTTTTTACAATGTAGTTGCTCCTCTAGTCTGAGCAGATTGTTCTTGTGTTCTTTGCTCCAATCTTCAGTCCATTTCAATCTCAACTTCTTCAACTACTGGATTGGAGTTAGCAGCTTGATAATCAATCACAGATGGATAGTGTAGTGGTTCTCCAGGTTTAAGGATTGCTCCTTTGATGTGTCTTCTGATATACTCAACCTC
Organism: Heracleum sosnowskyi; assembly: GCA_030848705.1. Classification (NCBI taxonomy): domain Eukaryota; kingdom Viridiplantae; phylum Streptophyta; class Magnoliopsida; order Apiales; family Apiaceae; genus Heracleum; species Heracleum sosnowskyi. The sequence continues at coordinate 21,397,783 of CM061237.1, forward strand.
TTGACCCACTCCAGCCCACACCCATACAATATTAACATCTTTCTTGTTTAGCTTTGGCATGTTTGGTAGTCTGGGATGCACTTTCAATCCTTTCTCCACTCTCTTCCTATAAAAGGGAACATTCTCCATCAGATATCTTCTTAGAGTGTCTGCTGCTTTGTCCTTCTCTGTAGATGTGAATCCAGTGGATCTAAGATACTTCTCAACTGATATCAGATAATTATTTGGATAATCTCTCAATTTGTCCTCCGTCAAATAGCAGATTTTGAACAAATCATTTTTCATGAATCTAACCATTAGAGGGTTTTCAGATATCTCTGGACTGACCTTCATTTAGATCTCCTTAACATGCTCCCGGAGCAGTTCATTTAACCTTGTAGTTCTTTGGATCTTAATGAGAATCACCTGCAGTTCAGTGTAAGTTCTCTGTTCGAAAAACTTAGTGGATATCACAAATGTACCTTTGTCAATAAAATTGATCAGTATGTTCCAGACACCATTTTCTTTAACCCCATCTTTCAGAAAGATCAGAGAATGTCTCAATGCAGTGAAGTAAGTATCATCTTCTTGATTTGCACTTCTTATATCTTGAATGATAACTTCCACTTCAGCATTGTCGTTGACTTCTAATCCGTCTTCAACTCCGCAAAAAGTGTTGTACGCCACCTCCCATTTTTTTCCTTGTTTCTGTGCCAAATCAATCATCTTCTTCTTCCTTGCTTCCTTATACATCTTGAACCTTTTAAGCTTCTCAATTCTTTGAACTGCTTGGTGAGTTTCCTTCTCAGCATGCCTGACATCTCTTTCCGCTTTCTCAACTTACAATCTTTCCAAGGCAGCTTCTTGTTCAAGTGATAGAGGATTTGCTTCTTCCATGTCATCATCCAAGATAGGATGTTCTATTGGCTCTGGATAATACGGTTCATGCTCTTCCTGTGGTTGCTCATGCATGACCTCAAATCCCTCTTCACTTTCTTCTTCCCGTACAAGATCTTCAATCCAGTATTGTCTCACTGGAATAGTGGTTATGATCTTTTCGTTAGTTTCCCATTTCCCCCATCCTTCTTTGTCCCCCTTAGTTGAGGAATCCTCCACGAAGTAATCCTCAGCATGATAGGTTGATGAAGGACCAGGTTGTTGGTTTCTCAACATATTCCAGATTGACTCTACTCCGTCAGTTTGGTTCTCCATGAATAGAGCAATGTCCTTGTTCATTTCTTGCATAGAAGCTAGCTTAAGGTCAATGTCATTCAGTCTTGAGTTGGTACTCTGCTCGATTCTATCCAATCTCTTGTTGAGGCGAGACTCCACTCTTGACAGCGTATTCATTGCATCCTTGACCCTTAGTTGACCATCCCGGATAACCAGAACGTCTTCACTTAAAGCTTCTTGTCCTTGTTGTAAGACATGCACCTCATTCACAAATCCATCTCTTAAGTCCTTGATGTCTGCTCTCAATTCGACCAGTTCCTCTAAAGCTTCCTTCTTCAGGGAGTCCACCGCCTGCTTTGTCCCAGTTATAGTGCCAGATGCACTGCTTACAGCTCTATATGTTCTACGGGAATCAGCTGCAGCCAAGTCAATCTTTGATTATAATGAGCTTAAAGAGCCATCAACTTGACTGGAGGAGACCCCTTGGGCAAAAGAAGGTCGAAGAGGGACTTTGAATAAAGGATTTCCCTCTTGATCATGAACTATCATCTCCTTGAGAGTGGATTGCACTTGTATCTCTCTATCTGTTGCCGGTAGCAGATCATCTATATTTGTTAGGGTTTGGTTGTCACTCCTCACGTTTGGCTCTGGGTGTTCACTCAACGTTTCTGTTGGTGTATCACTCATTTTTCCTTTCCCACTCAGGCTAGGTGATAGTGTTTTTGTTTCACTCATTCCCGTCTTGCTAGTTGTACCTGCATCAGAATTCACCGTAGTCATCCTTAAGGAGGTCACCGGTGGTGCAATGGGGCTTCGCAAGTCCCCGTACTTGGATATACCAAGTTGTTGATCATCCTTAGATGATGTATCCTTTGTAGGATCTAGAGTTTGAATCTCTAGGAGGCTAGAATCAGGCTCTATTAACAGCAGAGATCCTGAAACTCCCTGTAAAGTCTGTGAAGACTTTTCCTCAGTTAACTCCTCAATTAAAATTGATTCATTGTCAACGAGTTGCCGATATGCACCTACGTCAGACCATGTACCCGCAGGATCCAAATATGTTCCATCTGGGGAGCTAGGCAATGACCCTTTAGATTGTGCATTTAGGTCAAAACATTCTCTCGACGTCTGTGAAGACTCTTGGTTCAATTCAGAACCTTCAACCAGTGATCCTGACCGTAATATGGTCGGAACACCAGTTGCTTCCGTCAATTCTTCCTTACTTGATTGAGCTATGGTTTCAGATATGGCTTTGGTAAGCGTTGCCCAATCAGCATCAGAAAAATCAGTAAAGGGCTCTTTGGATGATTGAAATAAAGTTTAAACAGTTGCCTCGGTTTCTATTCTTCTCCTTTTAGAGGAAGGCAGAATTGTTGTTGAAGGGCGTATCTCCTTATGTGGTGCTACTAAGGCACTATCTCCCTCTACACTTATGGATGTTTGAATGTTTGGTATAGTAGGGGTAGGAGGTTCGTTTATTGGTTCATTTGGCTCATCCAAAGGCCCTATGACCATGGTTAGAGATTGTGGGTTTGCAACCTCTTGGTCAAGAATGGCCGCTGAGGGCGCTGGATCAACATCCATTGGTTCAAGTATTGGAGCCACAACAGGTTCGGGAATATTACCTTCATTTACCTGTTCCCCTGGGGGTAGAAGTGGTAGGGGTACCGTTCTAAGATATTCAGTGAGAACAGTAAGCACCCCTGGAAGATGGTTCTTCTTGAATAAAGAATTTCCCTCTTGATCATGAACTGTCATCTCCTTGAGAGTGGATTGCACTTGTATCTCTCTATCTGTTTCCGGTACCAGATCATCTATATTTGTTAGGGTTTGGGTGTCACTCCTCACGTCTGGCTCTGGGTGTTCACTCAACGTTTCTGTTGGTGTATCACTCATTTTTCCTTTCCCACTCAGGCCAGGTGATAGTGTTTTTGTTTCACTCATTCCCGTCTTGCTAGTTGTACCTGCATTAGAATTCACCATAGTCATCCTTAAGGAGGTCACCGGTGGTGCAATGGGGCTTCGCAAGTCCCCGTATTTGGATATACCAAGTTGCTGATCATCCTTAGATGATGTATCCTTTGTAGGATCTAGAGTTTGAATCTCTAGGAGGCTAGAATCAGGCTCTATTAACAGCAGAGATCCTGAAACTCCCTCTAAAGTCTGTGAAGACTTTTCCTCAGTTAACTCCTCAATTAAAATTGATTCATTGTCACCGAGTTGCCGATATGCACCTACGTCAGACCCTGTACCCGCAGGATCCAAATATGTTCCATCTGGGGAGCTAGGCAATGACCCTTTAGATTGTGCATTTAGGTCAAAACATTCTCTCGACGTCAGTGAAGACTCTTGGTTCAATTCAGAACCTTCAACCAGTGATCCTGACCGTAATATGGTCGGAACACCAGTTGGTTCCGTCAATTCTTCCTTACTTGATTGAGCTATGGGTTCAGATATGGCTTTGGTAAGCGTTGCCCAATCAGCATCAGAAAAATCAGTAAAGGGCTCTTTGGATGATTGAAATAAAGTTTAAACAGTTGCCTCGGTTTCTATTCTTCTCCTTTTAGAGGAAGGCAGAATTGTTGTTGAAGGGCGTATCTCCTTATGTGGTGCTACTAAGGCACTATCTCCCTCTACACTTATGGATGTTTGAATGTTTGGTATAGTAGGGGTAGGAGGTTCGTTTATTGGTTCATTTGGCTCATCCAAAGGCCCTATGACCATGGTTAGAGATTGTGGGTTTGCAACCTCTTGGTCAAGAATGGCCGCTGAGGGCGCTGGATCAACATCCATTGGTTCAAGTATTGGAGCCACAACAGGTTCGGGAATATTACCTTCATTTACCTGTTCCCCTGGGGGTAGAAGTGGTAGGGGTACCGTTCTAAGATATTCAGTGAGAACAGTAAGCACCCCTGGAAGATGGTTCTTCTTGAATAAAGAATTTCCCTCTTGATCATGAACTGTCATCTCCTTGAGAGTGGATTGCACTTGTATCTCTCTATCTGTTTCCGGTACCAGATCATCTATATTTGTTAGGGTTTGGGTGTCACTCCTCACGTCTGGCTCTGGGTGTTCACTCAACGTTTCTGTTGGTGTATCACTCATTTTTCCTTTCCCACTCAGGCCAGGTGATAGTGTTTTTGTTTCACTCATTCCCGTCTTGCTAGTTGTACCTGCATTAGAATTCACCATAGTCATCCTTAAGGAGGTCACCGGTGGTGCAATGGGGCTTCGCAAGTCCCCGTATTTGGATATACCAAGTTGCTGATCATCCTTAGATGATGTATCCTTTGTAGGATCTAGAGTTTGAATCTCTAGGAGGCTAGAATCAGGCTCTATTAACAGCAGAGATCCTGAAACTCCCTCTAAAGTCTGTGAAGACTTTTCCTCAGTTAACTCCTCAATTAAAATTGATTCATTGTCACCGAGTTGCCGATATGCACCTACGTCAGACCCTGTACCCGCAGGATCCAAATATGTTCCATCTGGGGAGCTAGGCAATGACCCTTTAGATTGTGCATTTAGGTCAAAACATTCTCTCGACGTCAGTGAAGACTCTTGGTTCAATTCAGAACCTTCAACCAGTGATCCTGACCGTAATATGGTCGGAACACCAGTTGGTTCCGTCAATTCTTCTTTACTTGATTGAGCTATGGGTTCAGATATGGCTTTGGTAAGCGTTGCCCAATCAGCATCAGAAAAATCAGTAAAGGGCTCTTTGGATGATTGAAATGAAGTTTCAACATTTTCCTCGGTTTCTATTCTTCTCCTTTTAGAGGAAGGCAGAACTGTTGTTGAAGGGCGTATCTCCTTATGTGATGTTGCTAAGGCACTATCTTCCTCTATACTCATGGATGTTTGAATGTTTGGTATAGTAGGGGCAGGAGGTTCGTTTATTGGTTCATTTGGCTCGTCCAAAGGCTCTATGACCGTGGTTAGAGATTGTGGGTTTGCAACCTCTTGGTCAGGAATGGCCGATGGATCAACATCCATTGGTTCAGGTATTGGAGCCACAACAGGTTCGGGAATATTACCTTCATTTACATGTTCCCCTGGGGGTAGAAGTGGTAGGGGTAACGTTCTAAGATATTCAGTGAGAACAGTAAGCACACCTGAAAGATGGTTCTTCTTGAATAAAGGATTTCCCTCTTGATCATGAACTGTCATCTCCTTGAGAGTGGATTGCACTTGTATCTCTCTATCTGTTACCGGTAGCAGATCATCTATATTTGTTAGGGTTTGGGTGTCACTTCTCACGTTTGGCTCTGGGTGTTCACTCAACGTTTCTGTTGGTGTATCACTCATTTTTCCTTTCCCACTCAGGCCAGGTGATAGTGTTTTTGTTTCACTCATTCCCGTCTTGCTAGTTGTACCTGCATCAGAATTCACCGTAGTCATCCTTAAGGAGGTCACCGGTGGTCCAATGGGGCTTCGCAAGTCCCCGTACTTGGATATACCAAGTTGCTGATCATCCTTAGATGATGTATCCTTTGTAGGATCTAGAGTTTGAATCTCTAGGAGGCTAGAATCAGGCTCTATTAACAGAAGAGATCCTGAAACTCCCTCTAAAGTCTGTGAAGACATTTCCTCAGTTAACTCCTCAATTAAAATTGATTCATTGTCACCGAGTTGCCGATATGCACCTACGTCAGACCCTGTACCCGCAGGATCCAAATATGTTCCATCTGGGGAGCTAGGCAATGACCCTTTAGATTGTGCATTTAGGTCAAAACCTTCTCTCGACATCTTTGAAGACTCTTGGTTCAATTCAGAACCTTCAACCAGTGATCCTGACCGTAATATGGTCGGAACACCAGTTGCTTCCGTCAATTCTTCCTTACTTGATTGAGCTATGGGTTCAGATATGGCTTTGGTAAGCGTTGCCCAATCAGCATCAGAAAAATCAGTAAAGGGCTCTTTGGATGATTGAAATGAAGTTTCAACATTTTCCTCGGTTTCTATTCTTCTCCTTTTAGAGGAAGGCAGAACTGTTGTTGAAGGGCGTATCTCCTTATATGGTGCTGCTAAGGCACTATCTCCCTCTACACTCATGGATGTTTGAATGTTTGGTATAGTAGGGGTAGGAGGTTCGTTTATTGGTTCATTTGGCTCGTCCAAAGGCTCTATGACCGTGGTTAGAGATTGTGGGTTTGCAACCTCTTGGTCAGGAATGGCCGCTGAGGGCGCTGGATCAACATCCATTGGTTCAGGTAGTGGAGCCATAACAGGTTCGGGAATATTACCTTCATTTACCTGTTCCCCTGGGGGTAGAAGTGGTAGGGGTACCGTTCTAAGATATTCAGTGAGAACAGTAAGCACCCCTGGAAGATGGTTCTTCTTGATAAGAGCTGTTATTGCATTGCTCTTCATCTTCATGCATTCCATGGTCTCCTCACCTTCAAAGATGTCTCGTTCTTCAGCTGTAAGCACATCATTGAGAATTAGCTGTAGGAACCTTGGATAGAAACAAAGCACATCATCCATGCCTGTTCTCTCTTCCAGTGGTCCCATGCACAGAATTATTTGATCAATCACAAGTTGTCCAATGTTTATATGCCTATTGTTAGCAATGGCCAACCCTAGCTTCTGAAGAAACAAAGGAATACCATGCAGATTTGTAAGCTTGGCAGTAAAAACATGGATTAAAGTATGAAAGAAAAAGTTCCATGGCTTTGTCAGGTAATGCTTTAAAAACTCTCCCACAAAGAAGTTTGGATGTTGACTTCTAATGAGAGTGAAGAAAGCATGTATTTCTTCAGTATTGGGATCAGGAACAAGGTTTTCTGTAGGAAAATGTAATATTCTGTTTAAGTCATGTTCCGTCACCCTAATTGTTCTGCCCTCTGGCACAACAAAACTGAAAGAAGATATATTATTCTCCGATGTGTCAGTGGTTGTCGTGTACAGTGTAGTCAATTGATCAATACAAAGGACCGCAGGAGTACTTAGTGCATAAGCCACCAAAGAACGTGTATTCAAGAATTGTCCCCATGCACGAAACTGTAAGTTTGTAATGGATTGCACATTCTGAAAAGAGACATGATTAGTCTTGATTACAATAAATTCTCCGGCCATTATATTTTCAAAAATTCCAGAAAATTTAAATTTAAACCAAAACTAATTTAATTAATTATTTCTAATTAATCAAACTTTAAAAATAACCCTTTTTCCCTTTTAATCCACAAACTCGAACACTTTTTTTAGAACCCTAATTGTTAACCTTTGAAATTTTTTACTTAAAATTTAAAGAAACTAATTGTTTATCAACCAATTTCTTAAAGAAAAACAGTTAACAACTTTTGTGAGTTCAAGAATGTCACGGTCGATAGTTTTATTCTTACAGAAAGAATAAAACTCAAACAAATCACAGTTCCACGGTTAAAATCAAACAACAATGGTGAAAAGTGACTTTAACAAGTTTTTAATCGGTTAAAAAGTGAAGAAAATATCGATGGTGATGGTTTTTGTCTGTGTATCTATCTGTAAGCCTATAAAAACCTTTCTTAGATCTGAGAATAGTGATGAAAAACGTCTAAGGGGCTGTTTTATACACTCTGAAACTCAGGGGTATTTTTGTCAATTCATGTTCGATAGTTTTTAAATTTGTACGGTCAATTGTTTTTCTGAGGAGCATAAAAGTCATAGCACACTTCGATAGTTTTCAAAAAACTATCGAAGTTGATAAAATTTTGAATTTGAACCGACTTTTACCAAAAAAACTATCGAAGGTTTTAACTTTAAAAACCATCGAACATTATCCTTTCTGAAAACTTTCGAGAATTTTAAATATGAAAGAATTAAATTCTTCCGATAGATTTCATTTCCTTTTTCAAAAACCATCGAGATATACCCTTCGATAGATTTCCTTTCTCTTTCAAAAACCATCGAATAAATCATTTGATACTTTTTGTCCAGTACTTAGAAAAACCATCGAATAAATCATTTGATACTTTTTGTCCAGTTTAATTTTAAACCTGTTCTTGTTTAAAAAGAAACTTTTCTTATTTTCTGTCAACTCAGAATTTATTTAATATCAAACTATTTCACCAAAAATTCAAAGTTAACAGAAAATTCACAATTTTCTTAGAATAAAATCGACTAAATATCATTAAATGATATTAACCAATTAAAATCTAATAAATTATGCTGCATTATTTTACAATGTTAAAAACAAAGTAAAATAATTCGAATTAAATAAATGCTCAAATATTTAGAACAAATATTAGCACCTAAATAATTTTAGAATTATTAACTAGTTAAATGCCAGAAGATATATCATCCATAAATATGACATAAAATTAGTACAGTAATTCTAACCTACGAGAATTGCTCCTGAAAATAAATTCACGAGTCCTAGGGATATAAAAATTCTTAAACTCATGTATTTACTAGGACTATCTTGCAGTTACTGACTTCTAATCAAAATCAATTAGAAAGATTTAACATCCCAAGTTCACCAACCAGCTTAGAAAAAGTGGATTCATCAAGCGGTTTAGTAAAGATGTCTGTAATTTGTTCATCTGTGGGTACAAAATATAACTCCACAGTTCCATTCATGACATGCTCTCGGATAAAATGATACTTGATGTCGATGTGCTTCGTCCTCGAGTGTTGCACTGGGTTGTTGGAGATTGCTATGGCACTTGTGTTATCGCAAAATATTGGAATCTTAGTCAACAAAAGTCCATAGTCACGGAGTTGGTTCCTCATCCACAAGATTTGAGCACAACATCTACCAGCAGCTATGTATTCAGCTTCAGCTGTTGATGTGGACACTGAGTGTTGCTTCTTGCTATACCAAGAAACTAACCTTCTTCCAAGAAACTGACAGCTTCCTGAAGTATTCTTCCGATCAATCTTACAACTTGCAAAATCTGAGTCTGTATATCCAATAAGATCAAATCATGTATCTTTAGGGTACCAAATTCCAAGATTTGGGGTTCCCTTAAGATATCTAAATATTCGCTTAACAACTATTAGATGAGATTCTTTGGGATCAGACTGAAACCTAGCACACAAGCATGTTGCAAAGATTATATCTGGTCTACTTACAGTGAGATATAGTAAGGAGCCTATCATACCTCTGTAGCTTGTGATGTCAACCTTCTTACCAGTTTCATCCTTATCAAGCTTAGTGGCAATTGGCATTGGAGTCTTTGCTGTAGATGAGTCTTCCATTTGATACTTCTTCAGAAGATCTTTAATGTACTTGGACTGGCAAATGAATATTCCATCTAGCCTTTGATACACTTGCAGTCCAAGAAAGAATGACAATTCACCCATCATGCTCATTTCATATCGACTCTGCATTAACTTAGCAAATCTCTTGCATAGATCATCATTAGTAGAACCAAATATTATGTCATCAACATATACTTGCACCAATATCAAATCATTTTTGTGTTTTTTGTAAAACAGAGTTTTATCTATGACACCTCTTGTAAAGTTATTTTCAAGTAAAAATTCAGAGAGAGTGTCATACCATGTCCTTGGAGCTTGTTTGAGTCCATAGAGAGCTTTGAATAGAAAGTACACAAAGTCTGCCAGTTTTGAATCCTCAAACCCTGGAGGTTGTTCCACATACACTTCTTCTTCTAGCTCTCCATTCAGAAAAGCACTCTTCACATCCATTTGATATACTTTGTAATTGGAATGTGCTGTGAATGCCAGAAACATCCTGATGGCCTCAAGTCTTGCTACTGGTGCATAGGTTTCATCATAATCTATACCCTCTTCTTGAGAGTAACCTTTAGCAACCAGTCTGGCTTTGTTTCTCGTTACAATGCCATCTTCATCCAACTTATTTCTGAATACCCATCTTGTTCCTATAACAGATTTTCCTTTAGGCCTGGGTACCAGCTTCCCAACTTTCTGCCTTTCAAACTGACTGAGTTCATCTTGCATTGCAATCACCCAATCTGGATCATCTAGGGCATCTTCAACTTTCTTATGTTCTGTTTCTGAAAGAAAACCAGAATAGTGACATTCATTTTGTGATGGTGAGGGCTTGGAAAATCAGAAATAAGGAGAGATCCAGGCATCTTCTCCAAAATAGCAGAAAGAGCGTCATCCCATCCCTTAGTATACTGAACTGAGAAGAGGAGCTCGTCATGCTTATCAATCAAGTCCTCGTACTCCGAGGAGTCAAGGTACTCGTCGATGAAGTCATCCCTGCCTTTCCTCAAAGACACCAGCTCAGCCTGGGAGTCAGCCAACTCCTTCTCCTTCCTAGCCAGAGTGGCCTTCACTGAAGCCATTTCCTCCTGGGACTTCTCAAACTTGCCTTGGTTGGCCTCAGAAGATGAGCGCCATTCCAAGCAATCCAATGGTCTCATTATAATCATAACCTATACTGACATGATTACCCATAGCTTGTTTATTCATAATCTCTTTAGCCATCTTACAAGAGTTGAAATAGGCATTAGCTTTGGTCTTAAGCTCACTAATCTGATCTTTGAGAATGGTTTCCAGTTGTTGATACAATTTAACCCTTTTCTCAAGAACTGCTACATTATTAGTGAGTTCATCCTGATTAACATGCACTAGTTTTAATTATTTTATTTCCTTTTCAAGATTTGTGTTTAAAAGAATTATTCTATCATTTTCAGTGCGTGCACAACTTAAAGTATCACCAAGATGACGAATCATTTCAGTATCAGTGAACTTTACCTCAGACATGTTGGGTGAAGAAAACATGGAATCAAAGAGTTTGTCTCCTATTGTCATGAGTGCAAGATTCCCAATCTCACCTGCTTCTTCATCACTGTCAGTGTCATCCCAACTCTTTCCCTCAGCAACATAGGCTTTCTCAATCTTGTTCTTCTTGCTAGAATCAAATGTGTTTCTAGTCACTTGCTTTGGCTTTCTGCATTCAGTAGCAAAGTGACCCAACTCATTGCAATTGTAGCATCTGATTGTGCTCCTTTCCACAGTTCCAGTTTTGTAGCCACCCCTTGTGCCACTTGAAGAGGAAGATGTAAAGCATAATGTAACATAAGATGTAAAAGAGATAACTACAACTAAACAAAGGACAAGACAGACAATAATATTAACAGAAGCACAGGAATCCAGAATCAAAGAAGAAAAGGTAAACTCAAAAAATCAAAATACGTTATGTATTCTTGAAGTCCGTAAACAGGTCACGGAAAGAAGTTCATGAAAATGTTCAAGCCTCAGTGACAGCAATAAAAACAAGACTTTGAAGACGACAAAAGTATATGAATGATTTAGGGTTCAGTACCACGGGATTCCAGTGATGAAGCAACCAGAACGACAAAGGACTTATCAGCAGCATTGAATTCAAGACATAAAAGAAGAATTGATCAAGTGTTATTCATCTGTGAACCAGACCAGTTGCACTAGGTGACGGCACTAAAAAGATCAGATTGTTTTATCGTCTCAGAAGAAATTGATACAGTCTAAAACTTAAACACCCTGGTACACAGGAGCTTTTCTAAAAGGACAAGGACAAGAAAAGTATTCGATGGTTTTTCTATTTAGAAAACCATCGAATGAGAGTTATTGAAAACTAATGTTAATTAATGTTTCATTCGATAGTTTTTAATAAAAACCATCGAATGGAATATTAACTTTACCATTCGATAGTTTTCAAATTAGAGGAGCAGGTGAAAAGTTTGTTTTGTCTTATATGGTTGATGAAGATCCAACGGCCAGGATTGTTTCTACAATCTAAGTTCGATGGTTTTCAAACAAAAGTCTGCAGTTAATACAGAGTGAAGAATGTGTCTTCTTCAGTTAAGGATTTTAACATAGAGACATTACTGAGAGAGAGAAGAGCCGGAGAAAATTATCAGAGAAATTAATAGTGCTCAGAACTTGATCATTGTTTTGTATTTGTGTAACCTTAAACTCATTGACGCTAATCTACGGATTAGAAATTGTAGCACCCCTCGAGGTTTATATTTATAAAAAGATATATTCCCCGAAACTTGATTTGGTTTGGTGTGTTTGATTTCGTTATAGAACTGAAAGATTAATCCGCGAACGAAATTGAATTATTTGTGAGTATCGTATTCAACCCCCCCCCCCTTCTACGATACTTTGGACCTAACAATTGGTATCAGAGCTACTTGATTGATATACAAATCAGATCCGGTGAATGAGACCAAAATCAAACGTAGCGTGAAAATTCGAAGCAAATTTTTTAACTTTCAAAATTTTTCATTTAATTGGAATTTCTTGAATTTTAAACAATTTGAAATTTTCAGAAACCATGAGTGCTCCAAAGACAACTGCTGGTATTAAAGTTCCCCCTTTTACTAGAGATGATTTCGGTTTGTGGAAGATGAAGATGTTGTTATTTATCAAGGCATCTAATCCGTTGTATATTGGCATATTAGAAAACGGACCGTTTGTACCAATGAAACCAGTTAGTGAATCTACAGCACCTGATGGTAGCAGGATTCCTTCAGGCACCCAACCTAAGGATATAAGTGAATTTACAGATTCTGACAAAGAACTGATTCGATTGGACACCGGTTTAATGTTGATATTGGCGGACTCCGCAGACAAGGAAATGAGCTATCAGTTGATGAACTGTACAAGCGGGAAACATATGTGGGATACCATTAACTTAATAATTGAAGGAACTGAAGACGTTCAGGAAAATAGATTGGACATTCTGACTTCTCAATATGAAGCGTTTAGGTCCCTACCAGGAGAAAGTATAACTCAGGTCTTTGAGAAGTATACTAAGCTCCTCAATGAATTGGCAATGAAAGGAAAGACCTATCCACTGAGAGAATCGAACAGGAAGTTCATGATGACGCTGCCCCATCATGTAGAACACAAGTCATCATCCATTAGGGAAAGAATTGACTTCACAAAGATGCCACTAGAGATGATCTATGGCAAGTTGAAGACCTATGAGATGGAACAGGAACAAAGGGTGATAATCTACGGATCAGGGACAGTGGACAGCAAGCACAATGCACTTGTGAGATCAGCAGCACTTGTAGTGGATGAACCAATAACTTCTGAGATTCAGGTTCAAACCCCTAGAGCTGGAAAGGAGGTGATAATAGAAGCAGAAATGGATTCTGTGAATCTGGGTGTTGATGAAAGTGATTACTACACCCTAGAAGAGCTTGAGCAAATGGAAGACAAAACCATGGCGTACTTAGCTGCAAAGTTTAGTCATATTCGTTTCAAGAGAAACCCTAAGTACAAGTTCAAGGGCTCAACCAACAGATTCCAGAAGAGCAATTATACACCTAGTACAGGCTTTAAGGGAGGCTACAAGACTGGCATGATTGATAGGAGCAAATCAAGATGCTATAACTGCAATGAGTTAGGGCATTTCGCCACTGAATGCCGGAAGCCTCGTCAAGCAAGTGACATGAAAGATGTCTATGGAAAGAAGGATTCTTATGATGAGTTGAAGAAGGAGAATGCCAAGCTTAAACAGCAATTGGAGGCATTCTCTGGAAAGCAGAAAGGGAAGGCTTACATAGCAGAGGGAAAGCACTGGGATGATACTGATTCGGATGAAGAGGAGGAATATGTAAATGTTGCTCTAATGGCTGACTCTTCAGAGGAATCACCACAATCATCTCAGGTACCTATCTTAACTACAGTTGATATGTCTAATTCTGAGTACAAGAAAACTGTGCAAGATCTTAGTGTAGAATTGTTTAATGTACACACAAGCATGCTAGCATCAGAAATGGAAAATGCTAAACTAGTTCTTAAGATTAAAAAGCTAGAATCTAAAAATGAAGAACTAGAGCTTGTAGCTGTAACATTAGAAGATTTTAAGCAAAAGAATGCGTACTTAGAGAACAAGGTCAAGTGTAATGATGAGATAGAGACTATCCTCAGGAAGCAGATTTCAGATCTAGATTTGAAGCTGAATGCTTTTAAGAATTCCGCTCTAGTGGCTAAGGAAATCATTGATACTCAGGCCGTAGAGAATAAAACTGCTATAGGATTTGACTATAACAAGAAAGCTGGTAAGAAGATTGTGGAATTCCCTGTGACATCTTCAGTTGTCAAAAGGAATACTCCACATGTTCTTAAGAATGTTGATTGTCCAGTTTTTGTTAACCCGTTTCCACCTCTCTTTTATGAGGATGATCTTTTCATAGCACAAGAATTGCTTGAGGAGGATTTATTGAAGGAAAAAGAGGTAAAGACTAAGTTGCCTAGGAAATCAGTAAAGAATGAATTACCTAAACCTGATTTACCTAAAACTGAAGTAGGTTCCTTAGTGAGTAATGTTAAAAAGAACAGGAATGGGAGGAAGAAGATTGTTAATCAGGAATTGGTTCCATCTTTTCCCATTGCATCTAGGAAGTTGTGTTCTATTTGTAATTCTGCTGGACACCTTACACATGCATGTAAAAAGGTTAAAGTAGAAACTGCTAATACTTCTGGAATGCATAACATGTTTGACAGGCCTGATACTCATGAACCCTGTGGAAAGAAAGAGTGTTTGCTATGTAAGTACAACATCATGCATGCTTATTTTAAGTTGATGTCTGATAGTAGCAATAGCACTAGTAATGTTAAATCCACAGATACTATGAATATCAAACAGGGTAAGACTAAATTGAATGTTACTCCTGTTAAATCATCTAAACCTTCAGGACCCAAACAATTTTGGGTACCAAAGTCCGCTTAATCAATCTGTGATTGCAGGGTAAGGTTAAAAGCTCAAAGGTTGTGTGGATTCTGGATAGTGGCTGTTCTAGACACATGACAGGTGAAGAGTCCCTGCTTACAGAGGTGGTTAAGAAGACCGGCCCGATTGTAACCTTTGGAGATGACAGCAAAGGATTCACTACGGGATATGGTAAATTGAAAGCTGGAAATGTCATCATTGAAAACATCTCTCTTGTTGAAGGATTAAAGCACAATCTTCTAAGTATCAGTCAATTCTGTGATAAAGGCTACAATGTAGATTTCAGAAAGGACAAGTGCTTGATCACCAACAGGAAGGATGAGAAGCTTACTCTACTGGGAGTGAGAAAAGGGAATTTGTTTATAGCTGACTTAAGTTCTACCAGTGAAGGAGAAGTTACATGTTTCTATGCAAAGGCATCTTCAAAACAAAGTTGGCTATGGCACAAGAAGCTCTCACATTTGAACTTCAAAACTATGAACTCTTTGGTAAAGAGAGAGTTAGTGAGAGGGTTGCCCCTGATGGAATTCAATCAGGAGGGACTATGTGAAGCATGTGAAAAGGGGAAGTCGAAGAAAGCATCACATGGAAGCAAAGGAATGACAAGCATTACTGAACCATTACAGCTGATTCATATGGATTTATTTGGTCCAGTTAATGTTATGTCACTTTCAAGAAACAGATATGCATTGGTGATGGTGGATGACTACTCCAAGTACACGTGGGTGTTGTTCATACAAACAAAGGATGAAGCAACACAACTAATCATTGATCACATCAAGAAGATAGAAGTGGAAGCTAAGCTACCTGTGCGGACAATCAGATCAGACAATGGAACTGAATTCAAGAATGCAGTTCTAAATGATTTCTCCTCAGAGAAAGGAATATCAAGACAGTTTTCAGCACCAAGAACTCCTCAACAGAATGGAGTAGTGGAAAGGAAGAACAGGACCTTGGTTGAAGCAGCAAGGACCATGTTGAGTGAATCAAAACTTCCCACTTACTTTTGGGCTGAAGCAGTGAATACAGCTTGCTACACTCAGAATCGAACCCTGATCAACAAAGATCATGAAAAGACTCCGTATGAGTTAATGGCCAACAAGAAGCCAACACTGAAGTACTTTCATGTGTTTGGTGCAAAGTGCTTTGTACTTAAAGATGGAGAACATCTTGGCAAGTTTGATGCCAAAGCAGATGAAGGCATTTTTCTAGGCTATTCTCTGGAATCTAAGGCTTTCAGGGTATATGTGATTGAAGATAAGAAGGTGTTGGAAAGCTTTAATGTAACATTTGACGACACTAAAAGACCAGGCCTGCAAACTGGAGAGAACTCTGAATCCTTGGTATTTGAAAATCTATCAGGAGATCTCTCTGACAATGAAGAAGTACCTGAAGTTGTTACAGTCATTAATAATAATCATAATGATAATGATTCTGGACAAAGTGGTGACCTAAGTGGAAATCCTCAACATACAGGATCCACTAGTCAGTCTTCAGAATCAACAGATCAAACCGTCAACAACTCAGAGGGAGCAGGAGAAGGATCAACTAGTCACACTCCACAACATCTAGAACAAGGAGAATCATCAAGATCGCATCTGCCAAGACAAAGGGTATGGAATAGAGATCATCCCTTTCACTTGATCATTGGTGATCCGGACACAGGAGTGAGAACTAGGAGAACATCACAAAATGAATGTCACTATTCTGGGTTTCTTTCAGAAACAGAACCTAAGAAAGTTGAAGATGCTCTAGATGATCCAGATTGGGTGATTGCTATGCAAGAAGAACTCAATCAGTTTGAAAGGCAGAAAGTTTGGAAGCTGGTACCCAGGCCTAAGGGAAAATCTGTTATTGGAACACGATGGGTATTCAGAAATAAATTGGACGAAGATGGCATTGTAACGAGAAACAAAGCCAGAGTGGTTGCTAAAGGTTACTCTCAAGAAGAGGGTATAGATTATGATGAAACCTATGCACCAGTAGCAAGACTTGAGGCCATCAGAATGTTTCTGGCATTTGCTGCACATTCCAATTACAAGGTATATCAAATGGATGTGAAGAGTGCTTTTCTGAACGGGGAGTTAGAAGAAGAAGTGTATGTGGAACAACCTCCAGGTTTTGAGGATTCAAAACTGGCAGACTTTGTGTACTTTCTATTCAAAGCTCTCTATGGACTCAAACAAGCTCCAAGGACATGGTATGACACTCTCTCTCTGAATTCTTACTTGAAAATGATTTTACAAGAGGTGTTGTAGACAAAACTCTCTTTGTCAAAAAGCATAAAAATGATTTGATATTGGTGCAAGTATATGTTGATGACATAATATTTGGTTCTACTAATGATGATCTTTGCAAGAGATTTGCTAAGTTAATGCAGAGTCGTTATGAAATGAGCATGATGGGTGAATTGTCATTCTTTCTTGGATTGCAAGTATACCAAAAACAAGCTGGTATATTCATTTGTCAGTCCAAGTACATCAAGGATCTTCTTAAGAAGTATCAAATGGAAGACTCATCTACAGCAAAGACTCCTATGCCAACTGCCACTAAGCTTGATAAGGATGAAACTGGTAAGAAGGTTGACATCACAGGCTACAGAGGTATGATAGGCTCATTACTTTATCTCACTGCAAGTAGACCAGATATAATGTTTGCAACATGCTTGTGTGCTAGATTTCAGTCTGATCCTAAAGAATCTCATCTAATAGCTGTTAAGCGAATATTTAGATATCTTAAGGGGACCCCAAATCTTGGAATTTGGTACCCTAAAGATACAGGATTTGATCTTATTGGATACACAGACTCTGATTTTGCAGGTTGTAAGATTGATCGGAAGAGTACTTCAGGAAGCTGTCAGTTTCTTGGAAGAAGGTTAGTTTCCTGGCATAGCAAGAAGCAGCATTCAGTGTCCACATCAACAGCTGAGGCTGAATACATTGTTGCTGGTAGCTGTTGTGCTCAGATCTTGTGGATGAGAAACCAACTCCGTGACTATGGACTTTTGTTGACAAAGGTTCCAATCTTTTGTGACAACACAAGTGCCATAGCAATCTCTAACAATCCAGTGCAACACTCGAGGACGAAGCACATCGACATCAGGTATCATTTTATCCGAGAGCATGTCATGAATGGAACTGTGGAGTTACATTTTGTACCCACAGAGGATCAAATTGCAGACATCTTTACTAAACCGCTTGATGAATCCACTTTCAATAAGCTGGTTGGTGAACTTGGGATGTTAAATCTTTCTAATTGATTTTGATTAGAAGTCAGTAACTGCAGAGAGTCCTGGTAAATACATGAGTTTGAGAATTTCTATATCCTTAGGACTCGTGAGTTTATTTTCTGGAGCAATTCTCGTAGTTAGGATTATTATACTAATTTTATGTCATAATTATGGATGATATATCTTCTGGCATTTAATTAGTTATTAATTCTAAAAATTATTTAAGTGCTAATATTTGTTCTAAATATTCAAGCATTTATTTAATTTGAATTAATTTACTTTGTTTTTTAACATTGTAGATTAATGCAGCATAATTGATTAGATTTTAATTGGTTAATATCACTCAATGATATTTAATTGATTTTATTCTAGGAAAATTGTGAGTTTTCTGTTAAGAATTGATTTTGGTAAATTTGAAAAGATTTATTGAAATTAAAACTAGACAGGAAATAAAAGTTTCTGATTCTTAAAACAAGAACAGGTTTTAGGAATTGGAAAAGAAGCAAAAATATCGAATTTAGGAAATTCGATAGTTTTTCAAGTACATAGATAAATCTATCGAAATTAATTTTCGATAGTTTTGGAAAAGGAAATAGAAAAACTATCGAAAGCATTTCTCGATAGTTTTTGAGAATCTATTTAAAATATATCGAAAGAATTTAATTAATTCTATATCTAAATTCTCGATAGATTTTAAATTGAAAAACCATCGAAAGGAATTCACTTGATTTAATATTTGAATTCTCGATAGTTTTTCAAAAAGTTCTTCGATAGTTTTGGTATTTCAAGAAAATAGACTTCGATAGTTTTCAGAAAAGCTCTTTAAATTCTGATTTTCAAATCCCTTCGATAGTTTTTCAAAAACCATCGAAGGATAGTTGACCTTTTTGCCCCTCTGAAAAACTATCGGAAGTACATTTAAATTCTATCGAAACCTGAAAGGACATTTTTGCCCCTGACAGTTTCAAGAGTATAAAAACATGCCTTAGTCCTTTTCTTTATCAGTTTTACAGATCTAAGAAAAGAACAAGTGGCCGTTTATAATACTTACAATTTCTATACACATACAAGAACTCATTCGATAGTTTCTTCAGTTTTAACCAAGAAATCCTTGAAAAAGTTACTGTCTTTCACTGTTGATTGATTTCTAACCGTGAAAACTTAATATTTTTGAGTTTTTGAAACTTTCTGAGTAAGAAACCATCGAACTCGACTGTTGAACCTAAGAAAGTTGTTAATAGTATACATCTTGGAAATTGAGTGTGTTTACATAGTTGATTTCTTTTGATCTAATTGGTTGGTATTAACAATTAGGGTTCTAAAGTGTGTTTGTGTTCGAATTTGTGTATTTTACAGAAAAAGGGTAATTTTGTTTTAAGGGTAATTTTGTTAAGAATTTGATTAATTAGTAATAATTAATTAAATATAAAAGTAAAAATAGTTTTGGTTTGTTTAAATTTTCTGGAAATTTTAAAATGGCTGGGGAATTTATTATTACCAAAACTAATCATGTCTCGTTCCAAAACTTGCAAGCCATTACGAATCCTCAAATTCGTGCATGGGCAGAGTTTTTGAATATACGTTCATTAGTGGCATACGCTGTAAGTACTCACGTAGTCCTTTGTATCGATCAACTGACTGCGTTGTACACATCCGCCACGGATACAAGTGAGAATAATGTGAGATCCTTCAGTTTTGTTGTGCCAGGGGGCAGAACAATAAGGGTGACGGAACATGACTTTAACAGAATACTTCATTTTCCTACAGAAAACCTTGTTCCTGATCCCACAACTGAGGAAATACATGCTTTCTTCACTCTTATCAGAAGTCAACAACCTAACTTCTTGGTGGGAGAGTTCCTAAAGCATTACCTGCCAAAGCCATGGAATTTTTTCTTTCATACCCTGATACATGTTTTTACTGCCAAGCTAACAAATCTGCATGGCATTCCCTTATTCCTTCAAAAGATAGGGTTTGCCATTGCGAACAACAGGCATATTAACATAGGACGGATAGTGATTGATCAAGTAATTCTGTGCATGGGACCACTGGATGAAAGAACAGGCATAAATGAAGATGTGCTTTGTTTCTATCCTAGGTTCCTACAGCTAATTCTCAATGATATCTTAACAGATGATGAACGGGAGATCTTTGAAGGTGAAGCCAACCAGGAGTGCATGAGAATGAAGAGCAATGCCATAACCGCTCTCATTAGGAAGAACAACTATTTTCCAGGGGTACCCACTGTTCTCACTGAATATCTAAGAACGGTGCCCCTACCACTTCTACCCCCAGGGGAACAGGTAAATCAAGGTAATATTCCACAACCTGAACCTGTAATGGCACCTGTACCAATGGATGTTGATCCAGAGCCCTTAGTGGCCATTCCTGACCAGGAGGTTGCAAACCCACAACCTCTAACCACGGTCGAAGAGCCTTTTGAAGAGCCAAATGAAAATATAAACGAACCTCCTTCCCCTACTATACCCATTAAAGAACCATCCATGAGTGTAGAGGGAGATAGTGCCAAAGCAGCACCACATAAGGAGATACACCCTTCAACAACAGCTATGCCTTCCTCTAAAAGGAGAAGAACAGAAACCGAGGCAACTGTTGATACTTCATTTCTCTCATCCAAAGCGCCCTTTACTGATTTTTCTGATGTTGATTGGGCTACGCTAATGAAAGCAATATCTGAACCAATAGCTCAATCAAGTAAGGAAGAATTGACGGAAGCAACTGGTGTTCCGACCATATTACGGTCAGGTTCACTGGTTGAAGGTTCTAAGAACCAAGGGTCTTCACAGACGTCGAGAGAAGGCTTTGACCTAAATGCACAATCTAAAAGGTCATTGTCTACCTCCCCAGATGGAACATATCTGGATCCTGCGGGTAAAGGGTCTGACGTAGGTGCAGATCGGCAACTCGTTGACAGTGAATCAATTACTATTGAGGAGTCAACTGAGGTGAAGTCTTTACAGACTCACGGGGAAGATTCGGGATCTCTGCTGTTAAACGAGCCTGTTTCTAACCCCCTAGAGATTCAAACTCTAGATCCTTCAAAGGATATATCATCTAAGGATGATCAGCAACTTGGTTTATCCAAGGACGGGGACTTGCGAAGCCCCATTGCACCACCGGTGACCTCCTTAAGGACGGCTACGGTGATCTCTTCTGCAGGTACAATCAGCACAAAGGATTTGAGTGAAACAAAAACACTTACACCTGGCCTGAGTGGGAAAGGAAAAATGATTCAAACACCGACAGAAACGTTGAGTGTACACCCAGAGCCAAATGTGAGGAGTGACACCCTAACCCTACCTAATATTAATGATCTGCTGTTACCAACAGAAAGAGAGCTACAAGTTCAATCTTCCCTCAAGGAGATGACAGTTCGAGACAGAGAAGGAAATCCACTTTTCAAGGTTCCACTGGGACCTTCCTTTGACCAAGGGATCTCCTCCAGTCAAGACAATATTTCTTTAAAGTCTATTCAAGAGAAAGTTGACTTGGCTGCAGCTGATTCCAGAAGAACATTCAGGGTCATTGGCAGTGCATCTGGCACTATAACAGGTACGAAGCAAGCAGTGGACTCCTTAAAGAAGGAAGCTATGGAAGAACTAGTCGAATTGAGAATGGACGTCAGGGAACTTAAAGATGGATTCATGAATGAAGTAACTGCACTGTCTCAAGGACATGAAGCTTTGAAAGAAGACGTTCTGGTTATCCGGGATGGTCAAGCGCGGGTAAAAGATGCAATGAATTCCCTTTCACGAGTGGAGTCTAAGCTAAATAAGAGGCTGGATCACATGGAAAAGACTACCAACTCAAGATTGGAGAACATTGACCTGTCGCTAGCTTCTATAAATGAATTTAATAAGCAGCTTATGGATTTCTTGGAGAATCAAGGTGACGGAGTATAGTCTATATGGAGTATGCTAAAGAACCAACAATCTGGACAACCTGGTCCTTCCTATCAGCAACCTGATCCTTCTAATATCTTTTATGCTGAGGATGCTTTTATCGAGGATTCCTCAACTAAGGGGGAGAAAGTTGGAGAAGGGGTGAAGGATAAATGGGGAGTTTGGGAGACTGTTGAGGCTATTCCAATCAGACAGTACTGGATTGAGGAGCTTGTAGAGGAAGACAAGGAAAGTGAAGAGGAATTTGAGGTCATGCATGAGCAACCTATTCAAGAGGAGCATGAGCCATATTATCCAGAGCCAATAGAACATCCTATCTTGGATGATGATATGGAAGAAGCAAATTCTCTATCACCTGAAGAAGAAGCTGCCTTGGAAGCAATAAGAGCTCAGAGAGCTGCAATAGATGCCAGGCAAGCTGAGAAGGAGAAACAGCAAGCAATTCTGAGAAGTGAAAAGCTAAAGAGAATGAAGGTGTATAATGAAGTGAGGAAGAAGAAGATGATAGATCTGGCAAAGAAAGATGGTACTGAATGGGAAATGGCTTATAAAACCTTTTGCGGAGTTGAAGACGGATTAGAAGTCAACGACAATGCTGAGGTGGAAGTTATTATTCAGGACATCAGAAGTGCTAATCTTGAAGATCAGACTTATTTTAAAGCACTGAGAAGCTCTATAATCTGTCTGAATGCTGGGGTTAAAGCAAATGGTGCCTGGAGCTTATTAATCAGTTTTCTGGAGAAAGGTACATTTGTGATTTCTACTAAGTTTTTAGAACAGAGGACATATACAGAATTGCAGGCTATACTCATCAAGATCCAAAGAACCACAAGGCTAAATGAACTGCTCCGTGAGCATGTTAAGGAGATCGTGATGAAAGTCAGTCCAGAGATTACTGAAGATCCTCCAATGGTTAGATTCATGACGAATGACTTGTTCAGAATCTGCTATTTGGCTGAGGACAAACTGAGGGACTATCCAAGCAACTATCTAATCTCAGTTGAGAAGTATCTTAGATCCACTGGATTCTCATCAACGGAAAAGGACAAAGCAGCAGACACTCTTAGAAGATTTCTAATGGAGAATGTTCCTTACTATAGGAAAAGAGTGGAAAGAGGATTGGAAGTGCATACCAGACTGCCAAACATGCCAAAGCTAAACAAGAAAGATGTTAACATTGCATGGTTATGGGCTGGAGTGGGTCAAGAGGTTGAATATATTGGAAGACACATCCAAGGAGCAATCCTTAAACCTGGAGAACCACTGCACTATCTATTAGTGATTGATTATCAAGCTGCTAACTCCGATCCAATGATTGAAGAAGGTGAGATTGGAATGGACTGAATGTTGAAGCAAAGAACAAGAGAACTATCAGCTCAGACTAGAGGAGCAACTTCATTGTATAAAGTTTAATTGTTTTTTGATTTATGAAATCTGGAAATGTATATATATCTGATCCAGAATGCATTGATATTATTACGTTGTCTTACTTTAAGTAGTTTAATGTTTCCTTAGTTAGTTGAGTTATCCTCGAAGTATTTGCTTGTCGAACTCTATCCAATCAAATAGGGGGAGATTGTAAAGCATAATGTAACATAAGATGTAAAAGAGATAACTACAACTAAACAAAGGACAAGACAGACAATAATATTAACAGAAGCACAGGAATCCAGAATCAAAGAAGAAAAGGTAAACTCAAAAAATCAAAATACGTTATGTATTCTTGAAGTCCGTAAACAGGTCACGGAAAGAAGTTCATGAAAATGTTCAAGCCTCAGTGACAGCAATAAAAACAAGACTTTGAAGACGACAGAAGTATATGAATGATTTAGGGTTCAGTACCACGGGATTCCAGTGATGAAGCAACCAGAACGACAAAGGACTTATCAGCAGCATTGAATTCAAGACATAAAAGAAGAATTGATCAAGTGTTATTCATCTGTGAACCAGACCAGTTGCACTAGGTGACGGCACTAAAAAGATCAGATTGTTTTATCGT
Organism: Heracleum sosnowskyi; assembly: GCA_030848705.1. Classification (NCBI taxonomy): domain Eukaryota; kingdom Viridiplantae; phylum Streptophyta; class Magnoliopsida; order Apiales; family Apiaceae; genus Heracleum; species Heracleum sosnowskyi. The sequence continues at coordinate 21,421,728 of CM061237.1, forward strand.
CTCAGAACAAATTGATACAGTCTAAAACTTAAACACCCTGGTACACAGGAGCTTTTCTAAAAGGACAAGGACAAGAAAAGTATTCGATGGTTTTTCTATTTAGAAAACCATCGAATGAGAGTTATTGAAAACTAATGTTAATTAATGTTTCATTCGATAGTTTTTAATAAAAACCATCGAATGGAATATTAACTTTACCATTCGATAGTTTTCAAATTAGAGGAGCAGGTGAAAAGTTTGTTTTGTCTTATATGGTTGATGAAGATCCAACGGCCAGGATTGTTTCTACAATCTAAGTTCGATGGTTTTCAAACAAAAGTCTGCAGTTAATACAGAGTGAAGAATGTGTCTTCTTCAGTTAAGGATTTTAACACAGAGACATTACTGAGAGAGAGAAGAGCCGGAGAAAATTATCAGAGAAATTAATAGTGCTCAGAACTTGATCATTGTTTTGTATTTGTGTAACCTTAAACTCATTGACGCTAATCTACGGATTAGAAATTGTAGCACCCATCGAGGTTTATATTTATAAAAAGATATATTCCCCGAAACTTGATTTGGTTTGGTGTGTTTGATTTCGTTATAGAACTGAAAGATTAATCCGCGAACGAAATTGAATTATTTGTGAGTATCGTATTCAACCCCCCCTTCTACGATACTTTGGACCTAACAGAAGATCCACCTCTCTGAAATCTGGGTCTGAACTTAAGATTGGGATTCCTCTTGAATCTAAACTTCCCAAACTTCCTGACTATCAAAGCCAAATCACCATCCTCCAGCTGATCAAGTTCTTCTAAAGAATAGAAGTCACTACCAGATTGATCAATGGATGTTAATCCATATTCAGCATCAATAACATTCATGTTAGAACTGGAAGGTTGAACATGCTTCACTTCCAGTTTCTGTGGGACTTCAGCAGCCAGTGCAGTAGAAGTACTAACAATCTTCCCAGTTCCATACAGCTCCCTTTGTTGAATCTGCTCCAGCTCATAGGTCTTCAGAACACCATACAATCTTTCCAAAGCAATCTCATTCATATCTCTTGCTTCTCTAATGGCAGATATTTTGTGCTCCAAATGAGGTGGAAGTGTAAGAAGGAACTTCTTGTTAATCTCCTTGTTGGTGTAGTGTTTCCCATTGAGATTCAGATCATTGATTAATTTATTATATCTCTCAAAAACCTGAGAGATACCTTCACCAGGGTTTGATCTGAAATGCTCATATTGTGAGGTGAGAATTTCCAGCATATTCTCCCTAACTTCCTCTGTCCCCTCATTGATTATCTCTATGGTTTCCCAAATGTGTTTGGCAGTATCACAATTTAGGACATGATTATGCATGATAGGATCAAGACAATCAATAAGGATCAACTGAAGACAGGAATCCAAGGTAACATCCTCTTTCTCATCAGGAGTGTACTCCTTGGGATCTTTAGGGTACATACTAGCAGCCCTAGTAACAACATTATCCACTGTTATCTCTTCCTCAATAATCATAGGGATTTTGGGACCACTCTTCAGCACACCAATGTATTTAGGATTTGCAACCTTAAGAAATAGGAGAATTTTCTTCTTCCACATAGGATAATGCTCCTTGCTGAACATTGGGATTTTGACAGTACCAACTTTCTGTGTAGTAGACATCTTTTGAGATTTTTAGAATAATAAAAAAAAATCAGAGTTTAAGAAAAATCTCAAAACAATTGGATCTTTGATTTGTATATCAATCAAAACGCTCTGATGCCAATTGTTAGGTCCTGATAAGTTTGTAGAAGGGGGGTTGAATACAAACTATACCGTTTTATCGAAATTTGTTCTTGAATAAATTAAACAATATAGAACAAATTAATGCGGAATATAAATGAAACAAGATTCAAGTTAAATATAACTTATATTAAACTTGAAGGGTGTTGCAAATACAATAAGGATTACAAAGTATTTATCTCAAACTAATTAATACAAATTTAGAATAAATTCGACATGAACTCTTCTAATATTTGTAATAAAAAGATCGAATGCTAAAAGCAAGTTCGAGATAAATTCTAGGGATAAAAATCCGCTAGATGATCAAAGCAATACAAGTAATCAACTTCTAGTGGTTTGGATTTAACAATACAAACTAGAATTAATTGCTTGAGAAGAAATGATATTAATGGCTTCTTGTGTTCTTGAGAGTAAATGATTCAATCTCTTTCTTTTTGTTCAACTGCCTTCTGTTGTCTGTTCTTCCAAGTCTTTAATACAAATGCAATAAGCCTTGTATGACCTGTTTATTAAATCATAAAGATTTAATAAAACAAATCATACACTTGTATGACCTTCCAAAATGTGCTCGGTAGAACCTTGTATCAGCAGTATGACCTAAAAGAAAATGTCCGGTATGACCTTGCATTATTTCACCAACTCTCGGTGTGACCAAGGGAAAGTAATCTGTATGACCTGACAGAATGACTTGTATGACCTGTCAGAATTGAATGGTATGACCTGAAGTATAATTCGGTAGAACCTAGGGTATTAGAACACTAGGTCATACCGAGTCTACTAAACAGGTCATACCGAGATTTAAAAAGAAAATCCTTTTAATTTATTTAGATAGATTAAATTCTAGATTAAATTAATTCTTTTAAAGAATTAATTTAATAAATAATTTAAACAACTAACTTAATTAATTTAATAAATTAATTAATTCTGATAGAATTAATTTATTAATTAAATTTAATTAATAAATTAAAGAAGATAACTTAATATTCTTGCATTCCTCTATCTTCTGAAAACCACTGAATATAGATGATTTAATTCCACTGATTGATGTCGTCATTCGATGCACTGTCTGGTTTCATGAATAACTGACTTCAATGATAATTCTTCATCTTTAAAACATTTAAAGTTGTGGCTTCTTTTCTTTAGCTTTGACTAAACTCTGTATCATGTACTTCTTCCGTCACCAACTGGAAATCTCTGTCACTGTAGTAAATCCACTTACTTGAATACTTCACTGAGGCTTGAACAATAAATTGAACTTCTTTCAATGTAGAATAACTTCAAGTCTGTAGATGACTTTGGTTCTTCATTCTCTTGACAGATTAAACTCTCTGAGATTCCTGTGACATATTAACTTATTATTTACTTATTACATACTTGTTTAAATTAAGTTGTTTCCTCGAAATATTAATAGGCCTAAACATATGCCTTTCACACCTACATACTAGCTATAGTGTCACCACACAAATGCCTATGAGAACAGACATCCTCCTGACGGGAGCAAGCTTAGTATGTACCAATCTTTGCGGATTCACCAACTTCCGATTAGTTATCCTATGATCAGGAACTGTTTAAGTCTAGAGTTATCAGCTTCTAGATCTCACTATTATAATCTCATTATAATTCTAGAAGCTTTACTCTAAACTATGGAACATCTTATTTAAAACACTTTAAATAGATAAAAACAAAACAAGTCTTTTATTAACATTAATGAAATCAAATAAGAATACAAGAAAGTTCTTCCTAACTCATCATACATAATTGGATTTAGGACAAACACTTTCAACATATAGCCCATAAAACAGAAAGTCTCTAAAAACCAGGACACATTTCCTAGTTTGTCTCTGCTGACTTATTCATCTCCTAAATGTACTCAACTACTTGCATACTAAATCAAACTGCAACGTTCACATATGCAGTTGTATTATTCCTAAACAAAACAAATAGTAAAACATGTTTAGATTAATAAATAATCCCAACAAAATCAACTTCAACACGGATGGAGTTCAATGCAAAAATTTATGGACATGAATGAACAGATTTGATTGGAAGGATGTTACAATGTACCCACTATTGGTGGGTAGTTCAATCTATCTTACTTTAACGAGGCCTGACCTCTCATATGTGTGTAGTTGGGGTGATTAGTAGATACATGCTTAATCCAAAGCAACCTTATTTAAGAAAAGCAGAGTTTAAGAAAAGGGAAGAGTAACCTCGCCTTCTTATACACTCTATGCAAAGAAGAGTTTAAGAAAAGGGAAGAGTAACCTCGCGTTCTTATACACTCTATGCAAAGCAGAGTTTAAGAAAAGGGAATAGTAACCTCGCCTTCTTATACACTCTATGCAAAGCAGAGTTTAAGAAAAGGGAAGAGTAACCTCGCCTTCTTATACACTCTATGCAAAGCAGAGTTTAAGAAAATGGAAGAGTAACCTCGCCTTCTTATACATTCTATGCAAAGCAGAGTTTAAGAAAAGGGAAGTGTAACCTCGCCTTCTTAAGAGGTAGAACTCTCTTCTTGGTGAGCTTTCCGGAAGTACGGATAAGCACCCCGGAAGTACAGGTTTACCAAGGTACTCCAAGCAACACCTTCCACAAAGAAGGGCCTTCAAAATAATTTCCAAGAAACACCTTAAAGAAGGGCCTTCAAAAATAATTCCCAACCAACACCTTAAAGAAGGGTCTTCAAAAATAATTTCCAAGAAACAACCACAAAATCTAAGAATGTCCAATGTTTACGAGTAAATGTATGATGCACATGATGATATGAATGAATGCATGATGCGAATGATGCACATGATGCACATGATGATTAATGAATGCATGATGCGAATGATGCATGACCTTCAAAACAAGATTACCCCGAAGGGTCTTCAAAAAACGATCACCACTTAGGGTCTTCAAAAATATTAACATCTTCAATAGAGGGTCTTCAAAAATAATTTCCTTTTCGAAAGAGGGTCTTCAAAAATAATATCCTCCTTGGAAAATAGAGCTTTCGAAAACATTACCCTTATCAGATAAGGACCTTCCACACTTATTTTTGTCCATGCACGAGCTAGTGAAGTAATCAAATAATGTGCTACGAATATTGCATCACAATTCTTTAACATCTCCATTATTTAGATTCTGTCCAGATCCGTTTTTTACCTTTTTGGCCCTGTAAACAATATTTTCTTGGAAAACACAAAACATGAAAGTTGCAGGAAACGAAAATAGCTTTCCGATGATATATGGCTCGTCAGAAACGGACTTATAACGAATCGGTAATCAAATAAAACGTCTGCTGATTAACTTCTCAATACTGAAAAACGGGGTCTGATTATGTTTTGTGATTTCGAGAATAGATGAAAACATAATCTCAGAAAACACCAAAAACGAAAGTTGCAGGAAATCACAAAAGCTTTCCGGATCATAAAAAATCATCAAAATCTAACATGTAATAAATTTACTACGAATTTTATAAGATAGCTTATTTGTACGGACAAAATCATAAGAAAACTTATCTTAATTTTGAACATAACCCCGAACGAACGCCTCCACCGTTCTGCTCCTCCATTAAAGCCGCTCCAGATCCATAATAACCCCCCATGTGTATTGTATAGATTGATTGTCCTCCACAATCAAAAATTATCCCCTCCTTCTAGCGCCAATTGTTAATGGAGGAATTTGGTGATAACAAATTTCGGGGATTGCTGGAATAACGAATTATGAAAATAAGGGATTTGGGATTTTTGGATGTTTGGGGCTGGACTTGAAAGGTGTCTCGACTTGTTAGATGTGTCGGATCCTATCTCAAGATTCCTGCGTACCCTGTTTATATATAGCGATCAAGCCAACGCAGTTCTGTGATAGGATAGTATTTTTAATCCCTGTGATTGTTAAGGGATATGTTGAGATAAGTTGATTTTATCTTTTTAGAGTTATATAAGCGTTGTGATTCTTTCCTGATTTGAAAGAATCGTTTGGAGATATTTTTTAGTAATTGATTGATTGTTTCCTCGTTTCAGAGAGATGATATTACTTAGTGGTTAAGCAATTAATTATTACTAGATTCATATTGGGAAATTAGGAGATAATTGAGGCAGTCGAAAATATGGAATAACACTATTAAACAACCTACTATGTACCAATTTACCTAATTACTGTAAAATGTATTTTTTTTACAAGAGTAGAATGAATCAATAAAATGTTTTATTAATACATTTTAGTAGAATGTATTAATAAATATGTGATATCGAGAAAAGAAGTTTTAATTCAAATAATGATTATTTGATGTTACTAATTAAATACCGAAACATGGATTATATGTTTATATCTAACATATTAAATTATAATAATCTACGGATTATAAAATTTATTTACTATCGGGTTTTTATCGAGGTTTGGATCGGGTTTCAAATTTTGAAGGTATTAGTTTTGTACAAGTGAAATCGAAATACCTATCGAAAATCCAAAATTTCTGGTTTGGTAAATTCAAAATTTCTGATTTTGGAATCATATGAGATTAATTTATCATCCTTCACTATTCACATACCATTCATACAAGTTTTCAATTTTCAACCTCATTCTACTCAATCATCCAAATACTTCATAAATTATTGCACAAAATTGTTCTAATTAAACATAACTAAATTATTTAATAAGAGTTGATATGTAAAACAATTTAATTAATATAATCAAAGAAATCAAATCTTTATCCAAATTTATTGATTCGTGATCTGCTGACGATTGTTTTACTGCACTTTCTTAGAAAATCAAAATCAAAATTAATGGAATCTCCATTGATTTCTTTGTTGCATATCTTTGCGAGACGCCAGTTGATTTTTACAATTGAATCGAAGCGTGCATCGCGAATAGAAATTTCATCGATAATTCTTTTAGGACATATTCTATATGGATCCATGTTGGGTCATCTGATAACATTCAAAATTGAATCGATCTCTTTGTCACGTTGACGAAACTCATTAATGTGAATAGAATTATTCAAATTTTCTCCAACTTGACTTGTATCTTTGTAAATTTCTTACTGAACTAAATGGACAACAATTATAACTTCAATCTTATAAATTATAGTATTGACTTTATTGGCGAACCCTAGATATCTTATCTATTATGTGTCTAGGGTTGGCCTATAAATTCTATATCATAATTTATAAGATAGATGTAATAATTGTTGTCCATTTAGTTTATTAAGAAATTTTAAAAGATACGATTCAAGATGGAGAAAATTTGATTAATTTTAATCACTTTGATGAGTTCGGTCAACGTGACAAAGAGTTCCATTCAGTTTTCAATATTATCAGAAATTCCAACTTGGATTCATATAAGATTTGGTTCTAAAAGAATTATCGATGAATTGCTTTTCAAAATGTACGCTTCGATTCGATTGAAAAATCCAATAGGAGTCACACAAAGATATGTAACAAAGAAATCAAAGGAGATCCCACTAATTTCCATTTCGATCTTTTAAGCAAGTGAGGAAAAGAAATCGTCAACACCGATCACCGGTCAATAAATTTGGATAAAGGTTAGATTTCATTGATTATATTTATTTATTTTTATACCTACTTTTATTAAAGAATTAAGTTGTATTTGATTAGTACGAATTGTGCAACAATTTATGAAGTATTTTGATGATTAATAGGCATGAGGTTGAAAATAAAAAAATTGAATGAAGTGTATGAGAATAGTGAAGGGATGACAAATTAATCTTATTTTTAAATTTGACAATGGGCCCACAGCCTAGGTAGGTTTTAACACAAATCTCACATATATACGGCATTAGGTTTTAGGAAATAACAAACTATCATTTCAACCTAATGGCCCACCGCCGGAGCAATTTTTTAACTTCCTGTTGGCTGCCAAAACAGTTTGAAAATTCTTAAGTTTCCGTTGTGAATTCACTATGTACTTGTTATACTTCACTCTGTACAACATTGGTAAGCACCCTTGTTTGGTTGCTCCATATTTTGTTTTTAAGATTGAGAGATAGTCGTTTTGGATGAAAAACTAAATATCCAATCTTGTAATAATCGGTTGTTACTTTCTATTGGTAAAGAATTCTAAAGTTAAAATAATTCCTCAATTATGGTGACACTCAATTCAATGATATATGGTGACAGTCAATAGAGGAGATTAGTAAAGGATTTGGAAAATGAAATTATAAGAAAATGCATCTAATATCTTGGTGTATCTTTATTAATTTAATATAAATAAAAAAAACCATGCAATTAAATGACACCAAAAGAAATTAAGCTCATTTTATTTACCCTACATGTCTATAAAAGATTGTGAAAAAGTGGGCCTGTCTCTATGTTATTTGGTTTTGAGGGTAAGATAAATAGCTAAGAAAGGAAAGAATGAAGTAGACTGTGTTGTTCCATGATCGTCGTCAATTAACAACATTTCAACTATATTAATAATATTATTTCTATTATAGTTGAAATTTTGTTAGTTGACAGAGGATCTCGGCACACTCAACGCTCTTTTGTTCAACAAGGAACACGGGGAAAGTTAGTCATGTACCACCATACAAACCACATTACCAGAGTCCCGATTTTCTCTTTTTTTTGCATGCCTTTACTTTTAGAACCAAATAACACACATACACACTCACCTTTCTCCCAGTCTTTTCTAGACATTTAAGGTAAATAAAGGACTTTTTAGACTGACGATGTCGTTTCATTGAGTGATTCTTTTATATATGTTATAAAACTAAATATATTTCTAGAAACTACTAAATAAATCTATTTTTTTATTTTAACTTTTTTTCAACAATTCTAGTCTGTTTTTGTTAGGCCGAATACACAATATATAATCAATATTAATATTATAATAACACTTAAGAACTCTGTTTATGAATCAACAACTGAATTATATAAAATAACTCTTCTCTTTGTGATGTTAAAGAATCACAGAGAGCTGCTAGGTTACAAGAATAATATATTCAGTATATGCATCCCTTTTAGGGTTAACCTATCTGTGTTTATATAATACACAGTTACATAATCAATCTCTAATTGATATTCCTATAAATTAGCTATACAAATTATATCAATTTAGGATTGCTTCTGTCTTCTGTTCCGTTTCCTTAACTGTCTCAATATATCTTGCTTCTTTCCATCTTCAAGATATATTGCTTCTAGAATCTTCATATTAGCACCGACAGTTAATAAACTCTTCACCCCGTCAGACTTTATCAAACTCTGACTGGCTTCTATTAAACTCTGTTGAGTACCTGGTACTTAAACACTGATGAACAAACGTCAGCAATTATATCTAACAATCTCCCCCAACTTGTGCATAATAAAGATGTACAAGTTAATAGATAATTGATGATGTCAAAACATATAACAAATGCAGTGTTTAAATATAATCAGAGTTTAACTTTAACTTAGAACAGAAAACTTTAAAAACTTACAGTCAGACTTTACTTAATCTCTTCAATATCAGGCACTGTCCTGAGATAATTGATGAGAAGTCTTCTTTCAGCCTTTTCTAGCTCATCTACCATGATTTCTTTCAGTTCCTTGAGCTCTGGATCACTTTCTCCAGTCTGGTAGATAGTTGCCCTTAGTGAATAAATGCTGTTTTTCCTCATATCATTTCCTAGCTTTATTATGAAGGATTTATCTGATTCCAGATTAAATTCCAACACTTTTATGCCAAAATCTGTTCTGAGTCTTGCACTGTTTCTTTGCATCTCAACAAGCTTTCCATTGTAATCTCTGTACCTTGGTATGTAAGAGCCAGCAGACTTTAAACCAGAAAGAATTCTAGCTTTCATCATCCTGCTTCTTAACACTTCAGGTGCTTGATGAGTTCTTTGATTTTTAACTTTCAACAGATACAACACATATTCCAGTTCTTCTTTATAGCACTAGTTCCTTGACACCTGACTTCTAAAGCATCCCAAATTTCTTTGGCAGTCTTGCAGCCAATAACTCTGTTAGACATGACATTATCTAAGGCACTGTGGAGTAGATGTCTAACCTTTGCATCTTTTGCAATTGATGAGATGTCCTCAGGAGTTAAGTCTTTCTTCTCTTTTGGAACAGTCTTTTTTTCTTGACCAGTTATAACAGGAGACAATTTAGTTGGCATATGAGGACCATCATAGATTCTGTCAAGGTATTCTGGATCTGTGGCTTCCAGAAACATAGTCATCTTCACCTTCCATATTGGATATTCAACTGGTCTTAGAATTGGAACCCTGATAGTCTCATATCGACTCACAGAAGTAGGTTGAACCTTCTGAACATTAGAACCTGCATTAGAACCTTCCTGAGAGTTGTCAGTCATGATTATACTTGTGTTTAGATCGATAAACTGTATATATTAAACAGCCTTGGCTCTGATACCAATTGTTAGGCCGAATACACAATATATAATCAATATTAATATGATAATAACACTTAAGAACTCTGTTTATGAATCAACAACTGAATTATATAAAATAACTCTTCTCTTTGTGATGTTAAAGAATCACAGAGAGCTGCTAGGTTACAAGAATAATATATTCAGTATATGCATCCCTTTTAGGGTTAACCTATCTGTGTTTATATAATACACAGTTACATAATCAATCTCTAATTGATATTCCTATAAATTAGCTATACAAATTATATCAATTTAGGATTGCTTCTGTCTTCTGTTCCGTTTCCTTAACTGTCTCAATATATCTTGCTTCTTTCCATCTTCAAGATATATTGTTCTAGAATCTTCATATTAGCACCGACAGTTAATAAACTCTTCACCCCGTCAGACTTTATCAAACTCTGACTGGCTTCTATTAAACTCTGTTGAGTACCTGGTACTTAAACACTGATGAACAAACGTCAGCAATTATATCTAACAGTTTTCAAATGAATGAACTTAGACTACTTCATCATTTGCTTGGTTTTGAGATTAATTATACTTAATAAGTAATATTTTTGCATCATTACAAATACTATTTGGATTTGTTAAACAGGTTTTGAATGACTAATGACAAATCAACTTCAGCACGGATGGAGTTCAATGCAAAATTTTATGGACATGAATGAACAAATTTGATTGGAAGGATATTACAATGTACCCACTATTGGTGGGTAGTTCAATCTATCTTACTTTAACGAGGCCTGACCTCTCATATGTGTGTAGTTGGGGTGATTAGGAGATACATGCTTAATCCAAAGCAACCTTATTTGTAAGCTTACGGAGAATTTGATATATGTTAACGCAGCTCCATATTTGGGTGTGGAGCAATTCTTTGGTGCCGCAAAAGACATCCAACAGTGTCCTTATGAACAACAGAAGCTGAGTGAGGCGCACTTGGCTTGTTTAATGTCACAAACAAGTGGCAATATGTTTAGCGAGAAATCCGATATTTCACACAAGAACCAAGGATTTAGAAATGCGTTACCATTTTTCAGGGAAAAAAATCAGCAAGAAAGAAGTGGAAATGTTACATGTTACAACTGAGGGTTTATAATCCTATGATGATTGTGCAGAGATAAATAATTCTATCAATTAAAGTGCTATAGATTATAATCCTTTAAATTATTAATTTTATTAAAATTTAATCCCATGTTTGTTATGAGAAATAATCATAGGATTGGACTAATATGTCTTATATTTTTCAATCCTAGGTTTATTTTGCATAGAATTATAGTGAGGAGATTATTACCCAAAAATTGTTTGTCTATGGTGTGCTACAAAAGCACAGGTCAAAATGTTCCTTGTTTGTAGGTTGGCACTTTGTCCACTAAGATAGTTGCTTTTCGGGGTAGACTTTTGTAATGTGTTTCAATTTTATATGTTCAGTTCATTATGAAATTCATAATTCAATCCTTTTCGGGGTAGACTTTTGTGCTGCTGCTTCGACATACAGTTTGTAAAGTCTATTTACAGAACGTCTGACTTGAACGAGCAGCCTTCCACAACTGTCATAAACCCACAGATTTTCGCCATTGATTACCACTCGATGACCTTCCTCGGACAATTGTCCTAGACTTATAATATTGCTTTGAAGAGTAGGTATATAGTATACACCGTGTAGGATTTTGGTTTCACCATTCGTGCAGACTAAATTGACAGACCCTTTCCCTTCGATCTTTACCAGTGAGCCATCGCCGAATTTGACCTCCCCTTTCACTGTCTTGTCTAGTTCCTCGAACTTTTCTCTGCACCCTGTCATGTGATTGCTGGCCCCATTGTCAAGGTACCAGGTATTTGACTTTGTTTCATTTGCCTCTCCCGAGACGTTATCCTCAGCAACAGCAATTAAGTCATCTGCACCATTCTTACACAGAGCCATCAGTAGTGCAGGCTCGTCTTCATTCAGTTGTGCCAAGTTTGCCTCACCCCTTTGCTGTCTTACCTTTCGTGGTTTGCGACACTCGGCGGCAAAATGGCCGTAAGCTCCACAATTAAAGCACTTAATTGTACTCCTGTCACGTACCCGTGCTCGAAATTCACTACCACCAGGCTGTCCATTCTTGTTCTTCTTCAGCCACTCCTCTCGAATCAGAAGAAGTTTCCCCTCGTTAGCTTCCCTTTTAAGCCATTCATCCTCTGTCAACAACAGTTGTTGTCCTTCGTTTTCCATTGTTCCATGTAAACGTTCTTTGTGGGCTCTTAAAGACCCGATAACCTCTTCTACAAACATGGTTTTTAAATCCCCAAACTGCTCGATAGCTGATGCAATTTGGAGAAATTTACTCGGAACACCTCTCAATAATTTCTTGACAACGTACTCCTCTGCAATCGTTTCTCCTAATGTCCTGATATTCGCCACCAGACCATTAAGTCTCATACAGAAATCGTCCAGCTTCTCTAATTATTTCATCCTTAGCGACTCGAACTCTGATTTCAGTGTTTGGGCTTTAGCTTGTTTCACCTTGTCTGCTCCCAGACATAACGTCTTAATCGCCACCCAAGCCTCTTTTGATGTCTTCTTTTCAGCAATTGTTAGAAGTATATCATCAGCCAAACCCTGGTAAATGATGGCCAAGGCTCGTTTGTCCATTTTTTCCTCCACTACAGCTTTTGGATCCTTGGGGTTGATTACCTCCCAAACCCCGTGGGCCTGCATAAATACTTTAACCTTCAAGGCCCGGGTGGTGTAGTTCGTTTTAGTCAGTATTGGACAACTGAGACCAAACGTCGCTCTATCTTTGGGTTTACTTGGTTCCATCGGCTGTTACCACAGGTGAAGCTCTGATACCAGATGTTAGCTAAACTACAAGAAAGAAACAGGAATATTTACTGATATGGAATGTCTTGTTATTGCGTTAAAAGATTACAAGGAAATAAGATGATTACATATAGCCTATAAAACAGAAAGTCTCTAAAAACCAGGACACACTTCCTAGTTTGTCTCTGCTGACTTATTCATCTCCTAAATGTACTCAACTACTTGCATACTAAATCAAACTGCAACATTCACATGACTCTGAAACGTAAAGGTCGTCCTCCTTTCCCCAAGTGTAATACTTGTTGATACGACTCCACTCAGTAGTTATATCTAGGTTGGAAAGGAAGATTCTCCAATATTTCCCAAGCTATTGCTTGTTAATGGATATCGACTTGTTCCATCAACTTACCCCTCGATCGTTGAGGTGGTAACACAACATTTGACTTGCAGCAATTAAATTGCTCAGAGAAAATATATGTCCCCTGACAGTTTTGAGTTGAGAGTTTAAAATGAGCAGCAGTCACTTAAATCAGGTTTCCCATATTTTTGGTAGTTGAGAGAGTATTTAAATCCTCTTAAAAGATAGATTTAAATGGAAAAACAGTGTTTGGGAACCTCCCCTTGATTTAAAATAATTAATAATACCGCTTAGAATATCCTTCATAATTGAAAGTCAATGATAAACTTTAAATAATATAACTCATTTTAAAACGGGTTAAAATTATTTAATAAATAATCAAATAATATTTATTAAATAAATAAACTTTAAATGAATATTCAAAAATAATATTCATTAAATAAATAGCGATTGAATGAATATTCAAAATAATATTCATTAAATAAATAAACCTTGAATGAATATTCAAAAATAATATTCATTAAATAAATAGTGATTGAATGAATATTCAAAATAATATTCATTAAATAAATAAACCTTGAATGAATATTCAAAAATAATATTCATTAAATAAATAGTGATTAAATGAATATTCAAAATAATATTCATTAAATAAATAAACCTTGAATGAATATATAAAAATAATATTCATTAATTAAATAAGGATTAAATGAATATTCAACATAATATTCATTAAATAAATAAGCCTTAAATGAATATTTAAAAATAATATTCATTAATTAAATAATCATCGAATAACAGTTAACCGATATCTTTATCGGAAAATAATCTTTAACATATACAGAAAATATAATTACTTCCGGTCTAAAGAATAAAATCATACGCCCTTTACCTAGGGCATTTATAAAAACCTGGCTTCTAACTAATATCCCATATTTAGCTTAGAAGCCCATAATTAAATCATAACCTCGAGTATCACTATATATAGCAGTTCGAAGACAAGCATGCAATTTATATATCGCAATGTACTTGGGAATAAAACATGTATACTTCTCATTTCCATATCGTATATGAAAGCAGTTTATTATCACAACAACAGTAAGCATAGGTTTCGAAAACTTGCCTGGTGGTGAGGTAGGGGTAGTGTGCCTCGGGTTAATCCGGCGATCTATACATAGTCAAATATCCGAGATTAATCACTTAACACTTTCATGAAATTATGTATGTACTTCCACTCGCGCATGCTCGCTCACGCATTTTTATAAAATAGAGATTAAATCCTTTTAACACGAAATCTTTTCGAGGGTCTTTCTAAGCGTACCTATCATGTTAACACAAAGTTTCACATTCTAATAAGTCGCTTAAGGGGTTTGATCATTGCCTCAAAGTTGGCTAAGTGGTATAGTTTGGTTTCGCGAAACATCCTTACTAAAATACTTGTTTCTCCTAAACCGTAAATCGGATTCACATGATCTTTGCACCAAAACGAACCTTGAAACAAGACCTACACTATAACGGGCAGTGGTGATCTTGGACAGAAGTTATTATGTTCGAACATCACAAACAAAACAAGGTTAAGGAAAATCGGTCATTATAACGACTATGTTTTAATGATTCCAAAGTTTAATCATAAACTTTACATGATCAATCCAACCAAATCATCAAGTCAATTCCTCAACATAATCACTAATCCATAATCATCATCAACCATAGTCAAAACCAACATCTACTTGTTCATCATCAAAACAACATCAAACTTTCATCAAAATCAATCAATCATCCTTATGATCATACTAACCAATCTACACTTAAAACAAACCATATAAATCAAATTATAACCAAGGGTTTCAAGAGTTATACCTTCCTTGATGCTTTATAAACACCCACAATAGCTTATGATCCTTCCTTGAGCTTTAAACTATCCTTAACAAGCTTAATCTTTAAGAACAAAATCAAGAACACAAAAGATTACTATTCATTTCACTATTCACCCTCATCTTTGATCTAAGATTCAAGCATGTTACAATCCATGGATGAAGCTAGGAATTAGAGCATACCTTAGTCTAGGAATTAGGAAACTTTTGAATCCAACATCATGATTTATGGAAGCTTGGAAGATTGATTCTTGAAAAAGTATCCTTTGATGAAGAAAAGGGCCGAATATTTGTTCTTCAAGTGGGGTTTCTTTTTCTTGATTTTTGCCTTGGTTGCTTTTGATAAAATGTGATATTTTGTAGTAATGTGGTGAGTCATAGCCTTTTTGCCTCATCATCAGGACACATGTCAAGCAATGGGAGAGTTTGGAGATAAAGTAGCTTTACTGGTTTGTTCCCTTTCACATGGATGATACAATTGTTGCATTCCTTGGATTAATCTTGTTACATGTTACTTCCATGTCTATATTTAATCCTGTAAGTGTCGCGTTATTCCGTCACTGCTTAATCTCGTAGAATGTTCGCAGGGTTTCTTAAGTGTTCTATCGAAGTAGTTTACCGTACACGTTCTTGACATTACTAATTCTTCTATTAAATCCATATCCATGGAATTGATAATTTAAATCCTCCAATATTTTCAAATAATGATTAATCCCTCCGTTATTGGTGAAATTTCGGAGAAAACAGAAAATGCTATTCTTCTGATTCTGACGGCTTTTGCATTCCTTCATTTACATCGTAGATCACTAATACGACTTTGAAAGTTCATTATACCGTCCCGTACATAGGGTGGTCTGAAAACTTTTTAAATGAAAATTTTACTATTCATCAATGGTTCTTAAATAAGTACAAAATTTTGGGATATTACAGTCTCCCCTCCTTAAAATGATTCCATCCCGGAATCAGTTTGAAAACAAATGGGGGTACTTTTCCAGCATAGCACTTGCTAGTTCCCAGGTTGATTCTTCCACGTTATGGTTTTGCCACAAAACTCTGACTAGCTTGATGACCTTGTTCCGGAGCACTTGTTCCTTTTGATCTATGATTTCCACAGGTTGCTCCACATAGGTTAGGTCTGGCTGCATGTCTACGTGTTCGTATTCCACTATGTGCTTAGCATCCGGGTTGTATTTCCTCAGCATTGAAACATGAAACACATTATGCACTTGTTGCAGGTTTGGGGGTAATGCTAGCTCATATGCTAACTTCCCAATACGTCTTAAGATCTCAAATGGTCCAATGTATCTAGGACTCAGTTTTCCTTTCCTTCCAAACCTCATCAAACCTTTCCAAGGAGATACCTTTAAGAACACTAGGTCTCCCACTTCATATTCCTTGTCCTTCCGGGCCAAATCAGCATACTTCTTTTGTCTATCTTGGGCTGCTATCAGCCGTCCTCTGATTAGATCTACTATGTCCTTAGTCCGTTGGACCACTTCGGGCCCAAGCATCTTTCGCTCTCCAACTTCATCCCAATACAAGGGAGATCGGCATCTTCTTCCATAAAGGGCCTCGTAAGGCGGCATTCCTATGCTTGCATGAAAACTATTTTTGTAGGAAAACTCAATCAGTGGTAGGTGATCATCCCAACTTCCTTTAAAGTCTATAGCACAGACTCTTAACATATCCTCTAGGGTTTGGATGGTCCTTTCACTTTGTCCGTCTGTTTGCGGGTGATAGGCAGTACTCATGTTCAACCGGGTTCCTACACATTCTTGGAAGCTTCTCCAAAATCTGGAGTTAAATCTGGGATCTCGGTCAGATACTATGGCGACTAGGACTCCGTGTCGCGCCACTATTTCTTTCAAGTAAATATCCACTAGTCTGTCGATAGTGTACCTTTCATTGATCGGAAGAAAGTGAGCTGACTTCGTCAGTCTGTCTATGATTACCCATATGGTGTCATGATTGGCCTTGGTCATTGGTAATCCTACTACAAAGTCCATGGCTAGGTGTTCCCATTTCCATTCGGGAATCTCTAGGGGTCGTAAAAGCCCACTGGGTCTCTGGTGTTCCGCTTTCACTCGTTGGCAGGTCAAGCATCTGCTTACCCATTCTGCTACGTCCTTTTTCATGTTAGGCCACCAGTAGTATTCTTTCAAATCTCCATACATCTTGGTGCTTCCTGGGTGAATTGAATACCTTGAACTGTGACTCTTGTGTAAAATCTCGTCTTTTAGTTCTCGAACATTCGGAACCCAAATTCGGTAAGTATACCTCATTATTCCTTTATCATCCTTGACAGTGTGGATCTCTTCTCCTGTCATTGACTGTCTGTCTTCACTCATCATTCTTTCTTGACATCTTCTGATCTTTTCTAACAACTCTGGCTGCAGTGAAATCTCAAACAGCTTTTCGGTACCGTCTCCGGTTACCTTCACTTCTATTTCCATCTTTTCAAATTCTCTAATCAGCTCTTCTGAAGACATTATCATCTTGAGTCTCTCTTTCCTACTAAGGGCGTCAGCCACCACATTGGCTTTCCCTGGGTGATAAAGAATTTCACAGTCATAATCCTTGATCAGCTCTAACCATCTTCTCTGGCGCATGTTGAGTTCCTTTTGGGTAAAAATGTACTTGAGGCTCTTATGGTCAGTGTAAATCTCGCACTTCTCTCCATACAAGTAGTGCCTCCAAATCTTTAAAGCGAAAACTACTGCTTCTAGTTCTAGATCATGAGTAGGATATCGAATCTCATATTCCTTCAATTGTCTTGATGCATACGCGATTACCTTACCGTGCAGCATCAGCACGCACCCTAATCCCTTATGCGAAGCATCACTGTAGATCACAAAATCTCCTTTTCCATCTGGCAATACCAACATAGGGGCAGTCACCAATCTCTTCTTTAGCTCTTGGAAACTATTCTCGCACTTTTTCGTCCATTCAAATTTCTCAGTTTTACTGGTAAGTCGGGTTAACGGGGCTGCGATCTTCGCAAAATCCTTAAAAAATCTTCTATAATACCCTGCTAATCCTATGAAACTCCTTACCTCTGTTGGGGTGGTTGGCCGTTCCCAGTTTGAAACTGCCTCTATCTTGGAGGGGTCAACCAACACTCCCTCCTTATTGATCACATGTCCTAAAAACTGAACCTCATTTCGCCAGAATTCACACTTTGCGAATTTGGCATACAATTGTTCCTTCCTGAGTATTTCTAGGGCTATCCTCAAATGTTCTGCATGTTCTGCCTCTGTCTTTGAGTAGATAAGAATATCATCGATGAAAACTATAACGAACTCGTCCAAATACTTCTTGAACACCCTATTCATCAAATCCATGAAAGTTGCTGGGGCATTGGTCAATCCAAACGACATCACCAAGAACTCATAATGTCCATATCTGGTACGGAATGCAGTCTTTGGGATATCTTCGGGTTTAATCTTCAATTGGTGATATCCGGTTCTCAGGTCAATTTTAGAGAAGTACACAGCATCCTTTAGCTGGTCGAATAAATCGTCTATTCTGGGTAATGGGTACTTATTCTTTATAGTTAGCTTGTTCAACTCTCGGTAGTCGATGCATAACCTCATACTCCCATCTTTCTTCTTAACAAACAACACTGGTGCCCCCCACGGCGACACACTAGGTATTATCATACCCTTCTCCAACAGTTCTTGTAACTGGGTAGCTAGCTCTTTCATTTCTACTGGGGCTAACCGGTACGGGGCCTTCGAAACTGGCGCCGTCCCCGGGGCTAAGTCAATAGCAAACGCAATTACCCTATCGGGTGGTAATCCTGGAAGATCTTGCGGAAACACATCTTCGAACTCATTGACTACTGGGATGTCCTGCAACCTGGGCACCTCTCTCTGGGTGTCTACAACATACGCTAAGTAAGCCTCGTTTCCCTTTCGTAACAATCTTTTGGTTTGCGCCATGGTTAGAAATTTCTGTGTCTGTTTCATTCCCTTAAACACTATTTCCTTCTTTCCTGGGGTATTCAATCTAACCTTTTTCCCTTTACAATCTATCTGCGCGTTATTGCGAGACAACCAATCCATCCCCAAAATGACATCAAATTCTCCTAATTTAAAAGGAATGAAATCCACACAAAAAGGCTGTTCCCCGATTTCCAATTTGCAGTTTGGGTGAATCTGATTAACTAGGACTATTTCGTGGTTAGCTATTTCTACTTGTAGGGAATCCCTTAATGGTTGGGCTTTAAGTTTCAATTATACGCAAAATCCCTCGATATAAAAGATTTAGTTGCTCCAGAATCAAATAAAACATTTGCGCTAACTGAATTCAGAGAAAAGGTACCTGCTATCAAATCTGTGTTCCTCACGGCATCCTGCACCGTCATGTTGAAAGTCCTAGCAGTTGGTGGTTTGTTGGAGGCAGCTTTGCTTGCCCCTGATGCTGCGGGTCGGTTCATGGGGCAATCCTTCCTCACATGACCTTGACGTCCACACTGGAAACAAGTGGTGTTTCTGTTGACGCTAGGGTTAACCGTGGTACAGTTGGTAGCATAATGGCCCCTTCGTCCACAGTTATAACAGGTTGCCTGTTTCTGGTTGCACACACCGGGGTGTCTCCTTCCACAAGTTGTACATACTGGTATTGGGGTTCGATATTGGTGGGAGTGGGACACTCCTGATGGGTTGCCGCCCTGGTTTACGCTTGCGTTCACGGGTCGCTTGAACCCCATATTTCTTACAGGTAGGGAGACTGTCCCGCGGTAAAACCTATTTGGGGGGTTTCCTCCTGCAGAACCTCCACCCATACTTGCATGTTTCCTTTTTATCCCCCCTTTCTCTCTTTCCCTCTGCATCAGATCACTCCCTGCTTCCACGATTGAAGCATTTTGCACCAATGTGGCATAGTCTGAAATCTGCAAGACTGCCACGCGATTCTGAATCCACTGCTTCAACCCTTGTTGAAACCTATTAGCTTTCTTCTCTTCGGTATCTACAAACTATGGCACAAACCTTGATAGCTCGGTAAATTTTGCCTCATAATCAGCCACTGTTAGGTTATTCTGCTTCAGTTCTAAAAACTTGAGCTCCATTTGAGTCTTCATAAACCTTGGGAAATACTTCTCTACAAATAGTTGTTTGAACCTTTCCCAAGTTATGATAGCATTTGTCTCCATGTTCTTCTTGGCCTCCCACCAATAGTTGGCCTCTCCTTTCAGAAGGTAAGTGGCAAAAACAGTCTTCTGTGCCTCTTCAATGCTTAAAATCTCAATGGACATTTCCATTTCCTTTACCCAGGCTCTTGCCTCTACTGGGTCAGCCGATCCTTGGAATTCTGGGGGCTTGAGTGACTTAAAGGCCCTGAAAGAGTTTGCCACGGTGTTGTTGTTTCCTTGGGGTGGTTGGGGATAACGGCCCAAATTTTGCCTAAGTAGATTCATGAACTGACCCATGGGGTCTCCACCCTGGTTCTCTATTCCTTGTTCCTCTTCAACTTCCTCTTCTTCAGCCTCAAATTCTACAGTGAAAAAGGATTCATCTGCCTCTCCACACTGGGAGTCGTCCTGCTCATTATAATCTTCATCTATCTCTTCCTCATTTTCAGGGTCTTCCCTATTTTTGGTTGTGGCTTTCTTGATCATCAGATTCATGGGGGTTAGCCCTAGTTCTCATTCTTCGTGGAGGCATCTTACTGAAAATTTGGAAAATTTCATGTTAGGTTCATTCACTTAGTTACAGATTTTTCTCTTGTATCGTCGTTACATAATAGGAAGTGGACTCCCGCAGTTCCTATATTTTATCACAATTTAATCATAATAGTGCAGACAACAGTATAATAAACTTGTGATCACGTCACAACCGGGCTGGATTCAACCGAAAGCAAACAAATATATACATGGTACCAAAGATACATGGTCTGAGTCACATCGACAGTTTACAAGTACAACCGTCCTAACATCTAGTCAAAAGTGAGATACATGGTCTATCCTTCTAGTCAGAAAAGGGATACTATATACAATGGAACAATCCCACAAAAATCGGCACTACTATGTCCGTACGTGACTAGAAGACTAGACTACTACATCACCTAACTCTGAAATCAGCCACTAGTGCGGCCCAATGCCCTCACCCTCGCCATAGCCATGTGGAAAATCTCCTCAACATCAATCCTGGATACCCTGCCATCGCCATCAGTAGGCAAAGCTTGAATCCTCATCCGTGCCCTCAGCTCAATGCGAGTCATCGCCCTCCGGGCAGCCCGATGGGGCACAGACCTCCCGTCGCCCTGGCGTACAATCCTGGCAGCTCTTTCTGCTGCTAGTTGCATCCGTGACTCTGCTAGTCTAGCCTCAGCCACTACCAACTCTGAATGAACTCTGCCCACTGTCCAGTTATGCACAAACAATGGTATCCCCTCTATCGGAACATGAGGTGGGGTAGCCGGGTCTGCTGGTGGTGCAGCCTCTGTCTGTTGTGGCTCAGGGGTAAGCTCCTCAAAATCATCAGGGGAAGCGCTCAAAGGCAGTGGTGAAGGGGTAGGGGCTCTCTCAGTAGGAAGTGGAGGCAAGTAAAGTCCTGAACTCCCAGTAGCATAACCGACTGGCTCCTCAGCCTCCCCCTCCATAATCTCAGTGTCAGCTAGGGTTTGGATCTCCTCTGGATCCTCATCGTCAGAATCCTCATCAACAACCTCGGTGTCCGCATCTGCCTGGACCTCCTCTGGGTCCTCCTCCTCAAAATGCTCATAATATGGGTCTGTAGTCCGGAGCAAGTCCTCATCATGCTGTCTCTCGAAAGCCTCAGGGTCAGAGATGTCGCTCGCCTACACAATAACGACTATGTTACTATCATGATATTAAAGTTCCTATAAGGGTTTTAATCGAACTTGGCAGGAGTTCTTATTATCTTAGTGAATTTATTATTGTAACGTCGCATCATCTCTGGGGTTTATGACTCTCGAGCTCTGGTACCATTTCTGTAACAGCCCCAGATCCGGGGTCGGGGATCCGGTCGTTACGGTCTCAATTTCCATCAATAATACTTGCGCTTGAATCAAAACAAATAAACTGCATACTGTGACCCCGCAATAATAACACCATACACAACTAGTTATAGTCCCAGAGATGAAATTGGAATAAGTATCTAGTCATAGGATCCACAAGTTATAAGTCATTACAAACCCAAAAGATTACAGAGTACACTTAATAGTTCTTGCCGTTGCTTACATTAATCATAAATATAAATAAGTCTGATACACAAAAGCTGTAGCTTAGACTACTGATTGCTACTACCTCAGCTATGGTGGCTATGACATCAGCGGGTAAATCTCTGACGGCTGATACCTCCTTGCGCAGAGTGTGCCTGTTGCGGGCCATCTGCTCTAGTTGTTGTTGTGATATAAATAAATAAAGCAAGGGTGAGCAATAGAGCCCACCAAAATAGTTTATGACAGATCAACATTATATACAGTTCGAAGATATCTTTGTAACCCCGTGTTATGCATTAAACGGATAAGATACTAGTATAACATAAAAGATGAAGTTACGAGGAAAATTAATATAAGGTTTCCGTAACCCAAAATCCACTTATGCATATATAATCTGAGTAAGGTTTTATCAGAGTCATAACTCATAAAATAAAAGATGAAGTTGCAAGGATGGGTAAACCTGTACCAAGGATGTCATCCTTAGTCCCTTTCAATACATGTTGCAGAAAACCCCCTGCCAACATGATCGGTAAACCTGTACCAAGGATGTCATCCTTAGTCCCTTTCAATACATGTTGCAGAATTATCCAAATTGGATGATGAACCAATACTGGAGTAATCTCCGCGCCAGTTGTCCCAACCTCACTATGATCAGTAGCAGGTCGTACAACTAAAAATGTTTTCTACATGTAGATGGAAGAACACGACAACCTGACATTGTATACCGCCTTTCTGGATCTCCCCGGCCCATTTGGGGCAATAAAAATGATGGATCGGCGCGACTCGACCTCTTACACTGCTCCTAGTTCGGATGAAATCCATGACTCTGAAACGTAAAGGTCGTCCTCCTTTCCCCAAGTGTAATACTTGTTGATACGACTCCACTCAGTAGTTATATCTAGGTTGGAAAGGAAGATTCTCCAATATTTCCCAAGCTATTGCTTGTTAATGGATATCGACTTGTTCCATCAATTTACCCCTCGATCGTTGAGGTGGTATCACAACATTTGACTTGCAGCAATTAAATTGCTCAGAGAAAATATCTGTCCCCTGACAGTTTTGAGTTGAGAGTTTAAAATGAGCAGCAGTCACTTAAATCAGGTTTCTCATATTTTTGGTAGTTGAGCGAGTATTTAAATCCTCTTAAAAGATAGATTTAAATGGAAAAACAGTGTTTGGGAACCTCCCCTTGATTTAAAATAATTAATAATACCGCTTAGAATATCCTTCATAATTGTTGAAGGTCAAGGATAAACTTTAAATAATATAACTCATTTTAAAACGGGTTAAAATATTTAATAAATAATCAAATAATATTTATTAAATAAATAAACTTTAAATGAATATTCAAAAATAATATTCATTAAATAAATAGTGATTGAATGAATATTCAAAATAATATTCATTAAATAAATAAACCTTGAATGAATATTCAAAAATAATATTCATTAAATAAATAGTGATTGAATGAATATTCAAAATAATATTCATTAAATAAATAAACCTTGAATGAATATTCAAAAATAATATTCATTAAATAAATAGTGATTAAATGAATATTCAAAACCATATTCATTAAATAAATAAACCTTGAATGAATATTTAAAAATAATATTCATTAATTAAATAAGGATTAAATGAATATTCAACATAATATTCATTAAATAAATAAGCCTTAAATGAATATTTAAAAATAATATTCATTAATTAAATAATCATCGAATAACAGTTACCCGATATCTTTATCGGAAAATAATCTTTAACATATACAGAAAATATAATTACTTCCGGTCTAAAGAATAAAATCATACGCCCTTTACCTAGGGAATTTATAAAAACCTCGCTTCTAACTAATATCCCATATTTAGTTTAGAAGCCCATAATTAAATCATAACCTCGAGTATCACTATATATAGCAGTTCGAAGACAAGCATGCAATTTATATATCGCAATGTACTTGGGAATAAAACATGTATACTTCTCATTTGCATATCGTATATGAAAGCAGTTTATTATCACAACAACAGTAAGCATAGGTTTCGAAAACTTGCCTGGTTGTGAGGTAGGGGTAGTGTGCCTCGGGTTAATCTGGCGATCTATACATAGTCAAAATATCCGAGATTAATCACTTAACACTTTCATGAAATTACGTATGTACTATCTCAAGTAACAAGTTCATTTTCAAGTTAACTCTTTAAGAACTTCCACTCGCGCATGCTCGCTCACGCATTTTTATAAAATAGAGATTAAATCCTTTTAACACGAAATCTTTTCGAGGGTCTTTCTAAGCGTACCTATCATGTTAACACAAAGTTTCACATTCTAATAAGTCGCTTAAGGGGTTTGATCATTGCCTCAAAGTTGGCTAAGTGGTATAGTTTGGTTTCGCGAAACATCCTTTACTAAAATACTTGTTACTCCTAAACCGTAAATCGGATTCACATGATCTTTGCACCAAAACGAACCTTGAAAGAATACATACACTATAATGGGCAGTGGTGATCTTGGACAGAAGTTATTATGTTTGAACATCACAAACAAAACAAGGTTAAGGAAAATCGGGCATTATAACGGCTATGTTTTAATGATTCCAAAGTTTAATCATAAACTTTACATGATCAATCCAACCAAATCATCAAGTCAATTCCTCAACATAATCAATAATCCATAATCATCATCAACCATAGTCAAAACCAACATCTACTTGTTCATCATCAAAACAACATCAAACTTTCATCAAAATCAATCAATCATCCTTATGATCATACTAACCAATCTACACTTAAAACTAACCATATAAATCAAATTATAACCAAGGGTTTCAAGAGTTATACCTTCCTTGATGCTTTATAAACACCCACAATAGCTTATGATCCTTCCTTGAGCTTTAAACTATCCTTAACAAGCTTAATCTTTAAGAACAAAATCAAGAACACAAAAGATGACTATTCATTTCACTATTCACCCTCATCTTTGATCTAAGATTCAAGCATGTTACAATCCATGGATGAAGCTAGGAATTAGAGCATACCTTAGTCTAGGAATTAGGAAACTTTTGAATCCAACATCATGATTTATCGAAGCTTGGAAGATTGATTCTTGAAAAAGTATCCTTTGATGAAGAAAAGGGCCGAATATTTGTTCTTCAAGTGGGGTTTCTTTTTCTTGCTTTTTGCCTTGGTTGCTTTTGATAAAATGTGATATTTTGTAGTAATGTGGTGAGTCATAGCCTTTTTGCCTCATCATCAGGACACGTGTCAAGCAATGGGAGAGTTTGGAGATAAAGTAGCTTTACTGGTTTGTTCCCTTTCACATGGATGATACAATTGTTGCATTCCTTGGATTAATCTTGTTACATGTTACTTCCATGCCTATATTTAATCCTGTAAGTGTCGCGTTGTTCCGTCACCGCTTAATCTCGTAGAATGTTCGCAGGGTTTCTTAAGTGTTCTATCGAAGTAGTTTACCGTACACGTTCTTGACATTACTAATTCTTCTATTAAATCCATATCCATGGAATTGATAATTTAAATCCTCCAATATTTTCAAATAATGATTAATCCCTCTGTTATTGGTGAAATTTCGGAGAAAACAGAAAATGCTATTCTTCTGATTCTGACGGCTTTTGCATTCCTTCATTTACATCGTAGATCACTAATACGACTTTGAAAGTTCATTATACCGTCCCGTACATAGGGTGGTCTGAAAAAAAATTTAATGAAAAAGTTACTATTCATCAATGGTTCTTAAATAAGTACAAAATTTGGGGATATTACACTTCCAGTTTCTCAAATTGAGTTTGATGTAACCCCTATTATTACTCTGGGGTTACAGTCCCATTCTCTAAACATAAATCCTGAACCAACTCCACAAAATTCACCAACACAGTCATTAGATGTGGATATGATCCATTTATCTATTCCTGATTCTCCAACTCTATTCTTGGAGAAGCCCCACTCTGAAATTGGTGGTCATCACTTGTTAAGTGATTTGTTGGGCCATCAATCATCTTTTTCTAAAGCTACAAGAGGATCTGTGGAACCATCTTTAAAATCAATCACCACAGATTCTACAGTAGTTTCCCTTTCTCAAAACCCTTTCTTGACTTCATCAACGAAACAGTCTCTTTCGTTGACAAGTGTTTCTCCATCAACGGTATCCATACCGTTGACAACTCAAACTACCATTACGTTGATAGTTCATTCTGCACCTTTTATTGAAAATCAGGTTGTTCACACAACTAGTGCAGATGATCTAGTGGTAGTTGAAACACTTCTAGGGTTGAAAGGGAGTGACTCTGAGAGGCTGGCTTGCAACCAGGCAAAAGGAGAGGTTGAGAGTGAGAGGCTGACTATTTCTTCCAGTCAGGCAAAAGCAGAGGCTGAGGGTTCCACCTTTGTAGGTGAAGGTGAGGGTGTGAGAGGTGTGAGCCATGGGGAGCCCATGATGCAAGAATATAGTGGAGAGAGAGAAGGGACTACAGGAGCAACAAGGGAGGAAGCAGCCCTTGCAAGTGAGTTAATGGAGGTTCATGAGGGTGAAAGGGAACTTACTTTCCAAGAGCATTATCAACAGACTCTGGATAGTATTTCCCTGGATCCTGAGACCTTTACTCATCCTGTGCCAGCCTATCAAATTATGGCTCAACAGGGCAATGTGGAGGCAGAAAGGTCACTCAACCTAATCCATACAACTGCATCTATGCAAAGAGCAAAGGATGCATTAACCAATTTGTCTCCAGGAGCTGCAGCAAGTGGTGAGTTTGATTACTCTGATGATGATGACAGTTTTGGTGACAATCTACAGGTGGCCATCACTTCACAGACTGGGACTTCTGTGGTGCCCCCTACACCAAACTGGTTTTCTCAGGATATGCATGGAAGAATCAGCCTGGATGCTGCAATTACAAGGCAGTATAATGAGGCTTATCTGGCTCATGAGTCTGCTAATGCCAATGACAAGAAATTCTACAAGGCTATCATGGAATCTTTGGAGATTCAGAGGCTACAGATGTTGGAAACAAGGATTGAAGCTAGGACCATCAAGGACTCAATTGCCAACCTGAAAGATTCAACAGATAGGAGGCTTGATGAAAAACTTCCTCTTCTCACTGTGTCCAAGATGAACAGGTTTTTCACTAAGGAACCTGAGGTGGCTACCTCCTTGAAGACTCTTTCTTCTAGAGTGGACAAGGTGGAAGCTACTCTATCTCAAATGCAAAAGGAACAGGAGAAGCAAACACAACTCTTAGCCCAGCTAGTGGCAGCTCAGGGACTCCCTATCATCTCTCTTGATGATAACAAAAAGGGGGAGAAATCTAAGGAGCTAGACATTCAAATCACAAAGGTTATGGTCCCAGCCATTTCCTTACCAAAGGAGCCATTAGCTATGGGGGAGTTAGCAAAGGATAAAATGGATGGAATTGACCTGATTCAACAAGCATCTATGAGACTACAACTTGCAGAACAGATAAAAGACCAATGGTCTAGCATAGATGCAAGAATCAAGAAGATAGCTGAAACTGCAAAGAACACACATCCATCAACGAATCAAGCTACTTCTACAGCACCATCAACGAATGTCATGGCTTTAGTGTCAACGGAATGGGAGCCACAGACTAATTATTCCTATGATCAAAAGCCCCTTCTACATGGAGTTACTCAAGGTCCAAGGAAAGAAAAGGGACAAACTTCATGCATTAGGGATGTGGAACAAGCTACACTTCAAGGAAGCCTATCTCCAAAATCCCCTGCTAAACCAAAGGGCAAAAACATTGCAAGGACTTTTTATCCTTCACCTTATCCAGATGAGCTCAAGGTTCTAGGACATCTTATCATCAAATGCAAGGAGAGCAATGATCCTGAGGTAAGGAAACAGAGAGAAATTGTCTACAGAAATGGACAAGAAATTTGTGTTTGGGCTGGTCACCCAAATTTTGCTGAGGCTAAGGCTGAGGACTCAGAAAGAGCAGCTATGCAAGCTCTTGCAGTTGCTCAATCTCTTGATGAAGAAGAAAGACAACAAGAGGAAAAGCCAATGAAGCAAAGAAGAAAAGGAAAAGTACAAGGCAGCCTAAACAGACAGCTAAATGGAATCTGCCCTTTGACAAAGAGGACTCTCAAAGCACAGCAACAGATTCCTCTACAAAAGCTGCACCTCCAACTTTTCCTGATCTAATCTTCAAATAAAAGTTAGCATGTGATCCTGAACATCCAGTGAATTATCATGATCAGCCAATTCAGCCAAAGGAAGAGCAAATTGAGCTAGATGAGGCTAATTTCCCAAAGTTTCTATTTGAAATGGATGCAAAGAAGAAAGCAAGGCAAAGGGCTGTTAAGGCTAAGCCAGTATTTGTGAGAAGACAACAAGTTGAGAAACCTCCCATCAATCCAGAAGACTTCATGTACATTGCTGACATCAGGGAGGAGTCTAGCCTAAATATTAATCTTGATAACTTGGTGGAAGTGAGAGGTATTGCAGCTTCTCATAAACTGCCAGAGAGATTGGTATTTGTCTACAAAGGTGGAAGGGAACAAACTTGGCCTCTCTACAGGATTTTAGGAGAAGACTACCAAACACTGCTCTCAGTGTTCAAATGCTTGAAGAAAGACTTTGGCTTTACCAAAACTGCCAAGTCTGAGGTTGTCTCCAAAATCTGTCAAATCAAGGCAAGCTGGAACAAGCCTGGTGCACTTCCCAGGGTTCTCAAAGTCCCTCAATCTGGAAAGAAGATCCATCTTCAACCCTATTGGATGATGGAATTTAGAGACAAAGACAACTGTAGAAGATTCTTCAGGGTAGAAGACCAACTGGAAAAAGCATCCAATGAAACTCTGAGATCAATGCAATCCAAGTTGGGGAATCAAGATGAAGAAGAGAAGATTTTCTATAGGAGGCTCCAAGCTCAAATTGAGGAGAACAATGCAAGGAAGGGAAAGAAAACACTGCCATAGAGAAAAAGATGAAATTTGCTCAGACTAGAGGAGCAACTCTGTGCACTTGTTTTGTAAGACTTTTTACTTTGTATTTCAATAAATTCTTAAAACATTTTGAAGCTTAATGCATTTTCTACTTTTATCATGTATAATTTGCTTAAGTGTTTTTGTTATCATCAAGGCCTTTGATTTATGGTTGTTATTCCATCAGTCATAAATTGGGGGAGATTGTTAGGAATATGTTGTTCTTGATGATAATTATAAAACACTTAGTAGATTTTGTATTAAGTCAATATTTTAACTGTCAACGGAATGGTATGCTTTGCAGCTTTCGTTGACGAGGTTGACAGGTAGCTCATCAACGAAATGAGTGATATAGCAATTGCACTGTACAATACTTCACAGTTTGATATGCATTTCGTTGTAGGTATTAGATAGGTTTTCTAAGTCATGTTGACTAAGTACTAGATAGGGAAAATAGGTTGGTTAATTGTAAATATATTATGCCTTGTAATTTTGCCTAAGTGAAGACATGTCAACGGAATGAAGATTACTCTATCAACGGAATGAAGATTACTCTATCAACGAAACGAGGAATATACCATCAACGGAATGAAGAATAAAGCTATCAACGAAACACATCTCCCTGCCATCAACGAATCATTATCACTTTTCTGAATAGTTGACAAAGTGATAGTGACAGTTTTCTGACAGATCAAAAGGTGATGTAGAAGTGTACTTTGCATTGGAAGCCATTAAAATGGACACTGGGAATGAGGAAACATTCCAATTTCCAATTAGGTTCTTGAGTGGGATCATAATAAGCATGAAGACAAAAGACAAGATCTCCAAGGACCATTGGACAAAAGGGATGAAAAGCAAGCTACTGGAGGTTACCTTTAGATTAATTTAGAGTAGCCAAAAATAGCATTGTAAACTTGGGTTATATAACCAAGTGTAGCAGTTCATTTTATAAAGAAGGGAGTGAGATAAAAATAGATTGTATTAGCTTCTTTCAAGATCACTCTCACTCTGTATCAAGAACTAAGCAGCTGTGATACATTTGTAACACAGATTATTTCCGCAATAAAAACATCTCAGTTGGATCCTCAAAACATCCAACTGAAATTTTATATTTGCTTGTGTTTTTTATTTTCAGTATAGTTTTATTTCGAAAGTTGTTTTAAGTTTAAAAATATCTTGAATTGTATTCAACCCCCCCCCCCCCTTCTACAATTATGTTAGGTCATTTGGGATTAACATTTTGCATCTCTGAGAACATCAGCTTTCTCTTCTGGAGTCCAATCTGTTTTAACCTTAACTGCATAGTGTTCAGGTACAGTATCTGTTTGTGGAACAAGTCTCGTAGGAATATATGGTCCATCACGAATCATGTCCAAATAATCAGGATCCATAGCCTCCAGGTACATCAGCATCTTCACCTTCCATGTTGGATATTCAGACTTCTTCAGGATGGGAATTTTCATGCTTTCATACTTGGTTGTCGACATCTTAGATCGTATCTGATTGAAATTTAAATCAGTTTGCTCTGATACCAATTGTTGCCCAGTAAATAACAATTGTAGAAGGGGGTTAAATACAATTGTATAATATTCTCGACTTTAACAAACACAAATATGAATAATAACAGTTTTATTAAATTTGTTATAAAACTGTTACAAAACTCTCTTAAGAAATTCTGAGTTCTTAAGAGCTTCAAGGTTTACAAGATACTCGTGTGTGTGATTGAGTATAAAACCAAAACCTAAACTGTGTTTATATACTACACAGCTTCTCTATCAATTACAAGATAAGTCATAATCAATTACAGAGATTGAAACCTATCCTGAATCAATAGCTTCATTACTATAAATAAGGAACCGAAAAAATAAACTTCCTTATTTAACTAGACTCCAAATATAACTCGAAGTAAGAATCCTGATCAGCTTCCAGTCCTGATGATCAATCCTGATCCCAGTCCTGATATGCATCCTGATAATAATCCTGATACTGACGCTTGATCAAATACAGATGACCATGCAATACTGATGACGTCAGCAATCCTGATCAGTTTAGTCTAGATCCTGACGATCATTGAATCCTGATCTAACATAAATGGACAACAATTATAACTTCAATCTTATAAATTATAGTATTGACTTTATTGGCGAACCCTAGATATCTTATCTATTATGTGTCTAGGGTTGGCCTATAAATTCTATATCATAATTTATAAGATAGATGTAATAATTGTTGTCCATTTAGTTTATTAAGAAATTTACAAAGATACGATTCAAGATGGAGAAAATTTGATTAATTTTAATCACGTTGATGAGTACGGTCAACGTGACAAAGAGTTCCATTCAGTTTTCAATATTATCAGAAATTCCAACTTAGATTCATATAAGATTTGGTTCTAACAGAATTATCGACGAATTGCTTTTCAAAATGTACGCTTCGATTCGATTGAAAAATCCAATAGGAGTCACACAAAGATATGTAACAAAGAAATCAAAGGAGATCCCATTAATTTCCATTTCGATCTTTTAAGAAAGTGAGGAAAAGAAATCGTCAACACCGATCACCGGTCAATAAATTTGGATAAAGGTTAGATTTCATTGATTATATTTATTTATTTTTATACCTACTTTTATTAAATAATTAAGTTGTATTTGATTAGTACGAATTGTGCAACAATTTATGAAGTATTTGGATGATTAATAGGAATGAGGTTGAAAATAAAAAAATTGAATGAAGTGTATGAGAATAGTGAAGGGATGACAAATTAATCTTATTTTTAAATTTGACAATGGGCCCACATGCTGGGTAGGTTTCAACACAAATCACACATATATACGGCATTAGGTTTTAGGAAATAACAAACTATCATTTCAACCTAATGGCCCGCCGCCGGAGCAATTTTTTAACTTCATGTTGGCTGCCAAAACAGTTTGAAAATTCTTAAGATTCCGTTGTGAATTCACTATGTACTTGTTAGACTTCAATCTGTACAACATTGGTAAGCACCCTTGTTTGGTTGCTCCGGTGTTATGTTGTTTTTAAGATAGAGAGATAGTCATTTTGGATGAAAAGCTAAATATCCAATCTTGTAATAATCGGTTGTTACTTTCTATTGGTAAAGAATTCTAAAGTACTTAAAATAATTCCTCAATGATGGTGACACTCAATTCAATGATATATGGTGACACTCAATTTAATTTGCACAACATATACATTCTTATCTTATTTAGGGGATTGTGCTCAAAAGGGTGTGTCTTATTTTTATTAACACTCGTGTGAGTTTTTAAATTAAGAAAATAGAGGAGATTAGTAAGGGATTTGGAAAATGAAATTATAAGAAAATGCATCTAATATCTTGGCGTATCTTTATTAATTTAATATAAATAAAAAACCATGCAATGAAATGACACCAAAAGAAATTAAGCTCATTTTATTTACCGTACATGTCTATAAAAGATTGTGAAAAAAGTGGGTGTGTCTCTATGTTATTTGGTTTTGAGGGTAAGATAAATAGCGAAGAAAGGAAAGAATTGGCTAAATAGTAGTGTGGTTTGTTTGGCAGTACATGACTAACCTTCCTCAGCGTTTGGTGTTAAATGAAGTAGACTCTGTTGTTCCATGATCGTCGTCAATTAACAACATTTCAACTATATTAATAATATTATTTCTAGTACAGTTGAAATTTTGTTAGTTGACGACGATCCCGGCACACTGAACGCTCTTTTGTTCAACATCGAACACCGGGGAAAGTTAGTCATGTACCGCCATACAAACCACATTACTAGAGTCCCGATTTCCTCTTTTCTTCGCTAATGATTTTACTTTTAGAACCAAATAACACACATACACACTCACCTTTCTCACAGTCTTTTATAGACATTTACGGTAAATAAAGGACTTTTTAGACTGGCGATGTGGTTTCATTGAGTGATTCTTTTATTTATCTTATAATACTAAACATATTTCTGGAAACTACTAAATAAATCAATTTTATTTTATTTTAACTTTTTTTCAAAAATAAAAAAAATTCAATTTGTTTTCAAATGAAGGAACTTAGACTACTTCATCATTTGCTTGGTATTGGACTTCACGGAGGATTACTCAACTAAGGGGGATAAGAGAGAAGTAATGGAAACAACTATTCCAGTGAGACAATACTGGATTGAGGAGCTTGTAGAAAAGGAAGATATTGGTGAGGTATTTGAATTCATGCATGAGCCATTACAAGAAGAACATGAACCATATTATCTGGAGCCGGTTTAACATCTAATCTTTGATGATAGTATGGAAGAAGCAAATCCTCTAACAATGGAACAAGAAGCTGCCTTGGAGAGATTGAAAGCTGAGAAAGCATAAACAGAAGCAAGGCAAGCTGAAAAAGAAAAACACCAAGCAATTTAGAGAAGTGAAAAGCTGAAAAGGTTCAAGATGTATAATGAGATAAGGAAGAAGAAGTTGATAGATTTGGCACAGAAGCAAGGAAAGGACTGGGAGATGGCTTACAAAACATTTTGTGGAGTTGAAGACGGATTAGAAGTCAACAACAATGTTGATGTGGAAGTGATCATTCAGGACATCAAAAGTGCAAATCAGGACACTCAGACTTATTTCACTACATTAAGACAATCTCTTATCTACCTGAAGGCTAAAGTAAAAGCAAATGGTGCCTGGAACATACTAATCAATTTCATTGATAGAGGTACATTTGTGATCTCCACGAAGTTTTTTGAACAGAGAACATACACTGAATTGCAGGTGATACTCATTAAGATCCAAAGAACCACAAAGCTAAATGAATTGCTCCGAGAGCATGTTAAGGAGATCTTAATGAAATTCAGTCCAGAAGTAACTGAAGATCCTCCAATGGTAAGATTCATGGAAAATGACTTGTTCAGAATCTGCTATCTAACTGAGGACAGACTGAAGGAATATCCAAATAACTATCTGATATCAGTTGAGAAGTACTTGAGATCCACTGGATTCATCACTACTAAGAAGACTAAAGCTGCAGACACTCTAAAGAGCTATCTCGTGGAAAATATGCCTTATTATAGGAAGAGAGTGGAAAGAGGATTGGAAGTGCATCCCAGACTACCCAACATGTCAAAGCATAATCAGAAAGATGTCAGCATTGCATGGGTGTGGGCTGGAGTGGGTCAACAGGTTGAGTACATTGGAAGACACATCATAGGAGGAATCCTAAAACCTGGAGAACCACTACACTATTCATCTGTGATTGATTATCAACCAGCAAATTCTAATCATGTAGCTGAAGAAGGTGAGATCGTGATGGACTGAAGATGAAGAAAAGAACAATCGGCTCAGGCTAGAGGATCAACTTCATTGTTAAACTTTTAACTGTTCTTTGTAAATTAAAAATCTGGAAATGTAAATATTTAATCCAGAATGCATTTAATATTATCAATCTGTCTTACTTTAATTAATTTCATGTTTTCATTGGTTAGTTGAGTTATCCTCTAGGTATTTGCTTGTCGAACTCTAACAATCAAATAGGGGGAGATTGTAAAGCATAATGTAACATAAGATGTAACAGAGATAACTACAACTCAACAAAGGAACAAGACAGACTATAATATTAACTGAAGCACATGAATCCAGAAGAACAGAAGAAACGGTAAACTCAAAAAGTCAAAATATGGTATGTATTCTTGAAGTCCGTAAACAGGTCACCGAAAGAAGTTCATTAAAATGTTCAGGCCTCAGTGACAAAAAAGAAACAAGACTTTCAAGACTACAGAAGTATTTGAATGATAAAGAGTTAGTACCAGAGGATTTCAGTGATTTTAATGAAGCAACCAGAACGAAAAAGGACTTTTCAATTGGATTGTATTGAAGACGTAGAGGTATTGATCAAGTGTGAGTCATCTGTGAACCAGGCCAGTTGCACTAGTTGTCAGCACTAAAAAGATCAAGATGTTTATCGTCTCGGAAGAAATTGATTTAAGTCAGACCTAAAACATCCTGGAAGTGAAAAGAAATTTATAAGGTATGTTTAGGTTAAATTGAAATGCAATATGCTTGCTGCAAAAAGATAGAATCTTCAAGGATCAAAATGCTATTAAAGACATTCGATAGTTTTCATTTATGAAAATGAATTCATAAATGAAAATGCTATTAAAGATAGGTTGATGAAGGAAATGGACGGCTAGGATTGTCTCTTGGCTTTCGATAGATTTCCAAAGTCTACAACTAGAGAAGTGAAGACAGTGTCTTCTTCGGTCAGTTGTTAATCAGAAGATCATTACGGAGAAGAAGTTAAGAGCTTGAAAAGTTTACAGAGAAATTAATAGTGCCTTAAATTCTATCACTTGTATTGATTAACTGTAACCTGAACTCATTGAGGGTAATCCTACGGATTAGAATTGTATCACCCTTCGTGGTTTATATTTATAAAATGATATATTCCTCGACTCGTGTTTTGATTTGGTAAATTTGATTTCGGACAAGAACACAATTAATTATCCGCGAACGAAATTGAATAATTTGTGAGAATCGTATTCAACCCTCCCCCCCCTTCTACGATACTTTGGACCTAACATACTTCAGTAAGAAATTTAAAATTCATAATCTATAAGCGTGAGTGTCCACCATTATATTCTGTTAATTGGTTTTTTCTCTTTTTGTAATTCTACTCAAGTATGAATTTGATCTACACAAAATGCCTGGAATACATGTTTTTAATTATTCTTTTGCAAGTATAACCATGCTAAAATAAAAGATCGAGCAGAAAATTAGCTACATAAAATATTATAAATTTGACCCCTAAAAAACTAGACTATTTTAAAATTATAAATTATATTTTTTGCATCAAATGTATAATGGCTTGGATTTTATGTCTTATTAGGTTAAAAGTTACATTGTCTACCATAACAATTTCTCTATAAATGAATACTCGACAATTTTACGTAATTTGTCGTTATAATGTTAATTTTTTTTTAATTAGGTGTACAGAGTTTACCCATAACCTTCGAATTAGAATTGACAATCTCAAACTACACTAAAGACTCATTTTGATAATATTTTAAAATTTATTATCTATAAGTGCGAATACCCAAGATGTTATATCAGTAGTTTTTTTATTTCTTCTTGTAATTTATACGGCAAGATAGGAAATCGATCTAAACAAGTGCTTTACATAAATGTTTTTAGTAAAAATTTGCAAATCTAACCATACTAAAAAAAATCGGAGAAATATAACCAACTACACAAAATATTATAAATTTAACCAGTAAAAATATGACTATTTTAGTATTGTAAAATTATATTTATTTGCATTATATATATAATGGCCTTGACTTTATATCGTATTAATTTATAAACTGCATCGTCTATCGTACAAATTTCACCATAAATTAATATACTCGACAATTTTTACGTCATCTTTTCATATATATGGTTGAACTTGAGATATTTTTTAAATAAATAATGTGAATTTAAGGACGTTTGGGTCAAATATATATATATATATATATAACCGAATATTTTAATTTTTTTAACATTTTAAAAAATAATAGACGAATGTTTTCATCTCTATCATGTTTATAACATGTATTTTGCAAACGTAGCTAAATATTACAAAAGCATGACTACAGACGAAAGCATGACAAAACTTCAATTAAAAAAATATCTATTACAAAAGCGCAGCTAACGATGATCTAAAAGTCAATCTATTCCAAACCTAAGCTCGTCAAATTCCAAAGCACATCCACTCGATCTTACTCTGAACCTGAAATATTAAAAGAATGAGCTGCGAAGCCCAGCAAGCAATTACTGTCCAACAGCTCAAAATAATATTTTTATCTTTTTCAAAAACACAACTTAAACATGTAACAAATAACATCTATCACATAATTCATGAAACATACTCGATAACAAAAAGGACAAAGATATACACTGTATACTCTATAACAATTATCAAATCGATGCACAAAATAATTTTAATAATCCACATGATCAAAGTTCTTAATCAATACACAAATCTTAACATCAAATTCTTATTTTAATTCCTACAGTTCTAAATTAAGGCCACTATAACTCGGTGACGACTGTCCAAAAGTTCAAAGTGTCAATACTGCGCCCTTTACTAAAGTATCAAAGTCGCACAACCCTAAAAGGTCATCAATAGTGTTTGCACAACCCCGAAGGATTACTAATAGTGCCCCCTTGTAAGGTATCAAAAGTTAGTTCCGAAACTATAACACAAATACTAACGGTCCAATACATAATCTAAACTGGGGAATTCTCATCTTATGAATCACATGTCAATATCATATTTTCGATAACTAAAAACAGATATTTGAGTACATATAATAGAACAACCTAAAACATGTTTCACACTAATACGGAGCAACGAAAAGTTACCTACCTCAATCAGCAAACGGAGAATTCACATAATCACATATTCAATCAATATCAACCACCAAAATGGCACATCTAAAACCTTGAACGACTTCATGATTTCAAATATGACTAGAATTGTATTTAGCCTTTTTGACCCTCTAAACGACGTTTTCTTGAAAAACTCAAAGGATTAAAGTTGTAGAGAATGAAAAGATCTTTCTGACAAGGTAAGACTCGTCAGAAACGGAATTATAATGAATCAGGAATTGAATAAAACGTCCGCTGAATTCGAACAAAAACTGAAAAACGAGATCTAAACTTGTTTGTGATTTTAAGAACAGTTTAAAGCATAATATGGAAAATTACTGTGAAATAAAAATTAACGAAAATTGAGAGATTTCCAAAAAGTTCAGAATCAATGAATTCCAAATTACGATGAAATTTCTACTAATTTTACAAGGTAACTGATTTGAGTATTGGAAAGACCTATGAATTTTTGAAACAAAGACGAGCAAGGATAAGAGAAATTTGATCCATATTTTAGGCCATTAGACTAATTCAATTTTAATTCCTAATCTAGATCAAATTTTAACCTATTTTTCTATTATTATTTTATTATTATTAATCTAAAACCTACGGAATATTACAATTAATCTAAAATATATTATAGTATTATTGTTCTACCAAATATATTATATTGTTATTGTTATACCATCATTGTCATTATACCATCATTGTCAGAATTCCATCAGTCAGTGTACCCCGATTATAATCACTTAGTTGTTAATCTTAATCTTAATTTATCTTTGTGCGGAGTATCTACCCAAACTCAAAACTCTAGGTATCATTGTGCTGTTAACTCTCGTGAGTATATTTTAAGTATGATTCCTAGTTTGATCAAGTTGAAAATATGTACAATTTTTTTTAAGTTCTTTTTTTCCTCCCACGACAATTGGCTCATTTGTTTGACTATATGTTAATGGAGTCTGAATACTGGAATTCATGTTTAACTTTTAATCAATACACGTAGAATTTGCACTATTATTATAAGCAAATTAAATAACTTTTTTTATTTTTGGTCATCTAAAATTTGTATTATAATTCTAATTTTTTTATTATAACTTCAGTACCTTATTTATATTATATAAATAATTTAACTAGGCTCGTACTTCGCATGAGTTATCATATACTCCCTCCGTCCCGTTTATATTGGCCACAATTCCTTTTTTTCATGTCCCAAAAGTATTGGCCACATTTCTTAAAATAAGTGTTAAATATGTTAATTTTTTTCTAAAAATGTAAATAATTGGAGTTAAGTTTGGTAATTTTTACTTGATTGTTAAATACATGTTTTTTGATTGGTGGATAATATTAACGTGACTGAGGGAGTAATCTACACTATATTATTAAAGCCGAAACATTGAAAGTTTTGGTGTTTGGTTTTCGGTTTTCGGTCATTTATTCTATTTAATAAATAATAAAATAATATAAAAATAGTAACTAAATGATTGCCTTTTACAATTAAAACATTTTTTTTCTAACAAAATCTATTACTTCCAAAAATATTACGGGCAATAATCTTTGAATCAAAATATATTACCTTTTATATTTGTTTTCACTAAAATCTCTATTTTCCAAAAATATTTAGTGCAACTGTTACTTATTTATTTTAAAACTTATTTTAATGCTTTTAATTATTTTAAAAAGCTTACCTATTTTAACCTGTCAACGTATTTTTTTAACAAATACAATTAATATAATTAAAACATTTCTAAAAATCACGGGCAGTTACTTTTTTAAATTAAAATATGTTAGCTTTTCTATTTGTCCTTATTATTTATCTTTTATAAATAAAACACTTTTTTCTAATAAAATATATTCATTTTTCAAAAATATCATGGGCAATTACCTTTAAATTAAAACATATTACATTTTATATTTGATCTCACTAAAATCTCTTTTTTCCAAAAATATCAGGTGCTACCCTTACTTATTTATTTTAAAATATATTTTAATGCTTTTAATTATTTAAAAAAGCTTACCTATTTTAACACGCCAACGTATTTTTTAACAAATATAATTAATATAATTAAAACACTTCTATAAATATCACGGGCAGTTCCTTTTTTTAATTAAAACATGTTAGCTTTTCTATTTGTCCTTAATATTAATATTATTTTAATGAATAATAAAATAATATTAATAATGGCCCATTTGTATTATTTATTTATTTTTTTCTATGTTTGTCATTTTATAATTTATCATATTGATTTTTATTCTTTATTTAATATTTTCTGTTCCCATTAATTTTTTTTAATTTGTTATTTTTTAATCTTTTTTGATGATCCGTGCGAATTATAGGCTAGTAATATTTATAACTATCCTGGATCAAGTTGACCCTAGCGTAAAGTCTCCATAAAATTATTGTCGAAGTAATCATCAATTTCCGATGACGATGGTGAACCAATTCCAAGTAGGGCTGCACACGGGTTGGGTTGGCCGGGTTATAGTCAATTTAGTGACCCAACCCAATTAAATCGGGTTAGAAAATATCAACCCATCAACCTCAATAAAATTATACAACCCAACCCTACTAATGGTATGATGGTTTGGTTTGGGTTGGGTTGGGTCGGGTTGATTGAGTTATACAAGAAAAAATAATTTTGTCCTAGTGTTATGGTAAATAAAATTCATAAATCTCAAAAGAAGGAAGCCAAGAAATAAGTCTTAATTCAAAACAACTTTTATTCTGCATGACAGTTTATAGAAACTAAGCAGAGATTCACCAACACAGAAGTCAGTGAATGCACTAGAAGCATAGAGAAATCCATAGAAAGTGGTGATATTAGCATTTATAAAGGTAGCACTGGCAGTGAAGATATAGGGAGTGTTCAACTGGAAAAGTTGATTGGAACAAAAAGTTATTTTGCGATTAAAGCCATGGATAAAGGAAATTTAGCATATCATAAGAAGTTATTGAGAGCTCAGATAGAAAAAGAGTATATCAGGTTATTCATTCAACTGTTATAAAAACGCTGCTGCTTCTATCAAATAAAAAGTTAGTAAATTTTTGTAGTGATGCTGAGATTTACTCAATAAGATATGTGTTTAGTATATAGAACATGCTTGCATGGTGTAAATGGGCTAGGCTTATATAATTTGACTGGGTTGGGTTGGTTTAGGGTTTTAAATAGTTAAACTCCGACCCAACCCAATATATTCGGCCCAACGAAATATTAACCCAATTAGACTTCGGGTTTAAATGGGTCGGTTTGGTCGGCCCAAACAAGGGGTGGGTTGGGTTGGTTCTTTCGGTTTGGATAACCCATGAGCAGTCCTAATTCCAAGTGTCGTATCATATGAAATTCTCAAATCTCCACCACTTGATTCGTCATTTCTAGTGTAGATTCCGGGCTCTTCGAACTGGAATATCGAAATCATCAATTCTCATATTCTCATGATCAAATGGAATCCCAAGTCCGAGAGAGGCCTCGTGGAATGGAGATGGAATGTCACAATATTCTTGGCTCAAAAAATCATCATTTGGAAAAATAGGTTCAGTAGGAAAAATAACGGGCTCTTGACACCGAAAATCAAACATATAATCTAAACTAAAAGGTCATCAATAGTGTTTGGACAACCCCAAAAGATTACCAATAGTGCCCCCTTGTAAGGTATCAAAAGTTAGTTCCGGGACTATAACACAAATACTAACGGTCCAATACATAATCTAAACCGGGGAATTCAACAAAAATTCTGATCTTATCAATCACATGTCAATATCATATTTTCGATGACTAAAAACAGATATTTGAGTACATATAATAGAACATCGTAAAACACTTTTCACAATAATACGGAGCAACGAAAAGTTACCTACCTCAATCAGTAAACAGAGAATTCACGTAATCACATATTCAATCAATATCAACCATCAAAATGGCATATCTAAAACCTTGAACGACTTCATGATTTCAAATATGACCAGAATTGTATTTAGCCTTTTTCACCCTCTAAACGACATTTTCTTGAAAAACTCAAAGGATTAAAGTTGTAGATAATGAAAAGATCTGTCTGACAAGGTAAGACTCATCAGAAACGGAATTATAATGAATCCGGAATTGAATAAAACGTCCGTTGAATTCGAACAAAAACTGAAAAACGGGATCTTAACATGTTTTGTGATTTTAAGAACAGTTTAAAGCATAATATGGAAAAATTACTGTGAAATAAAGGTTGTAGAAAATTGAGAGAGATTTCCGAAAAGTTCAGAATCAATGAATTCCAACTTACGATGAAATTTTGAAACAAAGACGAGCAAGGATAAGAGAAATTTGATTCATATTTTAGGCCCATTAGACTAATTCAATTTTAATTCCTAAACTATATCAAATTTTAACCTATTTTTTATATTATTATTTTATTATTATTAATCTAAAATCTATGAAATATTACAATTAATCTAAAATATATTATAGCATTATTGTTGTACCAAATATATTATATTGTTATTGTTA
Organism: Heracleum sosnowskyi; assembly: GCA_030848705.1. Lineage (NCBI taxonomy): Eukaryota > Viridiplantae > Streptophyta > Magnoliopsida > Apiales > Apiaceae > Heracleum > Heracleum sosnowskyi. Next base: position 21,463,918 of record CM061237.1, read on the forward strand.
TACCATCATTGTCACAATCCCATCAACCACTGTACCCCGATTAAGATCCCCGATTATAATCACTTAGTTGTTAATCTTAATCTTAATCTATCTTTGTGCGGAGTATCTATCCACACTCAAAACTCTAGTTATCATTATCCTGTGAGTATATTTTGAGTATAATTCCTATTTTCATGTTTGATAAAGTTGAAAATATGTGCAATTTTTTTTAAATTCTTTTTTTTATTCCACAATAATTTCCTCCCACCACAATTGGCTCATTTACTTGACTATATGTTAATGGAGTCTGAATACTGGAATTCATGTTTAACTTTTAATCAATACACATAGAATTTGCACTATTATTATAAGCAAATTAAATAACTTTTTTTATTTTTGGTCATCTAAAATTTGTATTGCAATTATAATTTTTTTATTATAACCTCAGTACCTTATTTATATTATATAAATAATTTAACAAGGCCCGTACTTCGCACCGGTTATCATATACTCCCTCCGTCCCGTTTATATTGGCCACAATTCCTTTTTTTCATGTCCCAAAAGTATTGGCCACATTTCCCTACAGAGTTAAAATAAGTGTTAAAAATATTTTAATTTTTTCTAAAAATATAAATAATTGGGGTTAACTTTGATAATTTTTACTTGATCGCTAAATACATGTTTTTTTGATTGGTGGACAATATTAACGGGGCAGAAGGAATAATATTTATAACTATCATGGATCAAGTTGACCCTCGCGTAACGTCTCCATAAAATTATCGTCGAAGTAATCATCAACTTCCGATGACGATGGTGAACCAATTCCAAGTGTCGTATCATATGAAATTCTCAAATCTCCACCACTTGATTCGTCATTTCTAGTGTAGATTCCGGGCTCTTCTAATAGAACTGGAATATCGAAATCATCAATTCTCATATTCTCATGATCAAATGGAATCCCAAGTCCGAGACAGGCCTCGTGGAATGGAGATGGAATGTCACAATATTCTTGGCTCAAAAAATCATCATTTGGAAAAATAGGTTCAGTAGGAAAAATAACGGGCTCTTGACACCGAAAATCAGACATATAATCTAAACACGAATTGTCCGTAGGTAGAAACTGATTTGAGTAATAATTTTCGCTTTTAGAATCTTCTGCTTTCATTTCAAATAGGTTCAAAACTGAAGTTGGAGAAGTGATACTAAAATGTGACTCTTCAAAGGACTTGTAATACGAAATTGTATCGCCATTAATCTCTTGTTTTTCTTGAGGCAGTACTGGATGGATAAAATTAGTCAAAGCATCCGGACCTCGAATTTTCAAAGCAGCATTATCATAAATCATAGCAGCTTCTTCTGCAGTTTCGTACGTCCCTAACCACAACCTCACTCGTTGCACTGGATCCCAAATCTCCGCAGCCCATTTTCCCCACGGCCTCTGTCTAACACCACGGAATTTTCTCCCAGCTGGAGCTGCCACTTTCTTAAGTTTATCCTTCAGTCCGTCCTCATCAACAGTCCTCGCAGCCTTCTTATTCTTGCTCGAAACCACTCTAATTTCTCTGACATATTTCTTAACCCTACGCCTACAAAAATTCCCACTCTCTTCATCACTTGAAGAATCAGTAGCATCAGGATCAGTGACTGAAACCCGTACAATTTTCTGCAAAAACATCTTTGATTTACGACTTGATGACTTCATCAATGTCTTCGTGTGCTTCATTTGCAGGGGGGCGTGAGGGAGCTATAGATAAGTAACACGAAGTATTACAAATTTATAATTGGGAGAGGACTGTTGTGTTGTATACATGAAGATAGAAAGGGAGAGAAAAACACCTGCATATATAGAGTAATTTTTAACTCTAAAATTAGTTAAAAGTCTTAACAGATGTATTTAAATCTCGATTAGCATTTAAAAGTTGGTATTGTATCATTTTTAAATTTTCGATTCCTGCAAAATTATTGGTTCAGTTTGAGCATCTTTTAAGCAGTTAAATAATTGGTTGGTATAAGGTAAAAAGTCCTCAAGAAAAATAAAAATTACAGATCAATTTTTTTTTAACGTTAGATGTGTCTTCTATTATAATAAATAGTATGTAAATATTTAAAACTAAATTTCTAATAATTTTTCGAAGATTAGCCGGACCTGAAGCGGATCAATCTGGTTCCACAACAGTGCTGAACGTACTATACAGGTAAGGACAAGTTGGTGATGGAACAATGCATTAAAAAAATGATTGGCATTTTTGAGACCGTTTAGATTCGTATGCTACTCCCTCCGTCCTTCTAATTTTTTTACAGTTTTTTTACATTGTTTGATATGTATTTTAAGGCTCCTATAAAATATAATTCTACAACTTATTTTTAAATTTTTTTTTAAAATAAAAATTTAAACATTATACTTTTATTCAGAAGAAAAAAATATTTAAAATAATTTATGAAAATATATTTCATAGGAGTCTTAAAATACGTGCCGAGCTCCCGTCCCTCAACGTAAAGAACTCAGGAGACAGAGGGGTATTATTCTCGTAAAATTCAACGTCTTATAAAATTTGTTCATCATTGTGAAAACGGCATGACCTGTGTACTATAGCCGTATGGTGAGTATACACGTCCTAGTAGTAAGCATCCGGATATATTCTCTATAAAATTATTATTATTTTTGTGCAGAGCTTATTTAAATTATTGACTTGCCAACCTCCTACCCAGCCTTTGTAGTTGTTTACTCTAACTGTTTAACTCTTTGTTGAATTTGCTATTTGTAATCAAACTTATTTCAGCTTAGTTCACAACTTCCTCCATCCAACTCAAATTAGTAATATTTTAATGGAATACGGAGATTAAGAAATGCAAAAAAATAATAATAAAAAAAGTGGATAAATTAGATGGTAAATCCTAAAAAAGAAAGCGTTAGTAATCTATTACTCCCTCGGTCCCAGTGAATTCTATACACCGGGACGGGGCACGTAAACTAAGAAAAAATATTAAAAAATGAGTAAAATTAGATGAAAAGTGAGTAAAGTGGTGGTACCTATCAATATTTAATAATAGATTTGAGATAGTGGAGGAAGTAGTAGGTGTAATAGTGATTTATATTGTTATAGAATAGAGATAGTGGAGAAAGTAGTGGGTGTAATAGTGTTTTATATTATTAAAAGTTACTATTTTTGGAATGTATAAAAATGAATGGAACGTCCCAAAATGGAAAGTGTATAGAAATGAATGGGACGGAGGGAGCAGGACAGAGAGGAGTACTTGTGCTGTCGCCTGTCAATCATCATACGAGGGCCTCAACTATAGTTTAGCTTATAAAATGATAATATATATTCCCTCTCTTCTAACTATTTTTTTTTGTGATGTGTCTCACAATTTTTTATATTTTTAAACTTTTCAAAAATAGTAAATTTTTATAATCTGAAAATCAACTATTTACACTACTTTCCTACACTATCCTCACTTTATACATTAAATATTGATTGATCTCATCACTTTACCTATTTTTTCTACTTTTTCCAATACTTAATTATTTTTTCTTAACCTCCGTGCCCAATCCAAATGTAAACAAATGGGTGGGACGGAGGGAGTATTATAGTACGGTCCTGGTCCCTTGTACAATCTGAAGCAGCTATTTAACAATTACTCCCTTCGTTTCCCTCAATTCTTTACATTAAGATTGGACACGGAGGTTAAGAAAAAGTGTAATTTAGTTAAAAAAAAGTAAGAAACGTAAGTAAAGTGATTGGATCAATCAATATTTAATGTATAAAGTGGAGATAGTGGGAGAAAGTAGTGGATGCAGTTAATTTTTATATTATAAAACTTTACTATTTTAAAAAACTTTTAGAACGTAAAAAATTGAGAGAGACGTTCCAAGTAAAATATAAAGAAATGAAAGCGATAGTTTTAAACCATTGGATTGACTATACGGTTAAGATTATAAGAAAATTTCAAATCGCAGATAGAACGGATTACCAAAGTACCCCTGACTTGGTTACACAGACCATCCTAACTAAAGTATTCATCAAACAGTTTATGGGCACTGAAAAAATAACATTCAGATTGAACTATCCCCAACTGTAGTTTATGTTTTCACAATTGTTGATTCACGGCTGATGTTATATATGATCCATATATACCCCCATTACTCCATTAGGTCATTACTGTAACAAAAGGGGTAAAAAACAGTATAGTACTGCAGTTCAAATATAAGATTACACACATGCAAGGACTTGAGAGCAACATTAATGTTTCTTTTTCCATCAGACACTTGATTTGAATTGTATGCTTTATGGTCTACAGATGTGTCAAAGTAATTCATACATAAAATTGGAAATACTGAATTATTTTCAATAGAAAGGCAATTCCATCATAAATGCCACAGCTTCTTAACCCATGGCATATTTCTGGGTCCAGCTCCTTGCAGTTGTTTCATACTTGTTTCTGTCTGTCTTGTACATGTGAGCTATCTCGGGCACCAACGGATCATCTGGATTTGGGTCTGTCAGCAAGGAGCATATTGACAGCAAAACCTTCAGGAAAAAGAAAGGAGATGAATGAAATTAGCGGTGAGGTTTAATTAACAATATTGAACCATAGGTATTTAGTATATTCAACTCAGAAGCAGGGAGGAACAAATGTAAGGAGATCTTATGCCTCCTCCAATGAGTAGAGAAGCTGTTTTCGTCAAGACCCCTTTCATGGAAAAAAAATCTTGGGGAGTTGTGAGATTGTGGCTTTATTAAGCCATTGAAGCAAGATTTACTTACTAAAGTCTATATGAAAAAGGAATAATATAGTACTAATCATATGAAAAGTGTGCATGACATATGAAGCCATATTACTTTAGCAGCTAAAAATCCCGGCATAGTTATCTAGGAAATAATCCAGGGAAATATAGCAAATATGTGCAGTGAGCATGCATTCTCTAACTGTTGTATTTCTTTGCTTCAATAGCATAGAACAATTACCTTGGAAATGGTCAGAGCAGGGCTCCATTGTTCTTTCAAGATGTCGAGGCATATGCTCCCGTTGCTGTTTATATTCGGGTGGAAAACCTTTGTTCTAAATGCCACCTGTCAATTTATTACATGCACAAGAAACTTATGTTAATACCCTGACTCGACTCTTTAAGTTCATAAACACCCGCACTCCCTTAAATATTAATTTACCTACATCAGAACAATGTAAAATCACCTAAAATACCTTAAAAGAAATAATACAATACACATAGCTTTCAAGAGTAAATACCACAAATCTTCATCTAACAGGAAAACAACTGTCACCCAGAGGACTGAAAAAAGTTGAAGGATTACTCAAAGGAAGCAAGGTGCAAAATTTAAGCCTACTAGGCGCTACAACTACTTGCACACAGCTACTTTACAAAATTAGTACGCTACTTATTATGAATACACACAGCTACAATTTTGAGGGAAAGGTTTGGTAATCTTAATTAAATTGACTGAAAAAGCGGCTGTCTTATTCTCTGTTGAATGCTACACCTTTACCATATTAAACACTCCAATTTCCCCGTTGGAATGTATGTTCAGAAAATGTTCCACTTCTACAATCAGTTCTGTTTCTATTAAATCTTTTCATATAACATCCCCTTCCTTACATTATTCCTTTTATTACATATAAGAACTCTTCTTTTGTGGGAGAAAAGAGAAAAATGTAATTAGATTTTAGAAGTAAAACTCCATTAAAGGAAAAGAGACTGAAAATGTTTAAACTAAAGGTACAGAAAAGTTGTGAACAACTGTATTGAAAATAATCACATTATTAAGTTATGTATTCTAATACGGGAAACTCAGAGGTCGAAAAAATATTTTCCTTGTATGAAACTAACTAGGATGTCAAAATTATGATGGATGAGGTATAAACATTAAAGTAGTTGCCTTTTATGAAAAGGATCAACCTACTTACAGGCTGCTGGAATACTTAATATGTTAGCTTGCAATGCAAAGTTAGACTGCGCTCCTGAGTTCCAAAATGAAGAGAAGAGAAAAGAAGAGAAGAAATTTTCAGAATTTTCTTCCGGGAAACTCAGGGTGTTTCATGTTTGTATACTTAATATGTTGGCTTGCAATACAGAGTTAATGCAAAATTACATGGCTAACTTAAAATTTAATATGGAACTAATGATGAAGATAACTGATGATCGAAATCTTCTTATGGTACTTTAAATAGCAATTTACAGTGAGATGATTCTCTTACTGCATTGGTGACATCTTAACTTTTATGCTCTGTTTGCTTTGAGGAAAATGTACTATTTGTAGTTTATAAATTTTCATTCCTCCCTGAACCCCATTCAAAAAAATTTAAACTCGGCCGCAGTCCCACAAACTGGTAGATGCATGCTTCATTCCTACTTTTACGTATTTTCTTCGCAAGCCTTAACATAGAAACTTCGCACTCTCTGCTTTTCTTTCATTCTTCCATCATACATTCTTTCTTTCACTTTTTAAATTGTTTTAACAATATTTCCTTGTGTTGCTCCCTCATTCCAACTCTCCAACCAAAGAATTACTACCATGAGAACCGAACGATAGAGATTGTAATTTTGGGACATTGTGTGGGTGATCCAAATCAATGTTATTGCACATAATGTATGTAAGATAGTTTTATTTTCTTCAATCTCATGTCTCTCCTATACATATGACACTGCTATTGTTACAACCTCATACAACAAGCTAGAAACCAAATGACTGTTAATGCAACTTGCAAGTACTGATTTGGAAGAAACTGAAGTGCATAGAAGATATTTGTGCACATATGAAGCAAACAAGAATTTTTTTGCATCTATGCAGCAAACAAGAAGGTATTGGACAAGGTAAGCTTGTCTAGATTAAGCCCAGCTAACAAACAAATTGTCTGTTGGATGTACAAAATGAGACCACGTGCAGCTAAACATATATAAAGTAAAGTTAAAGAAGCACCGCACCTTTGGTGGCTTGAACGGATAATCTGGAGGGAAATGTATGGTAACGAGAAAAACCCCGCCAGAATAAGGACTGTCTGGAGGGCCCATAATTGTAGCTTGCCAGTGAAACATATCTTCAGCAACAGGACCTAAAATAAGTAAACACAACAGCAAAGAAAACGTAGGTTACAGAAACAACTAAGAATTTTACGGAAACAATGTAGCTAAGCCTAGAGGAATGCCTAGGCAATCATTTATTCTTTTCATATGGTTTTAATATAGAAGATATACTGAATGTAAACATTCAAAACTAGTGTACACTCACTGATAAAACAATGTTATGGAGATACAAAAAAAAAATCAAAAATTTTAACAGTTCACAGAGGCTAATTAATATTGTAGAGGGATGATGACATAATGAAATCAGTAGAGTTCCAATTAAAAGGTAGGCAGTCCCAGCTGAACTCTTTAACACTACATACTAACTAATAAAATATGAAACTGAAGTGCTGCAAATTCATTTAGTAAAAGAAATATTAGGTATTTGGTTCTACAACATGGAAAAGAATATTACTATATACTTGTAACAGTACAGAAGATAAAAGAAATTTAAATGTCATAACATATAATCAACTAATCAAGTCATTAAATGTCATAACATATAATCAACTAATCAAGTCATACTACGAAAGTGAGAGACATAACATGCAAATATGAGGAGGTGGACAAGTTCAATTCAACACTCAGAACTGGAGCAATAAAATTTTAGCCTGTTTAATGTTATGAGAACTAAAATTTCTGTAAGGGCTGAAAGACATAAACGCAAAGTCAATGAAGCCATCAAAACTACAGGGCCAAGTAGCCGATTTATTATCACAACAGTCAAACCACTTTTCCCGTTCAGCTAGTCTTGCATTTTCGGTAAGAATATGTATTCCATATGTTGTTTAGACACGAAACCCGCAGATGCAATGTGGTTAAATTTAGGCATGGAGGTAGACATCTGGTTTATAATATATACAGTTACTTAGATAGAAGTAAAAGTAAATGTGGTACACTTAGTTGTATTTCGTTAACGAAAGTTATGGACAAAGATAAGCATCCAGAAACAGGACAAAGCCATTTAGATTTGTAAAATAAACAAGGCAGTATACCATTTCATCCTAGGAGTAAGTATTTAAGTGATTATTGTATCAAAGCAGAAAAACAAATTGCAAATAACTAAAACACTTAACAAGGACTCTACAGAGTAACGAATACACTAAAAGCAATTAATTTAACCGCAAAAAGTCAGCAGCTTTATTCAAACTTGTTAGTTTACCAACTCTTTCGAACCTTAAGGTGTTACAAGAATGTGCCATATCTTGTGTTAATAACCTATTAACTTATAAATTCCTACCCACATCCTCCGTAAATGTAACATCCCACATAGGTATATGTTGCGTTGTGCCTTAGATCATTATAATATACAATTTTGTAATTGATTATTCCATTTATATTACACAAAAAAAATATGTAAACACATTTTAACCAAAAATTTACCAATGAGCTCGTGATCCAGCGATATCAACCTCGCTTTCGATTTTTGTCAAATACAAGGATAGGTGTGCAAGTGTTTTTATTTTCAAAGCAAAAACAAAAATTTACATTTGCAAACACACAAGCACAAAAGGTAAAGAACAACAATTTTCATAATTTTAACCAAAAAAAAAAACTAAAAAATGGAAAAATACCAGCGCTACAAGAAGTAGGAGGATCCTTCTGAAGATCCTTAAGTTCCTTCAAAATCCTCTTAGAAGCCATCCTCAACTATTTCCCTGCACATAAATTTCAACACAAAACATAAGCCCACATAAGCCCAGATCCATATACACACAAATATACACACAAAAATGCTTATAAAAATGAGACCCACCTGAGATTATAGAAGCTGAAATGAAGAGGAAGATGTAGAAAAAATGATGATAGTAGCGTGGTTTTGAGGTTGCAGTGGGATGGATGGCTTTATTATTTTTATTCTGTGGGACCATGGAATATCATATTCTAAGAAAGTGACTAATTATTGTAAGAAGATGTTCGGGTTATACGGTGTCGTTTAGAGGGAATGTAGCTGGATCCAGTGCTTTTTCTTTAGATTAGATTCTGCTTGATTGACTACACTATTGTCCCACTCATTTCAACTATTTGCTTTTACTGTATTCGAAATTTTGGTTATAATAATTTTAAAAAATATTATCTTTTTTAAGTTTTAAGTATTAATTTAAAAAATTAATAGAAATTTAGTTTAACGCATTTATCAAAGTGCAAAAGAAAATAAATAATAATGTTCCGTGTCGAAAATAATAGTAAATAATTATTAACACATTATGGGTTGCAATTGTATAAATTATTGTTTTAAGGCCAATCTTGACTTTTCTCTTAATCTTACTATATCTTTCAGTTTTTTGAGAGATTAAAGTTTTTTTTATTTGAAAATTTGACTATTTTTTCAAATAAATAGTAAAAAATAAGAAATTTTCAAAATTGTTTTTTCTGGGCTTAAGAATGTTATTATTTTATATAAACATTGAGAATATCAATGGGGGGAACTAGTTGATTGGAATGGTTGCGTCTGAACGTAACAAGTAGTAAAGTAAAGAAAGCAAGCTTGAGCAATTCAAAGTGAATATATAGCATTTTTATGTAGATTTTGCAACAAGTTGCAGCCATGTGGATAAGCAGGTTGAACAAAAATTGACAAGTTGCAGCCATGATATAGCCCGGTTCGTTCCGGAAAAAGATTCGGGTTTTTTGAGAGATCCGAATAAAAATTTATAATATTTTAAATAAATTTCAAAAATATGAAAATTAGCAATAGAGTGAATGTGAAAAATCATGAGCATAAAAAGAAGAGTAAAGTGCACTTTGTGTACTCGTATTTTAGTCAAGACACCACTTGCAATACTATAGTTTAAAATCGAGCAGTTGCAATATCAATGTTTGTATTTCACTGCACTTTGTTGCATTCCGTTAATTGAGGTTAACTCCGTTATTAATTTAGGGAGTAAAGTGCACTTTGTGTACTCGCACTTTACTCTAAAGTGCATTTTGTGTACTCGCACTTTACTCTAAATTTTGACCTAAAGTACTGCAAGTGATGTATTGAGTAAAGTGCGGGTACACAAAATGCACTTTAGAGTAAAGTGCGAGTACACAAAGTGCACTTTACTCCCTAAATTCCCTAAATTAATAACGGAGTTAACCTCAGTTAACGGAATGCAACAAAGTGCATTGAAATACAAACATTGATATTGCAACTGCTCGATTTTGAACTATAGTATTGCAAGTGGTGTCTTGACTAAAGTGCGAGTACACAAAATGCACTTTACTCTAAAAAGAATCAACAATATGTTGGACAAAATCCTTCTTTGTATGTGCTTCTTGAAATGATCATATAAGAGAGGATTTACATGGCTTACGGTCAGGTTAAGTTCAATAACACACATTATGAGTAGAAAATTCTTCAGTTGCACTAATGTTTTATTCTAATAGTTTTTTAGTATTAGGTATCAGGGTGTCTTTTATTATATATTCTGGAGTATAATAGTTGAGGGATGTAGCTCTTTAGGGTTTATTTTTTTTTTTAAACTTTTCTTTTTCTATATACTAATATATTAATTTTGCAAAAAAAATTATATATAAATTAAAAAAAGCCCGGCCGGTCCGATCCGGCTCAGTCCGACTCGAAAATCAAAAACGGACCTAGTATTTTAGAGGAAGTCCGACCTAGTTTTTAAAAAAACCAGCCCAATTCGATTATAATTAAAAAGCCCAAATTCTTTAAAAGTCCCAATAAAATCTGATCCTAATAACTTTTTGTGCATCACTGCTTGTTACCCCGTAGATGATGAGTTTATTTATTTAGAATTGTTGCTACTTGATCAATGTTAACACTACTTGCTTAATATTAGGGCTGTAAACGAACAGAGTCGAGCCGAGTTTTGTCCGAATCGAGCCGAGCTTGATTTTTTTTAAAAACGAACAGAGTCGAGCCGAGCTTTCTAATCGAACGAAAAGTGATGTTCAAGATCGGCTCGTTAATAAACGAGCCGAACACGAGTTTGTTCACGAACATTTCGAGTCGAGCCGAATACAAACCGAACTCGAGTCGAGTCGAGTTGTTCACTTATAGTTCGTACTTTTATACTCAACCAAATCCAAAATTTAAAATTACTTACTTGATTTACAGTCTCACAGCTAAAATCACATCTTAAAAATACAAGATTATGTTTGAATTTCAATACTAAAAGTTAATTTATTTATTTTCTAATAATCATATTAGGTTAATATTCGTATTTATGAGTAATCAAACCTTACTCACTTCACCTAATAACAATAGTTAAAATAAAATAATTTTATCACTAACTTAGAGCCTCTCTATATAAGAGCCTCTTTATATTGGCTCTTAACTTGAAATTTGAGGAGCTTTACAACTTTTTTTTCCTCCAAGATACTCTTATTAACCTTAAAGTCACTAAAAGTCTCATCTTTCTCCTCAATTTTAAGAGACACGGGTCACTTTTAAATAATATTATATAATAAATTAATAAAACAAACTCTCTTTCTCTATTCACTTTCTTTTGTAATTTTATGAATGCAACTTATAAATTTTAATAATGAAAAACTAATTTGGATTGGATATAAAGAGTTTAACTTTTGGTAGTACGTTGATGTTATATCTTATATCTTTTAGATATAACAAATACAATTCCCTATTCAACAACAAAATAACTAAAATAGATCTCAATTAAGTTTTATTTAACATATTCAAATTGTTAAGGATATTATGAAATCCACAAATTTATAATTAGTTAAACGAATTGAGCCGAGTTTAACGATTTCGAGCCGAGCTCGAGCCGATCCCTAGCAAAACGAGCCGAGTTCGAGTCGAACAGGTGTAAAGCTCGGCTCGAGCTCATTTACTAACCGAACACATTTTCATGTTCTAGCTCGTGTTCATTTAGTAAACGAACCGAGCCGAGTCCATCTAAAACGAATCGAGCTCGAGTTTTGTTCACGAACGGCTCTGTTCGCTTACCGCCCTACTTAATATATGTTATTTTGGGTTGAAAACACTGACTTCCCCTGTCTACAGCCTGACTGACTACATTCTTAATGTGACAGAAACTTCTACATTTTGGATCTGAAAATTTGTGCAATTTCGAAAAACCATGTGCCGCGGCCAACCACTAGGGAGTAGACTAACAGTTGCTTTGGAGTTTTAAAAATTGATGAAAGCAAGTAAAGTATTCCAATTTTGGTGTGAAATTATATTTAATTTATATTTATCTTCACTTGGTTTTCATTCTTATTAAAAATTCGAGAATACAAGTATAAAAAAAAATGAAATTACTTAACTATCCTTTATTTATTTTCTTCTTTTATAAAATTCGGTAAGAATATTGTATTTTCTAATTTAATTCATTACAAGAAATGACATATTTAACAACAGATAATTCCGTTGACAAAGTTGGAATTCCGTTGATATTTGAAGATGGTGACCGAATTGGCAACAAAAGTATCTTTAGCTAAAACCCCTATAGCAAAACATTTAACAATGAAATTTTGTTCCGTTGTCAATTTACTAACGGAATCCTAACGACTTATCAACAGTTTATTGTCGTTGTGTAATAGCAACATAATTCCGTTAACATTTATCAACATTGGTAAGCAAAATATCTCTTTTCAAAAATAGATCGTTGTTAATTCTGCACCTCTTTATAAGAGTATTGTTAAGAAACAAGAGTACTTCAGAAGTAGTTTATCGCAAAAATGGTGCAATTCCATTGCTTCAATACCAATGACCCTCGGTTGAGATGCTACAAATTTCTAAAAGTAGAAATGTTGCTGTAAACATGAAAGAACTTAAACCAGTTGTTTATTATGATGGCCTCAACTTTTTACCTAGTTTGCATCAATTAAGTGATCTCATCCTTCACGAAGTATGCAGTGGACAAACTGTTGAAGCCACTAGCGAATCCTTGTATAAACAAGAATGGATAGCAAATTGTTGGTTTTGATTTTATTTGTCAAATAAATAAATAAAATAGAACCCATATATTCATTAGGTGAGAGTTACATAATATTTATGTATTGTAAATAATATTTATTAGGTTGTTTCATTATTTGGAGGATGTGAGGGAAGAGCCTATACATCATTCTCTCATACACATCTCTATTATCTTCCTCCGATGATAATTTCTTGTTCGTCACAAACTCGCTGGGAGTGACGCTATTCAACAGCCTCACTGCAAACCGTTTTATCCTGGGAAGCAATTTGCTCGCACATACGGTGAGGGTTAATACGATTTAAGGAGACAGTCACACACTGGACTCGATTTTGTTCCTTGTCTCCTTCTTTTATTCGTTTAATTTGTTTACTGTTTACATACACCTTATCTGTTATTCACACACGCCCACATTGTTTTATGTACTAATATCACAGATTGACTAACACAAATAACTGTCATCGTATCTCTCAGTTTATACATGTTTCTCGTTCAAATCATTTTGGCACATGCAACAATATGTACATTTCCTCGAAGATCAGTTCCTAATTGTTCTATTTACAACCAAAATATGTATGAATACGATCATGTATCAATAATTGGATGGCTTAATGACATTTTAGCCCTAAAGGTTTACTACCATATACTCATCAACCCTGTATTTTAAAGTTGTACCTTTTATCCCCTGAGGTACTCAAATCATACCTTTCGACCCTTATACCGGGTCAGAACAAAAAACGGTATAAATCGGAAGGGTAAAACAATCTTTACAGAGTTAAGTAAAGGAATGTCATCCGTTTTGAACCCTAAAGTATCGAAAGAGTAAAGTAAAGCTTATTTACTAACTAAACAGAGAGATATATTAATTAAACTGATCGAAAGGTGATTAAGGTGTGCGATTACCAAATACAAATCTCGATTGTGGATGAAAGAATGGGGGATAACAATGGAAGCTACGTTTACGAAGCCTTTTTTTTCCCGTTTCTTTGATAATCAAGTGATTTTGATTGGATTTTTTGTGCGTATTTTGTGTTTATCCATGTATTGTTCAATCTTACTTGTTCATATGTATTTTATTCATGTATTCTTGATGTTTTAGTGTGTAATAAACCCTAGTTAGTGTATGGCTTGTTAAATTTGTTAATGTTATGAATGTTTTGTGTATTGAAGGTGATGATGTTATAACTCTGAGCTTGTTTCGTGGTGGGAGGTTAATTTGGATTCAAAAAACTGAATATGTTGAGGGTAAAGTGACTGTGTATTACTTTCGAGAAGTTGATGATATATATGGGGGCTTGGAGGGCTTGAGAGGTTGGACTAAAACATTGGGTTATGGGGGATTTTGTAGTCTGTATTACAAGAAGCCTAATAAAGAACTAGAAGGTGGTTTAGTTTTAATGCTTACTCAGGCTGATTTATTACATATGTTAGGGTATGCAACGCAGAATTCAAACAAAATTGATGTTTATGTCCACCATTCCAATGAGGATGATTTGGTGTCATTTGAAGATTTAAATGTATTTCGAGATAGTAATGGAGGGAAAGATATGAAGGAAATGCTAGTAATGATGTAGGAAACTGGAGTGATGAACTTAATGACTATGATGTAAATGACTCTGATTACTTAGATGAGGAGGATGCCATGCTTTTTTCTAAGTATGTTCATGAGGGAGTTGAATGGGTTAACATATTAAGGGAAGAACTTGGTCTTGGTCCCGAAAGATTGATGAAGAAAGAAAGTGATAGTGAGTATGACAATGATGATTTAGAGAGTATGGCAGAGAATGAAGATGAAGACGATGTTCAAAGAAAAAAGAGAAAGAAAGCTTTTCCAGTGTACAAAGACTGTTATTCCCAAATGACCTAACAGAATTGTAGAAGGGGGGGGTTGAATACAATTCTTGATATTTTCTTGAAACTAAACACTTTATGAAATTAAACTGAACTGAATAAATAAAAACACAAGATATAAATAATTCAGTTGGATTGTTTGATGATCCAACTGAAGTGTTTTTATTGCGGAAATAATCTGTGATACAAATGTTCACAGCTGCTCAGTTACAATGTTGTAGAGAAGAATGCTCTCAAAAATAGCTAATACAATCTATTTGTTTTTCTTCTCTCTTTCTAAAGTGACTGCTACACTTGGTTATAAATCCCAAGTTTACAATTCTACATTTGGTTAAACTAAAGAATAATAGAAGTAACCATCAGTAGCTTGCTTTTCATTCCTTTTGTCCAATGGTCCTTGGAGATCTTTGCTTTTGTCTTCATGCTCATTATAATCATTCCCAAGAGCCTTATTGGAAATTGGAATGTTTCCTTATTTCCAGTAACCACTTTGATGGTTTCCAATGCAAAGTACACTTCCATATCTCCTTTTAGATCTGTTCAGTAAACTGTCACTATCACTTTGTCAACTGTTCAAAAAGCAACATTGATTCGTTGATAGCAAGGAGATGTGTTTCGTTGATAGCTTCATTCTTCATTCCGTTGATGGTGTTTCCCTCATTTCGTTGATGGGTAAACTCCATACCGTTGACAGAGTAATCTTCATACCGTTGACATGTCTTCACTTAGGCAGAATTACAAGGCATAACATATTTACAATTAACCAACCTATTTTGCCTATCTAGTACATAGTCAACATGACTTAGAAAACCTATCTAAAACATATAATAGAATGCCTATCATACTGTGAAGTATTGTACAATGCAATTGCTACAACACTCATTTCGTTGATGAGCTTCCTGTCAACGAAACACTGCTAAGCATGCTATTTCGTTGACAGCTACAAAATTGACTTTACACAAATTCTACTAAGTGTTTTATGCTTATCATCAAGAACAACATATTCCTAACAATCTCCCCCAATTTATGACTGATAGAATAACAGCCATAAATCAAGAGATTTGATGATAACAAAAACACTCAGATACATCATAAATTACAAAAGTAGAAAATGTATTAAGCTTCAAAACTTTATAGACAAAATATAAGACTTACAAGACTAATGCCCACAAGTGCTCCTCTAGTCTGAGCAAATGTTTCATCTGTGACTTCTTTGTGGCATAGTCTTCTTCCCTCTCTTGGAGTTATTTTCCTCAATCTGGACCTGTAGTCTTCTGTAGAAGATTTTCTCCTCTTCATCTTGATCACCAAGCTTGGATTGCATCAGCTTTAGAGTTTGATTAGATGCCTTCTCCAGCTGGTCTTCCATTCTGAAGAATCTTCTGCAATTGTCCTTGTCCTTAAACTCCATCATCCAATAAGGTTGAAGATGGATTTTCTTTCCTGTTGAGGGAACTCTAAGTATCCTTGGAAGAGCCTCAGGCTTATTCCAGCTAGCCTTTAACTGACAGATTTTGGAGACCACCTCAGACTTGGCTGTTTTGGTGAAACCGAAGTCCTTTTTCAAGCATCTAAACACTGAGAGTAGTGTTTGATAATCTTCTCCTAAAATTCTGTAGAGAGGCCACACTTGTTCTCTACCACCCTTGAATGTGAACACTAGTCTTTCAGGCAACTTTTGAGAAGCTGCAATTCCCCTTACTTCCACCAGGTTGTCTAAGTCAAGATGTAGACTGGATTCTTCCCTGATGTCAGCAATGTACATGCAGTCCTCTGGGTTTGAAGGGGGTTTTTGAGATTGTGGCTTTCTCACAAAAACAGGCTTTGCTTTGACAGGCCTCTTCTTTGTCTTCATTGGTTGGTCCTTTTCTAACAGGAACTTTGGAAAGTATGCCTCATCAAAATCAATTGGTTCCTCTTTTGGCATGATTGGTTGATCATGAAAATTGACAGGATGTGCAGGATCACAGGCCAACTTTCCCTCAAAAACTGGATTAGCAATTGTTGGAGGTGCAATAGGTATAGAAGAGTCTGATGCAGTACTCTGAGAATCAGCACTCTCAAAGTCTATGTTTCTCCTAGCTCTCTCTTTGGGTTGCCTTGTGCTCTTCTTTGAACTCCTTTCCTCTCTAGTGCTTTCCTCTTGCTTCCTTTCTTCTTCATCTAGAGCTTGAGCTACTGCAAGAGCTTGCATAGCTGCTCTTTCTGATTCCTCAGCCTTGGCTTCAGCAAAGTTTGGATGACCAGCCCAAACACAGATTTGTTGTCCATTCCTGTAGACAATTGCCCTTTGCTTCCTTATCTCATAATCATTACTTTCCTTGCTTTTTGTGATGAGTAGACCAAGAAGCTTGTGCTCATCTGGATAAGGTGCAGGATAGAAAGTCCTTGCTATGTTTTTGCCCTTTGGTTTAGCAGGGGACTTGGGAGATAGGCTTCTTTGAATTGTAGCTTGTTCCACATCCCTAATGCATGAAGTTTGTCCTTTTTCCTTCCTTGGTCCTTGAGTGACTCCATGTAGAAGGGGCTCTTGGTGATAGAAAGAATTTGTCTGTGGCTCCCATTCCGTTGATGCTAGTGCCATGGCATTCGTTGATGGCTGTTCCGTTGATGGATTTGAGTCCTTATCTTCAGTAATCTTCTTGAACTTTGCTTCTATGTTGGACCAATGTTCTTTGATTTGTTCTGCAAGTCTCATCCTCATAGAAGCTTCTTGTATAAGGTCAATACCATCCTTTTGCTGCTTGCCAAGCTCCCCCATTGCTAATGGCTCCTTTGGTAGGGAAATGGCTGGGACCATAACCTTGGTAATCTGAATGTCTAGCTCCTTAGATTTCTCCCCCTTTTTGTTATCATCAAAAGAGATGGCTGGGAGTCCTTGAGCTGCCACTAGCTGGGCCAATAGTTGAGTTTGTTTCTCCTGTTCCTTTTGCATCTGTGATAGAGTGGCTTCCACCTTGTCCACTCTAGAAGAGAGAGTCTTCAAGGAGGAATCCACTTCAGGTTCTTTAGAGAAAAACCTGTTCATCCTGAACACAGTGAGAAGAGGAAGCTTTTCATCTAGCCTCCTATCATTAGCAGCCCTAAGGTTGCTGATTGAATCCTTGATCTCTGTAGCCTCAATCCTTGTCTGCAACATTTGTAGCCTTTGAATTTCCAGAGAATCCATTATGGCTTTGTAGAATTTCTTGTCCCTTGCTCCTGCAGACTCATGAGCTAGATATGCTTCTTTGTACTGCCTTGTGATAGCAGCATCCAAATTGCTTCTACCATGCATATCTTGAGAAAGCCAGTTTGGTGTAGGAGGCACCACAGAAGTCCCAGTCTGTGCAGTAGTGGCCACCTGTAGAGTGTCACCAAAGCTATCCTCATTATCAGAAAAATCAAAGTCTCCACTTGCTTCAGCTCCTGGAGGTAGATTGGTCAAGGCATCCTTTGCTCTTTGCATTGATGTAGTTGTGTGAATTAGTTGTAGTGACCTCTCTGCCTCCACATTGCCCTGTTGAGCCAAAATTTGATAGGCTGACACAGGATGAGTAAAGGTCTCAGGATCCAGGGAAATACTATCCAGAGTTTGCTGATAAACCTCTTGGAAAGTAAGTTCCCTTTCTCCCTCACTGACCTCCATTAACTCATTAGCAATGGCTGCTTCCATCCTTATTTCTCCTGTAGTCCCTTCTCTCTCTCCACTCTGTTCTTGCATCATGGGCTCCCCATGGCTCACACCTCTCACACCCTCACCTTCACCTTCTAAGGTGGAACTCTCAATCTCTCCTTTTGCCTGGCTGGAAGAAATAGCCAGCCTCTCACTCACATTCTCTCCTTTTGCCTGGCTGCAAGCCAGCCTCTCAGTTTCACTCCCTCTCAGTCCTAGAAGTGTCTCAACTACCACTAGATCATCTGCACTAGTTGTGGGAACAACTTGATTTTCAATTAAAGGTGCAGAGTGAACTATCAACGGAATGGTAGTTTGAACTGTCAACGGTATGGATACCGTTGATGGAGAAACACTTGTCAACGAAATAGACTGTTTCGTTGATGAAGTCAAGAAAGCACTTTGAGAATGAGAAATTACAGTAGAGTCTGTGGTGATTGATTTTAGAGATTGGTCCACAGATCCCCTTGCAATTTCAGGAAAAATTGGTTGATGGCCCAACAAATCACTTAGCAAGTGATGGCCACCAGCTTCAGAGTGGGGCTTCTCCAAGATTAGAGTTGGAGAATCAGGAATAGATGTATGGATCATGTCCACATCCAAAGATTGAGTTGGTGAATTTGATGGAGATAATTCAAGATTGATGTTTAGAGAAGAGGACTGTAACCCCAGAGAAATGATAGGGGTTACATCAAACTGAATTTGAGAAACTGGAAGTGTTGCTTCCAGTGTGTGTGCACCCTGTGTACCCTTGGACTTTTGCTTCACTCTCCTTTGGTATTGGGAAAATGTAGACTTTGGGCTTGAAGTGTCCCTTACCCTTTTGGACTGTACTCTAGGAGGAGAGCTTGTTTCAATAATCACATCCTTTTGGGAGGATGCAATTAGACTTGTGTTTAAATCCATGTTACTCATTGTGCCTTGTTGGGAAGACACAATGGGGCTTGGCTGGTACACACTAACCTGTCCTTCCTTATCCTTGGGGTTTCTTTGATGTTCACCCCTTCCCTCACCTCTCACAACTCCAGACTCACTCCCCTTAGGTTGTGTGGTAGTTTTTACAACAGGTGCCTTTTGAGAAGCACCTGAGGTTGGCTTGGAGGATTTCTTTGTTTTTGGTTTTGTTGCTAGGGTAGGAGCCTGTTGGGTCACAGCTACAGACTCCATAGCAACATTGGAAGGTAAAACAGTAGAGGTGTTAGCTACACTAACAGGGATAGTAGTAGTTACCTCAATGATTGGCAGATACACCACTGGAACATCACCATTGTGGTTCAGCCTCAGTATGTCTGTCAATACTCTCTTTTCTTGCACAAAGCACTCGAACCTGGCATTAGGGTTAGAGATAACTAATGGTGCTGGACTAACATGGTTAGCCAACATCATCAGAAACCTAGCATAATAGATATTTTTCTTCCTATTTGCTTTGTCACCCAACTTAGCACCAATTTCATACATAAGTTGGGTGCTAAAGTTGTGATATCTATCATTTAGAAGCATGGTTAGGAGAATTAACATAGAGTTAGTTAATGCATCAAAATTACTAATCTTTCCAGAAAAGACCTTAATGAATGCATCAGCTAAATAACTGTATTCCCTAACCAAACCTCTCCTAATTATTCTACCCAGATTATCAGTAGGCAAAGAGTAGTTTATAGAATTTAACATGGTAGTTATTTCAGTGTTAGTAGGCAAAGCATCACAGTTATTATCAGGAATATGTAAACATGCTTGCAAAACATCAGAATTAACTATGTACTCATTACCTTGAAGAGTGAATTTTAGTGTGCAGTGTGTTCCACTATACTCACATGAGGTCCAAATTTCCTCGATTATCTCATTGTAGAGTGGTGTAGAGTGAAACATTGCATAGCTCAACTTGCAATTCTTCATGAAATCCATCATTTTGAAGAACAGTCTGTTCGGGTTTTCCTTGACAACAAAAGGGATGGAGTTGTTCTTCTCATAGATGAACCCTCCAGCAGACATAAGCTTGACTATAGGTGCCATTGTTGATTAAAGGAAAGCTTCGAACTGAATTGCTTGTTAGAGAGAAGAAGAGAGAAAAAGCCTTTGGAATTTTTGAGAACAGGTAAAAAGAAATAATGAAAATAAAATTTCTTAAATACTCCCCCAAAAATTCTCAGAAAATGAATCCAATAATAAATGTAAATTACTGGATTGGCTTAAAAATATAACCGTTACTCTTAAAGTATTACCATGATTTATACTTACAGGGGTGTATGCATAGATCGTGGTAAAAGACGTGTCAATTTTTTAACGGTTCAGATTAAAAGCGCTTTATATCAACGAATCAGAATTGGGCGTTTAAGGTCCTGTCTATTTCGTTGATAAAACTGCGTTTCGTTGATACAAAAGAACTATCAACGAAACACCCAGAAAAAGTGCTAAGACTGTCAACGAAATGGTGCATTCCGTTGGCATAGTAATTTTGACTTAGACAAAATTTTACCTTTTCCTGAGAAAATTCATTCACAGAAAAACATAGCAAATTTCTGGCTGCATTTTAACTTGCAAATATCTCAAAAATAATTAAGAGAAATTTAGCATACCTAGCTCACTTACTAATCTTGAGAATGTTGATTCATCAAGTGGCTTGGTAAAGATGTCTGCAAGTTGTTGTTCACTTGGAACAAAATGTAACTCCACAGTACCATTCATAACATGTTCTCTAATGAAATGGTACTTGATGTCAATGTGCTTGGTCCTTGAATGCTGCACTGGATTCTCAGTAATGGCAATGGCACTAGTGTTGTCACAGAAAATAGGAATTTTCTCAACTCTTAATCCATAATCAAGTAGTTGGTTTTTCATCCATAAAATCTGTGCACAACAACTTCCAGCTGCAATATACTCAGCCTCAGCTGTGGAGGTAGAAACTGAGTTTTGTTTCTTGCTGAACCATGACACAAGCTTGTTTCCTAGGAATTGACAGGTTCCAGTTGTACTTTTCCTGTCAATTTTACATCCTGCAAAATCTGCATCTGAATAACCAATTAGTTCAAAACCAGATTCTCTAGGATACCAAATACCAAGGTTTGGTGTTCCTTTGAGATATCTGAAAATTCTTTTAATAGCAACTAAATGGGATTCTCTAGGATCAGCCTGAAATCTAGCACATAGACATGTAGCAAACATAATATCAGGTCTACTAGCTGTTAAATATAAAAGTGAGCCTACCATGCCTCTGTAACTTGAAATGTCCACAGATTTTTCCTTAGTATTCAATTCAAGTTTGGTGGCAGTAGGCATGGGAGTTTTGGCAGGAGAGCATTCCATTAGGTTAAACTTCTTTAATAAATCATGAATGTATTTTGTTTGACTAATGAAAATGCCTTCATTAACTTGCTTTACTTGAAGACCAAGAAAGTAAGTTAATTCTCCCATCATGCTCATTTCATACTTACTTTGCATAAGCTTGGCAAACTTTTGACAAAGTTTCACATCTGTAGACCCAAAGATTATATCATCTACATAAATTTGAACAAGTAAAGTAGAGCCATTTACAACCCTGTGAAAAAGAGTTTTATCTACAGTACCTCTAGTGAAATGATTCTCAAGGAGGAACTGTGAGAGAGTGTCATACCAGGCTCTAGGTGCTTGTTTCAAACCATAGAGTGCTTTGAGAAGGAAGTACACATAGTCTGGAAAATCATCATCTTCAAAACCAGGAGGTTGACTTACATACACCTCCTCTTCCAATTCCCCATTCAGAAAAGCACTCTTCACATCCATTTGATAGACCTTGAAATTGGCATGGGCTGCATAGGCTAGGAAAATCCTTATTGCTTCTAGTCTTGCAACAGGAGCAAAGGTTTCATCAAAATCAATTCCTTCTTCCTGTGAATAGCCTTTTACAACCAATCTAGCTTTGTTCCTTGTGACTATGCCATTTTCATCCATCTTGTTTCTGAACACCCACTTTGTGCCTATAACACTCCTGTCATTAGGCCTGGGCACCAGCTTCCAAACATTGTTTCTCTCAAATTGGTTTAGCTCTTCTTGCATGGCTAAAACCCAATCTGGATCTAGAAGTGCATCCTCAACTTTCTTTGGCTCATCTTGAGACAGAAAGCTACTATATAGACATTCTTCTTGAGTTGCTCTTCTAGTTTGGACTTTTGAAGAGACATCACCTATAATAAGTTCAAAGGGATGATCTTTAGTCCATTTCCTTGAGGGAGGTAGATTTGCTCTTGAAGACGTAGCTTCATGATCATGATTGCCTTGATTGGATATTTGTCCTTGAGAAACTCCCCCTGAGTTTGTTGTCCCTAAGTGATCACTTCTAGAAGTATTCCTATGACTATCAACGGTATGACCGTTTTGGCTGTCAACGAAACGCTCATTCTGACTGTCAATGAATCCACCATCATGACTGTCAACGAAATGACCATTTGGTCTGCTAGCTGCTATCCTTTTTAACCTTAATGCAGCAATTTCATCTTCACTGCTGCTTTCATCTGTGCTAGATACAACAACTTTAGGCTGTTTCTCAGTAGCCTTATCATGATTCACTTGATCTCCTTCCTTATTTTCAAAAGAAAGACTTTCATGGAAACCTTCATCACAGAGACCTTGGATTTTGAGATCATCAAAAACAACATGTACAGATTCCATAACAATGTTGATTCTGAGATTATAGACCCTGTAAGCTTTCCCTGCTGCATATCCCACAAATATTGCTTCATCTGCCTTTGCTTCAAATTTCCCCAAATGCTCAGCTTGATTTCTCAGAACAAAGCACTTGCATCCAAAGACATGAAGAAAATCCAATAGTGGCTTCTTTCTTTTGAGTAACTGATAAGGGGTCATTCCTTTGGCCTGATTAATCAAAGAAATATTTTGAGTAAAGCAAGCTGTGTTAACTGCCTCAGCCCAAAAATATGTAGGTAACTTTGATTCATCTAGCATTGTCCTTGCAGCTTCAATAAGTGTTCTGTTTTTCCTTTCAACTACACCATTTTGCTGTGGTGTTCTTGCTGCTGAAAACTCATGCAAAATACCATTTTCTTCACAGAACACCTTCATGCTTGAATTCTTGAATTCTGTCCCATTGTCACTCCTAATCCTTCTTACTTTGAAATCAGGATGATTGCTTACCATCTTGATGTGATTGATAATGATTTCACTTGCCTCATCTTTAGAGTGCAAAAAGAAAGTCCATGTAAATCTAGAAAAATCATCAACAATCACAAGACAGTATTTCTTCTTTGAGATGGACATAACATTTACAGGGCCAAATAGGTCCATATGAAGCAATTCAAGCTGCTGGACAATTGATGACTCTGTCTTGCTTTTGAATGATGCCTTCTTCTGTTTTCCCTTTTGACAGGCATCACACAAACCATCCTTGGAGAACTCCACCTGTGGAATTCCTCTAGCAAGATCTTTCCTCACCAAATCATTCATAACTTTGAAATTCAGATGGGATAACTTCTTGTGCCATAACCAACTTTCATCCTTGCTTGCCTTGCTGAAAAGACAAGTGATGGTGTCTGAACTTGTGCTACTAAAGTCAGCAATGTACACATTCCCCCTTCTGAATCCAGTCATTACCACATTGTTGTTTCCTCCTTTAGAAACAACACAGGCTTCTCTAGAAAAAGTAACTAAAAATCCTTTGTCACAAAGTTGGCTGATACTAAGCAAGTTGTGCTTAAGACCATCCACCAATGCAACCTCATCTATGATGACATTCTCTTTTGAAATCAAGCCATATCCCTTTGTGTAGCCTTTGCTGTCATCTCCAAAAGCAATACAAGGGCCAGCTCTTTCCTGAAACTCTGTGAGCAGGGTAGAATCACCAGTCATGTGTCTTGAACAACCACTATCCAAGTACCAAAGATTCCTTTTGTCTCCCTGCACACAATAAAACCAAATCAAGTCGATTTTGGTACCCAAGTTTCCTTGGGTCCTGTCTTGTTAGCCTTTGCATTCCCTTTTGTACCATTTTTCACTTTGGGCTCAGATTGATTCAAATCAATCTTTACCCTTGGTGTTGATTTCTGAGGGTTGCTCATATTTTCATTCATAGCATGCATAGTTGGAGGAACAATCATGTTATTCATGTTCCATGGCATTTGTGGCATGTTAAACATATTCATGTAAGGATTAGACACAAATGGCATGCTAGCATATGGATTCTGAAATTGTGCATATGGAGCAAACATGTTAGACATAACAGGCATTGTAGGCATGGAACTGTTCATTGCAGGCTTGGGCATTCTCACATTAGGAGTTTTCTTAACAGATTTGCAGTTAGTAGACAAATGACTAACACTTCCACAATTAACACATGTCTTTCTAGGAGCATATTTATCAGGTGTGTAATTGTTGTGTTTGTTAATTCCTACTTTGCCATTCCTGTTATTCTTTTTATTTCCCTTAGCCTCATTATGAACTTTCTCTACCTTGTCTTTCAATTGCTTGTTAGACAAGTGACCTACATTAGCTCTCTCAACAGGCTTCTCAATTTTCTTTAAAATACTAGACTCACCTTGAACAAAGTTCTTGGTGACAGGACCATACTTGTCATTAAGTCTAGTGAGTTTATCTTTTCTTTTGTCTGTCAACGAAACAGCCTGATCCGTTGATGGTTCATGTGTCAACGAAACATTGCATTCCGTTGACCTATCAACCTTCAACAAATGATCATTGTTGTTTGTTGACTCTGTTCCTGATTCTAAGGTTTCACCAACATACCCTAGCTTCTCTTTGTTCCTTTCCCATGATTGCTCACAGAAGGATTCCACGCCTTGAACATTAATTATGTTGGTAGCAACATTCCTGGCATCCTTCCATTTTGCAATCACACTTTGTTCTATCTCAAGTTGTGTTCTAAGAATTTCTTCCCTTTGTAACACGTTCTCAAGTTCCTTCTTAGCATCCCTACTAACACATCTCATTTTCTCAAATTCAATGAGCTGTGCTTCTAACATTGCATTCCTATCACTTAAGAGCAGATTGGTCTCTTTTATTCTTGAATTCTCTTTAGTAAGTGATTTAAGAGTAACACGCAAATTATATAATACAGTAGACATTTCATTTACTGCATTGTCGCATTCCTCTTTAGAAAGCTCAGAAAGATTAGTAATTGTTACCTGGTTGCTTGAGGAACTTGCTTCCTGCTCATGATTGTCAACCATAAGAGCCAAGTTGACATACTCAACATCATCATCAGAATCTTCACCATTACCAGCCCAATCATACTCCTGAGACATGAAAGCCTTTGCTTTTTGTTTGAGAAGTTCAAAGTATTTCTTTTTATAATCAACAGGCTCAAATTTCCTGTTGCCCTTCTCAACCTTGGGCTTTCTGCAGTCTCCAGCAAAGTGACCAAACATTCCACAATTGAAACATTTTGACTTAGACTTTTCAATCCAGTTTGTTTTGCTAGGTTGAAAGTCTCTTCTTGGTGGCCTTGCTTCTGAGTTTCTTTTGAACTTGAACTTAGAGAATTTTCTAGACAGAAAAGCAATGTGTTCATCAATCTCATCTAAGTCCTCCAAGTTGGCTGGTTCTGATTCTTCTTCTTCTGTCATCTTGTCTTTACCCTTGCTAACATCACTCCTACAACTAGATCGACTAGTTGTGGCCTTTGCAGCTTCTTTATTGTCATCTTCAAGTTGGTTCACTGATGCAATCAATGCAATAGATCCACCCTTCTTCTGTACCTTTTCAATTTCTTCATCTTGCTCCATTTCCAGCTCATAAGTCTTCAAGGTTCCATACAGCCTTTCAAGAGTGTAGTCTTTGTACTCTTGAGTGTTTCTGAGAGAAACAGTCATAGGCTTCCATTCTTTTGGAAGAGCTCTAAGAAATTTAAGGTTTGAATCCTTGGTTTGATAGATCCTCCCATACAACTTTAATCCATTCAAAAGCTTTTGAAACCTACTGAACGTGTCATTTAGGGTTTCACCAGCTTTAAAATGAAAATGCTCATATTGTTGTATAAGGAGTTGCATTTTATTTTCCCTGACTTGCTCAGTTCCTTCACAGAGTGTTCTAACAGTATCCCATACTTCCTTAGAGGTTGTACAGTTGATAACATTGTCAAACATCTCTTGCTCCAAACCATTAAACAGAATGTTCATGGTCCTTTTGTCTTTATGAACTTCTGCAATATCTTCAACAGTCCATTCTGAGACAGTTTTTGGAATCTCTACATCAGGTGCATCATCTGGCAGTCCAACTCTAGAGTCAAGCTTCATGGGAACGTGTGGACCTTTCTCAATGCAGTCTACATACCTCTCATCCATAGACATGAGATGTAAATGCATCTTTACTTTCCAGTGAAAGTAATTGTCTTTATCAAGAACTGGTATCTTCACACCTGCATCCTTCTTCACCATGGTTTCTGTTTTTGGTCTTGATCTTTAAACTTCTTGTATGTTAGAAGCTTGCTTTGATACCAATTGTTATTCCCAAATGACCTAACAGAATTGTAGAAGGGGGGGTTGAATACAATTCTTGATATTTTCTTGAAACTAAACACTTTATGAAATTAAACTGAACTGAATAAATAAAAACACAAGATATAAATAATTCAGTTGGATTGTTAGATGATCCAACTGAAGTGTTTTTATTGCGGAAATAATCTGTGATACAAATGTTCACAGCTGCTCAGTTACAATGTTGTAGAGAAGAATGCTCTCAAAAATAGCTAATACAATCTATTTGTTTTTCTTCTCTCTTTCTAAAGTGACTGCTACACTTGGTTATAAATCCCAAGTTTACAATTCTACATTTGGTTAAACTAAAGAATAATAGAAGTAACCATCAGTAGCTTGCTTTTCATTCCTTTTGTCCAATGGTCCTTGGAGATCTTTGCTTTTGTCTTCATGCTCATTATAATCATTCCCAAGAGCCTTATTGGAAATTGGAATGTTTCCTTATTTCCAGTAACCACTTTGATGGTTTCCAATGCAAAGTACACTTCCATATCTCCTTTTAGATCTGTTCAGTAAACTGTCACTATCACTTTGTCAACTGTTCAAAAAGCAACATTGATTCGTTGATAGCAAGGAGATGTGTTTCGTTGATAGCTTCATTCTTCATTCCGTTGATGGTGTTTCCCTCGTTTCGTTGATGGGTAAACTCCATACCGTTGACAGAGTAATCTTCATACCGTTGACATGACTTCACTTAGGCAGAATTACAAGGCATAACATATTTACAATTAACCAACCTATTTTGCCTATCTAGTACATAGTCAACATGACTTAGAAAACCTATCTAAAACATATAATAGAATGCCTATCATACTGTGAAGTATTGTACAATGCAATTGCTACAACACTCATTTCGTTGATGAGCTTCCTGTCAACGAAACACTGCTAAGCATGCTATTTCGTTGACAGCTACAAAATTGACTTTACACAAATTCTACTAAGTGTTTTATGCTTATCATCAAGAACAACATATTCCTAACAAAGACATAGTAGATCCATTTTGGAAAGTGGGGATGATTTTTAAAGACCATCATCAATTTAGAGAGGTCATCATGAAGCATTCTGTAAATGAAGGAAGAATGGTTAAGTTCATTAAAAGTGACAAAACCAGGGTTAGGGCTGTGTGTAAACCCCCATGCCCCTGGTATGTTTTTGCTTCTCTAAATTTTGAGAAAACCATGCAGATAAAGATAGTGGGACCAGGTACATTTTGGTCTTTTTACTAATTTTCTACATGTCTATGTTTTGTGTGTATGTGTGCATATTATACTAAATTCATTCACTTTATTGCTTTACAGACCACAACTGTGCTAGAGAGCAAACTGGGTTACCCCTTATAAATTCTGGGTACCTAGCTAGGAAGTATCTACCAGATTTCAGGATTAACCCTTCTTGGCCAATTTCTTCAATTCAAAAGACTGTCTTGAAGGACTTGCAAATTGATTTCAAGCCTCACATTCTCAGGAAAGCTAGAAAAGAGTGCATGGAGATTATTAATGGTACCCTTGAAGAGCACTATGAGAAATTATGGGATTACAAAACTGAACTGTTGAAAAGAAATCCCAACTCCACAGTTGAGATTGACTTAGAGCCAGGTAAAGATGATATGCTTTTAATTTTTTTAAAATATCAAATTTTGTGTAGACATACTAAAATTCCATATCTGAATGTGCAGGTGCTGTAGGTGTGTTCAGAAGGACGTATGTATGCTTAGGTGGTTTAAAATATGGACTTAAGCTTGGTTGCAGGAATTTTATTGGTTTGGATGGCTATCATCTTAAAAATGCCTACAAAGGTCAGTTGTTATGTGCTATTGGAATAGATGGTAATAATTGTATGTTTCCTTTAGCATTTGCAGTAGTTGAAGCAGAAAGATTAGATTCTTGGAGGTGGTTTGTGGCTTTAGTAACAAAAGATTTTGAAATAGGTTTTGGGGATGGGTGGGCTTTCATCAGTGATAGACAGAAGGGATTATTGAATGTAGTTGAAGAGATGTTGCCCATGGCTGAGCATAGGTACTGTGTTAGGCATATGCATAACAATTTTAAGGGGTAAATATATTGGAGGTTCTTTCAAAGATAAACTGTGGAGTTGTGCTAGGGCATCAAATATTGAGGCATTTGAGATTGCAATGAATAGAATGAAAGATGAGAGTGAGGGTGCTTGGAAATGGCTCACTGAAGTGCCATTTCATCACTGGACCAGGTCCCATTTTAAAACTGACACAAAGTGTGATATGTGTTGGGTTTTATTGCATACGCAGAAGCATGAATAACAATTATTTACATATAAGTGGTGAGGGAAGGGGTGAATATCAAAGAAACCCCAAGAACAAGGAGGGTGAGATTAGTGTGTCCCAGCCAAGCCACCCTGTATCTTCTCAAAAAGATACAGTGGTTGAAAAGGAAGTTATCGCATCCCTAGTGGCATCCTCCCAAAAGGATGTTGCTATTGAAAATAGTCCCCATCCAGGGACACATCACAAGAGGGATAGGGACACCAGAAGCCCTACAGATACAACCAAGGCCTATGAAAGGAGAAAGAGGTCTAAAACATCCGGGGTTGCACAGGGATCACACACAGTGCCAATGGCACCATCACAAATTCAGTTTGATGTGGCTCCAGTAAATGTGGAGTCACAACCCCATTCTCTAATCATTCAAACTGACATAGAAATCCCAAGCTCACTGTTAGATCAGAATTCAATGATCGTCAGAAGCTAGACTCAACTGATCAGGATTGCTGACGTCATCAGTATTGCATGGTCATCAGTATTTGATCAAGCGTCAGTATCTTATTGATCATCAGGATTCCTACTCAGACTATGATCAGGTTTGATCATCAGGACTTGAAGCTGATCAGGATTCCTACTTCGAGTTATATTTGGAGTCTAGATAAACATGGAAGTTTGTTCCTGGTTTGTAGAATGCAGCTATCGATTAAAGATATGTTTCTATCTTTGTTATGATTAGGACTTATCTTGTTATTGATAGAGAAGCTGTGTGCACTATATAAACACAGTTTTGGTTTCGATTTATGTACTCATCAGAGAGAGAGAATTACTCATAAGAGAGAGAACATAATCGGAGAGAAGCTCTTAAGAACAGAATTTCTTGAGAGAGTTTTTGTAAGCTAGCAGCTCTTAAGAACATCAGAATTTCTTAAGAGAGTTTGTAACAGTTTTATATCAAAGTTAATAAAGCTGTTATTGTTATTGTTATTGATCTTTCATATTTGTGTTATATAAAGTCGAGAATCTTATACAATTGTATTCAACCCCCTTCTACAATTGTTATTTACTGGGCAACAATTGGTATCAGAGCAAACTGATTTAATTCTGAATCAGATACGATCTAAAGATGTCGACAACCAAGTATGAAAGCATGAAGATTCCCATCTTGAAGATATCAGAATATCCCACATGGAGGGTAAAGATGCTGATGTACCTGGAGGCTTTGGATCCTGACAATCTGGACATGATTCGTGATGGACCATATATACCAACAAAGTTCGTAGAACGAACAGACACTGTACCAGAACATTATGTGGTCAAAGCTAAATCTGAATGGACTCCAGAAGAAAAAGCTCATGTACTCAGAGAACCAAAGATAAAGAATATCTTGCACAATGGTCTTGATGCTGTTATGTCAAACAGAGTGATTGCATGCAAGTCTTCAAAAGAAATCTGGGATACTTTGGAAACTCAGTGCCAGGGATCTGCATCTGTCAAGAAAAACAGAAGGGCTCTATTGATTCAAGAATATGAACAATTCGATGCAAGACCTGAAGAGAGCCTGACTGAGCTATATGATAGATTCCTGACACTATTGAACAGCTTATCCTTAGTTGACAAAGTATATGAAACTGAAGATTCAAACACCAAATTTCTTAGAGCTTTACCTGAAGAATGGGATACTCAGACCTCAATCATTAGACACCAGTATGATCTGAACATTGTGTCTCTTGATGAGATCTATGGGATGCTAAGAACTCATGATCTTGAAGTTCAACAGAGAAAGAACAAGAAAAGCAGCAAGGCAAAGTCAATTGCTTTGAATGTAGAAGCAAAATCAAAAGGGAAAGCTATGGAGGTCTCTAGAAGGAAAGCAAGAGTAGCTGAGTCAGATCCTGACGACTCTTCATCAGATACTGATGGCAATCCTGATGCCAATACTGGTGATGAATCTTCTGATTCAGACATGGAAGAGATGGTTGCTATGATTGTCAGAAACTTCAGAAGGATGAAGTTCAGGAAGAATAGAAGACAAGGCAACTTTCAGAAAAAGACCTTCAAAGCAGACAAAGACAAGTATATCAAAAAGGACAGCAAGGGTAGCAAATTTGACAAGTCAAAGGTTAGATGCTACAAGTGTAATGGTATGGGTCACTTTGCTTCTGAATGCAACAAGACAAAGGCACTCATCACATCAAGCAAGGATTGGATGGACTCTTCCTCAGAATCTGATACTGAGGTAGTCAACTATGCGTTAATGGCCAATGCTGATGTAACTGCTGCTCCTGATGATAAGGTACTAAATACTATCTTTGATTTTGATACTGATAATGCTTCTGAGTTAAGACGTTTTCTAAAGTCATTACATATTAGCTTTAGAAGTCAAACTGCTGAGAATACTAGAATCTTATCTGAGATGTCTGACCTTAGAAAAAGGAATGAGATATTAGAAGCTGAATTTTCTCGTATGCAAGAAGTACAAAAAGAATGTGATAATGTTAAGCACATGCACTTAGAGATGACATCTAAATGTACTTCCCTTGAAAAAGAACTTGAATTTGCTAATGAGAAAATCAGAACCTGGACAGACTCTGGTAGGAAATTTCATGAGATTAATACCTCTAAGAATTGGAAAGAGTGTCTAGGATATAAGTCAGATGAAGATAAGAAATTGAAAGAGAAAATTGTCATTGATGAGACAGTCAGTCCAAAGACCTATAGACATGTTATAGACTCAACCAAATCTAAGATTACACCTGTTAATTTTGTTTTTGGTAAGGATTCCAATTCTACTTTTGAAAAGGGATCTTCTTCTACTCAAGGAATTAAAATTATAAAGTCTAAACCTGTCATGAACAAAGTCACTAAGAATGTAGGTCTATTGTCTCAGAAACAGCTTAAGGAGAAAATCTGTAAGGTTACAGATAAGAAAAAGGAAGCTACTGTTAAGAGAAACAGGAATGGTAAAGTTGGGATCAATAAAGAGAATGGTTATAAATATATCCCAAATGCACCTAGAAAGTGTTGTTTTAACTGTGGTAACTCTAATCATCTTGCTATTGATTGTAAGAAGAGTAAGAAGAAGATTACTGATATTCCTAAGTCTGATGTTAGGAATAGATCAGTACTCTATAAACCGCAGAAGTCCTGTTTTCATTGTGGTAGTCTATGGCATTCTATTTATACATGTAAAGAGTATCATGATTTGTACTATAACTTTTATGATCCATTGCCTAAGTTTGAAAGTTGTACAAAGTCTGATAAAACTGAAAATGTCATAGTGAAGCATGCTTTTGTTAATACTGATACTGACAAAGCAAATCCTGATGGAGTAAATCCTGTCAGGACTGCTAAAGTCAAAAAGTCTTCTGCTGTTAAAATTAATAAATTGCATGAGAAAGGAACCCAACATGTATGGGTTCCTAAGTGTTCTAACTAGTGTGTTTCTATTCTGATGCAGGGTAAAAAGAAAAATGTGTTAGTCATGGATAGTGGATGTTTTGTGCACATGACTGGAAACAAAGCCCTGTTATCAGAATATGAAGAAAAAGCTGGCCCAACTGTGTCTTATGGAGATGGCAACATTGGACAAACCTTGGGATATGGCAATATAATCATTGGAAATGTCATCATTGAAAAAGTAGCTCTAGTGAAGGGACTAAAACACAACTTGTTGAGTATTAGTCAAATCACTGACAGAGGTTATCATGTCAATTTCTATTCCACACATTGTGAAGTAGTCAGTAAAGCTACAGGGAAGATAGCACTAACTGGCTACAGGCATGGTAACATATATGAAGCCAACATTCTCTCAGATACTGATGGCTCCCCTACATGTTTCATCAGTAAAGCTTCAGTAGATGAAAGTTGGAATTGGCACAAGAAGCTTTCTCATCTCAACTTCAGCAACATCAATGAGTTGGTTAAGAAAGAGTTAGTAAGAGGATTACCTAATGTCTTATATACACCTGATGGACTCTGTGATGCATGCCAAAAAGCAAAACAAAGAAGGACATCATTCCAGAGTAAATCAGAATCCTCTATTGAAGAACCATATCACATGCTACATCTTGATCTGTTTGGTCCAGTCAACATCATGTCCATCAGTAAGAAAAGGTACACTCTTGTAATTGTTGATGAATATTCTAGATTCACCTGGGTGTATTTTCTGCACAGAAAAGATGAAACTCCTGAAGTTCTGTTGGATCATGTGAGGATGATTGAGACAACCACAAAGTACAAAGTCAAGATTCTGAGAAGTGATAATGGTACTGAATTTAAGAATTTAAAGATGGAAGAGTTCTGCAAATACAAAGGAATCATTCAACAATTCTCTGCTCCTGGCACACCTCAGCAAAATGGAGTAGTAGAAAGGAAGAATAGAACTCTTATTGAAGCTGGCAGAACTATGTTGGAAGAAGCTAAATTACCTACATATTTCTGGGCAGAAGCAGTCAACACAGCATGCTATACACAAAATCTTACATTGATAAACAGGCATGGTGTCACTCCTTATCAGTCACTCAAAGAGAAGAAACCAAGTCTGAAGCATTTGCATGTGTTTGGCTGTAAATGTTTTGTTCTCAGAACTCATCCTGAACAGCTAGGGAAATTTGAAACAAAGGCTGATGAAGGAATATTCATAGGTTATCCTACATCAAGAGCCTTCAGAGTTTTTAATTTGAGAACAAGAACTGTCATGGAGTCAATTCATGTATCTTTTGATGATAAGAAGATAACTGGAATCATTGAAGACTCGCATGATAGATTGTTATTTGAAAATGAAGCTTCCAAGGAACCTGAAGAAAGTGAATCAGAAGCTGTCCATTCATCCAGTACTGACGGGTCACCAAATACTGATGACTCACCAGGTACTGATGGTGCTAATACTGATGATGCAAACAACAGTGATACAACTAGTAGTGCTAATGTTGAGGGGGAGCAACGGCATTCAACTACAAGTTCAGAGTCAACTCAATCATCAGGACAAAATTCTTCAGATACTGATTCAAGTGAAGATCCTGATAAAACATCAGAAGGGCATAGCAATAATTCAGGGAGAGCTTCAAATCAATCAAATTCTTTCAATCAAGATAACACCAATCCAGGGGGAGCATCTACTTCAAGAAACAATTTGACACCAGCAAGGAAATGGACTAAAGATCATACTCCTGATTTGATAATTGGAGATCCTGATGCAGGTGTTCAAACAAGAAGTGCAACTCAGAATGAATGTTTATATAATAACTTTCTATCCAAGGAGGAGCCTAAGAAAGTTGAAGATGCACTTAAAGATGCTGATTGGGTTACTGCAATGCAAGAAGAACTGAATGAATTTGAAAGGAATGAAGTCTGGAAACTGGTACCAAGACCAAAGAATAGATCAATAGTTGGTACAAAGTGGATTTTCAAGAACAAGACTGATTCTGATGGAGTCATTATCAGAAATAAAGCTAGACTAGTTGCAAAGGGGTATTCCCAACAAGAGGGAATTGACTATGATGAAACTTTTGCTCCTGTTGCAAGACTAGAAGCCATCAGGATATTTCTTGCTTATGCAGCACATAAGAAATTCAAGGTTTTCCAGATGGATGTTAAAAGTGCTTTCTTAAATGGTGAACTGGAGGAAGAAGTTTATGTTGAACAACCTCCTGGTTTCATTGATCCTAAATATCCAGATCATGTCTGCAGACTGGATAAGGCACTTTATGGACTAAAGCAAGCTCCAAGAGCATGGTATGAAACCTTAGCTCAATTCTTACTGGAAAGTGGATTCAAAAGAGGTGCAATTGATAAAACTCTATTTTATTTGAATCATGGTAAGGAGTTGCTGTTAGTTCAGATTTATGTTGATGATATCATTTTTGGGTCAACAAACAATAAGCTGTGTGAAAAGTTTTCCAAGCTTATGCAGTCAAGATATCAAATGAGCATGATGGGAGAAATGAGTTACTTTCTGGGTCTTCAAGTTAAACAGACTGATGAAGGGATTTTTATTAATCAGTCTAAATACACAAGGAATTTACTGACAAGGTTTAACATGCAAGACAGTACTCCTGCTTCAACTCCCATAGCTACAGCTACCAAACTTGATCCTGATCAAGGTGAAGAGGTAGATGTAACTCTCTACAGAGGAATGATTGGCTCTTTATTGTATCTCACTACCAGTAGACCAGATATCATGTTTGCAACCTGTCTATGTGCAAGATTTCAAGCTAAACCTAGAGAACCACATCTGATTGCAGTCAAAAGAATTTTCAGATATCTCAAAGGCACTCCTTCACTTGGCCTTTGGTATGCAAGGGAATCAGATTTTGGGTTGTGTGGTTATTCAGATGCTGATTTTGCAGGATGCAAAATAGACAGGAAAAGTACTTCAGGAAGTTGTCAGTTTTTGGGTGGAAGACTAGTTTCATGGTTCAGTAAAAAGCAGAAATCTATTTCCACTTCAACTGCAGAAGCTGAGTACATTGCTGCAGGAAGTTGTTGTGCTCAGATAATGTGGATGAGAAATCAGTTGTTAGATTATGGCCTGTCATACTCAAAAATCCCTATTTATTGTGATAACCAAAGTGCTATTGCAATGACAGGAAATCCAGTTCAGCATTCTCTTACTAAACACATAAGTATCAGATATCACTTTATAAGAGAACAGGTTCTGGAAGGAACAATTGAACTTCACTTTGTTCCTACTGATCAACAACTAGCTGATATATTCACCAAGCCACTACCTGAAGCTACTTTCAATAAGTTGGTGAATGAACTTGGAATGATGAATTTTGAGAATTACTGAGGAAAAGCTACAGAGAGGAAATCCTGATAACTGTCAAATCCTGATGGTTATTCAGAAAGGTATGTATCTTTGATCAAATCCTGATAGGACTCAATCCTGACAGGAAGTCAACTGGTCAAATCCTGATGCTCAGATGATTGAAGCTGGTATGAAAACCAGAGGTTCTATGCTAATTTGTCATCAACACTCCTGGTAAACTCTGGATAATTAGATTATTACTTAGTCTTTGATTAAGTTTTCAGTCTTAATTATCAATTTCAATTTCATTATTAACAGAGTTTATTATTTATCATCTCTATATCACTTTGAGTGTTACTAACAAATTTTGCAGGCAAGTACAGGAAGCAAACAATTGAGAAAATAGACAAATTTCATTAATACTTGAAGATACATTACACATGAAATATGGAAATTACATATTTGTTTTCCTAGTCTATTTTCTACTCAGGAACTCGTGCTTTACAGATAAGCATGAACATGTGCCCTGCAAATTAGCATGAATGCTCCTGAGCAGCTTCACAGTTCATCAGAACTGGAAGGTCTCTTGTTCCATCCTTAAGAGACAAAAAGAGGAGCTGATGCACTTGAAGGCGGATCGTCACCGTGACCACCGGGACGCCTCCGTGCCTCCAACTTGCATGACGTACAAGCATCACGGATTCTCTTCTTACGTTTCTCAAGCTCTCGGACGAGCTCTTCATCATCTTCATCCTCATCCTCTTCATCATCCCAATCGTCTTCATCCTCTTCATTGACAACGATGAGATTTTCAAGAGGATTCCAATCAGGATTTGCCTGATGGAAGTTATGAAGAAGCACTTCAGCCATTGCATTCACAAAAGCATGATGCTCCTGTGGATCAGGAATAGGCTGAGGTCCCTCTTGCTCTGCAATCTCTGCTAGAGCCTCATCCATTTGTTGCCAAATTCTATCAATTTCTTCATCAGGTATGTTGTTTTGATTGTTGGCAGCCATTGAAAAACAAAGAAGGTGAAAGGTTTTTCGTAAGTTTTTCTCTGGAGAGGGTTTGTGTTTTAATAGATATATGATGATTATGCTTAACAGTTCTCTTTTATAGAGAATGTATATTAAGGGTGCAGGTCATTTCTACAATCTCAAGGAGACGGTTCGGTTTTCCATAAATATTTTTGCCTCGTTTGCTGGTAAGCGTGTTTTAATTCTATGACCATTAATTTGGTTATTTTTCTTAAACCAAAACGCTATTCAGGATTGTTAAAATAAATTTTGTTTTCTTAAATAAAATTTTATTTTAATCTTATTGAATATTTTTTTAATCCTGATATGGCAAAATATTTTGTGCGGAAATGCTTTTATTCCTGATGAGGTTAGGTTTTTCTTACATCAGAAAATGTCTACTCGTTATGGACTACTTTCTAATGCTATGGTACAAGGACCAACCCATCTTGTTCCTGACACAAGCATGCAACCTAAACAGTCTAAACAGTTAACAACCACCTCTACTGTCTCTCAAAAGACTTTAGTTGTAAAATCAAAGAAATCAGCTAGAACTGATGTGTCTGGAAGGCAATCAGGTTCAAAGGATTTTTCCTCTACACCACTCACTAAAATGAAGATACAAGGGGGTGTACAAGGGGTCCTGGTGAAGAAAGCTGATAAGGTTGTTAAGGATGTTCCTGTGAAAAGGAAGTTAAGGTTGATTGATGAAAGTGATTCCGAGGATGACTTACCTATATCCTCTGTGATGAATGTGAACAAGGAAGTTGCTGATACTGCTACTAAAGCTGTGGTACCTTCATCGAAACCACAAAAGAAAAGGAAATTATCAAAGAGCAGGTATCATATTCCTTTGACAGTGCAAATGAAGGATACTGATATTCAGACATCAAATCCTGATGTTAGTATTCCTGATGCAACAACAAAAGTTGTCTCTATATCAGACTCTCCAGCCTCTCCATCTCAGATTCGAGGACATTCTTGGGAGAAGGTTTCTACAACTGCTTCCTTGGTTGGTCTTACACCTACATCAAAGAAAAAGAGGAATGCAGAAGAGTTAGTCTATTAGAGATAGAAGAAGCTGAAAGGATCAAGCCCACAAGAACCTGAATTTCAGAGTAATTCAGCAGCTACTGTTGATCCTGCCACACAAGAACCACTCAATCAAAGTTTGGGTGAAGGCTTAGCTAGTGGAATGGTCACACAAGAACCATTTTCTCAAAGGGAGAATGAAGACATCAACATTCCAGCTACACAAGAACCATCTTCTCAAAGTGAAGATGCAGGCAAAGCTACAGCTTCTGTTGAAAGATTGGTCGCGAACATTGTCAATGAGGGAAGCACACAAGAACCTTTAGCTCAAAGTGTTGAAGCAGCTTCTGAACCTCAAGCTCCACAAGAACCATTGGTAGCAAATACTGATGCAAGCATATCAAATCCTGACGATGTTCATCCTGACGTTAGTGGTGCTCCTGATAATGAACCTATTTTGATACAGCCACTTCGTTCAAGACCAATAGATCATCCTATCTCAGAATCTCAGGATAAACTGAAAGGTATTGCAATTCCTGATCCTGATATATCTCATGGTTCTGATGATGATAATTCTGATGATGATAGTGATGATGATAATGAGAATAGAAAAGAGAAGGAACAGCTTGCTACAGCACTCAAGATTAGTCTTGGAACTAATTTTGGTTCATCAAGTACATATATGGCTAGCAATGCTTTTACTGGGAAAGATCAGAGACAAGATTTTTCTACTCCTTCCTTTGATCCTGTAGAGGCATTTAGACAGAATGAATGGAACGATTCATGGCACAAATCTGATGAATCTATCAGTTTTTCTTCTGCTATTGAACATGCCTATAATGCAGTGAAGTCTATAGAGAATCAAGACTTGAAGAATCATCTGAAGGCTACTACTCTGTTATCCAAAAGCCTGAAAAGTGAGATTGATTCTATCAAGGGCTCAACTGAAAAAGTGAGGACTGATATCTTTAATAATTTTACAAAGGTGCCTACTACTTTTCAACTAAGGGTAGTGGAATCCCAAGTGAAATCTGTTGTTTCAGAACAAACCTCAATCAATCAAAGAATTGATTCTCTGGATACTAAGGTAACTGAAATTCAAGCCTCTCTTTCCTTAATTTTGCAATTATTGTCAAATTCTGATGTCAAAAAGGGGGAGAAGGTTATTCAGACAAAATGTACACCTGATCTAGTATTAAGAAATAATGATGATGATACTGGAGATGATGGTGGTGACAAAGCGATACAAGGAGAAACCTCTGATGCTGTTGTTATGAAGACAATCCAAACTTCTCAAAGTCAAACAACGCAGTCAACTCATGTTTCTGATTCTGGAGTTAAGACAGTAAGAACATTGGTGCAATCTCAGATCCTGACGGAAGATCAAATCCTGACACCTGGTCATGGACACATTCTTGCTACAATTCCTGAAGGTGATGAAGATGTGATTATTGATAATCCTGAAGATGCATCAAATTTATTCCAGAAGTTTTCTACAAAAAACGGCAGAATTGTTACTCTATATCACACTGATAAAAGAGTTCAACAATTATATGCAAGAAAAGCACTCTCTACAGCAAGTGAAGAATATCCAGATCTCTCACATGAAGAATTTTTGAGACTACAAAGAGAGACAATGGAAAGCTATACTGCTCCTGCTAGAGGTAGAGGAAGCAGAGGTAGGAGAGGTGCTAGAAGAAGTAAAAGAGGTTCTTCAACTCAAATATTACCTAGACAGACAAGGTCTAGAGGGTTAAGAATTGAAGAAATTCCTGAACCTATTCAAACTCTAGTAGTTCCTGACAGATCTACTTTTGGTGATGATGGAATTGTTGAAGAAGAACCTGAATTGAGAAGAAAATCAAGTAAATCAACTCTCAGCAATACAAATCAAATTGAAGATTCTAATCCTGACAATATTCAAGATCCTGACGAATCTGAAATTCTGCAAGAGGTTGATTTGATAATCTTATCTACTGTTGTTGATTGTCACAACAAAGAAGTAGATGAAGAAGAAGAAGCCAGAAGAAGAGATATTACAAGAAGAACAAATAAAGATTTCAATCTCTATCTACAAAGGCTTAAAGTTTCAAATAAAAGACAATGGAGAAATTCAAGCAGACAAGAATCTTTACTTGAAAGAAGCTACACTTTTGAAAAGGAAAAAGACAAGAAGTGGAAACATATTAGCACATTAAGTTGTGATACACCTATCAATTTTCAGTCTGGTGGAATTATTACAAGCGCTTCAAGTGTTGTTGATTTGTCTGATATGGCTAGATCAAAAGCACTCTGGTTAAAGATGTTTTCAAATCTGAAGCAATTGTCAAGTAATTCAAGAGGAGGTATTGGACACAGAGATGGTGAATATCTGAATATGTCATATGTTGATCCTTACTCCTTGACAGAAATTGGAGGTACTTTAACTTCTGAAAACCTGAACAATTTATTAGCTGTTGATATAGTTATAGATTGTCATGATGGTTTTGAAAAGAAAGAAAAGCTTCTGTACTTCATGAAAGATGGTAGTGTGAAGATTCTATCTATTCAAGATCTGCTGATGAAAACTACACAGGAACTGAAATATGTTCACTATCTGTTAAGATGGAAGAACCAAGTGTACAAAGAATGGAGTGACATGATTTTGTCAACTATAAGAAGAAGACTGGATGGAAACAGTAATTTCGATGGTAATTATACTCCCATGTACTTAAATCAAAGAGGTCAGGATGTGGAAATGCAAAGGGGTACTGCTGTTAAAGAAGTAAATTTTGGCATGACTCATCTTTCTCTCAATCCTGATGGGAAGGAAATTGCTTATCTTTTGCTTGAAGAGCACAGTCTACAGAGAAACTCCATACAGAATCTCAGAGCAGCTATCTACCAGATTAATGAGGAAGATGAAGAACTCAGAAATCTTAAGGAAAGACTGATTCAAATTCTTGAAGAAAAAGAAGAAAGTTTATTATCCAACTTCTTGAAGATGAATCTGTTCTATCAAAAAGCTTAAACAGATAAGTTGTTTCTGAAGATACTCGTACATTTTGATACATGTTTTTGACATCATTGAATATTTGGAATCTATACTTTATTTCACAAAGTATGAGATTGGGGGAGATTGTTAGATCAGAATTCAATGATCGTCAGAAGCTAGACTCAACTGATCAGGATTGCTGACGTCATCAGTATTGCATGGTCATCAGTATTTGATCAAGCGTCAGTATCTTATTGATCATCAGGATTCCTACTCAGACTATGATCAGGTTTGATCATCAGGACTTGAAGCTGATCAGGATTCCTACTTCGAGTTATATTTGGAGTCTAGATAAACATGGAAGTTTGTTCCTGGTTTGTAGAATGCAGCTATCGATTAAAGATATGTTTCTATCTTTGTTATGATTAGGACTTATCTTGTTATTGATAGAGAAGCTGTGTGCACTATATAAACATAGTTTTGGTTTCGATTTATGTACTCATCAGAGAGAGAGAATTACTCATAAGAGAGAGAACATAATCGGAGAGAAGCTCTTAAGAACAGAATTTCTTGAGAGAGTTTTTGTAAGCTAGCAGCTCTTAAGAACATCAGAATTTCTTAAGAGAGTTTGTAACAGTTTTATATCAAAGTTAATAAAGCTGTTATTGTTATTGTTATTGATCTTTCATATTTGTGTTATATAAAGTCGAGAATCTTATACAATTGTATTCAACCCCCTTCTACAATTGTTATTTACT
This sequence comes from Heracleum sosnowskyi, assembly GCA_030848705.1. Classification (NCBI taxonomy): domain Eukaryota; kingdom Viridiplantae; phylum Streptophyta; class Magnoliopsida; order Apiales; family Apiaceae; genus Heracleum; species Heracleum sosnowskyi. The sequence goes on from CM061237.1 coordinate 21,505,608, forward strand.
GGGCAACACTCACCTACTCTATCTTTAGATGTGGACATGATTCACACATCCATTCCTGATTCTCCATCTTTAACCTTCTTGGAGAAGCCGCACTCTAAAATTGGTGGTAATCATCTTCTTGATGATTTGTTGGACCACCAATCCATCATTTCTAGGACTTTGCCTTCATCTATGGCACTCAATTTAAAATCAATCTCCACATATTCAGCCATAGTCTCAATTTCAAAAGCTACTTCTTTTTCTTCATCTACGGATATCTCTCATCCGTTGATGGGTGTTTGTCTGTCTACGGATATGCCTCAAATCAGCTATCCGTTGACATATACTTCTACTACCTCGACGGATACTCCTTCCACACTGGCACTTCAAACTTCAAATGTTGCCCAGTAATTAACAATTGTAGAAGGGGGGTTGAATACAATTGTATAAGATTCTCGACTTAATAAACACAAATATGAAATAATAACAGCTTTATTAATTCTGGTATAAAACTGTTACAAAACTCTCTCAAGAAATTTTGATGTTCTTGAAAGTTTCTAGGTTACAATGATACTCGTGTATGCGATTGCAATATGCAAAACATAAACTGTGTTTATATAGCACACACAGTTACTCTATCAATTACAAGATATGTTTAAATCAATTACAAATTATATTGATACATATCCTAACCGACAGTTGCATTCCTATAAACTAGGAACCGACAAATCAATCTTCCTTATTTTTCTGGACTCGATAGTTATCTTGAAGTAATACTGATCAGCTTTCAGTCCTGACGATAATCCTGATCTCAGTCCTGATAGCAATCCTGACACTGTGAAATCCTGATGACATCAATATCACAATCCTGACCAGTAGTCCAGATACTGATGATCATTGAATCTTGATCTAACAATCTCCCCCAATCTCATACTTTGTAAAATAAAGTATAGATTCCTAGATTCAATGATGCCAAAAATACATTTACAAAATGTACAGGAAATATTAGTAGCAAACTTATCTTTAAATTCTTTGATAGAACAGATTCATCTTAAAGAAGTTTGATAATAAATTTTCTTCTTTGTCTTCAAGAATTTGAATCAGTCTTCCCTTTAGATTTCTGAGTTCTTCATCTTCCTCGTCAATCTGGTAGATAGCTGCTCTGAGATTCTGAATAGAACTTCTCTGTAGATCAATTTCTTCAACTAAGATATAAGCAACTTCCTTCCCATCAAGATTAAGAGTCAATTGTTTCATACCAAGAGACATTGTAAAGCATAATGTAACATAAGATGTAACCGAGATAACTATAACTCAACAATGGACAAGACAGACAATAATATTAACAGAAGCACAGGAATCCAGAATCAAAGAAGAAAAGGTAAACTCAAAAAATCAAAATATGGTATGTATTCTTGAAGTCCGTAAACCGGTCACAGAAAGAAGTTCATGAAAATGTTCAAGCCTCAGTGACAAATAAAGAAACAAGACTTTCAAGACTACAGAAGTATGTGAATGATTTAGGGTTAGTACCACAGGGTTCCAGTGATTTATTTGAAGCAACCAGATCGACAAAGGACTTATCAGCAGTATTGAATTAACGACATAGAAGAATTGATCAAGTGTTATTCATCTGTGAACCAGACCAGTTGCACCAGTTGACAGCACTTAAAAGATCAAGTTGTTTTATCGTCTCAGAAGAAATTGATTTAGTCTAAAACTAAACACCCTGAAACTCAACAGGATTTTTAAAAGATCAAGGACAAAAGAAATGGTTCGATGGTTTTTCTTAAAAGAAAACCATCGAATGAGATAAAGGAAATCTATTAGAAAACCATTATTAGTTAATTTGTCATTCGATAGTTTTCTTTAAAAAACTATCGAATGGAAAATTAATTTAATACATTCGATAGTTTTCAAATTGAGGAGCAGGTGAAAAGTGTGTTTGTTTGTCAGGTTGATGAAAAATGGACGACTAGGATTATTCAAATAGTTTTGGTTCGATAGTTTTTCAAATGAAGACTACAAATAGAGAATGAAGACAATGTTCTTCTTCAGTTGGTTGGCAGAAGTGATCGTATTTACTCAAAAGAATTAAGTGCTCAAGAACAATTACTGGAGAAAATTTATAGTGCCATAATTTAGAAAGTTTGTATTGATTACGTTAACCTGAACTCATTGAAGATAATATACGGATTAGATTTGTAGCACCCCTCGTGGATTATATTTATAAAACAATATATTCCCCGACTCTTGTTTTGATTTGGTGCATTTGATTTCGTAGTTGAACTCAATGATTTATCCGCGAACGAAATTAAAGAATTTGTGAGTATCGTATTCAAGCCCCCCCCTTTTACGATACTTTGGACCTAACAATTGGTATAAGAGCTATTTGATTGACGTACAAATTAGATCCGGTGAATGAGACGAAAATCAAACATAGCTTGAAAATTCGAAGCAAATTTTTTAACTTTCAAATTTTTTCATTTGATTGGAATTTCTTGAATTTTAAACAGTTTGAAATTTTCAGAAACCATGAGTGCTCCAAAGACAACTGCTGGTATTAAAGTTCCCCCCTTCACTAGAGATGATTTCTGTTTGTGGAAGATGAAGATGTTGTTATTTATCAAGGCATCTAACCCGTTGTATATTGGAATTTTAGAGAACAAACCGTTTGTACCAATGAAACCAGTCAGTGAATCTACAGCTCCTGATGGTACCAGAATTCCTCAAGGCTCAACCCCAAAGGATTTATCTGAGTACACAGATATAGACAAAGAACTGATTCAATTGGATACAGGCTTGATGCTGATATTGACAGACTCCGCATACAAGGAAATGAGCTATCAGTTAATGAACTGTGTGAGCGGGAAACAAATGTGGGATACCATAAATTTGATAATGGAAGGAACTGAAGAGGTGCAGGAAAACAGATTGGACATCCTGACTTCTCAATATGAATCATTTAGGTCACTTCCTGGAGAAAGTATAACTCAGGTCTTTGAGAAGTATACTAAGCTGTTGAATGAATTAACCATGAAAGGGAAGACCTATCCTCTAAGAGAGACAGACAGGAAGTTCATGATGACACTGCCCCATCATGTAGAACACAAGTCCTCATCCATAAGGGAAATAATTGATTTTACTAAGATGCCATTGGAGATGATATATGGCAAGCTTAAAACTTATGAGATGGAGCAAGAACAACGAGTGATAATCTACGGACCAGGGACGGTGGACAACAAGAATTCTGCACTCGCAAGATCAGCAGCACTTGTAGTGGATGAACCAATAACTTCTGATATTCAGGTTCAAACCCCTAGAGCTGGAAAGGAGGTGATTATAGAAGCTGAAATGGATTCTGTGAATCTGGGTGTTGATGAAAGTGATTACTACACCCTAGAAGAGCTTGAGCAAATGGAAGATAAAACCATGGCGTACTTAGCTGTAAAGTTTAGCCACATTCGTTTCAAGAGAAACCCTAAGTACAAGTTCAAGGGCTCAACCAACAGATTCCAGAAGAGCAAGTATTCACCAGGCACTGGCTTTAAGGGAGGCTACAAGACTGTCATGATTGATAGAAGCAAATCAAGATGCTACAACTGCAATGAGTTAGGGCATTTTGCTACTGAATGCCGGAAGCCTCGTCAAGCAAGAGACAAGAAATATTTCTATGAGAAGAAAGATTCTTATGATGAGTTGAAGAAAGAGAATGCTAAGCTGAAACAACAACTGGAAACCTTATCTGGAAAGCAGAAAGGAAAAGCTTATATTGAAGAGGGTAAAAGTTGGGACGATACTGATTCGGATGAAGAGGAAGAGTATATAAATCTTGCCCTAATGGCCGACTCTTCAGAGGAATCACCACAATCATCTCAGGTACCTATCTTAACAACAATTGACATGTCTAATTCTGAGTACAAGAAAACTGTGCAAGATCTTAGTGTAGAATTGTTTAATGTACATACAAGCATGCTAGCATCAGAAATTGAAAATGCTAAGTTAGTTCTTAAGATTAAAAATATAGAATCTAATAATGAAGAACTAATGCTTGTAGCTGTCACATTAGAAGATCTTAAACAGAAAAATGAATACTTAGAGAACAAGGTCAAGTGTAATGATGAGATAAAGACAATCCTCAGGAAGCAGATTTCAGATCTAGATTTGAAACTGAATGCATATAAGAACTGCGCCCTAATTGCTAAGGAAATAATTGATACTCAGACCTTAGGGAATAAAACTGCTATAGGATTTGACTACAACAAGAAAACTGGAAAGAAGATTGTGGAATTTCCTATGACATCTTCAGTTGTCAAGAAGAATACTCCACATGTTCTTAAGAATGTTGATTGTCCAGTTGTTGTTAAGCCGTTTCAAGCACTTTTCAATGAGGATGATCTAATCATAAGAAAAGAATTGCTTGAGGAGGATATGTTGAAGGAAAAAGAGATAAAGACTAAGTTGCCTAGGGAGTCAGTAAAAACTGAATTACCTAAAACTGAGATAGGCAATAAGGTTAGCAAGGCTAAAAAGAACGGGAATGGGAAAGATGTTGTTAATCAGAATATTGTTTCTTCTTCTCCCATTGCATCTAGGAAGTTGTGCACTATTTGTAATTCTGCTGGACACCTTACACATGCATGTAAAAAGGTTAAAGTAGAAACTGCTGATACTTCTGCAATGCATAACATGTCTGACATGCCGGATCTTCATGAACCCTGTGGAAAGAAAGAGTGTTTGCTATGTACATACAACATCATGCATGCTTATTTTAAGTTGATGAATGCATCTGGTAGCAATAGCACTGATAATGTTAAATCCACAGAAAGCATGAAAGTCAAACAAGTTAAGACTGACTTGAATGTTACTCTTGTTAAAGTATCTAAACCTTCAGGACCCAAACAAGTTTGGGTACCAAAGTCCGCTTAATCAATCTATGATTGCAGGGTAAGGTTAAAAGCTCAAAGGTCGTGTGGATTCTGGATAGTGGCTGTTCTAGACACATGACAGGTGAAGAGTCCTTGCTTATAGAGGTGGTTAAGAAGACCGACCCGATTGTAACCTTTGGAGATGACAACAAATACAGGATATGGTAATCTGAGAATTGGGAATGTCATCATTGAAAATAAGGGTGAGCAAAATGAAACCGAAAAACCGAAACCGAACCGAAAAACCGAAAAACCAAACCGAAAAAAACCGAAACCGATAAAAACCGATAAAAACCGTAACCGAACCGAACCGACGGAACGGTTTGGTAACGGTTACGGTTTTATCCCAATAACCGAACCGAAAAACCGAACCAATTGTATAATATTATTATTATATATATATAATATTATTAATATAATTATATAATACATAATTTACTAGACAAAATCTAATATAGTTAATATAAATTATATTATGTTATATAGTAGAAGTAAGAGAGATCATACGAAAGTACTACTAAAATTTAGGGTTCAATACTTCTAAGTAACAATAAATATATATCTTACATTAATTATATTTTATATATAATATACTACTTATATTTTAGTTCATTTTAAATTCTTATTTTATTTTCTTTTATCTTATAATATTTTCAAATTTATTATTAATATTAAATTCTATAATAATTTTTAATTAGAAAAAAACGAAAAAAACCGAAACCGCTAAACGGTTAACCGAACCGAAAAAAACCGTTCCGGGCGGTTCAGTTACGGTTAATAGGTAAAAACCGAACCGAACCGACATTCACGGTTCGGTAACGGTTTTTACCAAAAACCGAGCCGAACCGACCAGTGCACACCCCTAATTGAAAACATCTCTCTTGTTGAAGGATTGAAGCACAATCTTCTAAGTATCAGTCAATTCTGTGATAAAGGATACAATGTGGATTTCAGAAAGGACAAGTGCTTAATCACAAACAGGAAGGATGAGAAGCTTGCTCTACTGGGAGTGAGAAAAGGAAATTTGTTTATAGCTGACTTAAGTTCTACCAGTGAAGGAGAAGTTACATGTTTCTATAGTAAGGCATCTTCAGAACAAAGTTGGCTATGGCATAAGAAGCTCTCACACTTGAACTTCAAAACTATGAACTCTTTGGTAAAGAGAGAGTTGGTGAGAGGGTTGCCCCTGATGGAATTCAATCAGGAGGGACTATGTGAAGCATGTGAAAAAAGGAAGTCTAAGAAGGCATCACACAGAAGCAGAGAAATGACAAGCATTGTTGAACCTCTTCAGCTGATTCATATGGATTTATTTGGTCCAGTCAATGTTATGTCACTTTCAAGAAAAAGATATGCATTAGTGATGGTGGATGACTACTCCAAGTACACGTGGGTGTTATTCTTACATTCAAAGGATGAAGCAACACAACTAATCATTGATCACATCAAGAAGATAGAAGTGGAAGCTAAGCTACCTGTGCGGACAATCAGATCAGACAATGGAACTGAATTCAAGAATGCAGTTCTTAATGATTTCTGCTCAGAGAAAGGAATATCAAGACAGTATTCAGCACCAAGAACTCCTCAACAGAATGGAGTAGTGGAAAGGAAGAACAGAACCTTGGTTGAAGCATCAAGGACTATGTTAAATGAATCAAAACTCCCACTTATTTTTGGGTTGAAGTAGTGAATACAGCTTGCTACGCTCAGAATCGAACCCTGATCAATAAAGATCATGAAAAGACTCTGTATAAGTTAATGGCCAACAAGAAACCAACACTGAAGTACTTTCATGTGTTTGGTGCAAAGGGCTTTGTACTTAAAGATGGAGAACATCTAGGCAAGTTTGATGCCAAAGCAGATGAAGGCATTTTTCTGGGCTATTCTCTGGAATCTAAGGCTTACAGGATGTATGTGATTGAAGATAAAAAGATGTTGGAAAGCCTTAATGTAACATTTGATGACACCAAAAGATCAGGCCTGCAAACTAGAGAGAACTCTGAATCCTTGGTATTTGAAAATCTATCAGGAGATCTCTCTGACATTATAGAAGAACCTGAAGTTGTTACAGTTATTAATAATAATGATAATGATAATGATTCTGGACCAATTGGTGATAGTGGTGGAAATAATCAAACTACTACTGGATCCACTAGTCAATCAACATGGTCAACAGATCATACTGGCAACAACTCAGGGGGAGCAGGAGAAGGATCAACTAGTCACACTCCACAACATTTTGAACAAGGAGAATCATCAAGATCGCATCTGCCAAGACAAAGGGTATGGAATATAGATCATCCCTTTCACTTGATCATTGGTGATCCAGACACAGGAGTGAGAACTAGGAGGACATCACAAAATGAATGTCACTATTCTGGGTTTCTTTCAGAAACAGAACCTAAGAAAGTTGAAGATGCCCTAGATGATCCAGATTGGGTGATTGCAATGCAAAATGAACTCAATCAGTTTGAAAGGCAGAAAGTTTGGAAGCTGGTACCCAGGCCTAAAGGAAAATCTGTTATAGGAACAAGATGGGTATTCAGAAATAAGTTGGATGAAGATGGCATTGTAATGAGAAACAAAGCCAGGCTGGTTGCTAAAGGTTACTCTCAAGAAGAGGGTATAGATTATGATGAAACCTATGCACCATTAGCAAGACTTGAGGCCATCAAAATGTTTTTCGCATTCGTAGCACATTCCAATTACAAAGTATATCAAATGGATGTGAAGAGTGCTTTTCTGAACGGGGAGTTAGAAGAAGAAGTGTATGTGGAACAACCTCTAGGGTTTGAGGATTCAAAAATGGCAGACTTTGTGTACTTTCTATTCAAAGCTCTTTATGGATTCAAACAAGCTCCAAGGACATGGTATGACACTCTCTCTGAATTTTTACTTGAAAATAACTTTACAAGAGGTGTCGTAGACAAAACTCTCTTTTACAAAAAGCATAAAAATGATTTGATATTGGTGCAAGTATATGTTGATGACATAATATTTGGTTCTACTAATGATGATCTATGCAAGAGATTTGCTAAGTTAATGCAGAGTCGATATGAAATGAGCATGATGGGTGAATTGTCATTCTTTCTTGGACTGCAAGTGTATCAAAGGCTAGATGGAATATTCATTTGCCAGTCCAAGTACATCAAAGATCTTCTGAAGAAGTATCAAATGGAAGACTCATCTACAGCAAAGACTCCAATGCCAACTGCCACTAAGCTTGATAAGGATGAAACTGGTAAGAAGGTTGACATCATAGGCTACAGAGGTATGGTAGGCTCCTTACTATATCTCACTGCAAGTAGACCAGATATAATGTTTGAAACATGCTTGTGTGCTAGGTTTCAGTCTGATCCTAAAGAATCTCATCTAATAGCTGTTAAGCGAATATTTAGATATCTTAAGGGAACCCCAACTCTTGGAATTTGGTACCCTAAATATACATGATTTGATCTTATTGGATATACAGACTCAGATTTTGCAGGTTGTAAGATTGATCGGAAGAGTACTTCAGGAAGCTGTCAGTTTCTTGGAAGAAGGTTAGTTTCTTGGTACAACAAGAAGCAGCACTCAGTGTCCACATCAACAGCTGAAGCTGAATACATAGCTGCTGGTAGCTGTTGTGCTCAAATCTTGTGGATGAGGAACCAACTCCGTGACTATGGACTTTTGTTGACAAAGATTCCAATATTTTGTGACAACACAAGTGCCATAGCAATCTCCAACAACCCAGTGCAACACTCGAGGACGAAGCACATCGACATCAGGTATCATTTTATCCGAGAGCATGTCATGAATGGAACTGTGGAGTTACATTTTGTACCCACAGAGGAACAAATTGTAGACATCTTCACTAAACCGCTTGATGAATCCACTTTTTCTAAGCTGGTTGGTGAACTTGGGATGTTAAATATTTCTAATTAATTTTGATTAGAAGTCAGTAACTACAAGATAGTCCAAAAAAATACATGAATTTAAGAATTTCTATATCCTTAGGACTCGTGAATTTATTTTCTGGAGCAATTCTCGTAGTTAGGATTATTGTACTAATTTTATGTCATAATTATAGATGATATATCTTCTGGCATTTAATTGGTTATTAATTCTAAAATTATTTAGGTGCTAATATTTGTTCTAAATATTAAAGCATCTATTTAATTCGAATTAATTTACTTTGTTTTAAACATTGTAGATTAATACAACATAATTTATTGGATTTTAATTGGTTAATATCATTTAATGATATTTGGTCGATTTCATTCTAAGAAAATTGTGAATTTTCTGTTAACCTTGATTTTGGTCAATTTGAAAAAGTTTATACAGATTAAAAGTTTATACAGATTTAATGATATCGAAGTGAAGTTGACATTTTTGCCCCTCAGAAAAAACTATCGATAGTTATTTTAAAAATTATCGAACAGTGAATTTACAATTTTTCCCCTGTCAGTTCAAAAAGTATAAAACACTGCCTTAGACGTTTTTTTTCTTCTTATTCTCAAATCTAAGCTTTTGTGTTATATACTTACAAATAGATACAAACAAGAACATCACCATCGATACATTCTTCATTTTTTTTAACCGATTAAAACTTGAAAAAGTTACTGTTCTTTCACTATTACTTGATTTTAACCGTGAAAGTGTGAGTATTTTGAGTTTTTAAACCTCCATTGAAGAAGAAACTATCGAAAGTGACTTTTCTAAATCCTAAGTTTTGTTAACTGTGTTCAACTTTAGAATGAAATTGTTTACCAATTGATTTCTTGAGTTTTTAAGTAAATTTTTTTTTCGAAGGTTAACAATTAGGATTCTTGAATTAAAAGTGTTTGAGTTTGTGTAATTCAGAAAAAGGGGTTATTTTGTTTTAAGTTAATTAATTAGAAATAATTAATTAAAATTAGTTTTGGTTTAATTTAAATTTTCTGAAAATTTGAAAAATTAGTTTGTGTAACTAAGACTAATCATGTCTCGTATCAGAATGTGCAATCCATTGCGAACTTACAGTTTCATGCATGGGCACAATTTTTGAACACACGTTCTTTAGTGGCTTATGCACTGAGTACTCCTACGGTCCTTTGCATTGATCAACTAACTGCACTGTACACGACAGCCACTGACACATCAGAGAATAATATAAGTTCTTTCAGTTTTGTTGTGCCAGGGGGCAGAACAATAAGAGTGACGGAACATGACGTTAATAGGGTTTTACATTTTCCTACAGAAAACCTTGTTCCTGATCCCAATACTGAAGACATACATGCTTTCTTCACTCTCATTAGAAGTCAACAACCAAACTTCTTTGTAGGAGAGTTCCTAAAGCATTACTTGACCAAGCCATGGAATTTCTTCTTTCACACTTTAATCCATATTTTTACTGCTAAGCTTACAAATTTGCATGGCATTCCACTATTTCTTCAGAAAATAGGGTTTGCCATTGCTAACAATAGGCATATAAACATTGGAAAGCTTGTGATTGATCAGATTATTCTGTGCATGGGACCACTGGATGAAAGAACATGCATAGATGATGTGCTTTGTTTCTATCCTAGGTTCCTACCGCTAATTCTAAATGATGTGTTAACAGCTGAAGAACGGGAGATGTTTGAAGGCGAGGAGACCATGGAGTGCATGAAGATGAAGAGCAATGTCATAACAGCTCTGATAAAGAAGAATCATCTTCCAGGGGTGCCTACTATTGTAACTGATTATCTGAGAACGGTACCCCTACCATTCCTGACCAAGAGATTGCAAACCCACAATCTCTAACCACGGTCATAGAGCCTTTTGACGAGCCAAATGAAAATATAAACGAACCTCTTTCCCTTACTATACCTAACATTTAGACATCCTTGAGTGTAGAGGGAGATAGTGCCTTAGCAGCACCACATAAGGAGATACGCCCTTCAACAACAGCTCTGCCTTCCTCTAAAAGGAGAAGAATAGAAAATGAGGCAACTGTTGAAACTTCATTTCAAACTTCCAAAGAGCCCTTCACAGATTTTTCTGATGCTGATTGGGCTATACTAACCAAAGCTATATCTGAACCTATAGCTCAATCAAGCAAGGATGAATTGACGGAAGCATTTGGTGTTCCGACCATATTATCGTCAGGTTCACTGGTTGAAGGTTCTAAGAACCAAGTGTCTTCACAGACATCGAGAGAAGGTTTTGACCTAAATGCACAATTTCAAGGGTCATTATCTAGCTCCCCAGATGGAACATATCTGGATCCTACGGGTAAAGGGTTTGACATAGGTGCAGATCGGCAACTCGGTGACAATGAATCAATTTTAATTGAGGAGTTAACTGAGGAAAAGTCTTCATAGACTTTAGAGGGAGTTTCAAGATCTCTGCTGTTAATAGAGCCTAATTCTAGCCTCATAGAGATTCAAACTCTAGATCCTTCAAAGGATACATCATCTACGGATGATCAGCAACTTGGTATATCCAAGGACGGGGACTTGCGAAGCCCCATTGCACCACCGGTGACCTCCTTAAGGACGGCTACTGTGATTTCTGATGCAGGTACAACTAGCACAAAGGGAATGAGTGAAACAAAAACACATACACCTGGCCTGAGTGGGAAAGGAAAGATGAGTGAAACACCAACAGAAACGATGAGTGAACACCCAGAGCCAAATGTGAGGAGTGACACCCCAACCCTAACAAATATTGATGATTTGCTATTACCTACAGAAAGAGAACTACATGTACAATCCACTCTCAAGGAGATGACAGTTCATGATCGTGAAGGAAATCCATTATTCAAAGTCCTTCAGCGGCCTTCCTTTGACCAATGGATCTGCTCCAGTCAAGCTGATGCTTATTTAACTACTATTCAACAGAAGATTGACTTGGCTGTAGCTGATTCCAGAAGAACTTACAGGGTCTTAGGCAGTGCATCTGGTACTATAACAGGTACTAAACAAGCAGTGGATTCCATGAAGAAGGAAGCAATAGAGGAACTGGTCGACTTGAGAGCAGACTGTTAGATCAGAATTCAATGATCGTCAGGAGCTAGACTCAACTGATCAGGATTGCTGACGTCATCAGGATTGCATGGTCGTCAGGATCAGAGTACATATCAGGACTGGGATCAGGTTTGATCATCGGGACTAGAAGCTGATCAGGATTCCTACTTCGAGTTATATTTGGAGTCTAGTTAAACATGGAAGTTTATTATGTCGGTTCCTGGTTTGTAGACTGTAGCTATCAATTATGGATAGGTTTCAATCTTTGTAATTGATTAGGACTTATCATTGATAGAGAAGCTGTGTAGTATATAAACACAGTTTAGGTTTCGATTTATGACGTGAACATAATCGATCATACACTCGAGTATTTGTGTAACTTAGAAGCTCTCAAGAACATAGAATTTCTTGAGAGAGTTTTTGTAAGCTAGCAGCTCTCAAGAACATCAGAATTTCTTGAGAGAGTTTGTAACAGTTTTATATCAGATTTAATAAAGTTGTTATCTTTCTTTTATATTTGTGATATATACATTAAGAAGTCGATTATCTTATACTATTGTATTCAACCCCCCTTCTACAATAGATTATTACTGGGCAACAATTGGTATCAGAGCAAACTGATTTAATTCTGAATCAGATACGATCTAAAGATGTCGACAACCAAGTATGAAAGCATGAAGATTCCCATCTTGAAGAAATCAGAATATCCAACATGGAGGGTAAAGATGCTGATGTACCTGGAGGCTATGGATCCTGACTATTTGGACAGGATTCGTGATGGACCATATATTCCTACAAGGATTGTAGAACGAACAGATACAGTACCTGGACATTATGTGGTCAAGGCTAAAAGTGAATGGACTCCAGAAGAAAAAGCTCATGTACTCAGGGAACCAAAGATAAAGAATATCTTGCACAGTAGTCTTGATGCTGTCATGTCAAACAGAGTGATTGCATGCAAGTCTTCAAAAGAAATCTGGGATACTTTGGAAACTCCGTGCCAGGGATCTGCATCTGTCAAGAAAAACAGAAGGGCTCTTCTGATTCAAGAATATGAACAATTCGATGCAAGACCCGATGAGAGCCTAACTGATCTATATGATAGATTTCTGACACTATTGAACAGTTTATCTTTAGTTGACAAAGAATATGAAACTGAAGATTCAAACACCAAGTTTTTAAGAGCTTTACCTGAAGAATGGGACACTCAGACCTCGATCATTAGACATCAGTATGATCTGAACACTGTGTCTCTTAATGAAGTCTATGGGATGCTAAGAACTCATGATCTTGAAGTTCAACAGAGAAAAAACAAGAAAAGCAGCAAGGCAAAATCAATTGCTTTGAAAGCAGAGGCTAAATCAAAAGGAAAAATTATGGAGGTCTCTAGAAGTAAAACAAGAATAGTTGAGTCAGATCCTGATGACTCTTCATCAGATACTGATGGCAATCCTGATGCCAATACTGATGATGATTCTTCTGACTCAGACATGGAAGAGATGGTTGCTATGATTATCAGAAACTTCAGAAGGATGAAGTTCAGGAAGAATAGAAGACAAGGCAACTTTCAGAAAAAGGCCTTCAATGCAAACAAAGACAAGTATATCAAAAAGGATAGCAAGGGTAGCAAATTTGACAAGTCAAAGGTTAGATGCTACAAGTGTAATGGTATGGGTCACTTTGCTTCTGAGTGTAAGAAGACAAAGGCACTTATCACATCAAGCAAGGATTGGATGGACTCTTCCTCAGAATCTGATACTGAGGTAGTCAACTATGCTCTAATGGCCAACGCTGATGTAACTGCTGCTCCTGATGATAAGGTACTAAATACTATCTTTGATTTTGATACTGATAATGCTTCTGAGTTAAGACGTTTTCTAAAGTCATTACATATTAGCTTTAGAAGTCAAACTGCTGAAAATACTAGGATCTTATCTGAGATGTCTGAACTTAGAAAAAGGAATGACATATTAGAAGCTGAATTTTCTCGTATGCAAGAAGTACAAAAAGAATGTGATAATGCTAAACACATGTACTTAGAGATGAAATCTAAATGTACTTCTCTTGAAAAGGAACTTGAATATGCTAATGAGAAAATCAGAACCTGGACAGACTCTGGTAGGAAATTTCATGAGATTAATACCTCTAAGAATTGGAAAGAGTGTCTAGGATATAAGTCATATGAGGATAAGAAATTGAAAGAGAAAATTGTCATTGATGAGACAGTCAGTCCAAAGACCTATAGACATGTTTTAGATGCAACCAAATCTAAGATTACTCCTGTAATTTTGTTTTTGGTAAGGATTCCAATTCTACTTTTGAAAAGGGATCTACCTCTACTCAAGGAATTAAAATTATAAAGTCTAAACCTGTCATGAATAAAGTCACTATGAATGTAGGTCTATTGTCTCAGAAACATCTTAAGGATAAAATCTGTGAGGTGACAGATAAGAAAGAGGAAGCTACTGTTAAGAGAAATAGGAATGGTAAAGTTGGGATCAATAAAGAGAATGGTTATAAATATATCCCAAATGCACCTAGAAAGTGTTGTTTTAACTGTGGTAACTCTAATCATCTTGCTATTGATTGTAAGAAGAGTAACAAGAAAAGTACTGAAATTCCTATTTCTGATGTCAGGAGTAGATCAATATTTTATAAACCACAGAAGTCCTGTTTTCATTGTGGTATTATATGACATTCTATTTATACTTGTAAAGATTATCATGAGTTGTACTATAACTTTTATGATCCATTGCCTAAAGTTGATAAAAATAGTGCAAACTCTGGTAGCATTAAGAATGTCAAGTTGGAATATGCTTTTGTTAATACTGATACTGACAAAGCAAATCCTGATGGAGTAAATCCTGTCAGGACTGCTAAAGTCAGAAAGTCTTCTGCTGCTAAAATTAATAAATTGCATGGAAAAGGAACCCAACAAGTATGGGTTCCTAAATGTTCTAACTAGTGTGTTTCTATTTTGATTGCAGGGTAAAAAGAAAAATGTGTTAGTCATGGATAGTGGATGTTCTGTGCACATGACTGGAAACAAAGTCCTGTTATCAGAATATGAGGAAAAAGCTGGCCCAACTATGTCTTATGGAGATGACAACATTGGACAAACTTTGGGATATGGCAATATAATCATTGGAAATGTCATCATTGAAAAAGTAGCTGTTGGGATTTATGGGTGATAGCATAGAAACAACTTAACTTTGATTGTACTTAATTTTTTAAATTAAGTAGAACATACTGTCATAGCCAAAGTATGTTCTTGTAATCAGTATGTAATGTTATTCTAGTTGTATTATTTGAAAGAAGTTCACTTGTGTGTTCAAGCCTCAAAGAATGCTTTTTGGATGACAACATGAATAAAGGTTACTGTCCTAAAGCTGTGACAGTAAGATTACAAGAAGACAGAATGTTGCAAGTCACGACAGCATATTCACTCTGACAGCAACATTGGCGGAAGACTACGCGACAGCAACTATTGCCCTCGACAGCAAGTTTGGGATCCTCGACAGCACTCTATGCGGGGAACTCATACTGTCACCAAAAGATCATTCCTGTGACAGCAAGCTTTGCGGCAAAAGTAACTGTCTCAATAAAGATCCTTATGCTAGGTATCTTTCTCAGTCAAATCCCGTGACAGTTTAAATGTTCAAGAAACAGGCGTGATGCAGCATCCCTAAGCTGCACCAAGTCTACAAGACTACGACAGAAGCTTCAAGGCACTACAAATCAAAAGCGAATCAATTCAAGAGCAAGGTCAAGTCTTTATCTGCTGAATTGGTTTAGCTGGAAATAGAATGAATCTAGGTTGCTTTCTTTGTAATGTATATCTGACATGTTAGCAATTTAGGAAAGTCACATGGGTAAGACAATCTGTAAGAAGCTGCCACTTGACAGTGACAGCAGCTTTACAAACCCGTGACTGATAGTGATAGGGTTAGTCATATACCTACTATCAACTCATTCTAGAAGTGTAACGAATAGAAGGAAGTGTCTAAGAAGAAAACCCGCAGCTCGAGATCTTTTTCTTGAGGTTGTAGCAACACTTTGCAAAATAAATAAAACATTTATTTTGTGAATCTTGTTCTTACTAAATACTGTTCGTGATTGCATATATTGCTGATAACGTTTAATCTTGATTTTAGTTGTTGAAATTTAGATTGAATTTTATCAGTATTGCATTCATCCCCCCCCCCCTTCTGCAATACTCAAGGACTAACAACTGGTATCAGAGCTTTCAGATTAACATACATATCTGAGATCCCGGAGAAAATGCAGAAATCAAACAGTATCAAGATCCCAGCTTTTGATAAAGAGAACTACAGCATTTGGAAAAGAAAAATCTTGTTGTTTATCAAAGCTGCAAATCCACTATACCCAGGTATACTCGAGAATGGTCCTTTCATTCCAAGAAAGGAAATTGAAGCCACAACAGTGAATGGTGAGATTATTCCTGCACATTGGGTTCCCAAAGATCCCTCAGAAATCTTGGAACCTGAAAAGGAGAAAATGGTGCTAGATGATCATTTGCAACTTATCTTGCTCGATTCTCTCACGCTGGATAAAGCCATGTGTGGAAGTGTAATAAGCTGCACATCAGCCAAGGAGATATGGATCAGGTTAGCCTTACTCTGTGAAGGAAGTGAAGAGGTTAAGGGCAACCAAAGGCAAATTCTAATATCTCAATATGAGGCATTCATGGCCAAGCCTGGTGAAGACTTAACCTCCATGTTCGAAAGGTTCAGTAAGCTCTTAACTGAATTACAGATACATGGCAAGTACTATGACAGAAAAGAATTAAACGTCAAGTTCCTGCTCACACTGCCTGATCACCTTGAACACAAGACAACAGCCATACGAGAAGGAAGAGATCTCAACACTATAACCTTTGAGACACTTTATGGTATTCTGAAATCCTATGAACTCGAACTCTTTCAAAAGAGAGCCATACAAAGTGGAACAAGGAACAAGATGGCTAATATGTCAAGTGCCCTAGTAGCACATGTGCCAAGGATCACACAGCCAAGTGAAGTACCACAGATCACACAATCAACCCCAACACAGACCTTGAAGATAGAAGAGGTGGTTGAAGATGATGAGAAAGTGGTACTACAGATTAAAGATGTGGAAGATGAAGACTTCTACACAATGGAGGAACTGGAAAGCATGGACAACCCTACTATGGCTTACATGGCCAAGAAGTTCAAGAACTTTAGGTTCAAGAAGGATAGGTCATACAAGCCTCAAGGCCAAGCATCCAAGTTCAGCAAAGGAAGCTCATCAAAGGCTGCTGTGGGAAGTTCAACCAAAGGAGGATACAAAACTGGATTTGTGGATAGATCAAAGTTCAAATGTTACAACTGTGGAGAACCTGGTCATTTTGCTACTGAATGCAAAAGACCCAAACAGGTTCAAAGATATGAGAAAGGAACTGGTGGATACTCTAAGAAAAATCAAGGTAGAGCCTATGTGGCTGAAGGAAAGTGTTGGGATGATTCTGATGATGAAGAAGAGGAAGAATATGTTAACCTAGCTCTCATGGCTAGCACTGATGAGGTAGGATCAACTCCTTCAAGTCAGGTACCTTCACTTGTCTTACTTGATATGTCTACTGATGAGTATAAGAAAACCATTAAAGACTTAAGTGCTGAAATGTTCAATGTCTATACTAGCTTATCTGCTGCTAATGAGGAAATCTCTAGACTAAGTAAGCTAAATGAAACACTTCAGTCTGAAAATGATTCTCTTTTTCTCAAAACCAGTTCTCTAGGCTCTTTAGCTCAAGAGAATGCCAAACTTAAAAATGAATTAAAATGTGCTAAGGAGGTTGAGGAATTCCTGAGGAATGAGATTGCTGAAAATGAATTTAAGATTAAGGCCTATAGAAACTCATCAAAGATACTTCAGGATTACAATGATAAGCATACAGAAAATCAGTCTGTTGGTATAGGTTTTTCTTATGGTAGAAGACCTGGAAAGGAAACTGTGATTCAAGATTGTCCTGGAATAGCTGCTGTCAAACCCACCATTCTCAAGAAAGTTAAAACTCCTATTTTCAAAGCTGCTGAAATTGAGTTTGATGAAGAAGCCATGCTCATCAAACAAGAAATTCTTGATGAGGATGAAGGTGTTGACAGCACATTCAAGGAAGGAAAGGATACTGTCACAATCCCCAAGATAGTAAACTTACCAAGCAATCAGACAGTAAGTTCAAAGGATGTTGTCACGATTGGCAAGACAGAATCTTTCAAAGATACTGTCAAGAATGATTCCAAGACAGTAACTCTCAAACCTTCTGTCAAGACAGTAGGATTAAAAGATACTGTCAAGGATAGTTCGACAGCAACTTCTGAACATACTGTCAATCCAGTGACTCCCAAGTCTAGGAACAGGAATGGTAAGGTAGGTGTCAACAAAGGAAATGGATACACTAATGTTGGAGGTGCTTCTAGGAAACTATGCAATAACTGTGGATCTACAGATCACTTAACACATGTTTGTAAGAAACCAATTGAGGATAAGATCAATGCAACTGAACTCAATGGTAACTTACACAGAACCCCCCTTATGCATAGAACTATGAGTGTCTGTAATAACATTGATTGTATGCCATGCAAAATCACTGCCATGAGTACATGCTTTAACTTACCTGTTCTCTCTACTGAAAAATGCTCATACCTAAACACTGTTGAGACTTCTGAGCCTGCTGGCAACAGCAAAAAGGCTTCATCCACTAAGAAAAGGACCAAGTCCAATTCTAAACCTAAGTGGGTGAAAAGAGAAGTCAAACAGGAAGTCTTTGATAATGCTTGTGATGTTGTGACTGGAAGAAACTCAGGGAACACTGAAACTGCAGGACCCAACAAAGATTGGGTACCATATGCAACTTAGAAACATTCTGTTTTGCAGGGTAAGAAGAAAAATCAGGTCATGTGGATAATTGACAGTGGTTGCTCAAGACACATGACAGGTGATAAAGCCCTGCTATCACATTATGTAGAGAAAGCTGGCCCAATCATAACCTTTGGAGACAACAGCAAGGGTTACACAGTGGGATATGGCTGTTTGGAAATTGGAAATGTTGTCATTGAAGATATTGCTCTTGTGGATGGATTGAAGCACAACCTACTCAGTGTCAGCCAATTCAGTGACAGAGGATTTAAGGTTGACTTTGACATGATGGTTTGCAACATCTATCACAAGAAGGATGGAAGCCTCTCTCTAAAAGGGGTCAGAAAAGGAAGCTTGTTTGTTGCTGATCTAAGCTCAACAAAGAAGGATAAAGTTTACTGTTTTTACAGTAAAGCTACTGTTGGTGACAGTATGCTTTGGCACAGGAAGCTCTCACATCTCAACTTCAAGACAATGAATATTCTGATGAAGAAGGAGTTAGTGAGAGGTTTGCCCCAACAGGAATTCTGTCAAGAAGGACTGTGTGAAGATTGTCAAATGGGCAAACTGAGAAGAGCTGTGCACAAGTCCAAACAAGTAAACACCAACACAGAAGCACTCAAGTTAATTCACATGGACCTCTTTGGACCAGTCAATGTACCATCTATGGCCAGAAAGAGGTATGCCTTGGTAATGGTGGATGATTACTCAAGGTACACTTAGGTGAAATTTCTTGAATCCAAAGATGAAGCTGCTCAAGTGATTATTGATCAAGTCAGAGTTCTTGATAGAACCCCAAACTCAAAAGTTCAAATCTTGAGGAGTGACAATGGTACAGAATTCAGAAATGCCACTCTTGGAAATTTCTGTAAAGATGAAGGAATTGTACAACAATTCTCTGCTGCAAGAACTCCACAGCAGAATGGAGTTGTAGAAAGAAAGAACAGGACTCTCATTGAAGCAGCTAGAACTATGTTGCATGATGCTAAGTTGCCAACATATTTCTGGGCTGAAGCTATCAACACAGCCTGTTATACTCAGAACAGAACCATGATCAACAAAACTCATGCAAGTACTCCTTACTGTCTGCTAACTGGAAAGAAACCTACTGTCAAATATTTTCATGTGTTTGGGAGCAAATGCTTTATGATGAAAGACAACCATGAGAAGAAAGGAAAATTTGACACCAAGGCTTTTGAAGGATTATTCATGGGTTACAGCACAGAAAGGACTGCCTACAGAGTTTATGTCATGGAACACAGGATTATTGAAGAAAGTGTTAATGTCACATTTGATGAAACCAAGTTTCCAGGACTGCATGAAGAAGGAAAGATGCAGACATTCAGATTTGAGAATCAAGGATACCTGGAAGCTGAGGAGATTGTAGATGAAGAACCTAGCTTCACTCAAATTGTTGAAGTTGACAAAGATGCTGTCAACACCACTACTGTCATTCAAACTCCAGCTCAATCACACACCATAACATCTAACATTCAGAACAGTGTTGACTCTGGAGACAATGAAGAACATGGTGGAGACAATGAAATTGATGAGCATTCAACTCAACAAGCTGAAGCAAATGTTCCTGTTCAATCAAGTAGCCTGCCCAGAATCACCAGGTGGACCAAGGACCACACAAATGACCTTATAATTGGTGATCCCAATTCTGGTGTGAGGACAAGGAACAAAGTCTCTGCTGACAGCATGTTCTCATGCTTCCTGTCACAAATGGAACCCAAGACAATTGATGAAGCATTGTTGGATTCTGACTGGGTGATAGCCATGCAAGAAGAGCTAAATCAGTTTGAAAGAAACAATGTATGGAGATTGGTTCCAAGACCTAAGGGAAAGTCAGTTATTGAGACCAAGTGGGTTTTCAGAAACAAACTTGATGAAGATGGATTGGTGACAAGGAACAAAGCAAGGCTAGTGGCTAAAGGTTACTGTCAACAGGAGGGAATAGATTATGATGAGACATTTGCTCCTGTTGCCAGACTTGAAGCTATAAGAATCTTTCTAGCTTATGCTGCACACTGCAACTTCAAAGTATTTCAGATGGATGTCAAAAGTGCCTTTCTAAATGGAGAGCTGGAAGAAGAAGTGTATGTGGAACAGCCACCAGGGTTTGAGGATGCTGACATGCATAACTTTGTGTACAAACTCTTCAAAGCTTTGTATGGACTAAAGCAAGCACCCAGGGCATGGTATGACACACTTTCCACCTTTCTTCTGGAAAACCAGTTTACCAGAGGAGTTGTGGACAAGACACTTTTCTACAAGCATCATGGCAAGGACATCATTCTGGTACAAATCTATGTGGATGATATCATTTTTGGTTCTACAAATGAGAAGCTGTGTGAGAAGTTTTCCCATCTCATGAGTAACAAATATGAGATGAGCATGATGGGAGAATTGTCATTCTTTCTAGGGTTACAAATTCTTCAACAAACTGATGGAATCTTCATAAGTCAAGCTAAGTATATCAAGGAACTTCTCAAAAAGTTCAACTTGGAAGATTCATCTCCTGCAAGGACACCAATGTCCACAGCAACTAGTCTGGATCTTGATCCTAAAGGAAAGAAAGTTGACTCAAGCACTTATAGAGGCATGGTAGGATCCCTCCTATACCTAACAGCTAGCAGACCTGACATCATGTTTGCTACATGTCTTTGTGCAAGGTTTCAAAGTGATCCAAAGGAGTCACACTTGGTAGCCATCAAGAGAATCTTTAGATACTTAAAAGGCACTCCTAACCTAGGCCTTTGGTATCCTAAGAATACTGGATTTGATCTAGTTGGTTACTCAGACTCAGACTATGCTGGATGCAAGATTGACAGAAAAAGTACTACTGGTAGCTGTCAATTTCTTGGTGGAAGATTGGTATCATGGTTTAGCAAGAAGCAGCATTCAGTTTCTACCTCAACTGCAGAAGCTGAGTACATTGCTGCAGGCAGTTGCTGTGCACAAATTCTATGGATGAAAAGTCAACTTCTAGATTATGGTCTAGTGTTAAGAGATATTCCCATTTACTGTGACAACACTAGTGCCATAGCCATCTCAGACAATCCAGTTCAACACTCTAGGACAAAGCACATTGATATAAGACATCACTTTATCAGAGAGCATGTTGAACAAGGAACTGTGAAGCTGATTTATGTCCCAACTGA
Organism: Heracleum sosnowskyi; assembly: GCA_030848705.1. Classification (NCBI taxonomy): domain Eukaryota; kingdom Viridiplantae; phylum Streptophyta; class Magnoliopsida; order Apiales; family Apiaceae; genus Heracleum; species Heracleum sosnowskyi. Next base: position 21,527,553 of record CM061237.1, read on the forward strand.
CAAGCAACTTGCTGACATCTTCACTAAGCCATTGGATGAAGCAACCTTCAACAGGTTGGTAAGTGAATTGGGAATGCTGAATCTGGTATGTTAATTTACTAAGGTTTCTAAATTTTCAATTTTTTTTTGAAGCTCATGACAGCAATCTCAAACCTGCTGTCAAGAGAAGTTACTGTCTACTTGGTTTATGTTTGTTATGTGACAGCATGTGTTGATTTGACTACTCATGTCAGTATTTTTGTGCCAGTCTCATATTTTTAAACCGTGTATGACTTTAATGTGGTTATCTGTTAAGTTTGAGAGTTAAAAATCTGTTCCATTGGACTTTCACACTCTTTTGCATTAATCTGTAGGATTAAAGGAGGACACGACCATTAATTACTTTTGTGGTAGTTGTATGGGTACTCTAACTGTTGACCATTAGACTTTAATCCTTAGACGGTTTTGCCTATAAATTAAACTTAGGTTTCACCAGTCTGCTCTCAGTTTTAAAGTAAATAATGGAAAACAAAGTAGGAATTGAAGTTGGTCTAAAGAAGTGTGATAGTGAACCCGACAATGAAGAGATCGACGAGCTCTTTGAAATGTTGTTGGACGCCATGGATGAGATCGATGAGGAAAAGGAGGCCAAGGCTAAGGAAGAAGAAGCCAAGGCTGTGGAAGAAGAGAAGGAGCTTCAGGCACTTCTTGAAAAAGAAGGCCGCTCTGAAGAAGAGATTAAGGAAGAAGTCTTAGAACTAGTTAATAAAATCATAGAATAATGTACTAAATGTTCAATTTTAATGATTTTATTAATAATAATAAAAGTTCCTGTTTTTGTGGTTACTGAGTTTATGATTTGTCTGTGTTAATTGCTTAATATCTGTGTTCAAAAGATTACATTGCTAAATCCATAATTTGTCAATATTAAGTTCAGTGTATGAATCAAGCATTCTAATAAGTTCATGACAGAACCATTTCCTAATCGAAGTTACTGTCGTTAAGAAGGATACTGTCATGTGTTTCTTGACAGCAACCTTCTTGACAGCAGGAAAAGACTTTCTGTCAAGCCTTGTAAAGGATACTGTCATTCATATGCTTAACGGTGACAGCAAGTTTTTGCGCAATAGTTGCTGTCGCGCAAAACCTACTGTCACCACCTCCTCTTACTGACAGATTGTTTCTAGCGCACAGGTTACTGTCAACAATAGTGGACCGTTGTAATTGGACATTCACCCCACGATTGACAGTGAATAACGGGCAGTAACTCACGTGTTAAGAGAGTGGATTAAGACACGTCCTTTAACTCCACTTTTTGAGCAAACGTTTGAGAAACCCATATTTATTCTCCAGTTACTCATACATATCACTCTCACAAAACTCAAAGGCAAAAATACTTTTCTTCAAGCAAAAAGCTACTTTCTCACTTTCTTCTTTTCTTGAAATCTCCATGGCCCCCAAACAGACTCTCTCTCAAACAAACTTTGCTGGCATCTTTTCCCCAAATGATGCTGGTGAGGATTTCAAAGGACTGGTGTTTTTCTTGAACAAGTCCTATCTTCGTTCAGCCATTACCTCGACTCCAATTCTCGACCTAGACAAACTTGAGGATTTTTGGCGCACTGCTGTTGCTCAAACTGAGGGTGAAAACCCAGCTATTCAATTCACGATTAATGGGCAACAATACATTCTCACAGCTGAGGTCATCAATACTGCTCTTGGAATTACACTGGAAGCAGGCCAAAACTTTGCTCCACTTGCTAATGATGACACTCTGAAGAAGCTCTTCTTGAAGATTGGGTATGCAGGCCCTATTCTCGAAGAGGGAACAACCAAGTGGTACCCGTCTGGTGAAATGGACAGGAAGTATCTAAGGAAGGAGTGGAGCATGATATTTGATGCAATGGTCAAGGTGTTCTCTACCAAGTCCACAGGCTGGAATGGGATACCCTCCTACATCAAGAAACTGACACATTCTCTTGTCCATGGATACAAGGTGAATGTTGGAGCTCTCCTCATGGCACAACTCAAAGCTGCCATAGGTAAGAAGGTATCACACTACCCTCGCTTTCTTATGATGTGTATCAATACTTTCTGTGACTTTAATAATGATGCCCCTCGTCTAGAGGTTTGTTCTGTCTTGAAAAAGAACACACACACACTGTTATCTTCACAGGATCTAAATGCACATATTCCACTTTGCTTCACTCAGCACATGGTTGATCAAGTGACCAACCTTGATTATCCATTACCTACTGGTTATGATTCTTTTTCTCTTGAGGATGAAGCTGGATTAGACCCAAATTCAGTTAACCCCCATTCAACACCATACACTCAGCCTAGGCCCTCTAGACTTCCCAAAGCCCAAAGAGAAGCCTTGCAAGAATCCAGAAAAAGATCCTTAGAAGCTGATGTTGGTGGTAGCTCTGTTAGTCAAGAGGGAGACACTGCACCTAGTGCAGCAAATAAGGAAGGTAGTCAAGCAGAACCCACAGTGGTTCCCCCTGAGCCTAAGAAGAAGAGAGCTAGGAGGACCAAAACCACTGTCAGCCACCCTGCAGTCTCCCAAAAGACTGTGGAGGAAACCAGGGAAATAAACTCCTCCCTCGATGTGCCTTCTCAACAAGGTGCTTCTATTGAAATTGGCCTGTCTCCCAAGGCACCCTGTACAGAGTCTGCACAAACTCATGGTTCCCAACCTGAGATACCCCCACTTGAAGAAACACACAGTGAGTTAGGGCACAGTGAGGATTTCTCTACTCCTATTGATGGTTCACATGTTTCATCTGTGAATCAGCCCCCACTCTCTCCTACACTTTCACCTTCTTCCTTCCCTACACATTCTTTTGTTTCTTCTCCACAACCTAGAGAAGGGGACAGTCCCAACCCTTCAGGTTTTGATCATCCATCTCCAATCATGGATGAGCCCCCCTCTAGTGGTCCACAAGAACCCATTTCTCAAAGTGAGATGGACACCACTCCTCCAAACACTGAGCTAGGGCAAAGTGGTATTTTGTCAGAAACTGAAACAGCCAACACTTTGTCTGACCTCCAAGGAGCATCTTACCTTCAGGAAGATGCTGTCACAGCCTATGTTGCTGTCAAAGACACTGGGGATGCTACTGTCCTGGGCACAGCTACTGTCAAAGGTGGAGAGAAAGATGCTGTCACTACAGAACATACTGTCACTCCACCTCCGAAAGATGCTGTCATGCCAGAACCTGCTGTCCAGACTACACCTGACAGTAACATTCCTCCCAAAGATGCTGTCAAGTCCTCCCAGCCTAATTTTGATGCTGTACTTGTTGAGGATGCCTCTGATGATGACCTACCTCTTGCCAAACTCCTAAAGGTACATTCTAAATCTTCTCCTTCCATGCATGTTAGTACTGCTCATACCCATGCATCTAGGTTGAGTGAGGGTGTGCAAAAGAAAAGAGAGATAAAAGAAAAGAGAGGTGAGCATAAAAATGAGAGGCAGCCAAATGAGCTGGCAAAAGGAGAGGGACTTGAGCATGTCCAGAGAGATATTGAGGGAGCCCACACTATTCAGGCACTAGGCCTTGAGAGTCAAACTGTGAGGGGTGATGAGATCACTCAAAAACACCCTGAGAGTGTGAGAACCCCCATAGCCTCCAAGCCCCTGTCTTTTCCTTCCCCTCCAAGAAGGTTAAGGTCTGGTGGCCCCTCTGCTACTTTTGGTAACAGGATTGCAGCTCTTGAAGGACAGTGTGCTACTTTGGACTCCAAGCTGGACTCTCTCTCTCAACTGGTGGTTGATGGTTTTGCTGCTACTCAACTTTCTATTCAGTTCCTTACTGACCTGGTAGCTGCCAACTCAACTAAGGGGGAGAAGGTAGCAAGATCAGAATCAATGCCTATTCAAGAATCAGGTGGAACTCAGGGGGAGCCTGTAGCTGTGAAGACCAGAGGGGGAGCTAAAAGGAAAGCAATGTCTCAGGGGGAGCAAGTCAAACCAAGCAGTGCAAAACCACAGGATAAAGCTGAACAGACTATTGAAGTGGAAATGGATGGAGAAAGGGTGTTAATGTCAAAGGAAACTCAAGATGCATTGCACAGAAGACCTGCATCTAGACATCCAATCTTGCCTCCTGTGGTGATTAGAGAACCTATTCAAGAAACTCAAGAAACTGCTCTGCACAAGAAATGGAGAGAAATGGAGGAACAAAACAAACTTGGGAAAGGTAAAGGGAAACTGCCTGAATCCATCCATAAAGGAACTACTTGGTCCAATGGTACTGAGTATGATCAAGAGGAAGCCAATGTCTTGATGGTGGATTACAGGGAGATCACATTACACAACCATGACAATGAGTTTAGCAGTTTGGTGGAAGAAGCAATGAATGCTCCTAGCAACCGTCCATCCAACACCACAAAACTGTTAAAGGAACAAATTACCAGTGTCAGTGTAATGGTGAATGATGAGAAAAGATGGGCTGTAAGTATTTATCTAACTTCTGGCATATCTTATTTCATCACAATGCAGCTATTGCAGAGTCTGCCAGCAAAGGTGTTGTGTGCTTTGAAGGGAAAGATCAGGGCAACTCAAACACCATTCAATGAAATATTGGATATGCAAATCCAGAACCTGATCATACAGAAGCTACCTGAAGTCTACTCAAATCCATCATGTGTTTTCTACAGATCTAAATCTAAGGATGGCATTAGAAGGAACTGCTACATGAATATTGGTAGCCCATCCAAAATGGAAACCAAGTCAATTCTGAAGGTACTAGATGGAATACTCAGTTCAAATGCCAATCCAGGAAGAGTTCATGCTGTTCAAGAAATCTACAAAATGCTGGTGTTGAGAGACAAGGCACTGGGAGCTAGAATAAAGGAGCTAATCACTAGAGCCAATGCCAAAAGAAATGATCAAGGTGGAAGCTGCTTCTATAACATTCCTCCCCATGATGATAATGATGATGATGATGATGAAGATGGTGAGGATGGAGGTGGTGAAGCTTCTGGAAATGCTGGTGGAAGTAATTCTGGGAATACTGGTATTCAATCTCAGAATGAAGGCAATGAAGAAACTCCTAGCCAGGAAAAGAAAGATGCTGGTGCAACAGATGAAGAGGAGTCAAGAATACTGGAAGCTTTGGAGGCAAGCATTCTTAGATGTGCTATTGATTGCATAAATGCTGAAAAAGATGCTGTCACCAAAGGTACTGTCGACAAAGATACTGTCATAGAAGATGCTGTCTTGGAAGATGCTGTCGACAAGGATACTATCAAGGAAGGTTCTGTCAAGGATGAAACCAAAGCTGCTGTCAAGCCCAAGAGACTGAAAGCTAAAGCAAAGGCATGGTTTACTAGACAGAAACCTGCAGGAAAGCACAAATACTCAGGAAAGGAAAAGGCCACTGGATTTGGCAGGAATCTCAAAAAGCCAATTCAATCAATTCCTCCCAACAGTCTTAAGATTCAACAAATGAAATCAAAAGAAATTAAGAGTGTTGAGGTTAAGCTGGATGCAGATCAAGAGGCCACTGAGTACATTCTGTGGTGGGAAGAATCAAGGTCTGCCAAGATTGACAAGGACTTCAATCTGGTAGCCACATCAACCAAGAACAGCACATCAACCATAGATAAAAGAAGAATTGATTTCTTCTACCTGGAAAGAATGGTAGAGTTGCTGGAGAGCTATGATAATGTTTCAGAGGCTGTCATGGAACATGTTCTAAAATATCAGGCAGATAGGGATGCTGAATTTTATCAGAAATTTGGCTATAACTTTGCAGATTTTGATGATGCTGATATTCTTACTGATCTCCCAGCCTCTCCTATACCATACCACTGGTACTATGAGTTTGATGACTCACCCACAGAAGAAGGGCAAGCCCAACCAACTCAGGAAGGGCAACCCAAGCCAAGCAAAGGACCTGAATCTTCTGCATATTCTCAAGCTCAGACAGAACTTGATAAGAAGGAAGCTGAATTACTAAAAATTCACAAGGCCTCTAACAAGGCAGAAAGTGAAGCTCCAAATTATCAACCATATATGCTGGAAAATCCCCTAAGAGTCAAGTTCCTAAAAGAAGAAATCTATGTTTGCAGCTTGCATAAGCTTAAAACATCCACTCTGAAGGATTTACAGTATATGGTAGCTGGTTCAATTCACCCCTTGGAACAGATTTGTTCTTATGAGATAGAGAAGTTATTGGAAGGGAGAAAAGGAGAAGACTCAAAGCTGGACAAGCAAAGAAGGAAGTCTCTCAATGCTTATCCTGGAAGAAGATTCAAGCTCATTAATGAAGAACTTCATTTCAGAACTTATCCATATGATATAGAGCAATGGCTGAATCTCAGGGATGTTAGCTCTCTCATATCTCCTTCCATAAAGAAGATCATTGATGAAGTAGAGGATGATGCAGTGTCTGCTGCTGAAATTTCTCTTGTAGAAAGTCTAAGAAGCTGCTTGGCAGAAGCTCTCAAAAGAGAGGATGCAGCAAGACAGAAGAGGAAATCTCAAGCTAAGTGAAAATTCTTGAATTCTGATCTTGTTAGTTAAGTTGTCAGCACATATTGTAAATTTGCTGTTATTTTCCATAAAAACAAATTGGGGGAGATTGTTGGGATTTATGGGTGATAGCATAGAAACAACTTAACTTTGATTGTACTTAATTTTTTAAATTAAGTAGAACATACTGTCATAGCCAAAGTATGTTCTTGTAATCAGTATGTAATGTTATTCTAGTTGTATTATTTGAAAGAAGTTCACTTGTGTGTTCAAGCCTCAAAGAATGCTTTTTGGATGACAACATAAATAAAGGTTACTGTCCTAAAGCTGTGACAGTAAGATTACAAGAAGACAGAATGTTGCAAGTCACGACAGCATATTCACTCTGACAGCAACATTGGCGGAAGACTACGCGACAGCAACTATTGCCCTCGACAGCAAGTTTGGGATCCTCGACAGCACTCTATGCGGGGAACTCATACTGTCACCAAAAGATCATTCCTGTGACAGCAAGCTTTGCGGCAAAAGTAACTGTCTCAATAAAGATCCTTATGCTAGGTATCTTTCTCAGTCAAATCCCGTGACAGTTTAAATGTTCAAGAAACAGGCGTGATGCAGCATCCCTAAGCTGCACCAAGTCTGCAAGACTACGACAGAAGCTTCAAGGCACTACAAATCAAAAGCGAATCAATTCAAGAGCAAGGTCAAGTCTTTATCTGCTGAATTGGTTTAGCTGGAAATAGAATGAATCTAGGTTGCTTTCTTTGTAATGTATATCTGACATGTTAGCAATTTAGGAAAGTCACATGGGTAAGACAATCTGTAAGAAGCTGCCACTTGACAGTGACAGCAGCTTTACAAACCCGTGACTGATAGTGATAGGGTTAGTCATATACCTACTATCAACTCATTCTAGAAGTGTAACGAATAGAAGGAAGTGTCTAAGAAGAAAACCCGCAGCTCGAGATCTTTTTCTTGAGGTTGTAGCAACACTTTGCAAAATAAATAAAACATTTATTTTGTGAATCTTGTTCTTACTAAATACTGTTCGTGATTGCATATATTGCTGATAACGTTTAATCTTGATTTTAGTTGTTGAAATTTAGATTGAATTTTATCAGTATTGCATTCATCCCCCCCCTTCTGCAATACTCAAGGACTAACAGTAGCTCTAGTGAAAGGACTAAAACACAACTTGTTGAGTATTAGTCAAATCACTGACAGAGGTTATCATGTCAACTTCTATTCCACACATTGTGAAGTAGTCAGTAAAGCAACAGGAAAGATAGCTCTGACTGGCTACAGGCATGGTAACATATATGAAGCCAACATTCAATCAAATACTGATGTCTCCCCTACCTGTCTGATGAGTAAAGCATCAGTAGATGAAAGTTGGAATTGGCACAAAAAGCTTTCTCATCTCAACTTCAGCAATATCAATGAGTTGGTTAAGAAAGATTTAGTGAGAGGATTACCTAAAGTTTTGTATACTCCTGATGGACTCTGTGATGCATGTCAGAAAGAAAAACAGAGAAGGACAACATTCCAGAGTAAATCAGAATCCTCAATTGAAGAACCATATCACATGCTACATCTTGATCTATTTGGTCCAGTCAACATCATGTCCATTAGTAAGAAAAGGTACACTCTTGTAATTGTTGATGAATATTCTAGATTCACCTGGGTGTATTTTCTGCACAGAAAAGATGAGACTCCTGAAGTTCTGTTGGATCATGTGAGAATGATTGAGACAACCACAAAGTACAAAGTCAAGATACTGAGAAGTGATAATGGTACTGAATTTAAGAATTCAAAGATGGAAGAGTTCTGCAAATACAAAGGAATTATTCAACAATTCTCTGCTCCTGGCACACCCCAGCAAAATGGAGTAGTTCAAAGGAAAAATAGAACTCTTATTGAAGCTGGCAAAACTATGTTGGGAGAAGCAAAATTACCTACATATTTCTGGGCAGAAGCAGTCAACACAGCATGCTATACTCAAAATCTCACATTAATAAACAGACATGGTGTTACTCCTTATCAGTCACTCAAGGAGAAGAAACCAAGTCTGAAGCATCTGCATGTGTTTGGTTGTAAATGTTTTGTTCTCAGAACTCATCCTGAACAGCTAGGGAAATTTGAAACAAAGGCTGATGAAGGAATTTTCATAGGCTATCCTGCATTAAGAGCCTTCAGAGTTTTTAATTTGAGAACAAGAACTGTCATGGAGTCAATACATGTATCTTTTGATGATAAGAAGATAATTGGATTGAATGAAGAATCACATGATATACTGATTTTTGAAAATGAAGCCACCAAGGAACCTGAAGAAATTGAATCAGATCCTATCAGTTCATCAGATCCTGATGAGTCACCAAATCCTGATGACACATCAAATCCTGATGACACTTCAAATGGTAATTCTGATGATGAAAACAATAGTAATACAACTAGTAGTGCTAATGTTGAGGGGGAGCAACAACATTCTACTACAAGTTCAGAGTCAACTCAATCATCAGGACAAAATTCTTCAGATACTGATTCAAGTGATGATCCTGATAACTTATCAGGAGGTGATAGCAATAATTCAAGGGGAGCTTCAAATCAAGCAAATTCTTCAAATCAAGATAACACCAATCCAGGGGGAGCATCTACTTCAAGGAATGATTTACCACCAGCAAGGAAATGGACTGTAAGTCATACTCCTGATTTGATCATTGGAGATCCTGATGCAGGTATTCAAACAAGAAGTGCAACTCAGAATGAATGTCTATACAATAACTTTCTATCCAAGGAGGAGCCAAAGAAAGTTGAAGATGCACTTAAAGATGATGATTGGGTTACTGATAAGTGGATTTCATATCTACTTGGAACACCCTAAATCGGCTTAAATTGATCGTTTGTTCTCAAGTACATGGTGTTTTTGATGTGTTTTGTGTTAGTGGATGCAGAGTTGCTTCGTCAGCAGTGTGGTGAAGTTTCTAGGGTTATGTGGTGCTATTTGATCATTGTTGAGGAAGTCAAGAGGTTGTGGAGTGAAGAGAGCATGAATTGTCAAGGAACAAGATTTTGGAGAAATTTGACAGAAGGTCAGGGGCGGCCACCCCTTCCAAGCGCGCCCACGCCCTAGGTGAAGTCCCTTTCAAGCGCGCCCACGCCCTACAGGGGCGCCCACCCCTGAAACATTCTGGAAAAAGGCAACTTCGATTCTGAAAAGGAAACCAACAGTAACAAGTCAGCAGAAAGGCCTATTTAAGCACTTGGTGGACGATTTCTGAGATATACAACCATATACAACCATATACTTATCTATATATCCATCCACCGGTGAGGAGAACAAGAAGACGGCTCATTACGAAGATCTACTTTTCAATTTATCTTTGTATTCTTCTAATTAGGCGATACTTTGGATTCTCGTTTGTTCTTTCATAAACCCTAGCACTTTTATTCAGAAATCTAGACTTATTATTATCATGTTTTTATCAGAAACCACGATGATGAACGGTTCGGTTATGAACTAATCGTTGTCATGGGATTCTAACGGATTTATTTATGGATTTTAGTAGTTAATTGTTTTAAAGATGTGTGTGTGATGGCTAATTGATATCCTAGTTTGGTTGTGCTTATTCTTCTTGGATGCGTAGCTAACATCTAAGTTGTTTGTTAATCTCTATTGAATGCGAAAGTGGATATAGAGGTTTAGAACTTGCCATGCTAGCATAGGTTTATGTATGTTTGTCATGCATGATTCGTAGGTAATTTTAACCATCTTACCTGCCCTATGTAATCTGAATGGATAACTTGCTCGTTAAACCGTTATGTTTTCAAATCTTATAGACATATAGGGTCTAAGCATAATTGGTGTATGCCCAACTTCTATCTCTTTTGTGGATGTTTGAGTGGTTTGGTATACGTATACTGAAAGGTAGCGTGTACTGATTTCGTGTTATCCGATTAGTTGTCACAACCGTCACATGCATTGATTAAAGACAAGAGACTCTAGATGAAGTATATAATGAAGTTAGGATCCCATGTTTTATTCTCATAAGTAATTCAACAGCAATCTTTAGTTTAATATAGTCTTGGTAAGTTGTTTAGATAATTTAGTTAATCAAAACACAAACTTTGATACTTGTCTTAGCATTGAACAATAGCCATACATTGTTGCATTAGTGCATAACTATAGTAACCAAAGCAGTCTCTGTGGGAACGAACTCTACTTTCATATATTACTTGTTGACCGCGTACGCTTGCGTGATTTTGTGCGAACAGTTACTGCAATGCAAGAAGAACTGAATGAATTTGAAAGAAATGAAGTCTGGAAACTGGTACCAAGACCAAAGAATAGATCAATTGTTGGTACAAAGTGGATTTTCAAGAACAAGACTGATTCTGATGGAGTAATAATCAGAAACAAAGCTAGACTAGTTGCAAAGGGGTATTCTCAACAAGAGGGAATTGACTATGATGAAACTTTTGCTCCTGTTGCAAGACTAGAAGCCATCAGGATATTTCTTGCTTATGCAGCTCATAAGAAATTCAAGGTTTTCCAGATGGATGTTAAAAGTGCTTTCTTAAATGGAGAACTGGAGGAAGAAGTCTATGTTGAGCAACCTCCTGGTTTCATTGATCCTAAATATCTAGATCATGTCTACATATTGGATAAAGCACTTTATGGACTAAAGCAAGCTCCAAGAGCATGGTATGAAACTTTAGCTCTATTCTTACTGGAAAGTGGATTCAAAAGAGGTGCTATTGATAAAACTCTATTTTATTTGAATCATGGTAAGGACTTGTTGTTAGTTCAGATTTATGTTGATGATATCATTTTTGGGTCAACAAACAATAAGCTTTGTGAAAAGTTTTCCAAGCTTATGCAGTCAAGATATCAAATGAGCATGATGGAAGAAATGAGTTACTTTCTTGGTCTTCAAGTTAAACAGACTGATGAAGGGATTTTTATAAATCAGTCTAAATATACAAGGAATTTATTGACAAGGTTTAACATGCAAGATAGTTCTCCTGCTACAACTCCCATAGCTACAGCTACCAAACTTGATCCTGATCAAGGTGCTGAGGTAGATGTAACTCACTACAGAGGAATGATTGGCTCTTTATTGTATCTCACTGCAAGTAGACCAGATATCATGTTTGCAACCTGTCTGTGTGCAAGATTTCAAGCAAAACCTAGAGAACCCCGTCTGATTGCAGTCAAAAGAATTTTCAGATATCTCAAAGGCACTTCTTCACTTGGCCTTTGGTATTCAAGGGAATCAGATTTTGGGTTGTGTGGTTATTCAGATGCTAATTTTGCAGGATGCAAAATAGACAGGAAAAGTACTTCAGGAAGTTGTCAGTTTTTGGGTGGAAGACTAGTTTCATGGTTCAGTAAAAAGCAAAAATCCATTTCCACTTCAACTTCAGAAGCTGAGTACATTGCTGCAGGAAGTTGTTGTGCTCAGATAATGTGGATGAGAAATCAGTTGTTAGATTATGGCCTGTCATACTCAAAAATCCCTATTTATTGTGATAACCAAAGTGCTATTGCAATGACAGGAAATCCAGTTCAACATTCTCTTACTAAACACATCAGTATTCGATATCACTTCATAAGAGAACAAGTTCTGGAAGGAACAATTGAACTTCACTTTGTTCCTACTGATCAACAACTAGCTGATATATTCACCAAGCCACTACCTGAAGCTACTTTCAATAAATTGGTGAATGAACATGGAATGATGAACTTTGAGAATTTCTGAGGAAAACTACAAAGAGGAAATCCTGATAACTGTCAAATCCTGATGGTTATTCAGAAAGGTATGTATTTTTGATCTATTCCTGATAGGACTCAATCCTGACAGGAAGTCAACTGGTCCATCCTGATGCTCAGTTATTGAAGCTGGTATGAAAACCAGAGGTTCTATGCTAATTTGTCATCAACACTTCTGGTAAACTCTGGAAATAAGATTTTTACTTAGTCTTTGATTAAGTTTTCAGTCTTAATTCTCAATTTCAATTATATTTCTATCAGAGTTTACTATTCGTCATTTTATATGTCAATACCAGTGTTACTAACAAATTTTGTAGGCAAGTACAGAAAGAAAAACAGTTGAGAAAATAGACAAATTTCATTAATTCTTGAAGATTCATTACAAATGAAAATGGAAATTACATATTTTTTCCTAGTCTATTGTTCTACTCAGGAACACGTGCCCTGCAAATTAGCATGAATGCTCCTGAGCAGCTTCACAGTCCATCAGGATTGGAAGATCTCTTGTTCCATCCTTAAAGGACGAGAAGAGGAGCTGATTCACTTGAAGGCGGATCGTCATCGTGTCCACCGGGACTCTTCCGTGCCTCCAGCTTGCATGACATACAAGCATCATGGATTCTCTTCCTTCTTCTCTCAAGCTCTTGGATGAGCTCCTCATCCTCTTCATCATCCTCATCATCTTCATCCTCTTCATTGACAAAGATGAGATTTTCAAGAGGGTTCCAATCAGGATTTGCCTGATGGAAGTTATGAAGAAGTACTTCAACCATTGCGTTAACAAAGGCTTCATGTTCCTGAGGGTCAGGAACTGGTTGAGGCTCTTCATCTTCTGCGATCTCAGCCAGTGCATCGAACATCTCTTGCCAGATTTCATCGAGATTTTCGACTTCTTCGTCTGGTAAGTTGTTTTGTTGTTGGTTGGAAGCCATTGAAAAACAAAGGAGGTGAAAGGTTTTCGTAAGTTTTTCTACAGAGAGGGTTTGTGTTTTAATAGATAGATGATGTTATGTTTAACAGTTCTATTTTATAGAGAATGTGTGTTAAGGATGCAGGTCATTTTCTCAATATCGAGGCGACTGTTCAGTTTCTCATTATTACTTTGCCTCGTTAATTGGTAAGAATGGTTACATGGGTATTATGATATTTTTTTTGTAATCATTTTTTTTAAAACAAAAACAGCACTTATCAGGATTATCAAAATAAATTTTGTTTTCTTAAATAAAATTTTATTTTACTTCATATTAATTTTTTTTTTCAATCCTGATAAGGCAATTGGTTTCATAGGAAATGCTTTTATTCCTGATGAGGTTAGGTTTTTCTTACATAGGAAAATGCCTACTCGTTATGGTTTAATTTCTAATGCTATGGGACAAGGTCAATCACACCTTGTTCCTAACCCAAGTTTTCATCCTAAACAGTCTAAACAGTCAACTGCCACCTCTAATGTCTCTCAAAAGACTTTAGTTGAAAAATCAAAGAAGTCAGCTAAAACTGATGTGTCAGGAAGGCAATCAGGTTCAAAGGATTTTTCCTCTACACCACTCACTAAAAAGAAGTTACAAGGGGGTGTACAAGGGGTCCTGGTGAAGAAAGCTGCAAAGGGAGGTGAGGTTGTTTCTGTTAAAAGAAAGTTAGTGCTCAGGGATGAGACTGACTCAGAGGATGATTTACCTATATCCTCTATAATGAATGTGAATAAGGAAGTTGCTGATACTGTTACTGCAGCTGTGGTTCCATTGTCTACACCATAGAAGAAAAGGAAGTTATCAAAAAGCAGGTATCATATTCCTTTAGAAAAGAAGCAGGATACTGATGTACATGACACTTCTATTCTGAATGAGCAATCAGTTTCTACTGCTCAAGCAAATCCTGATGTTAGTATTCCTGATGCTGCACCAAGTCAAGTGGTTAATATTTCAGACTCTCCAGCACAAGACTCTCCAACAAAAAGACATGTTGATATTTCATAAAAGACATGTTGATATTTCATGGGAGAAGTATGGTGCTGCTGCTTCCAAACTTGGGATAAAACATCCAATAGAAAAGCTAAGGAAGGCAGAAGAGTTAGTCTATCAGAGGCAGAAGAAACTGAAAGGATCAAGCCCACAAGAACCTGAACCTCAAAGTGGTTCAACAGCTCTTTTTGATGATCCAGCCACACAAGAACCACTCAATCAAAGTTTGAGTGAAGGCTTAGCTAGTGGAATGGTCCCACAAGAACCATTTTCTCAAAGGGAGAATGAAGACATCAACATTCCAGCTACACAAGAACCAACTTCTCAAAGTGAAGATGCAGGCCAAGCTACAGTTTCTGAGAAATTTCCTAACACAGCTCAAGGGATTTCTGGTGCAGATGAAGTTCAAAGATTGGTCGAGGACACTGTCAATGAGGGAAGCACACAAGAACCTTTGACTCAAAGTGTTTAAGCAGCTTCTGAACCTCAAGCTCCACAAGAACCATTGGTAGCAAATACTGATGAAAGCATATCAAATCCTGACGGTGTTCATCCTGACGCTAGTGGTGCTCCTGATGCTGAGCCTATCCTGATACAACCACTTCGTTCAAGACCAATGGATCATCCTATCACAGATTCACATGATAAAATGAAAGGTATAGTTATTCCTGATCCTGATGTTACTCATAGTACTGATGATGATGACTCTGATGATAATGATGAAGATGAGAATCGAAAAGAGAAGGAACAGCTTGCTACAGCACTCAAAGTTAGTCTTGGAACTAATTTTGGTTCATCAAGTACATATATGGTTGGCAAAGCTTCCACTGGGAAAGATCAGAGACAAGATTTTTCTATTCCTTCCTTTAATCCTGCTGAGGCACTTAGACAGAATGAATGGAACAATTCATGGCACAGATCTGCTGAATCTGTAAGTTATTCTTCTGCTTTGGAACATGCCTATGATGCAGTGAAATCTATAGAGAATCAAGACTTGAAGAATCATCTGAAGGCTACAACTCTGTTATCCAAAAGCCTAAAAAGTGAGATTGATTCTATCAAGAACTCAACTGAGTTGGTGAGGAATGATATTTCTCAAAGTTTTACAAAGGTGCCTACTGCTTTTCAGCTAAGGGTAGTAGAATCCCAAGTGAAATCTGTTATTTCTGAACAAACCTCCATCAACAGAAGGATTGATTCTCTGGATACTAAGGTAACTGACATTCAAGCCTCTCTTTCCTTAATTTTGAATTTATTGTCAAATCCTGATGTCAAAAAGGGGAGAAGGTTAGTCGGACAAAATGCACACCTGATCTAGTATTAAGGAATAATGATGATGATACTGGAGATGATGGTAGTGACAAAGTGATACAAGGAGAAACCTCTGATGCTATTGTTATGAAGTCTACAATTCAAACTTCTCAAAGTCAAACAACGCAGTCAACTCATGTTTCTGATTCTGGAGTTAAGACAGTAAGAACGTTGGTGCAATCTCAGATCCTGACGGAAGAACAAATCCTGACACCTGGTCATGGACATACTCTTGCTACAATTCCTGAAGGTGATGAAGATATTTTTATTGATAATCCTGAAGATGCATCAAATTTATTCCAGAAGTTTACTACAAAGAATGGCAGAATTGTTACTCTATATCACACTGATAAAAGAGTTCAACAATTATTTGCAAGAAAATCACTCTCTACAGTAAGTGAAGAATATCCTGATCTCTCACATGAAGAATTCTTAAGACAACAGAGAGAAATGATGGAAAGCTTTAATAACCCTGCTCCTGCTAGAGGTAGAGGAGGCAGAGGTAGGAGAGGAGCTAGAAGAAGTAGAAGAGGTTCTTCAACTCAAACAATACCTAGACAGACAAGGTCTAGAGGGTTAAGAATTGAAGAAATTCCTGAACCTATTCAAACTCTAGTAGTTCCTGACAGATCTACTTTTGGTGATGATGGAAATATCGAAGAAGAACCTGAATTGAGAAGAAAATCAAGAAAATCAACTCTCTGCAATACAAATCAAATTGAAGAATCTAATCCTGATGTTGTTCCTGATAATATTCAAGATCCTCATGATTCTGAAATTCTGCAAGAGATTGATTTGATAATCTTATCTACTGTGGTTGATTCTCACAACAAAGAAGTAGATGAAGAAGAAGAAGCCAAAAGAAGAGAAATTACAAGATCAACAAATAGAGATTTCAATCTCTATGTACAAAGGCTTAAACTCTCAAACAGAAGAGTGTGGAGGAACCCAAGCAGACAAGAATCTTTACTGGAAAGAAGCTATGCCTTTGAAAAGGAAAAGGATAAGAAGTGGAAACATTTTAGTACACTGAGGTGTGATACACTTATCAATTTTCAGTCTGGAGGAATTATTACAAGCGCTTCAAGTGTTGTTGATTTATCTGAGATGGTTAGATCAAAAGCACTCTGGTTAATGATGTTTTCAAATCTGAAGCAATTGACAAGTAATTCAAGAGGAGGTATTGGACACAGGGATGCTGAATATCTGAATATGTCATATGTTGATCCATACTCCTTGACTAAAATTGGAGGTACTTTAACTTCTGAAAACCTGAACAATTTACTAGCTGTTGATATAGTTATAGATTGTCATGATGGTTTTGACAAGAAAGAAAAGCTTATGTACTTCATGAAAGATGGTAATGTGAAGATTCTATCTATTCAAGATCTGCTGATGAAAACTACACAGGAACTGAAATATGTTCATTATCTTTTGAGATCAAAGAATCAAATGTGCAAAGAATGGAGTGACATGATTTTGTCAACAATAAGAAGAAGACTGGATGGAAACAGTAATTTCAATGGTAATTATACTCCCATGTACTTAAATCAAAGATGTCAGGATGTGGAAATGCAAAGGGGTACTGCTGTTAAAGAAGTAACTTTTGGCATGACTCAACTTACTCTCAATCCTGATGGGAAGGAAATTGATTATCTTTTGCTTGAAGAGCATAGTCTTCAGAAAAGCTCCATATTGAATCTCAGAGCAGCTATCTACCAGATTAATGAGGAAGATGAAGAACTCAGAAATCTTAAGGAAAGACTGATTCAAATTCTTGAAGAAAAAGAAGAAAATTTGTTATCCAACTTCTTGAAGATGAATCTGTTCTATCAAAGAGTTTAAACAGATAAGTTGTTGCAGATACTTGTACATTTTGTATATATGTTTTTGACATCATTGAATCTTAGGAATCTATACTTTATTTCACAAAGTATGAGATTGGGGGAGATTGTTAGATCAGAATTCAATGATCGTCAGGAGCTAGACTCAACTGATTAGGATAGCTGACGTCATCAGGATTGCATGGTCGTCAGGATCAGAGTACATATCAGGACTGGGATCAGGTTTGATCATCAGGACTGGAAGCTGATCAGGATTCCTACTTCGAGTTATATTTGGAGTCTAGTTAAACATGGAAGTTTATTCTGTCGGTTCCTGGTTTGTAGAATGTAGCTATCAATTATGGATAGGTTTCAATCTTTGTAATTGATTAGGACTTATCATTGATAGAGAAGCTGTGTAGTATATAAACACAGTTTAGGTTTCGATTTATGACGTGAACATAATCGATCATACACTCGAGTATTTGTGTAACTTAGAAGCTCTCAAGAACATAGAATTTCTTGATAGAGTTTTTGTAAGCTAGCAGCTCTCAAGAACATCAGAATTTCTTGAGAGAGTTTGTAATAGTTTTATATCAGATTTAATAAAGTTGTTATCTTTCTTTCATATTTGTGATATATACATTAAGAAGTCGATTATCTTATACTATTGTATTCAACCCCCCTTCTACAATAGATTATTACTGGGCAACACAGATGTCAAAGAACTTAGAGATGGTTTCATGAATCAAGTGCATGCCCTACAACAAGGACAAGAAGCTTTAAATGAAGACGTTCTGGTTATCTAGGATGGTTAGGCTAGGGTCAAGGATGCTATGAATACACTGTTAAGAGTGGAGTCTCGTCTCAACAAAAGATTGGATAAAATCGAGCAGACTACCAACTCAAGACTGATTGAAATTGACCAGAAGCTAGCTTCTATACAGGAAATGAACAAGGACATTGCTCTATTCATGGAGAACCAGAGTGACGGAGTAGAGTCGATCTAGAATATGTTGAGAAACCAACAACTTGGTCCTTCAACAACCCATTATGCTGAGGATAACTTCGTGGAGGATTCCTCTACTAAGGGGGATAAAGATGGATGGTGGAAATGGGAAAATATTGAGAAGATCATAACCACTATTCCAGTGAGACAATACTGGATTAAAGACATGATAAAGAAAGATGTTGAAGAGGGATTTGAATTCATGCACGAGCAACAACCACAGGAAGAACATGAACCATATTATCCAGAGCCAATTGAACATCCTATCTTGGATGATGATATGGAAGAAGCAAATTCTCTTACAACAGAACAAGAAGCTGCCTTGGAGAGATGAAAGCTGAGAAACCAGAAAGAGATGCCAGGCAGGCTGAGAAGGAAACTCACCAAGCAGTTCTGAGAAGTGAAAAGCTGAAGAGATTCAAGATGTATAATGAAGCAAGGAAGAAGAAATTGATTAATTTGGCACAGAAACAAGGAAAAGATTGGGAGGTAGCTTACAACACTTTTTGCGGAGTTGAAGACGGTTTAGAAGTCAACGACAATGCTGAGGTGGAAGTTATCATTCAAGATATAAGGAGTGCAAATCAAGAAAATGATACTTACTTCACTGCATTGAGAAATTCTCTTATCTTTCTAAAAGATGGGGTTAAAGCAAATGGTGCCTGGAACATTCTGATCAATTTCATTAGGAAAGGTACATTTGTAATTTCTACTAAGTTTTTTGAACTGAGAACGTATATAGAACTGCAGGTGTTACTCATCAAGATCCAAAGAACCACAAAGCTGAATGAACTGCTCCGTGAGCATGTTAAGGAAATCTTGATGAAGGTCAGTCCAGAGATTACTGAAAACCCTCCTATGGTTAGATTCATGACGAATGACTTGTTCAGAATCTGTAATCTGACGGAGGACAAACTAAGATATTATCCAAATAATTATCTGATATCAGTTGAGAAGTATCTTAGATCCACTGGATTCACATCAACGGAGAAGGACAAAGCAGCAGACACTCTAAGAAGATATCTAATGGAGAATGTTCCCTACTATAGGAAGAGAGTGGAGAAAGGATTGGAAGTGCATACCAGATTGCCAAACATGCCAAAGCTAAACAAGAAAGATGTTAACATTGCATGGTTGTGGGTTGGAGTGGAACAAGAGGTTGAATACATTGGAAGACACATCAAAGGAGCAATCCTTAAACCTGGAGAACCACTGCACTATCCTTCTGTGATTGATTATCAAGCTGCTAACTCCAATCCAGTAATTGAAGAAGGTGAGATTGAGATGGACTGAAGACTTGAAGCAGAGAACAAAAGAACTATCAACTCAGGCTAGAGGAGCAACTTCATTGTATAAAGTTTTAATGTTTTTTGAATTTTGAAATCTGGAAATGTATACATCTCATCCAGAATGCATTTAATATTATTAAGCTGTCTTACTTTAATTAATTTCATGTTTCCTTAGTTAGTTGAGTTATCCTCGAGGTATTTGCTTGTCGAACTCTAACAATCAAATAGGGGGAGATGTAAAGCATAATGTAACATAAGATATAACAGAGATAACTACAACTCAACAAAGGACAAGACATACAATAATATTAACAGAAGCACAGGAATCCAGAATCAAAGAAGAAAAGGTAAACTCAAAAAATCAAGATATGGTATGTATTATTGAAGTCCGTAAACAGGTCACTGAAAGAAGTTCATGAAAATGTTCAAGCCTCAGTGACAAATAAAGAAACAAGACTTTCAAGACTACAGAAGTATGTGAATGATTTAGGGTTAGTACCACAGGGTTCCAGTGATTTATTTGAAGCAACCAGATCGACAAAAGACTTATCAGCAACATTGAATTGAAGACATAGAAGAATTGATCAAGTGTTATTCATCTGTGAACCAGACCAGTTGCACCAGTTGACAGCACTTAAAAGATCAAGTTATTTTATCGTCTCAGAAGAAATTGATTTAGTCTAAAACTAAACACCCTGAAACTCAACAGGATTTTTAAAAGATCAAGGACAAAAGAAATGGTTCGATGTTTTTTCTTAAAAGAAAACCATCGAATG
Organism: Heracleum sosnowskyi; assembly: GCA_030848705.1. Classification (NCBI taxonomy): domain Eukaryota; kingdom Viridiplantae; phylum Streptophyta; class Magnoliopsida; order Apiales; family Apiaceae; genus Heracleum; species Heracleum sosnowskyi. The sequence continues at coordinate 21,547,952 of CM061237.1, forward strand.
AGATAAAGGAAATCTATTAGAAAACCATTATTAGTTAATTTGTCATTCGATAGTTTTATTTAAAAAACTATCAAATGGAAAATTAATTTAATACATTCGATAGTTTTCAAATTGAGGAGCAGGTGAAAAGTGTGTTTGTTTGTCAGGTTGATGAAAATTGGACGACCAGGATTATTCAAATAGTTTTGGTTCGATAGTTTTTCAAATGAAGACTACAAATAGAGAATGAAGACAGTGTTCTTCTTCAGTTGGTTGGCAGAAGTAATCGTATTTACTCAGAAGAATTAAGTGCTCAAGAAAAATTACTGGAGAAAATTTATAGTGCCTTAATTTAGAAAGGTTGCATTGATTACGTTAACCTGAACTCATTGAAGCTAATCTACGGATTAGATTTGTAGCACCCCTCGCGGATTATATTTATAAAACGATATATTCCCCGACTCTTGTTTTGATTTGGTGCATTTGATTTCGTAGTTGAACTGAATGATTTATCCGCGAACGAAATTAAATAATTTGTGAGTATCGTATTCAACCCCCCCCCCCCTTTTACGATACTTTGGACCTAACAAACATTTCTTTGACAACACTGCCTCTTTGCATTTCTACTTCTTGATCTCTCAGATTTAAGTACATGGGAGTATAATTGCCATCATAGTTCCTTCCTTCATCAAATCTTTGTCTAATGGTTGATAGAATCACACCAGACCATTCCTTGCACACCTTGTTCTTGTTTTTGAGCAGATGATAGAGTATATATTTATATATATTTTATAGGATTTTATTCTCATATTTATAGTGTTTTATTAATAATTGGTTATTATTAATTAGAGTTTAATGTTTTATGATAGGAAATAAAGGATTCCAAAACTTGGAAGAAATTGGAGTTATTTGGACATAAAATACAAGGAAATTCGGATTTATTGGTCTACACGTGCATACATTACTGTCACTACACCAAAAACGGCCTTTTCCTACCACGAAAATGGTAGGTTTTGGGGGTAAATCGGTAGGAATTGGTGTCAATTCCTACCATTCGACATGGTAGGAATTGCTCAGGTCGGAATTGGTGATGGTAGGAATTGGTGGTCTGTTTCTTAAACGGCCCCACGTGCCAAATGGCTGCCCATGTGGCGAGCCACATCAACAGCCACATCGACGGCCACATAGCGGTGGACCCCGACACGTCACTTGCCACGAGGTTGACATGTCATGCCATGTGTCACGTGTGGGGGTCACTGCCACGTCATTTTGTGGGGTCACATTTGACCCCGGTCAAGGACTATTTCCTACCAACTAAATCCTACCAACGCATTTCCTACCAACTCAACGGGCACCAAATTGGTAGGTTTTATAACAGAAGCACATAAAAATAGCTATTTCCTACCAAGCAATTCCTACCACCTTCAGTATTTTCTACTAGTTAAAACCTACCGCATTCATCAATTCTGGAAAATGTTATGAATACGGTAGGAAATGCTATGAAGACGGTAGGAAATGTTATGAAGACAGTAGGAAATGCTTTGAAGGTGGTAGGAATTACTAGACAATTGTTTCAAAAATAAAAAATAAAGCTTTCATTACTTCCCCTATCTAACAAATTGCTCAAATCATTATAAAAAAAATAGATCGATATCTAATTCACAAGTATACAACCATAACAAATAATCAAACATTCATTGCATATAAAAATTCAAACATTCCTTACACATAAATCATAATATTCGGAGTTGTTCTTATGCACCAAAACTACAAATCAAAAATTATTTACAAGGCTTAATTAATTATCTTCAAAATCTTCATCTTTTTCGTTTGGATCTTCATGTTATTTTCTTCACAATCATTTTCTCTATTTCCACATCATTGTCTTTGGATCTTCATCAAGTACCTAAAATTTACAGTAAAAAGCAAGAATTAGTATTAAGAATTATTAGCTAATTAAATAACAAAATAAGCATGAAGATAAAATTACTTAAATAAGCAAAAAGAAGAAGAACAAAGTGAATGATATGTGAAATTGATTTGAAGAAGATAAAGATATAGAGAAGAAGATGAAGAGAGGGAAGAAAATTGAAGTGAAATGAGAAAAAAAAATGATTGTATTATAAGTAATAAGAAGAGGAAAATATTTTTGAATTTTTCGTTGGGGCGCAATTTTTAAATTTTTCGTAAAATTGTAGCTTATTTCCTACCGATAATGGTAGGTTATGATTCTCAGCGAAATTTTTGAATTTTAGGTTTGGGCGCAATTTTTGAATTTGAAGTTTTAGGCACAATTTTTGAATTTTTCGTAAAATTATAGCTTATTTCCTACCGATAATGGTAGGTTATGATTCTCAGCGAAAATTTTGAATTTTTGGTTTGGGCGCAATTTTTGAATTTTTAGTTTTAGGCACAATTTTTGATTTTTTTGGGAAATTGTAGCTTATTTCCTACCGATAATGGTAGGTTATGATTCTCAGCAAAAATTTTAAATTTTTGGTTTGGGCGCAATTTTTGAATTTTTAGTTTTAGGCGCAATTTTTGAATTTTTCGTGAAATTGTAGCTTATTTCCTACCGATAATGGTAGGATATAGGTTTTGGCACAATTTTTTTTTTAAAAATAAACATAATTATTTTTTAAAATAATATTTTCGACGATCTAAACGTAATGATAATTTAGATCTATTAATTTATTTCAGTGGGTAAATGAGTTTTTACCCTAATTGTTTTTCTTTTATTATTTTAATTATATTCTTTTTTAGTTGTGCGCGGTAATTTCAAGTTTTTGGTAAAATTTTGGCGGAAATTGCCAAAAAAATTGGGTTGTGTGGATTTAAACAACTGCCATATCTAAGAATAACCAAGTGCATAACCACTGCACCAACATCGTTTTTTGTACTAAATATGCAATTTACTCATATATCATATTTTAGTTCAAGTTTTGTAAATTATAAGTTTAATAGATAGATTAATTATAAAAATATAGGAGCTTAAATTAAAAAATTCTAAAATTTTACATACATCTAAGAAATCAAAATATTTAATCATCCGTAAGGTTAGATCGTTGAAAAAAAAATAAAAAAAATCAAAAAGTGTAACCCTAAACAACCCCTAAAAAGGGAAATTCAATTTTTTCGTAAAATTTTAAGCGATTAAAATTTTGGATTGCACGGATTCAAACTCATGCCCTCTCCAATAATAACCAAGTGAACAACCACTGCGTCAAACAAGCTTTTTATACTAAATCAGCAAATAATTGATATATGATATTCCAATTCAAGTTTTGTAAAGTACAAGTTTAATAAATAGATTTATTTTAAAAATATAAGAGTTTAAATTAAAAAAATTCAATATTTTGTATAAAACTAAGAAATCAACATATTTAATCATCCGTAAGGTTGGATCGTTGAAAAAAAAAATAGAAATCAAAAAGTGTAATCCTAGACAACCCCTAAAACATGAGTATAAACTCTAACTCAATTTTCTAACACTCTTTCATTTTCTAAAAGACTTTAACTTTTTGTAATTCCTTTTTGTCTAAATTTTTTTCCTTACATTCATCAAACTACAAAACGACGTTTCATATAAAAAAATTTAATTTATCCATACGTCTTTATATTTTTAAATTTTTTTCGATATAATTAGGTTTTAACGAATAACATAAGTACCTAAATATGTAAGTTTAATTCAACTAATTTTTATCCTCCACTACTAAAATGAGTAAATCTTTATGTCCCTGGAGTTTGATTAACAAAAAATATGATAACCGATCAACAAAAAATATAATATAAACACATTCTCCATTAATTTTATTTTGTATTATTTTATTAATCGATTAAAACCTACCATGTTTTGATGTGTGCCAAAAATTTGGGTTGGTACGTAATCGAACTGTGACGCCCCCAAATCCGGGGTCAGGATTTGGTGCCACTATCGCTCTGAATAAAACATAATTATACAGGCGACCCCTCAACAAAGGATCGATCACAGGTTATGGTATGAAACAAGAATCTAAAATATCAAAGTTTATTACAACATCTAATTCAGTTTTATTACAAACCATAAGCCACCATCTAACCATTGGTGAGAACTAACATGAACTCTATCTTCCTGGCAACATAGAACCTAAAATCTCGAATCAGGCCTTCTCACGGTCCTCTTAGCGGATACTCGAAAATTGCATACTCCGTTCCTAACTGAAAGGTTAGGGAATAATAAAACAAGAGTGAGCCAAAAATTGCTCAGCAAGTATAATCAACAACGTATGTAAATATCAACTAGAAATCCATTAGTAATCAAATGGAAATCAATTGGTAATCAAAAGGTAATCAAATGGTATCATATGGTAACAAATTTCAAGATATACATTTCTGTTCAAAGAATAAGATTAAGCAATTGAATTGGAACTTCCGGTAAGACGGTACGAACTATACGGGTGATCAGCCACGTAAAGCTCCAGACCATGTTTTCACAAGGTCCTAACATTCAGGATCCATAGGCACACATTGGCCTTAAAATAAATAAGTAACCACGACCGCCGCCTCGGTCATTACTATGTTCCATTCATAAGTAATTCAACAAAGGGATTAAATGAATAAGAAGCTTTCCAACATTTCCAACATTCATTCCAGGGTATAAGCTAATTCAAGACTTTGTTGCAAGGGTTTAAAAGTTCAACAATTGAAAGGCATGGAAAATAAGTGAGCAAAGGACTAAGTATGCTTTGGGTATTCAAAAGTTAATAGAGGTCAACAAAGTATAAGTCAAGATAAAGGTGCTATTAAGCATGGTAAATAAGTCAACAAGGAAATAAGTACGTATCAGGGGTTTAAAGGTTAACAAGAAAGTTCAGGGGATAGTTCAAGATAAAGGTATCATATGAACATGGTAATGGCATTATACGAGTTACATGAAGATAAGGGATCAAATGTAGAGTTTGTAAATAAAGAGCAAGGTGTAAGGGTACAATGGTATAACAAACGATTGCATCATAATGGTAAAGGACAAGTAAAGGTTATACGTATACTTGCAATATAATCAAGAGGTATCATTTGCATCATAATTTAAGAAAACTACCACTTGAACAATAAGTGGAGGGAATAGACACTTGCCTCAAAAGCCGATAAACTAACTCAATAACTTGTACACCACTCCGACTTTACGTACACGGGCTCCTTTCCTGGCCTCCTACTTGTACCTATATAAAGGTATAATATCGTCTTAGTCTTTATAACTTAGTACATCAGCTTTGTTTACGTATCTCTAAGTACTTCTTCCCCATCGTCATACAATCACATGTACTTATATATATATACAATCAAGAAGCACATAGTGTCTTCACAACTGTAATTAACACTTAGACATGTAGTCACTTAACACATATTTGCTTAATGACATCAACAATTCTAATCAAAATGACCATATAAACTTTCAACACATTCAACCTTTACGACATAACCGACCTTTAATCATTTAACACGTACCATATGACGTCACATGACTTTCCTCAACATATTGATGAAAGGCCTCAAGATAAAGACTTCTAACATTTCTATCTAGTTCCTTTTGACCATAAATAACACTCGATCACATAAAGCCACTTATACTCACAACATGTTTAGTTAACCAATACATAACAACTTACGCCCAATTTATAGTTGACTAACCAAGTCTAGATTCAAGTTACTATAACAATGCTAATTCTAATTAAAGACAACCATATTGTTCAACACATATGTAATTATTCAAATTACATCATAGCGACATCTTATACCAATTAAAATACAATTAAGCAACTAACACATAATTGTTCTCAGATTCGACACAAAGTTCTAGTTAGTACGATCACGGAAAAGAATACCTTTAATAATTAGTTACTCTACCCTTAATATAAAGACTTATATAACTCTTAAAATCTATATACTTAACCTCCATACGAGTTTAAAGTCCACTCTAGCGGGTTAGACTAATAAAATATCAAAACAGAATTTTTTATAAAACTGCGTTACCAACACACAAACATTTTTTAATAAATCAAAAATTCATGATATCCGTTTGAAATTTTTGTGAGACCTTCGTAAACCTAATGACTTGCTACAGAAAAAGCTTCAACTTGAAATTCAAAGATTAAGCAATTAAATCGTAGCTTAGAAAATCAGAAACCGTAACAGTTTTATACTCTGCGCGTACACTACCAAAATAATCATAATAAATAGCTCAAAAATCGGATTGCTTCCAAATTTTCGCGTGCTTACACTATATTCTGAGGAGCTCATGAATATCAGAGAATTGCAACCCAGGGGTGACCTTGAGCTGCTCGAAACAGAGCTCCAACAGAGCAGTGCTGCTGCAGAAATTTGAGCGACTATGGACTTATGTAATTACAACTCACACAATCACACACTACTCACACATTACTCATGTTGGGTATAATTACTAACTACACAGCAACAATAGGGCAGTTATATATATTTCGAATTAACAAGAACAGGCAAATAACCAATAAACAAAACAAACACAAAGGTCGAAATAAAAGTATAATCAGAGACTGTAAATAATAAGATAAGAAAGAACACTTATCTCTCAGAAGCTTTAGCAAATACTGATAGATAAATAAAACAGCTGAGTCGCCAAGCCTTCGAGAAGTCTTGACTGTTCTTGAAGAGATTATTGCCCCACTTACGCTGTGTTGGGTTGCAGCAATATCACTCCCAGGATAAAACAGCACAGATCAATCCACTCACAGTAGTCGGAATGATCAACAGCGACCAGCACCTCACTTCGCCCAAGAACTATGTATTCTGTATGTGTTGAGAGAAAACAGAGAAGATGATAGTTGCTAGGGTTTTCAGAGTTACGTATATGTCTCCTTAGTCAAACGTTATGTTTTGTATCTCTATATAAAATACAAAATAAAACGTAAAACAGACCAAATATTGTAACTGAAGATATGACATTTAATACTAAATATTCTGATTTAATTACCATAACAGTAGTCATCAGGATTTAACAGCTCAGTCAGGATTTCCTGGTCCATCAGGATTTGATCATCATCAGTACTCCAAGCCATCAGGACTTGCTGTCCGTCAGGAGTGGCATCAGTACTTGATCGACCATCAGGATTTCGTCAGGACTGGACCATCATCAGGATTTAACTCCGTCAGGATCCAAATACTGACGCAGGCCATCAGGATCAGTAGTCATCAGGATTTCACTCCAAGTACTGACCAGGCCATCAGGATTTGATCCAAGAACTGGTCCATCAGGATTTAATATAAATCCTGACCCAGTTCATATAGCTGTTACAAATAAATACTGATACTGTTAAATTAAATCAATAAATAATATTAAATAAACAGGTAATAAAATTCCTCGCCCAGGTCGCCTCGCGTACGCGAGACGCCGAGACATTCGCCCAAATCGCCCTTCGACCCGAGTCGTGGCGTGGCGGGGCGAGGCGAGGCGGGCGGCGGCGGCGCGCGTGTGTGTGTGTGTGCGCGTGAGGCACATACTAACACCATGCACACCCACATGCCTTAGTAGTTGTACACTACTCTTGCACATGTTTCTATATAAACCCACCAACCTCTCATTACCAATTCTATGTGGGATACAAGTTATTTCAATATAACCAACCCACATAACCCATTTCAAGCAACCTATTTCAACTCAATTTATTTATGGATTACACTAAGAAAATGTCTTAGATCCAAACATGAAAGTTTAAGTCCTCATTACAAGGAACAACCTCCACTTGTTAGTTTCCAGAAATTCCATCAGAAACATATATAAAATATGTCTCAAACTTTCCATTTTCTAACAATCCCCCATAAATCCATACAGAAATGCATATCGGTCCTTATCATGACTTGTTTTTCAGAGTCGGTACCCTTCCGGGTTTGAACCCTCCTAAGTCCTCTACTTCGATGGCTACCGGATCTAGATGGAATGTTTCACCTTGAATCTTTATCCGTTTGGTGTAACCACACTCCATAGACGACGACAAATCAAAGGCTATGGTGCTGATCTACGGCTTTGAGACATTAATGGTCCTGTCTCGATCCTGTTCATCGAATGCTTCAAGGAATAACCCTTTCCTCTAATTGCGACCACACAATTACATTCGCTTAGCTGGGCATCTCCAGAGATGTACTGCGATCATCTCGTCAAATGACTTGACCCCATTCAGAGTTCAAATAACTCTTGCTATACTGGCAGTTACAGTACCTTTTAGGTTTACAGGGGATAGACTCAGATACGTGCGTATCAAGGTATATAGTAAAGGTACTACCAACTCACCCTCACAGCTTGTTATTACCACATTGAATACACTTCAAGGGATCTCCTCTCAGGTGTATTGGGTTCCCGCTGCTGATGAATCATGATGGGCTATCAGTCCCATCCCCAACCTAGACTTAAGGACTACTGCATGCTCAAGTCCTTTAGTCAAAGGATCAGCTATATTATCCTGAGTTCCAATGAACTCTACAGCAATAATCCTCTCAGACAATAGACCCCTTATAGACTTAAGTCTAACTTGGATGTGTCTCTTTGTTTTAGCATTATACTTTTCACTACTGATCTTGTCGATAGTTGTACGGCTATCACAATGAACAGCAATGGCTGGAAGCGGTCTTCTTACTACAGGTAACACTGACATAAGTCCATGCAACCATTCAGCCTCCGTCCCCGTGGCATCTAGTGCACACAACTCAGCCTCAAAGGTAGACCGAGTTATCAAAGTCTGTCTAGTAGACTTCCAGGATATTGCTCCACCTGCTAGGGTAAACAAATATCCAGTCACTCCATTGGTACCAGATTTCTTAGCTATCCAACTTGCATCACTATATCCCTCGAGTACTCCAGGGAATCTTCGATAATGCAAACCAAGGGAAATCGTTCCCTTAAGATATCTAAGAACTCTATCCAGTGCCTCCCAATGAGTCTTGTTCGAACAGCTTGTATATCTAGCTAACTTAGACACAGAATAAGAAATATCTGGTCTAGTCACATTAGCAAGATATTGCAAACTCCCAATAATCTGAGAATACCTTAACTGAGACACAGGTATACCTGAACTATTCTTGACTAGGGCAACTTTAGGATCGTACGGTGTACTAGCGATTCTACAATTTGAATAACCATACTTCTCAAGTATAGATTTCTCTATATAATGAGATTGTGACAATGTTATTCCATCAGTTGACTGTGTCAACTTGACCCCAAGAATCACACTAGCCTCACCCATATCCTTCATTTCAAAATGCCTTTTCAAGAAACTTTTTGTCTCGTTAATAATCTCAATATTGGTTCCAAACAATAAAATATCATCCACATATAGGCACACGATAATACATTCATTTCCTTTAACCATATAGTAGACACACTTGTCACTTTCATTAACTACAAATTCTGATTCTAAAACAGTATCATCAAACTTTTTATGCCAGTCTCTAGGAGCTTGTTTTAAGCCATATATAGACTTGATTAACTTACATACTTTTCTCTCGTTACCCGATGCAACAAATCCCTCAGGCTGATCCATATAAATCTCTTCTTCAAGATCACTATGAAGAAAAGCTGTCTTTACATCCATTTGATGGATGATAAGACCATGCACAGAAGCCAATGCTATAAGCATTCGGATTGTTGTCATCCTTGCAACAGGAGAGTATGTGTCAAAGTAATCAATGCCTTCCTTTTGCCTAAAACCCTTAGCTACCAACCTAGCCTTATACTTATCTATTGAGCCATCAGGATTCATCTTCCTTTTGAATATCCATTTACATCCTATAGTAGTACACCCAGGAGGTAGGTCAACCAACTCCCATGTTCCGTTAGAAACAATAGAGTCAATCTCACTCTTTACAGCACCTTTCCAGTGCCTTGACTCCGAAGAATCCATGGCCTGTCTGAAAGTTAAAGGTTCATCCTCGACATTGTAAGTGACAAAATCACTTCCAAAGTCCTTGACTACCTTTGCACGCTTACTCCTTCTAGGTTCATCTACTTCGTCAGGAGTAGAACTACTATCAGGATCTACCCCCACATTTGTCATCTTTTCCACATGATCAGGAATAGAACTCGATGTGTGAGTAGGATCATCATTAGAAATATCTTGAGGTATGCCAGTCTTCATAGGGAACACATCCTCAAAGAATGTTGCATCACGAAATTCAACTATAGTATTAGCCACTATCCCGTCTATGTCAGATTTTAATACTAAAAATCTCATAGCCGTAGTGGTTTCAATATAGCCCAGAAAGATGCAATCAACAGTTTTCGGACCTAGTTTCTTTCTCTTGTGTTCAGGGACAAGCACCTTTGCAAGGCACCCCCACACACGAAGATACTTTAAACTTGTCTTTCTACTTTTCCATAATTCATAAGGTGTCTTGTCCATATGTTTCAGAGGAACTCTATTCAGAATATGGCAAGCCGTATTCAAAGCTTCTCCCCACATGTACTTAGGCAACCCAGAATTAATAAGCATGCTGTTAATCATATCTTTAAAAGTTCTGTTCTTTCGTTCAGCCACCCCATTAGACTCAGGTGTGTATGGTGGAGTCACCTCATGAACTATACCATTGCTTGCGCAAAATTCATTAAACGAGGTACTACTATACTCACCACCTCTATCAGATCTCAAACGTTTAAGTACTTTACCAGTTTGTGTTTCAGCTTCAGTTTTGAACATAATGAATTTTTCTAGTGCTTCATCCTTATGTCTAAGTAAATAAACATAACAATATCTACTACAATCATCTATAAAGGTAATAAAATATCGTTTATTATCCTTAGTCAACATGCCACCAAATTCACATATGTCAGTGTGTACTAAATCCAATACTCCTGAATCCCTAACAACATTATGAAAGGGTTTCCTAGTTTGTTTAGCAGTCACACATACTTGACATTTAGATTTCTTTTCAATAGCATATTTTGGAATCAACTCTAAGTTCATCATATTCTTTAGAGCACCAAAATTTAAATGACCAAGTCTAGCATGCCATAAATCAGATGATTCAACACAATTAACAGAAGGTGCAACACTGTCATTAATAAAACTGCCCAAAACAGGTTCAACATTTATTAAAAATAAACCATCAGACAAATAACCTTTGCCAAAGAATGTACCAGTATGTGTAATAACTACTTTATTACATTTCAAAGAAAGTTCAAAACCATTTTTAACTAAACAACTTCCACTTATAATATTTCTACGAATATCAGGAACATGGTGCACTCTAGTGAGGGATAGAACACGCCCAGAAGTAAACTTCAGGTCCACGTTTCCTATTCCAAGAACTTGAGCAGCACTAGCATTCCCCATCGTCACTGTCACTCCATGACTCTGTTGATAAGATACAAATAAACTAATATCAGTACAAATATGTACATTAGCTCCAGTATCAATCAACCATTCATGTGACAGATAAGTGGAAAGAAGTACAGGGTTGTAGGTAACATACCCGTCATTGGTTCCAGAGGCAACAGCCTCACCAACAACCATGTTAACCTTAGGCCCATCAGTGGTTACAAGCACAGTATTAGCTTGTGCTACCACAACAGCTTTCTTTGCTTTCTTTGCAGGACAGTCCTTGCTCCAATGACCAACCTGTCCACAAGACCAACATGGTTTGTTTGTCTTTGGTTTCTTAGCCTTGTTCTTGTCATTTTTAGGTTTAGTGTTATCCTTCTTAGTGACAGCCTTTCTTTTCTGTCCAACAGTCACTACATTAACCTTTGAACCCCCATGTTCAGCAGGCATCACATGTCCCTGTTTGGACTTGTGTTGTTCCTGCACAGAGATGTCCAACATCAGGTTTGTCCAAGTGATCTCTCCTTTCTGTCTTTTCAGGGAGAGAGCAAACTCTTCCCAAGACTTAGGGAGCTTTTCAATCACTGCCATAACCTGAAACTTTTCAGGAAGGTCCATTCCGGACTCCTTCAAAGCATGCACCAACATCTCAAATTCATGTGCCTGCTCGGTCATGGACTTTGTATCCACCAGTTTAAAATCAAGAAGCCTAGCCACAAAATACTTTTCCAACCCTTGCGAGTCAGTATTGTGTGTCTGGTCCAGCTTCTCCCATAAAAGCTTAGCAGTGAAAGAGTCAGATGAATAAACATCAAATAGAGTGTTCGCCAAAGCTGCCAGTATAGCAGCCCTAGCCACCCCATCTTTTTCCTCCCACATAGCATAGGCCTTAACAGTTTCAGCCTTTTCCTGATCAATAACTGGTTTCTCATACTGCACCACCGGCCATAGACCCTTTACCGTAAGCCACAGTTTCATCTTTTTCTGCCAACGAGAAAAACCAACACCCCCACCGAATTTATCAGGCATTCCTGACAAATCAATAGGCTGTGGGAAACGGTACGTGGTCCAATCAATTGTGGGTACAGTAACACCAGAACCAGAAGCAATAGCAACATCAGGAGTTACAGTTCCGTTAACCATCTTGTTAATTAACAATATATAACACAGAAATAATAATCTCTTCAAGATTGTTGGGTATAATTACTAACTACACAGCAACAATAGGGCAGTTATATATATTTCGAATTAACAAGAACAGGCAAATAACCAATAAACGAAACAAACACAAAGGTCGAAATAAAAGTATAATCAGAGACTGTAAATAATAAGATAAGAAAGAACACTTATCTCTCAGAAGCTTTAGCAAATACTGATAGATAAATAAAACAGCTGAGTCGCCAAGCCTTCGAGAAGTCTTGACTGTTCTTGAAGAGATTATTGCCCCACTTACGCTGTGTTGGGTTGCAGCAATATCACTCTCAGGATAAAACAACACAGATCAATCCACTCACAGTAGTCGGAATGATCAACAGCGACCAGCACCTCACTTCGCCCAAGAACTATGTATTCTGTATGTGTTGAGAGAAAACAGAGAAGATGATAGTTGCTAGGGTTTTCAGAGTTACGTATCTGTCTCCTTAGTCAAACGTTATGTTTTGTATCTCTATATAAAATACAAAATAAAACGTAAAACAGACCAAATATTGTAACTGAAGATATGACATTTAATACTAAATATTCTGATTTAATTACCATAACAGTAGTCATCAGGATTTAACAGCTCAGTCAGGATTTCCTGGTCCATCAGGATTTGATCATCATCAGTACTCCAAGCCATCAGGACTTGCTGTCTGTCAGGAGTGGCATCAGTACTTGATCGACCATCAGGATTTCGTCAGGACTGGACCATCATCAGGATTTAACTCCGTCAGGATCCAAATACTGACGCAGGCCATCAGGATCAGTAGTCATCAGGATTTCACTCCAAGTACTGACCAGGCCATCAGGATTTGATCCAAGAACTGGTCCATCAGGATTTAATATAAATCCTGACCCAGTTCATATAGCTGTTACAAATAAATACTGATACTGTTAAATTAAATCAATAAATAATATTTAATAAACAGGTAATAAAATTCCTCGCCCAGGTCGCCTCGCGTACGCGAGACGCCGAGACATTCACCCAAATCGCCCTTCGACCCGAGTCGTGGCGTGGCGGGGCGAGGCGAGGCGGGCGGCGGCAGCGCGTGAGGCACATACTAACACCATGCATACCCACATGCCTTAGTAGTTGTACACTACTCTTGCACATGTTTCTATATAAACCCACCAACCTCTCATTACCAATTCTATGTGGGATACAAGTTATTTCAATATAACCAACCCACATAACCCATTTCAAGCAACCTATTTCAACTCAATTTATTTATGGATTACACTAAGAAAATGTCTTAGATCGAAACATGAAAGTTTAAGTCCTCATTACAAGGAACAACCTCCACTTGTTAGTTTCCAGAAATTCCATCAGAAACATATATAAAATATGTCTCAAACTTTCCATTTTCTAACAACTCACACATTACCTACACTCACCCACACACACGCACGCTGCACACACACTCTCACCTCTACACACACACCCGAGAGCACACACATGCACACAACACAATTTTCTACACCTTACTTCTCCCTAAATTTGACCATAACCTCTTTCCTTTAATCCCATCCACCTTAACTCCCACTCCAAAACCATAAACCATTTCACACACATCAACATCATCTCAAATAAAAATCAATTACAAAATTTCGAACTATACCATACTTCACTTTCACTACAAAACACACATACAAGTCTAAATGTTCACCACACAACACTTTTACTCAAAAAGAATCATAACCCATTATCAAACTATCACTCAAATCACTAAATCTCACAAAATTAGTGACATGCAATCACTAAAACTCTTAGTTATTAACTATCCATCATCAAACATAACTATATACTAACAATAATTGAAACCCACTATCAAACTCTAGCTAAAATCATCAAATATCACCAAATGAATAACATGCATCCATAATCAATACCCAAGTTATCAAAACAAACTTGAATTACACTAATATATACAAAAATCAAGACTATGGCTCACCATGATCATCGCCAATGGTCGGGTTTCTTCTCGGATGAGTCCAAAATGATGGATCTCACCGAGAATCATCCCTATTACTAATAGTCAACCATTGCATGTAAGTTTTACACAAAGAAAAATGAAAATTCGAAAATTCCCAATTTCAAAATTGAATCAAAACTTGATATTGACACAAGAGAGTTGTAGAGATTTGAGAGAGGAGTGTTTTGGTTACTCACACTTGAAATTTGGATAAGAGAATCACAAGTTTTGGTGGGTTTAATTTGTGAAGAAATGAAGAACAATGAAGAGTGTACGGGAGAGTGAGGTCTCGGGAGAAAAAAAAAAGAAATGGGGAAGAGAGAGCGGAGAGAAAATGAGAGAGAGAAGTGATGGTGGGCTTTTTAAAGAAGTAAAATGGAAGTGTGTAGAAAGTGATTTAAAAGTAATGTAAAAATAATATTATCTATTACATAGTTCTAGAAATAGATTATAATTTACAAAATTGTCCCACTAACTCCATTGCTAATTTAATAAAAACAAGGGCTATGATGTAAATTCATAATGCCCACTCTAGATCAATTAGAAATATTATTCTACAAATAACTTTTGTAAATTAGATAATTAAAATTGCATTTACATAGAAATAATCAAATAAAATGTCTTTTTATCTCAAAAATAATTTTAAATAAAAATTTACCATTCTCTAGGTAAATAAATAAATTACCCACTGAAAATAAATAATCTAGAACGTGTAGCATCCCTCAAAATAAATATTTAAAATAATTAAGTGATTATAAAATTTAAATCATGAGTTTAAAACTAAAATAAAATAAAAATAATGCTAAGAAATATTTTATGCTGCTGAATAATTAATTCAAGCATACTCCAAATCTAATATAAATATTTTATGACTCAAGTAAATTCTTAGAGCACTTAAATAAAATTTAGAAACCACCTTCACAATTAACTAATTATTCACCGGGCACATAATTCACATTTTAAGCACGTAACATTTATTGCACATAAAGAAATTTCAAAATTATAGGACTATATCCAAGAAATATTTTTATCTTAAATAATTATAACTAAATATGAGCTTACACATAAATCTCCTTATACCAAGATCATCACTGCTAAATAAAATATCAAGAATAAAATCTCAATTGTTATTTCTAGCAATAAATGTAAAATAATTTTAAACAACTCTTATTAACAAAATAAATTTAAGGCTACTCTAATTAGCACAAAGAGCCTATTAAACAATTATCACACACATATATAAAAATAAAATTAATCGTATTCACATATTGGTAATAATTTACAAGTAAAAAAATTTCTAAGACGTTACAACCTTCCCCCCTTAAAAGGATTCTGTCCTCAGAATCTTTTACGTAAACAGCTGAGAGTACTTTTCTAACATTTTAGTTTCTAACTCCCAAGTTGATTCTTCAACCCTGGGGTTTCTCCACAACACTCTTACTAGTTCAACTATTTTATCTCTAAGCACTTTCTCTTTCCGATCTAAAATTTCTACTGTTTGCTCAACATAGTACAAATGAGTTTGAATCTCTATCGACTCATATTCTATTACATGGTTAGAATCGAAATAATACGTCTTAAGCCTAGATACGCGAAATACATTATGGATATGTTGCATATATGGAGGTGAGGCTAGCTCATACGCAATCTTACCCACGCGCTTTAATATCTCAAAAGGTCTAACTAATTTTCGGACTCCGCCGTCCTTACTTACCAAGTCCTGCTAGTCTTTTTCATGGTGACACTTAATATGACTGACTCTCTTACTCTATAATCTATACCTTCCCTGGTTTAATCCTCATATTATAGTCGTCGATTCCGAGTAGCTATTAATCCTTTCTGGATGAGCTCAATAGTTCTTTGGTCTGATACATTAACTCTGGTTCCAATCTCGTGCATTTATTAACTTCTTTTCAACCTATTGAAGATCTACATCTTTCTCCGTACAAGGCTTCATAAGCTGGCATTTCAATATTCGCGTGATAGCTATTGCGGTAAAAGAATTCCACTAATGTCAAACGATCATCTCAATTGTCTTCAAAATTTATCGTACAAACTCTTATAAGTATGTCTTCGATTGTCTGAATAGTCATTTAACTTTGACCATCTGTTTGAGGATAATACATGGTACACATGTTCAACTTGGTTTATGAACATGCCAACATCTTTCTCCAAAATCTTGAATAAAATTGCGGGTCTTGGTCAAATTCGATTAATACTTGAATCATATGCCTCACTACTATCTCTTATAGTCGATAAACCAATTTATCTAATGAAAGTTTCTCGTTGATGGGAAAGAAAGGTACCAACTTGGTAAATCCGTCGATCATAACTCAAATTGCATCATGAGATGTTCATTCTTAAATTCAGGAATTTCTAATGGTTGTAATAGTCCACTAAATCTCTGATGTTCGGTTTTAACTCTCTAACAGGTGAAACACTTACTCATACGAAATCATATTTTGAAATAACACACTCACACTTTTACAAGATTATGTTTTTGAATGACACACACACACACACAAAGTCACATTTGTGAAAAGAACACGTTTAAAAGAATACGCACACACACATTTTTAAATCGTATTTTAAATCATACTCATAAAATCTTATTTTTGAATAACACACTCACACCTTTAGAAAATCATGTTTTTGAACAACTCACACCAAAATCACATTTTAAAGTACACACACACCCAAAAACACATTTTGAAAGTACACCTACCTACTCACTCAAAATCCCATCTTTAGATTTCTACCTAAAAGTATACCTTTAAGAAAACTCTTTCTTTATAAAAACTTACTACTTTCTTTAAACAACACCCACACCTCAACACCTTCATGAAAGATTTCACACACACTTTTAAAATCGTATTTTGAAAACACACAAAAGTACATTTTAAATTTACACACATAAAATCAACTTAAATCCTCTTTTTCCTAAGATCTTGCAATTGAATTGCTAACCTTTACATTTCTACTGGTGCCATTCTATATGGTGCCTTTGAAATTCGTTTTAATCCGGGTCCTAAGTCTACAACAAACTCTATTTCCATTTTGGGAGTTAACCAGAAAGATCGTCAAGAAATATCTCCGGAAATTTATCAACCACTGGAATCTATTCCCCTTAGGTGTCTCTTTACTGGTGTTAACCACATGTGCTAGATATACTTGACAACCTTGGCGCAATAATCTCCTTCCCTACATGACAAGTTAGAATTTCTTTGTTTGTTTCTGACCTAGGAGCACAACTTCTACTTTATCAGTGGCTCGCAATTCCATTTTCCCCATATTCTGTTAACCAATCCATTTTTAGAATTTACATCAAATCTCCCTAACTTGACGGGAATTAAGTCATCCTAAAAGAAATGGTGAGCAATTATATCAATCTCACAGCGAGGAAAAGCTAGATGAATCGATATACGCTCCTGATTAGATATTCATATAGTCAGAGCTTTACTTAATAGTTGAATCGTACAACGCGGTTTATGATCAAATTTTATAGAGGTAAAAGACTTGGTAGCTCCAAAATAAATTAACACTTTGGCATTTCCGTAATCTATTTGAAACGTATCTGTAACTACATCCTTATTTTCACTATATCGCTCATGGTCATATTAAGGGTTCTTGTCCTTGGTTGCTTAGTAAATGGTGGTCCATTCATCCTTAACATTTTGCTTACTGGACTTAACGACTCAATCTCTTAAGACATGTCACACCTCTCCACACTTTTTGCACGTAACTCTAGCCTTCGGTTTATAGCTCTCATTGGCGTAATGTCCTCTCTGATTACACTTGTAACGTACTACATTGATCTTATTACAAAATCCCAGTTGTTTATTTCCACAAGTTCTACATTCTAGTATCGGAGGTCTCATAGGTCTTTGTTGATCCAAATCTTATGGACGGTTCCCTTGCCCATCACTTCTAGTTTCTAGTCTTCTATATCCAACATTCCTATTTGACTGATACTCAGGCCTTATATTGAAACGGTTCTGAAAATTCCTTAATTATTGGTCTTCTTCTCATGTCTCTGCCTTCCCTTTTCTAGCTTCTTCTGTTTGTAATCAATAACTTTACTCCTAATCCATGACCTCACTTCATCCTGGAGCCTCTTAACTCTCTCCTCATCGATATTCATGTATTCAGACACAAACCTGGCTAGCTCTATAAACTTTGCTTCATACTACGTTATGCTCAACTTATCCTACTTCGGTTCTAAAGTTTACATCCAATATGTGGTCTCAAGACGTTCAAAACCTTGTAATCGTATTGTAAGTCTAATGAGCAATCTAACTCGACGTTTAGTCCTCTTTTTAAAACAATTTCCCAAACTCGATCAAAACAAATTTCCAGTCAATATAAGTACAGCTTAACACTCAGAATACCGTCATTTTCGCCTTTGCGACTTCCAATCTTTGATACCTCTAAGAGTCGTAAGAGTTTCGGACAAAATGAACCAATAGATACGAAGGTGTCAACAAATATGGAAATATAACCAGCATGTTTAGTAAGAATTTCTGATAAAAAGAATTTAACTAAGAGATCAAAATGATCATCGAGCTTTATCAAGTTGCATTTGTCACTTTAAACAACACAGTACAGAAGGTGGCCAACCTTTAGTACTTTTATGACAAACACACAACCAGTGGCGTCCCACCGGACTTCTATCACGCAGATAGAAAGTCCCTGAATCCCCTATATATATATAGGGTTGTTCATCTCAGTTACAACAAGGAGGATTAAAAATTTAAGAGGAATATATGAAAGGTTTAAGAGTTTCAAAAGTTTATATAAATTGGATCAAGTAGCCCTTGAACAATAGAGGTATTTTGTAAAGAATAAAATAATAGAAATGAAAAATTGAATCTTTGAAAAAGGTAAATTGAATAAAATCAATGACTAGTTGGGAACAGACTTTTCCTTACATCGAACGAATGGAGGTAATCACGCCTTGTCTCAGATAGATGGTCCTTAGGGGAGTAAATTTCTAGTATGAGCTTATAGGTATGTCCCGCTAGTAAATCAACTTGTGCAATCTTGTATAAAGAAGGAATTTACACTTTAGCCGCTCCTCTGGATGAATGTCCCTATCACGGGGATAAAATCGTTATCATATCGCAAGGAATCTATCTAAGTCTTTCTAGACGTTATCTTAGAACTTCTACTCTCAATCGACTCTAACTATACTTGGTTCGGAACTCTGCGCGGTGTTTCCTATAGCGTTCGTAATGTAGGCGAAGTCGCAAATGAAATTCGGAAATTACATAAAGATTTACAGGTGATGTCTTCTGAACTGGTAGCTCTGACGCTCCGATTGACTCTTCAAATTAGTTTCCTCGTCCGTAACCCGATCTTCAGATGGTTCCAGCGTATACTCGCTCGATATGTCGGAATACGACGATATAACATGGAAGTGCGTAAGTTAAGTTCATATTTCTACAGAAAATTCGGCATGGCCTAATCATAAAATGGACTATGCCCTGTTTTAAAAATATCTCAAATACTTACTCAATCATCCACACATAATCCATAATTCGTTCAATATTCCATCCATCTCCAATCCCTTTCATTCTACACGTAAGAAATAACTCTGCCTTGACATGCAGCTATACTATAAGAAAATAAATTTACCCAAGGGGTAATGGAAATCTCCACTTGGTCGGGTGCAAGCACTGATACTGATATTGACGACTTTGGCTTAGGAAAAGGAATCTCAGATGAAGGTTAAACTCTCAAAACAGCCATTATCTATAACAACACAATAATAAACCAAGAAGATACTTAAACGGTAAAGGGTTATCTTAATTCTACTAATACTCATCCTAAAGGTAACCTACATCTACAAATCATATCTTACCTATGAAGCTTAAGTCCTAGAGCGAACCTATCCTATTGGTCAAAACTATATTCATAGATCCTAACTCAAACTCTATGTGAGTTTTCTCATTGTTTTTCCTATCTTAGACTCTTCTACCTATTCTTGTTTCAGTGACCAATAACCTGTAGCTCTGATACCAACCTGTGACGCCCCCAAATCCGGGGTCAGGATTTGGTGCCACTATCGCTCTGAATAAAACATAATTATACAGGCGACCCCTCAACAAAGGATCGATCACAGGTTATGGTATGAAACAAGAATCTAAAATATCAAAGTTTATTACAACATCTAATTCAGTTTTATTACAAACCATAAGCCACCATCTAACCATTGGTGAGAACTAACATGAACTCTATCTTCCTGGCAACATAGAACCTAAAATCTCGAATCAGGCCTTCTCACGGTCCTCTTAGCGGATACTCGAAAATTGCATACTCCGTTCCTAACTGAAAGGTTAGGGAATAATAAAACAAGAGTGAGCCAAAAATTGCTCAGCAAGTATAATCAACAACGTATGTAAATATCAACTAGAAATCCATTAGTAATCAAATGGAAATCAATTGGTAATCAAAAGGTAATCAAATGGTATCATATGGTAACAAATTTCAAGATATACATTTCTGTTCAAAGAATAAGATTAAGCAATTGAATTGGAACTTCCGGTAAGACGGTACGAACTATACGGGTGATCAGCCACGTAAAGCTCCAGACCATGTTTTCACAAGGTCCTAACATTCAGGATCCATAGGCACACATTGGCCTTAAAATAAATAAGTAACCACGACCGCCGCCTCGGTCATTACTCTGTTCCATTCATAAGTAATTCAACAAAGGGATTAAATGAATAAGAAGCTTTCCAACATTTCCAACATTCATTCCAGGGTATAAGCTAATTCAAGACTTTGTTGCAAGGGTTTAAAAGTTCAACAATTGAAAGGCATGGAAAATAAGTGAGCAAAGGACTAAGTATGCTTTGTATGATTTTCCATAACCCCAATTTAGTTATGTTATATGCTCTTGCTTATTGGGTTGTGCTTAATTAACAATAACAGATCAGACATGATTATGTTTATTGTTTGAACCCGATATCTGTTTATCAACAAAAGTTGGACTTAGATGGTTGTGATTTATCCAGTAAGGACATGAACTTCTCCATAAAAATAGGTAGAACGGATTGTTACGAAGTTAGGATGTTGTGATTAATGTCTCTGAATTGCATGATACCATGAAAATAGGCTTGAATGTATTTTAGAGAAACCATTAATACTCGAGAGAGGTTATTGATATTTTATAGGGTGCATCTTTCCTCTTGAGTAGCGTATGATTAATTGGGGTGGAAAATCATGATTGCATTGATTCATGCTAGTGGGGATACTTAATTCTAGATGTTTTAGTTAATTGATAATACAATACAATTTGCCTTAGTATAATATTAGTTTAAAAATCTCTCAATAATTTATTGTGTTACATGCTTAATTGAATTGAATCAAGAATAACTAATGATTGATACGTTTGTCTATGTGGGATCGACTCTGACTTACCCTACTACATAGTTAGAAAGATTTGTTAGATATTATTATTTGATAGGGCACGCGACAGCCTTGTCATTCTCAATGATGAACGCGGACCTGAAATACTTCGCAACAATCGTGGTGTGGATTGTGTCGAGGCTTTGGCAGATGTCAAACTCCAACATGTTGATCTCTACAAAGTAGATGTTTCTGCCTATGCAAACTTTGTCCCCGTTAAAAAACATGGGGTACTTTCGATACAGGTAAGTCAGTATGTGAAGTTGTGAACACATATAGCCTAGCTACGATAAGGTACCAAACATGCACATTCTTCAACAAGTTTGTATGCATGAAATTTCCAAATATTAAATTGTATATATTCAAAATTTAAAAAATGTATGCATATTTACAAAAGGATCCGCACAACTGACAGACATCAGTGAAATTTTTATTCTACATTTCATACTGAATTCCGAAAATCATCTGCTTAAGGGGCTGGCGTCAGATCAAATGATGAATAATCGATCGGTGGAAGGGAGAATCTTGGATTAAAGATATAATTGGATGAAGGGCGCTATCACAACAGCTTCATGATTCTTTCTAATATTGTACTATTAATGAAGTGTATACGGGCTGAGTCTCAAATTCGACTCAAATTTGGTTGCGATATACGAAATCTGTCCAAGTTGACAAGAAATACTCGTCGCAATATCCCTTCTAGTGGTTAATTAGCAATAGAAATTTACCCCACTCGGCCCTCGTTCTACATATGAGTTCTCTCAAATTTCCCTAATCCATTTTTCACTTACGTGCAACG
Organism: Heracleum sosnowskyi; assembly: GCA_030848705.1. Lineage (NCBI taxonomy): Eukaryota > Viridiplantae > Streptophyta > Magnoliopsida > Apiales > Apiaceae > Heracleum > Heracleum sosnowskyi. The sequence continues at coordinate 21,570,634 of CM061237.1, forward strand.
TTTAATAAAGAAAAGTAATTTCTTTAGCCAATCTTATAAAATGTATTATTTGGATTGACATATTCTGGTAAAAGGAGCCAGTAACTATGATTTTTCTGATTGAAGATTCATTTTATCATTTATCTAAAATCAATGAATGATCAGGTGACAGAGATGAAGTGTGGCAAGTTAGTAATCAGCTGCAGCTTTGATCATCGACGAGCTGACCTTCACTCATTCAGCAAATTTCTAGTTGCATGGGCAGATATGATTATATCCAACCATTGTGGGGGTAATAAAATCACATCAGTATCCTCCCCCGAAAATAGTCGTTCACTCCTCCATCTTCGACAACATGTACACGCTAACAAAATCCACAACATCCGATTCCCGACAGGCACAACAATTATTCCACCTCCAAATCCGCATATATAAGATCAATGCTTGCCAAATTCAGCACCTTCAATCTCTAACAGGACCCAATCAGACCAAATTCGAGGCCTTTAGTGCCTTATTATGGAAGTTACTAGCAAAATCCGCCAAAGAAGACAAGAAAAGGTGCAGCGAGCTATTATGGAGGCCTTTAGTGCCTTATTAGTGCCTTATTTGGAAGCTCGAAGATTTTTAGTTCTCCACTGCAGCAAGCTACACTGAAGAACTGGGGGCTTGTTGTTATGCCACGTTTTGGCATAGTCCAAATTTCTCCGTTTAATAATTATTAATTCAGATTAATAATTAATTGCTTAACCAATAAGCAATATCCTCTCTCTGAAACGAGGAAAGAATCAATCTCAATCGACGAATAACGGAAAATATCTTCAAACGATATTCTTCATGGAAAGAAATGCGGAGATGCCGCGAGATTGTAGGAAAACATGTGAATACCGGACTGTTTATCGGAACTTGAAGAGGATTGATAATCCTTGAAATATTTATGGGAACTTGAAGAGGATTGATAATCCTTGAACTATTTATGGGAACTTGAAGAGGATTGATAATCCTTGGACTATTTATGGGAACTTGAGGTAGATTGATAATCCTTGAGCTGTTTATGGGAACATAAATCTTGACTATCTTATGGGATTGGACTGAATGAACTTATCCAATGACTTGTTTTCCAAGAACTACGTGAGGCTTGATCCCTATATAAATGGGTACGTAGGCACCTTGTATGGGACAGTGGTACAGTGGTACACGACAGCGCGGGAAAGATAAAAGTGGGACTACTCGCAAAAACCTTAAATAAAATGGTATCTACGTAAAGAAAATCATCCAGACAAATCAAGGAGACTAAAAAAAAAGCCAAGGATGTGATTGCTATGGGACCCGCGCGGTGAAAAATAAACATGAAGAATGAAGTTACTTAAATATGGAGGTGCAAGACACAGATCATGGCAGAAAAAAAACAAGCGAACCCATTGGAAGAAAAGAAGAAGTAGCATGCAGGAAACCAGTACCAGCAACAAGATCATGCGTAAATCAGTCCGACTCGACTTGTAAACAAAGATAAGTTCTCGATTTTATCTATTAATTTTCAGCAAATTATATATTGCACAATTATTACTGCCATGATGCATGCATAAATTGTTTTTAAATATTTTTACATAAAAAATATTTGTTATTCAAAAATTCGTGTGAGTAATATTTTTGTGCTTGTAAAATTATTGCGAGATCCGCACATATATTTTAGAAAATATCGTTCGATATTTTTATTTTGGAAAATTGTGGATATTTTACAATATTGAACGAGCTGCATATTTACGAAAAAAAATATTTATGCGAGACGCATAATTTTTGAAGAAAATTCTTACAAAGGACATTATTTTTGAAGAAAATAAATATCGCGACAATTTTAAATGGCATATTTATTATTGCATTTGGATTGCGTTCAAAATATTTTTCATATATCGTCGCGATAATACATATATGTCAAAAATATTTCAAACTTGTGAACTTAAATTGTCAAGTAGGACAGGTTGGCAAGCTATAAGTCCAGCATTGATACATGTTTATAGAAAGTAGTCAGCGACCCTCTGGATTGAAGACCCTACTACTCTCAGAGGAGAGTCCAAGGATAAAATTACATTATTGAAGACCCATTGATAAATGGATATTTCTTGGTTGGCACGAGACATTCCTACAATCACGGGAATAAATGCGGATATGTCGCGAGATTGTAGGAAAACGTGTGGGACCATACATGATATAGGCTGAAAGCATGACTTATTAAAGCCTCAGCTTGGGGGCTCGCTGATGAATGAATACACATCCTTATGTGGACAATGACTTTTGAAAAGCGTGTACGCCAATTCGGGCTATATACAGAACGCCAAGGTCCTAACTTGACAATGAGAACGCAACGGATTTCAAAAAGATATTATATATACTCGCACTTTTGAAACCTTGGCAAAAATATATATCCTATTTTGGTCATCGCATGGTCTTCTACTTGTATCATCGTACAGATTATGGGCACCTAGTGCTCTGTATTGTTTATTGACCTGTTATTTTTAGCTTTTTCAGCAATCGAAGAAATTTGGAAGCTTGAAGATTTTTAGTTCTCCACTGCAGCAACCTACAATGAAGAACTGGGGGTTTGTTGTTATGCCACGTTTTGGCATAGTCCAAATTTCTCCGTTTAATAATTATTAATTCAGATTAATAATTAATTGCTTAACCAATAAGCAATATCCTCTCTCTGAAACGAGGAAAGAATCAATCTCAATCGACGAATAACGGAAAATATCTTCAAACGATATTCTTCATGTAAAGAAATGCGGAGATGCCGCGAGATTGTAGGAAACCATGTGAATATCGGACTGTTTATCGGAACTTGAAGAGGATTGATAATCCTTGAAATATTTATGGGAACTTGAAGAGGATTGATAATCCTTGAACTATTTATGGGAACTTGAAGAGGATTGATAATCCTTGGACTATTTATGGGAACTTGAGGTGGATTGATAATCCTTGAGCTGTTTATGGGAACATAAATCTTGACTATCTTATGGGATTGGACTGAATGAACTTATCCAATGACTTGTTTTCCAAAAACTACGTGAGGCTTGATCCCTATATAAATGGGTACGTAGGCACCTTGTATGGGACAGTGGTACAGTGGTACACGGCAATTGACACTCGGGAAAGAGGAAGAGAAAAAACCCATTCTCTATTCAATTTCTGAGGAGTCATCATACGAGCTCAGCCTCAAACATCCAAAAATCCTAAATCACCCTATTTTCATAATTCATTATTCCAGCAACTTCCGATTTTGTTTGTTACGAAATTCCTCCAACAACAGGTGCAAACTGGGAATTGTAGTAAATGGACGAGATTTTTTGAGCAACTCTGCATCAGCATGTCACGTCACAATTTTGTTTGATTTTTAACGGTGTCTAACGGCAATGACCTGATTGAAAGTTTTAAACTGTTTAGTGATTTGACTGCAAGCTTTTTGAGTTGGATGAACTACCAGCAAGTTTAGCCCGAGTTGAGTGACCTTTTTGCCATTTAACCCAAATCCATGGCGAAGTACTTCGAAAACGTATTGTCAGTTCCGTTTGGTGACGCTAGTGTTGGTCAACTCAAATCAATGCCTCTTTCTGAAATTGCAGCTAATGAGGAGCATTTTAGGGGACTTATTGATTGGGTTGAGAGTCACCGTCCTCGTGAGCAATGTGCAAGATCTATTCAACCTTACCTAGTGACACAGAGGAGGTTGCTGTGGTCATCTCCTCGGCCCGACATTTTCCGGTCTCCAAAATGGACTTTGGTTGGGGCAGCCCCTCATTTATGTCTGTTTTCTTTCCTTGGGGCGGCACCACTGGATTTGTTATGCCAATGCCCAATGCTATGAATAATGGTGATTGGATTGTGTACATGCATCTTTTCGAAAAGCACTTGGATTTTGTGGAGAAAGAGGCGCCTCATATCTTCAAACCGTTAGCTTTCAGCCCTTCGAAAGAATTTAAAGGAACATCTAAACTTTAAATATTAGTCCTTGTGAAAAATATACATGGCGATCCTTGACCAACAGTGCTTAAGAAACGGATCACTTTTTAAACAACTTATTTTGAATTCCGTTTGAATTTACCCAATCCCATTCTGTTATTTTTTTTATTAATGTTTACTATATGATAACCCATGCCAAGGACCTAATTAATTTATTTAAAATTTTAAATTAATTATATAATATATACAAGTCAATAACACGTGCAACGCATGAACGACTTTAATATTAATTTTGAAATTTATTTTTAAATTTTTTGAGATTTTAATACTTCTGAAAATGCTACCTTTTTAAAAAGAATTAAAAGTACTACTTTAATACTTTAAATCTAAAAAAATTTATAGATTTTATAATAGTTTATTAGCTTAGTAAGCATATCAGTAAAGATAACCGTCAAAATTATCAATATATTTTGTTGTAATATATATAAATATAAATATAAATATTTTCTAAAAAAGGTCGTGTTTTTGAATTATAAGTAAAGTATAAATAAAAGAGTTTGTAGTAACTTAGCAAAAAAAAGAGTTTGTAGTTATGTTATATATGTGAGAAAATCGAAAATCAAAACTTTTAATATTTCGGCTATTATATAATAGTACAGATAAATAGATTAAATAGAATAAATTACCGAAAATTGAAATCCAAACTTTCAATGTTTCAGCTATTATATAATAGTATAGCATTGATAGATATCGTCTGCGATAATTTTAGAAAATGAGAATTTTAGTTAAAAAATATATAAAAGAATATACGCTTTGGCTAACAAAGATAATCAGTTAATTATTAGTATTTATAATATTACTATTTTATGTTACTAAATGAAATTGCATGTGATATTTTTGAAAAATATGAAATTTTACTTATGAAAAATTTTAGTTAGAAAAAATATAAAAAGGAATAAAAGCTTTGGGAAAAAAGAGCTAATCGATTAGTTATTAGTAATTATAAATATTATTATTTTATTTCATTAAAAATAACTGCCCGTGATATTTTTGGAAAATTAGAGGTTTTAGTAAGAAAAAATAGAAAAGTAAAAAATTTAGTTAGAAAATATAAAGAAAATATACACTTTGGCTAAAATAGGTAATTAGTTAGTTATTAACAATTATTATTTTATTATTTTATTTTAATAAATGAAACTATCTGCGATATTTTTGGAAAAGGAGAGGTTTTAGTAAGCAAAAATAAAAAGATTATATGTTTTAGTTAAAAAAAGGAAATTGTCAGTGATATTTTTGAAAAAGTAAGGGAATGTTTCAGAAAAATAAAAAAAGTAATATATTTTAGGTGTAAAGGTAATTGGTTATAAATTGGTAATATTATTATTTAATAATATTTTTTATAAAATAAGTAAGGGTAATTAAGTAAAAACACGAAGTACAATTAAGTAAGAACAATTAAGTAAGAACAATTAAGTAAAATCACAACATACCAAAAAAATATTTAGTATTATATACAATGGCTCTCATTAATTTATTTTAAAAGATCTAACGGTTACAGATTGGATGACCAAACTATGGCGGACCAGACTACAAACCGACTACAAAAACTTTTAATGTTTCATTTTTAATATAATAGTATAGATAATGTATTAAGGTTATAATAAATTAATTAGAATTACAATACAAATTTTAGATGGCCACCAATATAAATAATTATTTATTTTACTTATAATAATATAATGGGCAATGATACAATAAATCAAGCAAAGGAACTACAATTACCTTAAGACAGTAAATCAAAATTAGAGCGGTAACCCAAACTACTTTTAGTAAACAATAGGGAAGAAATACTTCCATTAGAAATTACTGTAAGGAAACATCTAGCTTCTTACTGTAAACATAGAAAGAAAAGACGAGCGCCCAGCATCAGATGAAACTGAATTTGCACCACATTCACATACAAGTACATTTCTTAGTCCATTTTAACCAGATCAAATTCAAGTAAGTATCCACCATAATCAGCAGCTCCTTAAATTTGACTTGCAACAAAATAATTATACAATGAATCAAAATGGCAAAATAAACTTAAATTAGTTGCTTACTACAGAGCTAAAGGCTCAACAAGACCCTCTATCAAATGTGCATATACAATGTATACCCAAACATACATTATATCTAACAGCCAGTTTCAATATTTGAGGAAGAAATAATCTCAAATATAGAAGTAAAAACAATGCAAATGAAATTCCACAGGTAAAATACTGTAGTTGCAGCATCACAAATTTATGCATAATGAAATTCAAAGGCAGAAAATGCCTTTCTATATTTATGTGTAAATATATGTACATACAACAGTTCCTCACCTGCCTTTTCTTTCATTTGTTTCACTGCATCAGCTAAACCATGTATTCAATTCTAAATATTTGTGAAATAATATAGTTGAGCATAACATCAACAGGTTAGAGGTGTCTTCTAGAAGCCAGCTGGAATGAATAAAATGTTTGTGGTATGACTAGTTTCTAGCAATAGTAAAATACAGTTCTATATGTATATATTAAGGGACATAATTCAATTCAAAAGCATTATCTATAATCAAAAAACATAACCGTAAAATATACTTATAATAAATCGGAAACAAAAAACAAACACAAAAAAATACATATACATGACCCTCGATACCTGTATAATGATAACGTATTGGCCATTTGCCGATAATTAAACCTGAAACATAACAAACTTGATTATTAGTCTACTGCAAATACAATAATACATTGAACAAAAATGGTACATGTAATCATAAACTTCAAAGAAATTAAACAAGATAATACATTGCAGTAATTACGGAGTTAAAATCGAATAATATTCATAAATGAAGCTATTATAAATCATATAAGAAAAGAGTAAAGTAGGGGGGAAGTAGTGACCAAAAGTGAGAGGTACAAACAATAACAACCCAATTCTTAGTGTGCATAGTTGTTGTTGTTGATGATTGGGCTGGTTGAATAAGAGTACGCACAACAAGAAAAAGCACTATGTTTCAACTAATTATAGAGATGGGGAGAGGGGGAGACAGAGGGGAGAGAGAGAGAGATGAACATAAAGAATCGAAGCATATCATATTGATATCAAACACTTTGGAACACAAAGCCTTCTTCGATTTAACCCAACTCGAACCCTAATTGAATCCCTCAACCAAGCTTCAATTAACCAGTGCGAACCCTAACAAAGAGTGATCTATTGAGTAAGAAGTGAGAGAATGAGAGAATGATGAGAAAAGTGAGCGATTTGTACTTTCCTCAATTAACCCCCAATTTTTTCCCCAAATTTTACCCCGCCGTGAACCATTGTGAATTTTCGTTTGCCGCTCAGTGTATAGTAGTATTGTATTTGTTCTCATCTCAATAATTGACTATAATTTTTTATTATTTTTATTTTTAAAAGAAAAATATTACAAGTTTATTTAATATGTTAAATATTAAATAATAATTATTGAATCTATAAAAAATTATTTCGGTCTTAAAATATATTTTTAAATTTATTATTATTATTAGTTTTTCCAAGTTGTTATTTTCTTTAAAAAAAAAATTTTATTGATTTTAATCAAAATTTAATAGTTTTGGAATACTTTTTTCTTTTATAACCTTTTTAATATAAATGTTTTTTAAATAGTTAATAAAATATAAATAATTCAAATATTTCACAGAATATTACTTTTATAAAAATATTACTTTTATTATTCAATGATTTTTTAAAAATTAATTACTTTTAAAGTGAAATAATTATTGAATTATTAATTTTAAATAAAAAATTCAAAATTAATACTCTAAAGTAACGCCCTCAGGTGTTACTCACTTACAACACCTTTTTACAGCTAGAGTAACATGGGTTTATGGATATGGTAATTGGTAACACCAAAACTATGATGTTGTAATAGGTCCAAAATTTCATAGCTAAGCTAACATGCAAGATAATATACCCAGATGTTTTAAAAGGCCATTTATGGCGTAGTGATTAATAATATATTTTTTCCCGATTTGGGTCAATATGATAAATTAATATTATTACTAAATGCATAAGATAATATACTTTACAAAAGTTCTTAAGTCCCACTAAAAATATAAAGTTATAATTCATTAAATATAATATTTTTTTATACATTGCACATAATTCTTGGATACTCTTTAGTTAACTTTGCTAAATTAAATCTTTACATACAGTTTTATCTCTAATTTTGTGAGAGTATATTCAGTGTATATGTGTTAGAATTTACAAACATTTACATTGTTTTTGCTACATGAACCAATTAATTACGAGAGATGACATGTGAAAACTCTTGATTTATGTGCACATCTTTTGTTGGAGTTGAGACCACACTACCTCTTTCTAATCTAAAAATAGTTCTATAAAAAAAAGTACTCTAAAAATAGTTTTGAGTTGAAGATGTGCATGAGAATGTTTTTGTCTAAATACATAGATCCTCGATAAATGAATTTCGATAAATGAATAATCTCGTCAAATGAATAATTTTTTCCGGTCCCCACTTGGGACAATGGGCTTAATGAATAAAATCGCTAAATGCATTAAAGAATATTTTTTCTATGTCTTTATAGGCCTTATGTAAATATAAATGAATAATCATTATATTTTAAATAATATTTTTATATTTATGGAATATATGAATACATTTGATCCAATAAATAATTTGCATACACATTAATAAATAATATTGTAAGTCACATCTTCTCGAAAAAATGCTTCTAAAGTTGCTTGTTTTTTTCCTCCACCAAAATGTATTTGATCCTCCACCAAAATGCATCTAGTAATTTTATGATTGTGTGATCAAAATAAGAATTTAGAAATATATATATATATATATATATATATAATATTTATTTTGGTATTTGTACGATCTAAACATAAAATTTAAAATACAATTAGATCATGTCCATAAGTCATTAATTTAATTGATTTATTCAAAAGTGACTTGATCATACTAGCAATAATTATCATTATCAAAATCTATTTTCAACCATATTTATATTTTTAAATATAAATATAAGAGATATTCCTTTATTTGTGAAAATTCAAAATATATATTTTAAGGAATATATCTCTAAGGCAATAAGATTGAAAAAGAAATATCAAAGTTGTGATAGTTTTTAGATCTATGTTGCAATATTGATAAGGCAACAAGCTTCAAAAAGGAATATTAAGGAATTAATATTCTTTAGAGAACTCGTGCTACATTTAAAAACAAACAATTTTTATTCGATAATATATTTATCGTTCGTACCAAAAATATTTCCTTATCATCCATAAAATGAGTTTCACTCTCAAAATATTAATATTCACTCATAGAATATTAATAAATATTTTTATGTCGTGCTCGATATATTTAAAGTATTTTTCTCTAGTTTCTCAATTTCATTATTTTCGGACAAAATTATTTTAAATACTCAAAAATATTTTCTACACTCTCTAAATATTTTATATTTTAGGAAATATATTTTTAGTATTTATTCTAGCCAAAACATTGGTCAAAAGGCTTACCTATTTCATCAAAAGACCAATCATATTTTATTCGGAAACGAAAGCTGATTTAATCGTTTTAAATCCAATTAAAATACTTCCACTTGCTAGAATGACTTGAAACTTGAGATTTATCATTTAAATTATATTTTATATGCATGGTAAAAGTTTCGTAATTTTCAAAGAATTTTGGTCTGGGCACGAAAACCGAGACAAGACGGTCCCACGTTTGACCACGTCAAGATTGACCAAAATTGACCAAACTTTGCAGGTATGTATTTTATAATATTCCTAAGTGCTCCATAGTTTTAGATTAATGTATTGAGTAATTTTAGAATAAATTGATTATTTAATTAACGATACGTGTTACGTATTAAATTATCAATCGGTATAAGTACAATATTATATTATATATTCAAATGTGATGTGCCATGAGTGGAAAAAGACAAAGTTGAGTTAGTTAGAATGTCAAGCTAAGAATGGGTCACATCTTCATCATCTTCACCATTAAAAATGCTTTAATCTCCAACATTCATTCTACCTAACACTCTCCCAACCCTCTTCAACTTTCTCTATAAATACCAACCGTCCCACCCTCATTTTACACACAAGATAGAGTTGCACCTTGCTGTAAAATTAGAAGTATACACTCTCTCAAAGTCTCTCAAATCTCTACACACATACTTCTTCTCAAAAACCTCTTTTCTTATACATATATTATAATATATCAAAGGTTTTTGTTATCCAAGCTTTGTTCCACCCAACCAAGCTTACTTCCACCTTGCTAGCTCATCCACCACTACTTTTCAGCCTCCCCAAGAGCTGCACAAGTTCTTTCATAAGCCAAAATCCGGACGAACCTCCGGCGAATTTTTCCGACGAACATTTTCGATCGTTTTCTAAAAGTGGTAACTTTTTAACTTGTCTTTATTTATATTTGAGCTTTGTTATTAACTTTTATATATCTTCTTATGCTCTTCTCTTGGATCTCTAAAAGAGACCAAAGATTCGAACTAGGTTCAAAATATTTATTCTTTGCTAAACGAAAGCAAAAAGGTGACAAAGTTCACAAAAGTACTCGATCTCTAAAAAGAAAGTTTATATTTAAAGAAAGATCAAAAGAAGTACTTAATTTCAAAAAGAGAGATTATATTTGACAAGATCAAATATATTACGAAAAGTATAATCGATTTCCTTACTAGCACCTTTAGTGTTTCGTGGGAATATATTCGAGTAAAGCATACTTTCGTATTAAACGAAGTACGTTATCTCTAAAAGAGATTTAACTTACTACGAATATTATTATCGAACTTCCCAACTAGCACCTTTAGTATTTCGTGGGATTATTAGATAATATAACTAATTCATACTTCGTAAAACTTCAAAAGCACAAGTTTAGCCACTTGTTTTATTTATCGCACTTACTTTTATTTATCATGGCTAAATATTGTATTTCGTGCTAGAAGTTTTTAAGATATTCTCTAAGTATTTCAAAAGAGGAGTTATCTTATTAAAGTCCTAAGCCATCGAGCTTAAAGGATTTTATTTATCAACAAACTCTGAGTTATAACTTAATCTCATATTGACGGAGTATTGTGATAAAAGTATTCTTAGATCTAACTAATTATATATCGAAAGAAAGAATACTTACGAAGCCTTAAGCTCTATATATCTTTATTATAAAGGACTTCAAGAATTACTCCACAAATATTTATATCTTAATTGGAGTAATTAAAAGTATACTTTGATTCTAACTTTATTATCAAAGAAAGTATACTTATACTTGTATTTAATATTTCTTTACGAATATTATATACTCGCTTGGCCTAGTACCGTAACATACTAGTCCAAACTTAATTGTTATATATCATATTTGTTTCGTAGAAATTGTCTTCTTAGTTTTGTAGTGAGGTGATGTGAACTGAGGTGATTCTCGTTCTAAGACCCAAGTCTTAGGCGCGCTAACGGGGAGTTAATCGTCTTTGCACCGTGAAGAAGAGAAAAGACCCAAGATCCAATACCTCAGACCCAAGACCGACAAAAGCTAAGGAAGTCATAGTCTACACCAAGGTTCTACATCAACTTTGAAGAAGTAGCGGGGAGTTGTTGTCTAAGATAAGTTGTGTAGGTTTTTACAACAATTTTGAGGAGGTACCGGGTAGTTACGCTCCAAGACAAATCTTGTAAGTTTGTAAAGGTTTCTCCGCCTATTAAAGGAGCGAGTTACTTTTAAAGGAAATCTCGAGTCCGGAGAGGAGCTCGGGGACTGGAGTAGGGGTGTGCGAATCTGTTAGAGGTTGCTCCATCGCGAACCAGGATAAAATTGCTCATGTGGTATTTTCTTCCCTTGCCTTTAATTTCTAACTTATTAATTGCATATCAACTCGTTAAAATATTTTAAAAGGGATAAATAATTTTAAAACGGCAGAATAAAGTTTAAATTAGTAATTAAGTTATTCAACCCCCCTTCTAGCTTAAAATGGCCCTCTTTACGGGACCTAACAATTGGTATCAGAGTAGTGCTTTTTAACGTGTTTGTTAAGCATGATTTACAGATTTACAAGCGCAATAAAAAGTGATCCGAAATGGCGTATCTAAATACCATCAGTTGCGGCGAAGGTCTATCTATCTCACGACCTCCTCTATTTGATGGCACAAACTTTGCAACGTGGAAAACGAGGTTTCGCATCTATGCTAGATCTCAAGGAGTCAAAGTTTGGATGGCCATAGAAGATGGAGTTGTAATTCCTACCAAAACGGTTGATGAAATAACCATCGAAAAGAAGGTTAGTGAATACACTCACGAGGAAGAAGTTATGATGAATATAGCCGCCAAGGCGGAAATGGTTCTCACAAGTGCACTTGCTAAAAAAGAATATAAAAGAGTAAACAATTTCAAGTCGGCACAAGAAACACTACACCATAGATTGCCTATTGCAACCACATTTTAAAAAAATTGACAAAAAAACGTTGCTATTGAGAAAGCAAATCACATAAATTGCAATGATTTTGAAAAGCATTGCGGTTGCATTCAAAAAATTTAAGAGAGTAAAAAACATGCATTCTATTGTAATAGTTTTTTAAAATCGTTGCAGTATAAATTAGTTTTGGGGCCCAAAAGTTGGCGGGCTTCTAAAATGTGTGAGCGGGACTTCTAAATTATTTTTGTCGGGCTTAAACAAAAGAAAAAAGAGAAAATACAACACCCACCCACCCAAACACACCCACCCAGACAACACAACACAACGCAGACACAAACACACCCACCCACCCAGAGAAAAACACACAGACATCAAGCTCAAGCTCGAATACTCAAGCTAGAATAGGAGAAATCAAGCTCGAATATTCAAGCTTGAAGAAGATTAAAGCTCGATTAAGGTAAATCATCAATCCTTTAGAGTATAATTCCCCCAAATCGATTATAAAGATCGAATGTTCCTCCATGTTGTTTAGAGTATAATTCCCCCAAATCGATTATAATTCTTTAGTTTTAAATGTTTAAAGTTTCGTATGTTCTTGAATTGCTCTTTTTTGTGTTCTTAATTCGGGTTTTTTTTGTAAATTCGAATTGTGTAATTGGGGGTTTATGTTTGTACATTTTGTAATTGAGGGTTTTGTTTGTTCTTAAAGTGTTTATGTTTGTTATTGAGTTTTTTGGGTTTCTTTGCTAATTTGGGGTTTTTTTTAAAGGAATTATGAAACCCCTTTTTTCAGATTATAATTTGGGGGTTTATGAAGGAATTCAAGTGGGGATTTTTGTGAGACTGAGTGGGGATTTTCGCGTTGTCACTTGTCTTCTAAACATCTCTCTCAGTGTGTGTTAGTGTGTAGCAATGTGTGTTAGTGTGTGAAGTTTTCTATTTTGGGGGAAATGGAAAGGGAATGAGAGAGAGACCTTTTATTTATACTAAAATAAATAAAATATTTGAGCTCACTGTTTAATTTTTGTATTCTGCACCTTGTGTAGATGTATGTGAGATTGAGTCTTAAGTCGGGTTTTATTAGTACTGATTTTATATTCATGCTATGTTCATGCTTATATAGAGATGAAACTGTCCTGTTTTTATATTCATGCTATGTTCATGCTTATATATAAAGTTTGTAGATGCCCTGTTAAACTAGATGTATGCTTATGATTGTTCTGTTTAGCTTCTTTGTGTAGAAAATAGGTTAGTGAATTTACGAATATGACTTGGGTTTTGTTGCCCAGTAATAAAAAATTGTAGAAGGGGGGTTGAATACAATTGTATAAGATTCTCGACTTTAAACACAAATATGAATAATGAATAATAACAGCTTTATTAAATCTGATATAAAACTGTTACAAACTCTCCCAAGAAATTCTGATGTTCTTGAGAGCTTCTAGGTTACAATATACTCGTATATGCAATTGATATAAAATCAAAACCTAAACTGTGTTTATATACTACACAGCTTCTCTATCAATTACAAGATAAGTCCAAATCAATTACCAACTATATTGAAACATATCCTAACCGACAGCTGCATTCCTATTAACTAGGAACCGACAAAATAAACTTCCTTTATTAACCGGACTCTAAATCAAAATAGAAATAGTAATCCTGATCAGCTTCCAGTCCTGATGATAAATCCTGATCATAGTCCTGATAGTAATCCTGATAGCAATCCTGATACTAACGATCGTGCAATACTGATGACGTCAGCAATCCTGATCAGTTTAGTCCAGATCCTGATGATCATTGAATCCTGATCTAACAATCTCTCCCAATCTCATACTTTGTAAAATAAAGTATAGATTCCTAGATTCAATGATGCCAACAATACATATATACAAAATGTACAAAAATAACAGCAACAACTTATCTTCAGAGTTTCTGATAAAACAAATTCATCTTCAAGAAGTTTGTCAATAGTCTTTCTTCTTTATCTTCAAGAATGTGAATTAGTCTTTCCTTAAGATTTTTGAGTTCTTCATCTTCCTCATTTATCTAGTAGATAGCTGCTCTAAGATTTTTCATGGAACTTCTTTGTAGACTATGATCTTCAACCAGGAGGTAAGCAATTTCCTTTCCATCAGGATTAAGAGTTAGTTGCTTCATACCAAAAGACATTTCTTTAACAGTAGTGCCTCTTTGCATTTCAACTTCTTGATCTCTCAGATTTAAGTATATGGGAGTATAATCACCATTGTAATTCTTTCCTTCATCAAACCTTCTCCTTATAGTTGACAGAATCATATCACTCCATTCCTTGCAAACTACATTCTTCCATTTAAGCAGATAGTGAACATATTTCAGTTCCTTTGTGGTTTTAACCAAAAGCTCTTGAATGGACATAACCTTCACACTTCCATCTTTCATGAAGTACAGAAGCTTCTCTTTCTTTTGAGTACCATCATGACAATCTATAACTATATCAACAGTTAATAAATTGTTTAGGTGTTCAGAAGTTAAATTACCTCCAATACCAGTCAAAGAGTGAGGGTCAACATATGGCATGTTCAGAAACTCAACATCTCTGTGACCTATACCTCCTCTTGAATTTTGTGGCATTTGCTTTAGGCTTGAAAACATTTGTAACTAGAGTGCTTTGGATATTTGTGAACCAGAAAAGTCTGCAACATTAGAGACATTTGTTACAATTCCACCAGACTGATAATTGATAGGTCTATCACACCTTAGTGTGTCAATATGTTTCCACTTCTTGTCCTTTTCTTTCTCAAGAACATAGCTCTTCTCTATCTTGTGTTGTTGTCTTCTTGAATTTCTCCACAACAACATAATTGAACTTTTGAGCTTTTGCACATAGAGCTTAAAATCTCTATTTGTTGTTCTTGTAACTTCTCTTCTTCTAACTTCTTCTTCTTCATCCACTTCTTCATTATGAGAGTCAACCACAGTAGATAAAATTAACAAACCAACCTCTTGTAGAATATCAGATTCATCAGGATCTTGAACAGTGTCAGGAACAATGTCAGGATTAAAATCTTCAATTTGAGCTGTATTACTGATGGGAGTTGATTGTCTTGGTCTTCTTCTCAGTTGTGGTCCCTCATCTATTTCTTGATCTTCTTGCTGAATACTAGTCCTAATAGCTAGAGTTTCAGGAGCTATTGGAATTTGAGAAGCATCAGGATTTCTTCAATTCTTACACCTCTAGACCTTGTCTGTCTAGGCATTGTTTGATTTGATGAGCTTCTTCCTCTTCTTGCACCTCTTC
The DNA here is from genome assembly GCA_030848705.1 of Heracleum sosnowskyi. NCBI lineage: Eukaryota > Viridiplantae > Streptophyta > Magnoliopsida > Apiales > Apiaceae > Heracleum > Heracleum sosnowskyi. The sequence goes on from CM061237.1 coordinate 21,586,294, forward strand.
TGACACTTCTTCTACCTCTGCCTCCTCTACCTCTAGCAGGAGCAGGATTATTAAAGCTTTCCATGATTTCTCTTTGTTGAATTAAAAATTCTTCATGTGAGAGATCAGGATATTCTTCACTAGCTGTAGAGAGTGCCTTTCTAGCAAACAATTGTTGAACTCTCTTATCAGTGTGATAAAGAGTAACAACATCACCATCTCTTGTCTTAAACTTCTGGAATAGATTTGCAGCATCTTCAGGATTTTCAATTAGTACATCTTCATTACCTTCAGGAATTATAGAAAGTGTTTGTCTATGACCAGGCGTCAGGATTTGATCAGCCATCAGGATTTGATCACCTGTCAGGATATGAGATTTCACCAATGTCCTTTCTGTTCTAACTCCAGAATCAGAAACATGAGTTGACTGCATGGATTAACTTTGAGAAGTTTCAATTGTAGACTTGACCATAGCAGCATCAGAGGTTTCTCCTTGTAATACCATGTCATCACCATCATGTCCAGTATGATCATCATCATTATCTTTTCTCAATACTAGATCAGGTGTACATTTTGACTGACTTACCTTCTCCCCCTTTTTGGCATCAGGATTGGATAACAAATTTAAAATTAAGGAAAGAGAGGCTTGAATATCAGTTACCTTGGAATCCAAAGAATCAATTATGTTGTTAATTGAAGACTGTGCAGTGACAAGATCTTTGACTTTAGAATCCACTACTCTGAGTTGAAGAGCAGTAGGTGCCTTGGCCAAACTTTGAGAGATGTCAACCCTCACTAAGATATTAGCAGCCTTCACAGAATCAATGTCAACCTGGAGGCTCTTGCTTAAAAGAGTTGTAGCCTTCAAGTGATTCCTTATATCTTCATCCTTAATTAAGCTTGCAGCATAATAAGCATGGTCCAAAGCACATGGATAACTGACAGGATCATCAGACCTGTACCATTCATTTTCCCATTCATGTCTTCTTAGCTGTTCATCTGGATCAATTGTAGAAGGACTAGAAAAATCTTGTCTAAAATCTTTTCCAGTAGGAGCCTTGCCAACCATACATGTGCTTGAAGAACCAAAATTAGTTCCAAGACTAGATTGAATTGCTGTAGCAAGCTGATCTTTCTCAATATCCTCATCATCATCATCACTGTCATCATCAGCAGAATCATCAGAATTATTAGAATCAGGAAGAATAATACCTTTAAGCTTATCCTGATGATCTGTGACAGGAGCTTTCATTGGCCTTGAGCTAAGTGGTTGGATCAGGATTGGTTCAGCATTAGGAGCACCACTAGCGTCAGGAGCAACACTGTCAGGATTTGATTGGCATGCATCAGTATTTGCTACCAATGGTTCTTGTGGAGCCTGAGGTTCAGAAGCTGCTTCAACACTTTGAGTTGGAGGTTCTTGTGTGCTTCCCTCATTGACAGTATCCTCGACCAAAATTTCCATTTCAGGAATAGTAGAAGTCCCTTGAGCATTGTCAGTAAACTCTTTAGAAACTGAAGCTGATTTGCCAGCATCCGCACTTTGAGAAGATGGTTCTTGTGGGGCAGGAATGTGAATGTCTTCATTCTCCCTTTGAGAAAATGGTTCTTGTGTGACCATTCCTTCAGCTGTGCCTTCACTCACACTTTGAGTAAGTGGTTCTTGTGTGGCTGGATCTTCAATAGCTGCTGAACCACATTGAGGTTCAGGTTCTTGTGGGCTAGATCCCTTCAGTTTCTTTTGTCTCTGAAAGACTTTCTCTTCTGCCTTCCTTTTCTTCTCCATTGGATGTGTAAACCCAAGTTTGGAATCAGTCTCAGCAACCTTCTCCCATGGTATTTCTAGAATTCTTGAAGTTGGAGAGGCTTTTGCTGGAGAGTCTGAGATAGAGACAATTCTGCTTTGTGATACGTCAGGATTTGCTTGAGCATCAGGATTTGACTACTCATCAGGAATTGAAATGTCATGTCCATTAGTATCTTGTTTCTTCATAGGAATATGATACCTGCTTTTAACCAATTTTCTTTTCTTTTGTGGCTTAGTAGATGGTGCCACAGCTTCACTAGCAGTATCAGCAACAACCTCCTCAACCCTATCAGCTTTCTTCACCAGGACCCCTTGTACACCCCCTTGTTTCTTCTGTTTGGTGAGTGGTGTAGAGGAGAAATCCTTTGATCCTGATTGCCTTCCAGACACATCAGATCTAGCTGATTTCTTTGATTTTACAACTACAGTCTTTTGAGAGACAATAGAGGTGGTTGTGGAGTGTTTGGAGTGTTTGGGAGGGATGCTTGTGTCAGGAACAAGGTGTGATTGGCCTTGCCCCATAGCATCAGAAACTGATCCATAACAAGTAGGCATTTTCTCTTGCAATAAAAGCCTGACCTCATCAGGAATAAAGGCATTGCCTGTAAAACCATTTGCATTATCACTGTTGACTAAGGACTTAATATTATTCTCTGTAATTCTACAAATGGGTAGAATCACATTCTCTTCAAAAGTAACATTAGAACATAAGTGATTAAAAATTAGCTGGAAAAATCTAAGAAAACAGACAGAACCTAACTTATCTGATTTCCTATCACTTAAAGCTTTCAGAATAAATGACCCATAATAAAAAATAGTAGAGTAAATAAGAGAGTACCCTATCTTGAGAGATCCTGATGGTAGAGCATCAAAGTTGGATGTCTTGTTCAGGAAACATCTACTTATGGTGTCAAAGAAATAGTTACATTCCTTCTTTAGCTTTGTCCTGAAGAGATCTTCATATCTCTTAGTAACAAACTCAAAGAGAGTTGAGTCTAAAACTGTAGCAGGAACCTTATCACCCATAACAGGTAAATGAAGAGCTTCTTCAACAACAGCAGGTGTCACATGATGTGTAACACCATTGAATTCAAAATTCATCAGTATTGAGCCTGAGTGACCTTTGTCAAAAGTAACTATGTTCCACACCTTACTGAACAAAATAAAGTTCAATTGTTCCTTCCAGAACCTGTTCTCTTATGAAGTGATATCTAATACTGATGTGTTTAGTAAGAGAATGCTGAACTGGATTTCCTGTCATTGCAATAGCACTTTGGTTATCACAATAAATAGGGATCTTGGAGTATGACAGGCCATAATCTAACAACAGATTTCTCATCCACTTTATCTGAGCACAACAAATTCCTGCAGCAATGTACTCAGCTTCTGTAGTTGAAGTAGAGATAGACTTTTGCTTTTTACTGAACCAAGAAACTAGTCTACCACCTAAAAACTGACAACTTCCTGAAGTACTTTTCCTTTCTATCTTGCATTCTGCAAAATCAACATCTGAGTAACCACACAAACCAAAATCTGATTCCCTTGCATACCAAAGGCCAAGTGAAGGAGTGTCTTTGAGATATCTGAAAATTCTTTTGATTGCAATCAAATGAGGTTCCCTGGGTTTTGCTTGAAATCTTGCACACAGACAGGTTGCAAACAAGATATCTGGTCTACTTGCAGTGAGATATAATAGAGAGGCAATCATTCCTCTATAGTGAGTTACATCTACCTCAGCACATTGATCAGGATCAAGTTTGGTAGTTGTAGCTATGGGAGTACTTGCAGTTGCACTATCTTGTATGTTAAACCTTTTCAATAAATTCCTTGTATACTTTGACTGATTGATAAAAATGCCAACATCAGTCTGTTTAACTTGGAGACCAAGAAAGTAACTCATTTCTCCCATCATGCTCATTTGATATCTAGACTGCATAAGCTTGGAAAACTTTTCACACAGCTTATTTTTTGTTGACCCAAAGATGATATCATCAACATATATTTGAACTAACAGCAAATCCTTACCATGATTCAAATAAAATAGAGTTTTATCAATAGTACCTCTTTTGAATCAACTTTCTAGTAAGAATTGAGCTAAGGTTTCATGCCATGCTCTTGGAGCTAGCTTTAGTCCATAAGGTGCCTTATCCAATCTATAGACATGATTTGGATATTTTGCATCAATGAAACCATGAGGTTGTTCAACATAGACTTCTTCCTCCAGTTCTCCATTTAAGAAAGCACTTTTAACATCCATCTGGAAAACCTTGAATTTCTTATGAGCTGCATATGCCAGAAAGATCCTGATGGCCTCTAGTCTTGCAACATGAGCAAAAGTTTCATCATAGTCAATTCCTTCTTGTTGAAAATACCCCTTTGCAACTAACCTTGCTTTATTTCTGATAATGACACCATATGAATCAGTCTTGTTTTTGAAAATCCATTTTGTACCAACAATTGACCTATTCTTTGGTCTTGGTACAAGTTTCCAGACTTCATTCCTTTCAAATTCATTCAATTCTTCTTGCATTGCAGTAACCCAATTAGCATCCTTAAGTGCATCTTCAACTTTCTTAGGTTCCTCCTTGGATAGAAAGTTATGATAGAGACATTCATTCTGAGTTGCACTTCTTGTTTTAACACCTGCATCAGGATCCCCAATTATCAAATCAGGAGTATGACTTCTTGTCCATTTCCTAGCTGGTGGTAAATCATTTCTTGAAGTAGATGCTCCCCCTGGATTGGTGTTGTCTTGATTTGAAGAATTTGCTTCACTAGAAGCTCCCCCTGAATTATTGTTGTTACCTCCTGATTGATTATAAGGATTGTCACTTGAATCAGTATCTGAAAAATTCTGTTCAGATATTTGAGTAGATTCAGAACTAGTAGCTGTTTGCTGTTGCTCCCCCTCAACATTTGCACTGCCAGTAGTGTTACCATTATTTGCATCATCGACATTTGCACCATCAGTATTGAGTGCTTCATCAGGATTTGGTGAGTCATCAGGATTTGGTGAGTCATCAGGATTTGGTGACCCATCAGTATCTGATGAAGTGTCAGTATCTGATTCTTGTTCTTCAGGATCCTTGGTAGCTTCATTTTCAAAAACCAAACTATCATGAGAGTCTTCATTGATTCCAGTTATCTTCTTATCATCAAAAGATACATGAATTGACTTCATGACAGTTCTTGTTCTCAAGTTAAAAACTCTAAAGGCTCTTGATGCAGGATAGCCAATAAAAATTCCCTCATCAGCCTTTGTATCAAATTTCCCTAGCTGTTGAGGATGAGTTCTGAGAACAAAACATTTATAACCAAACACATGCAGATGCTTCAAACTAGGTTTATTCTCTTTGAGCATTTGATAAGGAGTTACACCATGTCTGTTTATCAATGTGAGTTTTGGGTATAACATGTTGTATTGACTGCTTCTGCCCAGAAATATGTAGGTAGCTTAGCTTCTTCCAACATAGTTCTGCCAACTTCAATAATAGTTCTATTCTTTCTTTCAACCACTCCATTTTGCTGGGGTGTGCCAGGAGCGGAGAATTGTTGAATTATTCCTTTGTATTTACAGAACTCTTCCATTTTTGAATTCTTGAATTCAGTACCATTATGACTTCTCAGAATCTTGACTTTGTACTTTGAGCCTGTCTCAATCATTCTCACATGGTCCAACAGTATCTCAGGAGTCTCATCTTTTTTGTGTAGGAAGTACACCCAGGTGAATCTAGAGTATTCATCAACAATTACAAGAGTGTACCTTTTCTTACTGATGGACATTATGTTGACTAGTCCAAATAGATCAAGATGTAACATGTGACATGGTTCACCAATAGAGAATTCAGATTTACTCTTGAAAGATGTCCTCCTATGTTTAGCTTTTTGACATGCATCACATAGTCCATCAGGAGTATACAAAGCTTTAGGTAATCCTCTAACCAAATCTTTCTTAACCAACTCATTGATGTTGCTGAAGTTGAGATGAGAAAGCTTCTTATGCCAATTCCAACTTTCATCTACTGAAGCTTTACTGATGAGACAAGTAAGGGAGCCATCACTATTGGTGTGAATGTTGGCTTCATAAATGTTACCATGCCTGTAGCCAGTGAGTGCAACCTTTCCTGAAGCTTTGTTGACTACTTCACAATGAGTGGAATAGAAGTTGACATGATAACCTGGAACGCCCCCAGATCCGGGGTCTGGGATCCAGGTCGTCACCTCACCATCCAATCATATAATACCTGTATTAACTCAATGATCCAATCAAAACAACTTCATAGACCCCAATCTCTTACTCACACAAGTTATAGCCTTAGAAACGATATGCAGTAACATTAGTTATTACAAACCAAATGTACTATCCAGGATCTCACACTATTAATCTACAACCACTACATGTAGTTATTACAACCCATATTTGTAAACAAACTTACTAATGATAGCTGAACCTATCCAACTTACTCAAGCGGTATCCTTACTGAACTATCTCAAGGGAGTATCTTCCACATTCCTCTCCTCGTAATGCTGGACGACCGACTATGGTCTCCCTTTACTGAAAATATAATTTTTAACAAAGCAAGAATGAGCGAAAGAATGCTCAGCAAGTTAACTAGTCACTAATATAAAGTTCTTCAAATAATATAAAATGAGTACGTAGTTTTCTATTGAAAGTATTCATACTTTGTATCAAGTTTAGAATACTACTATATGAACAAATTTAGAAATACACTATCAGTGACTTAGCACGATTTTTAGAAATCAACAAATATGCAATTCCAGATGCTGCTAGATGAACAGCACTAGTTCACCCGTTTTTTTAAATTACCGTTTATCTTTCCACAATAAATAACCAGAATCATTTCACCTTTTTAAATATTTCCTTCAAAATATCAAATCATTCATACTAAAGTTAACACCATCGGTAACTCAGCACCCTGGCCTTTGTTACAGTGTTAATCAGAATTTTTACAAACTGGAAGGAAAGGACTTATCCAAAACAGAAAACACGATATGCAGTGATGATGATCAGTCGCCACAACCATATCCACCGCGGGTCTTCTCTACTAGTAGAAGGGCAATTACTTCATTTATAATTTACCCCGGGATGAAAGCTTCATTCACGATCACCCTGGATGGGAGCTCCATATGCACTCATCCTAGCGCATTCGGCCAATAATAGTTGATGGACCGCTTGGCTAACGACCTCTTACACTCTCGGGATCGCCCGTCGACGATCTTGCCACTGCCAGAATCCCCTTGTTTTATTTTCTTTCAAGAATCATTTTGAATAGAAAATCGAGTAGTGGAGGTCCGACCTCAGTCGACCAATACTTACTTGGAAACAACTCTTCTTGAGCAAAACGTGACCGGGGGTTGTCACAACAAGATTTCGAGTGAGAAGGTTCGCGTGTTTAAACTTTTTGAAGCATCTTGGATATCTTTTAAATAATATTTGAAGTATTTTTGGAACGTTTAATAAATTTAATTAATATTTAAATAATATATTTTATCCAAGATAAATGTTTTTGGAATACTTTAATAAATGAAGTTCATTAAACAATCATAAGTACATATACTATCTGTTGGGATTTATGGGTGATAGCATAGGAACAACTTAACTTCGTATATACTTAATTTTTTAATTAAGTAGAACATACTGTCACAACCAAAGTATGTTCTTGTAATCAGTATGCAATGTTATTTCAATTGTGTAATTTGGAAGAAGTTCACTTTCTGTGTTCAAGCCTCAAAGAACGCATATTAGATGACAGCATGAATAAAGGTTACTGTCATAAGCATTGACAGTAAGATTACAAGAAGACAGAATGTTGCAAGTCAAGACAGCATATTCACTCTGACAACAACATTGGCGGAAGACTACGCGACAGCAACTTTAGCCCTCGACAGCAAGTTTGGAAACCTCGACAGCACACTATGCGGGGAACTCCTACTATCACCAAAAGCACATTCCTGTGACAGCAAGCTTTGCGGCAAAAGTAACTATGTTGAGAAAGATCCTTGTTCTAGGTATCTTTCTTAGTCAAACCCCGTGACAGTTTCAATGTTCAAGAAACAGGCGTGTTGCAGTATCCCTAAGTTGCACCAAGTCTGCAAGACTACGACAGAAGCTTCAAGCACTGCAAACAAAAGCGAATCAATTCAAGAGCAAGGTCAAGTCTCTATTTGCTGAATTGTTTTAGCTAGAAATAGAATGAATCTAGGTTGCTTTCTTTGTAATGTATATCTGACATTGTTAGCAATTTAGGAAAGTCACATGGGTAGACACTTTGTAAGAAGCTGCCACTTGATAATGACAGCAGCTTCACAGACCCGTGTTGATAGTGATAGGATTAGTTTTATACTTAGACTATCAATTCATTCCAGGTAAGTAAGGAAGACAAACAAGTGTCTTGGAGAAAAATCAAAGCTCAAGAATTCTCTCTTAAGGTTGTAGCAACACTTTGCAAAATAAATAAAACATTTATTTTGTGAATCCTGTCTTCTCTACTATATTGTTTGTGAATGCATACATATTATTGATAACATTAAATCTTAGTTTTAGTTGTTGAAACTGAGATTGAATTTTATCAGTATTGCATTCACCCCCCCCCCCTTCTGCAATACACAAGGACCAACAACTGGTATCAGAGCCATCAGATTAACATACATATCTGAGATCCCGACGACAATGCAGAAATCAAACAGTATCAAGATCCCAGCTTTTGATAAAGAGAACTACAATATTAGGAAAAGAAAAATCTTGTTGTTTATCAAAGCTGCAAATCCACTATACCCAGGTATACTCGAGAATGGTCCTTTCATACCAAGGAAGGAAATTGAAGCCACAACAGTAAATGGTGAAATCATTCCTGCACATTGGGTTCCCAAAGATCCCTCGGAATTTTTGGAAACTGAGAAGGAGAAAATGGTGCTAGATGATCACTTGCAACTCATCTTGCTCGATTCGCTCACGTTGGATAAAGCCATGTGTGGAAGTGTGATAAGCTGCACATCAGCCAAGGAGATGTGGATCAGGTTAGCCTTACTCTGTGAAGGAAGTGAAGAAGTTAAAGGCAACCAAAGGCAAATACTTATATCTCAATATGAGGCATTCATGGCCAAGCCTGGTGAAGACTTAACCTCCATGTTTGAAAGGTTCAGTAAGCTCTTAATTGAACTGCAGATACATGGCAAGTACTATGACAGAAAAGAATTGAATGTCAAGTTCTTGCTTACACTGCCTGATCATCTTGAACACAAGACAACAGCCATACGAGAAGGAAGAGATCTCAACAATATAACCTTTGAGACACTTTATGGCATTCTGAAATCTTATGAACTTGAACTCTTTCAAAAGAGAGCCATAAAAAGTGGAACAGGGAACAAGATGGCTAACATGTCAAGTGCCCTAGTAGCACAAGTGCCAAGAATCACACAACCTAGTGAAGCACTAAAAATCACTCAACCAACCCTTGTACAATCCTTGAAGATAGAAGAGGTTGTTGAAGATGATGAGAAAGTAGTACTACAGCTCAAGGATGTGGAAGATGAAGACTTCTACACTATGGAGGAACTGGAAAGCATGGACAATCCAACTATGGCTTACATGGCCAAAAAGTTCAAGAACTTTAGGTTCAAGAAGGACAGGTCATTCAGGCCCCAAGGCCAAGCATCCAAGTTCACCAAGGGAAGCTCATCAAAGGATGCTGTGGGAAGCTCATTCAAAGGAGGATACAAGACTGGATTTGTGGATAGATCTAAATTCAAGTGTTACAACTGTGGTGAACCTGGTCATTTTGCTACTGAGTGCAAAAGACCTAAACAGGTTCAGAGATTTGAGAAAGGAACTGGTGGATACTCTAAGAAGAATCAAGGTAGAGCCTATGTGGCTGAAGGAAAGTGTTGGGATGAGTCCGATGATGAAGATGAAGAAGAATATGTCAACCTAGCTCTCATGGCTAGCACTGATGAAGTAACATCAACATCTTCAAGTCAGGTACCTTCACTTGTCTTACTTGATATGTCCATTGATGAGTATAAGAAAACCATTAAAGACTTAAGTGCTGAAATGTTCAATGTCCATACTAGCTTATCTGCTGCCAATGAGGAGATCACTAGGCTGAGTAAGCTAAATGAAACACTAAAGTCTGAAAATGAATCTCTTGTTCTCAAAACCAGTTCACTAGACTCTTTAGCTCAGGAGAATGCTAAACTTAAAAATGAATTGAAATGTGCTAAAGAGGTTGAGGAATTCCTGAGAAATCAGATTGTTGAAAATGAATTTAAAATCAAGGCTTATAAAAACTCATCTAAGATAGTTCAGGATTACAATGATAAGCATACAGAAAATCAGTCAGTTGGTATAGGTTTTTCATATGGTAGAAGACCTGGAAAGGAAACTGTGATTCAAGATTGTTCTGGAAATGCTGCTGTCAAACCCACCATTCTCAAGAAAGTTAAAACTCCCATTTTCAAAGCTGCAGAAATTGAGTTCGATGAAGAAGCCATGCTCATCAAACAAGAAATTCTTGATGAGGATGAAGGTGTTGACATCACATTCAAGGATGGAAAGGATACTGTCACAATCCCCAAGACAGTAAACTTACCAAGCAATCAGACAGCAAGTTCAAAAGATGTTGTCACAGTTGGCAAGACAGAATCTTCCAAAGATATTGTCAAGAATGGTTCCAAGACAGTAACTTTAAAACCTTCTGTCAAGACAGTAGGAATAAAAGATACTGTCAAGGAAAGTTCGACAGCAACTTCTGAACATACTGTCAATCCAGTAACTCCCAAGTCTAAGAATAGGAATGGAAAGGTAGGAGTCAACAAAGGAAATGGATACACTAATGTTGGAGGTGCTTCTAGGAAACTATGCAATAACTGTGGATCTACTCATCACTTAACACATGTTTGTAAGAAACCAATTGAGGATAAGGTCAATGCAACTGAACTCAATGGTAACTTACACAGAACCCCCTTATGCATAGAACTATGAGTGTCTGTAATAACATTGAATGTATGCCATGCAAAATTACTGCCATGAGTACATGCTTTAACTTACCTATTCTCACTACTGAAAAATGTTCATACTTAAACACTGTTGAGACTTCTGAGCCTGCTGGCAACAGCAAAAAGGCTCCATCCACTAAGAAAAGGACCAAGTCCAATTCTAAACCTAAGTGGGTGAAAAGAGAAGTCAAACAGGAGATTATTGATAATGCTTGTGACTTTATGACTGAAAGAAACTCAGGAGACACTGAAACTGCAGGACCCAACAAGGATTGGGTACCATATGCATCTTAGACACATTCTTTTTTGCAGGGCAAGAAGAAAGATCAAGTCATGTGGATCATTGACAGTGGTTGCTCAAGGCACATGACAGGTGATAAAGCCCTGCTATCACATTATGTTGAGAAAGCTGGCCCAATCATAACATTTGGAGACAACAGCAAGGGTTACACAGTGGGATATGGCTGTCTAGAAATTGGAAATATTGTCATTGAAGATATTGCTCTTGTGGATGGATTGAAGCACAATCTACTCAGTGTCAGCCAATTCAGTGACAGGGGATTCAAGGTTGATTTTGATATGATGTTGTGTAACATTTATCACAAGAAGGAAAGTAGCCTCTCTCTCTAAAAGGGGTTAGAAAAGGAAGCTTATTTGTTGCTAACTTAAATTCAACAAAGAAGGATAAGGTTGACTGCTTTTACAGTAAAGCTACTGTTGGTGACAGTATGCTTTGGCACAGGAAGCTCTCACATCTCAACTTCAAGACAATGAATATTCTGATGAAGAAGGAGTTAGTGAGAGGTTTGCCCCAACAGTAATTCTGTCAAGAAGGACTGTGTGAAGACTATCAAATGGGCAAACTGAGAAGAGTTGTGCACAAGTCCAAGCAAATGAACACCAACATTGAAGCACTCAAGTTGATACACATGGATCTCTTTGGACCAGTCAATGTACCATCAATGGCCAAGAAGAGATATGCCTTAGTAATGGTGGATGATTACTCAAGGTACACTTGGGTGAAGTTTCTTGAATCCAAAGATGAAGCTGCTCAAATGATTATTGATCAAGTCAGAGTTCTTGATAGAACTCCAAACTCAAATGTTCAAATCTTGAGGAGTGACAATGGTACAGAATTCAGAAATGCCACTCTTGGAAATTTCTGTAAAGATGAAGGAATTGTACAACAATTCTCTGCTGCAAGAACTCCACAGCAGAATGGAGTTGTAGAGAGAAATAACTGGACTCTCATTGAAGCAGCTAGAACTATGTTGCATGATGCCAAACTGCCAACATATTTCTGGGCTGAAGCTATCAACACAGCCTGTTACACTCAGAACAGAACCATGATCAACAAGACTCATGCAAGTACACCTTACTGTCTGCTAACTGGAAAGAAACCTACTTTCAAATATTTTCATGTGTTTGGGAGCAAATGCTTTATGATGAAGGATAACCATGAAAAGAAAGGAAAATTTGACACCAAGGCTTTTGAAGGACTATTCATGGGTTACAGCACAGAAAGGACTGCCTACAGAGTTTATGTTATGGAACACATGATTATTGAAGAAAGTGTTAATGTCACATTTGATGAAACCAAGTTTCCAGGACTGCATGAAGAAGGAAAGATGCAGACATTCAGATTTGAGAATCAAGGATACTTGGAAGCTGAGGAAATTGTGGATGAAGAACCTAGCTTCACTCAAATTGTTGAAGTTGATAAAGATACTGTCAATACCACTACTGTCAACCAAACTCCAGCTCAGTCACAGACCATAACCTCTAACATTCATGACAGTGGTGACTCTGGAGACAATGAAGAACATGGTGAAGACAAAGGGATTGGTGATCATTCAACTCAACAAACTGAAGCAAATGTTCCTGTATAGTCATGTAGCTTGCCCAGAATCACCAAGTGGAACAAGGATCACTCAAGTGACCTCATCATTGGTGACCCTAATTCTGGAGTGAAGACAAGCAACAAAGTCTCTGCTGACAGCATGTTTTCATGCTTCCTGTCTCAAATGGAACCCAAGACAACTGATGAAGCATTGTTGGATTCTGACTGGGTGATAGCCATGCAAGAAGAGCTAAATCAGTTTGAAAGGAACAATGTATGGAAGCTAGTTCCAAGACCTAAGGGAAAGTCAGTCATTGAGACCAAATGGGTTTTCAGAAACAAGCTTGATGAAAATGGATCAGTGACAAGAAACAAAGCAAGGCTAGTAGCTAAGGGTTACTGTCAACAGGAAGGAATAGATTATGATGAGACATTTGCACCTGTTTCAAGACTTGAAGCTATAAGAATCTTTCTAGCCTATGCTGCACACTGCAACTTCAAAGTATTTCAGATGGATGTCAAAAGTGCCTTCCTAAATGGAGAATTGGAAGAAGAAGTGTATATTGAACAGCCACTAGGGTTTGAGGATGCTGAAGTGTATGATTTTGTATACAAAGTTTTCAAAGCTTTGTATGGACTAAAGCAAGCACCCAGGGCTTGGTATGACACACTCTCCACTTTTCTCTTGGACAATCAGTTTACTAGAGGAGTTGTGGACAAGACACTTTTCTACAAACACCATGGCAAGGACATCATTCTGGTACAAATCTATGTGGATGATATCATTTTTGGTTCAACAAATGAGAGGCCGTGTGAGAAGTTTTCCTCTCTCATGAGTAACAAATATGAGATGAGTATGAAGGGAGAATTGTCATTTTTTCTGGGATTACAAATTCTTCAACAATCTGATGGAATCTTCATTTGTCAAGCTAAATACATCAAGGAACTTCTCAGAAAGTTCAACTTGGAAGATTCATCACCTGCAAAGACACCAATGTCCACCTCAACCAGTCTGGATCTTGATCCTAAAGGGAAGAAAGTTGACTCAAGCACCTATAGAGGCATGGTAGGATCTCTCCTTTACCTAACTGCTAGCAGACCTGACATCATGTTTGATACATGTCTCTGTGCAAGGTTTCAGAGTGATCCAAAGGAGACTCACTTAGTAGCCATCAAGAGAATCTTTAGATACCTAAAAGGTACTCCTAACCTAGGTCTTTGGTATCCCAAGAACACTGGATTTGATCTAATTGGCTACTTAGACTCGGACTATGCTGGATGCAAGATTGACAAAAAGAGTACTACTGGTAGCTGTCAATTTCTTGGTGGAAGATTGGTCTCATGGTTTAGCAAGAAGCAGCATTCAGTTTCTACCTCAACTGCAGAAGCTGAGTATATTGCTGCAGGTAGTTGCTGTGCACAAATTCTATGGATGAAGAATTAACTTCTGGATTATGGTCTAGTGTTAAGTGAAATTCCAATCTATTATGACAACACTAGTGCCATAGCCATTTCAGACAATCCAGTTCAACACTCTAGGACAAAGCACATTGATATAAGACATCACTTTATCAGAGAGCATGTTGAACAAGGAACTGTGAAGCTGATCTATGTCCCAACTGACAAGCAACTTGCTGACATCTTCACTAAGCCATTGAATGAAGCAACCTTCAACAGGTTGGTAAGTGAATTGGGAATGCTGAATCTGGTATGTTGATTTACTCAGTTTTCTATAATTCCAAATTCTCTTTTGAAGCTCATGACAGCAACTTCAAACCTGCTGTCAAGAGAAGTTACTGTCTACTTGGTCTATGTCTGTTATGTGACAGCATGTGTTGATTTGACTTTTCATGTCAGTATTTTGTGCCAGTCTCATACTTTTAGACCGTGTATGACATTAATGTGGTTACTTGTTAAGTTTGAGAGATAAAAGTCTGTTCCATTGGACTTTCACACCGTTTTGCATTAATCTGTAGGATTAAAGGAGGACACGACCATTAATTACTTTTGTGGTAGTTGTATGGGTACTCTAACTGTTGACCATTAGACTTTAACCCTTAGACGGTTTTGCCTATAAATTAACCTTAGGTTTCACCAGTCTGCTCTCTGTTTTAAAGTAAATAATGGAAAACAAAGTAGGAATTGAAGTAGGGCTAAAACGGTGCGATAGTGAACCCGACAGTGAAGAGATGGATGAACTCTTCGAGATGCTATTGGACGGCATAGATGAGATCGAAGAGGAAAAGAAACAGGAAGAGGAGGCCAAAGCTCAGGAAGAAGAGAAGGAGCTTCAGGCACTTCTTGAAAAAGAAGGTCGCTCTGAAGAAGAGATTAAGGAAGAGCTTTTAGAACTAGTTGATAAGATCATAGAATAATGTACTCCATGTTCTATTTTTAATGATTTTATCAATAATAATAATAAAAGTTCTTGTTCTTGTGTTTATGATTTGTCTGTGCTAATTGCTTAATATCTGTGTTCAAAAGATTAAATTGCTAAATCCAAAATGTGTCAATATTAAGTTAAGTATATGAATAAAGCATTCTAATAAGTTCATGACAGAACCAATTCCCAATCGAAGTTACTGTCGTTAAGAAGGGTACTGTCGTGTGTTTCTTGATAGCAACCTTCTTGACAGTAGGAAAAGACTTTCTGTCAAGACTTGTAAAGTATACTGTCATTCATACGCTTAACGGTGACAGCAAGTTTTTGCGCAATAGTTGATGTCGCGCAAAACTTACTGTCACCACCTCTTATTACTGACAGATTGTTTCTAGCGCACAGGTTACTATCAACAATAGTGGACCGTTGAAATTGGATATTCATCCCACGTTGGTCAGTGAATAACGGGCAGTAACTGGCGTGTTATAAGAGTGGGTTAAGACACGTTCTTTAATTCCACTTTTTGTGCACAACGTTTGCGATACCTCTATTTATTCTCCAGTTACTCAGACATATCACTCTCATCGAACTCAAGGCAATATACTTTTCTTCAAGCAAAAAGCCACTTTCTTACTTTCTTCTTTTCTTGAAATCTCCATGGCATCCAAACAGACTCTCTCTCAAACAAACTTTGCTGGCATCTTTTCCCCAAATGATGCTGGTGAAGGCTTCAAAGGACTCGTGTTTTTCTTGAACAAGTCCTATCTCGGTTATGCCATCACCTCAACCCCCATTTTAGACTTAGACCGAATTGAGGCGTTTTGGCAAACTGCTGTTGCTCAAACTGAGGGTGAGAACCCGGGTATTCAATTCACTATCTCTGGGCAACAATACACTCTTACAGCTGAGGTCATCAACACTGCTCTTGGAATTACACTTGAAGCAGGACACCAATTTGCTGAACTTGCCAATGATGACACTCTCAAGAAGCTCTTCTTGAAGATTGGGTATGCAGGCCCTATTCTCGAAGAGGGGACTACCAAGTGGTATCCAACTGGTGAAATGGATAGGAAGCATCTGAGAAAGGAGTGGAGCATGATATTTGATGTGATGGTCAAGGTGTTCTCTACCAAGTCCACAGGCTGGAATGGAATACCCTCCTACATCAAGAAACTGACACATTCTCTTGTCCATGGATACAAGGTGAATGTTGGTGCTCTCCTCATGGCACACCTCCAAGCTGCCATAGGTAAGAAGGTATCAACCTACCCTCGCTTTCTTATGATGTGCATTAATTCATTCTGTGATTTTAATGATGTTGCTCCTCTTTTAGAGGCTTGCTCAGTTTTGAAGAAGAACACACACACACACACTGTTATCTTCACAGAATCTCAATGCACATATTCCACTTTGTTTCACTCAGCACATGGTTGATCAAGTGTCCAACCCTGATTTACCATTACCATCTGGTTATGACTCTTTCACTCTTGAGAATGAAACTGAATTAGACCCAAATTCAGTTAACCCACATTCAACACCATACACTCAGCCTAGGCCCTCTAGACTTACCAAAGCCCAAAGAGAAGCAGTGCAAGAATCCAGAAAAAGGCCCTTAGAAGCTGATGTTGGTGGTAGCTCTGTTAGTCAAGAGGGAGACACTGCACCTAGTGCAGCAAATAAGGAAGGTAGTCAAACAGAATCCCCAGTGGTTCCCCCTGAGCCTAAGAAGAAGAGAGCTAGGAGGACTAAAACCACTGTTAACCAAGCTGCAGTTTCTCAACAAACTGTGGTTACTGAAAGGGACTCAAACACCTCCCTAGATGTGTCTTCTCAACAAGGTGCATCTATTGAAATTGGCCTGTCTCCCAAGGCACCCTGTACAGAGTCTGCACAAACTCATGGTTCACAACCTGAGAAACCCCCACTTGAAGAAACACAAAGTGAGTTAGGGCACAGTGAGGATTTCTCTACTCCTATTGATGGTTCACATGTTTCATATGTGAATCAGCCCCCACTCTCTGCTACACTTTCACCTTCTTCCTTCCCTACACATTCCTTTGTTTCTTCTCCACAACCTAGAGAAGGGGACAGTCCCAACCCTTCAGGTTTTGATCATCCATCTCCAATCATGGATGAGCCCCCCTCTAGTGGTCCACAAGAACCCATTTCTCAAAGTGAGATGGACACCACTCCTCCAAACACTGAGCTAGGGCAAAGTGGAATTTTGTCAGAAAATGAAACAGCCAACACTTTGTCTGAACTCCAAGGAGCATCTTACCTTCAGGAAGATGCTGTCACAGCCTCTGTTGCTGTCAAAGACACTGGCAATGTTGCTGTCCTGGACACAGTTGCTGTCATGGGTGGAGAGAAAGATACTGTCACTACAGAACCTACTGTCACTCCACCTCCCAAAGTTGCTGTCATGCCAGAACCTGCTGTCCAGACTCCAACTGACAGTAACATTCCTGCCACAGATGCTGTCCAGTCCTCTCAGCCTGATTTTGAAGCTGTAATCATTGAGGATGCCTCTGATGATGATTTCCCTCTTGCCAAACTCTTAAAGGTACATTCTAAATCTACTCCTTCCATGCATGTTAGTACTGCTCATACCCATGCATCTAGGTTGAGTGAGGGTGTGCAAAAGAAAAGAGAGATAAAAGAAAAGAGAGGTGAGCATAAAAATGAGAGGTAGCCAAATGAGCTGGCAAAAGGAGAGGGACTTGAGCATGTCCAGAGAGATATTGAGGGAGCCCACACTATTCAGGCATTAGGCCTTGAGAGTCAATCTGTGAGGGGTGATGAGATCACTCAAAAACACCCTGAGAGTGTGAGAACCCCCATAGCCTCCAAGCCCCTTTCTTTTCCTTCCCCTCCAAGAAGGTTAAGGTCTGGTGGCCCCTCTGCTACTTTTGGTAACAGGATTGCAGCTCTGGAAGGACAGTGTGCTACTTTGAACTCCAAGATGGACTCTCTCTCTCAACTGATGGTTGATGGTTTTGCTGCTACTCAGCTCTCTATCCAGTTCCTCACTGACCTAGTAGCTGCCAACTCAACTAAGGGGGAGAAGGTAGCAAGATCAGAATCAATATCTATTCAGGAATCAGGTGGAACTCAGGGGGAGCCAGTAGCTGTGAAGACCAAAGGGGGAGCTAAGGGGAAAGCAATATCTAAGGGGGAGCAGGTCAAACCAAGCAGTGGACAACCAAAGGATAAAGCTGAAGAGCTTCTTGAAGTTGACTTGGATGGAGAAAGAGTACTGATGTCTAAAGCAACTCAAGATGCAATGCAAAGAAGACCTGCATCTAGACATCCAATTCTACCTCCTGTGATAATCAGAGAGCCAACTCCAGCATCTCAAGAATCTGCTCTACAAAGAAGATGGAGAGAAATGGAGGAACAGAATAAGTCTGGGAAAGGTAAAGGGAAACTGCCTGAATCCATCCATAAAGGAAATACTTGGTCCAATGGTACTGAGTATGATCAAGAAGAAGCCAATACTCTAATGGTGGATTACAGGGAGAGCACATTACACAATCATGACAGTGAATTTAGCAGTTTGGTGGAAGAAGCAATGAATGCTCCAAGCAACCTTCCAACCAAAACCACAAAATTGTTAAAGGATCAAATCACCAGTGTCAGTGTAATGGTTAATGATGAGAAAAGATGGGCTGTAAGTATCTATTTCACTTTTGGCATATCTTATTTCATCACAATGCAGTTATTGCAGAGTCTGCCAGCAAAGGTGTTGTGTGCTTTGAAGGGAAAGATCAGGGCAACTCAAACACCATTCAATGAAATATTGGATATGCAAATCCAGAACCTGCTCACACAAAAGCTACCTGAAGTCTACACAAATCCACCAAGTGTTTTCTACAGATCTGTAACTAAGGATGGCACAAGAAGGAACAGCTTCATGAATTTGGTTGGCACATCCAGAATGGAAACCAAGTCAATTCTGAAAGTGTTAGATGGAATACTCAGTTCAAATGCCAATCCAGGAAGAGTTTATGCTGTTCAAGAGATCTACAAAATGCTGGTGTTGAGAGACAAGGCACTGGGAGCTAGAGTGAAGGAACTAATCTCTAGAGCCAATGCTAAAAGAAATGATCAAGGTGGAAGCTGTCTCTATGACATACCTCCTCATGATGATGATGATGATGAGGTTGGAGGTGGTGAAGCTTCTGAAAATGCTGGAAATGCTGGTGGAAGTAATTCTGGGAAGAAACTCCTAGTCAAGAAAAGAAAGATGCTGGTGCAACAGATGAAGAGGAGCCAAGAATACTGGAAGCTTTGGAGGCAAGCATTCTTAGATGTGCTATTGACTGCATAAATGCAGAAAAAGATATTGTCACCAAAGGTACTGTCGACAAGGAAACTATCAAAGAAGATGTTGTCATGGAAGATACTGTCGACAAAGGTACTGTCAAGAAAGGTTCTGTCAAGGATGAAGCCAAAGCTACTGTCAAGCCCATAAGACTAAAAGCCAAAGCAAGAGCATGGTTTTCTAGACAGAAACCTGAAGGAAAGCACAAGTACTCAGGAAAGGAAAAGACCACTGGATTTGGCAGGAATCTTAAGAAGCCAATTCAATCAATACCTCCCAACAGTCTTAAGATACAACAGATGCAATCTAGATAAATCAAGAGTGTTGAGGTAAAGATGGATGCAAATCAAGAGGTCACTGGGTACATTCTGTGGTGGGAAGAATCAAGATATACCAAGGTTGATAAGGATTTCAATCTGGTCTCCACATCAACCAGTGGTAGGACATCAACCTTAGATAAAAGAAGAATTGACTTCTTCTACCTGGAAAGAATGGTAGAGTTGCTGGAGAGCTATGAAAATGTTTCAGAGTCTGTTATGGAACATATTCTGAAATATCAAGCTGATAGGGATGCTGAATTCTATCAGAAATTTGGCTACAACTTTGAAGATTTTGATGATGCTGATATTTCAACTGATTTACCAGCTTTTCCTATACCATATCACTGGTACTATGAGTTTGATGATTCACCCACAGAAGAAAGGAAAACCCAACCCACAGAGGAAGGGCAACCCAAGCCAAGCAAAAGACCTGACTCTTCTCAATACGCTCAATATCAGTCAGAACTTGATAAGAAGGAAGCTGAACTCCTGGAAAGATGCAAGACTGCCAACAAGGTAAAAAGTGAAGCTCCAAATTATCAAACATGTATGCTGGAAAATCCCTTAAGAATCAAGCATCTAAAAGAAGAAATCTATGTTTGCAGCTTGCACAAGCTAAAAACAACTATTCTGAAGGATTTACAGTATATGGTTGCTGGATCAATTCATCCCCTGGAGCAGATCTGTTCTGACAAGATAGAGGAACTATTGGAAAGGAGAAAAGGAGAAGATTCGAAGCTGGACAAGCAAAGGAGGATGTCTCTCAATGCTTATCGAGGAAGTAGATTCAAGCTTATTCATGAAGAACTCCACTTCAGAAGCTATCCATTTGATCAAGAGCAATGGTTGAATCTCAGGGATGCTAGTTCTCTTATTTCTCCTACTATCAAGAAGATCATTGAAGAAATAGAAGATGTTGCAGTCACACCTGCTGAAATCTCTCTTGTAGAAGGTCTAAGAAGCAGCTTGGTAGAAGCTCTCAGAAGAGAGGAAGTAACGAGACAGAAGAGGAAATCTCAAGCTAAGTAAACATTCTAAATCCATTCTGATCTTGTTAGTTAAGTTGTCAGCATATATTGCAAATTTGTTGTTATTGTCCATAAAAACAAATTGGGGGAGATTGTTGGGATTTATGGGTGATAGCATAGGAACAACTTAACTTTGTATATACTTAATTTTTTAATTAAGTAGAACATACTGTCACAGCCAAAGTATGTTCTTGTAATCAGTATGCAATGTCATTTCAATTGTGTAATTTGGAAGAAGTTCACTTTCTGTGTTCAAGCCTCAAAGAACGCATATTAGATGACAGCATGAATAAAGGTTACTGTCATAAGCATTGACAGTAAGATTACAAGAAGACAGAATGTTGCAAGTCAAGACAGCATATTCACTATGACAGCAACATTGGCGGAAGACTACGCGACAGCAACTTTAGCCCTCGACAGCAAGTTTGGAAACCTCGACAGCACACTATGCGGGGAACTCCTACTATCACCAAAAGCACATTCCTATGACAGCAAGCTTTGCGGCAAAAGTAACTGTGTTGAGAAAGATCCTTGTTCTAGGTATCTTTCTCAGTCAAACCCCGTGACAGTTTCAATGTTCAAGAAACAGGCGTGTTGCAGTATCCCTAAGCTGCACCAAGTCTGCAAGACTACGACAGAAGCTTCAAGCACTGCAAACAAAAGCGAATCAATTCAAGAGCAAGGTCAAGTCTCTATTTGCTGAATTGTTTTAGTTAGAAATAGAATGAATCTAGGTTGCTTTCTTTGTAATGTATATCTGACATTGTTAGCAATTTAGGAAAGTCACATGGGTAGACACTTTGTAAGAAGCTGCCACTTGATAATGACAGCAGCTTCACAGACCCGTGTTGATAGTGATAGGATTAGTTTTATACTTAGACTATCAATTCATTCTAGGTAAGTAAGGAAGACAAACAAGTGTCTTGGAGAAAAATCGAAGCTCAAGAATTCTCTCTTGAGGTTGTAGCAACACTTTGCAAAATAAATAAAACATTTATTTTGTGAATCCTGTCTTCTCTACTATACTGTTTGTGAATGCATACATATTATTGATAACATTAAATCTTAGTTTTAGTTGTTGAAACTGAGATTGAATTTTATCAGTATTGCATTCATCCCCCCCCCCCCCCCGCCTTCTGCAATACACAAGGACCAACACTATCTCCCGAAGAACCTTTCGGGTTTACATAGTTAAAATACGTCAATGCAAAATACCGCTCCCCGGTCAACTCTACTTTTTGGACCAACACGCTCTATCCCTAGAGCCGTCGTCTGAATATTAAATTCAAGATACCATTATTAACGAGGTATGCTTTATCAAAACTTTAACATATAAAGTTCATAATATAAATCGAACAATTATACTTGATATCAAAACCGTAAACACAACATGATATATCATTGGTATATGTATTTGAGAAAGTAAACTTGCATAAACATGCTCCAAAGATATTTTCATAAGTAAAACATAGGATTAGAAAACTTGTCACGATACTGTGATCAAAAGAGTGTGTATATATATATAAGAATAAACAAGTATTAAGAATTTGAAAATATACCTACTCTGAACAATAGAGTAAGAGTTAGTAAACTTGCCTGGTGTCCAAGCTCTAACTAGATGTCATCTCTTCTAGTCCTGGAACCACTACCAAGGCAATACATAACCTTAATTAGTCACTTGATTGACAATTCACTTATTCTAAGTAAACTCCATTTTACCCGACTTTCACTCTCTCTCGGGTCTACTTAACTTACGATCTTTTATATCGTTTACTCATCATTTGTAATCTCGTTCTTCACACAAATACGTTATCTTAATAATCCTTAACAAGTTTCGTATTTTAGTCGACTCGAAATCACTCTTTTAACTTAGTCAAAACGGATGGTCAAAGTAGTACCTCTAGAGTTGACTTTCCATAGAAGTACTATTTCGCAACTCACACTCTAACACTTTTAGTAAATCAGAAAATTAATAATTAATTACGAAACCACCTCCAAGGAGCTTTTTGAGTATATTTAATATTTATCAAAAATATCTTGATTTGATTTGAGTATATTTAATATTTACTATTCGCGCTCGTTTCACGAAAACGCTCATAACTCATTAACCGTTAACTCTATTGACACAACGTTTTCGCGTGCACGATCTAGAGAATGTCTAGAACAAAATGGTTTCAAAATAATTTTCTGGTCTTGGGAGTAAAAATCCCGAATGGGCAGTTTATAGCAGTGGGGTGCAGAAATCATTTTATCGTCGTGTAGCTTCGTTTCCGACATTTTTATAAAATTGAAAAACTATTGTTTTAACACGAAACCTTTTGGATAATCTTTAAAACCCTTCCTTAATCCTCAGAAAAAGTTTCAAATTAAATTACAGAGTTTAACTAGGTAAAAGTCTTCTCCAGAGTTGGAAACCCGAGAGGTCCGGGTGTCCTGCGCATGTCTCACTAAAACCTCGATATCTCCTAGCTCGTTAATCGTAATGACACGATTCTTTCTCCAAAACAAACTAGAAACTGACCTCTAAGTAACCATTAGCATTATTCATTTTTAACAGTGGGGAATCCTCTCGGATTCTTGGCTCAAAAGAGGGCTAAATACAAACAGGCATTACGACGGCTATAAACTAGTGATTACCATTTTAAACTTATGTCAAAATTATAACAATCCAACCCAATCATCAACACAACTTATTCAAAATCTAAACCATGCTTTCTAAATTACAACCCATGGTCAAAATCATCAACATATCACACCATCATCAAGAACAACTCACTTTACACCTCTAAACCATACAACTTGACTTAAACATCAACTATGTCAAAACCCATCACTTACATCATACTAAAACAAAAGGGGAGAGTTTGTTATACCTTCTTTGAAGCGTTTTTACTCATAAAGGTGGCCTAGGAACCTTGGGTAGTGCTTTCTTTGTGCTTGAATGCCTTAAACTTTCAAAAAAATCAAGAACATCATATAAGTTACTATTTACACCTAAACTTTGAGTAAGGATTTGAACATGAAATACTTGTTGGATGATGATGAAACTTGGTGCTTACCTTAATCTACTCAAGAACTTTCCAAAGAGCTATTACTTTCAATTTTTGAATCTTGGGAGGTTGGACTTTGAAAATCAATCCTTACTTTCTTTTTTTTCTTTTTTTTGTAAAAGCCGAATGGGCTAAAATGGAGGGGGAGAGCTTTTGCTTGATATTTGTTTGGGTGTTTTTGAGAAGTGTGTGAATTATGTGGTTAAGTGTTAGTTTATGATGACACAAGCATGCATACATCACCCCTTGGACACATGTCAACTAAGGAAGTGGTTTAGGAGGCATAAAGTAGCTTTATTAGTTTGGTTTCCTTTCACATGGAAGCTTCCTCCTTGTAGCCTTAGTCACCAAGCTTGTCCAACACCTTTGATTTCTCGTTTAATCACAATTCGCTACGTGTTTGCTTTATCTCTTAATCTCATTATAATGTCTGAACGGTTTCTAAATCATTTTGTTACAAAATGTTCAAGGTGAATGTCCTTGGTGTGTTAGTACCTTGGTGGAATGTATACCCGTGAGATTTCTAATTTTATTAAATCTCTAAGTCTTGATATAATCGACGTATCTTGCAATATCTTGTATATTCCAGATAAAATAGTAAAAATGGAAATCTTCGAATCTTTGAATTCTGACAACTTTTACATTCACTCTTTTATTTCTCTAGTACAACAACGATACAACTTCGAAACTTCAGTTCTCCAACTCCTACACAGGTTGGTCTGAAAAGTTTCTTCATATCAGCAAAAGTACTATTCATCAGGGTCTTATATAATAAATAAATAAAAAATCAGGGCTTTTTAATAAGTACAAAATTTTGGGTTATTACATAACCTCTGTCAGTGATTTGACTAATACTCAACATGTTGTGTTTTAGTCCCTTCACTAGAGCTACTTTTTCAACGATGACATTTCCAATGATTATATTGCCATATCCCAATGTTTGTCCAATGTTGCCATCTCCATAAGACACAGTTGGGCCAACTTTCTCCTCATATTCTGATAACATGGCTTTGTTTCCAGTCATGTGCCCAGAACATCCACTATCCATGACTAACACATTTTTCCTTGTTGGGTTCCTTTTCCATGCAGTATACTAGATTTAGCAACAGAAGACTTTTTGACTTTAGCAGTCCTGACAAAATAAAATCCATCAGGATTTGTTTTATCAGTATTAATAGATGCATGCTTCACATTGACATTCTTAGATTTACCAGAATTTGCACTTTTATTAAACTTAGGTAAAGGATCATAAAAGTCATGGTACAAATTATGGTACTCTTCACAAGTATAAATAGAATGCCATTTACTGCCACAATAAAAACAAGATTTCTGTGGTTTGTAAAATATTGATCTATTCCTAACATCAGACCTAGGAATCTCAGTAACCTTCTTTTTACTCTTCCTGCAATCAATAGCAAGATTATTAGAGTTACCACAGGTATAGTAACACTTTCTTGGTGCATTTGGGATAAACTTATAATTATTCTCTTTATTAATCCCAACTTTACCATTCCTGTTACCTCACACACTTTCTCCTTAAGTTGTTTATGAGACAATAAACCTACATTCTTCTTTTCAGTTTTCTTAACAGGTTTATACTTCACATTAGAGACTGGATTAGCAGAAGTAGATCCATTTTCAAAAGTAGAATTGGGATCATTACCAAATACAAATTTAACAGGATTTATCTTTGATTTGGTTTTGTCTATAACATGTCTATAGGTCATAGGGTTAACTGTCTCGTCATCTATAACAACTTTCTTTTTCAATTTCTTATCTTCATCTAACTTATATCCTAGACATTCTTTCCAATTCTTAGAAGTATTAATCTCATGAAATTTCCTTCCAAAGTCTGTCCAGGTTCTGATTTTCTCATTAGTAACCTCAAGTTCTTTTTCAAGAGCAGTACATTTAAATTTCATCTCTAATTGCATGTGTTTAGCATTATCACATTCTTTTTGTACTTCTTGCATAAAAGAAAATTCAGCTTCTAGATGCTCATTCATTTTCCTAAGTTCAGACATCTCAGATAAGATCCTAGTATTCTCAGCAGTTCGACTTCTAAAGCTAATATGCAATGACTTTAGAAAACATCTTAACTCAGAGGCATTATCAGTATCAAAATCAAAGACAGTATTTGGTACCTTTTCATCAAGAGCAGCAATTTCATCAGTATTGGCCATTAGGGCATAGTTGACCACCTTAGTATCAGATTCTGAGGATGAGTCCATCCAATCCTTGCTTGAAGTGATGAGTGCTTTAGCCTTTTTTCACTCAGTTGCAATGTGCCCCATTCCATTACACTTGTAACATCTTATCTTTGACTTGTCAAATTTGCTACTTTTGCTATCCTTCTTGATGTACTTGTCTTTGTCAGCATTGAAGGTCTTTTTCTGAAAGTTGCCTTGTCTTTTAGCCTTCATGAACTTCATCTTCTTGAAGCCCCTGACTATCATAGCAACCATCTCTTCCATGTCTGAGTCAGTAGAATCATCATCAGTATTGGCATCAGGATTGCCATCAGTATCTGATGATGAGTCATCAGGATCTGACTCCACCACTCTTGATTTTCTCCTAGAGACCTCCACAGCTTTTCCTTTTGATTTAGCCTCAATATTCAAGGCTATAGACTTTGGCTTGCTGCTCTTCTTGTTTCTTCTTTGTTGAACCTCAAGGTCAAAGATTCTTAGCATTCCATAAACCTCATCAAGAGACACAGTGTTTAAATCATACTGGTGCCTAATAATTGAGGTTTGAGTGTCCCATTCTTCTGGTAAAGCCCTCAGAAATTTGGTGTTTGAGTCTTCAGTTACATACTCTTTGCCAACTAGAGATAGATTGTTCAGGAGTGTCAAGAATCTATCATACATGTCAGTAAGGCTCTCATCAGGTCTAGCATCAAATTATTCATACTCTTGTATAAGTAGAGCCCTTTTGCTTTTTTTGACAGATACAGATCCTTGGCATTGAGTTTCCAAAGTGTCCCAAATTTCCTTTGTTGACTTGCATGCAATTACCCTATTAGACATAACAACATCAAGACTGTTGTGCAGGATATTCTTTATCTTAGCATCTTTGAGTACGTCAGCTTTCTCTTCTAGAGTCCAATCACTTTTACCTTGACCACGTAGTGTTCAGGTACAGTATCTGTTTGTCCAACAAGTCTCGTAGGGATATATATGGTCCATCACGAATCCTGTCCAGATATTCAGGATCCATTGTTTCTAAGTACATCAACATTTTTACCCTCCATGTAGGGTATTCAGTTTTCTTCAGGATGGGAATCTTCATGCCTTTATACTTGGTTGTCGACATCTTTAGATCGTATCTGATTCAAATTTAAATCAGTTTGCTCTGATACTAATTGTTGCCCAGTAATAAACAATTGTAGAAGGGGGGTTGAATACAATTGTATAAGATTCTCGACTTTAAACACAAATATGAATAATGAATAATAAAAGCTTTATTAAATCTGATATAAAACTATTACAAACTCTCTCAAGAAATTCTGATGTTCTTGAGAGCTTCTTGGTTACAATATACTCGTATATGCAATTGATATAAAATCAAAACCTAAACTGTGTTTATATACTACACAGCTTCTCTATCGATTACAAGATAAGTCCAAATCAATTACCAACTATATTGAAACATATCCTAACCGACAGCTGCATTCCTATTAACTAGGAACCGACAAAATAAACTTCCTTTATTAACTGGACTCTAAATCAAACTAGAAATAGTAATCCTGATCAGCTTCCAGTCCTGATGATAAATCCTGATCATAGTCCTGATAGAAATCCTGATAGCAATCCTGATACTAACGATCGTGTAATACTGATGACGTCAGCAATCCGGATCAGTTTAGTCCAGATCCTCATGATCATTGAATCATGATCTAACAGGTTTCACTTTCGAAGTACAATGAGGCTTATAGTGATGGGGTGATGGATTTTGTTCGAAATGGATTTGAAAATTTTGTCGTAGGAAAGGAACTTAAATGCCCTTGCAAAGATTGTTGTAATCATTTTTGGTACTCGAAAGAAGATGTGTATGATCATCTCGTAAATAATGGTCCTTGTCCATCATTTTTTAATTGGATATATGAAGTGTCGACCCCGAAATTTAGAAAACCCGATGACCATGACATGGACTACGAGGAGGGTATGGGCCTAGGTGATGATTTCGATCAAATGATTAAGATGAAGGTAGAGTTAGAGTTAGAAATGGAATGAACAATGATGCAAAAAAAATTTATAATCTTTTTGAAGAAGGGAAATAATGAGGATTCCTACCAATGAAGGAATCGGTACGATGGAGGCATACTTAGAACTGCAAAAACGCAAAAAAAAATATGAAGGAGCAAGAAAATCATTACAAAGATGTGGGCAATTATGTAGCTGATCATGGCAGTAACCACGTGATGACTAACAGTGTCTTTGAAACATGTTTGTTTCCATATATTTTATTACTATTGAAATTAATTACTTTATAAAATTAATGATTACGTACATATACTATTTTGTATCTACTTTCTTAGGTGAAACTAGTACCAAAAGTAAACGGGGCAGAGGACCTACAACGATGAATCATGTCTTCACAAGGAGACTCGATGAAAGGCCAGTGGTTGTATTAAATCATGAGTTCCAGCCTGTGTCGAAGACTAGCAAAGTAGTTACTGAATTAAGCAGCTTCATAGGGACGATAGCTAGGCTATACATCCCGCTTGATTTTGTTAATTGGTCTAAAGTTCCAGAAGAAGAAAAAAATGGTTGGTGGTAATATATCAAGGCAAAAAACACTATATATTTTTTTCACTGAGTTGTTGAAATTCTTGTAAAAAAAGACTTGTTGAAATTCGGGTAAACTTATAGCCTATGTGTTTTTTATTGTTTATAGGTAGTGAATATTTTTATTTACTTTTTAGACAAAGTATATTATTCCTGAGGAAGGTAAAGATTGGGTATTGAAATCGCTTGATGATGACTGGAGGGTGTATAAAAGTCGAATTAAGAGGAGACACTATACTAAATACGACAATGATGAGGACATGATAAGAAACAAGCATGCAACCATTCCATTGGAACATTTCAAGGTGTTGATGAAGTACTGGAGTGATGAAGCAGTCCAGGAGAAAGCTGCAAAAAATCTTGCAAATCGGAAAAAGCTAACTGATACTCATAATGATGGTCGTACCAGTTTTGCTTAGATTCGTAATCAAATGGTATGATCTTTTATTTTATAAATTGATTTTATTACACGTACTCCCTCTATATCATTTCTTAACGAATGATCACTTTATTTTATTTTATGGCAGAAAAATGTAAAGTCAGCTTGTTCAAATACTACAAAGACTCGGATTTACCCAAAAACCCGCAAGGGTCATTTAAAGAGGGTAACAAATAGCAGTTCATCTTTTTCTTTCTTTTGTAGTTTGCCTTTTTGGGATTATGTCATTATTTTTGCAAACTAATGCATTTGCGAACATTTAATTATAGGCAAAACAAAATGGTGAAAATCTGCAAGAAAATGAGGAAAAATCAGATGAGGAACAGATGGTTGAGGTTGATCTTACAGCTCATGGACCAAATTGGCTTGTTGGTAGAAGTGGCAGAACAATAAAAATGAAGAAAACTTTGCCAAAAAATGTCAATAGAGATTCTGCATAATTGACCAAGATGAGAGAAGAAATAACTGCTGAAATGGAGGAAAAATGAAGAAGAAACTGAGCAAGATCTTTGCAAAACTAGGTGAATTGAATCCCGATTTGAACATCAATGTGGAAGATTTGTGTGCTAAAAGTTCTGATGAGGTTGACGTAGAGGAAGATGAAGATGGGGACGCTGGATCAGATGAGGATGATGGATCAAATGAGGTGGATGGTGATGAGGATGCAGTTGATGAAGATGAAGATGGTGATGCATGAGTCGACGTTTCTGTCACTTTATGTTTAAATTATCTGTTAGTAGACCATGCTTACTTTATGTTTAAATTCCCGCGTGACTGTTTGGTAGCTATTTTGTATGCGACTTGGTCATTTCGTTTATGGTTTGTACACCCATGTCGTAACATGGTGCTACTTTTGAATTGTTGGTCATGTAGCACTTTAATGGTGCAGTTGGATATTTGGCCTTCTTGGGACCCCTATTCCTAGAAATCCATTAGAATTAATCGAAACAGAAATTGAACTTCCTAAAGAAATTCCAACTATAAAAAGTCATCATTTGGACAATGTCCTTGATGACTTGAGCAAAGGAGTTCAAAAGCAGTCACAAGTTCAAAATGTTGTGAATCATCTTAGTTTTCTATCTCAAATAGAACCTAAGACCGCTAAAGAAGCTTTGCTCGACGAGGATTGGATCTCAGCTATGCAAGAGGATTTAACACAATTCACTCAAAGCAAAGTATGGCAACTTATTCCAAAACCCAAAGATACTTCCATTATTGGAACTAAATGGGTATTTAGAAATAAATTAGATGAAAATGGAACCGTTGTTCGGAATAAAGCGAGATTAGTCGCTCAAGGCTATACCCAAATGGAAGGTATAGACTTTGATGAAACTTATGCACCCGTAGCAAGAATTGAATCAATTCGAATGCTATTAGCTTATGCGTGTCATAAAGATTTCAAAGTATACCAAATGGATGTGAAATCTGCATTCTTAAACGGGATTTTGGAAGAAGAAGTTTATGTAAAACAACCTCCCGGTTTTGAAGATGCAATACATCTGGAGTATGTATATAAATTATACAAAGCTCTTTATGGTTTAAAACAAGCTCCAAGAGCTTGGTATGAAAGGTTGAGCAAGTTCTTACTAGAAAATAATTTTAAGATGGGAATTGTTGGGTTTGTGGAGTCTAATAGGTTTCAGAATTGGTTTCTGATTTGAGTTAGAATTTCCAGATCTGAATTCTAATTAGAGTTAGTAATTTCAGAATTTCAGAATTAGACTCTGATTAGTTTAGGCCCAGTTTTTTCTCTTATAAATAGTCTCATGTAATTGTAAAACACCAACACATCAAAACACAACAGAACACAACATAGTTGTGAGAGATCAATACAAAATTAGTGCGACTTGTGGAGTAAGAATTTCCGAACCACGTAAATCTTTGTCTCGAGTGATTGTCGTTTATTTTCTTGTTCTTGTTTATTCGCTTTGGGTTTTGCTTTCGTTATTGTATACTCAACAACTGGTATCAAGAAAGAGCCTAGGTTTTCAGGCGAGTGGGAGCGATGGCAGAAGAAGGGAAAGTAAAGATCGACAAATTTGATGGCAAAGATTTTGGATATTGGAAGATGCAAATTAAAGATTATTTGTATCAGAAAAAACTACACCAACCGCTAGAAGAGAAGAAGCCAGATAAGATGGATGTGACTCAATGAAAGCTATTGGATAGGCAGGCTCTGGGTGTTGTCAGATTGACTTTGGCGAAGAAAGTTGCTTACAATATCGTCAAGGAAACAACAACTCATGAATTGATCAAGTCGTTAACAAATATGTATGAGAAGCCATCTGCTTCGAATGAGGGGTATTTGTGTCATTTGTTGTTTGCCGCGAGATTGAATGAAGGTGATTGTGTTGCTGATCATGTGAACGAATTTAATTCTATCCTATCAAGATTGGCATCAGTGGATATTAAATTCGATGATGAAGTACAAGCCTTGTTGTTGGTATCCTCGTTACCTAACAGTTGGTCAGGATTTGTCACTGCTATTAGTAATTCATCTGGGAGCGATAAGATGACTTTTAATGGAGTTCGAGATTCGATTCTTGGAGAAGATATCCGTAGAAGAAACTCAGGAGAGTCGTCAGGTTCCTTATTGAGTACTGAGAGCAGAGGTAGAAAGTCTGAGAGGGGGCATAATCAGGGGCGTAGTAGATCGAAGTAACAGAAAATAGGACAATCCAAAGATCACAAGGAGATTGTTTGTTGGAATTGTCAGAAAAAGGGTCACTTCAGAAATCAGTGTACGGCTCTTGCAGCTCCTAAAGGAAAGAAGAAAGAGGATAATTCAGCTAATGTAGTTGAAGAAGTGGTGAGCGACGATGCTTTGATTTGTTGTGTTGAATGTTCGGTTGAATCATGGGCTATGGATTCTGGTGCATCATTCCATGTGACCCCTTGCAACGATGTGATGTTAAATTTCAGACTTGGAAATTTTGGTAAAGTCCGTCTTGCTGATGATGAGACTTTGGATATTTCCGGCATGGGAGATATTAATCTCAAGACCTCTTTGGGGACTAGTTGGATGTTGAAAGATGTAAGGTACATTCCTGGACTTAAGAAGATGTTGATATTTATGGGTCACTTAGATAAGGAAGGGTATCGAGTTTCTTTCGGAAACGGAAAGTGGAAGGTTATAAAGAGGGATCTAGTTGTTGTTCGTGGAGAGAAGAAGGGGACTTTGTACATAGTTGAACAATCAAGCTATGAAGCAAATGCAGTTGCTGATGAGATTGGGTCTTCAACTTTGTGGCACCAAAGACTTGGTCATATGAGTGAAAAAGGTATGAAGCTGTTAACTTCGAAGGGGAAGATTCCAGAGCTGAAGAATGTGGAAGTTGGGTTCTGTGAGCCATGTGTTCTTGGAAAGCAGAAACGAGTTACTTTTGCAAAATCAAGGAGGACTTCGAAGGCTAAGAAGTTAGAGCTAGTTTATACAGATGTATATGGTCCAATAACAGTTGCATCGTTGGGAGGATCTCGCTACTATGTCACTTTCATTGATGATTCCATTAGAAAAGTATGGATTTATTTTTTGAAGAAAAAATCAGATGTGTTTGATACTTTCAAGAAGTGGAAGACTGAAGTTGAAAACTAGACCAGTTTGAAAGTTAAGAGTTTGATATCAGATAATGGTGGTGAGTATAGTAGTGATGAGTTTAAAAGCTATTGCACAGAGTACGGGATTAGAGTGATTAAAACTATTCCAGAGACACCGTAGCAGAATGGTGTTGCAGAGCGCATGAATAGAACTTTGAATGAGAGGGCCAAGAGTATGAGGTTACATTCAGGGTTGCCGAAGATTTTTTGGGCAGATGCCGTTAGCACAACAGCGTATCTCATAAACAGAGGACCTTCAGTTCCTTTGGGGTTCAAGATTCCTGAAGAAGAGTGGCAGAAAAAAGAGGTAAATCTTTCACACTTGCGAGTTTTTGGTTGTGTTTCTTATGTGCGAGTTAAAGATTCTGACAGAGACAAGCTTGATCCGAAAGCAAAGAAATGTATCTTCATTGGTTATGGCTCAGATGAAATGGGTTACCGTTTATGGGATGAACTGACGAAGAAGGTCGTTAGAAGTAGAGATGTTACTTTTAATGAAAATGCGATGTACAATGATAAGCTTGCAGTCGATTCTGAGTTTACAAAGGAACAACCTAAAAAAGAGAAAAAAGTGCTTGAAGATATTACTGAAGAAGATCTTGCAGGAAATAATGGGAGTTCTGGGAATGCTGATGAGACAGGTTCAGTTACTCCACAGGCTGAGGTAAGAAGATCTAGCAGAACTGTGAGGCCGCCACAAAGATTTTCTCCTTCAGCATATTACATGTTATTGACCGAGGACGGAGAGCCTCAGTGTTATTCAGAGGCAGTTCAGGTGGATGATTCAGTTAAGTGGAAATCAGCCATGGAAGAAGAGATGAATTCTCTTGAGAAGAATGAGACTTGGTCTTTAACGGAATTACCAGCAGGAAAGAAGGTTTTACAGAATAAGTGGGTGTTCAGGATCAAAGAAGAACCTGATGGCAGCAAAAGGTACAAGGAAAGGTTAGTAGTTAAGGGATATCAACAGAAAAGGAGTATTGACTATACTGATATATTTTCTCTGGTTGTTAAGATGACTACAGTTAGACTTGTGTTAAGCATTGTGGATGCAGAGAAGTTACATCTAGAGCAACTAGATGTTAAGACCGCGTTCTTACATGGTGATCTTGAGGAAGACATCTACATGGTTCAGCCAGCGGGATTTCAGGTAGCTGGGAAATAAAACTTGGTTTGCAAGCTTATAAAAAGCTTGTATGGTTTGAAACAAGCACCAAGACAATGGTACTTGAAGTTTGACAATTTTATGATGAATAATGGGTACACGAGGAGTGTTATGGATCATTGTTGTTACTTTAAACAGTTTGATTCATCGTATATCATATTGTTGTTGTATGTTGATGACATGTTGATAGCAGGATCAACCATGAGGGAAATCAACAGGTTAAAAAGACATATGTCTAAAGAGTTTGAGATGAAGGATATAGGTGCAGCAAAACAGATATTTTTAAAAAGCCATAATAAAGTTTAAATTAGTAATTAAGTTATTCAACCCCCCTTCTAGCTTAAAATAGCCCTCTTACGAAGGCTATAAATTTATACAGGTTTTAGTGTAGTCAAGTAAATAAACCCGATGACGTGGGAACAAATTATGGTTGGAGTTCAAAAGAATTTTAAAAAAAAAAAGAATTTGCACATATTTCCAACTTGATCAAACATGAAATTAAGAATTATACTCAAAATATACTCAGGAGAATGATACCCCAGAGTTTTGAGTGTTGCCGGATGCTCGTACACATGTTGATTAGATTACAAATTCAGGGGTATTGAAAGGCATATGCACTAGCCTATTTGTAAACATCGAGGATTCGACTCAACTTAAACAAGAACGTAATAAGTAAATATTAGATTAGATGTCACAGAAATCTCAGAGGGTTCTATCAGTCAAGAGAATGAAGATTTAAAGTCATCTACTGACTTGGAGTAATTCTACACTGGAATAACTACATTTATTTGATCAAGCCTCAGTGAAGTATTCAAGAAAGTGGATCTATTTAAAGTGACAGAGATTTCAGAAGTGTGACAGGAAGCGTACAGGTTACAGAGTTTGTTAAAAGGGAAAAGAAGATAGACCACAGCTTAAAGTCAAAAGATGGAGAACCGTCATTGAAGTTAGTCACTCATGAACCAGATAGTACATCGAGTGTCAACGTCAGTCAGTGGAAGTTTCAGTGGTTCTCAGATTTAGTATTAAATCTCTTTTAATTTATTCTATAAGTTAATTAATTTAATCTATAAATTAATTCCATCAGAATTAATTTATTCCTTAAATTAATTAAACTAGAAGTTAATTAATTTAATCTATAAATTAATTCCATCAAAATTAATTTATTCCTCAAATTAATTAAACTGGAAGTTAATTAATTTAAACTATAAATTAATTCCATCAGAATTAATTTATTCCTTAAATTAATTAAACTAGGAATTAATTAATTTAATCTATAAATTAATTCACTCAGAATTAATTTATTTGTTAAATCAATTAATTAAATAAATTAAATTAGAATTAAAAGCTGAAAATACTATCTCAATGAACAATTGATATGGTCAGAAAAGTAATTATAGAAATATAATTGACAAGTCAATGGAAAGGCCGATATTTAAGGCTCGGCACCCTAATTATTCATTAATTTCGTAATTAATGAATATTGAAAATATACAGCTCATAAAAAGAGTCCAAAATATGGTAAATTCATCAAAGAAGGATCCGGAATCCCAAATAAAGGCAATTAATGAGTCATAGCCTTTATCAACAAGGAAACGAATTCTCCAGCAAGAAATACAATGTTTATCCAATATCAAAAAGGAGACTTATTCGCTAAGACTCCTAAACATACCATAAATACTAGGCTCTAGACGCCTATATAAGGACCCTGATCCTACAATCAGAACTACGTTTTGGGCACAGCTCCATACGTCACAACGCCTCGAAGGCGCAACAAGCCACGAATGCACCCCTAGAACTACGTTTTAGACTTCATCCTCGAATAAGGACATACAAGTCACTACGTCTTTGGTGTGCCCCTGCCACCATAGCCCCGAGGGCAACACCAAGAACTACGTCTTTGGCTTGATTCTCAATAACGAATTGAGATACGTAGGCATCTTGTGAGAACAGATTTAGTCTCGAAACACAAGTGCAGCCATTAAAGCTCGAAGCTCATTAATCCTAGCATTAAATTCACAAAACACGTTTTTTAATCCATAACATTTGGCGCCGTCTGTGGGAAGACAACATCAACCATGGTAAACACACGAAGAACAGCTCGGGATACTCAAACTCCCGATGATCGCCCCATCACCTCTGAGGCTGATCAGCCACCGCCGACTACCGGCACACAAGGGGCGAATATCCCCACCAACACTCAAGGACCGGAAATCCCGATTTCGGTTGAAGGGACGAATCCCCTGCAGATGGTCATTCATGGATCTAATCCACAAGAGACCGTTCACCAGCAACCAATCACGACCTCTCCGCTGCTCATGATTGCACCAAGGAGCCTTCAACTCCATACTACTGATCTCCCTCAATACGCGAATCAGACTTTGGGGATGCCAAGCTATGGCATGCCCCCTCGACCCATGGCAGGCGGTAGTGGAACTAATCCAATCTACTAGGGACCCCAAAATCAACAAACTCGTCAGACCCCTCTCATTCAAGATTACTCTGGCCCATACACTGAGGATGCGGGTTATACAACTGGGGAGGATGTCACCCCAAGAAGGAGACGTTCTTCACAGACAAATCGGGAGCAACCCCAAACTACTAGGGAGAAACTTGCAGCCCATGAGGCAGAGACTGCAAGGCTCAAAAAACTCCTTGCTGAAGAAGAGGCCGCTCAATCTCGGGGCCGAACGACTGAAGGAATCCCGATAATCAACTTGGATCCACCAAGAAGGACCAAGAGGGCTGAAGCCCCAAGGGGTGATCCTAGTATTCTGTTGCCCCTAGGAGATCCTGATGATCCTACACCACCGTTTACTCAAGACATAATGAAAACGGCTATATCCAGAAAGTTTAAGATGCCTTCGATCAAAGCCTATGATGGAACGGGAGATCCCGCAAATCATGTAAGGACCTTCTCCAATGCACTGCTGTTGCAGCCAGCCAATGATGCGGTCAAGTGTAGGGCGTTTCCATAAACCTTGGCAGGCATGGCCCAACGTTGGTATAGTCGTCTACCTCCCAACTCTATTGGGTCCTTTAAGGAACTAAGCAAGGCTTTCATCAATCAGTTCATTAGTGGAAGGGTACATGAGAAAATTTCTGCATCACTCATGGCAATACGTCAAGGAAATAATGAAGCCCTAAGGGACTACATCAATCGATTCACTCGGGAGGCTTTGAAAGTCCCGGACTTAGATGACAAAGTGGCTATGATAGCCCTGCAACAAGGAACCACTGATGACCACTTCAGGAGGTCGTTGGCTAAACATCCACCAGAGAGCATGTTGAAGCTCCAAGATAGAGCCGGAAAGTACATCAAGGCTGAGGAAAGCATGAGAAAGTATGAACCCACCGCTGGCGACGGTGGAAACTCAAAGAAAAGAAAAGAAACTCAGGAGTACGACGTCAAGGAAAAGTTCCCCAGAACATCAAAGAACTCCGATTCTCCCCCCAAGAGAAACAATTTTGGGCAAAAATTCACAGAATATGCAAGATTGAATACTCCCAGGAGTCAAATTCTGATGGAGATAGCCAAGGAAGAAGATATCAAATGGCCAAAACCAATGAGGGCTGATTTGTCCAAACGGAACCAAAATCAGTTTTGTCGGTTCCACAAAGAAGTCGGTCATGACACCGATGATTGTAGACAACTGAAAGATGAGATTGAGTTTCTGATACGAAGAGGAAAACTCAGCAAGTTCACTAAGGATGGAAGCCAAGGGAGCCAAAGGGGGAACTATGTAAGAAAGGATTATGATAGAAGGGACAACGATCAAGATCGGAATCCCAAGCCCCGAGGGCCAGTGATCAACATGATATTCGGAGGGCCAACTGCTGCTGGGTCCTCCCGAAACTCAAGAAAGGCTTATGCCCGAGAAGTAATGACTGTGGTTGGAGAAGCACCGAAGCGTGCCAGAACAGAAGTGTCAATAGGTTTTGACGATTCAGACTTGGAAGGGGTGAAGTTCCCCTATGATGATCCTCTTGTCATAATACCTGTGATAGGCAACTCCGAAACAAAAAAAGTCTTGGTTGATAACGGAGCTTCAGTGGATATCTTGTTCCACGATGCCTTTATCAAGATGGGTTACACAGACTCTCAGTTAATACCCTCAAATATGCCTATATACGGATTCAACAGGGTGGAATCAAAAGTGGAAGGCACTATCCAACTCCCAATGACTATGGGACAAGGGATGAATACGTCTACTCAGATGTTGAACTTCATAGTTATAAAAGCGACTTCAACCTACAATGCAATCCTGGGAAGGACTGGTCTTCATGCGTTCAAGGCTGTTGCCTCATCTTATCATCTAAAAATCAAGTTCCCAACGAGAAATGGGATTGGTGAAGAACGAGGAGACCAAAAGATGGCTAGAAGTTGTTATGTAGCCGCATTAAGACCTGATGGAATCGGGGGGCAAGTTCTCCCAATTGAAGACATGAGTATCAGCGACAACGAGGACAGAAGGGGGAAACCGGCTGAGGACTTGGTCCCAATTCCCCTAGTCCCTGGAGAACCAGAGAAGGTGACTTATATTGGGGCACTACTGCCCGAACCATTGAAGAGCAAACTCACGTCTTTTCTTCAAGAAAACAATGACGTTTTTGCTTGGACAGCGGCCGACATGCCAGGGATTGATCCCCAATTGATAACTCACAAATTAAATGTGGATCCAGAAAGAAAGACGGTGAAACAAAAGAAGAGAAATTTTGCTCCAGAAAGGC
Source organism: Heracleum sosnowskyi (assembly GCA_030848705.1). Taxonomy (NCBI): domain Eukaryota; kingdom Viridiplantae; phylum Streptophyta; class Magnoliopsida; order Apiales; family Apiaceae; genus Heracleum; species Heracleum sosnowskyi. The sequence goes on from CM061237.1 coordinate 21,624,759, forward strand.
AAGAGGCCATTAAACAAGAAGTTGAAAAACTTCTAGAGGCCGGATTCATTGAAGAGATACAATTCCCGGAATGGTTGGCTAACCCCGTAATGGTCAAAAAGGCCAATGGAAAATGGAGGATGTGTGTAGACTTCACTGACTTGAATGATGCATGTCCTAAGGATTGTTTTCCCTTACCAAGGATTGATGCATTAATAGATGCTACAGCTGGACACGAGATGCTCAGCTTCATGGATGGCTTCAGTGGATACAACCAAATCAAAATGCACAAGGATGACATCTCTAAGGTATCATTCATCACTGACTTTGGTGTTTTCTGTTATCTAGTCATGGCATTTGGACTTAAGAATGTAGGGGCAACCTACCAAAGATTGGTGAACAAAATTTTTGGACACCTAATTGGAAAAACCATGGAGGTCTACGTAGATGACATGTTAGTCAAGAGCCTCGATAAGGCCGATCAAATTGAGCACCTCCGAGAGGCATTTGAAGTGTTAAGGCACCACAAGATGATGTTGAATCCAGCTAAGTGTGCCTTTGGTGTAGGCTCGGGAAAGTTTTTAGGCCTAATGGTTTCCAAGAGAGGAATCGAGGCCAATCCCGACAAAATCAAAGCAATTCTAGACATGGAACCACCAAAGACTGTCAAGGATGTACAAAAACTAACGGGAAGAGTGGCAGCATTGGGAAGATTTATCTCCAAGTCAGGAGAGAAGTGCTTATCTTTCTTCAAAGCACTCAAGAACGTGAAAAATTTTGAATGGACAACGGAGAGCCAAGAGGCCTTTGAGGCCCTGAAGAAATACATGGCTGAGGCACCACTGTTGGCAAAGCCCAAGCCAGGGGAAATTCTCTATTTGTACTTGGCGGTTTCTAGCACAACCCTTGGAGCCATTTTGGTAAAAGAAGAATTGAAGGTTCAGAAACCCATCTACTATGTGAGTAAGATCCTACATGGGGCATAAATAAACTACTCTACCATAGAGAAGTTTGCCTTAGCCTTGATTATGGCCTCAAGAAAGCTACGCCCGTACTTCCAGGCTCACAAGATAGAGGTCTTGACTGATCAACCTCTAAGAAACATCTTGCATAGCCCTCAAGTTAGTGGAAGATTGATCAAATGGGCTATTGAATTGGGCGGATTTGACATCAAGTATAAGCCTCGAACGGCCATAAAAGCTCAGGCACTTGCTGACTTCATGGTTGAATGTACCATTGACAACCAAGAAGTCGGGGGGCAGGAAGTAATAGTGGAAGATAAGAAAGATCAAGAAATGGACTTCAAAGAATATTGGGTGCTCTATTTTGATGGAGCATCAAAAACAAAATCAAGTGGAGCTGGTTTAGTGCTACAAAGTCCTGATGGATTCCTCATAGAGTACGCACTAAAACTGGACTTCCCAACGACAAACAACGAAGCTGAATATGAAGCTCTGATAGCTGGCTTAGGGCTGGCTGAAGCCTTGAGAGTCAAAACTCTGAAAGTATGTGGAGACTCGAGGCTAGTGGTTTCCCAAGTAAATGGGGAGTTTGAAGCCAGAGATGAAATCATGGCCAAGTACTTAAAGCTCGTCAAAGCAATCATGACTCAATTTGACGAATGCTATGTAGAGCACATTCCAAGGGAAGAAAACATGAAGGCTGATGCCTTGTCTAAGTTTGCTTCTTCAGAAATTGAAAACTATGCAGGGAGTGTATACTTCCAAGTCTTGAAGACCCCAAGCATCAACGGAAAGTTGGTAGCACCCATTGATGTTGCTAGTTGTTGGATGGATCCCATCAAGGCCCATCTGGAAACTGGGTGGCTACCCAACGACACTTCAGAAGCAAGAAAGCTATACGTCAGAGCACTAAGGTATACCCTGATTGAGGGAATCATATACAAGAAGTCTTTCATCATTCCATATCTGAAATGTTTAAGACCTCAAGAGGCAGAATTGGCCCTGAAGGAAGTACATGAAGGAATTTGTGGGCAGAGCTCTTGCCCATAAAATCACTCGTCTAGGTTTCTATTGGCCAAGCATACTTGCTGATGCTAAAAGCTATGTGAAGAAATGTGAACGGTGCCAGAAACATGCACCAGTGGTTAGACAACCACCAGAGATGATGACATCCATTAACTCACCCATCACCTTTGCCATGTGGGGAATGGATATACTTGGGCCTTTTCCTATGGCAAGTGCTCAGAGAAAGTTCTTGATAGTGGCAATTGACTACTTCACCAAGTGGATTGAGGCTAAGCCATTAGCCAAGATAACCACCAAGCAAGTAATGCATTTCTTCTGGGAAAATGTGATATGCAGATACGGAATTCCACGAGTCCTGGTTACGGACAATGGGACTCAGTTTAACAATGATGAGTTCAAGAAATATTGTGATGAGAACGATATCAAGTTGCGCTTCACTTCTGTTGCCCATCCTCAAGCAAATGGGCAAGCTAAGGTTGCAAATCGAATAATCCTGGATGGACTAAAGAAAAGAGTTGAACGCTCCAGAAACACTTGGGTAGACGAATTACTCCCCATACTTTGGGCATACCGTACTACTTGTAAAGTCACCACCGGGGCAACTCCATTTCTATTGGCTTATGGAGCAGAGGCAGTGGTCCCGGTGGAGATTACTCACACCTCCCCAAGAGTTCAGGCTTATGAACCAGAAGAAAATGAAGAAGGCTTGAGGCTAGCTTTGGATCTAATTGACGAAGTTAGAGACGAAGCAAACGCCAAGATAGTTGAACATCAAAAGAAAGCCTCTTTCTACTACAACCTAAGGGTTAAAGAAAGGTTCTTTCGTCAAGGAGACTTGATTCTCAGAAAGATTGAAGCATCCGGAGTTGGACAAAAAGGCAAGTTGGCCCCAAATTGGGAAGGACCATATCGCGTCAAGAACGTATTTGGTCGAGGCTCGTACAAGCTAGAAACCCTCGAAGGGCATGAGGTGCCAAGGACTTGGCATGCCTCAAATTTGAAAGTCTATTATGTTTAAAGTGTGTCCTGATTGGACTCACTACTAGGACAAATAGAAATAAGGTTCGATGAAATCATGAGCTTCCTAGAAAGCAAATGAAGGGTTGAAACCCCAGTAACCTAAGACATTCAGTCCAAACCCCATCATTCGATATGCTCAATGAAAGGCTTAAAGCCAAAACAAGACGGTATAAGACATAAAAGGCTTATGCAAATGTCAAGTTAGCCTCGAATAAGGCAAAATCGTCGTAAATGTGTAGGTCGCTCCACACTTTACACCAAGACGATACTCGTGAAACACTAGTGTATATTAAAATCCCCAAAAAAGGGTAGTAAGTCCCAGGTAAGGGATAAAAAGACCCCAAGTCTCGAAAAAGACCGGTATAACTTCTATGAAATCCTAGTGCATTATCATAGACGTTGGGAAGCGCGATCAGCCATTTTAAACCCAGAATCTTCAAAGAATTCTTCAAAACTTCAAGTAAGAAACCCAAAAAACGATGAGATTCAACAGAAAATCTCGCCAGGAATCACCTAGTGACTGGAAACTCAACCGGTTAAGGAAGGGCAACCGTCTATAGCCAGTTAATGCCCACAAATCCATTTATGGATTATAGAGATTAAAACCCAAATAATTTGGGTCTCAGGCAAATTCGAAGCCCAAATAATAAAGGCCCAATAAGGCCCAAGGCTGGAATAATTTAAGTCCAATTAAAAATTGGGCTAGCTAAGGCCCAAGAAAAGAATGAAATTTGAAATATAGCCAAGGCAAAATCAAAGATTTTAGGTCGAAAAGACATTAAATAGAAATCGTACGACCGAGGTTGAAAACATATGGGAAAACGAGGTCGATTCCAATGACCTCGCTCCCAAATAAAGTCGAAAAATAATGAAATTGAGGTCAAAAAAACCTTAGAATGACATCGAAGGCTCGAAGTCGAAAATATACGAGGAATTGAGGTCGTTTCCATCGACTTCGCATAAAAATCTAGTCAAAAAATTGAAAATTCGAGGTTGAAAAGACCCTAGATCGAAGTCCATTGATTGAGATCGAAAATACACTATAAATCGAGCTCGAACCCCTCGACCTCACACCCAAGTGAGGTCGAAAACAGAAGGATTCAAGGTCGAAAGAATGAGGTCGAATATGACCTAGAAAACGAGGTCTAAGCGTTCGACCTGACGCCAAAATGAGGTCGAAAACGACCTAGAGATCGAGGTCGATATTGACCTAGAAATCCTGGTCGAAAAAGGCTGGAACGAGGTCGAATGACACAGGTCGAAAATGACCTGCAAAATGAGATCGAAAGTATGAGGAACCGAGGTCGAATGACCCAGGTCGAAAATGACTTGTAAATCGAGGTCAAAAGTATAAGGGATCGAGGTCGAATGACCGAGGTCGAAAATGACTGGGAAGTCGAGGTCGAAACCCTCGACCTCGGACCAATCAAGGTCGAAAAAAGGTTGGATCGAGGTCGAAGGCTCGAGGTCGAAAAAGACTTAAAAATCGAGGTCGAAACCTTCGACCTCACTCCAGTCGAGGTCGAAATCCAGATCGAATTCAGGTCGAAAATGACATGTTTCCTGGTCGAATTTGAGGTCGAAAATGACTTGTTTCCTGGTCAAAAAGGAGGTCAAAAATGCCCTTAAAATGGAAAATGTTGAGGAAAAACACGTTATAATTTCTACGAAAACCCCAAGGAGATTTTCCCAGAAGTTGGGGGGCAAATGATATGGTCAGAAAAGTAATTATAGAAATATAATTGACAAGTCAATGGAAAGGCCGATATTTAAGGCCCGACACCCTAATTATTCATTAATTTCGTAATTAATGAATATTGAAAATATACAGCTCATAAAAAGAGTCCAAAATATGGTAAATTCATCAAAGAAGGATCCGGAATCCCAAATAAAGGCAATTAATGAGTCATAGCCTTTATCAACAAGGAAACGAATTCTCCAGCAAGAAATACAATGTTTATCCAATATCAAAAAGGAGACTTATTCGCTAAGACTCCTAAACATACCATAAATACTAGGCTCTAGACGCCTATATAAGGACCCTGATCCTACAATCAGAACTACGTTTTGGGCACAGCTCCATACGTCACAACGCCTCGAAGGCGCAACAAGCCACGAAGGCACCCCTAGAACTACGTTTTAGACCTCATCCTCGAATAAGGACATACAAGTCACTACGTCTTTGGTGTGCCCCTGCCACCATAGCCCCGAGGGCAACACCAAGAACTACGTCTTTGGCTTGATTCTCAATAACGAATTGAGATACGTAGGCATCTTGTGAGGACCGATTTAGTCTCGAAACACAAGTGCAGCCATTAAAGCTCGAAGCTCATTAATCCTAGCATTAAATTCACAAAGCACGTTTTTTAATCCATAACAACAGTACTACCGATAGTACTGCCAGGCAAATGAACAGTACTATTGATAGTACTGATAGGCAAATGAACAGTACTACCGATAATAGTGCCAGACAAATGAAGAGTACTACCAATAGTACTGCCAGGCAAATGAACAGTACTACCGATAGTATTGCCAGGCCAATGAATGGTACTATTGATAGTACTTCCAGGTAAATGAACAGTACTACCGATAGTACTGCCAGGCCAATGAACAGAACTACCGATAGTACTGCCAGACCAATAAATAGTAATTTTGGTTCAAAAGAATAGTAAATGGCGTGCATTTAAAAGAGAAAAGGTGTGCAATTGACTTATATACAAGTGAGTGGATCAAAAAAAAAAAGAGTTGTACACAAAAAAAACAAGACAGAAATAAAGTGATATCCTCTATCTTCTTCAACCAAACAAATACCGAGCTCAAATCTTTTACAGTAAATCATTTCTAGCATTATTGTTAAATCCAAACCACTATAAGTTATTTACTTGTGCTTGTTTAACAATCTAGCGGATCATAATCCCTAGAATTTATATCGAACTACTTTTTAGTATTCGATCCTTTTTATTACAAAAAAAAGATCATGTCGAATTTATTCTAAATTTTTTTTATCAAGAACCTTATAATCTATACTCAAAATTGTAACACCCTTCAAGTTTAATATATTTTATATTTAACTTGAATTTTGTTTCATTTTACCCCGCACTTATTTGTTCTTGAATTATTAAATCATGAACCGAACAAATTCGATAAAACGGTACAGTTTGTATTCAAACCCTCTTCTACAAACATATCGGGACCTAACAATTGGTATCGGAGCATTTTGATTGATACACAAATCAAAGATCCAATTTTTGTGATTTTTTCCAGAACCTTCATATTTTTATTCTCTTAAAAAATCTCAAAGATGTCTACGCAGAAGGTTGGAACAGTTAAGATTCCTATGTTAAGCAAGGAGTATTTTCCAATGTGGAAGAAGAAGATGCTCATGTTTCTTCAAGTGGCAAATGTTAAATATCTTGGTGTATTGAAGAATGGACCAAAACTTCCTATGATTGTTGAGGAAGAGCAGGTTGAGAATAACATTGTTATTCAAGCTGCTATGATGTACCCCAAGGATCCAAAAGACTACACATCGGATGAAAAAGAGGATGCTTCTATGGATGCCTTCCTACAGTTAATTCTGGTTGATTGTCTTGATCCAATCATGCATAATCATGTTTTAAATTGTGTTACTGCCAAACACATTTGGGATACGATTGATATAATCAATGAAGGGACAGAGGAAGTCAGAGAGAACAAGATGGAAATTATCACCTCTTCATATGAACACTTCAGATGAAACCCTGGTGAAGGTATCTCTGATGTTTTTGAGAGATATAAAAAATTGATTAATGATCTGAATCTCCATGGAAAGCACTACACAGTCAAAGAAATAAACAAGAAATTTCTTTTGACACTTCCAACCCATCTAGAGCACAGGATTTTAGCCATAAGAGAGGCAAGGGATTTGAGTGAGATTTCACTGAAAAGACTCTATGGCATTCTGAAAACCTATGAACTAGAACAAATTCAGCAGCAGGAAATCTATGGGGAAGGAAGAGTGGTTAGTATGTCTACTGCACTGGTAGCTGGAGTCCCACGGAAACAGGAAGCGAAGGTTGTTCTACCTTCCAGTCCTAACAAGTATGTGATTGTAGATGAATATGGTGTTACAGCTACAAGTCAATCTGGTGGTGATTTCTATTCTATGGAGAAGCTTGAACAGTTGGAAGATGAGTCTATGGCCATGATATTGAAGAGGTTTGGAAACTTCAGGTTCAAGAGAAATCCTAGTTTCAAGTTCAAGACATATGCTGATAGATACCAGACATGTGGTTCTTCATCCTCAAATAGCACAAGGGGTGGCTATAAAACAGGGATGGTTGATAGAAGCACGATTCGGTGTTTTAATTGTAATGAGTTGGGACACTTTGCAACCGAATGCAGAAATCAAAGGCAAGCAAAGAAAACCTCTCATGATACATATAAGAAGAACCAGTCTGAAGAAGCTTATTTTGCTAAAGGTAAAAGTTGGGATGACACAGACAGTGAAGATGAAGAAGTTGGAAATCTTGCACTCATGGCAATAGAAGACAAAGTCTCTACTTCCACTCCATCCTCATCCTACATGTCTGAGGTAAAGTTCACTGACACTGAAATGATTTATCATCTTAGTACTACAGTATCTTGTGCACGTAGGGAAAATGATAGAATAATTCTTCAGAACACTGCTCTTGAAAAAGAGGTTAAAGAATTAAAACTAATGCATATTAATCAAGGTGAACTTACAGAAAAAGTAGCTTTTCTTGAGAATAGGGTGAATTGTTATAGACAATTAGAAACCATTCTTAAAGATAAGATTACAGAACTTGAGACCAAGGTTAGTGCTTACTATAATTCTTGTAAGACTTCTAAATAAATCTTCAATAAACAAACTATTAGTCAGACTGTAGGTATAGGTTATGACTATAACGAGGCTATTGGAGAATTAAGCATTAACATCCCCAATAGAGTCAGTGCTGAAGAAAGGGGTGTACCACATGTGCTTAAGGGTATTGAAAAACCTTTCTTTAGAGAATCCTTGGCAGAACCTCTGAATGAATATTCCATTATTATTCAAGAGGAGATGCATATTGAGGACCTTGCTTATGAACTTGCTCAGTCCAACAAATGTGTGCCTGAGGTTTCTGTCAAAGTTGTCCCAGTAACTGAGACCAAATCAGACACTCATAAAGTGGAACAAAACAACAATAGAACTAACATGCCTGCTATTAATCTGTCTAATAAAGCATGTGGTATGGTGAATTGCATGTCTTGTTCATTTAATGTTATGTATGCTTATTTTAATAGTAAGCATGTATCCAATGAGAAGACTGCTCCCCGTCAACATGTAAATCATAAGAAGTATGCTAGATTCAAAACTGCTAGTCCTCCTAAAGTTAGAGTGGACACATTTATACCCAAGCCTAATCAGAAAGTTGTTAAGGCTGGTTATAAGTGGAAATGCTCTTTCATTAAGGAGGTTGAAGTAATTAAAATCAAGAGTGTTGTTTTGCTTGACAAAGGTCAATTCTTTAAGTATGTCGGACCCAACCAAGCTTGGGTTCCGAAGAAGGTTTAATCAATTTGATAGTGCAGGGTATGAAACAGGTGAACCGAGTTGTGTGGATTCTGGACAGTGGATTTTCAAGGCATATGACCGGAGATAGAGCCCTGCTATCAAATGTGGTTGAGAAAGCTGCCACATTGCTTACCTTTGGAGATAACAGCAAGGGTATAACTGAAGGATATGGCTGTATGAAAACTGAAAATGTTATCATTAAAAACTCCATAATATCCAAACAGAAAATCCATTTGAGAAATTGAAGTTTGATGACATGTCAGACTCAAATTCCGATGATGTGATTCCACTTGAGCTTGTTGTTGGTGATAACAATGACAATGATGATAGTGGTGATGGTGATGGTGGTGAAAACATTGGTAACAATGGAGATACCACTAATCACCAAGACAATCTGCCAACAACTCAGGGGGAGAAAATGAAGGGTCAACTAGTCATTCACAACACCTTAATGAAGAACAAGGCGAATCATCAAGATCAAATCTTCCAAGACAAACTATTTGGAATAGAGCTCATCTTTCTGAGCTGATTATTGGTGATCCAGGTGTTGGAGTAAGAACTAGAAGTGCTACTCAAAACGAATGTCATTATTCAGGGTTTCTTTCTGAAATGGAACCAAAGAAGATTGAGGAAGCACTAGGTGATCCTGATTGGGTGATTGCAATGCAAGATGAACTCGATCAATTATAATGAATGTCTGGAAGCTGGTACCTAGACCAAAGAACAAGAAAGTAGTTGGTACTCGGTGGGTATTCAGAAATAAATTAGATGAAGATGGCATGATCACAAGAAACAAATCACATTGACATCAGGTATCATTTTATCCAAGAGCATGTCATGAATGATATTGTGGAGTTACACTTTGTACACACAGAGGAACAAACATCAGATATTTTCACTAAATCTCTTGATGAATCCACATTTACCAGATTGGTTGGTAAATTAGGTATGTTAAATAGTTTTAGTGATTAAATCTGTTTTTTTTGTTCTTAATTATATTTACAAGTGTTCATTTGTTGTATATATTTTTAAATCACTTGTAAATTTATTTTATCATCTCATTTTCTCTTTTGCATGTTGATTGTAGATTATTGTCATGTCTTATCTAATTGTTAAGCTTTTTAGTTTAGGTATTTTAAGATGAATTATTTTCTCTAAAAATATTTTTCTCAAATTTTACAAGTTAAAATTATAGAGAAGTCTATTTTTATTGAAAATCTTTTATTTTAAAAATATTCGAATATTCTTGTATAGTTCATGTAAATATTTTCTGCATTTTAATTCATTTTCTTTCTTTAGTTTTCTAGTGATAGTTTCTGTATATATATTATTTTATTTGTATATATTATTTTATTTTTATTACTTATTATCTTTTATTTTCTATTTGTCTTAGTTGTTTTTGTAAATATATTGTATATATTATTTCTGCTCTAGCTTTTGTTTAGCTGGAACTTCAGTGCCAAATCCAATTCAGGTATTACTTTCTATCTCTCAATCCACTTCTTTTACTGTTGCTGAACCTAAGTGGTTGTTAGGGCTAACCAAGGGATTGTAGATCCACAATCTCTATTAAACAAAGAAGTATTTTGATTGAAACAGTGAGTGATCCCACAGCTCTGCCTCCTCTAAAGAAATTCAACATATACTGAGGCACCTGTCAGCCCATCTGTATTCTCGCAACAGGATATGGACTTTGAAATGGCCAATAAACTGTTTCTAGAGACATTCTCTCAACACGATGAATCTATTGAAATTCGCCATAGGGCCATGGCACTTTGTACTGAGTCAAACACACTCTCATTACTCACAATTGGAGAAGACAATACCATTAGATGAAACTCAGGACACAGTGAAAGCAAAGCACCTGCAACTGGTTACAGTGCCTACCATTGTTACGGTAGAAGTGCCTTCACAGGCATCAGAGGGAAAATCTTATTCTTGCCACATTTAATAGAATCATTTTCTCCCCTCCTAGAGGGAACATCTCTGGCTCCCTAAGGGATTTTCCACTCGCAGATTTATCTGGAGAAAGTGGAAGGCAACTTGGTCAGTCTATCACTGAAGCAATTCAGATTTCAATTCCAAGTGATTTGATAGACATGATTGAGGATCGGGATTTGCGAACTCCCATTGCACCACCTCTGACCTCTCTTTAAGAGGCTAGGGTGTTTTTCAATGCAGGTACTGATTAAAAAGGAGCAAACAGACAGCTAATGTTGAGTGATGCGAGTCAAACACCAAGTGAAACACATGCACGTGAGATGAGTGATACACTTACAAGAGAAATTCAAGTGAGTGCACACACAGACACATACACTGCAATGTGGTTAGCTCAAATAGCTGATCTACAGGAACATTTATTCTAAACCCAGACCGATAAAGAACTTTTGCAAGCACAAGTGGTTGAATGGTCTTCTTCTTCCACCTCTGTAAACAATCAGCTGAGACTACTCAAGGAAATCTTGAAGACAGATTTACTTCCCAAGATCAACTCCATCAAAAATCTCAACTCCTAGTGGCTTTAGAGACTCAAAGGTTAAATCTGTAGAGAATTCCTCAACTAAGGGGGAGAAGTTTGGAGAAGCTAGGAAGAGGGAGCTGAAAAAGATATAAAAGGAAAAGGAGAAGTTTTAGGGTAGTAAAGGAATAGGTAAATCAAGACAGGTTCAATGTTATCATATGTTCAGTCTAGAGGAACATTTGTCTTATATTTATCTTTACTGGTGAAATATGGAAATGTCATATTTGATCCAGAACGTTCTAGTATTTACTTAGGCTTAAGAGTCCTATCTTTTTCTTGGTTTTAGTTGAGTGATCCTCTAGGTATTTGTTTGTTATTCTCTAACAAACAAATAGGGGGAGATTGAAAGGCATATGCACTAGCCTATTTGTAAACATCGAGGATTCGACTCAACTTAAACAAGAACGTAATAAGTAAATATTAGATTAGATGTCACAAGAATCTCAGAGGGTTCAATCAGTCAAGAGAATGAAGATTTAAAGTCATCTACTGACTTGGAGTAATTCTACACTGGAAGAAGTTCATTTATTTGATCAAGCCTCAATGAAGTATTCAAGAAAGTGGATCTATTTAAAGTGACAGAGATTTCAGAAGTACTACCGATAGTATTGCCCGGAAAATGAACAGTACTACCGATAGTACTGCCCGACAAATGAACAGTACTAGCGATAGTATTGTCAGGCCAATGAACAGTACTATTGATAGTACTGTCGGGAAAATGAACAGTACTACTGATAGTATTGTTAGGATTTATGGGTGATAGCTATGAGACAACTTAACTAGATATTTTATGTACTTAATTCTATTAAGTATGAACATACTGTCACAACCAGAGTATGTCTATGTAACCATTTTTGTTTGCTGCAAATAAGATTCTAGTACATCTTGGTAGAAGTTCATTTATTTGTTCAAGCCTCAAGAAGTGCTCAAGATGGACAGCAAGAATAAATATTATTGTCACAACATTGACAGTAAGGTTACTTGAAGACAGCATGTTGCAAGTCACGATAGTACATTCACTCTGACAGCAACATTGGCGGAAGCCCTCGGACATCAACTTTACCTTAGCCTGACAGCAAGCTTGGAAATCCTGACAGCACCTTCTGCGGAGATTTCCTACTGTCACCAAAAGCGCATTCCTATGACAGCAAGCTTAGCCATCAGGATACTGTCATGAAGGGATAACATTTGTATTTGGGATCTACCCAGTCAAACTTGTGACAGTTTGGATGTTCAAGAAACAGGCGTGTTGCAGTATCCCAACACTGCAACAGGTCTGCAAGACTACGACCGAAGCTTGAGAGATCACATGACAAAGCTCACCAATTCCAGAGTATGACAAATCTACATCTACTGAATTGTGTTAGCTTAATATATAATGGTTCTAGATTGCTTTGTTCTGTACTGATAAGCTGTTCGTATAGCAATTTAGAAAAGATTCACTGGTAGGCAATTTGTAAGAAGCTGCCACTTAAAAATGACAGCAGCTTCACTAGACCCGTGTTGATAGTGATAGGATTAGTCTACTAAGACTATCTCTCAATCCATTCTTTGAATCAATCACTCAAGAAACAGAAGCTCAAGAAAACGAACATTTTCTTGAGGTTGTAGCAACCCATTGCAAAATAAATAAAACATTTATTTTGTGAGAAATACTCGTGTGTCTACTTGTGTTTGCATTCGATAAACTGATAAACGTTAATCTTAGTTTTTGTTGTTGAAACGTAGATTGAGATTTATCAGTATTGCATTCACCCCCCCCCCCCCTTCTGCAATAGTCAAGGTCCAACAACTGGTATCAGAGCAGACAGATTGTTCTACAAATCTGAGATCATGACAAGTATGCAGAAGTCAAGTAGCATAAAGATTCCAGCGTTTGATAAGGAGAACTACAACGTGTGGAAAAGAAAAATCATGTTGTTCATCAAAGCTGCGAATCCCTTGTACTTGGGTATCCTCCAAAATGGTCCCTTTGTACCACGGAAAGAAATTGAAGCCTCAACTGTGGACGGTGTTCTCGTTCTAGCCTACTGGGTCAAAAAATTACCTTCAGAGTTTCTGGAGCCAGAAAAAGAGAAGGTAGCCTTGGATGATTACTTGCAACTCATCTTACTGGATGCTCTCACTTTGGACAAAGCCATGTGTGGGAATGTCATTGGGTGCTCATCAGCCAAGGACATGTGGAACAAGATCGAGCTGCTATGTGAAGGAAGTGAAGAAGTGAAAGACAATCAAAGACAAATCCTCATCTCTCAGTACGAAGCTTTCATGGCAAAGTCAGGAGAAGACCTAACAACAATGTTTGAGAGGTTTAGTAAACGGATGACTGAGCTACAGATTCATGGCAAGTACTATGACAGGAAGGAGTTAAATGTCAAGTTCTTGCTCACACTTCCTGAGCATCCTGAGCATCTTGAGCACAAAGTAACTGCCATAAGAGAAGGAAGAAATCTGAACAATATTTCTCTTGAAACTTTATATGGTGTGTTTAAATCATATGAGCTTGAGTTTTTCCAGAAAAGAGCTATTCTAGCTGGATCCAGAGGAAAGATGGCTAATATTTCAGGTGCTCTCGTGGCTCATGTTCCAAGAATCACTCAACCTAGTGAAGAAACTCAAGTCACACAACCTGATCCAGTACCTACTCTTAAGATTGAAGAGGTTGTGGATGATGAGGAGAAAGTTGTACTGTAGATAACTGATGTTGAAGATGAAGACTTTTACTGCTTAGAAGAAATGGAGAAGATGGATAATCCAACCATGGCTTACATGGCTAAGAAATTTAAAAACATAAGATTCAAGAGAAACAAGTCGTTTAAGCCTCAAGGTCAAACATCAAGGTTCAGCAGAGGGAATTTTTCCAAGGTTGAAGGTGGTGCCACAAGGGGTGGTTACAAAACAGGGATGGTGGACAGATCCAAGTTCAGGTGTTACAACTGCAATGAGCTTGGTCATTTTGCTACTGAGTGTAGAAGACCAAAGCAGAATCAGAGGATGGATAAAGGGTCAAGTGGACACTTCAAGAAAGGACAGGGAAAGGCCTATGTGGCTGAAGGAAAGTGCTGGGATGATACTGATGATGAAGAGGAAGAGGAATATGTGAATCTAGCACTCATGGCTAAATCTGAAGAGACCACCTCTAGCTCTCCAAGTCAGGTACCCTCACTTGTCTTACTTGATATGTCTAAAGATGAATACAAACAAACTGTTGAGGAATTGAGTGCAGAGATGTTCAATGTTCATACTAGTTTAACTGCATCTAATGAAGAAATTGCTAGGTTAACTAAATTGAATGAAACACTCACTTCTGAAAATGATTTGATTTTGTTGAAGACCAGTCGATTAGAATCTTTAACATAGGAGAATGCTAAACTCAAAAATGAATTAGTCTATGCTAAAGAAATTGAGGAGTTTCTAAGGAAAGAAATTAGTGAAAATGAATTCAAGATTAAAGCCTACAGAAACTCTTCCAAACAACTTCAGGATTATCATGAGAAACACACAGAGGATCAAAAAGTAGGGATAGGTTTTGAGTATGGCAAAAGACCTGGTAAGGAAATTGTTAGTCAGGATTGTTCAATTGATGCTTCTATCAAACCTCATGTCCTAAAGAAGATCAACAAACCAATTTTCAAACTTTCTGAACTTGAGTTTGATGAGGAAGCCATGCTTATCAAGCAACAACTTGATGATGAGGATGAAGGTATTGACAATTCAATAGTTGAAGGAAACGATGATGGCTCTATCCCCAAGATAGTAACTTTGCCAAACAATCTGACAGAATGTTCTAAAGATACTGTCAATAATGGCAAGACAGTAGCTTCTAAAGATATTGTCAAGAGAGCTTCAAAGACAGTAACTTCCAAACCTATTGTCAAGACAGAAGGTGTGAAAGGTGTTGCCCAGTAAATAACAATTGTAGAAGGGGGTTGAATACAATTGTATAAGATTCTCGACTTTATATAACACAAATATGAAAGATCAATAACAATAACAATAACAGCTTTATTAACTTTGATATAAAACTGTTACAAACTCTCTTAAGAAATTCTGATGTTCTTAAGAGCTGCTAGCTTACAAAAAACTCTCTCAAGAAATTCTGTTCTTAAGAGCTTCTCTCCGATTATGTTCTCTCTCGAATGAATACATAAATCGAAACCAAGACTGTGTTTATATAGTGCACACAGCTTCTCTATCAATAACAAGATAAGTTCTAATCATAACAAAGATAGAAACATATCTTTAATCGATAGCTGCATTCTACAAACCAGGAACAAATAGAATAAACTTCCATGTTTATCTAGACTCCAAATATAACTCGAAGTAGGAATCCTGATCAGCTTCAAGTCCTGATGATCAAACCTGATCATAGTCTGAGTAGGAATCCTGATGATCAATAAGATACTGACGCTTGATCAAATACTGATGACCATGCAATACTGATGACGTCAGCAATCCTGATCAGTTGAGTCTAGCTTCTGACGATCATTGAATTCTGATCTAACAATCTCCCCCAATCTCATACTTTGTGAAATAAAGTATAGATTCCAAATATTCAATGATGTCAAAAACATGTATCAAAATGTACGAGTATCTTCAGAAACAACTTATCTGTTTAAGCTTTGTGATAGAACAGATTCATCTTCAAGAAGTTGGATAATAAACTTTCTTCTTTTTCTTCAAGAATTTGAATCAGTCTTTCCTTAAGATTTCTGAGTTCTTCATCTTCCTCATTAATCTGGTAGATAGCTGCTCTGAGATTCTGTATGGAGTTTCTTCGTAGACTGTGCTCTTCTAGCATAAGATAAGCAATTTCCTTCCCATCAGGATTGAGAGAAAGATGAGTCATGCCAAAATTTACTTCTTTAACAGCAGTACCCCTTTGCATTTCCACATCCTGACCTCTTTGATTTAAGTACATGGGAGTATAATTACCATTGAAATTACTGTTTCCATCCAGTCTTCTTCTTATAGTTGACAAAATCATGTCACTCCATTCTTTGTACACTTGGTTCTTCCATCTTAACAGATAGTGAACATATTTCAGTTCCTGTGTAGTTTTCATCAGCAGATCTTGAATAGATAGAATCTTCACACTACCATCTTTCATGAAGTATAGAAGCTTTTCTTTCTTTTCAAAACCATCATGACAATCTATAACTATATCAACAGCTAATAAATTGTTCAGGTTTTCAGAAGTTAAAGTACCTCCAATTTCTGTCAAGGAGTAAGGATCAACATATGACATATTCAGATATTCACCATCTCTGTGTCCAATACCTCCTCTTGAATTACTTGACAATTGCTTCAGATTTGAAAACATCTTTAACCAGAGTGTTTTTGATCTAGCCATATCAGACAAATCAATCAACACTTGAAGCGCTTGTAATAATTCCACCAGACTGAAAATTGATAGGTGTATCACAACTTAATGTGCTAATATGTTTCCACTTCTTGTATTTCTCCTTTTCATGAGCGTAGCTTCTTTCAAGTAAAGATTCTTGTCTGCTTGAATTTCTCCATTGTCTTTCATTTGAAACTTTAAGCCTTTGTAGATAGAGATTAAAATCTTCATATGTTCTCTTTGTAATATCTCTTCTTATGGCTTCTTCTTCTTCATCTACTTCTTTGTTGTGACAATCAACAACAGTAGATAAGATTATCAAATCAACCTCTTGCAGAATTTCAGATTCATCAGGATCTTGAATGATGTCAGGATTAGAATCTTCAATTTGATTTGTATTGCTGAGAGTTGATTTACTTGATTTTCTTCTCAATTCAGGTTCTTCTTCAACAATTCCATCATCACCAAAAGTAGATCTGTCAGGAACTACTAGAGTTTGAATAGGTTCAGGAATTTCTTCAATTCTTAACCCTCTAGACCTTGTCTGTCTAGGTACTGTTTGAGTTGAAGAACCTCTTTTACTTCTTCTAGCACCTCTCCTACCTCTGCTTCTTCTACCTCTAGCAGGAGCAGTATAGCTTTCCATTGTCTCTCTTTGTAGTCTCAAGAATTCTTCATGTGAGAGATCTGGATATTCTTCACTTGCTGTAGAGAGTGCTTTTCTTGCATATAATTGTTGAACTCTTTTATCAGTGTGATAAAGAGTAACAATTCTACCGTCTTTTGTAGAAAACTTCTGGAATAAATTTGATGCATCTTCGGGATTATCAATAATCACATCTTCATCACCTTCAGGAATTGTAGCAAGAATGTGTCCATGACCAGGTGTCAGGATTTGATCTTCCGTCAGGATCTGAGATTGCACCAATGTTCTTACTGTCTTAACTCCAGAATCAGAAACATGAGTTGACTGCGTTGTTTGACTTTGAGAAGTTTGGATTGTCTTCATAACAACAGCATCAGATGTTTCTCCTTGTATTACTTTGTCACCACCATCATCTCCAGTATCATCATCATTATTTCTTAATACTAGATCAGGTGTACATTTTGTCTGAATAACCTTCTCCCCCTTTTTGACATCAGGATTTGACAATAATTGCAAAATTAAGGAAAGAGAGGCTTGAATTTCAGTTACCTTAGTATCCAGAGAATCAATTCTTTGTTTGATTGAGGTTTGTTCTGAAACAATAGATTTCACTTGGGATTCCACTACCCTCAGTTGGAAAGTAGTAGGCACCTTTGTAAAATTATGAAAGATATCAGTCCTCACTTTGTCAGTTGAACCCTTGATAGAATCAATCTCACTTTTCAGACTTTTGGATAACAGAGTTGTAGCCTTCAGATGATTCTTCAAGTCTTGATTCTCTATAGACTTCACTGCATTATAGGCATGTTCAATAGCAGAAGAAAAACTGATAGATTCATCAGATTGGTGCCATGAATTGTTCCATTCATTCTGTCTAAATGCCTCTGCAGGATCAAAGGAAGGAGTAGAAAAATCTTGTCTCTGATCTTTCCCAGTGAAAGCATTGCTAGCCATATATGTACTTGATGAACCAAAATTAGTTCCAAGACTAATCTTGAGTGCTGTAGCAAGCTGTTCCTTCTCTTTTCTATTCTCATTATCATCATCACTATCATCATCAGAATTATCATCATCAGAACCATGAGATTTATCAGGATCAGGAATTGCAATACCTTTCAGTTTATCCTGTGATTCTGAGATAGGATGATCCATTGGTCTTGAACGAAGTAGCTGAATCAAAATAGGTTCAGTATCAGGAGCACCACTAGCGTCAGGATGAACATCGTCAGGATTTGATATGCTTGCATCAGTATTTGCTACCAATGGTTCTTGTGGAGCTTGAGGTTCAGAAGCTGCTTCAACACTTTGAGCTAAAGGTTCTTGTGTGCTTCCCTCATTGACAATGTTCTCGACCAATCTTTCAACAGAAGCTGTAGCTTTGCCTGCATCTTCACTTTGAGAAGATGGTTCTTGTGTAGCTGGAATGTTGATGTCTTCATTCTCCCTTTGAGAAAATGGTTCTTGTGTGACCATTCCACTAGCTAAGCCTTCACCCAAACTTTGATTGAGTGGTTCTTGTGTGGCAGGATCAACAGTAGCTGCTGAATTACTCTGAAATTCAGGTTCTTGTGGGCTTGATCCTTTCAGCTTCTTCTGTCTCTGATAGACTAACTCTTCTGCATTCCTCTTTTTCTTTGATGTAGGTGTAAGACCAACCAAGGAAGCAGTTGTAGAAACCTTCTCCCAAGAATGTCCTCGAATATGAGATGGAGAGGCTGGAGAGTCTGATATAGAGACAACTTTTGTTGCTGCATCAGGAATACTAACATCAGGATTTGCTAGAGCATCAGGAGTAGATGACTCTTCAGAATTTGATGTCTGAATATCAGTATCCTTCATTTGCACTGTCAAAGGAATATGATACCTGCTCTTTGATAATTTCCTTGTCTTTTGTGGTTTTGATGAAGGTACCACAACTTTAGTAGCAGTATCAGCAACTTCCTTGTTTACATTCATCACAGAGGATATAGGTAAGTCATCCTCTGAATCACTTTCATCAATCAACCTTAACTTCCTTTTCACAGGAACATTCTTAACAACCTTATCAGCTTTCTTGACCAGGACCCCTTGTACACCCCCTTGTAACTTCTTTTTAGTGAGTGGTGTAGAGGAAAAATCCTTTGAACCTGATTGCCTTCCAGACACATCAGTTCTAGCTGATTTCTTTGATTTTACAACTAAAGTCTTTTGAGAGACAGTAGAGGTGGTTGTTAACTGTTTAGACTGTTTAGGTTGCATGCTTGTGTCAGGAACAAGGTGGGTTGGTCCTTGTACCATAGCATTAGAAAGTAGTCCATAACGAGTAGGCATTTTCTGATGTAAGAAAAACCAGCAAACGAGGCAAAAATATTTATGGAAAATCGAACCGTCTCATCGAGATTGTAGAAATCACCTGCACCCTTAATACACATTCTCTGATGAAGAACTTGATAGAATTTGGCAACAAATGGATGAGGCTCTTGCTGAGATGGAGCCACAACCAGTTCCTGACCCTCAGGAATATGAAGCGTTTATAAACGTTATGGTTGATGTGGTGTGGCACGACTTTGTGCAAGCCAATCCTGGCTGGAATCCTCTTGAGAATCTCATCTATGAAGAGGATGAAGACGATGAGGATGATGAAGAGGATGAGGATCTCGTTGAAGAGCGAGAGAGGAGAAGAAGGAAAGTGCTTGATGCAAGTGCTTCATGCACGGTGGAGGCAAGGAAGCATCCCGGTGATCACAATGACGATCCGCCTTCAAGTGCATCAGCTCCTCTTTTTGTCTCTTAAGGATGGAACAAGAGACCTTCCAGTTCTGATGGACTGTGAAGCTGCTCAGGAGCATTCATGCTAATTTGCAGGGCACGTGTTCATGCTTATCTGTAAAGCACGAGTTCCTGAGTAGAAAATAGACTAGGAAAACAAATATGTAATTTCCATATTCATGTGTAATGTATCTTCAAGTATTAATGAAATTTGTCTATTTTCTCAATTGTTTTCTTCCTGTTCTTGCCTGCAAAATTTGTTAGTAACACTGCATTTGATACATATAGATATGATAAATAATAAACTCTGATAATAATGACATTGATAATTAAGACTGAAAACTTAATCAAAGACTAAGTAATAATCTAATTGTCCAGAGTTTACCAGGAGTGTTGATGACAAATTAGCATAGAACCTCTGGTTTTCATACCAGCTTCAATATCTGAGCATCAGGATTTGACCAATTGATTTCCTGTCAGGATTGAGTTCTATCAGGATTTGATCAAAGATACATACCTTTCTGAATAACCATCAGGATTTGACAGTTATCAGGATTTCCTCTCTGTAGCTTTTCCTCAGAAATTCTCAAAATTCATCATTCCAAGTTCATTCACCAACTTATTGAAAGTAGCTTCAGGTAGTGGCTTGGTGAATATATCAGCTAGTTGTTGATCAGTAGGAACAAAGTGAAGTTCAATTGTTCCTTCCAGAACCTGTTCTCTTATAAAGTGATATCTGATACTTATGTGTTTAGTAAGAGAATGCTGAACTGGATTTCCTGTCATTGCAATAGCACTTTGGTTATCACAATAAATAGGGATTTTTGAGTATGACAGGCCATAATCTAACAACTGATTTCTCATCCACATTATCTGAGCACAACAACTTCCTGCAGCAATGTACTCAGCTTCTGCAGTTGAAGTGGAAATAGATTTCTGCTTTTTACTGAACCATGAAACTAGTCTTCCACCCAAAAACTTACAACTTCCTGAAGTACTTTTCCTGTCTATTTTGCATCCTGCAAAATCAGCATCTGAATAACCACACAACCCAAAATCTGATTCCCTTGCATACCAAAGGCCAAGTGAAGGAGTGCCTTTGAGATATCTGAAAATTCTTTTGACTGCAATCAGATGTGGTTCTCTAGGTTTTGCTTGAAATCTTGCACATAGACAGGTTGCAAACATGATATCTGGTCTACTGGCAGTGAGATACAATAAAGAGCCAATCATTCCTCTGTAGTGAGTTACATCTACCTCTTCACCTTGATCAGGATCAAGTTTGGTAGCTGTAGCTATTGGAGTTGAAGCAGGAGTACTGTCTTGCATGTTAAACCTTGTCAGTAAATTCCTTGTGTATTTAGACTGATTAATAAAAATCCCTTCATCAGTCTGTTTAACTTGAAGACCCAGAAAGTAACTCATTTCTCCCATCATGCTCATTTGATATCTTGACTGCATAAGCTTGGAAAACTTTTCACACAGCTTATTGTTTGTTGACCCAAAAATGATATCATCAACATAAATCTGAACTAACAGCAACTCCTTACCATGATTCAAATAAAATAGAGTTTTATCAATTGCACCTCTTTTGAATCCACTTTCCAGTAAGAATTGAGCTAAGGTTTCATACCATGCTCTTGGAGCTTGCTTTAGTCCATAAAGTGCCTTATCCAGTCTGTAGACATGATCTGGATATTTAGGATCAATGAAACCAGGAGGTTGTTCAACATAAACTTCTTCCTCCAGTTCACCATTTAAGAAAGCACTTTTAACATCCATCTGGAAAACCTTGAATTTCTTATGTGCTGCATAAGCAAGAAATATCCTGATGGCTTCTAGTCTTGCAACAGGAGCAAAAGTTTCATCATAGTCAATTCCCTCTTGTTGGGAATACCCCTTTGCAACTAGTCTAGATTTATTTCTGATAATGACTCCATCAGAATCAGTCTTGTTCTTGAAAATCCACTTTGTACCAACAATTGATCTATTCTTTGGTCTTGGTACCAGTTTCCAGACTTCATTCCTTTCAAATTCATTCAGTTCTTCTTGCATTGCAGTAACCCAATCAGCATCTTTAAGTGCATCTTCAACTTTCTTAGGCTCCTCCTTGGATAGAAATTTATTATATAAACATTCATTCTGAGTTGCACTTCTTGTTTGAACACCTGCATCAGGATCTCCAATTATCAAATCAGGAGTATGATCTTTTGTCCATTTCCTTGCTGGTGTCAAATTGTTTCTTGAAGTAGATGCTCCCCCTGGATTGGTGTTATCTTGATTGAAAGAATTTGATTGATTTGAAGCTCTCCCTGAATTATTGCTATGCCCTCCTGATGTGTTATCAGGATCTTCACTTGAATCAGTATCTGAAGAATTCTGTCCTGATGATTGAGTTGACTCTGAACTTGTAGTTGAATGTCGTTGCTCCCCCTCAACATTAGCACTACTAGTTGTATTACTGTTGTTTGCATCATCAGTATTAGCACCATCAGTACCTTGTGAGTCATCAGGATTTGGTGACCCGTCAGTACTGGATGAATGGACAGCTTCTGATTCAATTTCTTCAGGTTCCTTGGAAGCTTCATTTTCAAATAACAATCTATCATGCGAGTCTTCAATGATTCCAGTTATCTTCTTATCATCAAAAGATACATGAATTGACTCCATGACAGTTCTTGTTCTCAAATTAAAAACTCTGAAGGCTCTTGATGTAGGATAACCTATGAATATTCCTTCATCAGCCTTTGTTTCAAATTTCCCTAGCTGTTCAGGATGAGTTCTGAGAATAAAACATTTACAGCCAAACACATGCAAATGCTTCAGACTTGGTTTCTTCTCCTTGAGTGACTGATAAGGAGTGACACCATGCCTGTTTATCAATGTGAGATTTTGTGTATAGCATGCTGTGTTGACTGCTTCTGCCCAGAAATATGTAGGTAATTTAGCTTCTTCCAACATAGTTCTGCCAGCTTCAATAAGAGTTCTATTCTTCCTTTCTACTACTCCATTTTGCTGAGGTGTGCCAGGAGCAGAGAATTGTTGAATGATTCCTTTGTATTTGCAGAACTCTTCCATCTTTGAATTCTTAAATTCAGTACCATTATCACTTCTCAGAATCTTGACTTTGTACTTTGTGGTTGTCTCAATCATCCTCACATGATCCAACAGAACTTCAGGAGTTTCATCTTTTCTGTGCAGAAAATACACCCAGGTGAATCTAGAATATTCATCAACAATTACAAGAGTGTACCTTTTCTTACTGATGGACATGATGTTGACTGGACCAAACAGATCAAGATGTAGCATGTGATATGGTTCTTCAATAGAGGATTCTGATTTACTCTGGAATGATGTCCTTCTTTGTTTTGCTTTGTGGCATGCATCACAGAGTCCATCAGGTGTATATAAGACATTAGGTAATCCTCTTACTAACTCTTTCTTAACCAACTCATTGATGTTGCTGAAGTTGAGATGAGAAAGCTTCTTGTGCCAATTCCAACTTTCATCTACTGAAGCTTTACTGATGAAACATGTAGGGGAGCCATCAGTATCTGAGAGAATGTTGGCTTCATATATGTTACCATGCCTGTAGCCAGTTAGTGCTATCTTCCCTGTTGCTTTACTGACTACTTCACAATGTGTGGAATAGAAATTGACATGATAACCTCTGTCAGTGATTTGACTAATACTCAACAAGTTGTGTTTTAGTCCCTTCACTAGAGCTACTTTTTCAATGATGACATTTCCAATGATTATATTGCCATATCCCAAGGTTTGTCCAATGTTGCCATCTCCATAAGACACAGTTGGGCCAGCTTTTTCCTCATATTCTGATAACAGGGCTTTGTTTCCAGTCATGTGCACAGAACATCCACTATCCATGACTAACACATTTTTCTTTTTACCCTTATCATCAGGAGCAGCAGTTACATCAGCATTGGCCATTAACGCATAGTTGACTACCTCAGTATCAGAATCTGAGGAAGAGTCCATCCAATCCTTGCTTGATGTGATGAGTGCCTTTGTCTTGTTGCATTCAGAAGCAAAGTGACCCATACCATTACACTTGTAGCATCTAACCTTTGACTTGTCAAATTTGCTACCCTTGCTGTCCTTCTTGATATACTTGTCTTTGTCTGCTTTGAAGATCTTTTTCTGAAAGTTGCCTTGTCTTCTATTCTTCCTGAACTTCATCCTTCTGAAGTTTCTGACAATCATAGCAACCATCTCTTCCATGTCTGAATCAGAAGATTCATCACCAGTATTGGCATCAGGATTGCCATCAGTATCTGATGAAGAGTCGTCAGGATCTGACTCAGCTACTCTTGCTTTCCTTCTAGAGACCTCCATAGCTTTCTCTTTTGATTTTGCTTCTACATTCAAAGCAATTGACTTTGCCTTGCTGCTTTTCTTGTTCTTTCTCTGTTGAACTTCAAGATCATGAGTTCTTAGCATCCCATAGATCTCATCAAGAGACACAATGTTCAGATCATACTGGTGTCTAATGATTGAGGTCTGAGTATCCCATTCTTCAGGTAAAGCTCTAAGAAATTTGGTGTTTGAATCTTCAGTTTCATATACTTTGTCAACTAAGGATAAGTTGTTCAATAGTGTCAGGAATCTATCATATAGCTCAGTCAGGCTCTCTTCAGGTCTTGCATCGAATTGTTCATATTCTTGAATCAATAGAGC
This sequence comes from Heracleum sosnowskyi, assembly GCA_030848705.1. Taxonomy (NCBI): domain Eukaryota; kingdom Viridiplantae; phylum Streptophyta; class Magnoliopsida; order Apiales; family Apiaceae; genus Heracleum; species Heracleum sosnowskyi. Next base: position 21,649,257 of record CM061237.1, read on the forward strand.
CCTTCTGTTTTTCTTAACAGATGCAGATCCCTGGCACTGAGTTTCCAAAGTATCCCAGATTTCTTTTGAAGACTTGCATGCAATCACTCTGTTTGACATAACAGCATCAAGGCTATTATGCAAGATATTCTTTATCTTTGGTTCCCTGAGTACATGAGCTTTTTCTTCTGGAGTCCATTCAGCTTTAGCTTTGACCACATAATGTTCTGGTACTGTATCTGTTCGTTCTACGAACTTTGTTGGTATATATGGTCCATCACGAATCCTGTCCAAGTAGTCGGGATCCATAGCCTCCAGGTACATCAGCATCTTTACCTTCCATGTAGGATATTCTGATATCTTCAAGATGGGAATCTTCATGCTTTCATACTTGGTTGTCGACATCTTTAGATCGTATCTGATTCAGAATTAAATCAGTTTGCTCTGATACCAATTGTTGCCCAGTAAATAACAATTGTAGAAGGGGGTTGAATACAATTGTATAAGATTCTCGACTTTATATAACACAAATATGAAAGATCAATAACAATAACAATAACAGCTTTATTAACTTTGATATAAAACTGTTACAAACTCTCTTAAGAAATTCTGATGTTCTTAAGAGCTGCTAGCTTACAAAAACTCTCTCAAGAAATTCTGTTCTTAAGAGCTTCTCTCCGATTATGTTCTCTCTCGAATGAATACATAAATCGAAACCAAGACTGTGTTTATATAGTGCACACAGCTTCTCTATCAATAACAAGATAAGTCCTAATCATAACAAAGATAGAAACATATCTTTAATCGATAGCTGCATTCTACAAACCAGGAACAAATAGAATAAACTTCCATGTTTATCTAGACTCCAAATATAACTCGAAGTAGGAATCCTGATCAGCTTCAAGTCCTGATGATCAAACCTGATCATAGTCTGAGTAGGAATCCTGATGATCAATAAGATACTGACGCTTGATCAAATACTGATGACCATGCAATACTGATGACGTCAGCAATCCTGATCAGTTGAGTCTAGCTTCTGACGATCATTGAATTCTGATCTAACAAAAGGTACTGTCAAGAAGAGTTCGACAGCAACTTCAGAACATCCTGATGACACAGTTACCTACAAGTCTAGAAACATGAATGGTAAGTTAGGAAATGGCAATGCTAATGCTGGTAATGCTCCTAAAAAACTATACAATAATTCTGGCTCCTCACATCACTTAACTCATGTTTGTAAGAAACCAAAAGAGGTCAAAGACAATGTGACCATGAAAGATGGTAACTTACATAGAACCCCCATTATGCATAGATCTATGGTGGTGTGTAATAACATTGATTGTATGCCATGCAAAATAACTGCTATGAGTACTTGTTTCAATCTGCCTATTTTATCTACTGAACAATGTACCTACTTGCAAACTGTTGAGACTTCTGAGCCTATTGAAAACAGTAAGAAGGCTACATCCACTAAGAATAAGACCAAGTCTAGTTCGAAGGAAAAGTGGGTGAAGAAAGGAGTCCAACAGAAGATTCCTGATGTGATGGTTAAAGTTGAAAATGTTGATTATGTCTGTGATACTGAAGTAACAGGAACCAACAAGGATTGGGTACCATATGCCTCTTAAACACAATTTGTTTTGCAGGGTAAGAATAAGGAGCAGGTCATATGGATCATTGACAGTGGCTTCTCTAGACACATGACTGGTGATAAAGCCCTGTTATCACAATTTATAAAGAAAGCTGGCCCAATCATAACCTTTGGAGACAACAGCAAGGGTTACACAGTGGGATATGGATGTTTGGAAATTGGAAATGTTGTCATTAATGATATTGCACTTGTTGATGGATTGAAGCACAACCTGCTCAGTGTCAGCCAATTCAGTGACAGAGGATTCAAGGTTGATTTTGACATGATGGTGTGCAATATCTATCACAAGAAAGATGGAAGCCTCTCTCTGAAAGGGGTAAGGAAAGGAAGCCTGTTTGTTGCTGATCTAAGCTCAACAAATAAGGATAAGATTTACTGTTTCTACAGTAAAGCTACTGTTGGTGACAGTATGCTTTGGCACAGGAAACTCTCTCACCTCAACTTCAAGACAATGAATATGCTGATGAAGAAGGAATTAGTTAGAGGACTACCTCAACAGGAATTCTGTCCAGAAGGACTGTGTGAGGACTGTCAAATGGGAAAATTGAAGAGAGCTGTGCACAGGTCAAAGCAAATCAACACCAACACAGAGCCACTCAAACTAATTCATATGGATCTCTTTGGACCAGTCAATGTTCCATCTTTAGCCAAGAAGAGATATGCATTAGTTATGATGGATGATTATTCTAGGTATATTTGGGTGAAGTATCTAGCATCAAAAGATGAAGCTGTTCAAGTTATCATTGATCACTTAAGAGTTCTTGACAGAACTCCAAATGCCAAAGTTCAAATTCTAAGAAGTGACAATGGTACTGAGTTCAGAAATACCACACTTGGTAATTTATGCAAAGATGAAGGAATTGTACAACAATTTTCTGCTGCAAGGACACCACAGCAGAATGGAGTTGTAGAAAGGAAGAACAGAACTCTCATTGAAGCTGCCAGAACTATGCTTCATGATGCAAAGTTACCTACATACTTCTGGGCAGAAGCTATCAACACAGCCTGTTACACACAGAACAGAACCCTGATCAACAAGACTCATGGGAACACTCCTTACTATCTGCTCAATGAAAAGAAACCTACTGTCAAGTATTTTCAAGTGTTTGGAAGCAAATGTTTCATGATGAAAGACAACCATGAAAAGAAAGGGAAATTTGACACCAAAGCTTTTGAAGTCATTTTCATGGGCTATGCTTTAGAAAGGACTGCTTACAGAGTCTATCTCTTGGAACACAGAATCATAGATGAAAGTGTGAATGTCACATTTGATGAAACCAAGTTTCCTGGACTGCATGAAGAAGGTCAAATGCAAATTCTTAGATTTGAGAATCAAGGATACTTGGAAGAAGAAGAAATTGTTGATGAAGAACCTACATTTACTCAAACTGTAAAAACTGAAAAAGATGTTGTCATTGAAAGTGATATAAATCAAACTCCAGCTCAGTCACAGATTATTTCAGGAAATACTCAAAATGATGGTGACTCTGGAGATGTTGAAGAAATGGTGGAGACAATTGTCCTGGTGAAGAGTCAGTTCCTCAGACTGAGGCTACTGTCTCAGATCAAACAAGAAGCTTGCCCAGAACTACAAGATGGAACAAGGATCACACAAATGACCTAATTATTGGAGATCCTTCTTCTGGGGTGAGAACCAGGAACAATATTTCTGCAGATAGCATGTTTTCCTGTTTTCTATCTCAAGTGGAGCCTAAAGCAATTGCTGAAGCATTGTTGGATTCTGATTGGGTGATTTCTATGCAAGAGGAACTCAACCAGTTTGAAAGAAACAATGTATGGAAGTTGGTTCCAAGACCAAAGGGAAAGTCAGTTATTGAAACAAAGTGGGTTTTCAGAAACAAAATGGATGAAAATGGAAATGTGACTAGAAACAAGGCAAGGCTAGTAGCTAAAGGTTACTGTCAACAGGAAGAGATAGATTATGATGAGACATTTGCACCTGTTGCCAGACTTGAAGCTATCAGGATTTTTCTAGCCTTTGATGCACACTATAACTTCAGGGTGTTCCAAATGGATGTCAAAAGTTCTTTTCTAAATGGAGAGTTGGAAGAAGAAGTGTATGTTGAACAGCCACCTGGTTTTGAAGATACTGAAATGCATAATTTTGTGTACAAACTGTTCAAGGCACTTTATGGTTTGAAACAAGCTCCAAGAGCCTGGTATATATGATACCCTCTCAGCCTTTCTTTTGGAAAACCATTTTATAAGAGGTGTAGTAGATAAGACTCTATTTTACAAGCATCATGGCAAAGACATCATTCTGGTTCAAATCTATGTTGATGATATCATCTTTGGTTTATCAAATGAGAAGCTGTGTGAGAAGTTTTCATCTCTAATGAGAAACAAGTATGAGATGAGTATGATGGAAGAACTGTCATTCTTCCTTGGTTTACAAGTTCTTCAAAAAGATGATGGAATCTTCATTTGTCAAGCAAAGTATGTCAAGGAACTTATTAAGAAGTTCAACCTAGAAGACTCATCACCTGCCAAGACTCCCATTTCTACTTCAACTAGTTTGGATCTAGACTCCAAAGGGAAGAAAGTGGACTCTAGTGCTTACAGAGGCATGGTTGGATCACTTCTCTATCTAACTGCTAGCAGACCTGACATAATGTTTGCTACATGTCTCTGTGCAAGGTTTCAAGCTAATCCAATGGAGTCACACTTGGTAGCTATCAAGAGGATTTTTAGATATCTTAAGGGCACTCCTAATCTAGGCCTTTAGTATCCTAAAAACACTGGATTTGAGCTAGTGGGGTATTCTGATTCAGATTATGCTGGGTGTAGGATTGACAGAAAGAGCACTACAGGAAGCTGTCAATTTCTTGGTGGAAGATTGGTGTCATGGTTTAGTAAGAAGCAACATTCGGTTTCTACATCTACAACAGAAGCTGAATACATTGCTGCTGGAAGTTGTTGTGCACAAATTCTATGGATGAAGAATCAACTGTTGGATTATGGTCTAGTGTTAAATAATATCCCTATCTACTGTGATAACACTAGTGTCATAGCCATCTCAGACAATCCTGTTCAACACTCTAGGACAAAGCACATTGATATTAGACATCATTTCATAAGAGAGCACGTTGAAAGAGGAACTGTGAAGTTGATCTATGTCCCTACAGAAAAGCAACTTGCAGACATCTTCACAAAACCATTGGATGAAGCAACCTTTGAGGTTGTAGCAACCCATTGCAAAATAAATAAAACATTTATTTTTTGAGAAATACTCGTGTGTCTACTTGTGTTTGCATTCGATAAACTGATAAACGTTAATCTTAGTTTTTGTTGTTGAAACGTAGATTGAGATTTATCAGTATTGCATTCAACCCCCCATCCCCCTCCCCTCCCCCTCCCCTCCCCCTTCTGCAATAGTCAAGGACCAACAAGTACTGTTAGGCCAATGAACATTACTACCGATAGTAATGCCAGGCCAATGAACAGTACTTCTGGTTCAAAAGAATAGTAAATGGCGTGCATTTAAAAGAGAAAAGGTGTGCAGTTGACTTATATACAAGTGAGTGGATCAAAACAAAAAAAAAGAGTTGTACACAAAAAAAACAAGACAGAAACAAAGTGATATCCTCTTTCTTCTTCAACCAAACAACTGCCGAGCTCAAATCTTTTACAGTAAATCATTTCTAGCATTATTGTTAAATCCAAATCACTAAAAGTTATTTACTTGTACTTGTTTGACAATCTAGCGGATCATAATCCCTAAAATTTATATCAAACTACTTTTTAGTATTCGGTCCTTTTTATTACAAAAATAGATAAATTTATGTCGAATTTATTCTAGATTTGTTTTATCAAGAACCTTGTAATCTGTACTCAAAATTGTAACACCCTTCAAGTAAAAAACAAATTTGGGGTGAAACCAAAAAGAGGATGAAACAAAAAAAAAGTGCAAACCAAATTTGGTAAAATGTTAAAAAGGGATTTCACTTATTAATTAATATATATACTAGGTTATATCTCGTGCGATGCTCAGTTTTTTTTTAATATTTTATTATTTTTATTTAGATTTTTGAAATAATATTTTTTTTGATGAAATTTTAATATATATTTATATGTTTATAAAATAAATATGATTTATATATCTAACAATATAAGTATTTTAATTTAATAAATTGTTGACTTAATCTTTAGTAGTATTTTAGATATTAAAATAGAAAAATATTTTTAAATAATAGATCTAATGGTTCATATTTATTTGCTCTTAAAAAATTTAAGAGTGACTAAAGTGCAAATAACAAAATATGTGCCCTGTAATGTGCCGAGTTTCTTTTAACTTATGCTATTACTTTTATTTATTATTAATTATCTTATTGAAATTTATTATAAAACATTATATTAAAAATGGATTTATAAGTTTAATATAATAATATTTTCATTATTTATATATTTTGTCCGTGTTATTTTTAATTCGAATACGAGTTGTTTCAATTAAAAAATATAAAACATACAATGTCCTTAAAAAGACAGTTAGTTACTTATTAATAATTATATAAAAATTATATTACATATATATATATATATATATATATATATATATATCTGTGTGTGTGTGTGTTGCTCGTGTTATTTTTAGAAAATTAGTTGTTTAAATTAGAAAATAGAAAATTATATTACATTTATATATATATGTTGTTCGTGTTACTTTTAGAAACATTAGTTGTTTAAGTTAGAAAAAATAAAAAAGGTTATGTGTTTAATTGAAAAGGGTAAGTTGTTATTTATTAAGAATTATATATAACAATATTACCATTAAATATTTATTTTGCATGAAAATATAAAACATATAGTGTGTTTTAGTTGAAAAATGTAATCAGTTATAAATATGTAATAATATTACCATTTTATATATATATATATATATATATATATATATATTACCTATTTTATTTTTAGAAGATGAGTTGTTTTAGTTAGGAAAATAGATAAAATAGGTAATGTATTTTAGCTGAAAAAAGCAATTCGTTATATATAGGCCCGACCCAAATTATAGATAGGACCGACCCAAATACCGACCGACCAAAACTTTTAATGCTTCGTATTTAATAAAATAACTAGCTTAAAACCCGTGCGATGCACGGATTATTATTTTTATTATTTATGTTTTAATATTCTATTAATTTGCATTTGCTAAAAAAAATAAGTAGACGTGTTTAAATTTTTTAAATAATTAAAAGTATTAAAATAGATTTTTAAATAAATTAATAACTGTTTGCTCGTGATATTTTTGGAAAAGGATGGGTCTTAGTAAAGAAAAATAGAAAAAGTAGCATGTTTTAGATGAAAAGGTAAGTGCCCATAATTAAAAGTATTTAAATAGGTTTCAAAATAAATAAGTAAGGATTTGCCGGGGATATTTTTGGAAAATGATGGGTTTTAGTAAGGAAAAAAAATAGAAAGAATAACATGTTTTAGTTTAAAAAGTAATTGCCAATGATTTTTTTAGAAAAAGAGAGGATTTTGTTAGAAAAAATAAAAAAAGTAATGTATTTTAGCGAGAAAGGTAGTTGGTTATAAAAATGTTATTATTTAATAATAATTTCTTTAGAAAATGAAAAAATAGAAAAAGTAACACGTTTCAACGGAAAAAGTAACACGTTTCAGCTTAAAAGTAACACGTTTCAGCTGAAAAAGTGCTCATAATTAAAAATATTAAAATAGATTTTAAAATAAATAAGTAAGGGTTTGCCCGTGATATTTTTGGAAAATGAGGGGTTTTAGTAAGGAAAAATAGAAAGAGTAACATGTTTTGTTAAAAAAGATAATCGTCCGTGTTTTTTTTAGAAAAAGAGAGGATTTTGTTTGAAAAAAATAAAAAAAAAGGTAATGTATTTTAGCTGAAAAGGTAATTGGTTATAAATAATGTTATTATTTCGTGATAGTTTTTTTAAAAAAATAAGTAAGGGTAATTAAGTAAAATCACTAAGTACCGACTGTCCGTCCGTCCGACTACCAAACTTTTAATGTTTCGTCTTTAATAATATAGCTTAAAACCCGTGCGATGCACGGATTGTTTTTAATAATTGTTAATTTTATTATTTATATATTATATTTTATTAATTGCATTTATTAAAAAAATAAGTAGGCGTGTTAAACATTTTTAAATAATTAAAAGTATCAAAATGGATTTTAAAATAAATAAGTAACGGTTTGCTCGTGATATTTTGAAAAAGGAGGGGTTTTAGTAAGCAAAATAGAAAGTAACATGTTTTCGTTGAATTTTAAAATATATAAGTAACAATTTGCCCGTGATATTTTAAAAAAAAAAAGAGGGGGAAAAATAGAAAATGTGACATGTTTTAGTTGAAAAAAGTAATTGTCAATTAAAAGTATTAAAATAGATTTGAAAGTAAATAAGTAAGGGTTTGCCCGTGATATATTTGGAAAAGTAGGGATTTTAGTAAGAAAAATAGAAAATATAACATGTTTTGGCTGAAAAAAGTAATTGCCCGTGATTTTTCTAGAAAAAAGGGAAAGGTAATTGCCAATTAAAGTATTAAAATAGGTTTTAAAATAAATAAGTAAGGGTTTGCTCATGATATATTTGGAAAATGGGGATTTGAGTAAGGGAAATAGAAAAAGTAACATGTTTTAGCTGAAAAAGAAATTACTCGTGATTTTTTTAGAAAAAAATGATAATGTATTTTAACTGAAAGGGTAACTGATTATAATAATTTTTAAATCTGCTAACATCTCCTTCTTGCGACACTATTAGACATATATGGCACCGAGCTGGCACTATTAGACAGAACTCCGTTAATTGTCAATACGACGTTAACGTCCTGATTGAAAACTTTTATCTGATTTGTGACCTAATTGAAACTTTTTTGAGTTGGATGACCCAATTGAAAATTAGCAGTCAGTACAGTGACCTAAATGTAATTTAACCCATTAAATAAGGCAAGTACCGTATCAAAAAACAGGTACCAAAACTTTTAATGTTTCGTCTTTAATAATATAGTATAGATAGAGAGATAAATTTATAATATTAGTATTTTATGCTACTAACTGGAATAGCCCATGATATTTTTGAGGTTTTAGTTAGAAAAAATATTAGTTAGAAAATATAAAAAAGAATATTTATTTTGGAAAAAAAACTAATCGGTTAGTCATTAATAATTATAATATTATTATTTTATTTTATTAAATAGAACTGTTCGTGATATTTTTGGAATAAGAGAGGTTTTATTTAGGAAAAATAGAAAAGTAGAAATTTTAGTTAGAAAATATAAAAAACAATATACAATTTGGCTAAAAATGGTAATGTGATAGTTATTAGCAATTATAACCTTATTATGTTATTTTTTTAAATGAAACCGACGATATTTTTGGAAAATGAGATGTTTTAGTTAGGAAAAATAGAAAAAATATTCTATATAATAATTTTAATATTTTATCTAACGGTTCTCATTAACTCCTTATATATAATAAGCCTAAGGGAGATCTTATCCAAAACTTTGGTCGGTCACTGTACTACCATAAAACTATAAATATTCAAATAGATGAGGACCGTTAGATATAATATTAAAAATTGTATTTGATTAATAATAGGATAGTATTTAAATACTAAAAGGTGTATTTTGATAATTTAAACCAATTATAAATAGGTTTTCTATATTGAATAGAAATCTTTATGTAAAAAATCGTAATTATCTTTTCTCTTTAGTTTATGGATAGTTCCAGTTAGATAATAATTATTCAACCATCATTAAATTAAAGATAATTTTGTTAGCTTCACGTGGGCTGTAAAATTGTTAAAATCTGTTGTCTAAAACTCAAGATAGAACCCAAACAGTAAAGTGATTATCTAAATTTTAATAATTTTTTTTTTAATTTAAACCAATTATAAATAGGTTTTCTATATTGAATAGAAATCTTTATGTAAAAAATCGTAATGATCTTTTCTCTTTAGTTTATGGATAGTTCCGGTTAGATAATAATTATTAAACCATCATTAAATTAAAGATAATTTTGTTAGTTTCGCGTGGGCTGTAAAAAATTGTTAAAATCTGTTGTCTAAAACTCAAGATAGAGCCCAAACAGTAAAGTGATTATCTAAATTTTAATAATTTTTTAATATTATTGTAGCACCAATTTAATTTTTTTCCTAATTCTTTTAAATTTATAAATTCTATGTTTATTTCAATAAAATATTAAAATCAATTTAAGAAAAAATTAAAATCGATCTGGTCCGTGTACGACCACTATACGACCAAATTAATTATTAGAATTAGATCTTAAATAGATCGATGAGAATTGTTAGATCTAATATTAAAAAGTGTATCTGATTTATAATAGAATTATATTTAAATACTAAAAAGTGTATTTTGATAATTTGAAATTTTTCTATGTAAAAATTCTTAAATATATTTCCTCTTTAATTTATGTATAGTTCGAGTTAGATAATAATTGTTAAACCAAATATCAGATAACAATTCATATCGATTACAATATTAAAAATTATCAATATAATGCTCATGTATATCATATAACAATGATACATGTGGACCCTCGTTATAAGAGACTTAGAAGAACTAATGTACATGAATAAATTTAAACATTTTTTTTTATGAAGAAACATAACAATTTGATTAATCCAAATTATAATTATATTATTTTACATATAACAAACATAAAAGGATAATATCAAAATATTATTAAAATGTTGAGGGTTTCATATTCATAAACAATAATTTTGAATATAATACTTAACCATCTTTTCTTTTCAGTTTATGGGTGGGTCTACTGGTCAAGTTAGATAATAATTATTAAATCATCATTAAATTAAAGATAATTTCGTTAGTTTCACATGGGTTGTAAAATCGTCAAAATTCAATTTCTAAAACTCAGGATAGAACCCAAATAGTAAAGTGAGTATCTAAATTTTAATAAATATTTTTTTTATAATTGTAGCACCAATTTATTTATTTTTCCACTAATTCTTTTAAATATAGAAATTTTATCTTTCTTTCAATAAAGTATTAAAATAAATTAAGAACAAATTCAAATCGATAAAGACTATAATAATATGTGAATAAAATTTTATATAATCATAACATAATTTTTATTCTGTTTAATAATTTTAAAGTAATAATGTATTTTAAAATTTTATATACACTATAAATAAAACCGAAACATTAAAAGTAAAAGCAGTTAGTAAGATACTTATATCAGTATGTAGTTGATATCCTTATTATATTAAACTCTTTTATATAATACATTATAGCGATTTATCCAAAATTTTGATCGTGACAACCAAATTAATAAGGACTATTAGATCTTAACTAGATAAATGAAAATAGTTTGATCAAATATTAAAAAAGTGTATTTTATTTATAATAGGATTATATTTAAATTCTAAAAAGTGTATTTTTATAATTTAAACCAAATATAAATAAGTTTTCTATATTGAATGGAATTCTCCATGTAAAAAATTCGTTACTTTCTTCCATGGACAATTCCAGTTAGATAAAAATTGTTAAACCATCTTTTAATTAAAAATAATTTAATTATCTTCACATGGGGTGTAAAATCGTCAAAATCTGATTTTTAAAATACAAGATAAAACCCAAATCAGTAAAGTGTGAGTATTTAAATTCTAATAATAATTATTATGTCATCATTATTTTAACACCAATTTAATTACTTTTTTCTAACTATTTTAAATTTAGAAATCTATGTTCAAAAATTAAAATCAATCTAAGAAAAATTCAAATCAACAAAGAATGTAATACTACGTGGATAAAATTTTATAAAATTATGCATATTTTTAATCCTATTTTATTAAGTTTTATATCATAACTAATCAAATATTATTTATTATTAAATAATAAATTATACGTAAATTGTGATTTTGTTTTATAAGAGCTCATAGAGACCTAATTTCATTGTTAGCAGAACTATATTCATATTAAAAAAAACCTTATTTTGAAATTTTAGACTCAGCTACAGAAGATGCCAAACTTTTTAAACCTATATACATTGTAAATTATTAAATTCGAAACTTTAAAAGTTTGTTAATCAATTAGTATAGTACTTTTCTGAAAATCGTACTTTACAAAAAATATTATCAAATAACATATGTCTGCAAGAAAAAATGAAAAAATTCTTATTTTTCAAAAAAAACCTATAAATTTTAATATGTTGTTGGTAGATTCAAATCTTAGATCATTCTACATGATAATTTTACTTTATATGTAACGGATTTCAACAATTTAATTTGAAAGATTCAACGATTATGGATTAGGTGATCAAACAAAGCGACCAAACTTATAAGGAAACTTTCTTTATTTAGTATTTAATATAATAACATAGATATTTACAGGATATACTATAAAAAATTGAAATTTATACAAAATTTTAATCATAGTGTACTACTTTGAAACAAGAACTATTACAAAAAAAATTATATTTTAATTGATAATTTATTTTCTCAAAAGTTCAAAGTTCCCACATCTTTAACATATTACAAAAAAGAGTATATTATATTTTAGCAATAAATATTTAAAAAAATAATAAATATTAAGAAAAATTAATGATGTTATCATGGAAACATTCTTAAACGTTAGATCCAATACTTTTAAAAATACTTGATCAAATTTATATCATATAAAAAGAAGTTATTATCTAAAAATGATATAAGTTAAAAGATATTATATTAGGATTGGATTTTTGTAAAGATTATTTTGTGAATTTCATGTGAACCGTAAAATTGGCCAAATCTAACTTTTATAATTCAATATAAACAAAGATTAAATTGAGCGTGTAAAATGTAATAAATATCAAATTTTTAACTATAATTGTTTTTGGCTAAATCCTTTTTAACAATAATTTAATCATGTAAACTAATAACTTTTAAATATTAAAATATTCATAAATAAATATAATTATAAATATTAAAAAAACAATCGTGTGTTGCATCGTAATAAAAATATAATTATAAACAGAATAATTATAAATAAAATTTAAGTAACCGTGCATCGCACGGCTATAGTTGATCATAAATATCTAACGGTTATGAATGGAGTGACCGGACTACAAAAACTTTCAGGACCAGACTACAAAACTTTCAATGTTTCGTCTTTAATATAATAGTATAGATATAGATAGATATATATATAAAAGTTTATAAATACATGTAATTGTGTCGATAATGAAAATGACCTATCGGTCCTGCACTCCCTTGATCAAAAGTTTAAGTTAACCGTAAAAACTTGTAATAACACGGCCGCTTACCATTTTAAGTTGTTGTTATCATACTTTGGCAGGCTCATTCAAGAGTGTAAAGAGCTGATGTCAGAGTTAAAAAACAAAGGCGTGTCCCTTAAATTTGTTAAGCGGTCTGTGAACTGTGTAGCTCATTATTTAGGGAAATATAGTAGTTCTAGATGATCGTAGTTGGAGGATGAGTAATGCTCATTCAGAGTTCCTTCATGTATTGAAGAACGACTCGAAGAATTAATGAAATTATATTTCTTTCGCGAAAAAAAAAAGTTAGAGGAAAATTGTCATATAAAGTGGATGCACAGTAAAAGGAAAGTGTACATCCAAATCATACAAATGAACCAAACAAGTTTACAACTGATATTGTCCTTCAACTAATTAGTGCCAGGGGCCTAGCCAATGTATTGGTGGCTAGAGCAATTTATCCCACTAAAATTATAAAAACTTTATAATTTATATGTAAAAATTTTCTAAATCTTCTTGTTTTAGTATTAAATTTTATTTTTGACCCCACTAAAAAAATATTTTTCTAGTATTATATTTCAATTTTGACCCCACTAATTTTTTTTGTTTAATCAAGGATATGAATGTATTTAAAATTTCTTAATTATTTTGTATATTGAATTTTTTTGACCCCGATAACTTATATTCCTGACTACGCCACTGATTACTGTTCATCATATTTGGCCAAGAAGAGATTTTTCTTCTACATTCCACATTCTACGCCAAGAAGAGATTTTTCTTCTACATTCCACATTCTACAAATATTTACATTATTTTTTCTACATGAACCAATTAATTAGGAGAGCTGATATGTGCACACTCTTGATTTATGTACACATCATTTGTTGGAGTTGAGATCAAACTACCCGTTTCAAATCTAAAAATAGTTCTATAAAAAAAGTAATCTAAAAATAGTTTTGAGTTAAAGATGTGCATACGAATATTTTTGTCTAAATATCAACAAATGGTGTGCATCTATAAATTAAGGACATATAATTAACTATTTTTTGATACATGAATTTATTAATTTTGATACATGTATCAAAAATATGTATCAATACATATTTGAATTATTGTGATTGCTTGTACAATATATTGAGTAATAAAATATTTGATGTAAAATATTGTATAAATTAATAAATATGAATTTATCAATAAAATAATAAAATATTCATTAATCGATAAATTAATAACCTCGTCAAAATAGTAATTTTTTTGAGACGAAGGTTATAAATTTATACAGGTTTTCGTGTAGTCAAATAAATAAACTCAATGTTGTGGGAACAATTTATTGTTGGAGTTCAAAAGAATTAAAAAAAAAAAAAGAATTTGCACATATTTCCAACTTGATCAAACATGAAATTAAGAATTATATAAAAAATATACTCAAAGAGATTTAGGAGGAGAATGATACCTAGAGTTTTGGGTGTTGCCGGATGCTCGTACACAAGGTGATTAGATTACAAATTCAGGTATAAACTAGATTGTGATTATTATTTCCACAACTAAGTGATAATAATCGGGTCTGGTGGCTATGCTTATGGGTATAATAATAATATAATATATTTAGTGTAATAATAATATTATAATATATTTTAGATTAATATTATTTTGTGATATAAATCAAAAATACGATGGAATCAAAAAAAAAGTGTTGAGTCGATAATGAAAACGACCTATCGGTCCTGCGTAGGGGTGTAAACGAGTCAAACAGTTCGTGAGCTACTCGAGCTCGGCTCGGAAAATATTCGAATCCGGCTCGGTAATAATCGAGCCGAGCTCGAGCTATTCGAATTATTTACCGAGCCGAGCTCGAGCTTCAAATTACTCGACTCGTTAGGTTCGCGAGCCTAATCGAGCCTTTATTATTTTTAGTGTTTATATATTATAAATATATATTTTCATAAATATTGAGTATTTAGATATATTTTATATATATAATCGAGTCGAACTCGAGCCATATAATCGAGTCGAACTCGAGTCGAACTCGAGTCGAACCTGTCACATTCGAGCTTTTGTCAATATGTGGTGATATCGATTCGAGCTTTCGAGCCGAACTCGAACATATCGAATTTTTTACGAGCCGAGCTTCGAGCTTGAAATTGAAGGCTCGGTCGAGCTCGAACCCGAACTTTTTAGTCGAGCTCGAACTCGAGCCTGATAGTGTTCGACTCGGCTCGACTCGATTACACCCCTACTCCTGCACTCCCTTGGCCCCTGGGCAGGAGTTTGGCACTCATACTTAATCAAAACTTTAAGTTCACCGTAAAATAAAGTTGAGGAAAATTGTCATATAAAGTGTACGCGCAGTAAAAGGAAAGTGTACATCCAAATCATACAAATGAACCAAACAAGTTTACAACTGATATTGTCCTTCAACTAATTACTGTTCATCATATTTGGCCAAGAACAGATATTAATTAGGAAGAAGCATGCAATGGGAATTAACCAGATAATCCTGATTCAACATTGTCCCTGTGAAATTAGTGTATACTGCATACGTATGGACGTAGTTAAACTCGTTCATAAAAGAAATCTATACTCTTTATTTGAAGGACGCCTAATAATGCCGAAATATCAAAGTAACAAATTTAGTTATCACTAAATTTTGGGGTCGAATACTTGCAATTACGTAATTATACAAAATTTATTTATTTATTTTAAAAAAATTTGCTTCATCCCAGGTTCGATTGCCCATAACTGTATAATTACATAGTGCTTATTTATTATATATTTTTATCATTCAATTCTCTACAAGTACATAGTTTAATAATACTTCTTTATTATATTATTATAAGGAAGCTAACCTCTATTTGGTTGGTCGTTGTTACTTTAAATAACAACCGTTCAATTGAAAGATAGATAAAAGGAGAACCGTTGGATGTAATGTTAAAAGAATATTTTTTTTCTTGATATTCAAAATGCTCTCACGGATGTTCGAATCCTGTCAACAAAATATTATTATTAAATATTTATATTACATATTTTTCTAAGTTACATTCAGAAGTTCAAAATATTATTCCCGTTGACAATATATTAAAAAAGTTTATCATCAAAATACAAACAAATTCTTACAATAACATCATACATACATTATTAATTTTTAAAAATTTATTTTTTTCTGATAAAATCATAAAATCAAAATACAGATAGTAAGATAAAAAATTCTAAAATTCATCTGTGCATCGCACGGGTTATAGGCTAGTATTAATTATATTTATTCTCAATAATTTATTAATACTAATATCTTAATCTCGATCCATGCTCGATTCGGGTTTTGCACGGGTTATCGGCTAGTAAAATATAACAAATAAACCAGAGTAGAATAAGCATATATTATAGGCTAACATGACTTATGTTAAGCGTTCTAAAAAATGTTTGATTTTTCAAAAATCGATAATAAATTTGTGATTTATCGCTAAAAATTATTTGGCCACCTTGATTTTAAAATCTGATTTATTGGTATGAATTAAATAATATTCATATATCAAATTTTATTAAATATATAATTTAATCAATTTTTATTCCGCCAATAAATTTCTAATTTTCAATAAATTACCAATTAATACCTCACCCGATTTTCCATTTCCAACATATGTAACCATGCTTACAAGTTAAATACGCAATGCAAACCTTAAAATTAGGGCCGTAAACGAACCGAACTGTTCGTTAAGCTCGCTCGTGTTCGCTCGAGTTCGTGTTCGATAAGCTCGGTTAGAAGTATTATCGAACTCGAGTTCGAACCATATTTCTTGTCCGATAACCTTAACGAACCGAACCGAACTTTTTACGTGTTCGACTCGGGTTCGTTCGAGTTCGACTCGAGTTCGGTTCGTGTTCGTTAAGCTCGAGTTCGTTCGACAACAAACAATTAATTTATGATCAATAGTTCAATACCATCAATCCAACTCCAGCATACTACATACATAAATAATTTAAAAGCTAAAATATAGTAATTACTAATTAGTAATCACTAATCGAAATTAACATAATCAATCCATCAACACAACAGTCAACACATTAGTGATTATCCCACACACATCCAGGGACCAGGAAAGTGGAAACAAACAGGCACATGAGACCTTGACAACCTGCAAAAATAAAAATACAATCAAGCTTATGACAAATCACAAAGGTAACCAGAAAAGCTTAAATGTTAGTGATTACCCAGGATACCCTTACTAAGACTTGTGATAAGCTTCAAACACTTTCCAGGGAACTAAGTTAACTAACAATTGACTGACAATACCGTTTTTAACCAACAGGACATGATTTAACAACTAATACCAACCCAATTTTGTCAACAATTTAATGACCTTTCACATGACATACTCACATACCCCTTAGGCAGTTGGCAGTGGTAAGGAAAACTAAGCATTAATTGGAAGACGAATATCAACTTTATATACAGAATCATGAAAACCAAGCATTAATTGGAAGAAGAACAACAAAGAAATTAAAAACCCTAAAATTAAAGAAAAGAGGATTAAAGAAAAGAGGATTTGAATATGTACCTAATTAAGAGGATTAACTCTGAGAGAGTGAGAGGAACCCTAATTCAATCTCGGATTCTCGGTAGTCGGTAGTAGTCGGTAGCGGCCAGCGAGAGACCCTAATTGCGGTAGTCGAGAGGAACCCTAATCGCGGTAGACTGTAGTCGACTCGAGAGGATATGTCTGTAAAGTGTTAATCTGTTTATGATTTCATTTTTTTTTTTTGGCTTTATTTGTTTGTTTTACTTTAATTGATATAAATTAATTGGGCCAGAGAGATTGTTTAGTGTTTACTTTAATTGTTTGCATTGGGCTTACGCTTACAAATTAACTAAAGTCCAAAAGGACCAAAACCCAAATGGCAAATTGTATTATATATCATTTTCTTAACGAACTGTTCGAACCAAGTTCGAGTTCGGTTCGGTTCGGTTTGTTCGCGAACAACTCGTGTTCGGTTCAATAATTACCGAACTCGAGTTCGGACAGGAAAAAGTGTTCGATAATGTTAACGAACATTGTCCGGTTCGTTAATTTTTTGTTCGTGTTCGTTAACTGTTCGTCCGAGTTCGTCCTAGTTCGGTTCGTTTACAGCCCTACTTAAAATAAAAGGGGAGGAGAAAGTGGTCAAACCTTAAAATAAAAGGGGAGGAGAAAGTGGTCATCAAAGGCAGCTGATAAATCCTCAAAATCCTAAATAATTAACGTCACGATCGTCCCAATAAAATCTTGGTTTCTGTCCTCGGACAAAAAAACAATTTCTTAATACAATAGAATCTCGACAAATGAATGTTCGATAAATGAATAATCTCGTCAAATGAATATTTTTTTCCGGTCCCGACTTGGGACAATGGGCATAATGAATAATCTCGCTAAATGCATTAACGAATATTTTTTTTCTAAGTCTTTATAGGCCTTATGTAAATATAAATGAATAATCATTATATTTTAAATAATATTTTTATATTTATGGAATATATGAATACATTTGATCCAATAAATAATTTCTATACACATTAATAAATAATACTATAAGTCATATATTCTGGAAAAATGCTTCTAAAGTAGCTTATTTTTTTCCTCCACCAAAATGCATCTAGTAATTTTATGATTGTGTGATCAAAATAAGAATTTATAATTATATATATAGTTTGTTATAGGTGGTTCTATATATACCTTATCTCAAAATATTCTATACACAATAGTCGAGTGTATATGGTGTTGTCTCAATCCATAGGCTCTGTTTGGAATTGCAGTTAAAAATTGTTGTGCTGTTAAAATAAGCGTTGTTGTGAAAATCAGATAACTGTTTGGTAATATTTTTGATATGAGTATGTTTTGGGGTATAATATAAAAAATTATTGTTTTTGGTGAGTTTTGATGTTGAAACCAGTAGTTGTTTCCCGCAAAAGCTGAAAAACAACTTTTTTCAAAAGCATGGGACGACCTGCTTTCTCTAAAAGCAGCTTTTCAGCTAAAAGCGCTTAAGACAAAAGTTGTTGTTGATGTCTGCAACAACAATGCCAAACGGGGCCACGGTGAACTGTATATAACTTATGCCAAACGGGGCCACGGTGCACTGTATATAACTTATCTAGAATTCAAAACAAAATGAATGTAATTAAAAATTACATAAAAATTATAACCATGATAAATTTTAAGTACATTAACATAAAATGTATAAAAAAATTTGTTAAAAGAAAATGTACAAAATAATATAATTATAATAAAAAAATCTGAAAATAATATCTAAATAAATAAATATTTATTTATCGATAATTGAATAAAATATTCATTAATCGATAAATAAATAATATCACTAAATGATTATATTTTTTTGGTCCCATTGTATTCATTTATCGAGGTTCTACTATACTTTTCTTAAATCACATGATATCCATAGTAAGAAAATATGAAAAGAAAATTGTAACCTAATTAAATCGATAACACAACTTAATCATCTAATAAAATATTAAAAACTTCGGTGCTTTTCTTAGAAAAAAAAAATAAAAGCATGTGTTTCGTGTGACAACTTATGTACTTTTTTGTTAAGAATGATACAAGTGAGCATGACAAGTTGAAGGAATGACAGGCTGGATAGATGACAGGATGGATGGATCTTTCTGTGACAACTCACCAAGTTTGTTATAACAGAATCTAGGCTAGCTAGCTTGTAGTATAAATATACATTCCAGATTTACATTTCTAGTTAGTTAGAAATATTAAGAAAAGTAGTAAGCAATGTTCTTCATCTTCAATACATAGTCTTCATTTTCTGTAATCAGTAACTAGTAGTTTGTAATCAAGCTTGTACTGCTGCTTCAATGGAGTTTCAATGGTGTTAAATCAATTCTTCAGTGTATAACATGGTATCAGAGAGAGGTTTAACAATCCTTGGAACATCGATCTTCTGTTCATATCTTCCTAAGGTAAATCTCAGAATTGATTTCAGTTCTTGTTGAGAATCTCATAATTGATTTCAGTTCTTGTTCATATTTGATGCAACGTTTTGCAATTTTATTTGATATCTGATTACTTCATTCTTGATTTCTGCAAATTTCATTCTTGATTTTATCTGATTGCTCCATTTCATTCTTGATTTCTACAAATCTACAAATCCTACATATTTGTTGCTATCTGCAAATTCTTGATCATAAGTTTTCCTCTGCTTTCCTGGTTTTATTCTTGTTCTTGTGATTCCTTGTTTGTATCACAACAATAATGGCTGCAAATACGCTTGATCCATCACAAAATCCTATTTCTCCTTATTTCATTCATCCATCTGATAATCCTGGAATGAAAATTATTTCTCTCAAATTTGATGGTACTGTCTATAGTGATTGGAAACGTTCTATGTTGATTAGTTTGTCTGCCAAAAATAAAATTGGCTTTGTTGATGGTTCAATTGCTCAACCGATTTCAACAGATGAGAACTATAAGGCCTGGGAAAGGTGTAATAGTAAGATGATTTCTTGGTTGCTAGGAGTCTTAGATCAGAGTATTGCTCGAAGTGTGTTGTATTTTAACACTGCTAGGGATATTTGGTTGAATCTTGAAGAAAGATATGGTCAATCTTCAGGAACTCTATTGTTTTCTTTGCAACAGAGTTTGCATGAAATTACTCAAGGTAGTGATAATGTTTCTGAATACTACACTAAGATAAAGATGATTTGGGACCAACTTGATGCTGTTGATTCTTTTACAACATGTACTTGCACAAATTGTACTTGCACTATCACTCAGAAACTGGTAAAGTCATGGGAAGATAGAAGATTGGTAGAATTTCTCATGAAGCTGAATGCAGGTTTTGAAATCTTGAGGGGTAGCATATTGGTAATGAGTCCACTCCCCTCTATTTCACATGCTTATAGACTTTTGTTGCAGGAAGAAAATCACAAGAAGTTGTATAAATCTGTTCAAACACAGACAAGTGATGAGGTTATGGCATTTGCTGTTAATAGTGGTAGAAGAAATTTCTCTGATAAGTTCAAGACATAGAGTTTTGGTTCTAGAAATGTTAATGATTCCAGAGGAAGGTTTAATTCATATTTCTGTGATCATTGTAAAACTCCTGGACACACTATCCAGAGATGTTACAAGATTCATGGATATCCAGCTCATTTTAAAAATGACAGAGATAAAAGAATGGTGGCTAATGTTTCTACTGGGGAGCCTGAAACTGACTCTGCAGGTCCTAAACTTGAAGGTTTTACAGAAGCTCAGTATGCTCAGTTACTTCAATTGCTTGGAAAGGATAAGAATGAAAGTTCTCAGACTGGATCAGGAAATTATGATAGGACAGCAAATGTGACAGGTAAAATTTGTCTTGCTTCATCTGCAAATGGTAATTGGATTGTTGATAGTGGTGCCACAGACCATATATGTTGTGATATAGCTTTATTCTCTAGCTATAAAGATGTACCATGTAGTAGTAATTACATTACTATACCCAATGGTAAACAAGTGATGATTTCACAAATGGGAGACGTTAAGATAAATGATACAATCTTGCTTACAGATGTGTTATTTGTTCCTGATTTCAAGTTTAATTTGATATCCATTCCCAAATTATGCAAGGATCTATCTTGTACAGTGACATTTACTGATCATGACTTCTTTATTCAGAACCCTTCAATGAGACAAATACATCTTGGTAAGTTCAGAAGTGGTCTTTACTATATGGATGAGGATTCAACTGTTGCAGATTCAAATATGAATTCAGAAGTTTCTGTTGCTACATCTTCTCAGAAGGATATCTCAGAAAACCAATCTAAGATCAAGCTTTGGCACTTAAGAATGGGGCATTTACCAGTATCTATGTTGCACCATATTAAAGACTTGTTCGATAAACCTTGTTTACTGGAAAACATATGCCAAGTCTGTCCAGCTGCTAAGCAAAGTAGATTGTCATTTTCTCATAGTACTGTAAAAACTACTAAACCTTTCGCTTTTCTTCATTTGGAAGTTTGGGGTCCTTACAAGGAACAAACCTATAATAGTAACAGATTCTTCCTTACTGTTGTGGATGATTTCACTCGAATGTCTTGGGTGTTCTTATTACAGTTTAAGTCTGATGTTGTCAAAGTGTTCAAAGATTTTGTTTATTTTGTTGAGAATCAGTATCAGAAAACTATTGGGATTGTAAGGACAGATAATGCACATGAATTCTGTAAAGGTTCTTTAAGTGAATTCTATAAGTCTAAGGGAATATTTCATCAAAGCAGTTGTGTAAACACACCACAACAGAATGAAGTAGCTAAACGCAAACATAGACATTTATTGGAGACTGCAAGAGCATTGTATTTTCAGTCAAAGGTCCCTATTCAATATTGGGGAGAGTGTGTACTTTGTGATGTACATATTATCAACAGAATGCCATTAGCTGCACTGCATAACATTAGTCCTTATGAAAATTTCTTTAATGAGCCACCTGATATATCATACTTCAGGACTTTTGGATGCTTATGCTTTGTATCTACACCTGCACAACATAGGAGCAAGTTTGATGCTCGAGCTCAACCATATGTTTTTCTGGGATATCCTGCTGGAAAAAAGGCTTATAAGGTATTGAATATTGATACTCTTCAGATAACTATTTCAAGAGACATTGTTTTTCATGAGCAGCACTTTCCATTTCATTTGAATTCATTTGGCAAATCCAAACATTTTTAGTTTTTTCTTCCAATTACTACAGATTTCACTTCTCATGATTGTACATAAATTCCAAGTGTTTTTCAATTTGCTCATTTGACACCAGATTCTATTACTCCTTCTGACTCATTTCATTCTAGTACTTCTTTGCCAAATGATCAGTCATCTGATATTGCTTCTAATGACCACTCATCTATTATTACTAGAAAAAGTACCAGAGTATCAAAAACACCTACATTTCTTAATGATTTTGTCTGCAACCACAGTATGTTGAATTTTAAGATACATGATCACTGGTGTAATCTAGTATCTTCTCAGTTTCTATCTCCCAGTCATCATGCATTTCTTGCACATACTACTAATTTGGTTGAACCAAATACCTATGAAGAAGCTTGTAAAGATGATAGATGGGTTGAAGCAATGAAAAAGGAAATTGATGCTTTACAAGCTAATCATACTTGGGGTTTAGTTCCTTTACCACCTGGTAAACGACCAATAGGGTGCAAATGGGTTTACAAAATTAAACTGAAGTCTGATGGTAGTGTGGAAATGTTTAAGGCTAGACTGGTTGCAAAGGGATACAACCAGCAATGGGGAATTGATTATCAGGAGACTTTTTCACCAGTTATAAAAATGACTACTGTTAGATGTCTACTTGCTTTAGCTGCACATCATCATTGGTTTCTTCATCAACTTGATATTAATAATGCATTCCTGCATGGAGATCTTTCAGAAGAAGTGTATATGACTTCACATACTGGTTTTCATAATCCTAATAACTATGTTTGCAAGCTTGTCAAGTCATTGTATGGACTTAAACCAGCATCAAGACAGTGGTTTGCCAAGTTGCTTGGGGAATTACAGCTTAGAGGGTATATACAATCAAAGAATGACTATTCCTTGTTCATTAAAAGAGACAGTGGGGTTCATGTTACAATTGTTGCTGTGTATGTAGATGATATCATTTTGACTGGAAATCACAGCAAGGAAATACAGGAGCTCAAGGATCATTTACATATTACTTTCAGCATCAAAGACTTGGGAAAGTTGAGCTTTTTCTTAGGCATAGAAATTGGTTATCTTGAATCAGGAATCACAATGTCACAAGCCAAGTTTACTAGAGAATTGTTACAAGA
Organism: Heracleum sosnowskyi; assembly: GCA_030848705.1. Classification (NCBI taxonomy): domain Eukaryota; kingdom Viridiplantae; phylum Streptophyta; class Magnoliopsida; order Apiales; family Apiaceae; genus Heracleum; species Heracleum sosnowskyi. The sequence goes on from CM061237.1 coordinate 21,672,926, forward strand.
AGCCACCCTTTCTGAGTTTAAACCTGTTGTGACACCTTTGCCACTTAATCTCAATCTTAAGTCAGATGAAGGGGAAGTTTATTCAAATCCAACTGCATATAGGTGTCTTGTGGGCAAATTAAATTTTTTGACTCATACAAGACCTGATTTGTCATTTACTGTTCAACGTTTGAGTCAATTTCTTCAGTGCCCTAGAGTGCCACACTATCAGGCTTTGGTTCATACATTACAGTATGTAGCATCCTCTGAAGGATAATGCACATTACTTAATGCTATAGACCAGCTCACTTTAAAAGCCTTTACTGATTCAGACTGGGGTGCTTGCAAGTGTAAGATCCGTGAACTTTATTAATTATATAATTTGTATTATATGTGTAGAATAATTATTATAAAGTATTTTGAGTTTTAATGATAAAGGTTGTTAAGTGATTATGTGCTAAATTGGTGTGTCGGAAGCCCCTTTCAAATATCTTGTCATTTGAAAATATCTTCAATTTTGAGCCCCGTTTTGAAAATTCAAGGGCCCCATTGAAATTTTGTATATCATTATTATCCCTTCGTCATTCGTGTCCGAATCATTATCGGAAGATTTATTCGTATCATTATATCCCTAGTTATCTGATCTTGTCAATATTATCCATTTTATTCAGAAAGGAGAAAAATTATTTCGTACCCTAATTGTTTAGGGCAATTGATATATCGTCTGTATCAATAATACATCTGTTATAGCCCCAGTATTCTTGAGCATTAGTTATATATATGATATGTATTGATTTGGATAATTATCAGTCCTTTTGGATAATTATCACCTCGTAAAACGTGTATTTTAATTTATTAGGGTTTTAAAGCGATCCAGTGGATCTATATCGATCCAAAAATGTCGTTTGGGGTATTATTTTCCACTAAGTATAAAAAGGATAATTGACATTATTATATGTATAATACATATATAAATACAAAAAAATATAAAAATCCCCGAACTGTGTTCTTCGTGTTCTTGAAAATCAAAATCAATTTTGAAGGTGTTATTGAAATCCAAATCACAAGTTCAAGTACTCAACTCAAAGATCTTGAGCTCTAGTTTCAGAATCTTCCAACCATATCATCATCTGGTAATTTTTCGATTTTATATGAATTGTTCAATATTCGAATTAAATTAGGGTTCTTGATAAAATTTTGGGGATTTTCATTCTGTTGATTCTCCGTTCAATTGATTGCTTCTAACATGGTCCTAGGGTTCTAATTAGTAGGAATTCATGCTTTAATTTCATGTTTATGTTCGATTTTGAGAAATTCGATTTTAGGGTTTTTGCCCGATTTTTCTTTTGAATAGTTCGTTCATATGAATGATCTGACATTGTTTTTGATAGAGGGCTTTTGTTGTATGTGTTCTTAGCTTCATTTTAACATAAAGAACGTAGAGTTTCATGTAGAAATAAGCTAGATCGGAAAATTGTTTAAGCTCGCCGGAATTTGGTCGGGTTTTGGATTCCGGTGATGTTTTTGGTTTGTTTTTCATCGGAATGTATTGGTATGATTATTAGGAGTGTTTTGGTATCAAAACCCCTAATTTTTTAGGTGTTTTTTGCTCGCCAGATTCTGAAAAATTCCGGCAGTTCTTGGCGACCCGTTTCAGTTCTTCCCGACCCGTTTACCCGAAATTTTGACCCGGTTTCAATCTTCGAAACCCTAATTTATTTTCAGAAAATTGTTTTTTAATTTTATTTTAAATTTAAATCGAAAATAGTTTAAAATTTTATAAAAATCATATTTTTATTTTAAAAATACATTTTTAAATTCAGAAAATTCTGAAAAATTATAATTATTTATTTAAATTCGAAAACTGATTAAATTTAATTATTTTAATTATATTTAATTAATAATTAATTAATTTAATTAATTGATTAATTCTTTTAATCAGTTAATTCTTAATAATTAATTATTAATTAAATTTAATTAATTTAAATTAGGTTTAATTATTTTCTAGCTTGATTTAATTATTTAAAAATAGTTTGAGTGTTTGAAAAGTGTCAATTAATTTTTATTAATTGATTTAATTGTTTTTAAATACTTATATTGGGATTAAAAATCCGATTTTTGATTTAAAAATTGTTTGTGACTTATTTAAATTCAAATAAGTCTCGAATATTGTTCTAAAAATATTTATAAGTGCTATATGGTTTATATGAGTTGAATAATGTGTTTTATAGTCCGTAAATGTCCGTACGAGGGATAATGTCTGAGTTTTAATTACCGTAAATTAGATCGGGCATCCGATAGGAACCCGATTACTTGTTTAAATTTGAAAATGGTTATGAGTGTATATCGAGGATAGAACGAGGATAGTTAGACTTACTGTAATGAGTTGTTTATTATAGAATCGAGTTCCCGGAGCAAGGGAAAGGAGAAGGTAGAGTAAGCTTAGTAGAATTCCGTCAGCTACGTAGACCAGGCAAGTATCTGTGCCTTTACTTGTTGATTCAATTGTTATTGTTCTTAATGATTACATGTATGTTAGCATCATAACGATTCAGATTATTCAATCTTCACCCGTATTGAGCAACCGATGCTATTTCCTTGAATATTCCTAAATTCTTGATTAAATCCACAATCGTGTCAAATATCAGAAATCTTCATTTCAATTCACTTGCATTGACTATAATCATTGTTGACCTTCTTAAATGTGTACTTATGTACCGTTGAAACCATTTCGAATCTATTTCTCGAACTTCATTTGATATTGAGCAGTTGAAGCTCTTTTGCAACTATTGTACCTTGTCATTGTGTACTTATGTACCATTGAAACCATTTCGAATCTATTTCTCGAACTTCATTTGATATTGAGCAGTTGAAGCTCTTTTGCAACTATTGCACCCTATCATTGTGTACTTATCTTGTTATGCATGTTATTGCTTATACTCTGTGATAGAATTGGCTTGTTTTAAAATGAGACCAGTAATGGTCGGGCCATATTTATGGTCGTAATAACTTAAGGCCCGGATGGCCATGGATCCTAGTGGAGGACTTTGCTATAAGCTAGTCCGGGGTTGATGTGTGACTGATCAGCAGCTCAACCTTTTTATTTGAAAAATGTAGAAGTCCAATTCTAATCCCTCTTTCTTCAATAAAGATTGTTAAAAGCATATGTTTGACTTGTATATTGTTGATTCAGATAACTGTGATCCTTCCTTTCATTATGGAACTGTGATTGATATATATTATGCTTGCTGAGCACTTGTGGCTCATACTTGTTTTGTTTCTAACCATATTCCAGTTAAGCGAGAGTATGAGCAGACACAGCGCGAGCGATTGTTCTCCAGCAGCTAGGAGACCACGAAGAGTGGTTGTCATTGGCAGGGTAGTTGTTTGTTTTGATAGTTAGACTAGATGTCTAGCTTTGACTTTAAGTTGTGTAATAACTCTGAAAACTGGTTTGTAATAATAATGACTTAGAAGCTTTTTCAATGCCATAATCCGGATGCGGTCTTGGTTAAGGTGTATTTTATGTTATTATATTATTATGCATGTGTTATATACAGTTTTATTGTGTTTCGTTGGTCGAGTGACTCCCCAAATTTGTACCCCGGGTTTGGAGGGCGTCACATGTTGGTATCAGAGAAACAGGTTATGGCATTTGAAACAAGTTAGGATTTAGGGTCCAGGATAACATAGAGGGTTAGGAATTCACCTAATGGTCATAGAAGGTCGATTAGAGATATTATGTGTAGTAATTGAGTATGGTTATAATTGCAGCCACCAAGATCTAGTTCAGACTCAGATCCATCAGAGCATCCGAGAGAGGAGAGACCTGTACTAGATATGAGAGCAGAACCGTCGCGACCAACACTACCTCAGTCTGGACCTATAGTGGTCAGGAGCGATCCTATAACTTGTCTCGTTCCACTTCGACGCATACCCGCAGCACCGCGGTCTCAGGCTTCATTTTCTGGACCTTTGTTACAGATCTCTGAGCCACCAGTTCCACATCACCGTTATCAGAGGATGAGAGAGGATAGGGATTACTTTCATAGACAGGTGTTAGAGATGCGTGGGATGCGTTCAGCGGAGGCAGTTATAGCCAGAGATAGAGATAGATTCAGAGATCAGATAGGAGAGACACGGATGAGACTCAGGGTTGTGAGGATATTGGTAGAGACGAGGTTGCATGGACTAGCTACTAGTAGAGAGGGAGAGACTACAGTAGGGATGAGAGAGATTTTGGACTTTGCGATGAGGGAGATTGGGGAGATTGCCGGACCAGCACTATGGGAGACTAGAGATGATGATCCATGAGCCGGTAGAGACGAGGTTGGGATATTATGTGGATTCCAGTCAGATAGTACATAGATGCATAATATAGTACCAGCAGTGCATCGGGCTTATAGTATCGCCTTGGATTGTTGTTGTATTTTGTTGTTGTACTGTTGATAGGCAGTTGTAGTTCATCTATGACATACTTTACTTTTGGAAGCGTTCTACGCTTGTATCGAATCTTTATATATGATCACTACTTTTGCAGAACTGTCATTATTTTCTTGTCATGTTATTTCAGCACCATGATTGCCATTATATTTATTGCAACAGTTGTTTTTTTGTATATACCATTGGAAACCTGTAACCGTCACGGTACCATTTGACGATTTGTAACTCTTGATTCTATCAACCGCATTCTTTTCCATTTATGAATTGTTTGATTAAATCAGTTATTGTTGATTCATCAGCAGTATGCCACCTAGACGAAACACCCGTGCGAATAGTTCCAATGACCAAGAAGGTCAACAGAATACACCCCCAACGGGTCATTCAGATCCGGTTGTAATACAGCTTTTGAACACCCTCACTCAACAAACTACTGCTCTAGCACAACAACAACAACAACAGATCCAACAGCAGTTACTATAGCAGCAGCAGCAGCATCAACAACAACAACATCAACAACAACAGCACCAGCAGGTATTACCCGTGGTTACGTTTAAATCTTTTCAAGCAGCAAAACCTCCAGAGTTCAAGGGATCTGCTGATCCAGTTGAGGCAAAGGCATGGTTAAAGGAAATGGAGAAAGCTTTTACGTTGATAAAGGTAACGGGAGAAAATAAAACTGAGTATGCTAGTTATTTTCTGAAAAATGAGGCAAGTTATTGGTGGGAAACTAGTAAGGCTTTAGAACCTGAAGGGTTAATTACGTGGGAGAGATTTACAGAATTGTTTTTAGAGAAGTATTTTCCTGACTTTATGCGAGATCAAATGGAGTTGAAATTTCTAGAATTGAAGCAAGGTAGTATGACTGTTTCTCAATACGAGACCAAGTTTACCGAGTTGTCTAGGTTTGTTCCGACATACATTGATACAGAGAAGAAGAAGGCCAAGAGGTTCCAACAGGGACTGAGGTCATGGATTCGTAGTAAGTTAGCAGTTTTGGAGTTAGATACCTATGCCGCAATGGTTCAGAAGGCAATGATTGCAGAAGCGGAGAGTGATTCAAATATGAAGGAGAGAGAGAATAAGAAAAGGAAGGTAGGGACATCTGATAAGGGACAGCCGCAAGGGAGTTCACAAGGTCAGTCAAATAAGAAACCAGGATTCCAGCCTGGCAGGAGTTCAAGTTTTAAGAAACCAGATACCGGGAATACAGGGCAAGACAATCGTTTGCCAATCAGTAGTCAACAGGGAGTTTCCAGACCCCCACTTCCAGAATGTAGGACATGCGGGAAAAGACATACCGGAGTATGCCATCGATTGAGTATCACGTGTTTTAAATGCAACCAGAAGGGTCACTATGCCAGAGATTGCAAGATAGGTATTGTGTGTCACCGATGCAAGAAACCAGGCCACATGGTTAAGGATTGTAAAGCACCAGCAACCGTGAACAACATGATTCGAGCTATAGAGGCACCTCCAGCTGTTGATGTTCAGCCGCTAGCCAGAACCTATAATATGTCAATGAGGGAAGCAGTGAGAGACGCCGATGTGGTGGCAGGTACACATCTAGTAAACTTTGTTAGTGCTAAAGTGTTGATAGATTCAGGAGCTACTAAATCATTTATTTCAGAAACATTTGCTCGTAAATTGAATTGGTTAATGGAACCCTTAAGTGGAGTGTTGAGTGTAGAAATAGCTAACCAGGATCGTATACCGGTCAGTTCGTATTGTCCCCGTTGTGAAATTGAGATTTTAGGGAATCGTTTTTATGCTGATTTATTACCTTTCAAATTGGGAGAATTTGATGTGATTTTAGGAATGGATTGGTTAACTAATTATGATGCGTGTATTGATTGTAAGGACAAGAGGGTTACTTTAGTTACCCCGGAAAAGAAAGAAGTGATATTTAAAGGAGAGAAACAAACGAAGAAATTTTTGACAATGATTCAGACTAAGAGGTTATTAAGACAAGGATGTGAGGCTTATCTCGCATATGTGATAGATACAGAGAAGGAAGTTTCTAAGTTAAAAGATATTCCAGTCGTGATTGAGTTTCCAGATGTTTTTCCAGAAGAGTTACCAGGACTACCTCCGGATAGAGAGATTGAGTTTGCAATAGACTTAACACCTAGCGCAGAACCAATATCCAAAGCCCCATATAGAATGGCACCAGTGGAGATGAAGGAATTAGCTAAGCAATTGCAGGAGTTGTTAGACAAATGAATTATCAGACCTAGCGTTTCTCCGTGGGGAGCACCAGTGCTGTTTGTCAAGAAGAAGGATGGGAGTATGAGACTTTGTATAGATTATTGAGAATTGAACAAGCTAACCGTCAAGAACAAGTATCCATTGCCCAGAATAGATGATCTGTTTGACCAGCTAAAAGGAGCGGTTTATTTTTCTAAGATTGATCTACGATCAGGATATCTTCAATTGAAGGTTAAACCAGACGATATACCGAAGACAGCTTTTCGAACAAGGTATGGACATTATGAGTTTTTGGTAATGGCATTTGGATTGACGGATGCACCAGTAGCTTTTATGGATTTAATGAACAGGATTTTCAAGAAGTATTTGGATGAGTTTGTAGTGGTATTCATCGATGATATTTTGATATATTCCAACACGGAAGAAGAACATATGAACCATTTGTGGATTGTGTTGGAGATTTTAAGACAAGAAGGATTATACGCAAAATTTTCAAAGTGTGAATTATGGTTAAGAGAAGTTCATTTCCTAGGGCACGTGGTAAGTAGTGAAGGCATCAAAGTAGATCCAGCAAAGATCGAAGCAGTGAAGGATTGGGAAAGACCAAGGACACCAACTGAAGTTAGAAGTTTCTTGGGATTAGCCGGATATTATCGAAGATTTGTACAGGATTTTGCAAAGATAGCTACTCCAATGACCAAGCTGACAAGGAAAAGCGAGCGATTCATATGGAACGACAAATGTGAAGAGAGTTTCCAAGAGTTAAAGAAGAGACTAACTACGGCACCAGTGTTAATGTTACCAGACGACCAAGGACATTTCGTAATCTATAGTGATGCGTCTTACAAAGGATTAGGTTGCGTGCTTATGCAACATGACAAAGTGATTGCTTATGCGTCAAGACAATTAAGACCTCACGAACAGAAATATCCTACACATGATTTGGAATTAGCAGTGATCGTATTTGCACTGAAAATATGGAGACATTACTTGTACGGAGAGAGATGTGAAATTTACACCGATCACAAAAGTCTGAAGTATATCTTTACTCAGAAGGAGCTGAATATGAGACAGAGAAGATGGTTGGAGCTAATCAAGGACTATGACGTTTCCATCAATTATCACCCCGACAAGGCAAACGTGGTAGCAGATGCATTGAGCAGAAAAGAAAGATTGAATATGCTGATGATGACCAAAGAGCTGTACAGAGAGTTTGAAAAGTTAGAAATAGAAGTACATATTCTGAAGGACGCGACAGAGATGATTTACGCCATAACATTTCAACCTGAATTGTTGGAAAAGATACGGAAATGCCAAGAGCAAGTCATGAACGCCAATGCAAATAGTTTAACAGGTGAGGAAATATATAGCCAACTGGACGACAAGGGAATCTTAAGGTTTTCTTCTCGAATATGGGTACCTAATGTAGCGGAACTAAAGAATGAAATTTTGCACGAAGCGCATAACTCGAAGTATTCAATTCATCCTGGAAGCACGAAGATGAATCGAGATCTTAAAATGAACTTTTGGTGGCCAGATATGAAAAGAGAAATTGCTGAATGGGTGAGTAAATGTTTTACGTGTCAGAGGGTCAAAGCGGAACATCAAAGACCAAGTGGATTACTGCAGCCGTTAGAAATTCCTGAATGGAAGTGGGAACACATCGCAATGGACTTTGTGGTAGGATTTCCTAGAACGAAGACTAACCATGATGCTATTTGGATTATTGTGGATTGATTGACGAAATCTGCACATTTTCTTCCAATTAACGAGAGATTCTCGCTGGATAAGTTAGTTCGTTTATATGTAAAGGAAATTGTGGTACGACATGGAGTTCCAGTGTCAATAGTATCTGATCGAGACCCTCGATTCAACTCAAGATTTTGGAAAAGTTTTCAAGAGTGTTAAGGCACCGAATTGAAAATGAGTACGGCTTATCACCCGCAGACAGACGGTCAAAGTGAAAGGACGATTCAAACCATCGAGGACATGCTTAGAACATGTGCACTTGATTTTAAAGGTAATTGGGACGATCATCTACCCTTAGTAGAATTCTCATATAATAATAGTTTCCACGCGAGTATCGGGATTCCACCTTACGAAGCTCTACATGGACGGAAGTGTCGATCTCCAATATATTAGGAAGAAGTTGGTGAACGGAAAGTGATAGGGCCAGAATTAGTACAGCAGACAAAGGAAGTGATTGAATTGATTCAGAAAAGGTTGATAACAGCTCAGAACCGGTAGAAGAAATATGCTGACCTAGCAAGAAAGGATATAGGATTCGAAGTCGGAGAACAAGTGTTACTGAAATTTCACCGTGGAAAGGATTAGTTAGGTTTAGGAAGAAAGGAAAATTGAGTCCGAGATATGTTGGACCATTTGAGATTTTGAAGCAGGTAGGGAAAGTTTACGAGTTAGCATTACCCCCGCATATGCAGCACGTTCATAATGTGTTTCACGTATCCATGCTTAAGAAGTATCGACCAGATTTGAACCATGTAATAGAGTATGAACCCATAGAGGTCCAGTCAGATTTATCTTATGTAGAACGACCAATTCAGATATTGGATCGTAAGGAAAAAGTGTTAAGGAATAAGACTATAGTGATAGTAAGAGTTTTGTGGAGGAATCCTAAGGTGGAAGAGTCTACCTGGAAGTTAGAGAGTGATATGTTAGAGAAGTATCCCCAGTTGTTTCCTTGGTCTGATTCTGAGGACAGAATCCTATTAAGGGGGAAGGATGTAAGATCTGTGAACTTTATTAATTATATAATTTGTATTATATGTGTAGGATAATTATTATGAAGTATTTTGAGTTTTAATGATAAAGGTTGTTAAGTGATTATGTGCTAAATTGGTGTGTCGGAAGCCCCTTTCAAATATCTTGTCATTTGAAAATATCTTCAATTTTGAGCCTCGTTTTGAAAATTCAAGGGCCCCGTTGAAATTTTGTATATCATTATTATCCCTTCGTCATTCGTGTCCGAATCATTATCGGAAGATTTATTCGTATCATTATATCCCTAGTTATCTGATCTTGTCAATATTATCTGTTTTATTCAGAAAGGAGAAAAATTATTCTGTACCCTAATTCGTATCAATAATACATCTGTTATACCCTCAGTATTCTTGAGCATTAGTTATATAAATGATATGTATTGATTTGGATAATTATCAGTCCTTTTAGATAATTATCACCTCGTAAAACGTGTATTTTACTTTATTAGGATTTTAAAGCGATCCAGTGGATATATATCGATCCAAAAATGTCGTTTGGGGTATTATTTTCCACTAAGTATAAATAGGAGAATCGTACATTATTATATGTATAATACATATATAAATACAAAAAAATATAAAAATCCCTGAACCGTGTTCTTCGTGTTCTTGAAAATCAAAATCAATTTTGAAGGTGTTATTGAAATCCAAATCACAAGTTCAAGTACTCAAATCAAAGATCTTGAGCTCTAGTTTCAGAATCTTCCAACCATATCATCATCTGGTAATTTTTCGATTTTATATGAATTTTTCAATATTCGAATTAAATTAGAGTTCTTGATAAAATTTGGGGATTTTCATTCTATTGATTCTCCATTCAATTGATTGCTTCTAACATGTTCCTAGGGTTCTAATTAGTAGGAATTCATGCTTTAATTTCATGTTTATGTTCGATTTTGAGAAATTTTATTTTTGGGTTTTTGCCCGATTTTTCTTTTGAATAGTCCGTTTATATGAATGATCTGACATTGTTTTTTATATAGGGATTTTGTTGTATGTGTTCTTAGCTTCATTTTAACATAAAAAACGTAGAGTTTCATGTAGAAATAAGCTAGATCGGAAAATTGTTTAAGCTCGCCGGAATTTGGTCGGGTTTTGGATTCCGGTGATGTTTTTGGTTTGTTTTTTATCGGAATCTATTGGTATGATTATTAGGAGTGTTTTGGTATCAAAAGCCCCAATTTTTTATGTGTTTTTGGCTCGCCGGATTCGGGAAAAGGTCGCCGGATTCTGGAAAATTCCGACAGTTCATGGCGACCCGTTTACCCGAAATTTTGACCCGGTTTCAATCTTCGAAACCCTAATTTATTTTCAGAAAACTGTTTTTGAATTTTATTTTAAATTTAATTCGAAAATAGTTTAAAATTTTATAAAAATCATATTTTTATTTTAAAAATACATTTTTAATTCAGAAAATTCTGAAAAATTATAATTATTTATTTAAATTCGAAACCTGATTAAATTTAATTATTTTAAATATTTTTAATTAATAATTAATTAATTTAATTAATTGATTAATTCTTTTAATCAGTTAATTCTTAATAATTAATTATTAATTAGATTTAATTAATTTAAATTAGGTTTAATTATTTTCTAGCTTGATTTAATTATTTAAAAATAGTTTGAGTGTTTGAAAAGTGTCAATTAATTTTTATTAATTGATTTAATTATTTTTAAATACTTATATTGGGATTAAAAATCCGATTTTTGATTTAAAAATTGTTTGTGACTTATTTAAATTCAAATAAGCCTCGAATATTATTCTAAAATATTTAAAAGTGCTATATGGTTTATATGAGTTGAATAATGTGTTTTATAGTCCGTAAATGCCCGTACGAGGGCTAATGTCTAAGTTTTAATTACCGTAAATTAGATCGGGCATCCGATAGGAACCAAATTACTTGTTTAAATTTGAAAATGGTTATGAGTGTATATCGAGGATAGAACGAGGATAGTTAGACTTACTGTAATGAGTTGTTTATTATAGAATCGAGTTCCCGGAGCAAGGGAAAGGAGAAGGTAGAGTAAGCTTGGTAGAATTCCGTCAGCTACGTAGACCAGGCAAGTATCTGTGTCTTTACTTGTTGATTCAATTGTTATTGTTCTTAATGATTACATGTATGTTACCATCATAACGATTCAGATTATTCAATCTTCACCCGTATTGAGCAACTGATGATATTTCCTTTAATATTCCTAAATTCTTGATTAAATCCACAATCGTGTCGAATATCAGAAATCTTCATTTCAATTCACTTGTATTGACTATAATCATTGTTGACCTTCTTAAATGTGTACTTATGTACCGTTGAAACCATTTCGAATCTATTTCTCGAACTTCATTTGATATTGAGCAGTTGAAGCTCTTTTGCAACTATTGTACCTTGTCATTGTGTACTTACGTACCATTGAAACCATTTCGAATCTATTTCTCGAACTTCATTTGATATTGAGCAGTTGAAGCTCTTTTGCAACTATTGCACCCTGTCATTGTGTACTTATCTTGTTATGCATGTTATTGCTTATACTTTGTGATAGAATTGGCTTGTTTTAAAATGAGACCAGTAATGGTCGGGCCATATTTATGGTCGTAATAACTTAAGGCCCAAATGGCCATGGATCCTAGTGGAGGACTTTACTATAAGCTAGTCCGGGGTTGATGCGTGACTGATCAGCAGCTCAACCTTTTTATTTGAAAAATGTAGAAGTCCAATTCTAATCCCTCTTTCTTCAATAAAGATTGTTAAAAGCATATGTTTGACTTGTATATTATTGATTCAGATAACTGTGATCCTTCCTTTCATTATGGAACTGTGATTGATATATATTATGCTTGCTGAGCATTTGTGGCTCATACTTGTTTTGTTTCTAACCATATTCCAGTTAAGCAAGAGTATGAGCAGACACAGCGCGAGCGATAGTTCTCCAGCAGCTAGGAGATCACGAAGAGTGGTTGTCATTGGCAGGGTAGTTGTTTGTTTTGATAGTTAGACTAGATGTCTAGCTTTGACTTTAAGTTGTGTAATAACTCTGAAAACTGGTTTGTAATAATAATGACTTAGAAGCTTGTTCAATGTAATAATCTGGATACGGTCTTGGTTAAGAGGTATTTTATGTTATTATATTATTATGCATGTGTTATATACAGGTTTATTGTGTTTCGTTGGTCGAGTGACTCCCCAAATTTGTACCCCGGGTTTGGAGGGCGTCACAGCAAGGATACTAGAAGGTCTATTTCTGGGTATGTCATGCTGCTAGGCAAATCTCCAGTCAGTTGGAAATCTAAGAAACAAAGCATTGTTTCTAAAAGTTCTACAGAGGAAAAATATAGAGTTATGTCTGCTGTTGCATCTGAAGTTACATGGTTCGTTCGACTACTTGAAGAGCTTGGATTGCCAAAATTGCAGCCAGTAACTCTTCACTGTGATAACCAAAGCTCCATTCATATAGCTAAGAATCCAGTCCAACATGAGCGAACAAAACACATTGAAATCGATGTGCATTTTACTAGAGAAAAAATACTGGAAGGTCTTATTCAGTTAGCTTACCTACCAAGCTCTTCTCAGTTAGGAGATGTGTTTACTAAAGTCCTTCCTTCTACACAATTCACTGACTTACTTCACAAACTAGGAATGATGGATTGTCATCCTAGTTTGAGGGGGGATGTTAAGAATGATACAAGTGAGCATGACAAGTTGAAGGAATGACAGGCTGGATAGATGACAGGCTGGATGGATCTTTCTGTGACAACTCAGCAAGTTTTTTATAACAGAATCTAGGCTAGCTAGCTTGTAGTATAAATATACATTCCAGATTTACATTTCTAGTTAGTTAGAAATATTAAGAAAAGTAGTAAGCAATGTTCTTCATCTTCAATACGTAGTCTTCATTTTCTGTAATCAGTAACTAGTAGTTTGTAATCAAGCTTGTACTGCTGCTTCAATGGAGTTTCAATGGTGTTGAATCAATTCTTCAGTTTATAACATTTTTAGTTGTGATGTGTCCGTTGCAGCAAATTCTATATATAATTAAGATTAAACTAATTTCAAATAATTATGAGAAATTGTTTGTTTTTGTAATAAATTTTCTATACTTTGCATTGTGGTGCATGGGTAGAATAGTACAATAAATGTGTTTGTTCATATTTATGATATCATAAGTGTATTGAAAATGGTATGCTCCAAAAATGTTCGTGCACAAAGAGAAAAAAAAAGATACCCATACCGACTTATAGAAATAATTTAGGAATACTTTTTTTGATGAAAAAACTAGTCGGTTACAATCAACAAACTCGTTGAGAGATAATTCATTCATTGAATTTACGGGCGAAAGATTTATGATCTATATGGGATTAAATCTCGAGTTATTGTGAAGTAAAAAAGATGAGATTATGGAAGTAAATATTTTTGCATTTATTAGGTTTTTGCTAGAACCTAGTTAATGTGAGAACTGAGATCTAATGTCAGCCATTCAATTAATATTATTTTTTAAATCTTTACCGTACATATTTCATCTCTTCTCACATATCTCTTTCTTCCTCCTGTCAATCACAATCATCTCCTCTTTTACTCGCCTACACTATTCTGATCACTGTCATCTTTTGAATTTAATTCACAATCATTGTGTAATCTCCACCTCACCCCTTTTATACTTATGAATACATATTTGTGTGTATATATATATATATATATACAAATCTATCTCCATCGAAAAATTAGTTAATGATTACGACAATGACGGTGATGATAAATACGATGTCATTATAAGTGTGGTTACGATAAACAATGTGACTTATGGATGCTCACATATTTGTTTTGACTATGATTTATGATAGTGATTTTTTCTACGATTTTGGTGATTTTATGTTAAATATTTGATTATTATGTTGAAATTTTGGTGATTTGACGTTGAATTTAGCTACTCTAGGATTTATGTTGATGAAGGTATGGTAATAATGGTGGTCGTGTGTGTGATGGTAGTGTTGGTGATTTTTCTTGGTGATTATTGTATGTGGCGGTTGGATTTAATGGCAGTGTGATGATGACGGTGATTAGTGATGATAGTGTGGTGATTTGTAGGTGGGTGAAGGTGATGACCGGAAGTGATAAAGTGATTATCGTTTAATGATGGTGATTTTTATTTACATTTGGTGATTATTTTAAGATATTGGTGATTTACAGGTGACCAGAAGTAACGACTGGAGTTAGTTAGTGATCGGAGTTTAATGATGATCGGAGTTAGTTAAGAAAATGATGGTTGAAAATGATTATGTGGCCAAAATGAATAGACGGTGGGTGATCAAAATAAAATATTTTTAGATAGATGGTTATAATTAAAACTCATATCTGATTTTAATGTTGATTCTCAATGAGCATGACTCTCTATATATATTTATAAATTTCGGTGTTTTGATGGCCTGCTACTTTAGTCACTCGCTTTCATGGATAATCGAGGAAAATTAACAATGAAAAATAACAATGAAAAATAACGGATAGCAATGATGTGTAATCACCATAGGTGCTTACAAATTTTGTTGTTGAAGTAAGCATAAGTGAAATAGGGAATGATTGGATAAAATCGGGAAATTTAGGTCTTAATGAATAATAGCAAATTGTAATTCATTTTTTCAATTTTAGTGTTTATGTATACCAAATTTTTATTTGGTAACAGGTGCACCTTTCTTTACTCTTGAATTTTCATTACAAAATCATGCACTTTTATGTTTGCTGATGCCATTTATATTACATATTCTATTTGTTCAAATTTGTATTCAATACATGATTATTACACACATGATGTATATTTCTATATATTAATGTGCGTCTAATAATGTTTTTTGTGTGTATTTATCTCTGAATAAATTTTTATCACTACTATTTTGTGATACAATAAGCTGGGGTACTCAGAGAAACAGACTTTTATGTAGTGTACCTATATTTTACCCTTCACATACTCCGATATACTAAATATGTTTAGTTTGATTTGGTTTAGAATGTATCTTTCTAATTTTTGTTAGTTATATAATTTTAAAAACTTTAAATTTTAATTACACCACTCCAAATTTAACATGTAACTTTCTAATTTACCAAATTTGAATATGTTAATGTAATATCCCGTAATTTTTTAATTTAATATTAATAAAAGAATATTATAAAAAAAGAATATATTTTTCTTCCTAATCTTTTTAATCAAAATTCGTAGGTTTTTGTCCCTCATAAAATCAGCAGTCTTGTAAAATTCGTAGAAAATTCATCGTAAGTCAGAATTTCATGATTATGGACTTTCAAGAAAACTCATTTAATTTTTTACAACTTTTGTTTCATGGTGTTTTTCCAGATTATGCTCTAAACTGTTCTTAAAATCACAAAAGATGTCTAGATCTCGTTTTTCAGTTTTTGTTCAAATTCAGCGGACGTTTTATCAGTTCCCGATTCGTTAAAAGTATATTTCTGATGAGTCGTATTAGAAAGATCTTTTCGTTTTCTACAACTTTCGTCCTTTGAGTTTTTTCAAAAAAAGATGTTTAGATGGTAAAAAGGATAAAAACAGTTCTCTACGACTTTTTTAGTCAATATTTATTAGATAAAATCCTTTGAAGTAAAATTACCCAAATAGATACATGAAATTTAAACTAAATAATGCATTTCTCTAACTTTAAACAAATATTTTAGTACTTCAAATTATGAGTAACTAATTTTAAGTTAGATATTCAAAACCTACTCTTGGGATCAGTGGTGGAACCAAATTTGCCAAACAAACTGAGCTAAAAGATATTATAGCTAATTTCTGACCAACAATTGGGGTTCAAAATAACTTGTATACTTTATTTTAACTAGCATTGAGGTTTGGAAAAACAAATTTAATTTCTGACCAACAATTGGGGTTCAGAATAACTTGTATACTTTATTTTAACTAGCATTGAGGTTTGGAAAAACAAATTTGGACGAACTTTTGCAAAAAGTTAGCTGAAAATTTGTGGTAATGGGTTCGTGCGAAAGAAGAGTTGTGGCAGTAGTGAAGAGGATGGAAGTTGTGGCACCTTTGTTGCCATCCACAGAGCACCGGCTAGCCATGACGAATTTGGACCGGCTGTTGCCAACTGTGGACGTTGGAATCTTCTTTTGCTACGATAATGGTGGGAAGAATAAGAATAATGATATGATGATAAGCATGTTGAGGAAAGGGTTGAGTAACGCATTGGTGTCCTTTTATTCGCTTGCTGGAGAAGTAGTTGTCAACAATGAAGGCGTACCTGAGATACTTTGCAACAATCGTGGTGTGGATTTGTCGAGGCGTTTGCTGATATCGAACTCCAACATGTTGATCTCTACAAACTAGATGTTTCTGCCTATGCAAACTTTGTTCCTGTTAAAAAACATGGCGTTCTTTCGATGCAGGTGAGTCTGTATGTGTGTTTAGCTACCTACGAAAACGTTTTTAAGTAGACATTTTTCAACAATTTCTCAATTAACCATTAATTTTCGAAATATTATATATTGAATATATAATAAAATAGTTAATATATTTTTCTAATTAAAATAAACGGATGATCAGGTGACAGAGATGAAGTGTGGCAGGTTAGTCATAGGCTGCAGCTTTGATCATCGAGTAGCTGACCTTCACTCTATGAGCAAATTTTTAGTTGCATGGGCAGATATGACTAGATCCAACCGCTGCAGGGGTAATAAAATCGCATCAGTATCCTCTCCCGATTATCGTCGTTCACTCCTCCATCCTCGACAGCCCAGCCACTCTGATCCTGCCATGGGCAACAGTTATTACATTTCCAAAGCCGCATCATCTGATATCCCACAGGCACAACAGTTATTACATTTCCAAAGCCGCATATACAAGATCAATGCTCGCCAAGTTCAGCACCTCCAATCCCTAGCAGGACCCAGTCGAACCAAATTACAATCCTTCAGTGCCTTGTTATGGAAGTTACTAGCAAAATCCACCAAAGAAGACAATAAGAGGTGCAAACTTGGAATTGTGGTAGATGGACGAACTTATTTTAGCAAAGATGCATCTACAAACCATAAATCCAAATCTATGGAGAATTACTTCGGAAACGTATTGTCATTTCCGTATAGTGACGTAGTGTTAGAGAACTCAAATCAATGCATATTTCTGAAATTGCAGACAAAGTGCATGCATGTGTTGAGACGGCAGCCAATGAGGAGCATTTTAGGGGACTGGTTGATTGGGTTGAGAGTCACCGTCCTCGTAGAGCAATGTGCAAGATTTATTCAACCTTACCTAGTGACACAGAAGAGGTTGCTGTGGTCATCTCCTCGATCCGCCATTTTCCGGTCTCCGAAATGGACTTTGGTTGGGGGCACCCCTCATTTATGTCTGTTTTCTTTCCTTGGGGGGGCTCCACTGGAATGGTTATGCCAATGCCCAGTCCTTCCAATAATGGTGATTGGATTGTGTACATGCATCTCCCTGGAAAGCATTTAGATTTTGTGGAGAAAGAGGCGCCTCATATCTTCAAACCTTTTGCTTTCAGCCCTTCCAAAGAATTTAGAGGACGAGCTAAACTTTAAACATTAATCCATATGAAAAATAAACATGGTGATCCTGGCCAACAGTGTTTACTTCACTGCCCAATTGGGAAATGGATCATTCAATGTATTTTGTATTTGGTTTGAATTTACCGCAAATGAATTAAGTTATTCATTAGACTATGTTAATGTAATTGTGTCGATAATCAAAATGACTTGTCGCTCCTGGCGTCCTGCACTGCCCTGGGCAGGGGTTTGCCAAATTTTAATTTAGCGGTTGAAAATTGTAGTGCTCGAATTTGAATATTTATTCACTCAAGATCGTAATATAGCGATTTTTCCCTTGGTTCTTTCATAAGATATGGACGATTCCAAACTTATCATGAATGTGAGAGTCTATTCGACTAGTAAAAAGAAATACAAACCCATGAGCTAGCAAATGTACATGATATTGCATTTCTCTATTATTTTATTTTTTTTGAAATGCATTTATATTGTATTAATTTTGGATGTAAGGGGGAGTACCCGCCTCGACTTGAGATAACGGTACAAACCCCAGAGCAAATTTCAAAATTTACGTGACTAAGATAGGAACCAACTCCAAATCATATCAAACATCGTTCAAATTAAACTAAAAGAATATTTAAACTAGGTTATTCCACTTAGAATCATAACATTGTTACTTGCCAATATTAATTGGTGTATCATCATTTCATCTCACTTGTCACCAACATCCTATATACAAGGCCCGCAACCTCATTGTCCCCTGTTGTGTCACATGTTTCTCTATGGATTGTCTCCTATGTTAGCTCATTTACCACATCTGTTACATGTAGAAAAGGTCCCAAAATAAGAATAGTCACGAGAGCACCAGTTGTAGCTTTCTCCTCACCCTCCCAGCTCTCATGTAGCATTTCCCTAAGCATAGAATTATGATTGCCATCATCCACAATACATGTCCTCAAAGAAACTGTAACATCAACAATTTCTAACAAGCTCAGAATCTCAGTCAATCTCTCCAACTTCTCATCCTCTTTGTGTCTCAAAGGAGTCACAAACCAAACAAAATACTGAAAATGATCATAGTTGTAAATCACAAGTGTAGCAAAATGTACGAGGTTCATGCAATTTGACCACTCTAAGTAGTTCCCAACAATCCTCATCACTAATCCAATTAAAGGAACATCTAAACTTTAAATATTAGTAGTTGTGAAAAATAAACATGGCGATCCTTGACCAATAGTCTGTACTTACGGGCTGATTAAGAAACGGATCACTTTTTAAAACAACTTATTTTAAATTTCGTTTGAATTTACCGAATCACATGCTGTTATTTTTTTTATTAATGTTTACTAGATGATAATCCGTGCCAAGCACGGGCCTAATTAATTTATTTAAAAATTTAAATTAATTATATAATATATATAAGGTATTAAGGTAAAATAAATTAATTACAATTACAATACAAATTTTAGATGACCACCAATATAAATAATTATTTATTTTACTTATAATAATATAATGGGCAATGCTATGTACCCGGAATTGGATCCCAAATATGTTTTCGAATGTATGCATATGTTGTCACTCATTTATTTATGGGATTCATATGTATGCATGATGGGCCTCACTCATTTATGAGAGAAGTGCCAATAATATTATGACAACTCATTATTTAGCAATGGTTTGGAGACTCTAACATTCTCCAAATATAATACTACTTATCCATTTCTTATATTGCAAATTCTATGTATATTGATGAGAAACTAAACATGAATTCAGGCATATACAGTAAAACCTCGATAAATAAATATAGATAAATTAATTAAAAAAAATCCCGACTTGGATCAATATGATAAATTAATATTATTTCTAAATGCATAAGATAATAAATTTACAAAAGTTCTTAAGGCCCACTAAAAATATAAAGTTATAATTCATTAAATATAATATTTTTTTATATATTGCACATAATTCTTGGATACTCTTTAATTAGCTTTGCTAAATTAAATCTTTACAATTAACAGTTCCTCTTTTCATAAAAATAAAATACAGTTTTATCTCTAATTTTGTGACAGAGCATTAAGTATATTCGGTGTATATGTATTGGAATTTACAAATATTTACATTGTTTTTTCTACATGAACCAATTAATTAGGAGAGCTGATATGTGCACACTCTTGATTTATGTACACATCATTTGTTGGAGTTGAGACCAACTACCCGTTTCAAATCTAAAAATAGTTGTATAAAAAAAGTAATCTAAAAATAGTTTTGAGTTAAAGATGTGCATACGAATATTTTTGTCTAAATATCAACAAATTGTGTGCATCTATAAATTAAGGACATATAATTAACTATTTTTGGTACATTTATTTATTAATTTTGATATATGTATCAAAAATATGTATCAATACATATTTGAATTATTGTGATTGCTTGTACAATATATTGAGTAATAAAATATTTGATATAAAATATTGTATAAATTAATAAATATGAATTTATCAATAAAATAATAAAATATTCATTAATCGATAAATTAATAACCTCGTTAAAATAATAATTTTTTTTGAGACGAAGGTTATAAATTTATACAGGTTTTAGTGTAATCAAATAAATAAACTCAATGTTGTGGGAACAATTTATTGTTGGAGTTCAAAAAAATTAAAAAAAAAAAGAATTTGCACATATTTCCAACTTGATCCAACCACTGGATGTTCAATAAAGAGTAAAGGTAACTGTGGTTGCAAAATCTCTCTCAGATAAGATTGTGGAACTAGGGGTCTCCTTCCAGACTTGGAGCTTGTGGACAAAGATGAATAAATGAGAGGATTAGTATGTGCGGGGACTTGAAAAGGAGTGTTTTGAAAAAGGGTTTTATGTTCATCAGAAAGAACATGATTCAACACTAGAGAAAGGAAACGAGAATAAAAGCATCTAACTTTCTTTCCAGTTTCAATATCTCTAGGGTAATTGAAAATCCTCCTTATCAAGAGATCCCACACAAGAGTTCCTATGTCCAACCTCAGGTTAAAAACAGCAGCATAGGCAATGTTTTGTAGTAGAGAAGTGATGGTTGAAAAGTTGTTTTTGGTAGAATTACTAAAAACTTTAGCTAAACAGTCAAAGAACAAATCCCACTCACAAGCTAGATTCCCCTTATTCAACCGAGGAAGAACAATATTCCCTTGGTAATCAATACTAGAGAAAAATTGAACTAACTCAGGATCAGAAGGGAATCTAACAAAGTTATCAAGTGGAAAATGAAGCACTTGACAAAAGAGCTCCTTAGTTACTGTGTACTGACGATCAGAAATAGTGAAAGTGAAAGATCGCATATCTTCAGCAACAACAGCAGTTAAGCATAATAGACGAAGGGGTTCAATCTTTAAATCAACAGAAGCAGTGATAGCATAGCTAACAATTGATTGTTCATTTAAAAAATGAATCCACGGCCTAAAACGTTCAACAGAACACTTAAGGGGATCAAAATAGCCAACGTAATTATTAAAACGTTCAACAACAAACTCCGCAGCCATTTGAAAATAAATAATAAAATTAAAAAATAATATTAGAATAACACAGCAATAAATAATAATAATTATCA
Organism: Heracleum sosnowskyi; assembly: GCA_030848705.1. NCBI lineage: Eukaryota > Viridiplantae > Streptophyta > Magnoliopsida > Apiales > Apiaceae > Heracleum > Heracleum sosnowskyi. The sequence goes on from CM061237.1 coordinate 21,694,450, forward strand.
GAAAAGAAATAAAATCCCAAGTAATTCACAAGAAAAATTTGCAATAGTTCGTTGTTCTAAGAATAAAACACAAACCAGAGCAAAGTTAACTAAGTAAAAACTTGAGTTAGAGAGGGATGAGAAGCAAAAGAACCTGCAAAACAAGAGTATTTATAGGCACAGGTTCTGCTGAGCTCGGTATGACCTAAAGGGAGGTCATACCGAGTTTTTGCTTGAGGTCATACCGAGATTTGAGAAGAATTAAAACAAAAATAAAAATCAGTATGACCAAAACAGAGGGTCATACCGAGTTTTGAGAATAATTAAAAAAAAATAAAACCAATATGACCTGTTTCAAGGGTCATACCGAGTTTTTGAAAATATTAAAACAAAAATAAACCAATATGACCTGTTTCAAGGGTCATACCGAGTTTTATTATTTATAAAACTAATAATATTAGAGAAAATAACCCAATATGACCTGAGGAGGGTCATACCGAGTGAGAAATGTACACAAATAGCAGCAAAACATTAGAAATCTCAAAAAAAATGCTAACAGTATAAACACCTTCTGCATAAAAATTAACAGAAACACAAAATTACACTAAACCTGCATAAAAATCTGAACAAAAAATTTTATAATCTGACAATAACTTAAATGAGTCTAAATAAGTAAACTTTCAATAAAAATACATTTCTCCATGGAAAATGAGAAAAATATTTTTTAAAGAAATTAAATTATTCAGAACATTTAAATTAACAAGCTTTATACAATAAACATGGATTGGCAATATTTAACATCTCAAAATCAACAAGAGAAAATGATTTAGATAAGAACAAACCTGGAGATATTATCAATCACTAAGACTGTTCAACATACCCAATTTACCAACTAACTTGATAAAAGTGGATTCGTCAACAGATTTAGTGAAAATATCTGCAGTCTGTTCTTCAGTGGGTACAAAGTGCAACTCCACTGTTCCATTCATAACATGCTCTCTGATAAAATGATACCTGATATCAATGTGCTTTGTTCTCGAGTGCTGCACAGGGTTGTTGGAGATTGCTATGGCACTTGTATTATCACAAAATATGGGAATTTTGTCTAATGCAAAGCCGTAGTCCTTTAATTGATTCCTTATCCATAAGATCTGAGCACAACAGCTTCCAGCAGCAATATATTCAGCTTCTGCTGTTGAATTGGAAACTGTTTGCTGTTTCTTGCTATACCAGGAAATCAACCTACCTCCTAGGAATTGACAACTCCCAGAGGTACTCTTTCTATCCACAACACTACCTGCATAATCAGAATCTGTATATCCAACAAGATTAAAACCAGAATCTTTAGGGTACCAGATACCTAGATTAGGTGTACCCTTAAGATATCTCAAGATTCTTTTCACAGCAACGAGATGAACATCTCTAGGGTCCGCTTGGAACCTTGCACACAAGCATGTAGCATACATAATATCTGGTCTACTAGCAGTAAGATAGAGTAAGGAGCCAATCATACCTCTGTAGCTTGTAACATCTACCTTGATAGATTTGTCAGAAGCTCCAAGTTTGACGGCTGTTGCAGATGGAGTCCTTGCTGATGCTGAGTCCTCCATGTGATACTTCTTGAGAAGTTCTTTGAGATACTTGGATTGACAAATAAATATACCATTTGACCTTTGACTTACTTGCAATCCAAGAAAGAACTTCAGCTCACCCATCATACTCATTTCAAACTTACTCTGCATTAGCTCAGCAAATCTCTTACAGAGATTATCATTAGTAGACCCAAATATGATGTCATCCACATAGACTTGGACTAATATCATATCACTTTTGTGTTTCTTTGAAAAAAGAGTTTTGTCTATGATACCTCTAACAAAACCATTTTCTAAAAGAAAACCAGAGAGAGTGTCATACCATTTTCTTGGGGCTTGTTTGAGACCATAGATAGCCTTGAAGAGAAAGTACACAAAGTCCAGCAACTCCTGATTTTCAAAGCCAGGGGGCTGTTCCACATACACTTCTTCATCAAGTTCACCATTCAGGAATGCACTCTTAACATCCATTTGATAGACTTTAAAATTGGAGTAAGCAGCAAATGCTAAGAACATCCTGATGGCCTCAAGTCTAGCCACTGGTGCATAGGTTTCATCATAATCAATGCCTTCAGCTTGAGAGTACCCTTGTGCAACCAGTCTTGCCTTGTTCCTAGTAACAATGCCATCCTCATCTAGCTTGTTCCTGTATACCCATCTAGTACCAACTACTTTCTTGTTCTTTGGCCTGGGTACCAGCTTCCAGACTTGTTGTTGTTCAAACTGATTGAGTTCATCTTGCATAGCAATCACCCAATCTGGATCAGTAAGTGCTTCCTCAGTTTTCTTTGGCTCCATTTTAGATATAAATGCTGAGAAAAGACATTCATTCTGAGAAGCACTTCTAGTTTTAACTCCAACATCTGGATCACCAATGATCAGCTCAAAAGGATGAGCTCTATTCCAAACAGTCTGTCTTGGAAGATTTGATCTTGATGATTCGCCTTGAAATTCACTTTGATGTTGTGAGTGACTAGTTGATCCTTCATTTGCTCCCCCTGAGTTGTTGCTTGTCTGCCTTGATGATTCTTCTCCAGTGTTAGTGGTATCTCCATTGTTACCAATGTTTCCACCACCATCACCAGGATTATTATCATCATTGTGATTATCATTTCCAGCAATAACTTCAGGTGGGGCATCATCATCTGATTCTGAGTCTGGCAAGTTATCAAACTTCAGCTCTTCAGATGAATCTTCTTTTTGGATATTGGGGAACTTAGTGTCATCAAAAGTAACATTGACACTTTCCTTTACTGTGTGACTGCTAACCACATAAACCCTGTAAGATCTTCTGGAATAACCAACAAAAATAGTTTCTTGTGCCTTGGCCTCAAACTTGCCACGTTTAACATTTTCATCTAAAAGCACAAAGCATTTTGCTCCAAATACATGAAAGTACTTGACAGTTGGTTTCTTGTTGTTCATGATCTCATACGGAGTCTTCATTAGGTCTTTGTTGATTAAAGTTCGATTCTGAGTATAACAAGCTGTATTCGCTGCTTCAGCCCAAAAGTACATTGGAAGTTTGGACTCATTTAACATAGTCCTAGCAGCTTCAATCAATGTACGATTCTTTCTTTCCACTACTCCATTTTGTTGAGGAGTTCTAGGGGCAGAATACTGTCTTGTTATTCCTTTATCAGCACAAAAGTCATTCAGAATGGCATTCTTGAATTCCGTACCATTATCTGACCTTATGGCTCTAACAGGGAATCTAGAATCCAGCTCAATCAACTTTACATGGCCAATCACCAGGAATGGGGTCTCATCCTTGGAATGTAGGAATAAAACCCATGTATATTTTGAATAGTCATCAACAATCACAAGTGCATATTGTTTCTTTGACATGGACATCACATTAACTGGACCAAACAAATCCATGTGCAGTAGCTGAAGAGGTTCAGTTATTGATGATGTGTCAGTGCCCTTGTGAGAAGCTTTCTTTGACTTTCCCTTCTCACATGCCTCACACAGTCCTTCCTGTGTAAATTCCATCTGAGGCAAACCTCTAACTAATTCCCTCTTGACCAAAGAGTTCATAGTTTTGAAGTTAAGGTGAGACATCTTCTTGTGCCATAGCCAACTATCATCTGATGAAGCTTTAGCATAAAAACAATTCACTTCATCTTTGAATCCCGAGTTCAGATCAGCTATGAACAAGTCACCTTTCCTTACTCCTTGAAGAGCAGGCTTTCCATTCTTCTTGTGAGTGATCTGACACTTCTCTCTTTCAAAGGAAACAGCATATCCTCTGTCACAGAACTGACTGATGCTGAGAAGATTGAACGTCAGACCTTCCACAAATGAAACATCTTCAATGATAACATTTCCGTACTTCAAACAGCCATATCCTTTCGTAATACCCTTGCTGTTATCTCCAAAGGTAACTACTGGGCCAGCTTTCACAATCACATCTGATAGCAGGGCTCTATCTCCGGTCATATGCCTTGAACAGCCACTGTCCAGAATCCACATAACTCGGTTTACCTGTTTAACTCCCTGCAATATCAGATAGATTAGTCCTTCTTCGGAGCCCAAAATTGATTGGGTCCGGCATACTTAAAGAACTGGCCTTTGTCAGGCAAAACAACATTTCTAACTAAAACTACTTCAACCTTTTTCACATAAGAGCGTTTCCATTTATAGCCAGCCTTAACACATTTCTGAGTAGGCTTAGGGATAAATGAATCCACTTTAATATTAGGAGGATTAGCAGTCTTAGCTTTAACATGCTTCTTATTATTAACATGTTGACGTGGAGCAGTCTTATCACTAGATACATGCTTTTTATTAAAGAAAGCATACATAACATTAAAAGCACAAGACATGCAATTACTCACACCACATGCTTTATGAGAAGAATTAATAGCAGGCATGTTAGTTCTACAGTTGTTTTGATCCAACTTATGGATATCTGATTTAGTCTTTTTAGTTGTAGCAACTTTGACTGGAATATCAGATACACACTTTTTGGATTGCTCAGCTTCTAAGGCAACATCTTCTTCATGAATCTCCTCAGCAATAATGATAGAAGATTCATTCAGAGGCTCTGCCTCAGACTCCTTACAGAAGGGTGTTTTAATACCCTTAAGAATATAAGGAACAACCTTTCCTTCTTCTCTGACTCTACAAGGTGTATTAATACCAAGCAATCCTATAGCCTCATTATAATCATAACCTATACTGACATGATTACCAACAGCTTGCTTATTGAGAATTTCTTTAGCAGTCTTACAAGAACTGAAATAAGCATTAGCTTTAGTCTTCAGCTCACTAATCTCTTTCTTAAGAATGGTTTCCAGTTGAATATAACATTTAACCCTATTCTCCAGAAAAGCAATTTTCTCATTAAGTTCATCCTGATTAACATGCACAAGTTTCAAATCTTTTAATTCCTTTTCAAGATTTGTGTTTAAAAGATTTATTCTATCATTTTCAGTGCGTGCACAACTTATGGTGCCACCAAGATGATAAATCATTTCAGCATCAGTAAAGGTTACCTCTGACATGTATCTGGATGAAGTGCTTTCCTCTTTGGCCATTAAAGCAAGGTTCCCAATCTCACCTGCTTCTTCATCACTGTCAGTGTCATCCCAACTCTTTCCCTCAGCAACATAGGCCTTCCCAATCTTGTTCTTCTTGCTAGAATCAAATGTGTTTCTAGTCACTTGCTTTGGCTTTCTGCACTCAGTAGCAAAGTGACCCAACTCATTGCAATTGTAGCATCTGATTATACTCCTTTCCACAGTTCCAGTTTTGTAGCCACCCCTTGTGCCACTTGAAGATGAAGATCCACCTCTCTGAAATCTGGGTCTGAACTTAAGATTGGGATTCCTCTTGAATCTAAACTTCCCAAACTTTCTGACTATCAAAGCCAAATCACCATCCTCCAGCTGATCAAGTTCTTCCAAAGAATAGAAGTCACCACCAGATTGATCAATGGATGTTAATCCATATTCAGCATCAATAACATTCATGTGAGAACTGGAAGGTTGAACAGCCTTCACTTCCAGTTTCTGTGGGACTTCAGCAGCCAAAGCAGTGGAGGTACCAACAATCCTTCCAGTTCCATACAGCTCCTTCTGTTGAATCTGCTCCAGCTCATAGGTCTTCAAGACACCATACAATCTTTCCAAAGCAAGCTCATTCATGTCTCTTGCTTCTCTAATAGCAGATATCTTGTGCTCCAAATGAGGTGGAAGGGTAAGAAGGAACTTCTTGTTAATCTCTTTGTTGGTGTAGTGCTTCCCATTGAGATTTAGATCATTGATTAATTTGTTGTATCTCTCAAACACCTGAGAGATACCTTCACCTGGATTTGATCTGAAATGCTCATATTGTGAAGTGAGAATTTCCAGCATATTCTCCCTAACTTCCTCTGTCCCCTCATTGATTATCTCTATTGTTCCCCAAATGTGTTTGGCAGTTTCACAATTTAGGACATGATTATGCATGATAGGATCAAGACTCTCAATAAGGATCAATTGAAGACAGGAATCCAAGGTAACATCCTCTTTCTCATCAGGAGTGTATTCCTTGGGATCTTTAGGGTACATTCTAGCAGCCCTAGTCACAACATTATCCTCAACAACTTCAGGATCAATAATCATAGGGAGTTTGGGACCACTCTTCAGCACATCCAAGTATTTAGGATTTGCAACCTTAAGAAATAGGAGCATTTTCTTCTTCCACATTGGATAATGCTCCTTGCTGAATATTGGGATTTTAACTGTCCCCACTTTCTGTGCAGTAGACATCTTTTGAGATTTTTAGAATTTAAATAAAAAATCAGAGTTTAAAAGAAAAATCTCAAAACAATTGGATCTTTGATTTGTATATCAATCAAAAGGCTCTGATGCCAATTGTTAGGTCCTGATAAGTTTGTAGAAGGGGGGTTGAATACAAACTATACCGTTTTCTCGAATTTGTTCTTTAAATGATTTAACTGTTTAGGAACAAATTGATGCGGAATAAAAATGAAACAAGATTCAAGTTAAATATAACTTATATTAAACTTGAAGGGTGTTACAAATGATACTTAGTACAAGATTGAATCTTAAATAAATTAAAACAAATCTAGAATAAATTCAACATGAATTTATCTATATTTGTAATAAAATGATTTAACAATATTTGATAATTTAAGATTCGTTCTAGGGATAAAAATCCGCTAGATAGTCAAAGCAATACAAGTAATCAAATTCTAGTGGTTTGGATTTAACAATACAAACTAGAATTAATTGCTTGAGAAGAAATGAGATTTAAAGCTTTGGCTGTTCTTCAGTAAATGCTTCTGTATGTTCTTGATGCTCTTGTCAACTGCTTCCTTTTCTATTCTGTTGTGTATTAAATACCAACACAATAATCCTTGTATGACCTGCACACACATGCTCGGTAGAACCTTGAATGCTAGTATGACCTGCCAACACAATCTCTAAAATTCGGTATGACCAAAAAAGAGAACTGTATGACCTATAAAAAGCACTTAGTATGACCTCATTAAAATTCGGTATGACCTGAGAAAAGTACATAGTATGACCTTTTAATAAATCAGAAATGATTTAAATAAAAGAAATAAAAAACACTTGTATGACCTCTTCAAATAGGTCATACCGAGTTTTGTATTTCTATTAGTTAAACTAGGTCATACTAGTTCATTTTCAGAAAATCCTTTTAATTTAATTAGTTAGATTAAATTATAGATTAAATTAATTCTTCTTAAATAGAATTAAGTTAATAAATAATTTAAACTACTAACCTAATTAATTTAATAAATAAATTAATTCTGATAGAATTAATTTATTAAATTAAATTAAATTAGTAAATTAAATAAGACATCTTTAAAGCCTTGCATCTCTCTCTCTTCTGAAAACCACTGAATAGAGATGATTTAATTCCACTGATGATGTCGTCATTCGATGCACTGTCTGGTTTCATGAATAACTGACTTCAATGATAATTCTTCATCTTTAAAACATTTAAAGCTGTGGCTTTCTTTCTTTAGCTTGACAAAATTCTGTATCCTGTACTTCTTCCGTCACCACTGGAAATCTCTGTCACTGTAGTAAATCCACTAACTTGAATACTTCACTGAGGCTTGATCAATAAATTGAACTTCTTTCAATGTAGAATAACTTCAAGTCTGTAGATGACTTTTAATTCTCCATTCTCTTGACAGATAAAACTATCTGAGATTTCTGTGACATATAAACTTATTATTTACTTATTACATACTTGTTTAAATTGAGTTGCTTCCTCGGAATATTAATAGGCCTAAACATATGCCTTTCAAAGCTTAAATTTAATAGTTTGCCCAATAGCAGAGATCTGATGTCCTGTAATTGTGTAGTGCAGAAGAATCTTTGAGTTCAAATTTTCTTATATAATCTCTACAACTTGAATCTATCTTTTCTTCCGTCTGTTTTATGCTGATCACTTGCATTTGCAACTTACACAATTTTTCTTAATTGATACTTTCAGGTTTCTGTGGAGGATTCACCTAGGGAAGTATTTGCTCACATGTCAGCCACAAGATGCTGGGAAATGGTGAGAGAGAGTTAACCAGGAAATTGCAAAGAAGCACAAGTTGGGGAAACCAAAGCTTCCACCTCTGCAGCCCCCAGGAAGTCTTGACGGCGTGGAAATGTTTGGTTTCACCTTGCCAGCTATTGTGCAGGTAAGCCCTTTTGGAACTGTTACAACATGGAAACGTATCACCAGATGTTTTTTTTGGGACCAAAGATGGTCATTTATTTGACTGCTTTCTGCTTAAACTAAGAGTAATAGGCTAGAGTACTCGTTTTCAACATTTCAAGGTCTGTTTCACTTTATTAATACCTTTACAACTTTAGAGAAGTAGTTGTCCACTTACTAGCTTGCTGATGTGAAACCATTATAATCATAATCATTAAAAAAATAGTTTTTACCTATAGATGAGAATTTGGAAGATTGATTTGACGCCTTAGGTGTCTCTGTAGGTTGTGGGGGGGGGGGGGGGACCTGCTACAAAGCAGCACTTAGAAGCACTGCTACAAATCATCACTTAGAAGAACTCAACAAATCTTGATGTTCGGGCTAGAAATTGTTTAGACTAACATCATTTTAATAAAAAGGACATAATGCACTATTAAAAAACTCTCCAGCATAATGAACAATAAAAAAGTCAGTCCTTGACAATTTTGGTTTGACAAAGTGTTTATGAGCTTTGAACGTCTCGTAAAGCTTTTGTGAAAATGTCTCATGCGTTGACTTGGGAAACATACTGAAAGAACATCAGCTATCTGTATTCTACTAATATTGGTTGATTAGAAACTAAATCTATTAATTATTTAAATTAAAAAAAATATAATATTGTCATAGATCTTAGTAAAATAATAAAAATATTCTCATCAAATTTTGAAGGACTATGTAGCAACAAGATGGTATCGAGCTCCAGAACTCTGCGGTTCTTTTTTCTCCAAAGTAAGTGTTCATATAGGCTTTATGCAGTTGTTATGGATCTAATGACCACCCTGTAACTTGGAAAATTGTTTCTTTTTGAAGAATAAATATTGAATATAATGTCCTGTTACTTATTACCAAATGTTGCATGTACAATCCCTTACAGGTTTTTGCTTATAAGCATCACAGTGGACCTTTCAATAATGTTTTATTCTTTTATTTGTCAGGTATAGTCCGTTTCTAATAGCATGCTACAATCTTGATCTCGAGGAATTTCAGTCCGTGTGTCGTGTGATGTCTGGGATTTCAGATTCATTCTACACAGAGGTAATTAAATTCTCTTACTGTCTAATATAGTTTTGTAAGTCCGAGCTATTATTTTGAGATGTTAATCATGTTATTTGTGGTTTGAGCATAGAAGCCAGTAAGCAATTGGTAAATGACTTAATTATATTCTCCATGTTTACCTTGCATAATTTACCAGTACATAGGATGTTGATTCACATACCAGCATAAGCAAATTGTGTGTGGTTGTTGGGAGACTATTCATTATCACTTGTCAAAATTTAAGCCTTCATGTAGGGTTTTCATTTCTGGGCACTTTTAGATTCTAGTGCATATTCTTCTTGCAACTTCCTACTAATACATAACAAATTTAAAGTACTTATACAATCGCTTTTGAACTTGCTTCTTTGAAGCTTCAGGAAGCTCCAACACTTGGTTCTTTCTATCCCGAGAAGGATGAACTTGCCATTAATATCTCCTAGAAGTTTTTGGTACCATGTTCTGAACTTATGAATTAAATAATTTGTATTGTCCACTATCATAATTTTAGGTTGTTCAGAGAAAACGCTTCCATGACTCTGTGAAGACAAATGATGTTGGTTTAACTTTTTCTAGTATGGCAATGACCTCAGCAGCTGATGGCCCTGCTGATGGGACTAATTTGAGCGGTGGGTGAAATCAGATTGGTACCTGATCTATCAACAATGGTACTCCATTGACTCAAGATTGGTGAAATCAGATTGGACGACAATGGTACTTCATTGACTCAAGGTGGCACAACTTCGTAGGGATTTTATTCTGTAACTTTTAGTAGTAGTATAACTTGGTTATTTCGTACTTTTGAAGTTTGAATTGGCGTACGTTGAAGTTAGAATTAGTGCATGTGCTTGGTTTTAGTACATGTTGGTAAGAATTTGTAAAACATCGGTATTTTTGCTGGCTGCATACTTGGCCAGTTGTTGGTTTGGACCTTCAATTTTTTGTTGGTTTGGTTGGACATGATGGATTTATGTATAAACAAAGCAGCTATTTCGAAATTTTTATAAAAAACTGTTTCATTTGACTCTATTTGTGTTGCAGTATCAGACATGATGTTGCTAAAAAAACATTTGATGTTGCGATAAAAAAATGGTGTTGCATTTAAAAGGATTGATGTTGCTTAAACAAAAAAAGTAGTGTTGCAATAGACTACACTAGTGTTGCATTACACAGTGGTCCCCATTGTTGACGTGGCACCATGTTGACGTGGCACCTTGGTGGGACCCACTGATGACGTGGCACCATGGTTGGCCCCACTGCTGAAGTGGCTTCAAATCTTATGCAACACCATGTGGTGTTGCCTTTATGTGCTTTTGGTGTTGCAATATAGGCCTTACGCAATACTTTCATGGCGTTGCAATAGCTAGTAAAAGCGTTGCGTTAGAGGTCTTAGGCAACGGCCGTATTGGCAACATGCACTTGGTGTTGCATTTTAAGTTTGGCAACACTATTTGGGCCTATAGCAACTGTAAAAAGGCATTGCCTATGAGCACTTATGGCGTAGTGACTATTAATTAGTTGTTTGTACGAAAGTATTAAAGGTAATTAATTATTTACCAAGTAATTACTTAATTTCTTATGCAATACCAATCAAATTTTTTAACTTCTTATTTACCAATATGTTCTTGTATTTTCTATTATATTACATTAAAAAAGAAAGTTTAGGAGTGAAAAATGTTAATATGGTAATTTCATTTGAAAAGAAAAATTATGAGAATGTCTAGATAATAATAAAGGGAAGTTCAAAATAATGTAAAGTAATACACTTTTTTTTTAATTTAGTTATTTGAAGGCAAGAATATTATAATTGTACTTTCTTCATTAGTAGAGATTTTAAATGCAAGAATATTATATTTATTTTCCTCCATTAGTAGAAATTTTAAATGCAAGAATATTAAAATTGTATATTTAGTTTCCTCCATTAGTAAATATTTAAAAGGCAATTGAGATTTTTTCTAATATTTGGTATTAATTACTTAATTTCTTATGCAAGACCGGTCTAATTTCTTAACTTCATATTTACCAAAACGTTCCTGTATTTTCTATTATATCACATAAAAAAAAAGTTTAAGAGAAGAGAATGTTAGGATGTTAATATTATTTGAAAAGAAATATTATGAGAATATTTAGATAATAATAGAGGAAAGTTTAAAATAATGTAAGCTAATACACTTTTTTTATAATTTAGATATTTTGAAGGCGAGAATATTATAATCGAATATTTAGTTTCCTCCATTAGTGATATTTAGTTTCCTCCATTAGTAAAGATCTATTGTATATTTACTTTCTCTATTAGTAGAGATTTTAAATGCAAAAATATTATATTTACTTTTCTCTATTAGTAGAGATTTTAAATGCAAGAATAGTGAAATTGTATATTTAGTTTTCTTCATTATTAAATATTTAAAAGGCAATTGAGATTTTTTCTAGTTTTTTGTATTAATTACTAAATTTCTTATGCAAGACCGAACTAATTTATTAACTTCTTATTACCAAAATGTTCCTATATTTTCTATTATATTACATAAAAAAAAGAAAGTTTAGGAGAGCAGTATGTTAAGATAATAATTTCATTAAAAAAATATTATGAGAATATTTAGATAATAATATAGGAAAGTTCAAAATAATGTAAGGTAATACACTTTTTTGCTAATTTAGATATTTTGAAGGCAATAATATTATAATTGAATATTTAGTTTCTTGCATTAGTGATATTTAGTTTCCTCCATTAGTAGGGATTTTAAATGCAAAAATTTTATATGTTTTCTCTATTAGCAAACATTTAAAAGGTAATTGAGATTTTTTCGAATTTTTAATATTAATAATTCAAAAAAATGAGAAAAATAGAAAGATAGAACGAAACGATCTGAGAGCGTCACATCAACGCCCCCGTCTTCTCCTTTATATAATAGTATTGATTTTATTGAATTATATGTTCATGTGAGGATCTTGGGTAAAAACATTGTTAATTCTATTATAAATTTTTGGGTTTGCGATTTCTATATTTTATATTACTTTATGATTGATGTTGTGTTTAAGTAAGTTAATTTATAGTATTCTTATGAGTTAGCCTTCTACACCAAATTTTATAACCTAAAGTCATATTTTTAGAGAGGTTTTGGTTTAATTTATTAGTATCACGCGCCATAGTTTTTATAACAAATGTGGTATTTGATTTTGTAAGTATTTTTCGTTTATTATTTTGTTAAGCCATGTCTTATAGTAATGAGTTAATAATCCGGTGTTATATATGAGTATGTATATTTTATTATATGTAAGTTTGTCAGATGATTTATTTATTGTCTGTCGTGGCTTTCAAATTCAAACCAGGCTTTGTATCAACAAGCATTTTAATAAGTGTGGTGGTTATTAGCTTGATTTTGTTTAGTTTGGTTTATTTTAATAAGTTTGATGGTTATTGATTTATTTTTAATTAGTGTGCTTAAAACTTGGATACCATTTATATTTATTATAACATTAAAAGGTTGATTAATATTATCAAGGTCAGGGACAAGTATTTTAATGATAATATTTAAATAATATTAACGAGAATAGGCTAATAAAGTTAAATCTTCTCTATTAGATTGGTGGGTGCAGTTGTTTTCAGATTTCTTTAGAGTTTGAGATTACAATTTTAAGGTACGGATTCTCTCATCTTTTATTCAGCATTACTCTTCTTAGAAATATTTAAATTTAATTCGTTTTGACCTCAAATCTGTTCGTTTGATTTTGAATCATTTTGAATATGAAAATTGTTTTGATTCTGAAAAGTTTATTCAAATATGTTTCAAAATACTGAAATATTTGTTTCTGCGATTTTTTGATATTTCGTATATTTTATATCTGTTGGAAATATTGAGAATATCTGTTATGTGAGATTTTAAAAATGTTTTGCGAAATATTATATTTGAACCCTTAGTGATATAGGGTATACCGAGTTAACCAGTTGTAGGGGTACTACAGCCATGTCATTGCGGCACCAGTGGCATGACACTTCCATGGTAGTGTGATTGGTCATGGCGTATCCTTCTGTTCTGTTAGCTCTTGGGAGGAGTTTTGCGCATTTTGATATTTGTTTCAGGATACGTGGGTGCACCCAGAGTTTGATTTGATTTGTGATTTGATTTGGCGGTGACTATATATATGATGTACATGTTATCCGATTCATTACGGTCCTATGATGTATGTATCTGTATCTGTTCTGTTCTGATCTCAGTATGAAATATCCTACCATTTTCGTTGCTTCAGCCATGCTAATTTTAAAAATAATTGTTTTATTATAAATTATCAAATATGTATATCCGTTTTTCTATTTTATAAACTGTATTCCAAATTCGTACTGGGCGTTTGGCTCGTGCTGTATTTTTTTTTCTCGCAGGTGCTTAGGGGATCAGGGATTGTGTGAAGGAGAGCTACCCTTTATTTCATTAATTAAGATTACGGACTTCTAGAATTATTTAGATTGATTTTTTTATTATTATTTAGAGATTCTAGTGCTCTCAGGTCTATGGTTTAATAAGTAGCCCCTCATTTAATTATAGACGGGGGTGTTATATTCACGGATGACTAACACTTGATCAATACCTCTACGTCTTCAATACAATATTGTTGATAAGTCATTTGTCGTTATGTTGCTTCATTAAAATCACTGAAATCCTCTGGTACTAACTCTTTGTCATTCAAATACTTCTGTAGTCTTGAAAGTCTTGTTTCTTTATTTGTCACTGAGTTTTGAATATTAATGAACTTCTTTCCATGACCTGTTTACGGACTTCAAGAATACATATCATATTTTGATTTTTTGAGTTTACGGTTTATTCTTTTCTTCTGAATTCCTGTGTTTCTGTTAATATTATAGTCTGTCTTGTTCCTTTGTTGAATTATAGTTATCTCTATTACATATTATGTTACATTACGTTTTACAATTAATATATCAAAATTTATTAAATATAAAATTTAATCAATTTTTATTCCGCCAATAAATTTTTAATTTTCAATAAATCACCAATTAACCTCACCCGATTTTCCATTCCCAGCATATGTAACCATGCTTACAAGTTAAATACGCAATGCAAACCTTAAAATAAAAGGGGAGGAGAAAGTGGTCATCAAAGGCAGCTGATAAATCCTCAAAATCCTAAATAATTAACGTCACGATCGTCGCAATAAAATCTTGGTTTTTGTCCTCGGACTAAAAAACAATTTCTTAGTACAGTATAACCTCAATAAATGAATGTTCGATAAATGAATAAACTCGTTAAATAAATAATTTTTTCCCTGAATTATCTCGCTAAATGCATTAACGAATATTTTTTTCTAAGTATTTATAGGCCTTATGTAAATATAAATGAATAATCATTATATTTTAAATAATATTTTTACATTTATGGACTATATGAATACATTTGATCCGATAAATAATTTGCATACACATTAATAAATAATACTGTCAGTCATATCTTCTGGAAAAATGCTTCTAAAGTTGCTTATTTTTTTCCTCCACCAAAATGCATCTAGTAATTTTATGATTGTGTGATAAAAATAAGAATTTAAAATTATATATATAGCTTGTTATATGTGGTTCTGTAACTTATCTAGAATTCAAAACAAAATAAATGTAATTAAACATTACATAAAAATTATAACCATGATAAATTTTAGGTACATTAACATAAAATGTATAAAAATCTTGTTAAAACAAAATGTACAAAATAATATAATTATAATAAAAAAATCTGAAAATAATATCTTAATGAATAAATACTCATTTATCTATAATTGAATAAAATATTCATTAATCGATAAATAAATAATCTCACTAAATGAATATATTTTTTTGATTCTCTGTGTATTCATTTATCGAGATTCTATTATACTTTTCTTAAATCACACGAGATCCGCGGTAAGAAAATATGAAAAGAAAATTGTAACCTAATTAAATCGATAGCATAACTTAATCATTTAATAAAATATTAAAAACCTCGGTGCTTTTCTTAGAAAAAAAATAAAAGCATGTGTTTCGTGTGACAACTTATGTACTTTTTAGTTGTGATGTGTCCGTTGCAGCAAATTCTATATATAATTAAGATTAAACTAATTTCAAATAATTATGAGAAATTGTTTGTTGTTGTAATAAATTTTCTATACTTTGCATTGTGATGCCTGGGTAGAATATAAATGAAATGCATTTAATAATGTGGGTGTTTGGGGTATCATAAAAAAATTGACTTATAGCTTAAAATGAGTAAGTGTCATATAAGTGATAAGTTATGAATTCTTATAAGTTATACGGGTGTTTGGATAAATTTACTTATAAATTAGTGAAGAATTTGCTAAATTAAATTTGAAAAAATAATTTTTAAATACAATGATTTCAACACTTGTATTTTAAATTGAAAAAATTTTAAAAATACAAATGTAAAAATATAAAATATTAGAAAAATAAAGAAATCAAAGAATAAGTTGATAAGTTAAGTAAAATGTTAGTGATTTCTAACATTCAACTTATCAACTTATAAGTTATAAGTTATTAAATAAGCTGAGTACACAAACACCCGTCATAAACTTTTATCAACTTATAATTCGTAAGTTGCTGTTGCAAAACAGGGCCAATATGTTATCTAGAAATCATATTTTTCTACACAATGTCCTAAGTTAATTACATTAAAAACATATAGCAAAATAGTATTATAGATGTTGGTGAGTCGAATAGTACAATAAATGTGTTTGTTCATATTTATTACAAAAAACTTATGCTTATTTATAATATCACAAGTGTATTGAAAATGGTATGCTCCAAAAATGTTCGTGCAGAAAGAGAAAAAAAAAGGATATTTCATTTGGTACCATTGTATAATTGACTTTTTCATTTGGTACCACACAAAGTTTTTGACTTCCAAGTGGCGCCATCATACTTTTGGCTTCATCCACATGATGTCACTCCGTTAACCAAACGTTAGCCGTTACAAAATTATGAGATTGTCCATTTTGTACTACTCAAAGTTTTCGACTTCCAACTGGCACCATTCTACTTTCGGCTTCAATTCCAAAATATCATTTATCGAATTTATTAACATAGTGGTATTTTGGAGTTGAAACACAAAGTAGAAAGGTACTACTTGAAAGTCGAAAATTTTGAGTGGTACCAAATGGACAATCTCATAATTTTATAACGGCCGACTAACGTTTGGTTAACGGAGGTATCACATGGATGAAGCCAAAAGTATGATGGCTCCACTTGGAAGTCAAAAACTTCGAGTGGTACCAAATGGAAAAGCCAATTGTACAATGGTACCAAATGAAATATCTCAAAAAAAAAGATATTTATATAGGTGATTATGTAACTTTGCATAAACTAAGTGCAGATTTGCAGAAACTAAGTAAAGAAGATGATACAAAACTCCATTGTTGAGAGCTTGAAATGAGAAAACATATTGTGTAATTACAACGTACAAGTCTAACTGATTCTATATCTATTTATATTGTTCTCTAACTAATTGTATTTCTATATACAAGTGGATTAAGTTAGTTATGGAGATGAGCTGTCAAGGAGCTGTCAAGTTGGCAATGCTAGCTGTCAAGTTGTCCTAGTTGGCAATGCTGCTGGATCAATATTCTCAATACCCTCCCTCAAGTTGGGAGGTGGTGAGGATGCAATACCCAACTTGGCCAGTAATTCAGAGAAGTGTGGAGTTGGTAGTACCTTTGTAAGAATGTCTGCCAGTTGATGTCGTGTAGGTAAATAAGAAAGTTGTAAGAGACCTTCCATGACTTTGTCTCGTGTGAAATGGCAATCAATCTCTATGTGTTTTGTTCGGTCATGGAAAACAGGATTCCTCGCAATATGCAATGCAGACTGGTTATCACAGTGTAGAGTGACTGGTTTAAGATTGGTGACACCCATCTCTTCGAGGAGTCTAACTAACCAAGTGACCTCAGAAGCTGTAGCTGCCATGGCTCGATACTCAGCTTCTGAGGAAGAACGTGAAACAGTTCCTTGCTTTTTTGACTTCCAGGACACAGGAGACTGACCAAATAAAAGTAAGTAACCAGTGACAGAACGTCTTGTTTCGGGACAGGTTGCCCAATCAGAGTCTGAAAAATCTTGAACAGTTAAAGAGTCTGTAGCTTTGAGTAGTATTCCCTGAGCTGATGTATGGTGAACATAACGTAAAGTATGATATAGAGCCTCAAGATGTCCAGTTCGAGGTCGGTGAAGGAACTGGCTAAGAGTTTGCACAACAAATGACAAATCTGGTCGTGTATTTGTCAAATAGTTAAGTTTTCCAACTAATGACATGTATATCTCAGCATCAGATAATAAATCGCCATCAAGAGTACTCAGTTTGGTATGAAGAGGTAATGGTGTAGTAGCTGGTCGTGAGAAATCGATATCAATAACTTGTAATAATTCTTTGGCAAACTTTCTTTGACTCAGAATAATCGCGTCAGGAACATAGCCAACTTCTATGCCTAGAAAATAGTGTAAGATTCCTAAATCCTTAATACCGAACACAGAATTCAAATGAGACTTAAGAGCTTGAACCTCTGATGGAATGTCACCAGTAACGATTATATCATCGACATAAACAACAACTATGGTAATGGAAACCCTTTGTTTCTTAATGAATAAGTTGTAATCATTTTTAGATTGAATATAACCCATACCAATAAGCTCAGAATGCAGTTTTGCAAACCACTCTCGAGAAGACTGTTTTAATCCATAAATGGATTTTATCAATCTGCAAACTTTGTTGTAAGGATTTAACATACCTTCAGGTACTTGCATATAAACTTCCTCTAAGAGTGTACCATGCAAAAACGCGTTGTTCACATCAAGTTGGTATAAAGGCCAATTTCTGCTTGCTGCTAAAGCAATTAGACACCGTAGAGAACTCATTTTAATGACTGGAGAAAATGTTTCTTCGTAATCTATACCATAACGCTGATTATATCCTTTTGCTACCAAACGGGCTTTGCATCTTTCAAGAGACCCATCAGCGTGTAGTTTGACTTTATATACCCATTTCGAGCCTATCGCTTTCTTTCCTTTAGGTAAATCAACTAATTCCCAGGTTTTATTAGCAAACAAGGCTACAAGTTCCTTCTGCATTGCTTCTACCTATATAGATTGAAGAGAAGCTTCTCTTTAGTTACGAGGTTCAGACAAAGTAGTGTTTTGAGAAGTAAAGGCCTTATGAGCTGTTGCTGCAGAATCATAAGTCACAAGATTGCACCAGTGTGTAGATTTGATTGTGTCAAGTTGTCCAAGATTACATTGATAAGAGGACAAATAACTAGGAGGTTGTCGAAGTCTAGTTGATTGTCTTTGTATTACTGGTACACTAGATGTACTGGAATGGACAGATTCTGTAGGTGAATTTGTGGCAAGTGACTCTGTAGACACACGGTCAGCTGAAGGGGAACTAGTAGAAGGTAATGAAGAAAAAGTATGTGGATTTTGATGAATATGATTATCAAATGGATTTTGATGAATATGTTCATCAAATAAGAAACTATCAGGTGCAGTAGAATAAGGAAGAAAAAAAGTGTTGAAGTAAGTGTTTTGAGAAGGAACAAAAGACAAGATATGATAGGGAAAATGATGCTCATAAAACACTACATCTCGAGAAACACAAATTTGTTGTGTTTGAAGATCTAAGATTTTATACCCCTTTTGTGTGGGGGGATATCCAAGAAACACTGATGGTGATGCACGAGGATCAAACTTACTACGATTGACTTTGTTAGTTGACACAAAACATAAACAACCAAAGATTCGAAGATGATCTAAAGAAGGAGAAGTATTGAATACCTTTTGGTAAGGAGTAGAATGGCCAATGCTGCTCAGAGGCATTCGATTTATCAGATATGCTGCACATAAAATACACTCGCCCCAGTATTTGTCAGGAACCTTGGATTGATGAAACAGTGCACGAGTTATCTCCAAGAGATGTCTGTGTTTACGTTCAACAACCCCGTTTTGTTGAGGGGTGTAAATACAACTAGTTTGATGCATGATCCCCTTAGATTTATAGAATGAAATCAAATCCCTTGAAGCAAATTCTAGTGCATTATCAGAACGAATACACAAGACTTTAGAATGAAATTGAGTCTCAGAAAACTGAATAAAGTCTATTAGAATTTGTACCATATCAGACTTGTACTTAACTAAATTAATCCACGTATACCGACTATAGTCATCGACTATAGTTAAAAATTGAGTACATCCATTATGGTTCTTGACTTTGTATGGTCCCCAAAGATCAATATGAAGAAGTTCAAGTATTGTAGTAGTTTTGATGGTGCTGGTAGAAAAGGAATTTCTCGTCTGTTTTGCTTGAGGACAAATCTGACAGATATCTATTTTGGCAAATTCTTGAATATCACATTTAGGTTGTAACAATTTTATTTGATGAAATGGTAGGTGTCCCAATCTCAAATGCCAGAGCTTAGCTGATTCGATTGCTACAGTAGAAAGACAGACTGTTGCAGAAATGTTGGTATTTGTTGAAGAAACTGCATACAGTCCATTATGTAGATTACCAAGAGGCAGTAGAGGATCTTTCTGCAAATGGTCCTGAAGAAAACATTGAGTATCAGTGAAAACCAATTTAGAATTCATATCTTTGCATAACTTGTGGACAGAAATGAGCTTATACTGAAAGTCAGGCACATGTAGTACTCATTTTAACATAATTCTGTCATTCAATTTCACTGTGCCTATGTTAAGAACCTTAATTCTTCTGCCATCAGGAATAGTGATGTAGTTATCACTCTCAATAATAGAATGAAATGACTCAAAATCCTGTAAATCAGGACAGATGTGGTCAGTAGCACCACTGTCTAACAACCACTGTTCCTTAGATAAATGGTTTAGTTCTGCACCATTATTACTAGATTCAGAATTTTCAGAATTTTGAGAATTAACAACCATAGCAGACACTTTTCTGTCCCTGTTGCCCTTGAAGTTTGGTAGAAAACCATGAATTCTGAAGCACCTTTCCAAACTGTGACCAGCTATTTTACAATGTGTACAATTATAGTTGTTTTGTGGCTTCTGAGTACTTCTATTAGAATTGCCTACAGAATTTTCAAACTTCTGAAAATTGTTTTGTGATTTGACACCCTGATAAGCTTGTCTTTGATAGTAAGGTTTGTTCTCCACTGCAAACTCAAGACTTTCAACACCAACATTCTGTGAAATCTCTTTATGATTTTCCTCCTGAGTGACAATTCTGTAGGCCTGAGTTACACTTGGCAAGGGAGTCATCATCAGAATATTAGCTCTTACTGCTGAAAACTGATCATTCAATTTCATCAAAAACTGTAAAACTCTTTGAGTCTGTTGCATCTTATGAATTCTTTCTGTCAAAGTACAAGTGCAAGCAGAATTAGCACAAACACACACAGGCAATGGTTGAGTATCATCAATATTATCCCATAGTGTTTTAAGCTTTTTGTAGAATTCAGAAACACTTTGTTGACCTTGATTCAACTCAGATAATTTATGTTCTAGTGAGTAAATCTGAGTTATAGATGCATACCCGAACCTATCTTCCAAATCTTTCCAAATGTCTCTTGCAGATTTCAAGAACAACACACTCCTAGCAATTGTTTCATCTAGGTTAAACAAAATCCATGAACTAACAAGGTCATTACATCTCTCACATGCCTTGTACTCAGTAGATCCAATTGCAGGTATAGTAACAGTTCCATTAACTAAGCTTAGTTTGTTCTTAGCAGATAACATGAGCATCATACTTCGCTTCCATTTGTTATATCTGTTTCCATTAAACTTGATCGAAACTAATTGATTAGTACTCGCATCTGAAGGATGAATGTAAAACACGCTATTCAGATCAATGTTACTTAGAACAGCTTGAGTAGCCATTGATTACTCAAATTTTGAGTACAGATTAGATTCAGATTAGAACAGTTTTCGAAGGTAAACAAGACAGATTTAGATTCAGAAAAACAAGTATCAAGAAACGAACAAGATTCTTGAATCAAGAATTAAAGAGTAACAAGGACGTATAGTAGTCTGATTTAGAGAGTAAATTGAAACAAGAACAGCACTCTTAGATCAAAAAATGCTTGAATCAACGTTGGTTTTGAAAAGAAAACACCTGATTTGTTGATCGGAAACCAGAAACCAGAAACTTGATCAAAAGGCGCAACCACGGAAAGTCGGAGATGAATACACGTTTAGAAGCTCTGATACCATGTAACTTTGCATAAACTAAGTGCAGATTTGCAGAAACTAAGTAAAGAAGATGATACAAAACTCCATTGTTGAGAGCTTGAAATGAGAAAACATATTGTGTAATTACAACGTACAAGTCTAACTGATTCTATATCTATTTATATTGTTCTCTAACTAATTCTATTTCTATATACAAGTGGATTAAGTTAGTTATGGAGATGAGCTGTCAAGGAGCTGTCAAGTTGGCAATGCTAGCTGTCAAGTTGTCCTAGTTGGCAATGTTGCTGGATCAATATTCTCAATAGATTATGATTAAATCTCATATAATTTTGTATAGAGCATGACTTTCTCTATATATATTTATAAATTTTGGTGTTTTGCTGGCCTACTACTTTAGTCACACACTTTCATGGATAATCGATGAAAAGTAACAGTGCCGAAAGCAATGATGTGTAATAACCATAAGTGCTTACAAATTTTGTTGTTGAAGTAAGCATAAGTGGAATAGAGAATGATTGGATAAAATCGGGAAATTAAGGTATTAATGAATAATGACAAATTGTAATTCATTTTTTCAATTTTAGTGTTTATGTATACCAAATTTTTATTTGGTAACAGGTACACCTTTCTTTACTCTTGAATTTTCATTACAAAATCATGCACTTTTATGTTTGCTGATGCCATTTATATTACTTATTCTATTTGTTCAAATTTGTATTCAATACATGATTATTACACACATGATGTATATATCTATATATTAATGTGCGTCTAAGTAATATTTTTTGTGTGTATTTATCTGTGAATAAATTTTTGTCACTACTATTTTGTGATAGGGAGTTATCATGTACCGATAAAGATCATTAGATTTTAAGGTGGATAGTTTAGAACTGTTAATCTAATATAAAAAGTATATTTAAAAGTTAATAAAGATATCTATACTATATTATTAAAGCCGAAACATTAAAAGTTTTGGTTTTCATTTTTCGGTTCTCGGTACTTTATTTTATTTAATAAATAATATAAAAATAGTAACTAAATGATTGCCTTTTATAATTAAAATATTTTTTTTCTAACAAAATCTACTCTTTTTCCAAAAATATCACGACAATTATCTTTAAATTAAAACATATTACATTTTATATTTGTTATCACTAAAATCTCCGTTATCCAAAAATATGATGTGCAATCCTTATTTATTTATTTTAAAACTTATTTTAATACTCTATTTAATAAATAATAAAATAATATAAAAATAGTAATTAGCTGATTGTTTTTTATAATTAAAAAAAAATTAAAAAATCTACTACTTTTTAAAGATTATCACGTCAATTATCTTTAAATTAAAATATATTATATTTTATATTTGTTATCACTAAAATATCTATTTTCTAAAAATATGAGATGCAATCCTTACTTATATATTTTAAAATATATTTTAGTACTTTATTTAATAAATAATATAATAATATAAAATAGTAACTAGCTGATTGCCTTTTATAGTTTACAACAATTTTTCTAACAAAATTTACTTCTTTTCCGAAAATATCAAGGGAAATTACTTTTAAATTAAAATATATTACCTTTTTTATTTATTATCATAAAATTTCTTTTTTCTAAAAATATCAAGTACAACCCTTACTTATATATTTTAAAACTTACTTTTAATAATTTTAATTATTTAAAAAAACTTACCTATTTTAACAAGTCAACGCATTTTTTTAAAAATACAATTAATATAATTAAAACACATCTAAAAATATTACGGACAATTACTTTTTTTTAATTAAAATATATTAGCTTTTTTATTTGTCCTTATTAAAAAAACTTACTTAATTTAACATGTCAATGTATTTTTTTAATAAATACAATTAATATAATTAAAACACTTCTAAAAATATCACGGGCGATTATTTTTTTTAATTAAAACATGGTAGTTTTTCTATATTTCCTTATTATTAATATTATTTTATTATAAAATAATATTAATAATACCTCATTTATCTTCCTCAGCCCCATATGTATTTTTTTATATTTTTTTATGTTCTAATTAATATTTAAGTTTCTAATTTTATAATTTATTATAATAATTTTTACTTTTATTTTAATATTTTTGGTTCACATTAAATTTTTTAGTTTATTATTTTTTTAAGGTCTGTGCCTTGCACAGGTTATAGACTGAGAATCAACAACACCTAGAGGGGAGGGGTGAATAGGTGTTATGACTAACAATGACCGATTTTAATTATTACCAAGTTATGTGACTGAAAAAGCAAAAATCAGTCTGTTTTGCTGTCTGGCAGCTTACTGAGTTCACAGAATGTAAAGTGGCAGCTAGCTACGTTGTTCAATGCAGTATAGAAATTGTGCAGAAAATAAAGAACACACAACAATTTTAGCCAGGTTCGACCCCTATCTCCTATAGGTCTACGTCCTGGTCCTCTACCAACACGGCAAAGGAATATATTATTGATCAAAGTGAATTACAGCTACACAATACAATAATATATCTCCCTGAACTCCCTGTTACTGTTAGCAGCTTGCTGAAACACCTTGTTCCTTGAACACAGCTCTCTAAGTACTATACTAATCCAAGTATAAACTCCTCTAGCTATCAAGTTCCTTGAACCCTTGTTTCCCAAGCTCACAAAACCAGCAACTACCAACTTACAAGTTGAACAATACAAGTATAATCAATTACAATTGAATATATGAACTCTAATCAAAGATATAAGATGTAATATATATTAGAGCTCAAAAGTATATGAAAAATATATCAATTCAGTTTGTAAAACACTTGTGTTTTCTTTTGAATGTAGTCCAACAGCTAGAATGAAAACAGCACAAGTCTTTTTATAATGAAACAATGATTTTGAATTAATCGATCAACAACTAACGGTCTTGACCACCAAGTCTCACGTATTGTGTTCCTTGATTAATTCAAACCAACGTTCATGAAATCAACGTTCAGAAACCAGAAACCAGATGAGTTAGAGAAGGAACGTTAAGAAAGACAAATTCAATCTGGTTTGAAAAGCCCATAAAATAATAGAAGTTGTTAGATGATAAACAACGTATATCAACTTCCTTTATTTTAGGAACTATATATATATATAATATATTTGAAAATATTTGAGCCCATATATATATATATATACCTTATATAACTGATAGAGTCCTTACAAAACAGTTCCTAGAAGATTTCCTATAAAATAGGACTGAAACTCTATCTGCTGGAAGTGTTGTCAGCTTGCTGCCTGCGTACAAAATTACTCTACCAGCTTTCTGCCTGCAAAGAAAATAAATCTGCCAGCTAGCTGCTACAACATGTTTTGTTAGAAAATACACAGTATTTATCTCCTGCAAAACCATGTTAGTACAACATACTTAACCCAGCTTACTGCTATAGTGTTATCATCAAAATACCAGGGTTTCAATCTCCCCCTTTTTGATGATTACACACCAATATTCAGGAGCAAAATACTCCCCCTAAAATTATGATTCCCGTGCAAAACAATTAGCATTCTATCCAAGCAGCTAAACATATTTTCATGGCATCGCATTAAGAGTAACTAAAAACTCCCCCTAAACCATACATGCAATTATCCTGAATTTTCTCCCCCTTATTCATCAAAAAGGTTATTCACATGTTATCAATTATATAAAATTCAAATCAGCATGGATTATCATGTTAAGTGAGCTAATATTACCAGACAATTGTAGGCAGCTTGCTGTCTAGACATTGCACATGCCAATTTCCCTACGAAGAACAGAAAATCTTTCTTCGGCCAATGGCTTAGTGAAGATGTCAGCTAGCTGGTATTCTGTAGAAACAAATAGTAGCTCAATTTTTCCTTTTGCAACATTGTCTCTCAAGAAATGGTGTCGAACATCAATATGCTTCGTTCTTGAGTGATTCACCGGATTTTTGGAAATATTTATGGTGCTCGTATTGTCACAATAAATTGGAATCTTGTCACATTTGATGCCATAGTCCCTGAGTGTTTGGATCATCCAAAGAATCTGGGCACAGCAGCTTCCTGCAGCTAAATATTCACCTTCTGCAGTGGATAATGCAACAGAAGCTTGCTTCTTGCTTTGCCAAGACACCAAACTCTGTCCTAAAAATGCACAAACACCACTTGTACTCTTGCGATCAGTTTGACAACCTGCATAATCTGCATCACTAAACCCAACAAGATCAAAAGCATTTGTGATTGGATAAAATAAACCAAGAGTAATTGTGCCACTCAAATACTTGAATATTCTTTTAACCGCACTCAAGTGAGACTCTTTTGGTTTAGATTGAAACCTCGCACATACACAAACACTATACATTATATCAGGTCTAGAGGCAGTAAGATATAATAAACTACCAATCATACCTCTATACTTGCGAACATCAACATATATACCTTGTTCATCTGCTGTCAGCTTGCTAGCAGGAGTCATTGGTGTTGATTTCGGCTTGATATTTTCAAATCCAAATCTTTTGAGTAGATTCTTGATATACTTGGATTGATGCACATAAATACCTTCTGGAGTTTGCTTAATTTGAAGACCCAAAAAGTAGTTGAGCTCTCCCATCATGCTCATGTCAAACTCACTATGCATACACTTAGATTACCACTTACACATATCATCATTAGTAGATCCAAAAATAATATCATCCACATATATTTGTACAACTAAAATATCAGTACCATTATGTTTAGTAAATAATGTGGGATCAATTTTACCTCGAATGAATCCATTTTTGATCAAAAACTTACTTAACCTTTCGTACCATGATCTAGGAGCTTGCCGCAATCCATATAATGCCTTCTTCAACTTGAAAACATAATTTGGAAATTGCTCATTCTCAAAACCAGGGGGTTGCTTGACATAAACTTCTTCCTTTAAGAATCCATTAAGAAATGCACTTTTCACGTCCATTTGATGTAGCTTGATCTTCTTGAAGCACGCAAATTCATCAACTTTGTTCTTGAAGACCCATTTAGTACCAATGATTGAAGCATCTTTAGGTGGCTCCACAAGTTCCCAAACATCACATCTTTCAAACTGATTGAGTTCTTCTTGCATTGCCATGATCCAATTCTCATCTTGAAGTGCTTCTTTAACATTCTTTGGTTCCTCTTGAGCTAGAAAAGCCGCAAATGCACAAAAGTTGGCTTGACCCTTCCTTGTCTTGATTCCTTCTGATTTATCACCAATGATCAACTCTGGAGGATGGTTCTTCACTGTTCTTGTTGACTTTGGCAATGAATGTTGAGCTATGACTTCCTCATGTACTCGAATTCTCTTGGATGGAGGAGAAACTTCACCACCTTCATATATAGGCATCTTTTCTTGTGATCTTTGACCTCTTGGACCTTCCAAGGTGAGCTTTGACAACTTAGCAATAGTTTCATCTACTGAAGAAGAGGTTTCAGTTTGCTTTTCAGCTGCTGTAGTTGTCTCAGGCTGGTTGGCAGCTTGCTGCGATACAGTATTTGTCACTGGCAGCTGGCTGTCATCACCTGCACCTGCAATATCTTCCTCATCTCTTGACAGATCAACATTAGACTCTTGAAATGAAACATCTATAGACTCTTCAACAATACGTTTAGATGTATTATACACTCTATAAGCACGACTTGTTAAAGAATAACCCAAAAATATTGCTTCATAAGATTTAGCATCGAATTTACCATCTCTATCAATAGTTTTGAGTACAAAGCACCTGGAGCCAAAAACCTTGAAATATCCAATGTTTGGCTTCTTATTCCTCAGCAATTCATATGGAGTTTTGTTGAGAATAGGCCTGATAAGCACTCTGTTCAGAATGTAGCTTGCTGTGTTGACTGCTTCTGCCCAGAAACTTCTTGGCAGCTTGCTTTCTTGCAGCAAAGTCCTTGCAGTTTCTTGCAAAGATCTGTTCTTTCTCTCCACAACTCCGTTTTGCTGTGGGGTTCTTGGAGCAGAGAATTCATGTGAAATACCTCTTTCCTCACAATAATCAAGGAAGCCTTTTGAGATGAATTCACCTCCTCTATCACTTCTTATACCTACAAGTCTTGTATTCAACTTGTTCTCAAGTAAGGTGATTAGCTTCTCAAATTCACTAAAAGCACAATCTTTAGTACGAAGAAACAATACCCATGTATATCTAGAGTAATCATCAACAATAACAAATGCATATTGTTTACCTCCAATGCTTTTATATGCTTCCGGACCAAATAAATCCAAATGGAGAAGCTCTAAAGGTTTAGTAGATGATACCATTGTCTTTGACTTATGTGGAGTCCTGATTTGTTTGCCTAATTGACAAGCCGAACAGGTTTCCGTCTTGACATACTTCAATTTGGGTAGTCCTCTAACTAGCTTCTTTGTAGACAGCTTGCTGAGTAAGTCCATATGAGCATGTCCTAGCCTTCTATGCCAAAGATCTGGGTTTGTATCCACAGTAGCTAAACAGCAGCCTACTTCCTGCATCTCAAAGTCCAACATATATATATTTCCTTCCATTCTAGCAACTAGGGGGACTTTGTTAGTGCCAACATTAATAGTACATTTCTCTTTATCAAAAACAACAGTATGTCCATCATCATATAACTGACTTATACTAAGCAAATTATATTTAAGACCTTGAACATATTGTACTTTATCAATAGAAATGTTACTATTACCAATTGTTCCTTTGCCAAGTATACGGAGTGTTTTGCTATCACCAATTGTAACACTACCACCCCTTTTCATCTTGAGGCTAAGGAACTGAGATTTGTCACCACACATATGTCTTGTACATCCACTATCCAATATCCATTGATTTGCATTGACTTTGACCACAAGACATACCTACAAAACAAAGAACAAACATCTCAACGTTTTGGTACCCAAATTTTGTTGGGTCCAGCATGGTTAGTTGATAAAACATAAAGAACATTCAATTCAGATTTCTTGATCCACATTTGGACCACTTTGGATGCTCTATTTCCTGTTCTCCTTGTTCTGGTAGCTTGCTGCCCAGAAGCAGTCTGTCTGTTCCAGCTTGCTGGCTTAGTGTTCTCTGTCGGGCAGTGGTGTGACAAATGACCTTTCTTTCCACATTTGTAGCAAATTTTCCACGGCATAGCATAATTATATGGTATACCCTGTTTGCCTTCATATTGAAAGGCCTTGGTCTTTGATGTAGAAGTCATTCCAAGTCCTTCTTTATCCATAGGAACCTTTGTTTGTTTCATAATAGTCTTTAATACTTCCTCTCCTTGAACAAATTTTCCCATGCCTTTCTCAAGCCTTGTAACTTCAGCTTCCAATTCCTTTATCTTCTCAACTTGTTGAGTAGCTTCAATTGAGATGGATTCTCTGATTTTGAATGTCTCAAGACATACATCTCTAGCTTCAATTTCTGCACGTAGCTCGCTGAGTTCCTTCATCAATGTATCATTTCTTTTGAGAAGTAATTTGTTGAACCCCTCAAGTTGTGTTAACTTTCCTTTGAGATCAGAAATAAGATCTTCATGATTGTTTGACGGAGTCTTTTCAGCTAATAACTCAGAAATCATCTTTCGAAGTGAAGCATTCTTCTTTTCAAGTTCATTGTTCTCATTCTTTAGTTCCATAAACTCCACAATAAATATAGTACTATGTCTCTGCAAAGTTAGTTCATCTAATGAATGATTACTAGAATTCGAATCAGAATTTATAGAATTTACCTCACTACTATTGTCATCCAAATCTGAAGCATCACTTTCTACAAGGCCATCTTCAGTGATTCCTCGCATAGTGTCTTCATCATCCAGACCAACAAGAGCTAGGTTCACCATCTCATCACCTGATTCATCATCAGAAGCTGAGTTCTCATCATCACTCCATGTCAAAAGTGCTTTAGATTTCATTCTGTCCTTTGAGACAGCTTGCTGCCTAGGCCTGTTCTTCAGCTTGTAGCAGTCCCTTTTGAAGTGTCCTTTCTTCCCACATTCAAAACATGCAACATCCTTTGAATCTCTTGACTCTCTTCTTGCTCCAAAAACTTTTCCTTTTTCCTTCTTTAGCTTGTTTCTCTTTTCAATCATCTTCTTGATTTTTCTGGACATAAGAGCCAATTCCTCATCAGATTCTGATTCTGCATCTGAGACCAGCTTGCTGCTACTGCAGTGTAAGGCCAGATTCTTCATCTTTTCGACTGGAGCTCTAATAGATTCCACCTTGCTTTCAAGTATCTTGGTTTCAAATTGTTCTAGCTCAGCAAAGACAGCTAGATGATCCATAGTTTCAAGATTTGAAGAAGACTCCAACGAAGTAACTTTGGGTTCATAAATAAATGGCACCGCACTTAGAACTTTCATATTGATTTCATCTTGAGGAATCGTTTTGCCAAGTCTCTTAAGTGCATTGATGTTCACTTGAAATCTAGCTTGACTTTCTTTGATAGATTCACCTTCTTTGAGTTTAAAATTTCCAAATTCATTCATTAACTTGCTGAGTTTGACCTTCTTCAAAGATGCTGAGCCTTCATGATAAGTTTCCAATGCATCCCACATCTCCTTTGCTGATTTAAGAGATGATACCTTGTCATGCTCAGCTTGATTAAGCCCATTCATGAGAGAATTCCTTGCCTTTCCATTATATCCAAATTTGATCAATTCATCAGTAGTAAGATCATCAACATCCTTATCTTTGCCATCTTTATCAAGGAATACATATGGACCCTTTTGAACAACCCTTAGAACAAGTGGATCTCTGGATAAATATGTTTCCATACGCCCTTTTCACCAGTTGTAATTGTCCGTTCCAGTGAGGAGAGGAGCTCGGTAGTCAGACTTTCCTTCGGGATAATTGCCAGCCATTTGATCGATACTTTTCCTGTTACAGAAAGATTAGTATACCAAAGCTCTGATACCAATTGAGAATCAACACCTAGAGGGGAGGGGTGAATAGGTGTTATGACTAACAATGACCGATTTTAATTATTACCAAGTTATGTGACTGAAAAAGCAAAAATCAGTCTGTTTTGCTGTCTGGAAGCTTACTGAGTTCACAGAATGTAAAGTGGCAGCTAGCTACGTTGTTCAATGCAGTATAGAAATTGTGCAGAAAATAAAGAACACACAACAATTTTAGCCAGGTTCGACCCCTATCTCCTATAGGTCTACGTCCTGGTCCTCTACCAACACGGCAAAGGAATATATTATTGATCAAAGTGAATTACAGCTACACAATACAATAATATATCTCCCTGAACTCCCTGTTACTGTTAGCAGCTTGCTGAAACACCTTGTTCCTTGAACACTGCTCTCTAAGTACTATACTAATCCAAGTATAAACTCCTCTAGCTATCAAGTTCCTTGAACCCTTGTTTCCCAAGCTCACAAAACCAGCAACTACCAACTTACAAGTTGAACAATACAAGTATAATCAATTACAATTGAATATATGAACTCTAATCAAAGATATAAGATGTAATATATATTAGAGCTCAAAAGTATATGAAAAATATATCAATTCAGTTTGTAAAACACTTGTGTTTTCTTTTGAATGTAGTCCAACAGCTAGAATGAAAACAGCACAAGTCTTTTTATAATGAAACAATGATTTTGAATTAATCGATCAACAACTAACGGTCTTGACTACCAAGTCTCACGTATTGTGTTCCTTGATTAATTCAAACCAACGTTCATGAAATCAACGTTCAGAAACCAGAAACCAGATGAGTTAGAGAAGGAACGTTAAGAAAGACAAATTCAATCTGGTTTGAAAAGCCCATAAAATAATAGAAGTTGCTAGATGATAAACAACGTATATCAACTTCCTTTATTTTAGGAACTATATATATATAATATATATTTGAAAATATTTGAGCCCATATATATATATATACCTTATATAACTGATAGAGTCCTTACAAAACAGTTCCTAGAAGATTTCCTATAAAATAGGACTGAAACTCTATCTGCTGGAAGTGTTGTCAGCTTGCTGCCTGCGTACAAAATTACTCTGCCAGCTTTCTGCCTGCAAAGAAAATAAATCTGCCAGCTAGCTGCTACAACATGTTTTGTTAGAAAATACACAGTATTTATCTCCTGTAAAACCATGTTAGTACAACATACTTAACCCAGCTTACTGCTATAGTGTTATCATCAAAATACCAGGGTTTCATAGACTAGTATTTAAATAATAAAATTTTAATTTACTAATTTAAGTTAAATATAAGTATATTTTTTAAATTAAAGAGAATTTTTAAGTTGCAAGTTTAAGCAGTAGAGTTTTAAATTGGTTCTCAAAGATGATATTTGGTTGTGTCAGTAGAGTTTGTTATATCGGTAGTTTGAAGAGTATGGCTTTTATTTTGTTGAATTCAAGTATTTGTCTTTCGAGTTTCAAAAAACAATTGAATTCTTATGTAAAAATCATAACTTTTGTTTAGTATTCTAATAGTTTCAATTAGATTCTAATTGTTAAATCATGATTCATGAGTAAATTAAAGATCATTTGATAAGTTTCGCATTGATTTAAAATCATTCAAATATTTTATATAATTTTATTCTCATATTAATTATACTTCATATTAAATTATACTTTTAATAGATAAATTTTACTATTTTATTGATAAAAAGAATTTTTAAATTTGAAAAATGGAGAGAAGTGAACAACCAAATCTAAGCTAAAAGTAATAAAAAATAATTGTTTATTAGATTTGAACGGTCATATTACTATTTTTGGCTCTAATTCTCAAAATCAAATTTGGACGATTTTATAGCCCACCCGAAACTAGCAAAATAATTTTTAAGTTAGTTGTGGTTTAACAATTATTATTCAACTGAAACTACTCCGAAGAATTTTTAAATTTAAAAACCTAGAGAAGTGAACAACCAAATCTCAGCTAAAAGTAATAAAAAATAATTGTTCATTAGATTTGAACGGTCATAAGTTTATATTATTAAAATACACTTTTTATTATTTAAATATAATTCTATTAACAATCACATATAATTTTTAATATTAGATCTAATCGTTCTCATTAATCTATTTTAATATCAACAATCCTTATTTGTTTTGCGGTACATGATCAAAGTTTTGGATAAATCCTTACGTTTATTTTTACTTTGAGAATTCTATTCGATTTAGAAAATTTTCATGTATTTGGTTTAAATTATCAATATACATCTTTTTAGTATTGTTAATATAGTTAAATTAACAATCAAATACACTTTTTCATTTTTGATCCAACGTTTCTCATCTATCTATTTTAAAATCTAACGATCCTTGTTATTTTTGATATGTAATAGAACTGAATATCAGTATTAATAGAACTGATTTTTTTATTAAATTATAATTTCCTCTAATCCAATTTTAATACTAATTATTCCACTTGTAACTTATATCCTTTAGATAATAATTTCTATTTTTTGTATGATATAATCTTGATCGTCTATTTTTAAAAATATTAGATACAGCATTTGAGATTGTTTTGGCGGAGGACCAGTTACACATATTATATATAATATAAGGATTTAATTTCTATACCAAGTAAATAAATTAAACAATTTTTACTATATATAGCAATAACTACATCTATTATTTCTTTGGTGAACTAACTAAGTCCATATGTAATATATATGATATGTAAATAAATAATTATATATAATTAAATATCATTCTAGATTAGTAATTTTGTTTGTATATGATAAACACGAGTCGAGATAAAAAGTTAATATTAAAATAAATATCAATAATAAGTATTATTTAAATGTATAATTGTCGACAACTAAACCCAAATTAGAATGAAAGTATATAATAAATAATTATTATTAATTTCATATTGTTAACCAAATCGGACGCTGCAGGAAGGGGGTAAAATCAATAAATTAAATTATTTAATGATAATTAAAATCTGGTGTTTTGATTCGGTACCCTTATGTTCCAAGGGTTTCGTTTACTAATAAATAAGAGTATAGATATATTTACTCCTGTTCATCTTTTCAAATCGAACCTCGGTTAATTTCGCACAATTGGTTCATGATGTTTTTAAGCTAATAACAGTAAGTTTGACCATATTTAATTTTGGTAGAATCGAATTGTGAAACTAAACTATAAAATTCAGTCTAATTTAATTAAATTGAACTCCAATTGGGATTCAGATTTTACTCTTCTTATTTAGAGCTGAGTGAGATGATGAAATACACAGGTGCTATTGATATTTGTAATTCCTAGCTAGGGCAAGAGCAGAATCCTAAATATTCCTAGAAAAAATTACATATATAAGTGATAATATAAAATTAACATATAATCAAATAATTTATACTAATACTAAAAAAAATCACTAACTCAATAATTTCCACATGTCATTCTCATATTAAAAAAATTCCCCCCTCTCTCCTCGTTAATTTTGAACTCTACTAATTCTCTTTATTCCTCTTTTCCTTCCTTTTTTTTGATTACTTATTTAATTTATTTTTTGAACATCTTTTACTAATATTATCATATACCTATTTACAACTCAGCATTTCAAATAAAATATATCTACTTTAAATATATTATTCAAACAAATATTATAAAATCTGAAATAACATATTTTATAGCCTTAACAACATTAATAATTATAATTTCAAATTAAAATTTAATATTATAAATATATAAAAAAAAGTATCCGGGAGAGCTGCAGGAGGTACAAGGTTCGACTCCCTGTCACCCCCAAAATTCTCATGATTTATTATGGATATGAAAGACAAAAATTATGCCCAAAAAATGAACGTCTGTGATTCACTTTTCTATCCAAAAATAAGATTTGGAGTGAGGGGAGTGTTATAATACAATATAAGGTCTGTCTTCCTCGCAACAAGTGATGAAAAGAGGCAATGTAAGAGAAATTAAAGTTATTATACTTTTGTACGAGCATAGTATCTCTCTCCCTCTCCCTCTCCCTCTCCCTCTCCCTCCCTCTCTCTGCGTGTGTGTGTTTTGTGCATGAGATATTGCAAATCTTGGTGTTAAATTACTAGATCTCTTAGAACCTTGTGTGTTAGGAAGAGAGTTTATATGTTGGTCATGTTAATTTCTGTTTATATGTTTCTTTGAGCACTCTAAGCTTTTCAATTTTTTTGGATCTTACGATGTTTCGACTGCAACACACAAATCGAGAATTTCTACGTAAAAGGGAATATATAATGATGAGTTTGACTCGGGTTCACGGCGATTCCATATTTTCCGGTGATGTTTCATGACGAGTCATAGCGGTTCCTTGTTCCTCTCCTAATAATCTCCTCGTTCAAGGTACTCAAACTCGGTGGCGAGTCAACATGATTCACTAAGACCGTCAACGAGTCTGACGAGTTACGACGATTCAAGGCGGTAACATTCATTCTCAGTCACTCCACATGTTTTCATCTCATTTTTATGCCTAAAAGCAAGATAAGACTGCGTGTATGGACCCTGCAGCTCAGGTGAGGAGTTCTGGGACAATGGTTCTCCTAACTAGTATAAATTTACTGTTTGAATGAGTTGTTATTTTGTTAAATCATGGTGGATAGTGATTTTTGTGATTTTGTCGTAGCTAATTCGAGTGAGTGCACGATGCTTGTAATTGTTTGGTCTTTTCTGTGTATTTTAATTTAGTGCCTCCTTGAACTTAGTTGAGTTTTTATGATCAATCTACTTAAATATATTTCTATGTTCAATATATTTCTATGTCTATTAGTTTGATTGATATGGTGTTTGTCCTAGAGCTTGGGCCAGTAGAATGTGTCTGTGTCTTTTAAAAGATCAATATTAGTAAGATTTGGTATTATTAATCATGCATGAATGTAATTTGGACTGTTTTTATCTTTTTCCTTATTGTTCTTAATAATACATATTTTGATATAACTGTTAGCTTTTCTTTTGTTACTTTTAATACATTAAATTCTGATTTTGTAACGCTTTTAACATTTTCTAATTTGATTTTGTTGATCCTACAATTTAGCCTAATTATACTCGAGTGATAAAGTGTTGTATTTACTTCTCAGTTATATATATATATGGAATGTGATTTTTCTCCCATTAATGTTTAAAGACAACACTTATTACATGAATTATTACTTTGCATTAAATCTTTTAATTTTAGTTATTTTTAAATTATAATTGGTCCTTTGATCGGAGTTTTAGTTTCAACTTTAATTTTAAAATTTGAATCTTTTAATAAATATTAAGTAACAAGTTTTGCAATTATTATTGCTTTTAATTTTTGGAAAACGTAAATTCAAAATTTGTGTATTATTAAAGGTTTCATAATTTATGTAAAATTTGTTGCAATTAAATGTCAATTAATATGATCAGTTACAAAATTTGGTTTGTTTATTTTTAACTTTTACTTTTCTAACTGCAGCATTTATTTTTCTGTTTTGAAATAATGATAATTAATTTATTTGTATTCATTAGTACAAGAGTTGTAGGCTTGATCATTGCTAGTTGTTCCTTGATTAACTTCCAATGTTGACTCATTGCTATTTGATGTATGATGATTATTTTGTGCCTTGTTGAGTTAGTGCCATGAATGATGGTCGTTTTGGCCATTTATGGTGGCATTTTGACCATATATGATGGTGATATTATCGTGTTAATTACGAATTTGTGTCATTTTGGTGACTTTTTTATTCATAATTGGAGCATTACAAAATCCTATATTTCATATTTTGAAAACTTAATCAATTTCAATTGTTGATTTATTTGAGTTATGTGTTTTAAAAATTATTTTACTTCTTATTTCCTGTTTTATTTCAAATGATTTAATATTGCCCGGACTATCAATTTGTTATCAATTTGTGTATATTTAAAATGTGTATCATTTATTAATATTTTGATGTTGACTTCTATAGCTATTTTTTAGATAAGTTTTAATTTGTTACTAATGTTTTAATGGTTCAATTGATTATTAATGAATTTCAGTGAGGCATATATTTATATGTTATTAATAAATGAATTATATTGATTTCTTAATATTTCTCTTTTATTGTGATTTATTAAATATATTTATATTAATATTGGAGGATAGGTTGAAAATTCATATATATAATATGTATATGTTATTATTGAGTTTATTTTATATTTTATTTAATTAGGATTCTAGTATAGGATACTTTTTAGTTAATTGATCTTTTGTTTTATTATAAACAGTGCCTAGATAATTCAAATGTATACTATAATATTTTGTATCTAACCAAAGGATTTTTCCTTTGGTTAGATTAATAGGTCTAATTAGCTATTTTTATTATTTTATCTTTTTTGGTATTAACTAGAAAATCAATAGATGAGATACTTTACTTGGTGTTTTAATTTAATATTTTAATCATAGGCTTTAATTATATAATTAAGATGATCCAACTATAATAATTTCTTCAAATTTCTAACATATATTTTTATAAAGTCTGACTTCTTTCTGGTTTTTATACTCCAGGGGCACCCTTTGGACACGTTTTTGCTGTCGATAAGGATCGAAAATAAAACAGTCAAGCTAGTCTATCTCATCATTAAGATAAGTACCTCTTACTGTGCTTTGTATTTCGGTACATTATTTACGAGAAGGTATCCCCTGACAACAACAAAAAAAGTAATTATTACTTTTGTTACTCTCATTTATTTACAAATCAGTTGTACGAATGTTAAGAATTAAAAAAATATAAAATATTGGATAAAAGAAAAAAGAAAAGTTATAATGATGGGACTCATTGCATAAAAGTGAGTATAGTAGAAAAAATAATTGATATAATTTTTTTTATTATAAAATGTTAATTTTTTAAATATATATATAAAAAATGAAAAAGATTTTATATTTATAAAAGAAAAGCGTAAAAAAATGTTGAGATAAAAAGAAAAAATAGCTCATAAACTACTGGAATGCTTTAGAGCATCTCCAATCATGCTCTTAGCTAAAAAATCCTATATGACCTACCTTAAATAAGAAATATATAAATTATGTAAAAATGTTGACTCATAACCGTTAACAAAAAATTTAGCCAACCATAGTAATCTATTATCATACCATAGTGAAATAATAAATTCTATTTATAACAACTTAAAATAATAATAACATGCTATTTATAAAATATAGTCAATAAGTATAACTAACACCATTTGAGCAAAACAAGATTTAGCAAATTTTATATAATTAATATTTTCTATCATTTTAGCCAATTACTCGTTAAAAATGCTTTTACATAGTCAAAAGTCAAATATTAGAAAATATCTAATTGAGAAGAAAGTCTATGCCGTAATAACTAAGCCATGTACCATTGACTAGTATTGTTCAACTAACTCCCAACTATACTGACCGCAAAAGTCCAAAGTACAAATCCGTAATTAGCAAATGCAAGATGCCAATAGAATAGGTCCAATTTTTTGTAGGGCCCCCAAATACTAGCCTCAAATATTGACAGATGCAATGTTAAAATTAATTTTAATCTTATAATTTGAAATCGAATTTCAAAAAATTCAACTTCAAAGAGGTTTTATATTT
Source organism: Heracleum sosnowskyi (assembly GCA_030848705.1). Taxonomy (NCBI): domain Eukaryota; kingdom Viridiplantae; phylum Streptophyta; class Magnoliopsida; order Apiales; family Apiaceae; genus Heracleum; species Heracleum sosnowskyi. The sequence continues at coordinate 21,732,461 of CM061237.1, forward strand.
GAATGCATTTGCATAAATCTATACTTGACTCTAAATTTGAAATCAAAAATGCATTTATGCATCCATGTGATATCATCATTTAAATATATATGACTTGCATATTGGTGTATTTTACATGAAATTTAGGAGAGATATACAAAAAACTAACTAAATTTATAATTATTTAGATGTAAAATGCAAATAAAATTAAAGTTAAAATTCTATTTTAACACCTAAAAAACTAAATTATAAAAATAACTATAACTTTTTTCATCTAACATTGAACTTACTCTAAATATGATCCACTTATGTGATATGACTTCTTTTGAAAAGTTGGTCCGACAGCAAAACAAAGAGGGCTTAAATGCCCCGCTTTAATCATTTTCTGATTTTAAGTTAAAAATGATTTATTTATATAATAAATTAGAAAATAATTTAAATTTTAAAAATAGTTTAGAGTCAGAGGTAAACTACCTTTTTATATCAAGTTTTTTATTATTTTCTTTGATAAAAGTTACTATCATCATTCAAATGAACAATTCATTTAATATATTTTAACTTTTACATTTTTAATAATTCATAAATTATATATAATGTAAAATTAACCAAACACTTTTTAACATAAAATTTTCACTTTTCACTTAGTACATTAAATAACTTTAAGTCATAATTAATTATTTTAAATTCAACCAAAACCGCTCAAAATAGCATTTGATTTCTGATACAAGGACATAGTGTGGCAAACAATATGAAGTTATTTAGAACATTTTGCCTCTTGGTTTCAAGAATGTTAATATTATTTTATTTGCAAAATATATTCATTTATCTTCTACTCCCTCCCTCCCATTTTTGTTTTTCAAAATTTCTTTTTTGCTTTGTCCCACAATTGTTGTCCACTTTCAATTAATATGATAAATTATGTGTTAATTATGTTAATTTTTATAAAAAATAGTATATTTATTTGATAACAGTTAATCTATTTACTATGATTGAATAAAAGATGAATTTTTGATTATGAACAATAAAAATGAGACGAGAGAGTACATTATTTAAGCAAAAAAAGTAATCTAGAGCTCATATTTGTGTGTAAATTCCTGGATGATATAGATGTTGGTGAGTTGTCGTATACGTTTCAGCCCATTTAAGGAGAAAAAAGTTGCGATGTAGTTGGTGGTGGTAGAATAATTCTGAAGAACTTATATTATTATATGCAGATTGTCATTTTATTAAAATACTTTAATACAATCCGATAGTTGAGACTTGAGCGCATGCAAGTGGGTGTAGGTGAAAAATATTTCCACATAATTGAACTATAAAAGACTGCCTTTAGTAGGGCTTCTATAAATATTCAGTACCAACAGATATCTTTTACTCGCGATTTATTATATTTTCTATGTAATGGGTTCTTGTGAAGGAGGAGTTGTGGTGGTAGTGAAGAAGACAGAAGTGGTGGCAGCAGTATTGCCGGTGACCGAGCACCGGCTAGCCATGTCGAATTTGGACCTGTTGTTGCCACCTTTGGATGTCGGAATTTTCTTTTGTTATAATGATGGTGCAAAGAATAATGAGATGCTGATAAGCATGGTGAGGAAAGGGTTGGGTCAAGCATTGGTGTCTTTTCCTGTACTTGCAGGAGAAGTGGTGCCGAATAATGCAGGGGAGCCTGAGATGCTTTGTAATAATCGCGGTGTCGATTTTGTTCAGGCTTTTGCGGATATGGAACTACAGCATCTTGATTTGTATAATCCAGATGTTTCTGTTGATGCCAAGTTTGTGCCTGTAAAAAAACATGGAGTTCTTTCCATACAGGTAGGTAAATTATTTTTTATTATTTTTATTTTTTTGCTTGCTAGTTGTGTGTACAAATCTTTGTCTTAGAATGGTTTTTTTTTTTTTTTTGCTAACCTTTAGAATGGTTTATCCTGAATCAGTTCAATTATGTTATGAAATAGATATCTAACATCAATTGTAACCATTGATCAATGCAGGTTACAGAGATGCGCTGTGGTGGAGCAATAATAGGGTGCAGCTTCGATCATCGAGTAGCTGACGCTCATTCAATCAACAAATTCTTAATTGCATGGGCTAATATGACTAGATCCAACTACTCCCGGGGTGATGATAGTATCCATCCATTACTCTTCCCCGGCGACAACTACATGAACAAACTTATCCCATCTTATAGTCGCTCACTCATCGTTCCCCGGGAGCCCCGCCACCACGACTCCGCCATCGACAACATGTACATGCTCATCAAAGATATAGCAAGTAGTGCCCCTCAGGTGCCACCATCATTCCATCTCCAAAGCCGTATATACCAGATCAGCGCCCAACAGATTCAGCTCCTTCAGTCTCTAGCAGGACCGAAACGAACAAAATTCGAGTCTTTCAGTGCCTTGTTATGGAAGTTACTAGCAAAAGCTGCGAAAGAAGACAAGAAAAGATGCAAACTAGGTATTGTGGTAAATGGACGAAACTGTTTGAGCAAATCCGCATCTCTAAACGAGACAACAATGGATACTTACTTCGGAAATGTACTATCGGTTCCGTATAGTGATGCTAGTGTTGGTGAACTCAAGTCATTGCCTCTTTCCGAAATTGCAAATCTAGTGCATGCATGTGTGGAGAGTGCAGCAAATGAGGAGCATTTTAGGGGACTCGTCGATTGGGTTGAGAATCGTCGTCCTCAACCAGCTATGTGCAAGATTTATTCATGCCTGCCTAGTGACACCGAGGAGGTGGCGGTGGTAGTCTCCTCTGGCCAGCGCTTTCCGGTCTCGAAAATGGACTTTGGGTGGGGGCGGCCATCTTTCGGATCCTACCATTTTCCTTGGGGAGGCACTACTGGTTATGTTATGCCAATGCCCAGTGCTAGAGATGATGGTGATTGGATTGTCTATATGCATCTCTTCCGAAAGCACTTGGATTTTGTAGAGAAAGAGGCACCTCATATCTTCAAGCCATTTGCTTACTAGGACGCTAGTCTAATCTAAACAGCCATCTCAAAGAATTTTGAGCCTCCTGCTTAATTTTAAGAATCAGGGTTTCACGAAATAATTGACCGCCTGTGTACAAAATATAATGCCTATATTGTTTAAATGATCATAAAATGTACCCTTCAAAATATCAGGCCCTTCAATATTAAATACAGAAAAACAAAAAACAAAATCTAAAATTTGTTTACAGCTCGACTGTTCTCATGAAAACAATTGTAAACAAATGCAATATGAAATCAATTACAACCAAAACCTACACTTATTTCCAAAAAATGTAGAAATTTTTTGCAAAAAGAGTAGTAATTTTTTGCAAAAAAAGTTAAAAAAATTTATTTAATAGGAAAAACCACAACCGGTCAAATGTTAAATCTCTTTTTGTTAAAGCATATCCCAAGGTGAGTCCATGAAATTGGGGGTCTGTATAGTTAGCTTAGTTACATGCCCGTACTCGAACTCCAAACCCCGCCCCCTCAGTAACCATTACTCTGAACTTGTTGCAGACTTCATCAGAACCAAAAAGTTCACTAATATCATACTATCATTTACATATATTGGTAAAAGGCCTGATGTTCACAAAGGACTATAAGTGAAATACTGGAAATAATATACTCCAAAAATTTACTTTTATAAAGAAAAAAAACAGAATTATATAGCGTCTTCCTACATAAGCTTTCTTCTACCCACCATCAAAAACCTCATGTTGAATGAACCTCTTTGGATTGGTATATGACTATGATGACCGCTTGAAATTTAAAACGTCAAGAAACACAACATGACCGTGTAGATAACTAATTACATCAATTACAAACTATTAGCATTACATTGAGAAGATTCCCTATTGAATATTTCTGTAGGAAGACAGCACGAAATGTCTATGACAACCAATCATGATTAGCACGCAATTGTGGAAGCCGACAACCAGTAGAAGATAAACCTAGCAATATTGGGAATAAAAACCATTACGATATAGATGTGACTCGTACTGAGTTATCTGCTGACCCAGTCAAAAAGATGGGCAAGGTTGGGTGCCAATCTACTGTGGTTATTGCCGCACTATGAGGAAGCGTTCTCATCCCATTCATATAAGCGCGAACCTGTGGATAAATGGAGGTAAATTTGATGTTCAAAACCCACTGAACAAGAAGTTGACCATGTGCCTATAGTGACTAGTGTTGCATGCTAAACTAGATGATAGCAATCAATAAGCCACTTGTGACCGATATATGGCAAGAGGCTGTATGCTTCTATTAAAGATATACAGTAACAGGGAGAATTTACCTGATATATTGGTGCTCTTACTGAACCAGACGTCACCAAAAGTCTTCTCCCATTAGCATCCAAAGCCATTTCATGTCTAGGTTGTAGTGAGTTGTGGGGATTACAGAACCTATATAGTGAAATAAAGTAGTTGTCAAGGTTCCTTCTGTGAAGTAATATCTTCTATAGGTATCACAAGTAAGGCTGAATATTGTATTGTGATGGTAATGAAAGATTAAAATTGTTGTAAACACAATTAGGCAAAAACTATTTTTGTGTCATGCAAAACATGCAAGTAACTACACAATTGATGCTACATAGATAGCACGGTACTATGCAGATAGATTGTCTACTAAATAGTGATAAGGTCCCAACAAGATATACTTAACAAGATACAAGCTTATATAATAGTTAATAACATTCTTTACTTGTACCTAACTGATAATAGAATAATAGTTTTAAGTTGCATCCAGTTATTGTAGGATATCATAGTTAACTGGGTCAATTTTACAATACAGCTGACCTATGTTGTCATAGTTGACTGGGTCAATCTTACAATACATCTGACCTATGTTGTCATAGTTGACTGGGTCAATCTTACAATACAGCTAACCTATTTAAGACGTGTGCGGATGTGTTGACCGACATAACATGACCATAGTATCCTTCTAGTCATATTTGTGATTGATATTCGGGCCTATTTTGCTGAGTTCCTGGTCTTATCAAGCTAATATAGTGATAAAAATTGAACCATTCCATGTGGTTATGAACAAGAAAAGCTGTCTAACACGACCATCATATGACACTGATTTGTATAATTATAATTTATAAGTAATGTGAAAGCAGCACTCTAAACCCAAGTAATGAGTAATGAATGACGGGAAAAGAAAGGCAAGATTCGCGTGGCACTGATGTGGAAATTGGAAGTAATGAATGACATGACTAGAAAGAAGAGATACATATGATACTGATGAGGAAATTGGACCTATGAAGGACTAGACAGTCTGTAAATGCTTTAAGATTTATGAATTTTCAAATAAAAACTTGAAACATCAAATAGAGTTAGCATTTAGCAATTCAATTCAAGTACCTGTTGCAATTTCTTGACCAAAGAACTTTACCTGGACTTTGCAAGCTCCATTCAAATATCTGAATACAAATTCACAGTTTAGTTGCTTTGAAAATTAAAACTCAACTTCTAAACAGACACTCATAACAAAATATCAACATTAGATTTGGTGAGAATTACTATATCAGTTTGCAAACAATTAACCAGAAACACTAAAAGTTAAGCAAAATTCAAGCCAGAACTAAAGAACTTTCCTTTCCATCTGAACCCAGGCTAAATATACTAGTCTCATCAGGCCCAAAAAGAACAGAGCTTATCGCAGAATCATGAGCTGGCCATCCAGTAATTTGCAGACCAGCAGACATATCTTAGCCTAGTTAAGGGCATTCATTGGTGCAAGAATGCGAGACTTTGTGTGGAATAGAATAACAACTAATTTGAATAAACCAAATATAGGAGGATACCAAACATATGTATCATTCCATCACTTGCTGCAGCTGCTAATATCTTTCCATTGTGGTTAAAGCATAATGAAGTAATTGCGGGTGGATCTTCACCAAGAGGCAGGACTGTCTTCAACAAATAGAGAATGTTGTAGACACATTTGTCAGTGTAAAAGACATATTACATATACTAGCTTAAAACCCGTGCGATGTACCGATTGTTTTTTATAGTTGTTATTTATTATTTACGTTTTAATATTTTATTAATTGCATTCGTGATATTTTTGGAAAATGAGGGATTTTAGTAATAAAAAATAGAAAAGATAACATATTTTAGTTGAAAAAAGTAATTGTCCATGATATTTTTGGGAAAAGGAGAGTATTTTGTTAGGAAAAATAAAAAAGTAATGTGTTTTAGCTGTAAAAGGTAATTAATATCTAATGTAATTATTATTTTGAATAATTAAAAGCATCAGAAGAGGTTTTAAAATAAATAAATAAGGATTTACCCGTCATATTTTTGGAAAAGAGGGAGTTTTAGTAAGAAAAATAGAAAATGTAACATTTTTTAGTTAAAAAAGGTAGTTGCCCGTGATTCTTGGAAAAAGGAGAGGATTTTATTAGAAAAAAATAGAAAAGTAATGTGTTTTAGCATAAAAAGGTAATTACTATTTAATGTTATTATTATTTAATATCTTTTTATAGATAAGTAAGGGTAATTAAGGAAAAACACAAAATACCAAAAAACAGGTACCAAACAAATTTTTAATGTTTCTTTTTTAACGGTACGATGCACGGATTATTAATTGTTGTTTCTTTACTTACTTTTTAATATTTTATTAATTATATTTGTTAAAAAAATAAGTAAGCATGTTAAAATAGTTATAACACTTTTAAATAATTAAAAACATTAAAATATATTTTAAATTAAATACGTAAGGATTTGCTCGTTATATTTTTGGAAAAGGAAGGGTTTTAGTAAGTAAGGGTTTTAGTAATGAAAAATAGAAAATGTAACATGTTTAGTTTTAAAAAAAAATTAATTGCCCATGATTTTTTTGGAAAATGAGTGAATTGTGTTAGAAAAAATCTAAAAAGTAATGTGTTTAGCTGAAAAAGTAAATTGGTTATAAATAGGTAATTTAATTATTTAATAATATCTTTTATAAATAAGTAAAGGTAATTAAGTAAAAATATGACCGGTATCGACCAACCAGACTTTTAATGTTTCGTCTATTATATTGTTTTTAATAATTATTATTTTATTATTCATGTTTTATTAATTGTATTTGTCAAAAAAAATAAGTTTGCATGTTAAAATAGGTAAACATTTTTAAATAATTAAAAGCATTAAAATATGATTTAAATAAATAGGTAAGACTTTTGATGTGATATTTTTGGAAAATGAGGGGTTTTAGTAAGAAAAAAATAGAAAAGGTAACATGTTTTAATTCAAAAAGATAAGGTTTTGACAGTGATATTTTTTCAAAAAAAGAATTAAAAAAGGTAAGGCTTTGACCGTGATACTATTTGGAAAAAGGTGGGGTTTTAGTAAGAAAAAATTGAAAAGGTAACATCTTTTAATTGAAAAAGGTAATTGTCCGTGATATTTTTGAAAAAGTAAACGATTTTGTTAGAAAAAATAGAAAAAGTAATGTATTTTAGTTAAAAAAAATAATTGGTTATAAAATAGATTATATTATTATTTAATAGTCTTTTTATAGATAAGTAAGGGTAATTAAGTAAAATCATCAAGTACCAAAAAACTTGTACTGTACCAACCAAACTTTTAATGTTTCGTCTTTAATAGTATAGTATGTATATATATATATATATATATATACATATATATATATATATATATATATATGAGTAAGGTTCAAGAGAGAACCCTCTTAAAAAGGGAATCAAGGAACTTTTTAAAAAAATCATTTTAGCATAGAAAGAAAAATAGAATTAGTTATATATCATCCTAATAGTCCCAAAAAGTTAATTACTTACAAACAAATATTCATTTTTAAATTTAAAAAAATATATGAAAAAATTATGAATCTGCTTATGAATCTCTTATATATATATTAGAGATTCAAAAAGAGATTCATAATTTTTTCATATATTTTTTTAAATTTAAAAATGAATCTTTGTTTGTAAGTAATTAACTTTTTGGGACTATTAGGATGATATACAACTATTTATATTTTTATTTTAATTTAAAACTAATTTTTAAAAAAAGTTCCTTGGTTCTCTTTTTAAGAGGGTTCTCTCTAGAGCCCTGGCCTATATATATATATATATATATATATATATATGGTCCTATTCAACTAGAAACTTGTACTAATTAAAAACTAGAAACTGCACCACACACAGTTAAATACACACTCTCACATACAACCCCACCTAATCCTCTCCATTCGTAATTATATTTTTCCCGTTAATTGGTGATCTTTTTTTGAAATCTGACTTCACTGTATTTTTTTTCATCTCGCAACAATTAATTTGCATACATATTTGATATATTTCGACGATAAATCACTATTTATACTTGCGAGAATCACTAAAATGTTGGTGATTCATGTAAGAATAAATAGTGATTTCTGCGTAAATGTAGTGATTTTTTCTCCATACCTATACGTAAATTACAAATTTTGTACTGTAAAATCACTAAATTTATACGTATATAAAAATAAATCGCTAGATCTATGCTGAAATCACTATTTATTATTACAGAAACCACTAAAATTTTAGTACTCCGTAATATAGCACATATGGTATGCATATTGATCGTTGGAAGATGGAGAAAAATATAGTGAAGTCGGATTTCAAAAAAAGTTCACCGATTCACGGGAAAAATCAAATTAAAAATGAAGGGAATTATATGGGATTGTGTACGTGAGGGTGTATTTTAACTGTGTATGGTGCAGTAGAAGGCCATTAGATTAGATTAATCTAAGGGCTTAGATTAGTTTTTAGTTTCTATTTTAATTTTAGTTTCTAGTTGAACAAAAGCCTATATATATATATTATTTCTTAGGAAATATTAAACACTTGACATACCATGGCCTTCCAAGTCCTCATGTTCCAAACAGTCAATGATGCACAACCCAATTTAGAAATAGTATCTGTGCCCTCCCTGCCAAGAAAATTAGTATTGCATCATATAATTGTAAAAATTTATTGGCGCAAACAAAACAACACTTGGAGAAATTGGTAACTTTGTTATGGACTTATGGTGTCGCATCACTGGCTTCACAGGTTCTCAAATATTTGCATTTTCTACCTTATAGGCTAATACAAATAATGCTTTGGCACTTAGAAAATGATGTGTTTAATATGGTATCTTCAATTAAGATAGGGGATCCTGAGATACAATATGGGGCTAGCAAGTAACAGATTAATCTGTAAAGGGGATAACCAAGTCCTCCTGCAGCTTCTTCTAGTTCTCGACAAATCGTCTATCCTTATTACTATGGTGATTTCTGTCATGAGTATGAATTATCAATGTGAACAAGCGAGTAGGGAAGGAAACCCAATGACAATAAGAAATAGAAAGTAAACGACTGAAGAGCAACAAAAACAAAACAATGTACAGGGACATTCACAGGTAAAAATCAAAATATTCAATACATGTATTTTACATGAACTAGGCTGCACCCATAATACCTTGAAGCAATTGTAAGGTCCTAGTCTCCTAGAATCCCCCCACCTCCCACACCAAAAAAAGAACCAGGGAGATTACGATTATCTATCTGATAAATGCTTAAAGTTAAGTGAAGTGGAAAAATAGTAAAGGTTCAAAAGGAAAGCCTACGATCACACAACCAAAAATAGATATATAAAGAACAACGGTATAGGCCAGTAACTTTTTAGGACACTGTAGAAATAAACTTGATTGTTATCGCCAAACAAGCAGCCACACATATAGACTAAAAAGCTGTGAATTCACTTTGGGATCCCATTTATATAAGGATGAACTTGCTCTTTAGGAGCGCATTTTCAAAATCATCTTTGATTTTACTATCACATAAAGAAAGGTTAGAATGCATCAGTATACGTGCCAAAGAGCATGTACAATTTTATTGATTAAAAGAGTAATGTACAAGATATGCATAATGTTGCATGAAATAATTAGAACGAGTGCCAATTACTGATTCATTTTCACTCCAAACGCAAACTTGACAGCATTTAGAAAATTGTAGCAAGTGTGCACACATGACTCAACTACCAAAACTATACCCTCTGGATGCTGCTGCAGAGACAAAAATTGGTTCCACGGGACTGCATTTCAAGTCCACAACACTGCATTACGTGAATCAGGCATAAGCATAAAAAGGTAAAAGATAAATAACTACAACTTCATTCCTCAATTGTATTTTGAAGATAACAATAAACCTTGGGTATGCTTCAGTTGTACTAAGATCACAAACAACTCTTTTTGCATCAGCATTCCATGCTTTGATCCCCCCATCAGCAGTGCCTATTAGAAGCTTTTGTCAAAATAAAGAAAATTATGCAATAATTACTATCTGCTTTTTGATGATCAACTCAATGTCAGACTTATTACTAAACCAATACACATGCACGCGTGCACCACACACACACACACATTATAATACAAACTGGTAATTTATAAAGGTTTTAGGTAAGAAACTGTTGAGAAAAGAGTGATAGGGAGAAGGGTAACAGTCCACGTACCAAGCGGTCAGATTTACAATCCCATTCAAGTGACATAATCTCTGCCCCGCAATAAATGGTTGCACTCCTTGATACTGGTGTCGCTGAGTCATATGTCCAAATCCTGAATAAGAATTTAGAATTTGCAAGGTAAAATATACCATTACATGAATGAAATACACTATAGATTGGAAGACATTTTTATATTAGTCACTGTCTAGACCCTAGAATCTATAACTTAACTTATGACCAAGTAAACCAGATTTCAGGGGATATTGAATACAAATAATTAGAACATTCCAAAAGTTAAAAACATAAGAGCAAAATATAGATCAAAGGAGTAGGTCGACAAGTACAAAAATATGTTCCAATACAGGTCATTGGCATGCCAAAATCATCAAGTTGTTCTTCATTTTCTCTCTTATTGCATTCCCACCCAAAGATGCCTACATTTTAGCTGGTTTAAAGTAACTAGAACTTTCACACCATTTCTTGTTTATGAATAGAATTATGCATATAGGTTGATCATGTGTAGACCTGACTGTGCCATCCACGGAAGCACTTGCAATATTGTCTCCCGATGCAGAAAAGCGGCATCGGCTGATTGGACTTGTGTGACCTAGGAAAGTCTCCTACAAGTAGAAAACCACACAGAATCCAGGAAAGCATCATATAGAGGTTATTTGCACAAGACAGTGTGGACCATAATTAAAGATGTTATAAAGTAGCAATCCGTCAAACTGTTAAAAATGAGATTGCTAATGTAACTACACCTGAAACACCACTTTCACTTCTGGAAATTCTTCTTCTCGGTGTATATCTTCCTCAAAATCTGTTATGCACAATCAAGATAAAGAGTACAAAATTTGTATTAACAAAAATGAGATCATGCAGTTTATAAAATTTGTGTAGAGAGAGTATCGACCAATAAAAACCATATATATCCAATTCATGAGTTTTAGGTACATACAACTATTTGCAAGGCATAGCCCAGGGGATACCCCTCTTCTCTTGGTAATAAGAGGTCGAGGGTTTAAGCTTCAGTGGACGCATGTGTGTGTGAATATTTAGGCCTTGTTTCTTTCGGTGTAAACACCACCGTAACTAGAAGTTCCTTGGAAGTGTAAATAGTTACGTTGTTTGGTTGCAAATTTCGGCAAAGTAACTTGTAGTTCCAAGGTATTTGTGGTTACATAATTCATTTAGTTAAAAAATCTTAACTTCCTAAAATTAACTATGTAACTCCTAGTTACATAGTAACTCAACCAAACACCCAGTTTACCTAGAAAGTATACAGTGTAACTTGGTTTCAGGGAAGTTTTAGTTCCTCTGATAACTACACTGTTGGAAAAACAAACAAGGCCTTAAATTTATATAATGGACCATAACCAAAAAACTATATGGCCCTTTCAATACATCCAACAACATTAAATCCTCATTGTTATCTCTATAACGCATTAGGGTTAAGGTGGCATAATTCAATAAAAAGGAACACTGACAGGCTTATTGAGTAAATACCAAATTATTAAGTGACACGACATTTTCATACTAATGTTGTGTTGGTTTCATAAAGGTCACAAGAATTTCAGGGCCAACCCAAAATTAAAGTAAGGGTACATTATTTCTAGGGCAGGCTAGAGGAAATAGTTTTAAGCTAAATGTTTAATAAATTTACCTCCACCATATTGTAAACTGTGAATAGCAATAGTTAGATACCTGTTCAAGCAATTATATAGGATAACAGGGATAATAAAACTATTAGTACTTACCCTCCATACCATACCCAACATCACTACTTGTTCTTAAACTTGAACCATGAGCACTGCTTGACTTCTGAACATCCACATCCTGATTAAACTCAACTCCACCAGCATCCATAGAGGCAGGGGTCCAAGCTTCTTGACCAGTTATAGATGGAGAAATGACATCTTCATCCGCACTTATTTCCTTTGTTGTTAGAGTCCTACTGCATCACGACTATGAAGTTGAAGAATATTGCATATTTTTTAAGGAAATTAAAATGAGGAGAGCATTACCTCATTGAAGGTGACAACCGAGTTTCCTTTTCCTCGAGCAATGCTTGAAGTTGTGACAATTTGAGATTAAGATGCTTGATATTATTTTTAAGACTTTTTACAGTATTGCTTTCAGAACTGATCTTCAACAAAGCAGGAATGCGTGATTAGCTAAGGAAAATGTAGTATATAAATATGATTAATGTTGGCAGAAAACAAAAAAATCCATCCGGCAATTGTTCCATCTAGTGACAGAAATTATAGTTACCTAATACCAGCTTTAATTTTATAGAGATCCTCTGCTAATCTACTAACAGCTCTAATATATCAACAACCCGTTAAATGGCAAAAATCCTAACTTTCTAAATGTGCACAACAATGAATAGAAATTGTATCTAGTAAGCTACACAAAGGATATGAGTGCCATTAAATATCTCGCTCAAGAAGTTTCTGACAGAAAGATGCAAGGCATCATACCACTCCTTCGAAAAATATATGCGAAATCTGGAATCGGAACTTGGGTTCTTTATATATGGTATGGCTGCAAAAAAAATTCTTACTCATATTAGCTAGCACAAGATAGTACTCAAATGCACCAAAACAAGGCAGAAAATACCCACCAAACCATGAAGTCCAGTCCTCGTTACTTCCCAACAAGTCATTACCATTTAATTCAAAAAACTCTATAACTTTATCAGTTCTCTCGAATTGTATGGCATGGATAATGTAAAACTTCAGAATAGAGACCTCTAACTTTGCTAATGCTGTAGTTAGGACTGCTTCAAAAGAAGAAAAGCACTGCTTGAAAAATTTGAGCAGAACAATTAAGTTCTCTATTTGAAATTTAGGAACATAAACTAAAAATATCAAATCTAATATCTTATCCACTTGAAATCCTTTGCCGATATCAGTGCTCAACTCTTTCTCAAATGTCTGCAAAGTACTTGTAAATCCCCTAAAGACCAGATACTCTCTCACTAACTCCTCCGCATACTGCATGTTATCCATTTTGTCTCAAATCCTAACCTACAAGAAGAGGCATGTCTTCAGTGCATGAAAACAATGTATATACATATACTCTACTATATAGATGATCAGCTATCCCCAGAAAGTAATATTAACATAATGTTCCTCATATAGGTAACAGCTTTAATATTATAAAGAACAGAAAGCTCAACTCTTTTCTTTTTGCAGAGAGACATACACAACACTAACCTTTTCGGAAACTATATAAACCACCAGAAATAAACGTCAATTTCCTAGTACTTATTACAAAAATTCTAGTGTTTTGTCCAATAAAACCACCAGTAACGAATAACTGATAGGTGATAACAATATGCACAAGAGAAAAATAAATCTGGAGAAGATCAAAATTCAGAAGCCATAAACATATAACAGATTTAGGTCAAATCACAACACATCTCCAACAGGCTTAACTCATCAACGAAAACGAAGAAAGGGGGATAAACCAACAAATTAGTGCTTTTAAAACAGAATTTTCAATGGTGTAAACCCTTTCCTAAATTTAATTTCTAAATGCAATGATTAAAATACATACACACAAATCAAATTTCATTGGCATTAAATCCATTATGTAAATTAAATATCCAAATGCAGAAATTATACACATGTACATAACTCAAAGTTAGAACTTCCCAAGACTAATTGACAAAAAACTAAGAAAAGGCTGGGTTCTGCTAGGATATTAACTAATTTTCTACATACCTCTTCAATTACAAAGGTATCATCTACGTATAACCGGAGAGCAACACATGGCATTTACTTAAATGTGTTTACAATTTCTCCAGAGCCTCTATAATCACATTTTTTATCCACATTATTTATTATTCATTTCTTTCGCTTAATATCTATACATTCATCTCCTACAAACCTAAACTATTGATTTAGCTTTGCGGTGCAAAAAAGCAGCACGCTACTGTCATTTAACATCGTAATTATCCCTATATCATTAAAAAATTAACAGAAATGTATACATTATACCTTAATCACATTTCGAGTCGAAACTCGATAGCTAGACCTAAGCTGCGCATCGACACATCCTTGCACAAAATCATGAGGATATAACACTCTACTATTCAAATATTATCACAAATTTAGTAGTACACACACATACGAGACACATACGTGTAGCAGTTAGAATGAACATCTGAAATTAAACCAATTTTAATTAAATATGATAATTAAAGATAATTAAATACAGAATAAAATATCGAAATCGAACCGTATACAAAGTAATGCTTCTGTAGAGTTTGATTTATAGAAATTAGGGTGTCCGTACAGTGTACTCTGTGTGTAATGGCCGCAGCGGAGTTGTTCTGTGAAGCTCCGTTGAGAACTAGAGGAGTTTAAAGGTCTGTTTGGCTTGGCTTCGTTATTTTTTCTTATTTACCTGTGAATTGTTATTGTAAAACTTCTTATTATTATTTTTAAACATACAAAATTTCTTTTTGTGAGTAAAAATTATAATTTACCAAAAATAAATTTAACTATTGCGGTCAAAGCACCTTAAACTATGTGCCAAAAAATTAAGTCATTATAACAAAGAAACAGAGGGTATATTGATTAATGATTATATTGATTTTAGGGAATATTCCATTTAGTATCATTGTACAATTGGCTTTTTCATTTGGTATCATTTGAAATTTTTGGTTTCCAAGTAGAACCATCATACTTTTGGCTTCATTCACATAATAGCACTCCGTTAAGCAAACGTTAGTTACCCGTTACAATATTATGAAATTTTCCATTTGGTACCACTCAAAGTTTTCAACTTCTAAGTAGTACCCTTCTAATTTGTGTTTTAACTCCAAAATATCACTATGTTAATTAATTCGATGAATCTGATCATTCTTATCAAACTCCTTGACTTTTGGTGGGCAAAGGGATGCCCAACAATTTTTTTGAAAGGCATAAAATCAAGGAGTTTGAACAGATTCATCAAGATACATCAGATTCATTAAAAAGTGGTATTCTGGAATTGAAGCCGAGAGTAGAATTGTGCCACTTGGAAGTCAAAAATTTCAAGTTGTACCAAATGTAAAATCTCATAATTTTATAACGTCCGACTAACATTTAGTTAACGGAGTGGTATTATGGAGATGAAACCAAAAGTATGATGGTGCCACTTGGAAGTCAAAAACTTTGTGTGGTACCGAATGAAAAAATCAATTGTACAATGGTGTCAAATGGAATACCCCTTGATTTTATTCCGGACAAATATTTGTATATAGGTTTATAGTTCTCCAAACATAAAAGATAATTAATTGTTACTCCCATAGTTCTCAAATATATGTTTTTGATTTTTTGACACATATTTTAAAGCCTTTTCGTCGTATAGTTAAAAGTATTATTTTAAAAATTTTCCTTACGTGAATAAAAATATTGAATCAATATATTTATCCGGAAAAATAATTTAAAAATAATTTTTTTAACTATGTATTCGGAACACCTTAAAATACGTGAAGAAAGTCAAAAAATTAAATATTTAATAACGAAAAGAGTATTAATTATTAAATTATATCGTTACTTCAAAACAGTAAGAATAATTTGTGCACATATTTTATATGTAAAGTTGAAATGTATAACAAAATACAAAAATGAATAACTATTCAGATAAAATTTCTGATTTTAACAAGGGTTTCAGTCACTATAACATACAATTTTTAAGTAAAGTTAAAGTGTATAACAAAATACAAAAATGGATAATTCGTAAGACAAAATTTCTAATTTTAAATAAGGGTTTTGGTCCCTTTTTAAGCCAATGATACCATCTCTGGTGTGTTGTAGACGCGGTACCTTTTTTTTTAAGAACCAAGCTAGTGTATTAATCGAGAGAAAAAATATCCATAAGTACATACGATGAGAGTTCTTATGAGAGTTCTTGAGAACAATGATTCTCCTATATTTACTCTACATTAAAAGAACTCAGTAAGGTGATGTGTTATAAAATTACCAGCCCCAAATTATAGAATTAAAAGAACTGATAAACTATGAGTAGGAGAGAGATATATTATAATAAGACTTGTTTTAAATTACAATAGGATGGATGTTTTTATAGCCAACAATCAAACAATAATAAAGAAAATTGTCTTAACAAAAGGAAACTATTACAATAACGGAACTTTCCAATAATAATAATATTATATATGTTAATATCCCCCCTCAAACTCACGATGAAAAATCGTTAGTTTGTCGACAAGAAACTGAGCCACGTTTTTCAAACAAATCCAAAACTGCAACCGCAAAATAAGTGAATCCAAAGCATCCATGTCATCCAATAACAAACTGTAAATAAACTGCAATCCAAGTATATCTGAACCAAAACCAGGGCGAAGAAGGAAATCCAGTCAGAAGAACCATCTGTAGCATCCAATAATCAACAACAAACAACGAAAGCAAAATCCAAACAAATTGTAACCATCGAAAACAATACTAATATCGAAATCAAAACTCAATCCACTATCATAA
Source organism: Heracleum sosnowskyi (assembly GCA_030848705.1). Lineage (NCBI taxonomy): Eukaryota > Viridiplantae > Streptophyta > Magnoliopsida > Apiales > Apiaceae > Heracleum > Heracleum sosnowskyi. The sequence goes on from CM061237.1 coordinate 21,749,379, forward strand.
ATTATATACTAATCCAATATCAAATCCAATAACCGATTCAAACTAACAACCAATCCAAATTCAATAACAAATCCAAATTAACCAAATACAACAATCACACTAGTAGAAAACTGGTCTTTTACGTCGGTTAAAAAGGCCTTATACGTCGCCAAAAAGGCGACGTAAGCAGGGGGGACGTATAAAGTGACAAGCTTTTTACGTCGGTCAAAAATGCGATGTATAATGTGTAATACGTCGGTTTAAAATGCGATGTAAAAGACCAACAAAACCGACGTATAAAGATACAAAAGACCGACGTATAAAATGTGTTCCAGCGTCATATAAGGTTAGAGAACCGTCGTATATGAGTTGTAATTTTACGTCGGTTTTAATTTCAACCGACGTATATATCAGTTTTATACGTCGCAACAGTTTTACAAGAACCGACGTATATGTCTGTCGTATACGTCGCATTAGATTTACAAGAACCGACGTATATGTCTGTTTTATACGTCGCTTCAGTTTTACAAGAACCGACGTATATTGTTAGAGGAAAAATTGAAATGTCTGCCCTGTTTTTAATAATACCCAAAAAAACCAAAAACCCTGTTGTAACATACCAAAAATATAAAACCTGATATGAGTAAAACATACACTCCAAAATTCTCAACAAAATCTTTAATTTAAATTAAAATTGGTGACTAGAAAATATGTCCACAATAATGTTTTAAAATTCCTTGTACAATTAACTGCATCATACATTTAATTCAACACATATCGTTACGTTCATATGTCTATCCTAAATCCATAATATAATATCTATTTCAGAATTGCTGCAAGCTAAAGCTAATATCTCATCAGATCATGTCCTTGTTGCAAGCGCTCAGCTAATATCAGACCATACTCATCACCAGCGCTACTGCACAAACATATGTTCGAACAAGTTAGCACATAGTAGAACACAATATATTTGAGATTGTTTTGAAATTAAGGTGTACCTGATCACATGTATTCGCGAGTAAAAAAATTTGCCCAAATATCTCGAACTTCTCCAATTTGTTGGTTTGCGTATTTTTTTCCAAGACCCTGCCAAAAGAAATGTTAACTACTTATAAATTTAATGTTAGGTTTTTTATATCTTTAACAATATATACCATTTTATATAGTACCTCTATCCACTTAGTTTTAGGATCTTTACGAGATAACATTACTATGTCATGCATGTATCTCATCACAAAATAACCACACTCGGTACCTCCTTTTTGTTGAGGACACTACAAAACAAACTCAAAAAATTTAAAACTAGATAAATAAATAAGAAAAAGACTTTCAAGACTAAAAACAATATTGTACGATACCTGAACAGCTTCGTGGAACCAAAGTAGGTTATTTTGATTATTTTTCTTACCACCATATTTAGTATATACTTTATATGCGCTGTTATAGAAAAACAAAAAAATTTAATACATAAAAAAGGTTTTAACTACTTAAAGGAGGAAATTAATATTTCTATATTAGTTTTCAAAATTAAAATTTTTCTTACGTTTCGAAAGGATCCTTCACGTGTATGTGTCGTTTTTGCTTAAGTGGATCAAACACGTAGACAGCACTTTCGTCAACACAAAACATAAGCAACATCCAGTGCTTACTGCAGTTTAACAATATACCAAATTAGATTAAAATATCACTAAAAAATATGCCAAATTGGAATGTTAACGAATGTGTATGTTCTTACCTTTGGATGTACGGTGCAAGGACAAAACGTTTCTCCTTAGCGCCTGTCATAACCTCACACATGTATCTAGATGTATCATTATGATACTTAGATTCACGTGCCAATGCTAACACAGATGGACACATGAATGCAAATGAATTATCTTCCAAGTCCTTGCACAACTTGTGAATGTACCTTTGATGTCATATGGATTATGCACAGTTAGTTTCTATGCACATTGCACAATAAAGATATAATTAGATCTTAAAAAAATGAGTAAAGAATTATAGCCTTACATCATAAAAATCTGCAGAATCGGTATATTAAGCCAACTTAACCTCAAAAACTCATAGACATCTTGGTTCGTGACATATATCGGAACTTTTGCATTTTCATGAAATTTGAATACCTCCACATCTTTATCAACGGCTTTAGTATCCAATTCAGGAGGCATACTATCAACCAAGAAACGTAAAGTTCGACATTTTTCACTAAGTTGGTCCTCACTAAAAGAATTAGCTTGATTCTTGAGGATAGGCGTTGCTGATTCTTTACTGACAACCTTATTTACTTTCCGAGAACCTGGCTTAACTTTCTTGTTCTCAGGTTCCTAATTACAAACAATTTAAGTGAAGACTGGAATTATTAATGAAACAAAATGAATGGCACTATTAATTATATTTTTTATGTAAAGATATTACCTGCCCTAGGATCACAAGATCCTTTGGCCATTCAACAAAGCTACCAGCTGCATTACCTACAGTTTCATGTTCGTTACATGGCACCGGAAGGGGACTAAGCTGAAATTCGACTACAACTTCATCAACACACACTTTCACATTATGTGTCGCAATCGGTTTGCCATGAATAAAATTACCGCCCTCGTTACTTAATGGGAAAACTTGTCCCCTTGCCACTACAATCCTTCCTTTGTCAGGATGTTTAACACATAGACGACATAAGGTCGGAATCTGCATTGATTAGAATACACTTTAGCAATGCTCTAATATAGAAAGACCTGTGAGATATAAAGATCCAGCAAACATAAATAAAGCTCAGAAGTAGAATTACCTTGATATCTAACAAATTATGTGGCTGGTCCACAGAATGACAACTACTTCGAACCAATTCATTTGGTGGTGTACTATTCTTGTTTTGCCCAAAAATATCATTTGGAAGTGGCAATCCCATCTGCTTTAAATGATCATATATCCCTTGAAGCTGGACATTCATCATTTCTTGGCACTCTTCCCTCACTTTCTTGGTAATTTCTTGTTTAATTGTATCCAATTCTTCCGTAGAGATGACCCCGCTCTGTTTGCTTTTTTTTGATCCAAACACACTCTTTATTTTTGCTCTTCCTCCGACCCCTCTAACGCGTCCTCCATGCTCCTTATTCCCAAGTGCACGAGTCAATACGTCATCGTGACCACATGGGGTCCATGACCCGTCAGAAATTTGCCTTTGCAACTCTCCCTGTCCATAATACAACATGCTTCAGATTAAAGTTAATTCATTAACAAGATATGATAGTTAATTAATTTAGGTGTAACTGTAATAGCACTTCTTTTCAATTCTAGTATATAAAGGATCGAAAACAGTACTAATGTTAAAAATGCTAGTGACCAGAGAAGGATGAAAGCTGCAGAAGGGAGAATGTTCAACATGCGCCTATAAACGTGTGAAATATGAATATTACTGAATCATTAACAAATTTCTACAGCAGGTTTTTTTATATTTCTCCAGATTTTAACACCATATTTCTGAAAATAAGCTTGAAGAGGTCACTGAAAGCAGCAGTTGAGTCAGTTTTCAGTGTATTTCTTTTTGTAAATTTTTCTGCACTATGTATATGCTGAATTTGGTTATGCAGAACTAGATTAAGAAGTTTTTTCAGGAATATGTATATTAATGTATATTTGAATATTCACTGTCTTGTCTAAGGCCTTAAGGAATATACAGTCCAGTGAGCTATGTCTCAGATTCTAACTGTATTTTAACTTGAACTTGTTAGCAGGATGCTTACTGTATTTTAACTTGAACTTGTTATGTTCCAATTAAGGCAGACATCATTCATAACTATAAAACAAAAGCAGATCAGATCAGTTCTCATAATATAGTTTATGTAGTGTTAGTGTTTATAAAACATCACTTACCATTTTCTCAAACACTTCTCTAGTATGCTCGTTAGGGATGTAAAAACTTCCATCTTCCTTTTTTTTTGCTCGTGCTCTTATCCAATCGTAACTACGCTCAGTCGATAGAATGGATGATTCTGATGTGTCTAAAGAAGCGATGGGGTCATTATCACGCCACTTGCTCCTATATGATTTATATCCAACTTTTCCAACAAAATGTGGATCTTTGTTGTGTTTTTGACTTTCCTTTGCTTTTTCGCTCATTTCCTATATATAAGAATGTAAAATTGAAAGATGTTTGCATGAAAAAGCTCTAGAGGATAATATTCACCTCAATGAAATACTAATGTTTACCTTAAACTCTTCAGTCTCGTGTGTCTTTTTAAAAGTTTCCCAATCATCTTCTGTGATGTAAGGATATGTATCACATGGGTTCCTTCCTGTTCGTAAAAAATATCTAACCAGATTCCCCTTGAAATCCTTCCAACGAAGGGTTAATGTGCATAGAGCACCAGACCATAATATAACAATCCCACGAATAGCTAATGTGCCTAGAGCACCAGACCATAATCAAATCTCACGAAGGGCAATGTGCCTAGAGCACCAGACCATAATCAAATCCCACGAAGGGCTAATGTGCCTAGAGCACCAGACCATAATCTAACAATCCTACAAATGGGACTAATGTGCCTACAGCACCAGACCATAAAGAAGGTATACAGATGTGCATGGGGCTACTCTCATCATAAACACGAGAAAGAAGAAGGGCAAGAGAAGAGAAGGGATAGATGAAGAAAAAACAACGAGCCAATACCATCAAAGAGAGAGAAACGGAGAGTGTATGTGAGAGTCCCAATCGAAACAAAACGAAATCTGTAGAAAAATCACAACCAAAATCAATTTTTAAACACATGTTTTAAAACCAACATGTGGCAGCGATCACGTTCAACTATCAATTAATCTGTCCCGGAACGATCAAACCTAGCTCTGATACCATGATAAAGTATGGGGACGAGAGAGAAAAGTAATTTTATGTTATAATGAGACTTGTTTTCAATTATAATAGGAGGGAGGCTTATATAGCCAACAACTAGGGCTGAGCAAAAAAAAACCAAACCGGCCGAATCGGACCGGGTCGAACCGACCAAACCGCATTTTACGGGTTTTTTGGCGGTTCGGTTTGGTTTAGGTTTGATATAAATAAAAACCGTTATTTAATGGTTCGATTCGGTTTTCATATTCAAACCGGACCGTTAAGACCGAACCAGACCGTTCCATTTTATTATATTATAAAATAATATATTTATTCATTTTATTGATATCTCACATCTTACACTTTATTAAATGTATTTCTATCTTAAAATCCTAAGTAAAAAATACATATTTTTTATACCTCATATCTTGCACTTTGCAATTTTATTCGGAAAGGATGTTATTTATGATTTAATTATTAATATCAATATATTTTTGTGTAGCAACTACCTATCAAATTTTAGTAATATCATTAATTTTTTAGTTCATTTATCTTCGAATGTCTAGTTAGGTTTAAAACCGAACCGCCCAAACCAAACCGTTTAATTCAGGTCTGGTTCGGTCTGGTCTCAATTTTTAAATGGTCCGGTCCGGTCTAGTAATTTACGAAACCGCCAAATACGATCCGGTCCGGTTTAATCGTTAAAAACCGACCGAACCGACCGTTGCTCAGCCCTACCAACAACTAAACAATAATAAAGGAAATTGTCCTAACAAAGGAAAATTATTACAATAACGGAACTATATCCAATAACAATAATATTATATATGTTAATGAGAACTACTAAGAAGTAAAATATCATCCAAAATGGAGTCTAAATCTGAAAAGTGTGTGGCACCTAATAATTTATATAGTTAACCTTTTAGGGAATCAATCAGCGTTATAGTCTTGTTATGCATGTACTTAGAGTATTTGCATTTTTAACGAAAATGTTATCCTTTATAGCTTTTGGATCTGAAAAATGTTAAGAAGGCTGAGGCATCCGATCAATCAGATTAGAAGACCAACACCAGGAACTACTTGGCTGAAGAAGAAACTTCATGCATCATGCAGTCTTGCTTTTTTATCATACCTTACATACATTTAGCTTAATACCTCCTATTGTCTATTGCTTCTATTTCCAAAAAAGCGATGAAAGGGACCTCAAACTTTTAGCTGTTACAGCAATTGCATTATTGGGCATCAGTATACTAGCCGCTGGAAAGACTTATGTTCAGAGGGCACTAAGACCGTATATAAAAACTCTAGAATACTATGTTGTTACTGCGTTGTTAGCCTCAGGCGTTTCTTATGCTGCTAGTGACCTAAATCAAGATGTACTTGGAGAAGTTTGGTGTCTTCCAATCAAGTTCAGTTGTCACTCTGCCAGAGACTCCAGTAACGGAACAAGCATGGGCATAGATGTTAAACTTTTTGTAATAAGTTTATATTCCCTGTTTCCGTTGGTGTACTCGTAATCATACTTTTGGTTCTTTCTGTACTTCTCTGATCTTTCTAAACTCCAAGCGTAGATGACGCTCAAGATTGCTAAGAAGATCAAATAATTTGATGTGAAATTTATATCTACCAGACGGGCACTCATAGCCATCAGTTGGTCGAAGTACAATACTCTCGTAGAAACTGAAACCACATATATATGGATCTTGTATAGCGCACTAGAATAGCTGCATTCCGTGGATGAAGTAGAAATTCACCAGAGGATGGACAAATTTATTTGGATAGAATAAAAAAATCTATGAAGAAACACACCGTTTTAATCTATGACTACAAAAAAAACAGAAAAAATGTGGAGTACATGACAAGGGTAGGTGAACGTGGCTGAATCCCAAACAGGTATTTTCAAAATTCATGAAAATATATGTGATCAAAGTATTATCCCTAAGTCAAGGGTTTTTGATCCTATAGAGAGCACATTAAGGGATGATCATGCCAATGCAACATAGTATGTTATTCTCAATAGTTCGTGTATATGATATATGAGTTGAGATAATTATACTAAGAACTGATTTAATGCAAATATGAGAAATTATAGAGTTTTCGGAATCCACACATCCTTTCAATTGTCCTACAAATCATAGTCCCCTACTTGTCTTTATCGAAGGTCTACATGCAAATCTGAAACACTATACTAACTTAGGCTACGTCCCTAGAACCTAATTATCCATGTTTCGCCCATCCTTAAAGGTATGAAATGTCATGGTCACCCAGTTACACCTTTAATCACCAATCCCTTGGTGAATTAAGACAATAATTAGATTTTATACACAAGTTCCATTTTGATAACACATGGTAAGTATTTACTCTCGACCCTACTTACGAGTTTATAACTCACTCCATTACTCCAAGGCCACATGCTAGAGTAGTAACCAGTTCTATCCATGACTCAAACTCTCATTTTATTGCCATCGATTAACATGTTATAAGGTTATCAAGGTTATATCTATTAATACAGATTATTCTACCCATGCATCGCTAAGACTCTGACAAGTATTAGACAAAGACTTTCATTCAATCTATAAGATAGGTTTCATCTTAAACCCCATAAGCAGATTAGTTACTCATGGCAGAATAAACGCATAAACATCTATAAAACATTGTAATAAACATGATTATACTAAAGCAAAAGAATTGAGAGTAGAAAAATATTACTTTATTGACGAAAAAACCTCCAAACCGGAGTAGCATCCAACAAGAATAAAACAACGCAATCTTCTCCCTTGAGAAACAATAAAAACCTCAAAGTATTTCTCTATTCTCTAAATAAAATACTGAATGTGAAAGAATGATTCTGAATATGAATGAATGTTTTTCTCTTGGACAAGGGCTATGTATTTATAGCCTTGTCTCACAATCAATTACGATGAAAACAAATCAAGACCGAATCAATATAGAATTGTTATTTTGGATAGACGCGGGTCGCGATGCCGCGAGAAATGAATTGATCGCTCCACGGCATCACGGAGCGCGTGTTAGGTAGATGCCTTGGTTGTTGGCCCAACAATTCCTCGATATTTTGTCCATTTTTTGGCTCTAAGTCATGCCTTTCTCCCTTGTATTAACTCCAAAACTTGAACTTGAGCTTGATCCACCATTTATGCTCATTTTTGCACTGAATCACCACCAAAACAGGACTTCGGGGAAATCCGACTTTCTACCTGCAAATGCATTGGAAACATATTAAAACACAATAAAACTCAAGCACAAACGTTATAGTTAAGCCGGTTTTTAGAGATAAAAAATGATATAAAAATATCACTCGTTAGTAGGCATCATTATACTAGTTGTTAACCTGAAACCAACACGAGCATCCTACTGATACATGACACTGGTATTTGATATTGTTGAATAAGCTCTTTAAACCCTTGCCCATATTTGACAGATTAGCAAGTACTTTCGAGATATGCTAGCATTTTATTAAAATAATTGGGAATTGATGAATAAGCTCCTGATTTTACTACTTAAGCTCTAAATCTTATTTTTAAATCTTAAATTCCTTAACTACCCTTTATTTGCACAAATTTAATATCACAGTAGTATTCGATCATACTAAAGAGTAAGACTTGGGTCATTTATGCCATCAAATGGAGATGAAAATGAGAAGTAATCAAAATATAGCACAAGGGCAGTAGTGCATGGTTCCCAAAAGATAATCAAACATAAAACTTAAATTGAAGTTGTTTAATAAGTTCTTGACCATGTAAAAAAAAGACTACATGCCTAAAAAAACCAACACATAGACCTCTGATCCCCATTACGGCCAACAACAAATTCCAACATATATAAGGCCAGCAAACGAAAGTAATATAATGGACTTCTTTTCGGAAACAATACTAGCACCCTCTTTTCTGAAACAATCTGCATTTCTTTCCCACTAAGAAAGCACCATCAGCGTAAAAATTAAAACCAAATATGTACGCCAATATATATACTATTGGCATACCAACCAGATCCAACCAAAAACATCCCAGCACATAAGAAAAATGTTGCACTTAAAACTGACCTCACATTTAAACAAAAGAACAATGTATCCATATCTCATCTCAAATCAAACCATAGCTGATCTAATGTACAAATATAAATTAACTACACTTCAAAAGGACATGTACGAGATAATCAATTGTCTTCTAGATGCCTTGCATTTTTTGGAGACAAGTAAGAGAATTGTGTCAAGTACCTTGACATTTACTACACCTTCTGAGGTCATGAATCTCAAAAGCTAATGGATCACGGGTTGTAGAGCTCTTATTTTTCTTATTTTTTGAGCCAATTGGACGCCCTTTATGCGGAATCATCTCTGGTTCAAGTGTTACAGGAGGTGGAGCATCAAGAAATTGAGTAATTTGTCTTCTACTGTCTTTTTTTTGTACCAAAGGAACCTTCTGATATTTGTCTTGAAACTCTTTAAGGACAACATCAATGTCATCATTTTGATGATTCAGTGAATTATTACTACCAAGCAATGATTTTGTATCAATCCTCTATTGTGCTTGAATGTCGCTGAGTTACAATACACCTTCTTTGCTTAATTCTCTTATCTTGTGTGCACATGGAAGTCCCATAGAATTTGAAAAATGAGACTCACAAATGTCAATCAAAGCTCCTGTGTTGTTGCTAACCTCATATTGTTTATATAATTGACTAAGAGCAAACACTGAAATGGGACTTTAAATGTAGTAATATCGCATTTCAAAATGAACTAACATAGTGATGGTACACTTCCATATGTGTAATTCAAAATGATCTTACAGAAATCCCTCTTGAAACCTACAAGTATATATAGTACATGACACTACTACACAAAAGCTAATCATACAAATCACTTGCAACAAAGATCTTTAGATGTCAAGCTCAAACAAAAACCAGAATCCTGTGAAACCAAAATTTCCAAACAAAAAGTGCAGAAAAACATTTGGGCTCTCCGGTTCTCATTTCAACTGCTATAAAGATATTGTACCACTTCTTGCTGCAATAGTGATCTAAGTTTAGCCTCCACGCAACTAAAGAAATTAAATCATGCAAAACAAGAAAACTGCTTAAAATACCAGTAGCCCATGTTCTCATATTCTTAAATTCATTCCATTATTGTACCATTTATTCTCATATTTATTAAATCCCGGTACCTCCCTCAACAATTAATAAGAGAAATTTAAATTTGTTTTACATATATGTCTACAAATTTACTACCAGATTAAGTGAAAGGTCTACAAATTTACATACTCCCTCCGTCCCTCTCATTTCTTTATAGTTTATTTAAACTGCTTGCCACACATTTTAAGGCTCTTATAAAGTATAGCTCTACAACTTATTTTTAAATTATTTTTTTCTAAATAAAAATTTAAATATTATATTTTTATTCAGATGAAGAAAAAATTTAAAATAATTTATCGAAGTATATATTAAAGGAGCCTTAAAATGCGTGTTGAGCCTCCGTCCCCCAATGTAAAGAATTGAGGGGGACGGAGGTAGTATATGTCTTGTTTATGTAAACGCTTAATGGCTATCACTTTCTGGAAGTTAATAGTATTATTTTTAATGAAATCTTTGACCTTATTACAGTGAATGACCATTTTCGAACCAGACTTGAAGTTTAAGTTTTCAAATTTGGGACTTTCGTGTTCAAACAGAGTTTCCCACTAGGCCACTACTAATACAACAAGCTCATACAGTACAAGTAGCATAGTGTTGTTAGGAGAATTTCGTACAACAGTGTGTTGGAGGTTTATGGAAAGTTGTGGCTGGACTTGTATGATGACTCCTCAGAAATTGAATAGAGAATGGGTTTTTTCTCTTGCTCTTGCCGAGTGTCAATTGTGTATCATACAACGTGCCTACGCACCCCTTTATATAGGGATCAAGCCTCATGTAGTTCTTGGAAAACAAGTCATTGGACAAGCCCATTCAGTCCAAGCCCATAGAATAGTCAAGATTTATGTTCCCATAAACAGCTCAAGGATTATCAATCCACCTCAAGTTCCCATAAATAGTCCAAGGATTATCAATCCACCTCAAGTTCCCATAAATAGTCCAAGGATTATCAATCCACTTCATGTTTCCATAAATAGTCCGGTCGTCACACGTTTTCCTACAATCTCGCGGCATCTCCGCATTTCTTCCCGTGATTGTAGGTCTGTCCCGTGTCAACCAAGCTTTACTCACTTCGTGAACAGGAATTCCCATATTTTGGGCTTCACCCACGATGCGAGCTGGCCAGGCTCGCATCGCACAAAACATATGAAAATTACCCTTTCGTAGTTCAAGTGGTGTGAGCTCACCTATGTTCAATCATTCTTATTTCTGATAAGTAGCACGAGCCCATTACTTCATAATGGTGAGAGCCCATAAGCTTAGGGCGAGGGTTCATAAATAAAGACGTGAGCCCATCAAGGTGAACTCATAAGAAAGAGAGCTCAATATTCATTTTAGCAAAGTGAGCCCAATTATGATAAGATCTGTGCGAGAACCCTTGATTAAGGTGAGAACTCATATGGATAGGTGTTCACCAAAAGTTAACGATGCGAGCCCACCATACTTAGAAGGTTTTTGGGCCCAACATAGCTTCATGGTGCGAGCCCTAATTCCAGTCCACACCAATCTTTCCAAAATATAATTCTTTTCCTAGGCCCAAATCACTTAGGGACCTGTCTAGGGCCCATTACCGAAAATCCAGTATAACAACTACCCCCCAAAATTCCTTAGTAATTTTAGATAAGGAATTTTCATTTGCTTCCAATACAACGATGTGAGCCCAATTCCTAGCTCGCATAGTATCCAGTTCGCTAACCACTGTTAGACGCGTGTTCACCCAATCACTTTGACAGCTGTTTATAAAAAGACGTGCCATCCATTCACGTTCGGACACGTGTCTCTTGTATTCTCTCTCCTATCCTCTATAAATACCTCAGAATTTTCTTTCATAGACTCATTCTATCAGAAACAGTAAGGAAACTCTGCCCAATTTTACTCAAGGATCAAACACGGCGAGAATTATTATAACTTCCTTGTTAGTTCAGAATTCAATGATCGTCAGGAGCTAGACTCAACTGATCAGGATTGCTGACATCATCAAGATTGCATGGTCGTCAGGATCAAGATACATATCAGGACTGGGATCGGGATTGATCATCAGGACTGGAAGCTGATCAGGATTCCTACTTCGAGTTATATTTGGAGTCTAGTTAAACATTGAAGTTTATACTGTCGGTTCCTGGTTTGTAGAATGTAGCTATCAATTATGGATAGGTTTCAATCTTTGTAATTGATTAGGACTTATCATTGATAGAGAAGCTGTGTAGTATATAAACACAGTTTTGGTTTCGATTTATGTACGTGAACATAATCGAATATTTGTGAATCAAGATAGAAGCTCTCAAGAACATAGAATTTCTTGAGAGAGTTTTTGTAAGCTAGCAGCTCTCAAGAACATCGGAATTTCTTGAGAGAGTTTGTAACAGTTTTATATCAGATTTAATAAATCTGTTATCTTTCTTTCATATTTGTGATATATACATTAAGAAGTCGATTATCTTATACTATTGTATTCAACCCCCCTTCTACAATAGATTATTACTGGGCAACAATTGGTATCAAAGCAAACTGATTTAATTCTGAATCAGATACGATCTAAAGATGTCGACAACCAAGTATGAAAGCATGATGATTCCCATCTTGAAGAAATCAGAATATCCAACATGGAGGGTAAAGATGCTGATGTACCTGGAGGCTATGGATCCTGACTATTTGGACAGGATTCGTGATGGACCATATATTCCTACAAGGATTGTAGAACGAACAGATACAGTACCTGAACATTATGTGGTCAAGGCTAAAAGTGAATGGACTCCAGAAGAAAAAGCTCATGTACTCAGGGAACCAAAGATAAAGAATATCTTGCACAGTAGTCTTGATGCTGTCATGTCAAATAGAGTGATTGCATGCAAGTCTTCAAAAGAAATCTGGGATACTTTGGAAACTCAGTGCCAGGGATCTGCATCTGTCAAGAAAAACAGAAGGGCTCTTTTGATTCAAGAATATGAACAATTTGATGCAAGACCTGATGAGAGCCTAACTGATCTATATGATAGATTTCTGATACTATTGAAGAGTTTATCTTTAGTTGACAAGGAATATGAAACTGAAGATTCAAACACCAAGTTTCTAAGAGCTTTACCTGAAGAATGGGACACTCAGACCTCGATCATTAGACATCAGTATGATCTTAACACTGTGTCTCTTGATGAAGTCTATGGGATGCTAAGAACTCATGATCTTGAAGTCCAACAGAGAAAGAACAAGAAAAGCAGCAAGGAAAAATCAATTGATTTGAAAGCAGAGGCTAAATCAAAAGGAAAATCTATGAAGGTCTCTAGAAGTAAAACAAGAATAGTTGAGTCAGATCCTGATGACTCTTCATCAGATACTGATGGCAATCCTGATGCCAATACTGATGATGATTCTTCTGACTCAGACATGGAAGAGATGGTTGCTATGATTGTCAGAAACTTCAGAAGGATGAAGTTCAGGAAGAATAGAAGACAAGGCAACTTTCAGAAAAAGGCTTTCAACTCAAACAAAGATAAGTATATCAAAAAGGATAGCAAGGGTAGCAAATTTGACAAGTCAAAGGTTAGATGCTATAAGTGCAATGGTATGGGTCACTTTGCTTCTGAGTGCAAGAAGACAAAGGCACTTATCACATCAAGCAAGGATTGGATGGACTCTTCCTCAGAATATGATACTGAGGTGGTCAACTATGCTCTAATGGCCAACGCTGATGTAATTTCTGCTCCTGATGATAAGGTATCAAATACTATCTTTGATTTTGATACTAATAGTGCTTCTGAGTTAAGACGTTTTCTAAAGTCTTTACATATTAGCTTTAGAAGTCAAACTACTGAAAATACTAGGATCTTATCTGAGATGTCTGAACTTAGAAAAAGGAATGATATATTAGAAGCTGAATTTTCTCGTATGCAAGAAGTACAAAAAGAATGTGATAATGCGAATCACATGTATTTAGAGATGAAATCCAAATGTACTGCTCTTGAAAAGGAACTTGAAAATGCTAATGAGAAAATCAGAACCTGGACAGACTCTGGTAGGAAATTTCATGAGATTAATACCTCTAAGAATTGGAAAGAGTGTCTAGGATATAAGTCAGATGAGGATAAGAAATTGAAAGAGAAAATTGTCATTGATGAGACAGTCAGTCCAAAGACCTATAGACATGTTACAGATACAACCAAATCTATGATTACTCCTGTTAATTTTGTTTTTGGTAAGGATTCCAATTCTACTTTTGAAAAGGGATCTACTTCTACTCAAGGAATTAAAATTATAAAGTCTAAACCTGTCATGAATAAAGTCACTAAGAATGTAGGTCTATTGTCTCAGAAACAGCTTAAGGATAAAATCTGTGAGGTGACAAATAAGAAAAAGGAAGCTACTGTTAAGAGAAACAGGAATGGTAAAGTTGGGATCAATAAAGAGAATGGTTACAAATATATCCCAAATGCACCTAGAAAGTGTTGTTTTAACTGTGGTAACTCTAATCATCTTGATATTGATTGTAAGAAGAGTAAGAAGAAGATTGCTGATATTTCTAAGTCTGATGTTAGGAATAGATCAGTATTTTATAAACCACAGAAGTCCTGTTTTCATTGTGGTAGTATATGGCATTCTATTTATACTTGTAAAGATTATCATGAGTTGTACTATAACTTTTATGATCCATTGCCTAAAGTTGATAAAAATAGTGCAAACTCTGGTAGCATTAAGAATGTCAAGTTGGAACATGCTTTTGTTAATACTGATACTGACAAAGCAAATCCTGATGGAGTAAATCCTGTCAGGACTGCTAAGGTCAGAAAGTCTTCTGCTGTGAAAGTTAATAAATTGCATGGAAAAGGAACCCAACAAGTATGGGTTCCTAAATGTTCTAACTAGTGTGTTTCTATTCTGATTGCAGGGTAAAAAGAAAAATGTGTTAGTCATGGATAGTGGATGTTCTGTGCACATGACTGGAAACAAAGCCCTGTTATCAGAATATGAGGAAAAAGCTGGCCCAACTGTGTCTTATGGAGATGGCAACATTGGACAAACTTTGGGATATGGCAATATAATCATTGGAAATGTCATCATTGAAAAAGTAGCTCTAGTGAAAGGACTGAAACACAACTTGTTGAGTATTAGTCAAATCACTGACAGAGGTTATCATGTCAACTTCTATTCCACTCATTGTGAAGTAGTCAGTAAAACAACAAGCAAGATAGCACTGACTGGCTACAGGCATGGTAACATATATGAAGCCAACATTCAATCAAATACTGATGACTCCCCTACCTGTCTGATTAGTAAAGCTTCAGTAGATGAAAGTTGGAATTGGCACAAGAAGCTTTCTCATCTCAACTTCAGCAATATCAATGAGTTGGTTAAGAAAGATTTAGTGAGAGGATTACCAAAAGTGTTATATACTCCTGATGGACTCTGTGATGCATGTGAGAAAGCAAAACAAAGAAGGACATCATTCCAGAGTAAATCAGAATCCTCTATTGAAGAACCATATCACATGCTACATCTTGATCTATTTGGTCCAGTCAACATCATGTCCATCAGTAAGAAAAGGTACACTCTTGTAATTGTTGATGAATATTCTAGATTCACCTGGGGTGTACTTTCTGCACAGAAAAGATGAGACTCCTGAAGTTCTGTTGGATCATGTGAGAATGATTGAGACAACCACAAAGTACAAAGTCAAGATACTGAGAAGTGATAATGGTACTGAATTTAAGAATTCAAAGATGGAAGAGTTCTACAAGTACAAAGGAATCATTCAACAATTCTCTGCTCCTGGCACACCTCAGCAAAATGGAGTAGTTGAAAGGAAAAATAGAACTCTTATTGAAGTTGGCAGAACTATGTTGGAAGAAGCAAAATTACCTACATATTTCTGGGCAGAAGCAGTCAACATAACATGCTACACTCAAAATCTCACATTAATAAACAGGCATGGTGTTACTCCTTATCAGTCACTCAAGGAGAAGAAACCAAGTCTGAAGCATCTGCATGTGTTTGGCTGTAAATGTTTTGTTCTCAGAACTCATCCTGAACAACTAGGGAAATTTGAAACAAAGGCTAATAAAAGAATTTTCATAGGCTATCCTGCATCAAGAGCCTTCAGAGTTTTTAATTTGAGGACAAGGACTGTCATGGAGTCAATAAATGTATCTTTTGATGACAAGAAGATAGCTGGAATCAATGAAGACTCTCATGATAGATTGATTTTTGAAAATGAAGCTACCAAGGAACCTGAAGAAAGTGAATCAGATCCTGTCAATACATCAGATCCTGATGGGTCACCAAATCTTGATGACACACCAGATGCTGATGGTGCAAATACTGATGATGCAATCAATAGTGATACTTCTAGTAGTGCTAATGTTGAGGGGGAGCAACAGCATTCTACTACAAGTTCAGAGTCAACTCAATCATCAGGACAGAATTCTTCAGCTACTGATTCAAGTGATGATCCTGATAACTTATCAGGAGGACATAGCAAAAATTCAGGGGGAGCTTCAAGACAAACAAGTTCTTCAAATCAAGATAACACCAATCCAGGGAGAGCATCTACGTCAAGAAACAATTTAACACCAGCAAGGAAATGGACTACAAGTCATACTCCTGATTTGATCATTGGGGATCCTGATGCAGGTGTTCAAACAAGAAGTGCAACTCAAAATGAATGTCTATACAATAACTTTCTATCCAAGGAGGAGCCAAAGAAAGTTGAAGATGCACTTAAAGATGCTGATTGGGTTACTGCAATGCAAGAGGAACTGAATGAATTTGAAAGAAATGAAGTCTGGAAACTAGTACCAAGACCAAAGAATAGATCAATTGTTGGTACAAAGTGGATTTTCAAGAACAAGACTGATTCTGATGGAGTAATAATCAGAAACAAAGCAAGACTAGTTGCAAAGGGGTATTCTCAACAAGAGGGAATTGATTATGATGAAACTTTTGCTCCTGTTGCAAGACTAGAAGCCATCAGGATATTTCTTGCTTATGCAGCACATAAGAAATTCAAGGTTTTCCAGATGGATGTTAAAAGTGCTTTCTTAAATGGAGAACTGGAGGAAGAAGTCTATGTTGAGCAACCTCCTGGTTTCATTGATCCTAAATATCCAGATCATGTCTACAGATTGGATAAGGCACTTTATGGACTAAAGCAAGCTCTAAGAGCATGGTATGAAACTTTAGCTCTATTCTTACGGGAAAGTGGATTCAAAAGAGGTGCTATTGATAAAACTCTATTTTATTTGAATCATGGTAAGGACTTGTTGTTAGTTCAGATTTATGTTGATGATATCATTTTTGGGTCAACAAACAATAAGCTTTGTGAAAAGTTTTCCAAGCTTATGCAGTCAAGATATCAAATGAGCATGATGGGAGAAATGAGTTACTTTCTTGGTCTTCAAGTTAAACAGACTGATGAAGGGATTTTTATCAATCAGTCTAAATATACAAGGAATTTATTGACAAGGTTTAACATGCAAGATAGTGCTCCTGCTACAACTCTCATAGCTACAGCTACCAAACTTGATCCTGATCAAGGTGCTGAGGTAGATGTAACTCACTACAGAGGAATGATTGGCTCTTTATTGTATCTCACTGCAAGTCGACCAGATATCATGTTTGCAACCTGTCTGTGTGCAAGATTTCAAGCAAAACCTAGAGAATCCCATCTGATTGCAGTCAAAAGAATTTTCAGATATCTCAAAGGCACTTCTTCACTTGGTCTTTGGTATGCAAGGGAATCAGATTTTGGGTTGTGTGGTTATTCAGATGCTGATTTTGCAGGATGCAAAATAGACAGGAAAAGTACTTCAGGAAGCTGTCGGTTTTTGGGTGGAAGACTAGTTTCATGGTTCAGTAAAAAGCAAAAATCCATTTCCACTTCAACTGCAGAAGCTGAGTACATTGCTGCAGGAAGTTGTTGTGCTCAGATAATGTGGATGAGAAATCAGTTGTTAGATTATGGTCTGTCATACTCAAAAATCCCTATTTATTGTGATAACCAAATTGCTATTGCAATGACAGGAAATCCAGTTCAACATTCTCTTACTAAACACATCAGTATTCGATATCACTTCATAAGAGAACAAGTTCTGGAAGGAACAATTGAACTTCACTTTGTTCCTAATGATCAACAACTAGCTAATATATTCACCAAGCCACTACCTGAAGCTACTTTCAATAAATTGGTGAATGAACTTGGAATGATGAACTTTGAGAATTTCTGAGGAAAGCTACAGAGAGGAAATCCTGATAACTGTCAAATCCTGATGGTTATTCAGAAAGGTATGTTTTCTTTGATCAAATCCTGATAGGATGCTATCCTGAAAGGAAGTCAACTGGTCAATCCTGATGTTCAGGTCAGTATTTCATTGCTTAATTTGTGCCTAATTTTTCTTCAGTATCTGCTGATGGACGGTTGAGTTTTAGTAGGACAACTGTATGCGCGCGTGTGTTGCACTGTTATAGATATACATATTCATACACATAAATAGCGGTGCAGTTTCATTTAAATTACACACGTAATCTGTCCACTAATTATTTGTGCACAAATCATATTTTGCAACCTATTATTGAGAGTAAAGTTTTGTTCTAACAAAATACTTTTACTCATTCTACATCATTAATTACTCTCTCATCGTCAGTTTTTCGATTTTCTATCTCTCTCTGTGCTTACGAACCCTAACTATTTTCAAACATCAATTCTCAAGATTTTTAAGAATTTCAATGGCATCTTCATCATTCATGAACAAACAAACAGTGATTAGTGGTGTTACTATTCCTGCTAATGTTTCGGACTCTACTCTTTTTGAGTTTGTTACAAAGTTGGGCTACAATGGTGAAGTAAAGAGATATGGCAATCTCTTTAGGACAAAGCTTAAGAAGGAATGGAATTTCTTCTTTGATACGATCAACCGCTGTTTCCTGAACAAGACATCAAATTTTGATGCTCTTCCATCAGGATCTCTTAAAATTGGGTACTCTCTTATCCACTCTACAGTGTTTGATTATGGGTCGTTTATCTTAAAAGCTTTAAGTGACAGGAAATCAGATAAGTTAGGTTCTGTCTGTTTTCTTAGATTTTTACAGTTGATATTTAATCACTTGTGTCCTAATGTTGTTTTTGAGAATGATGTAGTTCTACCTATCTGTAGAATTACTGAGAATAATATTAAGTCCTTAGTCAATAGTGATAAGGCAAATGGTTTCATAGGAAATGCTTTTATTCCTGATGAGGTTAGGTTTTTCTTACATAGGAAAATGCCTACTCGTTATGGTTTAATTTCTAATGCTATGGGGCAAGGCCAATCACACCTTGTTCCTAACCCAAGCATTCATCCTAAATAGTCTAAACAGTCAACTGCCACCTCTATTGTCTCTCAAAAGACTTTAGTTGTAAAAGCAAAGAAGTTAGCTAGAACTGATGTGTCAGGAAGGCAATCAGGTTCAAAGGATTTTTCTTCTACACCACTCACTAAAAGGAAGTTACAAGAGGGTGTACAAGGGGTCCTGGTGAAGAAAGCTGCAAAGGGAGGTGAGGCTGTTTCTGTTAAAAGAAAGTTAGTACTCAGGGATGAGACTGATTCAGAGGATGACTTACCTATATCCTCTGTAATGAATGTGAATAAGGAAGTTGCTGATACTGCTACTGCAGCTGTGGTTCCATTGTCTACACCACAGAAGAAAAGGAAATTATCAAAAAGCAGGTATCATATTCCTTTAGAAAAGAAGCAGGATACTGATGTACATGACACTTCTATTCTAAATGAGCAATCAGTTTCTACTGCTCAAGCAAATCCTGTTGTTAGTATTCCTGATGCTGCACCAAGTCAAGTGGTTAATATTTCAGACTCTCCAGCACAGGACTCTCCAACAAAAAGACATGTTGATATTTCATGGGAGAAGTATGGTGCTGCTGCTTCCAATCTTGGGATAAAACATCCAATGGAAAAGCTAAGGAAGGCAGAAGAGTTAGTCTATCAGAGACAGAAGAAACTGAAAGGATCAAGCCCACAAGAACCTGAACCTCAAAGTGGTTCAGCAGCTCTTTCTGATGATCCATCCACACAAGAACCACTCAATCAAAGTTTGAGTGAAGGCTTAGCTAGTGGAATGGTCCCACAAGAACCATTTTCTCAAAGGGAGAATGCAGACATCAACATTCCAGCTACATAAGAACCATCTTCTCAAAGTGAAGATGCAGGCCAAGCTACAGTTTCTGAGAAATTTCCTGACAATGCTCAAGGGATTTCTGGTGCAGATGAAGTTCAAAGATTGGTCGAGGACACTGTCAATGAGGGAAGCACACAAGAACCTTTGACTCAAAGTGTTGAAGAAGCTTCTGAACCTCAAGCTCCACAAGAACCATTGGTAGCAAATACTAATGCAAGCATATCAAATCCTGACGGTGTTCATCCTGACGCTAGTGGTGCTCCTGATGTTGAACCTATCCTGATACAGCCACTTCGTTCAAGACCAATGGATCATCCTATCACAGATTCACAGGATAAAATGAAAGGTATAGCTATTCCTAATCCTGATGATACTCATAGTACTGATGATGATGACTCTGATGATAGTGATGATGATGAGAATCGAAAAGAGAAGGAACAACTTGCTACAACACTCAAAATTAGTCTTGGAACTAATTTTGGTTCATCAAGTACATTTATGGCTGGCAAAGCTTCCACTGGGAAAGATCAGAGACAAGATTTTTCTATTCCTTCCTTTAATCCTGCTGAGGCACTTAGACAGAATGAATGGAACAATTCATGGCACAGATCTACTGAATCTGTAAGTTATTCTTCTGCTTTGGAACATGCCTATGATGAAGTGAAATCTATAGAGAATCAAGACTTGAAGAATCATTTGAAGGCTACAACTCTGTTATCCAAAAGCCTAAAAAGTGAGATTGATTCTATCAAGAACTCAACTGAGTTGGTGAGGAATGATATTTCTCAAAGTTTTACAAAGGTGCCTACTGCTTTTCAGCTAAGGGTAGTAGAATCCCAAGTGAAATCTGTTATTTCTGAACAAACCTCTATCAACAGAAGGATTGATTCTCTGGATACTAAGGTAACTGACATTCAAGCCTCTCTTTCCTTAATTTTGAATTTATTGTCAAATCCTGATGTCAAAAAGGGGGAGAAGGTTAGTCAGACAAAATGCACACCTGATCTAGTATTAAGGAATAATGATGATGATACTGGAGATGATGGTTGTGACAAAGTGATACAAGGAGAAACCTCTGATGCTGCTGTTATGAAGTCTACAATTCAAACTTCACAAAGTCAAACAACGCAGTCAACTCATGTTTCTGATTCTGGAGTTAAGACAGTAAGAACGTTGGTGCAATCTCAGATCCTGACGGAAGAACAAATCCTGACACCTGGTCATGGACATACTCTTGCTACAATTCCTGAAGGTGATGAAGATATTTTTATTGATAATCCTGAAGATGCATCAAATTTATTCTAGAAGTTTTCTACAAAAGATGGCAGAATTGTTACTCTATATCACAATGATAAAAGAGTTCAACAATTATTTGCAAGAAAAGCACTCTCTACAGCAAGTGAAGAATATCCTGATCTCTCACATGAAGAATTCTTAAGACAACAGAGAGAAATGATGGAAAGCTTTAATAACCCTGTTTCTGCTAGAGGTAGAGGAAGCAGAGGTAGGAGAGGAGCTAGAAGAAGTAGAAGAGGTTCTTCAACTCAAACAATAACTCGACAGACAAGGTCTAGAGGGTTAAGAATTGAAGAAATTCCTGAACCTATTCAAACTCTAGTAGTTCCTGACAGATCTACTTTTGGTGATGATGGAAATATTGAAGCAGAACCTGAATTGAGAAGAAAATCAAGAAAATCAACTCTCTGCAATACAAATCAAATTTAAGAATCTAATCCTGATGTTGTTCCTGATAATATTCAAGATCCTGATGATTATGAAATTATGCAAGAGATTGATTTGATAATTTTATCTACTGTGGTTGATTTTCACAACAAGGAAGTAGATGAAGAAGAAGAAGCCAGAAGAAGTGAAATTACAAGATCAACAAATAGATATTTCAATATCTATGTACAAAGGCTTAAACTCTCAAACAGAAGAGTGTGGAGGAACCCAAGCAGACAAGAATCTTCACTGGAAAGAAGCTATGCCTTTGAAAAGGAAAAGGATAAGAAGTGGAAACATATTAGTACACTGAGGTGTGATACACTTATCAATTTTCAGTCTGGAGGAATTATTACAAGCGCTTCAAGTGTTGTTGATTTATTTGAGATGGTTAGATCAAAAGCACTCTGGTTAAAGATATTTTCAAATCTGAAGCAATTGACAAGTAATTCAAGAGGAGGTATTGGACACAGGGATGCTGAATATCTAAATATGTCATATGTTGATCCTTACTCCTTAACTGAAATTGGAGGTTCTTTAACTTCTGAAAACCTGAACAATTTACTAGCTGTTGATATAGTTATAAATTGTCATGATGGTTTTGACAAGAAAGAAAAGCTTCTGTACTTCATGAAAGATGGTAGTGTGAAGATTTTATCTATTCAAGATCTCCTGATGAAAACTACACAGGAACTGAAATATGTTCATTATCTTTTGAGATCGAAGAATCAAATGTGCAAGGAATGGAGTGACATGATTTTGTCAACAATAAGAAGAAGACTGGATGGAAACAGTAATTTCAATGGTAATTATACTCCCATGTACTTAAATCAAAGAGGTCAGGATGTGGAAATGCAAAGGGGTACTGCTGTTAAAGAAGTAACTTTTGGCATGACTCAACTTACTCTCAATCCTGATGGGAAGGAAATTGCTTATCTTTTGCTTGAAGAGCATAGTCTTCAGAAAAGCTCCATATTGAATCTCAGAGCAGCTATCTACCAGATTAATGAGGAAGATGAAGAACTCAGAAATCTTAAGGAAAGACTGATTCAAATTCTTCAAGAAAAAGAAGAAAATTTGTTATCCAACTTCTTGAAGATGAATCTGTTCTATCAAAGAATTTAAACAGATAAGTTGTTGCTGCAGATACTGTACATTTTGTATATATGTTTTTGACATCATTGAATCTTAGGAATCTATACTTTATTTCACAAAGTATGAGATTGGGGGAGATTGTTAGTTCAGAATTCAATGATCGTCAGGAGCTAGACTCAACTGATCAGGATTGCTGACATCATCAGGATTGCATGGTCGTCAGGATCAAGATACATATCAGGACTGGGATCAGGATTGATCATCAGGACTGGAAGCTGATCAGGATTCCTACTTCGAGTTATATTTGGAGTCTAGTTAAACATGGAAGTTTATACTGTCGGTTCCTGGTTTGTAGAATGTAGCTATCAATTATGGATAGGTTTCAATCTTTGTAATTGATTAGGACTTATCATTGATAGAGAAGCTGTGTAGTATATAAACACAGTTTTGGTTTCGATTTATGTACGTGAACATAATCGAATATTTGTGAATCAAGATAGAAGCTCTCAAGAACATAGAATTTCTTGAGAGAGTTTTTGTAAGCTAGCAGCTCTCAAGAACATCAGAATTTCTTGAGAGAGTTTGTAACAGTTTTATATCAGATTTAATAAAGCTGTTATCTTTCTTTCATATTTGTGATATATACATTAAGAAGTCGATTATCTTATACTATTGTATTCAACCCCCCTTCTACAATAGATTATTACTGGGCAACATTCTCGGCGTTCGTCCGCATCCTCATCAAGTTCTTCAAGTTCATCCTCTATTCCTTCCCAAAGTAAGCTTTTCAATCTTACAAACTTTCTTTCATATGTATTTTTTATGTTTATATAACACATGTTTGTTCGAACCTATAGAGTTGCGAACTGAGTTCCCTCATCGAGGTGAACTCACAGTACGGTTCGAGTTGAGCCTTGGTTTAATGCGAGAACAAGACCTGTGTTCGCATCGAACATAGTGGCCTTAATTGTCCGTGCGAGGCGAGGACACTTAGGATTCTTCACTCTTTTTTCTTTATTTTTAGGGGCACACACTAATTTTCACCATCTTTTTCAGATGTCGAGTGCGACCCCCTCTCCCTCTGCCGGTTTGCTCAATAACACCCCGAGCCCGACTCGTTCTTCTGCCACTCCATCTCCCTTGAATCAGTATCCTCCTGAGCTTAGGGGTTCCAAGGAGTTCGAGCGTGAGTTGACGTCCATTTCGGGTCGCTTAAGCCAGCCTATCTCTCCCAACTCAGCTATTACCCCAGAAGGAGCGGTAAACATCGCAAGAGTAGAGAGTGCTATGCGAGCCAGTGGTTCTAGTTCGTTGGGACTTCAGCTCGATCCCAACTCCACACCAGAAGACTATAATAGGGAGAAAAATCTTTACTCATGGAGAAACAAGAAAACAGGACCAAGTGTCCCTAGTTCGTTTGATCTTGATGACCTTTTTAGTCGTCCATTACCACCTATGAGTGAAGAGGAGGCTAATGCTCGCATAAATCAATTGCTTCAAGAAAGAAAGGCAAAGCTTCGCCTCGGCCAAGATTCTGCTCATGTTCCTATCGAAATTTCAGAATCATCCACAGATAATTCTCTAGGGAGTGCTTTTTATGCCAAACGTAAAGGAAAGGTTGTGGCTCGCATCGCATCTCCTCAAGATGAGTTCGACCAAGATGATGAAGATGGGGATACCAGTTCACATTGGTCCTATGACAGCCCTGCTAGCGAAGAGATAGCAGATGTATCTAAAGAGGTGGACTTCTGTAATTATGCCTACGTCCCCGAACCGTCTCCTGTTCCATACGAACCTGTCAAACAGCCCGAGCTCGAAGGGGTGGTTTTTCTTAAGAAACGAATAATTCCTAATGGCGATGAGAGCTCGTCTGCTTTTCACGAGGACGGAAAGATTTTAGCCTGTCGTGATATGTCCACCTCGATGACTGAGGATTCTTTGCGCGACCTCGTGGAGCAGTTTAGGCCAGAGGGTCGTATAATCCTCCACGCACCGCATATGAGGTGCTATCAGTTTAATCATCCAGAAAATGGAGGACGGGCGTCTCACATGGTTCTTTCAACTTTTCTATTAAAGCTGGGAATTTCTGCACCCCTTCATCCTTTTATTCAAGAAATTTTGGAGTACTATGGGCTCGCGCCATTGCAAATCAATCCCAACGGTTACAGGTCTGCCATCACTTTGTATATTCTTTACAAAAAACAAGGCTATCCTACTCTCACCACCAGGCAACTTGGGTATTTTTTGAATTTGAAGCATTCGGCTGAATTTGGCTATTTTTATTTATCTGTCTGGCCTTATTACAATAAGAAGAAATTAATCTACGGGGGTCCAAGCAACTCAGGAAAATGGAAGGACCCCTTCTTTTATGTTCATAAAGTTCCCCGAGTTCAAACTCATTTTTACTATGATCCTGGTAAGTATTTCATTTAGGCTCGCATCGTTTCTTTGTCACCTCGCATTGTTTCTTTGTCACCTCGCATCATTTCTTTGTCCTCGCATCGTGCTTACAGTTTATTTCTATTCGCAGAACCCCCCGTGAGAACGTCTTTGCAAGGCCAAGAAAAGCTAAACGCTGATAATCTCTTAAAGATTCCCGTCTCAGAACGGAATATCAGAAAATTGATTACCACTGCCAATCTCGTTGAATATGGCTTCTTAAAAGAAGGGACTAGCTTGACCCCTAGCAAGAAGTCTAAGAGAAAAAGAAAAGGTAAGTTTTATTTGATGCGAACCCTCAGCTCGCGTCGTTACTTTACTTTGGCACCTTTATTCTTGTATTTTATTTAGCATGTGTATTGACTAACCCTTTTGTCTTCGTTTTATTTCAGAAATGGCGATCTCTCCTCCTCCCTTTCTAGACGAGCAAGAGGTGCATGCTCGCACCGTCCCTTCTGCCAGCCAAACCGGCTCGCAAGCAGGGGGCTCGAATAGAGCTATTCGTACAAAAGATATCCCTCCCCAAACAACTCTCACAGAATATTTGGCTACTGGGGGGGTCCTCTCCTCTTAAAAGGAAGACCAAGCAGTTCAAGGACAACGCTCCTGAACCTGATATTGCGAAGCGGGCTCGCAAGGATTTGCCCCCAAATCCTCAAGGAAATGTGGTGGCCAGTACTCTAGTTCGTCTCGGAGCCCCACATATTTCCGAGAGTGATTTAAGGGCATGGACCTCGGGCTCGTTCGAGGCGAACAACGATGCCCTCACCAAGGCCACATCTGAGGTGTTCATAAGGCAGATTAGCAGAAGCAGGGAGCTTCGCTCTATGGGTCAGGCTTCTGCCCGTCTGGATAAGGACAACAGAATTTTGAAGGGCAAGCTAGACGAAGCGAGGAGGGCAAATGTGGCCTTGGTTGAAGAATCCAAGCAGAGCATTCTTGATGCGACCACCAGTCTCGAGAAGGATCTTCGCGAGTCCAGAGCACTTGTGGAAAAAATGAAAAAGGAACATTCAAATGCCCTGACTGATGCCACCTCTGAGATCAACTCTCTGAAAACCCAAATTGCCGAGGCCGAAGCTAAGATGGCGGCTCAAGATGCTGAGTTCGAGGCCAAATTTTCAGCATTGGAAGCGAGTCGGGCTGAAGAGGTCAGGGACGCAAAGGCCCTGGGATCCAAGAACTTTATGAAGGGCTTCATGGCGAAGGTCCCTGAGTTCGATTGGAGCCCTCTGGGTACTGCTACTGTCAATTATGCCAAGAAGCTTCGCAAGGAGATGGAGGAGGAGGCTACAGAAAGGGCTCGCATCGCAGATGAGGCCCAGCTCGTCCCAGAACCTCAGCTCGCTCCTGAAGTTCATGAAGAGACTCCTCAGGCTTGACTTTATTTTGCTACTTTCTTTGGGGATGCGGGCACCCCATTTTGCCTCGCAAGTTGTAAACATTTGCTAACCTTGGTCCAGTAACATTTAAACTTTTATTAAGTACTTTGTCTTTGCATTTCTTTACATAGTAATTTTTTGTTCAACTCCCCCCAGGTTCACCTCGCACGGGACTAATTCACCTATTCACGCGAGGTCCCACCTCGCATCGTATTTAGTCTCACTTCGCACAAAGTTCCACCTCGCACAAGTTCCACATCGCACAAAGTTTTAAGCTTAAAATATTTTGTTTTATTTCCCAACTTTTCTGAGCTCGTTTCTAAAGAGGGCTCGCCTCGCACAAGCTCTCTTTTCATAATTGATGGGCCGAGGCCCAATCCAATGTTCTTCTGAAAACATAAATGATAATAAAAAGAAACTAAAATTTACTTGATGTGAAAACACACAATCAACTTCAATTTTATTTAGATAATAAAACTTCCACCTTCTTAGATAATAACAGACTTAGACTTATTACATCGTATGTCACAGGGAGGTGTCTATATGACGCTACCCCCCGAGACTTAGGATAAATATCAATCCATGCTAAGTCTTAAATAGATAGAAACTACTGATAATATCTCCTCAAGTGCTCAGCATTCCAAGCCCTTGGTATGAGCTTTCTGAAAGGCATATGCTATAGCCTATTTGTAATTCGAGGATTCTACTCAACTTAAACCAGAATGTAATAAGTAAATATTAGATTAAAGGTCACAGGAATCTCAGAGAGTTTTATCTGTCAAGAGATTGAAGATTAAAGTCATCTACAGACTTGAAGTTATTCTACATTGAAAGAAGTTCAATTTATTGTTCAAGCCTCAGTGAAGTATTCAAGAAAGTGGATTTACTACAGTGACAGAGATTTCTAGTTGGTGACAGAAGAAGTACAGGATTCAGAGTTTAATCAGAGCTAAAGAAAAGAAGCCACAACTTTAAATGTTTTAAAGATGAAGAATTATCATTGAAGTCAGTTATTCATGAACCAGACAGTGCATCGAATGACGACATCAATCAGTGGAATTAAATCATCTATATTCAGTGGTTTTCAGAAGATAAAGGAATGCAATGATTTTAAGTTATCTTCTTTTAATTAATTAAATTATTAATCAATTTAATTAATAAATTAATTCTTTCAGAATTAATTTATTTATTAAATTAATTAATTTAGTTGTTTAAATTATTTATTAATTTAATTCTAGAAAAGAATTAATTTAATTAAGAATTTAAATTAACTAATTTGATTAAAGGAATTTAATTTAATACTCTGTATGACCTGACCTGAAGAAATACTCTGTATGACCTGACCTGAAGAAATACTCTGTATGACCTGACCTGAAGAAATACTCTGTATGACCTGACCTGAAGAAATACTCTGTATGACCTAATACTCTGTATGACCTCTGCTAGGTCATACCGAGCTCTGCTAGGTATGACCTCTGCTAGGTCATACCGAGCTCTGCTAGGTATGACCTCTGCCAGGTCATACCGAGAGTTGGTAGAAGTACCTCAGGTCATACCGTGTTTTATATAGGTCATACCGAGTTCTGTTGCTAGGTCATACAAGTGTATTATTGTTTTATTAAATCATTTTGATTTAATTAAGCAGGTCATACAAGGCAAAAGCATTTGTATTTACCCGAGGCTGTGCAGAATGAAAAACTAGACTTGCATTATCAAAGCACAGACATTTCTCTCAAGAACAAACGAAGAAGCCATTTGATATCATTTCTTCTCAAGCAATTAATTCTAGTTTGTATTGTTAAATCCAAACCACTAGAAGTTGATTACTTGTATTGCTTTGATTATCTAGCGGATTTTTATCCCTAGAATTTATCTCGAACTTGCTTTTAGCATTCGATCTTTTTATTACAAATATTAGAAAAGTTCATGTCGAATTTATTCTAAATTTGTATTAATTAGTTTGAGATAAATACTTTGTAATCCTTATTGTATTTGCAACACCCTTCAAGTTTAATATAGTTTATATTTAACTTGAATTTTGTTTCATTTATATTCCGCATTAATTTGTTCTAAATTGTTAAATTATTCAAGAACAAATTTCGATAAAACGGTATAGTTTGTATTCAACCCCCCTTCTACAAACTTATCAGGACCTGACAATTGGCATCAGAGCCTTTTGATTGATATACAAATCAAAGATCCAATTGTTTTGAGATTTTTCTTAAACTCTGAATTTTTATTTTTCCTAAAAATCTCAAAAGATGTCTACTACACAGAAAGTGGGTACAGTCAAAATCCCAATGTTCAGCAAGGAGCATTATCCAATGTGGAAGAAGAAAATGCTCCTATTTCTTAAGGTTGCAAATCCTAAATACATTGACGTGATGAAGAGTGGTCCCAAAATCCCTATGATTATTGAGGAAGATCTAAAAGTGGATAACATTGTTACTAGGGCTGCTAGGATGTACCCTAAGGATCCCAAGGATTTCACTCCTGGTGAAAAAGAGGATGTTACCTTGGATTCCAGTCTACAGCTGATCCTTATTGATTGTCTTGATCCTATCATGCATAATCATGTCCTAAACTGTGATACTGCCAAACACATTTGGGAAACCATAGAGATAATCAATGAGGGGACAGAGGAAGTTAGGGAGAATATGCTGGAAATTCTCACCTCACAATATGAGCATTTCAGATCAAACCCTGGTGAAGGTATCACTCAGGTTTTTGAGAGATACAACAAATTAATCAATGATCTGAATCTCAATGGGAAGCACTACACCAACAAGGAGATTAACAAGAAGTTCCTTCTTACACTTCCACCTCATTTGGAGCACAAAATATCTGCCATTAGAGAAGCAAGAGATATGAATGAGCTTGCTTTGGAAAGATTGTATGGTGTTCTGAAGACCTATGAGCTGGAGCAGATTCAACAAAGGGAGCTGTATGGAACAGGGAAGATTGTTGGTACCTCTACTGCATTGACTGCTGAAGTCCCACAGAAACTGGAAGTGAAGGCTGTTCAACCTTCCAGTTCTAACATGAATGTTATTGATGCTGAATATGGATTAACATCCATTGATCAATTTGGTGGTGACTTCTATTCTTTAGAAGAACTTGATCAGCTGGAGGATGGTGATTTGGCTTTGATAGTCAGGAAGTTTGGGAAGTTTAGATTCAAGAGGAATCCCAATCTTAAGTTCAGGCCCAGGTTTCAGAGAGGTGATTCCTCATCTTCAAGTGGCACAAGGGGTGGCTACAAAACTGGAACTGTGGAGAGGAGCTCAATCAGATGCTACAATTGCAATGAGTTGGGTCACTTTGCTACTGAATGTAAAAAGCCAAGGCAAGTGACAAGGAACTCATTTGATTCTAGCAAGAAGAATAAGATTGAGAAGGCTTATGTTGCTGAAGGGAAGAGCTGGGATGATACAGACAGTGAAGATGAAGAAGTTGGAAATCTTGCACTTGTGGCAAAAGGAGGCAAACTCTTTGATTCCATGTTATCTTCACCAGACATGTCTGAGGTAAAACTTACTGACGCTGAAATGATTTATCATCTTGGTGGCACCATAAGTTGTGCACGCACTGAAAATGATAGAATAAATCTTTTAAACACAAATCTTGAAAAGGAATTAAAAGAATTGAAACTTGTGCATGTTAATCAGGATGAACTTACTAATAAGGTAGCTTTTCTTGAGAATAGGGTTAAATGTTATATTCAACTGGAAACCATTCTCAAAGATCAGATTAGTGAGCTTAAGACCAAAGCTAATGCTTATTTCAGTTCTTGTAAGACTGCTAAAGAAATTCTCAATAAGCAAGCTGTTGGTAATCATGTAAGTATAGGGTATGATTATAATGAGGCTATTGGACTGCTTGGAATTAATTCTCCTTGTAGATACAAATCTGAAGGAAAGGTTGTTCCATATATACTTAAGGGTATTGAAACACCCTTCTGTAGGGAGTCTGAGGCAGAGCCTATGAATGAATACTCTATCATTATTGCTGAGGAGATTCATGAAGAAGATATTGCTTTGGAAGCTGAACAGTCCAAAAAGTGTATATCTGATATTCCAGTCAAAGTTGCTACAACTAAAAAGACTAAATCAGATATCCATAAGTTGGATCAAAACAACTATAGAACTAACATGCCTGCTGTTAATTCTTCTCATAAAGCATGTGGTGTGATTAATTGCATGTCTTGTGCTTTCAATGTTATGTATGCTTATTTTAATAGTAAGCATGTATCTAGTGATAAGACTGCTCCACGTCAACATGTTAATAATAAGAAGCATGTTAAAGCAAAGACTACTAGTCCTCCTCAGACTAGAGTGGATTCATTTATCCCTAAGCCTACTCAGAAATGTGTTAAGGCTGGCTATAAATGGAAACGCTCTTATGTGAAAGAGGTTGAAGTAGTTTCAGTTAAAAATGTTGTTTTGCCTGACAAAGGCCAGTTCTTTAAGTATGCCGGACCCAATCAATTTTGGGCTCCGAAGAAGGTCTAATCAATTTGATATTGCAGGGAGTTAAACAGGTAAACCGTGTTATATGGATTCTTGACAGTGGCTGTTCAAGGCATATGACCGGAGATAGAGCCCTGCTATCAGATTTGGTTGAGAAAGCTGGCCCAGTGCTTACCTTTGGAGATAACAGCAAGGGTATAACTGAGGATATGGCCTGTTTGAAATCAAGAAATGTTATCAGTCAATAAGAACATCAATGTTACATTTGATGACACCTAACTCCCTAATATCCAAACAGAAAATCCATCTGAGAAACTGAAGTTTGATGAAATGTCAGATTCAGAATCAGATGATAAGAATCCACCTGAGGTTGTTGCTGGTGATAACAATGATAATGGTGAGAGTGATGGTGGTGGAAACATTGGTTACAATGGAGATACCACTAACACTGGAAAAGGATCACCAAGACAATCTGCCAACAACTCAGGGGGAGGAAATGAAAGGTCAACTAGTCATTCACAACACCATAATGTAGAACAAGGCGAATCATCAATATCAAATCTTCCAAGATAAACAGTTTGGAAAAGAGCTCATCCTTTTGAGCTGATTATTGGTGATCCAGGTGTTGTAGTCAGAACTAGAAGTGCTACTCAAAATGAATATCATTATTCAGGGTTTCTTTCTGAAATGAAACCAAAGAAGATTGAGGAAGCACTAGGTGATCCTGATTGGGTGATTGCTATGCAAGATGAACTCAATCAAATTGAACAACAACAAGTTTGGAAGCTGGTACCTAGACCGAAGAACAAGAAAGTAGTTGGTACTTGGTGGGTATTCAGAAATAAATTAGATGAAGATGGCATAATCACAAGAGACCAAGCATAGTGACATCAGGTATCATTTTATCCGAGAGCATGTCATGAATGGTACTGTGGAGTTACTCTTTGTACCCACAGAGGAACAAACAAAAGATATTTTCACTAAATCTCTTGATGAATCCATGTTTACCAGATTGGTTGGTAAATTGGGTATGTTAAATAGTTTTAGTGATTAACTCTGTTTATTTTTTATGTTTGTTCTTAATTAAATTTACAAGTGTTCATTTGTTGTATATATTTTTAAATCACTTGTAAATTTATTTTATCATCTCAATTTTCTCTTATGCATGTTGATTATAGATTATTGCCATGTCTTGTCTAATTGTTAAGCTTCTTAGTTTGAGTAAGTTAAGATTAATTATTTTCTCTAAAAATATTTTTCTCAAATTTTACAAGTTAAAATTGTAGAGAAATCTATTTTTATTGAAAATCTTTTATTTTAAAATATTCGAATTTGCCTGTAAATAGTTTCCTGTAAATATTTTTTTTCTTATGTATATATTATTTTAGTTTGAATATATTATTTTATATTATTTTTATTATTATTATTTATTATCTTTTATTTTCTATTTGACTTAGATGTTTGTGTAAATATATTATATATATTATTTCTGATCTAGCTCTTGCTTTGCTGGAAATTCAGTGCCAAATCCAATTCAGGTATTACTTTCTATCTCTCAATCCACTTCTTTTACTGTTGCTGAACCCAAGTGGTTGTTAGGGCTGACCAAGGGATTGTAGATCCACAATCTTTATCCCAGGTCTTAGAGCCAAACAATGAGTCTACAACTTCATTACTTGAACTATCAGCCTAAACAGAAATCAATTGTAAACAAAGAAGTATTTTGATTGAAACAGTGAGTGATCCCACAGCTCTGCCTCCTCTAAAGAAATTCAATATATACTGAGGCATCTGTCAGCCCATCTGTATCCTCTCAATAGGATATGGACTTTGAAATGGCCAATGAACTGTATCTAGAGACATTCTCTCAACAGGATGAATCTATTGAAATTCGCCATAGGGCCATGGCACTTTGTACTGAGTCAAGCACACTCTCATTACTCACAATGGGAGAAAACAATTTCATTAGATGAAACTCAGGACACAGTGAAAGCAGAGCACCTGCAACTGGTTACAGTGCCTACCATTGTCACGGTAGAAGTGCCTTCATAGGCATCTGAGGGAAAATTTGATTCTTTGCCAATTTAAATAGAATCATTTTCTCCCCTCCCAGAGTGAACACCTCTGGCTCCCTAAGGGATTTTCCACTCACAGATTTATCTGGAGAAAGTGGAAGGCAACTTGGTCAGTCTATCACTGAAGCAATTCAGATTTCAAATCCAAGTGATTTGATAGACATGATTGAGGATCGGGATTTGCGAACTCCCATTGCACCACCACTGACCTCTCTTGAAGAGGCTAGGGTGAGTTTCAATGCAGGTACTGATCAAAAAGGAGCAAACAAACAGCTAATATTGAGTGATAAAAGTCAAACACTGAGTGAAACACATGCACGTGAGATGAGTGATACACTTACAAGAGAAATTCAAGTGAGTGCACACACAGACACATACACTGCAATGTAGTTAGCTCACATAGCTGATCTACAGGAACATCTATTCTAAACCCAGGCTGATAAAGAAATTTTGCAAGCACAAGTGGTTGAACGGTCTTCTTCTTCCACCTCTGTCAACAATCAGCTGGGACTGCTCAAGGAAATCGAGAAGACAAATTTACTTCCAAGATCAACTCCATCATCTATCTCAACTCCTACTGGCTTCAG
Organism: Heracleum sosnowskyi; assembly: GCA_030848705.1. Classification (NCBI taxonomy): domain Eukaryota; kingdom Viridiplantae; phylum Streptophyta; class Magnoliopsida; order Apiales; family Apiaceae; genus Heracleum; species Heracleum sosnowskyi. The sequence goes on from CM061237.1 coordinate 21,783,255, forward strand.
ATACTCTTAAAGTTAAGTCTGTAGAGAATTCCTCAACTAAGGGGGAGAAGTTTCTAAGGGGGAGAAGTTTCTAGAAGTTTCTAAGGGGGAGAAGAGTTTCTAGAAGTTTCTGGAGAAGCTAGTATAAAGGGAGCTGAAAAAGATATAAAAGGTAAAGAGGGAGTTTCAGGGGAGTAAAGGTAAGTTAGCTCTGTTTTATAAATGTTATATGTATAGAGCTTAGATAAATCAAGACAGGTTCAATGTTATCATATGTTCAGTCTAGAGGAACATCTGTCTTGTATTTATCTTTATTGGTGAAATCTGGAAATGTCATATTTGATCCAGAACTTTCTATTATTTACTTAGGCTTAAGAGTCTTATCTTTTTCTTGGTTTTAGTTGAGTGATCCTCTAGGTATTTGGTTGTTATTTTCTAACAAACAAATAGGGGGAGATTGAAAGGCATATGCTATAGCCTATTTATAATTCGAGGATTCTACTCAACTTAAACCAGAATGTAATAAGTAAATATTAGATTAAAGGTCACAGGAATCTCAGAGAGTTTTATCTGTCAAGAGATTGAAGATTAAAGTCATCTACAGACTTGAAGTTATTCTACATTGAAAGAAGTTCAATTTATTGTTCAAGCCTCAGTGAAGTATTCAAGAAAGTGGATTTACTACAGTGACAGAGATTTCTAGTTGGTGACAGAAGAAGTACAGGATTCAGAGTTTAATCAGAGCTAAAGAAAAGAAGCCACAACTTTAAATGTTTTAAAGATGAAGAATTATCATTGAAGTCAGTTATTCATGAACCAGACAGTGCATCGAATGACGACATCAATCAGTGGAATTAAATCATCTATATTCAGTGGTTTTCAGAAGATAAAGGAATGCAATGATTTTAAGTTATCTTCTTTTAATTAATTAAATTATTAATCAATTTAATTAATAAATTAATTCTTTCAGAATTAATTTATTTATTAAATTAATTAATTTAGTTGTTTAAATTATTTATTAATTTAATTCTAGAAAAGAATTAATTTAATTAAGAATTTAAATTAACTAATTTGATTAAAGGAATTTAATTTAATACTCTGTATGACCTGACCTGAAGAAATACTCTGTATGACCTGACCTGAAGAAATACTCTGTATGACCTGACCTGAAGAAATACTCTGTATGACCTGACCTGAAGAAATACTCTGTATGACCTAATACTCTGTATGACCTCTGCTAGGTCATACCGAGCTCTGCTAGGTATGACCTCTGCTAGGTCATACCGAGCTCTGCTAGGTATGACCTCTGCCAGGTCATACCGAGAGTTGGTAGAAGTACCTCAGGTCATACCGTGTTTTATATAGGTCATACCGAGTTCTGTTGCTAGGTCATACAAGTGTATTATTGTTTTATTAAATCATTTTGATTTAATTAAGCAGGTCATACAAGGCAAAAGCATTTGTATTTACCCGAGGCTGTGCAGAATGAAAAACTAGACTTGCATTATCAAAGCACAGACATTTCTCTCAAGAACAAACGAAGAAGCCATTTGATATCATTTCTTCTCAAGCAATTAATTCTAGTTTGTATTGTTAAATCCAAACCACTAGAAGTTGATTACTTGTATTGCTTTGATTATCTAGCGGATTTTTATCCCTAGAATTTATCTCGAACTTGCTTTTAGCATTCGATCTTTTTATTACAAATATTAGAAAAGTTCATGTCGAATTTATTCTAAATTTGTATTAATTAGTTTGAGATAAATACTTTGTAATCCTTATTGTATTTGCAACACCCTTCAAGTTTAATATAGTTTATATTTAACTTGAATTTTGTTTCATTTATATTCCGCATTAATTTGTTCTAAATTGTTAAATTATTCAAGAACAAATTTCGATAAAACGGTATAGTTTGTATTCAACCCCCCTTCTACAAACTTATCAGGACCTAACACTTTCCCCGTATGTCATTGAGATGATAAGTTCCTTCCCATAGAACTGATTTGATCTGATATGGGCCTTCCCAATTTGCACCAAACACTCCATGATTAACTACCTTGGTGTTAGGCATGACTCGACGGAGAACCAAGTCCCCTACCCGGAAAGGTCGGGCTCTCACCTTACGGTTATAATGCCTGGCAGTTCTCTGGTGATATGCTAGCAGCCTTGCTTGGGAGTCAACCCGTATCTCTTCAATCATGTCCAAGTAAAGGCGATGATTTTTCTCACTATTCTCTGGGTCATAATGAGCTCTCCTAAAAGATCCAACTCCCACCTCTACCGGGACCATAGCCTCACATCCATACACCAAGGAGAAAGGGGTCTCTCCCGTTGTGGTTCGGGGAGTGGTATTGTAAGACCATAAGACTTGTGGAAGTTCCTCCGGCCAATTTCCCTTAGCATCCTCTAGCTTTGCCTTCAGTGTGTGCTTGAGAATTTTGTTGATTGCCTCAGTCTGACCATTTGTCTGTGGATGGCTCACCGCACTGAAACTCTTCAGAATCCCCAACCGATCACAAAATTCTCTCATCTCCTTACTGTCAAACTGTTTACCATTGTCCGAGATCAACTTGTAGGGTATTCCAAATCGACAAACAATAGCCCGATACACAAAGTCAATGAGCTTCTTTGCGGTTATTGTGGCTAAGGGCTCAGCCTCTGCCCACTTAGTGAAATAATCCACCGCAACCACAGCATACTTCACACTACCTTTAGCCTTAGGCAGTTCTCCAATCAAATCTATCCCCCATATGGCAAAGGGCCAAGGGCTCATGAGTGAGGTTAGAGGTTCCACCAGACTGTTATGAAAATTTGCATACCTTTGGCACTTGTCACAAGCTCTAGCAAACTCGAAAGCATCTTTTTTTAGAGTTGGCCAGTAATATCCTTGACGAAGTATCTTTTGTGCCAATGAGCTACCCCCCGAGTGATTACCACAGATACCTTCATGAACTTCTCTTAGTATATAGCTGCACTCGTCTCCATCAACACACTTGAGTAGGGGCACATTGAAGCCTCTCCTATACAAATCTCCATCATATATTGCATACCTGGCAGCCATATATCGCACCCGTCGTGCTTCATTCTTATCACCTGGTAAAGCTCCATTCTTTATGTAAGCCAAGAGTGGAGTCATCCACGTTGATCCATCTTCCACCACCATAGGCTCTACCTCTGGCACGCTAGGCCTCCTCTGTATTTCCAAGGGAGTTGACCCTAACAGAGTGGTCTCACGACGTGAACCGAACTTTGCAAGTTCGTCTGCCGTTTCGTTCTGGCCCCGAGGGATGAGCTCCAAGTTCACCTCATTAAATAACTTGATCAACCTTTCCGCACAACGCAAATACAGCTCCGTTCTAGGCCCCCGTGCTTGATACCCCCCATTTATCTGGTATACCACGATCATGGAATCACTAAAAGCGTTAAGATTTTCCACCTTTAGTTCCAATGTCAACTTGAATCCGTTGATCAAGGCCTCATACTCAGCATCATTGTTTGTTGCATAAAAAGTGAAGTGAACAGCCCTCTTTACCTTACATCCTTCTGGGCTTACTAACTCAAACCCGGCTCCAGCTCCATCTCCATTGGACGCCCCATCCACATACAAGCTCCACCAGGGGACACTATTCTGACTTTCCTCTGCTGGTATTTCTGAAAAAATTTGCAACGCCCTAGAGTCCTCTTCTGTTTGTGATGAGAACTCTAACATAAAGTCTGCTAGGGCTTGTCCTTTAACCGCCACCCGAGGCTTATATTCCACATCGAACTGTCCCAGCTCTACAGCCCACTTCAACATTCTTCCTGAAGTTTCTGGTTTATGCAACACTTGTCTAAGTGGATAAGCTGTCCTCACCTCAACTTTATGAGCCTGAAAATAAGGACGGAGCTTCCGTGAAGCGAGGATCAGAGCATACACCAATTTTTCCATGTTCAAGTATCGAGTTTCTGCGCCCACCAGCCTTTTGCTCACATAATAAACCGGGAGCTGAACTCCGCCTTCCTCTCGAATTAGCACCGCACTTACCGCATATTCTGACACGGCCAAATAAAGCACCAGTACCTCCCCTTGCTGCGGGTTAGACAATAGAGGTGGTGTGCTAAAATGTCTCTTGATATTTTGAAAGGCCTCTTCACATTCCTCTGTCCATTGAAAATTCCTGCCCACCTTCTTAATGGCCTTAAAGAACTCTTGGCACTTGTCAGAAGATTTTGAGACAAATCTGTTCAACGCCGCAATTCTCCCTGTGAGAATCTGCACATCCCTCACCCCGCGAGGTGATCTCATCTCCATTAGAGCCTTGATCTTGGCAGGGTTAGCCTCAATTCCTCGATGGTTGACAATAAACCCGAGGAATTTTCCCGACTCCACCCCAAAAACACATTTTTGGGGGTTGAGCTTCATTCTGTAGACACGCAAGATAGTGAACATTTCTGCCAAATGCTGGATGTGGTCCTTGGCCTCCTTTGATTTAACAAGCATGTCATCAACATATACCTCCATTGTCTTCCCGATGTGATCCTTAAACATCTTGTTCACCAATCGCTGATAAGTTGCACCCGCATTAACTAACCCGAAAGGCATCCCAATATAACAATATAGGCCTCGATCAGTGATGAACGAAGTGTGTTCTTGATCTGGCCCATACATAGGAATCTGATTATAGCCTGAGTAGGCGTCCATGAAGCTTAGCAATGCGTGTCCTGCAGTGGCATCTACAAGCTGATCGATACGAGGAAGCGGGAAGCTATCTTTTGCACAAGCTTTGTTCAAGTCGGTGAAGTCGACACAGGTTCTCCACTTTCCATTTGGCTTTTTCACCAGCACAGGATTAGCCAACCAAGTCGGGTAAAATGACTCCTTGATGAGTCCGACTTCCATCAACCTGTCCACCTCTTCTCTAAGGGCCTCTGCCCTCTCTCCACTAACAGGTCTCCTCTTCTGCCTTGTTCCCTTCTTGCTGGGGTCTAAGTTCAGCCTGTGGCACATCACTTCTGGGTCGATCCCTATCATGTCAGCGTGAGACCATGCAAATACATCCAGGTTCTCCTTAAGGAATGAGACTAGGTTGTCTCTCATTTCGGGGCCGAGGTTGGCTCCAATTCTTAAGACTTTAGCCGAGTCGTTTGGGGTCACCAAGATAGGAATGATATCCTCGAATGTTCCAGCTCCGTCTGGCAGGGGAGGCATTCTTGGGTCCAAATCAACATCAAAGTTTTTATCCATGCTAGGCTCTCCCACTTCAGTGATACTAAGATGATCCCCATTGTTAATGGACAGCTCCGGTGCTTCTTGCTGGATGTTTCCTTCTGTTGTAATGGTGACCTCGCGGGAGACTCCAGTTGGCAAGTTTATCAGAATTGAGGTCTCTTTCTTCACCCACTTTCCTTTATTCAATCTGGCGGCTACCTGTTCTGGGCTCTCCTCATCATCACTAGCCTCCTCCACTATGCCTTCCTGCAATGTCATTATGGGTTGAGAGGGCTCCATCATTAAGGCCCCGGGCCTAGGCTCCACTTCAATTCCCAAATTTTCGAAGTAGTCTTCCGGGAGTTCCTATATAGATATCATGTTACAGACATCCATCATGAGGGTGTCCACACGCTTCCTTTTCTTCTCTTCACCATCTTCAACAGGCTCTCGCTCTCTAAGGTCTGCCACCTCTCGTAGAACATCTAACTTCTCTGCCCCTTTCATGGCTTGGTTGTAGCATACTCTTGAGTCATCATATTGGCATCCCTTCACTTGTCCAACACCTGTGGTAGTTGGAAACTTCATGGTTAAGTGATAAACAGAGGTAACTACCTTCATCTCCTTCAGGATTGGTCTCCCAATGATGGCGTTATAAGCATATGGCTGGTCCACCACAGTAAAAGTGACAATTTGCGTGGCCACGTGGGGGTTGTCCCCTAAACTGATCGGTAGCTAGATTGTTCCCCGAATTCCTACTGAAGCCCCAGTGAACCCGTAAAGCTGGTTCCCGCTTGAGACCAACTCTCTGTCTAGGAATCCAAGTCTTTTGTAAGTGTCGTAGGTCAAGATATTTACAGCGCTCCCATTGTCCACCAGCACCCGATATACATTAGTAGACCCGATTTTTATCCTCACCACAAGAGCATCAGCATGAGGGTGGTGTACCCATTTGGCATCTTCTTCACTAAACATGATTTCATCTCTCTCCTTCGTGAAAAGATAAGGAGGCCTTTGTTCAAGACTATGGACATTGGTTAGGGGACGGTCCTTTGCCTCTCGAGCATATCTCTCCATGGATTTCTTACTATCTCCTCCCACATGAGGTCCTCCAATAATAACATGAATGCTATCAGCCCTACCAGTCCTCTCTGTGTCACCATCCTTAGCTATCGGGGGTGGAGGGGGCACCTGACGGTATTCAGACTTATGTTTTCGTACTTCCTTCACGACCCATTCCGTTAGCTTTCCCTGTCGAATCAGACTCTCAATCTCATCCTTCAACTGTCGGCAATCAGCCGTGTGATGTCCTGTGGATTCATGGTAAACACAGTATTTAGAGGTGTCCCTTTTGCTATATTCCGTCAGAGGGGTGGCTTTCTTGAATACCCCCTTCCCAGCATAAGTGGCGTATATATGATCAATGGAGGCGACCAAGGGGGTATGATTCTGCCATTTGGTTGTGTAAGGCCTTCCAGTCTCTTTGTTGACATTTTCCTTGGCCTTCTTAAACTTCTTTGGGCTGGGGCTTCTTTTAAAAGTCTTTCTCCTTTCCTCGGGGCTAGAAGATCTCCCTCTCTTTTCCATCCTTCGGCCACTGCTTCTTAGATCCCTCATGGATTTCTCTACCCTCTTGTGAGGCTCCGCCTGTTCATAAAATTCAGCCAAAGTCTCTGGCTCCCTAGCCTGTAGAGTCTTCCAGAATTTAGAGCCCTCTCTCAACCCAGCGATTAGGAAATTCTTCTGGGCTTCTTCCGTTGCTCCTCGGACTCTAGGAACCTCAGCGTTAAATCGCATGAAATAATCCTGCAGGGACTCTACCTCTCCTTGCTTAATGTTTGCAAGGGTGGCCACCGGGGGGGCATAATGAAGAGTGGACTGAAACTGCCTTACGAATAGATCTCCCAACTGTCTCCATGTGCTAATGCTATCTGGTCCTAGCTTAGTAAACCACTGTTGGGCACTCCCTCTTAGCGAGGCAGCGAATAATCGACAACGGGTTAGGTCAGGAACCTGGTAGACCTCCATCTCAGTATTGAAACGGGCCAGGTACTCAGCTGGATCCGCATCTCCATTGAAGGCAAGTTCGAGGTTGCTCCTAAAGGCCGGGGGCAGAGGAGACATCCTTATTGCCGGAGTAAAGGGAGATGGGGTCGTAGCAGGGGGTGGCGCTCTTTTTTCGTTTTCCATCTGCACCAGTAGGCGCCTTAAATCACCAACCCTCAGGTCTCCAATTCTTTCATCTGACCTCTCTTTATTTGAATAGTGAGAGGAGGTCATCTCCCTTCGCTCCCTTCTATGAGTCCGAGGTGGAGTTTTTTCCCTGTGTTCTTTTCTAGGTGGAGTCCTCTCCCTTCGTTCTGTTCTAGGTGGAGTCCTCTCCCTTCGTTCTTTGGACTTTTCCAATCTAAGTCTTAGATCGTGCTCAGTTAGCTTCTTCCCGATTCGATCTAAAACACTAGTGGATCTAGCCTCGGACGAAGCTGGCTCATGCCGCGGCTCGCTCGGAGCCTGGCTGCCTCGCTCCTCCTGGCTTGGAGATATCTCATCCGTCTCAAGAGACCCGGTTTTCTCTGGCCCATCAGCTACCTCGTCGAACTCGTGTATGAGTTTTTTAGAGGTTTTATCCTTCTTGTCCCTAGTGCCCTTGAGCCTTCGAGCCTTCCTTTTCGCATTCTTGATTGAGTTCTGCTCGACCTTAGCTAGCCGGGCGTTCATAGTTTTGAATTGGAGCTCGATCCCCTCGAGGTAGCCTAGGATCTTCTGTCCATCTAGTGTAACTGGTGCGACTTGAGGCATGACAGGGGTGATTTTGCTTGATCCTCCCTCTCCGTGGGGTGGTGGATCCGTCCTTGCTCCTTGTGGCGTGTCATCCTTCTTGTGCACAATCCCCTTGTCATCGTTCTTGTTGTTCTTCGACATCCTTCTCCTTAAGATGCTTAGCCCCTCCTTCCAGCGCCAATTGTTGTTAGGAGAATTTCGTACAACAGTGTGTTGGAGGTTTATGGAAAGTTATGGCTGGACTTGTATGATGACTCCTCAGAAATTGAATAGAGAATGGGTTTTTTCTCTTGCTCTTGCCGAGTGTCAATTGTGTATCATACAAGGTGCCTACGTACCCCTTTATATAGGGATCAAGCCTCACGTAGTTCTTGGAAAACAAGTCATTGGACAAGCCCATTCAGTCCAAGCCCATAGAATAGTCAAGATTTATGTTCCCATAAACAGCTCAAGGATTATCAATCCACCTCAAGTTCCCATAAATAGTCCAAGGATTATCAATCCACCTCAAGTTCCCATAAATAGTCCAAGGATTATCAATCCACTTCATGTTTCCATAAATAGTCCGGTCGTCACACGTTTTCCTACAATCTCGCGGCATCTCCGCATTTCTTCCCGTGATTGTAGGTCTGTCCCGTGTCAACCAAGATTTACTCACTTCGTTAACAGGAATTCCCATATTTTGGGCTTCACCCACGATGCGAGCTGGCCAGGCTCGCATCGCACAAAACATATGAAAATTACCCTTTCGTAGTTCAAGTGGTGCGAGCTCACCTGTGTTCAATCATTCTTATTTCTGATAAGTAGCATGAGCCCATTACTTCATAATGGTGAGAGCCCATAAGCTTAGGGCGAGGGTTCATAAATAAAGACGTGAGCCCATCAAGGTGAACTCATAAGAAAGAGAGTTCAATATTCATTTTAGCAAAGTGAGCCCAATTATGATAAGATCTGTGCGAGAACCCTTGATTAAAGTGAGAACTCATATGGATAGGTGTTCACCAAAAGTTAACGATGCGAGCCCACCATACTTAGAAGGTTTTTGGGCCCAACATAGCTTCATGGTGCGAGCCCTAATTCCAGTCCACACCAATCTTTCCAAAACATAATTCTTTTCCTAGGCCCAAATCACTTAGGGACCTGTCTAGGGCCCATTACCGAAAATCCAGTATAACACATAGCATTTGTCCAACTCTTTAAGCATCTAGCCAATGGACATATACAGATTCAAAATTGTTCTCATTTTCTTCTGCCTTTTCTCTCTAACCTCGATTTCGAAATCTTGCAATGCAGTAGACAAAGAAGCATTACTGGATTTTAAACAGAGAATCACATATGACCCCTCAAATCTACTGACTACATGGATAACTTAGTATTCTAGTCCTTAGTATTCTAAATCTAGTTTTTATTTCCAGTTGATTCGCACTATGTCTAGAGGCAGCATAAAACAAAATACAATTAAAAAACGTTTCTTCCTCTCTATGGAGATTTGTATTAAGAGCTTTGATATTTGTCTATCCAGGTAATGACATTTGGACAACCTTAATTGTTGGAAAAATCCCTAATTTCTGGGAACCTAAACCCTAATTAAGAAGAAGAACACACAATGGAAGGATGAAATACAGATAGAATTAAGGTGAAATAAAGAACAAATAAGAACCCTAATTAAGATGAAATCAAACATTACAACATGAAACCATACCTCTGCAGCACAAAAAGAAAAAGAGGGAAAAATGAAGTAGCGGAAGATGATGTGGAGGATTTTAGAGGATGTGCTTAGAATCAACAATAGAGGATGAGATTGGGTTTTCTATAATTATAGCTAATAGGTATACAGCGTTGTAGCGGTATTTTTTTTAGAGAATTTATATAATTGCTACTGTTTGGGTGCCAGCAAGACTTTTATTGTTAACACCTCTTAAGGTTGGAGATGCTCTAATGTCACAAAAAAAAATCTTCAACAGTGGCGAGAGGAGAAACATAATCTGAAAGTTACCCAATCACCATATCTAACCATCTTCGTCGTAGTGCATAACTACTCAAAGTTGATAACATAAGTGATAGTTCAAAGCGCAGAACTAGACATTCAAACCAAAAGCAAGCTAGTATTATGAAATATTTGCTCTAATTCATAAGATATATAAAATATATATATTTAACTGAAGTTATTACTTTATGCGAAAATTGAGACCGATATTTAATACTAATTTTTTTTGAAAAATTTATTAATTATTACGATAGAGGGGTTATTAAATTTTAATACTGGTCCCAAGTAAGGAACGAGATTTTTTATTAATTTAGAGAATATTACTTTAGAGGGGTTCTACTGTACTATCAATACTATTATATAATACTATCAATACTATTATATAATAGACGAAATATTAAAAGTTTGGTTGGTCGGTATGGTACGTTGTGATTTTACTTAATTGTCCTTACTTATTTATATAAATATATTACTAAATAATAATATTACCTATTTATAGCCAATTACCTTTTTTACTTAAAATACATTATTTTTTCTAAAAAATTCCCCTACTTTTTCAAATATATCACGGACAATTACCTTTTTTCACTAAAACATGTTAGTTTTTCTATTTTTCGTTACTAAAACCCTCCTTTTCGAAAAATATCCCGGGCAAACCTTTAGTTATTTATTTTTAAACATATTTTAATATTATAATTATTTTTAAAAAATTACCTATTTTAACAAGCCTACTTATTTATCTTAACAAATGCAATTACTAAAAATATAAATGATCAAATACACATTTTATAACCAATTACCTTTTCAGCTAAAACACATTATAGATTTTTTCTAACAAAGTCCCTCATTTTCTAAATATATCACGGGAAATTACCTTTTTCAACTTACTTTTTCTATTTTTCTCACTAAAATCCTTTCTTTTTCTAAAAATATCACGGGCAAACCCTTTACGTATTTATTTTAAAACGTATTTAATATTTTTAATTATTAAGTTTTAAAACCTAATTTTCCAAAAATATCACGGGCATTTTCCTTTTTAAAACTAAATATATATGTTACATTTTTTATTTTTTCATACTAAACCCCTTCTTTTCCAAAAATATAATGGGCAAACCCTTACTTATTTATTTTAAAATCTATTTTAATGATTATAATTAATTAAAAGTGTTTAGCTATTTTAACATTCCTACTTATTTTTTTAACAAATACAATTAATAAAATATTTAAAATAATAACTCATGTTCTAAACATAACACATGCAAAATAAATATGTAATGATAATATTGTTATATACAATTATTAATAAATAACCACTTACCCTTTTCAGCTAAACACATAACCTTTTTTATTTTTTCTAACTTAAACAACTAATTTTTCTAAAAGTAACACGAGCAACATATACATCAACATATACATCAGAAAGGTAATATAATTTTCTATTTTCTAATTTAAACAACTAATTTTCTAAAAGTAATACGGGCAACACACACACACATATATATATATACTAGCTTAAAACCCGTGCGATGCACGGATTGTTAATTGTTATATTATTATTATTTTTTTAATTGTATTTGTTAAAAAAATAAGTAGGCATATTAAAATAGTTAAACACTTTTATTTAATTAAAAATATTAAAACAAATTTTAAAATAAATAAGTAAAGGTTTGCCCATTATATTTTTGGAAAATGAGAGGTTTAGCAAGAAAAAATAAAAAATGTAACATATATTTAGTTTAAAAAGGTAAACGTCCGTGATATTTTTGGAAAATGAGGTTTTAAAATTTAATAATTAAAATAATTTTAGTGAGAAAAATATATAAAAAAAATTGAAAAAGGCAATTTCCCGTGATATATTTAGAAAAGAATGGATTTTGTTAGAAAAAATCTTTAATGTGTTTTAGTTGAAAAGATAATTTGTTATAAATAGGTATTTGATTATTTTTTAGTAATTGCATTTGTTAATAAAAATAAGTAGACATGTTAAAATATGTAAAATTTTAAAAAATAATTATAATATTAAAATAGGTTTAAAAATAAATAACTAAAAGTTTGTCCATGATATTTTCGAAAAGGAAGGGTTTTAATAGGAAAAATAGAAAAACTAACATGTTTTAGTTAGAAAAAGGTAATTGTCTTTGATATATTTGAAAAAGTAGTGGAATTTGTTAGAAAAAATAGAAAAAATAATGTATTTTAGGTGAAAAAAGTAATTGGTTATAAATAGATAATATTATTATTTAATAATATATTTCCATAAATAAGTAAGGTTAATTAAGTAAAAACACGAAATATAGTTAAGTTAGGGTAATTAAGTAAAATTACAATGTACCATACCGACCAACCAAACTTTTAATATTTCGTCTATTATATAATAGTATTGATATATATATATATGTAATATAATTTTATATAATTATTAATAAGTAACTAACTGTCTTTTTAAGGACATTGTCTGTTTTATATTTTTAATTGAAACAACTCATATTCGAATTAAAAATAACACGGGCAAATTATAGAAATAATGACAATATTATTATATTAAACTTATAAAATCCATGTTAAATATAATTTTTTTATAATATTCAATTTAAATAAGATAATTAATAAATAATAAAATTAATTGCATATGTTAAAAAAACGCGGCACATTACACGACAAATATTTTGTTATTTGCACTTTAGTCACTCTTAAATTTTTTAAGAGCAAATAAATATGAACCGTTAGATCTATTATTTAAAAATATTTTTCTATTTTAATATCTAAGATACTATTAAAGATTACATCAACAATTTATTAAATTAAAATACGTATATTGTTAGATATATAAATCCAATTTATTATATACACATATAAATATATATTAAAATTTCATCAAAAAGATATAATTACAAAAATCTAAATAAAAATAATTAAATATTAAAGACGAAACATTGAAAGTTTTGTAGTCTGGTCCTCAAAATTTTTGTAGTCCGATCACTCCATTAATAGCTGTTAGATATTTCTGATCAAATCGATGAGAACCGTTAGATAAAATATTAGAATTATTATATAGAATATCTTTTCTATTTTTCTTATCTAAAACATCTCATTTTTCAAAAATATCGCAGACAGTTTCATTTAATAAAATAACATAATAAGGTTATAATTGCTAATAACTAACCCGCCATCATTTTTATCCGAAGTGTATATTCTGTTTTATATTTTCTAACTAAAATTTCTACTTCTCTATTTTTCCTAAATAAAACCTCTCATTTTCCAAAAAATATCACGAATAGTTCTATTTAATAAAATAAAATAATAATATTATAATTATTAATAACTAACCGATTAGTTTTTTTTTCCCAAAACGTATATTCTTTTTTATATTTTCTAACTAATATTTCTCCTAACTAAAACCTCAAAAATATCACGGGCTATTCCATTTAGTAGCATAAAATACTAATATTATAAATCTATCTATCTATCTATACTATCAATACTATTATATAATATACGAAACATTAAAAGTTTGGTTGATCGTATGGTACGTTGTGATTTTACTTAATTGTGCTTAATTAACTGTACTTCGTGTTTTTACTTAATTAACCTTACTTATTTATAGAAATATACAATTAAATAATAATATTACCTATTTATAACCAATTATCTTTTTATCAAAAATACATTATTTTTTTTCTAACAAATTCCCCTACTTTTTCAAATATATCACGGGCAATTACCTTTTTTTAACTAAAACATGTTTGTTTTTATATTTTTCTTTACTAAAACACATCATTTTCCAAAAATATCACGGACAAACCTTTAGTTATTTATTTTTAAACCTATTTTAATATTATAATTATTTTTTTAAAAGTTTACCTATTTTAACATGTCTACTTATTTTTCTTAACAAATGCAATTACTAAAAATATTAAAATATAAATAATCAAATACTTATTTATAACCAATTATCTTTTCAGCTAAAACACATTATATATTTTTTCTAACAAAATCCATCGTTTTCTATATATATCACGGGAAATTGCCTTTACAATTTACTTTTTCTATTTTCTCACTAAAATTCATTTTTTCCCAAAAATATCACAAGAAACCCTTTACTTATTTATTTTAAAACATATTTAAATACTTTTATTTATTAAATTTTAAAACCTCATTTTCCAAAAATATCACGGGCATTTATCTTTTTAAATATAAATATATGTTAAATTTTTATATTTTTTCTTAATAAAACCCCTCATTTTCCAAAAATATAATGGGAAAACCCATACTTATTTATTTTAAAATCTGTTTTAATGTTTTTAATTAATTAAAAGTGTTTAGCTATTTTAACATGCATACTTATTTTTTGCACAATTACAATTAATAAAATATTAAAAATAATAATAATAAAATAACAATCAACAATCCGTGCATCGCACGGTTTTAAACTAGTATTATTAAAAACGAAATATTAAAAATTTTGGTTCTACGGTACTTGCCTTAATCAATTATTTAACTTAATTAACTTAATTATCCTTACTTAATTAGTTAAGCTTTAGGGCTCTGAACTTTTGAATCATTTTATGTTTTGGCTTCAAACTTTGGAATTACAATGTTAAGACAAATTTAGGGCAAGGGTATGATAATTACTTGTAAGGTATGAGCCTGGTCCGACATGCGTTAAAGATTTGGCTCTGTTTTCACTATAGTGTTTGGACAAAAGTACACATTAACTAAAAATAAGGTGTCATGAAAGCCTCTAATCTTATGAGTCTTTGTAGGTAGAGATGGAAAAGGATCAATGAGTAGCCTCTTGTGTTTCTCTGATTGCATGTCGAGCTGGAATTGAATTTTGTTTCATTGACAAATTTCAAGCTAGGTATAGTTAGTGTCTGCAAGAAATACCAACCCCCAATAATTAAAAGACATCTTGAAACCTAAACAAAATTTGGTAATGTACACCAACTAGGATGTTCTAGCTGTTTTTTTGTTGTGGTTTACTGCTCTAATCTAAAGTTTTAAACTACCATTCTTAGGAGAGAGTGGGATGATTTTTCAGTGAAACTGTACTCTGCTGGAGTGACAACCAACTCGCAAGATGGTGTTACTAATCTATTTCGCAAGATGGTGTTACTAATCTATATATGATGAGTTAAAGTATCATTGAATATACAACACAAATTCTCATCTCTGTTATGGTATCATAGCCTCAAACGGCTTAAACCTGCCACCCATCTCGAACACTCTAGCAAACTAGCTGAAGAAACCAGAACCTCATAGCTTGTGTCAGACCATCTTGTCGCACACAAACAAGTCTATTAGCATAACACCAATTATTCAAATGACAGCGTTAACACACCTTTTAACAAAATTGACTCAACTCAATTTCCTGGTTTCTCTCATTGGACTCGGTCTTCATTCCCAGCCCCAACACTGAAGGATGACACACCAAATCCGGCATTCTCAATTTAAAAGACAAATAGCTAGTCATAATGATTTTTCCGTTGTTCAGGAGAGCCCAATGTAACGAAATTTGCCTATAAATCTTACCTTTTTCTATTATAGTCACACATAGTAATAGCAAATAACCAGTAATGACAAGCATAGACAAAAGCTTAACGAAATAGGAAGGTCATATAGAAAATATTCATAACACGGCGGATAAAGCTGAATAGATAATTTTTGAATAATAAGTAGATGAAACATGTGGCATCATTTGGTACAGACTAATCTAGAGGAGAAAAAACGTACTGCAGGGAAGAGCATAAGTCTTTATGATTTTAGATGAACACGAATGAGAGGTTTTTGGAATCAAATTCTATCTGTAACAATAAGTAAACATATGACCAAGAAATTACTAAATATTAATACTCGTTGCATATTAAGAATAAACTAGTAGGGTATTGCTAGGTACCCCGAAACAATTCCCGAATTTCTTCTCGATTGATGTGGCATGTCAAGTGTCGAATTATAATTTGTGGATGCATATGTATGCACGCAGGGTCTCATTAGGAAAGTTACTAATTATATAGGTGACATATCAGTTTTCTTGATATCAATATGAGACCCCGCATACATACATATACATCCACACATTATAATTTAACATTTGACATGCCACATTCGGCATGAAATTCGAGATACCAAGCATATAAAATATGGAAGTACACAACATACAATGATTGTCAGATCTACTTTTAATATTTAATCAATTAGTTTATGAAATTTATTAAGGATTAAGAGTAAATCGCACTTTACACCCCTTATCTATAGGTGTTTTTGCGTTTTGGTCTCAAACTATTAATTTTGACATAATGATCTTAACTTTAAAGTTCACTTTATATTGCACCCCTTTCATTAATTTCCGTTCCAAACAGGTATTAACGTTAGTATTTACAATGGTAAAATTGAAAAGATTTTTCCAAAATTAAGCAGTTATTTACTATAAAAGTATTATTCTTATTATATCATATATCTATATTTCATATATTGTTCTCAATTTTTTATTTTAGGCATACGAACTGAAAATGAGGTCGGATATACAGGTATATGTGTGGATTGAGAGAGGGAGATGGTGAGATAGCGAGATAGGGATAGTGATGGAAGAGAGATAGTGGAGAAGAAAAAAGAGATAAAATAGATAAAAAAAAATCTAATTAGAACAATGTAACAAATTATTTTAGAAATTCAAGATATAAATAATATTTATAATTTTACTTCTACCATCTAACGGAGAATGTTAGTATTTAACGAAAAATTCTCAAAAGGATGTAAAATGAACTAAGAATCAAAATTTTAGGATGCATTATGGCAAAATTAATAGTTTGAGACAAAAATACAAAAACACTTATTTATAAGGGGTGCAAAGTGCGATTTAGTCTAAGAATTAATTTGATACATTCAAATCAAAATGCCAAAATAAAAGATCATTTTTATAAAATATTTAAAGTTATATTTTTATATCATTAAATTATCGACAAATATTTTAAGTAAAGGTCTTCCCATCTTTTACTTAGACATGATAATTCGTTCGTGTTATGTATTTTGGTGTACATGAAAATACAAAATTGACCCATTTAGGTTCGTGTACCTTTCATGTCATATACTTTTCGTGTTCTATTTTCGTGTAATTTTAAATATAAATAAATAAATAAATAAATTTAAATATTAAATTTTCACAAATATGTATTAAAAATATGTATTTACATCATATTTACAAATAAGGTTATAAAATTATGTATAAACGTATAATAAATAATAATTTATCAAATGTAAATATTAAAATATCTAATATAAAAATTTATATAAAATTTATATATATTTATTTCATGTATTTGGTGTTGTGTCGTGTACTCAAATGATAAATACAAAAAACAATATTAAATCTCGTTCGTGTATTTTTGTGTTATACTGAAAATATAAATACAAATACTAAATGAAAATACTAAATTTTCATGTGATTTCATGTCGTATTTTCATGTCACGTAATAATTTGCCGAGTCTATCTTCCAGTGAGGGAAAAGATCTTGGCCCAGTATAAAGGAAAAAACATGAGATAGATAAGATGGATACATCGATGTGTCCTGCTCCCTGATGAATTTCTGTGAATAAATCTGACACTGAAAATTGATGTTGATTGCGGGATCACCTCTTTTTGAGATCCTTTTTCATACTGTAAAGTAAAAAGGGGCGAGGCGGTCCCTAGATCAGAGACCTCACGTCTTGATGATCCAGCTCAATTGAGCCCACTAAAAAAAGTGGATCCTGGATTAAGTTCATTGAGGCTCTTTAGAACCCATATCAAAAAAATACATAACGCTTTACTAATTAGTGAAGCCCAGTTTACGTAAATAGGTCGTTACATTCGTTAAGATCTCTTTGGCAATCTCACTGTTGCTCCAGCTTTTGGGCTTCGCTTAAGCCAAGAATAAAAATAAAATTCAATCCGTTCTAGTAGTATATTCTACTCCCTCCGTCCCATCCATTTGTTAACATTTAAAATGGAGGGGTCGACATGCATTTTAAGACTCCTATAAAATATAGTTTCATTATATATTTTTAATTTTTTTCTTTTTTGAATAAAAGTCCAAACATTTAATTTTTATTCAGAAGAAAAAAAAATTTAAAACAATTAATGAAACTACATTTTAAAGGAGCCTTAAAATGTGTGCCGAACATCCTCTTCCAAATGTTAACTTCCTGCTGGGACGGAGGGAGTATATATTATTAGTATATAAACGCTTTCCCGCACAATTTCGTAACAAAATAGCAAAGAAAAATGGCCATTTATACCACCAAAAAAATGTAAAATTAGGTCCATTTTTTAATAGCAAAGTGATTTTCAACTTTTTTAAATTAGTTATCAAACCAGGCCTTAATCTTTTCCTCATTGTTTTCTTATGGAATCCATTTGATCCATGTCATTACAGTTTCATGCAACTTCGGCCATGAACTTATAAGTTGATGAATACTAGAAAACATCAACGACCTAATTAGTTTATCTGTTAATGAATACTCCATCTGTCCCACTAGGCAGTATACATTGGACATTGGACATTGGACATTGGTTTCGGCACGTATTTTAAGTTTCCTATAAACTATAATTTTATTAATTATTTTAAAAAAAAAATTCTTTTTAATAAAAATTTAAACACAATTTTTATCCAAAAAAAAGATTTTAAAAATAAGTTATGGAGCTATACTTTATATACACCTTAAAATGCGTGCCAAGTGTGAAAAAACTGTATAGAAATGAGTGGCAGTGAGTAATGCATAGTAGAAAACATTCTGTTTAAAATGATATATTCTAAATACTTCAATCTCTATAATTGTTTTTGTCCTTGAGGAGACATCAGGGAGGACCATTTGATTCTTAGTCATTTTCCTGTTTTGGTGTGTGCTCCCAGAACCTACACTGATGTCCATATCATTCTCCGACAACAATCGGGACCAATATCTTCTGCTTTCGTTTCGTTAGATTGTTCTGCGCATAAAAAGATAGTTAAACTTCAGAATGAATGTGACAGAACCTTCTTTGAGATTAAATTTGAGTAGATTTCAAAATGGCACAACTAAGGCAGTTGGTGGATGTAAATGCGTGGAGTTTCCTTACCAAGCAATCACCGCGATATTTTATTTGTTAGATTTCATATTTCTCCCCTTTTACTACTTGTGTCAAAGTGATACGAAGCTCGTGATGTTTGTATCTGTGCTGTTTTTATCTGTAAAATTATTCATTCCTTAGTTCTACAAACAGTGAAACAGAGGATCTGGGAATCTACCAGTAGAAAGTACAAGCTAAACAATTGGAACGTACCTTGATTCCATTTTTCATTGATAGGATGGGGCAGGAATCCATGTTGCCACCCCCGAATGCCTTTCAAAATGAATAGATAAGTATGCTGTTTATTGGTTGCGTTAGGTGTGTTTGTCTCTTCATGGTCCATAAGTTATCATGTATTCATGATCATTTGACACTCAAATTGGCCATGCTAGGAGTTGTGAAACAAGTGCATGTGATACCATTGAAAAATGTACAGCTATATGGGGCTGAACTCTTTGAAGCTTTCCAAAGTTTTGGCCCTTTCATATTTCACGATTTTGTAATAAACCGGTGGGATGCATTAGACGATTCTCTACTCTTTGGGGGCAAGATCTGCGTATATTTTACTTTTCCAATACCGTGCTTCCTAGTGGACTAGGCACCATCAATTGAAGTATGCAACCATGTAGGTAAGCAAATGCGCGTTCACATCAAGATTAAATGATGAGTAAATAACATTTTGCATCCCTTATCTTTAGTCATTTTTTTGATTTGGTTTTAAACTTTTAATATTAGCAAAATGCATCCCTTAACTTTAAAATTTATTTCATATTGCACCATTTTGTCAAATTTTCGTCCAAACTAATGGCCACGGTCAATATACATAGGGGTAAAATCGGACAAAAAAAATCTTGAAATTTAAATTTTAGCAAAGTACACCCCGTAATTTCAATGTTATAACAAATCACACCGTGTTTATTATTTTACACTATTTTTATTTTATAAAAACATAATTTTAATATTAAAAATGAATTGCTTTAGATGTAATATTAGCTAACACTTTTCTTACTTAAGAAATGCGGAAATTATTTATTTTTAATGAATAATTATATTAATTTATTAATATTCAAATTACATTAATCTAATATTATTATTTAAAATTCAACAATTGATTCATAAAATATATTGAACTCTACTCTTATGTATCGATTATAATATGTAGACCTACTCTACTCTACTCTTATTTTCTAAAATTATAAATTTAGAATAATGCCAGGGATACCGAATTTGGTACAAAATGTCATGTCAATGATAATGTGTTAATATAAAATGTTTTTATTGGTTGAAATTCATATTAATGCACGCGGGTCTATCATGCCAAACCAATTAGAACATGACACATGTCATTTTGTACACATTTTTGTACCCAATTCGGTACCTCTAGCATTATTCACCTATACTTAAGAATAATCTCTTTATAATAATATTTTTTCACGATCCGAACGATATTACTGTATAGAGGTTTAACTGTAACATAGCTCAATGCTCTAATATCTGGACCTTATATAACCAACAAGTCTGCATTTTGAGTTAGAAAAATGGTTGAAAAATATTATTTTAAATAAAAAGATTACTAATGTTAAGAGAATGGAACCACTGATCTTATATTTTGCATGCTAACAAAACTATATATATATATATATATATACATATATATCATATCTGTGTGTGAGATTCGATTATCTTCTTTATATCATAGATTCATATTAGTAAAATTTGAGTGAGAGATGTTTAATTTATGAAGCAAAATACATGAATAATGACTAAATGTAGGTTATAAATTAAAATTAAAAATTAACATAATATAATACATGATAAACATTCTAATAATAATAGCATTTACATAAACGACTAACTAGTTATTTCATTTATAAAAAAATTAAAAGAATATTAATTTTTGTATTTCTTAAACAAAAAAAGTATTAGCTAATAGTACATCTAAAAATATTCAATTTTTAATATTACAATTATGTTTTATTTAAAAATATATAGTCAAAAAATAATTAGGGTGTGATTTGTTATAATATTGAAACTAAAGGATGCACTTTGCTACAATTTAAATTTAAAGAATTTTTTTCCAATTTTACCCCTGTTGACCGTGACCATTAGTTTGAATGAAAATTTGACAAAGGGGTGCAATATGAAATAAATTTTAAACTTAAGGGATGCATTAATATTAAAAATTCAAGATCAAATTGAGAAAATGACTAAAGATAAGGAGTACAAAGTGTTATTTATTCTTAAATGATAGAGCATAAGAATAATAGAAGACGACAAAAAAACAACAAGGCAGGATCAACATCTTGTCTCCACATTCAAATTGAATGATAGAGTATAAGAATATTAGAAGATGACAACAAAAGCAAACAAAGCAGAATCAACATCTTGTCTAGATTATTTAGAATGCCAAGGTCATACGAAAAGTACTTCATCCGAAGGACTATATTCTGATTATTAACCTTTCTTATGTCTTAGAACGTGAATGAGATTGTTCTGTTCCTCTTATTTAGAACTTTTGCTGTAATATATTGTAATCAAGTGTGAAGGGACCTATCTTCTTTGGTTAGTTTTTTTCTATACAAATGTGAAAACAAAACTGAGTTAAACTGAAGATGTAACAACACATTAGAGGGCCGTTCTGTTTTCCTTTTCCTTTTCTTGTCAATTAATTATTATCGTTGTCTGTATTCAAGCAACCACATGCAAGATTACTAGGAGAGGATAGGGATAGCAATGAAAAATACATGGATACCTGTATATATTGTAGAGATCAGAGATATGATTATTTAAGGACTGCATTTGCTTGTTCTTTTTACCCACCTTTATTTCTGAACTTTAGAAATTCTTACACTCTTCTCATCTCTGCATTTTATTGATTATCAACATGGAAACATACCAAACTCTGTCTATCGAAAGCTTTTCGTATAGTTGGTTAGCTAACATGAATCCATCCTTTGGAAGCCCAGGACATTCCTTTAGAGCTTCACTTGATGCATATGATGAAGCTTCATTCATAGAAATGGACCCACAGTTATCTTCCTCAAAAAGGTTCTTTAAAGTTTCCCAGGATTTTGATTTTCCTGTATCACAGGCTCCGACGACTCTTCTTCATGCTGATGAGCTGATTTTCAATGGCTTCATAGTGCCTGTGTTTGTAAAACAAGTGAAGACAGATGCATTTGATGCTTCTGATCCAACCAAAACATCACCAAGCCCTTCCTGTACCTCAGAAAAGTTGCACTCAGATTCAGGTAGCAGGACTCGAAGTTTGTCACTGAGGAAGTGTCGTAAGTTATCAAAGCAGATACTTTTGAAGTATTTGGATTTTCTTAGGCCACTTTGCCAAAGAGTCCGAGGACGAAGACCAGGCTCTAGAGTTGGAACCTGTACAACAAGACTGCATGGAGAAAAAACCTGGGCTTGTTCAGCTTCAACATCTCCACGAGCAAGCGTAGCATACCCAGCTGATTATTGGCGAAGGTCATGTGATTCTGAGAGCTCTATCTATGAAGCCGTTCTCCATTGTAAAAGAACAATCGGTACGTTGCAATGATAAACTCCGGTATATTTATTTACATCTCTAGCCTTATAGCCTAGCGGACATAATTCTTCTCTTGGTAACAAGAGGTTGATGTTTGGTGTGTGCAAGTATCAGGGCAAGGGTCCCGACCAAAGCTCTGCATGCCTTCCAAAAATTTACATATACTTTGCATGAGTATAGTATAGAATTCGTCGAATTTCCAGGTTTTAACTTTGCTTCTTTAAAAATCAGGTGACATGAATGAGTGAATATGTTGAAGCTGGAACAAGTAAAACAAAGAAATGAGGAGCACAAATGTAGCAATGCAAGGAAACTGAGAGGTCTCCGAGAAGATCATCATTCACTTGTTATAGTCAGTCCTACTTGTCTTATTTTATGGATGACAATGTATAGGAGTATTATTTCAACTTTGAGAAGACGGAGAAAATGATCATTATAGCAAAAGATTGTTTTGTTTCTCCATCTTCTTAATAAAAATTCCTAATGTAATTATATAAGAAATGTCTCTATATCTCAAGATAATGAAGTATTATTATAATTCACAATGCTTACCTCGAATTACCATTTAATCGTCCAAATTTGCCCTGCGATTAAAGCTTTGTATGCCGCTGCCCAAATTTTAGTTAAATTAATCTCCTCTAGGAGGAGGTATTATTTAATCATCCGTCTATATCTATATTAAATATTAAAAGTTTTCCCGTTGATAGGTAGGTTGGTGCTACATTTTTCAACTAAAACATATTACATATTATATATTTTTTAACTAAAACAACTTATTATATATATATATAGGCCAGGGCTCTAGAGAGAACCCTCTTAAAAAGAGAACCAAGGAACTTTTTTTAAAAATTAGTTTTAAATTAAAATAAAAATATAAATAGTTGTATACCATCCTAATAGTCCCAAAAAGTTAATTACTTACAAACAAAGATTCATTTTTAAATTTAAAAAAATATATGAAAAAATTATGAATCTCTTTTTGAATCTCTTATATATATATATATAAGAGATTCATAAGCAGATTCATAATTTTTTCATATATTTTTTTAAATTTAAAAATGAATCTTTGTTTGTAAGTAATTAACTTTTTGGGACTATTAGGATGATATATAACTAATTCTATTTTTCTTTCTATGCTAAAATGATTTTTTTAAAAAGTTCCTTGATTCCCTTTTTAAGAGGGTTCTCTCTTGAACCTTACTATATATATATATATATATATATATATATATATATATATATATATATATATATATATATATATATATATATATATATATATAGGCAAATGCTCAAATGAGACCCACCCTTAAAATGAGAACTGAGAATCAATCTCAGCCATTAAAAATTTTAAATGTAATGAAATCTTAGCCACAAACACTCTCTCTCTCTCAACTAACACACCCACTTTTAGATCTATCATTTTTTCCTGCTCCATCTTTTTCCTCTACCTCCCACTTTATCTCTCCAGAACCATACACCACTGCCCCCACAATCTTCGTCGATGATTCAAGCAAAATAACAACAATATCATTCATAGATACATATATACACCTTTGTCATTTTTATAATAACAACAACAATATCATGCATAGATACATATATACACCTTTGTCATTTTTTATTATGTTCATCATCTCCGATGATATGTTCTTCGTCTTCGATGATACACACCAAATCTTGTCACCTCTCGTGACGAGGATGAATCAGATCCGCTGATTACTTCATCTCCATCATCATGAAAAAATCATCTTCACCAAAATCACTCTATAAATGTGTGTTTATCATCATGATGATGTTTGTACAATCACCACCGTTTCAGATCAACCACAACACCATTGCACCCACTATCACACACTCGAATTTGAAGAAATTAGTGGTTTGTGTTTTAAAAATTTAGTGATTCGTGTTCAGATCTTAGTGATTCGTGTTTAGATTTTAGTGATTCACGTTCCAATTTTGGTGATTTGTGCGTTAAATTGGTGATTTGCTCATTTCTGGCGATGGAAGATATATCTGATAAGGTACTTGCTGGTGGTAGATTTGGTGGAGGTGTTGGTGTCGGTAGAGACTATGTACTGGTGGACTTGTTGGTCATGTGGTGATGATGAATTTAGTTGTGATTGTGGATTAAATTTAGTAATTTATGTTCAATCTGATGCTTTTATAAGTGATTGTGGTTGTTATACAACGTTTGCTGATTATGATTTCGATTTGGAGATTATGATTTTATTTTGGTGATTCTGACTTTAATTTTATTATTTTTGGTGCAAATGGTGGTGATGACATGATTGTAATGGTGGTAGCAGTGGGCTAGATGGTGAAGGTTAATGACGTGTATGATGGTGATGATAGTCAGTGGTATTGATATAAACATGTATGAAATATGTATGTGTATATTAATAAGTTCTCAGTTCTCATTTTAAAGGGGGTCTCATTTGAGTAGCTCCCTATATATATATATATATATATATATATATATATATATATATATATATATATATATATAGGTAAGTGCTCAAATGAGACCCTTACTTAAAATGAGAACTGAGACTCAATCTTAGCCCCACATATTTTATGTCAAAATTAAATCTCAGCCATACAAACAAAATATTTAAATTTCATTTTTTTTCCTCATTCTCTCTCTCTCATCACCCATTTCCATCTCTCTCTCTCCTCTCCCTCTCCACTCTCTCTCCACCTTTGGCTACCATTCTTCCGACCTCACCATCATCACCGAAAAAACATCTAAACTAGTAAATCATCATCATCATCATCGCTACATCACTTTCAATCTGTATTTTTCCGATCTACCATTGTTGCTCCTCTTTTCGGCTTTGCTCGTCATTCCTACTTTCGATCGATGTGATCTAAATAGAAACGCATAATAGTGTGTATGACCTTTATATAAGTAACTCTTCAGATCTAATAATTTTAGTAAAGGAGGTGGTGATGGCGGTTATGGCAGTAAAATAAGGAATGAAGGTTATGTCGTAGATGGTGGCTGTGATTAGATTAGATATGCTAGTTATGATAATGATATATATGTATGTTAAAGACAGCGTTTTTAGTGATTTTCTTTGAAATTTTTTGGTGATTTGTGTTTACATTTGGTGTTTTGTGTTACTATTTTTGAAATACTAGGTGATTTGTGCTAATAGTTTTCACCATTGTAAGTGATTCATGTTGAAATTTAGTGATTTCTATTGAATATATCAAGTGGTTTGGAATTTTTGTGATTCTGTGTAGGACTAAAGGTGATAATATTAACTTTATGATAGCTATTGTTGGTGATAATAGTGGTGTGGTGATAGGTTAGGTGTGGTGGTGTGGTTCACGTGACGGGAGGGATAAAAAGGCATGGTGATGACATTTATATTAGGCAATGATGGTGATGACATTTATATTAGGCAGTCATGGGGTTGCAGTTTGATGTTGGAGCTAGTTTTTGGCATGTCCTAGACCTTTGTTTAGATTATTTTGTGTCATGTTAGTTTGTATTTTCTCTTTGGAGCATGTTCTAAGAGATTTTTCCTAAGAAGGAGTCCTCCCTTTATTTGTATACTAAATTTTTTATTAACAAATTTTAATGATACATCCTC
This sequence comes from Heracleum sosnowskyi, assembly GCA_030848705.1. Taxonomy (NCBI): domain Eukaryota; kingdom Viridiplantae; phylum Streptophyta; class Magnoliopsida; order Apiales; family Apiaceae; genus Heracleum; species Heracleum sosnowskyi. The sequence goes on from CM061237.1 coordinate 21,809,418, forward strand.
ATTTACCAAAAAGGTAATAAAAATAGTGATAATAAATAATTTTTTATAAATTTTCAACTATTTAAATACAAAAAGGTGATTTTTGCTTATTTTTTGGTGCTCTGTGTCTAATTTCTTATAAATATGTAATATAAAAACATAAAAAATAAATTTTATAAATGCTCATCTTCTTTTTAATTATATAAATGCTCACCTTTTAAGAAAATAAAAAGAAAGGTGATTTCTATATAGATTTTTCATAATTTATGTGTACTTTTAAAAAAAATGCAATTTAAATAATGTATATAAATCGGTGATGTGTGTTTATTTTATTATTATTTTTGAATGACAATTTTTTTTTTCTTTTGCTAAATGAATTCATAATTCTTTAAGTAAAATAAAAGGTGATTTGTATATTTTTCGGGTGCTTTGAATATACTATTTTCTAATAAAAATAAAATTTTAATTAATGCTTACCTCTTTAATTTTAAAAAAGAATTTTGTAAAATGTTTTTGGTGATTCGTGTGTATTATTTTATAATTATATATATATATTTTAAATACAAGTAATAAATTTATATATTACCATTTTATTAAGTATAGAAAAAGGTGATTTGTTTTAATCTATTGTAATTTGTAGTTTTCTAATAAATATAAGTAATAATTAATATTCTTTTATATAAATTACCATTTTATTAAGTATAGAAAAAGGTGATTTCTGTGTATTTTATGCGGATACAACATAGATAATAAATATTATATTCATAAATACACACCACTTTTGAGTACATTTGTAGAAAACATACATTTTGTTTTATGTGTTGATTCATTGCTACGTCCATACTATTCTAGTGATAAGTCTTTTATACCTTATAATTTAAATCCAACATACCATGCTTCACATACGAGTGCATGCTTTGACAAATATGTTGTGTATATAAGTTATTCTTGATCAAAGAATTTTTTTCTAATTGTGGTGAATTATGACCAAGGGATCAAATAGATTCGTGTTTTCTGAGGAAGCAGGTTTGTACAGTGGCATTGTATTGTACAATGGCATTGTATTCCAGAGAAGAGAAGATTTGGCACAACAGCCAATCATGCACCAAGCATGCAGAACACATCGATCTGCATTGTCAAAACATTTGTAAACCACCAAAATTGCATCAAAAAGGAACCTTTGATAAGGGACAAATAACATAGTAGCATGAATTTTAAAAATGAATCAACGTACTGCCAACTACCAAGCCGACACATTTTGGCAAAACCAAATATAATCTAACAAAATAGCACCCCAGAATTGTCCTCGCGGAAATTGAAATTTTGATTAAATGAATCAAAATGTCACATACATAACCCAAAAACACTAGTAGTGCCAATGTAGCTTTTATCAAATGAAAAGAGTCTGCATACTAGATTAAATCTCTAACTCAATGCCACTAAAGCACAACTTTGTTGCTCAAACAGTTAACAAATATAAAAATTACTATTTGGTAAACCCATCACACCTCTACACTACTTATACATTAGCAAAATGACAAAACACGCCAACGGAATAAATTTGGCCAATGGAACAATGCTTGTAAAGTCACCCGCACAACTCTGCACCAAAGATAATAATATAGGAAATTATGAATTTCTGGGAAGTTTTGAAATTGTGAATCTGGTGATGCACCTTGAAGCCCATGACATTAACCTTCAAAACTTGTAACATGAGTAAAGTTCTAACAATACGATCACGTTATAGTATAAATAAAAGTGTAGCAATTGAGATATATAATATAATGCAGGCACTCATGAAGCACATAAATACCTGGAACCATGTCACTAAAGCTGGCCACAAAATATCGATTTACTCTTTCCAGACCTGAAAAATATCAACAAGAATGTTCAAATCTACTCCATGCTTTGACAGACCACTAATTCAAAGTATCACCACACGATAAACTTGCATCTTAGTTTCCAATCTCGAAGATCAACTTTCATTAAGAAACTAGAATTTGAGATCCCACCAATATATATAGACATGTACTACTTGGAATTAGAAAAATATAGAGTTGCATCATGGGGCAAAGTACTACATTATCTAAAATATATACATCATTGTGAAAGTAAATCACCATTTTGTATCTATGAATCACCAAAAAAAAGTATCACAATCCTACAATTATAATTCTGACATATAAGTCTTACTATTAAAAAAAATCACCTTTTCCACAATAAAATCACCCAAAAAATTATAACAAGGGCAAAATATCATATTCTCTAAAAATATATATAATTGTAATGGTAAATCACCATTTTCCATCACTGAATCACCAAAAGAAAAATATGTATTACTAGCCTCTACAATTATATCTTCCATGAACAAGAAAGTCCCAATGTTATAACAAATCACCATAGGCAAATTATCTTTCTATATGACTGAATCACCAAAAAGATTATGTATCACAACCTACAATTACATCTTCTATAAACAAATAAGTTGATAATCAAAATCGTAGAATCTATACAAAAACCAAAAATTAATTCTGAAAAACACATAGAATCAATATAGAAAACACGTATATATCAATTATATATCACATATTGTGAATTTTGTGTTAACATAGTTAATTCGATAACAATTCAGTGATAGTAGTGTATCAATTTATTTAATTTTTGATAAACAATATTGAAAGTACCTGATTTTTGGCGATCTCTACGATCCAAATTGGGGGGAAAAACCATGGTCTCAGTTCTCATTCTAATAGGGTCTCATTAGAGTAACTCCCTATATATAGAGTAACCCTATTAGTTGGGTAACTTAGTAACTCTTAACATAGTATCACGGCGTGAAGTTTAAACCTAACTGATCAAAACTACAAAAGTAACCGGACACGTGAATTGAAAAAAATAATTGTTTCATAAAACATAAACTCAACATTATTCATGACACATCTTTTCATAACTCTCACCATTTTTAATTATTTTTCTTTCCTGTAAAATTAAGACTTTTGCATTTTTTTGTATTAAATAAACATTTTGATAACATTTTATATGTTCTTTATTTTATTTAACATGCATTTTTTGTATGATATGTGTTCTACAATTTTTCTATTGTGTTATAGTTTTTATGTATTCATTTTTTTATTTTTATGTGTTCGGTATATTTTTATATTTTTTATATTTTATAATTTGTTTTTGTTATGTAGTATTTTTATTTTGCTCTTTTTCTCCTAAATTTTTTTATATTAATCACTTTTTGTCCGACTAAAATTTTTCATGTGTTTAGTTGTATTTTTTTCGTAATTTTTTTGTGTTCGGTAATTTATTGCATTTTATAATTTTTGTGTTCTATAATTTAATATATTTCATAACTTCTTTTTTGTTTTTTTATTCAATTTTATGTGTTCTGTATATTTTCCGTATTTTGTAACTTTTGTGTGTTCTATAATTTGTTTGTGTTCTGTAATATATTTGTTTTTTGTCATTTGTTTGTGTTCTGTAATTTATTTGTTTTTGTTCTATAATTTATTTATGTTCTGTAATTTATTTGTTTCTCTAATTTATTTGTATTCTGTAATTTGTTTGTGTTCGGTATTTATTTTAGTTTTTCTGTAACTTTTTCTTATTATAAAAGTTTACACGAAAAACTCTTTTTTCTTGGATTAAAATAATAAATCCTAAATTTTTATTTTTAAAATTTTAAATTAATGAAAATGCTTCTTTTAAAATTAAAACAAAAAGATGTTGTGTTATTTATAAAAATCATATACGATCTTTATTAAAAATATTATGTTGAAAAGTATTAATAATTAGTTGCTGTAAATGAAGATTTACAAAAATTATTACCAATGCACAAAAAACTACATAATATATAGTAAAAATTTCGAAAAACACATAAATATGAATACAGAACTCAAAACAAATACAGAATTTAAAAAAAACAGAACACAAAAAAGTACAGAACATAAAAAATGCAGAGAACATTAACATTACGATAAAGAACATTAACATTAACATTACGATAAAGAACATTAACATTAAGGTAAAGATAACATTTTAAAAATTATTACAGAACACATAGAAAATAATATTTAGACATAAAAATTTATAATGTAGTAAAAAAAATATAATTTACAAAATAATTAATAAGATTACATTTCATAAACAAAGAAGAAAAGTAATATTAACGTTAACACAATGAAAATAAAATATTAAATAAAATGAAACTGAACATGAAAAAATGAGTAAACCTAATGCATGAAATAAAATGTATATAACGGAACGTGACGACTGTGACTCCACGTTTTTTTTAGAGCATTTGTAGGATCTCAAGGTAGTCTCATCCAACGGTTGAAAATTGAAGTTACCCGGTTACCCAAATTACAGAGTTCCTTATTGAACCATCCTCTATATATATATATATATATATATATATATATATATATATATATATATATATATGGTAATATTATTATATATTTCAAACCAATTACCTTTTCCACCTAAAACATATTACATGTTTTATATTTTTTAACTAAAACAACTCATTTTCTAAAAATAATACGGACAATATATATATAAAAATGGTAATATAATTTTATGTAATTATTAATAAATAATTGGTTACTCTTTTCGGTTAAAACAAAATGGTAATATTATTTTATGTTATTATTAATAAATAATTGGTTATTCTTTTCGGTTAAAACATATTACCTACATTAAAAGTTTTGGTCGGTCGGTATTTGGGTCGTTTCACGGGTCCAACTATAATTAATCAATATCTTTATTATATATATAAAGGAAAATCCCAGGAGCGATCGTCCGAAAGCTATTTATCTATTTTTCTAGAGCTTCTGAATTTTAATTCAATAAAATTAAATATCCTTATTTAAATTCGAATTTATAGGATCGAAAAAATAGCAATTGCCTTTTAAATATTTACTAATGGAGAAAAATAAATATACAATTTTAATATTCTATCCTTTCTCAATTTTAATTCAATAAAATTAAAGTTGCTTATTTAAATTTGAATTTATAGAATAGAAAAAATCTCAATTGCTTTTTAAATCTTTACTAATAGAGGAAAGTAAATATACTATTTTAATATTCTTTTCTTTAAAATATTTAATAATGGAAGAAAGTAAATATACTATTTTAATATTCAACATCTTTATCTTTTTATCTTATCAATCTTTATCTTCTTTCTCCTTTTATTTATCTTGTTCTTTATATCTTTATCTTTATTTCTTTATATATATAAAGGAAACCTCCGGGAGCTCTATAATCGCTCGATTCATATTTATCTAATTTTCTAGAGCTGCTCTATTTTAAATATTAAAAATTGAAATTTCCTTTTTTAGCTCTTAAATTGTTGAAAAGTAATCTATACTATATTATTAAAGCCGAAACATTGAAAGTTTTGGTTTTCGGTTTTCGGTCGGTTTTGGTTTTCGGTCTTTTATTATATTTAATAAATAATAAAAATATATAAATATAGGAACTAGATGATTGAATTTTATAATTAAAATTTTTTTTTCTAACAAAATCTATTCTTTTTCCAAAAATAACATGGCAATTATTTTTAAATTAAAACTTATTACCTTTTATATTTGTTATCACAAAAATCTTTGTGTTCCAAAAATATGAGGTGCAATCCTTACTTAATTATTTTAAAACCTATTTTAATACTATATTTAATAAATAATAAAATAATATAAAAATAGTAACTAGCTGATTGTCTTTTATAATTAAAAAATATTCTAACAAAATCTACTCTTTTTCCAAAACTAACACGACAATTACCTTTAAATTAAAATATATTATCTTTTATATTTGTTATCACTAAAATCTTTATTTTCCAAAAATATGAGATTCAATCCTTACTTATTTATTTTAAAACCTATTTTAATACTCTATTTAATAAATAATAAAATAATATAAAAATAGTAACTAGCTGATTGCCTTTTATAGTTAAAACATTTTTTTCTAACAAAATCTACAAGTTATTAAAACACATCTAAAAATATTACGGACAGTTACTTTTTTTTAATTAAAAAATGTTAAATTTTTTATTTGTCCTTATTAAAAAAACTTACTTATTTTAACATGTCAACGTAGTTTTTTTAATAAATACAATTAATATAATTAAAACACTTCTAAAAATATCACGGGCAATTAATTTTTTTAATTAAAACATGTTAGATTTTCTATCTGTCCTTATTATTAATTATTTTATTATAAAATAATATTAATAATACCTCATTTATCTTCCTCAGCCCCATATGTATGTTTTAATATTTTTTTTATGTTTCAATTAATATTTAAGTTTCTCATTTTATAATTTATCATATTAATTTTTACTTTTATTTTAATATTTTCTGTTCACACTAAATTTTTTTAGTTTATTATTTTTTAAGGCCCATGCCTTGCACGGGTTATAGGCCAGTACTTATTAAAGACAAGCAATCTTAAAATTATAAAGCTAATCAAATTATATTATAAGGTAATACTTATAAAAGACAAGCCTTTTTTGAATTTTTTTCACAGAGCTTTACAATTTTAAAATAAATTACTAGAACTTTACAATTTTAATATAAATTATTAGAACTTTCTTCTCCAATTTTGAATTAACTAGAAAATATAATGATTATATTAGAAGACATTAATTACCTTTTTTAAACAGATTTATAGCTTATATAAGTCCTTTCTCCCGTTCTACAAAGTGTCTCACATTTTGTCTTTTGATGTATGCTACTTTAGTCCATCATCGCAGGCTGCATTACTAATACCTTCTTTTTAATCTTTTATTGTTTTTTCTTGGCAGATATATCGAGATCAATCAATGCATGTAGCTGTGATTTGCATTTGACCAAATTTTTACCAACCATACATGCGACTCAGTTTTGTGCCGGTCATTCTCTAAGTAGGTCATCTTCATCTTTTGTGTCACTTAATTACAAGTTTGTATTATGTGCCGAGATCTAGATTTCTATTTCTTTGTATCTTTAATTTTTACTTCCATATTATTTGTTGTGATTTGATCTTTCAATTATCACATTGAGTTTTGAGCTTTGATATTGTTAATTGTTTGTTTAATTATTATAAATGTTATGGATTAAAAAACATACTTGTAAATTAATTGCTAGGGTTTAGAGAGCTTCGAGCTTTAATGGCTGCTCTTGTGTTTCGTGACTAAATCGGTCCTAACAAGAAGCTAGGGTTTAGAGAGCTTCGAGCTTTAATGGCTGCTCTTGTGTTTCGTGACTAAATCGGTCCTCACAAGAAGCCTATGTATCTCAATCAGTGCTGAGAATCAAGCCAAAGACGTAGTTCTTGGTGTTGTCCTCGGGGCTATGGCGGCAGGGGCACACCAAGGACGTAGTGACTTGTATGTCCTTATTCGAGGATGAAGTCTAAAACGTTGTAGATGACGTATGGAGCTAACGTAGTTCTGAGATGAGGGGTCAGACCCTTTATATAGGCGTTTAGAAGCCTAGTGGATAAGTATTGATTTCCTTGAAGGATAAATCTTATCCTTGACAGTGGATCAGTATTATCACTTTCTTAAAGGATAAGTCTTATCCTTGACGGTGGATAAGGATTAATTCTAGATCCTTCCTTGTAGGAGTTGTTTTCATATCATAACAGACTTATATGGAAACAAGCCCAATTGTATTAGAACAAGCCTGTATTGGACGTCTCCTAATACAGGTTGTACTTCTAGCCCAAATATTAATTATGAAATTAATATTTAATTAGAGTTTCGGGCTTTATTAATGGGCCTTATTTATGGACCATCTAGGTTTAATTAATGCAATATTAATTATGTCTTTAAGGTTATTTTTAACCCATATCAATAAACATACATTGAGATAATTTAAATAAACTCATGTCGGTTGCTTTTGTTTTTGTTAGTTAATTAATGAATCCACCGTACTTCTTCTCCCGTGTTTTGTTTTGTGTATGATTTTGAAGTTTTCAAATTATGTAAAATATAAATCTTTTTTTCTAAAGCTTCTCAATTTCAATTTAATAAAATTGAATTTTCTTAGTTGTATTCGAATTAATAGGAATACAATATATACATATAATTTAATCATATTTAGAATTTAATAAAATAAATATTACCTTCTTTTTAATTATCTTAAATTTTATTCAAGTTTTAAGTTACTTAGCTAAAACTTGTTGTATATATATAGCGAAAAAGGAGCCTAAGGTAGATCTTAGGAAAAAAAGCCGGGGGTAGTAGTTGTTTTAGTATATTATATTCAACTACCTATTAATTACTTACCTAATTTATGTACAAGCAAAATACATGGTAAGTGAATATTTAATAATAAATGATTGGATATATTCATTTACATGTATTTTTTGTGACATTTGGAAAAATATCCTAAGGTTAACCTTAGGATCCTTATGCTCATATATATACACGTCTTATGTTAAACCATAAACTCTATGTTGGGATTTATGGGTGATAGCATAGGAACAACTTAACTTTGTATATACTTAATTTTTTAATTAAGTAGAACATACTGTCACAGCCAAAGTATGTTCTTGTAATCAGTATGCAATGTTATTTTAATTGTGTTATTTGGAAGAAGTTCACTTTCTGTGTTCAAGCCTCAAAGAATGCATATTAGATGACAGCATGAATAAAGGTTACTGTCATAAGCATTGACAGTAAGATTACAAGAAGACAGAATGTTACAAGTCAAGACAGCATATTCACTCTGACAGCAACATTGGCGGAAGACTACGCGACAGCAACTTTAGCCCTCGACAGCAAGTTTGGAAACCTCGACAACACACTATGCGGGGAACTCCTACTGTCACCAAAAGCACATTCCTGTGACAGCAAGCTTTGCGGCAAAAATAACTGTCTCGAGAAAGATCCTTTTTCTAGGTATCTTTCTCAGTCAAATCCCGTGACAGTTTCAATGTTCAAGAAACAGGCGTGTTGCAGTGTCCCTAAGCTGCACCAAGTCTGCAAGACTACGACAGAAGCTTCAAGCACTGCAAACAAAAGCGAATCAATTCAAGAGCAAGGTCAAGTCTCTATTTGCTGAATTGTTTTAGCTAGAAATAGAATGAATCTAGGTTGCTTTCTTTGTAATGTATATCTGACATTGTTAGCAATTTAGGAAAGTCACATGGGTAGACACTTTGTAAGAAGCTGCCACTTGATAATGACAGCAGCTTCACAGACCCGTGTTGATAGTGATAGGATTAGTCTTATACTTAGACTATCAATTCATTCTAGGGATAGAAAAAGAAAGATAAGAAAGTGTCTTGAAGAAAAACCGAAACTCAAGAATTCTCTCTTGAGGTTGTAGCAACACTTTGCAAAATAAATAAAACATTTATTTTGTGAATCCTGTCTTCTCGATTATACTGTTTGTGAATGCATACATATTATTGATAACATTAAATCTTAGTCTTGGTTGTTGAAACTGAGATTGAATTTTATCAGTATTGCATTCATCCCCCCTTCTGCAATACACGAGGACCAACAACTGGTATCAGAGCCTTCAGATTAACATACATATCTGAGATCACGACGACAATGCAGAAATCAAACAGTATCAAGATCCCAGCTTTTGATAAAGAGAACTACATCATTTGGAAAAGAAAGATCTTGTTATTTATCAAAGCTGCGAATCCACTATACCTAGGAATCCTCGAGAATGGTCCTTTCATTCCAAGAAAGGAAATTGAAGCCACAACAGTAAATGGTGAAGTCATTCCTGCACATTGGGTTCCCAAAGATCCCTCTGAATTTTTGGAACATGAGAAGGAGAAAATGGTGCTAGATGATCACTTGCAACTCATCTTGCTCGATTCTCTCACGTTGGATAAAGCCATGTGTGGAAGTGTGATAAGCTGCACATCTGCCAAGGAGATGTGGATCAGGTTAGCTTTACTATGTGAAGGAAGTGAAGAAGTTAAGGGCAATCAAAGGCAAATACTGATATCACAATATGAGGCATTCATGGCCAAGCCTGGTGATGACTTAACTTCCATGTTTGAAAGGTTCAGTAAGCTCTTAACTGAACTACAGATACATGGCAAGTACTATGACAGGAAAGAATTAAATGTCAAGTTCCTGCTTACACTACCTGATCACCTTGAACACAAGACAACAGCCATACGAGAAGGAAGTGATCTCAACAATATAACCTTTGAGACACTTTATGGCATTCTAAAATCCTATGAACTTGAACTCTTTCAAAAGAGAGCCATACAGAGTGGAACAAGGAACAAGATGGCCAATATGTCAAGTGCCCTAGTAGCACAAGTGCCAAGGATCACACAACCAAGTGAAGTACTACAAATCACACAACCAACCCCTGTACAATCCTTGAAGATAGAAGAGGTTGTTGAAGATGATGAGAAAGTAGTACTACAGCTCAAGGATGTGGAAGATGAAGACTTCTACACAATGGAGGAACTGGAAAGCATGGACAATCCTACTATGGCCTACATGGCTAAAAAGTTCAAGAACTTTAGGTTCAAGAAGGATAGGTCATTCAGGCCCCAAGGCCAAGCATCCAAGTTCACCAAGGGAAGTTCATCAAAGGTTGCTGTGGGAAGCTCAACCAAGGGAGGATACAAGACTGGATTTGTGGATAGGTCAAAATTCAAGTGTTACAACTGTGGTGAACCTGGTCATTTTGCTACTGAATGCAAAAGACCCAAACAGGTTCAGAGGTTTGAGAAAGGAACTGGTGGATACTTTAAGAAGAATCAAGGTAGAGCCTATGTGGCTGAAGGAAAGTGTTGGGATGAGTCTGATGAAGAAGAAGAAGAAGAATAATATGTCAACCTAGCTCTCATGGCTATCACTGATGAAGTAACATCAACATCTTCAAGTCAGGTACCTTCACTTGTCTTACTTAATATGTCCACTGATGAGTATAAGAAAACCATTAAAGACTTAAGTGCTGAAATGTTCAATGTCTATACTAGCTTATCTGCTGCTAATGAGGAAATCACTAGGCTGAGTAAGCTAAATGAAACACTAAAGTCTGAAAATGAATCTCTTGTTCTCAAAACCAGTTCACTAGACTCTTTAGCTCAGGAGAATGCTAGACTTAAAAATGAATTAAAATGTGCTAAAGAGGTTGATGAATTCCTGAAGAATGAGATTGCTGAAAATGAATTCAAGATCAAGGCTTATAAAAACTCATCTAAGATAGTTCAGGATTACAATGATAAGCATACAGAAAATCAGACAGTTGGTATAGGTTTTTCTTATGGTAGAAGACCTGGAAAGGAAACTGTTATTCAAGATTGTTCTGGAAATGCTGCTGTCAAACCCACCATTCTCAAGAAGGTTAAAACTCCTATTTTCAAAGCTGCAGAAATTGAGTTTGATGAAGAAGCCATGCTCATCAAACAAGAAATTCTTGATGAGGATGAAGGTGTTGACAGCACATTCAAGGATGGAAAGGATACTGTCACAATCCCCAAGACAGTAAACTTACCAAGCAATCAGACAGTAAGTTCAAAAGATGCTGTCACAGTTGGCAAGACAGTATCTTCCAAAGATGCTGTCAAGAATGGTTCCAAGACAGTAGCTTCCAAACCTTCTGTCAAGACAGTTGGAATAAAAGGTACTGTCAAGGAAAGTTCGACAACAACTTCTGAACACACTGTCAATCCAGTAACTCCCAAGTCTAAGAATAGGAATGGTAAGGTAGGTGTCAATAAAGGAAATGGATACACTAATGTTGGAGGTGCTTCTAGGAAACTATGCAATAACTGTGGATCTTCACATCATTTAACACACGTTTGTAAGAACCCAATTGAGGATAAGATCAATGCTACTGAACTCAATGGTAACTTACACAGAACCACTCTTATGCATAGAACTATGAGTGTCTGTAATAACATTGAATGTATGCCATGAAAGATCACTGCCATGAGTACATGCTTTAACTTACCTATTCTCACTACTGAAAAATGTTCATACATGCACACTGTTGAGACTTCTGAGCCTGCTGGCAACAGCAAAAAGGCCTCATCCACTAAGAAAAGGATCAAGTCCAATTCTAAACCTAAGTGGGTGAAAAGAGAAGTCAAACAGGAGATCATTGATGATGCTTGTGATTTTATGACTGGAAGAAACTCAGGAGACACTAAAACTGCAGGACCCAACAAGGACTGGGTACCATATGCAACCTAAACACATTCTGTTTTGCAGGGCAAGAAGAAAGATCAAGTCATGTGGATCATTGACAGTGGCTGCTCAAGACACATGATAGGTGATAAAGCCCTGTTATCACACTATGTAGAGAAAGCTGGCCCAATCATAACCTTTGGAGACAACAGCAAGGGTTACACAGTGGGATATGACTGTCTGGAAATTGGAAATGTTGTCATTGAAGATATTGCTCTTGTGGATGGATTGAAGCACAATCTACTCAGTGTCAGCCAATTCAGTGACATAGGATTCAAGGTTGATTTTGATATGATGTTGTGTAACATCTATCACAAGAATGATGGAAGCCTCTCTCTAAAAGGGGTTAGAAAAGGAAGCTTGTTTGTTGCTGACTTAAACTCAACAAAGAAGGATAAAGTTTACCGTTTCTACAGTAAAGCAACTGTTGGTGACAATATGCTTTGGCATAGGAAGCTCTCACATCTCAACTTCAAAACAATGAATATTTTGATGAAGAAGGAGTTAGTGAGAGGTTTGCCCCAACAGGAATTCTGTCAAGAAGGACTGTGTGGAGATTGTCAAATGGGCAAACTAAGGAGAGCTGTGCACAAGTCCAAGCAAATGAACACCAACATAGAAGCACTCAAGTTGATTCATATGGATCTTTTTGGACCAGTCAATGTACCATCTATGGCCAAAAAGAGATATGCCTTAGTAATGGTGGATGATTACTCAAGGTACACTTGGGTGAAGTTTCTTGAATCCAAAGATGAAGCTGCTCAAGTGATTATTGATCAAGTCAGAGTTCTTGATAGAACTCCAAACTCAAAAGTCCAAATCTTGAGGAGTGACAATGGTACAGAATTCAGAAATGCCACACTTGGAAATTTCTGTAAAGATGAAGGAATTGTACAACAATTCTCTGCTGCAAGGACTCCACAGCAGAATGGAGTTGTAGAAAGAAAGAACAGGACTCTTATTGAAGCAGCTAGAACTATGTTGCATGATGCCAAACTACCAACATATTTCTGGGCTGAAGCTATCAACACAGCTTGTTATACTCAAAACAGAACCATGATTAACAAAACTCATGCAAGTACACCTTACTGTCTGCTAACTGGGAAGAAACCTACTGTCAAATATTTTCATGTGTTTGGGAGAAAATGCTTTATGATGAAGGATAACCATGAGAAGAAAGGAAAATTTGACACTAAGGCATTTGAAGGACTATTCATGGGTTACAGCACAGAAAGGACTGCCTACAGAGTTTATGTTATGGAACACAGGATTATTGAAGAGAGTGTAAATGTCACATTTGATGAAACCAAGTTTCCAGGACTGCATGAAGAAGGAAAGATGCAGACATTCAGATTTGAGAATCAAGGATACTTGGAAGCTGAGGAAATTGTTGATGAAGAACCTAGCTTCACTCAAATTGTTGAAGTTGACAAAGATACTGTCAATGCCACTACTGTCAACCAAACTCCAGCTCAGTCACAGACCATAACTTCTAACATTCATAACAATGATGACTCTGGAGACAATGAAGAACATGGTGAAGACAATGGAATTGGTGAGCATTCAACTCAACAAACTGAAGCAACTGTTCCTGTACAATCAAGTAGCTTTCCCAGAATCACCAAGTGGAACAAGGATCACACAAATGACCTTATCATTGGTGACCCTACTTCTGGAGTGAGGACAAGGAACAAAGTCTCTGCTGACAGCATGTTTTCATGCTTCCTGTCTCAAATGGAACCCAAGACAACTGATGAAGCATTATTGGATTCTGACTGGGTGATAGCCATGCAAGAAGAGCTAAATCAGTTTGAAAGAAACAATGTATGGAAGTTGGTTCCAAGACCTAAGGGAAAGTCAGTCATTGAGACCAAATGGGTTTTCAGAAACAATCTTGATGAAAATGGATTAGTGACAAGAAACAAAGCAAGGCTAGTGGCTAAAGGTTACTGTCAACAGGAAGGAATAGACTATGATGAGACATTTGCACCTGTTGCAAGACTTGAAGCTATAAGAATCTTTCTAGCCTATGCTGCACACTGCAACTTCAAAGTATTTCAGATGGATGTCAAAAGTGCCTTCCTAAATGGAGAGTTGGAAGAAGAAGTGTATGTTGAACAGCCACCAGGGTTTGAGGATGCTGAAATGTATGATTTTGTATACAAACTCTTCAAAGCTTTGTATGGACTAAAGCAAGCACCCAGGGCTTGGTATGACACACTTTCCACTTTTCTTTTGGAAAATCAGTTTACTAGAGGAGTTGTGGACAAGACACTTTTCTACAAACAACATGGCAAGGACATCATTCTGGTACAAATCTATGTGGATGACATCATTTTTGGTTCTACAAATGAGAAGCTGTGTGAGAAGTTTTCCTCTCTCATGAGTAGCAAATATGAGATGAGTATGATGGGAGAATTGTCATTCTTTCTGGGATTACAAATTCTTCAACAACCTGATGGAATCTTCATATGTCAAGATAAATACATCAAGGAACTTCTCAAAAAGTTCAACTTGGAAGATTCATCACCTGCAAAGACACCAATGTCCACATCAACTAGTCTGGACCTTGATCCTAAAGGAAAGAAAGTTGACTCAAGCACCTATAGAGGCATGGTAGGATCTCTCCTATATCTAACTGCTAGCAGACCTGACATCATGTTTGCTACATGTCTCTGTGCAAGGTTTCAAAGTGATCCAAAGGAGTCTCACTTAGTAGCCATCAAGAGAATCTTTAGATACCTAAAAGGCACTCCTAACCTAGGCCTTTGGTATCCTAAGAATACTGGATTTGATCTAATTAGTTACTCAGACTCAGACTATGCTGGATGCAAGATTGACAGAAAAAGTACTACTGGTAGCTGTCAATTTCTTGGTGGGAGATTGGTCTCATGGTTTAGCAAGAAGCAGCATTCAGTTTCTACCTCAACTGCAGAAGCTGAGTATATTGTTGCAGGCAGTTGCTGTGCACAAATTCTATGGATGAAGAATCGACTTCAGGATTATGGTCTAGTGTTAAGAGACATTCCTATCTACTGTGACAACACTAGTGCCATAGCTATTTCAGACAATCCAGTTCAACACTCTAGGACAAAGCACATTGATATAAGACATCACTTTATCAGAGAGCATGTTGAACAAGGAACTGTGAAGCTGATTTATGTTCCAACTGACAAGCAACTTGCTGACATCTTCACTAAGCCATTGGATGAAGCAACCTTCAACAGGTTGGTAAGTGAATTGGGAATGCTGAATCTGGTATGTTGATTTACTCAGTTTTCTATATTTCCAAATTATCTTTTGAAGCTCATGACAGCAACTTCAAACCTGCTGTCAAGAGAAGTTACTGTCTACTTGGTCTATGTCTGTTATGTAACAGCATGTGTTGATTTGACTTTACATGTCTGTATTTTGTGCCAGTCTCATACTTTTAGACCGTGTATGACATTAATGTGGTTACTTGTTTAGTTTGAAAGATAAAAATCTGTTCCATTGGACTTTCACACCTTTTTGCATTAATCTGTAAGATTAAAGGAAGACACGACCATTAATTACTTTTGTGGTAGTTGTATGGGTACTCTAACTGTTGACCATTAGACTTTAATCCTTAGACGGTTTTGCCTATAAATTAACCTTAGGTTTCACCAGTCTGCTCTTAGTTTTAAAGTAAATAATGGAAAACAAAGTAGGAATTGAAGTCGGGCTAAAACGGTGCGATAGTGAACCCTACAATGAAGAGGTTGAGGAGCTCTTCGAGGTGCTGTTGGATGCCCTCGATGAAATAGTCGAGGAAAAGGAAAAGGAGGAGGATGCCAAGGTGCAAGAAGAGGAGAAGGAGCTTCAGGCACTTCTCAAGGAAGAAGGTCGCACTGAAGAAGTGGTTAAGGAAGAGCTTTTAGAACTAGTTGATAAAATCATAAAATGATGTACTCAATGCTTTATTTAAGTGATTTTATTAATAATAATAAAGTCTCTTGTTTTTGTGGTTTTTGAGTTTATGATTTGTCTGTGTTAATTGCATAATATCTGTGCTTAAAAGATTACATTGCTAAATCCATAATTTGTCAATTTTAGGTTAAGTTTATGAATAAAGCATTCTAATAAGTTCATGACAGAAACAATTCCCAATCGAAGTTACTGTCATTAAGAAGGATACTGTCGTGTGTTTCTTGACAACAACCTTCTTGACAGCAGGGAAAGACTTTCTGTCAAGACTTGTAAAGGATACTGTCATTCATATGCTTAACGGTGACAACAAGTTTTTGCGCAATAGTTGCTGTCGCGCAAAACCTACTGTCACCACCTCTTATTACTGACAGATTGTTTCTAGCGCACATGTTACTGTCAACAATAGTGGACCTTTGAAATTGGATATTTATCCCACGTTGGTCAGTGAATAACGGGCAGTAACTCACGTGTTTAAGAGTGGGTTAAGACACGTTCTTGAAATCCATTTTTTTGTGCACAAACGTTTGAGATACCCCTATTTATTCCCCAGTTACTCAGACATATCTTTCTCTTTCTCATCAAACTCAAGGCAAAATACTGTTCTTCAAGCAAAAAGCTACTTTCTTACTTTCTTCTTTTCTTGAAATCTCCATGGCCCCCAAACAGACTCTCTCTCAAACAAACTTTGCTGGTATCTTTTCCCCAAATGATGCTGGTGAAGGTTTCAAAGGACTAGTGTTTTTCTTGAACAAGTCCTATCTTGGTTCTGCCATTACCTCAACACCCATTCTCGACTTAGACAGAATTGAGGCATTTTGGCAAACTGCTGTTGCTCAAACGGAGGGTAAGAACCCATCCATTCAATTCACAATCAATGGGCAACACTACATTCTTACAGCTGAGGTCATCAACACTGCTCTTGGAATTACACTTCAAGAAGGCAGAAATTTTGCTGAACTTGCTAATGATGACACTCTCAAGAAGCTCTTCTTGAAGATTGGGTATGCTGGCCCTATTCTCGAAGAGGGCACAACCAAATGGTATCCGTCTGGTGAAATGGATAGGAAGCATTTGAGAAAGGAGTGGAGCATGATCTTTGATGTGATGGTCAAGGTGTTCTCAACCAAGTCTACTGGCTGGAATGGAATACCCTCCTACATCAAGAAACTAACACATTCTCTTGTCCATGGATACAAGGTGAATGTTGGAGCTCTTCTCATGGCACACCTCAGGGCTGCCATAGGTAAGAAGGTATCAATCTACCCTCGCTTTCTTATGATGTGCATTAATTCATTCTGTGATTTTAATAATGATGCCCCTCGTTTAGAGGCTTGCTCAGTTTTGAAAAAGAACACACACACACACACACACACATTGTTATCCTCACAGAATCTCAATGCACATATTCCACTTTGTTTCACTCAGCACATGGTTGATCAAGTTTCCAACCCTGATTTACCATTACCCTCTGGTTATGACTCTTTCACTCTTGAGAATGAAACTGAATTAGACCCAAATTCAGTTAACCCACATTCAACACCATACACTCAGCCTAGGCCCTCTAGACTTCCCAAAGCCCAAAGAGAAGCCTTGCAAGAATCCAGAAAAAGGCCCTTAGAAGCTGATGTTGGTGGTAGCTCTGTTAGTCAAGAGGGAGACACTGCACCTAGTGCAGCAAATAAGGAGGCTAGTCAAACAGAACCCCCAGTGGTTCCCCCTGAGCCTAAGAAGAAGAGAGCTAGGAGGACTAAAACCACTGTTAGCCAAGCTGCAGTTTCTCAACAAACTGTGGTTACTGAAAGGGATTCAAACACCTCCCTAGATGTGCCTTCTCAACAAGGTGCATCTATTGAAATTGGCATGTCTCCCAAGGCACCCTGTACAGAGTCTGCACAAACTCATGGTTCACAACCTGAGGAACCTCCACTTGAAGAAACACACAGTGAGTTAGGGCACAGTGAGGATTTCTCTATTCCTTTTGATGATTCACATGTTTCTCCTGTGAATCAGCCCCCACTCTCTGCTACACTTTCACCTTCTTCCTTCCCTACCCATTCTTTTGTTTCTTCTCCACAACCTAGAGAAGGGGATAGTCCCAACCCTTCAGGTTTTGATCATCCATCTCTAATCATGGATGAGCCCCCATCTAGTGGTCCACAAGAACCCATTTCTCAAAGTGAAATGGACACCACTCCTCTAAACACCGAGCCAGGGCAAAGTGGTAGTTTGTCAGAAAATGAAACAGCCAACACTTTGTCTGAACTCCAAGGAGCATCTTACCTTCAGGAAGATGCTGTCACAGCCTCTGTTGCTGTCAAAGACACTGGCAATGTTGCTGTCCTGGACACAGCTGCTGTCATGAGTGGAGAGAAAGATACTATCAACACAGGACCTACTATCACTCCACATCCCAAAGATGCTGTCATGCCAGAACCTGATGTCCAGACTCCAACTGACAGTAACATTCCTGCCAAAGCTGCTGTCCAGTCCTCTCAGCCAGATTTTGATGCTGTACTGCTTGAGGATGCCTCTGATGATGACCTACCTCTTGCCAAACTCTTGAAGGTACATTCTAAATCTTCTCCTTTAATGCATGTTAGTACTGCTCATACCCATGCATTTAGGTTGAGTGAGGGTTTGAAAAAGAAAAGAGAGATAAAAGAAAAGAGAGGTGAGCCTAAAAATGAGAGGCAGCCAAATGCGCTGGCAAAAGGAGAGGGACTTGAGCATGTCCAGAGAGATCTTGAGGGAGCCCACACTATTCAGGCATTAGGCCTTGAGAGTCTATCTGTAAGGAGTGATGAGATCACTCAAAAACACCCTGAGAGTGTGAGAACCCCCATAGCCTCCAAGCCCCTTTCTTTTCCTTCCCCTCCATGAAGGTTAAGGAATGGTGGCCCCTCTGCCCTTTTTGGAAACAGGATTGAAGATCTGGAAGGACAGTGTGCTACCTTGAACTCCAAGATGGACTCTCTCTCTCAACTGGTGGTTGATGGCTTTGCTGCTACTCAACTCTCTATCCAGTTCCTTACTGACATAGTAGCTGCCAACTCAACTAAGGGGGAGAAGGTAGCAAGATCAGAATCAATATCTATTCAGGGATCAGGTGGAACTCAGGGGGAGCCAGCAGCTGTGAAGACCAAAGGGGGAGCACAACTAGTTTCAGGAGTCAAGAGTAAAGCAATGACAAAGGGGGAGCACGTCAAACCAAGCAGTGGACAACCAAAGGATAAAGCTGAAGAACTTGTTGAAGTTGACTTGGATGGAGAAAGGGTGTTGATGTCTAAGGCAACTCAAGATGCACTGCAAAGAAGACCTGCATCTAGACACCCAATTCTACCTCCTGTGACAATTAGAGAACCAACCTCAGCAACTCAAGAAACTGCTCTACAGAAAAGATGGAGAGAAATGGAGGAACAAAATAAGCTTGGGAAAGGTAAAGGGAAACTGCTTGAATCCATCCATAAGGGACATACTTGGTCCAATGGTACTGAGTTTGATCAAGAAGAAGCCAATACTATAATGGTGGACTACAGGGAGAGCACATTACAGAATCATGACACTGAATTTAGCCGTCTAGTGGAAGAAGCAATGAATGCTCCAAGCAACAGTCCAATCAACACCTCAAAACTGCTAAAGGATCAAATCATCAGTGTCAGTGTAATGGTGAATGATGAGAAAAGATGGGCTGTAAGTATCTATCTCACTTCTGGCATATCTTATTTCATCACAATGGAACTACTGCAGAGTCTGCCAGCAAAGGTGTTGTGTGCAATGAAGGGAAAGATCAAGGCAACTCAAACACCATTCAATGAAGTGTTGAATATGCAAATCCAGAACATGATCACAGAGAAGCTACCTGAAGTCTACACAAATCCACCATGTGTTTTCTACAGATCTACTACAAAGGATGGCACAAGAAGGAACAACTTTATGAATTTGATCAGTCCATCCAGGATGCAAACTGAATCAATTCTGAGAGTGTTAGATGGAATACTAAGCTCAAATGCCAATCCAGGAAGAGTCTTTGATGTTCAAGAGATCTACAAAATGCTGGTGTTGAGAGACAAGGCACTGGGAACTAGAGTGAAGGAACTAATCTCTAGAGCCAATGCCAAAAGAGCTGATCAAGGAGGAAGCTGCCTCTATGATATTCTTCTTCAAGATGATGATGATGATGATGAGATTGGAGGTGGTGAAGCTTCTGGAAATGCAGGCAATGCTGGTGGAAGTAATTCTGGGAATACTGGTATTCAATCTCAGAATGAAGGCAATGAAGAAACTCCTAGTCAAGAAAAGAAAGATGCTGATGCAACAGATGAAGAGGAGCCAAGAATACTGGAAGCTTTGGAGGCAAGCATTCTTAGATGTGCTATTGACTGCATAAATGCTGAAAAGGATGCTGTAACCAAAGGTACTGTCGACAAGGATACTGTCATAGAAGATGCTGTCATGGAAGATACTGTCGACAAAGGTGCTGTCAAGGAAGATTCTATCAAGAATGAAGCCAAAGCTACTGTCAAGCCCAAAAGACTAAAAGCTAAAGCAAGAGCATGGTTTTCTAGACAGAAACCTCATGGAAAGCACAAGTACTCAGGAAAGGAAAAGGCCACTGGATTTGGCAGAAATCTGAAGATGCCAATTCAATCAATACCTCCCAACAGTCTTAAGGTACAACAGATGCAATCAAAAGAAATCAAGAGTGTTGCGGTTAAGCTGGATGCTAATCAAGAGGTTACTGAGTACATTCTGTGGTGGCCAGAATCAAGATCTGTCAGGATGAACAAGGACTTTTATCTTGTAGCCACATCAACCAGTGGTAACATGATGGCAATAGATAAAAGAAGAATTGACTTCTTCTACCTGGAAAGGATGGTAGAGTTGATGGGAAGCTATGATAATGTTCCAGAGCCTGTCATGGAACATATTCTGAGATATCAGGCTGATAGGGATGCTGAATTCTATCAGAAATTTGGCTACAATTTTGCAGATTTTGATGATGCTGATATTCTCACTGATCTACCACCTTCTCCTATACCATACCACTGGTACTATGAGTTTGAGGATTTACCCACAGAAGAAGGGCAAACCCAACCAACTCAGGAAAGGGAACCCAAGCCAAGCAAAAGACCTGAATCTTCTCAATATTCTCAATATCAATTAGAACTTGATAAGAAGGAAGCTGAACTCCTGGAAAGATGCAAGACTGCTAACAAGGCAGAAAGTGAAGCTCCAAATTATCAAACATGTATGCTGGAAAATCCACTGAGAATGAAGTATCTAAAAGAAGAAATCTATGTTTGCAGCTTTCACAAGCTAAAAACATCTAATCTGAAGGATTTACAGTATATGGTAGCTGGATCAATTCATCCCTTGGAGCAGATCTGTTCTGATGAGATAAAGGAAATATTGGAAAGGAGAAAAGGAGAAAATTCAAAGCTGGACAAGCAAAGGAGGATGACTCTCAATGCTTATCCTGGAAGTAGATTCAATGTCATTCATGAAGAACTCCACTTCAGAAGCTATCCATTTGATCAATAGCAATGGTTGAATCTTAGGGATGCTAGTTCTCTTATTTCTCCTACTATCAAGAAGATCACTGAAGAAATAGAAGATGCTGCAGTCACACCTGCTGAAATCTCTCTTGTAGAAGGTCTAAGAGGCTGCTTGGTAGAAGCTCTCAGAAGAGAGGAAGTAACAAGACAGAAGAGGAAATCTCAAGCTAAGTAAACATTCTAAATCCATTCTGATCGTGTTAGTTAAGTTGTCAGCATATATTATAAATTTGTTGTTATTGTCCATAAAAACAAATTGGGGGAGATTGTTGGGATTTATGGGTGATAGCATAGGAACAACTTAACTTTGTATATACTTAATTTTTTAATTAAGTAGAACATACTGTCACAGCCAAAGTATGTTCTTGTAATAAGTATGCAATGTTATTTTAATTGTGTAATTTGGAAGAAGTTCACTTTATGTGTTCAAGCCTCAAAGAATGCATATTAGATGACAGCATGAATAAAGGTTACTGTCATAAGCATTGACAGTAAGATTACAAGAAGACAGAATGTTGCAAGTCAAGACAGCATATTCACTCTGACAGCAACATTGGCGGAAGACTACGCGACATCAACTTTAGCCCTCGACAGCAAGTTTGGAAACCTCGACAGCACACTATGCGGGGAACTCCTACTGTCACCAAAAGCACATTCCTGTGACAGCAAGCTTTGCGGCAAAAGTAACTGTCTCGAGAAAGATCCTTTTTCTAGGTATCTTTCTCAGTCAAATCCCGTGACAGTTTCAATGTTCAAGAAATAGGCGTGTTGCAGTATCCCTAAGCTGCACCAAGTCTGCAAGACTACGACAGAAGCTTCAAGCACTGCAAACAAAAGCGAATCAATTCAAGAGCAAGGTCAAGTCTCTATTTGCTGAATTGTTTTAGCTAGAAATAGAATGAATCTAGGTTGCTTTCTTTGTAATGTATATCTGACATTGTTAGCAATTTAGGAAAGTCATATGGGTAGACACTTTGTAAGAAGCTGCCACTTGATAATGACAGCAGCTTCACAGACTCGTGTTGATAGTGATAGGATTAGTCTTATACTTAGACTATCAATTCATTCTAGGGATAGAAAAAGAAAGACAAGAAAGTGTCTTGAAGAAAAACCGAAGCTCAATAATTCTCTTTTGAGGTTGTAGCAACACTTTGCAAAATAAATAAAATATTTATTTTGTGAATCCTGTCTTCTCGATTATACTGTTTGTGAATGCATACATATTATTGATAACATTAAATCTTATGTTAGATATAATTGCTGATGAGTGTTTATCAGTGTTTAAGCAACAGGTACTCATCAGAGTTTACTGGAAGCCAGTCAGAGTTTATTAAAGTCTGACGGGGTGAGAGTTTGCCTTAGCTGTCGGTGCTAATATAAAGATTCTAGAAGCAATATATCTTGAAGATGGAAAGAAGCAAGATATATTGAGACAGACAAGGAAACGGAACAGAAGACAGAAGCAATCCTAATTTGATATGATTTGTATAGCTAATTTATAGGAATATCAATTAGAGATTGATTATGTAACTGTGTATTATATAAACACAGATAGGTTAACCCTAAAAGGGATGCGATTATTGAAAACATTATTCTTGTAACCTTGCAGCTCTCTGTGATATTTTACATCACAAAGAGAAGAGTTATTTATATAATTCAGTTGTTGATTTATAAACAGTGTTCTTTATTGTTATTATCATACTTATATTGATTATATATTGTGAAATCGGCCTAACAATTGGTATCAGAGCCTAGGCTGTTTAATATATACAGTTTATCGATCTAAACACAAGTATAATCATGGCTGACAACTCTCAGGAAGGTTCTAATGCAGGTTCTAATGCTCAGAAGGTTCAACCTACTTCTGTGAGTCGATATGAGACTATAAGGGTTCCAATTCTCAGACCAGTTGAATATCCAATATGGAAGGTGAAGATGACCATGTTTCTGGAAGCCACAGATCCAGAATACCTTGATAGAATCAATGATGGTCCTCATATGCCAACTAAATTGTCTCCTGTTATTACTGGGCAAGAACAAAAGACTGTTCCAAAAGAGAAGAAAGATTTGACTCCTGAAGACATCTCATCAATTGCAAAGGATGCAAAGGTTAGACATCTACTACACAGTGCCTTAGATAATGTCATGTCTAACAGAGTGATTGGCTGCAAGACTGCCAAAGAGATTTGGGATGCTTTGGAATTCAGGTGTCAAGGAACAAGTGCTATAAAGAAAAACAGGAAGACTATTCTAACACAGGAGTATGAACACTTTGACTCTAGATCTGATGAAAGTTTGACAGATACATATGACAGATTTTGTAAATTGTTGAATGATTTGTCCCTGGTTGATAAAGAATATGAACTTGAAGAGTCAAATCTCAAGTTTCTGTTATCCCTACCTGAAAGATGGGATTTGAAGGCGACAACAATCAGAGACAATTATGATCTTGCAGAAACAGATCTTGATGAAATCTATGGGTTGCTTAAAACTCATGAACTTGAAATAGAACAAAGAAACAAAAGATCTGGAAAGAAGACAAAATCTGTTGCTCTTAAAGTTGAAGAAAAGTCTGTCAAGAAGGAATCATCAAGAAAGAAAGCCAAAGGAAAGGCTTTAGTCATTAAATCTGAAAGTGAGTCATCAAACTCTGATGATGGCTCAAACACTGATGATGAAGCTTCTGATTCTGAGGATGATGATGAAGAGATGATGAAAATGGCAGCTTTAATGGTGAAGACCTTCAAGAAGATGGGATTCAAGAACTTCAAGAAAAGAAAGAGATTCTCAAGGGAAGATTCAAATTCTTATAAAAGAAAATTCAGAAAGTCTGATGAAAGAGATACCAAGTCTGGAAAGAAAGACAAGTCTAAGATCCAGTGCTACAAGTGTAAAGAGATGGGTCATTATGCTCCAGAGTGCAAGAAAGGAAAATCCGAGAAAGCACTCATCACTAAAGGCAAGGACTGGGCAGACACTTCAGACTCAGATGAGGGAATCAATTATGCTCTCATGGCAACTGTTAAAGATGAAGTTGAGTCATCTGAAAACAAGGTACCCCTAACTACTTATGCTTATGATACTGATAATATATCTGAATTAAGAGTTTATCTAAAAAGCATACATGTTAGTTATAGGGATCAGACTTTAGAGAATGAAAGAATCAAATCTGAGAATCTAGGTCTTAAAGAGAGGAATAAATTTCTTGAAGAGAGACTTGTTAACATGCAACAAGTTCAAAAGGAGAGAGATGATGCTGTTTATGTTGAACAGGAATTGCTTAAAAGATATAGGCAAATAGAATCTGAGTTGGAAAAAGAGAGGAAAGTGATTAAAACTTGGACTAATTCTGGAAACGACACACATCAAGTTTTTCAGACAGACACTGTAGGTCTAGGTTACTGTGAGAAAGATGAACTTAGGTTTAAAGATAAAGTGAAAGTAAAACCACAACTTAAACCTGTGAAATTTGTTTCTGAATCCAATAAGCTAAAGTATGTAGTTGTGAAAGAAGCTGTTATGGAACCAGTTGAAACTTGTGATAAACAGGTTAATGTTGGTTCAATAACAGAGAATAAGGTTAAATTAGAAGCTGTTAAAGAACCAGTAAAAATCTGTGATAGACAGGTTAATGTTGGTTTAAAGACAGAAAAACAATTCAAACATAAGATCAAAGAGGTAAAGTCTGTCAACAAACAGAAAATGTTTAAGAAGAATAGGAATGGAAAAGTAGGCATTACTAAAAGAAATAATTATCTGCCTAATTCTGCTGCTCCTAGAAAAAAATGTCATAGTTGTGGTAGTACTAACCATCTTGCAAGTTTCTGCACGAAAAACAAAGATATTAATTCTTTACCCTCCAAGTCTGGAGTAAAGAATGATTATGTTAGGGTTAGACCACAGACTTTATGCACACACTGTGGGAGCACTTGGCATTCCATTTATACTTGTAAGAGTTATCATGCTATTTATCACAACTATTATGAGCTGAAACCCAACCTGAAATGGGTTAAAGCAAACTCTGCAAGTGTAAAGTCTGACACAGTTAGCTTAAACTCTGCTGAAAGTTATTCCGCTGCAAAAGCTAACAATGTTAAGAAAGCCAAAGGATCCAAGCAAGTCTGGATCCTTAAATCTAACTCTTTGTAATTGTCTATCATTGCAGGGCATAAGGGAAAGTACCCTAGTCTTGGACAGTGGATGTTCAGGACATATGACTGGAAATAAAGCCCTGCTATCAGATTATGAGGAGAGAGCTGGCCCAAAAGTTTCCTATGGAGATGGCAACATAGGACGTACTATGGGATATGGCAATATTAATCTTGGAAGTGTCATCATCACGAATGTAGCTCTAGTCCCAGGACTCAAGCATGATCTGCTTTCTGTGAGTCAAATCTGTGACAGAGGATACCATGTAGATTTTCATACTGAACATTGTGAAGTTATCAGCAAATCTACTGGGAAAGTTGTTCTAGTTGGACACAGGCACAATAACATTTATGAAGCAAGTTTGGTAACAAACTCTGAAGGTAAAGCTGTGTGTCTAACTGCAAAAATGTCAAATGAAGAGAGTTGGAAATGGCATAAGAAGCTCTCTCATCTAAACTTGAACAACATCAATGAGCTAATACGAAAAGATCTTGTAAGGGGACTTCCAAAGTCAATACTCAGCTTAGATGGTCTGTGTGATTCTTGTCAAAAGGCCAAGCAAAGGAAGTCATCTTTCAAGAGTAAATCTGAATCTTCAGTTGTGGAACCTTATCATCTTTTACATGTTGATCTCTTTGGTCCAGTGAATATAATGTCAATGGGCAGAAAGAAATATGCTTTGGTAATTGTTGATGAATACACCAGATACACATGGGTGTATTTCTTAGCAAAGAAGGATGAAACTTCCTTAATTCTTATGGATCATGTGAAGCAATTGGACAAAGGATCACAACACAAAGTAAAAATTATCAGGAGTGATAATGGTACTGAATTCAGAAATTCTGAAATGGAAGCTTTCTGCAAGGAAAGAGGAGTGAAGCAAGAATTTTCTGCACCTGGAACTCCACAGCAAAATGGTGTAGTTGAAAGAAAGAACAGAACCTTAATTGAAGCTGCCAGAACAATGCTTGATGAAGCAAAATTGCCAACTTATTTCTGGGCAGAAGCTGTTCAAACTGCTTGTTTTACTCAAAATGCTACACTGATCAACAAGCATGGGAAAACACCATATGAGATGGTGAAGAATAAGAAGCCAAATTTGAAGTATTTTCATATTTTTGGATGTAAGTGCTTTGTGTTGAAAACTCATCCTGAACAGTTGACCAAGTTTGACTTAAAGCTGATGAAGGAATTTTTGTTGGATACCCATTATCAACTAAAGCATTCAGAGTCTACAATCTAAGAACTAAAGTGATCATGGAATCTATACATGTGTCATTTGATGACAAGAAAATAACTGGAATAGAAGATGAAGAATATCATGATCAACTTCGCTTTGAAAATGAAGATTTAAATTCTGATGATGTAAACTCTGATGAAGCAAATCCAACAAACTCTGACGAAGCATACTCTGATCCTCTACTGGTAAACAATGAAGAATTTTCTCTAACAGAACAAAATAGAGAACCAGTTGAGGGGGAGCGTGAAGAAATTTCAGAAACTTCTCAAGATAATAACTCAAATTCTGAAAGTGAATCAGCTGAAGGATCTATCCCAAACTCTGAGTCAAACACTGAAAATCCAAACTCTGAGCAGTCCAATTCAGGGGGAGCCTCAGAGAATGCAAATGGTCAAGGAGAAAATCAGGAAAGCATGGATCAAGGGGGAGGATCTAATAATGATAATAGAAGCCAATTACCAACAGCGAGAAGGTGGACACAAGCCCATACACCTGACTTGATAATTGGAGATCCAGAAGCTAGTGTTAAAACTAGAAGTGCTACAAATAATGAATGTCTGTTTCATGAATTCTTATCTCAAACAGAGCCCAAGAAAGTGGAAGAAGCTCTTCAAGATGCTAACTGGATAACAACAATGCAAGAGGAGTTAAATGAATTTGAGAGGAATGAAGTCTGGACACTTGTACCAAGACCAAAGAACAGATCTATTGTTGGTACAAAGTGGGGTTTCAGAAACAAAACAGACAGTGATGGAGTGATAACAAGGAATAAGGCTAGACTTGTGGCAAAAGGCTATTCACAGCAGGAAGGAATTGACTATGATGAAACCTTTGCTCCAGTTGCAAGATTGGAGGCAATAAGGATTTTTCTGGCCTATGCTTCTCACAAAAAGTTTAAAGTCTTTCAGATGGATGTGAAAAGTGCTTTTCTCAATGGGAAACTTGAAGAAGAAGTGTTTGTTGAACAAGCACCAGGGTTTGTAAATCCCAAACATCCAGATTATGTCTACAGGCTTGACAAGGCATTATATGGACTAAAGCAGGCACCTAGAGCATGGTATGAAACTCTGGCTCAATTTCTTTTAGAAAGTGGGTTCACTAGAGGTACAATTGACAAAACCTTGTTCTATTTTAATTCTGGTGATGATTTGCTGTTAGTTCAAATCTATGTGGATGACATAATTTTTGGGTCTACTAATGACAAACTCTGTAAGAAATTTGCCAAGCTTATGCAGTCAAGGTATCAAATGAGCATGATGGGAGAGCTTAGTTATTTTCTAGGCTTAAAAGTAAAGCAAACAGATGATGGGATTTTTATCAATCAAGCAAAATATACCAGAAATCTTCTCAAGAAATTTGGTATGCTTGATAGTTCATCTGCTACAACCCCCATGGCTACTGCAACAAAGCTAGACAAAGACACAGGAGCCTCAGTAGATATGACAAACTATAGAGGGATGATAGGGTCTCTTCTTTATCTGACAGCAAGTAGACCTGATATCATGTATGCAACATGTCTTTGTGCAAGATTTCAAACAGACCCCAGAGAGCCACATCTAACAGCTGTAAAAAGGATTTTCAAATATCTCAAAGGAACCATAACTCTTGGTTTGTGGTACCCTAGAGAATCAGAGTTTAAGTTAATTGGTTACTCTGATGCAGATTTTGCAGGCTGTAAGATAGACAGAAAAAGCACAAGTGGAAGCTGTCAATTTTTAGGTGACAGATTAGTTTCTTGGTACAGCAAGAAACAGAAATCAATTTCCACATCCACAGCAGAAGCAAAGTATATCGCTGCTGGTAGCTGTTGTGCACAGATTTTATGGATGAAGAATCAATTGCTGGACTATGGATTAAGGTACTCTAAAATACCTATTTACTGTGATAATCAAAGTGCTATTGCTATGACAGGTAATCCAGTACAACACTCCATGACCAAGCACATCAGCATAAGGTATCATTTTATCAGGGAACATGTGGAAGAAGGAGATATTGAGCTTCATTTTGTGTCTACAGACCAACAGCTTGCAGATATTTTCACCAAACCTTTGAGTGAAGCTACCTTTACAAGGCTGGTAAACGAACTTGGAATGGTCTCTGGTTTTGACTAGAGATACTGGTTAGATTCAAAATCTATACATGATTGATTTTATGCTCATGGTTCTTTGCATATGTTAACTGTTATGTGTACAAGTATGTTAAACTCTGATAGTAAACTCTGTTAGTCATACTCTGTCGGTTAAACTCTGATGTCAAACTCTGATTGTGATTTTTGTCTGAAACACATGGACCGATGAAGAAAATTGTATGAAGCATGATTTTCAGTAAGTAATCATGAATCTTTCTAAGTAATATAAATTCTGATTTCAAAATGTGCAGAAAGTTTACACAGCATGATACTGTCTCTATATTTATAGCATCTCTTAGTTTATTGATTCTATACACTGAGTCTGTATTAGCTGTTTGCACTTTCTCTCATAAATTAATTGTATTCACTGATGAAAAGTCTAAACTCTGATAATTAGTTGCAAATATTTCACCCTCAAATCAAAAGATGCCAAAAAGAGCACAAATTCCTTTGAGATCATGTTGTGCCTAGGACGATCCAGGAACTTATTGTATGAAATAAGGGCTAAAATCTTTGATTTTTGGTGACTAGTGCCAACCACTGATTACTGGAAAAATTATAATAATAATAAAATATATATATATATATATATATATATATAAAGGGGTGAAAATAATAGAAATATCCAAATGAAAGGATATAAGAAGACAGAGTTTGGATAAATATCAGATTTTACTTTATACATGAGAGTTTGAGCAACCAGTTTTTACTGATTTATTTTGTGGATTTTATGCACTTTGAGATTATCTAAATATTTATATTCAGTAAACTCTGCTATTCACACACAAAAAATACTCACACCTGTACAGTTTGTGAAAAGAGTTTATTTATAAAGAAGGAGGATTGGTAAACACTGATGAACTGTGTACTCTACGCCGAGGTAATTTAATTTTAATCTCTGATGATTAAAATAAATTTTGTTTGTTTCAGACATATTATGATTTTGAGAAAAGACATTTGTTTTGAAAATTCAAAAAGAGTATGATTGGACAGTTGTTCGAGAATGTATTAAACAGAGGAGAGAGGTTGAGTGTCTAGAAAAGTGTAAAAGGCGGTAATTATTGCTGTTTTTACTGCGCATGCGCATTGGAAACTGCCAATTACTGCTGTCAGTCATTGCATGTGTGCCACGTGTCCCACTCACACAATTAACGGAGTAAGACAGTTGTGTATTAATGATTAAAAACTGTTCAGTTTTTAATTTTGAATTTCATATTTAAACAATACACACACATACGTCTAAACCTTTCACATCTTACTCCAATTCACATCTATTGTCACACACACATATTCACAAACACTTTTCTCTGTTATTCTTGAAAATGCACACCTAGAGGGGGGTGAATAGGTGTTATGGCCAACTATATCCAATTTTAAAGTTTTACCAAATAATTAACTGTTAACTTGTCAGCTAGCTAAGATGAACAAAACGAAGTCTGTCAGCTAGCTAAGATATACAATGCAATGCAGAATTGAAATAGCAGTAAGTAAAAACACCAAGAATTTTAGCCAGGTTCGACCCCTATTCTCTATGGTCTACGTCCTGGTCCCCTACCAAACCTGGTAAGAGAATATATTATTAATCACTATAAAAACCGATTACAAGATTAATACATATATCTCCCTTCTTCCCTGTCACTTGTAGCAGCTAGCTGACACCCTTGTTCCCTGAATCAAAGGATCTCTAAGTACTATACTACCCAAGTATAAACTTCTCTATCAAACTAATTCCCGAACCCTTGTGTCCTAGCTTGCACCTCAGCAACAAACCTTACAATCTGAACAATACAAACAATTAAGAGTAATACAACTCAAACTATGAACTCTTGATTAGAATATAAACGTATATGTAATAGTAGAGCTCAAGTAAAAAGATTTGAAAGTAGGTACTGAGTTGTTCTTGTGTGTTCTTTAAGGTGTTCAACCGAAAACAGCTACACAAGTATTTATAAAGAACAATTAACGTTCGAATTAACCAATCAAACTCCAACGGTCTTGAAACCTTTTCTCACGTTTAGTTTGTTTGATAAATTCGTTCATCAACGTTCACATAACGTTAACATACTGAAGTTTAGAGAAAAAGACGTTTGAGATATAAAACCTTCAGTATATAAACTAAAAACATGTTTAGAGAGTTTGTATAGGATAAAACTTTTGAAATAAACAAACTCCTAAAAGATAGGAAAACTGTTTTGAAAAAGTCTTTGTGAAAAACTGAGCTCTAAAATTATATATATTACGTTTATATAATTTATAGAGTCCTTACATATCATGTCCTATAAAATCTCCATGAAATTAGGACTTCCATTTGACTTTGACAGTTTCTGGCGGAACAGTCTTAGCTTGCTGAAATACACTGTTACTTCAAAGTTAGCTTGCTAAGATACTGTATTCCTGCAATGTTAGCTGGCTGATAACAAGTAATATAAAGCCTGCAGTCTTAGCTTGCTGAAATATTCTGTTAGATACTATGTGTCTGCACTGTTAGCTTGCTAACAACAAGTAATATAAAGCCTGCAAAAATTGTTAAACCAATATAGATAAAAGTACTAGCATTTCTCATACTAACAGCTTGCTAACATTAATATCATCAAAATTAAGAGAGTAACAATCTCCCCCTTTTTGATGATTATTAACTCATCTATTTAGGAGAATTAAACTCCCCCTAAATACATGCATAACAACTTAAAACTAATATAAGAGAACTAATACAATCACAATATATCCAACTTGCTTACTATGTGTTATCATCAAAATCAACATGGTTTCAATCTCCCCCTTTTTGATGATTACACACCAACATTCAGGAGCAAAATACTCCCCCTAAAATTATGCTTCCCCTGCAAAAAGATTAGCATTCTATACAAGCAGCTAAGCATATTGACATGGCATCACATTAACATTTAGCTCCCCTTAAATCACACATACTATGATCCTGAATTTTCTCCCCCTTACTCATCAAAAAGGTTATTCGCATGTTATCAATAATAGAAAATTCAAATAAGCATGGATTATCATGTTAAGTGAGCTAATATTACCAGACATCCGTAGGTAGCTTGCTGTCTAGACATTGCACATGCCAATTTCCCTACGAAGAACAAAAATCTTTCTTCGGTCAATGGCTTAGTGAAGATGTCAGCTCGCTGGTATTCTTCTGCAGTGAATAATGCAACATAAGCTTGCTTCTTGCTTTGCCAAGACACCAAACTCTGTCCTAAAAATGCACAAACACCCCTTGTACTCTTGCGGTCAGTTTGACAACTCAAGTGAGACTCTTTTGGTTTATCCGCCCTTGTCTTGATTCCTTCTGATTTATCACCAATGATCAACTCTGGAGGATAGTTCTTCACTGTGCTTGTTGACTTTGGCAATGAATGTTGAGCTATGACTTCCTCATGTACTCGAATTCGCTTGGACGGAGGAGATGCTTCACCACCTTCATAGATAGGCATCTTTTCTTGGGATCTCTGACCTCTTGGACCTTCCAAGGTGAGCTTGGATAACTGATCAATAGTTTCATCCACTGAGGAAGAAGTTTCAGCTGGCTTTTCAGCTGTTTGAGTTGCAGTAGACTGGATGTCAGCTTGCTGAGATGCTGATATTTGCCTTGTCAGCTCGCTGTCATGACCTGTTTCTGCAATATCTTCCTCATCTCTTGACAGATCAACATTAGATTCTTGAAATGAAACATCAATAGACTCTTCAACAATACGTTTAGATATATTATATATTCTATAAGCACGACTTGTTAAAGAATAACCCAAAAATATTGCTTCGTAAGATTTAGCATCAAATTTACCATCTCGATCAATAGTTTTGAGTACAAAACATCTGGAGCCAAAAACTTTGAAATATCCAATGTTTGGCTTCTTATTCCTCAGTAATTCATATGGAGTTTTGTTGAGTATAGGTCTGATAAGTACCCTGTTAAGAACATAGCTAGCTGTGTTAACAGCTTCTGCCCAGAAACTCCTTGGCAGCTTGCTTTCTTGCAGCAAAGTCCTGGCAGTTTCTTGCAAAGACCTGTTCTTCCTCTCCACAACTCCGTTTTGTTGAGGTGTCCTTGGTGCAGAGAATTCATGTGTAATACCTCTTTCTTCACAATAGGTAATGAAGTCTTTTGAGATGAATTCACCTCCTCTATCACTTCTTATACCTACAAGTCTTGTATTCAACTTGGTCTCAAGTAAAGTGATTAGCTTTTCAAATTCACTAAAAGCACAATCTTTAGAACGAAGAAACAATACCCATGTATATCTAGAATAATCATCTACAATTACAAATGCATATTGTTTACCTCCAATACTTTTATATGCTTCCGGACCAAATAAGTCCAAATGGAGAAGCTCTAAAGGTTTAGAAGTTGATACCATTTTCTTTGACTTATGTGGAGTCCTGATTTGTTTGCCTAATTGACAAGCCGAACAGGTTTCCGTCTTGACATACTTCAATTTGGGCAGTCCTCTAACTAGCTTCTTGGAAGACAGCTTGCTGAGTAGATCCATATGAGCATGTCCAAGCCTTCTATGCCAAAGATCTGGGTTTGTATCAACAGTAGCTAAGCAACAACCTACTTCCTGCATCTCAAAGTCCAACATATATATATTTCCTTCCCTTCTAGCAACTAGGGGGACTTTGTTAGTACCAACATTAATAATACATTTCTCTTTATCAAAAACAACAGTATGTCCATCATCATATAATTGACTTATACTAAACAAATTGTACTTAAGACCTTGAACATATTGAACTTTATCAATAGAGATGTTACTATTACCAATTGTTCCTTTGCCAAGTATGCGGAGTGTTTTGCTATCACCAATTGTAACACTTCCACCCTTTTTCATTTTGAGACTAAGGAACTGAGATTTGTCACCACACATATGTCTTGTACATCCACTATCCAATATCCATTGATTTGCATTGACTTTAACCACAAGACATACCTACAAAACAAAGAACAGACAACTCAACGTTTTGGTACCCAAATTTGGTTGGGTCCTGCATGGTTAGTTGATAGAACATAAATAACATTCAATTCAGATTTCTTGATCCACATTTGGACCACTTTGGATGTTCGATTTCCTGTTCTCCTTGTTCTGTCAGCTTGCTGTCTATAAGCTGTCTGTCTATTCCAGCTTGCTGGTTTAGCATTCTGACTTGAGCAGTGATGTGATAAGTGACCTTTCTTTCCACATTTGTAGCAGATTTTCCAAGGCATAGCATAATTATATGGAATACCTTGTTTGCCTTCATATTGAAAAGCCTTGTTCTTTGATGTAGAAGCCATTCCAAGTCCTTCCTTATCCATAGGAACCTTTGTTTGTTTCATGATTGTCTTTAATACTTCCTCTCCTTGAACAAATTTTCCCATGCCTTTCTCAAGCTTTGCAACTTCAGCTTCTAATTCCTTTATCTTCTCAGCTTGTTGAGTAGCTTCAATTGAGATGGATTCTCTGATTTTGAATGTTTCAAGACATACATCTCTTGCTTCAATTTCTTCACGTAGCTCGCTGAGTTCCTTCATCAATGTGTCATTTCTTTTGAGGAGCAACTTGTTAAACCCTTCAAGTTGTGTTATCTTTCCCTTTAGATCAGAAATGAGATCTTCATGATTGTTTGATGGAGTCTTTTCAGCCATAAGCTCAGAAATTATCTTTCGAAGAGAAGCATTTTTCTTCTCAAGCTTATTATTTTCATTCTTCAATTCCATGAACTCCACAATAGATATATTATTATGTTCCTGCATGGTTAGTGATTCTAATATAACATTTTCAGAAGATATGTTAAACTGAAATGAGTTTACCGCACTAGATTCAACATCGGAGTCCGAATGTGATACATCATTATTTACAAGGACTTCTTCGGTGTTTCCTCGAACCATATCATCGTCAATGCCAACCAATGCAATATTTAGCATATCTTCGCTTGAGTCTTCATTGAAATTAAATTCCTCGTCACTCCAAGTGATTTGAGCCTTTGCTTTGTTTTCGTCTCTTGAGGCAGCTTGTCGGTTTGACTTGAAACATAAATCCTCTGATTTTGATGTAGCTTGATAATATATTTTTAATGTATCCCATATATCCTTTGTTGTGCTACATGATGAGACCTTGTCAAAATCTGAATCTGAAAGACCACATATTAGTGTGTACTTTGCTCTTCCATCATAGCTTGATTTTATCAATTCTGTCTCGGTAAGATCATCAACATCTTTTGGCTTGCCATTATTATCCAAAAAAATGAATGGACCATCCTTAACGACTCTCCACTCAAATGGATTTCTTCTCAAGAACACCTTCATCTTTAGTCTCCATAAATCATAATTTTCTGCCCCATTGAGAAGTGGTGGCGTGTTTAATGATTCTCCCTCTACATAAAAGTGTGCCATAGGATCTGTACTTTCCTGTTACAGAAATGTTAGTACACCAATGCTCTGATACCAAATGAAAATGCACACCTAGAGGGGGGTGAATAGGTGTTATGGCCAACTATATCCAATTTTAAAGTTTTACCAAATAATTAACTGTTAACTTGTCAGCTAGCTAAGATGAACAAAACGAAGTCTGTCAGCTAGCTAAGATATACAATGCAATGCAGAATTGAAATAGCAGTAAGTAAAAACACCAAGAATTTTAGCCAGGTTCGACCCCTATTCTCTATGGTCTACGTCCTGGTCCCCTACCAAACCTGGTAAGAGAATATATTATTAATCACTATAAAAACCGATTACAAGATTAATACATATATCTCCCTTCTTCCCTGTCACTTGTAGCAGCTAGCTGACACCCTTGTTCCCTGAATCAAAGGATCTCTAAGTACTATACTACCCAAGTATAAACTTCTCTATCAAACTAATTCCCGAACCCTTGTGTCCTAGCTTGCACCTCAGCAACAAACCTTACAATCTGAACAATACAAACAATTAAGAGTAATACAACTCAAACTATGAACTCTTGATTAGAATATAAACGTATATGTAATAGTAGAGCTCAAGTAAAAAGATTTGAAAGTAGGTACTGAGTTGTTCTTGTGTGTTCTTTAAGGTGTTCAACCGAAAACAGCTACACAAGTATTTATAAAGAACAATTAACGTTCGAATTAACCAATCAAACTCCAACGGTCTTGAAACCTTTTCTCACGTTTAGTTTGTTTGATAAATTCGTTCATCAACGTTCACATAACGTTAACATACTGAAGTTTAGAGAAAAAGACGTTTGAGATATAAAACCTTCAGTATATAAACTAAAAACATGTTTAGAGAGTTTGTATAGGATAAAACTTTTGAAATAAACAAACTCCTAAAAGATAGGAAAACTGTTTTGAAAAAGTCTTTGTGAAAAACTGAGCTCTAAAATTATATATATTACGTTTATATAATTTATAGAGTCCTTACATATCATGTCCTATAAAATCTCCATGAAATTAGGACTTCCATTTGACTTTGACAGTTTCTGGCGGAACAGTCTTAGCTTGCTGAAATACACTGTTACTTCAAAGTTAGCTTGCTAAGATACTGTATTCCTGCAATGTTAGCTGGCTGATAACAAGTAATATAAAGCCTGCAGTCTTAGCTTGCTGAAATATTCTGTTAGATACTATGTGTCTGCACTGTTAGCTTGCTAACAACAAGTAATATAAAGCCTGCAAAAATTGTTAAACCAATATAGATAAAAGTACTAGCATTTCTCATACTAACAGCTTGCTAACATTAATATCATCAAAATTAAGAGAGTAACAATTCTTTCAAATCTTAGTAATGGCGACTACAGCTTTTGTTTCTTCTGGGTTAGAGTTTGTTCCAAAGGCGTTTCATATGATACAAGAATTTCTTGCTCAGTCAACGCACCAGAGGCGTTTCATATGATACAAGAATTTCTTGCTCAGTCAGCGATTGGGCGTGCTTTAGTAGAACCAACAGTACTTTCTGGTTCACAAATCAAGGCCTTCTGGGAGACAGGTATGTATGATGATTGTGGTGAATCAGGTAACCCATCAATAATCTTTGAATGTGACGAAGCAGAGTATGTAATTACTTCTGGTACCATTCGGGCTGCAATGGGGTTTCCTGAGTTCTCTTCCTATACCATTGGAATGGGTGACAATGATTTGTTGCGGATGATGAGAGAGATTGGGTATTCTGGACCCTTGACTAAGATTGGACAGTTGAAGCGACCGTTCTTGCGGAAGGAGTGGAGCTTCTTCTTTGATTGCATCACAAGAACGTTCGGAAAGAAATGCACCAACTGGGATGCTATTCCCACGGGCAGTCTGCAAATCGGGTATTCTCTTTTATATGATAATCATTTTGATTTTGCACGACTTGTCTTGAATAATTTAGGGGAGAAAATGACAGAGAATAGAGGGGTAGTATACTTTTCTAGATTTTGTCAGATTTTATTCTCTTACTGTGTTCAAGGGGTAGAAATAGTTGGTGAAGATGTTATCTCTTGTTTTAAATTACACAAGAGGATATTCTCTGATCTTATCAACAAAGATGTTAAGAAAGGAGTTGTTGGAGATTTGCTACTGCATGCATCTGTGCAACAGTTTGTAAATGATCAAGTTAATCCACCAACACAAGATCCCTCTCAACCAGAACCTCAACCAAAACCTCTACAAACAGAGCTTCCTCCATCCACATCTGTCAAACCTAAATCCAGTGGTAGGACTAAGCATGTTGGTACTAAACCTGCAAGGTCTGTTAGATCAGCTACTGCAGTGGTGGTGTCCAAGTCTACTGATGAGCCCAAGGGTCATTATAAGAAGAGGAGAGCCAATAGATCAAAAGCTAATGATGAGGATGATGTTGACAATGAAACTCTTCATAAGAGAAAAAGAAGATTAGTAGCCAATTATCTTTTTGATAATGTGGATGAGTCTACACCAAACACTGAAGCTCTCCAACATGAAGCTCCAGAAGATTTTGTTGAGGAGCCTGTTGTAAATAATGCTAATGAGGACAGGGTTTTTGTAAACACTGAAGCTCCTGAAGTTATTGTTCAGGAGGCTACTGAAGATTTTGAAGCAGCCACTGGGCTTGACATGGCAAATGCTGATATGGAGGCATAAATTTTTGAGCAAAATGCTTTCAATGATGATTTTGATATGGAAAACATTCTGGAAGCATATCCTAGTATCAGTGTTTGTGATACTGAGGATGTGGCAGCTGATCAACCCACCCAAATTTTAGATGAGTCAATTGCAACTCACACAGAGATTCTCTCTGTAAATAATCAAATTCCTGAATTGGGTGAGGAGGTTGATCAGGTAGTTGAAGCTGCTGTCGAGAAATTGGTTGAAGCTACAGCAGAAGAAGTTCAAACAGAAGAAGTTGTTGCAGAGTCAGTTCCTGTAGAAACAGAGGTTCATGTAAACTCTGAGATTCCTGAAGCTGCTCAGGTAAATGCTGAGGCTACTGCAGACAATGTTGATGAAGAAATTACAGAGCATATAGAAGAAAATGCTAATGAAGCTAGAGTTGATTTTGATAATGCTGATCACACATCTGTAAACTCTGATCATGCAAACTCTGAGGTTAATCCTGCACTTTCAAACTCTGATAGTCATGAGTCACTACCTTTTCTAAGGGATCTTACTACAGAGTCTATCAAGGAAAACCAAAATGCAACTGAAGCTCACTTCAGAGAAATGCATTATGCTAATTGGTCAGGAGCAGACTGCATTTTCTCTACACAAAGGGCTGCTGATTTTGTACAAAAGTCTGCTGCAGAAATTTCTAATCCTGAGTTGCTAACACATTTTAAGGCTACCATTGTTCAAGTCAAGTCATTGCACAATCGCTTTGATGAGACTCACAAAGTAGTTCTTGGATTGAGTAATGACATTGCTCTTAAGGAGTTAGCATTGAAGAAAGATAGAGCTCAATTTACATCTCTGGTCAAGGATCAAGAAGATATCAAGCTGAGGCTAACCAGGGTTGAAAGCAATCAGGCTGAAATATCTACTAAGATTGACTCTATTGCTGCATCACTTGAGTTGCTGACATCAGTTTTTATTCCTGATGATGTCAAAAAGGGGGAGAAGATACCTAAAGACAAATGCAAAAGGACTCTAACTTTGAGACTGAGGGATGATTCTAATGATGGTGGAAGCCGAAGAACAGAGAAAAGGTCAAAGTCTTCTCAAGAGCAAGGGAGACTTCGGTCAAACTCTGCTAGACAGACATACTCTGAGAGAAAGCATTCTGGTGGTCAATCTTCTTCAAGACTTAAGAGTCTAGTGATTTCATCAAATCCAACTACTGATGAAGAGATTGCTGCTAAGCTTTTCATGGAAGAACATGGTGGTGAAGCCACAATGGAAGATTTGGATGCTGAGATGAAGCTTCTTGCTGAAGAACACCAGAAAAAGATTGAAGCTGGTACTTATAAGAAGAAATCTGTAAAGGCTCCTAGATTAAAGGAAAAAGGAATTATCATCAAGGAAAATACTCAACAGAGTATACAATACACAAGGAGGCCTACAGTAAATGTTTCTGGAAAAGGAAAAGGTATACTGGTAGAAGAAGGGCAGTTACCAAAGAAGAATTATTCAACCTCTGACGTTGCTCAAGTTGAATCAAGGATAAATAAATCAACCTCTGACGTTGCTCATGTTGATATTTCTACTAAAGTTGTGACAACCTCTGACAAGGCTCAAGTTGTACAAACTCAGCTAGCTCCACAACTCCAAGGTTTCTTAAGACCTGTACTTTCTGAAACTCTGACGCTAGAAGCTGTGGACTTTTCACAAACCAGAACAGTACTTGGAAAAGAATCTTATGATAAGTCTGGTTTGGGTTCACACAGGGAGAAAAGAATAAATAACAGACCTTTTGATCATTCATCACTGGCAGAACCTGGTGTTGGGGTATCTCAAGAGAGCCTTGATAAACTAGAATCTGTTCAGATGGTCTATCATAGAGGATTGAAGAAAGAGATTCTGTTATACTTTATGTCTGATGGAAGAGTATACAGAGTAGGAGAAGCTGATGTTCATTTGAAACTATGGGAAGAGCTTGAGTATGTTCTATATCTTCTCAAAATCAAAAATAGAAGTACTCATGATGCTGCTCTAGTTCTAAAAGACAGAATGATGAAGTCCAAAGTTCTTCTTGGAGGAGGGGTTTCAAGTGCATATATTCCTAAGTACAGAGATGCTTATGGAAAGATTGTTGAAATGAAGAGAAACAGTGCCAAGCTCAATACTGCACTGGGTATAAAGGTCTTGGAGTTCAACTTAGAGTCAGACAAATCATACTTTATCCGGCTAGGGAATGAAATGAGGAAGAACATCATTTATTCTCTGAGAGCTGCTATCTACCAGACTGGAGAAAGTGATCCAGAGCTTAAGGAATTAAAAGAAATCATGGTGGAAGAGCTGGAAAAAGCTGAAAGGAGGCTTCTCATCGATTATCTCAGGACAGTACCTGATATTGAAGAGATTAAGTAAATTCTGACTGTAAGTTTTTAAAGTTTTCTGTTCTAAGTTAAAGTTAAACTCTGTTATATTTTAAACACTGCATTTGTTATATGTTCATAAAGAGAAGAGTTATTTATATAATTCAGTTGTTGATTTATAAACAGTGTTCTTTATTGTTATTATCATACTTATATTGATTATATATTGTGAAATCGGCCTAACATCTTAGTTTTGGTTGTTGAAACTGAGATTGAATTTTATCAGTATTGCATTCATCCCCCCCTTCTGCAATACACGAGGACCAACACTCTATAAAAACTCCGTCAACAAATTTGATCGTCTTTTACATGAGTGCTAATGGTTTTTACATGCCGGATAATTCAATATTGTTTTCTTTTCTCCTACATAGTTATTTGATTCACGTGTATTTTTACATTATGATATTTGTTGATTATTAATTTTAATCTTGACATGTATGTTTACCAATTATCTACCCATCTTCTTTTTATTTTGCGACTTCTAATCACATGTAATTTAAATATTTCGTTGGAGTCTCGAACGTGAAAATAGATCTTACATGTGTAATGATGGGCAATGAGCTTAATTTTAGTATTTTTAATTTATATTTTGTTGGCTTAATTTTAGTATTTTTAATTTATATGTATTTGGTGCAATGGGTGTCGGCTCAAAAAAGTATGACACAAAATCGGCATATAAAGTTGAAGTATATTTAAGAAATTTTTAATTTTTGTTATGATATTAATAGTTGAAGTTTGAAGCGGTGGTTAATGCCTAAATTTTATTACTGCATATATTTTTAGTTTTTTTATTTACATGTATTTATGTAACGGGCGTCGGCTCCAA
Organism: Heracleum sosnowskyi; assembly: GCA_030848705.1. Lineage (NCBI taxonomy): Eukaryota > Viridiplantae > Streptophyta > Magnoliopsida > Apiales > Apiaceae > Heracleum > Heracleum sosnowskyi. The sequence goes on from CM061237.1 coordinate 21,850,871, forward strand.
AAAACATGACACAAAATTGGCATATAAAATCCAGGGATATTTAAGAAATTTATAATTTTTGTGATAATACGAATGGTTGAAGAATTAAGTGGTGGTTAATACTTAAATTTATATTATTGCATATTTTTAATATTTCTTTTTTATGTATTTAGTGTAATGGGTGTCGGCTCAAGAAAATATGATACAAAATCGGCATAAAAATATGTCAATAGTTTAGTTTATTGTTTATGTATGTTACTTTGTAAAATATTGTGTTCACTATTTATATATACTAGCTTAAAACTCGTGCGATGCACATATTGTTTTTAATAATTTTTATTTTTATTATTTACGTTTTAATATTTTGTTAATTGCATTTGTTAAAACAAATAAGTAGGCGTGTAAGCTTTTTTAAATAATTAAAGGTATTAAAATAGATTTTAAAATAAATAAGTAACAGATTGCCCGTGATAGTTTTGGAAAAAAAAGGTTTTAGTAAGAAAAAATAGAAAAAGTAACATGTTTTAGTTGAAAAAGTTAATTGACCGTAATTAAAAGTATTAAAATAGGTTTTAAAATAAATAAGTAAATATTTGTTGTGATATTTTTGTAAAAGGAGGTATTTTAGTGAGGTAAAATATAAAAATTAATGTGTTTTAGTTTAAAAAGGTAATTGTCCGTGACTTTTTTAGAAAACGAGGGGATTTTGTTAGAAAATAAATGAAAAAGTAATGTTTCTAGCTGAAAAGGTTATTGGTTATAAATAATGTTATTATTTAATAATATTTTTTTAAAAAAAATAAGTAAGGGTAATTAAGTAAAATCACGAAGTACCACCCGATCAACCAAACTTTTAATGTTTCGTTTATTATAAGATAGCATAGATTTTATATTTTTTTTCTTGATTTTTTTCTTAAATAGTTAATATTTAAAATTTTACAAAATTATTATAGGATCGCTGCGAACCGCGGCTTTGTCGACTATTTAAAGGAAAATAGTCGACTAAGCCGCACTTAGGAGGAGAAGATGAGTGCGGTGATGTGGTGGCTCTCAAATCGCTTCGATCTCTTTTTCTAATTTTCTCAAATTTTTGAATTAGTAATATTAAATATTCGAGAATGTCTCAATTGCCTTTAAAATCTTTACTAATGGAAGAAATTAAATATACAATTTTAATATTCTTGTCTTTAAACTGTTTACTAATGGAAAAAACTAAATATACAATTTTAATATTCTCCTAAATTTTAAAATATTTACTAATGAAGTAAACTAAATATACAATTTTAATTTTTTTGACTTTAGAATCTTTACTAATGGAGGAAATTAAATATACAATTTTAATATTCTCCTAAATTTTTTATTTATGAATATACTTAGTAACATAGGAAACTAAATATATTTTTTACTATTTTCTGATGCAGGAAACTAAGTATACTATATTAATATTTCCTAAACGTATCCTACGAGTCCAATTTATTTACTATTTTTTTATTATCTTTTAATCGAGAAAAATATTAAAAGAGACAATTTGAGAGGTGTCATACGATTTGAGAGACGCCACCTTGCCGCCGGTCTTCTCATTTATATAAGTACGGTGCCTCTCAAATTTTTTTGATCTATTTTTCTAATTTTATCAAAATTTTGAATTAATAACATTAAAGGTTAGAAACTATCTAAATTGTCCGTTAAATTTTTAGTAATGAAAATCTTAATTACTTTATATTCTTCTAAACTTTGTTTTAAGTAAATTACTATCTTAATATTCTCCTAAAATTTATCTTCAAGTCAAATTATCATGTTGATATTCTCTTAAACTCAAAGTTACCATCTTAATATTCCCACATATTATTTTTTTTGAATTTCTAAAGTTTATCTTGAAATCAGATTATCAACTTAATATTCTCCTAAAAAATACGGCACGAAAAATCCAAAATAAACCTTATGGCAAAAATATAATTATTTATTTTATTTAAAAATTTAGAAAAAAATTATTATTCGTCCGCTGCGAAGCGCGGCCTAGTAAACTAGTACTTATATAAAGGAGAAGACGATGGTGGTGAGGTGACACCTCTAGAATCGCTTCCATCTATTTTTCTAATTTTCTCAAATTTTTGAATAATTAATGGTAAAGATTCGAAAATATCTCAATTGACTTTAAAATCTTTACTGATGAAGGAAACTAAATATATAATTATAATATTTTTGCCTTCAAAATCTTTATTAATGGAGGAAACTAAATATACAATTCTAATATTCTTGCCTTTACATATTTACTAATGGAAGAAACTAAATTTACAATTTTAATAGTCTCCTAAATTATTTTATTAGAAAATATCTTAATTGTCTTTTAAATTTTTACTAATGGAGGAAAGTAAATATACAATTTTAATATTGCTACTTTTATAATATTAGATAAATTCTCAATTTCTTTCTTACTATTTTTTAACGGAAGAAACTAAATATAATATGTTAATATTCTCCTAAACGCCCTCTACTGATCTAATTTTTTTACTAATTTTTTAATGGGATAATTATCAAAATCATCACTCATTTGGTTCAAATGTATCAAAGTAGTCACTCATTTCAGAAATGACTTAATTTAGTCACTAATTTAATGATCCAATTTATTTACTAATTTTTTAATGAAATGATTATCAAAATCATCACTCATTTCGTTCAAATGTATCAAAGTAGTCACTCATTTCAGAAATGACTTAATTTAGTCACTAATTTGAAATTTCGTATCAAGGAGACCATCCGCCAATGACTAAATTGATATAAAATTTTACTCTTTTAATGACTAAATTGATACAAGTTTTCAACTTAGTTACCTAATTTAGTCATTTTTGAAATGAGTGACTAATTTGATACATTTAAACCAAATGAGTGATGACTTTGATAACTATTCATTTCTTTAATACTATCTTTCAAGGAAGGAAGTTAAACATGTTATGTTAAAAATGGTTTGCTTGACTGTCAAAAAAAAAAAATTCTTCAAATGGAGGAATCTAAGTATACTGTATTAATATTCTCCAAAATTACTCCACGAGTCCAATTTATTTACTAATTTTTATTTAATATCTTTTAATCGAGGAAAATAATAAAGAAGACGATTTAAGAGGTGCCAAACGATTTACATTAAAAAACATTTTTTAAACTTTTTACATTCTAATTATACAGAAGATAATACTTACAGAAAATGCAAGTTTTTATATAATAAAATAAAATATAGGAGCCTTATCTTCTTTTCATTTATTTTCTGGAGTACCTGTATTTTAAACAATAAAAATTAGAATTTTGAAAAATATTTGAATTAAATTTTATGATATAATAGAATTGATTAATAGATGATGTAATTGATTAAGTAATTAGTTTGTTTTCTGTTCAATTTGGTAACAACGAGGAAATGGTTTATTGGGAGGAAACATGTTTAACAAGTGAACGGTTCATTAGGAGGAGCATATTATATGCTAGAATTTAATATTTATGATAATTATGTATTTTAAAATAGAAGTTGAAATATAAAGTTTTAGAAAAGTAAAGTGATTAATATACTAATATTTGATATAATATTAAAATAATAAAATATATTAAAAAATTCTCTATTCTATAATTATTCAAAATTTCAGTAATGAACAAAACTAAATGGAGAATGTAAAAGAAATCTTAATTTCATGTTATAAATATAATTTTGTTTAAAAACATTTTTTTAATAGTTTTTAGAAAAAATTAAAGAAATTATTATAAAACCGTTTCAAAGCGCGGGTTAGTAAACTAGTTTATTTATAACCAATTACCTTTTTCAGCTAAAACACATTATCTATTTTATATTTTCTAACTAAAACAACTCATCTTCTAAAAATAACACGGGCAATATATATGTATATGGTAATATTATTAAAGGGTTAAATATCAAATTGGTCACTGAAGTGAAAACCATATATCATTTTCATCACTGATCACAACGGGGTATCATTTCAATCACTAAAGTCATCATAAACATCAAACAAATAACTCTAAATATATGTTCGAAAACTAAAATTAACTTTTCTCGATTTCTACACATATTTCTTCAAAGCCACTACAACCAAATAAAAAGTTATGATTTCTAGTATTTTAGATAATATATTTAGATTTTAAAATTTTTATTTACTATTTATTTTTAATTAAATCAAAGTAAATAACTATAAAATTAAAAATAAATATTAAATATTTTTTTAAAATCTAAATATAATATGTTAAATACTAGAGTTCACAACTTTTTATTTGGTTGCGGTAGCGTTGAAAAGATATATGTAGAACTCGATATAAATTATTTTCACTTTTCAAACATATATTTAAAGGTATCCGTTTGATATTTATGATGACTTTAGTGATTAAAGTGATACCCCGTTGAGATCAGTGATGAAAGTGATATATGGTCTTCACTTTAGTGATCACTTTGATATTTAACCCTATTATTAAATATTTCAAACCAATTACCTTTTCCACCTAAAACACATTACCTGTTTTATATTTTCTAAGTAGAGCAACTCATTTTCTAAAAATAACACGGACAACATATATAAAAAATGGTAATTTATTTTATGTAATTATTAATAAATAATTGGTTACCCTTTTCGGTTAAAACATATTACATGTTTTATATTTTTAACTTAAACAACCAATATTCTAAAAATAACACAGATAACATATATACATATAAAAGGTAATATAAATTTGTATGATTATAAATAAATAATTAATTGCCTTTTTAAAACTTATTTTAATACCTTTATTTATTTTATTTTAAAACCTATTTTAATATCTTTATTTATTAAAAAAATTTAATACACCTACTTATTTGTTTTAATAAATACATTTAACACAAAATTAAAATTAAAAATTATTAAAAACAACTCGTGCATCGCGCGGATTTTAAGCTAGTACTATATTATTTAAGACGAAACATTATTTATAACTAGCTTAAAACCCGTGCAATGCACGGATTGTTAATTGTTATTTTATTATTATTTTTTTTAATATTTTTTTAATTGTAATTGTGCAAAAAATAAGTAGGCATGTTAAAATTGCTAAACACTTTTAATTAATTAAAAACAATAAAACAAATTTTAAAATAAATAAGTATGGGTTTGCCCGTTATATTTTTGGAAATTGAGGGGTTTTAGTAAGAAAAAATAAAAAAATTTAACATATATTTAGTTTAAAAAGGTAAATGCCCGTGATATTTTTGGAAAATGAGGTTTTAAAATTTAATAATTAAAATATTTAAATATGTTTTAAAATAAATAAGTAAAGGGTTTCCTGTGATATTTTTGGAAAAAAACGGATTTTAGTGAGAACAATAGAAAAATTAAATTGTAAAAGGCAATTTCCCGTGATATATTTAGAAAATGAGGGGCTTTGTTAGAAAAAATATATAATGTGTTTTAGCTGAAAAGTTAATTGGTTATAATTAGGTATTTCATTATTTATATTTTAATATTTTTAGTAATTGCATTTGTTAAGAAAAATAAGTAGACATGTTAAAATAACTAAACTTTTAAAAAATCATTATAATATTAAAATAGGTTTAAAAATAAATAACTAAAGGTTTGTCCGTGATATTTTTGGAAAATGGGGGGATTTAGTAAGGAAAAATAGAAAAATTAACATGTTTTTGATAAAAAAAGTAATTACCCGTGATATATTTGAAAAAGTAGGGGAATTTTTTAGAAAAAATAGAAAAAAATAATGTATTTTAGGTGAAAAGGTAATTGGTTATAAATAGGTAATATTATTATTTAGTAATATATTTCTATAAATAAGTAAGGTTAATTAAGTAAAAATACAAAGTACAGTTAACCATACGGAATTACAGACCAACCAAACTTTTAATGTGGGCAATTAAGTAAGATCACAACGTACCATACATTACCGACCAACCAAACTTTTAACGTGGGCAATTAAGTAAAATGACAACGTACCATACCGAACAACCAAACTTTTAATGTTTCGTCTATTATATAATAGTATTGATTTGGTTTGTCGGTCGGTCGGTATTTGGGTCGGGCCTTTCTATAATTTGGGCCAGGCCTATCTATGATCAATTTATTTATAACCAATTATTTTTTTCAGCTAAAACACATTACCTATTTTATATACTTTTATAATCAAAACTACTCATCTTCTGACTAAAAGTAACATGGGCAACATATATATAAATGTAATATAATTTTATATAATTATTAATAAGTAACTAATTGTCTTTTTAAGGACATTGTCTGTTATATATTTTTTAAGTAAAACAACTCATATTCGAATTAAAAATAACACGGCCAAAATATAGATATAATGACAATATTATTATATTAAACTTTTAAAATCCGAGTTTAATATAATTTTTTATAACATACAATTTAAATAAGATAATTAATAAAAAATAAAAGTAATAACATATGTTAGAAGAAACTCGGTACATTACAAAGCACATATTTTGTTATTTGCACTTTAGTCACATTTAGATTTTTTAAGAGCAAATAAATACTGACCGTTAGATCTATTATTTAAAAATATGTTATATTTTAATATCTAAAATACCACTAAAGATTACGTCAACAATTTATTAAATTAAATTATTTATATTATTATATATATAAATTCTATTTATTATATACACATATAAATATATATTAAAATTTCATAAAGTAATATATAATTACAAAAATCTAAATAAAAAGTAATAAAATATTAAAGAAAATCGTGCATTGCACGGGATATAAGCTAGTATATATAAGTATCAGTTACCTCGAATGTGACACTAAAAGCTGAAAATTAGAAAAGGACAATCCTATAAATTATTAAATCATGCCGAGTCAAATAAATATTAATTATAATTTTTTTAACAATTTAATATAGCAAATTAATCATAAAAATGTAAAAGCAAACAAGACAACATATTAAAATTATTATTTATAATATTTATTTTAAAAATATAAATAAAAATTAAATTTTGTCAAATATATAATATTATACTTTTTTTTCTTTAATATATAATAGATCAATTATATCCTATATTTAACTAACAAAAACTAAAATTAAAAATTAAAAATTAAATAAAGTAACACTTCCAAAAGAAAGTTTTATTAGTAGTTTGGTTAGTCGTTCTTTCATTTGTTAAAACATAGTAATATATAAAAAATTAACTATGCTAATTAGAACACATCTCTTAAACCTATTTATTTAAGTTGAGCTTATATTTATAATTTATAAGTCAATATACTTTGACCAATTTACAGGCTTATTTATTTAAAAATATTTTAGTACATCTTTAAAGATATTTATTTAAGAATAATTATTACACATCAATTAAAATAATATACTAATAAAGTATATAATTTTTAATTAGTATAATATATTATAATTAATTATCACAAATTACTCTAATTATTTTAAAAGTAGACCTAATTATTTGAAAAACTTATTTAAATAGTCCTGTTTATTTTAAAAGGTTATTTATTATTTTTAGCATGTTTTATTATTATAATTATAAATTTCAATAAAAATATATTTAGAGACCTACTTAGTTTTTTAACAAATTCATTTAATATCCAATTAATAAAAATATTATACACAAACATAAATAAGAAGTTAATAACTATTAAAAAAATACGCGGATACAGTGCTTCGCCATAAATTTGCGGAGGATAGAGCTCCGCGAAAAAAATAAGCGGAGTGACTGAATTTTTTTTTAATCCCGACCGTCGGAATGTTGATCAAACGGTTCAGGAACACATTGTTAAATAAATGGTCCCGGTCCTGACAATCAACCAGGACCCATAGATATATACTATAACCTTTCTAATTTGTTATTAGAATTTAGCATCCTCCGAAATCCTACGGGTCTATGAGAAAATATATGATTAGTTCTCATCTGCACTTGAGTGGAGTACAATTTACTACTACATATTAAAGTCTATACTCATTGATTATCTATGCACATTTATGCAAAAATGCACGAGACTAATACACAAATGTATACAATGTGAGTTGTGATATAGTTCTGCATATTGCATGAACAAATCCCACGATAGATCAGCCTAATTAGAAGCAAAAAGAATAATTTGCAAATATCAGTGGACAAAACATATATTCCATCCACTGATCCACTCTTAATGTAAGAAATTATATGCAACAATTTGCTTAAGTAACTTAATCGGCTATGTAAATTAATCACTGAACATTTGGACAAGATCGATGTCTTCATAGCTGTATGTCAAATCTTAAGCTTATATATATAGCTGTAAAACATGCAATATTGTTTTTGATTGTTATTTATTTATTTATTTATTGTAATTTTTAAGATTGTTCTTTTTTGGTTATTTTTATCCTTTTGTGTAAGACAGTGAGAGAAAAGATGTTAAAAATGTTGTTTAGTATATCATGTCAAGGTAGTGGATTGTATATCTTTTTTCTTATTTTTGAAGAGTACGTATTTGCGTGCTTATTTTATGATGATACGTAGTTATGTACTTTTCAAACCTAGTTAATTTTTTAGGTTTGTTGTTTTATAAGTTAAAATTTTATATAAGTTTTGAACAATATATTTATATGAATTTGTTGTTTTATAAAAATACGTGATAAATATTTAATATTTTTACCATAACTTGTAAGAAAAGATTGATCGAATAATTGAACCGTAGAATCATATGATAATGAGTTTCTTTAGTCGAGACTTAGAAACTTCTTGTTTCGAGACAGTATTGTGACTTTCAAATTTGAATTTTTCCCATTTTTCGATTTCAATAATTTTTTTGCCTTCAGTGCAAATAAAATTGAATATATCATAATGCATTTTGTCATTCAATATAATTGTTATTTGTACATTAAAGTCATATTTGTGGATTAGATTGTAATTTACATTTTTCTGCATATAATTCACCTTGCACATAAATCCTCGCTAAACTCTTATCAATTTAGCTAAATTCGATGAAATTATAGTAAACAGATGATCCAATTTTAAAAGAGATTAAAAATTAAGGCGAACATGTTGGGGGTGATGATACAAATTTCTAGAATAGGGTCATATGGTCTTCGAATGATTACATACAACACCTTTTTCTTCGGAAATGTTACGAGGCAGCATATGTTTGGAGTTGAGTGTTCATGCTGCTACAAAATCAAGCCAAGCAAAAAAGTAATTAATTAAGAACTACGTTAACATTATTAACATGAATTTGGAATGTACAGGATCCTGTCAGAATGTGATTTCACTTGAGATCATAATATCAGACACAACACAAGCACATGTCTATAGATCTAAGACCACCTCTTTCATTTTACTTGGTAGACTGGCAAGTGGCAACACCTTTCAATGTAAAGAAATTAAGACAGAGCAGCACTACATATGAAAGATCAAACATCCTATCTTCAATTAACCTATTTTCAGTTAACCTGAATATAGTATGCCTAAAAGTCCAAAACACTGAGCGGAATTTGAGGATGACATGTAGGAGCTGTAGTTATCAGATCACAATGCAAGTTATACATCCAAACCTATTCTTAGATCACACTTGCATACTCGTGAGACATCTCAACTGTCCTATGAGGGGAATTTTTCCATTTTAGCCATTTGTATGCTTTGCTTTACTATTCAATTTTCACCTAATAATGATAACACATAATAATTATTTAAGCATTGGAGACAAATACCTAAAAACTGTCAAAGGCAAACATAAGAAAACGACAATTGAAGATACAACGGTAAAAACACACGTAAGAGCAAGTCCAATGCAATATGTAAAACGACTATAGCTATTTCTAGAATTTGACACCAAAAAGTATTTTTTGGTGCTAAAATAGAACTTCAAATCCAATGCTAGTTTTATTTTGCAACCAAAATTTTCCAAATTTAGCTATGTTTTGTCTCACTCTCTTAAATTTCATTTAAATCAAAACCAACATACATTTCATTTATAATTATTTGATGATGTAGCTAGATGCATAAATGCATCCTTAATTTCAAATATAGAACCAAGTATGCATTTATGCATATTTGCATCCAAGTATAGAACCCCCTTTGGATTTGAATTTTTTAGCATTTGGTTTTAAATTATATAAATATAACTAATTTTAGTATTGCATTGGACTTACTCTAAAAGATAAATGGAACTACAATGTGAATTTACAATAAAAATAGTACTAACATAAATCATACCAGAATAGAAATTTCTACCTCATTGTCAGTAGCTTCCAACTCTAAATTGCTGTCTCGATTGCTTCACCTCTATATTATCAAAGCTTTCTTTAGCTCTTGTATCTTCTTTGATGAAAAAGCTGGAAGATAAACTTTTATTTTATTACACGTGTACGACAAAGGAAATTAATGTTCAGATACATTACAAAAACACAACGGAATCTCATGGCAGCACCTAGAATGTTCTCCTTGTTAGGAGGAGAACTGCTCTATAATATTATCCACAACACTGAAAGTAGTTATGATGCAATTGGAAAGAATGGACAAAAGAAATTACTGGTGTCCAGTTCAACACTTTTTTAAAATGTTATTGTTAAAACACAAAAAGCCTGAAGTTCATAGACCACTCTTCAGGCTTGCAAAGTGTTCAATATATAAATTTATATCTATGAGATGGGTATAGGAAGGAAATACAACTAATTAAGGCTAGGATAGTTTCAATAAGTTGATTTATGCCTATGTATAAGGTTAAGGAATGATGAAGGCCACATGATAAGCAACAAAACTATTTAGAGAATAGATTTTTTTTGGTCAACAAATTGATAGGTATGTTGATACCCTCAAGCCTCTTGAAGTGTTTGGTCTTCTGCACCGTGTTGCAAGGCTTTAAAGTGTATCCTGCCTCCCCAACGATTGAAGTTATCAATTCCACATTTCAACCCAGCACATATCCTGTCCAGGTTGGCAGTAGATAGACGTTTTAAAACTTAAATTGAACCCAAAATGTTAAGGTATTCGGTTATTGTGCATTGTGAATAAAAATGCAAAACTATAAACATGTTTATTCGGTTCGACTTGTTTATAGAGCATTAATTAGTTCTTTACTTCAGTATATTCATGAATAAGATATCAACGCATTGAATGGTATCTTATATGGGAAGTTGTTAATTACATGCGATGAAGGGTCAAAAACTATGAAATAGAGCATGGTAGCAGTATGAATTAAATAAAAGCATCAACCTTAATATATTGCTAATATCAGGCATTCGTCAAAGAGGAATCACTGGTAATCTGCTTGGAGATTTCATGCAAAGAGATACTATTTTGTCAAGGATATGTATCAAAAGGTTCCAAAATTTGAGAATATCAACGTGTAGCTAAATACATAGCACTAACAATCAAAAACTCTCTTAGATCTCTAATCAAACACTTCGAGTGTAGAAATTCAAACAGTAAACAACATAAAATATTGAAAAGGAATTTACCCAATTTGGTAAGTAGATATACAGATGAAGAACAAATCTCTGTAATCAAAAATCACCCACTGTTCGTCGACCTGAAACAATCGAAAAAGCATAGATCCATTAAATCAAGATAGATACAAAATCAGAAAGAACATGCTAATTAAATAAGTAATCTCAAACAATGATATCTTATTCAAAAATATTAACTACAAAAATCTATATGACAAATAACATATGTCTTTTATAGAATCATTCATTATTAGATTAGAAATTTTTGATAATTAGATGCAGAAAGAATTAACATGGAGAGTAAAATGAAACAGAGAAAAAGAGAGAGAATTAGTTTTGAAATTCAAAATTTGAAATAATCTAAATGTTTGTGAAGGAAAGCTGAGATATGGTACCGATATAGTACAATATTCACGTGGGATAGGTAAGGTAGGACTTTGGAGACGAAAAGTAAAAAAAGTGTATATAAAAACTGGAGGTTGCTGGACGAATAGTACTGTCGCACGTGAAGCATAACCAAATAATAGTATTAAATACAACGGGAATTGAGGAAAAAGTAGGAAAAAAGTTTTAAAAAGTAGCCATAGAAATGGCCGTAAAAAGACATAAATGGTAGAGCGGTAGGAGGAAGTTGCATTGGTAGGATATGTAGTTATAAAGTAAAGTGGGGGGCAAGAAGGTAAAATCATGCCAAAATGGCAATCAGGAATTATAAGATATATAGATGTACTACTTTACGTTGGTAATTGATCTGTGGACTTATGATGTAGAAACATTACTTAACAAACTATGTCTATTGATAGTTTTTCGTATACAGAGCCGGCCCTAAGACCACGCGGTGATTCTACCGAATCAGGACATCATAAAAAATCAAATTCCAGGGGCACAAAAACATAAAAATTAGGCGCACAAGTTTTTACTTGATGAAGTGTTATCTTCGTTTGAGTACGTCACCAATAATAGAGTTTGAATGGATTGTCCATGATATACTTTCATCTTTGAGAAGATGGAAAATGATCATTATAGCAAAAGATTGTTTTGTTCTCCATCTTCTTAAAAATTCCTAATGTAACTATATAAGGAATCTCTCTATATCTCAAGATAGTGAAAGTATTATTCTCTATAATTATGTGATCATTCTCAACTCTCAAGTTTCCTGAAGTAATCAGATTTATTGTCTGCCTTTCTGGTTTCTTCGTACATTGCCTAGGCAAACTTGTTTAAGCTTAACAAGGCAATGTTTGATGTCAAAAGAGTGTTAACTGTTATGTGACATGATATGTCATGTTACCCTTATTGTCTGTCTAGTCGTTACAGTTGACAAAGCTCATCTCGAATGTACGTAATCGTCCAAATTTGCCTTGCGATTAAAGCTTTGTATACTTGTTACAAAAACTGTATTTTACAACTATCTCCATTGACATTCATAGATGCAAGACATATTGAAAAATTACATTTCTTCAAGAGACTTTGTGTTTATATTGACTAGAGAGAACCAAGAACTGAGAGAGAGAGTTTGTTGGAGATTCTGTTACAGAAGTTGTTGGAGATTCTGTTACAGAAGTTTGTTAGAGATTCTGTTTTTTACTTCCACTTGCATTTCCTTCTTTAATATCCCCCCTCAAGTTAGGGGAGGCAACACCTAACTTGGACAAGAGCCATTGAAGGTGAGAAGAGGGTAAAGCTTTAGTAAACAGGTCTGCAGATTGCTCCACAGAGGCGATATGATGTGTTGTAATCATCCCAGATTTAAGCTTTTGACGTACCAAGTGACAGTCAATTTCAATGTGCTTGGTATGTTCATGAAACACAAGATTTGATGCAATGTATAAAGCCGAATTGTTGTCACAATGGAGAGGAACATGAGTAATATTCAAGACATGTAATTCACCCAAAAGAGAAACCAACCAAGTAATTTCGCAACAAGCATCAGCCATACTCCTATATTCAGCTTCAGCAGAAGAGCGAGAAACTGTTTTCTGCTTCTTGCATTTCCACAAAATCGAAGTGCCACAAAATGTTACACAATAGCCAGACAAAGATTGACGTGTAGTTTTACAACCACCCCAATCCGCATCACAGTAAGCAACCCGAACAGGATTCGAGCTAGCAACATATTAAAGGCCTTGAGAAACAGTAGTATGCAGATAAAGAACCAACTTAAGGGCAGCATGCCAATGAATTGACCTTGGCAGAATCATGAACTGGGCAAGAACATGAACAAAGTAAGACAAATCAGGTCATGTGATGGTCAAATAAATCAACTTACCAATCAAACGACGATAGACAGTGATATCTTGTAACAAAGGACTGTCAGACTCTTGCAAGAGGTCATGATGTTGGACCATATGGATAATAGCAGTCTTTTGATGAAGGGACTCAAATTCCTTGAGAAGCTCAAGAACATATTTATGCTGATAAATGAACAGACCAGAAGGTGATTGAACTATCTGTATACCAAGGAAGTAATCAAGGTCACCTAGATCCTTAATTTTAAAATGACAGCTTAAGAAGTCAGTAACTTGTGAGGCAACAGAAGCATCATTCCCTGTCAGTACCATGTCATCCACGTAGATAAAGAGATACACCAACACAGTACCTTTGGAGTAGACAAATAAGCTTGGATCCCCAAGAGTTAGAATAAACCCAAAGGACAGAAGAGCACTGGAAAGAGCAATGAACCATTTCCGAGGAGCCTGCTTGAGACCATATAAGGATTTAAGCAGACGACACACTAGTTTCTTGCCAGGAAATTTCCGAAGAGCTGTCATGGGAATCGTATAACTAGGAGGAGTATAGACTTCTTCATCCAACATTCCATGTAGGAAATCATTAGTGACATCAAGTTGTGTCAATACCCAGTTATGCATCGCAGCCAAAACCATCAACAATCGAAATGAGGTCATTTTGGCAACCGGGGCAAATGTTTCAAAGTAATCCATATTTGGAGTTTGAGTAAACCCCTTTTCAACAAGACGTATTTTATAACGATCAAGAGTTCCATCAACATGATACTTAGCCTTATAAAGCCACTTACACCCAACAGTTTTCTTATTAGTTGGTAAAGGAACAACTTCCCAAGTATTGTTCGCCTCTAAAGCAGCTAATTCCACATGCATAGCTTGACACCATTCAGGCATAGTTACAGCAACTTTAAACGATTTAGGTTCAACAATAGACACATTATGAACCAAATGAGAAGGAAGACCAGTATAGTCTTGTAGACGAATTGGTATATGCCTATTTCGCTGAGGGCGAGTAGGAAGAACAAAAATATCCTCAGAATCTGTCTGTAAACATGAACTATTTTTGGAGTCAGACAAAGACAAATCTGACACAGTAGGTAATGGCAAGTCGGAAGAACCTTGAAGATCTGTCAAAAGATCATCATCTATATAACTTGTTGAAGCTGGAAACAAATACTGAGGAGAATTAACAACCATAGTCTGAAATGGAAAAACAGTTTCAACAAAGTGTACATCTCGAGAAACTATCACTTGTTTAGTCTCCAAATTTAAAACTTTATATCCTTTTTTAGCAAAAGGATATCCTAAGAAGACTCCCTTCACAGCACGCGGAGCAAACTTATCAAGTGGTTGAGGCACTACTGTAGCATAGAAGAGAGACCCAAAGACATGAATATGATCATAGTCAGGTAGTTCATCACAGAGAAGCTGATAAGGACATTTTCCAAGAAGTAGAGGTGTAGGGGTACGGTTAATAAGATAGACTGCTGTAAGTAAACAGTCCCCCCAAAAAGTAACAGGAAGATTAGCATGAAAACGAAGATAACGAACACAATTTAACAAGTGACGATGTTTGCATTCAACTAACCTGTTTTATTGTGGTGTATACACATAACTCGACTGATGAATGACACTTTTGGCACGTAAAAACTCATTGAGTCGCTGGTTCATAAACTCTGTCCCAATATCAGAACGGAACACTTTAACAGTTGTTTTGAATTGATTTTCAATCAAGACAACAAAATCCATTAGAAAAGATGCAACCAATGACTTGTCAGAGAGTAGATACACCCATGTATTAGGAGATTTGTCATCAACTATTGTTAAGAACATATTACACTTGCCATGGGTGGGAAACCGATATGGTCCCCACAAATCCACATGAACTAAGTCAAACAGATGAGCGCTATTATTAGTACTTGAGGGAAAGGACAATCTTGATTGTTTAGCAAAGTGACAACTATCACAAACATCTAAAACATGACTGGAAATAGAGAATGGAAGTTGTTTAAGTACACTGGCTGAAGGATGTCCCATTCTAGCATGCCATTTATCTAGAGAAGCCACTTGAGCAACAAAACCATCACTTGCCATAGACTGACTAGGTATAGGAAATAGAGAAGAAGGCTCTGACATCGAATTGAACATGTATAGGCCATCTGACTCTCTACCAATCTCTAGTGTCGTCGTCCAAGATAGGGCCTGAAGGTAACATATATCAGCAAGGAAACTAACTTGATAGGTAGTATCCTTGAGTAGTTTTGATATGGATTGTAAGTTATATTTTAAAGAAGGGACACACAAAAAATTTGTAAGTGTAATATACGCATTTAAAATCAGGTCACCAGTATGACTAATAACTGTAGAGGCACCATTTGGTAATTGCAAAGTAGCTGAACACATTTGAACATTAGGCAAGAGATGTAAGAATGGTGTAATATGATCTGTAGCTCCTGTATCTATAATCCACTTAATGGGTGATTCAGTAGCATCTGCATTACTTGCAAAGTGTCCAGCCATACCTGAGAACTGCACTGTATTAGTAGAATGATTTGGTGACCAACGTCCCAAAGCTGAACCAGTAGTTTGATGAGATTTCTGATCAGATGTCCTGTCAACTATAGATTTTTGAAGGAACTGAATGAGTTGTTGACACATCCCATCTGACAAGCTAATACTATCATTTGAATATGAGAATAGTCATGCACTAGCTGTAGCATCAGACACAACCATGTTATCAGATACTTGACTCACATTAGCCACAACTGTACCATTAGATTGGAGCAGTTTTGGCTTGGGTTTTGGTTTTCCAAACAACCTATGCCATGGCGGATACCCATGAATACAATAACAACGATCTCTGAGATGACCAGTCATGTGACAATAGTCACATAAGTATTCTGATTTCCTTTAGTTTGTACCTTAGAACCTTGATATTTAGCCTTAACAGACATAGCTATGTTATCAGTAGGTACTGTAGTATGAAATGATGTTCGTTGACTTTCCTCTTGTAACAACATAGAGTAACTTTGGTTCAATGAGGGAAGAGGTTTCATTAGTAAAATTTGACCACGAATAGCTGTAAACGAGTCACTTAGTCCCATTAGAAACTAGATCAACTAAACATTTTGATCAGAAGTGTCCAACTTCTGATTCACAGGACATGTACATGATCCACATATACATATTGGTTTGGTTAGGAGACAATCAAGTTCATCATGTAAAGTACGAAATCTTGTAAAATAAGCAGAGATTGACAATGAACCTTGAGCTAAATGAGAGATTTCTCTTCTTAAATGAAACAATTTCGGTACATTACTCTGAGCATATCTTACTTCAAGATCAAGCCAAATCTCATGAACAGTTTGAATATACACAATATTGTTACGTATCTCAACAGAAACAGAATTCAAGATCCAGGACGTAATCATATTATTACATCTCATCCAATGAATTAACAATGGAGAATTTGCAACATGCTTAGGATATGTTCCATCAACAAAGCCTAGCTTCAATTTAGAAGATAATGCAATTTCCATAGATCGTTGCCACTGATGATAATTGATTTCACTTAAAACTAATGTAGTGATTATCATACCAGGATTATCAGGCAGATGAAGATAGTATGGATGATTAACATCTACTGTATTCGACATTGTGGATGAACCAATTGTAGCTGATGCATATGACAATGAGGTAGTCATGATACACAATTTAGAGTGAAAAAGGTACTTACAGTTTGTGAAGATTACACAAACAAGATCAATTTATGCAATTTTGAACGAACAATGATGAGCGATACTCAGCAAGTAATCAAGATGACACCTTCAACTGCGATTAAGACCTCAATTGAACAATTATAGATGACGATGCTGATTGCAATCGATTTCAATCTCTATGAACAGATGATTAAACACTATAACTGCAAGATTGATCTTTATAACTGAAGAAATTTAACAATTTCTCAAATAAATCTGTTTTAGTGCGGAAGAAACAAAACACGGCTCTGATACCATATTACAAAAACTGTATTTTACAACTATCTCCATTGACATTCATAGATGCAAGCTAGTAACTGTTTTTACATATTGAAAAATTACATTTCTTCAAGAGACTTTGTGTTTATATAGACTAGAGAGAACCAAGAACTGAGAGAGAGAGAGAGAGAGAGAGAGAGAGAGAGAGAGAGAGAGAGAGAGAGAGAGAGAGAGTTTGTTGGATATTCTATTACAGAAGTTGTTGGAGATTCTGTTACAGAAGTTTGTTAGAGATTCTGTTTTTTCACTTCCACTCACTACAAGAAAAATGGCTAAATTCGACAAGAAAATTTCTGTCGAATTTAACTAAATGCGACAGTATTTTGTCGAATTTAACTAAATTCGACAGAAAATGTTTTTGTCGAAAATGCTCGCGTCGAATTTAGCAAATTCTGTCGAATTTATATAAATTCGACAGACTAAATTCGACGGATTATTTTCGACAGATTAAATTCGACAGATTAAATGCAACCAACTTTTGTCGAATTTGATAATGCTAAATTCGACCGAAAAATAAATTCGACCGAATATTTCAAAATTTTGAAATTTTCAAATTCTGCTTAAAAAATTTAAATTTTCAGATTTTGGCGCCTGAAGTGCATTAAATTCGACCAAATTCGGTCAAATTTAGTATGCTAAATGCGACCGAATATAGTCGAAATTATAGATTAAATTCGACCAAATTCAGTCGAATTTAATGAACACCGTTTTTTTTTTAAAAAATAGCAGAATCTGCTACTCAAGAATTGTTGCATAAACCCTCTTCAAAGCCTTAACTTGTTCAGCTGTATATCTAACATACTTACTCCCATCCATTTTTGACTCCCCACCTAAACAATCTATCAAACACCTTATCTGCACAAAAATTAAAACTGTGAAATGATGGGCTTTTACAAGATTTCAAGAAATGGGGTGTTTTAATTTAAGTTCTTATGAAATGGGTTGGTCTTAGAATTTACAGGAATGCAGTCTCTCAGGTAAGAAACATATATACAAAACTTAACGCTCCCTGCAAATAAATATTCTCTCGAGATTTTTAAATAGATAACTAAATACATAGAAATGCATAGCACCAGCAACACAAATTGTAGCTTTACTGGACTTAGTGTTCAAAGAGTCAGACTTACTGTTCTTCCAGGAAGGAATGCACATGTTGCTCCGAATGTAACATCTGTCACCGGCAATGTAAAGAGATATTAATCTACCCCAAACAGCTGCATTATGGAAAAAAACGTAAGTCTGCAGAGAGAGAAAAACACATGAAAAAATAACATTTAACTTGTATAATTTGAGTTTTATATAACAATCTAAACTTGAAATGGATGGTCTAGATTGAAGGTAAAAGTGCAATCCATGTGATTGTTTTTCAGCCACTACAAGCATGACACGTGGCAAGAAAAAATTAGTTGATTCTGAATTTTAATAAATTCAACCAAATCTTGTTGAAAATAAAACATGGGTAAATTCGACTGAAATCGGTTGAATTTAGCTAAATTCGACTAAAATCGGTTGAATTTAGCTAAATTCGACCGATATCAGTCCAACTAAGCTTAAATTCAACCAACTAGGGTTGTAGTCGAATTTAGTGTAAGTGACATATATATATATATATATATATATACTAGCTTAAAATCCGTGCGATGCACGGATTGTTAATTATTATTTTATTATTATTTTTTTAATATTTTATAAATTGTAGTTGTGCAAAAAATAAGTAAGCATGTTAAAATAGCTAAACAGTTTTAATTAATTAAAAACATTAAAATAGATTTTAAAATAAATAAGTATGGGTTTGCCCGTTATATTTTTGGAAAATGAGGGGTTTTAGTAAGAAAAAATAAAAAAATGTGACATATATTTAGTTTAAAAAGGTAATTGTCCGTGATATTTTTGGAAAATGAGGTTTTAAAATGTAATAATTAAAAGTATTTAAATATGTTGTAAAATAAATAAGTAAAGGGTTTCCTGTGATATTTTTGGAAAAATAATGGATTTTAGTGAGAAAAATAGAAAAAGTAAATTGTAAAAGGCAATTTCCCGTGATACATTTATAAAATGATGGACTTTGTTAGAAAAAATATATAATGTGTTTTAGCTGAAAATATAATTGGTTATAAATAGGTATTTGATTATTTATATTTTAATATTTTTAGTAATTGCATTTGTTAAGAAAAATAAGTAGACATGTTAAAATAGGTAAACTTTTAAAAAATAATTAAAATACTAAAATAGGTTTAAAAATAAATAACTAAAGGTTTGTCCGTGATATTTTTGGAAAAGGAGAGGTTTTAGTAAAGAAAAATAGAAAAACAAACATGTTTTAGTTAAAAAAGGTAATTGCCCGTGATATATTTGAAAAAGTAGGGGAATTTGTTAGAAAAAATAGAAAAAATAATGTATTTTAGGTGAAAAAGGTAATTGGTTATAAATAGGTAATATTATTATTTAATAATATATTTTTATAAATAAGTAAGGTTAATTAAGTAAAAACATGAAGTACAATTAATTAAGGGCAATTAAGTAAAATCACAACGTACCATACCGACCAACCAACCAAACTTTTAATGTTTCGTCTATTATATAATAGTATTGATAATTGTTAAAATGTTTAAGAAATAAATATTTAAATTAACTAATTTTTTGCACACACTATATTCTTTTGATAATCTTCACATCCGTACGGTTGGATTACTCAAAATAATTTTTAAATAGATTGAAAACCCTAACCCTAGTCCAAACCTTAAATCTAAACCCTAAACCCTCCATATTCTACTCAACTATGTCGCTTATGTACAGAACTATAAAGAATTTTTTTTTTCTACCCAATATTATTTATTCAAATTTTTTTACTGAATGTAATATGTCATCCAAATACTTTCATATTTTTTTTGTATTTTTTAAAACTAATTAGATATTTTATTTGATTTTTCTAAATCAAATAATGAAAGTTCAACATTATCTAATAATATAAAAAAATTATGTAAATTTTTTGTACAACTAAATTTTTAGGCGAAAAATTCCCGCCAACCTTAATTTCAAATTCGACCGAATTCGGTCGAATTTAGTTTTCTAAATTTAATATTTTGATGGGAATTTTCCCTCTCTTTTTAGGGGATTTTCATTTGGACTGCATAAAATTTTTGATCGTGGCTAAATTCGACCGTTTTTGGTCGAATTTAGGAGCTGGAACTAAATTCGACAGAACGATGTCGACTATAGTTTTGAATAGTGTGAAAAATTTTGGGCGGGAAATATCACACCTTTTACTAAATTCAAAAATATAAGCCGCAAAATTCCCACCTTTTACTAAATTCGACAAAATAAAAAAATCTGTCGAATTTAGTACTGAATTCGACAACATAAAAAAATCTGTCGAATTTTGTTACTAAATTCGACAGATCAATTTCGACAGAATACATTTTTGACCGAAATCTGTCGAATTTAGCCGCAGTGTATAATTTTGATTGTATTATGTCGAATTTGGATGTTAGAGATCTCACCCAACGTGTGCGACATTATTCACTTAGCTATTCAATAATAACTACTGTATTCAAAGAAGACAAATATATCATATGTTGATGAAATAAGATATAGATATATACTATAACCTTTTTAGTTGGGTATTAGAATTTAGCATCCTCCAAAATCCTACCGGTCTAAGAGAAAATATATGATTAGTTCTCATCTCCACTTAGGTGGAGTACAATTTACAATGACAAGATTAAAGTCTATACTCACTAATTATCTATGCACATTTATCCAAAAATGCCCGTGAAAAATACACAAATGTATACATTGTGAGTTGTTGTGATAGAGTTATGCATGTTGCATGAAAAAATCCCATGACAGATCAGCCTACTTAGAAGCAATAAAAGTAATTTGCAAAAGCAGTGGACAAAACATATAATCCATCCACTGATCCACTTAATATAAGAAATTATATGTAACAATTTGCTGAAGTAACCCAATCGGCTATATAAATTAATCACTGAACATTTGGACAAGATGATTATGTAGAAACATTGCTTAACAAACTCTGTCTATCTGACAGTTTTTCGTAGAGTTGGATAGCAAAGACGACTCCATCCTTCGAAAGCCCAGGACATTCCTTCAGGTCTTCGCTTGTTGCATTTGATTAAGCTTCGTTGATAGATATGGAAGCACAGTTAATTATCTTCCTTGAGGAGGTACTTTAAAGTTTCTCAAGATTTTGATTTTCCTATACCCACTACAAGAATTCCCGGTATTGGCGACGGAAAATTCTGTCGGCAGAGGCTAAAATCCGTTGGCAAATCAGGATGGCGACGGAATTCCGACGGAAAAAGGCGTTGCAATTTTGGCCATAGGTAAGGGCTTCCCGACAGAATTCAAATTCCGTCGGCAAACTAGCAACGGACCTGCAACTGACTACTAACGGATTCCCTCATTGTTGACCACCCTCTAGCAACTCTTTACCAACGGATTTCCGTCGGAATCTCAGTGATTAGCGACGATTTTGCAACGAACACTTCATTTTATTTTTCATTGTGAATCCGTTGTTGATATTACATTTTTCATTTAAAAATTTGTTTTTTGTTGAAATTCCATTAATTTTGTCATTTAGAATATTGTCATTTAGAATATTGTCTCATGCCTTAACAAGTCACTCTTTTTGTTTATTGTACATGTTCTAGTCAGTTGTATACATTCAAAAATTAATCCTAATTAGAGAAATACATAAAAAAAAAAATTGAACCAAAAGGAAATCATACATTAATAATTTCAACACTTGCCAAAAGTCTGTGATAAGTTCATAGTTCACAAATCCAATAGTACAAAACGAGTACAAGCTGAGTTTAAATAAGTTCTTGGTAGTTCTTTACAGATTAATAGCTAGAACATAAAAGTTAAAGATTCAGAGCAAACAAGATTCCCATAGAAACTGCAGCAGCAATGCAACGACCATTCTTCAATTTTCTGCATTTTCAAAAAAGTAAAACTAATCAACATGTCACGCATAAAAAGAGTAACACTGAAAAATTGTGAAAAAATTCAAAACTAATGATCCAAACGGCACAAAACAGTTTCTAGTTAACTGTTTTTATAGAATACCAGGTCCCAGAATTTTCATTGACAGCCAGTTATGAACCGAACCTTCTGATTAAATTAGAACATAAGAGATTTTCACAAGGTTGCCGTTAAGAACAAAGCCTTTTTTAGTTTCACCTATTTGAATAAAATAATTAAAACAAACCGCTATATTAGTAATAAACAGATGTGGACTGTGTCACCTAAACACATCAAAACTGTAGGCAGTAAAACGAGGACAAGCTGCAGCATTTTAGACATCAGCGCAATCTAAACAAGATACTCAGTACCCTCACATTATATAAATATCAAATATGGCACTTCAACAAATCAATGGATGATTATCAATATAAAGCTAGAGAATGTACAGAAGCCTACTCGGGAATGTAAGAAAACATTAAAATTAATATAAAACTATTCCTTTTAATTTCTCAAGGCACACACACACTAAGCACACACTAAATAGTCTGCAGTAATACAGTCTCTAAAGATAATGCAACACAGTCATGGTTAGACTCTAGGCCACTCATTGACAAGCTTGAAAAGCTCCATACAGACCTCAGATACTCAGATGTCCTTAACCCAAAGAAATGGTTCAATTTTGCAAATACAAAAAAATGCCTACTGTTGCGACTACAAAATCATGTGAAATCCCATCTCCGAGTTCATATAACTACATTCAGGAAACCATATAATGAAAGTATACATGCGCAATTGAAAACAGAAGAGCCATGATTAAAATAAATCACAAATCCAAACATAATCAAAAGAGTCTACTACATATATATTTTTGTAATTTAAGTAAATCACACCACTCAAACTTGTCTTAAACAACACGGAAAGCTCCATAAGACATGACAACACAAATGAGCAGCTTACTATGAATACTATGGATTTACTTACTTCGAAACTTGTGTTTTCCATCATCTCCATACTGATTCTGACTATTAAACACCCTAGCTTGCTAGTTGGCTTTCCATATCCCTCATCCGCTGCTGCATTTCATCCATATAACTGGAGAGAGCGAATACATATACAGAACAGAACAGCATATACAGAATAGAACAGAATACATCCTAGCTTGCTAACTGCATTTCATCCATATAATCATACCAATACAGAACAACAAAAGAGAGCGAATAAACCAAGAAATCTGAACTGGGGTTAAAAAAACAGATACATATAACGAACAAAAATACATATACATAAACATATACATGCATATTCGGTCTTGAATTACAAAAATAGCAATTAGACATTAAGAGAAGGATTAGAATCCCAAATACCCACATAGCAATTAGAATCCGAAAAACAAAATAGCTACAGGTTTGGGTTTAAGAGAATAAACTAATTAACAAACAAACAAATTGAAACACAATACCCATATTAATTGAAATTGAGAGATTGATACCCACAAATTTGTGCGAGAGGGAGAGTAGAAGTAGCCGCTGCTTGAGAGTGAGAAAGGTTTGTAATGAAAAAACCCTAACCCGCTTCTTATCCCTTTTTTTTCACAAATAGCGCCCAATTTTTCACAAATAGCCGCTCTTTTTTTTCATAAGCCCACTTACCATTTTTAATTTTATTACACAAATTCTCTAGCAAGTAAATATTTTTATTAAATTATTAACTAACCTAGTTTATTAAGCCGCGCTTTGCAGCAGTTTTATAATAATTTCTTCAAATTTTTTTAAAAACTATTCTTAAAAATATGTTTTTAAACAAAATTTTATTTAAAACATGAAATTAAGATTTATCCGTTTAGTGTTGTTCATTACCAAAATTTTGAATAATTACAGAAAAGGGCAATTGTTTAATATATTTCATTATTTTAATATTATATCAAATATTAGTATATTAATCACGTTATTTTTCTAAAACTTTATATTGCTACTTCTATTTAAAAATACATAATACATAAATATTAAATTCTAGCATATAATATGTAACTTCTAATGAATCGCTCTCTCGTTAAACATGTTTACTCCCACTGACCCGCTTTCTCGTTGTTACCAAATTGAACATAAAACAAACTAATTACTTAATCAATTACATTATCTATTAATCAATTTTAATATATCATAAAATTTAATTCGAATCTTTTTCAAATTTGTACCTTGGATTTGTTATATTATAAAATTTGTGTTTTTTCTCTCGATTGGATTTGTTAACTCTAATTTTGTACCTTGCCTGTGAACAAAATTTACACGAACCCATATCATTGTCTTCACCCCAAGATATCATACATCCATTAACACAAGAATCAATTTTCACTAAAGAAGACCCAATCTTTCCACATGTTTCTTCGTATTGTAGAAGCTATCAAGGAATTTATTATCTTCGGGGAAGACACTTTTGATGAATTATGATGTCTCGTCATAACATGCCTCTGACCAATGATGATCAGATTTTAAACTCAACATACGAGTCATGACAGACATCTGAGAAGTTTCACAACCACGATACAACTCTCTTTCTGAAGAGTGTAATATGTCATGCACCTTTTGTGCATCTGCATTCAGTATCTCTTCTGAGGTCGGATCAAAATTTGGACGAGCGGCATCCATGACCATATTATACATCAGATTATTCTCATCTCTTGCTCTAGAAATATGTTAAACTAGAACTTCTTGGAGAAAGGGGGGTTTGAATACAAGTAGTACTAATATGTCTATTTTTGTGTTTTTTTTATTTGACAAACAGAATAGTAAATATGCGGAATTGAAAGAACACAAAACAAAGATGCTACAACGATGAGTTATTTGAATAACCAAAGTTACAAACTCTACCAAGGATGTACAAATATCCTTAGCAGCTACGTTCTGTAAACAATGTTACAGCTGCAAACTCTCAATGTAAAAACCTAATACAGACTTAAGGTTTTGACAAACACGACCACATATTACAATGTAGAATGAGAGTATATATATACAATTTTCCTATCAACAAAAACAGCAAGTAAATCAATCTTGTAAATTATGAGATTCTGTCTCATCTGTTTTTGGTTGACAGCTTTGACAAACCAGCTCTTCTGAAAAGACCAAATCATCTACAGATTCTTTATAAGGATTTGAGTTTATCCAGTGATCCGTCTTCAAAAATAATAGAAATTTCCATAATCTGCAGCAAGCTTTATAGACTCTTAAAGACTGCAGACTCCGACAGCTCACAGACTCCGATCACAGACTTTTGTATCAGTAGACTCTTCCTTGTACTCCAGTAACACCATCATCTTCATTCCTAACAAAATATTAGACTGACTTGTTGAGGATTGTCATGCACTTTCTCTAACAATGTATGACTCCCCATGACGATCTCACACATAATAATTTTCAACGAATCCTTTTTTCAAGAGATGCAATTTTACCGTGTTTGCATCCAAATGTCTTTTAAATCTACATCTACAACAAGGGCATTGTATATTCGTTCCATTTAAGGAAGATGTTTGAGATGTAGCATGATTCATAAATTCTTTTAATCCAACAAAAAAGCATCATTAAGAAGTTCCCTACTATCTACTCTTGGATACATCCAAGACCAACTATTATCAAAATCAATATTATTAACAACCTATTAAAGATAAAGTATTCCAAAAAATATAATTATCACAAACTAGCTAAATTAAATGAAATGTAAGCTAATTGAACTAGGATTATCAACTTAAAGATATAATTATTTGATACAACATAATACAACAATATCAAACCCATCATAAAAATTTCTTACAAGCAAAACAAACTAATAAACTAACATTTTAAGAAAATGCATGATTTCATAAAAGTGAAAATACAAAACACTAACATTATTAAAGTATGCATGATTCCAAAAAAATTAAAATAGAGAAACTAAAGGAAGAATATTAAATTTGGGGGAAGAAGATAGAATTTCGTATAAGAAAAATGAGCAAAAGATTTTAATGCATTAAAGGGCAACTGTCCCCTTGCAACGGTTTAGCAACGGAAAAAAGCACGACCGATCTACTTTTGCAACAGATTAGCGACGGAAATTTAAATGTGTGCCTTTTCTTTAATATCGGATTTCCGTCGCTAAACCGTCGTAAAGAAGTTCCCTTGCTAAACCGTTGTTAGGTTTTCCGTTGCTAATCCGTTGGCACAAAAATCCGTTGCTAACTCCGTCGGGACTGGTTAGCGGGAATTTTGTCGCCAGATCTAGCTACGGTTGGTTTCCGTCGCTAAACTCCGTCACAAATTTCGTTGCAATACTGTCAGCACAGGTTGGCGGGATGCTTTTCGCGCTCATATTAGTAACGAAATTAATCCGTCGCCATATGTTTGTAGGTAATCCGTCGTTAGTCCGTTGCCAAGGACGTTGCCTCTTTTCTATTTAAAATGCGTTGCTAGTCCGTCGGCCATAAACAACGGAGAACATTCCGTTGCTAATTTCCGTCGCAATTACCGGGATTTCTTGTAGTGACCACAGGCTCCTACGACTCTTGTTCATGCAGATGAGCTGATTTTCAATGGCCTCATAGTGCCTGTTTTTTGCCAAACAAGTGAAGGCAGATATATATGTGATGCTTCTGATCCAACTATAAATTCACCAAATTCTTCCTCTTTCTCAGAAAAGTTGCACCCTGATTCAAGTAACCACTACTCATAGCTCGTCAGGGAAGACGTGATAATTTTGAAGTATTATCCGTCAAACTTACAGGAATTAACTTTGCTTCTTTGAATTATAAACAGGTGAATGAGTGAATATATTCAAGCTGGAACAAGAAAAAAAGAAAACTGAGAAGAATAGAGGAAGCATTGCGAGGAAACTATCAGCCACTTGTTATAGCTGGCTAGTCCTATTTCTCTTATTTCATTGATGACAATATATTAAGTATTATTATATCTTTGAGAAGATGGAGAAAGTGATCATAAAAGCAAAAGATAATAGGATCATTCTCAAGTTTCATGAAATAATCAGATTAATTTCGCTGTTGTGGTTTGTTTGTGCCAACTAGTTCAAGCAATGAACAAATATTGTTACATGATTTTTGGGTTTGAAAATAATCCGCTTTGCCTACGAAAAATTTACGAGTAAATTTCAGGGTGATGGCTAAACTTTATCCCAATTTTCAAAACATTGGTCGGTCTTTCAGATTTTCAATTTTTTGACCGGTGTTTTGCTCCACCTTTCAAAAAGGTGGCTCCCGTCAAATACCCCCTAACGGGCCTAACGGATCAAGGGGTAAAGTTGGGTTTTTATAAAAATACAACCGTCACTGTATGTATATATAAGAACGTATTTGTAACAGCTATCTCTGTTCAGTCAAATGATTTCAGAAATCCTTTTGCTAGAAATGATAGCACATTTCCGAGTCCTATAACTCCTTATGTGCCCTCCAATCAATTTTCAACATTAATAGTGACACTCCCTTCCAGCGGACAGTACTCATTTCCAAATCCTGAACCTCCCTCAGTCCCGTCAAATCCATCTGCCACAATAGTGATTGTCACCAAGTTGGCCATCTTATTGATCCATAATGCAGGCTTCATCCCCGGAAAGCCTTCAACAATCGATTCTTTTAAATTTGGGTGAGATTCCAAAATTTTCATCACATCATCATCAATGTATCCCCTGTCTTTCCACTCTCCCCTTTCACCTTTTTTAACCCTCCAGCTCAACACTAATTGCTTAATACCAGAGTTTTCACAAAGTTTTGCCTTAACTGATTTTTCAATATTTTCCTCGTTACTAAGGCCATAGAATTCAAACATACCTATATGATTGGTGGGCCCACCTGATGGAGAATTTTGATCGGTCACCGTTTGGACTGGGTTTGATATATCGTTATCTCTTGCAATTATTTCTGACACGTCTTCAACTGGAGGGGTTCTTCGAATGTCTCCTATCTACACCACTGGAGGGGTTCTTCAACTGGTTTAATATGTATCTCAAGTTGAAATTCCTATTTTATCCTTACTATAATACATTTATTTTAAGTTAACGGTGCATATTTAACGGACTTTGACGAGAGCCACCTTTTTGAAAGGCGGAGCAAAACACCAGCCAAAAAATTGAAAATCTGAAAGACCGACCAATGTTTTGAAAATTGGGGTAAAGTTTAGCCACCACCCTGAAATTTACTCAAAATTTACTGATCTTGTCTGAATATTAGAACACTTCGAATGACATTGTAACTTTTAATAAAAACATAAATTGAACAAAAGTATTTGATATAGTTAATAAATCAATCAAAAGTGTAATATATTAATACTAGCCTATAACCCGTGCGAAGCACGGATCGAGAATAAAAATTAAATTATTAAAATAAAATTTGAATATTGAGTATAAAAATAATTAATAAATATTAATTTAAATATGTTGATTTGTAGAATTCAATGTGAAATTTAAATGAAAGTCTTTAATAAATAAAGATTATTTAATTAAAAAGTTATGATAATCGAATCCCGATGAAATCAAAGAAATTAAATTTAATAAATAAATAACTTGTATAATTATGTAGTAGCAACAACAAATCAAACCTGAGTTTTAGTACTATTGTGTTTAAATGAAAAGAAGTTTACAAATTATTTCTATATATCTGGCCATTCCCGCTCGAACCCGAACAATTCCCCAAATTCCCGACCCGATTGAGGTGGGGAACATATCGAGATCGAACGGATGAAATACGCATCCGTAATAGTATCTTAATAGTAATAAAGATAGTAATTACATTAATACAGAGTTATTGTATAACTTATAATATAAAAGATAATAGTTATAAATATAGTGTATATATTAATTGTATTATTATGCAATTTTATATTAATTGTAGTAATCAATTTTTTTATTAATTGTATTATAAATTTTTATTATGCAATTTTTTACAAATTTGAAAATAGAAATTAATTATTCTTATTAAAATAATTATTATTTTACTAATAAAGAAATGCTTCTTGTGTGTTGGTGGGTGTTCATGGTCTAGTGTATAGATAATATTAATGGATGATGTTTAAATTCCATTTTTTACTCTCACGTAATTTTTTTTATAATTTTATCCGTTACCAATTTAACATTATGTGTATTAAAACTTTTTAGTAGCAAAAAAGCATTATATGAGACCACTGTAATATTTGTGATTGAGTTTCCTTTTAGTACATAATGTTTTAAGTGTTTAACTATGATATTTACCCCTCCCGATATCAGTTCAAACAATCCTCCGATATCAATTCAAACACCAAGTTGTTTGTAGATTTCTAGTATACAACTTTGCTATTGTTGACAATTAATTTAATCTTATAATGATAATTATATTTATTTTGAATTAAACTAATTACGCATTAAACTAATAATTATACGTGTATACCGCGGTATACATAACATATCATACCTTTAAGAGGGGGTTATGTTTTTAAAAAGTATAGATTAGTTTATATTTTAATAACAATAATTAAATAAATTTGGAATTAAGCTAACAATATTTTTAAAAATAATTAAGTTAATAATTATGTGTATATCGCGGTATATATGTCATACCATACTATTAAGAGGGGGTTTCTGCTTTAAATTCAGAGATTAATTTTTAATTAAATAATAATTAATATGAAATTAAATCAATTATATTAAGCTAATTAAACTAATAATTATATGTACATTGCGGTATACATGGCATACCATACCATTTTCTGCTTTTAATATAGAGTATAAATTTCTTAAGTTTATTGGTTACCAACTTATCATTATGCGTATTAAATTTTTGTATGAGCAAAAAAGCATTGCATGGAAACAATGTACTCCCCCGTCCCACCCATTTGTTTACATTTGGGTTGAACACGTAAGTTAAGAAAAAATAATTAAGTAGTGGAAAAAGTAGAAACAATGGGTAAGTGGTGGGATCAATCAATATTTAATGTATAAAGTGAGGATAGTGGTGGAAAATAGTGGAAGTAGTTGATTTTTATATTATAAATGTTTACTAATTTTGGAAAGTTTAGAAATGTAAAGAATTGAGAGGGACATCCCAAAAAGGAAAGTGTAAAGAAATGGTTGGCACAGAGGAAATAATATTTTTGTTGAAGTTTACTTTTAGTACATAAGTGTGATACTTTAGGATTTACCCCTCCCCATGTCAATTCAAAAATAGATTTCCAGTATGTAACTTGACTATTTTTGACAATTAATTTAATTTAATAGTAATAATTATATTAATTTTGAATTAAACTAATAATTATATGTGTATATCGTAGTATACATGACATATCATAGGGAGTTATGATTTTAAAAAGTATAGATTAGTTTTTATATTAACAATATTTTTAAAACTAATTAAGCATATCTACATGACATACCACACCATTAACAGGGGTTTCTAGTTTTAGTAAAGAGATTAATTTTTAATTTAATAATAGTCAATTTGATGTAAAGAATTGAGAGTGACATCCCAAAAAGAAAAGTGTAAAGAAATGGTTGAGACAGAGGGAGTAGTATTTTTGTTGGAGTTTACTTTTAGTACATAAGTATGATACTTTAGGATTTACCTCTCCCGATATCAATTCAAAACCGATGCTGGTAGATTTCTAGTATGTAACTTGACTATTGTTGGCAATTAATTTAATTTAATAGTAATAATTATATTAATTTTTAATTAAACTAATTATGTATTAAACTAATAATTATATGTGTATATCGTAGTATACATGACATATCATACCGGGAGTTATGATTTTAAAAAGTATAGATTTGTTTTTATATTAACAATATTTTTAAAACTAATTAAGCATATTTACATGACATACCACATCATTAACAAGGGTTTCTAGTTTTAGTAAAGAGATTAATTTTTAATTTAAAAATAGTCAATTTGAAATTAAATCAATTATGTTAAATTAATAATTATATGTATATCGCGGTATACATGACATAACATACCATTAAGAAGAGATTTCTGCTTATTTTTAAAACTAATTAAGTATATCTACATGACATACCACACCATTAATAGAGATTTTTAGTTTTAGTAAAGAGATTAATTTTTAATTTAATAATAGTTAATTTGAAATTAAATCAATTATATTAAACTAATTAAATTAATAATTATATGTATACCGCGGTATACATGACATACCATTAATAAGGGGTTTCTGCGAGTAAGTATAAGTTTTTAATTTAATAATAAATCTTATTATATTTATTTAGAATTATATTAATATATTAATAATATTAAGATAAAAATAATATGTATACCGTGATATAGAGGGCTTCCTGCTTTTAATAAAGAGTATATAATAAAGAGTAAGTATAAGTTTTTAATTTAATAATAAATCTTATTATATTTATATAGAAGGTATACATGGCATAGGCTTTCTGCTTTTAATAAAGAGTATAGATTTGAATAGAGCATTGCTAAATAACATTAAATAACATAGCAGGGTTGATGTGATAATTTGAAATTTTTTGATTAATGTGAATGCGAGCTCATTTATTATTATACCAAACCTATTTGAGAAAAAATTTGAAAACAAATCTGTTGTATTTAGCATTTCTCCATTCACCACTAGAAAAACAACAAAAGACATCAACTAAAACCCGATGTCTATCGAAAATGGAAGCGATGTCTTTGCATATGTAGAGAAAGGTAGGGGTATTAGACATCGGTTTTTAGCCGATGTCTATAGGCATCTTAGACATCGGTTTTTGTCAAAAACTGATGTTGATAATTCAAATTATTGAAAATATGTCATCACAACAATGTGAATCTTGTTTTAATATAAAATTTATATAATCTTGAACATATGACATGTAAAAGGAAAAGAGAAAAAAAACATAAAATTTGTTTGAGAACTGATGTCCACGTTAACATTTAACATCGGTTCTTTATATAAACTGATGTCTTTTTATCTGATTTACATCGGTTTCTTATATCTAGCTGATGTCTATGCAGTTGGATTTAACATCGGTTTTTCCAAAGTGATGTAAGTTCTGTTTTGTTAATATATGGTTGCCCTGTTTATACGACTTTCCCAAAAACCAAGATACCAAATGATCAAAATCAAAAAACCAAACCAAATATCAAAATCAAAAGTCCAATATATATCAAAACCAAATATAAAATCCAATCAACCAACAAGTACACTATCCAATTCATACTACATAATCCAAATCATCCAAAATAATACCGATACCATCTAATTCATCCAAAATATAATTCATCAAAATATCAAAGTCATACTTCCAACTACATAATCTATCCAGAATCATACTGTCAAAGTCAATAATACTACTACATGCACCAAAATCATATTCTAGGCCCTGTTTACAAAAACTTTTCAATATCCTAGCATCCTGAAATACTACATCAGGAAGCTGGCAACATGACCATATATGAGAAATTGGAACCTAAAAAATTAAACGAGAATACCAGATTACTGTACTGAACAACAAACAAGTAAAGCTTCCGCTGAAGCAACATATAATGAAGAAAGAGATAAAAGAGAGATTGAACAAAACTGGTGGTGTAGTGAACTGTGTGTATATATTATGTGTTATTACAAGAATTATTGAACCTTGGGCTAATGATCAGTAAGAACAAGATAAGATTATTATTCAAAGGACCATATGTACCCTCAGATGTACACTACACATGCCCCTGTTATTTTGTAATGATATAAAAATAGATTAACCGGGGGTAATGACATAGCATAAAACTGTAATAATTCAACCCACGGGGAAAATATAAAAAAGAAATAGATCTGATATGATTAAAAGGCCCATGCCAACTTTTTGGATCATGCATCTTATGCTAGTTTGAAGACGAAGAGACAAATGAATAATAAGAGATCAGGTATATACCGATGAGATATCGCAAGATGATGAAAGACACAAGGTAAATACAGAGAACGATTTTTGAACTGATCCAGAGGAAATGTAAGAAGTGGATAGAAAAACTGAAATAGAAACAAGAAGAGAAAATTAAGAAAGAAAACATATATGATATATACAACATTCCTTGTCGAAAGACTACTAGTCTACTCAACAAATGCGATACTAAATTACGTGAAAGATAAAAACAACTTACATTGGACTTTGTGTCAACTTTGAGGTCAGTGGTGACATTCTTGTTCTTCAGCTGTGTATTGAGGTCAGACACAACATCAATAAAGATACACTTGTCTGATTAACATACTGACCATTTCTCCAGGTTACAGTTGGGATAACAACTGTGGTTCAAAAATCTTGAGGTGTTTCCCTTGAAAGTTGCATCGATTGTTAAGTCTTTCTGAACTTCACATAGGTAAAAGTTTTGAGTGACCATGTGCTTCATGTCCCAAAACCGTTGTTCACAGAAAATGGCGCGCGGTACTAAAGTACCAAAGTACCAAATTTGGTTATCACTTAACCCGGGTTCGATTCCTCGCAACTACATAATTATACAAGATTTATTTACTTTAAATTCTTTAGCTTCATTCAGGGTTCGATTCCTTACAACTACGTAATTATACAAGATTTATTTATTTACTTTAAATTCTTTAGCTTTATGCACACTTCGATTGTCTATAACTACATAATTAAATAGTTATTTATTTATTATATATTTTTATCATTCAATTCTCGAGAAATACATTTTTAAATAATATTTATTAATAATTTATTAATACTAATATTTTAATGTCGACTCATGCTCGGCCCGTGCTTGGCATGGGTTACAAGCTAGTAGCATCACTAATAACTGAAACAGGATAAAGTGAGAAACAATAATCATACAAGAAATCTACAAAAAGAACATCACATGACAGATTGACAGTCTAAAGTGTAATGTATTGGATTGTATACTGTCTTAAAAGTAAAATCATTTACTAAGGTGACGTATGTTCAGACCAAAAGTGATAATAACTCAAGGACATTACCTTCTCCAACGTACTCGATGACGAAATCACCTTTGTTAATAGATTCAGCAGCCACTACACCCCAACCACAATGTTCCGTCTAAAAAAAAAAGTAATTAAAGATGGAAAGATTCAAGTTTAAATAGCCAACAAAAGATAAAACTCGGTGCATAGAACAAAATAAACTCTACCTTCACAACTTCAATCTTTTTTTCCTTTCGAAATGGTCTGTTATTATACGTGCCCGAGCAACGACAGGATTTTGAGCAGCTTATACATTGAACCCTATCAGAGAATGTTTAAACAATAGTCATAAACAAGACAGATCTCAGAACTTCTAGTTTAAAACAGAACTGGAAAAAACCTTTGTTAGATACATGTGTAATATTAAAGTACCTGCAGACACAATTCTCAGAGCAATCAGAAGAAATGCAATTTGTACATCCAATATCAGCATCACCTGCTGAAAGGCATATGTATAGGCCTATTTGTAAACACCGAGGATTCTACTCAACTTTAATTAAGATGTAATAAGTAAATAATAAAAGTCAGATGTCACAGAAATCTCAGAAGATTATATCTGTCAAAGAATGAAGATTAAAGTCATCTACAGACTTGAAATTATTCTACATTGAAAGAAGTTCAATTTATTGATCAAGCGTCAGTGAAGTATTCAAGCTCAGTTAAACAGACATTGTCGTTAGTCGCTCATGAACCAGACAGTACAATGAGTGTCAACATATTAAAAATGTTTATTCTTCATCTAAGTTTTAGTGATTCGGGAATTAATTGGGAAGACAAAGAATTCTATTTATTCTCTTATAAATAATTATTACTATTAAGTAAATTATTTATTAAATTAATTCTGTAAATAATTAATTTAATACATAATTTATTTAGATAATTATTTAAATTAGAATAAAAATGAACTAGGAATACTTAGATTTTGAACTAGGAAGACTTAGTTTTTAAACTAGATTGTCTTCCCTTTACAATGATAGTCTTCCCGATTGTCTTCCAAGGCAAAATGGTAGTCTTTCTGCAAGTCTTCCTAATACAATTCTATTCTATTACTTGGCGCGTGAAGGATTGATCAATGCAGTTGGTTAAATAGAATTGAAGACAGAAAGCAAAGACATTACAACACACAACAGAAAAGCAAAAGACACAGAACATTCAACATCATATTCTTCTGTCTTTATTTCTCAACTGTCCGAGCAACTTAATTTCTGCAGAGAATTAATTCTTGTTTGGTTCTTAACATTTAATTCATAAGAAGTTATTCTCTTGTACTGCTTTGACATTCTAACGGATCATAATCCCTAGAAATTATATCGAACTACTTTTTAGTATTCGATCTTTTTTATTACAAAATAGATAAATTCATGTCGAATTTATTCTAGGTTTGTTTTATCAAAAACCCTTGTAATCAGTGATCAAATTGTAACACTCCTCAAGTTTAATATAAGTTATACTTAACTTGAATATTGTTTCAGTTTTATTCCGCATTAATTTGTTCTTAATTTGTTAAATCTTTTAAATGACAAATTCGATTAAACGGTATTGTTTGTATTCAACCCCCTTCTACAAACATATCAGGACCTAACATCTGCATCACATTTTTTTTCTTGACAAGATAGATACCTAGTTCAGTTGAGGATCACTGCTCACATATAAATACACATAATAATTACCCCCATATACAATGCTCACGCTTTAACATATAACAAGATTAAACCCTAGTGCTGGCAAAAAAAAATCTAAATGCATATATTCAAACAGGGTAAGTAATCAAAAGGCCTACAACAATATAACAAGTTAAAACATCCTTAAAAATAAATGATAAAATCCCTGAGAGAGAGAGAGAATAAAAAGTAAGAAATACAAGGCATATCTGAAGAGATGGGGGAGAAAGACTTACAACTCCAGTAGCAGAGCAAGTGCTGAGAGTGAACTTCTGGTCGTTCTGGTAATCTTTGTTCAAAAGATCTAACATTATACAAAACAAATAAATAAATAAAAACATATGTTAATTAACTCTGAAATCATATGAGTTTGTTACAATTAATAAGAAAACACAGCAAATTGGAGACTACAACTTAATTAAATCAAACATTAACATAAAAAAAGAGTGAACGATATGATTATTCAAACCTCGGGCTCTTTTGCCGATATCAGAGTAAAGACCTGGACCTTTAGCCATTTGATTTGATTATTAAAGACTTAAAATGAAAATTATAAGGGACTAGTCTAGAAGAAGAATATGAGAAGAGAGCTGTACAGAAGAAATAAGGGGTATCTTCCAAGCTCCAGATCTAAAAATCGAACAAATCGAACAATTAGGTTAATCGAAATCAAAAAATCGAAAGTGGGTTTATAAAATTGAACCAATATTGAAAGGGGTTTATAAATCGAACTAATATTGAAGAGTGTTGATAAAATTGAACTAATATTGAAAGGGGTTTGACAGAATTGAACTAATATTGAAAGGAATCGAAGAATTACATAGGCTAATTAGGGATTTGTTGAAAGCAGCGGGTTAGGGCGGCGGGGGGAGGGTTTGATTTTTATGTTTATGTTGAAGGGGGGGGGGGTTGTGGGTAGTATATGTTTTTTTATTTTTATGTTTTTACTTTAAGGGGGTAAAGAGGGAAGCGGGATCTGAAATTTAGCTAGGCCGGGGGGGGGGGGATTTTGCAAGGGGGAAAAGAAAAATGTTTAAGACGCGGGTTTATTTTTTTTTAAATGAGGTTTAGACATCGTTTATTCATGTAAGCGATGTGTAGTTTACTATTAGACATCAGTTTTAGAATTTCCGATGTAAGAGACACTTTTAACATTAGTGGCTTTTTTGGCCGATGTCTAATGTGTGATGTATAATCTAGTTTTTCTAGTAATGATTTGAATATCTAGAAAATTTATGATAGTTAATGAAATACACTAAACATGAAACTCGATGTAAACATTAATGGTACGAATCTACCAAACCATCATATATACTTTAATATTGTTTTTAGTTATTATAATTTAGCACCCTCCAAAATCTTATAGGTTCAAGGAAAAAAAATGTGGGATCAATTCTCATCTCCACTTAGTTTAGTTTTAAATATTAAACTTAATACTCACAAGTAAATTGTGCACAAATTCATGTGATTTATACACAAATGTATGTATTGTGAGTTCTGATTTACTTATGCAATATACACAAATGTATGTATTGTGAGTTCTGATTTACTTATGTAATGGTGTTAATACAGGGGTTTTTATATCAAAGTGGTAATCATTTTTGTCAAAATATCTCACCTAGCTACTTCATGGGAACTCATTTAAATCGCTCAAATAACTATACATATCACTATGTTAGATTTTAGAAAAAAAGTTGAGGGTTTGTTTTGATAAGTTAATTTTGGACATATTTGATTGAGGATTTTTGGTTTGATGTTCACTAAATCAAGTTCAAGAACAAATTAAGGTTGAAGGTGTTAAGATAAAATTAAAAAAACATATGTATCTATATTTATATATATGTTTTAATGTGTCTCTCCATGTGTAATCGTGATTTGTTTTTGTTATATGAGCCATGTGTAAATACACTTCATTTTATAACTAGTATTCCGTTAAGTTTTCTGTTAGTATTTTTTTTTTCTAAATTTAATAAAGTGATATATATAGTGATTTGAGTGCTTTAAATGAGTCCCCGTGAAGATCGGGTAGCTAGCTGAGATATTTTCACAAGAACGATGGCCAGTTTGATATAAAACCCGTTAATACAGATCACCTCACTTTTATGCAGTAAAAATTATTTGCAAAAAACTGCTAAAAGTAACAACTCCAAAGGAGTTCAATACTTGAATACGCATACTTGGTGCCAAATTTGGAGTTCAATCCTTGAATACGCATACTTGGTGTCAAATTTGCATCCAAGGATATATGCATGTAACCGCATCATCAATTAACCATAAAACCAATACAAGCCGGTTACTTTTAATGAAATTGGAGTGAGTTGGACAAAAAGCTAGTTAAATATAGAATTATTTTATTGCAAAATGCAACTAGGTGCATGTTATATTTTAGCACCAAAAAAATCATTTTTTGGTGTCAAATTACAGTAATGATTATAGCCATTTTGCATTTATCAGTGAACTTGCTCTAATATTGCAAATTATACACAACAATTGGCTTAACTATAGCCCAATCGCTCTTGTTTGGACAAAAGATCAATAAGCAGAAGGAAAGAAAAAAAAAATTATAGCAAAACAATTGGATAAAGAAAAGATAAAGAATTCAAACAAGAAAAAAGAAAAGATAAAGAATTCAAACAAGAAAAAAGAAAAGATAAAGAACACAAATTTAATAAGAATACTTTCATAAAAAGAAATATTATATAAAAAAAATTAATCATAGAAATTTGGTTTTAAAGTCTTTGAAAATGCTAGAAAAATATATTTGTAAATGAATTAAACTTAAATATCAAATTTAAAAATAAAATCAAAAGAAAAAATTAAATAGAAAACAATCTACCATTTTGCTTTGCTCTACTCACAAATTCTACCATAATATTTAAGTACAAAAAAATAAAAAATAAATAAGTTAAAGAGATAAGATTTTTAGACCCAGAAATTGGTAGAAAAATACAAAATTTATATAAGTTTGATAAAGACGAGATATGGTTTTTAGGCCAATGAAAACAAAATTATAGAGGATACATAATTGACGTTAAAATTATACATATTTTGAATTTTTCAATCATTTTCAAGGGGACTAAAATTAATTTTTTAATTGTTTTTCTTTGTACTTAAATATTATGATAGAATTTGTTAACAAAGAAAAAAAATCATTTTATCCGTGATATTGTCTCTTCGTTATAATTATATAAATTTTGTATATTTCTCCCTCGGGAATAATTTGTAAACAAAGCTAAAAATTTTAAAAAATTTATTTAAAATATGCTTTGATTAGCTGTGAAATTACCTTATATCAAATTTGTATTTTTCTACCATTTTAAGGGGCCTAAAAACTATATTTTTATAATTGTTTTTTCAATTTTTTTTATACTTAAGTATAATTGTAAAATTTGTTTCTTTCTACCATTTCCAGGGTCTAAAAGTCATAATTTTTTTATTTAAATATTATGGTAAGATTTGTAAACAAATCAAAAAAAGAATAAAAAAATCATTTAAAATGTATTTTTTTATCTGTGAAATTGCATTTTCATTAAATATATATAAAAAAAATTGTATCCTTCTACCATTTTCAAGGGTTTTTACCCTACATGTATAATTTTTTTTTCAATATTTTTTCTTTTGTACTTAAATATTATGGTAGAATTTATAAACAAAGGGAAAAAAAATTAAACAATCACTTAAAATATGTTTTTATCAATAAAATAGCCTCTTCGTTAAGTATATATATACATTTTGTGTCTTTTCACCGTTTCAGGGAATTAAAAACTATATCTCTTTAACTTAATTTTTTTATTTTGTACTCAAATATTATTAGTAGAATTTGTAAACAAACCACAAAAATATGAATAAGTTCATTTAAATTACGTTTTTTTTATGTGAAACTGCCTCTTCGTTAAACTTATATAAATATTGTATTTTCTACCGTATTTAGGGCCTAAAAACCATATCTATGTAAAAAAAAATCTTTTTAATTTAAGTATTTTTTAGACAATGCAAAAAGAAAAAAAATCAAAACAAAGTCATGTAAAAATATGTTTTTTTCTTTGAAAATGCATGTTCATTAAATTTAATAATATTTGTGTCTTTGCACAGGGATCTAAAAACCATATCTCTATAATTTGTTGTTTGTATTATCTTTTAATTCATTTATAAATTGTGTCTTTGCACCATTTTTAGGGATCTAAAAACCATATCTCTATAATTTGTTGTTTGTATTATCTTTTAATTCATTTATAAATATGTTTTTCTTGCATTTTCAAGTGTCTAAAAACCAAATTTTAATGATTAATTTTTTTATAAAAATGTTGTTAAAATTCTCTATGAAACAAGCAAAAAAAAAAAAAAATATCAAAATCATTATTTTTTAATATTAAACAAATGACATGTTCATTTACCACTTGAAACCTTGATGACAAGCCGCCGCTTGCGCTAGTCCTCCATGCGTTACTTGTCCCTGCGCGGGATGCTCAACTGTCCAAAAAAAAGTTATTTTGAAATAAGTTACGAGTAGTGTTGTAAAAAGCGGGAATCGGAGTTAATCGGTAAATGCACCGTTCAGGGATTAATCGGGTAATCGGGGATTAATCAGAATTATTAATCGGATCATTAATCGGAATAAATTTAATAATATTTTTTATATATACTTATAAAATTGTTTCGTTATTTCTACTAAACATATGTTATTATCATATATTTATGCAAATATGTTAAAAATGTTATATAATTGTAATAAATAAAATTTTGATGGTTTAAATTTTCAATTAGAAATAAATTTAAGAGAAAAATTTAAGAGAATTTAGGATTTAGACACCTAAAATTATAATTATATGTACAAAAATAATGTTTTTTCCTATTGTTTAATCAAGTTTCTACCTTTTAATTTTTTTTTTATTTTAACTAATTTTAACTATTTTTTAATAATTAGCCCGATTTTTGACCGATTCAGCCGATTTTTGACCGTTTTTATGAAAAAATGATTAATTGACCGATTTTCGTTTAATCAGTTCGGTGGTCCGCCGTCTAGAGATTAATTGATGATTAATCCTGATTAATCGCCGACTTTTAGAACACTGGTTATGAGCTTTAAATGAACTCATGTGATAAGATTTAATATTTTGAAACAGAAATATGAGTTTTATAAATGACAAGTTAGAGCCTAACTTTGACCAAGTCAAACTGACTTGTTAAACTATTTGTGACTTTTGTATTTTACGTGCTTGCATTTTGACCCCGTAGAATGAAAAGTGCGTATTTTTCTTATTCGAGAATTTAGATGCGTAATAGACATGCGTGTGGGGAAACACAAGTAGCTAGTTATATTCTATATATAATTAGTGTAATAGAGCATCTCCAACCATATAGACCCCTTGGCTAAAATTGAATAAAACTTACCATAAATAATAATTATAGAGAATATGTAAAACTTTCTTCACTCCAATGGATCATTTCTGTTATCTAAAATTTTAGCCAACCTATGCATATTGGCTAAATTTGTCGAACCTGTAGTAAAAAGCCATGTCATCTATTTCCATATTCAAACAGTATATTCTATTTTTAACAACTTAAAATAATAATAACATTCTATTTTTAAAATATAGCCAACTCGTATAACCAACTCCATTGGAGCACAACACCTTACAGGTTCAACAAATTTTACATAATCAGTATTTTATATGATTTTAGCCAACGATTTTAGCCAACACCGTTGGAGATGCTCTAAGAGAGTTAACGTGATATGATCGTCAGGTTTAAATATATCATTTTATAAGTATTATTTGTAATTGTTTTTTATAAAATTATTTTAAACAAAAATTAAGAATATTGTAATATTCTACACCATATTGAATGAAACATATAGAAAACATAACATTTACTGGTTTTAAATTACAAAAAAATGAAATTTCATTGAAAGAATACAATTAATATTAATAATAAAAATTAAAGTTAATGAAATAAGTATCATCAACTTAATAAATTTGCAAACATTATTTATAGTTTTTTAAAAAAAAATAGAAAATAACATATTTTTAATATTAAAAAGTTAATAAATATTATTTATAAAGCTTCCCGTGATTGCACGGGTATAAAACTAGTAAATAAAAATAATTTAGAGCATATTCAATAGTCTCATAATTTGGCTCCTAAATATAATATAAAAAATAGACTATTAATAAGTTATTATATAAATATTTGTGTTAACTCCAACAATACTCTTTATATTGACTCTTAAATTATATTTTAATCACACTTCAAACCAAACTATGACAAACATTTAAATTAAATCACGTGCAGGTGAATTTTTTATTAGTAAAAGATAGTTAAAAGCCATGTAGTAGCTCTTAGAATAGGCTCTTAAGCTTTTTAAGAGTCACTAAGAGTCTGTTGAAGCTCAATTTTTTGTTATATTCTTTATTTTTGAACTTAAAAGCTTGTTTAAGAGTCTATTGAGATGCTCCAATAGTCTCCTAATTTGGCTCGTAAATATAATATAAATAATAAGCTCTTAACAATTTAGTACATAGATATCCGTGTCAATTCCAACAATACTCTTTATCTTAACTCATAGTTTATATTTTAATCATATTTCAAATCTAATTATGACAAACACTTGAATTCAACCATGTGCAAGTGAATATTTTATTAGTAAAAAAATAGTTAAGAACCTTGTAGTAGATCTTAAAATTGAGGAGAGAGAAGAGGCTATTAAGCTTTTTAAGAGCCACAAATAGTCTATTGGAGCTCATTTTTTTCTCAACCTCTTTATTTTTGGACTTAAGAGTTCATTTAGGAGTGTATTGGAGATGCTCTAAGAGTATCTCCAAGAGACTCTTTATTCAAGCTCGTAAGTCAAAATATAAAGAGCATGAGAGAAAATGAAGCTCCAAGAGACTCTTTAAATAATTAAGAGTCTTTTATCTCTCCTCTATTTTAAGAGCAACCAGTAGCTCTTAACTTATATTTTATTAATAAAATTTTGATTCCTTCCCATTTGAATTTGAATTTTTGTCCTAGTGGAGTTGAAATATTAATAAAATATAAAATAAAGAGCAATTATAAAGAGTGTTGTTGGAGTTGACCCACAAATCAATGTAATAACTTACTAAAAGCTTAATTTTTTATAATATATTTAGGAGTGAACTAAGAGACTATTAGAGATGCCCTAAGGGTACTAAAAAATATTATAAGCTCGAGCTTCACAATCTACGTGCACTCTTCCTGCGTGTATATATATGAGGTATGTTAACTGAAGTAGACTACATTACTATTCATTCTTAAATTAAAGTGAGTTGATCCTATATTTCTATTGAGCATTCTATTAGTAACACAGATGCACATTCCACCTCAACGAATCATGCCACATCAGCAATCATTCCCAGCTCAGCTAATTGACATATTATTAGTTGGAGCATTACTTCAAAGTTTTAAGTTTGTAGTTTAAGCGGGAAAGTTTGTTAGAGTTTTGGTACTTACATTCTAAACTACACAAGTGGATTGTAATTTTTCTGTTCATCTTTGTATTCTCTCTCTCTCTAAAAACTCAATCTCTCTCCGATTTATCTCTCTGAAAATAATGGTGATCAATTGCAATGTATAAAAAAAAACTCGTGTTCATATGTCTATAACTTCCGTTACAGTTAATCAATTCTATACATTGATTTCATTGCTCACCTGATAACATGGTATCAGAGCCTGTTTTGAGTTCGTGATATGTCAATCGAGATCTGCGATACAAATACTCAATAAGAACATCTTGTTTCTTTTCTAAAATTGATGTGTTTACTTGTTTGTTCGTTACAGTACTGAATCAGAGTTGTGAACTTTTGATTTTTGATGCGTTCATTGTTGTGTTGATTGACTGATTGAATTGAGAAGATTAGTTGCTTGATTGATTGAATAATTTACGATTTGTGTTGAATCGAGTTGTAAAATGGAGTTAAATTCGAACAGACAATGCTCAAGAATTATGTCATGGACCTATTCAGCTTTTGTATCAGTCTAAAGGGATCTCTCATAAGACTAGTTGCAGTGAAACTCCACAACAAAACGGTGTTGTGGAGCGTAAACACCGTTATTTGATGGAAATAACTCGAGCTCTTTATCTTCAATCTAAGGTACTTGTTCCTTACTGTGGAGAATGTGTTAAAATTGTTGCCTATTTGAT
Organism: Heracleum sosnowskyi; assembly: GCA_030848705.1. Classification (NCBI taxonomy): domain Eukaryota; kingdom Viridiplantae; phylum Streptophyta; class Magnoliopsida; order Apiales; family Apiaceae; genus Heracleum; species Heracleum sosnowskyi. The sequence continues at coordinate 21,895,307 of CM061237.1, forward strand.
AAATCGAATGCCATCTCGAAGACTTAATAATCTTTCCCCTTTTGAGATATTGTTTCATCATAAACCTGATTATTCTATACTTATACCATTTGGATGTCTCTGTTTTGTCTCCACATTGAAACGTGATCGCAGTAAACTTGATCCCAGGGCTAATTTTTGTATTTTCATAGGGTATCCTGTCTCTCAAAAGGGATATCGAATCCTAAACTTACTTACTAAGCAAATTTCAATTTCTAGGGATGTCCGTTTCTTTGAAAATCATTTTCCTTTTCACATTTTTGCAAGTTTTCCTCAGCATCCCTCACCTATATATTTTCATGTTCATACTTAAATTCCTTCGCCTACTAGTTATACTAAAATTGATGTTTTTAATTTCACTACTCCTCACTCTCAACCTGAATCATCTACTGAATCTTCTACCGATCCTTCTGTTGAGACTGTTCTTGAACAACCTAGACGATCTACACGGTCATCTCATAGACCCTCTCATTTAAGTGACTATGTTTGTGCCAATGTTACTCATTATTCTATATCTACCAAACATTGGTGTAACTTAGTCTCTTACACTCACTTACCCTCAATCCATAAGGCTTTTATAGCTCGTACTTCTCAGATTCTTGATCCAGTTTCTTACCAAGAGGTTGTCAAAGATCCCAACTGTGTACATGCTATGGATCTTGAGATCAAAGCTCTAGCTCAGAACAACACGTGGGATCTTGTTGATTTGCCTAAAGGGAAACGAGCAATCGATTGCAAGTGGGTGTATAAAATCAAGCTTAAATCTGATAGTACTATTGAAAGATACAAATCATGTATTGTGGCTAAAGGCTTCACTCAGAAACATGGTATTGATTTCCATGAAACATTCTCTCCCGTTGTTAAAATGACCATGGTTCGCAGTATCATTTCTTTGGTTGCTATTCCAGGTTGGAAACTGTTTCAACTGGACGTTAATAACGCCTTTCTTCAGGGCGATTTACACGAGGAAGTTTACATGAAACTTCGTGAGGGGTTATTTGATGGTAATAAAGTCTGTCGTCTCAAGAAATCTATATATGGTTTGAGGCAAGCTAGCCGGGAATGGTTTGCCAAGCTTTTAACTGAACTCAAGTTTCATGGTTTTGTTCAGTCTAAGAACGATTATTCTCTCTTTATCAAATATTCTGGTTCTCTCCTTACAATTGCTGCCATTTATGTGGATGACATAATTCTCACAGGTAGTGATCTTGCTTCAATTTAGTCCTTAAAAGATCATTTGCATCAGACCTTTAGCATCAAGGACTTGGGCCAACTTAGTTTTTTCCTTGGCATTGAAGTGGGATATTCTGCAGATGGTATTACTTTAACTCAAGGAAAGTTTACTCGGGAACTTCTTAATTACAGTGGTATCACTACTTTCAAGTCTGTCACTACACCACATCCTCTTTCTCTTAAACTATCATCTGATTCCGGTGATGTACTACCTGATCTTTCTTACTATCGTTTCCGTTTGGGAAAACTTAATTTTCTGACCCATACTCGACCGGATTTGTCTTACATTGTACAAACCTTGAGCCAATTTATGCAATCTCCTCGTGAACCACACTTACAAGCTCTATATCACACAATCCATTATGTGCATTCCACTACAGGCCAGGGCATCTTATTGCAAGGCAATTCTCTTCTAACCTTGCAAGCCTTTTTGGATTCTGATTGGGCTTCTTGTCTGAATACTCGCAGGTCTGTTACTGTTTATCTTGTTTTGCTTGGTAATTTTCCCATTAGCTGAAAATCCAAGAAACTGTCTACTATTTCTCGTTCATCATCAGAGGCCGAATATCATGCCATGGTTGCATCTGCATCTGAGATTACATGGTTGGTTCGCCTTCTTATTGAGCTTGGTGTTACTGATCTTCAACCTGTTCAACTTAAGTGTGACAATCAGTCTGCAATACACATTGCCAAAAACCCTGTTGTAATAACCCGAAATTTTGTACTTATTAAAAACCCTGATTATTTTTATTATTATAAAAGACCTAGATGAATAGTGATTTTGCCGTTTAAGAAAAACTTTTTAGACCACACTATATACGTGTAGGAAAACTGAAGTTTCGAAGTTGTATTATTGTTGTACTATGTAAATGAGTGTATGTAGATCAAATCGGATTTCAGAAATTCACAACTTGAAAATATTTCGTAAAATTCCGAAGCCGTATATACGACACAAATGAGAGTATATAAATCCTAATGATATTCCAAGATTCACGCTCGAACCATTTTAATTAAGACGAATAGTGAATAGTTACTATTCACTGCGAGAATCGCGTTGAGTTTTATTTGCTCTTTTTAGAAAATATTTTCGAATCGTAACATTGATGAATAGTACTCCAAGGTGAATAGTATAATTTTATAGTCTCCGATTGATCCTATATTTCGGCGGATGTTCAGGAATAATAAACGGTTACTAATCGCGTAGTTGCGAATCACATTCGAATCGTTTCAAACCTATTAGATTATATTAAATTAACCATTAGCCAATAAAAGAAATGAGTTAAGTGATTAAATGGAATGAAAAAGAGATGTATTAAGAAGGTGTGTGGAAGAAGCTTTGTAACTTAACCAAAGTTGAGGGGTTAACTTGCATTTTGGCAAACAAAAATATCTCATCAACACCACACATATAACCACACATCTACAACACCCTTTCCACAAAAAAGGAGCAGCCCCCCACCCCCATTTTCTTGAAGAAAAACCGAACTTAAGAAATGAGGAAGAAAGAGCTTGAATCTTGAGCAAATCATCACCAAACTTAGTGTTTAATAGCTTAAAACAAAGAAGAGCTCAAGCCCATTCATTTAAAGGTAACATCTCTACTACCCACTCCCTCTAGAATGCTCTTTAAAGCTTCTCAAAAAGATTATGAATAGTGATTTTCATAAAGTTTTGATTTATAATTAGAAATGGAAGTGTATATGGGTAGTATATGTTATGCTTAGTTGTTTTGATTATAAAGATGAATTGTTGATTGAGTTTGGAGGATGAGTCTTGAACTTGTTTGAATATTTATGGAGGATTTGACTAAGTGGAGGGAGTATAAGGTGGATGGTGAGTTTGGGATTGATTGGTATTGATTTTGGGAGTTAATTAGAAATGGAAAACGTTACGTTTTAAGCCGTCTTAATGCCCGATTTTTCATAGTCCTGTTTTGAGTTAAAAATCAGAGAGTATCCCCCACTGTTAAAAATGACCACTGCCTATGGTTGCATAGATTTCGGTTTCTAGTTTGTTTTGGAGAAAGAATCATGTCATTACCCATTACGGTTTAGGAGTTATTAACGTTTTAGTAAAAGCTACGCGACGACAAAACTTTCTGCACATCCACTGCCTTAAAAAGAGAATTCGGGAATTTCACCCCCCTGACCAGAAATACATTTTGAAATATTTTGTTCTAGGCATTCTCTAGATCGTGCACGCGAAAACGGTGTGTCAATAGATTTAACGGTTAATGAGTTATGAGCGTTTTCGTGAAATGAGCGCGAAGAGTAAAACTCCGTAGTTGACTCGACTTTTAAAATGCATTTCACCTATCTCGACTCATGTTTTCAAATCAAGATATTTTTGATAAATATTAAAAATACTCAAGAAGCTCATTGAGATGGTTTTGTAATTAATTAATAATTTTCTGATTTACTAAAAGTGTTAGAGTGTGAGTTGCGAAATAGTAATTCTATGGAAAGTCAACTCTAGAGGTACTACTTTGACCATCCGTTTTGGCTAAGTTAAAAGGGTAACATCGAGTTGAATAAAACACGAAACTTATTAAGGATTATTAAGATAACATATTGGTGTGAATAACGAGATTAGAAATGATTAGTAAACGGTATAGAAGATCGTAAGTTAAGTGGACCCGAAAAGTGAAAGTCAGGTAAAATGGAGTTTACTTAGAATAAGTGAATTGTCAATCAAGTGACTAATTAAGGTTATGTATTGTCTTGGTAGAGGTTCCAGGACTAGAAGAGAGACATCCAGTTAGAGCTTGGACATCAGGCAAGTTTAAATAACTCTTACTCTATTGTTCAGAGTAGGTATATTTTCAAATGCTTAATACTTGTTTATTCAAATATATATACACTCTTTTGATCAGAGTATCGTGACAAGTTTTCTAATCCTATGTTTTACTTATGAAAATATATATGGAGCATGTTTATGCAAGTTTACTTTCTCAAATACATATACCAATGATATATCATGTTGTGTTTACGGTTTTGATATCAAGTGTAATTGTTCGATTTATATTATGAACTTTATATGTTAAAGTTTTGACAAAGCATACCTCGTTAATAATGGTATCTTGAATTTAATATTCGGACGACGGCTCTAGGGATAGAGCGTGTTGATCCAAAAAGTAGAGTTGACCGGGGAGCGGTATTTTGTTTTGACGTATTATAACTATGTAAACCCGAAAGGTTCTTCGGGAGATAGTACATGCACTTACGATTATTTAATGAACTTCATTTATTAAATATTCCAAAAACATTTATCTTGGATAAAATATATTATTAAATATTTATTAAATATATTAAACGTTTCCAAAAATACTTCAAATATTATTTAAAAGTTATCCAAGATGCTTCAAAAAGTTTAAACACGTATACCCTCTCACTCGAAATCTTTTTGTGAAAACCTCCGGTCATGTTTTGCTCAAGTAGCGTTGTTTTCAAATAAGTATCGGTCGACTGAGGCCAGACCTCAACTACTCGATTTTCTATTCAAAATGATTCTTGAAAGAAAATAAAAAGGGGACTCTGACGCGAGTAGGACCGTTGACGAACGATCCCGAGTTTAGTGTAAGAGGCCGTTAGCCAGGCGGTCTATCAATTATTGGCCGTATGCGCCAGGATGATTACGGATGGAGTTCTCATCCAGGACGATAACGGATGGAGTTTTCGTCCATGGTAATTACGGATGGAGTTTTTGCCCTTCTACTAGTAGAAAAGACCCGCGATTGATATGGATGTGGCGACTGATCATCGTCAATCCATGTCATGTTTTGTTTTTATATAAGTCTCATTCCTTCCAATTGGAAATTGATATTAACACTGTAACGAAAGCCAAGGTGCTAAGTTACCGGTAGTGTTGATAAGAACTAAAGGTTGTTCTTTTACAAATGATTCTGTTTATTTATTGATGAAAGACAAACGATATTTTAAAACTTGTGAACTAGAGTTGTTCATCTAGCAGTATCTAAAACTGCGTACTTGTTGATTACTAAAAACCGTGCTAAGTCACTGGTAGTATTTCTAAATTTATGAACTAAATTTGTTCATATAGTAATATTCTAAACTTCATACAAAGTATGCATACTTTCAATAGAAAACTATGTACTACTTTTATATGGTTGGAATAACTTTATATTAGTGACTAGTTAACTTGTTGAGCATCTTTTCGCTCATTCTTGCTTTGTTAAAAATTATATTCTATGATTGTAATTTTTCTATTCATCTTTGTATTCACTCTCTCTCTCTCTCTAAATTTAATCTCTCTCTCTCTCATTTATCTCTCTTAAAACAATGGTGATCAATTACAATGTATAAAAAAATAAAATTGTGTTCATATGTCTATAGCTTCCGTTACAGTTAATCAATTCTATACATTGATTTCATTGCACACCTGATAAAAATTTCAATCCACATATATTAAAATGGACGAAAGAGGTCGATTAGAAGCAGAAAAAAATATGAGAGATGTTCATTCCAAAGCAGTGGATGATGTTCTATATCTCAATTCACTACTCACCTTTGCGGTGTTCATTGGCTTATCTCAGGCTTCACCAGGGGTTCGCAGCCTAGAAAACCGTGATGAGTATAATGCTAGTCCAGGATTTTCTAAGAAGCTCATCGTCTTCGAAGTTTTGGCATTTGCTCTTTTTCTTTTGTCAAGTCTTTTTGTGAAAGCACTTAAACTACATATAAGCTTGGATTTCCATAACTTAGTGTTCGTTACAAGAGGCTTAGAGTTAAAGGACTGGCTGTTGATGCTTACAGCAGGCACATCTGTAGCTGGGATTATTTTGCTTATTGCTTCGGTTGTTTGTTTAGTTCAAATTCAGATTGGTTTGTTTTCTTGTGGAAGTACTGATTCAAGAGTAGCCATTTTGGGTGTTTGCACAATTGTTTCCATTTCTATGCTACTTTATTTTGTGTCCATTAGTATAGGTATTTATGCTTCTCATACGAATTATGGTGTTCCTCTTCGTCGACCAAAAAGAGAAATCAGTGGTGCTGACACTGTCCCTCCTCAACTAGTGTTGGAACTTGGAAGGGATGATGAGCTAGTTTAAGAAAAGCTATCTACTGTATCACCCTAATACGCCAACCCAATACTAAATTACCATAATAGTGATGGATATAGTGTCAAAACAATTCTAATGCAACACTAAAATGGTAATCCGAGAACACTAAATAAGTTTTTGGTCGCCAAATTTGATGACAAAATTACATTTGATGATCCTTTGACACCAAATTTGGTGACTTTCATAATTTCCTCTATACACTTATATTTGTTAATAGGGAAAATAAATTCTTTCGTCCTTAAACTATATGTCATTTTTGGTTTAGGTTCTTGAACTATACGAAAAAATATTACGGTACTTAAATTTACAAATTTTCTGATTCTCATCCTTCCGTCCAAATTTGACTAACGGATGTTAGTCAACGCTGACGTGACAATTACGTGAAAATCGAAAATTCTCAGAATGGAGTTAAATTTTGATATGGTAATTTACTACTGCTTACAAGAACTCGGGTAGTGAAAATTTTCAATTTCGAGTTCACTAACGTATAGAAATCTGCACTTTAATTTCAAGAACACGATTTTTTTGAACTAAAATATGCAGATTTTCATATGTTAGTGAACTCGAAATCGAAAACTTTCACCACCGATGTTCTTGTAATCATTCTTAGATTAACATGCCAAAATTTCACTTTATTCCGAGAATTTTTGATTTTCACGTAATTGCCACGTCAACATTGACTAACGGACGTTAGTCAATGCTGAACGGAAGGACGAGAATCAGAAAATTTGAAAGTTTAGGTATCGTAATATTTTTTCGTATAGTTCAAGGACCTAAACTAAAAACAACATATAGTTTAAGGACAAAAGAATTTATTTTCCCTTGTTAATAAAACAAGTGTTTTCTTGTCCTATTGAACTTCTTCTTTTGTAATTTTCAATTTTAGATTTTATTGACAATATAAAAATAAGAGAAAAAGTTAGGTGAAAGATTACTTTTAGTGTCAAATTATAATGTCAATGGTTGGAGTACATTTTAACACCAAAATAGTGTTATAGTGACACTATTTTTTAGTGTCCTGGGCAGGAGATGGTCTTATATCCTCATCTTCATTAATAAAATAACGAGTTTTCATTTATTATAATTAAATATATAGCTTATTTTTCTATTATCATCCATTTATTTGTTTCAGTAAGCAAACAAAATAAATTATATTTTTAAAATATCCAAATGGGACAAAACACAGTCTGTATCTGAATATTGGTTTTTTCTTTTTAATTTTAGAACCTCCCCAAAAGACATTGTAACTTGAAAGAATTGAAATGAAAATATGTGCAAAAGTGTACGATATTTATATTACATTAACTTAAAGTATCATATATGATACTTACAAACCAAACTTTTTCATTAATCTGCCTACCAAAGAAACAACAATCTCGATTTCCTAATTGCTTCCTGTACAAATGGAGCAAACCTGTATATGTACTTTGACACTTGCTGTTAATTATTAGAATTTAGAAACCTTCAAAATTTTATAAGTGTAAGAAAATTAAATATACGATCAATTGTCAATCTCGACTTAAATGTTAATTTAGTATACAATATTAGACTCAACTAGCTTTATACCCGTGCAATGTACGGAACGTTTAATAAGTTATTTTATTTTAGTGTTTTTATAATTTTATTTATTTATTAATATCTTTGTGTATTTTCATAAAAAAATAAATTTATTAAGTTAATAATATATTATTTCATATGTAGATATTATTTCGGTTTATGTTATACTTCTTGAAATGATAAAAATTATGAATTTTTTATATATACAAATTTACTAAAAGAATGATTATTTATATGTTTATTCATTGTTTTTATAAATTCAATTTTAATAAATTTTATTGTAAATATTTAAAATATTAAAATTATACTACTTCTATTATTATTTACTTTTATAAAATAATTACTTTTTCTCTAAAGTAGAGCATTATTAATAACTCTAACTATAGTAGAGAGTTTTTAGCTATGTAGGATTCATTTTATAGTAGAGAGTTTTTAGCTATGTAGTACCGGCGGACGACCAAACCGAATCATACCATTTAAGTGTTTTACACTAATTATATATAAAGATATAATTATACTCATTTATGAAAAAGATATACGATCAATTGTCAATCACCACTTAAATGTTAATTTAGTTTATAATATTAGATTTAATTATACTCATTTGTGCACAAATGCACGTGATTTATACACAAACTAGTTTACTAAGTTGCGCTTCGCAGCGATTTTATAATAATATCTCTAAATTTTCTCAAAATATATTCTACAAAATATGTTTTTAAATAAAATAATATTTCTAATATAAAATTAATTTTTGTTTTGAATTATATATATATATATATATATAAAAAATTCTAGATCGTTTAATCAAAAACTACAATTATACCTTCAGAGCTATTAAAATTTTCACTACCTCCAAATCTACTCCCAGTAAGAAAAAAATCAAAAAATATGAACAAACATCCTTTTTGTTGCTGGGAGAATTTTTTATTAATAATGATCTCTTTTTATCAAAACAAATTAACTCCTTATATATAATAAGCGTAAGGGAGATCTTATCCAAAACTTTGGTCGGTCACTGTACTACCAAAAGTATATGATCCGTTGAATTATAAAACTATAAATATTCAAATAGATGAGTATCGTTAGATATAATATTAAAATTTTTATTTGATTAATAATAGGATATTATTTAAATACTAAAAGGTGTATTTTGATAATTTAAACCAATTATAAATAGGTTTTCTATATTGAATAGAAATCTTTATGTAAAAAATCATAATTATCTTTTCTCTTTAGTTTATGGATAGTTCCAGTTAGATAATAATTATTAAACCATCATTAAATTAAAGATAATTTTGTTAGCTTCGCGTGGGCTGTAAAATTGTTAAAATCTGTTGTCTAAAACTCAAGATAGAGCCCAAACAGTAAAGTGATTATCTAAATTTTAATAATTTTTTTTTAATTTAAACCAATTATAAATATGTTTTCTATACTGAATAGAAATCTTTATGTAAAAAATCGTAATTATCTTTTCTCTTTAGTTTATGGATAGTTTCAGTTAGATAATAATTATTAAACCATCATTAAATTAAAGATAATTTTGTTAGCTTCGCGTGGGCTGTAAAATTGTTAAAATCTGTTGTCTAAAACTCAAGATACAGCCCAAACAGTAAAGTGATTATCTAAATTTTAATAATTTTTTTTAATTATTGTAGTACCAATTTAATTTTTTTCCTAATTCTTTTAAATTTATAAATTCTATGTTTATTTCAATAAAATATTAAAATCAATTTAAAAAAAAATTAAAATCGATCTGGTCCGTGTACGACCACTATACGACCAAATTAATTATTATAGTTAGATATTAAATAGATCAATGAGAATTGTTAGATCTAATATTAAAAAGTGTATCTGATTAATAATAGAATTATATTTAAATACTAAAAAGTGTATTTTGATAATTTAAAATTTTTCTATGTAAAAATTCTTAAATATCTTTTCTCTTTTAATTTATGTATAGTTCGAGTTAGATAATAATTGTTAAACCAAATATCAGATAACAATTCATATCGATTACAATATTAAAATTATCAATATAATGCTCATGTATATCATATAACAATGATACATGTGGACCCTGCGTTATAAGAGACTTAGGAGGAGAACTCATGTACATGAATAAATTTAAACATTTTTTTCTGAAGGAACATAACAATTTTATTAATCCAAATTATAATTATATTATTTTACATATAACAAACATAAAAGAATAATATCAAAATATTATTAAAATATTGAGGGTTTCATATTCATAAACAATAATTTTGAATATAATACTTAACCATCTTTTCTTTTCGGTTTATGGGTAGGTCAAGTTAGATAATAATTATTAAATCATCATTAAATTAAAGATAATTTCGTTAGTTTCACATGGGTTGTAAAATCGTCAAAATTCAATTTCTAAAACTCAGGATATAACCCAAATAGTAAAGTAAGTATCTAAATTTTAATAAATATTTTTTTATAATTGTAGCACCAATTTATTTATTTTTCCACTAATTCTTTTAAATATAGAAATTTTATCTTTCTTTCAATAAAGTATTAAAATAAATTAAGAACAAATTCAAATCTATAAAGACTATAATAATATGAGAATAAAATTTTATATAATTATAACATAATTTTTATTTTTTTAATAATTTTAAAGTAATAATGTTTTTTTAAAATTTTATATACACTATAAATAAAACCGAAACATTAAAAATAAAAGCAGTTAGTAAGATACTTATATTAGTATGTACTTGATATCCTTATTATATTAAACTCTTTTATATAATAAGCATAATATGGATTTATCCAAAATTTTGATCGTGACAACCAAATTAATAAGGACTATTAGATCTTAACTAGATAAATGAAAATCGTTTGATCAAATATTAAAAAAGTGTATTTTATTTATAATAGGATTATATTTAAATTCTAAAAAGTGTATTTTGATAATTTAAACCAAATATACCAAATATAAATAAGTTTTCTATATTTAATAGAATTCTCCATGTAAAAAATTCGTGACTTTCTTTTCTGTTCCATGGACAATTCAGTTAGATAAAAATTGTTAAACCATCTTTTGATTAAAAATAATTTAATTATGGTGTAAAATCGCCAAATCTGATTTTTAAAACACAAGATAAAGCCCAAATCAGTAAAGTGAGTATTTAAATTCTAATAATGATTATTATGTCATCATTATTTTAACGCCAATTTAATTACTTTTTTCTAACTATTTTAAATTTAGAAATCTATGTTCAAAATTTTAATTCAATCTAAGAAAAATCCAAATCAACAAAGAATATAATAATACGAGAATAAAATTTTATAAAATTGTGCATATTTTTTATCCTATTTTATTAAGTTATAGATCATAACTAATCAAATATAATTTATTATTAAATAATAAATTATACGCAAATGGTGATTTTGTTTTATAAGCACTAATTTCATTGTTAGCAGGACTATATTCATATTAAAAAAACTGTATTTTGAAATTGTAGACTCAGCTACACCTAACTTTTTTAACCTATATACATTGTAAATTATTAAATTCGAAACTTTAAAAGTTTGTTAATCAATTAGTATAGTACTTTTCTGAAAAATCGTACTTTACAAAAAATATTATCAAATAACCTATGCCTGAAAGAAAAAAAATGAAAAAAATTCTTTTTTTTTTTCAAAAAAAAACCTGTAAATTTTAATATGTTGTTGGTAGATTCAAATCTTAGATCATTCGATAATTTTACAGTTATATGTAACATTTCTCAACAATTTAATTTGAAAGATCTAACGATTATGGATTGAGTGATCAAACAAAGCGACCACACTTATGAGAAAACTTTAATTATATTATAAAAAGTAATTATAAAACATATATATTTACGGGATATATTATAAAAAAAATGAATTTTATACAGAATTTTGATCGTCACGGTGTACTACTTTAAAAGAAGAACTATTACAAAAACAATATATTTTTTAATTGATAATTTATTTTCTCAAAAGTTCAAAGTTCCCGCTGAAACCCAATTGATTTTGATGATAACACATAGTAAGGAAGCTGGATATATTGTGATTGTATTAATTCTGTTATATTAGCATTTCAGTGTTGTTTTAAGTTGTTATGCAGGTATTTAGGGGGAGTTTAATTCTCCTAAATAGATGAGCTAATAATCATCAAAAAGGGGGAGATTGATACTCTCTTAATTTTGATGATATTAATGTTAGAAAGCTGTTAGTATGAGAAATGCTAGTACTTTTATCTATATTGGTTTAACAATTGTTGCAGGCTTTATATTACTTGTTGTTAGCAAGCTAACAGTGCAGACACATAGGATCTTAGCAAGCTAACAGTGCAGTAACAGAACATTTCAGCAAGCTAAGACTGCAGGCTTTATATTACTTGTTATCAGCCAGCTAACATTGCAGGAACACAGTATCTTAGCAAGCTAACTTTGAAGTAACAGTACATTTCAGCAAGCTAAGACTGTTCCGCCAGAAACTGTCAAAGTCAAATGAAAGTCCTAATTTCATGGAGATTTTATAGGACATGATATGTAAGGACTCTATAAATTATATAAACGTAATATATATAATTTTAGAGCTCAGTTTTTCACAAAGACTTTTTCAAAACAGTTTTCCTATCTTTTAGGAGTTTGTTTATTTCAAAAGTTTTATCCTATACAAACTCTCTAAACATGTTTTTAGTTTATATACTGAAGGTTTTATATCTCAAACGTCTTTTTCTCTAAACTTCAGTATGTTAACGTTATGTGAACGTTAGAAACTGAATTACCCTAATTAATTGAACGTGAGAATTGGATTCAAGAACGTTGCAATTATGTTGGTTAATTCGAATTCTTTTGTTTCACTATATATACTTGTGTGACTGTTTCTTTCGCTATTGAATACCTTCAAGAACACACAAGAACAACTCAGTACCTACTTTCAAATCTTTTTACTTGAGCTCTATTATTACGTATACGTTTATATTCTTATTAAGAGTTCATAGTTTGAGTTGTATCATTTTTTAAATTGATTGTATTGTTCAGATTGTAAGGTTTGTTGCTGAGTTGCAGGCTAAGACACAAGGGTTCGGGAATTAGTTTGATAGAGAAGTTTATACTTGGGTAGTATAGTACTTAGAGATCATTTGATTCAGGGAACAAGGGTGTCAGCTAGCTGCTATCAGTGACAGGGAGGAAGGGAGATATATGTATTAATCTTGTAATTGGTTTTTATAGTGATTAATAATATATTCTCTTACCAGGTTTGGTAGGGGACCAGGACGTAGACCATAGAGAATAGGGGTCGAACCTGGCTAAAATTCTTGGTGTTTTTACTTACTGCTATTTCAATTCTGCATTGCATTGTTTATCTTAGCTAGCTGACAGACTTCGTTTTGTTCATCTTAGCTAGCTGACAAGTTGGCAGTTAATTATTTGGTAAAACTTTAAAATTGGATATAGTTGGCCATAACACCTATTCACCCCCCCTCTAGGTGTGCATTTTCATTTGGTATCAGAGCATTGGTGTACTAACATTTCTGTAACAGGAAAGTACAGATCCTATGGCACACTTTTATGTAGAGGGAGAATCATTAAACACGCCACCACTTCTCAATGGGGCAGAAAATTATGATTTATGGAGACTAAATATGAAGGTGTTCTTGAGAAGAAATCCATTTGAGTGGAGAGTCGTTAAGGATGGTCCATTCATTTTTTTGGATAATAATGGCAAGCCAAAAGATGTTGATGATCTTACCGAGACAGAATTGATAAAATCAAGCTATGATGGAAGAGCAAAGTACACACTAATATGTGGTCTTTCAGATTCAGATTTTGACAAGGTCTCGTCATGTAGCACAGCAAAGGATATATGGGATACATTAAAAATACATTATCAAGCTACATCAAAATTAGAGGATGTATGTTTCAAGTCAAACCAGCAAGCTGCCTCAAGAGACGAAAACAAAGCAATCACTTGGAGTGACAAGGAATTTAATTCCAATGAAGACTCAAGCGAAGATATGCTAAATATTGCATTGGTTGGCATTGACGATGATATGGTTCGAGGAAACACCGAAGAAGTCCTTGTAAATAATGATGTATCACATTCGGACTCCGATGTTGAATCTAGTGCGGTAAACTCATTTCAGTTTAACATATCTTCTGAAAATGTTATATTAGAATCACTAACCATGCAGGAACATAATAATATATCTATTGTGGAGTTCATGGAATTGAAGAATGAAAATAATAAGCTTGAGAAGAAAAATGCTTCTCTTCGAAAGATAATTTTTGAGCTTATTGCTGAAAAGACTCCATCAAACAATCATGAAGATCTTATTTCTGATCTAAAGGGAAAGCTAACACAACTTGAAGGGTTTAACAAGCTGCTCCTCAAAAGAAATGACACATTGATGAAGGAACTCAGCGAGCTACATGAAGAAATTGAAGCAAGAGATGTATGTCTTGAAACATTCAAAATTAGAGAATCCATCTCAATTGAAGCTACTCAACAAGCTGAGAAGATAAAGGAATTGGAAGCTGAGGTTGCAAAGCTTGAGAAAGGCATGGGAAAGTTTGTTCAAGGAGAGGAAGTATTAAAGACAATTATGAAACAAACAAAGGTTCCTATGGATAAAGAAGGACTTGGAATGGCTTCTACATCAAAGAACAAGGCTTTTCAATATGAAGGAAAACAGGGTATTCCATATAATTATGCTATGCCTTGGAAAATCTGCTACAAATGTGGAAAGAAAGGTCACTTATCATATCACTGCTCAAGTCAGAATGCTAAACCAGCAAGCTGGAATAGACAGACAGCTTATAGGCAGCAAGCTGACAGAACAAGGAGAACAGGAAATCGAACATCCAAAGTGGTCCAAATGTGGATCAAGAAATCTGAATTGAATGTTATTTATGTTCTATCAACTAACCATGCAGGACCCAACCAAATTTGGGTACCAAAACGTTGAGTTGTTTGTTCTTTGTTTTGTAGGTATGTCTTGTGGTTAAAGTTAATGCAAATCATTGGATAATGGATGTACAAGACATATATGTGGTGACAAATCTCAGTTCCTTAGTCTCAAAATGAAAAAGGGTGGAAGTGTTACAATTGGTGATAGCAAAACACTCCGCATACTTGGCAAAGGAACAATTGGTAATAGTAACATTTCTATTGATATAGTTCAATATGTTCAAGGTCTTAAGTATAATTTGCTTAGTATAAGTCAATTATATGATGATGGACATACTGTTGTTTTTGATAAAGAGAAATGTACTATTAATGTTGGCACTAACAAAGTCCCCCTAGTTGCTAGAAGGGAAGGAAATATATATATGTTGGACTTTGAGACACAGGAAATAGGTTGCTGCTTAGCTACTGTTGATACAAACCCAGATCTTTGGCATAGAAGGCTTGGACATGCTCATATGGATCTACTCAGCAAGCTGTCTTCTAAGAAGCTAGTTAGAGGATTGCCTAAATTGAAGTATGTCAAGACAGAAACCTGTTCGGCTTGTCAATTAGGCAAACAAATCAGGACTCCACATAAGTCAAAGAAAATGGTATCAACTTCTAAACCTTTAGAGCTTCTCCATTTGGACTTATTTGGTCCGGAAGCATATAAAAGTATTGGAGGTAAACAATATGCATTTGTAATTGTAGATGATTATTCTAGATATACATGGGTATTGTTTCTTCGTACTAAAGATTGTGCTTTTAGTGAATTTGAGAAGCTAATCACTTTACTTGAGAACAAGTTGAATACAAGACTTGTAGGTATAAGAAGTGATAGAGGAGGTGAATTCATTTCAAAAGACTTCATTGCCTATTGTGAAGAAAGAGGTATTACACATGAATTCTCTGCTCCAAGGACACCTCAACAAAACGGAGTTGTGGAAAGGAAGAACAGATCTTTGCAAGAAACTGCCAGGACTTTGCTGCAAGAAAGCAAGCTGCCAAGGAGTTTCTGGGCAGAAGCTGTCAACACAGCTAGCTATGTTCTTAACAGGGTGCTTATCAGGCCTATACTCAACAAAACTCCATATGAATTGCTA
Organism: Heracleum sosnowskyi; assembly: GCA_030848705.1. Classification (NCBI taxonomy): domain Eukaryota; kingdom Viridiplantae; phylum Streptophyta; class Magnoliopsida; order Apiales; family Apiaceae; genus Heracleum; species Heracleum sosnowskyi. Next base: position 21,911,252 of record CM061237.1, read on the forward strand.
AGGAATCAGAAGCCAAACATTGGATATTTCAAAGTCTTTGGCTCCAGGTGTTTTGTACTCAAAACTATTGATCGAGATGGTAAATTTGATGCTAAATCTTACGAAACAATATTTTTGGGATATTCTTTAACAAGTCGTTCTTATAGAGTTTATAATATATCTAAACGTATTGTTGAAGAGTCTATTGATGTTTCATTTCAAGAATCTAATGTTGATTTGTCAAGAGATGAGGAAGATATTGCAGGTGCAGGTCATGACAGCGAGCTGACAAGGCAAACTTCTATATCTCAGCAAGCTGACAAACAGCCTGATGCAACTCCAGAAGCTGACAAGCCAGCTGAAACCTCTTCTCCAGTGGATGAAACTATTGATCAATTGTCAAAACTCACTTTGGAAGGTCCAAGAGGTCAGAGATCACAAGATAAGATGCCTATATATGAAGGTAGTGAGGTCTCTCCTCCATCCAAGCGAATTCGAGTACATGAGGAAGTCATAGCTCAACATTCATTGCCAAAGTCAACAAGAAAAGTGAAGAACCATCCTCCAGAGTTGATCATTAGTGATAAATCAGAAGGAATCAAGACAAGGGTGGATAAACCAAAAGAGTCTCACTTGAGTGCGGTTAAATGGATATTCAAATATTTGAGTGGCACAATTACTCTTGGTTTATTTTATCCAATCTGTTGGATTTAGTGATGCAGATTATGCAGGTTGTCAAACTGACCGCAAGAGTACAAGGGGTGTTTGTGCATTTTTAGGACAGAGTTTGGAGTCTTGGCAAAGCAAGAAGCAAGCTTCTATTGCATTATCCACTGTAGAAGAATACCAGCGAGCTGACATCTTCACTAAGCCATTGGTCGAAGAAAGATTTATGTTCTTCGTAGGGAAATTGGCATGTGCAATGTCTAGACAGCAAGCTACCTACGGATGTCTGGTAATATTAGCTCACTTAACATGATAATCCATGCTTATTTGAATTTTCTATTATTGATAACATGCGAATAACCTTTTTGATGAGTAAGGGGGAGAAAATTCAGGATCATAGTATGTGTGATTTAAGGGGAGCTAAATGTTAATGTGATGCCATAACAATATGCTTAGCTGCTTGTATAGAATGCTAATCTTTTTGCAGGGGAAGCATAATTTTAGGGGGAGTATTTTGCTCCTGAATGTTGGTGTGTAATCATCAAAAAGGGGGAGATTGAAACCCAATTGATTTTGATGATAACACATAGTAAGGAAGCTGGATATATTGTGATTGTATTAATTCTGTTATATTAGCATTTCAGTGTTGTTTTAAATTGTTATGCAGGTATTTAGGGGGAGTTTAATTCTCCTAAATAGATGAGCTAATAATCATCAAAAAGGGGGAGATTGATACTCTCTTAATTTTGATGATATTAATGTTAGAAAGCTGTTAGTATGAGAAATGCTAGTACTTTTATCTATATTGGTTTAACAATTGTTGCAGGCTTTATATTACTTGTTGTTAGCAAGCTAACAGTGCAGACACATAGGATCTTAGCAAGCTAACAGTGCAGTAACAGAACATTTCAGCAAGCTAAGACTGCAGGCTTTATATTACTTGTTATCAGCCAGCTAACATTGCAGGAACACAGTATCTTAGCAAGCTAACTTTGAAGTAACAGTACATTTCAGCAAGCTAAGACTGTTCCGCCAGAAACTGTCAAAGTCAAATGAAAGTCCTAATTTCATGGAGATTTTATAGGACATGATATGTAAGGACTCTATAAATTATATAAACGTAATATATATAATTTTAGAGCTCAGTTTTTCACAAAGACTTTTTCAAAACAGTTTTCCTATCTTTTAGGAGTTTGTTTATTTCAAAAGTTTTATCCTATACAAACTCTCTAAACATGTTTTTAGTTTATATACTGAAGGTTTTATATCTCAAACGTCTTTTTCTCTAAACTTCAGTATGTTAACGTTATGTGAACGTTAGAAACTGAATTACCCTAATTAATTGAACGTGAGAATTGGATTCAAGAACGTTGCAATTATGTTGGTTAATTCGAATTCTTTTGTTTCACTATATATACTTGTGTGACTGTTTCTTTCGCTATTGAATACCTTCAAGAACACACAAGAACAACTCAGTACCTACTTTCAAATCTTTTTACTTGAGCTCTATTATTACGTATACGTTTATATTCTTATTAAGAGTTCATAGTTTGAGTTGTATCATTTTTTAAATTGATTGTATTGTTCAGATTGTAAGGTTTGTTGCTGAGTTGCAGGCTAAGACACAAGGGTTCGGGAATTAGTTTGATAGAGAAGTTTATACTTGGGTAGTATAGTACTTAGAGATCATTTGATTCAGGGAACAAGGGTGTCAGCTAGCTGCTATCAGTGACAGGGAGGAAGGGAGATATATGTATTAATCTTGTAATTGGTTTTTATAGTGATTAATAATATATTCTCTTACCAGGTTTGGTAGGGGACCAGGACGTAGACCATAGAGAATAGGGGTCGAACCTGGCTAAAATTCTTGGTGTTTTTACTTACTGCTATTTCAATTCTGCATTGCATTGTTTATCTTAGCTAGCTGACAGACTTCGTTTTGTTCATCTTAGCTAGCTGACAAGTTGGCAGTTAATTATTTGGTAAAACTTTAAAATTGGATATAGTTGGCCATAACACCTATTCACCCCCCCTCTAGGTGTGCATTTTCACCCGCATCATTAACATATTACAAAAAAGAGTATATTATATTTTAGCAATAAATATTTAAAAAAATTATCAAAATTTTCCAAAAAGTTACAATAACTTTAGTTAAAAAAATTACAATAAAGGATTGGATTTTCCAAAAAGTTAAAACATAAATTTAGTTGTAATTAAATAAGGAAACCCATTTATAACGAAAATAATAAAAATCGTTTAATCTTAAATAGATAGGTGAAAACCGTTAGATTTAACATTAAAACCTGTATTTGGTTAATAAAGGTTAGTCTAATAATCTAAACTACATATAAGTTAAGTAGATTTCCTAAATCGAATAGAATTCTCAACACTAAATTTCGTCACTTTATTCTCTTTTTAGTTTTATAATAGTTTTTAATTGAAAAAACAACTTTTAAACCACAACTAAATTAAAGATTATTTTGTGAATTTTATGTGAACCGTAAAATTGGCCAAATCTAACTTTTATAACTCAATATAAACAAATATTAAATTGAGCGTGTAAAATGTAATCTTTTTTAACAATAATTTAATCATGTAAACTAATAACTTTTAAATATTAAAATATTCATAAATAAATATAATTATAAATATTAAAAAAACAATCGTGTGTTGCATCGTAATAAAAACATAATTATAAACAGAATAATTATAAATAAAATGTAAGTAACCGTGCATCGCACGGGCTATAAGCTAGTAACAACAAAAACAACAACAACCTCTTCTTTAAAAAAATAATAATTAATGACCTCTTCTTATTTAAAAAAAATTAAGTTCAAAATAATGTAAAGTAATACACTTTTTTTTAATTTAAATATTTGAAGGCAAGAATATTATGATTTAATATTTAGTTTCCTCCCTTTGTAATATTTAGTTTCCTCAATTAGTAAAGATCTATTGTATATTTACTTTCTCCTTTAAATGCAAAAATATTGAAATTGTATATTTAGTTTCCTCCATTAGTAAATATTTAAAAGGTGATTAAGTTTTTTTTCTAATCTTTGGTATTAATTACTTCATTTCTTATGCAAGACCGATTTAATTTCTTAACTTCTTTTTTATCAAAACGTTCCTGTATTTTCTATTATATCACATAAAAAAGAAAGTTTAGGAGAGCAGTATGTTAAAATAGTAATTTCATTAAAAAAGTAATATGAGAATATTCAGATAATAATAGAGGAAAGTTCAAAATAATTTAAGGTAATACAATTAGTGATATTTAGTTTCCTCCATTAGTAAAGATCTATTGTATATTTAATTTCTCCATAGGGATTTTAAATGCAAAAATATTATATGTTTTTTCTATTAGTAAATATTTAAAAATTAATTGAGATTTTTTCGAATTTTTAATATTATTAATTTAAAAAATTGAGAAAATTAGAAAAATAGAACGAAGCGATCTAAGAGCGTCACCTCACCGCCTCCGTCTTCTCCTTTATATAATAGTATTGATGCATATATATATATATATATATATATATATATATATATATATATATATTATGGTACATTGTGATTTTACTTAATTGTCATTTCTTAAATTCGTGTTTTTACTTAATTAACCTTACTTATTTATAGAAATATATTATTAAATAATAATATTACCTATTTATAATCAATTACCTCTTTCACCTAAAATACATTTTTTTAATGTTTTCTAACAAATTCCCCTACTTTTTCAAATATATCACGGACAATTACCTTTTTAACTAAAACATGTTAGTTTTCTATTTTTTTCTTACTAAAACCCCTCATTTTCCAAAAATATCACAGACAAACCTTTAGTTATTTATTTTTAAACCTAATATTATATTTATTTTTTTAAAAGTTTACCTATTTTAACATGTCTACTTATTTTTCTTAGCAAATGCAATTACTAAAAATATAAAAATATAAATAATCAAATACCTATTTATAACCAATTATCTTTTCAGCTAAAATACATTATAGATTTTTTCTAACAAAATCCCTCATTTTCTAAATATATCACGGGAAATTGTCTTTTTCAATTTACTTTTTCTATTTTTCTCACTAAAATCCATTCTTTTTCTAAAAATATCACGGACAAACCATTTACTTATTTATTTAAAAAAGTATTTAAATAATTTAAATTAATAAATTTTAAAACCTCATTTTCCAAAATATCGCGGACATTTACCTTTTCAAACTAAATATATGTTACATTTTTTATTTTTCCATACTAAAACCCCTCATTTTCCAAAAATATAACGAGCAAACCCTTACTTATTTAATTTAAAATCTGTTTTAATGTTGTTAATTAATTAAAAGTGTTTAGCTATTTTAACATGCCTACTTATTTTTTTAACAAATACAATTAAAACAATAATAATAAAATAACAATTAATATAGTTGCACTTTAGGAAGAAAACCTTATATAAAGAACAATAAAAAACAATAAAAAACACCATCATAAACACTTTATTTTTCATAAAAATTGATTTTTTAAAATAAGAATAATAAAATTGAACAAGAGTTAAGCCTAACATTTCGAATTTAACGTATAATCTCATCTAAATTTAAAAATTAAGCATTATATATAATACAGTATAGAATCGAGTACAGAATCTTGTATATATATGTATCACAATGAAATTACATGTAATCATGTTTTATTTTATTCTAATTTTGTGTTAGATTCTATTTTTATTCGTAATAAACCTTTTTTGGTGAGAAAAATTAGAATCAACATGCAATTTATGTAAGATTCTATGGTGTTATATAAGAGTGTTTTTTATGTAGTAATATATATATATATATATATATATATATATATATATATATATATATATATATATGGGGAAATATCCAGAGAGAACCGACAGAACTAACCAATCACCGATTTACCACACCATCCAATGGCTGATATGTTTTAAAAATTTTATATTATACTTTTATTAGTATTTTAAGATTCTTTTAAGTGTTTTAATAATTTTATAAGATTCTTTTAAGTGTTTTAATAATTATATTAAAATTAGGATTCTGTTAAGTATTTTATAAAATGTTTTATAATATATTTCAACATAAAATTTATTTATAATAAATTTAATTGATAATTAAGATTCTTTTTAGTGTTTTATTAAAATTTATTAATTATATTATAGTATATCAACGGTCGTTCTCTTGATATAATGGTTCTCTCTAGAACCTATTGTGAGTTTTGATTTCCTTCTGCCCATAGTGTTTTATAGATGAACTTCATACGTAACAAAATTCCAAAAGGTTCACAAACAAAACCTATGTCAATACAGACCAGCCAAAAATTAATTGCAAAAACCACCCTGACTAAAATATTAATCCATTCACTTAATATTTAGAAATTAGACGTCGTTATGCGGGCAAAGATGATATACAGTAAAACCTCTATAAATTAATACTCGATAAATTAATAATCTCGATAAAATTAATAATTTGTCCAGTCCCAACTTGGGACCAGTATAAAATTGGACCCCAATCGATAAAATAATAAGATAATAACTTTTTTGAAATCCCAAAGTATATATATTGGTCCCAACGAAACTATAAATTAATAATCATTAAAAGATTCCATACATATTCTAAGATTGTCTAGTAAAAAATGAATCTATAGTCACTTGTTTTTTGTTGAACTTCAAATCTATATTGACTTCATCTTTAAATCTCCTCACTGCACTTAAGAGTTGGGGCATTGTCTTCTCGTATTGCAACAAAAAGTTGTGAAGAGTTGTTGCCGCTTGCAATGCTTCTTTCCGAGTGACCGGTTCCAAAGCTATTGAATCATCCTCAACTTCGTCATCGATCGGATTTTGAATGGTATCCGCCACAATTTCTTCAATGCTTTGAACCTCGTAACATTCATTATTTTCACCAGGATAATCTAGCAAGTGATTCACATCCATTTCGTGCCGATAATGCATACTTGTAATCAAGTTCTCAAGCTCACGAATGTCTTCTCCAGAATTTACATCGTTTAAATCACTTGAGCCGGTTGGATTCACTGAACGAATTTTGCAGTGTCGAAAGCAATTTGCTATGGCCTCTTGTTGCACATTTCTCCAAGCTGGGACTGCCAAATTGATAGCATCTAAAACATTAATCTTTTCCGGAGAAGAAATTTCCAACTCATAACCTTCCAAAATCTGACGGTAAAACCTTTTACGGTAGTACATTTTAAAGGCTCTAATTATCCCAGCATCACATGGTTGAATTTTTGAAGTCATGTTTGGTGGTAGAAAAAACAACTCAATGTTTTGCAACCCTTGGATATTATTTGAATGGGCTGGACAATTATCCACTACCAAGAGAATTTTTCGACCGTGCATTTGTTCATCCAGCCAACGAACATATTCATCGAAAAGCAACCCAGTCATCCATGCTCTTTTGTTGGCACGGTATTCACAATCTAGGCTATTCATGTTGATATTCTTAAAACAACGTGGCTTTGCATACTTACCAATGATCCATAGAGGAATTTTTTCCGAGCCATCCTCATTGCAACAAATCACAATTGTAAGTCTTTCCTTGTCCTGTTTCCTACCTTCAAGTTGTTTTGTTGCAAGTGAATGATCAGCTTGTAACCTGTAAAACAAACCAGTTTCATCCATATTAAAAATATCTTTCATGGGAAATTGATCAATTTTTTCCCTTATAGACTCCAATTTCTTCTCCATGTCATGTGTGTCGACTGAGCCACTTTCTCCGAAACGACGATATGATTTGATACTATGCCTTAACTTGAATTTCTCAAGCCATCCTTGTGAAAGTTTATGCTCTAAAGAATCCTGTGGATACAAAAGCTTCAGCGCCTCAACTGCCTTCTCTATGATTAGCTCTCCTGTTATATTCACACGCTCTTGATGTTGGAGAAACCATTCATAAACAACTTTCTCCATGTCCGGGTACTTGGCTGGTTTGTGACGCTTGGAAGATCCACTTTTGTCAAAGTCATCTGATAGGAACTCTGATGATCGCTTGAGAGTGTTTGATATTGTTCCTTGACTAACTTTCAAATTGAAAGTTTTGTCAACCCACTGCACCAAATCTTGTTGAGTGCATCCTTGGTGATCTCTCTTATACTCACATAACAGTTTTCGTTGTTGATTGGTCATGGTTGATTTTTGAACACCTTTTAGTTTAGGAGCCATAGTTGATGTGATTTTAAAATTTTTCAGTGGACATTTTATAGTGATCAAATTCTAACCATGTTTAATGTACTGCGTTGGTACCATGGACCAACTTTTTGGTACTATGAACTAACTTTTTACTTATTCAAAAACAATGAACTTGATAAATTCAATTAACTTGTGAATGTACATTCATAGAATGTGCCTTGGAACTTATTTTTGTAATTTATTTTTCATCTCTAACTAATATATATTGTAACTAGTACATTAGACTTGGAAATTTAAAGGTCTTATGTAAATCCTCTTTAAATTAATAAATTATTAATTTATCGATATAATAATATCTCTCTAAATTAATAAAATATCCCGGTCCCAACATTATTAATTTATAGAGGTTTTACTGTAATGATATGTAACGGGGATTCAGTGGGGGATTCAGAAATTTTCTAGTGGGGGGCTATATACTTAAATAAGTTATGTCATGAGTTATAGAGTTAGATATCACAACCTTAAAATTTTTTGTTTATTTTTAGTGTATATTTTATATATTTTTGGTATTTTATTGCTAAAAAATTTAGTTTCTAATTATTTAATTTACAACTTATATTCCTATAACAATAAATTAAATTAAAAAAAACTCAAATTAGGATATAATAACTAACATTACACAACACTTAATTTTTTCTGTTGGGGACACTTTATAAAATATACACAATTATATCATAAATATTTTATAAAAAGTTATTAATTTTTATTTTTCTTGGGAGCACGTATTCCCACAAACCCCTACATAAATCCGCCCTTAGTACTGAACCAATTTAACAAACATTTTGATGTTCACGTAGATGTAATCTTGATATTACATGATGTGATATACAATCTACTAATTTAAGTTCATAAAACAAATGAGGTTTGATAACTCCAAATCCCGATCTAGTCCTTCCCGGCCGATCCCACGCCTGGAATTGGTGTCGCTGCGGTTGAGACTCTGCAAAACAACACCGGAGGGGGGTTTGGACCCTGGCAGCGCCTCCGGCGTGAGAATAAGTAACAGCTTTGGAAGGGGAGACAGGACTATAGAGAAATCTTAATATGGAGGGTGTATGTATAGTGTGTGTAGTATAGGCTAAGTGTGTCCAAGAGAATGTAACCCCCAAACCTTTCCTCCTTGGTCTATTTATAGGCCAAGGATTAGGGTTTTGGGGTTGTACCTGCAATCATGAGCGTTGAATCCTAGGTAGGTAGGGCACCTGGGTGATGTTGATGGATTGCACGTGTCCAGGTGAAGGATTGTGGCGTCGTGTGCCAGACTCTTGCTGGCGTGTGGTTTAAATAGGGAATAATTGTCCCAATCATCAGGTATTCTTACGTGTCGTTAACAGGTGTGGACATCAATGATGACCTAGGCACGTCACGTAATGAGGCATAGTTCTTCTCACGCAAGATACTGCCTTGGTCGTCAGGAGAGTTAAACTTGAAGCTTGAGTCAGTCTGGCAATGAGTCCGGACTGGTACGTAGGTCATGACTCCACGACGAGTCTGGACTAGGAGGTGAGCCATGACTGGAGTGGTAATCCGGGTTCCAGGTGACACCTGGCTCAGAAATAAGCCTGGGCTATACATAGCCTATCAAGGTTCTTATAGCCTTGTAATAAAGGCCGAGATATTGTATGATAGGCTATCAATATGATTTCTCACTTCTTTTTATAATTTGTACAGCCCTTATGACTGTTTAAACTTTTAATGTAGTAACATTGCTTACGGTAATAACTTAGGTTCTGTTTGGGATTATTGTTAAAAATTGTTGAGTTGTTAAAAAAAGTGTTGTTAAAATAAGTGCTGCTGAGAAAATCAGATAATTGTTTGGTAATATTTTGGATATGTGCATGTTTTGGTGTATAATATAAAAAATTAATATTTTTGGTGAGGTTTAATGTTGAAACCAATAACTATTTTCCGCAAAAACACAAAAGCAGATTTTTTCAAAAGCATGGGATCTGCTTTATCTAAAAACAGATTTTGCCTCGTTAGCCAAACACAATGTGACAATGCCAAAAGGCTTTCGCATCGGGAAAAGTCCCAATCCTCCGATGCACCCCGCCTCATCCTTAGGGATAGCAATCGGGGTGGTCGGTTCGGGTTTTGTAAAAATCAGACTCGGACCCAAATATATATCTTGGACCCGGATCCCGACCCGGACCCGATTGGATCCTGAATGTGAAGATCCAGACCCGACACGTCGGGTTTCGGTTCGGTTCGGGTTTTAATCGGGTCCCGATTGATTTTAACTTTTATACAATTATTTATTAATTTAATACAAACCTTTATTTAAAATTTTGACTAAAATAATTGAGTTTCTTAAATTCTAAGCAAAATTCTTAACTAACAAAATACATAATCCAAATTCTAAATAAATCCAAGAGTTTTTTAAAAGTTAGTTAACATCGTCCAAAGATACATAATTAGAGAATAATCTAAGATTCATATTAGGGTTTATAATACAAAAAAGAATTAGAAAGTTTAAGCATAAAAACATACCAACAAATTGGGTAGATTAACTTTGTTTTCAGAGTCACTGGAAGAGTGAATACATCAAGTGAGAAATTTAAAACTGGAACTCTAGAAGTAGAATAAGTTAAAGAATTTAGAATAAGAGAATGAATTAGAAATATGACACGTTAATGTCTCAATAACTATACATCACGTAGTCAGGAAGTTAAAGTGGAATTCTTAGAATATTAATGATTTAAAATATATAGTATATACACCATATTATATATATATATGCCATTGCTCCATGAAGAACATTCTTAATATAAAAAAAATAAAGAACACCATAAAATCTTACATAAATTGCATGTTGATTCTAATTTTCTCACCAAAAAAGGTTTATTACGAATAAAAATAGAATCTAACAAAAAATTAGAATCAAATAAAACATGATTACATGTAATTTCATTGTGATAAATATATATACAAGATTCTGTACTGGATTCTATACTGGATTATATGTAATGTTTAATTTTTAAATTTAGATGAGATTCTACGTTAAATTCGATATGTTAGGCTTAATTGTTGTTCAATTTTATGATTCTAATTTTAAAAAATCATTTTTTATGAAAAATAAAGTGTTTATGATGGTGTTCTTTATTGTTCTTTATATAAATTATTCTTCCTAGAGTGCAACTCTATATAAATATAAATATATATATATATATATATATATATATATACAATTATTCGGGTTTCGGACCGGGTCCGGGTTCGGTTCGGGTTTCGGATTTCGGGTTCGGTTCGGTTCGGTTAGGGAAATATCCAAACCCGACCCGAAATTTAATCGGGTCTATATATGAGATCCAAACCCAGACCCAAACCCAAAATTTCGGGTTCGGTTGGGTCTATTCGGGTCGGAACGGGTCGGGTACCCATTGGGTCGGTACAAATTGTCATCCCTACATCCTTAATCTTTTAATATAACTAGTAATATGCCCCGTGCTTCGCACACGGAATGACATTTATTTATTTAATATTTAATATTTGATTTGTAATCGATATTTGATTTTTTAATATTTTATCTTGATATTACATAAGTGATTTTTTTTATTAAACATATACTATAGTACTATAACACTGATATCGTTCTCTCTTAAATACATATTAAAAATATCACATGTTCGTGTCATTATAACACTCGGGATATTCCCTACTTTTATGGCACATTTCGCTCATCCATTTCACACTCCTGTCCAAACGCGACACCCTTTCTCATTATCATCTATGGCCCTTTCTTTCATCCCGGTTATTCACGCTTGAAAATACTTATGCACCAGACACTGATTAAATCAAACCAACATTGTCGATTGATTCATGGGATTGCAATCATTCTAACACTGAGCCTCTCAGTGTCACCTCCGGCCATAGGCCATGAATTTCATTCAAATATGCTAACTTTGGCCGAAACTACTTAATCTTATAATTTCGTACTTAATTTTGAACTCGCTATTAGAAAAATTAACGATATCATATGTTCCTCTCATAATAATGTTGAGGTCGTATTTAATTTAAACCAAACAAACTTAATATTTTAACGCTAAAACAAAACATACTTGAGTTTATCCAAAGTATTCAAATCTAAACTATAATGAAAAATCCAAGAATCTTGATAGCCTATCATACAATATCTCGGCCTTTATTACAAGGCTATAAGAACCTTGATAGGCTATGTATAGCCCAGGCTTATTTCTGAGCCAGGTGTCACCTGGAACCCGGATTACCACTCCAGTCATGGCTCACCTCCTAGTCCAGACTCGTCGTGGAGTCATGACCTACGTACCAGTCCGGACTCATTGCCAGACTGACTCAAGCTTCAAGTTTAACTCTCCTGGCGACCAAGGCAGTATCTTGCGTGAGAAGAACTATGCCTCATTACGTGACGTGCCTAGGTCATCATTGATGTCCACACCTGTTAACGACACGTAAGAATACCTGATGATTGGGACAATTATTCCCTATTTAAACCACACGCCAGCAGGAGTCTGGCACACGACGCCACAATCCTTCACCTGGACACGTGCAATCCATCAACATCACCCAGGTGCCCTACCTACCTAGGATTCAACGCTCATGATTGCAGGTACAACCCCAAAACCCTAATCCTTGGCCTATAAATAGACCAAGGAGGAAAGGTTTGGGGGTTACATTCTCTTGGACACACTTAGCCTATACTACACACACTATACATACACCCTCCATATTAAGATTTCTCTATAGTCATGTCTCCCCTTCCAAAGCTGTTACTTATTCTCACGCCGGAGGCGCCGCCAGGGTCCAAACCCCCCTCCGGTGTTGTTTTGCAGAGTCCCAACCGCAGCGACACCGCTTCCAGGCGTGGGATCGGCCGGGAAGGACTAGATCGGGATTTGGAGTTATCATTTGGCGCTAGAAGGAGGGGAACCTTGTCTTGTGGTCACGGTGCCGCTAGACTCACCATCATCAGCAAGCTCCTTCATCTTTGAAGGAGTCCTAGTTAAATCCAGTAAGATCTAAGCAAACTCCTTCGTTTTAACAACTAAACATGAACTCTTTAGCCCATATCTCCAATGTATGAATGTTTTTAACCTTATTTAGCCCAGATCTGTTTACTTTTAGCCTTGTTTAGCATTATCTAGCTTTCTTGCTCCCGTTTTTGCTTAGATCTGCATTGCTCTCTTATAGATCTGTCTTTAAAACAAAGTTTCTTGCTTCGAAAAACACCAAACCCAGAAATAACATGCATAAATTGTCTCGTGCTCCTTGACAAACCCAGATCTATCAGAAATTTACTTTGATTTTGAAAAATTGTATTACCCCAAAAAAGTTGTATACATTGTTTGCTCTTGAATCATGGCTCGAGGTAGCAAATCTGTGTTAAGACCCACAACCAGTACCCCAAGACAAGAACCACCCACAAATTTGAACCCGATTGTTGGTGAAGTACCCCCAGTCCTGACTCTGGCATCGCAGATAATCCGGCCTGGTGATGCCCGGGTTGAAATCGAGGTTAACAAATTCAAGTATACAGATATCAACATGGAACCCGGTCTCATGGAAAACCTGACCGGGGACCAGCTTGCTGATGCAATTCGGATGTATAAAGAAGCTCGGCTAAATGAAGTTGATCAGGTTGAGAACTCACATGACTCTGGAGACTCCCACCGATCCCGCGCCTCAGTTTTCGACAGAATCGGAGGCAAGGACAAAGAAACCCAAAAAAGGACCCACCACAGGACCAACAATCAAAACCAAGATACCGAAGCTGAAAAGCTCAGAAAGCTAGCTGACTTGAGGGAAAGGATCTGAAATGAAGAGCAAGCTAAACTTGACCTCAAAATACAAAGAAGAATCCAAGAGGAGGAGGCCCGGATTATGGGCAGAAATCATGAAAAAAGGAGAACCCGGGCCCCTAACCTCGACATATTCTCAGATGACGAAGAACCCCAGGAGGACTTGATGGACATGATCCATGAACTTCAGAAAAAGGTGGGGCAGGATTCGGGGATTGACATTGGAGATACACTAACCCCCTTCAGCTACTCCCTCGAAGCAACACCAAGGCAGAAAAATCTCAAACACTACAACTTTGATTCCTTTGATGGTTTGGGTGATCCTGAGGAACATATAAACTACTTTGAACAAATTGCAATGATATATTACTACAATGATCTAACCAAATGCAGGTTTTTCGCATCAACCCTCAAGTCCGGGGCCCAAAGATGGTTTAGCAGAATCCCATCCCGTAGCATCCACAACTGGAAGCAGTTTCGGGAGTCCTTCCTGAGACGCTTCCGAGCCAATAAAACCCACGAAATGCACATGTGTCACTTAGAGACAATCCGGCAGGCTCGGGGAGAGGCATTGGCCACATATATGAAACGCTTTCAGGAAGCCATCAACAATGTGAGTAACCTGGATGAACGTGAAGCCCTTAAAATTTTCCGAAGGAACCTAGACCCGGACAATAATGAGAGGTATGTCCTTGACCTCATCCATAAAGAGCCGCAGAGCCTGGCGGCTGCATACTCCATGGTAGCCCGGTTCATCAAAGAAACAGATGTCCTTCAAGCTATGAGGATGACCAGGCAAGGACTCTCCCCACCCCGGACTGAAGACCGCCCAAAAAGCAATTTTCACCAAGACAAAAAATTTAAGCCCAACAGACAAAGCAACTACATCCATAGCTCTCAGCTTACAGTACCAGCTCTGCCCCCGGACTCCAGTCAAAAAAGTGAGTCCGGATAGCCTAAACCCAAGCGTGAGCCCAGACCTGAACCTAACTGGACTCCTCTCAACCGGGCTCGCGCAGATATTCTGAAAGAAGTGCGAGATAAGCCATTCTATTACCCTCCCAAGCCAATGCTCACAGCACCAGAAAACCGATCAGTCCATAAACACTGCGACTACCATGAAACCCATGGGCATACAACTGAAAATTGCCTATCTTTGAAATTTTTTGTGGAAGACCAAATCAAAAAAGGCAACATGGGACAATACCTAGCTCGGAGAGTTGCCGACCGAGGTGAGGGTTCCGGAAAGGACAAGAATGTTGTCAATGTTGTTATGGGGGGATCCAATTCACCTCCACGGATCCCGGACTCAGGTGATGAGGTAATGACGGTGCAATCTTGCCCGGAGCAGGTCATAAGTTTTAGCAAAGAGGACTTCGAAGGAATAAACCCTAATCACAATGAAGCACTTGTTGTAACACTTGATATTGCTGAAATATCCAAACCCGACCCGAAATTTAATCGGGTCTATATATGAGATCCAAACCCAGACCCAAACCCAAAATTTCGGGTTCGGTTGGGTCTATTCGGGTCGGAACGGGTCGGGTACCCATTGGGTCGGTACAAATTGTCATCCCTACATCCTTAATCTTTTAATATAACTAGTAATATGCCCCGTGCTTCGCACACGGAATGACATTTATTTATTTAATATTTGATTTGTAATCGATATTTGATTTTTTAATATTTTATCTTGATATTACATAAGTGATTTTTTTTATTAAACATATACTATAGTACTATAACACTGATATCGTTCTCTCTTAAATACATATTAAAAATATCACATGTTCGTGTCATTATAACACTCGGGATATTCCCTACTTTTATGGCACATTTCGCTCATCCATTTCACACTCCTGTCCAAACGCGACACCCTTTCTCATTATCATCTATGGCCCTTTCTTTCATCCCGGTTATTCACGCTTGAAAATACTTATGCACCAGACACTGATTAAATCAAACCAACATTGTCGATTGATTCATGGGATTGCAATCATTCTAACACTGAGCCTCTCAGTGTCACCTCCGGCCACAGGCCATGAATTTCATTCAAATATGCTAACTTTGGCCGAAACTACTTAATCTTATAATTTCGTACTTAATTTTGAACTCTCTATTAGAAAAATTAACGATATCATATGTTCCTCTCATAATAATGTTGAGGTCGTATTTAATTTAAACCAAACAAACTTAATATTTTAACGCTAAAACAAAACATACTTGAGTTTATCCAAAGTATTCAAATCTAAACTATAATGAAAAATCCAAGAATCGAAATATCAAAACATCTAAACAATAAAAAAAATCTAATCAAAGTATCAATAACCATCTCCAAATAAAAAATATGTCAACCATGCTTTTAAGGCATCAAGGTCATCTAAGTAGCTCCAATAATTCATGTGATTTAGTTATCGAGTTGTGTAACATTAAAATTTTATAAATTAGTTAAATAAATTATTAATAGTTAAATATAAAAGTAATGAGATTAAAATATTGATTAAGCATTCTTAATAAGGTGCAGAACATTGATAAATAAATAGAAATATAAATTTTATTTTGAAGTTAAATGTTAATAACATTCTAATTTAATTCCTCATCGTCGCCTCCGGCGACGCCTCGCATTATTAAAAAATTATAGAATTGAAGGATCCAATTGAAAACATACACAAAAAGGTTCAATTTAAGGTTACTCGACGTCGCGGGTTCGAGTTAAGGTTCCTCGACGTCGCTTGTCGACGACACCTCACATTCCGAAAATAGTATAATAGAAGATAAATGTATTAAATATAGATATTTGTTTGATTTGGTTAATTATATATTAAATTAAATGTGATCCGAATAGTAATTTTAAAGTATAATATTCACTCGATATTATTCTATATAATTATACGTTACTATATTACTCGACGCCGCCTCACGGCGACGTCTCACATTTTATTATATAAATTATTGATAAATAAGTTTTAAAAAAACTCAGTTATAGATATTGATATTATATAAGTTCCTCGTTATAATAAGTTTTAACTCAATAAGTTTTAAAAAAACTCAATTATAGATATTGATCAATTATAAATTCCTCGTTGTCACTGCTTACCGACATCTCCCACTCGGAATATATGAAAATAGAATAATAGAAGGATCCGACAAAAAAGGAAAGAAAAATATTTGAAAATCCAACTTTCAAATTCTAATAAATTTATAATTTTCATTAATTTGTAAATTTTCACTCAATATAACTATATATACAATTATGCATGACATTGTTTTCCATTTTTTATATAATTTTTTTATAGTTATTGGAATAGATTTGAAATTGTCTTAACACTAAATAACTGAGAAATAAATTTTAGAAAAAAACCAATAATATATTTATTAAGAATATAATATTAAGTGGTGTAGTAATTTCACATATTTTTAAAATATGTTAATTAAAAAACGTGTGCAAGTTTGATTCAATTAAATACATCTTAAATGAAATGTGAATCGAAAAGTCGTTCCAAAATATAATTATTATTTGAGAGAAATTTTAAATTATGAAAATATTAAACCATTGAAACAATATTTTTTCCAAAAAACGTCCATAATTTTTATCAACGATAAAACATTAAAGAGGGCGTACGTTTTTTTAATAATCTTCGTTATAGGGACATAAAAATAATAATTTTGTGTAATAAATTTATTTATTTCAACTTTGATTGCAATGGGATCCTAAAAAATGTTGTAAAATTATTATTTTAATTATTTAAAAATTCTCACTTAAATAACACTATTTAATTCTACGCTTGCGAATATTAATCATCACATATTCTATTCTATTCCGATTAATCATTGATGTCAATTTTGGTCTTTTAGAATACTCTACATATCTATTATATACTTTCAAATTAATATATCTCTTTTTTATCTAAAATTATTACGGGTAACAAATATAAATTATTATCAAATCATATCACTTAAAATTTTAAACCTATCAAATTCATATCTTAAAAATATCACATATAATATCAAAAATTATTGATACCTTAAAGTATGGTACATATATAATATATTTATACATGTTCTAGTATTAGGTCAAATGGTTTTCTATCAAGAAATTTCATATGTTTAAAAGTAGGAATTTTTAAAGTTCTGTAAAAAGTTGTATCTATTAGTGTTTTAATAAAGAGTTGTACCATACTTTGTTAAAAACCTCAGCTTGATGTTCCGGGAGAATAGTTAATAATTATTATCTTTGTTTTCTACATTTGTACATCAAAAGATTTTGCCATTAGGAAATGTTGTATTTTAAATTACGTCAAAGTAAAAATAGTATAACCTCATTTAAAAATATTCAATTAGAGAATACTTTAGTATAATAGATGAGTGATATTTAAATTAAATTTGACAATTAGTAGTTCATTACATGAATTTACTTATGAAGCAATATTGATAAATAATTAATGATTTGATAATTATATAATTTTTTGGTTAAACAACTCAAAATTTACTTTGATTTTAAAGTGTGAAAGGTATACCTATTATTATAAAATTTAAGAATCATGTTATGGTGTTATCGATTAATTTTAAAATATATTTTAAAAAAATTCAGTTGATATAAGATTATATTTATATAAACTTTTCTACAACATTTTTAATTTTTTTCTGTAATATCATTAAAATGATAGCACATATAAATTATTTTAAATGTGGATGAGGTGATTAAATTTTGTAATAACCTATAAAACATATTTGTATTTTCATTTTGTAATTAATTGCGAATAAAGGTAAAAATATAAATTTAACTTGTTAGAATAATAATAATAATTCAACTGTACAATTGCGCTAAATGGTAAAATCAAAATATGAATATTTTTATAATGTAATATTAAAATTAAAATTGGCAAGACATTGTTAAAAAAATTCTAGCTTTTTCAAAATATTTGCAAAAAAATTAAATATTCAAAAAGACACCGTTAATAGCAATACACAACTGTTCCTAGAAAGTAAGAAAATAAATGTAAACTAAAGTCGGTCAACCCATAAGAAACAAAGAGATACTAATATTGTCCTTAGAGTAAGTTTTCTTTTTGTTTTGCATAAAGCCATTTCATTTTTAGAACTCCCTAAAAAAAATAAAAACAGCTAAAGGAATCAACCCGTACACAATTACTTAGTACTAAACCACAACATGATGCAGACGGGTATCTGCAGAACCACTTGTAAAAGGTTCCAGCAACGTCCCAGTAAAGATACAACCTCATGGAACATAATGCCTCCGTGAAAGAAATCTTCAGGTGCTCTTCTTCTTGGTGTGTAGCAGCTGCATTCATACCGATGTCCAAGTTGAAGACCTAGGGGTGCATTTACATGTCCCAGTCAATAGGCCATTTACTTGGTCCTAAAGATTTACAATCACATTCACATCAAAGTCTCTGCTACTATATACACATGACACTAAAATATGTCTTTTGTGAGAAAGCCCAAGATGGTGGAACTAAACTGGGGTGAGGCCAGAAATCCTATTTAAAGGCCTGACAGCATCAAATCCTCAATAAAGATCAAACTTTTGGTCATTATGTTATGCATTCCATTGCAAAAGCCCTTTGGTGAAAGTGTAATCTGATGCAAACATAACATTTTTTCATATATAATCATTTGACCAAAATTATACATATAATATAGCGAGGAATGATAATGTGAACAATATCTATCATAAGTTCCATAATTTGGTAAAGTAATCACCTTAAAACTTGCTTGAGAATTTCGAAAATTTTGCAATGTAAAGTGGCCAGCATTTCGTTCATTTCCTAATTTTCAACCAAAAAATATTTATCAGAATTTAACCACATTCTTTTACTTGACAAAAAATTAAAAACTCAATATGACTCTTAAACCTATCAAGCAGTGAAGAGATTCATTCATTAGCATGAATGGCTTTTTAGTGCCATTGCAGCAACATAATCTTAAATCTTGATCAGAGTACTACCTACAGGCTACAGCTATTTACATAGCTCAATTACATGCCTCATGCAAACAACGTTATCACTGTATATAGTGTTGCATCACCTGGCATTTCATGAGAAAATGAAATATCAAATCCATAATTAAATTCATAGAATAATTTTGGCATTCACTATAATGGTATTAAGAACAATGTCAATAATTTTGGTACGTACTTAGATTACGGCTAATATTTGAATATAGAAATCCAAATAGTTACTTTAGTCAGAAGACTGATCCAACCAAGAATAAGAAGCGAGCTGACTTTGTAAAGGATCGTCGTTGGATCAAGAGAGAGTACGATGAGTTTAAGGTGCGGATCAATGGCCTACCAGAAGTCATTCGTAAAAGGTGTGACATGTACAATTCTAGGGAAGGAATTAAGGAGAAGCAGCTTGCTAAGGATAATAATGGTGCTGTCATGCTCCCGGATGAAGATGTCAAGCTCACAAAAGCTACATGGATGGCTGATGGTACACATTGGCCAGGCACATGGTATAGTGGAGGAGCTGATCACAAGAAGAGCGAGCATGCTGGAATTCTACAGGTGATGGTAACAAAAAAACTTAAGGAGAACTTAAAAACCAACTGTTCCAACAACTACAATTAATGATCCTTCTTTCAGAAGATTTCTTCATTACAACCATTCAAATTAATTAATTCTGAAACTTAAATTATTGAGGTTACCTTATGAGCAAGGTGCCAGATCCAGATCCAGTTCTGGGTCAATTAGATGAGAAAAAGTTGGACTTCACTGATATTGATATTCACATACCAATGTTTGCTTACGTCTCCCGTGAGAAATGTCCTGGATATGATCACCAAAAGAAGGCTGGAGCCATGAATGCTTTAGTCAGAGCTTCAGCAATATTGTCCAATGGACCCTTTATACTTAACTTGGATTGCGATCACTATTTATACAATTGTATGGCTATAAAATTAAGAGCTGCAATGTCTTCAACTTTTAGTATCATTTGATTCCCAACCAAATGAGCTTCCGATAAAGTATTGTTCCCGATATAAATTTAGTTCTCCGCTCTACGAATGTCGTTGGTATAATTTTCCTAAATACTCATGTCAATCACATTTTATTTTCCACTGACGAGTCCTAATGCTGATGCTTCTACAGGCTTTTGAGGTAAATCAACGAACCACCATCAATGGACCTAATAACTGAACGTTTCATGTTTCGGGATCTTATGCTGTTATGACTGGAGAGGGGGGAAAATGAACTGATCTAGCTCCAGAAGTGAAAACAGAAGTACATTTCTTACTTGTTTTTACACCTCTGCTTAAAATTGTTTTGGACGTCCTTTGGACCGCCTTCCTGGATTGAAGAACCTAGAGAGTTTGGTTGATGAAAATCCTTGTGGTGCTCGTTTCCCAATGTCGAAAGTAGGGAATGCTTACCAGTATCATACCTTCCATCACAAAGATCAATTCCACCAATATATTCATGTCAACTTCATTCTTTATAACAAATCCCGTCAAATTGCCTTCCTAACTCTACACTACTTAATCTGATACAAATCTTCAACAACGGAAACACAAAAAACTTCATCTCCAAATCCTCAACTTGCATTTCCAGAAAACATCCAGAAAATATATAGGATCAACATAAGCACTAACAACCTCATGGAACATAATGCATTTCGTGCATTTCCTAATTTTTAACCAAAAAATATTTATCAGAATTTAACCACATTCTTTTACTTGACAAAAAATTAAAAAACTCAATATGACTCTTAAACCTATCAAGAAGCGAAGAGATTCATCCATTAGCATGAATGGCTTTTTAGTGCCATTGCAGCAACATAATCTTAAATCTTGATCAGCGTACTACCTATAGGCTACAGCTATTTACATAGCTCAATTACCTGCCTCATGCAAACAACGTTATCACTGTATATAATGTTGCATCACCTGGCATTTCATGAGAAAATAAAATATCAAATCTATAATTAAATTCATAGAATAATTTTGGCATTCACTATAATGGTATTAAGAACAATGTCAATAATTTTGGTACGTACTTAGATTACAGCTAATAATTGAATATACAAAAAGATTTACATTAGATCACTATAAATAAATCAAATGATTGATAAATCTAATTACCTTACACATTTTGAAAAGGATTTCCAAAGATCTACGTCAATCATATTAGTCTTTTGCACATAATCAATTGCTTCCTTTTTCTCTCTCTGAAGCCTGCAAAATTCTAACATCCAAATTATTAATGTCACCTCAGCTTGAAATAGAAAACAATCAAATACAAACCTCGAGATCCACCCTACAATATGGAGTAAAAAAGCCAAAATAAGTGATTTTAGCCCTTATAAAAAAATAAAACGGATTATTGAACCCCCTTCACGCTCATGTCACGTCGAGGTACTGCAGAAGAAAAAACTGCAAAATCCGATCCAATTTATCGTAATCGATTAGTTAACATGTTGGTTAAATGTATTCTGAAACACGAAAAAAAATCATTGGTTTATCAAATTATCTATCGAGCCGTGAAAAAGATTCAACAAAAGACAGAAACAAATCCACTATCTGTTTTACGTCAAGCAATATGTGGAGTAACTCCCGATATAGCAGTAAAAGCAAGACGTGTAGGTGGATCGACTCATCAAGTTCCCATTGAAATAGGATCCATTTCTTCTTACTCACTTTGGGGCTATAATTACAAAAACAAATTTGAATCAAAAATCAATATATCAAGAACTTACATGTTAATTGAAATTAAATCAATATCAATATTTAATTAACATGTAATTTCTTGATAGAGGTCCAAAATATACCTGTGAAATCTAAGAACTTACAACCGAAGAACTCGAACACCGGAAATGGTTTAAGATTCATCGCTCCTTTTTCTTTTTCTACACAAATCAGACAATTATTACTAAATATTGATGTACAAAACACATGTATTGACACATATATACACAATTAACATAAATATCAGTAAAAGAATCACGAAGAAAAAGAGATATCGAAGACATGGGTGAAGAAGAAACCAAAAAAAACAAATTTAATCTAAACACATACGCACAACCATGGAGACACAAAAGACTGAAGAAAAAAATGAGAGAGATTTATAAAGAAGAAAAAGAAATTGTTAAAGTAGTCTAGAAGCAAGAGAATAAAATATACGTCAATCAAGATTTGAATTTTGAAATATATGAAACTGATTGAAATCAAAGATTTGAAAAAGTAGTATAGATGTCTAACATGTTTGAGTAACCGATGGCGTTCCGACGGCGTTAAATTAGGATAATTGATTGACAGATCGGTATTAAGCGACCCAAATGTAAAATTAGTGATGGATCAACCCCGATTGTAAATGGAGCGACCCAAATGTAAAATTATGGACAAAAATGAACATGATGGGTAATGTTAATTTAAATTGGGAAATGACAGAAAAGGTAATTTTTCAGTTTATTTGTGTTCATGAATTAGGATTATATAGATTTAAGATAATTTTGTTGATCTCATGATATATATAGCAAACATTACCTATTGCATGAAACACTACCTTCTAAGTTCCTCTCCTGCCCAAGACGTAAATAATAGACGATGGTTTTACACCAAATACCTCGCCAAATTTCCGCTTGCCTTTCAAAACATTAATATCTAACTCGTCATGGACATTGTATTAGTTAAACTTTGCTTGGTTGAATAAACAAGTGAATGAAGGAAATTGTTGAGGCTTGAACAAGGAAAAACAAGAAAATAACGTGAAATTGATCTTATTGAGACATGTTTTCGTGAAATTTGTCGTCATTCGTATCGTTTTTCAAATTAGATAAATTATATCTATGTGGGTTTTTTGTTTAAATGTAATTAAAGAAAATCATATACCATTTTGCTAATACTCCAAAAAAGTTTCACAAGAAAATTTTTATGCGACCCAAATAAAACAAAAGCATTCGGCATTAAGAATGGACTCCTATTTGTTTAGGAAACCTCCAAATATATTATGAATTATTTTATAATTATCATTTAGCATTCTCCAAAAACTTATAAATCGAAAAAGATATATTATTTTTTATTTCTCATCTCCAGACTCCAGTTAGGTGCAAATGAAGTGATGTTATGATATTAAAATTAACATTCATTAGTAATCGATGCACAAATGCATGCGATTTATAATAGTTATTTGTGCTCATGTGATTTATACAAATTATTAGTATTACTCTTTTCTCATGAGCAACGCCAGCTATGAATCATCTACCCATATAAGTACTGTGTAATTTTATTCGGTCAAATTAATTATTTTATATTATAGGAAATTAGTAACATTTAGGAAACAAGATTTGCTAAACTAATAGCACACAAATATATTGTCTCATAGAGTTGCTTGGTAAATATATGTATACACCAACTTGATGATAAAAAATGGAGGATACTATGATTATGTAAGACTCTAAACTCTTGCTCAACCAAATCAACAAACATATTGTATGTTATTGTCCCCCGAGGTGTTCTCATTCTTGAGCTTATTGATACATGGGTCTGCTTCCTGTATATATAGATGATCGTTGCAACATATTTTATCGCGTTTATTAGCAATAGGTGATTGTTACAGCATATCTTATCGCGTTTATTATCCGCTCCGCAATAAAGAGTAACGCCTATTTTTTATATAAACTTGGGGCAAAAGTTTTAGAATTCCGATCTTACCACTAAGGAGGTTGTAACAACCAACCACATGCCAGGAATCAGCCATATTTAGACTACACACTATATCATTCATATTTATAACAGTGGTCTGCTCTCTTGATGTAGTGACATTGGTTAACAAGTGTTCAAATAAGAAAATCCAACCTTGTTTTATCTAATAGTTTGATGATCTTTAGGTTCCGAACTACATATTAGTAAGAGTACACATTTAAAAGTTAGCTTTTGCTACAATGCCTAAACATAACACTCATCTCTCGAAGATTTCTAGCCATCAATTTTTTACATTCTATTGTAAAAGGAGAATTTCGTACAACAGTGTGTTGGAGATTTATGCAAAGTGGTGGCTGGACTTGTATGATGACTCCTCAGAAAATTGAATAGAGAATGAGTTCTTTCTCTTGCTCTTTGTCGAGTGTCAATTGTGTATTATACAAGGTGTCTACGTACCCCTTTATATAGGGATCAAGCCTCACATAGTTCTTGGAAAACAAGTCATTGGATAAGCTCATTCAGTCCAAGCCCATAAATAGTCAAAGTTTATCCATCCAATGTTCCCATAAATAATCCAAGGATTATCAATCCACCTCACGTTCCCATAAATAGTCCGGTCTTCACACGTTTTCCTACAATCTCGCAGCATCTCCACATTTCTTTCCATGATTGTAAGTCTGTCCCGTGTCAACCAAGAAACATCCATTCCTTAAATAGGAATTTCCATATTTTGGGCTTCACCCATGGTGCGAGCTGGCCAGGCTCGCACCACACAAATCAACATATAAAAATTAGATGTTACATTTCCATAACTTAAGTGGTGCGAGCTCACCTGCGTTTAATCATTCTCATTTTTGTTAAGTAGTGCGAGCCCATTATTTCATAATGGCGAGAGCCCGAAAGATTATCGTGAGAGCCCAAAATATAAGGATGTGAACTCATCAAGGTGAGAGCTCATTCATAGACGAGCCCATCATTAATTAGCGGTGCGAGCTTATCACATGTTAGCGGTGCGAGCCCAACACACTTGAAGGATTTTCAATTCAACACAACCCCTGATGTGTACCAAAGCCAAGTTCACACCAAACTGTCCATTTCTTAGGCCCAAATCACTTAGGGACCTGTTTATGGCCCATTATCGAAAATCCAGTATAACAACTACCCCCCAAAATTCCTTAGTAATCTCAGATAAGGAATTTTCATTCTCTTCCAATATTACGGTGCGAGCCCAATGCCCAGCTCGCATAACATCCAGTTCGCACATTACTGTTAGGCGCGTATTCATTCAATCGTTTACAGCTGTTCATGGAAAGACGTGTCGTCCACTCATACACAGACACGTGTCCCCACATTCTCTTTCCTCCCCTCTATAAATACCCCAACATTTCCTTTCATAAAATCATTCTATCAAAAACAGTAACAAAACTCTCCCCATTTTTGCTCAAGGATCAAACACGGCGAGAATTATTATTACTTCCCGGCGATCATCCGCAACTTCATCAAGTTCTTCAAGTTCATCCTCTAATCCTTCACAAAGTAAGCATTTCAATCTCAAAAATATTCTTTTACATGTGTTTTTATGTTTCTGCAATACATATTATTTGTTCGAACTGAACAAGTTGCGAACTGAGTTCTCTTTGTTAAAGCGAACTCATCCCACGGTTCGAGCTAAACCTGGGTTTGTTACGAGAATAATATTTGTGTTCGCATCGAACATAGTAGTCTTAATTGTTCGTGCGAGGCGAGGACACTTAGCGATTTTTACTTCTTTTTCTTATTTTAGGGGCACACACTAACTTTCACCATCTTTTTCAGATGTCGAGTGCGACCCCTTCCATGTCTGTCAGTTCGCTTGGCAACACACCAAGCCCGGCTCGTTCCTCAGCCACTCCATCTCCTTTGAATCAATATCCTCCTGAGCTTAGAGGTTCTAAATAACTCCAACGTGAATTAACATCCATCTTGGGTCGTTTAAGCCAACCGATTTCCCCAAACTCAGCCATTACTCCTGAAAGGGCAGCTAATATAGCAAGGATAGAAAATGCGATGTGAGCTAGTGGATCCAGCTCGCTTGGACTCCAACTTGATCCAAACTCCGCTCCAGAAAACTATACCAGGGAGAAGGACCTATATTCATGGAGGGACAAGAAGACAGGGCCAAGTATTTCCAGCTCGCTTGGTCTTGAAGATTTATTTAATCGTTCGGTGCGACCTATAAGCGATGAGGAGGCCAATGTCCATATAAATCAATTGCTTCAAGAGAGATAAGCGAGGCTTCACCTCGCACCGTCTTCCGCAAATCATCCCATTGATATCTCAGAGTCATCCACAGCCAGTTCCTTAGGGAGCACATTCTATGATAAATGCAAAGGAAAAGCAATAGCTCGTACCCCATCTCTTCAAGATGAGTTTGAACAGAACGATGAAGATGACGACGTCAGTTCGCACTGGTCGTATGATAGTCCTGCTAGCGAGGAGATAGCAGATGTGTCAAAAGAAATAGATTTCCGCAACTATGCATACATCCCCGAACCGTCTCATGTTCCTTATGAACCACTCAAGCAACCTGAGCTCGAAGGAGAGGTATTCCTTAAAAAAACGTATAATCCCAAATGGCGATGAGAGCTCATCTTCTGTCCATGAAAGTGGAAAAAATTTAGCTTGTCGAGACATGTCCACCTCTTTGACTGAGGATGTCTTGCGTGACCTCGTGGAGCAGTTCAGGCCAGAAGGTCGCATAATCCTCCCCGCACCGCATATGAGATGCTACCAATTCAATCATCCAGAAAATGGAGGACGGGTTCCTCGTATGGTTCTTTCATCTTTTTTATTAAAGCTGGGTATTAATGCGCCCTTCCACCCCTTCATTCAGGAGATCCTCGAGTACTATGGGCTCGCACCGCTACAAATCAATCCAAACGGCTATAGGTCTGCCACAACTTTATATATTCTCTATAAAAAGCAAGGCTACCCTACTCTCATCGCTAGACAACTTGGGTATTTCTTGAATTTGAAACATTCAGCCGAATTTGGCTACTTCTATCTCTCTGTTTGGCCGTATTATAATAAGAAGAAACTAATTTTTGGGGGGCCAAGCAATTCGGGTAGATGGAAGGACCCTTTCTTCTACGTTCATGAAGTTCCCCGAGTCCAAACTCACTTCTATTATGACCCCAGTAAGTAATTTATTTGAGCTCGCATCGCTTCTTTCAATTCGCACCGCACCTTTTGAAAGATGTTGTAAAGAATAATATAACATAAGATGTAAAAGAGATAACTACAACTCAACAAAGGACAAGACAGACAATAATATTAACAGAAGCACAGGAATCCAGAATCAAAGAAGAAAAGGTAAACTCAAGAAATCAAAATACGTTATGTATTCTTGAAGTCCGTAAACAGGTCACGGAAAGAAGTTCATGAAAATGTTCAAGCCTCAGTGACAGCAAAAGAAACAAGACTTTCAAGACGACAGAAGTATGTGAATGATTTAGGGTTAAGTACCACGGGATTCCAGTGATTTAAATGAAGCAACCAGAACGACAAAGGACTTATCAGCAGCATTGAATTGAAGACATAAAAGAAGAATTGATCAAGTGTTATTCATCTGTGAACCAGACCAATTGCACTAGGTGACGGCACTAAGAAGATCAAGTTGTTTTATCGTCTCAGAAGAAATTGATACAGTCTAAAACTAAAACACCCAGGAGTAATTACTAAAGGACAAAAGTAAAGAAAATGAATTCGATAGTTTTTCATTTATGAAAACTATCGAATGAGTTTAAAAGTAATTATTTGAAAACCACTTTTACTTTATTTGGTATTCGATAGTTTTGTTTTAAAAACTATCGAATGGTAAATAAAGTAATTCCATTCGATGGTTTTCAAATTGGAGCAGGTGAAAAGTTTGGTTTGTCTGACAGGTTGATGAAGATCCAACGGCCAAGATTGTTTGTTCAAGTTTGGTTCGATGGTTTTTCAAATGAAGTCTACAATTAATACGAGAGAAGATAGTGTCTTCTTCAGTTAAGGCATTCTACACAGAAACATTACTGAGAGAGAGAACTGAGCCGGAGAAATTATCAGAGAATTAATAGTGCTAAGAATTTGATCATTGTTTTGTATTTGTGTAACCTTAAACTCATTGAAGCTAATCTACGGATTAGAAATTGTAGCACCCCTCGAGGTTTATATTTATAAAAAGATATATTCCCCGAAACTTGATTTGGTTTGGTGTGTTTGATTTCGTTATAGAACTGAAAGATTAATCCGCGAACGAAATTGAATTATTTGTGAGTATCGTATTCAACCCCCCCTTCTACGATACTTTGGACCTAACAATTGGTATCAAAGCTACTTGATTGATATACAAATCAGATCCGGTGAATGAGACCAAAATCAAACGTAGCGTGAAAATTCGAATCAAATTTTTTAACTTTCAAAATTTTTCATTTAATTGGAATTTCTTGAATTTTAAACAATTTGAAATTTTCAGAAACCATGAGTGCTCCAAAGACAACTGCTGGTATTAAAGTTCCCCCGTTTACTAGAGATGATTTCGGTTTGTGGAAGATGAAGATGCTGTTATTTATCAAGGCATCTAATCCGTTGTATATTGGCATATTAGAGAACGGACCGTTTGTACCAATGAAACCAGTTAGTGAATCTAAAGCTCCTGATGGTAGCAGGATTCCTCAAGGCACCCAACCTAAGGATATTACTGAATATACAGATTCTGACAAAGAACTGATTCGATTGGACACCGGTTTAATGTTGATATTGGCGGACTCCGCAGACAAGGAAATGAGCTATCAGTTGATGAACTGTACAAGCGGGAAACATATGTGGGATACCATTAACTTGCAAATGGAAGGAACTGAAGACGTTCAGGAAAACAGATTGGACATCCTGACTTCTCAATATGAAGCGTTTAGGTCCCTTCCAGGAGAAAGTATAACTCAGGTATTTGAGAAATATACTAAGCTTCTCAATGAATTGGCAATGAAAGGAAAGACCTATCCACTAAGAGAATCAAACAGGAAGTTCATGATGACATTGCCCCATCATGTAGAACACAAGTCATCATCCATTAGGGAAAGAATTGACTTCACAAAGATGTCATTAGAGATGATCTATGGCAAGTTGAAGACCTATGAGATGGAACAGGAACAAAGGGTGATAATCTACGGATCAGGGACAGTGAAGAACAAGCACAATGCACTTGTGAGATCAACAGCACTTGTAGTGGATGAACCAATAACTTCTGAGATTCAGGTTCAAACCCCTAGAGCTGGAAAGGAGGTGATAATAGAAGCAGAAATGGATTCTGTGAATCTGGGTGTTGATGAAAGTGATTACTACACCCTAGAAGAGCTTGAGCAAATGGAAGACAAAACCATGGCGTACTTAGCTGCAAAGTTTAGTCACATTCGTTTCAAGAGAAACCCTAAGTACAAGTTCAAGGGTTCAACCAACATATTCCAGAAGAGCAATTATACACCTAGTACAGGCTTTAAGGGAGGCTACAAGACTGGCATGATTGATAGAAGCAAATCAAGATGCTACAACTGCAATGAGTTAGGGCATTTTGCCACTGAATGCCAGAAGCCTCGTCAAGCGAGAGACATGAAAGATGTCTATGGAAAGAAGGATTCTTATGATGAGTTGAAGAAAGAGAATGCCAAGCTTAAACAGCAATTGGAGGCATTCTCTGGAAAGCAGAAAGGGAAAGCTTATATAGCAGAGGGAAAGCACTGGGATGATACTGATTCGGATGAAGAGGAGGAATATGGAAATGTTGCTCTAATGGCTGACTCTTCAGAGGAATCACCACAATCATCTCAGGTACCTATCTTAACTACAATTGATATGTCTAATTCTGAGTACAAGAAAACTGTGCAAGATCTTAGTGTAGAATTGTTTAATGTACACACAAGCATGCTAGCATCAGAAATGGAAAATGCTAAACTAGTTCTTAAGATTAAAAAATTAGAATCTAAAAATGAAGAACTAGAGCTTGTAGCTGTAACATTAGAAGATCTTAAGCAAAAGAATGCGTACTTAGAGAACAAGGTCAAGTGTAATGATGAGATAGAGACTATCCTCAGGAAGCAGATTTCAGATCTAGATTTGAAGCTGAATGCTTTTAAGAATTCCGCTCTAGTGGCTAAGGAAATCATTGATACTCAGGCCATAGAGAATAAAACTGCTATAGGATTTGACTATAACAAGAAAGCTGGTAAGAAGATTGTGGAATTCCCTGTGACATCTTCAGTTGTCAAAAGGAATACTCCACATGTTCTTAAGAATGTTGATTGTCCAGTTTTTGTTAAGCCGTTTCCACCACTCTTTCATGAGGATGACCTTTTCATAAGACAAGAATTGCTTGAGGAGGATCTGTTGAAGGAAAAAGAGGTAAAAACTAAGTTGCCTAGGAAATCAGTAAAAAATGAATTACCTAAACCTGATTTACCTAAAACTGAAGTAGGTGACGTAGTTAGTAATGTTAAAAAGAACAGGAATGGGAAGAAGAAGATTGTTAATCAGGAAATGGTTCCATTTTCTCCCATTGCATCTAGGAAGTTGTGCACTATTTGTAATTCTGCTGGACACCTTACACATGCATGTAAAAAGGTTAAAGTAGAAACTGATAATGCTTCTGAAATGCATAACATGTCTGACATGCCTGATCTTCATGAACCCTGTGGAAAGAAAGATTGTTTGCTATGTAAGTACAACATCATGCATGCTTATTTTAAGTTGATGTCTGATAGTAGCAATAGCACTGATAATGTTAAATCCACAGATACTATGAATATCAAACAGGGTAAGACTAAATTGAATGTTACTCATGTTAAATCATCTAAACCTTCAGGACCCAAACAATTTTGGGTACCAAAGTCCGCTTAATCAATCTGTGATTGCAGGGTAAGGTTAAAAGCTCAAAGGTTGTGTGGATTCTGGATAGTGGTTGTTCTAGACACATGACAGGTGAAGAGTCCCTGCTTACAGAGGTGGTTAAGAAGACCGGCCCCATTGTAACCTTTGGAGATGACAGCAAAGGATACACTACGGGATATGGTAAATTGAAAGCTGGAAATGTCATCATTGAAAACATCTCTCTTGTTGAAGGATTAAAGCACAATCTTCTAAGTATCAGTCAGTTCTGTGATAAAGGCTACAATGTAGATTTCAGAAAGGACAAGTGCTTGATCACCAACAGGAAGGATGAGAAGCTTACTCTACTGGGAGTGAGAAAAGGAAATTTTTTTATAGCTGACTTAAGTTCTACCAGTGAAGGAGAAGTTACATGTTTTTATGCAAAGGCATCTTCAGAACAAAGTTGGCTATGGCACAAGAAGCTCTCACATCTGAACTTCAAAACTATGAACTCTTTGGTAAAGAGAGAGTTAGTGAGAGGGTTGCCCCTGATGGAATTCAATCAGGAGGGACTATGTGAAGCATGTGAAAAAGGGAAGTCGAAGAAAGCATCACATGGAATCAAAGGAATGACAAGCATTACTGAACCATTACAGCTGATTCATATGGATTTATTTGGTCCAGTTAATGTTATGTCACTTTCAAGGAATAGATATGCATTGGTGATGGTGGACGACTACTCCAAGTACACGTGGGGTGTTGTTCATACAATCAAAGGATGAAGCAACACAACTAATCATTGATCACATCAAGAAGATAGAAGTGGAAGCTAAGCTACCTGTGCGGACAATCAGATCAGACAATGGAACTGAATTCAAAAATACAGTTCTTAATGATTTCTGCTCAGAGAAAGGAATATCAAGACAGTTTTCAGCACCAAGAACTCCTCAACAGAATGGAGTAGTGGAAAGGAAGAACAGGACCTTGGTTGAAGCAACAAGGACCATGTTGAGTGAATCAAAACTTCCCACTTACTTTTGGGCTGAAGCAGTGAATACAGCTTGCTACACTCAGAATCGAACCCTGATCAACAAAGATCATGAAAAGACTCCGTATGAGTTAATGGCCAACAAGAAACCAAAACTGAAGTACTTTCATGTGTTTGGTGCAAAGTGCTTTGTACTTAAAGATGGAGAACATCTTGGCAAGTTTGATGCCAAAGCAGATGAAGGCATTTTTCTGGGCTATTCTCTGGAATCTAAGGCTTTCATGGTATATGTGATTGAAGATAAGAAGGTGTTGGAAAGCTTTAATGTAACATTTGACGACACCAAAAGACCAGGCCTGCAAACTGGAGAGAACTCTGAATCCTTGGTATTTGAAAATCTATCAGGAGATCTCTCTGACAATGAAGAAGTACCTAAAGTTGTTACAGTCATTAATAATAATCATAATGATAATGATTCTGGACAAAGTGGTGACCAAAGTGGAGATCCTCAACATACAGGATCCACTAGTCAGTCTTCAGAATCAACAGATCAAACCGTCAACAACTCAGGGGGAGCAGGAGAAGGATCAACTAGTCACACTCCACAACATCTAGAACAAGGAGAATCATCAAGATCGCATCTGCCAAGACAAAGGGTATGGAATAGAGATCATCCCTTTCACTTGATCATTGGTGATCCGGACACAAGAGTGAGAACTAGGAGAACATCACAAAATGAATGTCACTATTCTGGGTTTCTTTCAGAAACATAACCTAAGAAAGTTGAAGATGCTCTAGATGATCCAGATTGGGTGATTTCTATGCAAGAGGAACTCAATCAGTTTGAAAGGCAGAAAGTTTGGAAGCTGGTACCCAGGCCTAAGGGAAAATCTGTTATTGGAACACGATGGGTATTCAGAAATAAGTTAGACGAAGATGGCATTGTTACGAGAAACAAAGCCAGACTGGTTGCTAAAGGTTACTCTCAAGAAGAGGGTATAGATTATGATGAAACCTATGCACCAGTAGCAAGACTTGAGGCCATCAGAATGTTTCTGGCATTTGCTGCACATTCCAATTACAAGGTATATCAAATGGATGTGAAGAGTGCTTTTCTGAACGGGGAGTTAGAAGAAGAAGTGTATGTGGAACAACCTCCAGGTTTTGAGGATTCAAAACTGGCAGACTTTGTGTACTTTCTATTCAAAGCTCTCTACGGACTCAAACAAGCTCCAAGGACATGGTATGACACTCTCTCTGAATTCTTACTTGAAAATGATTTTACAAGAGGTGTTGTAGACAAAACTCTCTTTGTCAAAAAGCATAAAAATGATTTGATATTGGTGCAAGTATATGTTGATGACATAATATTTGGTTCTACTAATGATGATCTATGCAAGAGATTTGCTAAGTTAATGCAGAGTTGTTATGAAATGAGCATGATGGGTGAATTGTCATTCTTTCTTGGACTGCAAGTATACCAAAAACAAGATGGTATATTCATTTGTCAGTCCAAGTACATCAAAGATCTTCTGAAGAAGTATCAAATGGAAGACTCATCTACAGCAAAGACTCCTATGCCAACTGCCACTAAGCTTGATAAGGATGAAACTGGTAAGAAGGTTGACATCACAGGCTACAGAGGTATGATAGGCTCATTACTTTATCTCACTGCAAGTAGACCAGATATAATGTTTGCAACATGCTTGTGTGCTAGATTTCAGTCTGATCCTAAAGAATCTCATCTAATGGCTGTTAAGCGAATATTTAGATATCTTAAGGGAACCCCAAATCTTGGAATTTGGTACCCTAAAGATACAGGATTTGATCTTATTGGATACACAGACTCTGATTTTGCAGGTTGTAAGATTGATCGGAAGAGTACTTCAGGAAAGCTATCAGTTTCTTGGAAGAAGGTTAGTTTCCTGGTATAGCAAGAAGCAGCATTCAGTTTCCACATCAACAGCTGAGGCTGAATACATTGCTGCTGGTAGCTGTTGTGCTCAGATCTTGTGGATGAGAAACCAACTCCGTGACTATGGACTTTTGTTGACAAAGATTCCAATATTTTACGACAACACAAGTGCCATAGCAATCTCAAACAACCCAGTGCAACACTCGAGGACGAAGCACATCGACATCAGGTATCATTTTATCTGAGAGCATGTCATGAATGGAACTGTGGAGTTACATTTTGTACCCACAGAGGATCAAATTACAGACATCTTTACTAAACCGCTTGATGAATCCACTTTCAATAAGCTGGTTGGTGAACTTGGGATGTTAAATCTTTCTAATTGATTTTGATTAGAAGTCAGTAACTGCAAATAGTCCTGGTGAATACATGAGTTTAAGAATTGCTATATCCTTAGGACTCGTGAATTTATTTTCTGGAGCAATTCTCGTAGTTAGGATTTTTGTACTAATTTTATGTCATAATTATGGATGATATATCTTCTGGCATTTAATTAGTTATTAATTCTAAAAATTATTTAGGTGCTAATATTTGTTCTAAATATTCTAGCATCTATTTAATTTGAATTAATTTGCTTTGTTTTTAACATTGTAGATTAATGCAGCATAATTGATTAGATTTTAATTGGTTAATATCACTCAATGATATTTAATTGATTTTATTCTGAGAAAATTGTGAATTTTCTGTTAAGAATTGATTTTGGTAAATTTGAAAAGATTTATTAGAATTAAAACTAGGCAGGAAATAAAAATTCTGATTTTTAAAAGATGAACAGGTTTTAAAATGAAGACAGAAGCAAAAAATATCGAATTTAGGAAATTCGATAGTTTTTCAAGTACATAGATAAATCTATCGAATTTAATATTCGATAGTTTTTGAAAAGGAAAAGAAAATCTATCGAAAACATATCTCGATAGTTTTTGAGAATAAAATGAAATCTATCGAAAGAAATAAATTCTTTAATATTTTATATTCTCGATAGTTTTTCAGAAAGACAGAGTTCGATGGTTTTTGGTTTTAAAAGGAAAAAGCTTTCGATGGTTTTTGAAAAAGGTCGGTTTGAATTCTTATTTTTAAATACTTCGATAGTTTTTCAAAAAACTATCGAAGTAAAATTGACCATTTTGCCCCCTCAGAAAAACCATCGATGGTTCTTTATAAAACTATCGAACGAAAAATGACAACAATACCCTTGTCAGTTTAAACGTGTATATAAGAATCACTTAGATGTTTTTTTATTCTATTCTCAGATCTAAGGCAAAGTTTTTATATATACACGGATACATACACAAACAAAGCATCACCATCGATACTTTTCTTCAAGAATAACCGAGTAAAACCTCAAAAAGATACTATCCTTTCACTGTTAATTGTTTTTAACCGTGAAGTTTGTTTCTTTTTGTGTTTCTAGAAAAGATAAGGAAAGAAAAATATCGAACTTGAACCTTTGACCCTTAAGAAGTATTACCAGAATTGTTCTTTAGAAAGTAATTGTCAATCAATTGATTTCTTTGGACTTGAGTGCATATTCAGATTTAACAAATTAGGGTTATTATTTGAGTTGTGTGTGGTTCGAGTTTGTGTTCTTAAGTGATTAAAAAGGGGTAATTTTGTGTTAACAGTTTGATTAATTAGAAATAATTAATTAAATTTAAAAGGAAAATAGTTTTGGTTTATTTAAATTTTCTGGAAATTTTAAAATGGCTGGAGAATTTATTGTTACCAAAACTAATCATGTCTCGTTTCAAAACCTGCAAGCCATTACGAACTTACAGTTTCGTGCATGGGCAGAGTTTTTGAACACACGTTCATTAGTGGCATATGCTGTGAGTACTCCCGTGGTCCTTTGCATCGATCAATTGACTGCGTTGTACACAACCGCCACGGATACAAGTGAGAATAACGTAAAGTCCTTCAGTTTTGTTGTGCCAGGGTGCAGAACAATAAGGGTGACGGAACATGATTTTAATCGAATCTTACATTTTCCTACAGAAAACCTTGTTCCGGATCCCACAACTGAGGAGATACATGCTTTCTTCACTCTCATTAGAAGTCAACAACCTAACTTCTTTGTGGGAGAGTTTCTGAAGCATTACTTGCCAAAGGCATGGAACTTTTTCTTTCATACCCTAATCCATGTTTTTACTGCCAAGCTAACAAATCTGCATGGTATTCCCTTATTCCTTCAAAAGATAGGGTTTGCCATTGCCAACAATAGGCATATTAACATTGGACGGTTACTGATTGATCAAGTAATCATATACATGGGACCACTGGATGAAAGAACGGGCATACATGAAGATGTGCTTTGTTTCTATCCTAGGTTCCTACAGCTAATTCTCAATGATATCTTAACCGATGATGAGCGCGAGACATTCGCCGAAGAGGAGACCATGGAGTGTATGAAGATGAAGAGCAATGTCATAACCGCTCTGATAAGGAAGAACAACTATCTTCCAGGGGTACCCACTGTTCTCACTGAATATCTAAGAACGGTGCCCCTACCACTTCTACCCCCAGGGGAACAGGTAATTCAAGGTAACATTCCTGAACTGGCTCCTGAACCACAACCAATGGATGTTGATCCAGAGCCCTCAGTGGCCATTCCAGACCAGGAGGTTGCAAACCCACAACCTCTAACCATGGTCGAAGAGCCTTTGGAAGAGCCAAATGAAACAATAAACGAGCCTCATTCCCCTCCTATACCCAATATTCAGACATCCGTGAGTATAGAGGGAGATAGTGCCTTAGCAGCACCACATAAGGAGATACACCCTTCAACAGCAGCTCTGCCTTCCTCTAAAAGGAGACGAACAGAAACCGAGGCAACTATTGATACTTTATTTCAAACTTCCAAAGCGCCCTTTATTGATTTTTCTGATGCTGATTGGGCTACGCTAACGAAAGCTATATCTGAACCACTAGCTCAATCACGTAAGGAAGAATTGACGGAAGCAACTGGTGTTCCGACCATATTACGGTCAGGTTCACTGGTTGAAGGTTCTAAGAACCAAGGGTCTTCACAGACGTCGAGAGAAGGCTTTGACCTAAATGCACAATCTAAAGGGTCATTGTCTACCTCCCCAGATGGAACATATCTGGATCCTGCGGGTAAAGGGTCTGACGTAGGTGCAGATCGACAAATCGTTGACGATGAATCAATTACTATTGAGAAGTCAACTGAGGTAAAGTCTTCACAGACGATCGGGGAAGATTCGGGATCTCTGCTGTTAAAAGAGCCTGTTTCTAACCCCCTAGAGATTCAAACTCTAGATCCTACAAAGGATATATCATCTAAGGATGATCAGCAACTTGGTTTAACCAAGGACGGGGACTTGCGAAGCCCCATTGCACCACCGGTGACCTCCTTAAGGACGGCTACGGTGTTTTCTTCTGCAGGTACAATCAGCACAAAGGATTTGAGTGAAACAAAAACACTTACACCTGGCCTGACTGGGAAAGGAAAAATGATTCAAACACCGACAGAAACGTTTAGTGTACACCCAGAGCCAAATGTGAGGAGTGACACCCTAACCCTACCTAATATTGATGATTTGCTGTTACCGACAGAAAGAGAGCTACAAGTTCAATCTTCCCTCAAGGAGATGACAGTTCGTGACAAAGAAGGAAATCCATTATTCAAGGTTCCACTGCGACCTTCCTTTGACCAAGAGATCTCCTCTAGTCAAGCCAATGCTTATTTAAAGACTATTCAAGATAAGGTTGACTTGGCTGCAGCTGATTCAAGAAGAACATTCAGGGTCATTGGAAGTGCATCTGGCACTATAACAAGTACGAAGCAGGCAGTGGACTCCTTAAAGAAGGAAGCTATGGATGAACTGATCGAGTTGAGGACGGACGTACGGGAACTTAAAGATGGTTTCATGAATGAGGTGGATGCTTTGCAACAAGGACAAGAAGCTTTGAAAGAAGACGTTCTGGTTATCCGGGATGGTCAAGCTAGGGTAAAAGATGCAATGAACACCCTTTCTAGAGTGGATGGAGTCTAAGCTGAACCAGATATTGGACAAGATTGAGAAGACTACCAACTCCAGATTGGATGACATTGACCTGAAGTTGGCTTCTATGCAAGAGATGAATACGGATCTGCTAGATTTCATGGAAAATCAAAGTGATGGAGTATAGTCGATATGGACTATGCTGAAGAACCAACAAACTAGCCAACCGGGTCCTTCAAATCAGCAACCTGATCCTTCTACTACCTTTTATGCTGAGGATGCTTTTATCGAGGATTCCTCGACTAAGGGGGAGAAAGTTGGAGAAGGGGAGAAAGAGAAGCCTAAGGATGGATGGGGAGTTTGGGAGACAGTTGAAGCTATTCCTATCAGACAGTACTGGATAGAGGAACTTGTAGAAGAAGAGAAGGAGAGTGAAGAGGAATTTGAGGTCATGCATGAGCAACCTAATCAAGAGGAGCATGAGCCATATTATCCAGAGCCCGTTGAACATCCAATCTGGGAGGATATTATGGAAGAAGAAGCAAATTCTCTATCACCTGAAGAAGAAGCTGCCTTGGAAGCAATAAGAGCTCAGAGAGCTGCAATAGATGCCAGGCAAGCTGAGAAAGAGAAACAGCAAGCAATTCCAAGGAGTGAAAAACTGAAGAGATTCAAAGTGTATAATGAAGTGAGGAAGAAGAAGATGATAGATCTGGCAAAGAAAGATGGTACTGAATGGGAAATGGCTTATAAAACCTTTTGCGGAGTTGAAGATGGATTAGAAGTCAACGACAATGCTGAGGTGGAAGTTATTATTCAGGACATCAGAAGTGCTAATCTTGAAGATCAGACTTACTTTAAAGCACTGAGAAGCTCTATAATCTGTCTGAATGTTGGGGTTAAAGCAAATGGTGCCTGGAGCTTATTAATCATTTTTCTGGAGAAAGGTACATTTGTGATTTCCACTAAGTTTTTAGAACATAGGACATATACAGAATTGCAGGCTATACTCATCAAGATCCAAAGAACTACAAGGCTAAATGAACTGCTTCGTGAGCATGTTAAGGAGATCGTGATGAAAGTCGGTCTAGAGATTATTGAAGATCCTTCAATGGTTAGATTCATGACGAATGACTTGTTCAGAATCTGCTATTTGGCTGAGGAAAAACTGAGAGACTATCCAAGCAACTATCAAATATCAGTTGAGAAGTATCTTAGATCCACTGGATTCTCATCAACGGAGAAGGACAAAGCAGCAGACACTCTTAGAAGATTTCTAATGGAGAATGTTCCTTACTATAGGAAAAGAGTGGAAAGAGGATTGGAAGTGCATACCAGACTGCCAAACATGCCAAAGCTAAACAAGAAAGATGTTAACATTGCATGGTTATGGGCTGGAGTGGGTCAAGAGGTTGAATATATTGGAAGACACATCCAAGGAGCAATCCTTAAACCTGGAGAACCACTGCACTATCTATCAGTGATTGATTATCAAGCTGCTAACTCCGATCCAATGATTGAAGAAGGTGAGATTGGAATGGACTGAAGATTGAAGCAAAGAACAAAAGAACTATCAGCTCAGACTAGAGGAGCAACTTCATTGTATAAAGTTTAATTGTTTTTTTTGATTTATGAAATCTGGAAATGTATATATATATGATCCAGAATGCATTTAATATTATTACGCTGTCTTGCTTTAATTAGTTTCATGTTTCCTTAGTTAGTTGAGTTATCCTCGAAGTATTTGTTTGTCGAACTCTATCCAATCAAATAGGGGGAGATTGTAAAGCATAATGTAACATAAGATGTAAAATAGATAACTACAACTCAACAAAGGACAAGACAGACAATAATATTAACAGAAGCACAGGAATCCAGAATCAAAGAAGAAAAGGTAAACTCAAGAAATCAAAATACGTTATGTATTCTTGAAGTCCGTAAACAGGTCACGGAAAGAAGTTCATGAAAATGTTCAAGCCTCAGTGACAGCAAAAGAAATAAGACTTTCAAGATGACAGAAGTATGTGAATGATTTAGGGTTAAGTACCACGGGATTCCAGTGATTTAAATGAAGCAACCAGAACGACAAAGGACTTATCAGCAGCATTGAATTGAAGACATAAAAGAAGAATTGATCAAGTGTTATTCATCTGTGAACCAGACCAGTTGCACTAGGTGACGGCACTAAGAAGATCAAGTTGTTTTATCGTCTCAGAAGAATTGATACAGTCTAAAACTAAAACACCCAGGAGTAATTACTAAAGGACAAAAGTAAATAAAATGAATTCGATAGTTTTTCATTTGTGAAAACTATCGAATGAGTTTAAAAGTAATTATTTGAAAATCACTTTTACTTTATTTGGTATTCGATAGTTTTGTTTTAAAAACTATCCAATGGTAAATAAAGTAATTCCATTCGATGGTTTTCAAATTGGAGCAGGTGAAAAGTTTGGTTTGTCTGACAGGTTGATGAAGATCCAACGGCCAAGATTGTTTGTTCAAGTTTGGTTCGATGGTTTTTCAAATGAAGTCTACAATTAATACGAGAGAAGATAGTGTCTTCTTCAGTTAAGGCATTCTACACAGAAACATTACTGAGAGAAAGAACTGAGCCGGAGAAATTATCAGAGAATTAATAGTGCTCAGAATTTGATCATTGTTTTGCATTTGTGTAACCTTAAACTCATTGAAGCTAATCTACGGATTAGAAATTGTAGCACCCCTCGAGGTTTATATTTATAAAAAGATATATTCCCCGAAACTTGATTTGGTTTGGTGTGTTTGATTTCGTTATATAACTGAAAGATTAATCCGCGAACGAAATTGAATTATTTGTGAGTATCGTATTCAACCCCCCCCCCCCCCTTCTACGATACTTTGGACCTAACAGATGTGTGTCATAGGATAATTAATTGGTACTTAATTAATCCGCAAAGATCGGTACATACTATGTTTGCTTCATTATGAAGGATGTCTGTTCTCATAGACATTTGTGTGGTGACACTATAGCTAGTATGTGGGTGCTTATTATAGAATAAGTTCACTGAATATGACTCGAATAGTTGAACAACTAATGGAGTTCACTCATGTGTCAGTAGTTGTTCATATAGTGATGGTTGTACAAGTGTCATTTGACTTGAGATCATCATAGTCATCTTGTGCACATTGAACTATACTTTGGTTTAGCTCTTAGTCTCGAGGGACAATAATTAGTGCTCTTCTGGGTATAGGAATTTGTGCACGAAGATAGTGAATGATCAATAAAGGATCTGCCCCTTCCAGTGAAGGAAGAGAATGTCCTATGCTATTCCATTTATGCTAGTTCAGGAATCTCTGGCCAGAGTGAATGAAATTAGAAAGAAGTTTCTAATTTGCATTAATCGGAACTAGGCATAGTGAATAGGAAAGCATATGATTAAATTAAATAGGTTTGACACGAGATCCATGCCTTGTATTTAATCGAGACATTGAAGGGTAGAAGGAATTGATTGTACGGTAACTATTCACGGAATAGGTTCTTGGTATTCTAAGCAGTGAATTCATATTATCCGGATAGTCGCGATATGCTGAGAAGTATCCCTCACGATGTAGAATAAATATGATTAATTTATTAATCGTATTTAATGAATTAAAAGAATTCATATAAATAATAATAAAATAGTTTAATTATTATTTATTTCTACTATCGGCTTAATTTTGAACCTACAGGGTCACACCATAAAAGAGAATGATTTAATGGTGAATGAATTAATTAATAATGGCTAGTCACTATTTATTTATGAAATAAATATTTGATAGCATTTTTTATAATTAATGAAATATGATTTAATTAATTATAAAATAGTTAAGAAGTGTTCTTAATATTATTAATTAATAGTTTAATTTAAGAAATTAAATTAAGTGATAGAACTATTTTCTAAAGAGTTTAGAAAAAGAATGAATGATTAAAAGAGTTTTAATTATTAATTAATTGATAAATGAGATTAATTAATTAAAGGGTTAATAATATTATTATTTTATAGGAAAATCTCAGCTGAAAATTTAGCCTATAAATATATCATTATAAACCCTAATAGCCTCAATCCAATTTTTACAAGAAAAATAAAAAGGAGGCAACCCTAATTCTCTCTCAAGCCACTTCCTCCCTCCATTGATTCGAGCTCTTGGTGGATACCGGTGGAGTGCTTCACACTTGAGGAGCAACTGCTAGGAGCCTCTCTACATCATCCATGGATCGCTTTTGTAAGGTACGAATCGATCCTATATTTTATCCATGAATCATATACGTTATACGGGTTTTATATGATTTAATTGTTATCCATGCTTCCGCGTATGCAATAAAACCCTACACCTTTCGCTTCACATCGTTTCTTATATCTTGTCTTTATTTATTCAGAACCTCCTGTGAGAACACCTTTGCAAGGTCAAGAGAAGATTAACGCCGATAACCTTCTGAACATCCTTGTCTCAGAACGAAACATTAGAAAACTGATCACAACTGCCAACCTTGTCGAGTACGGTTTCTTAAAAGAGGGAACAAGATTAACTCCCAGCAAGAAATCTAGGAGAAAAAGAAAAGGTAGGTCTTTACTCGATGTGAGCCTTTAGCTCGCACCGTTATCTTGTATGTCATTTTAATTTTGCACGTTTTGTCAGCATATATTATCGACTAACTCTTCTGTCTTCGTTTTATTTTAGCAATGGCCATCTCTCCTCCTCCATTCTTAGTTGATCAAGATACTCCAGTTCGAACCGCTCCTACTGCCAGTCAAACCGGCTCGCACACTGGAGGTTCGAACAAAATTATTCCTAAGGAGATCCCTCCTCAGTCCAAGACTACTCTTACTGAATACCTGAAAACTGGAGGGGTCTCTCCGCCAAAGAAAAAGCCAAGACATTCCAAGGATGCTCTTCCTGAGACTGATGCATTGAAGCGAGTTCGCAAGGACCTTCCTCCAAACCCTCAAGGGAATGTGGTGGTCGGTACCCTGGTTCGACTCACTGGCCCACATATCTCTAAGAGCAAGTTAAGGGCATGGACCTCAGACTCATTCGAGGCCAATAATGCTGCCCTTACCAAGGCAACATCTGAGGCTTTCATAAGGCAAATTAACAGGCATAGAGAGCTTCGTACAATGGGTCAGGCCTCTGCTCATCTTGATAAGGATAATAGGATTCTAAAGAATAAGCTGGACGAAGCGAGGAGGGCCAATGTGGCATTGGTTGAAGAGTCCAAACAAAGCATCCTCGATGCGACCACAAGTCTTGAAAAGGACTTGTGCGAGTCTAGGGCACTTGTGGAAAAGATGAAGGGTGAAATTTCCAATGTTCTGGCTGAGGCCACCTCGCAGAACAAATCTTTAAAAGCCCAAGTTATCGAGCTCGAAGCTAAGGTGGCAGCCCAAGATACTGAGTTCGAGGCCAGATTCTCAGCATTAGAGGTGAGCCGGGATGCAGAGGTCAAAGATGCAAAGGCCCTAGGCTCCAAGAACTTCATGAAGGGCTTCATGGCGAAGGTCCCTGAGTTCGATTGGAGTCCTCTAGGTGCTGCCACAGTGAGCTATGCCGAGAAGCTCCGCAAGGAGATGGAGGAGGAAGCTGCGGTTGTAGAGGAGGCTCGCACCGTTGATGAGGCCCAGCTCGCACCGGAATCTCAACTCGCACATGGGGCCAATGAGGAGACTCCTCAAGCTTAAATTTGTTTAGCTACTTTATTTGGGGATGCGGGCACCCCGTTTGCCTCGCAATTTGTAAACATTTGATGATTTAAGACCAGTACTTTGTGTTCGTCCTTTATTCTGAATGTTTTCCTATTCATGTCTTTACATTTCTTTCTAGTTATTGTTTTTGAATGAACAACTCCCACCAGGTTCACCTCGCATGGGACTACTTTGCCCATGGTTCCTGCTCG
Organism: Heracleum sosnowskyi; assembly: GCA_030848705.1. NCBI lineage: Eukaryota > Viridiplantae > Streptophyta > Magnoliopsida > Apiales > Apiaceae > Heracleum > Heracleum sosnowskyi. The sequence goes on from CM061237.1 coordinate 21,955,268, forward strand.
CCTAAGGTTCCACCTCGCACTGAGTCTCACCTCGCACAAAGTTCCACCTCGCACAGAGTCCAAGTTTACATTTTTGTTTTATTTCCTAACTTGCATGAGTTCGTTTTTTAAGAGGCCTCGCCTTGCTCCAGTTTTTCTTCATGATTGATTTGTCGAGGCCCAATCAAATGTTACTAAAAAATGTATTGCCTTAGAACAAAGAAAATTTAAACAATAAACTTTAACTTTATTAAATAAAAAAATTCAACTTTCATAGATAATAGGATATAACAGACTTAGACTTATTACATTGTATTCCAAAGGAAGGTGTCTATATGACACTACCCCCCGAGACTTAGGATAAATATCAATGCATGCTAAGTCTTAAATAGATATAAACTACTGATAGTATCTCCTCAAGTGCTCAACATTCCAGGCCCTTGGTATAAGCTTTCCCCGTATATCATTAAGATGATAGGTTCCTTCCCACAAGACTGATTTAATATGATATAGGCCTTCCCAATTTGCACCAAACACCCCATGATTAACCACCTTGGTGTTAGGCATAACTCAACGAAGAACCAAGTCCCCTACCCGGAAAGGTCGAGCTCTCACCTTGCGGTTATAATGCCTGGCAGTTCTCTGGTGAAATGCTAGCAGCCTTGCTTGTGAGTCAACCCGTACTTCTTCAATCATATCCAAGTAGAAACGATGATTCTTCTCACTATTCTCTGGGTCATAATGAGCTCTCCTAAAAGATCCAGCTCCTACTTCCACCGAGACTATAGCCTCACATCCATACACCAAAGAGAAAGGTGTCTCATCCGTTGTGGTTCGGGGAGTTGTTAGGAATATGTTGTTCTTGATGATAATTATAAAAACACTTAGTAGATTTTGTATTAAGTCATTTTGTAACTGTCAACGAAATGGCATGCTTTGCAGTGTTTCGTTGACAGGAAGCTCATCAACGAAATGAGTGATGTAGCAATTGTACTGTACAATACTTCACAGTTTGATATGCAATTTGTTGTATGTATTAGATAGGTTTTTCTAAGTCATGTTGACTAAGTACTAGATAGGCAAAATAGGTTGGTGAATTGTAAATATATTATGCCATGTAATTCTGCCTAAGTGAAGACATGTCAACGGTATGAAGATTACTATATCAACGGTATGAAGATTAGTCTGTCAACGGAATGAAGATTACTCTATCAACGAAACGAGGAATACACCATCAACGAAATGAAGAATAAAGCTATCAACGAAACACATCTCCATGCCATCAACGAATCACTATTACTTTTTGAATAGTTGACAAAGTGATAGTGACAGTTTACTGAACAGATCTAAAGGAGATATGGAAGTGTACTGTGCATTGGAAGCCATCAAAATGGTTAGTGGAAATAAGGAAACATTCCAATTTCCAATAAAGCTCTTGGGAGTGATCATAATAAGCGTGAAGACAAAAGCAAGGATCTCCAAGGACCATTGGACAAAAGGAATGAAAATCAAACTACTGATGGTTATTACTAGTGTACTTTAGTGTAACCAAAATAGTATTGTAAACTTGGGAATGTATATAACCAAGTGTAGCAGTTAAAATAGAAGAGAGAGAAGAAAAACAAATAGATTGTATTAGTTATCTTTGAGAGCATACTTCTCTACACTCTTGTAACTGAGCAGCTGTGTACATTTCGTATCACAGATTATTTCCGCAATAAAAATCACTTCAGTTGGATCATCAAACAATCCAACTGAAATTATTTATGTGCTTGTGATTTTTACATTAAGTTTAGTTTTTATTTGTAAGTTGTTTTTAAGTTTAAGAAATATCAAGAATTGTATTCAACCCCCCCCCCCCCCCCTTCTACAATTCTGTTAGGTCATTTGGGATTAACAATTGGTATCAGAGCAAGCTTCTAACATACAAGAAGTTTAAAGATCAAGACCAAAACAGTAACCATGGTGAAGAAGGATGCAGGAGTAAAGATACCAGTTCTTGATAAGGACAATTACTTTCACTGGAAAGTAAAGATGCATTTACATCTCATGTCTATGGATGAGAGATATGTAGACTGCATTGAGAAAGGTCCACACGTTCCCATGAAGTTTGCATCTAGAGTTGGACTGCCAGATGATGCTCCTGATGTGGAAATTCCAAAACTTGTCTCAGAATGGACTATTGAAGATGCTGCAGAAGTCCATAAAGATAAAAGAACCATGAACATTTTGTTTAATGGTTTGGAGCAAGAGATGTTTGACAATGTCATAAACTGTACAACCTCCAAAGAAGTATGGGACACTGTTAGAACTCTCTGTGAAGGTACTGAGCAAGTTAGGGAAAACAAAATGCAGCTCCTTATACAACAATATGAGCATTTTCATTTTAAAGCTGGTGAAACCCTAAATGACACGTTTAGTAGGTTTCAAAAGCTTTTGAATGGATTAAAGTTGTATGGGAGGATCTATCAAACCAAGGATTCAAACCTTAAATTTCTTAGAGCTCTTCCAAAAGAATGGAAGCCTATGACTGTTTCTCTCAGAAACACTCAAGAGTACAAAGACTACACTCTTGAAAGGCTTTATGGAACCTTGAAGACATATGAGTTGGAAATGGAGCAAGATGAAGAAATTGAAAAGGTACAAAAGAAGGGTGGATCTATTGCATTGATTGCATCTGTGAACCAACTGGAAGATGACAATGAAGAAGCTGCAAAGGCCACAACTAGTCGAGCTAGTTGTAGGAGTGATGTTAGCAAGGGTAAAGGCAAGATGACAGAAGAAGAAGAATCAGAACCAGCCAACTTGGATGACTTAGATGAGATTGATGAACACATTGCTTTTCTGTCAAGAAAATTCTATAAGTTCAAGTTCAAGAGAAACTCAGAAGCAAGGCCACCAAGGAGAGACTTTCAACCTAACAAAAGTAACTGGATTGACAAGTCTAAATCTAAATGTTTCAATTATGGAATTCTTGGTCACTTTGCTGGATACTGTAGAAAGCCCAAGATTGAGAAGGGCAACAGGAAATTTGAGCCTGTTGATTATAAAAAGAAATACTTTGAACTTCTCAAGCAAAAAGAAAAGGCTTTCATGTCTCAGGAGTATGATTGGGCTGGTAATGGTGAAGATTCTGATGATGATGTTGAGTATGTCAACTTGGCTCTTATGGCTAACAATCATGAGCAGGAAGCAAGCTCCTCAAGCAACCAGGTAACAATTACTAATCTTTCTGAGCTTTCTAAAGAGGAATGCGATAGTGCAGTAAATGAAATGTCTACTGTACTATATAATTTGCGTGTTACTCTTAAATCACTTACCAAAGAGAATTCAAGAATAAAAGAGACTAATTTGCTCTTAAGTGATAGGAATGCAATGTTAGAAGCACAGCTCATTGAATTTGAGAAAATGAGATGTGTTAGTAGGGATGCTAAGAAGGAACTTGAGAACGTGTTACAAAGGGAAGAAATTCTTATAACACAACTTGAGATAGAACAAAGTGTGATTGCAAAATGGAAAGATGCCAGGAATGTTGCTACCAACATCATTAATGTTCAAGGTATGGAATCTTTCTGTGAGCAATCATGGAAAAAGAACAAAGAGAAGCTAGGGTATGTTGGTGAAACCTTAGAATCAGAAACAGAGTCAACAAACAACAATGATCATTTGTTGAAGGTTGATATGTCAACGGAATGCAATGTTTCGTTGACAAATGAACCATCAACCGATCAGGCTGTTTCGTTGACAGAGAAAAGAAAAGATAAACTCACTAGACTTAATAACAAGTATGGTCTTGTCACCAAGAACTTTGTTCAAGGTGAGTCTAGTAATTCAAAGAAAGTTGAGAAGCCTGTTGAGAGAGCTAATGTAGGTCACTTGTCTAACAAGCAATTGAAGGACAAGTTAGAGAAAGTTCAAGTTGAGGTTAAGGGAAATAAAAAGAATAACAGGAATGGCAAAGTAGGGATTAACAAACACAACAATTACACACCTGATAAATATGCTCCTAGAAAGACATGTGTCAATTGTGGAAGTGTTAGTCATTTATCTACTAACTGCAAATCTGTTAAGAAGTCTACTAATGTGAAAATTCCCAAGCCTGCAATGAACAGTTCTATGCCCACAATGCATGTTATGCCTAACATGTTTGCTCCATATGCACAATTTCAGAATCCATATGCTAGCATGTCGTTTGTGCCTAATCCATACATGAATATGTTTAATGTGCCACAAATGCCATGGAATGTGAATAACATGTTTGTTCCACCAACTATGCATGCTATGAATGAAAATGTGAGCAACTCTCAGAAATCAACACCAAGGGTAAAGATTGATTTAAATCAATCTGAGCCCAAGGTGAAAAATGATATTAAAGGAAAAGGAAAGGCTAACAAAACAGGACCCAAGGAAACTTGGGTACCAAAATCAACTTGATTTGGTTTTATTGTGTGCAGGGAGACAAAAGGAATCTTTGGTACTTGGATAGTGGTTGTTCAAGACACATGACTGGTGATTCTACCCTGCTCACAGAGTTTCAGGAAAGAGCTGGCCCTTGTATTGCTTTTGGAGATGACAGCAAAGGCTACACTAAGGGATATGGCTTGATTTCAAAAGAGAATGTCATCATAGATGAGGTTGCATTGGTGGATGGTCTTAAGCACAATTTGCTTAGTATCAGCCAACTTTGTGACAAAGGATTTTTAGTTACTTTTTCTAAAGAAGCCTGTGTTGTTTCTAAAGGAGGAAACAACAATGTGGTAATGACTGGATTCAGAAGAGGGAATGTGTACATTGCTGACTTTAGTAGCACAAGTCCAGATACCATCACTTGTCTTTTCAGCAAGGCAAGCAAGGATGAAATTTGGCTATGGCACAAGAAACTGTCTCATCTGAATTTCAAAGTTATGAATGATTTGGTGAGGAAAGATCTTGCTAGAGGAATTCCACAAGTGGAGTTTTCCAAGGATGGTTTGTGTGATGCCTGTCAAAAAGGGAAACAAAAGAAGGCATCATTCAAAAGCAAGACAGAGTCATCAATTGTCCATCAGCTTGAGTTGCTTCATATGGATCTATTTGGCCCTGTGAATGTCATGTCTATTTCAAAGAAGAAATATTGTCTTGTGATTGTTGATGATTTTTCTAGATTTACATGGACCTTCTTTTTGCACTCCAAAGATGAGGCAAGTGAAATCATTATCAATCACATCAAGATGGTAAACAATCATCCTGACTTGAAAGTAAGAAGGATTAGGAGTGACAATGGGACAGAATTCAAGAATTCAAGCATGAAGGTGTTCTGTGAAGAAAATGGTATTTTGCATGAGTTTTCAGCAGCAAGGACACCACAGCAAAATGGTGTGGTTGAAAGGAAAAACAGAACACTTATTGAAGCTACAAGGACAATGCTAGATGAATCAAAGTTACCAACTTATTTTTGGGCTGAGGCAGTTAACACAGCCTGCTTCACTCAAAATATTTCTTTGATTAATCAGGCCAAAGGTATGACCCCTTATCAACTACTCAAAAGAAAGAAACCACTATTGGATTTTCTTCATGTCTTTGGATGCAAGTGCTTTGTTCTGAGAAATCAAGCTGAGCATTTGGGGAAATTTGAAGCAAAGGCAGATGAAGCAATATTTGTGGGATATGCAGCAGGGAAAGCTTACAGAGTCTATAATCTCAGAACCAACATTGTTATGGAATCTGTACATGTTGTTTTTGATGATCTCAAAATTCAAGGTCTCTGTGATGAAGGTTTCCATGAAAGTCTTTCTTTTGAGAATGAGGAAGGAGATCAAGTGAATCATGTTAAGGCTACTGAGAAACAGCCTAAAGTCGTTGTATCTAGCACAGATGAAAGCAGCAGTGAAGATGAAACTGCTACATTAAGGTTGAAAAGAATAGCTGCTAGCAGACCAAATGGTCATTTCGTTGACAGTCATGATGGTGGATTCGTTGACAGTCAAAATGAGCGTTTCGTTGACAGTCAAAATGGTCATACCGTTGACAGTCATAGAAATGCTTCTAGAAGTGATCATTTAGGGACAACAAACTCAGGGGGAGTTTCTCAAGGACAAATATCCAATCAAGGCAATCATGATCATGAAGCTACCTCTGCAAGAGCAAATCTACCTCCCTCAAGGAAATGGACTAAAGATCATCTCTTTGAACTTATTATAGGTGATGTTACTTCAAAAGTCCAAACTAGAAGAGCAACTCAAGAAGAATGTCTATATAGCAGCTTTCTGTCTCAAGATGAGCCAAAGAAATTTGAGGATGCACTTCTAGATCTAGATTGGGTTTTAGCTATGCAAGAGGAGCTAAACCAATTTGAGAGGAACAATGTTTGGAAGCTAGTGCCCAGGCCTAAGGACAGGAGTGTCATAGGCACAAAACGGGTGTTCAGAAACAAGATGGATGAAAATGGCATAGTCACAAGGAACAAAGCTAGATTGGTTGCAAAAGGCTATTCACAGGAAGAAGGAATTGATTTTGATGAAACCTTTGCTCCTATTGCTAGACTAGAAGCAATAAGGATTTTCCTAGCCTATGCAGCCCATGCCAATTTCAAAGTCTATCAAATGGATGTGAAGAGTGCTTTTCTGAATGGGGAATTGGAAGAGGAGGTGTATGTAAGTCAACCTCCTGGCTTTGAAGATGATGATTTTCCAAGATATGTATACTTCCTCCTCAAAGCACTCTATGGTTTGAAACAAGCACCTAGAGCCTGGTATGACACACTTTCACAGTTCCTCCTTGAGAATCACTTCACTAGAGGTACTGTAGATAAAACTCTTTTTCACAGGGTTGTGAATGGCTCTACTATACTTGTTCAAATTTATGTAGATGACATAATCTTTGGGTCTACAGATGTGAAACTTTGTCAAAAGTTTGCCAAGCTTATGCAAAGTAAATATGAAATGAGCATGATGGGAGAATTAACTTACTTTCTTGGTCTTCAAGTGAAGCAAGTTAATGAAGGCATTTTCATTAGTCAAACAAAATATATTCATGATTTATTAAAGAAGTTTAACTTAATGGAATGCTCTCCTGCCAAAACTCCCATGCCTACTTCCACCAAACTTGAATTGAATACTAAGGAAAAATCTGTGGACATTTCAAGTTACAGAGGCATGGTAGGCTCACTTTTGTATTTAACTGCTAGTAGACCTGATATTATGTTTGCTACATGTTTATGTGCTAGATTTCAGGCTGATCCTAGGGAATCCCATTTAGTTGCTATTAAAAGAATTTTCAGATATCTCAAAGGAACACCAAACCTTGGCATTTGGTATCCTAGAGAATCTAGCTTTGAACTAATTGGTTATTCAGATGCAGATTTTGCAGGATGTAAAATTGACAGGAAAAGCACAACTGGCACCTGTCAATTCTTAGGAAACAAGCTTGTGTCATGGTTCAGCAAGAAACAAAACTCAGTTTCCACCTCCACAGCTGAGGCTGAGTATATTACAGCTGGAAGTTGTTGTGCACAGATTTTGTGGATGAAAAACCAACTACTTGATTATGGATTAAAAGTTGAGAAAATCCCTATTTTCTGTGACAACACTAGTGCCATTGCCATTACTGAGAATCCAGTGCAGCATTCAAGGACCAAGCACATTGACATCAAGTACCATTTCATTAGAGAACATGTTATGAATGGTACTGTGGAGTTACATTTTGTTCCAAGTGAACAACAACTTGCAGACATCTTTACCAAGCCACTTGATGAATCAACATTCTCAAGATTAGTAAGTGAGCTAGGTATGCTAAATTTCTCTTAATTATTTTTGAGATATTTGCAAGTTACAATGTAGCCAGAAATTTGCTATGTTTTTCTGTGAATTAATGTTCTCAGGAAAAAGTGAAATTTTGTCCAAGTCAAAATTACTATGTCAACGAAACGCACCATTTCGTTGACAGTCTTAGCATTTTTCTGGGTGTTTCGTTGATAGCTCTTTTATATCAACGAAACGCAGCTTTATCAACGAAATAGACGGGACCTTAAACGCCCAAATCTGATTCGTTGATATAACGCTTTTAATCTGAACCGTTGAGATTTGACACGTCTTTTACCACGATCTATGCATACACCCCTGTAAGTATAAATCATGGTAATACTTTAAGAGTAACGGTTATATTTTTTAAGCCAATCCAGTAATTTACATTTATTATTGGACTCATTTTCTGAGAATTTTTGGGGGAGTATTTAAGAAATTCTATTTTCCTTAATTTCTTTTTTTTTAACCTGTTCTCAAAAATTCCAAAGGTTTTTCTCTCTTCTTCTCTCTAACAAGCAATTCAGTTCGAAGCTTTTTCTCACTCAACAATGGCACCCATAGTCAAGCTCATGTCTGCTGGAGGGTTTATCTATGAGAAAAACAACTCCATCCCCTTTGTTGTCAAAGAAAGCCCGAACAGTCTGTTTTTCAAAATGATGGACTTCATGAAGAATTGCAAGTTGAGCTACGTAATGTTTCACTCTACACCACTCTACAATGAGATAATCGAAGAAATGTGGACCTCATGTGAGTACAGTGGGACAAATTGCACTTTGCAATTCACCATCCAAGGTAATGAGTATATAGTTAATTCTGATGTGTTGCAAGCATGCTTACACCTTCCTGAAAATAATTGCTCTGCTTTGCCCACATTCACTGAAATGGTTAACATGCTAAATTCCATAAACTACTCATTGCCTACTGATAATTTGGGTAAGATAATTAGGAGAGGTTTGGTTAGGGAATACAGATATTTAGCTGATGCATTCATTAAAGTCTTTTCTGGTAAAATTAGTAATTTTGATGCATTAACTAATTCCATGTTGATTCTATTTACCATGCTCCTAACTGATAGATATTACAACTTTAGCACCCAACTTATGTATGAAATTGGTGCTAAGTTGGGTGATAAGGCAAATAGGAAGAAAAATATCTATTATGCTAGATTTCTGATGATGTTGGCTAACCATGTTAGTCCAGCACCATTGGTTATCTCTAACCCTGTGTCTAGGTTTGATTGCTTTGTGCAAGAGAAGAGAGTATTGACAGACATACTGAGGATGAACCACAATGGTGATGTTCCAGTGGTGTATCTGCCAATAATTGAGGTAACTACTGTTATCCCTTCTAGTATAGTTGTTACTTCAACTTTATCACCCAGTCCTGTTGTTGTGGAGTCTGTAGTTGTGACCCAATAGGCTCCTATCCCAGCAACAAAACCAAAATCAAAGAAATCCTCCAAGCCAACCTCAGGTGCTTCCCAAAAGGCACCTGTTGTAAAATCCACTACACAACCTAAGGGGAGTGTTGTAGGTGCTGTGAGAGGTGAGGGAAGGGGTGAACATAAAAGAAACCCTAAGGATAAGGAAGGAAAGATGAGTGAGATCCAGCCAAGCCCCATTGTGTTTTCCCAACAAGGCACAATGAGTAATATGGATTTAAGCACAAGTCTAATTGCATCCTCCCAAAAGGATGTAATTATTGAAACAAGCTATCCTCCAAGAGCACACTCCAAGAGGGTAAGGGACACTTCAAGCCCACAGTCTACTATTTCCCAATACCAAAGGAGAGTGAAGCAAAAATCCCAGGTTTCACAGGGTGCACACACACTGGAAGCAACACTTCCAGTTTCTCAAATTCAGTTTGATGTAACCCCTATCATTACTCTGGGGTTACAGTCTCATTCTTTAAATATAAATCTTGCACCAACTCCTCAAAACTCACCAACTCAATCATTAGATGTGGATATGATCCATTCATCTATCCCTGATTCTCCAACTCTTTTCTTGGAGAAGCCCCACTCTGACATTGGTGACCATCACTTGTTAAGTGATTTGTTGGGCCACCAATCATCCTTTTCTGAAGTTACAAGAGGATCTGTGGAACAATCTCTTAAATCAATCACCACAGATTCTACTGTAATTTCACTTTCTCAAAGTGCTTTCTTGACTTCATCAACGAAACAGTCTCTTTCGTTGACAAGTGTCTCTCCATCAACGGTATCCATACCGTTGACAGTTCAAACTACCATACCGTTGATAGTTCATTCTGCACCTTTAATTGAAAATCAAGTTGTTTCCACAACTAGTGCAGATGATCTAGTAGTAGTAGAGACACTTCTAGGATTGAGAGGGAGTGAAACTGAGAGGCTGGCTTGCAGCCAGGCAAAAAGAGAGGTTGAGAGTGAGAGGCTGACTATTTCTTCCAGTCAGGCAAAAGGAGAGGTTGAGGGTTCCACCTTAGTAGGTGAAGGTGAGGGTGTGAGAGGTGTGAGCCATGGGGAGCCCATGATGCAAGAAAATAGAGGAGAGAGAGAAGGGACTACAGGAGCAATAAGGGATGAAGCAGCCATTGCAAGTGAGTTAATGGAGGTCAGTGAGGGAGAAAGGGAACCTACTTTCCAAGAGCATTATCAACAAACTCTGGATAGTATTTCCCTGGATCCTGAGACCTTTACTCATCCTGTGCCAGCCTATCAAATTATGGCTCAGCAGGGCAATGTGGAGGCAGAAAGGTCACTAAACCTAATTCATACAACTGCATCAATGCAAAGAGCAAAGGATGCCTTGACCAATCTACCTCCAGGAGCTGCAGCAAGTGGCGACTTTGACTTTTCTGATGATGAGGACAGCTATGGTGATAATCTACAGGTGGCCACTACTTCACAGACTGGGACTTCTGTGGTGCCTCCTAGACCAGACTGGCTTTCTCAGGATATGCATGGAAGATTCACTCTAGATGTTGTTATCTCAAGGCAGTACAATGAGGCATATCTAGCTCATGAGTCTGCAAATGCAAGGGACAAGAAATTCTACAAGGCCATCATGGATTCTCTGGAAATTCAAAGGCTACAGATGCTACAGACAAGGATTGAAGCTGCAGAAATCAAGGATTCCATTAGCAACCTCAAGGATGCTAATGACAAGAGGCTAGATGAAAAGCTTCCTCTTCTCACTGTGTCCAAGATGACCAGGTTTTTCTCTAAGGAACCTGAAGTGGCTACCTCCTTGAAGACTCTCTCTTCTCGAGTGGACAAGGTGGAAGCTACTTTATCTAAGATGCAAAAGGAACAGGAGAAGCAAACACAACTATTGGCCCAACTAGTAGCAGTTCAAGGACTCCCAGTCATCTCTTTTGATGATAACAAAAAGGGGGAGAACTCTAAGGAGCTAGACATTCAAATCACAAAGGTTATGGTCCCAGCCATTTCCTTACCAAATGAGCCACTAGCAATGGGGGAGCTTGGAAAGAAGCAAAAGGATGGTATTGACCTAATACAGGAAGCTTCTATGAGGATGAGACTTGCAGAACAAATTAAAGACCATTGGTCCAACATAGAAGCAAGGGTCAAGAAAATTGCTGGAACTACAAAGGACTCAAATCCATCAACGGATCAACCATCAACGAATGCCATGGTTCTAGTGTCAACGGAATGGGAGCCACAGACCAATTCTTTCTATCAGGTAGAGCCCCTTCTACATGGAGTCACTCAAGGTCCAAGGAAGGAAAAAGGACAAACTTCATGCATTAGGGATGTGGAACAAGCTACACTCCAAAGAAGCTTATCTCCCAAGTCCCCTGCTAAACCAAAGGGCAAAAATATAGCAAGGATTTTCTATCCTGCACCTTATCCAGATGAGCTCAAGCTTCTTGGTCTACTTATCACAAAAAGCAAGGAAAGCAATGATTATGAGATAAGGAAGCAAAGGGCAATTGTCTACAGGAATGGACAAGAAATCTGTGTTTGGGCTGGTCACCCAAACTTTGCTGAAGCTAAAGCTGAAGAGTCAGAAAGAGCAGCAATGCAAGCCCTTGCTGTTGCTCAGTCTCTTGATGAAGAAGAAATACAGCTAGAAGAAAAAGCAAGAGAGGAAAGGAGTTCAAAGAAGAGCACAAGGCAACCAAAGGCAAGAGCTAGGAGAAACATAGCCTTTGAGAATGATGACTCTCAGAGCATTGCATCAGACTCTTCTGTACCAATTGCACCTCCAACAATTCCTGATCCAGTTTCAGAGGTAAAGTTAGCCTGTGATCCTAATCATCCTGTAAATTTCCATGATCAACCAATTGAGCCAAAGGGAGAGCCAATTGAGTTTGATGAGGCCAACTTTCCAAAATTCCTCTTTGAAATGGATCCAAAGAAGAAATCTAAGCAAAGGGCTACCAAGGCTAAGCCAATTCTGGTAAGGAGACCACAAGCTGAGAAACCCCCTACCAACCCAGAAGACTTCATCTACATTGCTGATATCAGGGAGGAGTCTGACATTCATATCAATCTTGATGACCTGGTTGAAGTGAGAGGAATAGCAGCTTCTTACAAACTACCAAAGAGATTGGTATTTGTCTACAAGGGTGGGAGAGAACAGGTTTGGCCTCTACACATAATTCTGGGAGAAGACTATCAGACACTGCTATCTGTGTTTAAATGTTTGAAGAAAGATTTTGGTTTTACCAAAACAGCCAAGTCTGAGGCTGTCTCCAAGATTTGCCAAATCAAAGCTAGCTGGAACAAGCCTGGTGCACTTCCCAGAGTATTGAAGGTCCCTCAAACAGGAAAGATAATTCATCTCCAACCTTTTTGGATGATGGAATTCAGAGATAAGGACAACTGTAGAAGATTCTTCAGAATAGAAGACCAACTGGAGAAGGCATCCAATGAAACTCTAAGGTTAATGCAATCCAAGTTGGGGAATCAAGATGAAGAAGAGAAGATTTTCTACAGAAGACTTCAAGCTCAAATTGAGGAGAACAATGCAAGAAAAGGGAAGAAAACAAGACCACAGAGGTAAAGATGAAAATCTGCTCAGTCTAGAGGAGCAACTCTGTGCACTTGTTTTGTAAGATTTTCTACTTTGCATTTCAATTAAATTCAATGAAGCTCAATGCAATTTCTACTTTTATCATGTGTAATATGTCTGAGTGTTTTTGTTATCATCAAGGCTCTTGATTTATGGCTGTTATTCTATCAGTCATAAATTGGGGGAGATTGTTAGGAATATGTTGTTCTTGATGATAATTATAAAAACACTTAGTAGATTTTGTATTAAGTCATTTTGTAACTGTCAACGAAATGGCATGCTTTGTAGTGTTTCGTTGACAGGAAGCTCATCAACGAAATGAGTGATGTAGCAATTATACTGTACAATACTTCACAGTTTGATATGAAATTTGTTGTATGTATTAGATAGGTTTTTCTAAGTCATGTTGACTAAGTACTAGATAGGCAAAATAGGTTGGTGAATTGTAAATATATTATGCCATGTAATTCTGCCTAAGTGAAGACATGTCAACGGTATGAAGATTACTCTATCAACGGTATGAAGATTAGTCTGTCAACGGAATGAAGATTACTCTATCAACGAAACGAGGAATACACCATCAACGAAATGAAGAATAAAGCTATCAACGAAACACATCTCCATGCCATCAACGAATCACTATTACTTTTTGAATAGTTGACAAAGTGATAGTGACAGTTTACTGAACAGATCTAAAGGAGATATGGAAGTGTACTGTGCATTGGAAGCCATCAAAATGGTTACTGGAAATAAGGAAACATTCCAATTTCCAATAAAGCTCTTGGGAGTGATCATAATAAGCGTGAAGACAAAAGCAAGGATCTCCAAGGACCATTGGACAAAAGGAATGAAAAGCAAACTACTGATGGTTATTACTAGTGTACTTTAGTGTAACCAAAATAGTATTGTAAACTTGGGAATGTATATAACCAAGTGTAGCAGTTAAAATAGAAGAGAGAGAAGAAAAACAAATAGATTGTATTAGCTATCTTTGAGAGCATACTTCTCTACACTCTTGTAACTGAGCAGCTGTGTACATTTCGTATCACAGATTATTTCCGCAATAAAAATCACTTCAGTTGGATCATCAAACAATCCAACTGAAATTATTTATGTGCTTGTGATTTTTACATTAAGTTCAGTTTTTATTTGTAAGTTGTTTTTAAGTTTAAGAAATATCAAGAATTGTATTCAACCCCCCCTTCTACAATTCTGTTAGGTCATTTGGGATTAACAGGAGTGGTGTTGTAAGACCATAAGACTTGTGGAAGTTCATCTGACCAATTTCCCTTAGCATCCTCCAGCTTCGCCTTCAGCGTGTGCTTTAGTATTTTGTTGATTGCTTCAGTCTTGTCGTTCGTCTGTGGATGGCTCACCGCACTGAAACTCTTCAGAATCCCCAACTGATCACAAAATTCTCTCATCTCCTTACTATCAAACTGTTTACCAATATCTGAGATCAACTTGTAGGGTATACCAAATCGACAAACAATAGCCCGATACACAAAATCAATGAGCTTCTTTGCAGTTATTGTGGCTAAGGGCTCAGCCTCTGCCCACTTAGTGAAATAATCCACCGCAACCACAGCGTACTTCACACTACCTTTAGCCTTAGGCAGTTCTCCAATCAAGTCTATCCCCCACATGGCAAAGGGTCAAGGGCTCATAAGTGAAGTTAGTGGTGCCACCGGACTGTTATGAAAATTTGCATACCTTTGGCACTTGTCACAAGCTCTAGCAAACTCAAAAGCGTCTTTTTTTAGAGTTGGCCAGTAATACCCTTGACGAAGTATCTTATGTGCCAATGAACTACCCCCCGAGTGATTACCACAAATACCTTCATGGACCTCCCTTAGTATGTAGTTGCATTCTTCTCCGTCAACACATTTGAGTAGGGGCACATTGAAGCCACTCCGATATAAGCCTCCATCATATATTGCATACCTGGCAGCCATGTACCGCACCCGTCGTGCTTCATTCTTATCATCTGGTAAAGCACCGTTTTTGATATAAGCCAAGAGTGGAGACATCCATGTCACCCCATCTTCTACCACCATAAGCTCTACCTCTGGCACGCTAGGCCTCCTCTGTATTTCCAAGGGTGTTGACCCTAACAGAGTGGTCTCACGACATGAACCGAACTTAGAAAGCTCGTCTGCTATCTCGTTTTGGCCCCGAGGGATGAGCTCCAGGTTGACCTCATTAAATAACTTGATCAACCTTTCCGCACAGCGCAAATACAACTCCGTTCTAGGCCCCCGTGCTTGATACCCTCCATTTATCTAGTATACCACTATCATGGAATCACTAAAAGCGTTAAGGTTTTCCACCTTTAGTTCTAACGCTAGCTTGAATCCATTAATCAAAGCCTCATATTCAGCATCATTATTTGTTGCGTGAAAGGTGAAGTGAACAGCCCTCTTCACCCTACATCCTTCTGGGCTTACTAACTCGAATCCAGCCCCCGCTACATCTCCATTGGACGCCTCATCAACATACAAGCTCCACCAAGGGGCACTATTCTGATTTTCCTCTGCTGGCATCTCTGGATAAATTTGGAATGCCCTAGAGTCCTCTTCTGTTTGAGGTGAGAATTCCAACACAAAATCTGCGAGTGCTTGCCCTTTAATCGCAACCCGAGGCTTGTACTCCACATCGAACTGTCCCAGCTCTACAGCCCACTTCAACATCCTTCCTGAAGTTTCGGGTTTATGCAACACTTGTCTAAGTGGATAAGCTGTTCTCACCTCAATCTTATGAGCCTGAAAATAAGGATGGAACTTCCGTGACGCGAAGATTAGAGCATACACCAGTTTTTCCATGTTCAAGTACCGAGTTTTTGCACCCACCATCTTTTTGCTCATAGAGTATATCGGGAGCTGAGCTTCGCCTTCCTCTCGAACTAGCACCGCACTCACCGCATACTCAAACACAGCCAAATAAAGCACCAGTACCTCCCCTTGCTGTGGATTAGACAATAAAGGTGGTGTGCTCAAATGTTTCTTGATATTTTGAAAGGCCTCCTCACATTCTTCTGTCCATTTAAAATTCTTGCCCACATTTTTAATGGCCTTAAAGAACACTTGGCACTTGTCAGAAGATTTGGAGACAAATCTGTTTAACGCCACAATTCTCCCTGTGAGGCTCTGCACATCCTTCACCCTGCGAGGCGATCTCATCTCCACTAGAGCCTTGATCTTGGTCGGGTTAGCTTCAATTCCCCGATGGTTGACAATAAACCCCAGGAATTTTCCTGAATCCACCCCAAACACACATTTTTGGGGATTAAGCTTCATTCTGTAAATACGCAGGATAGTGAACATTTCTGCCAAATTCCGGATGTGGTCATTGGCCTCCTTTGATTTTACAAGCATGTCATCAACATATACCTCCATTGTTTTCCCGATATGATCTTTAAACATCTTATTCACCCATCTCTGATAAGTTGCTCCGGCATTGACTAACCCAAAAGGCATCCCAATATAACAGTACGAGCCTCGATCAGTGATGAACGAAGTGAGTTCTTGATCTGGCCCATACATAGGAATTTGATTATAGCCTGAGTAGGCATCCATGAAGCTTAACAATGTGTGTCCTGCAGTGGCATCCATAAGCTGATCGATACGGGGAAGAGGGAAGCTATCCTTTGGACAAGCTTTGTTCAAGTCGGTGAAGTCGACGCAAGTCCTCTACTTCCCATTCGGCTTTTTTACTAGCACCGGATTAGCCAGCCAAGTCGGGTAGAATGATTCTTTGATGAGCCCGACTTCCATCAACCTGTCCACTTCTTCTCTAAGGGCCTCCGCCCTCTCCCCACTAACAGGTCTCCTCTTCTATCTTATTCCCTTCTTGCTAGGATCTAAGTTCAACCTGTGGCACATCACTTCTGGGTCGATCCCTATCATGTCTGCGTGAGACCATGCAAACACATCCAGGTTTTCCTTAAGGAATGAGACGAGATTATTTCTTATGCCAGGGCCGAGATTTGCTCCAATCTTCAAGACTTTAGCCGAGTCGTTTGGATCCACCAAGATAGAAATGATATCTTCGAATGTTCCAGCTCCATCTGGCAGGGGAGGCATTCTTGGGTCCAAGTCCACATCAAAGTTTTTATCTATGCTAGGCTCTTCTATTTCAGTAACGCTAAGATGATCCCCGTTGTTGATGGACAATTCCGGTGTTTCTTGCGGAATGTTTCCTTCTGTTGTTATAGTGACTTCTCGGGAGATTCATGTTGGCAAGTTTATCAAAACTGAGGTCTCTTTCTTCACCCACTTTCCTTTATTTAATCTGGCAGCTAACTGTTCTAGGCTCTCTTCATCATCACTTGCTTCCTCCATTATGCCCTCTTGCAACGTCATTATGGGTTGAGAGGGTTCCATCATTAGGGCCCCGGGTCGAGGTTCCACCTCTATTCCCAAACTTTCAAAGTAATCTTCCGGGAGCTCCTCTATAGATATCATGTTACAAACATCTGGCATGAAAGTATCAACACGCTTTCTCTTCTTCTCTTCATCGTCCTCCATGGGTTCTTGTTCCCTAAGGTCCATCACTTCTCTTGGAACATCTATCTTTTCTGCCCCTTTCATGGCTTGGTTGTAGCATACCCTTGAGTCATATTGGCATCCCTTCACTTGTCTGACACATGTGGGAGTTGGAAATTTCATGGTTAAGTGATAAATAGAGGTGACTACCTTCATCTCCTTAAGGATTGGTCTCCCAATGATGGCATTATAAGCACACGGCTGATCTACCACGGTAAAAGTGACAATTTGGGTGGCCACGTGGGGGTTGTCTCCTAGACTGACTGGGAGTTGGACTGTTGCCCAGTAAATAACAATTGTAGAAGGGGGTTGAATACAATTGTATAAGATTCTCGACTTTATATAACACAAATATGAAAGATCAATAACAATAACAATAACAGCTTTATTAACTCTGATATAAAACTGTTACAAACTCTCTCAAGAAATTCTGATGTTCTTAAGAGCTGCTAGCTTACAAAAACTCTCTCAAGAAATTCTGTTCTTAAGAGCTTCTATTCGATTATGTTCTCTCTCGAATTTATCTCTCTAATTCTCTCTCTCTTCATAAATCGAAACCAAAACTGTGTTTATATAGTGCACACAGCTTCTCTATCAATAACAAGATAAGTCCTAATCATAACAAAGATAGAAACATATCTTTAATCGATAGCTACATTCTACAAACCAGGAACAGATAGAATAAACTTCCATGTTTATCTAGACTCCAAATATAACTCGAAGTAGGAATCCTGATCAGCTTCAAGTTCTGATGATCAATCCTGATCATAGTCTGAGTAGGAATCCTGATGATCAATAAGATACTGACGCTTGATCAAATACTGATGACCATGCAATACTGATGACGTCAGCAATCCTGATCAGTTGAGTCTAGCTTCTGACGATCATTGAATTCTGATCTAACAATCTCCCCCAATCTCATACTTTGTGAAATAAAGTATAGATTCCAAATATTCAATGATGTCAAAAACATGTATCAAAATGTACAAGTATCTTCAGAAACAACTTATCTGTTTAAGCTTTTTGATAGAACAGATTCATCTTCAAGAAATTGGATAATAAACTTTCTTCTTTTTCTTCAAGAATTTGAATCAGTCTTTCCTTAAGATTTCTGAGTTCTTCATCTTCCTCATTAATCTGGTAGATAGCTGCTCTGAGATTCTGTATGGAGCTTTTCTGTAGACTGTGCTCTTCAAGCAAAAGATAAGCAATTTCCTTCCCATCAGGATTGAGAGTAAGTTGAGTCATACCAAAAGTTACTTCTTTAACAGCAGTACCTCTTTGCATTTCCACATCCTGACCTCTTTGATTTAAGTACATGGGAATATAATTACCATCGAAATTACTGTTTCCATCCAGTCTTCTTCTTATAGTTGACAAAATCATGTCACTCCATTCTTTGTACACTTGGTTCTTCCATCTTAACAGATAGTGAACATATTTCAGTTCCTGTGTAGTTTTCATCAGCAGATCTTGAATAGATAGAATCTTCACACTACCATCTTTCATAAAGTACAGAAGCTTTTCTTTCTTTTCAAAACCATCATGACAATCTATAACTATATCAACAGCTAATAAATTGTTCAGGTTTTCAGAAGTTAAAGTACCTCCAATTTCAGTTAAGGAGTAAGGATCAGCATAAGTCATGTTTAGAAATTCAGCATCCCTGTGTCCAATACCTCCTCTTGTGTAACTTGACATTTGCTTCAGATTCGAAAACATCTTTAACCAGAGTGTTTTTGATCTAGCCATATCAGACAAATCAACAACACTTGAAGCACTTGTTATAATTCCACCAGACTGAAAATTGATAAGGTTATCACACCTTAGTGTACTTATGTGTTTCCACTTCTTGTATTTCTCCTTTTCATGAGCGTAGCTTCTTTCAAGTAAAGATTCTTGTCTGCTTGAATTTCTCCATTGTCTTTCATTTGAAATTTTAAGCCTTTGTAGATAGAGATTGAAATCTTCATTTGTTCTTTTTGTAATATCTCTTCTTCTGGCTTCTTCTTCTTCATCTACTTCTTTGTTGTGACAATCAACAACAGTAGATAATATTATCAAATCAACCTCTTGCAGAATTTCAGATTCATCAAGATCTTGAATATTGTCAGGATTAGAATCTTCAATTTGATTTGTATTGCTGAGAGTTGATTTACTTGATTTTCTTCTCAATTCAGGTTCTTCTTCAACAAATTCCTTGTCTTCTTTCTCCATGATATCCTTGATAACAGGATCTGTTAGATTTTGTGAAGCTTCAGGAATTTCTTCAATTCTTAACCCTCTAGACCTTGTCTGTCTAGGTACTGTTTGAGTTGAAGAACCTCTTCTATTTCTTCTAGCACCTCTCCTACCTCTGCTTCCTCTACCTCTAGCAGGAGTAGTATAGCTTTCCATTGTCTCTCTTTGTAGTCTCAAGAATTCTTCATGTGAGAGATCTGGATATTCTTCACTTGCTGTAGAGAGTGCTTTTCTTGCATATAATTGTTGAACTCTTTTATCAGTGTGATATAGAGTAACAATTCTGCCATCTTTTGTAGAAAACTTCTGGAATAAATTTGATGCATCTTCAGGATTATCAATAATCACATCTTCATCACCTTCAGGAATTGAAGCAAGAATATGTCCATGACCAGGTGTCAGGATTTGATCTTCCGTCAGGATCTGAGATTGCACCAATGTTCTTACTGTCTTAACTCCAGAATCAGAAACATGAGTTGACTGCGTTGTTTGACTTTGAGAAGTTTGGATTGTCTTCATAACAACAGCATCAGAGGTTTCTCCTTGTATCACTTTGTCACCACCATCATCTCCAGTATCATCATCATTATTTCTTAATACTAGATCAGGTGTACATTTTGTCTGAATAACCTTCTCCCCCTTTTTGACATCAGGAATTGACAATAATTGCAAAATTAAGGAAAGAGAGGCTTGAATTTTAGTTACCTTAGTATCCAGAGAATCAATTCTTTGATTGATTGAGGTTTGTTCTGAAACAACAGATTTCACTTGGGATTCCACTACCCTCAGTTGTAAAGTAGTAGGCACCTTTGTAAAATTATTAAAGATATCAGTCCTCACTTTTTCAGTTGAACCCTTGATAGAATCAATCTCACTTTTCAGGCTTTTGGATAACAGAGTAGTAGCCTTCAGATGATTCTTCAAGTCTTGATTCTCAATAGATTTCACTGCATTATAGGCATGTTCAATAGCAGAAGAAAAACTGATAGATTCATCAGATTGGTGCCATGAATTGTTCCATTCATTCTGTCTAAATGCCTCTGCAGGATCAAAGGAAGGAGTAGAAAAATCTTGTCTCTGATCTTTCCCAGTGAAAGCATTGCTAGCCATATATGTACTTGATGAACCAAAATTAGTTCCAAGACTAATTTTGAGTGTTGTAGCAAGCTGTTCCTTCTCTTTTCGATTCTCATTATCATCATCACTATCATCAGAAGTATCATCAGCAGTATCATGAGTAATATCAGGATCAGGAATAGCAATACCTTTCAGTTTATCATGTGGTTCTGAGATAGGATGATCCATTGGTCTTGAACGAAGTGGTTGTATCAAAATAGGTTCATTATCAGGAGCACCACTAGCGTCAGGATGAACATCGTCAGGATTTGATATGCTTGCATCAGTATTTGCTACCAATGGTTCTTGTGGAGCTTGAGGTTCAGAAGCTGCTTCAACACTTTAAGTTAAAGGTTCTTGTGTGCTTCCCTCATTGACAATGTTCTCGACCAATCTTTCAACAGAAGCTGTAGCTTTGCCTGCATCTTCACTTTGAGAAGATGGTTCTTGTGTAGCTGGAATGTTGATGTCTTCATTCTCCCTTTGAGAAAATGGTTCTTGTGTGACCATTCCACTAGCTAAGCCGTCACCCAAACTTTGATTGAGTGGTTCTTGTGTGGCAGGATCAACAGTAGCTGCTGAATTACTCTGAAATTCAGGTTCTTGTGGGCTTGATCCTTTCAGCTTCTTCTGTCTCTGATAGACTAACTCTTCTGCATTCCTCTTTTTCTTTGATGTAGGTGTAGGACCAACCAAGGAAGCAATTGTAGAAACCTTCTCCCAAGAATGTTCTCGAATATGAGATGGAGAGGCTGGAGAGTCTGATATAGAGACAACTTTTGTTGTTGCATCAGGAATACTAACATCAGGATTTGCTAGAGCATCAGGAGTAGATGACTCTTCAGGATTTGACGTCTGAATATCAGTATCCTTCATTTGCACTGTCAAAGGAATATGATACCTGCTCTTTGATAATTTCCTTGTCTTTTGTGGTTTTGAAGAAGGTACCACAGCTTTAGTAGCAGTATCAGCAACTTCCTTGTTCACATTCATCACAGAGGATATAGGTAAGTCATCCTCTGAATCACTTTCATCAATCAACCTTAACTTCCTTTTTACAGGAACATTCTTAACAACCTTATCAGCTTTCTTAACCAGGACCCCTTGTACACCCCCTTGTATCTTCTTTTTAGTGAGTGGTGTAGAGGAAAAATCCTTTGAACCTGATTGCCTTCCAGACACATCAGTTCTAGCTGATTTCTTTGATTTTACAACTAAAGTCTTTTGAGAGACAGTAGAGGTGGTTGTTAACTGTTTAGACTGTTTAGGTTGCATGCTTGTGTCAGGAACAAGGTGGGTTGGACCTTGCCCCATAGCATTAGAAAGTAGTCCATAATGAGTAGGCATTTTCTGATGTAAGAAAAACCTAACCTCATCAGGAATAAAAGCATTTCCTATGAAACCATTTGCCTTATCACTGTTGACTAAGGACTTAATATTATTCTCAGTAATTCTACAGATTGGTAGAACTACATCATCCTCAAAAACAATATTAGGACATAAGTGATTAAATATCAACTGTAAAAATCTAAGAAAACAGACAGAACCCAATTTATCTGATTTCCTATCACTTAAAGCTTTTAAGATAAAAGACCCATAATCAAACACTGTAGAATGGATAAGAGAGTACCCAATTTTAAGAGATCCTGATGGAAGAGCATCAAAATTTGATGTTTTGTTCAGGAAACAGCGGCTGATTGTATCAAAGAAGAAATTCCATTCCTTCTTAAGCTTTGTCCTAAAAAGGTTGCCATATCTCTTTACGTCACCATTGTAGCCCAGTTTCTTGACAAACTCAAATAGAGCAGAGTCTGAAATCACACTAGGAACATTATCACCCAGAATAGGCAAATGCAACGCCTCTTCAATAACAGCAGGGGTGACATGATGAGTTACTCCATTTGATTCGAACTGCATCAAAATGGTTCCTGTAGAACTTTGACCAAAAACAACTGTGTTCCAAACCTGCATTACAGACTTAAAAGAAACACTTGCAGGCTCTGTTAAAGCATACTTCAATGGGCTTGAAGTAAGAAAATCTTGAATTATATGGAACTCAGTAGGCAATTCCTGATGGTCTAGTATGGCTACAAAGTTATTAGTGGCAAAAGTAATATCACGAATTACTGATTGTTTGTTCATGAATGATGAAGACGCCATTGTAATGCTTTTGAAAACTCGAGAATTAAGATTTGAAGCAATTAGGGTATGAAAGCACAGAGAGAGATAAAAACGAAAAACTGATGATGAGAGAGTAATGAAAGATGTAAAACAATGAAAAGGATTTTGTTAAAACAAAATATTACTCTCAATGACAGGTGGCAAAATATAATTTGTGCATAACTAATTAGTGGACAGAGTACGTGTGTCATTAAATAAAACTGCACCGGTTTTTATGTGTATGTATTGATATATCTATAATAGTGCAACACACGCGCGCATACAGTTGTCCTACTAAAACTCAACCGTCCATCAGCAGATACTGACGAAAAATTAGGCACAAATTAAGTAATGAAATACTGACCTGTACATCAGGATTGACCAGTTGACTTCCTGTCAGGATTGAGTCCTATCAGGATTTGATCAAAGATACATACCTTTCTGAATAACCATCAGGATTTGACAGTTATCAGGATTTCCTCTCTGTAGCTTTTCCTCAGAAATTCTCAAAATTCATCATTCCAAGTTCATTCACCAACTTATTGAAAGTAGCTTCAGGCAGTGGCTTGGTGAATATATCAGCTAGTTGTTGATCAGTAGGAACAAAGTGAAGTTCAATTGTTCCTTCCAGAACCTGTTCTCTTATAAAGTGATATCTGATACTGATGTGTTTAGTAAGAGAATGCTGAACTGGATTTCCTGTCATTGCAATAGCACTTTGGTTATCACAATAAATAGGGATTTTTGAGTATGACAGGCCATAATCTAACAACTGATTTCTCATCCACATTATCTGAGCACAACAACTTCCTGCAGCAATGTACTCAGCTTCTGCAGTTGAAGTGGAAATAGATTTCTGCTTTTTACTGAACCAAGAAACTAGTCTTCCACCCAAAAACTGACAACTTCCTGAAGTACTTTTCCTGTCTATTTTGCATCCTGCAAAATCAGCATCTGAATAACCACACAACCCAAAATCTGATTCCCTTGCATACCAAAGGCCAAGTGAAGGAGTGCCTTTGAGATATCTGAAAATTCTTTTGACTGCAATCAGATGTGGTTCTCTAGGTTTTGCTTGAAATCTTGCACATAGACAGGTTGCAAACATGATATCTGGTCTACTGGCAGTGAGATACAATAAAGAGCCAATCATTCCTCTGTAGTGAGTTACATCTACCTCTTCACCTTGATCAGGATCAAGTTTGGTAGCTGTAGCTATGGGAGTTGAAGCAGGAGTACTGTCTTGCATGTTAAACCTTGTTAGTAAATTCCTTGTGTATTTAGACTGATTAATAAAAATCCCTTCATCAATCTGTTTAACTTGAAGACCCAGAAAGTAACTCATTTCTCCCATCATGCTCATTTGATATCTTGACTGCATAAGCTTGGAAAACTTTTCACACAGCTTATTGTTTGTTGACCCAAAAATGATATCATCAACATAAATCTGAACTAACAGCAACTCCTTACCATGATTCAAATAAAATAGAGTTTTATCAATTGCACCTCTTTTGAATCCACTTTCCAGTAAGAATTGAGCTAAGGTTTCATACCATGCTCTTGGAGCTTGCTTTAGTCCATAAAGTGCCTTATCCAGTCTGTAGACATAATCTGGATATTTAGGATCAATGAAACCAGGAGGTTGTTCAACATAAACTTCTTCCTCCAGTTCACCATTTAAGAAAGCACTTTTAACATCCATCTGGAAAACCTTGAATTTCTTATGTGCTGCATAAGCAAGAAATATCCTGATGGCTTCTAGTCTTGCAACAGGAGCAAAAGTTTCATCATAGTCAATTCCCTCTTGTTGGGAATACCCCTTTGCAACTAGTCTAGCTTTGTTTCTGATAATGACTCCATCAGAATCAGTCTTGTTCTTGAAAATCCACTTTGTACCAACAATTGATCTATTCTTTGGTCTTGGTACCAGTTTCCAGACTTCATTCCTTTCAAATTCATTCAGTTCTTCTTGCATTGCAGTAACCCAATCAGCATCTTTAAGTGCATCTTCAACTTTCTTAGGCTCCTCCTTTGATAGAAAGTTATTGTATAGACATTCATTCTGAGTTGCACTTCTTGTTTGAACACCTGCATCAGGATCTCCAATTATCAAATCAGGAGTATGATCTTTTGTCCATTTCCTTGCTGGTGTCAAATTGTTTCTTGAAGTAGATGCTCCCCCTGGATTGGTGTTATCTTGATTGAAAGAATTTGATTGATTTGAAGCTCTCCCTGAATTATTGCTATGCCTTCCTGATGTGTTATCAGGATCTTCACTTGAATCAGTATCTGAAGAATTCTGTCCTGATGATTGAGTTGACTCTGAACTTGTAGTTGAATGCCGTTGCTCCCCCTCAACATTAGCACTACTAGTTGTATTACTGTTGTTTGCATCATCAGTATTAGCACCATCAGTACCTGGTGAGTCATCAGGATTTGGTGACCCATCAGTATCTGATGAATTGACAGGATCTGATTCACTTTCTTCAGGTTCCTTGGAAGCTTCATTTTCAAATAACAATCTATCATGCGAGTCTTCAATGATTCCAGTTATCTTTTTATCATCAAAAGATACATGTATTGACTCCATGACAGTTCTTGTTCTCAAATTAAAAACTCTGAAGGCTCTTGATGTAGGATAACCTATGAATATTCCTTCATCAGCCTTTGTTTCAAATTTCCCTAGCTGTTCAGGATGAGTTCTGAGAACAAAACATTTACAGTCAAACACATGCAAATGCTTCAGACTTGGTTTCTTCTCTTTGAGTGACTGATAAGGAGTGACACCATGCATGTTTATCAATGTGAGATTTTGTGTATAGCATGCTGTGTTGACTGCTTCTGCCCAGAAATATGTAGGTAATTTAGCTTCTTCCAACATAGTTCTGCCAGCTTCAATAAGAGTTCTATTCTTCCTTTCTACTACTCCATTTTGCTGAGGTGTGCCAGGAGCAGAGAATTGTTGAATGATTCCTTTGTATTTGCAGAACTCTTCCATCTTTGAATTCTTGAATTCAGTACCATTATCACTTCTCAGAATCTTGACTTTGTACTTTGTGGTTGTCTCAATCATCCTCACATGATCCAACAGAACTTCAGGAGTTTCATCTTTTCTGTGCAGAAAATACACCCAGGTGAATCTAGAATATTCATCAACAATTACAAGAGTGTACCTTTTCTTACTGATGGACATGATGTTGACTGGACCAAACAGATCAAGATGTAGCATGTGATATGGTTCTTCAATAGAGGATTCTGATTTACTCTGGAATGATGTCCTTCTTTGTTTTGCTTTTTGGCATGCATCACAGAGTCCATCAGGTGTATATAAGACATTAGGTAATCCTCTTACTAACTCTTTCTTAACCAACTCATTGATGTTGCTGAAGTTGAGATGAGAAAGCTTCTTGTGCCAATTCCAACTTTCATCTACTGAAGCTTTACTGATGAAACATGTAGGGGAGCCATCAGTATTTGAGAGAATGTTGGCTTCATATATGTTACCATGCCTGTAGCCAGTTAGTGCTATCTTTCCTGTTGCTTTACTGACTACTTCACAATGTGTGGAATAGAAATTGACATGATAACCTCTGTCAGTGATTTGACTAATACTCAACAAGTTGTGTTTTAGTCCCTTCACTAGAGCTACTTTTTCAATGATGACATTTCCAATGATTATATTGCCATATCCCAAGGTTTGTCCAATGTTGCCATCTCCATAAGACACAGTTGGGCCAGCTTTTTCCTCATATTCTGATAACATGGCTTTGTTTCCAGTCATGTGCACAGAACATCCACTATCCATGACTAACAAATTTTTCCTTTTACCCTGCATCAGAATAGTAAAACACTAGTCAGAATGTTTAGGAACCCACACTTGTTGGATTCCTTGTTCATGCATTTTATTAAATTTAACAGCAGAAGACTTTTTGACTTTAGCAGTCCTGACAGGATTTATTCCATCAGGATTTGCTTTGTCAGTATCAGTATTAACAAAAGCATGCTTCACTATGACATTTTCAGTTCTATCAGACTTTGTACTACTTTCAACCTTAGGCAATGGATCATAAAAGTTATAGTACAAATCATGATACTCTTTACATGTATAAATAGAATGCCATAGACTACCACAATGAAAACAGGAATTCTGTGATTTGTAAAATACTGATCTATTCCTAACATCAGACTTAGGAATTTCAGCAATTTTCTTCTTACTCTTTTTACAATCAATAGCAAGATGATTAGAGTTACCACAGTTAAAACAACTCTTTCTAGGTGCATTTGGGATATACTTATAACCATTTTCTTTATTGATCCCAATTTTACCATTCCTGTTTCTCTTAACAGTAGCTTCCTGTTTCTTATCTGTAACCTCACAGATTTTATCCTTAAGCTGTTTCTGAGACAATAGACCTACATTCTTAGTGACTTTGTTCATGACAGGTTTAGACTTTATAATTTTAATTCCTTGAGTAGAAGAAGATCCCTTTTCAAAAGTAGAATTGGAATCTTTACCAAAAACAAAATTAACAGGAGTAATCTTAGATTTGGTTGAGTCTATAGCATGTCTATAGGTCTTTGGACTGACTGTCTCATCAATGACAATTTTCTCTTTCAATTTCTTATCCTCATCTGACTTATATCCTAGACACTCTTTCCAATTCTTAGAGGTATTAGTCTCATGAAATTTCCTACCAGAGTCTGTCCAGGTTCTGATTTTCTCATTAGCATATTCAAGTTCTTTTTCAAGGGAAGTACATTTAGATGTCATCTCTAAGTGCATGTGTTTAGCATTATCACATTCTTTTTGTACTTCTTGCATACGAGAAAATTCAGCTTCTAATATCTCATTCCTCTTCCTAAGGTCAGACATCTCAGATAAGATTCTAGTATTCTCAGCAGTTTGACTTCTAAAGCTAATATGTAATGACTTTAGAAAACGTCTTAACTTAGAAGCATTATCAGTATCAAAATCAAAGATAGTATTTAGTACCTTATCATCAGGAGCAGCAGTTACATCAGCATTGGCCATTAACGCATAGTTGACTACCTCAATATCAGATTCTGAGGAAGAGTCCATCCAATCCTTGCTTGATGTGATGAGTGCCTTTGTCTTGTTGCATTCAGAAGCAAAGTGACCCATACCATTACACTTGTAGCATCTAACCTTTGACTTGTCAAATTTGCTACCCTTGCTGTCCTTTTTGATATACTTGTCTTTGTCTGCTTTGAAGGTCTTTTTCTGAAAGTTGCCTTGTCTTCTATTCTTCCTGAACTTCATCCTTCTGAAGTTTCTGACAATCATAGCAACCATCTCTTCCATATCTGAGTCAGAAGAATCATCATCAGTATTGGCATCAGGATTGCCATCAGTATCTGATGAAGAGTCGTCAGGATCTGACTCAGCTACTCTTGATTTACTTCTAGAGACCTCCATAGCTTTTCCTTTTGATTTAGCCTCTGCTTTCAAAGCAATTGACTTTGCCTTGCTGCTTTTCTTGTTCTTCCTCTGTTGAACTTCAAGATCATGAGTTCTTAGCATCCCATAGATCTCATCAAGAGACACAATGTTCAGATCATACTGGTGTCTAATGATTGAGGTCTGAGTATCCCATTCTTCAGGTAAAGCTCTAAGAAATTTGGTGTTTGAATCTTCAGTTTCATATACTTTGTCAACTAAGGATAAGCTGTTCAATAGTGTCAGGAATCTATCATATAGATCAGTCAGGCTCTCTTCAGGTCTTGCATCGAATTGTTCATATTCTTGAATCAATAGAGCCCTTCTGTTTTTCTTGACAGATGCAGATCCCTGGCACTGAGTTTCCAAAGTATCCCAGATTTCTTTTGAAGACTTGCATGCAATCACCCTGTTTGACATGACAGCATCAAGGCTATTATGCAAGATATTCTTTATCTTTGGTTCCCTGAGTACATGAGCTTTTTCTTCTGGAGTCCATTCAGCTTTAGCTTTGACCACATAATGTTCTGGTACTGTATCTGTTCGTTCTACGAACTTTGTTGGTATATATGGTCCATCACGAATCCTGTCCAAGTAGTCAGGATCCATAGCCTCCAGGTACATCAGCATCTTTACCCTCCATGTAGGATATTCTGATATCTTTAAGATGGGGATCTTCATGCTTTCATACTTGGTTGTCGACATCTTTAGATCGTATCTGATTCAGAATTAAATCAGTTTGCTCTGATACCAATTGTTGCCCAGTAAATAACAATTGTAGAAGGGGGTTGAATACAATTGTATAAGATTCTCGACTTTATATAACACAAATATGAAAGATCAATAACAATAACAATAACAGCTTTATTAACTCTGATATAAAACTGTTACAAACTCTCTCAAGAAATTCTGATGTTCTTAAGAGCTGCTAGCTTACAAAAACTCTCTCAAGAAATTCTGTTCTTAAGAGCTTCTATTCGATTATGTTCTCTCTCGAATTTATCTCTCTAATTCTCTCTCTCTTCATAAATCGAAACCAAAACTGTGTTTATATAGTGCACACAGCTTCTCTATCAATAACAAGATAAGTCCTAATCATAACAAAGATAGAAACATATCTTTAATCGATAGCTACATTCTACAAACCAGGAACAGATAGAATAAACTTCCATGTTTATCTAGACTCCAAATATAACTCGAAGTAGGAATCCTGATCAGCTTCAAGTTCTGATGATCAATCCTGATCATAGTCTGAGTAGGAATCCTGATGATCAATAAGATACTGACGCTTGATCAAATACTGATGACCATGCAATACTGATGACGTCAGCAATCCTGATCAGTTGAGTCTAGCTTCTGACGATCATTGAATTCTGATCTAACATGGACCGTTCCTCGGATTCCTACTGAAGCCCCTGTGAACCCGTAGAGCTGGTTTCCACTCGAGACTAACTCTCTGTCTAAGAATCCAAGCCTTTTGTAAGTGTCGTAGGTCAAGATATTTACAGCGCTCCCATTGTCCACCAGCACCCGATATACATTAGTAGACCCGATTTTTATCCTTACAATAAGAGAATCAGCATGAGGATGGTGTACCCACTTGGCATCTTCTTCACTAAACATGATTTCATCCCTCTCTTTCGTGAACAGATAAGGAGGCCTTTGTTCAAGACGATGAACGTTGGTTAGAGGACGATCATTTGCCTCTCGAGCATATCTCTCCATGGCTTTCTTACTATCTCCCTCCACGTGAGGTCCTCCAATAATAACATGAATGCTACCGGCCCTAGCAGTCCTCTCTGTATCACCATCATTTGCTATCGGGGGTGGAGGGGGCACCTGGTGGTACTCATCCTTATGTTTCCGTACTTCCTTCACGACCCATTCCGTTAGTTTTCCCTGTCGAATCAAAGCCTCAATCTCATCCTTCAATTTTTGGCAATCGGCCGTGTGATGTCCTGTGGATTCATGGTAAGCACAGTATTTAGAGGTGTCCCTTTTGTTATATTCTGTCAGAGGAGTGGATTTCTTGAACACCCATTTCCCAGCATAAGTGGCGTATATATGATCGATGGAGGCGACCAAGGGGGTATGATTCTGCCATTTGCTTGTGTAAGGCCTTCCAGTCTCTTTATTGGCAGTTTCCCTAGTCCTGTTAAACTTCTTTGGCTTGGGGCTCCTTTTAAAAGTCTTTCTCCTTTCTTCAGGATTAGAAGATCTTCCTCTCTTCTCCATTCTTCGGCCACTACTTCTTATATCCCTCATGGATTTCTGTACCCGCTTGTGAGGTTCCGCCTGTTCATAAAATTCAGCCAAAGTTTCTGGCTCCCTAGACTGTAGGGTCTTCCAGAATTTAGAGCCCTCTCTTAATCCAGCAATTAGAAAATTCTTCTGGGCTTCTTCTGTTGCCCCTCGAACTCTGGGAACTTCAGCATTAAATCACATGAAATAATCTTGCAGGGACTCTACTTCCACCTGCTTAATATTGGCAAGGGTAGCCACCGGGGGGGCATAATGAAGGGTGGATTGAAATTGTCTCAAGAATAGATCTCCCAACTGCCTCCATGTGCTAATGCTAGCTGGTCCTAACTTAGTAAACCACTGTTGGGCACTTCCCCTTAACGAGGCAGCAAATAGTCGACAACGAGTTAGATTAGGAACCTGGTAGACCTCCATCTCGGTATTGAAACGGGCCAGGTATTCAGCAGGATCAGAATCTCCATTGAAGGCAAGCACAAGGTTGCTCCTAAATGACGGGGGCAGAGGAGACATCCTTATTGCAGGAGTAAAAGGAGATGGGGCCGTAGCAGGGGGTGGCGCCCTCTTCTCATTTTCCATCTGCACCAGCAGGCGCCTTAAGTCACCAACCCTCAAGTCTCCAATCCTTTCATCAGACCTTTCTTCATTTGAATGGTGAGAGGAAGTCATTTCCCTTCACTCCCTTCTATGAGTTCGAGGCGGAGTCATCTCTCTTCGTTCCCATAAATAATCCAAGGATTATCAATCCACCTCACGTTCCCATAAATAGTTCGGTCTTCAAACGTTTTCCTACAATCTCGCGGCATCTCCGCATTTCTTTCCATGATTGTAAGTTTGTCCCGTGTCAACCAAGAAACATTCATTCCCTAAATAGGAATTTCCATATTTTGGGCTTCACCCATGGTGCGAGCTGGCCAGGCTCGCACCGCACAAATCAACATATAAAAATTAGATGTTACCTTTCCATAATATAAGTAGTGCGAGCTCACCTGTGTTTAATCATTCTCATTTCTGTTAAGTAGTGCGAGCCCATTATTTCATAATGGCAAGAGCCCGAAAGATTATGGTGAGAGCCCAAAATATAAGGATGCGAACTCATCAAGGTGAGAGCTCATTCATAGACGAGCCCATCATTAATTAGCGGTGCGAGCTTATCCCATGTTAGCGGTGCGAGCCCAACACACTTGGAGGATTTTCAATTTAACACAACCCCTGGTGTGTACCAAAGCCCAGTTCACACCAGTCTGTCCATTTCTTAGGCCCAAATCACTTATGGACCTGTTTAGAGCCCATTATCGAAAATCCAGTATAACACATTTTATATGTTGTGCACAACAATGTCGTCATTGGAACTTCAAGAACTGTAAATCAAGTTCCTCTTAGGCCATGCATAGTGCAGAAGGCAGTCACATAATGGAGAAGTCCCGTTGCACCCAGCCTTACCTTATTTATTTATATTGTAATTATATAGGAGATTCCCAGGGATTGAACACGTGACTTAGCTGATACAAAGAGACACCCGAGCATCCCATAAAGCACAACCTTCCAAGTTCCACTCTTGTCCAAAATGTGAAGATGGTTTGACACCTAGTTTCTCTCTTATAAATTTGAAGATTAAGATAACTTATTTCTCATATACTGTAATGCAATGAGATATTGTTCTAGAAAGCTGAAACATGTGTATTTTCCTTATTGGCGCCTGAACCTCGTTAAATTAATACTCGATACTGAAAGGTTTTCCGGTAAGAAGAAATATTTAGAGATATGTTAAGAGGGTTCCGAATGTATTTTGAACAAGCTTCGGAGTACTTTTTCTATTTGGTATACACCACTATATATGGGTTACAAAATACATTCTCCACCCCAAAACTAAACTACCCCATTAACTTCACCATTAATATAATAAATATATTGATATTTAACTCATATACAATTACATCTAAGCATTTATTTATATAATTAACACTAATAAATACATCATTTATGTATTTATTTATTCAATTTATTTTATGAATTATTTGGCATAAAGCCAAAAACCCAACATCTCCCACTTGGCTATTTGCCAAATAATTTTCGAAACTCCCACTTTTCATGAAGTGTATGATTTGAGTATCAATATAAGTCCAACCAATATCATGACTCCCACTATCAATAAAAATCCAACAAATATTATCACTCATTGAGATAAATATCACATTATCTATCTCACATTTTACAACACATTCATACTTCTTACTTCCCAACTTATACTCCACCAAAAATTAAATCGGTGTTCCAAAGTTGAATTCTAATTACCAATATCACCTTCGATACTTTTATCGCAATAAACAATAACTCCAGACACGTCTGCCTGATTCATCAATTTGTTACACAACATACTCTTTAAGTACTTGATCGTGATCCTTTTTACAGCCTCTCACTAGGCTAAAATAAAGTTGTTTCACAATCCACTTATAAAATTAACTAAAAAAGTCAAGTCAAGTCATTCTATTAAACAACATAAAATACATCGAACTTCTGACTACTTGCGCATAATACATTCAATGGTTCTTTTTCTATATTAATCGTTTTTCCCTTACCTATAGGGTTAGCACCGGACTGCAATTATGCATCCTAAAATGATTAATCAATTTTACTCAATAAAATAATTTAGAATACTTCTTAGAATTCAAATTCAACATTCTAGTATTCTTATCTCTTAGTTCGGATTTCCTTAACAAATATTAATTTCACCATGTAGTCAATCTCAAATTTTCTACTATGTTCTAACTTAGTTTCACTGACATACCATTAAAACATACAATATTTCCTTAAACTAACTCCCACTTTTGAAAGTGTAGACATATTTGTCTAATTCACTCTTGACAAAATATTTTCGCATTCCTTGGCTTGAACTTTTTCAACTAGGAAAATCTCAAAAAAAAGTAGACCCATTAGTCTTATATTTTCTTTTCAAAATTCACTTACAATCTGTGAATTTTCTATATTCAGGAAGAATACAAAACTCCCACATTTGTTTCTGTACTACAAACTCAATTGCATTTTTATGACCTCTATCCGTGAGCCAGTTTCTGGCAGTTCATTATAGATTCAATTTAATTTCTACACCCATGTTCATAAATAAATATGATATTCACTATTATATAAAATAGTCATTCTTCCAATTTGGTGAATTCCTCGGTCTCTTCTATTCAACCACATTTAATGACTCATTATCAATATTCAAATTTACTTCATCATTCTCGATCTTGGTCATAATCGAAAAATATTTCAGGCTCATACATGCCCAGCAAAACCATTTCATTATCCTTTTCGATTAAAATTTATTATTACAAAACCGCACTTCTAGACCATTTTTAGTCAAGACAAGGACTGAAATAATATTACGCCTTATTCCGCGAACAGATAACACATTTTTGAGAACCAGTACATTGTTTTCAAAATCCAATCTACATGTACCGAGTCCTACTACATCTAGGCCGATACCATTTTCCATAAAACATTATATTCAACTACACAAAAAAAAAAAACTTGGTGTTGCACTTGCTCTCTATTCCGAGCCCTTCTAGAAATTTTCTCTAGTTTAACGTCGTCTCTTTTAACGATAAATTCTGATTCTCACGAAATTAGTTTATTTTCCATGCTAAACGATCAACAAAATTATAAACAAAAAATAAATAAATTAAAACACACTGATCACCGAATATCACTGTTCACCGAATATAAAACTAACAAACGGAAGAAATCCAATATGCTCCAAAAAAATATTAGTCAATGTATTTGTTGGTCCTTGTGTATTGCAGAAGGGGGGGGGGGATGAATGCAATACTGATAAAATTCAATCTCAGTTTCAACAACCAAACCTAAGATTTAATGTTATCAATAATGAGTATGCATTCACAAACAGTATAATCGAGAAGACAGAATTCAAAAAATAAATGTTTTATTTATTTTGCAAAGTGTTGCTACAACCTCAAGAGAGAAATCTTGAGCTTCTGTTTTTCTTCAAGGCACTTCCTTGTCTTCGTTACTCTTCTAGAATGAATTGATAGTAGGTATAAGACTAATCCTATCACTATCAGTCACGGGTTTGTGAAGCTGCTGTCACTGTCAAGTGGCAGCTTCTTACAGATTGTCTTACCCATATGACTTTCCTAAATTGCTAACATGTCAGATATACATTACAAAGAAAGCAACCTAGATTCATTCTATTTCCAGCTTAAGCAATTCAGCAAATAAAGACTTGACCTTGCTCTTGAATTGATTCGCTTTTGTTTTGCAGTGCTTGAAGCTTCTGTCGTAGTCTTGCAGACTTGGTGCAGCTTAGGGATACTGCAACACGCCTGTTTCTTGAACATTGAAGCTGTCACGGGATTTGACTGAGAAAGATACCTAGAACAGGGATCTTTCTCGAGACAGTTACTTTGGCCATAAAGCTTGCTGTCACAGGAATGTGCTTTTGGTGACAGTAGGAGTTCCCCGCATAATGTGCTGTCGAGGTTCCCAAGCTTGCTGTCGAGGGCTAAAGTTGCTGTCGCGTAGTCTTCCGCCAATGTTGCTGTCAGAGTGAATATGCTGTCTTGACTTGCAACATTCTGTCTTCTTGTAATCTTACTGTCGAAGCTTTAGGACAGTAACCTTTATTCATGTTGTCATCTAATTATACATCCTTTGAGGCTTGAACACAGCAAGTGAACTTCTTTCAAATTATACAACTAAAATGACATTACATACTGATTACAAGAACATACTTTGGCTGTGACGGTATGTTCTACTTAATTAAAAATTAAGTACATTCAAAGTCAAGTTGTTTCTATGTTATCACCCATAAATCCCAACAGTATTCAACTGTCAGTAAACATACAATACAAGAAACACTGAACCCAACTATTCAAAAACAATATTTAATTATTCTAAATACAGGACAAGAGCACATAATGCAGTCAAAAATAAAGATGTCCTTAAAATCATAGGCTCACAACTCACAAGGCATATATACAAATTTCAGCCTCCACAAAAAATAGACCAACGGACAACAATATATAAATTATTTTAGAAATAGGTTATGCACCCTACACAAACAGTAGTAAACCATCAAAAATTTAGCAACTGCCAACAATTAATAATATAATAAAATTATATTGCCTTATAAAATCTAGCAAAAACCAACAATTAGCAATATAAAGTAAAGGTCTAATAAACTCAAACCAATGCCTAAACACAGAAATAAAAACCAACATATAGAAAGAGATGTTAATTAGATGAAATGAATAGAAACAAACTACACATTACAACATGAATGGAGATAAGAGGAAGATGAAAGGTTTTCCGGTAAGAAGAAATATTTAGAGATATGTTAAGAGGGTTCTGAATGTATTTTGAACAAGCTTCATAGTGCTTTTTCTATTTGATATACACCACTATATATGGGCTACAAAATACATTCTCCGCCCCAAAATTAACTGCCACATTAACTTCAACATTAATATAATAAATATATTGATATGTAACTCATATACAATTACATCTAAGCATTTATTTATATAATTAACACTAATAAATACATCATTTATGTATTTATTTATTCAATTTATTTTATGGATTATTTGGCATAAAGCCAAAAACCCAACATATCACGATAAATTAATATTTTCAATGCAGATTTTTGGTCCAACATAATAACGATGGTATAAATTTAACCTCGATTAATTAATAACCTCTATAAATTAATAGAATTTGCCGGTCCCAATAATATTAATTTATAGAGGTTTTACTGTATCTTTGTGATTTGAGCATGTAAACTTGAGGTAGTGTTCACTTTCTTTGATATCCGGGCTACCATATCTCCGATGGTACCATTTTCGGACTGCTTTTGGCCTTTTGTCACTTATAGCAATTGCAATGTCATTCGGCAAAAGGTCTCGACGCACAAAAGCATGGAAAATTGTTGTCACGAGCAGGTCTGTCACTGTGATAGAAACATAATGTAATTTTATATAATTATTAATAAAAAAAAATTAATTGCCTTTTTCATTACACTATTTTAATTTCTAACTAAAACAACTCATCTTCTAAAAAATAATAGATATAGATTTTATATTTTTTAACTTAAACAACTTATCTTCTAAATATTTTATATTATAATTACTAATAACTATCTAATTACATTTTTCAGTTAAAATATATTACATGTTTTATATTTTCTAAATAAAACAATTTACATTACCTATTTTATATTTTCTAACTTTAACAACTCATCTTCTAAATATTTTATATTATAATTACTAATAACTATCTAATTACCTTTTTCAGCTAGACATATTACCTGTTTTATAAATTTTAACTAAAACAACTTATCTTCTAAAAATAACATGAGCAACATGGTGATATTATTATATATTTATAAGCAATTGTCTTTTTCAGCTAAAATACATTATTTATTTTATATTTCCTAACTAAAATAACTCATCTTCTAAATATAACACGAACTACATATACATAGAACGGTAATATATTATATATAATTAATAATAAATAATCAGTTACCTATTTCAGCTAAAACACTTTATTTGTTTTATATTTTCTAACTACTGACCTTCTAAATATAATACGGGCAACATATATATATTAAAAGATAATATAATTTTATATAATTATTAATAATTAATTAATTACTTTTTTCAACACATTACCTATTTTATATTTTTGAACGAAAACAACTCATCTTCTAAAAATAATACGGGTAACCTCTATATAAAACGGTAATATTATTATATTAAACTTATAAATTTTATTTTTTGTTATAATTTTTTCTATAACTTTCAATTCATATAAAATAATTAATAAAAAATAAACTTAATATTATAATTATTAATAACTACCTAAACTATTAAGCACATCTCTATTATATTATTATACAAAAAACTCTTAAAATACAAACTAATCACATACAAACACATACGTCAATTCAACCTTGAATTCAACAACCACATATCACTAGAACTATTCAAATTTTAAAATCATATTGATGAAAAGTAAATATAAATATAAAAAATGAAATATTAAACTATAAAAAAGATAATAAATTTAAATTTCAACTGTGCATCGCACGGGTTTTAAGCTAGTAGATCTTTTATTTAAGCTAGTAGATCATTTAAATATACTAGCTTAAAACTCGTGCGATGCACAGATTGTTTTTAATAATTGTTAATTTTATTCTTCATATTTTATATTTTATTAATTGCATTTATTAAAAAAATAAGTAGGCGTGTTTAACTTTTTAAAATAATTAAAAGTATTAAAATATATTTTAAAATAAATAAGTAATGGTTTGCCCGTGATATTTTAGAAAATGAGGGGTTTTAGTAAGGAAAAATAGAAACTAAAATGTTTATGTTGAATTTTAAAATATAAAAGCAACGGTTTTCCCGTTATATTTTTGGAAAAAAGGGTTTTAATAAGAAAAATAGAATAATTAAAAGTATTAAAATAGGTTTTAAAATATTAAGTAAGAGTTTGCCCGTAATATATTTAAAAAAGGAGGGATTTTAATAAGGAAAATAGAAAAAATAACATATTTTAGCTGAAAAAGGTAATTGTCCGTGTTTTTTTAGAAAAACTTATAATAATGTTAGAAAAGGGTAACTGATTATAATAATGTTTATAACAATTAAATAAGGCACATACTGTACCAAAAAATAAGTACCAAAACTTTTAATGTATCGTTTTTAATATTAAACTAGCTTAAAACCCGTGCGATGCACAGATTGTTTATAAATAATTATTATTTTTATTATTTAAGTTTTAATATTTTATTAATTTGCATTTGCTAAAAAAATAAGTAGGCGTGTTAAACTTTTTTAAATAATTAAAAGTATTAAAATAAATTAATAACTGTTTATCCGTGATATTTTTGGAAAATTAGGGATCTTAGTAAGGAAAAATAGAAAAAGTAACATGTTTTATCTGAAAAGGTAAGTGCCCGTAATTAAAAATATTTAAATAGGTTTCAAAATAAATAAGTAGGAATTTGCCCGAGATATTTTTGGAAAATGGGGATTTTTAGTAAGGAAAAATAGAAAGAGTAACATGTTTTAGTTGAAAATGATAATTGCCGGTGATTTTTTTTAGAAACCCATGTTTCAGCCGAAAAAGTGCTCATAATTAAAAGTATTAAAATAGATTTTAATACTTTTATTTATTAAAATAAAAAAATAGTTTTTAAAAATAAATAAGTAAGGGTTTGCCCGTGATATTTTTGGAAAATGAGGGATTTTAGTAAGGAAAAATAGAAAGAGTAACATATTTTTGTTAAAAAGGATAACCGCCCGTGTTTTTTTTTAGAAAAAGAGAAGATTTTGTTAGAAAAAAAATAAAAAAAGGTAAAGTATTTTAGCTGAAAAGGTAATTGGTTATAAATAATGTTATTATTTAGTGATAGATTTTTAAAAATAAGTAAGGGCAATTAAATAAAATGACTAAGTACCGACCGTCCGTCCATCCGACTACAAAACTTTTAATGTTTCGTCTTTAATAATATAGCTTAAAACTCGTGCGATGCACGAATTGTTTTTAATAATTGTTAATTTTATTATTTATATTTTATATTTTATTAATTGCATTTGTTAAAAAAAATAAGTAGGCGTGTTAAATATTTTTAAATAATTAAAAGTATTAAAATAGATTTTAAAATAAATAAGTAACGGTTTGCCCATGATATTTTGGAAAAAGAGGGGTTTTAGTAAGAAAAATAGAAAGTAACATGTTTTCGTTGAATTTTAAAATATAAAAGTCACGATTGGCCCGTGATATTTTTGAAAAAAAGAGGGGTTTTAGTAAGAAACATACAAAATGTGACATGTTTTAGTTGAAAAAGATAATTGTCAATTAAAATTATTAAAATAAATTTTAAAGTAAATAAGCAAGGGTTTGCCCGTGATATAATTGGAAAAGTATAGATTTTAGTAATGAAAATAGAAAATATAACATGTTTTAGCCGAAAAAGGTAATTGACTGTGATTTTTCTAGAAAAAGAGGGAAAATGTAATTGCCAATTAAAAATATTAAAATATGTTTTAAAATAAATAAGTAAGGGTTTGCTCGTGATATATTTTAGTAAAGTAAATAGAAAAAGTAACATGTTTTAGCTGAAAAGGAAATTGCTCGTGATTTTTTAAGAAAAAAATGGTAATGCATTTTAACTGAAAGGGTAAATGATTATAATAATTTTTATAATAATTAAATAAACAATTAAATAAGGCAAGTACCGTACCAAAAAAACAGGTACCAAAACTTTCAATGTTTCGTCTTTAATAATATAGTATAGATAGATAGATAGATTTATAATATTAGTATTTTATGCTACTAAATGGAATAGTCCGTGATATTTTTGAGGTTTTAGTTAAGAGAAATATTAGTTATGAAATATAAAAATGAATATACGTTTTGGAAAAAAAAAAACTAATCGGTTAGTCATTAATAATTATAATATTATTATTTTATTTTATTAAATAGATCTGTTCGTGATATTTTTGGAAAATGAGAGGTTTTAGTTAGGAAAAATAGAAAAGTATAAATTTTAATTAGAAAATATAAAAAAGAATATAGAATTTGGCTAAAAAAGGTAAAGAGTTAGTTATTAGCAATTATAACTTTATTATGTTATTTTAGTAAATAAAATTGTTTGCAATATTTTTGGAAAATGAGATGTTCTAGTTAGGAAAAATAGAAAAGATATTATATATAATAATTTTAATATTTTATCTAACGGTTCCCATCGATTTGATCAAAAATATCTAACGGCTATGAATTGAGTGACCAGACTACAAAAACTTTCATGACCAGACTACAAAACTTTTAATGTTTCGTCTTTAATAATATAGTATAGATTTAAAAATAGATTAGTAAAAATAAGGGTAAATACGTAAAATAATGAAGGACCAAAAAACAGGTACTGTACCGACCAAACTTTTAATGTTTCGTCTTTAATAGTATAGTATTGATATATCTATACTATTATATTAAAGACGGAATATTAAAATTTTGTAGTCTGACCATAAAAGTTTTTGTAGTCTGGTCACTCTATTAGATATTTTTGATCAAATCGATCACAACCATTAGATAAAATATTAAAAAAATATATATATAGAATATCTTTTCTATTTTACTAACTAAAACATCTCATTTTTCAAAACTATCGCAAGCAGTTTCATTTAATAAAATAACATAATAAAGTTATAATTGTTAGTAACTAACCCATTACCTTTTTTAGCCAAAGCGTATATTTTTTTTTTATATTTTCTAGCTAAAATTTCTACTTTTCTATTTTTCTTAACTAAACCTCTCACTTTCCAAAAATAAACCTCTCATTTTCCAAAAATATCATTGACAGTTCTATTTAATAAAATAAAATAATAATATTATAATTACTAATGACTAACCGATTAATTGTTTTTCCCAAAACGAATATTATTTTCTATATTTTCTAACTAAAATTTCTTCTAACTAAAACCTCAAAAATTTCGGGGGCAATTTCATTTAGTAACATAAAATACTAATAATTAACCAATTACTTTTATTAGCCCAAGCTTATATTCTTTTTTATAACTAAAATTTCTACTTTTTTATTTTTCCTAACTAAAACATCTTATTTTCTAAAAATATCACGGGCAGTTCTATTTAATGGAATAAAATAATAATATTATAATTACTAATAACTAACCGATACGTTTTTTTTTTTGCCAAAGTGTATATTTTTTTATATTTTCTAACTAATATGTCTCATAACTAAACCTCAAAAAATATACACGGGCTATTCTATTTAGTAGCATAAAATACTAATATTATAAATATTAATAATTAACCGATTACCTTTATTAGCCAAATCGTATATATTTTTTTTTAATATTTTCTAACTAAAATTTCTCATTTTCTAAAATTATCACATACAACATATATATAATTACCAGTTAGCTTAAATGCAACACTAAAGGTTGAAAATTAGACAAGAGCAGTCCTATAAATTATTAAATCATGTCGAGTCAAATAAATATTCATTATAATTTTTTTAACAATTTAATATAGAAAATGAATGCATAATTAATCATCAAAATATAAAAGCAAATAAGACAACATATTAAAATTATTATTTATAATATTAATTTTAAAAATATAAGTAAAGATTAAATTTCATCAATTATATTAAAGACAAAACATTGAAAAATTTTGTAGTCTGGTCCTCCAAAAGTTTGGTCACTCAATTCATAGCCATTAGATATTTCTAATCAAATCGATGAAAATCGTTAGATAAAATATTAAAATTATTATATATAATATCTTTTCTATTTTTCTTAACTAAAATATCTCATTTTCCAAAAATATCGCTCGCAGTTTCATTTAATAAAATAACATAATAAAGTTATAATTGCTAATAACTAACTCATTACCTTTTTTTATCCAAACTGTATATTCTTTTTTATATTTTCTAACCTTTCATTTTTCAAAAATATCACGGATACTTCTATTTAATAAAATAAATAATAATATTGTAATTACTAATGACTAACCGACTAATTTTGTTTTCTAATTAAAACGTATATTTTTTTCTATATTTTCTAATTACTCTGTCTCAGATTGTGAATGGCGCTAGCACAATTCTCTTTC
Source organism: Heracleum sosnowskyi (assembly GCA_030848705.1). NCBI lineage: Eukaryota > Viridiplantae > Streptophyta > Magnoliopsida > Apiales > Apiaceae > Heracleum > Heracleum sosnowskyi. The sequence continues at coordinate 21,997,485 of CM061237.1, forward strand.
AATGGCAGCAAGCCCAGATAAAGAACCAAAAGTCTTCCGGAAATAATAGTCGTGAAAGTGGTTGTCTGGCAGAAACCTTCTGTAGGATGGAAAACCTGCAATGTGGATAAAAAATATTATTTAAAATATAATTATTATTCATTTATATTTACATAAGGCCTATAAAAACTTAGAAAAAAATATTCGTTAATACATTTAGCAGATTATTCATTAAGTCCATTATCACAGGTCGAAAAAATTATTGATTTGACAAGTTATTCATTTATCGAGATTCTACCGTACTACTTTGTATTAATGGGTCCGGCCCAACACATCAAAATAATCTACCCATTAAAGTAATGCGTAATATTATTCGGTCAAATCTCTTGGCAAAAAAAAAAAAAATATTATTCGGTCAAATTAACTACTTTATATTAATATCAAAAAAAATTAATAAACATTTGGGTGCATTTCCTTCAATGTTATCATGATCTAAACAAGATTTGCTAAACTTTTAACACACAACTTTAAAAATATGTTGTCTTGTAGAGTTGCTGGGAAAATATGTATATTTATGAACTTGATGATAAAAATGGAGAATACTAAGCTCATATGTTGTCTGTTGATGACTTGATGTCCACCGAGATGTTGTCAATCTTGAGATTGATACATGGGTGGGATACCTTAAAAATTGATTGTTGTAACATATTTCATCGTGTTAATTAAAATATATGATTGTTGCAGCATATCTTATCACGTTTATTATCCACGTTTATTATCCGTAATAAAAAGTAATGTCTACCTTTCTTTTTTAATATAAACTTAGGGCAAAAGTTTTAGAATTCCCATCTTACTACTGCAGAGGTCGTAACAACCAACCATATGCTAGGAATTCAGCTATATTTATAGAACTGTACACTACATACATTCATATTTATAACTGTGTGGACTGCTATCTTGATGTAGTAACATTGCTTAACATAATAATTCAGCCAAATGCTCAAATGAGAAAATCCAACCTTGTTTTATTCAATAGCCTGATCTGTAGGTTCCGAACTACAGTTTAGTAGAAGTACATATTTAAAAGGTAGCTTTTGCTAAAATACCTTAACATAACACTTATTTATTGAAGATTTCTACCATTCTATTTTTCACATTCTATATGCTGTGCAGAACAATGTCATTGGAACTTCAAGAACTGTAAAACAAGTTCCTCTTAGGCCATGCACAGTGCAGAAGGTAATCACAAAAGGGAGGAGTCCCGTTGCACCCAGCCTTACCTTATTTATATATATAGTAAGTTACTAGATTTCCAGGGATTGAACACATGACATAGCTGATATAAACCACAAACTTCTAAGTTCCTCTCTTGTCCAAAATGTGAAGATGGTTCGACACGGAGTTTCTCTCTTGTAAATGTGAAGATTTCGACAACTTATTTTCTCATATACTGGAATGCAAGGAGATATTGTTCTAGAAAGCTGAAACATGTGTATTTTCTTCATTGGCACCTGGACCTGAAGATTTTACACATGCCTCAATATCTTGGCCATTTGAGTCTGTGAACTTGAGGTAATTTTCGCTTTCTTTGGTATCAGTGCTACCATGTCTCCGATGGTACCATTTTCGGACTGTTATTGGCCTTTTGTCACTTATAGCAATTGCAATGTCATTCGGGAAAAGGTCTCGACGCACAAAAGCATGGAAAATTGTTGTCACGAGCAGGGCTGTCACTGTGATTGTTGCAACGACACAAAGTACGATAGACAGTGACTTAGTTATAACGTTTGAGACTTCAAGTGAGTACCTAAGGGTTGCAATGGCAGCACCAGTCATTGGGAAAGTGTAGGCCCACCAAGCCAATGAAAACCTATAAATGACAATGGAAATAAAGCTCAAAACCTCAGACATTTAAATTTTATAGCAGTCTTCAGTAACAGATCCAGAATCCATATTGTGGAAAATACCTGAATCCTCGGAAGAAATTAACTCGAACAGCCTGCAGAATAAAACAAGAGGGAGGAGGGACTATTAGCCAGCAAATAATTAACTGAACAAGTGAAACGGAACTGCAACCAACTTGATGAGTTTCCACATTTATTTTAGAACCATTCTAGGATTAGTATCACAACATTTTGTGCAAACGACACCAGAAATGAATTGATAAAATTACTAAACTGATATTCATTCATCCCAGACTTGAAAATATAAGAAAAGTTTAGAAGCAACAATATTTGTTACTGAGAACCGGAATAAAAAATGTAGGTACATGAAAAAGGATTTGTGGGTTAATTATGCAAAAGAACTAACCAGTGAGAAATAAAGGAACAGAGCGATGAAGTAAGCAATCCTTGACCCAAAATCGAATGATCCTTGTATTCTTGCCCATGCCATTGAAGCAACGCTAGGTGCAGCAACAAAAAGAAAGAACACGGGATGGAGTTCCTTTGGGAGCGTTTCATTTGTTGGAAGCCTCTGGTAAAGTGTAACAAACAGGACTGTGTAGTGAGCCAGTCCAATAGCAAAAAAGAAAATCGGTCCTTCTTTTAGGCCCAGTGTTGCACCCAGTAGTGCCCCCACAAAATTCCCAACAACAGAAAGATGGTTTGATGGATTTGCCACCTTTGAAAGTCTTCTCTGTCCTCCTGACATCCACTGTCCGTATATCTTCAGCTCAAGGATTAAGATAGGTGTCATAAGGACATACCATAAAGCTGGATGCAGGTCTTTTGTTAAAGAAGGTGGAACTCCTAGAGCTAAGAACAATAAGGCTATCCACGGAGCGAAGAAGAAGTTGACACGTATTGGATGATAATACTCACGACGAACAGCCTCAAAGTAGAATACAATCTTCAGAATATAGATGAAAGCGACTATGGAAAAAAGAACAATGGATAAGCACCATAGAGCAATGTTTACTTTCGTGCTTATATGGAGAAATCCCATTGTAGTACTTGTGGCTAAATTTTTCCACATTATGGCTTGGCTGCTGAGACCAAGGCATAAACCAAATGAAGAGATAGGGTAACGAAGAAGAAATGGCCACAGTTTATCCTCTGGAAGCAATATTTCTTCTGAAGACTGTAAGTTTGATGACAGTACAAACAATATGAACAACATATTAGTACATAAACTAAAACTGAGAAGTACATATATCTATTGTGTAAGTGACGCTTGAATGGACACAAATTAGTAAAGTTAACATTCTTACGAAAGAAACTTTAGTTTTTGATCCGTGTATAAAGGTTTTTTGGTTTGACAAGTAGAAACCAAATCTCGACATGCAAATTGTCACAAATACAATGAGAACACGGATATATTTTAAAAACAGTCATCAGATTACATACCTTAAGAGTATCCAACTCCGGTCCTTCCAAGGCATCAAAGTATCGGTGCACAGGTACATTCTCCATTTCAGTAGTCTGTGGAAGGTCTGTTTCTGTCTCATTTACCCTTCCACGCAAATGTGATATTTGCCTTTCAAATTTTCCAGAAAATGTTTTAAAAGAATTGTATCTTTTATCTGCTAGAGTCTTGCCCATGGGGTTTTTAAGGGGGCGGTCAGGAGATTTTCCAATTGCAACTGCATCACTTAATACAGAACCTTTCGGTATTGTCTGGGAATGAAATATTGGTTGTTTGAGTTTTGGAATATTGGTAGAAAGTGGAGAATGTGACACACCGCTGCTGGAAATCAATTCACAATCATCTCTGAAGAGAACCCGTTTCTTCCTCTCCAAGTGGTCTTCTATAGGAGAAGGTGGCATGCTGATAGAAACAGATGGTGTCTGCTGGTGGGACTGAAAATTACAGTTCTGAATCTCGACTGCATCTATATTGGTTTCCTAGTGCATTAAACAGAAAAAATTTAATCCAAAATACAACGGTTCTTTAGTGGTGAAAGTTGATAATAACTGGATTTACATTATCCACATAGTTGCCACAGCCAATATAAAACATAGAAGAGTAATGATATAACAGCTACAACTTCATTAGTGGTGAGCCACATATTGATTGAATGACAAATTGACTTGCAACGAGTGAGGGGCGAGACTTTATGATTTTCCTTCACTTTCCTAATTAATCTAAAATGCATGTGAAATACAGTTTTGGTTAAGAATATTAACAGAAATCTTGATGGAATGACATATTGACTTACATCAAGTGAGGGAAAGACTGTATGAGTGTCCAATTCAGTGTCTTTGTTCGCACTATCAAAGCATTCCAATTCATGAGTAGACACATATTCGATGAGTGGTGGAAGCGGATCAGGGGATTCCTTCTTTTCCAAATTCAGGTTCCCGTTCTCTTCCATGGTGAAGCTTATATTTCTGCAGGTCAACATGATCTCATACTGATCACTTGCAATAACTAATAAAAACATGTTGATACTCAGACTGAATGCAAATGACAATTGTTAAATTCTTTAAAATCGCAGAATGTGAGGGAATGATTGAACAAAGTACAAAATTTCTTAATTTGTTAACGCCACGACATAATTCAAGGTACCTTAGAAAGTAGATCAAAATGTCACTCTTCAATAAAAAAAAATTAGGCTAGCATCAGTTTATCCATCTGCTTATCACTTGGCAGAAAATCCGATACAAGCCTCAAGAGTACTTCGTTAGTCTCTTCTATCTCAGCTATCAAAGTTCTAAATTTCTCCAAAAAAACAATCAATCAGCAATTGGCTTGATCAATTATGGACTATCTACTTTTAGACCATCAACTTGCTTCATTTTTTTTAGTTTTTTCGGAGAAAATCAACTTTCTCCATTTTGAAAAATATTCAAACACAAAAAGTTCCCATCAAGAATGACAATTATCAGAAAAATTCCCTTTTACACACCACTTTTGACGAGTGATCTAATATTAAACACACACTTGTAAAAGACAAGCTAAACAAACAGAAGTAGGAGCATTACAAATAGTCAAGAATTATGCAAAAATTAGGAGCAATAAAATTAACAACCCAGAATACAAAATTACTGCTAAAACAATAAAATGTAAAGCCCAGATCGTACCTTAAAGCGTGAGAAAAACCCTGAAATAAATCTTGATCATACAGAAGTTAAACTCGAAACAGAGGGTTTAGACTGAAATTTATATGTGGGGATATGAAGGGGAGATGGAGTGTGAGATTTTTAATTTTTCTATGTATTCCCGCAATTTGTGGATGAAAGAAAGAATCAAAAGCTGGAGCCTGTATTTATATTGGAAATGTATGTGTTGTATATTTACACATGCATGTTCATAGGACATAATGCAGCTGCATTAGGTGAGAATGATTGATTTAATGTCCCTTTTCACGTAATTAAATATATATTTTTAAAATGCTGGATTTTTGCTGGTGAATTATAAATCATATACTCACTATGTCCCATTTTTATTAACCCATTTTTTATTTAATCAATTAAAGTAAACTAATATTTATCAAAAAATTGTTTTATTTTTCATAAAAATTAACATAAAATATTTGAATTCAACTTGGTAATAATCGAGCCGAGCTCGAGCTCGAGCTATTCGAATATTCTACCAATCCGAGCTTCAGATTACTCGGTTCGTATGGTTCGCGAGCCTAATCGAGCATCTATTATTTTTAATTTTTATATATTATAAATATATATTTATATAAATATTTAGTATTTAGTATTTAGATATAATTTTTATATATAATCGAATCGAACTCGAGCTATATAATTGAGTCGAACTCGAGTCGAACATCATATTCGAACTTTTATCAATATATGGTGAAGTCGATTCGAGCTTTCGAGCCGAACTCGAACATATCAAACTTTTTACTAACCGAGTTTCGAGCTTGAAATTGAAGGTTCGGTCGGGCTCGAGATCGAACTTTTTAGTCGAGCTCAAACTCGAGATTGGCAGTGTTTAACTCGGCTCGGCTCGATTACATCCCTGACCTATAATTATAACATAAAATAGTTGTTCCGTTGAGTGCAAATCTCTTCTATATATAATAGGAGAACACAAGGGTAATTTGAGCAAGAAAATTCCCTGTGAAATTACTGATATACCCTTTCATGTTACAAAATTACATGCATATGCCACTCACTTATTTAATTTGAAAAAAAGAAGTTAATTTTGTTTAAGTGGTGATTTGAACCACTAACCTCCTCTAAACAATTCATCCTTCCAACCATTGTGCTACATTGTCATTTGGTTTTTATTTTAAAATCCTTTTAGATAAACCCGATCTCTTATTTGTCCTATACTTTAAAGTGAAAATAATGGTGATTCACATTATTTTTAAAATATTGTATATTAGTTTTCATGGTACGTAAAACCAATTTCGAAAACAAATTGTCACTCTCTTATTTAATGAAAAAAATGAGTTAATTTACTTCTTGTGGTGAACTAAATCGCTAATCTCATTTAAATAATTCATCCTTCTAATCATTGTGTTACATAATTTTCTAATTTTGAATTAAAAATTCTTTTACATAAATCCAACATGTATCCTGTTTTTACTATTACTTTAACATTTGAGTAAAATGATGTTATGTTTAAAATATTTTATTTTAAAAAGAAATACGGTACGTGATTATGTATTATACCAATTTCAAAAATATTGATAATAATATCACGTGAATTTGTCTTACCATATTTTTAGTTAATATTAATATAAATTTATATAGTAATTTTATCAAAGAAAAATAGATTGATTAGTCAGAATCGAATTAATCAATAAATGTAACTATGTTTGAAAAAGTTATTTGGTCATGAGGTAAAATAATTGAAAGATGAGATTCTTAAAAATATTAGATAGTAATAAAAAAGTTCGTTAAATGAATATTATATAAATAAAAAAAGGATCATATATAATATATAATAGGACAAAATATAAAAATTAATCTATATGTACATCGATTATAATATCGGATAATATGCACTTAGAAATTTCGGTTGGAAATTAAAGATAATAAACTTTGAAAAAATTGGATAAAAATAGTCAAGTTAACAAGAATCAATACATTTTAGAAAATAGGATAACGCATGGCAGACACGTACACAAAATATTATTGTCGATCAACCACATTATACCTATGAGTAAGTTAAATTATTAATAATTTAAAAGATATTATTAATTTTTCACTTTTTGATTGAAAAACATATCAACCGCTTCTCAACATTATGTTGATAAATAGTCTGTTTCTTGAGGTGTCAAAATTATAACTAATATAAGATCAAAATATGTCATCCTTGTACAACTCATTTATATTGTAACTGTGTTTTCAGATATACCTTGGAAAAGAAAGAAATTAAAATATTAAACAACTTCATTCCAAAATTTAATTTGTGTCGATGAAAAACTCTAAGAAAAACAAAAAAGAAAAACACTCTTATTTTTAAATTTTATGTTCTCTTGCCCAGAGTTCGGAGTTATTATAAGATCAAATTACTAGATGTTTTGTACTGATGACGTAAATTCGAACATATTAAAAGAATCGGTCTATTTGTGTTAGTTTGTACAATAAGCTATAAAATATCTTATTTTAAATGCTTATATGAACAAGTAAGACAAATTATATGTAAATTAAAACAGGGACATTATAACTAAACATGTATACACGAAAAATATATAATTACACTCAAATATATATATTTTAAGTCGCAAAAGTAAACGAATTATGTCAATTGCTACTATTCCCTATAGAGGAGATGGGTATCAAATAAATATCAAGCACCGTGATGTGGAAAGTTCATAACATCGGAGTAATAGTACAATTAGTATTCATGAATTTTATACAGTTAGGACATACTACTGCACTGTTGAGAGACATGCTTTATTGCTTGGGGCAGACTATTTCTACATATGTGGTTGATGATTGGTGCTTTATAAAGCGCACCATGTTACTCTGGGTTGAAAAATATCGGTCTTTAATTATGTCAGATCTTTATAACAATATTATTGATAGCCTCAAGATTTATTATGTAATTGTTAGATGTTGGTCGACGTGTGATCTTACACTTGAGTTTCATTAGGGGATATAAGTACATGCAACAAAATTTTCAAGAAATTATTTCATTCAAATCGTTTAAAATTAAAAAGGGGAAATAAATTCTTTCGTCCTTAAACTATATGTTATTTTTGGTTTAGGTCCTTGAACTATACGAAAAAATATTAAGGTACCTACACTTTCAAATTTTCTGATTCTCGTCCTTCCGTCCAAATTTGACTAACGGACGTCAGTCGATGCTGATGTGGCAATTACATGAAAATCAAAAAATCTCGGAATGTAATGAAATTTTGGCATGTTAATATACGTATGATTACAAGAACATCGGTGGTGAAAGTTTTCGATTTCGAGTTCACTAACATATGGAAATCTGCATATTTTAGTAAAAAAAATCGTGTTCTTGAAATTAAAGTGCAGATTTCTATACGTTAGTGAACTCGAAATTGAAAATTTTCACCACCCGGGTTCTTGTAAGCAATAGTAAATTAACATATCAAAATTTCACTCCATTCCAAGAATTTTCGATTTTCACGTAATTGCCAGATCAGCGTTTTTGGACGGAAGGACAAGAATTCTAGAAAATGAATTCAAACCGTTTAAAATTAAAAATGATATGTATTTTGGTACAATGCTAGAAAATGACCCGTGCCTCGCACGGGCTATTATGCTAGTTCTTTATAAATTGGAATACTTGAGTTGTCGAACAAAACTGAGAAAATTATAGGCAGAGTTGCGATAAAATCGTAGCCATTTTAATACCTCCAAGTTTTAAAAACCTGGCATATTAGCATTCCTGTAACTTCTGATATACGTTGACTCCTAATAATAAAAAAATTAATTCATCATTATTATGTACCTAATCATTTTTAAGTCACGGCGTTAGTCATACTTAGCAGAATATTTTATCAAACTAATTAAAATAATTTGTTTCTATAGTAGTTATCCTCTGCTACTCAGAATGTTTTAACTTGCTAGTTCTGGACGTCATTTTCAACATTCATGACGACTTAAAAATATTAAAATCAAAAAGGTCAAAGCCTACGAATGGCACACAAAATAAAATAAGTTGTATAAATTCAATATTGCCACTTGTTAATTAATGGTCGAAAATGAACACGTGGGTGTATTTCTAGAAATAATTAAGTAAATAAATTAATTGATGTTACCTGAATATATAAGATCTATATTTTTACACGGCTAAAATTTGTTTGCAAGACTCGTTTGAGTGAAAAAATATAGAAGTATTAAATATTATGAAGCGGACAGCTGAAGTGACAACTATACAAAGATTGAAATATGTAACGTGCAACAATAATAATAGTCTTAGGGGTCATTTGGCAAATCTGAACAATTTATATATGAATGATTAATAAATCTGAATGATCTGAATGAATCAAAAATCTGAATGATCTAAATGAATAATATTATTTGATAAATAAAATTTTAAATTATCTGAATAACATTTGTTTTCCAATTTATACTACGAAAGATATAATAACTACTATATAATATTGATTTTAGAATAAATATTATGAGATTATTATATCTTTGATAGTTCTTATAAAATGTAAAGCAAATAGAGTACGCTTCACAATATTTTTTTATTTCATTGTTAGTATCAAATATGTTTGAAAATCAACAATTTTGAGTAAAATATTATGATATAATTTAAAATGTATTTTAAAATATGAGTTGAAGTATCACGATTAGATTTAAATTTAATAAGCCTTATTTGAATATTTAATATTTAATAGGCTATATTTTTTAAATCAAGATTCAACAGTTTTTAATATTTAAGAAATTTATTGTAAACCAATTATACAATAATAATATGTATAAAAAGGACACATAGATGTGAGATCTAAGCATGCACATTAGGATATGAATGATTCAGGCAAAAATTCTACAATGAATGATTCAGGTAAATCTGAAATGTTCAAGGATGAAAATGTCATGGACAAATGATCAGAATGTAAGAAGCGCTCAGATATAATCATGTTCAGCTCCATTCAGTTATAAACAAATGAGCCCTTAGTTTAAAATTCTGAACTGATTCAATTTTAGCTGTTTTGGTTAAAAACTTCACATCTTACTGACTAGGGTGTACACGGGTCGGGTTGGTCGGGTTAGAGGTATTTTGACGACCCAACCCATTTAAATCGGTTTGAAAATTTTCAACCCAACCCGTAAAATATGAATTCGTAACCCAACCCTACTTATTATACTTCGGTTTGGGTCGGTTTGGACCGGGTTGGACGGGTTAATAAATATAAAACATAAAAAAAACTTAATTCTAAAGTAAGCACGGAAAATGGAAGTCCAAACCAAATTCAACATAGTCCAGTGGTCCACCATGACCAAATATTACAAATTATCCACCTGAAGCTTAAACAATCTTAACCTCATGCAGGGCTTAAATAACAAAGTTTTAAGACACCAAAATAAATTGGTCATTAAACAACAAATTACATAGTCTTGAAGTCTAAACAGACTCATAAACAGTGGAATCACACTTCGTCACTCGTCAATGATATGGATGTTCTTGGTCATCATCTTACTCTTCTCAGTTTCATGGTCATTGATATTGTGTGCATTCTCTACAAATACATAAATAAAATGTTAGGCCGAATACACAATATATAATCAATATAAGTATGATAATAACAATTGAGAACACTGTTTATGAATCAACAACTGAATTATATAAATAATTCTTCTCTCAGTGATGTTAAAGAATCACAGAGAGCTGCTAGGTTACAAGAATAATATATTCAGTATTCGCATCCCTTTTAGGGTTAACCTATCTGTGTTTATATAATACACAGTTACATAATCAATCTCTAATTGATATTCCTATAAATTAGCTATACAAATCATATCAAATTAGAATTGCTTCTGTCTTCTGTTCCGTTTCCTTAAATGTCTCAATATATCTTGCTTCTTTCCATCTTCAAGATATATTGCTTCTAGAATCTTCATATTAGCACCGACAGTTAATGAACTCTTCACCCCGTCAGACTTTATCAAACTCTGACTGGCTTCTAGTAAACTCTGATGAGTACCTGGTACTTAAACACTGATGAACAAACGTCAGCAATTATATCTAACAATCTCCCCCAACTTGTGCATAATGAAGATGTACAAGTTAAATAGATAATTGATGATGTCAAAACATATAACAAATGCAGTGTTTAAATATAACAGAGTTTAACTTTAACTTAGAACAGAAAACTTTAAAAACTTACAGTCAGACTTTACTTAATCTCTTCAATATCAGGCACTGTCCTGAGATAATCGATGAGAAGTCTTCTTTCAGCCTTTTCTAGCTCTTCTACCATGATCTCTTTCAATTCCTTGAGCTCTGGATCACCTTCTCCAGTTTGGTAGATAGCAGCTCTCAGAGAATAAATGTTGTTCTTTCTCATTTCATTCCCTAGCCGGATATAAAATGATTTGTCTGATTCCAGATTGAATTCCAAGACTTTAATACCCAGTGCGGTCTTAAACTTAGCACTATTTCTCTTCATCTCAACAATCTTTCCATAAGCATCTCTGTACTTAGGAATATATGCACTAGAAACACCTCCTCCAAGCATAGATTTTGTCTTCAGCATCCTTTCTCTTAGAACTAAAGCAACATTGTGAGTACTTTTATTTTTGACTTTGAGAAGGTATAAAACATACTCAAGCTCTTCCCATAGCTTCAATTGAACATCGGCTTCTCCTACTCTGTATACTCTTCCATCAGACATAAAATATAACAGAACCTCTTTCTTCAATCCTTTATGATAGACCATCTGAACAGATTCTAGTTTATCAAGGCTCTCTTGAGATACCCCAATACCAGCTTCTGCCAGTGATGTTTGATCTAAAGATCTGTTATTTATTCTCTTTTCCCTGTGTGAACCTAAACCAGACTTGTCATAAGATTCTTTTCCAAGTACTGTCCTGGTTTGAGAAAAATCAACAGCTTCTAACGTCACAATTTCAGAAAGTACAGGTCTTAAGAAACCTTGAAGTTGTGGAGCTAGCTGAGTTTGTACAACTTGAGCCTTGTCAGAGGTTGTCACAACTTTAGTAGAAATATCAACATGAGCAACGTCAGAGGTTGATTTGTTTATCCTTGATTCAACTTGAGCAACGTCAGAGGTTGAATAATTCTTCTTTGGTAACTATCCTTCTTCTTCCAGTATACCCTTTCCTTTATCAGTATTTGCAATCACAGGTCTCCTTGTGTATTGTATACTCTGTTGAGTATTTTCTTTGATAGAAATTCCAATTTCTTTCTTTCTAGGAGCCTTTACTGATTTCTTCTTATAAGTACCAGAAGCAACTTTCTTTTTATGTTCTTCAGACAACATCTTCATTTCTGCTTCCAAATCCTCAACTGTCACTTCACCATCATGCTCATCTAAAAACAGCTTGGCTGCAATCTCTTCATCAGTTATTGGATTAGCTGAAATCACTAGACTCTTAAGTCTTGAAGAAGATTGAGCATGAGTACCAGAACCAGTAGCACCAGAGTTTATCATATCAGAGTTTGTCTGTCTAGCAGAGTTTGACCTAAGTCGCCCTTGCTCTTGAGAAGACTTTGACCTTTTCTCTGTTTCCCTGCTTCCACCATCATTTGAATCATCCCTCAGTCTCAAAGTTGGAGTCCTTCTGCATTTGTCTTTAGGTATCTTCTCCCCCTTTTTGACATCATCAGGAATAAAAACTGATGTCAGCAACTCTAGTGATGCAGCAATAGAATCAATTTTTCCAGACATCAAAGTCTGATTCTCTTCAACCTTCAGTAACCTGGAGCTAAAATCCTTTTGTTCTTGACACAGGGAAAGATATAAAGATTTATCCTTTTTCAATGTAACTTCCCTGGCAACTATGTCATTTCTCAGTTCATCAATAACCTTATCAGTAGTATCAAAGCAATTATGCAATGATTTGACTTGGACAATTGTGGCTTTGAGATGAGTTAAAAGTTCAGGATTTTGAATTTCCTTAGAAGACTTGGTCACAAAATCAGCAGCTCTTTTATCAGAAAAGATAGTTTCTCTGCTTGACCAATTAGAAAAATACATTTCCTGAAAGTGAGCGTCTGTAGCATGTTGAGCAGCAACTCTTTGAGATGTATCAACAGAGTTTGCAGAAGAAGCAGCATTAGAAGAAATAGAAACGTCTTCGTCAGCATTATCTTGTGCTCTCTCAGGAAGATCAGAGTTTACAACTACATTTTCTGCAGCTTCTTCAACAATATGCTCTGCAGTAATGTCAACATTCTCTGCTGCAACATCATCTTTCTCAGCATCTTCTTCTACTGCTGGAACAGCTTCTTCTACTATAATCTGCTTCTCAGCATTTTCAACAATCTGCTCAGAAGAGACAGATCTTGCTGCCTGATCAACCTCTTCACCAACTTCAATAACTTGATTAGTGACAGAGAGAATCTCTGTATGAGTTGCCATTGACTCTTCAATTACCAGAGTGGCTTGATCAGCTGCCACATCCGCAGTGTCACAAATACTGACAGTAGGATGTGCTTCAATCTCTTCTTCATTGTCCATCTCCAATATAGGTTCAAGGAACACCTCAGGAGCTTCATCAGAATTTACTCTGTCCACTATAGGCACAGTAGTGTTATCATCGACAACAATCTCCTCAATAACAACATCAGCCTCATCAGCATGTGCTCTGGTCTCATCAGTAACAACCTTCTGATTTTTAGCTTCAGGAGCTTCAGCGTTTACAAAAACTCTGTCCTCATCAGCAGTAGTTACAACATGCTCCTCAACAAAATCTTCTGGAGCTTCATGCTGGACAGCTTCAGAGTCTGGTGTAGACTCATCCAAATCATCAAAAAGATAATTTGTTACCAATCTCCTTTTTCTCTTATGAAGAGTTTCATTGTCAAGATCATCCTCATCATTCGCTTTTGATCTATTGGCTCTCCTTTTCTTGTAATGACCCTTTGGCTCATCATTTGATTTGGACACCCCTACATCAGTAGATGATCTAACAGACCTTGCAGGTTTAGTACCAATATGCTTAGTCCTACCACCCCTTGCAGGTTTGACAGATGTTGATGAAGGTAGCTCTGTTTGTAAAGGCTCAGGTTGAGGCTCTGATTGAGAAGAAGCTTGTGTTGGTGGATTTACTTGATCATTTATAAACTGTTGCACAGAGGCAGGTAGCAACAAGTCTCCAACAACCCCTTTCTTAACATCCTTATTGATAAGATCAGAAAATATCCTCTTGTGTAATTTAAAACAAGAAACATCTTCATCAATTACTTCTACCCCTTCAACACAGTAAGAGAATAAAATCTGACAAAATCTAGAAAAGTAAACTACTCTTCTATTTTCCGATTTGTAGACTGTCTGTGGGAATAGCATCCCAGTTGGTGCATTTCTTTCTGAACGTCCTTGTAATGCAATCAAAGAAGAAGCTCCACTCTTTCCTTAAGAACGGTCGTTTCAACTGTCCAATCTTAGTCAAGGGTCCAGAATACCCAATCTCTCGCATCATCCTTATCAAATCTTCATCACCCATTCCAATAGTATACGACGAAAACTCAGGAAACCCCATTGCAGCCCGAATGGTTCCAGCAGTAATTACATACTCTGTTTCTTCAAATTCAAAGATAATAGATGGGTTACCAGTCTCACCACCATCATCATACATCCTGGACTTAACGCCTTGATTTGTAAACCAGAAAGTTTTGCTGGTTCAACTAAACACGCCCAATCGCTGACTGAGCAAAAAAATCTTGAATCATATGAAAAGCTTCTAGTGCGTTGGCAGTGTTTAATGGTGCTGCATAGTTATTTGGAACAAATTCTAACCTAGAAGAAACAAAAGCTATAGTCGCCATTAGTAAGATTTGAAAGAAATCAAAGAAACTGATGCAAAAGCTTCGAAAGAGTTTGAAAGTAGGAAAGTGTTTGTGAATATGTGTGTGTGAATTAGATGTGAATTGAAGTAAGATGTGAAAGGTTTAGACGTATGTGTGTGTATTGTATAAATATGAAATTCAAAATTAAAAACTGAACAGTTTTTAATCATTAATACACAACTGTCTTACTCCGTTAACTGTGTGAGTGGGACACGTGGCACACATGCAATGACTGACAGCAAATAATTGACAGTTTCCAATGCGCATGCGCAGTAAAAACAGCAATTATTACCGCCCTTTACACTTTTCTAAACACGCAACCTCTCTCCTCTGTTTAATACAAATTATAACCGTTACCAATCATACTCTTTTATTTTCAAGAATGTTTTCTCAAAATTGTTAACTGTCTGAAACAAATAATGAATTTTAATCATCAGAGATTAAAATAAAATTACCTCAGCGTAGAGTACACATTTCATCAGTGTTTACCAATCCTCCTCCTTTATAAATAAACTCTTTTCACAAACTGTACAGGTGTGAGTATTTGTGTGTGAATTAGCAGAGTTTACTGAGTATGAATATTTAGATCATCTCAAAGTGCATAAAATCCACAAACTAAAGCAATAAAAACTGGTTGCTCAAACTCTCATACCAAATAAAATCTGATTTTTATATCTAAACTCTGTATACTGATATCCTTTCATTTGGATATATCATTTATTTTCACCCCCTTTATATATAATTTTTTTTTCCCAGTAATCAGTGGTTGGCACTAGTCACCAAAAATCAAAGATTTTAGCCCTTATTTCATACAATAAGTTCCTGGATCTTCCTAGGCACAACATGATCTCAAAGGAATTTGTGCTCTTTTTGGCATCTTTTGATTTGAGGGTGAAATATTTGCAATTAATTAACAGAGTTTAGACTTTTCATCAGTTAATACAATTAATTTATGAGAGAAAGTGCAAACAGCTAATACAGACTCAGTGTATAGGATCAATAAACTAAGAGATGCTATAAATATAGAGACAGTATCATGCTTTGTAAAATTTCTGCACATTTTGTAATTTAGAATTTATAATACTTAGAAGGATTCATGATTACTTACTGAAAATCATGCTTCATACAGCTTTCTTCATCGGTCCATATGTTTCAGACAATATCACAATCAGAGTTTAACCGACAGAGTATGACTAACAGAGTTTACTATCAGAGTTTAACATACTGGTACAAATAACAGTTAACACATGCAAAGAACCATGAGCATAAAATCTATCATGTATAGAGTTTGAATCTAACCAGTATCTCTAGTCAAAACCAGAGACCATTCCAAGTTCATTTACCAGCCTTGTAAAGGTAGCTTCACTCAAAGGGTTAGTGAAGATATCTGCAAGCTGTTGGTCTGTAGAAACAAAATGAAGCTCAATGTTTCCTTCTTCCACATGTTCCCTGATAAAATGATACCTTATGCTGATGTGCTTGGTCATGGAGTGTTGTACTGGATTACCTGTCATAGAAATAGCACTTTGATTATCACAGTAAATAGGTATTCTAGAGTACCTTAATCCATAGTCCAGCAATTGATTCTTCATCCATAATATATGTGCACAACAGCTACCAGCAGCTATATACTCTGCTTCTGCTGTGGATGTGGAAATTGATTTCTGTTTCTTGCTGTACCAAGAAACTAATCTGTCACCTAAAAATTGACAGCTTCCACTTGTACTTTTTCTGTCTATCTTACAGCCTGCAAAATCTGCATCAGAGTAACCAATTAATTTAAACTCTGATTCTCTAGGGTACCACAAACCGAGGGTTATGGTTCCTTTGAGATATTTGAAAATCCTCTTTACAGCTGTTAGATGTGGCTCTCTGGGGTCTGCTTGAAATCTTGCACAAAGACATGTTGCATACATGATATCTGGTCTACTTGCTGTCAGATAAAGAAGAGACCCTATCATTCCTCTATAGTTTGTCATATCTACTGAGGCTCCTGTGTCTTTGTCTAGCTTTGTTTCAGTAGCCATGGGAGTTGTAGCAGATGAACTATCAAGCATACCAAATTTCTTGAGAAGATTTCTGGTATATTTTGCTTGATTGATAAAAATCCCATCATCTGTTTGCTTGACCTGTAAGCCTAGAAAATAACTAAGCTCTCCCATCATACTCATTTGATATCTTGATTGCATAAGCTTGGCAAATTTCTTACAGAGTTTGTCATTAGTAGACCCAAAAATTATGTCATCCACATAGATTTGAACTAATAGCAAATCATCACCAGTATTAAAGTAGAACAAGGTTTTGTCAATAGTACCTCTAGTGAACCCACTTTCTAAAAGAAATTGAGCCAGAGTTTCATACCATGCTCTTGGTGCCTGCTTTAGTCCATACAATGCCTTATCAAGCCTGTAGACATAATCTGGATGTTTGGGATCTATAAACCCTGGTGGTTGTTCAACAAACACTTCTTCTTCAAGTTTTCCATTTAGAAAAGCACTTTTCACATCCATCTGAAAGACTTTAAACTTCTTGTGAGCAGCATAGGCCATAAAAATCCTTATTGCCTCCAATCTTGCAACTGGAGCAAAGGTTTCATCATAGTCAATTCCTTCCTGCTGTGAATAGCCTTTAGCCACAAGTCTAGCTTTATTCCTTGTAATCACTCCATCACTGTCTGTTTTGTTTCTGAAAACCCACTTTGTACCAACAATAGATCTGTTCTTTGGTCTTGGTACAAGTGTCCAGACTTCATTCCTCTCAAATTCATTTAACTCTTCTTGCATTGCTGTTATCCAATTAGCATCTTGAAGAGCTTCTTCCACTTTCTTGGGCTCAGTTTGAGATAAGAATGCATGACACAGACATTCATTATTTGTAGCACTTCTAGTTCTTACATTAGCTTCTGGATCTCCAATTATCAAGTCAGGTGTATGAGCTTGTGTCCACCTTCTTGCTGTTGGTAATTGGCTTCTATTTTCATTATTAGATCCTCCCCCTTGATCCATGCTCTCCTGATTTTCTGCTTGACCATTTGCATTCTTTGAGGCTCCCCCTGAATTGGACTGTTCAGTATTTGAACTTTCAGAGTTTGACTCAGAGTTTCTGTTGGATTCTTCATTTGACTCTCTTTCAGAATTTGAGTCATCACATTGAGAAGTTTCTGAAGTTTCTTCACGCTCCCCCTCAACTGGTTCTCCATTTCGTTCTGTCAGAGAAAATTCTTCAGAGTTTACCAGTAGAGGATCAGAGTATGCTTCGTCAGAGTTTGTTGGATTTGCTTCATCAGAGTTTACATCAACAGAGTATAGATCTTCATTTTCAAAGCGAAGTTGATCATGATATCCTTCATCTTCTATTCCAGTTATTTTCTTGTCATCAAATGACACATGTATAGATTCCATGATCACTTTTGTTCTTAGATTGTAGACTCTGAATGCTTTAGTTGATAGTGGGTATCCAACAAAAATTCCTTCATCAGCTTTTAAGTCAAACTTGGTCAACTGTTCAGGATGAGTTTTCAACACAAAGCACTTACATCCA
This sequence comes from Heracleum sosnowskyi, assembly GCA_030848705.1. Lineage (NCBI taxonomy): Eukaryota > Viridiplantae > Streptophyta > Magnoliopsida > Apiales > Apiaceae > Heracleum > Heracleum sosnowskyi. Next base: position 22,015,872 of record CM061237.1, read on the forward strand.
AATATATGAAAATATTTCAGATTTGGCTTCTTATTTTTCACCATCTCATATGGTGTTTTCCCATGCTTGTTGATCAGTGTAGCATTTTGAGTAAAACAAGCTGTTTGAACAGCTTCTGCCCAGAAATAAGTTGGCAATTTTGCTTCATCAAGCATTGTTCTGGCAGCTTCGACAAGAGTTCTGTTCTTTCTTTCAACTACACCATTTTGCTGTGGAGTTCCAGGTGCAGAAAATTCTTGCTTCACTCCTCTTTCCTTGCAGAAAGCTTCCATTTCAGAATTTCTGAATTCAGTACCATTATCACTTCTTAGAATTTTCACTTTGTACTGTGATCCTTTGTCCAATAGCTTCACATGATCCATCAAAGTTAGGGCAGTTTCATCCTTCTTTGCTAAGAAATACACCCATGTGTATCTGGTGTATTCATCAATAATTACCAAAGCATATTTCTTTCTGCCCATTGACATTATATTCACTGGACCAAAGAGATCAACATGTAGAAGATGATAAGGTTCCACAACTGAAGATTCAGATTTACTCTTGAAAGATGACTTCCTTTGCTTGGCCTTTTGACAAGAATCACATAGACCATCTAAGCTAAGTATTGACTTTGGAAGTCCTCTTACAAGATCTTTTCGAATCAACTCATTGATGTTGTTTAAGTTTAGATGAGAGAGCTTCTTATGCCATTTCCAACTCTCTTCATTTGACATTCTTGCAGATAGACACACGGTTTTTCCTTCAGAGTTTGTTACCAAACTTGCTTCATAGATGTTATTGTGCCTGTGTCCAACTAGAACAACTTTCCCTGTAGATTTACTGATAACTTCACAGTGTTCAGTATGAAAATCTACATGGTATCCTCAGTCACAGATTTGACTCACAGAAAGCAGATCATGCTTGAGTCCTGAGACTAGAGCTACATTTGTTATGATGACACTTCCAAGATTGATATTGCCATATCCCAGAGTATGTCCTATGTTGCCATCTCCATAGGAAACTTTTGGGCCAGCCTTCTCCTCATAGTCTGATAGCAGGGCTTTATTTCCAGTCATATGTCCTGAGCATCCACTGTCCAAGATAAGAGTGCTCTCTTTTATGCCCTGCAATCACAAACAATCACTAAGTGTTAGATTTAAGGATCCAGACTTGCTTGGATCCTTTGGCTTTCTTAACATTGTTAGCTTTTGCAGCGGAATCACTATCAACAGAGTTTAAACTAACATTGTCAGACTTTACACTTGCAGAGTTTGCTCTAACCCACTTCAAGTTGGGTTTTAGCTCATAATAGTTGTGATAAATAGCATGATAACTCTTGCAAGTATAAATGGAATGCCAAGTGCTCCCACAGTGTGTGCATAAAGTCTTTGGTCTAACCCTAACATAATTATTGTTTACTCCTGATGTGGAGGGTAAAGAGTTAATATCTTTGTTCTTCTTGCAAAACCTGGCAAGATGGTTAGTACTACCACAACTATGACATGTTTTTCTAGGAGCAGCAGAATTAGGCAGATAATCATTTCTTTTATTAATGCCTACTTTTCCATTCCTATTCTTCTTAAACATTTTCTGTTTGTTGACAGACTTTACTTCTTTGAGCTTATGTTTGAATTGTTTCTCTGTCATTAAACCAACATTAACCTGTTTATCACAGATTTTTACTGGTTCTTTAACAGCTTCTATCTCAATCTTATTCTCTGTTATTGAACCAATATTAACCTGTTTTACACAAGTTTCAACTGGTTCCATAACAGCTTCTTTCACAACTACAGACTTTAGCTTACTGTATTCCGGAACAAATTGCACAGGTTTAAGTTGTGGTTTCACTTTAACTTTATCTTTAAACCTAAGTTCATCTCCCTTACAGTAACCTAAGCCTACAGTATCTGTCTGAAAAACCTGATGTGTGTCTTTTCCAGAATTTGTTCAGGTTTTAATTACTTTCCTCTCTTTTTCCAACTCATATTCTATTTCCCTATATCTTTTAAGCAACTCCTGTTCAACATAAACAGCATCATCTCTCTCCTTTTGAACTTGTTGCATGTTAACAAGTTTCTCTTCAAGAAATTTATTCCTCTCTTTAAGACCTATATAGATTCTCAGATTTGATTCTTTCATTTTCTAAAGTCTGATCCCTATAACTAACATGTATGCTTTTAAGATAAATTCTTAATTCAGATATATTATCAGTATCATAAGCATAAGTTGTTAGGGGTACCTTGTTTCCAGATGACTCAGCTTCATCTTTAACAGTTGCCATGAGAGCATAATTGACTCCCTCATCTGAGTCTGAAGTGTCTGCCCAGTCCTTGCCTTTAGTGATGAGTGTTTTCTCATATTTTCCTTTCTTGCATTCTGGAGCATAATGACCCATCTCTTTACACTTGTAGCACTGGATCTCAGACTTGTCTTTCTTTCCAGACTTGGTATATTTTCCATCAGACTTTCTGAAATTTCTCTTATCAGAATTTGAATCTTTCCTTGAAAATCTCTTTCCTTTCTTGAAGTTCTTGAATCCCATCTTCTTGAAGGTCTTCACCATTAAAGCAGCCATTCTCATCATCTCTTCTTCATCATCCTCAGAATCAGAAGCTTCACCATCAGTGTTTGAGCCATCATCAGAGTTTGATGACTCACTGTCATATTTAATGACTAAAGCCTTTCCTTTGGTTTTCTTTCTTGATGATTCCTTCTTGACAGGCTTTTCTTCAACTTTAAGAGCAACAGATTTTGTCTTCTTTCCAGATCTTTTGTTTCTCTGTTCTATTTCAAGTTCATGAGTTTTAAGCAACCCATAGATTTCATCAAGATCTGTATCCGTAAGATCATAATTGTCTCTGATTGTTGTTGCCTTTAAATCCCATCTTTCAGGTAGGGATAGAAGAAACTTGAGATTTGACTCTTCAAGTTCATACTCTTTATCAACCAGGGACAAATCATTCAACAATTTACAAAACCTGTCATATGTATCTGTTAAGGTTTCATTAGATCTCGAGTCAAAGTGTTCATACTCCTGTGTAAGAATAGTCTTCCTATTCTTCTTTATAGCACTTGTTCCTTGACACCTGACTTCCAAAGCATCCCAAATTTCTTTGGCAGTTTTGCAGCCAATAACTCTGTTAGACATGACATTATCTAAGGCATTGTGTAGTAGATGTCTAACCTTTGCATCCTTTGCAATTGATGAGATGTCTTCAGGAGTCAAATCTTTCTTCTCTTTTGGAACAGTCTTTTGTTCTTGCCCAGTAATAACAAGAGACAATTTAGTTGGCATATGAGGACCATCATTGATTCTATCAAGGTATTCTGGATCTGTGGCTTCCAGAAACATGGTCATCTTCACCTTCCATATTGGATATTCAACTGGTCTGAGAATTGGAACCCTTATTGTCTCATATCGACTCACAGAAGTAGGTTGAACCTTCTGAGCATTAGAACCTGCATTAGAACCTTCCTGAGAGTTGTCAGCCATGATTATACTTGTGTTTGGATCGATAAACTGTATATACTAATCAGCCTTGGCTCTGATACCAATATTACAAATTATCCACCTGAAGCTTAAACAATCTTAACCTCATGCAGGGCTTAAATAACAAAGTTTTAAGACACCAAAATAAATTGGTCATTAAACAACAAATTACATAGTCTTGAAGTCTAAACAGACTCATAAACAGTGGAATCACACTTCATCGCTCGTCAATGATATGGATGTTCTTGGTCATCATCTTACTCTTCTCAGTTTCATGGTCATTGATATTGTGTGCATTCTCTACAAATACATAAATAAAATGTTAGGCCGAATACACAATATATAATCAATATAAGTATGATAATAACAATTGAGAACACTGTTTATGAATCAACAACTGAATTATATAAATAATTCTTCTCTCAGTGATATTAAAGAATCACAGAGAGCTGCTAGGTTACAAGAATAATATATTCAGTATTCGCATCCCTTTTAGGGTTAACCTATCTGTGTTTATATAATACACAGTTACATAATCAATCTCTAATTGATATTCCTATAAATTAGCTATACAAATCATATCAAATTAGAATTGCTTCTGTCTTTTGTTCCGTTTCCTTAACTGTCTCAATATATCTTGCTTCTTTCCATCTTCAAGATATATTGCTTCTAGAATCTTCATATTAGCACCGACAGTTAATGAACTCTTCACCCCGTCAGACTTTATCAAACTCTGACTGGCTTCTAGTAAACTCTGATGAGTACCTGGTACTTAAACACTGATGAACAAACGTCAGCAATTATATCTAACATAAAATTATTATTATTCATTAGAAGTAAACAAAGCTGGTAAGAAAAATTATTATTATTCATTAGGAGCAGTGTTTGGGGTTGGATTTGGGATTGTGTTTGGGGTTGGATTTGGGGTGGGGTTTGGGGTGGGGTTTGGAGGACTGAATATAACATCTTCCATTTCAGTCGCATCAGTAAAGAACTGATCCATTACCTATGTAACAAAAAACCAACACATTACTAACACAAGACATTTGTATATAGAAATAATCAGTATACTCAGTATTCATTACTAATCAGTATTCATTACTAATGAAAAGAACACTCAATAAAAAGGGGAAAAGAACACTCAATGATTCATTACTCTGATTATTTTAATTTTCATCTTTTCAGTATTCATTTTATTAGTAAAGAACACTCAATGATTCAGTATTCATTACTAATGTTACATTCAGTTTACTAATCAGTTCAGCTTTAAAACCAGAAATAATCAGAAATGAAATTGGCAGTTCCAAATCCTCATACAGCCTAATCTAAACCTAATAAATTAACATCCTTCAAAGAAAAAGATGATCCACAAGACTCAATAAATTAACAATAAATTCAATTAGACTCAATTAACAATATACAATCCAACAAATGAACAAAAAAAAACAATTAGTGTATGTATATCACTGTATGTATAAGAACAATTAGTGTATGTATATCAACGTTAGTGTATGTATACGTGCTCAGTAATCAGTAATCAGTACTCAGTAGTAACAAAGAAAGAGATAGAGTAATAGTACCTGTTGTCCTTCTTGTTGATGAATAGCTTGTTGAGAGAGGAGCGCCAAAATGAGCAATTAGGGTTGAGAGTTGAGAGCGGCTACTTCAATTGATGTCTACTGATTGTATAAAAGTAATACATGTATTTTTATTGAAATGCCCTCGGGTCGGGTTGGGTCAGGGTGAAATAAATCAAAACCCATACCCAACCCATGAATACCGGGTTAAAATCAATTTAACCCAAATAACACCGGTTTATGATTTGTCGGTTTGGGTCGGCCGAAATTAAGGTCGGTTTGGGTCGGTTTAAACGGGTTGGCCAACCCATGTACACCCCTATTACTAACTGAATTGCGAGAATTCACGATCAAGATTGTAAACACGTTTATATCCGATTAATCTCCGATAATTCAATTAATTCATAATTGATACTTTAATCGATAAAATCCAAATCCTAATTATTATTATAATCATGTTTATAATTATTGAATTTTTTGAAAAAAAAAATGTATTGCAGATTTATATGAATGAAGGGGAGCAGACACCTCAATCCAAGATAAGGATATATATTTTTCTCGGTCAATAAATGACTCATTTGTCAAGGAAGTTGGAGAACGGAGATGAAATGATGCGTTAAAAGACGATAAAATTAAGTACTAATTCGTTTGTACATGTTTGTTTAAGTTGGAGAACAAGAGTGGGTGTGACCAGACTTAGTTGTTGACGGATGAATTTAGTAACAATAAAATTTGAGTTTTGTCGCTGAAATCAAGATTTGTGATGATGATTTTTTGTCGAAAAGTCGTTGTAGTTTGATGGTTGTGATGAATTGGGATTGACATTGCAAGAGTTTTCTTGGTGGTAGTTTGCCGAGCTCTTCGTTTCAAACCCCTTACAATGTGTCTACGTATCTCGTATCAAGCTCTATGTAATTCTTGGATAGCAAGTAACCTATATATGCTTGGTTTCTGATTTCTGAGGCTCGTTAGGATACTCGAGCCACCTTCTCGAATTAGTCTTCAACTCGCTTAAGAAATGTCCAACAATGAGGTCCGGTTACAAAGGTCCAAGGCTCAACTACAGTTTAGGGACTTCACGGATACGGCGTGGACCCAACTTAGGAGTTGACACTAATCGCTACAAGTTGTCTCCCTGACCAAAGTAGTTACAGATATAGCTATGACTTATCCCAAATGTTGGACGCATTCTTGTCCCCCGAATGAGAAGCACCCACCAGATAGCAGGACAATTGATCTTCAAGCGTTTGGGTGCAAAGTGCAGGATTACTCCAAAGTTCACGCGCCCATTAATACTAGGAACAGAACTCCCAAAACACACACACAAGAATTACTTCACTTCCCTAATGAGGACGCGTTCATTGACTATAGAAGGAGGCCTATAATACACAGGAATATCCCTGGAGGCCTTCAATCATGGATATCCCCTCCTAGAGCATATCTTATGAGGGAATTCTTCAATTATCAGGCAAACCCACAGAGGCATTCATTGTAATATTTTACCAACTTCTTCAGTGAGGACGCGTTCTAAAAAAGAGAGTGTGTCCTTAGACAGACGATCTTCATATAAAATCTTCAACCAATGATGAGTATCTTCAAATATATATTATCTTTAATAAGCATAATCTTTCGTACTTTACGCAGATGACGCATCTTTATCGGGTTCTTACTTTTTTATGGACCTTGTTAACCAGATCAAATATAGCTTGACCCAATGATAAAATACATATATAATAGATTTTTTGGTGTAACATTAAGAATTTTAAACAATCTAATACTTAGGTATTATTATGGAGTTACTTCGAGATTCAGGAGTGCTATTACATCCCTAACTTTCGAGTTTGAATTTATTTCCTGAACTTGCAGGCGATTCCCAAAAGCTACTAATTTTACTCATCTTTGCCCTCAATTTAAAAAATTTGTCGAATTTTTGATCCGAACAAAATGAGATCGAATCAGGATCGAATGGGATGTGCAAAATGCACCTCCATGTTGATATTACCTAATTCTACTTACTTTTTTTTTTTGAAAGAATTCTACTTACTTTTTTTTTATACTTTGAAAAATATAGACGTAAGACATTATTCTAGCTAGAGGAAATCATGAAAGTAGTGTTGTTTTAAATATTTAAACATTAATAAATTAGGACTAATGAATGTTTGTTTGCAAGAATGTGAGTTGTAGGATAATGTACTTAGGCCCACATAATTAAAATTTCCTAGCAAACAGCTGTCGTTTATCTGTCACCTACTGGGTCGGGTCAGCGTGCTAGGTTGGCTTGACCCACTTTGTTGTAAATTGTAATCAGCCTTTCTTTCCTCCGTTCTTTTTTGTTTTTGCCCTTGCGCCATTTAATACTAACCTAAAATCCGATTTAGTTAAAAAATTATTTTTGTCGATTTAAAAATTAAATTAACCGAATTCGCTTGCACAGCCCTAATTACAATTTTCACACACACACTTTTTTTTTTTTTTGATGAACAAGGAATTTTATTGATTAAGCAATATCCTTTCTTAATACACCTTCTACTTCAACAGGAATAGATCTCCTATCGAAAACTCGATCTGGATATGAATATGACACTCGAGCTAACTCGTGAGCCGCCATATTAGCAGACCGCTTGATAAAAAACAGCTTTACTGTGTTGAGTTCGTGCACCAACTGTCGACAATCTTCTACTATGCATCCCAAAGGAGACACCATAGGAACCTTGCTTCGGATTGCTTGCACTGCCACCAAACAATCCGATTCTATCACAATGTTCTGCCATCCTAAGATTTTAACCCAGCTAAGCGCCTCCTTGATGGCCATGGTCTCAGCATACACAGCCTCTACTGACCCATCCTTGCAGACTGATTTCGCTTGTATTAACTCTTCCTTCGAGTCCCTCGCTATCAAGCCCATACCAAAAGAATTGTATTCCCGAAATGTCGCTGCATCCACTGATATCTTGATTGATGACTCCTGTGGCTTGACCCAGAAACTATCTCCATCCCCTTCAACTAAGTTTGGGAACCGAGTACCTGAAGTTTTTTTCTGGTAAGTAAAGTAATGTACTTGGGCTATAAATCCGGCTCTGTCAAGTAGCGGCCCATATTAGTTTGGACCCTTTTCTTTACAAGATATTAGTTTGGACCTACTTTGCCTTGAGATGCTAAGTTTAGCCCAAACAGATAGATTCAAATGTGTGTTCCTTTTACCATATTGGTAATGTGACACTGTGAGTCTGTGACAGACAGTGAAATGAAAAATTGACAGATTATATACTACTCTAACTTTTATTTAAAAGCATTTTAAATTTCATCATATTTTTTTTGATAAATAAATTTCATTAGTTTAATAATATGGTCTTAAACCTTTTTTTATTAACTTGTTTGGGATATAACTACATTTTGGATGTGGTGCCATTTACATTTTTCATAGTCAAACTAGAGACTGCATTAGAAATTGATTCAATCAAAGGCAACCAAATATAAATATTAATTTAAAATTTAAAATGCTCAATTTTTAATATTTGAAATAAATTTAATATTTTTAAAACATTTTTATACATTTCATAAATGAATTTTCTTCTTTAATATTTTCCTCCTTGCAATGAATCACAACTGGAGGACTTGTAATTTTATGAAGGCAAGAAAAACATTTTGGTACTCTAAAATAAAGCAATAATTAGGTATGAATTATGTAATTACTCCCTCCGTCCCGGTGAATTCTATACACTGGGACTGGGCACGTACATTAAAAAAAGATATAAAAAATGAGTAAAATTAGATGAAAAGTGAGTAAAGTGGTGGGATCTATCAATATTTAATAATAGATTTGATATAGTGGAGGAAGTAGTGGGTGTAATAGTGATTTATATTGTTATAGAATAGAGATAGTGGAGAAAGTAGTGGGTGTAATAGTGTTTTATATTATTAAAAGTTACTATTTTTGAAATGTATAGAAATGAATGGAACGTCTCAAAATGGAAAGTGTATAAAAATGACTGGGACGGAAGGGAGTATATATCAAGCAGTCGACTCCACAAAATTATGCATGGCCCTAGTGGAAAATAATTCGTTGAGCACAGTGACACATGCAATTATTTTGAAAATTATGCATAATCCAACCAATCAACATTTAATTAAGGGCATGAGACAAACTATATATAACCATTTTATGCACTGGTGAAAACATAAAGTAGCGGTTGTACTTCGCTGCTTTTTGCTGGATACACCTTTCTCCCCTAGAAAAGATGACTAAATAAAGTGATTAGAGTATTTAAATATTATATAATTAATTAAGGTGTTAACACTTGAAAAGGCTTAAGATGATCATGTGGTATCAATATCATATAGAGTAAAGTTGATTTAATTCTTTAAAGTATATAGGTTATGAGGTAATAACTAATAAATACACCGTATCCATTTGTAGATAAATCTCGGGTGAGCGAAATTTGAAATCAGAACATGAAACAATAAATTATAACAAGAGATAAACTATACTACTTGAGTTATCTCCTGTGATTATCAAAGTAAGTTAAAGAATTTAAAGTAAATAAATAAATGTTGTATATTAAAACTTAAACATACAACTATAAACTATAAACTATAAAAGAAATGAGAGTCGGCCGACCCATCTTCCCCTAACCCTAGCTCAAACATCTTCATCCCCATCCCCTTTCTTCCCATCTCCATCCCCATCCCCATCCCCTTTCTTCCCATCTCTGTCCACACAACACCTCTTCTCTTGTTTTTTCAATTTTCTTTCAATAAAATCGAGATTTGTTCCACAAAACTCGCAAAATCCATTTGAGTTTCTTCACTTTAGTTTTCAGATCTACTAAGGTTAAGAGCTCGGATTTTATAATAAAATTCAGTTTTGGATTCAAAATCTCTGATCTAACATCATGTTAAAAATTGGTGTATTTCCGAGATATTTGAATTTTTGGGTTTTTCGTTTCGTTCTGTTTAAGTTATTAGGTGTGTGTTTGATTGTCTCGCTTTGTGCGATGTGTCTCGCTTTGTGCGATGTGTTGGTTGTGTTGAAAATGAATTTTGCGTTGTATTGGGAGATCTGGATATCTCGCATCAACACCACTTTCGGCAGGTCTATAGCTGGTGTCCGGCAAGTAGATAGCTGGGGTGCGTTTGGAACGGTGGTGAAAATCGCATGTGTTCACCTCTCATAAAAAATATTTGTTCATACCATGAGGTATCTAAGCTTAGTTTTTGCAACTGAGTCCTCTGAACATTGCACTATCCATGAAGTTAATGTGAAGGTCAATTGTGAAGCTTTCAGGGGAGATGCAAGCTGGATTGCTCGGGAAACTATTATCTTCATTTTTAATTTTAAGAATATTTGTATTCAATTAGTTAAGCAATCCGGAAACAAAACAACTAATTACTTAGTTTGTTTATTTGTTTTTTAACCTGGTTGCATGATCAGTTGGGGGTTTGTCCCGATTGAATCTCTTTCAAAGTATTAATGAAATCTGCTCTATTTTTGGCAAAAAAAAAAATAAATGTTGTATAATTACATTGTTGTGAGGAATCGAACCCTGAATGAAGCTAAAGAATTTTTTTTTTTTTTTTTGAAATAATGAAGCTAAAGAATTTAAAGTAAATAAATATTGTATAATTACGTAGTTGCGAGGAATTGAACCCAGATTTAGTGATAACCAAATTTGGTACTTTGATGCTAATGAATTTAAAGTAAATAAATAAATCTTGTATAATTACGTAGTTGCAAGGAATCGAACCCTGGATGAAACTAAAGAACTTAAAGAAAATAAATCTGGTATAATTACGTAATTACGAGGAATCGAACTAGATTTAGTGATAAACAAATTTGATATTTTGGTACTTGATAATGCTCCTTGCTCCACTCTACCGTACTTGTCCCTCTTCCGGCAATACTTGGTCGGGAATGTGGTGTGCTGTCGGTCGGGACTCTGCAAAACAATGCCTGACCGGGGGTGGTGGCCGTCAAGCACCTCCGGCGTGAGAGTAAGTAACTTGGTGGTGGAGAATAACAAGAAACAATATCGGAAAATGTATTACCGGTGACTGAGTTTTAGAGAGCGTTTGTGAAAATGTGAGAGTGTGTGAATGAATGTAAAAATTAGAACCTGTGCATATGTGAGGCTGCTTGAGTATTTATAAGGTTTAGTGTTACCTTTTTTTGTCCCCTGGTCCGGAAGGATGCTCCCTTCCTTGTGACAGGTGTGAGTTGATGTAAGAATATTGGAGAAGGGAGCAACTTTTGCCCAAGAGGTGGAAGGTGCTGGAGGAAGGAACTCTCTTTGGTCCGGAAGAGAAAGTATTGTCTTCACTTATTTTCTTTAGTCCACTTTGGGTGTGACAAGTTGTCCATTGAATACTTTCGGGACGTAGTCGTACCTGACAGGCAAAGAGACTTCTTCCGGGCAAAGAGACTTCTTCCGGGCTAAGAGACTTCTTCCGGGCAAAGGGACTTCTTCCGGGCAAATGAGACTTCTTCCGGGCAAAGAGACTTCTTCCGGGCTAAGAGACTTCTTCCGGGCAAAGAGACTTCTTCCGGGCAAAGAGACTTTTCCGGGCTAAGAGACTTCTTCCGGGCAAATGAGACTTCTTCCGGGCAAATGAGACATCTTCCGGGCTAAGAGACTTCTTCCGGGCTAAGAGACTTCTTCCGGGCAAATGAGACTTCTTCCGGGCAAAGAGACTTCTTCCGGGCTAAGAGACTTCTTCCGGGCTAAGAGACTTCTTTCGGGCTAAGAGACTTCTTCCGGGCAAATGAGACTTCTTCCGGGCAAATGAGACTTCTTCCGGAAAAAAATACTTCTTCCGGGAGGGTATTAACATTGCCCCCCACTCCTTCGACATACTTTAGTGGGTCGGAGGAGTAAATGCGTACCATTGATGGGATTCTTGAGATTAATGACTTCAACGGCTCTTTTACAACGGCTCGCAGGTGAGGCCCTATAAATAGCTGTGTTGTATCCAAACGTGAAGTTGTATTGGTGAAATTGCAGGAGTTGAAAGATGAGGTGGGCCGCGAGGGGACCAATGATGAAGCTGCTTCCACTTAGTTTAATCTTCTTACTTTTATTTGATATTGTACTGAGGTCTTGACGAACTTGTCCTGTAACCTTTTTCAATGAATGAAATGTGTTTGTTTCTTGTTTGTGCTATTTTTGTTGTTCTGTCTGGTGTTGCCCCCGGGACATTGCTGGCGGGTAGTGGCCGCTAGCAATGACCTCAGAATGAAAATTTTCTATGTGTTTGGAGAAAGGAAAATAAATTTTCTGGGAAGGGAGGAGTTTTTGGTGCCCCCTAAAATTTTTATCAAGGTATTTTTGGTGGAAATTTGTATAAGTAGTTGGAAGAGGGCAAACTACTGTCTGGGGAGGAAGGAATTTTTTGTGCCCCTTGAAATTTTTACCAAGGAATTTTTGGTGTAAATTTGTATAAGTAGTTGGAGGAGGGCAAAATACTGTCTGGGGAGGAAAGAATTTTTTGTGCCCCCTGAAATTTTTACCAAGGAATTTTTGGTGGAAATTTGTATAAGTAGTTGGAGGAGGGCAAAATTCTGTCGGGGGAGGAAGGAATTTTTTGTGCCCCCTGAAATTTTTACCAAGGAATTTTTGGTGGAAATTTGTATAAGTAGTTGGAGGAGGGCAAAATTCTGTCTGGGACGGAAGGAATTTTTTGTGCCCCCTGAAATTTTTACCAAGGAATTTTTGGTGGAAATTTGTATAAGTAGTTGGAGGGCAAAATTCTGTCTGGGGAGGAAGGAATTTTTTGTGCCCCCCTGAAATTTTTATGAAGGAATTTTTGGTGGAAATTTGTATAAGTAGTTGGAGGAGGGCAAAATACTGTCTGGGGAGGAAGGATTTTTTGTGCCCCCCTGAAATTTTTACCAAGGAATTTTTGGTGGAAATTTGTATAAGTAGTTGGAGGAGGGCAAAATACTGTCTGGGGAGGAAAGAATTTTTGGTGCCCTCCTGAAATTTTACTAAGGAATTTTTGGTGGAAATTTGTATAAGTAGTTGGAGGAGGGCAAAATACTGTATGGGGAGGAAAGAATTTTTGGTGCCCTCTTGAAATTTTACTAAAAATTTTTGGTGGAAATTTGTATAAGTAGTTGGAAGAGGGCAAACTACTGTCTGGGGAGGAAGGAATTTTTTGTGGCCCCTGAAATTTTTACCAAGGAATTTTTGGTGGAAATTTGTATAAGTAGTTGGAGGAGGGCAAAATTCTGTCTGGGGCGGAAGGAATTTTTTGTGCCCCCTTGAAATTTTTAGCAAGGAATTTTTTGTGGAAATTTGTATAAGTAGTTGGAGGGCAAAGTTCTGTCTGGGGGGAAGGAATTTTTTGTGCCCCCTGAAATTTTTACCAAGAAATTTTTGGTGGAAATTTGTATAAGTAGTTGGAGGAGGGCAAAATACTGTCTGGGGAGGAAGGAATTTTTTGTGCCCCCCTGAAAGTTTTACCAAGGAATTTTTGGTGGAAATTTGTATACGTAGTTGGAGGAGGGCAAAATACTGTCTGGGAAGGAAAGAATTTTTGGTGCCCTCCTGAAATTTTACTAAGGAATTTTTGGTGGAAATTTGTATAAGTAGTTGGAAGAGGGCAAACTACTGTCTGGGGAGGAAGGAATTTTTTGTGCCCCTCTGAAATTTTTACCAAGGAATTTTTTTGTGTGTTGATAGATGGCGGGAGCTAGTACTTCTCACGAGCAAAGCAATACGAGGATTGTAACGAGTTTGTTACACCAAAATGAGACTTGGCCAAATGTTACTTCTCTCTTTCCCCACGCCCCTGTGAGAATTGATAAAGAGGCCTTGTTATAAATATAGTACGCTCAATTTTTGTTGAGATGTTACTTGTGTCTGAGGTGACGTCACTTATGTCCGAATCGGTTTTACCCGCCTTGTGTCTGTATAAAACTCATGAGATAGTACCATATATACAATTGTGCCTGAGATAATGTTACTTGTGTCTAATAAAATGTAACTTGTATCCGAGATGGTGTTACTTGCCTTGTGTCTGTATGAAACTCATAAGATAATATAGTTCACTTAATTTTGTCTGATATAGTTGTGTCTGAGGTGTTGCAATTGTGACTGAAGTACTTTCCCCGCTTTGTGTCTGTTTTGTGTCTGTATGAGGCTCATGAGATAATATAATCACTTAATTTTTTCTGAGATGGTGTTACTTGCCTTGTGTCTGTATGAAACTCATAAGATAATATAATTCACTTAATTTTGTATGATATAGTTGTGTCTGAGGTGTTGCAATTGTGTCTGAAGTACTTTCCCCGCTTTGTGACCGTTTTGTGTCTGTATGAGGCTCATGAGATAATATAATCACTTAATTTTTTCTGATATGGTGTTACTTGCCTTGTGTCTGTATGAAACTCATAAGATAATATAATTCACTTAATTTTGTCTAATATAGTTGTGTCTGAGGTGTTGCAATTGTGTCTGAAGTACTTTCCCCGCTTTGTGTCTGTATGAGTCTCATGAGATAATATAATCACTTAATTTTTTCTGAGAAAATGCTTTCCTCCTCACCTGCCAATGAGGTAACAAAGGTGAGAAAAGGAGTTGGACAATTTTTTGAGATAGTATTTTTTTTTTCTTTGAGAGGACCCTCCATACCTTCCAAGGAGGCAACAAGGTGAGAAAAGGAGTTCAAATTTTTTGAGATAGTAATTTTTTTTTAATTTTTTTTTTTGGAGGTTCCTCCCCGCCAACGAGGAGACAAGGGTGAGAAAAGGAGTTAGCAAATTTTAGAGCTAGTTATTTTTTTTTCTTTGAGATGGCCCTTCCTCACCCGCCAAGGAGACGACAGGGGTAGAAATGAGTTAGAAATTTTTTGAGATACTAAATATTTTGCTTTGAGATGTCCCTTCCCACCGACCAAGGAAGCGACAAGGGTGAGAGAAGGAGTTAGAAAATTTTCGAGATGGTAAATATTTGGCTTTGAGAGGACCCTCCTCACTCGCCAAAGAGGATACAAGGGTGAGAAAAGGAGTTATAAATTTTTTTGAGATAATAAATATTTTGCTTTGAGATGTCCCTTCTCACCCACCAAGGAAGCGACAAGGGTGAGAGAAGGAGTTAGAAAATTTTTAAGATAATAATTTTTTTCTGTTTTGAGATGTCCCTTCTCACTCACCAAGGAAGCGACAGGGGTGAGAGAAGGAGTTAGAAAATTTTTTGAGGATAAATTTTTTTGTTTGGAGGTGACTCTTCCTCCCCGCCAAGGAGGAGACAAGGGTGAGAAAAGGAGTTATAAATTTTTTTGAGATAATAAATATTTTGCTTTGAGATGTCCCTTCTCACCCACCAAGGAAGCGACAAGGGTGAGAGAAGGAGTTAGAAAAATTTTAAGATAATAATTTTTTTCTGTTTTGAGATGTCCCTTCTCACCCACCAAGGAAGTGACATGGGTGAGAGAAGGAGTTAGAAAATTTTTTGAGAATAAATTTTTTTGTTTGGAGGTGACTCTTCCTCCCCGCCAAGGAGGCGAAGAAGGTGAGAAAATGAGTTAGAATATTTCGGAGATAATAAAATTTTGTTTTAAGATGATCCTTCATCACTTGCCAAGGAGACGAAGAAGGTGAGAAAATGAGTTAGAAAAATTTTGAGATGGTAATTTTTTTTTGTCAGATGCTCCTTCCTCACCTGCTAACGAGACGAGAAGGTGAGAAAATGAGTTAGAATATTTTTGAGATGGTAATTTTTTTTTTTGACATGCTCCTTCCCCACATTCTAATGAGACGAGAAGGTGAGAAAATGAGTTAGAAAAATTTTGAGATGGTAATTTTTTTTTTGACATGCTCCTTCCCCACCCTCAATTTTGCTGAAATGTGACGTTGAACTGGTGGAGGCTTTTCTTAAGGAAGAAACTCCCTCCTTCTAGCGCCAAATGATAATGCTCCTTGCTCCACTCTACCGTACTTGTCCCTCTTCCGGCAATACTTGGTCGGGAATGTGGTGTGCTGTCGGTCGGGACTCTGCAAAACAATGCCTGACCGGGGGTGGTGGCCGTCAAGCACCTCCGGCGTGAGAGTAAGTAACTTGGTGGTGGAGAATAACAAGAAACAATATCGGAAAATGTATTACCGGTGACTGAGTTTTAGAGAGCGTTTGTGAAAATGTGAGAGTGTGTGAATGAATGTAAAAATTAGAACCTGTGCATATGTGAGGCTGCTTGAGTATTTATAAGGTTTAGTGTTACCTTTTTTTGTCCCCTGGTCCGGAAGGATGCTCCCTTCCTTGTGACAGGTGTGAGTTGATGTAAGAATATTGGAGAAGGGAGCAACTTTTGCCCAAGAGGTGGAAGGTGCTGGAGGAAGGAACTCTCTTTGGTCCGGAAGAGAAAGTATTGTCTTCACTTATTTTCTTTAGTCCACTTTGGGTGTGACAAGTTGTCCATTGAATACTTTCGGGACGTAGTCGTACCTGACAGGCAAAGAGACTTCTTCCGGGCAAAGAGACTTCTTCCGGGCTAAGAGACTTCTTCCGGGCAAAGGGACTTCTTCCGGGCAAATGAGACTTCTTCCGGGCAAAGAGACTTCTTCCGGGCTAAGAGACTTCTTCCGGGCAAAGAGACTTCTTCCGGGCAAAGAGACTTTTCCGGGCTAAGAGACTTCTTCCGGGCAAATGAGACTTCTTCCGGGCAAATGAGACATCTTCCGGGCTAAGAGACTTCTTCCGGGCTAAGAGACTTCTTCCGGGCAAATGAGACTTCTTCCGGGCAAAGAGACTTCTTCCGGGCTAAGAGACTTCTTCCGGGCTAAGAGACTTCTTTCGGGCTAAGAGACTTCTTCCGGGCAAATGAGACTTCTTCCGGGCAAATGAGACTTCTTCCGGAAAAAAATACTTCTTCCGGGAGGGTATTAACAGTACTTTTAGCACTGACGCCATTTTCACATTATTTTACTTATTAATAAAGAGTATTATATAGATTACTAAGAAATTATTGGTTATAGACAATAAAATTAAAAGTATGAGATGGTATAGCATGCATGCATGCATGATGCATGCCCAAGAAAGTTAATCAATGAATTTAGAGTAGTTGTATTATGTTTTGGTGTTTGTAGGATTACACTTTCCATGTGCCTAAAGGCGCAACTTTTATAAAACCATCAAAATGTACCAAATCGATGTTTCCCCCAAAGTGTGTTGTTTGTTTAAATATAGATCAGTTGCTGCTTGGTGCTGCACTTATGACCTACTTTGATTAGACCACCTCTTTAACTTTGGCTCCTACAGTCCTACTGCTACAAAACTTGCACCAAAACTACCGGTCGGCAATCTCTGGTTGATGCGGACCAAACTCCCTGTTTAGTGCTAATAACTTGGTTCATTACTTGCAGTATTTCCCCTTCATTTGCTCATGCCAGCTTCCTAGACATACATATGCTTGGTCTCACAAAATAAATATCAGGAATGTTTTGTTCATAATTAATGAATTTGGTTAACGAAAATCAGAAATCAACTTTCATACCCGTCTTCATTTTCAATTTTCATGTATATTAGTAACAATTCAAAAGGTCGAGGGGTGTCACCCTAACAGGGTGGATCCTGCAGTAACGGTCCAAAGAAAGCTACAGCAGCTCTCAACTTCTAGTTCACTTGTACTTAAATTCCATTGTTGTCCCCGCGCTTACAACTGTTCGACTTGGACTTATAAAATAAAATTTGAAACAAAAATATAAACCAGAATCTCTATGGGTGAAAATACAAGAGAGTCACAGGATCTGAGCATGATTGAGGTCGGGAAAGATTGGATGAGTGCACATGGCTTTATATATAAAAGTATTTTTAGACAGAATGGGAGGGACAAGTTGCACAAGTTAGTAAAGAAGGGTCTCTCCAACATGGTAGTGATATGTCACTCAAACTCTTTGGACCTTTCTGCTCATTCATGAAAATGAAATGCAAGATTTTGATGATTTTCTAGTGGATTCCTTGAATCGCACTAAAGATACTGCTGCATGGCTATGGGATATAACACCTTTTATAGGAGTATTAAACTTGTTCCGAGGTTTACGCTTTTTTTTGACAAGATTTGAATTCTAAATTTATCGTCAATTTTTGGTTCAACCTGATTTTTAGCCTAGGTTGCCACCTCCTTAGTTCCGCTTAAACATATATATAGGTGTCTAATAAATTAATGAACTAAAAAAAATTGTCTACTTTTAAATTTACTGGCTATTAACGGAGAATTCGGTTTCTGTCGCTACCAAAAGGATTCACGTCATCCTGCAAATTGCTTGGAGATGTTGGTATATTACAGTTAAACCTCGATAAATGAATACCTTTAACACCGGGAAAATTTATTCATTTATCGAGATTATTCATTTATCAAGATAAAAAATATATTGTCTATATTATGTCAGGACCGAAAAATTATTTATTTGACAAGATTATTCGTTTATCGAATATTTATTTATCGAGATCGGACCGTAATACTAATACTGGAGTCAAAATTTAAGTAAATGTAAACTGCAAGTGTTCATACTTCACATTTCACAATTTACAAAATAAAAAAGTGGAGAAAAGTGGTCAAGAGAGACAAGAGTGCTGGAAAAGCGAAGGAGAGAAAGTTTAAAAAAAACATGTGATGCAGAATTACAGATCTGTTGTTGTGTTTGGTTGGGGTGAATGGAATGGAATGGAATGGAATGGAATGGAATGAAAAGATGAAATTAAAGGAAAGTAATGAGAGTTGGAGGGAAGATTTAGATGTCATTCCATTCCATTCCATTTCATTCACCCCAACCAAAAACAACCTAAGGTTTTGGACGAGACTTCAAATAAGTGAATCTTCTTTACCAGACAATTATTTGATTCTGTACTTTTCTTTGTTTGATAAAAAATCTCTAATTAGATACGTGCTCCCATTGCTCAACCTAACTGCTTTTTTCCTAGCCTCTGTTTTACCAGTAAAACAATAACGAAAATTGTTCGAATATAATATACGATCGTTTCAAGTCATTTTTGCTAGAAATTTTCCGAGTTTAAATTATATAATTATAAAAGGGTCTCGGTTCATAACACCCATTATAGAAATGTATAAGCTGAGGCATGCTGCGGCATATTTGTTTCCCAGACAAAAGAAAAAACAGGGAGGTTCTATAATAAGCTTTACAATGCTAATAAAATTATTCTGGAGTTAAAATTAGGTCATTGACCTGAATTTCCAACTGTATTTGAGAAAACCTGAGCAAATTGGCCAGTTGGGCAGGTCCGCAGATATAAAACTACATCCAAAATAGCCAGTATAACGGAATCTATACTCTGTATTAATAAGTAAAACAATGTGAAAATGACGCGCGATACCAAGATATTAAAATATCAAATTTGGTTAACACAAAATTCGGATTTGATTCCCTACAACTACATGATTAAACAAAATTTATTTATTTGATTTAATTTCTTTGGTTTCACCATGATTAATTTTTTTGAGTTTCATCCAGGTTCGATTACTATTTTAATCTCGGCCCGTGATTCGTTATCAACTAGTATATTATAGTTTGAGATATGGTAAAAATACTCGGCACATCTTCCGTTATCAACTTGGAGTCGCTAATCCAAGTTGTTATACACAGTGGACTAGTTTAGGTTCTGATATTCTGTCAAATGAGCTTGATTTTCAGTTTCTTCTTTAACTTTCAATTTTTATTAAAAACAACTATTGTTTTTAACTTTGAGCTATATATTGTTTTTGCAAGTTAAAAACTTTTATAATACATAGAAATTTAAATAGAAATAATGTGGCAAAAAAATTATAAAATATAAAACAATAGCTTTAGACTATCTGTTAAACTAATGTATTGAAGAAGCTAAATATTAATTTATGCAACATTACTCTAATATCTAAGAAATACTCTCTTCGTCCCATCCATTTGTTAACATTTAGAACTGAGGATCAGCACACTTCCATAAAACATAGTTCTATTACTTATTTTTAAAAAATTTCTTTTTTGAATAAAAATTCAAACATTAAACTTTTATTCAAAAGAAAAAATAAGTTTAAAATAATTATAAGAGTTTTAAAATACGTGTCTTCATGCCAAATATTAACAAATGAATGGGACGAAAAAAGTAATCAATATCAAACCAACCAAAGAGGACCCTGGACACTTCACCAAAATTTGCCAACTAGAAAGGTACTCGATCACCAACCTTTGTAAAGGAACTTTAGCCTAGTCTTGGCAACCAAGTTCCATTCAGAAATAAACCAAGATTTATAAAGGTGAGTGGAAATAAACTCATCACTTCACTAATTACAAGTTGACAAGTCAAGCTCATCAAATCAACAAGAATGGTTTATTGGATTTTAGCAATCAAATCCACCACTCCATGTTAGGCCTGTCAATGGAACGGAGATCAGATCCGATCTGATCCGATCCGAGACTGTTTTAATGAATATGGATTTGGCAAAAAAAAATCCGATCCGATAAGAAAAATCCGATAATAAATGGAGCGGATATGGATTTAGGTCGATCCGATCCGTTAACGATCCGATCCGAATATAATATATATAAATATATTATATATAATATTTATATAAATATATTGTACAATATATATTATGAAAAAATTATTTGCAATTTTTAATAGTCTATACTTTGTAGTCTATACAATCACTACTAATTAAAATGTGAGATAAGATTTTTCCGAAGTATAATATCATCGTTTGGCCTATGAATCATCGTGTTTTTCTCAATATTATTCTAAATTTTTAATTTTTATTTGTTTTTAAATTTCTAATATTATGTTAGAGTTCGTATTTTAAACTTTAGAGTTATTATTTAATTATTTTGTTTACCATTACAAGATATTGTAAAAAATTTCAATATGAAGTGAAATTTTAATTTAAATCAAAATTTTTAAAAAAAAATATAAATGGATCGGATATCCGATCTGCGATCCGTGATCCGAACGGATCCGGATATGGATCGGCCTATAAAAAATCCGGTCATGATCCGATCCGAATCCGAATCCGCTAAAATAAATGAATATGGATATGGATTTAGGCTGATCCGATCCGAATCCGATCCGTTGACAGGCCTACTCCATGTGAATCCTCTTGCGACTTGAATATTCGATAAACGAGTAATTTCGTTAAGTAAATAATTTAAATTATCATTGCATGTAGTCAAATATTTTAATTAAAATCATGCACCATCCCCATAAAAATCAGAGCACGAGGACATATCAGATTTTCAGACTTTCAGTAGAGTGCATGTCAGTAGTTGTGTAAAGTCAGGTCAGGATGGTGCAATTTTCTAACATTCACCACTGCACCAATAAGAACAAGACACGTAGACATAAACAATCTCAAACTTTACTCAAACTCACTTACATCAATCTTTCTCTGTACTAGCTCCGATCCCCTCAATTCTTTACATTAGAACAGGTGCTCGACACGCATTTTAAGTCTCTTTTAATATATACTTTTGATAAATTATTTTAAATTTTGTTTTCTTCTGAATAAAAATATAATATTTAAATTTTTATTTAGAAAAATAAAGTTTTATAAATTATTTTAAATTTTTCTTCTTCTGAATAAAAATATAATATTTAAATTTTTATTTAGAAAAAGAAAGTTTTAAAAATAAGTTGTAAAGCTATAAGAATCTTGAAATACGTGTGTAAAAAATCTGTAAAGAAATGAGAGAGACGGAGAAAGTATATAATACAATGGCTTGTTGATTAAAAAGCAGAGCAAACAACAATAATTGTAGGTTCCAAAAAATCTTCTTAACCTGTCCGTATCTTTCGTAGCATTCCCACATTTCAGTCCTCTAATTCTACTCCTTTTCTTTACCTTCCCTTCATTTTCTACATATAAAAAAAAAGAGCATACATAAATTTAAAGATTTTTACAGGGAGAGGTTGCAGGGGAGGATATGGAGCAGAAGCATCTGTATCTATCAGCATTGAGTGTAGGGGTAGGTGTAGGACTTGGATATGCATCAGGACAAAGATGGAGTGGAGCTTCTAATGCTCCTGTTGCTGGTGTTAATGGTGATCAGATTGAAATGGAGCTTCTTAGGCTTGTTCAGGATGGTAAAGATAGCAAGGTCACCTTTGAGGATTTCCCTTATTATCTTAGGTATACTTACTTTTTATGAATTCATTACCACCTTAGTTTCTTTCGGTTTTTTACGAAAAGAGACCAGGTCTGCGTGCATCTTACTATCTGCCGCATGTTTGGTTTCGTTTATTTTTATGTATTGAAAATTATGATCTTTATCTATGCATTGAGTTTAGAAGATGTAATTGTGATATTTTGTATGCGAATAATTGGACAAGAATGTTTTATTCGTATAATTTTGTTCATTTGTTTGATTGAGATTTATTTAGGTTCTATAATGGAGACACCATTTGCATATTTTTAGATTTAATAAGAATTCGAAAATTACCACTTTTGGTAGGGATTTACAGGTTATGTTATGTAAATTAACAGAGCGATTTATAGGAAATGGTTATGATCTTGTTTTGTTGATGATAATGACAGTGAGCGAACGCGGATGTTGCTAACGAGTGCAGCTTATGTTCATCTTAAGCACTTGGATGTTTCTAGGCACACTCGGAATCTGTCCCCTGCTAGTAAGGCTATATTACTCACAGGGCCTGCTGGTATGCGATCCAAATCTGTATTCATAATGTACCTTTAATTAAAGTAGGAATTTATAGAATCTTCCTAATGTTTTGCCTAATTATGTCTTCTAAAGAACTTTACCAGCAAATGCTTGCAAAGGCTCTGTCACATTACTTTGAAGCAAAGTTAATATTGTTGGATGTGCCCGACTTCTCTATGAAGGTAAATATGACAGCTAGTATGTTTTTCCGAGTTTAGTTCTTGATTAAATGATTAAATACTAATTCTTGTAATGGGATTTCATTAACAGATGCAGAGCAAGTATGGCAGTTCTAAGAAAGACGCTGTAAGTAATATTGGGCTACCTACATTTACGTTTTGTATCATTTCAAACTTTTTATCAACCACCAAAAGGCTTTTGCCTCTTCCTATAGTAGTATTGCCCTCACCCCCTTTACCGGAGCAAGGAGGTTGTTTGTGTCCTAGTATGTAAAAACTGCCTACACATATCAGCCAAAATGAGTTTTTAAGTTAGGTTCTAGAATGAATAATGGTCACGACATGAATAACTGCAAATTAATTGACTTGATTTATTGATACTCTTTGCACCTTAAGACAATAAGGTTGACATTTTGTGTCAAGTGGAATACATTTTGAATCATATCGTACATTTATACTTGCTGCAGCCTATCAAGAGGTCCATCTCAGATGTAGCTTTGGAGCAGATGTCCAGTTTGTTTGGTTCCATCTCAAAACTTTCACCAAGGGCAGGTACTGTGTTCAACCTATATTCTGGATATGACATTTCCTCTTTTAGCTGTGTCAAGAATATTTTGCATATTCTTCATTGCATTAGATTTTTTTAAGTACCCAGATGGGTATATTTTGGCCGTGGCCTGTGAGGGGGAGGGTGGAAGGAACCTTGCCGCGAGTCTACATGGTCATTTATCATTAAAACTCGTACATTTTCATCCTATCTCTAGAAACAATCAAAAAAGGTACCACAAAGTGGGTACATGCCTATATATTTTGAGGAAGATGCCTATATATTTTGAGGAAGACACCACTGAAGTACTAGTTTCATTTCATGAGTAACTGCCTGGTTTTGATGTGTTTATATGTGTAAAACAAAACAAGGAGTACCAGATTTTTAAACACTGGGAATGAGGTGGTTCTATAATCTATATTAACGTAGCATTACTAGAGAACTTAAAAAAAAGGAACCTTAGTAATCTGTTATCATACGTTGTAATGATTGTCGATTCTTTTTATTACTAGCTAGTATATAAAAATTAATACCTATAATAGAAAGTGTTTATGGGATTGAGTGATTATAATTCACTTGCTCACTTAAGAACATCTCCATTCCGCATAATACTTTCTTTCAACAATATTTTGTAACATAATCAATAAAATTCTGTCGCAGGAACACTGAGTAGGCAAAGCAGTTGCCTGGAAGCTAAACTGAAGTACGTTTAATTAACTTTTTTTTTCTTAGCAAACCAATAATAATGTTATCTGAATATTAACTTGGAATCTTTTACATTTAAGGAGTATGGAAGGCAGTCAAGCTACTCCAAGACATCGTAGAAATGCCTCTATATCTTCAGATTTGGGTAGCATGGGTTCCCAGTCCTCTGCAAATCCAGGTAGTTAAGTGGAGCTTTGTTTTCATAAACGTCATTGATGGATAGGAGAAATAGGAGTCTAATTATAATGATAATACATCATGAAAGAAACTTTAGTGTACTAAAGTTAGTACATCTAGGACAAGAGTCGCTTTTTTCTAATTCGAGTGTGCACCTTTTTATATCTACAGACCAAATTTCCGATAATCTACTGTATTTAAGGTCATTCGGGACCTTTTTTAGCACATTTATCAAACGTAGTTGTCTGGAAGCAATTTTTCTCGCTGTGCTGAAATTTTTATGACGTGCATAAAAGTGGAACATTGAACGATGGTTTGTCTCAATAGATTCGTGCTAGATGTAAATATTTATTTCAAGATTAACCTATGAATTGTTCTACATACTTCAATTCAACTTATTGCTGGAATTTTGAATTCTTCTAGCCATGCCACTCTTTGCGGGAGCTTTATCTTAGTTTTGACATCATGCTCTTAGTCTCTCAACATTCGAGCAGTGATATCTTTGAAGTATATTCATCAGAATATATTAACAACTCTTCTAGTTCTAAATTTTAGGGAGCTGGTCTAGGATGTCAGATGTTATGTCAAAAAATTTAGGAGAACTTTTCTAGATTATAGAGAAATTGTAAAG
The DNA here is from genome assembly GCA_030848705.1 of Heracleum sosnowskyi. Taxonomy (NCBI): domain Eukaryota; kingdom Viridiplantae; phylum Streptophyta; class Magnoliopsida; order Apiales; family Apiaceae; genus Heracleum; species Heracleum sosnowskyi. The sequence continues at coordinate 22,040,792 of CM061237.1, forward strand.
ATATTTAGCGTTGTAGTCTTCCTTTTAATTTCTAAGGTGCATGTACATATATATGATGTGTGATCATTTACCTAACTTTCGAACATGAAGTTTGGTGATACTCTATACAAGTATTCACTTCTCAGTTGGTAAATACTACTTTCTGATCTTAGATTCTGTTTATGCATTCTAGGTGCCTCAAAGCGCATCAGTGCCCTGTCTTTTGATGAAAAGGTTTTCCTACAAGCGCTTTACAGGGTACGTACCAGATATGTTTTGTTGAGTTGTCTAAATTAAGTTTTACATTTGGAACTTCTACAACCTCATAAAATGCTGACGAACAGCTGTTCACTATACCACAGGTTTTGGTTTCTGTATCTAATAATAGAGCCGTGATACTGTACATCAGGGATGTCGAGAAGCTTCTTCTCCAATCTCCAAGGCTATACAATTTGTTTGATAAAATGTTGAAGAAATTATCCGGACCAGTTTTACTTCTTGGTTCCAGGATGTTGGAGTCAGAGGACGATACCAGCGAAATAGATGAACGGCTCACTTATTTGTTTCCTTACACGATTGAGATAAAGCCGCCTGATGATGAGAGTCGTCTTCTAAGCTGGAAAACCCAATTAGAAGAGGACTTGAAGACAATTCAGGCTCAGGATAATAAAAATCATATTGCTGAGGTACTTGCGGCAAATGATCTTGAATGTGATGACCTAAATACAATTTGCCAAGCAGATGCAATTGTTTTGGGTAATTACATTGAAGAAATAGTAGTATCAGCGATTTCTTTCCATTTGATGAATAATAAAGAACCAGAATACCGGAATGGGAGGCTTGTCATATCATCACAGAGGTAGACACTAATTTTTCTGTAGGTGGAGAATTATATTGTTTTTCATTTTTCAACTTTTACTAAACCATGTACTTGCCCTTTCTTCCTTTCGACAGTTTGTCACATGGGTTAAGTTTCTTCCAGAAGGGTAAAGTCAGTGGCAAGGATAATGTCAAGCTGGACACAAATGCTGAATCTTCTAAGGTATTTATATACTCGTTAGCATATGTTCCTTTTGAACAATCTTGAAACTATGGACTTTTTAAGTAGATTTAAGACTTATACATGATCCCTTGTTTTGTTCAAACCTAGACACTAACAGCGGAAGAAATTGTTGGTGTAAAGCCTGAATCAAAGTCGGAAAACCCAACAACTGAAAGTAAAACTGAGGTAGACAAATCAAATTCTGCACCAAAGAAAGACAGCGAGAATCCTGCTCCGCCAAAACCGGTAAGGCAAATAATGTATTCTTACTTCTTAGTGAACAGTGATATATAGATGCTGGATACTGTACTTTTTAATACTGATTATGTAACCACACAAAGATACAAGAAAAACACCATTTTGTTTATAGTACATTAGATAATTTGTCACTAAAATGTATGCCTGACTTTATATATAATGATTGTGCTTCCAGGAAGTTCCTGACAATGAATTCGAAAAGCGTATAAGGCCAGAGGTGATTCCAGCAGATGAAATTGGGGTGACATTTGCAGATATTGGTTCATTAGAAGAAACCAAAGAATCATTGCAGGAGTTGGTCATGCTTCCTCTCCGAAGACCAGACCTATTCACCGGTGGACTCCTCAAGCCTTGTCGAGGCATTTTACTCTTTGGGCCTCCTGGCACTGGAAAAACTATGATGGCAAAGGCCATTGCCAGGGAAGCCGGAGCAAGTTTTATCAATGTTTCAATGTCGACTATCACTTCAAAATGGTTTGGGGAAGATGAAAAGAATGTTAGAGCTCTCTTTACACTAGCAGCAAAAGTTTCTCCTACTATTATTTTTGTAGATGAAGTCGATAGCATGCTTGGACAACGAACAAGAGTTGGTGAGCATGAGGCTATGCGGAAAATTAAAAATGAGTTCATGACACATTGGGATGGGCTTCTATCAAAATCCGGCGAGCGCATTCTTGTTCTCGCTGCTACAAACAGACCATTTGACCTTGATGAAGCAATTATTAGACGTTTTGAGCGAAGGTACGAGTTTGATTCTTAACCCCCAAACACAGTACCCTAAAAAGCTCTAATATCTAGCAAAAGATTACCTGTTTGATATCTATTTAACTATGCCATTCATTACTCCTCTTCATCAGTCTTCTATTTACTGGTCAGCCCCGACATTATCTTCAATTCACTAACCCTCAGCTCATTCATCACCATGACATTCTAAACCTTATTAACTGAAAGCGATAGAAGTACTGATCTTTTTGTTTGAATCATGTGCAACCATTTTTTTTTATCATTTTTCATCTGAAGCTAAAAGATTTTTGTTTGAAGTTAGTTATTCAAGCGACAGTAATCAAGTAGATATTTGATCTTCGACGATGATTACATCATCTATGCGTCTATTACTTTTCTTAGTTGTGAAATTGATAAAATTTCATCTCTTATATCCAAAAATTATCTCTTTCTCGCTTCTGTGATGAAAGGAAACAAAAGGGAGACTATGTTGCAGTCTTGCTGGTGAATAAATATTTTCTTAACCTTTAGTTTTTCTTTGTTTCTTTTCTGTGAACAGAATCATGGTTGGTCTACCATCTGCAGAGAGCAGAGAAAAGATATTGAGAACACTTTTAGCTAAAGAAAAGGTGGATGGGCTTGACTTTAAGGAGCTTGCGACTATGACAGAAGGATATAGTGGAAGCGATCTTAAGGTTTGTGTAACTTCATACTGCTATTCAAATAAAGTTTCTACAACCTAAATAATAGGCTTGGCATTAACTATCAAAAACAGATCTTCTGTACAACAGCCGCATATCGACCTGTGAGGGAGCTCATTAAACAAGAAAGAGAGAAGGATTTGGTAATCTACTGATCTGACCTCCTACCTTACTTTTCTTTCTTTCTGGTTCGTGCTTGTTTTAATGCCCCTTATACCCAATTGCTCTTATTTATCTGCACTTATAGGAAAAGAAGCGGAAAGCGGAACAAGAGAAGAATTCAGAGGTTGCTTCAGAAGAACAGCAAGAAGCTGAAAGAGTAATTACTTTGAGGCCTTTAAACATGGAAGACATGAGACAAGCAAAAAATCAGGTAGTTATAAATTTCTATTATCCATAGTCGAAAGAACATGCTATTCAATAGGTTTTTATATATACAGCAATTTTACCCTTGTCATATTAACTCTGTACTCAGTTTGTTCACTCAAGACCTGATCAAATTTACGAGCTATTCGTTTTTATGTTATGCATCCACGACTATTAATTAATCCTAGTTAATATTTGAATAGACTAAACGTTAACGCTAAAAGATCATTTCTAACTTTGCAGGTTGCTGCCAGCTTTGCCTCGGAAGGATCTGTAATGGGTGAGCTAAAACAGTGGAATGACTTGTATGGAGAGGGAGGTTCAAGAAAGAAGGAGCAACTAACTTACTTCCTCTAAGTGTTCTTGAAATGTTAAAAATATCATAACACGCATCAGCATTTCTTGAACAAGAGGCATTCCTGGGAATCTGAAAGCCCTACAGGGAACCTGAGCCGACGGGAAGCTCGATTCTTCATGTGCCATGAATACCCATGCCATTCATAATTTTTATGGTGGTATGCATGGTCTTGGTAGATACAAATGTAGAGAACTATATATTAGGCCATTCTACAAACCATATGCCAATGTTGAGTTGTGTAAATTATGTATTATGTGGCTATTGGAATGCTGGTATATGCAAAATTGGGATATTTATTTGTAACCCGTGTCGTAGCATTATGTAGGAGGGTAGTAGTTTGATTTAGTACTTCTGTATATTGGTTCTGTTTAAACTAGCTTTATAGCCCGTGCAAGGCACGGGCATGCTCTAGTTATTTTCGGTTATGTTGGTCTCATCGTTTGGTGGAATGCATGTAGAAGAAAAGACATAAGCATGTAACGGTATATCAGTAGGAAATATGTCGAAGGTTTGATGATACATGTTTTACAAAATCTCAGTCTATAAGGTTGTTATTATGACCTGAGTAGGCGCAAATATTTTGACTAATTAACATATTTTGTTAGCACGCACGATCCTTCTGAACTGCAAGATTTCGTCGGTTATAATTTTGCCAATCGTATTTGAATGAGAAGATGGTTTAGTGTCACTTTGAAAGAATATCGAGCATCTTTTACCATTTCCATTGCCTGGGGAACGTTGGCACTCCATTTACCTGTTTGTAGTTCATGGGGTAGTCGTGACCTTGTGTACTGCAAGATTTCGCCGATTATAATTTTTCCAATTGTATTGGAATGAGAAGATGGTTTTAGTGTCACTTTGAAAGAGAATTGGGCAGCTTTTATCATTTTCACTGCAGGGGGAACGTTAGCACTCCATTTACCTGTTTGTAGTTCATGGGGTAGTCGTTAAGTGGGTGTTGTAAAATTTGATCGGTGTGCATAATAGAGTAAAAATGTAGAAGTACAAGTTGTATTAGTATGTGTGGATACACTATTTAAACGAATGCATACCACTTTGCCCGTTTTAAGAAGGGTCTCCTTGCAGACACGTTGAATACAATAATTGTACAGGTGTGGATATAATTTATTTTAGAAAACTATTACTTATACCTTTCAAGATAATGCTAAACTGATTCGTGATAAGTTACTCGTTTCACCTTACAATTGCCACTTGACACAAATAGTTTAACATTTAGTACTTTTAATATTTTATCATAGATATTCAAAAAAATTAAACCAATTTAGTTTAGATTTGATTTAGTCGTACGATGACAACTTCAACTTTCTTGTAAAAATCTCCAACACAAACTTTTTTATTTATATACAAATATAAAACTTTTTTGCATTTTTCGGGTTCAATACTTTATATACTATAGTGGATTTTTCGAAAATGACCAACGTATAAAATTTATCTATTGAAGACGAGATTTATAATATATTGGATCATAATAAAACTACAGTTTTAATCTTATTAGTAGCTAAAATTTCAAAAATGCATATATAATTATAAGTTGTTAATATCTTATAATTAAACAATAATAAATGTAAAATAATGATAAAATCCATGTTTACGCTTATTATATATAAGGATATAATTGAAAAGAAGTAAATATGTTGATAGTTTTAAATTTTAAAAAAAATATAATAAGTGATATTGGATATAGATGTCAATATTTGTCACACTATCACCTAGTTCACGTCATTTTAATTTTGTGATGATAAGTATTCTTCAGTTTGTTGTGGTGATCCTGTCACCAGTTTGAACTTGTTGGTGACACTATGTGACATGGTTGAGAAGATTTGCAAGGAAGATCGGTTTGGTATTAGTCCGAAAAAGATTTTGTTCTTAGTTGAATGTATTTGATGATTTGTTTTATAAGCTAATTAATAATCAGATAGGAATTAGTTAAAGGTGTCAAATAAATGCTCCATTTAGAAAGTACCAATACTTTCTGGGCTCCATAATTCTCTATAAGCGGCCGGTGTAGTATACATGTCCTTAATGCATGAGGTGGCGGGATTGAGATGCACACAAATTCGTATTCGAAAAAAACTGTTCGAACTGGTTAAAAAAATCAGAAAAAATTTGATTAAAAAAAAAGTCCACCTCAATTAGATCCAGCCCGCAGGCTTAAACGAATCGCATATTTTTCACAAAACCCCGATCCGGTTCGAGTCGAATAAACCCAAATTTAATCTCGATTTGGACGTAGTCTTGATAAGGATAAAAGTCCAATCCAAAAAGCTAGAATTTTCAATTAAATATCGGATAAAAGCTTAATTTTTTTTAATTAAATCCGAAAAAATAAAAAAAGGTAAAGTTAATGTTAAAGTTATCAATATCTAAAATAATTTGTAAAAATCCGATTTGGCCCCTCCTGACCCGACCCTATCTACATGTATAAATATTTTAGAGAAAATTTGTCTCGATTTAAAAAAGTCTGGCCCTATCGGATATCGAAAAATCCGACCTGAATCCGGATTACGTATCTCTATTCAGGGTAACAACTATAGAGGTGCTTATATTATTACTTATATTATCTGATATGTATGAATATAATTGAGACAAAATGATTACTATTTTGTATTATTTTATATTATTGGATGCTCGGACTAAAAAGTGATATTATGTGACTAAAAATGCATTTGTACTTTGTCTTAAAATTGTGAATATAAAGGAAGAAACATAATTAAATTTAATTAAAGAGATACGAGTCTATTGGATATACTTTATACCAATAACCACTTTTATTAATAATCACACAAATGAAATTATCATGAAACAATCTTGAATAAAAACTAAAGTGTAAAATAATATTTGTGAAAGACATTACCATACTAATGGGTTCTATACCACAACAAAAAAACCCAAGTAGCTCAATGGTTAAATTGGTGACTTGAAATTCTTAGTAATTAGTATTGAAGTGTCTTAGGTTCGATTCCCATCAAGATCAAAATTTTCTTACATTTTTATAACATTTGACTTTGGAGGGGCAATTATGTAATTTCAAGTGTTGAATAAAATGGTTCACAAAGTGCTTGTTGCAGTATAAGATATATAATAGATTTAACGTTATTGTAAATTTATAGTCTTTTTAGCTATTGCAAAGCTTGCTTATATGCAGAGTTATAATTGCTTCAGCAAAAACTACGTCCTAGACCATTTTGTGACTTTATAGCCGTTTCTCGTGGTTTTCCCTGTATTTTGTGTTTATTTATTGTTGCGGTTTGGTTCCGGTTTGATATCTAATCCGAATTAAATTGGACCGCGATCACCACTAGTAGCATGTATTGTTAACTGTGTTATACGCCATGGTGTTCACCGAAACATACCTCCTCTTTGGAGTCGAAAAAAGATTCGCGTAAGGGACTTTAGTACTGTCAACATGGCAGTTGGAATGTTTTATTTTCTTCGCCGGTTCTAGTGAACATAATGAGACTATATACAGAGCAGACCCGGTTCTGAGGGTAGTTCAGATGGGCAATGGCCTAGGGCCCAAACTTAAAGGGGGCTCAATTTTTTTAGATTTTGTAATTTTTGTAGCTTTTTTTATTTTTTTTGCTAAGAGAGTTTTTTAAATCAATAGAGAAAAGATTGATAATTGAGTAAAATGAAAAAGCCCAAAAAAATTAAAATTCAGGATAGCCAAATTACTCCCCGTCTCCCCCTTTCTCAATTTCTCTCATATCCAAACTACTTTTCTTAATATTATCTCCACCCATCATTAAATCTCAATACTTCCCAAGAATTAAATCGTTGTTATCATTTATTCTTCTTGGAAATTAGATTATGGCAACCGAAAATTTTCTCTCCAGTTTAAATAGAGACAAAGTCCAATTGAATAGTCTTTCAGTATCACTCACAAGTTTTAGCATCGATGAATTGGAGTTGTTCAGAGATTCTATTGACTGTGGTTGTTTGGTTACTACCTTGTGGGAGCCGGAAGGGTCAGACATCAATTTTGCAATTGGTTGCTTCTTGCCAGATTCATTCGCACATATCACAATAATCAAGGTGTTATCATTTCATTCTCTAGTTTTCTTGTCATTTGATTTAATTGTTTGATTTACTTGTTATATGCGATGTTGTCTAAAAAACATTTATCTGGAAGTGCAAAAAGGAAAAAAAGAAAACATGGTGAAGATTTAGTAAAATCGCAACAGGGTGCAATTGACAGGTTTGTTGTTAGAAATGTAGTTACTGATGAAATAAATGGTCCAAATGAGTCTACTGATGTGCAAAATGAGCCTAATATGTCAAATGATGTGCCAAATATACCTGATATATCTTTAGAGGCAGAGGCAGAGCAAACTAATCATACTAAAAATGGCATAGGCATTGATCAGGATCAAGAATTTTCTTATGTGGATATTTACGATCCTCGAAATTGGGCAAATCTTGATAATAAAACAAGAGACATTGTAGTTGAGAAATGGCCTATAAGAGAACTGAACCTTGACTTTCCTCTTGACGATAATAATAGGCATTTTTCAGATACTTATTTTTCTAGGAAGTTGAATAATGGTGAGATTAGTGACAGAAAATGGTTGGTATATTCCAAACATGTTGATAAAGTTTTCTGTTTTTGCTGCAAGTTGTTTAAATCTAATATGACCAAAAGTTTGTTAGCAAATGAGGGTTTACGTGATTGGAAGCATATTAGTGAGAGGCTCAGGCAACATGAAAATAGTACTCAACATATGAATAATATGTTTACTTGGAATGAAATGAGAGTAAGGCTAGATAAGAATGAAACAATTGATAAAAATTTGCAGGAAGCAATTATGAAAGAGAAAGATCGATGGAGGCAAGTATTACTTAGAATATTTTCTGCTGTGAAGTGTCTTTCTACTCATAACTTGGCCTCTAGAGGATCTAATGAAAAATTATATCAAGATAGTAATGGTAATTTTCTAGGATTGATTGAAATGATTGCAGAATTTGATGTGATAATGCAAGATCATGTGAGACGCATTCAAAATCGTGAAATTCATTATAATTATCTTGGGTATAAAATTCAAAATGAATTAATTTCCCTTTTGGCTCATAGTGTGAAAAGTTCTATAGTTAAAATCATAAAAGTGGCAAAATATTTTTCTATAATTCTTGATTGTACCCCGGATATTGCTCATCAAGAACAAATGACTCTAATAATACGATGCGTGAACATGTCAACAAAAAAAGTAAAAATTGAGGAGTACTTTCTAGAGTTTTTAGAAGTGAACATGACAATGTTCCCGGACTTACTTTGAAAAGTTTATCTAATACTCATTGGGAGAGTCGAATTAAAAGTGTTAAACCTATTAGATTTCAGGCTCCTCAACTAAGATTGGCTTTGACAGTTTTATATGATTCTTGTGGTAACGATGCAAAGTCAAAAAGTGAAGCAGATTGTTTTTATAATGCACTTGGGAGTTTTGATTTTTTGATAGGTATGATTATTTGGTACGAAATTTTGTTTGTTATAAATAAGGTAAGTAAGAAATTACAATCTAAGTCTATGTGTCTGGACACCACCATACAGCATGTTACAAGCATGGTTTCATATTTTGAAAAGTTCAGGGACGAAGGTTTTGATTCTAGTATAAATATTGCTAAAACTATTGCACTTGAAATGGAAGTAGAGCCTGTCTTTCCTACAAAACGCCGTGTTATTAGAAAAAAACATTTTGATGAAAATAATCAAGAGGATGAACAATGTCAATCGCCTGAAGAGTTATTTAGACTTGAATATTTTTTGGTGGTTGTTGATTTGGCAATTACATCTTTGAAAAGTAGATTTGAGCAACTAAAGATTTTTTAGAATGTCTTTGGATTTTTGTTTGATTCATACAAGTTAAAGTCACTAGCTGAGAAGGAAGGAACTGAGAGAATGTTGTGCTACTTTTTACTCTACTTTTTCTTTTTCTTATAGTGATTCATCATATGTTGATTTAAATGACCTTCACTCTGAATTGAAAGTATTACAATCTACTTTGCCAGATAAACTAATGTCAGCCACTGAAATTCTTGAGTTTGTTACATCTGCAGATTGTTATCCAAATGCTTCAATCGCTTATATAATCTTCTTAACAGTTCCGGTGACCGTGGCAACAGCGGAAAGAAGCTTTTCAAAGTTAAAGCTGATAAAAACCTACTTGAGGTCATCAATGTCACAAGAACGACTGAATGGTCTTGCAATTTTATCAATCGAGAAGGAACTTTTGGAAAATATTGATTCTGATGTTATCATCAATGATTTTGCATCACGGAATGCCCGTAGAACTCATTTTCTATGAATTATTGTGTAATATGCTTGGATATTGTAATTTTATTAATAAAATCGTAGTAGCTTTGAATTATTATAATTTTTTTCTTTTTGAGAGGGGCCCCATTTATGTTTTTGCCTAGGGCCCCAGAAAAGTCAGGATCGGGCCTGATACAGAGTGATCTCACTAGAGTCAAGTGTTAATAGGAGAAAAGAGATCATGAAGATAACTTGGCTTCATCTATAACTTTTATTAATAAGTGAAACCCCTTTTAATATAGTACCAAATTTGGTTCGCACTTTTTTTGGTTCACATTTTTTTTTGGTTTCACCCCTAATTTTTTTTTAATATTAATAAGCGAAACCCCCTTTTAATATGGTACCAAATTTGGTTCGCACTTTTTTTGGTTCACATTTTTTTTTGGTTTCACCCCTAATTTTTTTTTAATATTAATAAGCGAAACCCCCTTTTAATATGGTACCAAATTTGGTTCGCACTTTTTTTGGTTCACACTTTTTTTTGGTTTCACCCCTAATTTATTTATTTTTAAAAATATAATTATCTAATTTAAAATAGATTATATTATATCCTAAACTTCTATTTCATGTAGTAGAATTATTATATCCTAAACTCATATTTCACGTAGTAGAACTCTATATTGTTTTTAAATTATTTTTATTTTATTCAATCCTCTACTTTCACCAATCTTCTAACAATTCTATTATTATTTCGACTTTTTCGTCTTACAAAAAATAATATTTTATTTTTGAATTTTTGTCTTGCACATACAAACAATTAAAAGTCTGCATGATTAAAGGTTACCTTTTTTCTTTGTCACTTCTTTGCCATTGTCATAACATTGATATACATATGTCAATATTATTTGTGATCACATACAATGGATAGTTAAGCCATAAAATTTAAACATTTGTATCAAGTTTTTTTTTGAAAGTATAAATTTACTACACACTTGCTTCAATGTTCGACTCATATATTATATATTATTGTAAAATTTTATGTTGTTTTTAAATAAAAAAAAATTATAACTATCTAATCTAATTAGATTATATTATTATTGTACTATAAACTCCTATTTCATGTAAAATTCTAATTTTTTTTTTAAAAACTAATTATATGTTGTTTTGAAATTTAAAAAAAATAATCTAATCTAAAATAGATTATATTGTTATTGTACCCTAAACACTTATTTCACGTAAAATTCTATGTTGTTTTTAATAATAATCTAATCTAAATCTACAATAAATTATATTTTGTTATTGTACGAATATATTACAATGTTATTAAATTACATTACTATTGTACCAAAATATATTATATTATATCATGTAATAGATATCCCATCCTGTTGGAGTTATAATAAGATCACAACATAAGCAAATTATAGTTCGTGTAATTTGTAGTTTAGGTCATCTGAAATTTTTATTCTTATTGTAGTTCTAATTCTTTTATAAAGTTAGTGTCTTGGTGAATTGAACTTAAACTATGAAACACCAGCGAATATGATTGTACATCGTTATTATCGATGAAGTGATCATTGTCCATCACCAAAGTACAAAAAAATTTACTAATCGAATACAAGCTGTGGACAGGTAAATTTACTTTTCAGCATGCCAAGTTTTTGTTAGTACAAGTTGTGTAGAGTTAAATTCACTTTTCAGCATTCCAAGTTGTTCCCATCTGCATGCGAATCAATTTCATAGAAAATGTTCGAATATTTACATCACCAATCACAAGGGCATAAATTGAATTCAATTATATTTGTTCTGTTATATTTATTCTTTATTCATGACTAGCCTTATTATATTTAAATAGTCCCAAATGAATTTAATTATTTATCACATGTACGGTTACTTAATTCATGAATATGCTTACAATATTTAAATCATCCATACTTTGTACGATATTGAGCTAATTTCTTAGTCCCCTATATTTTTTCCTTCTAGCTATGCCTTACAGTTACAAAAAAAGATATCGTCAAACAAAAGATTCTGAAACTATTGAGCAGTGAGATGAACGTAATGATTAAATTCACAAAACAAATTATGTCCTATGTATTACTATCAAAAGTTTCTTTTTCCTTAATTTTTAGAATTATTCGATTCAGATAATGATCTCTTGTGTTTTATGTATAAATAAAAAGTTGTTTCTAGAAATAAAGAAACTCAACTGGATGACAATATTCTAAATTTTAGCCCATATTGTATATACAAAATATTAATTATATATACATAGTTTACACTGTATTTGACCGATTTCTTAGTCCCCTTATAATTATTCCTTACAGTTACGTCTTCAAAATTGGAATTGTAAAGATGTGTCGAAACAGAAAGATATCGTCAAATAAGAGATTCTTAAACTATTGAGCAGTAGAATAAACATAATGAGAAACATCGCAAAAAATATATGACACATGTATTGGTAATAGTCCTGGCAATTGGACCGTGTCGTGTACTTTCGTGTTTTTGTGTACTTAATGTAAAACCCATTTCCGATCCGTTTTGAATTTGTGTACTAAATTTGAAACACATATCCAATTCAAAACGTGTCATGTACTTTACGTGTCGTATTCGTGTACATTAAACAAAAATATAAATTTAATTAAATTAAAATTTATATATTATAAAACTATTTTAATTATGTAAATTTTTATGAAATGTGTATTAAATATGTAATACATACAATTTTACAAAAATTTGTAAATATAACTTATATATATAAATGTATACTTCTTATATATAAATGTATAAGGGGAATTAATTCCAAGCAATCCAATGGCCTCATTATAATCATAACCTATACTGACATGATTACCAACAGCTTGTTTATTAAGAATCTCTTTAGCCGTCTTACAAGAGTTGTAATAGGCATTAGCTTTGGTCTTAAGCTCACTAATCTGATCTTTGAGAATGGTTTCCAGTTGTTGATACAATTTAACCCTTTTCTCAAGAACTGCTACATTATTAGTAAGTTCATCTTGATTGATATGCACTAGTTTTAATTCATTTATTTCCTTTTCAAGATTTGTGTTTAAAAGAATTATTTTATCATTTTCAGTGCGTGCACAACTTAAAGTATCACCAAGATGACGAATCATTTCAGTATCAGTGAACTTTACCTCAGACATGTTGGGTGAAGATAACATGGAATCAAAGAGTTTGCCTCCTATTGCCATGAGTGCAAGATTCCCAACTTCTTCATCTTCACTGTCTGTATCATCCCAGCTCTTTTCTTTAGACTTGTTCTTCTCAACCATCCCTGTTTTATAGCCACCCCTTGTGCTATTTGAGGATGAAGAACCACCTGTCTGGTATTCGTCAGCATATGTCTTGAACTTGAAACTAGGATTTCTCCTGAACCTGAAGTTTCCAAACTTCTTCACTACCCAGGCCATAGACTCATCTTCCAACTGTTCAAGCTCCTCCATAGAATAAAAATCACCACCATATTGACTTGTAGATGTAACACCATATTCAGCTACAATTACATCCTTGTTAGGACTGGAAGGTAGAACAACATTCGCTTCCTGTTTCTGTGGGACTCCAGCTACCAGTGAAGTAGACATACTAACCACTCTTCCTTCCCTTGAATTTGATCTGAAGTGCTCATATGAAGAGGTGAGAATTTCCATCTTATTCTCTCTGACTTCCTCTGTCCCTTCATTGATTATTTCAATCGTATCCCAAATGTGTTTGGCAGAAACACAATTTAAAATATGATTATGCATGATTGGATCAAGGCAATCAACCAGTATCAACTGTAGACAGGCATCCAAGGCAACATCTTCTTTTTCTTCAGGAGTGTAGTCCTTGGGATCCTTAGGGTATATCCTAGCAGCCCTAGTAACAACATCATTCTCTATTAGCTTTTTCTCAACAAACATAGGAATTCTTGGTCCATTCTTCAGCACATCAAGATATTCAACATTAACCACTTGAAGAAACAGGAGCATCTTCTTCTTCCACATAGGATAATGATCCTTGCTTAACATTGGGATTTTGACTGTAACAGCTTTCTGAGTTGTAGACATTTTTGAGATTTTTAGAAAAATAAAAATTTCAGAGTTAAAAAAAAATCTCAAACAATTGGATCTTTGATTTGTATATCAATCAAAAGGCTATGATGCCAATTGTTAGGTCCTGATAAGTTTGTAGAAGGGGGGTTGAATACAAACGATACTGTTTAATCGAATTTGTCCTTTTAAGATTTAACAATTTAGAACAAATTTTTGCGGAATAAAACTGAAACAATATTCAAGTTAAATAAAACTCTATTAAACTTGAAGGGTGTTACAATTTTGATCACTGATTACAAAGAACTTGATAAAACAAATCTAGAATAAATTCGACATGAATTTATCTATTTTTGTAATAAAAAGGATCGAATACTAAAAAGTAGTTCGATATAAAATCTAGGGATTATGATCCGCTAGAAATCTAAAGCAGTACAAGTGAAATGATTCTTATGGATTTAATGTTAAGAACAAATCAAGAATTAATTCACTGGCAAGAAATGAATGCTTTTGCTGTTGAGAAGTAAAGAAGACAGAGAGAAATGAAATATCTTTGATGCTGTGTCTTTTTGCTTCTGTTGTGTTTGTAATTGATAATGATGTGCCTTCGACTTGTCTTCTTTTTCTTTATATAATAAAACCACAGCCTCCTTCTTTTAATCCCCACGTGCAGTACATTTCATAGAAATGTATTAAGAAGACTAAGAGGAATACTATTAAATAAGCCTTGGAAGACTTTCGGGAAGACAAGCTTTTACTCTTGGAAGACTTTCGGGAAGACAATGGTTGGCCTAGTCTTCCTAGTTCAAACCTAAGTATTCCTAGTTCATTTTTATTCTAACTTAAATAATTAACTAAATAAATTATGTATTAAATTAATTCTTTACAGAATTAATTTAATAAATAATATACTTTATAGTATTAATTATTTATAAGAGAATAAATAGAATTAGTAGACTTCTCAATTAATTTCTTTTTATTCTAATTTAAATAATTAACTAAATAAATTATGTATTAAATTAATTCTTTACATAATTAATTTAATAAATAATTTACTCAATAGTATTAATTATTTATAAGAGAATAAATAGAATTAGTTGACTTCTCAATTAATTCCAGAATCACTTAAAACTTAGATAAATAACAAACACAATAGTACGTTGACACTTGATGCACTGTCTGGTTCATGAGTGACTAACGACAATGTTTGTTCTTTATCTATTTGACTTTAAGCAGTGATTCACTTCCTTCTCATTCAAGAACACCGTAATCAGTATCTTTTTCTGTCACCACTTGAAATCTCCGTCACTTTAATAAATCCACTGAGCTTGAATACTTCATTGAGGCTTGATCAATAAATTGAGCTTCTTTCAATGTAGAATAACTTCAAGTCTGTAGATGACTTCAAGTCTTCATTCTTTGACATATATAATCTTCTGAGATTACTGTGACATCTGCTCTAATATTTACTTATTACATTCTTGTTTAAGTTGAGTAGAATCCTCGAATTACAAATAGGCTATTTCATATGCCTTTCATGTTCGTACCGTGTTCACGTATCGTGTACCAAATTTCCAGCTCTAATTGGTAACCAAGTTTTTTTTGTTTAATTTATATAATTTTTCAATTCAACTAATGACCTTTTACGTTTCTATATAACAGAAAGTTGTTTATGGAAAAAAAAAATTCAATTGAATGGGAATCTTTTAGATCTATATACAGGTTGGTGTTTCAGTTTTAAAATTAATTTGATTTTAATTACGTTTTCTATATAATAAAAAAAAGTTATTTCTTGAAATAAAGAAAATCAACTGGACGGAAATCTTCTAGATCTTATCCCAGGTTGAATAAACAAAATTTTAATTATATTTATACATACATGATACATAGTGTATACTACATTTATCTACTTTCTTATTGCCCTTATAATTATCCTATATAGCTACGTTTTCAAAATTGAAAGTTAAAAGATCTGCTGGAATAAAAAGATGACATCAAACAAGATCTTACATATATATAATTATTTAAAAATTACAACTATTAATATCTTAGGTTTTTTATATAATAGAAAGTTGTTGCTGAAAATAAAGAAATTCATTTGGATGAGAATCTTTGGGATCTATATACAAGTTGGTGTTTTAGATTTTAAAATGATTTTGCTTTCGATACTGAAATATAAATAATCTACCGTTAACATTTCAGTAACTAATTTCATGAAAAAATAATGTAATTGTAAACAATTTTAAGTCAAAATTGAAAATAACATAATTAATAATCTTAATTAAAAAATATTATAAATAAAATGAATTTCCAAAAAAAATCACTCGATCCGTGCTTCGCACGGGTTATTTTCTAGTTTCAGTAATTAGTAGATACTAGCTTAAAACCCGTGCGATGCACGGATTATTAATTGGTATTTTATTATTTTTTTTAATATTTTTTTTAATTATATTTGTTAAAAAAATAAGTAGGCATGTTAAAATCGTTAAACATCTTTAATTAATTAAAAATATTAAAATAGATTTTAAAATAAATAAGTAAAAGTTTGCTCGTTATATTTTTGGAAAAAAAGAGATTTTAGTAAGGAAAAATAAAAAATTTAACATATATATTTAGTTTAAAAAAGGAAAATGCCCGTGATATTTTTGGAAAATTATATTTTAAAATTTAATAATTAAAAATATTTAAATACGTTTTAAAATAAATACGTAAAGGGTTTTTCATGATATTTTTAGAAAAGGAATTGATTTCAGTGAGAAAAATAGAAAAAGTAAGTTGAAAAAGGTAATTTTCCGTGATTTATTTAGAAAAGGAGGGACTGTGTTAGAAAAAAAATTATAATGCGTTTTAGTTGAAAAGGTATTTGTTTATAAATAGGTATTTGATTATTTATATTTTTTAATATTTTCAGTAATTGCATTTTTTAAGAAAAATAAGTAAGCATGTTAAAATAGGTAAACTTTTAAAAAATAATTATAATATTAAATAGGTTTAAAAATAAATAACTAAAGGTTGTTCGTGATATTTTTGGAAAAGGAGGGGTTAAGTAAGGAAAAATAGAAAAACTAACACGTTTTAGTTTTAAAAAAAGGTAATTGTCCCTGATATATTTGAAAAAATAGGGGAATTTGTTAGAAAAAATAATGTATTTTAGGTGAAGAAGGTAATTGGTTATAAATAGGTAATATTATTATTTAATAATATATTTCTATAAATAAGTAAGGTTAATTAAGTAAAAACACGAAGTAAAGTTTAGTAAGGGCAATTTAGTAAAATCACAATGTACCATACCGACCAACCAAAAAAAGGTAATTGGTTAGAAATAGGTAATATTATTATTTAATAATATATTTTTATAAATAAATAAGTTTAATTAAGTAAAAACACGAAATACAGTTAAGGACAATTAAGTAAAATCACAATGTACCATACCGACCAACTAAACTTTTAATTTTTCGTCTATTATATAATAGTATTGATAAGAGCAGGTCCTGCTTGGGACGTTTAGTTCATGATTAATGAGACCGGTTAACGAAAATTGAAACCTTAAACTCAAATGATAATATTTAGATTAGTTATTTAGTTGTGTGAAATGAAAACTCTAATCTCTCAAAATGGGTAAATCAAACCCATGCTACGTGATTCATCCATACACCTCTGCATGGGGCAAAAGGCCCAAAAACCATTTAGCCAAGTTTTTTATTCTGAGAAAAAAGTAACTAAGAGGCACTTGACTCTACTCTGCCGATATATATTTTCAGATCGTGAGATACGTGGTACAGTAAAACCTCTATAAATTAATAATGTTGGGACCGGGATATTTTATTAATTTAGAGAGATATTATTATATCGATAAATTAATAATTTATTAATTTAAAGAGGATTTACATAAGACCTTTAAATTTTCAAGTCTAATGTACTAGTTACAATATATATTAGTTAGAGATGAAAAATAAACGATGTAAATTCTGGAGAAGACATTCGTGAGCTTGAGAACTTGATTACAGGTATGCATTATCGGCACGAAATGGATGTGAATCACTTGCTAGATTATCCTGGTGAAAATAATGAATGTTACGAGTTTCAAAGCATTGAAGAAATTGTGGCGGATACCATTCAAAATCCGATCGATGACGAAGTTGAGGATGATTCAATAGCTTTGGAACCGGTCACTCGGAAAGAAGCATTGCAAGCGGCAACAACTCTTCACAACTTTTTGTTGCAATACGAGAAGACAATGCCCCAACTCTTAAGTGCAGTGAGGAGATTTAAAGATGAAGTCAATATAAATTTGAAGTTCAACAAAAAACAAGTGACTATAGATTCATTTTTTACTAGACAATCTTAGAATATGTATGGAATCTTTTAATGATTATTAATTTATAGTTTCGTTGGGACCAATATATATACTTTGGGATTTCAAAAAAGTTATTATCTTATTATTTTATCGATTGGGGTCCAATTTTATACTGGTCCCAAGTTGGGACTGGACAAATTATTAGTTTTATCGAGATTATTAATTTATCGAGTATTAATTTATAGAGGTTTTACTGTACTTGACTCTTCTCTGTGGATATAATTTGCAGACAAACATTATAATTGAGAACTAGGGTCTTCTTCCTGGGGGCAAGCTATTGACCTTCTTAAAAGTTTGAGCGTGCTACTATATCAGTATTATTTTGCTTGTAGCAGTAGCTTTGGAAACTTTGGGGCTAACTGCCGATCACTTGTAGGGATCAGTAGCATTAGCAACTTGCATTTATATGCATTTTTCCCCAGGAATCAGCAAGATCGAAGTGTCACCTATAGAGTAAACATGTTTAACAAAGACGAAAACGGTAATTTTCAGGTCAAACATGTTGCTTAATTGTTTTCAACTATTTGCGGAAAGTTTAAAACCCTCCAACAACACACTGAAAACTAAATTCCAGAAACACATTCCCAAAAGAAACAAACCATCGGCAAAAGAACATGCTGTCCGGAAACGTAAGCTTGCAGGCCCAATAGCATAATACATATTCTAGAATGTACTTCAAAATTCAAGTTGCCTAATAGTTGGAATTAGAGAGGACAAATCAAGCTAAACTTTCCGCCAGCTATTCTCTTCTCCCACTTCCCTAGGCAGAAATTAAAAGAAAATGCAAAAAATAGCAAATCAGGCCAAAAACCTTCGGAGGCCCTTGTTTCTTTACTAATCATTAACAAAATGTTATGCCACGTTTTGGCATAGTCCAAATTTCTCCATTTAATAATTATTAATCCAGATTAATAATTAATTGCTTAATCAATAAGTAATATCATCTCTCTGAAACGAGAAAAGAATCAATCTCAATCAATGAATAACGGAAAATATCTTCAAACGATATTCTTCAAATCATAAAAAGAAATACGGAGATGCTGCGAGATTGTAGGAAAACATGTGAAGACCGAACTATTTATGGGAATGTGAGGTGGATTGATAATCCTTGAACTATTTATGTGAACGTGAGGTGGATTGATAATCCTTGAACTATTTATGGGAACATTGGATGGATAAACTTTGACTATTTATTGGCTTGGAGTGAATGGACTTATCTAATGACTTATTTTCTAATAACTACGTGAGGCTTGATCTCTATATAAAAGGGTACGTATGCATCTTGTATGGTACGACAATTGACACTCGGGAAATAGAAAGAGAAATAACTCATTCTCTATTCAATTTCTGAGGAGTCATCATACGAGCTCAGCCCCAAACATCCAAAAATCTCAAATCCCCCTATTTTCATAATTCGTTATTCCAACAACCTCCGATTTGGGTTGTTACGAAATTCCTCCAACAACAATTGGCGCTAGAAGGAGGGGATTATTTTTTGATTGTGGAGGACAATCAAATCATCTACATCATACGCAATGGGGTTTTATCGGATCTGGAGCGGCTTTAATGGAGGAGCAAAACGATGGAGGCGGTGATTCATGATTCTTTTCAAAATTAAGATAAGTTTTCTTATGTTTTTGTCCGTGTACATAAGTTATCTTATAAAATCCGTAATTAATTTAATACATGTCAGATTTTGATGATTTTTTATGATTCGGAAAGCTTTTACGATTTCCTGCAACTTTCGTTCTTGGTGTTTTCTGAGATTATGTTTCGATCTATTTTCAAAATCACAAAACATAATCAGATCCCGTTTTTCAGTATTGAGAAGTTAATCAGCAGACGTTTTATTTGATTCATGATTCGTTATAAGTCCGTTTCTGACGAGCCATATATCATTGGAAAGATCTTTTCGTTTTCTACAACTTTCATGTTTTGTGTTTTCCAAGAAAATATCGTTTACAAGGCCAAAAAGGTAAAAACAGATCTGGGCAGAATCTGAATCATGTATATGTTAAAGAATTGTGATGCAATATTCGTAGCACATGATTTGATTACTTCACTATCTTGTGCATGAACAAAAATAAGTGTGGAAGGTCCTTATCTGAGAAGAGTAATATTTTCGAAAACTCTCTTTTCCAAGGAGGATTAATATTGAAGACCGTACTTTTAGGGGAGATTCCATGGATAAAATTACATTATTGAAGACCCATTGGTAGATGGATATTTCTTGGTTGGCACGAGACATTACTACAATCACGGGAAGAAATGCGGAGATGCCGCGAGATTGCAGGAAAACGTTTGGGACCATTCGTGATATGGTTGGCACGAGACATTCCTACAATCACGGGAAGAAATGCGGAGATGCCGCGAAATTGCAGGAAAACGTGTGGGACTGAACGTGATATGGTTGGCATGGAACATTCGTACAATCACGGGAAGAAATGCGGAGATGCCGCAAGATTACAGGAAAACGTTTGGGACCATTCGTGATATGGTTGGCACGAGACATTTCTACAATCACGGGAAGAAATGCGGAGATGCCGCGAGATTGCAGAAAACGTGTGGGACCGGACGTGATATGGTTGGCACGAGACATTTCTACAATCATGGGAAGAAATGCGGAGATGCCGCGAGATTGCAGGAAAATGTGTGGGACTGGACGTGATATGGTTGGCACGGGACATTTCTACAATTAGGGGAAGAAATGCAGAGATGCCGCGAGATTGTAGGAAAATGTGTGGGACCAGACGTGATATGGTTGGCACGAGACATTCCTACAATCACGGGAAGAAATACGGAGATGCCGCGAGATTGTAGAAAAACGTGTGGGACAGGATGTCATATGGGCTGAAAGCCTGACATTTGAACTCGGGAGCTCGCGGATGAACGAAAACATATCCTTATGTGGACAATGACACTTGAAAACGTGTACGCCAATTCGGACTATATACAAAACGCCAAGCGACCGAAGAAATTTGGAAGCTCGAAGATTTTTAGTTCTCCACTGCAGCAAGCTACACTGAAGAACTGGAGGCTTGTTATTATGCCACGTTTTGGCATAGTCCAAATTTCTCCGTTTAATAATTATTATTTCATATTAATAATTAATTGCTTAACCAATAAGTAATATCCTCTCTCTGAAACGAGAAAAGAATCAATCTCAATCAATGAATAACGGAAAATATCTTCAAACGATATTCTTCAAATCATGGAAAGAAATACAGAGATGTCGCGAGATTGTAGGAAAACATGTGAAGACCGAACTATTTATGGGAATGTGAGGTGGATTGATAATCCTTGAACTATTTATGGGAACGTGAGGTGGATTGATAATCCTTGAACTATTTATGGGAACATTGGATGGATAAACTTTGACTATTTATTGGCTTGGACTGAATGGACTTATCTAATTACTTGTTTTCCAATAATTACATAAGACTTGATCCTATATAAAAGGGTACGTAGGCACCTTGTATGGTACGACAATTAACACTCGGGAAAGAGGAAGAGAAAGAACTCATTTCCTATTCAATTTCTGAGGAGTCATCATACGAGCTCAGCCCCAAACATCCAAAAATCTCAAATCCCCCTATTTTCATAATTCGTTATTCCAGCAACCTCCGATTTGGGTTGTTATGAAATTCCTCCAACAACAAAACACAAACTTCGAAATTATAATGTGACCATCAAAATTTAAAGCATATCCTCGCAGCTGAGTAATGCTAAGGGTAATTTTTCGATATCTAACACTTGACCAAATCATAAAACAGCATATTCATGTTGTAAACTACTACCCACGAAATACTACGAAAAACAGGGTCCCAAGTCCCAGATGATGATAGGAGTCACAACAACAATTTAGATCACATAGCTACTACTTATCAATGAAAACCTGCCTGCCTCTCTATAAGACCTTTTTGTCTTTCAACGGGCCTCGAGGAATCTTGCTTAAAACCTTCACATTAAACTCAGCGTAGCGTTTCCTTAACTCGGCTTCTGCTTTCTCTGCCAAAGCATCAACCTTGTCCTCATACTTTTCATAAAGCACAGGAACGGTGTGCAGCATCACAAAAGCTGGTTTAAACAACAGGTAAAACATTGGTTTTAACTATTTGAGAGGAAATAACACGTGACACAAAAATTATACACAACACATTCAAGTACAGCTTTATCGACGAACATTCGGTAAATGTTTCTTACACATGTAGAATAAGGTCAGGAAATTCCAGCAACTCCCAAGAATTGAAAAGAACCATAAACCAGCAATCACCTAAGACATGAAACAATGATTAGCATCGGTCAACCATAATTCAATATCAACTCAATTGCAATAAATATTGTTATATGCATCATCTGAAACCACCACCTGTACAAAAACACTTGGTATTCTAAACTGAATAATGACAAGGTACATTCTTGCCATTTATATTTTTAAACAATATGTAATTCATAACATATAGGCAACATTAATAGTCTTTATCCATGAAACTGCGGAAAAGGAGGACATACCATAAGAAACTTCTTTAAGTCTTTCCCTGCCGCAACATCACGGAGGATTGCAAAAGCTCTGTTGATTTCAATTCTAAGGGCACCTGCTACCCCCAAGACAACATCCTCAGGAAGAAAAACTTCTGGATATTTAGGTGGAGACCTAATAACATCAAAAATCATCAGCAAAAAGTACTACGAGCTTCACTTGAAGAGAACATATTATTATTGAATGGCTTACTTTTTGATAAAGGTTGATACATTAGACCACAGGAAAAGGACCGCCAAAGTTAGTATTATGGCATGGCATACTAATGTGAGCAAATGGTATTCTATCAATTCAAAAAGCACCCAAATAGCAGTAGCAAAACCAAGTACCCCAGCAGAAATCTTCTTGTTTCTCCACAAGAATATATCAGCAGCTGTAACAAAGATCATTTATAAGATATGGTAACTCAACAAATGTTGAAAGAGAAATTAGGGCTTGCAAAAGTAAAACTTAGCTATATAATTTTCAAAGCCATAGTATCCCATGCAATGTTTCAACAAACAACAAGAAATCAAAATGGCAACAAAAAGGTTGTTGCCAGCACACACACACTGATGGAGCATTAGTGTAAACTAATCAAGCATCGGCCATTTTAACCACCCAACTAAATGTCCGGTGAACTCAGTTATGCTGAAAGAAAACTAATTATTCCATTCAATTTCTTTCCCCTAATTTACCTCCCAACAGCATACATAACAGGATTCTGTGAGCTTCCATCTACACTTGTAATATAGAAATATGATTGAACTTTAAATATCAACATCCTTTTCTCTATTGACAAAATGGTAATGACATGCTATCCTATAATTCATTTCAACACTTCAAATCATAAGAAATATGATTTTTCCTTCTCCTTGATAAAACTACAAATCTAGAAATAAATCTAATTTCACGATCCATCTAGATTCAGCAATAATTTATAACAATAGTAGACCTGCTCACTAACACTTTAAACCTAATTATTTAAAAGAAAACATTACAACTCAATACATTAAACAAACATCACTTCATCACAAAATCTAATAAATTAATCTGCATTCGCCTAGACCTGCACTTGATCAATCAAACACACCCGCACGCACACGTGCGTGCGCACACACACATCGTAGGAGGATATGCACACACGTTTCACTAACAAATAAAACCTGATGCTACATAAAGTACACAATTTATCATAAAATCTAACAAATTAAAACCTTAATCTCCACCTAATCGCTCACACACACACAGCAAACTAAGCAAAACCTAATAGATTCATCTCACATTCACCTAGATCTGCACCTAATCAATCACAACAAACACACAATTATACATACACACAACAAATGAATACGCAATTCAACGCAAAATCTAATAAAATTCATCTCACATAAACCTAGATCAGCACTTAATCAATCACGAAACACACACGCAAAAAACAGATACATAATAAACTGTGTGTATTGGGGGAGAGAGAGAGAGAGAGAGAGAGAGAGAGAGAGAGAGTATACGTTTGCCGCCACCGAGAACATTATGAATAGGCTTATCTCTGCCTAAAATGCGATAAACTTTATTCTTCACCGCCTCCATCGTCGACTCCTTCTTATCATCATCTGAATCCGACGTGCACGAATCGTCGCCGTGCAACTTCTCCGTTATCTTCTCCAGCACCGACTCCACTTTCGGTTCCCCTTCCGGTTCGCCGTTATGCTCCGACATCGCCGATCACCGAAAATATAGCCGCTTTTTCCGCTACTATATGTGTGTGTTTTGTGCGTGTGTGGTTTTGAAATGGAGAGATGGAGAGGAGAGTGAGTGTATATACAGAGCTCGAGGTGATGGTAAACGGAAAACGTTAGACTTGACGGTGGGGATTTGTGTTTTGAAGGACCTTTATTGACGGCGTCAAGTTGAGGGACACGTGGAAGGATGAGATTGGATCATGGGCGGATTTGAATATATAGTATGGGCAAGTACAGTGGATGCATAGTGGTGCGACACTTGGAAGTTTGTGGGCCGGCCTTTTCTTAATTGTAGTATCTTGCTTTATTTTATTCATTTTTATTTTTACATTCTTTAAAAAGTTACTTTCAATAAAACACTTTGTTTTTTTAAAACCATGAAATATTCATGTTTTAACTGTTAATTTCTCGAACTAGTCAGGTAAACATGACAATCTTCTCTCCCTTCTCAGTCCTCACGGTCTCCTTTTTCTTTTTCTCCTAGCCGTCGACGGGGCTTTCATCGGTTTTTACCGGTGAAAAATCTCAAATCAATTAATTTCTTTGATTTAATTTTATTTTTTTCAATAATTCTCCTTTCCAATAAGGATTTATGTCATTTTAATTCTGTTTTGTTTGTTTAATTAAATCTCATCTTAATGAGTTTTGGTCTCAATTCATTTGGGTTTTGTTTATCCTATTCTTGTGAGAGTTTTGGTGTGTTTTGGAATAATCTAACATCCGAGATGTTAGATCTGTGTGATTTTCAAGGTTTTGATTCAGTGATGAAGATTTTTATATGTGATTGCAATTACGGTCGATATCTCAAACTGTTTGTGACGAAGGAGGTACATGTGTATATATCAAATTCAACAAATCGCTTGATTGTCTATCGATAAAGACTGTAATCAGCGATATGATATGTTTTACGTTTGTTCGACTCGATTGTTTTTGTAGATGTCGTGCGGCTTTTCATTAATAAATTAATTTCTGTTTCAAAAAAAAAAAAAGTAATGACATTATATTCACTTGAGAATAAGGACGTTTTTATAAAGTTTTCAACATTTTTGGAAAGAGAGTATATTCATTTGAATGTGATAAAAAAAAAAGAGTAAAAAATTATAATCGAATATAATATATTTATTTTATTATAATATAGGAGGGAGTATATGATCACATCTAAGATTCCATATGTTGGTTTTCTTAAAATAAGTCCAAATATTAAACTATTATCAACCAGTGAAAACACTCACCTGCTCCCTTTGTGCTTTCTTTTCAAAACAAAATTCGGGTGTTGGCCCTCTCTATCATATATATTAAAGTTAAAATGCTGAAAATATCACAACCCAGGTAAATGGTCCTTTCTATCACGTAAAAATGCATTTTCGTCATGCGTTTCTTGAAAACGCATTTTTATCATGCGTTTATCCAATTGAAATAATTATTTCGACATAAAACGCATGTTGAATTGGCATTTCTTCAAAATTTAAAAACTGTGAAAACGTCATTTGTATTTGCGTTTTTTGAAAGTTAGAATTTGAAAGTCAGCTCATAAGGCCCAATGGCTGGAGGCCCAAGAAGAAAGCATGGGTTTTCAATTTTTTTCCAGAAACGTGTTATAAATATGCGTTTTGTTGTGATACATTGGGCCATATTTTCAAATAGTAATATTTTGGGTATTTTAACTCTAAATTGTGATTAAATTGGGCATTTCTCACAAAATTCACAGACATCAAACAATTTCCAAATCTCACATGTCTGAACACAAGTAAGGATCTGTTGCGAAATTTTAATATTTTTAATAATAAGATGAAGTAATTTTAATCTTACTTAACAGGTGGAGATCAGTTCTTAGGTTTAATGAAGATTAATTTCCAATTGAATCAACCAAAATTGTAACCAAACACATATTTATCTGATTTTCATTAGCCAAAATCCAAAAAGTTTAATCTGATAAACACATATTAATCTGATTTTCATTAGCCAGGATGATTTTCATACTGCCAGCTTCTTATTTGACTGGTAAAAACAGTTTAGCAGAATGCCACTTCCATATTTTCATATATTACTCAATCATCCGATTGCAATCAACTCCTAGAATTGCATAAACTAAAACTCTGTGCACAAGGTGTTGCCTGACTGCACACAATCCATGGTCCAAGCTTTAGAACAAAAAATGACAATTAAGTGGCATTTACATGAGCTTTTTATAGCAGTCCACAATTTGTGAGATAAGTTTAAAAATTAAATGGCGTTCAAGAATATTGATCCAAAACTTCAATCACAATCAAGCAACTAAAAACTTTGATTGAAAGGTTCCGGAGAAATTAAAAACTGATGTTTAATATTCCCACTTCTTCATCTCCATTCCATCTGGTGGACTTCCTTCAATTTTCTTTGAACCGACATCCTTCCAATCCGTAGACAGTACTGTTCCGTTTGACTCAACCTGTGCAGGGAATACACACAGTTATTGGCCGCAATGAGTTAATTATAACAGGCAAAAAGTAGTATGCATTCTTTCAGATGAATATCTATACAAGTAAAGCACTTCCCAGGAAAAGGGGGCTTATTGTCAAAACTGTGGCATAATGAAAGGAAGACTATAATGGTTGCTAGCAGTCTTACAAAAGATTTGCTCATAGCTCTTCTAGTGTCCTCATCAGCACCCTGGTATATTTCACGGAAAAATTTGTTCAAAGCAGCATCCCCATCGAGTTTGTCTTCCTTCTCCTGAACAGTAAAAAGGTAAGACTCAGATTCATGTTATATTTGTAATTCACCAATTCTCTTATAGATAGGTTGGGAGAAAAAACAACATAAGGCCCCAGGTCACTAGCCCACCTCCTTTTTCACTTGAGCTTCCAGCTTGTCCCAGTCTTTTTTAGGCTTTGACGAAGGGTAAGCGGGTCTTTGAGTGCCTAGATAATTGACAGCCAAAATTTAAATGTCCAAAAAAGATGAGATTACTTGGGAAACTAGAAAATATCACGTAATAGAAACATTAGAAAAGAATGCAAACATGTATTTTGGTAATGTTTTAAAACCTAGGAGTAACACCCATCATGCAGTACAGATGGTGTGATCTGCACAATAAATCCAGTTAAAATGCAGTAAATTGCATGATAGAATTTCCTGCTGCTAAAAGAAAAAGATTCGAACCTGATGATACATTTGTCACCCGAGTAACAGAAGTGCTCTTACTGAACTCCAGAGATGTCCAGTGTATGGTGTCGGCTTTAGCAAGTCGAATTTCTATTTTCGTAGATAGTACTTGATACTTGCACATTGCAGGTACAATCTGTCATGGATTAGAATAAGTTATAACTAAAGAGATTGTGACATTTAAAAAGTGCAAATACAAAAAGCAATGTCAGAGGAGATTCTCTTTGCACATGGCAAAAAAACCAACCTGAATGATGCTATGCAAAAGAATAACAAAACCATATTTATCGTAAATGAGAGAAAAGAAATGTTCTCAATTTCCTAAACATTCCCTAGCAGCAAAACCACACACCTCTCAGATGTGATGTCATGAAAAAGACAGACCTTGTCTGAAGGTAGTCTGTCCCAGAGACTGATACACTCCATTGTATGTAAGAGTTGTTTCATTAGAGGCCAGCAAAAGTGGAATGGGTTGCTAAAATGGAATGTTGTACATGCTGTGGTTTCAGATTTCTCATGATGTTCCTTCCTCTCTAGCCAGTGACTACTTTTTCTAATTTTTGATTTTATTCATACAACTCACTACTTAAATTATTCCAAGAAAATTTTACATGAAGGACCATCGAATTAGGTGTTTAACTCAAGTGTCTGACTGTCTGGTCCTCTATCTTTGGAACCGTCCCTAATTTCATCTCAACAAATTCATCTTTCTACTAAACGTGCATAATAAATGATTATCTCCATAAACAAAGCCAAAACTTAACTAATTAGAGCTGTGCATCACCTTTCCAAACAAACGAGGTTGAAATACAAATGCATCCTCGCCAGGTTTTTCAACGGTAACACTTAACTGTAAAAGCAATCACAAAATACAAGTTTAGGATAGTAGCAGTTAATTTCCTGAACAGAAGAGTTAACTTAGCAGCAATAACATGTAGATACTAGATAGTGTATATTTATTATGAACATACTATTTGTTCACCAAATTCGATTGAAACACTGTTGGCAGGTAAACCCTTTGCAAAGATAGTCACAACAACTTCCTCTGGTTTTTGATAGAATTCATGCCTGCACATTGGCAATTGCGTCAAACATAATGTAATGTAAGACAGGATATATAACTAACAATCAGCCATAGTTCGTAATTCGTAACTTGTAAACTTTTCTTATTCTAATCCAAATTGACATACAAAACCATTTTATTAATAAATTTAAGATGATTAGTACCTGTAAGTTGGTTTAGTTAATGGAGCTGCTGTAACCTGATCAGATATATTATTAACCGGCTCTGAATTTGCTGGTGCATCAGTGTTATGTGTAGCACTCTCAGTTGAAACTTGGACAGACTGTTCTGTTAGTTCACTAATTTCCTCTGGATTAATAAGAATCCATCAATAAGATAATTGGTGCACAAAGATTATCGAAAAGACACAAATGAAAAGACCATCAAATTCATCACATTGTCTCGTAAGCTCTTTGTATCCGCGAAAATAAAATAGATTGTCCTATAAAGCCAAATTGTCATTTTGATACTTGAACCATAACCTTTCCGAATTAATTAAGCAAAAGTATTAAGTATATATCCCAATGAATGCTACATGAGAAAAAATTGGAAGATCAAAGAGGTACTCTTTAAGCATTGTTCACAAAAATATAGAAGAAAATGGATTTCTTATTTGGCATAATACAAAGAAGGGTAAAGTGATAGATTACAATAAACTTTAAATAGTTAGTATAAAGGGATCAGAAATTTAAAATAAGTATTTGAAGAACAATATAATATCCTAAGGGATCTCCGATTAGTCTGATAGGCAACCTGATTGACTTAAGATTACCTGGCCAATAAAAATTTAGTATACTCAACCTACAAGCTTCTGAAGATTAAATTACCTGCAATTCTGACATTACATTCGTTGATAAGACTTAAAAATCTTGAATCTCCAGATGCTAAAGAAGCACCCTTTTCCAATGCAGTCTTAGCAGTCTGATATTCTTCAAGTTTTATACAAGCAGTTCTGAGAGCAATAAAATAATGAAAAGAAAGTACTCAAACCTCTAATCACTACTACAAAAAAACATTGATTCATATGTATACATAGACACTTCTTATTGTTTGGCCATATGGGAAACTAGATCACAATACATACACCAATTTAAGAAGATCCTTACCCTTTACGTAGATATGCCTTGGTCATTGATGAATCCAGTTCAATAGCTCTATTTGCATCAGCAACGGCCTCTGCTCATATAAATTAATCAGTAAATTACAAAAAATTATATATCTGCATTTATACACAAAAAAAAAAGTGCCAATCTCAATAATATGCAAGTAGCTGAAAGTACTCTCGCTGTCAGACCTTAGGACACTGACCTCGAAGGCTAGAACTTACAATGAGAGAGTGGGAGGGAGCGTAGGGAGAGAGTGGGAGGGAGGGGAGAGGAAGGGAGATTGAAGGGGGGGGGGGGGGGGGGGAGAGATCCCAACCACCAACGTTTTCTGTAAGGATTTGTGAGGCACAAGGACTCAGGATAATATATTTTTTATAGAAATTTTTAAACAGTGATAGAGTTAAGAAGAAGCCCAAATCGCCATCGTTTTCTGTGAGGATTTGGGGTGGGGGCATCAGGACTATCATGAGTAATATATACTTTATCAGTTTATCACTTTAATACACCAGCAAATGTAATCCCAGGATCATTAAGCTACTAAGTTCATTAAAAATTAAAGTATACACGAACATGAATATTAATATACACTAACTATCAACTCTCTTATTCTTTTTATATCCTTCAAAATGATGAGTTTATTTATGAATTACTAGTTTTTGATGCCGTTGTGAGAAATTGTCCCATTGGCATACGTAAATTCCATGGTCACCTTCACATTTTTAATGTAATAGGATGATCAGTATTTTTCAACCCATTGTACTCTTAAATCCAAATGTAAATCCTGAAAGTAGCAATCTCGAATGACTTAATATAAACCCTCCAACTTCGACTGATGATGGTGACATTGTTAAGGACTCGACGGCCTGCTCCTTATAACTACTGACATAATCAAAGCAAAGTTTGTCTCTCCTGCACATGTATTAGCAAGTTCCGCTTCTACTGCACATGTATTGTTCTTCTCTTGTCTTTGGATTGCTGAAAATGTAAAGACTTCATCACCGAGGATAGGTGCCATCTACCCCTCATAAACTCTTGCTCTATCACTCATATTTTTTATCAAACACAAGTTACCATAAATTCTTGAGGTTTGTGGCACTATGTCCTACGGCTTTTCTCATACACGGACTTCCCCCTTTCCTATATATAAGGATCCCTTTAAACAAATTTTTGGTCAAATAGACCAAATTTTGACCTTATATTTACAATTATTAATTTATAAAAATTGTAGAAGATAGTACACGAAATATAATTTTGTATTTCATATCAAAATTTAGTCAAATTGACCAAATCTTTGTCCACGTGGACATCTAAACATGAACATCGTAGGTATTAAGAACATATGCCTCGGACTGCCTCTCGCTTTTATTAACAAATTCCAACAACATTCAAGCACTCCTGCAATTAAATTTGATATATACGTACATACCACAGAGGCACAAGCAATAGAATAACTAAAGATAAGTGCACATTCTTAGAGTTGCACGTTTTGTCCAATAACTGAATATGTGGACAATACACACTTTGCGCACGAAAAGACACACATGACACATATCAGGTAACACACACTCCGCTTGCACAGAGAATTATTTCTGTAACATCCATGCATAATTGCATAGAGCTTGTTACCGCTAGTCAACTGGGAAACACACAACTCACAGGTGTATCACCCAAATACACATCTTTATAATATGCATCACTCCATGCAATGAACCTCCTTGAAAATTTTCAAAATACACCCTTAACATAAACACGAGCTCAAAGTGGTTAAAAGTACCCCTTCCCTATTTAGCAAAAAAAAAAAAAGTACCCCTTCCCTATTGTAGTATTTTTTTTTACATATAATTCCTAGCCAAATTCAATTCTAAGACCTTAGGACCGCTAGCCCCTTCTACTGGGCAGCAACACTGCACCATCAAACACACGGTAAAATTGAAGCCGGGTCAAGTACACAACTCAGTACTTCTCATACTAGCTACTACTATACTCCCTCCGGGCACGGAGACCAAAAAAAGATATAAAAAATGATTAAAAATAGATAAAAAGTGAGTAAAGTTGTGGGACCAATTAATAGATTTAAGATAGCAGAGGAAAGCGGCGGATGTAATAGGATTTTATATTTTATATTATTATAGAATAGAGATAGTCGAGAAAGTAGTGGGTGTAATAGTCTTTTACATTATTAAAAATTATTATTTTTGGAATGTATAAAAATGAGAGTGAACATTAAAAACAACAAGCAAACAAAAAACATATTTCAAAAGCAATAATCAAGCGAAGCCAATTATAAATCTCAATCAAATAACAAAACAAACATGTAAGGCAACAATATTCATTGTCAAGTTTATTCTAGAACATAACAGTAAACTTACACAGCACATACAGAGAGAGAGGGAGAGGGAGAGAGAGAGAGAGGAGAGGGAGAGTACCAGTGAAATTGTTGAGTTTAATGTTGGCCTGAGCACGATCAGCGAAGAGTTCGGGGTGATTAGGATTGAGAGAGATGGCTTGTGTGTATAGGTCAACGGAGAGTTCGAAGTGGTCGTCAATGAACGCCTCTTTGGCCTTGCTCTCTAGATCCGACCACGACGCCATTACAAGTTTTTTGAGAGAGAGTAAAAACTCAGAGAGACAGACAGAGAGATGAGGAGAAGAAGAAGACTTGGACTAGACTCAGGCTTGATGCCAATTATTATATACGGAGTAAAACTCGGCGAGATGTATACGGAGAGAGATTGATTATCGGTGTGGTTATAAGTTTAATTATTCTACTCAAATTCTAAACAACTTAATAACCCGAGCAAAGTGCACTTTTTGTGTACGTAGGTACGCCGTCAGACCACTTGCAATATTTTATTTCAAAAATTATTATTAATTATACTGAAAGTTTACTTTTTTTTATAATGGGTGTATATCCGTCAAATAAGTTTAACTCCGTTAATATATATAAGGGCAAATGTGTCTTTTAACAGTTATTTTCTTCCTCAAGTTATTGTTCATCATTGATGAAGATTTTTAAAATTTGAAATTCGAATATCTCATTCATTTTTTTAACGAATCTCTTCTTTTAAATTGCAACAAGATCATCCTAATCTCTTCTACAATATGATATCAATTTCGATCATCAAAGTTTTAATTTTCAATTTTTTTTATATTTTGAAAAATATAAACTAACACATATATATAAGATTCATCATACTACTTTGGTGATGTTGACTCTTGTACATGTACAATGTACCTAAATCATGGCCTACACGCATCCCCCCGTCGAGCACAAATCTTTAAAATAATTCTTTTAATTTTTTTAAATATACGAATTTTTAAAGTAAATATTTGATATTATATTGTAAAGGAGAAAGAGATGATTATGTTGTAATTTAAATCAATTGATTTTGTTAAGAAAAGAATGAGATATTTGAGTTTTAAGTTCTACAAAAGTTTATCAATGGTATACAAAAGTTTATCAATGGTATATTTGGGTTTTAAGAAGAAGATAAATATTAAAAAGACTGTTTGCTCCTGTTTTGATTAACAGAGTTACACATATTTGACAAAAATATATACATTTAAAAAAAACAAATTTTGGTATAGCAAGTGATAGTTTTTGAAGTAGAGTATTACAAGTGGTTTGATAACCAAACTACAGGTACACGAAATGCATTTTACTAGAATAACTATAAAAAAAGTGATGTTGCTGGGATTTTATTATTTTTATTTTTTCTATTAAAATTTAGACATTGTTGATATATGTGTTTTTAATAAAAGTTAGTCACAAATATGTAAATGCGAACAAATTAATCAATAATTAACATACGAAGTATAGACCATTATTGTTGTGGATTAAAAAACATGCTTGCGTAATTTAATGCTAGGATTAATGAGCTTCGAGCTTTAATGGTTGCACTCGTGTTTCCGGACTAAATCGGTCCTCACAAGATGCCTACGTATCTCAAATCGTTATTGAGAATCAAGCCAAAGACGTAGTTCTGATTGTAGGATCAGGGACCTTATATAGGCATCTGGAGCCTAGTATTTATGGTATGTTTAGGAGTCTTAGCGAATAAGTCTCCTTTTCGATATTGGATAAACATTGTGTTGCTTGCTGAATAAGTCTTTTCCTTGTTGATAAAGGCTATGACTCATTGATTTGCCTTTAATTGGGATTCCGGATCCTTCTTTGATAAGATTTCCATAATTTGGGCTCTTTTAATGAGCTGTATATTTTCCCTATTCATTAATTACGAAATTAATGAGTAATTAGGGATTCGGGCATTAAATATCGAGCCTTTTCATTGGACCGTCAATTATATTTCTATCATTACTTTTCTGACCATATCATTTGCCCCTCAACTTCTGGGAAAATATCCTTTGGGGTTTTCGTAGAAGTTACAGCGCATTTTTCCCAAAATTTTCTATTTTTAGGGCATTTTCTGACCTCAAACTAGGTTATTTTCGACCAGGAATTCTACCTGGAATTAGTACAAATTCGACCATGAATTCGACCTGGAATTCGAGCTCAAACTGTTGTGAGGTCGAAGCTATCGACCAGGAATCCCAGGTCTTTTTCGACCTCAAATGTTCGACCTGGAATTCGAGCTCAAACTGTTGTGAGGTCGAAGCTATCGACCAGGAATCCCAGGTCTTTTTCGACCTCAAATGTTCGACCTGGAATTCGAGCTCAAACTGTTGTGAGGTCGAAGCTATCGACCAGGAATCCCAGGTCTTTTTCGACCTCAAATGTTCGACCTCGACTCAGTATGTTTTCGACCTCGAATTGTAAGTCATTGTCGACCTCGAATCGTAAGTCATTGTCGACCTCTTTCCTAGTATACCTTCGACCTTGATTGGTTGTGAGGTCGTTTATTTCGATCTCGACTTATAGGTCAATTTCGACCTCAAGGTGTTGACTTCGATTCTATGTGTTTTCGACCAGGATTTCTTAGTTATCCTGGTTTTATTTTGGTGCGAGGTCGTATGTTTCGACCTTGATTTCCCATACATTTTCGATCTCGTTTACTCGATCTCATCCTCGTGTTTTTTCGACCTCGTTTTCTCAGGTTAACATAGACTTAAGTTTTTTGGTCAACTTCGACCTCATTTCCTTCTGCTTTTCGACCTCATTTTAATGTGTGGTCGAGGGATACAATCTCGATTTGTAGTGTATTTTCGATCTCAGTCAATCGACTTTGACCTAGGGTCTTTTCGACCTCATTTTTCCAGTTTTTTGACTTGCTTTTGGTGCGAAGTCGATGGTCACGACCTCAATTCCGTGCGTATTTTCGACTTGGGTCGCACGACCTCGATTTAGGGCCTTTTCGACCTCAAATCTTTAATTATTTCCCTTTATTTGGGAGTGAGGTCGTTTGATACGACCTCGTTTTCTCATATATTTTCGACCTTGATCGTTCGATTCGAATTTTAAGATCTTTTCGACCTTAAATTTTCATTTTTGCCTTGGTTTTATTCCAAGTTTTTTCTTTGGGCTTTTGATTAGCCTAATTGGGCTTAAATATTTCTAGCCTTGGGCCTTTATGGGCTTTATTTGTATTGGGCTTCGAATTTGCCTAAGATTTAATTTGATTGGGCTTTTGCCTTTGTAATCCAAAAATGGAATTTATGGGCCTTACTGGCTATTGACGGTTGTCCTTCCTTAATTGGTAGGGTTTCCAGTCACTTTGCTTATAAAAGAGTGGAACTTCCACTTTATTCTTCACTTTACATCTTCAAATCTCCGAAAATTTCTCTCTAGTTTTTCTCTCTTTTCTCTCTTTTATTCCGTGGTAAGGCGATTCCCGACGAGCTTTTTACGGTGGTGTTCTTGTTTTTCTGGGTTTTCACCTTCATCCCTTGAAGATTTCTGGGTTTTCACCTTCATCCCTTGAAGATTTCTGGTTTTCTTTGAAGATTTCCTGGGAATTTCTTTGAAGATTTGAAGATTTGAAGATTCTTTCTGGAGATTTTTCTTGAACGTTTGAAGATGTCTGACAAATCCGTTCAACGCCTTCAAAGAATGAACAAAGCTTCTAAGAGAGGTATCATCATTCGTTCTTCTCATATGTCACTTCAAGATATGATTTTAGAACGTAGTGATGAATACCCTTCTGTTTCGCATTTAGATTCATTCGACTGTAGTAATAAATTCCATGAAATCGATTTAATTAGGGACTATAACAAAATGTATAGAGTTAAGTCCCCCTATAGATTAGTTCCAGCCGGCCCAGGGGACCGTTCTTGCCATTGGCGTCCTGATGCTTTATGCATTTATAAGGATGCCATTGTCGCGGGACTCAGGTTCCCTTTCCATGAGTTTATTCCCAGGCTTTTGGCTGTTGTTGGGATTAACCCTTGCCAACTTCCTCCAAACGCCTGGAGAATCATCATATGTTTCATTGTTCTTTGTTTGAAGAACAATTTTCCTTTATCTGTAGCTTTGTTTAGAAGAATCTTTCAGTTTAAGAATAGCTCAGCCCTTTCTTTGGGTTGGGTTTATATCAACCATCGACCTTCCACTCCTCCAATTTTTCACCCCAAATCCATTCCTGACAATAACCTCAAATGGAAGGAAGAGTTCATGTACTTGGTTTGGGAAGGAGGGGATTGGGGCTCCCTTTTTCGTAGCTCGTTTAGTAGGGTTTCAGATGGTAGCCCTAGTGACATCATCCTGAATGATGAAGAGGCCCATGCATATGCTGAGCTTACAAAGGACAACTACGCCACAATGGCTTGGGTGCTCCTGGATGAGTTCCAGCTTAAGTCCTTGGGACTCTCAAATGTTTCTGATAAGGGTAATTCTTACCTCATATTTTCCTTTGTTTATTTGAAATTGTCTTATACCAATTGTTTCTTTCCTTGTGTTTCTTTACAGCTGCGGTCTTTATTAATAAGACCAACGAGCCCGAAGATGGGGAGACAGCAAGGATGAAGAGGGCACACTTGGCAGGGAAGGACCCTCGTGCCTCCAGTACTACTACTTTTTTAAGGCCCCATGTGGACCTTACTGAGGATGCTGAGGGTCCTGCCTCGGCTAAAAGCTCAGTTTGGCGCCCCAACTGGGGTCTCAGGAAGAAGGACACTGTGGTGGGAGTGTCCAAGCACGTTGTGGAGTGGTCTTATCACTCTCTGACTCCTTGTGATTACAAGGATTTCGTCTCCAACTCCACCATTGAGGGGGTGGAGCATGCTGGATCCCAGGCTATGGATGCTGTAAGTATTTCTCCTCTTCTTTTTTCTTTGCAGTTTAATAATGTATTTCAAGTTTAAGTATTTGACTTGTAACTTGCTTGTAGGTTAATTCCAACTACCAAGGGGCTCTCTTTCAAGCCAAGGCTTGGCGCTCATCTTCTGAGGCCAACCAAGGCAAGTTTGAGAAAGCCCTAGGGGAGGTGGGCTCACTGAAGGCCACCTTGGCCAGGAAGGAGAAGGAGTTGGCTGACTCTCAGGCTGAGCTGGTGTCTTTGAGAAAAGGCAAGGATGACTTTATCGACGAGTACCTTGACTCCACGGAGTACGAGGACTTGATTGATAAGCATGACGAGCTCCTCTTCCCAGTTCAGTATACTAAGGGATGGGATGACGCTCTTTCTGCTGTTTTGGAGAAGATGCCTGGATCTCTCCTTATTTCTGATTTTCCAAGCCCTCACCTTCCTGCTCCTTTGGAGATGGCTTTGGCTGGAGAAGACGAGATGGAGGAGGATGACAGGATCTTAGACCTGGATCACACTTCTCCACCTGGTCAGACTGCCGGAGCTGATGATGCTACCTTTCCCTCTAGAGAGGAAGAGGAGGAGGAGGAGGACGTGTACAAGGCAGATTAGATATAGTTTCTTTTCGCAGTTCTTGTTTATGGCCTTTCTTGGCTTGTACCAGCATTGATGTACTTTTGGCCTACGGGCTTAACTTAACTCTTTATTTAAGTTTTTATTTATAACTTGTGGCTAGGGCTGAGCAAAACCGAACCGAAACCGAAAAACCGATCCGAACCGAAATATTTCGGTTCGGTTTGGATTGAGTTTTTTTAAAAATTTCGGTTATTTCGGTTTTTCGGATTAAACCGAAATAAAATCGGTTCGGTTCGGTTTTCAGAATTATGGTTCGGTTAAAAACCAAAAAACCGAAATATTTTTATATGTTTTTTTAAATTATATATATATTAGCTTAAAACACGTGTGATGCACAAATTGTTTGTAATAATTGTTACTTTTATGTTTTAATAGGTATTAAAATAAATAAGTAAAGATTTGTCCGTGATATTTTTGAAAAAGAAAGTATTTTAGTACGGAAAAATAGAAAAAGTAACATGTTTTAGTTGAAAAAGTTTAATTCTATGTATTTTTTTTAGAAAAAGCGGGAATTTTGTTTGAAAAAACCATGTATTTTAGCTGAAAAGTTAATTGATTATAAATAATGTTACTATTTAATAATAATTAATAATTTTTTTAAAAAATGTTTTTAAATTTCGGTTTTTTTATAAACCGAACCGAAAAACCGAATTATTTCGGTTCGGTTTTCGGTTCGGTTTTAGTAAAACTTCGGTTCGGTTCGGTTTCACAAAATCGATAGTTCGGATTTTCGGTTTTTCTAATTCGGTTCGGTTTTTAACCGAATTAACCGAATGATCAGCCCTACTTGTGGCCATTCATGGCTTGTGTTGTTTTCTTGCTTCTTGAATGTTTGTCAACACTCATAGTATATAAGCTTTAAAACATGAAAATACTGAATTTATTCATAACTTGAAAATGGGATCAACCCTTACATAGTACCCAAGTTTAAGAACTCGGGTTGGTTTTATCAAACCTTATTCATAGTAGTGAGTCCTCCTAGGACACACCTTAAACATAATAAACTTTCAAATTGGAGGCATGCCAAGTCCTTGGCACCTCATGCCCTTCAAGGGTTTCTAGCTTGTATGAGCCTCGACCAAATACGTTTTTGACGCGATATGGTCCTTCCCAATTTGGGGCCAACTTCCCTTTTTGTCCAACTCCGGATGCTTCAATCTTTCTGAGAACCAAGTCTCCTTGACGAAAGAACCTTTCTTTAACCCTTAGGTTGTAGTAGAAAGATGCCTTCTTTTGATGTTCAACTATCTTGGCATTTGCTTCATCTCTAACTTCGTCAATTAGATCAAAAGCTAGCCTCAAGCCTTCTTCATTTTCTTCTGGTTCATAAGCCTCAACTCTTGGGGAGGTGTGAGTAATTGACAAGGCTGTCGCGTGCCTACCAAATAATAATAATATCTAACAAATCCTTCTAACTATGTAGTAGGGCAAGTTAGAGTCGATCCCACAGAGACAAACGTATCAATCACTAGTTATTCTTGATTCAATTCAACTAAGCAAGTAACACAATAAATTGTTGAGAGATTATTAATCTAAATATTATACTAAAGCAAATATGTGGTATTTATCAATTAATTAAAAACATCTAGAATTAAGTATCCCCACTAGAATGAATCGATGCAATTATGATTTTCCACCCCAATTAATCATACACTACTCAAGAGGAAAGATGCACCCTATAAAATACCAATAACCTCTCTCGAGTATTAATGGCTTCTCTAAAAATACACTCAAGCCTATTTTCATGGTATCATGCAATTTAGAGACATTAAACACAGCATCCTAACTTCCTAACAATCCGTTCTACCTATTTTCATGGAGAAGTTCATGTCCTTATTGGATAAATCACAACCATCTAAGTCCAACTTTCGATGATAAATAGATATTAGGTTCAAACAATACGCATAATCACGTCTGACATGTTATTGTTAATTAAGCACAACTCAATAAGCAAGAGCATTCAACATAACTAAACTGGGGGGGTTATGGAAAATCATACATCAATCATAACTAGGGTTCAACTTAACCCTAGATTAAATAACTACTCACTCATAATTAAACTAACAAAACACATAATATAATAAGAACACATGATAATATTAAGAACAGAGAATAAAAACCTTTAATCTTTCTCCAAGAAGAAAAAGTACAAGTCTCTCTATGTCTGTATGTATCTATGTATATGTATATGTATATCTCCCTATCTCTCAGATCTGATGTCTATATATATATCCTCAAATATTTTACTGCCTTGAGGAAAGTACAAGTACGTTTCCTAAACTGATTATGTTTTACAAGGAAAATTCGTAGCTGACTTTTCTTCAGTAATTCTGAGCCGTTCCTGATGTAATTTGATAATTGGACCACTTTAGAATAAAAGAGATTTCCATTATCTTCGTGTGGGCTGTTAAATCGTCCAATTCTGACTTCTACATCTCAAGATATGACCGAAACAGTGAATTATGTGCAGGCAGCCCAACAAATCCGATTTTCCTTCTAATAAATCTCCAAATTAAGCTCTTTATTCTCCAATCCTTCCAAGTTTAGGATTTCCTTGCTTCCTACAATAGAACATTAAAATCTATTAAATAAAAATCCAATTAAATGCAAAATATAATAAATATGATGAATAAAATCATATAAAATATATATAAATATATATTCTATCAAACATCCCCACACTTAGCATTTTGCACGTCCTCGGGCAAATAAAGAAATAAAAATAATACTAACTAATAGGACCACCACTTTCGTAGATGACACGATTGCATTGAGCATATGCAACAAGCCGTTAAACCCCTAGGCAGCCCTAGTAGGACGAGTTTTGTCTCGTGAGGGTTTATAGAAGATATACCCACAAAATCAAATATTTTCAACCACCAAGTCTCTCAAACATGCAACATATCATAGTACTCCACACATTGTAAATCTCAATCACATAACAACCTGAAAGTGTCTGAAAGTACAAGTACTCTCACTTTAAGCATCATTAACACAAAATAATCCAAGTATGCACACAATGTCTAGATAGACAAAAATATCATGAGATAGACATCAAAATCGCATTCAACAAGTAAGCATGCTATGGATAAATATCTCACATTGCTCTCACTTCACACAAGTGTATGGGTATAAGTGTATCGCTCAAGTTCAATCAATGTACTCATGTGCTACCATATGCTTGGTTGTCCACCAAATCTCCACCACCTCGTTTATATGCATACATGAATCAAAAGGTCTTTGTTAAAGGTTGTAACGAGGCTTAGGTACGGGGTAGGATATCAAAGAAACAGGCTAACAAGTGGCTAAACTTGATAACTGATAGAGAATAATGTTCACTTTTAATTAAAGCACCCAACATGAAACTTAGATCATGTAAAAGTTGATCAAGCTTTCACAAGCATTAAACTTCAAAGCACATATACCCCATGTACTTTCCACTTTCACATTGTATCAATCAAATGAACAAAACTCTACTTTATCTTCCTCTTGCTCATAACTTTTTTTTTTCTTTTTTTTTTCAAAAGTCAAGTCATTCTCCAGTAACCAAGGGCAGTGAAAAGTCACCAAGAATGTACTTAATACCAGCACACATGGATCGTCCCTTTAATATGACATTGCACTTGCCACCCATTGATCTCAAAGGAGTACTTGATACTTGTTTGCAACTTTCATACCATATTGTATCCCACCAAAATGTAACACTTTAACCAAAAGAAATCCCCACACTAAATATTCACCAACCCATCAATGAATCAATATGCTCTACCAGTAAATCACGACAAGAATAAATAAGTAGGCTCAAAAATTTTTAGATTGGTGATATACGAAAGAAACGGATATAAGCTCAAGGGGTTCACTAAGGATTATTTTTTATATGGGTACTGTTTTGGGTAAATGAGGTTAATCCTAGTGCCTTTATCATATTCATGCATACACATATCATGTAGTCTCAAAACGGTTTAAAACAAGTTCTAGAGCAACATGAATCATGATGAACAACACACAACAAAAAAAATGGATTGATAAAAAATGAATCAATCATAAATTAGGCTCAAATCCTCACAAGGTGAAAGCATGCTTAACTCAGTAAAATTGACCAAGAAGCATCTCAAGTTTTCAAACTTTCGCAAGTACACACAAGGAATTATCAAGCATCAAATGATTTATCATGAATGTGACACTCAGAATTAGTCATGCGAAATTAATCTACACAATGTATACTTATCCACGCTAACATGCTTTTGAGACAAGGCAATTATATACAAAAAGTTTTTAATTTTTCAATTTTTTTTTGAATTTTAATATTATTATTAAGAACCCATCCCCACACTTAAGCGGTTCATTGTCCTCAATGAATAATATATATAAATGTGCAAAACTAACAAGATCCTAAAAGAAATAC
Source organism: Heracleum sosnowskyi (assembly GCA_030848705.1). Lineage (NCBI taxonomy): Eukaryota > Viridiplantae > Streptophyta > Magnoliopsida > Apiales > Apiaceae > Heracleum > Heracleum sosnowskyi. The sequence continues at coordinate 22,082,710 of CM061237.1, forward strand.
AAAAAAAATAAGAGTGAAAAATTATACAAAGAAAGGTTAGAAATACTCCCCTAGTGCATGAAGTCCCGGTTGGAAAATGTGGGAGAGTGTTCCTCCTCCAAAATCTTGGGTTGCCTCCCAAGAAGCGCTTTTTTAAGGTCATTAGCTCGACCTTCTTGTCAATCAACCTGGTGAATGGATCGCAAGTGGATCATCCACTTTCTCAATATATTTTCTCATGATCTCTCCCAAAAACTTATAAGTTTCATCCAAAGCTTTATCCAACAATACAACTCTTCTATCTCGAGCAAACTTTAAGAGTGCAACAACTATCCTTGACGTTTCATCTCGTGAGACAAACATAAAAAGAAATTTAATAAGTAAGTCTTCCCAAGTGGTAATGGAATTTGAGGGTAATGAAAATAACCAATTTTTAGCTCCATCCCTTAAAGATAAAGGAAATAATCGAAGTCGAATGGCCTCATCAGAAACTCCATCACACTTAATAGTATCACAAATCTTCAAAAAGTTTTCAATATGAGCATCAGGATCTTCAACAGATAATCCACCAAACTGAATTTCACCAATCGATTTCATTATTGAAGGCTTTAAATCAACATTAGTGACATGTAAATCTCTCACCAAAATTATAGGAGGTTTAGAGAGGAAAATATTAGCCTTCATATCTTGATCTTCACCCAAGGTCTTAACCATAAGAACAGCTTCATTACTCTTTTCAAGATCACTCTTCTTCATAGATGGGCTAAGCAAAGAGTTGGAAAATTTAAATTCCAATTTCTCAACTCCAACTTCAAAAGAAATCTTATGTTGCATCATATCAACTTTTGCACCAGCTGTAGCTAAGAAAGGTCTCCCAAGAATAATAGAATTTTGTGCATCTTCCTCCATCTCCATGACAACAAAATCACATGGAATAAAAAACTTTCCTACCTTGACAGGAACATCTTCAAGTATTCCAAGTGGAACTTTTACACTTCTATCTGCTAATTGTAGAGTTATACGTGTGGGTTTGAGTTCACCCATCTGAAGCTTATTGCAGATTGATATGGGCATCAGACTTACACTTGCCCCAAGATCACATAGAGCTCTTTTGATTTCAAAATTCCCAAGTTTGACAGGAATAGAATAGCTACCTGGATCAGTTAGCTTTTTAGGAAGATTATTCTGCAAGATGGCACTACACTCTGCCGTTAATGAGATAATAGAACTTTCTTCAATCTTTCTTTTGTTTGACAATAATTCCCTAAGGAACTTCCCATAAGAAAGCATCTCTTTGATAGCATCTAAGAAAGGAATATTAAGTTCTAACCTTTTCAAGATATCCATAAACTTCATAAACTTCTCTCCAAGCCTAGCTTGCACCAACCTTTGAGGAAATGGAACAGGTGGTACGTAAGGTCTGACTGGAGCAACTATGGGTTCCTTCTTCTCTTCTTCAATCGCTTCTTGCACAATCACATTTTCAAATTGAATTTTCTCCATATCTTCCTCAACGTTCAAATTATCAGTACTCATCTTCATCTCTGGCCCTTGCAATTCCTTATCACTGCTTAACGTTATAGCATTCACGTGGGCTTTATGTGGTCGTTCAGTTTGGCCAGGAAGTTGGCCTGAAGACTTGTTAAGTTGGCTCAACTGTTGAGCAATTTGAGTGATTGAATTCTCCATTAACTTGTTATGAGCCTTTATCTCATTGATACTCGAGTCAAAGTAATTATTCTTCTTTGCTTGTGTAGAGATAAATCCTTCCAAAAGATTCTCCAAGTTAGATTTTTGTGGCTGAGCTTGTTGAAAACCTGGCGGCTGAGAAAAATTATTTTGTGGAGGTTGAGCTTGAGCCTGGTTATTTCTGTAGGAGAAATTAGGATGATCTCTCCAACCTGGATTGTATGTGTTGGAGTAAGGATTATATTGTGGCCTTTGATTTTGGTTGTAGAGGGCATTTGCTTGTTCCATTGCTGTTCCAGAGGGATTGTATTGACAAGCATGTTGAGTGTGTCCAACTACACCACATATTTCACATGAGGGAACTTTAGATGAAGTTCTAGAATCCAATTGCTCAATCTTCTTAACCATTGCCTGCATAGTAGTATTCAACATGGTTAGAGCATCAACATCATACTTACCACCCTTCTTTGGATGATTTCTGTCACTGTAAGGATAATTATCATTAGACGCCATCTCGTCTAACAAAGTTTTCGCATCCTCCGTACTCTTTTTCATAATAGATCCACCAGAAGAAGCATCAACAAAGTTTCGAAACTCTTGTGTTAACCCATTGTAGAATGTTTGAATCAACAACCAGTCAGGAATTCCATGGTGAGGGCATTGTCTCTGAAGTCGTTTGAATTTTCTCCAAGCATCATGAATTGTATCGTCATCATCTTGACGAAAGTTAGATATTTCATTCCTGAGCTTTGAAGTCTTCTTCTGACTGAAGAATTTAAGTAGAAACGCCTTTGCTAGACTATCCCAAGTAGTGAATGTATTTGGTCTTTCATCCTTCAACCAATCTTTTGCTGCATCTCGGAGAGAGAAAGGAAATAAGCGCAGCTTTATAGCATCATCACTAACATTGGTCAGCTTTATAGTATCACACTTTTCCAGAAAACTCTCAAGATGATCAACAGGATTTTCAGTTGATAATCCTGCGAAAGAATCATTAGAGACGAATTGTATGAATTGTGGCTTGAGTTCAAAGTGGGTAGCCGTGATTATTGGTCTGACAATACTGGAGAGTACGTCTGTAGCGTCTGGCATACCATGCTCCCTGAGAGCCTTAGATGATGTCTCACCCATAACTTCCTTGTCTTTATTTTTCCTTCGTAGTCCTGCTTGTCTTCTTGCTGTAGCTTCAATTTCAGGATCAAGAGCAATCAAATTTTCTGTACCTGAACTTCGAGTGTGCATGCAACAAGGAAACTAGAAACAAAGATCAAATAACAAGGGAATAATAGCCGAAGCAACACAACAAAAAGACTTAGCTAAACAAACTCAAAAATTAACTAATCTAATACCGCTTTGTCCCCGGCAGCGGCGCCAAAAATTTGACAAGGCTGTCGCGTGCCTACCAAATAATAATAATATCTAACAAATCCTTCTAACTATGTAGTAGGGCAAGTTAGAGTCGATCCCACAGAGACAAACGTATCAATCACTAGTTATTCTTGATTCAATTCAACTAAGCAAGTAACACAATAAATTGTTGAGAGATTATTAATCTAAATATTATACTAAAGCAAATATGTGGTATTTATCAATTAATTAAAAACATCTAGAATTAAGTATCCCCACTAGAATGAATCGATGCAATTATGATTTTCCACCCCAATTAATCATACACTACTCAAGAGGAAAGATGCACCCTATAAAATACCAATAACCTCTCTCGAGTATTAATGGCTTCTCTAAAAATACACTCAAGCCTATTTTCATGGTATCATGCAATTTAGAGACATTAAACACAGCATCCTAACTTCCTAACAATCCGTTCTACCTATTTTCATGGAGAAGTTCATGTCCTTATTGGATAAATCACAACCATCTAAGTCCAACTTTCGATGATAAATAGATATTAGGTTCAAACAATACGCATAATCACGTCTGACATGTTATTGTTAATTAAGCACAACTCAATAAGCAAGAGCATTCAACATAACTAAACTGGGGGGGTTATGGAAAATCATACATCAATCATAACTAGGGTTCAACTTAACCCTAGATTAAATAACTACTCACTCATAATTAAACTAACAAAACACATAATATAATAAGAACACATGATAATATTAAGAACGGAGAATAAAAACCTTTAATCTTTCTCCAAGAAGAAAAAGTACAAGTCTCTCTATGTCTGTATGTATCTATGTATATGTATATGTATATCTCCCTATCTCTCAGATCTGATGTCTATATATATATCCTCAAATATTTTAATGCCTTGAGGAAAGTACAAGTACGTTTCCTAAACTGATTATGTTTTACAAGGAAAATTCGTAGCTGACTTTTCTTCAGTAATTCTGAGCTGTTCCTGATGTAATTTGATAATTGGACCACTTTAGAATAAAAGAGATTTTCATTATCTTCGTGTGGGCTGTTAAATCGTCCAATTCTGACTTCTACATCTCAAGATATGACCGAAACAGTGAATTATGTGCAGGCAGCCCAACAAATCCGATTTTCCTTCTAATAAATCTCCAAATTAAGCTCTTTATTCTCCAATCCTTCCAAGTTTAGGATTTCCTTGCTTCCTACAATAGAACATTAAAATCTATTAAATAAAAATCCAATTAAATGCAAAATATAATAAATATGATGAATAAAATCATATAAAATATATATAAATATATATTCTATCAGTAATCTCCACCGGGACCACTGCCTCTGCTTCATAAGCCAATAGAAACGGAGTTGCCGCGGTGGTGACTTTACAAGTAGTACGATATGCCCAAAGTATGGGGAGTAATTCATCTACCCAAGTGTTTCTGGAGCGTTCAACTCTTTTCTTTAGTCCATCCAGGATAATTCGATTTGCAACCTCAGCTTGCCCATTTGCTTGAGGATGGGCAACAGAAGTGAAGCGCAACTTGATATCGTTCTCATCACAATACTTCTTGAACTCATCGTTGTTAAACTGAGTTCCATTGTCCGTGACCAGGACTCGTGGAATTCCATATCTGTATATCACATTTTCCCAGAAGAATTGCATTACTTGCTTGGTGGTTATCTTGGCTAATGGCTTAGCCTCAATCCACTTGGTGAAGTAGTCAATTGTTACTATCAAGAACTTTCTTTGAGCACTTGTCATAGGAAATGGCCTGTTGCCCAGTAATAATCTATTGTAGAAGGGGGGTTGAATACAATAGAGTAAGATAATCGACTTCTTAATGTATATATCACAAATATGAAAAGAAAGATAACAACTTTATTAAATCTGATATAAAACTGTTACAAACTCTCTCAAGAAATTCTGATGTTCTTGAGAGCTGCTAGTTTACAAAAACTCTCTCAAGAAATTCTGTTCTTAAGAGCTTCTCTTCGATTATGTTCTCTCTCTAATGAATACATAAATCGAAACCAAGACTGTGTTTATATAGTACACATAGCTTCTCTATCAATAACAAGATAAGTCCTAATCAACAACAAAGATAGAAACCTATCCTTAATCGATAGCTACATTCTACAAACCAGGAACAAATAGAATAAACTTCCATGTTTATCTAGACTCCAAATATAACTCGAAGTAGGAATCCTGATCAGCTTCAAGTTCTGATGATCAATCCTGATCATAGTCTGAGTAGGAATCCTGATGATCAATAAGATACTGACGCTTGATCAAATACTGATGACCATGCAATACTGATGACGTCAGCAATCCTGATCAGTTGAGTCTAGCTTCTGACGATCATTGAATTCTGATCTAACAATCTCCCCCAATCTCATACTTTGTGAAATAAAGTATAGATTCCAAATATTCAATGATGTCAAAAACATGTATCAAAATGTACGAGTATCTTCAGAAACAACTTATCTGTTTAAGCTTTGTGATAGAACAGATTCATCTTCAAGAAGTTGGATAATAAACTTTCTTCTTTTTCTTCAAGAATTTGAATCAGTCTTTCCTTAAGATTTCTGAGTTCTTCATCTTCCTCATTAATCTGGTAGATAGCTGCTCTGAGATTCTGTATGGAGCTTTTCTGTAGACTGTGCTCTTCAAGCAAAAGATAAGCAATTTCCTTCCCATCAGGATTGAGAGTAAGTTGGGTCATACCAAAAGTTACTTCTTTAACAGCAGTACCTCTTTGCATTTCCACATCCTGACCTCTTTGATTTAAGTACATGGGAATATAATTACCATTGAAATTACTGTTTCCATCCAGTCTTCTTCTTATAGTTAACAAAATCATGTCAGCCCATACTTTGTACATTTGGTTCTTCCATCTTAACAGATAGTGAACATATTTCAGTTCCTGTGTAGTTTTCATCAGCAGATCTTGAATAGATAGAATCTTCACACTACCATCTTTCATGAAGTACAGAAGCTTTTCTTTCTTTTCAAAACCATCATGACAATCTATAACTATATCAACAGCTAATAAATTGTTCAGGTTTTCAGAAGTTAAAGTACCTCCAATTTCTGTCAAGGAGTAAGGATCAACATATGACATATTCAGATATTCACCATCTCTGTGTCCAATACCTCCTCTTGAATTACTTGACAATTGCTTCAGATTTGAAAACATCTTTAACCAGAGTGCTTTTGATCTAACCATCTCAGATAAATCAACAACACTTGAAGTGCTTGTAATAATTCCACCAGACTGAAAATTGATAGGTGTATCACAACTTAATGTGCTAATATGTTTCCACTTCTTATCCTTTTCCTTTTAAAAAACATAGCTTCTTTCCAGTAAAGATTCTTGTCTGCTTGAATTTCTCCATTTTCTTTCATTTGAAACTTTAAGCCTTTGTAGATAGAGATTAAAATCTTCATTTGTTCTCTTTGTAATATCTCTTCTTATGGCTTCTTCTTCTTCATCTACTTCTTTGTTGTGACAATCAACAACAGTAGATAAGATTATCAAATCAACCTCTTGCAGAATTTCAGATTCGTCAGGATCTTGAATATTGTCAGGATTAGAATCTTCAATTTGATTTGTATTGCTGAGAGTTGATTTACTTGATTTTCTTCTCAATTCAGGTTCTTCTTCAACAAATTCCTTGTCTTCTTTCTCCATGATATCCTTGATAACAGGATCTATTAGATTTTGTGAAGCTTCGGGAATTTCTTCAATTCTTAACCCTCTAGACCTTGTCTGTCTAGGTACTGTTTGAGTTGAAGAACCTCTTCTATTTCTTCTAGCACCTCTCCTACCTCTGCTTCCTCTACCTCTAGCAGGAGCAGTATAGCTTTCCATTGTCTCTCTTTGTAGTCTCAAGAATTCTTCATGTGAGAGATCTGGATATTCTTCACTTGCTGTAGAGAGTGCTTTTCTGGCAAATAATTGTTGAACTCTTTTATCAGTGTGATAAAGAGTAACAATTCTACCGTCTTTTGTAGAAAACTTCTGGAATAAATTTGATGCATCTTCAGGATTATCAATAATCACATCTTCATCACCTTCAGGAATTGTAGCAAGAATGTGTCCATGACCAGATGTCAGGATTTGATCTTCCGTCAGGATCTGAGATTGCACCAATGTTCTTACTGTCATAACTCCAGAATCAGAAACATGAGTTGACTGCGTTGTTTGACTTTGAGAAGTTTGGATTGTCTTCATAACAACAGCATCAGAGGTTTCTCCTTGTATCGCTTTGTCACCACCATCATCTCCAGTATCATCATCATTATTTCTTAATACTAGATCAGGTGTACATTTTGTCTGAATAACCTTCTCCCCCTTTTTGACATCAGGATTTGACAATAATTGCAAAATTAAGGAAAGAGAGGCTTGAATTTCAGTTACCTTAGTATCCAGAGAATCAATTCTTTGATTGATTGAGGTTTGTTCTGAAACAACAGATTTCACTTGGGAGTCCACTACCCTCAATTGTAAAGTAGTAGGCACCTTTGTAAAATTATTAAAGATATCAGTCCTCACTTTTTCAGTTGAGCCCTTGATAGAATCAATCTCACTTTTCAGACTTTTGGATAACAGAGTTGTAGCCTTCAGATGATTCTTCAAGTCTTGATTCTCTATAGACTTCACTGCATTATAGGCATGTTCAATAGCAGAAGAAAAACTGATAGATTCATCAGATTGGTGCCATGAATTGTTCCATTCATTCTGTCTAAATGCCTCTGCAGGATCAAAGGAAGGAATAGAAAAATCTTGTCTCTGATCTTTCCCAGTGGAAGCATTGCTGGCCATATATGTACTGGATGAACCAAAATTAGTTCCAAGACTAATTTTGAGTGCTGTAGCAAGCTGTTCCTTCTCTTTTCGATTCTCATCATCATCATCACTATCATCAGAAGTATCATCAACAGTACCATGAGTAATATCAGGATCAGGAATAGCAATACCTTTCAGTTTATCCTGTGGTTCTGAGATAGGATGATCCATTGGTCTTGAACGAAGTGGCTGTATCAAAATAGGTTCATTATCAGGAGCACCACTAGCGTCAGGATGAACATCGTCAGGATTTGATATGCGTGCATCAGTATTTGCTACCAATGGTTCTTGTGGAGCTTGAGGTTCAGAAGCTTCTTCAACACTTTGAGTTAAAGGTTCTTGTGTGCTTCCCTCATTGACAATGTTCGCGACCAAGCTTTCAACAGAAGCTGTAGCTTTGCCTGCATCTTCACTTTGAGAAGATGGTTCTTGTGTAGCTGGAATGTTGATGTCTTCATTCTCCCTTTGAGAAAATGGTTCTTGTGTGACCATTCCACTAGCTAAGCCTTCACCCAAACTTTGATTGAGTGGTTCTTGTGTGGCAGGATCAATAGTAGCTGCTGAATTACTCTGAAATTCAGGTTCTTGTGGGCTTGATCCTTTCAGCTTCTTCTGTCTCTGATAGACTAACTCTTCTGCATTCCTCTTTTTCTTTGATGTAGGTGTAAGACCAACCAAGGAAGCAGTTGTAGAAACCTTCTCCCAAGAAATTTCTCTAATCTGAGATGGAGAGGCTGGAGAGTCTGATATAGAGACAACTTTTGTTGTTGCATCAGGAATACTAACATCAGGATTTGCTAGAGCATCAGGAGTAGATGACTCATCAGGATTTGATGTCTGAATATCAGTATCCTTCATTTGCACTGTCAAAGGAATATGATACCTGCTCTTTGATAATTTCCTTGTCTTTTGTGGTTTTGATAAAGGTACCACAGCTTTAGTAGCAGTATCAGCAACTTCCTTGTTCACATTCATTACAGAGGATATAGGTAAGTCATCCTCTGAATCACTTTCATCAATCAACCTTAACTTCCTTTTCACAGGAACATTCTTAACAACCTTATCAGCTTTCTTCACCAGGACCCCTTGTACACCCCCTTGTATCTTCTTTTTAGTGAGTGGTGTAGAGGAAAAATCCTTTGAACCTGATTGCCTTACAGACACATCAGTTCTAGCTGATTTCTTTGATTTTACAACTAAAGTCTTTTGAGAGACAGTAGAGGTGGTTGGTAACTGTTTAGACTGTTTAGGTTGCATGCTTGTGTCAGGAACAAGGTGGGTTGGGCCTTGCCCCATAGCATTAGAAAGTAGTCCATAATGAGTAGGCATTTTCTGATGTAAGAAAAACCTAACCTCATCAGGAATAAAAGCATTTCCTATGAAACCATTTGCCTTATCACTGTTGACTAAGGACTTAATATTATTCTCAGTAATTCTACAGATTGGTAGAACTACATCATCCTCAAAAACAACATTAGGACATAAGTGATTAAATATCAACTGTAAAAATCTAAGAAAACAGACAGAACCCAATTTATCTGATTTCCTATCACTTAAAGCTTTTAAGATAAAAGACCCATAATCAAACACTGTAGAATGGATAAGAGAGTACCCAATTTTAAGAGATCCTGATGGAAGAGCATCAAAATTTGATGTCTTGTTCAGGAAACAGCGGCTGATTGTATCAAAGAAGAAATTCCATTCCTTCTTAAGCTTTGTCCTGAAGAGATTTCCATATCTCTTTACTTCACCATTGTAGCCCAACTTTGTAACAAACTCAAAAAGAGTAGAGTCCGAAACATTAGCAGGAATAGCATCACCAAGAACGGGTAAATGCAGGGCTGCCTCCACAATTGTAGGAGTCACATAGTGAGTAGTTCCATTATATCCAAAACTCATCAAGATTGTATCAGAATGCCCTTTATCAAAAGTAACTGAGTTCCACACCTGCATTACAGACTTAAAAGAAACACTTGCAGGTTCTGTTAAAGCAAACTTCAATGGGCTTGAAGCTAGAAAATCTTGAATGATATGAAACTCATTGGGTAAATCTTGATGATTTAGAATAGCCACAAAATTGTTAGTGGCAAATGTAACACCACTAATCACTGTCTGTTTGTTCATGAATGATGAAGATGTCATTGTAATGCTTTTGAAAACTCGAGAATTAAGATTTGAAGCAATTAGGGTATGAAAGCACAGAGAGATAGAAAACGAAAAACTGATGATAAGAGAGTAATTAACGATGTAGACCAATAAAAAGTATTTTGTTAAAACAAAATATTACTCTCAAAGACAGGTGGCAAAATATGATTTGTGCACAAAGAATTAGTGGACAGATTACGTGTGTCATTTAAATAAATCTGCACCGCCTTTTATGTGTATGTATTGATATATCTATAATAGTGCAACACACGCGCGCATACAGTTGTCCTACTAAAACTCAATCGTCCATCAGTAGATACTGACGAAAAATTAGGCACAAATTAAGTAATGAAATACTGACCTGTACATCAGGATTGACCAGTTGACTTCCTGTCAGGATTGAGTCCTATCAGGATTTGATCAAAGATACATACCTTTCTGAATAACCATCAGGATTTGACAGTTATCAGGATTTCCTCTCTGTAGCTTTTCCTCAGAAATTCTCAAAATTCATCATTCCAAGTTCATTCACCAACTTATTGAAAGTAGCTTCAGGTAGTGGCTTGGTGAATATATCAGCTAGTTGTTGATCAGTAGGAACAAAGTGAAGTTCAATTGTTCCTTCCAGAACCTGTTCTCTTATAAAGTGATATCTGATACTTATGTGTTTAGTAAGAGAATGCTGAACTGGATTTCCTGTCATTGCAATAGCACTTTGGTTATCACAATAAATAGGGATTTTTGAGTATGACAGGCCATAATCTAACAACTGATTTCTCATCCACATTATCTGAGCACAACAACTTCCTGCAGCAATGTACTCAGCTTCTGCAGTTGAAGTGGAAATAGATTTCTGCTTTTTATTGAACCATGAAACTAGTCTTCCACCCAAAAACTGACAACTTACTGAAGTACTTTTCCTGTCTATTTGCATCCTGCAAAATCAGCATCTGAATAACCACACAACCCAAAATCTGATTCCCTTGCATACCAAAGGCCAAGTGAAGGAGTGCCTTTGAGATATCTGAAAATTCTTTTGACTGCAATCAGATGTGGTTCTCTAGGTTTTGCTTGAAATCTTGCACATAGACAGGTTGCAAACATGATATCTGGTCTACTGGCAGTGAGATACAATAAAGAGCCAATCATTCCTCTGTAGTGAGTTACATCTACCTCTTCACCTTGATCAGGATCAAGTTTGGTAGCTGTAGCTATGGGAGTTGAAGCAGGAGTACTGTCTTGCATGTTAAACCTTGTCAGTAAGTTCCTTGTGTATTTAGACTGATTAATAAAAATCCCTTCATCAGTCTGTTTAACTTGAAGACCCAGAAAGTAACTCATTTCTCCCATCATGCTCATTTGATATCTTGACTGCATAAGCTTGGAAAACTTTTCACACAGCTTATTGTTTGTTGACCCAAAAATGATATCATCAACATAAATCTGAACTAACAGCAACTCCTTACCATGATTCAAATAAAATAGAGTTTTATCAATTGCACCTCTTTTGAATCCACTTTCCAGTAAGAATTGAGCTAAGGTTTCATACCATGCTCTTGGAGCTTGCTTTAGTCCATAAAGTGCCTTATCCAGTCTGTAGACATGATCTGATATTTAGGATCAATGAAACCAGGAGGTTGTTCAACATAAACTTCTTCCTCCAGTTCACCATTTAAGAAAGCACTTTTAACATCCATCTGGAAAACCTTGAATTTCTTATGTGCTGCATAAGCAAGAAATATCCTGATGGCTTCTAGTCTTGCAACAGGAGCAAAAGTTTCATCATAGTCAATTCCCTCTTGTTGGGAATACCCCTTTGCAACTAGTCTAGCTTTATTTCTGATAATGACTCCATCAGAATCAGTCTTGTTCTTGAAAATCCACTTTGTACCAACAATTGATATATTCTTTGGTCTTGGTACCAGTTTCCAGACTTCATTCCTTTCAAATTCATTCAGTTCTTCTTGCATTGCAGTAACCCAATCAGCATCTTTAAGTGCATCTTCAACTTTCTTAGGCTCCTCCTTGGATAGAAAGTTATTATATAAACATTCATTCTGAGTTGCACTTCTTGTTTGAACACCTGCATCAGGATCTCCAATTATCAAATCAAGAGTATGATCTTTTGTCCATTTCCTTGCTGGTGTCAAATTGTTTCTTGAAATAGATGCTCCCCCTGGATTGGTGTTATCTTGATTGAAAGAATTTGATTGATTTGAAGCTCTCCCTGAATTATTGCTATGCCCTCCTGATGTGTTATCAGGATCTTCACTTGAATCAGTATCTGAAGAATTCTGTTCTGATGATTGAGTTGACTCTGAACTTGTAGTTGAATGCCGTTGCTCCCCCTCAACATTAGCACTACTAGTTGTATCACTGTTGTTTGCATCATCAGTATTAGCACCATCAGTACCTGGTGAGTCATCAGGATTTGGTGACCCATCAGTATCTGATGAATTGACAGGATCTGATTCAATTTCTTCAGGTTCCTTGGAAGCTTCATTTTCAAATAACAATCTATCATGCGAGTCTTCAATGATTCCAGTTATCTTCTTATCATCAAAAGATACATGAATTGACTCCATGACAGTTCTTGTTCTCAAATTAAAAACTCTGAAGGCTCTTGATGTAGGATAACCTATGAATATTCCTTCATCAGCCTTTGTTTCAAATTTCCCTAGCTGTTCAGGATGAGTTCTGAGAACAAAACATTTACAGCCAAACACATGCAAATGCTTCAGACTTGGTTTCTTCTCCTTGAGTGACTGATAAGGAGTGACACCATGCCTGTTTATCAATGTGAGATTTTGTGTATAGCATGTTGTGTTGACTGCTTCTGCCCAGAAATATGTAGGTAATTTAGCTTCTTCCAACATAGTTCTGCCAGCTTCAATAAGAGTTCTATTCTTCCTTTCTACTACTCCATTTTGCTGAGGTGTGCCAGGAGCAGAGAATTGTTGAATGATTCCTTTGTATTTGCAGAACTCTTCCATCTTTGAATTCTTAAATTCAGTACCATTATCACTTCTCAGAATCTTGACTTTGTACTTTGTGGTTGTCTCAATCATCCTCACATGATCCAACAGAACTTCAGGAGTTTCATCTTTTCTATGCAGAAAATACACCCAGGTGAATCTAGAATATTCATCAACAATTACAAGAGTGTACCTTTTCTTACTGATGGACATGATGTTGACTGGACCAAACAGATCAAGATGTAGCATGTGATATGGTTCTTCAATCGAGGATACTGATTTACTCTGGAATGATGTCCTTCTTTGTTTTGCTTTTTGGCATGCATCACAGAGTCCATCAGGTGTATATAAGACATTAGGTAATCCTCTTACTAACTCTTTCTTAACCAACTCATTGATGTTGCTGAAGTTGAGATGAGAAAGCTTCTTGTGCCAATTCCAACTTTCATCTACTGAAGCTTTACTGATGAAACATGTAGGGGAGCCATCAGTATCTGAGAGAATGTTGGCTTCATATATGTTACCATGCCTGTAGCCAGTTAGTGCTATCTTCCCTGTTGCTTTACTGACTACTTCACAATGTGTGGAATAGAAATTGACATGATAACCTCTGTCAGTGATTTGACTAATACTCAACAAGTTGTGTTTTAGTCCCTTCACTAGAGCTACTTTTTCAATGATGACATTTCCAATGATTATATTGCCATATCCCAAGGTTTGTCCAATGTTGCCATCTCCATAAGACACAGTTGGGCCAGCTTTTTCCTCATATTCTGATAACAGGGCTTTGTTTCCAGTCATGTGCACAGAACATCCACTATCCATGACTAACACATTTTTTTTTTACCCTGCATCAGAATAGAAACACACTAGTTAGAACACTTAGGAACCCATACATGTTGGGTTCCTTTCTCATGCAATTTATTAATTTTAGCAGCAGAAGACTTTCTGACTTTAGCAGTCCTGACAGGATTTACTCCATCAGGATTTGCTTTGTCAGCATCAGTATTAACAAAAGCATGCTTCACTATGACATTTTCAGTTCTATCAGACTTTGTACTACTTTCAAACTTAGGCAATGGATCATAAAAGTTATAGTACAAATCATGATACTCTTTACATGTATAAATAGAATGCCATAGACTACCACAATGAAAACAGGACTTCTGCGGTTTATAGAGTACTGATCTATTCCTCACATCAGATTTAGAAATATCAGCAATCTTCTTTTTAATCTTCTTACAATCAATAGCAAGATGATTAGAGTTACCACAGTTAAAACAACACTTTCTAGGTGCATTTGGGATATATTTATAACCATTCTCTTTATTGATCCCAACTTTACCATTCCTGTTTCTCTTAACAGTAGCTTCCTTTTTCTTATCTGTAACCACACAGATTTTATCTTTAAGCTGTTTCTGAGACAATAGACCTAGATTCTTAGTGACTTTGTTCATGACAGGTTTAGACTTTATAATTTTAATTCCTTGAGTAGAAGAAGATCCCTTTTCAAAAGTAGAATTGGAATCCTTACCAAAAACAAAATTAACAGGAGTAATCTTAGATTTGGTTGAGTCTATAACATGTCTATAGGTCTTTGGACTGACTGTCTCATCAATGACAATTTTCTCTGCTAATTTCTTATCTTCATCTGACTTATATCCTAGACACTCTTTCCAATTCTTAGAGGTATTAATCTCATGAAATTTCCTACCAGAGTCTGTCCAGGTTCTGATTTTCTCATTAGCATATTCAAGTTCTTTTTCAAGGGAAGTACATTTAGATGACATCTCTAAGTGCATGTGTTTAGCATTATCACATTCTTTTTGTACTTCTTGCATACGAGAAAATTCAGCTTCTAATATCTCATTCCTCTTTCTAAGGTCAGACATCTCAGATAAGATTCTAGTATTCTCAGCAGTTTGACTTCTAAAGCTAATATGTAATGACTTTAGAAAACGTCTTAACTCAGAAGCATTATCAGTATCAAAATCAAAGATAGTATTTAGTACCTTATCATTAGGAGCAGCAGTTACATCAGCATTGGCCATTAATGCATAGTTGACTACCTCAGTATCAGATTCTGAGGAAGAGTCCATCCAATCCTTGCTTGATGTGATGAGTGCCTTTGTCTTTTTGCATTCAGAAGCAAAGTGACCCATTCCATTACACTTGTAGCATCTAACCTTTGATTTGTCAAATTTGCTACCCTTGCTGTCCTTTTTGATATACTTGTCTTTGTCTGCTTTGAAGGTCTTTTTCTGAAAGTTGCCTTGTCTTCTATTCTTCCTGAACTTCATCCTTCTGAAGTTTCTGACAATCATAGCAACCATCTCTTCCATGTCTGAATCAGAAGATTCATCACCAGTATTGGCTTCAGAATTGCCATCAGTATCTGATGAAGAGTCGTCAGGATCTGACTCAGCTACTCTTGCTTTCCTTCTAGTGACCTCCATAGCTTTTCCTTTTGATTTAGCTTCTACATTCAAAGCAATTGACTTTGCCTTGCTGCTTTTCTTGTTCTTTCTCTGTTGAACTTCAAGATCATGAGTTCTTAGCATCCCATAGATCTCATCAAGAGACACAATGTTCAGATCATACTGGTGTCTAATGATTGAGGTCTGAGTATCCCATTCTTCAGGTAAAGCTCTAAGAAATTTGGTGTTTGAATCTTCAGTTTCATATACTTTGTCAACTAAGGATAAGCTGTTCAATAGTGTCAGAAATCTATCATATAGATCAGTCATGCTCTCTTCAGGTCTTGCATCGAATTGTTCATATTCTTGAATCAAAAGAGCCCTTCTGTTTTTCTTAACAGATGCAGATCCCTGGCACTGAGTTTCCAAAGTATCCCAGATTTCTTTTGAAGACTTGCATGCAATCACTCTGTTTGACATGACAGCATCAAGGCTATTATGCAAGATATTCTTTATCTTTGGTTCCCTGAGTACATGAGCTTTTTCTTCTGGAGTCCATTCAGCTTTAGCTTTGACCACATAATGTTCTGGTACTGTATCTGTTCGTTCTACGAACTTTGTTGGTATATATGGTCCATCACGAATCCTGTCCAAGTAGTCAGGATCCATAGCCTCCAGGTACATCAGCATCTTTACCCTTCATGTAGGATATTCTGATATCTTTAAGATGGGAATCTTCATGCTTTCATACTTGGTTGTCGACATCTTAGATCGTCTCTGATTTAAAAATAAATCAGTTTGCTCTGATACCAATTGTTGCCCAGTAATAATCTATTGTAGAAGGGGGGTTGAATACAATAGAGTAAGATAATCGACTTCTTAATGTATATATCACAAATATGAAAAGAAAGATAACAACTTTATTAAATCTGATATAAAACTGTTACAAACTCTCTCAAGAAATTCTGATGTTCTTGAGAGCTGCTAGTTTACAAAAACTCTCTCAAGAAATTCTGTTCTTAAGAGCTTCTCTTCGATTATGTTCTCTCTCTAATGAATACATAAATCGAAACCAAGACTGTGTTTATATAGTACACACAGCTTCTCTATCAATAACAAGATAAGTCCTAATCAACAACAAAGATAGAAACCTATCCTTAATCGATAGCTACATTCTACAAACCAGGAACAAATAGAATAAACTTCCATGTTTATCTAGACTCCAAATATAACTCGAAGTAGGAATCCTGATCAGCTTCAAGTTCTGATGATCAATCCTGATCATAGTCTGAGTAGGAATCCTGATGATCAATAAGATACTGACGCTTGATCAAATACTGATGACCATGCAATACTGATGACGTCAGCAATCCTGATCAGTTGAGTCTAGCTTCTGACGATCATTGAATTCTGATCTAACATGGCCCAAGTATATCCATTCCCCACATAGCAAAGGGGATAGGTGAGTTAATGGATGTCATCATCTCTGGTGGTTGTCTAACCACTGGTGCATGTTTCTGGCACCGTTCACATTTCTTCACATAACTTTTAGCATCAGCAAGCAAGCTTGGCCAATAGAAACCTAGACGGGCGACTTTATGAGCAAGGGCTCTGCCCCCCAAGTGTTGCCCACAAATTCTTTCATGCACTTCCTTTAGGGCCAATTCTGCCTCTTGAGGTCTCAAGCACTTTAAGTATGGAATAACAAAAGATTTCTTGTATAGGATTCCCTCAATTAGGGCATACCTTAGTGCTCTGACTTATAGCTTTCGTGCTTCTGAAGTGTCGTTGGGAAGCCACCTAGTTTCCAGATGAGCTTTGATGGGATCAATCCAACAACTGGTAATACCAATGGGTGCTACCAACTTTCCGTTGATGCTTGGGGTCTTCAAGACTTGGAAGTATACACTCCCTGCATAGTTTTCAATCTCGGAAGAAGCAAACTTAGACAAGGCATCGGCCTTCACGTTCTCTTCCCTTGGAATGTGTTCCACATAGCATTCGTCGAACTGAGTCATGATGGCCTTGACAAGTTTCAAGTACTTGACCATGACTTCATCTATGGCCTCAAATTCCCCATTTACTTGGGAAACCACTAGCCTCGAGTCTCCACATACTTTCAGAGTTTTGACCCTCAAGGCTCCAGCGAGCCCTAAGCCGGCTATCAGAGCTTCATACTCAGCCTCATTGTTTGTCGTTGGGAAGTCAAGTTTTAGTGCACACTCAATGAGGAATCCATCAGGACTTTGTAGCACTAAACCAACTCCACTTGATTTTGTTTTTGATGCTCCATCAAAATAGAGCACCCAATATTCTTTGAAGTCCATTTCTTGATCTTTCTTATCTTCCACTATTACTTCCTGCCCCCCGACTTCTTGGTTGTCAATGGTGCATTCAACCATGAAGTCAGCAAGTGCCTGAGCTTTTATGGCCGTTCGAGGCTTATACTTGATGTAAAATTCTCCCAATTCAATAGCCCATTTGATCAATCTTCCACTAACTTGAGGGCTATGCAAGATGTTTCTTAGAGGTTGATCAGTCAAGACCTCTATCTTATGAGCCTGGAAGTATGGGCGTAGCTTTCTTGAGGCCATTATCAAGGCTAAGGCAAACTTCTCAATAGTAGAGTAGTTTATTTCTGCCCCGTGTAGGATCTTGCTCACGTAGTAGATGGGTTTCTGAACCTTTAACTCTTCTTTTACCAAAACAGCTCCCAGGGCAGTGTTGGATACTGCCAAGTATAGATAAAGAACCTCCCCTGGTTTTGGTTTGGCCAACAGTGGTGGCTCAGCCATGTATTTCTTCAGGGCCTCAAAGGCCTCTTGGCTTTCAGTTGTCCATTCAAAATTTTTCACTTTCTTGAGTGCTTTAAAGAAGGGTAAACACTTCTCTCCTGACTTGGAGATGAATCTTCCCAGTGCTGCCACTCTTCCCATTAATTTCTGGACATCTTTGACAGTCCGTGGTGGCTCCATGTCTAGAATCGCTTTGATTTTGTCGGGATTGGCCTCGATTCCTCTCTTGGAAACCATTAGGCCTAAAAACTTTCCCGAGCCTACACCAAAGGCACACTTAGCTGGATTCAACATCATCTTGTGGTGCCTCAGCACTTCGAATGCCTCTCGGAGGTGCTTAATGTGATCGGCCTTATCGAGGCTTTTGACTAACATGTCATCTACGTAGACCTCCATGGTTTTTCCAATTAGGTGCTCAAAGATTTTGTTTACCAACCTTTGATAGGTCGCTCCTGCATTCTTAAGCCCAAAAGCCATGACTAAGAAACAGAAGACACCAAAGTCAGTGATGAATGATACCTTGGCGATGTCATCTTTGTGCATCTTGATTTGATTATATCCACTGAAGCCATCCATGAAACTTAGCATCTCATGCCCAACAGTGGCATCTATTAGAGCATCAATCCTTGGTAAGGGAAAACAATCCTTAGGACATGCATCATTTAAGTCGGTGAAGTCGACGCACATCCTCCACTTCCCGTTAGCTTTTTTGACCATCACGGGGTTAGCTAACCATTCTGGGAATTGGATTTCCTCAATGAACCCAGCTTCCAAAAGCTTATTCACTTCTTGCTTAATGGCTTCAAGCCTCTCTGGAGCAAAATTTCTTTTCTTTTGTTTCACTGTCTTCCTTTCTGGATCCACGTTCAATTTGTGAGATATCAATTGGGGATCAATCCCTGGCATATCGGCCGCTGTCCAAGCAAAAACGTCATTGTTTTCTTGAAGAAAAGACACGAGTTTGCTCTTCAATGGTTCGGGCAGTAGTGCCCCAATATAAGTCACCTTCTCTGGTTCTCCTGGGACTAGGGGAATTGGGACCAAGTCCTCAGCCGGTTTCCCCCTTCTGTCCTCGTTGTCGCTGATATTCATGTCTTCAATTGGGAGAACTTGCCCCCCGGTTCCATCAGGTCTTAACGCGGCTACATAACAACTTCTAGCCATCTTTTGGTCTCCTCGTTCTTCACCAATCCCATTCCTCGTTGGGAACTTGATTTTTAGATGATAAGATGAGGCAACAGCCTTGAACGCATGAAGACCAGTCCTTCCCAGGATTGCATTGTAGGTTGAAGTCGCTTTTATAACTATGAAGTTCAACATCTGAGTAGATGTATTCATCCCTTGCCCCATAGTCATTGGGAGTTGGATAGTGCCTTCCACTTTTGATTCCACCCCGTTGAATCCACATATAGGCATATTTGAGGGCGTTAACTGAGAGTCTGTGTAACCCATCTTGATAAAGGCATCGTGGAACAAGATATCCACTGAAGCTCCATTATCAACCAAGACTCTTTTTGTTTCGGAGTTGCCTATCACAGGTATTATGACAAGAGGATCATCATGGGGGAACTTCACCCCTTCCAAGTCTGAATCGTCAAAACCTATTGACACTTCTGTTTTGGCACGTTTCGGTGCTTCTCCAACCACAGTCATTACCTCTCGGGCATAAGCCTTTCTTGAGTTTCGGGAGGACCCAGCAGCAGTTGGCCCTCCGAATATCATGTTGATCACTGGCCCTCGTGGCTTGGGATTCCGATCTTGATCGTTGTCCCTTCTATCATAATCCTTCCTTTCATAGTTTCCCCTTTGGCTCCCTTGGCTTCCATCCTTAGTGAACTTGCTGAGTTTTCCTCTTCGTATCAGAAACTCAATCTCATCTTTCAATTGTCTACAATCATCGGTGTCATGACCGACTTCTTTGTGGAACCGACAAAACTGATTTTGGTTCCGTTTGGACAAATCAGCCCTCATTGGCTTTGGCCATTTGATATCTTCTTCCTTGGCTATCTCCATCAGAATTTGACTCCTGGGAGTATTCAATCTTGCATATTCTGTGAATTTTGGCCCAAAATTGCTTCTCTTGGGGGGAGAATCGGAGTTCTTTGTTGTTCGGGGAAACTTTTCCTTGACGTCGTACTCCTGAGTTTCTTTTCTTTTCTTTGAGTTTCCACTACCGCCAGTAGTGGGTTCATATTTTCTCATACTTTCTTCAGCCTTGATATACTTTCCGGCTCTATCTTGGAGCTTCAGCATGCTCTCGGGGGGATGTTTAGCTAACGACCGTTTGAAGTGGTTATCAGTGGTTCCTTGTTGCAGGGCTATCATAGCCACTCTGTCCTCTAAGTCCGGGACTTTTAAAGCCTCTCGAGTGAATCGATTGATGTAGTCCCTTAGGGCCTCATTCTGCCCTTGCCGAATTGCCATGAGTGATGCAGAACTTTTCTCATGCACCCTTCCACTAATGAACTGATTGATGAAAGCCTTGCTTAATTCCTTGAATGACCCAATAGAGTTGGGAGGTAGACGGCTATACCAACGTTAGGCCATGCCTGCCAAGGTTTGTGGAAACGCCCTACACTTGACCGCATCGTTGGTTGGCTGCAACAGTAGTGCATTGGAGAAGGTCCTTACATGATTTGCGGGATCTCCCGTTCCATCATAGGCTTTGATCGAAGGCATCTTAAACTTTCTGGATATAGCCGTTTTCATGATGTCTTGAGTAAACGGTGGTGTAGGATCATTAGGATCTCCTAGGGGTAACAGAATACTAGGATCACCCCTTGGGGCTTCAGCCCTCTTGGTCCTTCTTGCCGGTGGATCCAAATTGATTATCGGGATCCCTTCAGTCGTTCGGCCCCGAGATTGAGTGGCCTCTTCTTCAACAAGGAGTTTTTTGAGCCTTGCAGTCTCCGCCTCATGGGCTGCAAGTTTCTCCCTAGTAGTTTGGGGTTGCTCCCGATTTGTCTGGGAAGAACGTCTCCTTCTTGGGCGACATCCTCCCCAGTTGTATAACCCTCATCCTCGGTGTATGGGCCAGAGTAATCTTGAATGAGAGAGGTCTGACGAGTTTGGGGTCCCAGACCTTGAATATAAGGGGGTACATATGCCTCATGGTATATTGGATTAGTTCCACTACCGCCCGCCATGGGTCGAGGGGGCATGCCATAGCTTGGCATCCCCAAAGTCTGATTCGCGTATTGAGGGAGATCAGTAGTATGGAGTTGAAGGCTCCTTGGTGCACTCATGAGCAGCGGGGAGGTCGTGATTGGTTGCTGGTGAACGGTCTCTTGTGGATTAGATCCATCCATGAATGATCATCTGCAGGGGATTCGTCCCTTCAACCGAAATCGGGATTTCTGGTCCTTGAGTGTTGGTGGGGATATTCGCCCCTTGTGTGCCAGTAGTCAGCGGTGGCTGATCAGCCTCAGAGGTGATAGGGCGATCATCGGGAGTTTGAGTATCCTGAGCTGTTCTTCGTGTGTTTACTATGGTTGATGTTTTCTTCTCACAGACGGCGCCAAATGTTGTGGATTAAAAAACGTGCTTGCGTAATTTAATGATAGGATTAATGAGGTTCGAGCTTTAATGGTTGCACTCGTGTTTCCGGACTAAATCGGTTCTCACAAGATGCCTACGTATCTCAAATCGTTATTGAGAATCAAGCCAAAGACGTAGTTCTGATTGTAGGATCAGAGACCTTATATAGGCGTCTGGAGCCTAGTATTTATGGTATGTTTAGGAGTTTTAGCGAATAAGTCTCCTTTTCGATATTGGATAAACATTGTGTTACTTGCTGAATAAGTCTTTTCCTTGTTGATAAAGGCTATGACTCATTGATTTGCCTTTAATTGGGATTCCGGATCCTTCTTTGATAAAATTTCCATAATTTGGGCTCTTTTAATGAGTTGTATATTTTCCCTATTCATTAATTACGAAATTAATGAGTAATTAGGGATTCGGGCATTAAATATCGAGCCTTTTCATTGGACCATCAATTATATTTCTATAATTACTTTTCTGACCATATCAATTATCATTTTGGATTTTTTTTTAGAAATACCTAAGTCTAGAATTTTTTTGGCGATAATACTATTTTTTAAAAAAATAGTTAAAAAATAATGACTTTTAAAAAATATTTGTAAAAATATGAACCGCAACTTTTGAAATCATATTTACATCCGACATCAACCAAAATTTACCACAAATCTCACTTAAAAATTTTAATAATTAGAATCATCTTTAGTTGCGTAATAGATTATTTAACAAGTTCAACTCTGAATGTAACTTCATACAACCAAAATCAATCTCAAATGCAACTGAAAAATGTAAAAATAGGTTGCATGTCATGTTTTTGCAAATAATTTTAGAAGATGATAAAATCGCAAAAAAAAAATTAAAAAATTAATATTTTTGATAATTTATCTATTTTTTTAAATATTTATAATCAAATAGATATAATATTCGCACACAATTAAATATTTGTTTGAGGATAAAAATTGTATTTGATCTCTAGTAAAGAGGAAAATCATGAATACATGACATATGTTCCATCAAATTAATATCATTTGACTTTATAAAGGTTAAATTTATTTACTTTAACCATTAAATTAAAAATGTTATTTAGTTGATATAAATTTTTTAAAAGATATCGTATTAAAATTTTGCTTTACACAAACAATTGTTATCCTCTGTATTAATAAAACATCATTAACTCAAGTGGGGAAATAATTTACAAGAGGGTATTTTACTAGTTTATATGCCAAGTTACCAACGCAACTTGTCTCTGTTTACAATTATAAAACAAAATGTCATTTTCTATCCAACAAAGTAACAAACCAGCTGTCTGGCTCGTGAGAAAAGAATCTCTGATATCATCACAGATTTTAAATAATTATACAAACAGAGAGCAATTGACTTGTAAAATATCAGGTTTACATGGTTCTGGACTATATTTTATTAAAATTATTCATATAATTGTAAAATTGACAATTTGAAATATATTGAATAATATTTGTTACTCCTAATGTTTTCAGGATTTGTTTGATGCATTTTCACGTATATAAAAAAAGTAGTTGTAGATGTTATTTTTTCGAATTTCTTGTTTTCTATAAAAGTTTGAATATCCTATTTTTATATAAAACAAAAAAATGAGAAAATAATATCTACAAACATGTTTTTTATGAAAATGCGTGAAACAAACTTGAAAAATATTTATGATGTTTATTATGGGACGGAGGGAGTATAATATAAGAAACATAATGTTGGTTTTCTCTTCTCGAACGCTTTAAAATTTTAAACTGACTAATTACTTAACACGATAACTTAAGGGATCTCAGGTTTGAGCCTCTTTTCTCTGATACAGTGATAGGAAACTTAACAAAATTAAGAGTGCTCTTTTTTTTTTGCTAAATGACGAGTGTTTTTTTTTTTTTTTCTGCTAAGTTAAATGACGAGTGCTCTTTAACTTGCATGAACTAAGGCTTTGACAATTTTAAAATCTATCGACTCATTTTGATGCATTAAAAGTCAAGCATGACAACATACATGAATATTACCCCCATTATAATTTTTTTCATAAGCCTAAAGTACAGACATAAATCAGCCAAAGTTACACTACCACATTACTACATGATTCCTACATTACCAATTTACATTACTACATGATTCCTCACCAGTTTACATCTTGTTGAGTTCTCTGCTAACTCTTACAAGCAATTGCTGCTTCCTCATCGCATTTTAGCCGACTAACCATGAACCCATACACCCAAACCAGCTTTTAACATACAGGGGCGGAACTCAGTGTAAGTCAGTCTAGGCTAACGTCCCGACTAGACTGAAAATGACTAGACTGAAAATTGTAGTAAGATTTTTTTTTATAAAATCACGATTTTTAATCAAAAAATAGTAAAAATTTTAGTTTCAGCCCTAGCTATTTTGTAATCCTGATTCCGCCGCCGAACACAATGGATATGGATCACAGTCATCAGAATCATGTTCACTACCGCTACTAACACTTCCCTGATCACTCTCTTCTCAGATCATCCACTCTTTTTTTCCTAGTGGCCTTGTTCATTTGTCCGGATCCTTCACCTGAGATAGCAACAATAGTGCTTCTGGGTAACAATACGTCTGATTGAGATTCCTTCTTCTCGCATTTACGGGAAGACCTTTTATTGACTAGTTTTAATAAAATAAATAATTATTCCCTTTTCTTTTATTAATTACCCTAGCTCTTCCCTGCTTCATCTGACATTTATTTTTTTGAGTATCATGATTCATGACAACCAAACAGAAACACCACTTTAGATGTGGATATATATTTGTGTTATACCTTATTTATAATGTATGTACAACTGCAATACCAATTACTTAATGAAACCCAAACTTGAGCACCAAATTCAAACCAAGGGTGTTCTTCTCCTTCATTTTTTTTGTCAATTCTAAATCTAGACTTATCTTGAAGTAATAAAAATCAAGCATGAGAATTTACATGTACATTAGAGATTTTCCCCCGTTATAATTTCCTACATAGCCTAAAGTACACAAAGAAATAAGCTAAAGTTACATGTGTAAAACAAGTAAAAAGATGTAAAAGAAGCCTCGTATAACATCAAACTACATGATTCCTCTCCAATTTACATCGACATCTTGCAAACAAATGCTGCTTTCCTCATCGACGCATTTTAGCCGAGTCACCACGAACCCATTTAGCCGAACCAGCTTTTGACATACCAGAATAATAATCACCAACGTTGGCAACAAACAGCGGATCTCTATCATCAGATTTGTATTCATTACTGCTACTAACACTTCCCTGATCACTTTCTTCCAACTCTCTTGTCAGATCATCCATTGTCTTTTTCATAGCAGCCTTGTTCATTTGTCCGGGTTCACCGGTTGAGATACCAACCATAGTGATTTTAGGTAACAATACGTTTGATTGAGATTCTTTTTTCTCGCAATCACGGGAAGACCTTTGTTCCCTAATAAAACAAAGCATTAAAGATGTAACCACAAAAAGTGTGTGAGCAATGAGCATATAATTATATCAATATTAATAACTGGGAGAGCACCTTTTATCTGGTAAACGCTGTTGCTTTTTCAAGGGCTCTAACCATGGATTTGTAAGCCAATCTCCAAAAGGAAACTGAAAATCTCGTTGCTGTCTTCGTGAAATTTGTAAGTTATCTTCTGGTTCAACTTTTGAAGTACTGGGGTATTCGGGATTATTAATTTCTGATTCAGCATCGGCTATAGAGTTGGATGATTCAGATGCTCTCAGAAAAGAAGCTTCAGTCCTGCAACCAAATTAGAAACAAGTGCTCAGAAAAGTGAAAACATGAATATATTATCAGCTATTGCAGATGAATACAATACCTTAAAATAGTGATATTTATGGACAAAAGACTGGTTCGAATTGTAATGGTGGCTACTAATGGATAAAGAGAAAAAGAAAATGAGAGCCTCAGAGGCTCTGACTGTTAACCTACAGAAATGACATTTTATAATGAGAAAAAAACCTCCATGACTGTTAACCTACAGAAATAACATTTTATAATGAGAAAAAAACCCTCCATTTATCAGAAGCTAAAAAAAGGGTATGTGACTCAGTCTGCAACCTGTTTCGACAAGCACTAAGTCTATTTTTATTTTTTTTCTGGATGCCACTTCAAAATATACAAGTGCATTGGATTTCATTAGCTATGATAGGTACAATTTTAAGATGGGAGTCCACTCAGGTGTTTGGTCCAAGTATATTATAAATGATAATACCTATCAAATAAACATAAATTGCACACACCGGTCATTAGCTACTATAGCCAAACAATGTTCAATATGTCAAAATGTAAACCAAAAGAAAAAAAGAAAAACGCAAAGCAGAATTATCTTACTACTACAACAAGCAACACTTTCCAGGAAAATTTTGAATCTTTATTTATTGTTATCTGAGAAGTAATTACTGTATATGCTAAAGTACCGGGCTTAGATGAAAACTGCAAGAACTTGAACAAGAAATATAAATGCAAAAAGGATAGTTAGAACTGTGGTAATCTAATTTTTGCAAATATAACATTCAAGGCAAACTGTGGTTAGGAAATATCTTTCTCATTACTTTGTTTATGAATATAAGGGATCCATGAAACAACGCAACCCCCCCAAAAAAGGGTATTATATTCCATACGAGGCCAGCAAAATACATGAAAATTCAAAGTCTCCAAGAATGCATTATAGTGAGAATGGTTGGGTACCTCCTCTCAAATGAGTCAACCAAATAAGGAAATTTCGGTTGAATTCCAGTGGCTTTGCGCAACCACCTGTTCCCAAGGAGTACTTTGTCAACATTATAAAGCAGCTGAATTTCGGCGGCCTTTGATATGACACTCAAAGGGATGTCAACAGGACCAATCTCATCCATTACTTCCTGAACCTGACAATGAGAAGTGCAGCATTCAATACCAAATAAGAACATATAAAGAGCTGATAAATTGCATTCGCTGTCCAATACCACCTTTTAAAATCCAAACTTTATAAACGATCCCTGGTAAATATTTTCTTTCCCAAACATAAAACTTCCTTTTCACTGCATAGCATTTTTTAAGTCCAGTCTCTGCTTAACATATAATACATATATATCCTTCACAAGTTTAGAATTTACATGAACGTCTACAACAGGCTGATTGTGTACCTCTGGAGGTTCCCATATGCTCTCTGCATTCTCTTCAAACACGTCTGATGACATACTGTCATCAATGATATCTCGTCGACGGTTCGAATGCCGAGTCTTGATTAACGAATGAAAATGCTGATCCACAGATTCTTCAAGAATCTTGTCCAGCATGTTCTTGTCGAAGAAGTAAGGTGTATACCTTGGAAATAAATATAATAAATTAGTTACATTGGAAGTAGATGAGAGTGTAGGCCTAGTATCGTAACTGTGCAATAATATGATAAATTAGTTACATTAGAAGTAGTGCGTGTTTGGGGTATCACCAAAAAGTTGACTTATAACTTAAAATGAGTAAGTGTCATATAAGTGATAAGTTGATGAATTCTTATAAGTTATACGGGTGTTTGGATAAATTTACTTATAAGTTAGTGAATAATTTGCTAAATTAAATTTGAAAAAATAATTTTAAATATAATGATTTCAACACTTGTATTTTAAATTAAAAAAAATATTTAAAAACACAAATGTAAATATATAAAATATTAGAAAAATAAAGAAATCAAAGAATAAGTTGACAAGGCAAGTAAAATGTTGGTGATTTCTAACATTCAACTTATCAATTTATAAGTTATAAGTTATCAAATAAACTGAGTACACAAACACCCCTCATAAGCTCTTATCAACTTATAATGCATAAGTTGACCTACCCAAACAGGCCCGTAGATGAGAGTGTAGGCCTAGTATCGTAGCTGCGCAATCATATACTAATATACTGATATACCAAGTCCTAAAGCCACAGGGAAGAAACTTGACCATTCATAAGGAAAATTAGTTATCTTTATAGAAATTTGTTCATAATTCTCTAGTTTGAGGGATTGTTATCATATAGATTTCTAGCTAACGAGTGGCAGGTCTCCTTTCCAGAATTCCTTGTACGACGATTCCTTATCATGTGGGTTCTCTTGTAGGCTACTCCGTATGCCCACACTAAAAATTTCATAGGAGTAACTTGTAAGTGTGATGCTTCAAAGAAAAAAACCTTCATGTATAACACATGTATGCATATGTGATATGTAAACTCACTGCAGAGATTGATGTTTAAAAAAAAGTCAAATTCACATAGGTCCCCTATTCATCATTAAAAAAAATTTAGCAACTAACTGCGTACCACTTTATACCGTCAGTGGTTGCTATTGCAATATCTAAGTTTTCAGCACTAAATACAGGAACGCCCTCAACTTTGCTTGTATGGCCGTTCTGAGGCATTGTTTTGAGAAGCTTATTTGCTTCCTTGACCTGCATCAGAGCAAATTTATACAAAGCAATGCTAAACTTAGAAAGGGTGATCATAGTAAGCAGGGAAAGAGCAGATCGTTCTTTCTACCTGTTTCTCATTAGGAATAAATTGGAATAAATGTGGCTTTTCCTGCATAAAAAACAATAATATATCATACATCCACATTAAAAAAAAGATAATGAAACAAAGAGATGGTTAAGAATTGTCAAAACCAAATCAACTTCAAAAAATGCTGAAGAGTAATTATGCTATGTCACTGCAACATGCATTCCATTCAATCCTAAGCATACTGCTTATCTATAGAAAAAATCATATAGTAAACCATTCAGAATGAGAACAGAAGGTTTCCCTCTGGAAACACTTCACATAGGAGGGAGTCATAGCTAAACCAAATATTACAAATTATTGTAAAATATTGATACTGGGCAAGGCAAGTGGGACTTATTAATCCATGATGGATTGGTGAAGAAATGAGAGCATCTTAAAAAAATAAAACCAAAAAAAAGTAGTTTCAACAAAATACAAAGAATGAGATGCTAATACAACTCATCTGAACCAGGAAATAGAATATTATCTAAGTACTTGCTATTTGTTAAAGTTCAAGTCGTTAAAGTTTGCAAAAGATCAAGCAAAATTGTGGCAAAGAAGTCCCTCAGTTCATGCCAACAAAACTACAAAGCCTCAAGTGTTAAGTAAATAAGGGCACCAAATCACTTGATTATGATTTCTAATGACAAACTCCCAAAATCAATACTCCATGAGGACATGACAGACATATCATCTGGAGATACAAAAACATTAAAGACAATGAGGTGGAGTTGGAGATGGATTAAAGATCTAAAGGTTGCTATGAACTAGAAGAAATTAAAAAGAGGAGGAAACGGGGAGGGCAAGGGAGTTGTTAACAAGGAACCTTCAAATACTGTAGCAATATGATACTATAATGTAAAATTTCATGCAAACTCATTAATCTTACATAAGAAAATCCAACAGAACACATACCTTGAAATGCTCATATGCTAAATCAAGACGACAAGCACCAACAACACCACTTGGAATATTGAGCTGTTTCACATAAGAAACTAGAAACATAAAAAGTAGACGGTCACTTTAAATTTTTTATAAAAAAAAAGTGAAAATAAAGTCACGTACACATACAGATAAGGAACATGTATACACTGCCAATTAACGAAACAGGGACTAAGATTCCTTAATAAAACAATTCAGAAATAAATACAAATGAAACCATTATATACACCCAGTCATTTCAGAAAGCAAATAAGACGAAATCATTTAGATATCACACGACTGATAAGCGTGTGCTTAATCTAAATATTGTCCCTATATTTTAGTTATTTTGTATTGATTTGGATTTTTATTTAATAAATTATAATGTTTTATTATAGGTACAAAGGAGTTGTAATAAAGGAAGGATTGGAGCTTAAATGGCAAGAGTTGGAGATTAATTTGATTAAAATTCGGATTTTATGACCCACTTGTGCAGTTCACACTGTTTGGGCCATAACTGGAGTTCTATAAGTCCGATTCAGAAGATTAAACGGTCCACGGAAAGCTTATGAGAAGAGCTTTATTTTGTAAGTGGCCCTAATATTAAAATCCAGCCGAGTCAGTCCAGAAAGAGAGCCCAACAGTCAGCTACGAATTTCTATTATTGGAATTCAATTATGGGAAATTTCCTTGTATTTGTATTAAATAATTAAAAATACTTATATTAGAGATTATTAGATAGAGATCAGACCTAATAAGGAGAAAAAGAGAGAGACACAAAATCGAGAGAGAAGAAGTCGCACAAGGGAGGAGGAGAAGTCATCAACGAAGAAGAGGCTTTGTTTTCTCTTATCTTTTTATATCTCTTCTTATGAATATGTGTTGGTTATGTTGGGATTGTTTTGGGATCTATATTATGAACTAATTGTATAAAGTTGGGATTTTTATGGAACCCTAGCATGGGATTATTGGTGTTTTGTTAAAGAGTACTGTATGCAGTTCTATGGTTCATTCATTCAACTGTTTTCCATGTTAATACTTGCTATTGTCTGATCAACTTTAGTGGGTTAATGAGTTAATTATAATATCGAGAGAGTTATAATTAATTGACATAAAATTTGAATGGTGCATGCTTATATCTTCTGATTATAATATTGTTACGGTATAGACATATATTGTGACCATGCATAGCTGTGAGAATTTGTGCTTAATTGTATTCTGAGGAGTAAATTGGCATAGACATATGTTAGTTAACTTGGTAGGAATTATACTATAGTGATTTCGAGAGAAACCTATAATCATTGAATTCTAGCTAGTGAACTGTGGATTTGATATAGTGCTACGCGACTCTTTTACCGATTTTCATGTGTTAGGGGGAAGTAATTATCCTGACTTATCTTATCATATTTGAAAACTCTCTTTGCTAGTATAATTTAGTTGGTTAATTTAGTTGTCATTATTAATTTAGTTATAAAACCATCAATCAATTTTTGTGTTCGATAACCGAATTGTTTGATATTACTTGCGATTAATATAAATATACAGTCCTTGAGGAACGAAATCTGGTATTCACTACTATATTACTTGTTTGCGATTGTGTACATTTGCACATCTATATTTTACGCAACAACGACACTTTTGAAAATAAATCCTGAACACCAGAAGTTAAAGAAAAAATTATCCAAGAACATTAGTCCCAAAGGTGTGTATACTGCTGACAAAGCTAAAACAAAAAAAGTTACTGTGGGGAAAGAGTGTTAACAGGAAATTTGTTTAAAACGGATAAAGCAATTAGTGACTGCAATTCTTGAAATGTGCTTGTTGTCTATTTCCTTTACAAAGAAATGGGTGTAAAAACATTTCAACGTCTAAAACTTTTCAAGATGAAAAGTACAACTCCTTCAACTTTCTCCAAAATGAATCATTTAATCCAATCATAATCCTACCCTTTACAGGGTCAATAGTGATAAGTTAATCAATTGAGACACTTCAGCCATCATAAGAGAATCCGAAACATTTAGGAATAGAAGGTCAAATACAACTTCCAATATGATTAAACTAATCAGATTTTGATACTTGCATATACTGTTTGTTACAATCTACAGTGAATGTAAAGACACAAATATAAGGCCAAGCAATACCTGCATCACCGAGATCCATGAAAAATCGAAAAACCGGGCCATTCCTTTCACTCTTTGTAACAGCTGCAAACATCTTCTTAAGCCACCCTGGTGTTCTGTTGGTCAAAGAAAGACGGTAAATGGGTCATATATTTATTCGCAACAGGGCTTTCGTTTCTTGACGACCTCTGGGAGCCCAGACAATTATGAAAAATAGGGGGAAAAAGACTTTTTTTTTCCTAATATAACTGAGGCAAGGGTTTCTCGCATACCGGAATTATCCAAAATCATTCAACTTTCTTCAGAATTGCACAAAAACACAACAAAGTTTCTTCAGAATTGCACAAAACCACAACAAAGTTCATAAGACCAAATACAATAAAAGAAACACTCCTTTCTCCAAAAAAACATCCCACATTCTCAGTTCGATTTTCACTCACACCGAGATTTACTTAAGAACGAATACTACTCATTAGCATATTAAAAAAACATTTTAGTACAAAAAGAATGTGTACTAACATTGGCTTTCGAAATCTAAATTACACATTCAACAACATGACACATAATTGATAAAACACTAACATAAAATCAAGAAACACACACATATACATAAATTAAAAAAGATGGGTGTATAAAGAAATGACCTTTTAGAGATAAAGGGAATATCAAAATGAGTAGAAACAGCCATAAGCCCAGTTCCAGAAAGATCACACATACTAAAAACCTGGCCCACAAAAGCAGGCCCACCACCCTTTCCATTAGAATCCAGCCCACTTATTCTCAACGTTGATGGAAACCCAGAACTTGAATCCGATGACATGTTCTTTTTCTTGACTGATGATGAAGATGGGTGGGTGTGGGTCGGGTCAAAGAAGGAGGAAACGGGTAGGAGAAGAGTGGGTCGGGTCGGGTTTTGGGTGGGTTTGGGGAGAAGAGAGGTTAGAGTGGTGGAGATGAAGCGAGATAGGTGGTGGATTGGGTGGTTGTTCTCGGAGGTCGGAGACATTTTTTGGATAGTGAGACCACACAAATACTGTTTATTTTTTGTATGGTATTTAAAGGTCGTTTGTGTTAAGTCTTTTTTATTATTTTTAATATTTTATTCGGGTGAAATTATAATTTAGTTGCTTGATTAAAAAGGTAATAGTTTTAAGAGTTTTTTTTTCATAATTACTCAATTTTAGAAAAAAATTTGCAAAATTATTTTTTTATATAAATATTTTACAAAAATATAAACATATTTGCAAAAATGTCAACTTTTTGAACATATTTTCAAAATTACGATTTGCAACTTTTGCAACCATATCTGCGAATACATCAACCAAAATTAACCACAAATGCAACTTATAAAAACTAGTTTAAAACCCGTGTGATGCATGTATTGTTTTTAATAATTGCTATTTTATTATTCATGTTTTAATATTTTATTAATTGTATTTGTAAAAAAAATAATAAGTTGTCATGTTAAATTAGGTAAACTTTTTTAAATAATTAAAAGTATTAAACTATGTTTTAAATAAATAAGGCATTTAACGTGATATTTTTGGAAACGGGGGTGTTTATTAAGAAAGAAAGAAAAAATAATAGAAAAATGTAAGACTTTGATCATGATATTTTTTGAAAAAATGATTGAATAAGGTAAGACATTGTCCGTGATATTTTTTGGAAAAATGAGGGGTTTTAGTAAGAAAAAATAGAAAAAGTAACATGTTTTAATTGAAAAAGGTAATTGCTCGTGATATTTTTGGAAAAGAAAATGATTTTGTTAGAAAAAGTAATGTGTTTTAGTTGAAAAAGATATTTGGTTATAAAAAGATTATATTATTATTTAATAATTTTTTATAGATAAGTAAGGGTAATTAAGTAAAATCACGAAGTACCAAAAAACTTGTACCTGAGAATGCACACCTAGAGGGGGTGAATAGGTATTATGGCCAACTATATCCAATTTTAAAGTTTTACCAAATAATTAACTGCCAACTTGTCAGTTAGCTAAGATGAACAGAATGCAGTCTGATAGCTAGCTAAGATGAACAATGCAATGCAGAATTGAAATAGCAGTGAGTAAAAACACCAAGAATTTTAGCCAGGTTCGACCCTTAATACTAATGGTCTACGTCCTGGTCCCCTACCAAACCTGGTAAAAGAATATATTATTAATCACTATAAAAACCGATTACAAGATTAATAAATATATCCCACTTCTTCCCTGTCACTAGTAGCAGTTAGCTAACACCATTGTTCCCTGAATTAAATGATCTCTAAGTACTATACTACCCAAACATAAACTTCTCTATCAAACTAATTCCCGAACCCTTGTGTCCTAGCTTGCACCTCAGCAACAATCCTTACAATCTGAACAATACAAAGAATTAAGAGTAATACAACTCAAACTAGAAACTCTAAATAAAGATATAAACGTATATATATGAAAGTAGAGCTCAAGTAAAAAGATTTTGCAAAGTAGCACAGAGTTGTTCTTGTAATCTGATAGTGTTCTTCCTTGTCGGTTGAATGATAACAGATACATGTATTTATATAAAGAACAATTAACGTTCGAATTAACCAATCAAACACCAACGGTCTTGAAACCTTTTCTCACGTTTTGTTTGTTTGATAAATTCGTTCATCAACGTTCACATAACGTACACATACTGAAGTTTTGGAAAAAATCGTTTAGAACATAAAACATTCAGTATATAAACCAAAACTGAATTTAGAGAGTTTGTATAGAATAAAACGTTTGAAAGAAACAAACTCCTGAAAGATAGGAAAACTGTTTTGAAAAAAAAATCTTTGTGAAAAACTGAGCTCTAAAATTATATATATTACGTTTATATAATTTATAGAGTCCTTATATATCATGTCCTACAAAATCTCCATGAAATTAGGACTTCTGTTTGACTTTGACAGTTTCTGGCGGAACAGTCTTAGCTGGCTGAATTGTACTGTTACTTCAAAGTTAGCTTGCTGAGATACTGTGTTTCTGCAATGTTAGCTGGCTAATAACAAGTAATATAAAGCCTGCAAATAAACTTTTAGTCCAAAATAAATACACATAATACTAACAGCTAGTTAGGATTAATATCATCAAAATCAAGAGACTATGAGTACCGTACCGACCAAACATGCACGAATTATTTTTTAGAGATGTTATTTAATTAATTATTACGTTTCAATATTTTATTAATTACAAAATAAGTGAACATGTTAAAATAGATAAACTTTTTTAAATAATTAAAAGCACTAAAATAGGTAAACTTTCTTAAATAATTAAAAGCACTAAAATTGGTTTAAAATAAATAATTAAGGATTTGCCCGTGATACATCTGGAAAAAAGGAGTTTTAGTAAAGAATAGCAGAAAATGTAACATGTTTTAGTTGAAAAATATAATTATAAATGTAATTGTCCATGATATTTTTGAAAAATGAGGAGATTTTGTTAGAAAAAATATTGTTTTCTAGCTTAAAAAGGTAATTGATAATAAATAGATAATATTATTATTTAATAATATTTTTTTATTTGTAAGTAATGTTAATTTAATAAAATCACGAAATACCAAAAAACAGGTACAGTACTGTCCAAACTTTAATGTTTCGTATTTGATTATTTACGTTTTAATATTTCATTAATTGCATTTGTTAAAAAATTAAGTGGGCACGTTCAAATAGGTAAATTTTTTTAAATAAATAAAATCACTATAATGGATTTAAAATAAATAATTATGGGTTTTCCCGTGATATATGTGGAAAAAGGAGGGATTTTAGCAAGAAAAAATGGAAAATGTAACATGTGAGTTGAAAAAGGTAATTGTCCTTGATACTTTTGGAAAATGTAATTGTCCATGATATTTTTGGAAAATGAGAAGATTTTGTTAGAAAAAAAAATTGCGCTTTAGCTTAAAAAGGTAACTGATTATAAATAGATAATATTATTATTTAATAATAATATTTTTATTGATAAGTAATGGCAATTAAGTACAATCACGATGTACCAAATAATAATTTTTATTTATTTAAAAAGATTTGATTTTTAGGGATTTTAGTAAGGAAAAATATAGAATGTCAAATTTTTTAGTTGAAAATGAGGGGATTTTGTTTGTAAAAATAGAAAAGTAATGTGTTTTAGCATAAAAAAGTAATTATAATTTAATGTTATTATTATTTAATAATTTTTTATAAATAAGTAAGGGTAGTTAAGTAAAATCACGATGTACCAAAAAATTGGTACCGTACCGATCAAACTTTTAATGTTTTGTCTTTTATAATATACTAACCTATAACCCGTGCAAGGCACGGGCCTTAAAAAATAATAAACTAAAAAATTTAATGTGAACGGAAAATATTAAAATAAAGGTAAAAATTAATATGATAAATTATAAAATGAGAAACTTAAATATTAATTGGAACATTAAAAAATATAAAAAAAATACATATGGGGCTGAGGAAGATAAATGACGTATTATTAATATTATTTTATAATAAAATAACATTAATAAAATAATATTAATAATAAGGGCAGATAGAAAAGCTAACATGTTTTAATTAGAAAAATTAATTGTGCGTGATATTTTTAGAAGTATTTTAATTATATTAATTATATTTATTAAAAAAATACGTTGACATATTAAAATAAGTAAGTTTTTTAATAAGTACAAATAAAAAAACTAATATGTTTTAATTAAAAAAAACTAATTGTCCGTAATATTTTTAGATGTGTTTTAATTATATTAATTGTATTTGTTAAAAAAATACGTTGATTGTTAAAATAGGTAAGTTTTTTTAAATAATTAAAAGTATTAAAAATAGGTTTTAAAATATATAAGTAAGGGTTGTACTTGATATTTTTGGAAAAGAGAAATTTTAATGATAACATATAAAAAAGATAATATATTTTAATTTAAAGGTAATTTCCCGTGATATTTTCGGAAAAGAAGTAGATTTTGTTAGAAAAAAATGTTGTAACTATAAAAGAACAAATATAAAATATAAAATATTTTAATTTAAAGGTAATTGACTTGATATTTTTAAAAAAGGAGTAGATTTTGTTAGAATATTTTTTAATTATAAAAAGGCAATCAGCTAGTTACTATTTTTATATTATTTTATTATTTATTAAATAGAGTATTAAAATAGGTTTTAAAATAAATAAATAAGAATTACACCTCATATTTTTGGAAAACAGAGATTTTAGTGATAACAAATATAAAAGATAATATGTTTTATTTTAAAAATAATTGCCGTGATATTTTTGAAAAAAAAGTATATTTTGTTAGAAAAATATATATTCTAAATATAAAAGGCAATCATCTAGTTACTATTTTTATATTATTTTATTATTTATTAAATAGAGTATTAAAATATGTTTTAAAATAAATAAGTAAGGATTGCACCTCATTTTTTTGGAAAATAGAGATTTTAGTGATAACAAATATAAAAGCTAATATGTTTTAATTTAAAGATAATTGTCGTGATATTTTTGGAATTGGAGTAGATTTTGTTAGATTTTTTTTTTATAAAGGTCAATCAGCTAGTTACTATTTTTATATTATTTTATTATTTATTAAATAGAGTATTAAAATAGGTTTTAAAATAAATAAGTAAGTATTGCACCTCGTATTTTTGGAAAATCGAGATTTTAGTGATAACAAATATAAAAAGTAATATGTTTTAATTTAAAAATAACTGCCATGATATTTTTGAAAAAAAAGTAGATTTTGTTAGAAAAAAAATTCTAATTATAAAAGGCAATCATCTAGTTACTATTTTTATATTTGTTTTATTATTTATTAAATAGAATAAAAGACCGAAAATCAAAAGTTTCAATGTTTCGGCTTTAATAATATAGTATAAATATATACTACCTTATAACCTGTGTGATGCACAGATTGTTTAATAGTTGTTAATTTATTATTTGTGTTTGTGTATAATATTTTTATTAGTTGGATATTAAATGAATTTGTTAAAAAAACTAAGTAGATCTCAAAATATAATTTTATTGCAATTTATAATTATAATAATAAAACATGTTAAAAATAATAAATAACTTTTCAAAATAAAGAGGACTATTTAAATAAGTTTTTTAAATAATTAGGCCTACTTTTAAAATAATTAGAGTAATTTGTGATAATTAATTATAATATATTATACTAATTAAAAATAATATGCTTTATTAGTATATTATACAATATATTATTTTAATTGATGTGTAAAAATTATTCTTAAATAAATATTTTTAGAGATGTACTAAAATATTTTTAAATAAATAAGCCCGTAAGTTAGTCCTAGTATATGGACTTATAAAGTCTCATCACACAACCTAAATAAATAGGTTTAAGAGATGCGTTCTAAGAAATTTTGGTTATAAAAAAGAATATTTGCTTCTAATAAATGTAATTAGTTAATTATTTATATTTTATGTTACTCAATGAAATTCTCCTAATATCTTATCTTTGAGATTTTAGTTATGAGAAATTTTAATTAGAAAATATAAAAAATAATATACGATTTGAAAAAAAAATGCTAATCGGTTAATCATTAGTAATTACAATATTTTTATTTTATTTTATTAAATAGAACTGTCTGTGATATTTTTTGGAAATGAGAGGTTTTAGTTAGAAAAAATAGAAAATTAGAAATTTTAGTTAGAAAATATAAAAAAGAATTTACACTTTGGATAAAAAAAGGTAATGGGTTAGTTATAAGCAATTATAATTTTAATATGTTATTTTATTAAATGAAACTGCATGCGATATTTTTGTTAAATGAGATGTTTTAGTTAGGAAAAATAGAGAAGATATTCTATATAATAATTTTAATATTTTATATAACAGTTTTCATCGATTTGATTAGAAATATCTAACGGCTATGAATTGAGTGACCAAACTTTTGGAGGACTAGACTACAAAAACTTTCAATGTTTCTTCTTTAATATAATTGACGAAATTTAATCTTTATTTATATTTTAAATTAATATTATAAATAATTATTTTAATACGTTGTCTTATTTGCTTTTATATTTTGATGATTAATTTATGCATTCATTTTCTATATTAAATTATAATGAATATTTATTTGACTCGACATGATTTAAAAATTTATAGGACTCACCTTGTCTAATTTTCAGCGTTTAGTGTCGCATTCAAGGTAACTGATAATTATATATATGTCGTATGTGATAATTTCAAAAAAGGAGAAATTTTAGTTAAAAAATATAAAAAATATATATACTATTTGGATAATAAAGATAATCGGTTAATTATTAGTATTTATAATAATAGTATTTTATGCTACTAAATGAAATAGTCCGTGTATATTTTTTGAGGTTTTAGTTATGAGACATATTAGTTAGAAAATATAAAAAGAATATACATTTTGGCAAAAAAAACTTCTTGGTTAGTTAATAGTAATTATAATATTATTATTTTATTCTATTAAATAGAACTGTCCGTGATATTTTTAGAAAATAAGAGGTTTTAGTTAGGAAAAATAAAAAAATGTATAAATTTTAGTTATAAAAAAAATATACGTTTTGGCTAATAAAAGTAATTGGATAATTATTAGTATTATATGTTACTAAATGAAATTGCCCCTGATATTTTTATTTTGATGATAACACATAATAAGCAAGTGGGTATATATGTTGGACTAATCTTGTTTTGCAGGACTTTGAAATATTATATTTTCTAACAAAACAGGTTTTAGCAGCTAGCTGGTAGAGTAAATTTTCTACATAGAGCTGGCAACACTTTCAGCAGATAGAGTTTCAGTCCTATTTTATAGGAAATCTTCTAGGAACTGATTTGTAAGGACTCTATCAGTTATATAAGTCGTGTATATATATATGAGCTCAAATATTTTCGAATTTATTTTCATGTATACATAATCCCTATTAAATAGGAGTTTGTTTTTTAACTTTTTACTTCATAACAAACTCTATTTACTAGGATCTTCAATATATCAGATGGGCTTCTTCAACGTCTATATTTTCATCTCATCTGATTTCTAAACGTTGTTTTTGTGAACGTTAGGTTTTGAATTATTCAAGCAAACAAAATGTGAGACTTTTAAGGTCAAGAACATTGTTTTTGTTGGATGAATTCAAGTACTAATTCGTTGAATATATATATAGACTTGTGTGTTTTCATTCTTTTTTAATCTCAAATGACCAAACAGAATTGTAGAAGGGGGGTTGAATACAATTCTAGATATTTTAAATTTGAAATAACTTTCGAAATAAAACTGAACTTATAAAATAAAAACACAAGCACTTAAATAATTTCAGTTGGATTGTTTGATGATCCAACTGAAGTGTTTTTATTGCAGAAATAATCTGTGATACAAAATGTACATAGCTGCTCAGTTACAAGAATGTAGAGAAGTATGCTCTCAAATATAGCTAATACAATCTATTTGTTTTTCTTCTCACACTTTGTTTTAACTACTACACTTGGTTATAAATATTCCCAAGTTTACAATGCAATTTTTGGCTAC
Source organism: Heracleum sosnowskyi (assembly GCA_030848705.1). NCBI lineage: Eukaryota > Viridiplantae > Streptophyta > Magnoliopsida > Apiales > Apiaceae > Heracleum > Heracleum sosnowskyi. The sequence goes on from CM061237.1 coordinate 22,122,523, forward strand.
TCTAAAGTACACTAAAGGTAACGGTAGAAATTGAAGATTTGAGTTGGTCCGAGTTTCTTGTCCCTAAAACAACCCGAGATTAATGTGTAAAGTATTTGTAAAGTTCGTGAGTTTAAAAAAAAATTATAATTGACTAACAAAAAAGGGATGAGAATTATAAGTAGTTTTTGGAAGTTTGTGTATTTATCTTTCATGCGTAGAACGACCAGTTTCACCATTATTCAAACTTAAAAACTAAAGAAGAAGTCTCTTAAACTTAAAATCTGAAGAAGTGGGACAAAAATACTAACTAGGATTTTCATTTCAGTAATACAGCGGTGGATATAAATTTTCCATGCGTATCCAAGAAAAATACCAACTAGGATTTCAATTATGTGTATTTGGGAGATACAGATTTCATAGAAAAAATTTAATATATTGTGTCGCCTCCTTCCCTTGATATGAAATCTCAAATGCATATCATGCATGGTAAGGGGTAAAACTTCAAAATTGTGGTTTCTAGGCTTGCACATTTAAAGTTCGGCTCTATTTTTAGGCCAGTAGCTTGCTTTTCATCTCTTTTGTCCAATGGTCCTTGGAGATCTTTGCTTTTGTCTTTTTGCTTATTATGATCACTCCCAAGAATCTAATTGGAAATTGGAATGTTTCCTTATTTCCAGTGACCATTTTGATGGCTTCCAATGCAAAGTACACTTCCATATCTCCCTTTTGATCTGTCAGATAACTGTCACTATCACTTTGTCAACTATTTAGAAAAGCAATAATGATTCGTTGATAGTAGAGAGATGTGTTTCGTTGATAGCTTTATTCTTTGTTTCGTTGATGGTATAACCCTCGTTTCGTTGATAGAGTAGTCTTCATTCCGTTGATAAAGTAATCTTCATTCCGTTGACATGTCTTCACTTAGGCAAAATTACAAGGCATAATATATTTACAATTCACCAACCTATTTTGCCTATCTAGTACTTAGTCAACATGACTTAGAAAACCTATCTAATACCTACAACAAAATGCATATCAAACTATTAAGTATTGTACAATGCAGTTGCTGCATCACTCATTCCGTTGATGAGCTTCCTGTCAACGAAACGCTGCAAAGCGTGCCATTCCATTGACAGTTACAAAATGACTTAATACAAAATCTACTAAGTGTTTTTATAATTATCATCAAGAACAACATATTCCTAACAATCTCCCCCAATTTACGACTGATAGAATAACAGCCATAAATCAAGAGCCTTGATGATAACACAAACACTCAGTCAAATTACACATGATAAAAATAGAAATTGCATTAAGCTTCATTGAATTTAATTGAAATACAAAGTAGGAAATCTTACAAAACAAGTGCACAGAGTTGCTCCTCTAGTCTGAGCAGATTTTTCATCTTTGCCTCTGTGGTCTTGTTTTCTTCCCTTTTCTTGCATTATTCTCCTCAATCTGAGCTTGAAGTCTTCTGTAGAAAATCTTCTCTTCTTCATCTTCATTCCCCAACCTGGATTGCATTAATCTGAGAGTTTTATTGGATGCCTTTTCCAGTTGGTCTTCTATTCTGAAGAATCTTCTACAGTTGTCCTTGTCTCTGAATTCCATCATCCAAAAAGGTTGGAGATGAATTTTCTTTCCTGTTTGAGGGACTTTCAATACTCTGGGAAGTGCACCAGGCTTGTTCCAGCTAGCTTTGATTTGGCAAATTTTGGAGACAACCTCAGACTTGGCCGTTTTGGTAAAACCAAAATCTTTCTTCAGACATTTAAACACAGATAGCAGTGTCTGATAGTCTTCTCCCATAATCCTGTGTAGAGGCCAAACCTGTTCTCTCCCACCCTTGTAGACAAACACCAATCTCTCTGGTAGTTTGTAAGAAGCTGCTATTCCTCTCACTTCAACCAGGTCATCAAGATTGATATGTAGGTCAGACTCCTCCCCTGATATCAGCAATGTAGATGAAGTCTTCTGGGTTGGTAGGGGGTTTCTCAGCTTGTGGTCTCCTTACAAGAATTAGCTTAGCCTTGGCAGCCCTCTGCTTAGATTTCTTCTTTGGATCCATTTCAAAGAGGAATTTTGGAAAGTTGGCCTCATCAAACTCAATTGGCTCTCCCTTTGGCTCAATTGGCTGTTCATGGAAATTGACAGGATGTTTAGGATCACATGCTAACTTTACCTCAGAAACTGGATCAGGAATTGTTGGAGGTGCAATAGGTACAGAAGAGTCTGTTGCAATACTCTGAGAGTCATCATTCTCAAAGGCTATGTTTCTCCTAGCTCTTGCCTTTGGTTGCCTTATGCTCTTCTTTGTACTCCTTTCCTCTCTGGATTTTTCTTCTAGCTGTCTTTCTTCTTCATCAAGAGACTGAGCAACTGCAAGTGCTTGCATTGCTGCTCTTTCTGACTCTTCAGCCTTAGCTTCAGCAAAGTTTGGGTGACCAGCCCAAACACAGATTTCTTGTTCATTCCTGTAGACAGTTGCCCTTTGCTTCCTTATCTCAGAATCATTGCTTTCCTTGCATTTTGTGATAAGTAGTCCAAGAAGCTTGAGCTCATCTAGATAAGGTGCAGGATATAAAATCCTTGCTATGTTTTTGCCCTTTGGTTTAGCAGGGGACTTGGGAGATAAGTTTCTTTGAAGTGTAGCTTGTTCCACATCCCCAATGCATGAAGTTTGTCCTTTTTCCTTCCTTGGACCTTGAGTGACTCCATGTAGAGGGGGCTTTACCTCATAGAAAGAATTGGTATGTGGCTCCCATTCCGTTGATACTAAAACCATGGCATTCGTTGATGGTGTTGTAGAAGTAGCTTGATCCGTTGATGAATTTGAATTCTTTGTAGTTTCAGCTATCTTCTTGACTCTTGCATCTATGTTGGCCCAATGGTCTTTTATCTGTTCAGCAAGTGTTAGCCTCATAGATGCTTGTTTAATCAAGTCAATACCATCCAGTTTATCCTTCCTGACCCCCCCATAGCTAGTGGCTCCTTTGGCAGTGAAATGGATGGGACCATAACCTTTGTAACTTGAATGTTAAGCTCCTTAGATTTCTCCCCCTTTGTGTTATCATCAAAAGGAATGACTGGGAGTCCTTGAGCTGCCACTAGCTGGGCTAAAAGTTGGGTTTGCTTCTCCTCTTCCCTTTGCATTTGAGATAAAGTAGCTTCCACCTTGTCCACTCTAGAAGAGAGAGTCTTCAAGGAGGTAGCCACCTCAGGTTCCTTAGAGAAAAACCTGTTCATCTTGGACATAGTGAGAAGAGGGAGCTTTTCATCAAGCCTCCTATCAGAAGCATCCTTCAGGTTCCCAATAGAATCCTTGATTTCCCTTGCTTCATTCCTAGTCTGCAGCATCTGTAGCCTTTGAATTTCCAGAGAATCCATGATGGCTTTATAGAATTTCTTGTCAATGACACTTGCAGACTCATGAGCCAGATAGGCCTCATTATATTGCCTAGTGATTGCAGTATCCAAGTTGATTCTTCCATGCATATCTTGAGAAAGCCAGTTTGGTGTAGGGGGCACCACAGAAGTCCCAGTCTGTGAAGTGATAGCCACATGTACATTGTCACCAAAACTGTCATCACCATCAGAAAAATCAAACTCACCACTTGTTGCAGCTCCTGGAGACAGATTGGTGAATGCATCCTTTGCTCTTTGCACAGATGCAGTTGTATGGATTAGGTTGAAAGACCTTTCTGCCTCCACATTGCCCTGCTGAGCCATAACTTGATAGGCTGGCACATGATGAGTAAAGGTCTCAGGATCCAGGGAAATACTATCCAGAGTTTGTTGATAATGCTCTTGGAAAGTAAGTTCCCTTTCTCCCTCATGAACCTCCATTAACTCACTTGCAATGGCTGCTTCCTCCCTTGTTGCTCCTGTAGTCCCTTCTCTCTCTCCTCTATTTTCTTGCATCATGGGCTCCCCATGGCTCACACCTCTCACACCCTCAACTTCACCTACTAAGGTGGAACCCTCAGCCTCTCCTTTTGCCTGACTGGAAGAAATAGTCAGCCTCTCCTTTTGCCTGGCTGCAAGCCAGCCTCTCAGTTTCACTTCCTCTCATTCCTAGAAGTGTTTCAACTACCACTAGATCATCTGCACTAGTTGTGGAAACAACTTGATTTTCAATAAGAGGTGCATAATGAACTATCAACTGAATGGTAGTTTGAACTGTCAACGGTATGGATACCGTTGATGGAGAAACACTTGTTAACGAAAGAGACTGTTTCGTTGATGAAGTCAAGAAAGCACTTTGAGAAAGTGAGATTACAGTGAAATCTGTGGTGATTGATTTTAGAGATTGTTCCACAGATCCTCTTGTAATTTCAGAAAAGGATGATTGGTGGCCCAACAAATCACTTAACAAGTGATGGTCACCAATTTCAGAGTGGGGCTTCTCCAAGAAAAGAGTTGGAGAATCAGCGATAGATGAATGGATCATATCCACATCTAATGACTGAGTTGGTGAATTTTGTGGAGTTGGTTCAAGATTGATGTTTAAAGAATGGGACTGTAACCCCAGAGTAATGATAGGGGTTACATCAAACTGAATTTGAGATACTGGAAGTGTTGCTTCCAGTGTGTGTGCACCCTGTGAAACCTGGGATTTTTGTTTCATTCTCCTTTGGTATTGGGAAAAAGTAGACTGTGGGCTTGAAGTGTCCCTTACCTTCTTGGAGTGAGCTCTTGGAGGAGAGCTTGTTTCAATAATTACATCCTTTTGGGAGGATGCAACTAGACTTGTGCTTAAATCCATATTACTCATTGTGCCTTGTTGGGAAGACACGATGGGGCTAGGCTGGATCTCACTCATCTTTCCTTCCTTATCCTTAGGGTTTCTTTTATGTTCACCCCTTCCCTCACCTCTTACAACACCTGCACCACTCCCCTTAGGTTGTGTAGTGGATTTTACAACAGGTGCCTTTTGGGAAGCACCTGAGGTTGACTTGGAGGATTTCTTTGATTTAGGTTTTGTTGCTGGGGCAGGAGCCTGTTGGGTCACAACTACAGACTCCACAGCAACAGGGTTGGCTAAAACAGTAGAAGTAACAGCTATACTAGCAGGGATAGCAGTAGTTGCCTCAATTATTGGCAGATACACCACTGGAACATCACCATTGTGGTTCAGCCTCAGTATGTCTGTCAATACTCTCTTTTCTTGTACAAAGCAATCAAACCTAGAAACATGGTTAGAGATAACCAATGGTGCTGGACTAACATGGTTAGCCAACATCATCAGAAATATAGCATAATAGATATTTTTCTTCCTATTTGCCTTATCACCCAACTTAGCACCAATTTCATACATAAGTTGGGTGCTAAAGTTGTAATATCTATCAGTTAGGAGCATGGTAAATAGAATCAACATGGAATTAGTTAATGCATCAAAATTACTAATTTTACCAGAAAAGACCTTGATGAATGCATCAGCTAAATAACTGTATTCCCTAACCAAACCTCTCCTAATTATTTTACCCAGATTATCAGTAGGCAAAGAGTAGTTTATGGAATTTAGCATGTTAATCATTTCAGTATATGTAGGCAAAGCAGAGCAATTATTTTCAGGAAGGTGTAAGCATGCTTGCAACACATCAGAATTGACTATGTACTCATTACCTTGAATGGTGAATTTCAAAGTGCAATTTGTCCCACTGTACTCACATGAGGTCCAAATCTCCTCGATTATCTCATTGTAGAGTGGTGTAGAGTGAAACATTGCGTAGCTCAATTTGCAATTCATCATAAAATCCATCATCTTGAAGAAGATTCTGTTCGGGCTTTCCTTAACAACAAAAGGAATGGAGTTGTTCTTTTCGTAAATGAACCCTCCAACAGACATGAGTTTCACGATGGGTGCCATTGTTGAGTAAAGAAAGCTTGAACTGTGATTTGCTTTGAGAGAGAAAGAGTAAGAAGGCCTTTGGAATTTTTGAGAGCAGGTAGAAAAGAATTAAAGAAAATAAAATTTCTTAAATACTCCCCCAAAAATTCTCAAAAATTAAGTCCAATAATAAATATGAATTACTGGATTGGCTAAAAATGTAACCGTTACAATTAAAATATTACCATGATTTATACTTACAGGGGTGTATGCATAGATCGTGGTAAAAGACGTGACAATTTTCAACGGTTCAGATTAACTGCGCTATATCAACGAATCAGAATTGGCCGTTTAAGGTCCCGTCTATTTCGTTGATAAAGCTGCGTTTCGTTGATATAAAAGAGCTATCAACGAAACACCCAGAAAAATGCTAAGACTGTCAACGAAATGGTGCGTTTCGTTGACATAGTAATTTTGACTTAGACAAAATTGCACTTTTTCCTGAGAAAATTAATTCACAGAAAATCATAGCAAATTTCTGGCTACATTGTAACTTGCAAAAATCTCAGAAATAATTAAGAGAAATTTAGCATACCTAGCTCACTTACTAATCTTGAGAATGTTGATTCATCAAGTGGCTTGGTAAAGATGTCTGCAAGTTGTTGTTCACTTGGAACAAAATGTATGTTAGGCCGATTACACAATATATAATCAAGTATGTATGAGAATAACAATCAAGAATACAAGTTTGTAAATCAACAAACTGAATTATATTAAATAATTCTCTCTTAGTGATGTTAATGAATCACAAAGAGCTACTAGGTTACAAGAATAATATTTCAATAATCGCATCCCTTCTAGGGATAACCTATCTGTGTTTATATAGTACACAGCTACATACAATCCATCTCTAATTGATATTCCTATAAGTTAGCTATACAATTCATATCAATTAAGGATTGCTTCAGTCTTCTATTCCGTTTCCTTACCTGTATCAATATATTCTGCTTCTTTCCATCTTCAGAATATATTGCTTCTAGAATCTTCATCTTTGCACCGACAGCTAAGTCAACTATCACCACGTCAGACTTTATCAAACTCTGACTGGCTTCAATGTAAACTCTTCACCCAGTCAGACTTTATCAAACTCTGACTGGCTTCTAGATAAACTCTGATATGTACCTGGTACTTAAACACTGATGAACAAACGTCAGCAATTATATCTAACAATCTCCCCCAACTTGTGCATAATAAAAATGTACAAGTTAAACAGATAATTGATGATGTCAAAACATATAACAAATGCAGTGTTTAAAATATGTCAGAGTTTAATTTTAAAACAGAGTTTAAATTTAACTTAGAATAGAAAACATAAAAACTTACAGTCAGACTTTACTGAATTTCTTGGATATCAGGCACAGTCCTGATATAATCTGACAGTAATCTTCTCTCAGCTCGATCTAGTTCAGCAATCATATCCTTCTTCAGCTCCTTCAATTCTGGTTTATCTTCACCAATTTGATAAATAGCAGCCCTTAAAGAATAGATGTTGTTCTTGTTCATTTCATTGCCAAGTCTGATATAAAAAGCCTTATCAGACTCTAGATTGAACTCTAGAACTTTCTTATCTAGTGCAGTCCTGAATCTAGCACTATTTTTCTTCATTTCCACCAACTTTCCATGTGCATCTCTGTACTTAGGAATATATACACTGGAAACACTTCCTCCAAAAAGAACTTTTGATTTCACCATTCTGTCTTTTAAAACCAGAGCAGCATTATGAGTATTTCTATTTTTGATCTTCAGGAGATATAGAACATACTCTAGCTCTTCCCATAATTTCAGACGAATATCATCTTCTCCAATTCTGTAAACTCTGCCATCAGCCATAAAGTATAATAAAAACTCCTTCTTCAAGCCTCTGTGGTAAATCATCTGAACAGATTCTAGTTTATCAAGGTTTTCTTGAGTAACCCCAACACCAGGTTCTGCCAGTGATGTATGATCTAAAGGACTATTATTAACTCTTTTCTCTTGGTGGGAACCCAAACCAGATTTATCATAAGATTGTTTTCCAAGTACTGTTCTGGTTTGTAGAAAGTTCACCTGGCTAGGCTTCAGAGTTTCAGGTAATGAAGATCTTTTGAAACCTTGGAGTGGTGAAGATAACTGAGTTTGCACAACTTGAGCATTGTCAGAGGTTGGCACATCCTTAACAATAACATCAACTTGAGCCTTGTCAGAGGTTGATTTAGCTTCAAAAACTTCAACTTGAGCTTTGTCAGAGGTTGAATAATTCTTCTTTGGTAACTGTTCTTCTTCTACCATTATACCCTTTCATTTACTAACATTTGTAATCACAGGCCTCCTGGTGTATTGTATACTCTGTTGAGTATTTTCTTTAATAGAAATTCCAATTTCTTTCTTTCTAGGAGCCTTGATTTCCTTCTTCTTGTAGATTCCAGCTTCAAGATTCTTCTTGTGTTCTTCAACAAGCATTTGCTCTTCAGCTTGGATATCTTCAATTGTAACATCTTTTCCATGTTCTGCCATAAACACCTTAGTAGCAATTTCCTCATTTGTGGTAGGCTTATCAGAGATTATCAAACTTTTGAATCTTGAACCACTGGCAGAGTTTGTATTTCCCTTTCCAGAGTTTGATCTTCTATCAGAGTTTGATCTTCTTGGAAGTAGTCTTCTATCAGAATTTAATCTTAAACTCTTTCCATCTCCTCCCTTGTTTCCACCATCATTACCATCATCCCTCCGTCTCAGAGTTTGAGTGTCTTTGCATTTGTCATTTGGTACACTCTCCCCCTTTTTGACATCATCAGAAAGTAGTACTGATGTCAACAACTCAATTGCATTAGAAATTGAAGTCAGTTGGGCAGACATAGCAGTCTGGTTGTCCTCAACTTTCCCAAGCCTCTTCTGAATTTCATCAGAGTCCTTAGCTTGCTTCTTGAACATGGAATTGTAGTAAGCTCTATCATTTTTCAGAGTAAGATCCCTCAGACCAACTTCATTCCTCAAAGCAGTGACTTCCTTATGAGACTCATCAAATCTGTTGTGGAGAGATTTAATTTGAATCACAGTAGCCTTTAGACTTGTAAGAATATCAGGATTTGAAATTGTCTTCACAGAATCACCAAGAAAATCAGCAGCCCTCTGTGCTGAAAAGATACAATCTGCAGCAGCCCATCTATTGTAGTACATATCCTGATAATGCTCAGCCGTAGCTCGATTGACCTCTCTTTGCTCATCAGAGTTTGCTTGACTCTCAAATAACTCCTCTTGTGAATGATCAGAACTATCATCATCATTATCATTATCTGCTGTATTCTCTGCAGGAACATTCTCAGCAGCAGTTTCAAAATTACTCTGTGCAGCTTCAACAATAACTTTCTCTGCAACAGGTTCTGGAATCTCAGAGTTTGCAACAAACTCTGTTTCAACAGGAACAGACTCTGCCATAGCTTCATCGAAATTCTCTACAGCAGCTTCAGTAGTTATCTGCTCAGCTTTATTAGTCTCAGAGTTTGTAACAAACTCTGCTTCTATGGGAACATTCTCTGTTGCATCCTTGTCAGCAACATCAGGATTTGCAGCAACAGTTTCTGTAGCATTAGCAGCTAAAGTCTGAACGACTTCCTCACCTTTCTCAAATTCAAAAGAAAGTATTTCTGTGTGAGAAGCCATAGATTCTTCAATTTCAGCAGTATCTTGATCAGCTTCCAAACCCTCTGTGAAATGTTCAGAGTTTACAGAGATGTTTGCTTCAACTTCCATATGAAATCCTTGTGGCTCAAAAAACTCAGCCTCAATATTTTCTGTAGCCTCCTGAACAATAATTTCAGGAGCTTCATCTGCAATCTCAACATGTGCAGCTTCTTCAACTACATCATCAGCCTTTGATGTAGGAGCTTCTTCATCAGCACTTACCATTTCAGGCATAGATGCTGCGTCAGCAACATTTTCCTCAAAAACTCTGTCCAGATTGACAGCTTCAGCATTTACATTGGATGCACCAAAGAGATGTGCAGCCACCAATCTTCTTTTTCTCTGATGAAGAGTCTCATCATCAGTTTCACTCTCCTCATCAGCATTATCAGACTTTGCCCTGTTGGCCCTTCTTTTCTTTAACCGTTTCTTCTGAGGCATATCATCAGTATTTGATGCCCCAGCTTCAGTTTCTGATGGCTTCACTCTTGCAGACTTAACAGCCCTTACCTTAGACTTCTTTGACCTCTGTGATTGAGACACAGAAGGTCCAGCTTCAGCGTTTACAAGTTGTTGTTGTTGTAAGTTGACCAGGAATTGTTGCACAGACTCAGGTAGCAACAAAACACCAACATCTCCTTTCTTGTTATCTTTATTGATTAGATCAGAGAATATGCGTTTATGTAATTTAAAACAAGGAATCACATCATTCTCAGCTATCTCTACTTCAGAAACACATTCAGAGAATATCAATTGACAAAATCTTGCAAAATAGACCACACCTCTGTTTTCATTCATTTTCTCACCTATATTATTTAGAACTAGTCTAGCAACATCAAAATTACCTCCATAAAGAAGAGAATACCCGATTTGCAGACTATCCGTGGGAATAGCATCCCAATTCGTGCATTTCTTGCCGAACGCCCTTGTTATGCAGTCGAAAAAAAAACTCCATTCTTTTCTCAAGAGCGGTCGCTTCAACTGACCAAGCTTTGTCAGTGGTCCAGAGTATCCTATTTCCCTCATCATTCGAACTAACTCAAAATCTCCAACAGAGATTATGAAAGCATTAAAGTCTTCAAGGCCCAGAGCATCACGAACAGTTGTAGGAGTAACTACAAACTCTTCTCCTTGAAATTCAAAGATAATAGATGGAGACCCAGACTCTCCTCCATTGTCATAAGTACCTGTCTGCCAAAAAGATCGGATTTGAGATGCAGACAGCTTCAAAGGTGCTGTGAGAGCAGTTCCAACATCAGAGTTGGACAAGAAATCTTGAATCAAATGAAACGCCTCCGGTGCGTTCTCATTTGCCAAAGGAGCAGCATAGTTATTAGGAACGAATTCTAACCCAGAAGCAGTAAACATTGTAGTAGCCATTAGAAAAGTTTAGAAGAAAGATAGAGAAAAGTATCGAATGTATGTAGTGAAAGTGTTTGAGACAGTGTTTGTGAGTAAAAACTTATGAAAAGATGAAGTGTGTAAAAGAATGAACCGTTTATGTGTAGTAAGTTTAAATAATAACAGTGAAAATTAAAACCCAATCGTTTTAATCATTACTACACACAGCAGGCGTCTTTGAAAAATGTGTGAGTGGGACAGATGTCAAACATGTATACGCTGACAGCTGTATGTAACAACTTCCAATACACACGCGCAGTAAAAATAGCCATAATTACCGCTTTCCACACTGTTCAAAACACTCAACCTCTCTCTCCTCTGTTTAATACAAATTTGAACCGTTTGTACTCATACTCTTTCGTATTTCTAAACAATTGTCTAATCTCAAAATTATAAAATGTCTGAAACAAAGAAATCATTTTAATCATCAGAGATTAAAACAAAATTACCTCGGTGTATTTCTCACAATACATCAGTGTTTACCATTTGTCCTTCTTTGTCAATAAACTCTTTTCTCAAACTGTACAGGTGTGAATAATTGTGTGTGCTATAGCAGAGTTTACTGAATATGAATATTTAGACCATCTCAAAGTGCATAAAATCCACAAACTTAAATAGTAAAAACTGGTTGCCTAAACTCTCATGTAAAACATAAAATCTGATTTTTATATCTAAACTCTGTATTTTGATATCCTTTCATTTGGATATATCTTTTATTCTTCACCCCCTTCATATATATATATATATATTATATATATATATATATTTTAATTTTTCCAGTAATCAGTGGTTGGCACTAGTCACCAAAAATCAAAGATTTTAGCCCTTATTTCATACAATAAGTTCCTGGATCTTCCTAGGCACAACATGATCTCAAAGGAATTTGTGCTCTTTTTGGCATCTTTTGATTTAAGGGTGAATTATTTATAATTAATAATCAGAGTTTAGACTTTTCATCAGTTAATGTAATTAATTTATGAGAGAAAATGCAAACAGCTAATACAACTTCAGTGTATAGAATCAATAAACTAAGAGATGCTATAAATATAGAGACAGTATCATGCTGTGTTAACTTACTGCACATATTTGAGATCAGAATCTAAACAACTCTTAAGGATTCACAATTACTTACTGAGAATTATGTTTCATACAAATTTCTTCATTGGTCCATATGTTTCAGACAAAATTACAATCAGAGTATAACATTAGACTGTAACTATCAGAGTATGACCAACACTTTATGACTTACAGAGTTTAGCATCAGAGTTTACGTTCAGAGTTTATGGCACTGGTACTCATAACAGTTAATACATGCAAGGAATCATGAACATTAAAAATCAAACATGTATAGTTTTTGAGTCTAACCCGTATCTCTAGTCAAAACCAGAGATCATTCCAAGTTCATTTACCAATCTTGTAAAAGTAGCTTCACTCAAAGGTTTGGTGAAGATATCTGCAAGTTGTTGGTCTGTAGACACAAAATGAAGCTCAATATCTCCTTCTTCCACATGTTCCCTGATAAAATGATACCTTATGCTGATGTGCTTGGTCATGGAGTGCTGTACTGGATTTCCTGTCATAGCAATAGCACTTTGGTTATCACAGAAAATAGGTATTTTAGAGTACCTCAAACCATAATCCAGCAACTGATTCTTCATCCACAGAATCTGTGCACAACAGCTACCAGCAGCTATATACTCTGCTTCTGCTGTGGATGTGGAAATTGATTTCTGTTTCTTGCTGTACCAAGAAACCAATCTGTCACCTAAGAATTGACAGCTTCCACTTGTACTTTTTCTGTCTATCTTACAGCCTGCAAAATCTGCATCAGAGTAACCAATTAGCTTAAACTCTGATTCTCTAGGATACCACAAACCCAAGGTTATGGTTCCTTTGAGATATTTGAAAATCCTTTTTACAGCTGTTAGATGAGGCTCTCTGGGATCTGCTTGAAATCTTGCACAAAGACATGTTGCATACATGATATCAGGTCTACTTGCAGTAAGATATAGTAAAGACCCTATCATTCCTCTGTAGTTTGTCATATCTACTGAGGCTCCTGTGTCTTTGTCTAGCTTTGTTGCAGTAGCCATGGGAGTTGTAGCAGATGAACTATCAAGCATACCAAATTTCTTGAGAAGATTTCTGGTATATTTTGCTTGATTGATAAAAATACCATCATCTGTTTGCTTGACCTGTAAGCCTAGAAAATAACTAAGCTCTCCCATCATGCTCATTTGGTACCTGGATTGCATAAGCTTTGCAAACTTCTTACAAAGTTTGTCATTAGTAGATCCAAAGATAATATCATCTACATAAATTTGAACTAAAAGCAAATCATCACCAGAATTGAAATAAAACAAGGTTTTATCAATTGTACCTCTTGTGAACCCACTTTCTAAAAGAAATTGAGCAAGAGTTTCATACCATGCTCTTGGTGCTTGTTTTAGTCCATATAATGCCTTGTCAAGCCTGTAGACATAATCTGGATGCTTGGGATCTACAAATCCTGGTGGTTGTTCAACAAACACTTCTTCTTCAAGCTTCCCATTGAGAAAAGCACTTTTCACATCCATCTGAAAGACTTTAAACTTCTTGTGTGCAACATAGGCCAGAAAAATTCTTATGGCCTCCAATCTTGCAACTGGAGCAAAGGTTTCATCATAGTCAATCCCTTCCTGTTGTGAATAACCTTTAGCCACAAGTCTAGCCTTGTTTCTTGTAATCACACCTTCACTGTCAGTCTTGTTTCTGAAAACCCACTTTGTACCTACAATTGATCTATTCTTTGGTCTAGGTACAAGTGTCCAGACTTCATTTCTTTCAAATTCATTTAACTCTTCTTGCATTGCTGTTATCCAGTTTGCATCTTGAAGAGCTTCCTCCACCTTCTTTGGTTCTGTTTGAGACAAGAAAGCATGATACAGACACTCATTATTTGTTGCACTTCTAGTTCTCACACTAGCATCAGGATCTCCAATTATGAGATCAGGTGTGTGTGCCTGTGTCCACTTTCTTGCTGTTGGTAAGTGGTTTCTTGCATCATTATTGGATCCTCCCCCTTGATCCATGCTCTCCTGATTCATAAGTTGACTTCCTGCAGCATCTGAGGCTCCCCCTGAATTGGATGGCTCAGAGTTTGAACTGTCAGAGTTTGAATCAGTTTCTTCAACTGACTCATTTTCTGTGTCTTGTTGAGCTTCGTCACGCTCCCCCTCAACTGGTTCTCTATGTTGTTCAATTTGAGAATTTTCAGTTTCTCCAGTATTTACCAGTAGAGGTTCAGAGTATGCTTCGTCAGAGTTTATCAGAACCGCTTCATCAGAGTTTGTCGGTACTGCTTCATCAGAGTTTACATCATCAGAAAATAAACCTTCATTTTCAAAGCGCAGTTGATCATATTCAATTTTATCTTCAAGTCCAGTTATTTTCTTGTCATCAAATGACACATGTATGGATTCCATGATCACTTTAGTTCTCAGATTGTAGACTCTGAATGCTTTTGTTGATAATGGATAGCCAACAAAGATTCCTTCATCAGCTTTTAACTCGAACTTGGTCAACTGTTCAGGATGAGTCTTCAACACAAAGCATTTGCATCCAAATATATGAAAATATTTCAAATTTGGCTTCTTATTTTTCACCATCTCATATGGTGTTTTCCCATGCTTGTTGATCAATGTTGCATTCTGAGTAAAACAAGCAGTTTGAACAGCTTCTGCCCAGAAATAGGTTGGTAACTTTGCTTCATCAAGCATAGTTCTGGCAGCTTCGATTAGAGTTCTGTTCTTTCTTTCAACTACACCATTTTGCTGTGGAGTTCCAGGTGCAGAAAATTCTTGTTTCACTCCTCTTTCTTTGCAGAAAGCTTCCATGATTGAGTTTCTGAATTCAGTTCCATTATCACTTCTTATAATTTTCACTTTGTACTGTGATCCTTTGTCCAGTAGATTTACATGATCCATCAAAGTTTGAGCAGTTTCATCCTTCTTTGATAAGAAATACACCCATGTATATCTAGTATATTCATCAACAATTACTAGAGCATATTTCTTTCTGCCCATAGACATCACATTCACTGGTCCAAAGAGATCAACATGTAGAAGATGATAAGGTTCCACTACTGAAGATTCAGATTTGCTCTTGAAAGATGACTTCCTTTGCTTGGCTTTTTGACAAGAATCACATAGGCCATCTAAGCTAAGTATTGACTTGGGAAGTCCCCTTACAAGATCCTTTCTTATTAGCTCATTAATGTTGTTCAAATTGAGATGAGAGAGCTTCTTATGCCAGTTCCAACTCTCTTCATTTGACATTTTTGCAGTCAGACACACTGTTTTTCCATCAGAGTTTGTTACCAAACTTGCTTCATAAATGTTGTTGTGCCTGTGTCCAACTAGAACAACTTTTCCAGTAGATTTACTGATAACTTCACAGTGTTCAGTATGAAAATCTACATGGTTTCCTCTATCACAGATTTGACTCACAGATAGCAGATTATGCTTGAGTCCTGAGACTAGAGCTACATTCGTGATGATGACACTTCCAAGATTAATATTGCCATATCCCAGAGTGTGTCCTATGTTGCCATCTCCATAGGAAACTTTTGGGCCAGCCTTCTCCTCAAAGTCTGATAGCAGGGCTTTATTTCCAGTCATATGTCCTGAGCATCCACTGTCCAAGATAAGTGTGCTCTCTTTTATACCCTGCAATCACAAACAAACACTAAGTGTTAGTTTTAAGGACCCAGACTTGCTTGGATCCTTTGTCTTTCTTAACAGTGTTAGCTTTTGCAGCAGAATCACTATCAACAGAGTTTAAACTAACATTGTCAGACTTTACACTTGCAGAGTTTGCCCTAACCCACTTCAAGTTGGGCTTTGGCTCATAATAGTTATGATAAATAGCATGATAACTCTTACAAGTATAAATAGAATGCCAAGTGCTCCCACAGTGTGTGCATAAAGTCTGTGGTTTAACCCTTACATAATCATTCTTTACTCCTGATTTAGAAGGTAAAGAATTAATATCTTTGTTCTTATTGCAAAATCTAGCAAGATGGTTAGAACTACCACAGTTATAACATGTTTTTCTTGGAGCAGCAGCAGTAGGCAAATGATTATTTCTTTTATTTATGCCTATCTTTCCATTCCTATTTTTCTTGGATCCTTTTGGTTTCATGGCAGATTTTACCTCTTTGAGCTTATGATTGAACTGTTTTCCTGTCATCAAACCAACATTAACCTGTTTCTCACAAGTTTTTACTGGTCTTCTAACAGCTTCTATTTCCATAAGTTTTTCTGTTATAATATTTTCCTGTCTTTCACAGGTTTCATCTGATTCCATATCAGCTTCTCTTATTACAACAGATTTTAACTTATTGGTTTCTGGAACAAATTTCACAGGTTTAAGTTGTGGTTTAACCTTAACCTTGTCTTTAAACCTAAGTTCATCATTTTCACAATAGCCTAAACCTACAGAATCTGTCTGAAACACTTGATGAGTGTCTCTTCCAGAGTCTGTCCAAGTCTTGATTATTTTTCTTTCTTTTTCTAGATCAGATTCTAGTTGCTTATATCTTTTGAGCAACTCCTGTTCAACATAAACATCATCATCTCTTTCTTTTTGAATCTGCTTCATCTTTTCAAGTTCTCCTTCAAGAAACTTGTTTCTATCTTTAAGACTAAGATTCTCAGATTTAATTCTCTCATTCTCTAAAGTCTGATCCCTATAACTAACATGTACGCTTTTCAGATATACTCTTAACTCAGATATATTATCAGTATCATAAGCATAAGTAGTTAGGGGTACCTTATTTTCAGATGATTCAGTCTCATCTCTGACAGTTGCCATAAGAGCATAATTTACTCCATCATCAGAGTCTGAAGTATCTGCCCAGTCTTTGCCTTTAGAGATGAGTGCTTTCTCATATTTGCCTTTCTTGCACTCTGGGGCATAGTGACCCATCTCCTTACACCTGTAGCACTGGATTTCAGATTTATCCTTCTTGCCAGACTTGGTCTCCCTTCCATCAGACTTTCTAAAATTTTTCCTTTCAGAGTTTGAATCTTTCCTTGAGAATCTCTTTCCTTTCTTGAAGTTCTTGAATCCCATCTTCTTGAAGGTCTTCACCATCAATGCAGCCATTTGCATCATCTGTTCTTCATCATCCTCAGAGTCAGAAGCTTCATCAGAGTTTGAGTCATCATCAGAGTTTGATGACTCACTTTCAGATTTAATGACTAAAGCCTTTCCCTTGGCTTTCTTCCTTGATGATTCCTTCTTGATGGGCTTCTCCTCAACTTTGAGAGCAACAGATTTTGTCTTTTTACTCATTCTTCTATTTCTTTGTTCTATCTCCAGTTCATGAGTTTTCAACAACCCATAGATTTCATCAAGATCTGTATCAGTAAGTTCATAATTATCTCTTATTGTTGTTGTCTTTAGATCCCACTTTTCAGGCAGAGATAACAGAAACTTGATATTAGACTCTTCAAGATCATATTCTTTATCAACTAGAGATAAATCATTCAGTAGTTTACAGAATCTGTCATATGTCTCAGTCAAGGTTTCATTGGCTCTTGAATCAAAGTGCTCATACTCCTGAGTTAGTATGGTCCTCCTATTCTTCTTAATAGCACCTGTTCCTTGGCATCTGACTTCTAGAGCATCCCATATTTCTTTGGCAGTCTTGCAGCCAATTACTCTGTTAGACATCACATTATCTAAGGCACTGTGTAGAAGATGTCTAACTTTTGCATCTTTTGCAATTGATGAGATGTCCTCAGGAGTCATATCTTTCTTTTCCTTTGGAACAGTCTTTTGTTTTTGACCATCAACAACAGGAGACAATTTAGTCGGCATATGAGGACCATCATATATTCTGTCAAGGTATTCTGGATCTGTAGCCTCCAGAAACATGGTCATCTTCACCTTCCAAATTAGATACTCCACTGGCCTGAGTATTGGAACCCTGATTGTTTCATACCGACTCACAGAATTAGGTTTAACCTGTTCAACCTTGGGAGAAGTTTGATTTTCTTCAGACATGATTATTACTGTGTTTGAATCGAAAAACTGTATATATTAAACAGCCTTGGCTCTGATACCAATTGTTAGGCCGATTACACAATATATAATCAAGTATGTATGAGAATAACAATCAAGAACACAAGTTTGTAAATCAACAAACTGAATTATATTAAATAATTCTCTCTTAGTGATGTTAATGAATCACAAAGAGCTACTAGGTTACAAGAATAATATTTCAATAATCGCATCCCTTCTAGGGATAACCTATCTGTGTTTATATAGTACACAGCTACATACAATCCATCTCTAATTGATATTCCTATAAGTTAGCTATACAATTCATATCAATTAAGGATTGCTTCAGTCTTCTATTCCGTTTCCTTAGCTGTATCAATATATTCAGCTTCTTTCCATCTTCAGAATATATTGCTTCTAGAATCTTCATCTTTGCACCGACAACTAAGTCAACTATCACCACGTCAGACTTTATCAAACTCTGACTAGCTTCAATGTAAACTCTTCACCCAATCAGACTTTATCAAACTCTGACTGGCTTCTAGATAAACTCTGATATGTACCTGGTACTTAAACACTGATGAACAAACGTCAACAATTATATCTAACAATGTAACTCCACAGTACCATTCATAACATGTTCTCTAATGAAATGATACTTGATGTCAATGTGCTTGGTCCTAGAATGCTGCACTAGATTCTCAGTAATGGCAATGGCACTAGTGTTGTCACAGAAGATAGGAATTTTCTCAACTCTTAATCCATAATCAAGTAGTTGATTTTTCATCCATAAAATCTGTGCACAACAACTTCCAGCTGCAATATACTCAGCCTCAGTTGTGGAGGTAGAAACTGAGTTTTGTTTCTTGCTGAACCATGACACAAGCTTGTTTCCTAAGAATTGACAGGTGCTAGTTGTGCTTTTCCTATCAATTTTACATCCTGCATAATCTGCATCTAAATAACCAATTAGTTCAAAGCCAGATTTTCTAGGATACCAAATGCCAAGGTTTGGTGTTCCTTTGAGATATCTGAAAATTCTTTTAATAGCAACTAAATGGGATTCCCTAGGATCAGCCTGAAATCTAGCACAAAGACATGTAGCAAACATAATATCAGGTTTACTAGCTGTTAAATATAAAAGTGAGCCAACCATGCCTCTGTAACTTGAAATGTCCACAGATTTTTCCTTAGTATTCAATTCAAGTTTGGTGGCAGTAGGCATGGGTGTTTTGGCAGGAGAGCATTCCATTAAGTTAAATTTCTTTAATAAATCATGAATATATTTTGTTTGACTAATGAAAATGCCTTCATTAACTTGCTTCACTTGGAGACCAAGAAAGTAAGTTAATTCTCCCATCATGCTCATTTAATATTTACTTTGCATAAGTTTGGCAAACTTTTGACAAAGTTTTTCATCTGTAGACCCAAAAATTATGTCATCTACATAAATTTGAACAAGTATAATAGAGCCATTCACAACCCTGTGAAAAAGAGTTTTATCTACAGTACCTCTAGTGAAGTGATTCTCAAGGAGGAACTGTGAAAGTGTGTCATACCAGGCTCTAGGTGCTTGTTTCAAACCATAGAGTGCTTTGAGGAGGAAGTACACATATTCTGGAAAATCAACATCTTCAAAACCAGGAGGTTGACTTACATACACCTCCTCTTCCAGTTCCCCATTCAGAAAAGCACTCTTCACATCCATTTGATAGACCTTGAAATTGGCATGGGCTGCATAGGCTAGGAAAATCCTTATTGCTTCTAGTCTTGCAACAGGAGCAAAGGTTTCATCAAAATCAATTCCCTCTTCCTGTGAATAGCCTTTTGCAACCAATCTAGCTTTGTTCCTTGTGACTATGCCATTTTCATCCATCTTGTTTCTGAACACCCATTTTGTGCCTATGACACTCATGTCCTTAGGCTTGGGCACCAGCTTCCAAACATTGTTTCTCTCAAATTGGTTTAGCTCCTCTTGCATAGATAAAACCCAATCTGGATCTAGAAGTGCATCCTCAACTTTCTTTGGCTCATCTTGAGACAGAAAGCTACTATATAAACATTCTTCTTGAGTTGCTCTTCTAGTTTGGACTTTTGAAGAAACATCACCTATAATTAGTTCAAATGGATGATCTTTAGTCCATTTCCTTGAGGGAGGTAGATTTTCTCTTGAAGAAGTAGCTTCATGATCATGGTTGCCTTGATTGAATATATGTCCTTGAGAAACTCCCCCTGAGTTTGTTATCCCTAATTGATCACTTCTAGAGGCATTTCTGTGACTGTCAACGGTATGACCATTTTGACTGTCAACGAAACGCTCATCCTGACTGTTAACGAATCCTCCATCATGACTGTCAACGAAATGACCATTTGGTCTGCCAGCAGCTATTCTTTTCAATCTCAATGCAGCAATTTCATCTTCACTGCTGCTTTCATCTGTGCTAGATACAACAACTTTAGGCTGTTTCTCAATAGCCTTGACATGATTCACTTGATCTCCTTCCTCATTCTCAAAAGAAAGACTTTCATGGAAACCTTCATCACAGAGACCTTGAATTTTGAGATCATCAAAAACAACATGTACAGATTCCATAACAATGTTGGTTCTGAGATTATAGACTCTGTAAGCTTTCCCTGCTGCATATCCCACAAATATTGCTTCATCTGCCTTTGCTTCAAATTTCCCCAAATGCTCAGCTTGATTTCTCAGAACAAAGCACTTGCATCCAAAGACATGAAGAAAGTCCAATAGTGGCTTCTTTCTTTTGAGTAGATGATAAGGGGTCATTCCCTTGGCCTGATTAATCAAAGAAATATTTTGAGTGAAGCAAGCTGTGTTAACTGCCTCAGCCCAAAAATAAATTGGTAACTTTGATTCATCTAGCATTGTCCTTGCAGCTTCAATAAGTGTTCTGTTTTTCCTTTCAACTACACCATTTTGCTGTGGTGTCCTTGCTGCTGAAAACTCATGCAAAATACCATTTTCTTCACATAACACCTTCATGCTTGAATTCTTGCCATTGTCACTCCTAATCCTTCTTACTTTGAAATCAGGATGATTGTTTACCATCTTGATGTGATTGATAATGATTTCACTTGCCTCATCTTTGGAGTGCAAAAAGAAGGTCCATGTAAATCTAGAAAAATCATCAACAATCACAAAACAGTATTTCTTCTTTGAAATGGACATGACATTTACAGGGCCAAATAGATCCATATGAAGCAACTCAAGCTGTTGAATGATGACAGGCATCACACAAACCATCCTTGGAGAATTCCACCTGTGGAATTCCTCTAGCAAGATCTTTCCTCACCAAATCATTCATAACTTTGAAATTCAGATGAGATAATTTCTTGTGCCATAGTCAACTTTCATCCTTGTTTGCCTTGCTGAAAAGACAAGTGATGGTGTCTGGACTTGTGCTACTAAAGTCATCAATGTACACATTCCCTCTTCTGAATCCAGTCATGACCACATTGTTGTTCCCTACCTTAGAAACAACACGGGCTTCTTTTGAAAAAGTAACTAAAAATCCTTTGTCACAAAGTTGACTGATACTAAGCAAATTGTGCTTAAGACCATCCACCAATGCAAGCTCATCTATGATGACATTCTTTTTTGAAATCAAGCCATATCCCTTAGTGTAGCCTTTGTTGTCATCTCCAAAAGCAATACAAGGGCCAGCTCTTTCCTGGAACTCTGTGAGCAGGGTAGAATCACCAGTCATGTGTCTTGAACAACCACTATCCAAGTACCAAAGATTCCTTTTGTCTCCCTGCACACAATAAAACCAAATCAAGTTGATTTTGGTACCCAAGTTTCCTTGGGTCCTATTTTGTTAGCCTTTGACTTTCCTTTTAATTCATTTTTCACCCTGGGCTCATATTGATTTAAATCAATCTTTATCTTTGGTGTTGATTTATGAGGGTTGCTCACATTTTCATTCACAGCATGCATAGTTGGAGGAACAAACATGTTAATCACATTCCATGGCATTTGTGGCACATTAAACATATTCATGTATGGATTAGGCACAAATGGCATGCTAGCATATGGATTCTGAAATTGTGCATATGGAGCAAACATGTTAGGCATAACAGGCATTGTAGGCATAGAACCATTCATTGCAGGCTTCGACATTTTCACATTAGCAGTCTTCTTAACAGATTTGCAGTTAGTAGATAAATGACTAACACTTCCACAATTAACACATGTCTTTCTAGGAGCATATTTATCAGGTGTGTAATTTTTATGTTTGTTAATCCCTACTTTGCCATTCCTGTTATTCTTTTTATTTCCCTTAGCCTCAACTTGAATTTTCTCTACCTTGTCTTTCAATTGCTTGTTAGACAAGTGACCTACATTAGCTTTTTCAACAGGCTTCTCAACTTTCTTTGATTTACTAGACTCACCTTGAACAAAGTTCTTGGTGACAGGACCATACTTGTTATTAAGTCTAGTGAGTTCTTCTTTTCTTTTCTCTGTCAACGAAACAGCCTGATCGGTTGATGGTTCATTTGTCAACGAAACTTTGCATTCCATTGACATATCAACCTTCAACAAATGATCATTGTTGTTTGTTGACTCTGTTTCTGATTCTAAGGTTTCACCAACATACCCTAGCTTCTCTTTGTTCTTTTTCCATGATTGCTCACAGAAAGATTCCATACCTTGAACATTAATGATGTTGGTAGCAACATTTCTGGAATCCTTCCATTTTGCAATCACACTTTGTTCTATTTCAAGTTATGTTTTAAGAATTTCTTCCCTTTCTAACACTTTCTCAAGTTCCTTCTTAGCATCCATACTAACACACCTCATTTTCTCAAATTCAATGAGCTGTGCTTCTAACATGGCATTCCTATCACTTAAGAGCAAATTAGTCTCTTTTATTCTTGAATTCTCTTTGGTAAGTGATTTAAGAGTAACACGCAAATTATATAGTACAGTAGACATTTCATTTACTGCACTATCGCATTCCTCTTTCGAAAGCGCAGAAAGATTAGTAATTGTTACCTGGTTGCTTGAGGAGCTTGCTTCCTGCTCATGATTATTAGCCATAAGAGCCAAGTTGACATACTCAACATCATCATCAGAATCTTCACCATTACCAGCCCAATCATACTCCTGAGACATGAAAGCCTTTTCTTTTTGCTTGAGAAGTTCAAAGTATTTCTTTTTATAATCAACAGGCTCAAATTTCATGTTACCCTTCTCAACCTTGGGCTTTCTGCAGTCTCCAGCAAAGTGACCAATCATTCCACAATTGAAACATTTAGACTTAGACTTTTCAATCCAGTTATTTTTGCTAGGTTGAAAGTCTCTCCTTGGTGGCCTTCCTTCTGAGTTTCTCTTGAATTTGAACTTAGAGAATTTCCTTGAAAGAAAAGCAATGTGTTCATCAATCTCATCTAAGTCATCCAAGTTGGCTGGTTCTGGTTCTTCTTCTTCTGTCATCTTGCCTTTTCCCTTGCTAACATCACTCCTACAACTAGCTCGACTAGTTGTGGCTTTTGCAGCTTCTTCATTGTCATCTTCCAGTTGGTTCACAGATGCAATCAATACAATAGATCCACCTTTCTTCTGTACCTTTTCAATTTCTTCATCTTGCTCCATTTCCAACTCATATGTCTTTAAAGTTCCATAAAGCCTTTCAAGAGTGTAGTCTTTGTACTCTTGAGTGTTTCTGAGAGAAACAGTCATAGGCTTCCATTCTTTTGGAAGAGCTCTAAGAAATTTAAGGTTTGAATCCTTGGTTTGATAGATCCTTCCATACAACTTTAATCCATTCAAAAGCTTTTGAAACCTACTAAACGTGTCATTTAGGGTTTCACCAGCTTTGAAATGAAAGTGCTCATATTGTTGTATGAGAAGTTGCATTTTGTTCTCCCTAACTTGCTCAGTTCCTTCACAGAGAGTTCTAACAGTGTCCCATACTTCTTTAGAGGTTGTACAGTTTATGACATTGTCAAACATCTCTTGCTCCAAACCATTAAACAGAATGTTCATGGTTCTTTTATCTTTATGGATTTCTGCAACATCTTCAATAGTCCATTCTGAGACAGGTTTTGGAATTTCTACATCAGGAGCATCATCTGGCAGTCCAACTCTAGATGCAAACTTCATGGGAACGTGTGGACCTTTCTCAATGCAGTCTACATACCTCTCATCCATAGACATGAGATGTAAATGCATCTTTACTTTCCAGTGAAAGTAATTGTCCTTATCAAGAACTGGTATCTTTACACCTGCATCCTTCTTCACCATGGTTACTGTTTTGGTCTTGATCTTTAAACTTCTTGTATGTTAGAAGCTTGCTCTGATACCAATTGTTAATCCTAAATGACCAAACAGAATTGTAGAAGGGGGGTTGAATACAATTCTAGATATTTTAAAATTGAAATAACTTTCGAAATAAAACTGAACTTATAAAATAAAAACACAAGCACTTAAATAATTTCAGTTGGATTGTTTGATGATCCAACTGAAGTGTTTTTATTGCGGAAATAATCTGTGATACAAAATGTACACAGCTGCTCAGTTACAAGAATGTAGAGAAGTATGCTCTCAAAGATAGCTAATACAATCTATTTGTTTTTCTTCTCACACTTTGTTTTAACTGCTACACTTGGTTATAAATATTCCCAAGTTTACAATGCTATTTTTGGCTACTCTAAAGTACACTAAAGGTAACCGCCAGTAGCTTGCTTTTCATCCCTTTTGTCCAATGGTCCTTGGAGATCTTTGCTTTTGTCTTTTTGCTTATTATGATCACTCCCAAGAACCTAATTGGAAATTGGAATGTTTCCTTATTTCCAATGACCATTTTGATGGCTTCCAATGCAAAGTACACTTCCATATCTCCCTTTTGATCTGTTAGATAACTGTCACTATCACTTTGTCAACTATTCAGAAAAGCAATAATGATTCGTTGATAGTAGAGAGATGTGTTTCGTTGATAGCTTTATTCTTTGTTTCGTTGATGGTATAACCCTCGTTTCGTTGATAGAGTAGTCTTCATTCCGTTGATAGAGTAATCTTCATTCCGTTGACATGTCTTCACTTAGGCAAAATTACAAGGCATAATATATTTACAATTCACCAACCTATTTTGCCTATCTAGTACTTAGTCAACATGACTTAGAAAACCTATCTAATACCTACAACAAAATGCATATCAAACTATTAAGTATTGTACAATGCAGTTGCTGCATCACTCATTCCGTTGATGAGCTTCCTGTCAACGAAACACTGCAAAGCATGCCATTCCGTTGACAGTTACAAAATGACTTAATACAAAATCTACTAAGTGTTTTTATAATTATCATCAAGAACAACATATTCCTAACATTCTTGGTGGTTGGACAACATTCAAAAGAAAACACAAGTGCTTTTCGAACTGATTTGATATATCTTTATATACATACACGAGCTCTATTATATATATATATATATATATATATATATATATATATATATATATATATATATATTACATTTTATATCTTTGATTAGAGTTCGTAGTTTCAATTGTAATTGATTATACTTGTATTGTTCAACTTGTAAGTTGGTAGTTGCTGGTTTTGTGAGCTTGGGAAACAAGGGTTCAAGGAACTTTATAGCTAGAGGAGTTTATACTTGGTTTAGTATAGTACTTAGAGAGTTGCGTTCAAAGAACAAGGTGTTTCAGCAAGCTGCAAACAGTAACTGGGAGATCAGGGAGATATATTATTGTATTGCGTAGTTGTAATTCACCTTGATTAATAATATTTTCCTTTGTCGTGTTGGTAGAGGACATGATGTAGACTTATAGAAGATAGAGATCGAACCTGGCTAAAATTGTTGTGTGTTCTTTACTTTCTGCACATTTTCTATACTGCACTGCATAACATAGCTAGCTGCCACTTTATATTATCTATGAATCCAGTAAGCTGCTAGACAGCAAAACAGACTGATTTTTGCTGTTTCGGTCACATAACTTGGTAATAATTAAAATCGGTCATTGTTAGTCATAACACCTATTCACCCCTCCCCTCTAGGTGTTGATTTTCAGTTAGGAGAAAATTTAGTTAGAAAATATAAAAAATAATATACGTTTTGGGAAAAAAATTTAATCGGTTAGTCATAGTAATTATAATAATATTATTTTTTTTATTAAATAGAACTGTCCGTGATATTTTTGGAAAATGAGAGGTTTATTTTTGGAAAATGAGATGTTTTAGTTAGGAAAAATAGAAAAATAGAAATTTTAGTTAAAAAATATAAAAAAGAAGATACACTTTGGCTAAAAAAGGTAATGAGTTAGTTATTAGCAATTATAACTTTATTATGTTATTTTATTAAATGAAACCACATGTGATATTTTTGGAAAATGAGATGTTTTAGTTAAGAAAAATAGAAAAGATATTCTATATAATAATTTTAATATTTTATCTAACGGTTCTCATCGATTTGTTAAAAAATATCTAACGGCTATGAATTGAGTGACCAAACTACAAAAACTTTCAGGGCCAGACTACAAAACTTTCAATGTTTCGTTTTTAATATAATAGTATAGATATATAGTAAGTATTTAATAATTGAAATCATCTTTGGTTGAAGTAACTGTTGAGAACCCCTCCAAGACCGATTAATTAGAAACTGAACCCCATATAAAATTCCTTCTGAACTCTCAACTACGCACGTATTTATATATGTATGTATAGACATGTATGTATAGACGAAAAGTAAGGGGGATGGAACCTAAGATCACAAACTTTATTCATCGTTATCTTCATTCAACCCCTCATAATAACTAACTTTTTGAATTCTCAGCTGATTTCAAATTATTTTTTAAAGTTACATCTGGTTGCTTTAGTTGCATCAGGTTGCATTGGTTATAGACCTTATTTTTGCAAATACTTTTAGATTGCATCTGGTTGCATCTAGTTGCAGACTGTATTTTTACAAAAAAATTCAGAAGATGGTAAAATTGCAAAAAAAATTAGAAAATATAGTATTTTTGATAATTTCTCTAGTTTTATATTCTCTCCTTAGTGGGCTTGGATTTATATTCTATACTAAGTTGAGAGTTCTAGTCTGATAGGGACTATGCTCGATGCTTATCTTGAAGGAGACCTATCTCTAGTAGACTTAGGACCCTTGTAGTCTAGTCACGGAGTTCTACCTCTAGTGGACTTAGTATCCTTGTTCTATTATAACTACACGAAGCTTGATCCCTATTAACTCCTTATATATAATAAGCGTAACGAAGATCTTATCCAAAACTTTGGTCGGTCCCTGTACTACCAAAAGTATACGATCCGTTGGATTATAAAACTATAAATATTCAAATCGATGAGGACCGTCAGATATAATATTAAAAATTGTATTTGATTAATAATAGGATAGTATTTAAATACTAAAAGGTGTATTTTGATAATTTAAACCTATTATAAATGGGTTTTCTATATTGAATAGAAATCTTTATGTAAAAATTCATAATTATCTTTTCTCTTTATTTTATGGATAGTTCCAGTTAGATAATAATTATTAAACCACCATTAAATTAAAGATAATTTTGTAAGCTTTGCGTGGGCTGTAAAATCGTTAAAATTTGTTGTCTAAAACTCAAGATAGAGCCCAAGAGCCCAAACAGTAAAGTTATTATCTAAATTTTAATAAATATTTTTTTATTATTGTAGCACCAATTTAATTTTTTTTTCCTAATTCTTTTAAATTTATAAATTCTATGTTTAAAATCAATTTAAGAAAAAATTAAAATCGATCTGGTCCGTGTACGATCAGTATACGACCAAATTAATAATTATAGTTAGATCTTAAATAGATCGATGAAAATTGTTAGATTTAATATTAAAAAATTTATCTGATTAATAATAGAATTATATTTAAATACTAAAAAGTGTATATTGATAATTTAAAATTTTTCTATGTATAAATTCTTAAATACCTTTTCTCTTGAATTTATGTATAGTTCCAGTTAGATAATAATTGTTAAACCAAAAATCTAGATAACAATTCATATCGATTACAATGATACCCTACGTTATAAGAGACTTAGGAGAACTCCTGTACATGAATAAATTTAAAAACTTTTTTTTCTGAAGGAACATAACAATTCGATTAATCCAAATTATAATTATATTATTTTACATATAACAAACATAAAAGGATAATATCAAAATATTATTAAAATATTGAGGGTTTCATATTCATAAACGATAATTTTGAATATAATACTTATATTAAAATGTGTATTTGATTAAAGGTAGGATTATATTTAAATATTAAGAAGTGTGCTTTGATAATTTAAACCAATTATAAATTGGTTTTCTATATTGAATTAAATTCTTTGTGTAAAACTTCTTAACCATTTTTTCTTTTCAGTTTATTTTATGGGTAGGTCAACTGGTCAATTTAGATAATAATTATTAAACCATCATTAAATTAAAGATAATTTCGTTAGTTTCGCTTGAGTTGTAAAATCGTCAAAAATCAATTTTTAAAACTCAGGATAGAACCCAAATATTAAAGTGAGTATCTAAATTTTAATAAATATTTTTTTTATTGTAACACCAATTTATTTATTTTTCCACTAATTCTTTTAAATATAGAAATTTTATGTTTCTTTCAATAAAGTATCAAAATTAATTAAGAACAAATTCAAATCGATAAAGAATATAATAATATGAGAATAAAATTTTATATAATCATAACATAATTTTTATTCTATTTAATAATTTTTAAGTAATAGTGTATTTTAAAATTTTATTTACACCGTAAATAAAACCAAAACATTAAAAGTAAAAGCAGTTAGTAAGATACTTATATCAGTATATACTTGATATCCTTATTATATTAAATCCTTATCTATACTATTATATTAAAGACGAAACATTGAAAGTTTTGTAGTCTGGTCATGAAAGTTTTTGTAGTCTGGTCACTCCATTCATAGCCGTTAGATATCTCTGATTAAATGGATGAGAACCGTTCGATAAAATATTAAAATTATTATATAAAATATCTGTTCTATTTTTTCTAACTAAAACATCTCATTTTCCAAAAATATCGCTGACAGTTTCATTTAATAAAATAACATAATACTGTTATAATTGCTAATAACTAACCCATTACCATTTTTAGCCAAAGTGTATATTCATTTTTATATTCTTTAACAAAAATTTTTATTTTTCTATTTTTCTTAAATAAACCTCTCATTTTCCAAAAATATCGCGAATAGTTCTATTTAATAAAATAAAATAATAATATTATAATCATTAATCACGAGAAAATCATTACTTTTATATTTTAAAATTCAATAAAAACATGTTACTTTCTATATTTCTTACTAAAACCCCTCTTTTTCCAAAATATCACGGGCAAACCGTTACTTATTTATTTTAATACTTTTAATTATTTAAAAATGTTTAACACGTCTACTTATTTTTTTTAATAAATACAATTAATAAAATATAAATAATAAAATTAACAATTATTAAAAATAATCCGTGCATCGCACGGGTTTTAAGCTATATTATTAAAGACGGAATATTAAAAGTTTGGTAGTTGGACGGACGGACGGTACTTGTGATTTTACTTAATTACCCCTTACTTATTTTTTTAAAAACTATCACTAAATAGTAACATTATTTATAATAAATTACCTTTTCAGCTAAAATACATTACCCTTTTTATTTTTTTCTAACAAAAATCCTCTCTTTTTCTAAAAAAAACACGGACGGTTATCTTTTTAACAAAAAACATGTTACTCTTTCTATTTTTCCTTACTAAAACCCCTCATTTCCAAAAATATCACAGGCAAATCCTTAATTATTTATTTTAAAATCTATTTTAATATTTTTAATTATGAGAACTTTTTTAGCTAAAACGTGTTATTTTTTCTATTTTTTTATTTTTTAAAGAAATTATTATTAAATAATAACATTTTTATAACCAACTACCTTTTCAGCTAAAATACATTGTCTTTTCTATTTTTTCTAACAAAATCCTCTATTTTTCTAAAACAAATCACGGGTAATTACCTTTTTCAACTAAAACATGGTACTCCTTTTATTTTTCCTTACTAAAAATCTCTCATTTTCCAAAAATATCCCGGGCAAATCCTTACTTATTTATTTTGAAACCTATTTAAATATTTTTTTAATTACGGGCACTTACATTTTCAGCTAAAACACGTTACTTTTTCTATTTTTCTTTACTAAGACTATCCTTTTCCAAAAATATCACGGACAAGCAGTTATTAATTTATTTTAAAATCTATTTTAATACTTTTAATTATTTAAAAAAGTAGAACACGTCTACTTATTTTTTTTAGCAAATGCAAATTAATAAAATATTAAAACATAAATAATAAAAATAATAATTATTAATAACAATCTGTGCATCGCACGGGTTTTAAACTAGTAAATATAGGGTACATAGGCACATTAAGGGGGTTGGACGTTGAGAGCTCAGAGAGACCACCAAAACTCCTTTGATCTCAGCTTCTTATAAACACAATCACCACCGTTCCCCGACGATTATTCCGTCATAGAACCACCGTCGTAGATCTTAATTTTAGCACGTAACCTCAAATTTTGTTATCACAAATTCCTCCGTTAACAAATTGGCGCTAGAAGGAGGGGCTAGATAGGATCATCATCTAGGAGGAAAGATGTCTCAGAATCGCGACGAAAGTGCTTACGAAGAGGGAAATTTTTACTCAGAAGGCTACGAAGGAGATGAAACATGTCCCGGTGAATGCTGCAGACCCGACTCACATCGCCGGGAGTCGCCCGCCGGTGTTGATCAGCAACACGGACCTTATGGAAGAGTTGCACCGTATGGGTGCGACTGTGAGAAGTTTTGATGCAAGGTTGAAAGCGGTTGAATCTCGAAGGTCTCGACATGGCTCATATGGGCGGGGATGACGTTGTATGGAGAGTGAACCTGTAAGAGGAGCTCCGGTTACTGGAATTGGAAGGGGATCTAATAATCCTGATGCAATAAGGCGACCACCTATCACTCTGCGAAGGCTGGATTTTGGAGAAACCAAACCCATCGTGGAGTTTCCTGAGGATAGTCAGATGGTACAGGACGCCCCCGGGTCACCGCTATCCCCCCCGGGCGGCTCATATGGTAATCAACTCAATACTGGGCAGAAATTATCGGCGATGATGGATCTCATGGGATTAAGGTTGACTAGTAATGAATTAAAGGAATTGCTTCTGGAGAAGGAAAAGGAGCAAGGTGGAGGCCAAACAAATGTAGCTGGATGAGAGGGAAGAAAGGAGATGTATGTAGGATGGCAACTTGTACGAGGAGGATATCGTGGAAGGGGTGCACGGGGAGGAGGTCATCGAGGATGTGGCCGTGAAAGTTCAGGATGACATGTTGACATGGCTCCCCCAAAATAACATGTTATTGTTCCAGTGCCTTCACATAGTGCAACCAGTGAAGTGCGAAGAAATCAAACCCAGTTAGACGCTCCAGAGGTTCCAGATCCGGCTCTGCGACAAGTAAGTCAACCTATCCCTGTTAACACTCAGAGTCCACCTTTGTTGCATGATACTCAAAATCAAAATGCACACACTACTGTTGCCCCCACTCCACCGGTCACTCCCCATGTCTCTATGCAACTCACACCTCTTATCATGACGCAAACGCCTCCCATTGTAAGCACACCATCGTCTGTGCTAGTAAGTTTTGGCATGCCTACACCTCCTGTTGCAAGTACGTTCCTGGTTGGAGGTCAGACTGGCGGGGTACAAAATGTTCTTGGCTTGGGGGATGTTAATGTTGGGGATATAAGAAAGTTGCTAGCACACTTGGAGGGAGGAGTGGGTGCATTCTCCACTAAGGTGACATCTCCATTCTTCGCTGTTGTGAAGGACACTTTATTGCCTATGGGATACCGAAGCACGACAACTGACCTTCGTTTTCATGGTAAACATTAAGCAGCGTGAGGGAGAAATATTGAGTGCATACTTCAAAAGGTTTAGTGCAGAGGCTGCAGGGGTTAGAGGCGCGACGGATGAAACTTTGAAAAATTCCCTAATTGCTGGTTTGAGAGTGGGAACTGATTTTTGGAAGCATTTACAAGGTAAGGATCCAACTACTTTGGCAAAGTTGTTTTCTGAAGCAGAGTCATATAAGAGGGTTGAGCAGTCGTTGGCGGACAATAAAAAAGGCGAGGTACATGGGAGTAGTAAGGGCAGGAACAAAAGGAAAGATAGGTCACCAACTCCAGATTACAGAGGTCGTGGACGGAGTCCAAATCGAGTGAATATTACCAATGAAAAGAGAGGACGAGAGTCCTCGTCAAGTCAAGATAGAAGGCCAGGGTCTTACACGCCACTTGTCGCGTCCATTGAACATATATATGAGGTGACTAAGGACAAGGGGATATATAGGAAGCCAGCACCTCTGAATTCTTTCCAAAGCAAGGACAAGAGCAGATATTGCGAATATCATCAGTCTACTGGTCATAACACCCATGAATGCCGACAACTGAAGGAAGAAATTGAGCTTCTAATTAAAGACGGATATCTAACCGAGTGGGTGAAAAAGTATCGGGTCGACCACCCTATTGAAAAAAGAGGTATAGGTCGACCCCCGATAGATGATGATAAGGATAAGCAAGAAGAGCCAAAATTTGTCAGGGAAGGAAGTATTCGCACTATAGTGGGAGGACCACATATTGCAGGGGATAGTAATAAGGCGATGGAGAGGTATGCAAGGGAGGCTAAAACTGTACCTATGACGAATGTGAATCGATTAGATCAGCGACCACCCAAGCTGTTTCGGGGAGAGGCGGCAGATATAACTTTCTATGAGGAGGATGCTAAATGGGTTCATCATCCCCATAATGACGCGTTGGTGATCACAATGGGAATTGGGAATCAGAATGTGCATCGGGTGTTCGTGGACAACAGAAGCTCAGTCAACATCCTATACTATGATACATACAAGAAGATGGGCTTACCTGACAAGGACATGAAAGTTGAGAATATTTACATTAATGGTTTTGGAGGAGAATCTATCAGAGTGAAGGGAACTATTCGACTACCAGTGACACTAGGAAGTGGGGTTCTTTCTGCCACCCAGATTGCAGACTTCATGGTAATCGATCAAGAATCATCCCATAACGCGCATAACGCGTTGATTGGAAGGCCGTTGTTGAAGGAAATGCGGGTAGTTATCTCGATCTATCATTTGTCCATGAAGTTTCCAACTCCAAGGGGGATTGGATATGTTCGAGGAAGTCATTATGATTCTAGGGAATGTTACAACAAGTCTGTGAAGGGGTTTCGAAAGAATAATAAGACATGGGTGAATGAGATACAAGCAGAGGTTGATGTTGAGGAAAAAGTGGTCAATGTTGTGTACATCGTTCAGTTCCCAGAGGACTCAGAAGAGAAGGAAGAAGAAGAAGTGATGAAAGAAAAATCTTTGGGCGCTCCAAATTTGTCCCTATCAAATGTTGGCGCCCCAAGTTTGCTGGGTCCACAGGTGGGTACACCTCGAAGCTTGTCACAATTATTGTTGTCTTATGAATCCAGCAGGACGGCACAAGAGGAAACTTGTATGGTGGATGAATCAAGGGAGATTTGTAAGGTCAGGAGGTTGGACAGTAGTAAGGCGTTGGTCGTAGGATCATGTCCAATTGTAGAATTAGAAGAAACTAGTTCAAAAAAGGATGTAATAG
This sequence comes from Heracleum sosnowskyi, assembly GCA_030848705.1. Taxonomy (NCBI): domain Eukaryota; kingdom Viridiplantae; phylum Streptophyta; class Magnoliopsida; order Apiales; family Apiaceae; genus Heracleum; species Heracleum sosnowskyi. Next base: position 22,156,210 of record CM061237.1, read on the forward strand.
AGAATGTGGATCATGATGGAGATAACCCTGAGGAACATTTTGACAACGACCTTGATAAGTGGATTTCATATCCACTAGGATCATCCTAAATTGGCTTAAATTGGTTGTTTTGTTCTCAAGTTTGTGGTATTTGTGATATGTTTGGTGTTAGTATTTGCAGAGTTGAGTTGTCAGCAGAGATGTGGAGTTCTTGTGGAATGCAGTGGTGTTTTGAGCATTTTCTGTGAAGGCCAGTCAGCCCTGCAGCCTATATAAACTATTGGTGGACGATTTCTGAGATATACATTGAGTTACATACATACATATTCATCCACCGGTGAGGAGAACAAGAAGACGGCTGATTACGAAGATCTACTTTTCATATTATCTTTGTATTCTTCTAATTAGGCAATACTTTGGATTCTCGTTGGTTTTCGTTTGTTCTTTCTTAAACCCTAGCACTTTTATTCAGTATTCTAGACTTATTATTATCATGTTTTCATCAGAACCCACGATGATGGAAGGTTCGATTATGAACTAATCGTCGTCGTGGGATTCTAACGGATTTATTTATAGATTTTAGTAGTTAATTGTTTTAAAGATTTGTGTGTGATGGGTAATTGATAACTTAGTTTGGTTGTGCTTATTCTTCTTGGATGCGTAGCTAACATCTAAGTTGTTTGTTAATCTCTATTGATTGCGAAAGTGGATATAGAGGTTTAGAACTTGCCATGCTAGCATAGGTTTATGTATGTTTGTCATGCATGATTCGTAGGTGATTTTAACCATCTTACCTGCCCTATGTAATCTGAATGGATAACTTGCTCGTTAAACCGTTATGTTTTCAAATCTTATAGACATATAGGGTCTAAGCATAATTGGTGTCTGCTTAACTTCTATCTCTTTTGTGGATGTTTGAGTGGTTTGGTATACGTATACTGAAAGGTAGCGTGTACTAATTTCGTGTTATCCGATTAGTTATCACAACTGTCACATGCATTGATTAAAGACAAAAGACTCTAGATGAAGTATTTAATGAAGTTAGGATCCCATGTTTTATTCTCATAAGTAATTCAACAGCAATCTTTAGTTTAATATAGTCTTGGTAATTTGTTAAGTTAATTAGTTAATCAAAACACAACTTTGATACTTGTCTTAGCATTGAACGATAGCCATACATTGTTGCATAAGTGCATAACTATAGTAACCAAAGCAGTCTCTGTGGGAACAAACTCTACTTATTCTTATATTACTTGTGACCGCGTATACTTGCGTGATATTGTGTGAACAAGTTTTTGGCGCTGCTGCCGGGGACTCGGTGTTATTTATATAGTTTATGTGCTTGTCATCAGTGGTCGTTAAAGTTCACTGACTCGGATTATACTCATCAATTTTACTTTGTTTGGTGTGTTTCAGTTACTTTAGTGAGCGTGTATGCGAACACGTTCTCAATCTCGGAAAGAAGAACCTGAATTAAGTCTAGTTATGGGAGAACCAGTAGCAGAAACGAAGGCTTTGAAGGACTATTCTCAGCCAAAGATCAATGACATTCAATCTAGCATTGTCAGGCTGGCTATTGCAGCTAATACTTTTGAAATCAAGCCTGGCACGATTCAGATGGTGCAGAATTCAGTTCAGTTTGGGGGTGCTCCAACGGAAGACCCTAATATGCATATTAGGGATTTCATTGAGATATGCGACACCTTCAAGTTCAACGGAGTGTCAGAAGATGCTGTGAAGCTAAGACTTTTCCCATTCTCTCTGAGGGATAAGGCTAAAGGCTGGTTGCACTCTCTACCAGCAGGTTCTATTACTACATGGGAGGATCTTGCTTAGAAGTTTCTCACTAAATTATTCCCGATGGCTAAAACAGCAGCAATCAGGAATGCTCTTACTCAGTTTGCACAACATTCTGGAGAAACTTTATGTGAAGCTTGGGATCGTTACAAGGAGATGCTTAGGAAGTGTCCACATCATGGAATGCCTGACTGGATGGTGATCAATTGTTTCTACATTGGACTGGGAGGTCAATCTCGACCAATGCTTGATGCGGCATCAGGTGGAGCTCTTTGGGCTAAGAGCTACGATGAAGCTTATGAACTAATTGAGATGATGGCTACTAATGAATACCAGAATCCAACTCAGAGGTTATCACAAGGCAAGGTAGCAGGGGTTCTGTTGCCCAGTAATAATCTATTATAGAAGGGGGGTTGAATACAATAGTATAAGATAATCGACTTCTTAATGTATATATCACAAATATGAAAGAAAGATAACAGCTTTATTAAATCTGATATAAAACTGTTACAAACTCTCTCAAGAAATTCTGATGTTCTTGAGAGCTGCTAGCTTACAAAAACTCTCTCAAGAAATTCTATGTTCTTGAGAGCTGCTATCTTGATTCACACCGAACCAAAACTAAAACTGTGTTTATATACTACACAGCTTCTCTATCAATGATAAGTCCTAATAAATTACAAAGATTGAAACCTATCTATAATTGATAGCTACATTATACAAACCAGGAACCGACAGAATAAACTTCCATGTTTAACTAGACTCCAAATATAACTCGAAGTAGGAATCCTGATCAGCTTCCAGTCCTGATGATCAATCCTGATCCCAGTCCTGATATGTATCTTGATCCTGACGACCATGTAATCCTGATGACGTCAGCAATCCTGATCAGTTGAGTCTAGCTCCTGACGATCATTGAATTCTGATCTAACAATCTCCCCCAATCTCATATTTTGTGAAATAAAGTATAGATTCCTAAGATTCAATGATGTCAAAAACATATATACAAAATCTACAGTATCTGCAGCAACAACTTATCTGTTTAAATTCTTTGATAGAACAGATTCATCTTCAAGAAGTTGGATAACAAATTTTCTTCTTTTTCTTCAAGAATTTGAATCAGTCTTTCCTTAAGATTTCTGAGTTCTTCATCTTCCTCATTAATCTGGTAGATAGCTGCTCTGAGATTCAATATGGAGCTTTTCTGAAGACTATGCTCTTCAAGCAAAAGATAAGCAATTTCCTTCCCATCAGGATTGAGAGTAAGTTGAGTCATGCCAAAAGTTACTTCTTTAACAGCAGTACCCCTTTGCATTTCCACATCCTGACCTCTTTGATTTAAGTACATGGGAGTATAATTACCATTGAAATTACTGTTTCCATCCAGTCTTCTTCTTATTGTTGACAAAATCATGTCACTCCATTCCTTGCACATTTGATTCTTCGATCTCAAAAGATAATGAACATATTTCAGTTCCTGTGTAGTTTTCATCAGCAGATCTTGAATAGATAAAATCTTCACACTACCATCTTTCATGAAGTACAAAAGCTTTTCTTTCTTGTCAAAACCATCATGACAATCTATAACTATATCAATAGCTAGTAAATTGTTCAGGTTTTCAGAAGTTAAAGTACCTCCAATTTCAGTTAAGGAGTAAGGATCAACATATGACATATTTATATATTCAGCATCCCTGTGTCCAATACCTCCTCTTGAATTACTTGTCAATTGCTTCAGATTTGAAAACATCTTTAACCAGAGTGCTTTTGATCTAACCATCCCAGATAAATCAACAACACTTAAACGTTTGTAATAATTCCTCCAGACTGAAAATTGATAAGTGTATCATAACTTAGTGTACTAATATGTTTCCACTTCTTATCCTTTTCCTTTTCAAAGGCATAACTTCTTTCCAGTGAAGATTCTTGTCTGCTTGGGTTCCTCCACTTCCTTCTGTTTGAGAGTTTAAGCCTTTGTACATAGAGATTGAAATCTCTATTTGTTGATCTTGTAATTTCACTTCTTCTGGCTTCTTCTTCTTCATCTACTTCCTTGTTATGAGAATCAACCACAGTAGATAAAATTATCAAATCAATCTCTTGCATAATTTCAGAATCATCAGGATCTTGAATATTATCAGGAACAACATCAGGATTAGATTCTTCAATTTGATTTGTATTGCATAGAGTTGATTTTCTTGATTTTCTTCTCAAAACAGGTTCTTCTTCAATATTTCCATCATCACCAAAAGTAGATCTGTCAGGAACTACTAGAGTTTGAATAGGTTCAGGAATTTCTTCAATTCTTAACCCTCGAGACCTTGTATGTCTAGGTATTGTTTGAGTTGAAGAACCTCTTATACTTCTTCTAGCTCCTCTCCTACCTCAGCCTCCTCTACCTCTAGCAGAAACACATCTTCAGGATTATCAATAAAAATATCTTCATCACCTTCAGGAATTGTAGCAAGAGTATGTCCATGACCAGGTGTCAGGATTTGTTCTTCCATCAGGATCTGAGATTGCACCAACGTTCTTACTGTCTTAACTCCAGAATCAGAAACATGAGTTGACTGCGTTGTTTGACTTTGTGAAGTTTGAATTGTAGACTTCATAGCAGCAGCATCAGAGGTTTCTCCTTGTATCACTTTGTCACAACCATCATCTCCAGTATTATCATCATCATCATTATTTCTTAATACTAGATCAGGTGTACATTTTGTCTGACTAACCTTCTCCCCCTTTTTGACATTAGGATTTGACAATAAATTCAAAATTAAGAAAAGTGAGGCTTGAATGTTAGTTACCTTGGTATCCAGAGAATCAATCCTTCTGTTGATAGAGGTTTGTTCAGAAATAACAGATTTCACTTGGGATTCTACTACCCTTAGCTGAAAAGCAGTAGGCACCTTTGTAAAATTTTGAGAAATATCATTCCTCACCAACTCAGTTGAGTTCTTGATAGAATCAATCTCACTTTTTAGGCTTTTCGATAACAGAGTTGTAGCCTTCAGATGATTCTTCAAGTCTTGATTCTCTATAGATTTCACTGCATTATAGGCATGTTCCAAAGCAGAAGAATAACTTACAGATTCAGTAGATCTGTGCCATGAATTGTTCCATTCATTCTGTCTAAGTGCCTCAACAGGATTAAAGGAAGGAATAGAAAAATCTTGTCTCTGATCTTTCCCAGTGGAAGCTTTTCCAGCCATATATGTACTTGATGAACCAAAATTAGTTCCAAGACTAATTTTGAGTGTTGTAGCAAGCTGTTCCTTCTCTTTTCGATTCTCATCATCATCACTATCATCAGAGTCATCATCATCAGTACTATGAGTAACATCAGGATCAGGAATAGCTATACCTTTCATTTTATCCTGTGAATCTGTGATAGGATGATCCATTGGTCTTGAATGAAGTGGCTGTATCAGGATAGGTTCAACATCAGGAGCACCACTAGCGTCAGGATAAACACCGTCAGGATTTGATATGCTTGCATCAGTATTTGCTACCAATGGTTCTTGTGGAGCTTGAGGTTCAGAAGCTTCTTCAACACTTTGAGTCAAAGGTTCTTGTGTGCTTCCCTCATTGACAATGTCCTCGACCAATCTTTGAACTTCATCTGCACCAGAAATCCCTTGAGCATTGTCAGGAAATTTCTCAGAAACTGTAGCTTGGCCTGTATCTTCACTTTGAGAATATGGTTCTTGTGTAGCTGGAATGTCGATGTCTGCATTCTCCCTTTGAGAAAATGGTTCGTGTGGGACCATTCCACTAGCTAAGCCTTCACTCAAAAACTGATTGCTCATTCAGAATAGAAGTGTCCTGTACATCAGTATCCTGCTTCTTTTCTAAAGGAATATGATACCTACTTTTTGATAACTTCCGTTTCTTCTGTGGTGTAGACAATGAAACCACAGATGCAGTAGCAGTATCAGCAACTTCCTTATTCACATTCATCACAGAGGATATAGGTAAGTCATCCTCTGAATCAGTCTCATCCCTGAGAACTAATTTTCTTTTAACAGAAACAGCCTCACCTCCCTTTGCAGCTTTCTTCACCAGGACCCCTTGTACACCCCCTTGTAACTTCTTTTTAGTGATAGGTGTAGAGGTAAAGTCCTTTGAACCTGATTGCCTTCCTGACACATCAGTTCTAGCTGACTTTTTTGCTTTTACAACTAAAGTCTTTTGAGAGACATTAGAGGTGGCAATTGACTGTTTAGACTGTTTAGGATGAATGCTTGGGTTAGGAACAAGGTGTGATTGGCCTTGCCCCATAGCATTAGAAATTAAACCATAACGAGTAGGCATTTTCCTATGTAAGAAAAACCTAACCTCATCAGGAATAAAAGCATTTCCTATGAAACCATTTGCCTTATCAGGATTGGAAAAAATATTTAAAATGAAGTAAAATAAAATTTCATTTAAGAAAACAAAATTTATTTTGATAATCCTGATAAGTGCTGTGTTTTTTTTTAAATGATTACAAAAACAAATAGCATAATACCCATGTAACCATTCTTACCAATTACCGAGGCAAAGTAATTATGAGAAACTGAACAGTCGCCTCGATAAAAAAAAATGACCTGCATCCTTAACACACATTCTCTATAAAATAGAACTGTTAAGCATAAACATCATATATCTATTAAAACACAAACCCTCTCCAGAGAAAAACTTACAAAAACCTTTCACCTTCTTTATTTTTCAATGGCTGCCAACCAACAACAAAACAACATACCTGATGTTGAGCTCGATATCATATGGCAAGAGATGGAAGAGGCTCTTGCTGACATTGAGCCACAACCAGTTCCTGACCCTCAGGAACATGAAGCGTTTGTTAACGCAATATTTGATGTGGTTTGGCACAACTTCCTGGAAGACAATCCGGACTGGAATCCGCTTGATAACCTCATCTATGAAGAGGATGAGGATGATGAAGAGGATGAAGATGAAGATGATGAAGAGCTCGTCCGAGAGCTTGAGAAAAGAAAGAAGAGAATCCGTGATGCTTGTATGTCATGCAAGCTGGAGGCACGGAAGAGTCCCGGTGGTCACGGTGACGATCCGCCTTCAAGTGCATCAGCTCCTCTTCTTGTCTCTTAAGGATGGAACAAGAGAAGCCCTAGATGGATCAAAGCCTGGTTATGATCCATCAGGAGTGTTCATGCTTATCTGCAGGGCACGTGTTCCTGAGTAGAAAAGTAGACTAGGAAAAGAATATGTAATTTCCATTTTCATTTGTAAAGAATCTTCAAGATTTAATGAAAACTATCAATTTGCTCAATTGTTCTTGTCCTTCTTACTTTTCCTGCACAATTTGTTAGTAACACTGCATTTGATACATAATATAACGAATAGTAATCGCTGACAAAAAAAAAATATAATTGTAATTGAAAATTAAGACTTAATAACTTAATCAAAGACTAAGTAATGATCTTATTTGTCAGAGTTTACCAGGAGTGTTGTTGACAAATTGTCTTAGAACTTCTGGTTTTCATACCAGCTTCAACATCTGAGCATCAGGATTGACCAGTTGACTTCCTGTCAGGATAACATCCTATCAGGAATTTATCAAAGAAAACATACCTTTCTGAATAACCATCAGGATTTGACAGTTATCAGGATTTCCTCTCTATAGCTTTCCTCAGAAATTCTCAAAGTTCATCATTCCAAGTTCATTCACCAATTTATTGAAAGTAGCTTCAGGTAGTGGCTTGGTGAATATATCAGCTAGTTGTTGATCAGTAGGAACAAAGTGAAGTTCAATTGTTCCTTCCAGAACTTGTTCTCTTATGAAGTGATATTGAATACTGATGTGTTTAGTAAGAGAATGTTGAACTGGATTTCCTGTCATTTCAATAGCACTTTGGTTATCACAATAAATAGGGATTTTTGAGTATGACAGGCCATAATCTAACAACTGATTTATCATCCACATTATCTGAGCACAACAACTTCCTGCAGCAATGTACTCAGCTTCTGCAGTTGAAGTGGAAATGGATTTTTGCTTTTTACTGAACCATGAAACTAGTCTTCCACCCAAAAACTGACAGCTTCCTGAAGTACTTTTCCTGTCTATTTTGCATCCTGCAAAATCAGCATCTGAATAACCACACAACCCAAAATCTGATTCCCTTGCATACCAAAGGCCAAGAGAAGAAGTGCCTTTGAGATATCTGAAAATTCTTTTGACTGCAATCAGATGGGGTTCTCTAGGTTTTGCTTGAAATCTTGCACACAGACAGGTTGCAAACATGATATCTGGTCTACTTGTAGTGAGATACAATAATGAGCCAATCATTCCTCTGTAGTGAGTTACATCTACCTCAGCACCTTGATCAGGATCAAGTTTGGTAGCTGTAGTTATGGGAGTTGTAGCAGGAGAACTATCTTGCATGTTAAACCTTGTCAATAAATTCCTTGTATATTTAGACTGATTGATAAAAATCCCTTCATCAGTCTGTTTAACTTGAAGACCAAGAAAGTAACTCATTTCTCCCATCATGCTCATTTGATATCTTGACTGCATAAGCTTGGAAAACTTTTCACAAAGCTTATTGTTTGTTGACCCAAAAATGATATCATCAACATAAATCTGAACTAACAACAAGTCCTTACCATGATTCAAATAAAATAGAGTTTTATCAATAGCACCTCTTTTGAATCCACTTTCCAGTAAGAATAGAGCTAAAGTCTCATACCATGCTCTTGGAGCTTGCTTTAGTCCATAAAGTGCCTTATCCAATCTGTAGACATGATCTGGATATTTAGGATCAATGAAACCAGGAGGTTGCTCAACATAGACTTCTTCCTCCAGTTCTCCATTTAAGAAAGCACTTTTAACATCCATCTGGAAAACCTTGAATTTCTTATGTGTTGCATAATCAAGAAATATCCTGATGGCTTCTAGTCTTGCAACAGGAGCAAAAGTTTCATCATAATCAATTCCCTCTTGTTGAGAATACCCCTTTGCAACTAGTCTTTCTTTGTTTCTGATTAATACTCCATCAGAATCAGTCTTGTTCTTGAAAATCCACTTTGTACCAACAATTGATCTATTCTTTGGTCTTGGTACCAGTTTCCAGACTTTATTTCTTTCAAATTCATTCAGTTCCTCTTGCATTGCAGTAACCCAATCAGCATCTCTAAGTGCATCTTCAACTTTCTTTGGCTCCTCCTTGGATAGAAAGTTATTGTAGAGACATTCATTTTGAGTTGCACTTCTTGTTTGAACACCTGCATCAGGATCCCCAATGATCAAATCAGGAGTATGACTTGCAGTCCATTTCCTTGCTGGTGTTAAATTGTTTCTTGACGTAGATGCTCTCCCTGGATTGGTGTTATCTTGATTTGAAGAACTTGCTTGTCTTGAAGCTCCCCCTGAATTATTGCTATGTCTTCCTGATAAGTTATCAGGATCATCACTTGAATCAGTATCTGAAGAATTCTGTCCTGATGATTGTGTTGACTCTGAACTTGTAGTAGAATGATGTTGCTCCCCCTCAACATTAGCACTACTAGAAGTATCACTATTGATTGCATCATCAGTATTTGTACCATCAGCATCTGGTGTGTCATCAGGATTTGGTGACCCATCAGGATCTGATGTATGGACAGGATCTGATTCACTTTCCTCAGGTTCCTTGGTAGCTTCATTTTCAAAAATCAATCTATCATGAGAGTCTTCATTGATTCCAGCTATCTTCTTGTCATCAAAAGATACATGTATTGACTCCATGACAGTCCGTGTCCTCAAATTAAAAACTCTGAAGGCTCTTGATGCAGGATAGCCTATGAAAATTCCTTCATCAGCCTTTATTTCAAATTTCCCTAGCTGTTCAGGATGAGTTCTGAGAACAAAACATTTACAGCCAAACACATGCAGATGCTTCAGACTTGGTTTCTTTTCCTTGAGTGACTGATAAGGAGTAACACCATGTCTGTTTATTAATGTGAGATTTTGAGTATAGCATGCTGTGTTGACTGCTTCTGCCCAGAAATATGTAGGTAATTTTGCATCTTCCAACATAGTTCTGCCAGCTTCAATAAGAGTTCTATTTTTCCTTTCAACTACTCCATTTTGCTGAGGTGTGCCAGGAGCAGAGAATTGTTGAATGATTCCTTTGTATTTGCAGAACTCTTCCATCTTTGAATTCTTAAATTCAGTACCATTATCACTTCTTAGTATCTTGACTTTGTACTTTGTGGTTGTCTCAATCATTCTCACATGATCCAACAGAACTTCAGGAGTCTCATCTTTTCTGTGCAGAAAATACACCCAGGTGAATCTAGAATATTCATCAACAATTACAAGAGTGTACCTTTTCTTACTGATGGACATGATGTTGACTGGACCAAATAGATCAAGATGTAGCATGTGATATGGTTCTTCAATAGAGGATTCTGATTTACTCTGGAATGATGTCCTTCTTTGTTTTACTTTCTGACATGCATCACAGAGTCCATCAGGAGTATATAACACTTTTGGTAATCCTCTCACTAAATCTTTCTTAACCAACTCATTGATATTGCTGAAGTTGAGATGAGAAAGCTTCCTGTGCCAATTCCAACTTTCATCTACTGATGCTTTACTGATCAGACAGGTAGGTGAGTCATCAGTATTTGATTGAATGTTGGCTTCATATATGTTACCATGCTTGTAGCTGGTCAGTGCTATCTTGCTTGTTGCTTTACTGACTACTTCACAATGAGTGGAATAGAAGTTGACACGATAACCTCTGTCAGTGATTTGACTAATACTCAACAAGTTGTGTTTTAGTCCCTTCACTAGAGCTACTTTTTCAATGATGACATTTCCAATGATTATATTGTCATATCCCAAAGTTTGTCCAATGTTGCCATCTCCATAAGACACAGTTGGGCCAGCTTTTTCCTCATATTCTGATAACAGGGCTTTGTTTCCAGTCACGTGCACAGAACATCCACTATCCATGACTAACACATTTTTCTTTTTACCCTGCAATCAGAATAGAAACACACTAGTTAGAACATTTAGGAACCCATACTTGTTGGGTTCCTTTTCCATGCAATTTATTAACTTTCACAGCAGAAGACTTTCTGACCTTAGCAGTCCTGACAGGATTTACTCCATCAGGATTTGCTTTGTCAGAATCAGTATTAACAAAAGCATGTTCCAACTTGACATTCTCAATGCTACCAGAGTTTGCACTATTTTTATCAACTTTAGGCAATGGATCATAAAAGTTATAGTACAACTCATGATAATCTTTACAAGTATAAATAGAATGCCATATACTACCACAATGAAAACAGGACTTCTGTGGTTTATAAAATACTGATCTATTCCTAACATCAGACTTAGAAATATCAGAAATCTTCTTCTTACACTTCTTACAATCAATAGCAAGATGATTAGAGTTACCACAGTTAAAACAACACTTTCTAGGTGCATTTGGGATATATTTGTAACCATTCTCTTTGTTGATCCCAACTTTACCATTCCTATTTCTCTTAACAGTAGCTTCCTTTTTCTTATCTGTCACCTCACAGATTTTATCCTTAAGCTGTTTCTGAGACAATAGACCTACATTCTTAAAGACTTTATTCATGACAGGTTTAGACTTTATAATTTTAATTCCTTGATTAGAGTTAGATCCCTTTTCAAAAGTAGAATTGGAATCCTTACCAAAAACAAAATTAACAGGAGTAATCTTAGATTTGGTTGCGTCTATGACATGTCTATAGGTCTTTGGACTGACTGTCTCATCAATGATAATTTTCTCTTTCAATTTCTTATCCTCGTCTGACTTATATCCTAGACACTCTTTCCAATTCTTAGAGGTATTAATCTCATGAAATTTCCTACCAGAGTCTGTCCAGGTTCTGATTTTCTCATTCGCAGATTCAAGTTCCTTTTCAAGAGAAGTACATTTAGATTTAATCTCTATATACATGTGTTTAACATTATCACATTCTTTTTGTACTTCTTGCATACGAGAAAATTTAGCTTCTAATATATCATTCCTTTTTCTAAGTGCAGACATCTCAGATAAGATCCTAGTATTCTCAGCAGTTTGACTTCTAAAGCTAATATGTAATGACTTTAGAAAACGTCTTAACTCAGAAGCATTATCAGTATCAAAATCAAAGATAGTATTTAGTACCTTATCATCAGGAGCAGAAATTACATCAGCGTTGGCCATTAGAGCATAGTTGACCACCTCAGTATCAGATTCTGAGGAAGAGTCCATCCAATCCTTGCTTGATATGATAAGTGCCTTTGTCTTCTTGCACTCAGAAGCAAAGTGACCCATACCATTGCACTTGTAGCATCTAACCTTTGACTTGTCAAATTTGCTACCCTTGCTGTCCTTTTTGATATACTTATCTTTGTTTGAGTTGAAAGCCTTTTTCTGAAAGTTGCCTTGTCTTCTATTCTTCCTGAACTTCATCCTTCTGAAGTTTCTGACAATCATAGCAACCATCTCTTCCATGTCTGAGTCAGAAGAATCATCATCAGTATTGGCATCAGGATTGCCATCAGTATCTGATGAAGAGTCATCAGGATTTGACTCAACTATTCTTGTTTTACTTCTAGAGACCTCCATAGCTTTTCCTTTTGATTTAGCCTCTGCTTTCAAAGCAATTGAATTTGCCTTGCTGCTTTTCTTGTTCTTTCTCTGTTGGACTTCAAGATCATGAGTTCTTAGCATCCCATAGACTTCATCAAGAGACACAGTGTTAAGATCATACTGATGTCTAATGATCGAGGTCTGAGTGTCCCATTCTTCAGGTAAAGCTCTTAGAAACTTGGTGTTTGAATCTTCAGTCTCATATTCCTTGTTAACTAAAGATAAACTGTTCAATAGTATCAGAAATCTATCATATAGATCAGTTAGGCTCTCATCAGGTCTTGCATCAAATTGTTCATATTCTTGAATCAAAAGAGCCCTTCTGTTTTTCTTGACAGATGCAGATCCCTGGCACTGAGTTTCCAAAGTATCCCAGATTTCTTTTGAAAACTTGCATGTAATCACTCTATTTGACATGACAGCATCAAGACTACTGTGCAAGATATTCTTTATCTTTGGTTCCCTGAGTACATGAGCTTTTTCTTCTGGAGTCCATTCACTTTTAGCCTTGACCACATAATATTCAGGTACTGTATCTGTTCGTTCTACAATCTTTGTAGGAATATATGGTCCATCACGAATCCTGTCCAAATAGTCAGGATCCATAGCCTCCAGGTACATCAGCATCTTTACCCTCCATGTTGGATATTCTGATTTCTTCAAGATGGGAATCTTCATGCTTTCATACTTGGTTGTCGACATCTTTAGATCGTTTCTGATTCAGAATTCAATCAGTTTGCTCTGATACCAATTGTTGCCCAGTAATAATCTATTGTAGAAGGGGGGTTGAATACAATAGTATAAGATAATCGACTTCTTAATGTATATATCACAAATATGAAAGAAAGATAACAGCTTTATTAAATCTGATATAAAACTGTTACAAACTCTCTCAAGAAATTTTGATGTTCTTGAGAGCTGCTAGCTTACAAAAACTCTCTCAAGAAATTCTATGTTCTTGAGAGCTGCTATCTTGATTCACACCGAACCAAAACTAAAACTGTGTTTATATACTACACAGCTTCTCTATCAATGATAAGTCCTAATCAATTACAAAGATTGAAACCTATCTATAATTGATAGCTACATTCTACAAACTAGGAACCGACAGAATAAACTTCCATGTTTAACTAGACTCCAAATATAACTCGAAGTAGGAATCCTGATCAGCTTCCAGTCCTGATGATCAATCCTGATCCCAGTCCTGATATGTATCTTGATCCTGACGACCATGTAATCCTGATGACGTCAGCAATCCTGATCAGTTGAGTCTAGCTCCTGACGATCATTGAATTCCGATCTAACAGGTTCTGGAAGTGGATGCAGCTACGGCAATAGCAGCTCAGCTAAAGGCTTTGTCTATGAAGGTTGATTCCTTGTCTAACTATGGAGTTCATCAGGTGGCTAGTGTGTGTGAGCTATGTGCAGGTGTACATGATACGAATCAGTGTGCTATATCTAGTGAATCAGCGCAGTTCGTGAGCAATTTCCAGAGATCACAACAGCCAGTGCCTAATGCCTATCATCCCAACAACAGGAACCATCCTAATTTCAGCTGGAGTAACAATCAGGGTGGTCAGAATCAACCACAGCAACCGTATCAGCAGTTTCAAGGTCAACAATTTGGAGCTAAGCCATTCAACTCTTCTGGTTTTCAGCAACAGTATGCTCCCAGACAACCGTATCAACCACCAGGGTTTCATCAACCATCTCATGGCAATGCTGGTCAGTCATCTAATGAAAAGTCTTAATTGGAAGAATTGAGGCTAATGTGCAAGAGCCAAGCTGTTTCTATCAAGACTCTGGAGAATCAAATCGGTCAGATTGCCAACGCCTTGCTGAATAGACCACAGGGAACTCTCCCTAGTGATACGGAAGCTAATCCTGGCAAAAGAGAGGTCAAAGAACAGGTTAAAGCAATTACCTTGCGATCTGGAAAAGTTACAGGGGACCAGAACTCAGAAAAAGAGCAAAACAAAGAAAATTCTGGATTCCCGACAGAAGGTGGGCGCGCCCGCGCCCGCGCCCTAGGGAGCGCGCCCGCGCATGAGGTTCTGTCAGAGAATGGTGAAAAAATGGAAAAAGCAAGTTTGGGGGGAAATGAAGCGGAAAAGCGCGACAATTCGACTGAGAAATCTGTTCTGAAGCAAAATACAGAGATCAAGGAGGTCTATCCTCCTCCGCCATTCCCTAAACGTCTTCAGAAGCAGAAGTTGGATAAGCAGTTCGCTAAGTTTCTGGAGGTTTTCAAGAAGTTGCATATCAATATACCTTTTGCGGAAGCTCTTGAACAAATGCCGAGCTACGCAAAGTTCATGAAGGGTATTCTATCTCGGAAGTTGAAACTCGAAGACTTGGAGACCGTGGCTTTAACTGAAGAGTGCAGTGCTATTCTACAACAGAAGTTACCTCCAAAACTCAAGGATCCAGGAAGTTTCACCATACCGTGCACTATCGGCAATCTATCTTTCAACAAGTGCTTGTGTGACTTGGGAGCTAGTATTAATCTGATGCCGTTGTCTGTCTTCATGCAACTTGGATTGCCAGAGCCTAAACCTACAAACATGTCCTTACAGCTGGCTGATCGGTCGATCACATATCCAAGGGGCATAGTGGAGGATGTTTTGGTTAGAGTAGATAAGCTTATCTTTCCTGCTGATTTTGTGATCCTGGACTTTGAGGAAGACAAGAAGATTCCTATTATCTTGGGAAGGTCGTTCTTAGCTACATGCCGTACTTTGATCGATGTGCAGAAATGGGAACTTACAATGAGGGTGCATGGCCAGAATGTCACCTTTAGTGTGTTCAATGCAATGAAGTTCCCTACAGAGGAAGAAGAATGTTTTTCAGTGGACTTGGTTGAGTCTGCGGTCTATACGGAGATTGAGAAATTGCTTAAGTCAGATACATTGGAAAAGGTACTGATAGGGGATTCTGAGACGGAAGACAAAGAAAGAGAAGAGCAACTTCAGTACTTGAATGCTTCTCCGTGGAAAAGGAAGATTGACATGCCATTTGATTCTCTTGGCATAGCTGAGTTGAAAAATGCTCAGGAGCGTCTCAAGCCGTCTATTGAAGAAGCTCCTACTCTTGAACTTAAACCACTACCGGAGCACTTGAGGTATGCTTTCTTAGGTGATGCATCTACTTTACCTGTGATTATTGCATCTAACTTGTCAGGTAGTGAAGAAGAAAAACTCTTGAGAATTCTGAGAGAGTTCAAGACATGGACCATAGCGGATATCAAGGGAATCAGTCCTTCGTATTGCATGCATAAGATCCCGCTTGAACCAGGAAGTAAACCAACAGTGGATCCTCAAAGAAGGCTTAATCCTATCATGAAAGAGGTAGTGAAGAAAGAAATTCTCAAGTGGCTGGATGCATGCATTATCTATCCTATTTCAGACAGCTCATGGGTGAGTCCAGTGCAATGTGTGCCTAAGAAAGGTGGCATGACATTAGTTGCTAACGAGAAGAATGAGCTCATCCCTACTCGAATAGTTACAGGGTGGAGAATTTGCATGGACTACCGAAAGCTGAATAAAGCCACCAGAAAAGATCACTTCCCTCTTCCGTTCATTGATCAGATGCTTGACAGGTTGGCTGGTCATGAGTTCTATTGCCTTCTGGATGGTTATTCAGGTTACAATCAGATTTGCATTGCTCCAGAGGATCAGGAGAAGACCACATTCACATGTCCGTTTGGTACTTTTGCGTTCCGTCGTGTTTCTTTCGGACTCTGTGGTGCACCAGCAACTTTTCAGAGGTGTATGATGGCCATTTTTTTAGATATGATTGGCATTAATGTGGAGGTGTTCATGGATGACTTCTCCGTATTTGGAACTTCTTATGATCATTGCCTACAGAATCTTGGCATGGTGCTGAAGAGGTGTGTTGAGACCAATTTGGTGCTCAATTGGGAAAAATGTCACTTCATGGTGCAAGAAGGAATCATTCTTGGGCATAAGGTTTCTAGTAAGGGGTTTGAAGTGGACAAGGCCAAAGTGGAGATAATTGAAAATCTTCCTCCACCAATTTCAGTTAAGGGAATTCGCAGTTTTCTTGGTCATGCGGGTTTCTATCGGCGATTCATTCAAGACTTTGCCAAAATCTCCAAACCTTTATGTAATTTGTTGGAGAAGGATGTTCCTTTCAAGTTTGATGAAGATTGCTTGACAGCTTTCGAGCTTTTGAAGAAGAAGTTGACTACTACCCCCATTATCACTGCACCTGATTGGGGTGAACCTTTTGAGTTGATGTGTGATGCTAGTGACTATGCAATAGGAGCTGTTCTTGGGCAAAGAAAGAACAAGGTGTTTCATGTGATTTACTATGCTAGCAAAACCCTCAACGATGCGCAGCTGAATTACACTACTACAGAGAAGGAACTCTTAGCCATTGTCTATAGTTTCGAGAAATTCAGGTCATATTTGCTTGGAACTAAGGAGTTTGATTTGGAGATCAAAGATAGGAAAGGTACAAAAAACCAGGTAGCTGACCATTTATCTCGGTTGGAGGACCACGACAAGAATGCAGGTGATAAGACTCTTATCAATGAATTTTTTCCTGATGAGCAACTTTTTGGGGTGCAAGATGAAGAACCATGGTTTGCCGACATTGTGAACTATCTTGTGAGTAATGTCATCCCTGCTGAATTCTCTTATGCTCAAAGGAAGAAGTTTCTACATGATGTGAAGTGGTACCGTTGGGACGAGCCTTTCTTATTCAGACAGGGAGCTGATCAAGTGATAAGGAGATGCATTCCTTATAGTGAAACTGAGGGTGTTTTGCGAGATTACCATTCCACCACCTATGGAGGTCATTATGGTGGAGAGAAGACAACTACTCGTGTTCTTCAGGCAGGTTTCTATTGGCCAACTCTATTTAAAGACGCTCATCAGTTTGTGTTGAGATGTGATCGATGCCAAAGGGTTGGTAATATCTCTAGGAGAAACGAGATGCCTCTTAATATGCTGCTTGTAGTGGAGATTTTCGACGTGTGGGGAATCGATTTCATGGGACCGTTTGTTTCGTCCTGCAATAATCAGTACATACTATTAGCTGTGGATTACGTGTCTAAATGGGTCGAGGTAAAGGCTTTACCGACCAATGACGCTAAAGTGGTGCTGAGTTTTCTTCATAAGCAAATCTTCACGTGTTTTGGAACTCCAAGGGTAATCATCAGTGATGAGGGTACGCATTTTTGCAACCTTAAGTTTACAGCCTTGATGACTAGATATAATATCAATCATCGTGTTGCTACTACCTATCATCCTCAGACAAATGGCCAAGCTGAAGTTTCTAACAGGGAGATCAAGCGTATTCTTGAAAAAGTTGTAAATCCTTCAAGGAAGGATTGGTCGTTGAAGCTTGATGAAGCTGTTTGGGCTTATAGAAGAGCTTACAAGACTCCTTTGGGTACGTCACCGTTTCAGCTGGTGTATGGTAAGGCTTGTCATTTGCCTGCCGAGCTAGAGCACAAGGCGTATTGGGCGTTGAAGAAGTTGAACTTTGATTTGTCAGCTGCTGGTGAGAAAAGAATGCTTCAAATTAATGAGTTGGATGAGTTTCGGCTACAAGTGTATGAAAATCACAAGTTATACAAGGAGAAGGTTAAGAGATGGCATGATAAGAAGTTGGTGCACAAGTCCTTTGTTCCTGGCCAACTTGTTTTGCTTTTCAACTCTCGTCTCAAGCTTTTTCCAGGAAAACTTAAGTCAAGGTGGTCGGGGCCGTTCACGGTCAAAACAGTGTTTCCACATGGTGCAGTGGAAGTTTTCGACAAGTCACCGGATGAAGCATTCAAGGTCAATGGTCAGAGATTGAAACCGTATTTTGGTGAACAGGTGAATCGCGAGGCGGAAACCGCGGTTCTTGTTTCAGCTGTTTAAGGAGTCAGGAATCACGTCAAGCTATTGACGTAAAACGAGCGCTTCGTGGGAGGCAACCCATGCTATGTTGTAAGTGTTTTTTTATTTGTTTGTTTTAAAAAAAAAATCAAAAAATCAAAAAATCAGAAATTCTGGCAAGGGCCACGCGCGCCCGAGCCCTTACACGCGCGCCCGCGCCCAATCCCTGTCCAGGAAAAAAATAAAACGGGAAAAAAAGAAAAAAACTCCCCCAATTCAGTTTTTATTTAGCTTTTCCCTATTTAAAACACTTTCCTACCCTTCCCCAATCTTCTATATCAATACCCTAGCCCTAAATTCCTTTTTCTCATTCTCTCTCTCACATCTATACATACACATATCTTTATACATCTCTTCATCAATTTCAATGGCTCCACCAAAGAGGGGTAGATTTGCGGGTAGTAGTAGTACTCGTCGTTCTTCTTCTGAGGAGGAGTCGAGTGTTGGTATTGGGGGAGAGAAATTCACATCACCAGAGGCTCAGGCTGAATTTGCTCGTTTGTTGTCGAAGACTGTGGCTAAAGAGCGGGGATTTTTACCCCAACCTACTGATGGGCACTTGTTTACCATGATTACGAAGAGGGGTTGGGAATCCTTTTGTGAAGCACCGGAGCCGGTCCCGTTGTCTATTGTGCGGGAGTTCTATGTTAATGCTAAAGCCGACAAGAACGGTTATAGTATGGTTCGGGGATTTACTGTTGATTATACGGCTAGGGCAATTCATCGGGTTTTGAATTTGCCTAGGAGGAAGAGGGGTGAGGAAGACTGGGCTTTGAAGACTCGGGAAGATCTTGATCTCGAGTACATTCTTGGGGAGATGACTGTTCCAGGCACGACTTGGAAGTATAGAGCTAGTACCACCGAGCTGATTACTTTTCCGGCTTCTGCCATGAACAGGTATGCGAGGGCTTGGAATTTGTTTGTTTGTGCTAATATTGTGCCTTCTTCGCATCAGCATGAGGTTACGGTGGAAAGGGCTATTGTTCTTTTTGGTATTCTGAATGAAGAGTACATTGATCTTGGAGAGCTCCTTCATAGGAGTATTGTGAAGTTTTTGAAGGGTGGTCCAACGGGGGCGATTCCTCATGCCTCCATTGTTACTAAGTTGTGTGCTGCAGTTGGTGTTCGTTGGTCTGAGGAGGAGCAGGTTCAGTTACCGAGTGCTCCTATTGATCATTCGACGATTGATAGAATTGAGGATTGGGATGGTGGTGCCCCGGATTACTATGGTTTGGGTTATACTCATCTTGAGGATGCTGAGGAAGCAGAGGCTCCACCTCGTGAGCCTGCAGCTAGGAGGGTACGTGCATCTCGGATTCAGCGAGAGGTTGATAGGTCTGGTTTATGGGATGTGCAGTATAGGCGTTTGACGCGGCGCATTGATGCGATTCATGACAGTGAGAGCCGCTTTGCTCAGGATTTGACTCAGGCTTTGAGTGCTGCATTCAGAGCCACTGGAGTTGATATCGCTTGGCCTACCTTTGGAGCTGATTCTGTTTATCCACCTCCTGATACACCACCTGAGGAGGGTGGTACTGCTGATGATTAGGTATTCTCTGCATCTTTCCTTTTTATTACCTTCAATGAGGACATTGAATATTGTAAGTTTGGGGGTGGTAATTAGGGAATGTTAGTGTGTGTTCATATAGGATTCATATTGCATTTGTAGTTAGTTCATTCATATCTTAGCATGTTTATGTCATATAGAGCATTCTGTTTGCATTAGTGTTTATATCTATCATGTGAGTCCATTTAGTTGCATTTGCATAGCATATTTCATGATCCCTTAGGACTTGGCTATTTCTTGGTTAGTGATTCGATGTTGATGGGAGTGTGATAGTGATGAATAGAGGGTTGATTAAGTTCCTATGAATTGACTTGCAGGCCAGAAACAAAATAATTTCACAAGTCTCATTGGTTGCTTTTAGATTTGATCAGATCATGTTTGTTTGGATATTAGAATTTAATCGCTTGCTTATATTTAGAATGTCTTCTATTCTCTTGAAATTCAAAGAAGCACTTAAGTCTAAGTTTGGGGGAAAACAAGGATTTCTTGCTAGTTGTCAATAAAGGCTAGGTGTCAAATGGCTAGTAGCCGGCTCATTGAAAAGATGAGTAGTCTAGGGTGGGATGAGAAAAAACAAAAGTGCACTCATTCCGAAATTGTGTCAGAAAAAAAGAATTGAAAAAAAAAAAAAGAGTTGTGATTATGCAGAATTGATCAGGTTGAGCTCTTTAATACTCGAGAAATTAAGTTCTAGGGGACTTTGTGCCTAGTGACCTAAGATTTTTCCGGTCTGGGATCCGCTAACCTAAATCTCGCTACATGGGTATTATTGTATAAGCCTTTTGGGGTCTCATCCATTGCACGGTCAAATAAGCATGTTTGTTGTGTATAGTATTGTGTGTCGTAATAAAGCATGAATTCATGTCTAGCTCAAGCGGATTTTGAGGTGTCTTTAATTGGTTTCTCGTGTCTAGAGTTCATTCTGTTTATAAGCTTGTGGTTGTTTTGGTGAAGAATAGGATATGGTCTTGATTTAGTCTGAGAGTATATTGATGAGCATTGCACACACGCACGTTTCTGTGTTTGTTGGTTAGTATAATGGGATTTGGTCAAACTCTGTTTGAAAGATTGCATTCCTTGAGATATTGGCTTGTTGATTGGTTAAGGTTAGTTTGAGGGGATCGTTTGCATTTTCATATTAATTGCATTCATTATAGTTAGTAGAGTCTGTTTATGCTTGAGGACAATCATCGGTTTAAGTTTGGGGGTGTGATAAGTGGATTTCATATCCACTAGGATCGTCCTAAATTGGCTTAAATTGGTTGTTTTGTTCTCAAGTTTGTGGTATTTGTGATATGTTTGGTGTTAGTATTTGCAGAGTTGAGTTGTCAGCAGAGATGTGGAGTTCTTGTGGAATGCAGTGGTGTTTTGAGCATTTTCTGTGAAGGCCAAGTGGTTGCGGAGCGAGAGAGCGCAAGGAAAAGTCGAAGAAAAGCAAGTTGAAGTTTTCTGGCAGAAACCAAGCGCCCCCGCGCCCTTATAGGCGCGCCCGCGCCCTAAGCTGAAGAAGGAAATTTCAAGTCAGAAAAGGAAAGTTGCCAGAAGACCAGTCAGCCCTGCAGCCTATATAAACTATTGGTGGACGATTTCTGAGATATACATTGAGTTACATACATACATATTCATCCACCGGTGAGGAGAACAAGAAGACGGCTGATTACGAAGATCTACTTTTCATATTATCTTTGTATTCTTCTAATTAGGCGATACTTTGGATTCTCGTTGGTTTTCGTTTGTTCTTTCTTAAACCCTAGCACTTTTATTCAGTATTCTAGACTTATTATTATCATGTTTTCATCAGAACCCACGATGATGAAAGGTTCGATTATGAACTAATCGTCGTCGTGGGATTCTAACTGATTTATTTATGTATTTTAGTAGTTAATTGTTTTAAAGATTTGTGTGTGATGGCTAATTGATAACCTAGTTTGGTTGTGTTTATTCTTCTTGGATGCGTAGCTAACATCTAAGTTGTTTGTTAATCTCTATTGATTGCGAAAGTGGATATAGAGGTTTAGAACTTGTCATGCTAGCATAGGTTTATGTATGTTTGTCATGCATGATTCGTAGGTGATTTTAACCATCTTACCTGCCCTATGTAATCTGAATGGATAACTTGCTCGTTAAACCGTTATGTTTTCAAATCTTATAGACATATAGGGTCTAAGCATAATTGGTGTCTGCTTAACTTCTATCTCTTTTGTGGATGTTTGAGT
Source organism: Heracleum sosnowskyi (assembly GCA_030848705.1). Taxonomy (NCBI): domain Eukaryota; kingdom Viridiplantae; phylum Streptophyta; class Magnoliopsida; order Apiales; family Apiaceae; genus Heracleum; species Heracleum sosnowskyi. The sequence goes on from CM061237.1 coordinate 22,178,294, forward strand.
GGTTTGGTATACGTATACTGAAAGGTAGCGTGTACTGATTTCGTGTTATCCGATTAGTTATCACAACTGTCACATGCATTGATTAAAGACAAAAGACTCTAGATGAAGTATTTAATGAAGTTAGGATCCCATGTTTTATTCTCATAAGTAATTCAACAGCAATCTTTAGTTTAATATAGTCTTGGTAATTTGTTAAGTTAATTAGTTAATCAAAACACAACTTTGATACTTGTCTTAGCATTGAACGATAGCCATACATTGTTGCATAAGTGCATAACTATAGTAACCAAAGCAGTCTCTGTGGGAACGAACTCTACTTATTCTTATATTACTTGTGATCGCGTATACTTGTGTGATATTGTGTGAACAGACCTCGATCTTCGAATGCCATTGCCGGTTGCAAATACTAGGTCGGTGGGAGATATGATAATTGTTAAGGTGGATGCTCATTACCCGGAAAGGGAGTTGAAAATTGGATCGCAATTGAACCCGGAGTTAGCCGGACAACTCATCTCTTTTTTAAAAGCTAACTTGGATGTTTTTGCTTGGAGTCATGCGGATATGGTAGGGATTTACCCAAAGGTGATGTGTCATCGTTTGAATATTGATCCTACGAAAAAGGGGACCCGACAGAAAAGGAGACCGGTGAGCGGGGAACGTGTCGTGGCTTTGTAGGAAGAAGTGGATAGATTGTTAGAAGTTGGATTAATAAAGGAATCTTTCTATCCTACATGGTTGGCTAATCCTGTGCTGGTAAAGAAGCCAAATGGGAAGTGGAGGACGTGTGTGGACTTTACTGATTTGAACAAGGCATGTCCAAAGGATAGCTTTTCGTTGCCAAGGATTGATCAGCTGGTGGATGCGACAGCGGGACATGCACTGTTGAGTTTCATGGATGCCTACTCAGGATATAATCAAATTCCTATGTATGGGCCGGATCAAGAACATACCTCTTTTATCAGTGATAGGGGACTTTATTGCTACATTGGAATGCCTTTTGGCCTTGTCAATGCTGGAGCAACTTACCAGAGGTTGGTGAACATGATGTTCAAGAATCAAATTGGGAAAACCATGGAGGTATATATGGATGACATGTTGGTAAAGTCTAAGGAAGCGGTGGATCATATCAAGCACTTGGAGGAGATGTTCGGCATATTGCGAAGGTATCAGATGAGGTTGAACCCTCATAAGTGTGTATTTGGTGTTGAGTCAGGAAAGTTTTTGGGTTTTATAGTCAATCATCGGGGTATAGAGGCGAATCCAGCAAAAATCAGGGCACTCTTAGACATGAAGTCTCCAACATGTGTAAAGCAAGTACAAAGTTTAACTGGCAGGATTGCAGCTTTAAATAAGTTTGTCTCAAGGTCATCAGATAAATGTCAAGAGTTTTTTAAAGCCATAAAAAAGGTTGGGAAGGATTTTTTATGGACATCGGAATGTGAGCAGGCATTTCAGAAGATAAAGGAACATCTGGGGTCACCTCCTATGCTCGCGAAGCCGAGTGAAGGAGAGGTGTTAATTATGTACCTAGCAGTTTTAGGGTACTCTATTAGTGCGGTGTTGATTAAGGAAGAAGGAGTGGATCAGTCTCCCATATATTATGTGAGTAAGAGGTTACATGATGCTGAGACCCGTTATACGAACATGGAAAAATTGGTTTATGCTCTTATTTTGGCTTATCGTAAGTTACGTTCGTATTTTCAGGCTCATAGGGTGGAAATTAGGACATCTTTTCCACTTCGACAAATTATGCATAAGTCGGAGGTGACAGGTCAAATGATGAAGTGGGTTGTAGAGCTGGGGCAGTTTGACTTGGATTATAAGCCAAGGACGTCTATCAAGGGTCAAGCGTTGGCAGATTTCATACTTGAGTTTTCTCCTGAGTTAGAAGAAGATGCAATGGCTATGGTTCCTCTTCAACCTCTACCTCAGTCAGACATAGCAGAACCTGAGAAGACTGAACCATGGTGGATTTTGAGTGTGGATGGAGTGGTCAACAATGAAGGTGCTGGAGCCGGGATAGTCTTAATAAGTCCTGAAGGACATATGCTTATGAGTGCTATCAATTTTGCATTCCAAGCAACAAACAATGATGTTGAATATGAGGAGTTGCTCGGGGGCTGAGGCTTGCCTTGGAGATGAAGGTTGAACATTTGTTGGTACGAAGTGATTCTATGATTGTAGTATATCAGGTGAATGGGGGTTTCCAAGCCCGTGGTCCGAGGACGGAGCTGTACATGAGAAGTGTTTTGCATCTTATGTCTAAGTTCACTGAAGTGAAGTTAGTGAAGATCCCGCGGGGGGAGAATGAGCAGGCTGATGCATTGGCAAAATGGGGATCACAAAAGGATGTGAGTGTGTTGGGTGTCATTCCTTTGGAGGTGTTGCAAGAGCCTAGTGTTAGGGAAGTTGATGTGATGCAGATGGAGGAGGATGAGCAGGTGACATGGATGACACCAATATGGAGGTATATTAAAGAAGGGTGGTTGCCAGAAAACATAATTGAGGCAAGGAATCTCAAGTATAAAGCAGCAAGGTATGTGGAGTATGACGGGATGTTATACAAAAGGGGTTTTAATCAACCATTGCTAAAATGCATAGATGGTGAAGAATGCAATTATATACTCAGGGAAGTTCATGAAGGAATTTGTGGTAATCATTCAGGGGGTGGATCCTTGGCATTGAAGATTTTGAAGCAAGAATATTATTGGCCTACTATGAAGGAGGATGCTTACAAATTCTCTCGGGCATGTGATAGGTGTCAAAAATTTGCAAACTATACTCATAGTCCTGCCGCATCCCTGACACCTTTAATGAGTCCATGGCCATTTGCTATGTGGGGAATTGATTTGATTGGAGAACTCCCGACAGCTAAGTGAGGGGTGAAATATGCAGTGGTGGCCGTGGATTATTTTACCAAGTGGGCGGAAGCTGCCCCATCGGCCACCATAACAGCAAAGAAACTAAGGGATTTTGTTTTTAACTCTATTGTGTGCAGGTTTGGAGTTCCTTACAAGTTGATCTCTGATAATGGGAAACAATTTGATAGCAAGGAATTGAGGGGTCTCTGCGAGGAATTACATATCAAGAAAGATTTCGCAGCTGTATATCATCCACAAAGCAATGGGCAGACAGAGGCGGTGAATAAGATTATAAAGCACACTTTGAAGACAAAGTTGGATTATAGCAAGGGGAGCTGGCCAGAAGAGTTGCCTAGGGTACTTTGGTCTTAGAATACAACTCCACGAACCACGACGGGGGAATCTCCTTTCATGCTCGCCTATGGTTCGGAGGCTATGGTGCCGGTGGAAATAGGTGCAGGATCATTCAGGAGGGATAATTTTGATGAAGAAACAAATCAGGTTAATCAAAGGTTGTATCTCCACTTGCTGGAAGAGGAAAGGGAAAATTCACAAGTCAAGCTTGCAGTTTACCAACAGAGGGTAGAAAGGTTCTACAATGGCAAGGTAAAGGCTCTTCATTTAAAGTTGGTGATTTGGTTCTCAGAAAAGTAATGCCAAACACCAAGGTTGCAGCTCATGGGGTGTTTGGAGCAAATTGGGAAGGTCCTTACAAGGTCAGAGTTATTCTATGGGGAGAAGCCTATTATCTTTCAGACTTAGATGACAAACCAATCCCGAAGGCTTGGAATGTCATTCATTTGAAGAAGTACTATCAATAAGAGAGCTTTTAAGCCTCATGCAGTTCTTGAAACTAGCAACAAATAAATTTGCTCCTAGTCTCGGGGGGTAGTAGTCACACGCCTCTTTGAGCTAGTGATTGCATTGTTTTTATTCTTTTTTGTTTTGGCTATAAGCCTTTATACCGGCAATGCGGATGACAATTTATTTCCAGTACTCATCGTGCTATAAGCCGTGAGGGCGTTATTTTTGTTTAAGTTATAAAATTTTCAGAGTTTTTTCTGAAATTATTTATTTTTTTATGATTGTTATATTAAATTTGATTGCTGTGAACAACAAGTAAAATTTTGAAGAGAGGAATTGTCGCGCCTGGTTATTGGGTGCGTCAGTCTTTGCCCCTTTTCAAGGAAATGTTGTCGCATCTTGATAATTGGCGCGCCAATCTCTCTACCTTTGCTAAGATGCATGTGACAAGTGCTAATGAAGAAAAATATTGTTACCCATCAAAGGTATAAAGAAAAGTTAGAAGTACAACTTTGCAGAGTCACAAGACTTGCAGATAAAGAGTTTGAAATGTTAAGGTAAAATAAAAAAATCAAGTTACAATGTCTTCAGGTGTAACACCCCAGTCCCACATCGAGGAGATTCGGGATTTCTATTCAGTTTATAAGGCAAAGTACTACTACTAATTAGCACCAACAAAATCATGATATTTTGGGGGCCTGTGGTGGGCTAGTCGCTACCCAAGTTGGCTGCGTTTGGGCCAGTAGGCTTCGGTTTATTCGGACTCAGAATCGGGACTTGACCCGATTTTCGAAAAATGCTCGGGATTTGACCCGGGCTGTCACATATGGTATCAGAGCCGACTCTCGAAAGCTTGATGCGTCAAGTTGCCGGAGGTGGGGACACGAAGGCTGGTGGTATTATCCCACAATGGACAGAGGTCCAGAGGTGGGGACACGAAGCCAGTCGGTATTATCCCACAATGGCTAGGGAGGAACGATCTTGGAACCTATGGGGTATCTGATCAGGCTTGACGTGGACGTCAAGAGTTTAAGTGGGGGAGTTTGTAACACCCCAGTCCCACATCGAGGAGATTCGGGATTTCTGTCCAGTTTATAAGGCAAAGTACTACTACTAATTAGCACCAACAAAATCATGATATTTTGGGGGCCTGTGGTGGGCTAGTCGCTACCCAAGTTGGCTGCGTTTGGGCTAGTATGCTTTGACTTATTCGGACTCAGAATCGGGACTTGACCCGATTTTCGAAAAATGCTCGGGATTTGACCCGGGCTGTCACATACCCGGGTCAAATCCCGAGTCTTTTTCGAAAATCGGGTCAAATCCTGATTCCGAGTCCGAATAAACTGAAGCCTACTGGCCCAAACGCAGCCAACTTGGGTAACGACTAGCCCACCACAGGCCCCCAAAAGATCATGATTTGTTGGTGCTAATTAGTAGTAGTACTTTGCCTTATAAACTGAACAGAAATCCTGAATCTCCTCGATGTGGGACTGGGGTGTTACAAACTCCCCCACTTAAACTCTTGACGTCCACGTCAAGCCTGATCAGATACCCCATAGGTTCCAAGATCGTTCCTCCCTAGCCATTGTGGGATAATACCGACTGGCTTCGTGTCCCCACCTCTGGACCTCTGTCCATTGTGGGATAATACCACCAGCCTTCGTGTCCCCACCTTCGGCAACTTGCCTCGACAAGCTTTCGAGAGTCGGCTCTGATACCATAGGTGACAACCCGGGTCAAATCCCGAGTCTTTTTCGAAAATCGGGTCAAATCCCGATTCCGAGTCCGAATAAACTGAAGCCTACTGGCCCAAACGCAGCCAACTTGGGTAACGACTAGCCCACCACAGGCCCCCAAAAGATCATGATTTGTTGGTGCTAATTAGTAGTAGTACTTTGCCTTGTAAACTGAACAGAAATCCCGAATCTCCTCGATGTGGGACTGGGGTGTTACATCGGGGTTGTTAGACTTTGGCGCGTCTGCACTTGTGGTGGTGTTTTCCACATCGCCTTCAGGAACACTCTTCTTAGGATTGACATCTTCATCAGGTTGGTGCGCCACATTGTCTGTGGACAGAACCTCTTCAAGAGCTATTCTTTTTTCAGCAATGGCTTGGGTTTCTTTTTGTGAAAGGTCAGCTGTGAAATCAGCCATTCCCGCGCCAAACTTGGGGCGCCAATCATAGTTAGGCTCGCCGGCAAGAAAGGTGATGCAGTAGGCTTTAATCCCTTCATCAAAAGATTCTTTAGCTAGTTTATCCTTTTCAGTTGCCCAGCCATAATCTTTTTCCTCCTCAAGCTCTTTTAATTTTAGTTGAAGATCAGTAGTCTTTTCCTTGAGAGTTTGTATAAAGGTTCTTTTTCCTTCACCAATTCTGTTTGGCGCGCCAATTTGGTTTCAAGAGTGGAGATTGATGAAATGACAGCTTTCTTCTCTGTTTCAGATTTATTCAACTTGGAATTGAGGGATTTCACGTCTATTTTAAGCTTTCCAACTTCAGCTTCCAGTTCTTTCATGCGTTTGAGGTTTTCCTCCTTGTTCTTCTCACATTCGGAGTTGAACATGAATAGGTCAAGTGAGGCACGAGTGGCAATCTTTTGCTTGTCACTGTCTGATCTAGCCATCCACCTTTTGTATTCAACTTCAGAAATGAGAGAATCCCCAAGATGACCAAAGGCATTGAACACTCGTAAAGAGGAGCAATTTGGTGCGACAACACCGGTAGACGTGCCAACTTCATCGTTTTGATTATCTACCCCACTTTTTCCAACTTTGCCAATGTTTTGTTTCTTGTTGGGAGGAGGTTGGGCATCCTGGGGTGGCTCTTGGGTCTTGTTTTTTCTAGCTGCATGCTTCTTGGTTGAAACAAGAATGGTGACTGTGGATGTTCTCTGTTGAGCAGAAGAGCCTCTTGGCGCGCCAAAAAGATCGGGAACCCCAGTCATATCTATAAAAAGAAAGGTCAATATAATATAAAAAGTAAATATATATAATAATGCAAATGACAATTCAGGGAGTAAAATCAACATTGCTAAGCCATGTAAGGGATATGTACGTAGTAGTCAGTTTGGGGCACAAAAATGAATATTGGGGAAATTAAAGGGCTTTGGCGCGCTAGGTTTCTTAGTTTTTACCTTCATCTTCACTATCCGAGACAACCTGCTTCCCTTTGTGTTTTTTAGCTTTGCCTTGTTGGGGGGAGTCAGAGAGACCGGCGAGGGCAGGAAGGAACCCATACTTCTTCAAGTTGTCAAAAGTCACTAGGGCATTAAATTTTTTGCCTGATTCTAGCAGTGATAGGATTCTAGAACATTGTGTTGAAAGGGGAGCCACTAGTGAAGGTTTTGGTTGCTTTACTGAAAAAGAAATTTTAAGTTATGGTAAGTGTACTACAAAGAACTAAAAGAAATGATGAAGGTTTGGAGCGCCAACATTAATTGGCGCGCCAATGAAAGATACTCACCACCGGTTTTAAATTCAATTGGTTGTCTGATTGTATTATAAAGGTAGAAAAATCTCTCTTTCCAATCTTTGATATTGCTGACTTTGCCGTCGTTGATGCCTTTTCCCATATGATCTCTCCAAGGTACTAAGAAGTAGTAACCCGGAATGTTGGATTGGAGGCTAAAAAACCAACTCAGTTCTAACATGGTTGGGTCAGGATACTCAAGTTCTTTATACATTATGAAAAGTCTCAGGGCCATCCTATAACTATTTGGAGATAATTGAATATGAGCTATCTGATACCAATCGACAATTTGACGTAGCCAAGGGTGGAGTGGCGCGCCAACCCCGAGTGGAATGTGCCTATCTGTGACCACAGCTCTTGGAACTCTGATATTGTCTATATCAAATCTATGAGGACGCATATCAGAGTGAGGCTTGGCATAGCTACCATCTTGAGAGTAAAATTGCATGACCTTTTTTATGTCTTTCTCAGGAATGGTGGAAGACATGTTCACACAGGCAAATGTTCCAGAATCTTTCCTAACATGGTCCATTTCTTTCTTTGATAAAGGGCCATATTGAGTCCAATCAATATCTATATCTTGTGGCTTTAATGGAAACGGGAGATTTTCCTCAGGAGAAGATTCGGGGGAAGTAAATTCATCTTCCTCCTGAGTACCTTCGACTGTTGGCGCGCCAAGGTTAGTACTTTCAGTTTTCTCGGAGTCCTCTATCAAATCCTCAACAATAGAAGGGTTAACATGTAACTCCTCAAGCAATTCATCCTCATAGTCACTCTCCTCTGCAGTAATTTTCTTTCTTTTTCTTTTACTTTGGCGCGCCAATGGGGGGTTAGTAGAAGGAGGCTCAGCCCAAGTTTCAAATTCAGAGTCATAGTCCATTGGGCGAGGAATAGGTGATGGATTAGTGATGTTATCAGTAGAAGATTCAGAAGAATGACTTGAGCTAGACGATGGGGACATGGTGAAAAAGGATGGGTCAGTTTTATATAATGCCAATAGGCGCGCCAAATCGGAGGGTTTGGTGCAAGAATATTGATAGGAGGGGTAATGAAATGGTGTTGAGGGAAGACCAACCCTCCTGTTGAAGTCTTTGAACGGATGAAAGGGAGATGATGCGGGTGCGTCCCCCCTTTTAGCCAGCTGCAAGCCAAGAAGAAAAGAAGGTAAGCGGGGGAACACATCTTGCCGCGCCAACAATGGTTGCCTAAATGCTAGGGGAGAGTCGACCTACTGTTTATGAGTACATCAAACTTCTATAGGATCGCCGCGCCAACGTTTAATGGCGCGCCAATAGACCTATTGCCAGTTATCGGCTAAAAACATGTTTCGAAAAGGACATGGCATAAAAATGGATCAAACATATATACATACAATGATATACGAATAAACATATGAAGAACACGAAAAGTGTAAAACTTAAAATACTTGGATCTAACAGAATACATGGTGAAAATCTACAAAAATGGATTCAAAATGTACCTTGAGTGATAGAGATTAATGGGTAGTGATCAATTTGATGAATGACAGAGATTTGAGGCTGTTTTAAATGAAAAAGACGATTGGGTTTCTTGAGAGTATTCCTGAAGAAAGAGAAATTGGAGATGGAACGAAAATGGGGGAAATGCGGGGTTTAAATATTCCTGGAGCGTATCGTATAAAAATACGGTCGTTCGTATACGTATCTAAAACTGGAAGGGTTGTTGGCGCGCCAATATTCTACAGGCGCGTCAAAAGGCTTGGGAGTGAGAATGTTAATAAGATGATCTAATAAATTTTTAGTTATAGTTTCTTTGTATTTTTAAATACAATAGAAACTTGGGGGGTAGTTGTTATATCCAAAATTTACACAAGGAAAAGGGTTGACTATCTGGAGATGGTCAACGGCTGGAGTAACTTGATGACATGGTATAATACTATGAACTTGTGATAGGAGGTGAACGTTGGAGTGCCAACCAGGCCCAGGACCAAGTTGGAGCGCCAACTAGGCCCAGGACCAAGTTGGAGGGTCAACTTGGTCTAGGGCAAGGGTTTGAGCGCCCACTTTGTGCAAGAGAAGATGTGGCGTGCTAGAGAGCCACAGAAGATTAAGTTGGAGCGCCAAATTGGAGGTGACACGAAGGTTGAACAAGATATAATCTAGTGAATAACATGTTTTGAGGATTTGTAGAAGAATCATAAAGTGAAGGCCTGATTCTGCATTCTAATGAGTTGTCCTCATTAGGGAGTTTAGGTATGAATAAACTTGTCTATGCACTTATAAGATCTATTCCTGTATTCTGGCAAGTTGCACTTGTTGGGGGAATAAGATGTACCTAGTGCGACAATAACTTTGGAGAACTTGCCATGTAGTCTGGTGGGTTATCCTCATCGGGGGGTAAGGACCAGCGTGTACATTTGGAGTAAGCCATGACTTATCCCTGCAACTAAAGGACTGATGTGGTAGTTGGTAGCGGTTGATGTTATCCTCGGTATTTGGGGATAATGTTGTATCTGTGAAGGCACAGTCATAGTTGAGCCTTGGGGTCATTGGGCTAGGCTTCATCGTATGGGCTCTTGTAAAGCATAATGTAACATAAGATGTAAAAGAGATAACTACAACTCAACAAAGGACAAGACAAACAATAATATTAACAGAAGCACAGGAATCCAGAATCAAAGAAGAAAAGGTAAACTCAAAAAATCAAAATACGTTATGTATTCTTGAAGTCCGTAAACAAGTCACGGAAAGAAGTTCATGAAAATGTTCAAGCCTCAGTGACAGCAAAAGAAACAAGACTTTCAAGATGACAGAAGTATGTGAATGATTTAGGGTTAAGTACCACGGGATTCCAGTGATTTAAATGAAGCAACCAGAACGACAAGGGACGTATCAGCAGCATTGAATTGAAGACATAAAAGAAGAATTGATCAAGTGTTATTCATCTGTGAACCAAACCAGTTGCACTAGGTGACGGCACTGAAAAGATCAAGTTGTTTTATCGTCTCAGAAGAAAGTGATACAGTCTATTACTTAAACACCCAGGAGCTCAGTGGAATAATTAATTGATAAAAGACAAGAAACAATATTTCGATAGTTTTTCAATTAAGAAAACTATCGAATGGTATAATAATGATTCATTGAAAACCATGTTTACTTTAATTTGGTATTCGATAGTTTTGATTAAAAAACTATCGAATGGTAAATTAAAGTATTTCATTCGATGGTTTTTAATTAAGGAGCAGGTGAAAAGTATTCTTGTTTTACAGGTTGAAGTTGAAGATGGACGGCCAGGATTGTTTCTACATTCCTAGTTCGATAGTTTTCAATTGAAGACTACAATTAATACAGAGAGAAGAGAGTGTCTTCTTCAGTCGAAGTTATTTTCACAGAAGCAATAACTGAGAGAGAGTTTGAGCCAGAGAGAAAATACCAGAGAAATTAACTCTGCTTGAATTCTATCAAAGTTTTGATTGTGTATAACTTAGAACTCATTGAAGCTAATCTACGGATTAGAAATTGTAGCACCCTTCGAGGTTTATATTTATAAAAAGATATATTCCCCGAAACTTGATTTGGTTTGGTGTCTTTGATTTCGTTATAGAACTGAATGATTAATCCGCGAATGAAATTGAATTATTTGTGAGTATCGTATTCAACCCCCCCCTTCTACGATACTTTGGACCTAACAATTGGTATCAAAGCTACTTGATTGATATACAAATCAGATCCGGTGAATGAGACCAAAATCAAACGTAGCGTGAAAATTCGAAGCAAATTTTTTAACTTTAAATTTTTTTCATTTTATTGGAATTTCTTGAATTTTAAACAATTTGAAATTTTCAGAAACCATGAGTGCTCCAAAGACAACCGCTGGTATTAAAGTTCCCCCGTTTACTAGAGATGATTTCAGTTTGTGGAAGATGAAGATGCTGTTATTTATCAAGGCATCTAATCCGTTGTATATTGGCATATTAGAGAACGGACCATTTGTACCAATGAAACCAGTTAGTGAATCTACAGCTCCTGATGGTAGCAGGATTCCTCAAGGCACCCAACCTAAGGATATTACTGAATATACAGATTCTGACAAAGAACTGATTCGATTGGACACCGGTTTAATGTTGATATTGGCGGACTCCGCAGACAAGGAAATGAGCTATCAGTTGATGAACTGTACAAGCGGGAAACATATGTGGGATACCATTAACTTGATAATGGAAGGAACTGAAGACGTGCAGGAAAACAGATTGGACATTCTGACTTCTCAATACGAAGCGTTTAGGTCACTGCCAGGAGAAAGTATAACTCAGGTCTTTGAGAAATATACTAAGCTTCTCAATGAATTGGCAATGAAAGGAAAGACCTATCCACTGAGAGAATCAAACAGGAAGTTCATGATGACGCTGCCCCATCATGTAGAACACAAGTCATCATCCATTAGGGAAAGAATTGACTTCACAAAGATGTCATTAGAGATGATCTAAGGCAAGTTGAAGACCTATGAGATGGAACAGGAACAAAGGGTGATAATCTACGGATCAGGGACAGTGGAGAACAAGCACAATGCACTTGTGAGATCAGCAGCACTTGTAGTGGATGAACCAATAACTTCTGAGATTCAGGTTCAAACCCCTAGAGCTGGAAAGGAGGTGATAATAGAAGCAGAAATGGATTCTGTGAATCTGGGTGTTGATGAAAGTGATTACTACACCCTAGAAGAGCTTGAGCAAATGGAAGACAAAACCATGGCGTACTTAGCTGCAAAGTTTAGTCACAATCGTTTCAAGAGAAACCCTAAGTACAAGTTCAAGGGTTCAACCAACAGATTCCAGAAGAGCAATTATACACCTAGTACAGGCTTTAAGGAAGGCTACAAGACTGGCATGATTGATAGAAGCAAATCAAGATGATACAACTACAATGAGTTAGGGCATTTCGCCACTGAATGCCGGAAGCCTCGTCAAGCGAGAGACATGAAAGATGTCTATGGAAAGAAGGATTCTTATGATGAGTTGAAGAAAGAGAATGCCAAGCTTAAACAGCAATTGGAGGCATTCTCTGGAAAGCAGAAAGGGAAAGCTTATATAGCAGAGGGAAAGCACTGGGATGATACTGATTCGGATGAAGAGGAGGAATATGTAAATGTTGCTCTAATGGCTGACTTTTCAGAGGAATCACCACAATCATCTCAGGGTAAGGTTAAAAGCTCAAAGGTTGTGTGGATTCTGGATAGTGGCTGTTCTAGACACATGACAGGTGAAGAGTCCCTGTTTACAGAGGTGGTTAAGATGTTAGACCAAATACATAATATATAATCAAGTATGTATGAGAATAACAATCAAGAACACAAGTTTGTAAATCAACAAACTGAATTATATTAAATAATTCTCTCTTAGTGATGTTAATGAATCACAAAGAGCTACTAGGTTACAAGAATAATATTTTCAATAATCGCATCCCTTCTAGGGATAACCTATCTGTGTTTATATAGTACACAGCTACATACAAATATACAATCCATCTCTAATTGATATTCCTATAAGTTAGCTATACAATTCATATCAATCAAGGATTGCTTCTTATCTTCTATTCCGTTTCCTTAGCTGTATCAATATATTCTGCTTCTTTTCATCTTCAGAATATATTGCTTCTAGAATATTCAATTCAGCACCGACAGCTAATTCAACTATCACCACGTCAGACTTTAACAAACTCTGACTGGCTTCAATGTAAACTCTGATGATCACATGTTGCTTAAACACTGATGAACAAACGTCAGCAATTATATCTAACAATCTCCCCCAACTTGTGCATAATAAAAATGTACAAGTTAAACAGATAATTGATGATGTCAAAACATATAACAAATGCAGTGTTTAATATATCAGAGTTTAACTTTAACTTAGAATAGAAAACTTTAAAAAAAAAAAACTTACAGTCAGACTTTAATTGATTTCTTGAATATCAGGAACAGTTCTGAGATAATCCATGAGAAGTCTTCTTTCAGCCCTTTCCAGCTCTTCAATCATAACTTTCTTTAACTCTCTTAACTCTGGATCAGATTCTCCAGTCTGATAAATTGCAGCTCTCAAAGAATAGATGGAATTTTTCCTCATCTCATTCCCTAGCCTAATAAAATATGATTTATCAGATTCTAGATTGAATTCTAAGACTTTAACTCCCAGATCAGTCCTTAGTCTTGCACTATTTCTTTTCATTTCTACAATCTTTCCATAAGCATCTCTGTATTTAGGAATATATGCACTCGAGACTCCTCCTCCAAGCATTATCTTTGATTTCAGCATCCTTTCTCTGATAACTAAAGCAGCATCATGAGTACTTCTATTTTTGACTTTTAACAAATACAGAACATACTCCAATTCTTCATAAGATTTGAGATTGATGTCAGACTCTGCAACCTTGTAAACTCTTCCATCAGCCATAAAATACAACAAAAATTCTTTCTTTAACACTTTATGAAATATCATCTGAACAGATTCTAGCATATCAAGACTCTCTTGAGTAAAAATACCAGATACTGCCAGTGATGATTGATCTCCAGGCCTGTTGTTTATTCTCTTCTCCCTGTGTGAACCTAATCCAGATTTATCATAAGATTCTTTACCCAATACAGTTCTGGTTTATGAGAAGTTAACAGTTTCTGGCTTCAGAGTTTCAGGAAGTATAGGTCTTCTAAAAGTATCTTGGAGTTGAGGTGCTAGTTGAGTTTGCACAACATGAGCATTGTCAGAGGTTGTTACAACTTTAGTAGAAACATCAACTTGAGCAGCGTCAGAGGTTGATTTAATAAATTTTGATTCAACTTGAGCAATGTCAGAGGTTGAATAATTCTTCCTTGGTAACTGTCTTTCTTCTATCAGTTTACCCTTGCCCTTATCAGCGTTTGCTATTACAGGCCTCCTGGTGTATTGTATACTCTGTTGAGTATTTTCCTTGATAGAAATTCCAGTTTCTTTCTTTCTAGGAGCCTTGACAGCTTTCTTTTTGTAAGTACCATCCTTCAATTTCTTCTCATGCTCTTCAGCAAGACTCAGCATTTCAGCTTCCATGTCTTCAACTGTAGCTTCATTACCATGTTCTTCTAGAAACATTTTTGTAGCAATTTCTTCATCAGTAGATGGATTGGCTGAAATAATTAAACTCTTAAGTCTTGAACCACTGGTAGAGTTTGAGATTCCTTTACCAGAGTTTGTCAACCTATCAGAATTTAATCTTGATCTTCTTTGCCCTTGAGCAGAAATTTGCTTCCTCTCAGTTTCCTTGCTTCCACCATCAGCAGAATCATCCCTCTGTCTCAGAGTTTGAGTGTCTTTGCATTTGTCATTAGGTACACTCTCCCCCTTTTTGACATCATCAGAAAGTAGTACTGATGTCAGCAATTCTAGAGCATTAGAAATAGAATTCAATTGTGCAGACATTGCAGTCTGATTCTCCTCAACTTTCCCAAGCCTCTTCTTAAGTTCATCAGAATCCTTGGCTTGCTACTTGAACATGGCAGAATAATAAGACCTATCAGTCTTTAAGGTAAGATCCCTTAGACCAACTTCATTCCTAAGATTGGTAACCACTGTTTGTGGTTCATCAAACCTATTGTTTAAGGCTTTGACTTGAACCACAGTGGCCTTTAGACTTGTAAGAACATCAGAGTTTGAAATTTGCTTCACAGAATCATTAAGAAAGTCAGCAGCCCTCTGTGCGGAAAAGATACAATCTGCAGCAGCCCATCTATTGTAGTACATATCCTGAAAATGCTCAGCAGTAGCTCGATTGACCTCTCTTTCCTCATCAGAGTTTAATCGAATATCAGATAACTCTGGTATATCAGGATGTGAATGAGCAGAACTATCTTCAACATTGTCATCCTCTGTTGTATTCTCTGCAGGAACATTCTCGGCAATTCTTTCTGGATTATCAGAGTGGGCATTAGTATCAAACTCTGCTTCTTTTTAAACAATCTCAACAACAGATTGTTGCAAAGCTTCAAGAAAAATAATATCCTCAGAGTTTAGCTTATCAGCAGCCTCTTGTACATTCTCTGCTACAGCTTCATCAAGAATCGGCTCTGTAGCAACTGCTATCCTCTGATCAACCTCCTCACCTTTGTCAGATTGTAAATTGTGAATTGAAAGATTCTCTGTGTGAGAAGCAACAAAGTCTTCAATGACCAAGGTGGCTTGATCAGCTGCTACATCCTCAGTATCACAAATACTGATAGTAGGATGTGCATCTAGAATATCTTCATCAACAAAGAAATCCATTTTCTCAAAAACTCTGCTGTCAGAATGATCAGCAGTTTCCTCAACTACATCATCAGCCTTTGATGTAGGAGCTTCTATATCAGCACTTACCATTTCAGGCATAGGTGCTGCTTCAGCATTTACATTGGATGCACCAAACAGATGTGCAGCCACCAGTCTTCTTTTCCTTTGATGAAGAGTTTCATCATCAGTTTCACTCTCCTCATCAACATCATCAGTCTTTGCCCTGTTGGCCCTTCTTTTCTTTAACCTTTTCGTCTGAGGCATACCATCAGTGATTGATACCCCAGCTTCATTTACTGATGGCTTCACTCTTGCAGACTTAACAGCTCTCAACTTAGACTTCTTTGACCTCTGTGATTGAGACACAGAAGGTCCAGCTTCAGAGTTTGCAAGTTGTTGTTGTTGTAACTGGACTAGAAATTGTTGCACAGACCCAGGTAGCAACAAGACACCAACATCCCCTTTCTTGTTATCCTTATTAGTTAGATCAGAGAATATGCGTTTATGTAATTTAAAACAGGGAATCACATCATTCTCAGCTATCTCTACTTCAGAAACACATTCAGAGAATATCAATTGATAGAATCTGGCAAAATAAACTACACCTCTGTTTTCAGTCATTTTCTCACCTATATTATGTAGAACTAGCCTAGCAACATCAAAATTACCTCCATAAAGAAGAGAATACCCGATTTGCAGACTATCAGTGGGAATTGCATCCCAGTTTATGCACTTCTTTCCAAAAGCCCTGGTGATGCAATCGAAAAAGAAACTCCATTCCTTGCGCAAAAACGGCCTTTTCAGTTGACCAATCTTTGTCAATGGTCCAGAGTAGCCAATTTCTCTCATCATTCTAACCAACTCAGAATCGCCAACAGAGATTATGAAAGCATTGAAATCCTCAAGACCCAAAGCATCACGAACAGTTGTTGAAGTAACTGTAAATTCTTCGTCTTGAAATTCAAAGATTATGGACGGAGACCCAGACTTTCCTCCATCGTCATAAGTTCCTGTCTGCCAAAAAGTTCTGATTTGAGATGCAGACAGCTTCAATGGTGCGGTGAGAGCAGTGCCAATATCAGAGTTTGACAAGAAATTCTGAATCAAATGAAACGCCTCCGGTGCGTTCTCATTTGCCAATGGAGCTGAATAGTTATTAGGGACAAATTCTAACCCAGAAACAGTAAACATTGTAGTAGCCATTAGAAAAGTTTAGAAGTAAGCAAGGAATAAGACAGAGAAAAGTGTAGAATGTATGCAGTGACAGTGTTTGAGACAGTGTTTGTGAGTAAAAACTTATGAAAAGATGAATTGTGTAAAAGAATGAACCGTGTATGTGTAGTAAGTTTAAATAATAACTGTTAAAAATTAAAACCCAATCGTTTTAATCATTACTACACACAGCAGGCGTCTTTGAAAAGTGTGTGAGTGGGACAGATGTCAAACATGCATACGATAACAGCTGTATGTAACAACTTCCAATACACACGCGCAGTAAAAATAGCCAAGATTACCGCTTTTCACATTATTCAAAACACTCAACCTCTCTCTCCTCTGTTTAATACAAATATGAACCGTTTGTAAGCATACTCTTTCGAATTTCTAAACAAATGTCTAATCTCAAAATTATAAAATGTCTGAAACAAAGAAATCATTTTAACCATCAGAGATTAAAACAAAGTTACCTCGGCGTATTTCACACAATACATCAGTGTTTACCATTTGTCCTTCTTTGTCAATAAACTCTTTTCTCAAACTGCACAGGTGTGAATAATTGTGTGTGCAATAGCAGAGTTTACCGAAATCAATATTTAGATCATCTCAAAGTGCATAAAATCCACAAACTTAAATAGTAAAAACTGATTGCTCAAACTCTCATCTAACATAAAATCTGATTTTAATATCTAAACTCTGTATTCTGATATCCTTTCATTTGGATATATCTTTTATTTTTCACCCCCTTTATATATATATATATATATATATTTTTATTTTTATTTTTATTTTTTTTTTATTTTTTTTTTTCCAGTAATCAGTGGTTGGCACTAGTCACCAAAAATCAAAGATTTTAGCTCTTATTTCATACAATAAGTTCCTGGATCTTCCTAGGCACAACATGATCTCAAAGGAATTTGTGCTCTTTTTGGCATCTTTTAATATGAGGGTGAAATATTTGCTATTAATTAGCAGAGTTTAGACTTTTCATCAGTTAATACAATTAATTTATGAGAGTAAGTGCAAACAGCTAATACAGTCTCAGTGTATTGGATTAATAAACTAAGAGATGCTATAAATATAGAGACAGTATCATGCTGTGTTAACTTACTGCACATATTTGAGATTAGAATATATACAACTCTTAAGGATTCATAATTACTTACTGAGAATTATGCTTCATACAAATTTCTTCATTGGTCCTTATGTTTCAGACAAAATTACAATCAGAGTATAGCATTAGACTATAACTATCAGAGTATGACCCACACTTTATGACTAACAGAGTTTAGCATCAGAGTTTACTTTCAGAGTTTATGACACTGGTACTCATAACAGTTAATACATGCAAGGAATCATGAGCATAAAAATCAAACATGTATAGTTTTTGAGTCTAACCCGTATCTCTAGTCAAAACCAGAGATCATTCCAAGTTCATTTACCAATCTTGTAAAAGTAGCTTCACTCAAAGGTTTGGTGAAGATATCTGCAAGTTGTTGGTCTGTAGACACAAAATGAAGCTCAATGTTCCCTTCTTCCACATGTTCCCTGATAAAATGATACCTTATGCTGATGTGCTTGGTCATGGAATGCTGTACTGGGTTACCTGTCATAGCAATAGCACTTTGGTTATCACAGTAAATAGGTATTTTAGAGTACCTTAACCCATAATCCAGCAACTGATTCTTCATCCATAAAATTTGTGCACAACAACTACCAGCAGCTATATACTCTGCTTCTGCAGTGGATGTGGAAATTGACTTTTGTTTCTTGCTATACCAAGAAACCAATCTGTCACCTAAGAATTGACAGCTTCCACTTGTACTTTTTCTGTCTATCTTACAGCCTGCAAAATCTGCATCAGAGTAACCAATTAGCTTAAACTCTGATTCTCTAGGATACCACAAACCCAAGGTTATGGTTCCTTTGAGATATTTGAAAATCCTTTTTACAGCTGTTAGATGAGGCTCTCTGGGATCTGCTTGAAATCTTGCACAAAGACATGTTGCATACATGATATCAGGTCTACTTGCAGTGAGATACAGTAAAGACCCAATCATGCCTCTGTAGGTTGTCATATCCACTGTAGCACCTGTGTCTTTGTCTAGCTTTGTTGCAGTAGCCATGGCAGTTGGAGCAGATGAACTATCAAGCATACCAAATTTCTTTAGAAGATTTCTGGTATACTTTGCTTGATTGATAAAAATCCCATCATCTGTTTGCTTGACCTGTAAGCCTAGAAAATAACTAAGCTCTCCCATCATGCTCATTTGATACCTGGACTGCATAAGCTTTGCAAACTTCTTACAAAGTTTGTCATTAGTAGATCCAAAAATAATATCATCTACATAAATTTGAACTAAAAGCAAATTATCACCAGAATTAAAATAAAACAAAGTTTTATCAATTGTACCTCTTGTGAACCCACTTTCTAAAAGAAATTGAGCAAGAGTTTCATACCATGCTCTTGGTGCTTGCTTTAGTCCATATAATGCCTTGTCAAGCCTGTAGACATAATCTGGATGCTTGGAATCTACAAATCCTGGTGGTTGTTCAACAAACACTTCTTCTTCAAGCTTCCCATTGAGAAAAGCACTTTTCACATCCATTTGAAAGACTTTAAACTTCTTGTGTGCAGCATAGGCCAGAAACATTCTTATGGCCTCCAATCTTGCAACTGGAGCAAAGGTTTCATCATAGTCAATTCCTTCCTGTTGTGAATAACCTTTAGCCACAAGTCTAGCCTTGTTTCTTGTAATCACACCTTCACTGTCAGTCTTGTTTCTGAAAACCCACTTTGTACCTACAATTGATCTATTCTTTGGTCTAGGTACAAGTGTCCAGACTTCATTTCTCTCAAATTCATTTAACTCTTCTTGCATTGCTGTTATCCAGTTAGCATCTTGAAGAGCTTCTTCCACTTTCTTTGGTTCTGTTTGAGACAAGAAAGCATGATACAGGCATTCATTTGTTGTAGCACTTCTAGTTCTTACACTAGCATCAGGATCTCCAATTATAAGATCAGGTGTATGTGCCTGTGTCCACTTTCTTGCTGTTGGTAAGTGGTTTCTTGCATCATTATTGAATCCTCCCCCTTGATCCATGCTCTCCTGATTCATATGTTGACTTTCTGCAGCATCTGAGGCTCCCCCTGAATTGGATGGCTCAGAGTTTGAACTGTCAGAGTTTGAATCAGTTTCCTCAACTGACTCACTTGTTGTGTCTTATTGAGCTTCTTCACGCTCCCCCTCAACTGGTTCTCTATTGTGTTCAATTTGAGAATTTCCAGTTTCTCCAGTATTTACCAGTAGAGGTTCAGAGTATGCTTCGTCAGAGTTTGTCAGACCAGCTTCATCAGAGTTTACATCATCAGAGAATAAAGCTTCATTTTCAAAATGTAGTTGATCATATTCATTTTCATCTTCAAGTACAGTTATTTTCTTGTCATCAAATGACACATGTATGGATTCCATGATCACTTTAGTTCTCAGATTGTAGACTCTGAATGCTTTTGTTGACAATGGATAGCCAACAAAGATTCCTTCATCAGCTTTTAACTCGAACTTGGTCAACTGTTCAGGATGAGTCTTCAACACGAAGCATTTGCATCCAAATATATGAAAATATTTCAAATTTGGCTTCTTATTTTTCACCATCTCATATGGTGTTTTCCCATGCTTGTTGATCAGTGTAGCATTTTGAGTAAAACAAACAGTTTGAACAGCTTCTGCCCAGAAATAGGTTGGTAACTTTGCTTCATCAAGCATTGTTCTGGCAGCTTCAATTAGAGTTTTGTTCTTCCTTTCAACTACACCATTTTTCTGTGGAGTTCCAGGTGCAGAAAATTCTTGTTTCACTCCTCTTTCCTTGCAGAAAGCTTCCATGATTGAGTTTCTGAATTCAGTTCCATTATCACTCCTTATAATTTTGACTTTGTGCTGTGATCCTTTGTCCAGTAGATTTACATGATCCATCAGAGTTTGAGCAGTTTCATCCTTCTTTGATAAGAAATACACCCATGTATATCTAGTATATTCATCAACAATTACTAGAACATATTTCTTTCTGCCCATAAACATCACATTCACTGGTCCAAAGAGATCAACATG
The DNA here is from genome assembly GCA_030848705.1 of Heracleum sosnowskyi. Taxonomy (NCBI): domain Eukaryota; kingdom Viridiplantae; phylum Streptophyta; class Magnoliopsida; order Apiales; family Apiaceae; genus Heracleum; species Heracleum sosnowskyi. Next base: position 22,199,015 of record CM061237.1, read on the forward strand.
TAGAAGATGATAAGGTTCCACTACTGAAGATTCAGATTTAATCTTGAAAGATGACTTCCTTTGCTTGGCCTTTTGACAAGAATCACATAGGCCATCTAGACTGAGTATTGATTTTGGGAGTCCCCTTACAAGATCCTTTCTTATTAGCTCATTAATGTTGTTCAAATTGAGATGAGAGAGCTTCTTATGCCAATTCCAACTCTCTTCATTTGACATTCTTGCAGTCAGACACACTGTTTTTCCATCAGAGTTTGTTACCAAACTTGCTTCATAAATGTTGTTGCGCCTGTGTCCAACTAGAACAACTTTTCCAGAAGATTTACTGATAACTTCACAGTGTTCAGTATGAAAATCTACATGGTTTCCTCTGTCACAGATTTGACTCACAGATAGCAGATTATGCTTGAGTCCTGAGACTAGAGCTACATTGGTGATGATGACACTTCCAAGATTGATATTGCCATATCCCATAGTACGTCCTATGTTGCCATCTCCATAGGAAACCTTTGGGCCAGCCTTCTCCTCAAAATCTGATAGCAGGGCTTTATTTCCAGTCATGTGTCCTGAGCATCCACTGTCCAAGATAAGGGTGCTCTCTTTTATGCCCTGCAATCACAACCAATTACAAAGAGTTAGTTTTAAGGATCCAGACTTGCTTGGATCCTTTGCCTTTCTAACATTGTTAGCTTTTACAGCGGAATCACTATCAACAGAGTTTAAACTAACATTGTCAGACTTTACACTTGCAGAGTTTGCTCTAACCCACTTCAGATTGGGTTTTAGCTCATAGTAGTTGTGATAAATAGCATGATAACTCTTACAAGTATAAATAGAATGCCAAGTGCTCCCACAGTGTGTGCATAAAGTCTGTGGTTTAACCCTTACATAATCATTCTTTACTCCTGATGTAGAAGGTAAAGAATTAATATCTTTGTTCTTATTGCAAAATCTAGCAAGATGGTTAGTACTACCACAATTATAACATGTTTTCCTTGGAGCAGCAGCAGTAGGCAAATGATTATTTCTTTTATTTATGCCTATCTTCCCATTCCTATTCTTCTTGGACCCTTTTGGTTTCAAGGCAGACTTTACTTCTTTGAGCTTATGATTGAACTGTTTTCCTGTCATCAAGCCAACATTAACCTGTTTTTCACAAGTTTTTACTGGCTTTCTAACAGCTTCTAATTCCATAAGATTTTCTGTTATAATATTTTCCTGTCTTTCACAGGTTTCATCTGATTCCATATTAGCTTCTTTTACTACAACAGATTTTAACTTAGTGGACTCTGGAACAAATTTCACAGGTTTAAGTTGTGGTTTAACCTTAACCTTGTCTTTAAACCTAAGTTCATCATTTTCACAATAGCCTAAACCTACAGAATCTGTCTGAAACACTTGATGAGTGTCTCTTCCAGAGTTTGTCCAAGTCTTGATTATTTTTCTTTCTTTTTCTAGATCAGATTCTAGCTGCTTATATCTCTTAGTCAACTCTTGTTCAATATAAACAACATCATCTCTTTCTTTTTGAATCTGCTTCATATTTTCAAGTTCTCCTTCAAGAAACTTGTTTCTATCTTTAAGGCTAAGATTCTCAGATTTAATTCTCTCATTCTCTAAAGTCTGATCCCTATAACTAACATGAACGCTTTTCAGATATACTCTTAACTCAGATATATTATCAGTATCATAAGCATAAGTAGTTAGGGGTACCTTATTTTCAGATGATTCAGTCTCATCTTTGACAGTTGCCATAAGAGCATAGTTTACTCCATCATCAGAGTATGAAGTATCTGCCCAGTCTTTGCCTTTAGAGATGAATGCTTTCTCAGATTTTCCTTTCTTGCACTCTAGGGCATAGTGACCCATCTCCTTACACTTGTAGCACTGGATTTCAGATTTATCCTTCTTGCCAGACTTGGTCTCCCTTCCATCAGACTTTCTAAAACTTTTCCTTTCAGAGTTTGAATCTTTCCTTGAGAATCTCTTTCCTTTCCTGAAGTTCTTGAATCCCATCTTCTTGAAGGTCTTCACCATCAATGCAGCCATTTGCATCATCTGTTCTTCATCATCCTTAGAGTCAGAAGCTTCATCAGAGTTTGAGTCATCATCAGAGTTTGATGACTCACTTTCAGATTTAATGACTAAAGCCTTTCCCTTGGCTTTCTTCCTTGATGATTCCTTCTTGATGGGCTTTGTTAGAAATGAATACCACTAGAAACTAGACAGAGGGGGGGTGAATGGATAGTTTGATATATTTTTCGATCTTGAAAACTAAGTAAACAACTGTATGTGATTATGATATGTAATATGCAGAAAGTAAATAACACACACAATCACTTTAATCTACTTTGTATAAGCAAATTAAATACTACAGCTTTCCAGGAAATTCACAATCGAATTTCTGGCTTCTAAACAAGAACGGTTTGAACTTGCTTGCTTACAGAGAAAAGAGCCTAGCAAATAACTATGTGTATCTCTCCTACAGCTTACAGTTGTGTGTGCACGATATATATATTTTCCTATACAAACTAGGCACACACAATATTACACAGCTACCCCTTCTGAAAGTCCAACTTGTCCTGCCATAAGAAGTTCACTGTGTCAGGAAGGACCACCTGCTTTTCGGAGTCTTTCCCGTTTCTGTAGCAGCTTGTCTCTTATCTTTCTCTCCAAGTTTAGCTGTAGATTTGCCATCTGTTCTTTGGACCACCTTGCCAGAACAAATGCTTCAGTATTTGTCTCCTTTGATTCTTGGTTCTGTACCTTGATTTGTCTTGTTATAAACGGCTAAGTGTTGATATCGTGAACTCCACTTCATCCCTGACTATGCGATCTCCCTTGTGAGGACTACGCGATATAGCCTTTGAAGACTTTGCGACATAGGTCATTTGACGACTATGCGACATAGGTCATTTGATGACTATGCGACATAGGGCTTCTGAGGACTTCACGATCTAGGCTCCTTTGACTTTGCTGACTTCAACACTTCACGACATGTGTCTTGAGGACTTCTCGACATAGTACAAGATGGACTATGCGATATAGTACTTCACGACATGGATATTGGTGACTTCACGACATAGCTTTCTTTCGACTTTACTATATAATGCCTTAGACAAATTCCTGCAACTTATTTCTTCATAGCCTTATTCAACTCTATCCTGCTGCATGAACACTTCTGAACTTCTACCAGGATAATTATTCAATGGCCTATATACAATCTAGATGCAAGAAACTTTACTAAGCTCATTATAAGTCTGAGCATACATGATCAAGCTAATGTTCATGAGAACAAGACAAGTACATTTAGAGACCTATACTATATCCCAGTGATAGAAATCACTAGGTCATGTACTGTGACATAGTCACATAGTGTAGGCTTGTTAATAGTGGTATTCAGACATGTCTTGAGCCTAACAATCTCCCCCAAATTGTGAGTAAGATCCTTAGGCACAATTTCATGTCTGATAACAAGCCTAACTTACATAAAAGGAAATTTTAGTAACAGAAAGAACAATTCATGAACCTTGAGATCAGAAATTTGATTACATAGAAAAATTGAAAGCTTACAGATTACTTTTGTTGCTCAGCAGCTTCAGCTTCCAATTGCTTCTCTAGCAAATCATCATATATCTTCTTTTTCCTTATTTCTTCTTTTCTTTTTATGTCTATGATGGCTTCTTGAATTTCTTCTCTTGCAATCAGTTCTTCGATGAGAGGTGAGCCTTCCAAGTCATCAATTGCAGCTTTGAGTGCACTTTCTACATATGAGTCCAGAAACTCCATCCTTATTTTGCTTTGGCCTCCATGTGAGTTTTTGTACTCCACAATGTAAGGATTTTGTTTGACCCTGCACATCCCTTTCTGCCTTAGCTCCTTAGCCCTCTCTTCCATCTCAGCCATTTCTTTCTCTTTCTGTATGTTTTTCTTTTCATTCTCTTTCCTCATGTTTTCTTCATAATCAGCATGCATTTTCAAGTACCTGGCAATATCTATCTTCCATGTCCTTTCATCCTTTTCTTCAAAATTCAGTAAGGCATTTATCCTTTCAAGCTCATACTTATAGAAATATTGCCAGCTTCCTTGCTTCATTATTCTTTCTCTTCCATCAGTGTATTTGATATCTAGATGATCCAACCTCACTTTGACTTCAAAGATCCTTTGAGCCCTCAAAAATGCTAGGGCATCTTCATCATAGTCCTCATCTAGTGGAAGCACATTGATGCCAATAACATTTGTGAGTTTTCCAGTCTTCTTTGTTATCCTTATCCTTTTGGGTACACTCTTGATCTTCAAATGCTTCACAAGAGATACCTTTCTTGAACAAGGAGAATTAGTCTTCAGTGCCACATCACTTGGAAGTAGCTCCATTCCTTTCCCCTTCATCCACTGTAACACTCCACTAGCTGTGACTTTGTGGAAGTGTTTTCTTGAGATTATTTTAGTGGCTTCATCTTTCATCTGTGGCAATTCAGGTTCAGAAGTCATGGATAATGATTTTGGAGGATCATTGCTAACAGTACCCACCCTAGACTTAGAGTCTTGTGTTGTGGTTAAAGTACTACTAGCAATGTCCTTGACTTGCTGAATTCCACTCCTAGTTCTCTTCATTGTCTCCTTTGCCCCCTTTGTGTCATCACCATCATCTTTAGATTTCTTGGAAGATTTGCTCCTGCTGCTGTCACTTGGTCCATCCTTATTACTCCTTGAATGAGATCTCCTCCTGTAGGTTTTCTCCTCATCATCATCCTCCCCATCCTTCTTCATGTTCTTTTCTTTGATAGATTCAGGCAAAACACCATGAATCAGAAAAGATTGTAGAATGTTAATCATCTCTAATTCCTCTGCTGTCTTGACTCCTTTCTTTGCTCTCAGCATTTGCAGCACTTGATTGATCTTTGAGTTATTCTTCATTTGCAGATCTTTGGGAATGACTAGTTGGTCAATACTTCTGACTTTGGATAGACTTTGAAAAATTACTGTCCTTGGCTTGGGTATGACCTCAGGCAGTCTTTGATTTTGGTTCAACTCCAAGTCATTATAAAGACTTTCATTGTTAGCCCCACTCCTTTCAATCAACTCCAGAATTATTGACACTTCAGTAAACCTCAGTTTCTCTAGAGTTTGAAATGCTAAGTGCCACAAGCAGTTGTCCTTGCACACCATGATTATTTCTCTCAGATAAACATCCCTGATTTTCCTTACTGCAACTGTGAAGTACTTGATACCTTCCCTGAGCTTCTTTCTGTACACTTGTGCATCTCCTTGAGCATTCTTGTAGGTGGCTTTCAGAAACTCCAGGAATGCCTCATCATGATAGACGTTAGAGTTGGCAACTTCCTGTAGCTTGGCCTCAGTGATAAGTGTAGCTTGGGTAGGTTTAGCAATTGGAGTAGGTATAGCAGGTTGAGAGGTTAAGATGTCTTTAGGCATTGTGGATGGATAGAATGTTGTGGTGACTGTGCTTTTCTGACCTTGTGCATTGATGACCTCTACAGGGGGAAGATTGATTGGCTTTATTGTCTCTTCAATAAGCTTGCCCTTAAGTTTTGATTGCTTGGCAGGTGCTCCCCCTTTCTTTTTCACATTGACCTCCTTTCCTTTCTCCCCCTTAGGCTTGGGATCAGACAAGATGTCTTGAGCTTCCCCAGGAATAGGCAGGTTGAAAGATTTCATCATTGAGGTCATCATTTGTTGCTGCACCAGCAAGATGTTTGTTGTGTTGTTGCCTAGAGCATCTAGCTTGTCATTGAGTTGGCTTAGAGATGCAGATAGCATTCTGTTTTCATCTTTGAGAGAGGCCACTTCCTTTTCTAAGCCATCCACCTTGGAGAATAATTGTTGAGACTTGAAGGAGTTTAGAGATTGATCTTTGACCCTGGCAAAGTCATATTTGGAGATGTCTGACAGAGGGACTTCATCCACCAGCTTATCACCATACTGGTTTTTCCACATGACATTCAACATAGCATTGGTGGTGATGGTAGATTTTGCTTGATTTTCCAGTGTAGAAGCCAGTTTCTTGATGTTGTCTGTGACCATGGCAAGAGTCACATCCATCATGGACACATTGGAGGAGGTTTTCTGGACTTCTTTGAGGATACCATCCACCTTGGGAAAATCAGAGAGATAAGAGTTTCTTAGCTTGGTGAGGGATCTGTCTGTCTCCTCCTGAATAGAAGAAATCTCTGATTGAAGCCCTTTCCCAAGATAATGCAGAGCCTTCAACTGGTTCTTGTACACATCATTCACAGCTTCATATATGGCAACAGGAGAAAGATCCTTAGCATTTGAGCCCAGAGAGGTGAGGTATTCTTCTCTCACAAAAGCCAGGGCATCCTTGAGCTTGAGAGTCCTCTTAGCATCCAACCAGGCATCCACATTCCCCTCTGGTTCAGCTATATCCACAATCTTCTCCTGTTGAGCTTCAACATCCTCCTTATGGCAGAGCAGGATAGCTTCATAATCAGCATTTGGAAGGTTGGAGGTGAGGAGATGTTGAGCTATCTTTGAGAACTCATCAATCTGTGCCACATGGAGATCCTGTATGGCTTCTTCTGTCATTTTGGAAGGCACAGATGATGATCCTGAAGGCCTGTCATGTTGCACAGGCTTCAGCCATTCTGACATTGTGGCCTGAGCCAAGTGAGAGCTAGTGCTAGGCACTTCATGAGATGTGTGAGTTTGAGTCTCCTCCAGCCTTGGAATGGCTGTAGGGTCTGATGTTGTCTCCATTGAAATGGGATGTGTTACAACATCAGCCCTATTTGTCTGTGAAGACATTTCCACATCCCTAAGGATGGGAGAATTAGGCACAGAGTCTCCAGTGAAAACTGGTGAATCCTCCATGTTTGTGTTGGTGTCATTAGGATATGCCTCAGCATGCATTCCCTGACCAACCAAATGTGGGTCCTGAGTGGTGAGCACAGTGTCAAGCACCATGTCACTTGAAGTTGGCTCAATCACAGGGCTGGATTGTGATTGATCAAGGGCAAGATTGTCATGAGAATGACTCTCTTGTTCAGAAGAAATTTTAGTGGAAGAATCTGAGAGAGAAGTGGGGTTCAGATTAGATTTTGGCAACTCCCCCTGAGAAATAGGAGGAGTTTCAACATTGATGTGCTCTCCACTTAGTGTTTGATCACCCTTATCACTCCTAGGATCAAGAGTGAGGTCTTGACCCTGTGCAGACTCTTTACAACTTGCAGTGGGGAGGCTGCTCTTTTCAATGCCCATGACCTGTTGAGAGGCCATAGACAGTAGCAGGTGTACCCCTTTTTCCACATCTGAATCCTGTTGGGAGGATTCAGTGGTAGCTTTAGATTTTGACTTCTTCTTTGGTCTGGTGAGAGGTGACTCAGGAATCTCACTTCCTAGCTCTACAGATTCATGGATAATAGCTAGGGTTCTCTTCTTCTTCTTTTTAGGAACATCAACCTTTTGAGAGATTGATGCACTTGGCTGACTAGACTCTACAGTGGTGTTTACAGTGGGGTTGCTGGATGGGATAGGGAGGCTTGGGTTAGACTGTGAAGCTCCTTCAGTCTCAGCCTCCCCTGTCCAGGAAAGAGCATGGTATATGGGCTTATCAAGTGGATAAGACTCGAATGTGTCCTGCATATGCTTGGTCACACTCAAGATCACATCCACTTGATTCCTTGTGTCCAATGAACCAAACAGAATCTTGGACATGGACTTGGAATAAGCCAACTTTGATTTATCAATACCCTCCAAGTCATGGACATTAGCATCAAGATAATTTAAAATAACTTGAAGAAAGCGAGGGTAAAAGATGTCATTACCTCTTCCACGGACTGTCCTCCCTAGCCTTTGAGCCAATTCCTTGAGGATTATTGCTCCAACATTGATTTCCTGATTGTGGGCTAGGGAATAGGCCAGCTTCACAGCAATGTGACTGATATGGTCCCATCCTGTCTTTCTGCAAAGGAACACCTTCTGGAGTGCATCAAATAGGAATGACCACTCCCTTCTTACAAATTTCTTGTTCAGCTTTCCGGTATCTATCTCATCTGCATACCGAATGAAGGTCATGAAGTCTACAATTTGAGCATCTGTAGCTTCTTGGTCATGACCCTCCACCTTGAACCCTAAAGCTTCATTTATCTCCTTCTCCCCAAACTGGAAGTGTTTGCCTCCAATTGAACAAGCTATCTCCTGGAACGAAGTTCCATCTTCCCTGGCCATTGTAGAAACCAACGCCGTTCGCCAAAATCCTTCCAATACATCAACATACAACGTGGGGTTCAAGGTTAGGGCTTGGCTGAGGTAGGAATCATTCAGGAACCGTACAAAACACTTGTACCTGGGTTTAGCCTCAGCCTCAGAGGGAATGGTGAGAAGATTTGTTTCTTTGGGGATGGTTAAAGGAATAGAGGATGATACTGTTTGAGATTTGGGTGCCATTTCAAGAGAGAGAGTAAGAAAGAGAGTAGAGAATTTGTGCTTAGGTTAGAAAGTTTGAGAGCAATAGACAAGATGAAAAGTTGCAAACGGTTAGAAAAAGGTATTTATATGATAGAGACACTGCGATATGGAGTTATGAATGTGTACAGTCTATCTGTATGTCGCGAAGTCAGAAATGGCCTGTACCGCAAAGTCTTGCAAAGTATATCGCATAGTCTCAAGAATGAACTAAGTCGCAAAGTCTTCAAAATGAAAGGATTGGGGAGACTTTGCGATATAGTAGAAATACCCTGTCTAAAGCTCTCTTTTAGGAATTTGAAGCATTTTGTCAGACTTTTATCAAATTTTGAAATAAAATTAATTTAAGTCAAAATTCTGTCAACTATGGAGACTTGTCGATATAGTTATACTAAGTCGCGAAGTCATAGAATTAACTATGTCGCAAACTCATGAATTGAACTATGTCGCGAAGTCTCACAATCTCAACAGTTTGCGATATAAGTCTGTTTAATTTGAACTATGTCGTGAACTCTGAAAAACATCTATATCGAGATGTCTCAAAAGCTCACAACTCCACTCACAAATATGATTTTAAAAAAAATATGCAGTAAAATACTGAAATATTTATAAATCATATCTCAGCTAATTTTCACTCCAAACAAATAGATCATTTAAATACAGTGAAAATTTACTGCTGCAACAATTAACCAGCATATTTACTTAGAACAACTGAATGAAGGATTGAGCATTCCAATTTCACTCACAAGTCTGTTGAAGACTGCTTCATTCAGAGGTTTAGTAAATATGTCAGCTAATTGTTTCTCAGTTGGAACATAAGAGACTTCTATGGTACCATTTGCAGCATGTTCCCTAATGAAATGGTACCTGATCTCAATGTGCTTTGTAGTAGAATGATTAACAGGATTGGCAACAATGGATATTGCACTAGTATTATCACACATCAGAGGAATTTGTTCTAACACTAGTCCATAATCCATGAGTTGATTTCTAATCCAAAGCAATTGAGCACAGCAACTTCCAGCAACAATATATTCAGCCTCAGCTGTGGATGTTGCTGTGGATTGTTGTTTCTTACTAAACCAGGACACTAACCTTTGACCTAGGAATTGACAGCTTCCAGAGGTGCTCTTCCTGTCAATCCTGCATCCAGCATAATCAGAATCTGTGTAACCAACCAGGTTGAACCCAGTGCCCTTTGGATACCATAGCCCAAGATTAGGAGTCCCCTTCAGATATTTGAAAATTCTTTTGATGGCCATCATGTGAGATTCCTTGGGATCAGACTGGAACCTTGCACAAAGGCATGTGGCAAACATGATGTCTGGCCTGCTAGCTGTGAGATAGAGCAGGGATCCAACCATTCCTCTATAGACCTTGATATCAACTCTCTTGCCTTTCTTGTCTTCATCCAGCTTGATTGCAGTAGACATAGGAGTTTTAGCTGGGGATGACTCTTCTAAACCATATTTCTTTAAAAGATCCTTGACATACTTAGATTGGTTTATAAAGATGCCATCCTCCCTTTGATGTACTTGCAGGCCTAGGAAGTAGGTTAACTCTCCCATCATACTCATCTCATATTTACTTTGCATCAACTTAGAGAACCTTTCACAGAGTTTTTCATTTGAAGAGCCAAAGATGATATCATCCACATAGATTTGAACAAGAATGATATCATTTCCATGCTTCTTGAAGAATAGGGTTTTGTCTATTGTACCCCTAGTGAATTGATGCTCAAGAAGGAATTGAGATAGAGTTTCATACCAGGCTCTTGGTGCCTGTTTGAGTCCATAGAGTGCCTTGAGCAGTCTATACACAAAGTTTGGGAAGTCTTCACTTTCAAAGCCAGGTGGTTGAGACACATAAACTTCCTCAGCAAGATCACCATTGAGAAAAGCACTTTTCACATCCATTTGATACACCTTAAAATCTGAGTGAGCTGCAAAAGCCAGGAAGATTCTTATGGCTTCCAGTCTAGCTACAGGTGCAAATGTCTCATCATAGTCAATGCCTTCTTGCTGACAATAACCTTTGGCAACCAGCCTTGCTTTGTTTCTAACTACCACTCCTTCTTCATCCATCTTGTTCCTGAACACCCATTTGGTGTCAATAACATTCTTTCCTTTTGGAGGTGGCACTAGTTCCCATACCTTGTTTTTCTCAAATTGATTCAACTCTTCTTGCATGGCAACAATCCAATCAGAAATCTTCAAAGCTTCTTCAATTAATTTAGGTTCCTCTTGTGACAGAAAGCAGCTATACAGACAAGTATTTAATGTTGCCCTTCTTGTTCTAACTCCCTCACTAGGATCTCCAATGATTTGATCCCTAGTGTGGGCTCTGTCCCATTTCCTTGTGTGCCCCTGTTCATTTCCTTGATCTGTTCCAATCTCATTTTGGTTGACAGTTGCATTCTCTTCTTCTCCCCCTGTGTTTGTGAATCCTTGCACAGGTGTTTGAAGAAGATTGTCAACTTCAAGAATTTCATTTTCTGGAACAGTTTGAACAGGGGGTTCATCTTCACTTTCAGAATCCTCAAGATAACCTTGATTCTCAAATCTCAATAGCACACTGTCTTGATCACTTGTTTTCAGTCCTGGAGTTTTCTTGTCATCAAAGGTAACATCCATGCTTTCCATGATTTTGTGTTGCTCAGGTACAAACACTCTGTATGCTGTCCTTTCCAGAGAGTATCCAATGAAGATACCTTCAAATGCTTTAGCATCAAACTTTCCAACATGCTCAGAGGTATCTTTCATCACAAAACACTTGCTTCCAAACACATGCAGGTGCTTGAAGGATGCTCTTTTTCCAGTCATTAATGAGTAAGGAGTTTTGCCAGACTTCTTATTGATTAATGTTCTATTTTGCACATAGCATGCTGTGTTAACAGCATCAGCCCAAAAGCTAGTGGGTAGCTTTGCATCCAGCAGCATTGTCCTTGCGGCTTCAATGAGAGTTCTATTCTTTCTCTCAACTACTCCATTTTGTTGAGGTGTCCTAGGAGCTGATAATTGTTGAGAAATTCCTTTATCTTTGCAAAACTCATACAATGTTGAATTTCTGAACTCAGTCCCATTATCACTTCTCAAAGCAACTACAGAGGAACCAGTGCTTTGTGCTTCTTTATCAACTCTCTTGATATGCTCTATTATGACTTGTGGTGCTTCATCCTTGGAGAATAGGAACTCCACCCAAGTATATCTTGAATAGTCATCAACCATCACTAGAGCATATTTCTTTTTGGAAAGGGACATTACATTCACAGGGCCAAATAAGTCCATGTGAATTAGTTGCAGAGGTTTTGAGTTTGTATTGAGCAACTTGTTCTTGTGACTTGATCTTTTAATCTTCCCTTTCTGACAAGCTTCACATGCTCCATCTTGCACAAACTCCAAGGCAGGCAAATCCCTGATGAGTTCTCTCTTGGTTAGAGAGTTCATTGCCTGAACATTCAAGTGAGACAGTTTCTTGTGCCACAGCCAGAATTCCTCATTTGTGGCTTTTGTGTAGAAACAACAAATTTCTCCCTTATCTGCAGCCTTGAGATTAGCTACAAACAAGCTTCCTTTCTTCACACCAGTTAGAACAACTTCACCACTTTCCCTTTTTGAAATTGAACAAAGGTCTTCATCAAATTCCACTTTGAAGCCTCTGTTGGTAAACTGTCCAATACTCAAGAGATTATGCTTCAGTCCTTCAACAAATGCTACATCTTCAATAATGACATTTCCAGATTTAACACTGCCATATCCCATTGTATAACCAATGTTGTCATTTCCAAAGGTTACTGATGGGCCAGCCTTTTCCTCAAAATGTGATAGCAGGGCCATATCACCAGTCATGTGACTTGAGCATCCACTGTCCAAGATCCATATGACTCTTTTATTCCTGTTGCCCTGCATTCACAAAGTGACTAAGTTGCTTTTGGTACCCACACTTGGTAGGGTCCATATGGTTTAGAAACATTTTGATTAATAATTCTTCTGTCATAAATTGCATTTCTCATAGTAGGAGACTTCACTTTTTCTGTGGCTTTGGAGTTTACACTCTTAGGCTCACATAAAGTTTTCACCCTCTCAACCCTGATTGGGGACCCTGTCCTATGAGAATGTATGTGTGTGTGTGATTCACCAGATTGTGCAGAGTCAAGTTTATGTTTAAGAGATAAACAGTTAGCAATCACAGTCACATAACATGTCATGCAGTTTGGCTTACCACAGAAAGAATCATGACTAGAATTTATGCTTGCAGAAAGGTTACTTAGGTTATCAACTTCAACAATTTCAGGCTTACTACACTTATGAGTCAAATGATTAACAGATAGGCATTTTTGACATTGTTTTCTGGGAGCATTTGGCACATAAGCATAGTTGTTTCCTTTGTTAACACCAACTTTACCATTTCTGTTTTGTTTCCTTTTCTTAACAACTTCTTTCTTTGCTTTAGGACTCTTGACAAGATTGTCTTTGGTCTCTTTCTGATTGACAAGTTCAGGAAAGGAAGAAGTGTTCTTAGCAGCCTCATCTTCTTCAAGTAGTTGTTGCTTGATGATCAGTAGTTCCTCATCAAACTCAACAACACTCTTCTTGAAGATGGGCTGTTCAACACTTGACAGTATGGTTGGGGCATTTTTGTTTGTAAAAGTTTCCTTTCCTTTGCCCTTGACTTTCTTCCTTCCCTTGTCATTATCATAGTCAAAACCAACTCCAACCTTGCAATCTTCAGTGTGTTCCTTGTGGTAGGTTTGAATAAGTTCAGAGGAGTTTTTGAAGCTTCTTAGTTTCAGTTCAGTTTCAGCAATTTGTTCTCTAAGGGCATTCTCTATCTGCTCAGCACAAATCACTTTGTTTTTAAGATACTCAACCTCATTTTTCAAACCATCCAGGTTCACAACCATTAACTCAAGTTGCTCATTCTTTTCTGTAAGCTCAACATTTTTAGCAGTTAGTCTGTCAATTTCTTCATTAGCTACTAACATGCTAGTATGAATATTAAACATTTCAGTGCTCATATCTTCAACAGTTTGCTTATATTGAAGGGGAGTCATATCAAGAGAAGTAAGAATAGGTACCTGACTTGAATCACCTTCATCAGAAAATGCCATCAAGGCATAGTTTGAGTACTCTTGTTCTTCTTCTTCATCAGAGTCATCCCAGCACTTTCCCTCAGCAATAAAAGCTTTGCCCTGTTGTTTCTTGAGTAGAGCCTCATACTTAGCTTCAAGCTCTAAGTATGCTTTGTCCTTCTTGACTTGTTTAGGCTTTTTGCACTCAGTGGCAAAATGCCCAAGTTCATTGCAGTTATAGCACCTTATTTTGGTCCTATCCACACTTCCTGTCTTGTATCCACCTTTAGCAGCACCAGCAATCCCTTTTCCTTTATTGAAGGTGTTTGAGCCACTAGATCCACCAGTGTTTCCATTGTTGAACTTAGACTTAAATGGCTGCTTTCTTTTAAACCTTATGTTAGGATACCTCCTAGCCATATAAGCAAAAGATTTGTTTTCCATTTTGTCCAGCTCATCTATACTGTAGAACTCATCCTCTTCAGGTAAATCATACACAACCTGAGTTTCATCACCAGTGTCTTCAACTTCCAGTTCCTCAATCTTGACCTGACTGATTTTAAGAGAGTCCATTCTTTGACTTAGGTTGTCAGCAATAAGTGCACAGGAAGTATTAGCCACTAATCCTTGCTTTGCTTGAATAGATCTCTTTTGAAACAGCTCTAACTCATATGTCTTTAAAACACCATACAACACATCAAAACCAATCTTTGTCAGATCTCTTTCTTTAAGGGAAGAAATTCTTGGTTCCAAGTGATCTGGCAGAGTTAGTAGAAACTTCATATTGAGCTCTTCTGTTTCATAGTGTTTGTCATAGAGTTTGAGCTCGTTTATCAGCTTGTTGAATCTCTCAAACACTTCTGTGATTCCCTCTTTTGGCTGAGCCATAAAGGCTTCATATTGTGAAACAAGAATCTGCTTCTTGTTCTTTCTTACCTCAGTAGTTCCTTCACAGAGCACTTCTATAAGATCCCACATCTTCTTGGCACTAGTACAATGAGCAACAGTGCCATACATGTTGAAGTCCATAGATTCACAAATGATAAGTTGAAGATGTCCATCCAATGCCACTTTTTCCTTTTCAGGATCAGTGTATTTTAAGGGATCTTTGGGCACATGTTTTGCTGGTACAATCTCAGTGCCACTGGTTGTTTCACCAATCTCGATCATTGGAATGAAGGGACCATGCTTTAGAATATCTAAATACATGGGGTTAGAAGCTTTGATGAAAAGCAACATCTTCTTCTTCCATAAACTGTAGTGCTCCTTGTTAAAGGGAGGAATCTTGATACTGCTTAGTTTCTGTGAACTCATTCTTGATCTTTTCCTGTTTGTACGTTAACAGCCTACGCTCTGATACCACTTGTTAGAAATGAATACCACTAGAAACTAGACAGAGGGGGGGTGAATGGATAGTTTGATATATTTTTCGATCTTGAAAACTAAGTAAACAACTGTATGTGATTATGATATATAATATGCAGAAAGTAAATAACACACACAATCACTTTAATCTACTTTGTATAAGCAAATTAAATACTACAGCTTTCCAGGAAATTCACAATCGAATTTCTGGCTTCTAAACAAGAACGGTTTGAACTTGCTTGCTTACAGAGAAAAGAGCCTAGCAAATAACTATGTGTATCTCTCCTACAGCTTACAGTTGTGTGTGCACGATATATATATTTTCCTATACAAACTAGGCACACACAATATTACACAGCTACCCCTTCTGAAAGTCCAACTTGTCCTGCCATAAGAAGTTCACTGTGTCAGGAAGGACCACCTGCTTTTCGGAGTCTTTCCCGTTTCTGTAGCAGCTTGTCTCTTATCTTTCTCTCCAAGTTTAGCTGTAGATTTGCCATCTGTTCTTTGGACCACCTTGCCAGAACAAATGCTTCAGTATTTGTCTCCTTTGATTCTTGGTTCTGTACCTTGATTTGTCTTGTTATAAACGGCTAAGTGTTGATATCGTGAACTCCACTTCATCCCTGACTATGCGATCTCCCTTGTGAGGACTACGCGATATAGCCTTTGAAGACTTTGCGACATAGGTCATTTGACGACTATGCGACATAGGTCATTTGATGACTATGCGACATAGGGCTTCTGAGGACTTCACGATCTAGGCTCCTTTGACTTTGCTGACTTCAACACTTCACGACATGTGTCTTGAGGACTTCTCGACATAGTACAAGATGGACTATGCGATATAGTACTTCACGACATGGATATTGGTGACTTCACGACATAGCTTTCTTTCGACTTTACTATATAATGCCTTAGACAAATTCCTGCAACTTATTTCTTCATAGCCTTATTCAACTCTATCCTGCTGCATGAACACTTCTGAACTTCTACCAGGATAATTATTCAATGGCCTATATACAATCTAGATGCAAGAAACTTTACTAAGCTCATTATAAGTCTGAGCATACATGATCAAGCTAATGTTCATGAGAACAAGACAAGTACATTTAGAGACCTATACTATATCCCAGTGATAGAAATCACTAGGTCATGTACTGTGACATAGTCACATAGTGTAGGCTTGTTAATAGTGGTATTCAGACATGTCTTGAGCCTAACAGGCTTCTCCTCAACTTTGAGAGCAACAGATTTTGTCTTCTTGCTGGATCTCCTGTTTCTTTGTTCTATCTCAAGTTCATGAGTCTTTAACAATCCATAGATCTCATCAAGATCTGTATCTGCAAGATCATAATTATCTCTGATTGTTGTCGCCTTTAAATCCCATCTTTCAGGTAGGGATAAGAGAAATTTGAGATTTGAGATTTGACTCTTCAAGCTCATATTCTTTATCAACCAGAGACAGATCATTCAACAGTTTGCAAAATCTGTCATAAGTCTCAGTCAAGGTTTCATTAGGTCTTGAATCAAAGTGCTCATACTCCTGTGTGAGTATTGTTTTCCTGTTTTTCTTTATAGCAGTAGTTCCTTGACACCTGACTTCCAAAGCATCCCAGATTTCTTTTGCAGTTTTGCAACCAATTACTCTGTTAGACATAACATTATCTAAAGCACTGTGGAGAAGATGTCTAACCTTTGCATCTTTTGCAATTGATGAGATGTCCTCAGGAGTCATATCTTTCTTTTCCTTTGGAACAGTCTTTTGTTCTTGACCATCAACAACAGGAGACAATTTAGTCGGCATATGAGGACCATCATTGATTCTGTCAAGATATTCTGGATCTGTAGCCTCCAGAAACATGGTCATCTTCACCTTCCAAATTGGATACTCTACTGGCCTGAGAATTGGAACCCTGATTGTTTCATACCGACTCACAGAATTAGGTTTAACCTGTTCAACCTTGGGAGGAGCTTGATTTTCTTCAAACATGATTATTACTGTGTTTGAATCGAAAAACTGTATATATTAAACAGCCTTGGCTCTGATACCAATTGTTAGACCAAATACACAATATATAATCAAGTATGTATGAGAATAACAATCAAGAACACAAGTTTGTAAATCAACAAACTGAATTATATTAAATAATTCTCTCTTAGTGATGTTAATGAATCACAAAGAGCTACTAGGTTACAAGAATAATATTTTCAATAATCGCATCCCTTCTAGGGATAACCTATCTGTGTTTATATAGTACACAACTACATACAATCCATCTCTAATTGATATTCCTATAAGTTAGCTATACAATTCATATCAATCAAGGATTGCTTCTTATCTTCTATTCCGTTTCCTTAGCTGTATCAATATATTCTGCTTTTTTTCATCTTCAGAGTATATTGCTTCTAGAATATTCAATTCAGCACCGACAGCTAATTCAACTATCACCACGTCAGACTTTAACAAACTCTGACTGGCTTCAATGTAAACTCTGATGATCACCTGTTTCTTAAACACTGATGAACAAACGTCAGCAATTATATCTAACATAAGAAGACCGGCCTGATTGTAACCTTTGGAGATGACAGCAAAGGATACACTACGGGATATGGTAAATTGAAAGCTGGAAATGTCATCATTGAAAACATCTCTCTTGTTGAAGGATTAAAGCACAATCTTCTAAGTATCAGTCAGTTTTGTGATAAAGGCTACAATGTAGATTTCAGAAAGGACAAGTGCTTGATCACCAACAGGAAGGATGAGAAGCTTACTCTACTGGGAGTGAGAAAAGGAAATTTGTTTATAGCTGACTTAAGTTCTACCAGTGAAGGAGAAGTTACATGTTTTTATGCAAAGGCATCTTCAGAACAAAGTTCGCTATGGCACAAGAAGCTCTCACATCTGAACTTCAAAACTATGAACTCTTTGGTAAAGAGAGAGTTAGTGAGAGGGTTGCCCCTGATGGAATTCAATCAGGAGGGACTATATGAAGCATGTGAAAAAGGGAAGTCGAAGAAAGCATCACATGGAAGCAAAGGAATGACAAGCATTACTGAACCATTACAGCTGATTCATATGGATTTATTTGGTCCAGTTAATGTTATGTCACTTTCAAGAAATAGATATGCATTGGTGATGGTGGATGACTACTCTAAGTACACGTGGGTGTTGTTCATACAAACAAAGGATGAAGCAACACAACTAATCATTGATCACATCAAGAAGATAGAAGTGGAAGCTAAGCTACCTGTGCGGACAATCAGATCAGACAATGGAACTGAATTCAAGAATGCAGTTCTTAATGATTTCTGCTCAGAGAAAGGAATATCAAGACAGTTTTCAGCACCAAGAACTCCTCAACAGAATGGAGTAGTGGAAAGGAAGAACAGGACCTTGGTTGAAGCAGCAAGGACCATGTTGAGTGAATCAAAACTTCCCACTTACTTTTGGGCTGAAGCAGTGAATACAGCTTGCTACACTCAGAATCGAACCCTGATCAACAAAGATCATGAAAAGACTCCATATGAGTTAATGGCCAACAAGAAACCAACACTGAAGTACTTTCATGTGTTTGGTGCAAAGTGCTTTGTACTTAAAGATGGAGAACATCTTGGCAAGTTTGATGCCAAAGCAGATGAAGGCATTTTTCTGGGCTATTCTCTGGAATCTAAGGCTTTCAGGGTACATGTGATTGAAGATAAGAAGGTGTTGGAAAGCTTTAATGTAACATTTGACGACACCAAAAGACCAGGCCTGCAAACTGGAGAGAACTCTGAATCCTTGGTATTTGAAAATCTATCAGGAGATCTCTCTGACAATGAAGAAGTACCTGAAGTTGTTACAGTCATTAATAATAATCATAATGATAATGATTCTGGACAAAGTGGTGACCAAAGTGGAGATCCTCAACATTCTGCAGGATCCACTAGTCAGTCAACAGAATCATCAGATCAAACCGTCAACAACTCAGGGGGAGCAGGAGAAGGATCAACTAGTCACACTCCACAACATCTAGAACAAGGAGAATCATCAAGATCGCATCTGCCAAGACAAAGGGTATGGAATAGAGATCATCCCTTTCACTTGATCATTGGTGATCCGGACACAGGAGTGAGAACTAGGAGAACATCACAAAATGAATGTCACTATTCTGGGTTTCTTTCAGAAACAGAACATAAGAAAGTTGAAGATGCTCTAGATGATCTAGATTGGGTGATTGCTATGCAAGAGGAACTCAATCAGTTTGAAAGGCAGAAAGTTTGGAAGCTGGTACCCAGGCCTAAGGGAAAATCTGTTATTGGAACACGATGGGTATTCAGAAATAAGTTAGACGAAGATGGCATTGTAACGAGAAACAAAGCCAGACTGGTTGCTAAAGGTTACTCTCAAGAAGAGGGTATAGATTATGATGAAACCTATGCACCAGTAGCAAGACTTGAGGCCATCAGAATGTTTCTGGCATTTGCTGCACATTTCAATTACAAGGTATATCAAATGGATGTGAAGAGTGCTTTTCTGAACGGGGAGTTAGAAGAAGAAGTGTATGTGGAACAACCTCCAGGTTTTGAGGATTCAAAACTGGCAGACTTTGTGTACTTTCTATTCAAAGCTCTCTACGGACTCAAACAAGCTCCAAGGACATGGTATGACACTCTCTCTGAATTCTTACTTGAAAATGATTTTACAAGAGGTGTCGTAGACAAAACTCTCTTTGTCAAAAAGCATAAAAATGATTTGATATTGGTGCAAGTATATGTTGATGACATAATATTTGGTTCTACTAATGATGATCTATACAAGAGATTTGCTAAGTTAATGCAGAGTCGTTATGAAATGAGCATGATGGGTGAATTGTCATTCTTTCTTGGACTGCAAGTATACCAAAAACAAGATGGTATATTCATTTGTCAATCCAAGTACATCAAAGATCTTCTGAAGAAGTATCAAATGGAAGACTCATCTACAGCAAAGACTCCTATGCCAACTGCCACTAAGCTTGATAAGGATGAAACTGGTAAAAAGGTTGACATCACAGGCTACAGAGGTATGATAGGCTCATTACTTTATCTCACTGCAAGTAGACCAGATATAATGTTTGCAACATGCTTGTGTGCTAGGTTTCAGTCTGATCCTAAAGAATCTCATCTAATAGCTGTTAAGCGAATATTTAGATATGTTAGATATAATTGCTGACGTTTGTTCATCAGTGTTTAAGCAACAGGTGATCATCAGAGTTTACATTGAAGCCAGTCAGAGTTTGTTAAAGTCTGACGTGGTGATAGTTGAATTAGCTGTCGGTGCTGAATTGAATATTCTAGAAGCAATATATTCTGAAGATGGAAAGAAGCAGAATATATTGATACAGCTAAGAAGACGGAATAGAAGACTGAAGCAATCCTTAATTGATATGAATTGTATAGCTAATTTATAGGAATGTCAATTAGAGATGGATTGTATGTAGCTGTGTATTATATAAACACAGATAGGTTATCCCTAGAAGGGATGCGATTATTGAAAATATTATTCTTGTAACCTAGTAGCTCTTTGTGATTCATTAACATCATAAAGAGAGAAACTGTTAATATAATTACAGTTTTGTTGATTTATAAACAGTGTTCTTGATTGTTATTCTCATACATACTTGATTATATTGTGTATTCGGCCTAACAAGATATCTTAAGGGGACCCCAAATCTTGGAATTTGGTACCCTAAAGATACAGGATTTGATCTTATTGGATACACAGACTCTGATTTTGCAGGTTGTAAGATTGATCGGAAGAGTACTTCAGGAAGCTGTCAGTTTCTTGGAAGAAGGTTAGTTTCCTGGTATAGCAAGAAGCAGCATTCAGTTTCCACATCAACAGCTGAGACTGAATACATTGCTGCTGGAAGCTGTTGTGCTTAGATCTTGTGGATGAGAAACCAACTCCGTGACTATGGACTTTTGTTGACAAAGATTCCAATATTTTGCGACAACACAAGTGCCATAGCAATCTCAAACAACCCAGTGCAACACTCGAGGACGAAGCACATCGACATCAGGTATCATTTTATCCGAGAGCATGTCATGAATGGAACTGTGGAGTTACATTTTGTACCCACAGAGGATCAAATTGCAGACATCTTTACTAAACCGCTTGATGAATCCACTTTCAATAAGCTGGTTGGTGAACTTGGGATGTTAAATCTTTCTAATTGATTTTGATTAGAAGTCAGTAACTGCAGAGAGTCCTAGTGAATACATGAGTTTAAGAATTTCTATATCTTTAGGACTCGTGAATTTATTTTCTGGAGCAATTCTCGTAGTTAGGATTATTGTACTAATTTTATGTCATAATTATGGATGATATATCTTCTGGCATTTAATTGGTTATTAATTCTAAAAATTATTTAAGTGCTAATATTTGTTCTAAATATTCAAGCATTTATTTAATTTGAATTAATTTGCTTTGTTTTTTTAACATTGTAGATTAATGCAGCATAATTGATTGGATTTTAATTGGTTAATATCACTCAACGATATTTAATTGATTTTATTCTAAGAAAATAGTGAATTTTCTGTTAACAATTGATTTTGGTAAATTTTAAAAGATTTATTAGAATTAATACTGGACAGGAAATAAAAGTTTCTGATTCCTAAAACAAGAACAGGTTTTAGAAATTGGAAAAGAAGCAAAAATATCGAATTTAGGAAATTCGATAGTTTTTCAAGTACATAGATAAATCTAACGAAATTAATTTTCGATAGTTTTTGAAAAGGAAAAGAAAAACTATCGAAAACAATTCTCGATAGTTTTTTAGAATCTTTTTGAAATATATCGAAGGAATTTAATTAATTCAATATTTAAATTCTCGATAGATTTTGAAAATTAGTAGAAAAACCATCGAAGTGAATTTAATTAATTTTATATTAAAATTCTCGATAGTTTTTCTAAAAAGTTGTTCGATAGTTGTTTTTTGGTTTGACACAGCAAAACCATTCGATAGTTTTTCTGAAAACGTTTAACATTCTTATTTTCAAAATACTTCGATAGTTTTTCAAAAACCATCGAAGTATAGTTGACAGTTTTACCCCTCTGGAAAACCATCGAATGTGCACTTTTAAAAACCATCGAACCAGAAATGTCAAATTTGCCCCTGTCAGTTTCATTTAGTATAAAACATTGCCTTGGTGAATTCTTTTCACTTTTACAGATCTGAAATTCACAAGGCTCCCGTTTATATACTTACAAAACATACACACCCAAGAACACAACTCACTCGATACTTTCTCGATTTCTACTGTTTATTAACCTTCAACGATTTACTGCAGTGAATTCTTTTTTAACGGAGAGATTACTGTGTACTGTGTTGAGTTGTTAATTGCTTTTCAAAGAAACCATCGAGAGAGACAGGAAGATAGAACTGTGATACCTTGATAATTGCAAGAATTTTGTATTCTGTTGATTTATCAATAGAGTTTTTGAGGTTGAAATTCACTAATCCATTATCAATTTGCAGTCAAAGTTCTAAAAATAGGAATTTGTTTTTGGTTTAGGTGTTTTCATTCGAAAAGAAAAGGGGTATATTGTGTCAAATTTGATTAATTAGTAATAATTAATTAAATTTAAAAGGAAAAATAGTTTTGGTTTATTTAAATTTTCTGGAAATTTTAAAATGGCTGGAGAATTTATTATTACCAAAACTAATCATGTCTCGTTTCAAAACTTGCAATCCATAACGAACTTACAGTTTCGTGCATGGGCAGAGTTTTTGAACACACGTTCATTAGTGGCATATGCTGTGAGTACTCCCGTGGTCCTTTGCATCGATCAATTGACTGCGTTGTACACATCCGCCACGGATACAAGTGAGAATAATGTGAGATCCTTCAGTTTTGTTGTGCCAGGGGGCAGAACAATAAGGGTGACGGAACATGATTTTAATCGAATCTTACATTTTCCTACAGAAAACCTTGTTCCGGATCCCACAACTGAGGAGATACATGCTTTCTTCACTCTCATTAGAAGTCAACAACCTAACTTCTTTGTGGGAGAGTTTCTGAAGCATTACTTGCCAAAGGAATGGAACTTTTTCTTTCATACCCTAATCCATGTTTTTACTGCCAAGCTAACAAATCTGCATGGTATTCCCTTATTCCTTCAAAAGATAGGGTTTGTCATTGCCAACGATAGGCATATTAACATTGGACGGTTACTGATTGATCAAGTAATCATATGCATGGGACCACTGGATGAAAGAACATGCATAGATGACGATGTGCTTTGTTTCTATCCTAGGTTCCTACAGCTAATTCTCAATGATATCTTAACAGATGATGAGCGCGAGACATTCGCCGAAGAGGAGACCATTGAGTGTATGAAGATGAAGAGCAATGCCATAACCGCTCTGATAAGGAAGAACAACTATCTTCCAGGGGTACCCACTGTTCTCACTGAATATCTAAGAACGGTGCCCCTACCACTTCTACCCCCAGGGGAACAGGTAAATCAAGGTAACATTCCTGAACCTGAACTGGCTCCTGAACCACAACCAATGGATGTTGATCCAGATCCCTCAGTGGCCATTCCTGACCAGGAGGTTGCAAACCCACAACCTCTAACCACGGTCGAAGAGCCTTTGGAAGAGCCAAATGAAACAATAAACGAACCTCCTTCCCCTCATATACCCAATATTCAGACATCCGTGAGTGTAAAGGGAGATAGTGCCTTAGCAGCACCACATAAGGAGATACACCCTTCAACAGCAGCTCTGCCTTCCTCTAAAAGGAGACGAACAGAAACCGGGGCAACTGTTGATACTTTATTTCAAACTTCCAAAGCGCCCTTTATTGATTTTTCTGATGTTGATTGGGCTACGCTAACGAAAGCTATATCTGAACCATTAGCTCAATCAGGTAAGGAAGAATTGACGGAAGCAACTGGTGTTCCGACCATATTACGGTCAGGTTCACTGGTTGAAGGTTCTAAGAACCAAGGGTCTTCACAGACGTCGAGAGAAGGCTTTGACCTAAATGCACAATCTAAAGGGTCATTGTCTACCTCCCCAGATGGAACATATCTGGATCCTGCGGGTAAAGGGTCTGACGTAGGTGCAGATCGGCAACTCGTTGACAATGAATCAATTATCATTGAGGAGTCAACTGAGGTAAAGTCTTCACAGACTATCGGGGAAGATTCGGGATCTCTGCTGTTAATAGAGCCTGTTTCTAACCCCTAGAGATTCAAACTCTAGATCCTTCAAAGGATATATCATCTACTGATGATCAGCAACTTGGTTTATCCAAGGACGGGGACTTGCGAAGCCCCGTTGCACCACCGGTGACCTCCTTAAGGATGGCTACGGTGTTTTCTTCTACAGGTACAATCAGCACAAAGGATTTGAGTGAAACAAAAACACTTACACCTGGCCTGAGTGGGAAAGGAAAAATGATTCAAACACCGACAGAAACGTTGAGTGTACACCCAGAGCCAAATGTGATGAGTGACACCCTAACCCTACCTAATATTGATGATTTGCTGTTACCGACAGAAAGAGAGCTACAAGTTCAATCTTCCCTCAAGGAGATGACAGTTCATGACAAAGAAGGAAATCTATTATTCAAGGTTCCACTGCGACCTTCCTTTGACCAAGAGATCTCCTCTAGTCAAGCCAATGCTTCTTTAAAGACTATTCAAGAGAAGGTTGACTTGGCTGCAGCTGATTCAAGAAGAACATTCAGGGTCATTGGCAGTGCATCTGGCACTATAACAGGTACGAAGCAGGCAGTGGACTCCTTAAAGAAGGAAGCTATGGATGAACTGATCGAGTTGAGGATGGACGTCAAGGAACTTAAAGATGGTTTCATGAATGAAGTGGATGCTTTGCAACAAGGACAAGAAGCTTTGAAAGAAGACGTTCTGGTTATCCGGGATGGTCAAGCTAGGGTAAAAGATGCAATGAACACCCTTTCTAGAGTGGAGTCTAAGCTGAACCAGAGATTGGACAAGATTGAGAAGACTACCAACTCCAGATTGGATGACATTGACCTGAAGCTGGCTTCTATGCAAGAGATGAATAAGGATCTATTGGATTTCATGGAAAATCAAAGTGATGGAGTACAGTCGATTTGGACTATGCTGAAGAACCAACAAACTGGCCAACCTGGTCCTTCAAATCAGCAACCTGATCCTTCTACTACCTTTTATGCTGAGGATGCTTTCGTCGAGGATTCCTCAACTAAGAGGGAGAAAGTTGGAGAAGGGGAGAAAGAGAAGCCTAAGGATGGATGGGGAGTTTGGGAGACAGTTGAAGCTATTCCTATCAGACAGTACTGGATAGAGGAACTTGTAGAAGAAGAGAAGGAGAGTGAAGAGGAATTTGAGGTCATGCATGAGCAACCTATTCTAGAGGAGCATGATCCATATTATCCAGAGCCCATTGAACATCCAAACTGGGAGGATAATATGGAAGAAGAAGCAAATTCTCTATCACCTGAAGAAGAAGCTGCCTTGGAAGCAATAAGAGCTCAGAGAGCTGCAATAGATGCCAGGCAAGCTGAGAAAGAGAAACAACAAGCAATTCCGAGGAGTGAAAAACTGAAGAGATTCAAGGTGTATAATGAAGTGAGGAGGAAGAAGATGATAGATCTGGCAAAGAAAGAAGGTAATGAATGGGAGATGGCTTATAAAACCTTTTGCAGAGTTGAAGACGAATTAGAAGTCAGCGACAATACTAAGGTGGAAGTTATCATTCAGGACATCAGAAGTGCCAATCTTGAAGATCAGACTTACTTCAAAGCATTGAGAAACTCTATGATCTTTCTGAAAGCTGGGGTTAAAGCAAATGGAGCCTGGAACATCCTGATCAATTTTCTGGAGAAAGGTACATTTGTGATTTCCACTAAGTTTTTAGAACAGAGGACATACACAGAGTTGCAGGTTATTCTCATCAAGATTCAAAGGACGACAAGGCTGAATGAACTGCTCCGTGAGCATGTTAAGGAGATCTTGATGAAAGTCGGTCCAGAGATTACTGAAGATCCTCCAATGGTTAGATTCATGACGAATGACTTGTTCAGAATCTGCTATTTGGCTGAGGACAAACTGAGGGACTACCCAAGTATCTATCTAATCTCAGTTGAGAAGTATCTTCGATCCACTGGATTCTCATCAACGGAGAAGGACAAAGCAACAGACACTCTTAGAAGATTTCTAATGGAGAATGTTCCTTACTATAGGAAAAGAGTGGAAAGAGGATTGGAAGTGCATACCAGACTGCCAAACATGCCAAAGCTAAACAAGAAAGATGTTAACATTGCATGGTTATGGGCTGGAGTGGGTCAAGAGGTTGAATATATTGGAAGACACATCCAAGGAGCAATCCTTAAACCTGGAGAACCACTGCACTATCTATCAGTGATTGATTATCAAGCTGCTAACTCCAATCCAATGATTGAAGAAGGTGAGATCGAAATGGACTGAAGAATAGAAGCAAAGAACAACATAACTATCAGCTCAGATAAGAGGAGCAACTTCAATATGAAAAGTTTTATTGTTTTTTGATTTATGAAATCTGGAAATGTATATATATCTGATCCAGAATGCATGTAATATTATTACGTTGTCTTACTTTAATTAGTTTAATGTTTCCTTAGTTAGTTGAGTTATCCTCG
Source organism: Heracleum sosnowskyi (assembly GCA_030848705.1). Lineage (NCBI taxonomy): Eukaryota > Viridiplantae > Streptophyta > Magnoliopsida > Apiales > Apiaceae > Heracleum > Heracleum sosnowskyi. The sequence continues at coordinate 22,225,551 of CM061237.1, forward strand.
AAGTATTTGCTTGTCGAACTCTATCCAATCAAATAGGGGGAGATTGTAAAGCATAATGTAACATAAGATGTAAAAGAGATAACTACAACTCAACAAAGGACAAGACAGACAATAATATTAACAGAAGCACAAGAATCCAGAATCAAAGAAGAAAAGGTAAACTCAAAAAATCAAAATACGTTATGTATTCTTGAAGTCCGTAAACAGGTCACGGAAAGAAGTTCATGAAAATGTTCAAGCCTCAGTGACAGCAAAAGAAACAAGACTTTCAAGACGACAGAAGTATGTGAATGATTTAGGGTTAAGTACCACGGGATTCCAGTGATTTAAATGAAGCAACCAGAACGACAAGGGACGTATCAGTAGCATTGAATTGAAGACATAAAAGAAGAATTGATCAAGTGTTATTCATTTGTGAACCAGACCAGTTGCACTAGGTGACGGCACTGAAAAGATCAAGTTGTTTTATCGTCTCAGAAGAAAGTGATACAGTCTATTACTTAAACACCCATGAGCTCAGTGGAATCATTAATTGATAAAAGACAAGAAACAAGATTTCGATAGTTTTTCAATTAAGAAAACTATCGAATGGTATAATAATGATTCATTGAAAACCATGTTTACTTTAATTTGGTATTCGATAGTTTTGATTAAAAAACTATCGAATGGTAAATTAAAGTATTTCATTCGATGGTTTTTAATTAAGGAGCAGGTGAAAAGTATTCTTGTTTTACAGGTTGAAGTTGAAGATGGACGGCCAGGATTGTTTCTACATTCCTAGTTCGATAGTTTTCAATTGAAGACTACAATTAATACAGAGAGAAGAGAGTGTCTTCTTCAGTCGAAGTTATTTTCACAGAAGCAATAACTGAGAGAGAGTTTGAGCCAGAGAGAAAATACCAGAGAAATTAATTCTGCTTGAATTCTATCAAAGTTTTGATTGTGTATAACTTAGAACTCATTGAAGCTAATCTACGGATTAGAAATTGTAGCACCCTTCGAGGTTTATATTTATAAAAAGATATATTCCCCGAAACTTGATTTGGTTTGGTGTGTTTGATTTCGTTATAGAACTGAATGATTAATCCACGAACGAAATTGAATTATTTGTGAGTATCGTATTCAACCCCCCCTTCTACGATACTTTGGACCTAACAGCTCTCATTAGTGGGCTTGGATTTATATTCTATACTAAGTTGAGTGTTCTAGTCTGACAGGGACTATGCTCGATGCTTATCTTGAAGAAGACCTATCTCTAGTAGACTTAGGACCCTTGTAGTCCAGCCAAGGAGTTCTATCTCTAGTGGACTTAGTATCCTATTAGAACTACGTGAAGCTTGATCCCTATAAATATAGGGTACGTAGGCACATTAAGGGGGTTGGACGTTGTGAGCTCAGAGAGACCACCAAAACTCCTTTGATCTCAGCTTCTTATAAACACAATCACCACCGTTCCCCGACGATTATTCCGTCATAGAACCACCGTCGTAGATCTTAATTTTAGCACGTAACCTCAAATTTTGTTATCACAAATTCCTCCGTTAACAGTTACTATGTTTTGTGCTAGTTACAAAAACCTTAAAATTTAGACTTTCTTTATTCAATTTAAAATACAATAAATCAAATACTATAACTCATTTATAATTCAAGAATGTTCGGTTATATCAAAACAAATATGGCCTAAATCAAACTAGACTCATGGGGTGATGATTCTGTATAATTTTGTGAACGGAATCATAAAGTGTATATTATTCAAATTTATAGTGAATGATATAAATAATGTGGCAACAAGCAACAACTTCACAAGTTTGTTATTATAATACTAGTTTTGTTAGTCATTGAATTAAATTTTTTTTATTCATAATTTATAATATTATAGACTGTTCGGGGTTTCGATTTGGTTGTAAGAGTAAAATCGAAATCGTTACCAACTGTTCTATCAATTCGAGTTGGTTATGTTTTTTTCGGTTTTCATCAATTTCAAAAATTTTCAATTTTTCAGCTTGATTTTGATTATTCGTTTTTTTTATTTCATCCGTGGTGCCAGCTATGTTGATATCATGTTTATACGTTTATGTCATATTTCAAATTAGTTGAGTCGAGTAATCATATAAATACATAATATATTTTAATAATTAAATATAAATAAATGCATAATATATCTTAATAATAAAATTATAATTAATTGATTAAGTTCAACAATTATAAAATCTCTTCTTGTATGTAAAATATTTTTGTATTCATCCAACTTAATGAGTAGTGTAATGGGCAAAATTTGCCCACCGCATTTCTCAGCCTCGTCCGCAATCAATGGCGTCACTCACTAGCATCAACCTAGACTACATGGTGAAATCGACCTTGGTTAAATGTATTTAAGGAAGAAGACTAGTAGGGCCAGTGTCCCATATCATACATATAAAGAAGGAAAGCTCAAGAGGGTACATCTATCGGGCCTAGCCCACGTCCATGGGAAGCGTCGCCTCTACCTGATGCGTAGTCCACGAACTAACTAGTAAGGAGACGATTGTTACTATCGGGGAAGAAATGTATAACTCGGGACGTATACAAGGACAACCTCGCCTTATGTGAAGCATTCTGTAGGATAGGAAGCCTAGGTTATCAGCTTAGAAAGGCCTCTCATCCCTAGAAAAACCTTGCCTTCTGGAAGTAGCCTCTCATAATTGTGGGAAGCCTCGCATGCAGACTATTTACCAAAGAGATAGCTACAATTATCATAGAAGAAATGTGTAACCTCGTCCTCCGGTGGGGCATCACCCTGCACATGATCACTTACATGATATGGAACCTCATCCTCCGAAAGTAACCTCGTCCACATGAAAAGACAGAAAATGAAGGGTAGTTGTTATGGCCAAAAATAACAAACCTCGCATTCGGTAATGACGAAATGCAGATATTGGGTCTAACCTAGGCTCATACGAAGCCTAGCCCATTAGTTGACGAAATACAGATATTGGGTCTAACCTAGGCTCATGCGAAGCCTAGCCCAAAACGTGGGTAATCTCGCCTTCATATGAACCTGGGTTGAAGATGAAAATTGATTACTGGTATAAGTAAGGAATGTGACCTTTGGGCTTATTCCAAGGTATAAACTACCTTACCTACCTCGCCACCTAAATATAGAAACCTCGTCTTCTAAAAGATGGAGGTTCCTTAACTTTTATTGATTTATGAAAGATTAGCTTGTCCAAGTTGAGAAGCTTCGCCTTGCTAGAAGGATCGAGAAACCTCGCCTTTTTGAGATTCATAAAAGCCCGTATTTCCTTATTTTCCATGGATCAGGATAAGCGTTGGCTCCGATAAATCCGGGTCAATAAATTATCCGATAAGTTCCGAGAAAATAGTGAAACTATGACAGCTCATAATGACATCAAAGGCGGTGATCCCGGTCTTTCCGCTCTTTAACGAAGGAAACTCGACCCATGGGTTACGTGTTCTCCAAGAATTACGTATGGCTTGATCCCTATAAATAGGGTACGTAGGCACATTGTATGGTACGATGCAAACTTGCGAACAAGAGAGAATTCAACATTCTATCTTAATTGCGACCTATTCTCACATACAATCTCACATACAATCTCAGCCATCCCCAAATCATAAACCCTAATCCCCACAACCTACGTTACGAATCATCATCGGTTACTACCACAATTTCAACAACCCTCCCCGAATTGGTTATCACCAAATTACTCCGTTAACAAGTAACATGAGACCTTAAATTTTAATTTGTTGAAAACAATCTCAACAAAATACCAAAAATTTCGACAAACAAATAGTACATAGTTACCAAATCAAAATTTGTATGCAAAAATAATAAACTAAAATATTTGAGGGAGAAAACAGTAATTTAAAACTGATTAGGAGACACTTAACATATTTGCTTATACACGATACGCTTTCGGATCTGGACTCTTGGAGCCACCACTATCCAGTATATACACACATATATATACACACTCAATACATACACACATTTTATAAACCCTCGGTGCCTCTTCTCTCTCATCAGGTATATACGTATATAATTTTCACATATATAGGTCTATATTATGTGAGTTAACTTATACAAATGAATTCATATAGCTTTTTTAATTAATGTTTATGATCAATTTATATTTATAATCTCGATTGTTGAATTGAATTGTGTACCTGATAGTTTTGTTGTTTTGATCTGAGTTATATGTCTGATTTTATTATTAATTATTTGTGAATTTAAATTAGATTTTAATTGAATTTATATGAATTTGAGTTTTAGTGTGAATTTGTGTGCTATGGAGCTCTGTTTGGTTTTTGTGATAAGTTATCGGTTAACGAGGTTGGTTTGGAATGATTGTTGTGAAACGCATTGAATTTGACTTGTTTTTATTTAGTTTCGTAGTGTATTCTAGTGTAATCGAGGATGTGGATTGAATGATTTGTTTGATATCTTTGAATTGTGTTTTTAATGAGGAGTTGAGTGAAGAATGTGGTGAAGAAGTTTAATAAGATCGTATAAATAAGAATACGTTATCACGGAATAAATGAAATAGATTTCTTTCGGGAATTTGTGTTTTGGATATGGTTTTATAATATAAAATTTATGTTTGATCACGTTTCTGTGGTTATTTTACATGAATTTAAGTTTTGGTAAATTTTAATGTAAATTGGTATGCTCGATCTTTTTTTGGTTGGACAGATAATTTATTGATTTGCCTGGTTGGTTTGAAAGAATTATTTCAAAAAAAAAAGAATTTGACTTGTCTTATTATGTTTCGTAATCCGTTGATGATTCTATATGTAATTGAGGCTTTGGACATTGTAACGGATTGTTTTGAATATTTGATACCTTTAACTTGTGCCTTTAATGAGGAGTTGAGTACAGATTGTGGGTAAAAGAGTTTAAGACGACCGCATATATTTTCTCAAAGGATCACATATTAATTAAATAGATTATTATTAACTCCTGAAGATGTGTGCTTTAGAATTTAGATATTGTTTTTTTATCACCATTTTTATTCCGTCACATTCTATTGTCATTAGGAAAGTTAGGATGCATGTTTAGCTACAACTAGAAGTAGTAACTTGTTAAGGACGAATATGGGGATTCTTATAATATCTATTTCGACAGTTAGTTGCTGCCAATTTATTTATACGAGCAATTTTACAAGTCCCGTATTTTTATTTGGTATAAAGCTATTAGATGTTATAACATCCTAAGCACGATCCATAATTTATGAATTCATGAAACTTGTTCTAATATGTTGGATAACATCATTTACATAATTTTAAAAAGAGATTGGTATTGGATCTTTTGCATAGACTATGATAGTTTTGTTACTGGTACATTTTGTTATAGATCTGCTGATCATTAATTTAATATTTATTTCAGGTACATTAAGCATTACACATTTGACAGATACAACATTTTCCCATGGCTACCTCAGATGAAAATAGTGGATTGTTTCCCATTTTTATTTTGACAATGCTGGCAATTCCTTTAGTGCCATATACAATACTAAAATTATGCCGTGCTGCCTCAAAAAAAGCCAAGCCTATCCATTGTGAGTGTTCAGTTTGCTCTCGATCTGGAAAGTATCGCAGATCAATATTTAAACGGGTGAGTTGCAAGTGATGTACCTTTATAGGTTACCATTATCATATCTTGAGATTCACCTTTTTTTCTTTTTCAAATATCTTTTGCAGATATCGAACTTCTCAACATGCAGTAACATGACACTGGTGCTGCTTTGGGTTGTCATGGGTGTCCTTGTTTATTACATTAAAAATATAAGTCGTGAGGTAAAAACATAAAAAAAAAAAAGGTTTTGTTTTGATGGTTATCATTCTTGCGTAGTTTGGTTGATTTTGTACCTCTTTCTGTTGTCTCATCTGAAAGTTGAGCTGGCAATGGTTACATGGACATATACTAATTAAATGATATAATTGTTTGAATAATTTAATTATGTTGGTTTTTTTTGTCTGTTAGATTCAAGTATTTGAGCCATTTAGTATACTTGGGCTAGAACCTGGAGCTTCAGAATCTGAAATAAGGAAGGCCTATAGGAAGCTTTCTATACTATATCATCCTGATAAAAATCCAGATCCAGGTTGGATATTTTCCGACCTGCATTCTGTTCTTTTTTATTTTCATTTTACATAAACTAGAATCCCAAAAGTTAATTTGATTGTTTTTTAAATTATTCAGATGCAAACAAGTATTTTGTGGAGTTCGTATCAAAGGCTTATCAAGCATTGACTGATCCAGTTTCGCGCGAGAATTTTGAAAAATATGGTCATCCTGATGGTAGACAGGTAATGTACCTTTTCATGGAAGAACCCCTTTTTATGCGCTTGGTGAAGTGCTTACTTAAAGTTTTAATTTGAATGTCTACTAAAGTTTCTAAATCACTTCTTTGTGTAGGGGTTCCAAATGGGTATAGCTCTGCCTCAGTTTCTGCTTAATATTGACGGTGCATCTGGTGGGATATTGTTGCTTTGGATTGTAGGAGTCTGTATTCTTTTGCCCTTGGTAGTAGCAGTTGTATATCTATCAAGGTCATCTAAATATACTGGAAATTATGTCATGCACCAGACACTATCAGCTTATTATTACTTTATGAAGCCTTCTTTGGCCCCAAGGTATCATCACTTATGTTTTGGCGTTAAGAATTTTTTATGGATTTGCATAAGCTGAAAATACATTTGTTTTTATATATATAAATATGATGGTGAATGCCTAATAATATAGTACTTGGTTAGTTAACATGAATTTGATTTTTATGAGACATGTATTGTACCTTAAAGACCTTTATTCATTTAAGCCGGCGTATTATATTTTTAATATCGCAGGTGCTTGCATTTCCTTTTGTACTTTGTTCTTTATTATGTTACAATGGCCCTGGCTTGTCAAATATGAAATACCCTTTTTAAGTTGGTTGTTTGAAACCACATTTTAGTGTAGGAACTTGGCAAATAGGGGGTGACATCTCAAATTGCACTTATCCAACTGACAATTTATACTGTTCTTATGTTGCTCCTTGAGTTGTGAATATACATACCCGTTAAGGAATTGTGAATATAAATAGGGGGCTACACATTTTTTTTTTAATTTTCTTTAGCAAAAGTAAATACCCTTAGTCTTACCATTCGATCAATTGATTGTAGTAGATGAGCGGGTAACATGCATTCATAGATATTTATTTCTCTGCGATGCTGAATTTTGCAGCAAAGTCATGGACGTGTTCATTAAGGCTGCTGAATACATGGAGATTCCAGTTCGTAGGTCTGATGCTGAACCTCTTCAGAAGCTTTTTGTGGTGGTTCGAAGTGAGTTGAATTTGGACCTTAAGAACATCAAGCAAGAGCAGGCAAAGTTTTGGAAGCAGCATCCAGCACTTGTCAAGGTAATTCACGTAGAAAAGCTTATTGATTGCAAGAATCTGCCTGTAGTTTTGGATCTGGAACTGTCCTTTTTGGCCTTATATTGAGCTGTACGTGGTCTTACGAGCTTGTTCATATTGCAGACAGAGTTATTGGTTCAAGCTCATTTAAGTCGTGATACGGCAGCTTTGTCACCAGAATTGCAGCGTGACTTTAAGCGTGTGTTGGAGCTTGCACCTCGCCTTCTTGAAGAGTTGATGAAAGTAATTTCCGAAATGTACCATTTACCAATATATATAAATATATTTATGAAAGTACATCTCTATGGTGAATTACACTAATTACCAACTTATACTGTAGTCTTGGCCATAACCAATATGATCACTGCTCTTAGCATTTCTAGGTCACCAAACTTAGGGTCAGTTGTCATAAGGTCGTAGGTATTATTAACTCTGGTTTCTTGTAATCAACTTGGTGTATGGTAACATAAAATTATCCCACCACAAGGCTTGAAATTCTATGGTTGTGCTTTTACCAATATACAGTTGTGCATAGTTGATATGATTAATAACTTATGGTTGATTGTATATATCACTTTTACGAAGTACCTTTGATGCACTGTAATAGCTAGGCATACCATATAGTAACCAAAAAAGTTAGATTGTTGGGATTTGCAGTTAAGGTCAAGTGTAAAAGGTGAGGAATATGTCACTTTTTCATATGATGATCTTACTTGAAGATATCTTCTTTTCCATTCTTAGCAAGATTAGACAAGGATCCATTAATTGTTTACAAATACTATTAATGAGTGAATAATCAAGTTGTAAGTCAAGAGCCAAACTTTGAGTAGTGCCCATAATATGTAGGTCTTGTCTTCTTACTACCAATTCAGTATCTGTCTACCCCACCAAATTTAGCATCTTTCATTTTGTCTACCCCTACCTAATGGATGTATCATGAGAGATATCATTACTTTTTTAAACTACAGTGTTATGAGACTAAGCATGTACCTACCATCTCTTACAATTTTAAGTCTTCTATTCTCTTTAATTTGCGCTGCTGGCTTCTTGTACCCCAACACTCAAAGTTATTAGAGCTAAAGCCTAATGACCTTACTCTTATTCTATACAATCTCTCTGAACTTGTAAACAAAATAATGTAGAGAAAATAGAGGTAGATTATAATTAGACTCATAGTTGGATAAATTTATGTTTAAACTGTCTCTTATTATTAATTCTGCATTAATTGCCTTATGCAGATGGCTATTATACCGCGCACTGCTCAGGGTCATGGTTGGCTGAGGCCTGCAGTTGGGGTGGTTGAACTTTGTCAATGTGTTATTCAGGTTTGTAACTGTATAAGTTTTTTCTGCCCAACATTTTTTGGCATATAGTTAAGTTTGTTTTGCTTATAGTACTTTTTTTTAATCATATTAGACCGTATAGCTCCCTCGATTATTCTCGAATAGCATATGGTAAAAGGATTATTCACTTCACAACAGTTTTTATCTAACTGAATGGTGATTAATATTTAATCTTTTTGAGATAATAGGGAATTCTCTAATCACTTACTATCCGTACCTTCCTATTAAGCAAGGGCGTGTCATTTTCCTCAGAAAATGCGCAACAATACATGCGTGGATAGTGTAATGCGGATTTAGGGTGCAGGGTGTCATGGATGGTAATTGAAATCACAGTTGACTCAGTGAATTAAAAACAAGATAGAAGTTGGGATTTACCATTACCTTTTAAAGCCCTAATCAATTAACTCTTATATGATTCAATATACTTATTAGTCAACTTTAAGTCTTTAAGCCCTAATCAACTCTTACTGCAGCCCACACTTTTTTAATTTCGTGAGTCGCACCAATAATATATTTTGAGTTATTTGTGTAACTGTATCACATGTTCAAATGGACTGCTATTTGATGTTATTGATATATGTTTGTATTATAAACTGGTAGACGTTATCAGTGTTTGTGATTCTGAAAACCAGAATCTTGCTCATAATTTTTGTTAAACAGAGGTGAAATATACTGTGTGTGTGTGTGTATAAAGTATAAACTTGTGTAGTTTTAATGAATGAGGTAATGGTGCACATTACCACATATTATTAGGTGGAGGCTGAGGGTGAACGTGGCTAGGGTTAGCAAGTAGACATAGCATGGTGTCCACCACATGAATGAAGCAAGATGAGACATTAGTCACACATTTTTTTTTGCCAAGTAAAACACAAAATTTTTAGCAGCATGCTAATGGAACAAATAAACTAATAAACACTTTTTGAGAATGTTATTGATTATGTGTTTCTTATCAATTTATTTATTTGATTCAGTTTTCTTTAATATTTATTATGTTTTTTAAGAGATTAATATGTATATATTTATATATTATATTATGAACATATATATATATATGTATAGTATAAAATTTTTATATATGCCGCGGAATTCCCATATTTTCATATATGTTGAATTTTTGTGTTCTTGTACTATGCATCCGCATCATCGCACTTGTATCCTTGCTTCTTAGGTACCTTATCTTTCTTGCAGTGCTTTTCTCATGCACATACCTCTTTCTTTGTGCAAAAACGAGGTTATTTGCTTGGATATTATCTGCTATACTTGCAGCTATTTTTTTATGGGTTAAACATCATTTAGATCATGCGTTATGTTCATATATATCAAATTGATCATTAATTACTATTTGGTGTCAAAATGATCACTTAAATCATCAAATAGTACATTTTGTTAAATCCAAAAATAAGTTGCATGGAAAATGTTAATGTTGCTGAAGTTGCTAACGCGGGGAACATGTTTGTTAGTTTTATGATTTATGTGGCTTTAAATTTAACCAAAAAAAGTAAATAAAAAGGGATATATACACACTTATATCATCTATGTGTGCAGCTTTGCCACCTCATTGCCTTGTCAACCACCTTTCTTTGCCAATTAACTGTCCAACTCATAAACTAACGGACTTTTAGATGGAAAGTGTTATCTTTGACCAATTTTTGAGTTGACTCTAACAATGTGAACTATTTCAAGAAGTTAATGATCAATTTGAGACCAAATTTTAAGTAGTGATTAACTTGATACATTTGGATGTAACGAATGATCTAAATGATAATTAACCCGTTTTTTTATCTACAATTCTGTGTTTGTTTTCCTGTGTATCGGGAGAGATATACAGTGTGTGCATGTGTTTTTGTTTACTCGGAATATCTATCTCTAAGTGTATAACAATCTCTTCTTGATTCTCTTGTTTATACACATTAGCATAATAATTTCAGAATTTTTATTTTTTCGGGCAATAGCTTTGCATGTGATCATGTCATGGTATCAGTGCTCAAGGCTCTACCTTTATCTTTGGAGTGACGTCTTGGCTTTTATTTGTTTACACTACCATGGTAAATAAGTATCACTGTACCTTGTTGCAGGCTGTTCCTCTTGGTGCAAAGAAAGGCGGTGGAGGTTCTCCCGAGGGCAGTGCACCTTTTCTGCAGCTACCTCATTTCAGTGAAGCTGTCATAAAGAAAATAGCACGCAAGGTGTCACTTCTTAATATTCTTGCTACAGGAAATGTAAATGCTAGTCTTTCTGCTTATCAGAGCTGTCATTATCACATTATTTAGCCATAATCCATAAATGCAAGCGTTTTTTACCTATTTTAGCACAATGATGTTTTAAGATTAAAAACCTCCTTTCAGCTAATGTGTCAATAGGATTGAACTCATAACATCTGAAACTTTGATAGAATATGTACATTCTAGCTGAAGTGCTTGGTTGTGATGTTTAGATTCGGACTTCTTAATATAGGCCACAATTTTTTGTTGTCTCAAGTCTTGACGTTCTCTTTACACAATATTGATTTACTCAATCAGTTATCCAAGGAATTTTTTTGATCACGCCCAAAGCTTTAACTGAAGTAATTTATTTATCATGCCTGTTTTGCTGGAAAATCTACTTGCTAGTCATAAAATTAAGACCCTGCTTTTGCGGGTCCACCTTTATATTTTATATTTTTTTCTTATAACTTTCTAAAGTCTAAGCACCTGAGTTTAGAAATATTAAACCCTATAATTAAATTATATCTGACGTGGTGGTACTGGCCTCTATGTCAGTGCATTAATAGTATTTGAGAACTCTTCTGGGAAATTTTTGGGATAGTAATCATTTCATTTATCATATTAGGACATTAGGTAACTAGATCACAAATAATATCTAGAATTTTCTTAAAGAGTTGATTCCCTGCCTAGTCATGTTGGTAGAATATTTCATGGCTTCCAAGTTTGTGGTTAAATACTTGTAATCCCTAATTATCATTCATAAAACGTGTTATTATGAACTGAATTGAGTTGAGTAAGTCAGTCATCCTTATAATCAATCATTACAGCCTTCCTCTCTATTCTCTTTCCCTTTCCAACATCACCTTCACTCTATTTTCCAATAACGGATGTTTTGACTTTCACTTAAGTTTTTTTTATGTGCTGATATTTCAAAGAATTGTAAATGTCTTGTTTTACAAATTATTCCCCTATCCTTTTTTCTCTTTCTCAATTTATATTAATACATAATGCAATGGTTATGGAAAGAAATATTATTTTAGTATCAGATACTCTACTATATTAATAGGTTTCCTCATGTATTATGCACAAACCTTAACTTTAATTACTTGGAAAGAGAAATTTTGGCTACATAGATTTTGGGATTGGGACAACTCACCTAGTAATTAAGAGCATGTCAATGATGTAACCTACTGGTCTCTAGTGTTATTTGCAAAAGGAAATGCATCTCATAATGTGTTCTTGATATCTGTGTATGATATTTTTATTTGACCTTTGAGCATAATTTTGGTGTATTTACCGCCCTTGTAATAAAATATGTAGTCTACTCAGGTGAGCCCGATGTTCTGTTTTCTTTCTCTATTTCTACTTCTTTTAACTATATGTATGTATGGCTAGTGATCAAATAGAAACCAAAATTAAAATAGAAACTAATTCAAGCACTTAGATCAATCTAATCTAATGGCTCACTAGAGGCACCACACACAACTAAAATACATCTTCCCATACACAATCTCACCTAATCCCCTACATTTCTAATTTGATTTTTCCCGTCAATCGGTGAGTTTTTTTTTTGAAATCCGACTTCACTGTATTTTTCTCCATCTCCCAACGATCAATATGCATACCTTATGTGCTATATTTCGAAGCACTTTAAGAATTTTTTTATTTAGTTTTTAGTTTCTATTCTAAGAGGGGTTTCTATTAGAGTAAGACCATGTATATATATCTCTTCCTTAATATGGTCTACCTTTTTTTTTCTTTCCCAGAAAGTGCGGTCATTTCAGGATCTACGGGATATGACCCTTCAGGACCGTGATGAACTGCTTTCTCAAGTTGCTGGTTTCACTGCTGCTGAAGTACAAGATGTGGAAAGGGTATTGGAGATGATGCCTTCCATAACAGTCGATGTTACTTGTGAGACTGAAGGTGAAGAGGGAATACAGGAGGGTGACGTTGTCACAGTTCATGCTTGGGTCACGGTCAAACGTGGTAATGGTTTGATCGGTGCCCTTCCCCATGCCCCATACTATCCTTTTCACAAGGAAGAAAATTATTGGTTTCTGCTAGCAGATCCCAATTTGAACAATGTATGGTTTTCTCAGAAGGTCATATTCATGGATGAAGCAGCAGCTATAACCACTGCTTCAAAAGCAATTGAGGAGACAATGGAAGGTTCAGGGGCCAGTCCGAAGGAAACTAGCAAAGCTACTAGAGAAGCAATTGAGAAAGTAAAGACTGGCTCACGACTAGTGATCGGCAAATTCCAAGCACCAGCAGAAGGAAATTATAATCTGACTTCTTATTTACTTTGTGACTCATGGATTGGTTGTGACAACCGCACGAGTGTAAAAGTGAAAGTCTTGAAACGAACTCGAGCTGGTACTCGGGGAGCTCATATTACAGAGGAAGGACCCATAACGGAAGATGGAGCTGAAGAAGAAGAGGAAAATGATGAGGAAGAATATGATGAGGATTATGAGAGTGAGTACAGTGAAGATGAAGAGGATGTGAAAGAAACAAATAAAAAGACTGCTGCAAATGGAAATGGCAGGCAGTCGAGTTCAGAAAGTTCAGAATCAGAAGAAGAGTAAATTACTCAAGTTTACAGGTTACCCGGAAAAAAAGAGGCTATTTAAGTTGTAGGTTTTAATTTGAAAAGGAAGTTTAATTGAGAGCGTTGCTCTTCATTCTGTTTGCTCAAGTAGACACCAGCTGTGCTTTTCATGCTGATTTTGTAAACTAGAATATCATACCAAACACACAATTTATAAGACACTTTTTTTTGGACACACATCTCCCAAAAAGAACAGGCCTGATTGCTCCAATTTTATAATTCCCCAGTTCAGAATTTTTTTTTGGTACCCAACGTCTTTGTAAATATTTTGAAAATCGAGCATACTAATTAAATTTTATCCTATCATCGTGCTAATTGCTAGGTACAAACAAAATTCCTTTTACAGAAGATGATATTGTAGAACTAGTTAGAAAAATAATACAAATATATAATTTATTTAAAATTGATTTTTCAAATTTTAAAATTTGTGAAAGTGCATAGCTGCTATAAACATTCTGTGAAAACTTTACTCAGATTCAAAACATTATCAAAGCACTGGTTTTCTTTGATCTCGGACCCTACTTTTGTTAATTCCCATCTTTGTCATGCCTTAGAAAACAATGAATCTCTTTGATTCCACGGAAATTAAAACAAGGTTTTTATAACTCAATTCTTCTCTGCCACGTTGATTCCAGTGTCGATCTTCCTTATTTTGAAGGCAAGTTATTGCGCGACTTGTTTATTGTAGGTTCTTGTAATGGCATTGTTTGTGTTGCTTCGAATATTCGATGTAAACCAAGACGTGGACGTCGTTTAATAAGTACCGCTGGTCTCCCAAGTCTTCAACTTCACCTCTGGAATCCTGCAACTAAAAAATCTAACCTCCTTTGTCCAGTGAAACAAGTTGTTTTGGTTTTCGTAGGATTTGGTTTCGATCCAATTGCAAATGATTTTAAGGTTGTTTCGATTGGTCCTGACCTCGAGGGACTCATTCATGCGATGGTATATTCTACAAACACAAATGCTTGGAAAGAGATTGAGGGTCTGAAACTTCCACGTCATTCTATATGTGATGCTTGTGGAAATGGGAGATGGGATCAAGGTTTGATACGGTACGATTTGAATAACGAGGTGTTTTATGAACACAGATTTCCTGCTAATGTAATGAGGACCCGAGACACCAAATTTTTTGTTAAAAGCTGTGCCATCTCCATGTTCACCTTTCCCGTGTTCTTGTTTCATTTGCATTCATTCTTATTTAGTCTTCATGTGCGAATAATGGAGATGAAGGATTCTAGCTGTGATTACGTATACCGATGATGGACTTAAAAGTAAGGTTGAATTGTGGACTGTGGATGATGGATTTGAGAGATCTTGGATGCTAACATATAGTTTTAATGTAGCCTCTGTAGTAGACTGGGTTCATGGTTACCTAAAGATCTCGGCGAAATGCTGATTAAGATGAAAATGGAAGATCAGGAGATGATGCAAGTAAGAAATTAGTTGGAGCTGAAGCACAGAGTTCAGGGCAATATAACAGAATTCTCTACGGAACATCATGTATTGCCTTGTGCCAGGGGCTGGTTACAGTAGAACCCCTCTAAATTAATACTCTCTAAAATAATAACATCTTTAAAGTGATAAAAAGTCTTGGTCCCACTTGGTAATCGGTAGTTATAATTTTACCCTTCTAAAGTGATAACCTATCTAAAGTAATAATTTTTTCCGGTCCCAACAATATTACTTCAGAGGGATTCTACTGTAATCGTTGTTCTGTGTTTGAAAACAAAATCACGCAGACAATGTCTATTGCTTGATATAAGACGTGAAGTCTATACGCGTGTGCTTTTAATATATTTCCGATTTCCAATTGAGGACTCTTGTAATGTAGGAATAGTTACCACTCGACTAACACTATTTTTTGCTATCGATTTCAGCTACCACTATTAGTTATGAATTTACAATTGTCTTTGTCATCCAGTAGTTTTACCTTTATACTTGGAGTTGGTGTCAGTTGGGCAAAAGGGTGTATGAAGGAACATGTTCCCACTGAAAACAACTTTATTCTACAGTACACATGTAACTCTTAGATTTAGCAACACCTGTACTTTTACTTAAATGAAAATCATATTCCAGGATGAAGCAGTAGCTTCGAAAGCAATTGAGGAGACAATGGAAGGTTCAGGGGCCAGTCCTAAGGAAAGTAGCCAGCAAAGCTACTGGAGAAGCGATTGAGAAAGTCAAGACGGGCTCGCAACTACTGATCGGCAAATTCCAAGCACCAGCAGAAGGAAATTATAATCTGAGTTTTTATTCATTTTGTGACTCATGGATCAGTTGTGACAACAGGATGAGCGTCAAAGTACTCAGTTGTGAAAACATTACTCAGATTGAAAACAGTATCCAAGCATTGGCTTACGGTTGAAATCAAAATCATGTAGACAATGTCTGCGTGCTTTTTATATATTTCTGATTTCCAATTGAGGACTTTGTGATTTAGGAGTAGTAACATTATATTTCTTGCTATATATTTCACCCAACAATAATGATTTACAATTGTGTTTGTGAGCTCATGCATTCATACTATCACGAAGTATTATATTATCTCTCATTTTAAATGCAGATTTTCCTCTGACAATTGAGTGTTCCATAACCTTTATCAACTTTTTTTAGTATGTTCTGAATATTTGTTTGAACATGTCAATGCAATCCCTTAAGGCCATGTTTTTTCATGGTATTGGGTACTCCTTTAAATTTTCATGTTTTTTCATGTTTGATTTGTTGGAGTGGTGGATAAGATTATAACCCCCTCTCTAATACTTGGTTGGATGTATAATCCCCTCATTACAATCCTATGCAAAATAAACATAGGATTTGAAAGTATTATAACTATATTGAGTGAAAATAATCTAGGTTATATTTTTAATTTTTATTTCATATTTGAAACAAATAATATGAAAAGTGAGATTTCATAATTGATATAGTAGATACTAGATATTATCAATTTTCAGAAAAAAATTATGTTTATGTTTTGTACATTTAATAATAATTTAAATTAAAATATCTATAAAATGAGGCAGGAAACTAATACTCTAAGGCCATGTTTGATTCATGACATTAAGTATATGATAAAATAATAATATTTTAAATTTTCATATCCCATGATTTGTACTGGACATGGGTTGATGGTGTGATCAGATATGATTTGAAAAACGAGGCGTTCTATATCCAGATTTCCTGCTGATGTGCAGGATCCTGTACTCCAAATATCGAATAATGGAGGTGAAGGATTCTATTGCTGTAATTATGAATCCCATATGTAGGGAAAGTAAGGTTATCTTGTGGACTGTGGATAATGGATTTGAGAGACCTTGGACTCTAAGATATAGTTTTGATGTGGCCTGTGCAGTAGAGCGGTTTCATGGTTCTATAAACAATAATGGTGATATTTTATTCAAAACTTGTGTAACCTGTGACAGCCCCGACTCGGATCCCGTACCCGAGACCCGACCCGGGGTCGCATGCTACCTTTGCACTTGTCAACAACATAATTAAACGTCAACTGTTTCATAATTACATATTACAACATCAAACGATAAGTCTTATACAAAAGTACTGACAAGAGATACAGTTCTACTCTTGCAGCATACTACCCATTGCCCTCAAAAGCGTCTATTACAATCCTTCACAAAACTCTTCTAAACAACCTTCCTGTCTAAGTTGCTTTTTCTTTACCCTTACCAGAGGGATTTGATCCTTCACCTACTTCATTTCTTCCTGGACAAAAAAAGAGACAAAAATTTTTAAAGTTCCAGTAGGTACAAGTGAAGTGTTCAAGCATATCGAGAGCCTAGTTCCAATTACAGGATCAGGGTCCGAAGATATTCGGTGAAATGCTAATGAAGAGGAAAATGTAAGATGAGGAGATACAAGTAAGAAATTAGTGGGAGCTGAAGTACTGAATTCAGGGCAAAATAAGAGGGACTAATCATTTGTTGACCTGGTGCCGGGGGCTGGGATATTGATGGTTGTTCGCTTATCGGTGAAATCAAAATCACATAGACAATGTCTATTGCTATGGCTGGGATTTTTATGCAGCCAACATGTTCCTATGGAGTAAAAGTTCATAAAATTTAGCAATTTTTCATAAGTTTATAATAGTTTATATTTAATTTTGGTATTTTATATATGTCTGCTATAAACATATTATTAGTTTTAGTTATCATTATTTAAGTTAAAATTTTGATCTACAGAATGAGCAAGGAATTTTTAGACAGAAGTATTACAAACCCTTTACTTTAAAGACTGAAGGATTTGAGAGGTTCATGTACGTCCAAAGTACATTTGTTCAGTTTGGAATGCAGCGTTTTCAACTGCCATCCACCATTCATCGTCTTCTTCATACATTTGATCCAATTTTTCATCCTGTGGGGAAGAGTGTAAAAAACATTAGAATCTAAAACTTATTACACATACAACTTTCAGCTTTAGTGCCAGGCTAATCAATATTCAGTGATAGGTATGGTTTACCGCCACATACTTTCAAATCTTTCTCATCCTGGCTGCATAAATGTCCCCGAGGGCCAAGAATATTATGCTTCATTCAAATTTTTTTATAGGATGCAAGTTTTTGTTGTATTTTTTCTAAACATCCACACTCTATAACAGTTTAGCTATAGAAGGCAGTGGTAGTGATATAACTCAAGAAAAATTTGACACTGAAAGATATGTTGTACCGTAATAAAGCTGACTGAGGACAATAAGCACTAACCCCAAAATCAAGTGCTTTTTTCTCAACCTGTTCTGCAAAGTTTAAGGCTTCAAGCCACCAACCATCTTTCAAACAGCTATCCACATTGCTTGTGCTATTGTAATCTGTATTATGCTCCTGGATTTCATTATGCTTCACAGAGTTGAAAAAAATTGTAGTATCGGGTACAATTTCTTCAGGCACTGGACGCAATGGAGATCGATAACCTGGTACGAAAGTTATCAATCAGCTCAGTAAATGTTGAATATTTGTGTGAGATGTTGTAATATCAGTAATAATAAGAAGATGCTTGACTTTATAGTACTACATACCTCTGCAATCAGGATCATGACATTTTTGATAATAAGCAGCTCTTCTTAGGTCAAAAATGTATATAACTGAACAAATTTGAAAATATTGATAAGTCCTGTCAATTTAATATATGAATAAACTGCAACACTTTAACAAGCTCATGAAAGATTTGCACATATTGTCGTCAAAAGTTTTAACTTTTAACTGTCAATTGTAGTCTGAGAAGATAAACCTATAGTCATTAGTCAAACAGTCAACAAAATGAATTTCTTGGGTGAATTCCTTGTATTTAGATACTTGGGTGGGATATCATAATATACAAGTGAATTTAAATAAAACAATACAAAACCAAATGAGTACTGGAATATTCACTGCACCTAAATCACTTCAAGTGCAATAAATAAGTAGGGGCAAAGTAATAAGTTATTAGTTACCGTGATTGCTTTTGTGCTGTCTGCCAATTCGTTCGCAGTATCTATTTCTTGACATGTTATAAACCATTATCCCATACTCTGAGAACCAATACCAACTCTGAATTTTTCCTATAAAGCACACGTAATTGTCAAGCAGTCAGTACAAAACAGAATATAAACAAGTGGCAGTCAAACCTGATGCAGCAAATGTAAAAACAGGGGCATTCATGATTTCTGAAACAGCAAAATGGGTTATTTTGCCACACAGAGAGAAACATTAAATATCCACAAAAGAAAAAAAGAATGTAGCATTAGCTTGATGCTCTGCACACTGCTCTCAATTGAAACTTAAGTGATTAACTTATTGATTACCAGGTTAATTGATTAGTATTTTTAAAAGAACTTGGGGGGGGGGGGGGGGGGGGGGGGGAGGGGCGGGGATGAGGGTTTAAGGATATGTGCATCTACTTCCTACTAGGTTTGCAGGTTATAAAAATATGTAAGGTCAGAATGTTGAGAAGCTTGGAAAAAATATAATAGCACATATCTATAGAACGAACAAGCAGGAAGACAAAATTATATGTGTAGTTTGCAAAACAAGGGACAAGCTTCTTTCGTCAGCACTATATACGCATTTTAGTCTATAGATGGCTATTCGGTCAATGAATAGACCCAAATCAAGAAGGCAAAAGTGATAATATATTAATAAAATTATGCTTTTAAAGATTAAAATATAAACAATTCAAAAACCACCAAGTACCACCTGATACACTTCCTATGGAGGCAAGCGATTCTACAAACATATCCAAAACTGGAAATGGTGATTTTCCCATCAGGAAAGTTCTTGAAGCATCAGTTGTGCAAGAAGTTGATAAAAGATCTCTTGGGACTCCATAAGCTTTATGGGAGTTGCTATTCATCTGCAATCCAATAAAACGTCATTTTCAAACAAAAATATTTTGAATTGTGAAGATAAAACACATGTTTCAAAACTAACCATCCGTCAACATTCAAGCAACAACAGGACAATCTATCTAAAAGAACCTCTTAGCCGTAATTAAGCAACTTGCAACGATCTAGGTTATGATTAGGAAAAAAGCATACTTTTTATTAAAAGGAAAAATTCTAGAGGCTTGAGTTACCTCTGTATCAAAGTGCAGAGCCTTTATGCAATCCATATCCATTTTACATATCAAAAGCTTTTCACAGTCAACATCCATGTTGCAGATCAAAGATGCCATGAACATATCTTCCTCACTCTGTTGTATGAGCAGTTTAATCATTGAAGGGAAAGGTCTTACTCTTACGAAACATAATAGCAATATAAATTTTCCATAGTGATGTTATAGAGTACAGTAGAAACTTGGTAACATTACATCTCAAACTTTTTCTCGTTATTAAAGAAATTATAAAACATATCAATTAAGGTGGGGGGGGGGGGGTAAGAATTCATGAAAGATAAAAAATTTGTAGGACTGACATGGGTAAGTATCTGACATAACACATAATACATTTATATGTCTGCGTGATGGGAAATTTAGTAATACTAATCTATTTTATGCATCTTCATAAAAATTGTCGTGTTTTTGTTCTTTACATTCTAATAGATTTGAAACTAAAGTTAACAGATTGAATTTTAAAACAACCGCCTTGGTTTCAAATGTGATGCTGAAGAGCTCAAATTTTACAGGGCCTGGAGTATATCCAACATAGAGATTAAGATAACAAGTTTTAAGAATCAAAACATCGAGTACTAACTGACTAATTACTTTATGAATGTAAAAACACAATAAAAATAAGCTCCCCAGATCCCAATTGTTGGGGGAACTCCAAGAGAGTGTGAATAAAACTCAAGTCATAAGTCAAGTATCATACCATGTCCCTACATTTGAAACGCCCAGTAGGTAGAAGCACAGAACTCTTCCCTGCTTTAGAAGATAATGGTAGACGAAAGCAACGATTTCTAGAATAGACAGCGGTATCAATAAAAAGCTGGCAAGGAGCATCAGATGAGCTAGAATCTTTACAAATAAGCAATTTTTCATATCTTCTATCACTTTCCATTGCCTTTTGGATCCGTGAGCATATCTGAAAATGTTTAATAAGTTATTTCTGTCATTTATATTCAAAGCAGAATACACCCCACAAACATTAGAAGATATAAAAACAAACGAAGCAGCATAATTTTCTACATCGTGAAGAGATAAGAGTACGAAGCCATCAAGCTTGCAGATACTAATAAACTGTAACAATGATCTAATGCACAGTACAACAGGAATGCACGAAATAGCTTAATCATATCTTATTGCTCCAGTATGTCTAGAAAAAACATATAATTTCCAACTGATATCTACCTCGGCAACGAATGCACCAGCATGTGTGTTATTCTTAAAAGCAGTCTGAGGTAAGCGGATGACCAAATGGCGGGAAAATTTTTCTGTCAATATTATTACCACAAAAAAATTAGCCTGCAACCTTGTGATTTAAAAACCACTATATACAAGTACTACATCATGAACACCTTGTATTAAATCATCAGAGTATTTCAGTGTATTATGATTTATGACCATTCATCCAAGGTCCTTTGAGGGATGTTATGCATTAAACTTTCGACCCGCAATCAAAAAAAAAAACTTTCAACTCTTTGATTCTGTAACTGTTGATCCAAGTCAGCTGCCTTTTGCGACTTTTATCTGAGTGAAACTGTGTGTGTGTGTGTAGGTAGATGTACGCAGTAAGCTATGTTACTGTTTCATTTAATTTCTAACATAGAATGATAGATGAATACCCATTCCAAAAAACTTGATCTGTGGATGTGAACGATTAATGTTTTTTTTACTATATTAGTTGAAAAGGAGTTTGAAATAACATGCTCTATCAATATATGTATATAAGTATATTACAGAGATTCTATGTATTTGAGAAATCAATTCCTAGTAGTTCCAACAAATTTGAATGCTATGTGAATTTAGGTATCGTTAATGATGCCATTTGACACAATGTGATTAAATGGATATGCCAATGTCTAGAATATAGATTATAAGAGATCTCACTGATGACTGACCTGCAGGTTTTGTATTAAAGAAATACCAATATTTTAAACAGGTTCGGAGAATGACACGCAAATAGTCCTAATTCATAACCTGAGAATCTAGTTGGATAGAGATTGCATTATGAAGCTCGGACCTTGGAGACAGGTGTGTCAAAAAGTAAAAGATAGGCAGCAGATACACAATGAATGCCATACTGTAACTGAAGAAAATACGGTTTCTTATAACACAATTCCATATAAGATTGTATTAACCTATTTGTTAAAACATACCTTGCGTTGAAGAATCAAGTTCAACAACCCAATCATTGTCCCCTTGAATAGAGTACTTCTCATAAAAGGCATCGAAAACAGCTGATAAAAGGAGATCAACCATTTCCTCGCCATTTTTGTTTGCATTATCTTTCTTATTAAATTCCAAGTCAAAATAAAGGTGGCATGGCAATCCCTGGTTGCAAACTTAAACATAAAAAACAATGTTTTCCAGAAACCCAGCTCAACCTTAAGAACAGAATTGATAACTTGCACTCTTTACTATACTTTCATATATGCAGATATTATATATCTGTTTCACTCACATAAGAATACTTTAGCAGCTGCTACAGAATAAATTTGACAAAGACAAGAAAAGAAATGAGGAACTGAAATAAAAGAATGACCAACTTGAGAATATTATAAACTAAAAAGATTGACAAGCATGAGGAGTCGACATAGCTTAACCACCAAGGTTTCGGGGCAAAATTTCTTCATTGACTGCCCAAACCATATCCTGAAGTAACAACAATAATATCCCTCCCTCTAGAAAAACCAATGCCAGAGTAAAACATATAAAACAAATGCTGGAAATAGAATTCCACAAAGAATAATAACTACTCCCTCTGTCTAGGCTTTGTACAGGACACAATTAAAAGCCTAGTTTTAAAATCGTAAAACGAGGAAGCCGGACACTCATTTTCAAATACAGGCAGTTGGATACCACAATATGCACTAACTTATACCACGTCATAGTAAAATTAATATACTCATCAGAAAAAAATAAGCATCCCCCAAAAATAAGAGTGATAGAGATGGTTACTTACAAAAGAAAAGAAGATGAAATAGAGATGGTTACCTCCTGAATCACTTCATAATGATGACGAAATTTAGGATTCATGTTTTTGTACCTAAGGTTTGATGACAACTCAAATGAGGAAATTTATAAGAAAGGACAAGATAAGCAACCAATCTTGCTTGAAAGATCAAAACATAGAAACTGAAGCACCTTCGCCAAAACTCCTTATAGCTTGAAACAAGGAACCTCCTTTGACCATTTACATGGTCTTGGTAGCTAAATATATGAACGTTATTATGCTCTTTCGCATACTTCATAGCATCCTCCTGTCTAGGAAATGTAGCCCAGACTTCCTCCCTGACAAATTATCGCGCGACAGTAGAACTTGATAAACAAAAACTAAGCAATATATGCACAATAACAGAAAGGGTAGATTCACATTTATGCATTGTACCTTAGTGCTTTTGACTCACTGAGATCACGACGAATCTCATATAGTAATCGCAACAATCTAGTTGGTCGTTTGGGTGGCACCCCATGTGGAGAACCATAAAATACAAGTGGAGAGAATCGCTGACCGTTGTTAATCTCCTTTTGTGTAACGGCTGGTGAATCCATCTGAAGCGATATCCCACTGGATAAATAAGAACTCCTTTGACTATAATAAAAATGCAAAGTAAAAAACAGTACATATGGAACAAGGAAAAGAGAAAGCTTTTTACTTTCCGAGTGCAGAGCTTCTTTTCTTTTGCGGACTGGGTTTTTACAGATGATACTGAAGATAAAACATCTGAATGGCTCAATGGTTCTTGAACAGGACTAGTTTGCTTTGGCATGCGTCTGCACTTTTTCATTTCTCTAAAAGCAGATTCTATTATGCAGATCGTAGAAGTAAGTTTGATTATTATAGACAGAAAACGTTAATAATTGCCACTTGTACATTCTTTATCTTTCTTGCATAACTTAATAGAAAATACAGGAGAACAAATAATTCTGCATATAATTCTACATTCATAGAGTTCAGATGTAACAGTGCTGATCATATATTCATATATACTCAATAAGCTCAATGTTGTCAGCTAGCCAAAAGGGTACACTAGCAATAAGCTCAGTTTTATGAATGTAAAGAGAAACCGAGCACAGCAGTTGAGACACAGAAGTAAAGTCACATCTAATACGAACCTGAAATACAGTACAGAAATAGCAACATATAACTGGTCGACCTTCATCCTATAGAGTATTAACATTTGTTATCATTTATGCACTAATGCTAACCTTCAACACCACAAAACATCCATAATTAAAATAGTCCGTCATACAATTAAATACTCTCATTAGCATACAATCTTACTTCAATAAAATATAAATTGGGTTAATTACAAGATTTGCTACTAACAAAGTTTAAAAATTTTCATAAAGTATCACAGCAATTTATCAAGATTCATAAAAACAATCCATTCCCTTTTATCATATACATATTTCTTGTAAATTCAAATGAACAAGTGTAAAGATCCACTCAATTACACAAAGATACGTATGTTTCAAATCAAATCTGTATATATGAACACATATATGTAGTCCAATACATAGAAATGAAAATTCTTTTTCATAACCTAACATTTTCTATGAACAGTTGAAAAAATTAATAAGTTACAATATCCACTATAAACAAAGATTTAAACTTTTCGTAAATTGCCACAAAACCCAATTAAACAAAAGTTTAAGTATTTACATCAAATCTATATATATAAACACATATATGTATTTGAATAGATAGAAATGAAACTACAAGGTAATCTAAGATATGATATATATTGTATAAAGAAATGTGTAGTTACGAGGTGGGGAGACGCCACATTTGAAGCACTCGAACAAACGATCAACATCGTCCATAGCCAAGATTAAGATTCAACAGGGTAAGAATGTGAGTGTTTAGGGCGGGAGTTTGAATTTCAAGAAATGTTTAGTGGGTTGGGGCTTGGGTTTTGGGCAAGACCCATGATAATTTTAATATTCATTTCCTATTTTTAAATTTTTTTTAAAAATGACTAATTAGGTATAAATTTTTAACTATTATGATTTTATCTTTCAAAAAAATCATATGATTTTTTATATTCAATATCTAAAAAATATGGGATTTATTAATAGATTATTTGAATAAGTTATCGGGTCAGAGCAAAAGTAAAGAATATAGTATTTTATTTAGCTCTAAAACTTTTTAGTCCAACTAGCATTATTTTATCTAATTACATAACTCCTAGTATATGTGTTAAAACTTAAAATACATAAAGAAATCAGAAGTTGGATGTAAATTTAACATTTAGATTGGACGTGAAATGTGTTCATTTAAAAAAATGGATTTAGTTGGTTTTTTATAACATTTAAAAAATATAGAATAAATATTATGTTTTTTATTTTATTATTTAAATAATAATTCTAGTGTAGACCAAAAAGCATATATTTCAAATAAACAAAATACTAATCAACTTAGCATTTTATTACAATAAATAATATGAAAAAAAATACAAGGTAAAATACTAGAATTTTGAAAAATAATTGATAGATAGATGTACGCGACTCGGAGACTCTACAAATTAAATAACTTGCAGAACATATTTTACCTAACAAAAATTATTATAAAGTCATCAAATATTTTTGTACAAAAATCATTATCAAATTAGATATCTTGCATTATAAAATCATCAGGTTATACTTGGTGGAACATATAGACATATTACTCCCTTATAAATATTATACTATTTCTTACATATAACTAGCTTATAGCCACAATTTCTTAAATTTTATTTATAATATTGTTATTTTTATTACTCATGCAATTTATATTATAGTAACGAAATTTAATGTTGAGAATTATATTCGATTTAATAAAGCAAATAAGATATGTGCATAATATCTTTGTATAATTAAAATTATCGTCAAATTGGATGTTTTGTATAATTATGTTTACAAAATATTAATCAATATATTATTTTATAGAAATGTATTACTTACAATTATGTGGTCTCCAAGCCTTCCAAGGTCTCATAGAACTTTAATATATATATTCACATCTATACTAATTTAAACACATTTTTATGATATTTTAATTTAAAATTTTACTTTTTGTTTTTATTATTTTCCACCTATTTAAACTAAGAGATGTATAAATATTATAAATTAAAAACATGTTTAAACCGTACTTTTTGAAAATATTATTCTAATGCAACATTTTTCTACAACCTAATTATTTAATTTCTAATATAACGGTAGAATCTAATATTTTTAATTTACTAATTTTTTTAGTCAAGGTAGTTTTAGTTAGATTAAATTATTAAATTATCATCAAATCTAATATTATTTTATGAATTTTGTGTGCGCTGCAAAATTGTTCAAATCTACTTTTTAGAATTCACGATACGAGCACAAATAATAAATTAAGCATTTAAAACCAATATTTTAACTAAAAAATTAAAAGTTAATGTAATCATTAATATTTAATAAGGAACCAAGTTTCAGGCTTTAAAAGCTAGTATTTGTAAGTTGAGTTGTTGAATGAAAAAGAGTTTTTGAGCAATATTCATGAAAATTTAATGAGTTGAAATATGAATCATTAAAAATTTAGGGGTGGTATTGTATTATAATTTTAAATGATTTTTATTGACTTCTAAAAAGTCAATGACTTTTGTTGATTTGATAAACTTTTAATGACTTTTATGGAGTTTCTATATTTCATCATTAATTTTACAGACATTTTTATATTGACTTTTGAGAAATTTTACTTATTGATCGATAACTTATATTAATATGAATATAAAATTATAAATACGTAACCTATTAAATAAGGTAATAAATAATAAGTTTATATTAAAATTATATAACAAGAAGATCCAATTATTGATATTTCACCAATAATTTTTATTATATACAATTTTAATATAAACTATTATTAAATTATTGATTTTTAATTTTTAATCTTGGATATATGTATGTATAGTAAAAAGATGATTATTTTTTTTGTGATAAACGTACAAGAAAATATTTCTTGTAGAGCAATTTTAAACTTTCAAAGGTTTATCTATGCAATGTGTCCTTAAGCTTACGTGAAAGAAAAGATGACATTAAAACTCAGAGTTCTTTAAGTAAAGTAAAAAATCTTATAACAAAATGTAAACGAAAAGAAAATTATATAATTAATAATTAATACAAATAGAAAATCAACCAAAGGGATCACTTTGGTTATACTCGTCAAATAACCAAAGAGTATAAAATCAAGTAAAAAGTAGAAATGACAAAATTCTGAAATAAATGAAATTGAAGAAAATAAAATAATAATTTAAAAGTCACGTGAAATCTTAACCAAAATCTCAAGACTTTTCAAATTAGATATCTAGTAAGTCAAAATTCATTAAAAGTCATTAAATGTAATTGTCATTTCAAATTCATGACTTTTTGGCTCAAGATTTTTCAAATTAGATATCTAGTTATATTTTAAGTCAAAATTCATTAAAAGCCATTAAATGTAATTGTAATTCCAAATTCATGACTTTTTGAATAACACTTTTTAAAGAGTTGTTAAAAAATTAAATTGAATAATATCTGACTTTTAATGACTTTTAAAAAATTATTAAAATTCTTAATTCAATAACACCATACTTTTAGATATCCTTTAAAAATTATAATTGAATAACACATGATTTTTAAAATTAAAAATTGATATTTTTTTTTTTTTTTTTTTTTGCCAAGGAGAAATAGACTTTCATTAATTCAAATCGTCCACAAGGACATGAGAAATTTCTGGATAGGTTACATTTGCCTTCCAGATGCGATCAGCTATAGAATAACTATAGCTTGCCAAAGCATGGGCTAAGTTATTCGCAGAACGCTTTACAAAGTTAAGGACTACGCCTCTGATTTCTAACTCCTTCAGTAGGTTTCTACACTCCTGAATGATGCTTCCAAGGTACGAGCGCATCACAGTACTACCTCGAATGGCCTGAACAGCGACAAGGCAGTCTGTCTCTACTACAACATCCTGCATCTGCTCGTTTTTGATCCAGCTTAAAGCCTCACGAATCCCTATGGATTCTGCACATTCTGGGGTGATACATCCTGCCTTGCAGCTTGACCTAGCCTCCAGTAGCTCACCCTTATGATTCCTTGCAGCGAACGCGTAACTGTAACAGTTGGAAGACATGAAGACTGCCGCATCAGTATTAACCTTAGTCTGGTTTTCTGTTGGAGGAGACCATCGCTCAGCACCATCTTGAGGGTTTAATAATCCCCAAGAACGGTCAAAAAACTTATCCTGAGCATCTTTCCACTGACTAAGGGCCACTCTAACTGAATTCACAATCTCTATTACTTCCGTATGTTTCTGATTCCAAATGACATCGTTCCTGCACTTCCACACCATCCAACACAGCATTGCTCCATTTTGTCTCTCAACATTACTCCATTCATTAAAAACATTCACCGCCCAATCAAAGAAAGTGTCGTACCTGGTATGAGTTCCATGAATACCTATTTTTTCCCAACATAAACTGGCAAAAGAACATTCTAACAGCACATGGACTGTACTTTCGACTTCCCTATTGCATAACGAACACTCCATGTTAACATCGACTCGCTTAGCTTGCAGATTATCCTTGGTTGGAAGGCATCCTGTTAAAGCTCTCCACATAAAATTCTTTACTTTTGGAGGTACTGTAAGATTCCACAGCCTTTTCCAGAAGCCACTGTTGTTGTACCTGCTACCCTCCTGTTTGGGTTCCTGAATGAGAATGTAGGCTGACTTGACTGAATAGTTCCCATGCTTCTCCCTTCTCCAGTACCACCTATCTTCATTGTTATCTGATAAAGGTGTTGCTAGAATAAGATTGGCATCACGCTGATTAAATATATCTCTGATCAGGTCTTCATCCCATTCCCTCACATTATTAACCATCAGCGCCGAAACTGTTTGCCCCTGGATAGCTTCATTATCAGTAGTCACATACGGATTCTCCTCATTAGGAATCCACGGTTCATTCACTATTTTCACAGTTTTCCCATCACCCACTCTACATCCCAAACCTTGCCTGAGGAGTTGCTGAGCTGCAAAGATACTACGCCAAACAAAACTCGGGTTTGATCCCAGTCTAGCACTTTGAAAATTATCGTTAGGGTAATACTTTGCTTTGAATATTCTAGCTCCCAGGGTGTTTGGATTTGTAACAAAACGCCACCCCTGCTTCCCTAACATCGCGATATTGAACTCATGAAGATTTCTAAACCCAATACCCCCATGAAATTTCGAAATGCACATACGTTCCCAACTCATCCAATGAATATTTTTATCTTTCTTTCCTGACTTCCACCAGTACTTGCACATCATTTTCTCCATCTCCTTACACATTTCAACCGGCAAAAGAAACACAGACATAGCATATGTAGGGATTGATTGAGTGACTGTCTTCAATAAAACTTCTTTGCCACTTTTGTTTAACAAACTGCCATCCCAGCTCTGTATTCTATTCCGAACACGCTCCTTTAAATTGATATTTAATACCACCCACAATTCAACTTATTTACGACCCTAATCAGATTACACAGAGAAGTTCGAACAAGCCCATGCATATAACATACAAAATGTACATAACCTCGTATACGGAAAGAAATCCAACTGCACAAGATAAAGAAATACCCCCAGTAAACTTGCACCGATTGATCGATCAATATACTTATATATATAAAGGAGAAGACGGGGAGGTGGCCTTTGATCTATTTTTATAATTTTCTCAATTTTTTGAATTAATAACACCAAAAATTAGAAAAAATCTCATTCGCCTTTAAAATATTTACTAATGGAGGAAACTAAAGATTAAAAAAAAATCTCATTTGCCTTTAAAATGTTTACAAATGGAGGAAACTAAAGATTAGAAAAAATTTGTATCAACAATTGCCTTTAAAATCTTTATTATAGAGGAAACTAAAAAAAACGTAATTGCCTTTTAAATCTATACTAATGGAGAAAACTAAATTTACATTAATAATATTGTTGCATTTAAAATATTTACTAATAGAGGGAAGTAAATATACAATTTAAATATTCTATCAAATTTATTTTTCTAATTGTCTTAAATTTTTGAATTAATAATAAGCAAATATTATAAAATATCTCAATTTCCTTCATACTATCTTGTAATGGAGAAAACTAAGTATAATATGTTAATAATTTCCTAAACTTCCTCTACAAGACCAATTTATTTACTAATTTCGTTTTAACTATCTTATAACAGAGGAAAACATAAGTAAATATTAGAAACAAATCTTAATTTCCTTGGTACTATCTTGTAAGTAGGAAACTAAGTATAATTTTAACTATCTTCTAACAGAGGAAAGTAGATATATTATATTTAGGCGGTGTTGGAAAATCGTCACAGTCATATTTATCTATTTTTCTGAAATATTTTTCCTTAATGATCACATTTTACACCTAATCTAAATGTTAGTTGAATTCGGATCGAATATCCGGTTTTCCGTATCATTAAAAATCTATTCCGGTTCCAGTTCCGATTTAACCGGATATCCAGAATTCGGATATCCATTTAAATCGGATAATCCGGATCCGAAATAAATAAGTAATATATATTTTAATTTGTAAAAAGAAATTAAATTCTAATATATTTTGATAAGTTATCGTTAACTTTACAAATTGTAAAATAATTAACAATATTTTTGACATCAACATTTCATACTTTAACATTTATAAAAAAAATTCCTAACTTGAATTTGAACCATCATAGATCATCATTCATTTATTAAATTAGTTCTTTTAAATATTTTTTAGGATATATTAATTACACGCTAACTCTCAAAATTAAAATTTTAAGTGAAAAAAGAATATTAAAAAAATACTCTTTCATTTACTTTGTTCTTAAAAACTATTTAGTATTTTAACTTCTTGTTATAAAAAAAGTATTGTAACTTATTAATAAATCATTATAGATAAAATGTTAATTTAGTGAAAAATGTATTTTGAAGTTGATGTATGAGATTGTGAAATTTTCACGTATAAATTTGAAGTTGATGTATGAGATTACGAGGTTTTCACGTATAAAATTATGGAACAATTGTAAGTTCAATCTCAAAAATATAATTTCAAGTGTATTCTTGTGTTATAATATCTAAAATGCTTATAAACTTTGGTAAAACACAACAAACTTGTTAATTTATCAGTGATAATTTGTTACTTAATTTAATATAAAATATTTCAAATATTTTGGTGTTAATATGTTCAATATTTATTAAATATATAAATTATTTTTTAAAAAATAGTAAAAACCGGATCGGATCCGGATATTCGGTTTTATAAAAAGTTGTGATCCGAATCCGAATTAGATGGGAGGATTAAAGAAATAGTAAAAACCGGATCGGATCCGGATATCCGGTTTCCTGTTGGTTTTATTTGTTTGGATTTGAGTTCAACAAATTTTTAATGAGTTGAAATATGAATCATTATAAATTTAGTTCGATTCAACTTATTTACGACCCTAATCAGATTTTTTTTTGATAGTTAAGTTGAGGAGTCGAACTCATGATGTTTTGGATCAATACATTGACTCCTTATCAGTGGGGCAGTTCGCTCGCTCGCTCATCGACCCTAATGAGATTACACAGAGAAGTTCGAATAAGCCCATGCATATAACATACAAAATGAACATAACCTCGTATACGGAAAGATTGTTGGGGTCCGTCCCGAATTCCTAAATAAGTTAAGAATCCTATTATGAGCAGTATTCTAATTTGTGATAATTGAGGAAAGTCTTATTCTGGTAGAGATAAGAATTGTGGAAGATTTCTATCCAAGATAAGAAAAGATGGTAATTGTCACAAATAGAATTGAGATATATTATGATTATAATATTTGTGGTGCCTATAAATATAGATATTTGTAGGGGTTTTGAAGTATTGCAAAAGTTAGAGAGTTGTGTGCGATACACAAGAGAGAGCTTTTGTAATCAAGGTGAGGTGATTGTATTCAAGAGCGTTGAGTGATGGAGCGACTCCAATCTTGTAATACATTCATAGTGGATTTGTGGTTTTACCCTCCCTTGAGGGGTTTCCACGTTAAATTGTTGTGTTCTTTACTTTCGTGTTTGTTATTGTGTTTGATTAACGTTGATCTATAGTGGAAGCGATCCTAACAAACTGGTATCAAGAGCTTGGGTTCGAGAAGGAGATCCGGCGTTAAAGAGAAGGCAATCACGAAGTAATTACGAAAATTCGCAGGAATTTTCTGGTCTGCGCAGCTGTTGAAGAATTGACGATTGGGAGGTCATCCGTGGTCGGATCGTCCTGATTTTCGGACAGTAGATTCGTTACATCAATATGTAAAATCTGAACGGTAGAGATCGGATTTTGGGTTGGGAAGGGTGTGATTTATTTTGTCCTAAGTTGATTGTTTGCGCGTGGATAGTTGGTCGTGAGTTGATCTTTTCTTGGCTTGATGGAAGATCTAAAGTCGTTGAGGATTGATGCACCCAAGTATGATGGAAAGACGGATTTCACTATGTGGCAATTAACCGTCAAGGATGTGTTAATTCAACAAGGACTTGATGATGCCTTGGAGAAGGCGAAGCCAAAAGAGATGAGTGATGCAGATTGGGCAAAGATCCAGAAGAGAGCGGCGAGTACAATCAGGCTGGCACTTGCACCCGATGTGAGATATAACGTGTTGAAGGAGTCGACACCGAAGGAGATATGGGACAAGTTAACAAGCATGTACGCTTCGAAGTCGTTGACCAACAGACTTAATTTGAAGATGGAGTTGTACTCTTTAAAACTGGATGAAGAAAGTAGTCTCCATGATCACATTAGTTGTTTTAATCAGCTAGTATATCACCTGGCTAATGTTGATGAGCCGATAAAAGACGAGGAACAAGCTATGTTGCTGTTGTCATCGTTGCCGAAGTCCTTCAAGTATTTTAAGCAAACGCTTTTAGTAGGGAGGACAACTCTTACGCTTGATGATGTGTTAAAGGCGTTAAGAGATAATGAGAGGATGACAAAAGATGTTTTTTCTCAAAGTGGTGAGGCAGTTTTAGCTGTCCAAAGTGCTGAAAGAAGGAGTCGCAACCGCAACGACCTGCAAGGAAGAAGTAAATCTCGGCCGAGTAAGAGGGATATGAGCACTGTTGAGTGCTATTATTTAGGTGAAACGGGTCATATGCAGATGTTCTGTCCAAGCTTTAAAGAAGATGTGAAGTCCTTTAAGCAGATGAAGGGAAAGAACAAAGTTGATGATGCGGACTCTACACTTGTGATCGATGAGGGAGAGTTTTTGATGGCGAGTGAGGATACCGTTCCTGGTTCGGTGAAGAATAAATCAGAATGGGTGATGGACTCTGCTGCTTCTATGCATATATGTAGGGATCGAACGATGTTTGAGACTTTATGCACTGATGAAAGTCTTGGTAATATTGTTGTGGGGAATGATGAGAAGATGAAGGTTCAAGGAGTTGGAACTGTTCGTCTTAAATTCCATGATGGTACGATCAAAAAAGCTCTCAATGTGAGATATGTACCGGATGCATCAAAGAATGTATTATCTTTGAGTATGTTGGCATCACGTGGGTACAGATTCGTTGGACGAGGGCGAAGTTGCAAGGTGTATAAAGGAATAAACTTGATTCTACAAGGGATGAAGCATAAGAAGAACATCTATTGTTTAGATGGTGAAGCAACAACGATGAAGACCGAGAAAAAGGTGAAATTCTCGGAATCGGTTGAGGTATTAGGAAATTCGAGCCGTGGGAGGATTTGTTGGGGTCCGCCTCGAATTCCTAAATAAGTTAAGAATCCTATTATGAGCAGTATTCTAATTTGTGATAATTGAGGAAAGTCTTATTCTGGTAGAGATAAGAATTGTGGAAGATTTCTATCCAAGATAAGAAAAGATGGTAATTGTCACAAATAGAATTGAGATATATTAGGATTATAATATTTGTGGTGCCTATAAATATAGATATTTGTAGGGGTTTTGAAGTATTGCAAAAGTTAGAGAGTTGTGTGCGATACACAAGAGAGAGCTTTTGTAATCAAGGTGAGGTGATTGTATTCAAGAGCGTTGAGTGAGGAAGCGACTCCAATCTTGTAATAAATTCATAGTGGATTTGTGGTTTTACCCTCCCTTGAGGGGTTTCCACGTTAAATTGTTGTGTTCTTTACTTTCGTGTTTGTTATTGTGTTTGATTAACATTGATCTATAGTGGAAGCGATCCTAACAAAGATATCCAACTGCACAAGATAAAGAAATACCCCCGGTAAACTTCCACCGATTGATCAATTATTGATAAGAAACTAGCGTAAAAGCCCGTGCGAGGCACAAACCTGTTTATATACTGAAAAAATAAATTTGCACCAATATGTAACATATCAAAATAATTTTGTAAATATGGTAAATGATAGTATTTTGAATTTATATTATATGTGCATAGTATTATATATATATTTTTTCTAATTGAATAAGATTTCATAAAATTTGGATAAATTTCTATAAGATAAAGATCAAATAATTGTTTTTAGTCTTCAAAATATTAGTTTAGTTTTGAATGTCGTGACGTGAATTTTATCAAATTTAAAAGTTCAAGATAATTTAAATGGTTATTTTATCAGAGTTCTCCGTATATAAAATGAATGTATGTAAACTCATGTATTGTTAATAAAATAACAGTATATTTGTAATATAATATTGGTCACAAATGTACGAAGATACTTTAAATACATCATAAAATTTCTTACTTTTAATTTCGTGTATAAGACGTATGTAAATTAATATAATTTTAATGAAATAAAAGTATATTTATAAAATATAAAATTGGTCATTCATGCAAGACTGTACAGTGAACACAATATAAAATCTCTTTATTTTATGTAAAAGTCAATCTTGAATTTGTCTTACTCTTTCCTTCATATTTACATATTTGTACCATTTTAAACTCAATTGTATATGTTTAGTCTAGTATTAATTATTAAATATCTAAGATCGTAGTTTAAGAATTACATGAATTGAAATTTTTTATATATGTAATTTAGAATCATTTTTAACACAACCATAAAATTTTATCCCATGCAATTTTAATATTTGAATTATAAATAATTTTGTGTTTGATCTTATATGAATCATAATATACCTAAATAATTTAACATATGTGTAGAGTAGTTATTAATTAATTTAATATTATTTTTGTCCAGACTCAATTGTATTTATATGTAAAATATATTTTTTAAACGCCAGCGATTAACCGCTAGAAGATGATTAATCAATCCGAATGTGTTAAAATCAGATCGGAAAATCAATTTTTATAGAAATCGATCAAGAAATCATAAAGTTTGGATTAGCTGGCACACATTGGTTTAATCGGTCGAAAATTGGCTTACGAACCGATTAAACCGAACAAAATCAACCCATCCCCTTTTTCGACCAACCAAGCCGACAAAGAAAACCCGATACTTAATTGGGTCTAAAAAGATTTCAAACCGATTTTAATGGTTGCATATCAGTTTTATATATTTCGGCTGACCCAACTCAACTCTATTTAAATTACAAATTTTGTTCGATAATTTAAATATATATATATATATATATATATTTAAATTATTGTATGTAACTGTACATTATATAATACAATATATCATATTATTTATAGATGTGTACATAACTAAAATTATTATGTGAATAAAAAAAATATTAGCAATAAAATCGTAAGTTATACATATTTTATCTTTACTTGAATTTTTGAAATGGGGACATTGTGTAATATTTATTTTTTATAAAAATTATTTAACACATCCAAACCAACCCAACCCGTCGCAAACTTAAGGACGATAAGTACGGTAGGGTCATGAATTAATTTTTCGTGAGTTAGATTAAAAAATTTCAAACTTATTTAATTAGACTGGGTTGCAAAAATGCTTCCAACCCCCGACAACCTGACCCATGAACACCCCTAACTATGATTCCCATTTTTTATAGTCCCTTGTATAATTCTAAAATATAAAAATTGCGTATAATATGTTACTTATTTTAGATCAAATTTTGATATTATATTTATCAATACTTGAATAATTCGTATAAAAGATAATAAGTGACATAGTATTGTATAAAAATATAAATCGTATAACAATTAACATTTAATCAAAAAAATTAAGGGTGAAATAATAAAATTTGTAAAGAAATACATAAATATATATTAAAACTACGAAAACTTAAAAAAAATGGAGCTATATAAATAGTATAAACTAACATTTTTTTTATTAAAAAATTGAATAAGCATGTTGTATAAATAATACTCCCTCTGTCCCTCTCATTTCTTTACACTTTCCTTTTTGTTACGTCCCTCTCACTTCTTTACATACCAAAAATAGTAACATTTTATAATATAAAATTCAATCACATTCATTATTTTCCTCCACTATACCTACTTTATACCCACTTTATACATTAAATATTGATTGGTCCCACTACTTTACTCATTTTTCTTACTTTTCTCTATTAATTTACACTTTTTCTTAACCTCCGTGTCATCCCTTCAATGTAAAAAATTGAGGGGGACGGAAGGAGTATAAAACAACATATTATTTACTAAAAAGTTGAAATAACAAAAGATAATATGATGAACGAATATACTTTATCTAATAATAATTTGAAAATAAACTCAAAACTCAATGTAACACACTCGATTATGACATGAAACTCTTACGAGTAGGCCAACATTTCGATTCTCGATGTTTACACACAAATGTGACCTTTTCTATCTTCAGTAATAAACAAAGGGGTGACATGTTTGTAATTTTAAAAATACAAGGGTAAAGTTGTAATTTCATGAATACTTTTTGGGCTCTTTTTGCATTGATGATCTTTTAATGTATAGAAGTAGATTTTTAAAAAAATTGGTTATGTATGTAAAATTATATACTTAGACTGCCTTGCTCTTTTTTTCCATGAATATATAGTTTTTCATATATATATAATTTTAAATTTAGCTATCTATTTTAAGTCTATTATTCATTACACATATTATCTAACAGTCTAGTTTAGAAATTAAGTAAATTGAATATTTTATTTTATAATGTAGAATTATTTTTTAACTCAACTTTAAATTTATATATCTAAAAATTATATGGTGCAATTATATCCACACGTAAATGAAATATTTATCTTTCTTAAAATATTATCCTATTATTATCAAATAATCCAATATATACATAGAGACGAATTTTAACAAATTCATAAGTTCACAATTTGAATTTGGTTACATTTATGAATAATTTAGAATTTTTTTTATAAGAAATATAAATCAACAATATATTTAATCAAAAAGTAAAGTAAAAAAGAGAAAATAAGATTATAAGGAAACTTGTAACTTATCTAATAAGATTTTTAAAGTTAACTCAAAAATTGATGTAGCACAATGGTTATGATACTTTATTTGTAAGTGGAATGTTTGTGTTCAAATCCTTAGAGTAACAAAATGATTATAATTTTTACATAAACTAGGTTACTAAGCCGCGCTTCGCAGCGGCATTATGATATATTTGTTAAGAAAAAGAATATTAAATAAAAATTGTGAAATTAATATCTACAAAATTATTTAAATTATCAAATAAAATATATTCTATAAAATCAGCGGCATTAGAATATATTTATTAAGAAAAAAATATTAGAATAAAAATTGTGAAATAAATATCTACAAAATTATTTAAATTATCAAATAAAATATATTCTATAAAATTTGCATTTGGGAAGGTAATATTATAAAGTATTTACATATTCCTTTTGTTTATATAGTTTGATTTTTTATTTTCTTGAACCGATACCATTGTCATATATATATATAAAAGGAAATTTATATTGATAAAAAAATACTAATTATTTGTAACAATAAAAATTTAAATACTTAAATCTTTAATTTGAAGATTTATTATGTATGTTAAAAGAATATGATTAAGCCCAAAATTTTGGATTTTGAAATAAATTTGTTGGGGCTTAAAGTAATTTTTTAATTTAAGTTGAATTTTTTTTGTTTGTGTAATAACTTAGAAAATGACTTAAAGTTAAAAAAACAGTTTAAAATCAGAAGTTGATAGGAAGTACTTTTTTGAATAATTATTTTATTTTAATGTATTTATTTAATAAAAGTTAATATCATCATTCAAATGCATTATTTATCAAATTTAATTTAATTGTTATAATTTTAATAACTCATTAGTTTATCATAATACAAAATTACCCAAACAGATATATTAACTTAAAATTTTACTTTTTACTTATAACTTTAAGTAACTTTAAATCATAAGCAATAATTTTAAGTTTAGCCAAAAAGGCTCATAATTATATTAAAAAAAAATTGATCGCTTCAAAAAATTATACAAAATAAAATTGAGAATGAAATTAAACATTAACATGTTTTGATTATATAAAAATTAGTTGAATTTTGTTTTTTGTTAATAGATTTTTTCAATAATAAAGAAGCCATAGATATCACTGAATAACCAAACAAAGGGAAAAAATACAACACCTAAATTAAGGTAAAAATCTAGTAATATCAATAAATATTATAATTATTTAAAATCTAGTAATATCTATTAAATTAATATCAATGAAACAAATATTTTTATAATATCTAATGATATTCGTTCAATTGAGATAAGATAGATTTATATATGTGCAATTTCTAAAACTATATATTATAAAAACATTAATAAAGATAATTAATTTTAAATTTTTTAATCTGGGTAGATGTGACAATTATTATATAGGGTCCAACATCCTCCTTGTATAAATTTGTATCAACCATCTCGGCCAACTTTTCCCACAAAGTTATGATACTGGTGATGGAGCTGTTTAAGAAAAAAATTAGAACAAATTAAACAAGTAAAACAAATATATTGAGTTAACCAAAGAAGTAATATAAAATTACAAGAACAATAAAAAACAATTAACAGTTATATTAAAATTAATATAATGCATAACTTACTAATTTGTGACAATTTTGAGATCTTTTTTTTTTCCAACCGCCTTTGACAACTTCAATGTCACCCAAGTAGGTCAAGCAACCTACAATATCTAAATCAACATAGAAAAAATAATATTATAACATGATAGTTTGAATTATAACTTATATAATAGTATTACTTATATATTACTCTAATATATTACTGCATCAAAAACATGAGAGTATGTTGGTGTCATTAATATGTGCATCAATCATATCCGAACATATGAACTGAAATCCATGCAGTGATATGTTGACGATGCCTTCTTCGAATCTCTTAGGCAACGTTATGCGTATGAAGAACAATTTAGACCCATGTGATAGTGGTCTATATTTCCCTGTACTTGAAACAACTTTCAGATTTTTGATGTTGTACACGGAGCCTTCCTCTAAAAAATTTTTGAACCGAGAGACCAGAATCTTCGGGATTATAGCATGGATCAAATTTTCCTGTCATACAACATATATTAGAAAAGTTAATAACATCATATAATTTGACAAACTAATAAGTTATAAGTATATTGATTTATTAACCTTTTCATCGATCAAAATCATGTTAATACTGATCAGTTCTTCAGTATTTGGATTGACAGATTCCCACATTCTACACACTCGTACTCTTATCATCCAGGTATAGTTGTCGTCCTTCAAAGCATCCAACATGGTGCAGGTCATAGTTGTATTGATTGTAAATATGGTTGTAAAAATTTGAAGCTATGTAAAAAGTTTCGGTGTAGATTTTTTGTTATGAATGATCTTTAATTTATAGGTGTTTGTAAGGTGAATAACATGGAAATCCAATATGTTTAAAAGTCAAGACGTATTATAAAAGAAAAGTTCTATCAAGTTTGAAAATAATAAAAGAAAGTTCTATCAAGTTTAAAAATA
This sequence comes from Heracleum sosnowskyi, assembly GCA_030848705.1. Classification (NCBI taxonomy): domain Eukaryota; kingdom Viridiplantae; phylum Streptophyta; class Magnoliopsida; order Apiales; family Apiaceae; genus Heracleum; species Heracleum sosnowskyi. The sequence goes on from CM061237.1 coordinate 22,265,549, forward strand.
ATAAAAGAAAGTTTTATCAAGTTTGAAAATAATAATAAAAAGTTCTATCAAGATTGAAAATAATAAAAGAGAAAATTGCAATTATTAACATAAGATCCTAAAAATTCAAAAATAATAAGGAAGTTGTAATTTTCTAAATCAAAAAAAGTTCTATAGTTTGAAAATAATAAAAGAAAGTTCTATCAAGATTGGAAATAATAAAAAAGAAAATTGCAATTATTAACATAAGAGCCTACAAATTCGAAAATAATAAGGAAGTTGTAATTTTCTAAATCAAAGAAAGTTCTATCAAGTCCTACAAATTCGAAAATAATAAGGAAGTTGTAATTTTCTATATCAAAGAAAGTTCTGTCAAGTTTGAAAATAATAAAAGAAAGTTCTATCAAGCCTACAAATTCAAAAATAATAAGGAAGTTGTAATTTTCTAAATCAAAGAAAGTTCTATCAAGTCCTACAAATTCGAAAATAATAAGAAAGTTGTAATTTTCTAAATCAAAGAAAGTTCTATCAAGTTTAAAAATAATAAAAGAAAGTTCTATCAAGCCTACAAATTCGAAAATAATAAGTAAGTTGTAATTTTCTAAATCAAAGAAAGTTCTATCAAGTCCTACAAATTCGAAAATAAGAAGTTGTAATTTTCTAAATTAAAGAAAGTTCTATCAAGTTTGAAAATAATAAAATAAAGTTCTATCAAGCCTACAAATTCGAAAATAATAAGGAAGTTATAATTTTCTAAATCAAAGAAAGTTCTATCAAGGCCTACAAATTCGAAAATAATAAGGAAGTTGTAATTTTCTAAATCAAAGAAAGTTCTATCAAGTTTGAAAATAATAAAAGAAAGTTCTATCAAACCTACAAATTCGAAAATAATAAGGAAGTTGTAATTTTCTATATCAAAGAAAGTTCTATCAAGTCGAAAGTTCTATCAAGTCCTACAAATTCGAAAATAATAAGGAAGTTGTAATTTTCTAAATTAAAGAAAGTTCTATCAAGTTTTAAAATAATAAAAGAAAGTTCTATCAAGCCTACAAATTCGAAAATAATAAGGAAGTTATAATTTTCTAAATCAAAGAAAGTTCTATCAAGTCCTACAAATTCGAAAATAATAAGGAAGTTGTAATTTTCTAAATCAAAGAAAGTTCTATCAAGTTTGAAAATAATAAAAGAAAATTCTATCAAACCTACAAATTCGAAAATAATAAGGAAGTTGTAATTTTCTAAATCAAAGAAAGTTCTATCAAGTCGAAAGTTCTATCAAGTCCTACAAATTCGAAAATAATAAGGAAGTTGTAATTTTCTAAATTAAAAAAAGTTCTATCAAGTTTGAAAATAATAAAAGAAAAAATTTCAATTTCCTTCCTACAAAATCGAAAATAATAAAGGAAGTTGTAATTATTAAAATTAAAAATTGTGAAAAATTGAGAAAATTAGAAAAATAGAACGGAACGATTCTAGAGCGCCACCTCACCGCCCCCGTCTTCTCCTTTATATAAGTATATTGATTATACAGGAGTGACATTTTTGTAATTATATGATAAATAAGGGTAAAGTTGTAATTTCACAACCATTTTTTTGACATATTTTGTACTTGGTTGACTTTTAATATATAGAGGAAGATAAGATAGAGAAATGTTGCTGTATAAAATGCTCTATTCAAACTTCTTCCTCAACCCTTGCCCCTACATGCGCCCACGGATGACGACCCCGCGCCCACGGATGACGACCCCAAACCAACAAGCTTTTACCCCCATGATCGTGCCACTTAAAAGAAAAAACTTGGTTGGATAATATTGCTACTTACTACATAGTTTGATTTTTTACTAATGAGTAAAGTATTGGACAAACTTAATACTGAGTGAAAAATAAAATAACAACTGGCCAGTGTTGAGAATAAATTATTGCAATGAAAAATGGATAACATCTTTATTAATAAGTAAAATAATGTATCAAAGTACCAAATTATCAAATTTGATTATCACATAAAATTCGGTTTTAATTTCCTACAACTACATGATTAAACAAGATTTATTTATTTAATTTAACTTCTTTAGTTTCACCCCGAGTTCGATTCCCTATAACTACATAATTCAAAAAATTATTGATTTGATTTATTTTTTAATTTTATCCAAATTTTGATTAATATTTTAATCTCAGCTCGTTCACACAAGTATTTATAAATATAAGAAAAATGTTATCCTAAAATTTTTGATGGCACTAACTTTGTACTAGGGTGAGCATAAAAATCCGAAAACCGAATTATCCTAATTTCTGATTTTAAAAGTTCGGAAATTTGGATATCCGATCTGTTTTTTTTATAAATTCGGATTCGGATCCGGATCACAACTTTATACAAAATCGAATATCCGGATCCGTTCCGGTTTTCAATATATCTTTAAAAAATAATATATTTATATATGTATAATAAATAATATTAAAGACAAATAATTCAACATATGATATATTAGATTAAGTAATAAATTATTACTAATTAATTACTAAATTTGTTGTGTATTGATCGAGTTTATAAACATTCTAGGTGTAAAATCGTAAGGATACATATGCAATTGTATATTTGAGTGCGCATTTATAAACACAATAACATATATTTGTACGTGAAAAACTTCGTAATTTTAGATAAATAAATTTTAAAATGAAGATGGTGAAAGAATGTTCTCATTAAATGTTATTTTTTCATTTAATATAATAAATTTGAGAATAAACCGGTACTAACGTTGTAGTTTGTACACCCGGGAGCCGGCTATGTTGAAACACAACGAAGAAAAATGATTGAATACTCGAAATAGGCCATACAAGATAGATTTATAAAAAATAAAGAAGGAAAAAAATATGAGAGCAAATGATATCTCAGGGTTGGTAGATTCCAGAGACAATACATAAGGGCAAAGTGAACAACATTCTAGTTAAGCACACACTCCCGACCTCCTACTAGAGAAAATGACGCCAAGTGATTTTGTAATTTTGTTGGTGTTTGTGGGAGCCTTATGGCAGTTCATCCATATACTGTTTTCCAAGACTCCCGAACACAATCTGCCACCAGGTCCCCCTGGTTTACCATTTATAGGTCACCTCCACATGTTAGGAAAACTCCCCCACCGCACTCTCTTCAAGCTGTCCCAAAAATATGGTCCCATAATGTCCATCCGCCTTGGTTTGGTCCCAACAGTTATCGTATCGTCCCCTGCTGCTGCCGAGCTCTTTTTAAAGACCCATGACACTGTTTTTGCTAGCCGTCCCTCATCTCAGGCTTCAGATTACTTGTTTTATGGAACCACGGGCATAGGATTTACTAAGTATGGCGCTCACTGGCGTAGTGCGAGAAAGCTTTGCATGCTGGAGCTTCTCAATGCCGAGAAGGTCAAGTCTATGGCGGGAATGAGAAGGGAGGATTTGAGGTTGTGTGTTGAGTCCCTTAAAAAAGCTGCTGCTTCACGTGAGGTGGTTGACATTAGCGAGAAGGTGGTCCATCTGATTGAGGACATGACATGTAGAATGTTGTTTGGGAAGAGCAGAGACGAGAGGTTTGACTTGAGTGCAATAGTACACGATATAGCAGAGGACTTGGGAGCCTTCAATATTGCGGATTATATCCCATTTTTAGGGGCACTTAATCTGCAGGTATCAATCGAATTCTTCTGATTTAATAGTTACATATATTTATATACAACAATAAATTGATTGTTTACTTGAAAGTACAATTGGCATATATCATAATTTACAGTTTTTCCCCGTCATCAGGGATTTACCAAGCGGTTCCAAATTACTAGCGAGGCAGTAGACAAAATATTGGAAACTATGATTGATGGTCATGAGAAAGATGTTGCTAATGGCTATAAGAAGAATGATAGAGATTTTCTTGATGTCATTCTAGCTTTAAAAAAGAATCCTACTGGAACTCATGAGCAATTGGCACGGAACTTGAATCAATCAAATATTAAAGCAATTCTGATGGACTTGATTTTTGGAGCAATAGATGCTTCCCCAACTGCAATCGAATGGACCATGTCGGAACTCATCCGTAATCCAAGAGTGATGAAACTGCTGCAAGAAGAGATTAGAGATGTTACTCATGACTGTGATTTGGTGGAAGAGTCAAATCTGTCAAAACTAGAATACCTAGATATGGTAGTCAAGGAAACCATGAGGTTACATCCAGTGGCAGCAATAATAGCTCCTCATGAGTCCATGGAGGACATTGTGATAGATGGCTATCACATACCCAAGAATTCACGCATTCTCTTTAATAATTGGGCCCTTGGACACGATCCAAGGTTTTGGTACGAAAATGTAGAAGAATTTGATCCCGAAAGATTTAGAGGTTGTAGCATTGACCTTCTGGGACAAAGTTTTCAACTTCTACCATTTAGTTCAGGCCGAAGAGGTTGTCCAGGTAAACACTGGGGCTTACTAACCATAAAACTGGTGGTAGCTCAATTAGTATTGAGTTTCGATTGGGAGTTGCCTTTGGGAATGTCACCTGATGAGTTGCCTATGGATGAAACTTTCGGTTTATCAGTACCAAGAGCAAATCATCTCCTTGCCATACCAACAATCCACCAACGTTAAATACCACGTTCATGGAGATTAGCAAGTGTTCTTGGAAGCTCATCTATGTCTCTGCTCCTATCTTTTCCAAGTCTCCTTGTGTTGGGACTTCAATATTATATATTAGCAATCTTAATAACATTTCATTTCCCACCGGCCACAGGTTTTATTACAAAAATATGAAATACATAGCTAGTTGGGGATAATTCCTTTCAAGTTAGTGAAATATGCTTTTAATTTGTCAAAAAAAAGATGCTAGGCTAAACTTTATAATAGTATAATTTACAAAAATAATAAAAACATAATCAGGAATAGATATGCTTATAAAGTCCATGTCTTAAAATTAAATTCAAATTAGTCAGAAAAATCATATAATATTAAAAAAAATTATGCATTGTATTAGTGTTAAGCTAGTATTAACGTTAAACCGGAAGTAAATTTCATATAAAAATCCGAATACAGTATCAAGATGTCAATAAATTTCATAAAATTTATAAAATAAACCCTCCTTTATAAATTGTAATAGAAGAATTTTGAGATTCCATAATCCATATATAATCGGATACCAAATGGAACTTTTCAAAAGTTACATATTTAAATCAATATCCGATACCAATAACTGTCTTTTTTAGGGCAAAAGATAATATGTATTACTTTAGCAAACTATTATCCATGGATACAGAAGATGATAACTCACTGGGTACATGGTTTAACCAGCATTGTTCATCACAAAACGGACTAATTTTAGCCAAATGATGGGCAACCTTGTTCCCATCTCTCTTAATATGAGACCACAGTATAGACTCAAATTTAGCACGGATGCAAACTACATCTGAAGTACTATATCTACCTCCGCGAAACTGAACTTATCAACGTTCATCTTGCACACCAGGACTTGACAATCCGATTCAACAGAATGACATTATCGTACCTAAACTCCTTTACCTTCTTCAAACCAAATAGAGCTGCTCTACATTCTGCTACTACTGGACTCCATCGCGCCCTGCATCTTCTAACAGCAGCGAAGAGGACCGCACCTTGATTATTACGCGCTACAGCCCCCATACTAATCCACCCATGTACTGCAGTTGATGCGTCCACATTAATTTTTATGACTCCTTCTGGGGGTGGATACCCGTTATTACTACTCGGTGAATGAGATCTTTGTTGCCAAGGGTAGGGCTGTTCACGAACCGAGCCGAGCCGAGCCGAGCCGAGCCGGGTTTTGATGTAAATGACCAAGCTTTACGTTTTTTTCTGACGAACCGAGCCGAACCGAGCTTTCTTATCGCACAAAATTCGTGTTCGAGCTCGAGCTCGTTAACTAACGAGCTGAACACGAGTTTTTATCGAACAAAAACGAGTCGAGCCGAGCCGAGTCGAGCCGAGCTCATTAAAACTTACAATTTTTATAGATAAAAAAACCCAATTTTTCTTGGTCTAACTAGCTAAAACATTTTTTGTCCAAGCCCAACCCAATTCCCCAATCAATTCTCATTAAACCTAAAATACACGTACTATAAATTGCAATTTTAATTTAAAATGTTAGAAAATACAACAAATATTATAAAAATATACCGAATATATTTCATTTTTTGAACTTTATCAAGCCGATCTCGAGCCGAACGAGCTCGAGTCGAGCTCACTAATAGCTCGGCTCGAGCTCGTTTTCTTAACGAACATTTTTTTGTGTTCGAGCTCGAGCTCTAGTTTTGAGCAGTGTTCCAAAAGTCGGTGATTAATCGGGATTAATCACCGATTAATCGCTAGACGGCGGGCCACCGAACTGATTAAGCGAAAATCGGTCAATTAATCGTTTTTTCATAAAAACGGTTAAAAATCGGCTGAATCGGTCAAAAATCGGATTAATCGATCAAAAATCGGGCTAATTATTAAAAAATAGTAAAAAATAGTTAAAATTATAAAAATTATAAAAATTTTGAAAGGTAGAAACTTGATTAAACAATAGGAAAAAACATTATTTTTGTACATATAATTATAATTTTAGATGTCTCTTAATCGTAAATTCTCTTAAGTTTTCCTCTTAAATTGATCTCTAATGGAAAAGTTAAACCTTCAACATTTTATTTATTACAATTATATAACATTTTTAACATATTTGCATAAATATATGATAATAACATATGTTTAGTTGAAATAACGAAACAATTTTATAATTGTATATATAAAATATTATTAAATTTATTCCGATTAATGATCCGATTAATCATTCCGATTAATCACTGATTACCCGATTACTCCCTGGACGGTGCCTTCACCGATAACTCCGATTCCCGCTTTTTACAACACCGGTTTTAAGCGAACCGAGCCGAGTCGAGCCCTTAACAAGCCGAGCTCGAGCTTGTTCACGAACAGCCCTAGCCAGGGGCACATGTAGAGGGGTTAGGTCATGTGACCCCACTTGATTTTTTAAAAAAAATATTACCTATATATGTGTATGCATTATGTAATAAAATTTGTATATGTTGGTGTCGTAGTGTAAGATAGTTGGGGTCAGCTAAAGTGAAAAATAAATCCATTTTAATCAACAAATAGCTTAGTCTTACAAAAGAAAAAGAAAACACAAGTCAATTGCAAAAGTTAGTAGACAGAAGAGGCCTCGAAGAGCCCCAGTGCTCCATCATCTAAAACTAGTTTTGATGACTTAAGAAGACTTGCTTCAAAAACTCGTTTTTACAATCGATTATATGTTATTTAAACTTTGTCATATGTTATGCATAAAATTTTGACCCCACTCAACTCGTACCCTGGCTCTGCCATTGTTTGTTGCATATTAATAATACCATGTGTCGTTGGCTATAGGATCCGTAATCCTCCACCATTTTGTTAACCTTATTACCTAACAAAAGATTCTCAGGCAGTTGATATTGTTCAAAAACTAGCAAATTTATACGATGTCACGAGAATCAGATCATAAATGAGCTCCATTGTCGTTGTTCTATGTTTAGGCGCACTCTCCATGATTCAATTACTTCCTTAAAACTGTTTACATTCTCTACTTCTGCTGCATATTTGTTTTGGGACTGCTCCCAGATTGATTTAACACACGGACATTGAAAAAGAGCATGAAGTATGGTTTCAGGGGCAGTTTCACAAAGGACATGTATCATCTTCAATCAGGTGCCTACACTTGAGAACATATCAAGTTGGAAGAGTGGAAGTGCAACATCTCCATTGAGAATGTTGTACCTTTGGGAAGACTTCAGTTTTTCAAATATCCACCCAACATTGCTGAAAGTTATTCAAGTCATTTGAACTTCCAAGAGAGTAAGCAGACCTAACTATATACGATCCATCTTTAGACCAAGCCCAAATCATTTTATCTTCGGGTAATCTATCACTAATAGGAATGGCAAGCACCAGTTTTCTATCTCTTTCATCTAGGATACGAGATATTACATCTTCTCTCCAACACCTTCCATCATCATCAATTAACTCTATGACCAGATTATATTGATTGCTTTGGCTACTTGCTGTAGTGGGGCGGCATCCGTGCTCATCCTTGAGCCAATGATCAGATCAGATGTTGATCTTCCTGCCATTGCCAACCCTCCACAAAATGTCAAAATCCCTCCTGTTGTGCCCAAAATCTCACATGGGCTCAATTTAAGGCCCACATGTAATATAAGCCCAACTGGTATGGATCTGGTGAGGTTTGGATGTATTGAGGTTTAGCTTCATAGTGCCAGGGTTCAGGTTCGTAGTATTGAAGAACAGGTTCAGGTTCAGGATGTTTTGACTGCAGGCATAGGTTTAGGTGCAGGGCGGTCTGAACCTCTCCGGGGCAGAATCAGAGTCGGACAAGGACTCAGCTTCCTGTACTTTAGGGGCATAGAATTATTCTTGGCAAATGACTTCTAATCATAGCAAAACGTATTGGATGGAACAATTACAATCGGTATAGGACTTGTGTCGGATATCTCGGATATACATTGAGTATATGAGGATTTATAGGACTTAGTGATGGACACGAACTAGGACACTGGAAGGCTCAGCTACAGGTGTATAATTCGACTATAACTCTAATATGGATTATCTTAGAATGACCGAATTCACAGCAAGGAAGAAGTATAAACCTAATAGAACTACATGGGGCTTGATTCCTGTAAATAGGATATGTAGGCACTTGACTAAAGTATTCGGATTTTCACTCTTTACACGCATAAGGCTCGTGTACCTCTGTGATACATATTCCGGTGAATTGGCTGGCGGAACAGGACTTATTCTGCCCTTTTCATCCGGTGGTTTTGTCAACTCAGCCCTCGGAAACATTACTTCTACTGTTCTGTACTTTTAACGAGCTTCAGGTTTATAGCTGCAAACCTACAGCCCTGTCCGACAACCAAGGACGCATTCTACGAATATTCCAGCGAGATTCTCTCAATTGTGTTGTACCAAATTTCTCTCACAACATAAGTGGCGCTAGAAGGAGGGGAACTCCATCAAAATCTTGAGAGAGAAAAGATGTCGGATGATTCCGGTAATACGCAAACGCCCACCAACGGCGAAGATGATCGTGGAAAGGGTCCTCAGGGCGAGGTTACGAACAAGGATATTCTTGATCACCTCAAGAAAATTGGGGAAATGGTTGATTCCTTGGAGAGAAGGTCTGAAAAGATGAAAAAATGGCGAAAAAAACAAAGGTCCTCGGAAAAACGCTCTAAGGCACCAAAGGTTACACCAATTCGGCTGGATTTTGGCAGTGATGAAGAAGGACCTGAGAAGGAGAAGACCAAAAAGACTTTTTCTGATGTTGAAACTGATCAGAATAATCCAGACTGGGACTCTGAAGCTGAAGATAAGGATAAGGAGGACCCTGAACCTTCAGCTACGAGGAGTGTAAGCGTGTTTGATCAAATGGGGAAGAAACTCACAAATGAGGATTTAAGGCATAAACTTTCTGAGAAAAAACAGAAAACCCCCAAGAAGGTGGAAAGTGAGAAATCACAGTCCAAGGGGTCGAAGAGTCATAAGGAGAAATCCCACTCTAAACCTGAGGATGAGCACAACTCTAGCTCGTCCTATAAGGCTGATGATAGCCCCGATGGAAGTTCCACTGACGTAGAGGATACTGATGACACCTCCGGGTCAGCTGAAGGTGAGGAGAAGTACAAGGAAAAGGATCTTAGAAAAGTCCTCGAAAAGATTATGGCAGAAAAAGGTCCACAATCAGGATTCACGGTAGGTTTACCCTTCACTAAGAAGGTGCGAGACTCACCCTTACCCCGTAGCTACAGGGGAGTGGGAGATTTGAAGTTTGATGGGACTGCTGATCCCGTGGAGTTTCTTAGCCATTTTAACACGGAGATGGAAGTTTACCAAATCAAGGATCGCACTAAATGTCGTTTGTTGGCTGCAAATCTGAGGGATAGTGCTCACTAGTGGTTCAAGAGGCTTCCGTCTAATTCTATTAAGTCATGGAGGCAGATGGGTGAGATGTTTGTGACCCAATTTAGAGCTTCAGTCACGTTCGCGCCTCCGGCTAACACGCTTGCAAACATTAAACAACGTGATAGCGAGACTTTGAATGAATATTTTAAGAGGTTCAATGCTGAGGTTCCAAGGGTGAGGAAAACCACGGATGAGACCTACAAAAATTTCTTGATAGCTGGGGTCAAGCCTGGGACTGAATTCTGGAAGGAGCTTCAAAGTAAGGAGCCAACTACGTTGGCTGATTTTTACGCAAAGGCAGAAAGGCATAAGGTGGTGGAGCAATCCTTGGAGAATTTGAAGAAGGATAATGCTTCACGAGATTGGAATAGGAACAAAAGGAATAGGTCGTATAGCCCAAAGGAGAGAAACTACAGCAAGCGGGCAACCTATACCGCAACTTCAGCTGACAACAGGGAGGCTCACAAGGAGGTGAAGACTACACTTCTATCAATAAATGCTACCAATACGAAGAGGACAGTGGAATACAAATACCTACCTTCAAAAGGTGGCCGAAGGTACTCGGAATACACTCCTTTGGCTGCTCCCATGGAGCATATATTTAAAGTTGGCGATAAAACGGGGATGTTTAGGAAGCCCTCCCGAACGGGACCTCCCGGGAGAAAGGATTTGGCTAGGTACTGTGCTTTCCATGATGCTAATGGGCATGAAACTGACGACTGTCGACACCTCAAAGATCATATCGAGGACTTGATTAGAAAAGGGTTCCTCACGGAATTTGTGGCCCAAGAGGCGAAAAAATACAAAGATGACAAGTCCAATAGAGATGAAGAGAAGTCTGCACCTGAACGAACTACCAGGGCTGGTAGTATCCATACAATCATTGGTGGACCATATATTGAGAAGTCTGCAATGAAGAACTATACACGTGAGGCTAGAGGAAGCCCTCTCACAAATGTTTATCATTTGGCCGATAGACCCCCGAAGCTTTTTAAAGGTGAAGCAGCGGACATCACCTTCACTAAGGATGATGCTAGGCATGTGCATCACCCCCATAATGATGCATTGGTGGTGACTATCACTATCGGAGGTCTCAATGTACATCAAGTTTTGGTGGATAATGGAAGCTCTTGCAATATACTGGCTTACGACACCTATCAGAAAATGGGACTTACAGACAAGGAGATGTCCCCTACTTACAATGACCTATATGGATTTACTGGCGGACCACTACAGGTTATGGGAAGAGTAAAGCTCCCTATTGTGTTGGGGGCTGAACCTCTAAGAGCTACGCAGGTGGCAGAATTCATGGTGGTAAACGAAGACATTTCCTACAATTGTATTATAGGCAGACCTCTCTTGAAAGAAATGAGGGTGGTAACCTCTATCTACCATTTCTCCATGAAGTTCCCCACTCCTAATGGGATCGGATGTCTAAAGGGCTGCCAAAAAGATTCAAGGGAATGCTATAGTAAGGCTTTGCGCTCTCCCGAACAAGCTTCAAAGCACTTGCTACTGGTTGATGGAGGCACCACGGATAATTGCTATAGATACATGGAAGCATCAAGGAAAGATGAACCTCCACAACAGGTAAAAGATTTGTGTAATATGATTATGATTATCCAACATCCAGGTGAAGAGGACACCACGTATATTGTCTTTTCTTCGGGGGTAGATACCCAGAATGAGGTACGGATGTTGGGGGCACCCCCACCAAAAGTTTTGGAAATCGAGGAACCTCTTATCGAAGGTATTGTTGAAGAAGTATGTTAGATATAATTGCTGACATTTGTTCATCAGTGTTTAAGTACCAGGTACTCATCAGAGTTTACTAGAAGCCAGTCAGAGTTTGATAAAGTCTGACGGGGTGAAGAGTTCATTAACTGTCGGTGCTAATATGAAGATTCTAGAAGCAATATATCTTGAAGATGGAAAGAAGCAAGATATATTGAGACAGTTAAGGAAACGGAACAGAAGACAGAAGCAATCCTAATTTGATATGATTTGTATAGCTAATTTATAGGAATATCAATTAGAGATTGATTATGTAACTGTGTATTATATAAACACAGATAGGTTAACCCTAAAAGGGAGGCGAATATTGAATACATTATTCTTGTAACCTAGCAGCTCTCTGTGATTCTTTAGCATCACTGAGAGAAGAGTTATTTTATATAATTCAGTTATTGATTCATAAACAGTGTTCTTGAGTGTTATTATCATATTAATATTGATTATATATTGTGTATTCGGCCTAACAATTGGTATCAGAGCCAAGGCTGATTAGTATATACAGTTTATCGATCCAAACACAAGTATAATCATGACTGACAACTCTCAGGAAGGTTCTAATGCAGGTTCTAATGTTCAGAAGGTTCAACCTACTTCTGTGAGTCGATATGAGACTATAAGGGTTCCAATTCTCAGACCAGTTGAATATCCAATATGGAAGGTGAAGATGACCATGTTTCTGGAAGCCACAGATCCAGAATACCTTGATAGAATCTATGATGGTCCTCATATGCCAACTAAATTGTCTCCTGTTATTACTGGTCAAGAACAAAAGACTGTTCCAAAAGAGAAGAAAGATTTGACTCCTGAAGACATCTCATCAATTGCAAAGGATGCAAAGGTTAGACATCTACTACACAGTGACTTAGATAATGTTATGTCTAACAGAGTTATTGGCTGCAAGACTGCCAAAGAAATTTGGGATGCTTTGGAAGTCAGGTGTCAGGGAACAAGTGCTATAAAGAAGAACAGGAAGACTATTCTAACACAGGAGTATGAACACTTTGACTCTAGATCTGATGAAAGTTTGACAGATACATATGACAGATTTTATAAATTGTTGAATGATTTGTCCCTGGTTGATAAAGAATATGAACTTGAAGAGTCAAATCTCAAGTTTCTTCTATCCCTACCTGAAAGATGGGATTTAAAGGCAACAACAATCAGAGACAATTATGATCTTGCAGATACAGATCTTGATGAAATCTATGGGTTACTTAAAACTCATGAACTTGAAATAGAACAGAGAAACAAAAGATCTGGAAAGAAGACAAAATCTGTTGCTCTTAAAGTTAAAGAAAAGCCTGTCAAGAAGGAATCATCAAGAAAGAAAGCCAAAGGAAAGGCTTTAGTCATTAAATCTGATAGTGAGTCATCAAACTCTGATGATGGCTCAAATACTGATGATGAAGCTTCTGATTCTGAGGATGATGAAGCAGAGATGGTGAGAATGGCTGCTTTAATGGTGAAGACCTTCAAGAAGATGGGATTCAAGAACTTCAAGAAAGGAAAGAGATTCTCAAGGAAAGATTCAAATTCTGATAAGAGAAATTTCAGAAAGTCTGAGGGAAAATATACCAAGTCTGGAAAGAAAGACAAGTCTGAGATTCAGTGCTACAAGTGTAAAGAGATGGGTCATTATGCTCCAGAGTGCAAGAAAGGAAAATCTGAGAAAGCACTCATCACTAAAGGCAAGGACTGGGCAGACACTTCAGACTCAGATGAGGGAGTTAATTATGCTCTCATGGAAACTGTTAAAGATGAAGCTGAGTCATCTGGAAACAAGGTACCTCTAACAACTTATGCTTATGATACTGATAACATATCTGAATTAAGAATTTATCTTAAAAGCATACATGTTAGTTATAGAGATCAGACTTTAGAAAATGAAAGAATCAAATCTAAGAATCTAGGTCTTAAAGAGAGGAATAAATTTCTTGAAGAGAAACTTGTTAACATGCAACAAGTTCAAAAGGAGAGAGATGATGCTGTTTATGTTGAACAGGAGTTGCTTAAAAGATATAGGGAAATAGAATCTGAGTTGGAAAAAGAGAGAAAAGTAATTAAAACCTGGACAAATTCTGGAAAAGACACACATCAGGTTTTTCAGACAGATACTGTAGGCTTAGGTTACTGTGAGGGAGATCAACTTAGGTTTAAAGATAAAGTTAAAGTGAAACCACAAATTAAACTTGTGAAATTTGTTCCGGAATACAGTAAGCTAAAGTCTGTTGTAGTAAAAGAAGCTGTTATGGAACCAGTTGAAACTTGTGTAAAACAGGTTAATATTGGTTCAATAACAGAGAATAAGATTGAGATAGAAGCTGTTAAAGAACCAGTAAAAATCTGTGATAAACAAGTTAATGTTGGTTTAATGACAGAGAAACAATTCAAACATAAGCTCAAAGAAGTAAAGTCTGTCAACAAACAGAAAATGTTTAAGAAGAATAGGAATGGAAAAGTAGGCATTAATAAAAGAAATGATTATCTGCCTAATTCTGCTGCTCCTAGAAAAACATGTCATAGTTGTGGTAGTACTAACCATCTTGCCAGGTTTTGCAAGAAGAACAAAGATATTAACTCTTTACCCTCCACATCTGGAGTAAAGAATGATTATGTTAGGGTTAGACCACAGACTTTATGCACACACTGTGGGAGCACTTGGCATTCCATTTATACTTGAAAGAGTTATCATGCTATTTATCACAACTATTATGAGCTAAAACCCAACTTGAAGTGGGTTAGAGCAAACTCTGCAAGTGTAAAGTCTGACAATGTTAGTTTAAACTCTGTTGATAGTGATTCCGCTGCAAAAGCTAACAATGTTAACAAAGCCGAAGGATCCAAGCAAGTCTGGATCCTTAAATCTAACACTCAGTGATTGTTTGTGATTGCAGGGCATAAAAGAGAGCACTCTTATCTTGGACAGTGGATGCTCAGGACATATGACTGGAAATAAAGCCCTGCTATCAGATTTTGAGGAAAAAGCTGGTCCAAAAGTTTCCTATGGAGATGGCAACATAGGACAAACTCTGGGATATGACAATATCAATCTTGGAAGTGTCATCATTACAAATGTAGCTCTTGTCTCAGGACTCAAGCATGATCTGCTTTCTGTGAGTCAAATCTGTGACAGAGGATACCATGTAGATTTTCATACTGAACATTGTGAAGTAATCAGCAAATCTACAGGGAAAGTTGTTCTAGTTGGACACAGGCACAATAACATCTATGAAGCAAGTTTGGTAACAAACTCTGAAGGAGAAACTGTGTGTCTATCTGCAAGAATGTCCAGTGAAGAGAGTTGGAAATGGCATAAGAAGCTCTCTCACTTAAACTTGAACAACATCAATGAGCTAATTCGAAAAGATCTTGTAAGGGGACTTCTAAAGTCAATACTCAACTTAGATGGTCTGTGTGATTCTTGTCAAAAGGCCAAGCAAAGGAAGTCATCTTTCAAGAGTAAACCTGAATCTTCAGTTATGGAACCTTATCATCTTCTACATGTTGATCTTTTTGGTCCAGTAAATATAATGTCAATGGGCAGAAATAAATATGCTCTAGTCATTGTTGATGAGTACACTAGGTACACATGGGTGTATTTCTTAGCAAAGAAGGATGAAACTGCCTCAATTCTAATGGAACATGTAAAGCTACTGGACAAAGGATCAGAATTCAAAGTGAAAATTATAAGAAGTGACAATGGTACTGAATTCAGAAATTCTGTAATGGAAGCTTTCTGCAAGGAAAGAGGAGTGAAGCAAGAATTTTCTGCACCTGGAACTCCACAGCAAAATGGTGTAGTTGAAAGAAAGAACAGAACCCTAATCGAAGCTGCCAGAACAATGCTTGATGAAGCAAAATTGCCAACTTATTTCTGGGCAGAAGCTGTTCAAACTGCTTGTTTTACTCAAAATGCTACACTGATCAACAAGCATGGGAAAACACCATATGAGATGGTGAAGAATAAGAAGCCAAATTTGAAGTATTTTCATATTTTTGGATGCAAGTGCTTTGTGTTGAAAACTCATCCTGAACAGTTGACCAAGTTTGACTTAAAAGCTGATGAAGGAATTTTTGTTGGATACCCACTATCAACTAAAGCATTCAGAGTCTACAATCTAAGAACAAAAGTGATCATGGAATCTATACATGTGTCATTTGATGACAAGAAAATAACTGGAGTAGAAGATGAAGGATATCATGATCAACTTCGCTTTAAAAATGAAGATCTATACTCTGAAAATGTAAACTCTGATGAAGCAAATCCAACAAACTCTGACGAAGCATACTCTGATCCTCTACTGGTAAACTCTGAAGAATTTTCTCTAACAGAACAAAATGGAGAACCAGTTGAGGGGGAGCGTGAAGAAACTTCAGAAACTTTTCAAAGTGATGACTCAAATTCTGAAAGAGAGTCAAATGAAGAATCCAACAGAAACTCTGAGTCAAACTCTGAAAGTTCAAATACTGAACAGTCCAATTCAGGGGGAGCCTCAGAGAATGCGAATGGTCGAGAAGAAAATCAGGAGAGCATGGATCAAGGGGGATGATCTAATAATGAAAATAGAAGCCAATTACCAACAGCAAGAAGGTGGACACAATCCCATACACCTGACTTGATAATTGGAGATCCAGAAGCTAGTGTAAGAACTAGAAGTGCTACAAATAATGAATGTCTGTTTCATGCATTCTTATCTCAAACTGAGCCCAAGAAAGTGGAAGAAGCTCTTCAAGATGCTAATTGGATAACAACAATGCAAGAAGAGTTAAATGAATTTGAGAGGAATGAAGTCTGGACACTTGTACCAAGACCAAAGAACAGATCTATTGTTGGTACAAAGTGGGTTTTCAAAAACAAAACAGACAGTGATGGAGTGATTACAAGGAATAAGGCTAGACTTGTGGCAAAAGGCTATTCACAGCAAGAAGGAATTGATTATGATGAAACCTTTGCTCCAGTTGCAAGACTGGAGGCAATAAGGATTTTTCTGGCCTATGCTGCTTACAAGAAATTTAAAGTCTTTCAGATGGATGTGAAAAGTGCTTTTCTCAATGGGAAACTTGAAGAAGAAGTGTTTGTTGAACAACCACCAGGGTTTGTAGATCCCAAACATCCAGATTATGTCTACAGGCTTGATAAGGCATTATATGGACTAAAGCAGGCACCTAGAGCATGGTATGAAACTCTGGCTCAATTTCTTTTAGAAAGTGGGTTCACTAGAGGTACAATTGACAAAACCTTGTTCTACTTTAATACTGGTGATGATTTGCTGTTAGTTCAAATCTATGTGGATGACATAATTTTTGGGTCTACTAATGACAAACTCTGTAAGAAATTTGCCAAGCTTATGCAGTCAAGATATCAAATGAGTATGATGGGAGAGCTTAGTTATTTTCTAGGCTTACAGGTCAAGCAAACAGATGATGGGATTTTTATCAATCAAGCAAAATATACCAGAAATCTTCTCAAGAAATTTGGTATGCTTGATAGTTCATCTGCTACAACTCCCATGGCTACTACAACAAAGCTAGACAAAGACACAGGAGCCTCAGTAGATATGACAAACTATAGAGGAATGATAGGGTCTCTTCTTTATCTGACAGCAAGTAGACCAGATATCATGTATGCAACATGTCTTTGTGCAAGATTTCAAGCAGACCCCAGAGAGCCACATCTAACAGCTGTAAAGAGGATTTTCAAATATCTCAAAGGAACCATAACCCTCGGTTTGTGGTACCCTAGAGAATCAGAGTTTAAATTAATTGGTTACTCTGATGCAGATTTTGCAGGCTGTAAGATAGACAGAAAAAGCACAAGTGGAAGCTGTCAATTTTTAGGTGACAGATTAGTTTCTTGGTATAGCAAGAAACAGAAATCAATTTCCACATCCACAGCAGAAGCAGAGTATATAGCTGCTGGTAGCTGTTGTGCACAGATTTTATGGATGAAGAATCAATTGCTGGACTATGGGTTAAGGTACTCTAAAATACCTATTTACTGTGATAATCAAAGTGCTATTGCTATGACAGGTAATCCAGTACAGCACTCCATGACCAAGCACATCAGCATAATGTATCATTTTATCAGGGAACATGTGGAAGAAGGAAACATTGAGCTTCATTTTGTTTCTACAGACCAACAGCTTGCAGATATCTTCACCAAACCTTTGAGTGAAGCTACCTTTACAAGGCTGGTAAATGAACTTGGAATGATCTCTGGTTTTGACTAGAGATACTGGTTAGATTCAAACTCTATACATGATTTTATGCTCATGATTCTTTGCATGTGTTAACTGCTATTTGTACCAGTATGTTAAACTCTGATAGTAAACTCTGTTAGTCATACTCTGTCGGTTAAACTCTAATGTTAAACTCTGATTGTGATATTGTCTGAAACATATGGACCGATGAAGAAAGCTGTATGAAGCATGATTTTCAGTAAGTAATCATGAATCCTTCTAAGTAATATAAATTCTGCTTTCAAAATGTGCAGAAATTTTACACAGCATGATACTGTCTCTATATTTATAGCATCTCTTAGTTTATTGATCCTACACAATGAGTCTGTATTAGCTGTTTGCATTTTCTCTCATAAGTTAATTGTATTAACTGATGAAAAGTCTAAACTCTGAAAATTAGTTACAAATATTTCACCCTTAAATCAAAAGATGCCAAAAAAGAGCACAAATTCCTTTGAGATCATGTTGTGCCTAGGAAGATCCATGAACTTCTTGTATGAAATAAGGGCTAAAATCTTTGATTTTTGGTGACTAGTGCCAACCACTGATTACTGGGAAAAAAAATTATTATATAAAGGGGGTGAAAATAAAAGATATATCGAAATGAAAGGATATCAGAATACAGAGTTTAGATATAAAAATCAGATTTTATTTTATATGAGAGTTTGAGCAACCAGTTTTTACTGCTTTAGTTTGTGGATTTTATGCACTTTGAGATGATCTAAATATTCATATTCAGTAAACTCTGCTAATTCACACACAAATACTCACACCTGTACAGTTTGTGAAAAGAGTTTATTTATAAAGGAGGAGGATTGGTAAACAGTGATGAACTGTGTACTCTACGCTGAGGTAATTTTATTTTAATCTCTGATGATTAAAATTAATTATTTGTTTCAGACAGTTAACAATTTTGAGAAAACATTCTTGAAAATAAAAGAGTATGATTGGTAACGTTTCTAATTTGTATTAAACAGAGGAGAGAGGTTGAGTGTTTAGAAAAGTGTAAAGGGCGGTAATAATTGCTGTTTTTACTGCGCATGCGCATTGGAAACTGTCAATTATTTGTTGTCAGTCATTGCATGTGTGCCACGTGTCCCACTCACACAGTTAATGGAGTAAGATAGTTGTGTATTAATGATTAAAAACTGTTCAGTTTTTAATTTTAAATTTCATATTTATACAATACACACACATACGTCTAAACTTTTCACATCTTACTTCAATTCACATCTATTATCACACACACATATTCACAAACACTTTCCTACTTTCAAACTCTATCGAAGCTTTTGCATCAGTTTCTTTGATTTCTTTCAAATCTTACTAATGGCGACTACAACTTTTGTTTCTTCTGGGTTAGAATTTGTTCCAAATAACTATGCAGCACCATTAAACACTGCCAACGCACCAGAAGCTTTTCATATGATTCAAGATTTTCTTGCTCAGTCAGCGATTGGGCGTGCTTTAGTTGAACCAGCAAAACTTTCTGGTTTACAAATCAAGGCGTTTTGGGAGTCAGGGATGTATGATGATGGTGGTGAGACTGGTAACCCATCTATTATCTTTGAATTTGAAGAAACAGAGTATGTAATTACTGCTGGAACCATTCGGGCTGCAATGGGGTTTCCTGAGTTTTCGTCGTATACTATTGGAATGGGTGATGAAGATTTGATAAGGATGATGCGAGAGATTGGGTATTCTGGACCCTTGACTAAGATTGGACAGTTGAAACGACCGTTCTTAAGGAAGGAGTGGAGCTTCTTCTTTGATTGCATTACAAGGACGTTTGGAAAGAAATGCACCAACTGGGATGCTATTCCCACAGACAGTCTGCAAATCGGGTACTCTCTGTTATATGATAATCATTTTGATTTTGCACGACTTGTTTTGAATAACTTAGGGGAGAAAATGACAGAAAATAGAAGAGTAGTTTACTTTTCTAGATTTTGTCAGATTTTATTCTCTTACTGTGTTGAAGGGGTAGAAGTAATTGATGAAGATGTTTCTTGTTTTAAATTACACAAGAGGATATTTTCTGATCTTGTCAAAAAGGATGTTAAGAAAGGGGTTGTTGGAGACTTGTTGCTACCTGCCTCTGTGCAACAGTTTATAAATGATCAAGTAAATCCACCAACACAAGCTTCTCCTCAACCTGAGCCTTTACAAACAGAGCTACCTTCATCAACATCTGTCAAACCTGCAAGGGGTGGTAGGACTAAGCATATGGGTTCTAAGCCAGCAAGGATTTCTAAATCATCAGTTGATATTGGGGTGTCAACATCTGCTGGAACTTCAAGGAAGAAAAGAAGGGCAAATAGGCCATCTTTTGCTGACAGTGAGATTTCACATCAGAAAAGAAGAAAGTTGGTGGCTGATTATCTTTTTGAGGAGTTGGATGTTTCTGATCCAAATGCTGAAGCTGTCCAGAATGAAGCTCCAGAAGATTTTGTTGAGGAGCATGTTGTAACTACTGCTGATGAGGACAGAGTTTTTGTAAACGCTGAAGCTCCTGAAGCTGAAAATCAGGAGGTTGTTACTGATGAGACCAGAGCACATGCTGATGAGGCTGATGTTGTTATTGAGGAGATTGTTGTCGATGATAACACTACTGTGCCTATAGTGGACAGAGTAAATTCTGATGAAGCTCCAGAGGTGTTCCTTGAACCTATGTTGGAGATGGACAATGAAGAAGAGATTGAAGCACATCCTACTGTCAGTATTTGTGACACTGCGGATGTGGCAGCTGATCAAGCCACTCTGGAAATTGAAGAGTCAATGGCAACTCATACAGAGATTCTCTCTGTCACTAATCAAGTTATTGAAGTTGGTGAAGAGGTTGATCAGGCAGCAAGGTCTGTCTCTTCTGAGCAGATTATTGAAAATACTGAGAAGCAGATTATAGTAGAAGAAGCTGTTCCAGTAGTAGAAGAAGATGCTGAGAAAGATAATGTTGCAGCAGAGAATGTTGACATTACTGCAGAGCATATTGTTGAAGAAGCTGCAGAAAATGTAGTTGTAAACTCTGATCTTCCTGAGAGAGCACAAGATAATGCTGACGAAGATGTTTCTATTTCTTCTAATGCTGCGTCTTCTGCAAACTCTGTTGATACATCTCAAAGAGTTGCTGCTCAACATGCTACAGACGCTCACTTTCAGGAAATGTATTTTTCTAATTGGTCAAGCAGAGAAACTATCTTTTCTGATGAAAGAGCTGCTGATTTTGTGACCAAGTCTTCTAAGGAAATTCAAAATCCTGAACTTTTAACTCATCTCAAAGCCACAATTGTCCAAGTCAAATAATTGCATAATCGCTTTGATACTACTGATAAGGTTATTGATGGACTGAGAAATGACATAGTTGCCAGGGAAGTTACATTGAAAAAGGATAAATCTTTATATCTTTCCCTGTGTCAAGAACAAAAGGATTTTAGCTCCAGGTTACTGAAGGTTGAAGAGAATCAGACTTTGATGTCTGGAAAAATTGATTCTATTGCTGCATCACTAGAATTGCTGACATCAGTTCTAATTCCTGATGATGTCAAAAAGGGGGAGAGGGTTTCTAAGGACAATGTTGCCCAGTAAATAACAATTGTAGAAGGGGGTTGAATACAATTGTATAAGATTCTCGACTTTATATAACACAAATATGAAAGATCAATAACAATAACAATAACAGCTTTATTAACTTTGATATAAAACTGTTACAAACTCTCTTAAGAAATTCTGATGTTCTTAAGAGCTGCTAGCTTACAAAAACTCTCTCAAGAAATTCTGTTCTTAAGAGCTTCTCTCCGATTATGTTCTCTCTCGAATGAATAATTCTCTCTCTCTGATGAGTACATAAATCGAAACCAAAACTGTGTTTATATAGTGCACACAGCTTCTCTATCAATAACAAGATAAGTCCTAATCATAATAAAGATAGAAACATATCTTTAATCGATAGCTGCATTCTACAAACTAGGAACAAACTTCCATGTTTATCTAGACTCCAAATATAACTCGAAGT
Source organism: Heracleum sosnowskyi (assembly GCA_030848705.1). Classification (NCBI taxonomy): domain Eukaryota; kingdom Viridiplantae; phylum Streptophyta; class Magnoliopsida; order Apiales; family Apiaceae; genus Heracleum; species Heracleum sosnowskyi. The sequence continues at coordinate 22,287,569 of CM061237.1, forward strand.
AGGAATCCTGATCAGCTTCAAGTCCTGATGATCAAACCTGATCATAGTCTGAGTAGGAATCCTGATGATCAATAAGATACTGACGCTTGATCAAATACTGATGACCATGCAATACTGATGACGTCAGCAATCCTGATCAGTTGAGTCTAGCTTCTGACGATCATTGAATTCTGATCTAACAATCTCCCCCAATCTCATACTTTGTGAAATAAAGTATAGATTCCAAATATTCAATGATGTCAAAAACATGTATCAAAATGTACGAGTATCTTCAGAAACAACTTATCTGTTCAAGCTTTGTGATAGAACAGATTCATCTTCAAGAAGTTGGATAATAAACTTTCTTCTTTTTCTTCAAGAATTTGAATCAGTCTTTCCTTAAGATTTCTGAGTTCTTCATCTTCCTCATTAATCTGGTAGATAGCTGCTCTGAGATTCTGTATGGAGTTTCTCTGTAGACTGTGCTCTTCAAGCAAAAGATAAGTAATTTCCTTCCCATCAGGATTGAGAGAAAGATGAGTCATGCCAAAATTTACTTCTTTAACAGCAGTACCCCTTTGCATTTCCACATCCTGACCTCTTTGATTTAAGTACATGGGAGTATAATTACCATTGAAATTACTGTTTCCATCCAGTCTTCTTCTTATATTTGACAAAATCATGTCACTCCATTCTTTGTACACTTGGTTCTTCCATCTTAACAGATAGTGAACATATTTCAGTTCCTGTGTAGTTTTCATCAGCAGATCTTGAATAGATAGAATCTTCACACTACCATCTTTCATGAAGTACAGAAGCTTTTCTTTCTTTTCAAAACCATCATGACAATCTATAACTATATCAACAGCTAATAAATTGTTCAGGTTTTCAGAAGTTAAAGTACCTCCAATTTCTGTCAAGGAGTAAGGATCAACATATGACATATTCAGATATTCACCATCTCTGTGTCCAATACCTCCTCTTGAATTACTTGATAATTGCTTCAGATTTGAAAACATCTTTAACCAGAGTGTTTTTGATCTAGACATATCAGACAAATCAACAACACTTGAAGCGCTTGTAATAATTCCACCAGACTGAAAATTGATAGGTGTATCACAACTTAATGTGCTAATATGTTTCCACTTCTTGTCCTTTTCCTTTTCAAAGGCATAGCTTCTTTCCAGCGAAGATTCTTGTCTGCTTGAGTTCCTCCATTTTCTTTCATTTGAAACTTTAAGCCTTTGTAGATAGAGATTGAAATCTTTATTTGTTCTTCTTGTAATATCTCTTCTTCTGGCTTCTTCTTCTTCATCTACTTCTTTGTTGTGACAATCAACAACAGTAGATAAGATTATCAAATCAACCTCTTGCAGAATTTCAGATTCGTCAGGATCTTGAATATTGTCAGGATTAGAATCTTCAATTTGATTTGTATTGCTGAGAGTTGATTTTCTTGATTTTCTTTTCAATTCTGGTTCTTCTTCAACAATTCCATCATCACCAAAAGTAGATCTGTCAGGAACTACTAGAGTTTGAATAGGTTTAGGAATTTCTTCAATTCTTAACCCTCTAGACCTTGTCTGTCTAGGTACTGTTTGAGTTGAAGAACCTCTTCTACTTCTTCTAGCACCTCTCCTACCTCTGCTTCCTCTACCTCTAGCAGGAGCAGTATAGCTTTCCATTGTCTCTCTTTGTAGTCTCAAGAATTCTTCATGTGAGAGATCTGGATATTCTTCACTTGCTGTAGAGAGTGCTTTTCTTGCATATAATTGTTGAACTCTTTTATCAGTGTGATATAGAGTAACAATTCTGCCGTCTTTTGTAGAAAACTTCTGGAATAAATTTGATGCATCTTCAGGATTATCAATAATCACATCTTCATCACCTTCAGGAATTGTAGCAAGAATTTGTCCATGACCAGGTGTCAGGATTTGATCTTCCGTCAGGATCTGAGATTGCACCAATGTTCTTACTGTCTTAACTCCAGAATCAGAAACATGAGTTGACTGCGTTGTTTGACTTTGAGAAGTTTGGATTGTCTTCATAACAACAGCATCAGAGGTTTCTCCTTGTATCGCTTTGTCACCACCATCATCTCCAGTATCATCATCATTATTTCTTAATACTAGATCAGGTGTACATTTTGTCTGAATAACCTTCTCCCCCTTTTTGACATCAGGATTTGACAATAATTGCAAAATTAAGGAAAGAGAGGCTTGAATTTCAGTTACCTTAGTATCCAGAGAATCAATTCGTTGTTTGATGGAGGTTTGTTCTGAAACAACAGATTTCACTTGGGATTCCACTACCCTTAGTTGAAAAGTAGTAGGCACCTTTGTAAAATTATTAAAGATATCAGTCCTCACTTTTTCAGTTGAACCCTTGATAGAATCAATCTCACTTTTCAGGCTTTTGGATAACAGAGTTGTAGCCTTCAGATGATTCTTCAAGTCTTGATTCTCTATAGACTTCACTGCATTATAGGCATGTTCAATAGCAGAAGAAAAACTGATAGATTCATCAGAATTGTGCCATGAATTGTTCCATTCATTCTGTCTAAATGCCTCTGCAGGATCAAAGGAAGGAGTAGAAAAATCTTGTCTCTGATCTTTCCCAGTGAAAGCTTTGCCAGCCATATACGTACTTGATGAACCAAAATTAGTTCCAAGACTAATCTTGAGTGCTGTAGCAAGCTGTTCCTTCTCTTTTCTATTCTCATTATCATCATCACTATCATCATCAGAACTATCATCATCAGTATCAGGAGTAATATCAGGATCAGGAATAGCAATACCTTTCAGTTTATCCTGTGGTTCTGAGATAGGATGATCTATTGGTCTTGAACGAAGTGGCTGTATCAAAATAGGTTCATTATCAGGAGCACCACTAGCGTCAGGATGAACATCGTCAGGATTTGATATGCTTGCATCAGTATTTGCTACCAATGGTTCTTGTGGAGCTTGAGGTTCAGAAGCTTCTTCAACACTTTGAGCTAAAGGTTCTTGTGTGCTTCCCTCATTGACAATGTTCTCGACCAATCTTTCAACAGAAGCTGTAGCTTTGCCTGCATCTTCACTTTGAGAAGATGGTTCTTGTGTAGCTGGAATGTTGATGTCTTCATTCTCCCTTTGAGAAAATGGTTCTTGTGTGACCATTCCACTAGCTAAGCCTTCACCCAAACTTTGATTGAGTGGTTCTTGTGTGGCAGGATCAACAGTAGCTGCTGAATTACTCTGAAATTCAGGTTCTTGTGGGCTTGATCCTTTCAGCTTCTTCTGTCTCTGATAGACTAACTCTTCTGCATTCCTCTTTTTCTTTGATGTAGGTGTAAGACCAACCAAGGAAGCAGTTGTAGAAACCTTCTCCCAAGAATGTCCTCGAATCTGAGATGGAGAGGCTGGAGAGTCTGATATAGAGACAACTTTTGTTGCTGCATCAGGAATACTAACATCAGGATTTGATGTCTGAATATCAGTATCCTTCATTTGCACTGTCAAAGGAATATGATACCTGCTCTTTGATAATTTCCTTGTCTTTTGTGGTTTTGATGAAGGTACCACAGCTTTAGTAGCAGTATCAGCAACTTCCTTGTTCACATTCATCACAGAGGATATAGGTAAGTCATCCTCTGAATCACTTTCATCAATCAACCTTAACTTCCTTTTCACAGGAACATCCTTAACAACCTTATCAGCTTTCTTGACCAGGACCCCTTGTACACCCCCTTGTATCTTCTTTTTAGTGAGTGGTGTAGAGGAAAAATCCTTTGAACCTGATTGCCTTCCAGACACATCAGTTCTAGCTGATTTCTTTGATTTTACAACTAAAGTCTTTTGAGAGACAGTAGAGGTGGTTGTTAACTGTTTAGACTGTTTAGGTTGCATGCTTGTGTCAGGAACAAGGTGGGTTGGTCCTTGTACCATAGCATTAGAAAGTAGTCCATAACGAGTAGGCATTTTCTGATGTAAGAAAAACCTAACCTCATCAGGAATAAAAGCATTTCCTCACAAAATATTTTGCCATATCAGGATTGAGAAAAAAATATTCAATAAGATTAAAATAAAATTTTATTTAAGAAAACAAAATTTATTTTAACAATCCTGAATAGCGTTTTGGTTTAAGAAAAATAACCAAATTAATGGACATAGAATTAAAACACGCTTACCAGCAAACGAGGCAAAAATATTTATGGAAAACCGAACCGTCTCCTTGAGATTGTAGAAATGACCTGCACCCTTAATACACATTCTCTATAAAAGAGAACTGTTAAGCATAATCATCATATATCTATTAAAACACAAACCCTCTCCAGAGAAAAACTTACAAAAACCTTTCACCTTCTTTGTTTTTCAATGGCTGCCAACAATCAAAACAACATACCTGATGAAGAACTTGATAGAATTTGGCAACAAATGGATGAGGCTCTTGCTGAGATGGAGCCACAACCAGTTCCTGACCCTCAGGAATATGAAGCGTTTATAAACGCTATGGTTGATGTGGTGTGGCATGACTTTGTGCAAGCCAATCCTGGTTGGAATCCTCTTGAGAATCTCATCTATGAAGATGATGAAGACGATTGGGATGATGAAGAGGATGAGGATGAAGATGATGAAGAGCTCGTCCGAGAGCTTGAGAAACGTAAGAAGAGAGTCCGTGATGCTTGTATGTCATGCAAGTTGGAGGCACGGAGGCGTCCCGGTGGTCACGGTGACGATCCGCCTTCAAGTAAATCAGCTCCTCTTCTTGTCTCTTAAGGATGGAACAAGAGACCTTCCAGTTCTGATGAACTGTGAAGCTGCTCAGGAGCATTCATGCTAATTTACAGGGCACGTGTTCATGCTTATCTGTAAAGCACGAGTTCCTGAGTAGAAAATAGACTAGGAAAACAATTATGTAATATCCATATTTCATGTGTAATGTATCTTCAAGTATTAATGAAATTTGTCTATTTTCTCAATTGTTTGCTTTTTGTACTTGCCTGCAAAATTTGTTAGTAACACTCAAAGTGATATAGAGATGATAAATAATAAACTCTGTTAATAATGAAATTGAAATTGATAATTAAGACTGAAAACTTAATCAAAGACTAAGTAATAATCTAATTGTCCAGAGTTTACCAGGAATGTTGATGACAAATTAGCATAGAACCTCTGGTTTTCATACCAGCTTCAAACATCTGAGCATCAGGATTTGACCAATTGATTTCCTGTCAGGATTGAGTCCTATCAGGATTTGATCAAAGATACATACCTTTCTGAATAACCATCAGGATTTGACAGTTATCAGGATTTCCTCTCTGTAGCTTTTCCTCAGAATTTCTCAAAAATCATCATTCCAAGTTCATTCACCAACTTATTGAACGTAGCTTCAGGTAGTGGCTTGGTGAATATATCAGCTAGTTGTTGATCAGTAGGAACAAAATGAAGTTCAATTGTTCCTTCCAGAACCTGTTCTCTTATAAAGTGATATCTGATACTTATGTGTTTAGTAAGAGAATGCTGAACTGGATTTCCTGTCATTGCAATAGCACTTTGGTTATCACAATAAATAGGGATTTTTGAGTATGACAGGCCATAATCTAACAACTGATTTCTCATCCACATTATCTGAGCACAACAACTTCCTGCAGCAATGTACTCAGCTTCTGCAGTTGAAGTGGAAATAGATTTCTGCTTTTTACTGAACCATGAAACTAGTCTTCCACCCAAAAACTGACAACTTCCTGAAGTACTTTTCCTGTCTATTTTGCATCCTGCAAAATCAGCATCTGAATAACCACACAACCCAAAATCTGATTCCCTTGCATACCAAAGGCCAAGTGAAGGAGTGCCTTTGAGATATCTGAAAATTCTTTTGACTGCAATCAGATGTGGTTCTCTAGGTTTTGCTTGAAATCTTGCACATAGACAGGTTGCAAACATGATATCTGGTCTACTGGCAGTGAGATACAATAAAGAGCCAATCATTCCTCTGTAGTGAGTTACATCTACCTCTTCACCTTGATCAGGATCAAGTTTGGTAGCTGTAGCTATGGGAGTTGAAGCAGGAGTACTGTCTTGCATGTTAAACCTTGTCAGTAAATTCCTTGTGTATTTAGACTGATTAATAAAAATCCCTTCATCAGTCTGTTTAACTTGAAGACCCAGAAAGTAACTCATTTCTCCCATCATGCTCATTTGATATCTTGACTGCATAAGCTTGGAAAACTTTTCACACAGCTTATTGTTTGTTGACCCAAAAATGATATCATCAACATAAATCTGAACTAACAGCAACTCCTTACCATGATTCAAATAAAATAGAGTTTTATCAATTGCACCTCTTTTGAATCCACTTTCCAGTAAGAATTGAGCTAAGGTTTCATACCATGCTCTTGGAGCTTGCTTTAGTCCATAAAGTGCCTTATCCAGTCTGTAGACATGATCTGGATATTTAGGATCAATGAAACCAGGAGGTTGTTCAACATAAACTTCTTCCTCCAGTTCACCATTTAAGAAAGCACTTTTAACATCCATCTGGAAAACCTTGAATTTCTTATGTGCTGCATAAGCAAGAAATATCCTGATGGCTTCTAGTCTTGCAACAGGAGCAAAAGTTTCATCATAGTCAATTCCCTCTTGTTGGGAATACCCCTTTGCAACAAGTCTTGCTTTGTTTCTGATTATGACACCATCAGAATCAGTCTTGTTCTTGAAAATCCACTTTGTACCAACAATTGATCTATTCTTTGGTCTTGGTACCAGTTTCCAGACTTCATTCCTTTCAAATTCATTCAGTTCTTCTTGCATTGCAGTAACCCAATCAGCATCTTTAAGTGCATCTTCAACTTTCTTAGGCTCCTCCTTGGATAGAAAGTTATTATATAAACATTCATTCTGAGTTGCACTTCTTGTTTGAACACCTGCATCAGGATCTCCAATTATCAAATCAGGAGTATGATCTTTTGTCCATTTCCTTGCTGGTGTCAAATTGTTTCTTGAAGTAGATGCTCCCCCTGGATTGGTGTTATCTTGATTGAAAGAATTTGATTGATTTGAAGCTCTCCCTGAATTATTGCTATGCCCTCCTGATGTGTTATCAGGATCTTCACTTGAATCAGTATCTGAAGAATTCTGTCCTGATGATTGAGTTGACTCTGAACTTGTAGTTGAATGTCGTTGCTCCCCCTCAACATTAGCACTACTAGTTGTATGACTGTTGTTTGCATCATCAGTATTAGCCTCATCAGTACCTGGTGAGTCATCAGGATTTGGTGACCCATCAGTATCTGATGAATGGACAGCTTCTGATTCACTTTCTTCAGGTTCCTTGGAAGCTTCATTTTCAAATAACAATCTATCATGCGAGTCTTCAATGATTCCAGTTATCTTCTTATCATCAAAAGATACATGTATTGACTCCATGACAGTTCTTGTTCTCAAATTAAAAACTCTGAAGGCTCTTGATGTAGGATAACCTATGAATATTCCTTCATCAGCCTTTGTTTCAAATTTCCCTAGCTGTTCAGGATGAGTTCTGAGAACAAAACATTTACAGCCAAACACATGCAAATGCTTCAGACTTGGTTTCTTCTCTTTGAGAGACTGATAAGGAGTGACACCATGCCTGTTTATCAATGTAAGATTTTGTGTATAGCATGCTGTGTTGACTGCTTCTGCCCAGAAATATGTAGGTAATTTAGCTTCTTCCAACATAGTTCTGCCAGCTTCAATAAGAGTTCTATTCTTCCTTTCTACTACTCCATTTTGCTGAGGTGTGCCAGGAGCAGAGAATTGTTGAATGATTCCTTTGTATTTGCAGAACTCTTCCATCTTTGAATTCTTAAATTCAGTACCATTATCACTTCTCAGAATCTTGACTTTGTACTTTGTGGTTGTCTCAATCATTCTCACATGATCCAACAGAACTTCAGGAGTTTCATCTTTTCTGTGCAGAAAATACACCCAGGTGAATCTAGAATATTCATCAACAATTACAAGAGTGTACCTTTTCTTACTGATGGACATGATGTTGACTGGACCAAACAGATCAAGATGTAGCATGTGATATGGTTCTTCAATAGAGGATTCTGATTTACTCTGGAATGATGTCCTTCTTTGTTTTGCTTTTTGGCATGCATCACAGAGTCCATCAGGTATATATAAGACATTAGGTAATCCTCTTACTAACTCTTTCTTAACCAACTCATTGATGTTGCTGAAGTTGAGATGAGAAAGCTTCTTGTGCCAATTCCAACTTTCATCTACTGAAGCTTTACTGATGAAACATGTAGGGGAGCCATCAGTATCTGAGAGAATGTTGGCTTCATATATGTTACCATGCCTGTAGCCAGTTAGTGCTATCTTCCCTGTTGCTTTACTGACTACTTCACAATGTGTGGAATAGAAATTGACATGATAACCTCTGTCAGTGATTTGACTAATACTCAACAAGTTGTGTTTTAGTCCCTTCACTAGAGCTACTTTTTCAATGATGACATTTCCAATGATTATATTGCCATATCCCAAGGTTTGTCCAATGTTGCCATCTCCATAAGACACAGTTGGGCCAGCTTTTTCCTCATATTCTGATAACAGGGCTTTGTTTCCAGTCATGTGCACAGAACATCCACTATCCATGACTAACACATTTTTCCTTTTACCCTGCATCAGAATAGTAAAACACTAGTCAGAATGTTTAGGAACCCACACTTGTTGGATTCCTTGTTCATGCATTTTATTAAATTTAACAGCAGAAGACTTTTTGACTTTAGCAGTCCTGACAGGATTTACTCCATCAGGATTTGCTTTGTCAATATCAGTATTAACAAAAGCATGCTTCACTATGACATTTTCAGTTCTATCAGACTTTGTACTACTTTCAAACTTAGGCAATGGATCATAAAAGTTATAGTACAAATCATGATACTCTTTACATGTATAAATAGAATGCCATAGACTACCACAATGAAAACAGGACTTCTGCGGTTTATAGAGTACTGATCTATTCCTCACATCAGATTTAGGAATTTCAGCAATTTTCTTCTTACTCTTTTTACAATCAATAGCAAGATGATTAGAGTTACCACAGTTAAAACAACACTTTCTAGGTGCATTTGGGATATATTTATAACCATTCTCTTTATTGATCCCAACTTTACCATTCCTGTTTCTCTTAACAGTAGCTTCCTTTTTCTTATCTGTAACCTCACAGATTTTATCTTTAAGCTGTTTCTGAGACAATAGACCTACATTCTTAGTAACTTTGTTCAAGACAGGTTTAGGCTTAACGATTTTAATTCCTTGAGTAGAAGAAGATCCCTTTTCAAAAGTAGAATTGGAATCCTTACCAAAAACAAAATTAACAGGAGTAATCTTAGATTTGGTTGAGTCTATAACATGTCTATAGGTCTTTGGACTGACTGTCTCATTAATGACAATTTTCTCTTTCAATTTCTTATCCTCATCTGACTTATATCCTAGACACTCTTTCCAATTCTTAGAGGTATTAATCTCATGAAATTTCCTACCAGAGTCTGTCCAGGTTCTGATTTTCTCATTAGCATATTCAAGTTCTTTTTCAAGGGAAGTACATTTAGATGTTATCTCTAAGTGCATGTGCTTAACATTATCACATTCTTTTTGTACTTCTTGCATACGAGAAAATTCAGCTTCTAATATCTCATTCCTCTTTCTAAGGTCAGACATCTCAGATAAGATTCTAGTATTCTCAGCAGTTTGACTTCTAAAGCTAATATGTAATGACTTTAGAAAACGTCTTAACTCAGAAGCATTATCAGTATCAAAATCAAAGATAGTATTTAGTACCTTATCATCAGGAGCAGCAGTTACATCAGCATTGGCCATTAACGCATAGTTGACTACCTCAGTATCAGATTCTGAGGAAGAGTCCATCCAATCCTTGCTTGATGTGATGAGTGCCTTTGTCTTGTTGCATTCAGAAGCAAAGTGACCCATACCATTACACTTGTAGCATCTAACCTTTGACTTGTCAAATTTGCTACCCTTGCTGTCCTTTTTGATATACTTGTCTTTGTCTGCTTTGAAGGTCTTTTTCTGAAAGTTGCCTTGTCTTCTATTCTTTCTGAACTTCATCCTTCTGAAGTTTCTGACAATCATAGCAACCATCTCTTCCATGTCTGAGTCAGAAGAGTCATCACCAGTATTGGCATCAGGATTGCCATCAGTATCTGATGAAGAGTCGTCAGGATCTGACTCAGCTACTCTTGCTTTCCTTCTAGAGACCTCCATAGCTTTCTCTTTTGATTTTGCTTCTACATTCAAAGCAATTGACTTTGCCTTGCTGCTTTTCTTGTTCTTTCTCTGTTGAACTTCAAGATCATGAGTTCTTAGCATCCCATAGATCTCATCAAGAGACACAATGTTCAGATCATACTGGTGTCTAATGATTGAGGTCTGAGTATCCCATTCTTCAGGTAAAGCTCTAAGAAATTTGGTGTTTGAATCTTCAGTTTCATATACTTTGTCAACTAAGGATAAGCTGTTCAATAGTGTCAGGAATCTATCATATAGATCAGTCAGGCTCTCTTCAGGTCTTGCATCGAATTGTTCATATGCTTGAATCAATAGAGCCCTTCTGTTTTTCTTAACAGATGCAGATCCCTGGCACTGAGTTTCCAAAGTATCCCAGATTTCTTTTGAAGACTTGCATGCTATCACTCTGTTTGACATAACAGCATCAAGACCATTGTGCAAGATATTCTTTATCTTTGGTTCTCTGAGTACATGAGCTTTTTCTTCTGGAGTCCATTCAGATTTAGCTTTGACCACATAATGTTCTGGTACTGTATCTGTTCGTTCTACGAACTTTGTTGGTATATATGGTCCATCACGAATCCTGTCCAGATTGTCAGGATCCATAGCCTCCAGGTACATCAGCATCTTTACCCTCCATGTGGGATATTCTGATATCTTCAAGATGGGAATCTTCATGCTTTCATACTTGGTTGTCGACATCTTTAGATCGTATCTGATTCAGAATTAAATCAGTTTGCTCTGATACCAATTGTTGCCCAGTAAATAACAATTGTAGAAGGGGGTTGAATACAATTGTATAAGATTCTCGACTTTATATAACACAAATATGAAAGATCAATAACAATAACAATAACAGCTTTATTAACTTTGATATAAAACTGTTACAAACTCTCTTAAGAAATTCTGATGTTCTTAAGAGCTGCTAGCTTACAAAAACTCTCTCAAGAAATTCTGTTCTTAAGAGCTTCTCTCCGATTATGTTCTCTCTCGAATGAATAATTCTCTCTCTCTGATGAGTACATAAATCGAAACCAAAACTGTGTTTATATAGTGCACACAGCTTCTCTATCAATAACAAGATAAGTCCTAATCATAATAAAGATAGAAACATATCTTTAATCGATAGCTGCATTCTACAAACCAGGAACAAACTTCCATGTTTATCTAGACTCCAAATATAACTCGAAGTAGGAATCCTGATCAGCTTCAAGTCCTGATGATCAAACCTGATCATAGTCTGAGTAGGAATCCTGATGATCAATAAGATACTGACGCTTGATCAAATACTGATGACCATGCAATACTGATGACGTCAGCAATCCTGATCAGTTGAGTCTAGCTTCTGACGATCATTGAATTCTGATCTAACAGACAAATGCAAAAGAACTCAAACTCTGAGACAGAGGGATGATGGAACTGATGGTGGAAGCAAGGACACTGAGAAAAAGTCAAATATTATTCAAGTGCAAGGGAGATTCAAGTCAAACTCTGATAGAAATCAAACAAACTCTGGTACTCATGCTCAATCTTCTTCAAGACTTAAGAGTCTAGTGATTTCAGCTAATCCAATAACTGATGAAGAGATTGCAGCCAAGCTGTTTTTAGATGAGCATGATGGTGAAGTGACAGTTGAGGATTTGGAAGCAGAAATGAAGATGCTGTCTGAAGAACATAAAAAGAAAGTTGCTTCTGGTACTTATAAGAAGAAATCAGTAAAGGCTCCTAGAAAGAAAGAAATTGGAATTTCTATCAAAGAAAATACTCAACAGAGTATACAATACACAAGGAGACATGTGATTGCAAATACTGATAAAGGAAAGGGTATACTGGTAGAAGAAGGACAGTTACCAAAGAAGAATTATTCAACCTCTGACGTTGCTCAAGTTGAATCAAGGATAAACAAATCAACCTCTGACGTTGCTCATGTTGATATTTCTACTAAAGTTGTGACAACCTCTGACAAGGCTCAAGTTGTAGAAACTCAGCTAGCTTCACAACTTCAAGGTTTCTTAAGACCTGTACTTTCTGAAACTCTGACGTTAGAAGCTGTTGATTTTTCTCAAACCAGGACAGTACTTGGAAAAGAATCTCATGACAAGTCTGGTTTAGGTTCACACAGGGAAAAGAGAATAAATAACAGATCTTTAGATCAAACATCACTGGCAGAAGCTGGTATTGGGGTATCTCAAGAGAGCCTTGATAAACTAGAATCTGTTCAGATGGTCTATCATAAAGGATTGAAGAAAGAGGTTCTGTTATATTTTATGTCTGATGGAAGAGTATACAGAGTAGGAGAAGCTGATGTTCAATTGAAGCTATGGGAAGAGCTTGAGTATGTTTTATACCTTCTCAAAGTCAAAAATAGAAGTACTCACAATGTTGCTTTAGTTCTAAGAGAAAGGATGCTGAAGACAAAAGCTATGCTTGGAGGAGGTGTTTCTAGTGCATATATTCCTAAGTACAGAGATGCTGATGGAAAGATTGTTGAGATGAAGAGAAATAGTGCTAAGTTTAAGACCGCACTGGGTATTAAAGTCTTGGAATTCAATCTGGAGTCAGACAAATCATATTTTATCCGGCTAGGGAATGAAATGAGAAAGAACAGCATTTATTCTCTGAGAGCTGCTATCTACCAGACTGGAGAAGGTGATCCAGAGCTCAAGGAATTGAAAGAGATCATGGTAGAAGAGCTAGAAAAGGCTGAAAGAAGACTTCTCATCGATTATCTCAGGACAGTGCCTGATATTGAAGAGATTAAGTAAAGTTTGACTGTAAGTTTTTAAAGTTTTCTGTTCTAAGTTAAAGTTAAACTCTGTTATATTTAAACACTGCATTTGTTATATGTTTTGACATCATCAATTATCTATTTAACTTGTACATCTTCATTATGCACAAGTTGGGGGAGATTGTTAGATATAATTGCTGACGTTTGTTCATCAGTGTTTAAGTACCAGGTACTCATCAGAGTTTACTAGAAGCCAGTCAGAGTTTGATAAAGTCTGACGGGGTGAAGAGTTCATTAACTGTCGGTGCTAATATGAAGATTCTAGAAGCAATATATCTTGAAGATGGAAAGAAGCAAGATATATTGAGACAGTTAAGGAAACGGAACAGAAGACAGAAGCAATCCTAATTTGATATGATTTGTATAGCTAATTTATAGGAATATCAATTAGAGATTGATTATGTAACTGTGTATTATATAAACACAGATAGGTTAACCCTAAAAGGGAGGCGAATATTGAATACATTATTCTTGTAACCTAGCAGCTCTCTGTGATTCTTTAACATCACTGAGAGAAGAGTTATTTTATATAATTCAGTTATTGATTCATAAACAGTGTTCTTGAGTGTTATTATCATATTAATATTGATTATATATTGTGTATTCGGCCTAACAAAGTAAATGACAGTGATTTCAAGGATGGTCATGTGAAAAGCTCGCCCAAGGTTCCTCCACAGCCTGGGAAGGCTGATACTGAGGTTCAGGTGAAGATTGATCTAGACCCCCGGATGCTTGAAGCTAAGGAGACAACAGGCACTGCTGGTGACATTCCGTCAATTCTGGTAGATGCAGCTGATCCTTCTAAGGAGTTGAAGATTGGTAAACAGTTGGAACCTGAAGCTAGGGAATCATTGACTCGTTTCTTAAAAAGTAACCTAGATGTTTTTGCTTGGTGTCATTCTGACATAGTGGGGATCGACCCTAGGGTGATGTGTCATCGCCTTAACATTGATCCCGAGAGGATTGCTGTGAGACAAAAACGAAGGGAAATAAGTGGCGAGAGAGCTTTAGCCCTCAAGGAAGAGGTTCACAGGTTGTTAGAAGCTAGCTTGGTAAGAGAATCATTTTACCCGGATTGGCTAGCAAACCCGGTGCTTGTCAAGAAACCCAATGGAAAATGGCGAACATGCGTGGATTTTACAGATTTGAACAAGGCGTGCCCTAAAGACAGCTTCCCACTTCCATGCATTGATCAGTTGGTTGATGCTACAGCTGGGCATGCTCTTTTGAGCTTCATGGATGCTTACTCGGGATATAATCAGATTCCCATGTATGAACCTGATCAGGAACATACGTCCTTCATCACAGATAGAGGTTTATACTGTTACATTGGCATGCCTTTTGGATTGTTGAATGCTGGAGCTACATACCAAAGACTGGTTAATAGGATGTTCAAGGACCTGATTGGAAAAATTATGGAGGTTTACGTGGATGACATGTTGGTTAAGTCTAAAGCCACAGCTGACCATGTGCTACACTTATCAGAAATGTTCAACATACTACGGAGGTTTAGGATGAAGCTCAATCCACAAAAGTGTGTCTTTGGTGTGGAATCAAGAAAGTTTCTAGGCTTCATTGTTAATCACCGAGTAATTGAAGCAAACCCTGCAAAGATTAAAGCCTTAACTGAGATGCGGTCTCCTCGTAACATAAAGGAGGTTCAGAGTCTTACTGGTAGGATTGCAGCTCTGAACAGGTTTTTATCTAAGTCTTCGGATAAATGTAGAGAATTCTTTGCACCAATCAAGAAAGGAAAGAACTTCGAATGGAGCCCGGAGTGTGAAGTTGCCTTCACGAAAATAAAGGAGCAATTGGGCAGTCCTCCATTACCGTCTAAACCTCTCGATGGAGAGGTCCTCATACTATATTTGGCAGTTTCAGAGTACTCAATCAGCGCTGTGCTAGTTTGTGAGGAGGTGCAGGTTCAGCATCCGGTTTACTATGTGAGCAAAAGGCTGTTGGACGCTGAGACAAGGTATTCTAATATGGAAAAACTGGCTTATGCACTAATCTTAGCTTCAAGCAAGCTCCGGCCTTATTTTCAGGCACATCAGATTGAGGTACGTACCTCTTTCCCTTTAAGGCAAGTCTTACATAAACCTGAAGCTTCAGGTAGGCTTATGAAATGGACTGTGGAGTTTGGTCAGTTTGATATTGAATATAAGCCAAGGACGGCTATAAAGGGACATGTGCTAGCGGACTTTCTACTGGAATTTCCTCCATCATTTGAGGTTAAGGGGGATGAGTGCGTAGCTGAACCTACAGCTCCGGAGGAGATGGTTGAAAACTGTTCACCTTGGTGGACACTCTACGGGGATGGTGCATTAAATGGAAATGGGACAGGAGCTGGTATTGTTCTTATTAGCCCGGAAGGTCACAAGCTTCAAAGCTCCATTCATTTTGCTTTTTATGCAACTAACAATGATGTAGAGTATGAAGCTCTAATAGCTGGTTTAAAGCTCGCTTTGGAGATGAAGGTGGAAAACCTGACTGTCTTCAGTGACTCTATGTTGGTGGTGTGGCATATTCGAGGAGGATTCCAGGCTAGGGGTCCTCGTACTAACCTCTACATGAGGTACTCTCAGGAGCTGATAAGTAGGTTCAAGGAGGTGAACCTCGAGCAGATTCCAAGGGCACAAAATGCTGATGCTGATGCACTTGCAAAATTAGGTTCACAAAAGGAAGCTACTATGTTAGGGGTTATACCTCTGGAGATACAACTTCAGCCTAGCATCCCTAAGCTTGAGGTCATGAACTTGGAACCTGCAACTGAGGTGTTGTGGACAACACCTATCATGGAATACATCACAAAGGGAATCGTGCCAGAAAAGAAAGAAGAGGCTAGAAGGTTAAAATACCAGGCTGCAAGGTATGTTATCTATGATGGTTCTTTGCACAAAAGGGGATTTAACAAGCCACTGTTAAGGTGCATATCAGGGGATGAGTGCGAGTACATCATGCGAGAAGTCCACGAAGGAATTTGTGGCAATCATTCGGGTGGAACCTCTTTGGCACATAAAATACTCCGTCAAAGATATTATTGGCCCACAATTCAGAAGGATGCTCATAGGTTCACTCGGGTATGTGATCGTTGTCAAAGGTTCGCAAATTTCAATAGCAATCCCGTTGTCCCGTTAAAACCTCTCACCAGCCCTTGGCCTTTTGCTGTGTGGGGGATTGACTTGATTGGGGAGCTTCCTTAAGGGAAAGGAAGTGTGAAGTATGCTGTTGTAGCTGTAGACTACTTCACCAAATGGGCTGAAGCTGAACCTCTGGCTAAGATAATAGCTGCAAAGATAAAGGAGTTCGTGTTCAGGGCAATTGTTTGTAGATTTGGGGTTCCCTATAAACTAATCTCAGATAATGGAAAGCAATTTGATAGCAAAGAGTTACGAAAGCTGTATGATGATCTTGGGATTTAAAAGGGCTTCACGGCAGTTTACCACCCTCAAAGTAATGGTCAAACAGAAGCTGTCAACAAGATCATTAAGCATACTTTGAAGACCAAGTTGGAGGAAAGCAAAGGGTGTTGGCCTGAGGAACTCCCTATGGTTTTGTGGTCATACAACACAACACCGCGAACCACTACCGGGGAGTCACCCTTCGCCTTAACCTATGGTGCCCGTGGAAATTGGGACTGGATCATTTTGAAGAGATAATTATGATCCTGGGAATAATGAAGTGAATCACCGTTTATACTTGGATTTGGTGGAAGAGGTTCGAGCCACTGCACAGCTGAAGCTAGCTGTTTACCAGAAACATACTCAGAAGTACTTTGACGGCAAGGTTCGTGCTCGTCCGTTGAAGGTTCATGGTCATGGCGTATTTGGTGAAAATTGGGAAGGTATGTACCTCATAAAGGTTGTCTTATGGGAAGGTACCTACCATCTCACTGATTTGGATGAAAAGCTCATTCCAAGGGCATGGAATGGTGAGCATTTTAAGAAAGACTACCAGTAAAACTATCAGGTACTATTTCTGTAGGCCTCTTTCAGGCGTAGGAATAATAAAAGCGGTTTATTAGTTGTAACCGCCATGCTTAGGTATAGCTTCATAGTTGTTAGCTCCAGCTTCATAGCTGGGCGGTTAAGCTTCAAAGCAATTTGTTTCAGATTCATAATTGTTTGTTTTCATTTGTTCTCTGAACACTCGGGGGGTAGTGTATGCACACCCTACCTATTTGATGTCTTTTGACAAGTTTTACAATATTAATGAAACCTCTATGTTTGGTTCATGTGGTTGTTCTTGCTTGAATGCTTTGTTATTCTTTGTTGGTTTACTATAAGAATTACATGTAGATAAAGACTGAATGCATGATTATTTCGGTTTAGTTCTTCACCATAAATGATTATATGATAAAGAACTGGGGGTAGTGGATATACTCTGTACATGTTTAAAATGATAAATTTTGGAATACATGTTTAAAATGTTAAATGTTGAAACAAAGTATCATTGGATTGGATTTAATAATTTTGGATTGGATTTAATATTATGGGATTGGATCGGAGATTCACACTCATGGATTATGAGGTGAAGGTTAAGACTTATGGATTAAACATATAAGCGTATTAACAGCTCATATAAGCCCTAGGGACACTAGGCATAAATATAATGGTAAAGTGTGGGAGCCAAACACATGCCACACTCTGGATTAAACCCTTTGTACGATTGCAAGCTGGAACATTGAATAGGTCAAAACTACACTATGGAGGTTCAGGGTTAGTGAATTCCTGAAGTTGTAGCATGGATTAAGCTTCATACGGATTTATGAAGCACATGGAATTTAGTGGCGCATTACTTTAGGCAGGGATATGCATGGATAATTGGGTTTTTCTAAGGCATCGGATATAATGGTTTATGGATATTTTAATCTATGGAAGATGGATTATGTACTTAAGGATACTAGGTGCAAGGATGGTTTACTTACACATTATTGGAACGATCATATTGCAAATAATTTTTATCTTATGTGGTTTGTATCTCTGGTTAAGAGGTAGAAGATAGCTCGAGTGAGCTTCAGGTTTGTGGCTACAATAACACAAATATGCGTATTGATCAACCTTAGGTAAAATGTGATCTAATGGTTTAGATCCTATTGGCTACCTACATGGTATATATCTTGGACATTCTAGGATTGGCACATATTTATTTACTGGTACAGGCATATTGGTTATCTAATGATGCAGAACAGGTTTAGCTCACACATTCAGGATTTTGGATGAAGCTACAACTACCTGTATGTGAACTCATTATGGAAACCTAATGATTATTTGGTAGAAATAGCATGGCAAATTTAAACATGGATTTTGAACATACGAAGGGTGAAAGTACGATAAATAAAAATATGAAAACCAAAAGTTAAAGGTTACATCTTGCGAGGTATTCAGAGGTACCCGCACCCTCATCCAAATGTTTGAAACTTATGGCGCAAGCGCCGGGAATGTTATCGGAATAAAAAACCATAAATGTTAACCCTCGCAAGGGTGTAAATGTTTTCAGAATAACTTGTAATTAAAAGTGGTGGTCATGGAGCAAGGTTGTCAGGAGACGCCTCAGGAGCCTCCTGGTCAGGAGCTGGGCCAGCCATCTCCGTGTCCTCCATTCGAGCCTCTAAGTTGGAGCCCTCGACCACAACCTGCGCCTCGGCTTCAGGTTCAGACTGAATGACCTTTTCCTGATCCGCAGCCGCCGCGACTTCCTTCTTCTTAATCTCTTCCACCAGCTTCACTGCATCGTCGCCAAGCAAGGTCCAGTCCAAGGTTGGGAAATGATCATACGTGGATTCAATGTAATCATTCACCCCGCGACTGTACCCGGCTTCGAATTTTTCACGCTTGGCGGCTTCACGAGTGGATCTTTCCAAGGCAATGGTAGTATTAAGAGAATCTAATTTCTTCTTAAAGTCTTGAACTTTCTTTGCATAAGAGGCTTTCAGGGCGTCCTTTTCAGTATCAATGTTGATTATGGAGGCGTTTAGTTGTTCACGTTCTTTCAACAGCTTAGCCTTGGAAGCCTTAAGCTTCTTGCTGGCATTAGCTAATTTCTTCTTCTCATCTTCACTTGCTTTAAGGAGAGTCTTCAAATGCTTAACTTCTTCGGACAATTTCTGATCACCACGGGCTGCTACTACCATTTCCTCATTTCGCTTCAGGGTATGAAAGAGGCTTTGGGCTTCGCATCAGGTGGTGGCCTTAACAGCCTCAGATAAGCTCATCGTATCCCATTCAACAATTTCTTCTTCTGGAATCTGGCTTCCTGCCATGGTCAAAAACTTACGAATTAAGGGGCTTGAACCTTCACCAGTGGCTCTAGGAGTAGAAGGCTTGTGTTTTTTGCTGAAACGAGAGCCCGAGCCTTTGACAGAGTCAGCAGCAGCAAGTGGAAGCTTCCTTTTGGAACAAGTTGTTGACTTATCTTGAGAAACAATGGCTGATTTCATTCTAGAGATAGGTGTAGCTTCAATTGGGACTAGATCTTTTTCTTCATCACCAAAGAGATCGTCATAACTAGTTGTTTTGTTGACAAAGGATGGCACACCAGAAGCCATATCTGTAGGAAAGGCCAAAGGTTATCATACAAGAAATTAAACATATGTATATGTGATATGAATATGTCGTGGATGCACATAAAATAAAGTAAAACATAAAGGTTTGATAGGGAACCTATTCTGTTTGAGGCTCCAGCTTCAGGGTCCTCTATTGGAACCAAGTTCGTGGATCTCTCATTGGACAAAAAGCCACATCTTTTAAGGTTTTGATCTGTCAGCAGACTAGCACCATCTCCTAGCTCTGCTGACAGCCTAAAGGCCTCTTGGGCCATTTCTAGGGAATGACCTTTGAGAGCTGTCTTACTTGGAATCTCTATATGAGGGATAGGTGTAGGTTAGAATGTATTATCTAAACTATTCAGGAAGGAGTAAAGAAAGTACGAAGTAAATACTTATTGGGATTTCTGTTGAATTCGGTTCTGTAAATTGGGTAGTCATAACAATAAAGAAATTGAGGCAACCAATCGGCCATCCCCTTCTTATTACCTTTAATGCACTGTCCATCATGGACGTTCCAGGCAGACAAGTAAAAGAAACCAGAATTTTTTCCCGTTTGTTTGAGCTGATAGAAGAAACCCAGCTCACGGGCATACATTTTCTTTTCAAATTGCTGATCGTAGAGGATGTACATGCACATGGCCATTCGATAGGCATTCAGGGTCATTTGGAGGGGAGCAATGTCATAGTAGGTAATGATATCGTGGATAAAAGGATGAAGAGGTATGGACAAACCCATTCTGAAAAAGGTGGCAGAAAACACAGCTGATGGTATGGCTTGGTCAGGTTCAAAGTTATCGAAACGATGACACCTCTCCCCAGAGCTAGGGTTTAGGGTTTAGAGGGGGCTTCACTTTCCATAGAGGTTTCCACCTCAACCTCAGAGCTAGGTTCAGGGTGGATGGTGGTTTTAGTTCTAACAGAGGAAACTTCTTCGTCGAGGGAACGGTGTTTGGATTGAAACAAGCTTTCGACTTTAAGGATTGGATAGTTGTCAGAGGATGTCTGACGAATGGCTACTGGTTGTGTATCTCTGATTTTGTGGGAAAACAAATTGGTACGAACTGATATGATGGCTTTTTCAGGGATTAATACCTTAACCTTGGAGCGGGTTCTGGTGCTAACTGGTTTGATAGCAAGTGGATTTGGTGAAAGGGTTCTGGTAGATAAGGAGTCGGAATCTGGGAGGTCAATAGGAGTCTGAACCTCGTGGGCTGTCGACTATTGAGAGCTGGTCGGGGCTGAGTTCCCTGACATCTGCAGAAGATGGAGCAGGGTAAGTTAACAGCCAACAGGTTTCTCTTCAATCAGGCAAGCAAAGGGACAAGTAAACTGTGAAGCTTACAGGGGTGTGAAATCGTGTGTCTTTGTGAATTGTCACTGGGATTTTATGATAAACAAATGGTGACCAAGATAAGAATGAATTCCTGGGATGCTAATTTCAAAGTTGTCTCTATACCTAAAGGGTTCATACAGGTATATAGAGGTTTTCACCTGTATGAGCGGTGAATTGCGCCTAGATCTAAACCTATAGCTGGGAAAAAGGGTTTGGGTGTTGCCTCAATAGGTCGAATCCTTCTAGGCGGCAACATATCGGTAATCAGATTATTAATTAACATATAATGCAGGAGAATTATTAGACATGCAGATAATGGTCTTTGGGAAGGCGAATGGACAGAACATTATGTGTGATTCATGGGAACGAAGGAACACTAGTTTAAAGGGTTTTAATTTTATTCAAAAACATGATCAAGACAAAGGGTAAAGTTGTATGATTATAGATTCGAAAGTGTACGCATGGCATTATGATTTGTGAGTCAAGCGGATAGCTGTTGTGGGTGCTGATGGGTGTGTGTTTACCTGTGTGCATACATGCATATATGTGTGTGTGTACCTATGAAGTGAACACCTAGAAGAGCAACATGCAACAGCAAATAAGGATTCAAAGTGATAGATAAGGATAGATTCATACCTTATGAGGGGTTATAGGCGGAGGATCGTCGGAAATTGGAGTGTTGCCGGAGGTTTGAGCCGCTTTGGAGCTCTTCGTCGGGAGAGAAAAGGGGGAGAATGAATAGTTTATATTGGGAGAAGAATGAAAAAGAAAAAAAAGGTAGAAGAGTGTGTATTTAAACGCACACGTGAATAGGGACAGTCACGCCAGGTGTAGCGATCTGATTGGATAAAGAAAATCATAAAGAAATTTTGGAAAATGGGAAGGATAAATGAAGGTGCATGGTTCAATTTTCTAGGAGGAATGCAAGAAGTTTGTTGCATAATTTGAAATTCGAATTCTTTTCAAAAAGATAATGTGTGAACAAATAAATGTTTTTGTTGAGATTTAATTAAAACGTGGGTTTAATTTGCTGGAGCACGAAGGTATATATATTGTGAAGCTTATTTGAGTATCGGGTGTTCAGCTAAGGGTCTGCAACTGGTTTGGAGGTTAAGAGTTGATCACCCAATAATGAAGTAGGTTTTGGTTCCTTTTGTATTCAATACTGCAAGGAACCTGCAAGGAACCGGGGGGTAGTTGTTGTGCCCAAAATCTCACATGGGCTCAATTTAAGGCCCACATGTAATATAAGCCCAACTGGTATGGATTTGGTGAGGTTTGGATGTATTGAGGTTCAACTTCATAGTGCCAGGGTTCAGGTTCGTAGTATTGAAGAACGGGTTCAGGTTCAGGATGTTTTGACTGCAGGCATAGGTTTAGGTGCAGGGCGGTCTGAACCTCTCCGGGGCAGAATCAGAGTCGGACAAGGACTCAGCTTCCTGTACTTTAGGGGCATAGAATTATTCTTGGCAAAGGACTTCTAGTCATAGCAAAACATATTGGATGGAACAATTACAACCGGTATAGGACTTGTGTTGGATATCTCGGGTATACATTGAGTATATGAGGATTTATAGGACTTAGTGATGGACACGAACTAGGACACTCTACAGGTGTATAATTCGACTATAACTCTAAGATGGATTATCTTAGAATGGCCGAATTCATAGCAAGGAAGAAGTATAAACCTAATAGACTACATGGGGCTTGATTCCTATAAATAGGATATATAGGCACTTGACTAAAGGATTCGGATTTTCACTCTCTACACGCATAAGGCTCGTGTACCTCTGTGATACATATTCCGGTGAATTGGCTGGCCAAATAGGACTTATTCTGCCCTTTTCATCCGGTGGTTTTGTCAACTCAGCCCCCGGAAACATTACTTCTAATGTTCTGTACTTTTAACGAGCTTCAGGTTTATAGCTGCAAACCTACAGCTCTGTCCGACAACCAAGGACGCATTCTACGAATATTCCAGCGAGATTCTCTCAATTGTGTTGTACCAAATTTCTCTCACAACACCTCCTTTTACCAGAGTCTTAGTATTCCAAATACTACGCTATGAGTAATCGAAGAACAGTCCCATATTTGAATCCAAGACACATGAATTAGGATAATATTTTGCTTTAAGTACCCTTGCTAGTAAAGAATTCTCCTTGTGAATCAAACGCCAAAATTGTTTACCCAATAAAGACTCGTTCAATTTTTCAAAATCATGGAATCCCATTCCTCCCATGCACTTAGGTTTGCACATGTTCTCCCAACTCTTCCAGTGGATTTTTCTTGAATTATTCTTTGATCCCCACCAGAACCTCGCCATGAGGGAGTGAATCTCTTGAATCAGATTTTCTGAAAATTTGTAAACTCCTATAATGTAAGTGGGTATCGCTTGTATAACCGCCTTCAAGAGAACCTCTTTCCACGGTTTTACCAAAAGCTTCCCTTTCCATCCCTGAATCTTTTTCCAGATCTTGTCCTTAATGCTCGAAAAAATCTATTTTTTTGAGCTTTCAATAATGGTTGGAAGACCAAGATATTTGGTATGATTAGTCACAATGTTCATTCCAAGAATCGCGCCAAATTCACCTTTTGGAGTATCACATACACCCTTACTAAAAGAAACCTCTGACTTGTTAATATTTGTTTTTTTGACCGGAAGCCGCTTCGTATTTGTTGAGAATATCAACAATGAATGTGCTTTCCTGTAGGTTGGCTCTTCCAAATAAGAGACTAGCTATCATCTACAAATAATAGGTGAGTAATTTCAGGACCCTTCCGACTCGCCCGAACTCCATGTAGAGCTTTTCTCTCCACTACTAACCTCAGCATCCTGGAAAGTGCTTCAGAAACTAGGATAAAAAGGTAAGGGGAGATAGGTCCCCTTGTCATATGATGGATTGCCATTAACAATGAATGAGTAACTGACAGTCACTACAAGAAAAACAGCTTCACACAACGGGGGATGCCCGTTGTGTAACACCATGTTTTCCTGTTGTCTATTGCGACACGGTCTCTTACGCAGATCATACAACAGTGCGGAATCGTTATGTGACTCGCCTACAACAACACCCAGTACTTACAACACTGTTGTGTAATAACCAGAAACAACAACACATTTTTTCAGAAAAGTGTTGTAAAGATTCATCTCCAACAAGACGTTTTTATTAAAGTTTTGTTGTTGTTAACCGAAGAAGACTACAGTTTTCATTTGAAAAACACTTGTTTTAGATTTCGTTGTACAATGGTTCTCCTACTCAAATCGTTGTTTTGTTTGGATTTTAACAATGGTTTTATTGTTCGGGAATTGTTGTGCTTGTTGCTTTAGACAACAATTTGTTGTTTAAAATTTGTTGTCTGAGATCATTGCACTCAACTTATAGTATTTTGTTCTATTGCGTTTAAGAAGTTAGACAATGGTTCTCTTTTGTTAAGACATTGTATGAATATCTAACAATTATTGCATTCAAGCGTTCAATAATACAAACAATCCTTACAATCTTACAAGTATGAAAAGTTTTTAAACTTTCAAGACCATAAATCCAACTACATCACAATAATACAAAAACTAAAATTAATGAACTACATTAACAATTATTCAAACTAGTTTAAATGCTACATGCACCATCTCTTGATGCTACCAACCATAATCTCCAACGACAAGTCTTTTTGCATTGACAAACAAACTCCATCCAGTAGTTAGAAAATGTCATTTAGGTTGTCCTGCATAATTTTAAAAACAGAATTACAAATAGCAATTTATCGTTAGGTTTCAGTAACTCAAAGAGATTAGATATAGATAAAAACATGGTGAAAGTATATCCTTGATTATCTATATACACGACAAGGATGAAATTTTTTGAAATAATATCCTATAATACACGTACAAGCAGGTTTTGAAGGCAAAGTTTTAAACAGAACTACATATCAAAGTTGTAATTACAAATGCATATCAATTAGATGAATACTGAAATTTCTATCATATCCTATAATAAGAAGGTTATGGTAAGGGTATTGAGCACAATTATAGATACATTATATCCTCCCTCTTAAGGTAGAATTTCAGGAAAAAAACTAATTCCCATTTAATACAGTTTATTAACAAGGCAAAGCTTCTCATACCGCAACTAGGACTTACCAGTGTTGAGAAATACCACGACTTACCAGTGTTTCAAAAAACATTCTTGATGCTTCCTTGCGACTTTTACCTACCAGTAAGTTGTCAATAGGTAGAACATTTTGATTGCGCTCCGCTTCTTTGTCAAACATGATCTGGAGGTACTTGGCGACAGCTCTGCGAGAAAAAAGATATAGAAACTTATGTCAGATCAGTTTAACAATCCATATGATAAAGAAAGATCAGTTTGACAATCCACATGATAAAGAAAGACCTGCAATCCAATATACTAGATTAATTACAGTAGAATGAAGGGGATGAGACGTACAGGACTGATGTGCATAGGCTAAAGTAATATAAAAAGGGGGCTAGGATATAAAATGCTATAAAGAGTTTGCAAATAGGAAGCAACCAACTGAGACCATGGAGCTGATCAGACGTAAGCACATGTTCCAAATTTCACATTTAGGAGAATTCTGGTTCCCTAAGTTCTTGGTCCATGTAATGAGAATAATTATGAGGTACTTCAAGGAAGTGCAAATATCAAATAAATAAAAAAGGGAAAAAAACAAAAGACTTGGTTACTCAACAAAACTAACCACAAACATATATGTATACTGCTTTTTGTCAACATCTATATTGAGGAAAGTCCTTAACAACCTTTAAATAACATTTTCTTAAGATCACTTTAAAGGTGGAGGCATTTTGGATGTTAACTATAAGCAACTAAAAAGATGACATAAATGATATAACTCAAACTACAAACACTAAATGCATAAGCAATCACATACATAAGTTATAGACTCCATTACACAAAAGAATACCTATAGAATGGCACAATATAACTCAATTATCTAAGTATAACTCAAAATCACTCGTTATTAAAATTTTATTCATTTTGGCTTTATGCATTTGATTTTTCACTACGTTATTAAAAATACAACACTTACACATATAAAAATAACTTGCAAAAAATTAACATTTACATACAAAACACTGACACAGAAATATAAAACAAATTAGACATAAAAAATATAAAACCAAGTGTTGAAAGAGGGATACTAACATCATAACTACTCGGGCTGACACTCTCCTCCAAATTCTTGAACATACATGCCAAATAGGCACACTTCCATGCCTTCAATTTTCTGAAACAACAATTCCACCTAGTAGAATAGTACAATTTCATATGAGAGCAGAAATATACACTTTGCAGAAGAATCAAGGTCATAAATATGTTGCATAATACATTACTACCTTTGATTTATACCCAAACTTTGTTGGGTAATTTTATTCCTCGAAAATCTCAAGGAATCTCTGCTTCACGTCCAACTTCTTGTCGACATATGACACAACTCTAATAACAAGAAAGTCTGCTCCTGGAACCTAGTATACCACAATGAAAGATTTCAGCACAAAGTCAGAAGTTGCTAACCCACCCAAACAAAAAGTAAAAAAGCATAAAAACATGCTACATGTGCAACTCTTCCAGTAATTAACTTCAAAAAAAAGAACTCTTTCCAGTAATCCAAGACAAGAGTGCACTAATTAGGACAACTCTACAACCCATCTCCTAATTATATCCCCCCTCCTCCCCGAAGGCCAACAATTCCACTGACCTAAATTAATTGAGCTGTGTAAGATAACATACAGAAAGCAAGCACATATATAAGAAAATATCAAGCAAATATAAGACAAATATAAAAATCAAATCAGTAATAACCAAATACAAACAAAACCAAGGAAAAAACCAATTTGAATCCTAATACAACCAGAACCCTAATTTGAATTATAGAACTTAAAAATCCCAAATCTTATCACCTGCAAAATTAAAAAGAAAAAGAATTATAAATGAGTCGAGAGTAGAAAATCAATTACAAGAAAATGAGTTTTTAATAACCAAGCAGATCTAGTAATTCAATTTTTTCGAGAGAGATTAGAGTGTTTGGGGGGAGAGAGAATACAAAAGGAGTAGTGTTGAAATGAGCAAAGTAAGTATTTTTGATGGAAAATAGTCAGTGAATTATTGCTCGAAGGCGGAAATAGTTAGCCCAAAAATTTGGAAATAGCCCGCCCAAAAGTTTTGGTTTCCGACATGTGCTCACATGTGCTGAGTTTGTGCTTTGTACGTGTTGGTGTTGTGCTGTGTTATTTTCTTTAAATATCATTTTAATTTTTTTAATTCTAAATTTATAAAAGTTTATAAATTTAGTGATATACAATCGCACACATGTTAAAATGAACTTATTTTAGTTATACATAAATAAAATAAAAAGAATAAAAAATTATCATGTACGAAACACTAGTTAGAAGTACCGGTCAAATTACTAGTTGACCGTTAAGATCTCAAACCAAATAAATATTTAAAAAAAATCGAATGCAAGAAGTGTGTGATAATATTAAATATTCAAGCCTATAATAACATTGCATCAAGTGTGTGACACTTATGTATTAAAGACAACAAATAAAATTTATAAAAGAAAAATCAACGATTTTGATACAGACAACGATTTAGCTAATAAAATCGTTGTAACGTAAATTCTCACACAAGGATTTTATAAACAAAACCATTGTTTATATCATACAACGGTTTAACAACATAAACAATTGTTACACAAAATATTCAACAACCAACGGATCAAAACAAAAACCTTTGTGTATATTATACAACGGTTTTTCAATCAACACCATTGTTAAGTATTATATCTTACAACACTTTGTTAAAAAAACCAGTGTCTTAAACAATTATGAAATCGAATAAACAAAACATACATGAGTACCCGTCAAATCAGTAGTTGACCATTAAGATCTCAAACCAAATAAATTTATTTTTTTCTGAAATTTTTGTAATATCATCAAAATACATAGATCTTGATATCCATAAGGTTGGATCGTCCAGAAATAATTTTTAAAAAACCGAAATATCAATCTGGGACGAAACACTAGTTAGAAGTACTAGTTAAATCAGTAGTTGATCGTTAAGATCTCAAACCAAATAAATTTAATTTTTTCTAAAAATTTTTAATATCATTAAAATACATAGATCTTGATATCCATACGGTTGGATCATCGATAAGTATTTTAAAAAAAATTGAAACGTCAATCTGGGACGAAACACTAGTTAGAATTACTTGTCAAATCACTAGTTGGCCGTTAAGATCTCAAACCAAATAAATATTTTACAAAAAATCGAATGCAACAAGTGTAATAACCCGAATTTTTGGTAAAATTAAAACTTTTCTTATTATGATTAAGTGCATCAGTGAATAGTGAATTTGGTGGATGAATAGTGATTTTGAGGGTTAAGAAAATTTTTCATGCCACCTATGTACGAGACGTAGTGTGGATATTCCGAAGTCATATTAGTGATCTACGAAGTAAATAAGTGTATGTAAAGATGATCGGAATTCAGAAAATCCAAACTTTATTGTTATGGAATATTTGACCGGGCAGTGAAGAGCATATCGATGAGATCAAGAGAGTGATTAATTTAAATTGAGAATCCAAGGATTTTATATTTTATTAAAGTCGATTTAAGGATTCGATTGTTGGAGCGAATAGTGAATAGTTACTATTCACTACGAGAATCGCGTAGAGTTTTATTCGCTATTTTTAGGAAATATTTTCGAATCGTTTCAAGAGGAACAAAAACAAGGATGAATAGTAACATTGATGAATAGTGCTCCAAGGTGAATAGTAAAATTTTATAGTCTCCGATTGATCCTATATTTCAGCGGAAGTTAAGGAATAATAAACGGTTACTAATCGCGTAGTCAGAAATCGCAAACGAAAACGAGAATCAAAAATCCGTTCGAGGGAGCAACCTTGGACGTATTATAACTTAGGAAATAAATAATAATATATGTATTAAAAGAAAAAGGTAAAGGAATGAATTAGTGGAAGAAGTGTGTTAAAGAAGCTTGTAAGCTTAACCAAACTTGAGGGGCTAACTTGCATTTTGTTAAAAACAAAATATCTACCATCACCACACTTCCACCACACATTACACACACAAAAAGGGAGCAACCCCTCACCCCCATTTCTTGAAGAAAAAAACGTGGCTAAGAGAGGAAGAAGAAGGAGATGGATGGCTAAGCAATTCTTTACCAAAATTTGAGTTCTTTGGCTTAAAAGAAAGAGGGAAGAAAGCTTGTTCTATCTAAGGTATAATCTCTGTTAGGCCGAATACATAATATATAATCAAATAGATGTATGAGAATAACAATAAGAACACTGTTTATGAATAATAAACTGAATGGAATTAAAAACTCCTCTCTCAGTGATGTAAAAATATCACAGAGAGCTGCTAGGTTACAAGAATGATAATTCACGTATTCGCATCCCTTTTAGGGTTAACCTATCTGTGTTTATATAGTACACATCTACATACAATTCTAATTGATATTCCTATAAATCAGCTATACAATTAATATCAATCTAGAATTGCTTCTGTCTTCTGTTCCGTTTCCTTAGCCATCTCGATATCTCTTTGCTTCTTTCCATCTTCAAAGAATATCACTTCTAGAATCTTCATTAACTTCACCGACAACTAAGTAAACTCTGACCATCAGACTTTAACAAACTCTGACTGGTCCTCCAGCTAAACTCTGACTAGTCCTCCAGCTAAACTCTGATAGTTTCCTGGTACTTTAAACACTGATAAACAAACATCAGTAATTATATTTAACAATCTCCCCCAACTTGTTCATACTAAAATGTACAAGTTAACAGATAATTGATGATGTCAAAACATATAACAAATGCAGTGTTTATAAAATCACAGAGTTTATATTTAACTTAGAACAGAAAACTTTTAAAAAAAACTTACAGACTCCATTTACTTAATTTCTTCAATATCAGGTACAGTCCTGATGTAGTCCATAAGCAGTCTTCTCTCAGCTCTCTCTAGCTCAGCTATCATTATCTTCTTTAGCTCTTTCAACTCTGGATCATTCTCTCCAGTTTGGTAGATAGCAGCCCTTAGAGCATAAATATTGTTCTTCCTCATATCATTTCCTAGCTTTATTATGAAGGATTTATCTGATTCCAGATTAAATTCCAACACCTTTATGCCAAGATCTGTTCTGAGTCTTGCACTGTTTCTTTGCATCTCAACAAGCTTTCCACTGTAATCTCTGTACTTTGGTATGTAAGCACCAGCAGTCTTTAGGCCACAAAGAGCTCTAGCTTTCACCATTCTGCTTCTTAATACCTCAGATGCTTGATGAGTTCTTTGATTCTTTACTTTCAGTATACACAGTACATACTCTAGCTCTTTTTTCATCTTTAATCAAATGTCAGCTTCACCAACTCTGTATACTCTGCCATCAGCCTTGAAGTATAACAGAAAATCCTTCTTCAATCCTTTATGATGTATTAACTGAAACGACTCTAAATTATCAAGATTTTCCTGAGTCACACCAACACCTGGTTCAGCTAATGAAGTTTGATCCACAGGACTATTATTCACTCTCTTTTCTCTATGAGATCCAAGTCCAGATTTATCTCTTGATTCTTTTCCCATGATAGTTCTGCTTTGAAGAACATTGACATTTCCAGGAATCAGAGTTTGTTGAGCCATGACTGGTTTAGCAAAAGTTCTTTGAAGTTCAGAAGAGAGTTTAGTATGTACAACTTGAGTAGTATCAGTGGTTGTCACAGCTTCCATTGTTTGAACAACTTGAGCATTGTCAGAGGTTGTTTGAGCTTTCTTCATTTTCTGATTTTCTTCCACAAGCTTTCCTTTGCCTTTATCAAGCTTAGTTTCTACAGCCTTCTTTGCTTGTTGTAAACTCTATTGAGAGTCTACATTTTCTTTAATGACAATTCCTTTTTCTTTAGGCCTTGAAACCTTCACAACTTTCTTTACCTTCCCAGACTTTAAATTCTTTTCATGCTCCTCAGCTAACATTTTCTCTTCAGCTTCAATATCTTCAATAGTTGCATCAGCACCACGTTCTTCCAAAAATAACTGGACTGCAATCTCTTCATCAGTATTTGATTGAGAAGTAAGCAATAAGCTTTTGGCTTTTGAAGTAGATTGAGCACCAGTATTTACTTTATCAGAGTTTGCTCTAGTAGAGTTTGTCCTTAATCTCCCTTGATCTTGAATTAATTTGGACCTTGACTCTCTTCCTTTTGCACCACCATCAGTAGAATCATCCTGTCTACTCAGAGTTTGAGGCTTTTTGCATTTGTCTTTAAGTACTCTCTCCCCCTTTTTGACATCATCTGGAATCAATAATGATGTGAGAAATTCAAGTGAAGCAGCAATGGAATCAAGCTTGTCAGACATTACAGTCTGATTATCTTCAACTTTGGTTAGTCTGTTCTTGAGAACTTCTTGATCTTTGACCAGAGTAAGCAGCATAGATTTATCTTGCTTCAGAGACATATCTCTAACAACCACATCATTTCTCAACCCAGTAACTGACTTCTGAGTTTCATCAAAGCGATTGTGAAGAGACTTGACTTGGACAATTGTTGCCTTTAGATGTGTAAGAAGTTCTGGATTTGTAATTGATGCAGCAGATTTTGTTACAAAGTCAGCAACCCTTTGATCAGTGAATATGCAATCTCTGTTTGACCACTTTGAAAAGTACATATTTTGAAAGTGAAGTTCAGTGGCATGCTGAGTTGAACCTCCAACATCAATTTCCTTTAGATTTGGTTGAGCAGAAAGTCTTTGAGAAGATGAATCATCTTGATCATCAGACTTTGCATCAGACTCAGCACTTGAAGAATGTAAACTATTCTCAGCAAATGTTTCTGGAGCTTCTTCATTTGCGAGCTTCTCAGAGTTTATATTTTCTTGAACATTGTCTTCTTGTACAGCCTCAGCAACAGGCTCTGCAGTAGCTTCAATAACAATCTCTGCATTTTCTTCAAAATTATTTTCTGCAGTTTCTTCAAGATCAGTTTTTGCAGCTACAGCCTTTGCTGTCTGATCAACCTCTTCACCTTTTTCAAGTTCCTGGTGATTAACAGAGAGAATCTCTGTATGAGTAGCTAAGGACTCATCAAGTATGACTGTGGGTTGATCAGCTGCCACATCCTCTGTTTCATTAATACTACCACACTCTTCTAGAGTTGCAGAGGGATGTGCTTCAACATTGTCTTCAATATCCATCTCCAATATGGGTTCAAGAAAATCATCATTAACAGCATCATTATCATCAGTGTTTGCTCTGGCTTCTTCAGGCATAGTAGCATTTGCAGTATGATCTTCAATCACAATCTCTGGAGCTGCAGCAGTTGTAGACTCAGGAATTAATCCATCAAAAATATATGCAGCAACCAGCTTCCTTTTCTTGGTATGGATAGACTCATTTGCATCAGAATCCCTATCCTCAGTAGAAGTAGGTCTATTTGCTCTTCTCTTTTTCCTTGAAGTAACAACAGAGGTTGGTAAATCACTAGCAACTGAAGTTGTAGCAGCCTTGAAAGCTCTATGCTTAGTCCTACCCCCAGTTTTTGGTCTTTGGGATGAAGATGGAAGAGGTTCAGACTCTGGTTGAGGTTGTGGTGGAGGTTGTAAAAACTGTTGAACTAAAGCAGGAAGTAGCAATTCACCAACATTGCCTTTCTTGATATCCTTATTAGTTAAATCAGAAAATATTCTTTTATGCAATCTGAACGAGGGAATTACATCACCCTCAGCAATCTCAACCTCATCAACACAAAAAGAAAAGATTAACTGACAGAACCGAGCAAAGTAGACTAAACTCCTATTCTCTGTCATCTTTTCACCTATGTTATTTAAAACAAGTCTTGCAAAATCAAAATTGTTACCATACAAAAGAGAATACCCAATTTGCAGACGGTCGATTGGAATTGCATCCCAATTGGTACACTTTTTCCCGAACGCTCTTGTAATGCAGTCGAAGAAGAAACTCCATTCCTTCCTCAAGAACGGTCGCTTCAGGTTACCTGTCCTTGCCAAAGACCCAGAGTAACCAATCTCCCTCATCATTCGCTGAAGCTCAGAGTCACCAACAGATATGGTGTAAGCATTAAAGTCTTCAAACCCAAGAGCATCTCTAACAGTGGTTGGAGTGACCACATACTCTTGTTCATCAAACTCGAAGATTATAGAAGGAGTTCCAGCCTCTCCTTCATCATCATAAATACCAGTTTCCCAGAATGCTTTAATTTGAAGGCCATAAAGCTTTACTGGTTCCACAAGAGCTTTCCCAATGTCTGATTGAGCGAGGAAATTCTGAAACAAGTGAAATGCCTCCGGTGCGTTCACAGTAGATAGGGGTGCTGCATAATTGTTAGGAACAAATTCGAGACCAACTGATTGAAACATAGTAGTTGCCATTAAAAAGATTTGAAACTAGATCAGAGTTTATGCTTAGAGAAAGTGTTTGAGAAAGTGATGCAGAAAAGTGTTTGTGAATATGCTTATGTGAAAGTGTCCTGTGAATAGAGTAAGTCTGTAAAAATTTGATCCGTTGTGTGTATAGCTATTAAATATGAATTAAAACTGAAGAGTTTTAATCATTAAGATATACAGCAGGCTTACTCGTGAAATGTGTGAGTGGGACAGTTGTCCCATATGCATTAACTGAGAACACTAATCGTGGTAATTTCCAACACGCATGCACAGTAAAAACAGCCACTAATTACTGCTAGTGAATAGACACTTTTCATCATTTCCAAAACGCAACAAACCGTTATCAATCATACTCTCTATTTTCAAAAATAATGTTCCCCAAAAATTATGAAATGTCTGAAACACCTTTATTTATTTTAATCATCAGAGATTAAAAATAAATTACCTCTACGTAGAGTACACAATTCATCAGTGTTTATCAATTCTCCTCCTTCATTAATAATCTCTTTTCTCAAGATGCACAGTTGTGATTATTTGTGTGTGAATAGCAGAGTTTACTGAATATAAATATTGAGAGCATCTCAAAGTGCATAAAATCCACAAAATAAATCAGTAAAAACTGGTTGCCCAAACTCTCATATGCAAAACAAAATCTGATGTCATCTAAACTCTGTACCTTTATTTGTACTTATTTATTTTCACCCCCTTTCAAATTTTTTTTTCTCCAGTAATCAGTGGTTGGCACTAGTCACCAAAATTTTTCAAATTTTAGCCCTTATTTCATACAATAAGTTCCTGGATCGTCCTAGGCACAACATAATCTCAAAGGAATTTGTGCATATTTTTGCATCTTTTGCTTGAGGGTGAAGTAGCAGTAACTATTCATAAGAGTTTAGACTGACACCATTTAACATATTACTTTATGAGAGAAAGTGCAAACAGCTAATACAGACTCAGTGTATAGGATCAATAAACTAAGAGATGCTATAAATATAGAGACAGTATCATGTTGTGTTAATTTTCTGCACACATTTGAGATCAGATCATATATAACTTAGAAGGATTCATGATTACTTACTGAGAATCATGCTTCATACTTTTTTTTCTTCATCGGTGATTATGTTTCAGACAAGAACATAATCAGAGTTTAACATCAGAGTTTAACCATCAGAGTATGCTTCCAGAGTTTATCAACATGATTTGTATGGCAGTTAACATATGCATAGAAACATGAGCAACATATCACAAAAGAGTTAATTTTGAGTCTAACCAGTATCTCTAGTCAAAACCAGAGATCATTCCTAGTTCATTCACCAGTCTTGTAAATGTACCTTCACTCAAAGGCTTAGTGAAGATATCTGCAAGTTGTTGTTCCGTAGACACAAAATGAAGCTCAATATCTCCTTCCTCCACATGTTCCCTGATAAAATGATACCTTATGCTGATGTGCTTGGTCATGGAATGCTGTACTGGATTACCTGTCATAGCAATAGCACTTTGATTATCACAGAAAATAGGTATTTTAGAGTACCTTAACCCATAATCCAGCAATTGATTCTTCATCCACAGAATCTGTGCACAACAGCTACCAGCAGTAATATACTCTGCTTCTGCTGTGGATGTGGAAATTGATTTTTGTTTCTTGCTGTACCAAGAAACCAGTCTGTCACCTAGAAATTGACAGCTTCCACTAGTGCTCTTTCTGTCAATCTTACAGCCTGCAAAATCTGCATCAGAGTAACTAATTAACTTAAACTCTGATTCTCTAGGATACCACAAACCCAAGGTTATGGTTCCTTTGAGATATTTGAAAATCCTCTTCACAGCTGTTAGATGAGGCTCTCTGGGATCTGCTTGAAATCTTGCACAAAGACAGGTTGCATACATAATATCTGGTCTACTTGCAGTGAGATAAAGAAGAGACCCTATCATGCCTCTGTAGTTTGTCATATCTACTGAAGCTCCTGTGTCTTTATCTAGCTTTGTTGCAGTTGCCATAGGAGTTGTTGCAGATGAACTATCAAGCATACCAAATTTCTTGAGAAGATTTCTGGTATATTTTGCTTGATTGATAAAAATCCCATCATCTGTTTGCTTTACCTGCAAGCCTAGAAAATAACTAAGCTCTCCCATCATGCTCATTTGGTACCTGGACTACATAAACTTGGCAAATTTCTTACAGAGTTTATCATTAGTAGACCCAAAAATTATGTCATCCACATAAATTTGAACTAAAAGCAAATCATTACCAGAATTGAAATAGAACAAGGTTTTATCAATTGTACCTCTAGTGAACCCACTTTCTAAATGAAATTGAGCCAGAGTTTCATACCATGCTCTAGGTGCCTGCTTTAGTCCATAAAGTGCTTTGTCAAGCCTGTAGACATAATCTGGATACTTGGGATCCACAAACCCTGGTGGTTGTTCAACAAACACTTCTTCTTCAAGTTTCCCATTGAGAAAAGCACTCTTCACATCCATCTGAAAGACTTTAAACTTCTTGTGAGCAGCATATGCTAGAAAAATTCTTATGGCTTCCAATCTTGCAACTGGAGCAAAGGTTTCATCATAGTCAATTCATTCATGTTGTGAATATCCTTTTGCCACAAGTCTAGCTTTGTTCCTTGTAATTACTCCCTCACTATCAGTTTTGTTTCTGAAAACCCACTTTGTACCAACAACAGACCTGTTCTTTGGTCTTGGTACAAGTGTCCATACTTCATTTCTTTCAAACTCATTCAATTCCTCCTGCATTGTTGTTATCCAGTTTGCATCTTGAAGAGCTTCATCCACTTTCTTAGGCTCTGTTTGAGATATAAATGCATGAAACGGACATTCATTTGCTGTAGCACTTCTTGTTTTCACACTTGCATCTGGATTTCCAATTATCAGATCAGGTGTGTGAGCCTGAGTCCACCTTCTTGTTGTAGGTAAGTGGCTTCTTTCATCATTATTGGATTCTCCACTGGTCTGAGAATTGGAACCCTGATCGTCTCATATCGACTCACAGAAGTTGGTTGAACCTTGTCAGATTTAGAACCTGCTTGACTATTTTCAACCATGATTATAACTTGTGTTTGGATAAAAAAACTGTATATATTAAACAACCTTGTCTCTGATACCAATTGTTAGGCCGAATACACAATATATAATCAAATAGATGTATGAGAATAACAATAAGAACACTGTTTATGAATAATAAACTGAATGGAATTAAAAACTCCTCTCTCAGTGATGTAAAAATATCATAGAGAGCTGCTAGGTTACAAGAATGATAATTCACGTATTCGCATCCCTTTTAGGGTTAACATATCTGTGTTTATATAGTACACAGCTACATACAATTCTAATTGATATTCCTATAAATCAGCTATACAATTAATATCAATCTAGAATTGCTTCTGTCTTCTGTTCCGTTTCCTTAGCCATCTCGATATATCTTTGCTTCTTTCCATCTTCAAATAATATCACTTCTAGAATCTTCATTGACTTCACCGACAACTAAGTAAACTCTGACCATCAGACTTTAACAAACTCTGACTGGTCCTCCAGCTAAACTCTGACTAGTCCTCCAGCTAAACTCTGATAGTTTCCTGGTACTTTAAACACTGATAAACAAACATCAGCAATTATATCTAACAACCATCCTTCATAACAATCCGGGTTGGGGGGCAACAATCAAGCCAGAAATTTTTCCAAGTTACCCAAAGCTCTAGAGCTTTGGACTAGAGAAAGAACCATGGCTCACTTTCAACCCCGGATTGCCATTCTTGATAACAATCCGGGTTGGGGGGCAACAATCAAGCCAAAACAATTTCTAAGTTACCCAAAGCTCCACAACTTTCGACTTGAGAAAGAATCATGGCTCACTTTCAACCCCGGATTGCCATCCTTGAAAACAATCCGGGTTGGGGGGCAACAATCAAGCTAGAATTTTTTTTAAGTTATCCAAAGCCCCGCAGCGTTAGACTTGAGAAAGAACCATGGCTCACTATCCACCCCAAATTGCCATCCTTTATAACAATCAGGGTTGGGGGCAATAATCAAGCCAGAAATTTTTCTAAGTTACCCAAAGCTCCACAGCTTAGGACTTGAGAAAGAACCATGTCTCGCTTTCAACCCCGGATTTCCATCCTTGACAACAATCCGGGTTGCGGGGCAACAATCAAACCAGAAATTTTTCTAAGTTACCCAAAGCTCCACACCTTGGACTTGAGAAAGAACCATGGCTCACTTTCAACCATGGATTGCCATCCTCGATAACAATCTGGGTTGGGGGGCAACTATCAAGCCAGAAATTTTTCTATGTTACCTAAATCCCCACAGCTTTTAAAGAACCATGGCTCACTTTCAACCCCAGATTACCATCATTGATAACAATCAGGGTTGGGGGGCAGCAATCAAGCCAGAAATTTTTCCATGTTACCCAAAGTTCCACAACTTTGGATTTGAGAAAGAAACATGGCTCACTTTCAACCCCGGATTACCATCCTTGATAACAATCCGGGTTGGGGGGAAACAATCAAGCCAGAAATTTTTCCAAGTTACCCAAAGCTCCAGAGCTTTGCACTTGAGAAAGAACCATGGCTCACTTTCAACCCCGGATTACCATCCTTGATAACAATCCGGGTTAGGGGACAACAATCAAGCCAAATATTTTTCCAAGTTACCCAAAGCTCCAGAGCTTTGGACTTGAGAAAGAACCATGACTCACTTTTAACCCCGGATTGTCATTCTTGATAACAATCCGGGTTGTGGGGCAACAATCAAGCCAAAAAAATTTCTAAGTTACCCAAAGCTCCACAACTTTGGACTTGAGAAAGAATCATGGCTCACTTTCAACCCCGGATTGCCATCCTTGACAACAATCCGGGTTGGGGGCAACAATCAAGCTAGATTTTTTTTTAAGTTATCCAAAGCCCCACAGCGTTGGACTTGAGAAAGAACAATGGCTCACTATCAACCCCAAATTGCCATCCTTTATAACAATCAGGGTTGGGGGCAACAATCAAGCCAGAAATTTTTCTAAGTTACCCAAAGCTCCACAACTTAGGACCTGAGAAAGAACCATGGCTCGCTTTCAACCCCGGAATTCCATCCTTGACAACAATCCGGGTTGCGGGGCAACAATCAAACCAGAAATTTTTCTAAGTTACCCAAAGCTCCACACCTTGGACTTGAGAAAGAACCATGGCTCACTTTCAACCATGGATTGCCATCCTTGATAACAATCCGGGTTGGGGGGCAACTATCAAGCCAAAAATGTTTCTATGTTACCCAAATCCCCACTACTTTTAAAGAACCATGGCTCACTTTCAACCCCGGATTACCATCCTTGACAACAATCAGGGTTGGGGGGCAACAATTAAGCCAGAAAGTTTTCCATGTTACCCAAAGCTCCACATCTTTGGATTTGAGAAAGAAACATGGCTCACTTTCAACCCCGGATTACCATCATTGATAACAATCAGGGTTGGGGGGCAGCAATCAAGCCAGAAATTTTTCCATGTTACCCAAAGTTTCACAACTTTGGATTTGAGAAAGAAACATGGCTCACTTTCAACCCCGGATTACCATCCTTGATAACAATCCGGGTTGGGGGGAAACAATCAAGCCAGAAATTTTTCCAAGTTACCCAAAGCTCCAGAGCTTTGCACTTGAGAAAGAACCATGGCTCACTTTCAACCCCGGATTACCATCCTTGATAACAATCCGGGTTAGGGGACAACAATCAAGCCAAATATTTTTCCAAGTTACCCAAAGCTCCAGAGCTTTGGACTTGAGAAAGAACCATGACTCACTTTCAACCCCGGATTGTCATTCTTGATAACAATCCGGGTTGGGGGGCAACAATCAAGCCAAAAAAATTTCTAAGTTACCCAAAGCTCCACAACTTTGGACTTGAGAAAGAATCATGGCTCACTTTCAACCCCGGATTGCCATCCTTGACAACAATCCGGGTTGGGGGGGGGCAACAATCATGCTAGAAATGTTTTTAAGTTACCCAAAGCCCTACAACGTTGGACTTGAGAAAAAACCATGGCTTACTATCCACAACTTTGGACTTGAGAAAGAACCATGACTCACTTTCAACCCCGGATTGCCATCCTTGACAACAATCCGGGTTGGGGGCAACAATCAAGATAGATTTTTTTTAAGTTACCAAAATCCCCACAATGTTGGACTTGAGAAAGAACCATGACTCACTATCAACCCCAAATTGCCATCCTTGATAACAATCAGGGTTGGGGGCAACAATCAAGCCAGAAATTTTTCTAAGTTACCCAAAGCTCCACAGCTTAGGACTTGAGAAAGAACCATGGCTCGCTTTCACCCCGGATTTCCATCCTTGACAACAATCCGGTTTGCGGGGCAACAATCAAACCAGAAATTTTTCTAAGTTACCCAAAGCTCCACAGCTTTGGACTTGAGAAAGAACCATGGCTCACTTTCAACCCTGGATTTCCATCCTTGATAACAATCCGGGTTGGGGGCAACTATCAAGCCAGAAATTTTTCTATGTTATCCAAATCCCCACAGCTTTTAAAGAACCACGGCTCACTTTCAACCCCGGATTACCATCCTTGATAACAATCCGGGTTGGGGGGCAACAATCAAGCCAGAAATTTTTCCAAGTTACCCAAAGCTCCAGAGCTTTGGATTTGAAAAAGAACCATGGCTCACTTTCAACCCCGGATTGCCATTCTTGATAAAAATCCGGGTTGGGGGGCAACAATCAAGCCAAAAAATATTCTAAGTTACCCAAAACTCCTCAACTTTGGACTTGAGAAAGAATCATGGCTCACTTTCAACCCCGGATTGCCATCCTTGACAACAATCCGGGTTAGGGGGCAACAATCAAGCTAGAAATTTTTTTAAGTTACCCAAAGCCCTACAACGTTGGAATTGAGAAAAAACCATGGCTCACTATCAACCCCAGATTGCCATCCTTGATAACAATCAGGGTTTGGGGGCAACAATACTGGAGAGTACATCTGTAGCGTCTGGCATACCATGCTCCCTGAGAGCTTTTGCTGCTGTCTCACCCATAACTTCCTTGTCTTTATTTTTCCTTCGTAGTCCTGCTTGTCTTCTTGCTGTAGCTTCAATTTCAGGATCAAGAGCAATCAAATTTTCTGTACCTGAACTTCGAGTGTGCATGCAACGAGAAAACTAGAAACAAAGATCAAATAACAAGGGAATATTAGCCGAAGCAACACAACTAAAAGACTTAGCTAAACTAACTCAAAAATTAACTAATCTAATACTGCTTTGTCCCCGGCAGCGGCGCCAAAAATTTGACAAGGCTGTCGTATGCCTATCAAATAATAATATCTAACAAATCCTTCTAACTATGTAGTAGGGAAAATCAGAGTCGATCCCACAGA
This sequence comes from Heracleum sosnowskyi, assembly GCA_030848705.1. NCBI lineage: Eukaryota > Viridiplantae > Streptophyta > Magnoliopsida > Apiales > Apiaceae > Heracleum > Heracleum sosnowskyi. Next base: position 22,328,336 of record CM061237.1, read on the forward strand.
GACAAACGTATCAATCACTACTTATTCTTGATTCAATTCAACTAAGCAGGTAACACAATAAATTGTTGAGAGATTTTTAAACTAATATTATACTAAGGCAAATTGTATTGTATTATCAATTAACTAAAAATATCTAGAATTAAGTATCCCCACTAGCATGAATCAATGCAATCATGATTTTCCACCCCAATTAATCATACGCTACTCAAGAGGAAAGACACGCCCTATAAAATACCAATAACCTCTCTCGAGTATTAATGGCTTCTCTAAAATACACTCAAGCCTATTTTCATGGTATCATGCAATTTAGAGACATTAAACACAGCATCCTAACTTCCTAACAATCCGTTCTACCTATTTTCATGGAGAAGTTCATGTCCTTATTGGATAAATCACAACCATCTAAGTCCAACTTTCGATGATAAATAGATATTAGGTTCAAACAATACGCATAATCACGTCTGACATGTTATTGTTAATTAAGCACAACTCAATAAGCAAGAGCATACAACATAACTAAATTGGGGGGTTATGGAAAATCATACATCAATCATAACTAGGGTTCAACTTAACCCTAGATTAAATATCTACTCACTCATAATTAAATTAACAAAACACATAATATAATAAGAACACATAATAATAATATTAAGAACAGAGAAGAAAACCTTCAATCTTTCTCCAAGAAGAAAAAGTACAAGATCCGCTATGTCTGTATGTATCTATGTATCCCTGTATGTCTCCCTATCTCTCAGATCTGATGTCTATATATATATATCCTCAAATATTTTAATGCCTTGAGGAAAGTACAAGTACGTTTCCTAAACTGATTCTGTTTTACAAGGAAAATTCGTAGCTGACTTTTCTTCAGTAAATCTGAGCCGTTCCTGATGTAATTTGATATTTGGACCACTTTATAATAAAAGATATTTCCATTATCTTCGCGTGGACTGTTAAATCGTCCAATTCTGACTTCTAGAACTCAAGATATGACCCAAACAGTGAATTATGTGCAGGCAGCCCAACAAATCCGAATTTCCTTCTAATAAATCTCCAAATTAAGCTTTTTATTCTCCAATCCTTCCAAGTTTAGGATTTCCTTGCTTCCTACAATAAAACATTAAAATTTATTAAATAAAAATCCAATTAAATGCAAAATATAATAAATATGAGGAATTAAATCATATAAAATATATATAAATATATACTCTATCAAACATCCCCACACTTAGCATTTTGCACGTCCTCGGGCAAATAAAGAAATAAAAATAATAATAACTAATAGGACCACCACTTTCGTAGATGACACGATTGCATTGAGCATATGCAACAAGCCGTTAAACCCCTAGGCAGCCCTAGTAGGACGAGTTTTGTCTCGTGAGGGTTTATAGAAGATATACCCACAAAATCAAATATTTTCAACCACCAAGTCTCTCAAACATGCAAAATATCATAGTACTCCACACATTGTAAATCTCAATCACATAACAACCTGAAAGTGTCTGAAAGTACAAGTACTCTCACTTTAAGCATCATTAACACAAAATAATCCAAGTATGCACACAATGTCTAGATAGACAAAAATATCATGAGATAGACATCAAAGTCGCATTCAACAAGTAAGCATGCTATGGATAAATATCTCACATTGCTCTCACTTCACACAAGTGTATGGGTATAAGTGTATCGCTCAAGTTCAATCAATGTACTCATGTGCTACCATATGCTTGGTTGTCCACCAAGTCTCCACCACCTCGTTTATATGCATACATGAATCAAAAGGTCTTTGTTAAAGGTTGTAACGGGGCTTAGGTACGGGGTAGGATATCAAAGAAACAGGCTAACAAGTGGCTAAACTTGATAACTAATAGAGAATAATGTTCACTTTTAATTAAAGCACCCAACATGAAACTTAGATCATGTAAAAGTTGATCAAGCTTTCACAAGCATTAAACTTCAAAGCACATATACCCCATGTACTTTCCCACTTTCACATTGTATCAATCAAATGAACACAACTCTACTTTATTTTCCTCTTGCTCATAACTTCTTTTTTTTTTCTTTTTCTTTTCAAAGTCAAGTCATTCTCCAGTAACCAAGGGCAGTGAAAAGTCACCAAGAATGTACTTAATACCAGCACACATGGATCATCCCTTTCATATGACATTGCACTTGCTACCCATTGATCTCAAAGGAGTACTTGATACTTGTTTGCAATTCCATACCATATTGTATCCCACCAAAATGTAACCTTTAACCAAACGAAATCCCCACACTAAATATTCACCAACCCTTGAATTGAATCAATATGCTCTACCAGTAAATCAAGACAAGAATAAATAAGTAGGCTCAAAAAATTTTAGATTGGTGATATACGAAAGAAACGGGTATAAGCTCAAGGGGTTCACTAAGGATTATTTTTCATATGGGTACTGTATGGGTAAATGAGGTTAATCCTAGTGCCTTTATCATATTCATGCATACACATATCATGTAGTCTCAAAACGGTTTAAAACAAGTTCTAGAGCAACAAGAATCATGATGAACAACACACAACAAAAAAATGGATTGATAAAAAATCTATCAATCATAAATTAGGCTCAAATTCTCACAAGGTGAAAGCATGCTTAACTCACTAAAATTGACCAAGAAACATCTCAAGTTTTCAAATGTTCGCAAGCACACACAAGGAATTACCAAGCATCAAATGATTTTTCATGAATATGACACTCAGAATTAATCATGCGAAATTAATCTACACAATGTGTACTTATCAATGCTAACATGCTTTTGAGACAAGGCAATTATATACAAAAAGTTTTAAATTTTTTAAATTTTTTTGGATTTTTATAATATATAATTTTTTTGGGTTTTTTACGTCATTGAGAACTCATCCCCACACTTAAGTGGTTCATTGTCCTCAATGAATAATATATATAAATATGCAAAACTAACAAGATCCTAAAAGAAATACAAAAAGAATAAAAGTGAAAAATTATACAAAGAAAGGTTAGAAATACTCCCCTAGTGCATGAAGTCTCGGTTGGAAAATGTGGGAGAGTGTTCCTCCTCCAAAATCTTGGGTTGCCTCCCAAGAAGCGCTTTTTTTAAGGTCTTTAGCTCGACCTTCTTGTCAATCAACCTGGTGAATGGATCGAAAGTGGAGCATCTACTTTCTCAACATATTTTCTTATGATCTCTCCCAAAAACTTATAAGTTTCATCCACGGCTTTATCCAACAATATTACTCTTCTATCTCGAGCAAACTTTAAGAGTGCAACAATTATCCTTGACGTTTCATCTCGTGAGACAAACTTAAAAAGAAATTTTATAAGTAAGTCTTCCCAAGTAGTAATGGAATTTGAGGGTAACGAAAATAACCAATTTTTAGCTCCATCCCTTAAAGATAAAGGGAATAATCGAAGTCGAATGGCCTCATCAGAAACTCCATCACACTTGATAGTATCACAAATCTTCAAAAAGTTTTCAATATGAGCATCAGGATCTTCAACAGATAATCCACCAAACTGAATTTCACCAATCGATTTCATTGTTGAAGGCTTGAAATCAACATAATTAATGACATGTAAATCTCTCACCATACTTGCAGGAGGTTTAGAGAGGAAAATATCAGCCTTCATATCTTGATCTCCACCCAAAGACTTAACCATAAGAACAGGTTCATTATTATTTCCAAGATCACTCCTCTTCAGAGAAGGGCTAAGCGAAGAGTTGGAAAATTTAAATTCCAATTTCTCATCTCCAACTTCAAAAGAAATTTTTCCTTGCATCATATCAACTTTCGCACCAGCTGTAGCTAAGAAAGGTCTTCCGAGAATAATAGAATTTTGTACATCTTCCTCCATCTCCATGACAACAAAATCACATGGAATAAAAAACTTTCCTACCTTGACAGGAACATCTTCAAGTATTCCAAGTGGAACTTTTACACTTCTATCTGCAAGTTGTAAAGATATACGTGTGGGTTTGAGTTCACCCATCTGAAGCTTATTGCAGATTGAAAAGGGCACTAGACTTACACTTGCCCCAAGATCACATAGAGCTCGTTTGATTTCAAAATTCCCAAGTTTCACAGGAATAGAATAGCTACCTGGATCAGTTAGCTTTTTAGGAAGATTATTCTGCAAGATGGCACTACACTCTGCCGTTAATGAGATAGTAGAACTTTCTTCAATATTTCTTTTGTTTGACAATAATTCCCTAAGGAACTTCCCATAAGAAGGCATCTCCTTGATAACATCTAAGAAAGGGATATTAAGTTCTAACCTCTTCAAGATATCCATAAACTTCATAAACTTCTCTCCAAGCCTAGCTTGCACTAATCTTTGAGGAAACGGAACAGGTGGTACGTAAGGTCTGACTGGAGCAACTGTGGGTTCCTTCTTCTCTTCTTCAATCGCTTCTTGCACAACCACATTTTCAGATTGAGTTTTCTCCCCATCTTCTTCAACAATAAAATTATCACTAATCATCTTCATCTCTGGCCCTTGCAATTCTTGATTACTTCTTAACGTTATAGCATTCACGTGGGCTCTATGTGGTTGTTCAGTTTGGCCAGGAAGTTGGCTTGAAGACTTGCTAAGTTGATTCAACTGTTGAGCAATTTGAGTGATTGAATTCTCCATTAACTTGTTATGAGCCTTTATCTCATTGATACTTGATTCAAAGTAATCATTCTTCTTTGTCTGTGTAGAAATAAATCCTTCCAAAAGATTTTCCAAGTTAGATTTTTGTGGCTGAGCTGGTTGAAAACCTGGCGGTTGAGAAAATTTATTTTGTGGAGGTTGAGCTTGAGCCTGGTTATTTCTGTAGGAGAAATTAGGATGATCTCTCCAGCCTGGATTGTATGTGTTGGAGTAAGGATTATATTGTGGCCTTTGATTTTGGTTGTAGAGGGCATTTGCTTGTTCCATTGCTGTTCCAGAGGGATTGTATTGACAAGCATGTTGAGTGTGTCCAACTACACCACATATTTCACATGAGGCAACTGTAGATGAAGATCTAGAATCCAATTGCTCAATCTTCTTAACCATTGCCTGCATAGTAGTATTCAACATGGTTAGAGCATCAACATCATACTTACCACCCTTCTTTGGATGATTTCTGTCACTGTAAGGATAATTATCATTAGACGCCATCTCGTCTAACAAAGTTTTTGCATCCTCCGTACTCTTTTTCATAATAGATCCACCAGAAGAAGCATCAACAAAGTTTCGAAACTCTTGTGTTAACCCAATGTAGAATGTTTGGATCAACAACCAGTCAGGAATTCCATGGTGAGGGCATTGTCTCTGAAGTCGTTTGAATTTTCTCCAAGCATCATGAAGTGACTCATCATCATCTTGACGAAAGTTAGATATTTCATTCCTGAGCTTTGAAGTCTTCTTCTGACTGAAGAATTTAAGTAGAAACGCCTTTGCAAGACTATCCCAGGTAGTGAATGTGTTTGGTCCTTCATCCTTCAACCAATCTTTTGCTGCATCTCGGAGAGAGAAAGGAAATAAGCGCAGCTTAATAGCATCATCACTAACATTGGTCAGCTTTATAGTATCACACTTTTCCAGAAAACTCTCAAGATGATCAACAGGATTTTCAGTGGACAATCCTGCGAAAGAATCATTGGAGACGAATTGGATGAATTGTGGCTTGAGTTCAAAGTGGGTAGCCGTGATTGTTGGTCTGACAATACTGGAGAGTACATCTGTAGCGTCTGGCATACCATGCTCCCTGAGAGCTTTTGCTGCTGTCTCACCCATAACTTCCTTGTCTTTATTTTTCCTTCGTAGTACTGCTTGTCTTCTTGCTGTAGCTTAAATTTCAGGATCAAGAGCAATCAAATTTTCTGTACCTGAACTTCGAGTGTGCATGCAACGAGAAAACTAGAAACAAAGATCAAATAACAAGGGAATAATAGCCGAAGCAACACAACTAAAAGACTTAGCTAAACTAACTCAAAAATTAACTAATCTAATACTGCTTTGTCCCCGGCAGCGGCGCCAAAAATTTGACAAGGCTGTCATATGCCTATCAAATAATAATATCTAACAAATCCTTCTAACTATGTAGTAGGGCAAATCAGAGTCGATCCCACAGAGACAAACGTATCAATCACTACTTATTCTTGATTCAATTCAACTAAGCAGGTAACACAATAAATTGTTGAGAGATTTTTAAACTAATATTATACTAAGGCAAATTGTATTGTATTATCAATTAACTAAAAATATCTAGAATTAAGTATCCCCACTAGCATGAATCAATGCAATCATGATTTTCCACCCCAATTAATCATACGCTACTCAAGAGGAAAGACACGCCCTATAAAATACCAATAACCTCTCTCGAGTATTAATGGCTTCTCTAAAATACACTCAAGCCTATTTTCATGGTATCATGCAATTTAGAGACATTAAACACAGCATCCTAACTTCCTCACAATCCGTTCTACCTATTTTCATGGAGAAGTTCATGTCCTTATTGGATAAATCACAACCATCTAAGTCCAACTTTCGATGATAAATAGATATTAGGTTCAAACAATACGCATAATCACGTCTGACATGTTATTGTTAATTAAGCACAACTCAATAAGCAAGAGCATACAACATAACTAAATTGGGGGGTTATGGAAAATCATACATCAATCATAACTAGGGTTCAACTTAACCCTAGATTAAATATCTACTCACTCATAATTAAATTAACAAAACACATAACATAATAAGAACACATAATAATAATATTAAGAACAGAGAATAAAACCTTCAATCTTTCTCCAAGAAGAAAAAGTACAAGATCCGCTATGTCTGTATGTATCTATGTATCCCTGTATGTCTCCCTATCTCTCAGATCTGATGTCTATATATATATCCTCAAATATTTTAATGCCTTGAGGAAAGTACAAGTACGTTTCCTAAACTGATTCTGTTTTACAAGGAAAATTCGTAGCTGACTTTTCTTCAGTAAATCTGAGCCGTTCCTGATGTAATTTGATATTTGGACCACTTTATAATAAAAGATATTTCCATTATCTTCGCGTGGACTGTTAAATCGTCCAATTCTGACTTCTAGAACTCAAGATATGACCCAAACAATGAATTATGTGCAGGCAGCCCAACAAATCCGAATTTCCTTCTAATAAATCTCCAAATTAAGCTTTTTATTCTCCAATCCTTCCAAGTTTAGGATTTTCTTGCTTCCTACAATAAAACATTAAAATTTATTAAATAAAAATCCAATTAAATGCAAAATATAATAAATATGAGGAATTAAATCATATAAAATATATATAAATATATACTCTATCAGGCCTTAAGTTATTCTGACCATAAATATGGCCCGACCAATTACTGGTCCATTTTAAAAACATGCCAAATCTATCATAGGGTATAAACAATAACATGCTCAATAAGATAAACTCAATGTATAATAATTGCAAAAGAGCTTCAACTGCTCAGTATCAAATGAAGATCGAGAAAGAATCATGGAATAATTTCAATGGTAAAGTGTACTCATTCAATAAGGAAATCAAGATTGGTAATTGATAATCAATGACCGTAATCGACAGTCAAGATGGAAGTCAAATAATCAATGGTTGTCACTAATGATCAAAGGATGATAAACAATAACCAAATGGTGGTAAACAATAATCAAGTGAATTGGAAATAAGGGTTTCCGATGCAGATCAAATCAAAGAATCAAGAATCTCTAAAGAAATGGAATCAGTTGTCCAAATGCGGTTAAAAGATTGATAATTTGAATTGTTCTGGGGATAACGGTATTCAAGTAATCATGACAATAATAATTTTTATCACAAGTAAAGGCACAGATACTTGCCTGGTCTACGCTGCTGTCGGATCGACTCTGCTCACTCTACCTTTCCCTTTCCCTTGCTCCGGGAACTCGATTCTATAATTAAACAACTCATCACAATAAGTCTAACTATTCTCGTTCTACTCTCGACACTTATTCAATCAATAATCACATTTAAACAAGTAACCGGTTACGTATCGGACGTCCAGTATGATTTACGATATTTAAAACTCAGATATTTGCCCTAGTACGGGCATATACAGACTATAAAACACAACACACAATTAATATGAACCATATAGCACTTATAAACATTTTTAAAACATCATACGAAACTTATTTGAATTTTAAATAAGTCACGATTAATTTTTAAATCAAAACTCGGATTTTTAAATCCAATATAAACATTTAAATGCAAATAAATCAATTAATAAAATTAATTGACACTTTTTAAATGCTCAAACTATTTTTAAATAAATAAATAGGCTTGAAAATAATTAAAATGAATTTTAAATTAATTAAATCTAATTAATAATTAATTTTTAAGAATTAATTGATTAAAAGAAGTAACCAATTAATTAATAAATTAATTATTAATTAAAAATAATTAAAATAATTAAGTTTAATCAATTTTCGGATTTAAAATAATAAATATAATTTTCCAGAATTTTTCTGATATTAAAATATATTTTTAAAATAAAAATATGAATTTTTAAAGTTTTTAAACTATTTTCGAATTAATTTTAAAAAATAAAATTCAAAAACAGTTTTCAGAAATCGAATTAGGGTTTTGAAGATTGAAACCGGGTCAAAATAACGGGTAAACGGGTCGGGAAGAACGAATTCGGGTCACCAAGAACAACCCACCGGATTCTGGGTTTTCCAGAATCCGGCCGGTGTCCGGCGGCCGGAATTCTTCGATTCCGTCCAAACATAAACAAACTCAGAGGGCTTTTGTTCGCCTTCTCAATACAAACACAACCAACACACCATATCGACTGTCCCATGCCGGAATCGTGCCCAGAATTCGTTCAAAGAACTCGTCGTCGACGACTTCGGCCGGAAACCTAATCTACTTAATTTCTACATGAAACTCAAAGATTAATATACCAAAACGAAGCTTATAACTCATACAATCAAAGCCCCATAACAAAACTTATGTCAGATCAACAACAAGAACGAACGAAGTAAAAGAAAAATTCGGGTCAAAACCCGAAAATCAAACCCATCAAAATTGAACATAAACATGAAATTAAAGCATGGATTCTTGCTAATTAGAACCCTAGGAACATGTTAAAAGCATCCAATTGAACGGAGAATCAAAAGAATGAAAATCCCCAAATTAATCAAGAACCCTAATTTAATTCGAATATTGAAAAATTCATAATAAATCGAAAAATTACCAGATGATCATGAGGTTGGAAGATTCTGAAACTATAGATCAAGAGCTTTGATTTGAGTACTTGAACTTTGATTTCTGAAATCAATAACACCTTGAACGAATGGATTGATTATTCAAGAACACGAAGAACACATTTCGGGAATTTTTTACTTTTTGATTATTCGCAATGCAGATTATGAAGGTTATAAGGTACGATTCGTCTTTATATATTTTTGGAAAAATAATACCCCAAGGAACACTTTTGGATCGTTATATATCCACTGGATCGTTTAAAACCCCTAATTAGGTGAAAAATACGTTTTAAGAGAAGATAATTATCTACAAGGATTGATAATCATCCAAATCAATACATATCATTATATAACTAATGCTCAAGAATACTGGGGCTATAACAAAGGTAATATTGATATAAAACGATATATCCGTCCCCTTAAGCAATTAGGGTTCGGAACAATTTTTACCTTTTTGAACAAAACGAATTATTCTTGCAGAATCAAATAGGTAGGAATGAAATGATACGAATATCTCTCCCGATAATGATTCGAATACGAAAGACGAAGAGATAATAATTAATGTACGAAATTCCAATGGGGCCCTTGAATTATCAAAACGGGGCTCAGATTTGAAGAAAATTCCAAATGACGAAATATTTTAAAGGGGCTTCCGACTCACCAATTAGCACATAATCACACAATAATTATCATTTAATAATATTCCAATACTCCACAATAAATATTTTTATATTAAATATATCATTTAATCAAATAATAAATTCACGGATATTACATCCTTCCCCCCTTAATAGGATTCTGTCCTCAGAATCAGATCAAGGAAACAACTGGGGATACTTCTCTAGCATCTCACTCTATAACTCCCAGGTAGACTCTTCTACTTTAGGATTCCTCCACAAAACTCTCACTAACGCTACTGTCTTATTCCTCAGTACTTTCTCCTTACGATCCAATATCTGAATCGGTCGTTCTACATAAGATAAATCTGCCTGGACCTCTATGGGTTCATACTCTATTACATGATTCGAATCTGGTCGATACCTCTTAAGCATAGATACATGAAATACATTATGAACGTGCTGCATATGCGGCGGCAATGCTAACTCGTAAGCTACCTTGCCCACTTTCTTCAAAATTTCAAACGGTCCAACATATCTCGGACTCAACTTCCCTTTCTTTCCAAACCTAACTAATCCTTTCCACGGTGAAACCTTTAGTAACACTTGCTCTCCTTCTTCGAATCCCACATCCTTTCTGGCTAAATCCGCATACTTTTTCTGTCGGTCCTGAGCTGTTATCAATCTTCTTTGAATCAATTGAATCACTTCTTTTGTTTGTTGCACTAGTTCTGGTCCTATCATCTTCCGTTCACCAACTTCTTCCCAATACACTGGAGATCGACACTTTCGTCCATACAAAGCTTCGTAAGGTGGCATTCCGATGCTCGCGTGAAAACTATTATTATATGAAAATTCCACCAAGGGTAGATGATCGTCCCAACTGCCTTCAAAGTCTAGCGCACATGTCCTAAGCATATCTTCAATGGTCTGAATTGTCCTTTCGCTTTGACTGTCTGTCTGCGGGTGATAAGCCGTACTCATTCTTAACTCGGTGCCCAAACACTCTTGAAAACTCCTCCAAAATCTTGAATTGAATCGAGGGTCTCGATCGGACACTATCGATACTGGAACTCCATGCCGTACTACGATTTCTTTTATGTAAATATGAACTAACTTATCCACCGAGAATCTCTCGTTAATCGGAAGAAAATGCGCAGATTTCGTCAATCGATCCACAATAACCCAGATGGCATCATGGTTATCCTTCGTTCTAGGTAATCCTACCACAAAGTCCATCGCAATGTGTTCCCACTTCCATTCAGGAATTTCCAATGGTTGAAGTAATCCACTTGGTCTCTGATGTTCCGCCTTGACTCTTTGGCATGTAAAACATTTGCTCACCCATTCGGCAATCTCCCTTTTCATATATGGCCACCAAAAGTTCGTCTTAAGATCTCGATACATCTTCGTACTCCCTGGATGAATTGAATACTTCGAGTTATGCGCTTCGTGCAAAATTTCATTTTTCAGTTCCGCTACATTAGGTACCCATATCCGAGAAGCAAATCTCAAGATCCCTTTGTCGTCTGGTTGGCTACATATTTCCTCACCTGTCATCTTACTCACATCATCATTCATAACTTGCTCTTGGCACTTCCGTATCTTCTCCAACAATTCAGGTTGAAACGTCATGGTATAAATCATATCCGTCGCATCCTTCGGAATACTTACTTCGATCTCTAACTTCTCAAATTCCTTGTATAACTCTTTGGCCATCGTTAGTGTATTTAATCTCTCTTTTCTGCTCAGTGCATCTGCTACCACATTTGCCTTGTCGGGATGATAGTTGATAGAAACGTCGTAGACCTTGATTAGTTCTAACCATCTTTGTTGCCTCATGTTCAGCTCTTTCTGAGTAAAGATATACTTCAAACTCTTATGATCGGTGTAAATTTCACATCTCTCTCCATACAAGTAGTGTCTCCATATCTTCAAAGCAAACACAATCGCTGCTAACTCCAAATCATGTGTACGATACTTCTATTCGTGGGGCCTCAATTGTCTTGACGCATAATCAATCACCTTGTCATGTTGCATAAGTACGCATCCCAATCCTTTGTACGACGCATCACTATAGATTACGAATTGACCTTGATCGTCTGGTAACATCAATACTGGTGCCGTAGTTAGTCTCTTCTTTAACTCTTGGAAGCTTTCTTCGCATTTATCGTTCCATAGACCATCTCCAACCAAGGACACCAAAATAGTGTCATAGTGACACTATTTTGGTGTCAAAAAGACACCATCCATAAAATGAACTCCAACCAAGGGACACTATAATTGTCACTAAAAGGAATCTTTCACCTATAAAATAGAATATTCTAAAGAATCTTTCACCTATAAAATAGAATTTTCTAACTTTATTCATTTTTTATATTATAAATAACTTCTTATTTATCATTATGAATTTATGATTTTATTTTTATAATTAAATCTAGTGTGTTGTTTATAATTCATGATTTAAAAAAAATTGTGAAAGTTTAAAGTAAAAAAAATTTAAAAATAAAATTTAAAAAATTAGAACAAAAAGATACAAAAAAATATTTTAGAATTAATATGAGTTAAGAAGAAAAGAAGTTTCAATTGATAAAATCTTAAGTTAAAATTTATAAAAACAATTAACTTTAGTAGGACATAGATGAAAGAAATTTGTTTTGTTAACAAACATAGGGGTATTGTTGGAATTTTGAAAGTCACCAAATTTGGTGTCCAAGGATCACCAAATGTACTTTTGTCACCAAATTTGGTGACCCAAAACTCATTTGGTGACCGTGGGTCACTATTTTAGTGTCCCATTGGAGTTATTTTGACACTATACCTATCACTATTATAGTGATTTAGTGTCCCATTGGAGTTGCTCATATGAATCGCTCGCTTTTCCTTGTCAGCTTGGTCATTGGAGTAGCTATCTTCGCAAAATCTTGCACAAATCTCCGGTAGTATCCGGCTAATCCCAAGAAACTTCTGACTTCAGTCGGTGTCCTTGGTCTCTCCCAATCTTTCACTGCCTCTATCTTTGCTGGATCCACTTTGATGCCTTCGCTGCTCACCACGTGTCCTAAGAAATGAACTTCTCTCAACCAGAATTCACACTAGGAAAACTTCGCATATAGTCTTTCTTGTCTCAACGTTTCCAACACAATCCGCAAATGGTATGCATGCTCTTCTTCTGTCTTTGAGTATATCAAAATGTCGTCGATGAACACCACTACAAACTTGTCCAAATATCTCTTGAAAATCCTGTTCATTAAGTCCATAAAAGTTGCGGGTGCATTTGTTAGTCCAAACGCCATTACTAAGAATTTATAGTGCCCATACCTTGTTCGAAAGGCTGTTTTCGGTATGTCGTCTGGTTTAATCTTCAGTTTGTGATATCCTGACCGTAGGTCAATCTTTGAAAAATGTACCGCTCTTTTCAGCTGGTCAAACAGATCATCTATTCGAGGTAACGGATGCTTGTTCAACTCCCGATAGTCTATACACAATCTCATGCTTCCATCCTTTTTCTTGACAAACAATACTGGTGCTCCCCACAGCGAAACGTTGGGTCTAATAATTCCTTTTTTAGCAAATCTTGCAGTTGAGTAGCCAATTCCTTCATCTCCACTGGTGCCATTCTGTAAGGGGCCTTAGATACTGGCTCCGCGCCTGGTACTAAGTCTATCGCAAATTCAATCTCTCTATCTGGAGGTAAACCTGGTAATTCTTCCGGAAAAACATCTGGAAACTCATTTACAACTGGAATATCTTCTAACTTAGAAACTTTCTTTTCTATATCTATCGCATACGCTAAATACGCCTCACAACCTTGCCTTAATAATCTATTGGCCTGAATCATCGTCAGGAACTTCTTTCCTTGCCTCTCTCCTATAAATATTATTTCTTTTTTTTCTAGGGTAATCAAAGTAACCCTCTTATTCTTACAGTCAATACTCGCATCATACTCAGTCAACCAATCCATCCCTAATATCACATCAAATTCACCTAACTTAAAAGGTAACAAGTCAACGTAAAAACGATTTCCCAAAATCTCTATCTCACAACGAGGATAATATGAATTGACCGCTATACGATCCTGATTAGCTATCTCTATATTCAACACTCCACCTAAGGGTTTCATTACGCAATTCAATCTACGAGCAAACATTTCAGAAATAAAAGACTTCGTCACTCCCGAATCTATTAACACTTTAGCACAAATAGAATTTACTAGAAGTGTACCTGCCACCACGTCGGAATCTCTCACTGCTTCTCCCATTGACATATTGTAGGTCCTGGCTAACGGCTGGACATTAACAATTGGGGGTGCTTCAATCGCCCGAATCATATTGTTCACGGTTGCTGGTGCTCTGCAGTCCTTAATCATGTGACCTGGTTTCTTACACTGATGACACACAATGCCTATCTTGTAATCCCGGGAATAATGTCCCTTCTGATTGCATTTAAAGCATGTGACATTCAATCGATGGCATATCCCTGGATGTCGCTTCCCGCATGTCTTGCATTCTGGTAGTGGGGGTCTAGAAAGTCCCTGCTGACTGCCGGCTGGTAGACGGTTATCTTGTCCTACACTCCCGGTATCTGGTTTCCTGAAACTTGTATTCCTTCCGGGCTGGAATCCCGGTTTCTTATTTGCCTGCCCTTGAAAACTTCCCTGTTGTTGTCCCTTATCGGGTATCCCTGCTTTCCTTTTCTTGTTCTCCCTCTCTTTCATGTAAGAATCACTCTTTGTCTCCGCAATCATTGCCTTTTGGACCACCGCTGCATAGGTGTCCAACTCCAATATAGCTAACTTACTATGAATCCAAGACCTCAGTCCCTGCTGGAACCTCTTGGCCTTCTTCTTCTCCGTATCCACATAGGTTGGAACAAACCTCGACAACTCCGTAAACCTTGTTTCATATTGGGGCACTGTCATACTTCCCTGCTTTAACTCCAAAAACTTTGATTCCATCTGATCTCTCATATAGTCCGGAAAATACCTTTCCAAAAACAACTCTGTAAATCTTGCCCACGTAATCAATCCCTCGGGTTCCATAGCCCTACTCGTTTCCCACCAATAACTGACCTCATTCTTCAGAAAATAGCTTACATACTCCGTCTTCTTATCCTCTGCCACTTCTATCAAGGCAAAAGCCTTTTCCATCTCCTTCAACCATGCCTTAGCCTCTACAGGGTCTGCTGATCCTTTAAATTCTGGAGGTTTTGCTGCTTGGAAAGATTTGAACGTAACCGTCAGTGCTGCTTGCTGGTGATGTTGTTGATGCTGCTGATGCTGATGTTGTTGCTGCTGTTCTAAGAGCTGTTGCTGAAATACTTGTTGCTGCTGTGCTAATGCGGCAGTCTGTTGAGTAAGAGTATTTAACAACTGGATTACCATCGGGTCCATGTGGCCCGTGGGAGGTGTATTCTGTTGACCTTCTTGGTCAGGGGTATCAGTCGAACGGGTTTGTCGTCTAGAAGCCATATCGCTGATGAATGAACAATAATTGGCTTAATCAAACAGTCCATATAAGAGAAGGAAGGATCACAATTGAAATCTCGAAGGTTTACAGATTTTCTCAACGGTGTATGAGTACACTCGTTGCAACAAGTAGAATAACAGTTATGATGCTGGAAATGAATGACAAGGGAATAAATACAGTTCTATTAAAAGAGGTTTATCATACATATATTTATAGATAGAGTTAGTACAAGCGTAGAATGCTTCAAAAGAAAATATATCATGGCTGAACCATAACTGCCGACCAGCAATACAACAAAAATGCAACAACAACCTGAGGCGTTCCTATAAGCCCGGTGCACTGCTGATACTACAATATGCATCTATATACTAACTATCTAGAAACCATACATCCATGTCACACCTGTCTATTCCTAAACCTGCTCACAGATCACCTGCTCCTGTCTGCCATAACGGGGGTCCTGAAATCTCTGCAATCTCACTCATCGCATAATCCAAAATCTGTCTCATCCCTGCTACTGTCTCTCCCTCTCGACTAGAAGCTAATCCGTGCAATCGAGTCTCAACCAAGGTCCTCGTAACCCTAAACCTCATCTGAATGTCCCTTATCTGATCTCTAAGTCTGTCCCTCTCTCGGATAGCGGCTGCCTCAATCGAACGAATCTTCCCCATCTCCATAACCTGTCCATAAAGGTACTCCCTCTCTCTATTCACCCTCTGATACACATGGTGTGGAACTGGTGGCTCTCCTAACTGATACAAAGGCCCACAAACTGATGCCTGAGACACTGGTGCTGGGGCTACTTGTCGGAGTGGAATAGGACAAGGTACCTGATCTCTCCTGACTACTGGATGCTGATGCCTAGGCTGGTATCGCATTGGCCGAGACGGTCCTGCTCTCTCAACGGGTGTAGGTATCTCTCCTATCGTATCCTCGGAAGGGTCTGAGTCTGAACTAGAACTAGGGGGCTGCAATTATAACCACATTTAATTACTACGCATAATATCCCTGGTTGACCTCCTAATATCCTTAAGTGAATTCCTAACTCTCTATGTTATCCTGGACCCTAAGTCCTAACTTGTTTCAATTGCCATAACATGTTGCTCTGATACCAACTGTGACGCCCTCCAAACCCGGGGTACAGATTTGAGGAGTCATCCGACCAACGGAACACTATTTAACACATGCATAATATATATAAAGACACAAATACCCCTTAACCAAGACCGCATCTAGATTATGGCAATGAACACAAGCTACTACAATCTTTTATTAATACAATACCAGTTTTATCAGAGTTATTACATCACAACTAAAGTAAAAATCTAGACATCTAATCTAGAAAAGCAAAACAACTACCCTGCCAATGACAATGACTCGAGGGGCTCTCCTGGCTGTTGGTAAACTATCGGTCACGCTATGCCGACTCATACTCTCGCTTCACTGGAATAGGGTTAGAAATAACAAGCAAGAGTGAGCCAAAATTGCTCAGCAAACATCATATGAATCATTTCTATCACAGTTGTAAGGATATGAATTTATGATATCAGAATCAACAATATTTAGCTAACACATGCTTTGTATCAATAACAATTGAAGAAAAAGAATTAGAATTTGGCTTATACATTTTATTCAAATCAAAGGTTGTGCTGCTGGCCAGCCACGCATCAACCCCGGGCTAGCTCACAGCATAGTCCTCTACTGGATCCTAGGCCAAATTGGGCCTTAAGTTATTCCGACCATAAATATGGCCCGACCAATTACTGGTCCATTTTAAAAACATGCCAAATCTATCATAGGGTATAAACAATAACATGCTCAATAAGATAAACTCAATGTATAATAATTGCAAAAGAGCTTCAACTGCTCAATATCAAATGAAGATCGAGAAAGAATCATGGAATAATTTCAATGGTACAGTGTACTCTTTCAATAAGGAAATCAAGATTGGTAATTGATAATCAATGATCGTAATCAACAGTCAAGATGGAAGTCAAATAATCAATGGTTGTCACTAATGATCAAAGGATGATAAACAATAACCAAATGGTGGTAAACAATAATCAAGTGAATTGGAAATAAGGGTTTCTGATGCAGATCAAATCAAAGAATCAAGAATCTCTAAGGAAATGGAATCAGTTGTCCAAATGCGGTTAAAAGATTGATAATTTGAATTGTTCTGGGGATAACGGTGTTCAAGTAATCAAGACAATAATAATTTTTATCACAAGTAAAGGCACAGATACTTGTCTGGTCTACGCTGCTGTCGGATCGACTCTTCTCACTCTACCTTTCCCTTTCCCTTGCTCCGGGAACTCGATTCTATAATTAAACAACTCATCACAATAAGTCTAACTATTCTCGTTCTACTCTCGACACTTATTCAATCAATAATCACATTTAAACAAGTAACTGGTTACGTATCGGACGTCCGGTATGATTTACGATATTTAAAACTCAGATATTTGCCCTAGTACGGGCATATACAGACTATAAAACACAACACACAATTAATATGAACCATATAACACTTATAAACATTTTTAAAACATCATACGAAACTTATTTTAATTTGAAATAAGTCACGATTAATTTTTAAATCAAAACTCGGATTTTTAAATCCAATATAAACATTTAAATGCAAATAAATCAATTAATAAAATTAATTGACACTTTTTAAATGCTCAAACTATTTTTAAATAAATAAATTGGCTTGAAAATAATTAAACTGAATTTTAAATTAATTAAATCTAATTAATTTTTAATTTTTAAGAATTAATTGATTAAAAGAAGTAACCAATTAATTAATAAATTAATTATTAATTAAAAAAAATTAAAATAATTAAGTTTAATCAATTTTCGGATTTAAAATAATAAATATAATTTTCTAGAATTTTTCTGATATTAAAAAATATTTTTAAAATAAAAATAAGAATTTTTAAAGTTTTTAAACTATTTTCGAATTAATTTTAAAAAATAAAATTCAAAAACAGTTTTCAGAAATCGAATTAGGGTTTTGAAGATTGAAACCGGGTCAAAATAACGGGTAAACGGGTCGGGAAGAACGAATTCGGGTCACCAAGAACAACCCACCGGATTCTGGGTTTTCCAGAATCCGACCGGTGTCCGGCGGCCGGAATTCTTCGATTCCGTCCAAACATAAACAAACTCAGAGGGCTTTTGTTCGCCTTCTCAATACAAACACAACCAACACACCATATCGACTGTCCCATGCCGGAATCGTGCCCAGAATTCGTTCAAAGAACTCGTCGGCGACGACTTCGGCCGGAAACCCGATCTACTTAATTTCTACATGAAACTCAAAGATTAATATACCAAAACGAAGCTTATAACTCATACAATCAAAGCCCCATATCAAAACTTATGTCAGATCAACAACAAGAACGAACGAAGTAAAAGAAAAATTCGGGTCAAAACCCGAAAATCAAACCCATCAAAATTGAACATAAACATGAAATTAAAGCATGGATTCTTTCTAATTAGAACCCTAGGAACATGTTAGAAGCAACCAATTGAACGGAGAATCAACAGAATGAAAATCCTCAAATTAATCAAGAACCCTAATTTAATTCGAATATTGAAAAATTCATAATAAATCGAAATATTGCCAGATGATCATGAGGTTGGAAGATTCTGAAACTAGAGATCAAGAGCTTTGATTTGAGTACTTGAACTTTGATTTCTGAAATCAATAACACCTTGAACGAATGGATTGATTATTCAAGAACACGAAGAACACATTTCGGGAATATTTTACTTTTTGATTATTCGCAATGCGGATTATGAAGGTTATAAGGTACGATTCGTCTTTATATGTTTTTGGAAAAATAATACCCCAATGAACACTTTTGGATCGTTATAGATCCACTGGATCGTTTAAAACCCCTAATTAGGTTAAAAATACGTTTTAAGAGAAGATAATTATCTACAAGGATTGATAATTATCCAAATCAATACATATCATTATATAACTAATGCTCAAGAATACTGGGGCTATAACAAAGGTAATATTGATATAAAACGATATATCCGTCCCCTTAAGCAATTAGGGTTCGGAACAATTTTTCCCTTTTTGAACAAAACGAATTATTCTTGCAGAATCAAATAGGTAGGAATGAAATGATACGAATATCTCTCCCGATAATGATTCGAATACGAAAGACGAAGAGATAATAATTAATGTACGAAATTCCAATGGGGCCCTTGAATTATCAAAACGGGGCTCAGATTTGAAGAAAATTCCAAATTACGAAATATTTTAAAGGGGCTTCCGACTCACCAATTAGCACATAATCACACAATAATTATCATTTAATAATATTCCAATACTCCACAATAAATATTTTTATATTAAATATATCATTTAATCAAATAATAAATTCACGTATATTACAGGGGGCAACAATCATGCCAGAAATTTTTCCAAGTTACCCAAAGCTCCATATCTTTGGACTTGAGAAAGAACCATGGCTCACTTTCAACCCCGGATTGCCATCCTTGATAACAATCCGGGTTGAGGGGCAATTATTAAGCCATAATGTTTTTTATGTTACCCAAAGCCCCACAGCTTTGAAAGAACCATGGCTCATTTTCAACCCCGGATTACCCATCCTTGATAAAAATCAGGGTTGGGGGGGCAACAATCAAACCATAAATTTTTCCAAGTTACCCAAAGCTCCACAACTTTGGACTTGAGAAAGAACCATGGCTCACTTTCAACCCCGGATTACCATCCTTGATAACAATCAGGGTTGGGGGCAACAATGAAGCCAAAAAAATTTCCAAGTTACCCAAAGCTCCATAACTTTGGACTTGAGAAAGAACCATGGCTCACTTTCAACCCCGGATTGCCATCCTTGATAACAATCCGGGTTGGGGGGCAACAAACAAGCCAAAAAAATTTCTAATTTACCCAAAGCTTCACAGCTTTGGACTTGAGAAAGAACCATGGCTCACTTTCAACCCCGGATTGTCATCCTTGATAAAAATCCGGGTTGGGGGGCAACTATCAAGACATAAATTTTTCTAAGTTACCCAAAGCTACACAGCTTTGGACTTGAGAAAGAACCATGACTCATGATCAACCCCGAATTGCCATCAAGCCGTTCAAGAGCTTCTACTACCCCATCCAGAAAATCTGAATAAGGGAGTGGTGGGCAAATGATAGGCTAAATATAGCCCGAACTCATCTTGGGTCCTGATTCACTCCTGAACCCGAATTCATATTTGAGTCATGGCTCACCAACAAGTCCGAACTCATATTTGAGTCATGGCTCACCTACAAGTCCGAACTCATATTTGAGTCATGGTTCACCTACAATTCCGAACTTATATTTGAGTCATGGCTCATCTCCAATTCCGTAATCATATTTGAGTCATGGCTCACCTCCTATTCCGAACTCATATTTGAGTCATGACTCACCTACAAGTCTGAACTCATATTTGAGTCATGGCTCACCTACAAGTCCGAACTTATATTTGAGTCATGGCTCATCTCCAATTCCGAACTCATATTTGAGTCATGGCTCATCTCCAAGTCTGAGCTCATATTTGAGTCATGGCTCACCTCCAAGCCCGAATTCATAGTTGAGTTATGGCTCAAGCTCAAAGTCTAACCCACTCCCGATGACAAAGAAAATAGCTTGCGTGAGAAAAACTAAACCTTGTTACGTGACGTGCTTAGGTCATCACTGATGGTCACACCTGATGACGACACGTAAGGATACCTAATGATTGACACAATTATGTCCTATCTAAACCACACGCCAGCAGGAGCCTAGCACACGACACCACAATTCTCACCTGGACATGTGTGACCCATCAACATCACCCAGGTGTCCTACCTACCTAGAATCCAACACTCATGATTGCAGGTACACCCCCTGAACCCTAATTCTGGGCCTATAAATAACCCAAGAAGGAAAGGTTTGGGGTTACTCTCACATTCTCTATACACACTATACACACACCCTTCCCATATTTAGATATCTTTATAGTCTTATCTTTTCTTCCAAAACTCACACTTATTCTCACGCCGGAGGAGCCGTCAGGGTCCAAACCCCCCTCCGGTGTTGTTTTGCAGACACCCACCAGCAGCTACACCGCTTCCAGGCGTGGGAACGGCTAGAAAGGAATGGATCGGATTTTGGAGATATCAGTCACATTGAACATTGAAGATGCTATCGACCTGTCTTTATGGAGTTATTCATTTTGATACACACCTGACACACCTCTACTCTACTACTGGAGTCTAGAGTACTGGTATTTGATTGGATGCCAACCGCCAAGTGTTAATAATGTAGAAAGAAGCTTAAATATCTTGTGATCTTTATACGTATATGTGTATGTAGCCCAGTGTTAATTATTCAATATCTTAGGTTGTTTATATACGTGTATACACGTGTAATTTGTGGATACAGCGTTCAACTATGTAAAGTTTCATTCATACATCAGATATTTTGTTACAATTAGTAACTTATAGGCCCGGCGAAGAAGACTAGTTTTGATGTTGTCTGTGACATGTCTGCAAGTTTCTGAGCAGACAACACTGAAACAAATATCTGAAGCTTCGGGAAAAATCGTTGGAGTGGCCCTATCGCAATAATCAAATCTTTAGTTACTATACACAAGGCCTTCTAAATAGAAAAATTTACGCAAGGGAAGAAAAATGTTGACACGTGAACCAAAATATGGAAGCCCGCGCCTGTTTATACAACAGTAGCAAATCAAACAGCTAGGATCTTAACTTGTTTGATCGTATGTAAACCACACACTCTTCGGTCCCCGCTTTCTAAAATTATTCATCCACTTATATAGAAAATAAATACTCTCTAGCCTTATTTAGAAAATATCAAATATGGATCCTGTTTTCTCTGTCTCGGAGCAACCTCTCTCTCAGTATCGATTTACTGGCTTAACTCAAAATACCCAATCCTTGAAGATTGACGCCCCAGCTCATGTTTCTTATCAAGTTTTGTTAGCTTCAGGTAATCCGAAGAAATGCTCCGGAAGGAAGAAATTTCAGGAGACACGCCACCCTATTTACAGAGGAATAAGGCGTAGAAATTCAGGCAAGTGGGTTTGCGAGGTTAGAGAACCTGTCAAGAACTCTCGAATTTGGCTTGGAACTTATCCCACTGCTGAAATGGCAGCTCGGGCTAATGACGTTGCAGCAATTGCACTTAGAGGTCGAAATGCATGCCTTAACTTTGCTGACTCTGTGTGGAGGTTGCCTATTCCAGCTTCATCTGATGCCAAAGATATTCAAATAGCTGCAACAAAGGCAGCAGAGGCATTCAGGCCACCGGGTTCAGTGAAGGCATTAGTATTGATAGCTGAAGCTAAGGCAGCAGAGTCGTTCAGGCCACCTGACCCGGTGAAGGCATTAGTACTGCAACAAAATTTGGTGATATACATGGATGAAGAGGCACTTTTTGGAATGCCTGGACTCGTCAACAGTATGGCACAGGGGATGATGATTCCACCCCCTCAGCGTGTGCAAAGTGATGGGGATGATGAAATGGAAGCTGCTTCGGACCTGTCGCTATGGAGTTATTCATTTTGACATACACCACTAGCTAGCCACTACTATTAGCACTGGATTGGCTGTGCCCCGAGTGTTAATTACGCAGAAGATTAAATTTCTTGGTCATCTGTATAGACCCTTGTAAAAATCTAAAAGGTTTTCCATTAGTACGGGATAGGTCGGGGAAATCTAGTTTTGTTAAATAATAGTATATGTTTGAAAGTTTGTTTCCAACAACATTAACTTGAAGAAAAACTTTGAAACCAATAATTGGATGGCACGCATCTATCTATAATATAGGAGCAGCTCCATTCGGGTTCCTCGTATTGAACCCCTAAAATATAGTATAATAATTGTTACCTAAAATATAAGCCACCAAAAATTTATTTTACTTCAATGATATCTCCTATATTGGTCCCCTATATTTTCAAAAGTAATATTCAATTAGTATTTTGAAATTTGAAATATCAACAGCTATATTTAAACAATATAATTCAACGGCTTCAGTACTTTAAGAACAAACAGACGTGAGCTTCAGTACTTTAAGATAACATTTAACAACTGTCATGAATAAAGTGATTGAAGATGACATTTCTCCGTAATGGCATATTCCCATAGAAATGTTGATGGCATATCCTATGTTTCCTGATTGATTTCAATGATCCATATCGCTTGAAATAGGTCTGAAGAAAACATTTAGAATATCTCTACCACAATAAGCAACTAATATGTGAGAAGACAAATATATTACAATAAAACTGGATAGACAATTACCACACCGAACATATATGGTATTTTTGAGAAAATAATACTAATTAAACAGTGCATATAACCTAGAAAGTCATCAAAAGGTTGGCTACTGAGGGCATAAATAGTTTACTTTCAAAGATGCCTAAGCAGCTCCATGAGCTTTAGCATTTTCTATTCAACAATGCTTTAGCTTTTGCAGAGATATCCCCGGAAGAGCTAACACTATCCTGATTCCTGCATAATCATCTTTCAGAAAGGACTTTTAGGAAATGAAAATTAAACATACTGTAAACTTGGGGCAAAAGAGGCTTAATCGACCTCGTCAAATAGCTAAAAATCCTTCTATAATAAATTTATAGTTTGCATAGACTACATGTCTTAAAGAAAAGTAATCAGAAATATATTCAAAAGTTACATGAATCTCTGCCTTCTAAATCATATACACTGTGTCATTAGAAGTGACAAACCAGATGAATTGAGCTTAATTTGTTGGTACTGTTTTGTGTTGATGTACATAAGGGCATAAGGTTTAAGCTCATAGATGCAAATAACTCCCTCGTAGGCCACAAAAAAACATCATAATGAATATATATATATAGTAAAAAACAGAGGGCACAAACCTAATTTGCAAAGATGATCCGTCAAAGCACTTGTACAAAATATTTATAACAAAAAAACACAATCAAAGGTACATAAGATGCAATCGTAAAAAATTATACATCAAGAAAAAAACACACTTACTAATTAATCCAATTATAGAATACAGTACCTAATGTCATCAAACCCTAATAATTACTAAATACCAAAGAAAGCTCAATATAAACTCATTAGATTACATAACTGGTCACTGGAACGAACTTATAATTGTCAAACACAAGCAGAGATATTACTAATGCGGACTTCAATAATGCTTAGAGGAATCATCCACCCTTTGTTATTTTAAATACTAAGAATAAAATGAATCAGTGATCGACTAATGACCGTAAAATTGAGCCTGAACTAGCTGATCTAAACAACATGTACATGCTAGCTGATCTCGTCCCCATGTAAATCATCTGTTCTCCTTCGGGAAAAAGTTAATATAGAAAATCCAGTATTAATCACTGGAGCATACAAAGTAGCAAATTTCCAAGACTGAAGTGGAGTCCTAATTGAAAGAGCTGGCTGTGAATCTCCTAGACGAACATGTTTACATGCAAGTAGCTTGTGTTTGTCTTGCAAGTGGACTTGGAGGGAAACCATGTTTACGTGCAAAATTCATCACAGAGACAAAGCAAGAAACGAACTTGGAATCTGTACGTTGCATTTCGAAAACTACTCAGAGCTCATTCATATTTCCATATCCTAAAATGTAACATAGGTTTCAGAAAAGGGCAAGCCATATTCGTTCTTCCCACACTAATTTGTAGAAAATTTTGTATACATGTACAAATATATAACATACATCCATATATGGATTTCATATCTTTGGGAATTATAACATTGTGACTTGCTAAATATACAATAAGATCGTCCTCACATCCCATAATAAAAAAAGTACTATAAATATATATATGATACTGGCTACCTGCTATCGATGATCTTTTATTAAACTAACTGTAAGATATAACAGAAACAACAATAAGCAAGTGGGAGGAAACAGTTGACATTTAGAATTATGGGAAAAAATTAAGATTTAATCAATCATATAGCACCATCAGCTGCAGTGCTTATTCAATTCTGTTTCTGTTTATTTGTCCCCTACAAGGATAATTCTTGACAAGGGTCCCTGCTACACAACCATCGAATAAGTATCAAATGTAGTAGATAGAGAGGATGTTTGATTAAATAGATTAATTATATTAAATTCACTAAGAATTAAATATAGACTTTTTTGTGCATTTCAATGTTGATAGTTACATATTGAGAGCCTAGCTTTAGACATTTTCTTGTTATTTATCTTCTTGCTATTTGCAGTGGCTTTGATGCTGTTATTTTCTTGTTCCAATGAAGGATGCCGGAGATAATCATGATGACAGGTGATTACTGCATCAAAGTCTTGTTGTTTTCCTATTAGTATGTTTTAGTTGTGTCGAGGAAATTCTGCATTTACTTATAGAGGCTGAGTTTTTTTTTTCAAGTGGACTTTAAAGGGAAAATGATTTTTTCCCTTATTACACGGCCATCAAATGATTTTTTTAGGCTGAGTTTTTGTTGTAGCGGACTTTGGAGGGAAAATGCACCTACATGATTACTACTCCCTCTGTCCCAGCCAATTATATACATTGGGGCTGGGCACGAAGACCAAGAAAAGATATAAAAAATGAGTAAAATTAGATGAAAAGTGGGTAAAGTGGTGGGACCTATCAATATTTAATAATAGATTTGAGATAGTGGAGAAAAATAGTGGGTGTAATAGTGTTTTATATTATTATAGAATAGAGATAGTGGAGAAAGTAGTGGGTGTAATAGTGTTTTATATTATTAAAAGTTACTATTTTTGGAATGTATAGAAATGAGAGGGACATCCCAAAATGGAAAGTGTATAGAAATGAATGGGACGGAGGGAGTACTTTTTAAGGCTATTTCAAATGCTAAAATGAATATAATAATAAACATAAGTGTCTTAATATCTGCAACTTTAAATTTTAAGCAGGGTAAATGCATAATATAGGTAAAGAATTTAATCAAAACTAACCTTCAAATGGCCTTTCCTGGATTTGATTAACACCATCAAGTTCACTGTAAATCATGATCGAGTCCACATTACCTGCCAGGAAAATAAAAGTGTGCTTGATAAGACTAAAACCCGACAGTTACAATAAGGAGGAAAATTTTAAGTAAAGTAATAATAAAGATCAAAGATATGACCTCCAATTTTGATTGTTCTGGACATCCATTCAAATTGCAACTAACTTCTGTTTGCGCATAGTTTGTACCTTTCCACTGCAAAACAGTTTGATTGTTTCTGTTAAAACTGATTTTAGATGCTTGGTCCTGTAAACTCTAATTTGAAGAAGCGAATTTCTAAGGATGCTGATTGTGTTTTGGCACCGGAATCGAACAGTTACAGGAGAAGAGCAGAAGTGTTGGATGTGTACATCTAAACCTAAAGGTTCGCTTGTTCAAATGAGTAACAAAAGATGTATTTTTTATTACTAAATAATTTATAGGGAGTGAGTATAAAGTATTGTCAGAGCTGACACACGCATATATATAAATATATATGTATAAAAGTTACATATTACAACATTCAAAGATATCTAATGTAATACACCCCTTCACAGTGTTATCGGTGGTGTGGATTTTGTGTCAATCCTGCTTGATATGTTTCCAAAGATTTTTCATAATTTTCTTGTTTGCTAAGCAGTCATAATTTTTCATGAGAAACTGCACAGCACCTTTTCTATCATATCCTTCAGGAAATGTGGGATCAGGCGCAACACACTTTTATGCAGACTTAACTCCCTCTGGTAATGCTCCTAATTTGGTGTAGCAAGCAATTATGTGCCTCAATAAAGATAATTTAGAATAAAAGGAAGTCTCTGCATGCAGAAGTTGCAGAAGTCACAACCTGCTGAAAACTATTTTATTATGAAAGTTAAAAAAATCTATGACCATGATGTATTTTGCTCATCCTCATTATGATCACCTCACAAGCTCTCTTTAAAGAGATCAGATAACCTATGTTTCTTATATGTTGGAGATGGTTCAGGTCTGCCATTAGGGGTTAGCTCAGTAGCACCGGTTTTATCGACTCTTGGGACTCCCGTAGTGAAGTTATGATGTACCGGAGTATTACCTCGAGATGGGGTAAATTCTGCATTGTAACAAAACAGACAGCATAAGGAGAATGGATGAAATGTACATTTCTACGGTTGGAAAGCACATTGTAAATTTTTCCTATCTTTTGTTTTTTGGTAAACAAATCTGCCTATCTTTCTGTCTCTTATTCAGATCCTGAATAGATTATAGATTTATAGTTTGTGATCAAAATGTCGGAAAAATGCACCTTTGCACTCAAATGTCAAAATTGACAAAATTGCTATAACCCCAAACATGTGCTTGCACACAGCGAACTTGTGAGAAAAGATACTATGAACATAATCAATTTATCTTACCACCATTGACACTCATAAAGTCGTCATCGCAGTCAGAATCCAACCAAACATTAGAATCAAAGAAGGTCTCGTCTTTAGTACCTGCATATAAATCAGTCAATACAGTCAGACTTTAACCGAACAATAGAATCAGAGAAGGTCTCGTCTTTACTACCTGCAAATAAATTAGATATACATAATAAACAAAAAGAAAATGTAAGCAAGAACTGAATAATATCTGAACTGCAAACAAAAGGAAAATGACCAACTATATTGACAAGCTCGAACAAAATTTGGCTCCAGCAGGCAACAGCTACAAAGATTTGCATACATATAGATTAGGTACATCAACATATTATAAAAAACAGAACAGATAAATCTCAATTTACTCTTCCATCCTCCCTTCTAATGCATATAAACTGCTGACTGCTGCGAGTACGTTGGCTGTTGTAAATGTGGTAATTATTGAATTGTAAGGCATTTTAATATGCAGGAACAACACAGACTTGTCGAGGGTATACTTGAAGCTCCAGATATGAGAGTGGAGATTAATAATAGATACGACCACATTGGAAAGTACAGCGCAAAGATTACATAAGAATATAGAGTGCATTCAGAAGTAAAAGAAAATTATATGCACACACAACAGACTTCTACATTACTGATCAATACAGAAGCATAACATAAAAAAGATACACCATAGTTTTGCAAGGTCTTAAATATGCAGTGCTCAAAATGTAAGTCCTGCTCCCATTTATGCAATACTATTCACAAAATTAGTAACTTGAGACGATTACACCCTTATAACTTGAGGTAAGTTGACATAATGAAGGACGGCCAGAAATAGAATGCCTATAAATTGTGATACTTCTTGAAATAGAAATTTGTCAAGTAAAATGGTGATCCTGCAGTTTATACTGTGTGGCACGCGATGATAATAGAAAATGTGAAAACAACACAAGTATAACAAAGTAACTTCTACTGCGCTGTTGCTCGTTTCCATGTCAGAATTTTGTCATTCCTCGCCTATATTTTAGGCACAACCATAGTTGCTGACATTTTAGTTCCGGGAGAGGCAGTGGCATTTTGCAACAGAAAATCCTCTCTTAATTGTAACCTTGTAGAAAAGGCTGAAATACAAAACAAAGCACAAGGTGTTGGTAAACCAACCAAGGTGCAGACTAAAAAAAGAAAGGTATACACTGTACACACGTTACACAAGCACATATAAGAAAGGCACAAAAAATCAAGAAATGGACTCGGAGACCAACGCGGTGGAGCATTTATACCAAAACAACTCTTATACCAGCAAATGAATGGATTTTATGCATAGGATTCCATAAAAACCAAAGAGAACTATAAAGATCCGATTCACTCAGACATATTATCAAACAAGTGGTGCCACTCCATAATTTATGCATCTTTTTTGGCAGAGTGGGGAATGTGGATGCTATTGGATCCGACAATTGATGAGGCCAGAAGTGGGAATGTGGTTGCAGCTTGCATCAATGATACGAGGTACTGTAGTAAGGATTTAACGGTGTTATAATTATATATAAAAATAAATAAATTTCATCAATTTTTCTCAAATAAATAATAAAAACCCTCTTGTATAAATTTTGATATCCCATGATCCATGTATAATCAGATACCAAATGGAATTAACAGTTTTTCAAATCCATTATAATCCGATACCAAATGGAATTAACAGTTTTCAAATCCATTTCGAATATTACATATTTTAAAATCCTTATCTGAATCGGATAAAAAATACACACCAGCCTATATATATACACAAAGGCCACCTGAACATACATACATACAAGACAAACAAAACAGGGTCTGTGAACATGGCGGAGACAAACGGAGAATCAGAGATCGGCAAAGGCAGTTATTTCATCGAACGTAATAATAATAATAATATTTATCAATTTATTCCTCGTGGCGGGCCCCTTTATGTCGCAAATCTTGTCAGCTCTCTCACTAAACCTCCTTTGTTTCAATCTCACCTTCTTTCTGAACTCCAGGATCTTCGTGAAGAGTTAGGTCAAGAATTTAGCGATATTAGTGAAGATGATGATTTATCGGTTGATGAGCTTAAAATTGTTACCGAAGAAGAGTTGGTTGATAAGGCGTTTGATATCGCATTCAACGATGATCAAGTGCGTCAACAAGAAGAAGAGTTGGTTGATAAGGTCGCATTCAACAATGATCAAGTGCCTAAACTATTTCCCGAAGAAGAGTTGGTTGATAAAGCATTTGATAACGAAATAACTGGTAGTGGAAAATTATCAGAGCTGCGAAACAATGCTGTGACAGAAAGCTCGAAAGGAGGAATTAGTGGTAGATTGTATGACTTTGTGAAAAAGAAAAAGGGAAAGAAGCAAAAGTACTGTCGAAACAATGATAAAAAGAGAAAGAGGGACGACGGTGATAAAAGGAGGAAGAGAAAGAAGCGAAAAGAAGAAAGTGTTGGGGAAAGCTATCTCGCTGATGTGAAACAACTTGTAAGAATCAAAGAGAAACAAATTGAAGACAAGGCAGCAGCAAGGCTGCATTCCTTCGATGGCAGCTCCAGGATCAATGATAATGCAATGATATTGTCAGAGAGAACTGGCAGGAGTAATATTTCTCTTACAAGTGATAATTCTGCAGCAAAGGCGAGGATATTAAGTAGTCATGAACGGCAAGTACTTGAGCCTGGGAAAGAAGTTGTTCTCTGTGTTGAGGTTTACCATAACCAAAGGACTTGGCAAAAGACTCAAGAGTTCTTGGTTTTGGGACGACAGTCATTGAGCGAGTTGAGGGACAAGATATATTGCTTGACGGATAAGCTCATGGAAACAGCAGGGCAGCGTGACACTTCTGGATATTTCCTTGTTGAGGATGTCTTTTACAACGATTTGAGAGACGCCTCTGCAATAGACTACAGCAAACCTATTTTAGACTGGCTTGAAGACTCAAAGAAGGAAGCACATGAAAAGTGGGAATACATTCTTTCCGGAAAACTACAGCCAAAGCAAAAGGCACTTATGGATAATAAAAACAAAGAAAATTTGCCTCAGTTTAAAGCCTGCGAGATGCATGAGAAGCAGTTTTGTGACTTAAATTTTCGACTTGGTGCTGAATATCTATATTGTCATCAGGGCGACTGTCAGCACACTATTGTTATCAGAGATATGAGACTAATTCATCCTGAAGACATACAAGATCGATGTGCTTATCCAGTTGTTACCTTCCAGTTCAAACCAAGGATCCGAAAGTGTTCTGTATGCCAGATATTTAGAGCCAAATTGGTGACAGTGGACGACAAATGGGCCGGGGAGAATCCTTGCTATTTTTGCGATATTTGCTATTATATGCTTCACTACGCCAACGAGTCTTTGTTGTATCCTGACTTCTCTGTATATGATTATCAACATGATCAGATTTGAACCGAAAAACAATTCTGCAAGTAGCTGTTACTTGTGAAGAACATAGAAAAACAAGTTTTTCATACTTTTAAATCCATGTAATGAAAGCAATGTACATAAGAAATAGAAGATTTTTTCAGTTGTGATTTACTACTGAGAGTTTCCATGAGCCATGATGAATTGTAGTAAAAAACTTAAAACTTAGGTATACATAAGTGATTCTTGTGCCTGTGAAAAATATATAAAGAAAATATGACTCTAGCTAAATCATTGCTGGTTAGTGAGTCCTAACAAAAGAACCCATAAAATTTGTGTTAAATATACAAATTTAAAGCAGAATGAAACCATATAATTAGCTAAACAAGTTACAATTTCGATTCAGCAATAGCCTCGGGTCTAAATCAAATCTCAGACTTTAAACTTCCTCGCCTCAGCTGGTGTGGTGTTAGCCTCCAAGTCCTAGCTCCTGACCCTCACCCCAAATATCCAAAATTTCAGATACCTTGTCCAAGATCAAGATATTGGCCATTTGGGTAAGGCGAGCATATTTGTCTCTATCAGTTCTTTGGGTCGTGCCATCGAAATGTCTAATTAAGGCTCTAGCATCTTTGTCGAGTTAATTAACTCCCAGCTGACTGAATCGTTTCAGCATCATGATAACTTCAAACCATTTCACAAAAAAAGTCGACGTCATGAGTTTGTCTCGAGCACATGCTCGTCAACTATGATAGTCATTAGGACACTCTCCACCATGTAGAACTTCTCAAGAATAACATATATACATAATAATATGTGATATATTGATCAACTTTGCAAAATTTTCCACTTCTAAATTTGCTTTGGTAGCTCGAGAACTAAGCTGGGGATCAACAGAGCTTAAACGGTAAAACCTGTAATTTTCAAAACCATGTACTCATGTAATGTGCACCCAGTTGAGTATTTGAGATGATTTCTTTTAGAAGTATTTCAATCTCCCTAGGGTCCGGATCCTAGGAAGCTATAACAGAGAGCAAAATCACCTTTATATGAAACAATTTGTTATGTTAATCTAGCCAACTTTTATGGTCCGACTGCAGTAACAGGAATCTACTTTACTGGTGTTTGATTTATATGGTGCTGTTATCGTTCCATGAGTTGAACCAACTGCTTAGACTCATCTCTAGATTTGAATGAAATAACTTGTCTGAGATAAGTGACATAGAATTGCAATCCTTCCCTGTTGTAAATCTATAGGCATGCAAATGCAAGAACAGTTTGATTAATCAGAGAATGGCATGACGGTTGCCTTGATCAATGGCAGATAATTCTCTTCTTTTATTGGATCGTGAAGACATAGTCGGCAGCTGTCAATTCTGCCTCGGTAAGATCATCAACATCTTTTGGCTTGCCATTATTATCCAAAAAAGTGAATGGACCGTCCTTAACGACTCTCCACTCAAATGGATTTCTGCTCAAGAACACCTTCATCTTTAGTCTCCATAAATCATAATTTTCTACCCATTGAGAAGTGGTGGCGTGTTTAATGATTCTCTCTTTACATAAAAGTGTGCCCTAGGATCTGTACTTTCCTGTTACAGAAATGTTAGTACACCAAAGCTCTGATACCAAATGAGAATCAACACCTAGAGGGGAGGGGTGAATAGGTGTTATGACTAACAATGACCGATTTTAATTATTACCAAGTTATGTGACTGAAAAGGCAAAAATCAGTCTGTTTTGCTGTCTGGCAGCTTACTGGATTCACAGATAATGTAAATTGGCAGCTAGCTACGTTGTGTAGTGCAGTATAGAAAATGTGCAGAAAGTAAAGAACACACAACAATTTAAGTAAAGAACACACAACAATTTTAGCCAGGTTCGACCCCTATCTCCTATAGGTCTACGTCCTGGTCCTCTACCAATACGCAAAGGAATTTATTATTGATCAAAGTGAATTACAACTACACAATACAATAATATATCTCCCTGATCTCCCAGTTACTGTTTGCAGCTTGTTGAAACACCTTGTTCCTTGAACGCAACTCTTAAGTACTATACCAAACCAAGTATAAACTCCTCTAGCTATCAAGTTCCTTGAACCCTTGTTTCCCAAACTCACAAAACCAGCAACTACCAACTTACAAGTTGAACAATACAAAGATAATGAATTACAACCGAAACTATGAACTCTAATCAAGAATATATCATATAATATATAAGAGCTCAAGTATGTATAAGATTTTGTAAATCAGCCTTTGATAGTACTTGTGTTTCTTTAAAACGTTGTCCAACAACCTTTATGAAAACCACACAAGTATATTTATATAATGAACGAATTAATACTTGAATTAATCCAACAAAAACAACGTTCTTGACCATAAATGTCTCACGTTTTGTTTGCTTGAATAATTCAAAGATTAACGTTCAGAAAGCAACTTTTAGAAAAGATAGATGAACGTTTGAGAATAAGAACGTTTAAGAAAAGACACGTTCAACTAATAACCAGCCCATAAAATAGAGTTTGTTTTAAGAAAAGAAACGTTAAAACAACAAACTCCTATTTAATAGGAATTATATATATATATAGGCTTAATGACCTTTTAGCCCTTAAAGTTTGACGGTTTATACCCATCGGCCCTAAAACTTTGAACCCGTACCTTTTAGCCCCTGAGGTATCCAGTAACGGTCAATTAGCCCTTTTAACGGTATAGACGACAAAAAAGTCAATATCGGTATATATCGGAAGGGTAAAACAGACATTTGACATTTAGTAAAGGTAACGGTATAAGGGTTAATTGGACCTTTACGGAAACTTCAGGGGCTATAAGGAATACTTTTGCTAAACTTCAGGGGCTAAAAGAAATACTTTTCATAATTAGTGAGTGTTCATTTGTTTTCTTTTCATAATTGTGGCCAGCGAAAACCATGTCTTCATTGATGGCCATGGCTGGTGCAAGTAGAGTGGCGTAAATAATGTTTAGTGGAGTTTAGGTTTATCTCAACATCTGGTAGGTACTTTATCTCCTGATATAGGAAACATGAGTTTTCTGAGTTAAATCATTCTTTACGACAACTATCTTCAAGGCGTAATTCCTCAAGAAGTAGACCGTCTTTTCAGGCTAAAAGTTCTAAGCTTGGGACGAAATTCTTTGGAAGGAAACATACGGATACCTTAGGACAAATTAATAGCTTAGTCATTGTTGATATCTCTTTAAATAAACTCTCAGGTTTGATCCCTACTTCGGTTTTCAATCTTTCATTATTGATTGCCCTTAATTTGTCCAGTAATCAACTTCGAGGAAGCCTTCCATTATATAAGTGATAGAGTCCTAACAATTCAGTTCCTAGAATATTTGCTATAAAATAGGACTGAAACTCTATCTGCTGGGAGTGTTGCCAGCTTGCTGCCTGCATACAAAATTTCTCTGCCAGCTTGCTGCCTGCAAACCTGCAAAGAAAAATTAGTCTGTCAGCTAGCTGCTACATGTTTTGTTATAAAATACAAAGTCTTTATCTTCTGCAAAACAATGTTAGTACAACACACTAAACCCAGCTTACTGCTATAGTGTTATCATCAAAACACCTAGGTTTCACTTAGAGCTTCATTTACATAACTAGTGATCACGTGACTTACGAAAGTAACATATAGGACAAGAAATACTGACTGACGATTCTAGTTCACTCTTTTCAGCATTAAGAAAGTCCCTGATGGGAAAATAGGCTGCCTGCTTGCAGAGTTCAAGAAGATCTGACCCACTATGCCCATCACATAAAGCAGCTATGTGGTCAATGTCAATTAGACTCTCCACCTTCTCCCCTTTCAAGATAACCTTTAATATATCAACTCTCCCTCTGTGATCAGGAAGTCCAACTTCATAAGTCTGAGGCAAACGTCTAAGTATTTCTTGATCAAGCTCTGATGGACGATTAGTGCCCGCAAGAACCATAACCCTTGCATTTTCTACATAAAAATATCATAAATGAGTAAAATTTTAACTAAAAGATGTAACAATTGCACCAATTATACTGGCACTGATCCATGGTCGCTAAACACAGTTATGACATGGAAAGAGAAACTGTGAGATCAACTTTAAATCAGGGTACTTCAAATGAAATTTATAGAGAACGTACGATCAGTGGTGAAACCATCCCATAGCACCATGAACTCGGTCTTCATTCTCACTGATACTTCATGGTCTCTGGAACTTCGCTTACTCAAAAAGCTGTCGACCTCGTCAATGAATATAATAGCAGGCTGGAGTTTATGAGCCAAGCTAAATACAGCAGCCACTGAAACTTATTTACAAATATTGATTTAACAAACTAAATTGCATAATCCTCCCTTGCCAGCCAAGCTGCTGCTGAACAACTTAGTAAAAAATGTTTTGGGACTAAAATACAGGAAAGGATAAATGTAATTTACAGCACAAGAAGCCCTTACGAACGCAAACGTAAATTCTCTAAAATGAATCGTAATTGCATTTTCCGGCAGTCATCAAAGGTTGGAACCTTGCAATGTCGGTCTCAACAGCATGGAAAAGGTACTGCACCCATGGATCGTTAATATCATTGTCTGCATACTCAGCCCAGATTACTCATTGATTGTTCACAGATGCAACTAGTTTCTCCACTTCATTATCCAGAGCTGTGTTGAAATTGTCGGTAAGGCTCTCTATCATTTTGCTGCAAGGCTTCTTTATATGCGCTGCCCAACAAACTCACAGTTTTACCAAGGACTTCAGTAACAGAGTCAATGTTTGGAACTGAATGTTGTCATAACACATCAACGTATAACACATCTTCCACCATCAACGTCATGAGGCTGTCAAGCACACGCTCATCAACTTTGATAGTCATTATGACGCTCTCCGCCATCTAGAACTTCTCAAGAATAACAGTCAGAGATATTTTGATCAATTTTACTAAATATCCACTTCTGAAATAAGCTCTGGTAGCTCGAGAACTAAGCTCGGGATCAACAGAGCTCAAACCTGTTATTTTTAAACCACGTACTCAATGTCACTTGATTTATATGGTGCTCTTATAGTTCCATGAGTTGAACCAATTGCTTAAACTCATCTAGAAGTCAATGAAATAACTTCTCTGAAATAAGTAACATAGATTTGCAATCCTTCCTGCTATAAATCTGAAGGCAAGAACAGTATGATTAATCAGAGGATGGAATGACGGTCACATTGCTCCATGGTGAATAATTTTTCTTGTGAATTATAGTTGTAGCTGATCAGAACCACCAGGATCCTTATAGTTGATGTCAGTTTGAAGGAAAGTCTGAAGTCAAAATCGAAAACCACACTCAACAATGGCATCGATACAGGGTAATGTATAATTAACACAAGATCGAGCAAGATTGATCACACGTACAATGTCACTAACTTCGTTAGCTAAACACAAGTAGAATCACACTGGATAGCACATGATTAGAATCGGACTTGACAAAATTCATAACATCGGAAGACTTGTGAATATGAGAGAGGCGATTATCAAGATCAGAAAGCTGAGTGACAATATCGTCAAATTCAAGATCAAGGTCACTTTGATAAGCAGTACATTAGTGTAGAAGACGTGTAATTGCTCCTATGTGTTTAGTTTCCTTACCTCTTCTACAGTCTGACAGTCCGTCTGCACACACATAATCCGACTGAAATTTGGATGTATCTATTTCCAAATGCGAGCCCGACAGCTATGGACCTGATAACATATCTAATAAGATCAAGGCACTGTGACCTTAAGAGTTAAGACCATTCATTGATGCGGATAGGATACCGAAAATGCTCAATTTTTTGGCATATATACGAGAGACTCATATCGCATTTGTACAAGCTCTGTTCAAAAAGTTCCCCGACATTCCTTGTTCAAAAATGTGTGTTAGAAAATGTTGATGGTTGCTAATATTACATGTCCGCACCTGACCATTTTTCAGTGTTTTCATGAAGCACAATCGCAAGAGAATATTAGTGTAAATTTCAAACAATCCTCTCATATGTGGGATCTCAGCTTTCCAAACTTAAACTTATTACATAATAAATTAAATATAATAAATTGAATTGATCGATTTGAATCAACAAATAACACAAGAATTGGGATCTTCTTCCACACTTGTGTGATTATGATAATAGTTCAATGGCACTGAAGGTTGGTGCTGATAACTGTAAGCATGTTGCTGCGGATAATATGCTGGATATATTTGTTGTGGAGCATAATAACCCTGTTGAAAACCAGGGTATGCCATTACAACAGCTTTCACAGCTTCTTCTTTCTTTTTACCATCATCTTTCTTTGGCTCTTCCTTTTTACCATCATCTTTCTTTGGCTCATCCTTTTTACCATCATCTTTCTTTTTCTCCGGTTCTTTCCCAGGTCCAACTGTCAATATCTCAGTGTGACAGAGCTTCCTGAGTTTAGCCACTATTTTAATCGGATCTATATCACCGATCACAGTTAGTTTCTTGTCTTTCATTTCCATTGTAATTGATTCCACCCCTGAAAATTTGACAAACAAAAATAACATTAGCTTTTCACAAGTATTTAAGTACTCGTTCAGACTCTACTTCCGAGTGAGACATACTAATGTAAACGGGTTGCTACAAAATTCAAGTATGTGCAGCTTACCACTGAGGCCGGAAACAATTTTCATGGCTTTTTGCTTCACTTTCTCATCATGCAATTCAATTTTCATCACAACCTTCTGCAATTAAACCATAAATTATGATTATTAAACTCTATAATACAAAATGAGAATGCCATTAAAAATAAAACAACATGTAGCATTGTTAAAAAAGAAAAACTTTAGTACACACACTAACCTTCATATTTTTTGTTGGTGATGTTGAGAGATATGAGCTACAAATTCTTGTAAAGAAACAAAGTTGAAAAGAAATGAATATTCAAATATTCAAGCAAACACTTGAAAAGAATGAAGAGAAGCTTAAAGAACTTGATGAAATGTAAAGAATCTAAATGGGATTTTATATTAGTACAAGGTAGGGATAGAAAGAGTCAAGATAGTCAAATGATGCATAGTCAATATTTTAATAGGATGCAACTTGCAGACAACAAAATGGAATTCTTAAGCAGAGGACTGAAAGGTGCAGGACTTATGAATTATTGACATTTAAGTAGCTAAACGACGTCGGATAGATGTGAAACGGTGCCGTTTGCTGGTAGAGTGTTTGTTCAGTAAGTTGCTGTGATGGTCACTTTCAATTTTGATGGCCTACTTGCTCTTTCGAAGAAGTAGCAAAATAATGGATGCATGAAGCTTACTTTTGTCAAAGTAAAATAAATAGTTTGTTTATGTTTATGTTGGAAATTAATAATTCAAGGTATTTTTGTTTGCCACATGTCATTGACTGATGCCGGATGAATAATGCAAGAGATGTACTTTTAAAAATGGCTTTGAATTTGTAAAAGCACAGTTTTCCTTTTGCTGTTCAAAGGCACTTCTACCTCCAATGGTACCTTTAAAAGCACTAGTTTACTAAGTGGGCAGGTAATAATTTCTGTAAATTTTTCTAAAAAATATATGTTTGGATAATTTAATATCTCTAACATAGAATTAAGAGAATTCTCTGTTTCGTCTCGATAATTTATCGAAATTTTGAATAAATATAAAAAATAACAATTATTTTTTGTATTTTCATTATTTTAAAATTATATCAAATTTATACTATATTATTAAAACGAAACATTGAAAGTTTTGGTTTTTGGTTTTCGGTTTTCGATCCTTTATTCTATTTAATAAATAATAAAATAATATAAAAATAGTAACTAGATGATTGTCTTTTATAATTAAAACACTTTTTCCTAACAAAATATATTCCTTTTCCAAAAATATCACGAAAGTTATCTTTAAATTAAAAAATATTACATTTTATATTTGTTTTCACTAAAATGTCTCTTTTCCAAAAATATCACGGGCATTTACTTTTTTTTTAATTAAAACATGTTAGTTTTTGTATTTGTCCTCATTATTAATATTATTTTAATAAATAATAAAATAATAATAATAATGCCCCATTTATTATCACGGGCAATTACCTTTTAAATTTAAAAATATTACTATTTATATTTGTTCTCACTAAAATATCTCTTTTCCAAAAATATCACGGATAATTATTTTTTTTTAATTAAAACATGTTAGCATTTCGATTTGTCCTTATTATTAATATTATTTAATAAATACTAAAATAATATTAATAATGCACCATTTATCTTTCTCAGCCCTTTTGTATTCTTTATTTATTTTTTCTATGTTTCAATTAATATTTAAGTTTCTCATTTTATAATTTATTATATTGATTTTTATTCTTTATTTAATATTTTTCGTTTCTATTAATTTTTTGAGTTTGTCAATTTTAAATCTCATTTGATGGCCCGTACTTACACGGGTTCTATATCTATACTATCTATACTATATTATTAAAGCCGAAACATTGAAAGTTTTGGTTTTCGGTTTTCGGTTAGTTTTTTACTACATAAAAATCAAATAATATTAAAATCTAATCAAAAAAATGAAAATGTGAGATATAATTTGTTTAAATTTAGGATATACTGCTACAAATATACTTCTTTCTTTTTAGGATAACGAAAGCTTTTTTCTAACAAAATTTACTATTTTTCCAAAAATATCATGACAATTATCTTTAAATTAAAACATACCTTTTATATTCGTTATCACTAAAATCTTTATTTTCCAAAAATATGAAGTGCAATCCTTACTTATTTATTTTTAAACCTATTTTAATACTCTATTTAATGAATAAAAAAAATAATATAAAAATAGTAGCTAGGTGATTGTCTATTATAATTATAAAAAAATCCAACAAAATCTACTCCTTTTCCAAAAATATCATGACAATTACCTTTAAATTAAAACATAATATCTTTTATATTTGTTATCACTAAAATCTCTATTTTCCAAAATTATGAGGTGCAATCCTTACTTATTTATTTTAAAATCTATTGTAATACTCTATTTAATAAATAATAAAATAATATAAAAATAGTAACTAGCTGATTTCCTTTTATAATTAAAATATTTTTTTTCCTAACAAAATCTACTTCTTTTTCAAAAATATCACGGGCAAATACCTTTAAATTAAAATATATAACCTTTCATATTTGTTATCACTAAAATCTCTATTTTCCAAAAATATCAAGTGCAACCATTACTTATATATTTTAAAACTTATTTTAATACTTTTAATTATTTAAAAAAACTTAATTATTTTAACAAGTGAACGTATTTTTTTAACAAATATAATTAATATAATTAAAACACATCTAAAAATATTATAGGTATTTTTTTAAATTAAAACATGTTAGCTTTCCTATTTGTCCTTATTTAAAAAACTTACTTATTTTAACATGTTAGCGTATTTTTTTAATAAATACAATTAATATAATTAAAACACTTCTAAAAATATCACGGGTAATTACTTTTTTTAATTAAAACATGTTAGATTTTCTATCTGTCCTTATTATTAATATTAAAATAATATTAATAATACCTCATTTATCTTCCTCAGCCCCATCTGTATTTTTTAATATTTTTTTATGTTCCAATTAATATTTAAGTTTCTCATTTTATAATTTATCATATGAATTTTTACTTTTATTTTAATATTAAATTTTTTAGTTTATTATTTTTTAAGGCTCGTGCCTTGCACGGGTTATAGGCTAGTATTATTAAAGCCGAAACATTGAAAATTTTGGTTTTCGGTTTTCGGTTATTTTTTGGTTTTCAGTACTTTATTCTATTTAATAAATAATATAAAAATAGTTACTAGATGATTGCATTTTATAATTAAAATATTTTTTCTAACAAAAACTGCTCATTTTCCAAAAATATCACGGCAATTATCTTTAAAGTAAAACATATTACCTTTTATATTTATTATCACTAAAATCTCCGTTTTCCAAAAATATGAGGTGCAATCCTTATTTATTTATTTTAAAACTTATTTTAATACTCTATTTAATAAATAATAAAATAATATAAAAATAGTAACTAGCTGATTGTCTTTTATAATTAAAAAAAAATCTAACAAAATCTACTCATTTTTCAAAAATATCACGTCAATTATCTTTAAATTAAAACATATTATGTTCTATATTTGTTATCACTAAAATCTATATTTTCTAAAAATATGAGATGCAATCCTTACTTATTTATTTTAAAACATATTTTAATACTCTATTTAATAAATAATAAAATAATATAAAAAAATAACTAGCTGATTGCCTTTTATAGTTACAACAATTTTTTCTAAAAAAATCTACTTTTTTCCAAAAATATCACGGTAAATTACCTTTAAATTAAAATATATTACCTTTTTTTTTGTTATCGTTAAAATTTCTCTTTTCCAAAAATATCAAGTACAACCCTTACTTATATATTTTAAAACCTATTTTTAATACTTTTAATTATTTGAAAAAACTTACGTATTTTAACAAGTCAACGCATTTTTTAAAAAATACAATTAATATAATTAAAACACGTCTAAAAATATTAAGGGTAGTTACTTTTTTTTAATAAAAACATAATAGCTTTTCTATTTGTCCTTATTAAAAAAACTTACTTATTTTAACATGTCAACGTATTTTTTTAATAAATACAATAAATATAATTAAAACACTTCTAAAAATATCACGGACAGTTACATTTTTTAATTAAAACATGTTATTTTTCTATTTGTCCTTATTATTAATATTATTTTATTATAAAATAATATTAATAATACCGCATTTATCTTCCTCAACCCCATATGTATTTTTTTATATTTTTTTATGTTCCAATTAATATTTAAGTTTCTCATTTTATAATTTATTATATTAATTTTTACTTTTATTTTAATATTTGCCGTTCACATTAAATTTTTTAGTTTATTATTTTTTAAGGCCCGTGCCTTGCACGGGTTATAGGCCAGTATTAGTATATTTATCATCATTTTTATCTTTCTCAAATTTCATGTTCCAACTTATATCTTAAACTATATAATGTAGTATCAATATTAAATTTTACCATGCAATGTACTACTCCAAATGAATCGATTTTTCGTTAAACATGTTTACTCTAGGTAACCCATTTTCTCTCGCTATTTTAAAAAATTTAAATAGATACTCCTCTCTCCCATTCATTTCTATACATTTTCCATTTTGGGATGTCCCTCTCATTTCTATACATTCCAAAAATAGTAACTTTTAATGTTTGTGTCGTGTACTTTCGTGTCGTGTACTTTCGTGTTTCGTGTATCTAAATGCTAAACCCAAAATCACCGATTCAGGGTTCGTGTAATTTCGTGTTCGTGTACTTTCGTTTCGTGTACTTTTCGTGTCGTGTTTTCGTGTAATTCTAATTAATAATAAAAATAAAAATAAATAAGTAAGTGTATTAAAATATTAAAATTTTCGGTAATTGTTTTACAAATATGTATTAAAAAAATATATTTACATAATATTTACAAATAATATTATAAATTTATGTATAATCACATAAATAAATGTTAAGTATCTAATAAAAATATAAAAATATCTAATATAAATATTAATTTATTTATTTGGTGTGTTTCGTGTCGTGTCGTGTACTTGAAGGGTAAATACAAACCCGATACTAAATCTCGATCGTGTACTTTCGTGTTCATGTACTAAAAATGCAAACTCAAACACTAAATTTTCGTATCGTTTTGTGTCGTGTCGAAAATTACCGAGTCTACTAAATACTCAACCCCAATATGCACACACGTGTACTTTAATTATAACATAGAATCACCCCTGTCCAAGTTCATTCAGAGTAAGAGGGCGGATCTGGTGGGGGGTCCTGGGTCCCTCCTAATATTTGTATATTAAGTTAGTAGTATATACTTTGCATAGATAGTATCGGTAGTTCAGCTGATTAGATGTTTTGTTTTTCTGGCTGAAGACCAAGGTTCAATTCCATGTTACTACTTTTTCAGCTTCTTAGCCTTCCCACCTCTGACTTATAATTTTCATTTGTTCAATCTACTATATTACATACTGTCTTTTGTAGCTTTTTTTTGTAATTTTTAACATATTCTTAAAAAATATACACACTTCTAACTATTATTTAGTAATTTTGATTGTTCATAGTAGAATGATAAGTGTTATATTTAGAATTATTTCTTAGCAAATAAAAATATAGAATTATTTTTCGTTTTCAAAATTATAAATTTAAATTGCCCCCCTCCCCTCCCCCAAGATTTTTTTCTGCGTCCGCCACTATTCAGAGTTGTTTATCCCTTTGTTTGATCTTTAAGTTTAAATAAACTTAACTACAATTGCATGTATGACACATATCAACAGATTAATGTGGGTTATACATGCATTTAGAAGACAAAAACAACTTACACATGCATGGAGAATGTTGTTGACAAGTAGAGGTGGTCAGACGGGCGGGTTTGGCCGCCTAGCTCGTAACCGGCTCGTGAATATGACTCGGATAACTCGGCACGAGAACGGATCGATTCAAATCGGCACAATTCGGTACAGTAAACGGGACGAATACGGGTTCAATATCTGTGAACCGAACCCGGCACAGCTCGGCACGTAAAATTCATGTAACCCGCTAACCTGCTAACTCGGCACGCATTGGCCCGCCAACCCGCAGGCTCGCCTCATGGCTCATGAGTTTTCAAATGTTGTTGATGCTTCGTTACACACACTATTTCACTCATTTAAAATCAATATCCTCTCTCTCATCTCTATACTCATTTAAACTTCTTGCAACTAATTTATTTATGATTTCATATCTATCTTGATTTATTCTGCATGTGTTTTTCACTAATGATATTTTTATAAATTTTTCAGGTAGACAACGATGTGATGTTCATGAGTTTTCTTCTTCTCAAAAGTATCGGTTATCTGTTTTGTAATTTTTATCTATCGTGATCAAATTAATTTAATAATTATAGAGGTGGGACATAAAATTTTGGTATTAATTTGATTAAATATTATTTATAGAGGTGGCCGAATATTATTTTATTAAATAATAAAATTAAAAGTTAAAAAAATGAACCGCTAAGTAACTCGCCAACCCGTTCTGCCACTCACCCGCACCGCCCTGCCAACCCGCGTAGTCCGTGCACGAGCTAGCCTTTTCACGGCACGATACAGCCCGACACGGCTCGCCACCAGAAATGTACCGTGTCGGTTAGTGTTCATTGTTCATTTAAAAGAAGTACATACTTAAGGTAATACCCCAAAGAACTGAACTC
Organism: Heracleum sosnowskyi; assembly: GCA_030848705.1. Lineage (NCBI taxonomy): Eukaryota > Viridiplantae > Streptophyta > Magnoliopsida > Apiales > Apiaceae > Heracleum > Heracleum sosnowskyi. The sequence continues at coordinate 22,372,687 of CM061237.1, forward strand.
CAACATACATCGCGACTCAAAAGAAACCGCTACAAATATAGAATTTATAGAATATTGAAACCTCATAATTTTATAATTTTACATTAAAACTAGTTGAAAAAGTCCCAATTCGCGATGACGTAATAATTTTTTTTTAAAAACTCTATCAATTAAATTATGAAAATTACTCGGTCCTCGCTAATAAGCCGTCCTCCCGTGAAACACGTTTTCCTTTTTAATATCAAAATATCAAATTTAATATATTGAATATATACTTATCTTATAAATTAATTTTTATGTTATCATACTCTTTTTTTTTAATGAGACACTCTTTCGTTGAAAAAACACCTATACAACTTTACATATATTCTACTTCAAATATAAATTTTAGTTATGTATTACAAACGCTTATTCTACTTTCAATAGAACTTTTAACTGTAAGTACTTCTTTTTATATACGAACTCTTCTCCTCTATAAATTGAAACACTTATTCTACTTCAAATAGAACTTTGCAAGTACTTCTTTTATATTTGAACTCTCCCCCTCTGCAAATTCAAACACATATTCTACTTCAAATAGAACTTCGAACTTCGCTATAAATTTGAACTATTCTCCTCAATAAATTCGAACACGTATTCTACTTCTAATATGTTAAATGATATTTTTTGATTTATTAGTATCTAAAATTCAAAAATTCTAGAAAATTAGAAAAATAGATTGAGACAATCTTAGGGGCGCCACCAAACCTCCCGCGTATCCTCCTTTATATATATATATATATATATTGATTTATTATATATATAATAGCACAACATGTCACATTTTATTCATGTTATTTTACATTTATGACCTTTAATAATTTTACAATTTCACCCTTTAGAATCAAGTTTTATAAAAATATCAGTAATTTTTGCATTGTCAAGAATCAAACATGTGACCTCCTAATTGTAAGACCATCTTCAACCCATGACACTAAAATAGTGTCACTATAACACTATTTTGGTATCAAAAAGACATCATTCATAAAATGTACTACAACCCATTGATACTATAATTTAACACTAAAAGTAATCTTTCACATTAAAATTGGAATATTCTAACTTTTTCTTTTATTTTTATGTTGTCAATAAAATCTAATGTTGAAAAGTACAAAAGAATAATTTCAATAGGACAAGAAAAAATTTGTTTTATTAACAAACATAAGGGTATAGTGGGAATTATGAAAGTCACCAAATTTGGTGTCAAAAGATCACCAAATGTACTTTTGTCACCAAATTTGGTGACCCAAAACTAATTTGGTGTCGTTGGGTCACTATTTTAGTGTTGCATTGGAGTTGTTTTGACACTCTATACATCACTATTATGATGATTTAGTGTTGAGTTGGGGTTGCTCTAATGAACTTTACCTCGTCATTACAATCATTGAGCCAAATGCACTTTTGAGTAAACGTTATAATATCTTTTTATTAATAATAGCCCAACATGGGGCAATAATTGGAGGGACATTTTATTCAATCTAAATTGGCAAGACATTTTAATGCATTTGAAATGTCCAAATTGCCCTTGTGTTTACTATTTTTTAAAAAATTGTTGTTAAGAGGATTTGAACTTGGGTCTATACAATAATTTGCACCTCCTCTTACCACCACACCACTCTATTACATGTGTTTTAAATTACACACATCATATGTGTGTGTGTCGCTTGAGTAAAGAAATATTTGATATTATTATTATTATATATCTATTTTATTATAGCCCAATAAAAGCAATGATTCACGAGACATTTAATCTAATCTAAATTAGTGAGACATTTTATTTAATTTAAAATATTTAAATTTCCCCCGTGTTTACTTTTTAAAAAAAAATTGTTAATGAATGGAATCCAACTTAGATTTATGCAATAATTTGTTCATCTTCCACTGTTCAGTCATACGTGTTCTCTATCAAACACATTATATGTATGTGTGTGTCGCGTGAGTAGAGGAGTATTTGATATCTATTATTATATCGATTAACATAATCTTATAATAGGTGAGATAATTTAACTATTAAAAAAATATAAAAGGTACTCTATATAATATTTTTAGTTATAAAAAATATAAAAGGTATTCTATATAATATTTTTAGGATTTTATCTAACGATTCTAATTGATTTCTATTTTGTCGTTATTTGTAAAACTTATATGAAAAAAATTAGTTGAAAAAATATAAAAGGTACTATATATAATATTTTTAGTTATACACAATATAAAAGGTACTCTATTTAATTTTTTTAGTATTTTATCTAACGGTTCTCATTAATTTGATTGGAAATATCTAACGGCTGTGGAATGAGTGAACAAACCATGGGGGACCAGACTACCAACCAAACTTTTATTGTTCTATCTATTATATAATAGTATATATAGATAATGTTGTTAGAAAAAAATAAATTTTAGTTATAAAAAATATAAAAGGTACTCTATATAAAATTTGTAGTATTTTATTTAACGATTCCCATTGATTGGAAAGATCTAACGACTGTGGATCTAACGGTTCTCATTGATTTCATTGGAAAGGTACTTAAAATTTGTAGTATTTTATTTAACGGTTCTCATTGATTTGATTGGAAAGATCTAACGACTGTGGATCTAACGGTTCTCATTGATTTCATTGGAAATGTACTTAATTCACGTGAACATACTAGAAAATTCATTATATATTATTCACATTCTACAATGCAAATTACATTTCACAAACAAGAAAATGTTTCATTGTACACATTCTACAATGCAAATTACATTTCACAAACAAGAAAATGTATCATTCGCTCGATGAGCTAAATTAGTAAAATCGTGTAGGTTCATGTATGTATGTAACTGATGTGCAAGAAATAAAGATTTAAATTCGCAAGTGCACGATCATCGTTTTAATATTTAAGATTCGATCCACAGGGACTATTTTATTTTTCGCAAATCCTTAACTTTTAATCTAGGCGAATTAGAACAATTAATTTTGGAGGTGAATTTTTTATCTAATTAAATTTTAAACAAAAAAAGAAAAAAAATTAAAACCAAACGTAAGCTAATCAAAATTTCTACAAAAACATCGTGAATTCGTGGGTAGCGCAAAACTAAAACCAGCTTGTAATTTTAATTGATCAAAACAATAAATAAACCTACTAGTACAAAATTAAGGCCAGGAATTGAATTATACTAAAGTAAGAAAGAACATAAGCTAGAAATGAGTTTGAGCCAACAAGTAAACATGGGCTAGCAACTAATTAACATGGACTAATCTAAATTTGGGCCAAGAAATGGAAATGGACTAGGAAAATGAGAGTTGGGCCAGGGGAACATTATTGAACAACATTGAAGCAACCTAAAAACAATTGAAGTGCGTAAATGACTTGGAAATAAAATGACCACACCTAATTATTGCTTACACTAATTAGATAATTAAGGCTTTAATTAACTACTATTAATTAATGTGAGAAATGAGGGATTAATCATGACAAGCATTTACTAACCTAATAACACTAAAGTAAACTACTGAACCGTAGAAATGCAGAATGGTGGTGTTATTAACATTAAATAAAGAAAACACAAACTGAATTTAGAGGAAAAAGAAAAAAAAAGTTGGCAGTCAAATGAATAACATGCGTGTGGAAATAACAGCAAACAGAGACAAGCAAATAGAGACAGTAAACATCGAGCACAGATTTAAACTACCAGCGCTTAAATTAATAAACTGAAGCTTCCAAGGCCACCAAACAGAAAAGTGTAAACAAATTGTTGACTACCGAATTAACATCAAATTACTGGGCTAGCAAAACCCCAACACAAATTGAATTTTTGTGCCGGATCTTAGCCGGGAAATGTAAAAAGATTGCCGGATAATTTAAATTTCATCGGAAAATTTATATTTCACCGGAAAATCTAAACTCACCAAAAAAAATTTAACAACACCCAACAAACTATTTAAAACTAGATCTAGCAATTAAAGGACCTAAATTTAACACTAACAAAAACCAAATCAAACTCTAAAATATCAAACCCATTACATCTAAACACCAAATCCAATACCAAAAATTAAATCTACAAACTTAACAACTCAAGACACCCATTTTACCATCTACAAGAACAACACCAAACCACCTCCTTCAACCTCCAATCTTCAAAATCAACACCCACACCACAAATCCAACTTCAAGAACACACCCACTACAAAGTTAAGACTAAATTGACAAGGAGAATAAATCTAAGGGTGAAATCACAAAACCCACTTAAAAATTACTTTTTTAAATGGATTTAATAATTTCTTGAGCTACTTAACAAGAAGAACAACCTTTTAATGCAAGAAATGTAAACTAGCTCTTATCCATCAAAACCCCACTCAAAAATTAAATTTTTAGATGGGTTTGATTTCAAGAACAACTAGGGAATGTAAATCTAAGCTAAATAACAAGGATTAAAAGCTAAAGAAGGCTCCTTTCACCTCAAGTGGTGGCACAAAAGCCATGGATCCACTATTTTGGATTTAAGAAAGTTCATAGCCTTGAAACAAGAACAAGATGTAAATGTAAATGACAAGACAAGATGAAAAAGGAAGCTCTTTTATTGAAATTGAAATGGAACTACAAACTTTGAAATAAAAGATGCATCTATACTAGAAAATTGAAATTACAACAAAAAACTAAGAAAAGGTGTGTAAAAAGTAAGGAAAAAAAAATAAAAAGTTAAAAGTAAAAGTGTCTCATACAAGATGAGGGGTGGGGTATTTATAGGACTAGGATTAAGGATTAAGGTAGGGTTGGGTGAATCTTGGCCCTACACCTTTTAAATGTGGTGGAGCAATCCTAGCCATCTATTTGTTTCCTTCCCCTTTAAGCTTTGAAGAGTTGATCTTGACCATACACTTATGTGGTGTGTTGGGATGATTTCCACCTTCCACATGTCCTCTAAGATTCCCTTTTCACCAAGCTCCTAATTCTTTTTCTTCTTTTCATTTAAGTCCTTTTTCTTCATCTTGCTCTTTATTTCTTTATTTTGCCATTTCTTTATTTATTCATGAATTTCCTGAAATGTAACAAAATAAATTATTAAAATACGAGTTCAAGCAATAAATAGGTACTAAAAATATGCAAAAATATGCACTTATCAAATGCCCCCATACCTATCTTTTGCTCGTCCTCGAGTAAAACAAAATACTATTAAAAACTATCTAACACTAATACCACTTCCGTAGGTGATCACGGTTGCATTTGGCATATGCAACAAGCCCTTTAAACCCCTAGGCAGCCCTAGTGGACGAGTGAGGTCTCGTGAGGGCCTATAGAGAATGTACCCACAAAATCCATCTAGCTTGATAAAATGGTCACATGGCAATGCAACACCACACATACTTATCCTCTCATGTCACATCATCTTAAGAATCAAAGTGAATTTGCAAAGTCTTGGGGTGAAAGATGCAAGGATTCACAAAGTAGACTCAAAGAAGCATACAAGAGTGATTAAAAACCCATGTCAAGTGCAAAAATAGTTGGAAAACATGCTAAGAACACAAGAGCACACATTAGAGTCAAAATTTGAGATTTCATATGCACAAGAAACAAGCAATACCTCACCTTTCACTCACAGAAGAATATTCACTCAAGAACAAGGGAAGGTGTATCACTCTATTGCAACAAGATCAAAAACATGCTTGACACTTGGTATCAATCTAACTTGTAACACAACGTACATCAAAGGTGACAATCAAAAGGTCTTTATTTGGGTTGTAATGGGGGCTAGGGACAAGGTATGTCAAGAAAGGCCAAAATGAGGTGAAGTGTCAAAAGCTAGTAGTAACTACAAGAATTTAAACATCTCACCAAACATTCCCCCCAACACTTTACAACTTTATTTACAATTTTATTGAACAAAAAGGCTTGATTAGTCTAAAGAAGGAGGATTACTAAAACACAAGTATGCTCTCATTTTATTTATTTTTTTCATTTATTTTTTTCTTTTTTTTTTTTCTTTTTTTTTTTTTTTTTTTTATGAGAGCTAAGATAAGTATAAACAACCATAATCCTCCTTAAAATTTAGCTTGAACATCGACTAACAAGTGAACAACCAAAATAGATATTTCCCGAAAGTAATGAACAAAAATAAACCCATCTCACACACCTTATTTCTCCCTCAAGTTCCTACTAGCCTTTGACAAATTGGGATCAAGAATAAGTAAGGCTGTACAAGAAAAAGGTCTTAGGTGAGTAATGTGGTGTGTCACCGAAAAAATAGGATTAAGCTCAAACGGGTAACTAATGATCAAATAAGAATGGTGTGGAAATTTTGGAATTATGGGTTATTCCTAAATGCCTTTATCATCTTATCATCAACGATGTCATGTATTTCAAGAAAGACCTCAAACAAGTGCTAGCAATGCAAATGACATGTGGACACTCAAGCAAATGAATATAAATGCAAAAGATGTGCATATAGGCTCAAAAACTCACTTGGTGTGGTAAAGCATAATCAATCTCAAGCAAAGGACTCATCAATGCACCTATTTGTACTCTAAGCATGAAAACCAAGTCAACTTGCACATATTCATGACCTTCTAATTTCTTGCACAATTCACTAAGCCTACTAGTTTCACCTAGTTAGTGTAAGTGTGTGAACAAGAACTCAGCAAATCACTTCTCAACTCAAGAATCAGGAACAAAAGATTACAAAGCATGCAAGGGTGCATCAAGCAACTAGAAACCAATTAACAAGACTAGAAAAAGGATTAACAACCCTAATATTTACAACTCTACACTAATTTTTTTGTATTTTTAATTTTAATTTTTTTTTTTTTTTTTGGATTTTCTGATTTTTCTATTTACAAACCCTCCCCCATACCTAAATCATGCATTGTCCTCAATGGATGCAAAATGAGAGAACTGACAAAGGAGAATGATGAGATAATACCTGACAAGGGATGACGGAGAATGAAAATTCTGAAAGACAACGAACCAAAACAACCCACTCACACACACTTTTACTCCCCCATACCTGAACTTTATGACGGGAGCCTCTGATTTGAAACTAATTAACCAATGCCACAAGGAAAGATGGGAGGAAGCTTCGAGAAAGAATCAAGAAATCTTTGAAAATTTACCACTACATTGACTTTCTCAAGTAATCTAAGGCAATCTTCCACATTAAAAGGATCTATATCACTAATGTCCTCCATAAACCAACTTGTTGCTTCTTTGTGTTGTTTAAACAAATTAATTATTTGAGATTCTTGGTCATGGTGTAAATCATTAGTGATAATAGGAAAAAGAGTTTTATCAAAAGTGGAGTGATGTGAATCTAAGTCAAATGTAGGTGGTTCACCAACAGGAGTTTGAACAGAGGTGCGAGGTTTAAAAGAAACATCCTCCGGTCTAGTTTCCAATTTCGAGCAAAGGTCATCCAATTCTCCTAACAACTCTTCGGAAGTCATGTCCTTAAAGGACTCATGAAGCTCTCGATTAGACTCAACATTCATTTTAAAATCTTCCTCAAGAAGAGACTCAATCTCACTATCCTCAACATTTGACCAATTAACAATCTTATTGACTAGATTAACCCCTAATGGTTGCTCATAAAGCTCATTGGGTTCTTTTCCTACATTAAAGATGTTAAGGTCAATGGTCATGTTTCCAAAAGTGAGTTTCATAGAACCATTCCTACAATTAATCAAGGCATTAGATGTAGCAAGAAAAGGTCTTCCTAGGATGATAGGAATTTGGTTCTTAGGATTCGTGACGGGTTGAGTTTCGAGAACAACAAAATCAACCGGGAAGAAAAAATCACCAACCTTGATCAAAACATCTTCTACTATCCCCTTAGGCATTTTGACAGAACGATCAGCTAGCTGGAGCGTCATGTTCGTCTTCTTGAGCTCGCCTAAACCTAGGGCTTGATAGACCGTAAAAGGAAGGAGATTCACACTAGCTCCTAAGTCAAGTAAAGCTTTATCCACAAAAGTATCGCCTATGACACAAGAAATTGTAGGACAACCGGGGTCCTTATATTTCACAGGAATTTGATTCGAAAGAATTGAACTAACTTGAGAGGTCAAAAAGGCTTTTTTAGGAACATGAGTGGATCGTTTGTGAGAGCACAAATCTTTTAGACACTTAGCATATGAAGGAATTTGTTGAATGGCATCTAAAAGAGGAATGTTGACTTTGACTTGCTTGAAAACTTCCAAAATCTTATCCATTTGATCTGACTGTTTATTTGAAATGAGTCTTTGAGGATAAGGAGCTTTCGGTATAAAGACTCTTTCACTAGACACATCGGGAATAGGATTTGAAAGTGCTTTGCTAGAAGATGAAGGTTCACAGTGTGAAGGCCTTTTGCAAGGAGAAACAACAGGTTTAGGGTTTGATTGATCAAGAATCGGATTTGAAAGAGAAGGATTGGGTTCAGAATCTAAATCATCTGCTCCGTGAGAGTCAGCACCTACTTGGTTATCAACCTTATTTCCCGACCTTAAAGAAATTATAGCATTGACATTTTCATGAGGTCTTTGATTGAGTGGGAATCTAGGATTAACCTCGGGTTGACTAGGAAGCTTACCTTTTTCTCTCTCACACATGGTATTCGCCAATTGGCTCATTTGCATTTCTAACTTAGATATGGCTTGAGCATTAGAGTTCAAAATTTGCCTATCTTGAGTCATAGTTTGCATAAAAGCCGTTTGGGACTTCAACAAAGTCTCGATACTCTTTTCTAAAGAATTGAGGCGCTTATCCGAATCACTAAACCCGGGAGGATTCAAGGGAGCTTGAACGGGTTTTGGATACGGATTTTGGACAGTACTTGGGTAAGAGTTCGGCTTAGGAAAAGATGGTGGAGGAGGAGTTTGAAAATTAGGCCCTTGGTTCCATGCAAAGTTAGGATGATTCCTCCACCCAGGATTATAGGTTGGGGCAAAAGGATCGTCCCTAGGTCTAGCTTGGAACATGGCGTTCGCTTGCTCAAAATCGGGGAAAGACGAAGAAGACTCATGGTTCGGGGAAACATAATTTGGGTACATAGACATATGTGAGGGGCCACTATGAGACTCTAAGGCTTCGAGACGTCTAGCGAGAGTAGCTAGCTTGGCATCGGTTGCTATCGAATTACCTATCGAATGCATACCTCTAGAAGTACTAGACGGCTCGTTGGTCTTTTTAGGTTCCCGAGTCGACTCCCACAACATAGTCTTTTCGGCCAACTCTTCGAAAAATGCCCACCCCTCGTTCTCATCCTTGTCCATAAACTTGCCTTGGCACATAGACTCTAAAAGGGCAGTGGTTGGTCCATCTAAGGCCTCATAAACTATCTTGCACAGTCTCCACTTCTCTATTCCGTGGTGGGGGCATTGTGATAAAAGATTTTTAAAACGATCGAAGTATTTCCAAAAAGACTCTTTTTCTTTCTGATGAAATTGATTTATCTCGTTTGTAATTCTTGTAGTCTTATGATTTGGAAAATACTTTTTGAGAAAAATTACCACAAAGCCCTCCCACGAAGAGATAGAATTAGCCGGGAGACTATACAACCACAATTTAGCGCTTTCTTTTAAGGCAAAATTAATCAACCTAAGCCTAATGGAGTCTTCGGTCAATTGTTGAATCTTTTGGAGGGCACAGACCTCCTCAAATTCATGGAGAAAAAGGTACGGGTCTTCACCCTCACTCCCGGTAAACTTAGGCAACATACTGATGTGATGTCCTTTTATTTCAAAATTATTACCTGTTACCGGGGGTAGGGTGATACAAGAGGGTTGGGCCGAGCGGGTCGGATAACATCTATCCTTAAGAGCTACTTGTTGTACTACTGCCATGGTCTCTATTTGGTTAGGAATTTCTAAATTAACGGAGTCCGAAGAAGAGGAATTTTCTATCGTTCTCACTAATCTAGATGAGTTCTTCCTAATCCAGATAGATTGCATAAACAATAAACACGTAGCAGATAAGAATCTACAACTAGTCACACAAGAATTAAAAAGAGAAAAAACTAAAGCTAGGGTTCCCTAAAACTAGACCTGCTCCTAACAAAAAGATATTACTAGAAGTCCTAATTCAATCAGTATAAGTCCCGGTCGGCCAGATCCGAGCAAGCATTGCCAAGAGGCTAAACCCAGACCTAGACACCAACCCTAATTGGCCAGGTAAGCTTTCGCTTGCCTAGACACCAAAGAGGATATATACGAAAAGAATTATTCGTTCCAGGTTTTCCTAAATAAATATGAACGTCTCACCAAAATTTTCCGAACGCTCAATTTCCCGAACGCTCAATTTCCAATTATAAGCAAGTACGAGAAAAAAAAAACTAATCCGAAAAATTAAAAATTAAGGCGCGAAAAATTAATTAGTCCCCGGCAGCGGCGCCAAAAACTTGATGTGCAAGAAATAAAGATTTAAATTCGCAAGCGCACGATCATCGTTTTAATATTTAAGATTCGATCCACAGGGACTATTTTATTTTTCGCAAATCCTTAACTTTTAATCTAGGCGAATTAGAACAATTAATTTTGGAGGTGAATTTTTTATCTAATTAAATTTTAAACAAAAAAAGAAAAAAAATTAAAACCAAACGTAAGCTAATCAAAATTTCTACAAAAACATCGTGAATTCGTGGGTAGCGCAAAACTAAAACCAGCTTGTAATTTTAATTGATCAAAACAATAAATAAACCTACTAGTACAAAATTAAGGCCAGGAATTGAATTATACTAAAGTAAGAAAGAACATAAGCTAGAAATGAGTTTGAGCCAACAAGTAAACATGGGCTAGCAACTAATTAACATGGACTAATCTAAATTTGGGCCAAGAAATGGAAATGGACTAGGAAAATGAGAGTTGGGCCAGGGGAACATTATTGAACAACATTGAAGCAACCTAAAAACAATTGAAGTGCGTAAATGACTTGGAAATAAAATGACCACACCTAATTATTGCTTACACTAATTAGATAATTAAGGCTTTAATTAACTACTATTAATTAATGTGAGAAATGAGGGATTAATCATGACAAGCATTTACTAACCTAATAACACTAAAGTAAACTACTGAACCGTAGAAATGCAGAATGGTGGTGTTATTAACATTAAATAAAGAAAACACAAACTGAATTTAGAGGAAAAAGAAAAAAAAAGTTGGCAGTCAAATGAATAACATGCGTGTGGAAATAACAGCAAACAGAGACAAGCAAATAGAGACAGTAAACATCGAGCACAGATTTAAACTACCAGCGCTTAAATTAATAAACTGAAGCTTCCAAGGCCACCAAACAGAAAAGTGTAAACAAATTGTTGACTACCGAATTAACATCAAATTACTGGGCTAGCAAAACCCCAACACAAATTGAATTTTTGTGCCGGATCTTAGCCGGGAAATGTAAAAAGATTGCCGGATAATTTAAATTTCATCGGAAAATTTATATTTCACCGGAAAATCTAAACTCACCAAAAAAAATTTAACAACACCCAACAAACTATTTAAAACTAGATCTAGCAATTAAAGGACCTAAATTTAACACTAACAAAAACCAAATCAAACTCTAAAATATCAAACCCATTACATCTAAACACCAAATCCAATACCAAAAATTAAATCTACAAACTTAACAACTCAAGACACCCATTTTACCATCTACAAGAACAACACCAAACCACCTCCTTCAACCTCCAATCTTCAAAATCAACACCCACACCACAAATCCAACTTCAAGAACACACCCACTACAAAGTTAAGACTAAATTGACAAGGAGAATAAATCTAAGGGTGAAATCACAAAACCCACTTAAAAATTACTTTTTTAAATGGATTTAATAATTTCTTGAGCTACTTAACAAGAAGAACAACCTTTTAATGCAAGAAATGTAAACTAGCTCTTATCCATCAAAACCCCACTCAAAAATTAAATTTTTAGATGGGTTTGATTTCAAGAACAACTAGGGAATGTAAATCTAAGCTAAATAACAAGGATTAAAAGCTAAAGAAGGCTCCTTTCACCTCAAGTGGTGGCACAAAAGCCATGGATCCACTATTTTGGATTTAAGAAAGTTCATAGCCTTGAAACAAGAACAAGATGTAAATGTAAATGACAAGACAAGATGAAAAAGGAAGCTCTTTTATTGAAATTGAAATGGAACTACAAACTTTGAAATAAAAGATGCATCTATACTAGAAAATTGAAATTACAACAAAAAACTAAGAAAAGGTGTGTAAAAAGTAAGGAAAAAAAAATAAAAAGTTAAAAGTAAAAGTGTCTCATACAAGATGAGGGGTGGGGTATTTATAGGACTAGGATTAGGGATTAAGGTAGGGTTGGGTGAATCTTGGCCCTACACCTTTTAAATGTGGTGGAGCAATCCTAGCCATCTATTTGTTTCCTTCCCCTTTAAGCTTTGAAGAGTTGATCTTGATCATACACTTATGTGGTGTGTTGGGATGATTTCCACCTTCCACATGTCCTCTAAGATTCCCTTTTCACCAAGCTCCTAATTCTTTTTCTTCTTTTCATTTAAGTCCTTTTTCTTCATCTTGCTCTTTATTTCTTTATTTTGCCATTTCTTTATTTATTCACGAATTTCCTGAAATGTAACAAAATAAATTATTAAAATACGAGTTCAAGCAATAAATAGGTACTAAAAATATGCAAAAATATGCACTTATCAGTAACATAATCATATTTTGACATAGATCTTACACATAACAAATATCATAAGTATCGAATTTACTCATTTATTAACTCAAAAACACCTCAACCAAGAATATTTTTCAACGCTAACTATCTCACTACAGAGATCAAGTCCAGCTTTTGTACCCACAATGAGACGTTTGTCAAACGATCTATAAATTATCATAAACACCGAACTACTTAGAAGTTAAAACAATTATGCTAGATAGTGACCTGTGCCTTGCACCGGTTTTCATGCTAGTTGTAGTTATATACATTAATACCTTCCCTTTTCTATTTAATATATCATACTTGATTAAAAAAATTATTTTTCTCCTACAATATGTACCATATTATTACGTATCTACGGACTTTTTTTATGATTGTTTATATTTTTGTATATCCGTAGGCATGCATATGTTTCCTCTATTGATGGTACTTGTATAATTTTTTTCATGTAAAAATTAAAGATTAAGTTTAAATTCGATTGAGATAAAATATTTAAATGATTGTTTGTTACACAAGAAAAAAAATTCATTATTCTAATATATTATCTATCTATTCCTTTATTATCTATTTATTACGAACTAGAGATTATAGTTTCAAAAATGTTTAATATATAAGTATTATTGTGTAATAATAATTTTGTAATTAATGACTAAACATATAAATTTGTATATATCTTTTGTGAATGAGTAGGACTTTCAGATACATAAGTTCCATGCATAATTAAGGTTCAAAGTATTTATAGAAAAATATTGCAATTAAATTTTTAACGTAATCGAAATGTTTATAATTTATATTTTGGCAATAGAGTGTCGGAAAAACCAACCCCGGTGACGCTTCTTCAATTTGAGGTACATCAAGATTGTAAATTCTTTTGCCAATACATAATAGAAAAAAATTTGGATTGTGGAGATTACTTTGGAGAAAATGTGATTTTTATAAAATTCTCGATGAAATACATGAAATACAGCGAGACATCAAAGTTTTTGACAAATATTCAAAATGTACAATAGATTTCACCTTAAGCTACGGGAAGAAATCACTAGCCATGAATCAATTTAAATCAAATATATTGTTGTATAATCAAAGATACAAGAAAGATAATAATATCAAAAACTCTAAAATAATACATATAAATATGACTAACAAAAGTTACAAACCAAATTCCTAATGACTAAATCGAAATTAAGAAAAATTTGATGGAAAAAAATGAAGTATTGCTAATATTAAATATAATCTGTATGACTAAAATAAATATAAATTTAAACATTTTAGAAGTAGGGCACAACTGAACTAAACAAAATATGTTTTGTTTTAGTTATACATGTGTTAAACTTTAGTGATATATATTGAATATTTGAAATTTAATTTTTTTTACAAAAATGTTATTAATTCATTGATATTTTAGTGTAGTAAACAGAGAGAGGAAACATTAAATTATTTTGGTAAATGTTGGTATATATATAAGGATTATATGTGTGCGTGCGTGCGTACGCGCGTGTGTGTCAAATATTAGTAAATATGAATCATAAATCATAGAGGTAAAGACAAAATTATATTCAGGAAACTAAAATAATCCTGACCTTGACAAAAAATATATTGTACCCCGTAACACAATAGTTATCAAATTTGAAGTCCCTTTAATCATAATAGATTTATAGCAATATTAAGTCAAAATTCACATTGACGTATCAAAAAATGAACTTTAACATATAAAAAATAACTCTTCAATAGATCATGGGATGATCATCCTAAATAGATTACTAAAACGTTTAAGCTACACTCGTTAAGTATTTTTCTAATTCCAGCCGCAATAAATACATTAATACTCTAAGACCAATAATTAAGAGATACAAAATAACAACCTTTTAGGTACATATAGTGTAACAATTCGGGTCAAATTCCAAGTCTTTTCCGAAAAATCGGGTCAAATCCCGATTCTGAATCCGTATAAGCCAAAGCGTACCGCCCCAAATGCACCCAACTTGGGTAGTCCACAAGCCCACCACAGGTCCCCAAAAGAAAATGATTTGTAATTTCTATTGTAGTAGTGTATTATCTTATAAACTGAACTGAAGTCTCAAATCTCCTCGGTGTGGTACTAGGGTGTTACATACTCCTCCACTTAAACTCCTGAAGTCCTGGTCAGACTTCAACGGATAGCGCATAGGTCCAAGATTATGCCTCTCTAGCCATTGTGGGATAATACCAGCTGGATTCGATTCCCCACATCCGTTCTCCGACAACTTGACAAGTCAAGTTCTCGAGAGTCGGCTTTGATACCATGTGACAACTCATGTCAAATTTCGAGGTTTTTTAAAAAATCGGGTCAAATTCCAATAAGGAGACATAAAATAAGATTATAGTAATCTCGTCTCTTAACAAATAAAATATTGTACACCGTAACACAATAATAATCAAATTTTGAAGTGCCCTTTATCATAATAGATTTATAGCAATATTAAGTCACATTTCACATGAACGTATAAAAAAACAAAATTTAACATATAAAAAAAATTACACTTTAATAAATAATGGGATAATCATCCTAAATAGATTATTAAAATATTTAAACTGCATTCATTAAGTATATTTCTAACTCTAATCGCAAGAAAGACATCAACTCTTTAAGACCAACAATCAAGGGATAAAGACACAAAATAACAACATTTTAGGTACCTATTTTTAATTTTTTATACAAAACCAAAGAATGTTTATTACCACAATAGAATCAACTAATATTAACATTAATACACTACAAGAAAAAAAAAACAATAACGATACACTAGAGGAATGGCACGAGTATTGAAGCTAGTTTTTATTAATAAATGAAATTAAATATAAAATTTTAATATTCTCTTACATAAACATAAGAAATTAAATATATTATCTAAATTGTTTTTTAAACCTTTAGTAATGAAAATCATAATTAACTAATATTCTTTTAAACTTTCTTCTAAAGGAAATTACTATCTTAGGCTCTGTTTGGGATAGATGTTAAAAATTGACGTGCTGTTGAAAAAAGTGCTGTTAAAATAAGTGCTGTTGTGAAAATCAGATAACTGTTTGGTAATAATTTTGATATGTGCATGTTTTGGTGTATAATATAAAAAATTAATGTTTTTGGTGAGTTTTGATGTTAAAACCAGTAGCTGCTTCCCGTAAAAACTGAAAAACAGCTTTTTTCAAAAGCATGGGGGGACCTGCTTTCTCTAAAAGCACATTTTCAGCCAAAAACGCTTTTGAGGAAAATAGCTTTTAAATTTTACCAAACACTTTTTAGTTATTTTTCAGAAAAAAGTTGTTGAAAAGTTACATTGAAAATGGGTTAAATGGCGTTTTGGTCACTCAACTCACTATAAACTTTCAATTGGATCACCGAACTCAAAAAGATTTCAGTCACATCATTGTACTCTTAAAAATTTTCATTCAGGTCACTGGTCGTTACACTCCGTTGAAAATTAGACTGAAAGTTGACTAAGTTTTGTGATTTATCTTGAATAAATCCACCGTGGCATGTACAGTCAGCTGAAGTGTCGTTTTGGTCACTCAACTGACTAGAAACTTGCAATTGGGTCATCAAACTGAGTAAACTTTCATTCAGGTCACTAACGATTACATCCGTTAAAAATTGAAAAGAAATCGGACTAAGAGTTTTCCTGCAACAACGTCAAGGGCTCTCCTACAACAAATACACACACATTATCATTAAGGGTTATATTTTATTAGATTAGAATTTTTTTAAATTCAAAATGGAAAATACATATTCAATTAATATACTTATAAATCGATACATACAAACAAATATTTTAAAGATATCATATTTTTTTCAATCCAAAGTGTAATTTTTTCAATTTGTAATTTTTTTCGGATGATTAGAATTTAATTTAATTTAAAATTGAACATGCCAATTCAATGTATGTGCTTGTAAATCGATGCATGTGAACAATTTTTTTTAAGATATCACGTCTTTTCAATCCAAAGTGTAATTTTTTTCAATTTGTAATTTTTTTTGGATGATTAGAATTTAATTTAATTTAAAATTGAACATACCCATTCAATTTATATGCTTCTAAATCGATAAATGTGAACAATGTTTTTTTAAGATATCACGTCTTTTCAATCCAAAGTGTAATTTTTTTCAATTTGTAATTTTTTCGGATGATTAGAATTTAATTTAAAATTGAACATACCCATTCAATTTATATGTTTGTAAATCGATACATGTGAATAATTTTTTTTTAAGATATCACGTCTTTTCAATCCAAAGTGTAATTTAATTTTTAAAGTGAAGCCGTTAATCTTTAGGCTAGTGACCTGAATGAAAGTTTCTTGAGTTTGATGATCCGATTGCAAGTTTGTAGTCAATTGAGTGACCAAAACGCCGCTTCAGCTGACTGTACATGCCATGGTGGATTTATTCAAGACAAATCACAAAACTTGGTCAGCTTTCCGTCTAATTTTTAACGGAGTGTTACGGTCCGAATGAATTTTTTTAAGAGTACAATGATGTGACTGAAAGTTTTCTGAGTTCGATGACCCAATTGAAAGTTTATAGTGAGTTGAGTGACCAAAACGCTATTTAACCCCATTGAAAATTGAAGTTAACAATTAATTTGGAGATATTTATCTACAAAAGGAGCCAAAGTTATAAATGTAAAATTTTAAATTCGAACTTGCTTAAGTTTTGTTTGACCCAACTTATTATCCACTTAAACACCCGCCTGAGCCGGAGGGAGTGGCTCTGAGAACTCACTCCGGCGGTAAATCATGGATCTCTCACCCTCAAACCAAACAGCCTTATCTCCTGCAACATGTTCAGAATATAGATACAAAATCTCTGTAAGTATTCTTTGAATTCTCACTTTTTAAATGTTGCTTTTATTTATTTGACCTAATTTTGTTTCATATTTTATCATGATTTTTATCATTATTCTGATTTTTTGATTCTCATATTTGTTAAGTGTTGGGTAAATACATGCTTCTTAGGAGTGTTAGCTGCATTAGCATTAGGGTTTATCGATTATCGGATACCTAATGAGGTACAATTTGTTACATAAGTGACACTGTTTTGTTATGATTTTATGGAAGTCGATATAATATTTCGAGATTGAATTAGTCAGGGCCGTTTGAATTGTTAATGAGAATAGGATTGCGGAAATGGTTTGGAATCCCATGGCATAATTCCGAAATGGTCTACGAGACAATTAAATAACCAGTACTAAAAAGGAACGTTAAAATCTTTACACATAGTAGTATATAATGGTAAACACTTTTAGGTATAGTTGTGTATCATTTCAGGAATTTATCATCACACTGTGCAATTTTATGCTAATCACTTGTAATTTTAAAGTTAGAAGATGAGACAAGCTTATATTTGTTTTACATATACAATTGCATCGTAAACAAGCTTTTATGCAAACAGGATTTTTCTGTTTACTTTAAGCAGATTCCCTTTTCCATAGTGTAATTCTGACACTACCTTCGAGTATTATATTTAGCATTAAAAATCTATTGAATCCATAAGTTAACCGATTGACTTGTGCTTTTGCAGTGCAAGCTTCTGTAAAATCAAATTATAATCTGTATCACCTGACATTTGGATCCATAGTGGCAACTCCCAAAATCCTCGAAGGACCTACAGATCTCGGTCTTGTAAACGCTTTTACCTCCACTGGGATCAGATGTCGACCACGTTACCCTCCGCCAGTCAGCGGTCCAACTAGAATTTCATCTAGCACAAGCATATAGTCCTCCAACTTCACTGGAGTCTTAAACACCATTGTGGCGACTTCGAATGCCGTTTTGTTTGGTTGGATTGGCCAGTTGCAGTGTAATCCGTCAGGTTGGAGATGGCCTTATGCATAGCCAAGTATGGTTGCAGGCAAATTTGTTTGTCTGCTGGAGGAGGTACTTCAAAAATTGCTCCATTAATGGAATATGAGTCTTTCCCATTTAATTCAAGGTGGCTCATCTCTCGCAAGTTCTAGAGATACAAAACATCTGACGTAGCCTATCTAGTTCTGGTTTTTCAGTGTTTCCTGTATTGATTGAACCTTATACTTTTTCATACTTCGTAATAATTCATTGATTATTTTAATTTTTGGTGCTTATGCTGGTTGTTTTGATAATTTTTTCTTAGGAGTTTTAGCTGCATTTAGGTAATAATTTTGAACAGAAATCCAGCATATTTACACTCATATATAAATTGTTAAATTACTTGATGTCTTGATGCTGTAAAATACAAGAATTGTAGTACTTGTCAGTCAGTTTCTTAACATGTATTTTCTGTGATCTGTACCAGACATGGTAATGGAATTCACTTTTGGACAAAAGTGTTGGAGGAGAAGCTAGTCTCTGTCTGACATTAGCAAAATTTGGATGAAATGGCCAGGTTCTTCTCGGTAACTTGTGACCTTGTTTTATATGCCTGTTGTTTGTCTCCTCGTGATTGTTTTTATAGACAGATTCGACAAATTCAATAATGTGGGAGTTCATTTTACGGGGATTCAGTTAATTTATAAATAATATTAATAGCTATTTGATGTTATGCTTTGTATGATGAAATCTACAATATGAACTAAATGCTCAATGCAAATTGAATCAAGTTCAAAATCTAATCATCTAAACCAAAAGAAATTGACTTAGAAAATTTAGTTTTGTGTTTTTCTCTTTTAAAGTGGTTACTCAGAAGTCAGAAGCAATTTTCTAGTACATTGGTAAAATTTGGTTGTCAAGTATTCGAGTATCCCACATGGGGACACCTTGGATAACCCAAGTATGTGTGCTTCCTAGATTAGAAGTATCCCATTAAAAGTTAAAATAACAATTCTAACTCCTTGGTAACAAACCTACTGGTCCGAAATATGTGATCATTATGGTAATATTTGATGTCATGAAGGAATAGATTTACTGAATGATTATATTAGATGTTCCCCCTATTAAAAGAGTTAGAAGAATGGAGAGAAAGGTGATGTGGAGGAGAGTTGCTATATGTAATAATTTTATGCAATAATCCATGTTAAGACTTTCTTTACCAAAGACTTAAATCAGAGAACGAGAAAAACAATATTAATTAGTGGGTCAAATTATATTAGAGATAAATTCCAACTATATATAGGAAAACAATTGTCCTAGTGGACCTTATTCTTCCGAACTTTGTGATTACCAAGAGTATATCTTTTAATGAAGGCTGAGCGATAAGTTTCATTATGGTGCCATTTAGATCATAGGATTCCAACATGGTTAATGAGAATGAGATTTCAATACAATACAAAAATGTATTAGAATGTCGTTCTTATTCCCGTTAACTAGGTTGCAATCCCATAATCTAAATGACACCTAAGTGTTAAAAACTAAAATCGTTAGAAGAATGATAAAAATGTGGAGAAGAGGTAGGTCCCATTAGATGATAACTTTGAATAACATCTATTATGAGAAAAAGTTTTAAAACGCTTAATACGAGGTAGGTACCATTTGTTTTTTGCTAAAAAAGAGGTAGGCCCCATTTGAAGATAGGAATTAAAAAAGTTAGATGAATGATGTAAAATGTGATGGTTGTTACGTGTTTCTCTTTGTAACCGTTTCTACCTTTATGAAAAAGGTTGACACGCGGGAGGTTAACAAGTAATACTATTATGAGTAATGTACCTTATAATGTCAATTGTTGTGAATGTAGGACCCACCGGTGAGAATTGTTTTTTAACTTTTTTGTCTTGTAATACTTTCTTTGTAGGCCCCACCTAATTTATTTAAAAATGTCATAAATTCAACATTTATCATATATATTTTTAAACAAGTGGGACCTACCTCTGTTTCACAATTCTTATCACTTTTAGACTTGGTAATTGGTGGGGCCCAATACTTGGAGAGTATTTTATTTTATTTGCATTTCAAATATGAAAAAAGCAATTATTCCAATACAAATGTAAAAAAGCAATTACGCAATAATACACTATTTCTTAAGATAATGATTATCCAAAGGAGTTGTCATACAAATATATGAAAAAGCATCAACAATGTGTGACATATCGTGCTTTTATATATCCTTATTTATATAGAGAGATATAGTTTGATTTGAGAGAGATAGAGAGTGGATTTTGTTTAAAAACGGATTTTGATAATATTCTTTATTTAATCTCCTTATTCAACTTTTTGTTCATATAACTATATTTATTTGGTCATCCATAAACTTCTCGAATAATTGCTTACAGTTGGATTGTGAAAGGAGATAAAATCTATGTCGAACAACCTTGTCGCCAGTACCATGTCGAAAGCTGAAAGTGAGGTGAAGAAGCCAGAGGTAGTGTTATTTTATGATCTCCACATGTTAATTTTTTTTTTTATCTTTATTCTGTTTAACATGTTATCGATTTATTTCCTGTATATAATCAAGTACTTAATCCACAACCGAGTAAAAGTGACGTTTGATTATCCATGACTTTTAAAGTGTCATTTCTCCTCCCTTTTTGTTATCTGCTTAAATTTCTTTTACCATGTAAAAACCGACAATCTTGGAACTGAATAGTAGTAAAAGAGTTTCATTACTTTTTAATGTTCTTAGTGGATTGTTTAGGTTTATTGGAATAATTGAATCTTATTTTGTTAGAGCTTAAATAGTGATTTAAAAATCTTTGGATCAGTTACCCAGAATTTGACTTGGTTAGTTTCTGTAATTGCTTTCTTCTTTGTATAACTATTATTTTTATTTCTATTGCAAAGTGAAATCTTGGAAAAGCTGTAACGGTGATTTTATCTGAGAAAAGTCTGCCTATGTTTCAGACTTTTAACAAAATAAATTTGGGATATATTTTTGTTATTTCAATGACTCTCTGTTGTACTTTTGTTTTCACAACTATGTTGAAAAAGAAGTTGGTTAGAGCATTTTATATTGTATATTAAGCTTTCAAAGATTTATGAACATAAAAGCTCAAGACGTACACAAGTGACTAGTGACATATATTTTCTGTTTTCTTTAAAAGAATAGTCAACAAAAAAATTAACATGTTGTCAATTGATATCTTTTTTGATAAAAAAATTTCACTTTTTTGCCTTCCTCATAAAATTTTAAGCAATCTCTTTTAAGTTTGACCCTCGTACTAAAAATGTTATACACCAAAACACTCTTTATACTTGATGTTTATATTCATGCACTATTTTTTTTTTAAATTACTATATAATATCTTTCCATTATTTTAGCCTCTCTCTCTCTCTCTCTCTCTCTCTCTCTCTATAGATTTTATACCTTTTCTTTGTTTGCTTGCTCCCACAAGTCTTATAATATAAATCATATATATTTTTTGATAATATCTGTGTCCTCTTCGCTTTTGACATGAGCCTCAACTCTCCAAAATCTTCTTCATCTCCTCTTTAATTTATGTAAACTAAAAATGTGTATTTAGTTATATGCACAACAAGACTTATATGTACATTGCTGTCTACAACTTTTATGTGCATGCTTTCTCTTTCTTCAAATTGATAAATCTGTATGTTTTGAGAATAAGGATAGTCTAAAGCAAATTTGGTAAATGCACCTATGTTTACTTGAGGGCAAACTTTTGATCAGAATTTATGGAGCTCCATGAGGATCTAATATGCTTGCGGTATTTATATTGAAAAATGAGATCTCATTCAGCCTTTTTATTATTTGTGTTTCACTTCCATAGAGTTTGTAAACTTTGTACCCTTCTAGCACTATGGTTTTTATATTTCGTTATTGTGGCATCCAGACTATGAAGTCCTATGTATGGGTTCAAACTGGTGACGGTTTTACACAAGCAGTGGAACAAGAGGTTGCCATATTATGCCCTACATTTGATCATGAAATAAAATCAGGATTTGGATCTTCAAAGGACAATCCAATATCAGTACTCCCAAGAGTTCGAGCAACTTCTTTAGTTTCAGTATTCGATTACTGCCGATTTCATAAAGTTCGGCGCTCTTTTGAGGTTAGATATCTTTGCTTTAACCTTATGGTTTGTGATTTCTTGACCAAGACTGTTGTAAAGTCTTCTTTACTTTCTTCCATACGTAAGTTGTCCAGAATGAGTAATGCATAACGGAGTATCTACTCCTTTCCATGGAAAATAATAATAAGGGGCTCTGAGAAAATCATCTCCAAAGAGTTGGAAATGTCCAGTATGTAAAGAACAGGAACTATGTAAGCAAATGAATAAAATATCTTTAGCCAGACAAATTAAATTAATTTTTGTGGTACAATGGTGGTAGAATCTCCTTTGCGGTAGCATTTGATGAAGTACATAATATATCAAAATCTAATAGCTGGTTTTCTCTTTGGATAGGAGCACAAGACTTTTGATGAAAACTTCCTCCAGGTTGATGCAAGAAGTCTTTGTGAGTTAATTACTCTTGCACACTACCTGCAACTTGAACCGCTGATTTATTGCACCTGTATAGCAATGGCACAAAGAATAAGCAGCAATTCTACTGAAGAGATTTGGCATATGTTGAATTTAAGTGATGATCTCCCAGAGGTTGTTTTCGTGTAATCAGCATATTTGGTGTTTAATGTCCAGTGTTGAAAGATATCGTGTTTTTTATCTTTTGTTTCATATTATGTTAATTATGTCAACTAATGCAGGTAGAAAAGTTGGAGTCAGGGGGGCACTCAGCTTATGATTCAAGAATCAGGCTTTTGGAAAAATTGTACAAAAAGAAGAAGCAGACAGTTTTGAAGGAAATTGAAAATCTGAAGGTGAACTTTTCCATTAGAAAAAGTAATACCTGAAGATATAGTTGAATTTTCATAATTCTTACAAAACTTTAAATCTTGGTTATTTTTTAAATTGATAGAACTTCATGGCTGGATTGAAGCCCGGGGAACATGAAGATACTCGTCAAGTTGACGACCTCGTTTCATTCATTAATGGAGGAGATGGAGGTATCTTTTCTTCTTATTCCCCGCATTTGTAGTATGCATACCTTTTCAACTGGCTTAAGTAACCAGTAACTGAAGCACTTTAAAATTCTATAATTTGCTGCGCGGTTGTACAAATCACAATGTTTCCAGGACTAGTCGTCTTAAAATCTCATGCCGGGGTGTGTTAGACTATTGTTTTTTTAGGTTAGTTGTCTATTTTTTTATATATTTCTTTGGTGAGGTTTGTGTATTTTGAGCTTTTGCTGGTTGTCCTTGTTTTGTTGTTTGTTTCCTCGGTTTTCCTCTACCCTAAGTGAGGATTCTCATATATTTTTTCAATTTGAGATCTGTCTGAAAGGATTACACACTTCTGATTTTTACCAACACTAGTTGCCTTTATGCATTAACAACAATAGTTAATGCAGAAAGAAATATTTAGGTCGCACTTACACTTTCCCTTATTTGTTAAAAGTAGTAGGTAGTCCTATGCCAACTTTAATTTAAATATATTGTTCGTGACTTCTTTCTTTCCCACTTCTGACTTCCATTTGTTTCTCCAAGAAATAAGGAAGCATAGTTGTTGTTGGTGATGTGTGCTAATATTTAACTTGTTTTCTTTTGGGTAAAAATGTTGAACAGTTCAGTTTTCCTTGAAAGCTGACCAAAGAATAAGACAAGGTTTTCATCTGAAGATAATGTACCTGGAGTAGCGGTTTTCTTCACACAATAAAGTGTGTATTGTGTTCCTTAAATACTTACACCACTCTAGGTAGAACATAGAATAAATCTATTTGTGAAGAGAATTAAAGAAGTAACGAAATCTGGACGAGGTTGCAGTGCTGTTTTCTTTTAGTGAATATTAGAGTTCTTTACTCTCACACATGCTCTCTTTTATTTTCCAAGCCCTAAAATGACTTATTTGCTCTGTTTTGATGTATCAGTAATGTCTCTTCTTCTGCAGTCTGATGTTAAAGCTTAAACTTGTCCACCTCATCGAAGTGATTTGCACATCCTCAAACATCTTGTATAAATGTACAAGCATTTAGTTTGTAAAAATAGAGTAATGAAATATATCTGTGGTGTTCAGTGGTGTCTATCTTTCTAGTTATACTTTTGCTACTCTGTAGAGTTCCGGATGGTAATTTGAAAACAGATGCGAGGATTTCCCTTGCTTCGTACCCTACTGTTGTGCATTATAGACGGAAAATTGATGCAAGAATTTCCCTTCATAGTTCATTAGTTTGCTTCCTACCCCCTACAATTGTGTGGCGTATTTAGAAAAATGATACACGATACTCTTGCTTTCCGATTACGTAACAAATTGATTAGTTCCGTTACTTCTGCAGACACACAAAATTCAAAGAAGAAAAAGAATCGTAAGAAAAGGGCTCAGAAGAAAATTTCTTCCAGTATTGCTTCTCCTTCATCTGAAGCATCTGCTTCAAAGATTGTTGAGAACCATGACAAGGTTAGACTCATGATGTCCATTGTGATATTGCATTTCTTCCTAATAGCGTATTGTGTAGTTTTACTGTATAGTTTCTGGCATAATTTAAATAATTAAAAAGTTGTTATTCAGGATTCAAATGATATTAATTCTGCAAACGGTAGAGGTTCCCCTGCTGATGCATTAAAGCTATATGGAATTCAAGATGAGAGCTTCAATGTTAAGAATTATTTTGATGATAATGATATGGATCCTGCTATTCGAGAAGCAATTCGTAGGTTAGCCCTGTTTATCTTTTAGGTGCTCTAAACATGAATTTTGTTCTGCCCGAAATTTTTATGTTGCTTTAGTTCTGTATTAATGCAGTATTATATACTTCATCCAGCGAATTAGTTATTCTACTGGAAGTGAAAATTTCAGATATTTCGTATTGACGATTTGACGGTAGTGTTGTCATTTACAATCTCTTCATACCTCTTTACTAAGGAAATTATGATCAGAGCTGAATGATAATATCTTTGGTGGCAGAGTCATTTATAAATATCTCAGTTCTGTGTGGAAACTGTATAAAATATACTCCCTCCGTCCCAATTATATTGTCCGCAATCAAAAATCTACCTTTTATTCAATCATATCAAATAAATTGACAGTTCCGAAATAATTGTATTATTTTTCATAAAATAAACATATTTAACACATAATTTGCCATATTAACTATAAGTGGACAAAAGTTTTGGGACAAGAAAAATAGGAAATAGTGGACAAGAAAAATGGGACGAGGGAGTGAATATGAATGTACATGTGGGTGTTACTTTTAAATTTCAAGTTTTGACCCCAAAACAGAGATATTTTAAAGCCTTTAGAAACTGCATTATTTTATTTTGTGCAGAATGCTAAATTTACTTTTTTGTACTAGATGATGAGGGCTGAATATAGTAAATGGTGTAACTAAAAGACAGTAATGACATTACGATTAAAATAGCACCTTAATTAGGATTGCTTCTTGAAGATCATTATAAATATGTTACATATCTGTATACTTATGTTATGCCCAAAGAAGCAATGGCAGATTTGATTATGTATGATATACACAATCATACAATTTTTTAAAATTATTTTTCTTAAAAGTTTATATTTTTTTTTATGCAAGTTAATGTGTTAAGATAAGATAAAATGAACATGACATGATTTTAATTGATTGCTCTTAGTTTTTGCACACTGATCCCTTTGTTTTGAGAGAGATTAGTGTTAGTTTCAAGCAACGTCTGAGTTTATTATGGTCGCCATTAGTTCAAATAACTCAATGTGGACCACTTCCATGTTGCTAGAATTTATTATGTAAAAGCGAATAGATGATACTCCACTTTATTTACCACTATTTAATAAATAGAAAGTGTAATTATTATCGTATATCTGCATATATATTTTAAATCATTCGTTCATTTATATAATTCTTCTTGATGGTCTGGTTTAAAAGAGCTTATATAGATATTATATGTCTTGGAAGCCAAGTAAATTACTGAAGGAAAGAAAAATATAGCTTATCTTTGTCTATATTCCAAGTACTAACGTACAACCATAATAAAATAAAGAAAGCAACTCCTTCAATGACTCAATTACCATGCAATTAAATTATTTTTAATAATTTGCTTGCATGATATTGCAAAATTTGTAATCAATTTAATATTGAGTTGCTTTAGCAATTGAAAAAGCAGAGCCACATGTTTTAGTATTTAACAAGTTATTAAAGAAAAATGTCACTCTGTTACTATGTTACGCAGACTCAGGGTAAGGTGTTGGACATGAATGCGGATCCAAATGTCGGAATGTTAATTTTTTTAGATCTTTTATTTTTTAATGAATATGGATCCGAAATTGGACACGGGAAATCATATCCATTGTACATTTTGTTAAACAGTGTCTGCTACCAGTGAATTGAATACACTTAATCATACATGTCAAATTAATAGCAAAATGTCAGGAGGACGTAGAAAAACAAGTCTTCCGGGGACACTGAATTACATAGAATTCATTATATATGCCACATAAGTATGTATAAAATACTATATATATATATATATATATATATATATTATGTATGTATAAGTTAGCTTTATTTAATGTGCATGCATAAAAACTATATAAAATTGCGTGCCTTCATTTTTAGGTACTGTCCGCGCATTGCGTTTTACTTGGTTTTCGTTTTATCTAAAAGTTCATGATTGTATCATTTTCACACGCATTGCGCGGACTCCTGCACACAAGGAAAAACAAGCCCACATTTAACCTTTTTTTGAAAACTTAAATATTACATTATGAACTTCTTGTAAAAATGTTAAGTTTTAGCTCTTTTATGTTGCATCTTCTCATATATATTGTCATGTAGGAAACAATTATCATTTTGAAATGTTCTGGTGTTGCGCTTTTGTGTACCAAATAAGACTAACCAATACTAGAATACATTTGATAAAAAAGTATGTAGTAGTTACTGTTCCACCTTCATTTATGTTCCAACTCACATTCCTAACACGTAAATTGTAGTCAGATTGGTTTGGTCAACAAAGATGACTCGTTCGATGCCTGATGCGAGGGCTATAAAGTGCAAGATTAGTCCTGCTCCTCATTAGCGCTTTTTTAGTTATTTTGTATGCATGAGAGTTCACTTTAATATCTTTTATGCATCATCATGTGAAGTTTCTGCAGTTTGCATTTTTTAATGAGTGACTTTGATATCAATATGCATCTTATCAGCTTCAACTGTTCTATAATTTTTCCTTTTATATTGGGTTGCTTTTTTTGCTGGTTGACCGGATTCTGAAAAGTGTAGAAGTGGCCCCCCTCAACTTTCATGATAGCTAGCATGATATTCACCTTATTTTCTTTCCATGTCTGATTCATTTTTTGTTCCCGCCTTGTGCAGGGAATTGGTGGAATTTGCCCGGAGACTAAATTTAAATTATGCTGATCTTATTTGAGTCAGGAAAGCAGACTTGTTCTAGGCAAAGGTGGAATTGGATGAATGACAAGGTACAATTTTGTTTACCTTTTTTTAGGTTGTGCAATAATGTTTAAAAGCCTCTATGCCAAATTTGTCGTATTAACCTTTCTTGATATTCCTCTTCATAATTTTTTACCTTCTCGGAAATAACTATAAATTTGCAACTGATGTGTCATGTACATTTAAGTATAAATGTATATATAAATGTATAACTATCTGTGTGTGATCTTCTATTTATAGTCATGACTCATGACACGGGATAAAAGACATAAAATTGGGCAAACTTCATGACTAGTGTTGTTCAGCTACGTTCTGTTCTTGTTGTATTTTGTCTATGCAACTAAAAAGTGCCATATCACCCCTATTTTTCTTATGTACATTAACGTTTTTCTACTTATTGGGTCTTGCTATGTCAACCTTGCCATCCTATTATCATTGTCTACTTGCGCATAGAAAAAATAATGAAACAATCAAGTTATGCTTGTTGGAATAGAGTAATCAGTTTTTATCTTTGTAGCATATATGGTGTGAGAAAGTTATATTGGTTTTAGTAATATACGAAAGATTTATGCTATTGACATTTGCATATATATGCTGTGAGAAAGGCTCCTGCCTCCTTGGCAGTGTCACAAGTCATTCTTTTTTCACGGACATGTTTTATTTGGGTTTAAGAATTTTATGACTAGTTCTTGGCTAGCAGGATGAATTATTATTACTATATCCTTTGCTGTGGTTCAGTATATCACCTATGCTAGTCACCTTTTAGGCTCTAGCAGGATGTATTTATCTTGCATTATTATGTTTATGTCAGTTTCTCTTTTATTTCAATATAATGATCACACCTGACACCTTCACTTTCATTAGAAGTTCATGTTCTCGCTCCTTAGGAACTTTTGCATGTTTACTGTGTTAAATCATGCCTGTGTATGTTCCACACACTTGCTAATATTAATCTGACTTGTGACTATGTTTAGATGGACAGGACTAGACTATGATGGCATGATTGGAAGTGATTTGTATTCGTCAATACCCCCTGGGAGTGGCTAATGATTTAATTCTATTTTTTCCCCTTGCTGTGCCAAGTACAGTTGTTCTTCTATTAGTTCTTTTTTACCGAGATGATGGCCAACTTACTATGTCTAGATCGAATTTGTTGTGCTCGGTCACAGTTGTACTTGTAAGTTAAACTGTCAAAACTTTAGATCATATTTTTAGGTGAATTTGGACAGGTTTGTTGTTTTGAATTTATAGTATTTTGCTTATATGTCGACCCTATATGGTTTAGTAGGATTGCTATTTACCCAATGTTACTGTTTTAGAATACTTATTTCTATGTTGATTTAATACATTTATTTATCACAAATTCATGATCCTATGAAACTAAACTTCCCATTTTTCAATTCTTCTCAATTTGGTATTTTCGAAACCACTGGTGAATTTTCCAAAAATTGTAAGAAACCTGCGTACCGGTTAAGGCATGTCATTAAAAAATTATTTTTTTAAATTAACCATTATGATTCTAAAAAAATAAAAAGAAATTTAAGTCCTCAGTCATTACAATTTACTTAAAATTTTCATTCGAATCGATCAACAATGAAAAATAATGAGAAAAAGTGTTAAAATTTTTTGCTCTTATGAGCTTCTTATTATAACATCCAGATCTGGTTATATAAGTGATTTTTTTTTAACAAATTTGATGATAATGATCTTGTAAATCTTCTAGATTATCAAAATAAATTTTAGTTGAATAAATGTTCTTTTTCTACTTAATATTCTACTTGTAATCTTTTTAGAAGTACTGTATATCATTTTTGCTTACTAATAATTAATTTTAATTCCTTAAAATTTTATGTTTAATGAAAAGAATATCAAATGACAAATGCACCAATCTGTTTACCGATCTTCGTTCTTCATTTATAACGAATCTTAAGTTTATACTCCCCTATCCCTTTCATTTCTACACAGTTTTCATTTTGGGATGTACTCTTATTTCTATACATTTCAAAAATAGTAACTTTTAATAATATAAAACACATTACACCCACTACGTTTCTCCACTATCTCTATTCTATTCTATAGAGTAATAATTTAAAATACTATTACACTCACTATTTTCCCCAACTATCTCAAATATATTATTAAATATTGATAGGTCCCATCACTTTACCCACTTTTCATCTAACTTAGACAGAGGGAGTAACTCTTTTTAAAAAAAACACCGAGACCAAGGGAGTAACTCTTTTTAAAAAAAAACACCGGTTAGTCATAATTGTTTAGTTTGATATTTATAGCTTTCTATATAAAACGACTCACATATAAATTTATTTGATTATTAATAATTTAAGTCAAACACATTGGTATTTGAAGAATAGATGACTCGATGCATAATATTAAAATCATCTTTCGATATTTAATAAATCATTTATGAAAAATAAAAAATGCAAGTAATAGTATCAAAAATCAACTTTTAACATGTAAAGAAAGACCAACAACACAAATAAGCGCAAGTGATTTCCCACCAATACATTTAGCGTGAATAATACGAATCAACACAACGAGAACTCCCAAAATCAGTAAGCTCAATTAGATTATAACTAGTTTACTAAGCCGCGCTTCGCAGCGGTTTTGTAATAATTTTTTCAAACTTTTCTAAAAAATATTCTACTAAATATACTTTAGTTAAAATAATATTTTTAACATAAAATTAATTTTTTTTAATTCTCCGTTTAGTCTTGTTCATTTACCGAAATTTTGAATAAATATAAAAAAGATAATTGTACAATAAATTTCATTATTTTAACATTCTCTCAAATATTAGTATATTTATCTCGAATAATACGATATTGTTACCCTTAAAAAAATCCTAACAAAATACCCTCATTTTTCAATAATATCACGGTTAATAACCTTTTCAACCAAAACTGGTTCCTATTTAAAAACCAATTACCTTTTACAACTACTTTTTCTATTTTTCTAATAAAATCCTTTTCTTTTCCAAAAATATCATGGACAATTATTTTTTTCAACTAAAACACTTTACTTTTTCTATTTTTCCTTAGTAAAATCACTCATTTTCTAAATCTTTGGAGTTATAAAAGAAAATTCAAATTTCTAGATGTTATTAAAGAAAATTCAAAATTCAAATTTAAATAGAGGAGTCCAGAAAAATAGAAAAATATGATTCAATATAAATTACAGGTTATACTTATCTTTTATACAATACTTTCTTTTATACGACTTAAAAAAAAATTGACGTCAAGGAACCAACACAAATTAAAACCCCAGTAAAGGTTGCCCCATCCACGAAAAGAACAAAGATTGTAGTACGGAAAATAAAGTCAGGTTGCAAAAAGCCCAAACTTATCAGATATGCAACATATTGTAAGTTCAAGTGTTGCCGCAACTTACAAGTAGTTAATGCTTAACTTTATAGTCGTACCAGCACTTCCACCACAATCCGTTCCCTTCTAATTGAGCACTGATTTACTAAGCTAGAATTCTAGCACTACCTTGTATAAGCAATAAAATAAGCTTGATGCTATATGCTCGTTTCACCAAACACTACTCGTACTGCGCAATTAAAACCTTCACAGAACAAAACAATTAACATTTATATTAAAATTAATATAATGCATAACTTACTAATTTGTGACAATTTTGAGATCTCTTTTTTTCAACTACCTTTGACAATTTCAATACCACCCAAGTAGGTCAAGCAGCCCACAACATCTAAATCAACATAGAAAAAATAATATTAGAACATGATAGTTTGAATTATAACTTATATAATTGTATTACTTATATATTACTCTAATATATTACTGCATCAAAAACATGAGAATATGTTGGTGTCATTAATACGTGCATCAATCATATCCGGATATATGAACTAAAATCAATGCAGTGATATGTTGACGATGTCTTCTTCCAATATCTTAGTCAACGTTATGCGTATAAAGAGCAATTTAGACACATGTGATAGTGGTCTATATTTCCCTGTACTTGAAACAACTTTTAGATTTTTGATGTTGTACACGAAGCCTTTCCTCTAAAAGATTTTTGAACCGAGAGACCAGAATCTTCGGGATCGTAGCATGGATCAAATTTTCCTGTCATACAACATATCTTAGAAAAGTTAATAACATCCTACAATTTGACAAACGAATAAGTTATAAGTATATTGATTTATTAACCTTTTCATCGATCAAAATCATGTCAAGAGTGATCAGTTCTTCAGTATTTGGATTGACAGATTCCCACATTCTACACATTTGTACTCTTATCATCCAGGTATAGTTGTTGTCGTTCAAAGCATCCAACATGGTGTAGGCTATAGTTGTATTGATTGTAAATATGGTTGTAAAAATTTGAAGCTATGTAAAAAAGTTTCGGTGTAGATTTTTTGTTATGAATGACCTTTAATTTATAGGTGTTTGTAAGGTGAATAACATGGAAATCTATTATGTTTAAAAGTCAAGAAGTATTATAAAAGAAAAGTTCTATAAAGTTTGAAAATAATAAAATAAAGTTCTATCAAGTTTGAAAATAATAAAAGAAAGTTTTATCAAGTTTGAAAATAATAAAAGAAAGTTATATCAAGATTGAAAATAATAAAAGAAAAAATTGCAATTATTAACATAAGATCCTACAAATTCGAAAATAATAAGGAAGTTGTAATTTTCTAAATCAAAGAAAGTTCTATCAAGTCCTACAAATTCGAAAATAATAAGGAAGTTGTAATTTTCTAAATCAAAGAAAGTTCTATCAAGTTTGAAAATAATAAAAGAAAGTTCTATCAAGCCTACAAATTCGAAAATAATAAAGAAGTTGTAATCTTCTAAATCAAAGAAAGTTGTATCAAATTTGAAAATAATAAAAGAAAGTTCTATCAAGCCTACAAATTCGAAAATAATAAGGAAGTTGTAATTTTCTAAATCAAAGAAAGTTCTATCAAGTCCTACAAATTCGAAAATAATAAGGAAGTTGTAATTTTCTAAATGAAAGAAAGTTCTATCAATTTTGAAAATAATAAAAGAAAGTTCTATCAAGTTTGAAAATAATAAAAGTGTAATTTTCAATTTCCTTCCTACAAAATCGAAAATAATGGAAGTTGTAATTATTAAAATTAAAATTTGTGAAAATTTGAGAAAATTAAAAAAATAAAACGAAGCAATTCTAGAGGCGCCACCTCACCGCCCCGTCTTCTCCTTTATATAAGTATATATATTGATGATTGCATAAAATCCAGATTTTAATAAAAGATCTTACTTAAAAATTTTAATTTTAAGTTAATGAACAAACAAAATAACATTAAACAACATAATTTTGCTAAAATAAACTCAACTTAATGAACGTCAAGTTCATGCATTTTATATTAGTGACTAAATTACAAAATTTATTAATTTAAATTATGTTTTTAATTTTTTTTAAATTTAATAACTTATTTACAAGAAATGAATTAAGCGATAAAAATACCTTTTAACCATCTCTTTATGTGTTCTCTGCAACTGCGCATGTGAGTTATGATTAACTTAAAAATACCTGCCGGAAAAAATCGCTCCGGCGGTAAACTATGGGCCCACTTAATCAACCAGGC
Source organism: Heracleum sosnowskyi (assembly GCA_030848705.1). Classification (NCBI taxonomy): domain Eukaryota; kingdom Viridiplantae; phylum Streptophyta; class Magnoliopsida; order Apiales; family Apiaceae; genus Heracleum; species Heracleum sosnowskyi. Next base: position 22,406,263 of record CM061237.1, read on the forward strand.
TTATCTTCTGGAACTTGTATACATACAAACATCTGTATGTATTCTATGAATTCTAACTTTTTGAATGTTACTTGTGTTTATTTAACCTAATTTTATTTCATAATTTATCATATCATATGGTTCATTTAATTATTCTGCTTTTATAGTGCTAAAATTTGTTAAAGTATTTTGTTTAATACCTTTTTCTTAGAAGTCTTAGCTGCATTATCATTAGGTTTAAATTTCATTGTTTGTTGATATAACATGTCGATTTTAACTAGGAAGTGGTCCTTTCGATTGTTAATGAGAATGTGAATGAGGAAATGTTAGTTAACAAATTAAACAACCAATTATTAGTTGAAATCGGCATGTTATATTGACAAATAATGTTTTGGAATGTCTCGAAATATTGTGGCAGTTGTTATTAGTGGTTTCGGTATCATATTTGAATATTGATTCGTAATTGTCAGTGTGACACCTGGATAGAATTATTTGTAATGCTACAGAATACATTATTCGGGATTAGAGGTGGATGAGAAGGCTCAATTTTATTGCTAGTCACCGGTCCAACTAGAATCCTATCCAGCACGAGCATGGACTCCATCACCTTTACCAGAGTCTTAAACACCATCGGTGACTTTGATTGTCGTTTTGTTTGGTTGGATTGGTGAATTGCTGTGTAATCTCTCGGGTTGGAGATGCCCTAACACTTAGCAAGTATGGTTTTGTCTGCCGGAGGAGGTACTTCAAAAATCGCTTGGTATTGAATCACGGGTCCAAGCTGACTTATCTCCTGCAACTTGTACAGATTCAAAACATTTGTATGTAGTCTCTCTAGTTTTACTTCAATGTTTCTTGTATTGATTTAACCAAATCTTGTTCATACTGTACTTAGTCATACCTAATTGATTATTCCGCTTTATAATGCTCATATTGGTTAAGCATTTCGTTTGATAAATTTTTCTTGGGAGTTCAGCTGCCTTAGGGTAATGATTTGATAAGGAAATCCAACATATATACACTTATTACATGATTTCTTGATAAATCATTTTCTCAAATACAAGAATAGTACTTGTAAATCATTTTCTCAGCACATATTTTTTTTGTTTATTAGCAGATATTATAGTAGAATTCAGTGCTTTTAGGAAAAAAGAAGCATTTATTTTGGACAAAATACTGGTATTGGAGGAGAAGTTAGTCTCTGTGTGACATTTTAGCTAAATTGGATAAAATGGACAGGTTTTTGTCAGAAACCTGAGACCTTTATTTTGGCGGTTGTTTGTCTCCTCCTGAATGTTACACTCTCTTCGGGAGCTATGCTTTAATTTTATGCAATTTTTAAACATTTTACTTGGCATAGTAAAGTTGGACATGATCTCCTTTTGAACCTTAATGATTGAATACAAAACTTGAAAACTTAGTATTGTGATTATTCATATTTATTGCATTATAAGTACTCAATTATTAGCAAAAAACCCAGCAAAGACCTCATACATTCTGAACGAAATTACCCTAAATTATTAATATATATATATAGAATCACCTACTTTTAAAGGTAAAATTGAGGAAACCATAATTATGTACCTGATAATAGAATCTCTGAATCTCCTGTTTTTAGGTGTGACCTATTTGGTTGAGGTGTTGCCAGTCTTAGAGCAGATTTTTTACATACAATCTTGGAGGATACGGGAGTCAGGGAGCCTGATTCTAGTGTGTTCTATTGTACATCAGCCTAGCCTTTCAAAGGCTCAGTTCTTCTCAGCTCCTCGGAAGATGTGTTGTGGGTAAGATTGTGTGGAAGAGTTGTACTCCGTCTGAAATGAAGGATTTTAGTTGGTTGTGGTTCTTAGAGAAGCTCAGTGTTAATGAATTTTTGCTGTTAGTCATTTTTTTTGTCAAGGAGGCCTGAGTCTATTCATTATCTTCTTTCAGAATTTGAGTTTGCTTGTTTTTTATGGTCCAGGGTTTTGGGGAGTTTGGCATGTTTAAATCCTGAACCACCTTTGATTTTAGAAAAAACTTTGGGCTCATTCCTCCACAGCGACAAATTTCTTCCTGTGCTTGGTCTGCTGCAGTACTAATCTATAATGATGCACCTGTTGTATGGAGAGGGACCTCCTGTTTCATTATTAGGTTAGTGGCTTTCACTTATTTCACTACTAGTTCTATGCGTTCAACCTGTTTTTTTACCTATGTTAATGACTTTTATAGAGTGGGAAAATATTATGTCCCAACGCTACTTATCCATCTAATTTATCAGTCCTCCCTTGTTAAAAGGATAGAATTATCAATTGTGAATTATTCGAGTCTTTGAACTTGGACTAGCTACTTGCAAGTCTTTGAAATTTGGTGGTTGGATTTCAATTATTTTATTTAGTGACCATAATATACAAATGATTGAATTATATAGTAGGTGCAAGAAGCCAAGAATATGTAAAATTTTAGAGTAAAGTGCACTTCGTGTACCTGCATTTAGTGTGTCAGACCACTTGGGATACCACACTTCATTATCTAGCACTTGCAATACTAGACATTGATTTTACTAACATTTTGTGTCCCGCCGTCTAATTCTCCTAACTCTGTCAGTTTGGCCAAGGGTAGAAATGACTTTTCACAATCATCTTCTTCCTCTCAAACTCATGTCCACCACTGGTGATTTTTTTCAGAATTTGAAACTCGAATTTCTCATTCATTACTTAACGAAATCAACTTATTTAAATTGCAACAAGATCGTATCTTTCCACTCGACAATATGATATCAATTTTAACTATCAAAATATGCACATTCAAAACCACGATTCCAGGTGGGAGAATGGGTTGGTTGATTCTGCTTTTAACATTTTGATTTGATTCAGTGTTGGCGCTGTAGAGTTCACTGGCATGGCGATGGTAAGTTACCTGTTATAATTGGTTTTTCAATCTATTCTAATGTCAATGTTCAAATACCCTTTATGTTTGTGATATGTAGCAGGATTCTCAGACCTGAAGGATATTGTATATGGTTTGCGACACCAGTCTATCAGGATGATGAAAAACATAAGATAGTCTGGGATGGTAATTTTTCTATCTCTTTTATTTCTTACTTAGTTCTTCCACATACGATTTGCAAGTTCAATCCCTGTTATGGTGTCATATGATTATGTTCCTTGTTTCGTGAAGCTATATATGGTAGCTCTGACAGAATCGATTTGCTGGAACATAGTGGCTAAGGCATTTTACAGGACCGGAATTAGCCTAGTTATATATCAATAACCTGTTACATCAACTGCTATCAAAACAGGTGGAACAACATATCACGATATACATTTTCCTATCTGGACACTATGGATAGTGCCCCGGTATTTTTATATTAGAAACTAAAAAAACAATGATCAATGATGACAAAACAGAAGGACAATGATCAATGGAGTACTAGAAAGAGAACTACTCAATCCCCATTAATCTCAAACTCCTTAGCTTTGATAAGTTTTTCTTTCGTATACACCAACTTTTCAGTGGCTGAATCAGGGGGAAAAAGTCACAAAGGATACTAGATAATTAACAAAATAAAATAAGATACAAGAAGTTCTTTGTGGGAGCACTTAAGATTTTCGAAGGGGGGCTGTGAGTTAAGCTTTAAACTTTAATTAGTTAAGCCTGAATTCAAGTGCAAGGCCATACACCCTCTGTCTTGGACTTGCTTAGGCCCTGCAATTATTCTATGTGAAAGTAAAGAAAGTAATTGAACAGTTTGGAGTATATTTCTGCACTTGCGCATGATCATGGTTTAAATACCGATGAAGTTTGAACTGGTTATTCAATTTGATTGTTAAAACTTAAAATTGATATCATATTGTAGAGGGAAAAGATATGATCTTGCTGCAATTTAAAGAAGTTGATTTCGCTAAATAATGAAAGTGATATTCGAGTTTTAAATTCTGGAAAAAGACCATTAATGGTGGACACGAGTTTGAGAGAAAGAAGATGATTGTTAAAAGACATTTTTACCCATGCCATAACTAACGGTGTTAGGCTGATTTGACGGAGATACACATAACGTACTAAAATTTAAATTTCGGTATTGCAAGTGCTAGATAATGAAGTGTGGTATCCCAAGTGGTCTGACACACTAAGTGCAGGTACACGAAGTGCACTTTACTCAAAATTTTATAATAAGGTTAAGAGATCGTGGATTTCGAAGTTTATAGATCGAAGTGTTAAAGTGGGCTTTAGGATGGTGGATAGAAGAAGTGCTATTAACAATCTAATTAAGTTGTACATATGAATTAACTCATATTGAATATAATAAGTAATTTTAAAAAATAAAATTGAAAGGATTGAATGCAAATCTTATATATGAGTCAATTTTGTTCGAGCGGACGGGTCACTTTAAAAATTTCTGTTTTTATTATCTTATCCAAGCCAAAACATTGACTCATCTATATTATTACTATCGTACATCTTCTTTTAAAGAGCCTACATTTTATTTTTTTTATTTTTTTGAAATAAAAGTACTTGCATTAACTTAAACTGCCTCAGCAGCAATAGTACACATGATAAAATCCGGAGCAGTGACTAACCACTCCTGAGAGCCTGACATAGAACATGTAGCTTGTGCTAACAAATGTGCTACTGTATTCGCAGACCTATAACAAAACACAACTAACACTTCATTAAAGTGTTTAAGAATCTCCCTACAATCATCAATAATCGTGTCAAAATAAGAATGACCTCCTTCTGCATTCACCGCATCCATAACTCCTTTTGCATCACACTCAAATATACATTTGTTTCTCCTCCAATTGTGAGGGGAGTTGGAATGTCCGGAGAGAGTTTTTTGGAAGAAGTTATGGGGACTTAAACTACCTGGTAAGGTTATAAATTTTCTCTGGCGGCGTGTTTGTAGAGGGGTTCTACCTACTGCTGCGGCTTTAAGGATGAAATGTGTGGATGTTAATTTAAATTGCTCATGGTGCCTGAAAATGATATGCATATTTTGTTCGAGTGTTGCTTTGCAAAGGAGGTGTGGTTACGAGTTGGGCTTGCAGACTTAGTACACCCGTTAATCACTGATAATGTTATGACTTTGCTTAAACGAGTGTTCCAGAGTAGTAGTAACGAAAGGAATGGTATGGTGGGAATGGTGTGCTGGAATCTGTGGCACAGACGGAACAACTGGGTGTGGAATCGAATAAATGTTTCAAGCTTCAGTCCAGATCGAGTAGTATGCAGGCAGTTTGGATGCGAGCTAAAGAGGAAATGGCTAAGCAACAGATGCAGAAAAACATAAGGAATAAATTGTGATGCAAACCACCCGAGGACTGGATAAAGATTAACACAGATGCTATGTGTCAATTTAGAACTGGAAATATGGGGGTGGGATGTGTTATTCGGGACGATATGGGTCAATTTGTTAGAGCTCGTAGTAAGGTGATCCAGGGGCGTGTGCAGCCTAAGGAAGCTGAAGCCATAGGGCTGCGTGAGGCTTTATCATGGACTAGGGATTGGACGAGAAACAATTTTTTTTTTTTTTTTAATTTTGCTCAAAAGAGTAAAGAATGCGATCCGGAAGAATAACTCATCTATGTTATTACTATCTAAAAATATTATTCTCAAAAGCTCATGTATAATTATAAAATTATACATCACATATCGCAACATGCGATTCATCAGATATATAGGAATGAACTTCAGTCACTTGAATTACCTTATCTTGACTTAGCCTACCATAAACCAACTTTTAATATTGGGAATGAAGGCTCAAAACAATCATTGAATATCAAATGTTTCAATAAATGTTAAAAAAATAAATAATGATAAATTTAAATAAAAAATAATTTCATATAAATCTTTTTTGTTAATTGAATAAATAATAAGTTTGACTTATACCTCAAAACCTCACCTCTCCACATATTTGTGGTGTGTTTTGTGCGGTGTGATTGCAGTTTTAAAAATATTTAAACCACATGTTTCAGTTTAATAATATAGTATGAACTTTATACAATATAGTTATATGCAGTCACGAAAAACAAAAGTTAAAGTTTAAACCTCAAACTTGTAAACATTTAAAATCATCTATTCATCTTCTTCACTTGAATATTCATTATGATCCCTCAAAGTTGGTGTTAGCATTATGCCTTTCAAATACTCGTCCTCCACTTCCATCACTTAATCTAAGTTTAATCTTAAATACTAAGTAGCATTGATACAAGTGCAAGGGCATGAGGGTTTAATGTGAGTATACAAAGATTTGACAAATATGATAGTATGGAAGTTTGGGTGCATGTGGATACGACTTATGTGAAAATGGCTATGTTGCTCGGACTCTTCATTTTACCTTCAAGTACCCGTGTCGGACACTCGACACTCGGACATGGACACTCGAACCCGGACACTTATTTTAGGAAAAAAACATGCATATTTTTCAAAATCTTGCTGAGTCCAGTACTTGGAAACGTATCCATATCGGACACTTCTAGCCGATTCCGACTAACATAGGAAAATGGTATAGATTATAATTTGGTTATATGTATGATAAAACCTATGAAGAAAACTGAAAACTTTTTGCAAATTGAATCATATGCATAATTTAATCATTTGAAACAGAAGAAATTAAGTTAGAAATTTTCGATTTTGTAAAAGTAAATGCGAACATCAATAGTATCTTCTTTTTAATTGAATAGTAGTAGTTTGTGTTGTCCTTGTGAAAGTAGTTAGTTGAGACCAATTTCTAGCATGATTGAGGTGAAAAATAAAATAAAATTTGGTTGTACAAGTATTCGAGTATCCGCCTACGGGGATACCTTGGGTAACACAGTATATGTGCCTCCTAGATTAAAAGTAACCCATTAGAATTTGGAAAAACAATTCCAACTAGTTGGTCATACTACCCATTCTTCTCGAATTTGTGATCATAAATGGTACATTTGTTGTCATGAAGGGAATAAATTTACTAATTGGATATAAAAGATGTATGCTTAATTAAAAGTTATAAACTAAAAAGTTACGAGAATGGTGAGAAATGTGATGTGGAGGTGGATCCCATTTTATAATAATTTTACGCAATAATTGCATTTTATTATAAACTACCAATGACTTAAATTAGAAGTAGTTCCCATTAGTAACTAGTGGGTCAATTTATATTAGAGGCGGGTCTCATTAGACTCGACCTTTGTCTTGTAACAATTTTTGAAGAGGGACCCACTTTTTTAATTATAAATAACATATAATTTAACATTTGTCGTACTTTTTTCTTTTTATTTAGCGGGACATACCTTTATTTCACAAGTCTCATTACATATAGACTTGTTTAATTGGTGAGACCTACTACTTGAAGAGTTTTTTTAATTTTTTTTGCATTTCAAATATAAGTAAAGAATTATGCATTATATACTCTTTCTCAAGATACTAATTATCTGATACAATTGTCATATAAATATATGTACAAGCGTGAATAGTTGGCCTTATACGTTCGGACTTTGTGATCACAAAGTGTATTCTCAGTGATAAAGGCAATAGAGTTATAAAATGTTTAAATTAGCGTTAAGCTCCATTAAGTGTTAGAAACTGAAAACTTCACAAGAATGATGAAAAATGTGATATAAAGGTATGTCCCATGCCATTAAAAGATAATTTTCAAAAACGTAAGAATAAGTTATAAAATGCTTAATAATAGTAGGTCCTATTTAGAGATAAGAACTAAAAAAGGTAGATGAATGATGTTAATTGTGATGTATTTTGAACGTGTCTCTTTTATAACCATTTCTACCTCTATAAAAGGTTGATATGCAGGAGCATGACAAGTTGTTCTATCACGAGTTACATACCTTATAAAGTTAAATGTTGCACAAACAGAACCGCGTAGATCAATTTTTGGCTTATAACAATTTTTAGAAATTGACCCACTTTTTTAATTAAAAATAACATATAATTTAACATTTGTCATAATTTTTTTATTTTTATTTAGTGGGACATACCTTTATTTCACAAGTCTCATTACTTATCGACTTGTTTAATTGGTGGGACCTATTACTTGGAATGTATTTATTTCTTTTTTCATTTTAAATATAAGCAAAGAATTATGTATTATACTCTTTCTGAAGATAATGATTATCCGATACAGTTGTCATACAGATATATATACAAACGTTAATAGTTGGCCTTATGCATTCGGACTTTATGATCAGAAAGTGTATTCCCTGTGATGAAGGCGAGGCGATAGAGTTATAAACTGTTTAAATTAGCGTTAAGGTCCATTAGTGTTTGAAACAAAAAAAATCACAAGAATGATGAAAAACATGTGATATTAAGGTAGGTCCCATGCCATTAGATGATAACTTTCAAAAATGTCTGTTACGAGAAAAAGTTATTCAATGCTTAATAAGAGCAGGTCCCATTTAGAGATAAGAACTAAAAAAGTTATTTGAATGATGTTAAGTGTGATGTATTTGAACGTGTTTCTTTTACGACCATTTCTACCTCTATTAAAGGTTGACACATGGGAGCTTTACAAGTTGTAAGTTGTACTATCATGAGTTATCTACCTAATAAATTAAAATGTTGCACGAACAGAACCACTAGTTAGAATCGATTTTTGTCTGGTAACAATTTGTAAAAGGGGCCCACTTTTTTAATTAAAAAAACATATAATTTGACATTTGTCATACTTTTTTCTTTTTGTTTAGTGGGACATACCTTTATTTCAAACGTCTCGTTACTTATAGGCTCGTTTAATTGGTGGGACCTATTACTTGAATAGTATTTTTTTTGGTTTTATATTTCAAATATAATTAAAAAATTGTGCATTTTACTCTTTTTTAAAATTATTATCGATACAGTTAATATACAAATATATGTACAAGCGTCAACAGTTGGCCTTATATGTTCGGACTTTGTGCTCACAAAGTGAATTCCCGGTGATAAAGACGATATAGTTATAAATTGTTTAAATTAGAATTGAGCTCCAAGTGTTAGAAACCAAAAATTTCGCAAGAATGATGAAAAATGTGATATAAGGTTGGCGTTGGTCCCATGCCATTTGATGATAACTTTAAAAAATGTGTGTTACGAGAAAAAATTATAAAATGCTTAATAATAGTAGGTCCCTTTAGAGATAAGAGCTAAAAAAGTTACATGAATGATGTTAAAAGTGATGTATTTGAATGTGTTTCTTTTGTAGCCATTCCTACCTCTATAAAAGATCGACACGTGGGATCTTAACAAGTTGTACTATCACGAGTTATGTACCTTATAAAGTTAAATGTCGCATGAACGGAACCACTAGTTTTTTTTTGTCTTGTTACCATCTTTTAAAAGGGGTCCACTTTTTTAATTAAAAATAACATATAATTAAACATTTGTTATACCTCTTTTCTTTTTATATATTGGGACATGCCTTTATTTCACAAGTCTCATTACTTATACACTTGTTTAATTGGTGGGACCTATTAGTTGAAAAGAATTTTATTTTTTTCACAAGATAATGATTATCCCGTACATGCAGATATATGTACAAGCGTCGACAGTTGGTCTTATACATTCGGACTTTGTGATCACAAAGTGAATTCCTAGTGATAAAGACAATAGTGTTATAAATTGTTTGAAGTCACTAAGCGTTAAAAACCAAAAATTTCACAAGAATCATGAAAATTGTGATATAAAGATTGGTCCCGTGCCATTAAATGATAACTTTCAAAAACGTCTGTTACGAGAAAAAGTTATAAAATGCTTCATAAGAGTAGGTCTCGTTTAGAGATAAGAACTAAAAAATGTTAGATGAATGATGTGAAATGCGATGTATTTTAACGTGTTTCTTTTATAACCATTTCTACCTCTATAAAAGGTTGACACGTGGGAGCGTGACAAGTTGTACTATCACGAGTTATGTACCTTATAAAGTTAAGTGTTGCACGAACAAAACCACTATTAGAATCGATTTTTGTCTTGTAAGCCCACTTTTTTAATTATAAATAACATATAATTTAACCTTTGTCATACTTTTTTTTTTAAAATTTAGTGGGACATGCCTTTATTTCACAAGTCTCATTACTTATAGACTTATTTAATTGGTGGGACCTATTACTTGAAGAGCATTTTATTTCTTTTTGCATTTTAAATATAAGTAAAGAATTATGCATTATATACTCTTTCTCAATATAATGATTATCGAATATAGTTGTCATACAAATATATATACAAGCGTCAATAGTTGGTTTTATACGTTTGGACTTTGTGATCACAAAGTGTATTCCCGGTGATAAAGGCATTAAGAGTTATAGACGGTTAAAATTAGTGTTAAGCTCCATTAAGTGTTAGAAACTAAAAACTTCACAAGAATATTGAGAAATATGATATAAATGTAGGTCCCATGCCATTAGATGATAACTTTCATGAACGAGAAAAAGTTATAAAATGCTTAATAAGAGTAGGTCCCATTTAGAGATAAGAACTAAAAAAGTTAGATGAATGATGTTAAATGTGATGTATTTGCACGTGTTTCTTTTGGAGCAATTTCTACCTCTATAAAAGGTTGACACATGGGAGTTTGACAAGTTGTACTATCACGAGTTATATACCTTCTAAAGTTAAATGGCGCACGAACATAACCACTAGTTATAATCGATTTTTGTCTTATAACAATTTTTAAAAGGGGCCCACTTCTTAATTATAAACAACATATAATTTAGCATTAGTCATACTTCTTTTCTTTTTATTTAGTGGGACATGTCTCTATTTCAACGAGTCTCATTATTATAGACTTGTTTAATTGGCGGGACCTATTACTTGAAGAGTATTTTATTTCTTTTTGCATTTTAAATATGAGTAAAGAATCATGCATTATATACTCTTTCTCAAGATAATGATTATCTGATACCGTGGGTCATACTAATGTATGTACAAGTGTTGGCAATTTGACATATTGTGCTTATATATACATCCGTCTGTAAGGTAGATAGACAGTTTTATTTGAGAAAGAGAGAAGATTTGTCGAAAAGAATTTCTTTTATACTTTCAAGAATTTAATATAAATTCATCAAACAACCGTGACATCTAATTATCAGTATTTCTATCTCCATTTACAACCTTTCGTTAATATATATCTATAATTATTTGGTCGTCCACAGCTTCCCGCAATACAAGTCACAGTTGGATAGTGAAAGGAACCAGCATCTATGTCTGACAACTTCGTTGCCTATACCATGTCGAAAGTTGAAAGAGAAGTGAAGAAGCCAGAGGTAGTGTTATGTTATATTACGATCTCCACCTATTTTTTTAATCTTTATTTAGTTCAACATGTTTTCAATTTATTTATTTTGATGCAATGATTTTTCAGTTAGTGACATTTCTCCTCCCTTTATGTTGTTAGTTGCTTAAATCTCTTTCACCATGTAACATGCTGCAATCTTGGAGCTGAATAGTAGTATAGTAGTAAAGGAGTTTCATTCTTGTACTTTAAGAGTTTCATTACTTCTTTGTTATTTTATATGGATGGTTATTGGAATAACTGAATCTCATATTCTTTGAGCTTAAATAGTGATTTTAAAAATCTTTAAAATCAATTACCCAGTATTTGAGTTATGATATGTAATAGTTAGGTTTGCAACACATATAGTTAGGTTCTTGAGTTGCTTTCGTCTTAATATTATTACTTTTTATTTGTTTTTCAAAGTAAAATTCTGGAAAAGCTGTAAAAGTTGATATTTTATTTTTAAAAAGTGTGCATATGTTCCAGACTTTAGAACTAGGCTAACACTAGAGTGTTTTATTTTGTATCATAAGCTTTCAAAGATGTATGGACATAAAAGCTAAAGACAAATACAAGTAACCTTGAATTTGTAATTGTATTTTTTTAAAGAAAAGTCAAAAACAGAATTAACATGTTGTCGATTAATACAGTTTTAATAAATTTTACCTTTTTTTATTCTCCCAAAAATCTAAGCAATTGCTCTTAACTTTTACCCTCATACTTAAAATGCTATACACTAACACACTTTGTTTCTCTACTTTTAGTTTATTTACATACATTATCTTTTTAGAGTTCCATACTTTTTCTTTGTTTACTTGCTCCTGCAATTCTTATAAATTATTTATTATTTTTGATATAAACCTCCCCTCTCCAAATTCTTTTTCATTTCCTCTTTAATTTATTTAAGCTAAAAATGTGTATTTAGTTATGCATAATAAAACTTACATATACATTCCTGTCTACAAATTCTATTTGCTTTCTTTCTCTAAAAATCGATATATTTTGTATATTTGACAATTAGGGGACGGAAGGGAGGGAGGGATAGGTCTAAAGCAAGTTTGATATATGCACCAATGTTTACTAGAAGGCAAACTCTTGCACCTGTGGTATCTAATATGCCTTCAGTATTTATATTGAAAAGTGAGATTTCATGCAGCGTTAGATATTGCGTTTCACTGCCATATAGTTTGTAAGCTTTGTACCCTTAAAGCAGTATGATGTTTCTTTTTAATGTATATTCTTTATTGTTGAAACCAGACTATGAAGTCCTATGTATGGATTCAAACTGCTGACGGTTCTATACAAGAAGTGGAACAAGACGTTGCCATGTTATGCCCTACAATTGATGATGAAATGAAATTGGGACTTGGATCTTCAAAGGACAATCCCATATCACTACTCCCAAGAGTTCGAGCAACCTCTTTAAGTTTAGTATTTGATTACTGCCGATATCATCAAGTACGCTGCTTTGACCAGGTTAGATATCTTTTGCCTGAACCTTATGGTCTATGTCCTTTCTTTTCTTGTCTAAGACTGTTGTAAATTCTTCTTTACTTTTTCCCATACACAAGTTGTCCAGACTAATGCATCGGAGTATCTATTTCCTTGCATAGAGCAAAAAAATACGGGGCTATGAAAAACTCATCTTTAAAATGTTAAAATGTACAGTATGCAAAGATTCAGATAACTCTTTCAATACAAATCAAATGGATATCAATAATTTTTTAGCTAGACGAATTATATTGAATTTTGTGGTATAATGTGTGGTTGAATCTCCTTTGTGGAAACATTTCAAAATCTAATAGTTGTTTTTTCTATGGATAGGATCACAAGGCTTTTGATGAAAACTTCCTCCAGATGGATACACGACGTCTTTGTGAATTAATTACTCTTTCAAACTACCTGCAACTAAGACCTCTGATTGATTGCACCTGTGAAGCAATGGCACAGAGGATTAGTAATAATTCTACTGAAGAGATATGGCATATGTTGAATTTAAGAGATGATCTTCCTGAGGTTTCTTCTTGTAACCAGCATACTTAGCGTCTAACGTTCAGTGTTGAAACATGTCATGCTTTCCATCTTTTGTTTCATATTATGTCCATTATGTCAACTGATGCAGGTAGAGAAGTTGGAGTCACGGGGGCACTCGGCTTATGATGCAAGAATCAGGCTTTTGGAAAAATTGTACAAAAAGAAGAAGCAGACTGTTGTAAAGGAAATAGAGGATCTGAAGGTGAATTTTCCATCAGTAAAAACTTCACCTCAAGATTTAGTCAAATATTCATAATTCTGTACGAAGTTTAATTCATAGTTATTTTCTTAATTTATAGAACTTCATGGCTGGATTAAAGGCTAGGCAACATGAAGATGGTCGTAAAATCGATGACCTCGTTTCATTTATTAATGGTGGAGATGGAGGTATCCCTATTCCCCCAATTTCAAGTATGCATATCATTTTTCCAAGCTCAAGTTACTAGTAACTGAAGCACATTTATAATCTCAAACGTAACTGCCCGGGTGTCCAAATCGCAGTGTTTCAAGGACTCGGTCCTTTTAGATCTCATCCCGGAGTGGGATAGACCACTGTTTTTATAGTTCTTTAGTGGGATTTTGTATTTTGAGCTTTAGATGGTTATCCTTGTTTTGTTGTCTGTTTTCTTGGTCTTCCTACACCATGAGTGAAGGTTCTCAATTGTTTTTTGGGATGAGATTTGTTTGAAAGGATTAAACACTTCTGATTTTCACCAACACTTGTTGCCTTCATGCATTAACTATTTCACCAACACTTGTTCCTTTATGCATTAACAGCAATACTTATTGCATAAAGGAATAGCTAGCAATTGTTATGCATTAACAACAACAGGTAATGCATAAAGCAATAATTAGCATGTTGCATTTACACTTTCTTTTATTCATTAACAGCAAGAGTTAGCACTTAGCAGACTTTAGTTTGAATATTTTGTTCATGACTTCTTTCTTTCCAACTTTTTGACTTCCAGTTGTTTCTCCAACAAGGAAGCATAGTTGCTGCTCTGAGTGATATGATAATATTTAACTTGTCTTTTTTTGGGAAAAAGATGTTAAACAATTAAACTTTACTCAAAACCTGACCAAAGAATAATACAAGGATTTTATTGGTAGATAATGTACCTGAAGTAGCGGTTTTCTTTACTTTAGTGAAGATTAGATTATTTTACTCTCATATATTTCCTCGTTTATTTTCCAAACCCTAAAATGACTTATCATCTCTTCTTCTGAAGTCTGATGTTAAAGGTTAAATGTGTCTACCTCATCAAAGTCATTTGCACATCAGCACATCCTCAAAATGATATGGATAATGTACAATTATTCTACTAGTAGTAGAGTAATGTAATATATTTATTGTGTTCCGTGGTGTGGTTCTCTCATGGTACCTTTCTAGCTATACTTTTGTTATTTTTTAGAGGTACGGATGGTAGTTTGAACTGCTAGGATTTCCCTTGCTTCATTTTTTGCTACGTACCCTACAATTGTGCATTATATTTAGAAAATTGATACAAGAATTTCCCTTGCTTTACATTTTGCTTCATACGCTACAGTTGTGTGTTGTAGTTGAAAAAATGATGCAATATACTCTTGATTTCCATCATGTAAACATCAACATTGATTAGTTCCTTTACTTTTGCAGACACGCAAACCTCTAAGAAGAAGAAAAACCGCAAGAAAAGAGCACAAAAGAAAGCATCCTCCAGTGTTTCTTCTTCTTCATCTAAAGGATCTGCTTTAAAAAAAGTTATTGAGAGTCATGACGAGGTTAGCCACATCATGCCCATTGTGATATTGTTGGTTATTTGTTGCACCTCTTCTCGATAGTGTATTGCGTAGTGTTACTGTATAGTTTCTGGAATAATTTTAAGTAATTGAGAAGTTGTTTATTGACATTTTCTAGGATTCGAGTGCTTTTGATTCTACAAATATTAGCGGTCCCACTGCTGATACATTAAAGCTACCGGGGACTCGAAATGAGACCTTCAATGTTGAGGAAGACGATCATTGTGATTTGGATCCTGCTTTGAAAGAAGCGATTCATAGGTTAGCCCTGCTAATCTTTTAGGTGCTCTAAACATGAATTTTGTTATACCCAAAATTTTCATGTTGCTTACTTGTATCTGACTGCAGTATTATCTACCTATTCCATCGAATCAGCTATTTTAGTAGAAGAAAAAATTTCAGATAATTGTATGGACGGTAGTGGTTGTCATTTACAATTTTGGATCTCTTTGCTTGAGAAAATTATGATGGGAGCTACATGACAATATCTTAAATCTTAATGCCCATCATTGATATCTGTCTTTCATAAATATCTCAATCCTCTATGTATGGATGTATGTATAAAATATACATCTGAATGTGTTTGTGTGTGTGCTTAATTTTAAGATTTCATGTTTTGGCCCCAAAACAGAGGGAAAGTTTAAAACCTTTAGAAGTAACATTGTTCCGCTTTTTGTTGAATGTTCAACAGAATTACTATTTAGAAAACGATGATGTGGTTTGGATATAGTAATTGCTTGCAAGTAAAAGATAAAAACATTCAGTAATGACATTACAATTAAATAGAACATTATTACATTAAGTAGGATTGCTTTCGGAAGATCATTATTTATCTATTTCATATCTGTATACCTATGTTACCCAAAGAAGCAATGAAAATTTTGTTTCTATGTAATATAGGCAATTGTACAATTTTGGAAAACTAAGTTTTTTTAAAAAGTTTATATTTTTTTATGCAAGTCACTATATTAAGATTGTGATCAATGAACATGACACGATTTTATTTGACTGCTCTTTGCACACTAATGCCTTTGTATTGAGCAAGGTTGGTGTTGCTTGTTGTTAGTTTCAACCAAAGTTCAAATTTAAGGTCTTCATTAGTTCAAATAACTCAATGTGGACCACTTATCATGTAGCTAATACTTGTAAATAATTGAGTAGATGACCACTTACCTTGTATTTACTAAACAGATGACCAGAGTGTTTTACTTATCTCTTGGATTTACTTAAAGGATTGGGGCCAAAACAATTTTTTCAGAACAGATTGATACCAACATATTTTGTAGAATAATAAAGAGGAAATGGTTAAAACTGATACCAAAATGCTCCAGACATTTTCAAGTTAGTTGTACATTTGTTGATGTAAATTTATGAAGGAAAAAAGCCTCTAAAGAATCTGCTTAGGTAGTTACCTAGGGGTTGATGAAATTATGACAGCATTGATTTTCTGCATATGAACTAAAATATGCAGAATATTAAAAGTTGGTAGTTTCACTAACAATCCTTAGGCTTATGTTACAATGTCATTGGAGGCATCAAAATCAAGTAATCAATGTTACCTATTAGTTACTTATTACTGATAAGTATTTGATTTATAACTTATTAATTCGAACATTAATTATACTTGTGACGTAAAAAAATGGCTAAAAGGCTAGAAAATTGGCTGTGAAAGGGAAAAGCAATGGGATAAAACCTATCCCTGTAGTGGAAACGCTGGAAACAATCGCAAAACCAAACACACACACACACGCGCGCACACACATACATCTATAGCATTCATCAGTTCATAAAATTCCTACTTACAGAAGAGTTTATATGAAGTTTATTAACACTTCAGTAAAATCAATATTTTCTCCCCTGAAAGCTGAAAGGTTGGGGAGAGTTGGGTCTCTAAACAAAATCATTTGGAATTTTATCCTTAAATTTATTTATTTCTTATTGTGAATTTAGTGAAGGGTTGGTATCATATTTACATGGTTGTATGTGATATTTTAACTTGTCTACTGTTTTTTAAAAATATATACTTGTGTGGACGTGTTATGGCATCTTTATTTATTTTATTCTCATATTAATGACTTTATATGATAAAATAGTAGATTTAAATGCTTGGATGGAAAATTTTGATCCTTCTCTTATCACAAATGCTTGACTTGAACTTGTTTACATGTAATTGAAATAGCAGAGCTACATGTTTATGTATTTAAATTTTATTCAAGAACGATGTCACTTTATTACTTTGTTACTCGGGATCTCGGTAAGGTGTCGTACTCCAGTTTAGATCCAAATGTGGACCAATAATAAAGAAAAGGATATGGATCCTAAATTAGACATGGTTGCGGGGACTAGGCATGTTAATCTAACACAAATGAAATTTTATCTGATCATGTTTATTCTACATTATTCTTCTACATTTTGTAAAATAAATTCTTTCACCAATGAGTTGTATACACTTAATTGTATATGTCAAATTAATATCACAAAGTCGGGAGAATATATAAAGATAAGTCTTCCGGGACACTATGGCACATGAATATGTTTAATATGCTATATAAGTAAGGTTTGCTCATTATTTACGTACTTTTTGCTCTAAATGATCATGATTGTGTCATTTTCATGCGCATTGTGCGTCAAGCAAGGAAAAACAAGCTAGCATTTATAGTCGTTTTTGCGAAAACTTTAATATTAATAGTCATGAACTTATTCTTGTAATTTTTTTTGAGTTTTAGCTCGTTAAAGAGAATCACTATGTTGCATCCTTTTAGATAAAAGTCATAACAAAAACAATTATCATTTTGAAATGGTCCTGTGGATGTTTTCTTGTGATGCTTTGTGTACCAAAATAATACTAACCAATACTAGAATACATTCGATGAAATGTATGTTACTGTTCTAACTTCATTTATGTTCCAGTTCTCATTCCCAATACGTGTATTGAGTCAATTGGTTTGCTCAACAAGGTTGACGTGTTCGATGCTTATTGCTAGGGCTATAAAGTGCAAATTAATCCTGCTCCTTGTTAGCACTCTTTTAGTAATTGAGTATATTTGAGGGTTCGCTTAAGTATCTCTTTCACACATCATATTGTGAAGTTTCTGCAGTCATTGTTTTCATTTTGAAACGAGTGACTTCAATATCGATATGTATTTTATAAGCTTCTACTGTTCTACAATTTTTCCTTTTATATCGGGTTGCTTCTTTTGTTGGTGGACGGGATTCATGGACATGTAGAAGTGGCTCTCCTTATCAACAATCATGATTCTTAATAGGTAGTATGAGATCTACCGTTTTGTTGTTCCATGTCCGATTCTTTTTTTGTTTTCGCCTTGTGCAGGGAAATAGTGGAATTTGCTCGAAGGTTAAATTTAAATTATGCAGATCTTATTTGAGTCCGGGAAGCAGATATGTTCCAGTTACAGGTAGAATTGAATCAATGACAAGGTACAAATTTGTTTACCTTTTTCTTGGTTGTGCAATAATGTTTTAAAAAAGCCTCTGAGCTAAATTAGTTGTAATAACTTTTCTTGATGTTGCTTTGCATGTCTTTTACCTTCTTAGAAATAACTGCAAAATTACGAATGATGAATCACACACACACACACACACACAGGTTAAAAGACCTAAATTGGGTGAACTTCATGACTAGTGTTGTGCAGCTACATTCTGTTCTTGTTATATTTTGTCTTTGCTACAACTAATTATTGCCATTGAGCCCAATTAAGTTGTTTTTATGTACACCAACATTTTTCTTCTTATTAGGTCTTGCTTTGTCAATCTTGCCTTTCTATTTTTATAGGTTATTTTGATATACTTTCATTGAAGTTCACTTGCTCGCTCCCGAAGAACTTCTCCATGTTAAGTGTTAAATAATGCCTGCTTATGTTGTTGCAAATATTATCCTTACTCGTGAATGTCATTTTGGATGGACAGAACTGTAAATTGAAGGCATGATTGGAAGTGATTCGTATTCGGAAATAGACAATACCTCTTGGGAGTAGCTTATGAGTTTGCAGAGGTATTATCTTAGGTTGGGAATGGGTTATGGTAATTGGTGAACAGCAGAATGGTGGGGATTGTCTGAAATGAATATGCTGTGCTCATTCTCAGATGTACTTCCCTTTTAATCAATAGCTGCTTCTCTAGGTGCAATTCGGATAGGTTTGTTGTGTGTCAACTCTGTTTTATGTAAAGCTCATAAATCTTTTTATTTCATTGTTATTTAGTAGGTAGTATTAGTAATTGTTATAAAGAAATTAATGAATGTTTATTCTTTATAGTTTCTTACTATTTTTAGTCCATGTAATATAATAATTCTAGAAATGATAAAATAAATTTCAAATTTTACTAATATGTAGGAATCATAATAAAATACATTATTTTAATTTTTTAGGGATTAAAAAAAACATTTAAAATTTGTAGGGATTGAGAAAATATTTAAAAATTACTTTATAGGGATTCTAATTTATAAAAAATAATTTTCATTACTCAACGAAGCATTAACACGGGGAGAAAGAGGTAACAGAAAAACAAATATTACAAAAGAAAACTACTTTCTTAGAGCATCTTCAACCATATAGATCCTTTAGCTAAAATTCAAAAAAAAAAACCTTAAATAAGAATTATAAAGATTTTGTAAAATTTTGTCAACTTCAATGGGACAAAACTCTTAGGTAAAAATTTAGATAATCCTTACGGGTCGGTTATATTTGTCGAACCTTTAGCAGCCTGTAGTGAAATTATACATCATCTATTGTCATATTAAAATAATATATTTCATTTATAACAACTTAAAATAATAATAACATACTATTTTTAAAATTTAGTCAACTATTATAGTCAACTCCATCGAAGCACAATCCGGTTATAGGTTCAACAAATTTTACATAATCAATATTTTAGATCATTTTAGCCAATCATTTTAGTCAACACCGTTGGAGATGTGATATCTTGTGTGGAACACATTTAATAATTGTGATGTCCACAAAATGAAAATCTTATAATTCTATAATTTTCATTGTGCATGACCTTGCCATTCTCAATTTCATAGCAATTTAAAAACCAATGCTGAGTAATTTTAGAGTGCGTGTGGAGTGAAATGATCGCATCCTCATCCATCCAAAAACCAAAACAGCTGCATCCATTTTGAATTTTTGGCCTGATCAATTAACTAAAAATTAAAATTTGTTTCAATTTTATTTTCAAAAACTAAAAAATTAAATTAATTTTTCTCAATCATATACGTAATATATATCAATTTTGGTCAAATTTCAGTTAATTTAACCACACAAAAATCAAACTAACGAAGGCAGTATTATTAACTCCTTATATATAATAAGCGTAAGAGAGATCTTATCCAAAACTTTGGTCGGTCACTGTACTACCAAAAGTATATGATCCGTTGGATTATAAAACTATAAATATTCAAATAGATGAGGACCATTAGATATAATATTAAAAATTGTATTTGATTAATAATAGGATAGTATTTAAATACTAAAAGGTGTATTTTGATAATTTAAACCAATTATAAATAGGTTTTCTATATTGAATAGAAATCTTTATGTAAAAAATCGTAATTATCTTTTCTCTTTAGTTTATGGATAATTCCAGTTAGATAATAATTATTAAACCATCATTAAATTAAAGATAATTTTGTTAGCTTCGCGTGGGCTGTAAAATTGTTAAAATCTGTTGTATAAAACTCAAGATAGAGCCCAAACAGTAAAGTGATTATCTACATTTTAATATATTTTTTTTAATTTAAACCAATTATAAATAGGTTTTCTATATTGAATAGAAATCTTTATGTAAAAAATCGTAATTATATTTTCTCTTTAGTTTATGGATAGTTCCGGTTAGATAATAATTATTAAACTATCATTAAATTAAAGATAATTTTGTTAGCTTCGCGTGGGCTGTAAAATTGTTAAAATCTGTTGTCTAAAACTCAAGATAGAACCCAAACAGTAAAGTGATTATCTAAATTTTAATAATTTTTTTTATTATTGTAGCACCAATTTAATTTTTTTCCTAATTCTTTTAAATTTATAAATTCTATGTTTATTTAAATAAAATATTAAAATCAATTTAAGAAAAATTAAAATCGATCTGGTCCGTGTACGACAACTATACGACCAAATTAATTATTACAGTTAGATCTTAAATAGATCGATGAGAATTGTTAGATCTAATATTAAAAAGTGTATCTGATTAATAATAGAATTATATTTAAATACTAAAAAGTATATTTTGATAATTTAAAATTTTTCTATGTAAAAATTCTTAAATATCTTTTCTCTTTAATTTATGTATAGTTCGAGTTAGATAATAATTGTTAAACCAAATATCAGATAACAATTCATAGATAACAATTCATATCGATTACAATATTAAAAATTAGCAATATAATGCTCATGTATATCATATAACAATGATACATGTCGACCCTGCGTTATATAAGAGACTTAGGAGAACTCATGTACATGAATAAATTTAAACATTTTTTTTCTGAAGGAACATAACAATTTGATAAATCCAAATTATAATTATATTATTTTACATATAACAAACATAAAAGGATAATATCAAAATATTATTAAAATATTGAGGGTTTCATATTCATAAACAAAAATTTGAATATAATACATAACCATCTTTTCTTTTCGATTCCAGTAAAGTGGGTATTTATTTTCTAATAATAATTATTACGTCATCATTATTTTAATGTCAATTTAATTACTTTTTTCTGACTATTTTAAATTTAGAAATCTATGTTCAAAAATTCAAATCAATCTAAGAAAAATTCAAATCAACAAAGAATATAATAATACGATGATAAAATTTTATAAATTTGTGCATATTTTTTATCCTATTTTATTAAATTTTATATCATAACTAATTAAATATTATTTATTATTAAATAATAAATTATACAGAAATGGTGATTTTGTTTTATAAGAACTCATAGAGACCTAATTTCATTGTTAGCAGGACTATATTCATATTTAAAAATACCGTATTTTGAAATTTTAGACTCAGCTACAGAATAGGCCTAACTTTTTTAACCTATATACATTGTAAATTATTAAATTTGAAACTTTAAAAGTTTGTTAATCAATTAGTATAGTACTTTTTTGAAAAATTGTACTTTATAAAAAATATTATCAAATAACCCATGTTTGCAAGAAAAAAAATGAAAAAATTCTAATTTTTCAAAAAAACCTGTAAATTTTAATATGTTGTTGGTAGATTCAAACCTTAGATCATTCTACGTGATAATTTTACTGTTATATCTAACGTTTCTCAACAATTTAATTTGAAAGATCCAACGATTATGGATTGAGTGATCAAGTGACCAGACTTATAAGAAAGCTTTCATTATTTAATCTTTAATATAATAACATAGATATTTACGGGATATACTATAAAAAAATGAATTTTATATAGAATTTTGATCGTCACAGTGTACTACTTTAAAAGAAGAACTATTACAAAAAAAATTATATTTTAATTTATAATTTATTTTCTCAAAAGTTCAAAGTTCCCGCATCATTAACATATTACAAAAAAGAGTATATTATATTTTAGCAATAAATATTTAATAAAATAAATAATAAAAAATTAATGATGTTATCCTGGTAGTTTGGTCCTAAATACCGTCAAAACATTCACAACCGTTAGATCCAATACTTTTAAAAATAGACGATCAAGATTATATCATATAAAAAGAAGTTATTATCTAAAAATGATATAAGTTAAAAGATATTATATTAGGATTGGATTTTCCAAAAAGTTAAAACATAAAAATAGTTGTAATTAAATAAGGAAACCCATTTAATATCAAAATAATAAAAATCGTTTAATCTTAAATAGATAGGTGAAAACCGTTAGATTTAACATTAAAAACCGTATTTGGTTAATAAATGGTATTCTAATAATCTAAACTACATATAAGTAGATTTCCTAAATTGAATAGAATTCTCAATATTAAATTTCGTCACTTTATTCTCTTTTTAGTTTTAGAAAATTTTTTAATTGAAAAAGAACTATTAAAACACAACTAAATTAAAGATTATTTTGTGAATTTCATTTGGACCGTAAAATTGGCCAAATCTAACTTTTATAACTCAATATAAACAAATATTAAATTGAGCGTGTAAAATATAATAAATATCAAATTTTTAACTATAATTTTTTTTGGCTAAATCTTTTTTAACAATAATTTAATCATGTAAACTAATAACTTTTAAATATTAAAATATTCATAAATAAATATAATTATAAATATTAAAAAAACAATCGTGTGTTGCATCGTAATAAAAATATAATTATAAACAGAATAATTATAAATAAAATTTAAGTAACCGTTCATAGCACGGGCTATAAGCTAGTTATAAGAAAACCATTAAATAACATCTAACCTTGACTTAGGTGGCACAATTCTACTGGTCAATGAGTATTTCGCGATTAAAATAGTACAAAAAATTATATTTTTATTATTAATTTTCTTTTATGAAAAACGAATTTTTCATAATTTTATATGTATGAAAAATATGATGATCAAATTCAATTGCACATTACCTTAACTAAGGTGGCACAATTGTATTGGCCAATCAGCTTTCCACTTTCCTCTGACTAGCTTCAGACCAACCGAAACATACACATACATCCTATACATACAAACACAAAAATATCAAACACTTTGAAGAAAACACACACACAACTATTACTTTGTTCATGGTATCTTTAAATTCAAACCCACCTGAAAATTTCTACTTGGATCCTCAAATGGGCCTGCCCCTTGAAAATACAGGCTCATTTTCAACTCCACCAGGGGCTTCTGACCCTGCTTTGTCTGATGATTTGTCTAAAAAGATTAGAAAACCTTATACTATTACTAAGTCTAGAGAGAGCTGGACTGAACCTGAGCATGACAAGTTTCTTGAAGCTCTTACACTGTAAGTTTTGGCTTTTATTTTGGTGATTTTGGGGTTTATGTGATATGTGTGTTGGGGTTGATTTTTAGGGGGAATTGGATGGTGGGTGTGTTTTGTTTTAGTGAATGAGTTTGTGGGTTGTTGAAAGTTTTGATTTTTATGGTTTTGGTGTTTATGTGATATGTGGGTTAGGTGTGATTTTAGGAGAAATTTGATTGTGGCCTTGTGGGTGTGTGTTGTTTTGTAAATGAGGTTGTGGGTTGTTGAAAGTTTTAATTTTTATGAAATGGGTAGGTGTTTAGAGTAGTAATTTTGGTAGGTGTTCTTGATTTTTGTGAATTTGGGGTTTATGTGATGGATGGGCTGGGACTAATTTGAGGGGTGATTATATGGTGGGTGTGTTTGTTATTCACTTATTGTGAATGAAGTTGTGGTTTGTTGCAAGTTCTGATTTTGATGAATAGGGTGTAGTCATAGGTGCCTATAAGAGCAGTTTAATTGAAACTAATACATGAATGCAAAAGAATAGTTTTAGAGTACAACCCCTGACCCTGCTTTTCCTTCTAGTATCTATGTATAGTTGATCTTTCTGGTTATTTGATTGTGTGTTGTCTATCTAAAGTATGAACTGAAAAGAAAGGAATTGCACGAATATAAGTGGAATACCACTCCCAGAGTTGATAAAAGGATCCTCAAACTTAAGTAACAAACTAAACCAGCGGATGGGCCTCCGCTGTAATAACGGAGTAGAAATGTAGACTAGGCACTTACTTTTACACTTAGAGATAACATCAATTAAATTAAGTGCCTGTAACAAAGACGGAGTCTAGACATTAAGAAAATCAGAAGCTACATACTTCTTAAGCTTGCAAATACTAACTAAGCAGCTGGAGACAGCTTTACATCTTCAGAAATGCTAGCAGAGTTCGAAGTGATCTCATCAAATATTTTCCTTTATCTTTCTATATAAATTTATGAGATGCTGTCTGCAGTTACCGAAAACTTCAGCACAAGTAACCTGCCAGCATTGCCAGGGTCAGTTAGAACGAAATCCATTACCGACTGCCAAGAGAGCTGCATACCAGAATTATCAATATGCATTAATCACTTCATTAGACATATGACATTCAAAGCTGGAAGCTGTTTTATTATGGAATGCGCAAAGAGCACAACTAGTACTGTGTGAGAAGCCACATCAGTGGAGGATGTCATGGATATATTGTTATACTGTCCAACTCCAACATAATAGAGAATGTCCCCGAATGTGATCGTGGTGCCAGACTTAATTTCCCTGAAGGACCATTGGCTTAGTACGTCAGATAGAGTCTTATATGGTAAAGTCAGATATACTAGTAATTCTAGGGAAAGACTGAAGAAACTTGTGCATGTAGTGGTGGCGAGGAGGTGGAGAATACCCAGTGTATAAAAAGAAACAAATGTATGAAAAAATAGATACCTAGTACTAGGTTTGTTGATGATATTAACATTAGCATAAGCTAACATTTGCTGTAAACGGATGTAGTATAATAGAGGATGACGTTGATCATTGAAATGTTTATTGTATTTTGGTGCATTTTTTAACTTAAAATTTACTGAAGTTAGTGTCTTTCTTACGCGTCCTAGCTATGCTGATCAATTTTATGTCATGATAATTTACAAAGCAAAGGGTGTTAATCATATGCTCTCTGTCATGTTTGGGTGTAGTTAACTAATTTTCATTTATATGATGTACATAGCTTTGATCGTGATTGGAAAAAAATTGAAGCATTTATTGGTTCAAAGACTGTCATCCAGGTAACCACAATAACAAATGTTTCATGCTATAGCTCCATCAATGAATGCAAATTAAGGATATTTACTTCTTTACCTATTAAGTTATGTCATGTATACAGTATACTTTGTCATGTGGTGCTCTTAACACTATCTACTATTGTTTGTTTAAGCTGTGGCAGTGTTGCACGACATAATAAATCTGTGAGCGCATGCACATTTATATATGTCTAAGTTTCGATCTTGATTTTGCCTCAATAAGCACTTGTCCCGAAGTCTGTAGTAGTGGCAATAGATATCATGAGGCACAGTTCAATTTTAGACTCTTTGAATTCTATATTAATTCTATGCTGATGGCTTGTCCCGAAGTCTGTAGTGGCAAGAGATATCAGGAGGCACAGTTCAATTTAGACTCTTCGAATTCTATATTAATCCTATGCTGATGGCTGACCCATATATATTACAAGGGGGGATTATTATGTGCAGATACGAAGTCACGCACAAAAGTACTTTTTGAAGGTTCAGAAGAGTGGAACTAATGAACATCTACCACCGCCGAGGCCAAAAAGGAAAGCTGCTCATCCGTATCCACAAAAAGCTCCTAAAAATGGTTAGCACAGTTCCTTAATTTTGTCACAATTTTCTTAATTAAACTAATAGAGCTCATTTATATAATACGTCCCCTTTTTGACAACTCCTGTACTTTCGCAAGTCAACGCACCCTTCCAAACGTCTCCTCTACCTGAAACTGGTTATATGCGAAGATCAAGTTCTTCCCCGTCGTTGAGAATTCCTGCAGCAGGCACAGCAGCTGTGTGTTCGCAGATCGAGAACTCTACGCAAACAGTTGGTCTTTCAAATATGACAAAAGGTTCGATCATTTTTGGTAGTACCTCGTGATATATTATATGATCTTATCTATTGTAGTCTCTGGCTCTTACTCTTGTGTGATAATTGATTATTCATTTGTTTTGTTATAGGAGATGTAAGATCTGCCAGGCAACCGATGGCAAATAACTGTTGCAGTAGTTCTGAGAGCACACCAAAAACACAACAGACAGGTGAATCAAATGATCAAAGGAATCATGGGTCATCATTGAGAGGTAACAGATATCCAAAGAACTAATATAAATTCTATCACTATAAAGTTTTACTTAAAGCAATGCATTATACATGTAAGTCAAGACTTTTTCCATCTTTAAGAATATGCATGTCTTGGACCTGAAGCTGAGGGTGTCAGAGCAAATCCGAGTAAATTGGGACACGTTTTCCATGTTAGCTATAGAGGACGAACGTATTAGTTATTATGGGGTGGGAAGAAGTATATCAGGAAATAAAAATTGAAGGAAAATTGCAGCTGCAATTATCCATGATTTCACCATGTTCAACCTGCAGCTGTCATTTTATATTAAACTATAATCACTTCGGAGAAAATTTTTATAGTCAGACTTGTGTATATGTATTGAAGAGTCTAAAGTTGGATACAGCAGCAAAACAATGTATCCAAGAACAGTTATATAATTAGAATGGTTGGTTTGGTACATGATGTGTTCCCAGATATCATCTTATGGGCATTATACCATGATTGAAGAACGAATCAAACTTTGTTGGACTATAGCCTGATGAAAGATTTGATCATGTATAAGCCTCTGGTTTTAGTCAGTGTAGTGATTATAGCTCCTGTGAGCATACTTTCTGATGCCAAAATCCTTTTAAACTTTTAAGAAGTATTTCAGATGTGTATCTTATCCTAACAGGAAGACCAACTCTTCGTTGGTAAAGAGTTCTTCCATGTCAAGTAACTTGGATACACACGTGCTGACATGCACACTTTACATGTATATGTGTATCTGTATTAAATTTGTAACCTTTTGTCTTTTGAGGTCCTCTCATCTGATGGTTTTGTTAGGTAATATTTTTCCTTTGTAATTTGGGTTGGTACATGCAAGCTCAACCGTATTTGTAAAGTCTGATTAATCTTACGCATTGGAATTTGCTTCTCTCTCTTTGTGAAGATACTTTTTTGTCCTTCCTTTCTTAGTTAAAGGTCCTTTTCATTCTTTGACTAGAAAGTGTTATGTGCTCAAGATACATTATGTCTGGTGATTGGTGACTGGTCTTGCATTATTATTCTCTTTTTGTTTCAATGCAGTTCTGCCTGACTTTGCTGAAGTATATAGCTTCATTGGCAGTGTTTTTGATCCTAATACAAAAGGTCACGTGCAAAAACTTAAAGAAATGGATCCGATTGATGTTGAAACGGTAGAATTTCTTGAATCTTTCATCGATTGATTTTATTCTTTTCCTAGCCCTTGTAGTTATTGACTTACTTGGGGAAAACCCCTATAGACAGGGAATTGTTTGAGCTAGAGGGAAGAAACTATCCTGTGCCTATAAAAAATGCTGGTATTTGAATTGAAATTTACTTTTTGGTCCCTTCATTTGAATGTGTCCTAGTCTGGTAGTTTTCATGTATATCTTGACTTTATCATGTGTACCTCAGTTGGGCAACGAGTAATATATAATAATTTGTTGTTGGTTTCATTGCAAGAACTACGGTCTTCCAAATTCTACTGTCAGGATTTGATTATATGATATTGCTTAAAGTTAAGAATAATCATAGGTAGGTTTAAGTGGTGAAATTTGTCAATAATAGCTATAGAATTGCTATGCTTGACCCAACTTAGAGAATAAATACAACATTCAGAATTATAAGTAGTGTACATGATAGATAATGTTGGTAATTATATGTAACTGCCTATCCATACTTACGTATAGTTTTATGCAGCTACATGGTCTTGAAATCCTTTTGACTTTGTGTTATGTGCTTCGTGTCCAGGTGTTATTGTTGATGAGAAACCTCTCAATTAATTTGACCAGCCCCAAGTTTGAGGGTCATGTAAGTTCTCTTTCACCCACAAGTCATTTTGTAAGTTTATCGAAGATGATTGGTTGCTGATAAAAACTTGCATTTTGAAATGCTGGTGTGCACTACTAAAATCCGAGAAGCATCAAGTCAAGGACTGCATATTGGCGTGTCTTCCCTTGCACATTCGAGTTTGCTGGTTTTTGTTTATCAAACAAACACACAACACACCTTCATTTTTGTTGTCTTCCCCTACATATTCCAGTTTGCCAGTTTTTGCTGATCACACAAACAATATGCCTTTAATTATATTTTGTTCCTTGTGTAATGTGAAAGAAACCAAATAAGAGATTTTAAAATCATATACTATCAGTATTATGTGATGCTGGCTGCAATGTGTAGCTAAAACTAGGGGCTCCATTGGTTTTCATCACTACTAACTGCTACATCTTCTATTCACACAGAGGAAGTTGCTTTCATCCTATCAGATCGACTTGGAGAAAGAAAACAGTGATGATATGGTTAACAATCTCCTCGACGACGAAACTGAGCATAATGCTCAATTTGGTTAGGCAACATAAAAGTATTAGTGGCTAATTTTGAACGAGCTGCGGGTTGTAGTCCGCAAGTACCAAGACAGTGGTTGCAGGTTGATGTGCCGAAAACTTTGGCACACCCTAGGAAGCAGTCTTTCTTCCTTGTTGTAATGAGTACATGTAATGAGTACCTTATCCGGTTGTAAAATCTTGAGTTGTGCAGTTGTTAAAAACATGTCTCTTTGTAAATTATTTATGTACACATCACTGCAATGTAAAATCTTTTTTTTTTATATAATTTTACTCTAATAATTATATATGACTTTAATGACATTATGCTGTGAAGAATAAATTATAATTGAATTATATTATTGATAGATTTCGAATCTTAAATTTTTTAATCTTATGAATTAAATTTAATAACTTTTATTGACTTCTATAACCTTTATTAATATATAGAAGCGAAACCCCCTTTTAACATTGTATCAAATTTGGTTCGCACTTTTTTTGGTTCTATCTTTTTTTTGGTTTCACCCCTATTTTTTTTTATAAATAATTATCTATTTTAATATAAATTATATTATACCCTAAACTCCTATTTCGTAGTAGAATTATTATATCCTAAACTAGAACTTTATGTTATTTTTAAATTATTTTTGTTTTGTTCAATGCTCTACTTTCACCAATCTTCTAACAATTCTATTATTATTTTGACTTTTTCGGCTTACAAAAAATAATATTTTATTTTTGACTTTTCGTCTTGCACATACGAGCAATTAAAAGTCTACATTATCAAAGGTTACCTTTCTTTTTTGTCACTTCTTTGCCATTGTCATAAGTCAATATTATCAGTGATCGCATACATAGTTAAGCCATAAAATTTAAACATTCCTATCAAGTTTTTTTTGAAAGTATAAATTTACTACTCACTTGCTACTTCAATGTTCGACTCATATATATTATATATTATAATATGTTGTTTTTAAATTAAAAAAATAATAATTATCTAATCTAAATAGATTATATTATTATTGTATTCTAAACTTCTACTTCATGTAGAATTCTAATTTTTTTCAAAAAAATTTAATTCTCTGTTGTTTTGAAATTTTAAAAAAAAAATTATCTAATCTAAAATAGAGTATATTGTTATTGTACCATAAACTCTTATTTCACGTAAAATTCTATGTTGTTTTTAATAATAATAATTATCTAATTTAAATCTACAATAAATTATATTGTTATTGTACGAATATATTATATTGTTATTAAATTACATTACTATTGTACCGAAATATATTATATTATTATATTATTATCCCATGCCGGAGGAGTTACGGTGCATGTTTGGGGTATCTTTAAAAATTTAACTTATACCTTAAAATGAATAAGTGTCGTATAAGTGATAATGGATGAATTCTTAAGTGTTTGGATAAATTTACTTATAAGTTGGTTACAAATTTGATCATTTTCATTTTAAAAATAATTATTAAATACAATGAGCTAAATACATACATTTTAAATTAAAAAAATATTTAAAAACACAAATGTAAAAATAAGAAGTATTAAAAGACAAAGAAATCAAACAATAAGTTAAGGAAAATATATGTTGTTACTAACATTCAACTTATGAACATAAAAGTTATAAGTTGGTTTATAGGTCGGGTTGACAAACACCCTACATAAACTATGATTATAAGCTATAAGTTGCCTTTTATTTAGGTTGTCATACAGGCCCACAATAAGATCACAACATAAGGAAATTATAATACGTGTAATTTGTTGTATAGGTCATCAGAAGTTTGTATTCTTATTGTAGTTCTAATTCTTTTATAATCTTAGTGTCTTGGTGAATTGAACTTAGAATATGAAACACCAACGATGAAGTGATCATTGTCCATCACCAAAGTACAAAAAAAGTTGATAATCGAATACAAGTTGTGGACACGTAAATTTACTTTTCAACATACCAAGTTTTTGTTAATACAAGTTGTGTATAAGTAAATTCACTTTTCAGCATGCCAAGTTGTTCCCATCTGCATGCGAATCAATTTCATAGAAAAGGTTCAAATATTTACATCACCAATCACAAGTGCATAAATTGAATACAATTATATTTGTCCTGTTATATTTATTCTTTATTGATGACTAGCCTTATTATATTTAAATAGTCCCAAATGAATTTAACTATATATATCATGTAAAGTTAGTTAATTCATGAATAGACTTAAAATATTTAAATCATCCATACTTTGTACGATATTGAGCTAATTTCTTAGTCCTCTATATTTTTTCCTTCTAGCTATGCCTTTATAATTGGAAGACAAAAGGTGTGCATACAAAAAAAAGATATCGTCAAACAACAGATCCTGAAACTATTGAGTAGTGAGATGAACGTAATGATTAAATTCACAAAAAAATTATGTCCCGGGTATTACCATCAAAAGTTTCTTTTTTCTTAATTTTTAGAATTATTCCATTCAGATAATGATCTCTTGTGTTTTTATGTATAAATAAAAAGTTGTTTCTAGAAATAAAGAAACTCAACTGGATATCAATCTTCTAAATTTTGGCCCATGTTGTATATACAAAATTTTAATTATATATACATAGTTTACATTGTATTTGACTGATTTCTTAGTCCCCTTATAATTATCCCATACAGTTACGCCTTCAAAATTGGAATTGTAAAGATCTATCGGAAGAAAAAGATATCGTCAAACAAGATATTCTTAAACTATTGAGCAGTAGAATAAACATAATGATAAACATCTCAAAAAATATATGACACATGTATTGGTGACGAAGTTTTTTTTGTTTATTTTTATATAATTTTTCAATTCAACTAATGACCTCTTACATTTCTATATAATTTCTATATAAGAGAAGGTTGTTTATGGAAAAAAAATTCAATTGAATGGGAATCTTTTGGATCTATAAAATTAATTTGATTTTAATTACGTTTTCTATATAATAAAAAAGCTATTTCTAGAAATAAAGAAAATCAACTGGATGGAAATCTTCTAGATCTTATCCCAAGTTGAATAAACAAAATTTTAATTATATATATACATACATAGTGTATACTACATTTGGCTAATTTGTTATTACCCATATAATTATCCCTTATAACTACGCTTTCAAAATTGGAAGTTAAAAGATATGCCGGAATAAAAAGATGTCATTAAACAAGATATTCTGAATTAATGAGCAGCGAAATAAACGTAATGAGAAACGTCGAAAAAGATATATGACACAGGTATTGGTGACATAGTTTCTCTTATATATATATATATATATATATATATATATAATTAAAAAATTACAACTATTAATCTCTTATGTTTTCTATTTAATAAAAAGTTGTTGTTGAAAATAAAGAAATTCATTTGGATGAGAATCTTTTGGATCTAAACACAAGTTGATGTTTTAGATTTTAAAATGATTTTGCTTTCGATATTGAAATATAAATAATCTGCCATTAACATTTCATTTGATAGTGCTCCATAGTTCATTGAGATTCTGTTATGTTGTAAAGGGATAACATATAATTTTTTTACAATTAACTGAATAATAATAATATTTTCATGAGTAAAATATTTTTAAAATTCAGTAACTAATTTCATGAAAAAATAATGTAATTGTAAACAATTTTAAGTCAAAATTTAAAATAACATAATTGATAATATTAATTAAAAAATATTATAAATAAAATAAATTGCCAAAAATAATCACTAGCCCGTGCTTCGCACGGGTTATCTTCTAGTATTTAAAAAGATCTAACAACTGTTACACGAGATATTCAAAAATAAAATAAAATTTAATCAAATACAAATTATACCCGATATTCTCTTAAATATGGGAATTTGGCAAGAGGGCAGGTAAATTAGACAAGTTTTCAAGTAAATTAACAAAAAATATTTAATTATAGTAAAGATATAAAATTGCAAAATTAAAATATACAAAAATATTTAACTATAATAAAGATATAGAGTTGCAAAATTAGAGAATATCTTTGAGAATAAAATTAGTGTTAGGATGCGCTAGTTACCATCTTGCCGATGACTTGTTTATCAAGGTTCCATAAAAAGTTGGACACTCCTATAAATGTTTAGTCTTCTTTTTCATTTTCTAGAATTTATTCACTTATGAGCATCATAATCATCCCTCTAGTGGCTCTGTCATCCACTCTCGTTCGTAAGTCATCTGCATGTCTTGTCCAATGCGGAACTCAATTCTACAGTCGCTACTTGGCCAATGCTGCCGCTAACCGGAGCCCTATTACTATTCCAACTACTGTATCCTCCCTTCGTAAATTCTCTTTTTCGCCTTCCCAAAAATCTAATGAGTTACTGCTTAATAATATTCGACATACAATGTCACACATTGAAAATCTTCTATCCCATTTGGAATCACTCCACGGAGAAACTGAATCGCCTCGCAAGAATATGGAAGAATCATCAGTTGTGAATGCCAAAGAGGAAGTTTCGGTTGTCGTTGATAAAGATCCGTTGCTCAATGAAATCGAATCAGCGATACTGAAAGCTGTGATGAGCGAACAGGTCAGAACACTAATTAGGTTAATTTGTAAAAAAACATGCATTTATAATATTCTTCCTCATTCTTATGAGTTTTGTGTACAAGATGGCATAATCAGTCATTAGTACTGCATATTTAAGTATAGATTGTACGTTTTAGGAGAACGAGTAACTTAAACAATATATATGTTACGTAGTAGAGATTTTGAGAAGAAATTTCAGAAGTTTGATAACTAAAACATGTTATTTTTTCGATACTGTATTACAGGGTTACAAGCCTCCTTGTGGCTTTAAAGCTTATCTGGATTCTACTATCTTAGAATATGTGTGCCTGGAAGTGGAATATAACAAAAAACGCATCCACCTACGGCTTTATAAGCCACGCAGCGAATCCAACTCTAACTATCAAATCCCAATGATTGTATTTTGTAACCCTCAGGCTTACCCAATGACTCCAAACCCTACTTTCTACTGTACTATATCGCAAACTGGCTTCGAAATCAATAAAATCAAAGACAGTCAAAAGAAAGATGATGCATATGATGGAGTACCTTTTGGGTAAGTCGTTTTATGGCTATCAACAATCTTATTTGCATTATTAATACTAATTATGTAAAATGATATATAATGGTGTTCTCGGCTTTTCCAACTCCTGCAGCGAATTGCCGTCTACTCTGCAATATGCATTCCGAAAATATTTGGATGTACGCGGAATCAATAACAGTAACGCAAAGATCCTATACGAGTACGCTGTAAACAAGATGAAAACAGAAAACCTGGAGTCCCTCAAAATGTTTAAGTTTAAGGACGCTACGCCATAGAAGACGGGATGCAACAGATGCACTCCTACTTACGAATTTTGTTGCATTAAGTCGCTATGGGCATTAATTTTTCAATTCAATATTTCGATGTAACATTTTTGTTACTACTATCAATTTAATAAAAGGCCTAGTTTAAGGTCCAATTGGCATTTGATTATGGTCCTCCAGCACTAGTTCTATTTAAAAAAAGACTAATGTTAAGGAATTATAAAATTAGTAAGAGCATCTCCAATATAATTGGTTAAAATAATATAAAATGTTGATTATGTAAAATTTGCTCAATCTGTAAGAGATTGTGCTCCAATGGAGTTAGTTATAATGAGTATGTTATTAATATTTTAAGTTGCTATACATAGAATGTATTATTTTAATAGGGTAATAGATGATGTGGAGTTTCACTACAAGTCCTAGAGGTTCGACAAATATAGTCAATGTGTTGAGGTTAGCTAAATTTATTGCTAACGAGAATGTCCCATCGGAGATTGCAAAATTTTACATATTGGCTATAATTTTTATTTTTGACATGTTTTTTCCATTTTTAGTTAAAGGTTCTTTGTGGTTGGAAATGCTCTAACTAAATTTAATAAATCAACTCACTTATACCAATCATATATCAATACTATTATATAATAGACGAAACATTAAAAGTTTGGTTGGTCGGTATGGTACGTTGTGATTTTACTTAATTGCCCTTAATTTGGTTGGTCGGTATGGTACGTTGTGATTTTACTTAATTGCCCTTAATTAGTTTTTACTTAATTAACCTTACTTATTTATAGAAATATATTATTAAATAATAATATTACATATTTATAACCAATTACCTTTTTCACCTAAAATACATCATTTTTTCTATTTTTCTAACAAATTCCCCTACTTTTTCAAATATATCACGGGCAATTACCTTTTTTAACTAAAACATGTTAGTTTTTCTATTTTTCCTTAATAAAATCCCTCTTTTTCCAAAAATATCACGGACAAACATTTAGTTATTTATTTTTAAACCTATTTTAATATTATAATTATTTTTAAAAGTTTACCTATTTTAACATATCTACTTATTTTTCTTAACAAATGCAATTACTAAAACTATTAAAATATAAATAATCAAATACATATTTATAACCAATTACTTTTTCAGCTTAAACACATTATATATTTTTTCGAACAAAGTCACTCATTTTTTAAATATATCACGGGAAATTGCCTTTTACAATTGCCTTTTTCTATTTTTCTCGCTAAAATCCATCCTTTTTCCAAAAATATAACAGGAAACCTTTTACTTATTTATTTTAAAACGTATTTAAATACTTTTAATTATTAAATTTTAAAACCTCATTTTCCAAAAATATCACATGCATTGACCTTTTTAAACTAAATATATGTTACATTTTTTATTTTTTTTTACTAAAACCCCTCATTTCCAAAAATATAACGGGCAAACACATACTTATTTATTTTAAAATCTGTTTTAATGTTTTTAATTAATTAAAAATGTTTAGCTATTTTAAGATGCCTACTTATTTTTTGCACAATTACAATTAATAAAATATTAAAATAATAATAAAATAACAATTAACAATCCGTGCATCGCACGGGTTTTAAGCTAGTATGATATAATAAATAGAACTAGTTTAAGGATGCGATAGTTCGGGTTAAAAAAAGACTAATGCTAAGGAATTATAAAATTTTCATATAAAAATTACCATATTAATTTAGGATTGGTAACAAGACGAAATGAAAAACTTTAATTAGCGGAGTTTTTGTAAATCCAGGTGGAGTCATTTCTTTTATTATTTATACAATTAATTTAATGAGGACATGTGAACTATGGTAACTTTTATGAACTTTTTTAATGGAAAAAATGTTACAAAATCCAAAAAAAAAATTCAAAATTTGTACAAAAAAAAAAGTAATTGATAAGTTTTCTAATAAAATGATTGATCACGCGTGTATAGCCCACCAATTAAAAAGTGCGATGTATTATGTCACCTAATTTGAGATATATTTTGAGAAATTTTTTTGCATTCCCTAGCATAATTGTTCAAAAAGAAAAAGATGCGATAGCCATGTTCTTGTACCAACTTCCATATCCTCGCTTCGTCAATTCTCTTCTTCGCCTTCCGAGAAATCTAACAAGTCACCGGTCAATAACATTCAATAAGCAATATCACACATTGAAAATTTTCGATCACAACTCAATACAGTGAATGTTTACTTTCATCAATAAATGTTTACTTTCTTTTCTCATGAATATTTTGTCAATTTTTTTTAATTCCTTCATAAATAAATACTCTTGTACTTGTGTAGAAAATAGGTATTCTCAATATTTGCTCTGAGTGTTTCTATGTTATTTGATCAATTAAACATATTTTAATTACATTTTTAGAACTTATTGAATTATACAAATTACATATAATCAAAATCATTCCGAAGCATTCTTTTATCCTCGATCACTTTTAATTACGTCTATAAATTTCATTTTGTGAATCACATTAAAACCCCATCTATATAGGTATACTTCTCAGAGCATGCCCAATAGGTAAAATAGGTTATAATGATCATCAAATATTTTTGCTAATGGAAAGGATTTGTACTTCAATTATGTTATTTATATATCTTGTTAGTTAAAATTATACCCAGACGGGTTTCTTAATTTAACAAATATAGCTAATTAAAATTGGTTGTTTACATTTTTTTTATTAAAGGCGAAATCATTGGAGTGATCAATTTTTTACATATTATCTCAAAAGCGACCTATAGATTATTTAGATAAGGGTTTTACATATAAAAAGTTAAAATTTAAGTCTTTAATATATTTTCAGATAATTTTGTTTTTGTAACTTCTTGATTAACGAAAACAGTAAAGTAAAAATTGAATTGATTAGACATCGAACATGAAATGAAGCTATAAATTCTATTCTATCTAATGGATCTATAAAAGCAAAATAAATTATTCCCAAATGTAACTTATACTGTACTAATTTATATATGGCTAAACTCTTTTTTAACTTATTACAAAAAAAAACGTAAAAAGTTATTATGAATGCAAATGTAAAGTGAAGGTTTTTCTAGGGGTGATCATGGTCCGGTTTGGTCCGGGTTAGAGGTCAAACCTAAATCAAACCGTATCCTACCGGGTTATGAAAATCCCAACCCAGACCACAACCCGCAACCCGCCCAACCCGGACCAAATGGTCCGGTTTCAATCGGTTTGGTCTGACGGGTTACTCGGGTTGGACCAACAAAACAAAATCTTAACTGTTAAGTTAATTATACTAGAAAACAAAATAATATTTTCATATTCAAACTCAAAGTTCATACAGTACTAAATAACAAAATTAAGTCTTACAACGGAAATAAAATTAAACTGTCTCAAAATTAAGTTTATATTTTATAATGGACTGTGGACTGGAAACTGGACTGTGTTGTGTACTCTATGGACTGTTATTGGCCCAAACACTGGACGTTATACTTATTCATTATTATTGTATAATATATATATATATATATATAATTATATATATAATTAATTATATATATATATATATACGGTTCGGGTTAAAATCGGTTTGGTCTAGACTCAAACCGCGACCAACCCAAACCGACCGGTTTATATAATAACT
Organism: Heracleum sosnowskyi; assembly: GCA_030848705.1. Taxonomy (NCBI): domain Eukaryota; kingdom Viridiplantae; phylum Streptophyta; class Magnoliopsida; order Apiales; family Apiaceae; genus Heracleum; species Heracleum sosnowskyi. Next base: position 22,444,366 of record CM061237.1, read on the forward strand.
TAACCCAGACCATAACCCATATTTCGGTTTCGGTTTGGTTCGGTTAAAAATCGGTTCGATTTGAGCGGGTTCATCGGTTTAACCCAATCCATGATCACCCCTAGGTTTTTCAATATTATTACTCCTACTCCTACACAACCCGATAAAGGAAGCATGTATATATAATAGAGGTAAGGCGTAAGGCTCATCATTTTTTAGCCCTGTATATTTCAATATACAAGAATTAATACTCCCAGACTATGTAAAAAAATGAGAGGGACATAGTGAGTGTATTACAAACATTCACTGACTTTATAAACTCTCCAGGCTGTTAAATGAAATTAATACTCCCTCCGTCCCCCTCAATTCTTTACATTGAGGGGACGACACAGAATTTAAGAAAAATGTAAATTAATAGGGAAAAAGTAAGAAAATTGTGTAAAGTGGTGGGACCAATCAATATTTAATGTATAAAGTGGGTATAAAGTAGGTATAGTGGAGTAAAGTAGTGAATACGATTGGATTTTATATTATAAAATGTTACTATTTTTGGTATGTAAAGAAATGAGAGGGATGTACCAAAAAGGAAAGTGTAAAGAAATGAGAGGCACAGAGGGAATTATTATGCAAATTACGATTTATTTTACTTATAACTTATACGAGATTATAGCCCGTATTTTTAAATATTTTTATTATATAATAATTTTTTAAAATATATGTCCTTTTCATTTTTTTAATAATTTTAATAGTATGTAGATAATGAAGTTTTAAATAAAAAATTTAATATGTTAATTGGTAAAAATCGAATCTTAAAACTCGAGAGATTATTTAATTAGGCGACTTTGCAGAATATTTGTCAGGTGAGTTAATTGATACTTGATGGATGATTACTAATGAATATACTGCAATTTGTTTATTGTTAATTTTATCTAAATTTAAATTAATATTAAAGAATATCAAAAAAGATAGATATTAACCGGAAAAAATGTGTTAATCAAATTATAAATTATACTATATTTTAATTATTATAGTTTAGTATGGAGTTTTGCACACGGTACTAACAAATATATTACAATTTATTTATTTTTCATTTTTATTTAGAATCAATTAATATTAAAGGATATCAAAAAATGAAGTCGTTAACAACAAAAAGAAGTCAACCAACCTATAAATTATTATTATAGTTTAATACTACAAATTATAGTGTAAGCTACCAAATCAACCATTTTGTGAACATCTGTATCACACTCCAATGAAAATAAACCAGCACCAAGGCTATTACCAGGTATTAAAAAGTACTATAAATTATAAGACCTCTTACCAAACCCCCAACTCACTAATCATAGCTTCTATTTCAACAAAAATCATTTTTCTGGTACAACACATGTCAAAAAAATTGTATCTGCCACCAATATATTTCGTACAACTCTAGTTAAACATGCCTTCAGTGAATAATTGTAGATGGAATCATCCGTAAAAAGTAAGAGTGAAAATCAAAGTAACAAAGTAACATGCATTATTTGTAATAATATAATAAGCAGTGAAGATGAATAAATACCATTGTAAGAGCATCTTCAATTGGATTGACTAAATTGATTGGCTAAAATAATATAAAATAATGATCGGCTAAAATTTGTTGAATCTGTAAGACGTGCTACAATGGTGTTAGCTATAATGGTTGACTATATCTTGAAAATAGTATTTTTTTTTAGTTTGAATAATACTTTTTAATAAAAATTAAGTTTTAATAAATTCATGTTTATGTTAAATGATCTTAAAATGTAGTCATATATTTTTGAAATTTAAAATTTAAAATTTATTAATATATTAATATTAACATTAATTGATCTTAAAATGTGTGTCACGTATTTTAGAAATTAGAAAAAGATATAATATAAGAGTATATACTTTTGTAAAAGGGAAAGATCAGAGAAAAACTAGTGGGAGGGAAGAATACAAAGCTGGAGATGATGTGACGATAGTTACAGATCTGCATGCATATATAACCAATGGACCGAGAGTGGCTATAATTTTAGACAAGGGCAAAGATCCGTTGGAGTAGTGATAGTTTAAGAGATTATCTATATTTGGTACTATTCAGATGTTAGGCGGAGATTTTAGCCAAGGATGGACAGACTTGGAGATGCTCTAAGCAGGTATTTCAGACATCTTTTCTTCATGATCTCGGGCCATATCACCATTAGTAGCATTAAAATTGCCGGGTCTCAGTCGACCCCTCATTATTTTTTTGTAATATTCACGGTTCTTGTTAAAATTTACACTTTTTCTTAATCTCCGTGTCGTCCCCTCAATGTAAAGAATTGAGGGGGACGGAGGGAGTACTAATTTTGAAAAAAAAACAATAGTCATGGTGGGTCTAGCAGACATTCCAATCGTGGGAAAATTGGTGGAAAGAATATCTGATTGTTAGAGGCCCACATCCAATGAGTCTTGGGCCGATCGAATATACGAATGTTATTGGGCCGACTGAAGAGTCCAACCCGTTTAACCAACGGTTGAACGACTAGGTCAAGAGACAAGGGACAGGTGGTCCATGACCGAAACGTGGGGATCGGAACTAACTGGTAAAAGGAAAAAGTCAGGTTTATTCTTCATTCATACACAATTCACAATACACACATTTTTTCTGTATGTCCAATTTACCTACCTAGGCTACCAGTTACTGATTCTCACACCGGAGGTGAATCGGGGGGCCCAACCCTCGCATTCTTCTTCTTTGCAGATCCGACCGGACGTAGGTGACGAAAACTGGTTCCAACATTTGGCGCCGTCTGTGGGAACGTATAGATCGATTGTGCGTTGTGGTTTACTGAGATTATGACCACCGATGGAACTCCACACCCTGGGGGTTCGACCATCACGCCGCCGATAAATCGGCAATTGAAGTTTGACTCTGAGGGGGACGAGGGTCCTTTGCCGACCCCCGAAGAACAGAGAGAATTGCTTCTCAAATGGAGAGAAGAGCAGGCCACTAAGAAGGGAAAACAGAAAGTAACCGAACATGCCGATAAGGAAGCCCAGATACGGGCTAAAAAGAAAGAAGCGGACATGCTCAGACTCAAAGCCATCAAACTCCGTAGGGAAGAATATGAATTGGAAGAAAGGGCATTAAGAGAGTCGATCGAGGCCGATAAGGTGACGCAGGTGTCGTCCGAACACCGAAGGGATAAAAGGCCGTATGACGATGAAGACGAGTCTTCGGACTCCGAATCGCATCCGCGAAAGACACGTTCCAGAACCACTCTGACCGATTCTGATGAAGAGGACGACTCGCACGTTCGGGATCGTATAAAGAGGATGGAAAAGGCCATGTTCGGAGAACGGAAGGTGAGCCATGAACCTATTGTCTCTGAAGAGATTGAACAGTATCGACCTCCTTCGGGGGGACAGTTCCCAAAAATGAACGAGTTCAGTGGGAAAGGAGACCCGGAAGACCACTGTGAAAAATATGAGTCTCTAATGACGGGTATGGGACACTGTGATATCATGTTGTGCAAGATGTTCAAGACATATTTGAAGGGACCAGCAACGATGTGGTATCGTTCGCAAAAACCCCGATTGATACATTCATACGATCAATTAAAAAGGAGGTTCCTGAGGCACTACTCCCACTTGTGCCGGAGAGAAAAGGATACTGAAGCATTGATTCATTGTCTTCAGAGATCGAACGAAGAGTTAGGGGATTACCTAGCCCGGTTTAAGGAAGAAGCAGGGATGGTCACCAACTTGGACAAAGTAAAGGCTGCAGGGTTCTTAGCCACCGGATTAGACCCTGTGAAAGGTAAAAAAACTCCGCTCTTCTCTTTATGATATTCCTCCTAAATCTTTGAATGATATATATGTGAGAGGAGAAGCCATCTGAAGGAAACTTGAATCTATTGAAGGGTATAAGGAAAGTCGCAGAAATGAAGGTTCTGGAAGAGACGACCGAAGGGGTCGGGGAGACATCAAAAGTAGACTGACGGACAATAGACCCGATCGAGGAGCAGACAGAAGAAGAGATAGAGATAGTACGGTGTTCACCCCTTTGAATGCACCTATCTCAAAGATTCTCCACGAGATAAAGGGGAACCCGGGATTCGTTCGGCCAGCCAGAATGAAAACCCCAGATTACAAGAAAAATGGGGATAAGTATTGCAAGTACCTGTTAGCACAAAATCACGCAAGCGCACGTGGTTACAAGTAATATACGAATAAGTCAAGTTCGTTCCCACAGAGATCTAATGAGGTGTTCAATTCAATTAATGTACCTATGCAACAATGTATGATTTTTATCCACTGCTAAGACAATTAACAATTTGGGTTTGATTATCTAAAATTAACTAGAGAACAAATTATTAAACTAAGAATTAACTAACTAAGAGGATTAAAATCGATTTATGTATATGAGAATAAAACATGGGATCCTAACTTCATTAAGTACTTCATCTAGAGTCTTTTGTCTTTAATCAATGCATGTGACGGTTGTGATAACTAATCGGATAACACGAAATCAGTACACGCTACCTTTCAGTATACGTATACCAAACCACTTAAACATCCACAAAATAGATAGAAGTTAAGCAGACACCAATTATGCTTAGACCCTATATGTCTATAAGATTTGAAAACATAACGGTTTAACGAGCAAGTTATCCATTCAGATTACATAGGGCAGGTAAGATGGTTAAAATCACCTACGAATCATGCATGACAAACATACATAAACCTATGCTAGCATGGCAAGTTCTAAACCTCTATATCCACTTTCGCATTCAATAGAGATTAACAAACAATCTTAGATGTTAGCTACGCATCCAAGAAGAATAAGCACAACCAAACTAGGATATCAATTAGCCATCACACACACATCTTTAAAACAATTAACTACTAAAATCCATAAATAAATCCGCTAGGATCCCACGATAACGATTAGTTCATAATCGAACCGTTCATCATCGTGGGTTCTGATGAAAGCATGATGAAAAACAAGATTCGAATAATATGGATACTAAAGTAATAGAGTTGAGAAAACAAATCCCAAAAGCATCCAAGAGTATCGCCAAGAAAAATACAAAAGAAAAGTAGATCTAGAACTCCGTTGCTTGTCACGCGCGTAGGAATCCTTCGTCAAACTTGAATCTTCGTGTCTCGGCTCTCTCTCTATGTGTTGCTGGTAATCGGTTCATATGATTATTGGTGAAGGGTTGTATTTATAGAAACTCCAGGAGGCTTTTACAGCAAGATATTTCCATATTTCCAATTAAAAATCGAAATTTCCAACTATTCTGTCAGGCGGCCGCGCCCTAGGCGCGCGCCCGCGCGTTTGCTGCGCCCCCCGCGCGTTTGCTGCGCCCGCGCGTTTGGTCCGCGCCCGCGCGTTTGGCCGCGCCCCCGCGCGCCAGGTTACTGTTCAGAATTATAGAAAATGTTGTCCTCTTCGCGTGAGCTGTAAGATCGTCAGAATCGGACTTGTAGAACTCCAGATATGGCCAAAACAGTGAAGACTGCGCAACCTACCCGGAAAATCCAAATTTTAATCAAATTAACCTCCAACTCTTGGTTCTGCAAAACTTAATGCAAACACATTAAACACACCACATACTTGAGTTCAAGTCATCAATTTAAGCCGATATGAAGCGTTCCAAGTAGATATAAAATCCACTTATCACACCCCCAAACTTAAACCGATGCTTGTCCTCAAGCATAAATAATATAACTATATACAACTAACTAGTACCACTTCCGTAGGTGATCACGGTTGCATTTGGCATATGCAACAAGCCCTTTAAACCCCTAGGCAGCCCTAGTGGACGAGTAAGGTCTCGTGAGGGCCTATAGCGAATGTACCCACAAAATCCATCTACTCATGCAACTAACAATGCAATGCATGTATGCAACTAATATGAAAATGCAACGATCCCTTCAAACCAACCAAAACCAATCAACGAGCCAACATCTCAAAGAACACAGTCTTCCAAACAGAGTTCAACCAAATTCCCATCGACCAACAAGACAAACACAGAAACGTGCGTGTGTGCGATGCTCACCAATATACTCCCAAACTAAATCAAGACCATACCTACTCTTAGCCAAAACAACCACAAGCTTACAAACAGAATGAACGCTAGACACAAGAACTCTTAATAGACACCTTCGCAGTCCATCTGAGTTAGACAGGAATTCATGCTTAATTACACAAAAACAACTACACACAACACACATGCTTATTTGACCATGCAATGGATGAGTCCTCGGAAGGATTTTGCAATAATACCCATTTAACGAGCTTTAGGTCAGCGGATCCCAGACCGGAAAAGTCTTAGGTCACTAGGCACAAAGTCCCCAAAGAACTTACTTGCTCGAGTACTAAAGAGCTCACCCTGATCAATTCTGCATAAACACAAAACAAACACAACTCTTTTTTTTTCTTTCTCTTTTTCAACTTTTCTCTTTCTTTTTTTTTTCTTTTTTTTTTATTTCGGAATGAGTGCGCTTTGCCTTTTTCTCATCCCACCCTAGACTACTCATCTTTTCAATGAGCCGGCTACTAGCCATTTGACGCCTAGCCTTTATTACAACTAGCATGAAATCCCTGGTTTCCCCCAAACTTATACATAAGTGCTCCTTCGTTTTCAAGAATCTAGCCAACATTCTAAATGTAAACAAGTGGTTAAATTCTAACACCAAACAAGCATGGTCTGATCAAATTCAAAAGCAACCAATGAGACTTATGAAATAGATTTGTTTCTGGCATGCAAGTCAATACTTAAAAACTTAATCAACCCTCTATTCATCACAACCACACTCCAATCAACATCGACTCACCAACGGAAATAGTCAAGTCCTACGGGATCATGAAATATGCATGCAACTAAAATGGACTCACATAATAAATAAAAACTATGCAAACAGAATGCTCTATATGACATGAACATGCAAAACTACGAATAAACTACAACTACACATGCAATATGAATCCTACATGAACACATAACACCACAACACTACTTATCCCCAAATCACCCCCAAACTTAGAATATTCAATGCCCTCATTGAAGGTAATAAGAAAGATAGTAGAAACATACCTAACACATGGGTTGCCTCCCACGAAGCGCTGTCGTTAATGTCATTTAGCCGGACAAATGTGAATCAAATCATGGTGGCTCGAAGATCGCATTTGACTTGTCCTTAGCAGAAGGACGATTCACCCATTGTTTGATAACCTTCTTGCTTTCTTCCCACATCTTTTCCAAATCAAACTTCACCTTGACTTTTCCATCAATCGATTTTTTCTTTTTCTTCTTTACACCTCTAAGGTGTTTATGCTTCTCCGTCGATTGATAAGAACACTCTTTTACCTCATCATCCTTGTTCCACCTTCTCAACACATTATCTTCACACTCTTTAAAAATTACCAACTCATCATTCAGAAGGACATACTTCAAATGTGGTGGAAGTTTTCCAAGCTTGACATTCGAAAGATCTCGAATGGAAGAATTGTCAATGGAATCACTGATGTGATGCTCGAACTTGTGCATGTCCGAATTTTTGCTCAACAGCTGATCGAACTCCTTTCTCTGACCCGTATCAACCATCTTCAAGCTAAAACACTCTTCCTCCTCTGTCGGACATTTCATAGCCTTGAACACATTAAAGATGACCTTTTGATTACTCACCCTCATTGTGAGCTCTCCTTTCTGAACATCGATCAACGCTCGGCCAGTAGCCAGAAAAGGTCTTCCCAAGATGATAGGAATCTTCTTATCCTCCTCAAAGTCAAGAATAACAAAATCAGCAGGAAAAATCAGCTTATCCACCTTTACCAAGACATCCTCCACTATACCCCTTGGATATGTGATCGACCGATCAGCCAACTGTAAGGTCATATTAACTGGTTTCGGCTCAGGCAACCCAAGTTGCTTAAAAACAGACATTGGCATTAGATTAATGCTAGCTCCCAAATCACATAAGCATTTGCTGAAAAGTTGATTGCCAATAGTGCAAGGTATGGTAAAACTTCCCGGATCTTTAAGCTTCGGTGGCAATTTCTGCTGTAGAACTGCACTACACTCCTCTGTCAAAGCAACGGTGTCCAAATCCTCGAGTTTCAACTTCCGAGATAGAATACCCTTCATGAACTTAGCATAGCTCGGCATCTGTTCAAGAGCTTCTGCAAAAGGTATGTTGATGTGTAACTTCTTGAAAACCTCGAGAAATTTGGCGAATTTTGTGTCAAGATTCTGCTTCTGTAACCTCTTTGGATATGGAGGAGGAGGATAGATCTGGTTACTCTCTGTAGTCTTCTTCTGGAGCCTCTTTGGGTATGGAGGAGGTGGGTAAATAGTCTGCTCCGAAGTAGACTTGTAAGCAGAATTTTTGCTCTTTTCAGCCTCACCGTCCAACTGCTTAGCTGCCAAATCAAAAATTGGCTTTTCCTTAGAAGGTTCCACCTGATGCTGCTGAATTTCTTCCTCGTCTTCAACTGCTGATTTTTGATTGCCCGTGACCTTTCCCGATCTCAAGGTAACTGCTTTCACATGTTCTTGGACAACTGTCTTTCCTGGATTAGGCTCCGTATCGCTAGGAAGAGTTCCCTGAGCTCTGCTGAGTAAGGCACTTGCCAACTGCCCCATCTGATTCTCCAAAGTCTTGAGCGATGCCGCCTGGCTTTTAACTATCATTCTCAACTCATCCAATTCAGATTTTTCATTCGAAGACTGCCCCGCACTAGCATGAGGTTGTTGCGGAAATCCTGGTGGCTGAAATTGTTGCCTAGGAGCATACTGTGGCTGAAAATTCTGCCCTTGCTGCTGCTGAAAATTCTGAGGATTGTAAGGCTTTGCTCCAAATTACTAACCTTGGAATGGCTGATAAGGCTGCTGAGATTGTTGATTGTCGCTCCAGCTGAAATTAGGATGATTCCGGCTATTGGGATGATAGGTGGCTGGAACTGGCTGTGATGGTCTCTGAAAGTTGCTCACAAACTGCGCCGACTCACTAGATATGGCACAATTATTCGTCTCATGTGCGCCCGCACAAAGCTCACAAACACTAGCCACCTGCTGAACTCCATAATTCGTCAAAGAATCCACCTTCATTGTCAAAGCCTTCAACTGGGCTGCTATAGCTGTAGCTGCATCAACTTCAAGAACTCCTGCTACTTTGCCTTGTGATAATCTCTGAGTAGGATTCTGATATTCATTCGCAGCCATCATCTCAATTAACTCATAAGCTTCCTCGTAGCTCTTAGCCCATAGAGCTCCACCTGATGCTGCATCTAACATTGGTCTTGATTGTGCTCCCAGACCATTATAAAAACAATTAATCACCATCCAGTCGGGCAATCCATGATGTGGACATCTCCTAAGCATCTCCCTGTATCTCTCCCAAGCTTCACATAAAGTTTCTCCAGAATGCTGAGAAAACTGAGTAAGAGCATTCCTGATCGCAGCAGTTTTAGCCATAGGGAAGAATTTAGTAAGAAATTTCTGAGCAAGATCCTCCCATGTAGTAATAGAACCTGCTGGTAGAGAGTGCAACCAGCCCTTAGCCTTATCCCTCAGAGAAAATGGGAAAAGTCTCAGCTTCACGGCATCTTCCGACACTCCGTTGAACTTGAAGGTGTCGTAAATCTCGATGAAATCCCTAATATGCATATTAGGATCTTCCGTTGGAGCACCCCCAAACTGCACTGAATTCTGCACCATCTGAATCGTGCCAGGCTTGATTTCAAAGGTATTAGCTGCAATAGCCGGCCTGACAACACTCGACTGAATATCATTGATCTTTGGCTGAGAATAGTCCTTCAAAGCCTTAGCTGCAGGTGCTACTCCTTCTGGAACGTCTCCCATCTTTACTAACTTTAATCTTTCTTCTTCCAATTTACGAGTCTGAGAACGTGTTCACATACACGTTCAAGTACCTGAAACACACAAAACAAACAACTACAATCCAAGTCAGTGAACTCTAACGACCACTGATGACAAGCACATAAACTAAAATAAAACACCGATGATCCCCGGCAGCGGCGCCAAAAACTTGTTAGCACAAAATCACGCAAGCGCACGTGGTCACAAGTAATATACGAATAAGTCAAGTTCGTTCCCACAGAGATCTAATGAGGTGTTCAATTCAATTAATGTACCTATGCAACAATGTATGATTTTTATCCACTGCTAAGACAATTAACAATTTGGGTTTGATTATCTAAAATTAACTAGAGAATAAATTATTAAACTAAGAATTAACTAACTAAGAGGATTAAAATCGATTTATGTATATGAGAATAAAACATGGGATCCTAACTTCATTAAGTACTTCATCTAGAGTCTTTTGTCTTTAATCAATGCATGTGACGGTTGTGATAACTAATCGGATAACACGAAATCAGTACACGCTACCTTTCAGTATACGTATACCAAACCACTTAAACATCCACAAAATAGATAGAAGTTAAGCAGACACCAATTATGCTTAGACCCTATATGTCTATAAGATTTGAAAACATAACGGTTTAACGAGCAAGTTATCCATTCAGATTACATAGGGCAGGTAAGATGGTTAAAATCACCTACGAATCATGCATGACAAACATACATAAACCTATGCTAGCATGACAAGTTCTAAACCTCTATATCCACTTTCGTATTCAATAGAGATTAACAAACAATCTTAGATGTTAGCTACGCATCCAAGAAGAATAAGCACAACCAAACTAGGATATCAATTAGCCATCACACACACATCTTTAAAACAATTAACTACTAAAATCCATAAATAAATCCGCTAGGATCCCACGATAACGATTAGTTCATAATCGAACCGTTCATCATCGTGGGTTCTGATGAAAGCATGATGAAAAACAAGATTCGAATAATATGGATACTAAAGTAATAGAGTTGAGAAAACAAATCCCAAAAGCATCCAAGAGTATCGCCAAGAAAAATACAAAAGAAAAGTAGATCTAGAACTCCGTTGCTTGTCACGCGCGTAGGAATCCTTCGTCAAACTTGAATCTTCGTGTCTCGGCTCTCTCTCTATGTGTTGCTGGTAATCGGTTCATATGATTATTGGTGAAGGGTTTTGTTTATAGAAACTCCAGGAGGCTTTTACAGCAAGATATTTCCATATTTCCAATTAAAAATCGAAATTTCCAACTATTCTGTCAGGCAGCCGCGCCCTAGGCGCGCGCCCGCGCGTTTGCTGCGCCCCCGCGCGCTCCGATTCTGCCAAGGTCGCGCGCCCGCGCGTTTGGTCCGCGCCCACGCGTTTGGCCGCGCCCCCGCGCGCCAGGTTACTGTTCAGAATTATAGAAAATGTTGTCCTCTTCGCGTGAGCTGTAAGATCGTCAGAATCGGACTTGTAGAACTCCAGATATGGCCAAAACAGTGAAGACTGCGCAACCTACCCGGAAAATCCAAATTTTAATCAAATTAACCTCCAACTCTTGGTTCTGCAAAACTTAATGCAAACACATTAAACACACCACATACTTGAGTTCAAGTCATCAATTTAAGCCGATATGAAGCGTTCCAAGTAGATATAAAATCCACTTATCAGTACCATAAGGATAAGGGGCATAATACAGATGAATGCTACCATTTGAAGAAGCTAATTGAAAAAATGTTGAAGAAGGGAGATTTAGAACAGTACAAGGGCGACCTGAGGGATAAGCTGGAACCCAAGGAGCCCAGAAGAGAGAAGGGGCCTGAAAGGGAAGAAAAATACAGAGGTGAAGTTCGAACGATTTCAGGGGGCACGATTCTGGAGCGGTGCACTAAGACCGCCCGAAAGAAATATGCCAGACAGGTCTACAACTTGTATCAGACCAATCCGGCCAGATAGCCCCTGCCTATCGCCTTCACAGAGGATGATTTTGAAGACGTGATATGGCCGCACGAAGATCCACTCATCATAAATCCCATTATAGGGGAAAACAAAATCTGGAGAGTTCTAGTTGATGGTGGTAGTTCGGTCAATATCCTATATCACAGAACATATTGCAAAATGAACTTAGGGGGCGAGCAGTTGGAGCCATGTCATGAGGCACCCCTGTACGGCTTCGGGAATCAGCCCGTACCGATCGAAGGGACGATCACCCTACCCATCGTGCTGGGCAAAGCTCCGTACACCTTGGAAAAAGAGGCTAAGTTCTATGTGGTGAAAGTGGACAGTCCGTACAATGGAATCCTAGGAAGGGCGATACTTAGTGCTTTCCAGGCAGTAGCTTCTATCCCCCATCTGAAATTGAAATTTCCAACAAAAAATGGGGTGGGGGAAATGAGAGGGGATCAGAAGGCTGCTCGAATCATCATGTTAGAGGATATTGAGAAAGACAAAGATGTCGAGATGACTGAAGGGGGGAAAAGAAAGAGGAATGAAGACGAAGGATGCAGTCGTCAGATGATGAACATCGAGTTAGAAAATTTTGGGGCAGATTTGTCCAACCCTATAGCCGAACCAGCAACTGAGACAGAAGAAGTAGAACTGTATGTTGGGCAGTCGGGGAAAATGATCCAAATAGGCAAAAACATGGAGCCTGAGTTAAAAAAGAAGGTTATTGAAGTGATCAGACAGTACCACGATGTGTTCGCGTGGGGACCAGAGGACATGCCAGGCCTAGACCCTTCGGTTGCAAGACATTGTCTTAGCGTTAACCCCGATGCAAAGCCTGTTAAGCAGAAGAAAAGGAATTTCGCCATGGAAAGGCAACAAGTCATCCAGGCCGAAGTGGAAAAGTTGTTGGAAGCTAAGTTCATTGAGGAAATTGAGTATCCGGACTGGCTGACGAATGTGGTGGTAGTCAAGAAGTCGAACAACAAATGGAGAATGTGCGTCGACTACACCGACCTGAACAAAGCCTGTCCGAAGGATCATTACCCCCTACCCAACATTGACCAGTTAATAGACGCAACCTCAGGACACCAGGTGCTTAGCTTTTTAGATGCTTTTTCTGGATATCATCAAATTGCCATGAATGCCGAGGATATTCCAAAGACAGCATTCATCACGCCCAAAGGTACATATGCATACATCAAGATGCCCTTCGGGCTGAAGAATGCAGGGGCGACCTTCCAGAAAATGATCAACAAAGTTTGCAACCAACAGATCGGTCGGAACATGGAATGCTATGTGGACGATATGATCGTGAAATCCATGTTTAAAGACCATTCAGAGGACCTGAAAGAGTGTTTTGAAACACTCAGGAGAAATAATATGAAAATTAATCCAAGCAAGTGCACGTTCGGAGTTGTCAGTGGCAAGTTTCTGGGATACATGGTAAGTGCCAGAGGGATAGAGGCCAACCCTGAGAAGATCAATGCAGTGATTGATATGGAGGCACCGAAGACGATCAGGGACATTCAGAAATTAACTGGGCGATTGACTGCTTTGAGAAGGTTCATTTCCCGATCGGCCGAGAAAACCCTACCGTTCTTCGAAGTACTCCGGGGGTCAAAAAACTTTGAATGGGGATCGGACTGCCAGAAGGCATTTGAAGAAGTTAAAGAATATTTGGTCAAAGCCCCACTCCTGATGAGGCCCGACCCCAAAGAGACACTGCAACTCTACTTAGCGGTGAATGACCGAACGGTAGGGGCTGTGCTAGTCAAGGAACACGAAAAGAATCAGCACCCAGTGTTCTATGTCTCGCACATGCTTAAAGATGCGGAAACAAGATACCCCAATGCTGAAAAATTCGCCTTCGGATTAGTGGTGGCATCAAGGAAGCTACGCCATTATTTTCAAGGAAGAACTGTACAAGTGGTTACTGATCAACCACTCAAAAAGATCCTTCAAAGACCGGAAGCTTCGGGCAGAGTCGTGGCTTGGTCGGTAGAGCTAGGAGAATATGACTTGGAATTTGTGCCCCGGACCGCCATCAAAGCCCAAGCACTGGCCGACTTCTTGGTAGAATGTTCTTTCTCAGGACCAAAGGACTTGACGCCGGAGGAACAGGTCATCCAGTCACCTGGGAAATGGAAGCTTTTTGTGGATGGTTCGGTCACAAAAACGAAGTATGGGGTCGGTATGATCCTTATCAGCCCAGACGGTTTTGAAATTTGTCAGGCTATCAGGTTCACCTTTCCCCTGACCAACAATGAGGCTGAATATGAAGCATTACTGGCAGGGCTCTCCTTGGCACGGAGCCTAAAGGTAAAACATGTAAGGGTATTTAGCGATTCCATGCTAGTGGTGAAGCAATTTTCCGGGGAGTATGGTCAAAAAGACCCCCGAACGAAGGCATACACTACCAAGGTACGTGAAACTTCACTTCATTTTGAGTCGTTTGAACTAAGCCAGGTAGCCAGAGAAAACAACAGCAGGGCAGATGCATTTTCTAGGCTTGCCTCAGCGGAAACCCAGAATCTGATGGGCTCGATATACCTGACCGAAGTAAAAATCCCTTCGATCGACAAAAAGCAATGTTTGGAAATCCATCAAGGAATCAATTGGATGACCCCCATCAGGGCCTTCTTGGAGAAAGGAGTAGTGCCATTAGACAAAAAGGAAGCACAAAAGGTGAAATATCGTTCAGCCAGCTACACCTTAGTAGGGGGACAATTGTTCAGACGATCGGCTACACAACCTCTCCTCAAATGTCTGGACCCTGAAGATCAAAGGTTAGTGTTAGAAACAGTGCACGAAGGAATCTGCGGGGAGCATTTGGCAGGACGATCACTAGCCTTCAAAATCCTCAGACAAGGGTTCTTTTGGCCGACCGTAAGGGAAGACGCCAAACTTTACTCGAAGAAATGCAGACAGTGCCAGCTGTTCAGCACTGTACCGAAGCAACCCCCGGAAGAAATGTCATCGGTCCTCAATCCCATTCCTTTTGCAATGTGGGTTGTGGACATTATAGGAATTCTACCCACCAGTACCAAGCAGGCTAAGTATTGCATTGTAGCCGTTGACTACATGACCAAATGGGTGGAAGCCCGACCGTTGTCAGCCATAACTGAAGAGGCAGCCAAAAAGTTCATGTTGGAACAGATAATCCTAAGGTTTGGCATTCCGATGATCTGCGTGTCTGATAATGGAACTCAATTCATCGGCAGTAAGTTCAGGAAGTTTCTGGCTAAATTTGGAATACAGCAGAAGTTTAGTTCAGTCGGACATCCACAAGGAAACGGAGCTATTGAAGCAGCAAATAAGATTATCTTCGATGGTATAAAGAAGCGGCTAGGGGATGCTAAAGGTATGTGGGCAGAAGAATTACCCTACGTTCTTTGGGCTTACCGAACAACTCCCAGGTCCTCAACCGGGGAAACCCCATTCAGATTGGCATTTGGGACAGATGCATTGATGCCAGCCGAAGTCGGAATGGAGTCCTACCGAACACAGGTGTTCAATGTGGAAAGCAACGAATTCGGTCTACGAGCTAATGTTGATATGGTGGTTGAAGAAAGAGAGGCAGCCCATCAGCGGAATGTCCGATACCAGCTTCAGGCGGCTCAGTACTACGACGCTGGCGTAAAGAAAAGATCCTTCCAAGTTGGAGATCTCGTTCTCAGAGATCTAGCAACATCCATGCCGACCAAGCAGGGGAAGCTGATGCCCAATTGGGAGGGCCCCTACACAGTGGTTGAAGTAGTTCGACCAGGGACATACAAACTATCCACAATGGACGGCTCCAGGATAAAAAACACTTGGCATGCTTCACGCCTTCGTAGGTTCTACCAGTAAGCCTATCGAAAATCCTCGTTCTTTTATTGTTTTGCTTTCAACAACCTTGATTCAGCATATTTTACTTCAGTATGAATGAAAACAGAAGGTTTATTTCCAATATTGTTTACTTGAATTCCTTTATGTCAACTTGAGCATATTTACTTCAGCATATTTATTTTAAGATGATGGATAGTAAATGCAAAATTGGAATAGAGTGAATGAAGGAAATGCGCTAGCATAAAAATTCCAAGCCCATACTTCAGGGCATTTGAAAGGAAGTTATGAGCTTGCAATTCCTGTTTCGTTGTCAGCCCCAAAACTGTTAATATTTTGATATATACTTCCACTTTATCAAAATATTAAAGGGACAAACTTGCCGAAGAGGTATGACGAATTAACGTGCATACCAAAGGTAAACCTAAACAAAAAACACTAAGGCAAAACACAAAGCCAAAGATGTGTTACAAATAAAAAACACCAAGGCAAAAGATTAAGCCGAAGATGTGTTACAACGAGAAATACCAAGGCAAATCATTAGGCTGAAGAGGTATTATAAAGAAAAAGCTAAGGCAATCAAATAAGACCTAAAGCAAGTATGATCAAACGCCAAACACAACATGTGAATGAAAACGCAAAAGTTTAATAAATATAAGCCCGAAGGCAAGAGTTGAAACAGACCCGAAGGCCAAATGTTAAATTACAAAGGCAATAATAAAAGGATGCTAAATCTAATCGGACATCTCCGACTCAGGGTCCGAGCTAACGATGGGAGGGACATCAGGCTCCTCAGGACGCCCGATGGGATCTTCCATTCCCTCCTCCAAGAGAAGCTTATGGTCGATCCCAGCGGCGTGAGCCTTGCGGATCACCTCCTCGTAGCCGGCCGTAAAACCTCTGTCTTCTGACATCAACACCAGCTTCTGGGCTTTCTTCTCAGCTTTCCTGGAGGCTCTTAAATTTGACTTAACCCGGTTCAAACGAACGAAGGCAGCATCAAGATCGATCTTGACACTATCTCGGTCAGTCATCACCTGAGCCAGCCTCTCCTGCAAAGAGGCAACCTCCTTGTGCAACGAATCAAGTTGGCCCTCAGCAACCTCAGCCCTTTCCTCGGTCAGCTTGAGCCCACGCAGTTGACTCTCAAGGTCCTTGGCTTTCTGCTCTAGGGAAGCAGCCCAAGGGACAGCCTGAAAACACAACACAAGGAAGTCATGTACAAGTATGTTAGATATAATTGCTGACGTTTGTTCATCAGTGTTTAAGTACCAGGTACTCATCAGAGTTTAATAGAAGCCAGTCAGAGTTTGATAAAGTCTGACGGGGTGAAGAGTTTATTAACTGTCGGTGCTAATATGAAGATTCTAGAAGCAATATATCTTGAAGATGGAAAGAAGCAAGATATATTGAGACAGTTAAGGAAACGGAACAGAAGACAGAAGCAATCCTAAATTGATATAAATTGTATAGCTAATTTATAGGAATATCAATTAGAGATTGATTATGTAACTGTGTATTATATAAACACAGATAGGTTAACCCTAAAAGGGATGCGAATACTGAATACATTATTCTTGTAACCTAGCAGCTCTCTGTGATTCTTTAACATCACTGAGAGAAGAGTTAAATATATAATTCAGTTATTGATTCATAAACAGTGTTCTTGAGTGTTATTATCGTATTAATATTGATTATATATTATGTAATCGGCCTAACAATTGGTATCAGAGCTAAGGCTGTTTAATATATACAGTTTATCGATCTAAACACAAGTATAATCATGGATGACAACTCTCAGGAAGGTTCTAATGCAGGTTCTAATGCTCAGAAGGTTCAACCTACTTCTGTGAGTCGATATGAGACTATCAGGGTTCCAATTCTAAGACCAGTTGAATATCCAATATGGAAGGTGAAGATGACTATGTTTCTGGAAGCCACAGATCCAGAATACCTTGACAGAATCTATGATGGTCCTCATATGCCAACTAAATTGTCTCCTGTTATAACTGGTCAAGAACAAAAGACTGTTCCAAAAGAGAAGAAAGACTTAACTCCTGAGGACATCTCATCAATTGCAAAAGATGCAAAGGTTAGACATCTACTCCACAGTGCCTTAGATAATGTCATGTCTAACAGAGTAATTGGCTGCAAGACTGCCAAAGAAATTTGGGATGCTTTAGAAGTCAGATGTCAAGGAACTAGTGCTATAAAGAAGAACAGGAAGACTATTCTAACACAGGAGTATGAACACTTTGATTCTAGATCTGATGAAAGTTTGACAGATACTTATGACAGATTTTGTAAATTGTTGAATGATTTGTCCCTGGTTGATAAAGAATATGAACTTGAAGAGTCAAATCTCAAATTTCTGTTATCACTGCCTGAAAGATGGGATTTGAAGGCAACAACAATTCGAGACAATTATGATCTTGCAGAAACAGATCTTGATGAAATCTATGGGTTGCTCAAAACTCATAAATTGGAGATAGAACAAAGAAACAAAAGATCTGGAAAGAAGACAAAATCTGTTGCTCTTAAAGTTGAAGAAAAACCTGTCAAGAAGGAATCATCAAGAAAGAAAGCCAAAGGAAAGGCTTTAGTCATTAAATCTGAAAGTGAGTCATCAAACTCTGATGATGGCTCAAATATTGATGATGAAGCTTCTGATTCTGAGGATGATGATGAAGAGATGATGAGAATGGTTGCTTTAATGGTAAAGACTTTCAAGAAGATGGGATTCAAGAACTTCAAGAAAGGAAAGAGATTCTCAAGGGAAGATTCAAATTCTTATAAAAGAAAATTCAGAAAGTCTGATGAAAAAGATACCAAGTCTGGAAAGAAAGACAAGTCAAAGATCCAGTGCTACAAGTGTAAAGAAATGGGTCATTATGCTCCAGAGTGCAAGAAAGGAAAATCTGAGAAAGCACTCATCACTAAAGGCAAGGACTGGGCAGACACTTCAGACTCACATGAGGGAGTCAATTATGCTCTCATGGCAACTGTTAGAGATGAAGCTGAGTCATCTGAAAACAAGGTACCCTTAACAACTTATGCTTATGATACTGATAATATATCTGAATTAAGAATTTATCTTAAAAGCATACATGTTAGTTATAGGGATCAGACTTTAGAGAATGAAAGAATCAAATCTGAGAATCTAGGTCTTAAAGAGAGGAATACATTTCTTGAAGAAAGACTTGTTAACATGCAACAAGTTCATAAGGAGAGAGATGATGCTGTTTATATTGAACAGGAGTTGTTTAAAAGATATAGGCAAATAGAATCTGAGTTGGAAAAAGAGAGAAAAGTAATTAAAACCTGGACCAATTCTGGAAAAGACACACATCAGGTTTTTCAGACTGATACTGTAGGTTTAGGTTACTGTGAGGAAGATGAACTTAGGTTTAAAGATAAAGTTAAAGTGAAACCACAACTTAAACCTGTGAAATTTGTTCATGAATCCAGTAAGCTAAAGTCTGTAGTTGTAAAAGAAGCTGTTATGGAGCAAATTGAGACTTGTGAAAAACAGGTTAATATTGGTTCAATAACAGAGAATAAGATTGAGATAGAAGCTGTTAAAGAACCAGTAAAGATCTGTGATAAACAGGTTAATGTTGGTTTAATGACAGAGAAACAATTCAAACATAAGCTTAAAGAAGTAAAGTCTGTCAACAAACAGAAAATCTCTAAGAAAAATAGGAATGGAAAAGTAGGCATTAATAAAAGAAATGATTATCTGCTTAATTCTGCTGCTCCTAGAAAAACATGTCATAGTTGTGGTAGTACTAACCATCTTGCTAGGTTTTGCAAGAAGAACAAAGATATTAACTCTTTACCCTCCACAACAGGAGTAAAGAATGATTATGTAAGGGTTAGACCACGGACTTTATGCACACACTGTGGGAGCACTTGGCATTCCATTTATACTTGCAAGAGTTATCATGCTATTTATCACAACTATTATGAGCTAAAACCCAACTTGAAATGGGTTAGAGCAAACTCTACAAGTGTAAAGTCTGACAATGTTAGTTTAAACTCTGTTGATAGTGATTCCGCTGTAAAAGCTAACAATGTTAAGAAAGCCAAAGGGTCCAAGCAAGTCTGGATCCTTAAACCTAACACTTAGTGATTTTTTGTGATTGCAGGGCATAAAAGAGAGCACGCTTATCTTGGACAATGGATGCTCAGGACATATGACTGAAAATAAAGCCCTGCTATCAGACTATGAAGAAAAGGCTGGCCCAAAAGTTTCCTATGGAGATGGCAACATAGGATGTACTCTGGGATATGGCAATATCAATCTTGGAAGTGTCATCATCAAAAATGTAGCTCTAGTCTCAGGACTCAAGCATAATCTGCTTTCTGTGAGTCAAATCTGTGATAGAGGATACCATGTAGATTTTCATAATGAACATTGTGAAGTTATCAGCAAATCTACAGGGAAAGTTGTTCTAGTTGGACACAGGCACAATAATATTTATGAAGCAAGTTTGGTAACAAACTCTGAAGGAAAAACTGTGTGTCTATCTGCAAGAATGTCAAATGAAGAGAGTTGGAAATGGCATAAGAAGCTCTCTCATCTAAACTTGAACAACATAAATGAGCTGATTCGAAAAGATCTTGTAAGGGGACTTCCTAAGTCAATACTCAGCTTAGATGGCCTGTGTGATTCTTGTCAAAAGGCCAAGCAAAGGAAGTCATCTTTCAAGAGTAAATCTGAATCTTCAGTTGTGCAACCTTATCATCTTCTACATGTTGATCTTTTTGGTCCAGTAAATATAATGTCATTGGGCAGAAAGAAATATGCTCTAGTCATTGTTGATGAGCATACTAGGTACACTTGGGTGTACTTCTTATCAAAGAAGGATGAAACTGCCTCAATACTAATGGATCATGTAAAATTACTGGACAAAGGATCACAGTACAAAGTGAAAATTCTAAGAAGTGATAATGGTACTGAATTCAGAAATTCTGAAATGGAAGCTTTCTGCAAGGAAAGAGGAGTGAAGCAAGAATTTTCTGCACCTGGAACTCCACAGCAAAATGGTGTAGTTGAAAGAAAGAACAGAACCCTAATCGAAGCTGCCAGAACAATGCTTGATGAAGCAAAATTGCCAACTTATTTCTGGGCAGAAGCTGTTCAAACTGCTTGTTTTACTCAAAATGCAACACTGATCAACAAGCATGGGAAAACACCATATGAGATGGTGAAAAATAAGAAGCCAAATTTGAAGTATTTTCATATTTTTGGATGTAAGTTCTTTGTGTTGAAAACTCATCCTGAACAGTTGACCAAGTTTGACTTAAAAGCTGATGAAGGAATTTTTGTTGGATACCCACTATCAACTAAAGCTTTCAGAGTCTACAATCTGAGAACTAAAGTGATCATGGAATCTATACATGTGTCATTTGATGACAAGAAAATAACTAGAATAGAAGATGAAGAATATAATGATCAACTTCGCTTTGAAAATGAAGATCTAAACTCTGATGACGTAAACTCTGATGAAGCAAATCCAACAAACTCTGATGAAGCATACTCTGATCCTCTACTGGTAAACTCTGAAGAATTTTCTCTGACAGAACAAAATAGAGAACCAGTTGAGGGGGAGCGTGAAGAAACTTCAGAAACTTTTCAAAGTGATGACTCAAATTCTGAAAGAGAGTCAAATGAAGAATCAAACAGAAACTCTGAGCCAAACTCTGAAAGTTCAAATACTGAACAGTCCAATTCAGGGGGAGCCTCAGAGAATGCAAATGGTCAAGAAGAAAGTCAAGAGAGCATGGATCAAGGGGGAGGATCTAATAATGCTAGTAGAAGCCAATTACCAACAACAAGAAGGTGGACACAAGCCCATACACCTGACTTGATAATTGGAGATCCAGAAGCTAGTGTAAGAACTAGGAGTGCTACAAATAATGAATGTCTGTTTCATGCATTCTTCTCTCAAACAGAACCCAAGAAAGTGGAAGAAGCTCTTCAAGATGCTAACTGGATAACAGCAATGCAAGAGGAGTTAAATGAATTTGAGAGGAATAAAGTTTGGACACTTGTGCCAAGACCAAAGAATAGATCTATTGTTGGTACAAAGTGGGTTTTCAGAAACAAAACAGACAGTGATGGAGTGATTACTAGGAATAAGGCTAGACTTGTGGCAAAAGGCTATTCTCAACAGGAAGGAATTGACTATGATGAAACCTTTGCTCCAGTTGCAAGATTGGAGGCAATAAGGATTTTTCTGGCCTATGCTGCACACAAAAAGTTTAAAGTCTTTCAGATGGATGTGAAAAGTGCTTTTCTCAATGGGAAACTTGAAGAAGAAGTGTTTGTTGAACAACCACCAGGGTTTGTAGATCCCAAACATCCAGATTATGTCTACAGGCTTGATAAGGCATTGTATGGACTAAAGCAGGCACCTAGAGCATGGTATGAAACTCTGGCTCAATTTCTTTTAGAAAGTGGGTTCACTAGAGGCACAATTGACAAAACCTTGTTCTATTTTAATCATGGTGATGATTTGCTGTTAGTTCAAATCTATGTGGATGACATAATTTTTGGGTCTACTAATGACAAACTCTGTAAGAAATTTGCCAAGCTTATGCAGTCAAGATATCAAATGAGTATGATGGGAGAGCTTAGTTATTTTCTAGGCTTACAGGTCAAGCAAACAGATGATGGGATTTTTATCAATCAAGCAAAATATACCAGAAATCTTCTCAAGAAATTTGGTATGCTTGATAGCTCATCTGCTACAACTCCCATGGCTACTGCAATAAAGCTAGACAAAGACACATGAGCCTCAGTAGATATGACAAACTATAGAGGGATGATAGGGTCTCTTCTTTATCTCACTGCAAGTAGACCTGATATTATTTATGCAACATGTCTTTGTGCAAGATTTCAAGCAGACCCCAGAGAGCCACATCTAACAGCTGTGAAGAGGATTTTCAAATATCTCAAAGGAACCATAACTCTTGGTTTGTGGTATCCTAGAGAATCAGAGTTTAAATTAATTGGTTACTCTGATGCAGATTTTGCAGGCTGTAAGATAGACAGAAAAAGTACAAGTGGGAGCTGTCAATTTTTAGGTGACAGATTAGTTTCTTGGTACAGCAAGAAACAGAAATCAATTTCCACATCCACAGCAGAAGCAGAGTATATTGCTGCTGGTAGCTGTTGTGCACAGATCTTATGGATGAAGAATCAATTGCTGGACTATGGATTAAGGTACTCTAAAATACCTATTTACTCTGATAATCAAAGTGCCATTGCTATGACAGGTAATCCAGTACAGCATTTCATGACCAAGCACATCAGCATAAGGTATCATTTTATCAGGGAACATGTGGAAGAAGGACACATTGAGCTTCATTTTGTGTCTACAGACCAACAGCTTGCAGATATCTTCACCAAACCTTTGAGTTAAGCTACCTTTACAAGACTGGTAAATGAACTTGGAATGGTCTCTGGTTTTGACTAGAGATACTGGTTAGACTCAAAATCTATACATGTTTGATTTTATGCTCATGATTCTTTGCATGTGTTAACTGTTATTTGTACCAGCATGTTAAACTCTGATAGTAAACTCTGTTAGTTATACTCTGTCAGTCATACTCTGTCGGTTAAATTCTGATGTTATACTCTGATTGTGATATTGTCTGAAACATATTGACCGATGAAGAAAGCTGTATGAAGCATGATTTTCAGTAAGTAATCATGAATCCTTTTAAGTATTATAAATTCTGATTACAAAATGTGCAGAAATTTTACACAGCATGATACTGTCTCTATATTTAAAGCATCTCTTAGTTTATTGATCCTAAACACTGAGTCTGTATTAGCTGTTTGTGTTTTCTCTCATAAATTAATTGTATTAACTGATGAAAAGTCTAAACTCTGATTATTAAGTTGCAAATAATTTCACCCTCGGATCAAAAGATGCCAAAAAGAGCACAAATTCCTTTGAGATCATGTTGTGCCTAGGAAGATCCAGGAACTTATTGTAGGAAATAAGGGCTAAAATCTTTGATTTTTGGTGACTAGTGCCAACCACTGATTACTGGAAAAATAAAAAATAAAAAAATAAAATTTTTTTAAAGGGGGTGAAAATAAAAGATATATCCAAATGAAAGGATATCAGAATACAGAGTTTAGATATAAAAATCAGTTTTTCTTTTAAATGAGAGTTTGGGCAACCAGTTTTTACTGCTTTAGTTTGTGGATTTTATGCACTTTGAGATGGTCTAAATATTCATATTCAGTAAACTCTGCTAATTCACACACAAATACTCACACCTGTACAGTTTGTGAAAAGAGTTTATTTATAAAAGAGGATAATTGGTAAAAGCTGATGAGTTGTGTACTCTACGCTGAGGTAATTTTATTTTAATCTCTGATGATTAAAATTAATTCTTTGTTTCAGACAGTTAACAATTATGAGAAAATACATTTGTTTTGAAAATTCAAAAAGAGTATGATTGGGAAGTTGTTCAAGAGTGTATTAAACAGAGGAGAGAGGTTGAGTGTCTAGAAAAGTGTACAGGGCGGTAATAATTGCTGTTTTTACTGCGCATGCGCATTGGAAACTGTCAATTATTTGCTATAAATCATTGCATGTGTGCCACGTGTCCCACTCACACGTTATACGAAGTAAGACAGTTGTGTGTATTGATTAGAAACGGTTCAGTTTTTAATACTTTCTTTCTGTATTAATATACAATACACAAATTCGTTTAAACTTTTCACAACTGACTCACATTCATACTTTCATATCACACACACATTTCTACAAACATCTTTCTGCATACATCTCTTAAACACTTTCTTGAACTATTAACTCTGATTTCTTTGAAAGATCTAATGGCAACAACCATGTTTCAGTCTCTTGGTCTCGATTTTGTTCCTAATAACTATGCAGCCCCACTGTCTATTGAAAACGTCCCGGAGGCGTTTCACCTGTTTCAAAATTTTCTTGCACAATCTGATATTGGCCAAGCTTTAGTGGAACCAACACGGTTATCTGGTACTCAAATCAAAGCCTTCTGGGAAACAGGTGTTTATGATGATAGAGGTGAATCAGGAACTCCCTCAATTGTCTTTGAATTTGCTGAACAAGAGTATGTGGTTACTCCAACCACTGTTAGAGATGCTCTTGAATGTGAAGACTTTAATGCGTTCACCATTTCTGTTGGTGATTATGAACTTCAGCGTATGATGAGGGAGATTGGATACTCTGGGTCTTTGGCAAGGACAGGGAATTTGAAGCGACCATTCTTGAGGAAGGAGTGGAGTTTCTTTTTCGATTGCATTACAAGAGCATTCGGGAAGAAGTGTACTAATTGGGATGCAATTCCAATCGACAGTCTACAAATTGGGTATTCTCTTCTATGGTGCTCATTTTGACTATGCTAGACTTGTTTTGAACAATATAGGTGAAAAGATGACAGAGAATAGGAGTGTTGTTTACTTTTCTCATTTCTGTCAATTAATCTTTTCTATGTGTGTTGCTGGAGTTGAGATAGCTGAGGAGGATGTCATTCCCTCATTTAAATTGCATAAGAGAATATTCTCTGATCTAACAAACAAGGATGTTAAGAAAGGGAATGTTGATGACTTGATGCTTCCTGCTTCAGTCCAACAGTTTTTAAATCCACAACCACTACTAAACTCTGAACCTCTTCCATCTACTTCTCAAAAGCCAAGGGCTGGGAGTAGGACTAAGCATAGAGCTTTTAAAGCTGACAAGGCTGCAACACCTGCAAATGCTGATGGTTTACCACACTCAGTTGGTACTTCAAGGAAGAAGAAAAGGGCAAACAGACCTTCTACTGATGAGAATAGAGTTTCTGATGAACCAGAATATGCTAATGCTAAGAAGAGGAAGCTAGTTGCTGCTTACCTATTTGATGGATTGATTCCTGGTTCTACACAAGCTGAAGCTCCTGAAGTTCTTGTTCAGGAGGATGCTGAAAATACTGAAGCTCCTGAAGTTCTTGTTCAGGAGGATGCTGAAAATATTGAAGCTCCTGAGGTTGTGATTGAAAATCATTCTGCCAATGCTACTGTGCCTGAAGAAGCCAGAGCAAACACTGATGATAATGCTGCTTTTCCTGATGATTTTCTTGAACCTATATTGGAGATGGATATTGAAAACGAAATTGAAGCACATCCTAGTATCAGTGTTTGTGATATTGAGGATGTGGTAGCTAGTCAACCCACCCAGATAATAGATGAGTCAATTACTACTTATACAGAAATTCTTTCTGTCAATAATTCAATTCCAGAAAAGGGTGAGGAGGTTGATCAGGTACTGGAAACTGCTCAGATAAATGCTGAAGCTGCTGTAGAGAAAGTAAATGAAGCTATAGCAGAGGAAATAGTTAAGTCTATTCCTGAAGAAACAGAGGTTTTTGCCACTGCAAACTCTGAGCATGTTGAAGTTGTTGAAAAGTCTGTTCCTGTAGAAGCAGAGGTTCTTGTCAATCTAAACTCTGAGAATCCTGAAGCTGCACAGCCAAACGCTGAAGCTACTGCAGAAAATGTTGCTGAAGATAATGAAGATAGAGTTGTTTCTGATAATGCTGATCATACTTCTGCAAACTCTGTTCATTCTGATCATGAAAACTCTGGGATCAATGCTGAAGTTTCAAACTCTGATGAATCCATACCTTTTCTAAGGGATCCTACAGCTGAGCATGTCAAGGAAAATATAGCTGCCACTGAAGCTCATTATAGAGATATGTACTATGCCAACTGGTCAGGGGCAGATTGTATTTTCTCCAAGCAAAGGACTGCTGATTTTGTTGCTCAATCTGCAAAGGAGATTTCAAATCCTGAGCTAATGACACATTTCAAGGCTACAATTGTTCAAGTCAAATCATTGCACAATCGCTTTGATGAGACTCACAAAGCAGTCATTGGATTTAGTAATGATGTTGCTGCTAAGGAGTTAATCTTGAGAAATGAAAGAACTAGGTTGTCTTCTCTGATCCAAGATCAAGTGGAAATAAAACAAAGGCTAAGCAAGGTGGAAGAGCATCAGACTGTTATGTCTTCTCAACTTGATTCTATTGCTGCCTCACTGGAGTTGCTGACATCAGTGCTTATTCCTGATGATGTCAAAAAGGGGGAGAGAGTTCCTAAAGACAAATGCAAAAGGACTCCAACCTTGAGATTGAGGGATGATGCAAATGATGGTGGAAGCAAGGAAGCAGAGAGAAGGTCAAAGACTAGTCAAGAGCAAGGGAGACTTAGGTCAAACTTTGTTAGACAGACAAACTCTGAGAGGTTAAACTCTGGTGGTCAATCTTCTTCAAGACTTAAAAGTCTAGTGATTTCATCAAATCCAACTACTGATGAAGAGATTGCTGCTAAACTTTTCATGGAAGAACATGGTGGTGAAGCCACAATGGAAGATATGGACATTGAGATGAAGCTTCTTGCTGAGGAACACCAGAAAAATATTGAAGCTGGTACTTACAAGAAAAAGGCTAAGGCTCCTAGGAAAAAGGAAATGGGAATTTCTATTAAAGAGAATGTGAACTCTCAACAGAGTTTACAATATACAAGGAGGCCTATGATTGCAAAGTCTGATAAAGGAAAAGGTAAACTGATAGAAGAAGGACAGTTACCAAAGAAGAATTATTCAACCTCTGACGTTGCTCAAGTTGAATCAAGGATAAACAAATCAACCTCTGACATTGCTCAAGTTGTTAAAAAATCAGAAGCTGTGACAACCTCTGATACTACTCAAGTTGTACAGACAAAATTATCTTCACAATTACAAAGGACTTTTGGCAAACCAGTCACTGTTCAACACTCTTTGATTCCAGCAAATATAAATCTTCTCCAAAGCAGAACAGTCATGGGAAAAGAATCAAGAGATAAATCTGGGCTTGGATCTCATAGAGAGAAAAGGGTGAACAATAGTCAAATGGATCACACTTCTTTAGCTGAACCTGGTGTTGGAGTAACTCAAGAAAATCTTGATACTCTAGAATCAGTTCAGTTAATATACCACAGAGGGTTGAAGAAGGATTTTCTGTTATACTTCAAATCTGATGGCAGAGTATACAGAGTTAGTGAAGATGATATTGGTTTAAATATGAAAGAAGAACTGGAATATGTGATGTATCTGTTGAAAGTTAAAAATCAAAGAACTCATCAAGCAGCCGAAGTGTTAAGAAGCAGGATGATGAAAGCTAGAATTCTTTCTGGTTTAAAGTCTGCTGGCTCTTACATACCAAGGTACAGAGATTACAATGGAAAGCTTGTTGAGATGCAAAGAAACAGTGCAAGACTCAGAACAGATTTTGGCATAAAAGTGTTGGAATTTAATCTAGAATCAGATAAATCCTTCATAATAAAGCTAGGAAATGATATGAGGAAAAACAACATTTATTCACTAAGGGCAGCTATCTACCAGACTGGAGAAAGTGATCCAGAACTCAAGGAACTGAAAGAAATCATGGTAGATGAGCTAAGAAGACTTCTCATTGATTATCTCAGGACAGTGCCTGATATTGAAGAAATTAAGTAAAATCTGACTGTAAGTTTTTAAAGTTTTCTGTTCTAAGTTAAAGCTAAACTCTGATTATATTTAAACACTGCATTTGTTATATGTTTTGACATCATCATTTATCTATTAACTTGTACATCTTTATTATGCACAAGTTGGGGGAGATTGTTAGATATAATTGCTGACGTTTGTTCATCAGTGTTTAAGTACCAGGTACTCATCAGAGTTTAATAGAAGCCAGTCAGAGTTTGATAAAGTCTGACGGGGTGAAGAGTTTATTAACTGTCGGTGCTAATATGAAGATTCTAGAAGCAATATATCTTGAAGATGGAAAGAAGCAAGATATATTGAGACAGTTAAGGAAACGGAACAGAAGACAGAAGCAATCCTAAATTGATATAAATTGTATAGCTAATTTATAGGAATATCAATTAGAGATTGATTATGTAACTGTGTATTATATAAACACAGATAGGTTAACCCTAAAAGGGATGCGAATACTGAATACATTATTCTTGTAACCTAGCAGCTCTCTGTGATTCTTTAACATCACTGAGAGAAGAGTTAAATATATAATTCAGTTATTGATTCATAAACAGTGTTCTTGAGTGTTATTATCGTATTAATATTGATTATATATTGTGTAATCGGCCTAACAAAGTAAAAGAAACGACAGAAGATGAGGATATAAATAGGACACTTACCATAGTGAGGTGCCCTAACAGCTCAGCACATGCCGAAGAAGCTGGAACCTTGTCATACACAGGCCGATCCCTCGGAAGGATGAAGGCACGACACAAGTCCGTCCCCACCTCCTTAGCAGCCAAAGGAGCTTCAGCAGCGAACCGATCAGTCGTCACTACCGACCAATCAGGCTGGTAAGTCACTACCGACTCGCCACTGGCCCCCCTAGGGCGCTTTGAGAGAGAATGAGACCTGGGATCGGTCGGGAGGACACGATCGGGCTCAGAAACTGTGAAATCTATGAT
Organism: Heracleum sosnowskyi; assembly: GCA_030848705.1. Classification (NCBI taxonomy): domain Eukaryota; kingdom Viridiplantae; phylum Streptophyta; class Magnoliopsida; order Apiales; family Apiaceae; genus Heracleum; species Heracleum sosnowskyi. The sequence continues at coordinate 22,473,518 of CM061237.1, forward strand.
CTCTACTTCAGCAACAGGCGGCGGGGATTGAGGCTCCGGTCGTGATTCTGAGGCTTCCGCATCTTGAACTTCCACCGTCGGAGTAACCTCGGCAGCCTGCCTAGCTGCTAGTTCGGCAAGTCTCTGGGCTTGCTTGGCCTGCTGCCTTTTAACCATGTTGGCACGGGTAGACACTGCAAAGGAGATGGAGATAAAATCAGCAAACAGAACCAGTTAATAAAAAATTGGAAAACAAAATGTAAGGGCAATTATGTGTTACCGGTACCCCATAGAGCTCGAAGCCATGTCCTATCCCTACTGACAGCTAAGGGGATGCAGTTCGGTTCTTGGGGAGTATATAGACGAGAATAATCCGCCCGATCCTCATTGCTCAGCTCGGGAGCAGTAATGAGCGATGGGTCGATCTCTCGCCATATAGAGTACTTAGACATTTTGTGGCCACTAATGTAGAACCAATGGTCATGTGTTCCTCGATTACTTGAATTGGTGACATCCTAGTCCTGTCGGCTAGTCCTGCGGGATAACTGGTAGAACCCAGCACTCTTGCCATTCTTCCGAAAATCAAAGTGGTGCAGCAGAAGGGATAAACAAGGCCTCACTCCGGCTTTCAGGCACCTATTTTGGAAGGCATTGACGTGGATGAAGGTATTGGGATCCAACTGGCCCAAAGCTACTGAAGTATACTTCAGAAGTTTTTTCAGAACAGGCAGAAGAGGCAGACGGAGCCCGTAAAAGAATGTTTGTTCGGACACACCCAAAGCAGATGATCCAAACTCCTCTTCTACCGCAGGTGTATGATAAATCAATTCGGTTTCGTCCGCTGCATACGTGCGAAAGATAGAGCTTGGAATATCGTATTTCCCCGACATCTTAAGAACTTCGGCCTCCGTCATTACCGAATTGAGATTAGCAGAAGGAAACCGAGAAGCGCTGAAGTGGGCCATAGCCGAATAGAAAGGCCCATACTCCACGGGTTGATCCATCGCCTGCAGGGAACGCAAAAGGACAAAATTAGCCTTGTACTCGGATGAATTAAAGGGCTGAACGGTCAAGAATGTTGGTTGGATGATCAAGACCGAGTACAGAGGGCCAGGCTCGAAGGAAGGAAATCCCTAGAGACGTAAAGTGGCAGAAATGAAAGGTTCAGAAGAAAGTCGGAAGGGTGTTCTAGGAGTTTGAAGGCTGACCGAAGGGTGTTTATGTTCAACGAGATACCCAGGTACACGTCTATTGTTAAAAACACTAAAATGGTCCCAGTAAAACACTAAAGTGACCTAGGAAGTGCTGGGAATACACTAAAGTCGCGATATATGTATAAGCATATATGGAAGGCTATACTACAAGCATGTTAAACAAAACAGAAAATTCTATGCAACTTACGAAGGGGAGCAGTAGAAAAGGAGATACTTACTTGTAATGAGTGTTGAAGAGGTTGATTGGTCCCTGGATGTAGATCCTCGCACCCCTATGTTGTGCTCGCCGGAAATCGGAAAAGTGAAAGTATTTGGGAGAGGAAGTTTCTTAAAATTCAAGGCAGGAGTTAGAAATGGTAAAGAAAAGGCGGTTCTGTGATGTTTATACTGTCATTTGAAATTGGACGGATGAGATATAAACTGTTGAAATTCACGGCTGTGATTTGTCTGGAGAAACGTGTAAGTCCACCTATGTAATTATGACCATAGCTGTCTAATGATGACGTGGACGCGTCTGTTGATATCTTCTGTCAACGTGTTCGGTCTGTTGGGAATCTTGTCCTGAGAGCTACTCGAAGATGGATTATGATCATTAGGCCCCTGACCGAATATTTTTCGTTCTGGGTCCAGGGACATGTTAGAGGCCCACATCCAATGAGTCTTGGGCCGATCGAATATACGAATGTTATTGGGCCGACTGAAGAGTCCAACCCGTTTAACCAACGGTTGAACGACTAGGTCAAGAGACAAGGGACAGGTGGTCCATGACCGAAACGTGGGGATCAGAACTAACTGGTAAAAGGAAAAAGTCAGGTTTATTCTTCATTTATACACAATTCACAATACACACATTTTTTTTGTACGTCCAATTTACCTACCTAGGCTACCAGTTACTGACTCTCACACCGGAGGTGAATCGGGGGCCCAACCCTCGCATTATTCTTCTTTGCAGATCCGACCGGACGTAGGTGACGAAAACTGGTTCCAACACTGATAAAGCAGTTGATGCTGTGTTTCGTGGCTTCCGGTACGTGTTCCGTTATAGGTCTCTTGTTAACCAACTCAATACTGAAACTGAGAAACTTGACACTGAGAAGGAAAAGATGTCCAGGAAAGTTATGGAAGAAGAAGCTAATGGTAAAATAATTGAACTCCATGTATTGAAATGCCAAAAAGATGTGGAAGAGATCCAAAAGAGTGACAGAGAGTTTTCACCTTCATGCAGCTGCATCCAGCGTTTGCCCATTCCTAATCCGGTCAACCGTTTTCGAATGGGCAGGAATGCATCAAGGAAGGCCATAGCTATAGCTCAACTCACTATCACCGGGAAGGATCAACTAACTGTAGGAGGAATTGCACACCTACCACCGTTTGAAAATATACCATAATCTGATACCGCATTCGAAGAGTTTGAATCCAGAAAATATGTCTATAAGAAACTCTGGATGTGGGCAGTGAATACTTAGACGAATATAAGTTACAGGACCAGATTGCTGGACGTCTAAATTGCACACTGGAGTCGGAAGACGTGGAACGTAGAGCTTCTCAGCTTGAAAATAGTTTAAGGAAAGGAGGAAAGGTTCTACTTATTTCAATGCCTAATTTTAAACTTGTAATTTGACTTGACGGAATTTAACTTACACTCGCCGCTAGAAATACCACATATAACTTCATGTATTTGAGGATTACTTTTGGATTTTATAACTTTTAGATTATGAATTATTAGTTGAAGTCCCTGTTCTAAAAGTCGGCGATTAATCGGGATTAATCGCCGATTAATCGCTAGACGGCGGGACACCGAACTGATTAAGCGAAAATCGGTCAATTAATCGTTTTTTCATAAAAACGGTCAAAAATCGGCTGAATCGGTCAAAAATCGAATTAATCGGTCAAAAATCGGGCTAATTATTAAAAAATAGTAAAAAATAGTTAAAATAATAAAAAATTTAAAAGGTAGAAACTTGATTAAACAATAGGAAAAAACATTATTTTTGTACATATAATTATAATTTTAGATACCTAAATCGTAAATCCTCTTAAGTTTTTCTCTTAAATTGATCTATAATTGAAAAGTTAAACTTCAAAATTTTATTTATTACAATTATATAATATTTTTAACATATTTGCATAAATATATGATAATAACATATGTTTAGTTGAAATAACGAAACAATTTTATAATTGTATATTAAAAATATTATTAAATTTATTCCGATTAATGATCCGATTAATCATTCCAATTAATCCCCGATTACCCAATTAATCCCTGAACGGTGCATTCACCGATTAACTCCTATTACCGCTTTTTACGACGCTGGTTGAAGTATGTAAATGATAATAACTTGTATGGATGATTGCTTTTAGTTATACTAGTCAATAAAATGACAAGAATTTTTTTTAAGGTAAGCCAACAAACTGTATGCTTGGACTTGTTTCATTCTTTTGCTTCCCACCATTTGCATTACTAACATCAACACCACCAAGCCATCCTACCATATGCATTACTAACATCAACACCACCAAATTAAATGGTACCCAACCATATCAAATAATCTGATCAATATCAGTTATCTTTTAAATAAAAAGAAGAAAACATATTTTATTTATAAGATGTATACATTTACTCGTTTTCAAAATAAATTTAAAAAAATTTGTATACATGTACCAATAAAAAATTAGACTAACTTTAAAAGTTATATTCCTTAAATCGAACCACAATTACCGCCAAATTAAATTAAATAATGTTAAAGGTATCAAATCAAATATCAAAAATTATGGATTATCAAATCAAATAGCCTACATGGGAACTAATTAAGATGATCACATTTGACGTCAATACAAAATAAATTTAAAAAATATTATTTTAAATACGTCGACAATTTTTTTTATATATAAATGCGTCGACAATATTTGGCAGGCTCTAAGATGCTTGAAGATGTCCTTGAAGTGGCTCGAGTTCGATCTTATTGACAAAAAAAAAGGAAGTGTTATTTTGAAAGCTGTATTTTAATTTTCAGAATAATATATATTGTATATGTCATCTGCATTTACAAAATATTGCATATTATTACGAATAGCTCTGAAAATAAAAAAAAACTCGGAAAATAACATTTTTCAAAAAAAAATACTTAATACATCATCCAAGCGTGTTCAGTTGAGTGAAACCTCGTATTGTATGTCACTCACAAGTCACAACTATACAAGGTTGATCCCCATTGGTCGTGATTGTTAGACACAACAACAACAACAACAAGAGAGTGTAGAATACAATGACGTTGCATCTCCAAAGTATCTTAACCAACCACCGGAGAGTATGGTGGTGTAAGTTCAATTGGGTGGTCGCCGCTGCTGTATCTGCAATCTTCTTGTTGGGTTTCTCACTCTTCTTCACTTCACCAAACAAAACCCCCCATTTCACTCTTCTTTCAGACATGGTCCCACTCACCTTGATCGCCAATGCCAAAAATACTGGCGCCTGTAATAATTAATATTAATCCCCCATTTCCTTGTCTTTTTAATTATATGTCTTACTGTATGTGTATGTATGTGTTGTTGACTAGTTTGGTTTTGTAATTTGCAGTTTGTTTAGATGGTAGTTTACCTGGATATCATTTTCAGAAAGGTTTTGGATCCGGCTCTCGCAATTGGCTTCTTCATATCGAGGTCTGTTACACTCCTGTTTTGCCCTTTTATTATTTTTCTTTCGATTCCTAAGTGATCAGTTTGTTTAATATTACAATCATTTGTTAACCCAAATGTTGTTTTGACTTTGTTTAAACTGTTGCATTTATATTATCAAGGAATGTGATTGGTTTTGCTAGATGAATATGGCATATTTGATACTATATTGCAGAGGTAAATTTGAACTTCGATTAACTTAAAATTCCAATTTTGCAACTTAAACTTATAATAGACATGTTAGTTTTATTATTAAAAGTAGAAAGAAGTAGGTACTTATTTCAATGCCTAATTTTAAACTTGTAATTTGACTTGACGGAATTTAACGTACACTCGCCGCTAGAAATACCACATATAACTTCATGTATTTGAGGATTACTTTTGGATTTTATAACTTTTAGGTTATGAATTATTAGTTGAAGTATGTAAATGATAATAACTTGTATGGATGATTGCTTTTAGTTATACTAGTCAATAAAATGACAAGAATTTTTTTTAAGGTAAGCCAACAAACTGTATGCTTGGACTCAAATGAAAGATAATCTATAAAATTAGGAGTTGTAGTTTGATTTTAATTTAATTATTATTCTAACTTAAATTATTATAGCTAAGCATTCGTTGACTTTTTAATCTTTCCAGGCTGTTAACTAAAGTCTAAAAAATAAATTTGGATGAGTTTATATTTTACACTATTAGTACATCAGCACTTTATATTAATGCAAGTTAAACCCGCAACTATCTCATCAATCTCAATAGTCAATTTATCATACTACCCCGCCATTTTATTCAGTACTGCCTGACTGCCTCCTTGCTTCCTTCTCTCTTTTACACTGCCCTTTATCTTCTTTTTTTTCCCTTCTATTTTGCTATTCATTTGTTGCAGTCATAGCATTTAAACTCTCATCTTTGTTTTCTGACACAGTTCGAAAACAAGCAAATTATTTATTATAATTATTACTAATTTTGAAAAAAAAAACAATAGTCATGGTGGGTCTAGCAGACATTCCAATCGTGGGAAAATTGGTGGAAAGAATATCTGATAAAGCAGTTGATGCTGTGTTTCGTGGCTTCCGGTACGTGTTCCGTTATAGGTCTCTTGTTAACCAACTCAATACTGAAACTGAGAAACTTGACACTGAGAAGGAAAAGATGTCCAGGAAAGTTATGGAAGAAGAAGCTAATGGTAAAATAATTGAACTCCATGTATTGAAATGGCAAAAAGATGTGGAAGAGATCCAAAAGAGTGACAGAGAGTTTTCACCTTCATGCAGCTGCATCCAGCGTTTGCCCATTCCTAATCCGGTCAACCGTTTTCGAATGGGCAGGAATGCATCAAGGAAGGCCATAGCTATAGCTCAACTCACTATCACCGGAAAGGATCAACTAACTGGAGGAATTGCACACCTACCACCGTTTGAAAATATACCAAAATCTGATACCGCATTCGAAGAGTTTGAATCCAGAAAAGATGTCTATAAGAAACTCTGGGATGTGTTGGTAAACGAAGATAGTCCTCTGACCCATGGAATCTATGGAATGGCCGGAGTTGGTAAAACGAGAATGATGGAAAAAATTTGGGAAGATGCCATGGAGAAGAAGATTTTCGACAAGGTAGTACGAGTGATTGTGGGCAGTGAATACTTAGACGAATATAAGTTACAGGACCAGATTGCTGGACGTCTAAATTGCACACTGGAGTCGGAAGACGTGGAACGTAGAGCTTCTCAGCTGGAAAATAGTTTAATCAAAGGAGGAAAGGTTCTATTTATATTAGACGATGTGTGGAGGGAGATTCGCTTAGACCATATTATTGGAACTTCATTTGGAGATTGTAGTCGTTCCAAGGGTTCTAAAATCCTCTTGACATCTCGAGAGAAAGATGTATGCTTGCTTAACAAGTGCAAATATCTTGTCGAGATCAAAACCTTGAGTCATGATGAAGCTCTGTATCTGTTCAAGAACGCTGTTGGTCCTGATACGATTAACTCTCTACCGGATGAATTCCTGGTACGAGAAGTGTGTGATAAGTGCGGTCATTTACCCTTACTCATTCATGCGGTTGGCAAAGCACTAAAAGGCAAGCCTCACAATTCGTGGAAGGATGCACATGATCAACTAAAGAAGGGCAAATTTGAAAAAATTGTTGGAGTAGAACCACAAGTATATACTTGTATCAAATTAAGTATTGATATGTTAAAACAGGATGATGCAAAGTCATGTCTTTTTCTGTGCTCTTTGTTTCCTGAAGATGCTAACATTGATATGAAGATGCTGATCCAGTTAGCAACAGGCTCCCAACTTATACCCGATGGAGAATCGAGAATACTTGCTATGGTTCACTATCTCAAGATATCTTCTTTGCTGCTCGACTTCGGAGAATATCATGAAACTAAAGTTCATGATGTCATCAGAGATGTAGCAAGATCCACAGCTCTCACAGATTCAAGATATGCATTTTTACAGGTAACATGCAACTCAGGGTACTTGCCTTCTAATGCCAATTATCCTACTCGAAAACTCTTACGTTTAGATGTGAAGACTGATGATCTTCATTTCTATGAGGATCTGGTATGCCCAGACCTACATACCTTGTGGCTACAAAGCAACGAACATCCACAACAATTCTCTGGTGGCTTCTTCAGAATGTTTATGAATCTTAGTTTTCTGATGCTAGAAAATGTGAACTTGTCTTTGGAGCAGTTCTCTCTTCAGGCCTTGAGTAATCTGGGGACTCTTAGTTTGTCAAAGTGTGACATAAGGAAGACAGATGTGAGTCTTTTTCCCAAAAACCTAAAAACTCTTTGCATTGGTTTTTGTGATCTCCCAAGGCCTCTGGATGTAGCAAACCTAAAATTTCTTCGAAAGCTAGAGATCCAACAACGGGAACCTACTTGGGTAATGGGGTCAAACGTCATATCTAGTCTATCCAGTCTGGAAGAATTACATGTACCAAATGGATTCATCAATGACGGTGAAGAATATTATACGGAGTCCATAGTGATGGAGATTAGTAAATTGACTCATCTGACAAGTTTACATTTTCTTTTCCACGATGATAATACCTTTCAAGGTACAACCAATATATTATCTAATATAGATAGATACAATATATATGTGGGTGCGCCAAAGGCATCTAGTCTTCTGGAACGAGGATCGAGAGTTCCATTAAGGAGGTCAATTGAGTTGTATGGCAATCACTCTCAATCCTGGGAAGTTGTGATGGCGAGGGCTGAAGAAGTGAGATTGGGCTACAGCGGTGTAGAAATTAGTAGCATTCGCAGTGGCTACAGAAGAGCATTTGAAGACTTGGAAAGACTGTACATTACTAAATGTGACAACATGCGACATCTAGCAAGAATTTCACAGGATGAAATTCAGTATAGTCTTCAGCATGGGGCAACATGTTTCTCCAAACTAACCATTTTACAAATTACTCACTGCTCTGCATTAAAATACCTCTTCTGCAACAACATTGCAAAAAGTCTGGTACAACTGCAAGAGCTCGGTGTATATTATTGTTATTCTATGGAAGCCATCATAATGAATGAAGGCACAAGTGATGGAAAAATCATAAATTTCCCCAAATTAAAATCTCTGACAATATCATATATATTTAGACTCGCAAGCTTTTACGCGAAAAAGAAATATATGCATTCAGGTTCAACATTGTCAATGGACTCCTCTGCTCAATATCAAGCACTTTTCGATGGAGCGGTATGCTTTCCTTATCTCAGAATTTATTCTCTTTCTGCAACGGACATCTATTTTTGCCATGGAAAATAGTTTTAGTTCATTAAAAAGGTTTTTCAGATTTTTTACATTTATAAGATTTTCAGATTATATTCATTTATTATACATGCATTTTAAGTTAATAAATTAAAATAATGGGATGTAGTAAGAAAGACTTGAAGGAAAATAAGTGTAAAATTTTTCTTGAGAAGATTTGGGTACAAAATGGGTATAAGAGGCAAGGGGGTATTCTTTATCTAATTGGTGAGTTTGATCTCTAGCTGAGGTTGTTAGAAATAAAACTGAGGATGGAATCAAATTTTCAACATTTACGTATATTATACTTCAAATTTCATATCATTCCCCTTCATCATCCATTTATCCTAACTAAACACAACAATCAGTAGATCAGGGGCCTGTTTGGCAAAGCTTACGGCTTATAAACCGCGTTTGCCAACCCAACTTATGATCTTAACTTATATGTTAATAAATTGAATGTTAATAATGGGTTACATTTTCCTGAACTTATTGACTTATTATTGATTTTTTTGTTTTTAATATTTTATATTTTTACCTTTGTGTTTTTAAATATTTTTTTTTAATTTAAAATGCAAGTGTTGAAATCATTGTATTTAATAATTATTTTTTTAAATTTAATTTATCAAACTCTTAACTAACTTATAAGTAAATTTATCCAAACACCCGTATAATTTATAAGAATTCATCAACTTATCACTTATATTATATGACACTTGCTCATTTTAAGTTATAAATCAAATTTTTTGTGATACCCCAAACACGCATTATGTCCGAGTAATACTCCACTTAAATGATATTTTATCAAAAATCAAATGTCATTCTATTGAAAGAACCGAAAGTGGAGTGTTAAACATAACTTCAAGAAGTGTGTCAAAAAAGCTATGTCAATATGAGGAAGTGTGTCAAAAAAGTGTCAATATTATATATGACATGTCATTTTTATTAGCATTTTATTAAGATTGCAAAATTGTCAGGATAAAGTACCTGAAATGCCAAAAATTGACATCCTATAAAGTAAAATGCCAATTTACTTTGTGAACCTGAATAAATACTTTGTTTTCTCATATTGCACACACATTTATATTTGTATTGTATAATTTTTTGGCACCGATTATAGGATTCCAGTTATTGGATTACTTTTTTGAAAATAATGTGTAAAAAAGAGAAAGTAAAAGATATAATTATTAGTAATTTGGTAATGTTGGCATCCCTTCAATTCAGTGCTAAGTAGAGTTGCTCTGAAATGAGGTATTGTTTAGTCCATCTCCAACCATTTGTACTTATTTCATTCCTTCCATTAAATTTATTACTTTTTATTTTTTAACAATAAAATAATGTATGTGGTACAACAAAGATTTCTTTTGGAGTACATTGACTGAAATTGATCTTGACGAATTGTGTCATTTTTACATCATCTTGGTTTAAAAATCACTAGTAAAAATGACATCATAATAGTGTAACAATTTTATAAAATAAAATATTAAGAATCTTCACTTATATTATTTAAAAATAGTTTGAGTTACATGGTATTACAATTTTATTATACCAGTTTTCTTATAGAAAAACTAAATCGCACGTTAAAAACAAAACATAGGATGATTTAGTAAATAGATAGAAAACAAAAATTATCAGATCTCGCTTGTAATTCATTGGTATATGCTGCAGGCTGCATTTCCTTCCTTGGAAGAACTGAATATCAAAGGGTTGCCATGTGCAAGTGTTGTTTGGGGAAAGGACTGCTATAATGACACTTTATCCTCCTTCTGCAAACTAAAAATTCTACGTGTACACCAATGTCACAAACTGGAAATTGTGATCCCGCAGGCCATGTTGCATAGGCTAAATAATCTGGAATATATAAAGGTATCTGAATGCAGCAGCTTGAGGACCATGTTCCCGCCTTCTGGTGCCAGTCATCTTACGCACCTTAAAGAATTGAGTGTAGAAAATTGTTGGGAGATGAGAGAGATTATTGAGACAGGTGAACAAGTAATCACTGATGGCATACTCTTCCCTGAGTTGACGTATCTAGGCCTCCTAAGATTGCCAAGTTTGACGACCTTTTGGTGTTACCATAGTGGGAAAGATTATACTTGCAAGGTATATGTATTGCTAAATGATTTCATTTCAACATTTATATTTCTTACACATATTTATGATGCCATCAAAATTAACAAAAGAAACCTTGCTATTTGGGAAGGACACCTTAAAAAAGAAAAGGTAAAGAAGTGTCTAAGAGAGAAGTGCCATTTTAATTAAGATTTTGAAATCTATACTCTATATTAATAAGCAAAATAATGTGAAAATGGTGCGCGGTACAAAAGTACCAAAGTACCAAATTTGGTTAACACAAAATTCGGGTTCGATTCCCTACAACTACATAATTAAACAAGATTTATTTATTTGATGTAATTTCTTTGTTTTCACCCCAGGTTCCACTCATACTCCCTCGACTCTCGTCAGTTGTTCTTAAATACTTGCATGATCTAAAAAGTTTTTTTCATGGTGCAAATTTTGAGTTCCAGATGCCGGCTTTAGAGCAGGTGGAAGTTTGTTGGTGTGGTCTTTCAACTCTTTTCACGTTCCCTATATTCAGAAAATTCCAACTCAAAAAGTTAGTAGTCCGGAATTGTGAATTGTTGGAGAACATTATTGAGGATTTAAGGGGTGATGAGACTAGTGACAAAATTATCACACTCTTTCAACTCACATCAGTTGAGTTTGAAAATTTGCCAAACCTCAAATTTTTTTTCCATAATGCAAACTATGAGTTCCATATGCCACTTTTAACCAGAGTGTTAGTTCGTACCTGTGTATTTCCTAATACTCTTTTCAAGCGCTCTGTTTTCAAAAATCTTGAAAAATTAGAAGTATCTCACTGCGAATTGTTGGAAGGCATCTTTGAGGATGTAAGGGGTGATGAAACTTCTGATTTCAGTGACAGGATTATCACACTTTCTCGACTCTCATCCCTTCTTCTTTACGATTTACCAAAGCTCAAAAGAATTATGAGTGCACTATGCCAGCTTTAGCAGAAGTGAGAATTGTTAACTGTGGACTCTCTACTCTTTTCAAGCCCTCTGTCTTTCGAGAACTCCAACAGCTCAAAATGTTAGAAGTAGTTGACTGCAGATTGTTGGAACACATTGTTGAGAATGTAAGGGGTGATGAAACTTCTGACAACAATATCATACTGTTCCGTAAGTTGCAGGTTCTAAAGCTAGTTAATTTACCAAGTTTGACGAGCTTTTGGTGTTACCAGAGCAGGAAAGCTAATACTTGCAAGGTATATATATTGCTAAATGACTCAAGTTAACATTTATTTATATGATTGTTTGAGGATCTTCCGTCAGTTTATTAACTACATAAGCCTGTACACAATACACTCAACTCCAGGCTCCAATGTAGTCTCTTCTTTTTTCTTTTGTTATAAATATCGTGTAGTTTCGTGTCGTGTGTTTTGTGTACTTGATTGCTAAATCCAAACACGATCTGTTTAGGACTCATGTACTTTCGTTTCGTGTATTTTTGTGTCGTGTTTCGTGTAATATTAAAAAATATATTAAAATAAATAAATAATTAAAAATATTAAAATTTTAGGTAAAAGTTTTACAAATAGATATTAGAAAACATATAATTACATCATGTTTACGTATAAATTATACATATATCTATTATTTATTATAAAATATAATAAATATCTATTATGTATAAATAAATATACATATATCTATTATAAAATATTATTATTTATTAATTAATATATTTATGTTGTGTATTTCGTGTGTATCGAGAAGCTAAACCCAAACACGACACTAAAATAATTTTGTGTTAGTGTACTCAAAAAGTAAATACAAACATTAACTTTTTGTGTCGTTTCGTATTGTGTAAGTTGTGCGTATGAAATTGTTGGGTTTAGTTATATAGCTGCTCTTTATGTTCGACTCATTCTATGCCGGACCCCATGGAAAATACAGAAAAATGGGTTTAATTGGTGGGTCCCATTAAAATTAACAGAAGAAACAATTTGTGTTAATATAACGGAATTGGGAGGGACACCGGAAAAAAAAATGAAAAGGAGAGGGATGATCATTTTAATTAAGATTGCATATATTTTACAGCCAACTAAAGGGATGTTTGTGGCAGGTGTTTGGCATCTAACGTTGACTATGGACCAAATCCCATATTTCTATATAGCATTGTTTTCTGTCTCGTAGAAATCAAGTTCAAAAGTTTCTACTACAGTAGTTATCTTATAGTATTAACTTGTTTATAAACTGTAAACACGACTTCTTACTTCTATTGTTATCTACATATTCTATTATCAAGTTTTATATGAATAATTGGTATGTTGGTACATATGCAATACCTGCCACCTTTGTTGTAGCCAAGTTGACGTCCCTTTGATTTCTGCAGGTTGCATTCAGATTTCTTCGACTCTCGTCAATTGTTCTTAAATACTTGCCCGATCTCAAAAGTTTCTTTCATGGTGCAAATTATGAGTTCCATATGCCGCGTATATCGAGAGTGATTATACGTAAATGCGGTTTATCTAATACTCTTTTCACACGCTCCGTCTTCAGAAATCTCAGAACTCTCCATGATTTAACAGTGTTTGATTGCGAATTTTTGGAAGGCATCTTTGAGGATGCAAAGTGTGAGGAAACTTTAGACATGATTGACAAGATTATCACACTTGATCAAGTCTCTATAATTCATCTTGAAGGTTTACCAAAGTTGAAAAGTATTTTCTTCGGTGCAACTTACGAGTGCTATATGCCGTCTCTAAAGTATGTCAACATCATTGGCTGTGGACTCTCTGTTCTTTTCACATACTCGGTGTTCCGAGAAATCCAACAAATTGAAAAATTACATGTATCTAATTGTGAATCGTTGGAACGCATTGTTGAGGAGGTTGGGGGTGATGAAACTTCTGAGGAAAATTGTAAGAGTATCACACTCTTTCGACTCTCATCTATTACTCTTCAATTTTTGCCGAACCTCAAAAGCTTTGGTTGCGCTTCAAGCTATGTTTTCAATATGCCCAAATTGCAGAATTTTAGGCTTATTAAGTGTCCCCAGATAGAATATTCAGTCCCTAAAAAATAAACACATCATTAGTACGTGTCACTAGCGACTGGTGCAGTGAAGAATGATTTCAAGACTTGAATGACTACATAAGACAAAATCACAAAAGAGAAAGCTACTTAAGTGACTGTGCTGGAGAATCGAATCGAGTCATAGTAGACAAGATTTGGGAACACAATCAGAGAGAAATGAAGAAGAAAGGCCTCAGGAAACTGAGACTGATCAACTTGACAATCCAGTCTAGAGCCACTGGGATTACTCGAGGACAAACCAAAGACTGGATTGCACTTTTGTAAATTTAAGTTGTCGGAATGGATCAACTTAACCTATCTTGTTCCAACCGGGTTGAACATCCTCAGTGGTGACTTGTGATGGCTCGGGTAGTCAGATGCCTTATGATTCTCTAATTTTGTGATAGAAGTCCAAGGAAAGGACATGTTTTTAAGTATGAAATGGAACCAGTGATTGTAGAAAGCCTCAAGATTTAAGGGTAGTTGATAAATTAGAGCAAAGCAGACTGATAAAGGCAGGGGAATTATGAACGTTGTTGAGCATCACTTTCCTTTCTACAGCATTGGACTCCTACTTGTTGAGCAGAAGTTGAACGACGCGGATTTTGCAAGTTCGCGAGTTCTATCTGTTGACTTGCAGTGGATTGTTTTCTAAGCAAATGAAGGATGAGTGTAGTAGAAAAGCCAGTCAGTAATTCAGTTTATAATATAAAGAGTCTTTGAATCTGAGTAATGCTCTTACACATTCTAGTCCGTTAAACAACTCATAGTACAAAAATAAATTGCAACACCACATACCAGAACACAAAACTATATATCAGTAGAGCAGGTACATGATACATAGTTCTCATTAATTACTCGACAACCTAAACTAAGACCAGTATGACAATAGCAAACACTAAAACAACACAAAACTCTAAGCACAATCTCCATAACCAGCTTTGACACTCCATCAGCTCTGCGCAACCCGACCACTGCTCATCTTGCTAGCTTAATCTACTTCCTCCATCTTGCTCTCCTCAGTCACATCTTCCTCGAGCGCAGGCATATCCGTGTCTTCTCCAGCCTCCTCATCCTCCTCAATGCTTAAACCCAACTTGAGCATCCTGTGGATCCTTGCAGCAAATACATTTGGATCATCAAGACTGAATCCTGATGTCAATAGAGCAGTCTCAAATAACAGCATCACAAGATCTTTAACTGATTTGTCATTTTTATCAGCTTCAGCTCTCTTCCTCAGCTCTTCCATGATCCCATTGTCGGGATTGATCTCCATGGTCTTCTTGCTGGACATGTAAGACGACATGCTGCTGTCCCTGAGAGCCTGAGCCTTCATGATTCTTTCCATGTTTGCAGTCCAACCATACTCTCCCGTCACAAGACAACAGGGAGAGTCCACTATACGATCAGACACAACCACTTTCTCAACCTTGTCACCAAGAATATCCTTGATAGTCTTGCAGAGATTTTCAAAGGACTTCTTCTTCTCCTCCCTTTTCTTTTTTTCCTCCTCAGTTTCATCATCAAGCTTCAAGCCTTCCTTCATAGCAGAAACCAGTTTCTTCCCATCGTATTCCTTCAGTTGACCAACAGCATATTCATCAATTGCATCCACCATGAAGAGAACCTCATAGCCTTTCTTTTTTAGCCTCTCCAAGAATGGGGAGTTCTCAACCGCCTTCTTGCTTTCACCAGTAATGTAAAAGATATCCTTCTGACCTTCCTTAATTCTGGTAACATAGTCCTTCAAGCTGGTAAGTTCTTCGCCACTTTTGGTTGAGTGATATCTAAGTAGGTCAGCCAATTTGGTCCTGTTCTGACTGTCCTCATGGATGCCCAACTTCAAGTTCTTGGAGAAAGCTTCATAGAACTTGTTGTAATCCTCCTTATTTTCCGCAATCTCATTGAACATCTCAATACATTTCTTTACAAGATTCTTTCTAATCACCTTGAGAATCTTGTTCTGTTGAAGCATCTCACGAGAGATGTTAAGAGGCAGGTCGTCAGAATCAACAACTCCCTTGACAAAACCCAGATACTCAGGAATTAGCTCTTCACAGTTGTCCATGATAAACACCCTGCGGACATAAAGCTTAATATTGTTCATCTTCTTTCGGGTATCAAACAAATCAAACGGAGCCCTCTTGGGTACAAACAGAATGGCCTTGAATTCAAGCTGCCCCTCCACAGAGAAGTGCTTGACTGCAAGATGTTCCTCCCAATCATTTGTCAAGCTCTTATAGAAGGAAGCATACTCGTCCTTAGAGATCTCCTCAGGCTTGCGCAACCAGATAGGCTTCTGCTTGTTAATAAGCTGCCACTCATGAGAAACCTCCTTGATTTTCTTCTTCTTGGACTCTTTCTTTTCTTTGTCCTCGTCTATTTCCTCTACATCACCTTCCTCCTCTTTCTTGACTTCCTCATCTTCATCATCACTTATCTCTTTCTCAGTAGTTTTCTCAGTCCAAAGATAGATAGGGTAGCTAATGAACTCAGAATGCTTCTTAATTAGATCCTTAATCCTCCTCTCTTCCAAATACTCCAACTGCACACATGAAAAAGACAATATTAATTTCACCACCAAAACCAACATAATTCACTGATAAACTACAAAATCCGGACAGACTATTATACCTGATCTTCCTTAAGGAACAGAGTGATCTTAGTCCCTCTGCCAAGCTGCTCTCCCTCCGTGTCTCTAGTAACCGTAAATGAACCACCTGCTTGTGACTCCCAAATGTACTGCTCGTCATCATTATGCTTAGTAGTCACAATAACCTTCTCCGCAACAAGATAAGCAGAGTAAAATCCCACACCAAATTGACCAATCATGCTCACATCAGCACCGGCCTGCAATGCCTCCATGAATTCCTTTGTTCCAGATCTCGCAATTGTTCCCAAATTATTCACCAAATCTAAAACCATACGACAACAAAAAATCATTAGAAACAACATAAAACCATCACAATCACAAAATATAAACTAAATATTAAATCACACAAACACATTAGGATCATAGGTTATAACTAACTAATCAATCTCACATTTCTATCACACACAAATTCACATATATAGTTCACAAATCAATTGAACAAACACTAGAATTTATATAACTGTAACAATGTATTGAACATATATTTCCAAAAATGACGATAGATATCACTAAATACACACAAGATCACAATTATAATTCACAGATCAATCGACACACACACGTGATCATAGCAATTTGTGACATATAAACTACAAGAAATCGCTATACAATTCATTAAACAACCCACAGATCAATTCAACACACACACGCATACACAATCGTAACAATAATATTAGGCGCATATATCCACATACAAAATACACGAAACTACGCGAAAATGCACTATTAACAACAAAAACATCACAGAGACAAATTAAAATTACCTGCTTTAGTCATTCCAACACCGCTATCGATAATCGAGAGCGTCTTATTAACCTTATCAGGCACAATCCTGATAAAAAGCTCCGGCTGAGCATCCAGCTTAGTCTTATCAGTCAAACTCTCGAACCTGATCTTATCAAGCGCATCAGAAGAGTTACTCACAAGCTCCCGTAGAAATATCTCCTTGTTACTGTAAAAAGTATTGATGATCAAGCTCAAAAGTTGATTAATCTCAGCCTGGAATGCAAATGTCTCAATATCCGCCATTGTTATTCAAAATTATACAATTTTAATTAGAGACTGTTTGATTGAGAGTGTTGTAAATTTGATTGTGAGAGTGTTTTGAGATGCTTTGTGTTGTTGATTTGGGAGGTGAGGAGATGTGTGTGTATATATAGGCGGTGTTTGTGTGTATAGGTGAGCTAGTCTTTAGGACTGGGGAGTTCTGGGAGGTTCTAAAGATGGGAGTTATTTTTGGAGGGAACATGGGGCTTCTGGATTGTTCTACTCTTCTCTCGATTTTCTATTTCTGAATGTGTGCATTTTACCTCATTTAATTTTATACTGTATTTAATAGTATAAATACATGAATTTGTTTTGATATTATATGTAAAATTTTTAAAATATAAATTTGGTGACTTTTAAATTTTAAATAATATGACTGGATAATAATTTTGTATATATTTAATTTTTGAAAAAAGGAATATTAGTTTGAAAGTACCGAATAAGTAATATATTTTTTTAGTCAAAAAAAAATAATAATATATTTTTAGTTATTTGTCTTAATTAGAATATGTATGTAAAATAGTTTGATCCATTATTACAAATTTTAAATAAGAAAATTCATAAAAATCGGCTTAAAAAAACAGGTCTAAGATGTTAAATTAAAGTACATAATGTCCGATCCAAAATATCGACTAAATTTTTTAAATAGACTTGATAATAATTATATATGTTATCTATAATAATTTTTTTTTTAAAAAGAAGGATTTACTATCCGACTACTAAAAATTTAATATTTTGACTTTAACAATATAGTATAATAAGTTTTTAATAGGATAGTCCATAAAAAATAAAAAGAGTAGACCCAAATTATTAAATTACATAAAACCATATACTTTAATAAGTTTGTATTTTAGGAAAGTCCTTAAAAAAAATTAAATATCCATAACAATTAGAAAAAAATAGGAATATATAGTCCGACTACCAAAATTTTAATATTTCAACTTTAACAATATATTTTAATAAGTTTTTAATAGGATAGTCCATAAAAAAATTAAAATGAGTACACCCAAATTATTAAACTACATGAAACCATATACTGTAATAAGTTTTTCAAATAAAAAAGTCCATAAAAAATTAAAAGAAGTGGATTCAAGTTATAAAAATATATAAAACCCGGCCTACAATACCGACTATTGTCTGACTATCAAATTTTTAATATTTCATCTTTAATAATATAATATAGATTTAGTCTTATTTTGTTGATCCCTTGCCCTTTCTTGATCAATGATTCAAGAACGAATACTGAGACGGCAGTTAGCACATCCGTTTTCTTGCTATTTAGCGCTTGACAAATACAGTAGAACCTCGATAAATGAATACATTTGGAACCAAAAAAATATATTAATTTTGTGAGATTATTTATTTATCGATTAATGAATATTTTATTCAATTATCGATAAATGAATATTTATTCATTTAGATATTATTTTTAGATTTTTTTATTATAATTATATTATTTTGTACATTTTGTTTTAACAAGATTTTTTATACATTTTATGTTAACGTACTTAAAATTTGTCATGATTATAATTTTTATTTAATGTTTAATTACATTCATTTTGTTTTCAATCCTAAATAAGTTATACATGCATGCATGGAATACAATGCACAGTACTATGTATTGAGACAACACCATATAAACTCGACTACAGTGTATAAAATATTTAGAGGTAAGACATATACAGAAGTAGAACCTCGATAAATGAATACACTTGAGACCAAGAAAATATATTCGTTTAAAGAGATTATTTATTTATCGATTAATGAATATTTTATTCAATTATCGATAAATGAATATTTATTCATTTAGACAATTTTTTTATTTTTTTATTATGATAATGATGTTTTAAAATTTAATATTCGAATGTGTATAGAAGATAATAGTTAAAATTTTAATATTTTTATCATATATCTTGTTCACGCTAAATAATATATATACATAAATTATACGTATAAATTAAGTATAGTGTGCTTGTACTATTTTAACATACTTGAAACTGTTCATAAGATTGTATTACTCCCTCTGTCGTAGTGATTTATATACATTGGGGCTGGTCACGTAGACCAAGAAAAAATATAAAAAAGGGTAAAATTAGATAAAAAGTGGGTAAAGTGGTGGGATCTATCAATATTTAATAATAGATTTGAGATAGTGGAGAAAAATAATGGGTGTAATAGTGTTAGTATATTATTATAGAATAGAGATAGTGGAGAAAGTAGTGGATGTAATAGTGTTTTATATTATTAAAAATTTATATTTTTGGAATATATAGAAATGAGAGAGATACCCCAAAATAGAAAGTGTAAAGAAATGAATGGGACAAAGGGAGTAGTAATATACTTAGAATCTATTAAAATTTATATGAATTTATGAATTTTTTGGACTAAATGACATATATCATAAAAATATATATTGCTTTAATTTTAGTGAATATTCATTTATGTTTACATAGGGTCTTTAAAGATTCCAATAAAATTTATTCATTAATGCATTTAGTGAAATTATTCATTTACTCCATTGTTTCAAGTTGGGACCAAAAAAATTATTCATTTGACAAGATTATTTATTTATCGAGGTTCTACTGTATAACATCATATAATTCAGATATATTTTGGTGGAGGAAAAAAACAAGCAACTTTAGAAGCATTTTTCGAGAAGATATGACTTACAGTATTATTTATTAATGTGTATGCAAATTATTTATTGGATCAAATGTATTCATATATTTCATAAATATAAAAATATTATTTAAAATATAGTGATTATTCATTTATATTTACATAGAGCCTATAAAGACTTAGAAAAAAATATATTCGTTAATGTATTTAGCGACATTATTCATTAAGCCCATTGTCCCAAATCGGGATTGGAAAAAATTAATAATTTAACAAATTTATTCATTTATTGAACATTAATTTATCGAGATTCTACCGTAGAAAGGTCTTGGGACTGAGAAGTTTTTTTTTTTTTTTTTGATAGTTGACTGAGAAGTTGTTGCTTGCTGACTGTCTACTTCGCGAGCATTCAGTCCTTCACCTCGGATTTTGTTGGTTTAAAAAAATGATTAAATTACTAAAGCAAATTTAAATGACTAAATATTTTATGAAATATATTTGTCAATAATTTTAATATGAGGAATAAAATATTACCTTTTTGTCCTGCAACATGCATATTGATATTTTCTTCATTTTTATTAGAAAAGATTTTATGTGATGATTCTAATTTTTTAAAAATATATTATTGTATAGATTAAATATTTGAAATTCAAATATGTATGAAGTTCAACACGAGACTTCTCAATGGAGCGGGGAAATAAGAAACTTGCTTCGAAGGGGTCGCCCCATCCCGCTTAAATGGGGAATGGGAAAGTGATAAAGAATAAAAAATTTGTCCCATTTATATTTGGATGAGTATGATATTTGTATAATTTCCGCGAGAAAAACTCGCACAGCCCCGAATTTAATATAATATACTCTTTATTATATAACGTTAGATGTTTGTAATATTTGATAAATTATAATTTGTTTATATTAGTTTTATATAGGGCATGTTTGGCTAAAGGTTTATAAGTCAGCTTATGACTTATAAACCCATTTCAGCTTATTAGGGGTGTTTGTGTACTCAGCTTATTTGATAACTTATAACTTATAAATTGATAAGTTTAATGTTAGAAATCATTAACATTTTACTTAACTTATCAACTTATTCTTTGATTTCTTTATTTTTTTAATACTTTATATTTTTACCTTTGTGTTTTTAAATATTTTTTTTAATTTAAAATGCAAGTGTTGAAATTATTGTATTTAATAATTATTTTTTCAAATTTATTTTAGCAAACTATTAACTAACTTATAAGTAAATTTATCCAAACACACGTATAACTTTTAAGAATCCATCAACTTATCACTTATAAATCACTTACTCATTTTAAGCTATAAATCAACTTTTTTGTGATACCCAAACACGTACATAATATGTACTAAAAATAAGTTAGATTGTGTTTTAAAATACATAAACATTTGTTTTACTTTTAATATAATATATTTTAATAAATAATAATAAAATTGTTTTTAATTATTTTATAAAAAATGTAATTATTATATGGGAAGGAAAAAGACAAAATGCGGTGGGGACCTTAATGTTGTACCATAATATGGAGATGGAGATAAATAATAAATTCTCATGAAAAATGGAACACAGATAAGACAAATATTTTTTAGACGGGATGGGTATGAAAATGGCAATCCCACCCACTGAGAACCCCTCGCAAGCTCTGTTTAAACCAAAAAACCTTATCTACACATGTTTTTTCTAAGATGGGCTAAACATTTATTTACCTAATTTTTTAATGTTTAGTTAAAATAATATTTAATTGCAATTTGATGATCTCAACTATTATCTTTTTACACAAAAAATGATTTTTTTTATAATTGTTGTCATTTTAATGATTAAACTGTTATTTTTTTAACAGATGATTACATTCCGTCAATTTTTTTTAACGGACGTTAAGGAATTCACTTTTTCATTTTTATTATTGCACTTTGTTAGCTTAGTTATTATTTTTTGCACAAAAATGACTTTTTTATATATATTGACGTCTTTTTAACTAAATTATTATTGGTTTCTTTAATTGGTTTTTCATCTGAGTATCTCTAATTTTCTTAGATTTTAGTGTAATCTGAATTAAAGACATTGTTAAAAAAGTCATATGCTAAGTTCTAAAAATCATGCCTTTAATTCAGATTACGTTAAAGATTTACTAATGTTCGCATCACATTTTTCAAACATCTTAAAATTTTAATTTGATTTTTGATTATTCACTAAAAAAAAGATATCATAATTAGTTTAAAAAAAAAGCATTTGAACATCACTCAAATGTTAGATCATTGTAAAATACTGAAAAAAATAGGATTAATTAATTTATGTTGGAAACAACACGAGTTTACTTTCTGATGATTGATGACAAAGTCATTCGATTTTTACATTTATCAGTTTATTTTAGTCTTCTAGTACTATTGTCTAAAAATCATGTAAAATAATTTTACAATAAAGAATTTTAAGGTCAGTTAAGCATTTTAAAAGTATAATTTAGTTAAATTATTTTTAAATAAAAAAGTTGGTTAAAAATGTCAAAAATATATTAAAAAAAGTCAATTTTGTGCAAAACATACTTGAGCCATCAAAGTGCAATCACAAAAATTAAAAAATGAAACAATTAACGTCTGTTCAAAAAAATTAACGAAATGCAATCATCTGCTAAAAAAATAATAGTTTAGTCTATAAAATGACAACAATTATAAAATATTTATTTTTGTGTAAAAAAATAATAATTCAGGTGATCAAACTGCAATTAAATCTTAGAATAAACGCTTGCTTACCAAATTTTTTAATCACGTGTAATTGAATTTTTGTCCATATTTACAAAAATAAAATAAAAATCGAAAAATATCATTGTTTCAAAGTGAGTGATTAAGTGTCAAAATATACATCAATATTATTTATTTTAATTTCTGAAAATATTTTATACTTCATTTAAATTAATGTACATAAAATCTCCCCAAATTTAAAAATTAGTTTAGAGAGAGTGAACGTTAGGATCCGATCATCCTCAAATCGTGAGATAAGCCATGAAGAATCCACACACAGTCGTGTATGGCAAGCTCAGCTCGCAATAGAAGACGAAACAACACACCTAACAACAACCACCAATCAAATCTCAACACTCTCTCAAAGTCAATGTCCAAATCTATTAGCTCCTCGTCTCTTTTCACCTCTTTCAATAAACATTTGTTATACATCCCCTTAATTATTATGATTCTCGCTGCTTTTTTTCTCTTGAGCATTTCATCAAACACGTTCAGTGCAATTGGATCTCATTCTCATTCTCCGCAGAATTATGTAGTTGAGGTTGTTAATGAGTTTCCTCATGATCCTAAAGCCTTCACTCAGGTTGATTTGTGAACCTGCCTGATTTGAGTTGTAGATGATCGTTTCGTTGTATCGTATGTTGATTGTTGTGGTTTAGTAATTCATGTATGTGTTTATGATTGTCGGTGAAATTTGTGGTTTAGTTTGAAATGAATGGAATTTTGATCATGGAGTGAGAATTTGTTTTTGAAAGTGTTCTGTGTGAAATTGACGTTTACAATGTTAGTGGAGTCGATGATTTTGTTTATGTTGTGGAATGAGTTAACGAGCTGATCGTGTTATTGTATTTGTTTTCTTTTAGGGGCTTTTGTATGGAGGAAATGATACTTTATATGAGTCAACTGGTCTTTATGATCAGGTGAGAATTTTGTTTTGTCGATATGCTATTTTAGGATATATTAGAAATAGACAATAGCAATATCCCGCCGCTGTTTCATATGTATATATGTTTGTTTTTGTTTTATTTTTTGTATTGTGTCTTGTGCGACAATATTATGATTTATGACTGTTTGATTTGTCGTCTGCTAACAACCAGCCATTGCCATTGCTTTCAGTCAACGGTTCGGCGAGTAGCTATTCAGACTGGTGAGGTACAGCATTATTGATTTCGTACATTTTCAGATGACAATGAGCGAATATTGGAAAGGGTCTTTCAGATGAATAATTTATTTTTATGATCTTTGTACTCAATTTGTTGGATTATATGGTTCCAACTTATGTTGTTTTTCTCTTTTATTAACAGATTATGGCATTTCATAAAATGGAATCATCTTACTTTGGAGAGGGTTTAACTCTTATCAGTGAAAGGTTTGTAAATTAATTTACTTCATATCACTATTTTCCCTTTCTAGATGCGTCTTTGTTGATTTTTTGAAGCTTTTGGAATTGTTAGAAATTTAGATCCTAATTAACAATGATGTATATTGTGAAATGTGTTAATTTTAGTGAAAAGGTAAATGTACAATGCAAATCGCAACCATATATTTAGAACAATTCTACTCTCTTTAAGACTGATAGAAGAAGAGGTTACCTCTCGCAACAACCTTTCGGAATAAAGTACCCCGTAACAACAGAAACGATTTCATCTCCAACCAATCGCCGAGACTTCTACTAAAAAACAGCACCAAAACCATCTGGTGTGGGAGTATTATTATAATCAAACTTGTGAAAGATTTTTTAGCAATCACAGGGTTAACCATAATAGAAGCTACATCAGGCATGAGCATGTGAGTAATGAAATCACCAAAATTTTCCCCGAGGGGATCTGCCCATGCGCTACTCGTAAGAAGCATATAAAAGAAGTCAATAAACTCATCATGCAACTGATGTGTCTGCTGACAAATCTTGGACCCATCACGGCCTTTAAAACTATTTTTTATTTTGAAAAAGGAGAAAATCTGAATACCAAAAAGTCAAAGCCCTCCAAAGCCTCTTCTATAAATGACGCAGTACTGAGTAGGTAGATATGAAAAAGAACCTCAATTTGGTACAATAATATCCTTTTCGCAAGGTTTTAAAATGCTAAAGTAATTGCGTTTACCAAAAAAGTGTCTAGCAATAGCGTTCATCCACCTTTTACCCCCTTACTCATAAACCGGACAAGATAGTTACACCAACAACCTACCTTTATGAAGTGCAGGCTGCACATGCCTGAAGGTAGTTCTCTTTGACCTCCCAGCCCCATGAAATCTTTTCTTTGATGTATATGACAGTAGCAGCCATATAATCACAGTACATGGTCTAGATCTGGTTCAACTCCAGCAAGACATGATTAGGTACTCTCGACACCCATCTCTAAACCAGAGTAATCCGATTCCTTACTCGCACTTGAAAAATTATATTGTCCTCACCTCTTTGAATGAGAGATGAATACATTGACAGTGTAATACTTACTGATGTTATAGTCATGAGGTCTGAAACTAACCCTTTTTGGAAGGGGGGCTTTCTTAGTAGGGGTTTCTATGGAACTTAAAATGTATACATAACTGTGTGACAACAAATAACATGTGTAAATTTTTTGATCAAGTGTTTATTTATTTCATTCTCATATATGATAATATTGGTGTTAAGCTGAGGGTCCTAGATTCTGATGTAGTACCTCTATGTGCTTTTGTAGGTTATATCAAGTTACTTGGTTGAAGAAAATTGGTTTCATATACGACCGAAATGATTTCAGCAAAGTCTGTTCTTTTCACCTCTTACAATAATTCATTAGTTGTGTTTTCTTCATTCATGTTATAGTGAAGATTAGTACGTAAAAATATATGCATGCAGTTATTTAATTTAACCAGGTGTTTAACCATGAAGACCTATCTTTTGTTTAATTTCTTCATCTTGCAGTTGAAAATTGTGATTTTTAAACTTGATTCCTTTTTTTTTGTCTTCTAAATTTTACAATCTTTCCAGCCATTGAAGTTTGAGTTATGTTAAAGCCACTACCTATAAATTTATGTAAATTGTAGTGGTCCTAAAGAATATACATTAAACGTACGGGAAACACTGATATCAAATAGTTGGTGAATCTATGTGTCATCTTGACAGTGACGTTGGTCTAATACTACCTCTTGCAGTTGTGATCTTAGTTACATTTGTTGTTAATATAATGGTTATATTTGGCTATTGATAATTTGATATTTACGTTTACTGTCAGTTTTTTTTAAATGGTGAGCTTGTTAAAAAGGTTTTGCAAGATATTGGTGCACTTAGCTTCTGTCTATGCATTATTGTGTGGTTGTTTAAAGTAATAACAGAGATGCGTAGAAAGATGGGCATGTTACACTTTGTTACATATATGAGCTTCTTATGACTTAATTAAACTCTCAGAATCGGCTAAAAAATAGTTGAAAAACAATTAGTTGTTATGGATCATTGCTACCATGTAAAAGAAATTGATTCTATACATGGACTTTCAAATTGGATGCTTCATAGTAGGGATGTGTGACGTGACAAATTATCATATTTTTGCTATGGACTCTCGTAATAAGTATGTAATTAAAGTTGGATCTATTTTGAAATGAGGTGGACTATTAGTGGAGAAGATAAGCGAGGGCACTAAGTGAGATAGGAGACTTCAGCGAATACGTTTTTTTAAAGCTGCCACAACAATGTTCTCATAAGATATTATTACCTTTGTTTGTTGAACTCGAAAGTACATTTTATTAAAATTATCAATTTTCGCAGTGCACAATAATGATTAATTACACTCCTCTTTTTTTTGCTGCCTTGTCTCTCTGTTAATTAGTGTCTTGAGTATCTCAACTTCATTAAGGTGACTCTATTCTTCCTAAATGTAACTTTGAGCAAGACTGCAAGAGTAATATCTTTTGGTAAATTCACGCCATGATTGTTGCAGTTTAAGAGATTTACTCACCAGATGGAAGATGGCTGGGGGCTGGCTACTGATGGCAAATATTTATATGGGACTGATGGAAGCTCAACATTGTATCACATTAATCCACTAAATATGAAAGGTTTCGGCTAAAACAATAATCTTTCTTTTTCTGCTTAGATGGGTATGTGTGCTGGGGGGGGGGGGGGGGGTGTGGACGGGATAGTTTATTTATTGTCTCTTTGGTTGATTCTGTGTAAAGAATTTGGTATATTTAAGGCATATGGCTTTTCTGTGGTGAATCCCTATAGCTGTTAAAGCATATGACTGTAGCTTGGATTCTCCCTTTTCCTCTTTTGCTGACTATGATCTTTTGTCTTTTGCTATATGCTTCCGCCGTAGCAGTCATACAAAAACAAGTTGTCACCTATAATGGTCATGAAGTGCATAACCTCAATGAGCTGGAGTATATAGATGATGAAGTTTGGGCAAATGTTTGGCAGGTAAAACCTGGTTTTCTACTTATCTAAATTTCAGTTGCATTCGATGATGGTATATAGTAAGAATTTTGTTATATTATTTAGCTCTTAAATTTGTTGTGTGAGAGTTGTCCAGTACATTGCACTGAAATAGCAAAAAAAATAATATATCGATCGGTATCTTGCAAATGTCATGTGGCATAAAAATGATTTGTAGTCATCTTGATCTTTGCTGCTTTAAATTGATGGGTTTCCCTGTGTGTATAATTCAACGTAGTCGGCAGATGCCTGTTTGTTTGCAATTCTTTGAAAATAAGCTGTTAAGTTTATTTTTATAATTATTTTCTGCTTACAAAGATAAATTTGTGTCATTTAAGATTAATTTAGTTGCATTTTCACAGATAATTTTTTCACCTGATGATATTGTAGTTTGAATGCCTTAAACTTGTTTTCTCGACTTTTCATGAAGCAGACTGATTGCATTGCTAGGATTTCACCAAAAGATGGTGTTGTCCGTGAGTGGATTCTACTTCAAAGTTTAAGGTTTGTGTTTCATAATTCTTATAAAAAATATGTATATTTATCTAATTTTATTGAGAAATTTCGCTTTGAACTTTAAACTACTAATTTCTTTACTCTTCGACAGAGAAGGATTACTGGCTTCTGGGACAAAAGTAAGGATTTTTTTGGTTGCTAACATGCTGTTACTCAAACACTTTAAGACTTCACAAGAATAGATGAAGGATAACATAATTGATTTAATAGAAAAGGAACCTTTGATCTCTCTTTTTAAACTAATGCTTTGCTCCTTTCTGTGTTTCAGAATATTGATGTTTTGAATGGCATAGCATGGGATAAAGAGAAGAACAGAATTTTTGGTAAGCTGCTTTATTATTTTACTTTGCAGTAAGAATTATTGGATAGTGGTAATATGATTGTACTTGTGGTTATGTTATTATGTACTGTGGGGCCATTGTTACCCTTTTTATTCCTGCAAGAATGTGTTCAGTGTAAACAGCCTATTATTAGATCTGATGTTAGTTGTGTGGTACTAATATGTACGACATCATGTAGTTCGTAGTAGGATATAATGGAAGTCTCTAGACCCCCGGAAAAGCATAAATTCAACACTTAAGTCAGAATTTTTTCTCAAGACATTGGTTTTTAGCTTTGTGCTGTTTAAATTTAGTAAGCCAAATTTTAGTGACAGGAAAGCTTTGGCCAAAGCTATACGAGATAAAGCTGCATCCTGTGAAGAAAGAACTTAATGGAAACATTGGGGACATTTGCATGCCAAAGCGGTTTGTATTTGGGACTTAGCCTTGAGATCTAGTTCGCTGGTTGTGTGGATATCCGTGACAACTTGCGAGAGAATGATAAAGCTTATAACTATTTGTTTTTTTTTTATAGTTTTTTCTTGATATTACAATATTACATTGATACACTAAATTGTTAGGGATATCCCTGACTAGTGGATCTTACCTTTGAACAATTAATCTTGATATTACAGTATTATTTGGGAGGAAAACCACAGCTTAAGCTGCGCCTAGTACATTAGCTTCGTGGAACGTTGACACGCTCTTTTTTAATTTACTAGAGTCCTTGTGGAAATCCTCTGTCTGTTTGCCAAGGCATTCACTGTCTAAACCTTTAAGAGGTCATTTTGTCCGGAGATTGATATGAGTTTGGAATTAGTAATCGGGTCAAGGTATCATTTTTGATATCATGTGTGGTGAATCTATTTAATTTAAAATATTTTTGAGCCATTGGTTAAATAAAACTTTTATATGTTTGTAAATATATATATTATACATTGAAATTAAGCTAGTATACAAATTATAAATAAAAAGAGTCTAATTCCAAAAAAATATGTGGATGACAAAATAAAATATTACTAGTTCGTATTAAATAAAAATAATATAACTTATTTAAAAGTAAACTGTATTTGAAATATGTGTATCAAGATTATATCTAATTTTATTAATAAAAATGAAATAGTAAAATATGATTTGATATCTCATACCCCTCCTTTTCTAGGTTGTGTTGTGAGGTATAAGTTTCAAATTCTAAAAATAATCAACCAAACATTAGAATAGATATGATTTGGAATGAATGAAACTCATATCTAGTACCAAAATTAGCTAAATCAATTGTCCCCTTTGTATTCCTTAAAAGCTCCCATCTTGTGTTGAATTTGATTCATATCTTATTTGACTAAGTTTTTATTTTCAGTTGCAACTATAACCAACTATAAGTCTATAAGTCTTAACATAGGGTCACATATTTAGATGATGGTCATTATTAAGCTTGTTTCTATACTTAAAATCCTCGAAGTTGAAAACATATCTCCCTGTGCAGCCTTTTTCATATTTTTCCTACAAAAAAGCACTTCATCTCCCAAAAGAATTAATGGAGTATGTATCAGCTATTACGGAGCTGTTGGTGACAAATCTTAAGTCATGTAGTGTTGCTCTAACTAAGTGGAGTCGGGAATGTTTTAAGAATAATAAGATATCAATTAGATCTCTAACTCTGGAAATATTTTGGCATCAGAAAGCAAGGTTAAATTGGATTAATTTTAGAGATCCTAAGAGCAGCTCCAATGCTGCTGCCCATATCCTCTCTTTACTGGTCCCACTTCAAGTCCACCTATGCAAAGCTGGGCAGTGAATTAAATTTGGCCAATCATGTCCAATGGGAAGCCCATTTCACCATGCCCATTTCACCTTTGCATTAGACAACTTTTTACTTTTTATATTATAATAATTGTTTAGATATAATTTTGTAGACTATTTATATTATATTATATTTTTAATTAATTTAATTTTAAATTAAGCAATTAATTAAATTCGTTTTCGATGTAATTTAAATTTTAATTAAATACTTTAAATTGCATCATATTATTAAAAATATTAAATTAAAAACATCACACACAAAAATATTAAATTTAAACGTTACATGATAATACTTAAAATGTGAAAACAACACGGGAATGAAAAACATAATTAAGGAAGGTTACATGATAAACACAAACATAGCAAACACTAAAAGCTTCGTGCTCTTCAATGATAAAAAAAAATTAACGATTATTGGCGAATTGGGAAATATGCTCAACCAAGTCATTTTGCAGCTGTCGATGTGCCCGTTTATCACGCATTTGTATAGTGTTTTGGATATACGTTTCATACGCGACAAAAGGTTCTTCCCCTAAGTTTGGTTGCGATAAGCCATTTGTTGCATCATCATAAGTTGGTAGGGGACCAAATTGAGTGGCGTACGTATCTCTCTCGTCTTCAACAATCATATTATGTATTATGATGCATGCTCTCATGATTCTCCCAAGATCGTCTTTGTCCCAAAAGCGTGCCGGACCACGTACAATTGCGAAACGGGACTGTAACACACCGAATGCTCGTTCAACGTCTTTTCGCTGACTTTCTTGATATTTTGAAAATAATTTTCTTTTCTCACCCTGTTGACGTGGTATCGTTTTAACGAATGTTGCCCAATCAGGATATATTCCATCTGTTAAGTAATATCCCACATTATAATTGTTTCCATTGATAGTATAATTTACCTCTGGAGCACGACCTTGTAGCACATCATCAAATATTGGTGACCACTTCTAGTATAATTGTTGCAACTCCTTTGTGTCCACTCATGAACATTCCTTTCCATGCTTTTGGACAATTTTTCCATTGCCAATGCATGCAATCAATACTCCCCATCATATCAGGAAAGCCACGAGCCTCACCCATTTGTAGGAGACGTTGCACGTCATTTGAGTTCGTCTTTCGTAAGTATTCACCTTCAAATAACGTAATTATATTGGAGACGAATTTTTTCAAGGCTTCAACTGCAGTACTCTCTCCAATACGAACGTAATCATCAACAGCATCAGCAGATATACCATAAGCCAACATACGCATTGCCGCAGTACATTTTTGTAGGGGTGATAAACCTTTTCTTCCCACTGCATCAGTTCTTTGTTGAAAGTATGGATCAAAATTTGAGACAGCTTCCACAATACGAAGAAATACATGTCTTCCCATACGGAATCTTCTTCGAAATATATTTTCTGGATAAACTGGATTCGGTGAAAAATAATCATTCACTAGACGTTGATGACCTGCTTCACGATCTCTGTAAATACATCTTCGAGGCGTGGATGTTGAGCTCTGCCCATATATTTTATGAAAGAGCTCGAGCCGACGATTGTTTTTAGTATCATCGCAAAACTCGTCAATAAATTCTTGAGTGAATTCTTCTGTGAAATTTTCTGTTGTAGGTATTTGATTCATGTTGATGTGAATTGAAAGAACTGGTGCATGTAGTTTATATAGAAGGTAAAAACGAATATATTCTAACTTCCAACAGCTAGTTTACAAACAAGAAAAGACAAGCACTAGCTTCCAACGGCTAGTATACAAACAAGAAAAGACACGCACTAGTTTCCAACGGCTAGTATACAAACAAGAAAAGACAAGCACTAGCTTCTTGCCATAATTTTCTCAAGCATTTTTGCATGAATCCTCCGTTGAGTATCATTCATTTTAGTAGTATCCGCCAATATAACTTGTAAATCGAGCTCCGTTTGCTTCGCCTCAAGCTCTCTTTGTCGTGTCTCAATTTCTTTTTGCTTTATTTCATTTATTGTATCCATTATGTTCATTTTTCTCAAGTCATTAACTTGAATAGCTTCATATTCTTCAATTTCCGCAGTTGTTGCCTTCCCCTTTCCCTTCCTTTTAGCAGTTTTTGTACCTTTTGGACGAACCGGTTCAAATTCTTCAGATGTTGGTGTATCATTATTTCCCTCTGATGAGTAAGCTCCAGAACTACTTAATTTAGTTCTTTTAGAACTTGCACTAGTTGTAGGAGTTCTCCACTTGGGATGTCTACGAAGCTCACGCCAATGGTTATCAAAACTCGTCTTTTTCTTGTATTGAGCCAAATGGAGTTCATGAGCTTTCTCAATTATGTTATCCAAGTTTGAACCACTCCCAATCATTCGTTGAGCCTCATCATAACATGACCCAAATTTCTGAGCACCTTCATTTATGCGTTGCCACCTTTTTCTCATAGCCACAACTCCTCTTTTGATGATGCCGGGATTGTCTTCTTCACAATATTGCTTAATTCTGTCCCAAAAGGCTTCAGCTTTTTGATCAGTACCGATTAGTGGATCAATTGACACATTCAACCATGCACTTATTAAGAGTTTATCTTCAACCCACGTCCAATGACCAGTATTTTCACGTACATCTTCCGTTTCCTCATAATCATCATTTAGATCAACAAAGTTTGTGTTACCAAAGGCTGGCACTTGCGAATCTGGAGAATTTTGGATATTGTTGGGTGATTGTTGGGTTTCAAATTGTGAATTTGAATATGGAGGAAATGGGAATGGATAAGGAGAATTTTGAGGATACGGAAATGGAAATTGAGAAGCTTGAGAATGTGAAAATGGGTGTTGAGAATTTGGACTTTGAGCAGTAAAATTAAAATTTTGTGGATATGGAAAATAAGAATTTGGATATGGATATGGAAATTGAGAGTTTGGATTTTGAGAATTTGGAGGAGGGGGATTATTTTGACTCATTTTTTCAGAGAGAAAAATTAAAATTATATGAAGTAGAAAATATGAATAATGAGATGATTATATATAGGAGTAAAAATATAACCGTTAAAATATATACGTTATCTTTTTCTTATACAACGTTCGGATTGCAACGTTCATGTAGCAGGTTATTTGACAGCTTGTAGAAAAGTAATAATAAAAAAATCAAAAGAGAGTAAATGGCCGTGGCCAGTAAGCCAGGCATGCCCATGCTTTTTACTTTACTCCAATGCATGAATTTTGAAATGGGCTGGCCAGTTTTGCTTTATCGTGGCTCGAGGCGCTGAAATGGCCAGCGCTGGGACTGCTCTAACTCTCGCTTCTTTCATCTTATAGCTTCACATCATAAGCACAGAAACAGAGTTTTTAAACTTCTCAATGAACACGGTCGGTGGATTACATCTCACCTTGATCTAAAAAGGTGTAGTTCAAAATCATTTTGCTGGTCTTTTTCAATCTGCGGTTGATAGAGACTTCTCTCGCTTGATCTCTTTGGTTCCATGTATGATCACGGAGGATATGAATCTGTCTTAATGCATAGTTGTATCTGATGCTGAAATTTTAAAACCTATTAAACAGCTTGGGCCTCTATAAGCACCCGACTAAATAATGGCTTTAGTAGTAATGGCGATAAAACTCTATCTAAATAAGGCTTTTGGCCGAGTAGAATGGGATTTATTTTTCACAAATATGAACAAGGCAGTGTTGAATTTTGCAGTGCATATCAACTACTACTTTGGAATTCCAATTTAATGATGAAACTTTTTGTTATATTCAGCCTCAAAAAGGCATAAGACAAGGATCCTATTTCATGTCAAAAAAAGAAAAAAAAATTGTATCACCGCTTTTTTCAACATCTAGCCATTAAATCTAGTTAGCGGCAAATAAATGACAAACATCAAAGGTTCAAATAATTAAATGTACGAAAGCATGTTCTTTTTAAAAGTTAATTTTTTTTTTATTTTGAAAGTATAATTGTAGATAAATGTAATTAACGTAGAAATATATAATTTGTAAACAAGGTCCTAAATAATTGGATATGTTACATTGAAAATAATAATTATATGAATTGACATTTATAGAAATATTGTAGAGGGTATTAAATTTTATGGTGGAACTTTGCATATTAAAAAAAAAAACCTTATCATAATAAAGAAATGTTTCCCTATCTCAATTTTAATGAGAGTTAAGTCTACCGTAATTCTAAGAGCAACCGCAACAAGCTTCTCATTTCACTCTTAAGTCAAATTTTAAGGAGGATTTATTAAAATTTTCCCTCCAACAATCTCCTAAGCCTTCTCTAAATATTTAGGAGCCTAAAATTCTTCTCATACTTAGAGCAAGTCAAAACATGGTGCTCCTAGTGGTTACCTAAATCACTAGGACATCCATCTCATTACCTATTAATAAGTAACCACTAGCCATTACCTATTTAATTTTCATGAATAAAAAATTCACTTCCCTCCTTTTCTACATTTTTTTTCTCTCTCTTTCTTCCACTTTTTCTCTCTCTCTCTCTCTCTTTTCAAATATATTATTATAATAATAATAGGGAATGAATGTAAGTAATGTTGTTGGAGTTCCTACAAGAAATCAAGTTCCTAAATCACTAGGACATATTATTATATAATATTTATAAATAACCAACTAGGACATTATTGGACTTGCTCTTGAGACTCTATTTCCTCTCCTTTCTTAATTCTTTAATAGTATATTTCAAATTTTATCAACTTTATACTCACATCACATTTTTTTGTTCAAGTATTGAAGTACATTTTGTTAATAAAATATAACTTAGGAGGTAAGAATAAAGATATTATTGGAGATGATGATAAATTTTGTATTTTAAATAATTAAGAATCTTTTAATTATAATATTTTTAGCAAAATATTTAAGAACTTGTTAGAGTTGCTCTAAAATAAAAGGGTAAATCTATGGTTTTGGAAGTTAAGGTATTGAATGGTTTTTGGAAGGCTTTTGGAGACGGCGTATCAGTTCCTTTCCTGCATCTTAAACTGTCTTATCTTGATGACAACAAATTTGTTATATCAAAGTAATATTAGATAAGTCTGTAAGATTATTAGGTCATTTTATCAAGATTAATGAAAAATGAGTTTCAAATAAATTTGAAAATTGTTTTTGTTTTATTGAGATTTTATATCACCTAATATTTTATTTTAGATTAATTATGACTTGTTTAATATGTTAGTAAATTGTTTGTTTTTAACTGGTACCACAGTTTACAAAATTTTATAGCGTTAATAATTGGCTCAGTATTACAGTTCGAGTTCTTAGTTTTTTTTATTTAAGGAGTTGTTTGCTTTTACATGACTTCAATATATATTAGCAATTCAGATTTTGTAAGATTTCATTGATATATGTGAATCATTCTACGAATTTAGAAGTACATATGAATCTTTAATTTAATATTCAATCATAAGATAATAATTCTAAACCTCGGATGGTCAAATATCCAACCCAAAATATATCATCATTACACAAGATAAAATAAACAATATTTTAATTCACTGATTTGAACGTAATTCTCGTGCAAATAAAATTGACACCAGTTATTCCTACTTCATCATCCTACCAAGAGATCAAACAGTGTTAAATTGGAATTATTAACACTGTTAGTTTCCGGATCGAGATATGCAATCTTTGGCACAATCATTAATAACACATTTCTCCAACATATTCGTATCTGCAACATACAAAAAATAAAAACTTTTGTAAGTTTGTGTCTTGGAATTTTCAGTTCTACAACTTTGGATATATATATGTATATATTTTGTATCAATAATAAATTTATGACGTAAAATAATAAATAAGACCCTAATTATATAGAATGAGTTGACTTTTAAAAATTATAAAAGGCCATTTTTAGTGAAATTGAGAGTAATATGTTAGTTACCTGAGCCAACAAATTTGGAGCATTTAGATTGAGCACAATTAGACGTGCACACAGGGACATCTTCTGATACAACTGGAACGTCCTTACACTTAAATATACATTTAGTGAAACACCACCATCCCTTGCCCTTACACAACGCCCGGCAATCTGCGACGCACGTCACTGAAACGAAATCTGTATGATCATAACCACTATAATTATGAGTACTTGCTTGTGCTGCAATCACTATCAACTCCAATACCATGATCGTAGTAATAAGTTTCATAACATTGTTTATTGCCATTCTTAGAAATGTTTATGTTGAGATCTTATGTGTATACTTTTATATGAGATTGGTTTTTTGGTTGAAGTGATAAGATGACACACTCCTATACTTAATTTATATGCTTTGTGAAAATGTTAGAAACGAAAAGCATACATATTATTATTATTTATTTTGATATTATTGAATGTCATTATCTTCGGGATTTTGTATTGTTATTTATATCTAAAATACATGGAATATCCAAATTTTGAATATTTATTGATATCCATTTTAGAAAAAGAAAATATTTAGTATAATATCAAGATTTTAATATTAAAATACACTTTTTAGTAGTTAATATAATCTTACTCTTATCAAATATACTTTTTAATATTAGATCTAACTGCTCTTATTTATCTATTTAAGATCTAACAGACCTTAGTAATTTGGTCGTCTTGGAACAGCAAATACCAGAATTTTGAATTAAATCTGTATTACGAATTTATATGTAAGGATATAAAAAAATATAATTTGAATATCAAGATTTCATTATTCGAATTTGTTAAAATAAAGTATACCAAAAATGAATAGTATAATATTTAGTCTCATATTTTTTGTATTGTATGACTTTTTATGTTCAAATTCACCAATTTTTGACCTTATAGTACAAATATAATATAAGGATATAGAGAGGATATAATTTAAATATCAAGATATGAATATTCGAATTTGTGAAGAAAAATATATACCAAAAGCGGAAATTACAATACTTTCTCCGTTTCAAATCTTTTGTTTTGTTTGAATTTTTATGGTCTGCGCTTGCAGTTTACATTATTTTTACACATCAGTCATAATATTTAAAATTATTCTATATTTATCACTTTACCAAAATTATCTTCGTCTATAATTTTATTCTTTAAAAAATCAGAAGATCATTTTCAATAATGAATTTATGTATTTTGGATTTATTTGACACAAAATATTAAAAATATTTGGGCAATTTAAGTTTCACTATTAATAAGTCATATATGTGATATATATGAAAATTGTTTTTTTATTCTGGTTCACTTGAATATTATTTTATTCTTTATAAAAGAATAATTGCTAAACTATGCAATTAGATAGAGGACAACATCTGAGATGGGTTTATAGTGTTTTTTTAAATGAAATCAATTATAAAAAATGCATTTTGAATGAAATTTAAAAATATACATTCGAAAAATTGTATATTTAGTCGAATAATGTATTTTAAAAATTATATTTTTGTAAAATAATACAATAAAATTGTATTCTTCTTGAAAATTTATTATTCATTTATCTAAAAGATATTTAATACTAGCTTATTTTTAAAACAAGTCATAAAACTATCCAGGTGGATAATAATTAATGAAGAATATGAATACAATAATTAACTAGTCATGACAAATATATTTGATAGATAATTACAAAAATTAATATGGTTATACCTATGGTTTATAAAATTGTTAAATAACCAACTCTTAATATTGAAACATATTTTGTTCAAATCTTGAAATCAACAATCTAAAGAACCAAGCACAAACATATTTATTGGCTCGATCCAAATTCGAGCTCTAATTTGAATTCAATATTTTTTAACAAATAACATGTTAGGCCGAATACACAATATATAATCAATATATGTATGAGAAGAACAATTAAGAACACTGTTTATGATCAATAAACTGAATTATATAAATAACTCTTCTCTCAGTGATGTTAAAGAATCACAGAGAGCTGCTAGGTTACAAGAATAATGTATTCAGTATTCGCATCCCTTTTAGGGTTAACCTATCTGTGTTTATATAGTACACAGCTACATAATCAATCTCTAATTGATATCCTATAAATCAGCTATACAATTTATATCAATCTAGGATTGCTTCTGTCTTCTGTCCCGTTTATTTAGCTATCTCAATATATTCTGCTTCTTTCCATCTTCATAATATATTGCTTCTAGAATCTTCATGTTAGCACCGACAGCTAAAATAAACTCTCATCCCGTCAGACTTTAAATAAACTCTGACTGGCTTCAAGTAAACTCTGATGAGTACCTGTTTCTTAAACACTGATAAAACAATCATTAGCAATTATATCTAACAATCTCCCCCCAACTTGTGCATAATAAAGATGTACAAGTTAATAGATAATTGATGATGTCAAAACATATAACAAATGCAGTGTTTAAATATAATCAGAGTTTAACTTTAAATTAGAACAGAAAACTTTAAAAACTTACAGTCAGACTTTACTTAATCTCTTCAATATCAGGCACTGTCCTGAGATAATCGATGAGAAGCCTCCTTTCAGCCTTTTCTAGCTCTTCTACCATGATTTCTTTTAATTCCTTAAGCTCTGGATCACTTTCTCCAGTCTGGTATATAGCAGCTCTTAGAGAATAAATGCTGTTCTTCCTCATTTCATTCCCTAGCCGGATATAGTAAGATTTGTCAGACTCTAAGTTGAACTCCAAGACTTTTATTCCCAGTGCTATCTTGAACTTGGCACTGTTTCTCTTCATCTCAACAATCTTTCCATAAGCATCTCTGTACTTAGGAATATATGCACTTGAAACACCTCCTCCAAGCATAGCTTTTGTTTTCAGCATCCTTTCTCTTAGAACTAGAGCAGCATTGTGAGTACTTCTATTTTTGATTTTGAGAAGATATAGAACATACTCAAGCTCTTCCCATAGTTTCATTTGAACATCAGCTTCTCATATTCTGTATACTCTTCCATCAGACATAAAGTATAACAGAAACTCTTTCTTTAACCCTTTGTGGTAAATCATCTGAACAGACACTAGTTTGTCAAGATTTTCTTGAGTAACCCCAACACCAGGTTCTGCCAGTGATGTTTGATCTAGAGGTCTGTTATTTATCCATTTCTCTCTATGTGAACCCAAACCAGACTTATCATAAGATTCTTTTCCAAGTACTGTTCTGGTTTGAAGAAAATTCACAGATTCTGGCTTCAGAGTTTCAGGCAGTATAGGTCTTTTGAATCCTTGGAGTTGTGTAGATAATTGAGTTTGCACAACTTGAGCAACGTCAGAGGTTGTCACAACTTTAGAAGAATCATCAACTTGAGCTTTGTCAGTGGTTGATTGATTTAGAACAGATTCAACTTGAGCTATGTCAGAGGTTGAATAATTTTTCTTTGTTAC
The DNA here is from genome assembly GCA_030848705.1 of Heracleum sosnowskyi. Taxonomy (NCBI): domain Eukaryota; kingdom Viridiplantae; phylum Streptophyta; class Magnoliopsida; order Apiales; family Apiaceae; genus Heracleum; species Heracleum sosnowskyi. The sequence continues at coordinate 22,512,654 of CM061237.1, forward strand.
TATATCTTCTATCAGCTTCCCTTTGCCCTTACCAGAAATAATATCTGTTGGCCTTCTTGAATATTGCATGCTCTGTTGAGAGTTTTCCTTGATAGAGATACCTAGTTCTTTCTTTCTTGGAACTTTTACAGCTTTCTTCTTGTAATTTCCAGAAGTAACTTTCTTTCTATGTTCTTCAGATAGCATCTTCATTTCTGCTTCCAAATCCTCAACTGTCACTTCACCATCATGCTCATCTAAAAACAGCTTGGCTGCAATCTCTTCATCAGTTATTGGATTAGCTGAAATCACTAGACTCTTAAGTCTTGAAGAAGATTGAGCATGAGTACCAGAACCAGTAGCACCAGAGTTTATCATATCAGAGTTTGTCTGTCTAGCAGAGTTTGACCTAAGTCTCCCTTGCTCTTGAGAAGATTTTGACCTTTGCTCTGCTCCTCTGCTTCCACCATCATTTGCATCATCCCTCAGTCTCAAGGTTGGAGTCCTTTTGCATTTGTCTTTAGAAACTCTCTCCCCCTTTTTGACATCATCAGGAATAAGCACTGATGTCAGCAACTCCAGTGAGGCAGCAATAGAATCTATCTTAGTAGATAGTTCAGCCTGATTGCTCTCAACATTTGTTAGCCTCTGCTTGATGGTTTCTTGATCCTTGATCAAAGATGAAAACTGAGCTCTGTCTTTCTTCAAAGCTAATTCTTTAAGAGCTATATCATTACTTAATCCAAGAACTACCTTGTGAGTCTCATCAAAGCGATTGTGCAATGATTTGACTTGAACAATGGTAGCCTTAAAATGTGATAAAAGCTCAGAATTTGTGATCTCCTTGGCAGATTGAGCAATAAAATCAGCAGTCCTTTGCTTGGAGAAAATACAATCTGCCCCTGACCAGTTGGTATAGTACATATCTCTATAATGTGCTTCAGTGGCATTGACATTTTCCTTGTTATGCTCAGCTGTAGGATCCCTTAGAAAAGGTATGGAGTCATCAGAGTTTGAAAATTCAAGATTAATGTTAAAGTTGGCATGAAGAGAATGTTCAGAGTTTGCAGCTTCTGCAGTAGCTTCAGTATTTAACTGTGCAGCTTCTTCAACATTTTCTGCAACAGCTTCAACAAATTCTTCATCTACATTGTTTGCATTTATCTTTGCAATTTCAGGAATGTCAGAGTTTACAAGAACCTCTGTTTCGACAGGAATAGACTCTGCAACAATGTCATTCAATTTCTCTGCTGTAGCTTCATCCAAGTTATTGACAGCAGCTTCAATTACCTGATCAACCTCCTCACCCTGTTCAGGAATTGTATTATTGACAGAGAGAATCTCTGTATGAGTTGCAAGAGACTCATCTAGAATTTGGGTGGGTTGATCAGCTGCCACATCCTCAGTATCACAAACACTGATACTAGGATGTGCTTCAATTTCAAAATCAGCAAATAAATTATCTTGCTCAAAAACTTCAGCCTCTTTATAAGCTTGTGCCATCTCAGGCTCAGTAGCTGCTGCATCATCTTCAGTAGCCTCCTGAACAATAACTTCAGGAGCTTCATGCTGGACAGCTTCAGGAACAGCTTCATCCAAATTATCAAAAAGATAATTGGCTACCAACTTCCTCTTTTTGTGATGAAGAACCCCATGATCAGCATCATCTTCATCATCAGACTTTGGTCTATTTGCTCTAACTTTCCTCTTGAAGGCTCTTTTCTTAATTCTACCACCAAATTGTGGTTGTTGAGAAGTAGAGGGTAGAGGTTCAGTATTTAGAGTTTGAGGTTCTGGTTGTGTTTGTGGATTAAGTTGATCATTTACAAACTGTTGCACAGAAGCAGGTAGCAACAATTCTCCAACAACCCCTTTCTTAACATCCTTATTAATAAGATCAGAGAATATACGTTTGTGCAATTTAAAACAAGGAATCACATCTTCATCAGAAATTTCCACCCCAGCAACACAAGCAGTAAATAAAAGTTGACAAAATCTTGAAAAGTAAACAACTCCCCTATTTTCTGTCATCTTATCACCCAAATTGCTAAGAACTAATCTACCATAATCAAAAGAAGTACCATAGATCAGAGAATACCCAATTTGAAGACTTTCAGTAGGTATGGCATCCTAGTTTGTGCACTTCTTACCGAACGTTCTAGTGATGCAGTCGAAGAAAAAACTCCACTCTTTCCTCAAGAACGGTCGCTTCAGTTGACCAATCTTTGCTAAAGATCCACCATAACCAATTTCCCTCATCATCCTCAATAATTCAGCCTCACCAACATCAATAGTGTAAGCATTGAGGTCAGGAAATCCCATAGCTGCACGAACTGTACCAGGAGTAATAACATACTCGGCTTCTTCAAACTCAAAAACAATTGATGGAGTACCAGAATCTCCACCATTATCATAAAGACCAGTTTCCCAGAAGCTTTTGATTTGTACTGCAGACAGCTTCCCTGGTTCGACAAGAGCACGCCCAATAGGAGATTGAGCAAGAAAACTTTGTAACAAATGAAACGCCGCCGGTGCGTTCTCATTACTCAAAGGAGCAGAATAGTTGTTTGGAACAAACTCTAACCCAGAAGAAACAAACGCTGTAGTTGCCATTAGCAAGATTTGAAAGAATAACAAAGAAACAGATGCAAAAGCACGAAAGAGTTTGAAAGAAGAAAAGTGTTTGTGAATATGCGTGTGTGACAATAGAAGTGAATTAAAGTAAGATGTGAAAGGTTTAGACGTATGTGTGTGTATTGTTTAAATATGAAATTCAAAATTAAAAACTGAACAGTTTTTAATCATTAATACACAACTGTCTTACTCCGTTAATTGTGTGAGTGGAACACGTGGCACACATGCAATGACTGACAGCAGTAATTGACAGTTTCCAATGCGCATGCGCAGTAAAAATAGCAATAATTACCGCCTTTTACACTTTCCTAGACACACAACCTCTCTCTTCTGTTTAATACACTCTTGAACAACTGTCCAATCATACTCTTTTTGAATTTTCAAAACAAATGTCATTTCTCAAAATCATAATATGTCTGAAACAAACAAAATTTATTTTAATCATCAGAGATTAAAATTAAATTACCTCGGCGTAGAGTACACAGTTCATCAGTGTTTACCAATCCTTCTTCTTTATAAATAAACTCTTTTCACAAACTGTACAGGTGTGAATGATTGTGTGTGAATTAACAGAGTTTACTGAATATAAATATTTAGATCATCTCAAAGTGCATAAAATCCACAAAATAAATCAGTAAAAACTGGTTGCCCAAACTCTCATTTATAACACAAAATCTGATAGTATCTAAACTCTGTACCTAAAAAATATTATTTACACCCCCTTTAATAATTTTTTTTTCCAGTAATCAGTGGTTGGCTCTAGTCACCAAAAATCAAAGATTTTAGCCCTTATTTCATACAATAAGTTCCTGGGTCTTCCTAGGCACAACTTGATCTCAAAGGAATTTGTGCTCTTTTTGGCATCGTTTGAGGGTGAAATATTTGCAACTAATTATCAGAGTTTAGACTTTTCATCAGTTAATACAATTAATTTATGAGAGAAAGTGCAAACAGCTAATACAGACTCAGTGTATAGGATCAATGAACTTAGAGATGCTATAAATATAGAGACAGTATCATGCTTGTGTAAAATTTCTGCACATTTTGAAATCAGAATTTATATCATTCAGAAGGATTCATGATTACTTACTGAGAGTCATGATTCATACAAGTTTCTTCATCGGTCCATGTGTTTCAGACAAAAATCACAATCAGAGTTTAACATCAGACTTTAACCGACAGAGTATGACTGACACTTTATTACTAACAGAGTTTACTATCAGAGTTTACTATCAGAGTTTAACATACTGGTACAAATAACAGTTAACACATGCAAAGAACCATGAGCATAAAATCTATCATGTATAGAGTTTAAATCTAACCGGTATCTCTAGTCAAAACCAGAGACCATTCCAAGTTCATTTACCAGCCTTGTAAAGGTAGCTTCACTCAAAGGTTTGGTGAAGATATCTGCAAGCTGTTGGTCTGTAGACACAAACTGAAGCTCAATATCTCCTTCTTCCACATGTTCCCTGATAAAATGATACCTTATGCTGGTGTGCTTGGTCATAGAGTGTTGTACTGGATTACCTGTCATAGCAATAGCACTTTGATTATCACAGTAAATAGGTATTTTAGAGTACCTTAATCCATAGTCCAGCAATTGATTCTTCATCCATAAAATCTGTGCACAACAGCTACCAGCAGCAATATACTCTGCTTCTGCTGTGGATGTGGAAATTGATTTCTGTTTCTTGCTGTACCAAGAAACTAATCTGTCACCAAGAAATTGACAGCTTCCACTTGTGCTTTTTCTGTCTATCTTACAGCCTGCAAAATCTGCATCAGAGTAACCAATTAATTTAAACTCTGATTCTCTAGGGTACCACAAACCAAGGGTTATGGTTCCTTTGAGATATTTGAAAATCCTCTTTACAGCTGTTAGATGTGGCTCTCTGGGGTCTGCTTGAAATCTTGCACAAAGACATGTTGCATACATGATATCTGGTCTACTTGCTGTCAGATAAAGAAGAGACCCTATCATTCCTCTATAGTTTGTCATATCTACTGAGGCTCCTGTGTCTTTGTCTAGCTTTGTTGCAGTAGCCATGGGAGTTGTAGCAGATAAACTATCAAGCATACCAAATTTCTTGAGAAGATTTCTGGTATATTTTGCTTGATTGATAAAAATCCCATCATCTGTTTTCTTGACCTGTAAGCCTAGAAAATAACTAAGCTCTCCCATCATACTCATTTGATATCTTGACTGCATAAGCTTGACAAATCTCTTGCAAAGTTTGTCATTAGTAGACCCAAAAATTATGTCATCCACATAGATTTGAACTAACAGCAAATCATCACCAAAATTAATATAGAACAAGGTTTTGTCAATTGTACCTCTAGTGAACCCACTTTCTAAAAGAAATTGAGCCAGAGTTTCATACCATGCTCTAGGTGCCTGCTTTAGTCCATATAATGCCTTATCAAGCCTGTAGACATAATCTGGATGTTTGGGATCTACAAACCCTGGTGGTTGTTCAACAAACACTTCTTCTTCAAGTTTCCCATTGAGAAAAGCACTTTTCACATCCATCTGAAAGACTTTAAACTTCTTGTGAGCAGCATAGGCCAGAAAAATCCTTATTGCCTCCAATCTTGCAACTGGAGCAAAGGTTTCATCATAGTCAATTCCTTCCTGCTGTGAATAGCCTTTAGCCACAAGTCTAGCTTTATTCCTTGTAATCACTCCATCACTGTCTGTTTTGTTTCTGAAAACCCACTTTGTACCAACAATAGATCTGTTCTTTGGTCTTGGTACAAGTGTCCAGACTTCATTCCTCTCAAATTCATTTAACTCCTCTTGCATTGCTGTTATCCAGTTAGCATCTTGAAGAGCTTCTTCCACTTTCTTGGGCTCTGTTTGAGATAAGAATGCATGAAACAGACATTCATTATTTGTAGCACTTCTAGTTCTTACACTAGCTTCCGGATCTCCAATTATCAAGTCAGGTGTATGGGATTGTGTCCACCTTCTTGCTGTTGGTAATTGGCTTCTAACTTCATTATTAGATCCTCCCCCTTGATCCATGCTCTCCTGATTTTCTTCTTGACTATTTGCATTCTCTGAGGCTCCCCCTGAATTGGACTGTTCAGTATTTAAACTTTCAGAGTTTGACTCAGAGTTTCTGTTTGATTCTATATTTGACTCTCTTTCAGAATTTGAGTCATCACTTTGAGAAGTTTCTGAAGTTTCTTCACGCTCCCCCTCAACTGGTTCTCTATTTTGTTCTATCAGAGAAAATTCGTCAGTGTTTACCAATAGAGGATCAGAGTATGCTTCGTCAGAGTTTGTTGGATTTGCTGCATCAGAGTTTACATCATCAGAGTATAGATCTTCATTTTCAAAGCGAAGTTGATCATGATATTCTTCATCTTCTATTCCAGTTATTTTCTTGTCATCAAATGACACATGTATAGATTCCATGATCACTTTAGTTCTTAGATTGTAGACTCTGAATGCTTTAGTTGACAATGGGTATCCAACAAAAATTCCTTCATCAGCTTTTAAATCAAACTTGGTCAACTGTTCAGGATGAGTTTTCAACACAAAGCACTTGCATCCAAAAATATGAAAATACTTCAAATTTGGCTTTTTATTCTTCACCATCTCATATGGTGTTTTCCCATGCTTGTTGATCAGTGTTGAATTTTGAGTAAAACAGGCAGTTTGAACAGCTTCTGCCCAGAAATAAGTTGGCAATTTTGCTTCATCAAGCATTGTTCTGGCAGCTTCAACTAGGGTTCTGTTCTTTCTTTCAACTACACCATTTTGCTGTGGAGTTCCAGGTGCAGAAAATTCTTTCTTCACTCCTCTTTCCTTGCAGAAAGCTTCCATTTCAGAATTTCTGAATTCAGTACCATTATCACTCCTTAGAATTTTCACTTTGTACTGTGATCCTTTGTCCAGTAGTTTTACATGATCCATTAGAATTGAGGCAGTTTCATCCTTCTTTGCTAAGAAGTACACCCATGTGTACCTAGTGTACTCATCAACAATGACTAGAGCATATTTCTTTCTGCCCAATGACATTATATTTACTGGACCAAAAAGATCAACATGTAGAAGATGGTAAGGTTCCACAACTGAAGATTCAGATTTACTCTTGAAAGATGACTTCCTTTGCTTGGCCTTTTGACAAGAATCACACAGACCATCTAAGCTGAGTATTGACTTTGGAAGTCCCCTTACAAGATCTTTTCGAATCAGCTCATTGATGTTGTTCAAGTTTAGGTGAGAGAGCTTCTTATGCCATTTCCAACTCTCTTCACTAGACATTCTTGCAGATAGACACACAGTTTTTCCTTCAGAGTTTGTTACCAAACTTGCTTCATAGATGTTATTGTGCCTGTGTCCAACTAGAACAACTTTCCCTGTAGATTTGCTAATAACTTCACAATGTTCAGTATAAAAATCTACAGGGTATCCTCTGTCACAGATTTGACTCACAGAAAGCAGATCATGCTTGAGTCCTGAGACTAGAGCTACATTTGTAATGATGACACTTCCAAGATTGATATTGCCATATCCCAGAGTATGTCCTATGTTGCCATCTCCATAGGAAACTTTTGGGCCAGCTTTTTCCTCAAAATCTGATAGCAGGGCTTTATTTCCAGTCATATGTCCTGAGCATCCACTGTCCAAGATAAGAGTGCTCTCTTTTATGCCCTGCAATCACAAACAATCACTGAGTGTTAGATTTAAGGATCCAGACTTGCTTGGATCCTTTGGCTTTCTTAACATTGTTAGCTTTTGCAGCGGAATCACTATCAACAGAGTTTAAACTAACATTGTCAGACTTTACACTTGCAGAGTTTGCTCTAACCCATTTTAAGTTGGGTTTTAGCTCATAATAGTTGTGATAAATAGCATGATAACTCTTACAAGTATAAATGGAATGCCAAGTGCTCCCACAGTGTGTGCATAAAGTCTGTGGTCTAACTCTAACATAATCATTCTTTACTCTAGGTTTGGAGGGTAAAGAATTAATATCTTTGTTCTTCTTGCAAAAACTAGCAAGATGGTTAGTACTTCCACAATTATAACAAGTTTTTCTTGGAGCAACAGTAGTAGGCAAATGATTATTCCTTTTATCTATGCCTATCTTTCCATTCATGTTCTTCTTGAACCCTTTCTGTTTCATGACAGACTTTACTTCTTTGAGCTTATGATTGAATTTTTTTTCTGTCATTAAACCAACATTAACCTGTTTATCACAGATTTTTACTGGTTCTTTAACAGCTTCTATCTCAATCTTATTCTCTGTTATTGAACCAATATTAACCTGTTTTTCACAAGTTTCAATTGGCTCCATAACATCTTCTTTCACAACTACAGACTTTAGCTTACTGGATTCAGGAACAAATTTCACAGGTTTAAGTTGTGGTTTCACTTTAACTTTATCTTTAAACCTAAGTTCATCTTCCTCACAGTAACCTAAACCTACAGTATCTGTCTGAAAAACCTGATGTGTGTCTTTTCCAGAATTGGTCCAAGTTTTAATTACTTTCCTCTCTTTTTCCAACTCAGATTCTATTTGCCTATATCTTTTAAGCAACTCCTGTTCAACATAAACAACATCATCTCTCTCCATTTGAACTTGTTGCATGTTAACAAGTTTCTCTTCAAGAAATTTATTCCTCTCTTTAAGACCTAGATTCTCAGATTTGATTCTTTCATTTTCTAAAGTCTGATCCCTATAACTAACATGTATGCTTTTAAGATAAATTCTTAATTCAGATATATTATCAGTATCATAAGCATAAGTTGTTAGGGGTACCTTGTTTCCAGATGACTCAGCTTCATCTTTAACAGTTGCCATGAGAGCATAATTGACTCCCTCATCTGAGTCTGAATTGTCTGCCCAGTCCTTGCCTTTAGTGATGAGTGCTTTCTCAGATTTTCCTTTCTTGCATTCTGGAGCATAATGACCCATCTCTTTACACTTGTAGCACTGGATCTCAGACTTGTCTTTCTTTCCAGACTTGGTATATTTTCCATCAGACTTTCTGAAATTTCTCTTATCAGAATTTGAATCTTTCCTTGAGAATCTCTTTCCTTTCTTGAAGTTCTTGAATCCCATCTTCTTGAAGGTCTTCACCATTAAAGCAACCATTCTCATCATTTCTTCTTCATCATTCTCAGAATCAGAAGCTTCATCATCAGTGTTTGAGCCATCATCAGAGTTTGATGACTCACTGTCAGATTTAATGACTAAAGCCTTTCCTTTGGTTTTCTTTCTTGATGATTCCTTCTTGACAGACTTTTCTTCAACTTTAAGAGCAACAGATTTTGTCTTCTTTCCAGATCTTTTGTTTCTCTGTTCTATTTCAAGTTCATGAGTTTTAAGCAACCCGTAGATTTCATCAAGATCTGTATCTGCAAGATCATAATTGTCTCTGATTGTTGTTGCCTTTAAATCCCATCTTTCAGGTAGGGATAGAAGAAACTTGAGATTTGACTCTTCAAGTTCATATTCTTTATCAACCAGAGACAAATCATTCAACAATTTACAAAATCTGTCATATGTATCTGTCAAACTTTCATCAGATCTAGAGTCAAAGTGTTCATACTCCTGTGTTAGAATAGTCTTCCTGTTCTTCTTTATAGCACTTGTTCCTTGACACCTGACTTCTAAAGCATCCCAAATTTCTTTGGTAGTTTTGCAGCCAATAACTCTGTTAGACATGACATTATCTAAGGCACTGTGGAGTATATGTCTAACCTTTGCATCCTTTGCAATTGATGAGATATCTTCAGGAGTCAAATCTTTCTTCTCTTTTGGAACAGTCTTTTGTTCTTGACCAGTTATAACAGGAGACAATTTAGTTGGCATATGAGGACCATCATTGATTCTATCAAGGTATTCTGGATCTGTGGCTTCCAGAAACATAGTCATCTTCACCTTCCATATTGGATATTCAACTGGTCTCAGAATTGGAACCCTGATAGTCTCATATCGACTCACAGAAGTAGGTTGAACCTTCTGAGCATTAGAACCTGCATTTGAACCTTCCTGAGAGTTGTCAGTCATGATTATACTTGTGTTTGGATCGATAAACTGTATATATTAATCAGCCTTGGCTCTGATACCAATTGTTAGGCCGAATACACAATATATAATCAATATATGTATGAGAAGAACAATTAAGAACACTGTTTATGATCAATAAACTGAATTATATAAATAACTCTTCTCTCAGTGATGTTAAAGAATCACAGAGAGCTGCTAGGTTACAAGAATAATGTATTCAGTATTCGCATCCCTTTTAGGGTTAACCTATCTGTGTTTATATAGTACACAGCTACATAATCAATCTCTAATTGATATCCTATAAATCAGCTATACAATTTATATCAATCTAGGATTGCTTCTGTCTTCTGTCCCGTTTATTTAGCTATCTCAATATATTCTGCTTCTTTCCATCTTCAGAATATATTGCTTCTAGAATCTTCATGTTAGCACTGACAGCTAAAATAAACTCTCATCCCGTCAGACTTTAAATAAACTCTGACTGGCTTCAAGTAAACTATGATGAGTACCTGTTTCTTAAACACTGATAAAACAATCATTAGCAATTATATCTAACATAACACATGATTGATCTAGACTTTGGCTGAATTTTAACTGATTTATAGTCCTACTATAATTAAGACCAAAATTATTTTCTGAACAAGTTTCATATTGAAATCCATCTAAGAGAATTAACAGAGTGGTTAACTATCTTGGATTTAGAAAATTTGGCAAATTTACCCTTGTTGATATATTATATGAAGCTGATCCCTTAACATGTATTCGTGCATTAGTAAGAGGCCCAATGGATCATTAATCCGTACCCCGCAAGAAACTCAATATAATTCGGAACACAATAAATGAGAAAACTTAACAACACCATTTTCTAATCAACCGCCATCACAGACCCGACACAAGAAAATCAGCAATTCTGTCAAGGTATTCTCAATTTGGAGTTAATTCGTTTAAATTTAGTTCAGAGTTTGTTCAATTTTCCTATTGATTGTTTGTACTATACCTACAATTGTGTTAATTGTCTATTCTAATCTTGATATAAAATTATGAAAGTTTATATCTATTAATAATCTATAATTATAATTTAAATTATTACACTGTTCTTTTGCTTTGATAGTGTTTGCTTTTAGTTGATTGGTCATTCTATGCTTTTGTACTTCTGTTTTCCTTGATTAAGAATTCTAATCACTTTTGATTTTGATGTAGATTGTTTTTTGGACTTACTCCTAAAGAATGGAAGCATGAGCCGAAACAAATACCGAAAAGAATTACGTGGGCTTAATTCCTTATAAAAGGATACCTAGGCATCTTGAGAAGAGAAATCTGAAATTCTATTTACTCTTAGAATTAATTCTCTCAAGCGCAGCTCCAAAACACATAAACCCTAATCTTTCCCCAAATTGCCATGGATATCAAATATCTAAAATTTATACGAATACCATATTATAAATTTAATCTCGAAGTTTAGTACATGACGAAAATCGGCTTCAACATTTGGCGCCGTCTGTGGTAATCGTGTAGAAGAGAAAAATTACTATTACAAAATTTTACGATGGCAGAAGATATTCGGGGTCAAGAGAAAAATTTGATGAACGAATTTTCAAGGAATAGATGATTAATAGTATTCCTGAAACCTAAACGAGATAAGTTACATTCTTTTATTTATTTATTACTGGTGGACTCGTCTTATAATCATCAAACAGAACCAAGCCTTCAACTTTTTGGTAGATGTTTTTTAATGTGAGGACTTTCCGGTGGATTTTAAATTTGACTAGCTATGTTATATGTACCATATATTGGAAAAACTCTGAAACAACTATTTGTAGTATGTTTTGGATGCACCACTCAATCGAAGCAGATATATTCATCAATTATCACTCCTATTACCTATGATCAGGATACATGCACTACAAGAAATTTCGGCTAAATCTGACTACACAAATTCGACTGATTTCAGTCGAATTTAAGGTCAACTCCAATAAATTGATGGTCAAACTTAAACTCGACTGGCATCAGTCGATTTTAAGGTATGTCGAATTTAAGTAGTCGAATTTAATGTTTTGGTCGAACTTAACCAGTCGAATTTATATGGTCGAATTTAGCTAAAGTCGACTGCATATACTAAATTCCACTCGCTTAAAATCGACGAGAAAAGTACAGTCGAATTTAACTAAATTCGATTATCGGTAGTCAAATTTAGTTAAATTTGACCGCTTTTGGCCAGTCGAATTTAGCCGCGTTTGTTGCAGAGATGTCTACGGGTTTAATATTCTTAACTTTAGCTGGTTGAGCAAACTCAGTCTAGGCTTCACTTTTTAAACGAAAATTTGAAGGAATTAGAACCTGAAATCTTTGACATCAACTAAAGTGTGGCAAAGTCCCTGACTTCTTGTTTTACAAGTTACAACTTGCATGGTGGAATTGTGAAATGCTCATGCTCAACTCCTAACTATACCTAGATGAAGTCTGCGCATGTGAACATGTATGTGCCATCAAGTTATATACAAAAAAACATCTCCAGGAACTTCTCAAGGATTACAGCCATATGCTCACGCAACAATAAAGTTAGTGAAGCTTAACCATGATATTTGAATGGTTGTAAATGAAAGCTGCGAGAGTGGTTATCCTTATAGGATCATGTTGAGTAACACCAGCTCATCTAAAACCTTATATAAGGTATTAGAGAAAGGTCCCAAATGGATCTTATGCTATATTTCAACACTCCTCCTCACTCGAAAGCCCATTCTTGGTTTAAACAGTGGATCACGGGCGTCCATTTTTGGGGCATTAATTTGCCTTCGTGTCCCTCATAAATTGTGAGAATATTGGGGGTGGCAGGGAGTCGAACTCGTGACCCCCGCCGATCAGAGCTCTGATACCATGTTAAGTAACCAGCTCATCTAAAACCTTAAGGTGTTAGAGGAAGGCCCCAAATCGATCTTATGTTATATTTCAACACTCCCCTTCACTCGAAAGCCCATTTTTGGGTTAAAGAGTGGATCACGGGCGCCCATCTTTGGGGAATTAATTTGTCTTCGTGTCCCGCATAAATTGTGAGAATATTGGGGGTGACAAGGAGTCGAACTCGTGACCCCCGCCGACCAGAGCTATGATATCATGTTGAGTATCCAGCTCATCTAAAACCTTAAGGTGTTAGAGGAAGGCCCCAAATGGATCTTATGTTATATTTCAACACTCCCCCCTCACTCGAAAGCCCATTTTTGGGTTAAAGAGTGGATCATGGGCGCCCATCTTTGGGGAATTGATTTGTATTCGTGTCCCGCATAAATTGTGAGAATATTGGGGGTGACAAGGAGTCGAACTCGTGACCCCCGCCGACCAGAGCTCTGATACCATGTTGAGTATCCAGCTCATCTAAAACCTTAAGGTGTTAGAGGAAGGCCCCAAATAGATCTTATGTTATATTACAACACTCCCCCTCACTCGAAAGCCCATTTTTGGGTTGAGGAGTGGATCACAGGCGCCCATATTTGGGGCATTAATTTGCCTTCGTGTCCTTCATAAATTGTGAGAATATTGGGGGTGGCAGGGAGTCGAACTTGTGACCCCTGCCGACTAGAGCTCTTATACCATGTTGAGTAACCAACTCATATAAAACCTTAAGGTGTTAGAGGAAGGTCCCAAATGGATCTTATGTTATATTTCAACAGATCACAAATTCAACACACCATTGGCAAATAAATAATACAAATATACAGTCTCAATTCATCTGAATATCTGAAAATTTGTGCTAACTGCACATGTGGGAAGGTCTGAACTATAAAAAGAAATAAATAAAGAACTCAATAGTATTGATCAAGCTTTGGGAGTTTACTAGATCGTAAGATTTTGATCAACCAAGCTGCGCGGGTCTACATGACTGGACACAAACAAGGACTCAATATGTAAGATGATGTATAGAAAATCTATATTCATAATATGCCTAAGATGGAGTACAAAAGAAAGCCAATGAAGGAAAATTTGGAGTTCAAAAGCATTGATGACAAGAAACTTACAAAGTAATTAATAGATCAAGCAAAGTCTGTAGAAAAAAAAGTAACAGCGAAAAAGGGAGATCAAGTCTTGATAATCGGAAGCTAGCATGGACAAAACCAGAGCAACAAGATATACGAGCTCCAGAAACTTCTACTTAATTACATGAAAGTAGAAGGTATTTCTTCACTTGGAAAAGATAATACTTGAAGAAGATTTATAGAAAGGAAGAATGTGCGTCATCATGATCAATATTATTTCTGATGGGAAACAAAAACAAATGGCAAAAATAAAATGGAAATCAAGCAAAAAGACGAAGCAAGAGATAGAAAGTGCAAAAATCTGGAAACTGCATAAGGCCTGCCTTCACGGAATAAATTGCTTTCCTACAGATTTTTTTGAACAGTAAATTATATACCGTTAGAAAGCTCCCGGATTCTAGTTTTCAATGGAAAAACGGTTCGTCAAAATAAATTTTCTACAGGAAGTTAAAGTCGTTTTAGTGCTGACGGGTCTAGTTGTCCAGATGTGTAATACGTTTTAAATTGACAATTTTGCTGCCCAGGAAAATGATAAGACAAAAAAAAAGTGCACATGTGAAATAAAGTCAGTCTACAGCACAAAGATATGGAATGGTGGTGATAACTACATGCTCTTACTAGAGATCAAGAAAAGAAAGCTTCAAGGCCATCAAACTGAAAAATAGGAAAGGGTGATGTTGGAAACGAAGAACAACGATTGTGGTAAGATGAAATTTGTGCTCATCTTTCCATGAAAATTAAAAATAAGAACAGTTTGGAAGATGCAGATCAGAGCAGCGTCAAGGTTAATGAACATCGGAATCAAGTGGACCCTGCATAAACAAAAGAAATGAAAAAGGCCAACAAAAAAGATTTAAAACAATGCCAGCGAAAACGGAGCCAAGAATTGTACAAGAATACTGAAGAAAACAATTGAGCACACAAGAAAACTTGTCACCAGAAAAAAAAATAGAATACAGTGGTCTGATGCTAGTTATAAATACCAGAAAATAGCAAATTCGACTCATGACAAGAGGAAACTGAGAAAAAAAATACTACACATCATCAGATGGAAAGGAAGATTTAGTAAGGCGTCAACTAATAATTTGCACATGTGGGAGTGCAGAAATAAGTCTAAAACCGTACTTGTACACGAATAAAAAAAACCAAGTCTGATGGGTGGAGTCCTTTAAGAAAAAAAACCATAAGTCCTGCATAAAAAAGGAGGGGGAATTTTTTTTTAAGAATGCACAACTAAGGAGCTTTCAAAAATTTTGATGGCTAAAGTCATTGTTTGAATAAAGTTTTAATGAATTCTAGAGCCTGTGTACACAACCTCTGGAGACAGAAAAAAGAAAAAAAAACGGGGTTGCCACAAAGCAAAGACATTAAAAAAAATTGCAAGTAGCAAATGCAAAGTCTTGTGTTGGAGCAGAAGACCTTCTTCCGTCCACTCGAGGATTTGGACAAGCCAATGCCAGAAAACTAATCTAGAATGTGAAGACTTAACATATATGTATACAGTATACTACAAAGGACTGTCTAGAAACTTTTTAACTAAAAACGACAACTGTAAACGAAAAATGGAAGAAGCTTGTTCAGCTTGTTGAAAATGCAGAGTACCGGTAGCCAGGAAAAAAGTCTACAAAAGATAGTGACAGGCGAAAAAACAAAAGCCAAAGTCTGAGTTTAAAAGCTTCAGATTTACTAAAGACTAATACTGGAAGCATTAGACGGAGACGTGGCTAAAGGTAAAAGAAATAGAACAGCTGAAACCCGCGACTACAGCCGTCGAGAATAAAAAGCATATAGCATCAATAAAGCTTCTACACAACCCTACAATGTCTCTGATCGGAGCAATGCGTCTTTAATCAAAAATTGCTATGCAAAATTGAGATAAGTGCTATTTTTTTTAACATTCACATATTTCATGCCTTGCAAAAATTAGTTTTCACCAAAGCTTTTTGTAGATAAAATTTAGCATTCACATATTGTACCGGGAAATGAAAAATTGGTAAGCAGAGTATTTTGACAATTTCGTGGCTTACGAACAACATCTCATCTATATGCAAGCAAAGTCAAGAAATAATTTTCATGAATCAAATTACTTGACGCTTAGAAACATCTACCAAGCAAAATCAAGTGAGAATTGGGCCGGAATCAAATTGCTTGATGCTTAAAAACCATATAGACAAAAACAAATGCCAAGCACTCAAAAGTTAATATAGTGGAAGATTAAAACTATAGCGAATCTTTATAGCTATATTATTATTCCTACCCGAAGATACAAATATATTGGCGAATAACCACATCTTAGTGGATAACATTGAATCAAGAAAGTGTTCACCGAAGGAAATACCTTTAGTAAACACTGGGGACTTGTTGATACATTATATGAACCTAATCCCTTAACAGGTTTTCGGGCATTAGTAAAAGATTATAAGAGGCCCAATGGGTCATTAATCCTTACCCCGTCAGAAACTCAATATAATTGGGAACATAATAAATGAGGAAACTTAACGTATATAGGTGACTTGCTCTGAAGAATAGGAGTATGTGCCTAAACAAGATCTAATACTGAAAAGAACTACGTGGGCTTGATTCCTTATAAAAGGATACATAGACACTTTGAGAAGGGAATCCGAAATTCTATTTACTCTTAGAATTAATTCTCTCAAGCGCAGCCCCAAAACACATAAACCCTAATCTTTCCCCAAAATTGCCATGGATTTCAAATATCTAAAATCTATACGAATACCCGATTATAAATTTAATCTTGAAGTTTAGTCCATGACGAAAATTGGCTTCAACAACCCTATCATCAATCAACAAGAGGAACAATTTTTTTTGGAAAAACAAAGTTGAATGGTTCAGATAGTTCCACTTTCTCACTTTTTTGTTGGTGATTCCTTTAGTTGGATTCCAAATCTACTTCTGTTATAGCCTCCAGTTGCTGTAACAACACAAAAGATTAAAATTGTCTGATCTCTATGACTATATTTATTCAATAGCTCAATTTACTATTAATCTTTAAAAAATCGATCTTCGGAAGCACTTACATATATGTTTAAATCAATCTGATAGTTGAATCTTGTTATTCCCAGACAATGAATCAAGATTGTAGAAGGGGGGGGGGGGGGGTTGAATACAATCTTTAAAAATTCTTGAGTTCTTGACAGTAAAGATATGAAAGTAAATCCAAGAACAGAAAAACAAACAAGATAATATAACACAAAAATTAAAAATTCAGGTGGATTGTTTTGTCCACCTGAGAGATTTTTATTTGAAGAAATCTCTGTGATGTTTATGAATAAACACACAGCTGCATACACACTATTCTAGCTTCAACAATTTACAAAGAATATTGCTTTGAGCTCTCTAAATTGCCTAACTGATTCCTTACTCTAGAATAATGCTTCACTTGGTTATATATCCCAAGTTTACAAGATATTTTGAACAGTCAGTAATACAAAAAGTAAATATGTTCAAGATCCTTGTTTCTCCATTCTAAGTAGTGTTCCATGTGTTGGTAGCTTGCCTTTCTTGACTGATTGGCTTTTATAGAAATGCTAGTTTTTGACCATACAAGCAGAATGCTACTTTCTTCCCGTGAGTTTCCAGAAATACTGGTTTCCATGCTCTGTATAGTCTGTCAACCCATGTGCAATGTCTGACTTGTCCCTTTCACAAGGTGTGTATCCATTGATAGTATCTTGATCACATCCGTAGACAGCTAGTACTGATATCCGTAGACAGTACATTGTCCACATCCGTAGAAGGCTAGTGTTGCTATCCGTAGACAGTTAATTTCACTTATGTAAAATTACAAGACATAGACTATTTACAATAGCCTCCATATTCTACATATCCATTAATAGTGAACATGACTTAGTCAGCTAAAAACTAATACTTCAACTTCAACATCAGGATTACAAATCAGGAATACACATCAGGACTGCACATCATGATTGCATATCAGGATTGCATATCATGAATGTTCATCAGGATTGTTCCTCAGGAATGCATATCAGGATTGCATCTCAGGATTATATGTCAGGATTCCACAAGCATGTTACATTGAGTATTATCTGTAGATAAGCTACCATTCTACGGATACTGCAAAAGCATGCTATCCGTTGAAGGCTACATTTTACTTATACAATTTTTACCAAGTTAATCTAGTTATCATCAAGAAACAACATAGTTCCTAACAATCTCCCCCAATTTATGCCTGGTTGGGAATCAGACATAAATTAAGAGTCTCGATGATAACAAAACCACTCCTAACAAATAAACAATAACAATAAAAATTGCATTAAGCTACATTATTGAAATACTGAAGAGTGGAGATAATTACATAGAGAGTGCTCCTCTATACTGAGCAGATTTAATTCCTTTTCTTCTCTTTTGGAGGCTGAATCTTTTGTCTCCCTTCCTTAGCATAGTTTGCCTTGATTTGATCTTGAAGCTTTATGTAGAATGCATCTTCTTCAGCAATTTTTGGATCCAGCTTGCCTTGCAACCATCTAAGGTACTGAAGGGTTTCGAGCACATAAACGCAACGAAAAACGTAAAAATAAATCAAAATTCGAAACCCATCCACAGGATCCATGCGAAAACAAAAGATTTAATTCGGAGATTAAGAACAAATACCTAAAGAAGCTTTAACAGTTCATTAATGGAAGATTAATGGATATCCAAAGCTTGTTCAATCACCATGTATCCCACTCTCGCGATCTACACTCTACGTTATCCACACGAACGCTTTTCTTGAAGGATTGATGTGTACTAGCACCCGAAAACTGCTTCTTTCTCTCTCTCTTTTCTTGCTCTCATAAACGGCTAGGGTTTTAATGTAAAAACGTTTTTCATCATTAAAATCAGCCCTCTTTTAGAGTTTATATAGAGAGGAAATTAGTTTTCTAATTATAATCCAATTATAATAAAATACTAATCCGAAATTCCAATTTATTATTTAATTAAATCGCACTTAATTAATTAATAATTAATTTCAGAACTAGTTTAAGTAATTCCATTTTCTATTTAAATAACTAATCAAGTCATACTTAATTAATATTATAAATAGGATAAATTACTTATTTAAATTTAAATTCATAATTTAAATTATTTCTCCTTCAAGCGTTCTTTGTGTGTGACCCTGTAGGTTATTATTACGTTGGTAACAATTTTAATAACTAATTAAAATTGAAAACAATGAGCGGCATCTAGTAATACATCATTGCCACCCAAGTAATAATAATTAAATCGGTGATTCGATTAAGCCTTTCGTGAATAATGTTCCAGGTAATATAATCCCTTTAACCTTAATATTATAGATTAAACTCGAGGCATGTAATGTGTCATCCTCTTCATAATTTAATCTTAGTTTTCTTGATCGATGAGTAGACTAATAAATCAAATCAACATTTGAGCACGGCCGTGCATTTCTTAGTCTCACTCAAACAAGAGGCCAATAATATCGCTCCTAAAATTAGGAGGGTTAAATCCCATCTAGATCATTCATATTTCTCATACGATTCATAATATACCCAATGTCCACTTTTATCATCACCCGGTCAAAGGTAACTTTTAATGTAATCAAAGTATATTAATTCTCGTATAAAAATATAATGATTTCAGGTCTAAGGATCATTACACCATTATCACAGTAAGAATTACTTATGACACTTTTAACATGTGTAATCTCACGGCGGGTCAATCCAGTGTCATGTACTCTTACATGCACCTATGTTTTGACTTTAGTATCACCATACCTATGACCAATGAGATGTGGTCATCAGTCAACAAACATACTAGTCTCTGTGCATTATTATTGTCCTTAAATAATAACACTCGACTAGGGATATTTAGGAATAAAGATACTATTCATATAATCTCATTTTTAAGTCACATACTTAAAGATATCGAATACGTATCATAATTCCAAGGACATTTATTATGCTAACATTTATAACTCAGTAAATAAAGACATAATAAACTAATAATAATAATCAATAAAACATAATTTATAATAATAAAATGTTTTCTTTAAAACATAAAAGTATTGTCTCTAGAGCACTAATACTAACAATCTCCCACTTGCACTAGAGCCAATATCCCATGTATCCAATACATTTGGAA
This sequence comes from Heracleum sosnowskyi, assembly GCA_030848705.1. NCBI lineage: Eukaryota > Viridiplantae > Streptophyta > Magnoliopsida > Apiales > Apiaceae > Heracleum > Heracleum sosnowskyi. The sequence goes on from CM061237.1 coordinate 22,532,446, forward strand.
CTAGTGTGACTTACATGCTTCTGCTGCGACAAAGCCTTAGTCAGTGGTTCTGCAATATTATCAATAGTATGCACTTTACATATAAGTATATCTCCTTGATCATTAATCTCATTAATAAGGTGATATCGCCTTAGTAAATTCCCAAAACATCATCTTTGGCTACTTCGCTAGTATCAATATACTAGGCCTCGATTGTAGAATCATTTACGGTTCTTGCTATGAACTATTCTAGCTTACAACACATCTATTTAGACAAAACACAAATCCAGACTAAGACACAAAAACTGTCATGTCTGTCTAGAAACTAACATCCGTGTAACATTTTACATCCAGCTTCCCATCTCCTCCATATACCAAGAATGAGTCTTTAGTCCTCTTCAGGCACTTAAGAATATTCTTGATTCCAATCAAGTGACCATCACTTGGATTAGACTGGTACCTGCTCGTCATGCATAAAGCATATGAGACATCATGACGAGTACATATCATCACATACATTATGAAACCAATTTCCGAAGCATATAGAACTATACTACTGTGGTCCATATCATCCAATGATTTTAGACCATTTATTTTGATATCACTATCTCATAGACATGGGAACATTTCCCTTTTAGCCTCTTTGCATCCCTAATTGGTGCAATATATTGTCAATGTATGTACTCTGACTTAAGCCGAATAATCTTCGTGATATATCTCTATAGATCATGATCCCTAAGATATAGGACACATCTCCTAAGTCTTTCATCAAGAAACTATTTCTTTACCAAGTCTTAACAGTCTGTTGAGAAAGTATGTCATTCCTTATTTATAATATATCATCTACATATGATACTAGGAATGCCACATGGCTTCCACTAACCTTCTTGTAAACACACGGTTCATCTTCATTTTGAATAGAGCCAAACTATTTGACTGTTTCATCAAAAACGTATATTCCATCTCCTCGAGGCTTACTTTAATCCATAAATGGATCGACTTATCTTATAAACTATTCTAGCAAAACTTGGATCTATAAAACCTTCAGGTAGTGTCATGTACACAACCTTTTCAACGCTCCCATTCCATAAAGTAGTCTTGACATCCATTTTCCAGATTTCGTAGTCATAGTAAGCAAGCAAAATCCCGATGGACTTGACCATTGCCACTGGTGAGAAAGTTTCATCATAGTCAATACCATGAATTTACTTGAAACCTTTTGCCACCAGTCGTGCCTTATAGGTCTGTACATTACTATCCATGTCAGTTTTCTTCTTGAAAACGCACTTGCACCTTATAGGTTTTACTCCTATAGGTGGATCAACCAAAGTCCATACTTGGTTTTTCATACATGGAATCCATCTTAGATTTCATGGCCTCCTGCCAACTTTTAGCTCTTGGAATTTTCATAGCGTCTTGATGGGTAAGAGGCTCATTATCATTATTCACAAGCATTACATCACCATCCTGAGTCAAGAGAAATTCATAATATCTCTCGGACTCATGGTGAATCCTACCAGACCTATGAACAACCTGTGTTTCTTGAGCAGTATTGTCATTAACATTTTCTTGCACATTCTGCTCTTGTTCCAACTTCGGTTCAATGTTATCTCGTGGTTCTCGATCCTCATCGAGATCTATTTTCCTCCCAGTATTTCTTTTAGAAAGAAATTCTCTCTCAAGAAATACAGCAGTCCGAGCAACAAACACTTTGTTCTCTGAATGATTAAAGAAGTAAGACCCCTTTTGTTTTAATTTGGTATCCCACAAAATTATAATTATCTGATTTTGGTCCTAGCTTGTCATAGGTTAAACGTTTCACAAACGCTTTGCATCCCCTAATTTTCATAAATGACATGCTATAACTTTTCTCAGTCCACATCTTATATGTTGTCTCCTGAACCATTTTAGTAGGAACACGATTTAGTGTATATGCACTTGTCTCTAGGGTATAACCCCAAACACTTATTGGAAGATCCTCTTGACTCATCATCCATCTCACTATGTCCAACAAAGTGTGATTTTAGTTCTTAGAAACCCCTTTCTTTGAACCTTTTCTACTTCAGCTTAATATTCTTTGAACTTTTCAAAAGATTCGAATTTGTTCTTCAAAAGATATCCATATTCGTATCTACTAAAATCATCAGTAACCGCAATAAAGTAGTAAAACCACATACATCACCATGTATAAGTCATAATCGTTCGATGACCCTTTCACCATTTCTAGTAAAAGGGGCCTTTTGTCTTTTTACCAAATAAACCAAGATTCGCATTCTTCGTATGATTCATAATCAAACTTATCCAATCATCCATCAGTATGTAAATTGGAGATATGGCCTTAATTACAGTGCCAAAGGTAATGTTTGATTTGAGTCATTTTAGAACATATAAATTGTTAACTAATTGTGCAACATCATTTACCTTTTCATTTAAATGTAATAAACAAACAATTGTTATATATCCAATTAAAATGAAAAACCTTTCTTGTCCACACAAGAAATCAATATAATGTCTCTACTCTTAGAGGCGCGTAGTTACAATTATCAAGTTCTAAACTTAGCCTTATAGGCAGAATTAAGTAACGAGTTACTTTAACTAGAGCAACAACTTTTGCTCCAATTCTAACCCGAAGCCTGAAGCTTGACCCTCACCGGTCTTCTTCTTAGATCTTCCAAATAAGCATGACAGTTTAACTTCCACTCTTTCGGTTTTCCACAGAAGCGACAATCGTCTTCTTTAATTAGCAACGCCTCCTTTAGGCGACAAAACCTCTTTGGGATTGGAGTTTAATATGGCTATAGAATTAGATCAAATCTTCTTCTTTCCATTCCATTTTCCTTTCCCATTCACATTCCTACATTCACCATCATTATAGGAGTAGTCCATACATTTATCATGTTGCTTACAGCAGTTCTCAACGTGCTTCACAACTTAGTGGGTGCTATGTCTATCTCATTTATTTCGTTGTTCACTAACTAATTGAGAATAGTTATTGTTCAAAGATTTGTATGATCAAATCATTCTGAGTCTCTAGACCAATCTTGAAACCCAAAATAAATAATAATCAAGGTACTCATTATACCCTATCATCTTTAGAACATCTGGTCCAACCGAATCTCACGTTCCCTACTCGTAGGTGTATGGTGTCTTGCTATTGTCAAATCCCTTTTGACGAGCCTTTTCCTCAAACATCTTTTAAGGTGCTCAAATATCTCATAAACATCCATATGCTCATATTGTTTCTTAAGCTCAACACTCATAGTTGCAAGCGAGACATGAAACATCAGCAGTCGAATCATCAATTTGCTTCCAATAAGCATTATGTTCGGCACATGTTACATTCTCAGCTAAAAGGTAAGGGAAGAATTTGACTAACATCGTGGTGCCTGAGGACGATCCTCAAGCTCCTATATCAGTCGAGGAAATTTGTTCCTGTCAGCTTGTCCTTCTCAAGGACTGATCGCATAGAGAAGTTGTTTGTGTTATTTGTCATTTGATAGCTACAATATTAAAGTGCATAAAATTAATCTAGGTTGCAAATTTATTAATTATTATGTTTAAGTGATTATGGTATATCATTATATACCTCCCACTATTTTTATCAAATAAATAGCCCTAACTATTAATTCAGAAAGTATTTCTCTTTTAAATCTTTCTAGTGAGCCAAGATCCATATTTCGTCATGCTTAAGGTCATCTTTGGCTTTACTCCCAAAACATAATTTATTTAGGTAGACAACTCTTGTCAATTATATCATATATAACTCTTGGAAAGTTTGGTAGAACAACATTTGTTCACATTTATCTAATAAATCATACCAAGCTCCATGCCTCTAAGTTCACAATCCTATTGTGGTAACTTAGTTAAGTCTAACCCAATGGTCTAACAGTTAAATATCACATTTACTTCATCGCGTCTTACCACGATAGATAGGAGTGCTTCGCTTTGGCGAACCCACTCTTTCTCGATCTAGGTCTTGACGAGTGTTGCCTATTGGAAGGCATCTAATCGACTTAATATTTTAACTTTAGGGATTTTATTATTAAAACGACCATGATCCCATCATCAAGAGATTCCCAATTTTTCACTGGTCTCACTTAAAACCCGCCTTCCTTACAAGCGCTGCTTGTATTTTTGTCAAAATCGCCCCATATCAAAAAATTGAAAATTCATTCTTATTTTCGTGTTTCATAAACACAGGAATCTCATGTTCGTTTTGTTCAATTTTAAAATCTTGAATCGTTACAGATTTTATCTTGTTTAGCAAACATGGCATGGGTGACGTATCTAATACATACATGTTTAATCTAATTAAAACATGCATCATTATCTACGCATACATATCATCATCACATGCATCATATATGTAAAGTGCGTAAAGTAAACGTGTTTGGTTATGGCCCAACCTAAGTGATCTTTCCAAGCTAATGGAAAAATCAAGGTCAATCTATGGTGGTATCAAAATACAATACAATGTTACAAGTCTTCAAGCTTTAACTTGCCTCCTTGCTTGCCTCTTTGTAATGCTTCCTTGGTTCTCCATCTTGGATGTCTTCATATATATTACATAAATAAAACAACCTATCCTAATGAACTTACAAGTAGAACTCGAGTTACATTCGAGATTTAAACATTACAAGGAATAACGACATGCAAGTCGTATTTAGAAACCAAACCATTAAAACAAAACCACTATCTATGGGTCTTTAGGCCATAACCAATCACCATGCTCATATAACAATTAAGAACATCTCATATTGCATTAACATATCATACCATATCATATTTCTCATGATCCAATCATAGAAATCAAATAAAGTGTAAATCAGAAAATCAAAATCAGAATTCTGAAAACATTAAATCGCTGTTTACAGACAGTAAACGACGTCAAACGCCTTACAGACGAACAAATGACTTTGTCAGTTTTGTTCAGACGCCCGTTTTCCTTTCCGAAAAGGTATTTTCGGCGAAATTATGACACAATATGCAAATTTCACTAAATCTGCGCATCGTATTCAGAAATCGTATCGAATACGATTCTCATAATTCGATTTAATATGTATCATATACATACCGCAATATACACAATCATCTCATGATTATCAAATCCTCATGAATATCATATATTCAAAAACATATACATACACATATATATAAATCAACACAAAAACATGGTAGATCGCAAACATGCATATATATCGAAAACTGTTAAACACACAACCGAATTAAAACGTTTCGCAAGTAGCTGTGATGCCATTGGAGGGTTTCGAGCACATAAACGCAACGGAAAACGTAAAAATAAATCAAAATTCGAAACCCATCCGCAGGATCCATGCGGAAACAAAAGATTTAATTCGGAGATTAAGAATAAATACCTTAAGAAGCTTTAACAATTCATTAATGGAAGATTAATGGATATACAAAGCTTGTTCAATCACCATATATCCTGCTCTCGCGATCTACACTCTACGTTATCCACACGAACGCTTTCTTGAAGGATTGACGTGTACTAGCACCCGAAAACTGCTTCTTTCTCTCTCTCTTTTCTTTCTCTCATAAGCGGCTAGGGTTTTAATGTAAAAACGTTTTTCATCATTAAAATCAGCCCTCTTTTAGAGTTTATATAGAGAGGAAAATAGTTTTCTAATTATAATCCAATCTATCTATTACTATATATAATAGGCCAACACAAGGGCAAAAGTTGCCAATTAAATGGCCGCGAAATTACCGTTTTACCCTTTTCTTTTGAAAAATAACAAAAATGCCACTTGTATATTATTATACAATTTTTTTTTAATATATGTGTTACCACAAAGATTCGAACCTCCAACCTCCTTCCAAGATATCCATGGGCTTAACCACTATGCTACATATCTTTTTGAGTTTATTTCAAAAAACTTATTAGATAACCTACGTCTTTTATCTCTTATATTATTATTTTTTACTTTGATGATTGAATAAATAAAATGTTGGTTTGAATTATTTATATAAATTTGTTTTTCTTTTTTCCTTTTCAGCAAAATTACCGTTTTACCTTTTTTTTTTTTGAAAAATAACAAAAATGTCACTTGTATATTATTATACAAATTTTTTTTAATAGATGTGTTACTACAGAGATTCGAACCTCCAACCTCCTTCCAAGATATCCATGGGCTTAACCACTATGCTACATGCCTTTTTGAGTTTATTTCAAAAAACTTATTAGATAACCCACGTCTTTTATCTCTTATATTATTTTTTTTACTTTGATGTTTGAATAAATAAAATGTTGGTTTGAATTATTTATATAAATTTGTTTTTCTTTTTTCCTTTTCATGCCACTCGTATATTTTTATACAATTTTTTTTAATAGACGTGTTACTACAAAGATTCGAACCTCCAACCTCCTTCCAAGATATCCATGGACTTAACCACTATGCTACATGCCTTTTTGAGTTTATTTCAAAAAACTTATTAGATAACCCACGTCTTTTATCTCTTATATTATTTTTTTTGCTTTGATGTTCGAATAAATAAATTGTTGGTTTGAATTATTTATATAAATTTGTTTTTCTTTTTTCCTTTTCGTAATTTTATATATCTATATATTCAATCACTATATATTATTGCAGTTGTATGTTTTCAATTTAATATTTATTAATTATGTTGATTATAATTCATAATTTATATTATACTTTATTTGAATTAAATTAATTATTCATGCATAAAAAATACTATTAAAATTCGATCTAATATAAGAAATATTATACACATTATATGTCTCATTATTAGTTATTTCTATAATTTTTAAACTAAGATCATTAGCATTCAAATTATACAAAAAATTCGTTTACCTACTCTGTTCGTCACATCCATTTCTTAACAATTTTTTTTCCCAGAATGTATTGTTCATTTGTTAACATTTTCTAAAGTAACATGTTATTCTTTATTAACTTATCTATATTTTTTTTCAACTTCCTAACCCCCTCCCCTTCAACCCCAGTGACGTTCGTGTCAAAAATCGGGGTGAGTTTTTAAAATATAGGATATTATATAGTATATAATTACATAATGATCAGTCAGACTGTTAGTAGACGATAAAGTTTGGGAAAATTGAAAATTACAAGTTTTGAAAATATAATTTCAAATTGTATTCCAAAAATTATTGTACGATGTTAAAAAAAAGTATAATCTTTCATAATAATAATAGAACTTTATAGAATACATTAAATTGATTCGTAATGTCATATAATCATTTTGATAAAATGAAATTCTAAATAGGGTTTGTGGGTCCTTGACGACATCCTCTACAACATATACAATATTTCTTATATTAGGTCGAATTTCAATAGTATATTTTATGTATGAATAATTAGTTTAATTCAAATAAAGTATAATAAAGATATATAATATAAAAGTATGAATTTTAAACAACATAATTAATATATATTTAATCGAAAACATACAACTGTAATAAAATTCAGTGATTGAATATATAGGTATATAAAATTACAAAAAGAAGCCTCCGGACCTGTAGATGAGTTGGTGAAAGCACTGGTTATTGACCAAAGCATTCAAGGTTTGATTCATGGGAGCGTGGGGAATTCTTCCTGCACTCTAGGGTCTGGCGTGATACCGGTTGGGGTGTCCGAAAAATAAAATTTTTGACCAAAATTACGAAAAGATGAAAAGAAAAACTGATTTATATAAATAATACAAACCAATATTTTATTTATTTAAACATCAAAGTAAAAATAATATAAGATAAGAGAAGAAAGACGTGGATTATCTAATAATTTTTTTGAAGTAAACTTAAACATGCATGTAGAATAGTGGTTCAACCCATGAACATCTTAGAAGGAGGTTGGAGGTTTGTTTCTTTGTACTAACAACTATTAATATATTTTTGCATAATAATATATGAGTGACATTTTTGTGACGACCATTTAATTGGAAATTTTTGCCCTTGTGTTGAGGTTTAATATATAGTAATAAATTGGATTAAAATGTGTAACTGTAAAACGATATTCCAAACACATTCTTAATGCATTTACTAAGTGTGTTAATATAATTTAATATAAAGATGAACACATGAGAGGAGTTCAGAATCAGTTCCCAAGTAAAAAACCAAAAACAAATAGGTGACATGAATACTCCAAACTGTTATAGGTGTTCATCTCCCAAGGTGTTTATCACAAACTTGGGTGATGTGAGGGTGTGCAAAGATGTGTCAGCCTTCAGCTTCTTTTTAAAATCCTCTATCTCATTCATGCATGTTCGATTATATTACAATAACATTGCATGCATATAACCTATTCATAACCTAATTTGCAAAAAAAAAACCAATCAATTCCCGAAAAACATCTAACAACGGCTCTCTAACGCAAATTACTAATATACAAACTATCATTTCTCTGACACACAAAACACAGGTAAACCTGCTTATAATCACAAGAAGAACAATAGTACATTCGTGCTTCAAATTCTACATTATTTCAATCTGGTCTCAAAATCAATAATAGTCACTATAAACAAGTCTTAGAGCCTTGACATAGTTACGTTTGTGATTCAAAGTAATTACACTATTAGTCAAAAAAATTATTTACTCCTCACTATGCATGAACCATACTTCTCATTTTACGCTCTCAAACTTAAGACTACACAATCCTTAATCTAATAAATCGATCACGACCAACTTTTTCACGATAAAAATTATTGACATCTCTATGCAGGCCCGTGCCTTGCACGGGCTGTTACGCTAGTTATATATATAATAGAGCAACTAGGGGTTTAGTGAGACAATTTATTCAATGTTAAATTACTAAATTACCCCTCCTATATTATATTAATGATAAAAAAATTATATATATAATAGAGCAACTAGGGGTTTAGTGAGACAATTTATTCAATGTTAAATTACTAAATTACCCCTCCTATATTATATTAATGATAAAAAAATTGTTTCTAATGGGAATTGAACCCTTGACCTCTTGATTAGAAGTAACATTCCTTACCACTATGCTAGATATCAATTTTGGTTATATCATAAAACTCTTTATTAATATGCGCAAATACTCAATATGTTATATTCTATTTTGGTCTCTTCTTGTAATCTCCTTGATAAGGTAGATAATTCATTTTCACAAATGCCTTAAAATCATATTTTTGACCAGATTAGAGAAAAACTCGCGCAAGATATACAAAATATTATAAAATTGGAATTGATCCATAAAAAAGGATTATATTAATATTTTAATATTGTAAATCATGTTTATTTGTATTAAATATATAATGACTCAGATTATGTATACTATTAGATTAAAAATTCTATATACTATCAGATTATATATATTAGATTCCTGATTACCTTTTCAATATTATATTGATTATAATAGATTACTAAATTACCCTTCTAATTTTATATTGATGATAAAAAATTGTTTTTAATGGGAATTGAACCATGACCTAGATGATAATGTGACAAATGTTGACATCTATAGCCACTATCACTTATTATAGTCTTTTTTAATTTTTATTTTAAAATTTAAAACTATCAACCTATTTACTCCATTCCAATTATATCCTTATATATAATAAGTGTAAAACGGATTTTATTCATCATTTAACATTTATTAATGCTTCATTATAAGATATTAACAACTTATAGATTATATACGCAGTTTTGAAATTTTAGATACTAATATAGATTAAAACTTTAGTTTTACTACGATCCTATATATTATAAATCTCGTCTTCAATAAATAAATTTTATACGTTGATCATTTTCGAAAAATACACTATTAGTATATAAAGTATTGAACCGGAAAAATGCAAAAAAGTTGAAGTTGTCATCGTATGATTAAATCAAATCTTAATTAAAATTGGTTTAAATTTTTTGAATATCTATGATAAAATGTTAAAAGTATTAATTGTTAAATTATTTGTGCCAAGTGACAATTGTAAGGTGAAAAGAGTAACTTATCACGAATCAGTTTAGCGGCTTCTTGAGAGGTATAAGTAATAGTTTTATAAATAAAGTATATCCACAACTGTACAATTATTGCATTCAACGTGTCTGCTATTATCTTTTAATCTATTATATATATAATAGAGCAACTAGGGGGTTGAGTGAGACAAAAAAATCAGAGTGAAATTACGCTTATACCCTTTAAATCATAGGATGATATTATTACCTCTTCCTTAATTATTTCATATTAATTCTCTACTATTATTACATATTAATATATCTGCACATTAATTACTAATCTTCTTTAAAGTATATTAATTTTTTTGTAATTAATACTGATTGTTTACATACATGATATTTTAAATGAAATATATTATTTAAAAAGTAATAAAATATAATTTAAAATATTAATGATATTGGAATAAATATACATAACATAAATTTATGATATCGAATGGTTAGTAATGTGACATAGTTTCATGTTATCTTCATTGTGGTCGAAGTGATTTGCGAGAGAGTTATTCATTGTTAACCAATTAAGAATATGTATGTAAAAACATATCGAGTTTTTAAAAAAAAAATTATGGAGTAAAAAAACATCAAATACTTACTTATTCGAAAATCAATAGCAACTTATTCACATCCAAATCATAAACATATCTAACACGAACTTCTAATTCAAGGAATACAATACAATAAAAAAGAGGAATATTAACTTTACAAACAACTATGGCTAACTTAAAATTTTCAAATATCTCAATCACCAAACCATCAACACTAATTAAGAATACGTATACAAAATCATATCAAGTTTTTTAAAGAACAAATTATGCAGTAAAGAAAAATCAAAATACTTACTTACTCGAAAATCGACAACAAACTATTCACATCCAAATCATATACGTGTATCACACGAACTTCCGATTAAAGAAATAAAATATAATAAAAAATAGATATATTAATTTTACAATAACCATTGATAACTTAAAATTTCAAATATTTCGGTAATCAAACCATCAATATGAATATACCACAAACAAATATACCGGAATTAATGACAAATTATAAAATATTTTAGAATAAACCCGTGCCTCGCACGGGTAATAAAGCTAGTTATAATAAAATACTAATCCGAAATTCTAATTTATTATTTAATTAAATCGCACTTAATTAATTAATAATTAATTTCAGAACTAATTTAAGTAATTCCATTTTCTATTTAAATAATTAATCAAGTCATACTTAATTAATATTATAAATAGAATAAATTACTTATTTAAATTTAAATTCATAATTTAAATTATTTCTCCTTCAAGCGTTCTTTGTGTGTGACCCTGTAGGTTATTATTACGTTGGTAACAATTTTAATAACTAATTAAAATTGTAAACAATGAGCGGCATCTAGTAATACATCATTGCCACCCAAGTAATAATAATTAAATCGGTGATTCGATTAAGCCTTTCGTGAATAATGTTCCAGGTAATATAATCCCTTTAACCTTAATATTATAGATTAAACTCGAGGCATGTAATGTGTCATCCTCTTCATAATTTAATCTTAGTTTTCTTGATCGATGAGTAGACTAATAAATCAAATCAACATTTGAGCACGGCCGTGCATTTCTTAGTCTCACTCAAACAAGAGGCCAATAATATCGCTCCTAAAATTAGGAGGGTTAAATCCCATCTAGATCATTCATATTTCTCATACGATTCATAATATACCCAATGTCCACTTTTATAATCACCCGGTCAAAGGTAACTTTTAATGTAATCAAAGTATATTAATTCTCGTATAAAAATATAATGATTTCAGGTCTAAGGATCATTACACCATTATCACAGTAAGAATTACTTATGACACTTTTAACATGTGTAATCTCACGGCGGGTCAATCCAGTGTCATGTACTCTTACATGCACCTATGTTTTGACTTTAGTATCACCATACCTATGACCAATGAGATGTGGTCATCAGTCAACAAACATACTAGTCTCTGTGCATTATTATTGTCCTTAAATAATAACACTCGACTAGGGATATTTAGGAATAAAGATACTATTCATATAATCTCATTTTTAAGTCACATACTTAAAGATATCGAATACGTATCATAATTCCAAGGACATTTATTATGCTAACATTTATAACTCAGTAAATAAAGACATAATAAACTAATAATAATAATGAATAAAACATAATTTATAATAATGAAATGTTTTCTTTAAAACATAAAAGTATTGTCTCTAGAGCACTAATACTAACACAAAGATGTATTTAGTTTGACTAATGAAGATTCCTTCTTTCACTTGCTTAACTTGTAAGCCAAGAAAATAGGTAAGTTCACCCATCATGCTCATTTCATATTTACTTTGCATAAGTTTGGAAAAACTTTTGCAAAGCTTCTCATCTGTAGACCCAAAGATTATATCATCTACATAAATTTGAACAAGTATACTAGAGCCATTAACATTTCTAAAGAAAAGAGTTTTGTCAACAGTACCTCTAGTGAAGTGATTTTCTAAAAGAAACTGTGACAGAGTGTCATACCAGGCTCTAGGTGCTTGCTTCAGTCCATAGAGTGCCTTGAGGAGGAAATAGACAAATTCTGGATAGTTTGGATCTTCAAAACCAGGAGGTTGACTGACATACACCTCCTCTTCCAGTTCCCCATTCAAGAAAGCACTCTTGACATTCATTTGATAGACCTTGAAATTGGCATGGGCTGCATAGGCTAGGAATATCCTTATTGCTTCCAATCTAGCAACATGGGCAAATATTTCATCATAATCTATTCCTTCTTCTTGAGAATAACCCTTAGCAACCAATCTAGCTTTGTTCCTTGTTATAATGCCATTTTCATCCATCTTGTTTCTGAATACCCACTTTGTACCTATAACACTTCTGTCTTTAGGTTTCGGTACCAGCTTCCACACTTTGTTTCTCTCAAATTGGTTTAGCTCTTCTAGCATAGCTACCACCCAATCTGGATCTAAAAGAGCATCCTCAACTTTCTTTGGTTCTTCTTGAGAAAGAAAGGCGTTGTATAAACATTCATCTTGAGTAGCTCTTCTAGTTTGGACATTTGAGGATGCATCACCAATGATCAATTCAAATGGGTGATCCCTTGTCCATTTTCTTCTTGTTGCAGGTGTAGGTCTTGAAGATGTAGCATCATTCTCATAAGCATGATCATGTGAAGTTGAGGTTGACCAATGACTCAGAGAAACTCCCCCTGAGTTTATTGGGGTGGTAACTCTGTGTAGTGATCCACCTACGGATGCTTCAATTTGGCTTCCTACGGATGCTCCAGTTTGGCTTCCTACGGATGCTCCAATTTGGCTTCCTACAAATGTTCCATTTGTCCCTTCTATGGATGGCTCATTTGAACTTGAGTTATCCATATTTGAAGTAATCATTCTTGGAGGGACTGATTCATCCTTATAATCATCACCTTCAACATCATAATACAGACCTTCCACCTCATTCTCAAACCTGAGAGTTTCATGAAAACCCTCATCAGTGAGACCTTGAATTCTGGCATCATCAAAACAACATGTACAGATTCCATAACAATGTTTATTCTGTGATTGAAAACCCTATAGGCTTTTCCAGCTGCATAACCCACAAACGTGGCTTCATCTGCCTTTGACTCAAATTTTCCAAGATGTTCACCTCGATTTCTCAATACAAAACATTTGCATCCAAAGACATTTAGAAAATTCAAGGATGGTTTCCTTCCTTTGAGCAGCTGATATGGAGTCATCCCTTTTGCTTGATTGATCAAAGAGATGTTTTGAGTGAAACATGTAGTGTTAACTGCTTCAACCCAAAAATAAGTGGGCAACTTTGATTCTCCTAGCATTGTTCTTGTAGCCTCAATTAGAGTTCTATTTTTCCTTTCCACCACTCCATTTTGTTGTGGTGTCCTGGCTGCAGAAAACTCATGAATGATTCCATTCTCATCACAAAACAGCTTCATTGTTGAATTCTTGAACTCAGTGCCATTGTCACTCCTGATTCTTCTGACTTTGAGATCAGGATGATTGTTAGCAGCCTTGATGTGATTGATTATGATTTCACTTGTCTCATATTTAGAGTGCAAGAAATATGTCCATGTAAATTTTGAAAAATCATCCACAATCACAAGGTAGTATATTTTCTTTGAAATTGACATGACATTTACTGGTCCAAATATATCCATGTGCAATAGCTGTAGAGGTTGCTCAATTGATGAGTCTAGTTTACTTCTGAAAGAAATCTTATTTTGCTTCCATTTCTGGCAAGCATCACAAAGTCCATCCTTGGAAAATTCCAACTGAGGAAGTCCTCTTACTAGGACTCTTCTTACCAGATCATTCATTGACTTGAAGTTCAAATGTGACAGTCTTTTGTGCCATAGCCAACTCTCATCTTTACTTGCTTTACTCAGAAGACAAGTGATAGAATCTGAACTTGTTGAGTTGAAGTCAGTAATATACACATTACCTCTTCTGTGTCCTGTCAACACCACATTGTTGCTTTCTTTGTTTGTAACAACACAGGATCCTTGATTGAATGACACTGAGAAACCTTTATCACATAGTTGACTGATACTCAACGGGTTGTGCTTAAGTCCATCAACTAGTGCTACTTCATCAATGATGACATTTTCCTTTGTAATCAAGCCATATCCCTTAGGTAATGCTAGGGCCAGCTTTCTCCACAAACTCTGTGAGCAGGGTAGAATCTCTAGTCATGTGCCTAGAACATCCACTGTCTAAGTACTATAGATTCTTTCTGTTTCCCTGCACACAACAAAACCAAATCAAGTTGATTTTGGTACCTAAGTTTCCTTGGGTCCTTTCCTGTTAGCTTTAACTTTGCCTTTCTTGTCAGTTTGCACCTTAATCTCAGACTGAGTTAAATCAACCTTGTCCCTGGGTGTTGACCTCCAAGAGACAACACGTTGAGGATGTTCATATGCATACATGTTTGATGTAGGCATTTGAGAATTCTGTGCATACATAGTGTTCATGTGTGGCATGCTCCATGTCATTTGTGGCATTGTGAATGCATTCATATATGGATTTGAAACAAATGGCATGTTGGCATACAAATTTGGTGCATGATAAGTATGTGCAAACATGTTATGCATAGCGGGCATATGCATATTGGGTACATGCATTGGCATTTGAACAGATGGAGTCTTAATAGTTTTGCAATTGGTAGATAAATGATTAATACTATCACACTTTACACAAGTTTTCCTAGGAGCATACTTGTCAGGTGTATAGTTGTTATGTTTTTTAATCCCTACCTTACCATTTCTGTTCTTTTTCTTTTTCCCTTCAGCTTTGACCTCTATATTTTCTAACTTGCCCTTCAATTGCTTGTTGGACAAGTGACCTATGTTGACATCCTTAGCTTTGGTTTTGCTACTTTCTCCCTGAACAAAATTTTTTCTGGTTGGACCATACTTTTTGTTCAGCTTCTCAATTTTATCTTGACTAACATTAGATGTGCACTTCTTTGGACAAGTCACATCCATAGAGGTGTTACCCATCAACAGATGCTTACTATCCGTAGAAGTGTCATCTCCTAGATTCTCAACATCTAGTTTCTTTTTATCTTTTCTTATTGATTCCTTGTAGAATGTATCCATACCTTGAGCCTTAATAATGTTTGTGGCAACATTCCTGGAATCAGTCCATCTAGCTATTGTTTCATGTTCTTTAGCTAGTTATGCTTTGAGAATTTCTTCTCTTTTTAGCACAATCAGCAAATCATCCTTGGCAACTTGACACTCTAATCTCATTTTCTCAAACTCAATAAATTGATTTTCCAGAACAACATTCCTATCACTTAAAAATTGATTAGCATCTTTAATCCTGGTGTTTTCATTTGTAAGTGATTTAAGAGAAATACGCATATGGTACAATTCAGTGGACATATCATTAATTGCACTATTGCATTCCTCAATAGAAAGCTCAGAGATATTGGTGGTAATTACCTGATTGGATGATGAACTGACCTCCTGCTCACTTGAATCAGCCATCAGTGCAAGGTTCACAAATTCAGTGTCCTCCTCAGAATCATTCCCATCTTCAGCTCAGTCATAGTCCTAAGTTATGAATGCTCTACCATTTTGCTTGAGAAGATCAAAGTATTTCTTCTTATAGTCAACAAGCTCAGACTTCCTGTCACTCTTCTCAGCTTTTGGTTTTCTGTATTCATTTGCAAAGTGACCTCCCATTCCACAGTTAAAACATTTAAACTTGGACCTTTCAACATAATTCTTGTTTGATTGAAAGTCCTTTCTGAATGGCTTGGACACCTAAGAGTTTCTCTTGAACTTGAGCTTTGAGAATTTTCTTGACAGAAAAGCTAAATGTTTATCTAGCTCATCCATTTCATCTTGATTAGAAGGCGCACTTTCTTCAATCATCTTCCCTTTGCACTTTCTTGATTCAGTCCTACCTTCACAAGCACTTGGACTTGGTGTAGTTCCAACAGCTTCTTCTTTCATGTCCTCAGCCTTTTCAACACTTGCTACTAAGGCAAAAAATCCAGTTTTCTTTTGGACCTTCTCAATCTCCTCATCCTGCTCCATTTCCAACTCATATGTTTTTAGGGTTCCATACAGCCTCTCAAGAGTAAAATCCTTGTACTCTTGAGTGTTTCTCAAGGAAATAGTCATAGGCTTCCACTCCTTTAGCAAGGCTCTGAGAAATTTAAGATTTGAATCTTTGATTCGATACACCCTCCCATACAACTTCAATCCATTCAGCTTTTTTTGAAATCTACTAAAAGTATCATTCAAAGATTCTCCACTCTTGAAGTGAAAGTGTTCATACTATTGTATGAGGAGTTGCATCTTGTTTTCCCTTACCTGTTCAGTTCCTTCACAGATGGTCTGGATAGTGTCCCAAATCTCTTTTGCTGTATAATAATTAATAACATTGTCAAACATGTCAGAATCAAGACCATTGAACAAAATATTCATGGCCTTCTTATCTTTATGAACTGTAATGTTGTCCTCAGGAGTCCATTCTGAAGGTAACTTTGGAATGGTGCTTGGAGCTCCTGCAGGTGCTTGAGCTATTGAGGTGTTTGGCTTCATTGGTACATGAGGGCCATGTTCTATGCACTCTACATATCCTTCATCCATAGACATTAGATGTAGACACATCTTTACTTTCCAGTGAAAATAATTCTCTCTATCAAGAACTGGTATTTTAACTCTATAATCCTTCTGACCCATGATTCTGATGTCTTTAGATCTTTAAACTTCTTGTGTGCTAGAAGCTTGCTTTGATACCAATTGTTATTCCTAGACAATGAATCAAGATTGTAGAGGGGGGGGGGGTTGAATACAATCTTTAAAAATTCTTGAGTTCTTGACAGTAGAGATATGAAAGTAAATCCAAGAACAGAAAAACAAACAAGATAATATTACACAAGAATTAAAAATTCAGGTGGATTGTTTTGTCCACCCGAGAGATTTTTATTTGAAGAAATCTCTGTGATCTTTATGAATAAACACACAGCTGCATACACACTATTCTAGCTTCAGCAATTTACAAAGGATATTGCTTTGAGCTCTCTAAATTGCCTAACTGATTCTTTACTCTAGAATAATGCTTCACTTGGTTATATATCCCAAGTTTACAAGATATTTTGAACAGTCAATAATACAAAAAGTAAATATGTTCAAAATCCTTATTTCTCCATTCTAAGTAGTGGTCCATGTGTTGGTAGCTTGCCCTTCTTGGCTGATTGGCTTTTATAGAAATGCTGCTTTTTGACCATACAAACAGAATGCTACTTTCTTCCCGTGAGTTTCCAGAAATACTGGTTTCCATGCTCTGTGTAGTCTATCAACCCATGTGCACTGTCTGACTTGTCCCTTTCACAAGGTGTGTATCCGTAGAAGCCATTTGAGTTGTATCCGTTGATAGTATCTTGATCACATCCGTAGACAGCTAGTACAGCTATCCGTAGACAGTACATTGTCCACATCCGTAGAAGGCTAGTGTTGCTATCCGTAGACAGTTAATTTCACTTATGTAAAATTATAAGGCATAGACTATTTACAATTAGCCTCCCTATTCTACATATCCATTAATAGTCAACATGACTTATTCTGCCTAAAAACTAATACTTCAACTTCAACATCAAGATTAAAAATCAGGAATACACATCAGGACTACACATCAGGATTGTACATCAGGATTGCATATCAGGATTGCATATCAGGAATGTTCATCAGGATTGTTCCTCAGGAATGCATATCAGGATTGCATCTCAGGATTGTACTTCAGGATTCCACAAGCATGTTACATTGAGTCTTATCCGTAGATAAGCTACCCTTCTACAGATACTGCAAAAGCATGTTATCCGTTGAAGGCTACATTTTACTTATACAATTTTTACTAAGTTAATCTAGTTATCATCAAGAAACAACATAGTTCCTAACAAATATTCAGAGATGCTGTGAAATTGATAAAGCATGGGCTCATCGAAAAGCGTTTCAGGTTTATACAATCTATCATACAACACCAAAACTTCTACGAGCTTTCCTGGCACATATGGCCTATCGCTCCGCGAGGGAGTATTTTCCCAAAAAGAGGATGAATGGATTTTTTAATTTTTGTTTTAGTACTTATCAGACCTGCAAATTTTAGGATCTAGCTCTATTCGTTCATATTCATGTTTTTATACAAACCCACACACACATTTTCATTTTATACAAACCCAAGCACACACACACAACACAAAATGATGATATACTTCAGACTGCTAGTAAAACAGATGACTAGGGGAAGCTGTCAAGAATTGCATGCATAAATTAAGAAAGACACATTTTAATTTTAAAAAAATATATTTCTTACTTCATCTACTTAAAAATTATTTTTGTTTGAATTCTACTCTAGTATACATCCAATAATTAATTCTGCAAATTTCTAAACTTGCAATATTTATCGGAACATATTTTTAACATTGAGAGAGTTTTTTTTTCACAAAAGCTCCATTAATATTATGAATGGAACCAAGATATACATATTTAGCTAATGTTTTATTTTGATAGTTCCTATATATCGCAAACAAAATAGTGAAAATGACTTTAATTTTATAATATATGAAATGTCGATTGTTATGAAAAGTGGAAGTTTTAAAAGGAGTTTGCGGGAGATTGACGTGAAATTTTATATATCCCATCATAAGAGTTCAAATTATAAAGGAATTAAATCTTCTTTTGTGAGTGATAACTATTAATTTATTTATTTTGATAAAAACCCCCTTCTAATACTCAAAATTTAGAACAACCCACGGAAAAATTTCATGAAACTGCATTTTTTTCTTAAGAATTATGAAAACGTAGTGCAAATTTTATATATCAACCAAATTTGAATATATGAAATATTTATATATATTAAGAAAACATTGTGTAGGTTATGAAATAAACCAACACACATACATTGAAATGTAAAACCTTAATTACATATCATATTCTTAATTCTTACAAACAAATATCGTAGCATCCGAAATATATTAAACCATCTGGGGAAAATATTTAGTCAACTACAATAGCTTATAGTAAATTAAGAGAATGATGTCTCAAAAATCTTAAACTCCATACAACACAAACAAGTACTAGTTAGCTGAAGCCCTTTTCAACTGTTGGTCCGGTCCAACTCCAACCTTTCCTAAAAATAATTGTTCATGTATATAAACGTTAATAAATGAAATTACTTTGACAAGTACTGTCTTCTTGTACTAGTAACATATAACATGCAAGGATAATTCTCACCGAGGGTTTGTCTCCATTCTCCTCCGATAAGGTTATCCCAAATAGATGCACCGTTTAACCGCTTTAATTGTTCTAAACCTCTTATTTCCATGATAATAGAACTGTGTATAGCCACCCAAATATACATAAAAATAACATCACATATAAGAAGATAATGTTGATAGTGTAAAATCAAAGTTGTAAAGTTTTACGTGATCACGAAGCCCACGTGCATGAAAAAATGTGGACTTCTTTTCTCCCTTCGGCAACTTTGGGCAATGGGAAGCCAATGCTTGTGACCCACAGACACAAATGTTGTGAAATATGAACGGTACATTAATACAATATTTTCATAGATCATTAATAATAGCAAAAAATTTTTTAGCATAACATTCATTCAAATGCACGCAGTCAATAGATCTATTTCAATCATCAACATCCCCTAGAAATTAACACTCATTGTAATTACCTCGCCATCCATCACCAGAGCAAATTGTTTGGCATCCGAAAGTTGAACCAGTAACTTTCTGATAACATAGTAGGTTTTGGCGGCTGTCCTTTTTGTCTCTGCAATATATCTCAAGCTATAAGTATGTAAAATTTAACAACTTTGCACAAAAGAGAATTATTTATGTAAAAAAGGACAAAATATGATTAATACATTTTGTATTTCACTCGGATTAATTGTTGTCTGACAAACTTTCCACCTGTTGATAGTATTAGGGATTTAATTTCAATAGTGAAATTTAATCCTATAAAGATTTGGCAACGACACTGTTGTTATAGATTGGATACAACTGTGCCCTACCACATGTTAATTGACACATATTTGACATTTGGAGAAATTGAGAAAACACATAGTTCATAATTAAGCTATGTGATTCTATGATCAATTTTTTTACATAAATTAGGGGAAAAAATAAATAACAATTGCTAATTCAATCTTAATGCTGAGCATGTACATAAATATTAATCTAAGTCTAATGTAAAATTATTAACACCAAAAATATCACATATGTTTGATTTACTAACACCAAAAATATCATATGTAGAAATGTAAGACATTGAAGGTTCGGTGAGTGAGCTTGCACGTGTGTCTACCTAGCAGTAAATTTCAACAAGATCAGTTATCAAAACAAAGCTCTAACTGAATCAAATTATGAAATGTAGGCAAATCATAATCAAATTCACAATCGGGAGCCTTCAAATAAATAGGGAAAACATGAGAGTCAAATTAAATTAGTGCAAATTTGGAGAATGGTTCAACTAAGTTAAATTTCAAAGACTACTATTTATCCTAATAGTCTTATCAACTAAAGTCAAATATCTATCAAGATAAATATTTTTATTAGTATTTTTATGGGGACAAAAGTTGAATTATGTATTATATTATTCACATTATTTCTTTTAATTTATGGACTAATCTTGTAGTGTTTTCAATAATATCTAGAAATTAGTAAATATTACACGTATGATGAATATAAATAAATAAAAATTACCTGCAAAAATCACCGAGACGTAAATTTCTAGAGCAATTTCTTCATTGTTTTCTACAATAAATGTATAAATTTAAGCAAAAAGAATTCAATAAAGTATTTGAGTCCTAATATTTTGAAGAAGATTGCTTACCAACAAAATTAAGATCCCGACCATTATGCAAGGAAAATCAGGTGAAAATTGTCAAATCATAAAAACAATCACAAACAACACAACGCTCTTGATTTGATTTGAGAGGGTACTATTCTTCTTCAATTTGTTCTTGATGGCTATCGTGTTATTACAAATGTAATTAAGAGATCATGGAGTAAAAATTCTTGCTAAATATAATTCTTAAAGAAGTATTCCGATTGGGAAAAAAATAAAAATTGGCAGAATGATGAAGATAAATGGCTAAATACGAGAGATAATATAAGAGGATATCGGTGTGAGATGAGATATTAGATGATATACGAGGAGAATAGTGGAAAGTAAATGAGCTGATATAGGATGAAATGGAGGGGGATATAGGATGATACAGGGTGATGAGGTATATCTAGGATGATATAGGGTGTGTAGCGGTAGAGATATGTGAAGATATAACGTGAGAGAATGAAGAAATAAATACAAGATTTATAAAGAAAATTAAAATGATATGAAACTTAGGCGACTAAAACGATGTTAATGAAAGGAGAAGTTTCGAGAGAGAATAAAAGGCGACCAAAACGATGTGGATGAAACGAGAAGCTTTCAGAGATAATGACGGGCGACAACAATGATGTTGATGAAACAAGAAGCTTCTAGAGAGAATGACAGCAATAGTGTAATACTTTATTTTAAATTATATTTATGTACACATTTGACTACAAACTTCCTAGTGTACAAATTCTTCAAAATTTTAGAATATCAATATTGACGCATGATGCACTAAAACAGTATCAGGATTCACCAAAAATTCTGAAAATAAAAAGATATATATATATATATATATATATTAATCATTAATTATACAATTTTATATATTTAGCAAGATAAAATGTTAGTGTAAGAAACAATTTTGCAATAAACTGGTATAACTAGACTTTTTAATTTTTCTTTTTGAATATTTTTTCATTCCACTTACATTTTTTTAATAATTAGGTTTATATGCCTTAAAAATGAGAATTTATTTTAACAAATCACTCGGAGGTAAGCGAGAATCGAATCCAAAAATCAGATATCACAAAAGATAAAACCTTACCACTTGAATTATCTTATCGCGTTATTACCACTAACATTTTTAGCACATCAATGTCTGTATAAGTGGATTATACCAGTTTTAAGAGTTTAAAATCAAATAAAATTTATAATTGAACACGGTCCACAAGTACATAGTCACTATTACAACCTCTTCTCAAAGCATATCGCAAGTGCGGTCAATAAATTTTTCCCTCCAAGCAATAGAGGACGACGGGTGAAAGAGATAATGTTTGTTTTCTAAAGGCTTTGATTTCCACCCAAGAACAAAGTTGTCTCATAGCAGGTAAATTTAAGTTAACCATTTATCTGTCATCAAAATATGGGACACAATATTGACTTGAATTGAATTTTGAGGTAAGTAAGCATGTTCTCGCTTACAAATTCAGAGTGTTCGCTGTCCTAGAACATAATATGTTTGGTTTCATAAAATTGATATTTCTTCTAAATTTTTTTTTTAAATTATAAATTGCTGGAAAAGTATCTATATAGAAGCGAATCAATTTCAGACTTGAAACAAAGACACAAACTTTCTTTTCTTGGAGTTTTATTGATAGACTTGTTTCCTTTTTTTATAGCTACTTCAAGAAGAACATTAGCTTAAATTTTTTATGAAGACATGACTTATTATATTATTGTAAAAAAAAAAATCAAATATGCTCAGTTGAATGAAAATTAGAATCTAACCATCCCGCCTTCATTAAATTTTGTGGTTTTGCCTGTTGCATGTTTATGCATGTACCTAAGGCTTTTCGTAGATTGCCTAACTCCTGATGAATATACTCAACATGACCTTTTAAGTCATAAGTGAGTTCCATCTCCTGTTTCATTGACAATATCAAAGAATTGACCTTGACTATATTCTAATTGCACCATATAGTAGATTTAGAATTAAAGAAAGACATAGAAGTGATGGCTCATTATTCCTTGCGTAAGAGTTAGATGTAGGAGATTTTTCTAGAGATGGAGATGAAATAGATTTATAAGTAGGACTATGGATGCATTACATGCCCATGACCTGTACCGTACAGATGGCGAAAGTGAGAATATCGATGACAGTGTTTGTTTATGACATTCGGCAGCTTCACTACGTCCAATCGGACACTTGTATTCTTCTTCCTCAATCTTTTTGTTTGCCATCTTATATTCATATCCTTTCTTTTTGTCCTCCAACTCATGTTTTGCTCGATTAACTATTATATTTGGTTTTGCTTGAGTACAAGTTTCATTATTTAATCTATTTTATCTCGCATTTCGCTGGTAAGGAAAGTTGATACACTTCTTCTACACAACATAAAAAATATTTGTTGAGAATAATGAATGAAATATCTACTTCTTTTTCGAAGACATGCCATCGTGGTTGCTAAAGGAAAAAATAAGCATAATGGATATCTTAGTTTATATTTAGTGAACATACATGTCAAGTAACTGCTTTATATCTTCATTCTTTGTGAAAGGATCAAACATCTCCTGATATCTTTCCAGTCACTCCGTGGGTGAGCAACTTCATATATCCAGTCTTGACATGTTTCTTCTTGCTCATAATTTAAAGCTTCTTCATCTTCCTACTGACTTTGGTTTTGAGAAAATTCACTTATCCATTTAGGACCACTTTCTTTTATCCAGTAATGAAGTGATGCAACAAACTATTCTGCATCGTGGCCTTTAAACCCTTTTAATGATGCCATCCGCTACTTTGTTAGAAAGTTTTAGCACATCAAATGTTTTGATGTCGTAGCTTTCCTTTTTTACACGTTACACTTAAACTTGAACCAAGTTCTTTATTTGTAGTTGGTTGTGTGATGTGAGGGTGTGAAATTGTTAATTGCCATTACAAATATCTACTTCTTGAATTACCAACACATTTATATCACTACGCCATAAGTGCTCATAGACAATGCTTTTTTTTGAGTGTTGCGAGCAAAGTGTTTCAATATATATCTCAATTTTGATCTTTTGCAACACGTCTCCAATACTATTGCATTAGACATACATTAGCGGTGCACCCTAATTTTGGTGTTTAAACGTGCAACACATTTGATGTTGTTGCACTATATCTAATTCTTTTAATAATTTTTATTAAATTTGAATTTTTTGTGCAAGTAAAAATGATACTAAATTTTTATAATTTTTTTTACTTTTAAATTTTGATACTTTTAAATTTTGATATATAAAATATTATAAATTTAAATATCTCATAAAATACATATCATATTTTTTTATAATTATTGAAGTTGAATATATTATAAAAAAATATGTTAAAAATTTAAATTATGATATATTTCTTATTTTTAAAGTTTGAGAGATAATAATTATGAATTTTAACTTTTACTACAATGACTTCCGATCTTAGGCAACACCATGTGTTGTTGCCATTATATGCTAGTTATGTTGCAATATTGACTTAATGCAATACTTTTGTAATGTTGCAATAGCGAGTAAAAGCGTTGCGTTATATGTCTTAGGCAACGGCCGTATTGGCAACACGTGCATGATGTTGACTTTCACCTTTGGCAACAATATTTGGGTCTTCAGCAACTGCAAAAAGGCATTGCCTATGAGCACTTATGGCGTAGTGTATGAAGATGACTTTCTGATTGAGCAACTTCCTATCAGATGAGTCCTTTTTTTTGTGTTGTGTGAAGATGGTGAATGTTTTAGCATTTGTGATGGTGTGATCTGTAACCTCTTTTGTTGGGTAAAAGGTCGAATATTTTCCTTCTATGCTCCTATCATGGCCTTGATTAAGCATTGAGCTACTATATACTCTGTGTTAAATTTATTCCTAGACAATGTTTTAGTATATCACTAATGTGTTGTGATTTTGTGAACTAGCTAAATTTTAGTCCAAAATGCCATTCATGCTTAGCCACAAAACATAATCGATGTTTGCCGTACCAACATTTTACCTTGATACGTTTTAACAATGTACACGAGGTATGACAAACTTTATATGATGATGATTGTAATATCTAATTAGTATCACAAATCACGATTGCATGATTACCTAAATGAATAATACTAAATCATTGTGGAAGTTCCTTCATCTGGGATAGTGTTGGCTTCCATTAGATTTACTAATACGATATTTAACACATAATTTTTGATGCAATAATCCAACCCGAAACAGTTTTGTTTATCAAGAAAATGATAAACCTTGTCAATAGACATATCGAGTCCAGAGTCTCACTTATGTCTCACGTGTATATAACATAATAATACAGTTAAATCTCGATAAAATAAAAAGTTTCACTAAAAGCATAAATAATAATTTTTTAAAAATAACTTGAGGACTCAATAAAAAAATATAATAATACTTATTAAATTCTATTATATATGATTTAATAATATATTAATTTTTTTATTCCATAAAATATTATTTTACGTATTCACCAGAAATTATCTCATAAAATTTCAAAACAACTTAACATTTTAAAATAATAAATTTTCAATTTAATAAATTAATAAAATTTACCCCTATGTTATTAATTAATATTTTTAAATGTATATGTTAGCCGGTCACTAGCATTATATTGTGTCTGCCGTCTGAAAATATCACCATCCTTCTCTATTCGCGACCTAGCCTCTCTATCTTCATTCAAAAAGGTAAAAATCTCATATACATACATACACAATCTCTGTATCTATTCTCAATTACATCTCAGATCTGTAAAAAGCATCACACGTTTTTTAATATATTCGAATATTATTCTTATAATTTCGAAATTCACTCGTTTTTTCAAGTAATTATCTGATTATTATGTTCAATTTGTAGTTTTATTCCAATTATTTGCTAGATCTAGCTCTAATTTGTATCGATCTGTTGTTAGTGACGGTGCTTTTTGTTTTTGATTTGAATTTACTTTGTTAGGATTTAATTTTGATGTTAGAGATGTGTATATGTGATTCATGAATATGTGTGTGTATATATGTTGTATGGAACTTTACATGACATTTCAGTTACATGAATTGCGTAATTTATGTTGTTGAAATTTTTCGGTGAAGTGTGAAAAAGTTATAATTCTTACATTTTAGTTTCTGGTTGAAATATTTAGGATTGCTAGGATTTTTAATTGTGACTTGAAAATTTGAAGTTTGCGGACTTTACAAAGTAGATGTAGTAGATTGTTGTACTCTTATATTGTTTTTTATAGCCTCGTAGGTACAAGTATGTATCAATTAATAGATTATAATCTAGAATTTTTAAAGCTAAGTTTTGCGGTAGATTGGCAAGTTTTGCGGAATTGACGTTTTGCGGAATTGACGTTTTGCGGAATTGACGAAGAAAATCTAGAACTTCGATTCTTCTTGGTGGATTGTTATGGTTTGCTTTACTTTGTTATACCTGTGTTCGAAGCATGTAATTAGTATGTTTAGTGTCTTTTTTAAGTCGTTAGTACCTTTGTAGGTTCAAAGCCTTTCTTAAAGTAGTTACTATGCTCGAGTTTATCTTAGCTTTGTAGCATGTTCTAAACATGCTTTTAAAATTCATTCAAATGTTATCGATGGAGTTGATATTTCATCAACATGTTATAATCTAATAATATTTTTAAGGGAACACACAATTTTGGGCAAGGGTTTTAATGGTTATTTACCGAGTACATGAATTAGTTTATTCTTCAAGACACTTGAAGGACAATTGCATTTTGTTTAAACTTCTATTTTGAATTTCTTCTTTGTGAATATCATAGAAATTTTTCTTATTTGTTTTAGGTGAAATGAAGCCCATATTTTGTGGTAATTTTGAATATGATGCACGTCAATCTGATTTGGAGAGGCTTTTCAGAAAATATGGGAAGGTTGATCGCGTTGATATGAAATCTGGTAAATTTTCTAGTTCCAATCTTCTTAATAGTTTTTCCTTCTTTTGTTGATTATAGTTTTTATTTCCCTTTTGCTCAGGCAAAATTCTTTATTCACTTTTACTCTGTGCTATCTTTTATGTTTAATAACTAATGGTATGGTAAACACAATTGCAAGCTGGCAAAACCTCCCGCAAGAAAAAGAAACTATACTTGCATCTTGTGCTTGCGAACCCATACTCACAAGTAATCTACCCTCACTCACTACCTTGGCATAAGCTTGAGTTGGAAATTATAATTTGAGTGGTTGAGTTACCATGTATATGCAAGCATAGGGTTCTATATGCCCATAGCAGCGGTCCTGAATCTGGTTGGAGTTTCTAGTTTCAAAGGTAAGGAATATCTTTTATAGACATTGAATAATATAATCTCATTTGGGAAGAGTAGATTGTGAAATATAGTGGCACTTATCATCAATATGGCTGGTGCTAACTTGGCCTGTGCTGAGCTGTACTAGTATAGATGAGACATTTAAACACTTAAATCTAACTTGTTTAACGGACTAAAGTTTATTGCCTAGAGTGCAAATAATAAACCAGATAACTGCTAAATGAACATGGCTTAACATAACCAATCAAAGCTACCACTCGTCAGCAGCAAGGCCATTCAACATTCAGCTCGCAAGGTATCTTCTTAATGTTTTAAGCTTCCAGCCATGCATATGGCCGCTATACAATCCAAGATCATTCATTCAACAATGCAGCGGAATTAGCTGGCCTTCCTCGTTGAGTTACAGTGGGGTTTTGAGATATGTTTAAGAGAAAAAGTATGTTTTTTAAAGTGTAAAACCCCCGTACTCAACTAGTTCTTTGGCACAGGATGACATTCAAAATTTCTGACAATTCCTGGCTGATGTTAACACAATGCTACATTTCATTGCCATGAAGTGCCTCCGCTTCTTGTATTCAAGAAGAGCCACATCGGTTCATTATGGCATGACCATCACACAATATCCTCAGACACTTGCCATCCTTTCTTTCCGTGTCTTTTGCCCAACCTTCATTCAGACATACAACCTCGAAGCAGAGGCAACAGAAATTATGGAGAGGTCCACAATGTTTTCATTATCCTACCATGAGACTTCTTCGTTTGGGTTCTTGTCCCTTGAACGCCACTTAGTTCATCTCTCAAGGTCTGTTGCTGATTTTTATGGTCTCTAATCATAAAAGTGGTATATTTATGGCAGGTCATTTTTTTCAACACCTTTTGTATTTCAAGTGAAAAATGCTTTCCCCAGTGAAAAAATCATTTCATCAAGGGGTTCTTAACTTTCTTTTCATTTGCTCACGGAACTTAATAAATAAATTGTAGCTGATTTTGTTCTGATGCTCCATATTATTTTTAGGGTTTGCATTTGTTTACATGGAGGACGAGGGTGATGCAGAGTATGCAATCAGAAAACTTGACAATCTGGAGTTTGGTAGAAAAGGTCGTCGGCTTCGTGTAGAGTGGACAAAGGTAATGACTCTGTTTATAATCTTTTTGCATTGTCTGTTTAGTTTTATATATCACCTTATATAAGTGGTTACTGTGCTATAGCAAGAACGTAGTACGCGAAAGCCTGATAACTCTAGGAGATCCTCAGCTAACATGAGGCCCTCAAAGACTTTGTTTGTTATAAACTTCGATCCATATCATACGAGGACACGGGATTTGGAGAGGCATTTTGATCCGTATGGGAAGATATTGAACATAAGGATCAGAAAGAATTTTGCATTCATCCAGTTTGAAACACAGGAAGATGCCATCAAAGCTTTAGAAGCAACAAATATGAGGTGATTTTACTTCAGGGTTGTTGATTTTAACTTCTTTAGTCATAATCATTTATTACTGACTGAGATATTTTTATCTATCGATAGTTAATCACTATCTTCTTATATGCAGCAAGCTGATGGATCGAGTTATTTCGGTGGAATATGCGATAAAAGATGATGACGATAGAGTTCGTGATAGGTCTCCTCGGAGGAGAAATGATGATAGGGGACGGTCTCCGAGCCCCTATAGGAGAGAGAGGGGGAGTCCTGATTATAGCCATGGTCCTGGTCGTGGTCGTAGCCCTAGTCCCTATCGTAGAGAACGTGCAAGTCCTGATTACGGTCGTGGCGGTAGCGGTACACCTAATGGTAGGGTGAGAAAGTCTCATGGTCGTGGAGGTAGTGTGAGTCCTAATGGAAGGGAGAGGAAGTCTGACTATGGCCGTGGCGGTAGCAGAAGTCCTATTGGAAGGGAAAGAAGATCTGATTTTGGACGTGGAAGTAGAAGTCCTGTTGGAGGAGACAGAAAACCTGACAATGGCCGTGGTGGTAGCAGGAGTCCTAATGGAAGGGAAAGGAGATCTGATTTTGGCCGTGGCAGTAGGAGTCCTGTTGGAGGAGACAGAAAACCTGACTATGGCCGTGGCAGCCCTGACAGAAGGGGAAGGAAATCTGATTACGGTGTGGTTCAGAGTCCAAGTCCTCCAAATGGGAGGGAGAGAATCTCCAACTATGGCCATGGGCGCATCAGTAGTCCTCAAAGGGAGTTGGTTAGCCCTGACCCTGTTCGTCGGTCCAGCCCAAGAGAGAGGCTTAGTCCTGAGTATGATCATGGGCACAGTCCAAGTCCTCGAACAGAGAAGGTTAGTCCTGATGGTTACAATCATGAAGCTAGCCCAGATGCCAAGCCTGAAATTGGGGACAGTCCAGGATACAGCGGAGGAGATAGCCCCTTGCATGACCGTTATAGTAGGTAAGCATGGTGGTCTGTTTAAATTCTATCTTTATGCATATATATAGTCTAGTTTCCTCTTAATAATGTAAGTGGAGCTTTTTTCATTCTGCAAGTACACTGATTTTCTTTTCCCTGTTGTCTTATTAATGCAGCCGGTCACCACCACCTGCACGGGAGAGATCACGGTCTTGATGCGAGCAGAACCTAAACTGTTGTCTTGGTAGGATAACCGCAAATTATGTTGCAACTTAAGGAACTCTTATTAAAAATGTAGTGCAGGAAATATATGCATCTAAGAACTGATGGGTTCCATTAGTCTTTCATGAATTATGCAAGTCATCTAGCTTGTTGCCAATGTAATAGATTTTAAAATTTGGTGGACGGGTCATCCGTGGTGTAGAACAGGAACTGTTGTTTGCTTCATAGTTGTTTTATTGTTGTAGTCTCTCTGTTATTGAAAATTGTGTAAGCATGTTATAGTAATTTTTCTTAAGAGCTATGGCTGATCTACTACAATACTGGGGTCTCTAGTTTACAAGAACTGTCTATTAAGTATTGACCAACTAAAATTTTCAAAAAATACAAATCAAGTATCTTAAAAGTTTTGATTAGAGGAAAAAATTATAGAGTAATGTTTTTAGTTATATTTTTAGCCAATTAGCAGATCAGTAATACGAATCGTATTATACGATGGACTGTATAGTACAAGTCTGTATTTTGGATTTATATATGTTCAACTTCTTACACCCAACTTTGAAATTCTGAAAAAATATAAGTAAACATACTGGAATATATGGATATGATTTTACTCTATCTTCGTGTAGTTGTTAAGTGACACTGACATTTTAGTATGATTTAAAAAGTATATTTCTTATAGTTATAAATATCATAAATAATAATGTCTATATTTCTATTATTTGCTAGGTAGTTGAGATTTTTAAAGCCGGAATGGGTTCACATTGAATTTTCGTCGGAACTCAGAAATTGTATTGTACAGATATGAACACAGCAATAACTGGGCAGTGGGTGAGTATTATTTATGGGCATGTTTGGCTGCCGGCTTATTTACTAAGCTTATAGCTTATAAACCCATTTCAGTTTATGGGGGGTGTTTGCCAAAATAAGTGAAACCAACTTATGGTTACTTAAAATGGATAAGTTGAATGTTAAGAATCCTTAACATTCAACTTATAACTTATAACTTATTCTCGATACACGTAATATATAATATCCTTCAAATCTTCAAAACTATATATATTTTGATCCGTTCATTAAAAAATTGATATGTATATATCAAATTTCTCTACTCATCGAGATCTATCCATTGATATCCATTTATATATATTAAAAAATAAATATTTTAAAAATAATAAAAAAAAGTTAACTTATAAGTTCTTATTTACCCAAACACTCTACTGCTTATAAGTTCTGATTACCAAACACTCTAGGGATTTATAAGCTCAGCTCTACTTATCACTTATAAAGCACTTCCTCATTTTAAGCTATAAGTCAACTTATTCTTGATACCCCAAACGCCCACTATGTTTGTCAAGGGAGGTAGAGTCAATGGGCCTGTTTGGCTGCAACTTAAAGTTGCAGCTTATGGCTTATAAACCCAAAAATGCTTATTGGGGGTGTTTGCCAAAATAAGTGAAATCAACTTATGGCTACTTAAAATGGATAAGTTGAATGTTAAGAATCCTTAACATTCAACTTATAACTTATAACTTATTCTCGATACACGCAATATATAATATCCTTCAAATCTTCAAAATCATATATCTTTTGATCCGTTCATTAAAAAATTGATATGTATATATCAAATTTCTCTACTCATCGAGATCTATCCATTGATATCCATTTATATATATTAAAAAATAAATATTTTAAAAATAATAAAAAAAAGTTAACTTATAAGTTCTGATTTACCCAAACACTCTACTGCTTATAAGTTCTGATTTACCAAACACTCTAGAACTTATAAGCTCAGCTCTACTTATCACTTATAAAGCACTTACTCATTTTAAGCTATAAGAGCATCTCCAATGGTGGAGAACCCTTAGCTAAAATCATAGGTGGATTGCCATAAATAAAAAATTTAGATAATGTGTAAAAAAAAATCCGCTCCAATGGGATAAAACTGTTAGCTAAAATTTTAGCCAACCTCTCCATGTTGGCTATTTTTGTCAAACCCCTATGGACCTGTAGTAAAACTCCACATCAATTATTACCATATTCAAATCATATATTCTATTTTTAACAACTTGAAATAATAATAACATTCTATTTTTAAAATATAGTCAACTAGTATAGCCAACTCCATTGAAACACAATATCTTATAGGTTCAACAAATTTTACATAATCAGCATTTTATATTATTTTAGCTAACGATTTTAGCCAACACCGTTGGAGATGCTCTAAGTCAACTTTTACTTGATACCCCAAACACCCACAATATCGAACTTAAAAATCAAAAAAGTATTTGATGCATTAAAATTATATATAAATTTTAAAAATTATTAATAATTTTTGATTTTGAATATAATGTAAAACAATTGGATAGGATAAGTATTAGTTAAAAATTTTATATAAGTCGGAATTGCTGATAATATATATAAACATTGTTTTTCTGTATATTTTTTTTTTCTTGACAAGGTTTTTCTGTATATTTTATTTCAAGCAAAACTGCAATAGTCAGACACTTTCCTGTTAGGGGAGCAAGAATTGAAGAACATGTGAGATTTCTGCTCTTGTACAGTACAGAATTTATCTAATACAAGAAGCTTTAATAATGCTTTCTAACTTGGCTGTAACTTGTAACTTCCTCGTCCATGTAAATTAAGAAGTACTGCATTCACTACAGATTGAAATTACATAAATATAGATTAGATTCGACTTAAATGCACTTTGTGTACAGGATGTTTACAAATTCTGCACTTTGTGTACCTAATGTATCAATTACACACATTGTGTACCTGAAGTTTAGTTGTTTGTACAATTTGTGTACAAGAGTTAAAAGGGGTTAACCCCGTTAGTTTGTTCTCACCTGCTCTGTTCATTCCCTCCCTTTTCAACATCCCTCCATTTCTTTCCCTCCCTTTTCAACCTAATACTAAAACAAACCATCAATCCTGCTTTCCCCTTTCGAAAATCAAAATGCTCTGTTCTTGTGGAATGGTTGCTGTTGAACGGACATCGTGGACTGAGAACAATGCTGGGCGTAGGTTCCTCGGGTGTGTATATGGAAGGTGTGGCTGTAATTTCTTTCGTTGGATTGATCCACCAAGCTGTCCTCGGTGTTGTAACATAATCCCGGGATTATTGCGCAGGGTTAGAGAAACTGAAGACAAGTTGAAGATGATGGAGGCCGAGAAGAAGTCATTGAAGAAGTGGTTTAGCATGATACTAGTTGTCATTGTAAGCCTATGGATGTTGTTTGGTTAGAGATGTATTAACTGTTTCGTTGTTTGGTTGTAGTTGTCATTTGTCTAATTCTAGACTAATTCTATGTTTTTATGACTTATGATTTTGTTGTGTGATTTTGTTTAACCAAATATGAAAAAAAAAGAAATGAAAACAAGAAGAAGGTGATAGATAGATAAAAACATAAGAACAAGGATAATTACTAGATGATAAACATCTAGTTACATTCAAATTTCAATTTTTAAAACATAAAAACATAAGTCCAGTTCACGGCTGCCACTTGGCAGATGGTTTGCTTGAGTCTTTAGATGAGGTGGCTGATGGCTTCTGGTGGCTCATCCATCTCACGGATCCCTCCCTCATGACCAAGGTAGTAGGCTGCCACTGCATTGGCCCCTCCATTAGCATCTGCATGTGTATGTTGAATGTCCACATAAGTCCAGTTCTCCCCAACCAACATTCGGATCATGTCAACAAGCATGGCCATTGGATATGAATGATCATCATTGCGTATAATCGTGATTGCCTCCCTACACTCAGAGAACAGAACCAGATTGGTCTTGTTCCTCTCCCAAGCCATCTTTAGGCCATAGTAAATGGCCCAAAGCTCTGCCGTGACGGGGTCAACCAAGCCAATGCAGCCTCCAAACCCTCTCACCCACCTACCATTCTTCTTCATGATTCCTCCTACACATTCACCCTACATAGTATATAACTCCAATAAACTTAATTCATCAACATCACATTTGTCAAAATATCTTAGAATTTGCGGTAAATTGACCACCAAAATGCAACTTTATTGTAAACAAACCATTATTACCAGGAATTAAAATACATGAACAACAAAAGCACGTAAAACACATGATCATCAGTTAAACATCAAATTTCTATAAAGAACCACCAACAAAACACATCTTAATACTGAAAAATTATGAGCAGTACATCGATTAAAATCAGGGGAACATGCAAAATCATTAAGTACTAGTAAATCCAACTCATAAGCAAAGATTATTGGACAAAGAAAGTGCATGACCAGGCTTCTTTCATATTACCTCCGTAATCAGGAACTTCAGTACCAAAACAACCACCGCCATGATCGACATCACGTATCAACCATGTCATCACTTGAGATTATCGAATTACACGATCTAATCACGAAAATTCAAATTAATTTACAGTAATTAAGTGAGAGAGAGAGAGTGCAGACATTACAATAATGGAGGTGGAGTAATATCTAGGTATTATGTCCTAAAAAGTTTGCTTAAAGTACCTGAATACCCCTCTGTCAGCTTTCCATCTAACGGGGTTAACCCCTTATAACGTTAGTACACAAATTGTACAAACAACTAAACTTCAGGTACACAATGTGTGCAATTGATACATTAGGTACACAAAGTGCAGAATTTGTAAACATCCGGTACACAAAGTGCATTTAAGTCATTAGATTCAAGTGTTCTATATAAGTGCTTGCCATTTGCTAGATTTATAAACCAGAAAAACAAACACAAATTCCATAATGGCTAATGATATTGTTATCCAGCTTGTGCTTCTCCCCCTGTCCTTATTCATCTTTCTCTACATTTGTATGATGTGGAGACGGAACACCTCTTTGTTAACTAATTGGCCCCTGGTAGGCATGACGCCTAGTGCGCTTAAGAATGCTCATCGAATACATGAGTTTGCTACATGCCTTCTCCAAAAAAGCAACCAAACTTTCCAGTTCATTGGGCCTAGTCTTGCTAACTTAGATTTGCTTTTAACTTGTGATCCTGATAACATCAACTACATCCTGAGCAAGAATTTCAAAAACTATCCTAAAGGCCCTGAGTTTGGCAAGATTTTTGATATACTTGGAGATGGGATCTTTATTGCCGAAGGTCATCTTTGGGAAGTTCATCGCAGTACCACCATGTCAATCTTCAATCATGCACAGTTTTATCAGACGGTACAAAAGATTGCGAGGGAAAAACTGGAGAAAGGGCTAGTTCCAATGTTTGATCATGCGTCTACACATGGGATTGAGGTGGACCTGCTTGACATATTTCAGAGACTTAATTTTGATAATATATGTTCCTTGCTTTTAGATCATGACCCTCAAAGCCTCTGTCTTGATTTACCTTATGATCCTTTCCATCAGGGTCTCATGGATGGTCAAGAGGCGTTGTTGTATAGACATGTACTTCCTGAAAGTGTTTGGAAGCTGCAAAGTTGGATTGGCTTTGGCAAAGAAAAAAAGCTAAGCAAAGCCTGGGAGTCTATTGATGATTTCATTTATAAATGTATATCTATGAAGCGCCAACAATTGGTATTGAAAAAATCTAAGCACATGTCTGCAGCAGACGAGGATGATACACTAGACATTGCAGCAGCTTTCATGGAATTTGCGGACAAGGAAAACCCACGAAATCCTGATAAATTTTTGAGGGACACAGTGCTTAGTTTAATTATTGGTGGGAGAGACACAACGAGTGTTGCTCTTTCTTGGTTTTTTTGGCTTCTTTCGAAGAATCCTTTAGTGGAATCCAAGATTTTAGAAGAGATTAACACAAATTTGCAATCAAAAGAAGTTAAAAGTTGGATGCCGTTTAACAAAAGGGAGGAGTTGCAGAAACTGGTTTATCTGCATGGAGCTTTGTGCGAGTCTTTAAGACTCTACCCTCCAGTTCCTTTTAATCACAAGTCTCCAACAGAACCAGACATTCTTCCAAGTGGCCATAGGGTGGAGAAAGACTCTAAAATCGTGTTGTCTTTTTATGCCATGGGAAGAATGGAGAGCGTATGGGGAAAAGATTGCTTGGAGTTTAAGCCCGAGAGATGGATAACTGAACGAGGAGGTATTAAACACGAACCTTCATACAAGTTTGTTGCTTTTAATGCCGGGCCAAGACTTTGTGTAGGCAAGGATACGGCGTTCATTCAGATGAAGATTCTTGCAACAGCCATCATACATGCTTACTGCATTCAGGTGGTCGAAAGTCATCCTGTTGTCCCAAGTGATTCTGTTGTTCTCGACATGAAATATGGTTTGAAGATCAGGGTTGCTAAAAGATATGCATGCTTGCCTGCTACTGTAGAATGAACCATTCGTGTTCGAAGTCACAAAACGCAAGCTTGTCATATCTTCTGAATAAAGTGTTACCTAGGTAGCCGTCGGCAAACGGCTGTAGGGTCTCACGTTTGTAATCGAGTTCAGTTGCTTTTAATTCCAATGTATTTTCCTTATCTTAGTTGCATCCCAAGATGATTATTGTAATTTGCTAGTTTCTGGCTCATTATCAATGTAATTCTTGTACAACCAGTCTAATGTTTCTACAAATTTTAAACAACAATTCAAGCCTAACACAAAGTTCTAGCTCTTGACAGATCCTCCTTTACTGATTTCGATCAAACTAAATTGTCTCGTTCAGGACCAAACTAGCTAATACGGAGGAAGAGTAGCAGTATTTTGTCACTGGAATTTCAGTTAATGAACTTCTTACACCCAACTTTAAAATTCTGAACAAATATAAATAAACATACTGGAATATATGGATATGATTATGTTACTCTATCTTCGTGTAGTTGTTAAGTGACACTGACATTCTAGTATGATTTAAAAAGCATATTTCTTATAGTTATAAACTAGCTCATAACCAGTGCCAAGCACGGATCAAGAATAAAAATTAAATTATTAAAAAAGTAATTTAAAATATTGAGAATAAAAATAATTTATAAGTTTTACTTAAATATGTACTTGTAGAGAATTTTACATGAAATTAATATGAAAGTCTATAATAAATAAATATTATTTAATTATGTTGATAGAAATAATCAAATATTTGGTAAAATCAAAGAATTGAAATTGAATAAATAACTAACTTATATAATTATGCAATTGCAGCGAATCGAACATGAGTTTGGAATGAAACAAATTAATTTAGATATATCGTACTAATCAAAATTTGGCTTTGTACTATTGTTTTGCAACGAAAAAGAGTTTTCCTTATCAATAAAGTCCCCGATCCCCCGAATAATTTTATTATACTTCTTTCCATTCCCGCCATCAATCCCCGAGTTGTTTTTATACTTCTCTCTGTTCTTGTCCTCAACGCGAATAATTTCTTAAATTCTCGTCCCGAATGGGGTGGAGAACATAGCAAGATCGACGTGACGGATAAAATACCCATATGTAGTTGTTAGAAGTATGAGAGATACCCAAATTTGGCTTTGTACTATTGTGTTCCAACGAAAAAGAGTTTTTCTTATCAATCAAGTCCCTAATCCCGAATTATTTTTATGTACTTTTCTCTGTTCCCGCCACCAATCCCCGAGTTGTTTTATACTTCTCTTCTCTCTGTTCCTGTGTCCTGAACACGAATAAATGTCTCAAATTCCCGTCCCGAATGGGGCGTGAGAACAGAGTAAGATCGACGAGACGAATAGAATACCCATCTGTAACCGTTAGAAGTAGGAGAGATAAGAATTGTACTAATCGAAAGTAACTTATAAAATAATAGGTAATATAAAAAATCTTTTGATCTCAATCAAATTATATGTGTACGGCGGTATACATAACATATCAACATATGAGAACATTAAGTTGGATATCTGATTTTGATTTTATAATAAATCTTATTAATTTAGAATTATGTTAATTATATTAAGATTATTAAGATAATAAATATATGTATACTGTGGTATACATGGCATACCATACCAATAACAGATGTTCTGTTTTTAATCTTATTTATATTAATTTAGAATTATGTTAATTATATTAATATAATAATTATATGTTTACCGCTGTATATGACATACTACATTATTAAGAGTGATTTTTTTATTTTAATAAAGTAATAAAAATTAACTTTTAATTAAATAATAAATCATATTATATTAATTTAGAATTATGTTAATTATATTAAGATAATAAATATATGTATACTGTGGTATACATAGCATACCATATCAATAACAGATGTTCTGTTTTTTAATAAATAGTAAGTATAAGTTTTTAATTTAACTAGTTTAAAACCCGTGCGATGCACGGATTGTTAATTGTTATTTTATTATTTTTTTTATAATATTTTATTAATTTTAATTGTGTAACAAATAAGTAGACATGTTAAAATAGCTAAACACTTTTAATTAATTAAAAAAATTCAAATAAATTTTAAAATAAATAAGTATGGATTTGCCCGTTATATTTTTGGAAATGAGAAGGTTTTAGTAAGAATAAATAAAAAATGCAACATATATTTAGTTTAGAAAGGTAAATTCCCGTGATATTTTTGGAAAATAAGGTTTTAAAATTTAATAGTTAAAAGTATTTAAATACGTTTTAAAATAAATAAGTAAAGGTTTTCTTGTGATATTTTTGAAAAAAGAATGGATTTTAGTAAGAAAAATAGAAAAATACAATTGTAAAAGGCAATTTCCCGTGATATATTTAGAAAAGGAGGGACTTTATTAGAAAAAATATATAATGTGTTTTAGCTGAAAAAGGTAATTGGTTATAAATATGTATTTGATTATTTATATTTTAATATTTTTAGTAATTGCATTTGTTAAGAAAAATAAGTATACATGTTAAAATAAGTAAATTTTTAAAAAATAATTATAATATTAAAATAGGCTTAAAAATAAATAACTAAATGTTTGTCCGTGATATTTTTGAAAAATGAGGGATTTTAGTAAGGAAAAATAGAAAAACTAACATGTTTTAGTTAAAAAAGGTAATTGTCCGTGATATATTTGAAAAAGTAGGGGAATTTTTTAGAAAAAATAATGTATTTTAGATGAAAAAGGTAAATGGTTATAAATATGTAATATTATTATTTAATAATATATTTATATAAATAAGAAAGGTTAATTAAGTAAAAACACGAAGTACATTTAATTAAAGACAATTAAGTAAAAATCACAACGTACCATACTGACCAACCAAACTTTTAATGTTTTGTATATTATATAATAGTATTGATAAGTATGAGTTTGCCCGTTATTTGTTTGAAAAATGAGGGTTTTAGTAAGAAAAAATAAAAAAAATGTAACTTATATTTAGTTTAAAAAAGTAAATACCCGTGATATTTTTGGAAAATGAGGTTTTAAAATTTAATAATTAAAAGTATTTAAATACGTTTTAAAATAAATAAGTAAAGGGTTTCCTCTGATATTTTTGGAAAAAGAATGGATTTTAGTGAGAAAAATAGAAAAATTAAATTGTAAAAGGCAATTTGCCGTGATATATTTAGAAAAGGATGAACTTTGTTAGAAAAAATATATAATGTGTTTTAGCTGAAAAGATAATTGGTTATAAATAGGTATTTGAATATTTATATTTTAATATTTTTAGTAATTGCATTTGTTAAAAAAAATAAGTAGACATGTTAAAATAGGTAAACTTTTAAAAAAATAATTATAATATTAAAATAGGTTTAAAAATAAATAACTAAAGGTTTGTCCGTGATATTTTTGGAAAATGAGGGGTTTTAGTAAAGAAAAATACAAAAACAAACATGTTTTAGTTAAAAAAAGTAATTGTCCGTGATATATTTGAAAAAGTAGGGGAATTTGTTAGAAAAAATAAAAAAATAATGTATTTTAGGTGAAAAAGGTAATTGGTTATAAATATGTAATATTATTATTTAATAATATATTTCTATAAATAAGTAAGGTTAATTAACTAAAAACACGAATTTAAGAAAATGTAATTAAGTAAAATCACAACGTACCATACCGACCGACCAAACTTTTAATGTTTCGTCTATTATATAATACTAGCTTAAAACCCGTGCGATGCACGGATTGTTAATTGTTATTTTATTATTATTTTGTTTAATATTTTATTAATTGTAATTGTGCAAAAAATAAGTAGGCATGTTAAAATAGCTAAACACTTTTAATTAATTAAAAACATTAAAACAAATTTTAAAATAAATAAGTATGGGTTTGCCCGTTATATTTTTGGAAAATGAGGGGTTTTAGTAAGAAAAAATAAAAAATGTAACATATATTTAGTTTAAAAAGGTAAATGCCCGTGATATTTTTGGAAAATGAGATTTTAAAATTTAATAATTAAAAGTATTTAAATACGTTTTAAAATAAATAAGTAAAGGGTTTCCAGTGATATTTTTGGAAAAAGAACGGATTTTAGTGAGAACAATAGAAAAATTAAATTGTAAAAGGCAATTTCCCGTGATATATTTAGAAAAGGAGGGGCTTTGTTAGAAAAAATATATAATGTGTTTTAGCTGAAAAGTTAATTTGTTATAAATAGATATTTGATTATTTATATTTTAATATTTTTTGTAATTGCATTTGTTAAGAAAAATAAGTAGACATGTTAAAATATGTAAACTTTTAAAAAATAATTATAATATTAAAATAGGTTTTAAAATAAATAACTAAAGGTTTGTCCGTGATATTTTTGGAAAAGGAGGGGGTTTAGTAAGGAAAAATAGAAAAATTAACCTGTTTTAGTTGAAAAAGGTAATTGTCTGTGATATATTTGAAAAATTAGGATAATTTGTTAGAAAAAATAGAAAAAAATAATGTATTTTAGGTGAAAAAGGTAATTGGTTATAAATAGGTAATATTATTATTTAGTAATATATTAATATAAATAAGTAAGGTTAATTAAGTAAAAATACGAAGTACAGTTAATTAAGGGCAATTAAGTAAAATCACAACGTACCATACCGACCAACAAAAAATGTGGGCAATTAAGTAAAATCACAACGTACCATACCGACCAACCAAACTTTTAATGTTTCGTCTATTATATAATAGTATTGATATGTATAGTGTGGTATACATGGCATACCATACCAATAACAGATGTTCTGTTTTTAATCTTATTTATATTAATTTAGAATTATGTTAATTATATTAATATAATAATTATATGTTTACCGCTGTATATGACATACTACATTATTAAGAGTGAGTTTTTTATTTTAATAAAGTAATAAAAATTAACTTTTAATTAAATAATAAATCATATTATATTAATTTAGAATTATGTTAATTATATTAAGATAATAAATATATGTATAATGTGGTATACATGGCATACCATACCAATAACAGATGTTCTGTTTTTTAATAAAGAGTAAGTATAAGTTTTTAATTTAATATGTGTACTGTGGTATACATGGCATACCATACCAATAACAAAAGATGTTCTGTTTTTAATAAAGAGTAAATATAATTTTTTAATTTAATAATAAATCTTATTATATTTATTTATAAATATTAAGATAATTAAGATAAAAATAATATGTATACCGCGGTATACATGGCATACCATTTAGAGAGGCTTTCTGCTTTTAATAAAGAGTATAGATATTATATTAATTTAGAATTATGTTAATTATATTAAGATAATAAATATATGTATAATGTGGTATACATGGCATACCATACCAATAACAGATGTTCTGTTTTTTAATAAAGAGTAAGTATAAGTTTTTAATTTAATATGTGTACTGTGGTATACATGGCATACCATACCAATAACAACAGATGTTCTGTTTTTAATGTTTTTAATAAAGAGTAAGTATAATTTTTTAATTTAATAATAAATCTTATTATATTTATTTATAATACCCCGATATACATGGCATGAGGCTTTCTGCTTTTAATAAAGAGTATAGATATCATAAATAATACACCCTCCGTCAGCCTCAATTCTTTACATTTAGTTATTACGGATTTATAAGCCATAAATCAACTTATTTTTCCTTTGCCAAACATGCCCATAATGTCTATATTTCCATTATTTGCTAGGTAGTTGAGATTTTTAAAGCTGGAATGGGTTCACGTTGAATTTTCGTGTTGATAGAATTGGTCAGAACTCAGAAATTGGTCAGATCTCAGAACACAGCAATAACTGGGCAGTGGGTGAGTATTATTTATGTTTGTCAAGCAAAACTGCAATAGTCAGACACTTTCCCGTTAGGGGAGGAAGAATTGAAGAACATGTGAGATTTCTGCTCTTGTACAGTACAGAATTTATCTAATACAAGAAGCTTTAATAATGCTTTCTAACTTGGCTGTAACTTGTAACTTCCTCGTCCATGTAAATTAAGAAGTACTGCATTCACTACAGATCGAAATTACATAAATATAGATTAGATTCAAGTGTTCTATATAAGTGCTTGCCATTTGCTAGATTTTCAAACCAGAAAAACAAAACACAAATTCCATTATGGCTAATGATATTGTTATCCAGCTTGTGCTTCTCCCCCTGTCCTTATTCATCTTTCTCTACATTTGTAT
This sequence comes from Heracleum sosnowskyi, assembly GCA_030848705.1. Taxonomy (NCBI): domain Eukaryota; kingdom Viridiplantae; phylum Streptophyta; class Magnoliopsida; order Apiales; family Apiaceae; genus Heracleum; species Heracleum sosnowskyi. The sequence continues at coordinate 22,575,111 of CM061237.1, forward strand.
GATGTGGAGACGGAACACCTCTCTGTTAACTAATTGGCCCCTGGTAGGCATGATGCCTAGTGCGCTTAAGAATGTACATCGAATACATGAGTTTACTACATGCCTTCTCCGAAATAGCAACCAGACTTTCCAGTTCATTGGGCCTAGTCTTGCTAACTTAGATTTGCTTTTAACTTGTGATCCTGATAACATCAACTACATCCTGAGCAAGAATTTCAAAAATTATCCTAAAGGCCCTGAGTTTGGAAAGATTTTTGATATACTTGGAGACGGGATGTTTAGTTCCGATGGTCATCTTTGGGAAGTTCATCACAAAATTACCATGGCACTCTTCAATCATGCACAGTTTGATCAGATGCTACAAAAGAATGTGAGAGATAAAATGGAGAAAGGGCTGATTTCACTGCTTGATCATGCGTCTAAACAGGGGATTGAGGTGGATCTGCATGACGTATTCCAGAGGCTTACCTTTGATATTATCTGTTCATTGCTTTTAGACCATGACCCTCAAAGCCTCTCACTTGGTTTACCTTATGTTCCTTTCCATACGGGTATAATCGCTGTTCAAGAGGCGGTTTTTTATAGACATGTAATTCCTGAAAGCATTTGGAAGCTACAAAGCTGGATTGGATTTGGAAAAGAAAAGATTCTAAGCAAAGCTTGGGAAGATATTGATGAATTCATATATAAATGCATCTCCATGAAGCGCCAACAAGTGGTATTGAAAAATTCCGAGCACATACCTGCGGCAGATGAGGATGATAAACTGGATTTCTTAACAGCATACATGGAATTAGCGTACAAGGAAAAGCCAGGAAATCCTGATAAGTTTCTGAGGGATACATTGTTTAGTTTAATACTTGGTGGGAGAGATACAACAAGTATAGCTCTTTCTTGGTTTTTCTGGCTTCTTTGGAATAACCCTTTAGTGGAGGCCAAGATCTTAGAAGAGATCAAAGGAAATTTGCATTCAAAAGAAGTTAAAAGTTGGATGCTCTTTAACAAAAGGGAAGAGCTGCAGAAACTGGTTTATCTGCATGGAGCTTTTTGTGAGGCTTTAAGACTCTTCCCTCCGCTTCCTCTGAATCACAAGTCTCCAACACAAGCAGACATTCTTCCAAGTGGCCATCGGGTGGAGAAAGACTCTAAAATTATATTATCTCACTATGCCATGGGAAGAATGGAGAGCATATGGGGAAAAGATTGCTTGGAGTTCAAGCCCGAGAGATGGATAACTGAACGAGGAGGCATTAAGCATGTACCTTCACACAAGTTTATCGCTTTCAATGCAGGGCCTAGACTTTGTTTAGGTAAGGATATGGCGTTCACTGAAATGAAGATCATTGCGATAGCTATTATACATGATTACAGCATTCAGGTGGTTGAAAATCATCCGGTTGTCCCAAGTGATTCTGTCGTTCTGGACATGAAATATGGTTTAAAAGTCAAGGTAACGAAACGAAGTGCCTAGCCTTGCATGCCTGTTGCTGTAGAATGAAGAGAGTGGTTCATATATTTCAAATAAAATGGTACGTAGCACTGTACCAGTAGCACACAGCTATAGTGCCTTGACACTTGGAATCCAGTTCAGTTGCTTTTATTGTAATTTAGTTACCTTTTTTCTTAATTGCATTTCAAGATGTTTATGTTTATGTTTATGTTTATAGTTCAATTATCTACATCTGCAAATTCCTGTACAAGTGGGAGCACTTGCAATATAGAAAGCTTGCGAACTTGCTCTTCGCACGAAGTTTGGTCATGCTATTCTTGAGTCAGGTTGTAAGGTTAACAATCTCATGATGTTCTTCTATGGTTACCCTGCCTTGGCAAGTTGTTAATATTATAAATAATTTAAGTAGAATAGATTCCATTAATTTATCTTTCTCGCTTGCTCCTCATTCATGTAATAAAGTTGCTCACAGCATTGCTAACGAGGCGATGTTCGATAGACTTTCTTGTAATTCGATCAATGATCTTCCATTCATCCTGCATGTTTTACATCTTTCTGGAGATTCTGTAAACAAGAAAAAGGAGACACATAACTTAGAAACTGATTTATCCAGAATCTTGTTGATTTCTTGTGTTTGTTGTTGATTAATTAGAGCAGATAGGGATGATCAGAAAGTCAATGTGGTTGGGCATTAACCATGAATACAGCAAAATTAATTGGGGCAGGAGTGAGCTAGGAGGCAGTCAGGTAGTCAAAATTAACTGTGGCTTCTGGACTAAATTTTCCTGGTAGAAATGACTTGAATGGTAGTCTTATTCAAAAAGTCCTCTGGGTTGATTTTGTTTTCAAGGCCTTTTCGGGTGATTTTGTTCTGAAGACCCTTTCGGGTAAGGATTCTCTTCAAGGAGCGTCACATGCTCAATAGTTTCATCTTCAACATCTGCCTCTAAATGATATGTCTCTTTGTGTGATACTCCCTCTAGGTTTTTCAAGTTTTGTGTTTATTTTCGGACATTAATACCATCATGTGCATCATTCGTATCATGCATTCATTTATATCATCATGTGCATCATACATTTACTGGTAAATATTGGAGATTCTTAGATTCTATGGTTGTCTCTGTGTGATATTTTTGAAGACCTTTATTTGCGGAGGGTATTGTCTGAATTATTTTTGAAGGCCCTTCTTCTTGAAGGTGTTGCTTGAAAATTATTTTTGAAGGTCCTTCTTCGAAAAAGGTGTCGCTTGGAAATAATTTTTTAAGATCCTTCTTTAAGTTGCTGCTTGAAAATTATTTTTTTAAGGCTCTTCTTTGATGAAGGTGTTGCTTGAAATTATTTTGAAGACCCTTTTTTACGGAAGGTATTGCTTGAGTTATTTTGAAGGCCCTTCTTTGTGAGGGTGTTGCTTGTAATATTTTTGAAGGCTCTTTTTTTATGAAGGTAGGGCTGTCAAAAAAATTTGAAAAATCCGATATCCGTTCGAAATATTTGTATTCGTATCCGAAATAAAGCGAATTTTATCCGTATTCGAAATAAAGTAGATATTATCCGTATCTGAATCTGATAGTTGCGGAAACGAATATGGATATAGGCGCATCCATATCCGAAAATATCCGAATTCGAAATTAAATAAATATGATAAATAAATAATATATATAATTATATTATAAATACATATTTTTTTTTTGAAGTGATATTATAATACATATATAATTACAGATAATTTAGAATTTATTTATTAGGTTTATAGAATACATATATATATATATATATATATATATATATATATATATATATATATATATATATTTAATCATTAAACAATATACTTACAGAAGTTTTAGGTAATTGTAAACATATTACATGCATATATATATATATATATAGACCATTGCTTCATTAAGAACCCTCTTATATAAAGAACAATAAAGAACATCATAGAATCTTACATAAATTGCATGTTGATTCTAATTTTCTCACCAAAAAATGTTTATTACGAATAAAAATAGAATCTAACAAAAAATTAGAATCAAATAAAACATGATTACATGTAATTTCATTGTGATAAATATATGTACAAGATTTTTTACTGGATTCTATACTGGATTATATGTAATGTTTAATTTTTAAATTTAGATGTGATTCTACGTTAAATTCGATATTTTAGGCTTAATTGTTGTTCAATTTTATGATTCTAATTTTAAAAAATCAATTTTATGAAAAATAACGTGTTTATGATGGTGTTCTTTATTGTTCTTTATATAAGGTGTTCTTCCTAGATTGCAACTATATATATATATATATATATATATATATATATATATGGGAATTGGTCCACAGCCACGGGTGGCTGTGAATTGACTACCAGCCACCAACCGCAATGCATCATTGCGGGGGTTCGGAACCCCCGCAATGATGCATTGCGGGGGTTCGGAACCCCCGCAATGATGCATTGCGGTGGCTCTTAACTTCTTTTTGGACAAAACTGCCCTCGACCCCGCAATGTTTCAATGCTCCCCCGCAATGATACATTGCGGGTGTATTTAACTTTCTTTTATTTCCAGGACTGCCCTTATTGGGCTGGGCTGGGCTTAACTTCTTGGGCTGGACTGGGCTTAATTTTGGGTTTATTTTATTGACTTTTATTTTGTGTTTATTATATGGACTTTTATTTTGTGTTAATATTATATTTACATTAATGTTATAAATAATAATTTTATTTATCAAAATATAAAATTTAAAGTGTTTTGGATAATCAATTTTATTTGAATTATATAAATTTCAATTTACATTATTTTATATGTAAAATAAAAAAAATTAATTTTAAAATTATAAAATATTACAAAAATATTAATGTACCACAAAATTTAAATTATTGAATTAATTTAATTTTTTAATTTCTACAAATGATAAACTACTAATTTAAAGTATAAACATTCAAAATATTGATTTGAAAATCAAATTAACATGTGTGTAATCATTTATTATGTTAAAAAAATAAAAATGAAAAAACTAGAACACAATTATTTGCAAACGAGTAATCATGTGTATGGTTTAACATGTGTTTCACCATAGAATATTTGAAAACATTAGTTATATTAAATTTATATTTAATATTGATTTTTATTAAATTTAAAAGCAATTTTGAAAAAAATATCAATAATATATATTTATATTAGAACGAGTAATCATATATTTTTTTCACGGTAGAATTAGAGATGCATGGTAAAATATTTTGAAACATTGTTTAGAATTAAATTTATTATTTTTAAAAATAAAATTAAAAATATCAATAACTCACAATTATTTTCGAACTAGTAATTATCTATAAGTTTTAACATGTGTTTCAACATAATTGGACCTAAAAAAATAATTAAATGTAATATATGTAATAAAAACCATCTCTAATAATGTATAAAACATATTTATGATTTTTATGCATTTATTTTAATTTTTGAGAATATATTAAGGGTTTAAAATAAAAAAACAAAAAAAAAATACCCCCAGCAATGAAACATTGCTGGGGTACTAAGCTGCAACCAACATTAAAAGCTAGACAGTTGGCGGGTGGCTGCATTAAATGCACCACGCCCCGCAATGAAACATTGCTGTGCTAAAAACCCCCGCAAGGAAACATTGCGGTGGACCGTTCCTTGCATTTAATGCACTCCCCCCGCAGTGTCTCATTGCGGTGGTACTCACACCCGCAATGTTTCATTGCTGGGCTGGGTACCTGGCCACCTTAAACCCCGCAGCCCCTTCCCCTTTCCCCTTTTTTTCAAACAAACCCTATTTTGTTTTGGAGCTCAATTTTCAATTTTTTTTGAAGATCTTTCAACTCAAGGTTAGTATTCTTATTAGTATGGCTTCATATTTATTTGGTGATTCTAGTTCATCTAGTGAGCATAAGGGTTACGATTATTATACACCTCCCGTTACCAAAAAACATGCTTTTCGTAAATTATTTGTTGATGATGAAATTATAGATGTTGATAGTTATGATACTAAGGGAAAAACAAATGAAACTATTGATGGAGATGATAATGTTGGTGGAAGTGATTGTGATTATAGTGAAGAAGATGAGGAAAATGATGAGGAAAATGATGAGGAAAATGATGAGGAAAATAATAGGGATAATACAAATGATTGTGATTTTACATTTTCGAATATCAATGATGTTGTGCCTTGTGTTGGTATGAGTTTTGATACGTTAGATGAGGCGGAAAAGTTTTATAGGGATTATGGTCGAAATGTCGGATTCGATGTAATTATTCGAAATACTCATAAACATTCACGTAGTCATGATCCATCATCTCGTATGTTTATTTGTAAGAAAGGTGGAAGACTAGCACCGATATCTCATTGTAAAGGAAAACGAATTAGAGATTCAATTCCAAGAACGGGTTGTTGTGCAAGAATGTGTGTTGCTCATCAAGTGAAAATTAACAAATGGAAAATAACTTCGATCAAGTTGGTGCACAATCATGCTATGGTGACACCGGATAAGACACAATTTTTTAGACGGCCACAAAATATAGATCCCATCACCCGAGCATTGATTGAGTTGTTTAACAAATCGGGGATCGAGACGGCAAAAATTATGAGATTACTTAGTGAGACAAGTGGGGGTGTTCAAAATTTAGGGTTTTCTAATCAAGACATACGCAATGTCATACGTGATATTCGGCGTCGAGTGTTTGATGATGGTGATGCGGAGTGTGGTTTGCTCTTGTTACGACAATTACAACAAGAGAGCATTAATGGTGAATTTTTCTACCGTGTGGATGTGGATGACGAGAATCGTGTTAGGGGTTTGGTGTGGGTTGATCCTCGGTCCATGAACGCTTACAAGAATTTTGGCGATGTGGTTACATTCGACTCAACTTATCGAACGAACCGCTATTGTATGCCTTTCATACCTATCACGGGGGTGAACCACCACTTCCAAAATATTTTGTTTGGATTTGCACTTGTGAGGGATGAGAAAGAGGAATCTTATAAATGGGTTTTAGAAACATGGTTGGAAGCCGTTGACAACAAAGCGCCAATCACAATTATCACCGATCAAGATGTTGCTTTGGGGAATGCTATTGCCAAGGTTATGCCACAAACAAAACATACATATTGTACATGGCATATAAGTAGTAAATTTCCGGAAAAATTATCTACTCTATACACCAATTATCCGGAATTCAAATCGGATTTTAATGCATGTGTGTACAAGTCTTTGACACCAACGGAATTCGAAGGTAGGTGGGAAGATTTAGTTGCGAAATACCAACTTCAAGATCATGTTTGGCTAAATCAAATGTTTAGTATTAAAGATCAATGGATTGGCGCTTATACAAAAGGATATTTTGCCGCCGGTATGACCACTACCTCAAGGAGCGAATCCATGAACTCTTTTTTTGATGAATATGTAAAAGCATCTACCGGATTGAAAGAATTCATTGAGAACTCACAAAAAGCTTTGGAGGCACAATATCTTAGAGAGGTTAAAGGTGATTACGAGATCGAAGAAACGGCAAGGAGGTTAGTATTGCGCTCATCCTTGGAAATTGAAGCATCCAAGATTTACACGAAAGAGATGTTTAAGCGCTTTCAAAAAGAATATGTAAAAAGTGCATCTTATACAATGAAAAGGGCTTCAAATAGTGAAAGTTGGTTTAAAATGTACTTGGTTGAGAAGTCTACATTGCCGGAGAATAGTAGAAGAAGTTATCGGATATTTGTTTCTAGTGAAGGAACAATTGAATGTATTTGCAAGAATTTCGAACATTCCGGAATGCTTTGTAAACACATCATTCACTATCTAGTCAAGAAAGATAGAACCAAGATACCAAGTATTTACATCATGCCTAGGTGGACAAGGGATGGCAACAAAATTGTGGGACCTTTACCGTACGTTCCTCCCGTTCTTGCTAATGTTGGTGAAACACAAACCGCAAGGTATAGTGCATTGTGTCAATCTTTTCAAAGTTTAGGTGCTATTGGTAGTTGTTCTGTCCCGCGCTACAAGTACATAATGAATGTGATTGAGAGAGAAAAGTGTAGCGTGAACAATATTTTTCCGATAGAAGAGAAAAACGAAAGAACGCAAGAGTCATTTCGTCAAGAAGACTACCAACATGATCCGATTTTCGATCCTCCAATATCACAAACTAAGGGAAGAAAGAAACAAGAAAGATATAAAAGTGGTATTGAAACGTCTACTTCAAGTAACAAGCAAAGAAAGTGCGGAAAATGCGGTTTGATAGGAGGAAATCATGATAGAAGAAATTGTACTTTTCTACCCGGTCAATTTAAGTAATATTGTACTTTAATATTTGAATTTTATTATCTTAATTCATGTTAGGGATTTTTAAAATTGTTTTTTTGTAATATTTGAACCTAATTTTACATTTTATGGGGTATAATTTTGTATTAAACTAATAAAATAAAAATAAATGATTACATATTAAATGATTACATATTCAGAAAATAAATAAAATATTAAGAAATTCAGGTTGAACAGTTACCCGCAATGAAACAATGCGGGTGTGAACAGTTACCCGCAATGAAACAATGCGGGTGTGAACAGTACCCGCAACCAAACATTGCGAGTGTGAACAGTGCCCCGCAATGATGCATTGCGGGGGATCTTTTCTCCAGAAGCTTTCCCCTGTTTTCCCCTGTTTTTCCCCTGTTTTTCCCCTGTGAATAGTGAATATTTAAGTATTTTCAATGTTTTTTTTTATTTTTCTTCAAAAAATGAGATAATTAATATTTTATTTATTTCCTGAATTTCTTTTTTTTAATAATTCAAAATAGTGAATATTTAAGTATTTTCAATGTTTTTTTTTCTTCAAAAAATGAGATAATTAATATTTTATTTATTTTCTGAATTTCTTTTTTTTAATAATTCAAAATAGTGAATATTTAAGTATTTTCAATGTTTTTTTCTGCAGAAAATCGGGCATGACCGGTTCATTTATAAAAGTACCAGACCCTCTAACATAGGTCATTGTCCACTATCCTAAACCTGTGCAATTCCATAATCAAATTATTCAAATTAAATCCAAGACATAATCAAATAACACCTCTGAATAACAGTTAGAATCAAATAACATCATAACAAGTTATAATCGTATCATAACAAGCTAAAGACCCTTGTTTCTCCGATTAACCGCCTCATCTGGTAAATGTCGAGCTACACCTTTAAAAATCTCCCAAGCAATGCGATACCTGAAGACCTGGATATCATCTGGATAATTCCAAACGGCCGTGTGCAATGGTATGCCATTAAGTATAGCGTCCATGTATTTGCAGACATACACGCCACAATCAGAGCCACCAATTTGTTTCGGTCGCTCTTTAACATACCTAACTTGCATGAAATTGTCTTCTTTATACCGCTGGTCATCCAAGAAATGAAGCATACACGGTATAATTTTTTCCTACAAAATTTACATACAATTAGTAACAACACACTATAAATATATTTGTTAATCTTAAAAGTATAGGTTACCATGACATAAAACTCCTTTGAGTACACAACTCGAAGATTGCAATCACTCTCGTCCCTTAAAGGATCAAGTAGATTGACTTTCATCCTTTTAATGTCCACAACAAACAGAAACCAGTGACCTACTGTGCAGACGGGAAAGAAAGCATAATCGCAATCTACCAAGGGTGGCCCAGGAATCTGGGTTGATAAACTCCTGTAAATACGTTTCAGGCCAACCATTTCCTCAGGTGTTCTACATGATGGATGCATCTGCAACAATTAAGACAAATTATCAAGACATAAATTGATGAATTAAGAAATATTATGAAGAATTAAATAAATTTAGGATAAAATGCAATTGTGAAGGCATAAAATTACCGCAAGGTCTTTAATTTCATTGACCGCTAAGGTCATGAAAAAACTGTGAGCAATGAAGAACCTCTTGGATGGTGGGAATAGCAATGGTTGGCTAGTATCATGGAATAACTCCTCCCTTCTCCTCAACAACTCAACATAAGCATCCACAACTGTGGTCTCCAGATCTCGGTTGGGTTGTAGGCATTGGACATTGCTCCAAGCAAGTCTATAAGTCTGCCCATGATCCAGCCAAACATAATTACTCTTCTCACTCCACCAAACCTTGTACAGCAAGAGTACTTTTTTATTCTTCAGCGGCCTCGTCAAATCACCCTTAGGCTTATGCCGCCGCCTATCCATGTCCTTGAATTGATCTTCGTTTGAGAACAACTGCAAATACATGTCCGAATATGAGAAATATTCATAACAGTAAAAAAAATATTAACAGGAATTCAAGATACTTACACCAAGTAGCCTCGATAACCTCACCGCAGCAGCTACAGGACCAACGGTACTGGCAACCTCTGGAGGAGTAGGACATTGCCACCAAGTAACCGGTGTAGTAAGAGACGGTGTAGTAAGAGACGGTGTAGTAAGAGACGGTGGAGCAGGAGACGGCTGTGTAACGGGAGGGATAGTGGCAACCGGTGTAGTAGGAGATGGCTGTGTAACGGGAGGGATAGTGGTAACCTGCAACGTTAAAAAATATATTATGTGTCATATATTCGATAAAGTACCTCAACAGCCGGCGGATGAGTTGCAAATAAAGATAAACACGAACAAGTACCTCAACAACCGGCGGAGGAGACCGCTCTGAATCCTGCTGTGAAGGTGAAGGAGCACTATCTCCAACCTAACATTCCATTCAGAGACATCATGCAAATATTCGATAAACTATTCTCTAAAGTGAAACAAAAAAGATTTGTACCTCAACATGAACAAGAGGAGGGTCAACTACTGGGTTCTGCTGTATAACAGGATCATCTGTATTCTCAACCTGCAATTACATGTCAATACATCAATCAGTGCCATATTTTCTCCTATGTGACTCAAACTAAACCTAGCATCATTGTTACCTGACGAGGACGTTTATAGGAGACATCGTGCGTAGGTGAAGTAGGAGAATCAGTAGTCTCAATCTGTAAAAACAAGATTATGTAACATCCATACATATATTCATTAAACCATCTTCCAAAGTAAAACAATAACTAACAGTTATTACCTCACGCGGACGTTTTTGAGAGATATCTAGAGGCTGTTGCGAAGAAGAAGCGCCGGGATCAAAATCACGTGAGGGTCTATCAAAAGAAGGTCTAGTATATGCATGACCCCTCCACTCGTTATTGATTCGATCATAACGAGCCAAAAAATCGGGGATGATATCATAGAACCAGTCGGGAGGGTCACGAAGGTGCATATCATGCAATGTCCTCATGCCACAATCCAACTGCATTTAAATACCAAATTAAGTTCTAAAATGCAAGAATATGACAAATGAAGGCGTAAATAAAATATTAAGGTCTAAAAGCATACCGCATCAGCCATGTCCTGCTGGGGGTACCAGTCACGAGGAACTATCTTCTCAGGATGCGTGACAAGGAATGGAGCAATCCTTAGCTTGCTTACACGCCTGAACCAATACATGTATTCCTCAGTGGGTACATAATGCCCCTCCTCCACGATAGGAATCATGCCATCATTAAAGACATTCCACTCCTCAATGTAGTCCCGAAATAAAGAAACATGTTTCTCCCGCTGCCATTTAGATAACCGCTCCCTCCGCAAAGAAGTGTGGTCAATCGGGTCCTCTGGAATATGCTGTAGCACTCCAAACTGTCTCATGACTCTGTCTGGCATGGCGTACTCGATGATTTCCATGGACACGAGAGGGACACGACCGAGAGCCATATAAGCCGCATCCAACATCGCGACATTATAATCCTCGTCATAGTTCTGTAGATCATAAAATCTCTGATATGGCTGCCATGTCAGCCAACAAAGCTCAAAGCCGTCGTAGTCCCCCCGGTACTGTCCTGTATGATGGTGGGGGTTAACCCTATGTGTCGGCTCAGCCCATGCAAGTGCCCTCGGCCAGACAAACTCCTGATGAGGTGCAATAACTGGAGCACCGGGTAACAACCTCTCGTAGCTCCAAAGCATCAGAAGCATGGTGCACCCGTTCATGCCTCTGCAGTTCTTATGAGTAGCCCTGGTCAAGCTCCTGTACAAATGCGCCAGTACCGCGCCCCCCCACGCATAAGAAGAAATCTCAGACGACTCCTGGATAAACTGTATATACCTGCAAAAAATATAAAAAAATTATATTATAAAATGCAGTTATCGTGAATTTTAAATAAGTAATTAAAAAGATATTATCATGATTTAAATAAATTCAGAATAAAATGCAATTAAGGGACATACCTTGGATGCACAAGGTTCCGGCTCGATGAGGGAAACAAAACTGCCCCGATGATGTAAAGAAGATAACCACGGGTGTACAATACATCATGCTCTGGAGAAGGATCCGGCTTCATCTTATATTTTCCCTTCAGCAAATTCAGCTTGATTCCCTCTTTATACATTTCATCACGTTCCTTCTCACTCAAACTCGGATCCTTCCACCGCTTCATCCAGTACGATTTTGGAGTCTTCAGCTCCGTATCTGAAAGCGGACGACCATGTACAGGCAGACCCATAATCATGTAAACATCCTCAAGGGTGATGGTCAACTCACCAAATGGAAAATGAAAGGTGTTGGTCTCCGGCCTCCACCTCTCCACCAAGGCCGTAATCAGACGTATGTCATTCTGTGGAATTGCAAAGTTGTTGGTAAATACCCCAAAACCCCACTCTCTCAGCAAACTCTTCTGACGATCATCTAGCACCCACTCCTCCCAATTAGCAGTATATTGTCTGCAATCTATTACATCCCTCGCTCCCCCCTCCCATATCACAGTACTAATATGATCGTCCTGCAAGGTCAAGAGAGATCTATCGATAGGCCCACACTCCATATCCATGGTATCTGCAACGTCCAAAATCAAAAAATTAGACACATTTATTAATTATTGTATTAAATAATAACCAATCAATAAAATTCACCAATTAACTTTTAACTTAATTGGTCAATTAAATTAACTTCATTATTATCTAAAATTGATTAAAAATAATCAAACTCAATTACTCCTTAAACTCTAATGACTTTAAAACAAATAATAAAATAAATACTCAGATTTTACGAAATTTCGGCATGACCCGTTCGTAAACAGGACTAGCCAGAAATTTTGCATGTACTATGCTGCGTCCCCAATCATAGGACGGATCACATAGTACAGCACAACAATAACCTGTGTAATTAATAGTAAATAACAACATAAATACCTCAACCATCAACTATAATAATTCCCCCAAGCTGGGAATTAAACCAGAATACTAAATCACCATTACAGCTAATTTGCAACTCAAAACCACTTTAAATACATCAATTTACAATATAAAACTCACGATCACTCAAAACATTAACAAATTACGAAAATACAACTCGTAATTCAAATCAACATACTAAAATGAATTACTAAAATAAAATTGAATTATACTTAAACCTATACACACGATAGAACTATCCGAACTATTCTCAATAATAAGTTCAAACTTCTACATACACACCAATTAATCGACCAAAACGAATTATAACACCACTTAATCAACAAAACGAATTTATACTTCATTATTATCTAAAATTGATTAAAAATAATCAAACTCAATTACTCCTTAAACTCTAATGACTTTAAAACAAATAATAAAATAAATACTCAGATTTTACGAAATTTCGGCATGACCCGTTCGTAAACAGGACTAGCCAGAAATTTTGCATGTACTATGCTGCGTCCCCAATCATAGAACGGATCACATAGTACAGCACAACAATAACCTGTGTAATTAATAGTAAATAACAACATAAATACCTCAACCATCAACTATAATAATTCCCCCAAGCTGGGAATTAAACCAGAATACTAAATCACCATTACAGCTAATTTGCAACTCAAAACCACTTTAAATACATCAATTTACAATATAAAACTCACGATCACTCAAAACATTAACAAATTACGAAAATACAACTCGTAATTCAAATCAACATACTAAAATGAATTACTAAAATAAAATTGAATTATACTTAAACCTATACACACGATAGAACTATCCGAACTATTCTCAATAATAAGTTCAAACTTCTACATACACACCAATTAATCGACCAAAACGAATTATAACACCACTTAATCAACAAAACGAATTTATACACACAATACACACAAACAATTTATAAATACACAGAAATAAATAAAAAAACGAAACAATAAATAAGTGTTTCGATTTATGCTCACAGGGATGGCGGCCGGAAAACTGACGGCGGCGGAAGAAGGTTAGGACAGCGGCGGCAGGAAACTGACGGCGGCGGCGGTGAAACGGCCGGAGAAGAATCCACCGGAGAAGAATGGATATATATGAGAGAGAGAGAGAGAGAGAAGAGAGAAAGAGAGAAGAGAGAAATCGAAACTAGAGAGAAGAGAGAAAGAGAATTGGGGAAAACTGATTCGGGTAGAAGACGGGTAAGGGTCCACCGCAATGAATCATTGCGGGGGTTAAGGGTACCCGCAATGAATCATTGCGGGGGAGCGGGGTAATAAGGTAATTTCACATTAAAAAATTAATTAATTTATTTTTTTCTTTTTCGTAATAAAAAATTATTTATTTAAAATTAATTAATTTAATTTTTCCTTTTTCGTAATAAAAAATTATTAAAATTTTATTTATAGTTAATATTTAATTAAATATTTTATGAAAAATTATTAAATACTTTTTAAATTATTATCTCTAATTATTAATTTAATGATTTTATTTTAATTTTTGATAATGTAATTAATTAATTTAATTTTTTAATATTGTACTTTAATATTTGAATTTTATTATCTTAATTCATGTTAGGGATTTTTAAAATTGTTTTTTTGTAATATTTGAACCTAATTTTACATTTTATGGGGTATAATTTTGTATTAAACTAAATTTAATTATAAAAAATAATTATTAATGAAAATAATTAAGTTAGTAAATATTCAAAACTAATAAAATAAAAATACATGATTACATATTAAATGATTAGATATTCAGAAAATAAATAAAATATTAAGAAATTCAGGGTGAACAGTTCCCCGCAATGTAACATTGCTGGGGTGAACAGTTCCCCGCAATGCATCATTGCGCAGGGTTTTTTCTCCAGAAGATTTCCGTTTTCCCCTGCCTCAATAAAATATTAATATTTTATTTATTTTCTGAATTTCTTTATTTTAATAATTCAAAATAGTGAATATTTAAGTATTTTCAATGTTTTTTTATTTTTCTTCAAAAAATGAGATAATTAATTAGTTATTTATTTTCTAAATTTCTTTTTTTTAATAATTCAAAATAGTTAATTTAAAATAGTGAATTTCTCAAAGCGGAGGTCTAGTTAACATTTTTTTACTTCTTATTTAATTCGAAAAAAGGAATACTATATCATAATATTCCTTTAAAAATTAGAAATGATCATATTTTTCAATTAAATTCAACAAACTTTGTTCATAAGAAATCGATTACATGAAATAAAAAGTACTAAACAACACAACGTTAATCCCACCCGGCGACACCGCGGAAATAGCGTAACTCCATTCGGAGATCCCTCACTTCCTCTTGAAGAAGCTCGATCCTCACCTCGAGTTCATCTTGTTCATCAATGAAGACTCGAATCTGCATCCGCAAATCTGCAATAATTGTCTGCAATTCCTCAACAGTTGGTCCGGGAGGAGGCGCCGGTGCTTCCTCAACCGCCGCTGTTGGAGGCGCCAGATTTTCTACCACCGGAATCTCCACCTCATTATCCATAATCTATATTATAAAACTGAAAATATAGAAGATGGATTACAAACATATGTATATATAGGGATTTTCTACCTAGGTCTTCACTATATTAATGACATACAATTCCCAGAAAAGAAGAAGAAGAGTCTCGGTCAAAATTCCCACCCGCAATGACTCATTGCGGGGCTCGTGACTGTTTAAATTCCCCCCTGCAATGAGTCATTGCGGGGTATATATTCAATTAATTATTAGCTATGATTTTTTCATAATTCAATTTTTCGAATTAAAAAAATAAAAAATAATTTTTGATAATATATTTAATTAATTTAATTTTTTACCTTATCACAATAAAAAATTATTAAAATTTTATTTATAATCAATATTTTAGTAAATAACTTTTAAATTATTAGCTCTGATTATTAATTTTATAATTTTATTTTAATTTTTGATAATATAATTAATTATAAAAAACAAAAAATTAATATAAATTAATTTAATAAAAAATTATTTTTGTACAGACCCAATACAATTTACATTAAAAATTGTAACAAGAAAATTATATCTAAGCCCAATACAATTATATCTAAGTCCAATACAATTATATGCAAGCCCAATACAATTATATGCAAGTCCAATACTATTTACATTAAATCCATAAAACTTGGCCCAACAAGAAAAGAAGGGTGTTTTGGTAACTGAGACCCCCCGCATTGTAACATTGCGGGTATGAGGCGTGAGACCCCCCGCAATGTTTAGTTGCGGGTGGTGGTTCCTACCCGCAATGTTTAGTTGCGGGTGGTGGTTGATAAATTCTCCAACCACCTGTGGTTGTGGAAGGGGACCCTATATATATATATATAGGCAGATCCTCAAATGAGACCCTATATTAGAATGAGAACTGAGACTAAATCTGAACCATTCAATTTTTGTAACAACTTTAAATCTGGACCACACATTCAATTATATAATTTTTACACATATATCTTTTTTAATTTCTCTCTCCTCCCAACCACTCATACACCCACTTATTCATCTTATTTTTTCGACACCCATTTCTAATTACTTGTTCTTATGTCTTCTTCCATACATATCCCCTTTCTCTCTCTTCTTCAAACTCAGGAATATCAATTTTCTTATCTTCTTTTCCTCTAATTTTTACTTTTTCTTTACTAATCATCTATTCCATTTCATCCAATTCCAATAATACTACCTGAGATTGAAATTTAAATAATGGTTCTAAAAATTGAATCAGATTTGGATAAAGTCGAACAACTCGCAAGTTTGGTCTTAGTTCTCATTATAAAAAGGGTCTCACTAGAGTAGCTCTCTCTCTCTCTCTCTCTCTCTCTCTCTCTCTCTCTCTCTCTCTCTCTCTCTCTCTCTCTCTCTCTCTCTCTCTCTCTCTATATATATATATATATATATATATATATATATATATATATATATATATATACGCGTGTGTGTATATGTGTGTGTGAAAATATTACACAAATTTAATATTTCAAAGCAAATAAAATTATACTAAAAAAATAATAAAGACTTAATTAAATTTAAATTTAAATTTAGTTTACTTAATTATTTATTTTTCAATTTTTTTGAATTAAAATTTAATATAAAAATTAAAAAATTCTGATTCGTGTAATTTTATTTAAATATTTTCGGATTCAGATACAGATTCAGATACAAATTTAGATTTTCAGATTCAGATACTGGTAGATCCGTATCTTAATTACCCTTTTGACAGCCTTAGATGAAGGTGTTGCTTGGAGTTATTTTGAAGGCCCTTCTTTGTGGAAGGTGTTGGTTGGAATACCTTGGTAAACCCGTACTTCCGGGGTGCTTATCCGTACTTCCGGGAAGCTCACCAAGAAGATGCGTAGGAATACGACTTCCCCACGAAGCGTAAGTCCACGAAACGCATGGAGCTGGAGTCCTTCCCTTGCGGAAGAAGGTGCATAGGAATACGACTTCCCCAGGAAGCGTAAGTCCACTAAACGCATGGAGCTGGAGTCCTTCCCCTGTGGAAGAAGGTGTGTAGGAATACGACTTCCTCAGGAAGCGTGAGTCAACTAAACGCATTGAGCAGGAGTCCTTTCCCTGTGGAAGAAGATGCGTAGGAATACGACTTCCTCAGGAAACGTAAGTCCACTAAATGCATGGAGCTGGAGTCCTTCCCCTGAGGAAGAAGGTGCGTAGAAATACGACTTCCTCAGGAAGCATAAGTCCACTAAACGCATAGAGCTGGAGCCCTTCCCTTGTGGAAGAAGGTGCGTATGAATACGACTTCCTCAGGAAGCGTAAGTCCACTAAACACATGGATCTGAAGCCCTTTCCTTGCAGAAGAAGGTGCGTAGGAATACGACTTCCTCAGGAAGCATAAGTACACTAAACACATGGAGCTGGAGTCCTTCCAATGTGGAAGAAGATGCGTAGGAATATTACTTATTGGTAGGAAGCATAAGTCCACTAAACGCATACGTTGGAGTCCTTCTCAAAACATTACATTCTCTCCTTATTCAACATACAAGGACATCAATACTACTGCTGCTACTATATTCTGCTATATCTTGAATAGTAACAATATCTACACAACGTCGCTCATCCTCGCACTCTTACAAAACTACTCGTATATATGTTCTTACATCTCGCATGTTGTCTCCCTCCCATCTATATGCATATTACGGGCACATCATGTTGTCTCCCTCCCATCTATAGATATATTACGGGTACCTTTGAGCTTTATATTATTTACTAATCTTCTATTCCTAGTTGTTTTAGTGACTCAGGAAATTCGGAAGATCAAAGTACGCTTAGTTCTTCAGTCCATCAAGCTGCACTGAAGAACTAGGGGTAGTTGTTATGCCATATTTTCGGTTACCTCAATTATCTCCCTAATTTCCCAATATGAATCTATTAATAATTAACTTAATTCCTAAGTTAATTATTCACTCTTTCTGAAACGAGGAATAATCTCCAATTAATTATAGAAAATATCTCCAAATGATATCTTTCAAATCAGGAAAGTATCACAACCTGAATCTAAATCTAAAAAGATAAAATCTACTAATTCCCAATACATCTCTAATAATCAAAGGGATTAAAAATACAATCCTATAACAGAAAATCCCTAATTCCCAATACATCTCTAATAATCAAAGGGATTAAAAATACAATCCTATAACAGAAAATCCCTATAAATACAGGATACACAGACATCTTGGAATAGGATCTGACACATCTAACAAGACACCTTTCAAGTTCAGCCCCAAACATCCAAACACCCAAATCCCCCTATTATCACAATTTCGTTATTCCAGCAATCCCCGAAATTTTTTATCACCAAATTCCTCAAATACAAATTGATTTATACTGTTTCGTGTTCATCAATACAAATTGTTAAGGAAAAGCACTAACATAGTATATTTTTATTGTTTTTCACTTTTTTTTTGCACTTGAATTTGATAAATTTATTTTCTATTTTTCTTTAACACACTAGAGCCTAAATTTAATTATGGAGGGTCTAATGTCCCCAAAGAGAACTATGGTAAGTGTTAATGTTATAACCATGCACGTGTTGGGTTTTAGTTTCTATCTATGAGATTAAAAGCCCAATTGGATTACCCTTGTTTTGGCCCACAAGGAGATAAAAATAAGGGAACCCTATATATAATTATAGGAGGATTATAATAAAAAATAAGAGAGAAGAAAATTAGACACAAGAGAGATTTAGGGGTGAAAAATTCGCAAGAATTTTTCTGCTTGCACAAGCTGCCTTGTATTTGCGATTCCCGGAGTTCTACCGGTCGGATCGTCCTGAATTTTGGACAGCAACTTCCTTACACCGATATCTAAATTCTGAACGGTGGAGATCGGATTCTGAGGTACAGAGGTCAGTTTCTTAAGGGGATTAACAGAGCTGTTTGCACCACGGTGAGGGTAAACCTCCCCGCGGGTTTTTCTCATTGTTGTCTTATTTTGATTTCATACTTTTGACGGCTTATTCCAAGAGTGTGAAGGTGTTTGTATTCCTCTAGTTTTGTCTAGAGAAGACTTGGTGTATTCCCATATAATTTGTGATAGTGAATTGTTTGGGTGGACTACGGTCCCGTGGTTTTTACTCCTTACCTTTGAGGGGGTTTTCCACGTATAACTTTTGGTGTCTTGTTTTTCATTTATTGTTGCTTTACTTGTTTGTTTCATCGAAGGTTCATACAAGTAGGGATAAGTATTGTGCAACGAAGTTAATTCCGCACTTAGTTGTTACCGTTGTGGTCACTTTTTCCCATCAGATTGGTATCAGAGCTTGGTTGTTATTGGACTTGTTTGAACGATGGAAACGAATACAAGTAGAATGATTAATTTGAATGGTTCTAATTATCATGTTTGGAAGGGGAAGATGGAGGATCTTCTTTATGTGAAGGAATATTATCTACCTGTGTTTGCTACGGAGAAGCCTGCAAATAAAACAGAGGCAGAATGGACTATTTTGCATCGACAAGTTTGTGGGTATATACGGCAATGGGTGGATGATAATGTTTTGAACCATATTAGTGGGGAGACACATGCGCGTACTTTATGGAACAAGCTTGAGCAACTCTATGCTCGAAAGACAGGAAATAATAAACTGTATTTGATTAAACAGTTGATGTCTCTAAAATATCAGGATAGCACTGCGATTTCTGATCACTTGAATGCATTCCAAGGAATTATGAATCAGCTTGCTGGAATGGGTATCAAGTTTGAGGATGAGATACAAGGGTTGTGTCTTTTGGGTACTTTACCAGATTCATGGGAGACATTCAGGATGTCTTTGTCAAACTCAGCTCCGGATGGTATTATCAGTATGGAATTAGCTAAGAGCAGTATTCTGAATGAAGAGATGAGAAGAAAGTCACAGGGTTCCTCTTCACAGTCAGAAGTCCTAGTCACTGAAAGAAAGGGAAGAGCTCAAAGTAGAGGTCCAACCAACAGAGGTAATCAACGGAGTAGTTCTAGAGGTAAGTTTTCTAATGTTGAGTGTTATCATTGTGGTAAAAAGGGGCATACAAAGAAGTTCTGCAGAAAGTTGAAGCGAGAAAATAAAAAGGGTTCAGACAACGATCAGACGAAAACTGACGGTGGTAATGATAATTCTGTGGTGATTGCTACTACTGATGAGCACCTGATCTGTTGTGATGGAGAAATTGTTAACCTTGCACAAGATGATTTGAGTTTGGCAATTGATAGTGGTGCTTCGTGTCATGTTGCGTCACGAAGGGATTTCTTTACATCTTATACTTCTGGTGATTTTGGAGATGTTAAGATGGGTAACAGTGACATAGCAAAAGTTGTTGGCGTTGGAGATGTATGTCTGAAGTTTGATACGGGCATGGAGTTATTTCTTCATGATGTGAAGCACGTTCCAGACATGAGAATGAATTTAATTTCTACTGGCCTTCTTGATGATGAAGGATATGTCAGCAGCTTTGGTAATGGTCAATGGAAGCTCACTCGGGGTTCTTTAATTGTTGCAAGAGGGAAGAAGTGTCCGAAATTATATATGACTCAGCCGCAAATCTCCAAGGACAGTGTTAATGCTGTTGAGAATGTTGATAAGGTTGAATTATGGCATAAGAGACTTGCTCACATGACTGAAAAAGGAATGAATATGCTGTCGAAGAAAAAGGTATTATCTGGTTTAACTGATATACATTTGAAAAGGTGTTCTCACTGTGTGGCAGGTAAGCAAAACAGAGTTTCTTTTAAGAGTCGTCCTCCTTCTCGTAGAGAGCATATACTTGACTTGGTGCATTCCGATGTTTGTGGTCCTATGAAAACCAAAACTAATGGTGGTTCATTATATTTCGTTACATTCATCGATGATCATTCAAGGAAGTTATGGGTTTATACCTTGAAGACGAAAGACCAAGTGTTAGATGTGTTTAAACATTTTCAGGCTTTAGTTGAGAGACAGACTGGGAAGAAACTAAAGTGTATCCGGACAGATAATGGAGGGGAGTATACAGGTCCCTTTGATGTGTATTGTAGACAACAGGGTATTCGGCACCAAAGGACTCCACCAAAGACACCTCAGCTTAATGGTTTGGCAGAGAGAATGAACAGAACATTGGTGGAGAGAGTCATATGTTTACTTTCACATGCTGAGTTGCCGATGTCTTTTTGGGGTGAGGCACTAAATACTGCGGTAAATGTGTTAAATCTCTCACCTTGTGTTCCTTTAAAGTTTGATATTCCAGATAAAGTTTGGAGTGGTAAAGATGTTTCTTATGATCATTTGCATGTCTTTGGATGTAAGGCTTTTGTGCATATTCCCAAAGATGAGAGGTCTAAACTTGATGTGAAGACTAAAGAGTGTATATTCCTTGGTTACAGCCAAGATGAATTTGGCTATAGGCTCTATGATCTAGTTTCAAAGAAGATTGTGAGAAGCCGAGATGTTATCTTTATTGAAGATCAGACTTTGAAAGATATTGGGAAGGCAGAAACATTTCCTCAATATAACAATGATCTGGTTGATTTGGATCTGGTTCCTCCAAGACATGTGGATTCACAGTTTGGAGATGATGTTCATGATGATGACCAGCACAGTACTAATATTGATACTCCGGAAAATAGTGACATGGATGATGATGCCCATGAGGAGTCACCAGTACCAAATACTCCACCATTCGTTCCACTCAGGCGGTCTACTAGAGATCGTCATCCTTCTAACAGGTATTCTGCTGATGAGTATGTTCTATTGACTGACAGTGGTGAACCTGAATCTTATACAGAAGCTATGAAAGATGAGCACAAGAAGGAGTGGGTTTATGCTATGCAAGATGAGATGAAATCCTTGTATGAGAATAATACTTTTGAGTTGGTGAAGCTACCTAAAGGAAAACGAGCTTTGAAAAACAGGTGGGTTTATAGAGTGAAGCAAGATGAGCATACTTCACAACCACGGTACAAAGCTAGGTTGGTCGTCAAGGGATTCAGTCAGAGAAAGGGTATTGATTTTGATGAGATCTTTTCTCCAGTTGTTAAGATGACATCAATTCGTGTGGTGCTTGGTTTAGCAGCTAGTCTTGATTTGGAGGTTGAACAAATGGATGTCAAGACAGCTTTTCTGCATGGTGACTTGGACAAAGAAATCTACATGGAGCAACCTGAAGGTTTTCATGTAAAAGGTAAAGAGGATTATGTTTGTAGACTTCTTAAGAGTCTATATGGTTTGAAGCAGGCACCTCGACGATGGTATAAAAAGTTCGAGTCGTTTATGAAGGAGCAAGGCTACCGTAAGACTATTTCTGACCATTGTGTTTTTGTTCAGAAATTTGCAGATGATGATTTTATAATATTATTGCTCTATGTGGATGACATGCTTATTGTTGGCAAAAATGCTGGAAGAATTTCCCAGTTGAAGCAACAGTTAAGTAAGTCCTTTGCTATGAAGGACTTGGGGCCAGCGAAACAGATTCTTGGCATTCGTATTCATCGAGACAGAGTGGCCAAGAAGTTGCATATATCTCAGGAGCAGTATATTGAGAAGGTGTTTTGCAGGTTCAACATGGATAAATCTAAAGTTGTTAGTTCTCCTCTTACTACCAACTTTAAGTTAACTGGAAATGATTCTCCTTCTACGAAGGAAGAAATTACAGAGATGGATGGAGTTCCATATGCCTCAGCAGTAGGGAGTTTGATGTATGCTATGGTATCTACGAGACCTGATATAGCCTTTGCAGTTGGTGTTGTCAGTCGTTATCTAACAAATCCAGGTAAGAAGCATTGGGAAGCAGTTAAGTGGATTATGAGATATCTTAGAGGTACTTCCAAATTGGGTCTGACATTTGGGAATGGTAAACCAGTGCTTGTTGGATATACAGATTCTGACTTGGCAGGAGATAAGGATTCGTTGAAATCTACTTCTGGATATTTGATGACTTTGGCAGGGGGAGCGGTCTCATGGCAATCTAGGTTGCAAAAGGGTGTTTCACTTTCTACGGGGGAGGCAGAGTATGTAGCAGCAACTGAAGCTTGTAAAGAGTTGTTGTGGTTGAAGCGGTTGATGCAGGAACTTGGATTTCCGCAACAACGCTATGTGGTTTTTTGTGATAATCAAGCAGCTATTGACATAGCTAAACATCCTACATTTCATGCAAGAACGAAGCATATCGATATGAGATATCATTGGATTAGAGACGCTCTTGAAGAAGGGTTTTTTGAAGTGGACAAGGTACACACCGATGATAATGGTTCTGATATGTTGACAAAGTCTTTAGCTAAAGGAAAGTTGAAGGTATGTTGTTCAATCGCCGGAATGGCGAACTCTTTCTCATAGTTAGAAAGGCGGAGATTTGTTGGGTTTTAGTTTCTATCTATGAGATTAAAATCCCAATTGGATTACCCTTGTTTTGGCCCACAAGGAGATAAAAATAAGGGAACCCTATATATAATTATAGGAGGATTATAATAAAAAATAAGAGAGAAGAAAATTAGACACAAGAGAGATTTAGGGGTGAAAAATTCGCAGGAATTTTTCTTCTTGCACAAGCTGCCTTGTATTTGCGATTCCCGGAGTTCTACCGGTCGGATCGTCCTAAATTTTGGACAGCAACTTCCTTACACCGATATCTAAATTCGGAACGGTGGAGATCGGATTCTGAGGTCCAGAGGTCAGTTTATTAAGGGGATTAACATAGCTGTTTGCACCACGGTGAGGGTAAACCTCCCCGCGGGTTTTTCTCATTGTTGTCTTATTTTGATTTCATACTTTTGACGGCTTATTCCAAGAGTGTGAAGGTGTTTGTATTCCTCTAGTTTTGTCTAGAGAAGACTTGGTGTATTCCCATATAATTTGTGATAGTGAATTGTTTGGGTGGACTACGGTCCCGTGGTTTTTACTCCTTACCTTTGAGGGGGGTTTCCACGTATAACTTTTGGTGTCTTGTTTTTCATTTATTGTTGCTTTACTTGTTTGTTTCATCGAAGGTTCATACAAGTAGGGATAAGTATTGTCCAACGAAGTTAATTCCGCACTTAGTTGTTACCGTTGTGGTCACTTTTTCCCATCAGCACGGTTATAGCCAGACATCGCTCCCCACAGGGTGAGCAAGAAGTCAAGTACATGTGAGATTTCTGATTTGTAGCGTACAAAATTTACGTAGATTATAATTCTATTTAGTACAGTTAGGTAGATAATAACTCTCTTTGATTAAAGATGTACCTCGTTGTTCATTGATTACAAATTGTACATATATACTGATTCAATCCCACTGCTCTATACAAGTGATGTTTTTGCCGAAGTTCTCAGACAAAATAAACATAATAGAAATTCTAAAATAGCTATTGATATCATTTTCAAGCTAGTGCTTCTTCCTCTGTCTTTGTTTATCTTCCTCTACTTGTGTATGTGCAGATGCAACACCTCTGGTGGGCAAGACACCTGGCCTGCTTAAGAATGCTCATAGAATTCTTAAGCCACATACCTTCATTCTCCAAAAAAGCCACCAAAATTTCTAATTCAATGAGATTTTTTTAGATAACTTGAATTTGCTTTGTACTTGTGATCCTGCTAACATCAACTGCCATTAGTTTGTCAAGATTTTTGATATACTTGGATACAGGATCCTTATTGCCGAAGGTCATCATTGGGAAGTTCATCGCAGTACCAGTGTACCACCATGTCACTCTTCAATCATGCACAGTTTTATCAGACGTTACAAAAGATTGCAAGGGAAAAACTGGAGAAAGGGCTAGTTTCGATGTTTGATCATGCGTCTACACATGGGATTGAGGTGGATCTGCTTGACATATTTCAGCTGCTTTTTAGGGATGACAATCGCGTCCGTCGGTTCGGGTTTTATAAAACCAGACCCGGACCCGAACATATATGTTGTACCCAGATCCGGATCCGGACCCAGACCCGGACCCGATTGAAATCCAAATGCCTAGATCCAGACCCGACCCGTCGGGTTTCGGTTCTATTCGAGTTTTAATCGGGTCTCGATTTATTTATACAATTATTTATCAACTACAACAAATCCATCTAATTAAATGTCAAGCAAAATTTAATACATACACAATATAAATTCTAAATAAGCCCAAACATAATCCAATAATATATAATTAAAAGTTTAATAGTAAATATATTTCTATCATATTTCTATCAGTTTGTAACATTTATACCTCAAAAATTGACTTAAATGTCTTATAAGATGAGCTTTTAATAGTTTATGAATGCACAATGATCAAAACTATAGTGTTCACGAAACTATGGGAAACTACATAATGACTTCAAGTTAAATGGGATTTAGAGTAATAGCATACAATTATTATGTTAAATTAGACTATTACAACATTAACAATTTAATATATATATATATATTATATAAAGACTAATATACATACATATATATTGAATTTCGAATCGGGTCCGGGTTTGGTACAGGTTCAGCCCCGAAATTTATTTGAGTGTAAATATAAATCCCACTACGTCATAGATGGCCAGATACAATATTTTTAAATTGCAACGCCCACTTTGTGTTACAGTTGATACACTATTTTTGAACTACTGCAATATTTCGAAGACAGTGTTACATTACACGTAAATGTCCTGTTGCAGTAGAACAAAATCTGTTGCAGAAGACTCATTGTGTTACTCTATCAAGATAGTGTTGCATTTGATTTTAATTAAAAAGTAAATAAAGAATAAAAAATAATTAACTTTTGATTAAAAAATAATTAAAAAACGTGGCCCCACAAGTGCACCCCACTATTTCTTTTTTTTTTAATTAAAAAAAATAATAATAAAGTGGGCCCCACCAAAAAAGGGGGTCCCACTATTTAAAAAATATATATTTAATAATTATTTTTTAATTAAGAAATAATAATAAAAAAAAGTGAGCACCACAAATAAAGTGGGCCCCGCTAATTGTTTTTAATTTTTAATTAAAAAATCAAAAAAAATATTTTTAATTAAAAAAATAATAATAAAGTGGGCCCCACAAAAAAATGGGCTCCACTGTTTTTTTTAATTTTTAATTAAAAATAATGAATAATTAATTTTTAATTAAAAAAATATTTAATAATAGTTTTAATTAAAAAATAAGAAAAATAAAGTGGTCCCCACAAAAAAAAGTGGGCCCATCAATTTTTTTAATTTATAAATAAAAAATAAATAAAAAATAATTTTTATTTGAAAAACAATAATAATAAAGTGGTCCCCACACAAGTGGGTCTCACTAATTTTTTTAAATTTTAATTAAAAAATAACTAAAAACTAATTAATAATTAATTTTTAATTAATGAAAAAAGCGGGCCTAAGAAAAAAAGTGGGCCCACTAATTTTTTAATTTTTAAATAAAAAATAATAAATAAATAATTTTTAAATAAAAAATAATTAATAATTTTTTTAATTAAATAATAATAATAATAAAGCGGGCACCACTATTTTTTTTAATTTTTAATTAAAAAATAAAAAATAAAAAATTATTAATTAATTATTAATTTTAAAAAAAGTGGGGCCCCACAAGTGGCCCCCCTAAAAAGTGGGCCCCAGTTTTGTTATTTTTTAATTAAATATAAATAATTAATTTTTAATTTTTAATTAAAAAATACTAAACCCTAAAGCATAAACCCTCAACCACAATAATTTTTTTAATTGATTTATATGACGATCCAACCGTACGGATGTTAATCGGTACTCATTCTAGTGTTGAGAAAAAATAATAAAAAAATATAAAGGTTCGGTTGTGCCGCAACTTTCCAGAAACGTTAGAACAGTATTGCTTCTAGGAACGGGACACTTGTTAGATTCAACGAATAATTTTTTTAATTGATTTCTTCGATGATCCAACCGTACGAATGTTAATAGGTACTCATTCTAGTATTGAGAAAAAATAATCAAAAATATAAAGGTTCGACTGTGCCACATCTTTCGAGAAACATTTGAACAATATTGTTTCCGGTAACGGGACACGTGTTAGATTCACTGAATATTATTTTTAATTGATTTCTTCGACGATCCAACCGTAGAGATGTTAATCGGTACTCATTCTAGTGTTGGGAAAAAAATAATCAAAAAATATAAAGGTCCGGCTGTGCCGCATCTTTCCAGAAACGTTTGAACATTACTGCTTCTAGGAACATGACACATGTCAGATTCACTGAGTATTTTTTTAATTGATTTCTTCGACGATCCAACCATACGGATGTTAATCGGTACTCATTCTAGTGTTGGGAAAAAATAATCAAAAAATATAAATTTCTGGCAGTGCCGCATCTTTTCAGAAACGTTTGAACAGTACTGCATCCGGGAACGGGACACCTGTCAGATTCACAGAATAATTTTTTTAATTGATTTTTTCGACGATCCAACCGTACGGATGTTAATCGTTACTCATTGTAGTGTTGGGAAAAATAATCAAAAAATAAAAAGACCTGGTTATGCCGCATCTTTTTAGAAAACGTTGGAACAATACTTTTGAGACTCGGACACGTATCAGATTCACTGAATAATTTTTTTGAAATTATTAAAAATGATGTAGTAGCATTTGAATTTTGAAATAATTTTTACATTATAAATCATATAATGTATATTAATATTTTTTTAATTATCTTATGTAATTGCACATGATATTTATTTAATTTTAAATTATAAAAAATATTTTACAAACGACAGAAAATTCACATGGCGACAATTTTCCCCCCAAACTGAATTATTGGAAGCACACCCCCCCCTTTGAAAGGAAAAAAAAATGCTCGAACGCTCTCACAAACTGAATTATTGGTTGCCTTTCTTTCACTCCACTCTCAGTCTCTCACAACCCCACTCTCTCTCCACTCTCACATCTCAGCTTTCAATCGAAGAAAACAACTCTCACATCTCACATCTCAGCTTTCAGTGAGGGTTTCAACTTTCAGTCTCACATCTCTTTTATCTATTCCCTTTTTTTTCTCTAATTTGTTTTTGAATTTGCAGGTGGTTAATTAGGGTTTCACTCACTCAACCCGATTAACTGGTAAATAGTCACTCTCACATCACTTTTGTATTACAATTTTGAATTAGTGTTTCGATTGGGGGTTTCAATTAGTGTTTCGATTGGGGGTTTCAATTAGGGTTTCGATTGGGGCTTTCAAAGCCCTAATTTTATTTTATTTTTGATTTTGCAGGTGATTAATTGGGACATCACTTGCTTGCTCGGATTATTGGTAATTACATAAATATTTTCATTACTTTGGTTAACTGGTCTTTTTTCTTCACTTTTTTATTTTGATTTTCGAGGTTAGGGTTTCAATTGAGGCTTTCACTTCGGGGCCTTCAATTAGGGCTTTTATTGATGATTTACATCTACATCCTTATATATTGGTTTGATTATATTTTGGTTAAGTGGTATATGAATGTAGAAGGTCAGTATTGTAGGATTGTATTGATCAGTGACACATTTTGTATTATGAATTGGTTGGTTTATTTTGTAAATTTTTTGTTATTATATTTTTATTGCTAGTCACCCATCACCTTTTGTTCTTTCTCTTGCTCTGCGCACAGTTGGTAAAATCGTCACATGAGATGATAGGCAGACACATGCATTGGAACTATGTATTAGTTATTTGCTAGTTTTGGTAAAAATTACTCAGGTAATTTTTATCTAATTATTGATGCTATGTTTTGTTAGTCTCATGATACTATTTGAAAGGCATATGTTTAGGCCTATTTGTTTACATCGAGGATTCAACTCAACTTAAACAAGTCTGTAATAAGTAAGTAATAATTCAATTGTCACAGTCACAGGAATCTCAGAAGATCATATCTGTCAGAAGAATATAGATTAAAGTCATCCTACAGACTTGAAGAAATACTACATTGAAAGAAGTTCATTTATTTTTTCAAGCCTCAGTGAAGTCTTCAAAGAAGTGGATTTATTAAAGTGACAGAGGTTTTAGATTTGTGACAGCAAATGTACAAGTTACAAAGGTTGAACAACAGTCAGAAGCAGACAATGGACCACAACTTAAAGTCAAGATGAAGAACATACATTGAAGTTAGTCATTTATGAACCAGACAGTGCATCAAATGACAACCTCAGACAATGGATATTCTTCAGCAGTTCAAGTGGTTCAAGAATTGGTTTTGCTATTCTATGAGAATTTAAATTCTATTTTAAATTAGTTATTAATTTATTTATTAAATTAATTCATCAGAATTAATTTAGCAAATAAATTAATTCATCAGAATTAATTCATCAGAATTTATGAAATAAATTAATTACTAGAATTAATTTAAAGTAGAATTAGAATTTAATTTAGAATTGTTAATTAAAATGAACTGGAATGACTACCCAGGGTAGTCATCCCGGTAGTCATCCAAGCTTATTTTAATTAATTCTAATAGTATTCTCCTAAATTCCCATAGTCATACAAGGCCATTTTGGTAGTCATCCAAGGCAATTTTCATAGTCTTTCCAGAGTATTTTCATAGTCATTCCAAGTGGAATGAAAAGCAATTCACGTGCAGATTTTAATCAAGTGGATTAGAGTACAAAAGAAAAGATCAAGTCACAGAAGATATTAATCAAGAACATTACATTCATAAAAAGCTTCTGTGAAGAAAAGTGAAGAACTCTGCCGAATCATTTCTTCTGTGAATTAAATTCTAGAATCATAGTGTTAAATCTAAACCACTAGAATTCATTCACTTGTACTGCTTTGACTATCTAGCGGATTTTTATCCCTAGAACGTATCTCAAATTATCATTTATTGTTATATCTTTTTATTACAAAAATAGATAAATTCATGTCGAATTTATTCTAGATTTGTTTTAATTAGTTTGAGATCTAATCTTGTAATCAGTACCATATTTGTAACACCCTTCAAGTTTAATAGAGTTTTATTTAACTTGAATCTTGTTTCATTTTATTCCGCAATAATTTGTTCCTAAATTGTTTTATTCTAAAACGGACAAATTCGATTAAACGGTATAGTTTGTATTCAACCCCCTTCTACAAACTAAACTTATCAGGACCTAACACTATTTTATTAAATATTTTTCCTGAGAAATGAATGTCACATTCACACCCTTCCACGTGTGACATGGCCCGTCTTTTCGTTCCTGGAAGTGTCTAGCAAAACAATTAGGTTATTGGCCTATCATAAAGGTGTTGTTGGTATTTAATTTCTGGTTGCTATCAAAAAGCCTATAATTTGTTTTTCAATACCATTTGAGGTTATTATACAACATCAAGCTTTTGTACACTTTTAAACTTGTTGACAGATAATCACAAGCAGAGTATCAAGCAAGATGCTTGTTGGACGATCTCTAATATCATGGCTGGCAATAATGAACGGATGCAGGTGCTAAGAAAAGAGATTCATATTCATAATTTTATATAGCCCAAGGCATTTCTATCTTGCTTAAGTGTGTCTAGGAGTTGTCGTTGTCGATATGTATTCCAATTACGTACATGTTATTGGGTAGAAGCAAAATGCGGGAAAAAGTGCATGCAGTTGGTAGTTGGTCAAGGAAATCATAAAAAAGATCCTACGACGTCTTCTAGGAATAGTTGTTTGCAAGTTTGGTTATTATAATTAGCCTTATTAAGTGACAGATTGAGAAATTCTGTTAGCTCATTTCTTTTAGTTCTTGCCAGTAATAGTTGGATACTATCCTCGATCATCCTAGATAAAGTACTACATATATGTCTTGAACTGTCAAAAAAATATTGAATGTGGATTTAAATTAAGGAATACATCCTTTCTGCTTGTTATCACTGACTTGTGTTTCTATTAAATATCTAACACATTCAGGCTGTTACTGAGGCTAGTATAATAGCCCCCCTTGTTCAACTGCTTGTCAATGCTGAATTTGAAATTAAGAAAGAGGCTGCCTGGGCAGTTGCAACTGCTACAACTGTTGGTACAACATGTGCAACTACAAAATGTGCAACATGTGCAACTACAAAATCTTCAATTTACACTCTTTTCTAGTCAGTAATACTAAAAGATATGGGAAGTCAGCGTCTCGTTCAAAAGATAAAAAATTACAGTTGCTGCAAGAAATAACACATGAATCTGGCATCGAATGGAATTCAAAAGCTCTAGAGCAGCAATTGTATAATCCACTTGCAGTTGAGCAGCCACCTTCAGTCAAGCAGGTGATTTTTTACACATCTCTTTCTCTCATCATAAAACGAGCAAGCCTAGCATTAGGACCTTTGACTGGTAAATACTGCAATAATTAATGAGACTATATGAGACTAAAACATTTCTTTTGCACAACATTTCTTTACAACCCTACCGAATTTGATCAGTTTTGAAGTATAATTGTGAGAGTTATGACCTTGCAATTCATAGGAATTCCTGAAATTCAGCATTTTTCATAATCTATGTTATGAATTGATGGCACGATTTAGAAGGGTTAAAGGCCTTAATACTTGTTTTCATAAAGACTAAATTATAGGTTTATGTTTTGAGATTACGTCTGTAAAATATTTCATCTACCAGATTTGTCGATGGTGCTGTAGGTGAACCATTAAAGGTATCTTATGCTATTTTCGAAAATGCTGCAGGGCAGACTTCAAAATAATGCTGTAAATTGTAAAATTATTATTATATAGTGAATTTCGGATATGTCGTAGACCTGAATGTCTAGTTTACTCAGAAAAAGGAATAAAGCCAACAGGAGTTAAAGGCTCTGGACTGGGACAGATTGGAGCTGTCAGAAATGTTAAAAACAAGAAAACACTACTGTTATGTTTAAATTTGAAAAATCACCCGGACCGAGTTGGAAGGCTTTAAAGGTAGAAAGTAGGTATGCATAGGCTATTATATGTGTAGGAAGTGTATATAAAGTTTAGGATAAAGAGAGGTTGATTGAGTGTTAAATTTTTCTTGAAGAAAATGGCTTGTTTATAATGTAAAAACATGTTACACTGTAGCACTATCAATATCTTTATACTCCCTTCATCTACTGTAAATGCAAGTCCTGCTTTTAGGCTACCCTCTCATCTTTTTTGAGCTTTAACTTGGTCCCTAGCAATAGGAAGTGGACTATGATTTTCTCTTAACACTTTTTGCAAATTCAATAATTTAAAATAATATTGAGTCCAAGTCCAATGGAAACCTTAAATTAATTAAGATCATTAAAGCAAATTAGTTGGCCAGGTCTCTAAATCCCAAATAGAATGTGTGCCTCATAATTGATTGTGAATATGGACATTCTAACTATAGTTTGTTGAAGTTCAGAATGTTAAGCTCTTTGATGTTCAGCATGCTCCCAACAAAATAGTAAATCTGCTTTATTAGTTTATTCTTGCTAATTGTTTTGGCACTGTTGCATCTTTTCTTGAGTAATTAACAAAAATCCTTAACTTCTTGTAGCATTATCTGGTTTTTACAATTTTTGTGTTTGATATTGCTATTGTGCATGAAATTCAATATACATTACGGCTATTATGCAATTTTGAGCCCCGTTTTGAAAATTCAAGGGCCCCGTTGAAATTTTGTACATCATTATTATTCCTTCATCATCTGTGTTCGAATCATTATCGGAGGATTTCTTCATATTATTATATCCCTTATTATCCGATATGATCAATAGTAATTTTTTTATTCAAAGGAAGAAAAATTATTCTAAACCCGAACCCTAATTTTTCTAGGGTAATTGATAAAATACGTCTGTTATAGCCCCCGTATTCTTGAGCATTAGTTATAAAATGATATGTATTGATTTGGATAACTATCAGTCTTTTTGAATGATTATCTTTTCGTAAAACGTGTTTTTAACCTAATTAGGGTTTTTAAACGAACTAGTGGATCAATATCGATCCAAAAATGTCGTTTAGGGTATTATTTTTCAATAAGTATAAAAAGGAGAATCGTACATTATACCTCATATAATCCGTATTAAAAATACTGAAAAATATAAAATTCCCGAACCGTGTTCTTCGTGTTCTTGAAAATCAAAATCAAATTCGAAGGTGTTATTGAAATTTAAATTCAAAGTTCAAGTACTCAAATCAAAGATCTTGAGCTCTAGTTTCAGAATCTTCCAACCTCATCATCATCTGGTAATTTTTCGATTTTATATGAATTTTACAAATTTCGAATTTAAATTAGGGTTTATATTCGAATTGAGGATTTTCATTCTGTTGATTCTCCGTTCAATTGATTGCTTCCAACATGTTCTTATGGTTCTAATTAGTAGGAATTCATGTTTTAATTTCATGTTTATGTTCGATTTTGAGAAATCCGATTTCTAGGGTTTTGCCCGATTTTTCTTTTTAATAGTTCGTTCATATGAATGATCTGACATGATTTCTGATAGAGGGCTTTTGTTGTATGTGTTTTTAGCTTCATTTTAACATAAAGAACGTAGAGTTTCATGTACAATTTTGGTAGATCGGAAAATTTGTTCAAGGTCGCCGGAATTTGATCGGGATTGAGATTCCGGCTTTGTTTTGGTTTGTTTTTGATCAGAATAGATTGCTGTGTTGTTGAGGATTGTTTTGGTACAAAAAGCCCCAATTTCTGTTAAGTTTTTGGCTCGCCGGAATCTGGAATTGTCACCGGATTCTGGGATTTTTCCGGGTTGTTCTTCCCGACCCGACTGTGTTCTTCCCGACCCGTTGACCCGTTTTCTTGACCCGGTTTCAATCTTCGAAACCCTAAAATATTTTCAGAAAACTGTTTTTGAATTTTAATTTTAAATTTAATTCGAAAATAGTTTAAAATCTTTAAAAATTCATATTTTAATTTAAATATATATTTTTAATTCAGAAAAATTCTGGAAAATTATATTTATTATTTTAAATTCGAAAATTTATTAAATTTAATTTTTTTTTAATTATTTTTAATTAATAATTAATTAATGTAATTAATTGATTAATTCTTTTAATCAGTTAATTCTTAAAAATTAATTATTAATTAGATTTAATTAATTTAATCAGTTAATTCTTAAAAATTAATTATTAATTATTAATTATTTTCAAGCCTAATTTATTATTTAAAAATAGTTTGAGCATTTAAAGAGTGTCAATTAATTTTATATTAATTGATTTAATTACTTTTAAATACTTATAATGGGATTAAAAATCCGATTTTTGATTTAAAAATTATTTGTGACTTATTTAAATTCAAATAAGCCTTGAATATTGTTTTAAAATATTTATAAGTGCTATATGGTTTATATGAGTCGATTAATGTGTTTTAATGGTCCGTAAATGCCCGTACGAGGGCTAGTAAATACCGTAAATTAGACCGGACGTCCGATACGTAACCGGTTACTAGTTTAAAATGTGTTATTGATTAATTGTGTGTCGAGGATAGAATGAGGATAGTTAGACTTACTGTTCTAAGTTGTTTATTATAGAATCGAGTTCCCGGAGCAAGGGAAAGGGGAAAGTAGAGTGATCGAGATAGAAAACCGACAGCGACGTAGACCAGACAAGTATCTGTGCCTTTACTTGTGATAAATTGTTATTGTTTTCAATACTTACATGTTATTACCCCAGAACAAGTTAGATTATCAATCCTGAGGTCACTGAGGGAAGCGGTGAGAGACTCCGATGTGGTGGCAGGTACACTTCTAGTAAATTCTGTTAATGCTAAAGTGCTGATAGATTCAGGAGCTACTAAGTCGTTTATTTCGGAAGTGTTTGCTCGTAAATTGAATTGTTTAATGGAACCCTTAAATGGAGTGTTGAGTATAGAAATAGCTAACCAGGATCGTATACCGGTCAGCTCGTATTGTCCCCGTTGTGAAATTGAGATTTTAGGGAGTCGTTTTTATGCTGATTTATTACCTTTCAAGTTGGGAGAATTTGATGTTATTTTAAGAATGGATTGGTTAACTGATTATGATGCGCGTATTGATTGTAAGGATAAGAGGGTTACTTTAGTTACCCCAGAAAAGAAAGAAGTGATATTTAAAGGATAGAAACAAACGAAGAGATTTTTGTCGATGATTCAGACTAAGAGATTATTAAAAAAAAGGATGTGAGGCTTATCTCGCATATGTGATAGATACAGAGAAGGAAGTTTCTAAGTTAGAAGATATTCCAGTCGTGAGTGAGTTTCCAGATGTTTTTCCAGAAGAGTTACCAGGACTACCTCCGGATAGAGAGATTGAGTTCGTGATAGACTTAACACCAGGCGCGGAACCAGTATCCAAAGCACCATACAGAATGGCACTAGTGGAGATGAAGGAGTTAACTAAGCAATTGCAGGAATTGTTAGACAAAGGAATTATCAGACCTAGCGTTTCACCGTGGGGAGCACCAGTGTTGTTTGTCAAAAAGAAGGATGAGAGTATGAGACTTTGTATAGATTATCGGGAGTTAAACAAACTAACCATCAAGAACAATGTTAGATATAATTACTGATGTTTGTTTAATCAGTGTTTAAGTAACAGGTACTGTTCAGAGTTTAGTCTGAAGTACTTATCAGAGTTTACATGGAAGCCGGTCAGAGTTTGTTAAAGTCTGACAGGGTGAAAGTTGACTTAGCTGTCGGTGCATATCATGAAGATTCTAGAAGCAATATATTCTGAAGATGGAAAGAAGCAAAATATATTGATACAGCTAAGGAGACTGGACAGAGGACTGAAGCAATTCTAATTGATTGCAAATTGTATAGCTAATTTGTAGGAGTATCAATTAGAGATTGATTGTAACTGTGTACTATATAAACACAGATAGGTTATCCCTAAAAGGGATGCGATAATTGATTATTATTCTTGTAACCTAGTAGCTCTTTGTGATTCATTAACATCATAAAGAGAGAAGCTGTTAATATAATTACAGTTTGTTAATTTACAAACTTGTGTTCTTGATTGTTATTCTCATACATACTTGATTATATTGTGTATTCGGCCTAACAATTGGTATCAGAGCCAAGGCTGTTTAATATATACAGTTTTTCGATTCAAACACAGTAATAATCATGTCTGAAGAAAATCAAGCTCCTCCCAAGGTTGAACAGGTTAAACCTAATTCTGTGAGTCGGTATGAAACAATCAGGGTTCCAATTCTCAGGCCAGTGGAGTATCCAATTTGGAAGGTGAAGATGACCATGTTTCTGGAGGCTACAGATCCAGAATATCTTGACAGAATCTATGATGGTCCTCATATGCCGACTAAATTGTCTCCTGTTGTTGATGGTCAAGAACAAAAGACTGTTCCAAAGGAAAAGAAAGATATGACTCCTGAGGACATCTCATCAATTGCAAAAGATGCAAAGGTTAGACATCTTCTCCACAGTGCTTTAGATAATGTTATGTCTAACAGAGTAATTGGTTGCAAAACTGCAAAAGAAATTTGGGATGCTTTGGAAGTCAGGTGTCAAGGAACCACTGCTATAAAGAAGAACAGGAAAACAATACTCACTCAGGAGTATGAGCACTTTGATTCAAGAGCCGATGAAACCTTGACTGAGACATATGACAGATTCTGTAAACTGCTGAATGATTTATCTCTAGTTGATAAAGAATATGACCTTGAAGAATCAAATCTCAAATTTCTCTTATCTTTACCTGAAAGATGGGATTTGAAGACAACAACTATAAGAGATAATTACGAACTTGCTGAAACTGAACTTGATGAGATTTATGGGTTACTGAAAACTCATGAATTGGAAATAGAACAAAGAAACAGAAGATCAAGCAAGAAGACAAAATCAGTTGCTCTCAAAGTTGATGAGAAGCCCATCAAGAAGGAATCATCAAGGAAGAGAGCCAAGGGAAAGGCTTTAGTCATTAAATCTGAAAGTGAGTCATCAAACTCTGATGATGACTCAAACTCTGATGAAGCTTCTGACTCTGAGGATGATGAAGAACAGATGATGCAAATGGCTGCATTGATGGTGAAGACCTTCAAGAAGATGGGATTCAAGAACTTCAAGAAAGGAAAGAGATTCTCAAGGAAAGATTCAAACTCTGAAAGGAAAAGTTTTAGAAAGTCTGATGGAAGGGAGACCAAGTCTGGCAAGAAGGATAAATCTGAAATCCAGTGCTACAAGTGTAAGGAGATGGGTCACTATGCCCCAGAGTGCAAGAAAGGCAAATCTGAGAAAGCACTCATCTCTAAAGGCAAAGACTGGGCAGATACTTCAGACTCTGATGATGGAGTAAATTATGCTCTTATGGCAACTGTCAAAGATGAGACTGAATCATCTGAAAATAAGGTACCCCTAACTACTTATGCTTATGATACTGATAATATATCTGAATTAAGAGTATATCTGAAAAGCGTACATGTTAGTTATAGGGATCAGACTTTAGAGAATGAGAGAATTAAATATGAGAATCTTAGCCTTAAAGATAGAAACAAGTTTCTTGAAGGAGAACTTGAAAATATGAAGAAGATTCAAAAAGAAAGAGATGATGCTGTTTATGTTGAACAGGAGTTGCTCAAAAGATATAGGCAACTAGAATCTGATCTAGAAAAAGAAAGAAAAATAATCAAGACTTGGACAAACTCTGGAAGAGACACTCATCAAGTGTTTCAGACAGATTCTGTAGGTTTAGGCTATTGTGAAAATGATGAACTTAGGTTTAAAGACAAGGTTAAGGTTAAACCACAACTTAAACCTGTGAAATTTGTTCCAGAGTCCACTAAGTTAAAATCTGTTGTAGTAAGAGAAGCTGATATGGAATCAGATGAAACCTGTGAAAGACAGGAAAATATTATAACAGAAAATCTTATGGAAACAGAAGCTGTTAGAAAGCCAGTAAAAACTTGTGAAAAACAGGTTAATGTTGGCTTGATGACAGGAAAACAGTTCAATCATAAGCTCAAAGAGGTAAAGTCTGCCATGAAACCAAAAGGGTCCAAGAAGAATAGGAATGGAAAGATAGGCATAAATAAAAGAAATAATTATTTGCCTACTGCTGCTGCTCCAAGGAAAACATGTTATAATTGTGGTAGTTCTAACCATCTTGCTAGATTTTGCAATAAGAACAAAGATATTAACTCTTTACCTTCTACATCAGGAGTAAAGAATGATTATGTAAGGGTTAAACCACAGACTTTATGCACACATTGTGGGAGCACTTGGCATTCTATTTATACTTGTAAGAGTTATCATGCTATTTATCATAACTATTATGAGCTAAAACCCAACTTAAAATGGGTTAGGGCAAACTCTGCAAGTGTAAAGTCTGACAATGTTAGTTTAAACTCTGTTGATAGTGATTCCGCTGCAAAAGCTAACACTGTTAAGAAAGACAAAGGATCCAAGCAAGTCTGGGTCCTTAAAACTAACACTTAGTGTTTGTTTGTGATTACAGGGCATAAAAGAGAGCACCCTTATCTTGGACAGTGGATGCTCAGGACACATGACTGGAAATAAAGCCCTGCTATCAGATTTTGAGGAGAAGGCTGGCCCAAAGGTTTCCTATGGAGATGGCAACATAGGACGTACTATGGGATATGGCAATATCAATCTTGGAAGTGTCATCATCACAAATGTAGCTCTAGTCTCAGGACTCAAGCATAATCTGCTATCTGTGAGTCAAATCTGTGAGTCAAATCTGTGACAGAGGAAACCATGTAGATTTTCATACTGAACACTGTGAAGTAATCAGTAAATCTACTGGAAAAGTTGTTCTAGTTGGACACAGGCGCAACAACATTTATGAAGCAAGTTTGGTAACAAACTCTGATGGAAAAACAGTGTGTCTGACTGCAAGAATGTCAAATGAAGAGAGTTGGAATTGGCATAAGAAGCTCTCTCATCTCAATTTGAACAACATCAATGAGCTAATAAGAAAGGATCTTGTAAGGGGACTTCCAAAATCAATACTCAGTCTAGATGGCCTATGTGATTCTTGTCAAAAGGCTAAGCAAAGGAAGTCATCTTTCAAGAGCAAATCTGAATCTTTAGTAGTGGAACCTTATCATCTTCTACATGTTGATCTCTTTGGTCCAGTGAATGTGATGTCTATGGGCAGAAAGAAATATGCTCTAGTAATTGTTGATGAATATACTAGATATACATGGGTGTATTTCTTATCAAAGAAGGATGAAACTGCTCAAACTCTGATGGATCATGTAAATCTACTGGACAAAGGATCACAGTACAAAGTCAAAATAATAAGGAGTGATAATGGAACTGAATTCAGAAACTCAATCAAGGAAGCTTTCTGCAAGGAAAGAGGAGTGAAACAAGAATTTTCTGCACCTGGAACTCCACAGCAAAATGGTGTAGTTGAAAGAAAGAACAGAACTTTAATTGAAGCAGCCAGAACAATGCTTGATGAAGCAAAGTTACCAACCTATTTCTGGGCAGAAGCTGTTCAAACTGCTTGTTTTACTCAGAATGCTACACTGATCAACAAGCATGGGAAAACACCATATGAGATGGTGAAAAATAAGAAGCCAAATTTGAAATATTTTCATATATTTGGATGCAAATGCTTTGTGTTGAAGACTCATCCTGAACAGTTGACCAAGTTCGAGTTAAAAGCTGATGAAGGAATTTTTGTTGGCTATCCATTGTCAACAAAAGCGTTCAGAGTATACAATCTGAGAACAAAGGTGATCATGGAGTCTATACATGTGTCATTTGATGACAAGAAAATAACTGGACTTGATGACCTAGATAAATATGATCAACTGCGCTTTGAAAATGAAGATTTATTCTCTGATGATGTAAACTCTGATAAAGCGGTTCTGACAAACTCTGACGAAGCATACTCTGAACCTCTACTGGTAAATACTGGAGAAACTGGAAATTCTCAAATTGAACAAAATAGAGAACCAGTTGAGGGGGAGCGTGAAGAAGCTCAACAAGACACAGCAAGTGAGTCAGTTGAGGAAACTGATTCAAACCATGACAGTTCAAACTCTGAGCCATCCAATTCAGGGGGAGCCTTAGATGTTGCAGAAAGTCAACATATGAATCAGGAGAGCATGGATCAAGGGGGAGGATTCAATAATGATGCAAGAAACCACTTACCAACAGCAAGAAATTGGACACAGGCACATACACCTGATCTTATAATTAGAGATCCTGAAGCTAGTGTAAGAACTAGAAGTGCTACTACAAATGAATGCCTGTATCATGCTTTCTTGTCTCAAACAGAACCAAAGAAAGTGGAAGAAGCTCTTCAAGATGCTAACTGGATAACAGCAATGCAAGAAGAGCTAAATGAATTTGAAAGAAATGAAGTCTGGACACTTGTACCCAGACCAAAGAATAGATCAATTGTAGGTACAAAGTGGGTTTTCAGAAACAAGACTGACAGTGAAGGTGTAATTACAAGAAACAAGGCTAGACTTGTGGCTAAAGGTTATTCACAACAGGAAGGAATTGACTATGGTGAAACCTTTGCTCCAGTTGCAAGATTAGAGGCCATAAGAATTTTTCTGGCCTATGCTGCACACAAGAAGTTTAAAGTCTTTCAGATGGATGTGAAAAGTGCTTTTCTCAATGGGAAGCTTGAAGAAGAAGTGTTTGTTGAACAACCACCAGGATTTGTAGATTCCAAGCATCCAGATTATGTCTACAGGCTTGACAAGGCATTATATGGACTAAAGCAAGCACCAAGAGCATGGTATGAAACTCTTGCTCAATTTCTTTTAGAAAGTGGGTTCACAAGAGGTACAATTGATAAAACTTTGTTTTATTTTAATTCTGGTGATGATTTGCTTTTAGTTCAAATTTATGTAGATGATATTATTTTTGGATCTACTAATGACAAACTTTGTAAGAAGTTTGCAAAGCTGATGCAGTCCAGGTACCAAATGAGCATGATGGGAGAGCTTAGTTATTTTCTAGGCTTACAGGTCAAGCAAACAGATGATGGGATTTTTATCAATCAAGCAAAGTATACCAGAAATCTTCTAAAGAAATTTGGTATGCTTGATAGTTCATCTGCTCCAACTCCCATGGCTACAGCAACAAAGCTAGACAAAGACACAGGTGCTACAGTGGATATGACAACCTATAGAGGCATGATAGGGTCTCTTCTGTATCTCACAGCAAGTAGACCTGATATCATGTATGCCACATGTCTTTGTGCAAGATTTCAAGCAGACCCCAGAGAGCCTCATCTAACAGCTGTAAAAAGGATTTTCAAATATCTCAAAGGAACCATAACCTTGGGCTTGTGGTATCCTAGAGAATCAGAGTTTAAGCTAATTGGTTACTCTAATGCAGATTTTGCAGGCTGTAAGATAGACAGCAAAAGTACAAGTGGCAGCTGTCAATTCTTAGGTGACAGATTGGTTTCTTGGTATAGCAAGAAACAGAAGTCAATCTCCATATCCACTACAGAAGCAGAGTATATAGCTGCTGGTAGCTGTTGTGCACAGATTTTATGGATGAAGAATCAGTTGCTGGATTATGGGTTAAGGTACTCTAAAATACCTATTTACTGTGATAACCAAAGTGCTATTGCTATGACAGGTAACCCAGTACAGCATTCCATGACCAAGCACATCAGCATAAGGTATCATTTTATCAGGGAACATGTGGAGGAAGGAAACATTGAGCTTCATTTTGTGTCTACAGACCAACAACTTGCAGATATCTTCACCAAACCTTTGAGTGAAGCTACTTTTACAAGATTGGTAAATGAACTTGGAATGATCTCTGGTTTTGATTAGAGATACGGGTTAGACTCAAAAACTATAAATGTTTGATTTTTATGCTCATGATTCTTTGCATGTATTAACTGTTATGAGTACCAGTGTCATAAACTCTGAAAGTAAACTCTGATGCTAAACTCTGTTAGTCATAAAGTGTTGGTCATACTCTGATAGTTATAGTCTAATTCTATACTCTGATTGTAATTTTGTCTGAAACATATGGACCAATGAAGAAATTTGTATGAAGCATAATTCTCAGTAAGTAATTATGAATCCTTAAGAGTTGTATAGATTCTGATCTCAAATATGTGCAGAAAGTTAACACAACATGATACTGTCTCTATATTTCGAGCATCTCTTAGTTTATTGATCCTATACACTGAATCTGTATTAGCTGTTTGCACTTTCTCTCATAAATTAATTGTATTAACTGATGAAAAGTCTAAACTCTGCTAATTAATAGCAAATATTTCACCCTCATAACAAAAGATGCCAAAAAGAGCACAAATTCCTTTGAGATCATGTTGTGCCTAGGAAGATCCAGGAACTTATTGTATGAAATAAGGGCTAAAATCTTTGATTTTTGGTGACTAGTGCCAACCACTGATTACTGGAAAAATAATAAAAAATAAATAAAAATAAATAAATAAATAAATAAATATATATATATATATATATAAAGGGGGTGAAAAATAAAAGATATATCCAAATGAAAGGATATCAAAATACAGAGTTTAGATATAAAAATCAGATTTTATGTTAGATGAGAGTTTGAGCAATCAGTTTTTACTGTTTTAGTTTGTGGATTTTATGCACTTTGAGATGATCTAAATATTGATTTCGGTAAACTCTGCTATAGCACACACAATTATTCACTCCTGTACAGTTTGAGAAAAGAGTTTATTGACAAAGAAGGACAAATGGTAAACACTGATGTATTGTGTGAAATATGCCGAGGTAATTTTGTTTTAATCTCTGATGGTTAAAATAATTTCTTTGTTTCAGACATTTTATAATTTTGAGATTAGACATTTGTTTAGAAATTTGAAAGAATATGATTACAAACGGTTCATATTTGTATTAAACAGAGGAGAGAGAAGTTGAGTGTTTTGAAAAGTGTGAAAAGCGGTAATTATGGCTATTTTTACTGCGCGTGTGTATTGGAAGTTGTTACATACAGCTGTCAGCATATGTATGTTGGACATCTGTCCCACTCACACATTTTTCAAAGACGCCTGCTGTGTGTAGTAATGATTAAAACGATTCAGTTTTAATTTTCACAGTCATTATTTAAACTTACTACACATAAACGGTTCATTCTTTTACACACTTCATTTTTTACTCACAAACACTGTCTCAAACACTTTCACTGCATCCATTCTACATTTTTCTCTGTCTCATTTCTTTCTTTCTTCTAAACATCTCTAATGGCTACAACAATGTTTACTGCTTCTGGGTTAGAATTTGTCCCAAACAACTATGCTGCTCCTTTGGCAAATGAGAACGCACCGGAGGCGTTTCATTTGATTCAGGATTTCTTGTCAAACTCTGATGTTGGTACTGCTCTCACCGCACCGTTGAAGCTGTCTGCATCTCAAATCAGAACTCTTTGGCAGACAGGTACTTATGATAATGGAGGAGAGTCTGGGTCTCCGTCTATTATCTTTGAATTTCAAGGAGAAGAGTTTATAGTTACTCCAACTACTGTTCGTGATGTTTTGGGTCTTGAGGATTTCAATGCTTTCACAATCTCTATTGGTGATTTTGAGTTGGTGAGAATGATGAGAGAAATAGGTTACTCTGGACCATTGACAAAGATTGGTCAACTAAAAAGGCCGTTTTTGCGCAAGGAATGGAGTTTCTTTTTCGACTGCATCACCAGGGCTTTTGGAAAGAAGTGCACGAATTGGGATGCAATTCCCACTGATAGTCTGCAAATCGGGTATTCTCTTCTTTATGGAGGTAATTTTGATGTTGCTAGGCTCGTTTTAACTAATATTGGTGAGAAAATGCTAGAGAATAGGAATGTTGTTTATTTCTCTAGATTTTGTCAATTGTTATTCAACTTTTGCTGTCCTGATGTTGAGATCTTAGAGGATGATGTCATTCTCTCGTTTAAATTGCATAAACGCATATTCTCTGATCTCACTAATAAAGATAACAAGAAAGGAGATGTTGGTGTTTTAATGTTGCCTGAGTCTGTGCAACAATTTCTGGTCAATTCCCAACAACAACAACTCCTTGCCAATGCTGAAGCTGGACCTTCTGTGTCTCAATCATAGAGGTCAAAGAAGTCTAAATTGAGGGCTGTTAAATCTGCTAGAGTGAAGCCATCAACTGCTGAAGCTGGGGTATCAAACACTGATGATATGCCTCAGAAGAAAAAGTTCAAGAAAAGAAGGGCCAACAGGTCAAAGACTGATGTTGTTGATGAGGAGAGTGAAACTGATGATGAAACTCTTCATCAGAGGAAAAGAAGATTGGTAGCAGCACATTTATTTGGTGCTGAAAATGTTTCCTCAAAGGTTGTTGAAGCTCCTGAAGTTGAGTCTCAGGAGGATGAAGCTGTCAATGTGGACAGAGTGTCTATAGAAGCTCCTACATCAAAGGCTGATGATGTAGCTGAGGAAGCTGCTGATTATTCTGACAGCAGAGTTTTTGAACATGAAGCTGAGGCAATGGATTTCATTGTTGATGAAGATATTCAAGTTGCACATCCTAGTATCAGTATTTGTGATACTGAGGATGTGGCAGCTGATCAAGCCACCTTAGTGATTGAAGACTCTGTGGGTTCTCACACAGAGGTTCTTTCAGTAAATAATGCTAATTCTGAACAAGGTGAGGAAGTTGATCAGAGTTTGGAGGATGTAGCAGAGAATGTACAAGAGGCTGCTGACAAGCTAATCTCTGAGGATATTATTCTTGAAGCTCTACAACAATCTGTTGTTGAGGTTGTAACAAAAGAAACAGAGTTAATGCAAACTGCAAACTCTGAGATTCCAGAACCTGTTGCAGAGAAAGTTATTGATGAAGCTGCACAGAGTAATTTTGAAACTACTGCTGAGAATGTTCTTGCAGAGAATACAGCAGAGAATGATAATG
The DNA here is from genome assembly GCA_030848705.1 of Heracleum sosnowskyi. Classification (NCBI taxonomy): domain Eukaryota; kingdom Viridiplantae; phylum Streptophyta; class Magnoliopsida; order Apiales; family Apiaceae; genus Heracleum; species Heracleum sosnowskyi. Next base: position 22,619,978 of record CM061237.1, read on the forward strand.
ATGATGATAGTTATGCTCATTCACAAGAGGAGTTATCTGATATTCGAGTAAACTCTGATGAGGAAAGAGAGGTCAATCGAGCCACTGCTGAGCATTTTCAGGATATGTACTACAAAAGATGGGCAACTGCAGATTGTATCTTTTCTGCCCAGAGGGCTGCTGATTTTCTTAATGATTCTGTGAAGCAGATTTCAAACTCTGATGTTCTTACCAGTTTAAAAGCAACTGTTGTTCAAGTCAAATCTCTTAATAATAGATTTGATGAGAATCAACAGATGGTCACAAATCTTAGGAATGAAGTTGGTCTAAGGGATCTTACATTAAAGACTGATAGGTCTTATTATTCGGCCATGTTCAAGCAGCAAGCCAAGGATTCTGATGACATTAAGAAGAGGCTTGGGAAAGTTGAGGAGAATCAGACTGCAATGTCTGCTCAATTGAATTCTATTTCTACTGCTATCGAATTGCTGACATCAGTATTACTTTCTGATGATGTCAAAAAGGGGGAGAGTGTACCAAATGACAAATGCAAAGACACTCAATCTCTGAGACGGAGGGATGATTCTGCTGATGGTGGAAGCAAGGAAAGTGAGAGGAAGCAAATTTCTGAGCAAGGGCAAAGAAGATCAAGATTAAATTCTGACAGGTTGAGAAACTCTGGTAAAGGAATCTCAAACTCTGCCAGTGGTTCAAGACTTAAGAGTTTAATTATTTCAGCGAATCCATCTACTGATGAAGAAATTGCTACAAAAATATTTCTAGAAGAACATGGAAATGAAGCTACAGTTGAAGACATGGAAGCTGAGATGCTGAGTCTTGCTGAAGAGCATGAGAAGAAATTGAAGGATGGTACTTACAAAAAGAAAGCTGTCAAGGTTCCTAGAAGGAAAGAAAAGGGTATTTTCATCAAGGAAATTTCTCAACAGAGTATACAAGACTCAAGGAAGCCCATGATAGCAAAGAATGATAAAGGCAAGGGTAAACTGGTAGAAGAAGGACAGTTACCTATGAAGAATTTTTCAACCTCTGACAAAGCTCAAGTTGAAGTTTTTGAAGCTAGATCAACCTCTGACGCTGCTCAAGTTGATGTTTCTACTAAAATTGTGACAACCTCTGACAGGCTCAAGTTGTACAAACTCAACTAGCACCTCAACTCCAAAGTACTTTTAGAAGACCTGTACTCTCTGAAACTCTGACACTTCAACCTGTGGACTTTTCTCAAACCAGGACTGTACTTGGAAAAGAATCTTTTGATAAGTCTGGTTTAGGTTCACATAGGGAGAAGAGAATAAACAATAGACCTGGAGATCAATCATCACTGGCAGTATCTGGTATTATTACTCAAGAAAGTCTTGATATGCTAGAATCTGTTCAGATGATATTTCATAAAGTATTAAAGAAAGAGTTTTTGCTGTATTTCATGGCTGATGGAAGAGTTTACAAGGTTGCAGAGTCTGACATCAATCTCAAATCTTATGAAGAATTGGAGCATGTTCTATATTTGTTAAAAGTCAAGAATAGAAGTACTCATGATGCTGCTTTAGTTATTAGAGAAAGGATGCTTAGATCAAAGATAATGCTTGGAGGAGGAGTCTCGAGTGCATATATTCCTAAGTACAGAGATGCTTATGGAAAAATTGTGGAGATGAAGAGGAATAGTGCTAGGTTCAGGACTGCACTGGAAATGAAAGTTCTAGAATTTAATCTAGAGTCTGACAAGCCTTTCTATATAAAACTTGGAAATGAAATGAGGAAAAACAGTATCTATTCTCTGAGAGCTGCCATATATCAAACTGGTGAAGGAGATCCAGAGCTTAAGGAGCTGAAGGAAAATATGATTGCTGAACTGGAAAGAGCTGAGAGAAGATTACTTACAGACTATCTCAGGACAGTGCCTGATATTCAAGAAATCAAATAAAGTCTGACTGTAAGTTTTTAAAGTTTTCTGTTCTAAGTTAAAATTAAACTCTGTTATGATTAAACACTGCATTTGTTATATGTTTTGACATCATCAATTATCTGTTTAACTTGTACATTTTTATTATGCACAAGTTGGGGGAGATTGTTAGATATAATTACTGATGTTTGTTTAATCAGTGTTTAAGTAACAGGTACTGTTCAGAGTTTAGTCTGAAGTACTTATCAGAGTTTACATGGAAGCCGGTCAGAGTTTGTTAAAGTCTGACAGGGTGAAAGTTGACTTAGCTGTCGGTGCATATCATGAAGATTCTAGAAGCAATATATTCTGAAGATGGAAAGAAGCAAAATATATTGATACAGCTAAGGAGACTGGACAGAGGACTGAAGCAATTCTAATTGATTGCAAATTGTATAGCTAATTTGTAGGAGTATCAATTAGAGATTGATTGTAACTGTGTACTATATAAACACAGATAGGTTATCCCTAAAAGGGATGCGATAATTGATTATTATTCTTGTAACCTAGTAGCTCTTTGTGATTCATTAACATCATAAAGAGAGAAGCTGTTAATATAATTACAGTTTGTTAATTTACAAACTTGTGTTCTTGATTGTTATTCTCATACATACTTGATTATATTGTGTATTCGGCCTAACAACCAAGTATCCATTGCCCAGAATAGATGATCTGTTTGACCAGTTGAAAGGAGCGGTTCATTTTTCTAAGATTGATCTACGATCAGGATATCACCAATTGAAGGTTAAACCAGACGATATACCGAAGACAGCTTTTCAAACAAGGTATGGACATTATGAGTTCTTAGTAATGGCGTTTGGATTGACGAATGCACCATCAACTTTTATGGATTTAATGAACATGATTTTTAAGAAGTATTTGGATGAGTTTGTAGTGGTATTCATCGATGATATTTTGATATATTCTAAGACGGAAGAAGAACATACGAATCACTTGTGGATTGTGTTGGAGATTTTAAGACAAGAAAGACTATACGCAAAGTTTTCAAAGTGTGAATTCTGGTTAAGGGAAGTTCATTTCCTAGGGCACGTGGTAAGTAGTGAAGGCATCTATAATAACCCGAATTTTTGGAAAAATTTAAAACTTTTCTTATTATGATTAAGTGCAGCAGTGAATAGTGATATTGGTGGATGAATAGTGATTTTGAGGGTTAAGAAAATTTTTCATGCCACCTATGTACGAGACGTAGTGTGGATATTCCGAAGTCATATTAGTGATCTACGGAGTAAATAAGTGAATGCAAAGACGATCGGAATTCAGAAATTCCAAATTTTATTTTGGTGTAATATTCGACCGGGCAGCGAATTATATATTATTATATTCAAGAAATGAGATATTAAAATTGAGGATTTAATATTTTTGAATTTTATTATTTTATTAAAGTCGATTTAAGGATTCGATTGTTGGAATAAATAGTGAATAGTTACTATTCACTGCGAGAATCGCGTAGAGTTTTATTCGCTCTTTTTAGGAAATATTTCAAATCGTTTTAAGAGGAACAAGACAACATTTACAGGATTAAATATAGACATGGAAGTAACATGTAACAAGATTAATTCGAGGAATGCAACATTTGGATCATACATGTGAAAGGAAAGCGAACCAGTAAAGCTACTTTATCTAAGCCAACGCATGTTGGACAAGTGTCACAAGCTAAGGCCATTAGAGCTATGACTCACCACCTTTTTAACACAAAAATATCAGCATTCTTATCATAATTATCAAGTCAACCAAACCAAAAAGTAAAACCATTCTCTTTTCTTCATTTTCGGCAAAAAGGAAACTGCCAGATTGTAAAGATCATAGCTACTTCATTTCTTGGTGGAAAATGGCGATCTATAGCTCGTTGGAAAGGTCTTGCGATAAACTACATTTCCGATTTCACAAGTGGCTTCCATTTGAGCAAGGTAAGACCTTCATTTTTCCAGTTCTTTGAACCGGTGTATAGTAACTCCGAGAATTCATAACTTGTTCTTGATTTTCTTTTGCAAGTTTAAGGATGATAACCATGGATAAAGACTTTCTTAAGGCTTACCAGCTCATGTGGTGTGTTTAGGTATTCAAGGAAGGTATAAAAACCTCTGCCCCTTTTGTTTATATGAGTTTTGAAATGGTTTTGATGTTTATGTAAAGTTAAGAGCATGAATTAAGCGATTAGATGAATTGTTGATTGAGTTTGGAGGATGGGTTATGAATTTGTTTTGATTATTCATGGAGGATTTGACTGAGTGGAGGGTGTATAAGGTGGATGGTGAGTTTGGGATTGATTGGTATTGATTTGGTTGTGTTTTGGAAATGGAAAACGTTACGATTATAGCCGTCGTAATGCCCATTTGATTTAAGGCTGTTTCGAGCAAGAATTACGAACTGGTATTGGAATATTTTTGAACAGAACCGACCATGAACATGTAGGTCTTGTTTTAAGGTTTGTTTTGGTATAAAGATCATGTCCATACGATTTACGGTTTAGGAGAAAAGTGAGTTTTAGTAAACATCGTTCGGAGGAACAACCCCTCTCTGGTCAGTCACTTTGAGGCTGTATTTGGACCACTTAGAAGCCATATTAAAATGTGAAACTTTGAGGAATAATACTAGAGACAGTTAGGAAGGCTCACGAAAAAGATTAAAAAGATTATTTTTCGATTTTATAAAAATGTTTTAGCCGAGGTTGCGCAAGTGAAAACCACCAAGAACATGACTTAGAAACCAAGGTTGTAAATGGCTAAGTATAACTTGGATTTGAGGATGGATTTTGAACCAAACTTACGATATAAGTATTTGACGAATAACATGGACTTAGTGTGACGCTAGAGCGAGCAAGTAATGCCTTGGTTGTGTTTCGCTTACGTGTTTAAGCATTGAGTTATAAGTGGTTTATCGAGGGGATTAACCGTGTATTTTCGTTTAACTTTGTCTAGATTGTTCGACATTGTCACGAGCCCTATCACCTCTCGAGCATCAGGCAAGTTTCTAAAACCATATTTTGAAGTATGCATATACTAGATGCAAGTTTTCTTATTCCATGCTATGTTTTCCATTAATTATACTGATGATGCATATGATATGATAGATGCATGTTTTCAAACCTCACATCGTATATAGATGTGATAGTATTAAAACTATTGAGATTATAGTATATGCATATGATAGATGCATGCTTTCAAACCTTACATCGTATATAGATGTAACGGTATTACAAATGTTGAGATATAATATATGCATATGATTGAGGCAAGCTTTCAAACCTATACCTCTATAAACAACTATAAACTGTTGTTGTGATAAATAAAAGATATTGAGATATATGCTATGTGTATGATTTCGAAATGATTTCTATGATGCTAAGTCAAAGGTATTGATACAAGTTGAACTTATAAGCTATGGATATAGTAGTATTTTGGAACTGATGTGCTAAGCAAAACCCTCAGTAGGGGGTATATACTCTGCAGTTATTCTTTGGACCGGGAATGGTATCAGTTGCTATCTAGGGTTATTTTATTGTACTATTATAACTAATCTAGTTAAGTGGTTCATAAACTAAAGACTATTTGGAGTTTATTCTATTAAGGGTATATTTATATATACGATGAATAGTATTATCTACCCTGTTGTTAAGAAAGTACTTAGAAATTATTTCTAAATAAATATTCTTTATTAAATATAGTTTGCATTAATTATTTAAAGCCTTACTTCTTGAGGAAGTATTTTGTGAAAACTATTTTAAATCCTAGATAGCTAATAAAGTTTTATTCAGTCAATTTTAAATATAATTAGAGAAGGTTCCCAAAATCTATTTTCCCATTTAAGTCTATATTCAGAAAGACTTAAATGTTCGCTCAAACTACAAATGCATGGGACCTTTCTCAAGATTTTATGGTTGGTTCAAGTGGACTGCCCGGTCCTAAATCTTTTAAATCAATGAATTTATTAGTCTGGTTTACTACCATCAAAATGATTTTGATTACTTCCTCAAGATTCGAGGGGTAAGATCAGTGGAATTAGTTGCATCCATTAACAAGCGTCAGCTTGGGAAATATGGGTGAATTTTCCTTTCCAACCAGATATGACTACTTTGTGGAGTTGTATTCTTGGGGAAAAAGGGAAAGGAACTTCATGTTTCAGTGTTATGGATTTACTCGAACTTGGAGAGTATGTAAGGGACTGAGTAGCGCCGGTCCCCTAAGGGAATTACAATATGGCCGACGGACTGGTGAACGGGTCTGTTCTTCCCTTAGTTTATCAGAAATTGCCCGACCGTAGGAAAGAGGAGAGCAACAGGCCGACGGACTGGTGAAACGGGTCTGTTCTTCCTCATAGGAGAGTCACAGGCCGATGGACTGGTGAAACGGGTCTGTACTTCCTACCTACAACCGATTGGCGGGGAGGTAGGTCAGTCAGATACTGTCTATTCTTCCCTTCTACGTAGAAAAAGATCAGGGGGATACAGCTTGCGACTGATCATCGTAGGGGTATCCTCGGCGCCCAGAATCTCCGTCTACAGTTCATCATCCATGAAAGAAAGTTTTATGCAAGTTATCAGAGAAAGAACATGTTTAAAGCAAGTTTCCAGAAAAGAAAAGTTTACTCAAGAGTATTCAAGTTTATACAAGCGTATGAGTTATAAGAAAGCATATGAGATTACATAAAGATATATGGAATCAGATGAGTTTAGAAAATGGATGGGAAATATTTTACGCTGTCTTTATTTCCAAATTATGATATGAGGTAAATGTTTGATATGAAAGATGATATTGAATTTTCCTTATAACTTCATCTTTTCAGTTATATGTTGATAGTCTGCTTATATTTTATATAGCCGATATTTTACGAAAAGGATATACTGAGTTATCCTGTCTTTTATTTTATACTAGAACTTTGTTCATAGTATGAATATCGAAAGTTTGCAGAATATTATGGAGAGGATATTTGAAATACAACAATGGTATTTTTGGAATATATTCCGATAAGGAAATGATTTCAGCATCAAGATATTTTCACAAGTATTGTCGTATACCCGCTTTATTTCTGGGTTGAATAAAAGGCAGAATTATGCCATACTTTCATTACCTTGCTGAGCTATCGCTCACTCTTGCTATTATTTTATATATATTATATAGCAGCGAAGCAGGATGCCAATGGGACGGCACATACCTCGCAAGGCGTTTTCATAAACAGTTTCTAGCAGTGATCCCGGGAGTAGTACGAACCAATCGAATCAGGCTACGGCTTTTGGTATTCAACTTATGTATAGACATGAATGGTATTAGAGGATTGTGAGCATCAGAAGGCTAAGTTGGTAATGTAACAATACTTAGAAATTGTATCAGTAACAGATTCAAAAGACATTTGGGTATTGTAATAAAAGTTATTTATTCCGCAGTTTTTATATTGTGTCGTTTCTGAGACTCTAACCTGTGTGTGTGTGTGTGTGAGACATATGTTGTGGGGTCATGAGCAGGTGAATTATGAATGGTGTGAGTAATACAGGTAAGGCAAGGAGTACATGGATCGTGACAACCCTAAATCCCTGACCCCGGATTTGGGGCTGTTACAGAGATGGTATCAGAGCATTAGGTTACAGTCCTCAGAAACGATAGGAGATCGAGTCTTACAATACCCTTAATAATGATAAGAACATCTAGAGCTCAAATTGAGTTCGTAGTCGGGTTAGAGGACATGACCTTGACTGTTTAAGATGAAGCCCGAGAGGGGACTTCTTTTGGGAAACCGTACTTAGGACTTCATGGTTAGTCACCTCGATTCGTATGAGTTATAGATGGATGGGACTCTGAGATACCAGATCCCGAGGCCTTCGAGTAGGCATTTGATGATGCGTTCCTTGAGATGGACGGAGACCCGATAAAGGAAGATCCATAGGAGGATCTAGAGGAAGACCCCATAGTGGGTCAAGGAAAGAATCTTGTAGAGGACGTGTTGATTGATAAAGATGTAGTATGTTACTTGAGGTCGTACAATAGGACCGGACGAACCTTCAGAGGTCAAATAAGTGCCGATACGAGAGTTTAGGATCGTTATGATTCATCAAGAGGTATGACAAAGAAAATGGAGTAGAGTCTCCAAAGCAGAAGAGGTAGAGGCAGTATAGCCAGTATCAGTGGATTGATTCGACTTGAATGAAACCTGTTACTCGTAGTCGGTTATAGTTGCCCATAAGGAGGCGGCATACGTAAGAACCAAGGTGTTCAGATTTTCACGAACGATTAAGGGTACTTAGTTTCCTAGTATAGTGAAAGGAATTGCTTTGGATACGAGGTTTCAATCCCCCACGACCAGCGATTCCACTGGAAATAGTGTCTATTAAATCATTGAGGGATTTTATTATCTCAAGGAGAATTGTGGGTATATGTACCATGCAAATGTTATTGTAAGACAAACACGCTAAGACGGAATCGAGAACGAGATTTACCACCCTCAAGAAACCAGGAAGGAATTATGAGGATAGAACAGAAAGGTCGGAAATCAGATCCGAGCATTACTAGTAGGTAAGTAGAGTGATCAAATTTCCCTGATTTTGGAAAGAAATTCAGCAAATTTTGGCAAACCTTGTCTTTCTGATTATCAGAGGATGTCACCAAAGAGAGTGGAAATTAGAGCGAACCCTGTGGATTGGGTAAGATAGCCGTTATATGTGTTGGTGGACAGGCCCTAATTGCTATAATTGATTATAGAGAGAAAAGGATGAAGTTGAGATTGGACGGTAAAGTCGAAATATATTGAAGGACCAAGACGGACTGAGAAGTTCCGGGATTGACTTAAATGAAAAGGCTATGGTGCCAAAAGTGTTAAGCTTAGGTAGCACACGGGATTGATATGGGAGAAGGAATATTGGGTATAAGGATGATTGAAATAGAGACCGGATTTAAGCTTGTAGTTTCTAACGATCTTCCGAAGTACCGCCCAGTCGACATGTGGAATTGTCATTTCTATAGGCGACAACGGTATCGAAGTCCTCTTATGATAGAACGCTTGCTTGAGATGCTTGCTCCGAATCGAATAGAATTCCCTGCAGTTGCAAAGGTCGATGGTTGAATTCTTAGCGACTATTATAAGTCGACAATGACGTAAGTATCGAACAACTTAGGGTGCGTGGAAAAGAAAAGCTTTGGAATGGAACGATTATCCATTAGAGGAGCCGACATAAAAGGCATCCGTAGAGACCTTGGTAATACCCTCCCTATTTGCAAATTATGTGGGATACTTCCCCAATCTATGATCTATCTTGACCTCTTTCCAAGAAAGAATTCTGATAAAGGGTATATTCCCTCTTCGAAGTTATTTTATAACACTTGTGTTAAATCGTATTTAATTTCAATTGTGCTAGAGGCTGTCACAATGCCTACTTTCAGGTTTTCGAAGCCCTGTCAAATAATGTTATTTAAGCTTTGACTTTTCTTCAAATAATAAATGACCTTATGGTGATACCTCACCACTTGTTTGTTAAGTGCCAGTATCTTTATGGCTATCCTTTTCTTGTAAATCGCACCTTTGGAACCTGTTCAATTTTAATCCAAGGTGTTCCTTTGAGAAATATTGTCGAAAGGCGATAATCATTAAATTGATCTCGAATTGCTTTCATACTTTTCAACTTCCACTGAGACGAACAACCCTATATTTATAGGGGCTACAAGGACTATCTGTCCGTGTGATAGAAGTCTGATGGGACGCCATCACTTGTAAGTTGTGAAATACAAGAAGGCTAATTACCTTTAGTAATGTCTCAATCGAGGCACACAACGTTGAGTTCATATGATCATGTTGATCTCTCAGTAAATTCTCTTACCTCCAATAAGGTTACCTTGAAACTCATAACCTTATGATCACCAGTGTGTGACTTTTTCCTTGATAAGGGAGCTGTCTTTTCAAGGCCCCATGATTTTTGTTATCCTCATTGAATTCTAAGGGGAGGCCAACCAGGTCGAATAAGTCAAAATTCGCTGATAGGAATTAGATTCGCAACGAAATAGCCTATGACAGGAGCGAATCCCTAAGACGAATAAAATGTTAGTGACATCTCGATGAAATTGGTTTATTCTCCCAAGGATATTATGATAATGGAAAACGTGTCAATCGATATATGTGAAAGGAATAGCGATGTGCCGTGAACTCCAGTGACAACGGTGTTAGATAGATGCCCTATAGTGGAATTGAGATTTTGGAGGAGTTGTTTACGAATGGACACTACCTCTGGGTTAGCAAGATAAGTACTGACGATGGAGTCAGAGGGAGCTGGTATTGTGACTTGGGAGAGGTGCAGCGTGTGTTGTTTTAGAGGAATAATTTTCGGAAATATGTGGAGACCCGGATGAAAATGAAAGTTAAAGAGTTAAAACAAGAAACCATGACTGTGACCGAGTATGAGGCCAAGTTTTCCGAATTGTTGAGGTTTGTTCCGGAGTTTGTGAACACAGAATAAAAGAAAGCCAGTAGGTTTCAACCAGGGCTACCTCCAACAAGCAGCCCACTGTCAGGACCTTTAAATAGCAGGTGCCCTTCTATACTGTTTAGACAGAGCTAATGTATCGTTGTATATCAAGAAGTTGTATGACAATTAAACCTTAAGGCCGAGCCACTAAGGGAATAATTACAAGTAGAAATAGCCATTCGAGGGATTTTCCCATAAGACTGGTACATCCAGGTTATGAACTAGAAATATGAGGTCGACACTTTTGATAGACCTGATTCCTTTCAAGATTGGAGAAGTTGATATGATAATAAGGATGGGTTGGTTGACACCCAATGGAGCCTATTGATTGCAAAGAAAAAGAGTAATAAATAAAGAATGGAGATAGATTCAGAGATTCTTGAATATAGTTCAGACTGAGAAACTATTACGCCAGAGATACGAGGCTTAATTAGCTCTTATGGTGGACGCCAAGAAAAGAGATACCAAGTATAATGGGAACTACAATGGTTTTGGGAGATTGTACAAGGTTTTAATGAGCTACCAGATATCGATTTAGATGACATGAGAATGAATACCGAGTATTCAGGGTATAGTGGGAATGAAAGAGTTAGTGACTCAGTTACAAGAGTTGTTGTACAAAGGTATGATAAGACCCAGTGTACCACCATGGAGAGCCGGTGTTGTTGTAAGAGAGAAAGATGTTAACACAAGATTATGTATCGAACCTCGAGAATTGTATGAGTTCGACATGGAGAATAGGTACCCTTGTAAATGATTGTTTGATCAGCGGAAGAACGCTGTATATGTTCAAATTTATTTAAGAACTGGGTGTCACTAGTTGGAAGTTAAATCCGAGGATATACCCAAGACTGCGATTCGTACTTGGAATAGACACTGCGAGTTTTCAGCGAGGTTATTTTGGGTTGACTAATGCACCCACAACTTTTATGGAATGTAATGAATTGGCGTTGAGTTACCCGTGATAGTAGATAGCATGAGACGGAGAAATGGCTAGAATTGACCTAGGATTATGACTGTGAGATACACTACCATCCGGGGAAGGCCAATGTGGTGGCCGATACCCTTAATTAAAATGAGACAGAGATGGATTCCGAATGATCGGGAATTAAAGGATGAGATTTTACACAAAACCCAAGTTAGTCCAACAAACTAGAAAGACAAAAGATTTCACCAACAAGCGGCTAGTGACAACCAAGACAGACAGAGAAAGTATGCGGACTAAGCCCGCAAGTATAGAGATAGTACTGCTATTGATAAGCTAAATGGCATGTTGATAAATAACGAGCAAGTTTATGTTGGTGTATTTTCTGTACAAACAAGATAGAGAATATGAGATTAGAGATTCGTGATGCTAAAAGATATCCTCGTGGAAGGAATTAAAGAGATTTGGAAAGAAAAGGGACGTTGAGCCCGAGATTCATTGGGCCATCTGAGATTTTAAGACGCGTCAGGAAGGTGGCCTACGAGCCAGCCTTACCCCCCCAAACTTGTAGATTGGTCATAACGGGGTTCATGTGTCAATGCTACGTCAGTATACTATAGATGCCCGGCATATGTAGAGTACGAGCAGGTAGGTATACAACCTGGTCTGACTTACAAAGAACAACCTGTGGAAATCACGGATAGAAAAGAGCAAGTGCTAAGTGACGAGGTTGCCAAGCTAGTGAGAGGTTTGTGGAAATCAAGAGGTGAAAGAATCCACCTGGGAATTAGAAAGTGCAATAGGAGAGAAGCACCCCAGTTACTCCTAAGTTGATTCCGGGACGGAATCCTTTTAAGGAGGGGAGACTATAATAACCCGAATTTTTGGAAAAATTTAAAACTTTTCTTATTATGATTAAGTGCAGCAGTGAATAGTGATATTGGTGGATGAATAGTGATTTTGAGGGTTAAGAAATTTTTTCATGCCACCTATGTACGAGACGTAGTGTGGATATTCCGAAGTCATATTAGTGATCTACGGAGTAAATAAGTGAATGCAAAGACGATCGGAATTCAGAAATTCCAAATTTTATTTTGGTGTAATATTCGACCGGGCAGCGAATTATATATTATTATATTCAAGAAATGAGATATTAAAATTGATGATTTGAGGATTTAATATTTTGGAATTTTATTATTTTATTAAAGTCGATTTAAGGATTCGATTGTTGGAATAAATAGTGAATAGTTACTATTCACTGCGAGAATCGCGTAGAGTTTTATTCGCTCTCTTTAGGAAATATTTCGAATCGTTTTAAGAGGAACAAGGCAACATTTACAGGATTAAATATAGACATGGAAGTAACATGTAACAAGATTAATTCGAGGAATGCAACATTTGGATCATACATGTGAAAGGAAAGCGAACCAGTAAAGCTACTTTATCTAAGCCAACGCATGTTGGACAAGTGTCACAAGCTAAGGCCATTAGAGCTATGACTCACCACCTTTTTAACACAAAAATATCAGCATTCTTATCATAATTATCAAGTCAACCAAACCAAAAAGTAAAACCATTCTCTTTTCTTCATTTTCGGCAAAAAGGAAACTGCCAGATTGTAAAGATCATAGCTACTTCATTTCTTGGTGGAAAATGGCGATCTATAGCTCGTTGGAAAGGTCTTGCGATAAACTACATTTCCTATTTCACAAGTTGCTTCCATTTGAGCAAGGTAAGACCTTCAGTTTTCCAGTTCTTTGAACCGGTGTATAGTAACTCCGAGAATTCATAACTTGTTCTTGATTTTCTTTTGCAAGTTTAAGGATGATAACCATGGATAAAGACTTTCTTAAGGCTTACCAGCTCGTGTGGTGTGTTTAGGGATTCAAGGAAGGTATAAAAACCTCTGCCCCTTTTGTTTATATGAGTTTTGAAATGGTTTTGATGTTTATGTAAAGTTAAGAGCATGAATTAAGCGATTAGATGAATTGTTGATTGAGTTTGGAGGATGGGTTATGAATTTGTTTTGATTATTCATGGAGGATTTGACTGAGTGGAGGGTGTATAAGGTGGATGGTGAGTTTGGGATTGATTGGTATTGATTTGGTTGTGTTTTGGAAATGGAAAACGTTACGATTATAGCCGTCTTAATGCCCATTTGATTTAAGGCTGTTTCGAGCAAGAATTACGAACTGGTATTAGAATATTTTTGAACAAAACCGACCATGAACATGTAGGTCTTGTTTTAAGGTTTGTTTTGGTATAAAGATCATGTCCATACGATTTACGGTTTAGGAGAAAAGTGAGTTTTAGTAAACATCGTTCGGAGGAACAACCCCTCTCTGGTCAGTCACTTTGAGGCTGTATTTGGACCACTTAGAAGCCATATTAAAATGTGAAACTTTGAGGAATAATACTAGAGACAGTTAGGAAGGCTCACGAAAAAGATTCGGATTAAAAAGATTATGTTTCGATTTTATAAAAATGTTTTAGCCGAGGTTGCGCAAGTGAAAACCACCAAGAACATGACTTAGAAGCCAAGGTTGTAAATGGCTAAGTATAAGTTGGATTTGAGGATGGATTTCGAACCAAACTTACGATATAAGTATTTGACGAATAACATGGACTTAGTGTGACGCTAGAGCGAGCAAGTAATGCCTTGTTTGTGTTTCGCTTACGTGTTTAAGCATTGAGTTATAAGTGGTTTATCGAGGGGATTAACCGTGTGTTTTCGTTTAACTTTGTCTAGATTGTTCGACATTGTCACGAGCCCTATCACCTCTCGAGCATCAGACAAGTTTCTAAAACCATATTTTAAAGTATGCATATACTAGATGCAAGTTTTCTTATTCCATGCTATGTTTTCCATTAATTATACTGATGATGCATATGATATGATAGATGCATGTTTTCAAACCTCACATCGTATATAGATGTGATAGTATTAAAACTATTGAGATTATAGTATATGCATATGATAGATGCATGCTTTCAAACCTTACATCGTATATAGATGTAACGGTATTACAAATGTTGAGATATAATATATGCATATGATTGAGGCAAGCTTTCAAACCTATACAACTATAAACTGTTGTTGTGATAAATAAAAGATATTGAGATATATGCTATGTGTATGATTTCGAAATGATTTCTATGATGCTAAGTCAAAGGTATTGATACAAGTTGAACTTATAAGCTATGGATATAGTAGTATTTTGGAACTGATGTGCTAAGCAAAACCCTCAGTAGGGGGTATATACTCTGCAGTTATTCTTTGGACCGGGAATGGTATCAGTTGCTATCTAGGGTTATTTTATTGTACTATTATAACTAATCTAGTTAAGTGGTTCATAAACTAAAGACTATTTGGAGTTTAATCTATTAAGGGTATATTTATATATACGATGAATAGTATTATCTACCCTGTTGTTAAGAAAGTACTTAGAAATTATTTCTAAATAAATATTCTTTATTAAATATAGTTTGCATTAATTATTTAAAGCCTTACTTCTTAAGGAAGTATTTTGTGAAAACTATTTTAAACCCTAGATAGCTAATAAAGTTTTATTCAGTCAATTTTAAATATAATTAGAGAAGGTTCCCAAAATCTATTTTCCCATTTAAGTCTATATTCAGAAAGACTTAAATGTTCGCTCAAACTACAAATGCATGGGACCTTTCTCAAGATTTTATGGTTGTTTCAAGTGGACTGCCCGGTCCTAAATCTTTTAAATCAATGAATTTATTAGTCTGGTTTACTACCATCAAAATGATTTTGATTACTTCCTCAAGATTCGAGGGGTAAGATCAGTGGAATTAGTTGCATCCATTAACAAGCGTCAGCTTGGGAAATATGGGTGAATTTTCCTTTCCAACCAGATATGACTACTTTGTGGAGTTGTATTCTTGGGGAAAAAGGGAAAGGAACTTCATGTTTCAGTGTTATGGATTTACTCGAACTTGGAGAGTATGTAAGGGACTGAGTAGCGCCGGTCCCCTAAGGGAATTACAATATGGCCGACGGACTGGTGAACGGGTCTGTTCTTTCCTTAGTTTATCAGAAATTGCCCGACCGTAGGAAAGAGGAGAGCAACAGGCCGACAGACTGGTGAAACGGGTCTGTTCTTCCTCATAGGAGAGTCACAGGCCGATGGACTTGTGAAACGGGTCTGTACTTCCTACCTACAACCGATTGGCGGGGAGGTAGGTCAGTCATATACTGTCTATTCTTCCCTTCTACGTAGAAAAAGATCAGGGGATACAGCTTGCGACTGATCATCGTAGGGGTATCCTCGGCGCCCAGAATCTCCGTCTACAGTTCATCATCCATGAAAGAAAGTTTTATGCAAGTTATCAGAGAAAGAACATGTTTAAAACAAGTTTCCAGAAAAGAAAAGTTTACTCAAGAGTATTCAAGTTTATACAAGCGTATGAGTTATAAGAAAGCATATGAGATTACATAAAGATATATGGAATCAGATGAGTTTAGAAAATGGATGGGAAATATTTTACGCTGTCTTTATTTCCAAATTATGATATGAGGTAAATGTTTGATATGAAAGATGATATTGAATTTTCCTTATAACTTCATCTTTTCAGTTATATGTTGATAGTCTGCTTATATTCTATATAGCCGATATTTTACGAAAAGGATATACTGAGTTATCCTGTCTTTTATTTTATACTAGAACTTTGTTCATAGTATGAATATCGAAAGTTTGCAGAATATTATGGAGAGGATATTTGAAATACAACAATGGTATTTTTGGAATATATTCCGATAAGGAAATGATTTCAGCATCAAGATATTTTCACAAGTATTGTCGTATACCCGCTTTATTTCTGGGTTGAATAAAAGGCAGAATTATGCCATACTTTCATTACCTTGCTGAGCTATCGCTCACTCTTGCTATTATTTTATATATATTATATAGCAGCGAAGCAGGATGCCAATGGGACGACACATACCTCGCAAGGCGTTTTCATAAACAGTTTCTAGCAGTGATCCCGGGAGTAGTACGAACCAATCGAATCAGGCTACGGCTTTTGGTATTCAACTTATGTATAGACATGAATGGTATTAGAGGATTGTGAGCATCAGAAGGCTAAGTTGGTAATGTAACAATACTTAGAAATTGTATCAGTAACAGATTCAAAAGACATTTGGGTATTGTAATAAAAGTTATTTATTCCGCAGTTTTTATATTGTGTCGTTTCTGAGACTCTAACCTGTGTGTGTGTGTGTGTGAGACATATGTTGTGGGGTCATGAGCAGGTGAATTATGAATGGTGTGAGTAATACAGGTAAGGCAAGGAGTACATGGATCGTGACAACCCTAAATCCCTGACCCCGGATTTGGGGCTGTTACAGCATCAAAGTAGATCCAGCCAAGATTGAAGCAGTGAAGGATTGGGAAAGACCAAGGACACCAACTGAAGTCAGAAGTTTATTGGGATTAGCCGGATATTATCGGAGATTTGTACATGATTTCACAAAGATAGCTACTCCAATGACCAAGCTGACAAGGAAAAGCGAACGATTCATATGGAACGACAAATGCGAAGAGAGTTTCCAAGAGTTAAAGAAGAGACTAACTACGGCACCAGTGTTAATGCTACCAGATGATCAAGGTCAATTTGTAATCTATAGTGATGTGTCTTACAAAGGATTGGGTTGTGTACTTATGCAACATGACAAAGTAATTGCTTTGAGACCTCACGAACAGAAATATCCTA
Organism: Heracleum sosnowskyi; assembly: GCA_030848705.1. Classification (NCBI taxonomy): domain Eukaryota; kingdom Viridiplantae; phylum Streptophyta; class Magnoliopsida; order Apiales; family Apiaceae; genus Heracleum; species Heracleum sosnowskyi. The sequence continues at coordinate 22,637,042 of CM061237.1, forward strand.
CACATGATTTGGAATTAGCAGCGATCGTATTTGCACTGAAGATATGGAGACATTACTTGTACAGAGAGAGATGTGAAATTTACACCGATCACAAAAGTCTGAAGTATATCTTTACTCAGAAGGAGCTGAACATGAGACAGAGAAGATGGTTGGAGCTAATCAAGGATTACGACGTTTCTATAAATTATCACCCCGGCAAGGCAAACGTGGTAGCAGATGCATTGAGCAGAAAAGAAAGATTTAATATGCTGATGATGACCAAGGAATTGTACAGAGAGTTTGAGAAGTTAGAGATAGAAGTACGTGTTCCGAAGGACACGACAAAAATGATTTACGCCATAACGTTTCAACCTGAATTGTTGGAAAAGATACGGAAATGCCAAGAGCAAGTCATGAACGACAATGCAAATAGTTTAACAGGCGAGGAAATATGTAGCCAACTGGACGACAAAGGAATCTTAAGGTTTGCTTCTCGAATATGGGTACCTAATGTAGCAGAACTAAAGAGTGAAATTTTGCACGAAGCACATAACTCGAAGTATTCAATTCATCCTGGAAGCACGAAGATGTATCGAGATCTTAAAATGAACTTTTGGTGGCCAGATATGAAAAGAGAAATTGCTGAATGGGTGAGTAAATGTTTTACATGTCACAGGGTCAAGGCGGAACATCAAAGACCAAATGGATTACTGCAGCCGTTAGAAATTCCTGAATGGAAGTGGGAACACATCGCAATGGACTTTGTGGTAGGATTGCCTAGAACGAAGAATAACCATGATGCTATTTGGGTTATTGTAGATCGATTGACGAAATCCGCACATTTTCTTCCTATTAACGAGAGATTCTCGCTGGATAAATTAGTTCGTTTATATGTTAAAGAAATCGTGGTACGGCATGGAGTTCCAGTGTCAATAGTATCTGATCGAGACCCTCGATTCAACTCAAGATTCTGGAGAAGTTTTCAAGAATGTTTAGGCACCGAATTGAGAATGAGTACGGCTTATCACCTGCAGACAGACGGTCAAAGTGAAAGGACAATTCAAACCATCGAAGACATGCTTAGAACATGTGCGCTTGATTTTAAAGGTAATTGGGATGATCATCTACCCTTAGTAGAATTCTCATATAATAACAGTTTTCACGCGAGTATCGGGATGCCACCTTACGAAGCTTTATATGGACGGAAGTGTCGATCTCCAGTATATTGGGAAGAAGTTGGTGAACGGAAAGTGATAGGACCAGAATTAGTACATCAGACAAAGGAAATGATTGAATTGATTCAGAAAAGGTTGATAACAGCTCGGAACCGGCAGAATAAATATGCTGACCTAGCAAGAAAGGATATGGGATTCGAAGTCGGAGAACAAGTGTTACTAAAAGTTTCACCATGGAAAGGATTGGTTAGGTTTGGAAAGAAAGGGAAATTGAGTCCGAGATACGTTGGACCATTTGAGATTTTGAAGCAAATTGGGAAAGTAGCTTACGAGTTAGCATTACCCCCGCATATGCAGCACATTCATAATGTGTTTCACGTATCCATGCTTAAGAAGTATCGACCAGATTCGAACCATGTAATAGAGTATGAACCCATAGAGGTCCAGTCAGATTTATCTTATGTAGAGCGACCAATTCAGATATTGGATCGTAAGGAAAAAGTATTAAGAAATAAGACGGTAGTGATAGTAAGAGTTTTGTGGAGGAATCCTAAGGTGGAAGAGTCTACCTGGGAGTTAGAGAGTGATATGTTAGAGAAGTATCCCCAGTTGTTTCCTTGATCTGATTCTGAGGACAGAATCCTATTAAGGGGGGAAGGATGTAAGATCCGTGAACTTTATTAATAATATAAATTGTATTATATGTGTGGAATACTTATTATGAAGTATTTTGAGTTATAATGATAAGGATTGTTAAGTGTTTATGTGTTATTTGGTGAGTCGAAAGCCCCTTTCAAATATTTCGTCATTTGAAATCTTATTCAATTTTGAGCCCCGTTTTGAAAATTCAAGGGCCCCGTTGAAATTTTGTACATCATTATTATTCCTTCGTCATCTCTGTTCGAATCATTATCGGAGGATTTCTTCATATTATTATATCCCTTATTATCCGATATGATCAATAGTAATTGTTTTATTCAAAGGAAGAAAAATTATTCTAAACCCTAACCCTAATTTTTCTAGGGTAATTGATATATCGTCCGTATCAATAAATACGTCTGTTATAGCCCCCGTATTCTTGAGCATTAGTTATCAAATGATATGTATTGATTTGGATAACTATCAGTCTTTTTGAATGATTATCTTTTCGTAAAACGTGTTTTTAACCTAATTAGGGGTTTTAAACGAACCAGTGGATCAATATCGATCCCAAAATGTCGTTTAGGGTATTATTTTTCAATAAGTATAAAAAGGAGAATCGTACATTATACCTCATATAATCCGTATTAAAAATACTGAAAAATATAAAATTCCCGAACCGTGTTCTTCGTGTTCTTGAAAATCAAAATCAAATTCGAAGGTGTTATTGAAATTTAAATTCAAAGTTCAAGTACTCAAATCAAAGATCTTGAGCTCTAGTTTCAGAATCTTCCAACCTCATCATCTGGTAATTTTTCGATTTTATATGAATTTTACAAATTTTGAATTTAAATTAGGGTTTATATTCGAATTGGGGATTTTCATTCTGTTGATTCTCCGTTCAATTGATTGCTTCCAACATGTTCCTAGGGTTCTAATTAGTAGGAATTCATGTTTTAATTTCATTTTTATGTTCGATTTTGAGAAATCCGATTTCTAGGGTTTTGCCCAATTTTTCTTTTTAATAGTCCGTTCATATGAATGATCTGACATGATTTCTGATAGAGGGCTTTTGTTTTATGTGTTCTTAGCTTCATTTTAACATAAAGAACGTAGAGTTTCATGTACGATTTTGGTAGATCGGAAAATTTGTTCAAAGTCGCCGGAATTTGATCGGGATTGAGATTCCGGCTTTGTTTTGGTTTGTTTTTGATCAGAATAGATTGCTGTGTTGTTAAGGATTGTTTTGGTACAAAAAGCCCCAACTTCTGTTAAGTGTTTGGCTCGTCGGAATCTGGAATTGTCACCGGATTCTGGGATTTTTCCGGGTTGTTCTTCCCGACCTGACTGTGTTCTTCCCGACCCGTTGATCCGTTTTCTTGACCCGGTTTCAATCTTCAAAACCCTAAAATATTTTCAGAAAACTGTTTTTGAATTTTATTTTTAAATTGAATTCGAAAATAGTTTAAAATCTTTAAAAATTCATATTTTAATTTTAAAAATATATTTTTAATTCAGAAAAATTCTGTAAAATTATATTTATTATTTTAAATTCGAAAATTTATTAAACTTAATTATTTTAATTATTTTTAATTAATAATTAATTTATTTAACTAATTGATTAATTCTTTTAATAAGTTAATTCTTAAAAATTAATTATTAATTAGATTTAATTAATTTAAAATTTAGTTTAATTATTTTCAAGCCTAATTTATTATTTAAAAATAGTTTGAGCATTTAAAGAGTGTCAATTAATTTTATATTAATTGATTTAATTACTTTTAAATACTTATAATGGGATTAAAAATCCGATTTTTGATTTAAAAATTATTTGTGACTTATTTAAATTCAAATAAGCCTTGAATATTGTTTTAAAATATTTATAAGTGATATATGGTTTATATGAGTCGATTAATGTGTTTTAATGGTCCGTAAATCCCCGTACGAGGGCTAGTGTCTGAGTTTTAAATACCATAAATTAGACACGACGTCCGATACGTAACCGGTTACTAGTTTAAAATGTGTTATTGATTAATTGTGTGTCGAGGATAGAATGAGGATAGTTAGACTTACTGTTCTAAGTTGTTTATTATAGAATCGAGTTCCCGGAGCAAGGGAAAGGGGAAAGTAGAGTGATCGAGATAGAAAACCGACAGCGACGTAGACCAGGCAAGTATCTGTGCCTTTACTTGTGATAAATTGTTATTGTTTTCAATACTTACATGTTATTACCCCAGAACAAGTTAGATTATCAATCCTTACCCTTACTTGGGCAACTGATTCCATTTTCGTAAATTTTCTTAACTCTTTGATTTGATCTGCATCGGAAACCCTTATTTCCAAGTTCATCTGATTTTGTCTACAACCATTGATTGTTGATTATCATCATTTGATTATTGCCTACAACCATTGACAGTTTGATTCTATCATTGACTATTGATTACAGTCATTGATTATTGACTACAACTACTGATTACCTTCTTGAACGAGTGCATCGTACCGTTGAAACCATTCTGAATCTATTTCTCGGACTTTCTTTGATAATGAATAGTTGAAGCTCTTTTGCAACTATTACACCCCGTTATTGTGTACTTATCTTGTTATGCATATTATTGCTTATACCTTGTGATAGAATTGACATGTTTTTATATTGGACCAGTAATGGTCGGGCCATACATATGGTCGGAATAATTTAAGGCCCAGATTGGCCTAGGATCCAGTAGAGGACTTTGCTATAAGCAAGTCCGGGGTTGTTGCGTGACTGATCAGCAGCACAACCTTTGTATTTGAAAAATGTAGAAGTCCAATTCTAATTCCTCTTTCTTCATTAAAGATTGTTAAAAACATATGTTTGACTTGTGTATTGTTGATTCAGATAATTGAATTCTTTCCTTTCATTATAGAACTGTGATTGATACATATATCATGCTTGCTGAGCACATGTGGCTCATACTTGTTTTGTTTCTAACCCTATTCCAGTGAAGCGAGAGAATGAGCAGACACAACGCTAGTGACAGTTCTCCCGATGCTAGGAGACCACCCCGAGTGATTGTCATTGGACGGGTAGTTGTTTTATCTTGGAAGTTAGACTAGATGTCTAGCTTTGTATATTAAGTGTGTAATAACTCTGAAACTGGTTTGTAATAATTATGACTTAGAAGCTTGTTTCATGCCATAATCTGGATGCAGTCTTGGATAAGGGGTATTTTATGTTATTATATATTATGCATGTGTTATATTTAGGTTTATGTTGTGTACCGTTGGTCGGGTGACTCCCCAAATCTGTACCCCGAGTTTGGAGGGCGTCACAGTATTGTACTGATCAGTGACATATTTTGTATTATGAATTGGTTGGTTTATTTTGTAAAAGGATTGATATAGTATTGTATAGTATTGTAATGATCATTGACATATTTTGTATTATGAATTGATTGGTTTATTTTGTAAAAGGATTGATATATATATCAACCAGGTCTTGCAAATTTTTGAATGTAATTGTTGCATTTTCTTTTTTTACTAATGTTGCAATATTTCATTTTATGTTGTCCTAATAGATAGAGTTAGTGTTACATTAGCTATATCATAACAATATCTAGTGTTGCATTAGCTAAAGATTAAGTGTTGCAATAGAAAGTGGGCCCACTATTGACGTGGCACTAATGTGGGCCCCAGGTGATGTGGCAATTTTTGTGGGCCCCAGATTTTTGTTTCTGGTTAAACCGAGGTAACATATTTCTTGTGTTGCATTTGTTTGATTTAGTGTTACTATACGGGCCTGATGTAATACTTTCCCTTGTGTTACCATTGAGAACGTAAGCGTTGCATTTTATGTCAAAGGTAACATTAGCGGATGAAATGGTAAAAGTGAGTTACCTTTGGCCTGATGCAATAGTCTTTGTGTATAATGCAAAAATAGGTGTGCATTGTATCCGGCCATCTATGGCATAGTGCTCTCGAACCTGGACCCTGATCCAAAATTTCATGTTCAGTTTGACCCAATCGGGTCGGAAAGGGTCATGTCAAATTGTCATCCCTACTACTTTTATTCTAATGTAGTTATCTTTTTTCTGGATTGCATTTCAAGATGTTAATGTTTGCTAGTTGTCTCATCTCCAACCTTTGTAAATATGAACATGTGAAATAGTTGTTGAAAACTTGAATTTTTTTGGGACCGACAAGTTTGGATATATTTGACCGGTTTACTCACGATTGTTTTGGATGTTCTTGTTAAGTTAACAATTATGTGACCACTTCAGTATTTTACATATGATTACTATGAATAGAATGAAAAACCAACAAAATTCTAACATTTCGACTCGTAAATTTAGAAAATTAATTAGGAGTTGGGACCGAGTCTTTAGAGGTTAGTCTATGCTTTGTTGGGTTAGTGAGTCTTTTTCAAGAGGTGGATATTTATAGAGGTTAGTCTCTGTTGAGTTAATCTTGTAAAGGGGCTATAGTTCAGTATTATGGGCATTTATCCTGACAACTTCTAGGAGGGAAGGTGTATTAAAGTTGTCGAACAGGTGCTATCGTAGTTGCTCCAACAAGGATTGATAAGTTGCATCAATTCGAACTAGATATTTAGATGGGGATTAATATTCTCTCGTGTAAATGACCTAAATGTGACTTTTTAGTACTGTGAGATTGGAAGAATATGAAGAACCATTTAATATCAACTCCAAATTAAAATAAGAGCACAAAAATAGTTCAGTTCCAGATTCAGAGCTTAATCAAATCGTAAATAATCAGAGATCTTTGTGTATAAAACTTCACATTTTTTTCTAAACCGATGCATGAGAAGCTAATACATCTTGTTAGTTCCCTTCCCTGATGAAATACTACAAGCCAGACATTTTTAAGAGCCAAATGAAGCTTTCACACAACTCTATATACTAGGAGTAGGAGACGTGATCTTTAGTGCCGATGATAATCTTTGGAAAGTTTTTCCCTAAGCTACTATAATCACTCTTTAATCATGCACATACACATATTGATCAAATGATGCAAAAGACTGCATGACTTAGTCGTTCTGATAGACTACATGTTGCATGATTTAGTGGAGAGCTTTTAGGAGCTCCAGTTTAACAAAGATAGAGGTAGAGTTGCTTTAGGAAAGTGGGTTGTTTGTTCCTAGTTTGTAGCTTGCACTCTTTATCTAGAAGCTTATTTATATTGTACTGCATGATAATAATAAAAGTGTGACTTAACGTGCATGTGTTTTTTCTTTTCTTAGTTTCAAACAAATAGTTAATATATATATATATATACATATAAATTGGTTATTCATTTACAATATTTGGTATCAGGGCCATATAATTGGTGAATGCTCAAGTATATGCCAAGTATGACAACAGTGGAGACAAGAAAAATAAAGGATGGTGTGATCGATTTGAGTTACCCTATGCTGACCAGAGGCAATTATACGGCCTGGTCTCTTAAAAGAAGGTGTTCATGCAGGCAAATGGTGTTTGGAATGCTGTAGAACCTCAGGACCCAAAGGCAATGATCGAAGAAAGAACGGACAAGATTGCATTAGCTACAATCTATCAAGGTATACCAGAAGATATACTACTGTCACTCGCAGATAAATGGTTAGCCAAGGATGCCTGGGAGGTGATCATGACTATGTGTCTAGGTGCGGAATGTGTGAAGAAGGGAAGAGTTCAGACTTTGAAAGCTGAGTTTGAATATCTAAGCATGAAAGATACAAATTTACTGGATGACTTTTGCATGAAATTGAGGGGGCTTGTGACTACGATACGGGCCCTGTGAGAAGAATAGAGGAGTCCTATGTAATGAAGAAATTTCTCCGTGTAGTTCCTTCAAAGTTCTTACAAATAGCCTCTACCATCGAGCAATTTGGAAATCTCGACAAAATGTCAGTTGAGGAGGCTGCTGATTCTTTAAAGGCACATGAGGAAATGATGAAGGGACAGACTGAAAATGTTGGAGGACAATTATTACTAACAGAGGAGGAGTGGCACAAATGAGAAAATGGTGAAGGCAAATTGTTTCTTACTCGTGAAGAATTAATAAGATGGAATAACCGGAGAGGAATAAATGCATACACAAGTCAGAGAGCTCGAGGTGACAATCGAGGGAAAGATAGAGGATGTGACAAGAGTAGAATAAAGTGCTACAACTGCAACCGTTATGGTCACTATGCAGCAGAATGCCGTAAGCCACGACGTGACAAAGAGCAGAAACAAGAAGTTAACATGGACCAAATTGAAGATGATGAACTGGCACTCTTGTTAACAGAGGTTGATGAAAAATAAGAAAGTGTGATGCTACTCAATGAAGAAAAGGTGGTACCAAAGTTGAATACAAATGAAGACCATGCTGATTCCAATATGTGGTATTTAGACAATGGTTCTAGTAACCATATGACTGGTCAGAGATCAAAATTCAAGGAGTTTGATGAAGGAGTAATCGGACAAGTAAGATTCGGGGATGGATCGACTGTGAGCATCAAAGGAAAGGGATCCATAATCTTCAAATACAAAAATGGAGATGAACGCACTCTTCGAGAGGTATATTATATCCCTACACTATACACTATATAATAACATTATCAGTCTTGGTCAATTATCAGAAGATGGAAACAAAGTTGTTCTTAGTGGCGACTTTCTTTGGGTTTATGAAAAACAAGGAAAGGTACTCATGAAAGTTAAGAGATCTACAAATATGTTGTATAAGATAATCATTGAGAACAATAAACCTAGTTGCTTGTTATCGAGATTAGAAGAGTCCTCCTGGTTGTGGCATTCACGTTTAGGGCAAGTTTAATTTTCAAGCAATGTCACAAATGTCTGCAAATGAAATGGTTCATGGTATGTCCAAGTTTAGTCCAACAAAGGGTGTATACACGGGTGTTTAATGTCCAAACAAATACGAAAACCATTTACATCCCAAATAAATTTTAGTGCAAAGAAGATGTTAGAACTGGTTTATGGTGATCTATGGTCCAATCTCCCCAGCGACATCATCAGGCAAAAAATACTTTTTTCTCTTGGTAGATGATTTCAGCAAAGTCATGTGGGTGTACACGCTAAATAACAAAGATGAAGCCTTTAGTACTTTCAAAAAATTCCTAGCCCAAGCCGAGGATGGGCCTGAGAAGAAAGTAAGAGTTTTTAGAACCGACCAAGGTGGTGAATTTTGCTCTAAGGAATTTATCTCTTATTGTGAGGGAGAAGGAATTAAAAGGCATTTTACAGCTCCATATTCGCCTCAACAAAACGGCGTGATGGAGAGGAGAAATAGGATGGTGGTGGCAATGACTAGAAGTTTTCTGAAGCAAATTAAATTACCCTTAATGCTGTGGGGTGAAGCAGTTCGCCACTCTGTTTATATTTTTAACAGACTTCCCACCAGAGCACTAACTGGGAAGACACCGTATGAGGCATGGACTGATGAAAAGCCTCATATAGGTCACATACGAGTATTCAGATGCTTAGCACATATGAAAGTCCTGGAGTTTACATGAAGAAACTGGATGATCGAAGCAGGCCCGTTATTCATCTTGGAAAGAACCCGATACAAAAGCATATCAATTGTTTGATCCCGAGAAAAACTCAGTGTATGTAAGCAGAGATGTGTTTTTTGATGAAACGAAGACATGGCCCTGGAAGCATCAAGATGAAATCAAATCAGCCCAGGTGAACACGTTTACTATTTTTGGCAGTCCTGCAGTGGAGGAGCAACAAGTTACAGACACTACTAATGAGTCTCAGGACACGACATCGCCTTTACACTCGATGTCATTGAACTCAGACATGCAGCGAAGGAGCGAGATAGAAAGTTGATCATGGAGAAGGAGATGGACTCAATTATGAAAAATAACACTTGGAAACTGACTGAATTGCCACCTGGTGCGAAAGTTATTGGTTTGAAATGGATTTACAAGTTGAAGAAGGATGCAAATGGAAAAATTATAAGGCATAAGGCAAGACTTGTTGCTAAGGGACATGCACAAGAACATGGAGTAGATTTCAATGAAATGTTTGCTCCAATAACTCGTCTTGAAACTATATGCTTGCTGTTAGCTCTTGCAGCAAAGAATAGTTGCTGGGAGGTTCATCATTTGGACGTGAAAATGACATTTTTCAACGGAGAAGTTCATGAGGATGTGTACGTTGCTCAGCCGGAGGGTTTTGTGAAAGAAGGTCAGAAACATAAGGTGTCTAAATTGTTGAAAGCTTTGTATGGTCTACGACAAGCACCACGTGCCTTACACAAGTGTCTTGAAAATTTTGGTTTCATCAGGTGCCCACATGAACATGTTGTTTATACTGAACGAGAAGGAAATGAGGTGTTGATCATAGGAGTATATGTCACTGACTTATTGGTAACATGTACGTCTAATATCAACATCATCAACAAGTTCAAGAGACAAATGAACAGTCAATTTGAAATGAATGACTTGGGAAGGTTGTCGTTTTATCTGGGAATTGAAGTCGAGCAAGATGATGGTTACATTGAACTCAAACAGACTGCTTATGCGAAGAAGATTTTGGAGAATGCAGGTCGGGAGAGTGCAATCCAACTAAGTATCCTATGGACCCAAAGGAGCAGTTGACCAAGGATGAAGAAGGTAAGCCCGTCGATTCTACACGATACAAGATTATGGTTGGTGGATTGCGATACCTTGTGCATACGCGACTAGACATTCACTACTAGAAAAAGCGGTCAAATTCAACCGGATAAATTCAACAGTCATTAAATTCAACCGTATCTAGTTGAATTTATAGTCAACTTCCATTTCCGTTGACTAAAATATAAATTCAACCCAATGCGGTTGAATTTGTTTCTGGTTGAATTTAGCTGGTTGAATTCGGCCAATATCGGTTGAATTTATAGATTCAACCATAGTCCGTCGAATTTATATCCCACACTAAATGAGCGGAGAATTTCCCGCCTAGAGCAAGTCAAGTCGTTAAAACTTATTTTAATGGGATTTGGTTGAATTTATAAATTCAACCAAATATTATTACTTTATTTTTTTACATATTAAAATATTTTTTATAAATATTAAAATTTAACCAAATATTATTACTTTATTTTTTACATATTAATTACTTTGACCATGACCATTATATACAACTATTATAATAAAATTTAACTATGAAATTTTAACCGTTCATAGATTGATATTAAATTTTAACTATGAAATATTATTATCATAAAAAATTCAAATTTGTTTAACTTCATAGATTCGATAGATTCGAGTATACTTATTCAAATTTAAAACATTAACATAATTCAAATAAAAAAAACACGAATTCGAACTGTACCGATTCGTGAACAAATTCGATTATTGTGTTTGTGAATTTGTTCGGTAATGTGTTCATGAACATGTTCGTTAAGGTGTTCGTGAATACACTAGATACATAAATCTATTAATAGTTCACAAACACATTCGATAACTTAAATTACACACACATTTGATTATTAATATACATTCTTTACTTTTATCAATCAATTGAACTACACTTATTAAATCTTTAATGAACTAAGGTTCAAACACAATTTTTGAAACTTGAACTCGAACTCGAGTTCGATAATTTTTTAACAAACGATACACGATCACTCGAGAGTTCGTATCGGTTTACCTCATTTACACCCCTATCCCTATTTATAAGAAATTCAAATTTTATTTGATTGAAATGATAAATTTTAATGAATTTAGTCAAAATAATAAATTAAATATAATTCAAATCATAAAAACTGAATTCGATCAGTACTTATGAATCAAATTAGTACCGATCTGATTTCAAACAATCGAGCGGTATGTATGTTTAGATTGTTAAAATTGATGAGTGTATGTGAAACATTAAAGTAATTGTAACTATTATATACTAGCTTATAACCCGTGCAATGCACGGTTGTTTTTTTAAATTTAAAATTATATTAATTAATAAAATTATTTTTAATCTAATGATGATTCAATCATTATTATTCAACTAAAATTACTCAGGATCCCGAATAGAAGATAAAGTTATGAATTTTTACATTGACAATTCTATTTAACTTAGAAAATCTACTCATTTTTTGTTTATAGTATTAAAATTCAGTTTTTAGTATTTGCATATAATTCTAATAACAATCAAACACACTTTTTAATATTAGATATGACGGTTTCTATTTATCTATTTCAAAATCAACGGTCCTTATTAGTTTGACGGTAAATAAACCAAAGTCTTGGATGAGATCACGTCCAATTTTTAATATTACATGGACAGTTTTCATCTATTTATTTTAACATTTAGCAAAATAATATTTAATTTAATGATGGTTTAACAATGTTTTTTACAATTAAAACTACACCAAAAATAAAAATCGAAGAAAGTGTTCTATTTGATTTATGAAATTTTCATGTATTTAGTTTAAATTATCAAGATATATTTTTTTAGTATTTTTAATATAATTCAACTAACAACCAAATATACTTTTTCATATTCGATTCAACGATTCTCATCTATGAACGATTCTCATCTATTTGTTTTAAATCTAATGATCCTTTTTATTTTGATATGTAATAGTTATAATTACTTAAATCCAATTCTAATACTAATACTTCCACTTTTGACTTATATCCTTTTTAGATAATAATTTTTATTTATATATGATATAATCTTGATCGTTTATTTTTAAAAATATTAGATCTAATGGTTAAGATTATTTTGGTGGTATTGAGGACCAGACTGACCAAAATTTTGGATAAGATCTCCCTTACGGTTATTATATATAAAGATATAATTAACTATTTTAACAACCTTAATTCGATTAGATTTATAAATTTAGTTAAATTTTTTTGATTTTATAAATTAAACCAGTTCTGGTTGTATTTAACTTAAATTCAACTAATTTTGGTTGAATTTATAAGAATTTTTAATTCAACCACAATTGGTTAAATTTATAAATTCAACCTGAAATAGTTGAATTTATAAACTCAACCATATCTAGTCGAATTTGTACTCGGTGCCATGTCAGCAATCCGCGTGCAAAAAATTTAACGCTCCAAATTTAACCAATAAACAACAATCCAACGGTCCAAATTTGTCACAGAAAAATCCTTCCATATATATTCACATACATAACAATTAACACACACTTTTTTCATTCTATCTTCATTTTCTCTCCTTCCCCCCACCTCACCCCTACTATCTCTATCTCACACCCATAAACACATTTTATACTATTTTACACACACACACACACACACATATATATATATTTATATTTATATTTATATATACACACAAAAATTATTCTCCTAAAGATCTTCGTACAAGGCAAACACCTTTAAAATCAACTCGTTGAATTATAACTCCGATGGCTAATTCAATTCCGGCATCCGAAACTACTCCGACAACTAAAGGATTTTCGGTGACCAAAGAAGCTCCGCTGACCAATTCCATTCAAGTAACCAAGGAAGAAAATGTTTTTTCAAAATCCAATTAGGAACCTTTGGTTAAATTTGTATTTCTCCATGTGTAATGAAATCATTATTAATTAATAGAGAGTTTAATTTGGATTTTTCTTTGTTCTTGAATTACTTATCAAACATGGGTCTTGTTATATTTGTAAACTTTAATAATACTAAAAAGTATTTTAACTAATTTTTAAATCATAGTAACATGATGTACAAGATAACAAAAGGTATAACTAGGCCAGGCAGTTCTGCTTTGTTAGTTTTAAAATCGGGTCATGTTAAATTCAACTGAATTTGGTTGCATTTACAATTTTAACAAGATCCGGTTGAATTTATAAATTCAACCATATTCTGTTGAATTAATGTAGTTTATGATTGAATTTAACCCTAAATTCAACCGGAAGGTTAATTTCAACGGCCTTAAATTCAACGGGTTTGTTGCGGTTGAATTTATCTTAAATACAACCGTCTCCGGTTGAATATAAATTAAATTCAACCGAATCGTGACGGTTGAATTTAGCCGTTTTTGTTGTAGTATACCGCTTCCTAGCTTGCTTATGATGTTGGGATGTTAGCAGGTTTATGGAGAGGCCAACAATATAACATCAAAATGCTGTGAAACGAATTCTTTTTTATGTAAAGGGCACATTAAATTTTGGGTTGATATATTCGAAGGAAGGTGGAAATAATATACTGATTGGGTTTTCGAATAGTGACCTAGCAGGTCATGTTTAAGACAGAAAGAGCACAGGAGGCATGTCATTTTATTTAAATGAAAGTTTGATCACTTGGGTCTCTCAGAAGCAGAGGTGTGTTGCATTGTCATCATGCGAGGCGGAGTTTATGGCGAACAATTACCAATCGTTCAGTCGTTTACCTCAAGCTACTGGTTAGAAGTCCACTCTTATATCTTTGATAGAGCTTTCGTTACTCACTCCTAACATTCCCTCTCCTTACAGTCGAGCGAAATTACATCTCACATCCCACATCCCATTGGCTTCATCGTGCGAGACGGAGTTTATGGAAGCCACAGTTGCATCATGTCAAGCAATCTGGTTAAGAAAATTACTGGGACAGATAACAGATGATCATGTTGGTCCGATTGTGCTGTATATTGATAATAAATAAGCTGTACATGTAGAGAAAATCCAGTATTTCACGGATGGAGCAAACACATAGACATATGCTATCACTTTATAAGTGAATGTGTGGAGCGTGGCAAAATTATTGTGAAGCATGTTAGTACTGATAAACAGCGCGCAGACAGTTTGACCAAGGCACTCACCACTCTGAAGTTTGAAAGGATGAGGAAACTGTTGGGAGTTAAAGCTTTGCCCAGACAAGTTTCAGATTGCTGAATATTAATATGAAACTCGTGCGTTTAAATTGTTAAGTTGCCGTTAAATTAGTTGCATGAGTTAGTCGTTGTGATAGGCTGCATATATGTTGCATGATGCATGATTTAGTGGAGAGTTTTTAGGAGCTCGATCGAGTTGTAGAGTTGTTTTAGGAGAGTAGGTTGTTTGTTCCTAGTAATTTGTAGCTTGCACTCTTTATCTCTAAGCTTATTTATATAGTACTGCATGATCATAATAAAAGTGTGACATGTGTTTTTGCTTTTCTCAATTTCAAACAAACAGTTAATATATATTTACATATAAATTGGTTATTAGAGTTAATCTTATAATTCTGAATTCTATTAGAGTTAGTTTAAAATTCGAATCATATACAGTACCAAATCTTGTTCATCATTATATTTAACTGAAATTTGGATTTGTGAAATACTTTAAATAGTAATTAAGGTCAACAAAGAGGACTGTGGTATAGTGAAGAACATGTGAGATTTCTACTTTGTATTGAACAAAATGTACGTCGATAATCATTCTATTTAGTGCTTCCAGTTGCTTAGTTTAAATCCTTTTTTATTTTATTTAGCAAAAGAAATAAATTTACTTTCTCTATATATAAGTGCTTCCAGTTGCTTAGTTTCTGGAACAAGATAAACAAAACACAAATTCTATAATGGCTGTCAATATAGGTATCGAGCTTGTGCTTCTTCCTCTGTCCTGCTTAATCTTTCTCTACATCTGCATAATGTGGAGACGCAAAACCTCTTTGTTAACCAACTGGCCTCTGGTGGGCATGACACCTTCCATGATTATGAATACCCATAGAATACACGACTTCACTACATGCATTCTCCAAGAAAGCCACCAAACTTTCCAATTCATCGGGCCTAGTCTAGCGAACTTGAATTCACTTTGGACTAGTGATCCTGCTAACATCAACCACGTCTTGTGCAAGAATTTCATAAATTACTCCAAAGGCCCTGAGTTTGTTAAGATATTTGACATACTTGGTGATGGGATCTTAAGTGCAGAAGGTCATCTTTGGGAAGTTCATCGCAATACCACCATGTCACTCTTCAATCATGCACAATTTTATCAGATATCACAAAAGATTGTGAGGGAAAAACTGGAGAAAGGGCTAGTCCCAATGTTTGATCATGTGTCTAAACATGGGATTGAGGTGGATTTGCTTGACATATTTCAGAGGCTTAATTTTGATAATATTTGTTCCTTGCTTTTAGACCATGACCCTCAAACCCTCTCTCCTGATTCACCGTATGATCCTCTCCATCAGGGTCTTATGGATGGTCAAGAGGCGTTGTTGTATAGACATATACTTCCTGAAAGCATTTGGAAGCTGCAAAGTTGGATTGGCTTTGGCAAAGAAAAGAAGCTAAGCAAAGCCTGGGAGTGTATTGACGAATTCATATATAGATGTATATCTATGAAGCGCCAACAAGTGGTATTGAAAAATTCTGTGCACATGTCTGCAGCAGAAGTGGATGATAAACTAGACATTTCAAAAGCTTTCATGGAACTTGTAAACAAGGAAAAGCCAGGAAATCCTGAGAAATTTTTGAGGGACACTATGCTTAGTTTAATACTCGCTGGGAGGGACACAACAAGTATAGCTCTTTCTTGGTTTTTCTGGCTTCTTTCCAAAAATCCCTTGGTAGAATCCAAGATCTTAGAAGAGATCAATACAAATTTGCATTCAGAGGAAGTTAAAAGTTGGATGCTTTTTGACAACAGGGAAGACTTGCAGAAACTGATTTATCTGCATGGAGCTTTGTGTGAGTCTTTAAGACTCTACCCTCCGGTTCCTATTAATCACAAGTCTCCAAAAGAACCAGACATTCTTCCAAGTGGGCATCGGGTGGAGAAAGACTCTCAAATTTGGTTGTTTTATTATGCCATGGGAAGAATGGAGAGTATATGGGGAAAAGATTGCTTGGAGTTCAAGCCTGAAAGGTGGATAACTGAGCAAGGAGGTATTAAACACGAACCTTCATACAAGTTCGTTGCTTTTAATGCCGGGCCAAGACTTTGTGTAGGCAAGGATATGGCCCTCAGTCAGATGAAGATTCTTGCAGCAGCCATCATACATGCTTACCGCATTCAGGTGGTCGAAAATCATCCTGTAGTTCCAAGTATTTCTGTCGTTCTTGACATGAAATACGGTTTGAAGATCAAGGTAGCTAAAAGAAATGCATGCTTGCCTGCTTCTGTAGAATGAACCATTGGTGTGTTCTAAGTCACGAATAACAAGCTTGTCATATCTTCCAAATAAAGCAGTACGTGTGCCTCGCGATTGTATTCCAGTTCAGTTGCTATTTATTCCAGTATGTCTCTTGTTTGCTAGTTGAGTCATTTCTGATCACTACTACAATTCTGAACTTTTTGTGAAGCGCTATGCAAGTAGATCGCTTATATAACTGTTCAACAAAAAAGTGCTATGCAAGTTAAGATATAGTAGAATTAAATAAAATAAAAAAATACTAAAAAAGCGTTTGAGGAAGGAACGCTATGTAAAAGTGGCATTAATTGCATGTTTGAAAAACGCTATGGAAGAATACATATTTTAAGGAATATTTACTAAATTTTTAATTTCTTGAAATTTATTCGGAACTCTTCAATAGCGATTTTGAAACGGCTATGGTAATATGTGTATTTTAAGTAATATTCTTTTATTTATAAAATTTTGTTAAACCTTGTACAACAGCACTGGAAACGTTTTGTAAGTAAACATAATATTAAATAATTATAATACATTAATACAATTGATAATAAAACACTTTAATATAGATAGTGGCTCTGATTTCTCTAACTTCCCTCTCAAATTAATTAGGATGGCGCTTAATCGTGTATCTCTCACCCTATCATGATCTGTTAAGGCGGGAAACATGACTTAATCAAACGGTGTTGTTCAATTACATTATCATACCATGTCGTTTGTATTAGAATGGAATATGATGTTTGTGAGAGTGCTAGTGACAATTATTTTATGTCCAATGATTGTAAGCCAAGTGGCATAGGCTGTCTACCCTCTATATATACTGAGGGAATGTGTTTTCTGTCCTTAGGAATGAAAAAACCTTGTCTTATTCTATTATTTAGTCTTTTATTTTCTTATTTCTCCTTAGCCGCCTCTAACTTTCAAAAAACCCAAAACAAATCCAAAACCCACCACCATGGCAGATAAGAATAGCTTGCAAAAAGGTGAAAGTTCCATCACTACTCTGGCTGATAAGTTGAGTTCCTTTGAAAATGGTACTTCTATACAAGAACATATCTCAACCCTCAAAAATGATTTTGCTGCTTTAGCTCTCGACAACAAGGAAGTGAAAAGGGGGATAGCGGAGCTAACAGATCTTGTAAAGAGGGAGCTGCTTCACAAACACATGGATTTGCCTTCATCTTCTCAAACAAGATTTACTCCTCAGCTGTAAGTCCTTAAACACCTACCCACTTTTCTATTGTTAATGATTCTACTAGTGAAATTATGACCAAATCTCGTAGTGTCAATTGGGAGGGTCAACCACACAACACCACCACTCAACCCTTTGAGCTCAATGCTAGATATGTACACCCATCCTCACTGCCTGAGCATCGCAATACAACCTCTTACAATAATCCTCTACCCACATCTGGTTCTTTTTTTGTCACATCAAACCTTCAACCCAATTACTCCTTATATCATCAATCAAACCTCAACCAATTTTCTTTGCCCCTATACCCCCCTCATACAGACAAAAATCATTCTCCTACCATGTCCCTTACAACCCCCATCATTCATCCCCCATGTGGTCGCAACAGACCTTCTCCACTATATATACCTCATACTCAAACAGTCAACACCCCATGAAATACTGAGAAAAACATACAACACAAACCCAGTGAGGCTCAACCACTTATAAAACACCCAAACTTGATTTTCCCAAGTTTGAGGGCAAAGACCCTCAAGGATGGGTTAGTAAATATGAAATTTGTTTTCAACTCCATCCTCAAACTGATTTACGCTCTCGTGTTTTATGTGCTGTACTTCATATGGATGGGGAGGCCAATGTTTGGTATTGATGCCTTGAGAAAGAGAAGTACAACTTGTTGTGGCCGAAGTTTGTTAGCTTGGTATGTCAACGATTCGCCAAATCAGGTTATGAGAACCTAGTGGGTCAATTTAATAAACTGACACAAAAGGGAAAATTCGATGAGTATATATATCATTTCGACGAGCTTCGAAACTATGTCATGGCCGACGAAGGATTCCATCGCGAATCGTTTTACGTTGACAATTTTATAAGTGGCCTCAATGAAGAGATTTCTCAACATTTATATAATCATAAACCCCGAACACTCCAAGAGGCCAGGGAATTATCTCGTGGTCAGGAACACTACCTTAATATGTTGGATAAACGATACAAATCAGCTGACCACTCAAAAAAACCAACCACACTCCTCCTCAACCAACAAATCTTTTACACCTTACTCAAAAATCTCCAATGACCTTCCAAAATAGACCTCAACCCCTACCACTGCTACTAAAGGTTACAAACGTCTCACCTTGGCTGAACTAACCGAACAAAAGCAACATGGGCTTTGCTTTTACTGTGACCAAAAGTTTGAACCGGGCCACAATTATAGAAAAAAGAAGTTATTCATAGTAATGAATGAAGCTACTAACTCTCAGCATTCAGAAGAGGATGTAATTGCAATCACTTGGGAGGATTCTAAACCACTACCGGAACCAGTTACTGAGGCACAAATGTCACTACATGCTCTGACTGGATTTAAAGGGGATGGGACTCTTAAGGTTCGGGGATAGTTCTTAGATAAGTCTATTAGCATTCTACTGGACACATGCTCCACACACAGTTTCATTTCCCAGCATCTCGTTAAGAAATTATAGTTGAAAACTACACCATGTACCAGCTTTCAGGTTGTAGTCGCGAATGGAGAAAACCTGACTTGCAACACCTCTACATCAAAATTGCAATGGACTATGGCTGGTGAATTATTCACAACTGACTTCAATGTAATACCCTTAGGAGGATACGACTTGATCCTTGGTGTTGACTGGATATCACTTGTTAGTCCCATTACCTTCGATTATGGTTGTGATTCCATCTCCATTCACTAGGACAAAAGAGTAATAACCTTGCCCCAATCCTCCCCACCTGCCCAGGTCCGAGTACAATTAAATGGTTCTAATGTTAAGACAAGCCACGAAGAGGTTTACTTCTTGGTCCAAGTTGCTACTTTGGATGATGCACCCACCTGTACAACTAAGGATCAGTTACATGCAATCTTTAGCCAACTACTACACTCCTACCGTGATATATTTACTGAGGCCGCCCAATTACCACCGCCAAGAACCCAAGACCACCATATTCCACTTAAACCAAACAGTGTACCTGTAAATGCCCATCCTTATCGTTGTCCCATTGCTCATAATAAGGGGGAAATCGAGAAAATCACTAGAGAAATGCTTCAAGCTGGTGTCATCAGGGCTACCACTTCGCCCTTTTCCTCACCTGTGTTGCTTGTCCGCAAAAAGATAATTCTTGGCGTTTGGTGGTAGATTATCGAGCTTTGAATGAAATTACAATTAAAAATAAGTACCCCATACCCGTCATCGAGGAGCTCCTTGCAGAAATTAAAGGTAGTACCATTTATTCTAAGCTCGATCTTCGTAGTGGCTACCATCAAATATGAATCAATTAAGAGGACATCTTCAAAACAGCTTTTCGCACTCACCAGGGCTTATTTGAGTTTGTGGTCATGCCATTCGGCTTGACAAACGCGCCAGCCTCATTCCAAGCGCTAATGAACGAAGACTTTTCTGATTATCTTAGAAAATTCGTCTTGGTCTTTTTCGAAGACATACTCATTTATAATACTACTGCTGAAGAACATATCAAACACTTGAAATTAGGGTTTGATAAACTCAGACAACACAGCCTGTTCGTTAAGGAAAGTAAATGTGAAATTGCTCAAAGTCAAGTGGAATATTTAGGCCACATAATTTCAGGCAAGGGTGTTGAAGCTGATGACAGAAAGATTCAAGCTATGCAAAGTTGGCCTCGACCCAAAAATGTTAAGTCCTTACATGGTTTTTTGGGCCTGACTGGTTATTACTGCCATTTTATAAAGGGGTAACTTGTCAGAATACAGGAGTAGACCCCTTGAGTGTATAGACAAGCTTGATCATACCTAAATTCCCCAATAAGGATAACTTATTGGAGTACAGAATCAGGCCTTCTCTCCATAATCTTCTACAAATCTTCAAGGCATGTTATTCACTAAAATATTTTGTTCTTCCTCTATGTCACCTTCAAGTTGGCGCTCCAACTTAGCCTTTCGCGGCGCTCCAACCCTAGTCCTTGGCCTAGTTGGCGCTCCAACCTTGGTCTTGGGCCTGGTTGGTGCTCCAACTTGGTCCTGGGCCTGGTTGGCGCTCCAACTTGGTCTCGTCCTATTTTGGAGCTCCAATCTCACCTCCTGTTGCAAATTCATGTTAACATATTCTACAATCGTGTCACCCCAGCCATTGACCATCTTCAGATAGTCAACCCTTTCCTTGTGTAAATTTTGGATATAACAACCACCCCCAAGTTTCTATTGTATTTGAAAAATACAAAGAAACTATCATAAACAATCAAAAATTTACTAGATCAGCTTATTAACGTTGTCACCCCAAAGTCCTTTGACGCACTAATGCAATATTGATGCGCCAACAGACCCTTCCAATACAGATACGTATACGAATGTCCGTATTTTTATACGATACGCTCCCAGGAGTATTTAAACCCCGCATTTCCCCCCTATTTTTTCATTCTCAATTTCTCTCTCTTCAAGAACACTTTCAAGAAACCTAACCGTTTTTTTTGTTCAAAACCGCCTCAAATCTCTACCATTCATCAAATTGATCGTGACCCATTAATCTCTATCACTCAAGGTACATTTCGAATCCTTTTTTTTGTAGATGTTCACCATGTATTCTATTAGATCCAAGCATTTTAAGTTTTGCACTTTTCGTGTTCTTCATGTATTCATTCATATATCATTGTATGTATATATGTTTAATCCGTTTTTTATGCCATGCTTTTTCCGATATATGTTATTAGTCGATAGCTGACTATAGGCCTCTTGACGCGCCATTAAATTTGGCGTGATAATCCTATAGAGATTTGCTGTACTTATAAATGTTAGGTCGATTCTCCAATAACATTTAGGCAACCATCGTTGGCGCGGTAACCCTTTATAGAAAAGATGTGTTCCCCCGCTTACCTTCTTTTCTTCTTGGCTTGCAGCTGGCTAAAAGGGGGAACGCATCCGCATCATCTCCCTTTCATCCATTCAAAGACTTCAACAGGAGGGTTGGTCTTCCCTCAACACCATTCCACTATCCCTCTTACCAATATACTAATACCAAACCCTCAGATTTGGCGCGCCTATTGGCATTATATAAATCTGACCCATCTTTTTTAACCATGTCCCCATCATCTAGTTCAAGTCAGTCTTCTGAATCCCCTGCTGAAAAATATCACAAATCCCTCGCCAATTCCTCGCCCTATGGACTATGATTCCGAATTTGAAACTTGGGCCGATCCTCCTTCTAACAATCCTCTCTTGGCGCGCCAAACCAAAAGAAAAAGAAAAACAACCGTTGTAGAAAAAGGTGATTATGAAGATGAGCTGCTAGAGGAAATCCAGGCTAACCCTTCCGTAGTAAACAAATTAGAAGAAGACTCTGAAAAAACAGAAAGTATTGATATTGGCGCGCCAACAACTAACCGAAGATATCCAAGAAGAAGATCAATTCTCTTCCCCAGAATACTCTCATGAGGAAACTCTTCCTTTCCCCTTGAAAACACATGATATAGACGTTGACTGGTCCCAACATGGGGTACTGTCCAAGAAAGAAATTGACCAAATTAGAAAAGATGCTGGAGTTTTTGCATGTGTGAACATGTCTTCTACTATTCCTTTAAGGGATATCAAGAAGGTCATGAAAATATATGCTCGGGACGGAAAGTTTGCCAAGCCTCATGAAGAAATGCACCCTCACAGATTTGATATAGGTAACATTAGAGTTCCTAGGGCTGTGGTCACAAATAGACACATCCCCTTAGGAATTGGCGCGCCACTCCACCCTTGGCTGTATCAAGTTGTTGAATGGTACAACCTTGCCCCTATTGT
Organism: Heracleum sosnowskyi; assembly: GCA_030848705.1. Taxonomy (NCBI): domain Eukaryota; kingdom Viridiplantae; phylum Streptophyta; class Magnoliopsida; order Apiales; family Apiaceae; genus Heracleum; species Heracleum sosnowskyi. The sequence continues at coordinate 22,659,823 of CM061237.1, forward strand.
CACCAAATAGCTACATAATGATCCTTGGACTCTATATGCTATATGCCGAACTTGAGTACCCTGAACCGACTATGCCAGAGATAAGCTGGTTTTTTAGTCTTCAATCCAACATCCCTGGATACTACTTCCTGGTTGCCTGGAGGGATCATATGGGCAAAGGAATTAATGACGGAAAAATTAGCAACATTAAAGATTGGAAGGAGAGATTCTTTTATCTCTACGATACTGCCAGACAACCAATCGAATTCAAAGTTGGGGGTGAGTTTCTTCTTCCTTCCATTGGCGCGCCAAGTAATCATGGACGCGTCAAATTTTAAATTTAACTTTTTTTTATCTACTTGTTATTTACTTCACTCGTCTTTCAGTGAAACAGCCAAAAACGTCTCTCCAATCCCCATTCTCCTCCCAATGTTCATCAATCTTTGGACTGCTAGAATCAGGACGGAAATTGAACTCCTTGGTAACCTTGGACAATTTGAAAAAGCATAAATTCCTCCCTCCATCGTCTGGAATCTCGGATTCCTCCCCGAAGAGAGCAAAGAAAAACAGAGGCAAAAAGATTGTTATTAGTAGTGATGAAGAAGGTAAATAAAACACACCTTGGCGCGCCAAGATAATCTTTTATCTTTATTCCATCATATTCATTAACTCATGCTTCAAAGTGTTTACATAGTCATTTTTAATTCTTAACATCCCTGTTGTTTTCATGTATCTCATTAACTCATATGCTTATAATCTTATATTGTACAAACATGACAGGTGTTCCAAACCTATTTGGCGCGCCAAGGAACACTTCTTATACTCAGCAAAAAACCACCACCACTACCATCCATGTTTCCCACAAAAAGCATGCTGCCAGAAAAACAAAGGCCCGGGATAACAACAAAGACCCCCTTCCCTCCTCCCTCAAAAGGCATAACACATGGAAGAATGATAGCAGTAACCAAACTGAAGGTACAACCACAGCTGGAGCGCCAAAGGCTAGATCCACCTGAGTCTTTGATACTTTTGGGCACCTCAGTGATACAAACATCAACGAGGTCGAATTCAAAAGGTGGATGGAAAAATCTGACGAGGACAAACATAAGGCTGCAATGCGAGCCTCCCTAGAACTCCTTATGTTCAATGCTGAATACGAACAAAGCAAGGAGGAAAATTTGAAGCACCTAAAGGACCTTGAAATTGAAAACGGCAAACTCAAGAAAGAAGCAAAATCTCTCAACTCAAAGCTAGAGTCTGACAAAAAGATAGTCGTTTCTGAAATTTCTAAACTGCAAGCCGAGTTGGCGCGCCAAAACAAGGTGGTGAAGGACAATGAGTCTTTTATAAAAACCCTTGAAGAGAAGAAAACTAATCTTCAAATTGAGGTTGAAGAGCTGTTAGAAGAAAAGTCCTCAGGATGGCAAGCTGAGAAGGACAAGTTAGCCAAAGAGTCTTTTGATGAGGGAATCAAAGCTTATTGCATCACCTTCCTGGCTGGTGAACCTGACTACGATTGGCGTCCCAAGTTTGGCACGGGAATGGCTAATTTTATAACTGATCTTTCACAGAAAGAAACCTAAGCCATTTCTGAAAAAAGGATAGCTCTCGAAGAGGTTGTGGCCACTGAAACAGACAACGTGGTGCACCATGATGATGAAGATGCCAATCCTAAGAAAAGTGTTCCTGAAGGTGATGTGGAAAACACCACCACAAGTGCAAACGCGCCAAAGTCTACTAACCCTGAGGACATTGCAACTTGATTTTTAATTTTACCTTAGCATTTCAAACTCTTTATCTGCAAGTCTTATGACTTTGAAAAGTTGTACTTCTAACTTTTCTCTATACCCTTGATGGGTAACATAATTTTTCTTCTTTATGCACTTGTCATATGCATCTTAGCACAGGTAGAGAGACTGGCGCGCCAAATGACAAGACACGACAACATTTCCTTGCAAAAAGTCAAGGACTGGCGCGCCAAATGACAAGGCGCGACAATCCTTCACTACATTAGCCCTCTGCAAAGTTTTATTTGTTGTTCACATCATTCAAATGTAACATAACAATCATTAAAAAGTAAATAAATCAGGAAAAAATCTGAGATTTTATAACTTAAACAAAAATAACGCCCTCACGGCTTATAGCACGATGAGTACGGGAAATAAATTGTCCTCGGCATTGCCGGTATAAAGGCTTATAACCAAAACAAAAAAGAATAAAAATAATACAATCACTAGCTCAAGGAGGCGTATGACCACTACCCCCCGAGACTAGGAGCAAATTTATTTGGTGCTAGTTTCAAGAACTGCATGAGGCTCAAAAGCTCTCTTATTGGTAGTACTTCTTCAATTGAATGACATTCCAAGCCTTCGGGATCGGTTTGTCATCTAAGTCTGAAAGGTACTATGCTCCTCCCCATAGAATAACTCTGACCTTGTAAGGGCCTTCCCAATTTGCTCCAAACACCCCATGAGTTGCAACCTTGGTGTTTGGCATTACTTTTCTGAGAACCAAATCACCAAATTTAAATGAACGAGCCTTTACCTTGCCGTTGTAGAACCTTGCTACCCTCTGCTGGTAAGCTGCAAGCTTGACTTGAGAATTTTCCCTTTCCTCTTCCAGCAAGTCGAGATAAAACCTTTGATTGACCTGATTTGCCCCTTCATAAAAATTGTCCCTTCTGAATGATCCTGCACCTATTTCCACCGGCACCATAGCCTCCGAACCATAAGCGAGCATGAAGGGAGATTCCCCCATCGTGCTTCGTGGAGTTGTATTGTAAGACCAAAGTACCATGGGTAACTCTTTTGGCCAGCATCCCTTGCTATTCTCCAGCTTCGTCTTCAAAGTGTGCTTTATAATCTTGTTCACTGCCTCTGTCTGCCCATTGCTCTGTGGATGATACACAGCTGCCAAATCTTTCTTGATATGTAATTCCTCGTAGAGACTCCTCAATTCCTTGCTGTCAAATTGTTTTCCATTATCAGAGATCAACTTATAAGGAACTCCAAACCTACACACAATAGAATTATAAACAAAATCCCTTAGTTTCTTCGCGGTTATAGTAGCCAACGGGGCAGCCTCCGCCCACTTGGTGAAATAATCCATGGCCACCACTGCATATTTTACACCCCCCTTAGCCGTTGGAAGTTAACCAATAAAATCAATTCCCCACATAGCGAATGGCCACATACTCATTAGAGATGTCAAAGAAGTAGCAGGACTGTGAGTGTAATTCGCAAATTTTTGACACCTATCACACGCACGAGAGAATTTATAAGCATCCTCCTTCATAGTAGGCCAATAATATCCTTACTTCAAAACCTTCAATGCCAAGGATCCACCCCCCGAGTGATTTCCACAAATACCTTCATGAACTTCTCTAAGTATGTAATTGCATTCCTCACCATCTATGCACTTCAGCAACGGTTGATTAAAACCCCTTTTGTACAACATCCCATCATACTCCACGTACCTTGCCGCCTTGTACTGAGCTTCCTGGCTTTGGTTACATCTTCAGGCAACCACCCTTCTTTAATGTACCTCCATATTGGTGTCATCCAGGTCACCTGCTCATCCTCCTCCACCTGCATCACATCAGCTTCCCTAACATTAGGTTCTTGCAACACCTCCAAAGGAATGGCATCTAACACACTCACATCCTTTTGTGACCCCCACTTTGCCAGTGCATCAGCCTACTCATTCTCCCCCCGCAGGATTTTTACTAACTTTACCTTGGTGAACCTAGACATAAGATGCAAAACAGTTCTCATATACAACTCTGTCCTCGGTCCACAGGCTTGAAAACCCCCATTCACCAGATATACTACAATCATAGAATAACATCGGACTAATAAATTTTCAACCTTCATCTCCAAGGCGAGCCTCAACCCCCCGAGCAACGCCTCATATTCAGCATCATTGTTTGTTGCTTGAAACGCAAAATTGATAGCACTCATAAGCATATGCCCCTTAGGACTTATTAAAACTATCCCAGCTCCAGCACCTTCATTATTGACCGCTCCATCCACACTCAGAATCCACCATCGTTCAGACTTCTCAGGCTCTGCTACATCTGACTGAAGTAAGAGTTGAAAAGGGACCATATCCATTATATCTTCTTCCAACTCAGGAGAAAACTCCAGTATGAAGTCTGCCAATGCTTGACCTTTGATAGACATCCTTGGCTTGTAATCCAGATCAAACTGCCCCAACTCAACTACCCACTTCATCATCCGACCCGTCACCTCTAGCTTATGCATAATTTGTCGAAGTGGAAAAGATGTTCTAACTTCTACCTTATGAGCCTGAAAATACGGACGTAACTTGCGAGAAGCCAAAATAAGTGCATATACCAATTTTTCCATGTTCGTGTAACGGGTCTCTGCATCATGTAACCACTTACTCACATAGTATATGGGAGATTGACCCATTCCCTCTTCCTTAATCAACACCGCACATAGAGTACCCTGAAACTGCTAGGTACAAAATTAACACCTCTCATTCACTTGGCTTTGCGAGCATAGGAGGCGACCCCAGATGTTCCTTTATTTTCTGAAATTCCTGCTCACACTCCGATGTCCACAAAAAATCCTTCCCAACTTTCTTTATGGCCTTAAAGAACTCTTGACAATTATCTGACGACCTTGAGACAAACCTATTCAAAGCTGCAATTCTACCGGTTAAGCTTTGTACTTGTTTCACACATGTTGGAGACTTCATGTTTAAAAGTGCCTTGATTTTTGCTGGATTCGAATCTATACCCCGATGATTGACTATAAAACCCAAAAACTTACCTGACTCGACTCCGAATACGCACTTTTGAGGGTTCAACCTCATTCGATATTTTCGCAATATATCGAACATCTCTTCCAAATGCTTGATATGATTCACTGCTTCCTTAGATTTTACCAACATGTCATCCACATACACCTCCATTGTCTTCCCGATTTGATTTTTGAACATTAAGTTCACCAACCTCTGGTAGGTTGCCCCAGCATTAACAAGGTCAAAAGGCATTCCAATGTAGCAATAAAGCCCCATATCGGTGATAAAAGATGTATGCTCTTGATCTGGCCCATACATAGGAATTTGATTATATCCTGAGTAGGCATCCCTGAAACTCAGCAGTGCGTGCCCCGCTGTAGAATCCACCAATTGATCAATCTGTGGCAATGGAAAGCTATCCTTTGGGTATGCCTTGTTCAAGTCAGGAAAGTCCACGCACATCCTCCACTTCCCATTTGGCTTCTTTACCAACACAGGATTAGCAAACCATGTAGGATAGAAAGACTCATTTATCAACCCAACCTCCAACAATCTATCAACTTCTTCCTGCAAAGCCACAACATGTTCCCCACTCACCGGCCTCCTTTTCTGTCGGGTACCCTTCTTCGTAGGATCAATATTCAAACGGTGGCACATCACATTTGGGTCAATCCTAACCATATCCGCATGACTCCAAGCACAAACATCCAAGTTAGCCTTCAGAAAAGATATGAGCTGTCCAGCTAACTCCAGGTTCAATTGTGACCCAATTTTCAACTCCCTTTCCGGGTAACGAGCATCCACCTTAACGATCACCATATCTTCATCCACCGACCCCGTATGTGACGCCCCAGGCTCCGGGAAGTCCCTACTAGGCCCGCCCGGGGATCCGTCAAATCCAAACCTTTCATCACGTATATGCTTACACTAATTTAAATTAATTAATAATATATCTACAAGTTTCGTGTCTCGATACTTCACAATTTCAGCACAAACCTTAACCAATATTACAAGATCCTTTCTATTTTTATACCTCTCCAACCGAGGTATTTATTCTCGAGTCCATCCCATTCTTAAACATTTCGCATGATCTTTCTCAAAATTCTTTCCTGTAAGATTTAATAAAATAAGGACGAGCTACACGGTTCACTAAGCATATACTGTACAGTTCAACTGAGGTTTATCCAATAAAATGTTTTCACACAAGTTCATCACATTTAAAAAAAATCACCAAGAATTCATCATGCAAAATAGTTCTCACGAGATTGAAAATGAGTATTCAAACACGACAAGTTTCATCGATTCACAAGTTCTACTAGTTGGGATCCCGGCCAGCTAAACAATTGGTTTTAGCTTTACTTCCAAAAGGAAGTATCATAGTTCACGATATCAATGTAAGAATACTCAGTTTTCATCAAGCATCATCAATAAAATCATCGATATTTCAAAATCACATTCTCAACAGTAAAGCAGTACAGTATATACTTACCTCATAGTACCCTTAACATTACCAGATCTTCATTAACTCCACGGATTCGTACTCATTCTGAGCTTACTTGTAATATATCCAATGCAATCAATAAATACACGTCTCTACATTTAAACATCAATGATGAGTATCTAATCGCATAATAAATATAATTCCTACGAACTAATCATGACATGTCGTGAATATGCCCATATTATTTATCGATTAATAATGCTACGAACATGTCTACATCACCGAATGAATCCAAAACTTAATCTTTCTCGCATGAAATCATTCAAGCTATTTTTCATCTATAATTATAAACATCCTCTAAATTTTCATAATTATGAACCATGCTTAGACAATTTTCCTCAAACAAACTATTTTTTTCACTATTAACTAAAATATCTAAAATATAAATTAATATTCTATAACTCAAACCAAAAATCTAATTCCATCATTAAATCCACATAATTGTTTACTTAAACTTTCATGTTTTACACTTTTCCAAATTCTTTTATTTAGTCCCTCAAATAAATTAATTACTAATTCCAACCATCCAACCAATCACATGCTGCCACATCAACATCTTTCTCACAAACCAGCAGTTTCTCTCTCCTCAAAGTCAACTTCAATGGAGTAACTTTGACCATCAATATCTCATTCATTTTTAATCCGATTTATATGATTCAAGAGTATAATTCATGTATTTTTTCGCAAGGATTCCAAATATGTAACTAGTTTCACAGTCCGACATCGAACAGGTGTTGTACGAATTATTACAGAACCTAGCAAAGTCATGTACTATAAACTTGTATGTATACAAGTAAAGTGAAGTATACCTTTTTTATGATGACTCTCATGACAAGGCTGTGATGAAGGGAGTCCAGGATGACCCATATTGTGAAATTTTTTGATGTGTGTTAGTGATTTAAGAGTGTGTTCAAATTTCTCTATGTTTTCTCATGTACGGTTGTGAAGTTAAAACTCAAGCTTCTAGGCTTTTGTTTCTTTAAAATACAACTTAAATTGCAGTCCCCTTCAAGTCACCACCTAAATACACAGACGTACCCTTCTTCCTATCTTAAAAAAAAAGTCAAGTTACCATACACGTGACGCATGCAGAGTTTGCCACGTTTAACTAGTCATCCTCTGAGCCTTATGAAGGAAGCTAATATATTATCCTTTTTTTTTCTCCTTTTCCTTTTAATTGACCTCAAAAAGGCCATATCAAGTTCTAGATCTCTTTCTCTTATAAATATTCCCAACCACTTATACCAAAAATAATTAATACTTACATTTGTCCTAGTTGATCCATTTCAATAATATATGCTAATTTAGACTACTAAATCCAATAAACCTAAACTCATAATATAATTTCGTATCAATTCTTTTTACCAACCCAATTACACTTCATTTTTATGAATCCAACACTTTTCTTTTCTAAATCAAAGAACTAAAATCTGATTCGATTCCAAAAATCACATTTAACCCATAACAATTTTAAATTAAAATTTTCTAGCTAATAAATAATGTTAATATATTTAATCTAAGATAGGGGTGTTACAATCTTCCCCCTTAAAAAAATTTCGTCCTTGAAATTTGGGGTAAATTAATAGATAACTTGGTTATACGTAGTAAGCTCATTTTAAATCACATTTACTCATTGGTGATAGGTCATATAGTAATGATGTCTCAAACTCGTCTCCGAAATGTGTGTGCGTACTAATAAACAATTTTGATATCTAAGTTTTTCTCACTTTCAAACTTTATTAAATTAATTTCGGATGCTCTTCGCTCCACCACTCGATTATTCAAAAACATGAATAAATGATGTCCCAAAACCTCTTCTTTCTATCACTAAATCCTATTATCAATTAGAAAAAATATAGTCCCCGTATAAGAACACATATCCCCAAAACATCAAATATTATCTAATATTTTTAATCATCGATAATTTTAATACTTGAAAATTTAAGCTCAAAGCACATCATCCTACATCCTAAAAATTCATATCAATATTCTAATAGAAGATTTACCATAATCTCAAGACTTATGAAATCAATATTTAACATCAAACTTGTAACAATTTCTCTATTGGAAATTTTATTCAAATATTTCTACTTCCCGTACTTTCATTTTATTCATCTTAATTTCTCTTATAAACATTTTTAAGGAAATACTACGAATTTTATGAACTATCCATTCCCTTTTGGTACTAAAGACTCATTATAATTTGTATCTCGTGTACTAATTCTCAAACATTCAAAAGATAATTATACTTGTGAACATTTCATTTTATCCTCAAACAATAATCTATATTCCTCGAACAACAAGGTCATATCCTCGAACAACAGTTCATACATATCATGTTAAATGATTAATATTCAAAACCCTTTCTTTTCGCATGTCACAAAGTATCAACTGTTCTTAAATCCTAAATAATGATTTGTAAATATCTCACGATTACTTAAATTCTCAAATCCGTAATCCAAATTTCACATTCTATAAAATCCATCAAATACATTAAAATCTTAACCTAAAATAAATTCATCATTATCTTAAACTCGGTTCATTTTTGCTATTCATTTTATTAACAACTCAATCTCTTATCGATCGTAATTGGTTTTGACAAAATTTTCTATATCCTCAAGAGTTATAGTCTCAAGTCTACTAGGGTCAACTCAAGACATTATAATCTCACATGAAGCCTTGCGTACTTCATAATTACCCAAGTTCTTCCACGATAATAGATATTCATACATTATTCTAATCCACAAAATTTTCACTATCGAAGCATATTTTTATAGATTTTAATTTAATAATTCTTAATTCTTTAACCTCAAAAGCATCAACATCCTTGAACATCTTTCTTTTTCTCCCAATATATACCACCAATACAATTTCTCTGACTAATCTTTATATAATCCTTAAACTAAAATTTTAAATCTGAATCAACATCATTAAATAGTGTTTGTATAATCGAACAACGATAACATGACCAGTTCACGCTATCATCAAGCAACAATTTGTTTTCACACACTTTTGGGTGCACCCACCTTTGAGACAAACTTCTGGGTGCACCCACCTCTGAGACCAACTCAGTTGGCGTGCCAGTACCAGAGGAAAAACCAGTTGGAGCACCAACCTTAGATAGGGACAAGGTTCGAGCGCCAGTATTTGGGGCGGCTGAACATTTTTCTTCCATCACCTCTTCATTCTCTTCTGAGTCATCTGGGAACTGAACGGTGTACACAACACTGACCAACGTTTTCTCAACATCAACCTCCCCTTGTACCTCATTAACCTCTGTCTTATTATTCTTTCGAAACCCCTTTACAGACTTGTTGTAACATTCCCTAGGATCGTACTAACTTCCTCGAACACATCCAATTCCCCTTGGGGTTGGAAATTTCATGGACAAATGATCGATCGAGGTAACCACCCGCATTTCTTTCAATAATGGCCTTCCAATCAACGCATTATGGGATGAGTCTTGATCAATTATCATGAAGTCTACAATCTGGGTGGTAGAAAGTACCCCACTTCCTAGTGTCACTGACAATCGAATGGTTCCCTTTACTCTGATAGATTCTCCTCCAAAACCATAAATGTAAATATTTTCAACTTTCATGTCCTTATCAGGTAAGCCCATCTTCTTGTATGTATCATAGTATATGATGTTGACTGAGCTTCCATTGTCCACGAACACCCGATGCACATTCTGATTCCCAATTCCCATTGTGATCACCAACGCATCATTATGGGGATGATGAACCCATTTTGCATCCTTCTCGTAGAAAGTTATTGTTGCCCAGTAATAATCAATTGTAGAAGGGGGGTTGAATACAATTGAATAAGATTCTCGACTTAATAAGATATGAATCACAAATAAGAAAGGATAATAACAGCTTTATTAAATCTGATATAAAATTGTTACAAACTCTCTCAAGAAATTCTGATGTTCTTGAGAGCTACAAGGTTTCAATATACTCGTGTATGCGATTGGTTATTAAACCAAAATCTAAACTGTGTTTATATACTACACAGCTTCTCTATCAATTACATGATAAGTCCTAATCAATAACAAAGATTGAAACATATCCTAAATCGATAGCTGCATTCCTACAGACCAGGAACCGACAGAATAATCTTCCTTATTTAACTAGACTCCAAATATAACTCGAAGTAGGAATCCTGATCAGTTGAGTCTAGATCCTGATAATCATTGAATCCTGATCTAACAATCTCCCCCAATCTCATACTTTGTGAAATAAAGTATAGATTCCTAGATTCAATGATGTCAAAAATATGTTAACAAAATGTACAAATATTTACAGTAGCAACTTATCTGTTTAAATTCTTTGATAGAACAGATTCATCTTCAAGAAGTTGGATAACAAATTTTCTTCTTTTTCTTCAAGAATTTGAATCAGTCTTTCCTTAAGATTTCTGAGCTCTTCATCTTCCTCATTAATCTGATAGATAGCTGCTCTGAGATTTTGTATGGAGCTTCTTTGTAGACTGTGCTCTTCAAGCAAAAGATAAGCAATTTCCTTCCCATCAGGATTGAGAGTAAGTCGAGTCATGCCAAAAGTCACTTCTTTAACAGCAGTGCCCCTTTGCATTTCCACATCTTGACCTCTTTTGTTAGGTCCTGATAAGTTTGTAGAAGGGGGGTTGAATACAAACTATACCGTTTAATCGAATTTGTCCTTTTAAAGATTTAACTGTTTAGAACAAATTAGTGCGGAATAAAACTGAAACAATATTCAAGTTAAATAAAACTCTATTAAACTTGAAGGGTGTTACAATTCTGATCACTGATTACAAAGAACTTGATAAAACAAATCTAGAATAAATTCGACATGAATTTATCTATTTTTGTAATAAAAAGGATCGAATACTAAAAAGTAGTTCGATATAAAATCTAGGGATTATGATCCGCTAGAAAGCTAAAGCAGTACAAGAGAATCAGTCCTTATGAATTTAATGTTAAGAACCAAACAAGAATTAATTCTCTGGAGTAAATGAAATGCTTTTGTAGTTGAGAGTTTAAGACAGTAGAATGAAAAGTTAATAAGCTGTGTCTTTTTGTTCTTCAGTTGTGTGTCCAATTGATATGTCTTCTGCCTTGAATAAATACCATTGCTTTTCTTTAATCAACCCACGTGCAAATCCACTTGACAGAATAAGATTTTGTACTAGGAAGACAAGCAGAAAAACAATCATTTAGCCTTGGAAGACTCTCGGGAAGACAACCATTGTACATGGAAGACAACCGGGAAGACTAGGGTTTGGCCTAGGAAGACTTTCGGGAAGACTCACTTGTGAGTCTTCCTAGTTTAAAAAACTAAGTCTTCCCAGTTTAAACCTAAGTCTTCCTAGTTCATTTTCATTCTAATTTAAATAATTAATTAAATAAATTATGTATTAAATTAATTCTTTACAGAATTAAATTAATAAATAATATACTTAATAATATTAATTATTTATAAGAGAATAAATAGAATTAGTTGACTTCTTAAACAATTCCAGAATCACTTAAAACTTAGATAAATAACAAACACAATAGTACGTTGACACTCGATGCACTGTCTGGTTCCTGAGTGACTAACGACAATGTCTGTTCTTTATCTGTTTGACTTTAAGTAGTGATTCACTTCCTTCTCATTCAAGAACTCCGTAATCAGTATCTTTTTCTGTCACCACTTGAAATCTCCGTCACTTTAATAAATCCACTGAGCTTGAATACTTCATTGAGGCTTGATCAATAAATTGAGCTTCTTCCAATGTAGACTCACTTCAAGTATGTAGATGACTGTAATCTTTATTCTTTGACAGATATAATCTTCTGAGATTCCTGTGACAATTTGAATTATTACTTACTTATTACAGACTTGTTTAATGTTGAGTTAATTCCTCGATGTAAACAAATAGGCTAAAACATATGCCTTTCATCTTTGATTTAGTACATGGGAGTATAATTACCATTGAAATTTATGTTTCCATCCAGTCTTCTTCTTATTGTTGACAAGATCATGTCACTCCACACTTTGCACACTTTATTCTTCCATCTTAACAGATAATGAACATATTCCGGTTCCTGTGTAGTTTTCATCAGCAGATCTTGAATGGACAGAATCTTCACACTACCATTTTTCATGAAGTACAAAAGCTTTTCTTTCTTTTCAATACCATCATGACAATCTATAACTATATCAACAGCTAATAAATTGTTTAGGTTTTTAGAACTTAAAGTACCTCCAATTTCAGTCAAGGAGTAAGGATCAACATAAGACATATTCAGATATTCAACATCCCTGTGTCCAATACGTCCTCTTGAATTACTTTTCAATTGCTTCAGATTTGAAAACATTCGTAGCCAGAGTGCTTTTGATCTAACCATATCAGACAAATCAACAACACTTGAAGCACTTGTTATAATTCCTTCATTCTGAAAATTGATAGGTGTGTTACACCTCAGTGTACTTATGTGTTTCCACTTCTTATCTTTCTCTTTTTCAAAAACATAGCTTCTTTCTAGTAAAGATTCTCGTCTGCTTGAATTTCTCCACAATCTTCTGTTTGAGAGTTTAAGCCTTTGTACATAGAGATTGAAATCTCTATTTGTTGTTCTTGTGATTTCTCTTCTTCTGGCTTCTTCTTATTCATCCACTTCCTTGTTGTGAGAATCAACCACAGTAGATAAGATTAACAACTCAATCTCTTGCAGAATTTCAGATTCATCAGGATCTTGAACATTGTCACGAACAATATCAGGATTAGAATCTTCAATTTGATTTGTATTGCAGAGAATTAATTGTCTTGGTCTTCTTCTCAATTCAGGTTCTTCTTCAATAAACTCATTGTCTTCCTTCTCAATGATATCCTTGATAACATGATCTATTAGATTTTGTGAAGCTTCATGAATTTCTTCAATTAACAAACCTCTAGATCTTGTCTGTCTAGGCATTGTTTGAGTTGAAGAACCTCTTCTTCCTCTTCTAGCACCTCTCCTACCTCTGCCTCCTCTTCCTCTAGCAGGAGCAGGGTTATTAAAGCTTTCCATCATTTTTCTCTGTTGACTTAAGAATTCTTCATGTGAGAGATCAGGATATTCTTCACTTTCTGTAGAGAGTGCTTTCCTTGCAAATAATTGTTGAACTCTTTTATCAGTGTGATAGATAGTAACAATTCTACCATCTTTTGTAGTAAACTTCTGGAATAAATTTGATGCATCTTCAGGATTATCAATAAGCACATCTTCATCACCTTCTGGAATTGTATCAAGAGTCTGTTCATGACCAGGCATCAGGATATGATCACCTGTCAGGATTTGTTCTTCCGTCAGGATCTGAGATTGCACTAATGTCATCACTGTCCTTACTCCAGAATCAGAAACATGAGTTGACTGCGTTGTTTGACTTTGAGAAGTTTGAATTATCTTCATAACAGCAGCATCAGAGGTTTCTCCTTGTAGAATTTTGTCACCACCATCATTTCCAGTATCATCATCATTATTCCTCAATACTAGATCAGGTGTACATTTTGTCTGACTTACCTTCTCCCCCTTTTTGACATCAGTATTTGACAATATATTCAAAATTAAGGCAAGAGAGGTTGAAATGTCAGTTACCTTTGTATCAAGATAATCAATCCTGTTTTTGATTGAAGACTGTTCAGTAATGATTGACTTTACTTGGGATTCTACTACCCTGAGTTGAAGAGCAGTAGGCACCTTTGTAAAGCTCTGAGAAATATCAGTCCTCACTTTTTCAGTAGAATCTTTGACAGAATCTAATTCATGTTTCAGGCTTTTGGATAACAGAGTAGTAGCCTTCAAATGATTCTTCAAATCTTCATTCTGAATCAACTTAGCAGCATTATAAGCATGATCCAATGCATGGGGATAACTTACAGAATCATGGGACTTGTACCAATCATTTTCCCATTGTTGCAATTTCAGCTGCTTAGCAGGATCAATCTCAGAAGGAACAGAAAAGTCTTGTCTGAAGTCTTTTCCAGTAGAAGCCTTGCCAGCCATGAATGTGCTTGATGAACCAAAGTTAGTTCCAAGACTAGCTTTAATAACTCTGGCAAGCTTATCCTTCTCTTCATTATCATCATCATCACTATCATCAGAATCATCACCACCAGTATCATGAGTAACGTCAGGATCAAGAATAACAATACCTTTCAGTTTATCCTGTGAATCTGTGATAGGATGGTTCATTGGTCGTGATCTTAGTGGTTGTATAAGAATTGGCTCAGCATCAGGAGCACCACTATCATCAAGAGCAACACCGTCAGGATTTGATAAGCTTGCATCAGTATTTGCTACCAATGGTTCTTGTGGAGCCTGAGGTTCAGAAGCTGCTTTAACACTTTGAGTTAAAGGTTCTTGTGTACTTCCCTCAGTGACAGTGTCCTCGACCAATCTTTCACCAGAAGCTGTAGCTTTGCCTGCATCTTCACTTTGAGAAGATGGTTCTTGTGTGGCAGGATCTTCAGTTTGAGCTGCTGAATCATTTTGAGATTCAGGTTCTTGTGGGCTTGATCCTTTCAGCTTCTTGAGTCTCTTGAAAACTATCTCTGCTGCTTTCCTCTTTTTCTCCAAGGGATGTGAAAATCCAAGCTTTGAAGCAGTCTCAGCAACCTTCTCCCATGAAATTTCAACAATCTTTGTAGTTGGAGAGGCTTTTGCTGGAGAGTCTGAAATAGAGACAATTTTTGGTTGTGCATCAGGAATACCAACATTAGGAATTGTTAGAGCATCAGGAGTAGATGACTCATCAGGATTTGATGTCTGAATATTAGTATCCTTCATTTGCACCTTCAAAGGAATATGATACCTGCTTTTTGACAATATCCTTTTCTTCTGTGGCTTTGATGAAGGTGCCACAGTTTCAGTAGCAGTATCAGCAACTTCCTTGATTATCTTAAATTTAGAGGAAATTGGCATGTCATCTTCAGAATCAGATTCATCCCTTAATACCAATTTTCTCTTCACAGAAACAGCCTCATTCACCTTCTCAGCTTTCTTCTGAACCAGGACCCCTTGTACACCCCCTTGTTTCTTCTTTTTAGTGAGTGGTGTAGAGGAAAAATCCTTTGAACCTGATTGCCTTCCATACACATCAGTTCTAGCTGATTTCTTTGATTTTACAACTAAAGTCTTTTGAGATACAGTAGAGGTAGCTGTTAACTGTTTAGATTGTTTAGGTGGCATGCTTGGGTCAGGAACAAGGTGTGATGGACCTTGCCCCATAGCATTAGAAAGTAATCCATAACAAGTAGGCATTTTCTGATGTAATAAAAACCTGACCTCATCAGGAATAAAAGCATTGCCAATAAAACCATTTGCCTTATCACTGTTGACTAAGGACTTAATATTATTCTCAGTAATTCTACAGATTGGTAGAACTACATCATCCTCAAACACAACATTAGGACATAAGTGATTAAATATCAACTGTAAAAATCTAAGAAAACAGACAGAACCTAACTTATCTAATTTCCTATCACTTAAAGCTTTTAAGATAAAAGACCCATAATCAAACACTGTAGCATGGATGAGAGAGTACCCAATTTTGAGAGCACCTGATGGAAGAGCGTCAAAATTTGATGTCTTGTTCAGGAAACAGCGACTGATTGTATCAAAGAAGAAATTCCATTCCTTCTTCAGCTTTGTCCTAAAGAGATTTCCATACCTCTTTACTTCCCCATTGTAACCTAATTTTGTAACAAACTCAAAAATAGTCGAGTCTGAAACATTATTAGGAACAACATCACCAAGAACAGGAAAATGTAATGCTTCCTCCACAATTGCAGGAGTCACATAATGAGTAACCCCTTCATATTCAAAACTCATCAGGATTGAGTCAGAATGCCCTTTGTCAAAAGTAACCGAGTTCCAAACCTGCATGATTGACTTAAAAGAAACACTTGCAGGTTCTGTTAAAGCAAACTTCAATGGGCTTGAAGCTAGAAAATCCTGAATAATGTGAAACTCAGAAGGCAAATCCTGATGATTCAGAATAGCTACAAAATTATTAGTGGCAAAAGTAACACCACTAACCACAGTCTGTTTGTTAATGAATGATGAAGACGCCATTAAAACAATAGAAAAAACTTGAGAATTGAGATTTAGAAAATAGAGTTCTTGAGCACAGAGAGAGAAAGAAGATGAAAAACTGATGAAGAGAGAGTAATCAGAAATTTAGCAAATCAAATGTATTTTGTTAAAACAAAATATTACTCTCAATGACAGGTGACAAATTATGATTTGTGCAAAAATGATTAGTGGACAAATTACGTGCGTAATTAGACATAACTGCACCGCTTTTTATGTGTATCTATATGTAAATATCTATCAATGTGACACATGTGCGCATACAGTTGTCCAATAAAAACTCAAACGTTTCTCATCAGAAACTGACGAAAAATCAGGCACAAATTAAGCAATGAAATACTGACCTGTCCATCAGAATTGACCAGTTGACTTCCTGTCAGGATTGTGTCCTTTCAGGATTTGATCAAAATTACATACCTTGCAGAATGACCATCAGGATTTGATAGTCATCAGGATTTCCTCTCTGTAGCTTTCTTCAGAAATTCTCAAAATTCATCATTCCAAGTTCATTCACCAACTTATTGAAAGTAGCTTCAGGTAGTGTCTTGGTGAATATATCAGCTAGTTGTTGATCAGTAGGAACAAAGTGAAGTTCAATTATTCCTTTCAGAACCCGTTCTCTTATAAAATGATATCTAATACTGATGTGTTTAGTAAGAGAATGTTGAACTGGATTTCCTGTCATGACAATAGAACTTTGGTTATCACAATAAATAGGGATTTTTGAGTATGACAGGCCATAATCTAACAACTGATTTCTCATCCACATTATCTGAGCACAACAACTTCCTGCAGCAATGTACTCAGCTTCTGCAGTTGAAGTAGAGATATACTTTTGCTTTTTACTAAACCATGAAACTAGTCTACCACACAAAAACTGACAGCTTCCTGAAGTACTTTTCTTGTCTATTTTGCATCCTGCAAAATCAACATCTGAATAACCACACAAACCAAAATCTGATTCCCTTGCATACCAAAGACCAAGAGAAGGAGTGCCTTTGAGATATCTGAAAATTCTTTTAACTGCAATCAGATGAGGTTCCCTAGGTTTTGCTTGAAATCTTGCACACAGACAGGTTGCAAACATGATATATGGTCTACTTGCAGTGAGATACAATAAAGAGCCAATCATTCCTCTATAATGAGTTACATCTACCTCAATTCCTTGATCAGGATCAAGTTTGGTAGCTGTAGCTATGGGAGTACTTGCAGTAGCACAATCTTCCATGTTAAACCTTTTCAACAAATTCTTTGTGTATTTTGACTGATTGATAAAAATACTATCATCAGTCTGTTTAACTTGAAGACCAAGAAAATAACTCATTTCTCCCATCATGCTCATTTGATATCTTGACTGCATAACCTTAGAAAACTTTTCACACAGCTTATTGTTTGTTGACCCAAAAATGATATCATCCACATAAATCTGAACTAAAAGCAAATCCTTACCATGATTCAAATAGAATAGAGTTTTATCAATAGTACCTCTTTTGAATCCACTTTCCAGTAAGAATTGAGCTAGGGTTTCATACCATGCTCTTGGAGCTTGCTTTAGTCCATAAAGTGCCTTATCCAATCTATAAACATGATTTGGATACTTTGGATCAATGAAACCAGGAGGTTGTTCAACATAAACTTCTTCCTCCAGTTCACCATTTAAGAAAGCACTTTTCACATCCATCTGGAAAACCTTGAATTTCTTATGAGCTGCATATGCCAGAAAGATCCCGATGGCCTCTAGTCTTGCAACAGGAGCAAAAGTTTTATCATAGTCAATTCCTTCTTGTTGAGAATACCCCTTTGCAACTAGTCTTTCTTTGTTTCTGATAATTACACCATCTGAATCAGTCTTATTTTTGAAAATCCATTTAGTACCAACAATTGACCTGTTCTTTGGTCTTGGCACCAGTTTCCAGACTTCATTCCTTTCAAATTCATTCAACTCTTCTTGCATTGCAGTAACCCAATTAGCATCTTTAAGTGCATCTTCAACTTTCTTTGGCTCCTCCTTTGACAGAAAGTTATTATATAGACATTCATTTTCAGTTGCACTTCTTGTCTGAACACCTGCATCAGGATCTCCAATTATCAAATCAGGAGTATGACTTGCAGTCCATTTCCTTGCTGGTGGTAAGTCATTCCTTGATGTAGATGCTCCCCATGGTATTGGTGTTATCTTGAATAGAAGAATTTGTTTCATTAGAAGCACCCCCTGAATTATTGCTATCCCCTCCTGATGAATTATCAGGATTATCACCTGAATCAGTATCTGAAGAATTTTGTCCTGATGATTGAGTAGTTTCGGTATCAGTAACAGTCTGCTGTTGCTCCCCCTCAACATGTGAACTGTCATTAGCATCATCAGTAGCACCATTAGTAATTGGTGTGTCATCAGGATTTGATGGATCATCAGGATTTGGTGACCCATCAGTATATGATGAATTGACAGGATCTGATTCATTTTCTTCAGGTTCCTTGGTAGCTTCATTTTCAAAAACCAATCTATCATGTGAATCTTCATTCAAGCCAATTATCTTCTTATCATCAAAAGATACATGTATTGATTCCATGACAGTCCTTGTTCTCAAATTAAAAACTCTAAAGGCTCTTGATGCAGGATAGCCTATGAAAATTCCCTCATCAGCCTTTGTTTCAAATTTCCCTAGCTGTTCAGAATGAGTTCTGAGAACAAAACATTTACAGCCAAACACATGCAGATACTTCAAACTTGGTTTCTTCTCCTTGAGAGATTGATAAGGAGTAACCCCATGTCTGTTTATCAATGTGAGATTTTGTGTATAGCATGCTGTGTTGACTGCTTCTGCCCAGAAATATGTTGGCAATTTAGCTTCTTCCAACATAGTTCTGCCAGCTTCAATAAGAGTTCTATTTTTCCTTTCAACTACTCCATTTTGCTGAGGTGTGCCTGGAGCAGAGAATTGTTGAATTATTCTTTTGTACTTGCAGAACTCTTCCATTTTTGAATTCTTGAACTCAGTACCACTATCACTTCTCAGAATCTTGACTTTGTACTTTGTGGTTGTCTCAATCATTCTCACATGATCCAACAGTATTTCAAGAGTTTCATCTTTTCTGTGCAGAAAATACACCCAGGTGAATCTAGAATATTCATCAACAATTACAAGAGTGTACCTTTTCTTACTGATGGACATAATGTTGACTGGTCCAAATAGATCAAGATGGAGCATGTGATATGGTTCTTCAATAGAGGATTCTGATTTACTCTTGAATGATGTCCTTCTTTGTTTAGCCTTTTGACAAGCATCACAGAGTCCATTAGGAGTATACAACGCTTTAGGTAATCCTCTCACTAAATCTTTCTTAACTAACTCATTGATGTTGCTGAATTTGAGATGAGAAAGCTTCTTGTGCCAATTCCAACTTTCATCTACTGATGCTTTACTGATGAGACATGTAGGGGAGTCATCAGTATTTGAGAGAATGTTGGCTTCATATATGTTACCATGCCTGTAGCCAGTCAGAGCTATTTTTCCTGTTTCTTTACTGACTACTTCACAATGTGTGGAATAGAAGTGGACATGATAACCTCTGTCAGTGATTTGACTAATACTCAACAGGTTGTGTTTTAGTCCCTTCACTAGAGCTACTTTTACAATGATGACATTTCCAATGATTATATTGCCATATCCCAAAGTTCGTCCAATGTTGCTGTTCGCACAAAATCACACAAGCGTACGCGGTCAACAAGTAATATATGAAAGTAGAGTTCGTTCCCACAGAGACTGCTTTGGTTACTATAGTTATGCACTTATGCAACAATGTATGGCTATTGTTCAATGCTAAGACAAGTAACAAATTTGGGTTTTGATTAACTAAATTAACTAATCAACTTAACAAGATTATAATTAACTAAAGAGATTGCTGTAGAATTACTTATGAGAATAAACATGGGATCCTAACTTCATTAAATACTTCATTCAGAGTCTTTTGTCTTTAATCAATGCATGTGACAGTTGTGATAACTAATCGGATAACACGAAATCAGTACACGCTACCTTTCAGTATACGTATACCAAACCACTCAAACATCCACAAAAGAGATAGAAGGTGAGCAGACACCAATTATGCTTAGACCCTATATGTCTATAAGATTTGAAAATATAACGGTTTAATGTGCAAGTTATCCATTCAAATTATATAGGGCAGGTAAGATGGTTAAAATTACCTACGAATCATGCATGACAGACATACATAAACCTATGCTAGCATGACAAGTTCTAAATCTCTATATCCACTTTCGCAATGAATAGAGATTAACAAACAACTTAGATGTTAGCTACGCATCCAAGAAGAATAAGCACAACCAAACTAGGTTATCAATTAGCCATCACACACACATCTCTAAAACAATTAACTACTAAAATCCATAAATAAATACGTTAGAATCCCACGACAACGATTAGTTCATAATCGAACCGTTCATCATCGTGGGTTCTGATGAAAACATGATAGTAAATATGTCTGGAATACTGAATAAAAGTACTAGGGTTTATGAAAGAACAAACGAGAGTCCAAAGTATCACCTAATTAGAAGAATACAAAGTTAAGTTGAAAACTAGATCTTCGTAATCAGCCGTCTTCTTGTTCTCCTTGATGGTGGATGGATATGTATGATTTTATGTCAATGTATATCTCAGAATTCGTCCACCAATAGTTTATATAAGCTGCAGGGTTGACTGGTCTTCAGCAAATTTCCTTTTCAGAATCAGAATTGCCTTATTCAGCTTTTGGAGAGCGCGTGCGCGCTTGGTAGGGCGCGGGCACGCCTGGTCTCTGTCCTGAATCTCCACTTTGCTTTTCTTTGACTTTTCCTTGTGCTCTCTCACTCCGCAACCACTTGGCCTTCACAGAAATGCTTAAAACACCACTGCAACCCACCAGAACTCCACTTCTCTGCTGACAAATCAACTCTGTAAATACTAACACAAAACACATCACAAACACCTCACAAACACCACACACTTGAGAACAAACGATCAATTTAAGACAATTTAGGACTATCCAAGTGGATATGAAATCCACTTATCACACCCCCAAACTTAAACCGATGCTTGTCAATTCATAGGAACTTAATCAACCCTCTATCTATCACTACCACACTCCCATCAACATCGACTCATCAACGGAAATAGTCAAATCCTAAGGGATCATGAAATATGCATACTATGCAAATGCAACTAAATGGACTCACATGATGGATATAAATACTAATAATATGCAAAACAGAATGCTCTATATGACATAAACATGCAAAGATATGAATGAACTAACTACATATGCAATATGAAACCTATATGACACACACATTAACCTTCCCTAATTACCACCCCCAAACTTACAATATTCAATGTCCTCATTGAAGGTAATAAAAAGGAAAGATGCAGAGAATACCTAATCATCAGCAGGACCACCCTCCTCGGGTGGTGTATCTGGCGGTGGATAAACAGAATCCACTCCAAAGCTAGGCCAAGCAATATCAACCTCTCGCTGAATCCCAGATGGATCCTAGGGGGAAACAAAACAAACTCTTTTTTGTTTTTTTTTTGTGAACAGTGCCCCACGCGCGGGCGCGCTCTGGAAGGCGCGGGCGCGCTCCACTTTCTGTCCAGAAATTTTTTTTCTGTTTTTTTTTTCCAACACACACAGAATAATACTATAACAATTGCGTGGGTTGCCTCCCACGAAGCGCTTATTTTACGTCAATAGCTTGACATGAATCCATTTCCTTAATCAGTCGAAAGAACGGTGAACGTCGACTCACGGTTCACCGTATTACCAACGTCATAATTCAACCACTGACCATTAACCTTGAACGCTTCGTCCGGAAACTTATGGAAAATCTCTAATGCATCATGCGGAAACGCTGATTTAACCGTGATAGGCTCCGACCACCTCGACTTACGCTTTCCTGGAAAAAATCTGAAGCGAGACTTGAAACGCAGAACTAGCTGACCAGGCACAAATGAATGTTTCACCACCCCTCTTTCACGCCAGTCCTTAACCTTCTCCTTATATAGCCTGTTGCTCTCGTAGACTTTACCATACCTCAATTGATCCTGCAGTGGTTGGAGTTCAAGTGTAGGAGCTTCTTCCATGGATGGTTTAAGTCGCTCCTGAGAAATGTTCAGCTCTGCTAATCCAAGAGATTCGAATGGCGCATCAATTTTTCTTTTCCACGTAGGTGCATTCAACAACTGAAGTTGCTCTGCTCTTTCTTCGTCTTCGCTATCATAATCCCCTATCAAGACTCTCTCCACTGTATCTGACTTCAGCGGTTGTTCAATCTCTGTATTGACGACAGAATCGACCATCTCCAATTTAAAGCACTCTTCTTCCTCAGTTGGAAATTTCATTGGCTTGAACACGTTAAAAGTGACCTTCTGGTTTTGAACCCTCATTGTAAGCTCTCCTTTCTGCACATCGATCAAAGTTCGTCCTGTAGCTAAGAATGGTCTTCCCAAGATAATCAGAATCTTCTTGTCTTCCTCAAAGTCCAGAATAACAAAATCAGCAGGAAAGATTAGCTTATCCACCTTAACCAAGACATCCTCTACTATACCTCTAGGATATGTGATCGACCGATCAGCCAGCTGTAAGGACATAGTAGTAGGTTTAGGCTCAGGCAGCCCAAGTTGCTTGAAGACAGACAACGACATCAGATTAATACTAGCTCCCAAGTCACACAAGCACTTGTTGAAAGATAGATTGCCGATTGTGCACGGTATGGTGAAACTCCCTGGATCCTTGAGTTTTGGAGGTAACTTCTGCTGTAGAATAGCACTGCATTCTTCTGTTAGAGCGACGGTCTCCAAGTCTTCGAGTTTTAACTTCCGAGATAGAATACCTTTCATGAACTTCGCGTAGCTCGGCATTTGTTCTAAAGCTTCCGCAAAAGGTATATTGATATGTAACTTCTTGAAAACCTCCAGAAACTTAGCAAACTGCTTGTCCAACTTCTGCTTTTGAAGACGTTTAAGGAATGGCGGAGGAGGATAGACCTCCTTGGTCTCTGTACTTTGCTTCGGAACAGATTTCTCAGTAGAACGGTCATGCTTTTCCGCTTCGTTTTCCCCCAAACTGGCTTTTTCCACTTTTTCTTCATCTTCTGGCAGAACATCAGGCGCGGGCGCGCTTCCTAGGGCGCGGGCGCGCTCCACCTTCTGCTGGGAATCCAAATTTTTTTCGTTTTCTGCCTTTTCTGAGTTATGGTCACTCGTAACCTTTCCAGAACGCAAGGTAACTGCTTTGACATGTTCCTTGACCTCTCTCTTGCCTGGATTAGCTTCCGTATCACTAGGGAGAGTTCCCTGTGGTCTATTCAACAACGCATTGGCAATCTGACCGATTTGATTCTCCAGAGTCTTGATGGAAACAGCTTGGCTCTTGCACATTAGCCTCAATTCCTCCAATTCAGACTTTTCATTAGATGACTGACCTGCATTGCCATGAGATGGTTGTTGAAAACCTGTTGGTTGATACGGTTGCCTTGGAGCATACTATTGCTAAAAACCAGAAGAATTGAATGGTCTAGCTCCATACTGCTGGCCTTGAAACTGCTGATTCGGCTGTTGTGGTTGTTGCTGGCCACCCTGATTGTTACTCCAGCTAAAGTTAGGATGGTTCCTGTTATTAGGATGATAGGCATTAGGCACTGGCTGCTGTGATCTCTGGAAATTGCTCACAAACCGCGCCGATTCACTAGATATGGCACACTGAGTCGTGTCATGTGCACCTGCACAAAGTTCACACACACTAGCCACCTGCTGAACTCCATAGTTAGTCAGAGAATCTAACTTCATAGATAAAGCCTTTAACTGAGCTGCTATTGCCGTAGCTGCATCCACTTCCAGAATTCCTGCTACCTTGCCTTGGGATAACCTCTGAGTTGGATTCTGGTATTCGTTAGCAGCCATCATCTCAATTAGTTCATAAGCTTCATCATAGCTTTTAGCCCACAAAGCTCCACCTGATGCCGCATCAAGCATTGGTCGTGATTGACCTCCCAGACCATTATAAAAACAATTGATCACCATCCAATCGGGCATTCCATGATGAGGACACTTCCTAAGCATCTCCTTGTAACGCTCCCAAGCTTCACATAAAGTTTCTCCAGAATGCTGTGCAAACTGAGTAAGAGCATTCCTGATTGCTGCTATTTTAGCCATAGGGAAGAATTTAGTGAGAAACTTCTGAGCAAGATCCTCCCATGTAGTAATAGAACCTGCTAGTAGAGAGTGCAACCAACCCTTAGCCTTATCCCTCAGAGAAAATGGGAAAAGTCTTAGCTTCACAGCATCTTCCGACACTCCGTTGAACTTGAAGGTGTCGCAAATCTTAATGAAATCCCTAATATGCATATTAGGATCTTCCGTTGGAGCACCCCCAAACTGAACTGAGTTCTGCACCATCTGAATCGTGCCAGGCTTGATTTCAAAAGTATTAGCTGCAATAGCCGGCCTGACAATGCTAGATTGAATGTCATTGATCTTTGGCTGAGAATAATCCTTCAAAGCCTTCGTTTCTGCTATTGGTTCTCCCATAACTAGACTCAATTCAAGTTCTTCTTTCCGAGATTGAGAACGTGTTCGCATACACGCTCACTAAAGTACCTGAAACTCACCAAACAAAGTAAAATTGATGAAAGAATAATCCGAGTCAGTGAACTTTAACGACCACTGTTGACAATATCACGTAAACTATATAAATAACACCGAGTCCCCAGCAGCGGCACCAAAAACTTGTTCGCACAAAATCATGCAAGCGTACGCGGTCAACAAGTAATATATGAAAGTAGAGTTCGTTCTCACAGAGACTGCTTTGGTTACTATAGTTATGCACTTATGCAACAATGTATGGCTATTGTTCAATGCTAAGACAAGTAACAAATTTGTGTTTTGATTAACTAAATTAACTAATCAACTTAACAAGATTATAATTAACTAAAGGGATTGCTGTAGAATTACTTATGATAATAAACATGGGATCCTAACTTCATTAAATACTTCATTCAGAGTCTTTTGTCTTTAATCAATGCATGTGATAGTTGTGATAACTAATCGGATAACACGAAATCAGTACACGCTACCTTTCAGTATACGTATACCAAACCACTCAAACATCCACAAAAGAGATAGAAGGTGAGCAGACACCAATTATGCTTAGACCCTATATGTCTATAAGATTTGAAAACATAACGGTTTAATGAGCAAGTTATCCATTCAGATTACATAGGGCAGGTAAGATGGTTAAAATTAACTACGAATCATGCATGACAAACATACATAAACCTATGCTAGCATGGCAAGTTCTAAATCTCTATATCCACTTTCGCAATCAATAGAGATTAACAAACAACTTAGATGTTAGCTACGCATCCAAGAAGAATAAGCACAACCAAACTAGGTTATCAATTAGCCATCACACACACATCTTTAAAACAATTAACTACTAAAATCCATAAATAAATCCGTTAGAATCCCACGACAACGATTAGTTCATAATCAAACCGTTCATCATCGTGGGTTCTGATGAAAACATGATAGTAAATATGTCTGGAATACTGAATAAAAGTACTAGGGTTTATAAAAGAACAAACGAGAATCCAAAGTATCGCCTAATTAGAAGAATACAAAGTTAAGTTGAAAACTAGATATTCGTAATCAGCCGTCTTCTTGTTCTCCTTGATGGTGGATGGATATGTATGATTGTATGTCAATGTATATCTCAGAATTCGTCCACCAATAGTTTATATAAGCTGCAGGGTTGACTGGTCTTCAGCAAATTTCCTTTTCAGAATCAGAATTGCCTTATTCGGCTTTTGGAGAGCGCGGGCGCGCTTGGTAGGGCGCGGGCGCGCCTGGTCGCTGTCCAGAATCTCCACTTTGCTTTTCTTTGACTTTTCCTTGCGCTCTCTCGCTCCGCAACCACTTGGCCTTCACAGAAATGCTTAAAACACCACTGCAACCCACAAGAACTCCACTTCTCTGCTGACAAATCAACTCTGCAAATACTAACACAAAACACATCACAAACACCACACACTTGAGAACAAACCATCAATTTAAGCCAATTTAGGACTATCCAAGTGGATATGAAATCCACTTATCAGTTGCCATCTCCATAAGACACGTTTGGGCCAGCCTTTTCCTCATATTATGATAACAGGGCCTTGTTTCCAGTCATGTGCACAGAACATCCACTATCCATGACTAACACATTTTTTCTTTTTCCCTGCAATCAGAATAGAAACACACTAGTTAGAACATTTAGGAACCCATACCTGTTGGGTTCCTTTTCCATGCAATTTATTAATTTTAGCAGCAAAAGACTTTTTGACTTTAGCAGTCCTGACAGAATTTACTCCATCAGGATTTGCTTTGTCAATATCAGTATTAACAAAAGCATGCTTCAACTTGACATTCTTAAGGCTACCAGAATTTGCACTATTATTATCAAACTTAGGCAATGGATCATAAAAGTTATAGTACAAATCATGGTATTTTGCACAAGTATAAATAGAATGCCATACAATACCACAATGAAAACAGGACTTCTGTGGTTTATAAAATACTGATCTACTCTTGACATCAGAAATAGGAATTTCAGTACTTCTCTTTAAACTCTTTTTATAATCAATGGCAAGATGATTAGAGTTACCACAGGTAAAACAACATTTCCTAGGTGCATTTGGGATATACTTATAACCATTCTCTTTATTAATCCCAACTTTACCATTCCTGTTTCTCTTAACAGTAGCTTCCTTTTTCTTATCTGTAACCTCACAGATTTTATCCTTGAGTTGTTTCTGAGACAGTAAACCTACATTCTTAGTGACTTTATTCAAGACAGGTTTAGACTTTACAAGATTTATACTTTGAACAGAAGTAGATCCTTGTAGGTATATATGGTCCGTCACGAATCCTGTCTAAGTAATCAGGATCCATTGCCTCCAGATACATCAGCATCTTTACCTTCCATGTTGGATATTCTGATTTCTTTAGAATGAGAATTTTCATACTTTCATACTTGGTTGTCGACATCTTTGATCATATCTGATTCAAATTTAAATCAGTCCGCTCTGATACCAATTGTTGCCCAGTAATAATCAATTGTAGAAGGGGGGTTGAATACAATTGAATGAGATTCTTGACTTAATAAGATATGAATCACAAATAAGAAAGAATAATAACAACTTTATTAAATCTGATATAAAACTGTTACAAACTCTCTCAAGAAATTCTGATGTTCTTGAGAGCTGCTAGGTTTCAATATACTCGTGTATGCGATTAGTTATTAAACCAAAACCTAAACTGTGTTTATATACTACACAACTTCTCTATCAATTACATGATAAGTCCTAATCAATAACAAAGATTGAAACATATCTTAAATCGATATCTGCATTCCTACAGACCAGGAACCGACAGAATAATCTTCCTTATTTAACTAGACTCCAAATATAAATCGAAGTAGGAATCCTGATCAGCTTCCAGTCCTGATGATCAATCATGATCCCAGTCCTGATATTCATCTTGATCCTGACGATCATGAAATCCCGATGACTATGAATTACTGGTGACGTCTGCAATCCTGATCAGTTGAGTCTAGATCCTGATAATCATTGAATCCTGATCTAACAGTTATATCTGTCGCCTTTCCCCGGAATAGCTTGGGCGGTCGCTGATCTAATCGATTCACATTCGTCATAGGTATAGTTTTAGCCTCCCTTGCATATCTCTCCATCGCCTTATTACTATCCCATGCAATATGTGGTCCTCCCACTATAGTGTGAATACTTCCTTCCTTGACGATTTTTGGCTCCTCTTGCTTATCCTTGTCGTCATCTATCGGGGGATGACCTATATACCTCTTTTTCAATAGGGTGGTTGGCCCGATATTTTTTCACCCACTCGGTTAGATATCCGTCCTTAATTAGAAGTTCAATTTCTTCCTTCAGCTGTCTGCATTCATGGGTGCTATGACCGGTAGACTGATGATACTCGCAATACCTGCTTCTGTCCTTGCTTTGGAAAGAATTCAGAGGCTCTGGCTTCCTATATATCCCCATGTCCTTGGTCACCTCATATATATGTTCAATGGACGTGGCAAGTGGTGTGTAAGCACTACAAGAAAAACTGAAACAGACAACGCTTATCAGACAACGGTCGGCAGTAAAAGCATTGTTTGAAATTTTCACACAACGGTTTTTGTTTTTGCAAAATCTGTCTGTTGTCTGAAAGAACTTCCACAACGGTTTCTAAAACCATTGTCTATTAGAAGGAGTAAAGTAGAGGCTTTACACAACGGAATTATAAAACCGTTGTCTGAAGAAAGGTCAGACAAGTGTTTCATAAACCGTTGTTAAAAACAGACAAGTGTTTTTTTTTGTTACTTAAATGGATGTCACACAACAGTTTGAATAAACACTTGTCTGATTCTAACAACGGTTTACAAAACCATTGTCTGAAAAACTTCAGACAATGGTTTTGTAAACCGTTGTTAGAATCAGACAAGTGTTTTACTTGTATGTGGACTATACTTAATTCACACAACAGTTTCTGCATACCGTTGTCCAATTGAAATCTTAGAGACAATGGTTTTTGGCTGTTAAATATGTTGCTGTCACACAATTGTTTAGCTTACATAAACCGTTGTCTGATAGTTAAAAAAATTAAAAAAATAATAATATAAAGAAGTAAACCCCCTGCCAAAGTTTCAAAGGCAAAACCAATCAAAGAAGTGTAAAAAATAAGTTAGGCAAAGGTATTAACAAAATTTTTATAAAAACAACACACAACGGTTTTTTTAAGAATAAACCTTTGTTGTACTTTACTTTCCACGACGGTTTTTTTTGTAGAAACCGTTGTGTGATTACCACAACGGTTTTTTATTTATAAACTGTTGTCTGAATGATTTTACTACAACGGTTTTACAACTTAAAAACAGTTGTGTGACCTTTTTTTTTTTTTTTTTGAATTTCTCGTTCGTGACAAACTTTAATTGTGAACTTTGTTTGAATAATAAAGTTTATGTTTAATTGACACACTTAATTATAGGATAATATTCTTAATAAAGCCGGATATCATAGTTTGTAGTTCTCTTATCATATTAAGACTTTCGTATTATCCTCGTTATTATACTTAACAACATATAAAATGTACATATTTTTCTTTGTCGGACCAAGGACACCACACAATTTACTAAACATACAAGTCGGGAATGGCGTACAGTCTCGCTTATACATGACTTACATAATTTCGTGTGTAAACTAACATAACCCCTAAGTCGTAACCCCTAAATCGTAACCCCTAAACCAGAAAACCCTAAGCACAATCTATTATTATAAGTATTATTTTATAAAATTTTCAATCAATAACATGTTCGGTATCTTTAAAGAAGTGTAAAAAATAAGTTAGGCAAAGGTATTAACAAAATTTTTATAAAAAAAACACACAACGGTTTTTTTAAGAATAAACCTTTGTTGTACTTTACTTTCCACGACGGTTTTTTTGTAGAAACCGTTGTGTGATTACCACAACGGTTTTTTATTTATAAACTGTTGTCTGAATGATTTTACTACAACGGTTTTACAACTTAAAAACAGTTGTGTGACTTTTTTTTTTTTTGAATTTCTCGTTCGTGACAAACTTTAATTGTGAACTTTGTTTGAATAATAAAGTTTATGTTTAATTGACACACTTAATTATAGGATAATATTCTTAATTAAGCCGGATATCATAGTTTGTAGTTCTCTTATCATATTAAGACTTTCGTATTATCCTCGTTATTATACTTAACAACATATAAAATGTACATATTTTTCTTTGTCGGACCAAGGACACCACACAATTTACTAAACATACAAGTCGGGAATGGCGTACAGTCTCGCTTATACATGACTTACATAATTTCGTGTGTAAACTAACATAACTCCTAAGTCGTAACCCCTAAATCGTAACCCCTAAACCACAAAACCCTAAGCACAATCTATTATTATAAGTATTATTTTATAAAATTTTCAATCAATAACATGTTCGGTATCTTCAAAGAAGTGTAAAAAATAAGTTAGGCAAAGGTATTAACAAAAATTTTAAAAAAAAAACACACAACGGTTTTTTTAAGAATAAACCTTTGTTGTACTTTACTTTCCACGACGGTGTTTTTGTAGAAACCGTTGTGTGATTACCACAACGGTTTTTTATTTATAAACTGTTGTCTGAATGATTTTACTACAACGGTTTTACAACTTAAAAACAGTTGTGTGACCTTTTTTTTTTTTTTTTGAATTTCTCGTTCGTGACAAACTTTAATTGTGAACTTTGTTTGAATAATAAAGTTTATGTTTAATTGACACACTTAATTATAGGATAATATTCTTAATAAAGCCGGATATCATATTTTGTAGTTCTCTTATCATATTAAGACTTTCGTATTATCCTCGTTATTATACTTAACAACATATAAAATGTACATATTTTTCTTTGTCGGACCAAGGACACCACACAATTTACTAAACATACAAGTCGGGAATGGCGTACAGTCTCGCTTATACATGACTTACATAATTTCGTGTGTAAACTAACATAACCCCTAAGTCGTAACCCCTAAATCGTAACCCCTAAACCAGAAAACCCTAAGCACAATCTATTATTATAAGTATTATTTTATAAAATTTTCAATCAATAACATGTTCGGTATCTTTAAAGAAGTGTAAAAAATAAGTTAGGCAAAGGTATTAACAAAATTTTTATAAAAAAAACACACAACGGTTTTTTTAAGAATAAACCTTTGTTGTACTTTACTTTCCACGACGGTTTTTTTGTAGAAACCGTTGTGTGATTACCACAACGGTTTTTTATTTATAAACTGTTGTCTGAATGATTTTACTACAACGGTTTTACAACTTAAAAACAGTTGTGTGACTTTTTTTTTTTTTGAATTTCTCGTTCGTGACAAACTTTAATTGTGAACTTTGTTTGAATAATAAAGTTTATGTTTAATTGACACACTTAATTATAGGATAATATTCTTAATTAAGCCGGATATCATAGTTTGTAGTTCTCTTATCATATTAAGACTTTCGTATTATCCTCGTTATTATACTTAACAACATATAAAATGTACATATTTTTCTTTGTCGGACCAAGGACACCACACAATTTACTAAACATACAAGTCGGGAATGGCGTACAGTCTCGCTTATACATGACTTACATAATTTCGTGTGTAAACTAACATAACTCCTAAGTCGTAACCCCTAAATCGTAACCCCTAAACCACAAAACCCTAAGCACAATCTATTATTATAAGTATTATTTTATAAAATTTTCAATCAATAACATGTTCGGTATCTTCAAAGAAGTGTAAAAAATAAGTTAGGCAAAGGTATTAACAAAAATTTTAAAAAAAAAACACACAACGGTTTTTTTAAGAATAAACCTTTGTTGTACTTTACTTTCCACGACGGTGTTTTTGTAGAAACCGTTGTGTGATTACCACAACGGTTTTTTATTTATAAACTGTTGTCTGAATGATTTTACTACAACGGTTTTACAACTTAAAAACAGTTGTGTGACCTTTTTTTTTTTTTTTTAATTTCTCGTTCGTGACAAACTTTAATTGTGAACTTTGTTTGAATAATAAAGTTTTTGTTTAATTGACACACTTAATTATAGGATAATATTCTTAATTAAGCCGGATATCATAGTTTGTAGTTCTCTTATCATATTAAGACTTTCGTATTATCCTCGTTATTATACTTAACAACATATAAAATGTACATATTTTTCTTTGTCGGACCAAGGACACCACACAATTTACTAAACATACAAGTCGGGAATGGCGTACAGTCTCGCTTATACATGACTTACATAATTTCGTGTGCAAACTAACATAACCCCTAAGTCGTAACCCCTAAATCGTAACCCCTAAACCACAAAACCCTAAGCACAATCTATTATTATAAGTATTATTTTATAAAATTTTCAATCAATAACATGTTCGGTATCTTCAAAGAAGTGTAAAAAATAAGTTAGGCAAAGGTATTAACAAAATTTTTATAAAAAAAACACACAACGGTTTTTTTAAGAATAAACCTTTGTTGTACTTTACTTTCCACAACTGGTTTTTTGTAGAAACCGTTGTGTGATTACCACAACGGTTTTTTATTTATAAACTGTTGTCTGAATGATTTTACTACAACGGTTTTACAACTTAAAAACAGTTGTGTGACTTTTTTTTTTTTTTGAATTTCTCGTTCGTGACAAACTTTAATTGTGAACTTTGTTTGAATAATAAAGTTTATGTTTAATTGACACACTTAATTATAGGATAATATTCTTAATTAAGCCGGATATCATAGTTTGTAGTTCTCTTATCATATTAAGACTTTCGTATTATCCTCGTTATTATACTTAACAACATATAAAATGTACATATTTTTCTTTGTCGGACCAAGGACACCACACAATTTACTAAACATACAAGTCGGGAATGGCGTACAGTCTCGCTTATACATGACTTACATAATTTCGTGTGTAAACTAACATAACTCCTAAGTCGTAACCCCTAAATCGTAACCCCTAAACCACAAAACCCTAAGCACAATCTATTATTATAAGTATTATTTTATAAAATTTTCAATCAATAACATGTTCGGTATCTTCAAAGAAGTGTAAAAAATAAGTTAGGCAAAGGTATTAACAAAATTTTTAAAAAAAAAACACACAACGGTTTTTTTAAGAATAAACCTTTGTTGTACTTTACTTTCCACGACGGTTTTTTTGTAGAAACCGTTGTGTGATTACCACAACGGTTTTTTATTTATAAACTGTTGTCTGAATGATTTTACTACAACGGTTTTACAACTTAAAAAGAGTTGTGTGACCTTTTTTTTTTTTTTTGAATTTCTCGTTCGTGACAAACTTTAATTGTGAACTTTGTTTGAATAATAAAGTTTATGTTTAATTGACACACTTAATTATAGGATAATATTCTTAATTAAGCCGGATATCATAGTTTGTAGTTCTCTTATCATATTAAGACTTTCGTATTATCCTCGTTATTATACTTAACAACATATAAAATGTACATATTTTTCTTTGTCGAACCAAGGACACCACACAATTTACTAAACATACAAGTCGGGAATGGCGTACAGTCTCGCTTATACATGACTTACATAATTTCGTGTGTAAACTAACATAACCCCTAAGTCGTAACCCCTAAATCGTAACCCCTAAACCAGAAAACCCTAAGCACAATCTATTATTATAAGTATTATTTTATAAAATTTTCAATCAATAACATGTTCGGTATCTTTAAAGAAGTGTAAAAAATAAGTTAGGCAAAGGTATTAACAAAATTTTTATAAAAAAAACACACAACGGTTTTTTTAAGAATAAACCTTTGTTGTACTTTACTTTCCACGACGGTTTTTTTGTAGAAACCGTTGTGTGATTACCACAACGGTTTTTTATTTATAAACTGTTGTCTGAATGATTTTACTAAAACGGTTTTACAACTTAAAAACAGTTGTGTGACTTTTTCTTTTTTTTTGAATTTCTCGTTCGTGACAAACTTTAATTGTGAACTTTGTTTGAATAATAAAGTTTATGTTTAATTGACACACTTAATTATAGGATAATATTCTTAATTA
Organism: Heracleum sosnowskyi; assembly: GCA_030848705.1. Classification (NCBI taxonomy): domain Eukaryota; kingdom Viridiplantae; phylum Streptophyta; class Magnoliopsida; order Apiales; family Apiaceae; genus Heracleum; species Heracleum sosnowskyi. The sequence goes on from CM061237.1 coordinate 22,693,870, forward strand.
AGCCGGAAATCATAGTTTGTAGTTCTCTTATCATATTAAGACTTTCGTATTATCCTCGTTATTATACTTAACAACATATAAAATGTACATATTTTTCTTTATCGGACCAAGGACACCACACAATTTACTAAACATACAAGTCGGGAATGGCGTACAGTCTCGCTTATACATGACTTACATAATTTCGTGTGTAAACTAACATAACCCCTAAGTCGTAACCCCTAAATCGTAACCCCTAAACCACAAAACCCTAAGCACAATCTATTATTATAAGTATTATTTTATAAAATTTTCAATCAATAACATGTTCGGTATCTTCAAAGAAGTGTAAAAAATAAGTTAGGCAAAGGTATTAACAAAATGTTTATAAAAAAAACACACAACGGTTTTTTTAAGAATAAACCTTTGTTGTACTTTACTTTCCACAACTGTTTTTTTGTAGAAACCGTTGTGTGATTACCACAACGGTTTTTTATTTATAAACTGTTGTCTGAATGATTTTACTACAACGGTTTTACAACTTAAAAACAGTTGTGTGACTTTTTTTTTTTTTTTTGAATTTCTCGTTCGTGACAAACTTTAATTGTGAACTTTGTTTGAATAATAAAGTTTATGTTTAATTGACACACTTAATTATAGGATAATATTCTTAATTAAGCCGGATATCATAGTTTGTAGTTCTCTTATCATATTAAGACTTTCGTATTATCCTCGTTATTATACTTAACAACATATAAAATGTACATATTTTTCTTTGTCGGACCAAGGACACCACACAATTTACTAAACATACAAGTCGGGAATGGCGTACAGTCTCGCTTATACATGACTTACATAATTTCGTGTGTAAACTAACATAACTCCTAAGTCGTAACCCCTAAATCGTAACCCCTAAACCACAAAACCCTAAGCACAATCTATTATTATAAGTATTATTTTATAAAATTTTCAATCAATAACATGTTCGGTATCTTCAAAGAAGTGTAAAAAATAAGTTAGGCAAAGGTATTAACAAAAATTTTAAAAAAAAAACACACAACGGTTTTTTTAAGAATAAACCTTTGTTGTACTTTACTTTCCACGACGGTGTTTTTGTAGAAACCGTTGTGTGATTACCACAACGGTTTTTTATTTATAAACTGTTGTCTGAATGATTTTACTACAACGGTTTTACAACTTAAAAACAGTTGTGTGATTTTTTTTTTTTTTTTGAATTTCTCGTTCGTGACAAACTTTAATTGTGAACTTTGTTTGAATAATAAAGTTTATGTTTAATTGACACACTTAATTATAGGATAATATTCTTAATTAAGCCGGATATCATAGTTTGTAGTTCTCTTATCATATTAAGACTTTCGTATTATCCTCGTTATTATACTTAACAACATATAAAATGTACATATTTTTCTTTGTCGGACCAAGGACACCACACAATTTACTAAACATACAAGTCGGGAATGGCGTACAGTCTCGCTTATACATGACTTACATAATTTCGCGTGTAAACTAACATAACCCCTAAGTCGTAACCCCTAAACCACAAAACCCTAAGCACAATCTATTATTATAAGTATTATTTTGTAAAATTTTCAATCAATAACATGTTCGGTATCTTCAAAGAAGTGTAAAAAAAAAGTTAGGCAAAGGTATTAACAAAATATTTATAAAAAAAAACACACAACGGTTTTTGGACCTATTCCATGTTACCTTCTTCCATGTTACCTTAACTATAAAATTTTGGACCTATTACAACATCATAATTTTGGTGTTACCATATCCATAAACCCATGTTACTCTAGCCGTAAAAAGGTGTTGTAATTGAGTAACATCGTGAGGGCGTTACCTTAGTGTATTAATTTTGAATTTTTTATTTAAAATTAATAATTCAATAATTATTTCACTTTAAAAGTAATTAATTTTTTAAAAATCATTGAATAATAAAAGTAATATTTTTATAAAATTAATATTTTTATAAAAGTAATATTCTGTGAAATAATTGAATTATTTATATTTTATAAAATGTTTTTAATCAATTTATATTAGAAAAGGTTTTTAAAAAAAAAATTCAAAATCATTAAATTTTGAGTAAAACCAATAAAAAATTTATTAGAGAAAGTAACAACTTGTAAAACTAATTTTAACAATAGATTTAAAAATAGATTGTAAAAACGAAATAATTAAAATAATGAATTATAATTATAATTTAATATCAAACTTATTAGAATAAATTTGTAATAGTTTTGTTTAAAGAACAGAAATTATATCAGTAGGCGGCCAAATGAAATTGGGGGCAAAAACATCGAGCGGCAAACGAAATTGGGGAAATTGGGGAAAACACTGGGCGGGGGAAAATTGGTGAAAATTGGGGGAAAGTATTCACTCTCACTCTCATTCTCTCATTCTCACTTCTCATCCTCTCTTCTAGCTTCTCACTTCTCACTCTCTGTCTAATAGAGTTTAAATTAGGGTTCTCTTCTCGCTTCTCACTCTCTGTCTATTAAGGTTTAAATTAGGGTTTGCGTTGCTTAATCGAAGCTTAATTGAGGAGTTAAATTAGGGTTTGCACTGGTTAATTGAAGCATGGTGGAGGGATTCAATTAGGGTTTGAGTTGGGTTTAATCGAAGCAGGCTTTGTACTCGAAAGTGTTTGAGGTATAAATCTATCTTCATAATATTCAAAATCATGAATTGATCCATGGATTGTGCTGCTATTAATGTTCTGCTGTTAATTTTCTGATTTAGCTTATGTATTTTCATTGTTTACAGATAAGGTGAAATTTGTCGTGAAGTCATTCGAGTACCTGGATATCGACGAATAAAACGTAGAGGTAACTATGATTCATATTGCTAAACAGTTTAATATTTATTCGTGCTATCCAAGCTGTTGTGGAATTTGTCACAAAGAGAGGAAATGAGTTGAATGAGTCTGCTAAGAATCCGTGTTCGTTGAATAGCTACAATATGTACTCTGAACCTGTTAGTATCTTTACTATCGATGAATAAAATGTACCCTGTTTTTCGCACTATTGCCTCTGAATAAATGTTGCGGAACATCATTGTACCTTACTATTTAATAAGCAACTCGACTGTGATGTTCTTAGGAGTGACACTGAACACTCTAAATCCGTGTTTATGTTATTTGATGCATTCATTTACGATTGTGAATGAATAAACATTATATAGCTGTATTGTTGTTTGTAGATTAGATATGATTTAGATGATATTTAGGGAGCTGTCCTGCATGTTTACTTACTCTCTTTGGTGGATTATTTAGTGTGTTTAGATGGAACATTGCCTGCATATCGTTTGAATCCGGTGCAGACAACTGGCTTATACAACTTGAGGTGAGTTCATACTACTACTGTAACAATCTATGTCTTCCTAATAACTGTCATTACTTTGTAAGAATATAGTGCTATTGACAATGTACAGATCAAAATGGTTGAACTAAATATGAAGTAAATATTTTGAGAAAATTCAGTTTTATTGACAATGTTTTGGCAAATGGCCAACAATAAAAATTGGAAAATAGTTTACTTTTTTTTTCTCTATCCAATTGATCTGGCCCGAGTGCATTTGTTTTTGTCTCTTGGTATCTCACTCAAATTGTAGAAAGTTGTACATCAGTTTATGCATAGAGTTATAGTGTGGTGTTTTGATTTCTTAAAATATACTTGCTAAGTGCAGTCTTGTTAGTGTTAGTGCCCTAGAGACAATGTCATTGTGCTTCTAGGAAATACTTTTGTTAATTAATGATTATGTTCTATCGATTATTCTACATTAATTTATTATGTCTTTATTTACTGCGATATAAATATTAGTATAATAAATGTCCTTGGAACATACAACACGTATTCTATATCTTTAAGTATGTGACTTAGAAATGAGATTATAAGAATAGTGTTTATATTCCTAAATATCCCTAATCGAGCATTGTAAGTTTGGGACAACTATAATGCATAAAGATTAGTATGTTTGCTGACAGATGACCACATCTCATTGGTCATTGGTATAGTGATACTAAAGTCAAGAACATAGGTGCATGTAATATTCTACATGGCACTGGATAGACCCACAGTGAGATTCTTCATGTTTTATAAAGTCATAAGAAAGACTCACAATGATAGTGGTGTAATGATCCTCTGACTTGAGATCATTATATTTCTATACGAGGATTAATGTACTTTGACTACATTAAAAGTTACCTTTGACCGGGTAATGATAAAAGTGTACATCGGGTATATTATGAGTCGTATGAGAAATATGAATGATAGATAAAGGATTTAACCCTCCTATAATTAGGAGAGATATTATTGGCCTCTTGATTGAGTGAGACTATGAAATGCATGGCCATGCTAAAATATTGATTTATTTTTAATAGTCTACTCATTGATCAAGGAAACCCGGATTAAATTATGAAGAGGATGACAATGAACATGCCTCGAGTTTAATCTATAATATATATGGTTAAAGGGATTATATTACACGGAAACATTTATCATGAAAGGTTTAATTGGATCACCAATTATTATTATTACTTGGGTAGCAATGATGTATTACTAGATGCCGCTCATTGTTTATAATTTTATTATTGGATATTAAAATTATTGCCAACGTAATAATAACCTAAAGGGTTACACAATAAGAACGTCAAAATGGAGTTTTAATTTAAATTCCGAATTTAAATTAAATGATTATATATTTGAAATTGGTTATTTAATTAATTGAGTTGGACTTAATTAATTAAATCATAATTCGAATTAAATCATTAAATCCAAATAAGGATGGGTTTAGTAGTAGCCCAAACTTATTTTGGGTTAGGCCCAACTCTTCCTCTCTTATAAATACATAATGATGTATTAGTTTTAGGGTTGAATGAAAAATTGGTTTTTCACTAAAACCCTAGCCACTCTACATCTTGAGAGGCTAGAGAGAGAGAGAGAGAGATAGAGGGCAGTTATCGGCTAGTACCGACTCCGGTGATTGTAGAGACAATCGGGCGTTCGTGTGGACTAATTAGAGACGCGGATCTTGCATCAAGGGCTGCGTGGTGATTGCATCTTGGACCTCTTTAATTCTCCCTTATTAAATTGTTAAAGGTAAATCATCTAACTCTGAATTAAATATCATGTTTTTGCATGGATCCTGTGATTGGGTTTCGATTTTTATTGTTTTAATTATTGTTTTTCCGCTGCGTTTGATGCACGAAACCCTTCAATGGCATCAGAGCTACTTGCAAAAACTTTTTAATTCAGTTATATGTTACAGTTTTGATGTATATATGAGCATGTTTGATGATTGTCATGTATGATGCGTTGATTTTGATATATATATCTATAAACTGTATGTTAATGATGATTTGGATGATCATATGATGATTATATAATCTATATATATGCTGATATATATGATTTATGTTTGTTCTTAATTTTGGAGATTGTATATGATACGATTTCTGAAAAACTGCGCAGATTTAGTGAAATTTGTGTACTGTGTCTGGTTTTCGCAAACGATATATGTTTTCTGACTGGAATCGGGCCACTGAGAAAGACTGACAAAGTCAGGTTCTCGTCTGTAAGCCATTTGATGTCGTTACAGGCCCCAAAACAGCGAGTCAAGTGTTTCTGATTTAAATTTGTATTTTGATTATGCGTTATATGTTCTATGATTTGATCATGATGAATATATGATATTCATATGGATTGTATAATCATGAGATGATTGTATATATTGTTGTATGTATATGATACATGTTTTGTTTTTATTACAAGAATCGTATTCGATACGAATTCTGAAACAGTTGTCGCAGATTTGCTGAAATCTGTATCAAGTGTCCGATTTACGCAAACGATATGTGTTTTCTGACTGGAAACGAGCGTCGGAACAAAACTGATAGCATATCTATCATCGACTCGTCTGTAAGGCGTTTGACGCCGTTCAGTGCATGAAAAAGGCGATTTATTGTTTTCAGAATTTGATTCTGATTTTCTGATTTTTGCGGTATATGATTTCTTTGATTGGATCATCTGAAATATGATATGGTATAACATGATTAGATAATATGACATGTTATTTAATTGTTACTTGAGCATGGTGCTGGTTATGGCCTTAAGACCCGTTGTTTAATGGTTTATGGTTTTGGTTTTATAAATACGACTTGCATGTCGTTTTCTTCATTCTTGTAATTGTTTAACCTCGAATGTAAATCGAGTTTTATTATGTAAGTACATTAGTATATGTTCGATTCAATTGTTTAATGTAATGTACTTGAAGATTGAAGGACGATCCAAGAGGAGGTGCATTCAAGGGAACAAGGAGAATGAAGACATGTAATTGTATTTATGTATTTCCACCATAGATTGACCTTGATCCTTTCATTAGCTTGAAAGGATCATATAGGATAAAGGCCATAACCAAGCACGTTTACATATTGCACTTTACATATTGATGTATGATTGTATGTGTAGGATACAATGTGATGCATGCTTTAATTAGATTAATCATGTATTAATGTATGTATTAGATACATCACCCATGCCATGCCTGCTAAACAAGATAAAATCTGTAACGATTCAAGATTTTAAAATTGAACAAAACGAACATGAGATTCCTGTGTTTATGAAACACGGAAATAAGTATGAATTTCCAATTTTTTGATATGGGGCGATTTTGACAAAAATACAAGCAGCGCTTGTAAGAAAGGTGGATTTTAAGTGAGACCACTGTGACTCCTCCGCTGGACTGGAAATCAAACCATTGATGAATTTTGAATTGAAGTACTTAGTTCAAGGAAAAATTGGGAATCTCTTGATGATGGGATCATGGTCGTTTTAATAATAAAATCCCTAAATTTTAAAATATTAAGTTTTAATCGGATGCTTTCCAATGAATGAACACTCATCGAATCCTAGATCGATAAGGGGAAGGGCTGTCAGTGGCAGGGGACTCCTATCTATCGTGGTGAGATGCGACGAATATAAACGGTTATATTCGGCCGTTGTATCATTGGGTCTAACTTAACTGAGTCGTCATAATAAGGTGAAAATAAACGGTTATATTCAACTATTATGAACTTAGAAGCATAGAGTTTGGTTAAAAATCTATTAGATAGATAAGATCAATCGTTGTTCGCCAAACTATCCAAGAATTATATGTGATATAATTGACAACTGTTGTCTACCTAAATAATCATTTTTTAAGGACTTCCAGTGGTTGACTTAGAACATGACCAAATATGGATCTTGGCTCACTAGAAAGAATTATGCGATATACTTTCCGAATTGATAGTAAGGGCTATTAATTTGATAAAAATAGTGGGAGATATATATATTTTGAATATATATGAATAATCACTTGAACATAAATTAATAATACCGTAGACTGATTATTTTATGCATTTTAACATTGTAGAAATTCTAAATGACCAACAACTCAAATAACTTCTCCGTGCGATCAGTCCTTGAGAAGGACAAGTTGACAGGAACAAACTTCCTTGATTGGCAAAGGAATTTGAGGATTGTCCTCAGGCAAGAGCGAAAGCTCTATGTCATTGATATTCCACGCCCTGGACCTCTACCTGTAGGTGCATCGGTCGATGATCGAAATGCTTCTCAGAAGCATATCGATGATGACAATGATGTTACTTGTCTGATGCTTGAGACTATGAATCCTGAGCTTCAGAAACAGCATGAGCAAATGGTTGCTTATATTATGATTGAGCACCTTAAACGTATGTTTGAAGGACAGGCTCGTCAAGAGAGGTTTGATACAAGCAAAGCCTTGTTTGCAAAGGCAAAAGCAAAGGGTGATTGTCACTATTGCAAGAAGCTGGGTCACTGAAAGAGAAACTGTCAAACTTACTTGGAGGATATGAAGAAACTGAAGGGTGTTCAGATTTCTGACCCAGGTATTTATGTTATAGAAGTCAATCTATCTACTTCTACATCATGGGTATTAGATACTGGATGTGGTTCTCACATTTGTATAAATGTGCAAGAACTTCGAAGTAGTAGGACTTTGACTGAAGGAGAAGTCGACCTACGCGTTGGCAATGGAGCAAAGGTTGCTGCACTGGCTGTAGGGACTTATCATTTATGGTTGCCCACTGGGCTTATTTTAGAACTTGAGAACTGTTTTTACGTGCCTGCAATTTGCAGAAACATTATTTCCGTTTCTTGTTTAGACAAGATTGGTTTTTCGTTTTTGATTCAGAACAATGGTTGTTCCTTTTCATTGAATAATGTTACCTGTGGGGTTGCACGTTTGTTTAATGGTTTATATGTTCTTGATCTTGATACTCCTGTCTATAATATAAATAATAAACGTCTTAAGACAAATGACTCAAATCAAACATACCTCTGGCACTGTCGTTTAGGCCATATAAATGAGAATCGCATTTCCAAGTTACATAGAGATGGATACTTGGATAAGTTTGATTTTGAATCATACGAAGAATGTGAACCGTGTCTCATTGGCAAAATGACTAAAGCTCCTTTTACCGGACAAGGTGAGAGAGCCACCAAACGATTGGAATTGATACATAGTGATGTATGTGGTCCAATGCGTACGATGGCAAGAGGTGGCTTTTACTATTTCATAACTTTTACTGATGATTTTAGTAGATACGGATATGTGTATCTTTTGAAGAACAAATCCGAATCGTTTGAAAAATTCAAAGAGTATAAGGCCGAAGTAGAAAAGCAAATAGGCGAAAGTATAAAAGCTCTACGATCTGATCGTGGAGGAGAATACTTAATCTTGGAATCCAAGAATTTCTTAAAGGAGTGTGGTATTGTATCACAACTCACTCCTCTTGGAACACCACAATGGAATGGGGTGTCTGAGAGGAGAAATCGTACTTTGTTGGACATGGTGCGATCATTGATGAGTCAAGCGGATCTTCCAATTTGTTTCTGGGGTTACGCCCTAGAGACGGCTGCACAAACACTAAACCGAGTTCCTTCTAATCGGTTCAAAAGACACCATATGAGATATGGACTGAGAAACGTCTTAGCATGTCCTTTATGAAAGTATGGGGATGTGAAGCGTTTGTAAAATGTTTAGTCTCTGATAAGCTAGGACCAAAATCAGATAAATGTAATTTTGTGGGATACCCAATTGAAACAAAAGGGTATTATTTCTATAAACCTCCAGAGAACAAAGTGTTTGTTGCTCGAACGACTGTGTTTCTAGAGAGAGAACTACTTTCCAAGAAAAAATAGTGGGAGGACAATAGATCTCAATGAGGATCGAGAACCACAAGATAACGTTGAACCAGAGCTGGAACATCAGCAGAATGTGACTCAAGATGTTGAGAAAAATACTGCTCAAGAAACACAGGTTGTTCGTAGATCTAGTAGGATTCGCCATGAGCCAGAGAGATATTATGGATTTCTCCTGACTCAAAGTGGCGATGTGATGCTTGTAGATGATGATGAGCCTCTCACCTATAAGGATGCTATGAATAGTCTAGATTCCGAGAGATGGCTGGAGGCCATGAAATCTGAGATGGATTCCATGTATGAAAACCAAGTATGGACTTTGGTTGAACCACCTGATGGGGTAAAACCCATAGAGTGCAAGTGGGTTTTCAAAAGGAAAACTGACATGGATGGTAATTTACAGACCTATAAAGCAAGACTGGTGGCGAAGGGTTTCAAGCAAATTCATGGTATTGACTATGATGAAACTTTCTCACCAGTGGCTATGGTCAAATCCATCAGGATTTTGCTTGCGATAGCAGCTTATTATGACTATGAAATTTGGCAAATGGATGTTAAGACCTCTTTCTTAAATGGGAGCTTAGAAGAGGATGTGTACATGACACAACCTCAGGGTTTTGTTGATCCAAGGTTTGCCAAAATGGTCTGTAAGTTGCAAGCAGGCTTCGAGGAGATGGAACATTCGTTTTGATGAAACAGTCAAAGAGTTTTGCTTCATTCAAAATCAGGATGAGCCATGTGTTTATAAGAAGGTTAGTGGGAGCCATGTGGCATTCCTAGTATTATATGTAGATGACATATTAATAATAGGGAATGACATTCCTTCTCTAAAGACTGTGAAGACTTGGTTGGAAAAAGGTTTCTCGATGAAAGACTTAGGCGATGCTACCTGTATCTTAGGGATCAGGATCTATAGAGATAGATCTAGAAGATTAATCGGTTTAATTAAGAGTACATACATTGACAAAGTGTTGCATCGTTTAGGGATGCAAGAGGCAAAAAGGGGGCTATGTCCCATTGTCTCATGGGATAACGATCTCAAAAGAAAACTGTCCTAGATCATTAGATGAAAAGGACCGTATGTGTAATGTACCATATGCTTCGGCAATTGGTTCTATAAAGTATGCAATGATATGTACTCGTCCTGATGTTTCGTATGCTTTAAGCATGACGAGCAGATACCAGTCTAATCCCGGTGAGAGTCACTGGATAGCTGTCAGGAATATTCTTAAGTACCTTAAACGGACTAAAGATTCATTCTTGATATACGGAGGAGATGAGAAGCTAGTTGTAAAAGGTTACACCGATGCTAGTTTTCAGACAGATAGGGACGTTACTATGTCTCAGTCTGGATTCATGTTTTGTCTAAATAGAGGTGTTGTAAGTTCGAAAGGTTCGAATATACACATATGTAAAGTGCAAACTAATGATAATGTTGCGGACCCACTGACTAAGGCTTTGTCGCAGCAGAAGCACGAATGTCACACTAGTTCCATGGGTATTAGATACATGGGTGATTGGCTCTAGTGCAAGTGGGAGATTGTTAGTGTTAGTGCCCTAGAGACAATGTCATTGTGCTTCTAGGAAATACTTTTGTTAATTAATGATTATGTTCTATCGATTATTCTACATTAATTTATTATGTCTTTATTTACTGCGATATAAATATTAGTATAATAAATGTCCTTGGAACATACAACACATATTCTATATCTTTAAGTATGTGACTTAGAAATGAGATTATAAGAATAGTGTTTATATTCCTAAATATCCCTAATCGAGCATTGTAAGTTTGGGACAACTATAATGCATAAAGATTAGTATGTTTGCTGACAGATGACCACATCTCATTGGTCATTGGTATAGTGATACTAAAGTCAAGAACATAGGTGCATGTAATATTCTACATGGCACTGGATAGACCCACAATGAGATTCTTCATGTTTTATAAAGTCATAAGAAAGACTCACAATGATAGTGGTGTAATGATCCTCTGACTTGAGATCATTATATTTCTATACGAGGATTAATGTACTTTGACTACATTAAAAGTTACCTTTGACCGGGTAATGATAAAAGTGTACATCGGGTATATTATGAGTCGTATGAGAAATATGAATGATAGATAAAGGATTTAACCCTCCTATAATTAGGAGAGATATTATTGGCCTCTTGATTGAGTGAGACTATGAAATGCATGGCCATGCTCAAATATTGATTTGTTTTTAATAGTCTACTCATTGATCAAGGAAACCCGGATTAAATTATGAAGAGGATGACAATGAACATGCCTCGAGTTTAATCTATAATATATATGGTTAAAGGGATTATATTACACGGAAACATTTATCATGAAAGGTTTAATTGGATCACCAATTATTATTATTACTTGGGTAGCAATGATGTATTACTAGATGCCGCTCATTGTTTATAATTTTATTATTGGATATTAAAATTATTGCCAACGTAATAATAACCTAAAGGGTTACACAATAAGAACGTCAAAATGGAGTTTTAATTTAAATTCCGAATTTAAATTAAATGATTATATATTTGAAATTGGTTATTTAATTAATTGAGTTGGACTTAATTAATTAAATCATAATTCGAATTAAATCATTAAATCCAAATAAGGATGGGTTTAGTAGTAGCCCAAACTTATTTTGGGTTAGGCCCAACTCTTCCTCTCTTATAAATACATAATGATGTATTAGTTTTAGGGTTGAATGAAAAATTGGTTTTTCACTAAAACCCTAGCCACTCTACATCTTGAGAGGCTAGAGAGAGAGAGAGAGAGATAGAGGGCAGTTATCGGCTAGTACCGACTCCGGTGATTGTAGAGACAATCGGGCGTTCGTGTGGACTAATTAGAGACGCGGATCTTGCATCAAGGGCTGCGTGGTGATTGCATCTTGGACCTCTTTAATTCTCCCTTATTAAATTGTTAAAGGTAAATCATCTAACTCTGAATTAAATATCATGTTTTTGCATGGATCCTGTGATTGGGTTTCGATTTTTATTGTTTTAATTATTGTTTTTCCGCTGCGTTTGATGCACGAAACCCTTCAAGTCTTACAAAAGACACACTATGACATGTAGGAGCGTGGTGATAACTGGCCAGATAATCCTGTGCATGCTCAGAAGGTTTTCGCAAAGGTGGCCACTGCTATCTCAAAATTTGAGCCAGTCACCGTCTGTGCTAGTGCAGCTCAGGTTCGTTTCTCTTGCAATTCCGAACTTGATAATCTGATATAAATAGCAATCACTGTCACAAACTTGGTACGTAATTTGGACATCTTTTACCTCTGGTCAGTGGGACAATGCACGCAGACAGTTACCACATAGTGTTAGGGTCATCGAAATGAGCATGAATGAGTCTTGGTTTCGGGACTCTGGGCCAACGGTGAGTTCTTTCATCTTGTTGTCATTCTGTTATATTCTGCCTTTTTTGTCCAGGTGGTTTAATCTGGCGAGTTTTTCGATATATTCTGAGATGGTGACTTTTATTGTTTGTTTAGTTTGTTGTAAACAAGAGCAAATCAAGTCCGGGCAATACAATATATAAAGTTGCTGGTATTGATTGGAACTTCAACAGTTGGGGTGGTAAGATTGTTTCTTATGCATTTATATTTGGTTATTCACTATTGTGCTGCTGCATGCTTTTGTGTTACTATTTTACGAGGTCACCTGATCTAACAGGTGCCGAGGATGGTTGTTACACTGATTGGAGTATCGACCTTCTTGTCGCTAAAAAGGTTAGTGAAACTGATAAATTGTTGGGTCCTCATTGTGAAATTTTCTTCTGTCTAGAAGACTACGTATTAATAAAGGGCCTCACACATTTTAACTTGCAAATTTCCCTAGATAATTTCAGTTGAAAGGCTTCCTAGGTTTCCTCAATCTATTATCCTTGAAGGTGGTAGCATCCATGTGGATGGAGAAGGTTAGTGCTGTTACTTATAATAAAATAAATTCAAAAAAACTTACTCTTCCTGTACATATGACCGTAATTATAACTTCATATGCATATGTCATTTCCATTTCTACAGTAGCATTTTTTTAAAAATCTTTCTCGGGCATAGCTTGATCGACTTGCAATAAATGATAAGCCGATACTCTTTTTTATCTTAATTGTTTTTTTTTGCAATATGCTGACTAATAGATTAAGCTAAGAAACTATCCCCTGTGCAATGAAATTCTTACAATTCCTTGCCAGTATATGAAATGAGCAAATTGGAACCCTCAAGTACAATGATTATAAACAAAAGTGATGTATCACTGATTGCAGGAACTTGTTGAATTTGAGAATAGTGCTTTAATGATTTTGTACACTTGGAAATTTGGTTATAATTTTTGTGTATCGTGTAGACAATGGGTCATCTAATTCGAAATGGAGAAAGTTTAAGGGATTATCACCCTATAGCACTTAATAGCAAAGTTTTAACGAATCTAGCTTTTAGAGAGACTATATCAGTACTTCTCAGTTCTTACTACTTCAATTCTACAATAAGTAAAGTATTGTACTTTACAACGATCATGTCATCCTATTAATATTATCAGCAGCTACTAGTGTCAAAGACTTATCACACTGTGTGGACTGTAGCACCATTGATGTTTGCAGTAGATTCTCACACCTTTGTCTCTGTGGAATAAGATTTACAGCAGCAGATCAAAACATTTGATTATAATAAGATCACCAGTATATTTTCAAAACAACAACTCTCCGTTCATCCACTTTTCTTCATAGTTCACCTTATTCAGTTGGCATTAACACTGAAAGCCACATCCATCCATTAAGAATATAAGTACTACAACTCTTAATGAGTATCAGCGCCTTGCTTTAGCACATACATTCATAAGGCCTCATGGTACTGGATACGAAATGTCTTACCTAAACATAACTGCCATATTGAGATATGTAACTTGTTTGCTTTGCTTACTTCAGGAACTTGTCTTACTACTGAAGAGTGCCTCTTGAATAAAAACAGGAACCCGCACCTTACTAAAGTACAGATTGAAGATGAACTTAAAACAGGAACACTATTGTCAATTTTTATTTTGAGTGAGATGTGTTGGTTGTAATGGTTTATTGAACACGATGGAATGGAATGGCTGAAGAAAGGTCAGACAAGTGTTTCATAAACCGTTGTTAAAAACATACAAGTGTTTTTTTTGTTACTTAAATGGATGTCACACAACAGTTTGAATAAACACTTGTCTGATTCTAACAACGGTTTACAAAACCATTGTCTGAAGAAACTTCAGACAATGGTTTTGTAAACCGTTGTTAGAATCAGAAAAGTGTTTTACTTGTATGTGGACTATACTTAATTCACACAACAGTTTCTGCATACCGTTGTCCAATTGAAATCTTAGAGACAATGGTTTTTGGTTGTTAAATATGTTGTTGTCACACAATTGTTTAGCTTACATAAACCGTTGTCTGATAGTTAAAAAAATTAAAAAAAAATAATATAAAGAAGTAAACCCCCTGCCAAAGTTTCAAAGGCAAAACCAATCAAAGAAGTGTAAAAAATAAGTTAGGCAAAGGTATTAACAAAATTTTTATAAAAAAAACACACAACGGTTTTTTTAAGAATAAACCTTTGTTGTACTTTACTTTCCACGACGGTTTTTTTTGTAGAAACCGTTGTGTGATTACCACAACGGTTTTTTATTTATAAACTGTTGTCTGAATGATTTTACTACAACGGTTTTACAACTTAAAAACAGTTGTGTGACCTTTTTTTTTTTTTGAATTTCTCGTTCGTGACAAACTTTAATTGTGAACTTTGTTTGAATAATAAAGTTTATGTTTAATTGACACACTTAATTATAGGATAATATTCTTAATTAAGCCGGATATCATAGTTTGTAGTTCTCTTATCATATTAAGACTTTCGTATTATCCTCGTTATTATACTTAACAACATATAAAATGTACATATTTTTCTTTGTCGGACCAAGGACACCACACAATTTACTAAACATACAAGTCGGGAATGGCGTACAGTCTCGCTTATACATGACTTACATAATTTCGTGTGTAAACTAACATAACCCCTAAGTCGTAACCCCTAAATCGTAACCCCTAAACCACAAAACCCTAAGCACAATCTATTATTATAAGTATTATTTTATAAAATTTTCAATCAATAACATGTTCGGTATCTTCAAAGAAGTGTAAAAAATAAGTTAGGCAAATGTATTAACAAAAGTTTTATAAAAAAAACACACAACGGTTTTTTTAAGAATAAACCTTTGTTGTACTTTACTTTCCACAACGGTTTTTTTGTAGAAACCGTTGTGTGATTACCACAACGGTTTTTTATTTATAAACTGTTGTCTGAATGATTTTACTACAACGGTTTTATAACTTAAAAACAGTTGTGTGACTTTTTTTTTTTTTTTGAAATTCTCGTTCGTGACAAACTTTAATTGTGAACATTGTTTGAATAATAAAGTTTATGTTTAATTGACACACTTAATTATAGGATAATATTCTTAATTAAGCCGGATATCATAGTTTGTAGTTCTCTTATCATATTAAGACTTTCGTATTATCCTCGTTATTATACTTAACAACATATAAAATGTACATATTTTTCTTTGTCGGACCAAGGACACCACACAATTTACTAAACATACAAGTCGGGAATGGCGTACAGTCTCGCTTATACATGACTTACATAATTTCGTGTGTAAACTAACATAACCCCTAAGTCGTAACCCCTAAATCGTAACCCCTAAACCACAAAACCCTAAGCACAATCTATTATTATAAGTATTATTTTATAAAATTTTCAATCAATAACATGTTCGGTATCTTCAAAGAAGTGTAAAAAATAAGTTAGGCAAAGGTATTAACAAAATTTTTATAAAAAAAACACACAACGGTTTTTTTAAGAATAAACCTTTGTTGTACTTTACTTTCCACGACGGTTTTTTTTGTAGAAACCGTTGTGTGATTACCACAACGGTTTTTTATTTATAAACTGTTGTCTGAATGATTTTACTACAACGGTTTTACAACTTAAAAACAGTTGTGTGACTTTGTTTTTTTTTTTGAATTTCTCGTTCGTGACAAACTTTAATTGTGAACTTTGTTTGAATAATAAAGTTTATGTTTAATTGACACACTTAATTATAGGATAATATTCTTAATTAAGCCGGATATCATAGTTTGTAGTTCTCTTATCATATTAAGACTTTCGTATTATCCTCGTTATTATACTTAACAACATATAAAATGTACATATTTTTCTTTGTCGGACCAAGGACACCACACAATTTACTAAACATACAAGTCGGGAATGGCGTACAGTCTCGCTTATACATGACTTACATAATTTCGTGTGTAAACTAACATAACCCCTAAGTCGTAACCCCTAAATCGTAACCCCTAAACCACAAAACCCTAAGCACAATCTATTATTATAAGTATTATTTTGTAAAATTTTCAATCAATAACATGTTCGGTATCTTCAAAGAAGTGTAAAAAATAAGTTAGGCAAAGGTATTAACAAAAGTTTTATAAAAAAAACACACAACGGTTTTTGGACCTATTCCATGTTACCTTCTTCGATGTTACCTTAGCTATAAAATTTTGGACCTATTACAACATCATAATTTTGGTGTTACCATATCCATAAACCCATGTTACTCTAGCCGTAAAAAGGTGTTGTAATTGAGTAACATCGTGAGGGCGTTACCTTAGTGTATTAATTTTGAATTTTTTATTTAAAATTAATAATTCAATAATTATTTCACTTTAAAAGTAATTAATTTTTTAAAAATCATTGAATAATAAAAGTAATATTTTTATAAAATTAATATTTTTATAAAAGTAATATTTTGTGAAATAATTGAATTATTTATATTTTATAAAATGTTTTTAATCAATTTATATCAGAAAAGGTTTTTTAAAAAAAATAATTCAAAATCATTAAATTTTGATTAAAACCAATAAAAAATTTATTAGAGAAAGTAACAACTTGTAAAACTAATTTTAACAATAGATTTAAAAATAGATTGTAAAAATGAAATAATTAAAATAATGAATTATAATTATAATTTAATATCAAACTTATTAGAATAAATTTGTAATAATTTTGTTTAAAGAACAGAAATTATATCAGTAGGCGGCCAAATGAAATTGGGGGCAAAAACATCGAGCGGCAAACGAAATTGGGGAAATTGGGGAAAACACTGGGCGAGGGAAAATTGGTGAAAATTGGGGGAAAGTATTCACTCTCACTCTCATTCTCTCATTCTCACTTCTCATCCTCTCTTCTAGCTTCTCACTTCTCACTCTCTGTCTAATAGAGTTTAAATTAGGGTTCTCTTCTCGCTTCTCACTCTCTGTCTATTAAGGTTTAATTTAGGGTTTGCGTTGCTTAATCGAAGCTTAATTGAGGAGTTAAATTAGGGTTTGCACTGGTTAATTGAAGCATGGTGGAGGGATTCAATTAGGGTTTGAGTTGGGTTTAATCGAAGCAGGCTTTGTACTCGAAAGTGTTTGAGGTATAAATCTATCTTCATAATATTCGAAATCATGAATTGATCCATGGATTGTGCTGCTATTAATGTTCTGCTGTTAATTTTCTGATTTAGCTTATGTATTTTCATTGTTTACAGATAAGGTGAAATTTGTCGTGAAGTCATTCGAGTACCTGGATATCGACGAATAAAACGTAGAGGTAACTATGATTCATATTTCTAAACAGTTTAATATTTATTCGTGCTATCCAAGCTGTTGTGGAATTTGTCACAAAGAGAGGAAATGAGTTGAATGAGTCTGCTAAGAATCCGTGTTCGTTGAATAGCTACAATATGTACTCTGAACCTGTTAGTATCTTTACTATCGATGAATAAAATGTACCCTGTTTTTCGCACTATTGCCTCTGAATAAATGTTGCGGAACATCATTGTACCTTACTATTTAATAAGCAACTCGACTGTGATGTTCTTAGGAGTGACACTGAACACTCTAAATCCGTGTTTATGTTATTTGATGCATTCATTTACGATTGTGAATGAATAAACATTATATAGCTGTATTGTTGTTTGTAGATTAGATATGATTTAGATGATATTTAGGGAGCTGTCCTGCATGTTTACTTACTCTCTTTGGTGGATTATTTAGTGTGTTTAGATGGAACATTGCCTGCATATCGTTTGAATCCGGTGCAGACAACTGGCTTATACAACTTGAGGTGAGTTCATACTACTACTGTAACAATCTATGTCTTCCTAATAACTGTCATTACTTTGTAAGAATATAGTGCTATTGACAATGTACAGATCAAAATGGTTGAACTAAATATGAAGTAAATATTTTGAGAAAATTCAGTTTTATTGACAATGTTTTGGCAAATGGCCAACAATAAAAACTGGAAAATAGTTTACTTTTTTTTTTCTATCCAATTGATCTGGCCCGAGTGCATTTGTTTTTGTCTCTTGGTATCTCACTCAAATTGTAGAAAGTTGTACATCAGTTTATGCATAGAGTTATAGTGTGGTGTTTTGATTTCTTAAAATATACTTGCTAAGTGCAGTCTTACAAAAGACACACTATGACATGTAGGAGCGTGGTGATAACTGGCGAGATAATGCTGTGCATGCTCAGAAGGTTTTCGCAAAGGTGGCCACTGCTATCTCAAAATTTGAGCCAGTCACCGTCTGTGCTAGTGCAGCTCAGGTTCGTTTCTCTTGCAATTCCGAACTTGATAATCTGATATAAATAGCAATCACTGTCACAAACTTGGTACGTAATTTGGACATCTTTTACATCTGGTCAGTGGGACAATGCACGCAGACAGTTACCACATAGTGTTAGGGTCATCGAAATGAGCATGAATGAGTCTTGGTTTCGGGACTCTGGGCCAACGGTGAGTTCTTTCATCTTGTTGTCATTATGTTATATTCTGCCTTTTTTGTCCAGGTGGTTTAATCTGGCGAGTTTTTCGATATATTCTGAGATGGTGACTTTTATTGTTTGTTTAGTTTGTTGTAAACAAGAGCAAATCAAGTCCGGGCAATACAATATATAAAGTTGCTGGTATTGATTGGAACTTCAACAGTTGGGGTGGTAAGATTGTTTCTTATGCATTTATATTTGGTTATTCACTATTGTGCTGCTGCATGCTTTTGTGTTACTATTTTACGAGGTCACCTGATCTAACAGGTGCCGAGGATGGTTGTTACACTGATTGGAGTATCGACCTTCTTGTCGCTAAAAAGGTTAGTGAAACTGATAAATTGTTGGGTCCTCATTGTGAAATTTTCTTCTGTCTAGAAGACTACGTATTAATAAAGGGCCTCACACATTTTAACTTGCAAATTTCCCTAGATAATTTCAGTTGAAAGGCTTCCTAGGTTTCCTCAATCTATTATCCTTGAAGGTGGTAGCATCCATGTGGATGGAGAAGGTTAGTGCTGTTACTTATAATAAAATAAATTCAAAAAAACTTACTCTTCCTGTACATATGACCGTAATTATAACTTCATATGCATATGTCATTTCCATTTCTACAGTAGCATTTTTTTAAAAATCTTTCTCGGGCATAGCTTGATCGACTTGCAATAAATGATAAGCCGATACTCTTTTTTATCTTAATTGTTTTTTTTTGCAATATGCTGACTAATAGATTAAGCTAAGAAACTATCCCCTGTGCAATGAAATTCTTACAATTCCTTGCCAGTATATGAAATGAGCAAATTGGAACCCTCAAGTACAATGATTATAAACAAAAGTGATGTATCACTGATTGCAGGAACTTGTTGAATTTGAGAATAGTGCTTTAATGATTTTGTACACTTGGAAATTTGGTTATAATTTTTGTGTATCGTGTAGACAATGGGTCATCTAATTCGAAATGGAGAAAGTTTAAGGGATTATCACCCTATAGCACTTAATAGCAAAGTTTTAACGAATCTAGCTTTTAGAGAGACTATATCAGTACTTCTCAGTTCTTACTACTTCAATTCTACAATAAGTAAAGTATTGTACTTTACAACGATCATGTCATCCTATTAATATTATCAGCAGCTACTAGTGTCAAAGACTTATCACACTGTGTGGACTGTAGCACCATTGATGTTTGCAGTAGATTCTCACACCTTTGTCTCTGTGGAATAAGATTTACAGCAGCAGATCAAAACATTTGATTATAATAAGATCACCAGTATATTTTCAAAACAACAACTCTCCGTTCATCCACTTTTCTTCAGAGTTCACCTTATTCAGTTGGCATTAACACTGAAAGCCACATCCATCCATTAAGAATATAAGTACTACAACTCTTAATGAGTATCAGCGCCTTGCTTTAGCACATACATTCATAAGGCCTCATGGTACTGGATACGAAATGTCTTACCTAAACATAACTGCCATATTGAGATATGTAACTTGTTTGCTTTGCTTACTTCAGGAACTTGTCTTACTACTGAAGAGTGCCTCTTGAATAAAAACAGGAACCCGCACCTTACTAAAGTACAGATTGAAGATGAACTTAAAACAGGAACACTATTGTCAATTTTTATTTTGAGTGAGATGTGTTGGTTGTAATGGTTTATTGAACACGATGGAATGGAATGGCTGTTTGTTTTGGTTTTAGTTTGGCATTTTTATATTGTCAGTTTGGTTTCTTTATATTGCCAGTTTGGTTTTTTAATTTTGTTATATAAAACCATTGTCTCTTGTTATTTTAGGTAATTGAACTATAATGAAAACTGTTGTCAAGCATTGTACTAGGCAATGTGTTGAATTTTCTATGAAACCATTGTCTATTAAGCTAGGTAACAACTTCTTGTTAAAAAAAACCGTTGTCCAAATACATTACTTCAATACAAGCATATGAAACCATTGTGGTAAAGACATCAGACAACAGATACTTAATTTCAAACCACTGTCCATAGAGATTTTTTACAAGAAATATACTAATAAAAACCGTTGTTGTTTTAAAAATAATTCAACGTATTTTATGCTAAACCATTGTCGTAAACACTTCAGACAACAGTTTTTTGTCCAATACCGTTGTCTATCAAAATCAGAAACAAGTGTTTTAGAAACAAAAACTGTTGTGGTTCTGCTAATGTTCAAACATGTTTATCTTTTTAAACCATTGCCTAACAGCTTTCAGACAACAGGTATTTAAAGAAAACAATTGTGCAAGTCAAGAATAGACAACAGTTTTTAGAAAGGAAACCATTGTGTTAAACTATTAAGACAATGGGGTTGTTCTACTAAAACCGTCGTAAATATTTAGATCACACAACACTCTTTTGGAAAATAAAGCCTTGTCTGAAAATTAAAATAACAACATTTTCTAGTTAATAAACAATTGTTGATTTATTTGTCAGACAATGGTTTCTACAACAACCGTTGTTGTTCACGCGTTTCAGACAACGTTTTCTAAGACCAAAACCGTTGTCTGTAGGGAATCAGACAACGGACGCGTCCGTTGTCTGAGCTGCGTAACAGACGACATCTCAATAGACAACGGTTTTCTAGGGCATCAGACAACGGGCAAAAAGCCTTGTCTGATTCAATTATTCTTGTAGTGAAGACCCCGACCTTCTATCTTGACTTGACGAGGACTCCCGTCCTTTCTTTTTATTGGTAATATTTACCAGATTTGGACTTCGTCCGCGACCCCTGTAGTCTGGACTTGGTGACCTATCTTTTCTTTTGCTCCTACCCTTACTACTCCCATATACTTCACCCTTTTTGTTATCCACCAACGACTGCTCAACCCTCTTATACGACTCTTCTTCAGAAAACAACTCTGCCAAAGTAGTTGGATCCTTCCCTTGTAAATGTTTCCAAAAATCAGTTCCCACTCTCAAACCAGTAATTAGGAAATTTTTCAAAGTTTCGTCCGTCGCGCCTCTGACCCCTGCAGCCTCCGCACTAAACCTCTTGAATTAGGCACTCAATGTTTCTCCCTCACGCCTTTTTAATGTTCGCCAAGGAGGTCACTTGGGGGGGGGGGTGAATACTTGACTGTTGCCTGGAATTGTGTCAAGAACATTGCTTGCATTTGGTCCCAGGAGGTTATCACCTCACTTCCTAACTTTTGAAACAACTGTTGAGCACTGTCTCTGAAGGTTGCAGCTAACAAACGACACCTAGCCAAGTTCGGAACCTGATACATGTCCATCTCAATGTTGAAGCGCCCCAAAAACTCTTTTGGATCAGAATTACCATGAAAACGAAGGTCAGCCGACGTGTTTCGGTATCCCATAGGCAATATAGCGTCTTTCACGACAGTGGAAAACGGAGATGTCACCTTGGTGGAAAATGCACCTGCTCCTCCCTCCAGGTGTGCTAGCAGCTTCTTTATATCCCCAACATTAACATCCCCCAAGCTAGGAACGTTCTGTACCCCGCCAGTCTGATCACCAACCAGGAACGTACTTGCAACAGGAGGTGTAGGCATGCCAAAACTTACCAGCACAAATGATGGTGTGCTTACAATGGGAGGCATTTGTGTCATAATAGGAGGTGTGAGTTGCACAGAGACATGGGGAGTGACCGGTGGAGTGGGGGCAGCAATAGTATGTCCATTTTGATTTTGAGTATCATGCAACAAAGGTGGATTCTGAGTGTTGACAGGGATAGATTGACTTAATTGTCGCAGAGCTGGATCTGGAACCTCTGGCGCGTCTAAATGAATTTGATTTCTTCGCACTTCACTAGTCGCACTATGTGAAGGCACCAGAACAATAACAGGTTCTTTTGGAGGAGCCATGTCAATATGTCGTCCTGAATTTTCACGGCCACGTCCTCGATTACCTCCTCCCCGGGAACCTCTTCCACGGTATCCTCCCCGTACAAGTTGCCCTCCTACATGTAGCTCCCTCCTTCCATCTTGCCCAGCTACGTTCGTTTGGCCTCCACCTTGTTCTTTTTCCTTCTCCAGAAGCAACTCCTTTATTTCATTATTAGTTAACTTTAAGCCCATGAGATCCATCATCGCCGATAATCTCTGCCTAGTATTGAGTTGATTACCTTGTGAGCCGCCCGGGTGACCAGTAACATCCAATGTCGGGGGGGGGGGGGGGGGGGGGGGCTTGCGGTGACTCGGGGGCGCCATATACCATTTGACTATCCTCAGGAAACTCCACAATGGGTTCGGTCTCTCTAAAATCCAGCCTTCGTGGAGTGATAGGCGGTCGCCTTACTACATCAGGATAGTTAGCTCCCCTTCCAATTCCAGCGGCCGGAGCTCTTCTAACAGGTTCACTCTCCATATGACGTCCTCCCCGCCCATACGAGCCATGTCGAGACCTTCGAGATTCAACCGCTTTCAACCTTGCATCAAAGCTTCTCACAGTCGCACCCATACGGTGCAATTCTTCCATAAGGTCCGTGTTGCTAATCAACACCAGCGGGCGACTCCTGGCGACGTGTGTCGGGTCTGTAGAATTTAGTGAGACATATGGTTCATCTCCTTCGTAGCCTTCTGAGTAAAAACTTCCTTCTTCATAAGCACTTTCGTCGTGATTCTGAGACATCTTTCCTCCTAGATGATGATCTTCTTCAGCCCCTCCTTCTAGCGCCAATTTGTTAACGGAGGAATTTGTGATAACAAAATTTGAGGTTCCGTGCTGAAATTAAGATCTACGACGGTGGTTCCATGACGGATTAATCGCTGAAGAACGGTGGTGATTGTGTTTATAAGAAGCTGAGATCAAAAGAGTTGTGGTGGTCTCTTCCTGAGCTCTCAACGTCCAACCCCTTTAATGTGCCTACGTACCCTATATTTATAGGGATCAAGCTTCACGTAGTTCTAATAAAACAAGGATACTAAATCCAATAAAGATAGAACTCCTTGGCCAGACTACAATGGTCCTATGTCTACTAGAGATAGGTCTCCATTAAGATAAGCATAGTCCTTGTCGGACTAGAACTCTTGTCTCAATGTAAATCCAAGCCCACTAAGGAGAGCCCATACGATGAAGCCTAGCTCAATGACCCCAAGGCTCAACTATGAACGTGCCTTCACGGATACAACATTAACCCCAAACACTGGAGCTAACATCAACCGTTACCAACCACCACATTAGTCTTTTAGTTGCAGGGACAAGTCATGCCTTACTTCAAATGCACAGCTGATCCTTACCCCTGATGAGGATAACCCACCAGACTACAGGGCAAGTTCTCCAAAGTTATCGTCACACCAGGTATATCTTGCTCCCCTAACAAGGGCAACTTGTCAGAATACATGAGTAGACCCCTTGAGTGTATAGACAAGCTTGCTCATACCTAAATTCCCCAATAAGAATAACTTATTGGAATACAGAATCAGGCCTTCTCTTCGTAATCTTCTACAAATCTTCCTCTGTGTCACCTTCAAGTTGGCGCTCCAACTTAGCCTTCCGCGGCGCTCTAGCGCGCCAAATCCTATCTCACTCAAGGTTGGCGCTCCAACCCTAGTCCTTGGCCTAGTTGGCGCTCCAACCTTGGTCCTGGGCCTGGTTGGCGCTCCAACTTGGTCTCGTCCTATTTTGGAGCTCCAATCTCACCTCCTGTTGCAAATTCATGTTAACATATTCTACAATCGTGTCACCCCAGCCATTGACCATTTTCAGATAGTCAACCCTTTCCTTGTGTAAATTTTGGATATAACAGTACTCAATGTTTGTTATAAGCTCCAGGTCTTTGCACATTAAGTGTAATTTTGTAGGAACTTAAGCACTTACTTTGTTTCTCGTAAACATTAATATCACTCATGTTGGTTGAGGAATATGCTGCAATATTTAAACTATATTTGTTTGGAAAACAATTATCTATACACATTAGGCAACATTTATCTTTCTTAGTTAACGGTCATCACTCATCACTATATACACAAAAACATATGAAAAATACCAGAGGCACAAAATTTGTTCCCAAAATTCTTCCCAAATACACATGGCAATTCCTGATTCGTTATAATAATAAGTGGACCCCTGCATTCACACCAACAACCACATCACCCATGCCATGCCATGTCATTTGATAACAATTTTTTGTACCAAATTTTGTGCCTGTAGTAAATAACATATAGCCAGTTATTTTTTATCACTAGTAAATAACACTTTTCTTGTTAACTTTTGTAGTACATTTCCTATAAGGGATATAGTTTTGGACAACAACTCTTATGCTCTAAAAGAATTGAATTGGCTTTAAACTACTCGTTTAAAGGTCAATAAGATAACAATATAACTATTCTATTTTACAGCTCTGATTGTCCATAATGTTTTGTAGGTGGTGTTGGGTATCACTAACTTATATATTTTTGATATGCTGCAGGATGGACAAAATAGACATAGAGATTCATTTTGATGGTAAATTTGTGAACTCCCCTAGCCTCGAGTATGTTGGAGATGGAATTAAGCTCTTGAAGAATTATGATGTCGATATTCTAAGCTATTTTGAGTTGGTAGATTTGGCAAAAGAAAGTGCACAAAATAAAAAAAATATTGGGTTTTTATACTTCAAGCCATATGATAAGGATTTGGATATCAGTTGTATAAAATTACATAATGACGCGGATGTTATGAATATGTTGGAATATGGTTCAGGGGAAGTTAACAAGTTTATTATCTACTGTGAACACAATGTTGAAGAAATTAATGAAGTTGAAGAAGACGAAGAGAACTATGATGATTTGAGTGTTGATTTTAGCGACATGTCTGATAGCGATGAAGAAGTAATGAATGTTAGGAAAAGAAAATTAATATTTGGTGAAGAGGGCTACGAAAATGAAACTGATGTTGAGATGGGAGAAAGAGATGTGACTAGATCTGAGGGAGATGAAAGAAATGAGTCTAATAGGGGAAATGGAAGTGAAAATCACTCTGAATCTAGGGTGAAAATAAGTGATGACAACGATGAAGTTAAAATTGTTTTCGATGAAGATAATTATCAAAGTGATGACGAAGATAGAAGATGTTTAGATGAGATTGAAGAAATGGAAGAGAGAAATGAAACAATGAGAACTGGTGAACCGTATTACAATGACCAGACCAATTATAAAGATATTGAGCTAGTTGTTGGGATGAAATTTTCTGATCACCATCATTTGAGACATGTAATAAAATCTCATTCAGTTGCTAATGGATTTCTCATTAAATACACTAAGGCCACGTTTGTTTGGGAGGATTACAATCCCAGAATTATTATTCGGAGATAAATAATCGGGTTAAATGGCAAAAATGTCACTCAACTCGGGCTAAACTTGTAGGTAGGTCATCCAACTCAAAAAACTTGCAGTCAAATCACTAAACTGTTTAAAACTTTCAATAAGGTCATTGCAGTTAGAAACCGTTAAAAATGTGAAAGGCATATGTTTAGGCCTATTTGTATTTCGAGGAATCAACTCAACTTAAACAAGTATGTAATAAGTAAGTAATAATTCAATTGTCACAATCACAGGAATCTCAGAAGATCATATATGTTAGAAGAATACAGATTAAAGTCATCCTTCAGTTTTGAAGATATACTACATTGAAAGAAGTTCATTTATTTGTTCAGGCCTCAGTGAAGTCTTCAAGGAAGTGGATTTATTAAAGTGACAGAGGTTTCAGATTTGTGATAGCAAATATACAAGTTACAAGGATTAATCAACCGTCAAAGAAGAAAAGAAGCCACAGCTTTAAATGTTTTAAAGATGAAGAATTATCATTGAAGTCAGTTATTCATGAAACCAGACAGTGCATCGAATGACGACATCAATCAGTGGAATTAAATCATCTATATTCAATGGTTTTCAGAAGATAGAGGAATACTATGTTTTTAAGTTATCTTCTTTTAAATTGTTAATCAATTTAATAAATTAATTAATTCTCTAAGAATTAATTAATTTATTAAATTAATTAATTAATCAATGTGGTTGTTTAAATTATTTATTAACTTAATTCTAGAAAAGAATTAATTTAATTTACAATTTAAACTAACTAAATTACTTAAAAGAATTTATCTTAATGACTAGTATGACCTATATTATTCTCGGTATGACCATGGCTTTATTTAAGGCAGGTCATACCGAATTTAATCAGGTCATACCGATTACTTTTCTAAGGTTCTACCGACAGTTGGCAGGTCATATTGTAGGTCATACCGGACACTTTTCTGAGGTCATACTACTGAGCTAGGTTCTACCGAGCTTTGGATACTTGGTCATACAAGTGTATTGATTATTTAATTAAGTCATTTTGATTTAATTAAAAGGTCATACAAGGCTAATGAATTTGTGTTATATTAACTTGGCTGGACAGAAAAGACACAACACACTGAATTATCAAATACACAAACATTTCTCTCTCAAGAACGAAGAAGCCATTTGATCTCATTTCTTCTCAAGCAATTAATTCTAGTTTGTATTGTTAAATCCAAACCACTAGAAGTTG
Organism: Heracleum sosnowskyi; assembly: GCA_030848705.1. NCBI lineage: Eukaryota > Viridiplantae > Streptophyta > Magnoliopsida > Apiales > Apiaceae > Heracleum > Heracleum sosnowskyi. The sequence continues at coordinate 22,721,490 of CM061237.1, forward strand.
ATTACTTGTATTGCTTTGATTATCTAGCGGATTTATATCCCTAGAATTTATCTCGAACATTGCTTTTAGCATTCGATCTTTTTATTACAAATATTAGAAAAGTTCATGTCGAATTTATTCTAAATTTGTATTAATTAGTTTGAGATAAATACTTTGTAATCCGTACTGTATTTGCAACACCCTTCAAGTTTAATATAGTTTATATTTAACTTGAATCTTGTTTCATTTATATTCCGCATTAATTTGTTCTTAATTGTTAAATTATTAAAAGGACAAATTCGATAAAACGGTATAGTTTGTATTCAACCCCCCTTCTACAAACATATCAGGACCTAACAATTGGCATCAGAGCCTTTTGATTAATATACAAATCAAAGATCCAATTGTTTTGAGATTTTTCTTAAACTCTGAATTTTTATTATTCCTACAATTCTCAAAAGATGTCTACTACACAGAAAGTGGGTACAGTCAAAATCCCCATGTTCAGCAAGGAGCATTATCCTATGTGGAAGAAGAAAATGCTCCTATTTCTTAAAGTTGCTAATCCTAAATACTTTGATGTGCTGAAGAATGGTCCCAAAGTCCCTATGATTATTGAGGGAGAACTTATAGAGAATCAGATTGTTACTAGGGCTGCTAGGATGTACCCTAAGGATCCCAAGGACTACACTCCTGATGAAAAAGAGGATGTTACCTTGGATGCCTGTCTACAGCTGTAACAACCCCAAATCCGGGGTCAGGGATTTAGAGTAGTCACGATCTACTTACTTCTTGCCTTGCCTGCTTTACTCACAATAAACACAATTCATCTGCTTATGACCCCACAATGTATATATCTCTCACACACACACACACACAGGTTAGAGTCTCAGAAACGACACAAATACAACCATTGCGGAATAAATAATCTTTATTACAATACCCAAATGTCTTTTGAATTTGCTACTGATACAACTCCTAAGTAATGGTACATTACCAACTTAGCCTTGTTATACTCACCACCCTCTCATACCATTCATATCTATACGTAAGATGAATACCAAAAGCTGTAGCCTGATTCGATTGGTTCGTACTACTCTTCGGGATCACTGCTAGAAATTGTTTATGAAACGCCTTGCGGGGTATGTGCCGTCCCATTGGCATCCTGCTTCGCTGCTATATAATATATATAAAACAATAGCAAGAGTGAACGATAGCTCAGCAAGGTAATAAAAGTATGGCATAATCCTGCCTTTAACTCAACCCAGAATAAAGCGGGTATAAGACAATAATTTGTCAAAATATCTCGATACTGAAATTATTTCCTTAGTATTCCCAAAAACAGTACCATTATTGTACTTCAAATATCATTTTCATAATATTTCTGCAAACTTTTGCTATATTATGAACAAAGTTCTAGTATAAAAGCTGAGGTTTCAAAGTAAACCAAATATAACCTTTCCGAAAAATATCTGCCATGTAAGCAGAATATCAACATATAACTTAGAAGATGAAGTTATAAGGTGATTCAGTATAAAAAACTCCCTTACCATAACTCATGTTATGTAAGGTATCCATAGAGTCAATTGATATAAAAGATGAAGTTACGAGGAAAATTTCATATAATGTTTCCGTAACCCAAAATCCACTTATGCATATATAATCTGAGTAAGGTTTTATTAGAGTCATAACTCATAAAGTAAAAGATGAAGTTGCATGGATTTATTGCCATTTCATTTCCAAACACTTTTTGACCTCCTGCCAACATGATTGGTTCTTCACCCCCAATACATGTTGCAGGAATATACAAATTGGATGATGAACCAATACTGGAGTTGCTACCGCGCCCGCCATACCCAACCTTACTATGATCAGTAGCAGGTCGTACAGCTCAAATATGTTTTCTACATGTAGATGGAAGAATCACGACAGCCTGACATTGTCTACCGCCTTTCTGGATCTCCTGGCCCATTTGGGGCAATAAAAGTTGGATGGGTCGGCGCAACTGGACCACTTACACCACTCCTAGTTCAGATGAAATCCATGACTCTGAAACGTAAAGATCGTCCTCCTTTCCCCAAGTGTAACACTTGTTGATACGACTCCACTAAGTAGTTATATCTAGGTTGGAAAGGAAGATTTTCCAATATTTCCCAAGCGATGCTTGTTAATGGATATCGACTTGTTCCATCAAGTTACCCCTCGAGTGTTGAGGTGGTAACACAATATTAGACTTGCAGCAACTAAATTGCTTCGAGAAAATATCTGTCCCCTGACAGTTTTGAGTTGAGAGTTTAAAAAGAGTAGTAGTCACTTAAATCAGGTTTCCCATATTTTTGATAGTTGAGCGAGCATTTAAATCCTCTTTAAAAGACAGATTTAAATGGAAAAAAACAGTGTTTTGGGAACCTCTTTTTAATTTAAAAATAATTAATAATATTTATTAAATAAGTAAACATTAAACGAATCTTCAAAATTAATATTCATTAAGTAAATAAATCTCAAATGAATATTCAGAAATAATATTCATTAAATAAATAAACCTCAAATGAATATTCGAAATAATATTCATTAAATAAATAATCCTCAAATGAATATTCAAAAATAATATTCATTACATAAGTAATCCTCAAATGAATATTCAAAAGTAATATTAAATAAATAATTAATCCTCAAATGAATATTCAAAAGTAATATTCATTAAATAAATAATTAACCCTCAAATGAATATTCAAAAGTAATATTCATTAAATAAATAATTAACCCTCAAATAACAGCTACCCGATATCTTCAACGGAAAGTAACCTTTAACATATACAAAAATAATCACTTCTGATCTTTAAAGAAAATCACACGCCCTTATCCTAGGGCAATTATGAAACCCTGGCTTATAGCTGATATCCCATATCTAACTTATAAGCCCCAACCTCAAGTCATAACCTCAAGTATTTCTATACATAGCAATTCGAAAACAAGTATGCAATTTATATATCGCAATGCGTATCGTATATGAAACAGTTTATTATCATAACAACAGTAAGTATAGGTTTCGAAAACTTGCCTGATGCTCGAGAAGTGATAGGGGTTCGCGACGATGCCGGACAATCTAGACAAAGTCAAAGAAAACACATGATTAATCCCGTGGATAATCTACTTGTACTAAATGCTTAAACACGTAAGTGAAACACAACCAAGGCATTACTAGCTCGTTATAGGCTCATATTAAGTCCATGCTAATCGATAATTACTTAAGTCATAGGTTTAGTCCGAAATCGATCCTCGAATACAAGGTATACTTAACTATTTATAACATTGGTTTCTAAGTCGGGTTCTTAGTGGTTTTCACTTGCGCAACCTCTGCTGTCGCATTTTTATAAAATCGAAAAATAATCTTTTGGACTCGAAACCTTCGCACACCTCTTTCCAACTGACCTTAGCACTTTACCACGAAATCGCATATTTTATAATCACTTGTAAGGGTTTCAAACGCAGTCATGAAGTTGATGTGTTTCTGCAATTTCATTCCTTGAACCACTTTCACTAAAATGGTCATATCTCATAAACCGTAAATCGTAATTACATGATTCTTGCATTCACGTAAACTAGAAACAAAGTTATACACATTCATGTTCATCACTGAACCAAAAGAGGCAGTTAGGTTTTCGGATTCTAGGCAGTTTTCAGAGTTAACGAGAATCGGGCATTACGATGGCTTAAAACTTAACGTTTTCCATTTTGTCACAACATAACCAAGATACACCGGGAATACCATACATCCACAACCTCAACAAACAACCATCATACACCTCTAAGATCAGTGGCGAGGCTCAAATCCAACACCCATTATTTTACACATTTAAACAAAGCCAAACAATCACTAAATCACTTAATCATGATCTTAACTTTACATGAACATCAAAACCACTTCAAAACTCATATAAAACTCAAAGGTGGGTTAGGGTTTTACCTTCTTTGAAGCTCTAGCAACACTACCAAGTGTTTACAAACACTTAACAAGCCTTAGATAGTCCTTAAGTGTTAAATCCTTAAGATCAAAACAAGAAAACCACTTGAAGTTACTATTCATCCTCATCTTGTAAAATTCATAACAAATCGAAAAATAAGAGTTTGGTGATAACATTTCTACCAGACCTTGTGCTCTTCTTGGGATTTCTTTTGAGTCCTAGAGCATCACCAGGGAATGCTTGAAGCTCTACTTATGGGTGTTTTAAGATCGATGGCAGAAACTGCCAGGAACAGGGCAGATTGGAATCTTCATCTTGGGGAAGGGATTTGACTAGGCTACACCCATTTTTTGCCCACGAAAGTTTGGAAGAATGTTACCCATGGAGTGGAGAAGCTATGGTTGAAATTTGGTGATTTATGGATGGATAGAAGTGGAGATATGAATTTTTCCTTGAGTTGTGCTCTTGTTTGGCAGATTGGAGAGCTTCTTGCTCATCTTTGCTTTTCTTTTGTTTTTAACTTGGATGCATCCTTTCTTTTGTGTTGTCAACACTTCATTGGTCCAAGTGTTGGCCTCTCATCAAACAACCCCATTTTGCCAATGTTGCAATTACACCATTAGCTTTTTGGTTGACTTTCATGCATGACACCTTGGTTTTTCTTCTTCCACCAATTGGATCGTCTTTGTGTCCTTTTAATAAAATCAATACGTTACAGCTTATATGTTGCATTTTATTACTCCACTGTGGCACAATCCCTTAAATAAATATTAACTCCAACATCCCTTATCTATTCCCTCTTTATTCCTTGTTCTTAGAAAATGTTCTCGCGTTTCTTCGAATATTCTCAATCTCTTTTTATAGAGTTCCTTAACTCTTGGTTAGCTTCCTTTTTGTTTAAATCCTTGAATCCACTTGATATAATTCTCTTGATGATCATGTAGGATATTTAGTCTTGTCATAATTTCAATCCTTAATCCATGATTCGTTTGCTTAATCGCTTAATCTCGTTATAAAGTATCAGCGGTTTTCGTTCTAAATTCTCAAATCAAATATAATAAAATTCCAGAATATTAAATCCTCAAATCCTCAATTTAATATCTCATTGCTTGATTATAGTAATATATAATTCACTGTCCGGTCAAATACTACACCAAAATAAAATTTGGAATTTCTGAATTCCGATCGTCTTTGCATTCACTTATTTACTCTGTAGATCACTAATATGACTTCGGAATATCCACACTACGTCTCGTACATAGGTGGCATGGAAATTTTTCTTAATCCTCAAAATCACTATTCATCCACCAAATTCACTATTCACTGATGCACTTAATCATAATAAGAAAAGTTTTAACGGGTTATTACAACAGCTGATCCTTGTTGATTGTCTTGATCCTATCATGCATAATCATGTCCTAAACTATGATACTACCAAACACATTTGGGAAACCATAGAGATAATCAATGAGGGGACAGAGGAAGTTAGAGAGAATAAGCATTTATTATGATCATGTCACACTTTTATTATGATCATGCAGTACTATGCATTTAAGTCACACTTTTATTATGATCATGCAGTACTAGTCCAAAGTGAATTCAAGTTCGCTAGACTAGGCCCGATGAATTGGAAAGTTTGGTGGCTTTCTTGGAGAATGCATGTAGTGAAGTCGTGTATTCTATGGGTATTCATAATCATGGAAGGTGTCATGCCCACCAGAGGCCAGTTGGTTAACAAAGAGGTTTTGCGTCTCCACATTATGCAGATGTAGAGAAAGATTAAGCAGGACAGAGGAAGAAGCACAAGCTTGATACCTATATTGACAGCCATTATAGAATTTGTGTTTTGTTTATCTTGTTCCAGAAACTAAGCAACCGGAAGCACTTATATATAGAGCAAGTAAATTTATTTCTTTTGCTAAATAAAATAAAAAAGGATTTAAACTAAGCAACTGGAAGCACTAAATAGAATGATTATCGACGTACATTTTGTTCAATACAAAGTAGAAATCTCACATGTTCTTCACTATACCACAGTCCTCTTTGTTGACCTTAATTACTATTTAAAGTATTTCACAAATCCAAATTTCAGTTAAATATAATGATGAACAAGATTTGGTACTGTATATGATTCGAATTTTAAACTAACTCTAATAGCATTCAGAATTATAAGATTAACTCTAATAACCAATTTATATGTAAATATATATTAACTGTTTGTTTGAAATTGAGAAAAGCAAAAACACATGTCACACTTTTATTATGATCATGCAGTACTATATAAATAAGCTTAGAGATAAAGAGTGCAAGCTACAAATTACTAGGAACAAACAACCTACTCTCCTAAAACAACTCTACAACTCGAGCTCCTAAAAACTCTCCACTAAATCATGCATCATGCAACATATATGCAGCCTATCACAACGACTAACTCATGCAACTAATTTAACGGCAACTTAATTAACAATTTAAACGCACGAGTTTCATATTAATATTCAGCAATCTGAAACTTGTCTGGGCAAAGCTTTAACTCCCAACAGTTTCCTCATCCTTTCAAACTTCAGAGTGGTGAGTGCCTTGGTCAAACTGTCTGCGCGCTGTTTATCAGTACTAACATGCTTCACAATAATTTTGCCACGCTCCACACATTCACTTATAAAGTGATAGCATATGTCTATGTGTTTGCTCCGTCCGTGAAATACTGGATTTTCTCTACATGTACAGCTTATTTATTATCAATATACAGCACAATCGGACCAACATGATCATCTGTTATCTGTCCCAGTAATTTTCTTAACCAGATTGCTTGACATGATGCAACTGTGGCTTCCATAAACTCCGTCTCGCACGATGAAGCCAATGGGATGTGGGATGTGAGATGTAATTTCGCTCGACTGTAAGGAGAGGGAATGTTAGGAGTTCGTGAGGAGTGAGTAACGAAAGCTCTATCAAAGATATAAGAGTGGACTTCTAACCGGTAGCTTGAGGTAAACGACTGAACGATTGGTAATTGGTCGGCATAAACTCCGCCTCGCATGATGACAATGCAACACACCTCTGCTTCTGAGAGACCCAAGTGATCAAACTTTCATTTAAATAAAATGACATGCCTCCTGTGCTCTTTCTGTCTTCAACATGACCTGCTAGGTCACTATTCGAAAACCCAATCAGTATATTATTTCCACCTTCCTTCGAATATATCAACCCAAAATTTAATGTGCCCTTTACATAACAAAGAATTCGTTTCATAGCATTTTGATGTTTTATTGTTGGCCTCTCCATAAACCTGCTAACATCCCAACATCATAAGCAAGCTAGGAAGCCGTATACTACAACAAATACGGCTAAATTCAACCGTCACGATTCGGTTGAATTGAATTTATATTCAACTGGAGACGGTTGTATTTAATATAAATTCAACCGCAACAAACCCGTTGAATTTAAGGCCGTTGAAATTAACCTTCCGGTTGAATTTAGGGTTAAATTCAATCATAAACAGTTGATTTTATGAAAATTATTTTCAACCATAAATGGTTAAAATTGTTTTGGCCAATTATTGAGATTTTCAAAATTTTAAATTTGGTGTAAATTTTAAAATTTCAAATTTGGCGTAAAATTTCAAATTTCAAATTTGTCGCCTAAACTACATTAATTCAACAGAATATGGTTGAATTTATAAATTCAACCGGATCTTGTTAAAATTGTAAATGCAACCAAATTCAGTTGAATTTAACATGACCCGATTTTAAAACTAACAAAGCAGAAGCCTAGTTATACCTTTTGTTATCTTGTACATCATGTTACTATGATTTAAAAATTAGTTAAAATACTTTTTAGTGTTATTAAAGTTTACAAATATAACAAGACCCATGTTTCATAAGTAATTCAAGAACAAAGAAAAATCCAAATTAAACTCTCTATTAATTAATAATGATTTCATTACACATGGAGAAATACAAATTTAACCAAAGGTTCCTAATTGGATTTTAAAAAATCATTTTCTTCCTTGGTTACTTGAATGGAATTGGTCAACGGAGCTTCTTTGGTCACCGGAAATACTTTAATTGTCGGAGTAGTTTCGGATGCCGGAATTGAATTAGCCATCGGAGTTATAATTCCACAAGTTGATTTTAAAGGTGTTTGCCTTGTACGAAGATCTTTAGGAGAATAATTTTTGTGTGTATATATAAATATATATGTGTGTGTGTGTAAAATAGTATAAAATGTGTTTATGGATGTGAGATAGAGATAGCAGGGGTGAGGTGGGGGGAAGGAGAGAAAATGAAGATAGAATGAAAAAAGTGTGTGTTAATTGTTATGTATGTGAATATATATGAAAGGATTTTGCTGTGACAAATTTGGACCGTTGGATTGTTGTTTATTGGTTAAATTTGGAGCGTTGAATTTTTTGCACGCGGATTGCTGACATGGCACCGAGTACAAATTCGACTAGATATGGTTGAGTTTATAAATTCAACTATTTCAGGTTGAATTTATAAATTTAACCAATTGTGGTTGAATTAAAAATTCTTATAAATTCAACCAAAATTAGTTGAATTTAAGTTAAATACAACCAGAACTGGTTTAATTTATAAAATCAACAAAATTTGACTAAATTTATAAATCTAATCGAATTAAGGTTGTTAAAATAGTTAATTATATCTTTATATATAATAACCGTAAAGGAGATCTTATCCAAAATTTTGGCCAGTCTGGTCCTCGGTACCGCCAAAATAATCTTAAACATTAGATCTAATATTTTTAAAAATAAACGATCAAGATTATATCATATATAAATAAAAATTATTATCTAAAAAGGATATAAGTCAAAAGTGGAAGTATTAGTATTAGAATTGGATTTTAAGTAATTATAACTATTACATATCAAAATAAAAAGGATCATTAGATTTAAAACAAATAGATGAGAATCGTTCATAGATGAGAATCGTTGAATCGAATATGAAAAAGTATATTTGGTTGTTAGTTGAATTATATTAAAAATACTAAAAAAATATATCTTGATAATTTAAACCAAATACATGAAAATTTCATAAATCAAATAGAATTCTCGAAGTAAAAATTTGTCACTTTCTTCGATTTTTAGTTTTGGTGTAGTTTTAATTGTAAAAAAAATTGTTAAACCATCATTAAATTAAATATTGTTTTGCTAAATGTTAAAATAAATAGATGAAAACTGTCCATGTAATATTAAAAATTGCACGTGATCTTATCCGAGACTTTGGTTTATGTACCGTCAAACTAATAAGGACCATTGATTTTGAAATAGATAAATAGAAACCGTCACTGGTGAAGGTATCTCTGAGGTTTTTGAGAGATACAACAAATTAATCAATGATCTGAATCTCAATGGGAAGCGCTACACTATCAAGGAAATTAACAAGAAGTTCCTACTTACACTTCCACGTCATTTGGAGCACAGAATATCTTCCATTAGAGAAGCAAGAGATCTGGGAGAGATTGATTTGGAAAGACTGTATGGTGTTCTGAAGACCTATGAGCTGGAACAGATTCAACAGGATGAGTTATATGGAACTGACAGGATAGTTAGTACTTCTACTGCATTGGCTGATGAAGTCCCACAGAAACTGGAAGTGAAGGCTGTTCAACCTTCCAGTTCTAACATGAATGTTATTGATGCTGAATATGGATTAACATCCATTGATCAATCTGGTGGTGACTTCTATTCTTTAGAGGAACTTGATCAGCTGGAGGATGGTGATTTGGCTTTGATAGTAAGGAAGTTTGGGAAGTTCAGATTCAAGAGGAATCCCAATCTTAAGTTCAGGCCCAGATTTTAGAGAGGTGGATCTTCCTCTTCAAGTAGCACAAGGGGTGGTTACAAAACTGGAACTGTGGATAGGAGCACAATCAGATGCTACAATTGCAATGAGTTGGGTCACTTTGCTACTGAGTGCAGAAAGCCAAAGCAAGTGACAAGAAACACATTTGATTCTAGCAAGAAGAACAAGATTGGGAAAGCCTATGTTGCTGAAGGTAAGAGTTGGGATGACACTGACAGTGATGAAGAAGCAGGTGAGATTGGAAACCTTGCTTTAATGGCTAAAGAAGCAAGCACTTCATCAACATACATGTCAGAGGTAAAGTTCACTGACACTGAAATGATTCGTCATCTTAGTGGTACTATTTCTTGTGCACGCACTGAAAATGATAGAATAATTCTTTTGAACACAGCTCTTGAACAGGAGGTAAAAGAATTAAAACTAGTGCATGTTAATCAGGATGAACTTACTGAGAAAATAGCATTTCTTGAGAATAGGGTTAAATGTTATATTCAACTGGAAACCATTCTCAAGGATCAGATTAGTGAGCTGAAGACTAAAGCTAATGCTTACTTCAACTCTTGTAAGACTGCTAAAGAAATTATCAATAAACAAAGTATTAGTCGGACCATAGGAATAGGGTATGACTATAATGAGTCTATTGGTAAATTAAGCATAAATACCCCTAATAGAGTCAGTCCTGAAGAAAGGGGTATTCCTGATGTGCTTAAGGGTATTGATAAACCTTTCTTTAGAAAGTCCCAAGCAGATACTCTGAATGAATACTCTATTATCATTGCAGAGGAGATTCGTGAAGAAGATCTTGCTTTTGAAGTTGAACAGTCCAACAAGTGTATGTCTGATAAACCAATCAAAATTGTTGCTACTAAAAAGACTAAATCAGATATCCATAAGTTGGATCAAAACAACTGTAGTACTAACATGCCTGCTGTTAATTCTTCTCATAAAGCATGTGGTGTGATTAATTGCATGTCTTGTGCTTTCAATGTTATGTATGCTTATTTTAATAGTAAGCATGTGTCTAGTGATAAGACTGCTCCACGTCAACATGTTAATAATAAGAAGCATGTTAAAACTAAGACTACTAGTCCTCATAAGACTAGAGTGGATTCATTTATCCCTAAGCCTACTCAGAAATGTGTTAAGGCTGGCTATAAATGGAAACGCTCTTTTGTTAAAGAGGTTTATGTAGTTAAGGTTAAAGATGTTGTTTTGCCCGACAAAGGCCAGTTCTTTAAGTATGCCGGACCCAATCAAGTTTGGGTTCTGAGGAAAGACTAATCAATTTGATATTGCAGGGAGTTAAACAGGTAAACCGTGTTATGTGGATTCTTGACAGTGGCTGTTCAAGGCATATGACCGGAGATAGAGCCCTGCTATCAGATTTGGTTGAGAAAGCTGGTCCAGTAGTTACCTTTGGAGATAACAGCAAGGGTATTACGAAAGGATATGGCTGTTTGAAGTATGGAAATGTTATCATTGAAGATGTATCATTTGTGGAAGGTTTGAAGTTCAATCTTCTCAACATCAGTCATTTCTGTGACAGAGGATATGCTGTTTCCTTTGAAAGAGAGAAGTGTCAGATCCTTCACAAGAAGAATGGAAAGCCTGCTCTTCAAGGAGTAAGGAAAGGTGACTTGTTCATAGCTGATCTGCACTCTGGATCCAAAGATGAAGTTAATTGTTTTTATGCTAAAGCTTCATCAGATGAAAGTTGGCTATGGCACAAGAAGATGTCTCACCTTAACTTCAAAACCATGAACTCTTTAGTTAAGAGGGAATTGGTTAGAGGTTTGCCTCAGATGGAATTTGCACGGGAAGGATTGTGTGAGGCATGTCAGAAAGGAAAGTCAAAGAAAGCTTCTCACAAGGGCACTGACACATCATCAATAACTGAACCACTTCAGCTACTGCACATGGATTTGTTTGGTCCAGTCAATGTGATGTCTATGTCAAAGAAACAATATGCACTTGTGATTGTTGATGACTTTTCAAAATATACATGGGTTTTATTCCTACATTCCAAGGATGAGACTCCACATCTGGTGATTGACCATTTAAAGTTGATTGAGCTTGATTCTAGATTCCCTGTTAGAGCCATAAGGTCAGATAATGCTACTGAATTCAAGAATGCAATTCTAAATGACTTTTGTACTAATAAAGGAATAACAAGACAATATTCTGCCCCTAGAACTCCTCAACAAAATGGAGTAGTGGAAAGAAAGAATCGTACATTGATTGAAGCTGTTAGGACTATGTTAAGTGAGTCCAAACTTCCAACGTACTTTTGGGCTGAAGCAGCGAATACAGCTTGTTATACTCAGAATCGAACTTTAATCAACAAGGACTTAATGAAGACTCCTTATGAGATCATGAACAACAAGAAACCAACTGTCAAGTACTTTCATGTATTTGGAGCAAAATGCTTTGTGCTTATAGATGACAATGTGAAACGTGGCAAGTTTGATGCAAAGGCACAAGAAGCTATTTTTTTTTGTTATTCCAGAAGATCTTACAGGGTCTACTTAGTTGTCAGTCACACAGTAAAGGAAAGTGTCAATGTTACTTTTGATGACACTAAGTTCCCTAATATCCAAAAAGAAGATTCATCCGAAAAGCTGAAGTTTGATAACTTGCCAGACTCAGAATCAGATGATGTAGCCCCACCTGAAGTTATTGCTGGTAATGATAATAACAATGATGATAATGATCATGGTGGTGGTGGTGGAAACACTGGTAACAATGGAGATACCACCAACACTGGAGAAGAATCATCAAGGCAATCAAGCAACAACTCAGGGGGAGCAAATGAAGGATCATCTAGTCACTCACAACATCAAAGTGAATTTCAAGGCGAATCATCAAGATCAAATCTTCCAAGACAGACTGTATGGAATAGAGCTCATCCTTTTGAGCTGATCATTGGTGATCCAGATGGTGGAGTTAAAACTAGAAGTGTAACTCAGAATGAATGTCATTATTCAACATTTCTATCTGAAATGGAGCCAAAGAAAACTGAGGAAGCACTGACTGATCCAGATTGGGTGATTTCTATGAAAGATGAACTCAATCAATTTGAACAACAGCAAGTCTGGAAACTGGTACCCAGACCAAAGAACAAGAAAGTAGTTGGTACAAGATGGGTATTCAGGAACAAGCTAGATGAGGATGGCATTGTTACAAGGAACAAGGCAAGACTGGTTGCATAAGGGTATTCACAAGATGAAGGCATTGATTATGATGAAACCTATGCACCAGTGGCTAGACTTGAGGCCATCAGGATGTCCTTAGCATTTGCAGCTTACTCCAATTTTAAAGTCTATCAAATGGATGTTAAGAGTGCATTCCTGAATGGTGAGCTTGATGAAGAAGTTTATGTGGAACAACCCCCTGGCTTTGAAAATCAGGAGCTGCTGGACTTTGTGTACTTTCTCTTCAAGGCTATCTATGGTCTCAAACAAGACCCAAGAAAATGGTATGACACTCTCTCTGGTTTTCTTTTAGAAAATGGTTTTGTTAGAGGTATCATAGACAAAACTCTTTTTTCAAAGAAACACAAAAGTGATATGATATTAGTCCATGTCTATGTGGATGACATCATATTTGGGTCTAGTAATGATGATCTCTGTAAGAGATTTGCTAAGCTAATGCAGAGTAAGTTTGAAATGAGTATGATGGGTGAGCTGAAGTTCTTTCTTGGATTGCAAGTAAGTCAAAGGTCAAATGGAATATTTATTTTTCAATCCAAGTATCTCAAAGAACTCCTCAAGAAGTATCACATGGAGGATTCAGCATCAGCAAGGACTCCATCTTCAACAGCCATCAAACTTGGAGCTTCTGACAATTCTATCAAGGTAGATGTTACAAGCTACAGAGGTATGATTGGCTCCTTACTCTATCTTACTGCTAGTAGACCAGATATTATGTATGCTACATGCTTGTGTGCAAGGTTCCAAGCGGACCCTAGATGTACATCTCGTTGCTGTTAAAAGAATCTTGAGATATCTTAAGGGTACACCTAATTTAGGTATCTGGTACCCTAAAGATTCTGGTTTTAACCTTGTTGGATATACAGATTCTGATTATGCAGGTAGTGTTGTGGATAGAAAGAGTACCTCTGGGAGTTGTCAATTCCTAGGAGGTAGATTGATTTCCTGGTATAGCAAGAAACAGCAAACAGTTTCCAATTCAACAGCAGAAGCTGAATATATTGCTGCTGGAAGCTGTTGTGCTCAAATCCTATGGATAAGGAATCAACTGAAGGACTATGGCTTTGCATTAGACAAAATTCCCATTTTGTGTGATAATACAAGTGCCATAGCAATCTCCAACAACCCTGTGCAGCACTCGAGAACGAAGCACATTGATATCAGGTATCATTTTATCAAAGAGCATGTCATGAATGGAACTGTGGAGTTACACTTTGTACCCACAGAAGAACAGACTGCAGATATATTCACTAAATCTGTTGACGAATCCACATTTATCAAGTTAGTTGGTAAATTGGGTATGTTAAACAGTCTTAGTGATTAACAATATCTCTGTCATGTTTGTTCTTTCAAAAATTCATTTTCTCTTGTCATTTAAATGATATTTATTGCCAATTCTCATTTAATATTACATGCTTGTAAATTTAAATAGCTCTGAATATTTTATTTTCTTTAAAAATATTTTTCTCATATTTTTTAGTGGAGAAATGTATTTTTATTGAAAATATATTATTTAGAATTACTTAGGTGTTTTTCAGATTGTAAATATTGTTGTTTAGATTTTTCTGCAAGTTTATATTAATTGTTTGCTCTTAAATATTTTTCAGCATTTTTTTTTTATTATTATTTATTTATTGCAATTTTCTGTAATTAATTCTGTTGTTTTTATTTTTATTTTTATTTGTTTACTTTTTATTTGTTGTTCTGTTTTTTTTCCTGCTTTTGATATTCGGTTTGACCTCCTGATAGGTCATATTGTGATTCGGTATGACCTCGTGTAAGGTTATTTTATATTTCGGTATGACCTCAGGTGTATGGCTTGTTTTCTCGGTATGACCTATCTAGTTTTCTCGGTATGACCTGCCCATAGGTCATACCGAGCCCAGCAGAACCTCTGCCTATAAATAGCCACTTACTTGAAGTTCTTTTGCTCATTCCTTTTCTAACTCAAGTTTTTACTTAGTTAAATTTGCTCTGGTTTGTGTTTTAATTTACTAGAACAACGAACTATTGCATTTTTTTTAATTACTTGGGTGGTGTTTTTCTTTCTTCTGATTAATATTATTCCTTCCCGCTTGATTTATTTAATTTGGTGGATTGTTTTTTAAAATCTAAAGAATTTCTTATTAATTTGAAATTTATTTCGAATTAATCTTATTATTCTTTCTGATTTTCAATCTTTCAGATTAAGTAAATCCTTTTGCTTTACTTATTTCTTTTCAATGGCTGCTGAGTTTGTTATTGAGCGTTATAATAATTACGTTGGCTATTGTGATCCCCTTATGTGTTCTGCTGAACGTTTTAGTCTGTGGATTCGATTTTTAAATGAACAATCAATTGTTAGCTATGCTATCACTGCTTCTGTTGATTTAAAGATTGAACCCCTTCGTCTATTATGTTTAACTGCTGTTTTTGCTGACGATATGCAATCTTTCACATTCACTATTTCTGATCGTCAATACACAGTAACTAAGGAGATCTTTTGTCAAGTACTTCATTTTCCTATTGATAATCTTGTTGGATTTCCTACTGATGACGAGTTAGTTCAATTTTTCTCTAGTATTAATTACCAAGGGAATATTTTTCTTCCTCGTCTGAATAAGGCTAATCCAGCTTGTGAGTGGGATTTGTTTTTTGACTGTCTAGCCAAAGTTTTTAGTAATTCTACCAAGAACAACTTTCTAGTCATCACTTCTGTTTTACAAAACATTGCCTATGCTGCTGTTTTCAATGTCAGATTGGACATAGGGACACTTGTTTGGGATCTCTTGATAAGGAGGATTTTCAATTACCCTAGAGACATTGAAACTGGGAAGAAAGTTAGATGCTTCTATTCTCGTTTCTTATATCTAGTGTTAAATCATGTTCTTTCTGATGAACATAAAACATTTTTCCAAAACACTCCTTTTCAAGTCCCCGCACACACTAATCATGCTATATACTCTAGTTTGTCCACTAATCCTAAATCTGGAATGAGACCAATAGTTCCACATTCTTATCTGCGAGAGATTCTTCAACCACAGTTACCACTATTATTTATTGAACATCCAGTGGTTGGATCCTCGTCAGCTGGAACTTCAATGGCGCCTCCCAACACCATTGCACTTCAGGTAATATATCCTCTCTTTTCTGCTCCATTAACCCAAGAGGTTCCTAGGATTGACCAAGGGGTTGTAGAACCACAACCTCTGTCCCCGGTCATAGAGCCACACACAGAGTCAAATCCATTAACCGTTCCCCTAGAACAACCTGCTACAACAAGATTGAGAGAAGAAGTTGAAGTAGATGTTAATGTGAGAGATCCCACAGCTCTGCCTCCTCCACTAAAGAAGAGAAGAACATACCTTGAGGCAACTGTTAGCCAGTCTGTATCCTCTCAACAGGATATAGATTCTCAAAAGGCCAATGAACAGTTACTAGACACTTCCTCTCAACATGATGGTTCTATTGAAATTCGCCATCAGGCCATGGCATTCTGTACAGAGTTAAGCACTCTTCCATTAACCACAATGGAGGCAAACACTTCTGAAACAATAATAGAAACTCGTACATAGGACACTCAAGAAGGAGAGCACATAGGGATGCTTCATGAAACAGTGCCTACCATAGTTACGGTAGAAGAGCCTTCACAGGCTTCAGAGGGAAAATTTGATTCTTTGCCAAATCAAATAGAATCGTTTTCTCCCCTCCCAGAGGAAACATCTCTGGCTCCCTTAAGGGATTCTTCACTCACAGTTTTAACTGGAGAAAGTGAAGGGCAACCTGGTAAGTCCATCCCTGAAGCAATTCAGTTTTCAATTTCGGATGAATTTTTGGACTTTACCAGGGAAAGGGATTCTCGAACTCCCATTGCACCACCAGTGACCTCTCCAGAAGGGGCTATGGTGATTTTAAATGCAGGTACATCAGCAAATGACAAGGATAAACAACTAGTGGTTAGTAAACAGAAACAAACACTGAGCGAAACACAAGCACGTGAGGTGAGTGAAACACCACCGAGAGAAACTGAGGTGAGTGCACACATTGACACAAACACTGCTCTATTGTTAGATAAGATAGCTGAACTCGAGAAAAAGCTGGTTGACACACAGGTGGAAAAGGATTTTTACAAAGCACAACTGGTTGCACGGACTTCGTCTTCCAACTCTATCGACAATCAGCTGGGTGTGTTACAAAATGAGGTACACAATCTGAAGACCTCACTGGTTCCTAAAGTTCAACAGCTTTCCTCTTCTCATCAAGACATTCAAGACACTAAAAGGGAAGTTGCTTCACTTTCATCATCTTTACATTCTTTGAAGTCAACTGTCCATGAAGAGGTAGATTTCGTAAAGCAGGGGATGAGACACTTATATTTCATGATCAAGACATCACATCCGCCTACTGTTGAACATAAAAAGTTCTTTGGAGATGCTGAAGAGGTTCCTACAATTCCACTTTATAAATCTGTAGAGGATTCCTCAACTAAGGGGGAGAATAAGGGTGGAGAAGATGGAGGGTCGAAGGTACAAGATAAAGGCAAGGGAATTGCTACTGCTCAAGTAGGAGTGAGAGATAAGGGGAAAGGAATAGCTGTTGATCCAGAAGGTGTGCTACCTGGTGATGAGTTTGTTTATCAAGGTGAGCAAGGTGATCCAATGTATGATGAGCAAGGTGATCCAATGTATGATAGTGATCAAGCAGCTAGTGGTGAAGGAGAAGGAGTAAATGTGGAGGACTGGGATGATCAAGATGATTTATACAATCCAGATCCTGCCTTTGAAAGAGAGATTCTCAAGCAACGGGCAGAAATAAGGAAGAGAGATGAGGAGAATGCAAGAGTAGCTAATATCATCTCCCAGAAGATTAAAGTTCAAAAGGCTGAGCATGAAGTCAAACAAAGTCTTCATAGTCTTCAAGTCAAGGATAGGAGGTTGGATATCAAGCTAAAGCTTGGAGAAAGATGGGATCAAGCTAGGGAGTTATTTGCAAAGCCCCAGAAGTCTTCTAACAATGATGTTCAATTCTTAAAGGTATTGAAATCTTTTAGCAGTGCTAACCCTGATAATAACATGTACATGAAAGCTTTGAAGAAAGAGATTACCAGGGTAAGTACTGCTTATGATAGAGTGTTAGAAGAACCCCAAATCTTTGTCTCTTGTCAGAATGTAGGGTCATTCTGTGTTTCATTTGACCTTCTGTCAAGAAGAACTATATCAGAACTCTGGGTGTTGATTTGAAAGGCGTTTGAAACTTCTCATCTCAACGTTCTTCTAAATGAAAGGTTAAGGGAGTATGCCAGCAGAAACAGTCCTCAAACTATAGATGTGCCACTTGAAGTTAAATTCTACGAAGACTCTTCTGTTCAGACTGTAGGACTAGATCCAATATCCTTAGCTTCTATTACTGCCACAAGGTTAGTACACACTGAACATCTGCTAAGGACTTCTGGTTTTGCTTCTGAAAAGAAAACTGAGTTTTTTGACATCATCAAGGAGTACTGTGAGCATAACATCAAGAGATATTCTCAACTCAAGAACAGACTCAAGAAAGTAACTCCTCAACCGGTCATGCCATCAAGTTTTGCTTCTGAATCAGATCAAGTTCTTGATGAAGAATTGTTGGAAAAGCTGGAAGAAGTTGAAGATAGTGATGAAGAAGAAGAAGGAGAAATCAGTGAAGGAAGCATAAGTTTTTAAATGTATACATCTTAGTTATGCTTAGGTAGATCAAGATAGAATCTATTTTATCAATTGTTCAGGCTAGAGGAACAACTATCTTGTATTTATCGTTTATGTTTGAATCTGGAATTGTTAAATATAAACCAGAACTTTTATTATTTGCTTGGCTTTTAAATGTCATATCTTCTACTTGTTTAAATTAGTTGAGTTATCCTTTAGGTATTTGATTGTTATTCTCTAACAAACAAATAGGGGGAGATTGAAAGGCATATGTTTAGGCCTATTTGTATTTCGAGGAATCAACTCAACTTAAACAAGTATGTAATAAGTAAGTAATAATTCAATTGTCACAATCACAGGAATCTCATAAGATCATATATGTCAGAAGAATACAGATTAAAGTCATCCTTCAGTTTTGAAGATATACTACATTGAAAGAAGTTCATTTATTTGTTCAAGCCTCAGTGAAGTCTTCAAGGAAGTGGATTTATTAAAGTGACAGAGGTTTCAGATTTGTGATAGCAAATATACAAGTTACAAGGATTAATCAACCGTCAAAGAAGAAAAGAAGCCACGGCTTTAAATGTTTTAAAGATGAAGAATTATCATTGAAGTCAGTTATTCATGAAACCAGACAGTGCATCGAATGACGACATCAATCAGTGGAATTAAATCATCTATATTCAATGGTTTTCAGAAGATAGAGGAATACTATGTTTTTAAGTTATCTTCTTTTAAATTGTTAATCAATTTAATTAATAAATTAATTCTCTAAGAATTAATTTATTTATTAAATTAATTAATTAATCAATGTGGTTGTTTAAATTATTTATTAACTTAATTCTAGAAAAGAATTAATTTAATTTACAATTTAAACTAACTAAATTACTTAAAAGAATTTATCTTAATGACTAGTATGACTTATATTATTCTCGGTATGACCATGGCTTTATTTAAGGTAGGTCATACCGAATTTAATCAGGTCATACCGATTACTTTTCTAAGGTTCTACCGACAGTTGGCAGGTCATATTGTAGGTCATACCAGACACTTTTCTGAGGTCATACTGCTGAGCTAGGTTCTACCGAGCTTTGGATACTTGGTCATACAAGTGTATTGATTATTTAATTAAGTCATTTTGATTTAATTAAAAGGTCATACAAGGCTAATGAATTTGTGTTATATTAACTTGGCTGGACAGAAAAGACACAACACACTGAATTATCAAATACACAGACATTTCTCTCTCAAGAACGAAGAAGCCATTTGATCTCATTTCTTCTCAAGCAATTAATTCTAGTTTGTATTGTTAAATCCAAACCACTAGAAGTTGATTACTTATATTTCTTTGATTATCTAGCGGATTTATATCCCTAGAATTTATCTCGAACATTGCTTTTATCATTCGATCTTTTTATTACAAATATTAGAAAAGTTCATGTCGAATTTATTCTAAATTTGTATTAATTAGTTTGAGATAAATATTTTGTAATCCGTAATGTATTTGCAACACCCTTCAAGTTTAATATAGTTTATATTTAACTTGAATCTTGTTTAATTTATATTCCGCATTAATTTGTTCTTAATTGTTAAATTATTAAAAGGACAAATTCGATAAAACGGTATAGTTTGTATTCAACCCCCCTTCTACAAACATATCAGGACCTAACAAAATGACTATAGGTGAGGGGATTATAATTCTTTATAAAAATAACTTGTAGAGGGGATTAAATAATATCTCCTCCAACCAAGTATTAGAGGGGATTATAATCATATCCCCTGCTCCAACAAAACAAACATGAGATAGAAAAATTTAAAGGATTATAATCATATCCCCTGCTCCAACAAAACAAACATGAGATAGAAAAATTTAAAGGATTATAATTCTTGGACTAATCCTAAATAAGTTTTTGAACAACAAACTGAAGGGTTTCCAGCACATAAACTCAACGGAAAACGTAAAAATAAATCAAAATTCGAAACCCCTCCGCAGGATCCATGCGAAAACAAAAGATTTAATTCGGAGATTAAGAACAAATACCTTAAGAAGCTTTAGCAGTTCATTAATGGAAGATTAATGGATATCCAAAGCTTGTTCAATCACCACGTATCCCTCTCTCGCGATCTACGCTCTACGGTATCCACACGAACGCTTTTCTTGAAGGATTGATGTGTACTAGCACCCGAAAACTGCTTCTTTCTCTCTCTCTCTTTTCTTGCTCTCGTAAGCAGCTAGGGTTTTAATAAAAACGTTTTTCATTAATAAAATCAGCCCTCTTTGAGAGTTTATATAGAGAGGAAAATAAGTTTTCTAATTATAATCCAATTATAATAAAATACTAATCTGAAATTCCAATTTATTATTTAATTAAGTCGCACTTAATTAATTAATAACTAATTTCAGAATTAGTTTAAGTAATTCCATTTTCTATTTAAATAATTAATCAAGTCATACTTAATTAATATTATAAATAGAATAAATTACTTATTTAAATTTAAATTCATAATTTAAATTATTTCTCCTTCAAGAGTTCTTTGTGTGTGACCCTGTAGGTTATTATTACGTTGGTAACAATTTTAATAACTAATTAAAATTGTAAACAATGAGCGGCATCTAGTAATACATCATTGTCACCCAAGTAATAATAATTAAATTGGTGATTCAATTAAGCCTTTCGTGAATAATGTTCCATGTAATATAATCCCTTTAACCTTAATATTATAGATTAAACTCGAGGCATGTAATGTGTCATCCTCTTCATAATTTAATCTTAGTTTTCTTGATCGATGAGTAGACTAATAAATCAAATCAACATTTGAGCACGGCCGTGCATTTCTTAGTCTCACTCAAACAAGAGGCCAATAATATTGCTCCTAAGATTAGGAGGGTTAAATCCCATCTAGATCATTCATATTTCTCATACGATTCATAATATACCCAATGTCCACTTTTATCATCACCCGGTCAAAGGTAACTTTTAATGTAATCAAAGTATATTAATTCTCGTATAAAAATATAATGATTTCAGGTCTAAGGATCATTACACCATTATCACAGTGAGAATTACTTATGGCACTATTAACATGTGTAATCTCACGACGGGTCAATCCAGTGCCATATACTCTTACATGCACCTATGTTTTGACTTTAGTATCACCATACCTATGACCAATGAGATGTGGTCATCAGTCAACAAACATACTAGTCTCTGTGCATTATTATTGTCCTTAAATAATAACACTCGACTAGGGATATTTAGGAATAAAGATACTATTTATATAATCTCATTTTTAAGTCACATACTTAAAGATATCGAATACGTATCATAATTCCAAGGACATTTATTATGCTAACATTTATAACGCAGTAAATAAAGACATAATAAACTAATAATAATAATCAATAAAACATAATTTATAATAATAAAATGTTTTCTTTAAAACATAAAAGTATTGTCTCTAGAGCACTAATACTAACAATCTCCCACTAGCACTAGAGCCAATATCCCATGTATCCAATACATTTGGAACTAGTGTGACTTACATGCTTCTGCTGCGCCAAAGCCTTAGTCAGTGGTTCTGCAATATTATCAATAGTATGCACTTTACATATAAGTATATCTCCTTGATCATTAACTCATTAATAAGGTGATATCGCCTTAGTAAATTCCCAAAACATCCTCTTTGGCTACTTCGCTAGTATCAATATACTAAGCCTCGATTGTAGAATCATTTACGGTTCTTGCTATGAACTATTCTAGCTTACAACACATCTATTTAGACAAAACACAAATCCAGACTAAGACACAAAACCGTCCTGCATGTCTAGAAACTAACATCCGTGTAACATTTTACATCCAGCTTCCCATCTCCTCCATATACCAAGAATGAGTCTTTAGTCCTCTTCAGGCACTTAAGAATATTCTTGATTCCAATCAAGTGACCATCACTTGGATTAGACTGGTACCTGCTCGTCATGCATAAAGCATATGAGACATCATGACAAGTACATATCATCACATACATTATGAAACCAATTTCCGAAGCATATAGAACTATACTAATGTGGTCCATATCATCCAATGATTTTAGACCATTTATTTTGAGATCACTGTCTCATAGACATGGGAACATTTCCCTTTTAGCCTTTTTGCATCCCTAATTGGTGCAATACATTGTCAATGTATGTACTCTGACTTAAGCCGAAAAATCTTCGTGATCTATCTCTATAGATCCTGATCCCTAAGATATAGGACACATCTCCTAAGTCTTTCATCAAGAAACTATTTCTCTACCAAGTCTTAACAGTCTGTTGAGGAAGAATGTCATTCCTTATTTATAATATATCATCTACATATGATACTAGGAATGCCACATGGCTCCCACTAACCTTCTTGTAAACACACGGTTCATCTTCATTTTGAATAGAGCCAAACTATTTGACTGTTTAATCAAAACGTATATTCCATCTCCTCGAGGCTTACTTTAATCCATAAATGGATCGAATTATCTTATAAACCATTCTAGCATAACTTGGATCTACAAAACCTTCAGGTTGTGTCATGTACACAACCTCTTCTACGCTCTCATTTAAGAAAGTAGTCTTGACATCCATTTGCCAGATTTTGTAGTCATAGTAAGCAAGCAAAATCTTGATGGACTTGACCATTGCATTGGTGAGAAAGTTTCATCATAGTCAACACCATGAATTTACTTGAAACCTTTTGCCACCAGTCGTGCCTTATAGGCTTGTACCTTACTATCCATGTTAGTTTTCTTCTTAAAAACGCATTTTCACCTTATAGGTTTTACCCCTTTAGGTGGATCAACCAAAGTCCATACTTGGTTTTTCATACATGGAATCCATCTTAGATTTCATGGCCTCATGCCAACTTTTAGATCTTGGAATTTTCATAGCTTCTTGGTGGGTAAGAGGCTCATTATCATTATTCACAAGCATTACATCACCATCCCAAGTCAAGAGAAATTCATAATATCTCTCGGACTCACGGTGAATCCTACCAGACCTACGAACAACCTGTGTTTCTTGAGCAGTATTATCATTAACATTTTCTTGTACATTCTGCTCTTGTTCCAACTTTGGTTCAATGTTATCTCGTGGTTCTCGATCCTCATCGAGATCTATTTTCCTCCCACTATTTCTTTTAGAAAGAAATTCTCTCTCAAGAAATACAACAGTCCGAGCAACAAACACTTTGTTCTCTGGAGGATTACAGAAGTAATACCCATTTTGTTTTAATTTGGTATCCCACAAAATTACATTTATCTGATTTTGGTCCTAGCTTGTCAGAGGTTAAACGTTTCACAAACGCTTGGCATCCCCTAATTTTTATAAATGACATGCTATGACTTTTCTCAGTCCATATCTTATATGGTGTTTCCTGAACCATTTTAGTAGGAACACGGTTTAGTGTATATGCACATGTCTCTAGGGTATAACCCCAGAAACTTATTGGAAGATCCTCTTGACTCATCATCCATCGCACTATGTCCAACAAAGTGTGATTTTAGTTCTTAGAAACCCCTTTCTTTGAACCTTTTCTACTTCAGCTTAATATTCTTTGAACTTTTCAAAAGATTCGAATTTGTTCTTCAAAAGATACCCATATTCGTATCTACTGAAATCATCAGTAACCTCTATAAAGTAGTAAAACCTACCTTCTGCCATCGTACGTATATGACCACATACATCACCATGTATAAGTCATAATAGTTCGATGACCCTTTCACCATTTCTAGTAAAAGGGGCTTTTTTGTCTTTTTACCAAATAAACCAAGATTCGCATTCTTCGTATGATTCATAATCAAACTTATCCAATCATCCATCAGTATGTAAATTGGAAATGCATTTCTTATAATATGGCCTTAATTACAGTGCCAAAGGTAATGTTTGATTTGAGTCATTTTTAGAACATATAAATTGTTAACTAATTGTGCAACATTATTAACCTTTTTCATTGAAATGTAATAAACAACAATTGTTATATATCCAATTAAAATGAAAAACCTTTCTTGTCCATACAAGAAACCAATATAATGTCTCTACTCTTAGAGGCACGTAGTTACAATTATCAAGTTCTAAACTTAGCCTTATAGGCAAAATTAAGTAACGAGTTACTTCAACTAGAGCAACAACTTTTGCTCCAATTATAACCCGAAACCTGAAGCTTGACCCTCACCGGTCTTCTTCTTAGATCTTCCAAATAAGCATGACAGTTTAACTTCCAGTCTTTCGGTTTTCCACAGAAGCGACAATCGTCTTCTTTAATTAGCAACACCTCCTTTAGGCGACAAAACCTCTTTGGGATTGGAGTTTAATATGGTTATAGAATTAGATCAAATCTTCTTCTTTCCATTCCATTTTCCTTTCCCAAAACATTCCTACATTCACCATCATTATGGGAGTAGTCCATGCATTTATCATGTTGCTTACAGCAGTTCTCAACGTGCTTCACAACTTAGTGGGTGCTATGTCTATCTCATTTATTTCGTTGTTCACTAACTAATTGAGAATAGTTATTGTTCAAAGATTTGTATGATCAAATCATTCCGAGTCTCTAGACCAATCTTGAAACCCAAAAATAATAATCAAGGTACTCATTATACCCTATCATCTTTAGAACATCTGGTCCAACCTGTAACAGCCCCAAATCCGGGGTCAGTAATTTAGGGTTGTCACAATCCATGTACTCCTTGCCTTACCTGTATTACTCACACCATTCATAATTCACCTGCTCATGACCCCACAACATATGTCTCACACACACACACACAGGTTAGAGTCTCAGAAACGACACAATACAACAACTGCGGAATAAATAATTTTTATTACAATACCCAAATGTCTTTTGAATCTGTTACTGATACAATTTCTAAGTATTGTTACATTACCAACTTAGCCTTCTGATGCTCACAATCCTCTAATACCATTCATGTCTATACATAAGTTGAATACCAAAAGCCGTAGCCTGATTCGATTGGTTCGTACTACTCCCGGGATCACTGCTAGAAATTGTTTATGAAAACGCCTTGCGAGGTATGTGCCGTCCCATTGGCATCCTGCTTTGCTGCTATATAATATATATAAAATAATAGCAAGAGTGAGCGATAGCTCAGCAAGGTAATGAAAGTATGGCATAATTCTGCCTTTTTTTTCAACCCAGAAATAAAGCGGGTATACGACAATAACTTGTCAAAATATCTTGATACTGAAATCATTTCCTTATCGGAATATATTCCAAAAATACCATTGTTGTATTTAAAATATCCTTTCCATAATATTCTGCAAACTTTCGATATTCATACTATGAACAAAGTTCTAGTATAAAATAAAAGACAGGATAACTCAGTATATCCTTTTCGTAAAATATCTGCTATATAGAATATAAGCAGACTATCAACATATAACTTAAAAGATGAAGTTATAAGGAAAATTCAATATAAGGTTTCCATAACCCAAAATCCACTATTTCATATATATATATCCTTAATCAGGTTTTATCAGAGTCATAACTCATAAAATAAAAGATGAAGTTGTAGGAATTTCCAAATATCATCTTTCATATCAAACATTTACCTCATATCATAATGTGGAAATAAATACAAGGTAAAATAT
The DNA here is from genome assembly GCA_030848705.1 of Heracleum sosnowskyi. Taxonomy (NCBI): domain Eukaryota; kingdom Viridiplantae; phylum Streptophyta; class Magnoliopsida; order Apiales; family Apiaceae; genus Heracleum; species Heracleum sosnowskyi. Next base: position 22,747,761 of record CM061237.1, read on the forward strand.
TTCCAATCCATTTTCTAAACTCATCTGATTTCATATATCTTTTTCAAAACAATCATATACCTTTTTGTAGTCTCATATGCTTTCTGCTTTCTGATAAACTCATATACTGGAATAAACTCGAATACTCTTGAGTAAACTTTCTCTTTCTGAAAACTTGCATAGAACTGAATGATTGGAATAAACTTTCTTTTCTGAAAACTTGCATAAAACTGAGTAACTGGAATAATTTCTCTTTCTCTGAAAACTTGCACAAAATGTGCTCTTTCATGAATAGTGAACTGTAGATGGAGATGCTAGGCGCCGAGGATACCCCTGCGATGATCAGTCGCAAGCTGTATCCCCCTGTTGTTTTTCTACGTAGAAGGGAAGATAATCAGTCTCACACCGACTTACCTCCCCGCCAATCGGTTGTAGGTAGGAAGGACAGACCCGTTCATAGACGGTCGATTCTGTTACTCTCCACTTATCCTACGGTCGGGCACTGATAATCATCTAAGGGAATAACAGACCCGTTCACCAGTCCGTCGGCCATATTGTAATTCCCTTAGGGGACCGGCGCTACTCAGTCCCTTACATATCTCCAAGTTCGAGTAAATCCATAACACTGAAACATAAAGTTCCTTTCCCTTTTTCCCCAAGTATACAACTCCACAAAGTAGTCGTATCTGGTTGGAAAGGAAATTCACTCATATTTCCCAGGCTGATGCCTGTTAATGGATATCACTGATTTCACTGATCTTACTTCTCGAGTTTTGAGGAAGTAATCAAAATCATTTTGATGGTAGTATATCAGACTGATAATTTCATTGATTTAAAAAGATTTAGGACCGGGCAGTCTACTGGAAACAAGCATAAAATCTTGAGAAAGGTTTCATGCATCTTTGTAGTTTGAGCGAACATTCAAGTCTTTCTGAATATAGACTTAAAAGGGAAATAGATCTGGGAACCTTCTCTAATTATGTTTATAATTGACTGAATAAAACTTTATTAGCTATCTAGGGTTTAAAGAATAGTTTTCACAAATTACTTCCTTAAGAAGTAGGGCTTTAAATAATTAACGTAAGCTATATTTAATAAAGAATATTTATTTAAAAGTAATTTCCACACACTTCCTTAACAAAGAATGGAAAATAAATTAATAAAATAACCCTAGATAGCAACTGATAACATTCTCGGTACGTAGTATAAGTACAAAGTATATATAATATAACTCTAGATAATAACTGATACCATTCCCGGTCCGTAGTTTAAATACAGAGTATATACCCCCCCTACTGAGGGTTTTCTTAACACATCAGCTCAAAATATTGCTATAACCATAGCTTATAAGCTCAACTCATATCAATAATTGTTACATAGCACCATAGGTATCATTTCGAAATCAAAAACACATAACATATATCTCAAAATCTTTTATTTATCACAACAACAGTTTATAGAGGCATAGGTTTGAAAACTTGCATCTAGTATAAGCATACTTCAAAATATGGTTTTAGAAACTTGCCTGATGCTCGAGAGGTGATAGGGCTCGTGACAATGTCGAACAATCTAGAAAAGGTCAAACAAAAACACACGGTTAATCCCCTCGATAACCACTTATAACTCAATGCTTAAACACGTAAGCGAAACACAACCAAGGAATTACTAGCTCGTTATAGGCTCATACTAAGTCCACTTTTAGTCGACAATTACTTAAGCCGTAGGTTTAGTCCGAAATCGATCCTCGAATACAAGTTATACTTAACCATTTACAACATTGGTTTCTAAGTCATGTTCTTGGTGGTTTTCACTTGCGCGACCTCGACTAAAACATTTTTATAAAATCGAAAAATAATCTATTTAATCCGAATCTTTTTCGTAAGCCTTCCTAACTGCCTCTAGCATTATATCACAAAGTTTCACATTTTAATTCGACCCTTAAAGGTCTTTGACTTAGCATCAAAGTGGTTACATTTCTGCGATGAAACCTCTCGAACCACGATTACTAAAACTAGCATAACTCTTAAACCGTTCGGCCAAATTAGGCGAACCACATATCATTATGAAGATTATAACCTAAACTACACAATCATGGGCAGTAGGACTCAAGGGTCGAGCTCTAACAGAGGAAAAACAGGGAACCAATCAGTAGGTAAAAATTTGGGCATTACGACGGCTATAACTCGGATATTCCCAAATTTCAAATCATCCAAAATGCATATCGATTACTCCACACAACACATACATCTTATATAACATAGAAATGAGGCCAGGCAATGCCTTTCCGTTCATATAACTCATTATAACTTAAATCAAAGCCCAATCTTAACAACTAAGGCTATAAACATGCATAACACCATTAATCATCCATAAACCCCATAATACTTCAAGGGTTTCAAGATTTATACCTTCTCCAAGCTTGCTTGCTGCTAAATTCCTTATGTAACCTTAGATCCTTGCTTAATACAACCTTTGGAAGCCACAAACTCAATATCCAAAAACAAAACAAAATACAAGTTACTATTCATCGTTACTTTGTAAAATCCATATAACATCGACACACAAGAGTTTGGTTCTGAGATTTTTACCACACCTTCTACTCTTCAAGGGCTTTCTTTTGAGTCCTACCTCATCACCAGGGGATGCTTGAAGCTCGACGTATTGGCTTTCTAAGGTGAGTGGTCGAAACTGGAAAAGCAGGACAGTTTCTGTTCTCCGACTTGGGGAAGGGATTTGACTAGGCTACACTCCTTTGTTGGCCATGAAATTTTGAACGAACGTTGCCCATGGCGTGGAGAAGCTATGGTTAAAATTTGGTGATTTAAGAATGGATATAAATGGAGTTATGGATTTTGCTTTCCTTGATGCTCCTGCTGGGCAGAATTCTGGAAAATGGGGGAGAGTTCTTCCTTTTTCCTTTTTATTTCTTTGTCTTGATTAATAACAATAATGCTGATATTTTGTATAAGTGGTGAGTCATCACCTTGATGTCTTCTCCTTGCGACACTTGTCAAACATGCACTGGTTGAGATAAAGTAACTTTACTGGTTTGCTTTACTGATTCGTTTCTTTTCACATGGATGATCCAAATGTTGCATTTCTTGAATTAATCTTGTTACATGTTACTTCCATGTCTATATTTAATCCTGTAAATGTTGCCTTGTTCCTCTTAAAACGATTCGAAATATTTCCTAAAGAGAGCGAATAAAACTCTACGCGATTCTCGCAGTGAATGGTAACTATTCACTATTCATTCCAACAATTGAATCCTTAAATCGACTTTAATAAAATAATAAAATTCAAAAATATTAAATCCTCAATTCCTCAATTTTAATATCTCATTTCTTGAATATAATAACATATAATTCACTGCCCGGTCAAATACTACACCAAAATAAATTTTGGAATTTCTGAATTCCGATCGTCTTTGCATTCACTTATTTACTCCGTAGATCACTAATATGACTTCGGAATATCCACACTACGTCTCGTACATAGGTGGCATGAAAAATTTTCTTAACCCTCAAAATCACTATTCACTGATGCACTTAATCATAATAAGAAAAGTTTTAAATTTTTCCAAAAATCCGGGTTATTATACAACCGAATCTCACGTTCCCTACTTATAGGTATGGTGTCTTGCTATTGTCAAATCCCTTTTGACGAGCCTTTTCCTCAAACATCTTTTAAGATGCTCAAATATCTCATAAGCATCCATATGCTCATATTGTTTATTAAGCTCAACACTCATAGTTGCAAGCATGAGACATGAAACATCAGTAGTCGAATCATCAACTTGTTTCCAATAAGCATTATGTTCGGCACATGTTACATTCTCAGCTAAAAGGTAAGGGAAGAATTTGAATAACATCGTGGTGCCTGAGGACGATCCTCAAGCTCTTATATCAGTCGAGGAAATTTGTTCCTGTCAGCTTGTCCTTCTCAAGGACTGATCGCATAGAGAAGTTATTTGTGTTATTTGTCATTTGATAACTACAATATTAAAGTGCATAAAATTAATCTAGGTTGCAAATTTATTAATTATTATGTTTAAGTGATTATGGTATATCATTATATACCTCCCACTATTTTTATCAAATAAATAGCCCTAACTATTAATTCGGAAGGCATTACTCTAAATCCTTCTAGTGAGCCAAGATCCATATTTCGTCATGCTTAAGGTCAGCTTTGGCTTTACTCCCAAAACATGATTTATTTAGGTAGACAACTCTTGTCAATTATATCATATATAACTCTTGGAAAGTTTGGTAGAACAACATTTGTTCCCATTTATCCAATAAATCATACCAAACTCCATGCCTCTAAGTTCACAATCCTATTGTGGTAACTTAGTTAAGTCTAACCCAATGGTCTAACAGTTAAGTATCACATTTACTTCATCGCGTCTTACCACAATAGATTGGAGTGCTTCGCTTTGACGAACCCACTCTTTCTCGATCTAGGTCTTGATGAGTGTTGCCCATTGGAAGGCATCTAATTGACTTAATATTTTAACTTTAGGGATTTGTTATTATTAAAACGACCATGATCCCATCATCAAGAGATTCCCAATTTTTCCTTGAACTAAGTACTTCAAATCAAAATTCATCAATGGTTTGATTTCCAGTCCGTCGGAGGAGTCACAGTGGTCTCACTTAAAACCCGCCTTTCTTACAAGCGCTGCTTGTATTTTTGTCAAAATCTCCCCATATCAAAATTTGAAATTCATGCTTATTTCCGTGTTTCATAAACACAGGAATCTTATGTTCGTTTTTGTTCAATTTTTAAAATCTTGAATCGTTACAGATTTTATCTTGTTTAGCAAACATGGCATGGGTGACGTATATAATCCATACATGTTTAATCTAATTAAAGCATGCATCATTATCTACGCATACATATCTACATCACATGCATCATATATGTAAAGTGCGTAAAGTAAACGTGTTTGGTTATGACCCAACCTAAGTGATCTTTCCAAGCTAATGGAAAGATCAAGGTCAATCTATGGTGGTATCAAAATACAATACAATGTTACAAGTCTTCAAGCTTTAACTTGCCTCCTTGCTTGCCTCCTTGTAATGCTTCCTTGGTTCTCCATCTTGGACGTCTTCATATATATTACATAAATAAAACAACCTATCCTACTGAACTTACAAGTTGAACTTGAGTTACATTCGAGATTTAAACATTACAAGGAATAACGACATGCAAGTCGTATTTAGAAACCAAACCATAAAAACAAAACCATTATCATATGGGTCTTTAGGCCATAACTAATCACCATGCTCATATAACAATTAAGAACATCTCATATTTCATTAACATATCATACCATATCACATTTCTCATGATCCAATCATAGAAATCAAATAAAGTGTAAATCAGAAAATCAAAATCAGAATTCTGAAAACATTAAATCGCTGTTTACGGACAGTAAACGACGTCAAACGCCTTATAAACGAACGACTGACTTTGTCAGTTTTGAGTTTTGTTCAGACGCCCGTTTCCCTTTCCGAAAAGGTATTTTCGGCGAAAATCGGACACAGTATGCAAATTTCACCAAATCTGCGCAACGTATTCAGAAATCGTATCGAATACGATTCTCATAATTCGATATAACATGTATCATATACATACAGCAATATACACAATCATCTCATGATTATTCAATCCTCATGAATATCATATATTCAAAAACATATACATACATATATATAAATCAACACAAAAACATGGTAGATCGCAAACATGCATATATATCGAAAACTGTTAAACACACAACCGAATTAAAACGTTTCGCAAGTAGCTCTGATACCATTGAAGGGTTTCGAGCACATAAACTCAACGGAAAACGTAAAAATAAATCAAAATTCGAAACCCCTCCGCAGGAACCATGCGAAAACAAAAGAATTAATTCGGAGATTAAGAACAAATACCTTAAGAAGCTTTAGCAGTTCATTAATGGAAGATTAATGGATATCCAAAGCTTGTTCAATCACCACGTATCCCGCTCTCGCGATCTACGCTCTACGGTATCCACACGAACGCTTTTCTTGAAGGATTGATGTGTACTAGCACCCGAAAACTGCTTCTTTCTCTCTCTCTCTCTCTCTTTTCTTGCTCTCGTAAGCAGCTAGGGTTTTAATAAAAACGTTTTTCATTAATAAAATCAGCCCTCTTTGAGAGTTTATATAGAGAGGAAAATAAGTTTTCTAATTATAATCCAATTATAATAAAATACTAATCTGAAATTCCAATTTATTATTTAATTAAGTCGCACTTAATTAATTAATAACTAATTTCAGAATTAGTTTAAGTAATTCCATTTTCTATTTAAATAATTAATCAAGTCATACTTAATTAATATTATAAATAGAATAAATTACTTATTTAAATTTAAATTCATAATTTAAATTATTTCTCCTTCAAGCGTTCTTTGTGTGTGACCCTGTAGGTTATTATTACGTTGGTAACAATTTTAATAACTAATAAAAATTGTAAACAATGAGCGGCATCTAGTAATACATCATTGTCACCCAAGTAATAATAATTAAATTGGTGATTCAATTAAGCCTTTCGTGAATAATGTTCCATGTAATATAATCCCTTTAACCTTAATATTATAGATTAAACTCGAGGCATGTAATGTGTCATCCTCTTCATAATTTAATCTTAGTTTTCTTGATCGATGAGTAGACTAATAAATCAAATCAACATTTGAGCACGACCGTGCATTTCTTAGTCTCACTCAAACAAGAGGCCAATAATATCGCTCCTAAGATTAGGAGGGTTAAATCCCATCTAGATCATTCATATTTCTCATACGATTCATAATATACCCAATGTCCACTTTTATCATCACCCGGTCAAAGGTAACTTTTAATGTAATCAAAGTATATTAATTCTCGTATAAAAATATAATGATTTCAGGTCTAAGGATCATTACACCATTATCACAGTGAGAATTACTTATGACACTATTAACATGTGTAATCTCACGGCGGGTCAATCCAGTGCCATATACTCTTACATGCACCTATGTTTTGACTTTAGTATCACCATACCCATGACCAATGAGATGTGGTCATCAGTCAACAAACATACTAGTCTATGTGCATTATTATTGTCCTTAAATAATAACACTCGACTAGGGATATTTAGGAATAAAGATACTATTTATATAATCTCATTTTTAAGTCACATACTTAAAGATATCGAATACGTATCATAATTCTAAGGACATTTATTATGCTAACATTTATAACGCAGTAAATAAAGACATAATAAACTAATAATAATAATCAATAAAACATAATTTATAATAATAAAATGTTTTCTTTAAAACATAAAAGTATTGTCTCTAGAGCACTAATACTAACACAAACAAGGCATAAGAAACTTTTTAAAGAATTATTATCCTATCCTATACTTAATACCATGAAACAAACATGGCCCAAGAGTAAAAGTACTAGATTATTGGCAGAAATATGCAAATGGAGATTGTGGGCTACTACAATGTCAAGTGAAGAGAGTTTTCAAATAAAATCCTTAAATGGTAATCACACTTGCATAAGGGACTACAAAGCACCTATTGTGAACAGAACTTGGATAGGAAAAGAATATGCAACAAAAAATTAATGATAACCCTAATTGGAAACTTAAGGATATACAAGCTGATGTTTTTAGTAACTATGGCCTGACGGTGACTTTAAATCAGTGTTGGAAGGCTAAACAGAAGGCTGTGGGTGAGACTGAGATAGACTAGGAGAAACATATATTATGCAATGTTGTAATTTGATTATGCAGCGGAGATTGATAAGACTAATCCCGGTAGTAGAATTGTGGTTGATGATATAAATGAAAATGGGGGCAGATTTTTTAGAAGAATTTATATATGTTTTGCTGGTATCAAAAAGGGATGGAAAGAGAATTGTAGAAAGGTGATTGGTTTAGATGGATGTTGGCTAAAAGGTAAGTGTAAAGGTGAGATTTTATCAGCAATTGAAAGAGATGCAAATGACCAAATGTACCCGATTTGCTGGGCTGTAGTGGAAGGGGAGTCATACGACAGTTGGAGTTGGTTCCTTCGCTACATGCTAGTGGATTTAGGGCCTAATGGGATTATGAGCACAGGGCATGGCTGGACTATCATTTCAGATCAACAAAAGGTTCACGACACGTCTACCCACAATAACAAATATACACATATGACAATACAATATTCAATACAATACAATAGTCTTATACAATACATAACTTCGATACACATATTCTTATTTTTATTCGATAAATACGATACCACATAACAACAATAACTCGAAACCCAAAATTCATGCTACGACCACTACAACCCGGTGATAACAGTCCTAAATTTTCAGAAAACTATCACTATAACCCGGGGACTCGGTCCCTATTCTTATTCGATATTTTCACAAACCATGACACAAATCAGAATCCCAAGACTATTATTGCTTACACATAACACATATCAAATAAACACATCACTTCAAAATATAATCTCACTTAGCCCAAGTTGTATAAGCAAATATATACATATAACACATAATTTCGAAAACACTAGGAAAATCAATCGGAAACTTACCTCAACGCGAAAAATCAAGAATCAAATCATCCTAAGCACGTACACATTTCTGACCAGAACTGTATTTAACCTTTTTGACCCTCTAAACGATGTTTTCTTGAAAAACTCAAAGGACGAAAGTTGTACATAATGAAAATACCTTTCTGAAAAGATATGACTCATCAGAATCGGACTTATAACGAATCGGAAATTGAATAAAACGTCCGCTGAATTTGAACAGAAACTGAAAAACAAAATCTGTTTGTGTTTTTTGCTTTTAAGAACAGTTACGAGCATAATCTGGAAAAACACTGTGCAACAAAAGTTGTAGAAAATTGAAAGAGCTTTCTGAAAAGTCCAGAATCAACGAATTCCGACTTACGATGAATATTATACTAATTTTACAAGACTGCTGAATTGTATGTATAAAAGCCCTACGAATTTTGATAGAAAACACGAGGAAGGAGAATAAGATGTATATATAGCGTTACAAAACCCTAACTCCAGACATACAAGTTAACCGTATCCAAACTTTAGGCCCATTAGTCTAATTTAATTTTAAATCATATTCTTTTTCAAATTTTAATCCTTTTTTCTATTTTCTAATTTATTATTATTCTAAAAATTACGGGATATTACATACTACCCTCCTTCAAAGAATTTGGTCCCCAAATTCACTACAATCTTATACTCCAAAAGGTTCACGACACGTCTACCCACTAATCTCCTACAAGTCAAACTTAAACTATGGTCCACAGAAACGCATCCTAGGAAGTGTACTAGTCCCATACCTAACACACTCCGAAGGACAGCCTGCTCTTGATACCAACTGTAACAGCCCGACTTTTCGGACTATTAAATCTAAATACAAAACTTAAATAAAGTACTATACAATGTCAATTACAGACGGAAGCGTGACAAAAGTTCTATTACAAAGCTAACTATTACAAAAGCACGGCTAACGATAATCCAAAACCCAATCTATTCCGAACCTAAGATTCTCGAACTCCAAAGCTATCCAAGTCGATCTTAAATCGAACCTGAAAATTGTAAGGAATGAGCCATACAGCCCAGCAAGAAACCAATCGATCCAACTAGTCGGGCAAATAACAAATATACACATATGACAATACAATATCCAATACAATAAAATAGTCTTATACAATACATAACTTCGATACACATATTCTTATTTTTATTCGATAAATACGATACCACATAACAACAATAACTCGAAACCCAAAATTCATGCCACGACCACTACAACCCGGTGATAACGGTCCTAAATTTTCAGAAAACTGTCACTATAACCCGGTGACTCGGTCCTTATTCTTATTCGATATTTTCACAAACCATGGCACAAATCAGAATCCTAAGACTATTATTGCTTACACATAACACATATCAAATAAACACATTGTTAATCCCAAATGACCTAACAGAATTGTAGAAGGGGGGGTTGAATACAATTCTTGATATTTCTTAAACTTAAAAACAACTTACAAATAAAAACTGAACTTAATGTAAAAATCACAAGCACATAAATAATTTCAGTTGGATTGTTTGATGATCCAACTGAAGTGATTTTTATTGCGGAAATAATCTGTGATACAAATGTACACAGCTGCTCAGTTACAAGAATGTAGAGAAGAAAATGCTCTCAAAGATAGCTAATACAATCTATTTGTTTTTCTTCTCTTACTCTTATTTTAACTGCTACACTTGGTTATATACATAACCCAAGTTTACAATACTATTTCTGGCTACACTAATGTACACTAGTAATAACCATCAGTAGCTTGCTTTTCATTCCTTTTGTCCAGTGGTCCTTGGAGATCTTTACTTTTGTCTTCACGCTTATTATGATCACTCCCAAGAGCCTTCTTGGAAATTGGAATGTTTCCTTATTTCCAGTGACCATTTTGATGGCTTCCAATGCACAGTACACTTCCATATCTCCTTTAGATCTGTTCAGTAAACTGTCACTATCACTTTGTCAACTATTCAAAAAGTAATAGTGATTCGTTGATAGCAGGGAGATATTTTTCGTTGATAGCTTCATTCTTCATTTCGTTGATGAGTAAACTTCATTTCGTTGATAGGATAATCTTCATTCTGTTGATGAGTAAACTCTATACCGTTGATAGGATAATCTTCATTCCGTTGACAGGTCTTCACTTAGGCAAAATTACAAGGCATGATGTATTTACAATTAACCAACCTATTTTGCCTATCTAGTACTTAGTCAACATGACTTAGAAAACCTATCCAATATCTACAATGAAATACATATCAAACTAGAAGTATTATACAGTGCAATTGCTACATCACTCATTTCGTTGATGAACTTCCTGTCAACGGAATGCTGCAAAGCATGCCATTTCGTTGACAACTACAAAATGACTTTACACAAATTCTACTAAGTGTTTTATGTTTATCATCAAGAACAACATATTCCTAACACACATCACTTCAAAATATAATCTGACTTAGCCCAAGTTGTATAAGCAAATATATACATATAACACATAATTTCGAAAACACTAGGAAAATCAAACGGAAACTTACCTCAACGCGAAAAATCAAGAATCAAATCATCCTAAGCACGTACACATTTCTGACCAGAACTGTATTTAACCTTTTTGACCCTCTAAACGATGTTTTCTTGAAAAACTCAAAGGACGAAAGTTGTACAGAATGAAAATACTTTTTTGAAAAGATATGACTCATCACAATCGGACTTATAACGAATCGGAAATTGAATAAAACGTCCGCTGAATTTGAACAGAAACTGAAAAACAAAATCTGTTTGTGTTTTGTGATTTTAAGAACAGTTAAGAGCATAATCTGGAAAAACACTGTGCAAGCTTTCTGAAAAGTCCAGAATCAACGAATTCCGACTTACGATGAATATTATACTAATTTTACAAGACTGCTGAATTGTATGTATAAAAGCCCTACGAATTTTGATAGAAAACACGACGAACGAGAATAAGATGTATATATAGCGTTACAAAACCCTCTTAAAAAGGGAACCAAGGAACTTTTTAAAAAAATCATTTTAGCATAGAAAGAAAAATAGAATTAGTTATATATCATCTTAATAGTCCCAAAAAGTTAATTATTTACAAACAAAGATTCATTTTTAAATTTAAAAAAATATATGAAAAAATTATGAATTTGCTTATGAATCTCTTATATATATATATATTAGAGATTCAAAAAGAGATTCATAATTTTTTCATATATTTTTTTAAATTTAAAAATGAATCTTTGTTTGTAAGTAATTAACTTTTTGGGACTATTAGGATGATATACAACTATTTATATTTTTATTTTAATTTAAAACTAATTTTTTAAAAAAGTTCCTTGGTTCTCTTTTTAAGAGGGTTCTCTCTAGAGCTGTGGCATATATATATATATATATATATATATATATATATATATATATATATGCATAATGTATTTTTAATTTTGATTTTACCAAAATACCCATTACCCACTATCAATAATTCAATACCCATTAGTCCTTACTTACCAGTTACCATTATTAGATTTTTATTATTTGCATCTTAAATTCTTCGCAACATTTTAACTTGTATAATAAGAGTTTAAATTTAAATTGTCTTGAAATTTAGGCTAAAAAATTCGGGTTTCGGTAAACCCGAATCCAACCCGAAACCCGATGGATCGGGTTTGGATTTTGAATTTTGAAATCCATTTGGATTTGGATCGGGTTTGGATTTGGATATGAATTTCGGGTTTGGATTTGGATATCACAGAAATCCAACCCGATCCAACCCGTTGCCATCCCTAGCCGGAGTAGGAGTAGCTCTTAATATAGGTGATTATATTTCACCGTGTCCTTGGAATTGGTGGACTACAAATATATCCCTCTCATCTCATTTCTTACATTTTTCTTCTTTTTAAAAATGGTAAAATTTTATAATATAAAATTTTAATATATCTATTTTTTTTGCTAAACTCAAATTATATATTAAATATTGATGAATCAAATTATTTTACCGATTATTTTTCACTTTTTTTCAACCTCGATATCCAACTCATTTGTAAAGAAATGAACACTCAACTCATTTCTAATTTCATACTTCTTCAAAAATTATTTGTAATTTATTGATATGCTTTTATGTGCAGATATAACATAATTTCTGTAAATCTATTTATCACACAACTTTCCGGATTTTTGTTTTTAAAAATAGGTAGTTCTCGGGTTTATTAATTTTGGTTGAATTGGTTTGATATATATTAAAAAAAACAGTAATAAAATTAATTGAGAAATTTTTTTAAACATTTTTTTATTATTTTATATAAGATCTATATTATTTAACAATTAATTTATAAAATATGAATTAAGAGTATTCATACAATTTTTATGAATTGCCTTTAAAATCTTTACTAGTGGAGAAAATTAAATATACAATTTTAAAATTATTCTAAATTTTTTATAAGAAAATATCTCAACTTCCTTTCAAATCTTTACAAACGGAGGAAACTAAATATAAAATTTTAATATTTTTTCCTTTAAAATCTTTACTAATGGAGGAAACTAAATATACAATTTTAATATTTTTCTAAAATTTTAATTTATCAATATACTTACTAAAATAGGAAACTAAATATATTATCTTAACGTGCTCCTAAATTTTCTATTTTGGTCAAAACTTAAAATTTTGAAAAATATCATGTAGAAGACGAGGGCGGTGATGTGCTCTCAAATCGACTACATTTTTTTTTTCTCGAATGTTTGAATTATCAATATTAAATATTTAAGAATATCTAAATTGAATTTAAAATCTTTATTTTGAGAAAAATAAAAATGATGATAAATATACTAATATTGAAATAACGAAAACATTAAACAATTGTCCTTTTCAATATATATTCAAATTTTGGTAAATGACCAAGACGAAATGGAGAGTTCAAAATAAACCTTAATTTTATGTTAGAAATATTATTTAATCAAAAAACATATTTGTAAAATTGTTTTTAGAAAAATTTGGATAAATTATTATAAAGCCGCTGCGAAGCGCGACTTATTAAATTAGTAAAATTCTAATACAATATCTTTTAACTTATACTAGCCTATATAAACCAAGGGCGGCTTTAATATTCATTTTGAAATTTACTTTTAAATTTTTTGTGATTTTAATACTTCTGAAAATGCTACCTCTTTAAAAAGAATTAAAAGTACTACTTTTTTTTTGTTAATTGAAAAGTACTACTTTAATACTTCAAATCTAAAAAAACTTATATATTTTATAAAAGTTTATTAGCTTAGTAAGCATTTCAGTAAGTAATCGTCCAAATTACCAATATATTTTGTTGTAATAATCTCCAACGGAGTTGCTAAAATGGGCTAAAATAATATAAAATACTGACTGGAGTTGTAAATTTTTTACACAATATCTAAAAATCTTATTTATGGAAGGCCACCTAACATTTTAGCTAAGGGTTTTATTTCATTGGAGATGCTTTAATATAAATATAAGTATGAATGTTTTCAAAAAAAAAGTCGTGTTTTTAATTCTAACTAAAGTATAATTCAAAGAGTTTGTAGTTATGTAATATATGTGAGAAAATCGAAAATCAAAACTTTCAATATTTCGGCTATTATATAATAGACTAATAGTGTAGTATAGATATATTTCGTCTACGATAATTTTACAAAAATAAAAAAATTTAGTTAGAAAATATAAAAAAGAATATATGTTTTGGCTAACAATGGTAATCGGTTTAATTATTAGTATTTACAATACTAGCTTGTAACATGTGCAATGCACAGTTCTTTTCTTGATATTTATAATTATATTAATTTGTAATTTGTTAATAATTTTATGTTATTAGTTTGTAGACTTTATTCATTATGACGCTGAAGATATTATTTATGTTTTTTTCTGAGTTCTAAAAATCAAATTTAAATTATTTTAAAACTACATTAGTTCTATTCAACTTAGGAATTGAATCAAAATAAAGAAAATCTACTCAATTTAGAATTAAAGTATAGAGAAATAATCAAATAAACCTACACAACTTAGAATGTGAAGTTACGAACTTTTACATTGAGAATTCTAGTCAACTTAGAAAATCTACTGATATAAGATTATTATTATAAAAATAAATCCGTTTAGTATTAGATCTAACCGTTCTAATTCATCTATTTTAAAATCAACCGTGCTTATTGATTTGACGATACAATACCAAAGTTTTGGATAAAATCTCTCTTATGCTTATTATATATAAGGATTTAATTAGTATTTTATGTTACTAAATGGAATTGCCTATGATATTTTTGGAAAATGTGAGATTTTACTTAGTAAAAATTTTAGTTAGAAAATATAAAAATGAATATACGCTTTCGCAAAAAAAGCTAATCGGTTAGTTATTACTAATTATAATATTATTATTTTATTTTATTAAATTGAATTGCCGATGATATTTTTGGAAAATTAGAGGTTTTAGTTAGAAAAATATAAAAGTAAAAATTTTAGTTAGAAAATATAAAAAAGAATCTACACTTTGGCTAAAATATGTAATTGGTTAGTTATTTGCAATTATAATTTTATTACTTTATTTTAATAAATGAAATTTCTCGTGATATTTTTGGAAAATAAGGGGTTTTAGTAAGGAAAAATAGAAAAACTAATATGTTTTAGTTAAAAAAAGGTAATTGTCCATGATATTTTTGGAAAATCACGGGAATTTTTCAGAAAAAATTAAAACAAATTAATGTATTTTAGGTAAAAAAAAAAGATAATTGGTTATAAATAGGTCATAATTATTTAATAATATATTTTTATAAATAAGTAAGGGTAGTTAAGTAAAAACATAAGTAAAAACATGAAGTACAGTAAGATCAATTAAGTAAAATCACAATGTACCAAAAACTATATCCACCAACGACCTACCAAATTTTTGAGCAAATAAATCTTCTATGAAATTACCATATTACCATTATATATTATGAAATTACATGACATACCACTACTTTGTTATCTAAAGAAAAAAATTGAATAAATAATGTTTTTGTGATGGATCGAACACTTGACCTTCTCTATTTTTATTTTAAGTTAAAATCTTATTACATGAACCCCAATATTTTTTTTTTATCCAATATTTATTGTTATTTAAACTTTTGAGTAAAATAAAGGTGATTTATAATATTTACAAGCCTATAACCCGTGCAAAGCAGAGACGACTTTAATATTAATTTTGAAATTTACTTTTAAATTTTTTGAGATTTTAATACTTCTGAAAATGCTACCTTTTTAAAAAGAATTAAAAGTACTACTTTAATACTTTAAATCTAAAAAAAAACTTATAGATTTTATAATAGTTTATTAGTTTAGTAAGCATGTGAGTAAAGATAACCGTCAAAATTATCAATATATTTTGTTTTAATATATATAAATATAAATATTTTCTAAAAAAATGTCGTGTTTTTGAATTCGAAGTAAAGTATAATTAAAAAAGTTTGTAGTTATGTTATATATGTGAGAAAATCGAAAATCAAAACTTTCAATGTTTCGACTATTATATAATAGTATAGTATATATAGATATCGTCTGCGATAATTTTAGAAAAAGAGAAATTTTAGTTAAAAAATATAAAAAAGAATATAAGTTTTGGCTAACAAAGGTAATCAGTTAATTATTAGTATTTATATTATTACTATTTTATGTTACTAAATGAAATTGTATGTGATATTTTTGAAAAATGTGATATTTTACTTGGGAAAAATTTTAGTTAGAAAATATAAAAAAGAATATACGCTTTGTAAAAAAAATCTAATCGGTTAGTTATTAGTAAATATAAATATTATTATTTTATTTCATTAAAAAGAACTATCTGTGATATTTTTTGAAAATGAGAGGTTTTAGTTAGAAAAAATAGAAAATTAAATATTTTAGTTAGAAAATATAAAAAAGAATATGCACTTTGGTTAAAATAGGTAATTGGTTAGTTATTAACAATTATTATTTTATTATTTTATTTGAATAAATGAAACTGTATGTGATATTTTTGGAAAAGGAGAGGTTTTAAGAAGCAAAAATAAAAAGCTTATATGTTTTAGATAAAAAAGGTAATTTCCCGTGATATTTTTGAAAAAGTAAGGGAATTTTTCAGAAAAAATAAAAAAGTAATATATTTTAGGTGTAAAAGGTAATTGGTTATAAATAGGTAATATTATTATTTAATAATATTTTTTATAAATAAGTAAGGGGAATTAAGTAAAAACACAAAGTACAGTTCAGTAAGGACAATTAAGTAAAATCACAACATACCAAAAAATATTTAGTATTATATCAAATGACTCTCATTAATTTAATTTAAATTTAATTTAAAAGATCTAACGGTTAGAGATTGGATGACCAAATTATGGAGGATGAGACTACAAACCGACTACAAAAACTTTTAATGTTTCGTCTTTAATATAATAGTATAGATTAAACTTAATTATTTTTAATTCTTAAAGTATCATACATAATTATATATTACCAATCTTATTAAATTTTAATATTAAGATTTAGAAACAATATTATGTCTGGTGATTTTTTATCTATCTTTTAGTTAAACAAATATTTCATATATGTAACTTGACTATAATATATTTTATTTTCTTACATAAAGGTCTAACTTTTCTTGTAGTACACAATATATTTGAATTATTAGATATTTAATATATAAAATGTATTATAAAACATTGATATAACATAAATAACATATCACAAGTATTTTATTTACATATTTATTAATTATTTAATTTTCAAACTAATAAAAAATAGTGTTAAAAAATATTTAAAAATTAGATAATAATTTATGTATGGGCGCTCGGTCACTTCGGGATGGGGGAGTTCTATCCCCGAACCTGAACTCCCTCACCCAACCCGGATCCTCGAGCGGGGATTATATTACCTATCGTAACAATAACCATTGTTAAATAACATATATCGAACATGTATACATGATATCTATGATAATTCTTCTTATCTATACAAGCATAGAGTCTGCGATGGATGAGTGACTTTTAAATTTGTTATCTTAAATGTATTAATATTTTATTTTACATTTAAATTTACTTTTTCAAAAGATGATCTTAAACTTGAATTGTTTTGTGTGATTGTTGAACTCGATGTTGAATTGACGTGTGTGTCTGTGTTTGAGCGTGATTAAATTGTGTTTTAAGAGTTTTGTGTTTGACAATATTTAAAAAATATATTTTAATTAAAATTGTTATTTTTAATAAATTAAGGTCAAGTTGCAAATGAAAAGGGACTAAAGTGCAAATATCAAAATATGAGTATCATATTGACCGACCGAATTCCAAACTATATTTTGACTAAAATTGTTGTTTTTAATAAATTAACATAAAATAGTAAAAATAAAAGAACTAAAGTAAAAATATCAAAATATGAGAACCATACTGACTCACTATCAAACTTTCAATATTTCGGTTTTAATAATACATTATAAATAAATATAATAGAAGTGACTAGATTTGTAATTAGATTGGATGCATAATATATATATGACACCCCGAGTACAAAAAAATGTATGATTAGATCAATCACATACACCCCGAGTTGTTTAAAATTATAGGCCCCGATCAATCAAAGTATCTATATAAATTAAAGTAAGTAAATTGTAACAAGACAAAAAAAAAGTGCAACCATACCTAGAAAAAATCTTTAAATCGCAAAGAAAAGAAATTTATGTTAATCGCTATAAAATGACCCGTGCTTTAATTAGTAAAGATATTTTTCTGGATGGAGTTGTATTTTAAAAATACAAAGGGTGAATTCATTGTCAAACCACATACATAATTCAGAAGGCATATGAGAAATTTTAACTTACGATGGTAGAAGTACAACAAATATTCATCCATCCATAATTGATTAATTCTCAAGTTCGGTGGTCAAAAGAGACTGTTTATTTGGAAGAATCGAAACACGTCGAAGTGGTACCAACCGTACTTAATAATAGAAGGATTTGGCACAAGGTAGTTCCACTTAGTCAATTAGCTGAATTGTTCGATGTTATTAAAGTTAGACAGATAGATGAAGAGAAATAAAGGAAAAGAATGCTTAAAATCAAGAGGTTAAAAGAAAATACATAAAAGTGTTTGAAAGAAAGTTTAGGTACTGGAAATGCAAGGTTAAGTAGAACATTAGAAGATTTAGGAAGGCTTTTGACTAAAATCAGTACTGAAACCTACAATCTCATACTACAACAACTTGAAGGCTATTTAATTTCTACCTTGAATATTGTTGGAGATGAGCTAAATGGATGCATCATTTTTGAAGATCTAGAAAAAAGTTTAGGATTGTAAGTATTATAACAAGTCATCTTAGTTACGAAACATCCATAGAACACTCTAATTATATTCTATGATCCACAATAAAATTAAAAATTGTCATGACTTATTAGTACTACTTGTATTAGTTTTCAAATTGCAAACTTCAATACTTAAGCAAGTACAGCATAGCCATACTATTAACAAGAAAATCTGTATGAACATCAACAATATACAATCATATATTCAAATGACATTGATATTGTTTAGTTTAATTTAAAAGTACAATCTAAGCTAGCGCCCATTCACTAGTACAAAAATTACTTTCTGCATTGCACTTTACACGTCAATTTAATAAAGAACCGACGCATATACCCATTAAAAGCGTCGGACTTTACCTTAACCGACGCATATTGTCGCTTGTACATAACTTATTCCGTCGGTTATTTATTTCGCCGACGCTTATACTCCATTTCTTGCGTCGGTCATCTAAATGCCGACGCCTAAAAGCACTTTTATGCGTCGGGCTGAAACAGCCGACGCTAAAGGTATTTTTTGCGTCGGGCTCCCTAGAACCGACGCTTAAAGTTGAACAATCAAATCTCACATTTAATAAATCATTTGTTCAATTAATTATTTGAAAAACAAAATTCTAAAACATTTAAAACTTATGATTATATAAAAATATAAATTAGTTAAAATAATTATAAATTCAATACTCACAAATAAAAAATGAAATTATTAAATACTTACATTAGCTACCCATCAGTTAGCCAATATAATCAAACACATTTTATTTTATTATACATTAGCTACTCACATTTTATTATACCATGCTCCACCCTCCACCATCGACCTCTACTCTCTCTAAATCACTCCCTCACAATCACCTCACAATTGACAACCAAATTAGGCTAGATTGTTAAAGTTTTATTATAATTGTTAAAGTTTTATTTGTTATTGGGTTGAATTGGTGGCTTGATTGAATTTGGCAGACTCGATTTGACAACCAAATTAGGGCAAAGAGGGATACGAGGGGGAGGGGTTTTTCCGACGCAAAGAGGGCTCTTTTCTTGGTATTATATCTATCTCTTATATATATATATATATATATATATATATACGTGTGTGTTATTTGTTATACATGTATCTATCTCTTCGATTGATTTGCTTTTAATGTTGCCTAATATAATGTTAAATAAGATCTGCATATAATGTTGCTTTTAATTCCAGATCTTATTTATAAATCACAAGCATGTTTTTTCCCTAATATAGATGCCTCCATATAGTTTATTTGATGTACGAGACGGTTTTATTTAATTCTAGACAGTAGACATTAATGCACTATTCCTGGGTGTAGATTGGGTGATCGAACTTTGTAAGAAACGATGTATGCAACTTAAAAGAGTACTTTTGAGTTAATTAATTGGCAATAAACAATGCTACATCAAATTATTTATTGTATTAATAGAAGTTTATTGTTATAGTTTATTGGTGATTCTATTTGTTTCTGGAGACGAAACTTCGTCTGAATCACGTAATTGTAAGGAAGTGCTCTATCATAAGAAAGATATTAGACATATTTTTAACATTTATAGTATGAGATGAAGGAAAGCTAAAACGCGCAGATAAGTTTAAATATGAGGAAGGTATATGCGGAACCTTAGAATTGATGATTTAGTCCAAAACAATGTTGCTTATGTGGTCAATTGTCTGTTGGTAATATATGCTTGTGATTTATAAATAAGATCTGGAATTAAATATGTTAGATATGAAATCGAAATTAAAGTTTATGCAGAGAGTGGGGGAGAGTATGAGTATGCAGAGAGTGGGGGAGAGTATGAGTATGCTAAAACTTGGAAAACTTGTAAAACTTGTAAGTATGAGTGTTTGGTCAAAACTTGTAAAACTTGATTTGCTTTTAATGTTGCCTGAATATTTTAGGTTTTGAGTGTTTATGCAGAGTTTTTGCTTTCAGTTCTGAATTGAATTCTTAAAAAAAATTATATCTTTGATTAAGCAGAAATCAGCAAGTCCTAGGTCTGTAAATACTTAATTTTGGTTGTTTTGGTTATAGGTAATTCTACATGCCAGTATAAAACTTAATTTGGTTGTTTTAATTATTTGTTATTCTACATATCCATACTGCTCAAGCCTCCTATGTAATGGCCTGAATTCGTGGCCAATTATTATTTCAATCCAACTCAATTTCAAGGAATTTGAAAGAAGATAATTAGAATCTACCTGCCATTTCACACGCAATGAAACACTGCATCTCATATCAGTTAACAATTGGTGATGGTTTCATTCCAAAATCTAACCCCAAGAAAGCATTGTTCTAACATTAAGACTTGATGTAGTTTTGTAGTTATATACTATGTTTGTAAGAAATTCTACGGAGTTGTATCAACAAATCCTAATCACCCATCTAAACCAAACCAAATATCCCGCTCTTAAAGAAGGGCAAGGGGCATAAGATTTACGCAGACCTTACCTCACTCAGATTTGATTTGAAAATTTGTTGGAATTACTGTCTATTAGTTTCAACTTTCATTTTTGGCTTTCGGTGCTCCCTCGCATGCGTATATGCCTCCTATTGGGTTTCAGGCATGAAAACGCAACGGAAAAACGCGTAAAAACAGAAAATAACGAAACCCTCCGCAGGATCCATGCGAACGCGATATTTAATTCATGAACAGAATTGTTTACGTTTTAAGAAGCTTTACGATTTGGTTGACAGATGGAGGTCCTTTGCTATGATCACCACGTATCCCGCCTTGCGATATACGTCTCTAATCAGTCCATACGAACGCCCGATCGTCCAACGATCACCGGAGTTGGTACTAGCCAAAAATTGCCCTCGGAATTCTCTCTCTCTCTCTCTCTAGCCTCTCTTAAATGTAGAGCTGTTAGGGTTTTTAAGAAAAAATGTATTCAATCTATTAACCCTAAAACAATACATCTTAACGTATTTATATGGAGAGAATTCTGGGCCTATACCTAATCTGATTGGGCTTCCAAAACCCAATCTGATTATTAGTAGTATTATTTATTATATTCGAATTATTATATAATTAATCAAGTCCTACTTAATTAATCCAATAATTCACTATAATAATAATTCAATTAAATTCGAAATTTAATTAATGCTCCGTTTAAAACGTTCTTAGTGTGTGACCCTTTAGGTTATTATTACGTTGACAATAATTTTAATATCTCATAATAAAATTATAAACAATGAGCGGCATCTAGTAATATATAATTGCTACCCAAGTAATAATAATAATTGGTGATCCAATTAAACCTTTAATGAATAATGTTCCATGTAATATAATCCTTTTAACCTTATATTATAGATTAAACTCGAGACATGGTTTATGTCATCCTCTTCAACATTTAATCCCGGTTTACTTGATCGATGAGTAGACTATTAAACAAATCACAATTTGAGCATGGCCATGCATTTCATAGTCTCACTCAATCAAGAGGCCAATAATATCACTCCTAAAATAGGAGGGTTAAATCCTTTATCTATCATTCATATTTCTCATATGATTCATAATATACCCAATGTCCACCTTTATCATTACCCGGTCAAAGGTAACTTTGAGTAGAATCAAAGTATATTAATTCTCATATAGAAATATAATGATTTCAAGTCTAAGGATCATTACACCATTATCACTATGAGAATTGCTTATGACACTTGATAACATTTACCATGAAGAATTCACACGGTGGGTCTATCCAGTGCCATGTTCAGCTAACATGCACTTATGTCTTTGACTTTAGTATCACCATACTTATGATCAATGAGATGTGGTCATCAGTCAACAAACATACTAGTCTTAATGCATTATTATTGTCCTCAAATAATAATAATCGACTAGGGATCTTTTAGGATTATAAACACTACTCGTATAATCTCATTTCTAAGTCACATACTTAGAGATATAGAATTCATGCTTATATTCCAAGGACATTTATTATTCTAACATTTATATCGCAGTTAATAAAGACATAATAAATAATTGAAAGAAAATCCATAGAACATATTTATTAATAATCAAAATGTCTTCCCTAAGAACATTATAGTATTGTCACTAGGGCATAAGCACTAACACCTCCTTTATGTGTAAAAAAATTGTAAGGTTAAAACTCTTTATGTGTAAAGAATTGTTGGAAAAAAACTCTACCAATACAAAATTTTGGTATTTACATCCCATAATTTTGTTATTATTCTTAAAATTGTAGCACATTTAGTATGCTTAAACAAAGAAAGACCGGAACTTTAACTTTTCTTCAGTTTTAAACCAATAAAAAAGTACTTAATACATTATACCTAAAATTTAAAATATATTATACATTTTAATAACTATACTTATAGAAATATTCTGTAGAAATATATATAACACGTATATTTTAACACTTGCCCTCTCTTATATATAATCTGTAGAAATATAATATGGATCGTCATACATGGATGTACAAAATATCACGTGTAGCACGGGAGTATATTGATGGAGTTGAGAATTTCATTAAATTTGCGGAGGAATTTCTAAAGAAGAAAAAAATGGAACTGGGAAAGGAAGAAATGATCATGTGTCCATGTCATGATTGCTATAATTTAAAAAAGTATCCTAGTGCTACGACAGTGCGTGATCATCTATTTCGTCATGGTTTCATGAATGATTATACTAAGTGGATTTGGCATGACGAAGGAATACATTCTGAAAAGACAAAGAAATCTGATCAGAATTATGAAAGTAATGAAGATAGTATACGTACCAGTAAAGAAGATGATGCAGAAAATGATAGGGTCGATGAGATGATCCAAGATGTTGAAGATCTTCTAATGCTGCAGCCTAAAATTCTTGAGAACTTGGTTGATGATTCAAAGAAACTTCTCTATCCAGGGTGCAACACTCAGTTTACTAGGTTATCTACAAACTTGAAGTTGTGTAAGCTCAAAGTAAAGAACGGGTGGAGTGACAAGAGTTTCACAGAAATGCTAAAACTTCTTGTAGACATACTTCCTCCGCATAACGAGATTCCCACTTCCACCTACGAGGCAAAGAAGATACTATGTCCCCTGGGTATGAATGTAAAGAAGATACATGCATGTCCAAATGATTGTATTTTATTTCACAATGAGCATGAACATCTACACACATGTCCAAAGTGCGGAGCCTCTAGGTACAAACGTGAAGGTAATAATTCTTCTATTGATGACAAGAAAAGGCCTCCAGTTAAGGTGTTACGGTATTTGCCCATAGTGGAACGATTCAAACGCCTCTTTGAAAATGTCAATGATGCAAAACTTATGAGGTGGCATGTGGAAGGGAGAAAATCAGATGGGATGCTCAGACACCCTGCTGACTCTCCACAGTGGAGAACCATTGACGGAAAGTTCCCAAAATTTGGTGGAGAAGTTAAAAATCTACGACTTGGACTTTGTGTGGATGGCATGAATCCATATCGCACTTTAAGCTCTCAACATAGCACTTGGCCGGTTCTTCTAACAATTTATAACTTGCCTCCTTGGTTTTGCATGAAGCGCAAGTGTATGATGTTGACGTTGTTGATCCCCGGTCCAAAAGAAGCCAGAAACAACATAGATGTTTATCTTCAGCCACTTATCGAAGATCTAAAGTTATTATGGGATCAAGGTGAGAGAATATAAGATGCATACAACCAAGCTGATTTCACTTTGCGTGCTGTTCGCACAAAATTACGCAAGCGTACGCGGTCAATAAGTAATATATGAAAGTAGAGTTCGTTCCCACAGAGACTGTTTTGGTTACTATAGTTATGCACTTATGCAACAATGTATGACTATTGTTCAATGCTAAGACAAGTATCAAAGTTGTGTTTTGATTAACTAAATTAAGTAAACAAATTATCAAGACTAAAATTAACTAAAGATTTTGTTGTTGAATTACTTATGAGAATAAAACATGGGATCCTAACTTCATTATATACTTCATCTAGAGTCTTTGTCTTTAATCAATGCATGTGACAGTTGTGATAACTAATCGGATAACACGAAATCAGTACACGTTACCTTTCAGTATACGTATACCAAACCACTCAACATCCACAAAAGAGATAGAAGTTAAGCAGACACCAATTATGCTTAGACCCTATATGTCTATAAGATTTGAAAACATAACGGTTTAACGAGCAAGTTATCCATTCAGATTACATAGGGCAAGTAAGATGGTTAAAATTACCTACGAATCATGCATGACAAACATACATAAACCTATGCTATCAAAATGTACAAGTATCTTCAGAAACAACTTATCTGTTTAAACTCTTTGATAGAACAGATTCATCTTCAAGAAATTAGATAATAAACTTTCTTCTTTTTCTTCAAGAATTTGAATCAGTCTTTCCTTTAGATTTCTGAGTTCTTCATCTTCCTCATTAATCTGATAAATAGCTGCTCTGAGATTCAATATGGAGTTTCTTCGTAGACTGTGCTCTTCTAGCATAAGATAAGCAATTTCCTTCCCATCAGGATTGAGAGTAAGATGAGTCATGCCAAAATTTACTTCTTTAACAGCAGTACCCCTTTGCATTTCCACATCCTGACCTCTTTGATTTAAGTACATGGGAATATAATTACCATTGAAATTACTGTTTCCATCCAGTCTTCTTCTTATAGTTGACAAAATCATGTCACTCCATACTTTGCACACTTTGTTCTTCCATCTTAACAGATAGTGAACATATTTCAGTTCCTTTGTAGTTTTCATCAGCAGATCGTGAATAGATAGGATCTTCACACTACCATCTTTCATGAAGTACAAAAGCTTTTCTTTCTTGTCAAAACCATCATGACAATCTATAACTATATCAACAGCTAGTAAATTGTTCAGGTTTTCAGAAGTTAAAGTACCTCCAATTTCTGTCAAGGAGTAAGGATCAACATATGACATATTCAGATATTCACCATCTCTGTGTCCAATACCTCCTCTTGAATTACTTGACAATTGCTTCAGATTTGAAAACATCTTTAACCAGAGTGCTTTTGATCTAACCATCTCAGATAAATCAACAACACTTGAAGCGCTTGTAATAATTCCACCAGACTGAAAATTGATAGGTGTATCACAACTTAATGTGCTAATATGTTTCCACTTCTTATCCTTTTCCTTTTCAAAGGCATAGCTTCTTTCCAGTAAAGATTCTTGTCTGCTTGAATTTCTCCATTGTCTTTCATTTGAAATTTTAAGCCTTTGTAGATAGAGATTGAAATCTTCATTTGTTCTTTTTGTAATATCTCTTCTTCTGGCTTCTTCTTCTTCATCTACTTCTTTGTTGTGACAATCAACAACAGTAGATAAGATTATCAAATCAACCTCTTGCAGAATTTCAGATTCATCAGGATCTTGAATGATGTCAGGATTAGAATCTTCAATTTGATTTGTATTGCTGAGAGTTGATTTACTTGACTTTCTTCTCAATTCAGGTTCTTCTTCAATAATTCCATCATCACCAAAAGTAGATCTGTCAGGAACTACTAGAGTTTGAATAGGTTCAGGAATTTCTTCAATTCTTAACCCTCTAGACCTTGTCTATCTAGGTACTGTTTGAGTTGAAGAACCTCTTCTACTTCTTCTAGCACCTCTCCTACCTTTGCCTCCTCTACCTCTAGCAGGGGCAGTATAGCTTTCCATTGTCTCTCTTTGTAATCTCAAAAATTCTTCATGTGAGAGATCTGGATATTCTTCACTTGCAGTAGAGAGTGCTTTTCTGGCAAATAATTGTTGAACTCTTTTATCAGTGTGATAAAGAGTAACAATTCTACCGTCTTTTGTAGAAAACTTCTGGAATAAATTTGATGCATCTTCAGGATTATCAATAATCACATCTTCATTACCTTCACGAATTGTAGCAAGAGTGTGTCCATGACCAGGTGTCAGGATTTGTTCTTCCGTCAGGATCTGAGACTGCATCATTGTTCTTACTGTCTTAACTCCAGAATCAGAAACATGAGTTGACTGCGTAGTTTGAATTGTAGACTTCAAAACCGCAGTATCAGAGGTTTCTCCTTGTTTCACATTGTCACCACCATCATCTCCAGTATCATCATCATTATTCCTTAATACTAGATCAGGTGTGCATTTTGTCTGAATAACCTTCTCCCCCTTTTTGACATCAGGATGTGACAATAATTGCAAAATTAAGGAAAGAGAGGTTTGAATTTCAGTTACCTTAGAATCCAGAGAATCAATTCTTTGATTGATGGAGGTTTGTTCTGAAACAACAGATTTCACTTGGGATTCTACTACCTTTAGATGTAAAGCAGTAGGCACCTTTGTAAAATTATTAAAAATATCAGTCCTCACTTTATCAGTTGAATCCTTAATAGAATCAATCTCACTTTTCAGGCTCTTGGATAACAGAGTTGTAGCCTTTAGATGATTCTTCAAGTCTTGATTCTCTATAGACTTCACTGCATTATAAGCATGTTCCAAAGCAGAAGAATAACTTACAGAGTCTGCGGATCTGTACCATGAGTTATCCCATTCATTCTGTCTAAATGCCTTAGCAGGATCAAAAGAAGGAATAGAAAAATCTTGTCTCTGATCTTTTCCAGTATAAGCATTGCCAGCCATAAATGTACTCGATGAACCAAAATTAGATCCAAGACTAATCTTGAGTGCTGTAGCAATCTGGTCCTTCTCTTGTTGATTCTCATCATCATCATCACTATCATCATCAGAATTATCAGAACCATGAGATATAGCAGGATCAGGAATTGCAATACCTTTCAGTTTATCCTGTGATTCTGAGATAGGATGATCCATTGGTCTTGAACGAAGTGGCTGTATTAAAATAGGTTCATTATCAGGAGCACCACTAGCGTCAGGATGAACATCGTCAGGATTTGAAATGCTTGCATCAGTGTTTTCTACCAATGGTTCTTGTGTAGCTTGAGGTTCAGAAGCTGCTTCAACACTTTGAGCTAAAGGTTCTTGTGTGCTTCCCTCATTGACAATGTTCTCGACCAATCTTTCAATAGAAGCTGTAGCTTTGCCTGCATCTTCATTTTGAGAAGATGGTTCTTGTGTAGCTGGAATGTTGATGTCTTCATTCTCCCTTTGAGAAAATGGTTCTTGTGTGACCATTCCACTAGCTAAGCCTTCACCCAAACTTTGATTGAGTGGTTCTTGTGTGGCAGGATCAACAGTAGCTGCTGAATCATTCTGAAATTCAGGTTCTTGTGGGCTTGATCCTTTCAGCTTCTTTTGTCTCTGATAGACTAACTCTTCTGCATTCCTCTTTTTCTTTGACTGAGATGTAAGTCCAACCAAGGAAGCAGTTTTAGAAACCTTCTCCCAAGAAATTTCTCTAAACTGAGATGGAGAGGCCGGAGAGTCTGATATAGAGACCACTTTTGTTGTTGCATCAGGAATACTAACATCAGGATTTGCTAGAGCATCAGGAGTAGATGACTCATCAGGAATTGATGTCTGAATATCAGTATCCTTCATTTGCACTGTCAAAGGAATATGATACCTGCTTTTTGATAATTTCCTTGTCTTTTGTGGTTTTGATGATGGTACCACAGCTTTAGTAGCAGTATCAGCAACTTCCTTGTTCATATTCATCACAGAGGATATAGGTAAGTCATCCTCTGAATCACTTTCATCAATCAACCTTAACTTCCTTTTCACAGGAACATTTTTAACAACCTTATCAGCTTTCTTGACCAGGACCCCTTGTACACCCCCTTGTTTCTTCATTTTAGTGAGTGGTGTAGAGGAAAAATCCTTTGAACCTGATTGCCATCCAGACACATCAGTTCTAGCTGATTTCTTTGATTTTACAACTAAAGTCTTTTGTGAGACAGTAGAGGTGGTTGTTAACTGTTTAGACTGTTTAGGTTGTATGCTTGTGTCAGGAACAAGGTGGGTTGGGCCTTGCCCCATAGCATTAGAAAGAAGTCCATAACAAGTAGGCATTTTCTGATGTAAGAAAAACCTAACCTCATCAGGAATAAAACCATTTCCTATGAAACCATTTGCCTTATCACTGTTGACTAAGGACTTAATATTATTCTCAGTAATTCTACAGATTGGTAGAACTACATCATTCTCAAAAACAACATTAGGACATAAGTGATTAAATATCAACTGTAAAAATCTAAGAAAACAGACAGAACCCAACTTATCTGATTTCCTATCACTTAAAGCTTTTAAGATAAAAGACCCATAATCAAACACTGTAGAATGGATAAGA
The DNA here is from genome assembly GCA_030848705.1 of Heracleum sosnowskyi. Classification (NCBI taxonomy): domain Eukaryota; kingdom Viridiplantae; phylum Streptophyta; class Magnoliopsida; order Apiales; family Apiaceae; genus Heracleum; species Heracleum sosnowskyi. The sequence continues at coordinate 22,776,890 of CM061237.1, forward strand.
GAGTACCCAATTTTGAGAGATCCTGATGGAAGAGCATCAAAATTTGATGTCTTGTTCAGGAAACAGCGGCTGATCGTATCAAAGAAGAAATTACATTCCTTCTTAAGCTTTGTCCTGAAGAGATTGCCATATCTCTTTACTTCACCATTGTAGCCCAGTTTTGTGACAAACTCAAATAGAGTAGAGTCTGAAATCACACTAGAAACATTATCACCCAGAATAGGCAAATGCAACGCCTCTTCAATAACAGCAGGGGTGACATGATGAGTTACTCCATTGGATTCAAACTGCATCAGAATAGTTCCTGTAGAACTTTGACCAAAAACAACTGTGTTCCAAACCTGCATTACAGACTTAAAAGAAACACTTGCAGGCTCTGTTAAAGCATACTTCAATGGGCTTGAAGTAAGAAAATCTTGAATTATATGGAACTCAGTAGGCAATTCCTGATGGTCTAGTATGGCTACAAAGTTATTAGTGGCAAAAGTAATATTACGAATCACTGTTGGTTTGTTCATGAATGATGAAGACGCCATTGTAATGCTTTTGAAAACTTGAGAATTAAGATATGAAGCAATTAGGGTATGAAAGCACAGAGAGAGAGATAGAAAACGAAAAACTGATGATGAGAGAGTAATTAAAGATGTAGAACAATGAAAAGTATTTTGTTAAAACAAAATATTACTCTCAATAACAGGTGGCAAAATATGATTTGTGCACAAATAATTAGTGGACAGATTACGTGTGTCATTAAATAAAACTGCACCGCTTTTTATGTGAATGTATAGATATATCTATAATAGTGCAACACACGAGCGCATACAGTTGTCCTACTAAAACTCAACCGTCCATTAGCAGATACAGACGAAAAATTAGGCACAAATTTAGCAATGAAAATACTGACCTGTACATCAGGATTGACCAGTTGACTTCCTGTCAGGATTGAGTCCTATCAGGATTTGATCAAAGATACATACCTTTCTGAATAACTATCAGGATTTGACAGTTATCAGGATTTCTTCTCTGTAACCTTCCTCAGAAATTCTCAAAGTTCATCATTCCAAGTTCATTCACCAATTTATTAAAAGTAGCTTCAGGCAGTGGCTTGGTGAATATATCAGCTAGTTGTTGATCAGTGGGAACAAAATGAAGTTCAATTGTTCCTTCCAGAACCTGTTCTCTTATAAAGTGATATCTGATACTGATGTGTTTAGTAAGAGAATGTTGAACTGGATTTCCTGTCATTGCAATAGCACTCTGGTTATCACAATAAATAGGGATTTTTGAGTATGACAGGCCATAATCTAACAACTGATTTCTCATCCACATTATCTGAGCACAACAGCTTCCTGCAGCAATGTACTCAGCTTCTGCAGTTGAAGTGGAAATAGATTTTTGCTTTTTACTGAACCATGAAACTAGTCTTCCACCCAAAAACTGACAACTTCCTGAAGTACTTTTCCTGTCTATTTTGCATCCTGCAAAATCAGCATCTGAATAACCACACAATCCAAAATCTGATTCCCTTGCATACCAAAGGCCAAGTATAGGACTGCCTTTGAGATATCTGAAAATTCTTTTGACTGCAATCAGATGAGGTTCTCTTGGTTTTGCTTGGAATCTTGCACACAGACAGGTTGCAAACATGATATCTGGTCTACTTGCAGTGAGATACAATAAAGAGCCAATCATACCTCTGTAGTGAGTTACATCTACCTCAGCACCTTGATCAGGATCAAGTTTGGTAGCTGTAGCTATGGGAGTTGAAGCAGGAGTACTGTCTTGCATGTTAAACCTAGTCAATAAATTCCTTGTGTATTTAGACTGATTGATAAAAATCCCCTCATCAGTCTGTTTAACTTGAAGATCAAGAAAGTAACTCATTTCTCCCATCATGCTCATTTGATATCTTGACTGTATAAGCTTAGAAAACTTTTCACATAGCTTATTGTTTGTTGACCCAAAAATGATATCATCAACATAAATCTGAACTAACAGCAAATCCTTACCATGATTCAAATAAAATAAGGTTTTGTCAATTGCACCTCTTTTGAATCCACTTTCCAGTAAGAATTGAGCTAAGGTTTCATACCATGCTCTTGGAGCTTGCTTTAGTCCATAAAGTGCCTTATCCAGTCTGTAGACATGATCTGGATATTTAGGATCAATGAAACCAGGAGGTTGTTCAACATAAACTTCTTCCTCCAGTTCACCATTTAAGAAAGCACTTTTAACATCCATCTGGAAAACCTTGAATTTCTTATGTGCTGCATAAGCAAGAAATATCCTGATGGCTTCTAGTCTTGTAACAGGAGCAAAAGTTTCATCATAATCAATTCCCTCTTGTTGAGAATACCCCTTTGCAACTAGTCTTGCTTTGTTTCTAATAATGACTCCATCAGAATCAGTCTTGTTCTTGAAAATCCACTTTGTACCAACTATTGATCTATTCTTTGGTCTTGGTACCAGTTTCCAGACTTCATTCCTTTCAAATTCATTCAGTTCTTCTTGCATTGCAGTAACCCAATCAGCATCTTTAAGTGCATCTTCAACTTTCCTAGGCTCCTCTTGGACAGAAAGTTATTGTATAAACATTCATTCTGAGTTGCACTTCTTGTTTGAACACCTGCATCAGGATCTCCAATTATCAAATCAGGAGTATGATCTTTAGTCCATTTCCTTGCTGGTGTCAAATTGTTTCTTGAAGTAGATGCTCCCCCTGGATTGGTGTTATCTTGATTGAAAGAATTTGCTTGAGATGAAGCTCTTCCTGAATTATTGCTATGTCCTCCTGATGTGTTGTCAGGATCATCACTTGAATCAGTATCTGAAGAATTCTGTCCTGATGATTGACTTAACTCCGAACTTGTAGTCGAATGCTGTTGCTCCCCCCCCCCCCAACATCAGCACTACTAGTTATATTACTATTGTTTGCATCATCAGTATTACTTCCATCAGTATCTGGTGTCTCATCAGGATTTGGTGACCCATCAGTACTGGATGAATGGACATCTTCTGATTCACTTTCTTCAGGTTCCTTGGAAGCTTCATTTTCAAATAGTAATCTATCATGTGAGTCTTCAATGATTCCAGTTATCTTCTTGTCATCAAAAGATACATGTATTGACTCCATGACAGTTCTTGTCCTCAAATTAAAAACTCTGAAAGCTCTTGATGCAGGATAGCCTATGAATATTCCTTCATCAGCCTTCGTTTCAAATTTTCCTAGTTGTTCAGGATGAGTTCTGAGAACAAAACATTTACAGCCAAACACATGCAAATGCTTCAAACTTGGCTTCTTCTCCTTAAGGGATTGATAAGGAGTAACACCATGTCTGTTTATCAATGTGAGATTTTGTGTATAGCATGCTGTGTTGACTGCTTCTGCCCAGAAATATGTAGGTAATTTAGCTTCTTCCAACATAGTTCTGCCAGCTTCAATAAGAGTTCTATTCTTCCTTTCTACTACTCCATTTTGCTGAGGTGTGCCAGGAGCAAAGAATTGTTGAATGATTCCTTTGTATTTGCAGAACTCTTCCATCTTTGAATTCTTAAATTCAGTACCATTATCACTTCTCAGAATCTTGACTTTGTACTTTGTGGTTGTCTCAATCATTCTCACATGATCCAACAGAACTTCAGGAGTTTCATCTTTTCTGTGCTGAAAATACACCCAGGTGAATCTAGAATATTCATCAACAATTACAAGAGTGTACCTTTTCTTACTGATGGACATGATGTTGACTGGACCAAACAGATCAAGATGTAGCATGTGATATGGTTCTTCAATAGAGGATTCTGATTTACTCTGGAATGATGTCCTTCTTTGTTTTCCTTTTTGACATGCATCACAGAGTCCATCAGGTGTGTATAATACATTAGGTAATCCTCTTACTAATTCTTTCTTAACCAACTCATTGATGTTGCTGAAGTTGAGATGAGAAAGCTTCTTGTGCCAATTCCAACTTTCATCTACTGAAGCTTTACTGATGAGACATGTAGGGGAGCCATCAGTATTTGAGAGAATGTTGGCTTCATATATGTTACCATGCCTGTAGCCAGTTAGTGCTATCTTTCCTGTTGCTTTACTGACTACTTCACAATGAGTGGAATAGAAATTGACATGATAACCTCTGTCAGTGATTTGACTAATACTCAACAAGTTGTGTTTTAGTCCTTTCACTAGAGCTACTTTTTCAATGATGACATTTCCAATGATTATATTGCCATATCCCAAGGTTTGTCCAATGTTGCCATCTCCATAAGACACAGTTGGGCCAGCTTTTTCCTCATATTCTGATAACAGGGCTTTGTTTCCAGTCATGTGCACAGAACATCCACTATCCATGACTAACACTGTTATTCCCAAATGACCTAACAGAATTGTAGAAGGGGGGGGGTTGAATACAATTCTTGATATTTTCTTGAAACTAAAACACTTTATAAAATAAAACTGAACTGAATAAATAAAAACACAAGATATAAATAATTCAGTTGGATTGTTTGATGATCCAACTGAAGTGTTTTTATTGCGGAAATAATCTGTGATACAAAAGTACACAGCTGCTCAGTTACAAGGTTGTAGAGAAGAATTGCTCTCAAAAATAGCTAATACAATCTATTTGTGTTTCTTCTCTTCTTTTTTAAAGTAACTGCTACACTTGGTTATATAATCCCAAGTTTACAATTCTACGTTTGGTTAAACTAAAGAATAATAGTAGTAACCATCAGTAGCTTGCTCTTCATTCCTTTTGTCCAATGGTCCTTGGAGATCTTAGCTTTTGTCTTCATGCTCATTATAATCATTCCCAAGAGCCTTATTGGAAATTGGAATGTTTCCTTATTTCCAGTAACCACTTTGATGGCTTCCAATGCAAAGTACACTTCCATATCTCCTTTTAGATCTGTTCAGTAAACTGTCACTATCACTTTGTCAACTGTTCAAAAAGCAACATTGATTCGTTGATAGCAAGGAGATGTGTTTCGTTGATAGCTTCATTCTTCATTCCGTTGATGGTGTTTCCCTCGTTTCGTTGATGGGTAAACTCCATACCGTTGACAGAGTAATCTTCATACCGTTGACATGTCTTCACTTAGGCAGAATTACAAGGCATAACATATTTACAATTAACCAACCTATTTTGCCTATCTAGTACATAGTCAACATGACTTAGAAAACCTATCTAAAACATATAATAGAATGCCTATCATACTGAGAAGTATTGTACAATGCAATTGCTACAACACTCATTTCGTTGATGAGCTTCCTGTCAACGAAACACTGCTAAGCATGCTATTTCATTGACAGCTACAAAATTGACTTTACACAAATTCTACTAAGTGTTTTATGCTTATCATCAAGAACAACATATTCCTAACAATCTCCCCCAATTTATGACTGATAGAATAACAGCCATAAATCAAGAGACTTGATGATAACAAAAACACTCAGATACATCATAAATTACAAAAGTAGAAAATGTATTAAGCTTCAAAACTTTATAGACAAAATACAAGACTTACAAGACTAATGCCCACAAGTGCTCCTTTAGTCTGAGCAAATGTTTCATCTGTGACTTCTTTGTGGCATAGTCTTCTTCCCTCTCTTGGAGTTGTTTTCCTCAATCTGGACCTGTAGTCTTCTGTAGAAGATTTTCTCCTCTTCATCTTGATCACCAAGCTTGGATTGCATCAGCTTTAGAGTTTGATTAGATGCCTTCTCCAGCTGGTCTTCCATTCTGAAGAATCTTCTGCAATTGTCCTTGTCCTTAAACTCCATCATCCAATAAGGTTGAAGATGGATTTTCTTTCCTGTTGAGGGAACTCTAAGTATCCTGGGAAGAGCCTCAGGCTTGTTCCAGCTAGCCTTTATCTGACAGATTTTGGAGACCACCTCAGACTTGGCTGTTTTGGTGAAACCAAAGTCCTTTTTCAAGCATCTAAACACTGAGAGTAGTGTTTGATAGTCTTCTCCTAAAATTCTGTAGAGAGGCCACACTTGTTCTCTACCTCCCTTGAATATGAACACTAGTCTTTCAGGCAACTTTTGAGAAGCTGCAATTCCCCTTACTTCCACCAGGTTGTCTAAGTCAAGATGTAGACTGGATTCTTCCCTGATGTCAGCAATGTACATGCAGTCCTCTGGGTTTGAAGGGGGTTTTTGAGATTGTGGCTTTCTCACAAGAACAGGCTTTGCTTTGACAGGCCTCTTCTTTGTCTTCATTGGTTGGTCCTTTTCTAACAGGAACTTTGGAAAGTATGCCTCATCAAAATCAATTGGTTCCTCTTTTGGCATGATTGGTTGATCATGAAAATTGACAGGATGTGCAGGATCACAGGCCAACTTTCCCTCAAAAACTGGATTAGCAATTGTTGGAGGTGCAATAGGTATTGAAGAGTCTGATGCAGTACTCTGAGAATCAGCACTCTCAAAGTCTATGTTTCTCCTAGCTCTCTCTTTGGGTTGCCTTGTGCTCTTCTTTGAACTCCTTTCCTCTCTAGTGCTTTCCTCTTGCTTCCTTTCTTCTTCATCTAGAGCTTGAGCTACTGCAAGAGCTTGCATAGCTGCTCTTTCTGATTCCTCAGCCTTGGCTTCAGCAAAGTTTGGATGACCAGCCCAAACACAGATTTGTTGTCCATTCCTGTAGACAATTGCCCTTTGCTTCCTTATCTCATAATCATTACTTTCCTTGCTTTTTGTGATGAGTAGACCAAGAAGCTTGTGCTCATCTGGATAAGGTGCAGGATAGAAAGTCCTTGCTATGTTTTTGCCCTTTGGTTTAGCAGGGGACTTGGGAGATAGGCTTCTTTGAATTGTAGCTTGTTCCACATCCCTAATGCATGAAGTTTGTCCTTTTTCCTTCCTTGGTCCTTGAGTGACTCCATGTAGAAGGGGCTCTTGGTGATAGAAAGAATTTGTCTGTGGCTCCCATTCCGTTGATGCTAGTGCCATGGCATTCGTTGATGGCTGTTCCGTTGATGGATTTGAGTCCTTATCTTCAGTAATCTTCTTGAACTTTGCTTCTATGTTGGACCAATGTTCTTTGATTTGTTCTGCAAGTCTCATCCTCATAGAAGCTTCTTGTATAAGGTCAATACCATCCTTTTGCTGCTTGCCAAGCTCCCCCATTGCTAATGGCTCCTTTGGTAGGGAAATGGCTGGGACCATAACCTTGGTAATTTGAATGTCTAGCTCCTTAGATTTCTCCCCCTTTTTGTTATCATCAAAAGAGATGACTGGGAGTCCTTGAGCTGCCACTAGCTGGGCCAATAGTTGAGTTTGTTTCTCCTGTTCCTTTTGCATCTGTGATAGAGTGGCTTCCACCTTGTCCACTCTAGAAGAGAGAGTCTTCAAGGAGGACTCCACTTCAGGTTCTTTAGAGAAAAACCTGTTCATCCTGGACACAGTGAGAGGAGGAAGCTTTTCATCTAGCCTCCTATCATTAGCAGCCCTAAGGTTGCTGATTGAATCCTTGATCTCTGTAGCCTCAATCCTTGTCTGCAACATTTGTAGCCTTTGAATTTCCAGAGAATCCATTATGGCTTTGTAGAATTTCTTGTCCCTTGCTTCTGCAGACTCATGAGCTAGATATGCTTCTTTGTACTGCCTTGTGATAGCAGCATCCAAATTGCTTCTACCATGCATATCTTGAGAAAGCCAGTTTGGTGTAGGAGGCACCACAGAAGTCCCAGTCTGTGAAGTGGTGGCCACCTGTAGATTATCACCATAGCTGTCCTCATCATCAGAAAAATCAAAGTCTCCACTTGCTTCAGCTCCTGGAGGTAGATTGGTCAAGGCATCCTTTGCTCTTTGCATTGATGCAGTTGTGTGAATTAGTTGTAGTGACCTCTCTGCCTCCACATTGCCCTGTTGAGCCAAAATTTGATAGGCTGACACAGGATGAGTAAAGGTCTCAGGATCCAGGGAAATACTATCCAGAGTTTGCTGATAAACCTCTTGGAAAGTAAGTTCCCTTTCTCCCTCACTGACCTCCATTAACTCATTAGCAATGGCTGCTTCCATCCTTATTTCTCCTGTAGTCCCTTCTCTCTCTCCACTCTGTTCTTGCATCATGGGCTCCCCATGGCTCACACCTCTCACACCCTCACCTTCACCTTCTAAGGTGGAACTCTCAATCTCTCCTTTTGCCTGGCTGGAAGAAATAGCCAGCCTCTCACTCACATTCTCTCCTTTTGCCTGGCTGCAAGCCAGCCTCTCAGTTTCACTCCCTCTCAGTCCTAGAAGTGTCTCAACTACCACTAGATCATCTGCACTAGTTGTGGGAACAACTTGATTTTCAATTAAAGGTGCAGAGTGAACTATCAACGGAATGGTAGTTTAAACTGTCAACGGTATGGATACCGTTGATGGAGAAACACTTGTCAACGAAATAGACTGTTTCATTGATGAAGTCAAGAAAGCACTTTGAGAATGAGAAATTACAGTAGAGTCTGTGGTGATTGATTTTAAAGATTGGTCCACAGATCCCCTTGCAACTTCAGGAAAAATTGGTTGATGGCCCAACAAATCACTTAACAAGTGATGGCCACCAGCTTCAGAGTGGGGCTTCTCCAAGATTAGAGTTGGAGAATCAGGAATAGATGTATGGATCATGTCCACATCTAAAGATTGAGTTGGTGAATTTGATGGAGATAATTCAAGATTGATGTTTAGAGAATGGGACTGTAACCCCAGAGTAATGATAGGGGTTACATCAAACTGAATTTGAGAAACTGGAAGTGTTGCTTCCAGTGTGTGTGCACCCTGTGTACCCTTGGACTTTTGCTTCACTCTCCTTTGGTATTGGGAAAATGTAGACTTTGGGCTTGAAGTGTCCCTTACCCTTTTGGACTGTGCTCTAGGAGGAGAGCTTGTTTCAATAATCACATCCTTTTGGGAGGATGCAATTAGACTTGTGTTTAAATCCATGTTACTCATTGTGCCTTGTTGGGAAGACACAATGGGGCTTGGCTGGTACACACTAACCTGTCCTTCCTTATCCTTGGGGTTTCTTTGATGTTCACCCCTTCCCTCACCTCTCACAACTCCAGACTCACTCCCCTTAGGTTGTGTGGTAGTTTTTACAACAGGTGCCTTTTGAGAAGCACCTGAGGTTGGCTTGGAGGATTTCTTTGATTTTGGTTTTGTTGCTAGGGCAGGAGCCTGTTGGGTCACAGCTACAGACTCCATAGCAACATTGGAAGGTAAAACAGTAGAGGTGTTAGCTACACTAACAGGGATAGTAGTAGTTACCTCAATGATTGGCAGATACACCACTGGAACATCACCATTGTGGTTCAGCCTCAGTATGTCTGTCAATACTCTCTTTTCTTGCACAAAGCACTCGAACCTGGCATTAGGGTTAGAGATAACTAATGGTGCTGGACTAACATGGTTAGCCAACATCATCAGAAACCTAGCATAATAGATATTTTTCTTCCTATTTGCTTTGTCACCCAACTTAGCACCAATTTCATACATAAGTTGGGTGCTAAAGTTGTGATATCTATCATTTAGAAGCATGGTTAGGAGAATTAACATAGAGTTAGTTAATGCATCAAAATTACTAATCTTTCCAGAAAAGACCTTAATGAATGCATCAGCTAAATAACTGTATTCCATAACCAAACCTCTCCTAATTATTCTACCCAGATTATCAGTAGGCAAAGAGTAGTTTATAGAATTTAACATGGTAGTTATTTCAGTGTTAGTAGGCAAAGCATCACAGTTATTATCAGGAATATGTAAACATGCTTGCAAAACATCAGAATTAACTATGTACTCATTACCTTGAAGAGTGAATTTTAGTGTGCAGTGTGTTCCAGTATACTCACATGAGGTCCAAATTTCCTCGATTATCTCATTGTAGAGTGGTGTAGAGTGAAACATTGCATAGCTCAACTTGCAATTCTTCATGAAATCCATCATTTTGAAGAACAGTCTGTTCGGGTTTTCCTTGACAACAAAAGGGATGGAGTTGTTCTTCTCATAGATGAACCCTCCAGCAGACATAAGCTTGACTATAGGTGCCATTGTTGATTAAAGGAAAGCTTCGAACTGAATTGCTTGTTAGAGAGAAAAAGAGAGAAAAAGCCTTTGGAATTTTTGAGAACAGGTAAAAAGAAATAATGAAAATAAAATTTCTTAAATACTCCCCCAAAAATTCTCAGAAAATGAATCCAATAATAAATGTTAATTACTGGATTGGCTTAAAAATATAACCGTTACTCTTAAAGTATTACCATGATTTATACTTACAGGGGTGTATGCATAGATCGTGGTAAAAGACGTGTCAAATTTCAACGGTTCAGATAAAAAGCGCTAAATCAACGAATCAGGATTGGGCGGTTAAAGTCCCGTCTTATTTCGTTGATAAAGCTGCGTTTCGTTGATATAAAAGAGCTATCAACGAAACACCCAGAAAACTGCTAAGACTGTCAACGAAATGGTGCATTCCGTTGGCATAGTAATTTTGACTTAGACAAAATTTTACCTTTTCCTGAGAAAATTCATTCACAGAAAAACATAGCAAATTTCTGGCTGCATTTTAACTTGCAAATATCTCAAAGATAATTAAGAGAAATTTAGCATACCTAGCTCACTTACTAATCTTGAGAATGTTGATTCATCAAGTGGCTTGGTAAAGATGTCTGCAAGTTGTTGTTCACTTGGAACAAAATGTAACTCCACAGTACCATTCATAACATGTTCTCTAATGAAATGGTACTTAATGTCAATGTGCTTGGTCCTTGAATGCTGCACTGGATTCTCAGTAATGGCAATGGCACTAGTGTTGTCACAGAAAATAGGAATTTTCTCAACTCTTAATCCATAATCAAGTAGTTGGTTTTTCATCCATAAAATCTGTGCACAACAACTTCCAGCTGCTATATACTCAGCCTCAGCTGTGGAGGTAGAAACTGAGTTTTGTTTCTTGCTGAACCATGACACAAGCTTGTTTCCTAGGAATTGACAGGTTCCAGTTGTACTTTTCCTGTCAATTTTACATCCTGCAAAGTCTGCATCTGAATAACCAATTAGTTCAAAACCAGATTCTCTAGGATACCAAATGCCAAGGTTTGGTGTTCCTTTGAGATATCTGAAAATTCTTTTAATATCAACTAAATGGGATTCTCTAGGATCAGCCTGAAATCTAGCACATAGACATGTAGCAAACATAATATCAGGTCTACTAGCTGTTAAATATAAAAGTGAGCCTACCATGCCTCTGTAACTTGAAATGTCCACAGATTTTTCCTTAGTATTCAATTCAAGTTTGGTGGCAGTAGGCATGGGAGTTTTGGCAGGAGAGCATTCCATTAGGTTAAACTTCTTTAATAAATCATGAATGTATTTTGTTTGACTAATGAAAATGCCTTCATTAACTTGCTTTACTTGAAGACCAAGAAAGTAAGTTAATTCTCCCATCATGCTCATTTCATACTTACTTTGCATAAGCTTGGCAAACTTTTGACAAAGTTTCACATCTGTAGACCCAAAGATTATATCATCTACATAAATTTGAACAAGTAAAGTAGAGCCATTTACAACCCTGTGAAAAAGAGTTTTATCTACAGTACCTCTAGTGAAATGATTCTCAAGGAGGAACTGTGAGAGAGTGTCATACCAGGCTCTAGGTGCTTGTTTCAAACCATAGAGTGCTTTGAGAAGGAAGTACACATAGTCTGGAAAATCATCATCTTCAAAACCAGGAGGTTGACTTACATACACCTCCTCTTCCAATTCCCCATTCAGAAAAGCACTCTTCACATCCATTTGATAGACCTTGAAATTGGCATGGGCTGCATAGGCTAGGAAAATCCTTATTGCTTCTAGTCTTGCAACAGGAGCAAAGGTTTCATCAAAATCAATTCCTTCTTCCTGTGAATAGCCTTTTGCAACCAATCTAGCTTTGTTCCTTGTGACTATGCCATTTTCATCCATCTTGTTTCTGAACACCCACTTTGTGCCTATAACACTCCTGTCATTAGGCCTGGGCACCAGCTTCCAAACATTGTTTCTCTCAAATTGGTTTAGCTCTTCTTGCATGGCTAAAACCCAATCTGGATCTAGAAGTGCATCCTCAACTTTCTTTTGCTCATCTTGAGACAGAAAGCTACTATATAGACATTCTTCTTGAGTTGCTCTTCTAGTTTGGACTTTTGAAGAAACATCACCTATAATAAGTTCAAAGGGATGATCTTTAGTCCATTTCCTTGAGGGAGGTAGATTTGCTCTTGAAGACGTAGCTTCATGATCATGATTGCCTTGATTGGATATTTGTCCTTGAGAAACTCCCCCTGAGTTTGTTGTCCCTAAGTGATCACTTCTAGAAGTATTCCTATGACTATCAACGGTATGACCGTTTTGGCTGTCAACGAAACGCTCATTCTGACTGTCAACGAATCCACCATCATGACTATCAACGAAATGACCATTTGGTCTGCTAGCTGCTATCCCTTTTAACCTTAATGCAGCAATTTCATCTTCACTGCTGCTTTCATCTGTGCTAGATACAACAACTTTAGGCTGTTTCTCAGTAGCCTTATCATGATTCACTTGTTCTCCTTCCTCATTCTCAAAAGAGAGACTTTCATGGAAACCTTCATCACAGAGACCTTGTATTTTGAGATCATCAAAAACAACATGTACAGATTCCATAACAATGTTGATTCTGAGATTAAAGACTCTGTAAGCTTTCCCTGCTGCATATCCCACAAATATTGCTTCATCTGCCTTTGCTTCAAATTTCCCCAAATGCTCAGCTTGATTTCTCAGAACAAAGCACTTGCATCCAAAGACATGAAGAAAATCTAATAGTGGCTTCTTTCTTTTGAGTAACTGATAAGGGGTCATTCCTTTGGCCTGATTAATCAAAGAAATATTTTGAGTAAAGCAAGCTGTGTTAACTGCCTCAGCCCAAAAATATGTAGGTAACTTTGATTCATCTAGCATTGTCCTTGCAGCTTCAATAAGTGTTCTGTTTTTCCTTTCAACTACACCATTTTGCTGTGGTGTTCTTGCTGCTGAAAACTCATGCAAAATACCATTTTCTTCACAGAACACCTTCATGCTTGAATTCTTGAATTCTGTCCCATTGTCACTCCTAATCCTTCTTACTTTGAAATCAGGATGATTGCTTACCATCTTGATGTGATTGATAATGATTTCACTTGCCTCATCTTTAGAGTGCAAAAAGAAAGTCCATGTGAATCTAGAAAAATCATCAACAATCACAAGACAGTATTTCTTCTTTGAGATGGACATAACATTTACAGGGCCAAATAGGTCCATATGAAGCAATTCAAGCTGCTGGACAATTGATGACTCTGTCTTACTTTTGAATGATGCCTTCTTCTGTTTTCCCTTTTGACAGGCATCACACAAACCATCCTTGGAGAACTCCACCTGTGGAATTCCTCTAGCAAGATCTTTCCTCACCAAATCATTCATAACTTTGAAATTCAGATGGGATAACTTTTTGTGCCATAACCAACTTTCATCCTTGCTTGTCTTGCTGAAAAGACAAGTGATGGTGTCTGAACTTGTGCTACTAAAGTCAGCAATGTACACATTCCCTCTTCTGAATCCAGTCATTACCACATTGTTGTTTCCTCCTTTAGAAACAACACAGGCTTCTCTAGAAAAAGTAACTAAAAATCCTTTGTCACAAAGTTGGCTGATACTAAGCAAGTTGTGCTTAAGACCATCCACCAATGCAACCTCATCTATGATGACATTCTCTTTTGAAATCAAGCCATATCCCTTTGTGTAGCCTTTGCTGTCATCTCCAAAAGCAATACAAGGGCCAGCTCTTTCCTGAAACTCTGTGAGCAGGGTAGAATCACCAGTCATGTGTCTTGAACAACCACTATCCAAGTACCAAAGATTCCTTTTGTCTCCCTGCACACAATAAAACCAAATCAAGTTGATTTTGGTACCCAAGTTTCCTTGGGTCCTGTCTTGTTAGCCTTTGCATTCCCTTTTGTACCATTTTTCACTTTGGGCTCAGATTGATTCAAATCAATCTTTACCCTTGGTGTTGATTTCTGAGGGTTGCTCATATTTTCATTCATAGCATGCATAGTTGGAGGAACAATCATGTTATTCATGTTCCATGGCATTTGTGGCATGTTAAACATATTCATGTAAGGATTAGACACAAATGGCATACTAGCATATGGATTCTGAAATTGTGCATATGGAGCAAACATGTTAGACATAACAGGCATTGTAGGCATGGAACTGTTCATTGCAGGCTTGGGCATTCTCACATTAGGAGTTTTCTTAACAGATTTGCAGTTAGTAGACAAATGACTAACACTTCCACAATTAACACATGTCTTTCTAGGAGCATATTTATCAGGTGTGTAATTGTTGTGTTTGTTAATTCCTACTTTGCCATTCCTGTTATTCTTTTTATTTCCCTTAGCCTCATTATGAACTTTCTCTACCTTGTCTTTCAATTGCTTGTTAGACAAGTGACCTACATTAGCTCTCTCAACAGGCTTCTCAATTTTCTTTGATTTACTAGACTCACCTTGAACAAAGTTCTTGGTGACAGGACCATACTTGTCATTAAGTCTAGTGAGTTTATTTTTTTCTTTGTCTGTCAACGAAACAGCCTGATCGGTTGATGGTTCATGTGTCAACGAAACATTGCATTCCGTTGACATATCAACCTTCAACAAATGATCATTGTTGTTTGTTGACTCTGTTTCTGATTCTAAGGTTTCACCAACATACCCTAGCTTCTCTTTGTTCCTTTTCCATGATTGCTCACAGAAGGATTCCACGCCTTGAACATTAATTATGTTGGCAGCAACATTCCTGGCATCCTTCCATTTTGCAATCACACCTTGTTCTATCTCAAGTTGTGTTTTAAGAATTTCTTCCCTTTGTAACACGTTCTCAAGTTCCTTCTTAGCATCCCTACTAACACATCTCATTTTCTCAAATTCAATGAGCTGTGCTTCTAACATTGCATTCCTATCACTTAAGAGCAGATTGGTCTCTTTTATTCTTGAATTCTCTTTAGTAAGTGATTTAAGAGTAACACGCAAATTATATAATACAGTAGACATTTCATTTACTGCATTGTCGCATTCCTCTTTAGAAAGCTCAGAAAGATTAGTAATTGTTACCTGGTTGCTTGAGGAACTTGCTTCCTGCTCATGATTGTCAGCCATAAGAGCCAAGTTGACATACTCAACATCATCATCAGAATCTTCACCATTACCAGCCCAATCATACTCCTGAGACATGAACGCCTTTTCTTTTTGTTTGAGAAGTTCAAAGTATTTCTTTTTATAATCAACAGGCTCAAATTTCCTGTTGCCCTTCTCAACCTTGGGCTTTCTGCAGTCTCCAGCAAAGTGACCAAGCATTCCACAATTGAAACATTTTGACTTAGACTTTTCAATCCAGTTTGTTTTGCTAGGTTGAAAGTCTCTTCTTGGTGGCCTTGCTTCTGAGTTTCTTTTGAACTTGAACTTAGAGAATTTTCTAGACAGAAAAGCAATGTGTTCATCAATCTCATCTAAGTCCTCCAAGTTGGTTGGTTCTGATTCTTCTTCTTCTGTCATCTTGTCTTTACCCTTGCTAACATCACTCCTACAACTAGATCGACTAGTTGTGGCCTTTGCAGCTTCTTTATTGTCATCTTCAAGTTGGTTCACTGATGCAATCAATGCAATAGATCCACCCTTCTTCTGTACCTTTTCAATTTCCTCATCTTGCTCCATTTCCAGCTCATAAGTCTTCAAGGTTCCATAAAGCCTTTCAAGAGTGTAGTCTTTGTACTCTTGAGTGTTTCTGAGAGAAACAGTCATAGGCTTCCATTCTTTTGGAAGAGCTCTAAGAAATTTAAGGTTTGAATCCTTGGTTTGATAGATCCTCCCATACAACTTTAATCCATTCAAAAGCTTTTGAAACCTACTAAACGTGTCATTTAGGGTTTCACCAGCTTTAAAATGAAAATGCTCATATTGTTGTATAAGGAGTTGCATTTTATTTTCCCTGACTTGCTCAGTTCCTTCACAGAGAGTTCTAACAGTATCCCATACTTCCTTAGAGGTTGTACAGTTGATAACATTGTCAAACATCTCTTGCTCCAAACCATTAAACAGAATGTTCATGGTCCTTTTGTCTTTATGAACTTCTGCAATATCTTCAACAGTCCATTCTGAGACAGTTTTTGGAATCTCTACATCAGGTGCATCATCTGGCAGTCCAACTCTAGAATCAAGCTTCATGGGAACGTGTGGACCTTTCTCAATGCAGTCTACATACCTCTCATCCATAGACATGAGATGTAAATGCATCTTTACTTTCCAGTGAAAGTAATTGTCTTTATCAAGAACTGGTATCTTCACACCTGCATCCTTCTTCACCATGGTTTCTGTTTTTGGTCTTGATCTTTAAACTTCTTGTATGTTAGAAGCTCGCTCTGATACCAATTGTTATTCCCAAATGACCTAACAGAATTGTAGAAGGGGGGGGGGGTTGAATACAATTCTTGATATTTTCTTGAAACTAAAACACTTTATAAAATAAAACTGAACTGAATAAATAAAAACACAAGATATAAATAATTCAGTTGGATTGTTTGATGATCCAACTGAAGTGTTTTTATTGCGGAAATAATCTGTGATACAAAAGTACACAGCTGCTCAGTTACAAGGTTGTAGAGAAGAATTGCTCTCAAAAATAGCTAATACAATCTATTTGTGTTTCTTCTCTTCTTTTTTAAAGTAACTGCTACACTTGGTTATATAATCCCAAGTTTACAATTCTACGTTTGGTTAAACTAAAGAATAATAGTAGTAACCATCAGTAGCTTGCTCTTCATTCCTTTTGTCCAATGGTCCTTGGAGATCTTAGCTTTTGTCTTCATGCTCATTATAATCATTCCCAAGAGCCTTATTGGAAATTGGAATGTTTCCTTATTTCCAGTAACCACTTTGATGGCTTCCAATGCAAAGTACACTTCCATATCTCCTTTTAGATCTGTTCAGTAAACTGTCACTATCACTTTGTCAACTGTTCAAAAAGCAACATTGATTCGTTGATAGCAAGGAGATGTGTTTCGTTGATAGCTTCATTCTTCATTCCGTTGATGGTGTTTCCCTCGTTTCGTTGATGGGTAAACTCCATACCGTTGACAGAGTAATCTTCATACCGTTGACATGTCTTCACTTAGGCAGAATTACAAGGCATAACATATTTACAATTAACCAACCTATTTTGCCTATCTAGTACATAGTCAACATGACTTAGAAAACCTATCTAAAACATATAATAGAATGCCTATCATACTGAGAAGTATTGTACAATGCAATTGCTACAACACTCATTTCGTTGATGAGCTTCCTGTCAACGAAACACTGCTAAGCATGCTATTTCGTTGACAGCTACAAAATTGACTTTACACAAATTCTACTAAGTGTTTTATGCTTATCATCAAGAACAACATATTCCTAACAAACACATTTTTCTTTTTACCCTGCATCAGAATAGAAACACACTAGTTAGAACACTTAGGAACCTATACATGTTGGGTTCCTTTCTCATGCAATTTATTAATTTTAGCAGCAGAAGACTTTCTAACTTTAGCAGTCCTGACACGATTTACTCCATCAGGATTTGCTTTTTCAGCATCAGTATTAACAAAAGCATGCTTTACTATGACTTTTTCAGTTCTATCAGACTTTGTACTACTTTTAAATTTAGGCAATGGATCATAAAAGTTATAGTACAAATCATGATACTCTTTACAGGTATAGATAGAATGCCATAGACTACCACAATGAAAACAGGAATCCTGTGGTTTATAAAATACAGATCTATTCCTAATATCAGACATAGGAATTTCAGCGATTTTCTTCTTACTCTTCTTACAATCACTGGCAAGATGATTAGAGGTTCCACAGTTAAAACAACTCTTCCTAGGTGCATTTGGGATATACTTATAATCATTTTCTTTATTGATCCCAATTTTACCATTCCTGTTTCTCTTAATAGTAGCTTCCTTTTTCTTATCTGTAACCTCACAGATTTTATCCTTGAGCTGTTTCTGAGACAATAGACCTAGATTCTTCATGACAAGTTTAGACTTTATGATTTTAATTCCTTGTGTAGAAGTAGATCCCTTTTCAAAAGTAGAATTGGAATCCTTACCAAAAACAAAATTAACAGGGGTAATCTTAGATTTGGTTGAGTCTATAACATGTCTATAGGTCTTTGGACTGACTGTCTCATCAATGACAATTTTCTCTTTCAATTTCTTATCATCATCTGACTTATAACCTAGACACTCTTTCCAATTTTTAGAGGTATTAATCTCATGAAATTTCCTACCAGAGTCTGTCCAGGTTCTGATTTTCTCATTAGCATATTCAAGTTCTTTTTCAAGGGAAGTACATTTAGATGTTATCTCTAAGTGCATGTGCTTAACATTATCACATTCTTTTTGTACTTCTTGCATACGAGAAAATTCAGCTTCTAATATCTCATTCCTTCTTCTAAGGTCAGACATCTCAGATAAGATTCTAGTATTCTCAGCAGTTTGACTTCTAAAGCTAATATGTAATGACTTTAGAAAACGTCTTAACTCAGAAGCATTATCAGTATCAAAATCAAAGATAGTATTTATTACCTTATCATCAGGAGCAGCAGTTACATCGGCATTGGCCATTAGTGCATAGTTGACTACCTCAGTTTCAGATTCTGAGGAAGAGTCCATCCAATCCTTGCTTGATGTGATGAGTGCCTTTGTCTTGTTGCATTCAGAAGCAAAGTGACCCATACCATTACACTTGTAGCATCTAACCTTTGACTTGTCAAATTTGCTACCCTTGCTGTCCTTTTTGATATACTTGTCTTTGTCTGCATTGAAGGTCTTTTTCTGAAAGTTGCCTTGTCTTCTATTCTTCCTGAACTTCATCCTTCTGAAGTTTCTGACAATCATAGCAACCATCTCCTCCATGTCTAAATCAGAAGATTCATCATCATTATTGGCATCAGGATTGCCATCAGTATCTGATGAAGAGTCTTCAGGATCTGATTCAGCTACTCTTGTTTTACTTCTAGAGACCTCCATAGCTTTTCCTTTTGATTTAGCCTCTGCTTTCAAAGCAATTGATTTTGCCTTGCTGCTTTTCTTGTTCTTTCTCTGTTGAACTTCAAGATCATGAGTTCTTAGCATCCCATAGACTTCATCAAGAGACACAGTGTTAAAATCATACCGATGTCTAATGATTGAGGTCTGAGTGTCCCATTCTTCAGGTAAAGCTCTTAGAAACTTGGTGTTTGAATCTTCAGGTTCATATACTTTGTCAACTAAGGATAAGCTATTCAATAGTGTCAGAAATCTATCATATAGATCAGTCAGGCTCTCTTCAGGTCTTGCATCGAATTTTTCATATTCTTGAATCAAAAGAGCCCTTCTGTTCTTCTTGACAGATGCAGATCCCTGGCACTGAGTTTCCAAAGTATCCCATATTTCCTTCGAAAACTTGCATGCAATCACCCTGTTTGACATGACAGCATCAAGACTGTTGTGCAAAATATTCTTTATCTTTGATTCTCTGAGTACATGAGCTTTTTCTTCTGGAGTCCATTCAGATTTAGCTTTGACCACATAATGTTCAGGTACAGCATCTGTTCGTTCAACGAACTTTGTTGGTATATATGGTCCATCACGAATCCTGTCCAAGTTGTCAGGATCCATAGCCTCCAGGTACATCAACATCTTTACCCTCCATGTAGGATATTCTGATATCTTCAAGATGGGAATCTTCATGCTTTCATATTTGGCTGTCGACATCTTAGATCGTCTCTGATTTAAAAATAAACCAGTTCGCTCTGATACCAATTGTTGCCCAGTAAATAACAATTGTAGAAGGGGGTTGAATACAATTGTATAAAATTCTCGACTTTATATAACACAAATATGAAAGATCAATAATAATAACAATAACAGCTTTATTAACTCTGATATAAAACTGTTACAAACTCTCTCAAGAAATTCTGATGTTCTTAAGAGTTGCTAGCTTACAAAAACTCTCTCAAGAAATTCTATGTTCTCAAGAGCTTCTATTCGATTATGTTCTCTTCTCTTTCTCGAATACATAAATCGAAATCAAGACTGTGTTTATATACTACACAGCTACTCTATCAATTACAAGATAAGTCCTAATCAATAACAAAGATAGAAACATATCTTTAATCGATAGCTGCATTCTACAAACCAGGAACCGACAGAAATAAACTTCCATGTTTAACTAGACTCCATATATAACTCGAAGTAGGAATCCTGATCAGCTTCAAGTCCTGATGATCAAACCTGATCATAGTCTGAATAGGAATCCTGATGATAAACAAGATACTGACGCTTAGTCAAATACTGATGACCATGCAATACTGATGACGTCAGTAATCCTGATCAGTTGAGTCTAGCTCCTGACAATCATTGAATTCTGATCTAACATACACTAACACAAAACACATCAAAAACACCATATACTTGAGAACAAACGATCAATTTAAGCCGATTTAGGGTGTTCCAAGTAGATATGAAATCCACTTATCACGTGCCATGATTTTTTGTAGCATAAGCAATTTTCCTGGCTATGGAAACCTTTAAGGGTACACAATCAAAGGAGCTAAAGCGTGTCCAATTTGTGAAGATTCTACGATTGACCTTCGTTTAAAACATTGCAAAAAAAATGTCTATATGGGTCATCGTACATTTCTTCCCCCCACTCACCCTTATCGTAAGAGGAAAAAGTCTTTTGATGGGACTATCGAGACTCGAGTGGCTCGTTTGCCTTTAAATGGGACAGAGGTTTTTGAACGAGTTAAAGATATTGATGTTTGAAGGAATATAAGGATGAGCGGAAGCATGAAATAACATTTTATTTCGTAAAATCCATATATCGCACATATAGAAAACTGTAAAATGACGTGGAATCAAAATCTTACCTTGAAAAATTGAAGCTTTGAATCGAGATGATCGTTAGCAGTAGCTTCTCAGAGTGTGAAGCCCTCTACCGGTATCCACCAAGAATAATTCTTCGATGAAGCTTTTTATAAAACTTGAAGCTTTATAAAATGGAGGTTTTCCTTTTTCTTTTGAGAGAGAGAGAGAGATGAAGAAGAAAGGAGGCAACTAGGTTTTTCACAAAAACAAAAGTGTGTCTAACTCTTCTCATCTCATCCTTTATATAGGGCTCAAGTAGGGTTAGTATATTTAATATATCAATATATATTAATATATAAATCCCTCACTTTCTCTTATAAAATGTTTAAATAATAATTAAAACTATTTTAATCATTATTATTATTCTCTCTCAAAATACCTTCATCAATAAATTAATCTTTTTATGGTGTGACCCTGTAGGTTCAATATTAAGCCGGTAGTAGAAATAAATAATAATAAACTTTTTATTTATTTATATGAATTCTAAAATTCATTAAATATAATTAACTGATTAATTATATTTATTCTACATCGTGAGTGATGCTTCTCAACATATCGCGACTATCCGGATAATATGAATTCACTGCTTAGAATACCAAGAACCTGTCAGTGACTAGTTACAGTACAATCATTCCTTCTACCCTACAATATCCCGATTTAATATAAGGCATGGATCTCGTGTCAGGCCTATCAAATTTAATCATATGATTTCTTATTCATAATGCTAAGTTCATATTAATGCAAATTAGAAACTCCTTTCTAATTTCATACACTCTGGCCAGAGATTCCAGAACTCGCATACTAAGAATAACATAGGATATTCTCTTCCTATACTGGAAGGGGTAGATCCTCTATTGACGTTAACTATCTCCATACACAAATCCCTATGCCCAGAATAGACCTAATGGATGTCCTTGAGACTAAGGACTAATCCAAAGCATAGTTCATTATATACAAGATAACTCTAACGATCTCAAGTCTAAGGACACTTGTACAACTATCACTCAGTGAATAACTATTGACACGTGAGTAAACTCCATTAGCTATTCAACTTATCGAGTCATGTTCAGTGAACTTATTCCCTAACAAGCACCTACATACTAGCTATAGTGTCACCACACAAATGCCTATGAGAACAGACATCCTCCTGACGGGAGCAAGCATAGTATGTACCAATCTTTGCGGATTCACCAACTTCCGATTAGTTATCCTATGATCAGGAACTGTTTAAGTCTAGAGTTATCATCTTCTAGATCTCACTATTATAATCTCATTATAATTCTAGAAGGTTTACTCTAAACTATGGAACATCTTATTTAAAACACTTTAAATAGATAAGGCCCGTAATAAAAACAAAACAAGTCTTTTATTAACATTAATGAAATCAAATAAGAATACAAGAAAGTTCTTCCTAACTCATCATACATGATTGGATTTAGGACAAACACTTTCAATCTCCCAGTTGAACTAAAGCCAATCACACTGGTATCTAATACCCATCTTCTCTTTATGACGATCAAAGTGAATCTGAGACAATGTCTTTGTGAGTGGGTCTGCTACGTTGTTATGTGTGTCAACTCTCTCAATTTTGACATCTCCTCTTTCAATGATCTCCCTAATCAAATGAAAGCGCCGCAAAACATGTTTGGTATTTTTATGAGACATAGGTTCCTTGGCTTGTGCTATTGCTGCGTTGTTATCACAATACAACACAATAGGCTCCTCAATGCTAGGAACAACTCCCAACTCAGAAACAAATTTCCTCATCCAAACGGCCTCTTTTGCAGCCTCACTTGCAGCTATATACTCTGCTTCCGATGTGGAGTCAGCCGTTGTAGACTGTTTGGAACTCTTCCAACTAATCGCTCCACCATTTAGAGTAAACACGTACCCTGACATGGTTGTGCTATCATCACTTTCTGATTGAAAACTAGAGTCAGTATAACCCTCTATTTTCAACTCAGATCCACCAAAAACAAGAAAAATATCCTTAGTCCTTCGTAAATACTTAAGGATGTTCTTCACTACTTTCCAGTGGTCTTCACCTGGATTGGACTGATATCTGCTCGTCACACTAATTGAATGAGCAACATCAGGCCTAGTACATAACATCGCGTACATGATAGATCCTATTGCCGAAGCATAAGGAATCTTACTCATACGCTCCCTTTCTTCAGGTGTCTTAGGAGACATCTTCTTGGAAAGGGATACTCCATGGCTCATTGGTATGAGACCTCTCTTGGAGTTTTCCATGCTGAACCTTTTAAGCACTTTCTCGATGTATGTACCCTGGGTAAGACCTATCATTCTTCTAGATCTATCTCTATAGATCTTCATACCGAGAATGTAGGATGCTTCTCCCATGTCCTTCATAGTGAAGTTCTTTGATAGCCACACTTTGACTGATTGTAGCATCGGTATATCATTTCCTATCAGAAGTATGTCATCCACATACAACACAAGAAATGTTACCACACTCCCTCTAACCTTCTTGTAGACACATGGTTCATCTATGTTTTTGATAAAATCAAACTCTTTGATTGTCTCATCAAAACGGATGTTCCATCTACGAGAAGCTTGCCTTAATCCATATATGGTCCGTAGCAGCTTACACACTAGGTGTTCATTCCCTTTGGAAACAAAACCCTCTGGCTGTGTCATATACACTTCCTCTTCAAGTTTCCCATTGAGGAAGGCTGTTTTCACGTCCATTTGCCAGATCTCATAGTCGTAGTAAGCAGCAATGGCAAGCAAAATCCGAATCGATTTTAACAGGGCTACAGGCGAAAAAGTTTCATCAAAGTCAATCCCTTGCCTTTGTCTGAATCCTTTTGCCACGAGCCTGGCCTTATAGGTCTCCACCTCGCCATCTGCTCCAATCTTTCTCTTGTATACCCATTTGCACCCAATAGGCTTCACATCCTTGGGTGCTTCAACCAAAGTCCATACTTGGTTGGTATACACAGAATCCATTTCGGATTTCATGGCACTCTGCCATTTCTCTGAGTCAATACTACTCATAGCCTCATTATAGGTCATAGGGTCGTCATCATCAATGATTGACAACTCATTGTCATTCTCAATGACAAGGCCATAATACCTCTCAGGTTGGCGAGACACTCTCTCTGACCTACGAATGGGCTGTTCCACAGAAGGTTGTTCAGTCTGAACAGGTGTTTCCTCTTGAACCGTGGTAGTTTGTGCTTCTTGAACTTCATTAAGTTCTATTTTGCTCCCACTGTTCCCTTCAAGGATAAACTATTTTTCCAAGAAGGTAGCATGTCTGGAGACAAATACCCTATGATCGGTGTAAAAGTAATACCCTAAAGTCTCTTTAGGATATCCCACAAACTTACATTTAACGGATCGAGATTCCAGCTTATCAGGGTCAACTTTCTTGACATAAGCTGGACATCCCCAAATCTTAACGTGTTTAAGACTCGGTTTCCTTTCTTTCCATATCTCATATGGTGTTTGAGGAACAGATTTGGAAGGCACCTTATTCAGTAAATATGCTGAGGTTTCCAATGCATAACCCCAAAGGAATACTGGAAGATCTGCATAGCTCATCATGGATCGAACCATGTCTAACAAAGTTCGATTTCTCCTTTCAGATACCCCATTCAACTGTGGAGTATATGGAGGAGTCCACTGAGATACTATACCATTTTCTTTGAGATAATCTAGAAACTCACCATTCAAGTATTCACCACCTCGATCTGATCGAAGGGTTTTAATACTATGTTTGGTTTGTTTCTCCACTTCATTCTTGTATTCTTTGAACTTTTCAAAGGCTTCAGACTTGTGTTTCATCAAATACACATATCCGAATCTAGATCGATCATCTGTGAAAGTAATGAAGTATGAAAATCCACCCATGGCTTGCGTAGACATCGGTCCACATACATCTGTGTGTACCAATCCTAGCAAATCTGCAGCCCTCTCTCCATGTCCACTAAATGGAGATTTGGTCATTTTACCCAATAGACAAGACTCGCATGTAGGATATGATTCAAAATCAAAGGGTTCAAGTAACCCTTCCTTATGCAATGTACGAAGTCTATTTTCACTAATATGACCAAGTCTGCAGTGCCACAAATAGGTGAGATTTTCATCATCCCTTTTCCTTTTATTAGTACGTTCAATTTGTAGTAAATTATGCTCTACGTCACATACATACAGACCATTATTTAAAATACCACTACCATAAAGAACATTATCTCTAAGAATTGAACATTCATTATTCTGAATAACAAACGAAAATCCAGCCAAGTCTAACATGGGAATAGAAATAATATTCCTCACAATCGAGGGAACAAAATAACAATTATTTAAAACAATAGTCTTGCCCGTAGGCATATGTAAATCAAATGATCCTACAGCTTCAGCAACAACTCTTGCTCCATTTCCCATCCGTAGAATCACCTCCTCTTCCTCAAGAGTCCTACTTCTCCTTAGTCCCTGCAACGAATTGCAAATGTGAGAACCACAGGCGGTATCTAATACCCAAGTAGAAATTTGATTTAATGACATATTCACTTCAATCATGAACATACCTGAATCAGAAGCGGCAGTCTCACTACCCTTCTTCTTCTTCAATTCTGCAAGGTAAACCTTGCAGTTCCTCTTCCAGTGCCCCACCTTGTTACAGTGGAAGCAAACAGCTTTGCTTTTGGGGTCTTCAGCTTTTGGTGGAACAGGCCTTTTCTCACCTACTTTCTTCTTCTTGGGAGGGTTCTTCTTCCTTTTCTTAGGATTGGAACCTTCACCAATTAGAAGAACAGAACTCTTCTTAGAGGGAAAATTCGATTCCGCAGTCTTCAACATGTTGTGGAGTTCAGCCAGGCTGGCGTCCAACTTATTCATATGAAAGTTCACAACAAACTGCGAAAACGAACCCGGAAGTGATTGCAAGACCAAGTCTTGACTCAGCTCCCCATCCATGTTAAAACCAAGTTGTCCAAGACGTTCAATCAAATTGATCATCTTAAGTACATGGTCATTCACAGACGATCCCTCAGACATCCTACAGCGGAACAGCTCCTTCGATATATCATATCGAGCTGTCCTCCCTACCACATCATACAACTCTTGTAGATGCGTTAGGATAGTGTGAGCATCCATATGCTCATGCTGCTTCTGTAGCTCAATGTTCATGGAAGCTAGCATGATACATTGAGCAACATTTGCATCATCTATCCACTTACGATACACAACATGTTCATCATTATGTGCATCGTCAGCAGGTTCAGCAGGCTTAGGTGAGTTAAGCACATATTCCAGCTTCTCAACCCTGAGAACAATTTTCAGGTTTCGAAGCCAGTCAGCAAAATTAGGACCAGTCAATTTGTGAGCATCCAGTATGCTCCGGAGTGATAGTGCAGAAGACATAATGTATATAGTAAATCTGTAAATGATAAACACATAACAACACTTAGCAAATATTCAATTTCATTTTAAAACACTATATGAATCGGGTATTTATTCATAAGTGGCTCCCACTAGTTTACCTAATTTATACAACCCCTAAGTGAAAAATTAAGCATTCATAATGCTAGTGGGAATAGGGATCCTACATTCCATCACACAACCTCGGCTGTGGCACGAAACGCCATGTGATGTTCAGTAGGCAGACAACTCTTGTCAATTACATCTCATGTTATTCCCTAATAAAACTTTAGCCTCTTGAATAATTGAGTCACGGCTGTAGCACGACAAACTCAATATTCTAAGTCAAGTCTAACCCAACATTTCATACAATTGAATCAGTCTCCAACAGCCCACGGCTGTAGCACGTAACGACAATTAGATTCTAATTCATTGTACACATCTCTATGTAATAGACAAGTATTTCTTATTTCGAAATCAAAGCCCTCGGCTGTAGCACGAAACGATAATGATTCAAAAATAAGAACTACTTTCTACCATGTTGGAAGGCTATGACCGACACAAGCCCGTTGTGTCATTGGCCAATTACTACTTGATATTATTTAATTTTAGAGGGATTATATTATCTTACAACCATAATCATATTACTAGAAGATTCTCTTTTTCTTGAACAAAATACAATTATGATATTTAAATGAAAAATTCCCAGTGTGTTGGAGGGGTCACATCGGTCCCATCGGTCCCGCTTAAAACCCAACGGCCTAGACAGAAATTTTCATTTTCAACATCAAAAGAGTATTTCACTCTATGTTTCATAAACATAAGAATCTCATGGTTGTACTCATAATATTATTGTTAAGGCAAGAAACGATTCCTATTCTAGATTTTCTAGAGCACGCCTTATTTTGATTTAAGTTCACCTAAATCTATCATCGCATGGTAAACTTAGGCATATATCTCATATATAAACATAAATAAACATGTAAGCATGCTAGTAATATCATGTCATACAATGATATAATGATGTATGGATTTATTATAGTATTGAAAAGCAATTAAAACAATTAAAACATGCTTTAAAACACTTCCGGGAATATAAACAGTTCAAAACTTTTATATAAACAATATTTGACCACTCCATTAGATCCGTCTCGAAAAAACGAATCCAACGATATATTGCACGCCCAAAACGGAGTTACGAAACTCCCAAAAAATCAAATTTAATGTGGCAGAAGGGCTGTAACGCATTTCATAAATGCGCCACACTATGTAACGCATTTATGGAATGCGTTACAACAGTTTAAGTCCATTAAATGCTGTAACGCATGACGCTCATGCGCCACAGCCCCTGTCACGCATTTCCTAAATGCGCGACCCCCCTTTCCGCCGGTTGTCATCCACGCGCGCGGGCAGCAGCTGACCAGTTTTTTTTTTTTTTTCTCTTGTCAGCCGACCGTTTTTGTAACTGGTGCCTTTTCATGTAATATAACTGTTACACTTACTCCTTCAACTAGTAATAACTTTTATTACAAATATCTTAATTTTAATATTAATAAATTAATTAACAATTAATTAATTAATTAATAAAAAATTACAGGAATATGATTTCTCAAATCAGACAGTAGCAAAAAATTACCAGGTGGTTATGGGGTCCTTGTGCAATTTTTAATTCATATTTATATACATGCTTGATTATTTTATGAATTTTAATTAAAACAATTTTTAAAAATTCATAACAAATAATCTACACATCACAAAAATATGAAAAAATACCCAGATCATCCACAACACTTGTAGAACCCAGATCAATGGTCAAAATCTCATGCAAATAATATTTCAAATTAATTCATAATTAAATCTAAATAATCTTGCAAAAATCATAATAAATCCATACATGCATCAAAAAATCTAAAATTTTTACATGATTCTCTATATGCAACAACCTAGCTCTGATACCATTGAAGGAATATAAGGATGAGCGGAAGCATGAAATAACATTTTATTTCGTAAAATCCATATATCGCACATATAGAAAACTGTAAAATGATGTGGAATCAAAATCTTACCTTGAAAAATCGAAGCTTTGAATCGAGATGATCGTTAGCAGTAGCTTCTCAGAGTGTGAAGCCCTCTACCGGTATCCACCAAGAATAATTCTTCGATGAAGCTTTTTATAAAACTTGAAGCTTTATAAAATGGAGGTTTTCCTTTTTCTTTTGAGAGAGAGAGAGAGAGATGAAGAAGAAAGGAGGCAACTAGGTTTTTCACAAAAACAAAAGTGTGTCTAACTCTTCTCATCTCATCCTTTATATAGGGCTCAAGTAGGGTTAGTATATTTAATATATCAATATATATTAATATATAAATCCCTCACTTTCTCTTATAAAATGTTTAAATAATAATTAAAACTATTTTAATCATTATTATTATTCTCTCTCAAAATACCTTCATCAATAAATTAATCTTTTTATGGTGTGACCCTGTAGGTTCAATATTAAGCCGGTAGTAGAAATAAATAATAATAAACTTTTTATTTATTTATATGAATTCTAAAATTCATTAAATATAATTAACTGATTAATTATATTTATTCTACATCGTGAGTGATGCTTCTCAACATATCGCGACTATCCAGGTAATATGAATTCACTGCTTAGAATACCAAGAACCTGTCAGTGACTAGTTACAGTACAATCATTCCTTCTACCCTACAATATCCCGATTTAATATAAGGCATGGATCTCGTGTCAGGCCTATCAAATTTAATCATATGATTTCTTATTCATAATGCTAAGTTCATATTAATGCAAATTAGAAACTCCTTTCTAATTTCATACACTCTGGCCAGAGATTCCAGAACTCGCATACTAAGAATAACATAGGATATTCTCTTCCTATACTGGAAGGGGTAGATCCTCTATTGACGTTAACTATCTCCATACACAAATCCCTATGCCCAGAATAGACCTAATGGATGTCCTTGAGACTAAGGACTAATCCAAAGCATAGTTCATTATATACAAGATAACTCTAACGATCTCAAGTCTAAGGACACTTGTACAACTATCACTCAGTGAATAACTATTGACACGTGAGTAAACTCCATTAGCTATTCAACTTATCGAGTCATGTTCAGTGAACTTATTCCCTAACAAGCACCTACATACTAGCTATAGTGTCACCACACAAATGCCTATGAGAACAGACATCCTCCTGACGGGAGCAAGCATAGTATGTACCAATCTTTGCGGATTCACCAACTTCCGATTAGTTATCCTATGATCAGGAACTGTTTAAGTCTAGAGTTATCATCTTCTAGATCTCACTATTATAATCTCATTATAATTCTAGAAGGTTTACTCTAAACTATGGAACATCTTATTTAAAACACTTTAAATAGATAAGGCCCGTAATAAAAACAAAACAAGTCTTTTATTAACATTAATGAAATCAAATAAGAATACAAGAAAGTTCTTCCTAACTCATCATACATGATTGGATTTAGGACAAACACTTTCAATTTTGTACTTGGAAAGCTGCATAAAAAGCCAACTTTGAATAGTATTTGGAAGAAGAAATCTATATTATGGGATCTTCCATACTGGAAACACTTGCAAGTCAGACATTGTCTTGATTTTATGCATATCGAAAAAAATGTTTGTGAAAGCATTGTTGGGACACTATTGAATATACCTGGTAAGACAAAGGATGGGATAAAAGCCAGATTAGACATGCAAGAGATGGGTGTACGAGCAGAGTTAGCACCGCAACAATCTGGTAAACGTGCATATCTACCTCCCGCTTGTTATAACCTGTCTCGAAAAGAGAGAATGAGCTTTTGTGAGTGTTTATCTAGTGTAAAAGTTCCATCTGGATATTCCTCAAACCCAAAAAACCTCGTCTCATTAAAAGATTTGAAGCTGGTTGGTATGAAGTCACATGATTGTCATGTTTTAATGCAACATCTACTGTCGGTTGCAATTCGAGGCATATTGCCGAAGGATGTGAGATTGGTTATCACGAAGCTGTGTTTCTTCTTTAATGTTGTATGCAGTATGGTCATTGATCCCATGACATTGGATAAATAACAAGCTGATATTATTTTTACACTTTATGAATTTGAAATGTATTTCCCAGAGGCATTCTTTGACATTATGGTGCATTTAGTGATTCATCTTGTAAGAGAGATCAAAATTTGTGGTCCTTTATATTTGCGGCAAATGTATCCTTTCGAGAGATTCTTGTGTATCTTAAAAGCATATGTGAAAAATCGACGTTTGACTGAAGCTAGCATAGTTGAAGGTTATTCGGTTGAAGATACCATTGAATTTTGCACAGAGTATTTAACATCTGCTAATCCAGTTGGAATTCCAAGGTCTCGTCATGAAGGAAGACTTGATGGTCAGGGTACATTGGGACATAGAATGATCTCTCCTACGGTTGGAATACTTGATAGAGCACATCTTTTTGTATTACAACACATGACAGATGTTAATCCATACTTGCAAGAGCACATAACCCAGCTTCGAAAAATGCATCCTTCTAAGAGTGGCAAGTGGGTTACAAATGAACACAATCGATCATTCGTTAAATGGTTTAAAGATCGAGTGATGTCTCAATATTCAGAAAGTCCTTCCACCATTTCTAATATATTGAAATGGTTAGCATATGGCCCTGACATTCCTGTGATATCCTACCAATGATATGATGTTAATGGGTATACTTTCTATACACAGTGTCAAGATGACAAGAGCACTGTGTAGAATAACGGTGTATTTGTAGAGGCTTGTACAACAAAATTTGAAAGAGGCAATTCCATCACATCACGAGATATAAAGAAGTCATATTATGGGGTGATTGAAGAAATTTGGGAGCTTGACTACAAAGATTTCAAAGTTGCTCTATTCAAATGTAAATGGTTCGACATTAAGCGTGGTGTTCGGGTGGATGAGCCAGGCTTCACATTAGTAGACTTTAGTCGGGTTGGTTATGAAGATGACCCGTTTATATTCACTACACAAGTTAAACAAGTTTTCTATATTCGAGACCCCGCTGATTCTATGTGGTCCATTGGTCTTCAAAGCAAGCGACGCATTCTTGGAATTGATAATGTTGAAGACGAGGAAAAGTATAATCAATTTGATGAGAACCCCCTTTCTCAATTGGACTACCTAGCATTGCTAGGGAAGATAATGTAGATGCAAATTATGCACGTAATGATCATGATGGAGGGCAATGGTTTGATCATCAAGTATAAGTTTTAGCATTTTGCTTTGAATAAAGGTATTTTTTGTAGAATGCTGATTTGTGATTAAAAAATAACAAAAAGAATGGTTAATTTAAAATAGATTATGTATGTCCCTGTAAGTCCTAATAATTCGGTTTTCTCTGCCTAAACGATCTTTCTGTTCTGCACTTTGCAGATTTATGCATAACATTCTTATAATTGATTTGTGCACTCTGGTTTTGGAGCTAAACCTGCATAGTTGCTTTTACTTTTGAAATTTAAGTATTCTTAAACAAGCTTTATCTTATTGTGCATAATTTTGTGTAAATTCTGCATAATTTTGCATAAGAAATTAATCTGTTGTGACCAGTTTTTTGGTGAATCTGCTGTGATATTAATTCTTGTTAAATAATTTGCTACATCATTATATTATTCTATATTCTGCTCTCTATACATATTGCAACATAACTAATTCTTACCATATTCATTATCTTTTAGGTGTTTGACATGGATGAGGATAATAGAGAGGAAAGTTCCAAGGAAGTATCCAAGAAAAGGACTAGAGGCCCAACGATTTGTAAAAAATTAAAAAAAAAGGATTTTGAACCAGAATTTGGATTGTACCATTTCTTTCGATGATCTAGGTAATCCAATTGGGGACATGTGTCGAGATTTCAGGACTTATGTAGGATCAGTGGTTCGATTCCAAGTTGATATTAATGTCGAGAGTTGGGATGTAGTTAACGACGGATTGAAAGATGCAATATGGGATGATATTAAGGTTAGTATCTTGTTGGCACCATTACAACTACCCTGCACCATATAAGTTTGTTATTTCTGTTATTATGCAATCTGCACTGTGGAAATTAATACAGCTTTGAGTACAGGTTAAAAGTCTTCTGACGTTAAGCCACCCCTGCACATACAACTGTACTTAAGTTCTATATGATTTAATAACAGTAATGCTAAGGAGAAATTACCTCCAAAGTGTGTGACATCATCAAAAAATAAGTGGTTCAAAGTTTTGTAGATAATTTTATCTTTAACTACTGGACTGTGAACAGGGATTCAAAGTGTTAAAAAATAATAATAATACTCTAATACAAAAAGGTGCTACATAGACACCATACGTCTTTGAAGTACAGAAACTGTGAACATCATGAAGAGATTTATATGAATTATACTCGAAAATAAAAATTTGTTGTCAATTGTAGAGCTTTTCACATTGGAATTTAACCTACATTTGCAATACTTATTATGTTGTAGGTGTGGTTGCCATGGAGGGAGTATATCCAAGGGAAAGTACCACATGTTCAAAGATGTGCAAAAAGTTCAACTACTAGCTACAAGGACATTTTCACTTAAATTTTTGTGTTGGACGATTTTTAAGATAACATGTTTCATATTGTAAGGATCACGCAGTACTAGAAAGAATTTCTGTTAGTATTTGCAATATAATGTATCTTTTCTTCTAATTTTTTTCAATGAAATTTTCAGTCATAATTTAGTTATGATTTTATTTTTTGTTTCATTGGTTGATTTTTGGTGGTTGTGCCTGTATTGGTGGTAATATGTGAAGCAGGGGATATCAATAAAACAAATAAAAAAAATTTAAAAAAAATTAACCTAAGGCGTCGGTTGTTAGTGACGACGCTGAAGAAAAGAACTTTATGCGTCGGCATTATAGAAGACCGACGTTGTTGTCATGGACTTTATGCGTCGGCATTTTGAAAGACCGACGCTGTTGTCATGGACTTTATGCGTCGGCATTTTGAAAGACCGACGCTGTTGTCATGGACTTTATGCATCGGCATTTTGAAAGACCGACGCTAAAGTCATGAACATTATGCGTTGGCATTTTAAAAGACCGACGCTATAGTTAGACCTAATGCGTCAGTGGTTTATCTTTTTGCGTCGGTTATTTAGCCGACACCGCAATAGTTTTAGCGTCGCCCAATTGACCGACACTATAGGCCTAGACCTATAGCGTCCCCTTCATATACTACGCCCGTTAACCGACGCTTTAGGCCTTTTTTGACCGACACTGAAAGTCATTTCTGTATTAGTGATTCCTTGGATGAGTTTTTATGATAGTTATATATAATATATAAAGATATAATAGTCAATATATTATATTCATGTTCTTAGGTCTGAAAACTTAGTCTTGAAGAATGAACAAAATGTTGCAAACATATAATATTGTACCTTTATAAATAAAAAAAATTAGTTTTAACATAAATTTACATACCACTTCAATAAATATATGCACTTCTATTAGGAAAAATATATATACTCACGTAGGAAAGACATTCTTCATGATTTGAAACACCATTTTATAAATATCCTAGTGACTTTTAGCATTATACGCTTTCTCTATAGATACATTCTTACTTGTGGCTGTCCATAGGCACTAGGAGCAATATACGATAAATGATGGCCGTAGAAACTGAGTTCTTCTTGCGGACCAACAATGTTAGAGAATGTCATTGTCGTGTTTGATGCCATTCGGTATATTGCAGCAGCAGTTAGCTGTTCATAACAAAGATAATATATCAAGATAAATCTTGTAAAACCGGGGTGATTAAAACCGACCGTAGGTCTAGTTGGTCGGTTTTAACTGTGGATAAACCAAAAACGACATCGTTTCGGCTAACGTGGCACGCGATGGGGGAAAGGTAAAACCGACCATGCATCTAGCGGTCGGTTTCGACTGTAGCACACACAGAAACGACACCGTTTTTAGTGACGTGGCAGAGATAAAACCGACGACACGGGATCGGTCGGTTATATTGTTGACGTGGCAGGCACAAAACCGACCGATTCATTCTGTCAGTTTTAAGTGGGCGCCGAAACTGAATAAAAAATAATTTAAATTAAATTGTTTGTACCTGTTGAGGCTGAAACGGCGCCGTTTTGGGAAGAAAGACATAACCGACCGATAAGCGGTCGGTTATAACCTGCTACTTTATTGTTTTTGGTTTAAAGTTCTTATTTCTTCAAATGGAGTATGTAAACATAGAAAAGAAAGTTTGGAGATAAAGAGAAAGCAAACTCAAGAAAGCAAAGAGGATAAGTGATACAAAACATATAATGTATGTTTTCTTTTATCTATTTTGTAAATAGTTTTCTTTTATGTATGTGTATCACATTTATAATTTGAAAGTGCACATGTTAAATTGTTTGTTTACATATATATATTTATATATTTGTGTAGATGGCAAACATTGATCGAAGTTGGATAAGTAATCAAATACAAAGTGATAAAATTTCTTTAACCCCCGAATATAGAGATGGTGTAGAATTTTTCATAAATTTTGCAAGTAATAAAGAGGGAGTAGTAGAGGAGGATGGTAAGATGAAGTGTCCTTGTAAGCGTTGTAAGAATTTGAATTGGTTAGATATTGATGAAATTAGATTTCATTTGCTTTCTAAAGGGATGCTTGAGAGTTATATCGTGTGGACATCGCACGGTGAAGAAGTTGTGCAAAGAAATGAGAGTCGACGTTGTCGTAGTCATCGAGAACCTCCGAGGGTAGAAGAACCGGTAGATTTGAATGCTATGTTACATGATTTGGCCGGTGCAAATTATGAATATTATGACACCACGGATACGGGAGCTAGTAATGTAGAACAAGCTCCAAATGATAGTGCTAAAAAATTCTATGAGTTGATTGTTGAAAATGGAGTCCCTATTTATCCGGGCAATACAAAGTATACAAGATTAAGCTTGACCGCAAAATTATTAGAATTCAAAAACTATTCTAATTGTAGTAATAAATCTTTTGATAGTTTGCTTGAACTTCTTGCGGACGTGTTACCAAAGAAACACACATTGCCCGAAAATAATTATGAAATGAAAAAGATTATGAAGGGTTTGAGGGTTGAATATGAAAAAATTGATATGTGCGAGAATGATTGCATGTTATTTTATGGAGATGACAAAGATAAAATTGTATGTGATATATGTGGTAAAGATCGTTATCGGGATGTTTCGAAGAAAAATGGTAAAAAAATACCAAAAAAAATATTAAGACATTTTCCTTTGATTCCTCGACTACAACGCTTGTACATGTCGGCACATACATCCGATCATATGAGATTTTACAAGAATCGAGATGTGAACGAGGGAGAGATTAGTCATCCCGCGGACGGAGATGAATGGAAAAATTTTGACCGTCATTTTCCATCATTTGCTAATGAGATTCGTAATATAAGGCTTGGTCTTGCTACCGATGGTTTTAACCCATTTGGCCCTACCGGAAAGAAAACATATAGTGTATGGCCCGTGGTGGTTGTTGTCTATAATCTTCCGCCATCAATGTGTATGAAAAAGCCATATATGTTTATGACCGATATAGTTCCGGGTCCGAATAGCATTGGCAAAGATATTAACGTTTGTCTAAGGCCTCTCATTGATGAATTGAAGATATTGTGGAATACCGGAGTGGAAACATATGACCAATCTTTAAAGCAAAATTTTACAATGCGAGCGGCACTTATGTGGACTATTAGTGACTTTCCCGCAATGAGTATGATAAGTGGGTGGTCGGGTAAAGGAAAAATGGGATGTCAAGTGTGTGGGGGAAGTGTGCAAGGGTTCCAATTAAAACATTCCGAAAAATGTAGTTTTTATGGCACGAACCAAATATTTCTTGAACCAAATGATCCATTGCTCGGAAAAAGTAATTTGTTTGCAAATGAGGAAAGAAGATTGTTTCGTGGTCGTTTATCCGGGGAGGATGTAAAAGAGTCGCTTGACGGTTTAATTTTTCCACCACCCGGAAAGACTAATGCCAAGTTAAGGAGTGCCGGTTATGGGGAAGAGCATCATTGGACTCATGTCCCAATTTTTTATGAACTTCCTTATTGGTCATCACATAATTTACGACATTCAATTGATATCATGCATACCGAAAAAAATGTGTTTGAAAATATATTTTTCACTATTGTAAATGCGGCAAAGTCAAAGGATCACAAGAAAGCGAGGTCGGATTGCAAACACTTTGATGTATTGCATCATTTGTGGATCAATGAAAATGGAAAAATGCCAAAAGCACCGTATTCCCTAAATAAAAAACAACTTAAACTTTTGTGCAATTGGATTTGCTCATTGAAACTTCCGGACGGTAATTCTTCCAATATATCTCG
The DNA here is from genome assembly GCA_030848705.1 of Heracleum sosnowskyi. Lineage (NCBI taxonomy): Eukaryota > Viridiplantae > Streptophyta > Magnoliopsida > Apiales > Apiaceae > Heracleum > Heracleum sosnowskyi. The sequence continues at coordinate 22,813,634 of CM061237.1, forward strand.
TTGTTGTAATGTTGATGAATGTAAATTTTTTGGATTCAAATCGCATGATTGTCATATCTTTCTTCAAAAATTGTTGCCTCTTGCAATTCGTGAACTTCTACCAACGCCTATTGTGGATGCCTCAACGGCAATTTCAAATTTTTTTCAAGATTTGTGCTCATCCGTTGTTACAAGAACCGATTTGGACATAATGGAAAAATCAGTTATTAGAGATTTGTGCTTGTTGGAAATAATTTTTCCTCAAACTTGGTTTGATTCGATGGAACATTTGGTTGTACATTTAGCGGAAGAAATTAGACTAGCCGGACCCGCTTATTGGCATTGGATGTATCCAATTGAGCGTTTGTTGGGAAAATTAAAACAAAAAGTTGGTAATAAAGCAAGAGTTGAGGGTTCAATTGCCGAACGATATATGGAAGAGGAGGCTCTCAATTTTTGTTCTTTTTATTTTGCCTCCGACTCAGTTCATAATAAAGTACGTCGTAATGAAGTTTTGTTTGATGTAAAAAATTCGGATAAATTAGAAGTTTTTAGATATCCAATTCAATGTCCTGGAAAAGAAAGAGTGCGCTATATGGATGATGATGAACGACTATTAGCAGAAGAATATGTTCTTTTAAACTCACCTGAAGTTCAGCCTTACCTAAGGTACCTATATCTTATCCTAATTTAGTGTTATTGTCATATTTGAATTATTTTATGTTATTTCCATTATTTCTCCATTTCTATTATTTAGAAGGTACCAAAATCGTGTTATGAGACAACGTCCGGGGACAACTCCTCAAGATTTAGATCGTATTATCAAGACTCGGTTTAAAACTTGGTTTAAAAAAAGGTATTTGTTACATTTAGCAAACTTTGAATCTCAATTTTGACTTTATCATTACATGTTTTATTTTTAATTTTTTTATAACTAGGTTGAGAATGATGAGGAAGAGGGACCTCGTTTCAAAGACTTGCTTGAAGGACCGTCACTAAGAGTCATGACTTTTGAGACTTGTCAAGTTAATGGATATAAATTTTCAACGACATCCACATCCGGTTCCGGTGTTGTTGTTAAAGGCACTTCACACGAAAATAATCTTGATTATTATGGTCAACTACAAGAAATCGTGAGACTTATTTATGATGGATGCAATCATGTATATTTGTTCAAGTGTATATGGTTTGATAGTATCGGTGAGGGTGTGAGGAGGGATAAGAATCGAGTGGTGACGATTGATATAACTTCAAGATTGAGGTCTAATGAGATTTTTATTTTAGCTAGTCAAGCCTCTCAAATATATTACGCTCCTAGTGTATTGGATCCACGAAGCAAAATATATACGGTGGTCAAATCTAAAAGTCGTCCAATAGATGAAACTATCATTGTGCAAAACGATATTGAGGACGCTTTTCAAGAAGATAGATCTAATGCCGGAAGTTTTTCACTCTTTGTTGATTTCGCACAATATGGACAAATCCCATTCATTCGACATGAAAGTCAAGAAGAAGAAGCAGAAGAAGATGATGAAGATGATGATGATGATGATGATGATGATGATGATGATGATGTAGGTGACAAAGAGGAGAGTGAAGAGGAGGACGATGAAGAGGAGGAAGATAATGATGATGATGAAGACGATGACGGTTTTGATGAAATTGAATAATATTGTTCTTAATTTCACTTTGATAATGATGACTTTGTATTTGTAAGTGATGTAAATTAAAATTTATAATGATGATATAACTTTGATATTATATTTGTTGGTATTGGCCATATGGAGGTTGGTATTTTGATATAGGATCAATTGTTATTGGAATATGGAGTTTAAATATAGGATATTTTACGACATAAATTACCAGAAAACCGACCGATACAATACAAAACCGACCATTTTTTACCATTTAAATACCAGCAAACCGACCGATTTCATATAAAACCGACCGTCTCCTTACCATTTAAATACCAGAAAACCGACCGATTTCATATAAAACCGGCCGTCTCCTTAAATCGGTGGTCGGTTATAATCGGTCGGTTATGCAGTTTTAAGGGTCGACTGGTCTAAAACCGACCGATTGTGCACTTTGACCACGGTCGGTTTTGCTTATCTCAGTCAATCTTTACAAATTTAATATATACATTTAATATTTATTTTTATTAAAAGAATATTTTTCATATTACATTCATATTTCATTATTATAATTGTATTAGCAATTTCAAAATAATTTTTATGTAATTCTATTCTTCGATTTGTCATCCAACTTTATCTTTAATATATAAAATTAATATATTTAATTGTGTCTTGTATTGAAATTAAAATTTATTATATGATAAAATATCAACATAGTCAAACATTGTGGACAAAGTTTTATATTATATAATAAAATATAAAAATTTCATAAAAATAGTATTTTATTTAATATTACCTCTTTTGAAAGAACCATTTCACTACATAGGTATGCACTTTCACTGTGATGTTCCACTCGATTTACAAAACATCGAAAGTAAACTTTTTATTTAGAAGATCCAACCGTACGGATGTTAACATCATGACAAAATATATTTATGGACAAAAAATTAGCCTATTTCGACGATTAAAAATGTGTTTTATTAATAAAAATATGGATATATCACATAAAATCGAGAACAAAAACAATTAAAATTTGAAATTACAAGATATACACGATCCAACCGTACGGATGGTAAAAACCAATAAAAAATTATATATGTACAAATAATTAAGCTATTTAATTAATTAATAATGTTTTTTCATAAGGTTTTTTTAATAAGCAAAACTTATAACCGACCACTAGGTTTAACATAACCGACCATTAGGGTTTCTAGGGTTGACATAACTGACCGAAACGGACATAACCGACCGTTTTAATATTTTTAATTTTTTTTTGGCGGAAAATTAAAATTTTCGCGAAAAATTAAAAAACCCGCCCTTTGTCAGAACGACGTCGTTTTGCATACTGCACAAAAAACTACGCTAAAACCGACCACACCATCGGTCGGTTTTAATCTTGGGTATAAAAAAAAGCAACTGCTCACATTCTATTCTTTCTATCACTTAACACAAAAATCTCTCTACTCTCTACTCTCTACTCTCTCAATTCCATGGCTCAAATCCGTGTAAACTCAAGGCAAATGGCTTCATCTTCTCCGTTTCAACAATTTGATGTATGTTTCCCTAATTGTTTTATACATATATATGATTATATGTATGTATATATATAATATACATGGTTACATATATGTATACATGATTAAGTCAATATATACATGATTAATCGATTTTTCTCGGTTAATTTTGCTTCGACTTCTTTGATTTTCTCGATTTTTCCGTTTAATACATGGTTTGTGCTTGTTTTTGGTAACCATAGTTCTGTGATTTTTTTGCATGCAAGTGTTCGTCGGTTTTGTTAGATTTTGCTTATTGTATTTGTTTGTAGTTGCTCGATTCTTCATAAGATTTTGCTTGTATTTGCTCGATTTGGATTGGATTGACTTTTAGTTAATATATTTGGATTGTATTGTGCTTGGGTGTTGAATTGAATTATGATTTGTTGAGATATTAATTTTAATTTTGTGCAAAATTTTAATTTTATTTGTTAGATATAATTGCTGACGTTTGTTCATCAGTGTTTAAGTAACAGGTACATATCAGAGTTTATATAGAAGCCAGTCAGAGTTTGATAAAGTCTGACTGGGTGAAGAGTTTATATAGAAGCCGGTCAGAGTTTGTTAAAGTCTGACAGGGTGATAGTTGACTTAGCTGTCGGTGCAAAGATAAAGATTCTAGAAGCAATATATTCTGAAGATGGAAAGAAGCAGAATATATTGATACAACTAAGGAGACTGGACAGAAGACTGAAGCAATCCTTAATTGATAATAATTGTATAGCTAATTTATAGGAGTATCAATTAGATAAGGATTGTATGTAGCTGTGTACTATATAAACACAGATAGGTTATCCCTAGAAGGGATGCGAACACAGAATTATTATTCTTGTAACCTAGTAGCTCTTTGTGATTCATTAACATCACTAAGAGAGAATTATTTAATATAATTCAGTTTGTTGATTTACAAACCTGTGTTCTTGATTGTTATTCTCATACATACTTGATTATATATTGTGTATTCGGCCTAACAATTGGTATCAGAGCCAAGGCTGTTTAATATATACAGTTTTACGATTCAAACACAGTAATAATCATGTCTGAAGAAAATCAAACTGCTCCTAAGGCTGAACAGGTTAAGCCCAATTCTGTGAGTCGATATGAAACAATCAGGGTTCCAATTCTCAGGCCAGTAGAGTATCCGATTTGGAAGGTGAAGATGACCATGTTTCTGGAGGCTAAAGATCCAGAATACCTTGACAGAATCTATGATGGTCCTCATATGCCGACTAAATTGTCCCCTGTTGTTGATGGTCAAGAACAAAAGACTGTTCCAAAGGAAAAGAAAGATATGACTCCTGAGGACATCTCATCAATTGCAAAAGATGCAAAGGTTAGACATCTTCTCCACAGTGCTTTAGATAATGTTATGTCTAACAGAGTAATTGGCTGCAAAACTGCCAAAGAGATATGGGATGCTTTAGAAGTCAGATGCCAGGGAACAGGTGCTATCAAGAAGAACAGAAAGACAATACTCACACAGGAGTATGAGCACTTTGATTCAAGAACTAATGAAACCTTGACTGAGACTTATGACAGATTTTGCAAACTATTGAATGATCTGTCTCTGGTTGATAAAGAATATGAGCTTGAAGAGTCTAATCTCAAGTTTCTGTTATCTCTACCTGAAAAGTGGGATTTAAAGACAACCACAATAAGAGATAATTATGAGCTTGCTGATACAGATCTTGATGAAATCTATGGGTTGTTGAAAACTCATGAACTGGAGATAGAACAAAGGAATAGAAGATTGAGTAAAAAGACAAAATCTGTTGCTCTTAAAGTTGAGGAGAAGCCCATTAAGAAGGAATCATCAAGGAAGAAAGCCAAGGGAAAGGCTTTAGTCATTAAATCTGAAAGTGAGTCATCAAATTCTGATGATGACTCAAACTCTGATGAAGCTTCTGACTCTGAGGATGATGAAGAACAGATGATGCAAATGGCTGCACTGATGGTGAAGACCTTCAAGAAGATGGGATTCAAGAACTTCAAGAAAGGAAAGAGATTCTCAAGGAAAGACTCAAACTCTGAAAAGAAAAGTTTTAGAAAGTCTGATGGAAGAGAGACCAAGTCTGGCAAGAAGGATAAATCTGAAATCCAGTGCTACAGGTGTAAGGAGATGGGTCACTATGCCCCAGAGTGCAAGAAAGGCAAATCTGAGAAAGCACTCATCTCTAAAGGCAAAGACTGGGCAGATACTTCAGACTCTGATGATGGAGAAAATTATGCTCTTATGGTAACTGTCAGAGATGAGACTGAATCATCTGAAAATAAGGTACCCCTAACTACTTATGCTTATGATACTGATAATATATCTGAGTTAAGAGTATATCTGAAAAGCGCTATAGGGATCAGACTTTAGAGAATGAGAGAATTAAAGCTGAGAATCTTAGTCTTAAAGATAGAAACAAGTTTCTTGAAGGAGAACTTGAAAATATGAAGCAGATTCAAAAAGAAAGAGATGATGTTGTTTATGTAGAACAGGAATTGCTCAAAAGATATAAGCAATTAGAATCTGATCTAGAAAAAGAAAGAAAAATAATCAAGACTTGGACAGACTCTGGAAGAGACACTCATCAAGTGTTTCAGACAGACTCTGTAGGTTTAGGCTATTGTGAAAATGATGAACTTAGGTTTAAAGACAAGGTTAAGGTTAAACCACAACTTAAACCTGTGATATTTGTTCCAGAAACCAATAAGTTAAAATCTGTTGTAATAAGAGAAGCTGATATGGAATCAGATGAAGCCTGTGAAAGACAGTAAAATATTATAACAGAAAAACTTATGGAAAGAGAAGCTGTTAGAAAGCCAGTAAAAACTTGTGAAAAACAGGTTAATGTTGGTTTGATGACAGGGAAACAGTTCAATCATAAGCTGAAAGAGGTAAAATCTGCCATGAAACCAAAAGGGTCCAAGAAGAATAGGAATGGAAAGATAGGCATAAATAAAAGAAATAATCATTTGCCTACTGGTGCTGCTCCAAGGAAAACATGTTATAATTGTGGTAGTTCTAATCATCTTGCTAATTACTGCACAAAGAATAAAAATATCAATTCTTTACCTTCTACATCAGGAGTAAAGAATGATTATGTTAGGGTTAGACCACAGACTTTATGCACACACTGTGGGAGCACTTGGCATTCCATTTATACTTGCAAGAGTTATCATGCTATTTATCACAACTATTATGAGCTAAAACCCAATCTGAAATGGGTTATAGCAAACTCTGCAAGTGTAAAGTCTGACAATGTTAGTTTAAACTCTGTTGATAGTAATTCCGCTGCAAAAACTAACACTGTTAAGAAAGACAAAGGATCCAAGCAAGTCTGGGTCCTTAAAACTAACACTTAGTGTTTGTTTGTGATTGCAGGGTATAAAAGAGAGCACACTTATCTTGGACAGTGGATGCTCAGGACATATGACTGGAAATAAGGCCCTGCTATCAGACTTTAAGGAGAAAGCTGGCCCAAAGGTTTCCTATGGAGATGGCAACATAGGACACACTCTGGGATATGGCAATATTAATCTTGGAAGTGTCATCATCACTAATGTAGCTCTAGTCTCAGGACTCAAGCATAATCTGCTATCTGTGAGTCAAATCTGTGACAGAGGAAACCATGTAGATTTTCACACTGAATACTGTGAAGTTATCAGTAAATCTACTGGAAAAGTTGTTCTAGTTGGACACAGGCGCAACAACATTTATGAAGCAAGTTTGGTAACAAACTCTGATGGAAAAACAGTGTGTCTGACTGCAAGAATGTCAAATGAAGAGAGTTGGAATTGGCATAAAAAGCTCTCTCATCTCAATTTGAACAACATCAATGAGCTAATAAGAAAGGATCTTGTAAGGGGACTCCCAAAATCAATACTCAGTCTAGATGGCCTATGTGATTCTTGTCAAAAGGCTAAACAAAGGAAGTCATCTTTCAAGAGCAAATCTGAATCTTCAGTAGTGGAACCTTATCATCTTCTACATGTTGATCTCTTTGGACCAGTGAATGTGATGTCTATGGGCAGAAAGAAATATGCTCTAGTAATTGTTGATGAATATACTAGATATACATGGGTGTATTTCTTATCAAAGAAGGATGAAACTGCTCAAACTCTGATGGATCATGTAAATCTACTGGACAAAGGATCACAGCACAAAGTCAAAATTATAAGGAGTGATAATGGAACTGAATTCAGAAACTCAATCATGGAAGCTTTCTGCAAGGAAAGAGGAGTGAAACAAGAGTTTTCTGCACCTGGAACTCCACAGCAAAATGGTGTAGTTGAAAGAAAGAACAGAACTTTAATTGAAGCAGCCAGAACTATGCTTGAAGAAGCAAAACTACCAACTTATTTCTGGGCAGAAGCTGTACAAACTGCTTGTTTTACTCAAAATGCTACTCTGATCAACAAGCATGGGAAAACACCATATGAGATGGTGAAAAATAAGAAGCCAAATTTGAAATATTTTCATATATTTGGATGCAAATGCTTTGTGTTGAAGACTCATCCTGAACAGTTGACCAAGTTTGAGTTAAAAGCTGATGAAGGAATCTTTGTTGGCTATCCATTGTCAACAAAAGCATTCAGAGTCTACAATCTGAGAACTAAAGTGATCATGGAATCCATACATGTGTCATTTGATGACAAGAAAATAACTGGACTTGATGACTTAGATGGATATGATCAACTGCGTTTTGAAAATGAAGGTTTATTCTCTGATGATGTAAACTCTGATGAAGCAGTACCGACAAACTCTGATGAAGCGGTTCTGACAAACTCTGACGAAGCATACTCTGAACCTCTACTGGTAAATACTGGAGAAACTGAATATTCTCAAATTGAACAAAATGGAGAATCAGTTGAGGGGGAGCGTGAAGAAGCTCAACAAGACACAGCAAATGAGTCAGTTGAGGAAACTGATTCAAACTCTGACAGTTCAAACTCTGAGCCATCCAATTCAGGGGGAGCCTCAGATACTGCAGAAAGTCAACATATGAATCAGGAGAGCATGGATCAAGGGGGAGGATCCAATAATGATGCAAGAAACCACTTACCAACAGCAAGAAAGTGGACACAGGCACACACACCTGATCTCATAATTGGAGATCCTGATGCTAGTGTGAGAACTAGAAGTGCAACAAATAATGAGTGTCTGTATCATGCTTTCTTGTCTCAAACAGAACCAAAGAAAGTGGAGGAAGCTCTTCAAGATGCTAATTGGATTACAGCAATGCAAGAAGAGTTAAATGAATTTGAAAGAAATGAAGTCTGGACACTTGTACCTAGACCAAAGAATAGATCAATTGTAGGTACAAAGTGGGTTTTCAGAAACAAGACTGACAGTGAAGGTGTGATTACAAGAAACAAGGCTAGACTTGTGGCTAAAGGTTATTCACAACAGGAAGGAATTGACTATGATGAAACCTTTGCTCCAGTTGCAAGATTGGAGGCCATAAGAATTTTTCTGGCCTATGCTGCACACAAGAAGTTTAAAGTCTTTCAGATGGATGTAAAAAGTGCTTTTCTCAATGGGAAGCTTGAAGAAGAAGTGTTTGTTGAACAACCACCAGGATTTGTAGATCCCAAGCATCCAGATTATGTCTACAGGCTTGACAAGGCATTATATGGACTAAAGCAAGCACCAAGAGCATGGTATGAAACTCTTGCTAAATTTCTTTTAGAAAGTGGGTTCATAAGAGGTACAATTGATAAAACCTTGTTTTATTTCAATTCTGGTGATGATTTGCTTTTAGTTCAAATTTATGTAGATGATATTATCTTTGGATCTACTAATGACAAACTTTGTAAGAAGTTTGCAAAGCTTATGCAATCCAGGTATCAAATGAGCATGATGGGAGAGCTTAGTTATTTTCTAGGCTTACAGGTCAAGCAAACAGATGATGGTATTTTTATCAATCAAGCAAAATATACCAGAAATCTTCTCAAGAAATTTGGTATGCTTGATAGTTCATCTGCTTCAACTCCCATGGCTACAGCAACAAAACTAGACAAAGACACAGGAGCCTCAGTAGATATGACAAACTACAGAGGAATGATAGGGTCTTTACTGTATCTTACTGCAAGTAGACCTGATATCATGTATGCAACATGTCTTTGTGCAAGATTTCAAGCAGATCCCAGAGAGCCTCATCTAACAGCTGTAAAAAGGATATTCAAATATCTCAAAGGAACCATAACCTTGGGTTTGTGGTATCCTAGAGAATCAGAGTTTAAGCTAATTGGTTACTCTGATGCAGGTTTTGCAGGCTGTAAGATAGACAGAAAAAGTACAAGTGGAAGCTGTCAATTCTTAGGTGACAGATTGGTTTCTTGGTATAGCAAGAAACAGAAATCAATTTCTACATCCACTGCAGAAGCAGAGTATATAGCTGCTGGTAGCTGTTGTGCACAGATTCTGTGGATGAAGAATCAGTTGCTGGATTATGGTCTGAGGTACTCTAAAATACCTATTTACTGTGATAATCAAAGTGCTATTGCTATGACAGGTAATCCAGTACAGCACTCCATGACCAAGCACATCAGCATAAGGTATCATTTTATCAGGGAACATGTGGAAGAAGGAGATATTGAACTTCATTTTGTGTCTACAGACCAACAACTTGCAGATATCTTCACCAAACCTTTGAGTGAAGCTACTTTTACAAGATTGGTAAATGAACTTGGAATGATCTCTGGTTTTGACTAGAGATACGGGTTAGACTCAAAAACTATACATGTTTGATTTTTATGCTCATGATTCCTTGCATGTATTAACTGTTATAAGTACCAGTGTCATAAACTCTGAACGTAAACTCTGATGCTAAACTCTGTTAGTCATAAAGTATTGGTCATACTCTGATAGTTACAGTCTAATGCTATACTCTGATTGTAATTTTGTCTGAAACATATGGACCAATGAAGAAAATTGTATGAAGCATAATTCTCAGTAAGTAATTATGAATCCTTAAGAGTTATATAGATTCTGATCTCAAATATGTGCAGTAAGTTAACACAGCATGATACTGTCTCTATATTTATAGCATCTCTTAGTTTATTGATCCTATACACTGAGTTTGTATTAGCTGTTTGCATTTTCTCTCATAAATTAATTGTATTAACTGATGACAAGTCTAAACTCTGATTATTAATTGCAAATAATTCACCCTCAAATCAAAAGATACCAAAAAGAGCACAAATTCCTTTGAGATCATGTTGAGTCTAGGAAGATCCAGGAACTTATTGTATGAAATAAGGGCTAAAATCTTTGATTTTTGGTGACTAGTGCCAACCACTGATTACTGGAAAAATAAAAAAAATAATAATAAAATAAAAAAAAAACAAAAATATATATATAAAGGGGGTGAAAAATAAAAGATATATCCAAATGAAAGGATATTAGTATACAGAGTTTAGACATAAGAATCAGATTTTATTTTATACATGAGAGTTTAGGCAACCAGTTTTTACTGCTTTAGTTTGTGGATTTTATGCACTTTGAGATGATCTAAATATTGATTTCGGTAAACTCTGCTATAGCACACACATATTTTCACATCTGTACAGTTTGAGAAAAGAGTTAATTGACAAAGAAGGACAAATGGTAAACACTGATGTATTGTGTGAAATACGCCGAGGTAATTTAATTTTAATCTCTGATGATTAAAATAAATTTTATTGGTTTCAGACATTTTATAATTTTGAGATTAGACATTTGTTTAGAAATTCGAAAGAGTATGATAACAAACGGTTCATATTTGTATTAAACAGAGGAGAGAGAGATTAAGTATTTTGAACAATGTGATAAGCGGTAATTATGGCTATTTTTACTGCGCATGTGTATTGAAAGTTGTTACATACAGCTGTCAGCGTATACACGTTTGACACCTGTCCCACTCACACACTTTTCAAAGACGCCTGCTGTGTGTAGTAATGATTAAAACGTTTGAGTTTTAATCTTCACAGTTATTATTTAAATATACTACACATAAACGGTTCATTCTTTTACACACCTCAACTTTTCATAAGTTTTTACTTACACACATTGTCTCAAACACTTTCACTGCATACAATCTATTCTCTGTTTGTTTTCTTCTCAACTGTTCTAATGGCTACAACAATGTTTACTGCTTCTGGTTTAGAATTTGTCCCTAACAACTATGCTGCTCCTTTGGCAAATGAGAACGCACCAGAGGCGTTTCATTTGATTCAGGATTTCTTGTCAAACTCTGATGTTGGAACTGCTCTAATCGCCCCATTGAAGCTGTCTGCATCTCAAATCAGATCTTTTTGGCAGACAGGTACTTATGACAATGGAGGAGAGTCTGGGTCTCCATCTATTATCTTTGAATTTCAAGGAGAAGAGTTTGTAGTTACTCCTACAACTGTTCGTGATGCTCTGGGCCTTGAAGACTTTAATGCTTTCATAATCTCTGTTGGAGATTCTGAGTTAGTTCGAATGATGAGGGAAATAGGATACTCTGGGCCACTAACAAAGCTTGGTCAGTTGAAGCGACCGCTCTTGCGAAAGGAATGGAGTTTCTTTTTCGACTGCATAACAAGGGCGTTCGGCAAGAAATGCACGAACTGGGATGCTATTCCCACGGATAGTCTGCAAATCGGGTTTTCTCTTCTTTATGGAGGTAATTTTGATGTTGCTAGGCTAGTTCTAAATAATATAGGTGAGAAAATGAATGAAAACAGAGGTGTCGTCTATTTTGCAAGATTTTGTCAATTGATATTCTCTGAATGTGTTTCTGACGTAGAGATAGATGAGAATGATGTGATTCCCTGTTTTAAATTACATAAACGCATATTCTCTGATCTAACCAATAAAGATAACAAGAAAGGAGATGTTGGTGTTTTGTTGCTACCTGAGTCTGTGCAACAATTCCTGGATAACTTACAACAACAACAGCTAGCAAACTCTGAAGCTGGACCTTCTGTGTCTCAACCACAAAGGTCACAGAGATCTAAGGTAAGGGCTGTTAAGTCTGTCAGGATAAACACTGAAGCTGGGGCATCAAATGCTGATGTTATGCCTCAGAAGAGAAGAATGAAGAAGAGAAGAGCATATAGGGCAAAGTCTGATGCTGCTGATGCTGCTGATGCTGTTGATGCAGAGACTGAAACTGATGAAGAAACTCTTCATCAGAGAAAAAGAAGATTGGTAGCAGCACATTTGTTTGGTGCTGGGAATATCTCTTCCAATGTTGTTGATGATCTTGAGATTCCAGATGATGAAGCTGTTCCTGAGGACAGAGTTTTTATGGAGACTGTTTTTCAAGATGAAGCTCCTACATCAAAATCTGATGATGTAGTTGAGGAAGCTGCAAATGACGCTCCTATGCCCACAGAGGATAGAGCAAATGTTGAGATTGCAGATGAAGTCCCTGAAAATATTGTTCAGGAGGCTAATATGGAATTTGAAGCAAACCCCTCTATAAACTCTGAACATTTCACAGAGGGTTTGGAAGCTGATCAAGATACTGTTCAACTTGAAGAATCTATGGCTTCTCACACTGAAATTATTTCTCTTGAACTTGAGAAAGGTGAGGAAGTTGATCAGACTTTAGCTGCTAAAACTACAGAATCTGTTGCTGCAAATCCTGATGTTGCTGACAAGGATGCAACAGAGAATATTCCTTTTGAAGCAGAGTTTGTCGCAAACTCTGAGGATATTCTTGTTCTTGAAGCTCTACAACAATCTGTTGTTGAGATTGTTCAAAGAGAAGCAGAGTTTAGTCATACTGCACACTCTGATGATCCTGAAAGAATGGCAGAAAATGTTCTTGCAGAGAATGAAGCAGAGGATGACAATGCTGAAGCTAGTCCTGTTCATTCCAATCCTGATATACAAGTAGAGTTGTCTGACATTCAAGCAAACTCTGAAGAAGAAAGAGAAGTCAACAGAGCTACTACTGCGTATTATCAAGATATGTACTTCTCTAATTGGTCAAGCAAGGATACTATCTTTTCCAATGAAAGAGCTGCAGATTTTGTGACAAAGTCTTCTAAAGAGATTAAAAATCCAGAACTTCTCAGTCATCTCAAAGCAACTATTGTACAAATCAAATCATTAACCAATCGTTTTGATGATTCTGACAAGGTGATTGCAGGATTAAGGAATGATATAGCTACAAGAGAGCTTACACAGCAAAAGGACAAATCTCTATACATCTCTTTGTGTAAAGAGCAAAAGAATTTTAACTCTAGATTGTTGAAAGTTGAGGACAACCAGAATGCTATGTCTGCCCAACTGACATCAATTTCTAATGCAATTGAGTTGTTGACATCAGTACTACTTTCTGATGATGTCAAAAAGGGGGAGAGTGTACCAAGTGACAAATGCAAAGACACTCAAACTCTGAGACGGAGGGATGATGGTAATGATGGTGGAAACAAGGGAGGAGATGGAAAGAGGTTAAAATCAAATGATGATAGAAGACTACCAAGACCAAGATCAAACTCTGATAGAAGATCAAACTCTGGTAAGGGAAATGTAAACTCTGCCAGTGGTTCAAAACTCAAAAGTTTGATAAACACTGATAAACCTAGCACTGATGAGGAAATAGCTGCTAAGATGTTTATAGCAGAACATGGTAAAGATGTTACTATTGAAGATATCCAGGCAGAAGAGAAATTGCTAGCTGAAGAACACAGGAAAGATGTTGAAGCTGGAATCTACAAACAGAAGGTTATCAAGGCTCCAAGGAGAAAAGAAAAAGGAATTGTTATCAAAGAGAATGTAAACTCTGATCAGAGTTTACAGTACTCAAGGAGGCCTAGTGGTTCAAATGCTGATAAAGGTAAAGGCGTGATGATTGAAGAGCCTAACCTGAAAAAGAAGAATTATTCAACCTCTGACATTGCTCAAGTTGAAACAAGATTAGCTAAATCAACCTCTAACGCTGCTCAAGTTGATGTTATTACCAAAGTTATGACAACCTCTGACGTTGCTCAAGTTGTACAGAAATCTACACTACTTCCAGGATTCAGCAAACCTAAAATTCTTGAAGACTTAAAGCTTGAAGCTCTGAATTTCTCAGAAACCAGAACAGTATTGGGAAAAGAAGCCTTTGATAAATCTGGACTGGGTTCACACAGAGAGAGAAGAACAAATAACAGATCTCAAGACAACATTTCACTGGCAGAATCTGGTATTGGGGTTACACAAGAAAACCTTGATAAGTTAGAGTCTGTTCAGTTGATTTTTCACAGAGTATTGAAGAAGCAATTTTTGTTATACTTCATGAGTGATGGAAGAGTTTATAAAGTTGGAGAATCTGATGTTAATCTCAAATCATGGGAAGAACTGGAGTATGTACTTTATCTTTTAAAAGTCAAAAACAGATATACTCATGATGTTGCTCAAGTGTTGAGAGAAAAGATGCTGAGATCTAAAGCTATGCTTGGAGGAGGAGTATCAAGTGTCTACATTCCAAAGTATAGGGATCATGCTGGAAAGATAGTGGAAATGAAAAGAAATAGTGCTAGATTCAGGACTGCACTAGATAAGAAAGTTTTAGAGTTCAATCTAGAGTCTGATAAGGCTTTTTATATCAGACTTGGCAATGAAATGAACAAGAACAACATATATTCTTTAAGGGCTGCCATTTATCAAATTGGTGAAGATGAACCAGAATTGAAGGAGCTGAAGAAGGATATGATTGCTGAACTAGATCGAGCTGAGAGAAAGCTGCTGATTGATTATCTCAGGACAGTACCTGATATTGAAGAAGTCAAGTAAAGTCTGACTATAAGTTTTTTTTTGTTTTCTGTTTTAAGTTAAATTTAAACTCTGTTTTAAAGTTAAACTCTGACATATTTTAAACACTGCATTTGTTATATGTTTTGACATCATCAATTATCTTTTTAACTTGTACATTTTAATATGAACAAGTTGGGGGAGATTGTTAGATATAATTGCTGACGTTTGTTCATCAGTGTTTAAGTAACAGGTACATATCAGAGTTTATATAGAAGCCAGTCAGAGTTTGATAAAGTCTGACTGGGTGAAGAGTTTATATAGAAGCCGGTCAGAGTTTGTTAAAGTCTGACAGGGTGATAGTTGACTTAGCTGTCGGTGCAAAGATAAAGATTCTAGAAGCAATATATTCTGAAGATGGAAAGAAGCAGAATATATTGATACAGCTAAGGAGACTGGACAGAAGACTGAAGCAATCCTTAATTGATAATAATTGTATAGCTAATTTATAGGAGTATCAATTAGATAAGGATTGTATGTAGCTGTGTACTATATAAACACAGATAGGTTATCCCTAGAAGGGATGCGAACATAGAATTATTATTCTTGTAACCTAGTAGCTCTTTGTGATTCATTAACATCACTAAGAGAGAAATATTTAATATAATTCAGTTTGTTGATTTACAAACCTGTGTTCTTGATTGTTATTCTCATACATACTTGATTATATATTGTGTATTCGGCCTAACATTATTTAATTGGGGAAAAACAAAAGATATAGAGATAGAGATGCAAAATTTTATTTTGTAATTTAATCATTTTCTTAAAATTTATATATTTTCAAAGATTATGTGATATATTACTTGTGATATTTGATTTGGTTATTTTGCATGCACGTATTGGTCAGTTATGTGATATTACTTGTGATATTTTATATAGTTAACAAAGTTTTGTTATTTATATTGTAGGTGTTCATTGGTTGGTTAATCGGAATCGTTTTGCTTGGCATGGTGTTGTGTATGATGGCTAAAAATAACAAAGGAAAGGGTAAGGAAAATGAGAAGGATAAGGGTAAAGGAAAGAATACGAGTAAGGGAAAAAGCAAGGTTGTTAAGGGCAAGGGCAAGGGCAAGGGCAAGGATACGGAGATGAGGCCAACAAGGAAGAACACTTTGGCTTTACGTGATGAGCCAACGGATTCGGATGGTGATGAGGAACACCCGGACCCCGCACTTGGGAACATGACAGCGGGAGAGGCACGAGTGTGGCGAGGAAGGAGACCGCGATCACATTCATGTGGAATTTATGGAGCTATAGAACCCGATAGACCTACACGTATCAATATCTCCGATGGACAGTAAGTCTAATTTTGTGTACTTCGTGTCTCTTTTTTAGTAGTGCAAAGATGATATATATATATATATATATATATATATATGTCTTGTAGATAGTGTTCATTTGTGTTGTGTTGATAGTTTAATATGTTATTAAATGTAGTATTGAAGATGATACGGCTAAAAAGACTTTGCTTGGGATGGTTCGCGAGAAGTGGCCCATGGGTTATTATACGTTTAGTGACATCGATGCGGCTTTTCCAAAATGGTTAGAACAAAGGGTTGAGGAGTTTTTTGTAAGTAAAACCGTGATTCTTTAGTTTATAATGTTTGTTTCTTGATTTGTTTGTTAACTTGATTTGATTATGAATTTGACCCTATCCCTTTTTTATATTTTGTAGAAATTCTATAGGCATCAAAAGGGGCAAAGCCGTTTGCAATCAAGAAGGATCGTTGAAGATCACATTAAGAAAACAATAAAAAGAACAATGAATGAACTTAAGAAGAGAGTTGAGACAAAAGTAAAGGAAACCGGGGTGTCGAAGGAGTCCTTAAAGCCCGCTTATTGGTCCCTTTTATTTTGGAAAGATCTTTTGAAATATTGGGAGACAAATGAAGGACACTTGCATAGGGCAATGGTTGGAGCCAACAACCGCCAACAAGTTGAGCGGTTGCATAGTGCCGGTGCTCGGTCATTCAACGCCGTGAAAGCGGTAATAATATTTAAATATGTACACATACAAACACACACAACGTTATTTCATTTTATATATACTAATGTAAGCTATTTTACATTTTGAAGGAAATGACAAAGAAAAGTCGTAAGCCTCCGACTAGACTTGAGGTTTGGGATAAATGTCATAAGAAAGTTGGCTCCGATCCGAACAATCCCGTGTATACTACTCCGGGAGCCATGCGCATTGCGGTATTATTCTATTTTTGTTTTTTTAGTGTTCAATTATAAGCATTTAAAAGTTTGATTGTTTTAATCAAACTTAAAAAATGTGTAGGAACGATATGCCTCTATTCTTGACCGTATGCCGGTGGAGGTGACTCAAACGGGTGAGAGAGATGAGCCATGGGATTGGTGGATGGAAGCAACGGGGGTGCCCGAAGGTGAAAAACCCAAAACAAATTATGTTGTGGGATTCCCCAATGCTCGAGCTACCGATCTCATTCCCACCCTAGCTACACGCTATAGGGATTCCACCCGAGGCGAAGCCGGCTCATCCTCGTCCGCTCCGAGACAACGTGAAGTCATCCCCGACAATGTCTTTCTCTCGATCGTTAGAAATGTTCTTACGGAGATTCGTTCCAATCCTCAACAGTTTGCTCGTCAACTATCCGATGAAGAAATATCCACATTTGCACGCACTGCCCTCGAGGCCTCCGATCCATCTACCGAACCAAATAGAAGGCTGCAATGGAATAATCTCATTGGTGGTGAGATTGTACACATTGTCGGAACCTTAATTGAAGATCTTGTCAAAAAAACCGAAGCACAAGTTCAAGAGGTAATAGTTAATCCTCGTTTTTTAATTATATCCATTGCACTTTATTTTTTACTTTTTAATTGTTTTATATGTGTACATAGGAAAAGGATCGACTTGCGCAGGAAGAAAAAGATTATACCGATGTGGATGAGGTCTCGGACATTGAGGGTGACAACGGGAATGGCGACGGTGAAGGCAATGGCCAAGATGGGGGTGATTCCGACGACTCTCCTGTTTCTTTGTCGGAGTAGTTAATTATGTGGTTGTATGGTTTAGAAACTTTGAATCTGAACTTTAGTAATTGTAATGAACTATGTTTTGTTGGATGTTCGATAATATCGGACTTAACATTGTGTAGTTGATCCGTTTATATCGGACCCATTTTTTGGTTTGTATGGTTGATCCGATTATGTCGGAGTTAACATTGGTATTTTATGATCCGTTTGTATCGGATCTAATTAAGTTGGTATTTTATGAATTATGTTTGTATTTATTTTATGATAATGAGTTTAGGAATGGATTGGTTTTTGGATTGGGATTGGTATTGATTG
This sequence comes from Heracleum sosnowskyi, assembly GCA_030848705.1. NCBI lineage: Eukaryota > Viridiplantae > Streptophyta > Magnoliopsida > Apiales > Apiaceae > Heracleum > Heracleum sosnowskyi. The sequence goes on from CM061237.1 coordinate 22,831,879, forward strand.
TTGTTGATATTGATTGGTATTGCCCATTGGAATGGTATATATGAAATGAATGGTACAGGGCATAAAACTACAGAACCTGCAAATTTTTTTTTAAAAAATACCCAGAAAACCGACCGACAATACACATAACTGACCGTTTTTTACCATTCCAAAACACAGAAAACCGACCGGTGTACACCATAACCGACCGCATTCAAACTATATAACCGACCGTCTTCCTTAATGGTGGTCGGTTATACGACGGTCGGTTATGCAATTTTGAGCGACTACTGCCATAAAACCGACCGATATGCACACTTTGACTTCGGTCGGTTATGGTTAAAGTCAAAACAATTTTTTTCGGACATAACCGACCGTCACCGGTCGGTTTTATTCTGCTGACATCATAGGACACGTATTGACACGTGTTATTCTTAGGACCCACTTTAAGGAATTTAAAACGGACATAACCGACCGACGACCGACCCGTGGTCGGTTATATGTGTTAAACCTGACCAACTCTTAAAACCGACCAGTCTAAAACTGACCATCGATGACGGTCGGTTTTACACGTAAAACCGACCGATTTCGGATATAACCGACCCTTTTTGACGGTCGGTTATGCTCTGTTTTCTTGTAGTGTATCAACAATGGCCTTGGCCTTGCGAACATAATCTAAAGGATCATCTAGTAAAGCAATGGTGATTGGAATAAGAACAGCAGTAACCAGGTTACCCCACCTCACTTTCGCCTCCTTTTTCATCATCTCGGCCAATGGCTGTTTGCAGAAAAAAAACATTTGCATTTTCTTAAGTACGCATCGAAAGAAAAGACTAAACATCTTAAGCATCAAACAAATTTTACCAAAGTTCCAGGGTATGGTCTAAGATTAAATGCCAGAGCTGATCTGAGACGAATATTCGGTGGCAGATTGTTGTACTTTTCGCTTGTTACATCTTGCTCCTTTTCATACTCATAAGTAACTAGTGCTAAACAATACAATGCTTCACAATATTAGGAATGTGCTCGTTCTAGTAAACATATATATAGATATCGGAGTCATATTGTATGACTAGTTAGCATGTGCTAATTAATCAGCAGACTTGCCATATCTTCTATTGAGATAGCGAGATAGGGCAGCCATTGTTATTCCTAGTAAGACATCATTAATTGTCTGAAACATCATCAACAAAATAACATTAGCATGTTCTGTATAGACTACGTAGCATAAGCTGATTTAAAACTAACATTATATAATTTGTACCGCGTTCATTGCTGATTTCACCAGCTCTATATCATGAAAACTAACGATTCTGTGCACAATTCTTTTACAACTCAATCCTACATTCTCTGCAGGAACACCTTTCATCGGAGTGTCCGTGTCTTTGAAGAACAAAGCGGTAGCAGCAACATGCATCATATCCACAAAAGTGTTAAAAGCCATCAGAATCATGGTACAAATTGTAAAAATAGGCTCCCAAAAACCATGACGATTATTCCAAAAGCTAGTTGGTCTTTTGGTCCTTGGACGACTTGGCATTGATTCGAGATCAGAAGCTTTTCTGCTACTAGCTAAAAGGAGAGATATAAAGGAAATTCCATCCCCAATTGAATGATGATATTTAAGTACTGCAGTTGCACTAGCATCCGACGTCTGTACATTTAAAACATGAAGCTCCCATAATGGCTTTGCCAGATCGAATCCGGTATTAGTGAGATTTGATACGTAATCTTCAACATACGTATCAGGTGACTCCATATTCGGATCCAATTCCGGTGTGTAAACATGGTTATGTATGTCTACTTCTGTTCTTCTCCAACTCATTTGGCCACCATTCTTATCATCGGTTACCTTCAAGAAAAAATTATATACCTAGGGTTAATTAGTAACCAATTCATCTAAATATAAGAGAAATGTTCCAACTCGATCTTATATTATATTAAGTGTCAGTACAAATACACATGTACTACTATTATCTATTAGATTTTAAAAAATGAACAGTGAAAATGAAAAACAAGTATTGCTTACTAGCAAGCTGGAGAAACGAGGGTGCTTGACAAAAGAAACATTAAAACCAAATTTAATAGCATCAACGTCTATTAGCGTTTTGGAACCCAAGAGATATATGATTGGGCAGTATAGTCTCGTCGACTGAAAAAGTTGTGCAACCGGGCTTAACGGCTCCTCCTCCACAGTATCACCGTCAACTTGTACAATTTTATCTCCATACGCATGTTCGCGTACAAACTTCGGAGGACATATATATAAATACTAAGAGATGAATACATTTAATAGAAAAGAAATACTCAATAAGTGATTTATATGAATGCAGGCAAGTCTCTTTCGTTAATTGAGAAAAAACATTATGATGATTTTTATAAAAAAAATTTATAATTTTCTAACATTTTTCTTCTTAAATAGGATAATAAAACTCATTTTTCTTAAAAAGCGGGAATCGGAGTTAATCGGTAAATGTACCGTCCAGGAATTAATCGGGTAATCGGGGATTAATCGGAATGATTAATCGGAATAAATTTAATAATATTTTTTATATACAATTATAAAATTGTTTCGTTATTTCAACTAAACATATGTTATTATCATATATTTACGCAAATATGTTAAAAATGTTATATAATTGTAATAAATAAAATTTTGAAGGTTTAACTTTTCAATTAGAGATCAATTTAAGAGAAAAACTTAAGAGAATTTACGATTTAGGCATCTAAAATTATAATTATATGTACAAAAATATTGTTTTTTCTATTGTTTAATCAAGTTCAACCTTTTAATTTTTTAATTTTTTTTAATTTTAACTATTTTTTAATAATTAGCCCAATTTTTTACTGATTAATCCCATTTTTGATCGATTTAGCCGATTTTTGAACGTTTTTATGAAAAAACGATTAATTGACCGATTTTCGCTTAATCAGTTCAGTGATCCGCCGTCTAGTGATTAATCGGCGATTAATCGCCGACTTTTAGAACACTGCTCATCTGTAATGTAATGAAATAGTCTATATATATAAGAAAATGCTTGTACATTCTAGTCCCTAACAATCGAATCAATGATTTTAGATCCAATGTAAAGATTGGTACCCCATCTACTTTATTGCATTAATAAAATAATAGGTAAATTCAATTCAATTCACCCAACGACAATAATAACTAATAGGTAAATTCCCTTGAACAACTAATTAATATCTCGCTTAACACCATGCATTAATAGGTATGCATTAATAGGTGTATAAATTGCACATAAATATTTCATTATATTGAAACAATTCCGCTAGTATTAAAAAACAGAAAAAGAATGGTTGATTGGAAAAACATGATTTTAGAAAAAGTTGGAATACATTTTATAATTAAGTTTCTCCGCCACAAAATCTCTAGCATAAATAAAAAGTATAAAGATTTGTTAAAATGTTGGAACTCCGGCGCTTAATAACTCTTTGCAAAAAAATTAGCCAATTTCTTATATTAGCTATACAGCGGTAGCTAGTGCCAAGCAAAGGCCGAGCATGAGTTCATATTAAAATATCAAATTTTTAGAGAAATTGTTATTAGGCCGCTGCGAAGCGCGACTTAGCAAACTAGTACTAAAGGAGAAAACGGGAGCGGCGAGGTGGTGTCTTTCAAATCGCTTGGATCTATTTTTCTAATTTTCTCAAAATTATGAATTATTAATATTAAAAATTCGAAAATATCTCAATTATCTTTAAAATCTTTACTAATGAAGTAAACTAAATATATAATTTAATATTCTTGCATTTAAAATCTTTATTAATGGAGGAAACTAGCGGCCACTTAAATCGATTCGATCTATTTTCCTAATTTTCACAAAATTTTAAATTATTAATATTAAAGATTCGAAAATATCTCAATTACCTTCAAAATCTTTACTAATGAAGTAAACTAAATATATATTAAAGATTTGAAAATATCTCTATTTGCTAATGTAGGAAATTCAAAGTACTATCTTGATATAATCCTAAATATTTTCTCCAAGAATCATTAATATTAAACATTCAAAAATATCTCAATTATATTTAAAATCGTTACTAATAAAGTAAACTAAATATATAATTTAATATGCTAACCTTTAAAATCTTTACTAATGGAGGAAACTAGCGGCCACTTTAATCGATTCGATCTATTTTTCTAATTTTCTCAAAATTTTGAATTATTTATATTAAAGATTAAAAAATAGCTCATTTACCTTTAAAATCTTAACTAATGAAATAAACTAAATATATATTAAAGATTCGAAAATATCTCTATTTGCTAATGTAGGAAATTCGAAGTACTATCTTGATATAATCCTAAACTTTTTCTCCAAGAATCATTAATATTAAAGATTTGAAAATAACTCAATTACCTTTGAAATCTTTATTAATGAAGTAAACTAAATATATAATTTAATATTCTTTCCTTTAAAAATTTTACTAATGGAGGAAACTAACCACCTCTCAAATCACTTCGATCTATTTTTTTAATTTCTCACAATTTTGAATTATTTATATTAAAGATTCAAAAATATCAATTACCTTTAAAATCTTTACTAATTAAGTAAAATAAATATACATTGAATATTTGAAAATATCTCTATTTGCTAATGTAGGAAATTCAAAGTACTATCTTGATATAATCCTAAACTTTTTCTCCAAGAATCATTAATATTAAACAATCGAAAATATCTCAATTACCTTTAAAATTTTTACTAACGAAGTAAACTAAATATATAATTTAATATGCTTGTCTTTAAAATCAATACTATTATATAAAGGAGAAGATAGAAGAGTTGAGTTGGCGGCTCTTACATCGTTTCGTTCTATTTTTCTAATTTTCTCAAAATTTTGAATTAATAATATTAAAAATTCGAAGAAATCTCAATTACCTTATAAATATTTACTAATAGAGTAAACTAAATATACAATTTTAATATTCTTGCCTTCAAAATCTTTAGTAATGAAGGAAAGTAAATATACTATTTAAATCACAATCTTTACTAATGGAGGAAAGAAAATATACAATTTAAATATCCAACTAAATTTTTGATTAGAAAATATCTCAATTACCTTTTAAGTCTTTCTTAATGGAGAAGCTAAATATACAATTTTAATATTCTTATCTTTAAAATCTTTACTAATGGAAGAAAGTAAATATACTATTTAAAGTAAATATTCAATTAAAATATCCAATTAAATTTTTTATTAGAAAATATCTCAATTATTTTTTAAATCTTTCTTAATGGAGGAAACTAAATATACAACTTTAATATTTTTGCCTTTTAACTCTTTACAAATAGAGAAAATCAAATATACAATGTTAATATTCTTCTAATTTTTTATTATCAATATACTTGCTAATAAATATCTATATATTTGCTATTATTTTATTATCTTTATATATGTTTGATGTGTAAAAATAATGTAAACTGCGCACAATGTTTAGTTGTAGCAATCACATATCGATCCACAGAGACTATGTATTTTCAAAACCCTAACAATTAACTCAGGCGAACTAGACAAATAAGATTTGAGATGAGATTTGTTTAACCTAATTAACAATTAAAGTCAGATAAGGAAAACTTAGGAATCCGAATCCATTAATCAATCACAATTAATATCAACTCGCCTTAAAATCAATTATCTTTTCTTCACAAATAAGATATATCAATTAAAGAGAAAAGCATATACTATGAAACATGTTATCTAACAATAACCTATCAAAACTTCATGGAGCAAGCATATGCTATGAAAAATAAATCCGGTAACAATAATATATCAAAATCACTTTGTCAATTGAACAATTAAGCACTAAGAAAAATCATGAGAACCAAATAATAGGAACAAGAAGATATCAACAATAATTAAATTAACTTCATCTTCGTCCTATGACAAGAAAATTAGCTACACATAATTAACAAATAAACAAGACAAGACATTAATCTAAGGTACGGATTAATAAACAATTATTGAACTAAACTTAAAACATGTATCATAATAAAGACACGTGAATAACATAAACTACCAGGTGGCCAAAAACTAATAACTAATAACATAAACAATAAAGCAAAGCTAATATATACTCCTAACTAATAATGTAAGAACAAAAGCAAGCCAAAGTGAACAAAGAAAAAAAACGAAGCGAGAAAGATTAATGGTTGCCGAGAAAAACAAAGCCGGAAGAATAATTGCCCCTCGAAAACTAAACTGCTGAATTAAATAAAAAAATTGTTTGAACAAAATTAAATAAACTGTTTGTATTGAAAAGCAAGAAATTATCTAATCTTACTCCTAAATTATCAGATCTAGTCTAAATTCTAGGTGTCTAAATTGATATCTAAATTCTAGGTGTCTAAAATACAAGAGAGGAGATCTATATATATGGAAAAATAATGGGTTTGGGCTCTTTGACTTCAAATCGGATTCTAAAAATATTTCCTCAATTCCATTTTCTTCTCCGATAAGTTTTCCAACTTTTCTCCAATTTCCTTTTGACTTCAAGTATTTCCATCTTCTTGCCTTTTTTCACCTTTTTCTGCTTGAAATATGATTTTATTTATTTTCCTCAAAACAAAAGAAAACAATTTATTAAATAATAAAATTACGAAAACAGACATAAAATAGGTATTAAAATTGTATTAAATTATGGACCTATCAAATGCCCCATACCTATCTTTTGCTCGTCCTCGAGAAAAACTAATATAATATGAACTACTATCTAATAGATAATACCACTTCCGTAGGTGATCACGGTTGCATTTGACATATGTAACAAGCCCTTTAAACCCCTAGGCAGCCCTAGTGGACGAGTAAGGTCTCGTGAGGGCCTATAGTGAATGTACCCACAAAATTCATCTAGCTCATTTAAAAGATCGCATGGAAATGCAACGCCACACATACAAGTCCTCTCATGCTACATCAACTTAAGAATCAAAACTGACTTTGCAATGTCTTGTCATGGAAGATGCAAGGATTCACATAGTCTACTCAAAGAAATATGCATAAGTGCTCAAAAGTCCATGTCAAGTGTAAGAATAAGTTGGTAATCATGCTAAACCCACAAGAGTACACTTTTGAGTCAAAACTTGGGATCTCAAATGCAAAAACAAGCAATAACTCACCTTTCACTCACAAAAGAATTTTCACTCAAGAACAAGGATAAGTGTATCACTCTATTCCAACTAAATCATAAGCATGCTTGACAATTGTTATGAATCTAACTTTAACAAAACATACATCAATGATGATAATCAAAAGGTCTTTATTTGGGTTGTAACGGGGCTAGGGACAAGGTATGTCAAGTAAGGCCAAAGAAGGTGAAGTGTCAAAAGCTAGTAGGCACCATAATTAATCATACACATCACCAAACATCCTCTCCACACATGAATTTTCTGATTGTTTCCAATAAAAGGCTTGATTAGTCGAATGAAGAAGATTACAAAAACATAAGTATGCTCTCATATAATTTTTTTTCTTTTTTTTTCATATATATATTTTTTCTCTTTTTTTCATCATTTTTTTCGAGAGCTAAGAGATAGATATAAGCAACCACAATCCTCCTTCAAAAATTTCTTGAACAACGACTATCAAGTAAGCAATCAAACCAAATATTTCATCAAAAGTAATGAACAAAAGTAAACCCATCTCACACACCTTATTACTCCCTCAAGTTCCTACTAGCCATTGACAATTTGGGATCAAGCATAAGTAAGGCTACACAAGAAAAAGGTCTAGGCACGTAATGTGGTGTGTCACCGAAAAAATAGGATTAAGCTCAAGAGGGTAACTAATTGATCATATAGAAATGGTTTGTGGTAATTTGGAAAATATAGGTTATTCCTAAATGCCTTTATCATCTTATCATCAAATAATGTCATGTATTCAAGAAAGGTCTCAAACAAACGCTAGCAATGCAAACAACATGTGGACACTCAAGCAAACGAATATAAAATGCAAAAGATATGCATATAGGCTCAAAAACTAACTTGGTGGTCAAACATAATCAATACCAAGTAAAAATCTCTTCAGTGCACCAACTTGTACTCAAAGCATGAAAACTAAATCATTTTGCACATATTCATGTCCTTTTAATTACTTGCAACATTCAGTAAGTCTACTAATTTCAACTTTCTAGTGTATGTGTGTGAACAAGAACTTAGCAAATCACTCTTCAATCAAAAGTATCAGAAACACAAGATTACTATATCATGTAAGGGTGCATCAAGCCACAAGAAATCATATTACAAGGCTAGAATTCTACCATTGACAAGACTAAAATTCTTTTTGGAATTTTTTATTTTTCAATTTTTTTTGGATTTTTTGTTTTTTTATAAAACTACTAAACCCCTCCCCCATACCTAAATCATGCAATGTCCTCAATGTATGCAAATGAGAGAAAATGACAAAGTAAAAGGACGAGAATACCTGATAAGGGAATGATGGAGATACAATACCTATAAAACACACAATAAACACAAAATACACACACAAACACACACATTCCCCCATACCTACACTTGACTATGGGAGAAACAAAACAAAAGCACATACTAACCAATACCAGATCGAGGAAAAACTACCTTTGTAACACAATCAATAAGCATGTGAAACTCACCCACAAAGACAATATTATCCACTAGAGAAAGATGATCTTGAACCAGAATAAAACTAATTAAACTAACTTCATTCATAGACCAATTTGATGCTTCTTTATGTTGTTTAAGCAGATTAATTACTTGAAATTTTTGGTCATGAACTATGTCACTAGAGATAACAATATGATGAGTTTCATTATTAACTATCAAAGACTGATCAAGAGTGTAAAAAGATATATTAGAATCAAGTGGGGGTGGCTTACCAACAGAAGTCTTAACAAATTCATGAATTTATTTACTGCTCTCATACTCCAACAAAATATATTTCTCAAGAAAAGACACAATTGCACTATCCTCAAGAATGAATGGAAGAGACTCAGAAGGACCTAGAAACATATACTTAGGAGTTTTGGGAAGAGGTTTAAGTTCTAATTCCGGTGGACTTGTCTCAACTGATTCATTAGCTTCATAAAGCGACAAAGGAAAAGGTTCTAACTCTCGATTGGAACTAGGAATAGTGGACTCTAACATTTCATTAATCTCATTTGTATGACCAGCATCATCCCAATCTTGACCAAAGTAGTTTTGACAAAAGTTAAGAACATCATCAACATTCATGATTTCATTATCAACTAACTCTTCAATCGTGTTAATTTCTATGGGTTGGTCAAAAAGCTCATTGGGTTGATTTCCTACATTGAAAATGTTGAGATCAATTTGCAAGTTTCCAAATTTGAGTTTCATTAATCCATTCCTACAGTTGATCAAAGCATTAGAGGTGGCAACAAAAGGTCTTCCTAGAATGATGGGAATTTGATTTTTGAAATTTTGGACTGGTTCAGTTTCTAGAACAATGAAATCGACGGGAAAGACAAAATCACCAACCTTAATCAACACATCTTCCACCATACCCTTAGGAATTTTGACAGAACGGTCAGCTAACTGAAGAGTGATACTAGTCTCTTTAAGTTCACCTAAACCCAAGTCTTGATAGACAGATAATGGAAGAAGATTCACACTAGCTCCTAGATCGAGTAAAGCTTTATCAATGAAAGTATTACCAATGACACAAGAAATGGTAGGACATCCATGATCCTTATACTTCAAAGGAATTTGATTTGACAAGATTGAGCTAACATTAGATATTAGGAAAGCTTTCTTAGGAACATGAGTGGTTCTTTTATGAGTACACAAATCTTTTAGACACTTAGCATAAGAGGGAACTTGTTGAATTGCATCTAAAAGAGGAATGTTAATCTTGACTTGCTTGAAGACTTCCAAAATCTTATCTAATTGAGCAGATTGTTTGTTTGAAGTAAGTCTGTGAGGAAACGGAGCTTTTGGCTTAAAGACTTTTTCATTAGACACATCAGATTGGGATTTTGAAGGTGGTTCATCGGAGGGTGATGACTCATTAGATTCAATTTCTTCAGGACTTTTGGGATTGGAAGATTGTTTAAGACTAGGATTCAAGAGTAACAGATTTGGTTCAGATGTAAGATTATATTCTGCTTGAGTATTGACACCAGCATGATTATTGAATTGATTACCAGACCTTAGAGAGATAAAAAAATTCACATTTTCATGAGACTTTTGATTTGGATGAAATTTAGGATTAATCTCGGGTTGACTAGGAAATCGATTTTTCTCTCTCTCACTGATGGTGTTTGCCAACTGACTAACTTGGACCTCTAGTTTAGATATGGCTTGAGAATTGGAATTTAGTAATTGCCTATCTTGGGTCATAGTGTTCATGAAATTTTGTTGAGATTGAGTTAAATTAGCTTGAGATTTCAATAACGCCTCAATACTCTTTTCTAAAGAATTAAATCTCTTATCAGATTCACTAAAACCAGGAGGATTCAAGGGGACTGAATTTTGATATTGACCGAGATTTTGTGGAGGATATGAGTTAGGATTTTGAGTTGAGTATGGACCAGGATTGGGCTTTTGAAATACAGGCTGAGAATTTTGGTTATACTGATTGTATTGACCTTGGTTCCATGAGAAATTTGGATAATTTTTCCAACCAGGATTGTATGTGGATGAATAGGGATTATTCTTAACTCTATATTGAAACATGATATTGGCTTGTTCAATTTCAGGACAATTTTCTATCAAATGAGTAGGAGAATTACAGTTTGCACAAAGAAACACTTGTGAGGACACCTTGTTGGTTTCTAAGGCTTCTAGACGTCTAGTGAGAGTAGCTAACTTAGCTTCGGTTCCAATAGAATTACCAACTACGTGTACGCCATTAGATTTTTCAGTTTCCTGACTGGGTTCCCTAGTTGACTCCCACAACATTTTTCTTTCAGCTAACTCCTCAAAAAATTGCCAAGCTTCTTCATCAGTTTTATCCATAAACCTACCATTACACATAGACTCTAACAAGGCAGTGGTTTGTCTATCTAAGGATTCATAGAGAATTTTACAAAGTCTCCATTTTTCTATACCATGTAGAGGACACTTAGATAACAATTTTTGAAATCTATCAATATATTTCCAAAAAGGCTCATTTCGATTTTGTTGAAATTGGTTGATTTCATTCCTAAGCTTGTTAGCCTTATGATTGGGAAAATATTTTTTAAGAAATTGTTGAGTATACAACAACGAAAGCAAAACCCAAAGCGAATAAACAAGAACAAGAAAATAAACGACAATCACACAAGACAAAGATTTACGTGGTTCGGAAATTCCTACTCCACAAGCCGCACTAATTTTGTATTGATCTTCTCACAACTATGTTGTTCTGTTGTGTTCTGATGTGTTGGTGTTTTACAATTACATGAGACTATTTATAAGAGAAAAAACTGGGCCTAAAACTAATCAGAGTCTAATTCTGAAATTCTGAAATTACTAACTCTAATTAGAATTCAGATCTGGAAATTCTAACTCAAATCAGAAACCAATTCTGAAACCTGTTAGACTCCACAAACCCAACAATCTCCCACTTGGAGTCTGACCACATCTTCTCTTCACTCTTGTAAATCTAGTAACACCCAGTACTTCGATCAATAACTCTAACTAGTGCAGTGCCTTCTCATCAATCAATTCTGAAGGCCAGTTGAAGCTATGCAAAGCTTCAACTTTTCATTGGTAACCACCTTAGTCAACATATCTGCAGGATTCTTTGAACCAAGGATTTTCTTCAAGGACAAAGTACCATTGCTAATCAACTCCCTCGTAAAGTGATATCTCAGCTGAATATGCTTCGTCCTAGCATGAAACACAGGATTCTTCGCAAGATGAATGGCACTCTGACTGTCGCAATACAAAGCACTGTCCGCCTGTTTCTTGCTCAACTCTTCAAGAAAATTATTCAACCAAATCATCTCCTTGCCAGCTTCAGAGATAGCCATATATTCTGCTTCTGTGGTTGAAAGAGCAACACTTTTTTGAAGTCGAGACATCCAACTAACTGTTGTGCCACCCAAAGTGAAAATATATCCCGTAGTACTTTTTCTTGTATCCAAGCATCCGCCCAAATCTGCATCAGAGAACCCTTCCAAGATAACATCTTTCTTACTGAAACATAATGCAAACTTGGATGTGCCTTTCAAGTAGCGTAACAACCACTTGACTGCTTCCCAATGCTCTTTTCCTGGATTAGACATGAACCTACTAACAACTCCCACTGCATGAGCAATGTCTGGCCTTGTACACACCATATCATACATCAAACTGCCAACTGCAGATGCATACAGAACTTTAGCCATATCTTTATTGCCTTCATCCGTTTTAGGAGACTGCTTCTTCGTGAGATTAAAGTGAGTTGCCAACGGTGTACTTCTGGTCTTCGCATCTTGGACACTGAATTTCTGCAATAATTTCTCAATATACTTCTCTTGAGATAATTTCAAAGTACCTTCAGATCTATCCCTTATGATGCTCATACCAAGTAGCTGTTTTGCTGCACCCATATCCTTCATCTCAAACTCTTCAGACATCTGTCTCTTTAGCATGTTGATTTCCCTCATGTTTGATCCTGCTATCAACATGTCATCAACATACAACAACAATATGATATAAGATGAATCAAATTGTTTAAAGTAACAACAATGATCCATAGCACTTCTCGTGTACCCATTCTTCATCATAAAGCTGTCAAACTTCAAGTAACATTGTCTTGGTGCTTGCTTCAAACCATACAAGCTTTTTATAAGCTTGCAAACCAAGTTTTCTTTCCCAGCTACCTGAAATCCCTCTGGCTGAACCATGTAGATGTCTTCCTCAAGATCACCATGTAAGAACGCGGTCTTAACATCTAGTTGCTCTAGATGTAACTCCTCTGCAGCCACAATGCTTAGCACAAGTCTAATAGTAGTCATCTTAACAACCGAAGAAAATATATCAGTATAGTCAATACCCTTTTTCTGTTGATATCCCTTGGCTACTAACCTTGCCTTGTACCTTTTGCTGCCATCTGGTTCTTCTTTGATCCTGAACACCCACTTATTTTGTAAAGCCTTCTTTCCTGCTGGTAATTCTGTTAAAGACCAAGTCTCATTCTTTTCAAGAGAATTCATCTCTTCTTCCATGGCTGATTTCCACTTAACTGAATCATCCACCTGAATTTCCTCTGAGTAATACTGAGGCTCTCCGTCCTCGGTCAATAACATGTAATATGCTGAAGGAGAAAATCTTTGTGGCGGCCTCACAGTTCTGCTAGATCTTCTTACCTCAGCCTGTGGAGTAACTGAACCTGTCTCATCAGCATTCCCAGAATTCCCACTATTTCCTGCAAGATCTTCTTCAGTAATATCTTCAAGCACTGCTTTCTCTTTTTCAGATTGTTCCTTTGTAAACTCAGAATCGACTGCAAGCTTATCCTTGTACACCGCATTTTCATTAAAAGTAACATCTCTACTTCTAACGACCTTCTTCGTTAGTTCATCCCAGAAACGGTAACCCATATCATCTGAGCCATAACCAATGAAGATACACTTCTTTGCTTTCGGATCAAGCTTGTCTCTGTCTGAATCTTTAACACGCACATAAGAAACACAACCGAAAACTCGCAAGTGTGAAAGATTTACCTCTTTTTCCTGCCACTCTTCTTCAGGAATCTTGAACCCCAAAGGAACTGAAGGTCCTCTGTTTATGAGATACGCTGCTGTGCTAACTGCATCTGCCCAAAAAGTCTTCGGCAACCCTGCATGTAACCTCATACTCTTGGCCCTCTCATTCAAGGTTCTATTCATGCGCTCTGCAATACCATTCTGCTGCGGTGTCTCTGGAATAGTTTTAATTATTCTAATCCCGTACTCTGCGCAATAGCTTTTAAACTCATCACTACTATACTCACCACCATTATCTGACATCAAACTCTTAACCTTCAAACCAGTCTGAGTTTCAACTTCAGTCTTCCACTTCTTGAAAGTATCAAACACATCTGATTTTTTCTTCAAAAAATAAATCCATACCTTTCTAGTGGAATCATCAATGAAAGTAACATAGTAGCGAGATCCTCCCAATGACGCAACTGTTGTTGGACCATATACATCTGTATGAACTAGATCTAACTTCTTAGCCTTCGGGGTCCTCCCTGATTTTGCAAAAGTAACTCGTTTCTGCTTTCCAAGAACACATGGCTCACAGAACCCAACTTCCACATTCTTCAGCTTTGGAATCTTCCCCTTCGAAGTTAACAGCTTCATACCCTTTTCACTCATATGACCAAGTCTTTGGTGCCACAAAGTTGAAGACACAATCTCATCAGCAACTGCATTTGCTTCATAACTAGATTATTCAACTATGTACAAAGTCCCCTTCTTGTCTCCACGAGCAACAACTAGATTCCCCTTTATCACCTTCCACTGTCCATTTCCGAAAGAAACTCGATACCCTTCCTTATCTAACTGACCCACAGATATCAACATCTTCTTAAGTCCGGGAATGTACCTTACATCTTTCAACGTCCAGCTTGTCCCCAAAGAGGTCTTGATATTAATATCTCCCATGCCCGTAATATCCAAAGTCTCATCATCAGCAAGACGGACTTTACCAAAATTTCCAAGTCTGAAATTTAACATCAAATCCTTGCAAGGGGTCGCATGGAATGATGCACCAGAATCCATAACCCATGATTCAACCGAACATTCAACACAACAAATCAAAGCATCGTCGCTCACCACTTCTTCAACTACATTAGCTGAATTATCCTCTTTCTTTTTTCCTTTAGGAGCTGCCGAAGCCATACACTGATTTCTGAAGTGACCCTTCTTCTGACAATTCCAACAAACAATATCTTTGCGATCTTTGGATTGTCCTCTTTTCTGTGACTTCGATCTACTACGCCCCAGATTCTGCCCCCTCTCGGACTTTCTGCCTCTGCTCTCTGTACTCAATAAGGAACCTGACGACTCTCCTGAGTTTCTCCTACGAATATCTTCTCCAAGAATCGAATCTCGAACTCCATTAAAAGTCATCTTACCGCTCCCAGATGAATTACTAATAGCAGTGACAAATCCTGACCAACTGTCAGGTAACGAGGATACCAACAACAAGGCTTGTACTTCATCATCAAATTTAATATCCACCGATGCCAATCTTGATAGGATAGAATTAAATTTGTTCACATGATCAGCAACACAATCACCTTTATTCAATCTCGCGGCAAACAACAAACGACACAAATACACCTTATTCGAAGCAGATGGCTTCTCATACATATTTGTTAACGCCTTGATCAATACATAAGTTGTCGTTTCCTTGACGATATTGTAAGCAACGTTCTTCGCCAAAGTCAATCTGACAACACCCAGAGCCTACCTATCCAATAGCTTCCATTCAGACTCATCCATCTTATCTGGCTTCTTCTCCTCTAGCGGTTGGTGTAGTTTTTTCTGATACAAATAATCTTCAATTTGCATCTTCCAATATCCATAATCTTTGCCATCAAATTTATCGATCTTTACTTTCCCATCTTCTGCCATCGCTCCCACTCGCCTGAAAACCTAGGCTCTTGATACCAGTTGTTGAGTATACAACAACGAAAGCAAAACCCAAAGCGAATAAACAAGAACAAGAAAATAAACGACAATCACACAAGACAAAGATTTACGTGGTTCGGAAATTCCTACTCCACAAGCCGCACTAATTTTGTATTGATCTTCTCACAACTATGTTGTTCTGTTGTGTTCTGATGTGTTGGTGTTTTACAATTACATGAGACTATTTATAAGAGAAAAAACTGGGCCTAAAACTAATCAGAGTCTAATTATGAAATTCTGAAATTACTAACTCTAATTAGAATTCAGATCTGGAAATTCTAACTCAAATCAGAAACCAATTCTGAAACTTGTTAGACTCCACAAACCCAACAGAAATATGGCAACAAATCCCTCCCATGTGGAAATAGAATTAACGGGTAGACTATACAACCACTATTTAGCATCTTCTTTTAAAGCAAAGTTAATGAGTCTGAGCCTAATGGAATCCTCATTTAGTTGTTGAAGTTTTTGTAAAGCACGCACTTCCTCAAATTCTCGAATGAAAAGATATGGATCCTCTCCCTCTACCCCAGCAAACCTAGGTAACATGCTAATGTTATGATGTTTGATTTCAAAATTGTTTGCGGTTACTGCTGGTAGCACTATGCATGAGGGTTGAGCGGTACGAGCGGGGTAACAACGTTCTTTAAGAGAGACAGCCATGACGGTTGTTGGAACTTCTACTTCTTTTGACTCAATTTTAGTGGGTGAAGAGAAATCGAGTTGTCTTGCTACTCCAGGTAATGAAAGGTCGGATTGTCTCACTAATCTAGATGTATTATCTCGAACCCAAATACTTTACATACAAGAGAAACAATCAACTAAGCACGTAGCAGACAAGAGCTATAAGTAAACACAAAAAAAAAATGGAAAATCAAAAGAAAAATCTATCTTATCCTAAAAAAATCTAGACCTTGCTCCTAACAATAAGATACTACTAAAAGTAACAGCTCAAAAAGCATTCGTCGTGACTGGCCAGGCAGGAGGAAGCATTGCCAAGAGGCTAACCACCATTCTAGGCAACAGTCTAAAGGCCAGGTAAGCTTTCGCTAGCCTAGACACCACCGAAAATTACTTAGTGATTTGTTCCTCCTAGATTCTCTTCCTAGTTGAGCGCGATATCCTAGGGGCTAACATCTAATTGATATTATTAAGGAAAAAGGAATGCAAGATGAATGAATTAGTGATTTGTGGGCCAAGGAAAGGGTGATGAAATCCCTCACCTTATCTTGAAATTGGGTGACGCCCTTAAGATTGATTAGATGATGCAACACACAAAGAACGAGAAATAAACACTTATGGATGCACTACACTACATGTTCTATTCTAAATTGTACGTACCTCTTTCCTCCAGCAATCACCACAATTGTATAATATGGAAAACGATAAAGACAATAAATAAATCTAGATAATGTGCTCCTATGTGAGAGAATGAATGATGCAACATATTGGTTTTTTTAACAAATAACTAACTAATATTTTTGGATTTTTCAAATATTTAATTTTTTTGGATTTTTCAATAATGATGGAAAGAAAACAGAGAGATGTGATACGGAATACCGAAAAGCGCTTCCAAAAAATTTCACAAGAGACGACGAGCCTTCTAGCAATCTTCTTGTCCAAGCTTTCCTCCGCTTCACTATTCCCTAAAAACAAACAGTGCAGAACAAAAAACAAATCCGAAGAATTAAATATCAAGGAGTGAAAAATTACCAATAATCCCCGGCAGCGGCGCCAAAAACTTGATGTGTAAAAATAATGTAAACTGCAAGCACACGGTGTTTAGTTGTAGCAATCACAGATCGATCCACAGAGACTATGTATTTTCAAAACCCTAACAATTAACTCAAGAGAACTAGACAAATAAGATTTGAGATGAGATTTGTTTAACCTAATTAACAATTAAAATCAGATAAGGAAAACCTAGGAATCTGAATCCATTAATCAATCACAATTAATATCAACTCGCCCTAAAATCAATTCTCTTTTCTTCACAAATAAGATATATCAATTAACGAGACAAGCATATACTATGAAACTTGTTATCTAACAATAACCTATCAAAACTTCATGGAGCAAGCATAGGCTATGAAAAATAAATCTGGTAACAATAATATATCAAAATCACTTTGTCAATTGAACAATTAAGCACTAAGAAAAATCATGAGAACCAATTAATAGTAACAAGAAGATATCAACAATAATTAAATTAACTTCATCTTCGTCCTAGGGCAAGAAAATTAGCTACACATAATTAACAAATAAACAAGACAAGACATTAATTAAAGGTACGGATTAATAAACAATTATTGAACTAAACTTAAAACATGTATCATAATAAAGACTAGTGTTGTAAAAAGCGGGAATCGGAGTTAATCGGTGAAGGCACCGTCCAGGGATTAATCGGGTAATCGGGGATTAATCGGAATGATTAATCGGATCATTAATCGGAATAAATTTAATAATATTTTTTATATAAAATTATAAAATTATTTCGTTATTTCAACTAAACTTATGTTATTATCGTATATTTATGCAAATATGTTAAAAATGTTATATAATTGTAATAAATAAAATTTTGAAGGTTTAATTTTTTAATTAGAGATCAATTTAAGAGGAAAACTTAAGAGAATTTATGATTTAGGCATCTAAAATTATAATTATATGTACAAAAATAATGTTTTTTTCCTATTGTTTAATCAAGTTTCGACCTTTTAAATTTTTTATTATTATTTTTAATTTTAACTATTTTTTAATAATTAGCCCGATTTTTGACCGATTAATCCGATTTTTGACCGATTCAGCCGATTTTTGACCGTTTTTATGAAAAAACGAATAATTAACCGATTTTTGTTTAATCAGTTCGGTGGCCCGCCGTCTAGCGATTAATCGCCGACTTTTAAAACACTGATAAAGACACGTGAATAACATAAACAACCAGGTGGCCAAAAACTAATAGCTAATAACATAAACAATAAAGCAAAGCTAATATATACTCCTAACTAATAATGTAAGAACAAAAGCAAGCCAAAGTGAACAAAGAAAAAAAACGAAGCGAGAAACGTTAATGGTTGCCGAGAAAAACAAAGCCGGAAGAATAACTGCCGCTCGAAAACTAAACTGCTGAATTAAATAAAAAAACTATTTGAACAAAATTAAATAAACTGTTTGTATTGAAAAGCAAGAAATTATCTAATCTTACTCCTAAATTATCAGATATAGTCTAAATTCTAGCTGTCTAAATTGATGTCTAAATTCTAGGTGTCTAAAATACAAGAGAGGAGATCTATATATATAGGAAAAATAATAGGTTTGGGCTCTTTGACTTCAAATCGGATTCTAAAAATATTTCCTCAATTCCTTTTTCTTCTCCGATAAGTTTTCCAACTTTTCTCCAATTTCCTTTTGACTTCAATTATTTCCATCTTCTTGCCTTTTTTTCACCTTTTTCTGCTTGAAATATGATTTTATTTATTTTCCTACAAAACAAAAGAAAACAATTTATTAAATAATAAAATTACGAAAACAGACATAAAATAGGTATTAAAATTGTATTAAATTATGGACCTATCAATGATATATATATTATTATTATTATGTAATTATTATATTGTATAAATGAGGATACGCGGGAGCTTTCAGATCGTCTGAACCTTAATTATTTATATTTGTAGAGCACCTCTATTTTAAATATTAAAATTTCAAAGTTTCCTTTTCTTGATTCCTAATTTGTAGAAAAGGTTATAATTATGAAAGACAAGTACTCAAAATTTATCTAATCAAATTTTACAATCAATTAACTGTATCTATAGTCCTATAATTATAAACTTGACTAAATTCTATAATATATATATATATATATATATATATATATATATATATATATATATATATAGGTCATTGCTCCATGAAAAACATTGTTATATGAAGAACAATAAAGAACATCATAGAATATTACATAAATTACATGTTGATTCTAATTTTCTCACCAAAAAAGGTTTATTACGAATAAAAATAGAATCTAACAAAAAATTAGAATCAAATAAAACATGATTACATGTAATTTTATTGTGATAAATATATATACAAGATTATGTACTGGATTCTATACTGGATTATATGTAATGTTTAATTTTTAAATTTAGATGAAATTCTACGTTAAATTCGATATGTTAGGCTTAATTGTTGTTCAATTTTAAGATTCTAATTTTCAAAAATCAATTTTTATGAAAAATAAAGTGTTTATGATGGTGTTCTTTATTGTTTTTTATATAAGGTGAGTGTTTATATATAGTGTATATATATATATATATATATATATATATATATATATATATATTATCAACGCAAGATAATATATTTTTCATAAAGATACAGGCCAAAGTTTTGTTGTACGAAGAAGCGGAATTTGATGACAATAGTTATATTATCAACGCAAAAAAGTGGACACATGTATCATGACATTTTGCACACGAATCTGATTCACACGAATCTTCAGCCCTACTATAGACGACAAGGTGGAGATTTTATACCATTTAATTTAGTTTTTTATTATTTTGATAAAAGCTTTGTTGTATCTATTCTCTCTTTTTGTGTTTTTTTTTCCGAATTTACTCTGGTTCTTTAATGTAGTACATCTCATCTCATTGTTATTAAATGTAAGTATTGTTCCAAAAAATTTCAAAGAGAAAATTTTAAAAATTTATCTTCAAGACTATAAAGACAAGCTTTTTAACCATTACCTGTCAAAAATATAAATAAAATTGAAAATCATGTAATTTATTTAGTAGATTAATGTGTTATTTGTTAAATTTGATAATAACGATATAGTGGTTTATTGGGAGAAAACATCTTTAAAGGCAAGGCGGAGGGCGGTTCATTACGAGAAGCGTATTATATGCATGTTAAAATTAAATATTAAAATTATATTATGTATTTTAGAATATAAGTTGGAATTTAAATTTTGAAAAAAAATATAAATGGTAATCAATATAAAAATATTCAACGTAATATTAAAATAATATAAATATTAAACAATTGTCTTTTTCTATATTTATTTAGAATTTATGTGAATGATTAAGACGACACGGAAGTTACAAAAGAAACCTTATGTTAGAAATATAATTATTTATTTCATTTTAAATAACATTTTTTGTTGATTGTTTTTTTCTAAAATTTAGAGAAATTATTATAAGACCGCTGCGAAGCGGCTTAGTAAACTAGTTTTTACTGATGGAGAAAACTAGCCACCTCTCAAATCACTTCGATCTATTTTTCTAATTTTCTCAAAATTTTGATTTATTTATATTAAAAATTTAAAAATATCTCAATTAACTTTAAAAAATTTCCTAATAAAGTAAACTAAATATACATTAAATATTCGAAAATATCTATATTTGCTAATGTAGGAAATTCAAAGTACTATCTTAATATAATCCCAAACATTTTCTCTAAGTTAGAATAATTAAATATGAAATATTACAATTACCTTCTAAATATTTGATATAATCTTAAACTTTCTCTTCAAGTTAGAATTATTATATATTAAAAATAATAATTAACTTCTAAATATTTGTTAATGTAGGGAATGAAAAGTCCTATCTTAATATAATCATAAACTTTCTTTTCAAGTCAAATTTTATCTATATTTTAATATTATCAATTACTTTTTATTCAAATTTACCATAAATCTGTATTTCCTTTTAAAACTCCTTTAGTGTCTATATAAATATGGAGCTAAGTCATTGATCATTATTTTAATTCATAAGAATCGTTTTATTATTGCTAAAGGCTCATTTGGCAAATCTGAACAAAAAAATCTTAATCATTTAAATATCTGAATGATTTATTAATCTGAATACTTATTAAATAATATTGTTTGGTACATAAATTGAAAAATTATCTGAATGGTGCAAATTTTTTAATTGGTTCAAATTTTTTAATTTCTTCTTTTGAATAAATAATACATTATACTTATTTGAATAAAATAAATATTATATGATTATAATTTATAAGATATTTGTTTAATATAAAATTTTCAATTTTCAATAATTCATATGTTAAAACCAATACCATCATGCATAATTAATATTTAAATAAAGGAATACATGTGATGACAAAATTTATTTAGAAAAACAAGTGTGATGTGACGTATAGTTTTTTCTATAGGCCAAAGTGATGAAAATAGTTAATCAACAGTTGGTGCTAGGTTGGGTGTGTATTTCTTAGTGATTAAGAAGAATTTTAATGCTTAAGAAAGATTAGAATATAAACCAAACAATCTTAATGTCTTAATTATTAAGATAAATTCTATTAAGACATGTTAAGAGATAAACAAATGACTCCTAAGTCTCTTTCTCATTTTTTTGATTCATGAATTCTGTTTAATTGTTGTTCTTATCCATTAGAAGCTTTGTGTATTTTTTTCCACCCTCATTAACCCTTTCGATTTTGAATATAATTGTTATTCTTATTCTTTCTGGCCGGGGGTGTGTACACAAAAGTGAGATTAAGTCTGTGCTGATACCTATCTTGTCCTAATGCTTTGTGTGGCTGTTGAGTTTATGGAATATTGGTTCATTTTCAGTGTTATGTTTAAATTTAATATTTAGCTTATGAAATTTGAGGCTAACGCTTAGATCCCCTTTGATTCTTGCAAGGTTATGAATTCCTTTCTATGTATAGGTTGTGAGGATTTTATCATAACTCATGAGATTAACTTGCTGTCCTTTTTCAGTTTCTTTGTTAATGATATTTTTCTATTCATCGAAAAATGAGGAATTTATTTATTTTGTGCAACCAAAACCTATTTGAACGGGTGTGATTATGAATGATCCTATTTAGATGAAGTTTTTAGTGAGTATTTGTTAAGTTAATTCAATTTGTAACAAGAATAATATATTTTATTTTTGCTTTGTAGATGTTGTTAAGGAAATATATAAGTTTATGATGAATTTTGACATTGGGGATGACCGTATTTCACTTGATATTTTGGTAAAAGACAATGACAAATTTAGATAAAGATAAAAATATGGTGAGGAAGTTGCCAAATATGAATTTCCTCCTATGCGAGTATCTTATTTCCATCTAATTTAATTTACTTTTGAATATTATTAATCAATGTCCAGTTCCGCCAAAGTTCTGAGACTTTGGGGAAGAGGATCAAGAGAAACCAGTTATGAATTATCAGCATCCCCCCATCGTGCCACAAGATGGGCTACTACATTTCCTACTCTTCTAATGTGCTTACATGGTAAAAGATTGAAAACAAAAACTTATCCTAATGTCATCTAAAATCAGAAAAATTGGTCTTTGTTTGTTGTTCACCATGTTTAATTACCACCATTGAGGAGTCACTTTCCAGACTCACATTTGAATATCCAAAGCGACATGCCAATCTCAATCCGTATCTAGCTGCTGCTGCCTCTGCCATAAGCGGCTTCCAATTCACCCCACTACGCCATACACCAGCCACAAGAATCTTTCCCCTCTCATTTCTTATTACCGCGCCGAAGCCAACTCCCCCTCCATCAATAATATGAGCATCCACATTAATTTTGACAGACCCACACTAATCTTGCAAGGGAACGACATCGAGTAACATTTGTTGAAGGGAATATACTTTAGAAGAATAAGCACGATACACTACACCAAAAAACGGCCTTTTCCTACCACGAAAATGGTAGGTTTTGGGGGTCAATCGGTAGGAATTGGTGTCAATTCCTACCATTCGACATGGTAGGAATTGCTCAGGTCGGAATTGGTGATGGTAGGAATTGGTGGTCTGTTTCTTAAACGGCCCCACATGCCAAATGGCTGCCCATGTGGCGAGCCACATCAACAGCCACATCGACGGCCACATGGCGGTGGACCCCGACACGTCACTTGCCACGAGGTTGACATGTCATGCACATGTCACATGTGGGGTCACTGCCACGTCATTATGTGGGGTCACATTTGACCCCGGTCAAGGACTATTTCCTACCAACCAAATCCTACCAACGCATTTCCTACCAACTCAAGAGGCACCAAAATGGTAGGTTTTATAACAGAAGCACATAAAAATAGTTATTTCCTACCAAGCAATTCCTACCACCTTCAGTATTTCCTACTAGTTAAAACCTACCGCATTCATCAATTCTGGAAAATGTTACGAAGACGGTAGGAAATGCTATGAAGACGGTAGGAAATGTTATGAAGACAGTAGGAAATGCTTTGAAGGTGGTAGGAATTACTAGACAATTGTTTCAAAAAAATAAAGCTTTCATTACTTCTCCTATCTAACAAATTGCTCAAATCATTATAAAAAAATAGATCGATATATAATTCACAAGTATACAAACATAACAAATAATCAAACATTCATTGTATATGAAAATTCAAACATTCCTTACACATAAATCATAATATTCAAAATTAGAAGTTGTTCTTATGGACCAAAACTACAAATCAAAAATTATTTACAAGGCTTAATTAATTATCTTCAAAATCTTCATCTTTTTCGTTTGGATCTTCATATTATTTTCTTCACAATCATTTTCTCTATTTCCACATCATTGTCTTTGGATCTTCATCAAGTACCTAAAATTTACATAAAAAGCAAGAATTAGTATTAAGAATTAAATAACAAAATAAGCATGAAGATAAAATTACTTAAATAAGCAAAAAGAAGAAGAACAAAGTGAATGATATGTGAAATTGATTTGAAGAAGATAAAGATATAGAGAAGAAGATGAAGAGAGGGAAGAAAATAGATGTGAAATGAGAAAAAAAATGATTGTATTATAAGTAATAAGAAGAGGAAATTATTTTTGAATTGTTTGTAAAATTGTAGCTTATTTCCTACCGATAATGGTAGGTTATGATTCTCAACAAAATTTTTGAATTTTTGGTTTGGGCGCAATTTTTGAATTTTAAGTTTTAGGCACAATTTTTGAATTTTTCGTAAAATTGTAGCTTATTTCCTACCGATAATGGTAGGTTATGATTTTCAGCGAAAATTTTGAATTTTTGGTTTGGGCGCAATTTTTGAATTTTTAGTTTTAAGCGCAATTTTTGAATTTTTCGGGAAATTGTAGCTTATTTCCTACCGATAATGGTAGGTTATGATTCTCAGCAAAATTTTTGAATTTTTGGTTTGGGCGCAATTTTTGAATTTTTAGTTTTAGGCGCAATTTTTGAATTTTTCGTGAAATTGTAGCTTATTTCCTACCGATAATGGTAGGTTATGATTCTCAGCAAAATTTGAATTTTTGGTTTGGGCGTAATTTTTGAATTTTTAGTTTTAGGCGCAATTTTTGAATTTTTCGTGAAATTGTAGCTTATTTCCTACCGATAATGGTAGGGTATAGGTTTTGGCACAATTTTTTTTTTTTAAAAAATAAACATAATAATTTTTTTTAAATAATATTTTCGACGATCGAAACGTAATGATAATTTAGATCTATTAATTTATTTCAGAGGGTAAATGAGTTTTTACCGTAATTATTTTTCTTTTATTATTTTAATTATATTCTTTTTTAGTTGTGCGCGGTAATTTCAAGTTTTTGGTAAAACAATTTGGCGGAAATTGCTAAAAAAAATTGGGTTGTGTGGATTTAAACAACTGCTCTCTCTAAGAATAACCAAGTGCATAACCACTACACCAACATCGTTTTTTGTACTAAATTTGCAATTTACTCATATATCATATTTCAGTTCAAGTTTTGTAAATTATAAGTTTGATAGATAGATTAATTATAAAAATATAGGAGTTTAAATTAAAAAATTCTAAAATTTTACATACAGCTAAGAAATCAAAATATTTAATCATCCGTAAGGTTAGATCGTTGAAAAAAAATCAAAAAAAAATCAAAAAGTGTAACCCTAGACAACCCCTAAAATAGATTTATTATAAAAATATAAGAGTTTAAATTAAAAAAATCCAATATTTTGTATAAAACTAAGAAATCAACATATTTAATCATCCGTAAGGTTGGATCGTTGAAAAAAAATAAATAGAAATCAAAAAGTGTAACCCTAGACAACCCCTAAAACATGAGTATAAACTCTAACTCAATTTTCTAACACTCTTTCATTTTCTAAACGATTTTAACTTTTTGTAATTCTTTTTTGTCTAAATTTTTTTCCTTACATTCATCAAACTACAAAACGACGTTTCATATAAAAAAATTTAATTTATCCATACGTCTTTATATTTTTAATTTTTTTTCGATATAATTAGGTTTTAACGAATAACATAAGTACCTAAATATGTAAGTTTAATTCAACTAATTTTTATCCCCCACTACTAAAATGAGTAAATCTTTATGTCCCTAGAGTTTGATTAACAAAAAATATGATAACCGATCAACAAAAAATATAATATAAACACATTCTCCATTAATTTTATTTTGTATTATTTTATTAATCGATTAAAACCTACCAACAATGGTAGGTTTTGATGTGCGCGGGAAATTCAACTTTTCTGTGAAATTTTTGGCGGAAAAGCAAAAAGGTGGTGGGGGTCTAAAATTCGTCAGTAACTATTTCCTACCATATATGGTAGGAAATGGCCTTGACAGAATGAAAATATTTCGTATTTAAAAAAAATGTTTATTACTTTAAAATATGATTGGGACGAATACGATGATGTGAATGGTGGGGTACCATCACGAATAAAACCTACCAGATTTGGTAGGTTTTATTTTCCTACCATATATGGTAGGAAATGACCATGACAGAATTAAAAATTTTATTATTTTTAAAAAATTATTTATTACTTAAATTATGATATGGCTGATGATGTGGATGGTGGGGTACCATCAAGAATAAAACCTACCAGATTTGGTAGGTTTTAGTTTCCTACCATATATGGTAGGAAATGACCACAGCATATTGAAAATATTTTTTATTTTATAAAAATTGTTTATTACTTAAAAATATGACAAGGCTTGATGATTAGGATGGTGGGGTCTTATCTTTGTGAAAATACAGGCAAAACCTACCGATGTTGGTAGGTTTTATTTTCCTACCAACAATCGGTAGGAATTGGTCCTCGCTTTTACAGAAATCGGGCCCCACGCGGACCATTTCCTACCATATTCGTCGTCGGTAGGAAATGGGGGGTCAATTCCTACCAAGTTTTTTTGGTATGATTTATATGGTAGGAAAAGGCCGTTTTTGATGTAGTGATAATCATCCACTAATCGCAGAAATCCCACTGCTGTCGATATTGGATCCAAGGTTTCTTGTTCAAAGACAGCCTTATTCCTACACATCCAAGCAGACCAAGCTAATGTTGAAAAACTCCTCAACTTATCCAACCTTACTTTTGCAATAATTTCATGGACAATGTCCTTTAAATTTATTATTTTGCTTAATTAATAATGTAACGTGCTATTTATTTTGTAGACATATACAAAATGTTTCGAAATACCTATGATTTATTTAAAAAAAATATTAATTTTAAGTATAGAAAAGTTTTAATTAACTTAAAATAGAAAAGTCTATTTTAAGCGGGTCATTGAGAGAAAGCATATTATATGTTAGAATTCAATATTAATGTTATATTATGTATTTTAAAATATAAATTGGAATATAAATTTTGAGAAAAATAAATATGGTAATAAATATACTAATATTTGATTTAATATTAAAATAATTAAATATATTAAACAGTTGCCCTTTTCTATATTTATTCAAAATTTCGGTTAATGAACAAGACGAAATGAAAAATCAAAAGAAACCTTAATTATATAAATATAATTAGTTTATCCAAAAACATATTTTGTAGAATGTTTTTTAATAAAATTTAGAGAAATTATTACAAAGCCGCTGTGAAGCGCGGCTCAGTAAACTAGTAAAACAAAAAGGACCAACGGTCAGGCTAATCTTCCATCGGTTGGTCCCCTAAACATGAAACCCCAAGCCAATCGAAAGGTAACACGTGGAACCCCTTTGCCCTACTTCCTCCTCTAAGAGGGGAAAGGGGTTCACAAAAATTTTTACACACACTCACTCTATAAATAATTTTTTTGTATTCCGTATAAGACTTTCCCTTGTGCAATTTAACTTTATTCTCACGCCGGAGTTTCCGCGGAACGACAACCCCCCACCGGCATTGTTTTGCAGGACGCCATTTCTCACACAAACCCAGTTCCAGTCCAGGCCCAGTAAGGGGAAAGTACAATCTTGAAAGCAAAGTTATCAGTGGCGCTAGAAGGAGGGGACTGAACCTCCGACCCTGTAACCAACACCCACAAAACACCACCAAAAAACCCCCCAACCAATGGAAACCCGAAGCCGGGCTCGAAACCAACGCCAAACTAACCTACCGCCCAACGGAGAAGAATCAACACACCCTCTCTAGCCTCGGGACCAAACCTGACCACCACCTCTCACCATGAACCCCGAGAACCCCGCTCCCTCTGAGCTATTGCAAATACTTTGTGAACTAAAACGGAAGGTTGAGGGCAATATCGAAATCGGAGAATCCATCACCCCCTTCACCCTAGAATTGGAAACCGCCCCAGGCAAAAGGAAGCAAAGCTACCCCACCTTGACTCCTATAACGGGATGGGAGATCCCGAGGAACATGTCAACTACTTCGAAAAAATAGCCCCGGCCTATGACTATACCGACCTCAATAAATGTCGATTCTTCGCTTCCACACTGAAGGGTTGCGCTCAGAAATGGTTCAGAAGACCGGAAACTCGGAGCGTAGGCAACTGGCGGCAATTCAGAGAACTGTTCCTCAGGCAGTTCCGAGACAACAAAACACATGAGATAGATATGTTCCACTAAGAGTCAATCCGACAATGTAAAGGTGAAACCCTGTCTGAGTATATGGATCAGTTCAAATGAGGAGTAAACAAGGTCACTAGCTTAGACGAAAGGGAGGCGCTCAGTATTTTTAGAAGAAATTTAGACCCTAAGCACAGTGAAAGATTTAACCTCGAGCTCATCGAAAAAGAGCCACAAACCCTGGCAGCCGCCTAGAACCTGGCCTTCAAGTTCATTAAGGAAACTGAAACCCTGAACTCTATGTGCCTCACCCGCCTAGACTCGGTCACCAAGACCTCGACATTCCCGAAGAAGGCAATAGATGACCACAAAGACAAGAAATACAAACCAGCCCCATCCAACAACTACATCCATAGCTCGCACTTCAGGGAACAAACCAAGGCTCGGAGTACGTCGGTCCGGGATCGATTGACATTCCCTGCACCCTCAACCCCTGAAAAGAAAGAGCCTCGTCCCGAACCATAGTGGACCCCACTCACCCGTTCCCGGGTTGACATTCTGAAAATCATAAAAGACAAACCATTTTACCAGGCCCCGAAACTCATGCAAACTCCTGATGATCAGAGGCCCAGGCATATGCACTGTGATTTCCATGAAGCCCACAACCACTACACCGAGGAGTGCATCTCCTTGAAATATTTCCGAGAGGAATAAATCTTGAAAGGAAATCTGAACCAATATCTCGAGAGACATATTGTCAGAACAGATCTGAGTCCAAAAAAGAGAAAAAATGTAGTGAACATGGTGATTGGGGGAGGGAGAATCCTGGACCCTGACCCCACAAATAAAGTAATGCAGATACAGTCAAACCCGAGCCCCCACCTTCCTATATCCTTCGACGATACCGACTTCGAAGGGGTGGACCCGAACCACAATGAGGCATTGGTGATCACCCTGGAGGTATCTGACAATGAAGTAAAAAATGATACCTTATTCCACCATGCCTTCAAGAGAATGGACATCAGGGGGCAATAGATGGTACAATCAGGAGAAAAACCGTTGAACGGGTTCAGACACAATGTAGTGCAGGTAATGGGCACCCTAAGGCTCCCGGTCATCTTCGGGAAAGAACCATTTCAGGTGACTCGGGAAATCAAGTTCTACATCATTAACGCCTCTTCCTCTTACAACATGATCATAGGGTGACCAACCCTAACCCGGCTCCGAGCCATAACCTCAATCCCACATTTGAAAATGAAATTCCCCACCCCGGCCGGAGTGGGCTAGGTGAAGGGTGACCTCGGGGTCTCAGAAAAATGTTACAGCAATGCCCTAGCCATGGCCGAAACCGAACCCAACAAGAGAAAGAAAGTAGCCTGGGCCAGAAAAGATAAGAAATTGAAGAAGCACCGGGAAAAATACTTCAGAAAAAAGAAAGTGGGAAATAAACACGATATGACAGGAGCCCAAAAAGGAAATCCCGGCTGACTTCACACTCCAAGCCCAGATCAAGAGATCCTAGGATCGAACCGTCGTCCCCAAGGTAGAAACAGAACCCGTATAGCTTGTAGAAGGGCAAAAAGAAAGGACGGTTCAGATTGGAAAAGGCCTAGAAGCAGTGTTCAAAGCTGAACTGACTCACTTACTCCATGAATACGCTGATGTGTTTGCATGGGGACCAGAAGATATGCCCGGGATCGATGAGTCTCTAGCCATGCATCGGCTCGGGGTTGACCTGGATTGAAAGCCAATCTAACAGAAAAGGCAAAATTTCACCCTGGAAAGAAAAAAGGTCATTGACGAAGAAGTGAAAAAATTTCTCAAGGCCGATGTTATCTTTTAAGTCAATTACCCGGATTGGGTAGCTAATTTAGTGTTGGTAAAGAAGCCCAGTGGGAAATGGAGAATGTGTGGACTATACCAACCTGAATGCAGCCTACCTAAAACATTCATATCCACTCCCCAGTATTGATCAGCTAATAGACGCAACCTCGGACATTTGTTGCTCAGTTTCATGAATGCATTTTTGGGCTACAATCAGGTGAAAATTGCCCCCGAGGACAGAGACAAAACAACCTTGATAATACATCGGCCAGTGTATGCCTACAAGGTCATGTTGTTCGGTCTTATAAATGTCAGGGCCACCTGTCAAACAATGATGAACGCAATCTTTGGCACCCAGCTATGGAATCATATGTGGACGATATGATTGCCAAATCCAAGCAAGTCCAGGACCACATTAGAGACCTGAAAGAATGCTTTGACAACCTCAGGAAGCACAACATGAAGCTCAATCTCAACAAATGTACGTTCGGGGTATGCGCATGCAAGTTCCTCGGGTTCATGATAACCCATAGGGGTAGTGAAGCCAACCCGGAAAAGATACGGGCAATCCAGGAGATGCAGTCACCCAAAATGTAAAAGGGCATCCAAAGGTTCTCCAGACATTTGGCAGTATTCAAAAGATTCATTGCCAAGCTTGCCGAAAGGTGTCTTCCATTATTTAAATTCTGAAGGGGGCCAAAAACACTAAAAGGATAGAATGGAATGAGTCATGCCAGGATGCCTTGGAAAAAATCAAAAAATATCTGGTTGAACAACCCATCCTGCGCAAGCCCGAAGAGAGCCAACCCCTGGAGTTATACCTCTCAGTCGGGCCTCTGGCCGTCTCGGCGTCCCTAGTACGGGATTATTAAGTCAAACAGAACCCGGTTTATTATGTTAGCCAAGTTCTGAAAGACGCAGAAACAAGATACCGGAATGCTGGAAAGTTTGCATTGGTTTTGGTCATGGCAAGCTAAAAGCTAAGACACTACTTCCAAGGAAGGGAAATCCGAGTCATCATTGACCAACCCCTTAGGAAAATCCTGCACAAATCTGATAGCTCGGGACGGCTCATAACTTGGTCAATCAAGCTCAGTCAATTCAGCCTGACATACATACCTCGGACAGCCATTAAAGCCCAGGCCTTGGCCGATTTCGTTGCCGAATGCATGTTCCCTGAGCCTGACAACATCTTAGAGCAACCAGACACGCCAAACGAGCAACTTTGGCGGGATGTGTTTAAAGTTCAACAAGCGCTACAATTCGGTTTGAAAGCCACCAATAACCAGGCGGAATGTGAAGCCCTCGTGACGGGATTGAATTTGGCCCGGGGCCTACAGGTGCACAAGCTCAGAATATATAGTGACTTCCAAGTAGTAGTCAGACAAACCTGGGGAGAATACGCCACCAAATAACCACAACTTAGTCATTTAGATAGATCAGGAAAATAATTAGAAGGCAAATATCCTATCTTAGTTGACCGACTCTGGTGCTCGAGAGAGGCAAGGCTCGGTACATGTGGAGACTCTTCCCACTCCCTCGATTGATATCAATTTAGTTCTGCCCATAGTAGAAAAAACCACATAGATGACTCCTCTTATCAACTACATCCATGACGGGGATCTCCCCATGGACAAAAATGAAGCAAGAAGAGTAAAGTACAAGGCAACCCAATTTTTTCTAAAGAAAGGGCAACTTTATAGGAGAACACTGAACTCTCCTATTCTGAAAAGTGTCGACGAAGAAGAAGCCCAGTATCGCTTAGCTGAGGTATATGAAGGTATATGTGGCGACCACATGGCAGGAAAAGCATTGGCCTACAAAATCATAAGGCAGGGATTCTATAGGCCGACCATACACGAGGACTCAGTCTAGTACGTCAGGAAATGCAAACAATGTCAACTATTCAGGAACGTTTCCTGGCACAACCCAGTATTCCGGTCCTTGGTCCTGAGCCCTATCCCCTTTTCAATGTGGGGAATCGCCATCATCGGACCATTTCCCTGGGCTAAGGGTAACTTGAGATACATCATCGTAGCAGTGGACTACATGACCAAATGGGACGAAGCACAGGTAGTTTACAATATCACCCATCCCCACTGCATTCGGTTCATGGACAACCTCATTATGCGATTCGGGTTGACCCGTGTCCTGGTTTCGGACAACGGTACCCAGTTCGCAGGCTCGGAGTTCACATGCTACCTATCTGATTCAGTCGAGTCACGTTCAGCTCCTCCTCCATCTTCGACAGGTCTGCTTTTAGCTGGTCCACGTTGTTGTTCTCCTATGGACATCACGCAACTTGAGCTCCATGTCGATCACCCGAGCCAGGTAGCCACTAACTTAGGAGACAAGTTGTGTAGAGGAAAAAAAACAACAAAAAAGAGTCATGTCGTGGCAAACAAATAAATAGCACCGTGGCAAACAAATAGAAACAAAAACCAAAAACATATCGTGCCGAGGGTTCGGGACATGCCATGCGCATGTTCCTTATGGCTCCAATCCCTCATCAACTGATACTCGGCCTCGGTAGAGACGCAATTCAGCGCCGCATTTTGAGGCACCCTGAAGAGGTACCCGGTATTAACGACCCCTGACCCCGATGCCTGAGCTGGCGGCACGACGATAGTCACCGTTCCCTGAGCGCCTGAACCGGAGGCCGGAACAACCTGGAGAGTGCTAGTCTGACTAACGGGCTCAGGAGGGGCACCATTTGGAAAGCGTACTGACCCCGCAGCGGTCGTCACAACATCCCGACCTGGGCTACGGCTTTGGCTCCGGGGCACCAAATCTGCAACACGGTCCCCCTGCAACTACACATCATCACTAACATGCCTCATTGCCTCAGTTCTCTGTTTCTTACGAGACACACTGTCTTCCTCAACATTCTCAAAAACCATCGCAGGACACCCCTGGATAGCCTTAAACTTATTCTTCAAACGCTCGTTACGGGTCTGAGTGTCTTCTTTTGAGACACACAAGAAAATATACCAACAGACAAAGGAAATTACAGAAACACGTTGAGTGACAAACAATAAAACATATAAACACAGAGCAGACACATAAAAACAAGGCAAAAACCCAACTAACTGTTCCCCCGGTGGAGCCAATCCCGCTCCATGAAATTGAAGGGTTTCGGGCATGAAAACTCAACGGAAAAACGCGTAAAACGGAAAAATTAACGAAACCCTCCGCAGGATCCATGCGAAAAACGATATTTAATTCGTGAATAGAATCGTTTACCTTTTGAAGCTTTACGAACGGCTAACTAATGGAGGTCTTTTGATATGATCACCACGTATCCCGCCTTGCGATATACGTCTCTAATTAGTCCACACGAACGCCCGATCGTCCAACGATCACCGGAGTTTGGTACTAGCCAAAAAAGCAGCCTCAAATCTCTCTCTCTCTCTCTCTCTAGTCTCTCCTTGATGTAGAGCGGCTAGGGTTTTTTTTGTCTAAAAATTCTGAATATTAAAACCTAAAATAATACATCCTTATGTATTTATAGGGAGAGAAGAGTGGGCTGAACCCTAATCTGATTGGGCTTCCAAAACCCAGTCCGATTATTGGTTGTATTATTATTAAATTCGAATTATTGTTTAATTAATCAAGTCCCACTTAATTGATTCAATAATTCAATATAATAATTATTATTTATTTAAATTCGTAATTTAAATAAAGCTCCATTTAAAACGTTCTATGTGTGTGACCCTTTAGGTTATTATTACGTTGGCAATAATTTTAATATATAATAATAAAATTATAAACAATGAGCGGCATCTAGTAATACATCATTGCTACCTAAGTAATAATAATAATTGATGATCCAATTAAACCTTTAATGAATAATGTTCCATGTAATATAATCCTTTTAACCGTATATTATAGATTAAACTCGAGGCATGGTTTGTGTCATCCTCTTCGTCATTTAACCTTGGTTACTTGATCAATGAGTAGACTATTAAACAAATCACTATTTGAGCATGACCATGCATTTCATAGTCTCACTCAATCAAGAGGCCAATAATATCACTCCTAAATTAGGAGGGTTAAATCCTATATCTATCATTCATATTTCTCATATGATTCATAATATACCCAATGTCCACCTTTATCATTACCCGGTCAAAGGTAACTTTGAGTAGAATCAAAGTATATTAAATCTCATATAGAAATATAATGATTTCAAGTCTAAGGATCATTACACCATTATCACAGTGAGAATTACTTATGACATTAGATAACATTTACCATGAAGAATTCACACGGTGGGTCTATCCAGTGCCATGTTGTTTCTCGCATGCACTTATGTCTTTGACTTTAGTATCACCATACTAATGACCAATGAGATGTGGTCATCTATCAACAAGCATACTAGTCTTAATGCGTTATTATTGTCCTCAAATAATAATACTCGACTAGGGATCTTTAGGATTATAAACACTATTCATATAATCTCATTTCTAAGTCACATACTTAGAGATATAGAATTCATGCTTATATTCCAAGGACATTTATTATTCTAATATTTATATCGTAGTTAATAAAGACATAATAAATAAATTAAAAGAAAATCCATAGAACATATTTATTAATAATCAAAATGTCTTTCCCAAGAACATTATAGTATTGTCTATAGGGCACAAATACTAACAGAAATGACCCCGGATCCACGGGCCCAAAGACCACCTTACAAAGGCCCTTAAGTGGGTTTCCACTACCTCGGTTATTCGATAACCTCGGTAGTCGCAGTTGCACTTAACCTTGTACATCGGCATCCAGGCCAACTCGCCACCCCATCTGAATACAAACTCACGATGCCAGCCCTTATTCGACTCTGGCTGGATAACCGGGAGCTTATCCTTTGGGCCATAACCCAGCTCTTTTCTCCTAAAATGAAGCTCATACTAAGGGGCCTCATTGGACCAATTCAACTTGAAGATTAGGAAGAATAGACGGTAGGTCGGCTCAACCCCTTTGAATGAGCAGATGCTTATGAACTAATTCATAAACTGAACCGAATTCGACATCAGCTGAGACACTGGGATCTTAAGAACATCCCAGAGTAGAGCCCGGTTGAATTGAAGGTTCAAACATTAGAACACAAGCCGGAAGTACTCCACGGGCATCCCAATCGAATTGTCAGCAGAAGGGTCATAGATCTTTTCACCCTCCCGGATGAATCTCCAACCGAACCCCTCACATATACCAAACATGGCCCTGAAAACCTCGGCCACCTAGGCCTCATCCTCGTTTCCCAGAGTAAAAGTGGAGTCTTGATTCACATAAGGACAATCCTTAAATGCATGATCAAACGCCTTTTTGTCAAAGGGCTCGATACCCAGGTCCTCCTGAACCCGGTACTCTTGACCGTGGTCTTGAAAATAGGAAACCTGGCGGACGCTTTCATGTTTTTTATAGAGCAGATAAGGGGTATCGACTCAACTCTAATCCGGGCCACTAAGTGTCTCTCCCACCCGAGCAGCATACTCCAAGAACTCTGGGGGTAAGTCATCCAGCTCGGTAGCACGACGGTGATGAGGGGCCATAACCACAGCTAAAATCAATAGCCGAATTTCTCGAGCCCAAACCCCGGTCAGCCAAAAGAAAGGAAGAAAGAAGAAACGCACACACGATATAAAGCTCAAACAAGCATGCAATCAAACACTTAACAGAGAAACAAAAAGCAAGGACTCGGGAGCTAGTTCAAAAATAGACAATCGGACACAAACAATACAACAAATCATCAACAGACCAACATATGGAATTATCAACCTATACATACATACAAGCACAGCCTTATGACAAACAAGTTCAAACATACAAAGATAATCAACATACAACCACGATTATCAAAGAAATACAAGAAGGCAGAAAGAAGAACGAGTAAAAAAGTTGCTTACCTAAAAAACTAGAGAAGAAAAAGAAAGGAATTCACCGAAGAAGTTCGAAGATCACCAAAAACACAAAAAACAAGAGTTTTTATAAAGAGTTTTTGGCGGAAGCGTAAAAAATAAAAGTGAAGGGTAAAAAGGGTTTTATAGACCCCCTAGACGAAAGAGAAAAGGGCGATGACAGGTGGAAGCTTCTCATTCGTCTCGAACTCCGAAAAAGTAGCCACCGTCATTATAGTTGTGTAATCATGACACAGACGTTACATTTTCACACAACACGAACTGCCACAAATGTGTAACGTATACATCCAACACTCCAAATGATAAAAAGTTACACAAAAACGAACCATCAAAATTCAAAAAATAAAAAGCTGACACACAAGGCTATCAAAAATCAAACCTCGAACCCAGTGAATCCTTAGCTCCGCCCATACCGAGCTAAGGCTGGGGGCAAATATCACTACGACATAGATGACCTATCGCAACAAATTAGGGAGGGTGTTACCTTCTTGGATGTTACCAAATCCATGAACATATGTTACCTTAGTTGTAAAAGGTGTTACACGTGGTAACACAATAAGATGTGTTACCTTAGAGTAATAATAATTATTTAAATCAAAAATTAATCAATTTTAATAAAATCATTGAAGGAATGTTTATAAAAAGAAAGAATCCAAAAAATAAATGAATTATTTGTATTGAATTATTTATATTTTACAAATATTTCAATACTTTCGATAAATTAAAAACCAATAACGTTATTAATTTAAAGTAGCATATGAAAATTACTAACAAATTTTAACTGAAATCATTAAAAAATTTATTGCTAAAAATAAAATTAAAAGAAATTAAACTATATATTTATATGTGATAGGTAAATTAATACAAATTGATTAAACTATAATTTATTGTAATAATTTTAATACCAACATATTAAAAAAGTTTTGATATTTTTTTCAAAAAAAGAAATTGAAAATAAAAATAGTGACACGTGAATTATTTGGGCGGTAGATGAAATATCGGGGAGCGGAAAAACCAAATTGGGGCAAAATTAATTTCCTTATCACTCACCACTTACTCACCTCTGACCTCTGACCTCTCACTCGTCTCTCTAAACTCACTAATTAGGATTTCGGTCATATCGCTAATTGAAGATTTACAGTTCAATTCAACGGATTATTTTTCAATTCAAAGATTAATTAGGATTCGAGCTTTGAATCAGATTGTAAAAGATTTGGGTTTTGATTCAACATCTACGGTTCAATCTTAGTTAGTTTCTTTGGTTTCAATTTTGAGGTATGCCCTAACTTTATACTCTATTTCCCTCCTTCTCTTTATCTCTAACTCCCTCCCCTTCTCTCTCTCTTTCGCTGCATCTTTTGAGTTTGATGATGGCATCTTCATCTCCGTCGGGTAACGCCACTATATCTCTGCCGTAACCCACTACTAGAAAAACTAGATTAGACATCGGTCAGAAAAGCCACTAATGTTAAAAGTATCTCTTACATCGGAAATTAGAAAACTGATGTCTAATAGTAAACTACACATCGCTTCCTAGAATAAACGATGTCTAAACCCCCATTTCAAAAAAAATAAACCCGCGCTTCCCCGTTTTTCTTTTCCCCTTTGGCAAAATTCCCCCCCTTAGCTAAATTTCAGATCCCGCTTCCCTCTTTTCCCCCTTAAACTAAAAACATAAAAATAAAAAAACCCCCAAAATCAGAAAACATAAACCCACCCCCAAAAAACAAAAACATAAAAATCAAACACCCCCGCTTTTCTTCAAGAACCCTAATCTGCTCCCTTCTTCAATTAGCCTCTGAAATTGTTCGATTCTCTAATACACTATGACCCACACACATATATTCATTTATACATATATGTTTTATACATTTAACTTGTATAAACCATTGTTTCTGCCCAAATTTTAGAAGAACAAAGAACCAAATTGATAGATACAAATATAGATACAAAAAATGGTGATGGGGGAGGTGTGTTTGCAAATGGAGGAGGTGGTGAAGTGTGGAAGGCTCATACAACATTGGCTTTAGTACAAGTATTGAGTCGTGGATATCATGTTGTTACTAAAGTAGCTCTTAATGTTGGTGTTAATCAGCTTGTTTTTTATCTTCTTAGAGATCTTATTGCCCTTTCTATTCTTGCCCTTGTTGCTTATTTTCAAGAAAAGTATGTTCTTTAACCCCCTTTGTCTATTTATTGATTATTGTGTATGTTTTGGTTTGTTTGTCTTTGTTTGTGTACATTTTGATATTGTGTTTGATGGGTAAATGTTGATTGCTTGTTTGGTCATATATTGATGGGTGTTTAGTTTGTTATTGGTGATTATTGTATCAATTCCTTCATTTTTAAGCTACACTGAATTGTATCGGATCTTTGGTAGAGTTACAATTTTGTTCTTGTTTTGAAGGTTGGGTTTAGTGGTAAAATTTTGGAATACCCATGGTAATATTTTGAAATCGCAGAGTCACGCATAATTGGAATAACTGCATTGAATAAATGGAAGAGTAATGCCTCTATCTTTATTTAGTGGAGTGGAAATTGATAAATTTTAAAGAAACAAGTAAACTTAAATATAATTAAATAACCTTTCCAATAGATGAAAAATATTAGTGAGAGGTTGAGGCTTCAAGTCTCAATTTTTGGGCTTCAAGTGAGATATAGTCTCAGAACTAGACGGATATAGATGACAAATTTTACTGAGTGTTCCTTGCTAAAGTTAAAAAGAATTTACTGAGAGGTTGAGGCTTCAAGTCTCAGTTTTTGTGATTGACCTAAAAAAAAATTATAATGCTTCTCTATATAATTGTCAGATTGTACATCCAGTATGTCTTTCCATCAGCTACACCTCATTTGGACCTTCATTACTAAATATTTGTGATCCCCTAAAGTTATTTTACTAATCTCTTTGTTCCTTTCGACCTTTCCCCTCCCTCTGCCACCCAAGCCCCAAAAAAATTTCTTAGTGCCTTCTTATCGCATCCTAATATAGTGACCTTGACTTGACAGGGTGTTGCTATGCCTGCCATGAATAATATACTTTCAAAATGGATCCCTGTGTTTGAAAGAAGCAGATCACTTGCACTTGTATACAGTGGCATGTATCTTGGTTCCGTTACAGGATTGGCTCTCTCTCATGCTTTAATTCACAAGTTTGGATGGCCGTCTGTTTTCTACTCTTTTGGTTCCCTCGGAAGTATCTGGTTTGCATTGTGGCTTAGCAAAGTAAGTTTCTGTCAATACTTCTGATGATAATAATGTTACGTCACTAGCTCATTATATCTTGTGCTCACTTCTCTCCGGAACACAGAACTCACTGCGAGTCTGCGACATTGATCACAGATGTCCGTTTCAGGCCCAATTCAACTCAGCTACTGACAGCTTCATATGACAAGTCTGTGAGATTGTGGGATGCATCTAATGTAATTATCTATACTCAGTTGTGCATACTTGTTTTTAATTATGAATAATATTCAGGCGTTGAACCGTCAGATATTTTTATTACATCACCTCATACTTGTTCCTTTTCTTTGTTAATTCCTCTAACTTGTTCTTGCAGCCAAGCTACTGTCTGCAAGCTTATAATGGGCACACCTCTCATGTTATCTCCCTAGACTTTCATCCAAAGAAGAATGACATGTTCTGCTTTTGTGATAGTGACAATGAAATTCGTTACTGGAACATCAGTCCATTTTCATGTACTCGAGTTTCAAAGGTTGGTCCGTGAAACTTACCTTTCTTCTCCCAGACAAATATAAATTTTATTTAAATTGTAACCTATCTCGTTTTTTTATTTATTGTTCTTGTCAGCAACGAGGTAATTCACAAGTGAGATTTCAACCAATAAGTGGTCGCCTACTAGCAGCAACATCAGATACAGTTGTGTCAATCTTTGATGTTGAAACTAACATGCAACACCATTCTTTTCAGGTTTGGCATTTGATGCTATTTATCAGGGACACAACAACGTGGTTAACTACCTATGTTGGGATCTAAAT
Organism: Heracleum sosnowskyi; assembly: GCA_030848705.1. Taxonomy (NCBI): domain Eukaryota; kingdom Viridiplantae; phylum Streptophyta; class Magnoliopsida; order Apiales; family Apiaceae; genus Heracleum; species Heracleum sosnowskyi. The sequence goes on from CM061237.1 coordinate 22,871,916, forward strand.
GGTGATTATTTGGTCTGATGGTAATTATCCTTCATAAAATAGCACTAGTTTATGTATTAATTACACGACACTGGTGATTTCCAGAGCATCACATGTTAACAAGCAAGCCAAGAGAGGACATAATTTAAATAGGAGTACATTTTATGCAATCACAATTTAAAAGTATCTTATTAAGCATTGGAACAGTATAGTGATTGACTGAAGGTTTAGTAAAAGGACAGGCTGTTAAATAACAATTTCAAATTTGTACTAATTATTCCCATGCCCATGGTTTAATTATATTTTCTAAGATTTAGATAAGGTGTTTGTTTTTATGATTTATGAAGTCCTTTAATTTAAAGTACTGATATATGATTGTAGCTGCTGTGGGAATGTACAGGTTGAGCTCCTTCTGTAGGTTTGAATCACGATGTCATGGCATCACAACTAGAGATGCAGCATTAACAGAAGTTTCTGAAATGGGATCTTCATTTGGCGAGCTAAAACTGAAGTTGCAGCACTCGGGGACCTATTGTGAAGATCTAAAAAAGGCTCTAAAGCAAGCAACACAAGGAAAGAATTACCAAGGTTTTGAAAAATTAAGAAATGTGCCTGAAAAATTAGGAAATGTGCCTATATCACTACAAGAAAAAGGGGCAATTATGACGGAAAACTTATGACGGAATTTTGGGCGCGCCTAACTTACGACGGAAATGACAATTTCGTCACAAATACTTATGACGGAAAAATAATTTCGTCGCAAGTTCAATATTTTATTATTTTTTCGTAATTAGATTTAATTATAAAATGAATAAATTGTGTGTAGGGGAAAACGACGTCGTTTTCAAATTGAATATACGACGATATTTTCGTCGTAAGTATACTTATGACGGAAATATTTTCTGTCGTAAGTTACTCCGTGTAAAATTCACCACCCATTTCTTATCCTACTGTCACTTTTACAAAATTAGCCGTTTAAAATAATATTTTTAAAAATACTTACGACGGAATCTTAAATTCCGTCATAAGTATTAAATTACGACGAATTTGCTGTTCCGTCGGAAGTTGAATATTTTATTATTTTTTCGTAATTAAATTTAATTATAAAATGAATAGATTGTGTGTAGGGGAAAACGACGTCGTTTACAAATTGAATATACGACGATATTTTTGTCGTAAGTATACTTATGACGGAAATATTTTCTGTCGTAAGTTACTATGTGTAAAATTCACCACCCATTTCTTATCCTATTGTCACTTTTACAAAATTAGCCGTTTAAAATAATATTTTTTAAGAAACTTACGACGGATTTTTCCGTCATAAAAGAGTTGTTGGGGTGGTAAATTCAAAAATTTCCCAAAAATATTTGGCGGTAAATTAAAAAATTTCCCAAAAAAATAGGCGGGAAAATCAAATTTTTGGAGACCAATAACTTATGACGGATTCCGTCGTAAGTTAGCACATGTTTTTAATTTTTTTTTGAATTTTTTTGATGATTCAACTAATTCATAAATTTTAGTGATGTTTTTAAAATATTTAGGAGAAATTACCTTTATTTTGTTTAAGGTTATAACAGTCAACTTGTGATTTGATTATTAATCTATCTAGTGTTTAGACCCATATTGGCATTTTTATTTTTTTAAAAATATTTAGTGACGATCCAACCGTATTGATGTCAAGATATATATGTTTGAGTGATATTCTAAAAATATTAAAAAAATTTAGAATTTATTTGTTTCGAGATTATAGTAGTCAACTAGTGATTTGACTATTACTTCTAACTAGTGTTTAGTCTTGGATTGGTGTTTTATTTTTTTAAAAATATTTCCCGATGATTTAACTGTATGGATATCAAGATTTATATGTTTGAGTGATATTCCAAAAATATTAGGAAAAAAAACAAATTAATTTGTTTCGAGATTATAGTAGTCAACTAGTGATATGACTATTACTTCGAACTAAGGTTTAGTCTTGGATTGCTGTTTTGATTTTTTAAAAAATATTTCTTGAAGATCTAACCGTGTGGATATCAAAATTTATATGTTTGAGCGATATTCCAAAAATATTAAACAAAAATAAATTTATTTGGTTTGAGATGATAAAAGTCACTAGTTATTTGACTAGTAATTTAAATAATTGTTTAGTCCCATATTTGTATTTTGATTTTTTAAACATTATTTACTGATGATCCAACCGTATGGATGTCAAAATTAATATATTTGAGTGATATTCCAAAAATATTAAAAAATAATAAATTTATTTGTTTCGAGATTATTGTAGTCAACTAGTGATTTGACTGTTACTTCTAACTAGTGTTTAGTCCCGGATTGGTGTTTTAATTTTTAATTTTTTTGAAAACGTTTTTCAATGATTCAACCATATGGATGTCAAGATCCCCTGGTTTAATTAAAAATTAACTAAATGTGGGGGCCACTAATTTTTCTAATTTGTAACCCTAAACCCTAAACCCTAAACCCGAACCCTAAACCCGAATAAATTGTTAATTGATTTCCTAGACGATCCAACCGTACGGATGTTAATCGATACTCATTCTAGTATTGGGAAAAAATCATCAACAAATATAAAGGTCCGGTTGTGCCGTATCTTTCCAGAAACGTTGGAACAATATTGCTTATAATTAGTGTTTAGTCTTGGATTGGTGTTTGATTTTTTAAAAAATATTTCCCGAAGATCTAACTATGTGGATATCAAGATTTATATGTTTGAGCGATATTCCAAAAATATTAGAAAAATAAATTTATTTATTTGATTTGAGATGATAATGGTCACTAGTTATTTGACTAGTACTTCTAATAAGTGTTTAGTCCCATATTTGTATTTTGATTTTTTAAAAATTATTTACTGATGATCCAACCGTATGGATGTCAAGATTAATATATTTGAGTGATATTCCAAAAATATTAAAAATAAATAAATTTATTTGTTTCGAGATTATAGTAGTCAACTAGTGATTTGACTATTACTTCTAACTAGTGTTTAGTCCCGGATTGATGTTTTAATTTATTTTTGAAAATGTTTTTCAATGATTCAACCATATGGATGTCAAGATCCCCCGATTTAATTAAAAAATAATATTAAAAAAGGTGGTCCCCACAGAAAAAAGTGGGCCCATTATTTTTTCTAATTTTTAACCCTAAACCCTAAACCCTAAACCCGAACCCTAAACCCGAATAATTTTTTAATTGATTTATTCGACGATCCAACCGTACGGATGTTAATCGGTACTCATTCTAGTGTTGGGAAAAAATAATCAAAAAATAACAAGATGCGGTTATGCCGCATCTTCCCAAAACTGTTGGAACAGTAGTGCTTCCGGGAACGGGACACGTGTCAGATTCACTAAATAATTTTTTAAATTGATTTCTTAGATGATCCAACCGTATGGATTTTAATCAGTACTCATTCTAGTGTTGGGAAAATATCATCAAAAAATATAAAGGCCCGGTTGTGCCGTAGCTTTTTAGAAACGCTGGAACAGTACTACTTCCGGTTGTATTTAGATTTTTTTAAAAATATTCCTAGATAATCCAACCGTACTGATATGAAGATTCATTTGTTTGAGTAATATTTCAAAAATTTAGGAAATAGTATATTTATTTGGTTTAAGATTATAACAACAAACTAGTCATTTGATTAGCACTTCTAAAAAGTGTTTAATCCCGGATTGATGTTTCAATTTTTTTAAAAATATTTTTTGACGATCTAACCGTATGGATATCAAGATTTATTTATTTGATTGATATTACAAAAAATTAAAATTAAAATAAATTTATATATTTTGAGATAATAACAGTCAACTAGTGATTGGATTAGTACTTTTAACTAGTGATCCCGAATTAATATTTTGATTTTTAAAATTAAATTTATTTGTTTTGAGATTACAAAAGTCAACTAGTGATTTGATAGTTACTCTTTAATAATGTCAAAATTTAAATATTTGAGTGATATTATAAAAAATTAAAAAAAAATAATTTTATTTTCCAATATAAAGCAGACTGAATCTATAGCACGGAATGGAGGCAAAAATTTGGGGAAAATTAGAATTGGGCGCCCAAAATTACTTATACGGCGTCGTAGCAATCCAACCCTAAAATAACACTCCTTTCTGTTGTTACTTTCTATTATAAGTCTCTCTGCTGATGCTAGTGCCACAGCTGCGCTGCCATAACAAATCTCCGGTTTGCCAACAGATTGCAAGCTTCTCCTAGATGATTATAACGCTCCTTGCAATTATACTAGGTATAAGCTTCAATTTCTCTTCTCTTTTTTATGGTTTTGGATGTTTGGTATTTGTATTATTCGGGTTGACATGTTTGGATATGAACAATGTGTTGCTTTGTTGCTCTGTATCAATGAGAGTCAAACCCCATATATTTGAGCAATCTTTAAAGTTGAGGGACAATTTTTAAAACCCGAGAAGATATCTGAATGAATGTTTGATTGCATATAGGAGAGCAATTGAGCTTGATAGCAAAGGCTTTTTTTTGATTAAATTGTTGATTGATACAGCAAGTGTGTAGAATCATCTGAAAATTCTGCTATTGAACATGAGGTACCGGTATGTAATTTCTTCCAAATGTTTTTGGATTTTCTCTTCTCTGTCAATTAATGGCACAAATGCTAAGATGAATATGTTACATGGATTCACAGCTTTAGATCAGGTTCACCCTAGCACTATTAAGTTTAGATTTCAAAAGTAATCTACATGTAGTTTACCTTTCAAGGATTTAGAAGTCTATTTTTTGGTCATGTTCAGTTGAAACTTGAAGATGTTTATCAGCTGCCAGCTTTGTCACCATGAATGCTACGCTGCTCATTGACAAGAAAACTATCCAAGTATCTAGTCCACTGCCAATTAGGCATCTCTCTCTCTCTCTCTCTGATATTCCCGTTCTTGACTTCTTTTTCATTGTCGGTCATTCTATTGTTTTCTGATGATAGAACTACATATGTTTACTTCAACTTTTAAGAAACGCTTAATTGGTCCTCTCCTTCAAATATAATTAGTATCCAATCATAGCTATTAATGAACGTTGACCCGCTGCTTCTTTACTATATACTTATCAAGAGTTTGTTTTGTGCAGATCCGTAATTGAAGTTCGAAATGGTTTAACATTTCTAGATTTGATTGTCGTCTAAATTGAGGTATTGAGGAATAGGGACTTGTAAATTTTTTACTTTATACTTGTTAAATAGTTAACTTTACACGGTATTGACCTCTTTATCTGGCGTAGACACTTAATGCCAAGTACGGATGCAATGTTCCCCTGCTTCTGATGAACTCATTCAATACACATGATGATACACAAAAGGTATCACTTTTATCTCCGTCAATCATTCTTCTCCTGTAATATATTGATTCCAAGTGGATTGACAACTATCTGTCTTTTAAAATATGGATCGTTGAAAAATACACATCTTCAAAGATTGATATCCACACATTCAATGATCACATCTCTGTCCGACAAGCACACACAAGTTTGCATTTGAAGTATATAAATAAATTGCATATGCATTTTAGTTAAATATTATAGTACTTGATTTAAAAAAATGTGTGTACATGTTTATGATTAGGAAAATGTTTGGGTAATTATGTCTTTCTATCAGCTTGTCCATTTGCCCTTTTGACTGATTTCTGTATTTTTTAATGCTTAGGGTTGTTTTACCAATGTAGAGTCATATAAAGTTAACTATTTCATCTCTGTCCCTCTCTTTGTTGAACTGCAAGACTTCTCCAAGGATAACGGTACCTTCATCACTAGAAATTAGGGCCTACATTCCATAGCTGTTTATGAGTACTTTAACTTAACTTCTTTTAGACTAAAGCCCACAATGTCTTGGTAAAAGTGGTTAGGGGTTTATCATTTGTGAAAGCAATTTGAGTTGTACATAGGTACTATTAATTGACACTCCCTAAGGTCCGAAGATTTTGAAATAACACCCATGTAGGTTTGACTTGGTTTGTTACCGGAGCATTTTTAGATAATGGTCTTTATCCCTTGATTTCCATTTTTAGTTTTAACTTTAATGAAGAAGGGATGATGAGTTTTATATGAATTGCCTCTGCTTAATTAAAAAGACCTTATTCTGAATCTGAAACGATATAAAACTGACAAATACTTGCTTCTGTTGAAACTTCTAGCGTTCAGTAATCTTTGCGCGTTGCTTAGACCATTATAAAACTGACAAATATCCCTTTTTGTTTGTGATGTGTGTAGTATTCTTTGCGCGTTGCTTAGACCATTATATACGACGCAGTCCGTGTGATGAAATTTTAATGGTAGGACATCTTTTGCGTAAATTCTTTTAGAGATTCTGATGATTTAGTTCACTAGATTAATTATACTTCTCATAGTGTATTCCTATACATTCAAGATATAATGCTATAACCAACTGCTAAAATTTGTACAGGATATTAGGTTTTACCGCTTAAAGTTTAGTTTCTGGTATATTATAATCAAAAATTAACTAGTGATACCTATTCTATATGCAGTTAAAAGGCATTGATGGTCAAGCTATCTTTACAGGTAGTATTCAGGTTGTAAAGTTCATCTAAATTCATCTACAACTCCTTTTGCTTTCAAAACAGTCATTGGATGTGATGTTTTGGAAGATTGACTTGGCCAAGGATGTCAGAGTTAATTATATCAATATTTTAGTCCAAGGTTTGTCTAGATCTTTCTTCACAAATGAGGAACATAGATGCTATTGACAAATTCAATCGATATAATCTATTTAGTATAAGATAATTTGTTCATCAAGTCGCATTTAAATAATAACCAAATGCTTTGTTTATTATCTTACAAAGTAATAGTCATTATTTTGGTCACCCTGACATTTATTTATTTGTAATCATTGCTAGGTTGTTCCTGATTCCAAACTAGCAGACTTCCAAAGTATCATATAACTTACAACTCAATTTGAGACTGACTAAAGGATTTGATGTTCATATCTACATCCGATAATAAAGACGAAAGATTAAGCGATTTTGCTGAGAATGTTGAGGTTCATTTTGCGTCTAGGAAGAAGGTTGAGATCTTAGCTAAGGCTAGAAGCTTACTTCTGCAGTCAAACTTCGTCCTTCCTAACGTGAGTTTGCTTGGCATTGTATAACTTTTTTAGTCGACAAGATGCATTAGTAAATGAAATGTTATTTTCTCTACAGGGTGTGACTAGAGATGCCAAAGTATTGAAGAATGAATGAACTAATGAAAATTCTGTTTGTTTGTCGTTGAGCTGATGGCTTTAGTACATCAAACACTGATGGCTTTATCCTATTCTGTAATTATGTACAGAATGCAGTTCCTTCACAACTTTACAAGTGTTCTGATGCTTTTTTCTTGAGCTCACATCACTTGGCGCTGGTGGCATCTGATCAGGTTTCATGGCCTTTGGTGCAGATCAGTTTGTCAAAAGATACAAGGAAAAAAGTTTTTCTGCCTTAGATAGTTACTTTGGTTGGTATTATGCCGCTTCTTATCTTGCAATTATCATTTCTTTAACTTTAGTTCCCTATATTCAAGAACACTTGGGCAATTTTATTATGCAACTATCCCTGATATCTAATCTAGGTTATTTTGTACTTTTAAATTTTAGACTTGATTGTATGTGCTTGGTGTTTAGCACTTTGGTACATTTGAAAATTTTGTAATGAATCTTTTAGGTACTTAGTATTATGTTGGATATGCCTTTGTATGGTTTGAATGGGATGATGAATGTGTTGGATTGGTTTCTTTTATGTACAAAACTAATATTGTAGAAATTTTAATTAAAGAATTGCATTTGAGATTTAATTTGGAAGCCAAAAATGGCTGGAACCTGAAAAAGCAGCATAATGTTGTTTCTGGTCAGTCCAACTTATGACGAATTTCTGGGTAACTTACGACGGTTGTTCATCCTTTTTATATTAAATTTTAATTTTTCCACGAATAAAATATTTGTAGCAGGTGGGCCCATTCTTTAACTTTCGACAGATTTTCCGTCGTAAAATATGAATTTATGACGGTATATTTCGTCGTAAGTTCATTTATTAATTTATTGAAAAAGGTGGGTCCTACACTGTAACTTGTGACGAAAATGTATACTTGTGACGAAAACTATACTTATGACGAAAACTCTTCTTGTGACGAAATTGCTACTTATGACGAAATACATACTTGTGACGAGAATGACATTTGTGATGAAAATGCGAACTTAAGACTTGAGCAAAAATGACGAAAATTTTCCGTCATAATTGGACCAATTGCGACGATTTCAGTGTAAAATTTCCGTCATAATTGCTCGTTTTTCTTGTAGTGTATGAATGTAGTTTTGATATTTGGATGGTTTGGATTATGTAGTTAGTTTCGATATGAATTGGATAATATAGTTGGCCTATTGAATTTTATATTTGGTTTTAGTATATATTGGCCTTTTGATTTCGATATTTGGTTTTGGTTTGGCTTTTTGATTTTGGTCATTTGGTTTTGGTTTTGGCCATGTCAAATAGGGCATTCATGTATTAAAAAAATACAGAACTTACATCACTTTCGCAAAAAACCGATGTTAAATATCACAAGCAACATCAGAACACTAATGTCTAAAGAATAGAAACCGATGTAAAAGAGAAACATAATCATCAGTTCCTTATTAAGAAACCGATGTTAAAAAGGAACATAGACATCAGTTGCTTATTAAAAAACCGATGTTAAAGATTAACATAGACATCGGCTAAAAACCGATGTCTAATACCCCTACCTTTCTCTACACATGCAAATACATCGCTTCTCTTTTTCAATAGACATCGGTTTTTAGCCGATGTCTAATGCAGTTTTTCTAGTAGTGTACCCATAGGAAACCTAACTTGAGGTTATTCACTTCAATAAGCACTAATATTTGCTTTATATGCTTAAATTTCACAAATAATGTCTTCTTCTTGTTACTCTCTGAAGTTTTTCCAGTACATCTCCAAATCGCAGCTGCAAAAATGATGAGTCTGATGCTAATTTAGCACTCGTAAGTGCTTGAACCAATTGTATATGTTTAATTTAAGTTTATACTATCATAATGAAAGATTATTGATGATTTATAACAGTTTAGGGTTATGGGTTTTAATAGAGTCTCGATGCAAAGTAATCAACAACAGAATGCAGCTAATCGTAGTCAGCAATTACATTGATGTAATTTATTGTAATTACATTTTTAATATTAACTTTGGTGTTACTGATAGTGTGTGAAGTGTACCGCTTAGTTCACTAAAATTATTCAAGTGCCAATTAGTTGTGGATTTTATAAATGTTTTAAATAGATGCGTTGGTTATACTTTTTAAGTTGTGCTCATATGTTTTTTTTATTATTGCATTAATCGTATTCCTATGTCCCTCCTTACAAAAATTATTGTTTACCATTGATAGTTTATAAGTGCAGCGTACATTAACTATTTGTCATTATGTTCATTGATATACATGCTTGTGCCTGCTATTTGTATTAATGTAACTTCTTTTGTTGTTAATATTCTGAAGCGGGATATTCCATGGGAAACATATATGTCAACTGAGCTCATTTCAGGGACATGCCTTAATTGATAAAGTGTTATGATAAGAAGCCTCAAGATTCCAAGGCGCAGTTGCCGGATGAAGCAATCTTTTACCTAAATTTTTGTTTTATGTTAATAGGCGTTATAGTGTCCTTTCCCGTAACATGCATGCTCCAAATTTTGATTCTCTGATGAACTTTGTATGATAATAGGCATGTTACTACTACTGCAATGTTATAAAAATATGGTTGTAACAGCTTCTGTGTTATCACAGTAGTTACCTGTCATACAAGTCAGATAATAATGAATGTGTTACTACTACTTTGATCAGAGAAGTTCTATATACTTTGTTTGTTATTAACACTGGGGCGTTTAAACTTGTCATATACACGAGTTGCAAGCTGCTTTTGAAATTTGAGACTGTCTAATCAATTATTATGCACAGCAATGTATGATATTAGTGTTGTTTTTAACTTTTGTTAGATATGTCTTTACTGAATGCTGAGAACTTGGTTTTTCATCCTTTACATTGCAGATACATTTGGAGGGCAAAAAAGGTGGAGTTCTACATGTAGAAACTACAGAGGAAGAAAGGAAGAAAGGAAAAGATGCAGAAACCTAACGTTCCCATGATTTGTCATGATTCTTAGAAATGTTGACTTCATACTTAAGTATTATATTGTAGTAGTGACTTTATTTCTTACTCTTACCAAAGCCTTCATGGAAATAGTTAAATATCATTGTCTTCTAGTACTTGTATGTTTTAATTTATGTTCTTTTGTGTTGGTGGATATTATTAGTTGATGCGGATGGTTTGTTACTAGTGAATGAAATTAAGACTTGAATTGGTTATTGATTTATTTGGTGTGAAATACAATATTTAAAGAGCATAATTTTATTTTGTTACACTTAAGGTGTTACAATACGTACCAAGTATGTTGCAAATGAGTGAGCCCCTATGTGGCCTTACATGTGGGACCCACTATTTCTGCAAAAATGTAATATCTTTTGTAACATAAAATGTATGTTGTTATAGAATGCTTTTGGTGTTGCTGTAGAGTTTTTTTATAACATCATTTGTTATGTTACCATAGGCTCTTCAGGGTGTTACTATAGAGTCCTATATCAACTACTGAGAACCTAACACGGTTTTAATGTTACCTTAACGTTTTTTGAGGCTATAGCAACACGAAACTGGATTTATAGCAACATAGTTTTTTGGTTGCAATAGACCATCTATGACGTAGTGCATAAACCAAATCTCGAACCAAGTAAATCCTTAACTCCGCCCAAACCGAGCTAAGGCTGTGCGGAAACCAAAAACCTAATCTCGAACCCAGTAAATCCTTAGCTCCGCCCATACCGAGCTAAGGCTGGGGGCAAACAAAAACCAAATCTCGAACCCAGTAAATCCTTAGCTCCGCCCATACCGAGCTAAGGCTGGAGGGCAACCAAAAATGAAATCTCGAACCCAATAAATCCTTCGCTCAGCCCATACCGAGCTAAGACTATGGGACAACCAAAAAAAGAAAAAAACCCTGAACATAACTACTCCAATGTCCCCATTATATAGGCACAGAAGAGTGGGGGACAAATGATAGTGGAGAAATCAGATAGCCCAAAATAACCATGGCCCAGACCAATGAGGCAGGCCTAGCATTAAGACCCAAAAGAAACAAGTTCAAAACAAAATAAGAGTCAACAAATAAAACAAACTACTGCAAAAAGCTGTTGCAATAAAACAAAAAGGACTAACGGTCAGGCTAATCTTCCGTCGGTTGGTCCGCTAAGTAGGGGTGTAAATGAGTCGAGCTGAGCCGAACTCTAGAGTGATTATGTATCGTTTATTAAAAAAGTATCGAACTCGAACTCAAGCTCAAAATTGGATCGAGCTAAAAATTATGTTTGAGCTTGGTTCATTAAGAAAAAATGTTGTTCACTAATGGTTCGCGAACAACTCATTAACATGTCTCATGAGCAAGACTTGCTCACGAACAACTCATTAACCTTGTTCACGATCTTGTTCACGATCTTGTTCACGAAATTGTGCTCGCGAATAAATTTGAAATATTTCTCGCGAACTTATGCTCACGAACTCACTTACGAGCAACTCATAAGTTTATTTGATGTTTTGGTATACAAAAATCAGATATTAAAAAATTAAAAGAATTGAAACTTAATATAAAAGTTTATATTAAAAACTTATATTATTCTCATGCTAGTTATATTTTGTATTATATGAGATTTTAATTAGATGTTTTTTTTAATATTTTATTGGATCAAATAAAGAATTTCTAAACTTTAAGAAGTTATAGAAAAATAATTAAATTAAATTTAAAAAGAATAAAAGAAATAATATTAGTTAGACATTTTATGCTCACTTTACTATTTTGAGACAATTTTACAACGCATGCGAACCTCACAAAATAATCTTTAATTTATTGATGGTTCAACAATTAATATTCCATTGGAATTACCCAAAAACTGAGGAGAAAAAAATTACGAATTTTTAAATCGAGAATTCTATTAAATTTAGGAGACCTATTTATATTTGGTTTAAATTATTAATATACACTGTGGTATTTAAACACATTCATACTAATAATCAGATACACTTTTTGTAATCTATTAATAATCGAATAATTTTTTTAATATTAAATCCAATTATTCTCTTATTTTATCTATTTTAAGATCTAGCGAGTTTGGTCGTGAAAACTGAGAATTCTATTCAATTTATGAGACCTTTATTTGGTTTAAAATTTTAAAATCCATTTTAGTAATTAAATATAATTCTACTAATAATCAAATAAACTTTTTATAATCATACTAATAATCGAATACGGTTTTTAATATTAATCCAACAGTTCTTATATATTAATATTAAGATCTAATGGGCTTATTAGTTTAATCGTCAATGCCCAAAATTTTGGATAAGATACCGCGTACGCATATTATATATAAGGATATAATAAATATAATAATAATTATTATTAATAAATATTAGTCGGAACTATATGATAAACAATTAGAATATCTAGCATAAGATATAAAATAGTCTAATTAATGGAGTAAAATTAATTAAAAATTCGAGTATGTTCTAATAATCGAACATATATAATATATACGAGATTATTTATCGAATTTGTTTGCGAATTACTAATGAACTTGTATATCGAGCATGTTAACGAGCTCAATTATCGAATTTATTTACGAACAAGTTTATGAGCTTGTTCACGAACACATCAATCAAATTGTTTGTGAGCTATTGAGTCGAACTTTATCGTGATCAACTTCAACTCATTTATAAATCGATTCTTAAAATCGTGTTTATGATCAACTCATTTGTGAATCGAGCCAAATCTGAATCGAATTTTTTTCGAACCGAACACTAAGCCATTCGCGAGCTTATCGGCTACGGCTAAACATCAAACACCCGGCCAATCGAATCCCAAGCCAATATGAAGGTGTTCACGTGGCACTCATTTGCCCTGCTTTCTCCTCTGTCAAATATTAAATGTAGGGTAATTTAATGCATGTAATAAATGATAGATAATAGTAGTATTTTTATACTAATTTATGTCCACATGGGTGTGTGTTTGAATTTAGTCTACATATGTAATTTATGTCCACATGGGTGTCCACATGCTTGTGTTTGAACGAGTGATTTATTTGATATATTTTTATTATGTAAATTAAAAATACAACTGAAAAGTTTCTAAAATTATAGACAAAAATTCTTATGTTATCTATACTATAATATTATAAGCAAACCACTCTCTATTTGGTTGGTAGTTTGGTCATTTAGTTTGGTCATTTAGTTTGGTCATCTAAATAATAACCGTTAGATGCAAATATAGGTAAATGAGAACCGTTGGATGTAATATTAAAAGAATATTATTTTCTTGATATCTAAAATGCTCCAACGGGTTCAATGTCCAACATGTTATTATTAAATATTTATATCATCTATTTTTCTAAGCTACATTCAAAAGTTCAAGATATTATTCCGTCAACAACATATTAAGAATTTTTAAGATCAAAATCCAAATAAATGTTAATAAAATAAGATAAAAAATACTAAAAAATCATATAAAAAATACTAAAATAATAAATCAAAAATACTAAAATTCATCCGTGTATCGCACAACTTATAGGCTAAAAAAAACTTAGAATAACGTCATACATATATTATTATATTTGATTACTTTTTAAAATCATATAAATCAAAATATAGATAATAAAATAAAAAATACTAAAATTCATCCTGCATCGCACATGTTACAGGCTTGTGTAAGTTTAAAAATAGACTTGTGTTTTGGTTATTTGTAAACGGTTATGTAACTGATGTCAATGTTAAGGTTCTCTTTTTCTAAAAAAAAAAATCAACGAAAACATGTTACTCTTTCTATTTTTTCTTATTAAAACCCTTCATTTTCTAAAAATATCACGGGCAAACCTTACTTATTTATTTTAAAACTTTTAATTACTGGTAATTACCTTTTCAACTAAAACATGTTACTTTTTACTATACTATTATAAGCAAACCACCCTCTATTTGGTTGGTAGTTTGGTCATATGTAGTTTGGTCATCTAAATAATAACTGTTAGATGTAAATATAGATAAATGAGAACCGTTGGATGTAATATTAAAAAAAAAATTATTTTCTTGATATCTAAAATGCTCCCACGGGTTCAAGGTTCGAATCCCGTCAATAACATATTATTATTAATTATTTATATCATCTATTTTTCTAAGCTACATTCAAAAGTTCAAGATATTATTCCGTCAACAACATATTAAGAATTTTTAAGATCAAAATACAAATAAATGTTAATAAATTAATATAAGAAATACTAAAAAATCATATAACAAATACTAAAATAATAAATCAAAAATACTAAAATTCATCCGTGTATCGCACAGCTTATAGGCTAAAAAAACTTAGAATAACATCATACATATATTATTATCTTTGATTACTTTTTAAAATCATATAAATCAAAATATAGATAATAAAATAAAAAATACTAAAATTCATCCTACATCCCACAGGTTACAGGCTTGTGTAACTTTAAAAATAGACTTGTGTTTTGGTTATTTGTAAACGGTTATGTAACTGATGTCAATGTTAGGGTTCTCTTTTTCTAAAAAAAAAAATCAACGAAAACATGTTACTCTTTCTATTTTTTCTTATTAAAACCGTTCATTTTCCAAAAATATCATGGGCAAACCTTACTTATTTATTTTAATACTTTTAATTGCGGCAATTACCTTTTCAACTAAAACATGTTACTTTTTGTATTTTTTTTCATTTAAAAAAAACTAGAACTTATTACCTTTTCAACTAAAATACATTAACTTTTCAATATTTTCTAACAAAATCCTCTATTTTCTAAAAAAATCATGGACAATTACCTTTTTAAAATAGAACATGTTACTATTTCTATTTTTTCTTACTAAAACCCCACATTTTCCAAAAATATCACAAGCAAACTCTTACTTATTTTAAAACATATTTTAATACTTTTAATTACGGGCAATTACCTTTTCAGATAAAACATGTTATTTTTTAAATTTGTTCATTTTTTAAGAAAACTATTATTAAATAATAATATTATTTATAACCAATTAACTTTTTAGTTAAAATACATTATGTTTTCTATCTTTCTAACAAAGTCCATTCTTTTTCTATAAAATCACAAACAGTCATCTTTTTCAACTAAGACATATGTTACTCTTTCTATTTTTCCTTACTACAACCCCTGCTTTTTCAAAAATATCACGGGTAAACCCTTACTTATTTATTTAAAAACCTATTTTAATATTTTTAATTATGGAAAATTACCTTTTTAGCTAAAACATGTTGCTCTTTCTATTTTTTCTTAATAAAACCTCTCACTCCAAAAATATCACGGGCAAATAGTTATTTATTTATTTTAAAACTTATTTTAATACATTTAATTATTGAAATATATCTATACTATACTTTATAAGCAAACCACCCTCTATTTGGTTGGTAGTTTAGTCATTTTGGTCATCTAAATAATAATCGTTAGATGTAAATATAGATAAATGAGAACCGTTGGATGTAATATTAAAAGAATATTATTTTCTTGATATCTAAAATGCTCCCACGGGTTCAAGGTTCGAATCCCGTCAACAACATTTATTATTAAATATTTATATCATCTATTTTTCTAAGATACATTCAAAAGTTCAAGATATTATTCCGTCAACAACATATTAAGAATTTTTAAGATCAAAATCCAAATAAATGTTAATAAAATAAGATAAAAAATACTAAAAAATCATATAAAAAATACTAAAATAATAAATCAAAAATACTAAAATTCATCCGTGTATCGCACAACTTATAGGCTAAAAAGGACTTAGAATAACGTCATACATATATTATTATATTTGATTGCTTTTTAAAATCATATAAATCAAAATATAGATAATAAAATAAAAAATACTAAAATTCATCCTGCATACAGGCTTGTGTAACTTTAAAAATAGACTTGTGTGTTGGTTATTTGTAAACGATTATGTAACTGATGTCAATGTTAGGGTTCTCTTTTTCTAAAAAAAAAATCAATGAAAACATGTTACTCTTTCTATTTTCTCTTATTAAAACTCTTCATTTTCCAAAAATATCACGGGCAAACCTTACTTATTTATTTTAATACTTTTAATTACGGCAATTACCTTTTCAACTAAAACATGTTACTTTTTGTATTTTTTTTCATTTAAAAAAAACTATAACTTATTACCTTTTCAACTAAAATACATTAACTTTTCAATATTTTCTAACAAAATCCTCTATTTTCTAAAAAAATCATGGACAATTACCTTTTTAAAATAGAACATGTTACTATTTCTATTTTTTCTTACTAAAACCCCATATTTTCCAAAAATATCACAAGCAACCTCTTACTTATTTTAAAACATATTTTAATATTTTTAATTACGAGCAATTACCTTTTCAGATAAAACATGTTATTTTTTAAATTTGTTCATTTTTTTAAGAAAACTATTATTAAATAATAATATTATTTATAACCAATTAACTTTTTAGTTAAAATACATTATATTTTCTATTTTTCTAACAAAGTCCATTCTTTTTCTATAAAATCACAAACAATCCTCTTTTTCAACTAAGACATATGTTACTCTTTCTATTTTTCCTTACTACAACCCCTACTTTTTCAAAAATATCACCGTAAACCCTTACTTATTTATTTTAAAACCTATTTTAATATTTTTAATTATGGACAATTACCTTTTTAGCTAAAACATGTTGCTCTTTCTATTTTTTATTAATAAAACCTCCCACTCCAAAAATATCACGGGCAAATAGTTACTTAGTTATTTTAAAACTTATTTTAATACATTTAATTATTGAAATTTATACTATACTATTATAAGCAAACCACCCTCTATTTGGTTGGTAGTTTGGTCATCTGTTGATAGTTTGGTCATCTAAATAATAACTGTTAGATGTAAATATAGATAAATGAGAACAGTTGGATGTAATATTAAAAAAATATTATTTTATTGATATCTAAAATGCTCCAACGGGTTCAAGGTTCGAATCCCGTCAACAATATAACCTAAGTTCAATTTAGCTACATAATTATTTTTATATATTTTGAAGTTAAATAAAATGTCTTCTATCAAATGATACTCACACGTTTCGAGCGAAGTTCCAAAAATCTGTGATTTTATAGTTTAACGATATAAAGACGTTTCAGTTAATAGATAAACTCAAGTTCAATTTCTACAAACAACTTTTTCTAATAAATAATAAACACAGGGGCAAGTTAGTCGGTTCAAATCATGTACAAAATATCTCATGGTTAAATTATCTCACGTATTATAAGATTATGTTAATCGATATAATAATGAATACCAAATACGCCTACACTCACGCGACACACACGTACATATAATATTGGAAGTAGAATAGGTGTTTGCAAAACATATTAAATCCTTATATACAATAAGTGTAAGAGAAATCTTATCCAAAATTTTGGTCATGTACCTCCAAATCAATAAGGATTGTTGATTTTAAAATAGATGAATGAGAACCATTAGATCTAATATTAAAAAAATAATAATAATATAAATTAAATAAGTGTAAGAGAAATCTTATCCAAAATTTTGGTCATGTACCGCCAAATCAATAAGGATTGTTGATTTTAAAATAGATGAATGAGAACCATTAGATCTAATATTAAAAAATATATATATATAAATTAAATTAGAGTAACCACCATCTATTTGGTTGGTAGTTTGGTCATATGTAGTTTGGTCATCTAAATAATAACCGTTAGATGTAAATATCGATAAATGAGAACCGTTGGATGTAATATTAAAAAACAATTCTTTTCTTGATATCTAAAATGCTCCCACGGGTTCAAGATTCGAATCCCGTCAACAACATATTATTATTAAATATTTATATCATCTATTTTTCTAAGCTACATTCAAAAGTTCAAGATATTATTCCGTCAACAACATATTAAAAATTTTTAAGATCAAAATACAAATAAATGCTAATAAAATAAGATAAAAAATACTAAAAAATCATATAAAAAATACTAAAATAATAAATCAAAAATACTTAAATTCATCCATGTATCGCACAATTTATAGGCTAAAAACGTAGAATAACATCATACATATATTATTATATTTGATTACTTTTTAAAATCATATAAATCAAAATATAGATAATAAAATTAAAAAAAAACTAAAATTCATCCGTGTATCACACGGGTTACAGACTTGTATAAAATTAATTGAAGAATGAATGTAGTTGTACTCCTGTACTCGTTCACATCATCACATGCCATTGCATGGGCTGCGTGGCCTTAAAGCCGGGCCTGTTTGTATTGAACAAAATTTAAGTAGATAATCATTCTATTTAGTGCAGTTAGATAAATTATAACTCTCTTTGATTAAAGATGACCACAAAATTAAATCCCTTTTTCATTTTATTTAGCAAAAGAAATAAATTTACTTGCTCTATAAATAAGTGCTGCCAGTTGCTTAGTTTCTCGAACAGGCTAGATAAACAAAAAACAAATATTCTAAAATGGGCGCCATCAATAATATAGGTATCGAGCTTGTGCTTCTTCCTCTGTCCTTTTTAATCTTTCTCTACATTTTCATGATGTGGAGACGCAAAACCTCTTTGTTAACCAACTGGCCTCTGGTGGGCATGACACCTTCTGTACTTATGAATGCTCATAGAATACACGACTTCGCTACATGCATTCTCCAAAAAAGCAACCTAACTTTCCAATTTATCGGGCCAAGTCTAGCGAACATGACTTCGCTTTGGACTTGTGATCCTGCTAACATTAACCACATCTTGAGCAAGAATTTCAAAAATTATCCCAAAGGCCCTGACTTTGTTAAGATATTTGACATACTTGGAGATGGGATTCTAAGTGCAGATGGTCATCTTTGGGAAGTTCAACGCAGAACCACCGTGTCACTCTTCAATCATGCACAATTTTATCAGACGTTACAAAATATTGCGAGGGAAAAACTGGAGAAAAGGCTAGTCCCAATGTTTGATCATGTGTCTAAACATGGGATTGAGGTGGATCTGCTTGACATATTTCAGAGACTTAATTTTGATAATATTTGTTCCTTGCTTTTAGACCATGACCCTCAAAGCCTCTCTCTTGATTTACCTTATGATCCTCTCCATCAGGGTCTCGTGGATGTTCAAGAGGCGTTGTTGTATAGACATATATTGCCTGAAAGCATTTGGAAGCTGCAAAGTTGGATTGGCTTTGGCAAAGAAAAGAAGCTAAGCAAAGCCTGGGAGTGTATTGACGAATTCTTATATAGATGTATATCTATGAAGCGCCAACAAGTGGTGTTGAAAAATTCGGAGCACATGTCTGCAGCAGAAGTGGATGATAAACTAGACATTTCAACAGCTTTCATGGAATTTGCAGACAAGGAAAACCCAGGAAATCCTGATAAATTTTTGAGGGACACTTTGTTTAGTATAATAGTTGCTGCAAGAGACACAACAAGTGTTGCTCTTTCTTGGTTTTTCTGGCTTCTTTCGAAAAATCCCTCGGTAGAATCCAAGATCTTAGAAGAGATCAATACAAATTTGCAGTCAAAGGAAGTTAAAAGTTGGATGCTTTCTAACAACAGGGAAGAGTTGCAGAAACTGGTTTATCTTCATGGAGCTTTGTGTGAGTCTTTAAGACTCTACCCTCCGGTTCCTTTTGATCACAAGTCTCCAGCAAAACCAGACATTCTTCCAAGTGGCCATAGGGTTGAGAAAGACTCTCAAATTCTGTTCCCTTTTTATGCCATGGGAAGAATGGAGAGTATATGGGGGAAAGATTGCTTGGAGTTCAAGCCCGAAAGGTGGATAACTGAGCAAGGAGGTATTAAACACGAACCTTCATACAAGTTTGTTGCTTTTGGTGCCGGGCCAAGACTTTGTGTAGGCAAGGATATGGCCTTCACTCAGATGAAGATTCTTGCAACAGCCATTATACATGCTTACTGCATTCAGGTGGTCGAAAACCATCCAGTAGTCCCATGTAATTCTGTCGTTCTTGACATGAAATATGGTTTGAAGATCAGGGTATCTAAAAGAAATGCATGCTTGCCTGCTTCTGTAGAATGAACCTTTCGTGTGTTCGAAGTCACGAAGAACAAGCTTGTCAAATCTTTCAAATAAAGCAGTACGTGTAGCTCATGATTGCATTCGAATTCAGTTGCTTTTTATTCCAGTATGTCTCTTGTTTACTAGTTGAGTCATTTCCGATCACTACTACAATTCTGAACTTGGGAGACAGCACTTGTCTAGCACTTTTTCTGAAGCGCTATGCAAGTAGATCGCTTATATACCGGTATGCAAGTAAAGATATAATAGAATTAAATAAAATAAAAAAATACTAAAAAAGCTTTTGAGGAAGGAACGCTATCACTACAAGGAAAATCGAATCACACAACGGTTTATCACCGTTGTCTGACACCCTAAATTTCTGTTGAGTATGGCGATGCCGTCTGATGCGCGAATCAGACAACGGTTTGCGATCGTTGGCTGAGGCTCTAAAGACAACAGAATTATCTAAAAAACCGTTGTAACATATCCAGAAACAACAACGGTTAATATAAAAGTCATTGTCTGAGGCGGTACAACTCAACAACTCAAGTGTTTCCTGAACTTAGGGAACACTTGTCATATAATGTCACAAAAACTATAACTTTAAAATAAAACATACAACCCCTTGAAATAGATTGTCATTGTTGTATATGTTAACGGACAACATTTTCGAGTCTAAAGAATTGTTGTGGTAATGCTGTACAAACAACAGTTTCTACAAAATTAAGAGTTGTTCTCATTTCCTTTAGTCAACGGTTTCTTAAAGCATATACATTGTCTAAAAACGTATTACCACAATGGGTTCTAATTAAGGAACCATTGGCTATTCCATCTTTTTTTAGCATATATATTATCCTTAAAAAATTATAAATGTAACAAAAGAAGATAAATGCTCAAATCCAAAAAAGAACTAGTAGCAATCCATTCATAAAAAAATACTACAACGTAGTTTACATAAAATCCATAGGAAAATACATATATCCTTTTACATCTTCTTGTGTATCCTGAGTCTAATTGCGAACTATACAACTAGCTACATTATATATTTATAGTCTATTATCAGCGGACACCAAGCGTTCCCAATAATACCGCATTCCTCAAGCATCTTCATCCTACAAAGAAAACAAGGTTCACACTATAAATGAATCACCGTTATCCCACAACCAATATTCACTCCACAACCAATGTTCACTATTAACTAACCAACAACTATCCAACTGAAGTAAATTCCAACCAAATGTTAAAAGTTGCAGTAAGCTGCAACAAGTTTTGTTCCAATCTGTTAATTGCTTGAAAGAGTAGGAAGCCCTGGTTGTGTTGGCAGGGAAAACAGATAAAGGGCATCCTTTGTTCCATTCGAATGATTATTTTTTTTGTGGTAATTAAATCATCATCTATTGTACCTGATGTGAAGCCGAAAGTCAAATAGATGATGATTTTACCACTGCAAAAGTAATCTCCGAGGATTTACATCTGTGGTTGGCCGAGGGCATCCACAAATCAGATTTAAACTTAATTTGTTCAGGTCTCCTCCCCGGACTATAGAAGAAGTCCATCATAATCTCCCTGCAGTTAAACAGCGGCATGTCACTATAAACTATCCCATTTGTCACAATAACGGGCTTGGCAACCCAAAAAAAAGTCAAGAATATGACTTACCTGGCTGATTAGCAAGCTTCTTAGTGAATTCAATACAGAACATGCCAACGGTGTAACTATCAGTTGTCTTCACATCATGAGCCTCAATCAATGTCTTCCACTTGCATACAAGAGACCTCAACTTATCTGTTGTGAAATTAATTCCCTGAAAAATGAAGGCCTTGTAAGTAAGTTGGTAAGGACATTCTTTCCTTGAACATCCTCTGCTCTCAAGCGGATCTCCCTGTAAGCCTCTGCTCTCAAGCGGATCTTCCTGTAAGCCTGATCCTCATCCTTCTGAAGATCAGCAAGACTGACCTACTCTATGTTTGAGCCCTTCCGAAGCAATCCATAAAAAAAGAACATATCAAGTCATCGGAATAATACAATAACAAACAGTGCACAACACTGATAAAATATCATCAAATCAATAGCCACAAACAGATGTCAATTAAAACTATACGTTATGAACATCAGGAATACTGGATTCACCATAATGATCCCACAAAACATGTCATTTTAACTAGGACTCTTGAACTATAACCCATCTACATACAAAATTAAATTCATGAACACTGTAATCAAATAATTCTACTAAACATATCAACACAGAAAAGAAACTAACAACCTCTATAAATTAACCAATACCAACTCCCCACAATTATAGAGAAGATAGACTAATCCTATGAAGCTACAATCTTCACAATTTTGGAGGAGGGGGTGGACTTAATCAGATTTTATGTAATGTTTAGTAACTTCTCTCGCTACTGAAAGAGAAAACAACGATGTAATACTCTAAAAAAATAAACTCTAATTAAAATACAAGATCTTGCTCCTATTCATAATACATTAACTACTTTTCTAGTCTGTATGAAATTCTAAAATTTTAAGATAGAGATGAGGTCACCTTTACTAAAATCACAATAGATACAATACGAAAAAGACTACATTTTTACAACTTCTTGAACAAAAACAAACTGCAGTAACGAAACCCTAACCGATACAATACGAAACTAAGCAGAAACTCAATGCACAAACATACATATAACCGAAACAAAAATCGAGAACAAAACTAGGGTTGTTAGAAAGAATCATAGTCTAATCACAGAAACACAAATTGAATAAGCAAATACGAAAAAGATTGAAGCTTTGACAAGTAGTACAATAGAATGAAATTCACAATAATAATTGAACATCAGAAACAATATATGAGCTATAAAGACAGAGAGTTTATGAGTATACTGGTGTTTACCTGTTCAACAAGGGCGTCTAATGAAGCTCTATCGCCCTCTCTCTTTCAGCTCTCTCCCTCTCGCTCTCGATGTGTGTGTGTGAATTGTGACAGAGAGGGAGAGGAGAGGAGTTGGGGGGTTAAGAGAAATATAGGGATTTATGAAAGACAATTGAGCATCTTTAGAGAACTCAGCTCGAAGGGGGTGGGGGAGATTTAGGGATTTGATAAAGGGGGGAAAATGAAAAGGGGGAAACTAAAAAGTATTTAAGGGGGAAATGAAAATTTAGATTGATTAACGAAAATGTATTTTAGGGTGGAATTGAAAATGAGTATTGGTCAAATCATTAATTGATTATTAAAATCTCTAGTTAAATAAATTTATTCTTTTCTTAAAATTTTGAAATATTACTAAAATATATAGATCTTGACAATCACAATGTTAGAACGTCGTGAGATATTTGTAAAAAAATCGAAACACCAATCACGGAGTGAACATTAATTAGGAGTATTTGTCAAATTAGTAGTTGACTGTTAAAATCTAAAACCAAATAAATTTATTTTTTTCTGACATTTTTGTAATATCATTGAAATAAATAGATCTTGATATCCATACGGTTGGATCTTTGATAAATTCTTTTTATGAAATCAAAACATCAATTTAGGATGAAACACTAGTTAGAAGTATTAGTCAAATTACTAATTGACCGTTAAGATCTCAAACTAAATAAATTTAAAAAATTCTAAATTTGTTGTAATATCATTAAAATACATAGATATTGATATACATACGGTTGGATCATCGATAAATTCTTTTTATAAAATCAAAACATCAATCTGGGACGAAACACAAGTTAGAAATGATAGTCAAATCACTAATTGACCATTAAGATCTCAAACTAAATAAATTTAAAAAATTCTAATTTTTTTGTAATATCATTAAAATACATAGATCATGATATTCATACGGTTAGATCGTCGATAAATATTTTAAAAAAATTGAAACATCAATCCGGGATGAAACACGAGTTAGAAGTACTAGTCAAATCACTACTTGACCGTTAAGATCTCAAACCAAATAAAAACAAATTCTCTGAAATTATTGTAATATCATTAAAATACTTATATCTTGATATCTATATGGTCGGATCGTTGATAAATATTTTTAAAAAAAATCGAAACATCAATCTGGGACGAAACACTAGTTAGAAGTACTTGTCAAATCACTAGTTCGACCGTCAAGATCTCAAACCAAATAAATTATTTTTTCCTAAATTTTTTGTAATATCATTAAAATACACAGATCTTGATATTCATACGGTTGGATCGTCGATAAACATTTTTAAAAAAATTGAAACATCAATCTTTGACGAAATATTAGTTAGAAGTACTAGTCAAATCACAAGTTGACCGTTAAGATCTCAAACAAAATATTGTTTTTTCTAAATTTTTTGTCATATTATTAAAATACATATATCTTGATATCCATATGGTTGGATCTTCTATAAATATTTTTAAAAAAATCAAAACATCAGTCCGGGACGAAACCCTAGTTAGAAGTACTAGTCAAATCACTAGTTGACTGTCAAGATCTCAAACCAAATAAATTTATTTTTTTCTAAACTTTTTGTGGTATCATTAAAACACATAGATCTTGATATCCATACGGTTAGATCATCAATAAATATTTTTAAAAAAAATCAAACATCAATCCTTTCAAATCACTAGTCGACCGTTTTTAAAAAAATTTCCCCATTTTAAACTTCCCCCACTTTTAACTTAAATTTCCCCTCCCTACCAAAATTACGTTTCCCTCTTGGTATTTTTTTCATTTCCCCTTACCTTATTTTCATTACCTCTTTTCAAACAAAACACCAAACATATACACACAACTTACTCACACAAAAACAAGACGAGCACAATCTAAAAACACGACTCACACACAATCAAACCCTAGTTCATAACACCAACATGAAAAGCTCGATTGGTGAAGAACAACTTGACAAGAAGATTGATTTGTTGTTCACTCAAAACCCTAGTTCGATTTGTGCTTGATTTGTTCATCAATTAGTAAGTACAAGTCTACCTAATGCATCTGTTTGCTTTATTTGTTCAACCATTTGCGATCTTGGTTCATTTTTAAATTTCAATTAGGTAAGTTATAAATGGTTTTGTTTTTAATTGCTTCGATTGGATTTGAATGTGTTTTAACTACTCTAATTAGGTTAATTATCTACCTAATGCGTGTATTTGTTTGTCGATATATATGTTTTTCAATTTCTCTATTTGTTTTGTTAAAAAATTGGGTAGGCTGCTTTGATTTGTACTTTTTTAAAATACTTGTTTACTTTTATTAAATAAATCATGTTCAAATCATTTTTAGCTTATTTCTTAGAACATTTTTCTTAGAGTTCGTTCATGGTAGCATGCTGCTCTGATTTTGATGTTTGAGCTATAATAAATGTACTTTTGCTGGTAGCCCTTTAATCTAGTAAATTTAATATGCTAGTTTAAATTTCTATTGTTCTTTTGTAAATAGAAACCATATGGCTACAAGGCAATTCTGGTGGAGCACTTGTCAGTATCAATGGAAAAGTTATTGGGGTTAATGTAATGAAGGTAACAACTACCCAATGATTTGCCTTTGTCAAGATATATGTACTTATTGGGGTTGCGCTCCTGGGGTTGTTGCTTGTCACCTGTTGGAGGAGAGCAGATGGACGAATGAATCCATGACCATTCTTGTTATTGTAAGTGTTTTTACGTTAGTCATTTCAATCGACAAATGTGTGCGTGAGAGGGCGTGTACACATAGTCCCATCAGCCCTGCACTCTTTGTTTTTTATGTATTGATTATTTGTTTGTTCTCTTGCAGGGACTTTCCACTGGAGTTTTTATTCTATTATTCAGTGCGGGGAGGAATTCACATCTCATGGTGGCCATGAACATGGTTTTTGATTTCTTAAGAATTATTAGTCCACTTGATTGGTATTTAAATAGGAGTATTTTGCCTTGTGATTGGTTTCAAATTTTTGACATATAAAATAGTTTTATGTTGCCTATTGTAGAATGGTTGCAAACGAGGGTTTGCCTTATAAATGATTTGAATGGTTACTCATTAGATAAGTTTTGCCTTATAGTTTTAGTGTATCTTGTTATGATTTTGGTCTTGCTTTACCTTTGCTGTAATTTTGATGTGGT
This sequence comes from Heracleum sosnowskyi, assembly GCA_030848705.1. Taxonomy (NCBI): domain Eukaryota; kingdom Viridiplantae; phylum Streptophyta; class Magnoliopsida; order Apiales; family Apiaceae; genus Heracleum; species Heracleum sosnowskyi. The sequence goes on from CM061237.1 coordinate 22,898,153, forward strand.
GATTGTTGGTTTTTGGTAGAAATAATATTATATGTACATGAATGAAAATATACAAACAAGTATAATGATATAGATATGCCTTTGTTTTGAAAAGTTTGCTTTCTTTCTGTTAATTGTTTTTCCTATACAGTGAGTTAGACAACGGTTTTAGTACCAAGAGTCATGTCTAAAAGATAAACATACAACATAAGAAAAACACTTGTATGATGGGTGACATTCAAAAAACACTACAGAACAACCTTGTCTGAAACGCTATCACACGAAACAAAGAAAAAACACTTGTTTGATTTTAAAAACAGTTAATCGCAATATTGTCTCGAGCATCTTCACACAATACATTTGAAAACCGTTGTACAAATCTTCTAATTTGCACAACTCCGCTTTCAAAAAGACTTGGTTGATTCGATTAATTAGACAATGGTTCTAAAACCGTTGTTGTAAAGCTCAAATCTTATTATTTACACAACACCGCTTTTAAAAAAGACTTGTCTGATTCGATTTACTAGACAACAGTTTTTGACCCGTTGTAGTGTTGTTGATCAGACAATAGCCGTTTTAGGGGTGAAATAAAACTGTTGTATGAAAATTTTAGCCAACGCTTTTTTCTTCAAGTGTTGTCTGATTGGTGTTGTCCGATTCAGTTTTTCTTGTAGTGTATGTAAAAGTGGCATTCAATAGCATTTTTGAAAAATGCTATGGAAGAATACGTATTTTAAGGAATATTTACTTAATTTTTAATTTCGTCAAATTTATTCGGAATTCTTCAATAGCGATTTTGAAACGGCTATTTGTTCTTTTTAGAAAGAGGACAATCCTGTTTCCAGTGACCTAACTGCTTGGACCTGAAGCACTTACCCTTAGGCTTCTACACAACATTCTGAACTCTTAATGGTTTCACAACTTTTTGTTCCTGAGCCTTTTTCTTCTTCTTCTTGTCTTTCGGTTTAGAAGAAGAACCTTTCTCAGCCACATTCACTTGAACATTCTGCTGAAACAATCCTTCAGCTGCCTGAAGCTCTGTTAGAAGTTCCGCAAGACTATACGACCTCTTGTTCATGTTGTAATTCAAGCGGAACTGTTCAAAACCTTTGGGAAAGCTCATAAGAATGATATCGATTTACGTCTCCGCATCAATCTCAGCACCAAGGACCTCCAGTTCATTTATATGAGACATCATTAAAAGAATGTTAGGTCCAAAGTATCGTAGACGGGGGGGTTGAATACGATACTCACAAATAATTTAATTTCGTTCGCGGATAATTCATTCAGTTCTATAACGAAATCAAACACACCAAATCAAACCAAGTTTCGGGGAATATATCTTTTTATAAATATAAAGCTCGAAGGGTGCTACAATTTTAATCCGTAGATTAGCTTCAATGAGTTTAAGGTTACATAAATTCAATACAATGATCAAGTTCTGAGCACTATTAATTTCTTTGAATTTCTCCGGCTCAATTCTCTCTCAGTAATGTCTCTGTGTGTTTTGCCTTAACTGAAGAAGACACTTCTTCATCTCTATATTAACTGCAGTCTTGAATTGAAAACCATCGAACCTTAATTGATTAATCAATCTTGGCCGTCCAATTTCCATCAACCATTCAAACAAAACAAAACTTTTCACCTGCTCCCTATTTAAAAACCATCGAATGGTTTAAATCAATTTACCATTCGATAGATTTTAATTCAAAACTATCGAATGCCAAATTGATTTACTTTGGTTTAAATTGAATTACTTTTAACACCATTCGATAGTTTTCTGAAATGAAAAACTATCGAATTCTTTTTCTTGTCTTTTGTCCTTTAGTAATTACTCATGAGCTCCTGGGTGTCTTAGTTTTAGACTGTATCAATTTCTTCTTAGACGATAAAACAACCTGATCTTTTTAAGTGTCGTCACCTAGTGCAACTGGTCTGGTTCACAGATGAATAACATTTGATCAATTCTTCTTTTATGTCTTCAATCCAATGCTGCTGATAAGTCCTTTGTCGTTCTGGTTGCTTCGATTAAATCACTGGAATCCCGTGGTACTTAACCCTAAATCATTCACATACTTCTGTCGTCTTGCAAGTCTTGTTTCTTTTGCTGTCACTGAGGCTTGAACATTTTCATGAACTTCTTTCCGTGACCTGTTTACGGACTTCAAGAATACATAACGTATTTTGATTTTTTGAGTTTACCTTTTCTTCTTTGATTCTGGATTCCTGTGCTTCTGTTAATACTATTGTCTGTCTTGTCCTTTGTTGAGTTGTAGTTATCTCTTTTACATCTTATGTTACATTATGCTTTACAAAGAACATGGTCCCTTACAGGTGTTCCTTCAGCCACATGAGTGTTCATTAGAGATTTCATTGCTACTTGCCTAGCAGCCCTATTCTGATCTCCGAAAAGTTCCTTGAGATTAAAAAGCATATCCCCAGTAGTGGCCATGGCCTGATGCTGATGCTGCAAAACACCCGACATTGCTGTCAGAATGTAACATCGTGACATCTCATATGCCTTAATCCACTTCTTATAATACTCATTATCCTCATCCGGAGCATCGGCAGCAGGCTGATCCGGCTTGGGTTCAATAGTACAAAATTTGTACTCCTCAGCAGTAAAAACTATGTCCAAATTGTGTTTCCATTCAATATAGTTAGGTCCGGTAAGTTTGTTATCCTTAAGTATGGTGAAAAGTGGATTAAAGCCCATTATATCCTGAGAATCATACATATAACACATAATTAGAATGTCGCACATAAAAACTGAATACCTATAGACTCCTCTAACTATTAATTAAGGTTAATGTACTAACACTTACACACCATAAGTATCTTGTACACCACGATGGGTGACATATATACCACCTATATTTGTTTAAATGTTACTTTGGTCCTATTACTAAATAGTATGTCACGTTAGGGTGGTCTCTTATTACCTTTCATAGCTAAGTGTATACCATTATTTAAATCTTAAATTGATCCCTTAAATCAGACCTTTCCGTTTGATGTATCAATGGATAAATCCCAGATATTTTTGGACAAGTCACATCGGTCTTGCTTAATACCCAACAACCTAGTCAGAAATATCCATTATCAACATCAATCAAGGAGTGTCCAATTAGTTTCTCGAATTCTATGAAACTTGGTATGTCATGTTGGGGTGGTCTTACCTTTCAATATTCGTGATTAATTTAAGAAGTTTGTTCTAGTAATATCCTTAACACTACCAGACACCATAAATCATACGCCACGATGGGTGACATATATACAATTCATAATTGTCTTAGTGTTAAATTACATACAAACAATAATGGATGACCATGGGACTTAATATCAAATTAAGCCCCTCTCCCACTTAGTATTTTACTTGTGAGGATTTTAATCTAGATGCATCGTCCTATGTTATTTCTTCGAAGTCCAAATGTATCACAAAGAACAATACAAACCACGTATAACATAGCAAAATACACATCATGATTAATCATAATAAACATAACCTTATGTCCATGTCGTTCTAGAATCAATATGTAAAACATATTAATAAACCATCCACTATTATGGCCCCAGAGAAAATTGTCTGAAAATCAATCGGTGAAAACTTTGGGTTGCTGTTTGGAGGCCTAAACGAGCTCAAATTGCCAAAAAACGTCATGGTTGATAGCTATGCTATCAGTTTTGAAACGTAGCTCGTTTCCTTTCCGAAAAGATATTACATGCCCTTATCCGACACTGTTTGCAAATTCTGGACAGTGGCACAGTAGCAGAACCAGTCAGCTAGCAGCAGAAATTCTGGGCAGAAAATCAGTTAAAACGCAGCAGAAAATTGTCCTCTTTTCGGCTCTAAACCATGATTCTTTGTAATCGTAAGCAATACATTAATACACAAATCCAATAACGATTACAAATAAAATAGGGCTAATACAATCTAATTATAAAACCTATTTTATTACAACAAATCATAATCTAACTCGAATATACATCGGATTACAAGATTACAAACCAATAACACAAATCAAAAGAACATACACGATCAAACCTCGTGATTTACAATCGCATAAATTAATAACCACGATAAACCAGGTGGGATCCAATCACATAATAAATAACCACGATAAACCACGTGGGATCCAATCATATAATTATAAAACATGACCATAATAGTGGATAACAACCTGCATCACAAAATACATACGAGCAACCTTAATCACGACAAGGACATCATATCATAAAACGCAGAACCCTAGAACCAGGCTCTTGATGCCAATTGTTGGAACGTACGATATATAGGACTGTGTTTTATGATATAAATTAAAGAGTTCGAAAAGAAGATTAACCTTAATCGTTACGGCGCAAGCGATTCAATTCCACGTCTTCTACTGAATTCCTTGATTCCCTTTGATCGAAGTGTGACCTTCGATCACCCAAAGTTTCCTCTTCTCAAAGCCTCGAAATTCCAAAACCCTAGCTGCGTGCGGCTGCCCCTAGGTCTCAATTTCGATTTTTGTTGTGTGTAACTAAGGAGAACGAGAATATATATAGGCTCCAGTAGGGATCATGGACAATTAGGTCGGGCCTTCCAATGACATTCCGGATCAAGCCCAATGTCATTAAATATTAATTCAATCCACTAAAGAATTAATATTTGCATTACCTTTCCTAATACTACAATTCTTTTATTATTTAATTCGGCTCCTATATTATTTGCTTATTAAATTCTCCACATTTAAGATATCGCATGTCTATTAATTAAATTAATATTTATTTATCCTTGATCATCCACTCAACCTTATAATTATGTCAGAAATTAATCTGCCTGCAGGGATTCACATAATTATCTTAATGAGCTTTCAAGAGGACATCATCAACCCGAATATTATCAGGACATGGATTCCTTCTGTTATTAATATCCCACTCTGCATGGAATGTCATTGCTCAATATATAATATTGTAATTAATAATTAATTACATCATATATGAATCAAAGTATGTGCATTGTATACAAGTGTCAATCACTACATCCGGATTAAGAACCTAAGCAATAATAATATCATAGAATCTTAGTTCTTCTTTATTGTCAGAATAGAAGAGCAATTCTAATATTTTGATCATGTTCAATATACACAAAGTATACAAGTATTATTATATAGTCAAGATAAACTATTCCCAAATAATACTTCAGTCATTTCAGTGGTTTGTCTAGTACCACTTAGAATGTGAACCTTTATTATATTATATACAGACACTGATAATCTAATCTTCTGTTATCTCATTTCATACTAGATTATCCACAATATTTAATAAACAGACAATGTAATAATATGCAATCAAGATTCTCAATAAAATGGTCACTGTTTATATACTTCAAATGAATAGTTCAGTATAAAACCCAACACCGGTGGCATAGATTTCAAAAATTAAGTAGAAGAAAAACAAACAATGCAATATATTTACCCATACAAAGTCATATGTTTCCATAATATAGACCTTAGTTGTATTTTATAAGTTTCAAGAAGAAGTTGTAAAGACCTTATAATGACCAGACAAATCTTGAAGGAGAATAGGTGTTTACTCGTCTCCATCAGTAGGACTCGTTATAAGTTGCAGTTACCAAACTGCCATCAATTGGTGTTTTCCAGAATCATGTGGCTACATTCCCTTCGAATTCCCTTCAAATCCTAAAATGGTAACTTCCCATTAAGTGGCGCTGCTTCTCCCCAATTCCTTCATGCCATTTAAAGTGATCACGCATAGCACCAAGTGCAGTTATTGCATAATATTTGTATCAGCTCTTATCACAAAACCGGTAAAGTCAAAAATCGGGTTGATATTGCACCTGATTAAGTTTGTATACTTGTGTCTCAGATGAAAGAGCCTCTGATCTTCTCATCATACACTTGCCTGTTTTAAAAAAATTCTAAATGAGCTTTAGTTTGAGATCAATCATTAACTGATAAACAATTTCGCCATGAAAAAAAATTGTAGGACCTTTATAAGGTGACGACAATGTGTTTACACAACTGATTAAGAGGAGGCTTTTAAAAGATTGGCCAAGAAACTAAACTGGTTCTAAAAAAACAACATATATGTCCAGAAGCAAAAAATATATACCACTCAAAATTTTATGTGCATGTTTTAGGTGTTCGAGAAGCAAAATAAGAAAGTATGTCCCTCGAAGGTTTTTTTCTACGATGTGTCTCCTTCACCTTGGTTAGTTGTAGATTCGGGTATTTTGTCAATGAAATACACACTAGCAAAGTGAAAAATTTCTCTTCACTCCCCACGCATTTCAAAACAAGGATTTAGCGTAAAATTTTCACATTAGTATCATTGATAAACATGTCCAAAGTGTTTGAAAAAAATGAAATAAGAAATAAGTATGTATTATTTTACGAAGATAACATTTAAATCTCTAAGGACAAACCAATAATTATAATATATACAGTGTGCTAATAGAAAGATGTAGTAGGGAAAAGAATGACAAAAGGAAGGTTGACTACCTGCAAGATGTTCCATAAAAGCTTCTTTTGCTCCTTTTTTGCCAGTCTTCTCGATCGTTTGATCATCGCAATGGCCCCATTGATTATCTAAATAAAATTAGCGACAATTTTAATAATATTAATGTTTTACACACTGATCAGAATTCGTAATCCTAAATGCCAATTTTTTAAGTAGTAAATGATAGAAAATCTAGTACAAAAATGATAAAAGGACTACCTAATTTGCAAACAACAAATATTTTAAACTGTGTAGGAGAAGTGAGTTTGGAAGATCTTATCCACCAAAGAGTTTAAGGTGGAAGTAAGAGCATAAATGCCTCCCTACTAGGGCTGAGCAAAAAACTGAATTAAAATCGAAACCAAACCAAAATCATTAAAACTGAACCGTAAAAAACTGAAACCGAGTTGAAACCGAACTGAAACTGAAAATTAAAAAGCCGAATCGTTCCTGAGTGTTCGGTTTCGGTTTTAGGTCCAAACGGAACCAAAAAAACCCGAACCAAACTGATATTAAAATAAATAAATAAATATATTATATATATACTTTATATAATTATTGATTTCAAATATCAATAATAAGTATATTTCATAAAAGTAAGCAGTGAAAGAAAGATTGTTAGGTCCAAAGTATCGTAGAAGGGGGTTTGAATACGATACTCACAAATTATTCGATTTCTTTCACGGATATATATATATATATATGTTCTTACTCGAAATCAAATAAACCAAATCACAAAATGAGTCGGGGAATATATCATTTTATAAATATAAACCACGAGATGTGCTACAAATCTAATCCGTAGGATTAGCTACAATGAGTTCAAGTTACAATAATCAATACACTTGATAGAATTGATAGAATTTAAGGCACTAACAATAACTCCTCTTAAAAACTCAAGCTCTCAAACTCTCTCTCTCGTATTAAAGTTTTGTAACTGTAAAAAAATGAAGAAGACAATGTCTTCTGTCCAATTTGTAGGCTTTAGAAAAACCATCGAAGCTTAGAATGAATCTCAGTCGCTTGTTTTCACCAACCAATCTGATCTGCCTTAAATGCAATTTACCAACTCCTTTTGTAAAACCATCGAAGACATAATTATATCTGTACTTATTCGATAGATTTCAATAAGAAACTATCAAAATAAGTTTCTTAACATTCTAAAACCAGTTCGATAGTTTTAAATATAAAACTATCGAACCCTTTGAATAAGTCTTCTTTCTGACCACTTCGATAGTTTCTAATTAAGAAACTATCGAATCCTTCTTCACCATTTTGATGGTTTCCAAAAAGGAAACTATCAAATTCACTTATTTGCAGTTTGGTCCTTAAGGATTCTTTCACTTACAGTAAAGATATTGCACTTCATTTTAACTTAACACATCTTATCAATCTTTCTTTAACTTCCAGGATGTATCAAGTCTGACTTAAATAAATTCCTTCTGAGATGATAAAACATGTTGATCTTCTTCAATTGTGCAGACACCGAGTGCAACTGGTCTGGTTCACAGATGACTAACACTGATTCAAATATCCATGTCTTCAATACAATACAATTGACAAGTCTTTTGCAGTCTTGGTTGCTTAAATATAAAATCACTGAAATCCTCAAGTATTAACTCTGTATCACAAAAACCCTTTTGTAGTCTTGAACGTCTTGATTCTTTTTTTTTCACTGAGGCCTGAACATATTAATGAACTTCTTTCCGTGACATGTTTACGAACTTCAAGAATACATACAATATTTTGATTTCTTGAGTTTACCCTATCTTCTGTTCTTATGGATTCCTGTGGTTCAGTTAATATTATTATATGTCTTGTTCCTGTGTTGAGTTATAGTTACCTCCATTATATATTGTGTTACATTATGTTTTACAATCTCCCCTATTTGATTGTTAGAGTTTGACAAACAAATTCCTAGAGGATAACTCAACTAAACAATGGAAACACGAAACTAAATAAAGTGCAACAGATGATAATATTAAATGCATTCAGGATTAAACATATACAATTCCAGATATCTAAATTACAAAGAACAAGAAAAGATTTAACAACTGATGATGTTCCTCTAGCTTGAGCAGATAGTTCTTTGTTTCTTCTTCAGCCCTAAAAGATTTCTCCTTCCTCAGCCACATAATTCGAATTAGCTGCCTGATGATAAATCACAGATGGATGGTGCAGTGGTTCACAAGGTGTTAGAGTAGCTTCAGTGATGTGTCTTCCAATGTACTCTACATCCTGACCAACAGCAGCCCAAACCCATGCAATATTGATATCTTTTTTATTACTCTTTGGAATGGTTGGTAGTTTGGGATGTATTTCCAATCCTCTTTCAACTCTCTTCCTGTAAAAAGGTATATTGTCCATGAGATAGTTCTTTAGAGTGTCTGCAGCTCTAGTCTTTTCCGGAGTGCTGAATCCAGTGGATCTCAAGTCTTTTTCAACTGATATCAGATAGTTATTGGGATAATCCTTTAGTTTCACCACATCGAGGTAGCAGATTCTGAAGATGTCATCCTTCATAAACCTTACCATTGGAGGATCATCACTTATTTCTGGACTAGCTTTCATCAAGATTTCCTTAACATGCTCATGGAGCAGTTCATTTAACTTTGTACTTCTCTAAATCTTGATAAGTAGCACCTGCAGCTCTGTGTATGATCTCCGTTCAAAAAATTTAGTGGAGATCACAAATGTACCTCTGTTGATGAAACTGATGATAATGTTCCAGGCACTCCTTGCTTTGACTCCGGCTTTCAGGTAGATGATGGATTGTCTCAATACTGTAAAATAGGTTTGTGTGTTTGAATTTGCACTTTTAATGTCTTGGAGGATGACTTCCACATAAGTGTTGGCGTTGACTTCCAGTCCGTCTTCAACTCCACAGAATGTCTTGAAAGCCATCTCCCAGTCTTTTCCTTGTTTAAGCGCCAAATCTAACACCTTCTTCTTCATAATATCACCATACATTTTGAACTTCTTCAGCTTCTCAGCTTTCTGAATTGCACGATGTTTCTCCTTCTCTGCCTGCCTTGCGTCTCTTTCAGCTCTTTCAACTTTCGATCTTTCTAAGGCATCTTTCTGCTCATCAGTCAAAGGGTTTTCTTCTTCAAATTCGTCCATATTATCATCAAGAATTGGATGTTCAATTGGTCCAGGATAATATGGTTCATGCTCCTCATGCTCCTGGTTTGTTGGTTCAAACTCCTCCTTATCTTCATTACCGGTTAAACCAAACCGGACCGTTTATATACTAATATGTTAAAAATTCTAGTACATAATTATAAATTAAGACTACAATATAATATATATATATACATATATATAATAAATTTTTTTAATTATTTTATAAATATATTATTAAGTTAGTTGTTAATATGTTATAATTTTAAGCTAAAATAATGTATTACATATTTTTTAAAATTCAATATTACATGAACGCAATAAGTAAACTTAATGTTGCTAAATATATATAATATTGCATATATGTAAATATAATATTGAAATGTATTAAATTTTACGTTACATTTATTTAAATCATATTTTTATTGTAAGTTTAACAAAAAAAATATTATGAAGTTCAAAACGTGGATCAGAATCAGACCAATCCGTTCTTCTATGGTTTGGTTTGGTTTGGTATTGGCATCTAATTGGTCTGATTTGATTTTAATTTTTTAAAAACCATTTATACGTTTGATTAAAAAAAATAGGAATTCGGACCAAACCAAACCGTCAACACCCCTACTGTGTATAGATAGGAACCGTGAATATAGATAGGAAAATGCTTGTACATTCTGCTCCCTAACAATCAAATTAATGATTTTAGATCCCATGTAAAGATTGGTACCCTATCTACTTTATTGCTTTTAAATTAGCATCAATGGGGTTTTCAATTCAATTCCACCGAACGACAATAAATAGAGAGTAATAGGTAAATTTCCTTGAACAACTAATTAATATCGCTCAACAACTAATTAATTAATATCGCTCAACACCAGCATTAATAGATGTATAAATTGCACATAAAATTTTCATTATGTTGAAAGAATTGGCTAATATCAAAAAACAGAAAAAGGAGGATTGATGGAAAAAACATGATTTTAGAAAAAGTTGGAATACATTTTATAATCAATAATAACTTCTGTAAATGGAGCAGTGAGAGAAGAGAAAATAGAGAGAAAATAGAGAGAAAACTATGACTAGCTTTTTATTCTCCAATAAAATAAGACCCCTATATATTGAAAAGCCAAATTATTTTATTATTTACAAACTGTATTTGATATATTTGGACATAACGAGTGATTTATTTGATATATTTTTATTATGTATATTAAAAATACAACTGAAAAGTTTCTAAAATTATAGACAAAAATTCTTATGTTATCAATACTATTATATAATAGACGAAACATTAAAAGTTTGGTTGGTCGATATGGTACGTTGTGATTTTACTTAATTGCCCGCATTTTGGTTGGTCAGTATGGTACGTTTTGATTTTACTTAATTGCCCTTAATTAATTGTACTTTGTATTTTTACTTAATTAACCTTACTTATTTATAGAAATATATTACTAAATAATAATATTACCTATTTATAACCAATTACCTTTTTCACTTAAAATACATTATTTTTTTCTATTTTTTTCTCCTAATTTTTCAAATATATCACGGACAATTACCTTTTTAACTAAAACATGTTAATTTTTCTATTTTTCCTTACTAAACCCCCTCCTTTTCCAAAAATATCACGGATAAACCTTTAGTTATTTATTTTTAAACCTATTTTAATATTATAATTATTTTTTAAAAGTTTACCTATTTTAACATGTCTACTTATTTTTCTTAACAAATGCAATTACTAAAAATATTAAAATATAAATAATCAAATATCTATTTATAACCAATTAAATTTTCAGCTAAAACACATTATATATTTTTTCTAACAAAGCCCCTTTTCTAAATATATCACGGGAAATTATCTTTTACAAATTAATTTTTATATTGCTCTCACTAAAATCCGTTCTTTTTCCAAAAATATCACAGGAAACCCTTTACTTACTTATTTTAAAACGTATTTAAATACTTTTAATTATTGAATTTTAAAATCTCATTTTCCAAAAATATCACGGGCATTTACCTTTTTAAACTAAATATATGTTACATTTTTTATTTTTTCTAACTAAAACCCCTCATTTTTCAAAAAATATAACGGGCAAACCCATTACTTATTTATTTTAAAATTTGTTTTAATGTTTTTAATTAATTAAAAGTGTTTAGCTATTTTAACATGTCTACTTATTTTTTGCACAATTAAAATTAATAAAATATTAAACAAAATAATAATAAAATAACAATTAACAATCCGTGCATCGCACGGGTTTTAAGCTACTATAAAATTAATTGAAGAATGAATGTAGTTGTACTCCTGTACTCGTTCACATCATCACATGCCATTGCATGGGCTGCGTGGCCTTAAAGCCGGGCCTGTTTGTATTGAACAAAATTTAAGTAGATAATCATTCTATTTAGTGCAGTTAGATAAATTATAACTCTCTTTGATTAAAGATGACCACAAAATTAAATCCCTTTTTCATTTTATTTAGCAAAAGAAATAAATTTACTTGCTCTATAAATAAGTGCTGCCAGTTGCTTAGTTTCTCGAACAGGCTAGATAAACAAAAAACACAAATTCTAAAATGGGCGCCATCAATAATATCTTGTGCTTCTTCCTCTGTCCTTTTTAATCTTTCTCTACATTTTCATGATGCACTACAAGAAAAACGGTCATTTCCTACCATTTAAAACATACCAAAAAAATTTGGCTGGAAATGACTGAGCATTTCCAACCAACAAAGAAATTGGTTGGAAATAGTGTTTGTGGGTCGCAAGTTTTGTACACGCAAGCATCAATTCCTATCAATTCTTGGTCGGAAATCAATTCCTACCAGATTTGGTCGGTTTTGGTCACAATTTGACTTTTCAACGACCCCACATTTCACATCATTATCCCTCACGTATTTTAAATTAATAAACAATTTATGAAAAAAAAAATAACGAAATTTTGTCAGGGTCATTTCCTACTAGATTTTCGTAGGTTTTGATGGGAAATCAAAACCTACCAAAACTGGTAGGAAATGAAAGTGATGATACCCCAGCATCCACGTAAGTAGCCTCGTCAACAAAAACTACCAGCAACCTGTTCCTACCAACTTTGGTAGAAAAGCAGTTGCATTTTGATAATGAAAGGACCCTACCTTCCACGTCACAGTCCCTCACATTTTTAGATTAATAAACAATTTTCTTAAAATATAAATATTATTATTTTTCGAGGTGTTTTTCCTACCAATATTGGTAGGATAAGACCCGAATGCAAAATTTTAACTTTTTCTGGGTCCCCGTTTCCATGTCTTCGGTCGTGGCTGTTTGTTATTGGTCCAATAATTAAGTGCATTTCCTACCAAAATTGGTAGGAAAAGGTTGCAGGATGCAAATTTCGGCCCCCACCACCTTTTTGATTTTGTAATGTGTGGTGTTTTGTTTATGATGATGAGATAAAATTTTGAGAGGGGAAGAAGAGAAAGAAGAAGAAAAAGAAGATTTAATCATCAAAATTCATTGTAAGTTCGATAATTGTAACTTAATAATTTATGTATTTGTAAGTTCATTTACATATAAGTTATGTCTTAATTTTGTTGTTGTTATTAATCCATGATATATTTTATGAAATTGAGATAAATTTTGTGGATGGTTTGTGTGTATTTCTAGAATAAATAGCATTTGTGTATTTTTGTATGTATGAGATTCATTTGTTAGTGTATTATCTAAATTGAAAAATGATATTCATATTAATCCTTATTTGTTCATGAATAGCAAAAAAAAGTGAGTGATATTGAATTGTAATTTGTCAATATTGTAGATGTCAAATGTTAATCGTGATTGGATGTCACGCCGGATGCAAAGTGATCGCATTTCATTAACGAATGAGTATAAAAGAGGCGTAGAAGAGTTTTTAGATGTGGCTAAAAAATTTGGGTTGAGCAATGATAAGTCAATGTGTCCTTGTAAGAATTGTAGAAATAATCGATGGGAAACTCTAGATACCATAAAGTTTCACTTGTGTGCTTTTGGATTTTTTGAATCCTATACGGTGTGGACTTTACATGGTGAGAAATTACCAAGAACGGAGTCTCGACAACCACGTCGAAATAAACGTCATGCACCATCGATAGAGGAACCACCGATTGATATGTATTGGTTGTTACGAGATGGTGTCGGGCAAGATTACTATAGCTTCAATGATACGGCGGGTAGTAGCACAAATGATGATGAAGAAGCTCCAAATCATGATGCTTCTCAATATTACACTGATGCCAATGACTCGGGAGCTCCCATATATCCGGGTAACAAAGACTACACAAAACTTTCTTTTAGTACAAGTTTGTTACATTTCAAATACGTATCTCGTTGTAGTGAGAAAACATTTAATTTGTTGCTTGGTATTATTGGTGATGTGTTACCAAAAGATCATAAACTACCGAGTACTTACTATGCAGTGAAGAAGATGGTTAAGAAATTGAATTTGGGATATGATCAGATTGATGTGTGTGAGAATAATTGTATGTTGTTTTATGGTAATGCCGAAAAAAAAGTTGTTTGTGACATTTGCAATAAGAGTCGTTACAAGGATGTCTTGGGAAAAAATGGAAGGCTAATACCTAAGAAGGTCTTAAGACATTTTCCGCTTATTCCACGTTTACAACGATTATACATGTCGGAGTATACGGCTAAACATATGACTTATCACAAGAATAGAGAAACAAAAGATGGAGAATTAAGTCATCCGGCGGACGGAGATGAATGGAAAAATTTTGATAAGCGATACCCGTCTTTTGCTAATGAGTGTCGTAATGTTGGACTTGGATTGTCAAGTGATGGTTTCAATCCATTTGGAAACTCCGGAAACAATGTATACACATTGTGGCCGGTTGTAGTGGTCGTCTATAACCTTCCTCCTTCTATGTGTATGAAAAGACCGTTCATGTTTATGACACTACTAGTTCCGGTCCGGATAATCCGAAAAAAAATCTCAATGTGTTTCTAAGGCCCCTTATGGATGAATTATATATTTTGTGGCAAAGCGGAGTGGAAACTTATGATCAATCTACGAAGAAAAATTTCATCATGAAGGGGGCACTTATGTGGACAATTAGTGATTTTCCGGCTTTAGGTATGCTTAGTGGATGGTCAACAAAAGGGACGATGGGATGTCACGTTTGTGTTGGAAATGTACAAGGTTTCCAATTCAAGAGTTCCGGAAAATGTTGTTTCTATGGAACTTATAGAACATTTTTGGATGAAAATGATCCGTTGCGAAAGAAAAATAAAAAATATGCAATAATGGAACTTAATGTGTTCAATGGTCGTACCAAGGGGAATGATTTACTATCTCCGACATGTATCGACATTTCACACGGAGTGTAAGTTTATAGTACTCGTATAAATAAAAATGTAGATTTTTGCATTTTTTCCTTTACGTGACATTTGTGTAAGATCATTTAGTAACAATAATTTTATATGTATTGTAGCATCATGCACAACAAAGCAAAAAAGACTATTCTGGGCATCGTTCGTGGGTTCTGGCCAGTGGGAGCTTACACATGGACCGATATTAATGATAAGTATCCTAATTGGCTTCAGAAAACTGTAATTGAAGAATTCTACGTATGTATTATTATGCATTAATATAGATATGTTGTATTTTCCACTTGATGATTCTACAATTTTTGTTTTGACCTTGTATTCTTTGTGAATTTTAGAAATTTTATCACCATAAAAAGGGTCAGAGCCGTAGGGAATCTGAGAGGACTATAGTCGGGCATGTCAAGGCCTTGATTAAGCGAACAGTGAGTGAAGAGAAAAAACGGGCATTTCAGAAGTCCAAGCAGTTGAAAAAGCCGTTGTTGGAGGTGAAACCTGGCTACTTCAAAGATCCCATTTGGGCAGGGATGGTTGCATTCTGGAACACAGAAGATCACATGAAAAGAGCTGAAGCAGGTGAAGAGAATCGAAAGTTAGTAACCTCTTTACACATCTCTGGAGCAAGATCTTTCCAGGAAGTGGAGATGGTAAATGATTGATCATTTATTAAATTATTACTTACTTTTATGTTCTTGTTTGTAAATGCAATTGTGATCTAATTATAATTACTTGTTAGAAATTAACTGAGGAGAAGAACGGTGTTCCGCCAACTCGCCTTGAAGTGTAGGATAAAACGCACACTAGGGCAGACAACGAAGTGGATGAAGATGGTCGACCATTGTACACAACTGCGAAAGCAAAGGAAATTGCGGTATTAATTTATTTACTTTGTGATATCTATTTACATTTATCTATATATAATTTGCAATCAACTTCTTCTAATTTATTAATGTTTACTAATTGATGTATATAATTTACTGCAGTTGATGTATGCGAAGATATTGCAGGATAACAATTTTGATCTTACTCAAACTGATAAACTCGTGGAGCCTTTTCAGTGGTGGTTGATGGCCACAGAACCTAACTCAAACAAGCCGAAGAATAATCGGCTTCTTGGCTATCCAAGGATTCCAGCCCGCCAACTAATCAAAGACTTGTCCATCCAGTATGATAAAGAAGAAGAGAACATGGCTGAGACTTCAGCAGCAGGTGCTGCTCGTGGTAAATATAAACTCCCATGCCATATATTCGCGGAGGTGGTCGGCGGTGTCATTGAGATACTCAAAACTCATCCAGAAACCTATCAGCGGCGAATTAATCAAGATGAAGTTGAAAGTCTTGCTCGATCTGCAATGAACCTTAGTGATCCAGCCAATTATAACAAATTCTCTTCTTTCATTACGAAAGAAGTGCTGCATCTTATGGCTGGCCTTGTGAAAGATATTTTCAAGGGTTATCGGGCCAAGGCAAAAGAGGTAAATATATTCCAAGATTTTTTGCATTGTAATTATTGTTTCATTGTTCATTGTTTTACCTTGATCTAAATTATGAACTTTGTGTGTTTTTTTTTGTTAAAACAATTGTAGGTCATGGATTACAGTTCCGATGATGAGGATGATGTGACAAACATATCTGATGATGAAGGCGATATTGAGGCTGATCGTGAGACTAATGATGAAGGTGAAGCTGATGCTGTTGAGGAAGAAGTTTAATCAGATGGTGAAGGCAGTCATGAAAGCTCCGGTAATGAGGAAGGCTCTGGTAATGAGGCAGGCTCCGGTAGTGTGGACGAATAGTCCTTGCCATTTCTTTGTGAATGCTTTTATATTTAAGTACTTTAATCATGGTTTGATGTTGAAACTTTCTTTTGGTTGTGTATTGAGAACAATACACAAGTCTAGATGTATATAGCTTGGTGGAAATGATGCGTTGGTCATCTTTTTAGTGTTTGTTAGATAATGTTGAACTTGTCGGAGAACTAGTACTACTTTTGTTGGGTATTTGATGTTTTAGTTGGATGTAGAATGAAGTTGTTGGAAACTTGTTGGATGTTTTAATCTAATTGCAAGTACTTTTAGTTACTAGTCATTGTATTTATAGTGTATTATTTGGTTTGGATGTTATGATTGATGTTGATGAATGTGGATTGTGGATTGTACAATTGTTTGTACAGGAAATGACCAAAACAAAAAGAATTTTTCAAAAAGAAAAGCCACCATTTCCTACCAAATCTGCACATTTCCTACCAAGCTTACCATTCAAAACCCAGAATGGTAGGAAATGCTTGGTAGGAAATGCTAGTTTACATGGCTACTGATATAAAACCAACCAATTGACATATTAGACATTGGTAGGAAATAGATCTTGACTGAAGTCAAATGTGACGTGGCAAAAATGACGTGGACAGGTCCCACTTCACACATGGATGACATGTCAACATCGGGGGACCACTTTAAGCTGACGTGGCTCTTGACGTGTCAAGTGATGTGTCAAGGCCCCACATGCCAAGTGCTGCCCATATGGCAAGCCACATGGACAACCACTTGGCATGTGGGGCCTTTTAGAAACAACCTAGCAATTCCTACCACTAAGCATTTCCGACTTGAGCAATTCCAACCATCGGGTTTGGTTGGAATTGATTCCATTTCCAACCAAAATGTGGCCATTTCCAACCAATTGAATGGTAGGAAATGGCCGTTTTTCTTGTAGTGATGTGGAGACGTAAAACCTCTTTGTTAACCAACTGGCCTCTAGTGGGCATGACACCTTCCGTACTTATGAATGCTCATAGAATACACGACTTCGCTACATGCATTCTCCGAAAAAGCAACCTAACTTTCCAATTTATCGGGCCAAGTCTGGCGAACATGACTTCACTTTGGACATGTGATCCTGCTAACATTAACCACATCTTGAGCAAGAATTTCAAAAATTATCCCAAAGGCCTGACTTTGTTACAACAAGAAAAATGGCTAAATTTTAGAGTTGTTCACGAACATGGTTGTTCGTGAACAAGCTCGAGCTCGGCTCGTTAAAAGCTCGACTCGGCTCGGTTCGTTAAGAACTTGAGCTCGAGGTCGATCACAAAAAATTGTCCGTTAAGAAAACGAGCTCGAGCCGAGCTATTAGTGAGCTCGACTCGGGCTCGAGCTCGACTCGAGCTCGTTCGACTCGAGATGGGCTCGATATTCTCGAAAAAATTAAAATATATTCGACATATTTTTATATTATTTGTTGTATTTTCTAACATTTTAAATTAAATTTGTAATTTATAGTATGTTTATTTTAGGTTTATTGAGAATTGATTGGGAAATTGGGTTGGGTTTTGACAAAAAATGTTTTAGTGCGTTGGGCCAAGAAAAATTGGGCTTTTTTATTTATAAAAATTGTAAGTTCTAATGAGCTCGGCTCGGCTCGGCTCGTTTTTGTTCGATAAAAGCTCGTGTTCGGCTCGTTAGTTAACGAGCTAGAGCTCAAACACGAATTTTATGCGATAAGAAAGCTCGGCTCGGCTCGGCTCGGTTCGTCAGAGAAAAAAGTAAAGCTCGGCTCGTTTACATCAAAACTCGGCTTGAATCGGTTCGTGAACAGTCCTACTAAATTTGACCGAAAAATTTCGGTCATATTTGGTCAAATTTGACCGAATTATGTCGGTCATTTTTAGGCTAGTCAAATTTAGCAAATTCGGTCATAATTATGTTAAATTTGATCGACTAAAATTGACCGCTTAAATTTGATCGATTAAATTTGACCAAAATTTTCCAAAATTTGAAATTTGATATCTTTTGAATTTGGCATTAGTCCATCGAATTTGACCGCTGTTGGTCAAATTTATAAATTTGACTGAAAGCGGTCACTATAACACATACTCCCTCCGTTTCTTTTTATATGTCGTTTTAGAAGTTTTTGTTTTTTTCTAAATGTATGACATTCTCACTTTTCAAGAGTAATTAAATACTTACATGAGTAAAGTGCACTTTGTGTACCTGTATTTTGTGTATCAGATCACTTGGGATACTCTACTTCAAAAACTATCATTTGCTATATTAAAATTCCAGTTTTGTAACATTATGTGTATTTCAGTTAAAATAACATTAAAATGCAAGGGTAAAATAGTCTTTCTATCATCATCTTCTTCATCAAACCCATTTTTACCATTGATGAAGCTTTTGAGAAATTAAAACTTGGATATCTCAATCATTTCCTAACGAAATCGAGTCATTTAAGTTGCAACAGAATAATCTTTTTCTCGTCTACAAATTGATATCGATTTTGGCTATGAAAGATTAACTTGAAGAAATTTTCATATTTAGATTCTAAATATGATAAAAAATATATGAATTTCTTGAAATTATTCTTTTATAGTCAAAATCAATATTAATTTGTAGAGAAGAAAGAGATCATTTTGTTGCAACTTAAATGACTCGATTTCGTTAAGAAATGATTGAGATATCCAAGTTTTAATTTTCAAAAGCTTCATCAATGGTGAATATGGGTTTGATGAAGAAGATGATGACGAAAAGACTATTTTACTCCTGCATTTTAATGTTATTTTAACTGAAATACACATAATGTTACAAAATTGAAATTTAAGTATAGCAAGTGATAGTTTTTGAAGTAGAGTATCCCAAGTGGTCTGACACACAAACTGCAGGTACACAAAGTGCATTTTACTCTACTTACATTCATTACTCCACCAATATTTTTAAGTCTACGTATAAAATGTTTGTATATACAAGTTATATTCTCCACATAGTGTCTTCTTCTGCATGTTATCTTCTTCTCCAAATATTTTTGTCCTCTTTCAATATGGTGGGAGATTGAAAATTTCTAATTTTAATTGGAGGGTAACTTGAAATTTTTAGAGGGAAGTAAAATTTAAACAAATGGAAGAAATAGTCTTGAAGCCGAGAAGTTTTTACGTAGATTTTCTTAAAAATCAGGTTAATTTTTTTTTTAAACCCGTGTAGCTACATTAATTGTACACTGATAATAAAGAGAGGTAATGAATTATCGTAGGGTTAAAAAAGGAAAAGGAAACAATAATAAGGTGTTATAATTACACTCCTTAATCTCGATGAAAACATCTAAAATGACAAATAAAAAGAAAGGGATGGAGTATTAAACCAACCCAGCACATCATCATATTAGTCAAGAACATGTGAGAATTCTACTTCCATCATCATGAAGGCCGAAGGCCCCCTATATTTGATATTTAACCCACTATTGCACATAAACATTGAAAGAGTATATATGCAGGCAGCACAAAAAATAACTAATCTTGGTTTAGAACAACATTTTGCTTGAACCTTGGTCACTTGATTTCCATAATATATGTGTTGACTTTCAAATGGCTCTAATTTGTTCTTTTAATTTTCTCAAAATTTTAAATTAAAAAATATTAAACTAAAAAAAAAACTTAATTTCCTTCTCACTATGTTTCTTTAATTTCTTTTAATGGAGTAAACTAAATATATTATATTAATATTCACCTAAACTTTCTCTACAAGTCTAATTTAATTATTAATGAAGGAAAAATATATATATCATTTTAAATTTCTCGTAAATTTTATCAGTAATACATCTACTTAAACAAATTTATTTACAATTTTTTTTCTTATTATCTTCTAATGGATAAAACAAAATATACTATGTTAATAATCTTGTAAACTTTCTTTACAAGTCCCATTTTTTTTTTCTAAGTACAAGTCCCATTTATTTACTAATGAATGAAACAAATTTTGTCCTAAACTTATTCCACAGGTTCAATATTCTTTGTACTATTTACTAATGGAGAAAATTAAATATATTATGTTAATATTCTCCTAAATTTAATTTACAAGTCCAGTATTTTCTAGTTTATTTTTTAATATGTTTTAGGGGAGAAAACTAAATATACTATGTTAATATTCACCTAAATTTTATCTATAAGTCTAATTTATGTATTAATGAAGGAAATAAAATATAGAGTAAAGTGCACTTTGTGTAATCCCACTTAGTCAAGACACCACTTGCAATACTAAAATTCAAAATCGAGCACTTGCAATATCAATGTTTATATTTCAGTGCACTTTGTTCCATTCCGTTAGGTTAACTCCGTTATTAACTTAGGGAGTAAAGTGCACTTTGTGTACTCGCACTTTACTCTAAAGTGCATTTTGCGTACTCGCACTTTACTCTAAATTTTGAACTATAGTATAGCAAATGATATTTTGAGCAAAGTGTGGGTACACAAAATGTACTTTAAAATAAAGTGCGAGTACATAAAGTGCATTTTACTCCCTAAATTAATAACGGAATTAACCTCAGTTAACGGAATTCAACAAAGTGCGGTGAAATACAAACATTGATATTGCAAGTGCTCGATTTTGAATTATAATATTGCAAATGGTGTTTTGACTAAATTGCGAGTACACAAAGTAAACTTTACTCTAAAATATATAATCTTAATAGTTTCCTAAATTTCATCACTTACACATTTACATAAACAAATTTATTTACTATTTATTTTCTTATTATCTTCTCATGGATGAAATAAAAGATATTATCTTAATATTCTCCTAATTTATTTAGTAATGAAGGAAATAAAATATATTATTTTTATATTTTCCTAAGTTTTATTAGTGACACATCTACATAAATGATTCTAACTTGGGGCATTAATATTTTTTTATTACTGTATATTTAATTTTAAAATTTCTATTTCCATAATGTTTTGCTTTTTGTTTATACTAGTTTACTAAGTTGCTCTTTGCAGCGGTTTTGTAATAATTTATCCAAATTTTTCTAAAAAATATACAGCGAAATATGTTTTTAGATAAAATAATATATTTCTAACGTAAAATTAAGGATTGTTTTGAATTCTCCATGTAGTCTTGTTCATTTATTGAAATTTTGAATAATTATAGAAAAGTCAATCGTTTAATATATTTAATTATTTTTAATGTATATCAAATATTAGTAGTATATTTATCACTTTATTTTTCTCAAAATTCATATTGCAACTTCTATTTTAAAATACATAATATAACATCAATATTAAATTCTAGCATACTCCTCCAAATGAACCGCTCTCTCGTTAAATATTTTTCAAAATTCTATTTTTTTTATTTTTTAAAATATATGTACTCGAGAAAATAAAGGAAAATAAAATAAGGCTTCTATATTTTATTTTATTTTATAGAAACTTTCATTTTCTATAAGTATTATCTTATATATAAATTAGAAGGTAAAACTTAAAAAAATAATTTTTATTGTAATATGTAAAACATATAGATAAATTAAATGTGGTCTTTTAAAAAAATAATGAGAACATAATTTCTAACAATTTTTTTAGGAGAATATAAAGGTAATAATCTTATTTCAAGATATATTTTAGAACTTCAAAAAAATATAAGAATATTAAGATGTTAACTTTAAGTTCGAAAGAAAGTTTACGAGAATATAACATGGTAATTTGACTTGAAAATAAATTTTAGAATAATATTAAGATAGTAATTTGACTTTAGAAGAATATTTACGAAAATATAAGGTAATTAAGATTTCATTACTAATGATTTAAAAGGCAATTTTGATATTTTCTATTCAAATCGTTTTGGCACCTCTCAATATTTTCGTCGATTAAAAGATAGTAAAAAAGAAATTAGTAAATAAATTGGACTCTTAGAGTAAGTTTAGGAGAATATTAATATAATATATATACTTAGTTTCCTTCTTTAAAAGATAGTAGGAAGGAATTAGTAAATAAATTGTACTTGAAGAGAAAGAGAAAATATAGGGAAATATTAATGTTATGGATTAAAAAACGTGTTTGTATATTAATTGCTAGTATTTATGAGCTTTCGAGCTTTAATGGTTGCACTTGTGTTTCGAGACTAAATCGGTCCTCACAAGATGCCTACGTATCTCAATCAGTGCTGAGAATCAAGCCAAAGACGTAGTTCTGATTGTAGGATCAGATCCTTTATATAGGCGTCAGGAGCATTGTATTTAGGGTAAGTTTAGGAGTCTTAGCTAATAAGTCTCCTTTTTGATAACGGATAAACATTGTATTTCTTGATGAATAAGTCTTTTCCTTGTTGATAAAGGCTATGACTCATTAACTGGGATTCTGGATCCTTCTTTGACGAATTTACCATATTTTGGACTCTTTTCATGAGCTGTATATTTTCCTTATTTATTAATTACGAAATTAATAAATAATCAGGGTTTTGGGCCTTAAATATTGGGCCTTTCCAATGAATCATTAATTATATTTCTATAATTACTTTTCTGACCATATCATTTGCCCCCCAACTTCTGGGAAAATCTTCCTGGGGTTTTCGTAGAAGTTATAGCGTATTTTTTCCCAATTTTGACCAGGAAACAGGTCAAATTTAACCAGGAAATAGGTCATTTTCGACATCATTTTCGACCAGGAAATAGGTCATTTTCGACCTCATTTTCGACCAGGAAACAGGTCATTTTCGACCTCATTTTCGACCAGGAAACCAGTCAATTTCGACCTCGAATTCGACCAGGATTTCGACCTCATTCTGGTGTGAGGTCGAAGGTTTCGACCTTGATTTCTAGGTCATTTTCGACCTTGACTCTTTGACCAGGATTTCATTGGTTTTCGACCTCATTCAGGTGTGAGGTCGAAGGTTTCGACCTCGATTTCTAGGTCTTTTTCGACCTTATGTTTTCGACCTCGATCCCATACATTTTCGACCTCAATTTGGTATGAGGTCGAAGGGTTCAAACTCAATTCTTAGTTCTTTTTTGACCTCATGTCTTCGACCTCAAACCCATACATTTTCTACCTCAATTTGGTATGAGGTCGAAGGGTTCGAGCTCGTTTTTCAGTGTATTTTCGACTTCGAGTCTTCGACCTCGAATCCATTGGTTTTCGACCTCAATTTGGTGTGAGGTCGAAGGATTCGAGTTCATTTCCTTATGTAATTTCGACTTCAAGCCTTCGATCTTGACTTAAAGTTTTTTCGACTTCAGGTTTATTATTTTTCGATCTCAAATGGGTATGGGGTCGATGAATTCGACCTCGTTTTTCCATATGTTTTCGACCTCATCCGATCGACCTTGATCTAGGGTCTTTTCGACCTTAAATCTATTTAGGCCTTGAATTCTATTTTAAACTTTATTCTTTTTTGGGCCTTAATTTGTTTGGGCTTTGAATTTGCCTGAGCCTCAAATTGTGGGCTTTAATTTTTGTAGTCCAGTAAAGGGTTTATGGGCCTTAACTGGCCACAGTCGGTTGCCCTTCCCTTAACCGGTAGGGTGACCGGCTGCCTTGATTATAAAAGAGTGAGATTTCCATTTCACTCTTCAATCTCTAAAAAAATTCTCTCTAGCATTTCTCTATTTATTCCATAGTAAGGTGATTTTCGGTGAAGTTTCCTCAGCCGTAGCCACTTTTTTCTGGGTTTTAATCTTCATTGTTTGAAGATTTTCTGGGTTTTTGCTTGAAGATTTGAAGATTCTGGGATTTCTCCTTGAAGATTTGAAGATTCTGGGAATTCTCCTTTGAAGATTTGAAGCTTTTCTGGGTTTTTACTTTGAAGTTTGAAGATGTCTGATCGCGCTGCTCAACGTCTCCAGAAAGTTAACCAAGCTTCTAAGAGAGGTATCACTATTCGTTCTTCTCATATGTCTTTACAAGATATAATTCTAGAACGTAGTGATGAATATCCCTCTGTTTCGCATTTAGATTCTTTTGATTGTAGCAATAAGTTCCATGAAGTTGATAGAATTAGAGACTATAATAAGATGTATAGAGTTAAATCTCCCTATAGGCTTGTCCCAGCTGGCCTAGGGGATCGCTCTTGCCATTGGCGTCCTGATGCTCTCTGCATTTACAGGGATGCCATTGTTGCAGGGCTTAGATTCCCTTTTCATGAATTTATTCCTAAACTTTTAGCTGACGTTAGGGTTAACCCATGCCAACTCCCTCCAAATGCCTGGAGAATTATTATGAGTTTCATTGTTCTTTGCTTAAAAAACAATTTTCCCCTTTCTGTTGCTTTGTTTAGGAAAATTTTCCAATTCAAAAATAGTTTTGCCCTTTCCTTGGGTTGGGTTTACATTAACCATCGCCCTTCTACACCTCCCATTTTCCACCCAAAATCCATTCCTGATAATAACCCGAAATGGAAGAATGAATTTATGTACTTAGTTTGGGAAGGAGGGGATTGAGGCACCCTATTCCGTAGATCTTTCAGCAGGGTCTCGGATGGTAGCCCCAATGATATTATTCTGAATGATGAGGAGGCTCACGCTTATGCCGAGCTTACTAAGGATGATTATGCTACTATGGCTTGGGAGCTCCTGGATGAGTTTCATCTTAAGTCCTTGGGACTTTCAAACGTATCAGACAAGGGTAATTCCCATTTCATTCTTTCCTTTATTTATCTAAGATTTTCTTATACCCACTGTTTCTATCCTTGTGTTTTTGCAGCTACGGCCTTTATTAATAAGACCAACGAGCCCCTGGATGGTGAAACAGCTAAGATGAAGAGGGCTCGTTTGGGAGGGAAGGATCCCCGTACTGCAAATATCCTATCCTTTCTAAAGCCCCATGTGGACATTGTTGAAGAGGTTGAGGGTCCTTCCTCGGCCAAGAGCTCAGTTTGGCGCCCCAATTGGGGTCTTAGGAAGAAAGACACCGTGGTTGGGGTGTCTAAGCATGCTGTTGAGTGGTCCTACCACTCCTTGAATCCTTGTGACTACAAGGATTTTGTCTCCAACTCTACCATCGAGGGAGTGGAGCATGCTGGTGCCCAAGTTGTTGTTGCTGTAAGTTCTTACTTCTCTTTTTCTTTGTAATTTTATTATATCTCAAGTTTCTATCTTGACTTGTGATTTGTTTGCAGGCTAATGCCAACTTCTAGGGGGCTCTCTTTCAAGCCAAGGCTTGGCGCTCATCTTCAGAGGCCAACCAAGGCAAGTTTGAGAAGTCCCAGGAGGAGGTGGGCTCCCTAAGGGCCACTCTGGCTAGGAGGGAGAAGGAGCTGGCCGATTCCCAGGATGAACTGGTTTCTCTGAGGAAGGGCAAGGATGACTTTATCGATGAGTACCTTGACTCCCAGGAGTACAAGGACTTAATTGGTAAGCATGACGAGCTCCTCTTCCCAGTTCAGTTCACTAAGGGATGGGATGGCGCTCTTGCTGAAGTCTTGGAGAAGATGCCTGGATCTCTCATCCTTTCTGACTTTCCAAGCCCTTATGCCCCTACCCCTTTAGAGGTGGCTTTGGCTGGAGAGGATGATATGGATGAGGATGACGGGATTTTGGATCTAGGGCATTCTTCTCCTCCTGGTCTGACAGCCGGGGCTGATTCTACAGCTACTCGCTCTGGTTCTGGTTCAGACTCAAAAGAAGAGGAGGAGGCCACCGTCGACAAGGGAGGAGAAGCTTAGATTACGTAGTCTTTTCTCTTGTAGCTATTTGTAGTTTTATTTATGGCCATTCATGGCTTGTACTAGTTTTTCTGTATTTCCAGCCTACAGGCTTAACTTAACTTTTATTTAAGTCTTAGTTTTTGTTTTTCTTCCAGCTTTTTACATTCTTGATTTTGCATGCTTAGTTAACATGTCTATCAGAATGCAATGCACATAAAATATAATGAAAACATAAGAAGATGGAATTCATAACTTTGAAAATGGGTTCAACCCTTACATATTACTCAAGTTTAAAAACTTTGATTGGTTTCGTCGACCTTATTTATACTTGTCTTAATAGTGAGTCCAATCAGGAGTTAAACATAATAGACTTTCAAGTTTGCAGCTTGCCAAGTCCTTGGCATTTCAGTCCCTTCCAGGGTTTCCAACTTGTAGGAGCCTCGACCAAATACGTTCTTAACGCGATATGGTCCTTCCCAATTTGGGGCTAACTTGCCTTTTTGTCCAACTCCGGATGCCTCAATCTTTCTGAGGACTAAATCTCCTTGTCGAAAGAACCTTTCTTTAACCCTTAGGTTGTAATAGAAAGATGCTCGTTTCTGATGTTCAACTATTTTGGCATTTGCCTCATCTCTAACTTCATCAATTAGGTCTAAAGCTAGCCTCAAGACTTCTTCATTTTCTTCTGGCTCATAAGCCTCAACTCTTGGAGACGTGTGAGTAATCTCCACTGGAACCACTGCCTCTGCCTCGTATGCCAACAGAAAGGGGGTTGCTCCAGTGGTGACTTTACAAGTAGTACGATATGCCCATAGTATGGGGAGCAATTCGTCTACCCAAGTGTTTCTAGAGCGTTCAACTCTTTTCTTTAGTCCATCCAGGATAATTTGATTGGCAACCTCAACTTGCCCATTTGCTTGAGGATGGGCAACAGAAGTGAAGCGTAACTTGATATCATTCTCATCACAATACTTCTTGAATTCATCATTGTTGAACTGAGTTCCATTGTCTGTGACTAAGATACGTGGAATCCCGTATCTACATATCACATTCTCCCATAAGAAATGCATAACCTGTTTGGTGGTTATCTTGGCTAAAGGTTTAGCCTCAATCCACTTGGTGAAGTAGTCGATTGCTACTATCAAGAATTTTCTTTGAGCACTTACCATCGGAAATGGCCCAAGTATATCCATTCCCCACATGGAAAAGGGGATAGGTGAGTTAATGGATGTCATCATCTCTGGTGGTTGTCTAACCACTGGTGCATGCTTTTGGCACCGTTCACATTTCTTCATGTAGCTCTTAGCATCTGCAAGTATGCTTGGCCAATAGAAACCTAGACGAGTAATTTTATGAGCAAGGGCTCTGCCCCCCAAGTGCTGCCCACAAATTCCTTCATGTACCTCCCTTAGGGCCAATTCTGCCTCTTGGGGTCTCAAACATTTCAGATAAGGAATGATGAAAGACTTCTTGTATAGGATTCCCTCAATCAGGGCATACCTTAGTGCTCTCACATACAGCTTTCGTGTTTCTGAAGTGTCGTTGGGTAGCCACCCAGTTTCCAGATGAGCTTTGATGGGATCCATCCAACAACTAGCAACATCAATAGGTGCTACCAACTTTCCATTGATGCTTGGGGTCTTCAAGACTTGGAAGTACACACTTCCAGCGTAGTTCCCAATTTCAGAAGAAGCAAACTTAGACAAGGCATCAGCCTTCATGTTTTCTTCCCTTAGAATATGTTCCACATAGCATTCATCAAACTGAGTCATGATGGCCTTGACAAGTTTTAAGTACTTGGCCATGACTTCATCTCTGGCCTCAAACTCCCCATTTACTTGGGAAACCACTAGCCTCGAGTCTCCAAATACTTTCAGGGTTTTAACTCTCAAAGCTCCTGCCAGCCCTCAGCGAGCTATCAGGGCTTCGTACTCATCCTCATTGTTTGTCATTGGGAAGTCAAGTTTTAGTGCGTACTCTATGAAAAATCCATCAGGACTTTGTAGCACTAAACCTGCTCCACTTGATTTTGTTTTTGATGCTCCATCAAAATAGAGCACCCAATATTCTTTGAACTCCATCTCTTGATTTTTCTCGTCTTCCGCTATTACTTCCTGCCCCCCGACTTCTTGGTTGTCAATGGTGCATTCAACCATGAAGTCAGCAAGTGCCTGAGCTTTTATGGCCGTTCGAGGCTTATACTTGATGTCGAATTCACCCAATTCAATAGCCCATTTGATCAACCTTCCACTAACTTGAGGGCTATGCAAGATGTTTCTTAGAGGTTGATCAGTCAAGACCTCTATCTTGTGAGCCTGGATGTACGGGCATAGCTTTCTTGAGGTCATTATCAAGGCTAAGGCAAACTTCTCAATCGCAGAGTAGTTTATTTCTGCCCCATGTAGAATCTTACTCACATAGTAGATGGGTTTCTGAACCTTCAATTCTTCTTTTACCAAAACGGCTCTAAGGGCTGTGTTAGAAACCGCCAAGTACAAATAGAGAATTTCCCCTGGCTTTGGCTTTACCAATAGCGGTGCCTCAGCCATGTATTTCTTCAGGGCCTCAAAGGCCTCTTGGCTTTCAGTTGTCCACTCAAAATTTTTCACTTTCTTGAGTGCTTTGAAAAAGGGTAAACACTTTTCTCCTGACTTGGAGATAAATCTTCCCAATGCTGCCACTTTTCCCGTTAGTTTTTGGACATCCTTGACAGTCTTTGGTGGTTCCATGTCTAGAATTGCTTTGATTTTGTCGGGATTAGCCTCGATTCCTCTCTTGGAAACCATCAGACCTAAAAACTTTCCCGAGCCTACACCAAAGGCACATTTAGCTGGATTCAACATCATCTTGTGGTGCCTCAGCACTTCGAATGCTTCCTGTAGATGGTTTATGTGATCGGCCTTATCGAGGCTTTTAACCAACATGTCATCCACATAAACCTCCATGGTTTTTCCAATCAGGTGTCCAAAAATTTTGTTCACCAATCTTTGATAAGTTGCCCCTGCATTCTTAAGTCCAAATGCCATGACTAGATAACAGAAAACACCAAAGTCAGTGATGAATGATACCTTGAAGATGTCATCCTTGTTCATTTTAATTTGGTTGTATCCACTGAAGCCATCCATAAAGCTGAGCATCTCGTGTCCAGCTGTAGCATCTATTAATGCATCAATCCTTAATAAGGGAAAACAATCCTTAGGACATGCATCATTCAAGTCAGTGAAGTCCACACACATCCTCCATTTTCCATTGGCCTTTTTGACCATCACGGGGTTAGCCAACCACTCTGGGAATTGTATCTCTTCAATTAATCCGGCCTCCAGGAGCATTTCTACTTCTTGTTTAATGGCATCTTGCCTTTCTGGAGCAAAATTTCTCTTCTCTTGTTTCACCGTCTTTCTTTCAGGATCCACATTCAACTTGTGAGTTATCAATTGGGGATCAATCCCTGGCATGTCAGCCGCTGTCCAAGAAAAAACGTCATTATTCTCTTGAAGAAAAGATATGAGCTTGCTTTTCAATGGCTCAGGCAATAGTGCTCCAACATAAGTCACCTTCTCTAGTTCACCAGGGACTAAGGGAATGGGGATTAAATCCTCGGCCGGTTTCCCTCTTCATTCCTCATTGTCACTAGTATCCATGTCTTTAATAGGGAGAACCTCCCCCCGATTCCATCAGGCCTTAACGCGGCTACGTAACAACTTCTAGCCATCTTTTGGTCTCTCCATTCTTCACCAATTCCATTCCTCGTTGGGAATTTGATTTTCAGATGATAGGATGAGGCAACGGCCTTGAACGCATGAAGACCAGTCCTTCCCAGGATTGCATTGTAGGTTGAAGTTGCCTTTATAACTATGAAGTTCAACATCTGAGTAGACGTAGTCGACCCTTGCCCCATTGTCATTGGGAGTTGGATAGTACCTTCCACCTTTGATTCCACTCCATTGAATCCGTATATGGGCATATTTGAGGGTGTCAATTGAGAGTCAGTATAGCCCATCTTGATGAAAGCATCATGGAACAAGATGTCCACTGAAGCTCCATTGTCGACCAAAACTCTCTTGGTTTCAGAATTTCCTATCACAGGAACGATGACTAAAGGATCATCGTGGGGCAACTTCACTCCCTCCAGGTCTGAATCATCAAAACCTATTGATACTTCTGTTCGGGCACGCTTCGGTGCTTCTCCGACCACAGTCATTACTTCTCGAGCATAAGCCTTTCTTGAGTTTCTAAAGGACCCAGCAGCAGTTGGCCCTCCGAATATCATGGTGATAACTGGCCCTCGGGGCTTGGGATTTTGATCTTGATCGTTGTCCCTTCTGTCATAGTCCTTCATTTCATAGTTCCCCCTTTGACTCCCTTGGTTTCCATCCTTGGTGTACTTATTGAGCTTTCCTCTTCATATCAGAAATTCGATCTCATCTTTCAATTGCCTACAATCGTCGGTATCGTGACCGACTTCTTTGTGGAACCGACAGAATTGGTTTTGGTTCCGTTTGGACATGTCAGTCCTCATTGGCTTCGGCCATTTGAGATCTCCCTCCTTAGCTATCTCCATCAGAATTTGGCTCCTAGGAGTGTTCAATCTTGCATACTCCGTGAACTTTGGCCTAAAATTGTTCCTCTTGGGTGGAGAATCAGAATCCTTTGACGTTTTAAGAAATTTTTCCTTGACGTCATACTCCTGTGTTTCCTTTCTCTTCTTTGAATTTCCACTACCACCAGTAGTGGGTTCATATTTTCTCATGCTTTCTTCAGCCTTGATGTATTTTCCGGCTCTATCTTGGAGCTTCAGCATACTCTTGGGTGGATGTTTTGCTAACGATCTTTTGAAGTAATCATCAGTAGTTCGTTGCTGCAGGGCTATCATAGCCACTTTGTCCTCTAAGTCTGGGACTTTCAGAGCCTCCCGGGTGAATCGGTTGATATAATCCCTTAGGGCTTCATTCTTTATTTGTTGGATTCCCATGAGTGATGCAGAGCTTTTCTCATGCACTCTTCCACTAACAAATTGATTGATGAAAGCTTTGCTTAGTTCCTTGAAAGACCCAATAGAGTTGGGAGGAAGACGACTATACCAGCATTGGGTCATGCCTGCCAAGGTTTGTGGAAACGCCCTACACTTGACCGCATCATTAGTTGGCTGCAACAACAGTGCATTGGAGAAGGTTCTCACATGATTTGCGGGATCCCCCGTTCCATCATAAGCCTTAATCGTTGGCATCTTAAATTTCCTGGATATGGTGGCTTTCATGATATCTTGAGTAAACGGTGGTGTAGGATCATCAGGATCTCCTAGGGGCAACAAAACACTAGGATCACCCGTTGGGGCTTCAACCCTCTTAGTCCTTCTTGGTGTCGGGTCCAGGTTTCTAATCGGGACTCTTCCAGTTGCTCGGCCTTGGGATTTGGCGGCCTCCTCTTCTGCAAGGAGTTTCTTGAGTCTTGCAGTCTTTGCCTCATGGGCTGCAATTTTCTCCTTAGTAGTTTGGGGTTGTTCCCGATTTGTTTGGGAAGAACGTTTCCTTCTTGGGGCGACATCCCTCTCTTCTCCAGATGTATAATCTTCATCCTCAGTATAGGGACCCGAGTAATCTTGAATCAAAGGGGTCCGTCGAGTTTGTTGATTTTGAGGTCCCAGTCCTTGTATATAAGGGGGGACATATGCTTCATGGTAAGTGGAGTTGATACCACTACCGCCCGCCATGGGTCTAAGGGGCATGTCGTAGCTTGGCATCCCCAAGGTTTGAGTAGCGTATTGGGGGAGATCAGTAGTATGTAGTTGAAGACCACTTGGTGCATTCATGAGCAGCGGGGAGGTCGTGATTGGTTGCTGGTGAACGGTCTCTTACGGGTTAGATCCATGAATGACCATCTGCAGGGGATTCATCCCTTCAACCGAAATTGGGATTTCCGATCCTAGAGTGTTGGTGGGGATATTTGCCCCTTGAGTGCCAGTAGTTGGCGGTGGTTGATTTCCGTGAGTATCAGCCTCAGAGGTGATAGGAAGATCCTCAGGAGTTTGAGTATCTCGAGTTGTTCTTCGTGTGTTTGCCATGGTTGATGTTGTTTTCCCACAGACGGCGCCAAATGTTATGGATTAAAAAACGTGTTTGTATATTAATTGCTAGTATTTATGAGCTTTCGAGCTTTAATGGCTGCACTTGTGTTTCGAGACTAAATCGGTTCTCACAAGATGCCTACGTATCTCAATCAGTGCTGAGAATCAAGCCAAAGACGTAGTTCTGATTGAGGATCAGATCCTTTATATAGGCGTCAGGAGCCTTGTATTTAGGGTAAGTGTAACAGTAAGTTTAGGAGTCTTAGCTAATAAGTCTCCTTTTTTATAACGGATAAACATTTTATTTATTGCTGAATAAGTCTTTTCCTTGTTGATAAAGGCTATGACTCATTAACTGGGATTCTGGATCCTTCTTTGACGAATTTACCATATTTTGGACTCTTTTCAGGAGCTGAATATTTTCCCTATTTATTAATTACGAAATTAATAAATAATCAGGGTTTTGGGCCTTAAATATTGGGTCTTTTCAATGAATCATTAATTATATTTCTATAATTACTTTTCTGACCATATCAATTAACATAACATATTTAGCATCCTACCTTGAAAGATAGTAAAAAAGAAAAATTAGTAAATAAATTGGATTTGTAGACAACGTTTACAGATTATTAACATAGTATATTAAGTTTTCTCCGTTAGAAAATAGTAAGAAGAAAATTAAGAATTTATCTAATATTTTAAAGACAAGAATATTAAAATTGTATATTCAGTTTCCTCATTAGTAAAGATTTAAAAGGTAGTTGTAGTAAAAAAAAGGAAATTAGTAAATAAATAGGACCGAGTAAGTTTAAGAGAATATTAATATAGTATACTTTCCTCGAGATAGTAAGAATAAATTAGTAAATAAATTGGACTTGAACAGAAAGTTTGGAGAAATATTAACATAACATATTGAGCTTCCTTGCTTAGTATTAAAGAAATTACTAAATAAATTAGATTAGTAAAGAACTTTTAGTAGAATTTTATCTAATATTTGAAAGGCAAGAGTACTAAAATTGTATATTTAATTTTCTTCATTATTTAAAATACAATTGAGATATTTTTTAATAAAAAGTTTAGGAGAATATTCAAATTATATATTTAGTTTCCGTAAAAAATTTAACTGGACTTAGAAAGTTTAGAGAAATATTAACAGAACATATAGTATTAAAGAAATTAGTAATAAATTTAATTAGTAGAGAACATTCAGTAGAATTTTATCTAATATTAGAAAGGCAAGAGTACTAAAATTGTAAATTTAATTTTATCCATTATTAAAGATTTAAAAGACAATTAAGATATTTTCCAATAAAAAGTTTAGAAGAATATTAAAATAATATATTTAGTTTTCTCTATTAGTAAACATTTTAAACACACAAAATATTGATATTGTATATTTAGTGTATATTTAGTTTTGTCCGATCATAAAAACGGGAATATGAAAATGCATATTTAGTTTCTTCGGTAAAAATTTAAAAGGTAATTGAGATGTTTTCGAATTTTTAAATAGAAAAATACGTTGAAGCATTTGACCCCACCTCACCGGCGCCATAGTCTTCTCATAATTACACTACATATATTAT
Organism: Heracleum sosnowskyi; assembly: GCA_030848705.1. NCBI lineage: Eukaryota > Viridiplantae > Streptophyta > Magnoliopsida > Apiales > Apiaceae > Heracleum > Heracleum sosnowskyi. The sequence goes on from CM061237.1 coordinate 22,932,151, forward strand.
TACACACTAGCTTATAGCCCGTGCGATGCACGGTTACTTTAATTTTATTTATAATTATTCTGTTTATAATTATATTTTTATTACCCATGCGCAACACACGATTGGTTTTTTAATATTTATAATTATATTTATTTATGAATATTTTAATATTTAAAAGTTATTAGTTTACATGATTAAATTATTGTTAAAAAAGATTTAGCCAAAAAACATTATAGTTAAAAATTTGATATTTATTATATTTTACACGCTCAATTTAATATTTGTTTATATTGAGTTATAAAAGTTAGATTTGGCCAATTTTACGGTTTTACATGAAATTCACAAAATAATCTTTAATTTAGTTGTGGTTTAATAGTTCTTTTTCAATTAAAAAACTATTCTAAAACTAAAAAGAGAATAAAGTGACGAAATTTAATTGTGAGAATTCTATTCGATTTAGGAAATCTACTTATATGTAGTTTAGATTATTAGAATAACCTTTATTAACCAAATACAGTTTTGGTATATTTGGTTTAAATTATCAAAATACACTTTTTTAGAATTTAAATATAATCCTGTTATAAATAAAATACATTTTTTAAATATTTGATCAAACGATTTTCATTTAATAGTCCTTTATTAATTTGGTAGTCACGATCAAAATTTTGGATAAATCCCTATTATGCTTATTATATAAAAGAGTTTAATATAATAAGGATATCAAGTACATACTGATATAAGTATCTTATTAACAACCTTTACTTTTAATGTTTCGGTTTTATTTATAGTGTATATAAAATTTTAAAATACATTATTACTTTAAAATTATTAAACAGTATAAAAATTATGTTATGATTATATAAAATTTTATTTTCATATTATTATAGTCTTTATCGATTTGAATTTGTTCTTAATTTATTTTAATACTTTATTGAAAGAAAGATAAAATTTCTATATTTAAAAGAATTAGTGGAAAAATAAATAAATTGGTGCTACAATTATAAAAAATATTTATTAAAATTTAGATACTCACTTTACTATTTGGGTTCTATCCTGAGTTTTAGAAATTGAATTTTGACAATTTTACAACCCATGTGAAACTAACGAAATTATCTTTAATTTAATGATGATTTAATAATTATTATCTAACTTGACCAGTGACCTACCCATAAACCGAAAAGAAAAGATGGTTAAGTATTATATTCAAAATTATTGTTTATGAATATGAAACCCTCAATATTTTAATAATATTTTGATATTATCCTTTTTATGTTTGTTATATGTAAAATAATATAATTATAATTTAGATTAATCAAATTGTTATGTTCCTTCAGAAAAAAAATGTTTAAATTTATTCATGTACAGGAGTTCTCCTAAGTCTCTTATACGCAGGGTCCACATTTATCATTGTTATATGATATACATGAGCATTATATTGATAATTTTTAATATTGTAATCGATATGAATTGTTATCTGATATTTGGTTTAACAATTATTATCTAACTCGAACTATACATAAATTAAAGAGAAAAGATATTTAAGAATTTTTACATAGAAAAATTTTAAATTATCAAAATACACTTTTTAGTATTTAAATATAATTCTATTATTAATCAGATACACTTTTTAATATTAGATCTAACAATTCTCATCGATCTATTTAAGATCTAACTGTAATAATTAATTTGGTCGTATAGTGGTCGTACACGGACCAGATCGATTATAATTTTTTCTTAAATTGATTTTAATTTTTTATTGAAATAAACAAAGAATTTATAAATTTAAAAGAATTAGGAAAAAAATTAAATTGGTGCTACAATAATAATAAAAAAATTATTAAAATTTAGATAATCACTTTACTGTTTGGGCTCTATCTTGAGTTTTAGACAACAGATTTTAACAATTTTACAGCCCACGCGAAGCTAACAAAATTATCTTTAATTTAATGATGGTTTAATAATTATTATCTAACTGGAACTATCCATAAATTAAAGAGAAAAGATAATTACGATTTTTTACATAAAGATTTCTATTCAATATAGAAAACGTATTTATAATTGGTTTAAATTAAAAAAAAATATTAAAATTTAGATAATCACTTTACTGTTTGGGCTCTATCTTGAGTTTTAGACAACAGATTTTAACAATTTTACAGCCCACGCGAAGCTAACAAAATTATCTTTAATTTAATGATGGTTTAATAATTATTATCTAACTGGAACTATCTATAAACTAAAGAGAAAAGATAATTACGATTTTTTACATAAAGATTTCTATTCAATATAGAAAACATATTTATAATTGGTTTAAATTATCAAAATACACCTTTTAGTATTTAAATACTATCCTATTATTAATCAAATATAATTTTTAATATTATATCTAACGGTCCTCATTTATTTGAATATTTATAGTTTTATAATCCAACGGATCATATACTTTTGGTAGTACAGTGACCGACCAAAGTTTTGGATAAGATCTCCCTTACGCTTATTATATATAAGGAGTTAATTTGTATGTTTCTTAATGTTTATGTTACCATCTTTATTATAGGTAACGAATTTTTATTTATATATTTGTTTCTCTTATTCTTGGTTTGTATGAATACAATATCCACTTATGATATGTTGCAAATTTGTGTATTTTTTATTATTTATGTTATGATATTTATTATTGCTAATAATTTGTTATTTATACATAACTAGTTTACTAAGCCGCGCTTCGCAGCGGCCTTATAATAATTTCTCTATATTTTAGAAAAAACATTCTACAAAAAATATTATTTAAAATAAAATAAATAATTATATTTCTCACATAAGTTTTCTTTTGTAATTTCCGTGTCGTCTTAATCATTCACAGAAATTCTGAATAAATATAGAAAAATACAATTGTTTAATATTTATATTATTTTAATATTATGTTGAAAATTTTTATATTGATTAATATTTATTTCTTTTTTAAAATTTAAATTCCAACTTATATTCTAAAATACATAATATATTAATAATATTTAATTCTAACATATAATACGCTGCTTTTAATGAACTGCCCTCCCTTTGTTTTCTCCCAACAAACCACTCTATCGTTATTACCAAATTTAACAAATAACACAATAATCTACTAAATAAATTACATGATTCTCAATTTTATTTATATTCTTGACATGTAATAGTTAAAAAGCTTGTCTTTATAGTCTTGAAGATAAGTTTTAAAATTTTCTCTTTGAGAAATTTTGGAACAGAACCTTCATTCAATAACAATACTACATTAAAAAATCATAGTAAATCCGGAAAAAATACACAAAAAGAGAGAATAGATACACCAAAACTTTTATCAAAATAATAGAAAAATTATATTATATGGTGTAAAATCTCCACCTTGCATAGGAGGGCTGAAGATTCGTGTGAATCAAAACTGATATATGCAAAATGTCATCATACATGCATCCACTTTCTTGCGTTGATAATACAATTATTGTCATTAAATTCCGCTTCTTCGTGGTACAACAAAACTTTGGCTTGTATCTTTCTAAAAACAAAAATAATCAAAATCAAGAGTAAGTGAGAAAAAGTTCGGGTATGAAAATATAAATATTCTAAAAGCAACACAAATATGAGCTCGATAAAACAGAGAGCATAAACTTTTGGACTCTAATTTTTTTTTATATAATCGTCTGGGTTCTTACTAAAAGAAAGTTGACATATTTCTTGATTTTTAATATCTTTATATACATATTATAGAATTTACTTAAGTTTATAATTATAGTACTATGATATAGTTAATTAATAATTGTAAAATTTGATTAGATAAATTTTGAGTAATTATATTTTATAAGTATTACCTTTTCTACAAATTAGGAATTTAAAAAAAATTAAAATTTTTAATATTTAAAATAGAGGTGCTCTACAAATATAAATAAATAAGATTCGGACAATGTATCCTCCATTATATAATATAATAATAACATAATAGTAATATATATAACATATATAAAGATAACAAAATAATAGCAAAAATATAGATATTGATCGGCAAGTATATTGATAAATAATAAATTTAGAAGAATATTACCATTGTATATTTGGTTTTCTCCATTTGTAAATAGTTAAAAGGAAAAAATATTAAAATTGTATATTTAGTTTACTCCATTAAGAAATATTTAAAAAATAACTGAGATATTATTATAAAAAAATTATTTAGATATTTGAATTAAATATTTACTTTTTCTCATTAGCAAATATTTTAATTTAAATAGTACTTTTACTTTCTTCCATTAGTAAAGATTTTAAAGATAAGAATATTAAAATTGTATATTTAGTTTCCTCCATTAAGAAAGACTTAAAAGGTAATTTAGATATTTTCTAATAAAAAATTTAGTTGGATATTGAAATTGTATATTTACTTTCCTTCATTAGTAAATATTGTGATTAAATAGTATATTTACTTTCCTCCATTACTAAATATTTTAAAGTAAAGAATATTAAATTTGTATATTTAGTTTTCTCTATTAGTAAATATTTAAAATAATCAAAAATTTAGTTGGATATTTAAATTGTATATTTACTTTTCTCCATTAGTAAATATTGTGATTAAATAGTATATTTATTTTCCTCTATTACTAAAGATTTTAAAGGAAAGAATATTGAATTTGTATAATTAGTTTCCTTTATTAATAAATATTTAAAAGGTAATTGAGATTTTTTCGAATTTTTAATATTATTAATTCAAAAATTTGAGAAAATTAGAAAAATAGAACGAAGCGATTTGAGAGTGCCACCTCACCGCCTCCGTCTTCTCCTTTATATAATAGCTAGTCGACTAAGCTGCGCTTCGCAGCGGCCCTATAATATTTTTGTAAAATTTTAAATATTAACTATTAAAGAAAAAAATATAAAATCAGTCAATCTATACTATCTATATCTTATAATAGACGAAACATTAAAAATTTTGGTACCTATTTTTTGGTATGGTACTTGACTTTGGTACATGTTTTTTGGTACCTTATTTAATTATTTTTAACAAAATATTTTTATTACTATCTTATAATAGCCGAAACAACAAAATTCACTCCTTTTCCAAAAAATGCACGAGCAATTACCTTTTTCAATTAAAATATGTAACATTTTCTATTCGTCCTTACTAAAATCTCTCATTTTCCAAACTATTATATTATAAAAGAAATATATAAAAATTTTACTATAAAAGAAATAGTATATTATAATATATTAAAAGAAGTCTGTGCTTCGCACGAGTTATAAGCTAGTATTAATAATGATGAAACATAAAAAGTTTTGGTATCTGTTTTTTGGTACGGTATGGTACTTGTCTTATTTAACTGTATGTACTTAATTTTTTTTACTCAATTGCTCTTACTAAATTATTAACAAACAATTTAATATTTATTTTTTGATATGATATTATTTTATTTAGTTACTCATAATATTTAGATTTATTTATTATACATATTTATATTTATACACATATGGACATATAAATAAAATTTCTAAATGAACTTATTTTTCCTTTAAAAAATTCAGTTAATAATATATACTTGGTTCGAGTAACACCCCTATTTATTTTTTAACCTATTTTAAAGACCTAGTTATTTTAAAATTTTATAATAATTAAAATAAATTTAACTATTATAATTAGAAGACATTTCCAAGACCTATTTACCATGATCAGTTTACGGGCCTATTTATTTTAAAACTAATTTTAATGCTTTTAATTATTTAAAAAAGTTTACTTATAAACATGCCAACTTATTTTTTATCAAATAAAATTAATAAAATTTAATTATTAACCACCACTTCAAACTTCAACTTTATATGCCGATTTTGTGTCATACTTTAAGTTGCATCTATGGTTGATTTTGGTTGCAGTTGCAGTTGTAGACCGTATTATTGAAATATTTTCAAAAAGTTTGTATTTTTGCAAATATTTTGGTATTTCTGAAAAAAAAATTAAAAAGCATATAGTATTTTTGCAAAAATGTTTTTTGAGTTGGGTATTTATAAAAAAAGCCCTAAAAAAATTGTGATATTTTCTATTAAAAAATTATAAGAATATTAAATTTATATATTTAGTTTCTTTCATTAGTAAACATTTAAATGCAAGTTAAAGACAAAACATTAAAATTATATATTTAGTTTCCTCCATTAGTATATATTTTAAAGACAGTAATTTTAAAATTGTATATTTAGTTTACTCAATTAGTAAAGATTTCAAAGACAACTGAGATATTTTTGAATCTTTAATATTAATAATTTAAAATATTGTAATTTATATTGTTTAAAATATAGGTTCTCGAGAAAATAAGACTTCTATATTTATTTTATTTAATAGATACTTGCATTTTCTATAAGTATTATCTTCTATAGAAATTATAAGGTAAAACTTAAAAAATTAAATATTATATTTAAAGATTGGATCAACAGAGGGCGTTTAGGAGAATTTTAACATATTATATTTAGTTTCCTCCATTAGAAAATAGTAAGAAAGTACTTAAGAATTTATCTAATATTATAAAGGCAACAATATTAAAATTGTATATTTACTTTACTCCAATAGTAAAAATTTAAAAGACAATTAAGATTTTTTCTAATAAAATAATTTAGGTGACTATTGAAATTGTAAATTTAGTTTCATCCATTAGTAAAGATTTTAATGGCAGAAATATTAGAATTGTATGTTTAGTTTCCTTCATTAATAAAGATTTTGAAGGCAGGAATATTATAATTGTATATTTAGTTTCCTCAATTAGTAAAGATGTTAAAGTCAATTGAGATAATTTTGATTCTTTAACATTAATATTTCAAAATTTTGAGAAAATTAGAAAAATAGATCGAAGCGATTCACCGTCCATGTCTTCTCCTTTATATAAGTATATATATATATATTGATTGATTGATTGATTGTCTTCTCTATAAAATTCGAATTTATGTAAGAAAAATTAATTTTATTGAATTGAACTATAGAAACTCTAGAAAAATAGATTAAAACTTAAATAGGATTTAATTTAGGTGAGAAAAGAAGTTAATTTTGTTTAATTAAATTTAAAATATGATTGACTTTTATATATTTGTTGTCTTCCCTGAAAATTTGAATTGAATTAAATTAGTGAAACTCTAGAAAAAATAAATTTAAATTTTAAATAAGATTTAAGTTAGTTGAGAAAAAAAGGTAATATTTGTTTAATTAAATTTTAAATATGATTGACTTTTATATATTTATTGTATTCCCTAAATATTCAAGTGTAAATAAGGAATGTCTTCCCTAAAAATTCGAATATAAATAAGGAAATTTAATTTTATTGGATTAAAATTGAGGAGATCTAGAAAAATAGATTAATATTTTTTTAATTTAGTTGAGAAAAGAAATTAATTTTGTTTAATTAAATTTTAAATAAGATTGACTTTTATATTTTTTTTGTCTTCCTTAAAAATTTGAATTGAATTAAAATTGTATATATATTGTCTTTCCTAAAAATTTAGTGTAAAACAATAATATTTTCCCTAAAAATTCGAATGTAAATAAGGAAATTTAATTTTATTGAATTAAAATTGAGGAGTTCTAGAAAAAAAAGATAAATATTTTTCAGAGGATTTGAGAGCTCCCAGGAGTTTACTTTATATATATAAAGATATTGATTGAGATTTCAATTTATTTAAAAATATTTATACATAAATAAATTATTATTATAAAGTGAGATTTAATTTCTAGGAAATAATTCATTTATCTCGTTAACTAAATTAACTACAAAACTGTCAGCTTGAGCTGTCATTCTTGTAAGCCGATGACCACCATACTCCACATAAACTTTAAACTCTAAACTTAATCATATATAAAAGATTATAGCAATTTAATACATATTATATCAAATACTGAGAATAGACATTTCAATTTTATAATTTAAAAATTTAAAAATTTTACAATCAGAAAAAATTATATTAGACGATATTGTTATTAGTTTTTTTTTGTAATCCGCCTGAAGTCCTTTTCTATAGGTGCCTATTAATTGTAAAAATTTGTACAAAACACGAAAATACTCAAAAAATTAATGTGCAAATAAAATCCGTCATGAAGTCCTTTTCTATAAGTGCATATCAATCGTAAAAATTTGTTAAAAAAAACAAATTTAATTATTATGAAAGGTACACGAAAATACTCAAAAATTTAATGTGCAAATAAAATACAAATATGATTTAAAAAATAATAGTTGCAATTAATAATGAACATATGAGTTAGAATAAAATCGATACTCTCTTCTCATACCCTCGTAATTAATTAATTTTTTAAAAATTAATATTGTATTTTAGAAATTGGTGGATAACCACGGTTTAACTTCATATATACATTATTTATTCAACTTATTTTAAAGTCTTAATCTTTCTATTGAACTCTATAAAGCATGAACTCTATAAAGCAGCTCTAATGGGATGGTAATGGAACATAATATTTTGTTCAAGAAAGTAAATTTACGTGAATGGGAAGCAAAATATGATAATAGTCAAGGTTGGTTAAAATATTGAACAGTTTTATGCTAAGGCCAGATAAATTGTATTGTAAAAATTATTGGGACAAAAAATATTAATAAAAAAATGAATGACTCAAGAATTTAGTTTTTTTATAACATAATCTTGATCATGAAACAAATATACATCTACAAAATATACCATATATATTAAATTAAAATCAGATCTAACCTTTATTTTGAAATTACATGCACAATAATAGATTTTATAAAAACTGTACTCATGAAAACACTATTCATATAAAAATTCTGCCACAAAAAACATGCAATAATCCGACCAAAACAAACTATGTATAGACATTTGTACACCTACAATAATTGTGGTTTGAAGTGATATAGATTACAAAATTCAAGCATGTATATACCTATTTATGAATCTTGAAGGAACATAGACGTGCAAAACACATGACATAATCAAATTATTAGAGATCTCAGCATGATAAGTTTGTCTTTTTATCTCTCATCAATTGGTCATTGTTGGACTTTTCAATATTTCTGCAAACAAAAAATACCAGATCAGTAATTTAGCAAAGACAAAAGAAGTACGACCAAATTAGTATATTAATAGAATACATGAATAGCAAACACTAGATTAGTATATCAATAGAATACATGAATAGGAATAACAAACAGCCATAGAGAAAGAAATAGTCACGTAAACAAACTGTGAGAAATATTAATACAATTCGACTGAAGAGGCATGATATTAATCTATATATATAGGTGTTTTGGCAGAATCATGAAGGAATTATATGTGATTTTTTAGAATATATCGCATAATTATAAGGTAACATTATTAAGGCTTGACTTTTGCTATTAAAAAGTTTACCTTTGTACAATAGTTTCATTATCTAAAATTTAGGATGTTCAAATAGGAAATTTTAAATTTGAAATCTTTTTTAAGAAGAATATTAAGATTATATTTTCAGTTTCCAACATTAACAAAAATAAAAATAATAAAAGAAAGTTCTATCAAGATTGAAAATAATAAAAAAAAAATTGCAATTAATAGGAGCCTACAAATTCGAAAATAATAAGGAAGTTGTAATTTTCTAAATCAAATAAAGTTCTATCAAGTCCTACAAATTCGAAAATAATAAGGAAGTTGTAATAATTTTCTAAATCAAAGAAAGTTCTATCAAGTCCTACAAATTCGAAATTTTCTAAATCAAAGAAAGTTCTATCAAGTCCTACAAATTCGAAAATAATAAGGAAGTTGTAATTATTAAAATTAAAAAGTGTGAAAAATTGAGAAAATTAGAAAAATAGAACGGAGCGATTCTAGAGCGCCACCTCACCGCCCTCGTCTTCTCCTTTATATAAGTATCTTCTCCTTTATATAAGTATATTGATTTCTGTATTTATGAGCTTTTGATTTACATTTTGTTAACTTTTGATATGCAACACATATGTTGTTTCTTTTTATGAATGCAATATCTAGATATGATATATTAGCTACATAAAGTTTACTCTTTTTTTTAATATTTTCTTTTTCTTTTTTGTCTTTTTTCCGTTGACATATATGTTTACATAAAGTTATTCGAATGTTGAAGTATTGTGAAAGAGACAAAAAATTAAATAAAAATATTTTTTTCCTGCGTCACGTAAATATTAAACTTTACAATTTTTTTTTTAAGATTATAAATTAATTTATCTACTTTTAAAAAATATATATTTTTTATTTTAAAACGGGTGCCAAACAAGGCTTATATAACTAGTTATTATAAAGAATTGAAAAGCTAAATTCTAAAAGTACTAAAATAAAAAAATGAGATTTCATATATACTTTTGTTGTAAGGGAGTTTCTCACATTTTTATTCTGGAGATCTAAAACTACAGTTGAAAAGTTTCTAACATTAATTGAAGAGGATTCAATTCCTACAAACTGACCTGCCGGGCCTGTTTGTATTGAACAAAATTTATGTAGATAATCATTCTATTTAGTGCAGTTAGGTAAATAATAACTCTCTTTGATTAAAGATGACCACAAAATTAATTCCCTTTCTAATTTTATTTAGCAAAAGAAATAAATTTACTTGCTCTATATATAAGTGCTGCCAGTTGCTTAGTTTCTCGAACAGGCTAGATAAACAAAAAACAAATATTCTAAAATGGGCGCCATCAATAATATAGGTATCGAGCTTGTGCTTCTTCCTCTGTCCTTTTTAATCTTTCTCTACATTTTCATGATGTGGAGACGCAAAACCTCTTTGTTAACCAACTGGCCTCTGGTGGGCATGACACCTTCTGTACTTATGAATGCTCATAGAATACACGACTTCGCTACATGCATTCTCAGAAAAAGCAACCTAACTTTCCAATTAATCGGGCCTAGTCTAGCCAACATGAATTCGCTTTTTACTTGTGATCCTGCAAACATCAAACACATCTTCAACAAGAATTTCAAAAATTATCCTAAAGGCCCTGACTTTGTTAAGATATTTGACATACTTGGAGATGGGATGCTAAGTGCAGATGGTCATCTTTGGGAAGTTCAACGCAGAACCACCGTGTCACTCATCAATCATGCACAATTTTATCAGACGTTACAAAATATTGCGAGGGAAAAACTGGAGAAAAGGCTAGTCCCAATGTTTGATCATGTGTCTAAACATGGGATTGAGGTGGATCTGCTTGACATATTTCAGAGACTTAATTTTGATAATATTTGTTCCTTGCTTTTAGACCATGACCCTCAAAGCCTCTCTCTTGATTTACCTTATGATCCTCTCCATCAGGGTCTCGTGGATGTTCAAGAGGCGTTGTTGTATAGACATATATTGCCTGAAAGCATTTGGAAGCTGCAAAGTTGGATTGGCTTTGGCAAAGAAAAGAAGCTAAGAAAAGCCTGGGAGTGTATTGACGAATTCTTATATAGATGTATATCTATGAAGCGCCAACAAGTGGTGTTGAAAAATTCGGAGCACATGTCTGCAGCAGAAGTGGATGATAAACTAGACATTTCAACAGCTTTCATGGAATTTGCAGACAAGGAAAACCCAGGAAATCCTGATAAATTTTTGAGGGACACTTTGTTTAGTATAATAGTTGCTGCAAGAGACACAACAAGTGTTGCTCTTTCTTGGTTTTTCTGGCTTCTTTCGAAAAATCCCTCGGTAGAATCCAAGATCTTAGAAGAGATCAATACAAATTTGCATTCAAAGGAAGTTAAAAGTTGGATGCTTTCTAACAACAGGGAAGAGTTGCAGAAACTGGTTTATCTTCATGGAGCTTTGTGTGAGTCTTTAAGACTCTACCCTCCGGTTCCTTTTGATCACAAGTCTCCAGCAAAACCAGACATTCTTCCAAGTGGCCATAGGGTTGAGAAAGACTCTCAAATTCTGTTCCCTTTTTATGCCATGGGAAGAATGGAGAGTATATGGGGAAAAGATTGCTTGGAGTTCAAGCCCGAGAGGTGGATAACTGAACAAGGAGGTATTAAACACCAACCTTCATGCAAGTTTGTTGCTTTTGGTGCCGGGCCAAGACTTTGTGTAGGCAAGGATATGGCCTTCACTCAGATGAAGATTCTTGCAACAGCCATTATACATGCTTACTGCATTCAGGTGGTCGAAAACCATCCAGTAGTCCCATGTAATTCTGTCGTTCTTGACATGAAATATGGTTTGAAGATCAGGGTATCTAAAAGAAATGCATGCTTGCCTGCTTCTGTAGAATGAACCTTTCGTGTGTTCGAAGTCACGAACAAGCTTGTCAAATCTTTCAATTAAAGCAGTACGTGTAGCTCATGATTGCATTCCAATTCAGTTGCTTTTTATTCCAGTATGTCTCTTGTTTGCAAGGAGGAGAATCAATTAAGGGTGTTGATATATGCACCCTCTAAAGTTGTGGTATTATCCAAGTTCCATGTTTGATTAAAACTAGTTTTATAGTTGTGCAACGCATATATGCCCCCTCTAAAGTTGTGGTATTATCCAAGTTCCATGTTTGATTAAAACTAGTTTTATAGTTGTGCATCGCATGGGCTAAGGTCTAAATAAATTATGAGTTATATGCTAAGAGCTTTTTCTGCTTTCTGCGTGTTCATGGCAGGATAATATAACTCATGACTCATGCTAAGGCTGAACGAGCCGAATCAGGGCCGGGCTCGATCCGAAAAAACTAAACCCAGAACCGGCACGACGAATCGAAACGGGTTGGGTGGATTGAACGGGTTGGACGGGTTGGACGGGCTGTGCGGGCGGGCTGTGTGTGTTAATGAAGAAATGTTGGTGTATAAAGAAGATAGAATAGAAAAATACAAAGCAAAAATATAGATTGCAACCCATTCAATAAAACTCCAGACACCACTTTAATGCACCTACAGGCTACACGCGGCATAATTCACATGCATAATTTTACAAATCATCAATATTTTATTCTTATATTCAATTTTGCGTCAATTTTATTAATAAGGTATATACTTTTAAATATTTTTAGACATCTTTTATTATTATAATTTCACTTTTTTGAAGTTTGACAACTACTAGTTCGATAATCTCATCCTATCTATATTATATTATTAAACATAAAAACATAAAAAAATATTTTATAAAGTTATTTTAATCAAAACATTTATAACAAAATTATATATTTAAAAGAAATAAAATATAAATCAAATAAATATTTGAAATGACTTGCAGGGCTAGTTAGTCATTAATATTTGGATTGGTAGAAATGTTAACGTAAGTGACAAAACAGAAAAATTCATATGATAGAACCTACCAAAAGAAAAAAAGAAAAAAAACCCTATGGTGGAGAATTTGTGAAAAATTCACCTGATAGAAGTGCGGGCTCACGGGCTGTGCAGGCTCACGGGCTCGTGCAGTTCGTGCGGTCCGTGCGGGTTCGTTCGATTCGTTGGCCGGTTCAGAATCGGGTCGGGTCAGGCCGATTCACGGGTTTTAGAAATTGAAACCGTAACCGGCACTAGTTCAGACACGGGTTAGGTCGAATTATTCGCGGTTCAATCGGGCCGAATAATATCTGAATAAAGTATCGTGCCGGGCTGGACGAGCTGAATAAACCCGCCCATTTGGCCACCTCTACTCATGAGTTACAAGAGTTACACACTTACATGATGTAGCTGTTGGCATAGATTTCAAAAATTAAGTAGAAGAAAAACAAACAATGTAATATATTTAGATCATCTTTAGGGGTTGGCTAAATTGATTGGCTAAAATAATATAAAATAATGATTGTCTAAAATTTGCTAATGTTGTGCTACAATAGTGTTAGCCATAATGGTTGCTATATTTTGAAGTTAGTAAATTTTTGTTTTGAGCAATATTTTTTTAATTAAAATTAAATTTTGATAAGTTTATATTAACAAACATGGCAGAAGTTTTTTTAGCAGTATAAATCAGACACTTTTTTCTTTAGTAGGCTATTTGAATTTTAATTATTTTTTTGCTAGGCACATATAATTATTTTGTCCAGCAATAATATTATAATATGCAAGTAAATGAATAATCTGCATCATCATGACATCACTGCATTACAAATTACAAGCAAAAAGAAAAAGAAAAAGAAAGAAAAAGCTTGCCACACCGGCATACATACTGTGGTATCCCTGATTTTATTTTTATTTTTTAATATTTTCTAGTAAATGTTTTATGAATTTGATATAAGTTGTAGTTGTCTTTCGTGAATATGTAAAAAAAAAAAATTATTAGTGATGATTTAAGTATTACATATAAGCATTACGTAATCAATTACTAGTATACTTATTATATGTATTTTTCCTCTAACCTTAGGATTTTATTCTTTTGAAAGCTCTTAATAAATTTATTTGTACAAAAAAAATTATTTTATAGTTTATTAGCACACGGGTTGTGCATAAAAATAGAAAAGGGTAATCATAACCTAGTTTAATCATCCCTCGTTGACGAAACAGAGAATAGCCATTTAATGCATAGATTTGTGTGATAAGTTCTTTAATTGCTTGTGTAATTTAATGCATGTAATAATTGATAGATAATAGTAGTATTTTTATATTAATTTATGTCCAAGTGGGTGGGTGTTTGAATTTAGTCTACATGATATGTAATTTATTAGCCTTTAGTGGAGTAGATGGTTTGTTATTGTGAGATCTAAGTTTTATGGAGTATTATTCATCCATTACTATATAAAATGGGCAAGGTGATGTTATGGGTATAAATTGTGCATTTGATTACATTAGAGCATTCACATTGGAGTTTGTAAACTCAACTCCATCCTTATAATTTAGGGAAAATTCCTAAATTTTGTTAAGATGTCGTCTACATCCGAATCCCTAAAATGGGGTATAATTTTTACGGACTAAAACTAAATCCCCATATTTGAGGTTTCACTATTCATCCCCATTTAATCCCCATCTTATTAAATAATTTTATTTATCTCATAACTTTTTTTTTGTTTTAACTCTTACACACTCATACTAATATTTTAAATATAATATCTTTAAATTTAAATTTTAATCTTAAATTTTATACCAAAAAATAAATTTTCAAAAAAATTAAATATAAACATAGTTTTAAATTACGTGAAAAAATCAGATATGACAAAATAACGCAACATAAGAATATATAATAAGATAAAATTGAAAGTTAAAATTATAAATATAAGGAAAGAAAGATTAATAAACAAAAATAGAGATAGGTATCACTACAAGAAAACAAACAGAGCATAACCGACAGTCAAAAAGGGTCGGTTATATCCGAAATCGGTCGGTTTTACCGTCATCGATGGTTCGTTTTAGACGGGTCGATTTTAAGAGTTGGTTAGTTTTAACACATATAACCGACCACCGGTCGGTTGGTTATGTCTGTTTCCAAATTTGTTAAAGTGGGTCCTAAGAATAACCGGTGGCGGTCGGTTATGTCCGAAAAAAAATTGTTTTGACTGTAACCATAACCGACCGAAGTCAAAGTGTGCATATCGGTCGGTTTTATGGCAGTAGTCGCTCAAAATTGCATAACCGACCGTCGTATAACCGACCACTATTAAGGAAGACGGTCGGTTTATATCGTTTGAATACGGTCGGTTATGGTGTACACCGGTCGGTTTTCTGTGTTTTGGAATGGTAAAAAATGGTCAGTTATGTGTATTGTCGGTCGGTTTTCTGGGTATTTTTTTAAAAAAAATTGCAGGTTCTATAGTTTAATGCCCTGTACCATTCATTTCATATATACCATTCCAATGAGCAATACCAATCAATATCAACAACAATCAATACCAATCCCAATCCAAAAACCAATCAATACCAATCCATTCCTAAACTCATTATCAGAAAATAAATACAAACATAATTCATAAAATACCAACTTAATTAGATCCGATACAAACGGATATTAAAATACCAATGTTAACTCCGACATAATTGGATCAACCATACAAACCAAAATATGGGTCCGATATAAACGGATCAACCACACAATGTTAAGTCCGATATTATCGAACATCCAACAAAACATAGTTCATTACAATTACTAAAGTTCAGATTCAAAGTTTCTAAAGCATATAACCACATAATTATCTACTCCGACAAAGAAACAGGAGAGTCGTCGGAATCACCCCCATCTTGGACATTGCCTTCACCGTCGCCATTCCCGTTGTCACCCTCAATGTCCGAGACCTCATCCACATCGGTATAATCTTTTTCTTCCTGCGCAAGTCGATCCTTTTCCTATGCACACATATAAAACAATTAAAAAGTAAAAAATAAAGTGCAATGTATATATAATTAAAAAACGAGGATTAACTATTACCTCTTGAACTTGTGCTTCGGTTTTTTTGACAAGATCTTCAATTAAGGTTCCGATAATGTGTACAATCTCACCACCAATGAGATTATTCCATTGCAGCCTTCTATTTGGTTCGGTAGATGGATCGGAGGCCTCGAGGGTAGTGCGTGCAAATGTGGATATTTCTTCATCGGATAGTTGACGAGCAAACTGTTGAGGATTGGAACGAATCTCCGTAAGAACATTTCTAACGATCGAGAGAAAGACATTGTCGGGGATGACTTCACGTTGTCTCGGAGCGGACGAGGATGAGCCGGCTTCTCCTCGGGTGGAATCCCTATAGCGTGTAGCTAGGGTGAGAATGAGATCGGTAGCTCGAGCATTGGGGAATCCCACAACATAATTTTTTTTGGGGTTTTCACCTTCGGGCACCCCCGTTGCTTCCATCCACCAATCCCATGGCTCATCTCTCTCACCCGTTTGAGTCACCTCCACCGGCATACGGTCAAGAATAGAGGCATATCGTTCCTACACATTTTTTAAGTTTGATTAAAATAATCAAACCTTTAAATGCTTATAATTGTACACTAAAAAAACAAAAATTTGAGAATGCCGCAATGCGCATGGCTCCCGGAGTAGTATACACGGGATTGTTCGGATCGGAGCCAACTTTCTTATGACATTTATCCCAAACCTCAAGTCTAGTCGGAGGCTTACGACTTTTCTTTGTCATTTCCTTCAAAATGTAAAATAGCTTACATTAGTATATATAAAATGAAATAACGTTGTGTGTGTTTGTATGTGTACATATTTAAATATTATTACCGCTTTCACGGCGTTGAATGACCGAGCACCGGCACTATGCAACCGCTCAACTTGTTGGCGGTTGTTGGCTCCAACCATTGCCCTATGCAAGTGCCCTTCATTTGTCTCCCAATATTTCAAAAGATCTTTCCAAAACAAAAGGGACCAATAAGCGGGCTTTAAGGACTCCTTCGACACCCCGGTTTCCTTTACTTTTGTCGCAACTCTCTTCTTAAGCTCATTCATTGTTCATTTTATTGTTTTCTTAATGTGATCTTCAGCGATCCTTCTTGATTGTGAACGGATTTTCCCCTTTTGATGCCTATAGAATATCTACAAAATATAAAAAAGGGATAGGGTCAAATTCATAATCAAATTAAGTTAACAAACAAATCAAGAAACAAACATTATAAACTAAAGAATCATGGTTTTACTTACAAAAAACTCCTCAACCCTTTGTTCTAACCATTTTGGATAAGCCGCATCGATGTCACTAAACGTATAATAACCCATGGGCCACTTCTCGCCAACCATCCCAAGCAAAGTCTTTTTAGCCGTATCATCTTCAATACTACATTTAATAACATATTAAACTATCAACACAACACAAATGAACACTATCTACAAGACATATATATATATATATATATATATCATCTTTGCACTACTAAAAAAGAGACACGAAGTACACAAAATTAGACTTACTGTCCATCGGAGAGATTGATACGTGTAGGTCTATCGGGTTCCATAGCTCCATAAATTCCACATGAATGTGATCGCGGTCTCCTTCCTCGCCACACTCGTGCCTCTCCCGTTGTCATGTTCCCAAGTGCGGGGTCCGGGTGTTCCTCATCACCATCTGAATCCGTTGGCTCATCACGTAAAGCCAAATAGTTCTTCCTTGTTGGCCTCTTCTCCGTATCCTTGCCCATGCCCTTAACAACCTTGTTTTTTCCCTTATTCGTATTCTTTCCTTTACCCTTATCCTTCTCATTTTCCTTACCCTTTCCTTTGTTATTTATAGCCATCATACACAACACCATGCCAAGCAAAACGATGTTGATTAACCAACCAATGAGCACCTACAATATATATAACAAAACTTTGTTAACTATATAAAATATCACAAGTAATATCACATAACCTATCACATAACCGACCAATACGTGCATGCAAAATAACCAAATCAAATATCACAAGTAATATATCACATAATCTTTGAAAATATATAAATTTTAAGAAAATGATTAAATTACAAAATAAAATTTTGCATCTCTATCTCTATATCTTTTGTTTTTCCCCAATTAAATAAAATTAAAATTTTGCACAAAATTAAAATTAATATCTCAACAAATCATAATTCAATTCAACACCCAAGCACAATACAGTCCAAATATATTAACTAAAAGTAAATCCAATCCAAATCGAGCAAATACAAGCAAAATCTTATGAAGAATCGAGCAACTACAAACAAATATAATAAGCAAAATCTAACAAAACCGACGAACACTTGCATGCAAAAAAAACACAGAACTATGGTTACCAAAAACAAGCACAAAACCATGTATTAAACGGAAAAATCGAGAAAATCAAAGAAGTCGAAGCAAAATTAACCGAGAAAAATCGATTAATCATGTATATATTGACTTAATCATGTATACATCTATGTAACCATGTATATTATATATATACGTACATATAATCATATATATGTATAAAAAAATTAGGGAAACATACATCAAATTGTTGAAACGGAGAAGATGAATCCATTTGCCTTGAGTTTACACGGATTTGAGCCATGGAATTGAGTAGAGAGTAGAGATTTTATATGTAGAGAGATTTTTGTGTTAAGTGATAGAAAGAATAGAATGTGAGCAGTTGCTTTTTTTATACCCAAGATTAAAACCGACCGATGGTGTGGTCGGTTTTATCGTAGTTTTTTGTGCAGTATGCAAAACGACGTCGTTCTGACAAAGGGCAGGTTTTTTAATTTTTCGCGAAAATTTTAATTTTCCGCCAAAAAAAAAAATTAAAAATATTAAAACGGTCGGTTATGTCACTGTCGGTCGGTTATGTCAACCCTAGAAACCCTAATGGTCGGTTATGTTAAACCTAGCGGTCGGTTATAAGTTTTGCTTATTAAAAAAACCTTATGAAAAAACATTATTAATTAATTAAATAGCTTAATTTTTTGTACATATATAATTTTTTATTGGTTTTTACCATCCGTATGGTTGGATCGTGTATATCTTCTAATTTCAAATTTTAATTGTTTTTGTTCTCGATTTTATGTGATATATCCATATTTTTATTAAAAAAACACATTTGTAATCGTCGAAATAGGCTAATTTTTTGTGCATAAATATGTTTTGTCATGATGTTAACATCCGTACGGTTGGATCTTCTAAATAAAAAGTTTACTTTCGATGTTTTGTAAATCGATTGGAACATCCCAGTGAAAGTGCATACCTGTGTAGTGAAATGGTTCTTTCAAAAGAGGTAATGTTAAATAAAATACTATTTTTCTGAAATTTTTATATTTTATTATATAATATAAAATTTTGTCCACAATGTTTGACTATGTTGATATTTTATCATATAATAAATTTTAATTTCAATATAAGACACAATTAAATATATTAATTTTATATATTTAAATATAAAGTTGGATGACAAATCGAAGAATAGAATTACATAAAAATTATTTTGAAATTGCTAATACAATTATAATAATGAAATATGAATGTAATTTGAAAAATATTCTTTTAATAAAAATAAATATTAAATGTATATATTAAATTCGAAAAGGTTGACTGAGATAAGCAAAACCGACGTGGTTAAAGTGCACAATCGGTCGGTTTTAGACCAGTCGACCCTTAAAACTGCATAACCGACCGATTATAACCGACCACCGCTTTAAGGAGACGGTCGGTTTTATATGAAATCGGTCGGTTTTCTGGTATTTAAATGGTAAGGAGACGGTCGGTTATATATGCAATTGGTCGGTTTTCTGGTATTTAAATGGTAAAAATGGTCGCTTATATATTAAATCGGTCGGTTTTCTGGTATTTAAATGGTAAAAAATGGTCGGTTTTGTATTGTATCGGTCAGTTTTCTGGTAATTTCTGTCGTAAAATATCCTATATTTAACCTCCATATTCCAATAACAATTGATCCTATATCAAAATACCAACCTCCATATGGCCAATACCAACAAATATAATATCAAAGTTATATCATCATTATAAATTTTAATTTACATCACTTACAAATACAAAGTCATCATTATCAAAGTGAAATTAAGAACAATATTATTCAATTTCATCAAAACCATCATCGTCTTCATCATCATCATTATCGTCACCTCCTCTTTCTTCTTCCTCCTCTTCATGGTCCTCCTCTTCACTCTCCTCTTTGTCACCTACATCATCATCATCATCATCATCTTCTTCTTCTTCTTCTTCTTCTTCTTCTTCTTCTTCTTGACTTTCATGTCGAATGAATGGGATTTGTCCATATTGTGCGAAATCAACAAAGAGTGAAAAACTTCCGGCATTAGATCTATCTTCTTGAAAAGCGTCCTCAATATCGTTTTGCACAATGATAGTTTCATCTATTGGACGACTTTTAGATTTGACCACCGTATATATTTTGGTTCGTGGATCCAATACACTAGGAGCGTAATATATTTTAGAGGCTTGACTAGCTAAAATAAAAATCTCATTAGACCTCAATCTTGAAGTTATATCAATCGTGACCACTCGATTCTTATCTCTCCTCACCCTCACCGATACTATCAAACCATATACACTTGAACAAATTTACATGATTGCATCCATCATAAATAAGTCTCATGATTTCTTGTAGTTGACCATAATAATCAAGATTATTTTCGTGTGAAGTGCCTTTAACAACAACACCGGAACCGGATGTGGATGTCATTGAAAATTTATATCCATTAACTTGACAAGTCTCAAAAGTCATGACTCTTAGTGACGGTCCTTGAAACAAGTCTTTGAAACGAGGTCCCTCTACCTCATCATTCTCAACCTAGTTATAAAAAAAATAAAAATAAAACATGTAATGATAAAGTCAAAATTGAGATTCAAAGTTTGCTAAATTTAACAAATACCTTTTTTTAACCAAGTTTTAAATTGAGTCTTGATAATACGATCTAAATCTTGAGGAGTTGTCCCCGGACGTTGCCTCATAACACGATTTTGGTACCTTCTAAATAATAGAAATGGAGAAATATTGGAAATAACATAAAATAATTCAAATATGACAATAACACTAAATTAGGATAAGATATAGGTACCTTAGGTAAGGCTGAACTTCAGGTGAGTTTAAAAGAACATATTCTTCTGCTAATAGTCGTTCATCATCATCCATATAGCGCACTCTTT
The DNA here is from genome assembly GCA_030848705.1 of Heracleum sosnowskyi. Classification (NCBI taxonomy): domain Eukaryota; kingdom Viridiplantae; phylum Streptophyta; class Magnoliopsida; order Apiales; family Apiaceae; genus Heracleum; species Heracleum sosnowskyi. Next base: position 22,953,598 of record CM061237.1, read on the forward strand.
TTTTTCCAGGACATTGAATTGGATATCTAAAAACTTCTAATTTATTGGAATTTTTTACATCAAACAAAACTTCATTACGACGTACTTTATTATGAACCGAGTCGGAGGCAAAATAAAAAGAACAAAAATTGAGAGCCTCCTTTTCCATATATCGTTCGGCAATTGAACCCTCAACTCTTGCTTTATTAACAACTTTTTGTTTTAATTTTCCCAACAAACGCTCAATTGGATACATCCAATGCCAATAAGCGGGTCCGGCTAGTCTAATTTCTTCCGCTAAATGTACAACCAAATGTTCCATCGAATCAAACCAAGTTTGAGGAAAAATTGTTTCCAACAAGCACAAAGCTCTAATAATCGATTTCTCCATTATGTCCAAATCGGTTCTTGTAACAACGGATGAGCACAAATCTTGAAAAAAAATTGAAATTATCGTCAAGGCATCCACAATAGGCGTTGGTAGAAGTTCACGAATTGCAAGAGGCAACAAGTTTTGAAGAAAGATATGACAATCATTCGATTTGAATCCAAAAAATTTACACTCATCAACATTGCAACAACGAGATATATTGGAAGAATAATCGTCCGGAAGTTTCAATGAGCAAATCCAATTGCACAAAAGTTTAAGTTGTTTTTTATTTAGGGAATACGGTGCTTTTGGCATTTTTCCATTTTCATTGATCCACAAATGATGCAATACATCAAAGTGTTTGCAATCCGACCTCGCTTTCTTGTGATCCTTTGACTTTGCCGCATTTACAATAGTGAAAAATATGTTTTCAAACACATTTTTTTCGGTATGCATGATATCAATTGAATGTCGTAAAGTATGTGATGCCCAATAAGGAAGTTCATAAAAAATTGGGACATGAGTCCAATGATTCTCTTCCCCATAACCGGCACTCCTTAACTTGGCATTAGTCTTTCCAGGTGGTGGAAAAATTAAACCGTCAAGCGACTCTTTTACATCATCCCCGGATAAATGACCACGAACCAATCTTCTTTTCTCATTTGCAAACAAATTACTTTTTCCGCGCAATGGATCATTTGGTTCAAGAAATATTCGGTTTGTGCCATAAAAACTACATTTTTCGGAATGTTTTAATTGGAACCCTTGCACACTTCCACCACACACTTGACATCCCATTTTTCCTTTACCCGACCACCCACTTATCATACTCATTGCGGGAAAGTCACTAATAGTCCACATAAGTGCCGCTCGCATTGTAAAATTTTGCTTTAAAGATTGGTCATATGTTTCCACTCCGGTATTCCACAATATCTTCAATTCATCAATGAGAGGCCTTAGACAAACGTTAATATATTTGCCAATGCTATTCGGACCCGGAACTATATCGGTTATAAACATATATGGCTTTTTCATACACATTGATGGCGGAAGATTATAGACAACAACCACCATGGGCCATACACTATATGTTTTCTTTCTGGTAGGGCCAAATGGGTTGAAACCATCGGTATCGACCAAGCCTTATATTACGAATCTCATTACCAAATGATGGAAAACGACGGTCCAAATTTTTCCATTCATCTCCGTCCGCGGGATGACTAATCTCTCCCTCGTTCACATCTCGATTCTTGTAAAATCTCATATGATCGGATGTATGTGCCGACATGTACAAGCGTTGTAGTCGAGGAATCAAAGGAAACTGTCTTAATATTTTTTTTGGTATTTTTTTTACCATTTTTCTTCGAAACATCCCGATAACGATCTTTACCACATATATCACATACAATTTTATCTTTGTCATCTCCATAAAATAACATGCAATCATTCTCGCACATATCAATTTTTTCATATTCAACCCTCAAACCCATCATAATCTTTTTCATTTCATAATTATTTTCGGGCAATGTGTGTTTCTTTGGTAACACGTCCGCAAGAAGTTCAAGCAAACTATCAAAAGATTTATTACTACAATTAGAATAGTTTTTGAATTCTAATAATTTTGCGGTCAAGCTTAATCTTGTATACTTTGTATTGCCCGGATAAATAGGGACTCCATTTTCAACAATCAACTCATAGAATTTTTTAGCACTATCATTTGGAGCTTGTTCTATATTACTAGCTCCCGTATCCGTGGTGTCATAATATTCATAATTTGCACCGGCCAAATCATGTAACATAGCATTCAAATCTACCGGTTCTTCTACCCTCGGAGGTTCTCGATGACTACGACAACGTCGACTCTCATTTCTTTGCACAACTTCTTCACCGTGCGATGTCCACACGATATAACCCTCAAGCATCCCTTTAGAAAGCAAATGAAATCTAATTTCATCAATATCTAACCAATTCAAATTCTTACAACGCTTACAAGGACACTTCATCTTACCATCCTCCTCTACTACTCCCTCTTTATTACTTGCAAAATTTATGAAAAATTCTACACCATCTCTATATTAGGGAGTTAAAGAAATTTTATCACTTTGTATTTGATTACTTATCCAACTTCGATTATTGTTTTCCATCTACACAAATATATAAATATATATATATGTAAACAAACAATTTAACATGCACTTTCAAATTATAAATGTGATACACATACATAAAAGAAAACTATTTTACAAAATAGATAAAAGAAAACAGACATTATATGTTTTGTATCACTTATCCTCTTTGCTTTCTTGAGTTTGCTTTCTCTTTATCTCCAAACTTTCTTTTCTATGTTTACATGCTCCATTTGAAGAAATAAGAACTATAAACCAAAAACAATAAAGTAGCAGGTTATAACCGACCTCTTATCGGTCGGTTATGGCTTTCATCCCAAAACGGCGTCGTTTCAGCCTCAGCAGGTACAAACAATTTAATTTAAATGATTTTTTATTCAGTTTCGGCCTCCACTTAAAACTGACCGAATGAATCGGTCGGTTTTGTGCCTTCCATGTCAACAATATAACCAACCAATCCCGTTTTGTCGGTTTTATCTCTGCCACGTCACTAAAAACGGTGTCGTTTTTGTGTGTGCTACAGGCGAAACCGACCGCTAGATGTATGGTCGGTTTTACCTTTCCCCATCGTGTGCCACGTTAGCCGAAACAATGTTTTTTTTGGTTTATCCACAGTTAAAACCGACCAACTCGACCTACGGTCGGTTTTAATCACCCCGTTTTTATTCGGTCGGTTTTAAGTAGTCGGTTTTAAACTATTTTCTTGTAGTGTATGGGGAATGGGATTTAGGAAATTTTTAGAGGAGAAAAAGAATGTGAGAAATTTTTTGGGGAATTACTATTTTTAGTAAGTTTTTAGGGATCGGGATGGGGAAGCCAATGTGAATGCTCTTAGTGAGTAGATTAGTATATTAAATACTAGATTATTTAATAGCTATAAAGTCATTGACATGCTACAAATTAAGATGTGCATTTTAATTTATTGTATTTGTTTTCATGTTCAAGTCTATCTTAATTATATTATATTTTAACTATGAATCATGAATTGTATTTAAATGCATATTCGTTTATAAAGTTAATTATTGATGTGCCTGATCATTACTAATACGTGTTAGAACCGGTAAATGTCTTGCTCAATTTAAATATTTAATCTTTGTTTGATGTGCCTCATTAATTTTGGTGCATACTAGCTCATAATTAAATAAGTATCTAAAAATGTATTTCTGTGATAATGAATTGTAGTCAAGTATGAGATCTATCTTCTTCTGAAATTTGCGATATATGATTTCTATATAGATTTGGGTAAAGACATATTAGTTGCATCCTGTTAGCAAGATTATGAGATTTTTTTTTTTTTGGGGTTAATTTTATAGCAATTATTCAGGTACGAAATCCTTATTCTTTTCTTTCTACATTTAAATTCTAAATATTCATTTTATATTCAAACTTATAAATTGTCATTCATTTGTATCCTTTGTGTACTTTTGGGTACGAGTTCTTTACTCTCTTTCTCATTATAAAATATTATTCTTTACTCGTTATATTTGTTGTCGAGTTAATTTTATAAGATTGTGACCCTTGTATTCTATGTGTACTTTTTAGTGCACATTCACATTCACATATTCGTTTCGTATTCTTTATTTTTGGAATTTGTATTGATAGCTCATACATTTTATTTGTTTCATTTCGTAACTTTATTGCGATATTGTCATTTTATTCTGTTCTGTGCTATGAGCTTGGAAATATTTTTGTAACCTATTTGTTGGGCTCTTAGACTGATCTGTGTGAGTTAATCACAGACAATGTTCACATGGAGTTTGGAGTAAAGGTGAACTAGGCACTTACTCGTATCAGTGATGTGAGCATACGAGCACGTCTCTGGGGTATGAGATTGTGTATAGATCATGATCGCTATTGTGTGTTTTCTTCTTTGGGGTTACCGAAAAAGGATTCTCTGTATTGTAGAAATGCTTTGTGCATTTCATGTGTTTTCTTCTCATGGATTACCAGGGAAGAATTCTCTGTTTTGTACTTCGCTTTGTGCGAGTACATATTTGCATAAGAGACCCATTATGGATAAATACCTTACTTGATTCGGCCTTATATTTGTTCTGTTTCGGTTCAGTGCACTTATTATGGTGCTTTTATCCTTGTTGACGTTCTTGCTTCATTTTATATTTGGATTTGTTTTGGAAACTCTGTGTTGGTGAGACACAATTCACTCAGTTATTTAAAACTTGATTTTTATTTAAAATTATATTCATACTGGGCATTTGGCTCACTCGTATTGTTTAACTTTTCGCAGGTAATTAGGGGTAAACGGGATTGTGATGAGAGCCACCCACTTTAGCTGCAGTTTACATAGATGTTTAATAAATTAGAGAACTTGTTCAGTTTGAGATTTTAAGACTTTTCAATATTTTTATTTCAGAGTTTCAGAGATTGATATTTATCAAGGTTATCAGTTGTTTTCTGCTTCGATTTAATATAATTTATATATTTGTTTTGATATTTGTCTAATAGTTAACAGTTCGAAAAGTCGGGCTGTTACACATACCCACATGAACATCAGTTCTTTGAGACATTAAACCAAACAATTTAGTTGCCTCCTTCAGTCAATTTGTTCCAAATAAAAACACTTTTCTAACTATGCTAACTGGATTTCCAAAGGTTCAAACATACCACAAATCCCATTTTGTACAATAATCACAAACAAAAGGCTAAAATTAAAACAACAACTAATAATAAAAGAGAATGAAGATACTTAAATCCACACCCACGAGACAAAACAAATTAAATGACCGGAGAAGAATGTGTAATGAAATGATTGGAGAAAAATCAGTGAAGCAGCGGGAGAAGGGAATGAATAGTGGCGGGATAGCTGATGTGGAAGTCTTACAGATCTGTAGCCCATCAACAAATATGGCCAAGCAAAAGCCATTGGCTATAATTATAGCTAAAGGGAACATACGGTTGGAGCTGCATATTTTTCAGAGATTGGCTATTATTGTTCCTATTCACATGCTAGCTGTCATTTTTAACTAACAATTAAGCAGGATTGGAGATGCTCTTACCCTAAGAAGTCATATGTTGCCATAATATAGACCCAAGTTGTATTTTATAAGTTTCAAGAACAAGTTGTAAAGACCTTGTAATGACCAGACAAATCTTGAAGGAGAATGGGTGTTTACTCGTATCCATCAGCAGGACTCTTTATAAGTTGCAGTTGCCAACTGCCATCAATTGGTGTTTTCCAGAATCATGTGGCACATTCCCTTAGAATTCTCTTTGCTATAAAGTTCTTTCAAATCCCAGAATGGTACCCTCCCATTTAGTGGCACTGCTTCTCCCTAATTTCTTCATGCCATTTAAAGTGATCACGCATAGCACCAAGTGCAGTTATTGCAGAATATTTGTGTCAGCTCTTATCACAAAACCGATAAAGTCAAAAGATCGGACTGATATTGCACCTGACCAAGTTTGTATACACTTGCCTGTTTTAAAAAATTCTAAATGAGCTTTATTTTGAGATCAATCACTAACTAATAAACAATTTCGCCATGAAAAAAATTGTAGGACCTTTATAAGGTGATGACAATGTGTTTATACAACAGATTAAGAGGAGGCTTTTAAAAGATTGGCCAAGAAATTGAACTGGTTCTAAAAAAATAACATATATGTCCACAAGCAAAAAATATATACCACTCAAAATTTTATGTACATGTTTCAGGTGTTCCAGAAGCAAAATAAGAAAGTCTGTCCCTCGAAGGTTTTTTTCTACGATGTGCCTCCTTCACCTTGGTTAGTTGTAGATTCGGGTATTTTGTCAATGAAATACACACTGGCAAAGTGAAAAATTTCTCCCCACTCCCCACGCATTTTAAAACAAGGATTTAGCGTAAATTTTTCACATTAGTATCATTCAGAAACGTGTCCAACGTATTTGAAAAAAATGAAATAAGAAATAAGTATGTGGGCGTTTAGGGTATCAAGCAAAATTTGACTTATAGCTTAAAATGAGTAAGTGCTTTATAAGTGATAAGTAGAGCTGAGCTTATAAGTCCTAGAGTGTTTGGTAAATCAGAACTTATAAGCAGTAGAGCGTTTGGGTAAATCAGAACTTATAAGTTAACTTTTTTTTTATTATTTTTAAAATATTTAGTTTTTAATATATATAAATGGATATCAATGGATAGATCTCGATGAGTAGAGAAATTTGATATATACATATCAATTTTTTAATGAACGGATAAAAAGATATATGGTTTTGAAGATTTGAAGGATATTATATATTGCGTGTATCGAGAATAAGTTATAAGTTATAAGTTGAATGTTAAGGATTCTTAACATTCAACTTATCCATTTGAAGTAGCCATAAGTTGGTTTCACTTATTTTGGCAAACACCCCCAATAAGCATTTTTGGGCATGATTGCTAAATGTCATAATATTTTTCAATTTTAATTTTCACTTCATTTAAAATTTGAGAAAATGCTTACAAATTAATAATATGAATATTATGAGAACTGGACTTGTAATTTGCAGCTATATAGTTTTAATCCATACTCCCGTCATTAACTTCAAATACATGTGGAAAGACGTGCAAGAGAAATGAATAACAACAATGTCGTACACACTAATCCATATAATAAACTAACGGCTTTCAATAACATTTAATACATATAAAGACCTAATGGTAATTTCTGATTACTACATTAAGCAAAATATTATGACATTTAGCAACACCCGGCCATAATTTATCTTCATTTTTTTAAAAATGACTGAATTTTTTTTTTTTTAAAATGACTGAATTTCAAGTTTTGCAAATTAGTGGCTGGATTTCAATTTAATATTGCAAAATAGTGGCTACCGTTAAGTACTACACGAACAGAATTAACGGGTTTCAACTTTTATTTTTGTTAAACCCCAGGTTATTTTATAGTTATAAACTAGTTGAAAAAGCCGCGCTTCGCGGTGGCGTAATAATTTTTTTAAAAAATTCTATCAAATAAATTATGAAAATTACTGGGTCCTCGCTATTAAGCCGTCCTCCCGTGAAACACGCTTTCCTTTTTAATATCAAAATCTCAAATTTAATATATTGAATATATACTTGTCTTATATATATTAATTTTTATGTTATCATACTCCTTTCTATGAGACATTCTTTCGTTGAAAAAACACCTATATAACTTTACATATTATACTTCAAATAGAACTTTTAGTTATGTATTACAAACGATTATTCTACTTCTGGTAGAACTTTTAATTGCAAGTACTTCTTTTATATCCAAACTCTTCTCCTCTATAAATCGAAACACCTATTCTACTTCAAATATAAATCGAAACACCTATTCTACTTCAAATAGAACTTTGCAAGTACTTCTTTTATATTTGAACTCTTCCCCTCTACAAATTCAAACACCTATTCTACTTCAAATAGAACTTTTAATTATATGTCTTCGCTATAAATTCGAACTCTTCTCCTCAATAAATTCGAACATCTATTCTACTTCTAATATGTTAAAGGATATTTTTTTATTTATCAATATTTAAAATTCTAAAATTCTAGAAAATTAGAAAAATAGATTGAGACGATTTTAGGGACGCCACCTAATCTCCCACGTATCCTCCTTTATATATATATATTGATTTAATATAATAATATTTATTTATGTAAGATGAAAATCTCTCTCTGGTTTTAATAATTATAAACCTAATGAATACCAATTCTAACCTATATTATGACTGTATTAAAAGTAAATTAAATTATATATATAGCTAATACGGAGCACCTATAGTTATATATATATATATATATATATACTATATATATAAAGGCCTCCTCATCTGTTTACGAAAGAGAGAGATGAAATTATGTTTAGCGAAGAGGATGTCAAATGGGTACACCACCCTCATGCCGATGCTCTTGTCGTAAGGATGAAAATTGGGTCTACAAATGTATATCGGGTGCTGGTGGACAATGGGAGCGCTGTAAATATCTTGACCTACGACACTTACAAAAGGCTGGGATTCTTAGACAGAGAGTTGGCCTCAAGTGGAAATCAGCTTTACGGGTTTACAGGGGCTTCAGTAGGAATCCGAGGAACCGTCCAACTCCCGATCAGTTTAGGAGACAACCCCCACGTGGCTGCTCAAATTGTCACTTTTACCGTCGTGGATCAGCCGTGCGCCTATAATGCCATCATTGGGAGACCTATCCTCAAGGAGATGAAGTTAGTCACCTCAATTTATCACTTAACCATGAAATTTCCAACTCCCACGGGCGTCGGACAAGTGAAGGGATGCCAATATGACTCTAGAGTATGCTACAACCAAGCAATGAAAGGGGCAGAGAAGTTAGATGTTCCAAGAGAGGTGGCAGACCTTAAAGAACAAGAGTTCGTGGCAGATGGTGAAGAGAAGAAAAGGAAGTGTATGGATACTCTCATGCCGGATGTCTGTAACATGATATCTATAGAGGAACTCCCGGAAGATTACTTTGAGAGTCTAAGAATTGAGGTGGAACCGCGGTCCGGGGCCCTAATGATGGAACCCTCTCAACCCATAATGACACTGCATGAGGGCATAGTAGAAAAGGCTAGTGATGATGAGGAGAGCCCAGAACAGATGACGGCCAGGTTGAATATAAAGGCAAGTGGGTGAGGAAAGAGACTTCAACTCTGATAAACTTGCCAACCGGAATCTCCCGAGAAATCACTATAACAACATAAGGGAACCTCCCGCAAGAAGCACCATAGAAATCCATCAACAATGGGGATCATTTTATTGTCACGGAGATAGGGGAGCTTAGCAAGGATAGAAGTTTTGATGTTGATTTGGACCCAAGAATGCCTCCCCTGCCGGATGGAGCGGGAACATTCGAATACATTGTTTCTATCTTGGTGGATTCGAACGACCCGGATAAGGTCTTGAAGATTGGTTCAAATCTCATCCCCGATATAAGAAATAATCTCGTCTCATTCCTTAAGGAGAACCTGGATGTGTTTACATGGTCTCATGTCGACATGATAGGGATTGATCCAGAGGTGATGTGTCATAGGTTGAACTTAGATCCCAGCAAGAAGGGAATAAGGCGGAATAGGAGACCTGTTAGTGGAGAGAGGGCGGAGGCCCTTGGAGAAGAGGTGGATAGGTTGATGGAAGTCGGGCTCATCAAGGAATCATTCTACCCGATTTGGTTGGCTAATCCTGTGCTGGTAAAGAAGCCAAATGGAAAGTGGAGAACATGCGTCGACTTCACCGACTTAAAAAAGGCATGTCCAAAGGATAGCTTCCCTCTTCCTCGTATCGATCAGCTCGTGGATGCCACTTCAGGACACGCATTGTTAAGCTTCATGGATGCTTACTCAGGCTATAATCAAATTCCTATGTATGGGCCAGATCAAGAACACACTTCGTTCATCACTGATCGAGGCCTATACTGCTATATTGGGATACCTTTCGGGTTAGTTAATGCGGGAGCAACTTATCAGAGATCGGTGAATAAGATGTTTAAAGATCACATCGGAAGGACAATGGAGGTATATGTTGATGACATGCTTGTTAAATCAAAAGAGGCCAATAACCACATCCGGCATTTGGCAGAAATGTTCACTATCTTGCGTATCAACATAGATGTATAGAAGTGTTCGTTCTTTTGTATCAGAAAAGCTTATATGATTTCAAATCCAAATAAATTTTGTTAAGACAGTGAGTTAAGCCAAAGTCTAAGACACATTCTATCCGTAAGGGACACTGTGTCATTCTGAAGTTCAGGAGCCCAAGTGGCTAGAACTCATGGTTTCCTTAACTATTGTTTTGATCTTCACCACAATCATACATTAATGCATTCAGATGCGATATCTGGAAACTTGTGATCTTAAAGAGAAGGAACATTCCACTTACCTATCTTAAGTTATCGACTCTCTACAGGCCAGAAGTATCCACCAATTTCCCTCGCTGGCACAAGGGTATGTATCAAGCAAATGTTTAGGTGATTAGCATTCGTCAACTCCCATAAGGAGGTTGATAAATATGTGTCTTCCCTCCCCTACCAGCAAATATTTACAATTTGGAGCAGTTGATGTAATGCTTGCCATCTTTAATCTGGCAATTTACTTGCACAAAGGTTACTTTTATACTCTCTGAAAATTATTTTTTATAGTTCTTGAAAACGTTCTTCTGCTGAAGTCTCTTGCTTGGCTATATTTAATTTTGGACTGATTATTTGTATAAGAAGAGGATTAAATTTTTCAATTTATATAACTTTTTCGTCGCATAGTGTGCAATTAATCAATAAATTTTTTTAATATGAAGTTATGCAGGGTTTGAGGTTCGGTAAGGTCTTGAAGTAATAGCACTGGAATCTTTGGTTTGGGTGCAGGGTTTGAGTTGCAAACTTGCAGCAATTCCTAAACTTTACCTGCACAAAATAAGAGAATGTGAGCACCATATCAGTCAGTTGTGTAATAAATAGTGAAATTTATGCAGCAGTGGAAGAGTTTCAGCAACATAAAACTTGAAATAGTTGTGGCATTTTGAATGGCTCTGTTCTTCTCTGACTATGATCCACTGACCTTTTTAAAGTCAATTACCTGGCTATCAGTTCAAAATTAATATCAGCTTTTTTATTTTGCGACTAAAATTATTTAGCAGTCATAAAACTGATTGTGGAACCTGGTATCTTGTAAAATGGCTATTATCTGTAAGTAGTTTAATAGATAGCATCTCTATTTTGGTTGATGTTTACATTAGCAATGTAACATTGAGATTGTTATCTATGAATATGACAAGATTCTATAAAGATCGATGTTGATCCGAATATCTCTCAATAGTATGTATCGTCAAGTTTCTAGTATGAGTTTTAGAGTGCAACGCAGAGATGTCTCACTAGTAGAGTGTTGTTTGTGTGCAGGTCTTGATCTGGTTCTGTTTCCCCTCTATTTTTAAAGGTTGATTACATGGTAGCTTCACTTTGTTCTTAATTCCAATCCTTACATGTAGAGTAGGGATGAGTATGGTGCGATGATATTCTTTTAGATCGGATATATTCTCAAACTTCTTTGTATTTTTGATAAAAATTCTTGCTCCTGAGTTTTCTTCTAGCAGTTACAAATTAAGCCTGAACATAACATTGCTTCCATTTTTTTTATTCCTTTCAGCTACTACGGCCCAAAGGTACTGGAGAGCGATCGAATTGGAGCCCGTTTAAATAATCCAGATTGCTGCAAAATCATGGATGGTTTAAAACAAAGTACCAGAAAATAAAGCTGGCTCAAACACCCTCCTACTCGATTTATTCTACATACTTCATTATTCTAAACAACTCGAGGAAATCTAAAGCCTTAAGGCTTCTACTTAACTAATCTTTGTGTGTCTTTTAAAGTTGAAAATGTCCTTATGCTTAAGTACATTGCATACTGGACTGATTACTTGTATAAGCGTTAAATTGTTATTTGTCAGTCTTGCAGGACTAGCTTCCTTAATTAAATATCTTTTGCATAGTAAGACATGAAGTTATGTAGGGTTCGAGAATCTGGTGTTGGTAGTTTCTTCAAGTAATAGAGCTGGAATTTTTGGTTTGGCAGTAAAAATACAACATATAAAAATTATTACACCTACAACAGAGGTTTATCAAATGCATCATGGTGAACTTGCAGACTGCAGCAACCTAAAACTACATAACCTGCGCGGATTAGAGAATACGAGTACCATATCAGTTGTGTAATCTCAAAGCCCACTTGGAGATAGGACTTAAAAGATAGTTTGTATTTAGGCCCAAGATGTAATAAGCCCAGTTGTACATTTACTTATAAATACCCCCAAACCCCCATTTGTAAAGGGGTTGGAAAATGAGACGGAAAATGAGACTAAGGAGAGAGCCTCCTAAGAATGTAATATTGTATTAACTTCACTTCATAATAATAAGAGAAAGACTTGCTTATTGAATCATATACGTTTTACATTCATCATTTGGCGCTAGAAGGAGCTCTTTTGTCTAGAATTCTAAACCAGATGGAAAAAGACGACCCAAACGGTACCAAAATCGGCGAAACAGCTGAGATAGCGACTGTACCTCATCACGACGAGGTACATTTTCATCATACACTCCAGCCTAAAGAGCTGTTTCCCCCTGTTACTGATCAAATCGAAGGATCCCCCAGACCCTCCGTTGATAAACGACTACGAGTAATGACTCCTACAGGCAAAGCAGTCCTAAGAAGCGACGCACGCCTCCACCTGCTTAAACTTCGGGAACAAAAAAAGAAGCCAGTTCAAGGCCACCATTTTGAGAACTATGCTGGGTCAGACGACGAGCTAGCCTATTTGGAAGAGCAGAAGCGTCTACTCGAAGCTCGCTTAGAGAAACATCGTGAGATTCAATGACTACAACGAGAGTTACAACATACGTCGTTATCTCGCCACCCAAAAAATCACCAGGGTTACACTGAAAAGGAGCTTGAGGAAAATCAGGACTTCGACGATGATGTATCTGAGGAGTCTCAATGTTCTCGTCCACCGTTAAAGAGACGCTTTACACCGTCCGCAAGTGACACCTCGTGGAGAAGTGATTCATGTGAGTCCGTTCGCCCAGAAGACTTTGCCAAGATGCAAAATGATCTCGCCATTTGTCAGGATTACATCAAGACTCACTCAGGACAGCTCACATCCACCGAAAGTCCTTTGTCCCGCTCAATTGAAATCGCCAAAATAGACAGGACCTTGAAAACCCCGGCCCTAGATCATTTTGATGGGTCGTGCGACCCCATTGACTTCTTGAATACCTTCGACGGACGAATGGCATTTTTTGGTCACTCCGAAATTGCTAGATGCCAGTTTTTCTCCACATGTTTAAAGGGTACAGCCCTACGCTGGTACAGCAATCTCCCACCACGCTCCATTGATTCCTGGCACACATTAAAAAGTAAATTTCAGAATCGTTTTTCCAGCAACTATAATGGAGGGAAGATAACAGCGTCGTTGATGACAATCCGCCAACGCCATTCTGAATCCTTACGAGCCTTCTTAGCTCGCTTTCGAGCCGAGGTTGCCGACATTCCAAATTTAATTGAGGAACTGGCCATTAATTACCTCGCGGCTGGAATTGATAAACATCGTCACGCACTTCTGCTAGAAGAGTTCTTTGAGAAAAATCCACGTACTCTCCAATCGGCGTTCCAAATAGTGAAACATAGAATGACACTGTAAGAGGCGGTGGGGAGTATTCAATCTCCACGGTGCTTCCCACGGAAAAGGGATAGAAGTCGCAGTCCACGTCGACGATCTCCACTTAGTGATGCAAAGCGCGGTTCTGAGTCTCATTCCCGTTCATATGAGAGACGTACTCCTTTACCTGACAGATCGGAACGAAATGATAAAACAGAAAGGGCGTGGAAAACCAGGGAACGCAATGAAAAGGAGTTTACTAAACTCAACACCGACAAAGCTACTATACTAGCTGTCCTTAAAACTGAACCTGATTATCGACCTCCCAGGCCAATGAAGCCAGGTCGACCCCCTGGCTCCCGATACTGCGAGTATCATGAGGACACAGGTCACACGACGGAGACTTGTTTCCAACTAAGCTCATTCATCGAGAGCAAGATTCGTCGAGGACAGCTAGTCCATTTCGTTGAGGACACACATCACCAATCTTTGCGGAATCATGACCACGACAGGGTTATTGATGTCATCGCCGGAGGTCATTCTGCAGGAGGTACTTCCAATAATTCCAAAAAGTCATATGCTCGTGAAGTATTCTCCGTTAACCCAACGACTCCAAAGAGACCAAGACACAACCCATCCCCGGTCATATCTTTCTCCGACGAAGATTATCCGTTGGGCATAATTGAGGCCCATCAAGATGCCCTCGTCATCTCCACCAAAGTAGGCACAAACACAGTAAAGAAAATTTTGATTGATAACGGCAGTTCTGTCGACATCCTATATCACCATGCTTTCTCACGAATGAACCTAGGGGATCGCAAACTGGAAAATGTCAACATCCCCCTATATGGATTTACAGGAAACGAGGTGAAGGTCGTTGGCACCATTGATTTGCTTGTCCTATTCGGCACATCTCCATGTCAAACTTGGCAGTTGGTTAAGTTTCATGTCATCAATGCGGCGTCAAGCTATAACGCCATCCTTGGTCGAACTACGTTGACAGCCCTTAAGGCCATCACGTCAATTCCTCATCTAAAAATGAAATTTCCAACTGAGTTCGGCATAGGCGAAGTTGTTGGCGACCAAGTGGCCGCACGACAATGTTATTTATCAGCAGTCATCCCGCGGCAAAAACACCCGGACGACTCCTCCATCAATCAAGTTGTGGAAATTGACCCAAACGATATTATCGAAACCCCACTGGTCCCAACATGTGTCCCTATGGAAGACACAGAAGAGGTCGAGATTGAACAAGGAAACCCAAACAAAAAATTCAAAATCGGAAAAGGACTCCAGAATCCATTGCGCCATGACATCATTCACCTCGTCCGCGAGTTCGCCGATATTTTTGCCTGGAACCCTTCTGACATGCCAGGAATTCCGGAAGTCATAGCTCGCCATTCGCTACATATTGACCCAAGTGCCCGACCAGTGAAGCAAAAGCGACGAACTTTTTCAGAAGAAAAGAAACAGGCCATAGACGCCGAATTGGATCGCTTACTCGCGGCAGGCTTGGTGGAGCCGGTTCAATTTCCCACTTGGATCGCCAATGTGGTTTTAGTAAATAAAAGTAATGGCAAATGGCGCATGTGCGTCGATTACTCAGACCTCAATAGAGCGTGTCCTAAGGATTTCTACCCCTTGCCAAACCTTGACCAACTGATTGATGCAACAGCTGGCCACGAGCTCATGTCATTTATGGATGCGTTCTCAGGGTATAACCAAATCAAAATGGACAGTCAGGACTGGGAGAAAACCGCATTCATCACGCATAGGGGTGTGTTTGGTTATAAGAATATGCCTTTTGGACTCATCAATGCAGGAGCGACATTTCAACAGATGATGGATACCATTTTTTCCTCGCAAATTGGGCGAAATATGCAAGTCTACGTGGATGACATGATTACCAAGTCCCAAAGAGCCTCACACCACGTTGATGACTTGAGAGAAACATTTCAGGCAATTCGTCTCCACGACATGCGACTTAATCCAGCGAAATGCTCATTCGGCCTCACAACAGGTAAATTCCTGGGCTTTTTGGTCACACAACGCGGCATTGAGGCTGATCCTTCCCAAATCAAAGCAATAATGGATATCAAAAGTCCATCCACTCTGAAGGAAGTCCAGGTGCTGACAGGTTGCATCGCCGCCTTGAGAAGGTTTATCCCCCAATCCTCCAAACGATGTGCCCCCTTTTTTCAGGTGATAAAAGAGTCAGCTAAGACATCCAAAATTGACTGGAGTGATAAATGCCAAGAAGCTTTGAACGAGCTCAAGAAATTTCTAACTACTCCGCCAGTGTTGATCAAAGCGATTCCCTGTGAACCATTGCGAATTTATCTCACCGCCTCTGACACTAACGTCGGCGCCGTCTTGGTTAAGTCCAGTGAAGGAAAAGAGTCGCCAATTTACTATGTCAGCCATACGCTCCGCGACGCTGAAACGCGATATCCTCAAATCAAAAAGTTGGTTTTCTCTCTTGTGATAGCAAGTCGAAAACTTCGACACTATTTTCAGGGGCGAGAGATACAAGTCATGACCAACCAACCCTTGAAGCGGATTTTACATAAACCAGACATGACTGGGCGTCTTGCGGCATGGACCGTTGAGCTAGGCCAATTCTACATTGAATACAAGCCGCGGACAGCAATGAAAGCTCAAGCATTATCTGACTTCGTGGCAGAGTGTCAGTTCTCCACTGAGTGCAGTGTGCCCAACGAGGTGAATCTTACTCCACCTCGTTCCTGGTCTCTTTATGTAGACGACTCATCCAAGACTGATGTCAGTGGCGCAGGAATTATTCTGGTTAGCCCCGAGGGATTCCAAGTCCAACAAGCAATTAAGTTTTCATTCAAAGCCACCAACAATGAATCGGAATATGAAGCTCTTATAGCAGGATTGAATTTGGCAAAAGAGTTAGAAGCTACGGTCATAGACATATTCAGCGACTCCCAACTTGTGGTAAAGCAGATTGGTGGCGAGTTCAAAACCCACAATGACAGGATGACGTCCTACTTAAATAAAGCCCACTCATTTTTGAAAACCTTCACATCATGGAATATCTCGCATGTCGATAGAGCTGAAAATCAGTGGGCCGATGCGTTGTCTAAATTAGCGTCATCAAATATTCTGGTCAACTCTCATCCTGTATATGTCGAAGAGCTTTCGACCCCGGCAATCCACGAGCTCCCTGTTACCGAAATCACGACAACTCCTGATTGGCGGACACCATTCTTAGATTACATCATGGATAACAAGCTCCCAGAGGACAAGAAAGAAGCCCGCTCGGTCATGTTCAAAGCTCGCAACTATTGTGTGTTGAACTCCAAGCTATACCGACGAGCTCTAACAGAGCCACTCCTTCGCTGCCTAGGGCCAGTCGAATCCCAACTCGCCATCCTAGAAGTGCACACAGGCATATGAGGGGAGCACATGGGGGGCAAGAACCTAGCACTGAAAATAATTAGACAAGGCTTATACTGGCCCACATTGAGGAAGGACTGCGAAGCTTATGTTCGGAAATGTGAACCCTGTCAACTTTACGGATCGGTCAGCCACGCTCCTTCGCAAACGATGACACCAATCCTTTGCCCATGCCCTTTCTTCCAGTGGGGAATCGACATAGTGGGACCGCTCCCAAAGGTCAAAGGCCAGTTTCAATACCTAGTTGTCGCTATCGACTACGCCACTAAATGGGTTGAAGCTAAACCCTTAGCTCGCATTCGAGAAAAAGAAATGATCGAATTTTTCATGGAGTTCATTGTCTTCCGCTTTGGAGTACCTAGGTCTGTCATTACCGACAATGATACTCAGTTCATAGGTGAGAAATTTGAAACTGTGTTGCGCGACCTCAACATCAAACACTCCAAGGCTTCGGTAGCTTATCCCCAAGCTAATGGGCAAGTAGAAGTGACCAACAGGATCATTCTCCAAGGGCTCAAAAAATGACTTCAAGAACAACCTCGCTCATGGGCGGATGAGCTCCCGAACGTGCTATGGTCATACAGGACCACACCTCGTTCCTCGACAGGTGATACCCCCTTTAGACTGGCTTACGGAACGGATGTTGTCATTCCTTTGGAGACAAGCTTAAGCTCTCCCAGAGTTGACTCTTTCAACCCGGATGCCTCGTTGGAAGGGCTGCATCTCGACAATGACCTGTTGGAGGAGGTCAGAAACGAGGCTAACCTGGCTGTCGCGCGCCACCAGAAAGCGGTGGCCAAGTACTTTGACAAAAAGGTAAAAATAAAGAACTTTCAGGTGAATAATCTGGTTTTACGAGAATCTGCTTCATCTCAGCCCACAGTCACGGGGAAATTTAAAGCACCATGGGAAGGGCCATACAAAATTTCCAAGGTTATTCGACCAGGAACCTATGAACTCTCTCAGCTCAACGGCGAGCCGATAAAGAACGCATGGAACACAATCCATCTAAAAAAGTTCTTCCAATAAGTAGGTGCAGATTCACGCACCCATGGAGGGTTATTAAATTATCTTTAAATTAAGTATAATTAAAGACAGACTCCTCGGTGCTATGAACATCTCTTTACAGTTGTGTAATCTACCGTTAAATTAAGTCCAAGTTAAGGACAAACTCTATGTCACTATGAACACATCATCATGATTATTAAGTTATTCTCAGGAGTTAAATCTAATCAAGAATAGATTTCTAGCTACTACTTGCATCTCTTTAGAGTTATTCAATTATTTTCAGGATCTGTCCAATGAAGGATAAGTTTATGTTTATTACATAAACAAAACTTACAAGCTATTTCGTATCAACAAAGGGTGCTTAAAGCTATATCCACACGGACAAACAATGGGTACATTCAAATTTTTGTAAATGCCTTAACCATCAAACGAATAATTAACACTTGCTAACAACTACAGTAACAAAATTTACCATAGTCGAATAAAAAGCAAGTTCGATTACACCAATACTGTCATGACAACAATAACCCCCTGGGACATATGTTTTCACATGTCAAAGCAACCATAAAAGCATGTTCGAAACCGGGAACATAAACAATGTTAGTAAAACAAGCATTAAAGCTAAAGCAGAAATGAGAACATCATAACGGGGCATACCCCACCTTCAGTATTACACCCCTGGGGCTTCTCGAGCTAGATCAGCACAGAAATCGTCAAAAGCATGCCCAGTCATATCCAGTCCCGCAGCAACGGCACGGGCATAACAATGCCCATAGCCGGCCTCCAAACCGTTGGCTATCTCCTCGACCCCTTTCGTCACTTCGGCCTTCAAGCGGTTAACCTCGTCCGCGAGGAACTCCTTGTCTTTTCGGCAACGCTCTAGCTCCGACTTCATCTCCTCACCTTCACGCTGCCTCTCCTCGCTCGCTTCTTTCTCCCTTCCCAGATTGTCAGTCAATTGCTTGATGGTAGTGGTAGCTTTTCCATTATCCACCCTCAAATTCTCCAACTCCAAAGTCAACTCCTTGACCCTCTTCTCAGCATCAGAAGCTCGCTGCTCAGCAACCGTGCGTTGTTCCTTCAAAGTAGTCATCTCGCGCAAAGACTCAGATCGCCATTGGCCATCGACGTCAGCCCGGTATTCACGGACGATGTGAGTCATGTCAGATAGGAACTGATTCATCAAATACAGGGACAAAATGATAAGTAGAATGATCGCAATAATACATCCACTAAGACGAACTAAAGACCAAGTCAAAATTGAAAATCTTACCCGTCCAGCGCGAGCTAAGCAACGGTCAACAACGTCACTACGAGCACGATCAACGTAGGAGCTAAAATCCTGAGGGAGGTCAAAAGCACCAAATACCTGTCAAAAGGAAATACGTTTGGTTAAATGACGAGTGAAAATGGTACTACCTCTCATAATCAAGCGAGCGAGACAGAACATACCTGTACAGGGGGGTGCGATCCTGCGGTCCACCGCTCATAAGATTGAACCTCAAAACGAGCAGGCTCTATAGCACTTTCAGGTTGAAGTACAGGTGGCCTATCTCCACCTTGCATACCGGTGAACGTCAGCGACTTAACACCTCCAGCCCTCGCGGAGTCCTGCCCTCGCCTAGAAATGATCTTCTCAGTACCATCCTCCCCCACGTCAACACGAGACCTTTTCCTCCCACGAACTATTAGCTCGGGACCTTCACCAGACTCGAGATTTGTCACTTCGTTGGACTCTCCCACTGACACAGAATCAGAAACCATGTCGTTACCAGAACTCGTCCCCAGTACACCCCCCTTAGAAGTAGACCCCGCGTTATCATGGGTCGAATGGGACCGAGGCCTCTTAGCGATCAGCAACAAAGCTTTATCCATCTCGTCCTTCAATCCTCCGTCCAATATCTGTCGCAAAGATCTCCCAGAAACTGAGAAACACAAACAAGAAAATAAGAACGCTTAGCAACAACAATAGCTCGCAAAACAGATAAGGCCATTAGTAAACAAGTATCCTTACGATTATGACTCCCTAAAAAAGACTCGTTCTTCAACTGCGACCACTCATAGGGTGACCACGCTCCAAAAAATGTGGTTAAAAAAGCAGCATCATATTTACTCATATTGTTTAGTAGATCTACATTGTCTTTGGGAACAGCCCGACAAGGAGGCACAAACTCGAGATCCTTTCCATACCAGAATAACCACTTACCATGCCAACCATGGTTTGACGACTTCACATTAACGATACGAACTCCAGCCCGTTTATAGAAATATACCTGACCATGGGTTCAGTGGATACTATAGATAGAGAAAAATAATTTCAAAGAAGGTAATTGGTTAGATTCAGCACAACGGGCTATGAAACCGCTTATTTGCGCGATGGCATTGGGAGTCATCTGTGCTATCCCACAGCCAATCGCCTCGAACATACACACAAAAAAGGGGTGTAGGGGTAGACGCAGTCCGTAGTCGAAGTGCACCAAAGGAATACCATGCATCCCGTACTCGGGCATATTCCATATCCGGTCATCGGGGTTCGGAATCTCGCACCGATAACCCCCTACGGATAAATCGACCCAATTTTTGCTCACTTCCACTCGGGTCGAGGGATTGGAGAAAATACTAGACATATTAAGACTAGGGTTATCACCGAACTCTAATTGGCCGGCGGTGAGAGCTTCCCTAACCACGCTATCACGCTCTACTACGGTATTGGGACTCAAAGGTGGAGAAACACGGGCCTCTTCACTCTTCTCCTCCCCAGAAAAACTAAACTCATAATCAATTTCACCCCCAGGGAGGTCCAAATGATCCAGGTTAAATAAAGGGTCAAGATGAGGTTCAGAAGACCCATCCCTAACAGAATTCCGACTTAGAGTAGCTTCAGACGAAATAGACAAGTGAGACATGATGTAAACCTTTACAGTGAATGTAATCTAAAACAGGTTGCAAAGTATTAAATTAGGCAAAAACAAAAGAAAAAAGGGCACCCCTGGATGAGAGAAATCGAAAGGAAATGGGAGGAGTTACGCAGTCTGTCGGGGAAGGTAATGAAAGTGGTAGTTACCCAATACCCAGGAAGCCGAAGAGTCACAGCCAAACTACGATTTCCGTACCAAAAATAAATAAAATATAAAAATAAATCAGTACTACTTTATTCAATTCATTCCAAACATTCTCATATTTTTTATACAAAGGTTCCACAGTTCTATTTCCCTTCCCCGACGTATCGAATTAATTTAAATTACTAATATTCCCTGTCATTCCTTTTTGTTTGCTTTATTTTCTTTCCCTTTTTCAGGATTTACTCAAATCTAAAAGATGTTGATACCAACAAGGGGGGGACAAATGTTGGGCCAAAGCCCACTTGGAGATAGGACTTAAAAGATAGTTTGTATTTAGGCCCAAGATGTAACAAGCCCAATTGTACATTTCCCTATAAATACCCCCAAACCCCCATTTGTAAAGGGGTTGGAAAATGAGACTAAGGAAAGAGCCTCCTAAGAATGTAATATTGTATTAACTTCACTTCATAATAATAAAAGAAAGACTTGCTTATTGAATCATATACGTTTTACATTCATCACTGCAGCAACCTAAAACTACATAACCTGCGCGGATTAGAGAATACGAGTACCATATCAGTTGTGTAATCTATATCGGAATTCATGTAGCAGTGGAAGAGCTGCAGCAACCTAAAAAACTCGATATGACTCTCCATTTTAGACTCCCTGTTCTTCTCTGACTCTGATCCATTGGTCCTCTTTTAAGTCTGTCTGGCTACCTTTCGAACCTAATGCGCGTCTAAATATATTTTGTGGCATCAGCTGATACACTTGTGACCAAAATTATTCAGCAGAGTCATTAAACTTATTATTGAACCCTTTTTGTAAATAAATATATTTTTATAAATAAAAATAACTGAAATTGAAATATATATGAAGTATGTTGTTAGGAGAATTTCGTACAACAGTGTGTTGGAGGTTTATGGAAAGTTGTGGCTGGACTTGTATGATGACTCCTCAGAAAATTGATTAGAGAATGGGTTCTTTCTCTTGCTCTTTGCCGAGTGTCAATTGTGTATCATACAAGGTGCCTACGTACCCCTTTATATAGGGATCAAGCCTCACGTAGTTCTTGGACAACAAGTTATTGAATAAGCCCATTCAGTCCAAGCCCATTCAATAGTCAAGATTTATGTTCCCATAAATAGCTCAAGGATTATCAATCCTCCTCATGTTCCTATAAATAGTCCAAGGATTATCAATCCACCTCATGTTCCCATAAATAACTTGGTCTTCACACGTTCTCCTACAATCTTGCGGCATCTCCACATTTCTTTCCATGATTGCAGGTCTATCCCGTGTGAACCAAGAAACATCCCATAACTGGGAATTTCCATATGTTGGGCTTCACCCACGATGCGAGCTGGCCAGGCTCGCATCGCACAAAACATATGAAAATTACCCTTTCGTTAGTTCAAGTGGTGCGAGCTCACCTATGTTCAAATATTCTTATTTCTGACAAATATCACGAGCCCATTACTTCATAATGGTGAGAGCCCAAACTCAACATGGTTAGGGCTTATAATACTTGACCCTAACCATACAAATCAACCCATTTTATTTCCCAAGTACCATAGGCTAATCAGTACCTAATCATCATAAATAGGAACTCGTGCGAGCCCAAAATGATAAACGCTCGTTCGAGCCCGTTATACTTGATCATTCCAGTTCATCAAAACACTTGGTGCAAGCCGAAGCCTGAATTATACCAACATAGCTCCCTTTCAAGCCCAAATCACTTATGGACCTGCTTAGGGCCCATTATCGAAAATCTTGTATAACAACTACCCCCCAAAATTCCTTAACAGAATAAGGAATTTTCATTAATCATCACGGTTCGAGCCCTCTGCCCGGCTCGCACATCATAATCAGGTGTGTGACTATTCATAATGGCTTACAGCTGTTCGTGGGAATATGTGTCATCCATTCACATGGTGACACGTACCCCCCACATTCTCTCTCCTCACCACTATAAATACCTCAGAATTTCTTACCATATTTTCATTCCATCAAAAACAGTAACAAAACTCTGTCAATTTTGCTCAAGGATCAAACACGGCGAGAATTATCATCACTTCCCGGCAAGTTTCCAGTAGTTCTTCGAGTTCATCATCCAGTTCTTCACAAAGTAAGTTTTATTTCTCTAAACATCCTTTGATTCATATGTTTTGCTGTTTATATTATACTGTTTGTTCGAGGTAATTTGTGCGAACCGGGCCCTCTTATCGAGGAGAGCCCAACTCACGGTTCGAGCCGAACCTGAGTTTATTAATACAATCTGTGTTCGTATCGAACACAGTAGTATGATTCTTTAACGCGATGTGAGGACACTTAGGAACTTTTACTTCTTTTTTTTCTCTTAGGGGCACACACTAACCTTCACCATCTTTTTTCAGATGTCGAGTGTGACCCCATCCATCTCCATGGGCTCACCCGGCGACACACCGGGCTCGTTTCATTCTTCAGCCACTCCTTCCCCTTTGAACCAGTACCCCCCTGAACTTAGAGGCTCAAAGGAATTCCAACGGGAATTGACCTCCATCTCAGCTCGCTTAAGCCAGCCTATTTCCCCAAATTCGGCCATCACACCTGAAGGGGCGGCCAACATAGCTAAGATTGAAAATGCGATGCGAGCCAGTGGGTCTAGTTCGCTTGGACTTCAACTCGACCCAAATTCTGCCCCAGAAAATTACACTAGAGAGAAGGACTTATACTCGTGGAGGGACAAGAAAATAGGGCCAAGTATTTCCAGTTCGCTTGGTCTTGATTCCCTATTCAATCGTCCTGTACTACCTTTCAGTCAAGAAGAAGCAGATGCTCGTGTCGCACAGCTTTTACAGGAAAGAGAGAACAAGCTTCGCTTCGCATCGTGCTCAGCAAACAATCCAGTAAATATATCTGACTCAGAGTCCACAGATAGCTCTTTGGGAAGCGCTTTTTACGAAAAACGTAAGGGAAAAAAGATGGCTCGCACCGTTACTCCTCAAGAAGGGTTCGAACAGAACGAGGATGATGACATTAGTTCGACTTGGTCATATGATAGCCCTACTAGCGAGGAGGTAGCAGATGTATCAAAAGAAACAGATTTTTGTAACTATGCTTATGTGCCCGAACCGTCCCCAATTCCATATGATCCCATCAAACAGCCCGAGCTTGAAGGGGTGGTATTTCTTAAAAAACGCGTAATTCCAGATGGCGACGAGAGCTCGACCCCTAATCAAGAGGAGGGAAAAATTCTAGCCTGTCGAGACATGTCCACTTCATTAACCGAGGACAATCTTTGTGACCTAGTGAATCAGTTTAGGCCAGCGGGCCGTATAATTCTCCCCGCCCCGCACATGAGGTGTTACCGATTCGATCATGAAGAAAACGGAGGTCGAGCGCCCCGTATGGTTCTTTCTACTTTTCTATTGAAGTTAGGAATAAGTGCACCCCTCCATCCTTTTATTCAAGAGATTTTGAAGTACTATGGGCTCGCACCGCTGCAAATCAATCCCAATGGTTACAGATCTGCCATAGCACTGTATATACTTTACAAAAAACAAGGGTACCCCACTCTCACGGCTCGTCAACTTGGATATTTCTTGACCCTCAAGCACTCGTCTGATTTTGGGTACTTTTATTTTTCTGTGTGGGCATGCTACAATAAAAAGAAGTTAATTCATGGAGGGCCCAGCAATTCTGGTCGCTGGAAAAATCCTTTCTTCTACATTCATGAAGTCCCTAGAGTTCAAACTCACTTCTATTACGACCCTGGTAAGTAAAAATTGATTTTAGGCTCGCACCGTTTCTTCAAGGCTCGCACCATTATTGTATTCTAACACCTGCTTTACCTTTCTAACAGAGCCCCCTGTTAGAACGAAACTAACCGGCCAAGACAAAATTAACGCCGACAATCTTCTGAACACTCCTGTTGCTGATCGAAATATTAAAAAATTAATCACAACGGCCAATCTTATCGAGTACGGTTTTCTGAAAGAGGGAACTCGATTAACCCCCAATAAGGTGTCCAAAAGAAAAAGAAAAAGTAAGTTCCATACTTGGTGCGAGCCGTCGGCTCGCACCGTTGTTTACTGAAATCCTCGCATCCTGTTATTTTTATTTATTCTTTTGACTAACTCTTTTGTCCTCATTTTATCGCAGGAATGGCTATTTCTTCACCTCCCTTCTTAGCTGAACAGGAAACTCCTGTTCGAACCGCCCCTAGCGCCAGCCAAGCCGGCTCGCATGCTGAGGGTTCGAGCCGTGTTCCAAAGTCAAAAGGGGTACCGCCCCAACCCAATATCACTCTTACTGAATATCTGAAGACTGGGGGGGCCTCTCCACCTAAGAAAAGAACAAAACACTCTAAAGATGTCCCCATGGAAATTGAACCATCCAAGCGGACTCGCAAGGAACTCCCTCCTGTTCCCCAAGGGAATGTCGTGGCTAGTACCCTGGTTCGACTCGCTGGGCCACACATTTCTGAGGGTGATTTGAGGGAGTGGACTACTGGCTCGTTCGAGGCCAACAATGATGCTCTCACCAAGGCCTCAGCCGAGGTGTTCATAAGGCAGATGAACAGGAATAAAGAGCTTCGCTCCATGGGTCAAGCTAGTGCTCGCCTTGACAAGGACAACAAAGTTCTAAAATTCAAGCTGGACGAAGCGAGACGGGCGAATGTGAAGTTGGCTGAGGAAGCAAAGCAAAGTGTCCTTGATGCGACCACAAGTCTTGAAAAAGACTTGCGCGAGTCCCAGGCACTTGTGGGAAAAATGAAAGAGGAGCATTCTACTTCCCTAGCTGTCGCTGTTTCTGAAAACGAATCTCTAAAGACCCAAGTTGCTGGGTTCGAGGCTAAACTGGCAGCCCAAGGCATTGAGTTCGAGGCCAAGCTCTCAGCGCTCGAGGTGAGCCGGGACGCAGATGTTAGGGATGCAAAGGCTCTAGGTTCCAAAAATTTTATGAAGGGCTTTATGGTGAAGTGCCCTGACTTTGACTGGAGTCCTCTAGGCGCCGCCACTGTGAGCTATGCTGCAAAGTTTCGTCTTGAAATGGAAGAAGAGGCTCGGCTCGCAGAGGAGGCTCGGCTCGCAGAGGAGGCTCGCACCGCACAAGGGGGTAATGATGAAATTCCTCAATCTTGAACATCTATTTTGGGGATGCGGGCACCCCGTTTGCCTCGCAGTTTGTAAAACTCTACGGTCATGGCCAGTTAATATTTTAACAATTTCCAAGTACTTTGTGGTCGCACACTGTTTATATTTATCATTCATATCTTGCATCTGTTTATTGTTTTTGTATGCTCACAATTTTCAACAGGTTCACATCGTACAAAGTTTCCATACTGTAATTTTCCAACTTGTTAGGGTTCGCATCTATAGGCCTCGCACAGAGTTCTACCCCGCTCAAGTTGATCTGCTTCTCATTAAATTCACACAAATACTCCAACTTTCTTGAGCTCGTTTCTAGAGAGGACTCGCCTCGCACAAGCACTTTTTGCATAGTTGATGGGCCGAGGCCCAATCCAAAATAAAAAGAAAGTAAAATTTTCTGAATGCTTAATAAACTTCAACTTTATTTAGATAATAAAAACCTCCATCTGCTTAAATAATAACAGACCTAGACTTATTACATTGTATGCCAAGGGAAGGTGCCTATATGACACTACCCCCCGAGACTTAGGATAAATATCAATGCATGCTAAGTCTTAAATAGATAGAAACTACTGATAATATCTCCTCAAGTGTTCAGCATTCCAGGCCCTTGGTATGAGCTTTCCCCGTATGTCATTGAGATGATAAGTTCCTTCCCATAGAACTGATTTGATCTGATATGGGCCTTCCCAATTTGCACCAAACACTCCATGATTAACTACCTTGGTGTTAGGCATTACTCGACGGAGAACCAAGTCCCCTACCCGGAAAGGTCGGGCTCTCACCTTGCGGTTATAATGCCTGGCAGTCCTCTGGTGATATGCTAGTAGCCTTGCTTGGGAATCAACTCTTGTTTCTTCAATCATGTCCAAGTAAAGACGATGATTCTTCTCACTATTCTCTGGGTCATAATGAGCTCTCCTAAAAGATCCAGCTCCCACTTCTACCGGGACCATAGCCTCACACCCATACACCAAGGAGAAGGGGGTTTCACCCGTTGTGGTTCGGGGAGTGGTGTTATAGGACCATAGAACTTGTGGAAGTTCCTCTGGCCAATTTCCCTTAGCATCCTCAAGCTTTGCTTTCAACGTGTGCTTCAAAATTTTGTTGATTGCCTCAGTCTGACCATTTGTCTGTGGATGGCTCACTGCACTGAAACTCTTCAGCATTCCCAACCTGTCACAAAATTCTCTCATCTCCTTACTGTCAAACTGTTTACCATTATCTGAGATCAACTTGTAGGGTATTCCAAATCGACAAACAATAGCCCGATACACAAAATCAATGAGCTTCTTTACAGTTATTGTGGCTAAGGGCTCAGCCTCTGCCCACTTAGTGAAATAATCCACCGCAACCACAACATACTTCACACTTCCTTTAGCCTTAGGCAGTTCTCCGATCAAATCTATCCCCCACATGGCAAAGGGCCAAGGGCTCATGAGTGAGGTTAAAGGTGCTACTGGACTGTTATGAAAATTTGCATACCTTTGGCACTTGTCACAAGCTCTAGCGAATTCGAAAGCATCTTTCTTGAGAGTCGGCCAGTAATATCCTTGATGAAGTATCTTTTGTGCCAATGAGCTACCCCCCGAGTGATTACCACAGATGCCTTCATGAACTTCCCTTAGTATATAGTTGCACTCGTCTCCATCAACACACTTGAGTAGGGGCACATTGAAGCCTCTCCTATATAAGTCTCCATCATATATTGCATACCTTGCAGCCATATATCACATACGTCGTGCTTCATTCTTGTCATCTGGTAACACACCATCTTTGATATATGCTAAGAGTGGAGACATCCATGTAGCTTGTTCTGCCACAACCATTAGCTCTTCCTCTGGCACGCTAGGCCTCCTCTGTATTTCCAAGGGCGTTGACCCTAACAGAGTGGTCTCACGTCGCGACCTGAACTTAGCAAGCTCGTCTGCCGTCTCATTTTGGCCTCGAGGGATGAGCTCCAGGCTGACTTCATTAAATAACTTGATCAACCTCTCTGCACAACGTAAATACAACTCCGTTCTAGGCCCTCGTGCCTGATACCCCCCATTTATCTGGTATACTACAATCATGGAGTCACTAAAAGCGTTAAGGTTTTCCACCTTGAGTTCCAATGCCAACTTGAATCCGTTGATCAAGGCCTCATATTCAGCATCATTATTTGTTGCATGGAAAGTGAAGTGAACAGCCCTCTTCACTCGACATCCTTCTGGGCTCACTAACATAAATCCAGCACCGGCTCCATCTCCATTAGATGCCCCATCAACATATAAGCTCCACCAAGGGGCACTATTCTGATTTTCCTCCATTGGCACCTCTGGATAAATTTGCAAGGCCCTAGGGTCCTCCTCTACTTGAGGTGGGAATTCCAACACAAAATCTGCCAGAGCTTGTCCTTTAATCGCGACCCGAGGCTTGTACTCCACATCAAACTGCCCTAGCTCGACAGCCCATTTCAACATCCTTCCTGAAGTTTCTGGTTTATGCAACACTTGCCTAAGAGGATACGTTGTTCTCACCTCGATCTTATGAGCTTGGAAGTAGGGACGGAGTTTCCGTGAGGCGAGAATCAGAGCATACACCAGCTTTTCCATGTTCAAGTATCGAGTTTCTGCGCCCACCAGCCTTTTGCTCACATAATAAACCGGGAGCTGAACTCCATCTTCCTCTCGAATTAGCACCGCACTTACCGCATATTCCGACACGGCCAGATAAAGCACCAGTACCTCCCCTTGCTGCGGGTTAGACAAAAGAGGTGGTGTGCTCAAATGTCTTTTGATATTTTGAAAGGCCTCTTCACATTCCTCTGTCCATTGAAAATTCTTGCCCACCTTCTTAATAGCCTTAAAGAACTCTTGGCACTTGTCAGAAGATTTTGAGACAAATCTGTTCAACGCCGCAATTCTCCCTGTGAGGCTTTGCACATCCCTCACCCTACGAGGTGGTCTCATCTCCATTAGAGCCTTAATCTTGGCCGGGTTAGCTTCAATTCCTCGATGGTTGACAATAAACCCCAGGAATTTCCCCGACTCTACCCCAAACACACATTTTTGGGGGTTGAGCTTCATTCTGTAGATACGCAGGATAGTGAACATCTCTGCCAAATGCTGAATGTGGTCCTTGGCCTCCTTCGATTTTACAAGCATGTCATCAACATATACCTCCATTATCTTCCCGATGTGGTCTTTAAACATCTTATTCACCAATCGCTGATAAGTTGCTCCCGCATTAACCAACCCGAAAGGCATCCCAATATAACAGTATAGGCCCCGATCAGTGATGAACGAAGTGTGTTCTTGATCTGGCCCATACATAGGAATTTGATTATAGCCTGAGTAAGCGTCCATGAAGCTTAACAATGCGTGTCCTGCAGTGGCATCTACAAGTTGATCGATATGAGGAAGTGGGAAGCTATCTTTTGGACAAGCTTTGTTCAAATCGGTGAAGTCAACGCAGGTTCTCCACTTCCCATTCGGCTTCTTTACCAACACGGGATTAGCCAACCAAGTCGGGTAAAATGACTCCTTAATGAGCCCGACTTCCATTAACCTGTCCACCTCTTCTCTAAGGGCCTCGGCTCTCTCTCCGCTAATAGGTCTCCTCTTCTGCCTTGTTCCCTTCTTGCTGGGGTCTAAGTTCAACCTGTGGCACATCACTTCTGGGTCGATCCCTATCATGTCAGCGTGAGACCATGCAAACACATCCAGGTTCTCCTTGAGGAATGAGACGAGGTTGTTTCTCATTTCGGGGCCGAGGTTTGCTCCAATCCTCAAGATTTTAGTCGAGTCGTTCGGGTCCACCAAGATAGGAATGATATCCTCGAATGTCCCAACTCCGTCTGGTAGGGGAGGCATTCTTGGGTCCAAATCAACATCAACGCTTCTATCCATGCTAGGCTCTCCTACTTCAGTAACACTCAGATGGTCCCTATTATTGATGAGCAACTCCGGCGTTTCTTGCTGGATGTTCCCTTCTGTTGTAATGGTGACCTCTCGGGAGACTCCAGTTGGCAAGTTTATCAGAATTGAGGTCTCTTTCTTCACCCATTTGCCTTTATTCAACCTAGCGGCCATCTGTTCTGGGCTCTCCTCATCATCACTAGCCTCCTCTACTATCCCTTCCTGCAGTGTCATTATGGGTTGAGAGGGTTCCATCATTAAGGCCCCGGGCCGAGGCTCCACTTCAATCCCCAGATTTTCGAAATAGTCTTCCGGGAGTTCCTCTATAGATATCATGTTACAGACATCCATCATGAGAGTGTCCACACGCTTCCTTTTCTTCTCTTCACTATCTTCTAGAGGTTCTTGTTCTCTAAGGTCTACCACTTCTCGTCGAACATCTAACTTCTCTGCCCCTTTCACGGCTTGGTTGTAGCATACCCTTGAGTCATATTGACATCCCTTCACTTGTCCGACGCCTGTAGGAGTTGGAAACTTCATGGTTAAGTGGTAGACAGAGGTAACTACCCTCATCTCCTTAAGGAGTGGCCTCCCAATGATGGCGTTATAGGCACATGGCTGGTCCACCACAGTAAAGGTGACAATTTGTGTGGCCACGTGGGGGTTGTCTCCTAAACTGACCGGTAGCTGGATTGTTCCCCGAATTCCTACTGAAGCCCCGGTGAACTCGTAGAGCTGGTTTCCACTTGAGGCCAACTCTCTGTCCAGGAATCCAAGTCTTTTGTAAGTGTCGTAGGTTAAGACATTTACAGCGCTCCCATTGTCCACCAGCACCCGATATACATTAGTAGACCCGATTTTTATTCTTACCACAAGAGCATCAGCATGAGGATGGTGTACCCATTTGGCATCTTCTTCACTAAACATGATTTCATCTCTCTCTTTCGTGAACAGATAAGGAGGCCTTTGTTCAAGATGATGAACATTGGTTAGAGGGCGGCCCTTTGCTTCTCGAGCATATCTTTCCATGGCTTTCTTACTATTTCCTCCCACATGAGGTCCTCCAATTATAACATGAATGCTACCTGCCCTGTCAGTCCTCTCTTTGTCACCATCTTTTGCTATTGGGGGTGGAGGAGGCACCTGATGGTACTCAGATTTATGTTTCCGTACTTCCTTCACGACCCATTCCGTCAGCTTTCCCTGTCGAATCAGGCTCTCTATCTCATCCTTCAACTGTCGGCAATCGGCCGTGTGGTGTCCTGTAGATTCATGGTAAGCACAGTATTTAGAGGTGTCCCTTTTACTATATTCCGTCAGAGGGGTGGCTTTCTTGAATACCCCCTTCCCAGCATAAGTGGCATATATATGATCAATGGAAGCCACCAAAGGGGTATGATTCTGCCATTTGGTTGTGTAAGGCCTTCCAGTCTCTTTATTTTCCTTGGTCTTGTTAAACTTCTTTGGGCTAGGGCTCCTTCTGAAAGTCTTTCTCCTTTCTTCTGGGCTAGAAGACCTCCCTCTCTTCTCCATCCTTCGGCCACTGCTTCTTAGATCTCTCATAGATTTTTCAACCCTTTTGTGAGGCTCCGCTTGTTCATAAAATTCGGCCAAAGTTTCCGGTTCTCTAGCATGTAGAGTCTTCCAGAATTTAGAGCCCTCCCTCAATCCAGCGATTAGGAAATTCTTCTGGGCTTCTTCAGTTGCTCCTCGGACTCTAGGAACTTCAGCATTAAATCTCATGAAATAATCCTGCAGGGACTCCGTCTCTCCCTGCTTAATGTTTGCAAGAGTAGCAACCGGGGGGGCATAGTGAAGAGTGGACTGAAATTGCCTTAAGAATAGATCTCCCAACTGTCTCCACGTGCTAATGCTAGCTGGTCCTAACTTAGTAAACCACTGTTGGGC
Organism: Heracleum sosnowskyi; assembly: GCA_030848705.1. Classification (NCBI taxonomy): domain Eukaryota; kingdom Viridiplantae; phylum Streptophyta; class Magnoliopsida; order Apiales; family Apiaceae; genus Heracleum; species Heracleum sosnowskyi. The sequence continues at coordinate 22,985,615 of CM061237.1, forward strand.
ACTCCCCCTTAACGAGGCAGCGAATAACCGACAACGAGTTAGGTCAGGCACCTGGTAGACCTCCATCTCGGTATTGAAACGGGCCAAGTATTCAGCAGGATCCGCATCTCCATTGAAGGCAAGCTCGAGGTTGCTTCTAAATGCCGGGGGCAGAGGGGACATCCTTATTGCAGTAGTGAAAGGAGATGGGGCCGTTGCAGGGGGTGGGGCTCTCTTCTCATGTTCCATCTGCGTCAGCAGGCGTCTCAAATCACCAACCCTTAGGTCTCCAATCCTCTCGTTAGACCCCTCCCCGCTAGAATGGTGGGGGGAAGCCCTCTCCCTTCGCTCCCTTCTATGAGTTCGAGGCGGGGTCCTCTCTCTTCTTTCTGTTCTAGGCGGAGTCCTCTCCCTTCGCTCTGTTCTAGGCGGAGTCCTCTCCCTTCGCTCTGTTCTAGGCGGAGTCCTCTCCCTTCGCTCTGTTCTAGGCGGAGTCCTCTCCCTTCATTCTGTTCTAGGCGGAGTCCTCTCTGGCGCCTCCTTCCGTGTTTTAGATTTTTTCAATCTAAGCCTTAGATCGTGCTCAGTTAGCTTCTTCCCAATTCGATCCAAAACACTAGTGGATCTAGCCTCGGATGAAGCTGGCTCATGCCGCGGCTCGCTCGGAGCCTGGCTGCCTCGCTCCTCCTAGCTTGGAGATATCTCATCTGTCTCAAGAGACCCGGTTTTCTTTAGCCCATCAGCTACCTCGTCGAACTCGTGTATGAGTTTTTTAGAGGTTTTATCCTTCTTGTCCCTAGTGCCCTTGAGCCTTCGAGCCTTCCTCTTCGCATTCTTGATTGAGTTCTGCTCGACCTTAGCTAGCCGTGCGTTCATAGCTTTAAATTGGAGCTCAATCCCCTCGAGGTAGCCTAAGATCTTTTGGCCATCTAGTGTAACTGGTGCGACTTGAGGCATGACAGGGGTGATTTTGCGAGGCGAGCCCTCTCCGTGGGGTGGTGGATCCGTCCTCGCTCCTTGTGGTGTGGCATCCTTCTTATGCTCAATCCCCTTGTCACCGTCCTTGTTGTTCTTCGACATCCTTCTCCTTAAGATGTAGTGCTCAATGAGCCCCCTCCTTCTAGCGCCAATTGTTGTTAGGAGAATTTCGTACAACAGTGTGTTGGAGGTTTATGGAAAGTTGTGGCTGGACTTGTATGATGACTCCTCAGAAAATTGATTAGAGAATGGGTTCTTTCTCTTGCTCTTTGCCGAGTGTCAATTGTGTATCATACAAGGTGCCTACGTACCCCTTTATATAGGGATCAAGCCTCACGTAGTTCTTGGACAACAAGTTATTGAATAAGCCCATTCAGTCCAAGCCCATTCAATAGTCAAGATTTATGTTCCCATAAATAGCTCAAGGATTATCAATCCTCCTCATGTTCCTATAAATAGTCCAAGGATTATCAATCCACCTCATGTTCCCATAAATAACTTGGTCTTCACACGTTCTCCTACAATCTTGCGGCATCTCCACATTTCTTTCCATGATTGCAGGTCTATCCCGTGTGAACCAAGAAACATCCCATAACTGGGAATTTCCATATGTTGGGCTTCACCCACGATGCGAGCTGGCCAGGCTCGCATCGCACAAAACATATGAAAATTACCCTTTCGTTAGTTCAAGTGGTGCGAGCTCACCTATGTTCAAATATTCTTATTTCTGACAAATATCACGAGCCCATTACTTCATAATGGTGAGAGCCCAAACTCAACATGGTTAGGGCTTATAATACTTGACCCTAACCATACAAATCAACCCATTTTATTTCCCAAGTACCATAGGCTAATCAGTACCTAATCATCATAAATAGGAACTCGTGCGAGCCCAAAATGATAAACGCTCGTTCGAGCCCGTTATACTTGATCATTCCAGTTCATCAAAACACTTGGTGCAAGCCTAAGCCTGAATTATACCAACATAGCTCCCTTTCAAGCCCAAATCACTTATGGACCTGCTTAGGGCCCATTATCGAAAATCTTGTATAACAAAGTACAAGTTTAAAATCAGCACACGAGCTGCACTTTTGACAAAGTTGCATAGACCAGCTAATAAACACAGCCAAACAACCCTTTAGGTTTCCTTGGAAGAGTCGAGATCTCGTTATAATAACAATCATAAACAGACATAGGGTTATGTACTCTTGTCAAGACGTAAAAAGATGCGGAAGCAAGAAAAGTTGAATACATGTTACATACAACTACTTCCAATTGAACTAAAACTGCAGATTATTAGTTATCTGCCCGTTACAGATTTAGCAAACCTTGCATGCATGGATTATGAATGGCGAAGATTGATAACGAGTATTCGTGATGACGACGAAGAATTTTGGAAATTCATGTGTCTTGCCAGTAATTCTTGGAGGAATAGGTGGAAGAAGATGGGTTTTAGCATCCATCACACTAGGTTTAGCAACCGTTACCTAAAATTCGATTGGAGTTGGAAGGACTTGTATGCATTGTGGATTGCCTGCGGAGATGGATGCCTATATCATTATCTTCTGTTTAAGCATTCCAAAGAAGGCTTGCATAACATCAAAGCCGCCTTCCGTGTTCTCGGGTAAGTTGCTTAATTCCAATCCTTGCATGTAGAGATGATGAGTTTGATAATATTCTTTCAGATCAAACATATTCTGAGATTTCTTAGTTGTTAGGATAATTTTTTGACATCACTACGATTTCTTTTTATTTTTCGTAAATGTCTTGCTCTCGAGTTTTCTTCCAGCAAATATGAATTAAGCCTGAACAGAACATTGCTACCCCCATTTTTATTCTCTTCAGATACTACGGCCCAAAGGTATTGGAGAGAGATCGAATTGGATCCCGTTTAAATAATCCAGATTGTTTTACAATTATGCGCGGTTTAAAAGAAAGCACCAGAGAAAAAGCTGGCCCAGACACCCTCCTACTCGATTTGTTCTATATACTTCGTTATTCTAAACAAGTCATCCAAATCTAAAGCTTTGAGGCTTGTACTTTACTTGCATTGGTATATTCACAATCTGGAAGGGGCAATCTGTTTCGCAATTGATGTAATGCATGGCTTCTTTAATCTGGCAATTACTGACACAAAAGTTACATTTACATCTTTGTAATTGTTTTTAAAGTTATTAAAAATGTTCTTATGATGCTGAAGTAGTTTTTTTGGATACATTCAAAGTGGTATTTTGTGAATCTTGCTGGACTGGCTTTCTTCATTCAAAATATCTTTCACTTCGTTTCTTTGCAAAGTGTGCAGTTTTGTCAATTATAATTGTTAATATGAAGTTATGCAGGGTGTGAGAATCTGCTGTTGGTAGTGTCGTAAGTTATAGGACTGGAATTTCTGGTTTGGATGCATGAATACAAAGAATTAAAATTATTACGCCTACAACAGAGGTTTATCAAATGCATCATGGTAAACTTAGAAATCTAAAACTTCAACCTGCACAAATAAGAGAATAGGAGTAGCATATCAGGTGTGTAATCTATGGTGAAATTTTTGCAGCAGTGGAAGAGTTTCTGCAACCTAAGAAACTTGATATTACTCTGGCTTGTGTCGTTCGTCTCCCTATTGCCCTGCTCTTGTCTGACTCTAGTCCATTGAACCTTATAAAGTCAATTGGCTGGCTGATAGTAACGTTGATAGTAGAGACTGTCTTCTTAATATTTGAGAACCCTCGTCTTTTTAATATCTTTCCTTTAAGTAGTTTACTACTGAATGTGACTAAATGCTTTTAAGATCAATGTTTTACTCTCATCAGTTGTCTCATTTGTTTTCTCAAGTTTGTACTTCGAGTTGTAGAGTGCAACCGCGAAATATCTCGTTGATGTAGTTTCTAATGTTCTTGGTCTTGATCTGGTTGGGTATCCCCCTCTATCTTTGAGAGGTTTGATCACATGTAGCTGGACTTTGTTCTTAACTTATCACCTTCTAATATGTAACATTCAATTGATGCTTCTCTCCAGATTTGTTTAATGGTTGTTTCGAAAAGCTCGGGTAAGCTTATTTTCTCTAGCAGTGCAATGTATTTGGTTGTCTTCAACTAGTCCAAGTTGTCAAAGTCGATATGGTTATCTGATTGTAGTGAAAACTGCGTAGAGTATCTGCACATCAATTTAGTTGATGGATATTTTGATGTTTTTTATACAACAGTACAAATCAAAATAGTTAATCCTAGTCAATGAATTGATAAAATTTTATCAATGCAATAATGTTTTTTAGTTCATCAATCAAATTGATGGTCATCAATTCATCCATCAATTTTTGATAGAATAGCTAACGGATTTACAGAATTCAATTTTATTGATGAACTAAAAAAACACCGTATCATTACTGTGTGTGCTCTAAGTAGGGATGGCAATCGGGTCGGGTCGGCTCGGGTTTGGCATTATCCAAATTCAAACCCGATTTTTTTAACCATACCCGAACCCGACCCGAACCCGAAAAATACCCGAAAATTAATATCCAAATCCAATCCAATGGATTTCGGTTCGGGTTTGGATATACCCGAAACCCGAAATTTTTTGAATTGGATTTGGATAATATCCGAAACCCGAAATCCGAAACCCGAAAATTATTGGATTTGGATAATACCCGAAACCCGAAAATAAAAATCCAAAATTTAAACAAATTTAACAGAAGTCAGCATTTCAGTAACATTTAGCAATTAGCAATCCAAGTCTCCAAGTCCAAGATACAACCTTTCCATGAGCATGACAAAATATCATCTGGATCCAAATTCCAAACATATTAAAAACTCAAATTATTAAATAAGATGGTTCTGCCTGTAACAATGGCATATATATATTACTTGATTGTGTATAAATTTAGTAGCATATGATATAAATTTTTTAGTAGTCATATAGTGTTAATAGTGAATGAGTACGATTACTTGGTTGTGTATAAATTTAGAGCATATGATATAGGGTATAGGGTATAAGGTTTAGGGTTTAGGGGTTATGGTTTAGGGGTTAGAGTTTAGGGTAAGTGGGTAACCCCTAAACTTTGAAATTTCTAATCTTTTTCTTATATAATTAAATTTTTTGAATCTCTTTATAATTGATAGGTTGATAGGTTAGGGTCTGTATGAATTTTATATTATATATATATATATTCGGGTTTTTTTTCGGGTTTCGGGTTCGGATCGGGTTTCAGAGTTTCGGATATTCGGGTTTTTTTTCGGGTTTTGGGTTCGGATCGGGTTTAGATCGGGTTTCGGATCGGTATATGTAAAATCCAAATCTAAATCCAAATATTTTCGGGTAGAAAAATCAAATCCATATCCAAATCCAAATCCAAAAAATCGGGTTCGGTATATCCAAAAAATCGGATTTCGGATCGGGTATCCATCGGGTCGGATAATTTTGCCATCCCTAGCTCTAAGTCAGGTATCCATTACAGATTTAGCCTAGGAAGCAGGGACACTTGGGTAGGGTGCCGAGTCCCCGTGTCGGATTCTTGGACACGCATGTCTCCGTATCGGACACGGGGATTCTTCCACAATCCTACTTTCGATTTTTATTTTCAAAATTTTAGTCAAAAGTTGTTTTAACTAACTATTTTCACAAAATCAAATATTAATGTCAGTAAACAAATACAAAAGTATTGAGGATCATTTTCATTTTTGCATAAATGAAATTATTAAACTCATACTTTAAATCAACTCAATTCATCATAAATATAATTTTAAATTCGAAACAATTGAATTTGTATTTTGTCACATGACAAGTTACCTAAAAAATTTCATATAACAAAATAATAATTTTGTTAAATATAAATATTAAAATATTGTGTAAATAATTAAAAAATTTATGTTAAATATTAATCAAATTAATAAAAAAAAAAATCGAATATTTTCGGAAGAGATATAAGGATGGGTGCCAGCTAGTAAAATAGGAGTCCTCCACAAATTCAAACACCTTCTCTTCTGTCTAGACCACGACCACTCTGTTGTTTCACTCTAAGCTCAAACCCAACACTCTCTCCCATAATATTTTGTCTCATTCTTAAATTTACATAAAAAAACAAACAACAAATGAAAGTTTCTCAACATGGGTAAGACTAAACGGTGGCTCCGCTCTCTTTTCTCTTCCAAGAAACCCCCACCGTCTTCCGGTGACACTCACCGGAATAATGGTGGTGTTAGATCTAGTGGTGGGCCCAGTTCATCTGCTATTGATGCTAATAAACATGCAATTGCAGTAGCTGCTGCTACTGCTGCTGTTGCTGAGGCTGCTCTTGCAGCTGCTCAAGCTGCTGCTGAGGTTGTTAGATTGACTAGTGGTGGGACCAGTAGTGGTGGTAATGGTGTGAGAGATAGAAGGAAGGAATGGGCTGCTGTTGTTGTTCAATCTGCTTTTAGAGCTTATCTGGTTACCTCCTCTCTCTCTCTCTCTCTCTCTCTCTCTCTCTCTCTCTCTCTCTCTCTCCCTCTCTCTAATGTTTTTATTGATTTTTTGAATAACGCTTTTGAATTTGTCGAATTAATGTTTGGTTTTTTAATGTTTCTGATTGAATTCTTGGATAACCCCTTTTGAATTTGTGGAATTTTTGTTTGGTTTGTTTGTTTATTATTGAATTCTTGGAAAGCCCTTTTGATTTTGTGGAATTCATGCTTTAACTGGATCCTTGGATGGCCCTTTTGATTTTATCGTAATTTTATGGATATGGATTAAAAATGTGTGTATTTATGTGGCTAATGCATGGATGTGGTTTTGATTTGGGATATTATATAAATAATGGTGTGGTTAGTGATTGTGATTTATTATTGTTTGTTGAATTGTGTGTTGGATATTGTAATTGCAAACTTTGGGGAGTGTTTTTCTTGTTTATGTAATAGAAGTTACGTCTCAAGATAATTTCATTCTTGAAAGATCTAGTTTTGTACGGGTTTTGACAAGAATTGGCTTAATAATTCAAGACTGATCATCACTTGTTTAAAATGTGTATGGGCTACATTGTACCGTGATGTTAGGGTAATGAAAGGAAGTAATGATATTGATATGCGGGACTGAAAATGTTTATGATTCGTTGGTTAGTTGTTAAGGTACATCTTAGTCAAGTGGGTTACCTTGGTTGAGGGCAAAAGGCTTAAGACTTAAATATGCAATGCACCTAGAAGAAACTAGTTATATTGGGATATGAATGCTATGAATGACTGATCATATGCCAGATGCCTTGTGGACATGTATTTGACATTCTGATGTTTCTGGCTTGGGCACAATAACAATTGACCTATTTAAACATAACTGTTGTGTTGGAGATAACATATATTTTTGATGAAATTCAACTTGTTTACTTTTATGTATACATTGTCTAGGAAACTGCAACAACTAGTTACAACCATGTCTTTTATATATTATTTTGAAAGTAAACACTTTATAGAAAGCATACTCTATTGCAGGTTCTATGATGAAAGTAAATCATCCTTTTAGAATTTTCTATATGATGGATGGACTTGTAATTGGATGTAGGTGGACATAGTCATTATTGTATCCAAGTTAATGTCTACCAAAGTTACAAAGTATGACTTTAGATGTTCAAAGATATATGTAAAAACTCATTAAGCACCTTTATGACTTTTCATCATTTTGATTCGTGACTAGAAATGATGAAAGACTTACAAATTAATTTAATTTTTAACATTGGATGGTGCACAAATGATAATCAAATTACATATGATATACCTACTTTATTACAGGTTCAATTAGTGGATGCAAAAGGGGTCTAGATTACTTTTTACATTTATGTGCATGGCTTCTATTATTATAGCACTTCACTTCTGTTTTGCCCTTACATTATGTTGATGCCTTCGGTAGTTTAGTCTTGAAACTGTATCTTACTTTTGCAATAATTTGCACTTCTGGATCAAATATTATGTTATGATCACATACATCCACTAGCTTTGGTGTGAAAAGTATAGCTTAATGTTTTTATGTGATTGTATGCAACCATTTTGATGTTTTATAATGATGTACAACATAAATAATCCCTCCTCTTGTAAAGTTGCATGTAATCTACCATTGCCTAAAAAAAACATAATTAATTCAAAATAATTTTTATTTTTCGTATGTCTGTTATTGTTGGTACCGAGTCCATGCTGATTATGAGTTCGCTCATGGCTGTACTCTAGGCAAGAAGGGCATTGAAGGCACTGAAAGCTTTGGTGAAGCTCCAAGCACTGGTAAGAGGCCACATTGTGAGAAAGCAAAGTACACATATGCTCCAGCGGATGCAGGCGATGGCCAGAATCCAGGCTCGGGCATGTGCACATCGGGCTTACACTTCAGAATCACCGCATTCTAGCAGCAAGTCATCCCACACACACCAAACTGTATGTCTGGTTTCTCATATAAACCTTTAATGAAAGATAAAATTATTTGAGCAGCTTTCCTTTCCCTTGAATATCAACGTCTCTCTTTCTTTTATTTTTTTTTCTCTTTCTTTAATCATGTTGTGACTATGGAATGGTATTTGCTACTAATTATGGATCACCAACAGGGCGTTGCATCTCATGAAACATTTGATCATCAGATCCGTACATATGGTAAAAGAAACGAGTCACCTCTCAAGGTATGCAATTTATCCTCTGATGTGGTAACTGAATGCGGCTTTCATCTTGAAGTTGGTTATTTGGCTCTTAAATTTTGCTTACCTGTGATTTATATTGTAAAATCATGCAGAGAAATAGTTCAAAATCTGGTATCAAGGACAGTGTTAGACCAGAGGGGATAAATGTTGGTTCTAGTTGGTTAGACCAATGGATGGAAGAAAATTCGCGAAACAGACATAAGGACACCTTATCCAAAATCAGCCACGCTGATGATGAGAAAAGTGACAAAATTCTTGAAGTGGACACTTGGAAGCCTCGCATGAATCTCAGGCAAGGTGGCAAAGTCTTCCAAAGTTCACAACATATTCCAGCTTGGAATAAGAACGACAACATGTTCATGCCTTTTGACTCTCTATCAAGGCTTTCAACACAATCTCAGAGTTCAAACCCAGGTTCAGTTCGTCAGGAGATCTTACATCTGAAATCACTGCAAATGCGTCAAGAAATTGATCAAACAGCAGCATGGGCTGCTGAAAACAGCCCTGGAGCACGCTCGACATCATCTAGACCGGGGAGTAGTAGTAGTAGAAGAGGACCCGCAACCCCTGTTAGGAGTGAATTTTCACAGAACTACTTCAGCAGTTACATGGCTCACCCAAACTACATGGCTAATACAGAATCATATCAGGCTAAAGTTAGGTCCCAGAGTGCCCCAAGACAGAGAATGGACTTTGAGAGACCAGCTTCAACCAAACGGTTTGGTGGTGGATATTTGGATGAAGAGACCAGCTCAGATAGGGGTTGGCCTTTACATGGTAACTTAAACTTCAGGAGTAGAGTTCATCAAGATACCGGTCGCTCGCATATAACTGGAATGCAATATCAAGGTTATGATCCTACATACGGAAATAGATGACAATGTAGTGATTGCCCTAATGACGTCCGATTATGTTGGTTTAAAAGAAGAATGTATTTTGACAAGAGCTTTGTGGTGGATACTGTCAATAGTTCTACATCAGAACTTCTTTGATTTGACAGAGTGTGAATTGTGTGGTTAACCCTTTTTATTTCATTGTATTGTATTTTTTTTCCGTTGGGTGTTCCAACTCTAAATTGTTTCAATGTAAAAATGTCGTTGACATGGAAAAGTTGATTGTAGGAAGATAATGGTGTTGCTGTGTAAATTTATCATAATGCATTTTGTTATAGAGACCAGATTTTCTCATTTTTCTTGGTTATCTATTGCAAGAAAATATATTTTGTGGTGATTACAAAGCATATAAATAAAAGTTGGAAGAGTTTTTATCAACTTTTGAGGTCCAAACACCAAACTAGCTCATGTACAAATGTTGCATCTTAAAACTTTGAGTTCCAAAGGAAGTGTTCATAGAAGATAAGTCTCCCTCAAGAACTTTGAGTTTTTATCAGTTTAATGTTTTATTTTTATTTTTAAAAGATCAAATACAGATAAGTCTCCCTCAAGTCCATGCATACACACAAAAATTCCTACTTTGGACTTTGGAGCATGTCCACAAAATTCCTACTCTCATCTGTGACTGTGACACAAGTAGTTATTATCGTGTGCGTCATTGTAACAAAAATCTGTCCTTATCTTTTGTTGATTTTTATTTTATAAAAAATTCAACTAACAAAAAAGTAATTTAGTAATAGTACGTATCATGAGAGCAACTCCAACTCAACACTAAATTATTATAATAGTGATCATTATAGTGTAAAATGAACTTTAACCCAACATTAAAATTTGACATCAAATTTGATAACTTTCAAAATTTTCACTGTACCGTTATGTTTGTAAATAAAACAAGTTTTTTTTTGTACTATTGAACTTCTTTATTTTTTACTTTTCAACTTTAGATTTTGTTGACAATATAAAAATGAAAGAAAGTTAGAATATTCCATTTTTTATGTGAGATTCTTTTTAGTGTCAAGTATAATGTCAATTGAGTTGAAGTATATTTTATGGATGATGTCATTTTGATACCAAAATAGTGTTAGAATTGTTGGGTATAACTACTAACTACACAGCAACAATAGGGCAGTTATATATATAATTGTATTAACAAGAACAGGCAAAATACCAATAAACGAAACAAACACAAAGGTCGAAACAAAAGTATAATCAGAGACTGAAAATAACAAGACAAGAAAGAACACTTATCTCTCAGGAGCTTTAGCAAATACTGATAGATAAATAGAACAGCTGAGTCGCCAAGCCTTCGAGAAGTCTTGACTGTTCTTGAAGAGATTATTGCCCCACTTACGCTGTGTTGGGTTGCAGCAATATCACTCCCAGGATAAAACAGCACAGATCAATCCACTCACAGATATGGCAATGATCAACAGCGACCAGCACCTCACTTCGCCCAAGAACTATGTATTCTGTATGTGTTGAGAGAAAACAGAGAAGATGATAGTTGCTAGGGTTTTCAGAGTTACGTATATGCGTATGCTATCTCAACGTTCTCATTTGTATATATATAAAAATATAATACAAAATAAAACGTAATAGACCAAATATTGTAACTGAAGATATGGTATTTAATACTAATTATTCTGATTTAATTACCATAACAGTAGTCATCAGGATTTAACAGCTCAGTCAGGATTTCCTGGTCCATCAGGATTTGATCATCATCAGTACTTGTTGTCCGTCAGGAGTGGCATCAGTACTTGATCGACCATGATCAGGATTTCGTCAGGACTGGACCATCATCAGGATTTAACTCCAAGTACTGACCAGGCCATCAGGATTTGATCCAAGAACTGGTCCATCAGGATTTAATATAAATCCTGACCCAGTTCGAATAGCTGTTACAAATAAATACTGATACTGTTAAATTAAATCAATAAATAATATTAAATAAACAGGTAATAAAATTCCTCGCCCAGGTCGCCTCGCGTACGCGAGACGCCGAGACATTCGCCCAAATCGCCCTTCGACCCGACCCGACCCGAGTCGAGTCGAGTCGTGACGTGGCGAGGCGGGCGGCGGCGGCGCGCGTGTGTGTGTGTGTGCGCGCGTGAGGCACATACTAACACCATGCACACCCACATGCCTTAGTAGTTGTACACTACTCTTGCACATGTTTCTATATAAACCCACCAACCTCTCATTACCAATACTATGTGGGATACAAGTTATTTCAATATAACCAACCCACATAACCCATTTCAAGCAACCTATTTCAACTCAATTTATTTATGGATTACACTAAGAAAATGTCTTAGATCCAAACATGAAAGTTTAAGTCCTCATTACAAGGAACAACCTCCAAGTGTTAGTTTCCGGAAATTCCATCAAGAACATATATAAAATATGCCTCAAACTTTCCATTTTCTAACAATCCCCCACAAATCCATACAGAAATGCTTACATATCGGTCCTTATCATGACTTGTTTTTCAGAGTCGGTACCCTTCCGGGTTTGAACCCTCCTAAGTCCTCTACTTCGATGGCTACCGGATCTAGATGGAATGTTTCACCTTGAATCTTTATCCGTTTGGTGTAACCACACTCCATAGACGACGACAAATCAAAGGCTATGGTGCTGATCTACGGCTTTGAGACATTAATGGTCCTGTCTCGATCCTGTTCGTCGAATGCTTCAAGGAATAACCCTTTCCTCTAATTGCGACCACACAATTACATTCGCTTAGCTGGGCATCTCCAGAGATGTACTGCGATCATCTCGTCAAATGACTTGACCCCATTCAGAGTTCAAAATAACTCTTGCTATACTGGCAGTAACAGTACCTTTTAGGTTTACAGGGGATAGACTCAGATACGTGCGTATCAAGGTATATAGTAAAGGTACTACCAACTCACCCTCACAGCTTGTTATTACCACATTGAATACACTTCAAGGGATCTCCTCTCAGGTGTATTGGGTTCCCGCTGCTGATGAATCATGATGGGCTATCAGTCCCATCCCCAACCTAGACTTTAGGACTACTGCATGCTCAAGTCCTTTAGTCAAAGGATCAGCTATATTATCCTGAGTTCCAATGAACTCTATAGCAATAATCCTCTCAGACACTAGACCCCTTATAGACTTAAGTCTAACTTGGATGTGTCTCTTTGTTTTAGCATTATACTTTTCACTACTGATCTTGTCGATAGTTGTACGGCTATCACAATGAACAGCAATGGCTGGAAGCGGTCTGCTTACTACAGGTAACACTGACATAAGTCCATGCAACCATTCAGCCTCCGTCCCCGTGGCATCTAGTGCACACAACTCAGCCTCAAAAGTAGACCGAGTAATCAAAGTCTGTCTAGTAGACTTCCAGGATATTGCTCCACCTGCTAGGGTAAACAAATATCCAGTCACTCCATTGGTACCAGATTTCTTAGCTATCCAACTTGCATCACTATATCCCTCGAGTACTCCAGGGAATCTTCGATAATGCAAACCAAGGGAAATCGTTCCCTTAAGATATCTAAGAACTCTATCCAGTGCCTCCCAATGAGTCTTGTTCGGACAGCTTGTATATCTAGCTAACTTAGACACAGAATAAGAAATATCTGGTCTAGTCACATTAGCAAGATATTGCAAACTCCCAATAATCTGAGAATACCTTAACTGAGACACAGGTATACCTGAACTATTCTTGACTAGGGCAACTTTAGGATTGTACGGTGTACTAGCGATTCTACAATTTGAATAACCATACTTCTCAAGTATAGATTTCTCTATATAATGAGATTGTGACAATGATATTCCATCAGTTGACTGTGCCAACTTGACCCCAAGAATCACACTAGCCTCACCCATATCCTTCATTTCAAAATGCCTTTTCAAGAAACTTTTTGTCTCGTTAATAATCTCAATATTGGTTCCAAACAATAAAATATCATCCACATATAGGCACACGATAATACATTCATTTCCTTTAACCATATAGTAGACACACTTGTCACTTTCATTAACTACAAATTCTGATTCTAAAACAGTATCATCAAACTTTTTATGCCAGTCTCTAGGAGCTTGTTTTAAGCCATATATAGACTTGATCAACTTACATACTTTCCTCTCGTTACCCGAAACAACAAATCCCTCAGGCTGATCCATATAAATCTCTTCTTCAAGATCACCATGAAGAAAAGCTGTCTTTACATCCATTTGATGGATGATAAGACCATGTACGGAAGCCAATGCTATAAGCATTCGGATTGTTGTCATCCTTGCAACAGGAGAGTATGTGTCAAAGTAATCAATGCCTTCCTTTTGCCTAAAACCCTTAGCTACCAACCTAGCCTTATACTTATCTATTGAGCCATCAGGATTCATCTTCCTTTTGAATATCCATTTACATCCTATAGTAGTACACCCAGGAGGAAGGTCAACCAACTCCCATGTTCCGTTAGAAACAATAGAGTCAATCTCACTTTTTACAGCACCTTTCCAGTGCCTTGACTCCGAAGAATCCATGGCCTGTCTGAAAGTTAAAGGTTCATCCTCGACATTGTAAGTGACAAAATCACTTCCAAAGTCCTTGACTACCTTTGCACGCTTACTCCTTCTAGGTTCATCTACTTCGTTAGGAGTAGAACTACTATCAGGATCTGCCCCCACATTTGTCATCTTTTCCACATGTTCAGGAATAGAACTTGATGTGTGAGTAGGATCATCATTAGAAATACCTTGAGGTATACCAGTCTTCATAGGGAATACATCCTCAAAGAATGTTGCATCACGAAACTCAACTATAGTGTTAGCCACTATACCGTCTATGTCAGATTTTAATACTAAAAATCTCATAGCCGTAGTGGTTTCAATATAGCCCAGAAAGATGCAATCAACAGTTTTCGGACCTAGTTTCTTTCTCTTGTGTTCAGGGACAAGCACCTTTGCAAGGCACCCCCACACACGAAGATACTTTAAACTTGTCTTTCTACTTTTCCATAATTCATAAGGTGTCTTGTCCATATGTTTCAGAGGAACTCTATTCAGAATATGGCAAGCCGTATTCAAAGCTTCTCCCCACATGTACTTAGGCAACCCAGAATTAATAAGCATGCTGTTAATCATATCTTTAAAAGTTCTGTTCTTTCGTTCAGCCACCCCATTAGACTCAGGTGTGTATGGTGGAGTCACCTCATGAACTATACCATTGCTTGCGCAAAATTCATTAAACGAGGTACTAGTATACTCACCACCTCTATCAGATCTCAAACGTTTAAGTACTTTACCAGTTTGTGTTTCAGCTTCAGTTTTGAACATAATGAATTTTTCTAGTGCTTCATCCTTATGTCTAAGTAAATAAACATAACAATATCTACTACAATCATCTATAAAGGTAATAAAATATCGTTTATTATCCTTAGTCAACATGCCACCAAATTCACATATGTCAGTGTGTACTAAATCCAATACTCCTGAATCCCTAACAACATTATGAAAGGGTTTCCTAGTTTGTTTAGCAGTCACACATACTTGACATTTAGATTTCTTTTCAATAGCATATTTTGGAATCAACTCTAAGTTCATCATATTCTTTAGAGCACCAAAATTTAAATGACCAAGTCTAGCATGCCATAAATCAGATGATTCAACACAATTAACAGAAGGTGCAACACTGTCATTAATAAAACTGCCCAAAACAGGTTCAACATTTATTAAAAATAAACCATCAGACAAATAACCTTTGCCAAAGAATGTACCAGTATGTGTAATAACTACTTTATTACATTTCAAAGAAAGTTCAAAACCATTTTTAACTAAACAACTTCCACTTATAATATTTCTACGAATATCAGGAACATGGTGCACTCTAGTGAGGGATAGAACACGCCCAGAAGCAAACTTCAGGTCCACGTTTCCTATTCCAAGAACTTGAGCAGCACTAGCATTCCCCATCGTCACTGTCATTCCATGACTCTGTTGATAAGATACAAATAAACTAATATCAGTACAAATATGTACATTAGCTCCAGTATCAATCAACCATTCATGTGACAGATAAGTGGAAAGAAGTACAGGGTCATAGGTAACGTACCCGTCATTGGTTCCAGAGGCAACAGCCTCACCAACAACCATGTTAACCTTAGGCCCATCAGTGGTTGCAAGCACAGTATTAGCTTGTGCTACCACAACAGCTTTCTTTGCTTTCTTTGTAGGACAGTCCTTGCTCCAATGACCAACCTGTCCACAAGACCAACATGGTTTGTTTGTCTTTGGTTTCTTAGCCTTGTTCTTGTCATTTTTGGTTTTAGTGTTATCCTTCTTAGTGACAGCCTTTCTTTTCTGTCCAACAGTCACTACATTCACCTTTGAACTCCCATGTTCAGCAGGCATCACATGTCCCTGTTTGGACTTGTGTTGTTCCTGCACAGAGATGTCCAACATCAGGTTTGTCCAAGTGATCTCTCCTTTCTGTCTTTTCAGGGAGAGAGCAAACTCTTCCCAAGACTTAGGGAGTTTTTCAATCACTGCCATAACCTGAAACTTTTCAGGAAGGTCCATTCCGGACTCCTTCAAAGCATGCACCAACATCTCAAACTCGTGTGCCTGCTCGGTCATGGACTTTGTATCCACCAGTTTAAAATCAAGAAACCTAGCCACAGAATACTTTTCCAACCCTTGCGAGTCAGTATTGTGTGTCTGGTCCAGCTTCTCCCATAAAAGCTTAGCAGTGAAAGAATCAGATGAATAAACATCAAATAGAGTGTTCGCCAAAGCTGCCAGTATAGCAGCCCTAGCCACCCCATCTTTTTCCTCCCACATGGCATAAGCCTTAAGAGTTTCAGCCTTTTCCTGATCAATAACCGGTTTCTCATACTGCACCACCGGCCATAGACCCTTTACCGTAAGCCACAGTTTCATCTTTTTCTGCCAACGAGAAAAACCAACACCCCCACCGAATTTATCAGGCATTCCTGACAAATCAATAGGTTGTGTCGCCAAGCCTTCGAGAAGTCTTGACTGTTCTTGAAGAGATTATTGCCCCACTTACGCTGTGTTGGGTTGCAGCAATATCACTCCCAGGATAAAACAGCACAGATCAATCCACTCACAGATATGGCAATGATCAACAGCGACCAGCACCTCACTTCGCCCAAGAACTATGTATTCTGTATGTGTTGAGAGAAAACAGAGAAGATGATAGTTGCTAGGGTTTTCAGAGTTACGTATATGCGTATGCTATCTCAACGTTCTCATTTGTATATATATAAAAATATAATACAAAATAAAACGTAATAGACCAAATATTGTAACTGAAGATATGGTATTTAATACTAATTATTCTGATTTAATTACCATAACAGTAGTCATCAGGATTTAACAGCTCAGTCAGGATTTCCTGGTCCATCAGGATTTGATCATCATCAGTACTTGTTGTCCGTCAGGAGTGGCATCAGTACTTGATCGACCATGATCAGGATTTCGTCAGGACTGGACCATCATCAGGATTTAACTCCAAGTACTGACCAGGCCATCAGGATTTGATCCAAGAACTGGTCCATCAGGATTTAATATAAATCCTGACCCAGTTCGAATAGCTGTTACAAATAAATACTGATACTGTTAAATTAAATCAATAAATAATATTAAATAAACAGGTAATAAAATTCCTCGCCCAGGTCGCCTCGCGTACGCGAGACGCCGAGACATTCGCCCAAATCGCCCTTCGACCCGACCCGAGTCGTGGCGTGGCGGGGCGAGGCGATTGCGGGCGGCGGCGGCGCGCGTGTGTGTGTGTGCGCGCGTGAGGCACATACTAACACCATGCACACTCACATGCCTTAGTAGTTGTACACTACTCTTGCACATGTTTCTATATAAACCCACCAACCTCTCATTACCAATACTATGTGGGATACAAGTTATTTCAATATAACCAACCCACATAACCCATTTCAAGTAACCTATTTCAACTCAATTTATTTATGGATTACACTAAGAAAATGTCTTAGATCCAAACATGAAAGTTTAAGTCCTCATTACAAGGAACAACCTCCAAGTGTTAGTTTCCGGAAATTCCATCAAGAACATATATAAAATATGCCTCAAACTTTCCATTTTCTAACAATAATGACACTATTTTAGTATTATGGGTTGAAGATGGTCTGAGCAGCTAGGAACATAGGTCGCAAATTCAAGTTCGATTCATATGAAACTCGAATCTGAGATGACAAGAATCAAATCGTCAAATCAAATTTATAATAATTCTTTTAAAATATAGACTAAACATAAATTTTTTTCTTCATTTCTCAATTCAAAAAATTTATACATAAGTCGAACTCGAACAGATCTTGAAATACAATAGTTTTGTAGGAGCATAAATCCACTCAAGCAGACCAGAACCAGATTACATTACCCACGTGTAGGGGTGTTCACGAACATGGTTGTTCGTAAACAAACTCGAACTCAGTTCGTTAAGAGCTCAACTTGGTTCGGTTCGTTAAGAACTCGAACTCGAGTTCGAACACAAAAAATTGTTCGTTAAGAAAATGAGCTCGAGTTGAGCTATTAGTGAGCTCGACTCGAGCTCGGCTCGAGCTTGACTCAAGCTCGTTCGGCTCGAGATCGGCTCGATAAAGCTCGAAAAAATTAAGATATATTCGGCATATTTTTATATTATTTGTTGTATTTTCTAACATTTTAAATTAAATTTACAATTTATAGTACGTGTATTTTAGGTTTATTGAGAATTGATTGTAAAATTGGGTTGGGTTTCGACAAAAAATATTTTAGTTCGTTGGGTCAAGAAAAATTGGGCTTTTTTATCTATAAAAATTGTAAGTTCTAATGAGCTCGGCTCGGCTCGACTCGGCTCATTTTTGTTCGATAAAAACTCGTGTTTAGCTCGTTAGTTAACGAGCTCGAGCTCGAACACGAATTTTGTGCGAGAAGAAAGCTCGACTTGGTTCGGTTCGTCGGAGAAAAAAATAAAACTCAATTCATTTACATTAAAACTCGGCTCAACTTAGTTAGTGAACAACCCTACCCACGTGCGACAAGCAGAACACAGGTGTAATCTATAAAGAAAACAAGTCATCATCTACCGCCTTAATTTTCCACACTAGAAAACAATAAAGGTGCTTCTTCCCATCTTCCAAAGGGAATCACTTCAAAAGCTTGCTTTTTCCCCGTAACCCATCTCAGTAGCTTCACTAAAGGTACTCTCACATCTCCATTTTTTCTGTAACTATATACCCATTTTATATTCTTGCTTCATACTTACTATTTTCTTTGAAAATTTAAAATTTTGTGTTTTTAATGCTTGTGACCTGTCAACCAAACTGTTATTCGTATTAATATTTAAAGAGCAATGAAAGTGGTATCGAAATGCATTCAAAATGCTTATGCGACGAATTTTATGAATGCATAGGCCCTCGACGTTTCAAAATTTGTCGCGTAAGCATTTGGGATCCATTTTGGGAACCATGACGTATTTTTAATGTAAATTTAAAGCATCTGCACCAGTGGTTTTGAAGTTAAGAGTCTCCATTTAATCACGATCGTGCATTGTAACTTCTTTATTAGGTACGTGTATAGTTTAGATGTGTCGTTTTTTGCTAAATGAATAGGAGTAGTTGGTGACTTTATGCCCTCTGAAACAATTATTTATCCTGCTTCAGTTGACTTGATTATCTTGTATATATTAGGGGATAGCGAAGGTGATATTCTTGTACAGAGAGTCGGAGATTACCTACCATTTAACCAGAACAGAAATGTTGAGGAGCGTAGAGTTAGAAGTTGAGGACCACTATTTGACTGCAAATATTCCTCCAGAAATTGTGGAGAACTGGAAAGATTTTTTTCCAGAACATGAGGACTTTAGTCGTGAACAGGTCCTTTTCCTGCAGGTACTTTGAATTTTGGATCGAGTATCGATTAATCAGCATCAAGCAAAGTGGAGAGACTTCTCTAGTAATTTGTTACTTTTTTGCTCAAGCAGTTTCCTTGTGGTGATTACTTTGTCATTTTGCAGGAGAGTGTGTATCAAGCGATTCAAGAAAATGGAGGAAATAAGGGAAGCACCTCTGTTTGTAGCAATAGCGGTGACAAGAGTTCTGTGGCTGAGCAAGAGGGTGAATCTTCGAATGGGGGAAGTACCAATTCACAAGTTGCTCTAGATGAAGCTATAGCTAGATCTTTGCAGGAGCTTGGAGACGACTTTGAGGATTTCCATCTACATGAACACAGTGACACTGAATCTGGTAAAAATAATGTATCTTTATTTTAGTCATTTAAAATTGCTAATACAATTGCATTCTGCTAGCTTGGTGACTAGAGGGCACGTAAGTTAGTTAATTAGTTGATCCTTTTTTTTAGCTTAGTTATTGGCCTTTCTCAGTAAACAAGTCGCTGGCAAATGTTAAGATAATATCAGTAAAATTCTTAGTTAGAGCTTCGAAATGCTGAGTTTAGATTATACTAATTATAATAATAACAAAAAACTTATCTCTCAAATATTATTTTAGCTATTATTTTTGGAACATTTGTATCTGGAGCTGGCCTGTAGGAGTGGGCAGAACTCGATGCTAAGCTGCCAATCATATGCTGTACAACATGCCCTAAAAAATACACAGAAATACAGAAATCTTGATTGTATATGTATGGCCGTAGCCAGTGACGGAGCAATGGAAAAAATTCAAAAACAAAGAGGCAATGGAAAAAGTTGAAAAACAAAGAAAAAATTGATGTAGAATGACAGTACAAGGAATCAAACCCTCATTTCTAGGGAAGAAATCACACCCACTACCAGCTGAGCTACCAATACAGTTGCAACAATATGTATACCACAACACTATATTGGGAATTTGATTGAAAAATAAAGAAAAAAGTGACAGCACCAGGAGTCAAACCCTCATTTCCAGGGAAGAAATCACACCCACTACCAGCTGAGCTACCAATATAGTTGCAACTATATGTATACCACAACACCTATATTAGGAATTTGAGGGGGGGGCATGGGCCCCCTCTGCCCCCCCCCCCCCCCCCCCCCTACCTCCGTCACTGGCCGTAGCTCAGGATCATGTAGCATTACATGCTATGGCTGTCAACTGTTGCATAATGAATAGTTTTTATAAAACCTGGGAAAATTTGAATGTATAAAATGCAGACGACGAAGCTGCATGTTGATTTACTTTGATCTTGTCATACATGATATATAATCTGCCCTTGCAGGCTCACAGCCTGCTTAAGTTGCTATGCGATAGCCATTGAATATGAACTGCTGCATCAGAATTGTATGCTTTACTTCTTTAGGAAATTTCATTTCCACATGGTTTATTAGATAAGGATTCTATCCCATGACGATGGGATATGTCTGATTTTGTTGTAGGGCCTTGAAATGTGAACATAGTAGTTCCTGCCTTTAGGATAGAGTTAAGTAAAAATGCCTTCGTGTAAGTTTTCTACTTATCTTGATTTACACTTATTCTCCTTGTAGGTCTAATCACTCAATCAAAGCTTGACAATGTACTTTAACATAGGCTTCTTCACATGATTAATGTATATAAAAATGATTGCAAAAGGTGCACTACCATCTTTACTACAAACCAACAAAACACAATGAATTAGATATATTGTTAATTAGGGTACCTTCTGAGTTCCAAGTAACAATTTTATGTGGAAAACGATATTTTTATATAAGGGAAGGGAGGGAGGATGTCTAAGTCAGTTTTGGCCTTATATAGGTCCGATTTTTTCAGAAGGAACACACTATCTATTACTAGGTCTAAGCAACATAGCCATTCTTAAGGATTTTCCCTTCTCAAAGCAGATTGCAGAAACCAGCTACATCATTAGTGATACTCTTGTAATAAGTTTGCCATCAGTTGTATAGTAATGAGTCGTTAATTTAGTTGTATCCCTTACCAGCCTTGCAGAGTTCTAGTACAAAATATATATATGGTAGAGATTTATATAATATATTCTTACAAAAAAAATCTCTTGACTTCTTCCGAGGAAAATTTCTGGAGAAGATCAAGATTTAGAAAAACAAATTTGTTAAATAACCAACTCTCCTGAAACCTTGAGGTATTAGGAGGCCTTATTGATAAAGGAGAACAATCTACTGCCTTTTCTGCTAATGTAACCTATGATGGTTTATGAATTACAGTTAAATTCCTCATTGATACTGCTCCACAAGGCTTTCAGGAAACTCAAATGCACCTTTTACTATTGTGAAGTTTATCTATATTTTTCAGTACAAAAATGATTTTTTCATATAATGTTGCAGAAGGTCAGACTACTGAAGCTGATTCTACTGAAACTCCAGAAAGGGTAAAACTTAACTCTTAAGCTTCATTTTACAATTTCAACTGGCACAGTATATCCGAATATTCTTGATTCTATACAGCTGCAGGCTATCACTCCAAATCTGACGCAAGATGATGTGGATCCTGATAATATGAACTATGAGGTAAGAGACTAAAGTGTTGTCTTTAGCCTTATCATGGTATAAAAGTTATATTGGAAACTTCTGATGATGCATATAATCTTGTAGCCCTTCCTGCCATTAACAGTACAACTCTGTGAATGAACATGCAAGAAAAATGTAAATGTCAAACTTATTTTTATTAGATTTGGCATCATCATGCAAACTATACTTTTAGCTAACATTTTATAATATATATGCCAAGTAAAAATGTCCTGAAAGGCGTAAAATTGTATTTCTACTTTCTGAGTGGCAATAACATATTTGCTACTTGAAGTCAGCCTGCTATTAGAGTTGCCTGTGGACTGTTGCTGATTGTTACGAGCAGATCAATTAGTATTACTTTAGGTTTTTCAAAATCTATATTACTTTATTTATTAACAAGGTTAGTAAACAATATAAGTTGTTGATAGTAAATCATCTTTTATACCATGTATTTTGATATTCCTGATTCATAGGTGGATTCATTTTTTCAAGTATAATATGCTAGTAATGTCTTATGTTATCATTTATAGGAATTTCAAGGAAGTTCAATGGCAAAAAAAAAAATATCCTCAAATTTCAAGACTTCATTTTTCTAGTGTCAAAATGATTGTCAGGCAATTCATACATCTATATATTCTGTTCTATTAATTTTGATCTTGAACCTCTATTCACTTTAACATATAACAATAAAATAAAGAAATTTGAACCTATAATTATTCAAGTGCTCCTGAAATGTTAAGTTTCCCATAAAAACAGATTGTAATTTCTGTTTTGTTCCATTTAGTATCTGCATTTTCTCCATTTAAGTAAATGTTTGTTGTTGCCCTGTGATAGCAATTACAATCACTTGGTGAAAGCATTGGAAGTGAAAATAAAGGACTGCCAGAAGAGCTCATCGCGCGTTTACCAACTTTCAAGTACAAATCAGGAATCTTCTCTAAGAAAAAGAAAGAAGAGTAAGATATTGTATATTTTACTGGGCTTCTCTTGTAATTTTTTTGTGTGTGTATAATATGATAAAGCATACATGTATTTTTGTTAGTGACGGAAACACTTGTGACCTTATTCATATCTGCCTCAACCTTGCCTCCTTCCTCCTTGTCTGTAGGGGTGGGTTGACTTTGATGCTAATTAAATAACACAGTAACATGAGCTAAGCTAAGCATTGAATATGTAGATTTTGGCTATAATTCTAGTAGCAAAATGCATCTTCCAATGTCTAACATGAGACAACCTTGGACTTTTCAGATTAGTTCATGTAACGGGACAAATTCTTTATCAGTGATAGAACAATCAATTAGTTGGACAACACGACTCGAACATAAGATGACGGAATCTCTTCATCCTAACTGTGCTCTATGTCGTTCCTAGAAGGCTACAAGGGTTCAGTGGGATGCTATTTGCACCATTGTTTGTTACTATTTAATTTACTTGGGGCGTCTTTTTATGAATAAGCAAAATCAAGTAATTTGGAACACTAGGAGTAAATAAGCAAAGAAGGGTAGTTTAACTTTATCTGCAGGTTGTAAGAAATTTAAAATATGATAACTACATGTCGTTATCTTGAGGAATATAATTTGCCAAGATATGGAGAATGTTATACCAGTAAAGCTACATGGAGAAGTCATGTATATTGATGTTGTTCTCCAGGTGTGTGATATGTTGCATGGAGTACAGTAGTGGAGAAAGGTTGATCAACTTGCCTTGCGCTCACCAGTATCATTCCGAGTGCATAAAACGTTGGTTGTCACTAAAAAAGGTGCCGTTATCTTGCCTCATCGTATAACTCGTATAAATTCAAATGTCATGCTGCAGTGAACTTATATCTGCTGTTTTTTTCTGGAGTTGCAGTGATGCAGTAAGATTTTTTAATTCAAGCATTTAAATTCTTTTAGAAATCTAACTTATGTTTGACAGATGGTCGCGTTTAAAATTGAATTGGACTATTATATATATGCATTCATCTTTGGAGCACATGATCATGTGTAATTATGTCAACCTATAAACAACGCAGAATGACATAAAAGCAGAACTTAGAAGAACAGAGGAAAGAAAGTCAAATATTTCTAATCGGGGTAGATCTATCTGTCCTCAAAAAGGATTTATCTTAATTTTTAACACCTTGCTCCCGAGTTTTAAAAAGGGTGGAAAGCAAGTGGAGGGCAAGTAAACTAGTTTCACTTTCACTCATAATTGTGTTCCCTAGTTTTTTAAAGGAACGAAAGCAAGTGACGATGAATGCAAATTTGGCATACTTTCACTTCAAAAATAGGATGAAAGTACTTTATCTCTTTATCACTTACTTCTTTTCCTTTAAAAAACTCGGAGCAGGGTGCAAGTGTTACCCTATTATGGAGTCTGGAGATCCCGGACAAGAGTTGTATAAAATTAGTACAAACTGCAGCAACATTACTTATTATTTGAAATTTGATGGTCTGATTTCATCTTTTTGTTTATGCACTGTAGCAATGCCCTGTCTGTCAGACGGAGGTGCAAGATGAATGATCGTAGATTACTGTGTTCAGCGAACGAAAGCTGCCGGAAATTTGAAAAGCATCTCTCAGTTGTCAGTTACTGCGTACCATTTTGAAGCTTGTGTCGTCCTTGTAATGATTACAAAGTCTCTTTTGTGCTCATTATCTGTATCCTGTGTGTCCTGTTGCGACTCCCATGTAAAGTATCTAGTAATTGGTAAATAACAAGGTATCCATATTGCATATAAAGTTTATTCAATTTTTTTTTACATTTAATAAAACACGGAATAAATATTTTTTAACATCTTCGTAAATTCCATGTTATACATAATGTAATTAATGAAGAAAAAACATACGAATACTGTGAATTACTTTCTATTGTATTGTACAACATAATATATATTTTTTAGGTATGAACATTCTCTTGATACGTAAGATAGTTACCCTCCCCTTCCCAGAGTAAAATAGATAAATGCATACATACAACTATCTATTGCTTTCATTACTGCTGCTTCAATACCTCACTTTCGTTTCATTATCATATAAAAAAACAAAAATGTAACTAATCAGAAACAAAGTGATTGTTAAAACTGTTAATACAGCAGGAACAGAAATAGAGAGATTCTCAGTCTTTTAGTCTTGCATTATAGCTGGCAGCACCTTAACCGTCCCGTCTGCACCAACAGTTCCATAAAGCTTTCTAGGACTTCCAACAGTTCCATAAAGCTTTCTAGGACTTCCTTAACACAGGTTTGATTGCGTCAGCAGCTATATCGTCAGACTACTTACTGATATGAGCCGGAAAAAGGTATATCAACAACTCAGTGCCCTTGAAAAGCTTATCACAGATGCACAAATAATGTACTGATTTCGAGCTGGAGGTATCTCTTCTCAAAATTTACAGATGGATAGCATTTTCCCTTGTGTTGAGAAGAAGTTGAGAGTCCAAGGCGAGTATTTAAGGTTTTGTAATTGACCTTTACCAAAAAAATACAGTTGGAAGGGTTTTGTAACCATAAACATGAAAAAGAGGGGAACTAAACACTGTAAACAACCTCTTTCCTAACTTCTTCATATTGTAACAAGTTTATATGTGTTCTGCTTCAATAGGACAGAAAATACACAACCTAATACAATTAAACATGTACATAAAGAAACTGACCCAACAGAAGCCAATCGCATGAGTTACAATCCCGCCTTCCAGCCACCATATTCCATGTTTTCCTCAAGATCACTGAAAAGACCATGTTCTGAAAATTCTTTAGCAATATCCTGTGCCAGTTCGTCTGATAACTGAAGATTTTGTGGTAGATCAGATGCTCTCTGGCTGCTTCCATTATTGCCACCAGCTGCAGAAGAATCGCTATTGGAAACTCCTTTAAAGCTATTGCTCCTAGTTGGCATTGGTTCGTTTGTAGTAGCTACTCTATTCACCTGAGCTGCTAATCCCATAGACATGTTGCTTCCATACCCAAAACCATCACTTCCCCCACTAACAGTAGCACTCTTACCAGCATGGGGTTGCTGCTGTGGCGGCACACCCCCTGTATTGTTGTTGCTGTTAATATCTTGTAGCAGCCGCTGGATCATTTGCTGTTGCAAACCCTGGCTGTTGTGAGGAGATTGCAGAGCACCATTAACATTAAAAGAACGCTGATGAGGTTGCAAAAGATTGGAATTTGAGAATCCACTGGCCTGAGAATTCTGCATGGTCCCTGACAGTACAGAAGCAGACCCTTGAAAAGACGGGGATGCTTTCTGGTTTGCATTACTCAAAGAAGAAGTTGCCTCTTGTTGAGTCAAATTAGAATTAGAATTAAAAGAGTTTTGCCTAATCAGCATATTCTGATAGTTTGAAAGGGCCAAGGCAGCTTGAGGCGACCCACTTAAGGCTGGTCGCCCAACCATTTGATTGTTACTGTTGATCTGATTGTTAAGTCCAGGATTTTGTGCTACTAGCTTATTTAGTGTTCCACGATCAGTTGGCAAACCATTAATACTAGCCAGCTGTTCCAATTCCTGCATCTTCTGCATCTGAACCTTGGCAGGACTGGCAAGTCGAGGAAATTTCTTAAGACTTTCTGCAAGACGGTAACAGCAGAAGTGTTAAAAAGGGGAGGCCGATTTCGAATTTACACAACTCAGATTTACAAGTGATGGGATTGAGGATTTTAATATTAGGATTATTAATTTTGGGTATTGGTTAACAAATATGTACATATTACATGGTATTACGATGATAATATTTGAAAACCCTTTTTAAGTAAATAGCAACAAAAAATGTTATATAACAAGAGTACTTCTGTTTACATATGATACATATACATATTCAAGTCCAATCTTCCAATCTTCAAATATTCCCAGTTCAAGAATGTTACATATTTATCCTAGCTATTGGTTTTTCCATGCTTTGTTTGGCAAGGGACTATAAATAGGTACTCATAATATTAATAACATCAATAAACCAGTTCCACAGGAAGTGATTATCTATAGACATAAACAAAATCAACAGGATGATGGTCCTACAAACTTCCACTCCTAGGATATTACATATTTACATTGGCTAAGAAAAAAAAAATCAATTTCAATTTTATCAGTGAACAATATAACTCAGTCTCAGATGTACTTGCAACCAAACACAGGCAATTTTTAAACGCTGAACAAAGGTGACTTGTACTTGGAACCGGAAATAATATGAATAGTATTTGGAATCGGAAGACAAAAAACATTTACCAATTGGTCCATCTTTCTGGTCTCTGCAGAAATCCATAAGATCCTTCATGCTGTTGACAACCTCAGATATCTGTTCCAAGTAGCTCGACTTAATTTCCAAAACTATAAATAAATCTAACCTTACTCCAGACTGTACCTTAAAATAATTCAAAAGAATCTACCTGTAAGCAGCGAACATATCTTTTGGAAAATCCCAAGTCATTCAAAGACTGTGATTCCAAACTCTTGGCGAATTGACGGGCAGCTGTTACCATCCTGCCAAATGGTCAATTGTAAGAACACACCCACTCTGACAAAATAATCAAACATTAAATTGCTGATAACACATTACCAACTAAACTGCATACAGAGAATCAACACATCCAAATCAGCTACCATAGATAGATAACATCATATAAAGTCACTGATCATGCATCTCTATATTTGTCACCAGAAATATAAACAAAAGTTGGAATCATATAGTAAAAATATACCCCGTTCTTTATCAAATATGTCCTTGGACATGAATAGCATTAGAAATTTGTAACTTACATATTGCTGCTATTCTGCAAATCCTGCTGAGAAACCCCATCTGATCCACTATCAGTAATAGTGCTTTGGCATTTCTGTGCGACCTGTAACAGCTGACTCACCTGAAAGAAAATATTCTTAAAACTTCGCATTACTTGTAAAATTATAGCCAAAAAATACAGCTAATTAAAAAGAAAACAGGAGATAATAGATCCAAAACAAGGGGGTATATAAAGATTAATAATGATAATATCCTTTTTCCCGTAGCTTGATTCTTAAATAGGCACGTCCTAACATAACAGGTGTTTTTCAGAGAGTAAAAGTAAAACCTAAATCATTGGCCTCTGCTTTCCATCTCTCTATTAGTTCAAATGTTTAGAGGGACTATTTCTAGTGTATTGTTAGGTAAAAACACAAACAACGAGCAGAAATGGAAATCCTAGAAGAAAAGCATCTTGATGCTGCCATCTGCACTGTGTAATCTGTTGAGCGAATACCCAAAGTAGAAGCACATATGATTGGATGAAAATTTCACAAAGTACATAGAGAGTAAACTAGTACAGTCACTTGTTGAAGACAGTGCCTAACCTGTGGTGCAACCAACCTACGGGGAAGAAGTTCTTCATGGTGCCGTGCACAAAATTCCCAAGATAGTATCTGAAACAATGGTAAAAGGTTCAGAAATAGAGTACAACTCTACAGCATTCGAAATGAAATAAAAAAAATCGACCTTTAGGTCTGGGGTAAATATGACACGCAGCTGACCCTCACGAACCACCCGCAGTTGCTCATAAACACTTTCCTGAACAGCTTTTCCATATTCCAACATCATTACTCCAGAAGAAAGCCTACATTCGCGCGGTAAGTCTAGATACAAAAGCTCGTCAATGACTCCACTACCAAATTTAATTTCATTGAGCCGAGGAAGTACTTCGAAAGTTGCCTCTGTTAAAAACAACAGTAAAAAGAAAACAGTAAGAAAAATTAACCAACTTTTTATCTTATGCAATTTCCAAGTAACTAACACCCTTGCAACCCGCAGATATCTTCATAAAGTAACTTCAAAAACAGGATTTAGTTTATTTAATACGTGGAAGCAAGCCAGAAAGGCTGACAATGTCCTACTTCTTGACAGATCGATTGTAAGCAAGTTATGCATGAAATGGTTATAATCCTTCAAATTTAGAAGAAATTATATCTTCAATCAAGAGATGTGATGTGGCTATGCCACCCACATCACCCACACTCAGCAGAGAAGTAGTAACTGAAGGAGCTGAATAAAAAAAATATATAAACACCAAGTCCAGAAAAAAATGGCAGGGGTCTACGGTTATCTGATGAAAAAAGGGAAGTGTCGAAAAGCTATTTACATCCGAAATAAAATACAAATCCATTATTCAGGTATAGTACAGTTGAAAAATAAAGAATTCATCAGTGGTGTAGTTAAGTTCGAGGTAATTAACCTTTTTTTTTTAAAAAATATGTTATATATTCTTTAAATACGGAGGGGGTTTGAGGAATTGAAACCCTAAATTTGGCCATGGGAGAGGAATGCCTTACCACTAGGCTACACCCTTAAACTCCAATAAATTTGAATACAAACAGTTCAATTATGATCCTACTACAGAGTAACACTCACCAAATCCCCTTCCTGATTTTGAACCACAAATATCGCATTGCCAAGCATCCTTCCCAGCAGAGAAGAAAGATTAGTTAGTACAATACAAACCAAAATTGTTGGATCAAACAACACATTAGA
Organism: Heracleum sosnowskyi; assembly: GCA_030848705.1. Classification (NCBI taxonomy): domain Eukaryota; kingdom Viridiplantae; phylum Streptophyta; class Magnoliopsida; order Apiales; family Apiaceae; genus Heracleum; species Heracleum sosnowskyi. The sequence continues at coordinate 23,015,043 of CM061237.1, forward strand.
AACAAATTATAAGCTTATCTTATATTATTATTTATCTGGAGTTAACAGTCATCTCGGTATGTTGATATTAGTTTATTAACATTAGCTGATGGATTGTGACTTGGTACTATGTTATTTTCCAAATTTGCAGAAAAATAATATTTAAATAGATAGCTAACCATGGCTGCCTGAGGAAATACACCTAGAGAGTGGATCCCAACATTATCATATAACGACAAGCACCATCTTTTCTTAGCCCGTGGGGAATAGTACTCGGCCACAAATTTCCTCCAATAGGTAAAAGTATTGTCCTGTTTTGAGAAGTTACTGTGATTACAATTAACTCATTGAAACACAACATAAAGCATTGAAACAGGGAATAGACTGATAAGTAGTCTAACAAGGCAAAAATTATCATAGATTCAGAATCAAGGATGACTGTATTTAAACCACACATGGATACTCTAAAAATTCACAAGAAATACTCACTGGTGGCCGCTGCCTCTGATGATATAGGTATTGCATTAGTCGACGAGAACAAACACCACCATCATAAGGTCGCTTCACACCAGAAGCAGGCTGCATTCCATGTTGAAGCTGCTGCCTCAGTTGCTGCTGCTGTTGCTGTTGCTGCAGCAAATGAGCTCGCTGCATTTGTGGCATAGACTGCAGTAGTTGTTGCTGCTGCTGTTGCCTAAGTCGCTGTTGCTGAATTAAAGCTTGCAACTGAGGATTAGGGTTTTGTAACTGCATAGGATCTTGTCTTTGCAACATCTGTTGTATAGCCTGTTGTTGCTGAATGTCTTCCTGTTTAATATCCAATCGAGGTTTCTTCTGCAAGGGTGAAATAGTGGTGGGATCCTGAATGAAAGATCCAGGAATTCTAGGGCCAGTAGGAAGTGAAACTTGCCCCCCTCGCCCTGCTGAAAATGACGTAGCGCTAGATGTCCCTTGGTGTTGTTGACTCTGGTAGCAATTAGGGTCTTTATTAGAGCCTTGCTGCACTACAGATGACCCGTCCAGGACAGAAGAAGCTGAAATGCTTATGTTATTGGACGAGAATGACATCGGTGAAGCTGGTAACCTCATGTACGAGTCCGTATTAAAGCTAGCGCTCCTCTGGAGATTCGGGCCTACAGAAAGTCCCGAGTTTGCATCAGTAACCAATGAGCTTGCTCCAACACTAGGCCCAGAGGCCACCACACTGTTAAATAATGTATTACTTACATCTGCAGAACTTGGCCCCATGTTAGAGCGAAAGTTTCCAGAATTTGGATTAATCGAGTTTCCAAAAGAACTCAAGTGTGAGTTTCCCACAACATGAGACTGCCGATCTCCTTGGAAAAAGATACCAGAATTCGCAGAAGAATTAGCCAACCCTCCAGCCACACGAGAAGGCACCATTGTCCGCCCTGCTGTCGCGTGGCTGTTACCCAAGTAGGTATCCAGTTCCTCCCCTTTCAGCTTTCAAATTCAATGATTAAACTCAACATCCACTAAAAGTTTCCCGCAGATGCACATTCTGAATCCAATCTCTCGATGAACACGAGTGCAAGAATAGCGCCTTTAGTTCAAAAATATCCTTTTGCTTTTACTTATTTAAATTACAAAGAAAAAACAACATTAGAAAGATTACTTTTCAGTTGCACTTAACAAGTAAACTATAGAATATAGATTAGCAGCAGAAACACAAAGAAGCACATCAGCAAATATTAACACCGAAAGCACATACTATTTCCAGGAAACATCCAAGAAACCCACAGAATATTGCCCGGTGATTTTACTGATATAAATGCAAATACAGATTCCAAATCCAATATCTCCACGAACACAATAAGTGCAACACTAGCCCTCTTCTTTTACTAAATTTGAACTTTCAAAAAACGTGACAAGAAAGAATGATCATCTTTCAGCTTTCTTGAACTAACAACTACTAGGTATTAGCATCGAAAAAAACTCCCAATTCTTATAAAAAGATAATCAAGAAACCTCTCTTATTCATTGTCCTAATAATAACACCCTTCACTACTACCAACATCTAATCAACCCACTAACCCTTATTTTGCACTACTAACAATTTTAGATAACAATTCAAAACACATACTCACATCATTAAACATTAAGCAAAAACCAAAAAGATAATAGCTCCGTTTGTTTCGCGGAAAATATAATAATTCGCTAAACTAAATTCCAGAATTAGATTATTTTCCGCGAAACAAACGCAGCTTATATTATCTCACTAAAGCAATAAAACACTAATTAACTTCAAAAATCAACTCCCATGGCAGAAAATTTTCAAGAATCTCCCCTAATAATTCGCCCAGAACAAACCCTAATTTCAGATATTAAACCATTTTTAACACCACCACCATTTCTAATAATTTAATAAAAAAACAACAAGAAATCATAAAAACTAACAAAACAAATTAATCACAATTTACTATACACAGTCATAATCAAAACATATTAACAACATATATTATAACAACATCAATTAAAATTAACAAAAAGAGAGAATTAAATAAAAAAAATTAAAAAATATACTTACATAGATATACAACTTGTACCTTAAGAGAGAGATGAGTTGAGTTGAGTTGAGTTGATGTCTGTCAAGTGAAACTAAAGTAAACTGGTTGTGTTAGATCGTGTTTTTATACCTAGCGGGAATTGCAGAGATCGATGACCGGTTTAGCCGGTAACTGACTGCATGTTACCGGTTGTTGCCGGTTAAAATAAGACACGTGTTTTGATTATGGGTGATGTTTATGTCGGTGATTCATCATGTGGTGATGAGATGAGGTCGTAGGGGGTTGTGGTGTACGTGAGGGTAGCTGATGGTTTCTTGTAGATTATGGACTTGATTTATTTGGTGGGGCCTGGTTGTTGTTAGATATACTAAGTATATAACTAGTTTTATAACCCTTTTATTCTAAAATATTTTGTAATTCGTTATTAATTTCAGTATATTTATTTGTGATATATTCGTGTTGATGGTTTGATGAATTAAAATATTTAAAAAATTAAGTTAGCAATAAAGTTAATATTTCTTTTTATATTATACTGTATTCGTTTAATCGAAAGTACGTGTGATACACATCTATGATTTGAATATGAATAGATTGTTGTTAATTTTCGAGTAAGTAAATATTTGATGTTTATTTACTACCTAAATTGTTCTTTAAAAAACTCGATATGATTTTACATTCAAATTCTTAATTAGTTAATGATTACTTCCGGTATATTTGTTTGTGGTATATTCGTGTGGTTTGATAACTAATATGCTTGAAATTTAAGTTAGTAATAGTTGTTATAAATTTGATGTTTCTCTTTTTTATTGTATTGTATTCATTTAATCGAAAGTTCGCGTAATACACACTTGAATCTGAATAGGTTGTTATTGATTTTTGAGTAAGTATTTGATATTTTTTATTGCATAATTTATTTTTTAAAATTCAATAATTTTACGTACATATTCCTAATTAGTTAATGATGAATGACTAAAACATATAGAATGTTGCCGCATTATTTTGTACAATTTTTTGGTTATATTTTTGAGTTTTCTAACATCGTTTTTATAATTTTATATTGTGTTTTTAGGGTGTTGAATAAAAAAAACTACTCCATTTATTTATTTATAGTTGACGTTTGACTTTTCTACACGTATTTCTATGTTCTTTGATAGCGTATTTAAAATAATAATTTTTAAAAATATTTTTGTGAATTAAAATATATAACTAAAACTTTAATATACGAAAAAGAAATTTAAAAATTATATATATTTTATTTTACAGTTAATGCACTTAAAAATGTATGCTAAAAAGTCAAACCACAAATAAAAAAAGAGAGAAGGTATATGTAATTTTCAAATATTTAACTAATAATATAATAAATTTTGAAAAAATAATGTCTAGCTACAAATTTGACGCCCTCCTCCAGCTTGTCAAAAACGGGAAAAAATTCAGCAAACCTACTTAAATACATTTTAATAAAAAATTATGACAAATATCACACTCTCACTTGATAAAACATAATCTATAGGTTATTTTTTATTTTTTTTGCTAAGTTAATCTATAGGTTATTTAACCTTACAAATGTAAAGATTTAGTAAAAATAAATATGCAATTTTTAAATAATTTAATGATTTGGATCAATCACATTTTAAATATTTTACAACTTAAATTTGCATAAAAAAATAATTTATAAGAATATTTTAACATAATCCCTACATCCGTGTGACTGGATCATCAAAAAATATTCTCTAAATATGATTATAATCGCACTAATATTTGTTTTTCTATGATGACCTTTAAAACTTCAAGCTCCGTATCATTTATGATAGGAATTAAAGACTCAAATATTTGTAATAAATTTTATATCTCCTGTGCTCTTTTCACTAATATTATAAACTTTGTACGTTAACATTTTATGTTTTTAGTGAGCTTGTATATATTGTAATATCTTTTGGAATAAGGGGGATTTATATCTGTAGAGTAGTATTTATTTTGTGATAATTTTTGAAGCGAGAATTAAATTCAAAATTTGAGAAGATAAGAGATGAATTACTTGTCATTATGATATGAACGTTGTATATCAAGTAATTATAAATATAAATTTTTGTTTGTTATTAAAGATCTGTTTCAAACAGTGTTCTAAAAATTGATTGATTAATTGATAGTCGAACGGGTCTCGTCTCGATTAAATGGAAATCGGATCAAATAGCAGTTTTTTAAAAAAATCGAATCAAAAGTCAGGCAAGACGGGATTAATTGGCCGAATTGATCAAAAATCGATTAAAGTAAAAAAAAAAATTAATAATGATTTTTTTTAAAAAAAGTTAATAAAGATACATGACTATTATATAGGCATAGTTGTTGATTTATTGACAAAATACTTTACTAAATCCCTAACACATATTATTCTCTAAAAGTGAATTACTCTCTTCGTTCATACTAAGTATACATTAATGATATATTTATAGGTGATTTATTTTTGCAAATTAATACTCCCTCCGTCTCACTCAAACTGGTTTGTTTGACTTTTTTGGGTCAAATTAACTCAATTTTGACTAATTTTTAAAAACAATTGACATGCATTTTTATAAATCTAAAATTTGTATGCTATAATAAATTATATATATTTTCAACTAGTATATTTTTTATTAATTATATTTGAAATATAATATACGTAATTAAAATTACAAAATTGGTCAATTTGATCGGGAAAAGTCGAACAAGCGTTTGAGTGGGACGGAAGGAGTATAAAATTATATGCTATTATTTACTGAATTAAAATATATCTGATTAATTCTCTAATTAATCAATTCGATTATCCAATTAATCACTAAAACATACCTCTAACAACTAATATCGATTCCCGTATTTTGAAACACTCTTTTGAACGAAAAGAAATTATATTAGAGATAACTACTAAATAAAAAACAGTTTATACGGGTCCACATATTCGACTAAGATAATGTAGTATAGTTCACAAATGAAGATGGACCGTCTGATTGCACGTGAGATATAATCCCTAGAATAGAATACCACGTGTGAATCCTGCCAGCACACCTCCTATATCTCACTCCATTCAAACTTAACAAGTTGGAATGAATTTTTAAAATTAAAAAAATAAAATAAATTTAAAGATAACCAAAATATCTGTGCTCTGGCCTAATCTACTTGCGCTCATATTAACTAAGAGGAAATTATTTTCAGAATAATATTTAAAATACCAATTGAGAATTTTGTACTCTTTTTCGATACCATTAACCGTTACACTTATTTTAAACACACTTATATTAGAAACCAGCAAGAACTAGTTATTTATGTTCACTTTACAAGACTCTTAATTGAAAAACACTGCATTAAATTTCTTGTTCAAATATGATAATTAGGTTAGAAAATGTAAAGTTTGAGGCATATTTTATATATGTTCTTTATGGAATTTTCGGAAACTAATAATTGAAGGTTGTTCCTTGTAATGAGGACTTAAACTTTCATGATTGAATCTAAGACATTTTCTTAGTGTAATACATAAATAAATTGAGTTGAAATAGGTTGCTTGAAGTGGGTTATGTGGGTTGTTTATATTGAAATAACTTGAAAAATAGTAATGAGAGGTTGGTGGGTTTATATAGAAACATGTGCAAGAGTAGTGTACAACTACTAAGACATGTCATGTGGGTGTGCATGGTGTTAGTATGTGCCTCGCATATACACGCGCGTCGCCGCCGCCCGCCTCGCCACGCCACGACTCGGGTCGAAGGGTGAATGTCTCGGCGTCTCGCGAGGCGACCTGGGCGAGGAATTTTATTATCTGTTTATTTAATATTATTTATTGATTTAATTTAACAGTATCAGTATTTATTTATAACAGCTAAACGAACTGGGTCGGGATTTATATTAAATCCTGATTGACCAGTTCTTGGATCAAATCCTGATGGCCTGGTCAGTACTTGGAGTGAAATCCTGATGGCATGTGTCAGTATTTTGGGCAGTTTTATTAATGATAGTATTGCACCTTCTGTTAATTGTGTTGAATCATCCGATTTATGGCATGCTAGACTTGGTCATTTAAATTTAAATTTTGGTGCTCTAAAGAATATGATGAATTTAGAGTTGATTCCAAAGTATGCTATTGATAAGATATCTAAATGTTAAGTATGTGTGACTGCTAAACAAACTAGGAAACCCTTTCATAATGTTGTTAGGGATTCACGAGTATTAGATTTAGTACACACAGACATATGTGAATTTGGAGGCATGTTAACTAAGGATAATAAACGATATTTTATTACCTTTATAGATGATTGTAGTAGATACTGTTATGTTTATTTACTTAGACATAAAGATGAAGCACTAGAAAAATTCATTATGTTCAAAACTGAAGTTGAAACACAAACTGGTAAAGTACTTAAACGTTTGAGATCTGATAGAGGTGGTGAGTATACTAGTACCTCGTTTAATGAATTTTGTGCAAGAAATGGTATAGTTCATGAGGTGACTCCACCATACACACCTGAGTCTAATGGGGCGGCTGAACGAAAGAACAGAACTTTTAAAGATATGATTAACAGCATGCTTATTAATTCTGGGTTACCTAAGTACATGTGGGGAGAAGCTTTGAATACGGCTTGTCATATTCTGAATAGAGTTCCTCTGAAACATATGGACAAGACACCTTATGAATTATGAAAAAGTAGAAAGACAAGTTTAAAGTATCTTCGTGTGTGGGGGTGCCTTGCAAAGGTGCTTGTCCCTGAACACAAGAGAAAGAAACTAGGTCCGAAAACTGTTGATTGCATCTTTATGAGCTATATAGAAACCACTACGGCTATGAGATTTTTAGTGCTAAAATCTGACATAGACGGTATAGTGGCAAACACTATAGTTGAGTTTCGTGATGCAACATTCTTTAAGGATGTGTTCCCTATGAAGACTGGCATACCTCAAGATATTTCTAATGATGATCCTACTCACACATCGAGTTCTATTCATGATCATGTGGAAAAGATGACAAATGTGGGGGCAGATCCTGATAGTAGTTCTACTCCTGACGAAGTAGATGAACCTAGAAGGAGTAAGCGTGCAAAGGTAGTTAAGGACTTTGGAAGTGATTTTGTCACTTACAATGTCGAGGATGAACCTTTAACTTTCCGACAGGCCATGGATTCTTCGGAGTCAAGGCACTGGAAAGGTGCTGTAAAGAGTGAGATTGACTCTATTGTTTCTAATGGAACATGGGAGTTGGTTGATCTTCCTCCTGGGTGTACTACTATAGGATGTAAGTGGATCTTCAAAAGGAAGATGAATCCTAATGGCTCAATAGATAAGTACAAGGCTAGATTGGTAGCTAAGGGTTTCAGAATTTGTTAAAACTCCTGGTAGATAAGTGTTCTTTCTTATCTAATTATATTTACAGTCTCTAATTATTTTATTGTTTCGACCTTTGTGTTTCTTTCGTTTATTGGTATTTTGCATGTTCTTGTTAATACAATTATATATATAACTGCCCTATTGTTGCTGTGTAGTTAGTAATTATACCCAACAAATTAGACATGTGCGTTGTCAAGTTTCTCGAATTCTTGTGCCCATTGTACAAGACTCTCGAATTCTCCATATAATCTACTATAATGTTGTTGCTAAGTGAAAGCGATGATGAGCATCTTTCATTAACAAGCAAAAGTGGTGGTATACAACTTATATCTTTATGGTTTACATGTTGCTAAATGTATTGTCATTATTCTAGAAAATCTTACTACAAACTTCTCAAAGGAGGAATTGTACAACATATAAACAAGGAAAATTTAAAATATATCTGTAATTTGTATAGGATCAGACCTAGTTTTAAGCCTTCTGTGCAGAGAACATGATAAAGGACTGTTGAATATTGCATGAGTAGTTGATAAGACCACATGATGTGCATAAATCTTCGATTTCCTCGGCTGTCAGATTGACGTAGTTCTGAGATAGACTCTGCGAAACAAACAACACATTAGACCAAGCTGAGGACATATTAAAGGACCAAGCAGAGTATGAAGAGAAGAGTGCATGAACAGAGAGTATGAGAAAATGAATCACCCGTCCAAAAGGCCTCAGGAACGAAGGAGTGGATGGACTGAATCGAAGAAAGGTAGTTCCCACAAATACACCACCACTTCGCAATATACGATTGATTTCAGCAATCTGATGCATACAAGTCAGCAGAGTTAGTCCGTCTGAGGAGTTTTATATATGCTCATAAGATTATAATTTATACAGAAATCACAATTTGGAATGGGAGCAAAAAGATGAGCAGTGACATAATTAGCAACAACTAACAAGTGCTTTTTCAAGTAACCAGGTCTTGCCCGACAGTAGTCATTCCTAGAGTCTGTCAATTTGTTCAGTCAGTAGTTGTACAGTTGATACACAAAATTATTGCTGCAAAGCTTGAGATAGTATCACTTAATCAACATAAATGGGATACCATACAACCTTGATCTTCAGTATAGAAACACTTCTGCAGACTGAATACCGTTGCAAGTACTGAAACTGATTTCCCGTATGAATGCAGAACTATAGGCGTCTCAACTATCAGAGTATCAGTCTCTATTGTATACTTATTCTGAGGCAATAACAGTTTCTGAATCTATTACCAGATGATTGTGACATTTTTTCTACCCGTTACCATAACTTGACATTATAGATAACAGATATGATAAATAATTACTTTCGACCTAATATCTTACCATTTTCTATGAACCTGACATGAAATCTGGAAATCACTAATTCTGACAATAGGTCTCAGGAATCCCGTAAACCCACAAATTTTATGAGGTCAGCTATATTAGTGTTCAGCCCTAATCGATATACTGTTCTGGCACTGTTTCATCACCGCATACTTTTCTATTTGTTCAGAATTTGGGAAGAAATGAAGGTAATGGAACATAATGGAGACGAATGAGAACTTCAGTATACCACTTGGAAAAACTTCAAATTATCACGAAATATATCTTGTTCACTTTAGGCTATCAAAACTACTAAATTCAGAGCACTTTTTATTAACAGTGAGGAAGAACATGCAAACGATATAAAATAAATTGTAAAGTAGATGAGATAGTATAGTAAATAAACATTCAGAAGACTTTTCGAGTTTGATACTTACTGCGTTTGACGGAGATGGCCAGCAATGTAGAGCTGCACCGGCATGAACAGCGTCAATTGAACCAGATGGAAAGGGAAGCCTGGACACATCGGCCCTCACAAGAGCAAGATTGCTGCAAATCACCAACGGAACTTAAATCAATTCAGTCATATTTCTGCGCATTTTACTAGTATCATGAGTCATGACCCTAAAGAACGTTAGACAATAGCTGCATTTATTCTTTGAAATGCAGTAGATTAATATAGCTTTTCAGGGAGGGAAGGAACTTACGATTTTAAAATTGTATCATCATCTTTAATGAAATCATAAGACTGGCGAAGCATATTTTCAGAGAAATCAAGTGCAATAACTTTTGAATAGACTTCAGACTTGGCGAATTTCCGGGAAAATAGACCACTTCCACAACTAACATCTACTAAAATACCACCTTCTGCTGGTCGAAAAAAGTCCTGTGCCATCTGAAACTGTGAAAGCAAGGCCACGTTTAAATCTTACAGTAGCGTACATCCATCTATAAGAATTGTTACATGCATTGTTTTAATGAGCAGCAATGAGCTGTTGGAGTTGGCAGTTCTTATAAACTTGGTTCAAACATACAAGGTACAGACATACCACTAGGCCGTGAACCAAAAATATTCCAAGGTACAGCATTCATCTTTTATGAATGTAAAAATGTATATTCATGTTGCATAGTTCAGTAACAGTAGGGCATTATATCATAAGTTTATAATTGTTAACTGACAGAACAGTTAAAATTGTCTTTTCCAAGCACACAAGTAGAAACTTTGACATGGAATATGCTCACATATTACCAGAAAGCATTGTTTCACCATCTTCAGTAAGAAAAATGTACTAATTCCATTAAAATTATGATCTCCAGAGTTATTATGGAAGAAGCATTACAAAAACTGAATGCATCTACTAAAACATATCATGTGGCAAAACTGCAACTTTTGGTCAAGTTAAAAGCTTAAAAGGTTTAAACAAATATACTTTATTCTTCCAGTTATCATCGCAGCGAAAATCTGTAGAGTGATATCTTTCGTATATAAATTAGCTTATCTTATTGAAAAATTGGTTGATATTTTTTAGGACCAGATGACAAAAATACTATTCACACTGAAGGTACTTCTAATTTAATTCCGCAGAACACAAATGCGTCTTTATTTAAAACATTAACAACCAGGATTTACCTCTTCATCAGGACCAGGAAAACCAGCACGATTAAAATTTTGACGCCAGCCTCTTTCATACAAGAATGAAACCAGTGGACTCCTAATAAAAGGGAAAATTAGAGTCAATAGTTGGCATGATCTTCTTTTTTGCTTTTTAAAGAGAAATAACTCTAGTTTTCTGCTGAACAATCAATTGTCAATTTAATGACCACATATTCAACTACTAATCAAGCTGAAAGATAGCATCAAGTTGGATTTTAATTTTAAAAGTTCATGAAGTGTTACTGTTGATAAGATTTGCCATGGAGAAGAATCCAGTGTGTTGGTACCTAAACAGCTCGGTCCTAGATGGCTTGGATTCAGAGTAAACCTTTGTTCCAGCAGTAACTGTGAGATCCAGATAGGTGTTTTTGCTTGTATAAGTCTTGTTGCATTTTGAACATTTAAATCCAGACCGATATATTGCAGGCCTGCAGATTTCAGGATTCTAAAGTTAATTCCTACCCGAACTACAACTGGAAGTTATCATAAGTCATAACCGCCATTTATATCAAACTTACAAGTTGAAGCCGCTAGGACCTTTTCTTATCAGTGGTTCATAACATATGGGGCATGCAAACAAGTCATCTTTCAAATCATCTTTAGGCGTGATGCTTGAAACCTGCAAAAGCAGTCCCTCATAATTCACAATATTCCACTTTAAAATTGTTCTTCACAGTGTAAAAGTAGACTTGGCTGAATATAATTCACACTGATTACGGTTATCCAGTGTCCTAGGCAAATCTAATTAAGTTTGAAATTTCTAAAGCAAAGGTCATACACAAGTATATTGCGCTCCCCAGAATTTAGTTGTTTCCCGTGCTACTGAACAAGAATGCTTACCACAATTTTAGTTTATTTTTTTTTTCACTAGTTACTGTAAAAGACAAAACATCCATCGACGGACTACTTCCAAGTTCCAACACCTTAAGATTATACGAGAACTGGTCATCTAAAATTGTACTATCAAAGCTCAAATTTAGAGGTCTCAAAATTGAAAACTCCTATCCTCAATATTTGCAAGTTGTGGAATATGGACAAATATGTTTCTTTTTAACTCCTTGGTTAGATTGGAGTTGGGATAGTTATGGTGGTCAACTCATCTGAGCAAGGGAACAATTAAACAATTAAAAGTTGCACAAGATATTTCTTTTTGTTGTTCTTTTCGTGCTGAGCTCATCATTAGTAATACTAGCTTATAACTCGTGCGTCTCCGAGGATGAAGCTAAAGAATTTAAAGTAATAAATCTTTTATAATTATGTAGTTGCAAGTAATCCAACCCGGATTAAGTGATAACCAAATTTGGTACTTTGGTACTTTAGTATCGCGCGTCATTTTCACATTGTTTAATTGTTTTGCTTATTAATAAAGAGTACAGATATAACGTCCATCTAAAAAGTCCACAAGAACTGTTTACAAACATCTAAAAACTAGATTATACATTACCCTAGCTCATTTTCTTGTTACTAATCAACAGCTAAACAGAAGCAAGATTGAAGCTCAAAATACAAAGAAGCTAACACATTCTTTGCAGGCAAACAAAGACATAACATATCACATACATGTATATAAACTAAACTGGCACATGAAAAGGGGTATACCGGGTCCAAAGCGATAGCTGAGCTTGCACGGATTCTGAAAGGAAGCTGGTGATTACGAGGACGAAACCGGATAACATGAGACAGAGATGGATATTTTGGGAATAAAGAATGTTGGTGCTGCTGCAGAGGACAAAGTGTAGATGAAGAAGAAGCAGAAGCCATAAGAGTCCCTTGTTTCTTTCTTCTTACTCCAAAACAAAAAAATTATAGACACATACAAACACAATTATATACGTAACCATGTTGGTGGCCGCTTGTTATGATTGGTGGACACAACTAGTTAAACAACAGCATCATTTCTGGACTTGCTTTCGTCAAGATATTTTCCTTCACTGAAAATTAATCTTCTCTTGTTAAATAAGAAAATAATATGTGCATATATGTACAAATAAATAACCTTAACATGCTTGACAAAAAAATCCTTAATATGGAGGTATCACAAAATATCCATAAGAACACAATATGTTCGCAAGGAATTTATTCTATTAAATCTCAACAACATTAATGTTCATTAGAGAAATGTAACATATTAAAGATTCTGTTTTTATCATTAATTTTGGACAAGGCAATCCTAGTAGTAAGTAGATAAAACTGGAATATAGTGACAATGGTAAATATTAGAAAAATACACACAAGGTATCATTGATGTGTATCATCCCTATTTTCTTCAAATCTCCGATAATTCAGGTATTGCGCTTGTTACTCAACCTCTTACTGCTACAAACTATCAGCATTGGAGTAGATCCATTAAACTTGTCCTATATGCTAAGAATAAGTTAGGTTTGATTAATGGAACGATGTTGAAACCTCTATAATCGGATAATTTGTATGCGCATTGGAATCGCTGCAATGATATGGTACTGTCTTGGCTTCTTAATTCAATTTCCAATGAGATTTGTGATAGTGTGGTGTAATTCAGTATGGCCAAGGAAATTTGGGATGATCTTGCTGTTAGATTCACTCAAGGCAATGTTCCACACATATTTCAGCTTAAGAAAGATTTAACTGCGTTAAATCAAGGAACTCTGTCTATCTATAACTGCCTATTTTACAAAGTGTTGTACTCTTACTGATGAATTGAATGTTTTAGCTCATCTGCCTAAGTGCACTTCTGTATCTACTACCTGCATTTGTGATGTACGGTCAAAATTGGAGACATATGAGAAAAATAGCAATCTCAGTCAGTTTCATATGGGATTGAGTGATGTATACACTGGTATTCGAGGCCAATTATTGATGATGCAGCCTCTTCCCACACTGAGCCAAACATACTCTTTACTTCTTCAAGAGAAGAGCCAACGTGTTAATCACACTATTACTAGCTGTGTTGTTGACAACATTGCAATGAATGTGAAAGCATCTGGAAATAGAACTAAGTTTTCTGGACAATATGTCAAGAATGACAGTTCTGAGATTTGTGAGTATTGTCAAAACTCTGGTCATCCTAAGGATAAATGCTTTTTCTTTCATGGATATCCAGACTGGCATCGTCTTCATGGTAAACCTAAGCCTAAACTTAGACAGTTTGGTGGTCTAAATGTGAAAAAAGTGGCTAATGTTACTAGAAAATCTGCTTCTCTTACTGATCTTGATGGAACTATTACTAATGAGCACAAACCTAATAAAGTGTTCATTGAAGCTCAGTGTGAGCTGATTGCCAAACTGATCCAACAAAATATCAAACATATCAGTCCATGGAATACCACTACTTCTGGTTCACACATATTATGTACAATTCTAAGTGTTTCTTCCACTCACACTGCTTATAATGTTCACACAAATTCTCAGCACAACTGGATAGTTGACTCTGGCGCTACAGACCATATTGTAGCTAATGTGTCTTTGTTAATCAATTATGAGCCTTTAAATTCAGTTCTACATTTGCCAAATGGTGATACAGTTCCCATCACTCATGTTGGATAGGTGCATCTTACACCACAAATCACTCCCACTCATGTTCTTTGTGTACCATCTTTTCATTGTAACCTCATATCAATCTCCAAACTTACTGCAAACTCCGCTGTGTCTGTTGTGTTCTCTTCCAATTCTTGTTTTCTGCAGGACCTTTCCCTGAAGAGGATGGTAGAGATTGGTAAGGTGACAGATGGTTTATATTAACTTCATAATTCATTTTCTTTGTTGCCACCTCCACCTTCTCTTCTTGTCAATCAATGTGCTAGAATCTACACTGAACCCTCTATTGAAGCTCAATTGTGGCACAATAGAATGGGTCACCCTGCAACCACAATTCTCAACAAATTGAATGTTATGTCTTCTGTAAATACATCATTGTCTAGCACATGTGATATCCGTCTTAAGGCTAAACAACATAAGTTACATTTCCTTAATCATGATAGTGTTAGTCATGAATTGTTTGATTTGATTCATTGTGACCTATGGGGTCCCTACAAACAATGTACTCATGGAGCTTATAATCAGTTTCTCACTATTGTGGAAGATTATTCTAAATGTACTTGGGTGGAAGATTATTCTAAATGTACTTGGGTTTTTTACTTTCCAGCAAATCTCGTGTTCCTACACTTATTCAAAACTTCTTTAAGTATGTTTCCACCCAATTCAAAACATCAATTAAGTGTGTACGGTCTGATAATGGTACTAAATTTACCAATCAGATCTTGTAAAATTTCTTTGCTACTTCTGGTGTCATTCACCAAACATCTTGTCCTCACCCCCCCCCCCCAACAGAATGAGGTGGTGGAAAGGAAGCATCAGCATTTGATGAATGTTACCAGGTCCTTGAGACTTCAAGCACACCTTCCTAAAGTTTTTTGGGGAGATTGTCTTCTCACAGGTGTTCACATAATCAATCTCTTACCTGTTCAACAGCTAAGCTACAAGAGTCCATTTGAATTATTGTATAAAAAACCACCTCAATATCAGTCATTTAGAGTGTTTGGGTGCCTATGTTATATTGCTGATATCACCAGTACACCAGATAAATTGAATCCAAGAGGTCTCAATTGTGTTTTTCTCGGTTACCCTTTTGCTCAAAAGGGGTACAGAGTTATGCATCTAGAATCACGCAAGTGTTACATCTCCATAGATGTCATTTTTGTTGAGAATGTCTTTCCCTTTCAACATATAAATACACACAGTTCTACAGATTTGATGTTTCCTTCTTGCCCCCCTCATAGATGACTCAGATTCTCCCGTCTCTATTCCCAATCTCCCACATACATCTCCTATACATTCTCAAGGTTCTTCCTTACCTGTCACTACCTCTAGCCCTACATCTACTGATCATAGCTCTTTACCAGTTACTTGTTATGCACCTGCCATAAAGAGTGTCAGACCATCAAGAACAACCAAACTACCTCATAAATTCAAAGATTTCATTGGTTTGCCTTCTTTACATCTTGTTGTCAACTCTGTAACAACCTACCCTATACATAATTATGTCTCTTATCATGTGTTTACTCCAAAGCATCAAGTTTTTCTGTCCAATATTAGCAACATACCAGTCCCTTACACTTATAAGCAGGCTGTTGGTCATAAACACTAGACTGAGGCTATGATTGCTGAGATAAGAGCTCTTGAGTCTAATCATACTTGGGATATAGTTCCCAGACCTCTTCACAAAAATATTGTTGATTACAAATGGCTATTCAAATTCAAGTATACCACAGAAGGTCACGTGGATAAATATAAAGCCAGGATTGTTGCAAAGGGGTTCACACAAACTATTGGAGTTGACTATTTTGAGACATATGTCCCGGTTGCTAAAATGACAACTGTGAGGGTTGTTTTAGCTCTAGCTGCCAAGTATAACTGACATATTCACCAAATGAATGTGAATAATGCATTCCTTCATGGAGTGTTATCTGGGGAGATCTATATGAAGCTGCCTCCAGGTTTTGAACATCTGTGTTCTGCTTCTACCATATTTCCTTCTAATGTTGAGTTGGTATGCAGACTTAGGAAGTCTATATAGGGGTTGAAGCAGGCTCCTCGGGTCTGGAACAAGAAATTAGTTCAAGCTTTGTGTAGAGTTGGTTTTACTCAAGTGGTGTGTGATCACAGCTTACTCACTTTGAAGAAACTTAATCAGTTTGTGGTGGTCATTGTTTATGTAGATGACATTCTGATAACAGGTAATTCAGGTGAACTAATTGCATCAGTTAAGACTTTTTTGCATTCACAATTCAGATCAAGGACTTAGGTCCAATGAAGTATTTTTTTTAACTATTTTTTAGGATTGGAAATCTCTAGGTCTGATGTTGGCATTTTTGTTAACCAACGAAAATATGCTTGTGACTGTAATTCCCTAACAATGTAATCACAGGATTTTAAAAGGGGGGTTTAATACAATCTTTTCAATTTCTAGTTCTTTTTGCAGACAAAGATAATCTTAGAACATAAATATGAAATTGCAGTAAACAAATAACACCAGAATTAAAAATTCAGGTGGATTGATTGTTCCACCTAAGAGATTTTATTTGAAGAAATCTCTGTGATGTTTAGAGGTAAACACACAGCTGCAATTACAATGTTTTTGCTTCAACAATTTACAAAGGAGTATTGCTTTAGCTCTAAAAATTGAAACCGATTTCTTAAACTCAAAAACATTGCTACACTTGGTTATATATCCCAAGTTTACAAGCTAATTTGAACTACATAAAAGTATACAATATGTAAAGTCCAAAAACTTGACCGAGCGCACCTCCCGAGGATGAGATTCCTTTGGCGGAGCTGTTGTCCGAGGAGGAAGGTGACGAATAGGCTCCCCGGCTGTCTAATGATTATTTGTAATAAGTAGTTTTTAGGATTTCCCTGTAATTTCTTTTTTTTTTAGAGTTACTATGCTCGTCTATCTACCTTGAGCTGACCTCTGTTTCTGGTTTTTAGTAATGTACTCGTACCTTTACTTTTTAATGGAACAAAGTGCCTTTGTTTTTTTCTTCCTTCCTCTTTCTTATGCATGTTAATTTGTATTTTTAGGACCTCCAAGTCTGAGTTGTATTGACCGAATTAGTCCGGACACGGAGGTCGTTTTTTGTTGGAGCGAGTTGAGTTTGAGAAATATATATAAAGATAAAGGCCTTGGAGGCTTTTCATTAATTACATAGTGGATGGGTTAAAGATTCTGATCCCCGGGTCAATTCTTATCACATGAACCGACGTTGGGGTTACATAGGTTAAAGACTTGCCAAAAGATCTAGTGGTAAAACTGTCGAAGCCGAAGACCATTCCAGGCGTTGGGTATCGCGTCGCCGTCCATCGTGGCGAGTGAGTAGGTTCCGGGACGGATGACCTTGGTGATCTTATAGGGACCCTCCCAGTTAAGACTTAGCTTACCTTGATGGCTGGGGTCGGACACCTCGGTTGCTATTAAGACGAGGTCTCCAACCTCGTACTAACGGGGCCTGATTTTCTTCCCGAAGTAGGCTATGGTTTTTTGCTTATAATTGGCCATTCTGATGACGGCCTGGTCTCGGCATTCGCCCAAAAGGTCAAGATTGGTCCGGATACCCTCTTCGTTTGTCAGTTCGTTGTAGTGCACCAGCCGGAAAGATGGCGACCCTATTTTGACTGGTATGACTTCCTCTATGCCATAGCATAATTTGAAAGGCGTTTCACCGGTCGTGGTCCTAAGGGTCGTGCGGTAGTACCACAACACTTTGGGAAGCTCTTCGGCCCATTTCCCCTTGGCGTCCAGGAGTCTTTTCTCCATCCCTCGTAGGAGACTTCTATTGGTGACCTCGACTTGCCCATTGGTTTGCGGATGTGCAACGGCCGAACGTCGGTGGGTGATATTGAAGCTTTGTAAGAAGTCCGAAAAGCTGGTGCTGGTGAATTTTGTCCCGTTGTCTGGGATCAGGGTGACGGGAATTCCGAATCGAAGGATGACGTTGTCGTGGAGGAATTTCTTGCATTCTTTGTCGGTGATGTGCGCTAAGGGTTTTGCCTCAACCCATTTGATCATGTAGTCGATGGCGACTACTACGTACTTGAGCTGTCCCGGGGCGGTCAGGAATGGCCCCATGATGTCGATTCCCCGGGTTGCGAATGGTACCGGGGATAGGATCGAAGATGGTGGGACTGGGGCCTGCTTGGGCACATTGCTGTAGAACTGGCATTGTTTGCATTTACGGGCGAAGTCAATAGAGTCTTTGAACAAGGTCGGCCAAAAGTATCCCATCCGGAGAATTTTGTGGGCTAGAGACTTGCCGGCCATGTGGTCCCTGCACATTCCTTCGTGGACTTCGGCCATGGTGTATTCGGCCTCTGTCAGTTTTAAGCACTTGAGCAGGGGATCGTGGAATCCCCTGCGATATAACGTGCCGTCGATGAGGGAATATCGCGAGGCCTTGGCTTTGAGGGATTTGGCCTCTTTTGAGTCAGCCGGTAGAGTCCCGGCTTGTATATAGGCTATATAGGGGGTTTGCCACCCGGGGTCGGTTGAGACTTCCATGATGTCCGATTGAGGGCTGATGCTGGGTTCTCGATGTGTTCGAGGTAGACAACCCCTTCCAATTTCTCGTGGTCGGAGGTGGCCAACTTTGAAAGAGCGTCGGCGACGACGTTATTCTCGCGGTCTACTTGTTTAAGGGTAAAACTTTTAAACCCGAGCATCTCCTATCGTGCTCGTTGTTGGTACTGCAGCATGGTCGGGTATTTGGCCGAGTATTCTCCCCGAACTTGACGAACGACTAGCTGGGAATCGCTGTGTACGAGAAGGTCGTCCACTTTTAGGTGGTGAGCCAGTCGGAGGCCGGCCAACAGAGCCTCATACTCAGACTGGTTGTTGGTGGCTTTGAACTTGAATCTGAGGGCCTGCCTGATTTGGAATCCGTCGGGCTAGGTGAGGATGACTCCCGCCCCGCTTCGGTCATTAGTTGCCGACCCGTTCACGCAAAGCTCCCAACCACGGGGCTCAGGTGTTCCTGGAGATTGATTGTCGGTCGCAGGGCTATCCTCCGGGAAGGTGCACTCCATGATGAAGTCGGCTAGGGCTTATGCCTTAATGGAGGTCCGGGGGACGAACTCTAGCTGGAATTGGCTGAGCTCTATCGCCCAGTTCACAATTCGCCCAGAGAGGTCGGGTTTGTGTATGATCTTTTTAAGCGGCTGGTTGGTGATGACCTTGATTTCTCGGCCTTGAAAATAGGGCCTTAACTTTCGGCTGGCCATAACCAAGGCGTAGGCGAACTTTTCCAAGTCAGGGTACCGATTTTCGGCGTCTTTCAAAACTTGACTGACATAGTACACGGGTTTTTGAAGTCCAGACTCCTCTCGAACGAGCGTGGTGCTGACTGCCTTGGGTCCGGCTGAGAGGTAGATGGACAAGGGCTCTTCTGGGAGGGCTTTGGATAGCACTGGGGCTGACACTAGGTAGTGTTTGAGAGACTCAAAGGCGAACTAACAATCCGAGGTCCAAGTAAAGTTCTTGAAAGTCTTGGTTCCGTAGTTCCGGACTCAGGCCGGTCCTAATATTCACGATTCGGTCGGTGTTCCCTTGCATTATGGTGACTTGCTCGGTTAGTTCCGCGGGGGACGACCGTAAAGAATCTGGGGTAAAGTCGGACCCCGCAGATGGTTCAGGGCTATCCCTGCCATGAAGCTCGGAATTTATGGTTAAGACTTGTCCGGAAGTCCATCGTTGGTGTTGGGCCATCATTCGAGCCTTGTGTACTTCGGCCTTAGCGGCTTTCTTTGAGGATCGAATGGCCCGTGATTGTTCCTCTTGGAGTTCAGAGACCTTTATCTTGTTCTTTCGGCTGGTCTCGCCCGTGGCAACCGTTGCCCCATAGAATGTCTTGGTGTACTCGGGCTCGGGCTCTGCTTTCAGCTCCCCTACCCCTCTGGGGTGGGGAATTTTACTTTTAGGTGAGGAGTTGATGTGACTGCGCGGAGCTTGGTGAGGGAAGGTCGGCCAATGATGGCGTTGTAGGAAGATTGAATGTCCATTACGTAGAACTTGACCATGTGACACACTTTCCGAGGCTCCATTCCGAAAGTTACGGGGAGGTTGATCGTCCCGCTAATTGGTACGACATTGTGTCGAAAACCATAAAGAGCGCTCTCTGAAGCGGGCTCCGGCCCGATTGTTCCCAGTTGCATCATGTGCATGGTATGGGCGAAGAGTACGTCGACTGAGGATCCATTGTCCACTAGCGTCTTCCGGACGTCGTGGTTGGCGATGTCGACGGTGATGACGAGAGTTTGATTGTGGTTGGGGTCGATGCCCTCATAGTCGGCATCGCTGAAGGTAATCACGTTGTTCTCGACTGGACTGGGCCCCAATAGAAGAATCTGAGGGGATGTGGTACATGATGGCGGGGATTCGCTTCCGCGTACCAGTATATTGATGACGATTTTGGCTTTTCCAGATGGTTCAGCTATCTTTGAGGCGGGGGGAAGATATTGTGTTAGGTGCCCCTGCCGGGCCAACCTTTACAAATAAAATTTGAGGGAGAGGCATTCCTCTGTCGTGTGGTCGCACTCATTGTGGTAGTTACATTGTTTCGCCTGATTCCGGGTTGTGGAGGGTGCCAGGGGCCGGGGGTTTTCGAAGAAGGATTTTCCCTTGATGTCACTCAGAATGGCGGAATACCCTTTTGTGAAGCGGGTCCACTTCGACAGGGGCCTCGATGGTCGGGATACATCCGAATATTGGGATCGGCTTCCCTTGTCGGTAGGTACGGTCGCTGAGCTGGGGGCCGTCGAGGCGGGGGCCTGGATGAAGTGGCTCTGCTGGGATGGTGCCGAGTTAGGATTTTGGTGGAATTTTTTGTTCTTGTCCCTGTGGGGGTTCTGGCTTCGAGGATGGCATTGCTCTTCGTCCTCATCTCCTCCGCGGTTTAGCCTAATGGCTCTGAGAGCGTTGTCAGCCGTGATGTAATCGGAAGCCATGGCGTAGAATTTAGCCAGGTCCCGCAGCTTTTTGCGGATGAGCTCGAGGACGTAGTCCTTGTAAACATAGTTGTTTAGGTTTCTTCGGAAGGCGCTTATTACATAATGTTCGTCTACGAAACTAACCTTGTTTACTCCTTCCTTGAACCTTTCGATGAAGTCACCGAGGCTTTCATTCCTTTTTTGAATTATTGCTTCCAGGGATACGGTATGTATGTCGTGGAGGCGGTTGGCCCTGAACCTTTTGAGGAATGTCGATCGGAACTCGGGCCAAATGTTTATGCTTCAGGCCGGTAGCAGAGGGAACCACTTTTGGGTGTGCCCTTCCATGGTGGAGGCAAACAATCGGCACTTGGTCAAATCATTGTAGTCATGGAGGGCCATTTACTGATCGAAGAATTGGGTATGATCGCCCGGGTTCCGATCCCCACTGTAAAACCGGAGTTGAGGATGCTTGACTTTGGAGTCTCGCTTCTGAGCCTCTAGTTTTTTCGTAAAGGGGGATTCCCTAGGGTCACAGTCCTCATCCTCGTTGACCTTCCTTTGCAGTTGGTCTATCTGTTTTTGTAATTCGAAATCGGATCCTTGTCGGCGGCTCGATGAGGTATGCCGATTTTCCCTTCGGGGGCTATCAGGAGTGCTTATGTGGGAATTGTGGACGTTAGGTGACGTGCGGTCTCGGTCTCGCCTAGTTCTCTTTTCGGGTCTCGGAGGTGGCGGAAGATGGTTCTCATTCTCGTCATGGCCTCCTATTACTGTACGGAGGTCGGAAAAGTCCTCCGGGTGAGAGTGGTAATGTTCCCATGTTTCTTTCTTGTGTCGTGGGCCGTTGTGCTCGGGGTGACCCTCTCATCGGGAGGAGCCGAGTTTGGAGAACAGGCCTGCGGCGCGAACTGGCTTCCGAATTGCCGTCTAAATCCTCGAAAGCGGTTTTTTCTTGGTCGAGAGGGGCGGGGTTGGGCACGACCTCTGGTATGTGGCTGGGTGCCGAGGCTGGGATCATGGTTTGGTAGAATATGACGAGGGCCGCCAACTGGGATTGACTCAAGGTATGAAGCTGTTGGCCCGTCATTACCGGCGGTCCGGCGAGACCGGCGGCAGGGGCCACGGACACTAGCTGAGCTTGGTGCCGCTCCTCAGCGGCCTTCTCCTTGGCTACCGTTCGGGCCTTCCGTTTTGCATCCCCAGCGGCCTGGGCTTCCAGTCTGGCTCCTTCTTTTTCCCTCGCCAATCTATCAAGGCGGACTCTTTGGTCTTTGGTTGCGGCCAACTGTGTCACAGGCTGTTCGGTACCCCGGGGCGGTGGTTGGTTGTTGCCCGGGTTGGCCGGTGTGCTCCGGGTGCTGATAGGCATCTTTCAGTGTTCCTCGAACTCTGATTGGGTGTTAACTGAGTCGTGGCCCAGTTAAATGCTAATCAGGGTGAGGGAGACCGAGATTTAGGCTGGTATGCTGAGTGAAGAGTCTTGGGGAGATCCCCTCCTTCTAGCGCCAAATGATAAGTCTACGTTCCTCCCTTTTGCATTCCCCTTTGGCTGTGACCGGGTATGGGGTTCGGTTGTATCGGGATAGGTGTGGGACCCCCGGGCGCGGGAGTGTTGATAGCGGTATCACTTTTAGAGAGAGAGAGAGAGCTAGAGAGAAGGTAGAGCTTACTATGTAGAGAATTTTGTATTTTTTTATTGTTGCCTTTGACGGGGTATTTA
Organism: Heracleum sosnowskyi; assembly: GCA_030848705.1. NCBI lineage: Eukaryota > Viridiplantae > Streptophyta > Magnoliopsida > Apiales > Apiaceae > Heracleum > Heracleum sosnowskyi. The sequence goes on from CM061237.1 coordinate 23,038,062, forward strand.
GAGGCAGGGGCAGGTGATGGGCACATGGTTATCGGGAACTGTGCCCGGTTATCGGGAGCTGTGATCGGCCCTCTCTTGGCTTGGGCCTTTTGGGCTCTTAATGGTGCCTACTTTGGTGTTCGGTCGGGGTCGGGCAGGGTGTGCCTTTCCTGCCGGTTTGGGCTGTCCTAAATGGGCTCTTCCTGTCTGTTTGGGCTAGGCCGATTGGGTCCATCCTATCAGATATCTTTCAAATCAGGAAGGTATCCCAATCTAAATCTAAAAAGATAAAATCAACTACTTCCGAATACATCCTTAATAATCAAAGGGATTAAAAACCAATTCTATAACAGAACTGCGTTGACTTGATCCCTATAAATATAGGGTACGCAGGCATCTTAGAATAGGATCCGACATATCTAACAAGTTGAGACACCTCTCAAGTCCAGTCCTAAACATCCAAAATCCCAAATTCTCTATTTCATAATTCGTTATTCCAGTAATTTCCGAAATTTGTTTTCACCAAATTCCTCTGTTAACAATTGGCTCTAGAAGGAGGGATTATTTTTTTATTGTGGAGGACAATCAAATCATCTACTATACGCATGGGGAGTTATTATGGATCTGGAGCGGCTTTAATGGAGGAGCTGAATGGTGGAGGCGGTGGTTCGTGCTTCTATTAAAAATCAAGATAAGTTTTCTTATAATTTTGTCCTTACAAATAAGTTATCTTATAAAATTCACAATAAATTTAATACATGTCAGATTTTGATGATTTTTTATGATCCGGAAAGATTTTGCGATTACCTACAACTTTCGTTCTTAGTGTTTTCTCAAATTAAGTTTCAATCTATTTTTAAAATCACAAAACATAATCTGATCCCGTTTTTCAGTATTGAGAAGTTAATCAACAAACATTTTATTTAATTCCTGATTCGTTATAAGTCCGTTTCTAACGAGCCATATATCATCGGAAAGATTTTTCCGTTTCCTACAACTTTCATGTTTTGTGTTTTCCAAGAAAACATCGTTTACAGGGTCAAAAAGGTAAAAACAGATCTGGGAAGAATTTGAATCATGGCGATATTAAAGAATTGTGATGCGATATACGTAGCACATGATTTGGTTACTTCACTGGCTCGTGCATGGACAAAAAAAACAAGTTTTGAAGACCCTCTTTCGAGGAGGATAATATTTTTGAAAACCCTCTTTCGAGGAGGATAATATTTTTGAAGACCCTCTTTCGACGAGAATAATATTTTTAAAGACTCTCTTTCAAAGAGGATAATATTTTGGAAGACCCTCTTTTAAGGAGGATAATAATTTTGGAATACCCTCTTTCGACGAGGATAATATTTTTGAAGACCCTCTTTCGAGGAGAATAATATTTTTGAAGACCGTCTTTCGAGGATGATAATATTTTAGAAAACCCTCTTTTGAAGATGATAATATTTTTGAAAACCTTACGGGTTAATCGTCTTCTGAAAGTCTTTCAGGGTGATTTTGTTTGAAGGCCCTACGTGGTGATTGTCTTTTGAAGGCCCTTCGGGGTAATCTTGTTTTGAAGGCCCTACATCATTCGCATCATGCATTCATTAATCATCATGTGCATCATTCGCATCATGCATTCATTCATATCATCATGTGCATAATACATTTACTCGTAAATATGGGATGTTTTTAGTTTTCGTGTGATATTTTTGAAGACCCTTATTTGTGGAGTGTATTGCTTGAATTATTTTTGAAGGCCCTTCTTTACGAAGGTGTTGCTTGAAAATTATTTTTGAAGGCCCTTCTTTATGAAGGTGTTACTTGGAAAGTATGTTTGAAGGCCCTTATATATGAAGGTGTTGCTTGGAATAATTTTGAAGGCCCTTCTTTGATGAATGTGTTGCTTGGAATTATTTTTGAAGGCCCTTCTTTGCGCAAGGTGTTGCTTGGAATACCTTGGTAAACACGTACTTCCGGGGTGCTTATCCGTACTTCCGGAAAGCTCACCAAGAAGATGCGTAGGAATAGGACTTCCTCAAGAAGCGTAAGTCCACTAAACGCATGGAGCACCTTGGAGTCCTTCCTCTGTGGAAGAAGATGCGTAGGAATACGACTTCCTCATGAAGTGTAAGACCACTAAATGCATGGAGCAGCTTGGAGTCCTTCCTGTATGGAAGAAGATGCGTAGGAATACGACTTTTTCAGGAAGCGTAAGTCCACTAAACGCATGGACACTACTAGAAAAACGTCAATAGACATCGGCTAAAAACCGATGTCTGGCTACTTTTCAACCGATGTCTTTGTCGGTGTAGAGAAAGGTCCAAGTCTTTAACATCGGTTTTAAGCCGATGTCTTTAGTACCTTTTGACATCGTTTTTTGGCAACCAACTGATGTATATACATATAAATGGCATCAGTCAGTAACTGATGTCTAAGATAACAACGACTACAGTCACTAACTGATGTCTAATATAATAAAGAATACAGTTTATAACTGATGTCTAAGATAGCTAATACAATCAATAACTGATGTCTAAGACAACAAAGACATCAGTTGTAGATTTTGTTACAAAGAAAAAGCGATGTTACTGTGTTTAAATTACATCAGTTTGTTTATTTTATTCCATGCAACTGATGTATAATGGAATACCATTTTAGTACCATAAAATACCAAATCCATGCCAAAAAACAAGAACAAACTATGACAAAAACCATTCAACCAATTCAACAAACTATACCAAATTCAACAAAAACCATCCAACAAAAATAAAGGCACCTAGCCATAATTTCATCCGACAATGCAATTCCAACTCTTTACATACCATCTACCATAACCTATAATTTACAAAAATCATCCACTTTCCACATTCCATAAATCATCCACAAATTCTTACCACATCCATCTTAAAACAATACCAGTTGCATGCATAGTCGGAACTAGCTATTCCATGACTAAACCTTGTATCCCATGGGAAAATTTACAAAAAAATCTAGAAGTACTAGAAATATATGTTATCTTGTATATACTTGACAGTCCAAATGCATGACGCCAAATTCCACCTTCTTCTAAAATGTCTGAACCTTGATTAACCACTGCAAAATGTAATAGACAAAGCAAAAATTAGCATAACATTCATTCTAATATTATTTTCAAAGAACACCTTTTTATTATCTTTTATTAATCTAGAGGTCCATCAATATTTAGTTTGTGTCATATCATCAAACTACAAGTACTCCTAAGGTATAATTCACAAAGAGAACTTCACCTTAGAATTGATTATTACAGGCTAAAAAAATGATACATCGTCCAAGAACTTTAAGTACAAGTCATGAAAATTCGGCTCAATGCTTGTTATGTGAAAACTTTTACCATCATTGAAATCATATAAAAAATTACTGAAGACACACAAAAAGCTTTGATTCAACTCACGAGTTTAATCGGGCAATATTTTTTTTTGTTTGGCCTTCCAAGTGCGTTGTTATAATACCAAACTAGCTTTACCTGCAAGCAAATTTTGTTTGTTAAATTCATAAAAAAACAAAAGAAATTACATAGTTTTATGTTCAAGTCCATGGTGTTATATATAGATATCTACACATTCTTCTTTTAAATTTCTTTCTTGCATCCCATTTTCATGTCACCTGCCTCAATTCTGTCACCTCTCTCTCTCTTCCTTAGGTTTCCTTCTATGCAGTCATGATAATTATCAATCTAAACTGTTTGGTATTCATTACTATTGGTTTTATTTCATCAATGTAAATGAAATGCCAACTTCCTTGTCGGAGCTGCATAGAGTTTCTCTAAATGTAAGATAAAAGATAAACATCAATGCTTAAGGCAGTAATAGCACCTGGGTATCGTTGGTTTCTGAACCACTATTCGTGAAGAATACTTTTGCCATTTTAGTAGAAGTAAACATTTCCAGAAGCTCCTTTGTAAGATCCTGCACAATTTGGCAAGAAACTTTACTACGGTTAGAAAGCACGATTTGGCAAGTCATAATTTATAAGTGATCAATAAGCAAACCAAAGTGGGTTTTGTAGAACGATAGTATAGCAAAAAAAAATTACTGAAAATAATACTCAGGTGCTGCCCCTTTAGTTCCAATACGAAGCAGGAGAAGTATATACCGAAAATTAACAGGATAAAACAATTAAAAAAAACAGAGCACCAGAATGGCTTTAGACAACAAATTAGAAACATGAAGTGGATACCTAAGGCTGTGCACCATAGACCAGCAAGAGAATCAAGATACTTTTTCCCATTTGTGTCATAGACATAGGAACCCTACACAATCAGTTTACAGTCAATTTACATAGAAAAGGAACAACTTCTAGCCAATATTTGCTGGCCAAAACTGTAAATGGACTTTCATCAAAGCCATGCCAATGTAAACAATGGTGTGTATGTGTTAACATGAACACCATAAGGATATATGTGTGCCAGAACGCTTGTTCTTAACAGATAGATTCATTTACCAGACCATCAATGTGTAAACGAAACATTACACAAATTTTACCTCAGATTTAGCTATCACAAGAAGTTTTTCATCCATTTGCCACCCAGCAGTAAAACAATGTCTGGCTCAGTAAAATTCAAAGGTTTAAAGTGCCTATCATGACTAGACGTAGCTTGAACATTAGAAACACTGATTTCAGGGGCTTCCACTACCATTTCAAATATTGATGCTTACCACCAAATCATTTACTGGTTTTGTTTTTTTTTCTTCAAATGATTTAGAATCCCACTTGATGTTGTGTTCCTCTGCTATGGTATTTAATACTTTAAATTTAGCCTGCCCATCTGGTGCAACTGGAGATAATTTTTCAACCAACTGAAAACAAGAAAGCAAATCATGACGAACAAAAAAATCGTTTTACTATGTACAGCTTAGCAGTTGATCTCTGATCAAATATGATAATTAAAGAGATATGCAAGTTGTAGAAGCTTACCATGCGGCCAACACCACAACTGGGACGCAGCTCGAGTGTTGTCGTAACAAATTCTTTTCCATATTTTGCTGTGAAATGCTTTTAACATCTAACAGTTCTGGTACATCTGAACATCTTGGTGCTGCGAATATTTCACTTGTAATTGCTTCCTTCAAGTCAATTGGGCAATTCCTTTAAATATTATTTGTAACAAATTATTACAGAAAAACCTTCAGAAAAAATAGATTTTTTGCAACTTCAAGAATATTGATATTTGATATTAAAGCTTATGGAGCTAGTTAAATTATTATGAACAATAATTGAGATAACAACACTTGCAACCTCATTTACTATTAACATTGAAACCAATGTTTGTGTTGGCTGTTGAATAATTAAAACTTTTACCATCATTTTAATCTTGCTCCTCCTCTCTGTACCTGCAATATTAATAGATATACATTTAAATTAAAACCTTTTACTTATTTCATATTATTTTATAGCAAAATCAGATATGCCCATAAATATTCTAATTAGAAATTTAGGAAATTAAAGAAAAAAGGACCTGAAAGATCCATTTGTTCATCCTCTGTTCTTTCTCTTCTTTAAAATTTACCTAAGAAGAACAAACCATATTAAATCCTTAATAAATCAACCAGTCTACTACTAGCAAAACAACATTAAGAATTAATCTGCTTAATGTTGCTTGTTGAATCAAACTCCAATTTATAGAATAAGTGAAATTGAAAAACAAAAACTGAAATTTGATAAGAAATTCAAAAACCACTTACTAATTGGAAGAAGACAAAGCTAAAAACTGGAGAGAATAACACGATTTAAGCTTTAGTTCTGCCTAATTGACACGAATCGACCAATTTTGACACGAAGAAAAGCTAGGTTTGCGTGTAATTGAAATCTGGTTGAACTCTTTTCGATCTAGGGTTTCAATAGTATACAACGTTTCAGAGAAAAGATATGGTTCTAAGATTAAAAGGGTGTGTGTGTTTAAATTTTATGTGGGTTTGTGTGTTTTGAGATAGCAGAGAGAATCGAAAGTGAGTAAGAGAGGGGAGGAAAAGACTCGAGAAAAGGGGGGAATATTTGGCTGGGGGAATGAAAAAATTTGGAAGGGGGAAACCCTTTTATTACAAGGGGGAATTTATCCGCCTATTTTTTTTTGATTTTTTGAAAAGTACTTTAGACATTAGTTTTTCTTCAGACTGATGTAAAAAAACCTTTTTAACATCATTTCCAAGTTTTCCGATGTCAAAAAGGTCTTTAACATCAGTGGTTTTTACAATCGATGTTAAATGTGTGATGTCTATTGCACTTTTTCTAGTAGTGGGAGCAGCTTGGAGTCATTCCTCTGTGGAAGAAGATGCGTAAGAATACGACTTCCTTAGGAAGCGTAAGTCTACTAAACGCATGGAGTAGCTTGGAGTCCCTCCTTCATGGGAGAAGATGCATAGGAATGCGACTTCCTCAGGAAACATAAGTCCACTAAACGCATGGAGCTGGAGTCCTTCCCTCTTTCAACATTACATTCTCAACACATACATTCTTTCCTTATTTCAACATACAAGGAAATCACTACTGTTGCTACTACATTCTGCTACTTCTATCTCTTGAATAGTGGATTCACAAACCTAACTTTACAAGGGGAAACACAACAATATCTACACAAAGCCGCTCATTCTCGTACACTTACAAAGCTACTCGTACATATGTTCTTCTCACATATCGCATGTTGTCTCTCTCGCATCTACAGACATATTACAGGCACATCATGTTGTCTCCCTCACATCTACAGACATATTACGGGTAATTATCTACTCCATATTATTTAACTAATCTTCTACTCCTAGTTGTTTCATTGATTCAGGAAATTCGGAAGATCAAAGCACGCTTAATTCTCCAGTCCATCAAACTGCACTGAAAAATTGGGGGTAGTTGTTACACCATATTTTTGGTTGCCTCAATTATCTCCTAATTTACCAATATGAATCTATTAATAATTAACTTAATTTCCAAGTTAATTATTTCTTCTCTATCTCCAATTAATTATAAAAAATATTTCTAAACGATATCCTTCAAATCAGCAAGGTATCCCAATCTAAATCTAAAAAGATAAAATCAACTAATTTTGAATACATCCCTAATAATCAAAGGGATTAACAACCAATCATATAACAAAACTGCGTTGGATTGATCCCAAATATAGGGCACGCACGCATCTTGGAATATGATCCGACATATTTAACAAGTTGAGACACCTCTCAAGTCCAGCGCTAAACATCCAAAATCCCAAATTCCCTATTTCATAATTCGTTATTCCAACAATCCCCAAAATTTGTCACCAAAATTCCTCAGTTAACAGTCATTCTTATAAATCATGATGGGGGCTCGGTTGCACTTTGCCAGAACTTAGGCCTCGTTTGTTTGGAAGGTTTTATAGTTACACAGTAACTCAAGATTCCTTTAAAGTAGGTTCCACTATAGTTAGTTCCTTGGAAAATGAAAATCAGGTGTTTGGTTTTGAATATGTAACCACAAATTACATATTTTAATTATTTTGTAAAATAATAAATTAATTGATTTAGATTAAAAAACAGTAAATAAATTTATGAAAAAACAATACTGAAATAAAAGAGATATATTATTGATTTAAAAAAAAATGATTGTTAAGATGAGTCAATACACCAATTTGTTATTACTTGCATTAAATAAAATAATAGTTCAAATAAAATTTAATAATGCATTTTAAATAAATTATAATATATATATATATATATATATATATATATATATATATATATATATATATAAATTATAAACAATTTTAAGTAATAGCTAACATGTATAATCTAACAATTAAATAAATAAATAATTTATTCAATCTTTATAAAATAAATATGTAACCAATGCATTATATATGTTGACACAAAAAAACTAAATTATAACATCTGATTCAAATTTAATATTTTTCAATTTAGGTTTTAAAGTATATTTTGATAGTTTAACATTTAATAAAATTATTATACATGTAATATTATAAATTATTTAATGAATAAAAAGTCATAGACAACTGTGTAATTTAGAGTGACCATGACATAGGTAACTAGGTTCTGTGTTTTGCTGTAACTACAAATTCCACGTGAGTTCCCGAGTCTAAAAATAAATTCATACAAACAAACACTGTATTTTGTGGAAGTTTCATGGAAGTGAGAGTTACCGCGTTGGGTTACAATGAACCAAACTAGACCTTAGTGTATGTATGAAGGGGGCTATGGTCCCTACAAGAATGAAGAGTACTACATAATTATTTTACTATATGCAGATTAATCTACTGATTTCATGCATGGTCCTTAAAAAGCATACTAAAATTCATATGGTCCCTATGGGTTATGAGCTTCCTATATCATTCATTTTCATGTCGACTGCTCAAAGACTAGTGATAAGTAACAGGACATAACTAGATACGTGCCCAGTTGTAACAAGTACCATATATATGCACACGGTTCATCTTTGGAGCTAGATTTTGAATTGAGATAAGTCCAATAGTACTCAAGAATAGTGTTAACGGAGGAATTTGGTGATAACCAATTCGGGGAGGGTTGCCGGAATTGTGGTAGAAACCGAGGATGATATGTAGTGTAGGTTATGGGGATTAGGGTTTATAATTTGGGGATGGCTGAGATTGTATGTGAGAATAGGTCGCAATTGAGATTGAATATTGAATTCTCTCTTGTTTGCAAGTTTGCATCGTACCATACAATGTGCCTACGTACCCTATTTATAGGGATCAAGCCAGACGTAGTTCTTGGGGAGCAAGTAACCCATGGGCCGAGTTTCCTTCTTTAACAGCAAAAAGACCGGGGTCACCGCCTTTGATGCGTCATTATGAGCTGTCATGATCTTACTATCTTTTCGGAACTTATCAGATAAATTATTGACCCGAATTTATCGGAGTCAAAGCTTATCCTGATCCATAAAAAATAAGGAAAGACAGGCTCTTATGAATCAAAGGGGCGAGGCTTCTCAATCTTTCAGCAAAGCGAAGTTCCTCAACCTGGATAAAGTTTTAAACTGACAAAATATTAATTGTTCATTCCTTCTGGGCGAGGTTACCTTCCAGCCCTCCAGGCGAAGTTATCTTCGAACCTTCTAGGCGAAGTTGTCTTCTAACCTGCTTGGGCGAGGTTCTCTGATGAGTACATGGGCGAGGTTATCTGATGAAACACTCTGGACCAGTATTGCCAGGGCTATGGGCCGAGCCCAATAGACTAGGTTTCCATTGTAACCTTTCTATAAGGAAATGCCATTAAATAAGGCGAGGTTATAATTTCGATCATAACAACTACCCCCCAGTTTCTTGAAACAAATATGTGAAAGAAATTCATTCGCAATCGATTATCGTAATTACAACGAGCATTAACCCATCTTTCACGGTAGGCGAAGTTCTTCTGAATATGAATGATATTTTTCGAAAAGGCTATAAGCGACCGTTCCAACTGTCCCGCCTCGATTATCGTTCATAAAAAATCCAATCACGAGTCGCCACGTGGCAATTACACGTTGCCTATAAAAACCCTTGGATTTTTCCTCATTTTACCAACTTTTTCCAAAATCTCTCAAAGTGCTGCACATTTTTTCTCTGCAATCATCAGGCGAGGTTTGAAAATTTATCAAGGCGAGGCTACAAATTAGAAAGGCGAGGTCTTTAATACCGAGGCGAGGCGTTTCATTATTCAGACGACACTTCCAGAAATCTTCTCAAAAGGTACATCTTTATCCTTTTCTTTCGTGAATATCGCATTTATTTTATATATTTTATTTTTTAGGACTGAAATAGCGTTTAGGAATAGAATACCTCGCCTTCTTCGCTACTTTTCATTTAGAACTAGGCGCGTCTTCTCGCAAGGATGAGGATTCCCCCCCTTTTTATCAACCCAATACCTCTATTTTTTTTATTCAACCACACAATGACACTATCCTCGCCCTCCTTTTCAGATGTCTCACAACTCTGCGGAAAACAAAGATGAAGCTTCGTCTACATCTAAATTTTCTCCTCCTCGTACTCAAGTAGAAGGCAACCTTGACGTCATAATGAATTCAGGATGGCTGCGGGCGCACAAAAGAAATTTAAATTCGCACAAAATTTCCTCCAACCCAAATGATATCGTCGCCCTGTCAGAGGATTCTCTTTCTGAAAAATATGATGTTCAAAATCCACCCAAAATTGATGACCAGGGCAGTTCCTTTCACGCCGTGAATATAGACGAGGATGAGGAAGATCTCTATGATCTTTTTACCTCCCTAGATGATGAAAACCCCGGAACTTCGAGGTTGGGTAGAGGGCGAGGCAAGGATTTGGCTCAATGCGCCAAAATTTTCCAAGATGACATGAATCCACTAGATGAAGAGAGCGAGGGCGAGGCTGACGAGGAAAATAAAGAAGGCGAGCTGAACGTTTATGAAGGCGACGCTTATGCTTTTGAGGAAGAGGAAGACGAAGTTCTTTCAGTATCACCTATTCGATACGCCTTTGAATTCCCTTCCCCTGTAAATGAACCATACAGCCCCGACGTCTATGATTACGAGGTCGACTATGAATTTCCAGAAAATTTTACTGAGAATGACAAAGCTAATCACAGGAAGGTAGAAGGCGTGGTTTCATGTGCCGGACTCGCCTCTGAGATTAGCAACGAAGAAATCATGTATATAATGGAGTACTATAATTTACAAGGAAAATGGCTGAGACCTCGCCTGTCAATGAGAATGCATTGGTTTGATGTTGACGATCTCCCAATTCCGAGGATGGTGATAACCAACAAACTGGCGGAGCTAGGATTTGGATATCCAATGCATACTTTTCTTCACTCTATTATCGAATTTTATAAGATCGCCCCCATACAGTTATCGCCCAACAGTTATAGGCTCGCCATCGGTTTGTATATGATGTACAAAAATAAGGGTTACGAAGCCCCCACCATGGAGGAGATTAACTACTTCCTTTCCCTGAGGAAAAGCGGAAAAGACTTGGGCTTCTACTACCTCGCCTTCTTCGCGAGCCACAATAAGAAGGGTTTTTATTCGGGAAATCCAAGCAATATGAAAGTATGGAAGAGAGACTACTTCTATCTGTACGACGTTCCTCGCGTTAGAACTCAATTTAACATGAAAGCATGTAAGTGTTTCCCAAGCGTCGCCTCTATATAATTCTTCACTTTAATCCCCTCATTTTGTTTACCGTATTTTTTGTATTTAGACCAACCTACACAATCGGAATTGCAAGGCGAGGCTCTGGAGAGAGCTAAGGAAATATTAAAACTTTCCTCGGAAGATAAAGATTTAGATAAGCTTGTCACTCCTGAAACCTTGCAAGCGCATGGTTTTTACAACAATGGTTTTGGGGAGATCGCCCCCGTAAAATTTATTAGAAATTCTTCTAAGAAAATTCTAAGGAAACTAACAAAAAATCTAACTGGAAGAGGTAACTTCGCCTTGTAACTTCTACAACTCTCACTACCTCGCCTTATGTTTATAATTCCGTTTCTAACCTTTTAATATACTTCGCAGGTAAAATGGCGCAACTTCCATTCGGCAAGAATCCATTTGCTAGGCGAGGTTCCAACCCCTCAGCCCCTGTAGCTACGACTCCTCGCCCCCTTACGGTTGTTCCAACTATCTCAACAGCTCCTCCTCCTTCCAGAACAGAGAAAGAGAAGGGAGAGAAAAGGAAAGAAAAAGACGAGGCTCTCAAAGGGGCAAACAAGAAAAACAAAACTGGGGCCACAGATGGCGAGCCTCCGGTTCAGCTAGTGTCGGCTACCTTTGGTTCCTTGGCAGCAACTCATTTTTCCGATGATGATGCCAAGTTATTTATGAGAAGAGATAGTACTGATGCCGAGTTTGCTTTTAAGATGGGGCTGGGCGAGGCTTTCTATCATGGCCTTAGTCTCATTTCTGAAAAGAACAAGATTATTCATGATCAAGAAAAGTCCTTGAAAAACTGGAAAGGCGAGGCTTCTTCACTCAAAGCTCAACTATCTGATACTCAGAAAAAGCTTGAAGAATCCAAGGCAAAGCAAGGCGAGCTTGAGAAAAATCAAAATGAGCTTAGTAAGATTGCTGCGGACTCCAAAGCCACGGGCGAGGCTTTGATGGTGGAGAATAGGAAGATCCAGAAGGAATTGAGCGAGCTAAAGGCCGGGATGGACAAGCAACTGAGCGATGTTTATAACCTCGGATTCCTGGGCTATCTGCAAAATTTTCTTGCTGCCGACCCTGATTACGACTGGTCAAAGAACTTCGCCCCCTCAACCTCGGAGTACATGATTTCTTTCAAGACTAGCAACGCTCAAGCTATCGAGGAGGCCAAGGAAGAGCTTCGCAAGAAGATTGCCTCCGAGAAAGAAGTTAAAACTGCTAATGGGGCGAGGAAGAATACTACAGATGACCAGGAGCATGCTGACGCCCGGAATGCCTCGCCTTCTGAAACCACAGTTACTTGACTATATGAACTTTCAATCATTGCCAAAACATTTGGATAACTTTGCCTGCTAAACTTTCAATATTATGTTTAACTTGCTGGAGATGCACGCCCTCCTTTTAATGGCGTTGCCATTGTAAAAACTTGCTTTTTATTTATATCTGCTATTGCTTTTTATCTGCCTCGCCCTTGAGTATTTCATAGATTTCTGTAGCAACAAATGATAACTTCGCCCACCTTAATAAAAACAAATTCAGTAGACCTCAATAATCTCGCCTACTATCACACTCAATACAAAAGTAGAGTTTTAAGAAGGAAGAGTAACCTCGCCTTCTTTTATACTCTATGTTGAGCAGAGTTTTAAGAAGGAAGAGTAACCTCGCCTTCTTTTATACTCTATGTTGAGCAGAGTTTTAAGAAGGAAGAGTAACCTCGCCTTCTTTTATACTCTATGCTGAGCAGAGTTTTAAGAAGGAAGAATAACCTCGCCTTCTTTTATACTCTATGCTGAGCAGAGTTTTAAGAAGGAAGAGTAACCTCGCCTTCTTTTATACTCTATGCTGAGCAGAGTTTTAAGAAGGAAGAGTAACCTCGCCTTCTTTTATACTCTATGCTGAGCAGAGTTTTAAGAAGGAAGAGTAACCTCGCCTTCTTTTATACTCTATGCTGAGCAGAGTTTTAAGAAGGAAGAGTAACCTCGCCTTCTTTTATACTCTATGCTGAGCAGAGTTTTAAGAAGGAAGAGTAATCTCGCCTTCTTTTATACTCTATGCTGAGCAGAGTTTTAAGAAGGAAGAGTAACCTCGCCTTCTTTTATACTCTATGCTGAGCAGAGTTTTAAGAAGGAAGAGTAACCTCGCCTTCTTTTATACTCTATGCTGAGCAGAGTTTTAAGAAGGAAGAGTAACCTCGCCTTCTTTTATACTCTATGCTGAGCAGAGTTTTAAGAAGGAAGAGTCCCTCTTCTTGGTGAGCTTTCCGGAAGTACGGATAAGCACCCCGAAAGTACGGGTTTACCAAGATTTCGTAAAACATAATAAGTAGGTTCCATTAAGAATTGAAAACCACAAGCAAAATGTTGTCAGAAAAGATGCATGTTTTATTCATAAATATAAGATAGAGCTTGTCAGAGGAGAAGTACATGCACTACCCCCCTGAACTTTATTGCCAATGAATTAAAATAAAGTTTACATAGTATAGTTAGAATAGCGTACGCTACTGATAATACTTCTTGAGATGCTCCATGTTCCAAGCACGAGGGATATCCTTTCCATTGAGATCAGCAAGATAGTAGGTTCCACTCCATAGCACAGCCCGGACTCGGTAAGGTCCTTCCCAGTTGGCTCCAAAGACTCCATGATTGTGAACTTTGGTGTTAGGCATAACCCGTCGCAGGACATAATCACCGATCTTAAGAGGCCTCGCCTTTACTTTGGTATTGTAATGCCTAGCCACCCTTCGATGATAAGATGCCAACCTAGTCTGAGAGGTAGTCCTAAGTTCTTCCACCATATCCAAATAGAGACGATGATTTACCTCATTAACCTCTGGTTGAAAATTATCCCTCCTAAACGATCCTGCCCCAAGCTCGACTGGAACCATGGCCTCACATCCATAAGTCAAAACGAAAGGAGTTTCTCCAGTTGTGGTTCTAGGAGTGGTATTATAACTCCAAAGTACATTAGGCAGTTCCTCAGGCCAGCTACCCTTGCTATCTTCCAACTTTGCCTTTAAAGTATGTTTGATGATTTTATTGACGGCTTCTGTTTGGCCATTTGTTTGAGGATGACTAACAGCAGAGAAACTTTTCACAATGCCAAGGTTATCACATAGCTCACGCATCTCTTTACTATCAAATTGTTTTCCATTGTCAGATATGAGCTTATAAGGAATTCCAAACCGGCAAACAATAGAACGATACACAAAATCTACTAACTTCTTGGCAGTAATCGTAGCTAGGGGTTCAGCCTCTGCCCACTTGGTAAAGTAATCCACAGCAACCACAGCATACTTAACACCTCCCTTCCCTTTAGGTAACTCTCCAATCAAGTCAATCCCCCACATAGAGAAAGGCCAAGGACTAGTGATAGAAGTAAGCGGAGCAGCGGGATTATGAATATAATTGGCATATCTTTGGCACTTGTCACAAGCTTGAACAAACTGAGACGCATCCTCCTTTAACGTAGGCCAGAAGTACCCTTGCCGCAATACCTTCTGGGCTAAAGATCCACCCCCCGAGTGATTGCCACAAATACCCTCATGAACCTCTCGAAGGACGTAGGTACAATCATCACCGTCCAGACACTTAAGTAGAGGTTGATTGAAGCCTCGCCTATAAAGAATCCCTTCATAGTTAACATATCGGGCTGCTTTGTAACGTAACCTTCGAGCCTCCCCTTTATCTTTGGGAAGGGTTCCTTTCGTCAGATATTCCCAAATCGGGGTTTTCCAGGTGAGAAGGACAGGTTCCTCCACGTGCATTACATCGGCTTCTGGCACACTAGGTTGTCTTCTTATTTCCAAAGGAATGACCCCCAAAAGCGCAGCACCTTTTTGAGATCCTAGCTTAGCCAAAGCATCCGCCTCCGCATTAGCGTCTCTAGGAAGTTGTTCCAACCTAGCTTCCTTAAACAAGTTCATCAACCGTTGAGTGCATCTCATATATAACTCTGTACGAGGTCCTCTTGCCTGGAACCCCCCATTAAATTGGTGTACAACCAGCATAGAATCACTCCAGATATTTATATTCTCCACTTTCATCTCGAGTGCAAGTTTCAAGCCAGAAATCAAAGCTTCATACTCAGCATCATTATTTGTAGCATAAAACATGAAGTGGATGGCGCTTTGTAAGTGATGTCCTTCTGGACTGACCAAGACTATTCCTCCTCCAGCTCCTTCATTATTGACAGCACCATCAACATATAAAGTCCACCATGGGGACGAGTTCTCATGTTCAACTTCAGCTTCAGTCGCAGGGATTGGGACTACAGCGAGGTTGTCACCTTCTCTCTCAAGAGGGAACTCTAGAATGAAATCAGCCAAGGCTTGGCCTTTGATAGAATTCCGAGGTTTGTATTCCACATCAAACTGTCCTAACTCAATAGCCCACCGGAGCATGCGTCCAGAAGTTTCTGGCTTATGCAACACCTGCCGCAGAGGATACGCTGTTCGGACCTCTACCTTGTGTGCCTGGAAATAAGGCCTCAATTTTCTGGAAGCTAAGATTAAGGCATAAACTAGTTTCTCCATGTTGTTATATCTGGTCTCCGCATCCAATAGTCTTTTACTCACATAGTAGACTGGGAATTGAACCTCGCCTTCCTCTCTAACCAGGACCCCGCTTACCGAATATTCTAAGACAGCCAGATACAAAATAAGGGTCTCGCCTTCCAAAGGTTTTGATAAGAGAGGAGGAGACCCCATGTGATCTTTCAACTGTTGAAAAGCCTCCTCACATTCAACTGTCCATTCGAACCTCTTTCCTGCACCTTTGATAACTTTGAAGAATTCCCGGCACTTATCAGAAGATTTGGAAACAAAACGATTCAAGGCCGCAACTCTGCCAGTTAAACTCTGAACCTCCTTCACTGTTCTGGGTGACTTCATATCAAGAAGAGCCTGTATCTTTGCTGGGTTTGCTTCTATTCCTCTGTAATTCACCATGAATCCCAAAAATTTTCCGGATTCAACCCCAAACACGCATTTTTGAGGGTTAAGCTTCATTCTATACTTTCTTAATATCTGAAATGTTTCATCCAGGTGACTTATGTGATCCTCTGCCCGCTTAGATTTTACAAGCATATCGTCCACATAAACCTCCATTGTCTTGCCGATCTGCTCTTTGAACATCATGTTGACCAGTCTTTGGTACGTAGCTCCTGCGTTAATCAAGCCAAAGGGCATTCCTACGTAACAGTACAACCCCCTATCTGTGATGAACGAGGTATCCTCTTGATCAGGCTCATACATGGGAATCTGATTATACCCTGAATAAGCATCCATAAAACTGAGAAGAGCGTGCCCAGCGGTGGCATCTACCATTTGATCTATTCTGGGCAAAGGGAAGCTATCCTTCGGGCATGCTTTGTTTAAATCTGTGAAGTCTATGCAAACTCTCCACTTTCCATTTGGCTTCTTCACTAAAACAGGGTTTGCCAGCCAGTTAGGATAGAAAGACTCTTTAACCAGGCCGACTTGCATAAGTCGATCAACCTCTTCTTTCAAAGCTGTTGCTCTTTCTCCACTAATCGGGCGCCTCTTTTGCCTGAATCCTTTCTTCCGTAAGGGGTCGATGTTGAGATGATGGCACATAACTTCTGGATCGATTCCTACCATATCAGCGTGACTCCAGGCGAAAACGTCCAAATTTTTCTTCAGAAACTCAATCAACCTCGCCCTCAAGCCTGGCTCAAGCCTAGCCCCTATCTGAAGCACCTTTGAGGGGGCCGTTTCCTCCATCAAAATTGAGAGGGTATCTTCTGCTGGTGCTAGCTTTTTGTCATCCTCAGGAAGACGGGGATCTAGATCAACTTCGACGTCTGCTGTGCCACTTGATTCTCCTATTTCTTGGACGGATACTACCTCGCCCTTCCTAGGTAGCTGAGAGGACAATGCTTCTGATACTTCTGCAGGGAATTCTATCAAAGGTTTCAAGCTATCTTCCATGATCATTTTACCTTTCTTTGCTCGTAGACTACGCTGATCTGATTCATCATCACTGGCATCTTCTACAATTCCCTCATAGAAAGGGTTTGGTGGGGGAGCTTCGATCATTAGCACCCCATGTTTATGGTTCAAGGGAGCCTCGTCTTCTTGCACAACCTCTTTTGCCTTCAACGTGTCAGCAGTTCCACCCACAGGTGGTGGGGCTTCCAAAAAGAAAATTGGAATTCCATCTCTTGCCAAAGCTTCATAATCCTGAAGCCTATCCTCTTCCGGAAACTCGATTGTATAGACCATATTAGTGCTAGCATAAGGGGGTTGGAAAGATGCTTGGGTTTCTTGCATATCTTCTTGATCAAAGTCAGCCATATCGGAGTCCTCCCCTACTCCCTTACTTCCTTTGCGAGATGATCTGATCATTCTACTGTAGCAGTCACGAGAATCGTATTGGCATCCCTTAATGCAACCTACACCATTTGGAGTTGGGAACTTCATGGACAGGTGATAAATTGAGGTGACGATCCGCATCTCCTTTAGGACTGGTCGCCCTACCAGGGCATTATAATGCGTTGGTTGATCGACAACCAAGAAGTCAAAGACTTATGTGGCTGAGAGAGGACCTTCCCCCAGGGTAAGTGGTAGCCTGATTGTTCCTTTAACTCGAACGGAGTCCCCTGTAAAGCCATAGATATGAGTTGTTCCTTGAGTCAGCTCTTTATCTAGCAATCCCATCTTCTTATACGTTCCATAATAGAGAATGTTTACAGAACTTCCTGTATCCACGAACACACGATGGACATTCCTAGATCCAATTCTAACATTAACTACCAGAGCATCGCTGTGAGGATGATGCACCCACCTAGCATCTTCTTCAGAGAAAATTATCTGAATGTCTTCTCCCTTAAATAACTTGGGAGGTCTTTCTGATAGATGGTTAACATTGGTCAGAGGCGGATGTTGAGCTTCCCGAACGTATCTCTCCATTGCATTTCTCCCGTTTCCCCCAATGTGAGGTCCTCCAAAGATAGTATGTATGCTTTCCTCTCTTACGAACACAGGCTTCTCAAGTTCCTTTCCTTCCGTAGAGCCTTCAATCACTTCGGTTACTTTAACGGGGGCCTCTTCTTTGTATTTCTTTACTTCCTTGACTACCCAGTCAGTAAGCTTTCCGTCCTTTATTAACTTTTCAATTTCTTCTTTCAGCTGCCTGCAAGCATAGGTGTGATGTCCATGAGACTCATGATATGCGCAGTACCTGCCTTTATCTTTCATAGCGGCCCTTGACAATGGTGCAGGTTTCTTATATAGGCCTTGACTCTTGGTGATCTCATAGATATAATCAATAGATGCTGTGAGAGGAGTGTAATACTTGTTAGGCATAGCCTGATTTTCTCGCCGATTCGGAGGCGGAGGTGGACAACTTGGGGGGCTAGGTGATCGAGATCTGACAAATTTATCCTTTCCTTTGTTCTCCTTTGGACTAAGGGACTTCGAGCGGGTCGGTCCACTATCCTCAACTAGATTAACATCTCCTCTTCCGTTCTTCTTTTCTGTTTTGGGGCTAGGAGATCTTTCTTTCCGTTTATTCCGTCGTGGTGCATCTCCATAGTCACTCCTCTTCAAAGCCTCTTCCTCTCTTTTGAAAGGCTCTGCCTGTAAGTACAAGGCTGCCAACGTTGGAGGTTCTTCCCTTTGCAGATTTTTCCAAAAATCAGTTCCCACACGAACCCCAGCAATCAAAAAGTTCTTAATGGTTTCCTCGGATGCTCCTCGCACAGTAGGGACCTCTGCATTGAAGCGTTTGAAGTATTCTTGGAGAGTCTCTCCATCTCGTTGTTTGATGTTAGCTAGAGTTGTAACAGGTGGAGCATAATGAATTGAAGACTGGAATTGAATTAAAAACATCTTACGCATTTGTTCCCAGGATGTGATTGATGCTGGTCCTAGCTTTTGAAACCATTGGTGAGCATTTCCTCTCAATGTTGAGGCAAGGAGTCTACACTTCGTTAAGTCCTCCACTTGATAGAGTTCCATTTCTGTATTGAACCTACCTATATACTCTGCGGGGTCTGTGCTTCCATTAAAGCGAAGATCTCCTGTACCTCTAAATGTCAGTGGAAGAGGAGCCTCTCGTACAGCTGCAGAAAAAGGAGAAGGTGTTGCATCAGGTATCGCCCCTCCCTGACCTTCCGACTGAGCAATAAGCCTTCGTAGTGCATTCACATTGATGCCTTCCAAACCTGGGATTGTTTGAGTTCTACCTCCTAGTTCCGCATGGGGTGTAGGTTCCCGTTGCAAGACACTGGGTACTGGTAAGTAAAGGTTCTGTCCTTGCTGAGGTATAGGTCTTCGGGGTGTAGGTTCCCTCTGATGATAGGTTGGTTCTTGGGGTGTAGCTTCCCTCTGATGTCGCTGGTCACTACCATGATTACCGTGATGTCCGCCATGATTGTGCTGGGAAAAGATTATACCTCTGTCTTCCATTCTTTCATACGAGGAACCACGCTCGCCTACTCTCCTTTGATTTATAGCTTGATTTTCCTGAGGGCGAGGTCTCCTGGAATCCTGTGTTCTCTGATTTGCACGTTCGTCCCTATAGATAGTTTGGATCGGATCTATTATCATAACATCGTCATCAGACTGGGAATTTCCAGGACGATCTCTCACTTGATTGTCTGTTCTCACCCACGGTGGAGAGTGTCGCTCTCCACCATATCTTGCTCGGTAGATCTCTATCCTCCTATGTGGGTCATCAGGTGAAACCGGTCTAGAGCGTCGCCTGTACGGTTCGATTCTTAATTCACCCGGATTTTGACTTCTTGGGGTAGGAGGTCTTGAGGGGTTTCTGGGACGATCAGGGGGGAATTCCACGTAAGGGGTGAGATTATCTTCATAGGTCAATTCCCTTGGGGTCACAGCTTGAAATCTTCGGTTCTGACGGGTTTCCTCAACTGTGCGGATTTCTCTCTCGGGAGGAGTATCCTTCCTCGAAGATCGCCTATGGTCGGTGATAGGTTCTTTTCCGGGGCGATGAAGCCTTCTGGCTGTATACTGATGTCGGCTGTTGGTACGTGGGGGACGCCTGTCCCTAACAGAGGTACGTCGCCTATCTGGGCTTCGACGGGTCCGCTCAGGTAACCTTCTTTCTCTTTCAAGTGACTCCATACGTTCTGCCATTCTATTCACCGTGTTTCCCATGTGAGCAATCTGGCTCAACAACTCAGTATTACTCATCAAGACAGGAGGATCCCCTCCGAGGCGAGGAGTCGGGTTTGCCTGGTTTGGTGTGGAAGTCTCCCTTTGATTTGATGGTCGTGGTGGTGGTGGTGGTAGATCTGTTGTATGGATCTCAACCTCTCTTGCGTCGTTGCCTACATTAGCTGGTTCTTCGGTATGATGCGACATCCTTCCTCCAGAGATGTCAAGTGCCCCTCCTTCTAGCGCCAATTGTTAACGGAGGAATTTGGTGATAACCAATTCGGGGAGGGTTGCCGGAATTGTGGTAGAAACCGAGGATGATATGTAGTGTAGGTTATGGGGATTAGGGTTTATAATTTGGGGATGGCTGAGATTGTATGTGAGAATAGGTCGCAATTGAGATTGAATATTGAATTCTCTCTTGTTTGCAAGTTTGCATCGTACCATACAATGTGCCTACGTACCCTATTTATAGGGATCAAGCCAGACGTAGTTCTTGGGGAGCAAGTAACCCATGGGCCGAGTTTCCTTCTTTAACAGCAAAAAGACCGGGGTCACCGCCTTTGATGCGTCATTATGAGCTGTCATGATCTTACTATCTTTTCGGAACTTATCAGATAAATTATTGACCCGAATTTATCGGAGTCAAAGCTTATCCTGATCCATAAAAAATAAGGAAAGACAGGCTCTTATGAATCAAAGGGGCGAGGCTTCTCAATCTTTCAGCAAAGCGAAGTTCCTCAACCTGGATAAAGTTTTAAACTGACAAAATATTAATTGTTCATTCCTTCTGGGCGAGGTTACCTTCCAGCCCTCCAGGCGAAGTTATCTTCGAACCTTCTAGGCGAAGTTGTCTTCTAACCTGCTTGGGCGAGGTTCTCTGATGAGTACATGGGCGAGGTTATCTGATGAAACACTCTGGACCAGTATTGCCAGGGCTATGGGCCGAGCCCAATAGACTAGGTTTCCATTGTAACCTTTCTATAAGGAAATGCCATTAAATAAGGCGAGGTTATAATTTCGATCATAACAAATAGTATAAAGAACAAAGTTAAGAACGATCTACGAGGGGACTTTCATACGAGTTTAGAAGGAAATTAGTCAAAATTAACCAATTCCCAGTATTGGATATTAGTGTAACGATTATTTAAGATTCAGAACATGTACGTGGAGTCGAGGCCTGCTATAAAAATGTACGTCGATACGATTAATATTCCACCAGCTTTGGTTTCTCAGACCAGAGTCTCATCTCTTCACTCGAAATGAAGTATGAACTGTTTGGTCTGGTATAGACACGACCATCACAAAACATGCAGTTATGGTGAAAAGCTAGTGGGCATGAAAGGCATGGTCACTTAATTAACTGTACTTACTCGGGTCATTGTCCTAATAAATCTATTCAGATCCAAGGCACAAGAGTATTTAATGTCTGGCTGTCGGCTTAATTCTCGATTACAATACTTAAGCAAACTAAGCAAAGTGCAATCTGTTTATAAACTATAGTTTTGTTTATACTAACTTTAAGTATTTTATCCAAGATTCTTTGATATATCTCAGATTCCTTTTAAGCATTTGTGTCTAATCAATTTCTAAAGTGCTCTGGAATTGACAAGATTCAACTATAGGTCTGCAGAACAACATTTCATGTGCACTAGAGATGAAGTATCATAGAAATGGAGAGGTAAATGATTAGTTAAGAGATGCCCCTTAAAGCAAAATAGGTAGAAATCATATAATTCTACTTCATCAATCAAATGGCTATATTTCTAGCTGCAGCATTGGCACTTCAACTAGACAATACAGATACTTGACACACATGGTTATGATTACAAATGAAGGGAGTAAAAAGCATATTGTGTACCTGAAATTTCATGTTTGTGCACTTTGTGTACCCAAAGTTTGATATCTAGCGAAATACATGCTAAAGTTTGCAGAACCGTGCAAAATGCATACTTCCGTCAAAAAGGACTAACACCGTAAGGGCATTTGTGTCATTCAGATTAAACAAGAATTATATGCATGTAATGTCATATCGTTTTATTCTTAAATAATATAAATATCGTTACTTCACATAATACAATAAAAATATTATATTTTTAAGCAGTACTTATTTTATATCAAACAATTTTTTTCTTATAAATATTTCTGATTGAAATAAATACATTATCTCCAAGTTACCTTTTTTTAATAAATATTATATATGTTATATATATATATATATATACGTATATTACTGGACACATAGTACACAACAATGTGTTCTTTATTTTAATATATTTAGAATATATTAAAAAAAAAAAAGGCGAATATATCAATCTGCAGAATATACACTATTGTACCGTAATTTATGATATATAGTGTATTCATTAAAATTATCGTTAAAAATGATAAACAATACTTGCTCAGTCCTAAAGTACCGGTCCATCTTGATTTTTACGCATATTTTAAGATGTGTCAACTACATTGCATTAATTATTTTTTAAAAAAAATTACTTTTATAAATAAAATTTATAATATTTAAAACTTTTTTTCGCTATAATAATATTTAAAACTTTATTTACAAATAAATTGAATATATGTTTGAAGCAAAAACTTAAAGTACGTGTAAAAATTAAAGCGGACAAGTAATTTGGGACATGGTGATAAATTTATTACTAGGCTGAATCCTAATTCTAGTTGTTACTAATACAAAACACGAATAGTTGCAATTTATTTTTTTACAATTTTGTTGATACAATTGATATTTTCCAATCATTATATTAAATATAAAATATATAATAAAAAAAATAATGTTATGAAAAAAATGATAGATGATATTATGTAATTTATTAATTCTTTTCAAAAAAATTTGGCGTTAGTCATTTTTTAGAAACAGAAAGCAGACCATCAAAATCACACATACACATGGTAAAATACTAAAATACCCTTCTTTTTTGTCTCATTTTATTAACAAAAGTTAACGGTGTTAGAAGTTAGTGACGGAAGTATGCATTTTGCAAGATTCTGCATACTTCAGCATGCATTTCGCTAGATATCAAACTCTAGGTACACAAAGTGCAACAACCTGAAACTTCAGGTACACAATATGTTTTTTACTCCAAATGAAGGTGAGACAAAAGCATAAAGATTTCTATCAAATTTAGGTTTTCGGTTTTTCATTTGCTGTTCGGATTTAAGTTGAGTTAGTATTGGTAAGGTACTTGACACGGTATCAGAACTCATTTTACCCAAAAATTAACGATATCGCTCAAGTTAAATTTTGCCTTAAAGATAAGCTCCTAATGATCCACTTTCTGCTTCTAAAAAAAGAATTACAAGTCATAGAATACCATGGAGATCAAAGACTAATCATCCTTGCATCTTAGGGGACACCCTAGTTTTAATTGATGGCGAATTCGAGCAAAGGAACAAACCATATCTACTTGTTTGCACTTAATAATTTCCAGCATTATGCCCGGTTTTAAATATAATTTTTTTAGTGATCTCAACATCAAGGAAATGGAGCCCCACTTTTTGTGAGAGGAATGTCTAGTTTTGTCTCATCTCTCTCTATCAATGAGTAGCCTTTATGGAATGTTAATTAGCATTAAGTAATTAGCTTCTGCAAAGTCCAAACTATTTTTTAATCACTTAGCTAGACCCTTTACCAGGTTGTATAAATAAGAGCAGAGCTCACAATGTTAACAGACCACACATTAACTACACTGTGTAGCCGAAATGAAGATTTCTCAAGGAGCAATGAAGATTTCTGTCGTAGTTATCTCTGTTCTGGTGCTGTCCTCTTTCCTTCTTGAAGTTCAAGGTATTCCCAGTGCATGCCAACATACGCGCTAAAAAAAAAAATCAATCCTGCATGTTGCATTTTAATTTGATTATGTTCCACTCTGATTCAAACGTTTGAAATGTATTTAAAGGTATACGATTAGGGAAAAGCTCAGTATCAGAAAGGCATGATCAGAAGCTTCCGGTGAGTACTACTGGTCTTTTTTCGCTTACCAGTTTCTGAATAATCTTGAGGTTTTTTCTGATTGTTTGGATTACGTTTTATGCAGGATAAGAGTAGTGATGCGACTGAAAAAGTTACGAGCGGTGTTAATAATGAAGCAGTTGTCTGCAAAGGTGCTCATTGTTCATCAGCAGGTACGAAGAAGGCCAGATTTTCGAGACAAGTAAACAGAAACGAACCTCACCACTGGTTGCCAACGATACATGAAGATTACTATGGACCCAAGATTCACAACCCTAGGCACCACTAATTCAACTAATTACAACCATTTCTAACTAGATAGCACAACTATTCAATTGAGGCCAGACAATATATAGCAGCTTCTTGTAGACTGGAAACCAGTTCAACTACAACTACTTTTGTTTCTCTTGTTAGATTGATTAGTTGGGTGACAAAGTTGTAACCTTTAGCTGCAAATCAACAGAAGATTTTTTTTTCAATAATAGAAACTGTTAGAAATCTAAATATTCCTACACACTGTCTACTGATTTCGACTTCTTGATAGCAGGATATCCGCCAAGATCAACAAAAGATCGATGATCAAAAATTTTGCAAGAACTAATGCATGCACTTTCTATTTATTGTTTTCGCTTCAATGCCGATTGTAATACCACTCTTATGAATTTGCAGATATGAATAGAAAACTTATGACAAAAACAACCCATGCTACTTTTTCAATAAGCAGTACTAGTTCAAAGGTCAGGCAAAATCCACTTTCTTAATTCAATTTTTGAGCAAAATAAAAATAAAAATTCAACAATCATTCTATTATTTTTGAATTTTCTTAAATTGTAATTCTGATCAGCTGATGTACAAACAGAAACAAGAAGGCAAAACTAGTAGCAATGCTGAGAGAGAACATGTTAGAGTTGAGAAATCACCAGTTTCCGACGAAGTTTTATACATATTCGAAATGGATTATTCTCCGGCAACTAGAAAACCTCCTATACACAACTGAGTTGTAATTAGAATATTTGATGATTAAGAAAAAATTGAACTTAAGTTGGACAACAATACAGAAATGCTGCAGGTTTTCAAGGTTAGGGAGATTCTGTACATAATTTATGTTCATCTGTAACCACTCCACAATTATTGTTCATTATATATTAATTTGTAATTCATCACATTCTATTTCTATATAATATAATATGTAACATTATTATAAGATCATTATATGAAATGTGCATCAAAGCATATGTTATCGTCATATTACAGTATGTGCATGCGGACAGATATTAGATGTTATTAGAGCATCTCCACGGGAGTGTATCAAGAGAGCGCCAACGTTATGTGACATGACGTGGCATGACAACTTGTTAACATTCTATTGGAGTTGTCGGGATGCTATTGGGATGCCACGTTAACATTAATTTTATATGTGATAAAAGGCAGAGAAGTTACAAGGCTACTTGTTGACAACTACTCCAAATGTTCAAATGTTTGATTTTGCTTGCAAATCTTGTTTTCTGAATAGCACTTTAGTTTTTTAGTCGAATTTTGTGAAGTTCTTGCTTCTCGCTGAGTTAAAGTATATTATTCGAAGAATAAACAAGTTTGAGTTTATTTGTATTTTCTTTAGTTTCTCATTCTTTGATTGTATAAAAAGGTACGTAATATGTTACTCGACTAAATTGGATTCCATAGAAACTTACTCATACTCTGTTATTGCCCATCGAGATTGTTTCATGTAATGAGATATACTTTTACTTGTCTGTGTTCCTGTATGCGAAGCATTACTCTTCTATTTGTCCCGAAGTCTCCTTTCTCTCGCAACTACACATGTCATAGAGAGTTCAAAATTCAGACATGGCGCGGAGTTTTTCACGTATAGACTGGCATCATTACCATTCACTGATCCTCAAGGAGAATTTTCATGCTCAAGATAGCGATTTATGTCATTACTGCGAAAAAGCAATCCTCTATATTTCATCTGTTTATACTTGCAATCCTCTATATCAGATTCTCTTCCACCAGTTTATCATAATCTTTTTCAGTTCTGCAAAATCTGCAATTTGAAAATGGACCCAAATCGGTGGCTCTACTATTGTGCTAACTGCAGGTTTTTTGCACATATCCATTGTGCTTCATCAACAACTCAAGTTTTAAGGTTAGAAAATACTAAACTTGTCTTATATTTTCTATTCACTATCATTATTTGTTGAGTAACATGTAGTAGTAGCAGTACTAGTAGTAGAATTATGTTTTGTAATGAAAGATTTAAGGTGCATGATGTACTAAAAATTACAAAGTTATCGAAATAGACCATTAGATGTGAGATTTACTAAACTTGTACATAAGATTAAGCAAAAATATGGGTTTAGTAAAATTTACAAAATCTAAGGATTTAAGTTCAGTAGTAATTGTATATTCTGATTTCAGCGGCCTCTCCCTAACTCTTTATCTATGTGTGGCTGTGTGCATGGGGTTACCTGCATTCATAGACATGAAGATGTTGATCCCGAGTTATTACACCTCCCAGCACCTGATGATGCAAAAATGTATTATGGATATGATTTCCCTTTCGGAGATTAAAGCACAACGTACTGTCTGGGCACAACGTACTGCCTGGGCACAACGTACTGCCTGGGCACCACCTTGCTATAATCACTGGGCTCATGAACATCTGCTGACACTCAAAAACATAAGTGCTCCAAATAACTGCAGATGATGGCTTAAACCGGGAAATATCAGACAGATTGGTTACATGTGGAGGTTGCAATAAACCTATCAGTCAGTTATTAGGCTTTTTCGAGGGACTTCAGGGTAGTTTCTTCCTTTGCAACGGTTGCCATGTTTATAGTTATGGGTTCCAAATGGACCTAATGTATCGACTACCAGAAAAACTCTCGCTTGATGTCTGGTGTGCATGTCTACCCGAAGAAATCAAACACCAGGCACATCATCATCCCCTTCAACAATTTATATTAGGATTAAAAACTATTGAGGTTGATTGCTATTTTACTCGAGATAAAGTCATGGAAGGGCTACTGCAACTTACTTACTTACCAACTCAATCTCAATTAGCGGATATCTTCACAAAGATTGTGCCTTCACATCAAATGCAGACTCTTTCCTCCAAGTTGGGTTTATATGATTATTCTTCGAATTCTCATATCTCTCCCACCTTGAGGGGGGCTTTTGGAAGTATTAATAGCATTACTAGTATTAATTAAATTATGATTATGACATCATAATTAGTTGGCAACTAGAGTTAGAGTAGTGACTAGTTCAATGAAAGTTAGTTAAAACTAACTTTCCCTCTCCTTTTGGATATGATGACTTAATAAGGAATTGCACAAAAACACATGATAGATATAATCATGTGATAATGATAAAACTGGAGTAAATAAAGATGCAGAGCAAACTGTTTGATAGATTGATATAAATTCTGCCTAATGAAAGCAAGAGTACTGGAGCTACATAGATAGCATTACAGACAAAAAGTTCTAACAAACTATCTTGGCATTATGTGCCTATTATTATTATTGAGAGAATATCCTGTGGACCCTGGGACTAGATGGCAAGAGATTGGAGGCCTTAAATCAACAGTCCCCCTCAAGCTGCGAGGAGGGAACTGAGCTTGTCAGCTTGTCAAGATGAGTTTGATGCAATTTGACGGGTAGGATTTTGGTGAAGATATCAGCAATTTGTTCATTGGAGGAGACTTTGATAGTGGTGATGTTCCCAGCTTTAAGTTCATCTCGGACAGTGTGACAATCGATGTCCACGTGTTTGGTTTTCTCGTGAAGGACAGGATTTGCAGCAATTGTTATGGATGTTTGGTTGTCACAATTCAAAAGAGCAGGTGGAAGCTTGGAGATGCCCAGGTCTTTAAGAAGTGCAGTAAGCCAGGTAACTTCACAGGTGGTTAAGGCCATAGCACGATATTCTGCCTCTGCAGAACTTCTAGCCACCACATTTTGCTTCTTAGCTTTCCAAGAGATTGGTGATTTACCCAAGAAAACACAGTATCCAGAGGTTGATCTTCTAGTGGTTGGGCAACTAGCCCAGTCACTATCACAGTAGGCGGTCAATTGAGCTGCGCTGTTAGAAGCTAGTAAAATGCCTTGAGAAATTGTGCCTGCCAGATATCTTAGCAATCTTTTAGCAGTTTGAAAGTGGACAGTAGTTGGAGCCTGCATGAATTGACTCAACAGTTGCACAAAGAAAGCTAAGTCTGTTCTTGTTACTGTTAGATAAATCAGCTTACCTAATAATCTTTGAAAGACTACTGGATTAGGAAGTAAATCACCTTTTGTAGGAGTCAACTTTAAATGGGAATCCAATGGGAGAAGTAGTGGTTTGGCCTGCAGCATACCATATTATTTAAGAAGATCCCTAGTGTACTTTTGCTGAGACAAGAAAAATCCATCAGTTGTCCTATCAACTTCAAGTCCCAGAAAGTATCTAACCGGTCCCAGATCTTTCATGTGGAATTTGGTGGAGAGCATGTGTTTTAGACAGTTGATTTGTGTTTGATCATTTCCACAAATAAGGAGATCATCAACATAGGCTAGAACCACAGTGATGTGAGCAGCTGATACTTGAGTAAACATACTATAGTCAGCCTTGGATTGAGAAAAATCCATGTTAACCAGTGTAGTAGACAGCTTAAAGAACCACTGTCTAGGGGCTTGCTTGAGCCCATAAAGAGATTTGTTTAACTGGCAAACAATGGTTGAGTCAGCTTGAGATGATGCATCATTGATCTGTATTCTGCAACCACTATGAGTGTATCCTTGTGGAAGCTTCATGTACACGACTTCATGAAGGTCACCATGCAAAAAAGCATCGGTGACATCCATTTGCACTACTTCCCATCCAGCCATGGCAGCAACAGCAAGTAGAGTCCTGACTGTGGTAAGTTTAGCCACTGGGGCAAACGTTTCTCCATAATCTATGCCATAAGTCTGATGACATCCCAAAATCACTAGTCTTGCCTTCTTTATGTCAATTGAACCATCAGATTTGTATTTTGTTTTAAAAATCCACTTGCAACCAATAGCCTTTTTATGAGGTGGGAGTGTGGTAAGAGTCCATGTATCATTCAGTTCTAGGGCTGCTAGCTCTGTGTTCATTGCTGTAACCCACCCTTCATCTGTAACAGCTTGTTTAAAAGTCACAGGATCATTGGTTGAGGTGAGGGATGATAGGAAACAATTGAACTGAGGTTGTTGAAATGTAAAGGCAAGATTGGACACATGAGGTATAGATGTGTTGACTTGAAAAGTCTGATACTGATTTAGCCAAGAGGGAGGTTTATGATTCCTTTTTGATTGTGTAAGGGGTGGTGGAGCAGGTATATCAGATGAGAGGCCAGTTTCATCTGAATTAGGATGAGAAGATGCTGAGAGGTCTTCAGTAAATGATGGAATATTTGGTTCACTGGCAGAAGAATCAAGATCTTCTGAGGGATTAAGATCATCAATAAAGGTGGAGGGATGTAGGACTGAAGAAGATATGGGCAATGGTGTCATGTATTGAGAAAGAGAATCTGGATGATATGGGAATATAGTTTCATGAAATTGAACATCCCTGGATATAAATGACTTATTTGTGGTTAAATCAAGTAATTTAAATCCCTTTTTGGTTGAGGGATATCCTAAGAACAAACATGGAACAGCTTTGGCAGAGAATTTATCCTTTGTAAACTCAGGGTTATGGGCAAATGCTAGACAGCCAAACACCCTGAGGTGAGTATAAGTAGCAGGTTCATTGAATAAGAGACTATAAGGTGTGGCATTTTTTAGAACAGGGGTGGGAAGTCTGTTTATGAGGTGAACTGCAGTCTATACACAGTCACCCCAGAATGAGACTGGTAAGTGGGCATGAAATCGAAGAGCTCTAGCAACTTCTAGAATGTGTCTGTGCTTGCGTTCAACTCGAGCATTCTGCTGAGGTTTATGAGAGCAAGAAGTTTGATGCACAATCCCATTGTGTAGAAAGAATTGAGTAAATTTATGGTCAGAGAATTCCAAGGCATTATCAGAACGAATGACTTTAATTGTTTTTTGAAATTGATTTTTGGCATAGTTGAAGAAGGCTTGTATAACAGAGAAAGCCTCAGATTTGTGAATTAAGAGAGAGACCCAAGTATGTCTTGTGTGATCATCAACAATGGTCAGAAAGTACTTATGATTGCCTTGTGTGCTTAGTTTGTAAGGTCCCGATGTGAATTAAATCAAACTTGTCTAAGGCATAAGACTCACTTAAAGCAAATGGTAGATCACTGAATTTTGCCATAGGGCAGGTGACACACAGTTGATTAGAGTTGTGTTTAGGAATAGATGGAATTAATCGAAGCTTTGCTAGAGGAGCATGTCCAAGACGGTGATGCCATGTATTGACGGATGTGACAACTATAGTGCTAGAGTTCAAACAAGTAATGGATGAGGTAGTATGACTAGCTAACCAAGCAATAGGATTAACAGTATGCACAAGATAATATAACCCTTGTTTGGCTTCACCAACAGCTCTAACAATTTGTGTCTTGCTGTCTATAATGATGCAATGTGTGGGAAGAAATTTGACCTCATAATCATTATGTTTAATTAGTTTGGGAACAGATAGCAAATTGTGTCTAAAATAAGGAACACATAACACATTGCTTAAAATAAGACCACTGGGAAGAGTGATGGTACCAGTATGTGTAATTTCAGCAGTGGCACCAGTAGGTAAGTTGATATGAGGAGAAGTTTTCATAACAGTTGGTGCTTCCAGATTTGAGAGGTATGGTGTCATATGATCTGAAGCCCCGGAGTCGATAATCCAATCATTATGTGCTGTGACAGCATTGTTGCTACTCATCATACCAGAGAAGGGAGTCTCAAGTGAATCAGATGTGTCCTGAGACTGTTGCAGATTTGCAATTTGCATGAGTTGTGCCAGTTGACTTAGTTGCTGGGGAGAGAATACATCACTTTCATTGGAAGATGAGGCCTGAGTTGAATTGGCAGTTCTTTGAAAATTCTGTCGAACAGGTGGTGTCCATTTTGGTCTAACTCCTGGAGAAGTATTATATCTTCCTGGAGTGTTGACAACATTTCCAGTGTTGCCTTTGTAGTTAGAATGCCACTTGGGATACCCAAGAATAGACCAACATCTATCATTTGTATGGCCTTTGCCTCCACATGCAGTACAATTAAACACTCTGTTGCTAGGACCTTTGCTATACATAGCTAGTAATTCAGTATCTGCAGTTTTAGAACCAGTCAACAATTCTCGTTGGGCTTCTTCTTGTTGAACAATAGCTGAAGCATTTTCAACACTGGGCAAGGGACTAGCAATCAATAGTTGACTACGTTGAGGAGCATACACCTCGTTTAGACCATTTAAAAACTGAAAGAGTTTAGACTCTTCTTTTTGAAGGTCAATTTCAGCAAGTAATTTTGAAACCTCAGGAGTTGGATTAGACACAACAGACAAATAATTTAATGAATCAAGTTCTTCCCAAACAGTTTTCATAGCAGTATAATAGTCATTAACAGATAACTTGTCTTGTTTAATATCATAAAGATCCTTGCTGAGCTTGTACTTGCGTGAGCCATTAGTGAGAGAAAAACGTTGTTCTAAATTATTCCAAATCTCGCGAGAAGTGCTCATATAAATGACAGATTTGCGTATAGAGGGAGAGAGATTGGAAGTAATCCAGGATATTACCATATTGTCGCATGTCTCCCACATCTCAGCTTTGCTTGGATCGTCTGTAGAAGGTGTAACAGTTCCCTTAACAAAACCAAGCTTTCGTTTTGCAGATAAGCTTATTTCCATAGATCTTTTCCAAGACCTGTAGTTCATACTGCCTTCAAGTTTTTCGACTTGAATGGATGTAGCACCATCAGAAGGATGCAAAAACAATGGATTAAAAACATCAATACGAGGATTAGCCATTTGAAGAAACAGATCTGATCGAAGAGAAAAAACAGATCTGAGAAATACAAAATCAAGATGCAATCTTTAACACAAAACAACGTAAAAATCAGAAACTGATCTTAGACTTGCTTTGATATCATGATGACTTAATAAGGAATTGCACAAAAACACATGATAGATATAATCATGTGATAATGATAAAATTGGAGTAAATAAAGATGCAGAGCAAACTGTTTGATAGATTGATATAAATTCTGCCTAATGAAAGCAAGAGTACTGGAGCTACATAGATAGCATTACGGACAAAAAGTTCTAACAAACTATCTTGGCATTATGTGCCTATTATTGAGAGAATATCCTGTGGACCCTGGGACTAGATGGCAAGAGATTGGAGGCCTTAAATCAACAGGATATAACAGCAGATAGCATAGTTTGTTTGTAATTAAGACTCTGTAATCAAGATTGAATACAATTTTTACAGTTCTCACAGAAAATTAACACTTTGTTCTGTTTTAAACAAATTTTTCGAGTGGAGGAGTGTCTGCTGCTTTTGTCCCCATCAAATACTAATAAGTTTCTGAAAAATGCAATCTTGTTTCCATTGAATGTTGGTATTAGAGCAGCCTCACTTATGTCTGGAAATTGTATCCTCTAGCTGCAAATGAACAAAAGATTTATTTTATGTCCGGAAATTTAAATATTCAAACACACACTGTCTAGTCACTTCGACAAAAGATTGATAATCAAATATTTTACATGAATTTGCAGGAATGTATAGAAAACTTATGACAATAACAACCCATACTACTTCTCCAATAACCACTAGTCCAATTTTATTTGTCATCATTTCTGTGAATAGTTATGAAGTGGAATTTTATTGTTGGGCCATGACATGTTAGCCCACCAAGCCCAAATTAGGAAAACGGTTGGAAACCCACTTTCAACAGCAAGAATTTGACAAATATGGTGCACTAAATATTTTTAATAAAATAAATATGTGGTGTGAATGTGATAAAGAGTACAAAAGCAAACTACTATATAAATAATTAAAAATATACCTTCTTTTTTGACCTATCTGATGTTTCTTATGAGCTAAAGTGGTGGTAATAAGCTAGTCAACAATTTGAACAAGCACACAAAAAATTATAATTAAAAGACCTCCTTTTCGGACTTCTAAGATGCGCATCTGAAAAATTAGTGCTATATTATTTGTTAAAATTGATTAGGAACATCATTAGGACTTTTACTAAGTGGATGTAGTTGTTCTTTTTTGACAGTAATTTTAACTCTTACCTTCAATTCTTGTCTAATGTATGTTTCCACATTTCACTTCAGTTTATGGAATCAATTGAAGCATTTCGATTATTTTTGTTATCAACTTGTACTCGCCGTGTGCCTGATTTACTTGAATTCTCGATTTTTTGTTATTGATACAAGCGATTTTCAGGATAACTAGTGTTATATTTTGGTGTTATATCAAAAAAATTTAAGAAAAAACATTTTGTTGTGTTATTTCATTTTGAGATTAACATGATTTTGTCGAGTTAACAGGCTTGCTCCCATACAACTTATATGATATACGGAAAATGTTACGGATCTCAAAATATATATTTGTTTTTTTATCATAAATGGATCTTATCATACATACACATGCATTTCACAAATAAAAATACATCATATATTATTCAAAAATATATTTCAAATTTATTTTGAGGCATGTATCATTACTTAAAATATACACCTACATTTTCAATTTCATGTCTTCTTGGAATATACTCCGTAGTAAATGGTTACTATATATAGAAAGCGAAAAAAAAAAAAAAAAACCAGGCTTTAGGCTGCCAAAATTGAGTAATAATGATAAGTGTCCAAATCTGAACTAGTGGCTCATGACTGTCTTCCCATATTTTGGTGGCCACCACCACCACCCGTCACACTCCAATACTTCATGTTTTTTCTTTCCTTTAACGGACTTGTTTGGAAATTGAATTAAAAAAATACCCGTTCATTCAATCGTTAACATTTTAAGAATGAGCTTAACACGTATTTTAAGATGTACATAACTTATATTTTCATTAATTATTTTTAATAAAATCTTTTAAATAATAGTTTAATGTCTAATCTTTTATTTAAAAAAAAAATTAAAAATAAGTTACCAAACTATACTTTATATAGACCTTAAAATATGTGTCGAGTCTCAAATGTTAATAATTGAATGAGATGAAGGGAGTAATATTTTAAAATCTTTAACTTCGTTATAACTTATAAGTGAGCTACTTCACAGGAATAATTTCAAATTGTGGTTCTCGTGTCTCCTTAAATTTGACAAGTATTAACATTTTTAAATTTTTTGTGTCACGAATTGATGATTGGAAGTGTTTATCTTAATATTTGACCAAAGTGTAACATTTCGAAATGTTATTTATTCAGTCCAAAATAAATTATTTATTCATAAAGACAAAGTAAATTATTTTTTATATATAAATTTTGGCATAAATAATCGCACAATCGAGCTACAAGAAAGCCGAGACTACAACCGCTACTTGCCCAGTAGTACTACGCCTTCCTCCCTGACTGTGTAATCGAAAATATTAGCAAGATTAAACTCCAGATCCAGCTATGCACTTATTAGCACAATCATTTATAACACACTCCTCCATCGCATTTATATCTGCAACACAAAATTAAAATAAACACTATCAAATTCTTTTTCTTTAAATTTTAAATTCCGCAACACTATTGTTGTACATGATTATACATTTGGATACGATATTAAGGGAAATGTAATACGATAATAATACGATACATTTGGATACGATATATATATATATATAATAAAATGAAGTATTTTACTTACCCGAACCAACAAATTTGGAGCAAGTAGCTTGAGCACAAGTAGCGGTGCACATACGAGCATCTTCATCTATGTTAAAACAACTAGATAAACATTGAGCGAAACAAATAGGATTGCCGAAACATAACTTAGTGCAATGCCAAATACATGCCGGTGAAACTTTGGATTCCTCGTCTACGTTAATACGAGGAGCTGGTGTTGCTGCAGTCATTATCAACTCTAACACAATTATCATAATAATAAATTTCATCGTATTATTTATTTTCATGCTTAATACTATGATACTATCTCTATTTACTCTTTTATATATGTAATGGTGTAACCAGAATTTTGACGATTTCCTTGATCGAAGCAGCGAAATTATGTAAATTTATAGACTTTGTGAATATATAATTATCTCAAAAATTTAGTAAATCTACAACAATTATGACATCCCAAAAGTCCAATATCCAAACTTCGGATATTTATTGTGCAACAGTTACACAAATAAAAGTCTTTTAACAAACTTATTAATTATCGTATTTAATTATAAATATTATTTTAAAAATATTTTACTAAAAATACACATAATCGAACTCAAACTCGAACTCGAACTCCAACAATAATACCAACCGTCCGTCCATCTCATTCTCCAAATTCACCACCCGCAAAACTTTAAATTCCAGCTAATGTGGAACACTGCTTTGCATAGTGTTGGTCGGTTTCAACTTTCAATTGATAACACACAGACACAGTCTCTCTCTCTCTCTCTCTCATAATAGCATGTGATTCTTCTTTCAGCTCTCGGTTGGCTTTCACTTTCAAACCAAACAGTTGCGTGGCTTACTCATTGCCAGTCCTGCATTTTTCTACACCATCTTTTATAATTTATTCAACCACCTTTTGTTCGCATGTGGCACAACTGTTAACCAATCAAAACTAGAAACACACTTCTGTACATTTCCAGATTTTTTGTCGGTATAAGATATTTTAATATTATCAATAATTTCATTATCAGCTTTATTAAAATTATGGGGTTTGAAAGTTAGAGGTTTGAGAAAAAAATAAAAGTTTGAGCCAAGTAAGAGATTTGATCGGATCAAACCTCTAATATTAGTGTTTGATAATTAGCCGATTGATATAGTCTTTTGAACTCAAAAAACTAATTTTCTAAAATTTACTTAAAAGAGTTTTTTCAATTACAGAATTGTGATTTGTCTAGTTGATATACAAAAAGATACTCAAACACTAATTACCAAACAATTTCATATAAAACAACTAATTAAATCCATTAATCAAAACAACTAACTCAATTCGCTAGTCAAAACAACTAACTGATTCAGCTAATCGCTACACGTTAACAACTAATTATCAAACATGACTTATATTGGTCCGCAATGATCCAATGGCGAAATCAAAATTTTATTAAGCTTTGTTATCAGAATTCGTAATAAATACGTAATAACAAACATAACACGTTTTTTATTTTGAAAATTAAATAATAAATTTTTATCAAATATGTACGATTTATCGAGATTTAACGATGATATCATCATGTCTATTTTCTTTTTTTTTTTAAATTAATTAAAATAGTACTCCCTCCGTCCCATCCATTTTTTTATATTTTTTTTCGGATGTCCCTCTCAATTTTTTATATTTCTAAAATTTCCTAAGGTAGTAAAAAATTTATTATATAAAAATCAAGTAAACCCACTACTTTCTTCCACTATACCCACTTTATATATTAAATATTAATTGGTTCCACCACTTTAATAACTTTTCTTAGTTTTCTTTACTATTTTATACATTTTCTTAAATTTCGTGCTCAATCTAAATGTAAACATATGAGTGGGACGGAGAGTATTAGAAAGTCACGCATTTGTGAAATAAGTTCGGCATTCTTTGGCCTACATTTTTTTGTGACGTGGCCTACATTGATTACTCATATTATTTATTTAGATTTAGAATCCTATACGTAGATATCAGTAGTGTGAAACATATATTTATCATTTCGGCGTAACTTTTAGGCCAATAATTGGAAATTGATGCCAAATTTATTCTTTGAAGTTGTCTTGCTTGTTTTGGACGTTGGATTGATTTATCTTGGGAACATAAATAAATGCCACGCCACTAGCTTTTGGATCATGATTTAAGGATTTTTCTCAATTTTAATATTTTAAAATTTAAGTTTTGTATATAACTGCATTTCAATTTATTAAATCAAGTTTCTGAATTTCAACTTCAAAGTACCGCAACAACTCTCTTAGGATATGTGAGAGTGTAAATTACAATTTTTAATTAACCAATTAAAAAAATAATCATTATGATTATCCCAATATAATTTCTGAAATTAAAAATATAAAAATAGCGGACTACTTGTTTTATATAGTTTTATATAAAACGTAAAATGCAGTAAATTTTTGGTAAAATTTAGAATTTGTATATAAGTAATATCGGTATGTTTTACTTTTGAACATGAAAATTTTTACATGACGTCCGACCAACTCGATTAAATTAGAACAACCTGATCCTTTTCTCAGTTGATTAAATCAATTAAAAAAATCATACATCCATTGTTTTATTAGATTTTGTTGAAAAATAAATCAATATTTTAATTAATTAGATTGATAACTCTTATTAACTACGTATTTTATGAGAGTGGTGTCGAATTTTAAGAACGTTATTTAGTTATATATTTATATTTATAATTTTTTATTATAAAGTTTATATGCATACTTCTAACTCCTACTTTTCATATTTAAGTTTTTCCTTATTATTATTAAAATTTCAGATTTATAATGAGGGTATTTCTTCAACTAATAATTTACGTAAATTATTTTGAATTAATTTTTTTTTGAAATAACTATAAATTTTTAATTAATAAAAATAATCTTTTACTATTTTTTGTATTTAAAAATAAAAATTTATAAGATCCATGAAACAAGGATAAACTATGTATTATTAACTCCTTATATATAATAAGCGTGAGGGAGATCTTATCCAAAACTTTGGTCGGTCACTGTACTACCAAAAGTCTATGATCCGTTGGATTATAAAACTATAAATATTCAAATAGATGAGGACCGTTAGATATAATATTAAAAATTGTATTTGATTAATAATAGGATAGTATTTAAATACTAAAAGGTGTATTTTGATAATTTAAACCAATTATAAATAGGTTTTCTATATTGAATATAAATCTTTATGTAAAAAATCGTAATTATCTTTTCTATTTAGTTTATGGATAGTTCTAGTTAGATAATAATTATTAAACCATCATTAAATTAAAGATAATTTTGTTAGCTTCGTGTGGGCTGTAAAATTGTTAAAATATGTTGTCTAAAACTCAAGATAGAGCCCAAACAGTAAAATGATTATCTAAATTTCAATATATTTTTTTAATTTAAACCAATTATAAATAGGTTTCTATATTGAATAGAAATCTTTATGTAAAAAATCGTAATTATCTTTTCTCTTTAGTTTATGGATAGTTCCAGTTAGATAATAATTATTAAACCATCATTAAAGTAAAGATAATTTTGTTAGCTTCGCGTGGACTGTAAAATTGTTAAAATCTGTTGTCTAAAACTCAAGATAGAGCCCAAACAGTAAAGTGATTATCTAAATTTTAATAATTTTTTTATTATTATTGTAGCACCAATTTAATTTTTTTCCCAATTCTTTTAAATTTATATATTTTATGTTTATTTCAATAAAATATTAAAATCAATTTAAGAAAAAATTAAAATCGATCTGGTCTGTGTACGACCACTATACGACCAAATTAATTGTTATAGTTAGATCTTAAATAGATCGATGAGAATTGTTAGATCTAATATTAAAAAGTGTATCTGATTAATAATAGAATTATATTTAAATACTAAAAAGTGTATTTTGATAATTTAAAATTTTTCTATGTACAAATTCTTAAATATATTTTCTCTTTAATTTATGTATAGTTCGAGTTAGATAATAACTGTTAAACCAAATATCAGATAACAATTCATATCGATTACAATATTAAAAATTATCAATATAATGCTCATGTCTATCATATAACAATGATACATGTGGACACTGCGTGCGTTATAAGAGACTTAGTTATACATGAATAAATTTAATTTTTCTGAAGGAACATAACAATTTGATTAATCTAAATTATAATTATATTATTTTACATATAACAAACATAAAAGGATAATATCAAAATATTATTAAAATATTGAGGGTTTCATATTCATAAACAATAATTTTGAATATAATACTTAACCATCTTTTCTTTTCGGTTTATGGGTAGGTCACTGGTCAAGTTAGATAATAATTATTAAATCATCATTAAATTAAAGATAATTTCGTTAGTTTCACATGGGTTGTAAAATCGTCAAAATTCAATTTCTAAAACTCAGGATAGAACCCAAATAGTAAAGTGAGTATCTAAATTTTAATAAATATTTTTTTATAATTGTAGCACCAATTTATTTATTTTTCCACCAATTCTTTTAAATATAGAAATTTTTTCTTTCTTTCAATAAAGTATTAAAATAAATTAAGAACAAATTCAAATCGATAAATACTATAATAATATGAGAATAAAATTTTATATAATCATAACATAATTTTTATACTGTTTAATAATTTTAAAGTAATAATGTATTTTAAAATTTTATATACACTATAAATAAAACCGAAACATTAAAAGTAAAAACAGTTAGTATGATACTTATATCAGTATGTACTTGATATCCTTATTATATTAAACTCTTTAATATAATAAGCATAATAGGGATTTATCCAAAATTTTGATGGTGACAACCAAAATTAATAAGGACTATTAGATCTTAACTACATAAATGAAAATCGTTTGATCAAATATTAAAAAAGTGTATTTTATTTATATTAGGATTATATTTAAATTCTAAAAAGTGTATTTTGATAATTTAAACCAAATATACCAAATATAAATAAGTTTTCTATATTGAATAGAGTTCTCCATGTAAAAAATTCGTGACTTTCTTTTCTCTTCCATGGACAATTCCAGTTATATAAAAATTGTTAAACCATCTTTTAATTAAAAATAATTTAATTATCTTCACGTGGGGTGTAAAATCGTCAAAATCTGATTTTTAAAACACAAGATAAAGCCCAAATCAGTAAAGTGAGTATTTAAATTTGAATAATGATTATTATGTCATCATTATTTTAACGCCAATTTAATTACTTTTTTTTAACTATTTTAAATTTAGAAATTTATGTTCAGAAATTAAAATCAATCTAAGAAAAATTCAAATCAACAAAGAATATAATAATACGAGGATAAAATTTTATAAAATTGTGCATATTTTTTATCCTATTTTATTAAGTAATAGATCATAACTAATCAAATATAATTTATTATTAAATAATAAATTATACGCAAATGGTGATTTTGTTTTATAAGCACTCATAGAGACCTAATTTCATTGTTAGCAGGACTATATTCATATTAAAAAAAACCGTATTTTGAAATTGTAGACTTAGCTACAGAACAGACCTAACTTTTTTAACCTATATACATTGTAAATTATTAAATTCGAAACTTTAAAAATTTGTTAATCAATTAGTATAGTACTTTTCTGAAAAATCGTACTTTACGAAAAATATTATCAAATAACCTATGTCTGAACGAAAAAAAATGAAAAAAAAAAATTCAAAAAAAACCCTGTAAATTTTAATATGTTGTTGGTAGATTCAAATCTTAGATCATTCTACATGATAATTTTACTGTTATATATAACGTTTCTCAACAATTTAATTTGAAAAATCCAACGATTATGGATTGAGTGATCAAACAAAGCGACCACACTTATAAGAAAGCTTTCATTATTTAGTCTTTAATATAATAACATAGATATTTACGGGATATACTATAAAAAAAATGAATTTTATACAGAATTTTGACCGTCACGGTGTACTACTTTAAAAGAAAAACTATTACAAAAAAAATATATTTTAATTGATAATTTATTTTCTCAAAAGTTCAAAGTTCCCGCATCATTAACATATTACAAAAAATAGTATATTATATTTTAGCAATAAATATTTAAAAAAATTATAAATATTAAGAAAAATTAATGATGTTATCCTGGTAATTTGGTCCTAAATACCGCCAAAACATTCTCAACCGTTAGATCCAATACTTTTAAAAATAGCTGATCAAGATTATATCATATAAAAAGAAATTATTATCTAAAAATGATATAAGTTAAAAGATATTATATTAGGATTGGATTTTCCAAAAAGATAAAACATAAAAATAGTTGTAATTAAATAAGGAAACCCATTTATAACCAAAATAATAAAAATCGTTTAATCTTAAATAGATAGGTGAAAACCGTTAGATTTAACATTAAAACCTGTATTCGGTTAATAAAGGTTATTCTAATAATCTAAACTACATATAAGTTAAGTATATTTCCTAAATCGAATAGAATTCTCAACATTAAATGTCGTCACTTTATTCTCTTTTTAGTTTTAGAATAGTTTTTAA
Organism: Heracleum sosnowskyi; assembly: GCA_030848705.1. Lineage (NCBI taxonomy): Eukaryota > Viridiplantae > Streptophyta > Magnoliopsida > Apiales > Apiaceae > Heracleum > Heracleum sosnowskyi. The sequence continues at coordinate 23,079,553 of CM061237.1, forward strand.
TTGAAAAAGAACTATTAAACCACAACTAAATTAAAGATTATTTTGTGAATTTCATATGAACCGTAAAATTGACCAAATCTAACTTTTATAACTTAATATAAACAAATATTAAATTGAGAGTGTAAAATATAATAAATATCAAATTTTAACTATAATTTTTTTTGACTAAATCTTTTTTAACAATAATTTAATCATGTAAACTAATAACTTTTAAATATTAAAATATTCATAAATAAATATAATTATAAATATTAAAAAAACAATCGTGTGTTGCATCGTAATAAAAATATAATTATAAACAGAATAATTATAAATAAAATTTAAGTAATCGTGCATCGCACGGGCTATAAGCTAGTATATTATAATAGCAGAAGATCGAACATGTGATCGTTAACAAGTTTTTACCTGATTTTTCTAATTTATATGATGCCCACTTCTAAGTAAGTAATCCTAACTGACTGTTATTATCAGTGATAACTCCAGATCCCGATCTAGGTCCTTCCCGGCCAATCCCACGCCTGGAAGCGGTGTCGCTGCGGTTGGGACTCTGCAAAACAACACCGGAGGGGGGTTTGGACCCTGGCGGCGCCTCCGGCGTGAGAATAAGTAACGGCTTTGGAAAGGGAGACAGGAATATAGAGAAATCTAAATATGGAGGGTGTGTGTATAGGTTAGGTGTGTAAAAGAGAATGTAACCCCTAAACCTTTCCTCCTTAGTCTATTTATAGGCCAAGGATTAGGGTTTTGGGGTTGTACCTGCAATCATGAGCGTTGGATCCTAGGTAGGTAGGACACCTGGGGGATGTTGATGGATTGCACGTGTCCAGGTGAAGGATTGTGGCATCGTGTGCCAGGCTCCTGCTGGCGTGTGGTTTAAATAGGAAATAATTATCCCAATCATTGGGAATATTTACGTGTCGTCACCAGGTGTGGCCATCAGTCATGACCTATCCACGTCATGTACCAATGTGTAGTCTTCATGTGAGTTATTGCCTTTGTCGCCAGGGATGGACTAGACTTCGTTCTAATTGCGGGTTCGGGTTTGTAGGTGTGTCCGGGCTCCAACTTGAGTTCGGACCTGTTGATGAACTAGGACTCCAATATGAGTTCGGATTTGTAAGTGAGCCATGACTCCCATATGAGTTCGGACCAATAGGTGAGTCCTAACTCGAGGTATGAATCTAGACTACCTGGTGAGCCATGTCCTGGCAATGACTGGACTAGGAGGTGAGCCATGACTCGAATGGTAATCCGGGTTCCAGGCGACTCCTGGCTCAGAGATAAGACCGGGCTATACATAGCCTATCATTTGCCCCCCACTCCCTTATTCAGATTTTCTGAATGGGGGAGTAGAAATCCATGGATAGGTAACTTTGAAAAACTCCTTAGCTTGATTGTTGCCCCCCGCCCGGATTGTTATCGAGGATGGCAATCCGGTGTTAAGAGTAAGTCCTTGTTCTTTCTTAAGTCTGAAGCTGAAGGCTTTGAGTAACTTAGAAGAAATTCCTGGCTTGATTGTTGCCCCAAACCTGGATTCTTATCAAGGATGGCAATCCGGTGTTAAGAGTAGGTCCTTGTTCTTTCTTAAGTCCGAAGATGAAGGCTTTGAGTAACTTAGAAGAAATTCCTGGCTTGATTGTTGCCCCTCAACCCGGATTGTTATCAAGGATGGCAATCCGGTGTTAAGAGTAGGTCCTGGTTCTTTCTTAAGTCCAAAGCTGAAGGCTTTGAGTAACTTAAAAAAGATTCCTGGCTTGATTGTTGCCCCCCAACCCGGATTATTATCAAGGATGGCAATCCAGTGTTAAGAGTAGGTCCTGGTTCTCTCTTAAGTCCAAAGCTGAAGGCTTTGAGTAACTTAGAAGAAATTCCTGGCTTGATTGTTGCCCCTCAACCCGGATTGTTATCAAGGATGGCAATCCGGTGTTAAGAGTAGGTCCTGGTTCTTTCTTAAATCCAAAGCTGAAGGCTTTGAGTAACTTAGAAAAGATTCCTGGCTTGATTGTTGCCCCCCAACCCGGATTGTTATCAAGGATGGCAAGGAAGTGAACCAACCCAGACTGTATGAAAATTTTGGCAGCTCTGGACTGCGAAACGATTTCAGTTTTTCCCCCCTTTTCCTTTGAAATGGTACTTCTCTTTTTACCTCGGGAACAGATGCAACCTGCTGTCACAATTATTACTCATGTCTTTTCTTCATTTTTGCATTTTCTTTTTGCACTTTATTTTCTTGGCAGCCAGTAGGATTCTGCCACCTGTCATGTTATTTGTCCTTTTCACGTCCTTCTATAAAAGCCTCTTGACAGTTCCTTTACTCTTTTTACTTCTTTTTCGAAAACCCTTCCCCCCTTCTATCTTTATTTTTCGGTGGTGCGAGTGAATTTCCGGCAAGAGTTCCGTGAAGCCGTTAACATCCCCTGCTACTTGTAAGCTTCTTTCTTTCCTTTTTCTTATGTTTCTCCTGTTAATCTGTTTTCTTTTTTTCTGATTTACAATTTCGACATTTTTCTGACTGTTCCTATTTCGAGTTTGGGGGTTTTGAGAAATTTTTGGTTTTGTTTGATAAAGATGTTGGTTTTTGACTATGATGTCTTTGTGTTTGCTTTTCGAATTGTAAATAGCCTTGCATGTGTTGGATTTGTGTTTTTCATTTCTGGGTTTGATGGCTGTTCTTGATGTTCTTGAACTATGTAGGGTTGTATGTATCTGTTGTGTATGCTTTGATCTTGTTTTTGTAGGATTTTTTTGTGTTCAGTGTTTCTGGCTGTTTGTATTCCTGTGTGTTTTCAAGTAATCCGGATTGTTTTACAATCCGGGTGGTCTTGGTCTAATGATTTAGGATGTTGATAAAATACTTGGTTACAACATGGCTAGTACTTGATTCGGTAACGGTAGGGGATAGGAGTTGAATGATAACTGCTAGGTAACAGAAGTATAAATAACTGAAAATATGTAATCCGGGCTGAAATAATACAACTTACTTCGAATTGATCTTTTTAGGTTTATGGTTCGGATTAAGGCTCGTGCTCGCCGCGTACTTATACCTCTTTCCGACCCTTCTTCTAGTTGTAACGACTCCCCAATTTCTAGCAATCCGGATATTATAGAACTATTTTGGTGTAGAATGGCTAAGAAGAAGAAACAGTCCGGTCCCTTAGTAACCCAACTTTTTGTTAATGAGCCTCCCCGTGGTGTACTCAGTACTCCGGATGGATATTGGTCGGATACCAGCTATTTTTTTGTGAGGAAAGATCCGGTTATAGAACAACAATTTTATTATAGAGATCTTAGTGCCTGTTATAGGAATCACCAGGAATTTGGCCGACCCGGACCGTACAGTGAATCCGAATTTGACGCCTCTTTTTCCAAATTGGGAATTAGCGAAGCCCCTTATCCTCTGAAGGAAAAATTTATGAGCCTTCCGGATGTTCAGATGGACAAATTGGTCCGGGCTACATTCCACTTGGGGCCCGAAATTAGTTGGAGATGGCCTCAATCCGGGGAGAGGATTTACCATAGGCCAAAAGATGGTTATGTTGGTGTATGGCTGGAAACTCTGCGGTCCGGATGGAATCCCAGATGCCATCAGTTTGTAAAGCACCTCTGTAAATATGTTTACAAAATTTCAATAATGCAAATTACTCCCAACGGAGTCAAGTGGATAACTTGGTTTTTGGCTGCTTGTAACAAGATGGGGTATCAGCCTACATTGCGGCTTTTCCATCAGCTATTTAAGCTAGTCCAGTCTAACAAAGAGCCTCTGTATGAGATCCGGTTTCGTGCGGAAGAATGTGGTTATCCGTCAGGCTCCGCCAAACCGGTTATTCAACAGTCAACTTTAAAGTTCTGGAATGGTGAAGTTATTTTCTTGAAAGGCATGGATTTGGAGTTCATGCCCCATATTGTTTCTAATGTGGAGGCTGAAGTGTTTGATGTGTTCACACTCGAGGGGGAAGCCTTGGTTCAGATTCACCGGTTCTGTGAATGCCTTGGTTTCCAAATGACCCGGGATAGCTTTATGAAACATGATTTGTTGTTTGAGCTTGAATGTAAGTTGTGTTTTTCTTCTTTTTGTAACCCGGACTAATTCTTTTGATTTACTTATGTGCTTTTTCTTTCTGCAGGTTTGCCTTACTTCAAACCCGAATTGTACGGAATCATGTCTTCCAATGCTCTTGCTGCATCTTTTAGGAAGCTTGGTGGTATCCACAGTACCAAAAGTCCGGGCGATGTTGGAGGGTCCGGTTCCAGCGCACTAAAGGAGGGAGGTGCCGAATCTGTTGCTCCGGATGCCCATCAGCCCGAAACTGTGGTTGATGATGTTGATGTAGAAATTGTAGAAGGCCTGGAGCAGCGGTCTGTGAAGAAAAGGAAAATTCATAGTGGAAAGAAACCACCTGCCAAGGCGAACGCCACCGTCAATAAAATTGTTGCCGATGGTGATGGGAAGGGTCCGGATAGAGAGCCTATCCGAATTGGAAATCTCACTCTGGAGCAACTTGCTGGAATGTGCGCCGATATCCCCACGGATTCGGACTTCGAAGAGATGGAAGATGCTGGGAGTAATGCTTGCCTGAAACGCCTTGTTGGCCACTGGGCACATGTAAGTAGTTTCCTGTTGAAAATTGTCTTTATTCTTTGTAATTCTGTCTTTTCCTTTGTTGATTTTTGATTATTATTTTGCAGACCGGCAGCTTGATTAGCGCACTTGCCAGTCTTATCATTACTGAGCGGAAAACTGCACTGGAGTTTGCTAATGAAAAGGATGCCCGGGTTCGAGACCTTGAACTTGAAGTTGCTTCTTTGAAAACACAAAATGCTGAGAAGGAGTCCGAATCCGCATCTAAGTTATCCCGGCTTCAAGCTGAAATTGCTTCGGTTGAGAAAAGGGCTAATGACCTGGATGAGGTCAACAAACAACTTGTTCTGGAAAATGCCAAGACCCGTGATTCGATTATATCCGATTTCAAAGGCGGTCCGGAGTATGACCAGGATGTTGCTGATGCTGCCGCTCCCGAGATTCAACGAGCTTGGCTTGTTTCCGAACGCCATGTTAAGACGGATCCCAATGCCAACTGGGATTCTTTTGTTGGTGAGTTTTTGGCTGCAAAGCTCGCCATCGAGGAAGGCAAAGGGGAGCCTCAGCCTTTCAATGGCCCTGTTCCGAGCTTCCTTCCGGCTTCGTCCAACCCGGATGATTATGGTTTCTAGTTCTTTGTTGTACCTTTTGAACATTTGATATCTGATATCTGTAACCGTAAACTTCGTTTTGTTTCTGCTCACGTTGGGGATGTTTCCGGGTTGTACGACCACCCCGGGTCCCTGTTTTTGTAATCGTTTGCAATTCAACTCTTTATCACTGTTCATTCTTTTGTTCTGCTAAACTTATATTTCTCGTGAGTCCGGTTTCATAGCTTGGTTGTGACCCGGACTTTTTGTTTTATACTTAGAATAGAATCTAAGATTTTCATTTGATGCATATTGCTCGTGAGTCCGGTCTCATGGCTTGGTTCTGAGCCGGACTCTTTGTTTTTTACTTAGAATAGAATCTAATATTTTCATTTGATGCATATTGCTCGTGAGTCCGGTCTCATGGCTTGGTTATGAGCCGGACTCTTGATTTTGTACTTAGAATAGAATCTAAGATTTTCATTTGATGCATATTGCTCGTGAGACCGGTCTCATGGCTTGGTTCTGAGCCGGACTCTTTGTTTTATACTTATAATAGAATCTAAGATTTTCATTTGATGCATATTGCTCGTGAGTCCGGTCTCATGGCTTGGTTATGAGCCGGACTCTTGATTTTATACTTAGAATAGAATCTAAGATTTTCATTTGATGCATATTGCTCGTGAGTCCGGTCTCATGGCTTGGTTCTGAACCGGACTCTTTGTTGGTGCGTATTGCTGGGGACCCTGGCTATAATTTTTGCCTATGGCTCCGAGCCAGGGCTACTATTTTGCTTATTGCTGGGGACCCGGGCTACCTGTTATGCTTATAGCTTTGGGCCCGGGTTATTACAAAAAATTGAAATCTACTGGAAGTTAAAATATACAAGCTAAGATCAAAAGAAAACAAAACAACAAGACCGGTTTTATTTATAGAAAAATCAGGAATACAAAGCTCTTATTCTAATCTGGGCTTTTGGGAGCTCCTTATTCTTTATCCGGTCGCTGCAATCTTCTTACTGGTAGAATTTTCGGAGTCTAAGGCCATGCCAAGTATTGGGGACCTCAGAACTGTTGGGATTTATGGGTGATAGCATAGAAACAACTTAACTTTGATTGTACTTAATTTTTCTAATTAAGTAGAACATACTGTCATAGCCAAAGTATGTTCTTGTAATCAGTATGTAATGTTATTCTAGTTGTATTGTTTGAAAGAAGTTCACTTATGTGTTCAAGCCTCAAAGAATGCTTTTTGGATGACAACATGAATAAAGGTTACTGTCCTAAAGCTGTGACAGTAAGATTACAAGAAGACAGAATGTTGCAAGTCACGACAGCATATTCACTCTGACAGCAACATTGGCGGAAGACTACGTGATAGCAACTATTGCCCTCGACAGCAAGTTTGGGATCCTCGACAGCACTCTATGCGGGGAACTCATACTGTCACCAAAAGATCATTCCTGTGACAGCAAGCTTTGCGGCAAAAGTAACTGTCTCAATAAAGATCCTTATGCTAGGTATCTTTATCAGTCAAATCCCGTGACAGATTAAATGTTCAAGAAACAGGCGTGATGCAGTATCCCTAAGCTGCACCAAGTCTGCAAGACTACGACAGAAGCTTCAAAGCACTGCAAAACAAAAGCGAATCAATTCAAGAGCAAGGTCAAGTCTTTATCTGCTGAATTGGTTTAGCTGGAAATAGAATGAATCTAGGTTGCTTTCTTTGTAATGTATATCTGACATGTTAGCAATTTAGGAAAGTCACATGGGTAAGACAATCTGTAAGAAGCTGCCACTTGACAGTGACAGCAGCTTCATAAACCCGTGACTGATAGTGATAGGGTTAGTCATATACCTACTATCAACTCATTCTAGAGTAGTAAAAAACGAAGACAAGCAAGTGTCTTTGAAGAAAACCCGAAGCTCGAGAATTCTTTCTTGAGGTTGTAGCAACACTTTGCAAAATAAATAAAACATTTATTTTGTGAATATTGTTCTTACTAAATACTGTTCGTGATTGCATATATTGCTGATATCGTTTAATCTTGATTTTAGTTGTTGAAATTTAGATTGAATTTTATCAGTATTGCATTCATCCCCCCCCCCCTTCTGCAATACACAAGGACTAACAACTGGTATCAGAGCTTTCAGATTAACATACATATCTGAGATCCCGGAGAAAATGCAGAAATCAAACAGTATCAAGATCCCAGCATTTGATAAAGAGAACTACAGCATTTGGAAAAGAAAAATCTTGTTGTTTATCAAAGCTGCAAATCCACTATACCCAGGTATACTCGAGAATGGTCCTTTCATTCCAAGAAAGGAAATTGAAGCCACAACAGTGAATGGTGAGATTATTCCTGCACATTGGGTTCCCAAAGATCCCTCAGAAATCTTGGAACCTGAAAAGGAGAAAATGGTGCTAGATGATCATTTGCAACTTATCTTGCTCGATTCTCTCACGCTGGATAAAGCCATGTGTGGAAGTGTGATAAGCTGCACATCAGCCAAGGAGATGTGGATCAGGTTAGCCTTACTCTGTGAAGGAAGTGAAGAGGTTAAGGGCAACCAAAGGCAAATTCTAATATCTCAATATGAGGCATTCATGGCCAAGCCTGGTGAAGACTTAACCTCCATGTTTGAAAGGTTCAGTAAGCTCTTAACTGAATTACAGATACATGGCAAGTACTATGACATGAAAGAATTAAATGTCAAGTTCCTGCTCACACTGCCTGATCACCTTGAACACAAGACAACAGCCATACGAGAAGGAAGAGATCTCAACACTATAACCTTTGAGACACTTTATGGTATTCTGAAATCTTATGAACTCGAACTCTTTCAAAAGAGAGCCATACAAAGTGGAACAAGGAACAAGATGGCTAATATGTCAAGTGCCCTAGTAGCACATGTGCCAAGGATCACACAGCCAAGTGAAGTACTACAGATCACACAATCAACCCCAACCCAGACCTTGAAGATAGAAGAGGTGGTTGAAGATGATGAGAAAGTGGTACTACAGCTTAAAGATGTGGAAGATGAAGACTTCTACACAATGGAGGAACTGGAAAGCATGGACAACCCTACTATGGCTTACATGGCCAAAAAGTTCAAGAACTTTAGGTTCAAGAAGGATAGGTCATACAAGCCTCAAGGCCAAGCATCCAAGTTCAGTAAAGGAAGCTCATCAAAGGCTGCTGTGGGAAGTTCAACCAAAGGAGGATACAAAACTGGATTTGTGGATAGATCAAAGTTCAAATGTTACAACTGTGGAGAACCTGGTCATTTTGCTACTGAATGCAAAAGACCCAAACAGGTTCAAAGATATGAGAAAGGAACTGGTGGATACTCCAAGAAAAATCAAGGTAGAGCCTATGTGGCTGAAGGAAAGTGTTGGGATGATTCTGATGATGAAGAAGAGGAAGAATATGTCAACCTAGCTCTCATGGCTAGCACTGATGAGGTAGCATCAACACCTTCAAGTCAGGTACCTTCACTTGTCTTACTTGATATGTCTACTGATGAGTATAAGAAAACCATTAAAGACTTAAGTGCTGAAATGTTCAATGTCTATACTAGCTTATCTGCTGCTAATGAGGAAATCTCTAGACTAAGTAAGCTAAATGAAACACTTCAGTCTGAAAATGATTCTCTTTTTCTCAAAACCAGTTCACTAGGCTCTTTAGCTCAAGAGAATGCTAAACTTAAAAATGAATTAAAATGTGCTAAGGAGGTTGAGGAATTCCTGAGGAATGAGATTGCTGAAAATGAATTTAAGATTAAGGCCTATAGAAACTCATCAAAGATAGTTCAGGATTACAATGATAAGCATACAGAAAATCAGTCTGTTGGTATAGGTTTTTCTTATGGTAGAAGACCTGGAAAGGAAACTGTGATTCAAGATTGTCCTGGAATTGCTGCTGTCAAACCCACCATTCTCAAGAAAGTTAAAACTCCTATTTTCAAAGCTGCTGAAATTGAGTTTGATGAAGAAGCCATGCTCATCAAACAAGAAATTCTTGATGAGGATGAAGGTGTTGACAGCACATTCAAGGAAGGAAAGGATACTGTCACAATCCCCAAGACAGTAAACTTACCAAGCAATCAGACAGTAAGTTCAAAGGATGCTGTCACGATTGGCAAGACAGAATCTTTCAAATATACTGTCAAGAATGATTCCAAGACAGTAACTTTCAAACCTTCTGTCAAGACAGTAGGAATAAAAGATACTGTCAAGGATAGTTCGACAGCAACTTCTGAACATACTGTCAATCCAGAAACTCCCAAGTCTAGAAACAGGAATGGTAAGGTAGGTGTCAATAAAGGAAATGGATACACTAATGTTGGAGGTGCTTCTAGGAAACTATGCAATAACTGTGGATCTACACATCACTTAACACATGTTTGTAAGAAACCAATTGAGGATAAGATCAATGCAACTGAACTCAATGGTAACTTACACAGAACCCCCCTTATGCATAGAACTATGAGTGTCTGTAATAACATTGATTGTATGCCATGCAAAATCACTGCCATGAGTACATGCTTTAACTTACCTGTTCTCTCTACTGAAAAATGCTCATACCTAAACACTGTTGAGACTTCTGAGCCTGCTGGCAACAGCAAAAAGGCTTCATCCACTAAGAAAAGGACCAAGTCCAATTCTAAACCTAAGTGGGTGAAAAGAGAAGTCAAACAGGAAGTCTTTGATAATGCTTGTGATGTTGTGACTGAAAGAAACTCAGGAAACACTGAAACTGCAGGACCCAACAAAGATTGGGTACCATATGCAACTTAGAAACATTCTGTTTTGCAGGGTAAGAAGAAAAATCAGGTCATGTGGATAATTGACAGTGGTTGCTCAAGACACATGACAGGTGATAAAGCCCTGCTATCACATTATGTAGAGAAAGCTGGCCCAATCATAACCTTTGGAGACAACAGCAAGGGTTACACAGTGGGATATGGCTGTCTGGAAATTGGAAATGTTGTCATTGAAGATATTGCTCTTGTGGATGGATTGAAGCACAACCTACTCAGTGTCAGCCAATTCAGTGACAGAGGATTTAAGGTTGACTTTGACATGATGGTGTGCAACATCTATCACAAGAAGGATGGAAGCCTCTCTCTAAAAGGGGTCAGAAAAGGAAGCTTGTTTGTTGCTGATCTAAGCTCAACAAAGAAGGATAAAGTTTACTGTTTTTACAGTAAAGCTACTGTTGGTGACAGTATGCTTTGGCACAGGAAGCTCTCACATCTCAACTTCAAGACAATGAATATTCTGATGAAGAAGGAGTTAGTGAGAGGTTTGCCCCAACAGGAATTCTGTCAAGAAGGACTGTGTGAAGATTGTCAAATGGGCAAACTAAGAAGAGCTGTGCACAAGTCCAAGCAAGTAAACACCAACACAGAAGCACTCAAGTTAATTCACATGGACCTCTTTGGACCAGTCAATGTACCATCTATGGCCAGAAAGAGGTATGCCTTAGTAATGGTGGATGATTACTCAAGGTACACTTGGGTGAAATTTCTTGAATCCAAAGATGAAGCTGCTCAAGTGATTATTGATCAAGTCAGAGTTCTTGATAGAACCCCAAACTCAAAAGTTCAAATCTTGAGGAGTGACAATGGTACAGAATTCAGAAATGCCACACTTGGAAATTTCTGTAAAGATGAAGGAATTGTACAACAATTCTCTGCTGCAAGAACTCCACAGCAGAATGGAGTTGTAGAAAGAAAGAACAGGACTCTCATTGAAGCAGCTAGAACTATGTTGCATGATGCTAAGTTGCCAACATATTTCTGGGCTGAAGCTATCAACACAGCCTGTTATACTCAGAACAGAACCATGATCAACAAAACTCATGCAAGTACTCCTTACTGTCTGTTAACTGGAAAGAAACCTACTGTCAAATATTTTCATGTGTTTGGGAGCAAATGCTTTATGATGAAAGACAACCATGAGAAGAAAGGGAAATTTGACACCAAGGCTTTTGAAGGACTATTCATGGGTTACAGCACAGAAAGGACTGCCTACAGAGTTTATGTTATGGAACACAGGATTATTGAAGAAAGTGTTAATGTCACATTTGATGAAACCAAGTTTCCAGGACTGCATGAAGAAGGAAAGATGCAGACATTCAGATTTGAGAATCAAGGATACCTGGAAGCTGAGGAGATTGTAGATGAAGAACCTAGCTTCACTCAAACTGTTGAAGTTGACAAAGATGCTGTCAACACCACTACTGTCAATCAAACTCCAGCTCAATCACACACCATAACATCTAACATTCAGAACAGTGATGACTCTGGAGACAATGAAGAACATGGTGGAGACAATGGAATTGATGAGCATTCAACTCAACAAGCTGAAGCAAATGTTCCTGTTCAATCAAGTAGCTTGCCCAGAATCACCAGGTGGACCAAGTATCACACAAATGACTTTATCATTGGTGACCCTAATTCTGGAGTGAGGACAAGGAACAAAGTCTCTGCTGACAGCATGTTCTCATGCTTCCTGTCACAAATGGAACCCAAGACAATTGATGAAGCATTGTTGGATTCTGACTGGGTGATAGCCATGCAAGAAGAGCTAAATCAGTTTGAAAGAAACAATGTATGGAAATTGGTTCCAAGACCTAAGGGAAAGTCAGTTATTGAGACCAAGTGGGTTTTCAGAAACAAACTTGATGAAAATGGATTGGTGACAAGGAACAAAGCAAGGCTAGTGGCTAAAGGTTACTGTCAACAGGAGGGAATAGATTATGATGAGACATTTGCTCCTGTTGCCAGACTTGAAGCTATAAGAATCTTTCTAGCTTATGCTGCACACTGCAACTTCAAAGTATTTCAGATGGATGTCAAAAGTGCCTTTCTAAATGGAGAGCTGGAAGAAGAAGTGTATGTGGAACAGCCACCAGGGTTTGAGGATGCTGAAATGCATAATTTTGTGTACAAACTCTTCAAAGCTTTGTATGGACTAAAGCAAGCACCCAGGGCATGGTATGACACACTTTCCACCTTTCTTCTGGAAAACCAGTTTACCAGAGGAGTTGTGGACAAGACACTTTTCTACAAGCATCATGGCAAGGACATCATTCTGGTACAAATCTATGTGGATGATATCATTTTTGGTTCTACAAATGAGAAGCTGTGTGAGAAGTTTTCCCATCTCATGAGTAACAAATATGAGATGAGCATGATGGGAGAATTGTCATTCTTTCTAGGGTTACAAATTCTTCAACAAACTGATGGAATCTTCATAAGTCAAGCTAAGTATATCAAGGAACTTCTCAAAAAGTTCAACTTGGAAGATTCATCTCCTGCAAGGACACCAATGTCCACAACAACTAGTCTGGATCTTGATCCTAAAGGAAAGAAAGTTGACTCAAGCACTTATAGAGGCATGGTAGGATCACTCCTATACCTTACTGCTAGCAGACCTGACATCATGTTTGCTACATGTCTTTGTGCAAGGTTTCAAAGTGATCCAAAGGAGTCACACTTGGTAGCCATCAAGAGAATCTTTAGATACTTAAAAGACACTCCTAACCTAGGCCTTTGGTATCCTAAGAATACTGGATTTGATCTAATTGGTTACTCAGACTCAGACTATGCTGGATGCAAGATTGACAGAAAGAGTACTACTGGTAGCTGTCAATTTCTCGGTGGAAGATTGGTCTCATGGTTTAGCAAGAAGCAGCATTCAGTTTCTACCTCAACTGCAGAAGCTGAGTACATTGCTGCAGGCAGTTGCTGTGCACAAATTCTATGGATGAAAAGTCAACTTCTAGATTATGGTCTAGTGTTAAGAGAAATTACTATTTACTGTGACAACACTAGTGCCATAGCCATCTCAGACAATCCAGTTCAACACTCTAGGACAAAGCACATTGATATAAGACATCACTTTATCAGAGAGCATGTTGAACAAGGAACTGTGAAGCTGATTTATGTCCCAACTGACAAGCAACTTGCTGACATCTTCACTAAGCCATTGGATGAAGCAACCTTCAACAGGTTGGTAAGTGAATTGGGAATGCTGAATCTGGTATGTTAATTTTACTAAGGTTTCTAAATTTTCAATTCTTATTGAAGCTCATGACAGCAACTTCAAACCTGCTGTCAAGAGAAGTTACTGTCTACTTGGTTTATGTCTGTTATGTGACAGCATGTGTTGATTTGACTTCTCATGTCAGTATTTTGTGCCAGTCTCATACTTTTAAACCGTGTATGACTTTAATGTGGTTATCCGTTAAGTTTGAGAGTTAAAAATCTGTTCCAATGGACTTTCACACTCTTTTGCATTAATCTGTAGGATTAAAGGAGGACACGACCATTAATTACTTTTGTGGTAGTTGTATGGGTACTCTAACTGTTGACCATTAGACTTTAATCCTTAGACGGTTTTGCCTATAAATTAACCTTAGGTTTCACCAGTCTGCTCTCAGTTTTAAAGTAAATAATGGAAAACAAAGTAGGAATCGAAGTTGGTCTAAAGAAGTGTGATAGTGAACCATACAATGAAGAGATTGAGGAGCTCTTCGAGGTGCTTTTGGATGCCCTCGATGAGATAGACGAGGAAAAGGAGGCCAAGGCTAAGGAAGAGGAGGCCAAGGCTGTGGAAGAAGAGAAGGAGCTTCAGGCACTTCTTGAAAAAGAAGGCCGCTCTGAAGAAGAGATTAAGGAAGAAGTCTTAGAACTAGTTGATAAAATCATAGAATGATGTACTCAATGTTCAATTTTAATGATTTTATTAATAATAATAAAAGTTCTTGTTTATGTGGTTACTGAGTTTATGACTTGTCTGTGTAACTTGCTTAATATCTGTGTTTGAAAGATTACATTGCTAAATTCATATTCTGTTAATTTTAAGGTTAAGTATATGAGCCACGCATCCTATTTAGTTCAAGACAGAAACAATTTCCCACTTAAATTACTGTCACAAAGAAGGATACTGTCCTGTGTCTCTTGACAGCAACCTTCTTGACAGCAGGGAAAGACTTTCGGTCACGACCTTTAAAGGATACTGTCACTCACATGCTTAACGGTGACAGCAAGTTTTTGCGCAATAGTTGCTGTCGCGCAAAACCTACTGTCACCACCACTTCTTACTGACAGATTGTTTCTAGCGCACAGGTTACTGTCAACAATAGTGGACCGTTGTAATTGGATATTCACCCCACGATTGACAGTGAATAACGGGCAGTAACTCACGTGTTAAGAGAGTGGGTTAAGACTCGTCCTTTAACTCCACTTTTTGAGCAAACGTTTGAGATACCCATATTTATTCTCCAGTTACTCAGACATATCACTCTCACAAAACTCAAGGCAAAATACTTTTCTTCAAGCAAAAAGCTACTTTCTCACTTTCTTCTTTTCTTGAAATCTCCATGGCCCCCAAACAGTCTCTCTCTCAAACAAACTTTGCTGGCATCTTTTCCCCAAATGATGCTGGTGAAGGTTTCAAAGGACTGGTGTTTTTCATGAACAAGTCCTATCTTCGTTCAGCCATTACCTCAACTCCACATCTCGACCTAGACAAACTTGAGGAATTTTGGCGAACTGCTGTTGCTCTAATTGTGGGTGAAACCCCAGCTATTCAATTCAAGATTAATGGGCAACAATACATTCTCACAGCTGAGGTCATCAATACTGCTCTTGGAATTACACTGGAAGAAGGACAACACTTTGCTCCACTTGCTAATGATGACACTCTGAAGAAGCTCTTCTTGAAGATTGGGTATGCAGGCCCTATTCTCGAAGAGGGAACAACCAAGTGGTACCCGTCTGGTGAAATGGACAGGAAGTATCTAAGGAAGGAGTGGAGCATGATATTTGATGCAATGGTCAAGGTGTTCTCTACCAAGTCCACAGGCTGGAATGGGATACCCTCCTACATCAAGAAACTGACACATTCTCTTGTCCATGGATACAAGGTGAATGTTGGAGCTCTCCTCATGGCACAACTCAAAGCTGCCATAGGTAAGCAGGTATCACACTACCCTCGCTTTCTTATGATGTGTATCAATTCTTTCTGTGATTTTAATAATGATGCCCCTCGTCTAGAGGTCTGCTCTGTCTTGAAAAAGAACACACACACACTGTTATCTTCACAGGATCTAAATGCACATATTCTACTTTGCTTCACTCAGCACATGGTTGATCAAGTGTCCAACCTTGATTATCCATTACCTACTGGTTATGATTCTTTTTCTCTTGAGGATGAAGCTGAATTAGACCCAAATTCAGTTAACCCACATTCAACACCATACACTCAGCCTAGGCCCTCTAGACTTCCCAAAGCCCAAAGAGAAGCCTTGCAAGAATCCAGAAAAAGATCCTTAGAAGCTGATGTTGGTGGTAGCTCTGTTAGTCAAGAGGGAAACACTGCACCTAGTGCAGCAAATACGGAAGGTAGTCACACAGAACCCACAGTGGTTCCCCCTGAGCCTAAGAAGAAGAGAGCTAGGAGGACCAAAACCACTGTCAGCCACCCTGCAGTCTCCCAAAAGACTGTAGAGGAAACCAGGGAAATAAACTCCTCCCTAGATGTGCCTTCTCAACAAGGTGCTTCTATTGAAATTGGCCTGTCTCCCACGGCACCCTGTACAGAGTCTGCACAAACTCATGGTTCCCAACCTGAGAAACCCCCACTTGAAGAAACACACAGTGAGTTAGGGCACAGTGAGGATTTCTCTATTCCTTTTGATGGTTCACATGTTTCATCTGTGAATCAGCCCCCACTCTCTACTACACTTTCACCTTCTTCCTTCCCTACACATTCTTTTGTTTCTTCTCCACAACCTAGAGAAGGGGACAGTCCCAACCCTTCAGGTTTTGATCATCCATCTCCAATCATGGATGAGCCCCCATCTAGTGGTCCACAAGAACCCATTTCTCAAAGTGAGATGGACACCACTCCTCCAAACACTGAGCTAGGGCAAAGTGGTATTTTGTCAGAAAATGAAACAGCCAACACTTTGTCTGATCTCCAAGGAGCATCTTACCTTCAGGAAGATGCTGTCACAGCCTCTGTTGCTGTCAAAGACACTGGGGATGCTACTGTCCTGGACACAGCTACTGTCAAAGGTGGAGAGAAAGATACTGTCACTACAGAACCTACTGTCACTCCACCTCCCAAAGATGCTGTCATGCCAGAACCTGCTGTCCAGACTCCAACTGACAGTACCATTCCTACTCAAGATGCTGTCCAGCCTTCCCAGCCTAATTTTGATGCTGTACTTGTTGAGGATGCCTCTGATGATGACCTACCTCTTGCCAAACTCCTAAAGGTACATTCTAAATCTTCTCCTTCCATGCATGTTAGTACTGCTCATACCCATGCATCTAGGTTGAGTGAGGGTGTGCAAAAGAAAAGAGAGATAAAAGAAAAGAGAGGTGAGCATAAAAATGAGAGGCAGCCAAATGAGCTGGCAAAAGGAGAGGGACTTGAGCATGTCCAGAGATATATTGAGGGAGCCCACGCTATTCAGGCACTAGGCCTTGAGAGTCAAACTGTGAGGGGTGATGAGATCACTCAAAAACACCCTGAGAGTGTGAGAACCCCCATAGCCTCCAAGCCCCTGTCTTTTCCTTCCCCTCCAAGAAGGTTAAGGTCTGGTGGCCCCTCTGCTACTTTTGGTCACAGGATTGCAGCTCTTGAAGGACAGTGTGTTACTTTGGACTCCAAACTGGACTCTCTCTCTCAACTGGTGGTTGATGGTTTTGCTGCTACTCAACTCTCTATTCAGTTCCTTACTGACCTGGTAGCTGCCAACTCAACTAAGGGGGAGAAGGTAGCAAGATCAGAATCATTGCCTATTCAAGAATCAGGTGGAACTCAGGGGGAGCCTGTAGCTGTGAAGACCAGAGGGGGAGCTAAAAGGAAAGCAATGTCTAAGGGGGAGCAAGTCAAACCAAGCAGTGCAAAACCACAGGATAAAGCTGAAAAGCCCGTTGAAGTGGAAATGGATGGAGAAAGGGTGTTAATGTCAAAGGAAACTAAAGATGCATTGCAAAGAAGACCTGCATCTAGACATCCAATCTTGCCTCCTGTGGTGATTAGAGAACCTACTCAAGAAACTCAAGAAACTGCTCTACAGAAGAAATGGAGAGAAATGGAGGAACAAAACAAACTTGGGAAAGGTAAAGGGAAACTGCCTGAATCCATTCATGGTGGAATAATATGGACAAATGGCACTGACTTTGATCAAGAGGAAGCCAATGTCTTGATGGTGGATTACAGGGAGAGCACATTACACAACCATGACAGTGAGTTTAGCAGTTTGGTGGAAGAAGCAATGAATGCTCCTAGCAACCGTCCAACCAACACCACAAAACTGTTAAAGGAACAAATTACTAGTGTCAGTGTAATGGTGAATGATGAGAAAAGATGGGCTGTAAGTATTTATCTAACTTCTGGCATATCTTATTTCATCACAATGCAACTATTGCAGAGTCTGCCAGCAAAGGTATTGTGTGCTTTGAAGGGAAAGATCAGGGCAACTCAAACACCATTCAATGAAATATTGGATATGCAAATCCAGAACCTGATCATACAGAAGCTACCTGAAGTCTACTCAAATCCACCAAGTGTTTTCTACAGATCTGAAACTAAGGATGGCACAAGAAGGAACAGCTTCATGAATATTGGTAGCCCATCCAAAATGGAAACCAAGTCAATTCTGAAGGTACTAGATGGAATACTCAGTTCAAATGCCAATCCAGGAAGAGTTCATGCTGTTCAAGAAATCTACAAAATGCTGGTGTTGAGAGACAAGGCACTGGGAGCTAGAATGAAGGAGCTAATCACTACAGCCAATGCCAAAAGAAATGATCAAGGTGGAAGTTGCTTCTATAACATTCCTCCCCATGATGATGATGATGATGATGAAGATGGTGAGGATGGAGGTGGTGAAGCTTCTGGAAATGCTGGAAATGCTGGTGGAAGTAATTCTGGGAATACTGGTATTCAATCTCAGAATGAAGGCAATGAAGAAACTCCTAGCCAGGAAAAGAAAGATGCTGGTGCAACAGATGAAGAGGAGTCAAGAATACTGGAAGCTTTGGAGGCAAGCATTCTTAGATGTGCTATTGACTGCATAAATACTGAAAAAGATGCTGTCACCAAAGGTACTGTCGACAAAGATACTGTCATAGAAGATGCTGTCTTGAAAGATACTGTCGACAAGGATACTGTCAAGGAAGGTTCTGTCAAGGATGAAACCAAGGCTACTGTCAAGTCCAAAAGACTGAAAGCTAAAGCTAAGGCATGGTTTACTAGACAGAAACCAACAGGGAAGCACAAGTACTCAGGAAAGGAAAAGGCCACTGGATTTGGCAGGAATCTCAAAAAGCCAATTCAATCAATTCCTCCCAACAGTCTTAAGATTCAACAAATGCAATCAAGAGAAATCAAGAGCGTTGAGGTTAAGCTGGATGCAAATCAAGAGGCCACTGAGTACATTCTGTGGTGGGCAGAATCAAGGTCAGCCAAGATTGACAAGGACTTCAATCTGGTAGCCACATCAACTAAGAAAAGTGAAACAACCATAGATAAAAGAAGAATTGATTTCTTCTACCTGGAGAGAATGGTAGAGTTGCTGGAGAGCTATGATGATGTTTCAAAGGCTGTCATGGAATATGTTCTAAAATATCAGGCAGATAGGGATGCTGAATTTTATCAGAAATTTGGCTATAACTTTGCAGATTTTGATGATGCTGATATTCTTACTGATCTCCCAGCCTCTCCTATACCATACCACTGGTACTATGAGTTTGATGACTTACCCACAGAAGAAGGGCAAACCCAACCAACTCAGGAAGGGGAACCCAAGCCAAGCAAACAACCTGAATCTTCTGAATATGCTCAAACTCAGTCAGAACTTGATAAGAAGGAAGCTGAATTACTGGAAAAACACAAGGCCTCTAACAAGGCAGAAAGTGAAGCTCCAAATTATCAACCATATATGCTGGAAAATCCCCTAAGAGTCAAGTTCCTAAAAGAAGAAATCTATGTTTGCAGCTTGCATAAGCTTAAAACATCCACTCTGAAGGATTTACAGTATATGGTAGCTGGTTCAATTCATCCCTTGGAACAGATTTGTTCTGATGAGATAGAGAAGTTATTGGAAGGGAGAAAAGGAGAAGACTCAAAACTGGACAAGCAAAGAAGGAAGTCTCTCAATGCTTATCCTGGAAGTAGATTCAAGCTCATTAATGAAGAACTTCATTTCAGAACCTATCCATATGATATAGAGCAATGGCTGAATCTCAGGGATGTTAGTTCTCTCTTATCCCCTTCCATAAAGAAGATCATTGATGAAGTAGAGGATGATGCAGTGTCTGCTGCTGAAATTTCTCTTGTAGAAAGTCTAAGAGGCTGCTTGGCAGAAGCTCTCAAAAGAGAGGATGTAGCAAGACAAAAGAGGAAATCTCAAGCTAAGTAAAAAATTCTTGAATTCTGATCTTGTTAGTTAAGTTGTCAGCACATATTGTAAATTTGCTGTTATTTTCCATAAAAACAAATTGGGGGAGATTGTTGGGATTTATGGGTGATAGCATAGAAACAACTTAACTTTGATTGTACTTAATTTTTCTAATTAAGTAGAACATACTGTCATAGCCAAAGTATGTTCTTGTAATCAGTATGTAATGTTATTCTAGTTGTATTGTTTGAAAGAAGTTCACTTATGTGTTCAAGCCTCAAAGAATGCTTTTTGGATGACAACATGAATAAAGGTTACTGTCCTAAAGCTGTGACAGTAAGATTACAAGAAGACAGAATGTTGCAAGTCACGACAGCATATTCACTCTGACAGCAACATTGGCGGAAGACTACGTGACAGCAACTATTGCCCTCGACAGCAAGTTTGGGATCCTCGACAGCACTCTATGCGGGGAACTCATACTGTCACCAAAAGATCATTCCTGTGACAGCAAGCTTTGCGGCAAAAGTAACTGTCTCAATAAAGATCCTTATGCTAGGTATCTTTATCAGTCAAATCCCGTGACAGTTTAAATGTTCAAGAAACAGGCGTGATGCAGTATCCCTAAGCTGCACCAAGTCTGCAAGACTACGACAGAAGCTTCAAAGCACTGCAAAACAAAAGCGAATCAATTCAAGAGCAAGGTCAAGTCTTTATCTGCTGAATTGGTTTAGCTGGAAATAGAATGAATCTAGGTTGCTTTCTTTGTAATGTATATCTGACATGTTAGCAATTTAGGAAAGTCACATGGGTAAGACAATCTGTAAGAAGCTGCCACTTGACAGTGACAGCAGCTTCACAAACCCGTGACTGATAGTGATAGGGTTAGTCATATACCTACTATCAACTCATTCTAGAGTAGTAACAAACGAAGACAAGCAAGTGTCTTTGAAGAAAACCCGAAGCTCGAGAATTCTTTCTTGAGGTTGTAGCAACACTTTGCAAAATAAATAAAACATTTATTTTGTGAATATTGTTCTTACTAAATACTGTTCGTGATTGCATATATTGCTGATAACGTTTAATCTTGATTTTAGTTGTTGAAATTTAGATTGAATTTTATCAGTATTGCATTCATCCCCCCCCCCCCTTCTGCAATACACAAGGACTAACAACACCATCCATATGAACCAACTTGTATGTTCCAGGCCGGTGTACCTCCCTTATCTTGTAGGGTCCTTCCCATTTTGGCATGAGCTTGCCAGTATTAGTAGGGTCGGAAGCTTCAGTATCACGAAGGACCAGGTCTCCAACTTGAAAGTTCTTAACCCGGGCCTTCTTCCCAAAGTACTCTCTAGTTTTTTCCTTGTATTTTTCCATCCTCTTAATAGCTTGATCCCGGACCTCGTCAATCAATATCAGGTTAGTCTGCAAACTTTCTTCATTAGCCACTTCTTCAAAATTTATCGCTCGGTGGGAGGGATTCCCAACTTCAATTGGTAATAAAGCTTCAGTGCCGTAGGCGAGTTTGAATGGGGTTTCGCTAGTGCTAGTCCGGGGACTAGTCCTGTATGCCCATAACACATTTGGCAACTCCTCAGGCCACTTATTCTTGCTTTCTTGTAACCTCTTCTCAATTCCTCTAAGCAAAATCCGGTTTGTAACTTCAACTTGGCCGTTTCCTCTTGGGTATGCAACAGATGATTTTTTATGCTTGATTCCTCTTTCTTTCAGGTAGGCTTCGAAATCGGACCCCACAAATTGTGGCCCGTTATCAGAAACTAGTACCATTGGTAGCCCGAACCTCATCAGTATATTGTCCATAAACCGGATGCAATCTTGTTGGTTGATTGTTCTCATTGCCTTAGCTTCAGCCCACTTGGTCATGTAATCAATTGCCACCAGCAAATATCTCAGGTCGCCTTTAGCCCGGGGAAACGGACCCATGATATCAATACCCCAAACTGCAAACGGGATAGGAGACAGGACTGAGGATGGTAAGACCGGGCTCTGTCGTGGTACATTACTGAACAGTTGGCACTTCTTACACTTTTTCACGAAATCCACAGCATCATTGTGTATTGTTGGCCAGTAGTAACCTTGTCTGATAATCTTGTGTGCCAGGGCTTTGGCAGCCATATGGTCACCACATATGCCTTCATGGACTTCTTCTAAACAATATGTCGCTTTCACCGGACCAACGCACTTCAGAATTGGTGCAGAGTAAGTCCGGCGATAAAGCGTTCCATTTTCCAGAAAGAATTTAGCAGCCTTGGCCTTCAACCTTTGACCTTGGTTCTTGTCAGAAGGGAGTTCTCCTTTGTCCAGATATACGACTATGGGAGTCATCCAACTAGGCTGGTCGTCTATCTCCATTACTTCTTCCTTCTCAATTGTGGGTTTTTCCAATTCTTCAAAATAGACCGAACTATCCAATTTTGCTGAATTTTGGACTAGTTTGGATAGAATATCGGCCTCAGTGTTATCTTCTCTACTCACTTGGATTATTTCAAATTGTGGTATCACAGCTAGGTGTCCTTGAACCAGGGCTTGGTACCTTCCCAAAATTGGGTCTTTGGCGACATAATCTCCAGTTGTTTGCTTGACCACTATTTGGGAATCGCTGAAAATCCTTAGCTTTTTCACTCTCAGGTTTCGGGCTAGACGGAGTCCGGCTAAAATAGCTTCATACTCCGCCTGATTGTTTGTTGCTTGGAATTGAAAACCGATTGCTTGCTTTATCTTAAAACCGTCCGGGCTCTTGAGTACAAGTCTGGCTCCCGATCTCTCGCTTATTGATGATCCGTCTACATGCAACATCCAGGTTTCATGATCATGTGTGTGCTCTTCCCCGGGTTCTGTCTCCATTGAAGTGTGAACAGGCTCGGGAAAAGAACATTCCACAAAAAAATTGGCTAGAACCTGGGCCTTGATTGATGTTCTTGGGACAAAGGTGAGGGAGAATTGGCTTAACTCAACAGCCCAGTTAACCAATCTTCCCGAGATATCAGGTTTGTGAATGATTTTCCTGAGCGGTTGATCAGTGATTACTTTAATCTCTCTCCCTTGGAAATAATGTCTCAATTTGCGAGATGCAGTGACCAAAGCGAAAGCAAATTTTTCAAGGTTCGGATAACGTGTCTCAGCATCCTTGAGCACTTGGCTCACATAGTAGACTGGTTTCTGCTGGCCTTCATGATCCCGGATTAGGGCTGCTCCAAAAGCCAGGCTTCCTGCAGAGAGATAGAGGCTAAGTGGCTCTCCAGGTTCTGGTTTGGTCAAAACTGGTGGTTCGGCTAGGTATTCTTTAATTGATTCAAAAGAGCTTTGGCACTCCGAACTCCAAATAATCTCCTTTTTCTTCTGAGCTCCTTTAAGCAGTGTAAAGAAAGGTAAGCAGCGCTCAGCAAGTTTAGGGATGAACCTTCTTAAAGCCGCCAGGGACCCAGCTAGCTTCTGTATGTCCCTCTGAGTCCGGGGTTCCTTCATTTCTCTTATGGCCTTGATCTTTTCCGGGTTAGCTTCAATTCCTCTTTGACTAATCATGAATCCCAAAAATTTTCCAGCCTCCACCCCGAAAGTGCATTTCTCCGGGTTCAGCTTCATCTCTTGCTTCCTTAGGTTGTCAAAACATTCCTTCAAGTCACCAATGTGGTTCTGAACTTTGGTGGATTTTGCTATCATGTCGTCAACGTAGGATTCCAGGTTTCTTCCTAGCTAACTCTTGAATATTTCCACCATAGCTCTCTGGTATGTGGATCCAGCGTTCCTTAGTCCGAATGGCATGAGTTTGTAGGCATAAACAACCCGGTGTGTGATGAATGCAGTCTTGGCTATATCAGTCGGGTTCATTTTAATTTTATTATAGCCAGAGAAAGCATCCATGAAGCTCAGCATGACATGCCCGGCTGTTGCGTCTATGAGCTGGTCGATACTTGGAAGTGGGTAAGGGTCTTTTGGACAGGCAGCGTTTAGATCAGTGTAGTCCACACACATTCGCCACTTTCCATTTGGTTTCTTGACTAAGACTACGTTCGCAAGCCATTCCGGATATTTTATTTCACAAATTATATCGGCTTTGAGAAGTTTTTCAACCTCTTCATCGATTGCCTTTTGTCTTTCTGGGGCAAAGTTTCTCCTTTTCTGCTTTACTGGCTTCTTTCTAGGATCCACATCTAAGTTGTGCATAGCAACTGACTCCTGGAGTTCGGGCATGTCGTCCGGGCTCCAAGCGAAAACGTCTGCATACTCACGGAGTAACTCAGTTAACTCCTTCTTGAATACGGTGTCCAGCCCTGTTCCAATTTTAACCTTCCTCTCCGGGTTTCCTTCTTCTAACTCAATGGTTTCTAGCTCAACAGCAGCTTCCACTTTTCCCATCTTTGATTTTGAAACATATTGTTGAACCCGGGCTTGCACCACCTGGTCAAGGTAAGTCTGGGCTGATGTATTTTCTATGTTTTGGACTTCCTTGCCGGATTCTTTTTTCTGGTTGTACCTGTGCTTCTTTCTGCTGATGTTCTTCTGGTAAGCATTTGCCTTTCTTTTGTTTTCCGGGTCAGTTTCAGCCATGACCAAAGCCTGACCATAGCATCGGCTAGCCATTTCGAAATCTCCCCGGACTTCGCCAATTCCTCCGGGTGTAGGAAACTTGAACTTTAGATGGGGGGTTGATGTTACAACTTGGAGTTTTGTCAAGGCTGGCCTCCCCAAAATAACATTATAGGAGGAGGGAGTGTTTATGATATAGAATTTGACCAGGTTGCTAACCTGCTTCGGGAAATTGCCAAATAGTACTGGGAGATATAGAGTTCCCTGGATTGGAACCAAATTGTTCCGGAATCCATAGAGTGGGTCTTCTCTACAGTCATTCATCTTCACACTCCTCAGCCGCATTCGATCCATTGTGTGTTTGAACAAAATGTTGACAGAAGAGCCGTTATCAACCAGGACTCTTCTGACCTCATTATCAGCAATATCCAGTGTCACCACAAGTGCTTCATTGTGATTTGGGTTTATTCCTTCGAAGCCATCCTTGCTAAAGCTTATGATCTGCTCGGGGCAAGATTGTATCATCATTACCTCATCCCCTGAGTCCGGGCTCCGTGGGGGTGAATTGGACCCTCCCATAACAACATTGACAACATTCTTGTCTTTTCCGGATCCTTCTCCTCGATCAGCAACTCTCCGGGCTACATACTGCCCCATGTTGCCTTTTTTGATTTGGTCTTCCACAAAGAATTTCAGAGATAGACAATTTTCGGTTGTATGCCCATGGGTTTCATGGTACTCACAATGTTTGTGAACTGACCGGTTTTCTGGGGCTGTGAGCATTGGTTTGGGAGGGTAATAGAATGGTTTATGTCGTACCTCTTTCAGAATATCCGCGCGAGCCCGGTTGAGAGGAGTCCAAGAGGGTTCGGGTCTGGGCTCACGCTTGGGTTTAGGCTGTCCGGACTCATCTTGCTGCCAGGAGTCCGGGGGTGGTGCTGGTAGTGCAAGCTGAGAGCTTTGGATATAGTTGCTCTGCCTGTTGGGTTTTAATTTTTTATCTTGATGGTTGTAGATGTTTTTTGGTTGATCTTGAGTCAGGGTTGGAGATATGCCATGTCTGGTCATCCTCATTGCTTGTAGCACATCGGTTTCTTTGATGAACCTGGCAGCCATTGCATAGGCTGCCGCCAGGCTCTGTGGCTCTTTGTGAATGAGATCCAGAACATACCTCTCGTTGTTATCCGGATCCAGGTTTCTTCGAAAAATTGTCAGAGCCTCTCGCTCGTCCAGGTTGGTTATATTGTTAATAGCTTCTTGAAATCTTTTCATATATGCAGAAAGGGCTTCCCCCGGGCTTGCCTGACTGTCTCAAGATGGCACATGTGCATCTCATGAGTCTTGTTTGCCCGGAAGCGCTTGAGGAAGGTGTCACGGAACTGCTTCCAGCTGTGGATACTGCGAGATGGGATCCGGCTGAACCACCTCTGAGCCCCGGACTTGAGTGTGGAAGCAAAGAACCTGCACTTTGTTAGATCGTTGTAACAGTAAATCATGGCTATTTGCTCAAAATAATTCACATGTTCTTCGGGATCATCTAAACCATTGAAGGAGTCAAAGTTATAATGCTTAATGTTTCTCTGCCTTGGTGTTGCTTCCAAGGAATAGCTAAATGGTGTGAGTGTGTCTCCAATGTCCAGCCCAGAGTCTTGACCGACTTTCCTTTGCAGCTCCTGTATCATGTTCAACAGGTCCTCTCTAGGTTCATCCTCATCTGAGATTATTTCTGGGCTTGGAGCCCGGGTTCTCCTCTTTTCAGTATTTTTGCCTAGGATCCGGGCCTCCTCCTCCTGTATTCTTTTCTGGACCCTTAGATCGAGTCTAGCTTGCTCTTCCGCCTGAATCTTTTCTCTCATCTCGGCCAGCTTCTTAAGTTTTTCGGCCTCATCATCATGGTTCTGACTGCGAGATCGGTGAGATCTCCTTTCAGTGTCTTTGTTCTTTTCCCCAATCCGGTCAAAGACAGACCTAGAGCGGTGGGATCTTTCAGGGTTATGGGAGTTCTCGCACTGGTCCTGCTCTTTGTTTCTGGTTTGATTGTATAGCCGAATTGCGTCTGCAACCTGTTCACCAGTTAAGTGTTCCATCTGTCCGGGCTCGATAGCAAGATCAGTATATTTATATTTGTTTACTTCAATGTTTACCCGGGCGTCTCCTGGCCGGATCACCTGAGAGGCCAAAGGCAGGACTGGAGGTAACTGGTGACCAGCCTGACCAGTGACCGGGATGTTGGTGTCCGGGGCTGGGGTTGGGTTACTTGGGGTATGTCTATTTGTGCTCCTACTACCACGAGCCATGATTCACACAAACAGATGTATATGGTTTTTTATTGCAAAAAATTCAACAACAAAGTAATCTAGGTTTTTCTTGGGGTTGGGTGATAATGTATGCACGTAATTTTGGGCTATTAATCTCAGTAAACAAGAAAACTGGGTTTTTATGGAATAGATCTAATCACAAGCAACGTAGATCTAAGAGAAGACTAAAGTATGTAAGCAGGGCTAACAAGATCTGGGCTAAATAAGGCTGAAGCACATGCATACATGGTAAAAATAGGCTAAAGAGTTCATTTTTTCGGTTAAAAAGAGAAGGTTGGTTTAGATCTTACTGGGTTTGAAGGTGGTGAGTCTAGCGGCACCGTGACCGCAAGGTGGTTCCCCCTCCTTCTAGCGCCAAATGATAACTCCAGATCCCGATCTAGGTCCTTCCCGGCCAATCCCACGCCTGGAAGCGGTGTCGCTGCGGTTGGGACTCTGCAAAACAACACCGGAGGGGGGTTTGGACCCTGGCGGCGCCTCCGGCGTGAGAATAAGTAACGGCTTTGGAAAGGGAGACAGGAATATAGAGAAATCTAAATATGGAGGGTGTGTGTATAGGTTAGGTGTGTAACAGAGAATGTAACCCCTAAACCTTTCCTCCTTAGTCTATTTATAGGCCAAGGATTAGGGTTTTGGGGTTGTACCTGCAATCATGAGCGTTGGATCCTAGGTAGGTAGGACACCTGGGGGATGTTGATGGATTGCACGTGTCCAGGTGAAGGATTGTGGCATCGTGTGCCAGGCTCCTGCTGGCGTGTGGTTTAAATAGGAAATAATTATCCCAATCATTGGGAATATTTACGTGTCATCACCAGGTGTGGCCATCAGTCATGACCTATCCACGTCATGTACCAATGTGTAGTCTTCATGTGAGTTATTGCCTTTGTCGCCAGGGATGGACTAGACTTCGTTCTAATTGTGGGTTCGGGTTTGTAGGTGTGTCCGGGCTCCAACTTGAGTTCGGACCTGTTGATGAACTAGGACTCCAATATGAGTTCGGATTTGTAAGTGAGCCATGACTCCCATATGAGTTCGGACCAATAGGTGAGTCCTAACTCGAGGTATGAATCTAGACTACCTGGTGAGCCATGTCCTGGCAATGACTGGACTAGGAGGTGAGCCATGACTCGAATGGTAATCCGGGTTCCAGGCGACTCCTGGCTCAGAGATAAGACCGGGCTATACATAGCCTATCAATCAGACTTTTTATTTCCCAAGCTAAAGTCTAAATATAAATCAACTATCAGGCGAGCTTTACATATAAATCAACTATCAGGCGGGTTTTTGGTTCGTGTTGAGAAACAAAATATAAATTAGAAAGAAAAACAAGAAGAATGGAAAAGAATGAAGCTAAATTATTTTACATGTTAAGTTGATCTCGAAAACAAAATAAAAATTGTATTGTAACTTTTGTATCTATTTTTTTATGACTTTATATAATTTCAAAATAGTCAAGTGTATTTTAAGGCAAATGACCTTATATATTTGAAAAATCATTTATTAGTGTTTGTGAATGGATCATAAGAAGTTATGAAAATATATAGACTTTTAGTTTAATCTTATGAATTTGTATACAAGTAATAAAAACAATTTCCGCTTTTGTATATGAACAAATTACATATATGGATGTGGTGTGACCGACCCAATTAAATCGAATCTGAACCTTTTTTCATCGATTAAATCGATAAACTGTTTTTTTTTTAAGAACAATGGAATTAATTCATTAATAAAAAGTCATACGACATCTACAAAGATAGTCGAGTCGAACAAATATAAAATAGAAACAATCGTCTATCCTCCTGAAGAGATAGTCAAACGATATGTTGAAAATGATATATTTACATGTACCCGCTTCACCGCAACTTGTTTCACAACAACCTGTTTGAGCTACCGACCATAATTGCAATTCCATACAAACTTTAATCACTAAATCAAAACCAGCTCTTACAATAAAGGAGAGAAAACAACACCCTCTCACAATGGAGATAAAAACAAACCAAAATTGCAAACTAAAAACCAAATTAAAAGAACTTAGATCTGAAAGAACGAAACCACAATAGGGGATAATCGATCCACTCTCGAATCCAAAATCCCGCTTGAATCGAAGAAAAACGAAACGAAAGTTCCAAAAATTTAGATCTAAAAAAAACAAACCAAATAAAAAAAATGGTTAGAAAACCTTACCCTTATTGAAGAAAATAAGAAATAAACTAAAAGAAAAAAAAATTGGGGATTTTCACCGGAGAGAAACCGGTGGAAGCCCCGCCGGCTATGTTAAAGAAGAAGAAAGAAGGTCGGCGACTTTTTTGAAAGAGAGAGGAGAGCGAGAAAATTTTGAACTCATCGATAAACTTTTTCTATTAATTTGTTGTTACATTATATTGCCGGAATAATTAAAGTAAATTCTTACATTATTACCTAATATGTATGTTATGATAGAGGTGTCGGCTTTTAAGAACGTTCAGATTGTAATTGTTATATTTTTATGTTTATGATTTTTTTTTGCATTATTAAAACTTTATATATATAATGAGAGTATTGTTCTAACTAATAATGCATACAAATTATTTTGATTTTTAAAAACTTTTTCAATAGCTAATTATTTTTTAAAAAAACTAATAAAAATCAAATTTAACTATTTTTAATATTTTAAAAATAAAAATTTATTAGCCGCGCGAAGCGCGGACAAGTGGCCTATTCAATGTAATACATTTAAGGGGATGTATTCAGTTGAGATTTTAAAGTTTTTTTTTTTTTGGATTTTAGAAATAAAATGGTATTCAATTTGGATTTTAAAAAATCCTTTAAAATATGATGGTATTTAAATTGGAGTGTAAACTATATTTTAAGATGTATGTGTATTCAATTGGGATTTAAAATATCTTTTTAAAATCTAAGTGTATTCAATTTGAATTTAAAAAAATCCATTTAAATCTAGCGATTTTAAAAAAATCATGGATTTTTTAGTTTAATTAAATGTTGGATTTCGATGAATTTGCTATCGTATTTTTCAAGTTTTAAAATTCGGCTAAAATTTATAAGATTTCGATGGATTTGTCACAAATATTTGAAAATCTATTAAATTTTACATCAACTCTACAAGAATTTGTATATAATTAAAATCAGTAACAATATTGTAAAATTCATATATTATTATTAATTTATCAAAATCCTAATGAAATACCATGGATTATTACAATCTCAGGGCCTACTTCGGGGTTCTCATTCTCTTTCATTAATTGATTTGGACACAAGAAAATACATAAACTTTAATACAAATCTTCAGATTAGCAATAAAGTGAAATTAGAAATTTTAGCACAACTAATTTCGAGATTGAGCTATGCATTTCTTGGCACATTCATCAATAACACGTTCTCCCAACATATTCATATCTGCAACACACCAAAAAACCCAGTTAGCGTTGATTTTCATGTACATAAATAAATGAATTCCGATTTGTAATGATGTTTTAAAATGTATTCAATTAATAAATAATACTAAAGTAAAGTGTGTAATTTACCCGAATCCGAAAATTTGGAGCAGGTAGACTGAGCACAAGTGGATGTGCATGCACGAACATCATCTGATACAACTGGAGCGAGTTTACACTTAAAAATACATTTGACAAAACAAATCGGCGTGTAAAATCCTTGACCTTTACATTCCGCACTGCAAAACAAGATACATGTCGGGGAAATGCTAAATTTCTCGTCATGACCGCCATTGATATGAGGAGCTGCTGTTGCGATCAATACCAATTCCAACACTAATATTACACTAATAAGTTTCATAACAATATTAGTTGCCATTGATAATATATATATATTTATTTTTGATTAAAGTGAGAAGATGATACGCCCTCTATTAATAGCCTTGGTCAAATGAATAAATATACAAAGTAGATAGTATTATTATATGTAGATATTAATTCATATTCATACTATCTTTTTTGTTATTAACTAAAAAAGTCAAATATCATAATATCAGTTGGTTGTGGATTCACAAAAGCAACGGTTTTAGTTACACAAACATACAAAACACAATCAATTATTTATAATATATTTTAATTGTCTTTGAAGAAAGGTTCTGATTAATTTTCAAAAAAAAAATTGTATTTTCATAATTCTTTTGTATTTGTTTGTACACCAAAAGAATCTTCGTGCACCTTTTTATATGCAATAAATTTATTATTGAAGATTTGTATGGACGCATATTGAAATTTTATTATTTAAGCCCGCAAGGGTTGTCTCAGTTGGTTAAAGAGAGGTCAAATAACCTCTTGGTCACACGTTCGAATCCCAGGGAGGGGGACGAATTTGTGATTATGCCTCCTGGGGCAGAGCCTGTCGCTTAATTGCGGTTTACCTTGGTTCACGTAGTTTGCAGGCTATTACGTGAGCCCGTGGGGTTTACCCAGTGCGCACCCGAAGGGTAGCGGCTGCGGGTTCCCTGCGATAAAAAAAAATAAAAAATTATTATTTAAATTAATACTTAAATAATTTATATTACAGTTCGATGATTTCTACATGTTAATCAGGCTATTGCTAAAAACGATACTAACATTAAGTAATTTTTAATGATCGATAGGTGAATTTGTTGGAGAAATCATGTTTGGACAACTGTGGACATCTTAATTCTCATAACCTCATCAAGTACTTCAGCAAAATTAAATACATAAGATTGGTTGAAAATACTGAAGCAAGCCAATACAAAGCTCAAATATTTCAATTGTCATATAATTCGATTAGCCAAGTGACACGCCCTACATATTTATCTTTTCGATATCTAATCAACCACCATTGCTGCAACTGGGTCAAAATAGGTCAATTAGTTTGATCACGTTTTAAGATTATTGAAAGTGAGAGGATCACGATTAAAGTGGAGTAGTAACAAAGGGAAATTAGTAAAATAACTATACATACACGCATAATATGTAGGAGTGTATGTAGGTAACTATTATAAAAAGAGAAAAAGGACCCTGAGGTAGTAGGCATTTTTGTAACCCGATCCAATTAAATCGGTTTGAAAATTTTCAACCCAACCCGCAAAAAATAATTCTGTAACCCAACTCTACCCATTGTATATCGGTTTGGGTTGGTTTGGGTCGGTTTGAACGGGTTAAATAATGTTTTAAAAAATTTAAAGTACGTATAACTTAAGTTTTTAGTATTAATATTTTATTTTGATTAACATTATAATTTTAGTAAAGTAAATTATGTCTTATATCATATATATAAACACAAAATATAATTATATATCTATAAATGAAGGTATAATACATTGTTTAATGTATAGTTATATATAATATATACATATATTTTTAAATTATCGAATAAAATTGTAACTTAAATCGGGTTGGGTTGGTCGAAAAAATATAAAATTCATACCCAACCCATTTAAGTCGGTTTGAAAAATTTTCAACCCAATCTAGATTCGGGTTTTTTTCATCGGGTTGGTTCGGCCGAAAAGAAGGTCGGGTTGGTTCGGTTTGACCGGGTTGACGAACCCATGAACACCCCTACCTGAGGTAGACCTTAGGAGATTTTCCTGAGGTAGTGATTATTATATAGTCTATCTAATTATTTACTTATCTAATTTATATACAAGTATAATAAATGGTAAGTGAATATTCAATAATAAATGATTAGATGTGTTCATTTACGTGTATTCTACGTGACCTTAGAAAAAATATCATAACGTTAACCTTAGGATCCCCACGCTCTCATAAAAATATAAAATTATCCTTAATATTTGTTAATTATATCATAAAATACTTAGCGTAAAAGATATTTTATTCAAAATTTTGATAGTCTGGTACTCATTATCGTCAAAACAATCTCAACGAGGTTGTATTAGAATTGGATTTTTCAAAAGTGTAAACTAAAAAGTAGTTATAAATTAATAAGGATACCAACTTAATTAATATATACAACTTTTTATCTACTAAAATAACAAGAATCGCTAAATTTTAAAATAAATAGATGAAAACTCTTGGATCTAACCTTAAGAAAGATATTTGATTGTTAGTAAAATTATATGCAAATACTAAAAAGATTTTTTTTATAATCTAAACCAAATATAAGTAAATTTTCTAAATCGAATATAATTTTCAACATAAAAATTCGTAACTTTTTTCTCTCGAACCATCACAAAACTAAAAATTATTTTGTAAGTTTCACGCAGTGTTGTAAAAAGTGGGAATCAGAGTTAATCGGTGAAGGCACCATCCAGGGATTAATCGGGTAATCGGGGATTAATCGGATCATTAATCGAAATAAATTTAATAATATTTTTTATATACAATTATAAATTTGTTTCGTTATTTCAACTAAACATATGTTATTATCATATATTTATGCAAATATGTTAAAAATGTTATATAATTGTAATAAATTAAATTTTGAAGGTTTAACTTTTAAATTATAGATCAATTTAAGAGGAAAACTTAAGAGAATTTACGATTTAGTCATTTAAAATTATAATTGTATGTACAAAAATAATGTTTTTTCTTATTGTTTAATTAAGTTTCTACCTTTTAAATTTTATTTTTTTTGATTTTAACTATTTTTTAATAATTAGCCCGATTTTTGACCGATTAATCCGATTTTTGACCGATTCAACCGATTTTTGACCCTTTTTACGAAAAAATGATTAATTTACCGATTTTCGCTTAATCAGTCTGGTGGTCCGCCGTCTAGCGATTAATCATCGACTTTTAGAACACTAGTTTCACGTGAATTATAAAATCTTCCAAATCTAACTTTTAAAAACCAAAGACAAAGTTTAAATCTTAAATTGAGCGTTTAAAATTTAATAAATATAAATTTGTTACCTAAAATTTAATCATGTAAAATTATTTTATTTCATTTAAAATTATGGAGAAATTTTTATAATGCTATCATTCTTCTCTATAATTTTAACAATTGAATATGCTATTTTAGTTACATAATCATTGATCCACGTAACAAAATTGTTTGGAAATTTACATAATCACTTATTTTTGTGTGATACTCCCTCCGTCCCCCTCAATTCTTTACATTTGGGGACGGGGGCTCGATACATATTTTAATACTCCTATAAAATATATTTTGATAAATTATTTTAAGTATTTTCTTCTTCTGAATAAAAATATAATGTTAAAATTTTTATTTAGAAAAATAAAATTTTAAAAATAAGTTGTAGAACTATACTTTATAGGAGCCTTAAAATGCGTGCAAAGCAGTGTAAAAAAACGGTAAAGAAATGAGAGAGACAAAGTGAGTACAACCGCACAATAAAATTCTATTTTTATTAAATAAATGAAATATATAAATGATACATTAAAAGCGAAATTTTCTATTAGGGCTTGTAAATTCCTTTTTCCATAATAATAATGATAATTAATTTATATCCATATTGATAGTGGGCTAGAGTGTGTCCACATTTAAGATCTCTGAACCTTTACTTTGTCTTGATATTAAACAAAATCTAATGGAGTTCTATACAAATATCTGCTTACATCACAGCCACACTTTCTTAGAAAAGTCTGGAACTTTTTTAACACCATCTTCAATTCTTCATTTCATATCTCTCTCTCTCTCTCTCTCTCTCTCTCTCTCCTCTGATTAATTTGCTTATCTAATCCACATTACAAAACACACACAAATACACACATTAAAAACACACACTTGTACATACATTTCTCTATAAACTATAACTTCCTCAACAGAAAAACCTTATATCTCTCCTCT
Source organism: Heracleum sosnowskyi (assembly GCA_030848705.1). Taxonomy (NCBI): domain Eukaryota; kingdom Viridiplantae; phylum Streptophyta; class Magnoliopsida; order Apiales; family Apiaceae; genus Heracleum; species Heracleum sosnowskyi. The sequence continues at coordinate 23,113,756 of CM061237.1, forward strand.
CTCATTAAAAACCAACAACATATTCTTCAAAAAGATTTAATAATTATTATTGTGTCTTTAGATTCCTTTCTTCCTCTCTCTCTCTCTCCTTGTGAAACACACAAGTTGCTCCAAGACTATAAAGATTATATTTTTATTCAAGAAAGATAAATATATAAGTAGTGGGTGTATTTTATTTATAATGTGTTTGCAAGATACAGAGCAAGTTTGTGAAGGAATGGAGAAGCTGGGTTGTGATGAGAATCCCAAGGAATGGCCTTTGATTAATACCCAGATCGAGAATTGTTGTAAAAGCTTGACAAAATGTGAAGATGATGATGAAAATGATGATATTGACCAAATTACTCATTTGGGTGATTCTTTTCCTGTATGTATATGTTTTTTTTTGTTTTTTTAATGATTTTTTGATGTTTAGGTTGGTGGGTTTTTTGTTTGGTGAAGTAAAGGTGAAGACTTTGTGTGTTTTTTGTGGTGGTTGGTCAATTTTGGGTTGGTTTGTGTGTTGAAATTGTGATCTTGATCTGTTTTTGTTGAGTTATGGATGTTTTTGGTTTAGTTGGTTGCTTTAGTTGCATAGTTTGAGTTTGAATTTGGGATTTGGATTTGAATTTGATATTTTTAGGAAGAAATTTATTGGGTGATAGTTTGTTGGTACATGGAAATTTTATGTAACTGTCTGTTTGTAGTTCTTAAATGGTTGATTGTGCTGGACATGCTTTGTTTTTGTGAGTATAGGTCTTACATGATAGTTGTGCATATGCCTCAACGGAGGCTCCAAACGTTAATTTCTTGTTGTAAAGAGAAGGGTGTCTATGAGAGAACAGGGGTGTTAAGTTTCGTTGTCTAATCTTTTATTTTTGTTAAGTTTCGGGAGAGGATCTCCTCGTACGATTAGTAAGTTTATTTAGGTAATAAGGAATTTAGTGTGGTTTGGTTTGGTTATTTATTACTTATTAGACACATTCCTTATGTTTTGTTGGATACATTTATGTTTCTGATCTCTAATGGTTGAAAAGTGAGCCGTTTTCATGAAGTGATCGCCGAGTTGTCTCCTTTGGTTAGGGGTTGTGTTTCTTTCCTAATTTGTCATTTTGATGTGAGCTAGGAGCTTACCACATCTTTCAAGAAACTGATAGCTTTATTAATTGCAATGCCTTTGATAGTAGCTTAAATCCTTCAGCTATTATTTATAGTGGGAATGGTTGATGCAACAACAAGAGATCTGAAATTTACACTCAATTATTGTACCTAGTCCCTTATGCACCATTTATGATCACCTTCTAGTTCATTTTGGGAAACAATTTAGTTCCCCCCTCTCCCTAAATTAGGTTTTAATGGTTTATAAATCACATGGAAATGAACCATAGCATGTTAGTCTATGAGACAACCTAAGGACTGAAATTTTTATGAACTTGGAGCAAATAGGTAAATTGTCCAGGGTTTATTAACCCTAAGTAACAAACATAGCCCTGAGGTTACAATAGAAGTTGCTATTCTCCTTCGTTTCTTTTTCTTCATAGAACAGGAGAGAATGGGCGAGAGTTATAGAGTCTTCCTATGTAAATGATATTTTCTATGATCCACAAAGATATTTTCTAGTCTTTCTATGTAGAATGCATTGTGTTATATCAATGAAGGTTAATACTTTTGTGCTATCAATTTCTGTTTTGTACAATTGCATGTGTACTTTTACCAAAAAACTAAGCTAATTGTTTGTGATATTTAGGTTTCAGATAAAAACTTATGGACAAGAATTATTCATATATTTAATTATAAAGAAATTCTCTTTTTGTTATGAATTATCTTTTAGTTTCTTTTTTCTTTGTACACATATCACTCATATACCTTCTACTTAATTAATTATTCATTATTTTTTAAATATTAAATTGATTTCCAGTTGCAATTAATACTTCACTATGTTATTAAAATACATTAATCATATTTAGATTCTTAAAAAATTGTAAATCTTACTAACCCTTGCTAGAGCCTTTATCATATGTATTTATATCTATGAAGATCTGTTATGTCTTCACTTTGTGTCCATTCTATCGCCCTGCATGCTAGAGCCTAAAGTCAGAGGCAGTTGCATATAAGATGATTGTCACTTCTGCAGTTTTCCAATCACAAAGCAGGACAACAGCTTTTCTTAAGTTATTATGATCTCGCACATTGGTATATTGTCTAGTTATTCTGATAATTGCAGTTGTTTATTCAAGGTTTGGGGGTGTTTGTTTTTGCATAGCATGTAAATTTTAACTATCAGATGCATCATAGCGAATTCCAGATTCAATACAATATATATACAGCTCTTGCTGTGTTTTCTGAAATTAGAATTGTCTAATTCCTCCCTTTATTTTCAGCTCGAGAAAATTTGTGAAGATACAGTTGTGGCAGACAAAAAACAGAACTTGTTGAGTGAATTCATTCCTTCCCTTCGTTCTGGAGAATGGTCTGATATTGGTCACCGTTCTTACATGGAGGATACTCACATATGTATTGCAGACCTTGCAAAGAAGTTTGGTTATCCGTTTGGCAAGGAAGCTATCTCCTTCTTTGGTGTAAGTCCTATTTGACTATTCTCACTTCTCGACAGAAATAACATATATGAAAACCAATAGGTGTGCTAAGAAAATGTCACTGCAACGTGTACAGGTTATACATACACTGTTGCTTATCTGGTTGAGCAATGTTGCTCAAGTTGCTATAAGTTGAGTAATAAGATGTCTTTATTTAGATAGTATGATAGTTTGCTAATTAATTGTGCGGCATACATGTAGTCGCATAAAATTAATGGACATGCCTATATATGAACTCATGTTTAGACCAACAGATCTAATCTTGCAAGATGATGTCCGTGATGAGTTGGCTAAATCCTAAATATAAGTACCAAAGATTATAGATTTCCAAGTATAACCTAGGTTCATTTTACAACCAAAAAATCAAACAACACTGAACTAGCAAATATTATGATCATGCTGGTAGGTCTACACCTGCAAGATTCAGATGTGTTTTTTAAACAAAGAAGAAGGGTATGGAGCAAAAAATGAAAATACAAAAGATGGTGACTAATTGGAATGCAGTTCTCTTTTAAATGCAGTGGGAATATTCTATTAATAATAAATTTGACTTTACACTAGATATGCCATGAGTTCCAAGAAACAGGCAGCTAATGGTTGGTATTGGAAGACCTTTCACATATTATTATTAAGTCGATACATTAGAAACCGCTGCCACTCTTGTAGTTTACAAAATATTACATCTTTAATTGTCATGTGTTGCCCTTTTCATACTTGTAGGCAGTGTTTATTTCTGTCAATGACCAATGTGCAGCAAGTATACAACGAAAATAATATATCAATAAAAGGTTTAGTTAAGTGAATTACTAAACTTTCAGCATCAAATCAGCTTTATCTTTGTCTAGAGGTTTTGGAGGAGGATTTTACTGCTAGTCTCCATTACCCTGACTCTTCATTTTGCCCTCATACCTGTGTCAACTGGACATGACATGGGTGTGGGATCTGAGTCGGATCCTTCATTTGAAAATTGGACACTTCAACTTTAAACAATGAGTTAAAAATGATTTACAAGGCCTCAAAAACAACATATTTCTAGAGATGGATGTCCATAGATTACTAATCCCTTGTTATCCTTTTGATTTATGCTATAAATTTGATACAAACAATCATTATATGTTTTTATTGGTAGAAAACACTATTATACAAATGCAGAGTATATAAAAAGTAGGTGTAATTTCACTTATGTAAAATTTACATGCCGAATCCCCGCACCCGTGTCCAATTTCGGATTTATATACATTAGAAACTAAGAGTCTGACACTTAGATCCACGCCCGTGTCCGACACCCATACCCTTCTGATTGATGTTCTCATCTTGTTTTTATTGAAAATTTAATCTCTGACCAGACTAGCATATGATTCTGCAGATACATAAGGTAGTAAATGAGGAACTAATTATGTTCATTTCACTTCAAATTTTTTTACTTCCCCATTGAGTTTCAGTGCATTGAAACTAGGTGCTATAAGCCTATAACTCTTGCACTCTCAGCCAACTTTTTCTTGATGTAGATCAAGTATAATCATCTATTTTATGTTATTGAGTTATGTATAGGTCTGAACTAGAAATTGATGTATAGGTGTTTGATGGCCACGGGGGAAAAAGTGCCGCACATTTTGTCCGAGATCATTTGCCAAGGGTCATTGTCGAGGATGCTGATTTTCCTATTGAACTTGAAAAAGTAGTTATAAGATCATTCGTAGAGACTGATGCTGCCTTTGCAAAGTCATGCTCCATTGAGTCTGCCTTGTCATCCGGAACAACTGCACTTACCGCAATGATATTTGGGAGGTGAGTTTTACTTCCATTTTTTTTAACGGTTGTTTGAATTTAGCTCTTTCTATCTTAGGGTATTAAGTAAGTTAGCTTATGCTGTTAAAGGATCCTCACATTAGTTGTGGCATCTCAAATTTGCAGTGGTTACATTAAATTGATTTCAGCTTGATTTATAAAAGATTATGACATCGAGCAGAAGTTTAGATGTTTTCTCTGTGCAACCCAACACAAAAAACCAGACCCAAACCTTTACGGGGTCCCTTGATTATATAAACATTTATTTACATTAGAATCTTAGTAGATATGAGTGCATCTTTTGAATATACAAAATTAGGATCTTGGCAGCTCATCTATGTAACACTCTGTTATTAAGCTCGATTAGGAATGCCAAATGTACTCTGTTGTTGTTTCATGTTATGAATTTGATATGTTTGTGCAGATCTTTACTTGTCGCAAATGCTGGAGATTGCCGGGCAGTCTTATCCAGGCATGGAGTGGCCATGGAGATGTCAAAAGATCACAGGCCTTGCTGTAACATTGAAAGGACGAGAATCGAGTCCTTGGGTGGATTTATAGATGATGGCTATTTAAATGGGCAGTTGGGGGTTACTCGAGCATTAGGCGATTGGCATATCCAAGGTCTGAAAGAAAATGGCGCCCAAACTGGTCCCCTTAGTGCCGAACCAGAACTTAAATTAGTAACACTTTCAAAAGAAGATGAATTCTTGATAATTGGTAGTGATGGAATCTGGGACGTATTTCGTAGCCAAAATGCAGTAGATTATGCCCGCAGGAGACTCCAGGAGCACAATGATGTGAAGCTATGCTGCAAGGAAGTAGTGGAAGAAGCGATGAAGAGGGGGGCAATCGACAACTTGACGGTGGTGATTGTTTGTTTTCACTTGGAGCCACCTCCTAACATGGTGATTCAAAAGGGTAGAGTCCGGAGGAGCATTTCGGCGGAGGGGCTTCAAAATCTCAGGTTTCATCTTGATGGATAGACAGACCACACACTTTAATTCCTGGCAATTCAACGATACATTTATATGATGATGATGACACGATGATAGACTACCTTGTGATCAAGCAGGTGATTGTTGTAAATAATATTCATCCCTAGGAAATAATATAGATAAGTAAAACTGCAATTGCTTGCCAGAATTGTTAGAGAAGAAGTAATAAGATTTGAGGGAAGAATACCATTGTATTCCACTTTGGGAAACAGCAATTTGTAGATGGGTTTGTGAGTCTAAGTTGTATAGTCCTGTGTCATTCAATTAAACGTTGCATAGCAGCAAACTTTGATCCTTGTGGTGGTGTTTGAAATGAGAACTCATTGCTAAATGCTAGAAGTAATATTTGAACCATGTCTTGTTGTACCTGTAATTACCTCAGGACTAGGTTTATTTCATCTTGTTCTGTAGGTACTCTTTGATGATAATATTATCTATTGGTTGTTGGTTATTTGGTACCTAGTTCTGGTCATTGACCATTTTTATCATTAGGTATACAGCAATATATGTAAGATTCTTTCACAAGTACCTTGAAAGCATGTACCAACTCACATACCACACAAATTGCATGGACACCTGAGTACAGCTGATTGAATGCGCCTCACAGTCATTTTGCTCTCGACAAGTTAAACTCTGCCGTAAAAAATTGAGGAAAACGAACTGAGTAGTGAGGGTGATCAGGATAGAGCAAGAGCTCTTTGGTCATGTGCATACAGCATATGATTTATCGACAAGTAATTTGGTATCGTGTTCTAGTTTCAGATATCTCAATCATTAAAATCTAAACGACCCCCTGGTTTCTGATGCAAATTTGAATACCGAAAATTCTCACATTTTGTACATACACGTGAGTACCGAATATACAGAATACAAGTAGCTTAATTTTATGTTTCAAACCTAAGTTCTTGATATAAATATAAATCATTCAGAACTCATAAGTAGATTGGTATCCTGTTTCAACTCTGGACACCAAGTACCTGATAAACATAGATTTATTCACAGGTAGCTAGGAATCATGTTTCAGTTTTGAACTCTGAAGTTTTAACAATTTGTTCTTAAAACCTGTGTACTACACCTTATATCTTGGTTTCTAATGTGGATTCTGAATGCTGAAAGTTCTTACAATTTACACCAGACACATGAGGACCCATAATCCCCTCAAGTTAGATACAAATTAAATGATTCCGAAAGGACTAGCAAATATATGGATACTCTGTCCCAGTTAACCTGTGTATATTACTATATTACGATACAAAAAGTTTGTACATGATTGCCTTGCATAAAATCTATTTTGAAAAAAATGAAATAAAATAAGATATAAATTTGTGGTCAGGCATGTTTCGGGGTGCAATATACTAGGTATAATTTGTTCGATTTGAATATAGTTGTGTTGTGGCTCTGCTTAGGGTTTACATTAGCCATGTGCCAAGCCAAAGCCATCTTCCCTCATTCTGCTTCCCTTTGATCTCACTTTTAACAACTTGGAACAACAATAACCCTGCAATAGAGAGTGATAGAACAAGCATAAAGAATACACTGTTCCATCCTCTGGTTGAAATATATCCAGCAAGAAGTGGACCAAGAGCAGCTCCAACAGATCCAGTACCGTCTATAATTGCGGTTACAGTAGCCAAAGCACGAGAATTTCCAGTAATTGTACTCTGTGTACCAAGATCAGCTGCAACTGCAGTTGTTATTAACGAGTATGGCCCATTCACAAGCAATCCTGATACGAACATTAAGAGAACATTTGCAAACATAGATATGCTCCCATAAATGCGGTAGCACACAAGGGCAGGAATCGATAATATCAGAAACATGACTGACGTAACTGCACGAGCTTCAATTTTATCAGAAATAAAACCAGCCAGAACTCCTCCGCCAACTCCTCCAACATCAAAGATTGTGGAAAGGATCCCAGCACTTTTGTGTGACAAATGTACACCAGCAACAGCTACAGTTGCAAAAAAAGAAATATATAACAGTAATTCACTACTGTATAACTGCAGAAGCAAATATATATTGTTTTTTGCTAATCTACGAGAGCAACTTTAACCTAACTAAATCAAATGTTCTTCTGGATGAGCTACAGGAACGTGCTGGGCTTGGCCAAATATGTGTTTAGGAGGGTAGGTTTGTGATTCAAAGAATTCTTGCGACACAGCTTATTGCCTGCTCGCCATGTACATATGTGTAACAATTTCTATTAATAGTAGTTAAACTAAGTAAAAGTTCAATTGAGCTAATGCAACAATAGTATTACCACACGCGCCGCGCGCGGGGGGGGTGGGGGGGGGGGGGTGGATCGAACACATCAGAAGCACTGCAGGGATAAAATTTAGGTTTAAAGTGTATACTCACTTATGGGTAATAGGACAGCAACATATTAAGTACTTGGAGTCACCAAAGTTGCTGCTCTGAATTTGGCATCTGATATATTTATGAGTTATGACTCCAAAATACACCTAGTTTTAATGCTACAATCCCGAAGCGATGTATTGATTGACAATGTATGAAAAACTCTAATTAAGAAATCAATTTTGTACCAATTTAAAAGTCCCGAAACATAAGAAAAGTATAAGAGCCAGCAAGTACCTGTGTGCCTTAGGTAGAATGGTAACCAATACAAGAACGTGTAAGCAACTAGTTTCGAGAAGAAAAGGCAAAATGCAAACTGCACCACACCCGGTAACCTCCACGCTTCCAAGAACCCAATCGCAGCCTTGGACTCGAAATTCTCACCTTCATCCAATCCCACGCCTTCCATTTCCATTTTTTCCGAATTCACCAATGCCTCTCCTTCCACACTCATCTCAACCTCCTTCTCCATCAACTCCAACCCAATATCCTCCGGACACACAACTAAAAACAAATAAACCAAAGCCGCCACCACAAGAATCAAAATCCCAGGCAACACAAAAGACCATCCCCATCCAAACCCTAAAACCGACGAAGCCACAACAGAACCAACAATATTCCCAACCGACGTATGCGAATTCCACGCACCCATAATCAACCCTCTCTTCGATTTCCCAAACCAATTCCCCATTACCGCCACAACACAAGGCCACCCAATTGACTGAAACAACCCACACACAATCTGCACCACCACAAAAAATCCCAAAACATGAACATTCCACCAATACCCTAACCCGAAAACCACAGTAAAAACACCACTCCCCACCATCCCAACACTCAAAAAAACCCGAAGATTAATCTGATCACCAATATGACCCGAAAAGTACATTCCAACAGAATAAGCTGACAAGAAAGCAAGATCAAGTTCTCCTAACCTATGAGGACCATGAGAATCATCAAATGGGGCCCACCCAGAATGAGAATTATCATCATCTTGAGGAGACAACACTGATTTTACAATGCTAGGTGGCTTTCTTGAGGCATGAAATGAAGCATACGCTAAAAAAGTGAGAAAAAGCACAGAGATTTGATGAAAAGTTAAGGTTTTGTTGGGGGGTTTGAGATTTGGGAAGAGATTAAAGCCTGGTGGAGGATCTTGATTTTGTGTTGGTGGGGTTTCAAGTTCTTGCATTTTAATGTGTTGTTAAGACAATTGTTAATGAGATTGATAGACACACATATAGATACAAACATATGTTTATGTACTTGATTTTAAAGAGAGTTTAGATTAGTACAACTTACAGAGATGAATGTGTGGAGTTTGTAAGAATGAGGAGAGACAGGAGTGTTGGTTTAGGACAAGATCTGTGTCATCCTTCTTTGAATGTTGGAAATTTGGTGAGGGGGGATCTTCTCATCTTCTTTCATTTCCTTGTGTTAATTTTCTACATTTCAGGTGATTTGTCTTAAAAATTTATTAAAAGATTAATTAAGATTTAATTATAAGTAGATGACTATCTCTATAATAATTGGCTTTGCTAGTAATCATTTTGTAAATATGTCTAAATCAATTTTGTCTTGAAAATGTAAAAGTCGATTTCAATGAATGAGAAAAGTTGTACAAAAACTACTATTTTGTTAGAGATTTGAAAATTTTGTAATTAAAATATTATAAAATAGATAATATTTTGTAATTAAATAAAAGCATAACATATTATTTTATAAATAATGTTTCACAAAAATTATTATTTTATTGAAAATCATGTATGTTTTGCAAATTAAGTATGGATATTCTGCAAACTCAATATTTTGTAAAACAATGTATTTTGTAATGTTCTACTTGCAAAACTTATATAATTAGAATTGTTTTTAATAAAATAATAATTTTTTAGTATATAATTAACATAATATTATATTTTACAAAAAAATTTTTGCAGAACATATATAATATTCAATGTTTTTAACCAAATGTGATTTTCAATTTTCATAGAACTTAACTCTTCAAAAAATAACGATTAGATAGTGATGCACTTTTATTTTTCTTACTTTATTCTGAGCAAGTTTATAAATTTATAAAATAATATTTACTAGCGTGATAATTAAATACATAAAGACTTTAATATCATCAGAAATTTTTCACAACAACGAGAATCTCAAAATATTTACAAGTCTTTATTTTAATCTAATATCATCATGAAATTACGTATTGGACTTGTTTATAGTCTAAACCAATTTCCGAATATTATTATTGTAGTAAATGTTTTTGGATTAAAATTTTATTATCCAAATTCTCGACACATCTCTGCATTTATTTTTTGGATGACAATATTTCTTATAAAAAAAATTATAGGAGAAGAACAAAATAAAAAATTGGACTATCCATTGGGGCCATAAATTCCGAAACCATTAAGGGCCCAAGTTGTGCTAAAAGTCCGAGCACATCTGTTTGTCATATACATTCACTTGACCTACTCGTTACCTCGTATCCCTTTCCCATGCACTCTCTGCCTTTGATCAATTTGCAATGGCGTTTACTCAAAACCAGTTGCCCGAAGATTTGTGGGTGGAAATATTTTTATCACTATCCGTCCAGACTCTTTTACGATTAAGATCTGTTTGCAAATTATGGAATCGAATCATAAATAGTAAATCCTTTACTAAAGCTCATCTTGATCATTAAAAAACCTCGATAAATACGAACAAATATTTTCTACTCAATTACTGTTCTGACTATGTAGCAGATCTAGTGAATACGGAATCACATTATAGTACTCCGGAATCCCATCTATACGACTTGGATTATATATTTGGTGTAGTATCAAAATTTGATTGTTTACAAATTTACGGAATTTGTGACGGGTTATTATGTTTGTCTGATTGTCCTAGTTTTTGGTCACTTTCGAACCCTCGAATATTTTTATGGAATCCCGTTGTTAGAAAAGCAAAGAAACTTCCTCGATTAGGACGGGAATTCCATGATGAGCCTCCATGTTTGTGCTTTGGGCAGTATGATGATGATTACAAGGTGATCACTGTGGCTCCTTCTGAGCGCATGTACCATGTTGGTATCTATAGTTTGAGCGCCAATAGTTGGAAGTATCGGAAATTTGGCTTTGATAATGTCGATAGTAGTCTTGATGGTTATAGATTTAAAATCTGCCCGTATCCAAATGCTAAGTTAGTAAACGGGACTGCTTATTTCATACACTATTTTACTACAGATCGTCGAGATGGTTGGATGGTATCTTTTGATCTAAATAATGAGATGGTCCGGTTTATAAAATTGCCTAAAGAATTTCATTTTCCTCCTAAATATATTCTGGAAGAATGCGGAGAATCAATAGCTATTCTGAGTGGTGGTGAAGATGTGTTTACAATGTGGGTATTGAGGGTGAGTGACAACTGCTTTTCATGGGATTCCGAGAGTACTGTCAAAGCGCGGGGCAAGAAAGTGATAGGTTTCATCAATACTGAAAGCGTTGCCACAAGGAACTGTTTGGTAAATAAATTTCAATCGGACAACATAGAGAATGGATTTCTACAACGATTAGGAAATGTACGAGGACAGTCCCTGGGAGAACGTGTTATACTAAATGTTTATTATCTTTCGGAGAGCCTTGTTCTGCATACTGAGAGTTCCATCAATTCTACTAATTCTACTAGCAGAAGAAACAAAGAAATTGAAGTGTTTGAAAAGCAAAAGCTAGTTTTACTTTTGAGGGACTGAACTTGGATCTCGGAATATTGCTTGAGGAATGCAAAGGTAGACAAGAGCTCTCTGTTCATGATGTTTTTGTTGGTTGTTTCTGAGCAGAAAATGGTCTGAAAAAGGTTATTACAGGTTTGTTACGGCTCTCTTTAACAGAGGATTTTTAGTGTGTAATAATAAGAATATCTTGTGTGCCAAGTTTGGATGTATTTATTGATATATTATACTTTGAATAATTAAAAATACATCGTGAAAGTAAAAAAATACATTCAACAGTGGGAAGTAACAAACATACCTAAACTTCAACCTTTTCTAGTTTACGATCATATCTTAACTTGATCAATAGTACAATGACGAGAATAAAGAAAAAACTGCAGATGACGCAGATGGTAATGGCGAGGGCTAGTGAGTGAGATAGCACGACAAATGTTCCTGTAATAAAAGTCACCATCATAGCCACAACTGAAACAATGTTGAGTAATGTTGATGCAGCATTGAGCTTCGACACTTGGATTGCATCTTCATACATAGAGGCAATGAAATAGAGAAACAAACAAGACGTCGAGAGTACCAGAGCTAATGCATCTGATACCATAAATGCATTGAAAGCTTTTTTACTTGAGAGAATTACCAATCCTTCATCAAGTTCTCCACTTTGATGGTATCCACCCGGCATCGTAAATCCTACTGTAAAAGTTACTGTTGCTATGAGTGCAGTAACTATTATCTGAGTATTGGTCCTGTTCCTGTATCGTTCAAGCTCTTCCTTCATCTGTTTATGCTTTTCAATCATCAAAATTCTTATTTCTTCCTTAAACTTCACATCCTTTGCCGACCGTTTACTTCCTAGCACTAAACTTTGGGCCACATAGGATTTTCGCCAAAACTTCCAGTACTCACTATCCTCGATATCATCAAGTGCTTTTTTAATGTGTGCCTGTAAGTGAAGGACCAGGGATGAGAAAAGGCTATTAGATCCTTAATATTTTCTACGTATTTTAATAATGTAGTTTTCCCACGTACCTGATCTGCTATAACATCGTCTTCGAAATACAGCATGTCTACAGGAGTCCAGTTTCGTTTGTTTTTGGCCATTCTATTAGCTCTCTTGTGTTTTATAAGTTCCGAGATAAAGCAGCCAGTCTTGATAGCCAGATGGAGAGGTGTATCACCATTGACATCCTTTTGATTCAGAATCTTTTTAATATATTTATTTGGACAATATTTTACTATGTACCTTATCATCTCTATCTTACTTTGAGCCACAGCCAAGTGCAGCATATTTTCACCTTGATTATTGACAGCGATAAATGAAGATGGTGGCAATAATTTCATGAGTTGTATAACCGTAGAAGTGTGTCCCCTTTCAGCTGCAACAATAAGTGGTGTATATGTTCCTTCTCCGTACACAGGTTGATACCCGACCTCCACTTGCGCTTCTACTATAGCTTCGAGTATTGCATCAAATTCGAAATTTATCGAATTTCCCGGGACAGAGATTTGAGTTCACTAATATCACTTGCATTCCCGGCCTGATATGCCGGATTTTCCAATATTATCAACTCAACCACGTCAGGTTCATTTTCCCGCAATGCCAGGCGTAAGGCAGTAATGCCGTCGTTGTTAGTTTTACTAAATACAGCTTCGAAACTGCCACTAGATGGTACATCCTCTGAAATTGGTGAACGTTTGGCTGCATCAATAAGTATCTTAACCAGATTTTTTCTATTTCCTGCAAGTGATCCAAGTGCAAATATTAACTATACAATTTAATTACATCTATTAATTCTTTAATAAATATTGTTGAAAATTCTGGCATTTTACGACAAGTAAACTTTTTGAAAAACCGTACACTACACGAATGAACACATATATACTGCATACCTTTATCCTGGCACAAAATAGCCTCATGCAAACCCGTTGAGCCGTCAGGACCATCTAAAGATATTGGAGCTGTGCACGTTGAGCAGATCATCTTGACTATATCGTAGTGCCTGTATTTGAGCGCCAGGTAGACTGGAGTTTCACCGTTAAGGTTTCGGATATGAGTATCATTCGGATCTGCTTCAACTAACAGCTTAGTAGTAGCCACACTACCCAGCCTCGCTGCTAGGTGCAAGGCTGTCTCCAATTTGTCATCAGCTTGCCTAACAAAAGCTTCACAAAAAGTAACTGAGCTATGCGGATCATCATTAGAAAAGGAAGTTGCTGCGTCAATAAGGAACTTAACCACGTCGGTGTGTTCCAGAAGTACAGCAAGATGAAGTGCAGTGTGTTTACGAGAATCCACTTTGACCAAAATATCTTTGTTGATATCGCTCAAAAGGTATTGCACTTGTTCTGTATTTCCATCTATGATTGCAAGGTGCAGGATGGTAAGTTCACGAATAAATTCAGTAATCAATTTGTGAAGAAGCTCGATAATACAGGTTCATAAAAAGGATATGTTATCTAACAAGGTCCTAATTTAGTTTGCAAATTTATATATATCCTAAATTAAATTTGTTGAGCAACCAGTCGTGGATCCTGCCTGAGTAACCATGTTAAGTAACCAGTCGCTCTAAAACCTCAAGGTGTTAGAGAAAGGCACTTTCCAGGATCTTATATTGTTATTCTAACAAATTTTTTTATGTTTGTGATTAAAGTTCATGCACGAGAAACGTTCAGGAATGGGTCTTGAGCAAATTAACTCGTGAGATATGTTCATGAGTTGGGTCGTCTCATTTACCATCCTCATCTAGTTAAGTGTATACCTTTATCGTAGCACAAGATAGCAGCATGCAAAGCAGTTGAACCACCAGGACCGTCTAAATATATAGAAATCATCTTTACTATATCGTTGTGCCTGTGTTTAGCCGCAAGGAAGATTGGAGTTTCACCATTACAGTTTTGAATGTTTGTAACATTTGGATCCGCCTCGACTAACAGCTTTGCAACATCCAGCTTACCCTGCCTCGCTGCTATGTGCAGGGCAGTCTCCATATTTTCATCAGTTTGCCTAATAAAAGCTTCACAAAAAGTAACTGAACTATGCGGATCATCATTAGAAAAGGAAGTTGCTGCATCAATAAGGACCTTAACCACGTCGGTGCGTTCCACAAGCAGTGCAAGTTGAAGTGGAGTTCGTTTACGAAAATCCTGTTTAGCCAAAAGATTTTTGTTTGCGACATCGCTCAAAATGTATTGCATTTTTTCTATATTTAAATCTAAGATTGCAAGGTGCAAAATAATATCTTCATTCTTCTTCTCCAGTTGTATTCTGCGATCCATTGATTGTATGTACTGCACTAGTTCTGTATTAATGTAAAATGTATGCTAGTTATTAGACTACTTACTCATCTGTACATATAGAAAGGCTGCCTATTGTATTCTACAACCGTCAACCAACACATTATTAACAAATTCATAAAAGAAGGTGAGTATGTAATTATGAGTATTGAAACTCGTTTTTAAATCGTAACAGCTGAAAGTACATGAAAAGAAAAAAAATTTGAACTCCATGTCCAGCCGGTAGGTTCAATCATTGACGCGGAAAGAATAGGTAGGTAATTTTTAGCATATTATTGGCATATATAATAAGAAAAATGTTAGATGCATAAAATTTGGTATAAAAAATTATTATCAAATGACATGGCAACTCCTGATTCGTTATAATAATAAGTGGACCCCCTGCATTCACACCAACAACACCAATTAAAATATTTCAAACTGCCACATCACTCATGCCATGTCATTTGGTAACAATTTTTTGTACCAATTTTTGTGCCTCTAGTACTACTCATATAATAATCGTGTTACATATGTATCTCAAGCAAACGACAATATTTACTCTACCTAATATCGAGAACCATTTATGTAAAAATAAAATACGATATAGGTATAAAATTAACGTGCTACCTAACGACTATATTACTATGAATCAAAAATCAATGATGAACCTCAACAAATTGTTAGGTGAGGCGTTAGGGGTGGCACTACGTATATACTCCATCCGTCCCCCTCAATTTTTTATATCGAAGGAATGACACTGAGCCGAACCGACCCGTGCACACTCTTATTGAAATTAACTAAGTACAATATATGAATGAGTTTGTCTCAATTGACAAAGAGTCTGTCTCTTTGTTAAATGAAACTGTCTCAATATGTTATATATAAAACAATAACTGAATTAAAATATTCTGCAGAATTATAAATAACACAAAGACTTTTCACTTGGTTCGGCCCCTATCAATATCTATGACCTACGTCCAAGTCCCTATGCCAACTAGCACAGAGAATATATTATTAACACAATAATATCACACTTACAGTTTATCCCGATTACAAAATAAAACCTCTTGGAAGAACCCTTCCTTTGACACAATTGTCCACTAGCAGCACGAATCCTAGCTTGCTAGCAACCTTGGTTGAATTTTGTAATCCTATCTATTTGCCACAACCCGGCACAAGTATAGATAAAAAAAATTAATACAACTTAAGAATAATGTATCTTCTAAAACAGAAATGATTTGATCTTGAATATTTGTTAGAAGACTAGAATCTGATTGCTCGAAGTTGTTGTCATCATCAATCTGAATGTATATATATTCTTCCTGAAAATATAGCTGTTATGAATTTGAACTGAAGTCTTAACCGAATTAATAACAATTAGGATAATCATCAATAACAATATCTGGATTGAAATAGTCAAATCTCCTGAAATCAAGTAAGATCAAATCAATTAGTTTAAGACATCCATTTTTCTGATTAAGTTATATCAATAACTTAAATAAACTTTCAGACAATCATCATCATTAAAATCTGAGTATTAACACTTATTTCTTGGAATATAGTAAATGGTTATTCCCTCCGTCCCCCTCAATTCTTTACATTGAGGAGACAACACGGAGATTAAGAAAAAATGTAAATTAATAAGGAAAAGTAAGAAAAATGAGTAAAATGGTGGGACCAATCAATATTTAATGTATAAAGTGGATATAAAGTAGGTACAGTGGAGGAAAGTAGTGAATGTGATTGAATTTTATATTATAAAATGTTACTATTTTTGGTATGTAAAGAAATGAGAGGGATGTACCAAAAAAGAAAATGTAAAAAAATGAGAGGTACAGAAGGAGTAATTCGTTGGAGATTAACAATTAAACGACTTTCGGAAATTAGCATTACAATTTGTAGTTTATGTGTATGTAATTTTGTGTAGGGTTGTTATCGAGTTCAACACAGTTAGGCTGGAGTTGGAACTCGACTAAAAAGTTCGGGCTCGAGTTCGACAAGCTCGAAACTCGGTTCGTGAAAAATTCGATATGTTCGAGCTCGGCTTAAAAGCTTGAATCAATTTCACCAAATATTAACAAAAGCTCGAATATGATCGGTTCGGTTCAAGTTCGACTCGATTAAATATATTAATTATATAAAAATATATAATATTAATATAGAAATATATTTATAATATATAAAATTAAAAATTTAATAAAGGTTTGATTAGGCTCACGAACCTTACGAGCTGAGTAATTCGAAGTTCGATTATTATCGAGTCGAATTCGAATAATTTTCGAATTGAGCTCGAGCAACTCACGAACAGTTTGACTCGTTTACGCCCCACGGTTAAGTAATCACAATTAGCAGACGATTTTCGGATCTATGTATATGGCATAATGTCATTATCTGCTTAGCTAGCTTGTTGATCGTATATTCGTATTGTTATCTTTTTCAATTCTCATTGTTTTTCACTCAAACATGCAACATGCCAGTCACTCTTGTATAGCTTTAGTGATCTGATCCCAAATATTGAAACCTGAAATTCGTTTAATGGAAAGACTGCAGTGACCTTCATAGAGCCTTGTGATTCTAATATGACGATAATCCTGACAAACTAGCTTATTCTTGTAACTGGAACTACTTTGTCATATTATTCAACTTGACTATTGCAGACTAAGACATTGGTATCCCAAACAAAGACTGACTAGAAAAACAATGATTTATGTGCAGAATTTGTCCAAAAATGTGAAAGTATGTAAATCGGTTGAGCTCGAACTGTCAACCTCTATGCTATTAGAAATAGCTAGTTGATATGATTTTTGCAATGTCATGAAGAACAATTGAAGAATACATCATGAATTCATAAACAAATTAATAAGGGAATACATATCAACATACTCACACTTCAACCTTTTCTAGTTTACGATCATATCTCATCTTGATCAATAGAACAATAACGAGAATAAAGAAAAAGCTACAGATAACACAGATGCTAATGGCGAGGGCTACTGACTGCGATAGGACTACAAATGTTCCCGTAATAAATGTCAACATCATTGCCACAACCGAAACAATGTTGAGTAATGTTGATGCAGCATTGAGTTTCGCCACTTGGACTGCATCTTCGTACATAGATGCAATGAAATACAGAAACAAACAAGACGTCGAAAGTACCAGAGCTAATGCATCAGATACCATAAATGCATCAAAAGCTTTCTCTTTTGAGAGAAGTACCAAACCTTCATCAAGTTCTCCACTTTGATGGTATCCGCCCGGCATTGTGAATCCTAACGTAAAAGTTACAGTTGCTATAAGTGCAGTAACTATTATCTGAGTGTTGGTCCTATTCCTATACCGTTCAAGCTCTTCCTTCATCTGTTTATGCTTTTCAATCAGCAATTCTTTTATTTCATTCTTAAATTCCACATCTTTTGCATACCTTATACTTCCCAGAACTAAACTTTTGGACATGTAAGGTTTCCGCCAAAACTTCCAGTACTCACTATCCTCGATGTCATCAAGTGCTTTTTTAATTTGTGCCTGTAAGTGAATTAAGGATCAGAGGATCGTAATTAAGAGACTAATTAGATCCTTAATATTAATTATTTATGTACTTTAGTAATATAGTTTTGGGAAATACCTGATCTGCTCTGGCATAGACTTCGAAATATAGCATGTCTACGGGAGTCCAGTTTTGTTTGTTTTTGGCCATTCTATTAGCTCTCTTGTGTTTTATGAGTTCCGAGACGTAACAACCATTCTTGATAGCCAGATGCAGAGGCGTATCACCATTGACATCTTTTTGATTCAGAATCTTGCTAATGTATTTATTTGGACAATAGTTAACTATATACCTTATCATCTCTTTCTTACTTTGAGCCACGGCCAAGTGCAGTATATTTTCACCTTCATTATTGACAGCGATATATAAAGAAGGTGGCAATAATTTCATAAGCTGTATAACCGTAGAGGTATGTCCTTTTTCAGCTGCAACAATGAGTGGTGTATATATGTCTTCTCCGTACACATGTTGATACCCAATTTTTACTTGCGCTTCTACTATAGCTTCCAGTAATGCATCAAATTCGTGTAATGCTGCATAGTGAAGTGCGGTCCATCCTCCTGCCTCATCGCTATAGGTTACGAGATTTTTATCATCTTCCAAGAGACTAAATACAAATTCTGAAAGAGGAAATTTCTATAAGAACTTCAAAATCCAACTTAAATATTCTTTTATCATTTTATTGTTGCGACTATTAGACTATGAGAAACTAAAGAGGGCATGAACATGATTAATGATGCTCCAAATAATTTATTCTATATAGATTTTGTACCTGTATCCCGGAGTATAACAGCAGCATGGAAAGCGGCCAGACCTTTGTTACCATGAGTATTTCGAGCTTCGTAAGCTTCACAAAGTAATTTGACCATATCTTTGTACCCCTCTTCGGCCGCTACTCGGGACAAAAACTTGAGGTCACTAGTTTTACTAGCATTTCTGAGCTGATATGCCGGATCTTCCAGTATTATCACCTCAACCACGTCCAAATCATTTTCTAGCAGTGCTAAGTGTAAGGCGTTTTTACCTTTCCTGTTAGAGGGTGCATCCTTTGATATTGGGAAGCGTTTTGCTGCTTCAATAAGTATCATAACCAGATTTTTACGTTTCCCTGCAAGTGAAGTTCAAATGTTGATAATACAATTTGATACATTAATCAAGAGTTGGGTTCAGCTGGTTTACCTCTTTCGTGGCACCAGATAGCAGCATGCAAAGCAGTTGAACCATCAGGACCATCTAAACATATAGGAGCTGTGCAATTGGAACAGATCATCTTGACTATATCGTCGTACCCTTGTTTAGCTGCAAGGTAGATTGGAGTTTCACCAATGCAGTTTTGAATTTGTGGACCGCTTGGATCTGCCTCAACTAAGAGCTTAGCAATAGCAACACTACCCAGCCTCACTGCTAGTAGCAAGGCAGTCTCCATATTTTCATCAGTTTGCCTAACAAAAGCTTCACAAAAACTAACTGAACTATGCGGATCATCGTTAGAAAAGGAAGTTGCTGCATCGATAAGAATCTTAACCACGTCGGTGTTTTCCAGACGTACTGCAAGGTGAAGTGCAGTTTGTTTACCAGCATCCTGTTTGTCCAAAAGATTTCTGTTTGCGACATCGCTCAAAATGTAGTGTACTTGTTCTGTATTTCCATCTATGGTTGCAAGGTGCAGGATTGTTCCATCATCTTCTTCCAGTTTAATAGCTAATTTCATCTCCATTTGTATGCTGCCATCATCACTACCTGAAGAAAAAAGATCTTCCCACGAAGTAGCTCTAACCATAGTTGTACACTTCACTGATAGTTTCCCTTGCTAAATCGAAGATAATCTATCAAACTACTGATTATTTGGCGTTCTTAATCGATCTATACAAATAGGCAGACTATTTGTACAAAAAATGTTAGAAATCTGAAAAGTCGTTCCAAATTCTTTTTCAAATGTTAATTAAAAACTTTCCCAATAATAATATCGAGGCCCGCAATACATATGTGATTTTCGGGGCACCTACCACTAATTTTCTACGGCTGCTAGTGCTAACCAAACCAACACACTCATTTGTACTAACAGAGAAAGTGTCTCCGTAACAACCCGAGTGCGCTGCCCCTAAACTCTATTAAATTTTCCTTAAAAAAATCCTTGCTATTAAAGAAATTTTAACAAATGGATGTCAAGCAAACGACAATACATGTCTACAACTCTACCTAATGTTCCAGAAATGTTTATGTTAAAACATATTATAGTTAAATAATTTACGTGCTACCTAACGACGTTGTATTACAAATGATGCATACTGGCAAATTGTTAGGTGGGGCGTGAGGGTTCGTTAGAGAATAGAGATTAACAATTCAGAAAACCAAGTTAGATAATTCGGGCTCGTTCCCCTTGGGCGGGTGTACGGTTAGAATCAGAATTCAGGTATGGCTTAGGTAGGCTTTAGCAAAAAACTGAAATAAAATCAAAATCGAATTGAAATCGGTAAAAATCGTTAACAACCGAGTCAAATAAAATCGATCCGAAACTGAAACCGAAAAATAAATAAATCAATTTAAATGGTTGGATTTCGATGAAAACCGAACCGAACCGATAATAAATATAAATAAATGAGTAATATAACTATATCAATACTATTATATAATAGACGAAACATTAAAAGTTTGGTCGGTCGGTATGGTACGTTATGATTTTACTTAATTGCCCTTTCTTAAATTCGTGTTTTTACTTAATTAACCTTACTTATTTATAGAAATATATTATTAAATAATAATAACCTATTTATAACCAATTACCTTTTTCACCTAAAATACATTATTTTTTTATTATTTTTTCTAACAAATTCCCCTACTTTTTCAAATATATCACGGGCAATTACCTTTTTAACTAAAACATGTTACTTTTTCTATTTTTCCTTACTAAAACCCCTCATTTTCCAAAAATATCACGGACAAACCTTTAGTTATTTATTTTTAAACCTAATATTATAATTATTTTTTTAAAATTTTACTTATTTTAACATGTCTACTTATTTTTCTTAACAAATGCAATTACTAAAAATATTAAAATATAAATAATCAAATATCTATTTATAACCAATTACATTTTCAGCTAAAACAGTATAGATTTTTTCTAAGAGAGTCCCTCGTTTTCTAAATATATCACGGGAAATTGCCTTTTTCAATTTACTTTTTCTATTTTTCTCACTAAAATCCATTCTTTTTCTAAAAATATCACGGACATACCCTTTACTTATTTATTTTAAAACATATTTAAATAATTTAAATTATTAAATTTTAAAACCTCATTTTCCAAAAATATCACGGGCATTTACCTTTTTAAACTAAATATATGTTACATTTTTTATTTTTCCATACTAAAACCTATCTATAATTTGGGTCGGGCCTATATATAACCAATTTATTTATAACCAATTGATTTTTTCAGCTAAAATACATTACTTATTTTATCTATTTTTCTAACTAAAACAACTCATCTTCTAAAAAGAAAATAGGTAATATATATATATCAATACTATTATATAATAGACGAAACATTAAAAGTTTGGTCGGTCGGTATGATACGTTGTGATTTTACTTAATTGCCCTTAACATTAAAAGTTTGGTTGGTCGGTATGGTACGTTGTGATTTTACTTAATTGCCATTAACTGTATTTCGTGTTTTTACTTAATTAACCTTACTTATTTATAGAAATATATTATTAAATAATAATATTACCTATTTATAACCAATTACCTTTTCCCCCTAAAACACATTATTTTTTCCTAACAAATTCTCATACTTGCAATTACCTTTTTTTAATTAAAACATGTCAGTTTTTCTATTTTTTCTTACTAAAACCCCTCATTTTCCAAAAATATCACGGACAAACCTTTAGTTATTTATTTTTAAACCTATAATATTATATTTATTTTTTAAAAGTTACCTATTTTAACATGTCTACTTATTTTTCTTAACAAATACAAACACTAAGAATATTAAAATATAAATAATCAAATACCTATTTATAACCAATTACCTTTTCAACTAAAACACATTATAGATTTTTTCTAACAAAGTCCCTTCTTTTCTAAATATATCACGGGAAATTGTCTTTTTCAATTTATTTTTTCTAATTTTCTCAAATAAATTCATTTTTTTTCAAAAATATCAGAGGAAACCCTTTACTTATTTATTTGAAAACGTATTTAAATACTTTTAATTATTAAATTTTAAAAACTCATTTTCCAAAACTATCACGGGCATTTATCTTTTTTAACTAAATATATGTTACATTTTTTATTTTTTCTTACTAAAATCCCTCATTTTTCAAAAATATAACGGGCAAACCCTTACTTATTTATTTTAAAATATGTTTTAATGTTTTTAACTAATTAAAAGTAGTTAGCTATTTTAACATATCTACTTATTTTTTTTAACAAATACAAGTAATAAAATATTAAAAATATAATAATAAAATAACAATTAACAATCCGTGCATCGCACGGGTTTTAAGCTAGTATTATATATATATATATATATATACTAGCCTATAACCCGTGCAAGGCACGGGTCTTAAAAAATAATAAACTAAAAAATTTAATTTGAACGGAAAATATTAAAATAAAAGTAAAAATTAATATGATAAATTATAAAATGAGAAACTTAAATATTAATTGGAACATAAAAAAAATATTAAAAAATACAGATGGGGCTGAGGAAGATAAATGAGGTATTATAAAATAATATTAATAATAAGGATAGATAGAAAATCTAACATGTTTTAATTAAAAAAAGTAATTACCCGTGATATTTTTAGAAGTGTTTTAATTATATTAATTGTATTTATTAAAAAAATACATTGACATGTTAAAATAAGTAAGTTTTTTTAATAAGGACAAATAGGAAAGCTAACATGTTTTAATTAAAAAAAAAGTAATTGCCTATAATATTTTTAGATGTGTTTTAATTATATTAATTGTATTTGTTAAAAAAATACGTTCACTTGTTAAAATAGGTAAGTTTTTTTAATTAATTAAAAGTATTAAAATATGTTTTAAAATATATAAGTAAAGGTTGCACTTGATATTTTTGGAAAAGAGAGATTTAACAAATATAAAAGGTAATATATTTTAATTTAAAGGTAATTGCCCGCGATATTTTTGGAAAAGAAGTAGATTTTGTTAGAAAAAAATGTTTTAATTATAAAAGGCAATCAGCTAGTTACTATTTTTATATTATTTTATTATTTATCAAATAGAGTATTAAAATAGATTTTAAAATAAATAAGTAAGGATTGCACCTCATATTTTTGGAAAATAGAGATTTTAGTGATAACAAATATAAAAGATATTATGTTTTAATTTAAAGGTAATTGTCGTGATATTTTGGGAAAAGGAGTAGATTTTGTTAGATTTTTTTTAATTATAAAAGGAAATCAGCTAGTTACTATTTTTATATTATTTTATTATTTATTAAATAGAATATTAAAATAGGTTTTAAAATAAATAAGTAAGGATTGCACCTCATATTTTTGGAAAACATAAATTTTAGTAATAACAAATATAAAAGGTAATAGCTTTCGTTATCCTAAAAAGAAAGAAGTATATTTGTAGTAGTGTATCCTAAATTTAAACAAATTAGATCCCACATTTCCATTTTTTTGATTAGATTTCAATATTATTTGATTTTTATGTAGTAAAATATAGTGAAATATTAATGTAGAATAAAACTTTCCCAAATTTTGATTATATTATTAATTTATTAATTAGAAAAAGTACCGAAAACCAAAAACTAACCGAAAACCGAAAACCAAAACTTTTAATGTTTCGGCTTTAATAATATAGTATATATATATAGGGGTTTACTCCAATACAAACTACTCTTAGACTACAAACTACAAACTAAAATAATTTTAGTGATTTCTGTAAGAATAAATAGTGATTTCAGCATAGATCTAGTTATTTATTTTTATATACATATAAATTTAGTGATTTTACGGTACAAAATCTGTAATTTACGTATAGATCTTGAGAAAAAATCACTACATTTACGCAGAAATCACTATTTATTCTTACAAGAATCACCAACATTTTAGTGATTCTCGCAAGCATAAATAGTGATTTATCGTCGGAATATATCAAATATGGTATGCAAATTGATCGTTGGGAGATGGAGAAAAATACGGTGAAGTCGGATTTCAAAAAAAGCTCCCCGATTGACGGGAAAAGTCAAATTAAAAACGGAGGGGAATATGTGTGATTGTGTGTGGGAGGGTGTATTTTAGTTGGGTGTTGTGCATATAGGGGGGGCCATTAGATTAGATTAATCTAAGAGTTTAGATTGGTTCTTAGTTTGTATTTTAAAAAAGGTTTGTATTTGATCACTAGCCTATATATATATACTAGCCTATAACCCGTGCAAGGCACGGGTCTTAAAAAATAATAAACTAAAATTTTTAATGTGAACGGAAAATATTAAAATAAAAGTAAAAATTAATATGATAAATTATAAAATGAGAAACTTAAATATTAATTGGAACGTAAAAAAATATATTAAAAAATATAGATGGGACTGATGAAGATAAATGAGGTATTATTAATATTATTTTATAATAAAATAATAAGGACATATAGAAAATTTAACATGTTTTAATTAAAAAAAATAATTGCCCGTGATATTTTTAGAAGTGGTTTAATTATATTAATTGTATTTATTAAAAAAATACGTTGACATGTTAAAATAAGTAAGTTTTTTAATAAAGACAAATAGGAAAGGTAACATGTTTTAATTAAAAAAAAGTAACTACCTATAATATTTTTAGATGTGTTTTAGTTATATTAATTGTATTTGTTAAAATGATACGTTCACTTGTTAAAATAGGTAAGTTTTTTTAAATAATTAAAAGTATTAAAATAAGTTTTAAAATATATAATTAAGGGTTGCATTTGATATTTTTGGAAAAGAGAGATTTTAGTAATAACAAATATAAAAGGTAATATATTTTAATTTAAAGGTAATTGACCGTGATATTTTGGAAAAAAAGTAGATTTTGTTAGAAAAAAAATGTTTTAATTATAAAAGGCAATCATCTAGTTAATATTTTTATATTATTTTATTATTTATTAAATAGAGTATTAAAATAAATTTTAAAATAAATAAGTAAGGATTGCACCTCATATTTTTGAAAAATATAGATTTTAGTGATAACAAATATAAAATATATAATGTTTTAATTTAAAGGTAATTGTCGTAATATTTTTGGAAAATGTGTAGATTTTTTAGATTTTTTTTAATTATAAAAGGCAATCAGTTAGTTACTATTTTTATATTATTTTATTATTTATTAAATAGAGTATTAAAATAGGTTTTAAAATAAATAAGTAAGGATTGCACCTCATATTTTTGGAAAACATAGATTTTAGTAATAACAAATATAAAAAAAAATACTTTGACATGTTAAAATAAGTAAGTTTTTTAATAAGGACAAATAGGAAAGATAACATGTTTTAATTAAAAAAAGTAACTACTTATAATATTTTTAGATGTGTTTTAGTTATATTAATTGTATTTGTTAAAAAGATACGTTCGCTTGTTAAAATAGGTAAGTTTTTTTAAATAATTAAAAGTATTAAAATAAGTTTTAAAATATATAATTAAGGGTTGCATTTGATATTTTTGGAAAATAGAGATTTTAGTAATAACAAATATAAAAGGTAATATATTTTAATTTAAAGGTAATTGACCGTGATATTTTGGAAAAAAAGTAGATTTTGTTAGAAAAAAAATGTTTTAATTATAAAAGGCAATCATCTAGTTAATATTTTTATATTATTTTATTATTTATTAAATAGAGTATTAAAATAAATTTTAAAATAAATAAGTAAGGATTGCACCTCATATTTTTGAAAAATATAGATTTTAGTGATAACAAATATAAAATATATAATGTTTTAATTTAAAGGTAATTGTCGTAATATTTTTGGAAAATGAGTAGATTTTTTAGATTTTTTTTTTAATTATAAAAGGCAATCAGTTAGTTACTATTTTTATATTATTTTATTATTTATTAAATATAGTATTAAAATAGGTTTTAAAATAAATAAGTAAGGATTGCACCTCATATTTTTGGAAAACATAGATTTTAGTAATAACAAATATAAAAGGTAATATGTTTTAATTTAAAGATAATTGTAATGATATTTTTGGAAAAGGAGTAGATTTTGTTAGAAAAAAATATATTTTAATTGTAAAAGCCAATCATCTAATTACTATTTTGGTAATTTGACAATAATACAATTTCATAAAAGATTTGATTTGTAGTAGCTTTCGTTATCCTAAAAAGAAAGAAGTATATTTGTAACAATGTATCTTAAATTTAAACAAATTAGATCCCACATTTCCATTTTTTTGATTAGATTTCAATATTATTTGATTTTTATGTAGTAAAATATAGTGAAATATTAATGTAGAATAAAACTTTCCCGAATTTTGATTATATTATTAATTTATTAATTAGAAAAAGTACCGAAAACCAAAAACTAATCGAAAACCAAAACTTTCAATGTTTCGGCTTTAATAATATACTAGCTTAAAACCCGTGCGATGCACGGATTGTTAATTATTATTATTTTATTATTATTTTTTAATTATATTTGTTAAAAAAATAAGCAGGCATGTTAAAATAGTTAAACACTTTTAATTAATTAAAAACATTAAAACATATTTTAAAATAAATAAGTATGGGTTTGCCCGTTATATTTTAGGAAAATGAAGGGTTTTAGTAAGAAAAAATAAAAAATGTAACATATATTTAGTTTAAAAAGGTTAATGTCCGTGATATTTTTGGAAAATGTGGTTTTAAAATTTAATAAGTAAAGGGTTTCCTGTGATATTTTTGGAAAAAAGATGGATTTTAGTGAGAAAAATAGAAAAAGTAAATTGTAAAAGGAAATTTCCCGTGATATATAATGCGTTTTAGCTGAAAAATAAATAGGTATTTGATTATTTATATTTTAAAATTTTTATTAATTGCATTTGTTAAGAAAAATAAGTAGACATGTTAAAATATGTAAACTTTTAAAAAATAATTATAATATTAAAATAGGTTTAAAAATAAATAACAAAAGGTTTGTCCGTGATATTTTTAGAAAAGGAGGGGTTTTAGTAAAGAAAAATAGAAAAATAGAAAAACAAACATGTTTTAGTTAAAAAAGGTAATTGCCCGTGATATATTTGAAAAAGTTGGGGAATTTGTTAGAAAAAATAATGTATTTTAGGTGAAAAAGGTAATTGGTTATAAATAGGTAATATTATTATTTAATAATATAGTTCTATAAATAAGTAAGGTAGGTAAAAACACGAAGTACGGTTAATTAAGGGCAATTAAGTAAAATCACAACGTACCATACCGACCAACCAAACTTTTAATGTTTCATCTATTATATAATAGTATTGATTATATATATATACATATAACTGATTACCTTTTTCAGCTAAAACACATTATATGTTTTACATTTTCTAACTAAAACAACTCATGTTCTAAACATAACATATGCAAAATAAATATGTAATGGTAATATTGTTATATATAATTATTAATAAATAACCACTTACCCTTTTCAGCTAAACACATAACTTTTTTTATTTTTTCTAACTTAAACAACTAATTTTTCTAAAAGTAACACGAGCAACATATATATAGAAAGGTAATATAATTTTCTATTTTCTAATTTAAACAACTAATTTTCTAAAAGTAACACGGGCTATATCAATACTATCAATACTATTATATAATAGACGAAACATTAAAAGTTTGGTTGGTCGGTATGGTACGTTGTGATTTTACTTAATTGCCCTTAACGGTATTTCGTGTTTTTACTTAATTAACCTTACTTATGTTTAGAAATATATTATTAAATAATAATATTACCTATTTATAACCAATTACCTTTTTTCCGTAAAATACATTATTTTTTCTAACAAATTCACCTACTTTTTCAAACATGACAATTACCTTTTTTAACTAAAACATGTTAGTTTTCTATTTTTCCTTACTAAAACCCCTCATTTTCCAAAAATATCACGGACAAACCTTTAGTTATTTATTTTTAAACCTATAATATTATAATTATTTTTTAAAAGTTTACCTATTTTAACATGTCTACTTATTTTTCTTAACAAATGCAATCACTAAGAATATTAAAATATAAATAATCAAATACCTATTTATAACCAATTACTCTAAAACACATTATAAATTTTTTCTAACAAAGTCCCTTCTTTTCTAAATATATCACGGAAAATTGTCTTTTTCAATTTACTTTTTCTATTTTTCTCACTAAAATTCATTTTTCCCCCAAAAATATCACAGGAAACCCTTTACTTATTTATTTTAAAACGAATTTAAATACTTTTAATTATTAAATTTTAAAACCTAATTTTTCAAAAATATCACGGGCATTTACCTATTTAAACTAAATATATGTTACATTTTTTATTTTTATTTATTTTAAAATCTGTTTTAATGTTTTTAATTAATTAAAAGTATTTAGCTATTTAGAGAGCTTTCGAGCTTTAATGGTTGTTCTCGTGTTTCGTGACTGAATTGGTCCTCACAAGATGCCTACGTATCTCAACTATTGCTGAGAATCAATCCAAAAAACATAGTTTTTGGTGTTGCCCTCGGGGCTATGGCGGCATGGGCACACCAAGGACGTAGTGACTTGTATGTCCTTATTCGAGGATGAAGTCTAAAACGTTGTAGATGACGTATGGAGTTGTGTCCAAAACGTAGTTCTGAGATGAGGGGTCAGACCCTTTATATAGGCGTTTAGAAGCCTAATGGATAAGTATTGATTTCCTTGAAGGACAAATCTTATCATTGACGGTTGATAAGTATTATCACTTCCTTGAAGGATAAGTCTTATCTTTGACGGTGGATAAGTATTATCACTTCCTTGAAGGATAAGTCTTATCCTTGACGGTGGATAAGGATTAATTCTAGATCCTTCCTTGTAGGATTTGTTTCCATATCATAACGGACTTGTATTGAAAGAAGCCCACTTGTATTAGAACAAGCCTGTATTGGACGTCTCCTAATACAGGTTGTACTTCTAGCCCAAATATTAATTACGAAATTAATATTTAATTAGAGTTTCGGGCCTTATTAATGGCCTTATTTATGGACTAACTAGGTTTAATTAATGCAATATTAATTATGTCTTTAGGGTTATTTTAACCCATATCATTTGCCCCCCAACTTCTATGATAATGCACTAGGATTTCATAGAAGTTATACCGGTCTTTAAAAAGACTTGGGGTCTTTTTATCCCTTATCTGGGACTTACTACCCTTTTTTGGGGATTTTAATATACACTAGTGTTTCACGAGTATCGTCTTGGTGTAAAGTGTGGAGCGACCTAAACATTTACGACGATTTTGCCTTATTCGAGGTTAACTTGACATTTGCATAAGCCTTTTATGTCTTATACCGTCTTGTTTTGGCTTCAAGCCTTTCATTGAGCGTATCGAATGATGGGGTTTGGACTGAATGTCTTAGGTTTCTGGAGTTTCAACCCTTCACCCTTACGAGTTCTTACTGATGGCTCCACTCGTAGTGATTCATTCTCAAGTCTATTATATCAAACTTCTCCTGATCTTGAAATTTTCGCTAATTAACAATAGGCATCTTAGGCTTTCTTTTGTATGTTTATTAGCAACATTCACCCTTCGAGGTTCGTTGTATTCAACTCTATTTGTGTAGTTGACATGCATATTTTGTATGCTTTCCTTTGCATTCATTTGTAGTTTGGCAAAGCTTTGAGGATGTTTCTACCAATCAAAACGGGCTCAACCCTTCATCTGCTTTCTAGGAAGCTCATGATTTCATCGAACCTTATTTCTACTTGTCCTACTAGCGGATCCTTTTAGGATGCACTAAACATAATAAACTTTTAAGTTTGAGGCATGCCAAGTCCTTGGCACCTCATGCCCTTCGAGGGTTTCTAGCTTATACGAGTCTCGTCCAAACACATTCTTGACTTTGTAGGGCCCTTCCTCATTAGGGGCTAATTTTCCTTTCTGTCCAACCCCAGATGCTTCAATCTTTCTGAGAATTAAGTCTCCTTGACGAAAGAACCTTTTTTTTAACCCTCAGATTGTAGTACAAAGATGCTCGCTTCTGATGTTCTACGATCTTGAC
This sequence comes from Heracleum sosnowskyi, assembly GCA_030848705.1. NCBI lineage: Eukaryota > Viridiplantae > Streptophyta > Magnoliopsida > Apiales > Apiaceae > Heracleum > Heracleum sosnowskyi. Next base: position 23,144,196 of record CM061237.1, read on the forward strand.
ATTTGCCTCATCTCTGACTTCATCAATTAGATCAAGAGCCAACCTCATACCTTTTTCGTTCAATTCAGGCTCAAAGGCCCCTACTCTTGGGGAGGTATGAGTAATCTCCACTGGCACCACAGCTTCTGCCCCATAGGCTAACAGGAATGGAGTTGCTTCAGTAGTAACCTTGAAAGTGGTACGATATGCCCAAAGTATAGGGAGCAACTCGTCCACCCAAGTGTTCCTTGAGCATTCAACTCTCTTCTTGATTCCATCTAGGATGATTCGGTTGGCCACCTCAGCTTGTCTGTTTTCTTGAGGATGAGCAACTGATGTGAATCGCAACTCAATATTGTTCTCCTCACAGTACTTTTTGAAATCTTCATTGTCAAACTGCTTCCCATTGTCCGTGACCAGGATTCGTGGGATTCCATATCGACACATTACACTTTCCCATAAAAATTGCAATACTTGTTTGGTGGTTATCTTGGCTAGAGGTTTAGCCTTAATCCACTTAGTGAAGTAGTCAATTGCCACTATCAAGAACTTCCTTTGTGCGCTTGCCACCGGAAATGGCCCAAGTATGTCCATGCCCCACATGGCAAACGGGATTGGTGAGTTAACTGATGTTAACATCTCGGGAGGTTGCCTAACCACAGGTGCATACTTTTGAAACCGTTCACACTTCTTCACATAATATTTCGCATTAGCAAGCATATCTGGCCAGTAGAAGCCTAGACGGGTGATTTTATGAGCAAGGGCCCTGCCCCCCAAGTGGTGCCCACAAATTCCCTCATGAACTTCTTTCAAGGCATGACAATGCATAGGACAATGCATGATGTTTCTTAATGGTTGGTCAGTCAAGACTTCTATCTTATGCACCTGAAAGTACGGGCATAATTTTCTTGAGGCCATGATCATGCCTAACGCAAACTTTTCTATCAGAGAGTAGTTTAATTCTGCTCCGTGCAGAATTTTGCTCACATAGTAGATGGGTTTCTGAACCTTTGATTTTTCCTTCACCAAAACAGCTCCCAAGGCGGTGTTTGAAACTGCCAAGTATAGATAGAGCGTTTCTCCAGGTTTTGGTTTTGCCAACAATGGTGCTTCAGTCATGTATTTTTTCAAGGCCTAAAAGGTTTATTGGCTTTCTGCTGTTCACTCAAAAAATTTCACGTTCTTCAATGCTTTGAAGAAGGGTAGACACTTTTCCCCTGACTTGGAGATGAACCTTCCCAATGCTGCCACTCTCCCAGTGAGTTTCTGAACATCTTTAACAGAGTGCAGTGGTTCCATATCCATAATTGCTTTAATTTTGTCGGGGTTAGCTTCAATTCCTCGTTTAGAGACCATCAGACCCAAAAACTTACCTGACCATACGCCAAAGGCACACTTGGAATGATTCAACATCATTCTATGGTGTCTCAGCACTTCAAATGCCTCTCGGAGGTGCTCTATGTGATCGGCCTTATCGAGGCTTTTGACTAACATGTCATCCACGTAAACCTCCATGGTTTTGCCAATGAGATGTTTGAAAATTTTGTTCACTAACCTTTGGTACGTGGCACCTGCATTCTTGAGTCCAAAGGCCATAACTAAGTAGTAGTAAACACCAAAATCAGTAATGAATGATACCTTGCGAATGTCATCCTTATGCATCTTGATTTGGTTGTATTCGCTGAAGCCATCCATGAAGCTTAGCATTTCGTGCCCTGCAGTGGCATCGATTAAAGTGTCGATCCTTTATAGGGGAAAACAGTCCTTAGGACATGCATCGTTCAAGTCCGTAAAGTCTACGCACATTCTCCACTTTCCATTGGCTTTCTTGACCATTACCGGGTTAGCCAACCATTCAGGGAATTGAATCTTTTCAATGAATCCTGCTTCCAAGAGCTTATCTACCTCTTGCTTTATGGCCTCTTGCCTTTCTGGAGCAAAGTTCATCTTCTTTTGCTTTACCGTCTTCCTTTCGGGATCTACGTTCAATTTGTGAGTTATCAATTGGGGATCAATCCCTGGCATATCAGCTGCTGTCCAAGCAAACACATCTTCATTCTCTTGGAGGAAAGATATAATGTTGCCCTTCCAGGGTTCAGGCAACAGTGCCCCAACGCAAGTGACTTTTTCTGGTTCACCAGGAACTAAGGGAATGGGGATTAAATCCTCAGTCGGTTTCCCTCTTCTATCTTCATTGTCTCTAGTGTTCATATCTTCAATGGGAAGAACCTGCCCCCTACTCCATCAGGCCTTAACGCAGCTACGTAACAACTTCTGGCCATTCTTTGATCACCTCGTTCCTCACCAATCTCATTCCTCGTTGGGAACTTGATTTTTAGATGGTAAGACGAGGCTACAACCTTGAATACATGAAGACCTGTCCTTCCAAGGATCGCATTGTAGGTTGAGGTTGCCTTTATAACTATAAAGTTATGCATTTGAGTAGTCGTTTTTGAACCTTGCCCCATTGTCATAGGTAGTTGGATTGTGCCTTCCACCTTTGATTCCACTCCATTGAATCCGTATATGGGCATATTTGAAGGAGTCAGTTGTGAATCGGTATATCCCATCTTGATGAAGGCGTCATGAAACAAGATGTCCACGAAAGCTCCATTATCTACCAGAACCCTCTTGGTTTTAGAGTTCCCTATTACAGGTATAATGACCAACGAGTCATCATGGGGGAACTTCACTCCTTCAAGGTCATAATCATCAAAGCTAATAGATACTTCTGTCTTGGCACGTTTCGGTGCTTCTCCTACAACAGTCATTACCTCTCGGGCATAAGCTTTCCTTGAGTTTCAAAAAGACCCAGCAACAGTCGGTCCTCCAAATATCATGTTGATGACAGGCCCTCGGGGCTTAGGATTACGATCTTGATCGTTGTCCCTCCTATCATACTCTTTCCTTTCATAGTTTCTTTGTTGATTTCCTGGATTCCCATCCTTAGTGAACTTATCGAGTTTTCCTCTTCGGATTAAGAACTCGATCTCATCTCTCAGTTGTCTACAATCGTCGGTGCCATGACCAACTTCTTTATGGAAACGGCAGAATTGATTCTTGTTTCGTTTCTCTAAGTCGGATCTTAGTGGCTTTGGCCATCGAAGATCTTCTTCCTTCTCAATATCCATCAGAATTTGACTTCTTGAGGTGTTCAACCTTGCATACTCATTGAATCTGGGTCCAAAGTTTTCCTATTTAGATGGAGAGTCAGAATCTTTCGCTATCCTGGGATATTTGTCCCCAGCGTCATACTCTTGAGTCTCCTTTCTCTTTTTTCCGTTTTCACTTCCCTCAACAGTGGGTTCATATTTCCTCATGCTCTCCTCAGCTTTAATGTACTTTCTAGCCCTGTCTTGTAGCTTCAACATGCTTTCAGGGGGTGCTTTGCCAAAGACCTCTTAAAGTGGTCATCAGTGGTTCCTTGTTGCAGGGCTATCATGGCCAATTTGTCTTCCAGATCCGGGACTTTAAGAGCTTCCCTGGTAAATCGATTTATGTAGTCCCTCAAGGATTCATTCTTGCCTTGTTGAATTCCCACGAGAGATGTTAAACTTATCTCATGCACTCTCCCACTCACAAACTGGTTGATGAACGCCTTGCTCAACTCCTTAAAAGATCCAATAGAATTGGGAGGTAGACGGCTGTACCAACGCTGAGCCATACCCGCTAGGGTTTGTGGAAACGCTCGGCACTTGATTGCATCATTGGTAGGCTGCAACAGCAATGCATTAAAGAAAGTTCTCACTTTATTCGCGGGATCTCCCGTTCCATCATAAGCTTTAATGGTTGACATCTTGAATTTTCTGGATATATTAGCTTTCATGATATCCTGAGTGAAAGGTGGTGTAGGATCATCAGGATCTCCTAGGGGTAACAACACAGTAGGGTAACCCTTTGGGGCTTCAGCCCTCTTGGTTCTTCACGGTACCGGATCTAAATTGATCACCGGGACTTTTCCAATTGCTTGGCTTTGTGCCTTTGCAACCTCCTCTTCCGCCAATACTTTCTTGAGCCTTGAAGCCTCTGCCTCATGGGCCGCTATCTTTTCCTTAGTGGTTTGGGGTTGCTCCCGATTTGTTTGGGAAGAACGTCTCCTCCTTGGGGCAACATCCCTCTCTTCTCCAGTTGAATAATTCTCGTCCTCAGTATAGGGACCTGAGTAATCTTGAATCAAAGGGGTCTGTCGAGTATGAGTTTGTTGATTTTGGGGTCCCAGACCTTGAACATAAGGAGGCACATATGCTTCCTGATAGGTTGGATTGATACCACTGCTGCCCACCATGGGTCGAGGTGGCATACCATAGGTTGGCATCCCTAAAGTTTGAGTCACGTATTAGGGAAGATCCGTGGTGTGAAGTTGTAGGCTACGTGGTGCATTCATGAGTAGTGGAGAGGTTGTGATTGGTTGCTGGAGAGTGGTCTCTTGTGGATTAGGTCCATGAATGACCATTTGCAGGGAATTCGTCCCTTCAATCGAAATTGGGATTTCTGGTCCTTGGGTAGTGGTGAGGGGGATACTCGCCCCTTGAGTGCCAGTAGTTTGCGGCGGTTGGTCTCCGTGAGTCTCCGTTTCAGGAGTAATATGAAGTCCTTCAGAAGTCTGAGTTTCTCGAGTCGTTCTTCGTGTGTTTGCCATAGTTGATATTGTCTTCCCACAGACGGCGCCAAATGTTGTGGAATAAAAACTGTGCTTGCGAATTTAATGCTAGGGTTAGAGAGCTTTCGAGCTTTAATGGCTGTTCTCGTGTTTCGTGACTGAATCGGTTCTCACAAGATGCCTACGTATCTCAACTATTGCTGAGAATCAAGCCAAAAAACGTAGTTCTTGGTGTTGCCCTTGGGGCTATGGCGGTATGGGCACACCAAGGACGTAGTGACTTGTATGTCCTTATTCGAGGATGAAGTCTAAAACGTTGTAGATGACGTATGGAGTTGTGTCCAAAACGTAGTTCTGAGATGAGGGGTCAGACCCTTTATATAGGCGTTTAGAAGCCTAGTGGATAAGTATTGATTTCCTTGAATGATAAATCTTATCCTTGACGGTGGATAAGTATTATCACTTCCTTGAAGGATAAGTCTTATCTTTGACGGTGGATAAGCATTATCACTTCCTTGAAGGATAAGTCTTATCCTTGACGGTGGATAAGGATTAATTCTAGATCCTTCCTTGTAGGATTTGTTTCCATATCATAACAGACTTGTATTGAAAGAAGCCCACTTGTATTAGAACAAGCCTGTATTGGACGTCTCCTAATACAGGTTGTACTTCTAGCCCAAATATTAATTACGAAATTAATATTTAATTAGAGTTTCGGGCCTTATTAATGGGTCTTATTTATGGACCAACTACGTTTAATTAATTCAATATTAATTACGTCTTTAGGGTTATTTTAACCCATATCACTTATAAATTTAAATTCAAATTTTGCATAATTTTCTATTTTTATTTAATTTTTCAGGTAAATTTACAATAATAATAAATATCCCCCTGCCCTCAATGTTTCATTGAGGGCCTTCGTTTAATAAAAATTAATTTAAAAATATATAAAAAGTCAAAATTAAAATTAAAATTCATACACACCCAAGCAATCGTAGTAACTATTTTTCTGACGAATGTTACCTTATTTTCATTAATTTTTTAATTGTTGAATTTTTTCCACTCAGTTTAATTACTTTGTAGATTTACTTGAAAAATTAAATAAAAATATAAGAAAAAGAAAAATTTGAATTTAAATTCATACACACCAAAGTAATCATACTCACTATAAACACTATCAATTACAAAAGGATTCAAAGATTTTAGTTATATAAGAGAAATATTAGAAAATTTAAAGTTTAGGGGTTACCCTAACCCCTAAATCTTAAACCCTAAACCCTAAATCCTATACCCTAAATTAAATTTAAAATTCATACACACACAAGTAATCGTAGTTATCATTTTTGTGATGAATTTTACCTCATTTTCATTAATTTTTAAATTGTTGAATTTTTTCACTCATTTTAACTACTTCGTAGATTTACTTGAAAACTTAAAAAAAATTGTAAAAAGACAAAATTTGAATTTAAATTCATACTCACTATAAACACTATCAACTACAAAGGACCGGGATTCAAAGATTTTAGTTATATAAGAGAAAGATTAGAAATTTTAAAGTTTAAGGGTTATCCTAACCCCTAAACCCTAAATCCTTTACCCTAAATCCTATACCCTATACCTTATACTCTAAATTTATACATACCCAAGTAATTGTACTTATTCACTATTAACACTATAAGACAACTAAAAATAGTAGTAGTAATAGCAATGTAAGTAATGATTCGAGAAGAATAAACAGGGTTCAACAACTCAATGTTTCGTTACGGGCAGTCAATTTGAAAAACTAAATAAAATATAAGAAAAGGAAAATTTTGAATTTTAATTCATACACACCAAAGTAATCATACTCACTACAAACACTACAAGACAACTAAAAATAGTAGTAGTAGCAATGGAGGTACGGAAACTTGCGAGAGAATAAGAAACATTGTCCAACAACTCAAATAAAGCTTTAAACAATGACGATGTTATAGATAGCACCAGAGATCAAATAAAATGGAGAAATATTTAATTTGTTTTTTTAATTTTTTTTAATTGTAATAATTAATATTTAATTACTTCAATATTTAATTTAAATAATTAATATTTAATTACTTAATTTTCTAATAATTTGTTTTTTTAATTTTTTTTAATTTGTAATAATTCATTATATAAAAAAATTAAATTTAAATTCATATACACCCAATTAATTATACTTATACTCAAAATATAATTATTTGAATATTATAATTTTTTGAATTTTTGTTAAACTTTTAAATAATTAAATCATGAAATCTGAAACTTGGTTGGGTTGAAAAAATTTCAACCCGAATTAAATGGGTTGGGTATGGGTTCCATGTTTTTTCGGCCAACACAATCCAACCCGATTTAAATTACAAATTTTATTCGATAATTTAAAAATATATTTATATTTTTATATATAACTATACATTAAATGTTATCCTCCTTACATTTATTTATATATGATTACCTTTTGTGCATGTACGTATGACCTACAACATAATTTACATTAATAAAATTATAATTTTAATTAAAAGTAAATATTAGCACCAAGATCGTAATTTATACGTACTTTATTTTCATTTAAATTTTCGAAATGAGAAATGTTATATAATATTGAAACTTTTTTTATTAAACATTCAAGGCATCCAAACCGACCCAACCCAACCCAAACCGATATACAATGGGTAGAGTTTGGTTATGAATTAAAATTTTATCGACCCAATCCAACCCAAACCGATATACAATGGGTAGAGTTTGGTTATGAATTAAAATTTTATGGATTAGGTTAAAATTTTAAAAACCGGTTTAAATGGATTGGGTTGAAAAAACGTCTCAATCCCGACCGTGAACACCCCAAGTGACGGGTACTGAATCTAATACCCTAAAACACACACACGACCCGACTGATACGCCCAAAACAAAAAACCCTAATTCTTTCGATTCTTCAGCGATTCTACGGCGATTTTGACGATTTCATATCCCAAATCGTAATACTCGACAGAAAACGGGACTATACACACACAAAACTCAACTATACACACAACCCGACAGCTTCTTCGGCAATTTCAGTTCAATCTCTGCGATTTCTTTGGATTTCATCTCCTAATTATTCATTAACAGGTATATACACACACAGTACACACACGTACACTCAAATGTATATGTTATATGATTCAATTTATGATGAACCATGTGTATTTGAACTCGAATAGGTTAATGTGGGCTTAATTCGAAAATATCATGTGATTTGTGCTCAAATTAGAATATAATTGATGCGGAGTGTCCTTGCTTGATAGCAACTTTTTTTGCATTTTGAAAATAATTGTAGATAGTCAATATCTTGTCATTGCAGGCTGGAAAGCTTATTGCCAATCTTATAGTAATTGGCTCTATGTATTTGGCTAGGGGACTAATTGAAGAGTATCGTAAGGCACTTGCAAGTAAGTTTCTGACTATATCGTCAGAATGGTATATTTGGTTTTCTAATTAGTGCACAACTCATTTATCAGTTTTTGTTTCGTTACTGTTGATGACTAGAGTTTCTCATAATGTACGCAACCTTACCTTTATTTTAACAATCGGACATAGTATATAACAAGTAGACACTTGATATCACGCTAGGTACAAGCTTCAGAACCCCTCATGTGTTTATCTTTATCAAAGACATGATGATAGTTATATTTATGCACCTATAGTTTTATAAAACACAAGGCGTGTGTTCATATAGACTTGTCTGTGTTGTTAGGAATGGGTGTTTGTGTTTGTCTTACTGTTTATCATTTCTTAAGCAGAAATTGTAGGTAAATTATATATAATGATCCAAAATTATACTTCGAAATTGCTGCATCAGAGAAAACCAAGATAGATTTCTATTCGAAGGGGAGGCATGAAATCTTTTGTATAACTTCACTGCAGTTGAAGGACAATTGTTACTAAGTTTTGTTGAGTTCCAAATTAAAACTGTTCAAGGTACATTGAATTGTTTAAGTTTCGAAATGGGTGCTAGGGGCAAAGTGCAGACCTTGTGAAAAAATTAGCATAGGAAATGGTGATGCTTCCGCCCTTTGGTTTGTTTATGCTCTAAATTATTGGTCTTATATTGCAGACATCGATGCTCGAAACTTTTTTTCAGTTTAACATTGATTTGTATGAGTCTTAAGTAAGAGTCTGTCAATTTTTTTGCTTTCAAATCGATAGCTCTAAGCTATGGCAGTTTGTTAGATGAATGCTTAGGTATGAATTGTCGAAACTGAGAGCAAAATTTTGACATGTTACCTACCTCATTACCTGGTATTTATACAAATTAGCAAATCAGTTAAACATACAGCATAATCATAAGAAATCGACAATATTATGTTAAAAAAAATTCAAGAAGCTATCTATGCTTTAATAATTTATCAAATTTCAAACTTTAACTAAATAACTAAGCAGGGGGAAATACTTAATTTTACTTTAAATTAAAATGTTTCTTAGAAAATCATAGGGAGATGTTTCACAAACTCACCCTCAAGCTGAACTGCTAATTTTGTGGTGCAAACTCCTTGTGTTATTGTGTGTTCCGGACTTGGTGCATATGTAGCTTCATGTTTTTTTGAAGGATTTTCCTCAAAAATACAAATACCTGGAGGTGGATTTTCGAGGAAGAGTAGACCCTGCATAACAATAAATCGATGACTTCCAATTTTTGTGTAACCATTATCTATGACCCTGCATACCTGGAGGTGTATTCCTCTATTTTTAATTATTTGTTTTAAAACGTACGCCCTCAATGAAACATTGAGGACAGGAGGATATCCAACGGGGGCTGTGGAACACCCCCATATATATATATATAATAGTTTATATATATATATATATATATATATATATATATAAATATAATTAAACGGATCGGGTCGTGGATAAGCGGATCGCATCAGCCTAAATCCATATCCGATCCATTTATTATTCCGATCATTTTATCGAATCGAGTTTCGGATCAGATATATTTCAAGCGAATTCATATCCATTTAAATCTGTCCGGATCGCCTGACAAAAACAAAATCAGTCCGATCGGATCGGTCCTCGACAGCCTGGGTGTGTCTGAAAAATAAAATAACATGTTTAAACCCCATTCATAATTTTACAATAAGTTGTAGTATAATTGAAGTAACAGTTTTATTTTGATTTAATATTAATTAGAAAATATAATTGGCGAGTAGTGTTTATATTTGAGGCTGACTTATCTCCCTGCCCCAATTATATATAAAGGGGGCGGTGATTTGATGAAGAACAGGCGTAGAGGCGGCACAAACAAAAGCCGTCGCCATGATTTGTTGAGGTAAATCTCGATCTACACAATAATATTCTGTTTGTGATATGTATTGAATCCTCGATCCAAACACACCCTAAGCCTAATGGTTTCGGTTAATCCCCCAATCAACCATTTTAGTTTTGGAAACCGTATAACGTTGTGTTATATTGTTTGTACCTAGGAATCTTGGATATATTTGCTGAGGTGGCTGAAATCGTTAAGACTTTCTAGATTAAGGTTAATCAAATTAATGAAATTAAACGTTGGTTTAAATCCCACCATGAACAGTTTTGTAAAGCCTGCCTCCACTCTACTGACTAATACCACTATGCACATTGGCATCACGGTTCAAGTTAGTAGATATTCATGTAGAGGGAACTGTAACCTGAAGATTATGAATGGATGGGTAGCCTTATCATTCTCTATCCATGTGTGTATGCCCGAAACATTGCATATTGTCAGATAACATTTTCGTGTAGATGGTTTATTTCCATTTTCCGTTGTCTATATTCTAAATTGCTAATCCTTAACTGGTCAACTGCTACAAATATGGGCCATTTTTTTCCTTGTATTTTGGTTTCTCACGCATCTCTCACTTTTTTCACCTCTTTGGATTTTATATAGTTAGAAATTTGGTGGCTTTTATACATCTTAGATCCAGTTATGTAGATACAATTTAGAGCCTGTCAACTATCTCTTGAGAAGAATATCCATTTTGTAGTATTTTTAATGGATTATTTTAGCATTTTTATATTAGTTTGCCCCTCTTCTAATGCATGAAATGACATGATCTTAAATTTTTAATCCCTAAACCTTGTTTTGTTGCTTTACAGGCACCGGATTCAGTATCTGCCGCAAAGACTCTAAATTTTTTATGTATTTGTGAGAAGCATAAGACAAAAAGTAGTATTTTTTATAGAGAAAGACAAATAGTTGGGTTTCTTATGAGCAAAGATTGGATACTTGCATTATTTTTAAAATAATAATTATATTTATATTAACTACAATTTTTTTAATAATTTTTTTAATAATAAAAAGGTATATTCCAATCCAATCAAGCATCAACAAAGTTATAATCTATTTATCAGTATGTTATCGTTGTTGGATGTCAAATTTAAGTTATCTACCAAAATTTTACTCAGAATCATTATCTTGTGCTGCATTGATTTAGTCAGTACACCCATTTCAAAACCATGATTTTCAGGGAGTTATAGGGAGCATGAGTAAGATGATGATAAAAGTAATAGGGAGTTATTAGTCAGGGATAAAATTAATTACATATGATTGAGTATTTTAGTTTAAGCAAGTATATTTATACATTGTAGATTATAGTAGTAGAAAAATGATAGGAGTTGTTTCCTATAATTAAGTATGGTAGTAGATATAGATAAGGATTTAGTTTTCTTTTTATTAGAAAAATACTTGGCTCCCAAGTAATAGTTTCTGTTTAAACTTGTAATCTTTCGTTAATAGATAGAGATGGATAATATGAAATAAATACGATGATTTGTTGCATTTCTGGATGATACTCTGCGGAGATAGGTATTTACATCAGAAGTTCAGAACCAAAGTTTGACTTCAATGGTGATTCCTGCTGAATTTTGGGGAAGTTTTGGCATGTTGGCAACTGAATTTGGCGTGTTGATCACCGATACTAGCCAAATTATCGCGAATATCAGCATATGTTAATGCCAGTTAGTTGGATCTTAACAGGACTAGTGTGAGTTGGTAATTTGAGTATTTTTAGGTATTTTCTGATATTACAAGTAAGATAAGGAAGATAATAGGATAGAAATGACAGACTAGTGTGAGTTGGTAATTTGAGTATTTTTAGGTATTTTCTGATATTACAAGTAAGATAAGGAAGATAATAGGATAGAAATGACAGAAATAGAGTAGTAAACTGGAGGCCCTCCCTACTTCAATGGAAAGGGGGGAACTACTGTTTCACAGCCCCTTTTATACAAACTACCTTCACAAGTTGAATGCACAATCTCAACGATAAACCCCTTCTTTTGCAACTGAGAAGGTTCCTTCAATAGCTGCTCTATGGCCAGAAATTCCAAATCAATATCCTGCCAAGATGCATACTCTATGATGATTCCAAAAATGCAGGTCATGGACCAGTAGTAGGTAGATATAGTAGAATTCTATGAAATTCCAGCTCCATTCAGTATTAGTTGTCATCGGATAAATAGTCAAGTTTACATAAACTTTATCATCCTATATTCGTTATGAAAAATAAGAAAAAGAAACACAACCCATCCACTTAGAAGTTGTAACATTTCCCAAAATTTAGTCATTTTAATTGTTTCCTAAAATTTTAAAAAATTAGGATGATAGAAATAAAGACGAATCTGCATTATTAGTATTGAGGATTGCAAGCTACTATACAATGTATGGATTAATTAAGTCAATGAGATCTGAATTTTGAACGATTTCAAAGAAAAAAAGGGACACCACCGAAAAGGAAAAGAAAAGAAAAGTGAACATGGCGATTTTGTATTACAATATCATATGATCACAGGTGGCCAATTGTAGCTAGACCAGTGGTCAATTGTTGGTTTTAGCCTTACAAATTGATTGAAATCCTTAAAGACCGTAACTAAACAGATTTCCAACGTATTTAGACCATAAAAGGAAGATGATTTAAAACATGCACATATATATATGTAATCCAAAATATAGATTTAAGAAGATTCAAGAGGTAAAGCTTCTAACACTAATGCATGACAACACGAAGAAGCAGAACACTAATGCATGACAACACGAAGAAGCAGTACATGTGCTACCATTCGCCCAATATATTTATCATTACTTGACCTTCAACACTATTACAAACAATCTAATACAAACCAACACTAATGAGTATGGCAAACTGATGTTAAACAAAATAAAACTAAACATTAGTACATATTGAGTTAAACTAAATGAACGAGATTTACTAGACTGCAATGCCTTCTCCTGGCATCTTGACAAAAAATGAGGGTCCCCCGAGTCTCTGTAACATAAATTTTGTTCCTGGTTCATCATGGAGATTCTTTTATTCACATCAAAATCAACATCTCACTAAGTAGGAGCTCCAAGCAAACCATGTTCAAGTAAAAAAAACCAGGGGTAGACAGGAATCGTGAGATGGAGTAATTCGTAAATCAGCTGCAACTCGTGTTGAATCCCAAGAAGATATAACACAAGATACATACTCTAGATTTATTTAATACAACATAATCAATGAATTGACCCAAAGAAAGTATTTTGATATGTCTGAAATGTGGTTGTGAGATTATGAAAAGACTTGTGTAGACGAGGTTGAGTCATACTTGATTTGTAATTAGTGAAATATTTATCCTCCTTTCTAGGAAGGACGAGGAAAAAATCAAATATGAAATTTTGGAATTGGTAGGCATCCAAAGCTTGTTGGTATCGTAAACTTTTATTGCTATTAGTTTCATGTTGATCAATACCACCACGGGGCGATGTCTCAATCCTTAAACCATAATTTTGAGGAATTGAGAGATCCCCACGATGATAATCACCACTACTATGAAGCGATTTTAGTGCTTCAAATAAGGCGGATAAAACTTGTAAGGCGTGAGGTTTCACGCCTCGAAATCACCAATATATCTACTAAAATTGCTTCATAGTAGTGATGATTATCATCGTGGAGATCTCTCAATTCCTCAAAGTTACGGTTTAAGAATTGAGACATCGCCTCGTGGTGCTATTAAGGAGGTTCAGGTCCGTCTTATTCCGGGTCTTATGCATCACAACATCATATTGATCAACATGAGACTAATAGCAGTAAAAGTTTACGATACCAACAAGCTTTGGATGCCTACCAATTCCAAAATTTCATATTTGATTTTTTCCTCGTCCTTCCTAGAAAGGAGGATAAATACTTAACTAATTACAAATCAAGTATGACTCAATCTCGTCTACACAACTCTTTTCATAATCTCAGAACCACATTTCAGACATATCAAAATACTTTCTTTGGGTCAGTTCATTAATTATGTTGTATTAAGTAAATCTAGAGTATGTATTTTGTGTTATATCTTTTTGGGATTCAACACGAGCTGCAGCTGATTTACGAATTACTCCATCTTCTCAAGATTCCTGTCTACTCCTGGGTTTTTTACTTGAACATGGTTTGCTTGGAGCTCCTACTTGATGAGATGCCGATTCTGATGTGAATAAAAGAATCTCTATGTTGAACCAGAAACAAGATTTATGTTACAGGGGACCTCATTTCCTGTCATAATATGCCAAAAGTAGTTCCGGTTAACGCTGGGGACATAGAGGCTCTGTTTTGTTTATGCCTACGAAAATTATATGGTATCGAGGCGTTTATATGCGGGAATCTGCATGCCTTTTTCAGCTGGCCTGTTCGTGTTGTGATGCCCCGTGTTTTTGGAAAATTTCGAGTTGTTGGTACTACTTGTAGTGGCTATATGTTTGGCGGATGATTATCGTAGTTCGTAGGGTTGATTATCTATGGAATCTGTCAATCAAGCGGTTTAAAGAAGTTTCTGTTCCTGAATCGTATGTATGTAGATCAAGTCGTGTAAAGATAGGGTTTGGTTATGATTCTACCTCTAATGACTACAAGGTTTTTAGGACTTCATATGAAAAAAATTTAGATAGTGCGCTGTTAAAAATGCAGGTGTATTCGGCAAGTGCAGATAGTTGGAGAGAATTTCAGGGATCCTGTTTTGGGAAACAAATTGGATGAAGACAAGGAGGACCAATTCCATGAGCATAATTTCATGAGCTGGCTGGAGAATATGATGGTTAGTAATTGTAGTGCTAAAGTACATGAGATTGTCGACGTAACTGTGGTCGAGGAGAACAAAACTCAATTCACATGGATACCTCTAATGACTACAAGGTTTTTAGGACTTCATATGAAAAAAATTTAGATAGTGCGCTGTTAAAAATACAGGTGTATTCGGCAAGTGCAGATAGTTGGAGAGAATTTCAGGGATCCTGTTTTGGGAAACAAATTGGATGAAGACAAGGAGGACCAATTCCATGAGCATAATTTCATGAGCTGGCTGAAGAATATGATGGTTAGTAATTGTAGTGCTAAAGTACAAGAGATTGTCGACGTAACTGTGGTCGAGGAGAACAAACTCAATTCACATGGATATTCGGGTACACCTGGTGGAAGGAATTCCACAAAGCCAAGATAGATGTCGTGACGACACTATCACCGTCGCCCTGGCCGCCATCAAATTTGAATAAATATCTGTCGGAGTCCAGATCCGGTATATGAACATTTTCAAGCCAGTTTAGGATGGGATACAGAAAATGAAGAAAATCTCTCAAGAAGAGGAGGAAAACCCATCAAATCATAAACATTAACAGGAAATACAAATGATGTAGAGTGTATATTATCATTTTCGAGGGAATAAAGATTTATGAACATAGGGAGATGATTCTTTAAGATAGCCGGAAGTAAGATCTGTACGACGTCCAAGTCCGTAAAAAGTGTCATACTGAAGTACATAAAGTCGTTTAGCTCCGTGAAATAAGTGACTACGATTGAATCTTGTAAGACAAAAGAACTCTGCGCATTCTTTGATTTAGAGAAAAAATTGGAATAAGGAAGTGGCAGTTCTTCCCATTTTTGTGCAGACTTATTGAAAGTCTCAAAGTAAGTCATATTTTGAGGACCATATATGGAAGAAAGTACATAAATTTGGTCATCAGACAGTAAAATAAGAGGATTCTCGGGTTTCCCCGATATCATAGGGGAATCCAATATGTAGACGAAGAATCCAATAACTTAGATGTAGTAGAATCAAAAGCATAGACATGAGGATGATACAATGCTAAGGGATCATCTGTATCAATGTACGAATCCAAGGATAAGAAATGTGTGGAGTAGGAAATTGAGCCACCCATAAAATAAAATATAGGACCCACATTAACAAAGGACAAATCCAGAAGGGTAAAAGTTATGTTTACAACTAAATATAAAGACAGGTTTAATCAGAGGAAGATTGGTAGAGGGATCTATCACACTCTTATTGATGGTAGAAGCTTCCTTAGTTGACATAACATTTGGATCCCTGAAATGTAAAAAGATATCAGCTTTATTGGTGACCCAAATCATATTCTTCGTCTCTTCCTTTTCGATATTCAATTTATCTTCCTCTTCAATCATATCATTCGTCTCTTCCTTTTCGATCTTCAATTTATCTTCCTCTTCAATCTTCATTCTCTTGGATGGGGTTTCCATAGTCGATTCGAACCTCTTAAATTCTTGATTGCGAAACCTTAATCCATTCCATTCACACGAAACCTTAATTCATTTCATTCACACCAACCAAACACATCATTAGGGTTTCACAATCAAGGATTTAAGAGGTTCGAATCGACTATGGAAACCCCATCCAAGAGAATGAAGATTGAAGAGGAAGATAAATTGAAGATTGAAAAGGAAGAGACGAAGGATATGATTTGGGTCACTAATAAAGCTGATATCTTTTTACATTTCAGGGACCAATCTTCCTCTGATTAAACCTGTCTTTATATTTAGTTGTAAACATAACTTTTACCCTTTTAGAATGTTCTTTGTTAATGTTGGTCCTATATTTTATTTTATGGGTGGCTTAATTTCTTATTCCGCACATTTCTTATCCTTGGATTCCTACATTGATACAAAGGATCTCTTAGCATTGTATCCTTCTCATGTCTATGCTTTTGATTCTACTACATCTAAGTTATTGGATTCTTCGTCTACATATTGGATTCCCTCTATGATATTGGGGAAACCCGAGAATCCTCTTATTTTACTGTCTCGTGACCAAATTTATGTACTTTCTTCAGTAGATGGTCCTCAAAATATGACTTACTTTGAGACTTTCAATAAGTGTCCACAAAAATGGGAAGAATTGTCATTTCTTTATTCCAATTTTTTCTCTAAATCAAAGAATGCGCAGAGCTCTTTTGTCTTACAAGATTCAATCGTAGTCACTTATTTCACGGAGCTAAGCGACTTTTATGTACTTCACTATGACACTTTTTACGGACTTGGATGTCGTACAAATCTTCCTTCCGGCTACCTTAAAGAATCCTCTCCCTATGTTCACAACTCTTTATTCCCTCGAAAATGATAATATACACTCTACATCATCTGTATTTCCTGTTAATGTTTATGATTTGATGGGTTTTCCTCCTCTTCTTGAGAGATTTTCTCTGCCCTATATCCCATCCTAAACTGGCCTGCAAATGTTTATGTACCGGATCTGGACTCCGACAGATATTTATTTAAATTTGATGGCGGCCAGGGTGACAGTGGCCGTCGCGACATCTATCTTGGCTTTGTGGAATTCCTTCCACCAGGTGTACCCGAATATCAATGTGAATTGCGTTTTGTTCCCCTCGACCACAGTTACGTTGACAGTGACGACATTGTACAACAGTTTTCCAAGGTCCATGCAAGCCGATTCTCATGTGCTATATCATCTTACTGCTCTCTACCCGGCATTGCTTGTGTACCCCGTTGATTTCAACTACAACATATAAGCTTCTCTAACATCATTGGACCGGTTCTTGTTTATGCCTTGCAGGCTATATACGCATTTTGTACGCCTTGTAGGCTTATTCACATGTACCAAGTTTGGATTACATCTGTTTTAAATCTTCCTTCTTTTATGGTCTAAATACGTTGGAAGTTTGTTTAGTTATGGTCTTTAAGGATTTTAATCAATTTGTAAGGCTAAAACCAACAATTGACCACTGGTCTAGCTACAATTGGCTACCTGTGATCATATGACATTGTAATACAAAATCGCCATGTTCACTTTTTTTTTTTCTTTTCCTTTTCTGTGGTGCCCCTTTTTTTTCCTTTGAAATCAAATTTCAGATTTCATTGACTTAATTAATCCATACATTATATAATAGTAGTATAGTAGTTTGCAATCCTCAATATTAATAATGCAGATTCGTCTTTATTTGTAGCATCCTATTTTTTTTTTAAAATTTTAGTGAACAATTAAAATGACTAAATTTTGGGAAATGTTATAACTTATGAGTGGATGGGTTGTGTTTCTTTTTCTTATTTTCATATCGAATATAGGATGATAAATTTTATGTGAACATGGCTATTTGTCCGATGGCAACTAATACTGAATGGAGAGCTGGAATATCATAGAATTCTACTATATCTACTACTACTGGTCCATGACCTGCATTTTTGGAATCATCATAGAGTATGCATCTTGTGTTAAATCTTCTTGAGATTCAACACGAGTTGCAGCTGGTATACGAATTACTCCATCTTCTCACGACTCCTGTCTACTCCTGGTTTTTTACTTGAACATGGTTTGCTTGGAGCTCCAACTTGGTGAGATGCCGATTCTGATGTAAATAAAAGAATCCCCATGATGAACCAGAAACAAGATTTATGTTACAGAGACTCAGGGGACCCTCATTTTCTGTCATAATATGCCAAAAGTAGTTCCGGTTAACGCTGGGGACATACAGGACATAGAGGCTCTGTTTTGTTTATGCCTACGAAAATTATATGTTATCGAGGCGTTTATATACGGGAATCTGCATGCTTTGTTCAGCTGGCCTGTTCGTGTTGTGATGCCCCGTGTTTTTGGAAATTTTAGAGTTGTTGGTACTACTTGTAGTGGCTATATGTTTGGCGGATGATTATCGTAGTTCGGGGTTGATTATCTATGGAATCTGTCAATCAAGCGGTTTAAAGAAGTTTCTGTTCCTGAATCGTACGTATGTAGATCAAGTCGTGTAAAGATAGTGTTTGGTTATGATTCTACCTCCAATGACTACAAGGTTTTTAGGACTTCATATGAAAAAAAATTTAGATAGTGCGCTGTTAAAAATGCAGGTGTATTCGGCAAGTGCAGATAGTTGGAGAGAATTTCAGGGTCCTGTTTTGGGAAACAAATTGGATGAAGACGAGGAGGACCAATTCCAGCGAAATTATTATGCTGTGGTAAACAGGACAGTGTATTTTTGTAATGGGATGAACAGCAGCTAATCACTTTTGATCTGCACAAAGAAGGTTTTGGACTAGTGTCATTCCCTAGCTTTGTTCAACGAAAGTGGTCGGATGTTTTGGATTTTAAGGGTTCAGTTGCTATGGTTTTTGAATACGTATCAGGAGTTGATCTTTGGACGTTGGATGATGATGTTTCTTGACAAGTGTCCTCTTGGACCAATATGTTCAGTATTGAGGCCGATCCTGAGCTGAACATGTGGCTATCTTGTTATTTGGGTGCTGGACAGTTTTATGGAACAAAGTTAATGAATGGAAATATATTTGTGTACAATGTACTGTATGACTCAGAAGAAAGAGACCTAATATTCTGGAATTAGAGAAGACAACAGTATTGCAACTCTTGAATACAGGGAGACACTTGTTTCACTCCACAGGTTTCATCAAGTGGAGGAACATGCCAACTAATTCAGCCTCACTCGAGAAATAATCTAGAGGTAAATTCACAACACATTCATATCTTTCAAATTATTAGTAGTTGATTATTCACTTATTCAGTAGTTCCTAAAAGTATGCTTTTACTGTATATATATGTTCCATTGTTTTCTATTGGTATATTCATCAGTCTTATATATATTCTTTTTAGAGCTATCACTTGATTATATATGGCAGACTGTACTCACATATTGCGTTGTTTATGCCAAATTCAGCAGTATTTTAGTTAAATTTAGATTAGTTTATAAGGTACATGGCTCAAGTTAGTTTTCTAGTCACACCACTGTGTAGCTTCACTTTTTTAATCTTTTACCTGATATGTATCTAATCTTTTGCAGGATATCTCAAATTGACCAGCACTATGGCAAGTGAAGTTTGATTACCGAAGGTGTTGCTGCAAATTTTTTTTGGCTTCTCCGTATTTAGGAGGAACAACCCAGCGTCTTACATTTACTACCAGTGCCTACGAGGCTATATATGTTCTAAATGAGAAGTAGAGACAAGTATGTTGTTTATTACGATTTCTTAAATGTTGTAGCTTGTATGATGTCCAAAACATGTTTATGATTGATGCCATCGGTATTAACTATAACATGTGTGCATAGAAGTTCTCAAATGCAAAGACTCAAATATTAGAGTTGTTGCCTGTTTCATAGATGTTGCTAAACACAACAGTTTTTTTTTTAATATTCCATAGAGAATGCTTGCTGCACTTGCATACTGAAATCATTTGCAGATTGAATGTTGTGTATGCTGACTAATACGCACACACACACACACACACACAAAATTAGCATTACAGTTGAAGTCTGTATCTGTACAATGGATACTGGTAAAAGGAGTGCCTGCATACACAGTTACACGCGAAAGTAAATTTGGCTAGGCCAATGATTTTGTCGGTAGTGTTACAGGTACATTTTTTATGTCCTGGTTTCTTTCTTCTATAAATTGCTGCCATGAGCCTGCTATTGTTCACAGTTTACCCCTTGCCGAGATAAAAATGAATGCATTAATTAACACATTCATAAGCATATACGCTCTTTGTATTATTTAAGAGCCATTGTTTGGTGCAGTTTCTTTTCCTAATTTCTTCTGGGGATCAGCTTTATAACATTTTCATACAAACATTACACACTTTACTACAACCAGATCTTCAAAGCTTGATTTTTTTTTTTCACATTTGAGGCACTTTCACAGGCATTTGTGAATTCCAATCGAAGTCTGCAAACTCATATCTGGATAGAAGAATCGTGTCTCTGATTGTATATGCCTATTTCTTTAATCACAAACCAGAAAACCAGAATTTCAAAAATCCGTAATATCAGTTCCATACTATGAGAACTGAGCCGAGCATGATGTGAATTAATGGACTTGATTCTGATTTTGTGGAATCATCACACAACTAAAGATTGTATATGACTTAAATCTTCACTCACAAAGCAGAATTTAAAATTTTAACAATCTGCAAATATAATTTTTGTACGAAAATTGAGCCGAGAATGATGAAGATTTTGCTTCTAATATTGTAGAATCATCTTTTTGACATAAGTACATAACACATCTTAAAAGCTTGAAGACAGCAAACAGCATTCTTTATAGTAAACAACATCAAGGATTACAAATAAATATTGTACAAACTTAATAATAATATGTATTAGTAGCATGACTGCTAGCCTGCTATAGTTTGTTAAATTTTCAGAGGATCTACCAGTATGACCTGCTGCTATATGCAACGCGATCGCTGTTCAGTGTTGAAATTGCTTGCTTGGTTGGGACATGACAAGAAGCAAAGAGATTGGGGTGACAATTTTGATCATCATCATCATCTTCATCAAATGTTTCCCATCTTTTTGGACTCTGCTTCTTCTCCCTGGCACTGTTTTTCATCTCTGCAACGTGATCCTTGAACTCTTTTCTGACAACATCCAACACAACATCACCATACCGATCACACCATGACCTGCTCAGACAAAGAGCAATAATGTTTAATAATTTTAAGGAAAGAGATTCTCGATTGGAAAAGGTGAAAACGTAAACTTCCTCCTTACTTGGGGAAAAAATTCTTCAAGTCTGCCTTGTCAACAGGAAGCCTAGTTGAAATTACCTCAATTTGGTCATTCCTGATAGTTGTTGCATCATAGCATCAGTAAAAAAATAAGCTAACTAGACAAATGAAGAGTAGAAAACAGATGATTTGCTTACGTAAACTGAGAATTAGGATTTGTGGCACCAAGTTCCTTTTGAATCCGCAACAGCTCCTTTCTGATTTTATCCCCAAGAACCTACATTTACAAAATTCGAGATTAAAACAAGTTTAGGAACTCGGAAACCAACTCTAATAGTAAGTATTTACCAAAAAAATTAAAAAAAATCTTACCTTATCAACAAAAAAATCAGATGGTGAGCCATCAGAATGCAGCTTCTTCTTTATTTGCTTGGTGTCAGGTCCTTCTCCAATTGGACTCGCGACAAGCTTCCCCAAATAGCGTTCACCATCAGACCTTTCGTTTAGTGACAATGGCGATGTTTCATCCTCAGAAGGGTCACTTTTCTTCCATTTCTTGAAACCATCGAATCCCCATTGTTTCTTCCCTGATTTTGGCTCTTTCTCCTCTAAGACATTGCCACCATTGTCAACACCACCTTGTCCATCTCTTTGAAACAATGTCCTAAATGGCTTCTTCTTCAATTTAGAACCTACACTTTTCGCAACTTCTTCAGGCAAACTCTCCGATGCCATAAGAATTGACCGAGTTTCACTCTCTTTCTCCCTCATTTCACAATTCCAGAAAGGGTTCTCTTGTGAGATCCTCATTTCATTCTTACCAGAAGCAAATTTCTGATCACTTGACTTGAAATTCTCTTTATCGAGATCATAAACTCCCTTATCTTCCTTAAATTTCGCAATTTTCTGCGGTGACACAAAGCTAAGCACAGAAGCAGCTCCTTTGATTTGCTTCATTGCGGATCCATGTTTCGATTTGCTCTCCACATTAATTTTGTCCTTATTAATCAAGCAATTTTCATCCTTCAAGTCAATTGATGACCATTCTTCTTCCGAAATCTCTTTCGGTTTCCCAGCAATCACATGTCTTGCCTCAATCACAGCTCCTTGTACAGCTAGCCTCTGTAACAAAGGCCTTTTCGACGAATGATACTCTTCTTCAGATATACATTGTGCATAAAGCAACTCCTATACCACATAACCACAAAAACAATTTACAACAATAAAAAAATTATGCGTTCGAGTCTCAGTAAAGACACCGTGCGTGCCTTTCAAAAAAAGTATACAACTACAAATAAAAAAAAATCAAAGTACAAATTAAATGGACTAACCTGCAAAAAGATGAGCTTATCTTTCAAAATCAACGCGTGTTCATGATCAAGAGGAGAAGCAATGAGAGTATCGAGAAGATGAGTCCGAAAAACAGAAACCTCTTCTTCAGGCACAATACCTTCTTTGCACAAGCCCATCAATTTCAAGATTTGGTGAAATGAATTTTGCTGCCATTTCAAATTCTCCGATTGGTGTTGGGATAATTTCTGCTCAGCAGCTGCTATCGCGGGAAGTCTCTTTTTCTTGAAAGAGAAAGGGAGAATGTTCTTGCAAATAGATGTGATGGAGTCATGGAGTGAGGAGTAGTAGGCTGGTGTGTAAGAATACACCATTTTGGGAGCAAGATTTTTGTTTTCGAAAAGGGGGAGTTTTCGGTGTGTTTGGGATTTGGTTGTGTTGGTTTTGAGCTTTGTAGTGAGTATGATGAATGATCTGTTGAGGTGCTATTTTGTGAGTGATGCAAAAGTGGTGCGTGTGTCTGTTTGATTTTGAATTTTGTGTGGTTTGAACAGTGAGTGAGAAGAAGTAGCCGTTGAGGGTTAGGTTTTGAACGTTAGTAAAGGAGTGACGTCGTTTTAGGTATTGCATTTTTTTTTCTATGCCTCAATTTTCTCATGTAAATGTAATAGGAGATTTTTAAGTTCTTACATTTTTTTTAAATGCCACTATCTGTTTTGTTAATTTAATCATATTATTCAAAAGAAGCCTGGTTCATTTAATGTTTTTTTATTATGAGTTTAAATATTATTACGGAGTATTTGATATTGTTTTTTTGAAATCTTTTTGAATATATTCTACTTATTGTATAGATATTGTGAAATTAGGAAGGACCAAAACTAGGCCATGATTCGGCTTGCCATTTCTTTTTTCGAGCATGATTTTTCCTTAAAATAACCTTAATTTATATATATATATATATAAATTAGTTGAAAAAATCGCGAAGCGCGGTGACGTCATATTTTCTTTTATAAAAATTCTATCAATTAAATTACGAAAATTACTCGGTTCTCTCTAATAAGTCGTCCTCCCGTGAAATACGCTTTTCTTTTTAATATCAAAATCTCAAATTTAATATATTAAATATTTGTGTTATATATTAATTTTCATGTTAACATACTTCTTTTTCTAATGAACCGCTCTCTCAATAAGATAATAATCAACTCAATAAGATAATAATCGAGTGATTAAGACCATAAACGTAATTGGCAATCATCGCTCTTGAATTTCAATTTGAAATCACACAAAATAAGGAATTGAAATTCAAATTAATAGATTAGGAGTAAATCAGTTATAAAATTGACATAAAGAAAATTAGAATTTTATGGATACTATCTATTTGTACATGGATGATCCATTTGAGAGGAAAAACATATGAAAATTAATGGATCTGATCCATTTTTATTTGGATGATCCAAGTTAAAGTAAAAAGACCAAAAATGATATAAATAGATATGAAGAGGGAAAAAAAAGGATAATGGAAGTAATTTGGAAAAGCCTTTGCAATTCATTTACTAATGCATTCTTACTATCTTTTAATGGAGAAAACTGAGTATAATATATTAATATTCCTCTAAACTTACTCCACGAGTCCGATTTATTTACTAATTTCTTTTTACTATCTTCTAATCGATGAAAATAATAAAGGATTCGATTTGAGAGGTGTTAGACAATTTAAGTAAAAAATCACACATTTAATTTATCTATATATTTTACATTAATATTAAAAGTCATTTTTTTGAAATTTTAACTTATAATTTATGTAGAAGATAATACTTACAGAAAATGCAAGTTTTTATAAACTAAAATAAAGTAGAGAAGTTTTATTTTATTTTTATTTATTTTCTCGAGTACCTATATTTTAAATAATATAAATTAGAATTTAAACAAAAAATTTAATTTAAATTTTATGATATGATAAAATTGATTAATAGATGATATAATTTATTTAGTACATTAGTTTTTTGTATGTTTACATTTTGTAACAACGAGAAAACGGGTCATTGGGAGGAAACATGGCGCCTCTGAAATTGCCTTGATTTATTTTTCTAATGTTCTCAAAATTTTGAATTAATAATATTAAAGGTTAGAAAATATCTAAATTGCCTTTTAAATCTTTAGTAATGGATCTTAATTACCTTATATTCTCATAAACTTTTTACTTAAGTTAAATTACTATTTTAGTATTTTCCTAAAATTTATCGTCAAGTCAAATTACAATGTTGACATTCTTTTAAATTTTCTCTTAAACTCAAAGTTGTAATCTTAATATTATTATATATTTTTTCATGAAATTCTAAAATTTATCTTAAAATCAGATTATCATCTTAACATTCTTCTAAAAATAATTATTAAAAATTATGTTATCATAATTCTTTTGTGAAAATACCCACGTTTAATTTATCTATATGTTTTATATATATATTAAAAATCATTTTTTAAATTTTACCTTCTAATTTATATAAAAGATAATAGTTACCGAAAATGCAAGTTTCTATAACATAAAATAAAGTAGAGAAGTCTTATTTTCTTTTTATTTATTTTCTCGAGAACCTATGTTTTAAACAATAAAAATTAGTTTTTTAAAAAATTAAATTAAATTTTATGATGTAATAAAATTGATTAATAGATGATGTAATTTATTTAGTAAATTGGTTTGTTATTTGTTTACATTTGATAACAACCAGAAATGAGGTCATTGGGAGGTAACATGTTTAACGAGAACGATTCATTAGGAGGAACATATTATATGATAGAATTAAATATTAATGTTAAATTATGTATTTTAAAATAGAGGCTGAAATATAAATTTTGAGAAAAATAAAAACGGTGATAAATTAAACTAATATTTGATATAATATTAAAATAATTAAGAATATTAAAAAATTGCCTTTTTCTATATTTATTCAAAATATCAGTAAATGACTGAGACGAATCGGATAAATCAAAAGAAACCTTAATTTTATGTTAAATATATTATTTTATCTAAAAAATTGAAAAATTTTCTTGAGAAAAACCGATGCGAATCGCGGATTAGTAAACTAGTTATTATAAAAAGTAGAGTTAATTGCACTTTACATCCCTCAACTTTACTCCAATTTCAATTATGTATATGTAGTTTCATAAATTGCACTTTGCATCCCCAAAATTTAAAATATAAGTCGAATCACAACACCTTATACGTTTTCTATCAAAAATAATATTGTTTTAACGAATATATTGACAAATGCGATATAAAATTATTACAGTGATGATATAAAATTTAAATTCTAAACATGTAACTAATTTTAAATCATAATTTAATATTATTTTATGACCATTAATAAATTATAATTTATTTATAAAAAAATAAACTAATATGTTTTCATTAAATAAAGTCGTGACTACTATGATATATGATACGTATAAAATCATTAAAATATATTTGTATCATCTTAAAATATAGATTATATAATCGTTGCATAATTTGATATCGCATTTGTCAATACATTCGTTAAAGAAATATTATTTTTGATAGAAAACGTATAAGGGATTGTGATTCGATCTATGATTTAAAGTTTGAGATGCAAAAAATAATATTAAATTATGATTTAAAATTTTTAAAAGTGTAAAATTAGTTACATGTTTAAAATCTAAAATTTATATCATCACTGCAATAATTTATATCGCATTTGTCAATATATTCGTTAAAAACAATATTATTTTTGATAGAAAATGTATAAGGGGTTGTGATTCGACTTATATTTTAAAGTTTGGGGATGTAAAGTACAATTTATGAAACTACATATACATAATTGAAATTGGGGTAAAGCTGAGGGACGCAAAGTGCAAGTAACGTATAAAAATTTATGAACAACATGGTCTTTTAAAATTCCACTTCTCTCTTGTTTTTTCTTCTCTCACGAGAGAGCCCATGACAACAGAAGCCCAAAACCCAGGCTAGCCCATTTTAAAAAGGCCATTACGAACAAAGTAGCACAAGATAATTGAGCAATGATTAATACAAACATCATGTGTCTGTGAGTAGCACGAGTTTGATCGTTGATACCCCCCACCCCCTGTATCTATACATACATCTATCTCTATCGATCTACAAACCTAAGGTTTCATTTTAGATCCCTTTCATCCTCTCAGATCTACAAAACTTGAGGTATATGTTTTTATCAATGTTATGATTTTACTACTTGATCTTGATCTATTTTGCGTTTCTGATTCTATATATTGATGCTCATTGTGTTTAATTAACTACTTCTTATATCAATTTCATGATTCGTTGTGTTTGCGTGAAATTCTGTTTCATCTTAGTGTACTATTTATGTTATGCCAACAGGTAGATATGCGATAATTATCTTCTGTATAGAATTGTGAGAGGAATTGAGTGTGTAACGAGTATTTCACATGAATTGTGGTTCCGTCGTGATTGTATGGGTTTGTGTGGTGTAAAAGTAGAACAAGTATATGAATTGATAATTTAGTCAATTTTTTTATGAATCATGTAAGAGGGAACGAAATGGTTAAAATTTGTGAGCAAGTCAGAATAAACATTTTTTAGGTCAAATGTTATTCCATATTCATCTCATTTAATTTCTTCCGCGGAGTGTTGGTGTTAGGAATTTGTGTGCAAGGGATATGAATGCTTATGCAGATGTTTTTTTTTTGGTGGAAGTGTGATATCTACAAAAATTAATATAATTGAAACTTTGTGGGATTGTTAGCCCTGCAAGTATGTCATTGATTAGGCAATATAATTTTGTTAACAACATCAGATAGTTTCTGTGAATGTCTGCATACAACTCCAATCCTGATATTTGATACTTCTTTCTGCAGTTACTGGAATCATAGTAGTGACATTTGCTTTTAGGTATAAAAGTTTAATTTCCATTGTTCTGTTACAGATTGATGTTTGTTTAGCAAAAGAATAATTTCTTGCACCAAAAACTAATCAAGATGTTTCTATTTGAATTTTTATTGTCAAATATTGATATTCACGTGCTATTTCTGCTTATCACACTCTATGTTAGACTTCGACTAAGCCAGTCTCGGAATTCCTAAAAATCAAACATGATTTGATAGAGGACTTTGCAATAACAAAGAGTTTTTTTCCCTTAAACCTATGATATTGAAATTTTAATATTATTGTATCAATATTTTTAAATCAATACCCATGCGACATCTTCTGCGTCTCTTTTTATTATTTCTTCTCTCTCATTTTTTCTTTTACTCTTTTCTTTTGCGTCCTATGTTCATTTCATATGTGGTCTTTTAGTTGGTCACAGTGTGTTACGAAGTAAGTTTTATTTCCAAGTGTTCAAGGATCAGACACTGGTACAGCGGCTGAAACCAAAGAGTCTTAGTAACATAAGTTACACCTCACCATGCATTTGTTGGCATATTAGAAATTGGTCGCTAGCTAACTACCTTTTCTGGACAGGTTAGACATTTGACAATATGGCTGGTCAGAACCAACGCCTGAATGTTGTTCCAACTGTTACAGTGCTTGGAGTTATCAAAGCTCGCCTCATTGGTGCTACAAGAGGTCATGCTCTTCTCAAGAAGAAGAGTGATGCTTTAACAGTGCAGTTCCGTCAGATTCTTAAAAAGATTGTCGCTACAAAAGAGGAAATGGGAACAATCATGAAATCCTCTTCTTTTGCTTTAACAGAAGCTAAATATGTTGCTGGAGAGAATGTCAAGCATATCGTCCTAGAAAATGTTCAAAATGCATCAATTAAAATTCGATCACGTCAAGAAAATGTTGCAGGTGTGAAGCTCCCCAAGTTCGAGCATTTTACTGATGGAGAGACAAAGAACGACTTGACTGGATTGGCAAGAGGAGGCCAACAGGTGCAAGCTTGTCGTGTTGCCTACGTGAGAGCCATTGAAGTTCTTGTAGAGCTAGCGTCCCTCCAAACATCATTCTTGACACTTGATGAGGCAATTAAGACCACAAATCGCAGGGTTAATGCACTGGAGAGTGTTGTGAAGCCTAAGTTAGAGAACACTATAACTTACATCAAGGGGGAGCTGGATGAGTTGGAAAGAGAGGATTTCTTTAGGCTGAAGAAAATTCAGGCTTTTAAGAAGAGGGAGATCCAGAGACAACTCGAGGCTGCCAGAAAGTTTGCAGATGATCAGGTTGTTGAGAAGGTTTCTTTGCAGAAAGGAATTTCAGTTAATGCTGCCCATAACTTGTTGGCTGCAACTATGCAGAAAGACGATGATATAATCTTCTGATGTGAAGGCTAGCTCAGTTGTTTCCTAGTGTTGTAAGACGTTCATTTTGCTTCTTGTTCTGCGTAAATTTTTATCTATGATCGATTACATGTCTTGTTTCTGTAATAAAATTGTGAAATTATTCTATTTATTGTATTTTGACAGTAATAATTTGTAATGTGGCTAGAACAAACGCTGTTGGCCCTTTATTTGAGGATTTTTCCCATTGGTTGGGATTCTATTGGTAGTGAGGCATGGAACTTCACCTTGTTTTATAGAACGTCAGTTGTTACTACTTTACAAGTCATTTTAGCCTCGAGGATCTTCTTCTGTAGCTGAGAGAGTTATTTTACAGCAAACGCGCACGTGATTGTATATATGTTGATTGCATGAATAATTTTGCCATCCGAAGGCAGTATGTAGAGTACTTGGTTTTTCAATGTGCATGCCCTTGAGAGTTCATTTTTCCTGGCAATAGTTAAAATTTTGCAATCTAATGACATCATTTAGCGTTCTTGGTTTATTTCTGTGCATGCCCTTAAGAGCTCATTTTGACCAGCAATTAGTTATTCTTGGCATATTTTACATGTTTTTAGCCTAAGTTTAGTTTATTCAAAGCTCGGGGCCCCAAAAGATATATCAGATACATAACCTCTTTCATTTTGAATCAGGTTGTAGTTATTGTCAACTTATTCAAACGTACACAACTATGATTTTCATGTTTCTGTTCTAGTTCACATTATAATGGAAACTGCAGTATTAAAATTGTGGTTATCACAATTCACATCCCTTGTTTGGCTGAAAAAATTATCTTACTCTAAAAAAAGCCAACAGGGGTATATTTTTTTTTTATACTAAAATTTTTGACATGCAACTCAGAAAACAAAATGCAAACATGAATTTGTTTTGATATGTGAATTATTAAAGAAACTTGCAATAAATTTGCTCTTAAATTAAACAATATTATTGTCGAAAAATTATTATAGGGAAATGCCCCTGCTGCCTGCATATAAAACCAGGAAAACTAAATGCCCGGACTGTGGGAGTGTTGAATGTGATCAACACATGTAAATGTATAGATGTAAACCGGAAAATGTAGTTACAAATATATAAATATACAGAGAGAGAATAGAGATAATTGAGGAGAATAGAGCGAAGAAGAGGGAAAGTAGGGGAAAAATTATATATTTCTTCTCCACCAAAAGAAAAAAAACAACTACTATTAGCATTTGTTACCTCTCTCTCTCTCCACATTTATTCAATATTCTTGGTTACCAAAAATCCAGCTTTGTTTATCCACTGTTATATCTGAAACCTAAGATTTCATTCTCTGATTTTTTTTTGCTAGCCCTTCAAATCTGGTATTTTATCTCCCATTTTGTTATTCTAGATAATGTGTGTAAAGATTAACCCTATTCTTGAATTGGTGCTAAGAATGTGTATCTGCATTATGTATATGTCAATGCATGTTATAGTTTCCTAGTTTTTTTGTGATTGTTTGATTCAAGAAATGGCTTTCGAACAAAGCACTGTGCCTGTTGATCATCTAAGGCCTTTACATTTGGGTAAAACAGTGGTGGAAGAGCCTCGAATTTCTCCGGTTACTGTTATTGGGAAGCATATTGAGGAGGGTCTTTATGTAACCCCTCCTCGTTCCGGAAGCCCTGACTCTATTCCTGTTTATTACCAGCATGCACCTGTTTCTGATGCTACGTTTGTAGGAGTAGGAGGTTATGGAAATTCAGTCACGGTTTCGGATTCTGGGTATGTAGGATTAGGATATGGAAATGCAGGGGTGCCTGGTGTTGCTGGGTGGGTGCAACGGATTCCTTCTCCAGGGGCTCCTCCTTCAGCTGGGTTTGGTTGTTTTACTATTGGGAATAGAACTGGTGGTAATAATTCTGATCAGGCTAGTGATGAGGGAGGGGATGACTCGAATTCTGGGAAGAAGGTTAAGTTTTTGTGTAGCTTTGGTGGTAAGATTCTTCCTAGACCAAGTGATGGGGCATTGAGATATGTTGGTGGACAGACTAGGATTATTAGTGTTAGGAGAGATGTGAGTTTTGAGGAGCTGATTCAGAAGCTGGCCGATGCCTATGGACAAACTGTGGGTATCAAGTACCAGCTTCCAGAGGAAGATCTTGATGCACTTGTTTCAGTTTCATCTCCTGATGACTTGGAGCATCTGATGGATGAATACGAAAAGTTGCTTGAGAGGTGTATGGATGGATCTCCTAAGTTAAGGATGTTTTTGTCTTCAACTTCTGAGTTAGACTCTCCTGAAGGTGTTCAAATGGGTGACTTTGAAGATAATGGACAGAGATATGTTGAGGCTGTAAACGGTGCTGTTGATCGGACTGGCCCCGGCATTGTTAGGAAAGAGAGCATTTTGAGTGTCACTTCTACACAGAATTCGGATATGAGTGGGAATGAGCCTGAAAATACCACTTGTCAGGGCCACTCGGATGTTACGCGTGCACCATCTACTGGGGAGTTGTCTCCTAGATGTAATTCTGTAGCCTCTCAAGAATCTGTTACCAGATTCGTTTGTGTTGATCCCAACCCTGCAATTTACGTTGAAACTTCTGCTAGTCCATCAGGTATTCAGATGGTTAGATCTCATACCCCTGCAACCTCGGTGCAGCCAGTAACTATAGTTCAGCCCCAGTCCCAGCTACAGCCACAACCTCAGCCACCACAACAAATGAATTTTGATATTCAGCAACAGAAACAAATGGGTTTTCAAGGACCAGCAGTTCCCTTTCAGTCTTATGTGGATGCTCAACAAGAAGCCATAAACCACGCCGATTATGTACAGTACGCATCCCAGATGGGTTTTCCTACTCGGGTCATGGGCAATGTTGGACCTCTGTATGCCCAACAACAATATAGGGATAATGCTGTTAATGTTTCACCTCATCAGTTTATTACTGGAACGAGTCCTTCCTCTTATGCCAACATCAAGCCAAACCCGGTACAACAAATTGTTCAACCCCAACATGTTCGGCTAGAGCGTTATCTGGAGGAGAACACATATGGGCAGAGGGTTGTCCAATTCTCTGGTGACCAGGGCTACAACACTTATCATACACAAGTTTCCCAGCAAGGGACAAGTGGATATGGATGGCAGCAGGGTCCACAACTTGAGCCGGTTACCATCTCTGAGGCATGGTTACCTCATCCGCAGGTGGTTTACCCTGAGAAATTGCCTAAATATCATGATTGTTATATGTGTCAGAAAGCTTTACCTCATGCACATTCTGATACAGTTGCACATGCTAGAAATGATAGTCCAACATCTAGCACAGGTGATCTAAATTCTTATCTCAGTCTCCAATCAGAGGACTCTACAAGATATCGACCTATAAATAAGGGTGTTGTAAATGGGCCAATGGGGGTAGATATGGTTGAAAAACAAGTCACCGGAGCACAACTAAGAATCGTAGATAAAATGAACCATGAAACTATAAAGCCTCAATATGGGGAAGTGCTTGTGTCCACTAATGTCGAAAGACAGTTTGGAAATGATATTATTTTGCAGAGAGAATTCAATCATGACCATCCTCAAACATTGTTTCCACAGGGTGGTGCGGGAATGACAGGGGGCGTGCACCCTCCTTATAGTGTAATCACGGGAGTTGTTCCACAGTTTTCCCAAGAAAGTGCTGTTCAAAAGCCTGTGGTACAAGCACAGTACCAGATTAAACAGGAGGCTTTGATAAACAAAGCAGTTATTGTGGACGATGCTTCTACTGGGGATACATCTTCCCAAAATTCAGATTTGCATGAATCTCCTCAATCTTGTTACAGTAATATTTCTGGATATATTCCCAAAGAAAGTACGCTTGAGCCCTCTCTTGTATATGATCAACTCAGAAAATCTGACGGCAGAACAGAAAAAGTTCTTGTATGGGCCCCAGAAAATTTTGCCAAGAATGAGCCAGGAATGCCGGTAGTTGATATTTCTAGAAAGAAAGATATTGTGGAACATAAAACACAACTTATAGCTTCGACAGATCCATACGGAGATAAAGCCTATAGCAAGCCCAAAATGATTCTTGAGACAAATCGCTGCAAACAAAACGAGACGCTCTCTTGTCTATCAAATGAGGTTTCTTACTCCCACACCTTTCAGCCAATGAATACACGTGAAGTGACCCAGTCTGTTTTAGTTAATGCTGCTCATCCGCATTCAAGGCTTGTGGTCAACCAATTAGGTCCAGATGGCGCTGCTTGTGGCAACCCGACTACACTGCCTGTTGTTAATTCACCTCAGGTTAGTGAAAGAACTGCCCTTATTGGTGAGTGGAATGACAGTCCTCCAAGAGTGAAGCCAAACCTAGCTTGTGTTAGTGTGGAGCCAGTTCATAGTGACAATAGTAGGACATCGTCCTTATCTCCCTCTAGTAGGGCTGGAGATATGGAGGATAACTCAAACTCTCTTTTTAGCAGCCAGGATCCTTGGTATTTGCGACACGATGCTCAACTCCGAGGGCCCAGACCAAACAGATTTCTAACAAAAAAAGAAGCTTACTTTGGTGACCAGCAATTTGGAAGTATAGGAGAACCACCTGCAAGGAAGATTAGCGGTTCGACTCTAAAACCAGATGATAGAGTCATCCTTCAATCTGGTAAATTGGACACTGAGAACTCAGCTTGGAGTAACAGAGGTCCGGAACTCCTTTTAATTGTCTCATTTTACTGCATGAATTAATAGTTAAAGTTTCAACTGGTTTTATAATTGCTTGCACTACATTTTTAAAGGCTCGGCAGAGGAACATATTAAAAAGGAGGTAAATGGTTCCACTGCTCCAGTTCTTCTTCCATCCCTCTCTAATCATGACTTGTCCAGTCATGGGAGTGGATCTGCTTCAGAAGCCAATGATAATAGCGGAGCTCAGTACAGTGGTGTCGAAGTGCACCATACAGATACAGATGAGGTTCTTCAAGAACTTATTCTCAGTTGCCTTTCCATTGCTATATATACATATTATCAACACATTATGGGTAACATAATGTGTTTTTTCAACTTACTCTCAAACTCCATTCCTAAATAGGACAATAAATCCAAGCTGCCAGAAAGAGCAAATCTAGGATTTCCGGTATCAGATGGTATTGGTCGCCTGCAGGTTAGTAGGTTTTGATATATTATGATTTTCATGCTGTTACATAATGTGATCTTTTACTGATCTAATAATATATACTATCTCTTACTCCCTCTATTTCTGTTTTTATTGTGTCAGATTATAAAAAATAGTGACCTCGAAGAGCTTCGAGAATTGGGTTCTGGCACCTTTGGTACAGTTTACCATGGAAACTGGAGGGGTTCTGAGGTTGCAATCAAACGGATTAGTAATAGATGTTTTGCTGGAAAACCTTCGGAACAAGAACGCATGGTACTTGTCTTTCCACTCAATTGTCAATCTTCTATATATATAATCTTCTGTGTTGCTATTAGCTAATTTCGTGCATTATGGTTTCTAAATAGAGAGATGATTTTTGGAATGAGGCAATTAACCTTGCTGATTTGCATCATCCGAATGTGGTGGCATTTTATGGTGTTGTGCTTGATGGCCCCGGAGATTCTGTGGCAACTGTGACAGAATACATGGTCAATGGTTCTTTAAGAACTGCTCTTCAGAAGAATGAGAAGTAATGTGCCTTTCCTCGGTCCTTTTCATTGGTTTTTTAGTCTCTGTATTAGTACAATTGTGCTGAACATTAAAATTTTCAATTCCTCGCATGAAAACTGACATTCAACTACGTCATATCAGGAGTCTTAATAAGCGCAAGCGTCTTTTGATTGCCATGGATGTGGCATTTGGAATGGAGTACTTGCATGGGAAGAACATAGTACACTTTGACTTGAAAAGCGACAATCTACTTGTCAATCTTCGTGATCCACACCGTCCAATATGCAAGGTCTGTAATTATATTTCTTTGGAGCCAATTCAGCACATTACTTTCTCATGGAACTGATCTAGTTAATCATCATATTCCTACTTGAAAGTCTTGTTACTGCTAAGAGTTTTTCATATACAGAACAGTATGTCACTAAAGCCATTTGTATCTCTCTGATCTAATTAGAAACAACTATTGATCCCATTCCAACAGTTGTCATATATGCTAAGGATAATATAACCATGTGAGTCTATTGTGAATGTGTCAGGGTTTAGCTGATTAGCTGTAAATTTGTTTTGTATATATTTGTTGTACCTTTTGCGGGATGATGCATCGCTTTAGTAAGTTATCAGCTTCGACCCTTTTAAATTTCTGTCAAAGTTCTCTCATCTTGTTAATATGTTACTCCACAGATTTTTTGAGTATGTGCTAATCTATTAGTATTTTTATGTGAAGTAACCTCTAAGGTCTATTTGTTTTCTTTAGATTTCATTCTCTTGCTTTTAGTTTTACCATATCCAAAAAATTAACCTCAACTTCCTATATAAACAAAAATTCTTTGGACTACATTGCGCATCCTAGGATTAATTCAAACACAAGTCTTTGTCAGATTATGACTATGAAAATGTTAGGACTGTAATCATTGATTATTTTATCCACATATTTTGGTCCATCAGGTTGGCGATTTAGGTCTATCTAAGGTCAAATGCCAGACACTTATCTCGGGTGGTGTACGGGGAACGCTTCCTTGGATGGCGCCAGAACTTTTAAATGGCAGCAGTAGCCTCGTATCTGAGAAGGTATGCTTGACGTTTTCTCTCATGTAGTGACTAATGTCCATACACAAAGGTTCATTTGAAACATCTGTAAGTTCAAAAATGACTTTGTTGTTTATCTAGGTTGATGTTTTTTCTTTTGGAGTTGTGTTATGGGAACTTCTGACTGGAGATGAACCATATGCAGACTTACATTATGGGGCAATTATTGGTAAATCTTTTCCCTATTATATTATTGATAATTCTTTCGCTAATAGGCTTTATGAAATGCTGATATTTTCCGGTCACTGTTCAAAACCTTAAATATTTGATTGTAAATGTTACATGTACATTAACAGGTGGAATCGTGAGCAACACGTTGCGACCCCCGATACCAGAGTATTGTGACTCCGAATGGAAGTCACTAATGGAGAGTTGTTGGTCAACAGAACCTCTAGAAAGACCAAAGTTTAGCGAGGTAGCGAACCAGTTGCGTAGTTTAGCAGCCAAGGTTCCTCCAAAAATGTACTTGCATCACTAAGTTGAGGCTCTTTCTCCTGTTTCCAGGTTTTTTTTTTTTGCAGACTGTAGGGTTGTAATTTATTATGTATATATATTTTATAAGTTAGAAATGAAAATTTCTGTTTTCAGTGCCTATTCTCCGTCATAGATAAAATGAGTTTTTGGTCTTCAGAATCCCCTTCCTTTGATTCCCCTAGTGGTTGTTTCTTAACACGTATTTTGTGCTCTGCGATTGCCTGTAACTTTGTGTGCGCTTGTAGAAGAGGGCACTCTCTGTGCTGCCAAGTTTTAGTTGTGTTTTCATAACCAAAACACGTTCAAGATTTAATTCAGAATCTTCAGTAACTGGCAAGAACTGATTTGTGAGAAATAGTAAAGGTGTTGGTTGCTTTGCCATCAATTTGAAGGTTTTTTTGCTCAAAATACCATCATTTGGTTATATCAAGTATCAGGCTAACAGCGGAGGAGAGGAGAAAAACCACATATTGTTTGCTTGTTGTGCATCACAAATATGCATATCATGTTCTCGCATATATGAGATTCGCAACATCACATAAACAAAGGTCCAAGTGGAAGAAATATATTCGGAAATCTATGCTCTCAACTTTGATGATGTTTGGATGATTTGCAGGAAGATAAAAGTAACAATCTTGCAACAAAACAGCAAAGCAAAACTCTGTGGTTGTGTTTGGTTGGGTCGATCGTAATGAAACCAGTGAAATTAAAGGGAAACATCGGAGGTTGGAGAGAAAATTTGAAAAAAAACGAGCGAGTTTAAATTTGTTAGGATAGAAACTGTGAAGAAATTTCTCAAAATGGGGTGTTCAAGTCATAATTTAGGTTGTTAGGAATGAAATAGAGGAAGAAATTAAAACAAAGTGAAAAAGCACAAATTTCATTCCATTTTCATTCATTCCGGTGAAACACGACGTACGAGTCATGTAACACTGAAACTGCTGATCTCTCGTCAGCATCTAGAACGAAGGACTCCTGGTGCAGTCAAATGAAAACACAGAAAGAATGTTGAGATTTGTCCTGCTAAAGTGCTAATCAGTGAATCTCACAGTACTATATTACAGATTGTGCAAGTATCAGTGTACTGTAATGCACAGTCTTGTGTATTCAAGTCGATCAATCAAGGCAGGGACTTGCAGCATCATTTTACAGGCATCGTAAGCTGATACACTTCACCAGAGCTTGACTGATTCATTACTGACTCTTTGATTTCATCCAAATATCTAAAGTATTGGCGGTATTGTACGTGGGATATGCACCGTCATAGGATACAAATTGATCTTTGAACATCTGTCATAATATAAATTGCTCACTTCTCGTTTCACCTGCATTGCTTTCTTTCAAAATTGAAAGTTAATAGAGAGTTCCTAAGAAATCTTGTAAACCGTAGGGCCAAGAGTTACGCAGCCTACCTCTTGCGTTTGCTCTTCGTACTAGTTGAAGATGATGGGTTGCTGTGCCAATTCCTTTTCCTCTGATTAATAAACCAATTGTTGATCTGCTTTAGTTGCAACCCAGTCTCTTGCACCAATCTTGCTTTATCTTCCTCCTAAAGAACATTACTTCGACTACTGAGCTTAAAGTTTAGTAAGGAAACAAGTACAGGTAGCGCTAAGGCAAAACTTACTGTTGGGTATGGCCATTTGGAATGTGATTGCCACCAAGCTTTTAAGAGAGAAGTGGTGTCACCAGGAAGTTTTCCTGCTCTTCTTTTACGCAGAATTTCCTCTCTGATGTCCACGATCTTCTCCTTGTAACCCTACAAAGCCGAAAAAAATAAGCTGCAGCAAATACAGTCCAAGTAAAAGTTTGTAAAAGCATGCATACTTGTTTCAACTCATGCTTCAGCTCTTGCCTCACGCGTTCCATCAAGGACCTCTCACTTTCAGTGGGCACAAGAGGACCAAATCCCATGCTATCGTGTCCATCTAGACTCCCGTCAAACAAATTAGTCTCACTATCATAGTGATCTTCATCATCATCAGACATTGTTGCACCCGTGCCTTCACCAGGTGCCACACCTGTCCATGTGACATAAAGACAAATGAGAATCTAAGCAACTAAGAAGAGCAAACTTAAGCGAATAAACTACCTGTCAGCACAATCAATAAGTAGATGAATGTTGGCACTTGTTATGATGTTTTTGGACTTGGGAGCTTAGTTTATTGTTAATTGATGCTCGTACAAGGCCAGAACCTGGCCTTAAGTATATTCTCCTAAGGGACGTGCAATATATAAACTGAAATGATATTATTGGGATGCAGAAAATTTGAATTTATGATAAAACGATGTTCGCTTCAAACGATATGTAGACAAAAAAACCAGTCCCCTATAAGACACTGTTACAAGAATTTTACGACCAGAAAGACTAAGAAACTTCCTGCGCAAAGACAATACATAAGAATTATGCAGCACGGGGATAACCTGTCAAACTTTGTAGAGACTGCTCAAGTTCCCAACAAGCCATGACTGCTTCCATTGCATGCACTCGAACATGCTGTTGTAGTTGATCTTTGAATGAAGAAAGCAATAGAACATAATGTGTCTACATCAAGGCAGAAACAAGCAAAGAGCAGATTAATTAAAGAACAGCCCCTTGCATCAGATACATGGAACAAAAGATATTAGCAATGCTGAGTATCATATTTATAAGGAAACTATAATTTTCCTAAGTAAAATATAAGTACTAGAAATCGGCTCAGAAACCAGTAAGCCTCAACCTCTGATCTTTATCCAGTCCAATTTACGGAAAATATAATTTGTTTCTTAGAAAATGATTAGTCGGATTTTCTCAAAAAAGTGAAGGAACAAGTAAAAATTCTGCAGATGAGTCCCAGAATATTAAATTATTGTACTATATTCTCAATCATTTTATATGTGGCTATATTTATTCCGATTCACATCAGATAGGCAGATAACCCTTCAATAATCACCCAGGACTTCACAATCATATCTCAAAGTAAACCAAAGAGAATGACTACTGGTACTAAATTGACTTAAGAAAAAGGAAATAATATCTCCAATAAAATTTTCCATTAAATATTTAGATTGTAACAAAGCAGCTGTGGTGGACTGATCACCAAACCATGCTTACACTCCATCACTTTTTTCTATCAATAATCACAACCATTACTCGTGCTACCGCATCAGCAGGGTTAAGAAGGTCTGATATACGCAGACTTATCCAATTTTCGTACAGAAACTGTTTATGTTAAAATATAGCATAAGATCCGTTTGGGATCTTCCTCTAACACCTTAAGGTTTTAGATGATCTGGTTACTCAACAGTTTACATGTGGTCTAACTGGTAAGATGGCTGTTAGTTACGATTTCAATTTAAATGCAATAACAGACAATTAATTGAAAACATAAAATCAATTCATCAGAATTATCACTTGCAACTATGATATAATTAAATTCTTAAATAGTAAAACCTAAATTTAGTGAACAAATAAACATGACATATATGTTACCATGAACTGATCAAGGTCTTTTCCATCAAGCGGCTGGCTATTATTCTGCTGAAGAAGAGAATACTTTGCCAACACTTGCTGCGACTGTTCTAGCTGTGCATCGATCCTCGGAAGCTGATCCACAGGCGTAGCGATTCTTAAACACGAAACGTGAGCAGAAAGCAGCTGATCATACAAAGGATGACCAAGTATGTCTGCCTTACTCTTTGCATTTCTCCACTCTCTTTCATCACTCTCACTACTAATATTATTCTCATTACTCTCATATTTCTTCTCCTGATTATTCATCAAAATCATCGAGTCACTCGACGGATGAATTTCCCTGGAAAGCCACTGGTTGGATGCAGAGGAGTCAGAATTAGTAGTCTGCAAGTGTAAAAAATTGTTTTCACTAGAAGTGTAGGGGTGGTTTTGTTGTCGTAAAATCGCGTTGTTTAGCCACGTTGGAACAGGCTTGCCATTGGCTTCGGAAGGCGGAGATGAGTGGCCAGAGAGATGGTGATCAGGTAAGATAGAAGGGAACACCGAGACGTTGTCATGGTGGTCTGTGTAGTGGTGAAGTTCCATTGCACGAGAGATGTGGTCCTCATGAAAAGCCATAGTGCATAAATTTTATTTGTGCTGACAAAAAATCACAAAGAAGAGGGAAATTTTGAGATTTCTCTGTTGTTTATTTTATAGAGGAGCTGAGGTAAGTGACTGTAGCTACTCAAAGTCTCCGGACGAAGAGGAAAGGGAAGAGTATGAGTTACTTCAGTTTGTCATTGTTTAATACAGAGATGGAGAAAATTATTCTATGAACTTTTTCCAATTACGCAATTTATCGTTTCTATACTCTTTATTAAAAGCAGAAACACCCTCCCTCTTATATGTCATGTATACCGCGCCGTATACATTTAATTATTAGCTTAATTACTTTAGTATAATTAGCTTAATTTTAAATTAAAATTTTATTAAAAACAGAAACCACTCTTAATGGTATGATATATCATGTATATCGCAATATACATATAATAATTAGCTTAATTAATTTAATATAATTCAGTTAATTTTAAATTAATATAATTATTACAATTAAATTAAAAATTAATTATCAATAATAGTTTAGTTGTATACAAGGAGCCTACCGGCTACTGAGAGTCTCCCAACTAAAAAATGTATACGACGCTATACATATAATAGTTTAATTAACTTAATTTCAAATTAATATAATTATTATTATTAAATTAAAAAATATATATATATTAAAAGTAGAAATCCCCTCTTAATTGTATGGTGTGCCATGTATAACGCGATATACATATAATTATTAGCTTAATTTAATTCACTTAATTTCAAACTAATAAAATTAGTTTAATTCTAAATTAATAAAATAATTATTATTAAAACAACACTCTTTACTAAAAGAAGAAACCCCCGATTAGTAGCATGGTATGTCATGTATACCCCGATATACATATAATTATTAGCTTAATTAGCTTAATAAAATTAACTTAATTCCAAATTAATATAATTATTATTTTCATTAGATATATACTCTTTATTAAAAGAAAAAACTCTTTGGTATAGTATGTCATATATACCGCGATATACATATAATTATTTAACTTAATTAGCCGAATATAATTAGGCTCATGCTTCAATTCCAAAATACAATTTTTTTAATGAATATGATGAATTTGTTCAAACTCCTTGATTTCATGTCCCTCAAAATATTGTTAAACATCTCTTTGTTCACTAAAAGTAAGGACTTTGA
Source organism: Heracleum sosnowskyi (assembly GCA_030848705.1). Lineage (NCBI taxonomy): Eukaryota > Viridiplantae > Streptophyta > Magnoliopsida > Apiales > Apiaceae > Heracleum > Heracleum sosnowskyi. The sequence continues at coordinate 23,185,508 of CM061237.1, forward strand.
TCATAATGATTAGATTCATCAAATTTATCGGATTCCTTAATATGGTGATATTTTGGAGTTGAAACCCAACTAAAGTTGAATGGTTCCATGTATTTGAAAGTAAAAAATTTCGGATGGTACCAAATAAAATTTTTCATAATTTTATAACAGTTGACTGACGTTTAGTTAACGTGTGACATTATGTGGATGAAGTCAAAAGTATAATGATACTACTTGGTTTTCAAAAACTTCGAGCGGTGCTTGTACCAAATAGAAAAGCCAATTGTACAATGGTATTACATGAAATATATTTTACAAAATTGCCGAAGTTATATATTTATTTAAATTTCACTTATTTGATTTCACTTATGATTCGATTCTCTATAATTAAAAATAGTATTTATTTATTGTATACTTTCATCTTAATTTCATTTTTTTTGCTAAATATATACTTTCATCTTAATTTCATATTTTAATTCTCTACAACTACATATTTAAATAATACTTATTAATTATTTTTCTTTTTAATATTTTAAATTTTATTTTAAGTAATTTAGTTTTTACTCTCAATACATGTTTTACACGGGTTATCGGTTCGTTACTTCTAAAGAGCGGTTTACATGTTAGGGTCGTAAATGAGCCCATAAGCTTGTAGACGATAATGCTAAAATTTGACTGTTCGATACTGTAATAACTCAACTAAAATTCGAGTTTGATTTAAACATGACACATAATTACAGCCTTGTGGTGAACCTTATACCAAATCTTTTTCATTTGTAAGTATGAATTTGAGTGACCATTTTTCAAAATTAACTTTGATCAACAATATAAACAAAGAAAATAAGCTTAAACTAAAAACAAGTGGGTAATAAGGGACAACGAAAGGATAATATTATATATAGAATTATCAAATTGAGTATCAAAATTAATTAAAAAAATGACGTGAAAATGATGATGTAATAATATAAAATATTTTTATTAATGAAATCGGAATACACGCATACTCATTATTTTATTTTTTTTGAAAAACAATGAAATCAATTTATTAATGAAAAATCATACGGCATCTACAAAGATAGTCGCATACTCATTATTATATATTCAACTAAAATCGACAAGTGTTATTTGATAAAAAAATTTGTACACGACTTGCCTCTATCATTTTTTATAGAAAAATATCATCGTCAAGTCCGCTCCACGTAGGCATGTGGACCCCATACTTTGTCTTTCATTCTATTGTATTTTTTGTTCAAGTTACAATCGTGAGCCGGCGGCTAAAGTCACAGCTGAGTCACTTAAACATAAAAACAGTGGGTCCCAAAGGCATTTTATGGCTACGTGTCAAGAAGATAGTTGGCTACCCATTAACCCGTCACTCGGACGGCAATGACTCGTTATTTACAGTAATTTATTTTTGCTGGTATGCATAAAGTCAAGATAAATAATACTTTGTTCCATAAAAATTGGTGTTTTATAAAATTTTAAAGTTAAATTATCTTAACTTTAATTAATAACTAGTTTACTGAGCCGCGCTTCGCAGTGTCTTAATAATAATATCTTTAAATTTTCTTAAAAAATATTCTACAAAATACGTTTTTAAATAAAATAATATTTCTAATATAAAATTAAGTTTTGTTTTGAATTATATATATATATAAAGTTCTAGATCGTTCAATCAAAAACTACAATTATACCTTTAAAGCTATTAAAATCTTCACTACCTCCAAATCTACTCCCAGTAAGAAAAAATCATAAAATATGAACAAACATCCTTTCTGTTGCTGGAAGAATTTTTTATTAATAATGATCTCTTTTTGTCAAAACAAATAACAACAAAAACAACAACTTCTTCCTTTTAAAATAAAATAAAAATTAATGACCTCTTATCAATATTTCTTATTCTTGTAGGACTTTTGTTATAGATGCATCGACTTATTGAATTTTGTTAAAAATGCACACACTAAATAAATTCTCCAGTCGAATAAATCTTAACATGATATTTTCGAAATACATACACTATAAATTTATTAATATACAATTTTTAACTTTGAATTTTCGTGTATGAATTACAGAAAATATTTTACTAAAAGATATAATATTTTCTCATAAAAATTATAGCAATAACTATCTAAACGTTAAAAAACAATGATAAAATTTGTTTTTAAGACACGATGAACCTTGTATACAGGTGTATCAACTTTTAACTATAAATTCAAAACTTATAACGTACACACATAAACATATAAATCAATTCACAACTGAATGTACATGAAAATCATTTTGCTCGGCCTATTATTTTAACTGATTAACTGATGAATCCCCCTCCTTATTAATCCATGTCTTAACTCAATCAACATTAATAACAAATAACTTGTTTTGTCAAAGATTTTAATATGATCCTGCATTAGGATACAAACAAACGTAATAAAATAAATAACATAAAGGAAAAAGTCTCATACTCATGTACTCACATACACACTTTTAACATGAACACACAAAAAAGTAAAGAAGAACAATGTTGACAACAAAAATTGCAGTAGACAATTAACAAAGTTTAGGTGTATATTTATACTATTAATTAGATGTTTGTATGAAAGTATTAAAGGTAATTAATTATTTACCAAGTAATTACTTAATTTCTTATGCAAGACCGATATAATTTCTTAACTTCTTATTTACCAATATGTTCTTGTATTTCCTATTATATTAAATTAAAAAAAAAGTTTAGGAGAGCGGAATGTTAAGATTGTAATTTCATTTGAATAGAAATATTATGAGAATATCCAGATAATAATAAAGGAAAGTTCAAAATAATGTAAAGTAATACACTTTTTTTTTAATTTAGATATTTGAAGGCAAGAATATTATAATTGAATATTTAGTTTCCTCCATTAGTAAGATATATTGTATATTTACTTTCTCCATTAGTAGTGATTTTAAATGCAAGAATATTATATTTACTTTCCTCCATTAGTAGAGATTTTAAATGCAAGAATATTGAAATTGTATATTTAGTTTCCTCCATTAGTAAATATTTAAAAGACAATTGAGATTTTTTCTAATCTTTGGTATTAATTACTTAATTTCTTATGCAAGGCCGATCTAATTTCTTAACTTCTTATTTACCAAAACGTTCATGTATTTTCTATTATATCACATAAAAAAAGTTTAGGAGAAGAGAATGTTAAGATGTTAATTTCATTTTAAAAAAAATATTATGAGAATATTTAGATAATAATAGAGGAAAGTTTAAAATAATGTAAGGTAATACACTTGTTTTTATAATTTAGATATTTTGAAGGCAAGAATATTATAATCGAATATTTAGTTTCCTCCGTTGGTGATATTTAGTTTCCTCCATCAGTAAAGATCTATTGTATATTTACTTTCTCTATTAGTAGAGATTTTAAATGCAAGAATATTATATGTACTTTCCTCTATTAGTAGAGATTTTAAATGCAAGAATATTGAAATTGTATATTTAGTTTTCTCCATTAGTAAATATTAAAAATGCAATTGAGATTTTTTCTAATTTTTGGTATTAATTACTTAATTTCTTATGCAAGACCGGTCTAATTTATTAACTTCTTATTTACCAAAACGTTCATGTATTTTCTATTATATTATATAAATAAAAGAAAGTTTAGGAGAACAGTATGTTAAGATGGTAATTTCATTAAAAAAATATTATGAGAATATTTATATAATAATATAGGAAAGTTCAAAATAATGTAAGGTAATACATTTTTTTTCTAATTTAGATATTTTGAAGGCAAAAATATTATAATTGAATATTTAGTTTCTTCCATTAATGATATTTAGTTTCCTCCGTTAGTAAAGATCTATTGTATTTTTACGTTCTTCATTAGTAGAGATTTTAAATGCGAGAATATTATATGTTACCTCTATTAGTAAGAATTTAAAAGGTAATTGAGATTTTTTTCGAATTTTTAATATTATTAACTCAAAAAATTGAGAAATTAGAAAAATAGAACGAAGCGATCTGAGAACGTCACATCACCGCCCCCGTCTTCTCCTTTATATAATAGTATTGATTGATTGATTGATTGTAATTGAGATTTTTTTGAATCTTTAATATTATTAATTTAAAAAATTGAGAAAATTAGAAAAATAAAACGAAGGGATCTGAGAGCGCCACCTATTAGTAATGATCTATTGTATATTTACTTTCTCCATTAGTATAGATTTTAAATGCAAGAATATTATATTTACTTTCCTCCATTAGTAGATATTTTAAATGCAAGAATATTGAAATTGTATATTTAGTTTCCTCCATTTGTAAATATTTAAAAAACAATTGAGATTTTTTTTAATCTTTGGTATTAATTAATTAATTTCTTATGCAAGACCGATTTAATTTCTAAACTTCTTATTTACCAAAACGTTCATGTATTTTTTATTATATCACATAAAAAAAAGTTTAGGAGAAAAGAATGTTAAGATGTTAATTTCATTTGAAAAGAAATATTATGAGAATATTTATATAATAATAGGGGAAAGTTTAAAATAATGTAAGGTAATACACTTTTTTTTTATAATTTAGATATTTTGAAGACAAAAATATTATAATCAAATATTTAGTTTTCTCCATTAGTGATATTTAGTTTCCTCCATTAGTAAAGATCTATTGTATATTTACTTTCTCCATTAATAGAGATTTTAAATGCAAGAATATTATATTTCATTAGTAAAGATTTTAAATGCAAGAATATTGAAATTGTATATTTTGTTTCCTCCGTTAGTAAATAATATTTTGTAAATATTATTAACTCAAAAAATTGAGAAAATTAGAAAAATAGAACGAAGCGATCTGAGAGTGCCACATCACAGCCCCCGTATTCTCCTTTATATAATAGTACTAGTTTACTAAGCCGCGCTTCGCAGCGGCTTTATATTTTATTTTTTAAAATTATTTTAAGTATAAATAAATAAGTATTAATATTTTTAACATAACTTTAAGGGTTTTTTTGGATTGTCATTTTCGTCGTGATCATTCAAATTTTTTTGAATAAATCAGAAAAAGCAATAATTTTAATATTTTCATATTTATATAAGATGCTACTCTTAGTGAACCGCACTCTCATTAAACATGTTTCCTCCCGATGAGCCGCTCTCTCGTTCTAATAGTTAAAATATTTTTTGAGTCATTCTCTCGTTGAATGCAAATTATTATTACTTGAATAAAATAATTTAGAAAAATATTGAAAATTTTTAGAACATGAAGAGAACATTTATGAGAATAATATGGTGGTAACTTTAAGTTTAAGAGAAAGTTAAATAAATACTATTACTAAGGTAATTTGACTTTTACAAAAAAATTAGGAGATTTTGAAGATGGTAATTTGGGGTAAGGCAAAAGTTTAGAAAAACTTAAGGTAATTAAGATTTTTTTTATTTATTAAATCAAAATTTAAGAAAATTAAATAAATATATTGAAACGGTTGAGATGCATCCACCCTTTGACTTGAATACAAATATAAACTTACATTTTATATAAGTAAAAGAAAATTTATGAGAATATTAAGATAGTAATACAACTTTAAGAGAAATTTTAGAATATGAACAGAAAATTTAGAAAAATAAGAAGATGATAACTTTAAGTTGAAGGGAAAGTTCATATAATATTAATAAGGTAATTTGACTTGTAGAGAAATTATAAGAGAATGTAAAAATGATAATTTAGGCTAAGGAGAAAGTTTAGGAGAATATAAGGTGAAAATTAATATGGTGATACGATTTTAAGAGAAATTTTAGAATATGGAGAGAAAAATTAGAGAAATAAGAAGATGATAACTTTAAGTTGAATAGAAAGTTAAGAGAATATTAATAAGGTAAATTGACTTGTACAGAAATTATATGAGAATATTAAGATGATAATTTGGAGTAAGGAGAAATTTAGAAAATATAAGGTAATTAATTTTTTTTGTTTAATAATTAATTAAAAAAATTGAGAAAATTAGAAAAATAGATTAAAATGTTTCGAGAGCCGCGCCACCTCACTCCTTTATATAGGTGTATGATTAAGGAGAATATTAACTATTAAGGAAATATATTTAGTTTCATAAGTTAGTAAGTATATTCATATATACAAAATTTAGGAGAATATTAAAATTGTCTATTAAATTTCCTTCATTAGTTAAAATTTTAAAGGTTCCCCCATTAGTAAAGATTTTAAAGACAATTGTGATATTTTTTAATAAAAAATATAGGAGAATATTAAAATTGTATATTTAGTATCCCCATTCGTAAAGATTTTAAAGGTAAGAATAATAAAGTTGTATATTTAGTTTACTCCATTAGTAAATATTTTAAAAGCAATTGAGATATTATTAAAAATGTATATTTAGTTTCGTACATTAGTTAGATTTTAGAGGCAAAAATATAAAAATTGTATATCTACTTTCCTCCATCAGTAAAGATTTAAATAAAATTGAGATATTTTCTAATAAAAATTTGAAGAATATTAAAATTCTCTATTTAGTTTCTTCCAGTAGTAAAAATTTTAAAGGCAAAAATATTAAAATTGTATATTTAGTTTTTCCATTAGTAAAGATTTTAAAAATAAAATTTTTTGGAGACTATTAAAAATGTATATTTTGTTTCCTCAATTAGTATATATTTTAAAGGCAATAATATTAAAATCGTATATTTAGTTTCCTCCATTAGTAAAGATTTTAAAGATAATTGAGATATTTTCTAATAAAAAATTTAGGAGAATATTAAAATTTTAGATTTAGTTTCCTACATTAGTAAAGATTTTAAAGGTAAGAATACTAAAATTATATATTACGTTTCCTCCATTAGTAAAGATTTTAAAGGCAAATGAGATATTTTCGAATTTTTAATATTAATAATTCAAAAATTCGAGAAAAATAGAAAAATAGAACGAAGGGATTTGAGGGGCGCCACCTCACCGCCTCTGTCGACTAAGCCGCGGTTCGCAGCGACGCGATAATACTTTTGCAAAAATTTTAATATTAACTATTTAAGAAAAAAAATCAAGAAAATACATATAATAAACTGATTAATTCTAATTAATTCCAAAAATCATAAAACAAATTAAAAAAATAAATAGAAAGATAACATTCAATATAATTATTATTAGATATAAAAATCAACTAAAAATTTTAAAAAACAATTGTATGCTATTGACATATTTTTATGCCGATTTTATATCATATGTTCTGACACCCTATACACTAAATACATATAAAAGAAATATTAAAAATATGTAATAATATAAATTTAAGTATTAAACACCACTTAATTCTTCAACCATTCCTATTATTACAAAAATTAATTTTTTTTTTAATTATTCCTAAACTTTATATGCCGATTTTGTGTCATGTTTTTTGAGCGAATGCCCGTTGCATAAATACATATAATTAAAATTTACTAAAAATATATCAAATACTAAAATTTAAATATTAACCACCGCTTCAAACTTCAACTATTAGTATCATAACAAAAATTACAATTTCTTAAATATCTCTAGACTTTATATGTCGATTTTGTGTCATACTTTCTTGAGCCGACGCCCATTGCACTAAATACGTATAAATTAAAAATACTAAAATTAAGCAACAATATAAATTTAAGTATTAACCACCGCTTCAAACCTCAACTATTTATATTACCACAAAATTAAAAATTTCTTAAATATTTTTAGACGTTATAATAAAACTTTTTAATGTGTACATGTGCATCATTATAATATAAAGTTTCATCATGGAAACATAATGGATTTTATATAATCATTTTCCGTGAATTTGAATGTAAATAAGGTCTTTTAATTTTAGTTTAGTTAAGAAAAAAAATTACATTTGTTTAATTGAAGGACAAATTCACAGAAAGTATATTTTTTTTCAAATTCAAATTTCAACTTATATTTTAAAATACATAATATCATATCAATTATAAAGTTTGACTTGAAACGAAAATGTAGGTTAATATTAAAATGGTGATATGACTTTAAAAGAAATTTAAGAATTTGAAGAGCAGATGTAAGAGAACATTAAAATGCTAAGTTTGAGTTGAAAAAAAAGTGAAAGAGAATATTAATTTGGTAATATGATGTGTAGAGAAAATTAAGATAATAAAATAATTTAAAGAAAAAGTTTAAGTTTTAATGTAAGGTAATTAAGTTGAAAAAAAAGTCTAATAGAATATTAATATGATAATTTTATTTGTAGATAAATTTTAGAAAAATATGAAAATCGTAATTTGACTTAAAGAAAGTTTAGAAAAATATTATGTAATTCAGAACTTTTTCTCTTTACTACTTCAATTTTTTTTAAAAATTAGAAAAATAAATTAAACTATTTAAGAAAAGAAATATTTATACAAAATAAGTATGTAAAATACATGTTAAAAGTTTGTATATCAAGAATAAAGTAAATTTCTTAAAACCCATTTTAATAATTTTAATATAAATATCAGGTGCAACCCTTGCTTATTTATTTTATTAAAATTCATTTTAATAATTTTAATTATTTAAAAAAATTTACCTATTTTAATATGCCAACATATTTTTTTAACAAACATAATTAATTTAATTAAAACACTTCTAAAAATATCACGGGTAGTTATTTTTTTTTTTAATTAAAACATGTTAGATTTTATATTTTTCATTATTATCAATATTATTTTAATAAATAATAGAATAATATTAATAATTCTTCATCTGTATTCTTTATTTATTTTTTCTATGGACCAATCAATATTTAAATTTTTTATTTTATAATTTACCATATTGATTGTTATTCTTTATTTAATATTATTCGTTCTCATTAATTTGTTTAATTTGTCATTTTCTAATCTCTTTTGATGACCACGGTTGTAGGCTAGTGTATTATTTATACATGCTATATTATCTGTTGTATTTACAATAAATAATTCGAACCCGCGTGTGTTATGTTTGTCCGAGCAAATGGCCATGGGGCTGAATCCAACTTAATTATATTTATATTAAAAATTAATGTCACATATTTTAATAAGTAAATTACTTTTTTGAAAGTTCAAAATCATAGCAATGATATATTAAAAAATATAGTTATTAATATTATTATTATACAATAATTGAAACATTAAAATTTTGGTTGGTCGGTACCAATTTTTTAGTACACCGTGGTTTTACTTCATTTCTCTTACTTGCTTATAAAAAATATTAAATAATAACATTAACGGTTTATAATCAATTACATTTTCAGCTAAAACTCATTATAAATTTTTTCTATAATCACTCATATTTCAAAAATATCACGGGCAATTATCTTTTTCAACTTACTTTTTCTATTTTTCATACTAAAATCCATTATTTTCTAAAAATATCACGGGTAAACCCTTTACCTATTTATTTTAAAATCTATTTTAATAGTTTTGATTATTAAATTTTAAAATCTATTTTAATACTTTTAATTATTAGAAAAATTCACATATTTTGACATGCCTACTTATTTTTTTTTTAACAAATGTAATTAATAAAATATTAAAATGTAAATAATATTATAACAATTATTAAAATAATTCGTGCATCGCACGGGTTTTAACCTAGCATTATAAAAGACGAAACATTAAAAGTTTTGGTCGTTCGATCGTCATTTGGATCGATTCATGAGACTATCTATAACCAATTTATTTATAACCAATTATCTTTTTCAGTTAAAACACATAACCTATTTTATGTTTCTTTAACTAAAATAACTTATCTTCTTAAAATAAAACGGACAAAATATATATTAAAATGTTTTATATTTTAATATCTAAAATACCACTAAAGGTTATGTCACAAATATATTAAATTTAAATATTTATACTATTAGATATATAAATTCAATTAATTATATGTATATTAAAATATCATCAAAATCTATATAATTACTAAAATCTAAATAATAAATAATTTAATATTCAAAAAATACTGTGCAATGCATTCAACGGGATATAGGCTAGTATTATTAAAAGTATAATATATAAAAATTATAATTATTAAAAAAATTGTAATTTTAAATTATTATAATTATAAAAAGAATTGTATATTACACGCGAATATATTTCAGAAGATTTAAGAAATAAAAAGCTCTTTATTCGATCTTAATGACCAACATCATCCTTTATTGTCTCAGCGGGTCTTTTGCTCTCGGTCTTTAGCTCTCAGCTTCTAGTCGTCCAAGAAAGAGACCTAATACTTGATGTATTGGTTCTAAGTCTTAAATTTTTGGGCTCTCGGGGAAAAAATCCTGAAAAGTAATAATATATAACAATGCTTAGAACATACCATATATTAACAACATACGATAACATATTCTCATCCGATTTTTCAACCCAAGTGTATCATTATTTTACCTGCATAAACTATTACGAAAAAAATTAAAGAAATCAAAGACGATATAATTCATCAACAAACTTTAAAAAACAATTATAGAAACAGAGCCACAACAACATAAGCCACATGAACCCTGATTCATATTTCGTAAACAAAGGATAAATCCCATATACTATCATATTGGGAATACAAAAGATAGAGTGTAACCTTCCGGTCCTTGAGAATAAATCAAAAAAGTTGATACAAACAAACATGTATTAAAAAAAGGCGTTTCAACATTAACCTAAGAGTGAAGAGGAGAGCCGACATAAAAATACAGACATTTGTTTCAATGATTTGTGATATTATATATACCATGCGATTGCTTGAATATCTTTCTAAAAAATACGATTGACTTTTATATATTTGTTATATTTTCTAAAAATTTGAATTAAATTAAAACATTGAAATTCTAGAAAAATAGATAAAAATTTAAATAGGATTTAAGTTAGTTGAGGAAAAAAGGTAATACTTGTTTAATTTAATTTTAAACAGGATTGACTTTTATATATTTATTGTCTTTCTTGAAAATTCTATCGAGCCTACAAATTCGAAAATAATAAAGAAGTTGTAATTTTCTAAATCAAAGAAAGTTCTATCAAGTCCTACAAATTCGAAAATAATAAGGAAGTTGTAATTTTCTAAATCAAAGAAAGTTCTATGAAGATAATAAAAGAAAGTTCTATCAAGTTTGAAAATAATAAAAGTGTAATTTTTAATTTTCAATTTTCTTCCTACAAAATCGAAAATAATAAAGGAAGTTGTAATTATTAAAATTAAAAATTGTGAAAAATTGCAAAGAAAGTTCTATCAAGTCCTACAAATTCAAAAATAATAAGGAAGTTGTAATTTTCTAAATCAAAGAAATTTTCTAAATCAAAGAAAGTTCTATCAAGTCCTACAAATTCGAAAATAATAAGGAAGTTGTAATTTTCTAAATCAAAGAAAGTTCTATCAAGTTTGAAAATAATAAAAAAAAGTTCTATCAAGTCGTACAAATTCGAAAATAATAAAGAAGTTGTAATTTTCTAATTTAAATAAAGTTCTATCAAGTCCTACAAATTCGAAAATAATAAGAAAGTTGTAATTTTCTAAATCAAAGAAAGTTCTATCAAGTTTGAAAATAATAAAAGAAAATTCTATCAAGTTTGAAAATAAAGAAAGTTCTATTAAGTCCTGCAAATTCGAAAATAATAAGGAAGTTGTAATTTTCTAAATCAAAGAAAGTTCTATCAAGTTTGAAAATAATAAAAGAAAGTTCTATCAAGTTTGAAAATAATAAAAGTGTAATTTTCAATTTCCTTCCTACAAAATCGAAAATAATAAAGGAAGTTATAATTATTAAAATTAAAAATTGCAAAAAATTGAGAAAATTAGAAAAATAGAACGGAGCGATTCTAGAGCGCCACCTCACCGCCACCGTCTTCTCCTTTATATAAGTATATTGATGATTGATGATTAATAAATTTTGATAGACACAAAAATTATGAAAAATATATTATTTAAAAGTATATTTGATTTTATATCATATTTACTTTTTAAATTTACAAAATTATAAATTAATAATGCATAATATGTGGTCAAATTTGAGTAGATTTGACTTTCAGAATTTATATACCGTCATTTATTTAGTAACAGTTATTTATTTAGGAACGGAGGTAGTATTATATTAGAAATTTAGTAACATCATTAAATTTATGTCTAGCGGTATTAGGTAGAACTTAAAGCAAATGCATGAAATTTGAATTTAATTTTTGAAATTTGAATATTGCGGTATCGTTTGAATTTCTTAAATATGTTTAATAGTTTTAATTTCAGTAAGTGATATAAATTAATTTTTTATATTTGTTTAGATTAATATTTGCAGAAGATTATTATATTTTTTTTGGCTAATTAAACATACTTAGTTACTTACACACTTCTCTTGTTTTTAACAAATTTCGAATCCTCAAAATTTTATTTTATAAAGGGAGCGAGTGATATACCACACTACACATCGATAGATGTTGGATTTTGCAGAAAATTACTCCGAGGTATTGATTTTAAGCAACTTAGATATATGCATGAAAAAGTTACGAGAACATATAGCGAGCAAAGCTACTTTCCCTTGATTTGATTTTTACAAACAAAAACTGGCCTCTAACTATTTTTTCTTAATCAAGACTAGCAACATTTTAGTTTTATTTTTTTTTGAATTTATCAATTTATATACTCGAACTTTTGTTTTGATTCCAATTTTCAATCTCTTGTGACTCGCTAAGTGTGATTTGCACCGTTTAAAATACATAATACATGTTTGAATAATTTTTTCAAATCATTTTTTAGTTTAAACTTTTGTAAAACAACATTTCGTAACTTATAACTAGTAACGTGAAAAGGGATTTTATACTCGCAATTTACAAAATGCGAAAAAGAATTTGTTACTTGTATTTTTTTCACTTTCACCACTCCATTGTTGTGTGACTAATGTACCTTGATTAGACTGGGAGGGGATGTGTGATGAAACATTAGACATTACATTTGAAACGATTGACAACTCAAGAATCTGTCTTCATTTTACCTTTGATTTTACATGATTGGATATAGACTTGAAAATTTATGACACGACACGAAACAATACGAAAAATTTAGTGTTTGTGTTTACATTTTTAGTACACGAACACGAAAGTACACAAACAAGATTTAGTGTCGATTTTGTGTTTACCCTATGGGTACACGACACGACACGACACGAAGTACACGAAATAAATAAATAAATAAATTTATATATTAATATTTATATTAGATATTTTAATATTTACATTAGATAAATTAATATTTATTACATGTTTATACATAATTTTAAAGTTTTATATGTAAATATGATGTAAACACATATTTTTAATACATATTTATAAAAATTTAATTGAAATTTTTAATATTTAATTATTTTTATTTTTATTTTTATTTAAAATTACACGAAACACGACACGAAAAGTACACGACACAAAAGGTACACGACAAGAAATGTACACGAACCTAAACGGGTCGGTTTTGTGTTTAGCATTCATGTACACGAAACACGAAAGTACACGACACGAAAATACACGACACGAACGAATTGTCGGGTCTAATTGTATACAACAACTTTTAGCAAAATAAGTTATAAATATTTTCAAAACCCCTCTTTTTGTAGGCAGATGATCAAAAACAAACGACTACTATAACAAATCGTATCGCCAAAATTTTTCACTATATATGTAAATGATGGGCCCCACATATGCACACCTAAAATCCTACTGTACACGCACACCTAAAACTCTACTGTACACATACATCGAAAATTTTTAACGGTACAATTTGCTGCAACAATTGTTTATCGTAGAACGTCCCTTTTTATAAGGACCTTTTTGGCCCAATTTAAAGTGGTCCCTAAACTCCGAACATATGTGACAAACCCTTTTGCCCATCACCTATTCCTTTCACAATTCAACCAAAATTCACATTTTCTGAAATTTTAAAGTTTAAAATTTAATTATTCATACTTTTGCTTTTGGGCATATATAAAGAAGGGAGACTCGAGCCCTACTTAATTTTAATGACCTTTTCTTAAGGATATGTTTGGCTAACAGTGGTCCATGTTTGGCTAACACTGTATTCATGAGAGTTGTTGGATATATTATTGCAAATGGGCTTTTTATATATTTGATTGTCTTTGTGGTCCTGCTTCAGCAATTGCCATGCAGTTGCCAGCAGGCAGCAAATAATAGTAGCATTCTCAAGTTTAATATACTCCCTCCGTTCCATTATTTTTGTCTTTTCGACTTTTGCATGTTTTTTTCCGTTAATAAATTCTTAATTTTTCGGTGCCATTACGTTTGATTTTGATTTTATGAAAGCAATCAATTAAGCTTAATCAACATGATAACTCATTACTGTTCATTTTTGGCCCCTGCACATATTGGCATATTTGGAAAGTTGCAGAGGTCCCGTTTGTGTTTAAATTGATACAGTGTCTGATTCCCCATCTATCTCTTTATCATTTCAGGCCTAGATTGTAGACTCTGGACCGAACTAAATACATATAGGCTAATAACGCTATTTTATTTATTGCAAGAGCTTCTGAAAGGCTAGCAATGCCTGGTAAAAGCTTGAAAAAGAGGGGAGTAGAAGAAAACCAACAGAGGATGATCACATTTCATGGACAGATTTCTGGAGTAAGATTTTTGTAGGTAGTAACGAGTGTCTCAGTCTCATACATTGCAATTGGGTGTTCATAAAATCATACGAAACGCAGACAATATCATAGACGATTTAACATTTTCAATTTATTCGAAATCACACGATAAAAGTGTCTTTGAATTTTTTGCAAGGGGTTCAACCTGCACTTTTATACCATACCAGTTTTAAAATTATGTTATATATCTGCTATTATCAAATGGCCTTGTTTTTACAACCAGGGGCAGAAATCTTCAAAGAGACATGCAGGGGCCAAAACACCACAGAATTTCGGTCCAAGCTTCTTCAGTGTACAAAATTCAATTTGTTGCAAATAAGCTGTACCACTACCAGTATCAACTGCCAAGGTCCGTGGACATGTTCATGTACAGTTTCCATCGGAGAAATATTCTGATCCTGTATCAAGAAAAATCGATAATCACTGTCATGTCTTTACTTGGTAACATTTAAGTTGCACATATTAGGACTGCCATTGGAAACTAATCTAAATCTATAGTTCAGCATCCAGCAGTTGACAAGTCACAACAATTCTTTTTTATCCAGGTTTATAAATCTTTGTCCAGTTACCGCTTCTTTGTTTCCCATGTTTGTAAACACATACACCAGATCCACATATACATAGTAAAATTGAATAAACCAGGTGGAATTTAAGAGAATTTCGAACTTTTGTTGAATATGCAAGGATGCTGTTGAAAGAATGTGAAATCTCGCAAATAGAACATTTTGTACTGATTTATATTTGAAATGAAAGGCACAAACAGAAAGGCGAGTAATACTGATGAATGGTAACTACCCTTGCAAGCCTCTAAATCACAAAGAATAGAATACAACAAACCTCAGATTTTCTTATATACATAATACATTTCTAAAACTCTAGTAACTTGTCACTGCAACCTGGATAGACTACACCCTTGAAACCACCTGCAGTCCACTCCTATTGTAATTGAAAATGAATACAACTAGAACAGTAAATTGCAGGTTTTTCTGATAGGTGTAAACTGCCACATCACACTGGTTGCGGGTTGTGTGCTTAGGTCTTTAAGGAAACAGCCCTACTTGCATCTTACCCTCCTCATACCCTTCTTCGAGGGGGGAAATGTTTCATTTGTTTTACTCCATATTATAGTAGATCGTAGGACCAAAAAAAATTAGAGGGATTCAGATGCCAATAAGAGTAAACTGAGTAATGACTGTTAATTTTAGTGAGCTTTGTGAAAGATTACAAAAAAAGATAAAAAATAGTTGAGTTCTGTCCAAGCTTTGTGCAGCCTGAATTTTTTTAGCACTCCTACCTTTCTTGGATACAACTTTCAATTTCAAAGGCTTACAACGATAAAGAAGATATATTATAAACACCACAGTGAAGTTATCTTCCATAGACAATATAATTAATGCCGATATATTAATTTGGTCAAATATTTCGCAGAAAAAGTGGAGCCGGTGAAGATAATCACTTCTCCGAAAACCTAAGAGCTAGTAACTTCTCATTTGACCCAGCCAAGTTTGCATACCGGGAACCCAACAGCTCTAATAATTATGGATGCCGGCAAACAGATCAGGTATTTACACTTGCATACAGTTAGGCATCAGTTGCCCTAAGGGCTTACTATCTTAGAAGAAGAGCTTAATGTATAGAGAGAGTCTCTTTCAACTTAAAACCATCTTAATTTAAAAAATTTAAAAACCTCGGGGATTCACTAAATTTATTTACATATCCACTTAATATATAAGTAACATTCACCATAAATCTGAGCATATAAACATAATTCAGTTTATAATAAGATTCACTATAGTTAAAAATGTAATTCACTTGTTTGCGTAGTTTGTAGTCTAAGATGGTTTGTCTTTAAAATGTAATCCAGAACTGAATAGAACACATTCTACAATAGGTAAGAGAACTCTTGATGCTTGTAACACTAAACCAATTAATTCGTAAACAAAAAACATGGGCACAATTTCAACTACATCCCATCAAAGATTATTATTGTGCTGTAAATTCATTTGCAGATTTTTGAAAACATGGGCACAATTTCAACTACATCCCCTCCTTAAACCCTTAGTTCATAATATTTTCCTGTTCATAGCTAGAAAGTTCACTGGACGTCTAGTAGTATTACTAACATGAAATTATAATAGCCTGCCAGTTAAATGTATCATATTAAAAATATAAAATAGGACAAGAAGTAAGATTCTCCTAAACATACTTTTTACATAGAACTACTTCATATATTGAACAATTCTGAGAATGATAATGGAATATCATGATCATATTCATCTGCTTATCATCTTGAGAGATGATAGTGAATAAATATAAAGATTATTTGGTTACATGGTGATTTAACGATTTGAAGTATTTAAATTAGTTTTTCTTCCATATATCATGAAACTTTTTCATTGAGAAAAATAATGGAATGTAGTGGTATTAACATATAACACATCAATGTGAGTATATAGCAAAAGTAAGAACCTCAAGTCAAAGAAAAACGTTGTCAAGGTAGGGTAGGCGAAAGAGTTGTCTTTGCCACTTTGAGGACTCCGCAGTCACTGATATATACAGTCTCAAGGGGCTTATTCCAGATTGCACGGGCATTTCTGGCTCTCTCATCTCCGAAAAATTCTGCCAACTCATTATATTGCCGGATTCGTTCTCCTGGCTTGTAAGTGGGTATTGAAGCTATGGATGTCACTACATCCAACCCTGTCCAAATTCAACAGCAATAATAAATGTACTGAAAAACATATGAAGGACACTTTGATTGCTATTTTAAATTCATGAGCTGTGTATACATTAATGAGGAACGGATTAAACTAAAATCTACACATCTTTGTAGACACTAACAGTCCATTAGAAGAGCCTATTAGTAGGTAAATGAAGCTGCGGGAGCATATTTCTCTACTTATTGGAATCTGAACTATCAATTCATACTTCAGACAGATTATTAAGGCTCAGTTACTGAAGGGCCAACACCATAGCCTACATTATGCAGATGGGAAGCACCAGGATGTAAAGTTGCAGTGAAGGAAATGGTGTACTTAAAACTCCAACCCTATTGCCTAAAGTATATAGCAAATTGCTTGTCTAACAAACTGGCAGCTTGTTTTAACGGCGTTTGCCATTCTTGGACAGGTTACGGGGGATGGTCAAAAAGAATAAAAGAATTAAGTTAAATAGAAAATAAATATGGGTTGGGGGGGGGGGGGGGGGGGGGGGGAGCATAAGTAGAGGAAAACGTAGTGAAGAGGGCATGCAAAAGGAGTGAGTGTTATCTTTTATTTGGAGGCCTACCTTTCTTCGCATTGGGGGTATTTTGTAATTTGGAGAAAGTGCATGTCATGTATAACCTAATCTGAATTTATCTCTTATAATTTTTGTTCTCAGATAATCTCGTAGTTAATTTCAATTCTTTAGTTGAGTGATTCACACCAATGTGGCTCGTACTCCAACCTCCAGGCACTGCTGTAAAAAGAAGTTTATATTACTAGCCTACCATCTACTGCACTCAATATGATCTGTGAAAGTCTCTATCAGTAACCTTCAATTTAGAAAAAGACCATACTGAAATATCTGTCTACAAAAAGTTCCCCAGCGAAAATAGCCGCTAAGCAGCTTCATATCACATAAAAGTAATATAAGCTCAGCCTCCAACCTTTTATCTACAGATCATTACAATTGATTCTTTCTTAGCAGAATTTTAACAGTTATGAATGAATTTTCAAGATTAGCTTAAAAAAGAAAATTATAATGAAAGGAAGCCAGGAATAGGCATGATCACAACTTAAAGAACTTTCTACAATTTATAGGAGAGGATAAAATCGGAGCAGTGGTCTTGTAAGAAGCGACAACTATACTTTACGAGTGAGCTAGCACTACAAGTTGCCAACTTCTAGAAGCGGAATCCTTAGGTAATTTCTAAACTAACAAATCACAGTCGAACAATAAATTAGTCTAATTACATATCCAAACATTGAATTAGGATTCACAGAAGGCACAAAAGACTAAAAGAGACAATTATCCAAATCCTCAAAGTTCGGAAGTAGAACCATCTTAATATCTTGAATGGAGGAGATAAAAAGGATGTATCAGACTTAATTGTTCCAACCATCAAATTTTCACCACATTTTGAGTAATAATCGTATAAACTAAGACAGATGATAAATTCCTTTAACAATGCAAACAAAATTAGCACAACCCAATCTAGTATACCAAGCATATCCCAATTGGAAGTAGCGGTCAGGGAGTGTAAAATGTATTAAAAGCAGAAGTACAATCAGTACTATCTTGCCACTAAGAATTATATATGGTATAGCATAAGATGCATAATATAATTTTCCCTAGCATTGTAGTCTAGTTGACGAAGCTTCACGTATCAGACAAGCGTGTCTTCCCTTAAGCCCCATTAAAACCCTAATTGGCCATCTAATAATAACTTTAATCCCAATATAACCACAATCTTTAATTACACATAAATCAATTAAACTAACAAGAGCACAAACAATACTCCAGTTCAAGAAAACAAAAAAGATCGAGACTTTAGTACAATCCTCACTTCAAGAACAGACCCAAACTTAATCCCAATATAATCACAATCTTTAATTACACATAAATCAATTAAGCTAACAAGAGCACAAACAATACTAATCCAATTCAAAGAAACAAAAAAGATCGAAACTTTATAACAATCCTCACCTACAAGAACAATCCCAAACTTAATTGCAACACAATCACAATCTTTAATTGCAAACCAGTGAAATAAACAAACAATAACACAATCAACACTAATCCAATTAAAAAAACTCGAAAAAATCGAAACTTTACTAAAACCCTGACCTTCAAGAACAGCCCCAAACACAATATTCCTACTATCAAGATCAGGACAAGGACCAGGCCCAGTAGTGATCAAAAACTCCACATTATGATAATTACTACTCAACTTAACCTCATCCTCATCATCATTCTCCGATAAACACAACGACAAAACCCCGCCTTTCGAATGCCTTAATTCGAAAGCCTTAGCACTCACACTCTCCACATTCCTCACCATTTTCACAGGAGGACTCACTTCCCCTTTATCTTTCCTCCCTTGTTTTCCCGCCATAAAAAATTTCCCGGGAAAAATTTTATGGACTAAAGTGCCTTTATAACAAGACCCTGAAGTTCCAGTACACATGGCCTTAAAATTGGAAACTGTGATGGGGACAAGGTTTCCATAGAGCCCGAGAATTACGCGGCCGAGGAGTTGGGTGTCTTTGCAGCGCGAAAGCTCGTCACCGAGGTTTCGAGTTTGGAAGAAAGAAGGGCAGATTGAGAAGTCCATGAAGAGCCTGTCTGTGATGGTTGTGTCTGGGGAGGAGGGGGTGGTGGCTAGGGAGAGGGGGGTGGGGAGGGTGAGGAGGGGGGTGGTTAAGAGGAGGGTGCGGCGGGGGAGATGGGGGGTTTTAAGGGGGGTAGGGTGGGGGTGGGGGTGGGGGTGGGGGGTAGGGGGGGTGTGGAGGAGGGTGGTAGTGAAGTTCATGAGGTTGGTGGTGGTTTCATGGTGGAGGGGAGGAGAGGGTGTGAGTATCATCACATATTTTTGTTGATGGGCCCCTTTCAACTATATTTTGGATAATCAATAAATTGGGATTTAAATATATAAATTTGTAATAGCATGTCCCATGCTAACGTTAAAATAGATGTAGTTATTGCTATAATATGAAATCAAAAGTGATTTTTAATGTTAAAATATAATTTGTAGTCCAATGCATGGTTTTAAAATAGTGTTAGATCCAAATTTAGCTATATTCCAACAATCTAAACTTTAAAGTTAAAAATAAATTTGTCAACATTGCTTTAATTATTCATTTTATTCCATCTAAGAGTATCTCCAATGCACCATTATATTTATAAATATTATTAACTAAATATTTTTTTATAAATATTGTTATAAATTATTTTTATGAATTAAATTATATTTATAAAATATGAGTAAATGACTAAAATAAATAAAATATACTATTTTGATTGATGTTAAATTAATAAATAAAATAATAAGAAAATAGAATATGTGAAGACATGGGAAACCAATATAGAGAACATCATTTGAGCAAAATACCTTTTTGATTCCTTATATTTTAGGTAACTAGGGATGACAATCGGGTCGGGTCGGGTCGGGTCGGGTCGGGTTTGGCATTATCCAAATCCAAACCCGATTTTTTTAACCATACCCGAACCCGAAAAATACCTGAAAATTAATATCCAAATCCAATCCAATGAATTTCTGTTCGGGTTTGGATATACTCGAAACTCGAATTTTTTTGAATTGGATTTGGATAATATCCGAAACCCGAAACCCGAAAATTATTGGATTTGGATAATACCCGAAACCCGAAAATAAAAATCCAAAATTTAAACAAATTTAACAGAAGTCAGCATTTCAGTAGCATTTAGCAATTAGAAATCCAAGTCTCCAAGTCCAAGATACAAGATTTCCATGAACATGACAAAATATCACCTGAATCCAAATTCCAAACATATTACAAACTTATATTATTATATAAGATGGTTCTGCCTGTAACAAAGGTATATATATATATATATATATATATATATATATATATATATATATATATATATATATATATAATTTTTATGTATACTATAAATTATTACTATTAATATATATATATATATATCTATATTGTTATAAATAATGTTTATGTATACTACAAGTTCTCCTTGGAACTTGGTCACAAAAATAGTGACTATAATTACTTTGGTGTGTATGAATTTAAATTCAAAATTTTCTTCTTTTTTTTATATTTTTATTTAATTTTTCAAAGTGATTGCCTGTAATGAAACATTAAGTTGTTAGACCCCGTTTCTTCTTCTTTCGTCAGAATCATTACTTACATTGCTACTAGTATTACTATTTTTTAGTAGTCTTATAGTGTTAATAGTAAGTGAGTATGATTAATTGGTTGTTTATAAATTTAGAGCATATGATATAGGGTATAGGGTATAAGGTTTAGGGTTTAGGGGTTATGGTTTAGGGTAAGTGGGTAACCCCTAAACTTTGAAATTTATAATCCTTTTCTTATATAATTAAAAATTTTGAATCTCTTTATAATTGATAGGTTAGGGTCTGTATGAATTTTATATTATATATATATATATATAATAATGAACCAGAAACAGTTGTAAAACAACAGTAATGAACGGAAAACAGCAGGAATAGTTGCTCAATAACTCAATGATTACCGGGTGGCTCTGATACCAAATAAGGCGGAATAAAAGACTAATTGAAATCAGAAGTTGGATCAGGATTAATAAGATCAATTACTGTGTAATAAAAGTTTAAGATATAAATGGTAAACAACAATAGATCTGATAGCAATTGGATACATAAGAAACAATATACATAATATTCAAATAACATGATAAAAACCGACCATATAGGCGGATAAAATGGATAACAGTTTATAATTACTGAAAATATTTTAATATAATTGGAAGTTACTTACAAGATTAGCACTGCATATCTTGCATAGATTGGCTGGGTTCTCACTTAATTACAAGTAGTATAGTGGTAACTGGGTAGACTTCTGGTAAACTCCGGGTGGATGGTTACAAGCATACACTTACTCTTTCTTGCTGGAATTACTTTGATAACTCTCTGAATTCTAAAAAACAACCTGCCTAAAACTTACAATGGAAGCCCATATTTATAGAGCGAAATACAGGAAATGAATAATCTTTTAATTATTACAAAGTAAAAGTAAAAACATCTTACTTAAGTGAAAGTGATTCACTTGGGTTAAAGCAAAAGTTAAAGCAATTTACTGTTCATGCATAGTATCTTGTCTGCATCTTTTACTGTTTTGGAGAATCTTCACTGCTCTTGATTTGCAATAGCTATAGGGCAAAATGATCTTGAGCATCTTGAAATTGTTGACTATTATAAGGATCAGTATTTGATACAGAATTCTGACTGGAATCATTGGATTCTTTTTCTGAAGCTTCTTCCAGATCTGCAACTCTTGAATTAATAGCCGCCATTAAAGATTTTAATTCTGTCGTGGATAACTTGCTGACTGAAGAAATACTCAAAGAAGAAGGAGCTGGTCCTTCAATGGTTTCTTTTTCTTTAGAGAATGCTTGAGTAGGAATAATTGGGGAAAATTCTTTCTGGACCTGACCTATTATTCTATTAATATCGAATTTATCCCACCATTTGATGAAGAAAATTCTTGAAACATGACTGGCCTGACTGTGTTGACTAATAACTGCCTCGCAAGAACCGGTAGAAACAATTGTTGACTGGACTGGGGTTCTAAGGTTATATTTCCATTTTAAAATCCAAGGGATTTTATATTTACTGCAAAATTGGAGTAAAATTGGGATACCTTCTGAATTGGGAATTGATTTCCGTTTACTGAAATGAGTAACCTGATCCTTGAGTTGATCAGGGATAATGACAAATGAAGCCCCAAATCTAGACCACCAAATTGTGAACCATAAAGGAATTTGACCTTTGAATTTATGATCAAATTGGATAAACCAAGAATGACTAAAATTTTGGTTTTGATGTAAAAATATTTTATTCCAAACTTCAATATAATCATGATAACAAAAGTGATTATTATTGACTAAATGAAGATCAGAAAAATCCTGCTGGGAAATTAATTGTTTAATATAAAGAGAATGATACAAGACTTTGGTATCATCTTTTCTGTCATAAATGGGTTTGATAACTATAGAATTAGTTTGAATAAGAATATCTTTATAGTAAGATAAGGATTTGTAAGGAGCGAATGGAATAAAATGCCATCCTGAAGGAAAGAAAAGGGTAGCAAGTTTTATATATATTCGGGGTTTTTTTGGGTTTTGGGTTCAGATCGGGTTTCAGAGTTTCAGATATTCGGGTTTTTTTTTCAGGTTCGGATCGGGTTTCAGAGTTTCGGATATTCGGGTTTTTTTTTCGGGTTTCGGGTTCAAATCGGGTTTGGATCGGGTTTCAGATTTCGGGTCGGGTTTCAGATCGGTATATGTAAAATCCAAATCCAAATCCAAATATTTTCGGGTATAAAAATCAAATCCATATCCAAATCCAAAAAATCAGGTTCGGTATATCCAAAAAATCGGGTTTCGGATCGGGTATCCATCGGGTCGGATAATTTTGTCATCCCTATAGGTAACTATTATTTTATAATATTTTAGGGAACCAGTAAGCCAATTGGAGATGCTCTAACCACTTGCATGCTTGTGGCAATTATAGCTACATCTATACTTGATTCTATATTTAGAACCAACTATATCATTTTTCTATTTTGGAACCAAGTATAACATTGAATTGGAGAGATGAATTAATGTTATATTATAGAAATAACACCTCTTTTAATATTGTATTGGACTTGCTCTAAGATAAATATAGTATTAGATTACTATAGATAAATATGTTTAATTTGTTCTTCTAAATTATCATACACATTGATTAGGGCTATTTTTATAAGAGATGTTTTTTGTTTCTTCACATGAAGTTGTGATTTTTGTTGATTTTTTAGTGATATATACGATAGGGAGAATAGTAGTGCACCGATTTTTTAATTGAACTAAAAAAATTAGAAAATAGTTGCGAGATATAAAACCTCACCGTTTTTTCTAATTATATCTTTATATATAATTAGTGTAAAACACTTAATGGTATTGTATGGTTTGGTCGTCAGCGGGTTCTACATTATTAAAAACTCTCTACTATAAAACGGGTTCTACATAACTAAAAACTCTCTACTATATAAGCTAAAAACTCTCTACTAAAAACAATTACACAATTAGAGTTATTAATAATGCTATAATTTAGATAAAAAGTAATATTTCTATAAAAGTAAATAATAATAGAAGTAGTATAATTTTATTATTTTAAATATTTACACTAAAATTTATTAATACTACATTACTAAAAACTCTCTACTATAAAACGGGTCCTATATAGCTAAAAACTCTCTACTATAAGCTAAAAACTCTCTATTATAAAACAATTACGCAATTAGAGTTATTAATAATGCTCTAATTTAGATAAAAAGTAATATTTCTATAAAAGTAAATAATAATAGAAGTAGTATAATTTTAATATTTTAAATATTTACACTAAAATTTATTAAAATTGAATTTATAAAAATAATGAATAAACATATAAATAATCAACATAAACCGAAATACTATATACATATGAAAAAACATATTATTAACTTAATGAATTTATATTTTTATGAAAATACATAAAGATATTAATAAATAAATAAAATTATAAAAACACTGAAATAAAATAACTTATTAAACAGGATATAAAGCTAGTTAAAAAAAAAAATTAGAAAATGGTTGTTAGTTTTGATGCATCTAAACTCAAAGTCGACCAAATTTTGTGTCAACACGTAGAATCCAAAATTAACTTTCACTTTATAAATTAAAGTCATTATCTTTCAAAATAAATAAATTGTTTTCCTATCTTTCCAAAATATTAAATAGTATTACTAGAATTTTGAACAAATAAATCCAAAAATATGTCCCAAAATTTATATAAAATAACGTGAAAGACATATGTTCTGTTTTTATTCGTGAACGCATATGTATGTACGGATCTTATATTTATATTAGAAAGATTACCAAATAAAAGGAGAGATTTTTTGGAATAATATTTTGGATTCTCTAACATTTTAATATTTTATGTCAAATCTTGGACCAAATTAATTTTCAGATTGAGTAAATCCAAAAAAATTAAACTCATAAATCTCTAGACATAAATTTAAGGCAAAAGATAAAAATTGATCACAAACTAGACTCGAGTCCTCCGTCTTTTGTCTTTCACCGACTGTCAAAACTCACACCTTTTCTCTATATTCACGGCACCGACTCTTCTATACATACAATACTTACAAACTTGCTGTTGCCAACAATTCTCTATACTCTCCCTAGGAGCTTCCATCCATGTACAACAAAACTTCACACTAAAGGTCAGTTCTTTACATTAAATACTCAATCTTGCAACACTTTTTAATCTAAAGTTTTGATCTTTTTATGTAAATCTTTAAGTTTACATCAAGATTGTGCTTTTTTTGATTATTTTCTCATCTGGGTATTTCAGATCTAGGCCTAATTTTGATATATGTTCATGAAGATGGCGTTTTTTGATAAATTCAAGATCTGGGTTTTGCTTATTTGTGTTGTATTTGAATTGGGTCATGGATTTTATCTTCCTGGTAGTTACCCTCATAAGTATGTTGTTGGTGATAGTTTGTATGTAAAGGTCAATTCTTTGACTTCAATTGAGACTGAAATTCCTTATAGTTATTATGATTTGCCCTTTTGTAAGCCTCAAGAAGGTGTTAAGGATAGTGCTGAGAATCTTGGGGAGTTACTTATGGGTGACAGGATTGAGAATTCTCCGTATCGGTTTAAGATGTATACGAATGAGACTGAGATTGTTGTTTGTCCGAGTAAGGTTTTGTCGGGTGGGGAGTTTAAGATTTTGAAGGAGAGGATTGATGAAATGTATCAGGTTAATTTGATTCTTGATAATTTGCCAGCGATTAGGTATACGCAGAGAGACGGGTTTTTTTTGAGGTGGAATGGGTATCCGGTTGGGATTAAGATTCAAGGGAAGTATTATGTTTTTAATCATTTGAAGTTTACGGTTCTTGTGCATAAGTTTGAGGAGACGAATGTGGCTAGAGTGATGGGTGCAGGGGATTCTGCTGATATGATTCCTACGGATAAGAAAGGATCGGATGTTCCTGGGTATATGGTTGTTGGGTTTGAGGTTGTGCCTTGTAGTTTCAAGCATGATGCTGAGACGATGAAGAATTTGAAAATGTATGGTAAGTACCCAGCTGGGATAAAGTGTGATCCCACCTCTGTGGCAATGGATATTGAAGAAAATAAACCCTTAGCATTTAGTTATGAGGTCTCGTTTGTGGAAAGTGATATCAAATGGCCATCTAGATGGGATGCTTATCTGAAGATGGAAGGTGCAAAAGTTCACTGGTTTTCTATTCTGAACTCTTTGATGGTGATCACATTTTTGGCTGGAATTGTCTTTGTGATCTTCTTGAGGACTGTTAGGAGAGATCTGACTCATTATGAGGATCTCGACAAGGAAGCTCAAGCCCAAATGAACGAGGAGTTATCAGGCTGGAAACTTGTTGTTGGTGATGTTTTCCGCGCTCCAAGCTACCCATCATTATTGTGTGTCATGGTTGGAGATGGAGTTCAGATTCTGGGAATGGCAGTTGTTACAATTCTGTTTGCTGCCCTAGGATTCATGTCCCCAGCTTCTCGAGGGACACTGATTACCGGGATGATATTTTTCTACTTGTTACTTGGAATTGCGGCTGGTTATGTTGCTGTCCGCATGTGGAGGACCATGTACTGCGGAAATCACAAGGGATGGGTTTCCGTCTCCTGGAAGGCTGCTTGTTTCTTTCCCGGTATTTCCTTCATAATCTTAACCACTCTAAATTTCCTACTATGGGGTAGTCATAGCACAGGAGCCATTCCCTTTTCTCTGTTCGTAATTCTCATTTTGCTTTGGTTCTGCATCTCTGTCCCGCTTACCCTTGTCGGTGGTTATTTTGGGGCAAAGGCTCCTCATATTGAATACCCAGTTCGAACTAACCAAATACCCCGAGAAATTCCTCCTCAAAAGTACCCATCTTGGCTTTTGGTTTTTGGGGCTGGCACGCTCCCATTCGGTACACTCTTCATTGAGCTTTTCTTTATCATGTCCAGCATCTGGTTGGGTCAAGTATATTACGTTTTTGGATTCCTTTTTGTCGTATTGATCCTTCTAGTTGTGGTCTGTGCTGAAGTATCTCTGGTTCTGACCTACATGCACATATGTGTAGAAGACTGGAAATGGTGGTGGAAATCTTTCTTTGCTTCGGGATCTGTAGCTATATATATCTTCTTGTACTCCATTAACTATCTTGTTTTTGACCTCAAGAGTTTGAGTGGACCTGTCTCAGCAACTCTATATTTGGGTTATTCTCTCTTCATGGTTTTAGCCATCATGCTTGCAACCGGTACAGTAGGGTTCCTGTCTTCATTCTGGTTTGTGCATTACTTGTTCTCATCAGTGAAGTTGGATTAAAGAGTTTTCTCCTCTTCAACAGAGAAGGTACCAGGTTCAGTCATTGAGAAACAGGCGCATCCTCAAAAATTTTATTTGTTATGTTTCTTTTCATTAATTTGTTGGGTTCAGATTATGTAGAAGAATAATACTGTAATTTCCAGTTTTGTTTATTGTCTTTATATGAAAGTACTCGTACCTAGCTTTCCTTGCGGAATTCCTTGTGGGGAGTATACGTTAAATTCAGTAATTGGTAATTGTATCATGTTATATCCGTTGTTCTTGATAATGTTATTATTGTACGGATATTACTGCATAAATGTAGTTTATCCTTTATGCTTATAATTTGCAATGAAGTTCCTCCACTTGTTTACAAGTTCAATCTTTGGTGGCTTTGTAATTCAAGCTTTAACAGGGAGGCTCTGTAGTTCTTGTTTTACACTTGCTGGCTGTTCCTTTTCCGGAGATGAAAAATGCCCGCTGCAATTTTTAGGGGAGAATATAAGTGTTTTTGACAGAGGTAGCAAAGGCGAGAGTAATTGTCACCTGAGCTAATTTTAGGTCTGACTTGTGTTATTGTAAGAAGTTTTTGAATTTCATTTGGTCG
Source organism: Heracleum sosnowskyi (assembly GCA_030848705.1). Taxonomy (NCBI): domain Eukaryota; kingdom Viridiplantae; phylum Streptophyta; class Magnoliopsida; order Apiales; family Apiaceae; genus Heracleum; species Heracleum sosnowskyi. Next base: position 23,213,796 of record CM061237.1, read on the forward strand.
TAAATAATGGATTTGAGATTCGTTTTGGGAACCAATTCAGTACCTCTGACAAGCGCTTCATTCTCGTTTCTAAACAAGATCTCACAAATGATTAAGCTTCTAAGGTCAGAAAATGATTTGGCAGTCAATATCTGAATGGGTGTGAAAAGAGGCAGAAAAACAAGCCAAATTGAAATTTGCCACATCTTTCCTATAAAGGAAAAAGAAATGAGTGTGTTTTAGAAGCTTAATCGAAGTTTTAGAAGAATCCAATTCAAATCTTCTAGAAACAAATTATGCTTTTTGAAAGCGAAATGTTGTGGGTGCTTGAAACCGTTCGATGGTATTTGAATACAAAATTTTTAAAAAATATTGTATATCGGAGATCTTAGAGATATTATTAACAACAAAAGTAAAAAATGTTAGTCTCGATAAAACGAGTTCTTTCATATTTAATAAACTCGATCAGTCCTGAAAAAAAAAAAAACAACTCGAGCAGCGAGTTATGAGTCTATAACTAGAATCAGGATCAACTACTAAAAACGCTTTTCGGGCAGTTTGAGTTCGTATAAAAAATTACTACTCAATTATAAGTTTTTTTTTAATTACTAGTGACTTTCTTAATTATGGACTTATGGTAAATCTCGTTAAGAAACAATTTGAAATAATCTATAAAAATTGGAAGAGATGAATATGGAACAGATTTAGTAAAGTGTCACGAGGGCAGGTGTCGTAATAAAACAAAATTTTATATTTCGTTACCATAAAAATTTTGGGAATATACGAAAATGCTCTTATAAAAATTAAAAATAAGAAAATATTCTTTTAAAATTGGGGGACGGTCTACAACAAATTATTGTGACAGCAAACCGTATCACGAAAAGTTTCCCTATACGTGTATAGTAGGGTTTTAAGTGTGCATACATGAAAGTACATCATTTATACGTATCACGAAAATTTTCCGCAGTATGATTTATTATAACAATCGTTTGTTTTTTGTCATCTGTTTTTAAAATTTACAATATACTTGTCGAGGAAATAATTTCTGGATCCGCCCCGTAGACTATGCAGGTAACTTTGAAGCTTAAAAAGTCTTGAATACTCAGATTTAAAGCAATTAAACACATGCAATATGCCAGCTCTGTATAATTTAGCTTAAAATTTCATAAAAAGTTTACCTCGAGGCTTCGTGATGTTTTTACAAGATAAGTATGCAATATAACAGCTCATATTATGTATAAATAATGCTAAAACAAACGCATTTTCCGGTGGCTTCATTGTCAAGGTCTTTGTAGTAGTCTTTTTGATAACACATGTTTACCAATTCGATAAGAAGGCTAGCTTTATGTGTTCAACGCCCAAAAACAATGTTTTGCTTTACATGTATATATTTCCTCCCTAACTCGTATTTTTTTTACATTTGGGTTGAATACAAAGATTAAGAATAATTAATAAAATAGCGTAAAAAGTAAAAAAAGTAAGTTAAGTAGTGAGTTCAATTAATTTTTAATGTATAAAGTGAGGATAGCGAAAGAAAGTAGTGGAAATAGTTGATTTTAATATTATTGTTAAAAGTTTATTACTTTTTAAAAGTTTAGAAATGTAAAGGCGTAAAGAACTAGTTGGGACAGATGGAGTATGGTTATGAATAGAGATATATACTCCCAAGTCCTGCCCATATTAATTTATTATATTTTTAAAGTATTTTTTTAATAATTAAACACGCTTATCCCACAGTGTCAACGAAATCACGAGTCTTTCATTATAATTAAATTTCTACATAAAAGTTTCACTAGCTTCTTGAGACTGGTTTCAAACTCAAAATAATATTTTTATCAATTTTTCCGGTATGAGTTTCGGCTTAAATTAAGTTCAAACTTGAACTTGGTTAGGAATAAAAAATATCCGGGATTAAAATTTAAGATGATGGTTCGGGATAAGTCGGGACTTAAACAAACAATTTTACTCATTTTTTGAGACAAAAAATGCCTCGAAGTAAAAAAAATTCAATTTTTTTTAAAGTTTAATCGAGATGTAGCCTAAATTAACCGTTTTACCGCAACTTAAAAAAATATCGAACTTCTTGTTTGGTACGGTAACGCAGCTGATTTGGTTATTCAACTGTATATTCTCTAAGGTATAGAACAATGTGTTTTGTTTGTTCTCAAGTTGAAAAACATTCGGCGAGCGAGCTATTCCAATGATAAAGATCATTGAGTTGATTCGCACGAGTTAGACTACTCATCTTAACTACCAAAACAAAAAGTTGAAAAACATTGATCATCAGAGTAAAATGCTTATATATTAGTGTTTGGTACCATCTTCTTCTTAAACAACTTCACAACATTCTGCATTTTAGTGTCATTAACAAATAACAAGTTCTTTAAACTCATGACCATCTTACCTAAAAACATAACAAGAATGTGGCTAAATTGATTATATACAATGCCACTTACAATATACTTAAACTTATAAACCACCTTAACAAAAAAACTGATCTAGTTGAGGATCAACAACATGTGTAATTGATCCTCCACACAACTTATCTTGTTTCGGATCAACAACATGTGTTCTTGATCATCCACAAACCCTAATATTTCGAATCATCGATAAATCTTCGAAAAATCGAAGAAATTAATCAAAACACGGCAGTAGTTTGTGTAACTGCATGACTTCTGCTTCTAGGAAACATTACTTCTTTCTTCTTCTTGACATGAACACTATCTTCTTCTTCTTCCTCCTCCTCTTCTTCAAAAGGCTTTTCTTCATCAATCTTCCCCATTCCAACACTTACGCTTCTCGGAACCACTCCTTGCGACGACGAAAACTTATTACTACCACCCATAACCAAAGACTCCTTAAGCTTCTTCACTTGTTGCTCTTTGATAAGTTGTTTTAAGTACAAGTCCATGTCCGTTCTCAACTTATTAGTTGGATCATTATTAAAAGTTGTTGAATTAGCTCTGATAAGCTCTTTCAAATCATCACCTTCAAAATTAGTAGAAGAGAAAGCTTGTGCATAACTTGTACTAAAACTCTTTGGCAAAGCTGATGAACTAGCTTTTGAACTCTTGTTTCTTGTTCCCATCATATTATGGCTACTCCCATATCTTGGCTTTGAAGCTACATCCATCATGCTTTTCACATACATGTCTTTTCCTTTCTTTAGAAACCTAAACGGTAGTGTTATGATCCTCAAAAACTTGTTGTGATGTGTTTTTCCACCCATATCTTGCACCCTTAATGGCAACCGCTTTAATCAAGTTTAAATGTATAATTCTCGACGAGAGAGAGAGAGAGAGAGAGAGAGAGAGAGAGAGATGGTGTTTATGGAAGAGTGGTGAGAAGGTTGAGATATATATATATTTGTAGCAAGTTGAAGAGAGGAAAGGGAGGTGAAAGTGTGACTAATTCAGAGCCAACCAGATAAGACATAATCAACGGAGATTAAGATAATAAAATAAGAAAAGGTGATGACAAAATTTTGATTATTTGGAATAACAATATTGTCAAAGTTTGACTAGGAAAGGTCCGTGTTCTAACATTGCTAACTAAGCTTTGTCGCCTCATCATCCGGTGGCTTAAGACTTTACCCATGCATTAAGAAAAATATTGTTTAAACAAAGCATGTTTAAAGAGTCTTGTTAGTTTTTCTTTGGTAGGGCAGCAACGAACATAACAAGTAACGGTATGTATCTGTCAAACACCGTCTTATTTTTTACGAAATTCGAACTCTCAATATTTCGTGAATAAATAAGAGAGATTCGAGTTTGAGTTTTGTCTCAAATTAAGTTCCTAACAATAATATGAAGTGACTTGACAAGGAGTTTGATACAAAATTTTCTTTGACAACTAACTGCGTACTTTGAAGTCGGTGCAGGGGGGTTTAAAACGTGGGCAGACGTTTGCGGCTTGTTGAACGTAACAGCCCCTGGTTTCTTATACTTATCTAGCCAACGACATGAGGAGGTAACAATTTAGGATAAACATGAGCGAAACACGTCTGAATTTAACCGGAAATTGATATTAATTTATTACGAAAATTTTGACAGAAGCGGCCATGGACTAGCTAGATTTAAAGTTTTCTGAAACAATATTGATCTTTAGAAACATTAAAAAAAAAAAATTAAAGTACTTTGGTTTCAAAAATTTAACTTCACCGCAACAAGTGACGTAGCCAAGGGAGCCACTCAATTATTGTGTACTCTCTCGTTCACATTCAATTGTTAACTTGGCTCGGTACCCATTTTAAAATGTATATAAAAGGAGTTCACATTCCGTTGTTTCAATTGTTAACAATTGGATGAGAAGAAATGAGTATAAAATAACTTCATTTTTTGGATAACTGTGTATTGATGATGATGTTATCAATATGAAATCGATTAACAAAATATTCATCAATTTCTCGTGATTCAGATCTAATATTAAATAGAAATAACAAATCTGCATTGCTATCAAAAAAATTCATCAAAACATTTAATATTATGCATTTAATAGTAGATTGTGTTTTGATTAGGATATTGTCATTACTCATTTGTCATGCTGTGATGATTGGGAGTAAATTGATTATTTCTAGAAACACAGAAATTATCCTCTTAAATATGATAAGCTTCTTATCATATAATGCCAAAAGTTTGCCTGCTTCTTATCGACCAGTAGTTCCAATTTGGGAGGGATGTTTGTTAAAATACGCGTTTTACGGATATATATATATATTTATTTATTTTTAATTTTTCCTTGACTCAGTATAAAATGACGGTTTAAAGTTTTTAATATAGACGTTGAGTTCGTTGGCATTCAGTCCCAGTAAATCTCCCAAGTTCCAAGTAAGCACACGCAAAACTTTAATAATTTAAAAAATTATTCCATCCATAATCATAAGGTTTAATAATAATTATTATTAATAATAACCCTCGTTAGAAAACAATAATATTTTTTAATCATTCAAGCAAAACTTATTGTGAAGCTAACCGCTCGACTTGACGTGTTCGATTTTGACCATGACCCTGTGAAGTGTGAACGATTCAATTTATGTCATGTTCATTTATTATTAATTAACTAGCTGTATATCCGTACAACGGGATATTTTACAAATATTCTATATTAATTTTTTTATGTTAAATTAAATTATATTTTGATTTTAAAATAATTTTAAAATAGTGTTCAAAAACTCGTTAAGTCGATGATACTTAAAATTTTAACATTAATCTTTATTATTTTGATTGTTATTATATTTTTTTGCTTGAAATTTCGTGTTTTTCTAATTTTAAAATTATTAAATTTACATTCTATCTATTTTTTTGCACAATAACTTCATTACATTATATATTATTAATCTCTTATTTTTCTGGAAAACATAATATCTATAAATCTTATTCATAATTTTTGCAATAAAATGTATAATTTAATAATTTTTTTAATATGATTAAAAAAATATATTTATTAATAATATTTTCGAAATGACAAATTTGCCGTGACGACCACGGCATACCACATTAATCCCTTTACTCCAATTGTATCTAAAGATTTTTTTAAATTTTTTTTAATAGAATTTAAAAAATACATTTATTAATAATATTTCTGAAATGACAAATCTGCCCTGACGACCACGCCATATCATACCATACCACATTAACCCCCTTACTCAATTTATATATAAAGATATAATTAACAAGTACCTACATGTTTCAAAAAAAAAAAAACAAAAATAGAATGCTAAAATAATACATCATCCTTACCGAAATTATGCGTGTCATACATTTTTTTTTGTTCTATATATTTTAAATTTCAAATATTATATTGTAAGGATTTTTTTTTTTTTTTTTTTTGTATATGATCCGTCACTTCGGAATTTGATTAACTGAAACGAATTTCTCTTAAAATATAATATAGTATATACTATATTCAATATTCAAAAAGTATTTATTTTCATTCTTTCTTATATTTTTGTATAACTTACTCCACTTACCTTGTTAATGAATATTTTGTTCTTACAAGTCTATGTAGTTTATGTAACAGTAAGGGGTTAGATTCAAATTAGAATTTTATTTTAAATTAAAACTTAGAGCTAATTCGTAAAATTTGTATAATCAACGAGTGAGATCTATTCATTCTGCTTCAATACACAATAATACAATATATAATATAATTATAGATTATGATTTACTTATGCAGTATATTTTTTACATTCTACAACATTAAAATCTTAAATAATTTTAAAATTCTAATGTAATATTAAACCGGTTCTATTGGCTTCCATGTGCAAAAGTAATGGATTGGATCTAGCCCACTAAACAATACTTTCCCGTCCATCTGTATTTGACCCAGGCACAACAGGCCTGGTCTATATGCAAATGAGGAGAAAAAAATATATAATTCGTCTCCATTTCATGAATCCTGCATGGGTCTGGGGAGGCTTCAGAGTGCCAAGTAGTGCTAGCCACACGGGCGTGCCGGGCTGCAGGCAGTTTGTACCACTAGAAATAATGTACATGAATGGCATGCGGCAGGTAGACGGGCCGGTCCGTGCCAGGTCGGTTAGCGGGGAGGATAACTTGTGCACAGCTCGCCGAGTTGTGCGGGCTGCGGTTAAATTTGTTTTTTATATACTTTTAATTCAATTAAATATTATTTAAAATTATACAAATATTTTTTTTGGAATAAAAGAGGACGGTACCTCTGCATATTTTATTAATTAAAAAAAAATACAATTAATTTGAGAGAACTCCTCTCTAAAAAACGGAACAAACAACATTAACATATTAAAATAAATATTAAATACAAACACAAATTTTAAAAATACAATACAAACACAAAGCAAATCCTATCCGCTATTTGATTATTGTTGTTCGTTGGTAGTTGAGGCGTCGGAATCCGAAGTATCCATTGTCATCCACGGATCGTTTTCACCGTCCGAGTCATCTTCTTGTTTTCCTTATTGTCTTTTCGCGGCTCGATCCCAATCTTTTTTACAAACACAAATCTTTACTACGTCCGGCGCTAGACTTGGGTCGAATCTTGAGATGATATAGTCATTAAAAATAGTTATTTGATCATTATATTATAGAAATTTATCCAAATGAATCTTATTAAATTAAAAAATATTTAGAAAACTATTATACAAGTATAAGATAAATTCAAAATATTTTATCTTAACTACATTTGAATCACAAAACTATTTCGATATATATACATATTTATGCGGAAAATAATTTTAATATATAAACAGACACATGTCTCGCTCGACTAGTTTAGAAATTAGAACTTCAATATCAATGTCCAAAAAGCACCATTGTCACTGAAATTACTAGCAATCCGAGTAGGGCTGGGAACCCAGAAATGAAATTATCGGAGATAGGGTCCATTGACAAACCTATTTGTAGAATATGGACCATCTTATACTGGGTTACCCATTACTTGGTGAGTATGGGTCATTGCCCGTTCCAGTAATCCAGTTTGCCTTGTGGACTGGCAAGACTTGGACTATAACTCGTTGCTGTCCAGTCCATGCGTTTGTGCTGCACTTCATGGGCATTTACACTTACAGGGCCCAAAGTAGAAACAAAATCTGGCCATATGGAACTCAAAAAATCAATGAGTTGACCATGAAAGCATCGGATCCGTTGCTATCAGCGGCTGATTTTAAAAACAGCATAATGTCCCATCTACAAACTTAATTTACATTAGATAATAGAGTAGGTAAAGCCAATGATTCGATCCACTTTGAACCATGCATGCTAGATCATTGTGTTTCTAATTTATACATTTTTCACTTTACAACTTTATTTCGTTCAACGTCTCAAATCATATGCACGCCTTCATTATTACAAGATTATCCCCACCGTTTTCCTCTGCATCCGGACTAGTTTAATATTCTCACGACAAATTAGGCCAGTTTATTACTTATATATTTGTACAACATGACAGGGTGATATAATTTGCTGCATTACTATTATTAATTCGGGACGGAGGTAGTATTTTCGAACAGTGTATCTCGGATTCTCGATAACGAAATTTTATAACAAATTTTTTATTTTTCTGATGAAACTATAATATGAATATGGATGTGAGTACTAATATATACAAATGGGGTGCTACAGACTAGGTGGAATACATGATTGACAATCTGGGACAAAATTGACAGTTGCTGTCGAAAGTCTTTTGGAATATACATTTGTCCTGATACAAAATTCACCTTTGTAAATTCAGGAAAAGCTCAAGGGCAAAAATTGAAATATCATACTATAATCATTGATTGCTACATGCAACATTTTTTAAAGCCCATAAAAACTTGTACAAATTATTGTTCTTGTCACCAATGCTTAATTGGATCTCATACTCAATGACAGCTTGTGCTTCCTTCTTCAACCATAGAGCAAATGCAGATCCATTAGAGCGTAAAGTTCGATCATCCGGGACTCGAAAGCTCGACGGTGCAGCCATGTGGCTTGTTAACGGTGTTGCAACCCTGTTTTTCGCTTCATTGGATCGGTGTTCTTGCATTAGAATTGGCACTTGTGAAGATGAAGATGGTGATGATGCCGGTGACAAGCCATTGATCTCCAACAGTGGAAATTTTTACGGTGGCTCTAGTACTAGTTGCGGTACCAGGAGGCGGACTTGGAAAGGAAAGAAAGGATGTAATGCCATTGCTTCTTGAATTTATCTTGTCAAATGTGTATATTATGGGAGGAGGTTAAAAGCAAAGGTAAGTCTTTTCTGTATGAAGGTAAAATGTGAATGTACATGGGTATTTGGAGTGATGGAATTTGGATGTGAATTTCTGGTTCGTTTCTACACTTTTCTGAAATATGGAATATGGTATTTCCCTATATTTTTCCACAATTTGCATCTGACAAAATTTGAACTCTCGACTTCTCATTCAAAAAACGAAAATATATCTCCAATGATCATCAGTGAAATTTGGTTACTGTTTTAAGTGTTTTTTCTTGCGATTATGTCATATAGTTGATATCAAATTTCTGCCGAAATAGTGATGCGAATTGACCTTAAATCTGCGAACATGTTTTCAGATGCAACAATTATTTTTTTTATAAATAATTTGGCAGGACTTGAGTTAATTGATCTCGAACAAACTGAACACTAAGGGTCTGTTTGGCTTACTCAGCTTATGTATTATAAATTGATAAAAACTTATGAATGATATTTGTGTACTCAGTTTATTTGATATCTTATAACTAGTTGATAAGTTGAATGTTAGAAATCACCAACATTTTACATAACTTATCAACTTATTCTTTGATTTCTTTATTTTTCTAATATTTTGTATTTTTGCATTTATGTTTTTAAATATTTTTTTAATTTAAAATATAAGTGTTGAAATCATTGTATTTAAAAATTATTTTTTTAAATTTAATTTAGCAAATTCTTCACTAACTTATAAGTAAATTTATCCAAATACCCGTATAACTTATAAGAATTCATCAACCTATCGACACTTACTTATTTTAAACTATAAATCAAGATACCCCAAACACGCATTTTTCAAGTAAATGTTTTCAACCTTAAACATGTGTACTTGTTCCCGAACAGGGTATGGGGATCTGGTTTGAGGGCTTCAGGTTTTTAGTGATTACTGGCATATTTCTAAGCAGAGTGAAATCCAGTAATAAACACTCTTGATGGTGCGATTTTGTGTATCATTTTCGGACACCGATCAGATCATTGCATCAAAGGAAATCATCGTAAGAAAAAAAAGTAAAGATTCAGAGAATTTCAAATGTTTCTCATATATTAATCGAAAAATTAAAAATAGAAGCCGTTAATAAAACTTGAACCAATGTACATGAACAATGCGGATAACTAAATGCTGTGAAATGTCCAATGCACATTTTACTATCCGGTGGAGTCACAGCCTTTCCATTTTGGCTAACAACTGTGACAAGTGGAAATATAAATAACAGATAGCTTTCCAAGAAAAAAACATGAATTAAGAGCAAGTATGATAGCCTACAAGATATGGGAGAAAACTTATAACATAGGACGTGGATAAATGATGAGGGTTCAAAAATTAGGGTTAAAAAATAGTTAGTTTTTTCTTAACCATAATTAAAAATGTATTTAAATTAAAAAAAAACTTAATTACTAACTTTGTTTATATATAAACTTATAATTAGTAAATATTACTATAATTACGATGATAAGTAATAATTTTAAAATTTAATTGTATTAAAAAATCAGATAGATAGATGATAAGTAATAATTTTAAAATTTAATTGTATTAAAAAATCAGATAGATACTATTATGAAGCTAATTTTTTTAGCATTATCAAGAAAAGTCAATTATAGGAAGGTATTATTAATAATTTATCAAAGTTTAATTTTAAAATATGATTTAAATTTAATTACTTAGAAATGTAATTAAAAGTTGGCTGATGTTGATTCCTAAAATAAAAAAAAGAAATATAAACTAGTAACTAAATATAAAACAGTTACAACTTAATATTTGAATGTGTGAATATATTTTAAGTTAATATTGGTATAATATAATAATAATTTATTTGAAATTTCTGAGGCTACTTACTTACGAAATTAAAAGCTAATGAGATATAATGGTAAAACTTATTAAAAACTTTTATATAATTTATTCTAAGTGTAATTAGGTATTATAATACATTAAATTAAACATATAATTTAAATGTTAAGTTTGTACAATTTATCAAAAAAACATTTGTTTGTCTTCAATTTCTAATTAATTTCTAACTTCATACAAATAAGAGATGTACCGTATGGAATTTGGTCAACAAAAATACGACAAGAAGCGCAATTCTTAACCACCAATTTAAACTTTATGTTGTGTTTGGTTGAGATGAATGGAATGGAATGTAATGAATGGAATGGAATGTAATGAAATGGAATGATGAAATTAAAAGAAAGTAATGAGAGTTGGAGGGAAGATTTAAATGTCATTCCATTCCATTCACTCCAACCAAACACAACCAAGACTTATCCATTTTAGATTACAAGAATCTATTTACTCCAGCTTCTTAACCCTATTTTTGTAAATGAATTTTAGAATACAAGCATAATTATCTTTATGCAAATTAAATAAGAAATATTGTCTCTCGATTTCTACTTTTTTTTTTGAATAAAAAATTGCTTTCATTAGAACGAATGATCAAACATAAGAGTCTCCAACAACAAGTCTGGAGGAGACGTGAATAAATTGTAGCAATTAACTAAACAAGGACATCTTGCCAATTCATCGGCAACCTTGTTTACATGCCTTTTAACAAAAGATACCACAAAACTAGGATTTCCTGTAAGCCAACCCAAACAGCTGCTAAGTATATGTCCGACTTCAAGCTGATTATCCTCCCTGCTCTGCAAAGCCTTAACAGTGAGCAACGAATCAGATTCGAACGTGACTTTATGTAGGCCTTTATCTGCAATCCACGAGAGTGCCTCACGCATTCCTATCGCCTCAGCTGCAAAAACTGATTCAGGGCTAGGAAAACTCATCACCTTACCCTCAATAAAAGTCCCTGTGTGGTCTCGAAGCACCATGCCAATGGAAAAAGACTCAGAACCTTCCTGAATAGCAGCATCCACATTAACTTTAAAACTCCCCTCCTCTGGTGGCTGCCATTTCTCCACCTCCTGCTGCTTGACTCCACCTGTTGCATTGTCACGTTTGCTTTTGTTCGCCATTGCTAGCCTCCAGTCCCGTACAATCTTGGTGCTCCAATCCACTGCTAACAAAGGTGAAACTGCCTTTCCTTCCCAAACCTTTTTATTGCGCCAGAACCAAATACCCCATAACACAATAGCAACTTTACTAACTTCCTCCGCTGTTCCCTCATTAATTTTCTGGATGAGCCAATCAGGTGCATAGAAAACCTCCTACATATTGTAACTTAGGCCTGCATAATCCCAGCATTGAGAAGCGAATTGACAATCAAAAAAGACGTGAAGCAGATGCTCGACATCTCTGTTGCACATAGGGCAGATGATAGGCAGAGCCACGCCTTTAAACTTCAACCTATTTCTAACTGGTACATTATTACGACAAAACCTCCAAAGAAAAACTTTAATCTTGTGGGGGATAGCTAATCTCCAGAGTCTGTTCCACCCTTCCTTCTGTGTCACAACTGCATTGCTCGTTACTTGGTTATGCCATAACTTATAGCCCGATTTTACATCATAATGACCATTTCGAGAATGAGACCATGCTACGCGATCACAAACCTCCCTTTGGGGGAGAGAAATAGCCAGAATAGCTCGTGCATCTTCCTCTTGAAAACAAGCTTGAATCAACTCGACATTCCACTGCTTTGTCCCAGGAATAATTAGACTAGATACCAACTCTTCTCGTCCTGCATAAGTGTGACTGTTCTCAACCATAAAATCACTTTTTTGACGCAACCATGGGTCCTGTACTGCCACTATGTCATCACCGTTTCCTACAATCCACCTAAAACCTTTAAATAATGTCTCTTTTGCAGCATGGATACCTGTCCAGATGAAGCTTGAGCCTGCGCCTTTTGAGGCTCTTAACAAGTGTGAATCAGCAAAATAACGAGCCTTATACAACCGAGAGACTAAAGCGTGTGGTTGATGCAAGAATTTCCAGCAATGTTTACCCAAAAGCGAAATATTAAAACCGTGTAAATTTCTGAAACCTAGTCCACCACTACACTTTGGGTAGCTCATAGCATCCCATGATAACCATTTTACCCCATTGTAGTCTCCATTACCAGAGCTCCACCAGAAGTTGTTCAGCATTCTTTCGATCTCCTGGCACAAAGTTTTCGGAATTAAAAAACAGGACATGCAGTAGGAGGGTATCGATTGTGCGACATTCTTTATTAAAACCAGCTTCCCCGCTCTAGAAATAGGCTTAGATTTCCAACCTTGAATCCTCTGCCAAACCTTGTCTTTTATAAAGCCAAACACTTTCTTTCTCGACCTTCCCACCAACGAGGGCAAACCCAAGTATTTACTATCCTCCAGAGCTGCAGACACCCCTAGGATCCCCATCAACTCCTCCTGTTTATCCCTCCTCACATTTGAGCTAAAAAAGACCCCTGATTTTTGAAAATTGACCGATTGGCCTGAACACTTCTCGTAATTATTAAGCAACTCCTTTATTGCCACCGTTTCCTCCGTGTTTGCTTTAAAGAACAAAAAACTGTCATCCGCGAACAAGAGATGTGTTATCACTGGAGCCGTGGGGCTAATTTTACATCCATGTATCGTTCCTATCGCGGCAGCATTGTCTAGAGAATTAGAGAGACCTTCAACACATAACAAGAACAAATACGGAGAAAGTGGGTCTCCTTGACGAAGGCCCCTCTTAGGAATGATAGGACCTATCGAAGAACCGTTGAAACAAACCTCGTACGAGACTGTATTAACACACAACATAACCCAATTTATCCACTTACTATAGAATCCCATACTTTGCATACGGTGCTTCAAAAAACCCCAATCAACTCTATCATACGCTTTGCTAATGTCCAATTTTAGCGCCACTTCACCCTCTCGACCCCCATCATTTCTTTTCATATGATGAATCAACTCAAAAGCAACGAGAACATTGTCCGTTATGCTACGTCCTGGGACAAAAGCAGATTGAGTCTCCGAGATTAAGCCTGGTAAAAGAACCTTTAAACGATTGGCTAAAACTTTCGCTAAGATTTTGTACAGCACGTTGCATAATGCTATTGGTCGAAAATCTTTCATAGAATTTGCGCCCATCTTCTTTGGTATGAGAACCAAATTGGTATTGTTAAAATCTGCAGGAAAAGTACATTTAGACAGCCATTCCTTACAACAGTCGTATACCTCCCTGCCCAACAGCTTCCAGAATTGTTGAAAGAATGCGGGGTTCAACCCGTCTGGCCCGGACGCTTTGTCCGGGTGCATTTGCTTGACATCTACTGTAAATTCCTCAAAACTCATCTCCTCGACCAACCTACTGTTCTGCCCAGAAGATACCACAGAAGCATTCAAAGAATTCTCCATAACCACATTCGAGGATCCTGCAAAAATATTCTCGTAATAATTCCTCACAATTTGGCACATACCTTCGTGATCATTCACTAAAACTCCAGTCTCAGATTGAAGGCAAGAAATAAGGTTAGTCTTCTTCCTAGACGTGGCCGAGGCATGGAAAAACTTAGTATTAGCGTCTCCCTCCTCCAACCAAAACAACTTCGCACGTTGTTTCCAGTAAGCTTCTTCGTGGTACAAGAGATCATTTAACTTATCTTTTTCCTCCAAGTACCTGGTAACCCCCTCCTCATCAATACGATTTACTAAACCAGCAATAACCTCTTTCAACTTCTTCACTTTCTCCCTGAACTTGTTAAAGAAATTCCTACCCCACTTTGCCATGAATGAAGAGACATTTAACAGTTTAGGTAACAAGTGAGCAGGAGGAATCTCCGACCAGTATTCAGCAACCTCTTTGTGAAAACTAGGGTCTTTTAACCACATATTCTCAAATTTGAAACGAAAGATTTTTTTCGAGATTGAAACATTCAAAAGATCCACTTGAATTGGGTCATGGTCTGAACAGGATGTATGATGAACAGTGAGGTTGCACAACGGAAACAACTTCCACCATGAATTTGTAGCAAACGCTCTGTTTAGCCTTTCGCGAACCCACTCTTTCTTGCCTCTGCTTTTTTCCCACGTAAACTTACCACCTCCAAGATCTAATTCAGTTAGAGAGCTGTCATCTAAAGCCAAACGGAAACCCTCCATCAGATGTTGAGGATGAGGAACTGTACCCCACTTGTCCGACTTTGATAATAAGTCGTTAAAATCACCAAAGATCAGCCAAGGAAGCTGAGACATACCAACAAGATGCCTTATGAGGTCCCACGAATTCTTACGTCTACTTCGCTCGGGATACCCATAAAAACAGGTTAATCTCCAAGTCACCACATTATTATTCAAAAACTGAAGGTCAATATGATTTTGAGAAAATCCTGCAAGTTGACAATCAACATAGGACTTCCAGAAAACCGCCAAACCTCCACTACGCCCAATTCTGTCAACCGAGAAACACTGAGCAAAACCAAATTTAACACGAAGAAATTCTATATTACTTGCTACTGAAATAGTTTCTGATAAAAAGAGAACATCGGGTTTACGATCCTTCAAAAGATCGCCCAGGACTCGAACTGTTCGAGGGTTCCCCAACCCCCGACAGTTCCACCCTACACAATTCATAATGTTCGGCTAGCTTGCCTCGCAAGCGTAGCCAAAACTGTGCTGTCAGACTATGTACAATCAACATTAGAAAGTGCAGAATCGTTATTGTTTTTTCCAATCCCATCCATATCCATATTGTCAACCTGGACTGGCCCATATCTTTTCCTCTTTCGCTCTTCCAAATCAAGCCCATCAAGCTCTTCATAACCCGGCCCATGAGTATTTATCCCACTAGAAAGTTCCCTCCCATTTTTTTGAATACTAGGGTCAGATAAATCAAATCCCTTTAATTTCTCTCCAGCTGTTATCTGTTTCCCCACTTTCACAATACTCTGCGATTGTCCCTCCGAAAAATCCTCCTTACTGTTATTCTTTCCGTACCTGTCGCCCCATGTATCGTCACCCTCATCCCGTAACCACTTGCTTCTCTCCTGCCCCGCCGCCCGACGGGATGGTGCACGTAGCCAAGCACCCCATTCTTTCTCCAGCTCACTCGTCTGACTCTCGAATTTCCTTTGACAAAATCTCTCGGTGTGCGACAACATACCACATCGAAAACAGAAATCCCCAAGTCGTTCGTACTTGCATTGAACAACAAAGTCAGCACCATTTCTTCTTGTTATCTTCTTCTTCCTCCTCAGAGGCTTTCTAACATCCACCTTAATTCTGATACACATGCTTTGTCTCCAGATGCTTGTATTGTTGTTTGGATCATATTCAAGAAATGACCCAAAAAAGTTGCCCAACTGCTTCCCTACAGATTCAGACATAAAACCCGTAGGAAGGTCGTGGATTTGAATCCAGAAATAAACATCAACCAACGGGATTTTCAATGGATCTTCACCTGCAGATATTGTGTTACAAACCAGAATCGCACCATCAAAGGACCAAGGCCCCCCCTTCTGCACCCAACTAATGTCATCCTTATGATAAAACTGAAACAAAAACAGCCCCTTCTTCAGTTCTTTTATATGAATACCCATCGCAGGCCTCCATACGTCCGCCATTTTAGATCTCATGGCTTTGGTGTTAATGTTCTTCTCGGTGAGGAACCTTCCCACCAAACATAATTCAAACTTATTTGACCCCTGCTCGATTTCATCATCAAAACAGAGCTCCTCATTCTCCTTCGCTTCAATATCTACCTCAGCCATTTGCGCACTGATGTCGTCTATATTCGCCATGGTTACACAGCCTCACACAATCTCATGAACGAGAATGGAGAGAAAAACACACCTCCCACGTAAAGTACGGAGAGAAAAAATAAATAAATATTATTGTTGATTTAGGTTATATTGGCAATAACATCTAAAAGAACTTTCAGCAACTTTAAGTTATAATCAATAATCAATAATTTTAAATCTAAGCCAAACCGGCTCTAAAAAGCATTTCAAAATTGATCTCTCGATTTCTACTTAATAATACAAATTGATGTTGGTCTAAAATTGATTGAAATGTACCTACGTTACGAAATTCAAAATAAAAATAGAGATCATTTTATATTATAAAATAATAAATGTTATTATAAAAAGAATAATGCTAAAAAATATCAAATTTGGGAATCAAAATAATTATTACAAAATGATATATGTCATTATTTGATTGACTTAAATATAATGGACCCTGCATTTATATCATTTTCACCTTAAAACATTTTAAAACACCATATCATTATATATTTTATTTTCTTTGTACCCAATTTCGTACCATTGCTCCTATAAAAATTTTAATTTTCAATTAATTTGACAAGGGGTAAGAATTTGACAAGGGGATACATTTACTTACTTCACAGCATAGAAATTTAGATAAAAAATAAATTTAGTGCACCTGCTCGTTATCTCTTGTTTTGGCTAGGAGCATCCTGCAAGTAGACCTGTAAACGAACCGAACTCGGACGAACAATTAACGAACATGAACAAAAAATTAACGAACCGAACAATGTTCGTTAACATTATCAAACACTTTTTCCTGTCCGAACTCGAGTTCGTTAATTATCGAACCGAACACGAGTTGTTCGCAAACAAACCGAACCGAAACGAACTCGAACTCGGTTCGAACAGTTCGTTAAGAAAAGTGATACATATGATATAAAACAGTTTTGGACTTTTGGTTTTGGTCTTTTTGGACTTCTGGACTTAAGTAAGATGTAAGCCCAATGCAAACAAACAAATAAACAATTTCATATAGCTGACCCAATTAATTTATACCAAGTTAATAGCAATTAAACCCAAAAAAATGAAATCATAAACATAGTCACGACTCACGACTCACAGACACATAGTCTGATAGTCACATAGATACATACTGCATACATATCAATCTACCATCACCCATTGGCGTCGAGTCATCAACTCATCGAGACACCGATTACCGAGATTGAAAGACTGAGAAACAGAATTGAAGATCTTAATTAGGTACAGATCTTTGATAATCCTCTTTTCTTTGTTCCTCTCATCAATTTTAGGGTTTTTAATTTTGTAATGACTAATCAGTAATCACTAATGTGTTTATGGATTTATTATGTTAATTTTGATGAGTGATTTTTGATTAATATATTTTAGCTTTTAAATTATTCATGTATGCAATAATCAGTATGCTGGTATTTAATTATGATCAAGACATACATCTTAATTTTCAGAAATACTTGTTTGTTGTCGAACGAACTCGAGCTTAACGAACTCGAACCGAACTCGAACGAACCCGAGTCAAACATGTAAAAAGTTCGGTTCGGTTCGTTAAAGTTATCGGACAAGAAATATGGTTCGAACTCGAGTTCGATAATACTTCGAACCGAGCTTATCGAACACAAACTCGAGCGAACACGAGCGAGCTTAACGAACAGTTCGGTTCGTTTACAGCCATACATGCAAGTGCAAGTGTGCAACCATCTTATTGTTACATACATGGGTTCATGTTGCCCAGTAATAATCTATTGTAGAAGGGGGGTTGAATACAATAGAGTAAGATAATCGACTTCTTAATGTATATATCACAAATATGAAAAGAAAGATAACAGCTTTATTAAATCTGATATAAAACTGTTACAAACTCTCTCAAGAAATTCTGATGTTCTTGTGAGCTGCTAGTTTACAAAAACTCTCTCAAGAAATTCTGTTCTTAAGAGCTTCTCTTCGATTATGTTCTCTCTCTAATGAATTCATAAATCGAAACCAAGACTGTGTTTATATAGTGCACACAGCTTCTCTATCAATAACAAGATAAGTCCTAATCAATAACAAAGATAGAAACATATCTTTTGTTAGGAATATGTTGTTCTTGATGATAATTGTAAAAACACTTAGTAGATTTTGTATTAAGTTATTTTGTAACTGTCAACGAAATGGCAGGCTTTGCAGTGTTTCGTTGACAGGAAGCTCATCAACGGAATGAGTGTTGTAGCAATTGCACTGTACAATACTTCACAGTTTGATATGCATTTGATGTATGTATTAGATAGGTTTCCTAAGTCATGTTGACTAAGTACTAGATAGGCAAAATAGGTTGGTTAATTGTAAGTATATCATGCCTTGTAATTTTGCCTAAGTGAAGACATGTCAATGATATGAGGATTACTCTATCAACGAAACAAGAGAAACACCATCAACGAAATGAAGAATAAAGCTATCAACGAAACACATCTCCCTGCTATCAACGAATCATTATTGCTTTTCTGAATAGTTGACAAAGTGATAGTGACAGGTTTCTGAACAGATCTAAAGGTGATGTGGAAGTGTACTTTGCATTGGAAACCATTAAAATGGACATGGGGAATAAGGAAACATCCCAGTTTCCAATTGGGCTCTTGGGAGTGATCATAATAAGCATGAAGACAAAAGCAAGGATCTCCAAGGACCACTGGACAAAGGGATGAAAAGCAAACTATTGGCGGTTATCTTTAGTGTACTTTAGAGTAGCCAAAAATAGTATTGTAAACTTGGGAATATATAACCAAGTGTAGCAGTTAGAAAGAAGTAAGAGAAGAAAAACAAATAGTTTGTATTAGCTATCTTTGAGAGCATTCTTCTCTACAACTCTGTAACTGAGCAGCTGTGTACTTTTGTATCACAGATTATTTCCGCAATAAAAACACTTCAGTTGGATCATCAAACAATCCAACTGAATTATTTATATCTTGTGTTTTTGTTTATTCAGTTCAGTTTTATTTTATCAGTGTTTTAAGTTTAAGAAAATATCAAGAATTGTATTCAACCCCCCCTTCTACAATTCTGTTAGGTCATTTGGGAATAACAATTGGTATCAGAGCGAGCTTCTAACATACAAGAAGTTTAAAGATCAAGACCAAAACAGAAACCATGGTGAAGAAGGATGCAGGTATGAAGATACCAGTTCTTGATAAGGACAATTACTTTCACTGGAAAGTAAAGATGCATTTACATCTCATGTCTATGGATGAGAGATATGTAGACTGCATTGAGAAAGGTCCACACGTTCCCATGAAGTTTGCATCTAGAGTTGGAGTGCCAGATGATACTCCTGACGTAGAAATTCCAAAACTTGTCTCAGAATGGACTATTGAAGATCTTGCAGAAATCCATAAAGATAAGAGAACCATGAACATTCTGTTTAATGGTTTGGAGCAAGAGATGTTTGATAATGTCATAAACTGTACAACCTCCAAAGAAGTATGGGACACTGTTAGAACACTATGTGAAGGAACTGAGCAAGTAAGGGAGAACAAAATGCAACTCCTTATACAACAATATGAGCACTTTCACTTTAAAGCTGGTGAAACCCTAAATGACACGTTTAGTAGGTTTCAAAAGCTTCTGAATGGATTAAAGTTGTATGGGAGAATCTACCAAACTAAGGACTCAAACCTTAAATTTCTAAGAGCTCTTCCAAAAGAATGGAAGCCTATGACTGTTTCTCTAAGAAACACTCAAGAGTACAAAGATTACACTCTTGAAAGGCTGTATGGAACATTGAAGACTTATGAGCTGGAAATGGAGCAAGATGAGGAAATTGAAAAGGTACAGAAGAAGGGTGGATCCATTGCATTGATTGCATCTGTGAACCAACTGGAAGATGACACTGAAGAAGCTGCAAAGGCCACAACTAGTCGAGCTAGTTGTAGAAGTGATGTCAGCAAGGGTAAAGGTAAGATGACAGAAGAAGAAGAACCAGAACCAGCCAACTTGGATGACTTAGATGAGATTGATGAACACATTGCTTTTCTGTCAAGAAAATTCTCTAAGTTCAAGTTCAAGAGAAACTCAGAAGCAAGGCCACCAAGGAGAGACTTTCAACCTAACAAAAGTAACTGGATTGAAAAGTCTAAATCTAAATGTTTCAATTGTGGAATGCTTGGTCACTTTGCTGGAGACTGCAGAAAACCCAAGATTGAGAAGAGCAACAGGAAATTTGAGCCTGTTGATTATAAAAAGAAATACTTTGAACTTCTCAAGCAAAAGGAAAAGGCTTTCATGACTCAGGAGTATGATTGGGCTGGTAATGGTGAAGATTCTGATGATGATGTTGAATATGTCAACTTGGCTCTTATGGCTAACAATCATGAGCAGGAAGCAAGCTCCTCAAGCAACCAGGTAACAATTACTAATCTTTCTGAGCTTTCTAAAGAGGAATGCGATAGTGCAGTAAATGAAATGTCTACTGTATTATATAATTTGCGTGTTACTCTTAAATCACTTACCAAAGAGAATTCAAGAATTAAAGAGACTAATTTGCTCTTAAGTGATAGGAATGCAATGTTAGAAGCACAGCTCATTGAATTTGAGAAAATGAGATGTGTTAGTAGGGATGCTAAGAAGGAACTTGAGAACGTGTTACAAAGGGAAGAAATTCTTAAGACACAACTAGAAATAGAACAGAGTGTGATTGCTAAATGGAAAGATGCCAGGAATGTTGCTACCAACATCATTAATGTTCAAGGTATGGAATCTTTCTGTGAACAATCATGGAAAAAGAACAAAGAGAAACTAGGGTATGCTTGTGAAGCCTTAGATTCAGAAACAGAGTCAACAAACAACAATGATCATTTGTTGAAGGTTGATATGTCAACGGAATGCGATGTTCCGTTGACACATGAACCATCAACCGATCAGGGTGTTTCGTTGACAGAGAAAAGAAAAGATGAACTCACTAGACTTAATAATAAGTATGGTCCTGTCACCAAGAACTTTGTTCAAGGTGAGTCTAGTAAATCAAAGAAAGTTGAGAAGCCTGTTGAGAGAGCTAATGTAGGTCACTTGTCCAACAAGCAATTGAAAGATAAGATAGAGAATGTTCAAATTGAGGCTAAGGGAAATAAAAGGAATAACAGGAATGGCAAAGTAGGAATTAACAAACACAACAATTACACACCTGATAAATATGCTCCTAGAAAGACTTGTGTCAATTGTGGAAGTGTTAGTCATCTATCTACTAACTGCAAATCTGTTAAGAAAACTGCTAATGTGAAAATTCCCAAGCCTGCAATGAATAATCTTATGCCTACAATGCCTGTTATGCCTAACATGTTTGCTCCATGTGCACAATTTCATAATCCATATGCTAACATATCATTTGTGCCTAATCCATACATGAATATGTTTAGTATGCCACAAATGCCATGGAATATGAATAATATGTGTGTTCCTTCAAATATGCATGCTGTAAATGAAAATGTGAGCAACAATCAGAAATCAACACCAAGAGTAAAAGTTGATTTAAATCAATCTGAGCCCAAGGTGAAAAATGATATAAAAGGAAAAGCAAAGGCTAACAAAACAGGACCCAAGGAAACTTGGGTACCAAAATCAACTTGATTTGGTTTCATTGTGTGCAGGGAGACAAAAGGAATCTTTGGTACTTGGATAGTGGTTGTTCAAGACACATGACTGGTGATTCTACCCTGCTCACAGAGTTTCAGGAAAGAGCTGGCCCTTGTATTGCTTTTGGAGATGACAGCAAAGGCTACACAAAGGGATATGGCTTGATTTCAAAAGAGAATGTCATCATAGATGAGGTTGCATTGGTGGATGGTCTTAAGCACAATTTGCTTAGTATCAGTCAACTTTGTGACAAAGGATTTTTAGTTACTTTTTCAAAAGAAGCCTGTGTTGTTTCTAAAGGAGGAAACAACAATGTGGTAATGACTGGATTCAGAAGAGGGAATGTGTACATTGCTGACTTTAGTAGCACAAGTCCAGACACCATCACTTGTCTTTTCAGCAAAGCAAGCAAGGATGAAAGTTGGCTATGGCACAAGAAATTATCTCATTTGAATTTCAAGGTTATGAATGATTTGGTAAGGAAGGATCTTGCTAGAGGAATTCCACAGGTGGAGTTTTGCAAGGATGGTTTGTGTGATGCCTGTCAAAAAGGGAAACAAAAGAAGGCATCATTCAAAAGCAAGACAGAGTCATCAATTGTCCATCAGCTTGAGTTACTTCATATGGATCTGTTTGGCCCTGTAAATGTCATGTCTATTTCAAAGAAGAAATATTGTCTTGTGATTGTTGATGATTTTTCTAGATTTACTTGGACCTTCTTTTTACATTCTAAAGATGAGGCAAGTGAAATCATTATCAATCACATCAAGATGGTAAACAATCATCCTGACTTGAAAGTAAGAAGGATCAGGAGTGACAATGGGACAGAATTCAAGAATTCAAGCATGAAGATGTTCTGTGAAGAAAATGGTATTATGCATGAGTTTTCAGCAGCAAGGACACCACAGCAAAATGGTGTAGTTGAAAGGAAAAACAGAACACTTATTGAAGCTGCCAGGACAATGCTAGATGAATCAAAGTTACCAACTTATTTTTGGGCTGAGGCAGTTAACACAGCTTGCTTCACTCAGAATATTTCTTTGATTAATCAGGCCAAGGGAATGACCCCTTATCAACTACTCAAAAGAAAGAAGCCACTATTGGATTTTCTTCATGTCTTTGGATGCAAGTGCTTTGTTCTGAGAAATCAAGCTGAGCATTTGGGGAAATTTGAAGCAAAGGCAGATGAAGCAATATTTGTGGGATATGCAGCAGGGAAAGCTTACAGAGTCTATAATCTCAGAACCAACATTGTTATGGAATCTGTACATGTTGTTTTTGATGATCTCAAAATTCAAGGTCTCTGTGATGAAGGTTTCCATGAAAGTCTCTCTTTTGAGAATGAGGAAGGAGATCGAATGAATCATGTTAAGACTACTGAGAAACAGCCTAAAGTTGTTGTATCTAGCACAGATGAGAGCAGCAGTGAAGATGAAATTCCTGCATTAAGATTGAAAAGAATAGCTGCTAGTAGACCAAATGGTCATTTCGTTGACAGTCAAGATGGTGGTTTCGTTGACAGTCAAAATGAGCGTTTCGTTGACAGCCAAAACAGTCATACCGTTGAAGGTCATAGAAATGTCTCAAGAAGTGATCATTTAGGGACAACAAACTCATGGGGAGTTTCTCAAGGACAAATATCCAATCAAGGCAATCATGATCATGAAGCTACCTCGTCTAGAGCAAATCTACCTCCCTCAAGAAAATGGACTAAAGATCATCCCTTTGAACTTATTATAGGTGATGTTTCTTCAAAAGTCCAAACTAGAAGAGCAACTCAAGAAGAATGTCTATATAGCAGCTTTCTGTCTCAAGATGAGCCAAAGAAAGTTGAGGATGCACTTCTAGATCCAGATTGGGTTTTGGCTATGCAAGAAGAGCTAAACCAATTTGAAAGGAACAATGTTTGGAAGCTGGTGCCCAAGCCTAAGGACAGGAGTGTAATAGGCACAAAATGGGTGTTCAGAAACAAGATGGATGAAAATGGCATAGTCACAAGGAACAAAGCAAGACTAGTTGCAAAAGGCTACTCACAGGAAGAAGGAATTGATTTTGATGAAACATTTGCTCCTGTTGCAAGACTAGAAGCAATAAGGATTTTCCTAGCCTATGCAGCCCATGCCAATTTCAAAGTCTATCAAATGGATGTGAAAAGTGCTTTTCTGAATGGGGAATTGGAAGAGGAGGTCTATGTAAGTCAACCTCCTGGTTTTGAAGATGATGATTTTCCAGAATATGTATACTTCCTCCTCAAAGCACTCTATGGTTTGAAACAAGCACCTAGAGCCTGGTATGACACACTCTCACAGTTTCTTCTTGAGAATCACTTCACTAGAGGTACTGTAGATAAAACTCTTTTTCACAGGATTGTGAATGGCTCTACTATACTTGTTCAAATTTATGTAGATGACATAATCTTTGGGTCTACAGATGTGAAACTTTGTCAAAAGTTTGCCAAGCTTATGCAAAGTAAATATGAAATGAGCATGATGGGGGAATTAACTTACTTTCTTGGTCTTCAAGTGAAGCAAGTTAATGAAGGCATTTTCATTAGTCAAACAAAATATATTCATGATTTATTAAAGAAATTTAACTTAATGGAATGCTCTCCTGCCAAAACTCCCATGCCCACTGCCACCAAACTTGAATTGAATACTAAGGAAAAATCTGTGGACATTTCAAGTTACAGAGGCATGGTAGGCTCACTTTTGTATTTAACAGCTAGTAGACCTGATATTATGTTTGCTACATGTCTATGTGCTAGATTTCAGGCTGATCCTAGGGAATCCCATTTAGTTGCTATTAAAAGGATTTTCAGATATCTCAAGGGAACACCAAACCTTGGCATTTGGTATCCTAGAGAATCTGGTTTTGAACTAATTGGTTATTCAGATGCAGATTATGTAGGATGTAAAATTGAGAGGAAAAGCACAACAGGCACCTGTCAATTCTTAGGAAACAAGCTTGTGTCATGGTTCATCAAGAAACAAAACTCAGTTTCCACCTCCACAGCTGAGGCTGAGTATATTGCAGCTGGAAGTTGTTGTGCACAGATTTTATGGATGAAAAATCAATTACTTGATTATGGATTAAGAGTTGAGAAAATTCCTATTTTCTGTGACAACACTAGTGCCATTGCCATTACTGAGAATCCAGTGCAGCATTCAAGAACCAAGCACATTGACATCAAGTACCATTTCATTAGAGAACATGTTATGAATGGTACTGTGGAGTTACATTTTGTTCCAAGTGAACAACAACTTGCAGACATCTTTACCAAGCCACTTGATGAATCAACATTCTCAAGATTAGTAAGTGAGCTAGGTATGCTAAATTTCTCTTAATTATTTTTGAGATATTTGCAAGTCATAATGCAGCCAGAAATTTGCTATGATTTTCTGTGATTTAATTTTCTCAGGAAAAAGTAAAATTTTGTCTAAGTCAAAATAACTATGCCAACGAAACAAACCATTTCGTTGACAATCTTAGCATTTTTCTGGGTGTTTCGTTGATAGCTCTTTTATGTCAACGAAACACAGCTGTATCAACGAAACAGACGGGACTTTAAACGCCCAATTCTGATTCGTTGATTTAGCGCTTTTTATCTGAACCGTTGAAAACTGACACGTCTTTTACCACGATCTATGCATACATCCCTGTAAGTATAAATCATGGTAATACTTTAAGAGTAACGGTTATATTTTTAAGCCAATCCAGTAATTTACTTTTATTATTGGACTCATTTTCTGAGAATTTTTGGGGGAGTATTTAAGAAATTCTATTTTCTTTAATTTTTTTTTACCTGCTCTCAAAAATTCCAAAGGCTTTTCTCTCTCTTTCTCTCTCTAACAAGCAACTCAGTTCGAAGCTTTATCTCACTCAACAATGGCACCCATAGTCAAGCTTATGTCTGCTGGAGGGTTCATCTATGAGAAGAACAACTCCATCCCTTTTGTTGCAAAGGAAAACTCGAACAGACTTTTCTTCAAAATGATGGATTTCATGAAGAATTGCAAGTTGAGCTATGCAATGTTCCACTCTACACCAATCTACAATGAAATAATTGAGGAAATTTGGACCTCATGTGAATATAGTGGAACAAATTGCACTCTGCAATTCACTCTCCAAGGTAATGAGTACATAGTTAATTCTGATGTTTTGCAAGCATGTTTACATATTCCTGATAATAACTGTGATGCTTTGCCTACTAACACTGAAATAACTACCATGCTAAATTCTATAAACTACTCTTTGCCTACTGATAATCTGGGTAGAATAATTAGGAGAGGTTTGGTTAGGGAATACAGTTATTTAGCTGATGCATTCATTAAGGTCTTTTCTGGAAAGATTAGTAATTTTGATGCATTAACTAACTCTATGTTAATTCTCCTAACCATGCTTCTAAATGATAGATATTACAACTTTAGCACCCAACTTATTTATGAAATTGGTGCTAAGTTGGGTGATAAGGCAAATAGGAAGAAAAATATCTATTATGCAAGGTTTCTGATGATGCTGGCTAATCATGTTAGTCCAGCACCATTAGTTATCTCTAACCCTAATGCCAGGTTTGAGTGCTTTGTACAAGAAAAGAGAGTATTGACAGACATACTGAGGCTGAACTACAATGGTGATGTTCCAGTGGTGTATCTGCCAATCATTGAGGTAACTACTACTATCCCTATTAGTATAGCTGTTACTTCTATTGTCTCCTCCAACCTTGTTGCTATGGAGTCTGTAGCTGTGACCCAACAGGCTCCTGCCCCAGCAACTAAATCAAAATCAAAGAAATCCTCCAAGCCAACCTCAGGTGCTTCTCAAAAGGCACATGTTGTAAAAACTACCACACAACCTAAGGGGAGTGAGTCTGGAGTTGTGAGAGGTGAGGGAAGGGGTGAAAATCAAAGAAACCCCAAGAATAAGGAAGGTGAGGTAAGTGTTTCCCAGCCTAGCCCCATTGTGTCTTCCCAACAAGGCACAATGAGTAAAATGGATTTAAACACAAGTCTAATTGCATCCTCCCAAAAGGATGTGATTATTGAAACAAGCTCTCCACCTAGAGCACAGTCCAAAAGGGTAAGGGACACTTCAAGCCCACAGTCTACATTTTCCCAATACCAAAGGAGAGTGAAGCAAAAGACCAAGGGTTCACAGGGTGCACACACACTGGAAGCAACACTTCCAGTTTCTCAAATTCAGGTTGATGTAACCCCTATTATTACTCTGGGTTACAGTCCCACTCTTTAAACATTAATCTTGATTTATCTCCATCCAATTCACCAACTCAATCTTTAGATGTGGACATGATCCATACATCTTTTCCTGATTCTCCAACTCTAATCTTGGAGAAGCCCCACTCTGAAGCTGATGGTCATCACTTATTAAGTGATTTGTTGGGCCATCAACCAAGTTTTTCTGAAACTGCAAGAGAATCTGTGGACCCCAATCTCAAATCAATCACCACAGATTCTACTGTAATTTCACTTTCTCAAAATGCTTTATTAAGTTCATCAACGAAACAGCCTCTTTCGTTGACAAGTGTTTCTCCATCAACGGTACCTATACCGTTGACAGTTCAAACTACCATTTCGTTGATAGGTCATTCTACACCTTTTACTGAAAATCAAGTTGTTTCCACAACTAGTGTAGATGACCTGGTGGTAGTTGAGACACTTTTAGGTTTGAAAGGGAGTGAAATTGAGAGGCTGGCTTGCAGCCAGGCAAAAGGAGAGAATGAGAGTGAGAGGCTGGCTATTTCTTCCAGCCAGGCAAAAGGAGAGATTGAGAGTACCACCTTAGTAGGTGAAGGTGAGGGTGTGAGAGGTGTGAGCCATGGGGAGCCCATGATGCAAGAAAAGAGTGGAGAGAGAGAAGGGACTACAGGAGAAATAAGGGTGGAAGCAGCCATTGCTAATGAGTTAATGGAGGTCAGTGAGGGAGAAAGGGAACTTACTTTCCAAGAGCATTATCAACAAACTCTGGATAGTATTTCCCTGGATCCTGAGACCTTTACTCATCCTGTGCCAGCCTATCAAGTTATGGCTCAACAGGGCAATGTGGAGGCAGAAAGGTCACTCAACTTAATTCATACTACTGCATCAATGCAAAGAGCAAAGGATGCCTTGACCAATCTACCTCCAGGAGCTGCAGCAAGTGGAGACTTTGAGTTTTCTGATGATGAGGATAGCTATGGTGATAATCTACATGTGGCCACCACTTCACAGACTGGGACTTCTATGGTGCCTCCTACACCAGGCTGGCTTTCTCAGGGTATGCATGGAAGAGTCACTCTAGATGCTGCTATCTCAAGGCAGTACAATGAGGCCTATCTAGCTCATGAGTCTGCAAATGCAAGGGACAAGAAATTCTACAAGGCCATCATGGATTCTCTGGAAATTCAAAGGCTACAAATGATGCAGACAAGGATTGAGGCTACAGAAATCAAGGACTCCATTAGCAATCTCAGGGATGCTAACTACAGGATGATAGATGAAAAGCTCCCTCTTCTCACTGTGTCCAAGATGACCAGGTTTTTCTCTAAGGAACCTGAGGTGGCTACATCCTTGAAAACTCTCTCTACAAGAGTGGACAAGGTGGAAGCTACACTTTCTCAAATGCAGAAGGAACAGGAGAAGCAAACTCAGCTACTCACTCAGCTAGTGGCAGCTCAAGGACTCCCAGTCATCTCTCTTGATGCTAACAAAAAGGGGGAGAAATCTAAGGAGCTCAACATTCAAATCACAAAGGTGTTGGTCCCAACCATTTCACTGCCACAGGAGCCACTAGCAATGGGGGAGTTTGGAAAGAAGAATAAGGATAGTATTGACCTGATCCAGGAAGCTTCTATGAGGATGAAACTTGCAGAACAAATCAAAGATCACTGGTCCAACATAGAAGCAAGGTTCAAGAACATTACTGAATCTTCAAAGACAGATCAGCCATCAACAAATGCAATGGTGATTGTACAAATGGAGCCACAGTTGAAGAGCTCTTATGCTATAGAGCCCCTTCAGCATGGAATCTTTCAAGATTCAAGAAATGAGAAGGGTCAATCTTCATGCTTTAAGAATGTGGATGCAAGAGGGATGTCTCCAATATCACCTGCCAAACCCAAAGGCAAGAACATTGAAAGGATATTTTATCCTGCTCCAAAGCCAGATGAGTTCAAAGTCCTAGGGAAGCTGATCATTGAGAGCAAGGAAAGCAATCATCCAAGCATAAGGAATCAAAAGGCCATCATCTACAGGGACAGCAAGGAAATCTGCATTTGGGTTGGTCACCCAAATTTTGCAAAGGCCAAGGCTGAAGAATCTGAAAGGGCAGCAATGCAAGCATTGACAGTTGCTCAAGCACTTGAAGATGAAGAGACCTTTCAGGAAGAAAAAGCCAAGGATGGAGCTAATGAAGCTGAACCAGCAAGGAAAAGTGTAAGGCAACCAAAGGCTAGAGCTAAGAGGAATCTGAACTTTGAAAAAGAGGACTCTCTGGACACTGCTCAAGCCCCATCCACAACAAGTGCACATCAAATTCCTATTGATCTACCTATTGGAGGAAAGTTGGCCTGTGACCCTGCACACCCTGTCAACTTTCATGATCAACCAATCATGCCAAAGGAGGAGCCTATTGAATTTGATGAAGCCTATTTTCCAAAGTTCCTATTTGAAAAGGATCAACCAATGAAGACAAAGAAAAGGGCTGTCAAGGCAAAGCCAGTATTTGTGAGGAAGCCACAATCTCAGAAACCCCCTACAAATCCAGAGGACTGCATGTACATTGCTGACATCAGGGAAGAATCCAGCTTACATCTTGATTTAGACAACCTGGTGGAAGTAAGGGGCATTGCAGCTTCTCAAAAGTTACTTGAAAGATTGGTTTTCACATACAAGGGTGGTAGAGAACAAATATGGCCTCTCTACAGAATTTTAGGAGAAGACTACCAAACACTACTCACAGTGTTTAGATGCTTGAAGAAAGACTTTGGCTTCACCAAAACAGCCAAGTCTGAGGTGGTCTCCAAGATATGTCAAATAAAGGCTAGCTGGAACAAGCCTGAGGCTCTTCCCAGAATGCTAAGAGTGCCCTCAACAGGAAAGAAGATCCATCTTCAACCTTACTGGATGATGGAATTTAAGGACAAGGACAACTGCAGAAGGTTCTTCAGGATGGAAGACCAGCTGGATAAGGCATCTAATCAAACTCTAAGGTTCATGCAATCCAAGCTTGGTGATCAAGATGAAGAAGAGAAGATCTTTTACAGAAGGCTACAGGTCCAGATTGAGGAGAACAACTCTAGGAGAGGGAAGAAGACTATGCCTCAAAGAAGATCAAGATGAATCATTTGCTCAGTCTAGAGGAGCACATTTGGGCATTAGTCTTGTAAGTCTTGTTTTATGTCTAAAACTTTATGAAGCTCAATGCAATTTTTACTTTTATCATGGGTAATATGTCTGAGTGTTTTTGTTATCATCAAGGCTCTTGATTTATGGCTGTTATTCTATCAGTCATAAATTGGGGGAGATTGTTAGGAATATGTTGTTCTTGATGATAATTGTAAAAACACTTAGTAGATTTTGTATTAAGTTATTTTGTAATTGTCAACGAAATGGCATGCTTTGCAGTGTTTCGTTGACAGGAAGCTCATCAACGGAATGAGTGTTGTAGCAATTGCACTGTACAATACTTCACAGTTTGATATGCATTTGATGTATGTATTAGATAGGTTTCCTAAGTCATGTTGACTAAGTACTAGATAGGCAAAATAGGTTGGTTAATTGTAAGTATATCATGCCTTGTAATTTTGCCTAAGTGAAGACATGTCAACGATATGAGGATTACTCTATCAACGAAACAAGAGAAACACCATCAACGAAATGAAGAATAAAGCTATCAACGAAACACATCTCCCTGCTATCAACGAATCATTATTGCTTTTCTGAATAGTTGACAAAGTGATAGTGACAGGTTTCTGAACAGATCTAAAGGTGATGTGGAAGTGTATTTTGCATTGGAAACCATTAAAATGGACATGGGGAATAAGGAAACATCCCAGTTTCCAATTGGGCTCTTGGGAGTGATCATAATAAGCATGAAGACAAAAGCAAGGATCTCCAAGGACCACTGGACAAAGGGATGAAAAGCAAACTATTGGCGGTTATCTTTAGTGTACTTTAGAGTAGCCAAAAATAGTATTGTAAACTTGGGAATATATAACCAAGTGTAGCAGTTAGAAAGAAGTAAGAGAAGAAAAACAAATAGTTTGTATTAGCTATCTTTGAGAGCATTCTTCTCTACAACTCTGTAACTGAGCAGCTGTGTACTTTTGTACCACAGATTATTTCCGCAATAAAAACACTTCACTTGGATCATCAAACAATCCAACTGAATTATTTATATCTTGTGTTTTTGTTTATTCAGTTCAGTTTTATTTTATCAGTGTTTTAAGTTTAAGAAAATATCAAGAATTGTATTCAACCCCCCCTTCTACAATTCTGTTAGGTCATTTGGGAATAACATCTTTAATCGATAGCTGCATTCTACAAACCAGGAACAAATAGAATAAACTTCCATGTTTATCTAGACTCCAAATATAACTCGAAGTAGGAATCCTGATCAGCTTCAAGTTCTGATGATCAATCCTGATCATAGTCTGAGTAGGAATCCTGATGATCAATAAGATACTGACGCTTGATCAAATACTGATGACCATGCAATACTGATGACGTCAGCAATCCTGATCAGTTGAGTCTAGCTTCTGACGATCATTGAATTCTGATCTAACAATCTCCCCCAATCTCATACTTTGTGAAATAAAGTATAGATTCCAAATATTCAATGATGTCAAAAACATGTATCAAAATGTACGAGTATCTTCAGAAACAACTTATCTGTTTAAGCTTTGTGATAGAACAGATTCATCTTCAAGAAGTTGGATAATAAACTTTCTTCTTTTTCTTCAAGAATTTGAATCAGTCTTTCCTTAAGATTTCTGAGTTCTTCATCTTCCTCATTAATCTGGTAGATAGCTGCTCTGAGATTCTGTATGGAGCTTTTCTGTAGACTGTGCTCTTCAAGCAAAAGATAAGCAATTTCCTTCCCATCAGGATTGAGAGTAAGTTGGGTCATACCAAAAGTTACTTCTTTAACAGCAGTACCTCTTTGCATTTCCACATCCTGACCTCTTTGATTTAAGTACATGGGAATATAATTACCATCGAAATTACTGTTTCCATCCAGTCTTCTTCTTATAGTTGACAAAATCATGTCAGCCCATACTTTGTACACTTGGTTCTTCCATCTTAACAGATAGTGAACATATTTCAGTTCTTGTGTAGTTTTCATCAGCAGATCTTGAATAGATAGAATCTTCACACTACCATCTTTCATGAAGTACATAAGCTTTTCTTTCTTTTCAAAACCATCATGACAATCTATAACTATATCAACAGCTAATAAATTGTTCAGGTTTTCAGAAGTTAAAGTACCTCCAATTTCAGTTAAGGAGTAAGGATCAACATATGACATATTCAGATATTCACCATCTCTGTGTCCAATACCTCCTCTTGAATTACTTGACAATTGCTTCAGATTTGAAAACATCTTTAACCAGAGTGCTTTTGATCTAACCATCTCAGATAAATCAACAACACTTGAAGCGCTTGTAATAATTCCACCAGACTGAAAATTGATAGGTGTATCACAACTTAATGTGCTAATATATTTCCACTTCTTATCCTTTTCCTTTTCAAAAACATAGCTTCTTTCTAGTAAAGATTCTTGTCTGCTTGAATTTCTCCATTTTCTTTCATTTGAAACTTTAAGCCTTTGTAGATAGAGATTGAAATCTTCATTTGTTCTCTTTCCAATATCTCTTCTTATGGCTTCTTCTTCTTCATCTACTTCTTTGTTGTGACAATCAACAACAGTAGATAAGATTATCAAATCAACCTCTTGCAGAATTTCAGATTCGTCAGGATCTTGAATATGTCAGGATTAGAATCTTCAATTTGATTTGTATTGCTGAGAGTTGATTTACTTGATTTTCTTCTCAATTCAGGTTCTTCTTCAACAAATTCCTTGTCTTCTTTCTCCATGATATCCTTGATAACAGGATCTATTAGATTTTGTGAAGCTTCAGGAATTTCTTCAATTCTTAACCCTCTAGACCTTGTCTGTCTAGGTACTGTTTGAGTTGAAGAACCTCTTTTACTTCTTCTAGCACCTCTCCTACCTCTGCTTCTTCTACCTTTAGCAGGAGCAGTATAGCTTTCCATTGTCTCTCTTTGTAGTCTCAAGAATTCTTCATGTGAGAGATCTGGATATTCTTCACTTGCTGTAGAGAGTGCTTTTCTGGCAAATAATTGTTGAACTCTTTTATCAGTGTGATAAAGAGTAACAATTCTACCGTCTTTTGTAGAAAACTTCTGGAATAAATTTGATGCATCTTCAGGATTATCAATAATCACATCTTCATCACCTTTAGGAATTGTAGCAAGAATGTGTCCATGACCAGGTGTCAGGATTTGATCTTCCGTCATGATCTGAGATTGCACCAATGTTCTTACTGTCTTAACTCCAGAATCAGAAACATGAGTTGACTGCGTTGTTTGACTTTGAGAAGTTTGGATTGTCTTCATAACAACAGCATCAAAGGTTTCTCCTTGTATCGCTTTGTCACCACCATCATCTCCAGTATCATCATCATTATTTCTTAATACTAGATCAGGTGTACATTTTGTCTGAATAACCTTCTCCCCCTTTTTGACATCAGGATTTGACAATAATTGCAAAATTAAGGAAAGAGAGGCTTGAATTTCAGTTACCTTAGTATCCAGAGAATCAATTCTTTGATTGATTGAGGTTTGTTCTGAACCAACAGATTTCACTTGGGATTCCACTACCCTTAGATGTAAAGTAGTAGGCACCTTTGTAAAATTATTAAAGATATCAGTCCTCACTTTTTCAGTTGAGCCCTTGATAGAATCAATCTCACTTTTCAGACTTTTGGATAACAGAGTTGTAGCCTTCAGATGATTCTTCAAGTCTTGATTCTCTATAGATTTCTGATACCAATTGTTAGATCAGAATTCAATGATCGTCAGAAGCTAGACTCAACTGATCAGGATTGCTGACGTCATCAGTATTGCATGGTCATTAGTATTCGATCAAGCGTCAGTATCTTATTGATCATCAGGATTCCTACTCAGACTATGATCAGGATTGATCATCAGAACTTGAAGCTGATCAGGATTCCTACTTCGAGTTATATTTGGAGTCTAGATAAACATGGAAGTTTATTCTATTTGTTCCTGGTTTGTAGAATGCAGCTATCGATTAAAGATATGTTTCTATCT
Organism: Heracleum sosnowskyi; assembly: GCA_030848705.1. NCBI lineage: Eukaryota > Viridiplantae > Streptophyta > Magnoliopsida > Apiales > Apiaceae > Heracleum > Heracleum sosnowskyi. The sequence continues at coordinate 23,248,099 of CM061237.1, forward strand.
TTGTTATTGATTAGGACTTATCTTGTTATTGATAGAGAAGCTGTGTGCACTATATAAACACAGTCTTGGTTTCGATTTATGAATTCATTAGAGAGAGAACATAATCGAAGAGAAGCTCTTAAGAACAGAATTTCTTGAGAGAGTTTTTGTAAACTAGCAGCTCTCAAGAACATCAGAATTTCTTGAGAGAGTTTGTAACAGTTTTATATCAGATTTAATAAATCTGTTATCTTTCTTTTCATATTTGTGATATATACATTAAGAAGTCGATTATCTTACTCTATTGTATTCAACCCCCCTTCTACAATAGATTATTACTGGGCAACAATTGGTATCAGAGCAAACTGATTTAATTCTGAATCAGAGACGATCTAAAGATGTCGACAACCAAGTATGAAAGCATGAAGATTCCCATCTTAAAGATATCAGAATATCCTACATGGAGGGTAAAGATGTTGATGTACCTGGAGGCTATGGATCCTGACTATTTGGACAGGATTCGTGATGGACCATATATACCAACAAAGTTCGTAGAACGAACAGATACAGTACCAGAACATTATGTGGTCAAAGCTAAAGCTGAATGGACTCCAGAAGAAAAAGCTCATGTACTCAGGGAACCAAAGATAAAGAATATCTTGCATAATAGCCTTGATGCTGTCATGTCAAACAGAGTGATTGCATGCAAGTCTTCAAAAGAAATCTGGGATACTTTGGAAACTCAGTGCCAGGGATCTGCATCTGTTAAGAAAAACAGAAGGGCTCTTTTGATTCAAGAATATGAACAATTCGATGCAAGACCTGAAGAGAGCCTGACTGATCTATATGATAGATTTCTGACACTATTGGACAGCTTATCCTTAGTTGACAAAGTATATGAAACTGAAGATTCAAACACCAAATTTCTTAGAGCTTTACCTGAAGAATGGGATACTCAGACCTCAATCATTAGACACCAGTATGATCTGAACATTGTGTCTCTTGATGAGATCTATGGGATGCTAAGAACTCATGATCTTGAAGTTCAACAGAGAAAGAACAAGAAAAGCAGCAAGGCAAAGTCAATTGCTTTGAATGTAGAAGCAAAATCAAAAGGAAAAGCTATGGAGGTCTCTAGAAGGAAAGCAAGAGTAGCTGAGTCAGATCCTGACGACTCTTCATCAGATACTGATGGCAATTCTGATGCCAATACGGGTGATGAATCTTCTGATTCAGACATGGAAGAGATGGTTGCTATGATTGTCAGAAACTTCAGAAGGATGAAGTTCAGGAAGAATAGAAGACAAGGCAACTTTCAGAAAAAGACCTTCAAAGCAGACAAAGACAAGTATATCAAAAAGGACAGCAAGGGTAGCAAATTTGACAAATCAAAGGTTAGATGCTACAAGTGTAATGGTATGGGTCACTTTGCTTCTGAATGCAACAAGACAAAGGCACTCATCACATCAAGCAAGGATTGGATGGACTCTTCCTCAGAATCTGATACTGAGGTAGTCAACTATGCGTTAATGGCCAATGCTGATGTAACTGCTGCTCCTGATGATAAGGTACTAAATACTATCTTTGATTTTGATACTGATAATGCTTCTGAGTTAAGACGTTTTCTAAAGTCATTACATATTAGCTTTAGAAGTCAAACTGCTGAGAATACTAGAATCTTATCTGAGATGTCTGACCTTAGAAAGAGGAATGAGATATTAGAAGCTGAATTTTCTCGTATGCAAGAAGTACAAAAAGAATGTGATAATGCTAAACACATGCACTTAGAGATGACATCTAAATGTACTTCTCTTGAAAAAGAACTTGAATATGCTAATGAGAAAATCAGAACCTGGACAGACTCTGGTAGGAAATTTCATGAGATTAATACCTCTAAGAATTGGAAAGAGTGTCTAGGATATAAGTCAGATGAAGATAAGAAATTAGCAGAGAAAATTGTCATTGATGAGACAGTCAGTCCAAAGACCTATAGACATGTTATAGACTCAACCAAATCTAAGATTACTCCTGTTAATTTTGTTTTTGGTAAGGATTCCAATTCTACTTTTGAAAAGGGATCTTCTTCTACTCAAGGAATTAAAATTATAAAGTCTAAACCTATCATGAACAAAATCACTAAGAATCTAGGTCTATTGTCTCAGAAACAGCTTAAAGATAAAATCTGTGAGGTTACAGATAAGAAAAAGGAAGCTACTGTTAAGAGAAACAGGAATGGTAAAGTTGGGATCAATAAAGAGAATGGTTATAAATATATCCCAAATGCACCTAGAAAGTGTTGTTTCAACTGTGGTAACTCTAATCATCTTGCTATTGATTGTAAGAAGAGTAAGAAGAAGATTACTGATATTTCTAAGTCTGATGTTAGGAATAGATCAGTACTCTATAAACCGCAGAAGTCTTGTTTTCATTGTGGTAGTCTATGGCATTCTATTTATACATGTAAAGAGTATCATGATTTGTACTATAACTTTTATGATCCACTGCCAAAGTTTGAAAGTAGTAAAAAGTCTGATAGAACTGAAAATGTCATAGTGAAGCATGCTTTTGTTAATACTGATACTGACAAAGCAAATCCCGATGGAGTAAATCCTGTCAGGACTGCTAAAGTCAAAAAGTCTTCTGCTGTTAAATTTAATAAAATGCATGAACAAGGAATCCAACAAGTGTGGGTTCCTAAACATTCTGACTAGTGTTTTACTATTCTGATGCAGGGTAAAAAGAAAAATGTGTTAGTCATGGATAGTGGATGTTCTGTGCACATGACTGGAAACAAAGCCCTGTTATCAGAATATGAGGAAAAAGCTGGCCCAACTGTGTCTTATGGAGATGGCAACATTGGACAAACCTTGGGATATGGCAATATAATCATTGGAAATGTCATCATTGAAAAAGTAGCTCTAGTGAAAGGACTAAAACACAACTTGTTGAGTATTAGTCAAATCACTGACAGAGGTTATCATGTCAATTTCTATTCCACACATTGTGAAGTAGTCAGTAAAGCAACAGGGAAGATAGCACTAACTGGCTACAGGCATGGTAACATATATGAAGCCAACATTCTCTCAGATACTGATGGCTCCCCTACATGTTTCATCAGTAAAGCTTCAGTAGATGAAAGTTGGAATTGGCACAAGAAGCTTTCTAATCTCAACTTCAGCAACATCAATGAGTTGGTTAAGAAAGAGTTAGTAAGAGGATTACCTAATGTCTTATATACACCTGATGGACTCTGTGATGCATGCCAAAAAGCAAAACAAAGAAGGACATCATTCCAGAGTAAATCAGTATCCTCGATTGAAGATCCATATCACATGCTACATCTTGATCTGTTTGGTCCAGTCAACATCATGTCCATCAGTAAGAAAAGGTACACTCTTGTAATTGTTGATGAATATTCTAGATTCACCTGGGTGTATTTTCTGCATAGAAAAGATGAAACTCCTGAAGTTCTGTTGGATCATGTGAGGATGATTGAGACAACCACAAAGTTCAAAGTCAAGATTCTGAGAAGTGATAATGGTACTGAATTTAAGAATTCAAAGATGGAAGAGTTCTGCAAATACAAAGGAATCATTCAACAATTCTCTGCTCCTGGCACACCTCAGCAAAATGGAGTAGTAGAAAGGAAGAACAGAACTCTTATTGAAGCTGGCAGAACTATGTTGGAAGAAGCTAAATTACCTACATATTTCTGGGCAGAAGCAGTCAACACAGCATGCTATACACAAAATCTCACATTGATAAACAGGCATGGTGTCACTCCTTATCAGTCACTCAAGGAGAAGAAACCAAGTCTGAAGCATTTGCATGTGTTTGGCTGTAAATGTTTTGTTCTCAGAACTCATCCTGAACAGCTAGGGAAATTTGAAACAAAGGCTGATGAAGGAATATTCATAGGTTATCCTACATCAAGAGCCTTCAGAGTTTTTAATTTGAGAACAAGAACTGTCATGGAGTCAATTCATGTATCTTTTGATGATAAGAAGATAACTGGAATCATTGAAGACTCGCATGATAGATTGTTATTTGAAAATGAAGCTTCCAAGGAACCTGAAGAAATTGAATCAGATCCTGTCAATTCATCAGATACTGATGGGTCACCAAATCCTGATGACTCACCAGGTACTGATGGTACTAATACTGATGATGCAAACAACAGTGATACAACTAGTAGTGCTAATGTTGAGGGGGAGCAACGGCATTCAACTACAAGTTCAGAGTCAACTCAATCATCAGGACAGAATTCTTCAGATACTGATTCAAGTGAAGATCCTGATAACACATCAGGAGGGCATAACAATAATTCAGGGAGAGTTTCAAATCAATCAAATTCTTTCAATCAAGATAACACCAATCCAGGGGGAGCATCTACTTCAAGAAACAATTTGACACCAGCAAGGAAATGGACAAAAGATCATACTCCTGATTTGATAATTGGAGATCCTGATGCAGGTGTTCAAACAAGAAGTGCAACTCAGAATGAATGTTTATATAATAACTTTCTATCTAAGGAGGAGCCTAAGAAAGTTGAAGATGCACTTAAAGATGCTGATTGGGTTACTGCAATGCAAGAAGAACTGAATGAATTTGAAAGGAATGAAGTCTGGAAACTAGTACCAAGACCAAAGAATAGATCAATTGTTGGTACAAAGTGGATTTTCAAGAACAAGACTGATTCTGATGGAGTCATTATCAGAAATAAAGCTAGACTAGTTGCAAAGGGGTATTCCCAACAAGAGGGAATTGACTATGATGAAACTTTTGCTCCTGTTGCAAGACTAGAAGCCATCAGGATATTTCTTGCTTATGCAGCACATAAGAAATTCAAGGTTTTCCAGATGGATGTTAAAAGTGCTTTCTTAAATGGTGAACTGGAGGAAGAAGTTTATGTTGAACAACCTCCTGGTTTCATTGATCCTAAATATCCAGATCATGTCTACAGACTGGATAAGGCACTTTATGGACTAAAGCAAGCTCCAAGAGCATGGTATGAAACCTTAGCTCAATTCTTACTGGAAAGTGGATTCAAAAGAGGTGCAATTGATAAAACTCTATTTTATTTGAATCATGGTAAGGAGTTGCTGTTAGTTCAGATTAATGTTGATGATATCATTTTTGGGTCAACAAACAATAAGCTGTGTGAAAAGTTTTCCAAGCTTATGCAGTCAAGATATCAAATGAGCATGATGGGAGAAATGAGTTACTTTCTGGGTCTTCAAGTTAAACAGACTGATGAAGGGATTTTTATTAATCAGTCTAAATACACAAGGAATTTACTGACAAGGTTTAACATGCAAGACAGTACTCCTGCTTCAACTCCCATAGCTACAGCTACCAAACTTGATCCTGATCAAGGTGAAGAGGTAGATGTAACTCACTACAGAGGAATGATTGGCTCTTTATTGTATCTCACTGCCAGTAGACCAGATATCATGTTTGCAACCTGTCTATGTGCAAGATTTCAAGCAAAACCTAGAGAACCACATCTAATTGCAGTCGAAAGAATTTTCAGATATCTCAAAGGCACTCCTTCACTTGGCCTTTGGTATGCAAGGGAATCAGATTTTGGGTTGTGTGGTTATTCAGATGCTGATTTTGCAGGATGCAAAATAGACATAAAAAGTACTTCAGGAAGTTGTCAGTTTTTGGGTGGAAGACTAGTTTCATGGTTCAGTAAAAAGCAGAAATCTATTTCCACTTCAACTGCAGAAGCTGAGTACATTGCTGCAGGAAGTTGTTGTGCTCAGATAATGTGGATGAGAAATCAGTTGTTAGATTATGGCCTGTCATACTCAAAAATCCCTATTTATTGTGATAACCAAAGTGCTATTGCAATGACAGGAAATCCAGTTCAGCATTCTCTTACTAAACACATAAGTATCAGATATCACTTTATAAGAGAACAGGTTCTGGAAGGAACAATTGAACTTCACTTTGTTCCTACTGATCAACAACTAGCTGATATATTCACCAAGCCACTACCTGAAGCTACTTTCAATAAGTTGGTGAATGAACTTGGAATGATGAATTTTGAGAATTTCTGAGGAAAAGCTACAGAGAGGAAATCCTGATAACTGTCAAATCCTGATGGTTATTCAGAAAGGTATGTATCTTTGATCAAATCCTGATAGGACTCAATCCTGACAGGAAATCAATTGGTCAAATCCTGATGTTCAGATATTGAAGCTGGTATGAAAACCAGAGGTTCTATGCTAATTTGTCATCAACACTCCTGGTAAACTCTGAACAATTAGATTATTACTTAGTCTTTGATTAAGTTTTCAGTCTTAATTATCAATCTCAATTTCATTATTATCAGAGTTTATTATTTATCATCTCTATATCACTATGAGTGTTACTAACAAATTTTGCAGGCAAGTACATGAAGAACACAATTGAGAAAATGGACAAATTTCATTAATACTTGAAGATTCATTACACATGAAAATTGGAAATTACATATTTGTTTTCCTAGTCTATTTTCTACTCAGGAACACGTGCCCTGCAAATTAGCATGAACGCTCCTGAGCAGCTTCACAGTCCATCAAAACTGGAAGGTCTCTTGTTCCATCCTTAAGAGACAAGGAGGGGATCAGATGCACTTGAAGGCGGATCGTCACCGTGATCATCGGGACTCTTCCATGCCTGAACACTGCAAGAAGTGCATGCATCAAGCTTTCTCTTTTTTCGTCTCTCACTCTCTTCAGTCTCTTCATCATCCCAATCGTCTTCATCCTCTTCATTGACAACGATGAGATTTTCAAGAGGATTCCAATCAGGATTTGCCTGATGGAAGTTATGAAGAAGCACATCAGCCATTGCATTCACAAAAGCATGATGCTCCTGTGGATCAGGAATAGGCTGAGGTCCCTCTTGCTCTGCAATCTCTGCTAGAGCCTCATCCATTTGTTGCCAAATTCTATCAAGTTCTTCATCAGGTATGTTGTTTTGATTGTTGGCAGCCATTGAAAAACAAAGAAGGTGAAAGGTTTTCGTAAGTTTTTCTCTGGAGAGGGTTTGTGTTTTAATAGATATATGATGATTATGCTTAACAGTTCTCTTTTATAGAGAATGTGTATTAAGGGTGCAGGTCATTTGTACAATCTCGATGAGACGGTTCGGTTTTCCATAAATATTTTTGCCTCGTTTGCTGGTAAGCGTGTTTTAATTCTATGACCATTAATTTGGTTATTTTTCTTAAACCAAAACGCTATTCAGGATTGTTAAAATAAATTTTGTTTTCTTAAATAAAATTTTATTTTAATCTTATTGAATATTTTTTTTCAATCCTGATATGGCAAAATATTTTGTGCGGAAATGCTTTTATTCCTGATGAGGTTAGGTTTTTCTTACATCAGAAAATGCCTACTCATTATGGACTACTTTCTAATGCTATGGGGCAAGGTCCAACCCACCTTGTTCCTGACACAAGCATGCAACCTAAACAGTCTAAACAGTTACCAACCACCTCTACTGTCTCTCAAAAGACTTTAGTTGTAAAATCAAAGAAATCAGCTAGAACTGATGTGTCTGGAAGGCAATCAGGTTCAAAGGATTTTTCCTCTACACCACTCACTAAAAAGAAGATACAAGGGGGTGTACAAGGGGTCCTGGTGAAGAAAGCTGATAAGGTTGTTAAGAATGTTTCTGTGAAAAGGAAGTTAAGGTTGATTGATGAAAGTGATTCAGAGGATGACTTACCTATATCCTCTGTGATGAATGTGAACAAGGAAGTTGCTGATACTGCTACTATTTATCAAAACCACAAAAGACAAGGAAATTATCAAAGAGCAGGTATCATATTCCTTTAATAGTGCAAATGAAGGATACTGATATTCAGACATCAAATCCTGATGAGTCATCTACACCTGATGCTCTAGCAAATCCTGATGTTAGTATTCCTGATGCAACAACAAAAGTTGTCTCTATATCAGACTCTCCAGCCTCTCCATCTCAGATTAGAGAAATTTCTTGGGAGAAGGTTTCTACAACTGCTTCCTTGGTTGGTCTTACACCTACATCAAAGAAAAAGAGGAATGCAGAAGAGTTAGTCTATCAGAGACAGAAGAAGCTGAAAGGATCAAGCCCACAAGAACCTGAATTTCAGAGTAATTCAGCAGCTACTGTTGATCCTGCCACACAAGAACCACTCAATCAAAGTTTGGGTGAAGGCTTGCTGAGATGGAGCCACAACCAGTTCCTGACCCTCAGGAACATGAAGCGTTTATAAACGCAATGTTTGATGTGGTTTGGCACAACTTCCTGCAAGCCAATCCGAACTGGAATCCGCTTGATAACCTCATCTATGAAGAGGATGAGGATGATGAAGAGGATGAGGATGAAGATGATGAAGAGCTCGTCCGAGAGCTTGAGAAACGTAAGAAGAGAATCCGTGATGCTTGTATGTCATGCAAGTTGGAGGCACGGAGGCGTCCCGGTGGTCACGGTGATGATCCGCCTTCAAGTAAATCAGCTCCTCTTCTTGTCTCTTAAGGATGGAACAAGAGACCTTCCAGTTCTGAAGGACTGTGAAGCTGCTCAGGAGCATTCATGCTAATTTGCAGGGCACGTGTTCATGCTTATCTGTAAAGCACGAGTTCCTGAGTAGAAAATAGACTAGGAAAACAAATATGTAATTTCCATATTTCATGTGTAATGAATCTTCAAGTATTAATGAAATTTGTCCATTTTCTCAATTGTGTTCTTCATGTACTTGCCTGCAAAATTTGTTAGTAACACTCATAGTGATATAGAGATGATAAATAATAAACTCTGATAATAATGAAATTGAGATTGATAATTAAGACTGAAAACTTAATCAAAGACTAAGTAATAATCTAATTGTTCAGAGTTTACCAGGAGTGTTGATGACAAATTAGCATAGAACCTCTGGTTTTCATACCAGCTTCAATAACTGAACATCAGGATTTGACCAATTGATTTCCTGTCAGGATTGAGTCCTATCAGGATTTGATCAAAGATACATACCTTTCTGAATAACCATCAGGATTTGACAGTTATCAGGATTTCCTCTCTGTAGCTTTTCCTCAGAAATTCTCAAAATTCATCATTCCAAGTTCATTCACCAACTTATTGAAAGTAGCTTCAGGTAGTGGCTTGGTGAATATATCAGCTAGTTGTTGATCAGTAGGAACAAAGTGAAGTTCAATTGTTCCTTCCAGAACCTGTTCTCTTATAAAGTGATATCTGATACTTATGTGTTTAGTAAGAGAATGCTGAACTGGATTTCCTGTCATTGCAATAGCACTTTGGTTATCACAATAAATAGGGATTTTTGAGTATGACAGGCCATAATCTAACAACTGATTTCTCATCCACATTATCTGAGCACAACAACTTCCTGCAGCAATGTACTCAGCTTCTGCAGTTGAAGTGGAAATAGATTTCTGCTTTTTACTAAACCATGAAACTAGTCTTCCACCCAAAAACTGACAACTTCCTGAAGTACTTTTCCTGTCTATTTTGCATCCTGCAAAATCAGCATCTGAATAACCACACAACCCAAAATCTGATTCCCTTGCATACCAAAGGCCAAGTGAAGGAGTGCCTTTGAGATATCTGAAAATTCTTTTGACTGCAATTAGATGTGGTTCTCTAGGTTTTGCTTGAAATCTTGCACATAGACAGGTTGCAAACATGATATCTGGTCTACTGGCAGTGAGATACAATAAAGAGCCAATCATTCCTCTGTAGTGAGTTACATCTACCTCTTCACCTTGATCAGGATCAAGTTTGGTAGCTGTAGCTATGGGAGTTGAAGCAGGAGTACTGTCTTGCATGTTAAACCTTGTCAGTAAATTCCTTGTGTATTTAGACTGATTAATAAAAATCCCTTCATCAGTCTGTTTAACTTGAAGACCCAGAAAGTAACTCATTTCTCCCATCATGCTCATTTGATATCTTGACTGCATAAGCTTGGAAAACTTTTCACACAGCTTATTGTTTGTTGACCCAAAAATGACATCATCAACATAAATCTGAACTAACAGCAACTCCTTATCATGATTCAAATAAAATAGAGTTTTATCAATTGCACCTCTTTTGAATCCACTTTCCAGTAAGAATTGAGCTAAGGTTTCATACCATGCTCTTGGAGCTTGCTTTAGTCCATAAAGTGCCTTATCCAGTCTGTAGACATGATCTGGATATTTAGGATCAATGAAACCAGGAGGTTGTTCAACATAAACTTCTTCCTCCAGTTCACCATTTAAGAAAGCACTTTTAACATCCATCTGGAAAACCTTGAATTTCTTATGTGCTGCATAAGCAAGAAATATCCTGATGGCTTCTAGTCTTGCAACAGGAGCAAAAGTTTCATCATAGTCAATTCCCTCTTGTTGGGAATACCCCTTTGTAACTAGTCTAGCTTTATTTCTGATAATGACTCCATCAGAATCAGTCTTGTTCTTGAAAATCCACTTTGTACCAACAATTGATCTATTCTTTGGTCTTGGTACCAGTTTCCAGACTTCATTCCTTTCAAATTCATTCAGTTCTTCTTGCATTGCAGTAACCCAATCAGCATCTTTAAGTGCATTTTCAACTTTCTTAGGCTCCTCCTTGGATAGAAAGTTATTATATAAACATTCATTCTGAGTTGCACTTCTTGTTTGAACACCTGCATCAGGATCTCCAATTATCAAATCAGGAGTATGATCTTTTGTCCATTTCCTTGCTGGTGTCAAATTGTTTCTTGAAGTAGATGCTCCCCCTGGATTGGTGTTATCTTGATTGAAAGAATTTGATTGATTTGAAACTCTCCCTGAATTATTGTTATGCCCTCCTGATGTGTTATCAGGATCTTCACTTGAATCAGTATCTGAAGAATTCTGTCCTGATGATTGAGTTGACTCTGAACTTGTAGTTGAATGCCGTTGCTCCCCCTCAACATTAGCACTACTAGTTGTATCACTGTTGTTTGCATCATCAGTATTAGTACCATCAGTACCTGGTGAGTCATCAGGATTTGGTGACCCATCAGTATCTAATGGATTGAAAGGATCTGATTCAATTTCTTCAGGTTCCTTGGAAGCTTCATTTTCAAATAACAATCTATCATGCGAGTCTTCAATGATTCCAGTTATCTTCTTATCATCAAAAGATACATGAATTGACTCCATGACAGTTCTTGTTCTCAAATTAAAAACTCTGAAGGCTCTTGATGTAGGATAACCTATGAATATTCCTTCATCAGCCTTTGTTTCAAATTTCCCTAGCTGTTCAGGATGAGTTCTGAGAACAAAACATTTACAGCCAAACACATGCAAATGCTTCAGACTTGGTTTCTTCTCCTTGAGTGACTGATAAGGAGTGACACCATGCCTGTTTATCAATGTGAGATTTTGTGTATAGCATGCTGTGTTGACTGCTTCTGCCCAGAAATATGTAGGTAATTTAGCTTCTTCCAACATAGTTCTGCCAGCTTCAATAAGAGTTCTATTCTTCCTTTCTACTACTCCATTTTGCTGAGGTGTGCCAGGAGCAGAGAATTGTTGAATGATTCCTTTGTATTTGCAGAACTCTTCCATCTTTGAATTCTTAAATTCAGTACCATTATCACTTCTCAGAATCTTGACTTTGAACTTTGTGGTTGTCTCAATCATCCTCACATGATCCAACAGAACTTCACGAGTTTCATCTTTTCTATGCAGAAAATACACCCAGGTGAATCTAGAATATTCATCAACAATTACAAGAGTGTACCTTTTCTTACTGATGGACATGATGTTGACTGGACCAAACAGATCAAGATGTAGCATGTGATATGGTTCTTCAATAGAGGATTCTGATTTACTCTGGAATGATGTCCTTCTTTGTTTTGCTTTTTGGCATGCATCACAGAGTCCATCAGGTGTATATAAGACATTAGGTAATCCTCTTACTAACTCTTTCTTAACCAACTCATTGATGATGCTGAAGTTGAGATGAGAAAGCTTCTTGTGCCAATTCCAACTTTCATCTACTGAAGCTTTACTGATGAAACATGTAGGGGAGCCATCAGTATCTGAGAGAATGTTGGCTTCATATATGTTACCATGCCTGTAGCCAGTTAGTGCTATCTTCCCTGTTGCTTTACTGACTACTTCACAATGTGTGGAATAGAAATTGACATGATAACCTCTGTCAGTGATTTGACTAATACTCAACAAGTTGTGTTTTAGTCCCTTCACTAGAGCTACTTTTTCAATGATGACATTTCCAATGATTATATTGCCATATCCCAAGGTTTGTCCAATGTTGCCATCTCCATAAGACACAGTTGGGCCAGCTTTTTCCTCATATTCTGATAACAGGGCTTGGTTTCCAGTCATGTGCACAGAACATCCACTATCCATGACTAACACATTTTTCTTTTTACCCTTATCATCAGGAGCAGCAGTTACATCAGCATTGGCCATTAACGCATAGTTGACTACCTCAGTATCAGATTCTGAGGAAGAGTCCATCCAATCCTTGCTTGATGTGATGAGTGCCTTTGTCTTGTTGCATTCAGAAGCAAAGTGACCCATACCATTACACTTGTAGCATCTAACCTTTGACTTGTCAAATTTGCTACCCTTGCTGTCCTTTTTGATATACTTATCTTTGTCTGCTTTGAAGGTCTTTTTCTGAAAGTTGCCTTGTCTTCTATTCTTCCTGAACTTCATCCTTCTGAAGTTTCTGACAATCATAGCAACCATCTCTTCCATGTCTGAATCAGAAGATTCATCACCAGTATTGGCATCAGAATTGCCATCAGTATCTGATGAAGAGTCGTCAGGATCTGACTCAGCTACTCTTGCTTTCCTTCTAGAGACCTCCATAGCTTTCCCTTTTGATTTTGCTTCTACATTCAAAGCAATTGACTTTGCCTTGCTGCTTTTCTTGTTCTTTCTCTGTTGAACTTCAAGATCATGAGTTCTTAGCATCCCATAGATCTCATCAAGAGACACAATGTTCAGATCATACTGGTGTCTAATGATTGAGGTCTGAGTATCCCATTCTTCAGGTAAAGCTCTAAGAAATTTGGTGTTTGAATCTTCAGTTTCATATACTTTGTCAACTAAGGATAAGCTGTTCAATAGTGTCAGAAATCTATCATATAGATCAGTCAGGCTCTCTTCAGGTCTTGCATCGAATTGTTCATATTCTTGAATCAAAAGAGCCCTTCTGTTTTTCTTAACAGATGCAGATCCCTGGCACTGAGTTTCCAAAGTATCCCAGATTTCTTTTGAAGACTTGCATGCAATCACTCTGTTTGACATGACAGCATCAAGGCTATTATGCAAGATATTCTTTATCTTTGGTTCCCTGAGTACATGAGCTTTTTCTTCTGGAGTCCATTCAGCTTTAGCTTTGACCACATAATGTTCTGGTACTGTATCTGTTCGTTCTACGAACTTTGTTGGTATATATGGTCCATCACGAATCCTGTCCAAATAGTCAGGATCCATAGCCTCCAGGTACATCAACATCTTTACCTTCCATGTAGGATATTCTGATATCTTTAAGATGGGAATCTTCATGCTTTCATACTTGGTTGTCGACATCTTTAGATCGTCTCTGATTCAGAATTAAATCAGTTTGCTCTGATACCAATTGTTGCCCAGTAATAATCTATTGTAGAAGGGGGGTTGAATACAATAGAGTAAGATAATCGACTTCTTAATGTATATATCACAAATATGAAAAGAAAGATAACAGCTTTATTAAATCTGATATAAAACTGTTACAAACTCTCTCAAGAAATTCTGATGTTCTTGTGAGCTGCTAGTTTACAAAAACTCTCTCAAGAAATTCTGTTCTTAAGAGCTTCTCTTCGATTATGTTCTCTCTCTAATGAATTCATAAATCGAAACCAAGACTGTGTTTATATAGTGCACACAGCTTCTCTATCAATAACAAGATAAGTCCTAATCAATAACAAAGATAGAAACATATCTTTAATCGATAGCTGCATTCTACAAACCAGGAACAAATAGAATAAACTTCCATGTTTATCTAGACTCCAAATATAACTCGAAGTAGGAATCCTGATCAGCTTCAAGTTCTGATGATCAATCCTGATCATAGTCTGAGTAGGAATCCTGATGATCAATAAGATACTGACGCTTGATCAAATACTGATGACCATGCAATACTGATGACGTCAGCAATCCTGATCAGTTGAGTCTAGCTTCTGACGATCATTGAATTCTGATCTAACAGTTCATCTCTATTATATAGACCCGATAATTTTCATACGACAACGCGACACGAAAATGATATGAAAATTTAATGTTTGTGTTTGTGTTTTGAGTACACGACACGAAAGTACATGAACATGAAAGTACACGATTGAGATTTAGTGTTGATTTTGTGTTTATCTTTGGGTACACGATATGACACGAAGTACATGACATAATTAAATATATATTTATATTTAATTATTGAATGTCGGCTTAGAAGAGTCGTTGATATTTCAGTTAATTAATTTCGTTTCATTCCCGGACGATCTATGATTGAGGCAATTTATCTCATTCGTTGTCTCATGGAGAAATATCGGGAGAGTAGAAAGGATCTTCATATGGTGTTTATAGATCTTGAAAAGACTTATGACAGTGTCTTACGGGCGGTTATTTGGAGGTGTTTAGAAGCTAAAGGAGTTCCGCACGTGTATATACGTCTTCTACATGATATCTATTCAGGAGTAGGGACATGCGTTAGGACGCCAATAGGGGATACTCAATATTTTCCAGTTGTGGTAGGTCTTCATCAGGGATCAGTGTTAAGTCCCTTGCTATTTATAGTTATTTTGGATGTCATTACACGAGATATACAAGTTAATGTGCCATGGTGTATGCTTTTTGCTGATGACATTGTGTTAATAGCTGAGTCTAGGGGTGAGGTTAATGCAAAATTAGAACAATGGCGTGCGTCATTGGAGGCTAAAGGCTTGCGTCTGAGTCTTTCTAAGACTGAGTATCTTTGGGCTAATTTTAGTGAGGAGGATAATGAGACCGATGTTGTAGTATCTATTTCCGAAGATCGAGTTCCACAATTTAATAGTTTTAAGTACCTTGGTTCTATTATACAGAGCAACGGGGATATTGCGGCAGATGTTACACATCGTATTAAGGCAGGATGGCTTAAATAGCGGGCTGCCACATAAGTGTTGTGTGATAGAAGTGTTCCTTTTAAGTTGAAGGGTAAATTTTATAGAGTAGCAGTTAGGCCGACATTGTTATATGGTTCTGAATGTTGGCCATTGAGGCAGGCTCAAGAACGTAGGTTAGAGACAACAGAAATGCGCTTGTTGAGATGGATTTGTGGTCGCACTCCAGCGGATCAGATTCTGATTGGTGTTGAGTCTATTTTGAAGAAAATAAGGGAAGGACGCTTACGTTGGTATGGGCATGTCCGACGACGATGTACATCAGCTCCGGTAAGAGGGGTTGAAAGTCTATCGATAAGGGGGAATAAAAAGAGTGGTCGACCGCGTAGAACATGGGCTGATCAATTAAGTTTGGAAATGGCGACCTTGAATCTCACAGGTGACATGACGCTAGATAGGACTGCTTAGAGGTGGCATATTAAAGTGGTTGGGCTTTGCAACATGTTGTCTGGCGGAAGTAGAATTATTATTACGACAAGAGATGTGAACCTGCTAAATGAATTGAAAGTAGAAATTTCCCAAGTAGATACCCACATGGTGAGAATACTGGGAGCATATGAATCACTGAAACTCTTTAGCTATCACGCCTTTAGAAAACTTACCCCACCCGAAATTTTCAAAGAGCTCTCCATAATTTTTGTAAGTTATGCTGCAGGTCTTCCTTTAGCTCTCAAGTTGTTGGGTTCATATTTGCGAGGTAGGACTGCTATGTCATTCTGGAAGTCTAAACTTGAAGAACTTCAAAAAATACCTGAGAAGGAGATACAGAGAATCCTTCGACTGAGTTACGATGCGTTAGATGATGACACATAGAAGCCAATTTTCCTTAACATTGCATTCTTCTTTGCAGGAAAGGACAAAGATGAGGTTGTTCATATATTTAAATCTTGTGGATACTATCCAAAATCTGGCATAACAATTCTAGTGGAACGATGTTTTCTAAGAATTGGCATAACAAGAAATGGGAAGGAAACTTGGAGAAAGTAAAGGCTTGTTCTGGCGAGGAAATTTATGGGAGGATTTGCAAAATCTAAAGGCAATCAAAAGGTAAACTATGCAAGTGTTTTTATGTGCTCAGGGTCGTTTGATTGAGATTTCAGCAGTTGCACATAATATATACCTAAAAGTTGCATAATAATCAGTTAATTGTTATCCTGATAAAGACATACTAAGATTTGATGAAAGTTATAATACTAATCATATGTATTCAAAATTACTGCACTTGATTCCACGAAATGAATTTATTTCATACTAATATTTAATAGGGATAAGTTTAAACAAGAAAGCTTTTAATTTTGTCATATCTCTCCTAGTTCTCCTTAAATGTGTTAGGAGTTTGGTTTTAATTGAATCATATTATTTTTTTCAGCAGTAATCTCAGAAGGTATATAAATTATTGTTAGGACCAGGTCTGATTTGCTATAATTTATATAGAAACAAACACTTTTATTAATAAACACACACACACGAAAAACAAGATAGTGGTGGTATTCGAGAGACCACCTGCTCTCCACAATATTGGTGGTTTTCGATAGACCACCTGCTCTCCACACACACTTCACTCAATCTTATTTATTGATGTCTAGAAACATGAAAATGCCTTCCTATTTATAATCCCAACATTAACTCCTTATTCCTAAATTATAGCTGATATATTATTACTTCCACCAATTCCTCCATTCCAAATCTATAACTGATGCACCAATCCCTTATTCTAAGTAATTAACTGATCCACAAAATCCTCAATTTCAATTCTGATTATGTAACTACTAAGATAATAATTGTGTTTCCTAACATTACTCGTCGCCCAAACTCGAACCTTGCTCACAAGATTCAAATGAGAAAATTGTTTCATCAACCCTTTTTTCCCTTCTCTTTTTGATCAAATACCCCTGAATCGCTATTAATAATTTCTTAAATTCCTCCCAACTACGAACATGTACTCGACTTTCCTCTTCATAGTACCAAAACAAAACATCAATTTTCAAGCACTTTACAATGCACCTGAGCACCTTCATTACTGATGAACGATTATTAAGTTCAAAGTAATGTTCCACCTCGAACAAACAACCTTGAGGTTTTATGTCTTCCAACATGACATTTTCAAGTTGTCTTTGTAACAAATCAATTGACGCGCTTAGAGGTGGTGAGGTATCAAACAAATAAGTCTCTTGTTCTTTGCTATTGCCGCAGTCGGACTCTACCGGAGTCTGATCTAAAACCTCAAGTATTGGTGGCTGTTGTGGAGTCATTTCATCTAACCATTTGGAAAATACATCCAATTTTTTAACCAAAACAAGAATAGTTTCACCGAGTGATGAAATTTTGTTTATTCCTGCTTGAAGTTTTTCGAAATCAATCCCTTGAAAATCTGATTTAAGCTCCCTATCATTCGTGTCTACTCCCTTCAGCTTATCCTCAGGTTTGTGGGCTTGATTCTCGATCCATTTCAAGCCTTCCATTGTCCCAATAGCGAAAATAATCTGATACCACTGTTAGGACCAGGTCTGATCTGCTATAATTTATATAGAAATAAATGCTTTTATTGATAAACAAACACACGCGAAAAACACGATAGTGGTAGTATTCGAGAGACCACCTGATCTCCACAATATTGGTGGTATTCGAGAGACCACCTGCTCTCCACACACACTTCACTCAATCTTATTTCTTGATGTCTAGAAACATGCAAATGCCTTCCTATTTATAATCCCAACATTAACTCCTTATTCCTAAATTATAGCTGATATATTATTACTTCCACCAATTCCTCCATTCCAAATCTATAACTGATGCACAAATCCCTTATTCTAAATAATTAACTGATCCACCAAATCTTCCATTTTAATTCTGATTATACCTAAGATAATAATTGTGTTTCCTAACATTACTCGCCGCCCAAACTCGAACCTTGCCCACAAGATTTTCTGGTTGGCTGAAGGCGATACCAATTAAAAATTAGCTAGAAGGAAAATTGATCATATTCCTTTTCTCAAAACAGATGATGGTGAGATTGTATCTAATCATGATGATATGTGTACTGTAGCGAAGGACTTTTACAAGAAAGTATTAGCGGAATTCTGGTATGGAGGTCGAAGTTAGTAGTCAGAGTGGGGAAAGGATTTTAAATGCTAGTAAAAAAAATTCACTGGTCGTTGAGGAATTCACGATAGCTGTCAAACAAATGCATCCGGACAAGGCTTCGGGTCCGGATGGTTTAAACCCAGCCTTTTTTCAACATTTTTGGGGGATGCTAGGGAAATAGGTTTTCAACTGTTGTAAACAGTGGCTTCAAGATTTGTCGTTTCCAGCAGAGGTGAATGATACAAATTTGGTTTTAATTCCAAAAAAGGAGAATGAAGATGGTATGAATAATTATAGACCTATTGCTTTGTGTAATGTGTTATACAAGATTTTAGCCAAAGTTCTAGTTCTAGCCAATAGACTGAAAATCATTCTTCCGGTAACTATTTCTAAAAACCAATCAACTTTTGTACCTGGAAGGAGCATCATAGATAACGTTCTATTAGATTTTGAAGTCCTCCACTATATGAAAAGAAAGAATACAGGCAGTGAGGGAGAAGTAGCTCTCAAATTGGATGTTAGGAGAAGTAGCTCTCAAATTGGATGTTAGTAAGGTATATGATCAAGTGAATTGGGATTTTCTGAAGCGAAGAATGTTGACATCGGTTTCTCAAATAAATGGATAAGTTGGATTATGTTTTGTGTTTCAACTATATCTTATTTTATTTGCCTGAATGGTTCGACTATATGGCCAAATCAACCAAGAAGAGGTTTATGACAAGGAGATCCTCTCTCTCCTCCTTACCTCTTTCTCGTGTGTGTAGAAGGGTTGTCCAGTTCTATATCTGAAGCAGCTGTGATTGGGAGGGTTCATGGTTATAAAATAAGTCCGAATGCCCCAGCCATCATGCATCTACTGTTTGCAGATAACAGTGTTCTATTTTTTAGAGCTGCTAAAGAGGAAGTTTTAGCTGTGAAATCGATTCTTAATTCCTTTGGGAATCAGTCTAGGCAAGCGATTAATTTCATGAAGTCGGGCATTTTTTTCAGTGCGAGTGTATGTGTGGACATATAGCAACATATAATCAAGGATTTGCTATTAGTTAGGAATGAACTAAGTAACACTAAGTATCTGGGTTTACCTTCACTGGTGGGAGATAAAAAAAAACCGTGTTTAATTTCATTAAAGAGAAAGTGTGGAAGAAAATTCAAAGGTGGAGTTCAAAGTTGCTGTCAAGAGATGACAAAGCTGTTCTTATTCGAAACGTGGCTCAATCAATACCTTCCTATTGTATGTCGTGTTTACTAGCTAAATCTCTCTGTCAAGAAATAGAGAAAATGATGAATGGCTACTGGTGGAGTTCTAATTCGACTAACAATAGAGGTATTCATTGGTTAGCTTGGGAGAATATGAGTATGGCCATATGTAAAGGGGGTTTGGGTTTTAAAGATTTACATGGGTTCAACTTGGCGTTGTTGGGTAAACATTGCTGGAATTTATGAATAATCAAAATTCTTCGGTTGCCAGAGTGTTTAAGGTTAAATACTTTCCGGACAAACACTTTCTGAAAGCTACGTGTGGATGGGGGCTAGTTTTATATGGGCTGGAATCTGTAAAGCGAAAGAGAGTCTGAAGAAGGGGTGTTGATGGGTAGTGGGGGATGGCAGAGATATTGAAATATATGAGGATTAATGGTTACATGATAAATCATATCGAGTGGAACTGGATCATCTTAATGTTCACAGAAGAGCAAAAGTTTGTAAATTTTTACTCAAGATGCCAAAGAGTGGGATGTTCAGAAAGTATGGAGTTATTTTGTGGAGCGGGATGCTCGAGCCATTCTGAATGTTAGACTACCACAAAATCAGGTGGGAGACACAGTGGCTTGGATGCACTCGAACGATGCAAGTATAGTGTAAAGACGGGCTATAGGTTTTGGCAATCTCAATCAAATGCTGGTAGTAATGTGACTCAATCAGATGGGTGAAGGAGAATCTTGAAACTGAATATTCCCCGGAAACTTAGGATATTATTATGGAGGATTTGCAGAAATAATCTTCCTGTTCGCAATTTACTAATTACTGAGAAGTAAAGGAGTTCAAACACCTATAGTTTGCCTAATGTGTGACATAGATGTAGAGCATCTTCTGCACTTTTTTTTTCGACTGTAAATCCGCTTCTGATTTTTGGCAGCACAGAAGGATGGTGTATGATATGAGTCAAGTTGAATCGGCTCCTGATTGGTTACTCCAAAGACTGAGTACAGAGTCTCATGAAACTGTTGTCAACATTGCAACCGTGTTGCGGGGTCTGTGGTTTGCTCGAAACAAGAAGGTATGGGAGAACAAAGTGATGAAACCAATGGTGGCTATGGAATGGAGTGCCAAACAAATATCTGAGTGGAGGGAAGTTCAGAAAAAATACACAGGAACGATCAATGGGATTGGACGTAGTATCAGAAGAGTGTTACAAAGTGGTCTACACCAGCAACTGGAACCTTGAAGCTCAATGTAGATGCCTCTTTTTTTAAAGGCGCGCCCTTTTTCAATTGGTATGGTATTAACGAATAATCAGGGAGATTATGTCAAAGGGAAAACTATTAGAGTGGAATGTGATGTTTCGGTTTTTGAAGTTGAATCGGTAGGGATTTGTGAGGCTCTATCGTGTATAATGGATGAAGTAACTCAGCCGGTGAGTATTGAGAGTGATTCTCTACAAGCAGTTAATGTTCTGCATAAGAATCTTCATTACCAACTCGGGGTGGGGGATGTTCGTGATAGGTGCAGAACTCTGCTTAGTAGTAGTGGTAATGTCTCTTTAAGTTTTGGTAGAAAGCAAGCGAACAAGGCATCCCATTTGTTGGCTCGAGTACCTTGTCCGTTGAATTGCTACAAAGTGTTCATTTCTCCTCCGAATGTGTTGTTGGAGACGATTATGCCTGACTATTCATTCTTAATGGATTTTTTCTTTAGTTTCTAAACAAAAATCATAAAAGAATAATTTGAAATTTACGGTCAAAATTGTTCAAATTAATAAATTCAATCTATGATAGTCTATTTGAAATAGAGAGAATAACTTTTTGACACTATATTATAAAAAAGGGTTAAATATCAAATTGGTCACTGAGGTGAAGATCATATATCACGTTTATCACTGATCTCAACGAGGTATTAGTTCAATCACTAAAATCATTATAAATATCAAACGGATACATCTAAATATGTGTTTGAAAAGTAAAAATAATTTATATCGAGTTCTACACATATTTCTTGAATGCTATCGCAGCCAAATGAAAAGTTGTGAACTCTAGTATTTAAGATATTATATTTAGATTTAAAAAAATTATTTATTATTTATTTTTAATTTTATAGTTATTTACTTTGATTTAATTAAAAATAAATAGTAAATTAATTTTTTAAAATCTAAAAATATTATCTGAAATACTAGAATTCATAAATTTTCATTTGATTGCAGTAGCATTGAAGAAATATTTGTAGAACTCGAGAAAAGTTATTTTTACTTTTTGAACACATATTTAGAGTTATCTGTTTGATGTTTATGATGACTTTAGTGATTGAAACGATATCCCGTTGAGATCAGCGATGAAAGTGATATATGGTCTTCACTTCAATGATCAATTTGGTATTTAACCCTTATAAAAAACAATAAATATCAGTTCTTTTTTTTGTTAAATGATAAATATTAATCTTTCTATAGTACAATCTAAAAAACATGAAAGAAAAAGTTAAGAAGTACTTCTAAAATAAAATAAAAATATTTATTATTTATAATTTATTGATGGGCAGCCCAAGTAATGCCTCTATTGGATACATGAGTTAATTTAAACATATGCGACATATATATTACTCCCTCTGTTTCAAAAAAATTACTCTATCCGTTCCACTTTTATTGTTCAAAATCAAAAATCCGCTTTTTATTCAATCATATTAAATAAATAGATAGTCACCAAATAATTGTATCAGTTTCATAAAACTTAACATGATTAACACATAATTTATCATATTAACTAAATGTGGACAATAATTTTGGGACATGCAATACAGGAAATAGTAGACAATAAAAGCGGGATGGAGGGAGTATCACTTTTGACTTTTATGAGTTAAATTGATCAAATTTTAACTGAAATTAATAATTCTTTTTTTTGAATTTGGAAAACTAAAATTTACATTTTAAAGAAGTTTCTTAATAATATTTGAATGAGAAAAGTTAAAGTAAACTACATACTTTGAAATAGAAGGACTAAGTAGTACTCTAATACTTAAGAAAATTGTAACTTTGTGATTATTTGCTTCTTAGATGTATTGTTTTTTAATTATAGGATTTTATGTTGGATTGTGCGTTATTAATTTTTCTTTCCCAATTAATTAATCTAATCAGGAAATAAATGAAATTGAAGATCTCATCATAGACTTAACTCATTCAAGAGAGAAAAGGATTCCTGCAAAGATATTTGAAAGGCTACCTAATTTGAGATTACTTGAAATGATTGATGCACATGACATCAATGGGAATTTCAAAAATTTATTTCGTGAGTTAAGATGCATCAGGTGGTCTTATTGTCATGGACACATTGGCCTTCAAGTTTTCATCCACAAAAACTTGTCTCTCTTGACATGCCATTCAACAAATTTAAGGCATTATGGAAGTACTCCAAGGTAAAAAAAAACCTAAATACTTCCCTCAATTTGTATTATATAAAATAGTACTTATGTATACATGATTATTGTTGATGTGCAAATTTATACTATAGTTTATCATTTTATACACAACAAAATGTAAATAAACTGACGACTTACGTGACTTTGTAATTGGTACATAATTTGATGTTGTGGTTTACATCACAACAAAATGTAAATAAACTTACAACGACTTACGTGACTTTGTAATTGGTACATAATTTGATATTGTGATTTACATAATTATATCAAGTAGTTGGTACATAATTTGATTTTGTGGTTTATATGTCATAACTAAAGCTTTGCAGCTGAAATTACTTTTGTGTTTACTTGTAATTTGCTTAAAACAGCCTCTAGCGTGGTTGAAGACAATAAATCTTAGTTACTCGAAGAACCTAAATACTACTAATGACTTGAGAGGTTCAAAATTGGTTGAGAGGCTATTGCTTCGTGATTGTAAAAATCTGCTTGAAGTCCATCCATCAATTAGAGAGTTGACTAATTTAGTTCATTTGGATTTGGGTGAATGTAACAGCTTAAAAAGATTGCATGAGCCAATAAATCAACTTGTGAATTTGGATTTAATAAATATGAGCGGTTGTTGCAATTTAAAAGTATTGCCAGAGCAATTATGTGATATTCATGGGTTAAAGAGGCTTCATGTCAGTGATACAACAATTGAACAACTGCCTGATCAAATTGGACGACTAACTAATTAGGTCGATCTAGGACTGTTTCATTGCAAAAACCTTAGCAGTCTTCCGCATAGCATTTGGAAGTTGAAGTTGCTTGAATCTTTATATCTGGGAAGTTGTTCAAAGCTGGAGCACTTGCCCGAGCAATTGGGGCAGATGCAATCCTTAAAATTTCTTGATGCATCTGATATAGCAGTTGAAGAATTACCAAATTCTATTGGGAAACTGAGTAGGTTGTCCCTGTTGGAAATAGACTCCTGCAAGGAGCTTAAAAATATGCCGGATAGCATTGGGAATCTTGTATCACTTGCAGTTGCAGAACGATGCATCATATATGGGCAAAGTACTAAATTTATTATAATGACAAAAGAAAAAGAAAGACAAGAAAAACGCAATCATTGAG
Source organism: Heracleum sosnowskyi (assembly GCA_030848705.1). Taxonomy (NCBI): domain Eukaryota; kingdom Viridiplantae; phylum Streptophyta; class Magnoliopsida; order Apiales; family Apiaceae; genus Heracleum; species Heracleum sosnowskyi. The sequence goes on from CM061237.1 coordinate 23,272,073, forward strand.
GATGAGGTGTGATATAACAAAATGGCTACCTATGATACTAAGTTTCTCTTCTGTAAAGGAACTAGAACTTTCTAGTGAGGACAAAAGTCCTTCCTCAATTAAATTTTCTAAGCTTTCCAAACTACAAGATCTAAGACTTAGTAATTGCGCAAGTACTTCCTCCATTCCATAACTTCCTCTTAATCTAACAAAGTTAAAGCTATTTAACTGTGCAAAAGTAGAACAGCTACCCGATTTATCCAATTTGAAACAGTTAGAGTCCCTAGTTATAATTAGATGCATCAGCCTTCAATTACTCTCGGGACTTCCTTTTCATCTTCATTTACTTGAATTTAGAGAATGCAGTAATCTGAAATCAGTCACTTTGAGACACAGTTCTGTTCAGGTTTGTTGGTGCTAATCTCTCCCTCTCTGTGCTCCGAATGACATGCAATCATATTTTTGTAAATTTATCCACAATGTGTTAATGTTACAGGTAGGAAGAGATGCAAGATCTTCAATTACCACATATCTACAAAATGGAGAGATTCCACAACTTCCTCTGAATCTAACAAGGTTAGAGCCATTTAACTGTGCAAAAGTGGAACAACCACCTGATTTATCCAGCTTGAAACAGTTAGAGTCCTTGGTTATAGATCAATGCATCAGCCTTCAATTGCTCTCTGGACTTCCTCCTCATCTTCATTTACTATGTATTACAGAATGCAGCAATCTGAAATCAGTCACTTTGAGATAGAGTTCCCTTCAGGTTTGTCTTCTCTGTGCTCTGAATGATATTCAATCATATTTTTGTAAATATATCGACAATTTTTAAATGTTACAGGTAGGAAGTGACGATAAATCTTCTGTTAAAATATGTCTTGAATCAGTAATTGCCCGTCAAGATATGGAAATAATTCCCACAAGGAAGGATCTAGAATTAATCTTTATCCACCGTCAAGGATAAGACTTATCCTAAATATAAGTCTTATCCTCCAAGGAAGTGATAATACTTATGTTAGGCCGAATACACAATATAATCAAGTATGTATGAAAATAACGACAATTAAGAACACTGTTTATGAATCAATAAACTGTATTTATATTAACAGCTTCTCTCTTTATGATGTTAATGAATCACAAAGAGCTTCTAGGTTACAAGAATAATATATCGATAATCGCGTCCCTTCTAGGGATAACCTATCTGTGTTTATATAGTACACAGCTACATACAATCCTTATCTAATTGATATTCCTACAAGTTAGCTATACAAAACTTATCAATTAAGGATTGCTTCTTATCTTCCATTCTGTTTCCTTAGCTGTATCAATATATTCTGCTTCTTTCCATCTTCAGAATATATTGCTTCTAGAATCTTTAATTCAGCACCGACAGCTAACTCAACTATCACCTTGTCAGACTTTACATAAACTCTGACCGGCTTCCTTTAAACTCTTCACCCTGTCAGAGTTTAATTAAACTCTGACCGGCTTCTGATAAACTCTTGTCAGTACCTGTTGCTTAAACACTGATAAACAAACATTAGCAATTATATCTAACAATCTCCCCCAACTTGTTCATAATAAAATGTACAAGTTAAACATATAATTGATGATGTCAAAACCATTTAACAAATGCAGTGTTTAACATATAACAGAGTTTAATTTAAAACAGAGTTTAAATTTGACTTAGAATAGAAAATATTAAAAACTTACAGTCAGACTTTACTTGACTTCTTCAATATCAGGTACAGTCCTGAGATAATCAATCAGCAGTCTTCTCTCAGCATTCTCAAGTTCAGCTATCATAATTTCTTTCAGCTCCTTATACTCTGGATCTCCTTCACCAGTTTGATATATGGCAGCCCTTAGAGAATAGATACTGTTCTTCTTCATATCATTCCCTAGCCGAATGTACTGAGCTTTATTTGACTCTAAATTGAATTCTAAGACTTTTAATCCCAGTGCAGTTTTAAATCTAGCACTGTTTCTCTTCATCTCCACCAATTTTCCAGTATGATCTCTATACTTTGGAATATAAGCATTTGAGACTTCTCCTCCTCCAAGCATCACTTTTGATCTCAGCATCTTTTCTTTTAAGATTTGAGCAACATTATGGGTATGTCTGTTCTTAACTTTTAACAGATAAAGTACATATTCAAGTTCTTCCCATGATTTGAGATTTACATCAGATTCTCCAATTCTATAAACTCTTCCATCACTCATGAAGTATAACAGAAACTGCTTCTTCAAGATCTTGTGAAAAATCAACTGAACAGATTCTAACTTATCAAGATTTTCTTGTGTATTCACAATACCAGATCCTGTCAGTGAAATATTGTCTTGAGATCTGTTATTTATTCTCTTCTCCCTATGTGAACCTAAACCAGACTTATCATAAGATTCTTTTCCAAGTACAGTCCTGGTTTGAGAAAAATCCACAGGTTGAAGTGTCAGAGTTTCAGAGAATACAGGTCTTAAGAACCCTTTGAGTTGAGGAGCTAGCCGAGTTTGCACAGCTTGAGCCTTGTCAGAGGCTGGCTTAACTTCAATAGTATCATCAACTTGAGCAGCGTCAGAGGTTGATTTTGGTAATCTTGTTTCAACTTGAGCAATGTCAGAGGTTGAATAAATCTTCTTAGGTAACTGCTCTTCTTCTACCAGTTTACCTTTTCCTTTATCAGCATTTTTAATCACAGGCCTCCTTGAGTACTGTAAGCTCTGATCAGAGTTTACATTCTCTTTGATAACAATTCCTTTTTCTTTCTTTCTAGGAGCCTTGATTTCCTTCTTCTTGTAAGTACCATCCTTCAATTTCTTCTGATGCTCTTCAGCAAGACTCAGCATTTCAGCTTCCATGTCTTCAACTGTAGCTTCATTACCATGTTCTTCTAGAAACATCTTGGTAGCAATTTCTTCATCAGTTAATGGATTGGCTGAAATAATTAAACTCTTAAGTCTTGAACCACTGGCAGAGTTTGAAATTTCTTTACCAGAGTTTATCAACCTATTAGAATTTAATTTTGATGTTCTTTTCCCTTGAACAGAAAGTAAATGCCTCTCAGATTCCTTGCTTCCACCATCAGCAGAATCATCATCCCTCCGTCTCAGAGTTTGAGTATCTTTGCATTTGTCATTATGTACACTCTCCCCCTTTTTGACATCATCAGAAATTAGTACTGATGTCAGCAATTCAAGCGCAGTAGAAATGGAATTCAATTGAGTGAACATTGCAGCCTGATTCTCCTCAACTTTTCCAAGCCTTGTCTTGATTTCCTCAGAATCCTTGGCTTGCTGCGTGAATTGTGTAGAATAAAATGATCTGTCAAGCTTCAAAGTTGTATCCCTTAGAGAAAATTCATTCCTCAGATTTGTAAACATCTGTTGATTCTCATCAAATCTATTATTGAGAGATTTGACTTGAACAACAGTGGCCTGTAAACTTGTAAGAACATCAGGATTTGTAATCTTCTTGACAGAATCAGATAAGAAATCTGCAGCCCTTTGCGCTGGAAAGATACAATCTGCATTAGCCCATGCACTGTAGTACATATTCTGATAATGCTCAGAAGCAGCCCTTTGAATTTCCCTTTCTTCAGTAGAATTTGCTTGAATATCAGAAATTTCCACTTGAATATCAGAGTTTGAATGAGAAGGACTAGCTTCAGCATTGTCATCCTCTCTGTGAATATCTTCAAGCACATTTTCAGCAGTGATTTCATCAATTGACTGTGCAGTCGCATCAGGTACTTGATCTGCTACAGTTTGAGGAACATCAGAGTTTGCTGGAGCAGTAACCTCTGCTTCTCTCTGAACAATCTCAACAACGGATTGTTGCAAAGTTTCAAGTAAGACAATATCCTCATGATCATTATCTGTTGCATCTACAGGTACAGCAACAGCTACTGGAACTGAATCAACTCTAATCTGATCAACTTCATCACCTTTCTCAAAATCAATAGAAATGATTTCTGTGTGAGAAGCAATAGGTTCTACTAACTCAGTAGATGCGTGATCAGCTTCCGGTACAGTATCTTCATGATCAAGAATCCTGCTGTCAGAGTATGCAGCAGCTTCCTCCACTACATCATCAGCTTTTGATGTAGGAGCTTCTGTTTCAAAATCCATCAGAAGAGTTACAGGATTTGCAGCATCCTCAGCAGTTAGAACAGTCTCCTCAACAACAACTGCAGGAGTACTTGAAGGAACAGTTGTAATCACAATCTCCTCATTCTCTGATGTAGGAGCTTCAGTGTCCTCAGGTTCTTTGTCCAGATTGGCAATGATATCACCAAAAAGTTGATCAGCAACTAGCCGTCTCTTTCTCTGATGAAGAGTTTCTTCATCAGCTTCAGTTTCTGAGTCGGCACGAGAAGCAGCAGCAACAGACTTTGCCCTGTTGGCTCGCCTTTTCTTCATTCTTTGTCTCTGAGGCACAGCATCAACATTTGATACCTCAGCTTCAGCGGGTTGCAAACCAGACTTTATTGCTCGAACTTTAGATCTCTTTGACCTCTGTGGTTGAGACTCAGAAGGTCCAGCTTCAGCAGTTGAGACTTGTTGTTGCTGTAAAGTGTCAAGAAATTGTTGCACTGATGCAGGCAACAGTAAAGGACCAACTTCTCCTTTCTTGTTGTCCTTGTTGATAAGGTCAGAGAATATACGTTTGTGCAGTTTAAACGAAAGTATAACATCATCCTCTACTATCTCAACATTTGGACAGCAAAAATTGAATATCAATTGACAAAACCTAGAGAAATAAACAACATTTCTATTCTCTAGCATTTTCTCACCAATATTAGTTAAAACTAATCTAGCAACATCAAATTGACTGCCATAGAGAAGAGAATACCCGATCTGTAGACTATCCGTGGGAATCGCATCCCAATTGGTGCACTTCTTTCCAAAAGCCCGAGTAATGCAATCGAAAAAGAAGCTCCATTCCTTGCGCAAAAATGGCCTTTTGAGTTGACCTATCTTTGACAAAGGTCCAGAGTAGCCGATTTCTCTCATCATCCTAACCAACTCAGAATCACCAACAGATATCGTGAAAGCATTAAAATCTTCAAGACCCAAAGCATCACGAACAGTAGTAGGAGTAACAACAAATTGATCTTCTTGAAACTCAAAAATGATAGATGGAGATCCAGACTCTCCTCCATTATCATAAGTACCTGTCTGCCAAAAAGTTCGAATTTGAGTCGCAGACAGCTTCGATGGTGCTGTTAAAGCAGTACCAATATCAGAGTCTAACAAGAACCTCTGAATCAAATGAAACGCCTCCGGTGCGTTCTCATTTGCTACAGGAGCAGAATAATTGTTGGGAACAAATTCTAAGTCAGAAGCAATAAACGCTGTAGTTGCCATTAGTAAGATTTGAAAACAAGAAATACTGGGCTCAGAAAGTGTTTGAGTGTTTGTGTGTGAGTAAAATCTAATGAAAAGATGAAGTGCGTAAAAGATTGAATCGTGTGTATGTAGTGTTTTAAATAAGAACTGAAAAGATTAAAAGTATGTTAGTGGGACAGATGTCAGACGTGAATACGCTGACAGCTGTATCTAACAACTTCCAATACACACGTGCAAACGTGGAGACACCTGTCATCACATAACACTCAAAAATTTTCGCTTAAGAGAAAAAAAAAATCAATAATAATAAAATTATCAATTTTAATAATAAAGTACAAAGGAGCTCAACAGTCAGAAAAATAATGACTGTCTCGAAACTCCGCATCTTATTATCCCAAGCGCTTCGATTCTAGGAAAAAACCTTTCAGTTACCCTGTTGAATGCTTTAAAAACCGAAGCATTTTATCAACAGGCTTCATACCTTAAAATTACCATACACCAAATGGCAGGAACCTTTGAGTTCATGGATGTCGAATCATTCGTTAACATGAACTGGCAGCAACAAGCAAACTATATCATCGATGAGTTTCTTGTTCTGTCTTTCCTGAATGATGAAGGTCTTATAGCAGATGATGAAATAGCGGAAGGACCAATCTCTAATCCTTATGTGCACATCATCCGTCCCGGTCCATATGATGTGCCCATCCTGGCAGACGATGATACTATGGAGATTTGTATGATGCTCTTCCAGCAGAGCTTCCTGATGGGTACGGAGGAGTCAATCTTCTTGGAGTCCTGCAAGCTGCAAAGCAGAAAGAGAATCCAGGAAGATGATGATGATGATGATTCATCCTCAGGATGTTGTCAAGCAATCCCAGATGGTATAATGATCAGATGAACAACTGGGTAGCTCTCATCAGAAGTAGTAGAGCACAATAACTTCTGGCTCTAGCTCTTCTGCTTCAGATGTAGCATTCAGATACTTGTCCTGGTTAAATAGATCTTCTCTTTGTAACCATAGTGATTAGTATGTACCAGAAAGATTAGCTAAACATGAGCATGAAATTTTCTGAATGTAAATTTGAATCAATTAATGAAAACAAATTTGTTTCTTTACATATCAGTATTATCAATATTGCATAGTAATTGTAAAGTGAAAAAAACGATATCACTCTAAACAATGAACTAACATACTCAGCCGCACTACGAATCACTATCAGGACTTATCAAACGCACTCTTTCTTTTCTCCGTTCAATCATACTTTTTCCGAAAAACAAATGACTAATCTCAAGAGTATAAAATGTCTGGAACAAGGAAATTATTTTAACCATTAGAGATTAAAACAAAGTAACCTCGGCGTATTTTACACAATACATCAGTGTTTACCATTTATCCTTCTTTGTCAATAAACTCTTTTCTCAATCTGTACAGTTGTGAGAAATGTGTGTGTAGTAGCAGAGTTTACCGAAATCAGTATTTAGATCATCTCAAAGTGCATAAAATCCACAAACTAAAGTAGTAAAAACTGGTTGCCTAAACTCTCACATAGACACTGATTTTTCTATCTAAACTCTGTATTACTGATATCCTTTCATTTGGATATGTCTTTTATTTGTCACCCCCTGTATTATTTATATATATTTTTTATTTATTTATTTATTTATTTTTTTTATTTTTTTTTTTTATTATTTTTCCAGTAATCAGTGGTTGGCACTAGTCACCAAAAATCAAAGATTTTAGCCCTTATTTCATACAATAAGTTCCTGGATCGTCCTAGGCACAACATGATCTCAAAGGAATTTGTGCTCTGTTTGGCATCTTTTGATTTGAGGGTGAATTATTTGTAGTAAGTAATCAGAGTTTAGACTTTGTGCTGTGATCATAATTAACTTATGAGAGAAAATGCAAACAGCTAATACAGACTCAGTGTATAGGATCAATAAACTAAGAGATGGTATAAATATAGAGACAGTATCATGCTGTGTTAGTTTACTGCACATAAATGAGATCAGAATCTATCAACTCTTAAGGATTCACAATTACTTACTGAGAATTATGTTTCATACAAATTTCTTCATTGGTCCATATGTTTCAGACAAAATTACAGTAGAGAATAGCATTAAACTGTAATTACCAGAGTATGACCAACAGAGTTTAACATCAGAGTTTACTTTCAGAGTATGACTGACACTTCACAGAGTTTATCATCAGAGTTTAACATGCTGGTTCACATAACAGTTAACACATGTAAGAAATCATGAACATAAAAAGTGAGTCTAACCCGTATCTCTAGTCAGAACCAGAGATCATTCCAAGTTCATTTACCAATCTTGTAAAAGTAGCTTCACTCAAAGGTTTGGTGAAGATATCTGCAAGTTGTTGGTCTGTAGACACAAAATGAAGCTCAATGTTTCCTTCTTCCACATGTTCTCTGATAAAATGATACCTTATGCTGATGTGCTTGGTCATGGAATGCTGTACTGGATTACCTGTCATAGCAATAGCACTTTGGTTATCACAGAAAATAGGTATTTTTGAGTACCTTAACCCATAATCCAGCAGTTGATTCTTCATCCACAGAATCTGTGCACAACAGCTACCAGCTGCTATATACTCTGCTTCTGCAGTGGATGTAGAAATTGATTTCTGTTTCTTACTGTACCAAGAAACCAATCTGTCACCTAAAAATTGACAGCTTCCACTTGTACTTTTTCTATCTATCTTACAGCCTGCAAAATCTGCATCAGAGTAACCAATTAATTTAAACTCTGATTCTCTAGGATACCACAAACCCAAGGTTATGGTTCCTTTGAGATATTTGAAAATTCTTTTTACAGCTGTTAGATGAGGCTCTCTGGGATCTGCTTGAAATCTTGCACAAAGACATGTTGCATACATGATATCAGGTCTACTTGCAGTAAGATACAGTAGAGACCCTATCATTCCTCTGTAGTTAGTCACATTTACTGAGGCTCCTGTGTCTTTGTCAAGCTTCGTTGCTGTAGCCATGGGAGTTGTAGCAGATGAACTATCAAGCATACCAAATTTCTTTAGAAGATTTCTGGTATACTTTGCTTGATTGATAAAAATCCCATCATCTGTTTGTTTGACCTGTAAGCCTAGAAAGTAACTAAGCTCTCCCATCATGCTCATTTGATACCATGCTCTTGGTGCTTGCTTTAGTCCATATAATGCCTTGTCAAGCCTGTAGACATAATCTGGATGCTTGGAATCTACAAATCCTGGTGGTTGTTCAACAAACACTTCTTCTTCAAGCTTCCCATTGAGAAAAGCACTCTTTACATCCATCTGAAAGACTTTAAACTTCTTGTGTGCAGCATAGGCCAGAAAAATCCTTATGGCCTCCAATCTTGCAACTGGAGCAAAGGTTTCATCATAGTCAATTCCTTCCTGTTGTGAATAACCTTTTGCCACAAGTCTAGCCTTGTTTCTTGTAATCACACCTTCACTGTCAGTCTTGTTTCTGAAAACCCACTTTGTACCTACTATTGATCTATTCTTTGGTCTAGGTACAAGTGTCCAGACTTCATTTCTTTCAAATTCATTTAACTCTTCTTGCATTGCTGTAATCCAATTAGCATCTTGAAGAGCTTCCTCCACTTTCTTTGGTTCTGTTTGAGACAAGAAAGCATGATACAGACACTCATTATTTGTTGCACTTCTAGTTCTCACACTAGCATCAGGATCTCCAATTATGAGATCAGGTGTGTGTGCCTGTGTCCACTTTCTGGCTGTTGGTAAGTGGTTTCTTGCATCATTATTGAATCCTCCCCCTTGATCCATGCTCTCCTGATTCATACGTTGACTTTCTGCAGTATCTGAGGCTCCCCTTGAGTTGGATGGCTCAGTGTTTGTACTGTCAGAGTTTGAATCAGTTTCCTCAACTGATTCACTTGCTGTGTCTTGTTGAGCTTCTTCACGCTCCCCCTCAACTGGTTCTCTATTTTGTTCAATTTGAGAATTTTCAGTTTCTTCAGTATTTACCAGTAGAGGTTCAGAGTATGCTCCGTCAGAGTTTGTCAAACCTGCTTCATCAGAGTTTACATCATCAGAGAATAGATCTTCATTTTCAAAACGTAGTTGATCATATCCATCCTTGTCTTCAAGTCCAATTATTTTCTTGTCATCAAATGACACATGTATGGATTCCATGATCACCTTAGTTCTCAGATTGTAAACTCTGAATGCTTTTGTTGACAATGGATAGCCAACAAAGATTCCTTCATCAGCTTTTAACTCGAACTTTGTTAACTGTTCAGGATGAGTCTTCAACACAAAGCATTTGCATCCAAATATGTGAAAATATTTCAAATTTGGCTTCTTATTTTTCACCATCTCATATGGTGTTTTCCCATGCTTGTTGATCAGTGTAGCATTTTGAGTAAAACAAGCAGTTTGAACAGCTTCTGCCCAGAAATAAGTTGGCAATTTTGCTTCATCAAGCATAGTTCTGGCAGCTTCAATTAAAGTTCTGTTCTTTCTTTCAACTACACCATTTTGCTGTGGAGTTCCAGGTGCAGAAAATTCTTGTTTGACTCCTCTTTCCTTGCAGAAAGCTTCCATTATTGAGTTTCTGAATTCAGTTCCATTATCACTCCTTATAATTTTGACTTTGTGCTGTGATCCTTTGTCCAGTAGATTTACATGATCCATCAGAGTTTGAGCAGTTTCATCCTTCTTTGATAAGAAATATACCCATGTATATCTAGTATATTCATCAACAACTACTAGAGCATATTTCTTTCTACCCATGGACATCACATTTACTGGACCAAAGAGATCAACATGTAGAAGATGATAAGGTTCCACTACTGATGATTCAGATTTGCTCTTGAAAGATGACTTCCTTTGCTTGGCCTTTTGACAAGAATCACATAGACCATCTAGATTGAGTATTGATTTTGGAAGTCCTCTTACAAGATCCTTTCTTATCAGCTCATTGATGTTGTTCAAATTGAGATGAGAGAGCTTCTTGTGCCAATTCCAACTCTCTTCATTTGACATTTTTGCAGTCAGACACACTGTTTTTCCATCAGAGTTTGTTACCAAACTTGCTTCATATATATTGTTGCGCCTGTGTCCAACTAGAACAACTTTTCCAGTAGATTTGATGATAACTTCACAGTATTCACTATGAAAATCTACATGGTTTCCTCTGTCACAGATTTGACTCACAGATAGCAGATTATGCTTGAGTCCTGAGACTAGAGCTACATTCGTGATGATGACACTTCCAAGATTGATATTGCCATATCCCAGAGTGTGTCCTATGTTGCCATCTCCATAGGAAACTTTTGGGCCAGCCTTCTCCTCAAAGTCTGATAGCAGGGCTTTGTTTCCAGTCATATGTCCTGAGCATCCACTGTCCAAGATAAGTGTGCTCTCTATTATACCCTGCAATCACAAACAAACACTAAGTGTTAGTTTTAAGGATCCAGACTTGCTTGGATCCTTTGTCCTTCTTAACAGTGTTAGCTTTTGCAGCGGAATCAGCATTTTCAGAGTTTAAACTAACATTGTCAGATTTTACACTAGCAGAGTTTGCTCTAACCCATTTTAAATTGGGTTTTAGCTCATAATAGTTATGATAAATTGCATGATAACTCTTACATGTGTAAATAGAATGCCAAGTGCTCCCACAATGTTTACATAAAGTCTGTGGTTTTACTCTAACATAATCATTCTTTACTTCTGAAGTAGAAGGTAAAGAATTAATATGTTTGTTCTTAGTGCAAAATCTAGCAAGATGATTAGAACTACCACAATTATAACATGTTTTTCTTGAGGCACTAGCATTAGGCATATGATTATTTCTATTATTTATGCCTACTTTTCCATTCCTATTTCTCTTGGATCCTTTAGGTTTCATGGCAGACTTAACCTCTTTGAGCTTATGTTTAAACTGTTTTCCTGTCATTGAACCAACATTAACCTGTTTCTCACAGATTCTAATTGGTTCTTTAACAGCTTCTAACTCAAAAAGCTTCTCTGTTTTAGATTCAATATCTACTTGTTCAGCACAAGCTTCAACTGGCTCCATAACAGCTTCTTTCACAACTACAGATTTTAGCTTGGTGGATTCTGGAACAAATATCACAGGTTTAAGTTGTGGTTTAACCTTAACTTTGTCTTTAAACCTAAGTTCATCGTTTTCACAATAGCCTAAACCTACAGAATCTGTTTGAAACACTTGATGAGTGTCTCTTCCAGAGTTTGTCCAAGTCTTAATTATTTTTCTTTCTTTTTCAAGTTCAGATTCTAGCTGCTTATTTAACTTAAGCACTTCCTGTTCAATATAAACAGCATCATCTCTTTCTTTTTGAATCTGCTTCATATTCTCAAGTTCTCTTTCAAGAAACTTGTTTCTATCTTTAAGACTAAGATTCTCAGATTTAATCCTCTCATTCTCTAAAGTCTGATCCCTATAACTAACATGTATGTTCTTAAGATAAATTCTTAATTCAGAAATATTATCAGTATCATAAGCATAAGTAGTTAAAGGTACCTTATTTTCAGAAGATTCAGTCTCATCTCTGACAGTTGCCATAAGAGCATAGTTTTCTCCATCATCAGAGTCTGAAGTATCTGCCCAGTCTCTGCCTTTAGAGATGAGTGCTTTCTCAGATTTGCCTTTCTTGCACTCTGGAGCATAATGACCCATCTCCTTACACTTGTAGCACTGGATTTGAGACTTATCCTTCTTGCCAGACTTGTTCTCCTTTCCATCAGACTTTCTGAAACTTCTCCTTTCAGGGTTTGAATCTTTCCTTGAGAATCTCTTTCCTTTCTTGAAGTTCTTGAATCCCATCTTCTTAAAGGTCTTCACCATCAATGCAGCCATTTGCATCAACTCCTCTTCATCATCCTCAGAGTCAGAAGCTTCATCAGAGTTTGAGTCATCATCAGAGTTTGATGACTCACTCTCAGATTTAATAACTAAAGCCTTTCCCTTGGCTTTCTTCCTTGATGATTCCTTCTTGATGGGCTTCTCCTCGACTTTGAGAGCAACAGATTTTGTCTTCTTTCTTGACCTCCTGTTTCTTTGTTCTATCTCAAGTTCATGAGTCTTTAACAATCCATAGATTTCATCAAGATCTGTATCAGCAAGATCATAATTATCTCTGATTGTTGTTGCCTTTAAATCCCACTTTTCAGGTAGAGATAACAGAAACTTGAGATTGGACTCTTCAAGTTCATATTCCTTATCTACCAGAGACAGATCGTTCAACAGTTTGCAAAATCTGTCATAAGTCTCAGTCAAGGTTTCATTAGTTCTTGAATCAAAGTGCTCATACTCCTGTGTGAGTATTGTTTTTCTGTTCTTCTTAATAGCACCTGTTCCCTGGCATCTGACTTCTAAAGCATCCCATATCTCTTTGGCAGTTTTGCAGCCAATTACCCTGTTAGACATAACATTATCTAAAGCACTGTGGAGAAGATGTCTAACCTTTGCATCCTTTGCAATTGATGAGATATCCTCAGGAGTCATATCTTTCTTTTCCTTTGGAACAGTCTTTTGTTCTTGACCATCAACAACAGGGGACAATTTAGTTGGCATATGAGGACCATCATTAATTCTGTCAAGGTATTCTGGATCTGTAGCCTCCAGAAACATGGTCATCTTCACCTTCCAAATCGGATACTCTACAGGCCTGAGAATCGGAACCCTGATTGTTTCATATCGACTCACAGAATTAGGCTTAACCTGTTCAGCCTTGGAAGCAGTTTGATTTTCTTCAGACATGATTATTACTGTGTTTGAATCGTAAAACTGTATATATTAAACAGCCTTGGCTCTGATACCAATTGTTAGGCCGAATACACAATATAATCAAGTATGTATGAAAATAACGACAATTAAGAACACTGTTTATGAATCAATAAACTGTATTTATATTAACAGCTTCTCTCTTTATGATGTTAATGAATCACAAAGAGCTTCTAGGTTACAAGAATAATATATCGATAATCGCGTCCCTTCTAGGGATAACCTATCTGTGTTTATATAGTACACAGCTACATACAATCCTTATCTAATTGATATTCCCACAAGTTAGCTATACAAAACTTATCAATTAAGGATTGCTTCTTATCTTCCATTCTGTTTCCTTAGCTGTATCAATATATTCTGCTTCTTTCCATCTTCAGAATATATTGCTTCTAGAATCTTTAATTCAGCACCGACAGCTAACTCAACTATCACCTTGTCAGACTTTACATAAACTCTGACCGGCTTCCTTTAAACTCTTCACCCTGTCAGAGTTTAATTAAACTCTGACCGGCTTCTGATAAACTCTTGTCAGTACCTGTTGCTTAAACACTGATAAACAAACATTAGCAATTATATCTAACAACTTATCCGCCTAGAGAGTGCTATATAAACTCTTTAGGGCATAACATATTTGTATCTGACTCTCTAGGTCATAACCTAGATTTGTATCTGAATGCTGTAATCTATATCCTCAAGATCAATAAAACTTTTCTCTTCTGTTTATTTGTGTTTGTTCTTTACGTTTATTATAATCTTTCTTGCTTCCGTTATAACAAACTGGTATTAGAGCCTGGTTCTATTTCCAGGGTTTGAGTTTCGGTGAGAAATATGCAGTATGGTGGTATTAACGTGAAGGTTGACAAATTTACTGGGAGGAATAATTTCAGTCTATGGCAAATCAAGATGCGTGCCTTGTTAAAGCAACAGGGGCTCTGGGCGCCGTTGAAAAAGAAATTGAAGGATCCGCAAAGCACTGAGATGGCCAGTCTAGAAGAAAAGGCACATTCAACAATTTTGTTGTGCCTTGCAGATGATATTATTACTGAAATCGCGGAGGAGGATACCGCGTCTGGTTTGTGGTTGAAGCTTGAAGGTCTGTACATGACAAAGTCTTTAACAAATAAGTTGCTTCTAAAGCAACGTCTGTTTAGTCTGCGAATGCAGGAAGGTATGCCTCTTCGAGATCACTTAGATCAGTTAAACACAATCTTATTATAATTGCGTAATATTGATGTTAAAGTTGAAGATGAGGATGAGGATGCTGCTTTAATTCTGTTAGTTTCTTTACCATTATCGTATGCGAATTTTTTACAATCATTTATTGTTGGTAAAGATACTATTTCTCTAGAGGAGGTTAGATCTGCTCTTCATTCTAGAGAGTTGCGTCATAAGGCGGCTGGTACAGGTGCAGATAATCAGGCTATTGGGTTAGTAGCCAGCGGGAGTAATGGACATGGAAAGCCGGGGAAGAATAAATTAAAGAAACCAGCTTCTAAGGGTCCGAAATCTAATGATGTCTGTAATTACTGTAAAGAGAAGGGACACTAGAAATCTGACTGTCCCAAGAAAAAGAAGCAACATGATAAATTGACAGGTACTGCTGCTACAGGTACTGTTGTTGTAGCTAATACCAATTCTGAAGAAGATATTGCTCTAGTTTCTGTTGAGCACACGCATCACTCTGATGTGTGGATCCTTGACTCTGGAGCGTCTTACCATGTATGTCCGCGCAGGGAGTGGTTTATAACCTACGAGCAAGTAGACAGTGGCAAAATTTCTATGACTAACAGTTTTTTTTGTGAGATGGTTGGAATAGGCTCAATTACAATTCGGACACATGATGGTAAATTCTGTACATTGAATGATGTTAGGCATGTTCCACTTATGACGAAGAATCTGATATCTCTGAGTATGTTAGACAACAAGGGTTTCAGTTTTCAAGGTGAAGGTGGAGTTCTACATGTCTACAAGGGTTCTGATGTGGTCTTGAAAGGTGTTAAACGTGGTACATTGTATCTTCTTCAAGGTTCTTCGTTATCAGGTTCTGTTGATGTTGCGTCCTCGGAGATTGATAAGGAAAACATGACCAGGTTGTGGCACATGAGGCTTGGTCACATGAGTGCAAGAGGGATGCAAATTCCGTCAAAAGATGATCTTCTTTGTGGTCATAAGGTCACAGGTCTTGAGTTTTGTGAACATTGTGTTTTTGGAAAGTTACATCGCAGCAAGTTTCCTAAAGCAACACATAGAACAAAATGCACACTTGATTACATCCATTCTGATTGTTGGGGTCCTTCTCGGGTGGAGTCTTTAGGGGGTCACAAATATTTTGTGTCAATGATTGATGATTTCTCAAGAATGACTTGGTTGTTCATCATGAAGCATAAAAGTGAAGTCTTTAAGATTTTCAGGCAGTGGAAGGCATTATTGGAGAATCAAACAGGGAAGAAGATTAAGAGGCTGCGAACTGATAATGGTCTGGAATTTTGCTCATCTGAGTTTGATGAGTTCTGCAAGAATGAAGGGATTGTTAGGCATCATACAGTCAGGGATACACCACAGCAGAATGGTGTAGCAGAACGTATGAATCAGACGCTTCTAGAGAGAGCTAGGTGTATGCTCTCTAATGCTGGACTAACTAGAAGATTCTGGGCAGAAGTGGTTACTACAACATGTTATCTGATAAATCGTGGACCTCACACAGGTTATGAGCATTGACAAGCTGTGAAGAGGGTTTTTCGGTACTTAAAAGGTACGTCTGATGTTGGTCTCATTTATGGAGGTGATACAGAGTGTTTGGTGACAGGGTTCTCAGACTCTGATTATGCTGGAGATGTTGACAGTAGAAGAACTATGACTGGTTATGCTTTCACTCTGGGTGGTTCAATTCTCAGTTGGAAAGCTACTCTGCAACCTACAGTGACTTTGTCTACTACAGAAGTAGAGTACATGGCATTGGCAGAAGCAGCAAAAGAAGGAATCTGGTTGAAAGGATTGGTCAGTGATTTGGGTCTAAATCATGATCAGGCTACAGTGTATTGTGACAGTCTCAGTGCAATATGTTTAGCTAAGGATCAAGTCCATCATGAGAGGACTAAGCACATAGATGTAAGATATCATTTTCTAAGAAGTGAGAAGAGAATCAATGTGAGCAAATTGGGTATTGCTGATAACCCAGCTGATATGCTCACCAATCCGATTCCATAAAGCAAGTTTCAACATTGTTTGGACTTGCTAAATGTTCGGAGTTGTTGATTGCCCTTTTGGGCAAAATCTGAGGTATACAAGTTTTTTTCTGGTACATCTGGCATTATTATGGTGCATCTGGTACATCTGTTTTTTTGTGAGAGGATTCAAGTCAAGGTGGAGATTTGTTAGAATATGTCTTGAATCAGTAATTGTCCGTCAAGATATGAAAATAATTCCCACAAGGAAGGATCTAGAATTAATCTTTATCCACCGTCAAGGATAAGACTTATCCTCAAGATAAGACTTATCCACCAAGGAAGTGATAATACTTATCCGCCTAGAGAGTGCTATATAAACTCTTTAGGGCATAACGTATCTGTATCTGACTCTCTAGGTCATAACCTAGATCTGTATCTGAATGCTGTAATCTGTATCCTCAATATCAATAAAACTTTTCTCTTCTGCCTATCTGTGTTTGTTCTTTACGTTTATTATAATCTTTCTTGCTTCCGTTATAACATCTTCATTTACAGAATTTATAACGAATAGAGATATTCCAGAATGGTTCAACTGTAAAAGCAGTGGAAGTACCGTCTCTTTAGATATTCCGCCACTCTTGGGAGGTAACTTCTTAGGTGTTGCCCTATGGGTTGTTTGTACAAGAAAAATACCTAGTATGTTCAGCATGAAAGTTACTATTACTAACCAAACTGATTATACGAAAATGTACAATGATATCCTTATTTGGGAAGAGATTCTTATTCTTACGAAAGAGGGTGAAACGTAGTCTAATGTAAGGTGCATGAGCGGTGAGGACATATTAGGAAAAACTGGGGACATAATTAAGGTTGTTCTCTTCGCTTCAGTTGGTGCACGACATTGTTGATGAATTGGTACAGTGATTCTGAAGTTAAGAAAACTTTTGATGTCGCTTTTGATGGTTGTCATACTGCCTAGAAAGAAGATATGATATGACATCTTCAAACATCGAAGGAGTGTTTTGAAGATATATTTTCTCGCATGTCATGGGATGCCATTCCATTGTCGATAATGATACAACTTCAAAGAAGTGTTTACCAAGAAGCTTTGGTGTTCCCGACATAATATTTTTTACCATTTTTGTTATTGATCAACTCATGAACTGCCATCCCATTATCTGATATAGCATCCGGGAAGTGTCTACCAAGATGTTTGGTGTTCACGATATAATATTTCCTACCATCTTTGTCATTGATCAACTAACAGGGTTTTGCAAGATAATTTGTTCGTTAGTAATGATTATGAAGCTTTAAGCTTTCCTTACAGTGACGAACGTAAAAAATTCTCGAATAACAATTTTAAGCCGTGATTAAGCAAGCTCTTTGAAAGTCTTTCTGACCTCTTCTCAATGTGATTATATCATATCAAATCAAATCAAGGAGAAAAGGTGTGATTTGTTTGTTTGACTGCATAAAATAGTGGTTATGAGATTAATTTATAATTTTTTTTATATTTAACACATTCGCGCATATATCTTGTTTTTTACAAGATTTGGACCCTTGAACATCTTAAGGCAACTTATGGAAAGTCAGCAATCGAGCAAGATTTTGAGTAATAAGAAGTTGATGCAGATTTTTTGAGACCACGAATACCAAGAAGTTGAAGCACTTTTTCAAGCACAGAGTTTCTCCTTTTAGCGATACGAGTGGAAAGAATCCACCTGAAAATGTGATTTTTGGGGTTATGGTAATTTTTCGAACGATTTAGCAGAGATATCTTGTTGCAATATAAGAGTAGTATATCTAAACTATTAAGATCTTACACCGAACCCTCTGATATCATATTAAATGTTAAGTAAATAACTAATCAAAAATCTCAAGTTATCACGGATAATATTCAATATTAAAACTGATGAAAATTAATATTCTCAATAGAATTTTTTTTTTGGAACTAATAACTTGAGGTTCGGTTTCTTTAATAATCATAATCAAGTTATTAGCAGTTAAAGCTAACCGACTAGAGTCAAGACAAACTTATTAAAGTAGACATTAGACCTCTAACAATGCATACAAATATACAATATTTCAGCGGCAGATTCATCAATATATATGATAATTCCTGATTCCATTGATAAGGACATTTTCCGTCTATTATCCCTGTCTGTTCAAGTAATTACCCCCGATGCCTATGACATTCTTTTTGTAGTCAATTTACTGTCAGGGTCAAATTAGTCCAAAAAAATGCCTTAACTGTTCCCAGGAAGTATATTTCATGCGATTCAGACAACACATGCGCGTTGCCCATACGTGTAGCGCGATAAACACACCCAAGGTACAGTTGTTGCATCTACGTACATGGCTGTGATTAATCCCCGTACATTTGCATAATGAAGACTTTTGTGTCTTAATCATAACTAAACTCTGATCCACTAATTTCAATTTTGAATTCAAATTAGTATTTTTCATTCCTATTACCGATCAAGATAAGATTGATGTATTATTATACAGGTCCAACAATTTCTAAAGCTCTCTTCAACCTGATCCTTAAGGACGATGAAAAGGGTTTGTAATTTTACAACTTCGATCATTGTTTCTGTTTCATAGGGATATGTTTTAGCTTAATTCATGTTTTCAATAATGCTAATTGCAATTGTAATTTGTCATTTAGGTGGAGGATACTAATCCCAATTTTCGCTCTTTTTACTTCAGAAGATTTGGTTCTTGGAGGTTTTATGAGATGTTTATATTAGGTATCTTTTATCGTAATAATGTATAATCGGGGACTAATGCTTTGTTGCAATTATGAATGTACAGGTCCGAAGAAAAGACTATCTAAGAAGAGGAGAGTATTCAATAAAGAAAATGTGGATGGAGAAGTTCACGTTACGAGCACAAGTCGATTCCCAAATATTTGTCAAGCCTCTACTACACCAGCAAAAGGTATGATTATTTTCTTGCTCTATGACATTTTGTTGGTTCTAGCATATACTACTCATATTTTCATCATATGCAGTTAGCTATACCTCTAAACCATTTATGAACTCTGACCATGGTTAGTTCTTCAAATGTAATAAATTTAAGGTTCTTCTGGATCCCATGTTCCTACAAACGGTGTTTTATGTGAAAGGATTCATAATGTCTTAACTAAGTCCCCGTTATCTGAGATTACCACATGCCCAACCACGAATGTAAAATACCATCCAACGACAAGAGGGAAAAAAAGATGTCCACAAATCTCTCCTATGTTTCCTACTGGAAGGGTTTAGAGACGGTCTAAATCAATCAATGTATTTCATGGAAATAAAGGTTATACAGTGGATTCTGTTTATTTTCCATGTTCTTATTATTTCAGTACCACAAAATATGTGAAATGTGGAGTCTTTTTTCTCATATAGATACCTTAAGTACAACTCCATCGAATGCTAAGACGGACAACACAGAACATTTGTTGTATTCAACCTTGCCATGGTCTGATATCACCAATTTACCGTGTGCTACTACTTGCTTCAAAAAACACCCAAAAGGCAAGATAAAATGTCCTATACCAGATATGGGTAAACGTTTATTTCATGATGAAGAAAACAGTGAAAAGGACAAAGATGATGCTCACATATACAATGAAATTGGTAAGAGCATATTACAACTTTTCTTTTCATATCTGTTTTGTTCTCATTTATATAATATTTGATGTCATATATGACCAGAGTATTCTAAAGTAGCCGGTGATACGTCAAGTGATGATGACATTTTTTACGAAGAAGATATTGTCGAAGATGATGATAGTTGTAAGTTGTATTGTCTTATAAAATTATTTAAACTTGAATTACAAAGTTGTTCATTTAACTAAATTACCCTTATTTAGCAGGTGAACAAAATCTGACAGATTGCATGTCCTCACAACCTTATTACCAAAGTAATTCAGTGAATGGTCCACGCGAATATAAGAGTTTGGGAGCTCCAATGTGCACATGTGAGTACTGTGGTGCAGTTATGTGGAAGGAGGAAAGAGTGAATAAAGGTGTGACATGCGGGAAGCCTAAATTTTCTATATGTTGTTCAAAGGGTAAAATACAATTACCAAGACCTCCTCCAACTCCAGGATTCTTACTTAACCTGTACAATGACAAGGCCAAAGGTCCAGCTTTCATGAGAATTATACGATTATATAATACCATATTTGCAATGTCATCCAGTGGAGGGAATGTAGACCATTCCATTAACAACGGGGGAGCACCTTATTTTTATCGTCTAAATGGTCAGAATCACCACGTTTTTGGACAGCTAATACCTGATGAAGGCCAGGACCCTAAGTTCTGTCAGTTATATATTTACGATACTGAAAATGAGGTGGGCAATAGAATGCGATGGATAAAAGATGGACACCATATAGACACTTAGGTTGTACAAGGTTTGATTACTATGTTAGATGAAACAAATCAATTGGTCAGATGTTTCCGTACAGCACGCGACAGATTCAAAGAAGATGATATAGTTGATATGAAAATTGTGTTGAAAGTGTGTAGGTCCGAGAGTGGTCGAGAGAACCACATTGGTCCTTCTGACGAGGTTGATGCATTAATGGTAGGAGATCTTGACGACACATGTGGGGAACGTGATATTATTATTGAATGCAAACAACAAGGATTGAAGCGTATATCTAAAATTCATCCATCTTTGATGGCCCTACAGTATCCCATTCTATTCCCAAATGGTGAAGATGGATTCCATGATGATATAAAATTTGTTCAGAGTGATGATTGTTCAACTACACAAAGAGATAAAATTTCCATGATGGAATACTATGCATACAAGTTCCAAGTTCGTCCTGGTGAAGGTAATTTTTTGGTATACAATATATTTAAGTTTTTATGTACAAATTTACCTTAATTTTTTAACGTAAAACAACTACAACTAATGGTAAGCGCCTTTTAATGTGTACACTTTGTGTTGCAATACAACCAACACTCTTCGTCGAGGTGGAAGGCTTTTTCAACAGTATGTCGTTGATGCCTTTGCAACATTTAAAGAAGCGCGACTATGGTGGTTTAGAGAGCATCAAACCACATTAAGAAATGAATTGTATACTCATATATGTGAGACGATAAACAAAGGCGTTGATGATGCAGCAAATGTTGGTAGAGGATATATACTCACTACTGGATTTGTTGGTTCTAAAAGATACATGCAACAAAATTTCCAAGACGCTTTGGCTGTGTGTCGACATGTAGGGCATCCAGATATTTTTCTTACCATGACTACCAATTCCATGTGGGATGAAATCTTGAAGATGATGGCATTGAATCCTGGTTGTTACAAACAGAATTGTCCTGATATTGTTGCCCGTGTGTTCAAACTCAAACTAGATCAACTACTCATTGACATAAAACAGAAGAAATATTTCGGCAAATGTGTTGGAGGTAAAATTTGCTTCATCATTTTTTATTAAAAGACCTGTAATGTATAAGAAGATAACTTTGTATAATCTATTTTATTCAGTTATGTATGTAGTGGAATTTCAGAAACGAGGCTTGCCTCATGTGCATATGTTGGTGTGGCCGGATGCAAAGTGAAAGACAGCCCTTCAAAACAATGTTGACAAGTATGTTTCAGCGGAGATTCCCGATCCTCTGAAGGATCCTAATGGTTATGCTGCAGTTAAGTAGTTCATGATACATGCAAATTCTAATATTGTTGTTTGAAATATAGTAGAGTAATTAAATACAAGTGTAGTCTTATCCCGGTTTAGTCGACTAATCCCCGATTAATACTTTTTAAATGACTCGACCTATTCAATTTCAAAATATGATTAAAACCTACAGAAAAAAAATCTTTTGACTATTTAAAAATAATTATTAGAATTGAAAGAAATTATAAGGAAGAGCATAAATATTAGTTGGTTGTTCGAAATTATGTAGAGTAATTAAATACCTAAGTAGTCTTATCCCGGTTTAGCCGACTAATCCAAAATTAATACTTTTGAGAAGACTCGAGCTATTCAATTTTGAAATATGATTAAATTTTATAGGAAATAATTCATTTGAATTTTTAAAATAAATTATTAAATTTGAAAGAAATTAAAAATGAGAGCATAAATATTAGTTGGATGTTCGAAATAAATTACAAAATTTCACTGTTGTTGTCCAAAATATAGTACAGTAATTAAATACGTAAGTAGTCTTATCCCGGTTTACCCGACTATTCCATGATTAATACTTTTGAGAAGAGTCGAGTAAAATATTAATAGGATGACACCTTACAAATTTTGGTTTTACAGAATATCTCAAAACGAATGGATTGGATATAGTTGAGAAGTCCATAAATTAATACATCACCCCTTTTACAGAATATATCACTTCAAACTGAACAAGGCATGTCTCCACCTTTTATGTGTACTATTCAGCATCTTTTATGTGTCTTTGTAGTCATAACACTTTACAACTAATTTCATCCAGGTTAAAGCATGGGTTTTGAACAGTTTGAATCCCTGGCCAATCTGAAGGTTTCTAAATATAACTCCAACATCTGTGTCAGAGTGCAAGTAATGTGGAGAGGAGTTACAAAAGACACAAAAGATCTGAAGGGAATAAATATTATTCTGCTGGATGATTCAGTAATTAATATCTCTCATTTATGCTTCATTATCCCATCATTCTCACATATTTATGTTATTTGCTTCTGTTTGATAAGTATACTACTTGGACTGAATGAAAACAGTATTTGCAAGTTCTTAACATCACTTTTATGATATATAGAGTAATCGGATCCATGCATTTGTCAACGCTAAATATGCTAATTTATTTGAGGACAAGATAGAAGAAGGGTAGATCATTACTATAAAGAAATTTGAAGTCAAAGCCTACGTTGGAGATGAAAATAACTGAACCCTCAGGAATGAAAAACATATATATATCTGTCAAATGAAACTGATCTATGTAAAGGTCCAATCAATGGTCTGAAAATTCCTCAATACAGCTTTGATTTGTTCGATTTCGAGGATCTCCTCAAGATATATAAAGACAATCGTTTTTTAGTGGGTAATTATCTTTTTCGAACAAGGTTCTGTATACCGTGAAATACCTCTAACACTCTACTACTGGTCAGTTGTTTTTCACTCCACATTGTTTTCTTATGCTTTAGACGTTGTTGGATTCATTGATTTTGTTCAAGGGAAGACTGTATACACGAAGGGAAATGAAGAGAGATCCCACATCAAGTTTGAGATAACAAACGGGAGGTTTGTTAAATTTTTTTACAGACATATGCATGTATCTTATGGAAATTCCAACTTAGATGATGTTTGAACTATTGTTGTTAGGATGAATGTGAAGGTGACATTCTTTGGGACCCTTGGTGATGATTTCCAAAGGCTGAGGAGAGAAATTGTTGGTGACAATGTGATCATAATAATAGCTTCTGCAAAGGCTAATGAATGGGATGGTATGTAATTTATGCTTACTCCTGATAGTACAACTATTAGAAATCCCATTCTTGACGTACCTACTATAGTGTCCTGCAGACAAAATCAACTTAACCAACTATCCGGCAACCCGATTTTACCTGAATGCAGATCACTACAGTGTTAAGGAACTGATGGCTAAGTAAAATATTCATTCATGTTTTTTCTACTTAGTACTAAACCGTAAATATATAAAGATGTTTTATATAATGCATACTATTTCAGAAGTAAAGACCCTTCTTTTGCACCGAAAAATGATTTTGAACATGAAGAGGAAATCAAATACATAACTACTGTGAAGGATATTCAAAATCTGAAAGATGAATATAGCCAGGTTAGTTAGATCTTTTATAGTTTTAAATACAATTCTTCATTCCAATTCATAACTATGAATATGTTTAACAAAATTATAGAAAAAAGTGACATGTGCAATAAGTGTTCGAAAGGTCGAAACCAATTATAATTGGTTTTACAAAAAGTGCACAAAATGTGAAGAGGAGGTTAGCTTGGTAGGAGGTAACTATACATGCAAGACTTGTGGTAGAAACATCTTGTTTCCAAACAAAAGGTACAATGAAATTTGGTGTAACAAGTACATAATATGTACATGTCATACAACTTCCAAAATTACATATTTATACCAATTCTGAGCAGGTTCAGGATTTTAACTCTCTGTTCAGACGAAACTGGAAGCATTCCTGTCATATTTCCAGACCATGAAATTCGGAAGTTAGTAGGGAAAAGTGTTTTCGAAGTTCAACTTGAAGAAAATGATAAATTCCCTACTATTCCCTACACTCACTTTGCTTATAACTGAAGATAACATTAAGAAAGTTTGTGATGCGTACAATGCAGTGGAGATTAAGCCACTTCAGGAAGCTGTTTCTGGTTCTGCTCTGTTTGAAACTGATGATGAAGCGAATCATGACTCATCGATGATCACTGTAATCATATTATGTTAACATTGTTTTTCAACGTAAAATAAATCATCCATAATTTGTACAACTTCAATTACGTCTTGGTTATGTGTGTAAGCTGTTCCTAATGAGTCATTAACTTCCCCTGATGATACTCCAACTGCTAAAAGTTCTGGGACCAAAGCCAAGGGTCGAAAGATTATGGAAACTGTGGAGGGTAGTGACGATATTCCTACTAAGGATATGAACAACAATAAGAAAGGACGAGTAAGTGCATGTTTTGATAATCTTTATTTAATATGTCTATGATATTGTTCCAACTTATAATATTTTATTTTTTTTATTTAATAGCAAGCTGCGAAGTAAGACAACAACATGAACATCAAGCAAAGCAGGAGAATACTTTTGTGATCCACAAATTTTGCAAGAAGATGTTATATACTGTACTTTTGATGCTGAATTGTATTAGTGTCGAAACGTTGTTTCTAATATCTCCTTCTTGCTGAACAGGTACTACAACAACCTTTTGGTTCGGTAAAAAGTATATAAATATTAAGTTTTTTCTCCTTTAACAACTTGCTCTATACAAAACATCGTCAACTTCACAAATACAATATTTGAAACAGTACACATATCTTCCACTTGGAGTAACTCTATCCATATTTGAGATATACATAAAATCTAACAAACCAATTACATTTAGCTATATTAAGATTCTCTGGCACACAAAAAATTAAGCAAAACATAAGGTTAAAGATTTACAAATAAAAAGAATTACTGCTAACGCATCTTCTTTGTTTAACATCTCAAAGGAATTACTTTGAATTGTTTGCAAAGTTTTCAACTGTTCCAGAAACACGAGTTCCATATTTCGTCCTCTAAATGTATTGAAAAAAGGCACCTACAACTAGAGAGTTAAGGTCCGAGTGGTTCATTTCTGGTGTGGAGAGAAATTCAAAAGCTTCAATGTGCTCTTACTGGATGATAAGGTTGTAGTTTATATATTGCTGACGGTATAATTTTTTCGTTTATTACAGGGTTCAACATAGTGATAGTATGTAATTTTGTTCTGCAGGGTAATCGTATTCATAGGTTTGTTCCTGGAAATATTGCTGAGGAGTTCCTGAAAAATCTTGGGCTTGGAATGGTTCACATAATATCTAATTTCCAGGTGAAAAATTACAAGACTGATGAGAAGTACAAATGCATAAACTATGACAGTCAGGTCATATTCACACCATACCAACATTGAAAAACTCACGGAGGATGATCCATGTATTGACACGAATGCGTTTGATTTCTATGACTTGGCTGACATAAAAGACTTAGCCAACCTTAAAATTTTTCTAATTGGTAAGTTATTTTGCTTACCAATCTAAAAACAGATATCATATAGTTGTACTTAACTTATTTTTTATTTTGTCTCTTGCAAGATGTAATCGGATTTGTCATAATTGATGAACCTGAGATAATAAAATTTACAAACAAGTTTGGAATGGCACAGAAAAATTCAAGTTTCAGATCACTGATGGCAGGTTAGATACTAATAATGTCAGTAAAAATCATTTACATTTCATATTGCTATTGAAGTGTGGAATCCGTGTACTCAAGTGTGGTTGTTGTTAAACAGAATACTATCGAAAGCAACTTTTGAACCTTAAAATTGCAATTGTTCTTGATTAGTACTCTTTGATTGAGATCAGTTTCAATTAAAATTGCTTGTCTTGATTTAGAAAATTAGGGTTCTTAATTTGGGAGTTTTTAGTAGTTCGAATTTGACTAAGTGATAAAAAGGGTAATTCTTGTGAAGAGTTTGATTAATTCTGGAAATTAATTAAATTTAAAAGAAAAATTAGTTTTGGTTTATTTTTATTTTTTCTGGAAATTTAAAATGGCTGGAGATTTTATTATTACCAAGATTAATCATGTCTCGTTCCAAAACTTGCAATCCATAACGAACCTTCAGTTTCGTGCATGGGCAGAGTTTTTGAACACACGTTCATTAGTGGCATATGCTGTGAGTACTCCCGTGGTCCTTTGTATTGATCAATTGACTGCGTTGTACACAACCGCCACGGATACAAGTGAGAATAACGTAAGGTCCTTCAGTTTTGTTGTGCCAGGGGGCAGAACAATAAGGGTGACGGAACATGATTTTAATCAAATCTTACATTTTCCTACAGAAAACCTTGTTCCGGATCCCACAACTGAGGAAATACATGCTTTCTTCACTCTCATTAGAAGTCAACAACCTAACTTCTTTGTGGGAGAGTTCCTTAAGCATTACTTGCCAAAAGCATGGAACTTTTTCTTTCATACCCTAATCCATGTTTTTACTGCCAAGCTTACAAATCTGCATGGTATTCCCTTATTCCTTCAAAAGATAGGGTTTGCCATTGCGAACAATTGGCATATTAACATTGGACGGCTACTGATTGATCAAGTAATCATATGCATGGGACCACTGGATGAAAGAACGGGCATAGATGAAGATGTGCTATATTTCTATCCTAGGTTCCTACAGCTAATTCTCAATGATATCTTAACAGATGATGAACGGGAGATCTTTGAAGGTGAAGCCACCCAGGAGTGTATGAAGATGAAGAGCAATGCTATAACCGCTCTGATAAGGAAGAACAACTATCTTCCAGGGGTACCCACTGTTCTCACTGAAAATCTAAGAACGGTGCCCCTACCACTTCTACCACCAGGGGAACATGTAATTCAAGGTAATATTCCACAACCTGAACCTGTAATGGCACCTGAACCAATGGATGTTGATCCAGAGCCCTTAGTGGCCATTCCTGACCAGGAGGTTGCAAACCCACAACCTCTAACCACGGTCGAAGAGCCTTTGGAAGAGCCAAATGAAAACATAAACGAACCTCCTTCCCCTACTATACCCATTAAAGAACCATCCATGAGTGTAGAGGGAGATAGTGCCAAAGCAGCACCACATAAGGAGATACACCCTTCAACAGCAGCTCTGCCTTCCTCTAAAAGGAGAAGAACAGAAACTGAGGCAACTGCTGATACTTCATTTCTCTCATCCAAAGCGCCCTTTACTGATTTTTCTGATGCTGACTGGGCTACACTAACGAAAGCAATATCTGAACCAATAGCTCAATCAAGTAAGGAAGAATTGACGGAAGCAACTGGTGTTCCGACCATATTACGGTCAGGTTCACTGGTTGAAGGTTCTAAGAACCAAGGGTCTTCACAGACGTCGAGAGAAGGCTTTGACCTAAATGCACAATCTAAAAGGTCATTGTCTACCTCCCCAGATGGAACATATCTGGATCCTGCGGGTAAAGGGTCTGACGTAGGTGCAGATCGGCAACTCGTTGACAGTGAATCAATTACTATTGAGGAGTCAACTGAGGTGAAGTCTTTACAGACTTACGGGGAAGATTCGGGATCTCTGCTGTTAAAAGAGCCTGTTTCTAACCCCCTAGAGATTCAAACTCTAGATCCTTTAAAGGATATATCATCTAAGGATGATTAGCAACTTGGTTTATCCAAGGACGGGGACTTGCGAAGCCCCATTGCACTACCGGTGACCTCCTTAAGGACGGCTACGGTGATCTCTTCTGCAGGTACAATCAGCACAAAGGATTTGAGTGAAACAAAAACACTTACACCTGGCCTGAGTGGGAAAGGAAAAATGATTCAAACACCGACAGAAACGTTGAGTGTACACCCAGAGCCAAATGTGAGGAGTGACACCCTAACCCTACCTAATATTGATGATCTGCTGTTACCAACAGAAAGAGAGCTACAAGTTCAATCTTCCCTCAAGGAGATGACAGTTCGAGACAAAGAAGGAAATCCACTTTTCAAGGTTCCACTGCGACCTTCCTTTGACCAAGGGATCTCCTCCAGTCAAGACAATGTTTCTTTAAAGTCTATTCAAGAGAAAGTTGACTTGGCTGCAGCTGATTCCAGAAGAACATTCAGGGTCATTGGCAGTGCATCTGACACTATAACAGGTACGAAGCAGGCAGTGGACTCCTTAAAGAAGGAAGCTATGGAAGAACTAGTCGAGCTGAGGATGGACGTCAGGGAACTTAAAGACGGATTCATGAATGAAGTAACTGCACTGTCTCAAGGACATGAAGCTTTGAAAGAAGACGTTCTGGTTATCCGGGATGGTCAAGCGCGGGTAAAAGATGCAATGAATACCCTTTCACGAGTGGAGTCTAAGCTAAACAAGAGGCTGGATCACATGGAAAAGACTACCAACTCAAGATTGGAGAACATTGACCTGTCGCTAGCTTCTATAAATGAGTTTAATAAGCAGCTTATGGATTTCTTGGAGAATCAAGGTGACGGAGTAGAGTCTATTTGGAGTATGCTGAAAAACCATCAATCTAGACAACCTGGTCCTTCAAATCAGCAACCTGATCCTTCTTCTACCTTTTATGCTGAGGATGCTTTTATCGAGGATTCCTCAACTAAGGGGGAGAAAGTTGGAGAAGGGGAGAAAGAGAAGCCTAAGGATAAATGGGGAGTTTGGGAGACTGTTGAGGCTATTCCAATCAGACAGTACTGGATTGAGGAGCTTGTAGAGGAAGACAAGGAAAGTGAAGAGGAATTTGAGGTCATGCATGAGAAACCTATGCAAGAGGAGCATGAGCCATATTATCCAGAGCCAATAGAACATCCTATCTTGGATGATGATATGGAAGAAGCAAATTCTCTATCACCTGGAGAAGAAGCTGCCTTGGAAGCAATAAGAGCTCAGAGAGTTGCAATAGATGCCAGGCAAGCTGAGAAGGAGAAACAGCAAGCAATTCTGAGAAGTGAAAAGCTAAAGAGAATGAAGGTGTATAATGAAGTGAGGAAGAAGAAGATGATAGATCTGGCAAAGAAAGATGGTACTGAATGGGAAATGGCTTATAAAACCTTTTGCGGAGTTGAAGACGGATTAGAAGTCAACGACAATGCTGAGGTGGAAGTTATTATTCAGGACATCAGAAGTGCTAATCTTGAAGATCAGACTTACTTTAAAGCACTGAGAAGCTCTATAATCTGTCTGAATGCTGGGGTTAAAGCAAATGGTGCCTGGAGCTTATTAATCAGTTTTCTGGAGAAAGGTACATTTGTGATTTCCACTAAGTTTTTAGAACAGAGGACATATACAGAATTGCAGGCTATACTCATCAAGATCCAAAGAACTACAAGGCTAAATGAACTGCTCCGTGAGCATGTTAAGGAGATCGTGATGAAAGTCAGTCCAGAGATTACTGAAGATCCTCCAATGGTTAGATTCATGACGAATGACGTGTTCAGAATCTGCTATTTGGCTGAGGACAAACTGAGGGACTACCCAAGCAACTATCTAATCTCAGTTGAGAAGTATCTTAGATCCACTGGATTCTCATCAACGGAGAAGGACAAAGCAGCAGACACTCTTAGAAGATTTCTAATGGAGAATGTTCCTTACTATAGGAAAAGAGTGGAAAGAGGATTGGAAGTGCATACCAGACTGCCAAACATGCCAAAGCTAAACAAGAAAGATGTTAACATTGCATGGTTATGGGCTGGAGTGGGTCAAGAGGTTGAATATATTGGAAGACACATCCAAGGAGCAATCCTTAAACCTGGAGAACCACTGCACTATCTATCAGTGATTGATTATCAAGCTGCTAACTCCGATCCAATGATTGAAGAAGGTGAGATTGGAATGGACTGAATGTTGAAGCAAAGAACAAGAGAACTATCAGCTCAGACTAGAGGAGCAACTTCATTGTAAAAAGTTTAATTATTTTTTGATTTATGAAATCTGGAAATGTATATATATCTGATCCATAATGCATTAATATTATTACGCTGTCTTACTTTAAGTAGTTTTATGTTTCCTTAGTTAGTTGAGTTATCCTCGAAGTATTTGCTTGTCGAACTCTATCAAATCAAATAGGGGGAGATTGTAAAGCATAATGTAACATAAGATGTAAAAGAGATAACTACAACTCAACAAAGGACAAGGCAGACAATAGTATTAATAGAAGCACGGGAATCCAGAATCAAAGAAGAAAAGGTAAACTCAAAAAATCAAAATACGTTATGTATTCTTGAAGTCCGTAAATAGGTCACGGAAAGAAGTTCATGAAAATGTTCAAGCCTCAGTGACAGCAAAAGAAACAAGACTTTCAAGACGACAGAAGTATGTGAATGATTTAGGGTTCAGTACCATGGGATTCCAGTGATTTAAATGAAGCAACCAGAAAGACAAAGGACTTATCAGCAGCACTGAATTGAAGACATAAAAGAAGAATTGATCAAGTGTTATTCATCTGTGAACCAGACCAGTTGCATGAGTTGACGGCACTAAGAAGATCAAGTTGTTTTATCGTCTCAGAACAAATTGATACAGTCTATTACTTAAACACCCGGGAGCTCAGGAGTTATTACTAAAGGACAAATGACAAGTAAATCAATTCGATAGTTTTTCTTTTAAGAAAACTATCGAATGAGAGTTTAAGGTGATTGAATTAAAAACAAGTAAATCAATTTAGCATTCGATAGTTTTGTTTTAAAAACTATCGAATGGTAAAATGATTTGTTTCATTCGATGGTTTCTTAAACCATTCGATGGTTTTTTAATTGGGAGCAGGTGGAAAGTATTCTTTGTTTTTCAAGTTGAAGAAGATCCAACGGCCATGATTGTTTCTACAATCTAAGTTCGATGGTTTTCTAATTCAAGTCTACAATTAATACTGAGAGAAGAGTGTGTCTTCTTCAGTTAAGGATTTCAACACAGAGACATTACTGAGAGAGAGAAGAGCCGGAGAAAATTATCAGAGAAATTAATAGTGCTCAGAACTTGATCATTGTTTTGTATTTGTGTAACCTTAAACTCATTGACGCTAATCTACGGATTAGAAATTGTAGCACCCCTCGAGGTTTATATTTATAAAAATATATATTCCCCGAAACTTGATTTGGTTTGGTGTGTTTGATTTCGTTATAGAACTGAAAGATTAATCCGCGAACGAAATTAAATTATTTGTGAGTATCGTATTCAACCCCCCCCCCCCCCCTTCTACGATACTTTGGACCTAACACTCCCTCAGGAGGAAAATTCCCGAAGATGAATGAGTTCAACGGGAAAGGTGATCCGGAGGATCATTGTGAGAAATATGAGTCCCTTATGACTGGAATGGGACACTGTGACATAATGTTGTGCAAGATGTTCAAAACATACTTGAAGGGCGCTGCCACCATTTGGTACAGGTCGATGAAACCGAGATAAATCTGCTCATACGACCAACTAAAAAGGAAATTCTTGAGGCACTATTCATACTTGTGCCGAAGAGAGAAAGATACCGAAGATTTGATTCACTGCCGACAAAGGCCGAATGAAGAATTGGGGGACTATCTGGCTAGGTTCAAGGAGGAAACCGGGATAGTGACGAACTTGGACAAGGTGAAGGCAGCTGGATTCTTGTCGGCAGGATAGGACCTTATTAAAGGTAAAAAGCTTCGATCCTCTCTTTATGATATTCCTCCTAAATCTTTGAATGATATATACTTGAGGGGAGAAAGCATCCGAAGAAATATGGAATCAATTGGGGGATATAAGGAAAACAGAAGAGAGGATCGGGGGAAGAAAGGGCATGATAGGTACGAGTCTGGCCGAAGATATGAGGACAGGCGAGACGAAACAAAGAGCCG
Source organism: Heracleum sosnowskyi (assembly GCA_030848705.1). NCBI lineage: Eukaryota > Viridiplantae > Streptophyta > Magnoliopsida > Apiales > Apiaceae > Heracleum > Heracleum sosnowskyi. The sequence continues at coordinate 23,304,411 of CM061237.1, forward strand.
AGATAAAGGAGCCGAACGAAGAAGAGATAGAGATACACGGTGTTCACTCCTTTGAACGCACCAATCTCGAAAATTCTCCATGAAATAAAAGGGAAGCCTGGTTTTGTCCGCCCAGCTCGAATGAAGATGCATGATTACAAAAAGAATGGCAACAAGTATTGTGACTACCATCAGGACAAATGCCACAATACCGATGAATGTTACCACCTGAAGAAGTTGATCAAGAAAATGATCAAGGACGGAGAGCTAAACAAATTTGTCAAAGACCTAAGGGATAAATTAGCCCCGAAGAAAGACAAACGGAAGGAGCCCGAAGAGGGCGAAAGGTATAAAGGCGAAGTGAAGACTATCTCCGGAGGAAGTACCCTAGGTCGGGACAGTAAAACGGCGAAGAAAAGGTACGCAAAGCAGGTATACAATTTGTACCAATTTCAGTCAGCCAAGCAGGCAATGCCGATCATGTTTACCGAGGACGATTATGAAGATGTGATTTGGCCCCACGAAGACCCTCTGATCATCAATCCTGTGATCGGGCAAAACAAAATCTGGAAAGTACTAGTGGATGGGGGAAGTTCGGTGAACATTATATATCATCGGATTTACATCAAAATGAACCTTGGAGGCGAACAGTTGGAGCCATGCCACGAAGCCCCCTTGTATGGTTTTGGCAATCAGCCAGTCCCCATCGAAGGTACCATTACTTTATCCGTTCTTTTAGGTAAAGCTCCATATACTGTGGAAAAACAGGTTAAATTCTATGTGGTCTGGGTGGAAAGCCCCTACAATGCAATCCTGGGAAGGCCAACTCCTACATTCTTCCAGGCTGTGGCCTCAATTCCCCATCTCAAGTTAAAGTTTCCAACCGAGCATGGCATCGGCGAGATGAGAAGCGACCAAAAAACCGCCTGAATCATAATGTTGGACGACCTGGAGAAAGATCAAGATTTCGAACTGTCCGAAGGAGGCAAAAGGGAGAGGGCTGAAGGAGAATCTAGTGGAGGCCGCCAAACCATGAACATTGAGTTGGAAAAATTCGGGGCAGACCTATCCAGTCCGATCGCCGAACCAGCGGCGAAAATCGAGGAAGTAGAACTATATGCAGGTTGTTCTGGGAAGATGGTTCGGATTGGGAAAAATATGGAACCCGACCTAAAGAAGAAAGTGATTGAAGTGGTCAGACAATACCACGATGTCTTCGCATGGGGGCCCGAGGATATGCCTGGGTTAGATCCGAAGACGGCAAAACATTGTCTCAATGTTAAGCTCGTGGCCAAACCAGTGAAACAAAGGAAAATGACTTTCGCCATGGAAAGACAGAAAATTATCGAAGCCGAGGTTGAAAAGCTGTTGGAAGCAAAGTTCATCGAAGAAATTGAATACCCTGATTGGTTAGCCAATGTGGTGGTAGTAAAGAAGGCGAACAACAAATGGAGAATGTGTGTTTATTACACCGACCTAAACAAAGCTTGTCCGAAGGACCACTATCCGCTACCTAGCATCGATCAGCTGACAGATGCTACCGCAGGATACTAGGTACTTAGTTTTTTGGATGCCTTTTCAGGATATCATCAGATAGCGATGACTGTCGAGGATATTCCGAAGACAGCATTCATCACCCCGAAGGGAACCTATGCATACATCAAAATGCCCGTCGGCCTGAAGAATGCGGGGGCCACATTCCAGAGAGTGGTCAACAAGATTTTTTATAAGCAAATTGGAAGGAACATGGAGTGCTATGTGGATGACATGATCGTCAAGTCACAGTTTGAAGATCACATGGAAGATCTAAAGGAGTGTTTTGAAACACTAAAGAGACACAGTATGAAGATTAACCCGAACAAATGCACGTTCGGGGTATCCAGCGGAAAGTTCTTAGGAACAAATGCATGAAGATTAATGTTGACAAATTAATCAAACACTACAGGACTACAGATATTTTCTTTGGAACAGATGGTAATGAAAATGAACCAAACATTCTGAATACACCAGGACCTTCATGTTCAGAGAAAACGTATGAGGTACAAAGTTTCAAATATATACGTTCATGTCACAAAAACCAGTTAATACTGCAATTTTATTACTCATTCCTACTATTTAATTCTTCGTAGGGTTCAACTTCAAGCTACCACCTGGATGGTCTTTCACAACTTAACTTCCAGAGCACTTAGCTGCACTCAAAGAGAATGTCTGTTTGCAAGAAGATTATTAGTTGTATTTCAATTAAGTTTTTGATGTGTAATATTTAAACTTAAGTAAGTCTACTTTCTATCTGCCTTTGTTGAACAATCTGCCAACAATATGAACTTATGCGGGAATATAAATTCCAACTTTTCATTAACAGCTGATTTATTCCCTTTAAATGATTTTACCCAACCTTGCGAAGCGGGCAACTATACTAGTATTAATATATTTTTTTCGTGAGACATTATGGCCTGTTTGGCTAATTGTTTATAAGCTAACTTGTAGCTTATAAACCCCCGTAACAGGGGTGTTTGTCGACCCAACTTATAACTTATATGTTCATAAGTTGAATGTTAGTAATAACATACATTTTCCTTTACTTATTGACTTATTGCTTGATTTCTTTGTCTTTTAATACTTCATATTTTTACATTTGTATTTTTAAATATCTTTTTTAATTTAAAATGTATGTATTTAGCTCAGTGTATTTAATAATTATTTTTAAAATATAAATTAGCAAATTTGTAACTAACTTATAAATAAATTTATCCAAACACCTAAGAGCAAGTCCAACAGTATCCCTAAATGATATCCTAACTTCAAATATAGGGAATATGACATAAAATGGAACTCCAACGGTATCTTAGTGATCCCCTAAATCATTAGCACAACCTCGAATTCACTAGTCATTCCCTATTTATAGGTATCCTCTAGTCATCCCCTATTTCATTTTTATAAATAAAATATTCATTTCCCCCCATTTTCCCCTCTTTTTTTCTCCCTTCCCTCCTTTTAGTTTTACCGCTGAAATCTTTCTTTTTTTTCTCTCTTCCCTCTTGTTTTTACCACTAAAATACTAGAAGTCCCCTAGACTTTCTTGTCAAAATCACTATTCAAAATATAATAAATCATATAACATAAGAAAGATCTTGGAGTCTACGTTTTTAAGCAAAAAATGGTTCGTAAAAAGGAATTTTCTACAAAAAGTTATAACAATTTTAGTGAAGGAGTGTATACGTGTCCAGATTTATAACAATTTTGGTAACAATTTAATAATAATGAGGAAGGTAAATAGGGATTGTTGTTGGAGTAAATATTAAAAATGATATCCCTAAACTACTAGGATTCCTTATTTTATAAAAATCATAGGGAATGGACTAGCACACTGTTGGACTTACTCTAAGAATTCATCCACTTATCACTTATCACTTATATGACACTTATTCATTTTAAGGTATAAATCAACTTTTTTAAGATATCTCAAACATGCACCGTATATTTGGATAAGTTATGTCATGAGTTAAAGAGGTTAAATATTTCACCTTTGATTTCTTATATATTTTTAAATATATATTTTATACATTTTTAATATTTAAATGCTCAAAAATTTAGTTTTCAAATCAACTTTTGATCTTATAACTAAAACCTATATGGAAAATAATTTAAAATATGATATAATTATTGACAAAAAATTTGTTATGCTAATATTGGTAGAAAACAAATTCTTTGGTGCTACATGCACGTCGTAGAAATGAGATGCCACGTGTTTTTTAAGTTTGACACGTAAGTCATGTTTACAAAACTAAAGCGTCACAAGAACGTAAGTAGGGGTAAAAGGGTAAATTCGATGCAGTGATGAAGTCTCATAGGTGTACGTACCATGCATGCAAAGCCAACACAAAACCTTGCCCTTCTTTTCTTTCTTTATGACGAATGTGATTCAAGTATTCTGTTTCGACCCTTTGGATCTTTTTGCACGTAAAAATATCTATTTACTCGAATCAAATTTTCAAATTTACGGTCGAAAGTTTATAAGATTAAATAAAATGAATTAGTGGAGCTATGCATGCCCAATGTTTTGGAAACTAAAATTTTTAAATAAATATTTGTGTAAGAAAAACTAAATATCTTCACCAGAAACATTGCGTCCAACTACTCATTCAATATTCAACGCGCGACTTTCACCGATAAATACTTACTGCATTTCCATTGTAAATCAGTAATAGTACATAAAGAGTAGAGATATGTCTAGATAACGGATGCGTTTCATCTGTATGTAGTGTTAAGTCTGCATGCAGAGATTTTGTAATATCGATGGACTCATCAGCTAAACTCTCTACACGTATCCATCATATACTTATACATGTGTCCTCTCTGCCCTTCAACATGCCTCTTTCTTATTGGCTCCCCCTTTCCCTTATATACCACTCACCCCCCTCTCCTTCCACAAACCCAAGCTTATTCAGCTTCAGCCCCATCTCTCTCTCTCTGCCTTCCAGTAAAATGATGCAAACCCTCTCTCTCTCTGCCTTCCAGTAAAATGATGCATACCCTCAACTCTTCAAAAACAGCACAGATTCTTGCTAGATACCGACCCATAGCTCCTAAACCACCTGATCATGATGAAAACAATTCCAATTCAAGTCCCAACTCAGATTCATCATGCATGCCTCAGAAGATCAGAGACTCTCCTTATCTAAGAAGTGTATGGCCTCACTTACAAGCTAGGCCTACTCGAACTCGAAAGCGCGGTAGGACATCAATTGGCCCTGCTATACCATACAAGAGATCAAAACCTACTTACACTCCCCCATCTTTTCTTCCCTCTCCAAGTACTGTCAAGAATCTTGACTTAAACAAACAAGTTCCAATAGAACAGGATCTTATCCAACAACTACAATCCCAAGAGATTCCGAACCAGATTCCTCACCAGATTCCCAACCAGGTTCCCAATCAGGCTCCCTGTCTCTTTACACCAAGGCCAAACAAACTTGTGTCTTCTTCAATTACTGTTCAGCCACAATCAACTACAATCCTAAACCCTACGGTGATGATGCATGGGCCCACGAAAGCGGAAGAAATCGAGAAAGGATTGGAGTCCGAAACCTTGCCTATAGTGATATCAGATTCCAATAACAAGGTCAGGTTAGCCAATTCAGCTTACATGAAACTGGTGGGACAGCCAGAGTGTTCCTGGCTTGATTCATTTCCTACGTGCAATAGGATTTGTGGGGATGTGAAGTTGCGAATTCCGGAATCTGTAGGTAATGAGCTTGTTGGATCATCCAAAGTGGTGTTTTGTTCGGTGGTAATAGAGTGGGGAAACAGCGAGTATAAAAGCTCAATTACAACTTCTGGTGAGGCTGTGAGGTTGGTTTGTGAATCCAGGGATTATGTGTTTGCATGGAGGTTTCATACACAAGGGGCTGTCATTCCTGCTTCTAATTTTTGAATGTTTAATTTTGTTTACTGAAATATATAGATGGTGTGTGTGAGCTAGCCTAGCTGTATCTAGGCACAGTTGTGCAAAACTATGTTAGACATTTGGATGTCTATTAGTTAGTGTGTGTACTCTGTGTGTGTGACAGTCTGAGTAGAGCATAAATGTAATATCATATATGCGATCACTTCTGTAATTCTAATGTAACAATAATCCTAAATGTTTACACATTTAGTTGCGAAATTCAATTTGCCTAATTTTATCGTTTCAGGTCATGAATTTGATTCAGCTATTACTAATTAACTATTTATCGAGACATGATTGATATAATAATAAATTTTTGGATAATTAAATTTATTGAAACATAATCGATTAAAATTTGTCACGTAGTCGTTCATGTGATCCATGGTGAGAATTCTAGCATTTTCTATATTTTTGTATACTAGCTCATAACCCGTGCCAAGCACGGATCAAAAATAAAAATTAAATTATTAAAAAAGTAATTTAAAATATTGAGAATAAAAATAATTTATAAGTTTTACTTAAATATGTACTTGTAGAGAATTTTACATGAAATTAATATGAAAGTCTATAATAAATAAATATTATTTAATTATGTTGATAGAAATAATCAAATATTTGGTAAAATCAAAGAATTGAAATTGAATAAATAACTAACTTATATAATTATGCAATTGCAGCGAATCGAACATGAGTTTGGAATGAAACAAATTAATTTAGATATATCGTACTAATCAAAATTTGGCTTTGTACTATTGTTTTGCAACGAAAAAGAGTTTTCCTTATCAATAAAGTCCCCGATCCCCCGAATAATTTTATTATACTTCTTTCCATTCCCGCCATCAATCCCCGAGTTGTTTTTATACTTCTCTCTGTTCTTGTCCTCAACGCGAATAATTTCTTAAATTCTCGTCCCGAATGGGGTGGAGAACATAGCAAGATCGACGGGACGGATAAAATACTCATATGTAATTGTTAGAAGTATGAGAGATACCCAAATTTGGCTTTGTACTATTGTGTTCCAACGAAAAAGAGTTTTTCTTATCAATCAAGTCCCTAATCCCGAATTATTTTTATGTACTTTTCTCTGTTCCCGCCACCAATCCCCGAGTTGTTTTATACTTCTCTTCTCTCTGTTCCTGTGTCCTGAACACGAATAAATGTCTCAAATTCCCTTCCCGAATGGGGCGTGAGAACAAAGTAAGATCGACGGGACGAATAGAATACCCATCTGTAACCGTTAGAAGTTAGGAGATATAAGAATTGTACTAATCGAAAGTAACTTATAAAATAATAGGTAATATAAAAAATCTTTTGATCTCAATCAAATTATATGTGTACGGCGGTATACATAACATATCAACATATGAGAACATTAAGTTGGATATCTGATTTTGATTTTATAATAAATCTTATTAATTTAGAATTATGTTAATTATATTAAGATTATTAAGATAATAAATATATGTATACTGTGGTATACATGGCATACCATACCAATAACAGATGTTCTGTTTTTAATCTTATTTATATTAATTTAGAATTATGTTAATTATATTAATATAATAATTATATGTTTACCGTTGTATATGACATACTACATTATTAAGAGTGATTTTTTTATTTTAATAAAGTAATAAAAATTAACTTTTAATTAAATAATAAATCATATTATATTAATTTAGAATTATGTTAATTATATTAAGATAATAAATATATGTATACTGTGGTATACATAGCATACCATACCAATAACAGATGTTCTGTTTTTTAATAAATAGTAAGTATAAGTTTTTAATTTAATATGTATACTGTGGTATACATGGCATACCATACCAATAACAGATGTTCTGTTTTTAATCTTATTTATATTAATTTAGAATTATGTTAATTATATTAATATAATAATTATATGTTTACCGCTGTATATGACATACTACATTATTAAGAGTGAGTTTTTTATTTTAATAAAGTAATAAAAATTAACTTTTAATTAAATAATAAATCATATTATATTAATTTAGAATTATGTTAATTATATTAAGATAATAAATATATGTATACTGTGGTATACATGGCATACCATACCAATAACAGATGTTCTGTTTTTTAATAAAGAGTAAGTATAAGTTTTTAATTTAATATGTGTACTGTGGTATATACATGGCATACCATACCAATAACAACAGATGTTCTGTTTTTAATAAAGAGTAAGTATAATTTTTTAATTTAATAATAAATCTTATTATATTTATTTAAAAATATTAAGATAATTAAGATAAAAATAATATGTATACCGCGGTATACAGGGCATACCATTTAGAGAGGCTTTCTGCTTTTAATAAAGAGTATAGATTTGCAGATTATTGTCCTTTTCATGATTAATTCTGTAATGATGAAAATTTGTACAATGATGAAATTATGTAAAACGCACGAATCACAAATCAAGAGCATTGATTGGTAACTAAAAAGCACAGACTCGGTTTTTTCTTAATAAAGAGCTAAATATATATATGTTGTGATGTGAAAGAAGTGAAACCTTAGCGTATAATCATCAGGGCGGGGGGGATACACCTTAAGAAGGATCACAGAACTTCAGAAGAGGAGTTTCAAGTGTTTCTAGCTAATTTTCTATACCTGCAAACAGTAAAACCATTTGATCCAGGCTGCATCAATTCCCCAGTTATGAACGAAACAAATTTTGGATTAAATGTAGCTTATTGTCCCATTAAAATTTTGTGACGGCGTTTAAGTGATTCCGCAGGTATCTCAGAGTGCGACAGCTTATGGTCACATTTTGATTTTGGGATTTTTAACCGGTTCTGCAGGAATCTCAGAGTGCCGCATTGTTAAAATTCTTAGTACTAACTTATAGTTCCTGAGCAGTAAAATATCATCTACATCATTGACATATCTGGAGATCTTCGTTTGGCACATATCGGTTATAGCACTCGCACATATATATGCATTAAGGTTATCGAGTTCAGTGGATGCAAGTTACGATTACTTGTTCAATCAATGTTACAAACTATGATCAGTTGATCGAAGCTTCTCTTGCATTAAGCTTCTCTTGATTGAACCAGGATTTCAAAACATCAGGGGCTAAAATGAAATGTCATCAACATTAGCGGGGGCTAAATGAAAATTTTCTATTAGTTTTTAACTAGAAATCAGGATTTGACAAAAAAAAAATCTTTACTAAATTTTTTGGCACAGCAAGGGGGCTTCAGCCTAGGTTTGCCCCCCTTGATTCCGCCCCTGTTTACAATGATCATAGTTTACTACTGAAACACCTTGTAAAGCAGTCCAGTGAACTTCTTCTTCAAAAAATTAACCAGAAAACTAAAAAAATTTACATATTTGTTCATGTAATATGATTAGACCTGCAGAATTTTGGGAGGAAATCCACGGTGTAGTTAGAAAGTACTGTAATATTTAGACAAATAGCTAGAATGCAGTCTTAACATTACCAGTTCCTTGCAAGAAGTATTTTACTTGCCAACCATATATTTAATCTTATCTTAGTCTCAAGAAAATCTTGGATTGATCTGCTAGAGTTCATTGTATAAGAGGCACGACAGTTTCAGGACACTGAAGAAGCTGAAAAAATCTACTAGGAAAATACATTTTGTCAATGTCACGTGTTCTGCTACAACAAGGCAATTCAGACTTCATTGATTGCAAACTCTAGAGGGGACATACGAGAATCCGATTTCGCTTGACCTTTACGTAGCTCGTGATCAGGAGGGCAGGAAAAACACACACACAAAAGACCAGGTCAGCTTGTTCGTTGTAGATTACTACACATGAACTTGTGCAGTCTTCTTAGATGCTTCACATTCACCTAAAGGATAGAAAATTCAAAGTACACGAATGTGCCGATCTTAATTGCAACTTTGACTACATCTTATAAAATGGGTCAGATTCTTAACCGATGGAAAAACATTCGTTGTGTAAGCTTGACATAGAGAGTATTATATTATTTTTAAATTAAATATCCATCTTTCTCTTGGTTAATCCATATATGATTTTCAAAATTTTGTAGAAAACCTGATTTGTATAGATACGTTCACAAATTTATAATCACACATATTACTCAAAGCTTCTCTAGACCATAAAATTCCAAATTCAATAATTTAAAGGCTTTTGGAACTTTGATTTTAATGGCACTATTAAAAGAAATCATAGAAATCGATGTCTACAAAAATTTACGGTGATTTTAGCATGTGTAAAAAAGACAGGAAGTATAGAAATGGTGTTTTTTTTTTTTTGGATTTTTATATTTGTGCACCATGCTATATTTTCCAAAGAAGACAGCTAAGACGAGAGGTAGGATTTTAGTAGCTGGTTCTTTTCAGAAACAAGATAATTTTTATATTTGTCGTCAACAGAAATTGGCTAAGCAAATCCAAAACATTGATGTTAACATTTTAATTGTCTTAACCTAAAAAGGTGCTTGTGTTTCTTCTATTTTTCACACATGTTAAACACACTTTCCATTTAATTTACTTTTATCTTATGGTGTTAATTTTTTTAAGTCTCGACAATAATGATACACATCAACCCACATTCAGCCATTAGTTTTGCGAACACTGGCTTACTTCAAATTGATATTTTTTAATATTTTTTTATTATATATTAATTTATAATTTTATTTTCAGTATTCATATTAGTATTAATATTTTAATTTTATTAATTATATTTTTATATATAATAAACGTAAAAGAGATATTATTCAAAATTTTGATAGTCTAGTGCTTATACAACCACAATATGACCAAATTAATAAGGATCATTAAATTTTGAATAGATGGATGAGAATCGTTATATTTAATATTAAAAAGTGTATAGATGGATATATGGATTCATATCAATTAAAGTATTAAAAATTTCTAAATATAATGCTCAAGGATATCATGTCTAAAAATAATACATGGACCCAATATTATAGGAAACGAAGGAGAAGTCATGTACATGAATTGTTTTATTTCCCGCGCGTATAACACACCACATGAAGATAATAATTGTTAAATCAAATATCGAGATATCAATTCATATCAATTAAAATCTTAATTTTTTTTCAATATAATGCTCATAAATATCATGACTAACAATAATACACATGCACCTTATGTTATAAGAGATTATTTATGACTAACAATAATACACGTGAACCTTATGTTATAAGAGATGTTGGAGAAGTCCGGTATGAATTTATGTTTCAAATTTTACTGTATAAATTACAAGTAAAACGACTTAGTTATTAAAATAACACTTTTTAAAGGGATACAACACTTTGATTCATCCAAGTTATAATATATTATTTTACATATAACAAACGTAAAAGGATAATATCAAAATATTATTAAAAATTGAGAGTTTCATATTCATTAACAATAATTTTGAATATAATACTTATAGAGCTAAGTCGTATTACTTGTAATTTGTATAGTAAAATTTGCAATATAAATTCATATATAGGACTTCTCCTACGTCTCTTATAAAATAGGGCCCAAGTATATTAATGTTAGCCATGATATACATGAGTATTATATTAAAAACTAGGTTACTAAGCCGCGCTTCACAACGGCATTAAAATATATTTGTTAAGAAAAAAGAATATTAGAATAAAAATTGTGAAATTAATATCTATAAAATTATTTAAATTATCAAATAAAATATATTCTATAATTAAAACACTTTTTTCTAACAAATTCTACTTCTCTTCAACAAATATCACGGACAATTACCTTTAAATTAAAACATCCCGTGATATTTTTGGAAAAAGAGTAGATTTTGTTTTAAAAAAGTGCTTTAATGATAAAAGGTAATAAGCCAGTTAGTATTTTTATATTATTTATTATTAATGGTAATATGTTTAAATTAAAGGTAATTGTCCATGATATTTTTGAAAAAATGAGTAGATTTCGTTATAAAAAAAGTGTTTTAAAGATAAAAGGCAATCAGCTAATTACTATTTTTATATTATTTTATTAGTTATTATAAAAGGTAATATGTTTTAATTTAAATGTAATTACCCTTGATATTTATGGAAAATGAGTAGATTTTGTTACAAAAAGTGTTTTAATCATAAAAGTCAATTAAATGTAAGTTGAGCATCAATTGCAGGAATATATTATAGTTTGTAATATTTCAAATCTTAGAAAAATTTCATTCTTATTGAAACAAACATAATAATTAAAAATAGCTAAGAAAATGACATTAATTATCAATCTCAATAGACATATTCAAAATATATTAAAATCGGACAAGTTATCAATGTAGTTTAAAAGTATAATGTGAAACCATTAGTACATATTATTTAATACTAAAAAGTAAGATTGGAAACACATGTGTAATTAGTCGGTAGCATAATGCTAAATACATGTTCCATTGCCTCCGTCTCCAGCTCCACTGTATCCATCACCAACTCCATTGTCCTTTTCATTGTCCTCAATTGATACTTTTCTTTTCTTTTTGTCATGCACAATCTCGGGCGTTGGAGAACTTTTAGAATCCTGCAATACAGTGAATGCTTAGAAAAATATTCATGTACAATATTTTTATATAGATAATAGTGCATGATATTAGAGTTTTAAACTAATGAAGTTGACTATACATAAATTATAGTAATAAATTAGAATATGTCTTAACTGATTTCTTCAACTTGTACTCTTGTTTCAAATTTTCTTTAGCTTCATTGCCTACATCACCAGCACCATTGCCATGCACAAACATAGCACCAGTCTCGGATGTAGCAGAATCTTTAGAATCCTGTAATATAATAAGTGTTTAAAAATAGTTGCATGAAGAAGAAAAATCATGTACAACTTATTTGTTACATTATATAATACATATGATATTAGATTTTTAAACTAATTAATTACACATAAGCTATAATAAATTAGAATGTACCTTGACTGATTTCTTCAATTTGTAGAAAAGATTTGAACCGAGAGACCAGAATCTTCGGGATCGTAGCATGGATCAACTTTTCCTGTCATACAATATATCTTAGAAAAGTTAATAACATCATACAATTTGACAAACTAATAAGTTATAAGTATATTGATTTATTAACCTTTTCATCGATCAAAATCATGTCAAGACTGGTCAGTTCTTCCGTATTTGGATTGACAGATTCTCACATTCTACACACTCGTACTCTTATCATCCAGGTATAGCTGCTGTCGTTCAAAGCATCCAACATGGTGTAGGCCATAGTTGTATTGATCGTAAATATGGTTGTAAAAATTTGAAGTCATGTAAAAACAATTCGGTGTAGATTTTTTGTTATGAATGGCCTTTAATTTATAGGTGTTTGTAAGGTGAATAACATGGAAATCCATTATGTTTAAAAGTCAAGAAGTATTATAAAAGAAAAGTTCAATAGAGTTTGAAAATAATAAAAGAAAGTTCTATCAAGTTTGAAAATAATAAAAGAAAGTTTTATCAAGTTTGAAAATAATAAAAGAAAGTTCTATCAAGATTGAAAATAATAAAAGAGAAAATTGCAATTATTAACATAAGAGCCTACAAATTCGAAAATAATAAGGAAATTGTAATTTTCTAAATCAAAGAAAGTTCTATCAAGTCCTACAAATTCGAAAATAATAAGGAAATTCTAATTTTCTAAATCAAAGAAAGTTCTATCAAGTTTGAAAATAATAAAAGAAAGTTCTATCTAGCCTACAAATTCGAAAATAATAAGGAAGTTGTAATTTTCTAAATCAACGAAAGTTCTATCAAGTTTGAAAATAATAAAAGAAAGTTCTATCAAGCCTACAAATTCGAAAATAATAAGGAAGTTGTAATTTTCTAAATCAAAGAAAGTTCTATCAAGTCCTACAAATTCGAAAATAATAAGGAAGTTGTAATTTTCTAAATCAAAGAAATGTTCTAAATCAAAGAAAGTTATATCAAGTCCTTTATTTTTTTAAAACTTTATATTGCAACTTCTATTTTAAAATACATAATTAACATAAATATTAAATTCTAGCATATAATATGCTCCTCCTAATGAATCGCTCTCCCATTAAAGTTGTAATTTTCTAAATCAAAGAAAGTTTTATCAAGTTTGAAAATAATAAAAGAAAGTTCTATCAAGCCTACAAATTTGAAAATAATAAGGAAGTTGTAGTTTTCTAAATTAAAGAAAGTTCTATCACAAGTCCTACAAATTTGAAAATAATAAGGAAGTTGTAATTTTCTAAATCAAAAAAGTTCTATCAACTTTGAAAATAATAAAAGAAAGTTCTATCAAGTTTGATAATAATAAAAGTGTAATTTTCAATTTACTTCCTACAAAATCGAAATAATAAAGGAAGTTGTAATTATTAAAATTAAAAATTGTGAAAAATTGAGAAAATTAGAAAAATAGAACGGATCAATTCTAGAGGCGCCACATCACTGTCCCCGTCTTCTCCTTTATATAAGTATATTGATTTTTTAATAATGTAATTGATATAAATCAATATCTCGATATTTGAGCATTTTATTGAGACTTTTTTAATACTATAATTGATATGAATCAATATATCGATATTTGGTTTAAAAATTATTATATAACATGAACTACCCATAAATTGAAGAGAAAAGATAGTTCCGAATTTTTACATAGAGAACTCTAGAGAACTCTATTTAATATAGACAACCCAATTATATTTGTTTTAATTATAAAAATAAAATTTTTAGTATTTAAATATAATCGTACTATTAATCAAATACACTTTTTAATATTAGATTAAACGATTCTCATTTATCTATTTAAGATCTAACAGTCTTTATTAATTTGGTCGTGCAATGGTCGTAATTACCAAAGTTTTAGATAAAATCTATCTTGCGCTTGTTATATATAAGGATATAATAATAGATAAGATTTTTTTTGTTTAAATTGATTTTTTTTATAAATTTGCGTATAAGTGACCTAAGATATGTTATGGGGTTACCAAAATCTAGAATTGTTTCCAAAAATGTTTTTAAAAATATTTTGCAAAAATATCAATTACTAGAAAATATTTACAAAAATACGGTTTACAACTTTTACAATCATATTTGCAATCGATTTCAACCAAAATTAACCACAAATGCAAGTTTTAAAGATTTACTAATTGGAATCATCTTTGGTTGCATAATATGTTGTTTAACAAGTCGAACTGATTAAACGAAATGCAACATCAAATACAACCAAAATCAATCTCAAATGCAACCAAAACAGATTGCATTCAGTTATTTTGGTTGTATACCATATGTTTGCAAATATTTGCAGAAGATGGTAAAATTACAAAAAATCTTAAAAAAACAAGTATTTTTTTTATAATTTCTCTATGTTTTATTATTTTAATTTCTAAATTTTTACATGATTTTAATGGACAAAAAGTAAAGAGAAGAGGTGACTTAGTTTTGATATTTAAAATCTAGAGTTGAACACCTAATTAAATAATAACTAGCTTATAGCCAGTGGAAAGCACAGGTTATTTTTAAATTTTTTTAATTTACTCGTAGAGGAATATAATATTATAAATATTAATTTTAATACTTTGTAGCTGCATTCGAACCTTGAACCTTTGTATAGAATCATATATAGTATTAAATCTAAATAATATGTTAGTGTAGTATAATATTATAAATATTAATTTTAATATGTTGTTGACATGTTAGATTTTTTATCTGTCCTTATTATTAATTTTATAGTTATTTACTTTGATTTAATTAAAAATAAATAGTAAATGAATTTTTTAAAATCTAAATAAATTATCTGAAATACTAGAATTCATAACTTTTAATTTGGTTGCAGTAGTATTGAAGAAATATGTGTAGAACTCGAGAAAAGTTATTTTTACTTTTCGAACACATATTTGGAGTTATCTGTTTGATATTTATGATGACTTTAGTTATTGAAACGATACCCCGTTGAGATCAGTGATGAAAATGATATATGATCTTCACTTAAATGATCACTTTGATATTCAACCCCGATTAAAAGCTAATTTACAGAACAATATTAAAATCTAGAGTTGAACACCTAATTAAATAATAACTAGCTTATAGCCCGTGCAAAGCACATGTTATTTTTAAATTTTTTTAATTTACTCATAGGGGAATATAATATTATAAATATTAATTTTAATATGTTGTTAGTTGCATTCGAACCTTGAACCTTTGTATAGAATCATATATAGTATTAAATCTAAATAATATGTTAGTGTAGTATAATATTATAAATATTAATTTTCATATGTTGTTGTAAGGATTTAAATCTTGGACCTTTGTAGAGAAGAACTTTTAGTATTAAATCTAAATTAATATGTTATTGGAGGGATTCGAACATTAGACCTCTACATTGACCTATATTAATATATTTAAAGTTTTGAATATTAAATTTAAATATATTCTTAATGAGTTTCGAAGTTTTAATCTTTTATAATACTTTTAAATTATCTTTCTTACTCGTTATTATAGACTTTTAAGTATATTTGTAGATCTCTATGTATAAACCTTTTATTTAACATGTTACAGATGAAAATCAATTTCTTTGTTTATAATTATCTCCTAAATTTAGTAATTTTGAAATTGAAAATATTAGATTTCATATGTTATTAATGTGATTCAAACATTTAAACTTGTATTAATCTATGTTAGTATATTTTAAAGGGGTGCCCTTCCACAGCCCCCGTTGGTTATGAAATGTTGTACAACCAACCCATCACAGCCGTTTAAAAACGATCATACGGCTGAGAAAAAGCACTGCATCAATGTATCATTGCACCCCCCACAATGATACATTGCTGGACCTCTTATATTTGTTTTTACCAAAACTACCCTTTTGGGTTTAAAGTCATATCCAAGGATCGAACTCATGACCTCTCCTAAAGATGTATGCAATATTACCACTACACCAACACAAGTAACTTGTTTAAAAATGATTCATACCAAATATATCCAAAAACAAGAATTTATTTATTATTTGTAAATTGAAAATTAATTGAATCTCAACCTAAATAAAATGTAACTTTAGTCGTAAAGGTGTGTTGGATGTTTAAACTAAATGAGCTAATGGACCCGGAGTCACGGATTTCGAACTCGACAAGTTTAATTTAATAAATAATATTATTTTTTAAGGTAAAATAAAAATAAGAATATAATAATATAAGGTAAACTAAATATAAGAATAGTTAAATATTATTTTTTAAGTTTAAAATTGAAATATAACATTGCTAGTAATTGTAAACATAGTATTTTATTTTTTTACAATCATAAATAACAACTAAGAAAGTGTATACATATTTAGGTCAATAGTATGCAAGAAAAATATTGTTTCACATATCTTTGAGTATATTTTGATTAAATAACTTAATTTAAATACATATGATAGGAAAAAATATCCAAAAATTAGCATCTAAGATATTTTGAAATTTAAATGAATATAATTTAATTTTTATATGCGTATTTAAAGATTAAAAGATAAAAAAGAATTAAAAAAAAAGTAAGCTCCCGCATTGTTACATTACGGGGGTGCAATGAAACATTGCGGGGTACTTTGCTGCCGCAATGTAACATTGCTGCTACCGCAATGTTAGAGTCCCACAATTATTTACAATTTTTTTACTAGCCAACATTAATTACGGTAGTTGGGGTAGTTGGTTAGCATTAAATACACTATTGGAGCAACGATTCGTTGCGGGGGTGCAATGATTCATTGCGACAATAGTTTACCCTACCCTACATAACAAAAAAAATTATTTCCCCCCACTTTTCAAGTACACTTTCCCACTAACTTAGGGCTGCGTTTTTTGGAGCTTTTTCAAGGTGCAATTATTAAAATGAAAAATACCATGACAACCGAAATAATTTTAATTTTTTATTATTATTTTAATATTAGTTTTTTTATTATTGTTAAAATATTAGTATTACATTTATTAAAGAAATCGTAGAAAAAATAGGGAAAATTCGAAGTGAAGTAAAAAAAAGGAGAAAATGATAAAAATATTATTTCATTTTTTAAAAATGCAAAATACCATGACAACCGAAATAATTTTAATTTTTTATTATTATTTTAGTATCAGTTTTTTTATTATTATTAAAATTTTATTTTTCATTTTTTTATTTGCAAAAATATTAGTATTACATTTATTAAAGAAATCGTAGAAAAAAGAGAGAAAATTCGAAGTGAATTAAAAAACAAGAGAAAATGATAAAAATATTATTTCAATTTTTAAAAATGAAAAATACCATGACAACCGAAATAATTTTAATTTTTTATTATTATTTTAATATCAGTTTTTTATTATTGTTAAAATATTATATTTCATTTTTCTATTTGCAAAAATATTAGTATTACATTTATTAAAGAAATCGTAGAAAAAAAGGGGAAAATTCGAAGTGAAGTAAAAAAAGGAGAAAATGATAAAAATATTATTTCATTTTTTAAAAATGCAAAATACCATGACAACCAAAATAATTTTAATTTTTTATTATTATTTTAGTATCAGTTTTTTTTATTATTGTTAAAATATTATTTGTTATTTTTCTAATTACAAAAATATTAGTATTAAATTTATTAAAGAAATCGGAGAAAAGAGAGGGAAAATTCGAAGTTAAGTAAAAAAAAAGGAGAAAATAATAAAAATTTTATTTCATTTTTTAAAAATGAAAAATATTATTTTTCTAATTTATTTTAATATCAGTTTTTTTATTTTAATATCAATTTTTTTGGATGCCGCAATGATACATTGCTGATTGTTAATTTCCTTAGAAATTAGGCAGTAGCATCTGGAAAAACAGAGAAAAACAGAGGAACACTACTGAAGTTTCTGTCAAACTTTTTGTTGCCGCATTGAAACAATGCACCCTCGCAATGTTTCATTGATGCAGTAAGATAAAAACAGAGGAACATTACTGAAGTTTCGGTCAAACTTTTTGTTGCCGCGTTGAAACATTGCACCCCCCGTAATATTTCATTGCTGCAGTAAGATGTAGGGTAAACTATTGCCGCAATGAATCATTGCTCCAGTGGTGTATTTAATGCTAACCAACTACCCCAACTACCGTTATTAATGTTGGCTAGTAAAAAAATTGTAAATAATTGTGGGACTATAACATTGCGGTAGCAGCAATGTTACATTGAGGTAGCAAAGTACCCCGCAATGTAACAATGCAGGAGCTTACTTTTTTTTTTTTTAAATCTTTTTAATCTTTTAATCTTTAAATATGTATATAAAAATTAAATTACATTCATTTAAATTTCAAAATATCTTAGATGCTAATTTGTGGATATTTTTTCCCATCATATGTATTTAAATTAAGTTATTTAATCGAAATATACTCAAAGATATGTGAAACAATCGTTTGCTTACTGACTATTGACCTAAATATGTATACACTTTCTTAGTTGTTATTTATGATTGTAAAAAAATAAAATATTATGTTTACAATTACTAGCAATGTTATATTTCAATTTTAAGCTTAAAAAATAATATTTTAACTAGTCTTATTTTTATTTTACCTTATATTATTATATTATTATTTTTATTTTACCTTATATTATTTTACCTTAAAAATATTATTATTTATTAAATTAAACTTGTCGAGTTCGAAATCCGTGACTCCGGGTCCATTAGCTCATTTAGTTTAAACATCCAACACACCTTTACGACTAAAGTTACATTTTATTTAGGTTGATATTCAATTAATTTTCAATTTACAAATAATAAATGAATTCTTGTTTTTGGATATATTTGGTACGAATCATTTTTAAACAAATTACTTGTATTTGTGCAGTGGTAATATTGCATAGGAGAGGTCATGGGTTCGATCCTTGGATATGACTTTGAACCCAAAATGGTAGTTTTGGTGAAAAAAAATATAAGAGGTCCATCAATGTATCATTGCGGGGGGTGCAATGATACATTGCGTGGGGTGCAATGTATCATTGATGCAGTGTTTTTCCTCAGCCGTATGATCGTTTTTAAACGGATGTGATGGGTTGGTTGTACAACATTTCATAACCAACGGGGGCTGTCGACCAAAACCCATTTTAAAGTTTTAAATATTAAATTTAAATATGTTGTTAATGAGTTTCGAATCCTGACCTTTAATAATATTTTTAAATTATCTCTTACTTGTTATTATTATAGAATTTTAATATAATTAATAGAATTTTAATATAATTGTTTATCTCTATTTATCTCTCTCTAAATTTAGTAATTTTGAAGTTATAAATATTAGATTACATATGTTACTAATGTGATTTGAAGACTTTAACATATATTAACTCATATTAGTATATTTAGAGTTTAAAATATTAAATTTAAATATGTTGTTCATTAATTTTGAATCCTAACCTTTTATAATACTTTTAAATCATCTCTCATGCTCGTTATTATCGTAGACTTTTTAATTTAGTTGTAGATCTATATATATATATATATATATATATATATATATATATATATATATATATATA
The DNA here is from genome assembly GCA_030848705.1 of Heracleum sosnowskyi. NCBI lineage: Eukaryota > Viridiplantae > Streptophyta > Magnoliopsida > Apiales > Apiaceae > Heracleum > Heracleum sosnowskyi. Next base: position 23,324,297 of record CM061237.1, read on the forward strand.
TATATATATATATATATAATTTTTATTTAATATGTTGTAGAAGTGAATCGATCTCTCGACTTATGATAGTAGCCTCTTATTATCCCCTTTATTGTAATTATATAATAGGATATAATTACTGTAATTATATAATAGGATATAATTAGCACATTTAGAGTTTTAAATATTAAATTTAAATATTTTACTAATGAGTCCCTTGATCTTCGATAATATTTTTAAATTTTCTCTCTCACTCGTTATTATTAAAAAAAATTATTATAGGTTTTGATCTTCACATATAATTTTTACAAAAGTAGTAACAAACAAAAAGTTAGCCAACTATGTCTATACTATTTTGGTGAATATTGACATCGTGTTAGTTCTTCTTATTTAGCATACTGTCAGATCCACTTCTTTAGTTGTTTCTCTTTGACTGTCTCTCTAAGCTTCTGAGTAGACTTTTCATGTGCATGCTGCAACGATTGGACCACTGCAGGTGCACAGGTTAACGTTGATCATTTGTCTTCAAAAACTTTGCAGTAGTTTGTCTGTAGTTACTCTGAAAATTTGCTAAGTCCCTCAATCGATATCTCTAAAATAACTGATTCGATATCTTGACTTATCGAATCAGTGTAACCTGACTTCTCGAAACAACTATCTTCACTTATCGAATTAGCTTCCTTATTACTTCTCGAATCAGTGTATTGACTTCTCTAATCCTTAACATCTCGAATTAGTTGTTTTGACTTCTCTAACTCTTGACATCTCAAATTAGTATGATTTAGTTCTCTAATCCTAGACATCTCGAATCCGTGTATTTTGACTTTACGAACTGAGACATCTCGAATTAGTGTTTCTCCACTTCTTGAATCAACACATTTGACTTCTCGAATCTTCAATGTAGTACTTCTCGAATTGATGACTTCTCGAATCAGACCATTATGCACTTCTTGAAATATGACTTAGACAATTTCAATCTTCATTTCTGCAACACTTTTATTTTTCAAGTTGTCTTCAATATAGCCTGAGGCATGATCCATAGATCTTCTTCCAAGGTACATTTCATGACTTATTTGAGGTTACATAAATGAGATTACATTGAGCTAAGTACAAATGATGAACCTTTGCAAACAAAGAGATCCCCTAGTTAAAGGGTCAAGTAAGTAATACAAAGTATTACAATACTATAGGTTTGTTATTAGATGTATATGGAAATGCCTCTGTAACCAACACAACTAAAACTACACTCAAACTGAAAAAAAAAGTTGCAAATTTTTATATTGAGAATTCTATTTAAATTTAGAATGCATACTCATATTTGATTATATATTTTATTATTTGAATATAATATTACTAACAATCAAATACACTTTATAATATCAGATCTAACAGTTCTTATTAATGTATTAAAAATTTAATGGTTCTTATTAGTTTGGTGGTATAGATACCAAAATTTTGGATAAAGTCTCTCTCACTTATATATGTCCTATGCAGTATCCGACTGCTTAACAAATTAGATTTTTTAAAAGAATATCTCAATATTGATTTTTGTTATAAATGGTTTAATTATAATGGACTTTAAAAATAATTAATCTCGTATTTTGAGATAAACATACCACATGGATATGTTTGAATTAAATAGTTGGATGTGTTTTACGTGTTTTAAATTAGAACAGATTTGTGAAAGAATTAGATCCGTTTTAATAGATTTTAAATAAGGTTATAAAGACACAGATATGTTTTTAGTGTCTTAATTAGAATAAATTTATAAAAGAATTAGACATGTTTTAATAGATTTCAGATAAGCTTTTAAAGATGTGGTTATATTCTTTTTACTTAGAATTAGGCCTGTTTTAATAGGTTTCAGATTAGGTTCTAAAAATGCGGTTATATTTTTTTCGGCCCAAATTAAGAATTATTAGGTTCAAAATAATTAAGTAAGATTAATTAAGTAAAAACGGTTATAACAAAAAACAGGTACTAATCAAATTTTTAATGTTTCTTGTTTAATAAGATAATATAGATGTTAATACTTTTGGAGTTATAATTATTAAATTTTATATGTTGTTAATGTGATTCGAACCTTTTAACATATATTAGTATATTTGGAATTTTAAATATTAAATTTAAATATGTTGTTAATGAGTTTCAAACTCTTGATCTCTGATAGTACTTTTATTTAAAATAAATTATTATTAAAAAATACCCAAATAAAAAGTGTCAATCGAAAAAGAAGGTACTTACCAAATCACAAAATATATTATATTATAAAGGATATAATAATCTCTACTATATTATTAAAGCCGAAATATTAAAAGTTTTGGTTTTCGGTCGGTTTTTGGTCTTTTATTCTATTTAGTATTTAATAAATAATAAAAAAATATATAAAATAGTAACTAGATGATTGTCTTTTATAATTAAAATATTTTTTCTAACAAAATCTACTCATTTTCCAAAAATATCATGACAATTATCTTTAAATGAAAACATATTAACTTTTATATTTTTTATCACTAAAATCTCTGTTTTCCAAAAATATGAGGTGCAATCCTTACTTATTTATTTTAAAACCTATTTTAATACTCTATTTAATAAATAATAAAATAATATAAAAATAGTAACTAGCTGATTGTCTTTTATAATTAAAAAAAAATCTAACAAAATATACTTATTTTCCAAAAATATCACGACAATTACCTTTAAATTAAAACATATATATTATCTTTTATATTTGTTATCACTAAAATCTCTATTTTTCAAAAATATGAGGTGCAATCCTTACTTATTTATTTTAAAACCTATTTTAATACTCTATTTAATAAATAATAAAATAATACAAAAATAGTAACTAGCTGATTGCCTTTTATAGTTAAAATATTTTTTTCTAACAAAATCTACTTATTTTCCAAAAATATCACGGACAATTACCTTTAAATTAAATTATATTACCTTTTATATTTGTTATCACTAAAATCTCTATTTTCCAAAAATATCAAGTGCAACCCTTACTTATATATTTTAAAACCTATTTTAATATTTTTAATTATTTAAAAAACTTACCTATTTTAACAAGTGAACATATTTTTTTAACAAATATAATTAATATAATTAAAACACATCTAAAAATATTACGGACATTTACTTTTTCTTTAATTAAAACATGTTAACTTTTCTATTTGTCCTTATTAAAAAAACTTACTTATTTTAACATGTCAACGTATATTTTTAATAAATACAATTAATATAATTAAAACACTTCTAAAAATATCACGGACAATTACTTTTTTTAATTAAAACATGTTAGATTTTTTATCTGTCCTTATTATTAATATTATTTTATTATAAATTAATATTAATAATACCTCATTTATCTTTCTCAGCCCCATCTGTATTTTTTTATATTTGTTTATATTCCAATTAATATTTAAGTTTCTCATTTTATAATATATCATATTAATTTTTACGTTTATTTAATATTTTCTATTCACATTAAATTTTTTAGTTTATTACTTTTTAAGGCTCGTGCCTTGCACGAGTTACAAGCTAGTATAATATAAATGATTATATATGATATACATGGTATAATATACTCACCGTATATTAACTTTTGTTTTTTTATTAGATGGCTTGACGTATGATGAAATAATGAGGCCAATGTTTTAGGGAGAACTATCTTATATGGAGAATGAGGGAAAATCATATATTTTATTATAAAATCTCATAATAATTTAAAATTTTTTTACATAAAATATATAATCAATATACTTATATAAAGGAGAAGACGGGGGCGGTGAGGTGGCGCCTCTCAAATCGCTTCGATCTATTTTTCTAATATTCTCAAATTTTTGAATTAAAAATTCGAAAATATCTCACTTTTCCTTTAAAATGTTTACTAATGGAGGAAACTATATATTCAATTTTAAGATTCTTGCATTTGAAATCTTTACTAATGGATTAAACTAAAGGTGATCGCCTCAATCTAAAAGATTCGAAAATATCTCACTTTGCTTTAAAATGTTTACTAATGAAGAAAACTATATATACAATTTTAAGATTCTTGCATTTGAAATCTTTACTAATGCAGGAAACTAAATATACAATTTTAATATTCTTCTATATTTTTGGAGGAAACTAAATATATAATTTTAATATTCTTGTCTTAAAAATATATTTAGGAATATACGAGGGCGGTGAGGTGGGATCTCTCAAATCGCTTCAATCTATTTTCTAATATTCTCAAAATTTTGAATTATTAACATTAAAAATTCAAAAATATCTCAATTGTCTTTAAAATATTTACTAATGGAGGAAACTAAATATACAATTTTAACATTCTTCTAAAATTTTGATTAAAAAATATTTTATTCTAAAAATGGAGGAATTTGTATTTAAGATTCCTGAAAAAAGAAAATGATCCATAATTACCTTTTCGAAAACGAATATTAACAAACAATTATGTATGAGCTTCGAGAAAATTAAGTGAAATAAAATCAAGTAAGATAACAAACCTTTCTTTACGCAAAAATATTGTCCTCCAAGTAATTTCCTTTTTTTCTTGACTATTAGTAATATATAAGCATGTCTCATTAATTCACCCTTATTTTCTTTTTCGTCTTTCTATGTTTCTTTTGATCACTATTGTATTTTGTTGTTTTTGTCTTAGATTAGATGTTTTTCGTATTTAATTGAACATAAAGCTCTTAAGGTTCTTAATCTTGATATGATTGCGTGCACAATTTTTATGATCTGTTTGCATGTTTTTGTTGGTGAATATATTTTCAGTGAGGAGTTTTTACACTCATCAAAGGCTTCCCACTCTCATTAATCAGCCATCAAGTATATAGAAGGTAAATTTTTTATCTAATTGTTTTTGATATTTATGCATGTATTAGTGTTTTTTGGGGAATTTTTGCAAAATTTTGTCCCATCAATCTTTACTTTACACGGTTTATGTCGGGTACATTATTTACATGTGATTTTGATACATATATAAGAGATCATATTTGTCTTAACTCGCAGAATTTTGTAGGATTGTCAAATACAATCATGAGATGAGCCAAGTTTCTTCCAACAGGTGATAATTAAATTGAGATTGCATCTCTCAATATATAGTCTGATGATTTACAATCTTTTGTTAAATACAAATGAATTCAAAACTTAATTATAATTAATATTTTAATTCTACAAGGGTGACCAAATTAGCTCTCAAGTATTATTTTATTCATAGTTAAAATACTAAAAACAAATATACTCGTATTAATTAATGATTATGATTTATTTGATCCCAATAAATACTCTTTGATTGTGGTCTATTGGTTGTAAATTGATTATGGAGCTGCAGATGAGTAAACTGCATATCAGTAAACTCGAAGAATTAAGAAATAAGAGCTGGCTATGAGGGAAGTATTGGGATTGACTCGAGAGAATTGACTTGATAAGCATTATTTTTTAACATTTAATTAAAATAAAATTACAACATAATTACAAGAGAAGACTTACGAGAAGGCCGAGGCACTCCGCTACAAGATTTTGGTTTGTACATAATTGAAAGCTAATCGTTCTTTTTTATAAAAAAAGATCTTTGATATCAATAATTTATAAAATATTATTTATATTATTTATATAGTATTTTAATTATTTAATTTTTAATATATTCAAGAACTATAAAATATGATTCATATAAATTAAAGAAAATATTATAAGGCTGCAGCGAAGCATAGACGATTTAATAGGAACTTATTATATAATAAAATCTAATATTGATATTATGTTATGTATTTTCAATTATAAGTTGTAATTTGAATTTTGTGAAAAATAAAAATGAAGATAAATATATAATTTATTTACTGAAAATTATAAGTTCTATTATCTATTTTTCTAATTTTCTCAAAATTTTGAATTATAAATTGTATTATGAATTTTTCTAATATGATTCAATTATAAATTGTATTATCTATTTTTATAATTTTCTCAAAATTTTGAATTATTAATATCAAAGATTCGAAAATATCTCAATTTTAATATTCTTGCCTTTAAAATATTTATTAATGGATAAAACTAAATATATAATTTTAAGATTCTTGTCGTATTCTCCCAAATCTTTTATTAGAAAATATCTCAATTCTTTTTTAATTCTTTACTAATGTAAGAAACTAAAATTGTATTCTTACTATTTTTAACGGAATAAACTAAATATACTATGTTAATATTCTCATAAATTTCTCTACTAATCTAATTTATTTACTAATTTCTTTAATATTATCTTTCAAGCGAGAAAACTAAATATGTTATATTAAAATTTCCCTAAAATTTTCTTTTAAGTCCAATTTATTTACTAATTACTTTCTATTATCTTTGAATAGAGGAAACTAAGTATACTATATTAATATTCTCCTTAACTTATTTTACGAGTTCAAATTAATATACTAATTTCTTTTATATTATCCTTTAATCGAGGAAAATAATAAAAAAGTCAAGATTTGAGAAATTGCCTTATTTTAATTACCTTATATTCTCCCAAACTTTATTCTTAAGTCAAATTATTATCTTAATATTGTCCTAAAATTTATCTTCAAGTCAAATTAACATGTTGATATTCTCTTAAACTTTCTTTTGAACTTAAAGTTATCATCTTAATATTCTCACATATTTTTTCTTGAAAATTAGAATTTTGAAAATTGTTTAAATTAAATTTTATGATATAAGAAAATTGATTAATATATGATGTAATATATTTAGTAATTAATTTGTTATATGTTTAAATTTGGTAACAACGATAAAGTGGGTTATTGGGAGTAAACATGTTTAACGAGAGACAATTCATCAGGAGAAACATATTATATGTTAGGCTCAAGACATGTCTGAATACCACTATTAACAAGCCTACACTATGTGACTATGTCACATTACATGACCTAGTGATTTCTATCACTGGGATATAGTATAGGTCTCTAAATGTACTTGTCTTGTTTTCATGGACAATAGCTTTATCATGTATGCTCAGATTTATAATGAGCTTAGTAAAGTTCTTGCATCTAGAATGTATATAGGCCATTGAATAATTATCCTGGTAGAAGTTCAGAAGTGTTCATGCAGCAGGATAGAGTTGAATAAGGCCATGAAGAAATAAGTTGCAGGAATTTGTCTAAGGCATTATATAGCAAAGTCAAAAGAAAGCTATGTCGTGAAGTCACCAATATCCATGTCGTGAAGTACTATATCGCATAGTCCATTTTGTACTATGTCGAGAAGTCCTCAAGACACATGTCGTGAAGTGTTGAAGTCAGCAAAGTCAAAGGAGCCTAGATCGTGAAGTCCTCAGAAGCCCTATGTCGCATAGTCATCAAATGACCTATGTCGCATAGTCATCAAATGACCTATGTCGCATAGTCGTCAAATGACCTATGTCGCAAAGTCTTCAAAGGCTATATCGCATAGTCCTCACAAGGGAGATCGCGAAGTCAGGGATAAAGTGGAGTTCACGATATCAACACTTAGCCGTTCATAACAAGACAAATCAAGGTACAGAACCAAGAATCAAAGGAGACAAATACTGAAGCATTTGTTCTGGCAAGGTGGTCCAAAGAACAGATGGCAAATCTACAGCTAAACTTGGAGAGAAAGATAAGAGACAAGCAGCTACAGAAACGGGAAAGACTCCGAAAAGCAGGTGGTCCTTCCTGTCACAGTGAACTTCTTATGGCAGGACAAGTTGGACTTTCAGAAGGGGTAGCTGTGTAATATTGTGTGTGCCTAGTTTGTATAGGGGAATATATATATCGTGCACACGCAACTGTAAGCTGTAAGAGAGATACACATAGTTATTTGCTAAGCTCTTTTCTCTGTAAGCAAGCAAGTTCAAACTGTTCTTGTTTAGAAGCCAGAAATTCGATTGTGAATTTCCTGGAAAGCTGTAGTATTTAATTTGCTTATACAAAGTAGATTAAAGTGATTGTGTGTGTTATTTACTTTCTGCATATTACATATCATAATCACATACAGTTGTTTACTTAGTTTTCAAGATCGAAAAATATATCAAACTATCCATTCACCCCCCCTCTGTCTAGTTTCTAGTGGTATTCATTTCTAACAAGTGGTATCAGAGCGAAGGCTGTTAACGTACAAACAGGAAAAGATCAAGAATGAGTTCACAGAAACTAAGCAGTATCAAGATTCCTCCCTTTAACAAGGAGCACTACAGTTTATGGAAGAAGAAGATGTTGCTTTTCATCAAAGCTTCTAACCCCATGTATTTAGATATTCTAAAGCATGGTCCCTTCATTCCAATGATTGAGATTGGTGAATCAACCAGTGGCACTGAGATTATACCAGCAAAACATGTGCCCAAAGATCCCTCAAAATACACTGATCCTGAAAAAGAAAAAGTTGCCCTGGATGGACATCTTCAACTTATCATTTGTGAATCTATGGACTTCAACATGTATGGCACTGTTGCTCATTGTACTAGTGCCAAGAAGATGTGGGATCTTATAGAAGTGCTCTGTGAAGGAACTACTGAAGTAAGAAAGAACAAGAAGCAGATTCTTGTTTCACAATATGAAGCCTTCATGGCTCAGCCAAAAGAGGGAATCACAGAAGTGTTTGAGAGATTCAACAAGCTGATAAACGAGCTCAAACTCTATGACAAACACTATGAAACAGAAGAGCTCAATATGAAGTTTTTACTAACTCTTCCAGATCACTTGGAACCAAGAATCTCTTCCCTTAAAGAAAGAGATCTAACAAAGATTGGTTTTGATGTGTTATATGGTGTTTTGAAGACATATGAGTTGGAGCTGTTTCAAAAGAGATCTATTCAAGCAAAGCAAGGATTAGTGGCTAATACCTCCTGTGCACTTATTGCTGACAACCTAAGTCAAAGAATGGACTCTCTTAAAGTCAGTCAAGTGAAGATTGAGGAACTGGAAGTTGAAGACACTGGTGATGAGGTCCAGGTCATCTATGATTTGCCTGAGGAAGATGAGTTTTACAGCATGGAGGAACTGGACAAAATGGAAAACAAATCTTTTGCTTATATGGCTAGGAGATATCCTAACATAAGGTTTAAAAGAAAGCAGCCATTCAGGTCCAAGTTCAATACTGGAAACACTGGTGGATCTAGTGGCTCAAACACCTTCAATAAAGGAAAAGGGATGGCTGGTGCTGCTAAGGGTGGATACAAGACAGGAAGTGTGGATAGGACCAAAATAAGATGCTATAACTGCAATGAACTTGGGCATTTTGCCACTGAGTGCAAAAAGCCTAAACAAGTCAAGAAGGACAAAGCATACTTAGAGCTTGAAGCTAAGTATGAAGCTCTACTCAAGAAACAACAGGGCAAAGCTTTTATTGCTGAGGGAAAATGCTGGGATGACTCTGATGAAGAAGAAGAACAAGAGTACTCAAACTATGCCTTGATGGCATTTTCTGATGATGGTGATTCAAGTCAGGTACCCATTCTTACTTCTCTTGATATGACTCCCATTCAATATAAGCAAACTGTTGAAGATATGAGCACTGAGATGTTTAATATTCATACTAGCATGTTAGTAGCTAATGAAGAAATTGATAGACTAACTGCTAAGAATGTTGAGCTTACAGAAAAGAATGAGAAACTTGAGTTAATGGTTGTGAACCTGGATGGTTTGAAAAAGGAGGTTGAGTATCTTAAAAACAAAGTGATTTGTGCTGAGCAGATAGAGAAAGCCCTTAGAGAACAAATTGCTGAAACTGAACTGAAACTAAGAAGCTTCAAAAACTCCTCTGAACTTATTCAAACCTACCACAAGGAACACACTGTAGACTGCAAGGTTGGAGTTGGTTTTGACTATGATAATGACAAAGGAAGGAAGAAGGTCAAGGGCAAAGGAAAGGAAACCTTTACAAACAAAAATGTCCCAACCATACTGTCAAGTGTTGAACAGCCCATCTTCAGAAAGAGTGATGTTGAGTTTGATGAGGAACTACTGATCATCAAGCAACAACTACTTGAAGAAGATGAGGCTGCTAAGAACACTTCTTCCTTTCCTGATCTTGTCAATCAGAAAGAGACCAAAGACAATCTTGTCAAGAGTCCTAAAGCAAAGAAAGAAGTTGTTAAGAAAAGGAAACAAAACAGAAATGGTAAAGTTGGTGTTAACAAAGGAAACAACTATGCTTATGTGCCAAATGCTCCCAGGAAACAATGTCAAAAATGCCTATCTGTTAATCATTTGACTCATAAGTGTAGTAAGCCTGAAATTGTTGAAGTTGATAACCTAAGTAACCTTTCTGCAAGCATAAATTCTAGTCATGATTCTTTCTGTGGTAAGCCAAACTGCATGACATGCTATGTGACTGTGATTGCTAACTGTTTATCTCTTAAACATAAACTTGACTCTGCACAATCTGGTGAATCACACACACACATACATTCTCATAGGACAGGGTCCCCAATCAGGGTTGAGAGGGTGAAAACTTCATGTGAGCCTAAGAGTGTAAACTCCAAAGCCACAGAAAAAGTGAAGTCTCCTACTATGAGAAATGCAATTTATGACAGAAGAATTATTAATCAAAATGTTTCTAAATCATCTGGACCCTACCAAGTGTGGGTACCAAAAACAACTTAGTCACTTTGTGAATGCAGGGCAACAGGAATAAAAGAGTCATATGGATCTTGGACAGTGGATGCTCAAGTCACATGACTGGTGATATAGCCCTGCTATCACATTTTGAGGAAAAGGCTGGCCCATCAGTAACCTTTGGAAATGACAACATTGGTTATACAATGGGATATGGCAGTGTTAAATCTGGAAATGTCATTATTGAAGATGTAGCATTTGTTGAAGGACTGAAGCATAATCTCTTGAGTATTGGACAGTTTACCAACAGAGGCTTCAAAGTGGAATTTGATGAAGACCTGTGTTCAATCTCAAAAAGGGAAAGTGGTGAAGTTGTTCTAACTGGTGTGAAGAAAGGAAGCTTGTTTGTAGCTAATCTCAAGGCTGCAGATAAGGGAGAAATTTGTTGTTTCTACACAAAAGCCACAAATGAGGAATTCTGGCTGTGGCACAAGAAACTGTCTCACTTAAATGTTCAGGCAATGAACTCTCTAACCAAGAGAGAACTCATCAGGGATTTGCCTGCCTTGGAGTTTGTGCAAGATGGAGCATGTGAAGCTTGTCAGAAAGGGAAGATTAAAAGATCAAGTCACAAGAACAAGTTGCTCAATACAAACTCAAAACCTCTGCAACTAATTCACATGGACTTATTTGGCCCTGTGAATGTAATGTCCCTTTCCAAAAAGAAATATGCTCTAGTGATGGTAGATGACTATTCAAGATATACTTGGGTGGAATTCCTATTCTCCAAGGATGAAGCACCCCAAGTCATAATAGAGCATATCAAGAGAGTTGATAAAGAAGCACAAAGCACTGGTGCCTCTGTAGTTGCTTTGAGAAGTGATAATGGGACTGAGTTCAGAAATTCAACATTGTATGAGTTTTGCAAAGATAAAGGAATTTCTCAACAATTCTCAGCTCCTAGAACACCTCAACAAAATGGAGTAGTTGAGAGAAAGAATAGAACTCTCATTGAAGCTGCAAGGACAATGCTACTGGATGCAAAGCTACCCACTAGCTTTTGGGCTGATGCTGTTAACACAGCGTGCTATGTGCAAAATAGAACATTAATCAATAAGAAGTCTGGCAAAACTCCTTACTCATTAATGACTGGAAAAAGAGCATCTTTCAAGCACCTGCATGTGTTTGGAAGCAAGTGCTTTGTGATGAAAGATACCTCTGAGCATGTTGGAAAATTTGATGCTAAGGCATTTGAAGGTATCTTCATTGGATACTCTCTGGAAAGGACAGCATACAGAGTGTTTGTACCTGAGCAACACAAAGTCATGGAAAGCATGGATGTTACCTTTGATGACAAGAAAACTCCAGGACTGAAAACAAGTGATCAAGACAGTGTGCTATTGAGATTTGAGAATCAAGGTTATCTTGAGGATTCTGAAAGTGAAGATGAACCCCCTGTTCAAACTGTTCTAGAAAATGAAACTCTTGAAGTTGACAATCTTCTTCAAACACCTGTGCAAGGATTCACAAACACAGGGGGAGAAGAAGAGAATGCAACTGTCAACCAAAATGAGATTGGAACAGATCAAGGAAATGAACAGGGGCACACAAGGAAATGGGACAGAGCCCACACTAGGGATCAAATCATTGGAGATCCTAGTGAGGGAGTTAGAACAAGAAGGGCAACATTAAATACTTGTCTGTATAGCTGCTTTCTGTCACAAGAGGAACCTAAATTAATTGAAGAAGCTTTGAAGAATTCTGATTGGATTGTTGCCATGCAAGAAGAGTTGAATCAATTTGAGAAAAACAAGGTATGGGAACTAGTGCCACCTCCAAAAGGAAAGAATGTTATTGACACCAAATGGGTGTTCAGAAACAAGATGGATGAAGAAGGAGTGGTAGTAAGAAACAAAGCAAGGCTGGTTGCCAAAGGATATTGTCAGCAAGAAGGCATTGACTATGATGAGACATTTGCACCTGTAGCTAGACTGGAAGCCATCAGAATCTTTCTGGCTTTTGCAGCTCACTCAGATTTTAAGGTGTATCAAATGGATGTGAAAAGTGCATTTCTCAATGGTGATCTTGCTGAAGAAGTTTATGTGTCTCAACCACCTGGCTTTGAGAGTGAAGACTTCCCAAACTTTGTGTATAGACTGCTCAAGGCACTCTATGGACTCAAACAGGCACCAAGAGCCTGGTATGAAACTCTATCTCAATTCCTTCTTGAGCATCAATTTACCAGGGGTACAATTGACAAAACCCTATTCTTCAAGAAGCATGGAAATGATATCATTCTTGTTCAAATCTATGTGGATGATATCATCTTTGGCTCTTCAAATGAAAAACTCTGTGAAAGGTTCTCTAAGTTGATGCAAAGTAAATATGAGATGAGTATGATGGGAGAGTTAACCTACTTCCTAGGCCTGCAAGTACATCAAAGGGAGGATGGCATCTTTATAAACCAATCTAAGTATGTCAAGGATCTTTTAAAGAAATATGGTTTAGAAGAGTCATCCTCAGCTAAAACTCCTATGTCTACTGCAATCAAGCTGGATGAAGACAAGAAAGGCAAGAGAGTTGATATCAAGGTCTATAGAGGAATGGTTGGATCCCTGCTCTATCTCACAGCTAGCAGGCCAGACATCATGTTTGCCACATGCCTTTGTGCAAGGTTCCAGTCTGATCCCAAGGAATCTCACATGATGGCCATCAAAAGAATTTTCAAATATCTGAAGGGGACTCCTAATCTTGGGCTATGGTATCCAAAGGGCACTGGGTTCAACCTGGTTGGTTACACAGATTCTGATTATGCTGGATGCAGGATTGACAGGAAGAGCACCTCTGGAAGCTGTCAATTCCTAGGTCAAAGGTTAGTGTCCTGGTTTAGTAAGAAACAACAGTCCACAGCAACATCCACAGCTGAGGCTGAATATATTGCTGCTGGAAGTTGTTGTGCTCAATTGCTTTGGATTAGAAATCAACTCATGGATTATGGACTAGTGTTAGAACACATTCCTCTGATGTGTGATAATACTAGTGCAATATCCATTGTAGCTAATCCTGTTAATCATTCTACTACAAAGCACATTGAGATCAGGTACCATTTCATTAGGGAACATGCTGCAAATGGTACCATAGAAGTCTCTTATGTTCCAACTGAGAAACAATTAGCTGACATATTTACTAAACCTCTGAATGAAGCAGTCTTCAACAGACTTGTGAGTGAAATTGGAATGCTCAATCCTTCATTCAGTTGTTCTAAGTAAATATGCTGGTTAATAGTTGCAGCAGTAAATTTTCACTGTATTTAAATGATCTATTTGTTTGGAGTGAAAATTAGCTGAGATATGATTTATAAATATTTCAGTATTTTACTGCATATTTTTCAAAATCATATTTGTTAGTGGTGTTGTGAGCTTTTGAGACATCTCGACATAGATGATTTTCAGAGTTCACGACATAGTTCAAATTAAACAGACTTATATCGCAAACTGTTGAGATTGTGAGACTTCGCGACATAGTTCATTTCATGAGTTTGCGACATAGTTAATTTTATGACTTCGCGACTTCGAATAACTATATCGACAAGTCTCCATAGTTGACAGAATTTTGATTTAAATTAATTTTATTTCAAAATTTGATAAAAGTCTGACAAATTGCTCAAAATTCCTAAAAGAGAGCTTTAGACAGGGTATTTCTACTATATCGCAAAGTCTCCCCGATCCTTTCATTTTGAAGACTTTGCGACATAGTTCATTGTTGAGACTATGCGATATACTTTGCAAGACTTTGCGGTACAGGCCACTTTTGACTTCACGACATACAGATAGACTGTACACATTCATAACTCCATATCGCAGTGTCTCTATCATATAAATACCATTTTCTAACCGTTTGCAACTTTTCATCTTGTCTATTGCTCTCAAACTTTCTAACCTAAGCACAAATTCTCTACTCTCTTTCTTACTCTCTCTCTCAAGAAATGGCACCCAAATCTCAAACAGAATCCTCCTCTATTCCTTTAACCATCCCCAAAGAAACAAATCTTCTCACCATTCCCTCTGAGGCTGAGGCTAAACCCAGGTACAAGTGTTTTGTACGGTTCCTGAACGATTCCTACCTCCGCCGAGCCCTAACCTTGAACCCCACGTTGTATGTTGATGTATTGGAAGGATTTTGGCGAACGGCGTTGGTTTCTACAATGGCCAGGGAAGATGGAACTTCGTTCCAGGAGATAGCTTGTTCAATTGGAGGCAAACACTTCCAGTTTGGGGAGAAGGAGATAAATGAAGCATTAGGGTTCAAGGTGGAGGGTCATGACCAAGAAGCTACTGATGCTCAAATAGTAGACTTCATGACCTTCATTCAGTATGCTGATGAGATAGATACTGGAAAGCTGAATAAGAAGTTTGTAAGAAGGGAGTGGTCATTTCTATTTGATGCACTCCAGAAGGTGTTCCTTTGCAGAAAGACAGGATGGGACCATATCAGTCACATTGCTGTGAAGCTGGCCTATTCCCTAGCCTACAATCAGGAAATCAATGTTGGAGCAATAATCCTCAAGGAATTGACTCAAAGGCTAGGGAGGACAGTCCGTGGAAGAGGTAATGACATCTTTTACCCTCGCTTTCTTCAAGTTATTTTAAATTATCTTGATGCTAATGTCCATGACTTGGAGGGTATTGATAAATCAAAGATGGCTTATTCCAAGTCCATGTCCAAGATTCTGTTTGGTTCATTGGACACAAGGAATCAAGTGGATGTGATCTTGAGTGTGACCCCGTATATGCAGGACACATTCGCGTCTTATCCACTTGATAAGCCCATATACCATGCTCTTTCCTGGACAGGGGAGGCTGAGACTGAAGGAGCATCACAGTCTAACCCAAGCCTCCCTATCCCATCCAGCAACCCCACTGTAAACACCACTATAGAGGATAGTCAGCCAAGTGCATCAATCTCTCAAAAGGTTGATGTTACTAAAAAGAAGAAGAAGAGAACCCTAGCTATTATCCATGAATCTGTAGAGTTAGCAAGTGAGATTCCTGAGTCACCTCTCACCAGACCAAAGAAGAAATCAAAATCTGTAGCCACCACTGCATCCTCTCAACAGGATTCAGATGTGCAAAAAGGGGTACACCTGCTACTGTCTATGGCCTCTCAACAGGTCATGGGTATTGAAAAGAGCAGCCTCCCCACTGCAAGTTGTAACGAGTCTGCACAGGGTCAAGACCTCACTCTTGACCCTAGGAGTGATAAGGGTGATCAAACACTAAGTGGAGAGCACATCAATGTTGAAACTCCTCCTATTTCTCAGGGGGAGTTGCTAAAATCCAATCTGAACCCCACTTCTCTCTCAGATTCTTCCACTAAACTTTCTTCTGAACAAGAGAGTCATACTCATGACAATCTTGCCCTTGATCAATCACAATCCAGCCCTGTGATTGAGCCAACTTCAAGTGACATGGTGCTTGACTCTGTGCTCACCACTCAGGACCCACATTCAGTTGGTCAGGGAATGCATGCTGAGGCATATCCTAATGACACCAACACAAACATGGAGGATTCACCAGTTTTCACTGGAGACTCTGTGCCAAATTCTCCCATCCTTAGGGATGTGGAACTGTCTTCACAGACATATAGGGCTGATGTTGTAACACATCCCATTTCAATGGAGACAACATCAGACCCTACAGCCATTCCAAGGCTGGAGGAGACTCAAACTCACACATCTCATGAAGTGCCTAGCACTAGCTCTCACTTGGCTCAGGCCACAATGTTAGAATGGCTGAAGCCTGTGCACCATGACAGGCCTTCAGGATCGTCATTTGTGCCTTCCAAAATGTCTGAAGAAGCCATACAAGATCTCCATGTGGCACAGATTGATGAGTTCTCAAAGATAGCTCAACATCTCCTCACCTCCAACCTTCCAAATGCTGATTATGAAGCTATCCTGCTATGCCATAAGGAGGATGTTGAAGCTCAACAGGAGAAGATTGTGGATACAGCTGAACCAGAGGGGAATGTGGATGCCTGGTTGGATGCTAAGAGGACTCTCAAGCTCAAGGATGCCCTGGCTTTTGTGAGAGAAGAATACCTCACCTCTCTGGGCTCCAATGCTAAGGATCTTTCTCCTGTTGCCATCTATGATGCTGCGAATGATGTATACAAGAACCAGTTGAAGGCTCTGCATTATCTTGGGAAAGGGCTTCAATCAGAGATTTCTTCAATTCAGGAGGAGACAGAAAGATCCCTCACTAAGCTCAGAACCTCTTATCTCTCTGATTTTCCCAAGGTGGATGGTATCCTCAAAGAAGTCCAGAAAACCTCCACAAATGTGTCCATGATGGATGTGACTCTTGCCATGGTCACAGACAACATCAAGAAACTGGCTTCTACACTGGAAAATCAAGCAAAATCTACCATCACCACCAATGCTATGTTGAATGTCATGTGGAAAAACCAGTATGGTGATAAGCTGGTGGATGAAGTCCCTCTGTCAGACATCTCCAAATATGATTTTGCCAGGGTCAAAGATCAATCCCTCAACTCATTTAGGTCTCAACAATTATTCTCCAAGGTGGATGGCTTAGAAAGAGAAGTGGCCTCTCTCAAGGATGAAAACAGAATGCTATCTACATCTCTAAGCCAACTCAATGACAAACTAGATGATCAAGGCACCAACACAACAAACATTTTGCTGGTGCAGCAACAAATGATGACCTCAATGATGAGATCTATGAACCTGCCTATTCCTGGGGAAACTCAAGACATTTTGTCTGATCCCAAGCCTAAGGGGGAGAAAGGAAAGGAGGTCAATGTGAAAAAGACAGGGGGAGCACCTACCAAGCAGTCAAAACTTAAGGGCAAGCTCATTGAAGAGACAATAAAGCCAATCAATCTTCCCCCTGTAGAGGTCATCAATGCACAAGGTCAGAAAAGCACAGTCACCACAACATTCTATCCATCCACAATGCCTAAAGACATCTCAACCTCTCAACCTGCTATACCTACTCCAATTGCTAAACCTACCCAAGCTACACTTATCACTGAGGCCAAGCTACAGGAAGTTGCCAACTCTAACATCTATCATGATGAGGCATTCCTGGAGTTTCTGAAAGCCACCTACAAGAATGCTCAAGGAGATGCACAAGCATATAGAAAGAAGCTCAGGGAAAGCATCAAGTACTTCACAGTTGCAGTAAGGAAAATCAGGGATGTTTATCTGAGAGAAATAATCATGGTATGCAAGGACAACTGCTTGTGGCACTTAGCATTTCAAACTCTGGAGAAACTGAAGTTCACTGAAGTGTCAATAATTCTGGAGTTGATTGAAAAGAGTGGGGCTAACAATGAAAGTCTTTATAATGACTTGGAGATGGACCAAAATCAAAGACTGCCTGAGGTCATACCCAAGCCAAGGACAGTAATTTTTCAAAGTCTATCCAAAGTCAGAAGTATTGACCAACTAGTCATTCCCAAAGATCTGCAAATGAAGAATAACACAAAGATCAATCAGGTGCTGCAAATGCTGAGAGCAAAGAAAGGAGTCAAGACAGCAGAGGAATTAGAGATGATTAACATTCTACAATCTTTTCTGATTCATGGTGTTTTGCCAGAATCTGTCACAGAAAAGAACAAGAAGAAGGATGGGGAGGATGATGATGAGGAGAAAACCTACAGGAGGAGATCTCATTCAAGGAGTAATAAGGATGGACCAAGTGACAGCAGCAGGAGCAAATCTTCCAAGAAATCTACAGATGCTGGTGATGACACAAAGGGGGCAAAGGAGACAGTGAAGAGAACTAGGAGTGGAATTCAGCAAGTCAAGGACATTGCTAGTAGTACTTTAACCACAACACAAGACTCTAAGTCTAGGGTGGGTACTGTTAGCAATGATCCTCCAAAATCATTATCCATGACTTCTGAACTTGAGTTGCCACAGAAGAAGGGTGAAGCCACAAAAGAAATATCAAGAAAACACTTCCACAAAGTTACAGCTAGTGGAGTGTTACAGTGGATGAAGGGGAAAGGAATAAAGCTTCTTCCAAGTGATGTGGCACTGAAGACTAATTCTCCTTGTTCCAGAAAGGTATCTCTTGTGAAGCATTTGAAGATCAAGAGTGTACCCAAAAGGATAAGGATAACAAAGAAGACTGGAAAACTCACAAATGTTACTGGCATCAATGTGCTTCCACTAGATGAGGACTATGATGAAGATGCCCTAGCATTTTTGAGGGCTCAAAGGATCTTTGAAGTCAAAGTGAAGTTGGATCATCTAGAGATCAAGTACACTGATGGAAGAGAAAGGATAATGAAGCAAGGAAGCTGGCAATATTTCTATAAGTATGAGCTTGAAAGGATAAATGCCTTACTGAATTTTGAAGAAAGAGAAGAAAGGACATGGAAGATAGATATTGCCAGGTACTTGAAGATGCATGCTGATTATGAAGAAAACATGAGGAAAGAGAATGAAAAGAAGAAGATTCAGAGAGAAAAAGAAATGGCTGAGATGGAGGAGAGGGCTAAAGAGCTAAGGCAGAAAGGGTTGTGCAGGGTCAAGCAAAATCCTTACATTGTGGAGTACAAAAACTCACATGGAGGTCAAAGCAAAATAAGGATGGAGTTTCTTGATTCCTATGTAGAAAGTGCACTCAAGGCTGCAATTGATGACTTGGAAGGCTCACCTCTCATTGAAGAACTGATTGCAAGAGAAGAACTTCAAGAAGCCATCATAGACTTGAAGAGAAAAGAAGAGATAAGGAAAAAGAAGATATATGATGATTTGCTAGAGAAGCAATTGGAAGCTGAAGCTGTTGAGCAACAAAAGTAATCTGTAAGCTTTCAATTTTTCTATGTAATCAAATTTCTGATCTCAAGGTTCATGAATTGTTCTCTCTGTTACTAAATTTCCTTTTATGTAAGTTAGGCTTGTTATCAGACATGAAATTGTGCCTAAGGATCTTACTCACAATTTGGGGGAGATTGTTAGGCTCAAGACATGTCTGAATACCACTATTAACAAGCCTACACTATGTGACTATGTCACATTACATGACCTAGTGATTTCTATCACTGGGATATAGTATAGGTCTCTAAATGTACTTGTCTTGTTTTCATGGACAATAGCTTTATCATGTATGCTCAGATTTATAATGAGCTTAGTAAAGTTCTTGCATCTAGAATGTATATAGGCCATTGAATAATTATCCTGGTAGAAGTTCAGAAGTGTTCATGCAGCAGGATAGAGTTGAATAAGACCATGAAGAAATAAGTTGCAGGAATTTGTCTAAGGCATTATATAGCAAAGTCAAAAGAAAGCTATGTCGTGAAGTCACCAATATCCATGTCGTGAAGTACTATATCGCATAGTCCATTTTGTACTATGTCGAGAAGTCCTCAAGACACATGTCGTGAAGTGTTGAAGTCAGCAAAGTCAAAGGAGCCTAGATCGTGAAGTCCTCAGAAGCCCTATGTCGCATAGTCATCAAATGACCTATGTCGCATAGTCATCAAATGACCTATGTCGCATAGTCGTCAAATGACCTATGTCGCAAAGTCTTCAAAGGCTATATCGCATAGTCCTCACAAGGGAGATCGCGAAGTCAGGGATAAAGTGGAGTTCACGATATCAACACTTAGCCGTTCATAACAAGACAAATCAAGGTACAGAACCAAGAATCAAAGGAGACAAATACTGAAGCATTTGTTCTGGCAAGGTGGTCCAAAGAACAGATGGCAAATCTACAGCTAAACTTGGAGAGAAAGATAAGAGACAAGCAGCTACAGAAACGGGAAAGACTCCGAAAAGCAGGTGGTCCTTCCTGTCACAGTGAACTTCTTATGGCAGGACAAGTTGGACTTTCAGAAGGGGTAGCTGTGTAATATTGTGTGTGCCTAGTTTGTATAGGGGAATATATATATCGTGCACACGCAACTGTAAGCTGTAAGAGAGATACACATAGTTATTTGCTAAGCTCTTTTCTCTGTAAGCAAGCAAGTTCAAACTGTTCTTGTTTAGAAGCCAGAAATTCGATTGTGAATTTCCTGGAAAGCTGTAGTATTTAATTTGCTTATACAAAGTAGATTAAAGTGATTGTGTGTGTTATTTACTTTCTGCATATTACATATCATAATCACATACAGTTGTTTACTTATTTTTCAAGATCGAAAAATATATCAAACTATCCATTCACCCCCCCTCTGTCTAGTTTCTAGTGGTATTCATTTCTAACATTATATGCTAGAATTTAATATTGATGTTACATTATGTATTTTATTATAGAAGTTGCAATATGAATTTTGAGAAAATAAAGTGATAAATATACTAATATTTGATAGATTGTTAAAATAAGAAATATATTGAACAGTTTCCCTTTTCTATATTTTTTCAAAATTTCGGTAAATGAACAAGGCTAAGCGGAGAATTCAAAAAGACCTTAATTTTATGTTAGAAATATTATTTTAACTAAAAACATATTTTTTATAATATTTTCTAGAAAAATTTGGATAAATTATTATAAAGCCGCTGCAAAGCGCGGCTTAGTAAACTAGTTTGATTCTAATGTAGAATATAAGCATGTACAAACTTTATAAAAAATAATTTATATTTAAAATTTGAATAAAAACTTTAATTTTAAAAATGATCTGTTACAGAATCATTTTGGATAAATTTGATTCTGATGTAGAATCAGTTTGGACTATTTGACTAATTTTAAATTATTTTTTAAAAAAATAGTTTAAGTTCTGTTTTCAAAAAAAAAAAAAATAGTTTAAGTTTGCTTTTTAATTGAATAATTAAAATTTATAATTATATCTAATAAAAATTGTGATAAAAATATGTATTATAAATATTTATGTAATGGTTGTCTCCTTCTCTTTTGCCACCCGGATCAATGATACACAGAAGATTAATAGCAAATCATGTTGTATTACTAATTCATGGAGGCTAACCATTAACTCAATTTGAAAGCTCGCAAGTTACAACTATAACTCTGAGTCTCTGACAAAAGCTTAATGTATTATTATTCGAATTGAATTCCTTATTTTGATAAATAACGCTTTCAAAGTAAAAAATAAATAGTATGATAATGTGCTATAGATGAGGATTGAACTCTTGACTTAATATCGTACTTCGTTATTATCCCTTTTATTTTTACTAGCTTATAGCCAGTGCGCACAGTTACTTAAATTTTATTTATAATTATTTTGTTTATAATTATATTTTAATTACTCATGGAACACACGATTGTTTTTTTAATATTTATAATTATATTTATTTATGAATATTTTAATATTTAAAAGTTATTAGTTTACATGATTAAATTATTGTTAAAAACAATTTAGCCAAAAAAAATTATAGTTAAAAATTTGATATTTATTATATTTTACACTCTCAATTTAATATTTGTTTATATTGAGTTATAAAAGTTAGATTTGGCCAATTTTACGGTCCACATGAAATTCACAAAATAATCTTTAATTTAGTTGTGGTTTAATAGTTCTTTTTCAATTAAAAACTATTCTAAAACTAAAAAGAAAATAAAATGACGAAATTTAATATTGAGAATTCTATTCGATTTAGGAAATCTACTTATATGTAGTTTAGATTATTAGAATACCCTTTATTAACCAAATACAGTTTTTAATGTTAAATCTAACGGTTTTCACCTATCTATTTAAGATTAAACGATTTTTATTATTTTGATATTAAATGAGTTTCCTTATTTAATTACAACTATTTTTATGTTTTAACTTTTTGGAAAATTCAATCATAATATAAAATCTTTTAACTTATATCATTTTTAGAGAATAACTTCTTTTTATATGATATAATCTTGATCGTCTATTTTTAAAAGTATTGGATCTAACGGTTGAGAATGTTTTGGCGGTATTTAGGACCAAACTACCAGGATAACATTATTAATTTTTTTAATATATATATACATATATTTTTTTTTAATATTTATTGCTAAAATATAATATACTCTTTTTTTTAATATGTTAATGATGCGCGAACTTTGAACTTTTGAGAAAATAAATTATCAATTAAAATATAATTTGTTTTGTAATAGTTCTTTTTTTAAAGTAGTACACCGTGACGATCAAAATTCTGTATAAAAATTCATTTTTTTAATCGTATATCACGTAAATATCTATGTTATTATATTAAAGACTAAATAATGAAAGCTTTCTTATAAGTCTGGTCGCTTGATCACTCAATTCATATCGTTGGATCTTTCAAATTAAATTGTTGAGAAACGTTAAATATAACAGTAAAATTATCACGTAGAATGATCTAAAATTTGAATCTACCAACAACATATTCAAATTTACAAGTTTTTTTGAAAAATAAGAATTTTTTCATTTTTTTTCTTGTAGACATGAGTTATTTGATAATATTTTTTATAAAGTACGATTTTTCAAAAAGTACTGTACTAATTGATTAACAAACTTTTAAAGTTTTGAATT
This sequence comes from Heracleum sosnowskyi, assembly GCA_030848705.1. NCBI lineage: Eukaryota > Viridiplantae > Streptophyta > Magnoliopsida > Apiales > Apiaceae > Heracleum > Heracleum sosnowskyi. The sequence continues at coordinate 23,347,309 of CM061237.1, forward strand.
TAATAATTTACAAAGTTAGGCCTCTTCTGTAGCTGAGTCTAAAATTTCAAAATACGGTTTTTTTTAAATATGAATATAGTCCTGTTAACAATGAAATTAGGTCTCTATGAGTTCTTATAAAACAAAATCATCATTTGCGTATAATTTATTATTTAATAATAAATAATATTTAATTAGTTATGATATAAAATTTAATAAAATAAGATAAAAAAATATGCACAATTTTATAAAATTTTATCCTCGTATTATTATATTCTTTGTTGATTTGAATTTTTCTTAGATTGATTTGAATTTTTGAACATAGATTTCTAAATTTAAAATAGTTAGAAAAAAGTAATTAAATTGGCATTAAAATAATGATGACGTAATAATTATTATTAGAATTTAAATACCCAATTTACTAATTTGGGGTTTATCTTGTGTTTTAAAAATTAGATTTTGACGATTTTACACCCCACGTGAAGATAACTAAATTATCTTTAATTAAAAGATGGCTTAACAATTTTTATCTAACTGAAATTGTCCATTAAAGAGAAAAGAAAATCACGAATTTTTTACATGGAGAATTCTATTCAATATAGAAAACTTATTTATATTTGATATATTTGTTTTAAATTATCAAAATACACTTTTTAGAATTTAAATATAATCTTATTATTAATAAAATACACTTTTTTAATAATTGATCTAACGATTTTCATTTATCTAGTTAAGATCTAATGGTCCTTATTAGTTTGGTTGTCCAAGACCGTACGATCAAAATTTTGGCCCTATTATGCTTATTATATATAAGGATTTAATATAATAAGGATATCAAGTATATACTGATATAAGTATCTTACTAACTGCTTTTACTTTTAATGTTTCGGTTTTATTTACAGTGTATATATATAAAATTTTAAAATACATTATTACTTAAAAATTATTAAATAGAATAAAAATTATGTTATGATTATATAAAATTTTATTCTCATATTATTATATTCTTTATCGATTTGAATTTGTTCTTAATTAATTTTAATACTTTATTGAAAGAAACATAAAATTTCTATATTTAAAACAATTAGTGGAAAAATAAATAAATTGGTGCTACAAAAATAAAAAAAAATTTTATTAAAATTTAGATACTCACTTTACTATTTGGGTATCCTGAGTTTTAGAAATTAAATTTTGACGATTTTACAACTCATGCGAAACTAACGAAATTATCTTTAATTTAATGATGGTTTAATAATTATTATCTAACTTGACCTGTTGACCTACCCATGAACCGAAAAGAAAAGATGGTTAAGAATTTTTACATAAAAAATTCAATTCAATATAGAAAACTAATTTATAATTGGTTTAAATTATCCAAACACACTTCTTAGTATTTAAATATAATCCTACCTTTAATCAAATACACATTTTAATATCCTGACAAAAAAAATACACATTTTAATATAAGTATTATATTCAAAATTATCGTTTATGAATATGAAACCCTCAATATTTTAATAATATTTTGATATTATCCTTTTATGTTTGTTATATGTAAAATAATATAATTATAATTTGGATTAATCAAATTTTTATGTTCCTTCAGAAAAAAAAGTGTTTAAATTTATTTATGTACAGGAGTTCTCGTAAGTCTCTGTAGGTCATTGTTAGTATAATATACATCAGCATTATATTGATAATTTTTAATAGTGTAATCAATATGAATTGTTATCTTGATATTTGGTTTAACAATTATTATCTAATTGGAACTATACATAAATTCAAGAGAAAAGATAGTTAAGAATTTTTACATAGAAAACTTTTAAATTATCAAAATACACTTTTTAGTATTTAAATATAATTTTATTATTAATCAGATACACTTTTTAATATTAGATCTAACAATTCTCATCGATCTATTTAAGATCTAACTGTAATTATTAATTTGGTCGTATAGTGATCGTACACGGACCAGATCGATTTTAATTTTTTCTTAAATTGATTTTAATATTTTATTGAAATAAAAATAGAATTTATAAATTTAAAAGAATTAGGAAAAAAATTAAATTGGTGCATCAACTAAAATTTTTTTTATTAAAATTTAGATAATCACTTTAGTGTTTGGGTTCTATCTTGAGTTTTAGACAACAGATTTTAACGATTTTACAGCCCATGCGAAGCTAACAAAATTATCTTTAATTTAATGATGGTTTAATAATTTTTATCTAACGGGAACTATCCATAAACTAAAGAGAAAAGATAATTACGAATTTTTACATAAAGATTTCTATTCAATATAGAAAACTCATTTATAATTGGTTTAAATTATCAAAATACATCTTTTAGTATTTAAATACTATCATATTATTAATCAAATACAATTTTTAATATTATATCTAACGGTCCTCATCTATTTGAATATTTATAGTTTTATAATCCAACTGATCATATACTTTTGGTAGTACAGTGACCGACCAAAGTTTTAGATAAGATCTCCCTTACGCTTATTATATATAAGGAGTTAATTATATAATAGGATATAATTGATATAATTTGTTAAAATAAAATATTTTTTCTGATTTCAAAATAATGAAAACAATGTACTTTTTTTTTGCTAAATAAAAACAATGTACTTTTAATCTTGATATAATAATAAAGTTGATAAAATAATTTTTAAATTAATTACAAAACTATTATTTTAAAAACATTTACGTATAAGAACATAGCGCAGTGAGATTGCTCAAGTGTTTAAGTGTTTAGTGTTTATATCTTGTCGTCTTAACTCTTAAGTTCTCTAGTTCTCTGTTCGATTCTCACACATTTTTGAGATTTGTTAACACAAATAGATGCCAAATTATTTAAAAATTAAAATTACAAAAACATTATTTATTATCACTATAGAAAGAATATAATATAATCTCGACATGATTTCGCATTTCACTCGATAAGATTGGACTTTATTACCTAAGAGCTAACGTATTAGTTCAGATTTAAAAACAATTTAAAGTTTTAAATTCCGCAATTAGCAGTTGTTAGAAGATTGATCCTGCTCTAGATTCGTTTAGATATAATGATATATACACACATTAAAACACACACACACACAATTGACTGACTTGAGTCCTGATGACTTGGGACGTGACGTAGCTACTAAAAGTTGACTATTTCACCGTTTAATATTTTTAACATTCATTCCCTTTCATTTTTGTACTATTTTGCAGTGTTAATTTCTTTAATTAATCACCTTTTAATCCCTTTAATTATCTTAATAAATTTGAATTATTGTCTCCCTCTGTGTAATAATTCTGTACAAATGCAAGTAAACACCTTAATGATTAAACTCTCTTTAATTAATTAAATATTTTAATGTAAATTTACCCCTTCTCCAAGGAAGTCAAGTTATACAAATCCAAATAGAAGCTTCCACAACATTTAATTATTTTCTATTGAATTGACCAAACCAAATTATCTAGATCATTTCCAAACCACTACAACTTTGATAAATATTGATTGCCGTACATGAAAATTTTCTAGTGTTCCTATTATTCTGTAGAAAACATCTACAAGTCATCATTCTCATTCTAGCAATATTTCTAACTTTTGTTCACCATCCATCCTAAAATGATCAGTCCTTTAATTTGTGGAAGCTTTCATGATCAACCAGATGAAGATTTAGAGCTTCTAAGATCATGCACAAGTCCGAAATCTCGAAAACCGACGAAATGGCATAGCTTCGGTGGGAAATCAAGCAAAGGGAACAAGAATCCTTATGCGGATCGCGGGCTTGATAAATTTTCCGCACTTTTAGCTGAGCTTGATTCGAAAAGACAGAAGATTTATACGCAGAAGGGCTCGGAAGACATTTCTCTTCTCGGATTTGCCTACTCCAACTCAAACGATTACAAGCCTATTGTTGTGAGATTGAAGAACAAGAAACAACCAATTATAAGAAGTGAAAAAGACAAGCCCAACACTACTGATGTCATTAATTCACCACCTGCAACTTCTTCTGAGATCGAGCCAGCTAAAGCTGATCAGGTCAGAGCAATGTCAAGAATTGTATCGAATATAAAGATTTCTCCCGAGAAGATCATGAGCTTCGATTTATTGAAGAACATCGTGGTGGAGAACTCTAAGCAGCCTGCATATTATGTTCCCATAATTACAATCTTAATATTAATTTTCTTGATAGTATTTGGAAGGTCTTTCGCGATATTATGTACAACTCTTTGCTGGTACTTCGTGCTAATGATCCAAAGTTTCGATTATAAGAAGCCCAAGACGCCCAAGACAATAAAGACTCCCAAGAAAGATTATGCCAAGGCTTTGAGCTACAGCGGTAACCTGACCACAACTCGTGATCATGAAATATCGAATTTAAAGAAGACGAAAATAATGAAGAAAGCTATGAGTTACAATAACAAGTTCGTCAAGACTGGTACTAGTGATAATGGATTATCTTCTCCTAGGAGTGTGCTTAATGGATACAAGTCGCCACCAACACCAGCTTCGCCGCCACAAGATCATCGGAGGACTTTTCCAAGATAAGCCAATTAATTATTTTTAATTATTTGGTTGAGTTTTGATTTTTGAATGTACTATTTGTTTGTTTGAAGTTCAAAGTTTTGGTGATTCTGATCATATGTAAATATAAGGTTTATGATTTAAACCTTGAGCTTTATCATCAATGTAAATTATTACAAAATGCGTGCTTATGCATATTAATCATGAGTTCCAATATTTCATATTAGTGTATTTTGTTTGATAATCCCATGCTAATTACATAAAGTTTAGCTACAATGCATCCAAGCTTTTTTGAAATCATAGTTTAGATTAATTAATTTTAAGTCTCAACCATAATTCTAGTTGCAAGTTATACATTCAACAAGTTCACCTACACAATTATTTTTTAATTCGTATCGAGTCGTGCCAGATTCAACCATTTCAAAATTTTGGTATCTTTATTATATTGGACAAATTTATATGATTAAATTCTTTTTTTTGCTAATATTATATTTTTATAAATATAAGGTCTTAAAACAAAATATCTAGTCCACAGCAAGAGGCTTTTTGGCCTAATAATTGAAGTCTTTTGGCCTAATAATTGGATGTTTGAAGACAAGTGCTTGGTGACATAATGAAGTTCACATAATAATAATAATAGTTTCTAGGGAAAAAATTGAATCGGTGGTGGCAGGTGAAGACTCTGTAAATATCGATATACTGAATCTAGCCCCCACTTATTACAAAGAGCCCGGTTTCTAAAAAAATCTAAATTAAATAGTTCAAGTTGTTAAGAATTTGTCTTGTCGTTTCAGAATTCAATTCTCGTTCATTTTTAAAATTTGTTAGAATATATATTAAATTGTAAGATATATAAGTCTAATTATTAAAAAAAAACTATACAAAACAAAAGTTTCAGGTTTATATCATTTCTATAATATTATACTAAAAACAAAGTTCCAGGTTCATATCTTTTTTTATTACTATTTTATATAAAAAATATCGAGATTTTACAGTTAAAAATCGATTGATTCGACTGAATTTGTTGTAATATGAACATTTAAATAGGAACATCACGTTCCTGACAAAAAAATAGGAATGTCACGTTAACATTAACATTTCCCGTGTACATGGCTGGCGTCTGAAAAACCTCAGCAGTGTGATCTCCAGTAATGGCGGAAGAAAGATCATGGCAAGATAAATACAAGTTCATATATAAGTATCAGTCCGAGCCGGCTCCAGGGGGAGTTGACCTAGTCAGGGACTTAGGGTCATCAAAAATTTTAGGGACCACATTTTTTTCAAAATTTTTAGGATATATAATGTGATTAATATTTATTAAAATATTAATTTATTCTTATTTTTATTTAATATTTAAGAATAAAGCATTGATTAGAGTTTTGAAAAGTTCAATATTGATATTTAACATGAATATGTCTAGCTAGTAGCCTTAAAATTAGAATAAACGGTAAATTGATGCCTGAACTATACCTACTTTTGTGGTCGAAATTTTAGATTTACAATAGAAATTGCTTTTGTTTTTTTTTAAAAAGTGGTCATTATGCTCGGCCACCAAATTGCGAATTTCAAACTCCGATCACCAAAGTACTAAATGGGGTTAAGTTCGGTCACAATTTTATAATGTACTTCTTAAAAATATTAATTAAACATTATAATTTGTAAGTGCCAACATTAACGATTTTAATAGTTTAGAAAATTTAATTTTAAAATATTTCAAATTTTAACGAATAATAATACATATTTTTTAAACAAAATATTTGTAAAATTACGATATAAAATCGGAATTAACTACACACGTAGTTGCATTTAATTGTTTTTTTTTCTTAAATTATTTTATATTTTAGCTAAATTCAGTTACAATCCGTATATATATTTTATTTTATTCGTGCAAGACTTTTTACAAAAATTCAACTGACATGCTTCTTCGTTGTACTCTTGTCAGAGTTAGATTTATTTTGGTTGTACATGTGCAAATGCACAGATAGTACGTTTTGCTCAATCGTCCTGTGACGACATTTAGTCCCATATAATACAACTACTAACTTTAATATTCTTAAATATTTTGGTTTAAACTAGTTAATTACTAAGCCAAGAAATGGGTAAGAAACTAATTTTTGAAATTTATGTTAACAACTAAAATTCAGTATACTCTCCTGGTGGTAGAGGCTATTAGAAGAGGTAGTAATTATCAGCTGGAGGTGGGAAACTTGTTGGATGTTTGCTGCGAGAAGCTGAGTATTCAAAGTAATGTTTGGTGTCTGTCATGTTAAAAAACAAGCAAATAAGACGGCTCATTTGTTAGCTAGATATCCTTGTTTGTTGAATAGCTTTAATTTGTTTGTGTCTTCTCCAGATATGTTGTTGGAGACTTTTTATCTTCTGATGTTTTGTTTGAGTAATGGAACTTCTTATTTCAAAAAAAAAAAAAAAATCAGTATACTCTCATGCTAACAATTATGTTCTAAAATCATGTAATTTAATATGTTATCCTTTCTTCACCATGCCTTGATCCAGCACAGCTTCGTTCTTGATGAAACATTAATTAAAAACTGGAGAAGGTGAATGTAAGTAGATAAGATAAGATATAAACCAAAAAAATAACTGATCTGCTTCTGAGTTATTATAGTATATCCTATGATACGTATGGAATCTATACTCTTTATTAATAAGCAAAACAATGTGAAAATGGCGTGTGGTACTAAAGTACCAAAGTACCAAATTTGGTTATCACTTAACCCGGGTTCGATTCCTCGCAACTACATAATTTTACAAGATTTATTTACTTTAAATTCTTTAGCTTCATCCAGGGTTCGATTCCTTACAACTACGTAATTATACAAGATTTATTTATTTACTTTAAATTCAATTGCTTCATCAAGTGTTAGATTCTTTGCAGCTACGTAATCATACAAGATTTATTTATTTACTTTAATTTCTTTAGCTTTATGCATAGTTCGATTGTCTATAACTACATAATTACATAGTTATTTATTTATTATATATTTTTATCATTCAATTCTTGAGAAATACATTTTTAAATAATATTTATTAATAATTTATTAATACTAATATTTTAATGTCGATTCATGTTCGACCCGTGCTTAATACGGGTTATAAGCTAATAAGATTTATGCCGTGAATGCATGAAAATTAATCTTACATGTGCTGCGATAATTATCGCTATTTGGTATACCGCTAATAAAAGCTTGCCGCCATCACCCATTATGTATCTAATCAATTTTGGAGGGTCAACTTGAAAAGAGTTGAAGACCGTTGTTAATCAAAGTTCATCTAAACAGTTCTACTAAAAAAAAAGTTCATCTAAACATTTTGTGTTCTTTCAAAAAAGATAACTAATAAAAAGGCCAGAGTGTAATAGGTAGATCACAAACAAATAATGTCAAGTGAACCCAATGTTAGAAGCCAGCCCAACGGTTTTCACAATCAAGCGAGCCCAAAGCCGAGCATGAAGCCATGAACAACTCGAAGGTTCCAGGACTTGCTCAGCACATACAATTGCACACGATTCATGTTAAAACGGAATAAACTGAAGCATTACATTAAATCATTTAATTGAATGCGATTAAATAGCTCAAGTGGTATGGGCTTATCTCTTGTTGTCCCTGGGTTCCAAACTCAGAATTGCGTTGGATTTGATCTCTATATAAGGATATGCAGGTATTGAAGTACGTCTCAGATTTTTCTGCTTTATAACCGTTAATTATGGTTTGTCTAACTTGCGGAAGAATTGGGAGTATGAAACAGATGAAGGTAACGTTACAGCTTACGTCATACATTTAACGGTTCTGATTAAAAATTCTAGCATATACTATTTTCACCGTTAGAATTTACAACTCTAGTTTTCGTTAAAAAATGGAAAGTTTCAGACATTTTATATATGTTCTTGATGAAATTTTCGGAAACTAACAATTGGAGGTTGTTCCTTGTTATGAGGACTTAAACTTTCATCTTTGGATCTAAGACATTTTCTTAGTGTAATTCATAAATAAATTGAGTTGAAATAGGTTGCTTGAAATGGGTTATGTGGGTTATTTAAGTTGAAAGAACTTTTATCCCACAAAGATTTGGTAATGAGAGGTTGGTGGTTTTATATAGAATCATGTGCAAGTGTATAACTGATATTAAATTCTGATGACAGCTGTTAATGAAATTAAAATCAAAATATTTAGTATTAAATATCATATACTAAACGTTTGACACAAGATAGGGGAGAGACGTACTCAGAAAAACCCTAGCATCTATCTTCTTCTCTCCTCTCTCTCAATACATACAGTTTATATATACATAGTGCTCAGGCGAACTGAGGTACTGATTGCTGTTGATCATTGTCATTACTGTGAATGGATTGATCTGGACTGTTTTATCCTGGAAGTGATATTGCTGCAATCCAACACAACGTAAGTGAGACAATAATCTCTTCAAGAACAGTCAAGATTTCTCGAAAGTGTTGGCGACTCAGCTGTTCTGTTGTTCTTTACGGTATTTGTTAAAGCGACAAAGATAAGTTTTCTTTCTTATCTTGTTATTTACAGTCTCTAATTATATTCTTGTTTCGACCTTCGTGTTTGTTTTGTTAATTCGTTATTCAGCATGTTCTTGTTAACATAAATATATATAACTGCCTTATTATTGCTGTATAGTTTAGAATTATACCCAACAGTTTTCACCTTTTATTCCTGACCGGGATGAGAGGATGTGGCCATGGAAAAAACTCAGAAGCCTGGTAGAAGCTGTGGTCAGATAGAAAAGGATTATCAATTGCAAATTATATCACCCTTTGCTTTTCTCCAGTGCTGAGACTTTAAAATCTACATCGACATTGTGGTTGTTTCTGTTCATCTATTAAACTATAGGCATTGTTGCAACCAGTACTACATTTGTTGTCTTTGTACTTGCACTGCGCACGATTGTCCTGCTGAAATATGCCTATAGTTCAGACAGGTTCTGGGAGAGTGTATTGGTTTCTGAACACACTTTTAAACTCCGGAGAACAGCTGTAGATTAAAGGAACTTAACAGCAGTACATAAGTACTTTGAACCGAAGCTCCTTCCAAAAGCAAAGAATACACGAATAAAACCTGCTTGTCTCGATCAATTTACAATGTCCCTTGCACTGATTCTACAGTACATAAACAAAATTAAAAAAAAGACCTTTTTTGGGGCATGAGTTTTGGAACTTTAAACAAATTGTTTTTTTCCTGTCCATTACCTTGATTTACTTAAACAAATATCAATAGAGAGCATTTGATTAATCTGAAACATCCAACACTGTCCTGGCAGCTGTGTTACCGGATCTTGGTCCCTGTAAGGGTTCAACCAGTGTCTTTGCCCATCCATAATGACAAAAATTGCACAAGCATAAGAACATATTTTTATTTATTAACTGGTAAACTCCAAACAAACCCTGCACTATTCGAAATGTCCAGTACTCCAGTTGCAGTTAACTAGGTGAAGGAATAAAATTGCTCTGAATCCGTACCCGAAACATTTCGAACACGACGGATAGATTCCACCACATTCAAATGCTACTTACAAGAAGAAACTGTCTATAACTACTTAATTAGCTCCGCAGACTAAACAATAAACTAATTCCACTAGTTCACCTTACTGCGACTTCTACGGTGGCGATGTCGTTAAATATTCTGTACCAAAGTTGCATCCATATATTTATTATTCTAATTAAGTGACATTTAGCTTAACATAACATAGTGTTATTACCACAATTAGGATTTTTCATCGGTCCTGGTCCTTGTCAGGGGAGTTATTTAACAATCTGTTTGTTTCTGAACTGTTGGATCAATCTTCCAACGATCGAGATTAAAAAAATATACTATATATTATATGCCAACACAAGGGCAAAGATTGCCAATAAAATGGCTGTCAATTTACTGTTTTACCCTTATTGATTGAAAATTTTCAAAAATGCCATCTACTATAGTTTATACAAAAAAAAACAAAAGTTTGAGTTACTTTCAAGAATCGAACCTCTAACCTCCCTTTACCAAGTTTATGTCATGACCATTTGTGCTACACTAATTGTTGACATCCTATCAAAAAAATTATTAGATTAACCACGTTTACTGTAATTAACCCTTTTTTTACTTTAACTTTTGAGTAAATAAGATGTTGATTTATATTGTTCATACAACACAATTTTTTTGATTTTATTTATAATTTTTTTGGTTTTATGTATAATATTGTTCATACAACACAATTTTTTTGGTTTTATGTATAATTTTTTTGGTTTTATGTATAATTGCAAGTGTTAATACATAAATATAAAATTAAAATTTGATGTAATGTAAGTAACATATTATCGGTAACTTCTATTATTGAAAAATAGTTAATAAATTGTACACATCATTATAAAGATCGGGAATTGAAGTTAGGAGTGTTCATGGCCGGGTAGACTCGGTTGGAAGCATTTTTGCAACTCGACCTAATTATATCATTTAAAAAAATTAAAACCAATTCGCAAAATATAGATTTGTGACTCAACTCTACATATAGTACATTAGTTTGGATCAGTTTGAATGATTTAAATAATTTTATTATAAAATTTAAATGTTATACAATATCTCTCATTTCAAAAATCTAAGTAAACACGTATAACTTACGATTTAGTAACAATATTTTATTTTGATTAATTGTAATTTTAATAATGTAATTATGTCGTAAGTCATATTTATACACAAAAGTGTACACATACATCTATAAATGCCACTATGATGTATTACATATAGTATAGTTGCATATACTATATAAATATATATTTAAATATCAAACAAAATTTGAAATTTAAGTCGGGTTGGCCGAAAAAATATAAATTTCATACCAAACTCATTTAAATTGGGTTGAAATGTTTTTAATCCAATTAACTATCGAGTTTTTTCAATCAGTCGGCCAAAAAGAAGGTTGGGTTGGTTCAGTTCGATTTAATCGGGTTGGTAAGCCGTGAATACTTCTAATCGGATTTATTCGATCGAGGTACCGTTCAGGAATTAATAGAATGATTAGAGATTATTGAAATGTTTAATCAGAATAAATTTAATGGTATTTTTACATGTAATTGATTAATTATTTTAATTATACATCAAATGGTAGTACAAAGATTTTTAAAATATGTTATGATTGAAATCAATAAAATTTATAGATTTAACTTATGAATTTGTTGTTAGTTTGTGAGACAAATCAAGGGAGTTTGTGATTTAACCACATAAAATATGAATTATGTATACAAGAATTATGTTTTTCTTATTTTTTATTCTGATTTTAGTCTTTTTAATTCTAGATTTTATTACTATATATTAGCTAATTTTTACAATCAAGTTGATTTATAACCGATTAAACCAGTTTTTGACCTATTAGAAAATTTTATGTCTTCTTGTGAGATTTATAAAAATTGACTTTCGACCCAATTTTAACATAATTGAACCGATTAGTCATCGTATAGTGATCAATCGATGAATAATTTCGATTAATTGCCGAATTTTAGAACAAAGATTTTCTATAAAAATATAACCAAGTTTAGATAATAAAAGTAATTTAATTAATAGTTACTCTACAAAGATATTAAACTATTTGGATAAATTCTATATTCATAAAAGATCATTTTTTTCTTTTTGGAGAAACATAAAAGATAAATATTAAGATCAATTATATTTCAAATATTAAAAGCGCATGGGATAAAGTGTAAGGTTGAGTTAAAAAATGATTCTAATTTGTATATAAAAAATGTTTTTATTTATGTAAGTTTTAAAGTAGGATTTTAGATATTATGTAATAAATACTAGACGAAAAATAGACAATTGAGTTCAAAAGTGTATAAGTATGTTTATATGAAAAAAGAGAGTAGAACTCCAGAGTTGAACTTTACATACAATGAAAAGATTTTATGATATGTTAACTGCATAGTCTTATATATGGGTAAAATGGATCTAAAGTTACCTTTAGGAAATTTTCCTAAAGTTAACTATTGAAAAATACTTTATTTAGTCTTTAACACTCAAATTTAACATTAAATCATGATTTTAATTATGTTTAACACCACCTATATCGCTAATTGTGTTCTAAGTGAATTTATAGGTTAAAAAAACAAAAATTGTGATATTTATGTATAGAGTGTTGCGTGCATTAATAAATTATTAATTTTCTTATACTAACGTTAATTATTATATGAAAAGTGTTTATAATAACATAAACATATCTATCTTAATTAAAAATTAGAGTAAAATAAGTGTGGGAGGCTTTTAGAAGCAAAAAAACCCATTTATTAGGTTAACTTTAGGAAAAATTTCTAAAGATAACTTTAGATTCCCTTCACCCTTATATAATTGACCAATTTTATGTTTTACATATATATTAATATTTCATTAAAATCATATTAATTTACATACGTCCATGTTATATACAGACTTTGTACTAAAAAATGATCACGGTGTAGTCTTACGTACGTGACCAACTTTATATTTTATTTACAAGTATATTGTCATTTCGTTAAAAACACATTAGTTTAGATATGTCCATATCATATATGGACAACTATACTATAATAATTATTTATATTATATTTAATTGTTGAATTTGATAAAATGCATTTCACGACATTTAAAACTAAATTAATATTTTGGCAAATGAAAATAATAATTTGATATTTATTTTATAGATTTTTTTCTAAATTTTGTGAAATCTTATTAAAATTTTAAAAAAAATGTTAAAAAACTTCTATACAAATATAAGATAAATTCAAAACCAATTTTAATTACAAAACTGTTTCGATATATATACATTTTTGTACGAGAACTTATTTCAGTAAATAAGCGGGCCCGTGCCTCGCACGGGCTTTTACGCTAGTATATATTAACATATCCGCACGTTTTTTCTGCGGAGGGGCTGTCATCGGTAAATTTCTGCAAACAGGAAGATGCTCCGCTTAAAAAAGCGCGGATTGAGACAAATCCCAATTCAAACCCCAATTCCTTCAAACACACAAACAAACAACAATTCCTTCAACGAAAAACCTAATCGAACAAAAACAAATCCTAAAACACCAACTTAATTGGAATGAATTTCAATTCGAATTCAAACCCTAAAAATCAGTAAATCGAGACAAACCTGGCACATGAATCAAATGGAATCGACGAGGATTAAATGTTCTAGCCTTCTCCGTTTGAATTGCTCCCAGAAACTTGAAATCGCACAACCCTTAAACTCGTCACACAGAGTTAGGTTTTCAATCGGGGTTTGTGGGTAATGGGTCAAAAAATCAGTATGTTTATAAAGCGGATAGGCTGAATTTAAATCCTGACCGTTAAAATATCGATCCAACAATTTCTGAACTGATTGTTGCATAAATGATCCCTAACAAATTATTAGGGACCAGGACCCTTTTTCAACCTTCATCCTTTTACTCGGTCAATTACAAATGTTGTACTCGTTCTTGTAAAACATAAGGGATTAGAAGAATACACCTCCTTACTTCATAACTTCAGATTAGAGTTTTCCTTAGTAGCAGCCTAGCAGGAGCTGATATCACGTCCTTGTAATCTAGTGGGTACCCTCCTTAGATGCTTAGCGGATGCATGAGTGCGAGTATTTTCATTTACACTATTGACCTCCATTTCCAGTATTGTAAAGATCTTCAAATTTGAACTCGATCGATCATCAATCATCATTAGCTGAATAAGCTTATAGACAAGGTTGAATTCATACATAAAATATATAAATGTCTTGACATAAAATTTAGCAGGAGTGGAATTATTTAAAGTTCGAATTTATCAGTTAAAAAATATTTAGTATATTTTTTTTTTATTCGAGTTTGATTTAGGAGCTACGCAAAAAACATTCTTAAGATTGAGATCAGAGTAATTAAATTTACAGAGGACCTTCCAATTTAATCGGAAATAAACCGTACAACAAAATTTCAATCAAAGTACTTGGCTAATTGATCTCACATGGCTTTGTTGTAAGATGCCCATAATATTCTGTCCCACAAGCAATCATCTCATGCCTCTGTTTCTTTAATTAAGAGTAAGGTGTCCCCAAAGGCCATAATTGAGGATCAAATCCTGGTAAATGCACATTGACATTACAGTTGTGTGTCTCTTACAATGTCTACATTGCATGTCTCATCTATATCAACCATGATGCTTTGTCGCACCAACATACATTTTCGTCGTAAATTTATTACATTGTATACACTACACAAGCCGCGGTTATACTAAGCAATAAGCATAGCCATCTCCTGCTGAAATATGTCTTCTGATACATGCTTTGCCATTCATACCAGTCCACTTTTTTTGGAACTCTCCTTTAGCCTGGATTAATTTCAGACTCGCAAAACACACTTTTAAACTCCGGATAACAGACGTACCTCTAACTGGAATTCAACAACAGTACATCAAAACTCTGAACCCTGAGCTCTCACCAAAATCATAACATACACAAACCAGAACCGGAACCTGATTGTTTCGATCAATTTACAAGGAAGTTCCTTGCACTAATACTACAGTATATACACAAAACCATATCCTAAATTGATGCCTCTTTTTCTTTTGCCCGAGATTTGAATTTTTTTTTACATTTTGTTTTCTTCCTGTTTGTCTAGTCTGTGGTGGATGTATCATTTGATTATAATATATCACATGAAGCATTTGATTAATCTGAAACATCTGACGTCCTGGAAGCTGTGTTACCGGATCTTGGTCTCCGTAGAAGTTCAACCAGAGTTTCTGCCTGTACATAACGACAAAAAATTGCACACATCAGGGACTCCACATTTTACCCAATCAACCGTATTACAAAAAATGAACTAATTCAATAAAAACAAGTAAAAGAAAAGTATAATCTATTAGCAACGTAATAGGCTGGCATAACTTGTTTGGCGGGTAAAGGGTTGTATAAGATAAAAAGGAACATATTTTATATTCTAACTGGTAGACTCTAAAGAAAACCTACACTCTTTATGCTGCCCAATTAACTTGGTGAAAGAATAAACTTGTTCCAAATCAGTACAAAACATTTCAAACACGACGTGAAGATTCTAGTTCAATTTTATATGCTGCATACAAAAAGAAACTATTTATATTCACTAAAGTCACTCCGCAAGACGAGAAATAAACTAATGCCACTAGTTCACCTTGTTGCGACTTCTTCGGTGGCCACCAGGTGATGGATGTAGTTAAATATTCTGGATCAAGTTACATCCATATTTTAATATCTTAGTAAAGTAACATTTAGCCTAACACAACATATCATGGTTAGTGACACTATACCAATTAGTACTTTTCAATATTAATCCTTTTACACAGTCAAACATAATTGTTATCCCCTGTTCTTGTAGGCCACTTCGTGTATCGGAAAATGTCTTGGATAGTATATAACACAATTTAAACAAGTGGTGACCTAAATACCATAATTTCGAAGGAAGGAGTCAGAATAAATGCATCATATACACTCCACATATGAGTAATGTGTATACGGTCAGTAGCTCAAAAAAAACACTATGCACTGGGTGGAGATGTGCATCTCCATTGTACGCCATATTATATTATAATTTAGCGGATACCTTCTGCTATTGGTAAGAAGAGGTAAGGCCGAGGCTTCAAATCATTGAAGTCATGAGTAATTAAGTCTCTTTTATCTTACATTTCTTTTCACCACCATGAGTATGACCACTAATTTTTTTTATTGAACATATCCCAATGAGTTGGAAAGAACAAGTTCCTGTTACTGAAAAATTCTATTGACCATTTCCACAACTAAGAAAAACTACAATTTTCAAATTTGGAGTGTGCAGATTTCACTAGTATTCTAGCAACATACACTCACATTTCATAAATGTATGCTATATTCAACTAAAACTATACACTGTTAATTTAGATTTTTAAATGGCTCAATGCATTTGCCTAAATTTTATGTTCAAAGTAACAAATCTGTTAAATGTATGCACCTATTCATATGTTAATCTTACAACATTAAACCAATACAATTTAATCGATTCCGCACACATTCATTTGCATAAAATGATCATAATTATAAACTGAAATTGCAGTATAATATATAATAAAAATAAATTACTAATCAAATTTACCTTCTGTTTAGCCCGACTAGTACCGGATTGTGACAATGCAATCAAAGGGGGAATAGCACCCTCCCTCGCCACCATTGTCCGATAAACAGAGCTATCCTCACACAACTTCAACAAAATCGCAGCAGCAATCTCCTTCTGCCTCTGCGACCCAACCTCCACAATCTCAACCAAAACCGGAATCCCCCCTTCCTCCACAACCGCAACCCTAGCCTCCGCCACACTCACCAACAAACTCAACACGAACCCCGACTTATCCACCATATTCGAACCAAAATCCGCCATCAACTCCACCAAAGGCTTCATAATCCCCGCCTCAACCGCTCTAATCTTATTCTCCTTAACCGAACACAACGAATACAAAGCAGTCGACGCATCTTTCTTTCCTCTCAAATTTCCTGTTTCGAGAAGATTAACTAGCATCTCAACCGCTCCTGACCGTCCGATCGCAACCTTATTCTCCTCAACTTGCGATAATCTCAACAAAGCACAAGCAGCGTTCTCTTTCGCTGTCGAATTCCCGATCCTTAAAGCCTTAACTAACGGTTTTATCGCGCCAGCCGATGCTATCAACTCTTTATTCTCATCACATAATGACAAATTCAATATCGCAGTCACACCGTACTCCTGTAACTGCAAATCAGGCGATAAAATGAGCGAAATCAACGGCTTGATCGCGCCTGCTTGCGCGATTTTAATCCGATTCTCCGGTTTATTCTTCGCAAGCAGTCTTAATTCCATAGCAGCTAGTTTCTGATCATCGACACAGCTCGAGTCAAGATCAGAAACTAACTGCTCTATCATGTCGTCAGAGTTCACCGTAGCACAAGAGGTGAGCATCTGACGACTTGTAGCTGATGTAGAGGAGAACTCACCGGAGCGATCACTGTTACAATCACTGAACGCTGTAGAAGAGTCGTTGATGTTGAGTGTATTGAAAGTTTTACCGAGGTATGTGAAGTTCGTCTGAATATCGGCTTCCATTTTTTTCCGATTAACCGGAGATTTGGGAGTTGTGTGTAGAGGTTGGGATGAAGAGGAGAAATGAGTTTTTGGGAAAGGAAAGAGGGATGGAGAAGGGAGGGAGGATGATGATGAGGACACGTGGAAGAAGAGAGTATCTGAGTTGAGGGAGAGCACGTGAAAAAGATAGTTAATTTTTGTTGTCTGTTCATTTATTGTGCTGGGCCTGTTGGCTTAAGGTCCGCCATCCATTTTCTTCCCGGACTCCGCGATTTTTATTTCCGTCCTCCGAAGTCCCAATTCCTGACATACGATTGAATTAGCAAACTAGTTAAATATTTATTGTTGTATTTATCGATTTTAAAGGAAATTACAGGGCAGCAATTGATGGACAAGTTAACATAGCACGAGTCCTTGTCTATAATCATATTCGATAAATTATGAATGCATCATCCATTATTATTTAAAGTGACTCACTAGACAAATGTGGGAGTGGGATAAAGAATATAGGTTTCAATTAGCGTTGTCAAAAAAATTCGAATCTACTTCCATTTGAATTTCAAAAATATTTTTACAATTTCATGTTTGTTTGGTCAAACTGTTCATCATATTAAAGTTTAATTTGAAAACAAAATATTATTTTTGAATTGTATCATATGGATATGGAGGATTATTTTTTTGTGTCCCTGACTACACGAATTAGAGAACAGACAAATTTGAATTGAAATTAAGTATTCAATTCGAAATAGAATGGATTTGAATTTGAATATGTTAAAAATATACACTTCAATTAATGTAAACTCTTAAACTTTTAAATAGAATTTAAATTAGTTGAAAAAAAAATGAATATTTGTTTAGTTAAATTCTAAATAGGATTGATTTGCATATATTTATTATCTTGACAAAAAAGATAATATTTGTTTAGTTAAATATTAAACAACATTTATTATTATATATTTATGGTCTTTTATATATGAATTCGAATGTGAATAAAAAAATTCAATTTTATTGATATCAATAAAAAAAAATTACAGAGGAAACATATTTCTACTTGCATACGAATTATCTTTTACTCCAGCATTAGGGTTGAATAAGAGTATTGTCCAGAGAAGACAAAGATGCAGCGAATTACTTAGCAAAAAAAAAAAAAAGATGCAGCGAATTATGGAGAATAATATTGTCCGTAAAGAACCAGATATGATCAGAGTAGCTTCATGGTCTGAACTCTGTTCAGATCTATTAGGAGACATCATTGGTAGACTCTGTTTCACTGATCAGGTTTATGTTCAAGCAGTTTGTAAGTCCTGGCACAATGTCTATCTTATTCATAAATATCATGCAGTTTGCAAGTCATTGGGACTTCAAAGCACATCAGGGTTCGTTCGAGTTTTCCGTAAAAATCAGGGACTTGCCTGCACTTTACAATTCCATCTCTATGCACTATCTCATTCGATTGACGACCCGATTTCAGTTCACTCAATATCTTTAAGTGAATTAGGTGTTCCGACTCTCTCATCGTGGTCCGATATTAGGACCTTTTGCAAAAATAATTGGTTATTTATCTCCATTACTGAAAGAAAGAATTGTCCCTTTGCTCATATGTACTTCATATTATTCTCTCCTACATCGAAAAAACTCAAACAGCTTCCTCCTTGCTTAAACTCTTCAGCTTGGTGTATAGAACAGACATTTTCTTCGGATCCTGAATCTGCGGATTGTGTCTTCTTAATCTTGGATACATCGACTTTTCACGACAAATTTGTTGTAGCAACATGTCGCAAAGATGATAACAAATGGAATGTCAGATGTTTTAGCAAAATTGATACATTTCAGCGTTGTGTATGCATGCCTATGTATGCCAGGGGAAATTTTTACATAGTTTCTCCCGATGGACAACTGGCATCTTATAACGTTACGGAGAACATAATCGAGTTTGAGTGTTTATCAACATATGCTGATTTAGCTGACAACTATACCTCTTCGCAGACGTGCATATTGTTTATGGTGAATGGAGAGGTCATGTGTAATTTTGGCCACAAGGCAAATCCACGTACAGAAAGGTATGACAGGTCTAAGAAAGTTTGGATTCCTGTGAGCAGCTTACGAGATTCAGCAATTCTTAACATCGACAAGACACATTCAGTTGCAAACTGCATGATAGAATTTTATCATTCCGGATGTCTAATTTCCTCCTTGGAGAGTTTTGATTTGGTTCAATTAATGCGGAGCGCACCTGAATTTATTTTTTATTCAGGGAGTTCGTACTGGGCAAGACCACATTCATTTTTCTGGTTAGAACCTCCTCTCGGTGAAACAGGGCAATCCAATTAGGTAAAGTATTGAACCTACATGGGCATAATAATTAGTAACTTAGTGTGTGTTTGGATCATGGAATTTTAATCCCGTTAATGGGAATGGGGTTGAGATTTCAATATAAAAATGTATTAGAACCTAACTCTCATTCCCGTTAACCGGGTTGAAATTCCATAATCCAAAACGACCCTTTATTAATCTTAGACATTATTTGGGTTTCATACTTGTTGCTAATTAGCTGATTCTTCCCTTAATGTATGTATTGATTTCAATCTAAAATCGTAGTTCTTTCTTTGCTACACAATGGTTAGTTTCATAAGGTTTTTGAATTTTTGCAGTTCCACATTTAAATTTAATTTTAAATTCTAGTTAATTTTGGACTTCTTGGTATCAGAACAAGAGGCAAACCGCTTAATGAAACTAATATTTAGGAGATTGTTCAAGCTGACCAAAGATTAATATATTATGTTCTGTTTGGTTGAGAGCAATAAAATGTATGAGATATGAAAAATAGAGTAAATAGCATTTTGTATCCCTTAACTTTAGTCACTTTTTTGATTTGGTCTCAAACTTTTATTGTGGACATAATGTATCCCTCAACTTTGGATTTTGCTTTGTTTTGCACTCATTTACTCATTTTTCATCCAAAATAATTAAATTTACTCTGATGCATATTAACAGTAACAGTTATTATTTAAACTTAATAAAATAATCTTTCGATTTTACCCCTATACATATCAACGGTGACAATTATTTTGGACGAAAAATGATTAAAAAGATGCAATACGAAGCGAAATTTAAAGTTACGGGATGCATTCTGCCGACATTAAAAATTTGAGACTAAATCGAAAAAGTGACTAAAGATAATGGGTGTAAAGTGCTATTTACTCTGAAAAATATGAAGAATTGTAATTTTTTTTAAAAGTAGAAGGATTTTAGATAAAAGAGACCTTTCTTTTTGTCGTAAGTTTTCCGTCGTAATTGCTCTGTTTTCTTGTAGTGTGAGGATCAGTAACAATAAATGAAGAAAATGTATATTTTTCGAGTGAAAGGATTTGTAAGTTTCGGAAAAAGAAAAGAAAAACGAGATGAAGCAAGGCAGATGGATTGTGAATGGAGGTATTGAGAGTAGCAATTTAGGGTAGGGTTGAATAAGAGTGTACTGTGTTGTGCCCAAAATCTCGCGTGGGCTCGATTTAAGGCCCATATCTGTTATAAGTCCAGTAGCAGGGTATTGGGCTAGGATGGTGAATACCAAGATACAAGTTCATGACACCCTGGTCTAGGTTCAAGGGGTCAAGAACAGGTTCGAGGTACCAAGGAAGCCTCAAGATATTGAGGTGCAGGATATGGATATCATGGGTCAGATGCAGGGTCCTCTAAGGTGGTTTAGGGTGCCAGGACAGGTCCAAAGTCTCGAGGTTCAAGTTGGGAGCATTGAGGTTTAGGTGGTCTGCACCTTGAGACTGGTCACAGGTGATGGGTAGTCGAAGGCAGAGTACCAGTAGGACAAGGACTCGATTATCTATACTTTAGGGTCGCGGAATTGCACTCGTAGAAGGACTTCAAGGCTTAGCTAAACCGGTTGGATGGAACACTCGCAATCAGTATGGGACTCATATTGATTATTCGGATATACTTTATCTGCATGAAGACCTCTAGAACTTAGAGTTGGATATGGATTAGGACACTGGAAAGCTCGGCAAGAGCTACCTTATTCGACTGAAACTCTAAGATGGATTATCTTAGAGTGGTTGAATTCGCAAGGATTAAGAAGTATAAACCTAATAGAACTACATGGGGCTTGATTCCTATAAATAGGATATGTAGGCACTTGACTAAAGGATTCGGATTTTCACTCTCGAGAAGCATAAGGCACGTGCACCTCGGTGATACACATTCCGGCGAATTCACGGGTAGGGTAGGATTTACACTACTTATTTCGGCCGGTGGTTTTGTCAATTCAGCCCCCGGAAATCATACTTCAACCATTCTGTTCTAATTAATCAGCTTCAGGCTTCGTACTGTGAACCTGTGGCATTGTCCGACAACCAAGGACGCTTTTACGAATATTCCAGCGAGATTCTCTCAATTGTGTTGTACCAAATTTCTCTCACAACATAAGTGGCGCTAGAAGGAGGGGGACTCCATTAGAAATCTTAAGAGAGAAAAGATGTCGGATGATTCCGGAAAAACGCAAACACCAACTAACAATGAAGAAGGCCGTGGAACAGGTCCTCATGGCGAGGTTACGAACAAGGATATTTTCGATCACCTCAAGAAAATTGGTGAAAGGGTAGATTCCTTGGAGAAAAAATCTGAAAAGATGAAGAGATGGCGAAAGAAGCAAAAACGGCCTAAGGCTCCAAAGGTTACGCCTACTCGGCTGGATTTTGGTAGTGAGGAAGAAGGGCCTGAGAAGGAGAGAACTAAGAAGACTTTTTCTGATGTTGAAACCGATCAGAGTAATCCTGACTGGAACTCTGAAGCTGAGCCCAAGGATAAGGAGGATCCCGAACCTTCGGTTACAAGGAGTGTCACTGTATTCGACCGAATGGGAAAGAAGCTAACGAGTAAGGATTTGAGGCTTAAGCTATTGGAGGTAAAACAGAAGGGTCCCAAGAAGGTGCAAAGTGAGAAATCACTATCTAAGGCGTCAGGGAGTCATAAGGATAAGTCCCACTCTAAACCTGAAGAGGAGCATAGCTCAGGCTCGTCCTATAAAGCTGATGACAGTTCTGATGAGAGCTCCAACAGTGGGAGTGACACTGATGATACCTCTAGGTCAGCCGAAGGTGGTGGAAAATACAAGGAGGAAGACCTCAGGAAAGTCCTCGAGAAGATTATGGCAGAAAGGGGCCCCCAATCAGGATTGACGGTGGGATCACCTTTCACTAAGAAGGTGCGGGATTCGCCCTTACCCCGTAGCTACAGGGGAGTGGGAGACTTGAAATTCAACGGGACCACAGACCCCGTAGAGTTTCTCAGTCGTTTCAACACGGAGATGGAAGTCTATCAAATCAAGGATCGCACAAAATGCCGGTTGCTGGCTGCAACTCTAAGGGATAGTGCTCATCAGTGGTTCAAGAGGCTCCCCTCCAATTCTATTAAGTCATGGAGACAGATGGGTGAGATGTTTGTAACTCAGTTTAGAGCTTCAGTCACGTTTGCACCTCCGGCTAACACACTGGCAAACATCAAGCAACGTGACAACGAAACACTAAACGAGTATTTCAAGAGGTTCAATGCTGAAGTTCCAAGGGTGAGGAAAACTACTGACGAGACTTACAAAAACTTTCTGATAGCCGGAGTTAGGCCTGGAACTGAATTCTGGAAGGAGCTGCAGAGTAGGGAACCTACCACTTTGGCTGACTTCTACGCTAAGGCAGAATGACACAAAGTTGTGGAACAGTCCTTGGAAAATTTGAAAAAGGATAATGCTTCACGAGATTGGAACAGGAATAAGAGGAATAGGTCTTACAGCCCGAAGGAAAGGAATTATAGCAAGCGGACAACCTATAACACGGCTTCGGGTGATGGCCGGGATGTAAGCAAGGAGGCAAAGACTGCACCTCTGTCAGTGAACACCACAGCGTCGAAGAGAACAGTTGAGTACAAATATCCGTCATCTAAGGGTAGTAGAAGGTACTCGGAATACACCCCTTTGGCAGCACCTGTGGAACATATCTTTGAAATTGGTGATAAGGCGGGGATGTTCAGAAAACCCTCCAGGACGGGACCTCCCGGAAGGAAGGATTTGGCTAGATATTGTGCTTTCCATGATGCTAATGGGCATGAAACAGCCGACTGCCGACACCTCAAAGATCATATTGAGGACTTGATCAGGAAAGGTTTCCTCACAGAATTTGTGGCCCAGGAGGCGAAAAAGTACAAGGATGACAGATCCAAGAGAGATGAAGAAAAGTCTGCACCTGATCGAGCTACCAGGGCTGGTAGTATTCACACAATCATAGGCGGACCATACATTGGAGGTTTCAGCAGGAATGCAATGAAGAATTATGCACGTGAGGCTAGAGGAAACCCTCTCACAAATGTTTATCATTTGGCAGATAGACCCCCAAAGCTGTTTAGAGGTGAAGCTGCGGACATCACTTTCACTGAAGACGATGCAAGGCATGTGCATCACCCCCACAACGATGCATTGGTGGTGACTATCACAATTGGAGGGCTCAATGTGCATCGTGTCTTGGTGGATAATGGAAGTTCTTGCAACATATTGGCTTATGACACTTATCAAAAGATGGGACTCGCGGACAAGGAAATGTCCCCTGCTTACAATGACTTATACGGATTTACTGGCGGACCAGTACAAGTCGTAGGAAGAGTGAAACTCCCTGTTGTGTTAGGGGTTGAACCTATAAGAGCAACGCAGGTGGCAGAATTCATGGTTGTAAATGAGGACATATCGTACAATTGCATTCTAGGCAGGCCCCTTTTGAAGGAAATGAGAGTGGTAACCTCTATCTACCATCTCTCCATGAAGTTCCCTACTCCCCACGGGATTGGATGCTTAAAGGGTTGTCAAGTAGATTCAAGGGAGTGTTATAGTAAAGCCCTGCGCACCGCTGAGCAAGCTTCAAAGCATTTGTTGTTAGTTGATGGAGGTACCACGGATAATTGCTACAAGTATCTGGAGGCACCAACGAAGAATGAACCTTCACAACAGGTACGTAATTCGTGCAATGTAATTATGATTATCCAACATCCAGGTGAAGAGAGCTCCACGGATATTGTCTTTTCGTCGGGGGTAGATACCCAGAATGAGGTACGAATGCTGGAGGCACCCCCACCAAAACTTGTAGAAGACAATGAACCTTTTGTCGAAGGTATTGTTGAAGATGTAAATGATAGTGACTTTGAGGGTGCCCAAGAGGAAAACTCTCCGAAGGTTTTTTCACAATCTGGAAGAACTGATGCAGAGGTTCAGGTGAAGATTGATCTAGATCCACGAATGCCTGAAACTAGGGAAACAACAGGCGCGGCTGGTGACACCTTGTCAATCCAAGTGGATGCGACAGATTCCTCCAAGGAGCTGAAGATAGGAAAACAGTTGGAACCTGAAACTAGGGAGGCCTTGACTCGCTTCTTAAAAAGCAATCTAGATGTTTTCGCTTGGTGCCATTCTGATATGGTAGGGATTGATCCTAGGGTGATGTCCCATCATCTTAACGTTGATCCAGAAAGAGTTGCTGTAAGACAAAAACGAAGGGCGATAAGTGGTGAGAGAGCTTTAGCCCTCAAAGAAGAGGTTGACAGGTTACTAGAAGCTAGACTGGTGAGAGAATCATTCTACCCGGACTGGTTAGCAAACCCAGTGCTTGTCAAAAAACCTAATGGAAAATGGCGAACATGCGTGGATTTTACAGATTTGAACAAGGCATGCCCTAAAGACAGCTTTCCACTCCCACGGATTGACCAATTGGTCGACGCTACAGCTGGGCATGCTCTTTTAAGCTTCATGGATGCTTACTCGGGATATAACCAAATTCCCATGTATGAACCTGATCAGGAGCATACATCCTTCATCACAGATAGAGGTTTATACTGCTACATCGGCATGCCTTTTGGATTGTTGAACGCTGGAGCTACTTACCAAAGGCTGGTTAACAGAATGTTCAAAGATCAGATCGGGAAGACTATGGAAGTCTATGTTGATGATATGTTGGTCAAGTCAAAAGCTGCTACTGATCATGTCTCGCACCTATCAGAGATGTTTAACATATTACGGAGGTTTAGAATGAAGCTCAACCCTCAGAAGTGTGTCTTTGGTGTGGAGTCAGGAAAGTTCCTAGGTTTCATTGTCAATCATCGGGGAATTGAAGCAAACCCCGCCAAGATCAAGGCGCTAGTCGAGATGCGATCTCCTCGAAACATAAAGGAGGTTCAGAGTCTCACTGGTAGGATTGCGGCTCTAAACAGGTTCGTATCTAAATCTTCGGATAAATGTAGAGAATTCTTTGCAGCAATCAAGAAAGGGAAGAACTTTGAATGGAGTCCAGAATGTGAAGCTGCTTTCATAAAAATAAAGGAACAGCTCGGCAGCCCCCCATTACTGTCTAAACCTCTTGATGGGGAGGTCCTCATATTGTACTTGGCAGTTTCGGAATACTCAATCAGTGCTGTGCTTGTCCGGGAGGAGCTGCAGGTTCAACACCCGGTTTATTATGTAAGTAAAAGATTACTGGACGCCGAGACACGGTATTCTAACATGGAAAAGTTGTCTTATGCCTTAATCTTGGCTTCAAGGAAGCTTCGGCCTTACTTTCAAGCACACCGAATTGAGGTACGTACTTCATTCCCTCTAAGGCAGGTTTTGCACAAACCTGAAGCTTCGGGAAGGCTTATGAAATGGGCTGTGGAATTGGGACAATTCGATATCGACTTCAAGCCAAGAACGGCTATAAAAGGGCAGGTGTTGGCAGACTTTTTGCTGGAATTTCCTCCAACATTCGAGGTTAAGGGCAATGAATGCATAGCTGAACCTATAGCCCCCGAACAGATGGCTGAAAATTGCTCACCATGGTGGACACTCTACGTAGATGGAGCAGTAAATGGAAATGGGGCAGGAGCTGGCATTGTTCTTATCAGCCCGGAAGGTCACAAGCTTCAAAGCTCCATTCACTTCGCTTTTAACGCAACCAACAATGATGCGGAATATGAAGCACTAATTGCTGGTCTGAAGCTTGCGTTGGAAATGAGGGTGGAAAACCTGACTGTTTTTAGTGATTCTATGTTAGTTGTGTGGCATATTCGAGGGGGATTCCAAGCTAGAGGTCCTCGTACTGATCTTTACATGAGGTACTCTCAAGAGCTGATTGGCAGGTTCAAGGAGGTGAACCTTGAGCAAATCCCTAGGACACAAAACACCGATGCAGATGCACTTGCGAAGTTGGGTTCACAAAGGGAGGCTACTATGCTAGGGGTTATACCTTTGGAGATTCAGCTTCAACCTAGCATTCCCAGACTCGAGGTCATGAACTTGGAGCCTACAACCGAGGCATTGTGGACAACACCTATTATGAATTACATCACAAAAGGGATTGTTCCAGAAGGAAGGGAGGAAGCTAGGAGAATAAGATACCAGGCAACAAGGTATGTTATCTATGACGGTTCTTTGTACAAAAGGGGATTTAACAAACCACTTCTGAAGTGCATATCAGGCGATGAATGCGAGTATATCATGCGGGAAATTCACGAAGGAATTTGTGGTAACCATTCGGGTGGAACCTCTTTGGCACATAAAATACTCCGCCAAGGGTATTATTGGCCCACAATTCAAAAGGATACCCATAGGTTCACTCGGGCGTGTGATCGTTGTCAAAGATTCGCGAACTTCAACAGCACTCCAGCTGTCCCATTGAAACCCCTTACCAGCCCTTGGCCTTTCGCTGTGTGGGGAATCGACTTGATTGGGGAGCTGCCCAAAGGTAAAGGGGGAGTGAAGTACGCGGTGGTGGCTGTAGATTACTTTACCAAATGGGCTGAAGCTGAACCTCTGGCTACAATAACAGCTGCAAAAATAAGGGAATTCGTGTTCAGGGCAATTGTTTGCAGGTTCGGAGTTCCATATAAGCTAATTTCAGACAATGGAAAGCAATTCGACAGCAAAGAGTTGCGAAAGCTATGTGATGACCTTGGGATTCAAAAGGGCTTCACGGCAGTGTACCACCCTCAAAGTAATGGTCAAACTGAAGCTGTCAATAAGATCATTAAGCACACCTTGAAAACCAAACTGGAAGAGAGCAAAGGGTGTTGGCCTGAGGAACTCCCTATGGTTTTGTGGTCATACAACACAACACCACGAACCACCACCGGGGAGTCACCTTTCACCTTAACTTATGGGTGTGAAGCGATGGTGCCCGTGGAAATCGGAGCTGGATCATTCAGAAGGGATAACTATGATCCAGGGAATAACGAGGTGAATCATCGCTTGTATCTGGATTTGGTAGAGGAGGTTCGAACCACTGCGCAGCTGAAGCTAGCTGCTTATCAACAACGTACTCGGAAGTACTTTGACAGCAAAGTTCATGCTCGTCCCTTGAAGGTTGGCGACTTAGTCCTAAGAAGGATGATGCCCAACATGAAGGTTCATGGGCATGGTGTGTTTGGAGCAAATTGGGAAGGTCTGTACCTCATAAAGACTGTTTTGTGGGAAGGCACCTATCATCTCACGGATTTGGATGGAAAGCTTATTCCAAGGGCATGGAATGGTGAGCACCTCAAGAAATATTACCAGTAAATCATCAGGTACCATTTCTGTAGGCCTCTTTCAGGCATAGGAACAATAAAAGCGGTTTATTAGTTGTAACTGCCATGCTTAGGTAAAGCTTCATAGTCGCTGGTTTTAGCTTCATAGCTGTGTGGCTCAGCTTCGAAGCATTTTGTTTAAGGTTTATAGTAGGACATTTTCATTTTGTTCTCTGAACACTCGGGGGGTAGTGTATGCACACCCTACCTATGGGATGTCTTTTAGCAAATTTTACAATATTAATGAAACCTCCATTTTTGGTTCATACGGCTGTTTTCGTGTGGATGCTTTGTTATTCTTTATGTGTTTACTGTAAGGATTACATGTGGATTAAAAGTTCGGTGTATGATTGCCTCTGTTTAGTTCTTCACTATAAACAATTATATGATAAAGAACTGGGGGGTAGTGGACATATTCTATACAGGTTCAAATGGTTAAATTTCAAAACTTATTTGGATTGGATTTAATATTAATTGGATTGGATTTAATATTATTTGGATTGGATTTAATATTAGTTGGATTGGATTTAATGGTATTTGGATTAAATTTAATGGAATTGGATTATGAGGTAAAGGTTAATACCCATGGATTATCAGGTAAAGGTTAATACTCATGGATTATGAGGTAAAGGTCAATGTTCATGGATAAATATTCAAATGTATCAACTCATATAAGCCCCAGGGACACTAGGCGTGAGTATCATGGTAAAGTGTGGAAACCACTCATGGGCCATACTCTGGTTCAAACTTCCTTGCACGAATGCAAGCTGGAACACTGGACGGATTAACACCACAGTTGGGAGGTTCAAGGCCAGTGATCCCTAAAGCTGTGGCACGGATTAAGCTTCATACGGAGTTATGAAGTGCATGAAGTTCATTATGCATGGATAATTGGTTTTTTCTAAGGCATTGGATAAAATGGCTTATGGATATTTTAATCTATGGGATATGGATTTTGTACCTAAGGATGTTAGGTGCAAGGATGGTTTACTTACACATTATATTATTGGAATAATCATATGGCGAATAGATTTTATCTCGTAAGGATTATATCTCGGTTTAAGAGATGGAAGAACAGCTCGGGATAGGTTGGTCTTGTGCATTTGGGATTTTACATGAAGCTACAACTATTTATATATGGACTCAATATGGTGATCTGGTGGTCATACAGAAGAAATAGCATGGAAAATCTAGACATGGATTCCAGGCATAAGGAAAATGAAAGGACGATAAATTTAAAAAGATGAAAACCAAGTTTAAAGGTTACATCTTGCGAGGTATTCCGAGGTACCCGCACCCTCATCCGAAAGTTTAGAAACTATGGCGTAAACGCCAGGAATGTTATCAAAACCAAAAACCATAAAGTCAACCCTTCCAAAGGGTATGAATGTTTTCAAAGATAGAAATACTTAAAAACGGTACTCATAAAGCAAGGTTGTCAGGAGACGTCCCAGGAGCATCCCGGTCAGCAACAGGGTCGGCCACCTCCACACCTTCCATTGGGGCATCTGGGTTGGAGCTCTCACCGGGGACTTGCGCCTCAACCTCGGGTTCAGATGGAACAATCTTTCCCTGCTCCACAGCTACGGCGGCCTCTCTCCTCTGAATCTCTCCCACCAGCTTCACTGCATCCTCCCCGAGCAAGGTCCAATCTAGGGTCGGGAAATGGTCGTAGGTGGACTCAATGTAATCGTTTACCCCGCGGCTGTATCCGGCCTCAAACTTTTCACGTTTGGCCGCCTCACGGGTGGACCGCTCCAGAGCAATGGTGGTGTTAAGAGAATCAAGCGCCTTCTTGAATTCCCCGACCTTCTTGGTATAAGAAGCTTGGAGGGCGTCCTTTTCGTTATCAAGGTTCACTATGGAGGTGTTCAGCTGTTCACGTTCTTTTAATAGCTTAGCCTCGGAAGCCTTAAGCTTCTTACTGGCATCAGCTAACTTCTTCTTCTCATCTTCACTTGTTTTAAGGAGGGACTTTAAATACTTGACTTCATCGGATAACTTCTGATCATTACGAGCCACGACCATCATTTCTTCATTTCGTTTCAAAAGGAGAAAGAAACTTTGAGCTTCGCACAAGGTGGTGGCCTTCGCAGCTTCAGCCGAGCTCATCCTGTCCCATTCAGCAATAGCCTCCTCTGGGATCTGATTTCCTACCATGGTGGAAAACTTACGGGCCAGAGAGCTGGAACCTTCACCTGGGGTACTGGGGGGTGATGGCTTGGACTTTTTGAAACGAGATCCCGGGCCTTTAGCCGAATCGGTGACAGCAGGAGGCGGTAATTTCCTTTTGGAAGAAGTAGCAGACTTGTCTTGGGAAGTTGGAGTGGATTTCATTCTGGATATCGGGGTAGCATCAATAGGGACAAGGTCTTTCCCTTCATCTCCAAACAGGTCGTCATAGCTTGCGGATTTGTTGACAAACGATGGCACACCAGAAGCCATATCTGCAATGAAAATTAAGGGTTAATACATGATCTATAAGGTATGAAAACGAGATAATAGCACGCCGAGAATGCACGAACAATGAAGCAAAGCACAAAGACATAACAGGAAACCTATTTTACTTGAGGTTTCAGCTTCAGAGTCCTCTGTTGAAACCAGGTTCAAAGATTTCTTATTTGGCAAAAAACCACATCTTCTAAGGTTTGTATCCGTCAGCAGACTAGCACCATCTCCTAGCTCTGCTGACAGCTTCAAGGCCTCAAGAGCCCTTTCCAAGGAGTGACCCTTAAGTGCAGTTTTACTTGGAATCTCTATATAAGGATTAAGTGTAGGTTAGAGTGAAATATTTAAATTATTTTGGAAGGAATGAAGAGAATATGGTATTACAACTTACTGGGGTTCCTGTTGAATTCAGTTCGATATATCGGACAATCATAACAATAGAGAAATTGGGGCAACCAATCGGTCATCCCCTTTCTGTTTCCCTTGATGCATTGTCCATCATGGACATTCCAGGCGGACAAGTAAAAGAAACCGGAATTCTTTCCCGTTTGTTTGAGCTGGTAAAAGAAACCCAGCTCACGGGCAGACATCCTCTTCTCAAACTGCTGGTCATAGAGAATATACATGCACATGGCCATTCTATAGGCATTTGGAGTCATTTGGAGAGGGGCAATGTCATAATAAGTAATGATATCATAGATAAAAGGGTGTAAAGGGATGGACAAACCCATTCTAAAAAACGTGGCGGAAAACACAGCACAGGGTATCTGTTGGTCAGGTTCAAAGTTGTCAAAACGGTGACACCTTTCCCCAGGGGAAGGTACCACCAGGCGGCATTTGGGACGGTGTTTTTGGAGGAGAATTTTTACTCGGTTAGCGTTCATTGAGGTGTCTAGCTCCTCACAGGCAGGGATTCTGCCCTGAGATTCATTGGGAGTGTCATTTTCTGAAGAAATCTCGATTTCGACTTCTGATTCAGGGAGTGGATAATTGTCAGAAGACGTTTGACGAATGGCTATGGGTTGAGAATCCCTAATCTTGTGGGAAAAGAGATTGGTTCGGACAGATACAATGGCTCGTTCGGGAACCAGTACCTTGACTTTGGAACGAGTCCTGGTACTGACTGGTTTGATAGCAAGTAAATTCACTGGAAGGGTTCTGGCAGATAGAGGGTCAGAGTCCACAGGAGTCTGCACCCCATGGGCCGTCGACTGCTGGGAGCTTGTAGGGGTTGAATTCCCTGACATCTGCAAAAGATGATGCAGGGTAAGATAACAAGTAACCAGGTTCTCCGCAATCAGGCAAGAAAAAGGGGCAAGTAAACCAAAAGGCTTAAGAAGATTTTTCGGTTAGGGCTTTTTCCGGGGATTGTCATTGGGGACATAGGTCAAACAGGTGAAGGTCAGAATAGTTTCCCAGGTTCGTGAATTACAAACTACCAGGTTGCCCTCACCTATAAAGGACAGATAAAGATTCACAGGAGTCTTCACCTTGGAATAGGTTGTGAAACATAGAAATTTAAACCTAAAACTACAAGAAAAGCTTTATGCTTCTTACTAAAATCTCCCCATGAAACCACACAGCAATACTAGCACTTCGGGACAGGTATGACACACCCAGTCGATTATACATGCAAGCAAGAACGATCAAGAAGACGAAAAGACATGGTGAAGTATGCAACACAAAAAACATCAAAGAAGATACAGGTTTAAAGGGTTTTAAAGTCTTGATTTTACACGGTAATAGAGCGAACACCGTCAAACGATCATGGTTCACAAGGAGTGACGGCGTATGGTATTCTGGGTTTCCGGTGCGATTGGCACGATAATACAGGTATGTGTGTACGTATACATGGTAATATATGTATATGTGTATGGACCGATAAGAGGGATGCATTCAATAGCGGCATGCAATGACAAATCGGAAATAAAAGTAACAGATAAAGACGGAGTCGTACCTTACGGAGTAACGTCGGTTGGGGAATGATGGAGGATTAAGGAATTGTCGAAACCCTGAGCCGTCTGGAAACCTTTCGCCGGAGAGAAGGTAGAGAAAATGAACAGTTTGTGTAAAAAGTGAAATAAAAAAGAGAAGGAACGGAGGTGAATGTGTGTTTAAATACACATGGAAAGAGGGTAGCTGTGCCAGGTGGCATGTACAGATAGGTTTAATGAAAGATGTGAAGGATTAATGCATGGTTCAATTTTCTAGGAGGAATATGAGAGGTTTTGTTGTAGATTTTAAAATTCAAATTCTTTTCGAAAAAGAAAACAAAGGATAATGTGTGGATAAATAAATGTTTCGTGGAAGCTGATTTAGGTGCATATTTAATTAGCTAAGGGGAGAATAAAGGAATATACGCCGAAGATCTAAGTTAGATATCGGGTGAGCAGCTAGGGGTCTGCAGCTGGTTATAAGGTCAGGAGTCAATGGTTTGTGAATGAAATAGGTTTTGGTTCCTTTTGTATTCAATACTACAAGGAACCGGGGGGTAGTTGTTGTGCCCAAAATCTCGCGTGGGCTCGATTTAAGGCCCATATCTGTTATAAGTCCAGTAGCAGGGTATTGGGCTAGGATGGTGAATACCAAGATACAAGTTCATGACACCCTGGTCTAGGTTCAAGGGGTCAAGAACAGGTTCGAGGTACCAAGGAAGCCTCAAGATATTGAGGTGCAGGATATGGATATCATGGGTCAGATGCAGGGTCCTCTAAGGTGGTTTAGGGTGCCAGGACAGGTCCAAAGTCTCGAGGTTCAAGTTGGGAGCATTGAGGTTTAGGTGGTCTGCACCTTGAGACTGGTCACAGGTGATGGGTAGTCGAAGGCAGAGTACCAGTAGGACAAGGACTCGATTATCTATACTTTAGGGTCGCGGAATTGCACTCGTAGAAGGACTTCAAGGCTTAGCTAAACCGGTTGGATGGAACAATCGCAATCAGTATGGGACTCATATTGATTATTCGGATATACTTTATCTGCATGAAGACCTCTAGAACTTAGAGTTGGATATGGATTAGGACACTGGAAAGCTCGGCAAGAGCTACCTTATTCGACTGAAACTCTAAGATGGATTATCTTAGAGTGGTTGAATTCGCAAGGATTAAGAAGTATAAACCTAATAGAACTACATGGGGCTTGATTCCTATAAATAGGATATGTAGGCACTTGACTAAAGGATTCGGATTTTCACTCTCGAGAAGCATAAGGCACGTGCACCTCGGTGATACACATTCCGGCGAATTCACGGGTAGGGTAGGATTTACACTACTTATTTCGGCCGGTGGTTTTGTCAATTCAGCCCCCGGAAATCATACTTCAACCATTCTGTTCTAATTAATCAGCTTCAGGCTTCGTACTGTGAACCTGTGGCATTGTCCGACAACCAAGGACGCTTTTACGAATATTCCAGCGAGATTCTCTCAATTGTGTTGTACCAAATTTCTCTCACAACATACTGTATTGCCCATTAAGTACGTATTGATGAAGAGTGCAAAGAAGAAGTTAACTCATGCAGGGAAATGAGGAAAAGAAAATAATCGGTGAGAAAACGGATGGTGGTGATGAGAGCAGTTTCATGATCGGAACTTCTTTCAGTTTTATCAGGAGACATCATGGGCTGGCTCTCTATTACTGATCAGGCTCGTTTTCATGCAGTTTGTAAATCCTGGCGCGATATTGATCCCATTAATAAATCTGATGCAATTTCCAAGTCATGGAGGCTTAATAGCACGTCAATATTGTCATGGTTTGTGCATCTTGATCGTAGAGCATCCACCACTATGCTAGAATTACGTCTCTGTGAACCATGTCATTCAACTTATGGAAATTCGAATTCCTTCTTCTTGGATGGATATCAGGATCTTTTGCAAATATAGCTGGTTATTCGAATTCCTTCTTCTCGTGCAGTGCTAATATATACTTCATTTTATTCTCTCCTTTAACCAACACACTCAAACAACTTCCTCCCTGCTTCTTCACGTTTGTGTTTTGAACCATCTCTGATTTTACTTAATATCATATTTATCAATGAAAAAAATATTATTAAATAATAACATTACTTATTTATAACCAACTAGTTGATAAAGTCGCGTTTCGCGGCGGCGTTATAATTTTTTTTATAAAAACTCTTTTTATAAAATTACAATAATCAGTCATTTCTTCCTCCTAATAAGTCGTCCTCCCGTTAAACATATTTTCCTTGTTAAGATCGAAATCGCAAATTTTATACATTGAATATTTGTCTTATATATTAATTTTCTTATTAAAATACTCCTTTCTAATGAACCGCTCTCTCGTTGAAAAAACACTTATATAAATTCGCACTCCTATTTTACTTTCAATAAAATTTTTAATTATACATACCTTACAATTCACAAACACCTATTCTACTTCAAATAGAATTTTTTTTAATATGTATTTCTTATAAATTTAAATTCTTCTACTCTATAAATTCAAAAACTTATTATACTTCTGATAGAACTTTTAATTATATGTCTAACGTATAAAGTCTCTATAAATTCGAACTCTTCCCCTCTATACATTCGAACACATATTCTACGTCCAGTAGAACTTTTAATTACAAGTATCTCTTATATATTTGAACTCTTATCCTCTGTAAATTCGAACACATATTCTACTTTAAATAGAAATTTTAATTCTATGTCTTACCTATAAATTCAAATTATTCTGTTTTATAAATTCGAACACCTATTTTACTTCAAATCAAACTTTTATTTATATGTTTTCCCTATTAATTCGAACTCTTCTCTTCAATAAATTCGAACACCTATTCTACTTCTAATAGGTTGAAGGATATTTTTCATTTATTAGTATTTAAAATTCAAAAATTCTAGAAAATTAGAAAAATAGATCGAGGCAATCTTAGAAGCGACACCTCACCTCCCACGTATCCTCCTTTATATATATATATGCTTTTGTTCAACTAGAAACTAAAATTAAAATAGAAACTAAAAACTAATCTAAGCCTTTAGATTAATCTAATCTAATGGCCCTCTACTGCACCACACACAGTTAAAATACACCCTCACATACACAATCCCACCTAATTCCCTTCATTTTTAATTTGATTTTTCCCGTGAATTGGTGAACTTTTTTTGAAATCCGACTTCACTATATTTTTCTCCATCTTCCAACGATCAATATGCATACCATATGTGCTATATTACAGAGTACTAAAATTTTAATGGTTTCTGTATGAATAAATAGTGATTTCAGCATAAATCTAGCTATTTATTTTTATATACGTATAAATTTAGTGATTTTACGGTACAAAATCTGTAATTTACGTATAGATCTGGAGAAAAAATCACTACATTTACGTAGAAATCACTATTTATTCTTACAGAAATCACCAACATTTTAGTGATTCTCGCAAGCATAAATAGTGATTTATCGTCGAAATATATCAAATATGGTATGCAAACTAATTGTTGCGAGATGAAAAAAAATACAGTGAAGTCAGATTTCAAAAAAAGATCACCAATTAACGGGAAAAATATAATTACAAATGGAGGGGATTAGGTGGGGTTGTATGTGAGAGGGTGTATTTAACTGGGTGTGGTGCAGTTTCTAGTTTTTAATTAGTACAAGTTTCTAGTTGAATAGGACCCTATATATATATTGATGATTATCTTTTCAGCTAAAATATATTATCTTTTCTATTTAAGGTAATTACATTTTTCAACTAAAATATGCAGTAACTTTTTCTTACAAAAACCACTCCTTTTCCAAAAATATCACGAGCAAACTTTTACTAATTTATTTTTATTTATAACAAATTACCTTATTTAGCTAAAATATATTACTGTTTCTATTTTTCTAACAAAGTTACCTCTTTTTCCAAAAATATCACCAGCAATTACCTTTTTCAACTAAAACATTTTATATTTAATTTAAAACATATTTTAATACTTTAAATTATTGAATTTTTTTTTACCTATTTAACATGTATACTTATTTGTTTTTTTACAAATCCAAGACGATTATCTTTTTAAACTAAGAAGAAAGAAGTTAAATCATGCAGGGAACAGATGTGATGAGATCAGTTTCATGGTCTGAACTTCTATCAGATTTATTAAGAGACATCATGGGCAGACTCTGTCTTACAGATCAGGTTCGTTTTCGTGCAGTTTGCAAGTCCTGGCATGATGTTTCTCCCATTCATACAATTTTCAACTCATGGCATCAAAGCACATCAATATCGTCATGGTTCGTGCACCTTGATTGTACAAGTCGAAAACCCACGAGTATGATAGAAATACGTCTCTATGCACCATTCCATTCAATGTCCAACCCGATTTCAACTCACACAATATCCTTAACTGAATTGGGTATTCCGATTCCATCTGATTGGACGAACATCAGGATCTTTTGCAAATTTAGCTGGTTATTTATCTCCGTTAGAGATAGAGAGAAGATATACTTTATTTTATTCTCTCCTTTAACCAAAACACTCAGACAACTTCCTCCCTGCTTAAATTCTTCGGTTTGGGATTTTGAACAATCAATGTCTTCGGACCCTGAATCTGCGGATTGTGTCTTCTTACTCTTGGATGCATGCTCTTCTCGTAATATGTTAACTATTTCAACGTATCGCAAAGATGATGTAGAATGGACTGTCAAACGTTTCAGAAAAGATAAAAGATTTGTGCATTGTCAGCTCTTGCCTATGTATGATAAAGGAATTTTTTACATAGTTTCTCCCTTGGGTCAACTGTCAACTTATGACGTTGATAAGAACGAAATCAAGTCTGTGAACTCGTCAACAGATTATGATTTAGCTAATAATTACCGTTCATTTAACGCAAGGTGTAACTTGTTCCTGGTAAACGGAGAGCTCATGTTTAATTTTGGTTCCAAAGCAAACACACGTACAAAAAGGTATGATCAGTTGAATAAGATTTGGATTCCTGTGAAGCGAGATTCAGCAATTGTTAAAGCTCAGAAACCGCATTCAAGTGGAAACATGATAGAGTTTTTAAGTTCCGGATGCCTAATTAGCTCCTTGGAGAGTTCTGATATGGATCAATTTATGCGTAGCTCTCCTGAATTTGTTTTTGAAACTGGGGCCAAGTACACATACGAACGAAATTTGTTTTTTTGGTTAAAACCTCCCTCTCATTGAGCGAAACAGATGAAAACCAGACACAGCAATCAGGGAAACTAGGCATAGTTCTGATATGGATCAATATGTCTGTTGTGGCGACTAGCTGATTCTCAATTTTCTCCTCTTTTACATGTATTGTTTCAATCAAAAATCATAGTGCTTCCATAGCTACAAGCTAGTTTCAGAATGTTTTCGAATTTGTAGTTACATATGTATTGCTTATTTTTCAGAATTTGTTTTCAAGCCTACTTAACTTTGGACTCTTTGTTTGGTATCAAAACCAGTGATAAAAAGCTTATAATCAGAAATAGTAAGACCAGATGGAGAAATGATGTGGTTTGAGCACAATATAGCTTGCTGAACTTGTAAGCAATCTGTTTCAGCAAAATAAGATTCAGTCATACTCGAAAGTTGAAACACCCCACACCGAATCTCTCTGCTTCTTTTTTATCCAGCTTGGAGCCTCAGTCACCACTCACCCCAATAGCTTCAGCCGCATGAGGCTGTACTCTACCCACTCTGTTCTCGGAAACAGCTTCAGTAAGACATCCAGTATCATACCTTGCAAGTTGCAACAGCTTTGGCGAATGTACTACAAGCATCGGACCTATCAATTGGTCAATCTATGAAAGTGAGACGAGCGATACAAAAGCATGTAAGAAATATATCTTGCATTAAAATCTCATATCATCGAAAGAATCCTCTCCATTTCATAAACAATGTATATGAAAATTAAAAAATTATCAACACCCCGTCACTAACCTTAACATAAAAAGAAAAAAAACAGAGCTCATTTTGTAGAAATGTGAACATAGTTAACATCTAAGATTATTAGTACACAGTATAAAATAGCTCATTCTAGTAATTACTAGTTAGGTTCTTTCAGAGCTGGAAATCCAGCATCAGCTATGGTTTCTAAGTCGTCGCCAAGTATTTAACTCAGAAACCTTCAGCAACATTCACAACTTTACAGCAAGGACCAGAGGTATTCAAAACTCAGCAACATTCACAATTTTACAGCAAGGACCAGTGGTATTCAAAACTCTGGCACTCTCATCGGTACTCTTTCAGTTTAATACACCTGTATCTTTATCTATTCCCGGACGAGTCTCCTTATCTATAAATCAATACGAATATATACATGCATTGATTTATGTAGTAAATACTGAATTTGGATCAAACGTAGCAAAACTGGTAGGCTGGTAGCTTTCTTATTACAAAGAAGCACTTGTGACTTGTGAGTTCCATTAACTGGTGACATAAAAGAATGCAGACAAGGGAAGCAAAAGCATAAAATTGTTCAATGAAATATCCTCAATGCCCCTATCAGAAATGTCAACATACAAAGAAAACAAAAGTTGTGAACCTAATGAATCCAATTCATTCTCGCACTACTAGAATTACTGCAATAGACATCCGATCGATGTCTGTATAGTAAAAGAGAGCAGCACAAATCCAATCAAAATACCAACCTTTATTATGAATGCCAACATGCAGCACAAATGCA
Source organism: Heracleum sosnowskyi (assembly GCA_030848705.1). Classification (NCBI taxonomy): domain Eukaryota; kingdom Viridiplantae; phylum Streptophyta; class Magnoliopsida; order Apiales; family Apiaceae; genus Heracleum; species Heracleum sosnowskyi. The sequence continues at coordinate 23,386,546 of CM061237.1, forward strand.
TCAAGTGGTCCAAATATATCAAAAACAGCTTCAAAGCCTCTAAAAGAAACTCAAAGCCTCTCATTGCTTTTCTTTTTTCACAGCATTTCCAAAGCCTAAAAGTAAGCAATCCCTTGCACTCCCATCAAAAGTTAGGATTACAAGAATCATCTTGTTGGTTTGTAACACCTTTGTAAAGTGAAAGGTGAAAAAAAAAAAGAAGGAACAGAAAAAATATTGAGCAGAGAACCAAACTAAAGAATAACTAGCTTTTTCAACTCCTGTATTGGGAAACCACATTTCTTCCATTGTTGGAAACTCCAAGGCTTTGCCTTCCATTTTTGTTCTCCTTATTCTGTTATTTGATTATCATTCCAAAGAAAAAACATCTCACACTGAACTCCTACTAATAAAAACAGAACTTTCTATCTGCGACGCTTCTCAACAGGCATGTCAAAATCTTGATCACACTCATTAAATTCAAGCCTCTTTCTTTTAGTGTTGATAGCAGAAGTAACCAAAGAAATTCCGTAAACATTTGGCTCTATCAATCGGATTGGTGTCAAACTTGAAACAGGATTGTACAGAGTTTCATCCGCACTGATCTCCTGCATATGATTATAACAACCAAAAACATCCTCCTGTTGAATCAAAATGCCATCAGGAAGGAACACATGATCGTAAAACTCGTGAGAAGAACTTTAGATAGAGTAAACCATAAGTTTCTAAAATCAAAACTCACAATATCGAGAATCCCATAAGCAAAAGTATTGATACTAGTTTCTAGACCCTGCCTTGTGAGTTTCTGGTCAAATGCCAACAATGTGGCTGCTGCAGCTATGACAGATGATCTTTGATTCATTAAATTTACATCTGCACAAAGTATATCATTTCACAAATACATATACAAATGTGTACTAACAAAAATGAATTATTGCATATTTACCTTTGACTATTGCAAATATGAGATGTACTGGCACCACATTTCTTGGTTGATTCTTGTTCCGAAATTTAGAAATGAAATGATGAAGATAGTGAAAAGGAGTGATTAAATTCACTTGCCATTCGAATGTATTCAATACCAAAAGCTCCATCCTTTGTATCGTTTTGCTCTCGAAAATATAATCTTCCATTGGAAATTCGGCAAGTGAAGGAACCTTACATTCCTCCATCTTTGCCGCTAGAGATAAACAAGCCACCGATAATAATCTAACAACCCAATATTTCTCATTCTACAAAATACCAGAAAAGATAATCAAATATTTTCATAAGCAATCCTTTTCCAATTAATAATAACTAACTCAATCACATGGGATCCGGTGCATTGATGCTGGTACGATAAAACTCCATAAATCACTAATTATACGGAATTAGATAAAAATGTTTATGTCACTTACATCTATCATTCTCAGGGAAAGAAATTTATCAAAGTAAGTCACCGATAAATAAGCTGTATGAAGTTGAAACTTCATACATGTCACTGCCTGTTACACAAAAATGCAATATAATGAGTCATTCACCAAACGAGTAAATCTTGGCATCACTACAAAAAATCACTACAAAAGTCACTCCTAAGGAATTATTAACTACCTTATAATGATAGTTATTATTATTGTATTGAGACATACACATAACTTCTGAAATATGTGGGTCATTATCATTACCAAAATAAGAATAGTGATTAATGAAATACACATAACTTAAAAAAGGTTTCTAAAATAAAAGTAGTAGTGATTTTTGTAGTGATTTTTTGTAGTGATGCCAAGATTTACTCTTCACGAAACAGTCATTTGCATGAAGTCTTGTGCACATTGGATATGACCAAATTAATCGATGTAAGAAAACTAACCTTGAAGATCCATTTGATCGAATCTAATCGAGCACTCATAATCCAGTCTCCGCTACTAATCAACAAAGAAGATTGGCTAGTGAGTTCTCGACGTAACAAAACTTGAATATATTCATCCTCATTGTCATCTTCATCACATGGGTATCCAAACATATACATATCTTCCTCTTCTTCACCTTCTTTTTCATCATCTGAACTGCTGATTTGATCAAGAGTAGAAACAAAAGAATCTGAATCCACCATTATAATGGTCTAGTACGTAGTTTCTTGTTTCAACCTCTCTCTCTCTCTCTCTCTCTCGCCCTCTCTCTCTCGCAATATCTCTCTCTCTCTCGCCCCCTCTCCCTCTCTCCCTATCTCTCCCTCTCCCTCTCTCTCTCTCTCTCTCCCTATATTCTACAAGGAAAGAAAATCTAGGAAATGTGAAATATATAGAACCGATATTGATGGCTCCAAAATAAGTGGAGATATATTGTGATATCATTTGTTGATTCTCTTCTTAATATTTTACATTTTTACTAGTATCATGCATGTGTACATTAATTTTAATAAATACCCAAATGTGTACATATACGTGGGTGAATATCGGTGAATTGGTAGAGAAATGGTTGAGACGGGGGTTGGCAATGGAGAGGTCAAGGTGAGTGAGGTTTGACTGGAAGTCTTTAACAGTTTAACTTGTTAGAAGGACACTTATCCGAATACTCTCTCCGTCCTCCTCAAAATTTAAGAAAAAAATGTAAATTAATATGAAAAAATAAAAAAATGAGTAAAGTGGTGGATCAATCAATATTTAATGTATAAAGTGAGTATAAAATAGATATAGTGGAGGAAAGTAGTGAATATGATTGGATTTTATATTATAAAATGTTATAATTTTTGGTATGTAGAGAAATGAAAGAGACGTACCAAAAGAAAGGGTGAATGCCTTCTTTATCACTTTTTCGTTAAAATTTGCCCAAAATACCATAAAGCGCTAGCAATGTCCTTTTTGACAGCTGATACTCGCATCCGTAGTATGCGTATGGCTCACATGTGAATATACGCATCACAACTATGCGTATGTAAAAACATATGTGACACTAGGATGCATATAGGTGGTCTACACGCATGAGAAAGATGCGTGTATATGAATTATACAAGTAGAAGATGCGCATCGACACAGTTTTCTGACAATCCCCTCTTGGTGTATCCTAATTGTAAGTTGAGTAGATTTTTTATTTTAGTTCTATTCCTAAGTTGAATACAACTAATGCAACACGTTATTTTTTCTTTAGTTTTAGGATATTTTTTATTGAAAAAATTGTTAAATCATCACCAAAATAAAGTTTATCTACAACTTGTTGTTAATAATGGTGTTTTTCTGGCGTCCTGATTTTAAGGTTGTTTTACAACCCTAAAATCAGGGTAGTTAGGGTTTAGGGTTGTAAACAACCCTAAACCCTAAACCCTAAACCCTAAGTCTGTATACAAATTATTCGTCATTCTTAATATTTCTAAAATCCAAAATAGAAACATTGAACCCTAAAGATTAATTATTGAACCCGAGAGAAATCAAAACATAGTACACATTGTGCACTACAGGGTGAGATCGCTGAAGTAGATAGCTTAGCAGAATCAAACCAAACTGTATATACGCATGATACACATGCGAATGCAATGTGAGATTTCGGGCACAAATCCCGACAACTGTTATTTTGGGTAAGTTGATCTAGAGATGTGTTAATTAGGTCATTTTCTCCCAAAAAAAAATATAAAAAAATGAGAAAGACATATACACGACTTTACTGTATATTTACACTTGACTTTACTTCTTTAGTATGACTGGGACATCATTGAGTCAAATATGTATTAAATATGTATTGAAAGCGATATTTATGAGACTCGTAAGTTTGAATTAAATTTTTTACTTTTCTAGTAATTTCATGTTATTAGATGATAATCCGTGCGAAATATGAATTTAATTAATTTATTTAAAATTTAAGTAATTTATATATAATATAAATAAGATATCATGGTTATAATAAAAGAATTATAATTATAATACAAATTTTTGATGATAAAAATTAAATAAATTATTTAGTTTGTTTATGATAATATATTTAAATAAATTTTATTTATTACAATTATATAACATATTTAACATATTTGCATAAATATATGATAATAACATATGTTTAGTTTAAATAACGAAACAATTATATATATAAATATAAATGTATATAAAAAATATTATTAAATTTATTCCGATTAATGATCTGATTAATCAGTCCGATTAATCCCTGAACGGTGTCTTCACCGATTAACTCCGATTCCCGCTTTTTACAACACTGGTATTTTATGTAAAATTTAAAAGTATTTGTAGATTTGTTCTAATATATATCTATTCAAGACTTTTATTTGTTTAAGTGATTTGCTTTCATCTTGCAAATTGTATAATTTTCTTTGACAAATTTTTAATTTTTCTATCTTTTCTGTATTTACACATTACCATATTTACTTGGATCTCAATTTACATTATCATATACACCCCTCCTTTTTTACATGTCCGTTTTTAAAATTAATTTTGTCACTTAATACATGTCTATTTCTACTTTCAAAAAAAGAATTAATCATAATCTTCCAAAATTATCATTGTATTTATTATTATTTCACCATTTTAAAAATTTGTATAATCTCAATTTTCAAGATTAATGACTAAGGTGTTCGTAATAAAAAAAAATATCTAATGAACATTTTCTTAATATTTGTAATTTTCTAAAAATGATATGTAGAAAGGGACAAGGGAAGTAGTAAAAAATCAAGAATCTACTTTCAATTATTTAACATTATTTTAACTTCGTTTATATTTAAATAAATTTTTATTTGAATTATAAAAATAATTTTAAAAAAATTTAGGATCTTTTTTTCCAATTTCGCATGATCTCTCAAATATTATGAAACGGCCTTTAGTCAAATGTGAATCGGAGAGATGAAGAATTCAACATCCGATCAATCATGTGATTGGTTCTCATGTTTTTAGACATTTCAGAGATCTTGATCGCTGAGAACAATTTTTGAAATTTAATGTTATCGTTGATAATCATTAAAAGGAAAAACAGTAACATAATTTTTATTCAAAATTATTGAAATATGATAGAAATTTCGTTTGAGAACTTCTTCTAACACCTTAAGATGAGTTAGTTATTTTTTGAATTCGATGAACTAATTACTTAATATGATATTAAGGTTTTAATTTATAGGATCACAAATTCGTTGTCACCTCAATATTCACATAATTTATATGAACATAGAAATAAATTATTATCCCCGACCCGCATTGATACACTCTTCGATCCGATATAATGTACGTAACAATTATTTGTCGTGTTTACAGCATGCAGTCAGGCATATACTCGAGTCTCAGCGTTGATCTCATCGGGCATCCACCGACATGACTTGTACTATCATAGTACTATGAACTCTTCTTCTCCATTATTTCAAGCACATGTAAATTCTACTTTCAAGTTTTGTTAGTTTTAAAACACCCACTCTCTCGGTCCCTCTATTTTAATGTTATTTTAATATATAATTCGATAAATTATTTTAAAAAAAATTCTTCTGAATAAAAATTTAATATTTAAATTTTTATTTAAAAAAAGAAAATTTTAAAAATAAGCTGTAGAATTATATTTTATAGGAGCTTTAAAATACGTATCAAACCGTGTAAAAAAATGAGAGAGACGGGAAATATATATTAACTAGGTTGTCTGTTAAATATTCTGTTACGTTTGAGATTTGATAAGTGTTGTCAACAATATATTGGATTTCACATGCTTTAATCCCGAACAAAATCACATAAAATTTTATTTAGTTAGATAAAATTATGTCAGTCCCTAGCAGATTCTATTTCATTATTGCTCATTTGCCAATTGCCAAGATTCACTACGTTTTAGAGATTGAACTAGGTTTAGAGACAAGAGGAGGTATTTATTGGAAATCGTAATTTTTTGTATATTTTAACTAAGAAAAAAAATTATATTTCTTTTGCCATAACCTTCCCACTTTCTATCTGAGATAATAGAAATTAACAATGGACACTAGATCCAAAACAAAATTAACTGTAAATATTAAAGAAGCATGTACTTATAAGAATATTACTGTCATTTTTCTCATAAATTATCTTTAAATTAAAATAATCATAAAATAATAGCTCACCAAAATTCCCACCGGCCTTCCTCTTTCTTGGGTCTAGGACTCTAGGGCTATATCTTTTCTTCTTTTTTTTTTTAATTTATTTACTTTATATAAATATTTAGAGGATAACATAATTTAATAAATTGCAAATTATTGAGTACAAGGAAATTGACTTGGGAAGTCTTTTCGTGAAATATAGACCTGCCCTTACACTATGGCATGTACCATGCCGGTATGAAATACAGTAATTAACTGCATATCACATTAAATATTTAATTATTTAATAATTGCTAAATGAGATCTTGATTTAGTAATTATAGACCTCCTGGTCTTACCTAACATTTACAAGGTTGAAAAGAAGAAGTTAATATAAATTAGATTAAATTTAAATTGCTAGTAAATTAGCAATGATGACGAGTATAAATTTATTATTAATATTTGTTAACTTGATTTGAGTTTGAATTAATTGTAGCACAGAAGCTAAGATATATAATAAAAAAAATTAATCTTTTGTTTTTTTGTTTGAAATCAGATGAACGATAGAAAAAAATAAGCTAGTTTTTCTAAACTAAATGCAGAATTAAGATGAGAAGCTACCCTGGAAAATTTTCCACTTTTCCTTTTTCAAATTTTCCAAACTTTTCTGAATTTTTATTTTCTTAAAAAAAATATAGAAAACCAGGAAAAGATGTTCCAAATATAATTATGATTTTCAACATTTTTCTATTTTCTTAAATTTATGAATTTAAGTACTTAATTATTTTTATTAACTTATGATCACAAGTTATGTTAGAAGTTTTTAATTAATTTAAATTAAACAAGTACTATTACTGGTCTTTTGTAATTGTAATCATTACTGTGAACTTTTTTACCATACAAATGTAATTTTTTTATATCAAATATTGAATTTACATATAAAAGCTTTATATTATATATAAATACAACACAAACTGATGTGTCTCTGAAGGTTCGATACCGTGTCTTATAACAAAGGTTAGCGTGTTTTTCACTTTTCTAAATTCAGAAAACGCTGAAATGATGTTTTCTAAAGTTTTTTAAAATAGAGTTATAACTCATAAAATTTTGTTTTTCAATTTTCCAGTTTTCTATTTGAAAAAAGTTTAATTGGAACATGAATTCTGTTTTTCTAGTTTTCTTAGAAAAGTTTTCTGAAATCTGTTGAAGCAAACAACTCCCTCCGAAAAGTACTTTGTTAAAATCATTGCAAAAAAACCAATTGTTTTTACAATAAATGATTAAAAAAATACAATTTTACAATTAAATGTAATTATATGTAATTAAAATTGGCCTCAAATGTAATCAAATATTTTTAAAAAATCTTAAAAGAATATAATTTTCGAGTTAAATTGATTGTAAACGGTATTTTAAAATTATCTTCATAAAATACATAAAGCCGCCAACAAATTTACTTTCACAAATTTCTCAAATTTTAAAGATTTCAAATTTAACAAAATTTTGTGGCACTAAATGTGTATAAAATATTTAGATATTCAAACACCCTAGTCAAATTAGAAATTGCTTCATTCCTTAACTCATTCATTTTTTTCATAATTTTTATCATAATAATTTTGCGCTATTTCATTTTTTTTCAAATCTTCCTAGGAAAAAAAGTTAACACATATAAACATCACTTGTGCAGCAAGAGCATCCAGTGGGTAAGTATAGCGTTGGTCCTGCGGCTTGTTTGGAACCACATTCTCCATAGGGCCCTCTTATCTCTTCCTTCTCCGAGCTCAGGTTATGGAAGAAGGAGAAGAAGACTGGGTGATCCGAAAACTTTGGGTTAAAATCATGGGTTGCAATTGTTTTCTAAATAAATAATATTACATACTTCAAATTTGTTCCCAATAATAAATTAATGTGGCTAAAATAATGTGACACAAATGAAATTTTTTTAATTAAAATAATTAGTGTGAATGCAGGAAATTCATTTTATTATAACCAATTAAATTGACACATTTGTCATTTGAAAAATATTTTATAAACTAATTTGAGATATCTAATATTTTCCTTTTTAAATAGGCATCCTACATTGCATTTTGATTAAAAAAATTCTAAATTGATCTAAACAATGTCTTACTAGTTACTATTATTCCAAAGTTTCGATTAGCCGTTTTTGAAAGATATAAGAAATATGTTCTATTTGTTAGAAGTCGAGTTTCTAGAAATTTCGAAAACCAAATTTAAACATACAAAGCATAACCTATAGAAATACTTTGATAATTTCAAAATTTAAAAGGCAAACAAAACAAGAAAAAAATGATGAAAGTCGGAACTAGAGTCTAGAGCTCAAATAATTTTGTAATTCGAAATATTACGTTAACTTACACAAAATGATGCAGATATGATCACGATGGATCAGTAAGAGCATCCACGATGCTTCGGCCCGGTTATCATTTTTGTTTGGGTTCATTTTATGCCATATCACTAGTAAATGAGTTTTGAAAAGAATCGGTCATCCTAGATTTGCAAAGCCTCGATCAAGCTTTTCTCTTACCCAAGAACTGGTTCCTCTACTCTTCTCCCAAGTGAAACGATCCCCAACCAACGTTAACTCAGACAATTGACATTCCTCTATGGTGTTACGAAAACGGTTGAGCAAAAATTGAGAATGAACTGAATTGCCTCTTTTATCCGAAGCTAGCATCATGCCGTTGAAGTCACCCCAGATACACCAGGGTAAGCCGGTAGACAAACTAGCCAATCTTCGAATTAAACTCCAAGACTCTCTTCGCCTAGTTCTTTCGGGGTACCCATAGAAGCAGGAAAGCCTCCACGAAGCAGTATTTGTTTAGTTCATTCTCATATTGTTTTCGCGTCTCCTCCTACGTGTTTGTTGGAGGCTATGTCTTTTGATCTTTTGAGTTGAATACATTCTTCTGATTTCAAAAAAAACCGGTCATCACCTTCCAATGCTGTAAACCTAGTTTTAATATTTCATGGACCCATTCTTCATATTATAATTAAACATTACTCCCTCCGTTTTTTTTATATGTCGGTTGACTTTTTTGCACATATTTTAAAGTGCTTTGTCTGGGTACTTAAATTTATTATTTTTTAAATTTTCTTTTTTTGAATAAAAGTATATAAATGATAGTTTAATTCAAAAAAAAAAATTAAAAAATAATAATTTTAAGTATCCGGTCAAAGCGTTTTAAAATGTATGCAAAAAAATCAAACGTCATATAAAAAAAACGCAGTGTTATATAATATATAATATATATATATAAGAGAATTAGAGAGAGTTAGAGAGAAAAGAGAAGATCATCATATCAATCCCATTATCTTTGAAGTAATACAAGTGCCTTTATATAGGACTTTAGACAATAAGTTACAAGTGAAATGAAGGGCCAAGAGTCACATATTAATGGGAGAAAGCTAAAGGACAAAGTCATCCAAAAGCCAAAGGTCCCTTAAGTTATTTACATAACACTCCCCCTTGGATGACTTGTACAAACATCATGCCTCGTTAAAACCTTACTAGGAAAAACCCTAGTGAAGGAAAAAGAGTACATGTGTTGCACATAATGTAATATAAAGAAGTATCATGTCTCCCCCTCATTTCAATATATCTCGAAGTTTACGCATTCCAATCTTATTTACCAATTTCCTGAAGGATGATGTATGAAGTGCTTTTGTCAACAAATCTGCTAGATTCACACATGAGCGAATCTGACAGACATCAATATATCCCCTTTTTTGAAGCTCATGAGTGAAGAAAAACTTTGGATCAATGTGCTTCGTCCTATCACCTTTAATGTCGGATCTCCAATCTTAACCATATACATAAATGATCATCCTCGTGGGTTGCCAGAATCACGATACAATCATAAGAAGTGCCTGCAATTGTTAATTTCATAGCAAACCAAAAATAATAACATCTCCACCATATATGAATATATATTCAATTCTGAGACGCAAATTATGATAATCATGTAAACACTTTGCACCTGAAAAATTAATATAAACCTTTGTCGAATAGGTTATTGGAGATCAAATAAAAATATCTCATAAAGATTCTCATGTCTTCATATTCGACTTGTTTTAAACTCCGCTAGTGATTTTATTAATCAATAAATCGGAACATGTATAGTCATCAAAATAAATGAATATCTTACGCATTATGATATGTGGTACTTCAGGACCAATAATTGCCTTTTTAAGTGTTCACAGCGGTGACTATCATCTTCCTTCAGGGAAGAAGTTGTATATCAGAATGTATTAGCATCTCTTGCATATATATTAAACATAATCATGTATTTATAATCCTTCTGGGATCTTTATCCAATCAACTTTCATAAGTCGCAAGTTTTAAGCATTCTCATAAAAATTATATTCGTCTCCGCTCAAAAGTAGTTTTCCCTTTCAAAATTTGCATGGTTTCGGGGAAACTGTAAAATAATAATAAAATTCACCCCTTTACAAAACAAACTCAATAATCCAAGAGGTCAAGGGTTCAACTCCTTGCGGCAACAATAATCCCAATATATTATGATTATGAGGTGAAACTCATTTGAATGTCAATTAGAAACACATTCTAATTTTCATCCACTCTGGCCAGAGATTTATATGAGTTATCACGTATCATAAATCATATTATCTTCAAAAAATAGTAGAAGATTAAACAATCATCACATTTAACGTATATCTTCTTATACCCGTACATACCCTTATGCGTACTCCATGAGTTAAGGAATATGCCAAAGTATGAAAATAAGAAGAAGTATTTCCGCAATAATTTTATGTTGGACTAATGGTCCAGAACTCTTTACAACTCGATAGAGTTAGTTCTGGAGAACTTAATTTTCTGCTTCTAGCAGTTTTAATCCTTCTGGAATTGAATTTAAATGTTGTCAAGTGGATCATATATCCTTCGTATATTGTCAGACTATTTGGTAATTATGATAATCATGTCCACCACAAGATATTATTTCTCTTCGTAACCAATATAAGGTCATTATATAACTATGTGACCTTTATATTTCGTAGATTTCACTTTCACATGAATATTCATTCATACCCCCACTGACTTTTTATACATGTGTGAATTGCAGTTCTAAATATTTCTCTATTTTAAAGAGATAATGATTTTTATAGCGCGCATCCTTCACAACTTTTGGTATGCGAACTGCAAGTCCAAATAATTTATCTCTTTGTAAGAGATTTTGCCTCAATCATTTACTTATATCTTTGGCCAATTTATTTTTTGATCCTCATTATAATCCATAACCTCAAGTGTTAATTTTCATATGAAGTATCGTCGACATTGATTTGAGTAAATGGTTCCATTTTATTCTAGACATGACATAATATATTGAGATCTCATAATTTTCAGGTACCTTCATTTTTCTTTCTTTTGTCATGTCTACAATCTCTTCTGGAGATCATTCAAAAGTTACCCGCTCCTCGATTTAGCCATCATCAATTGCTGCTCCTTTTTACCTTTAAGGATAATTTTGTTATGGAACCTACTAGTCTATCACGCTTCAGGCGTTCTTTAGACACATAGCATCTTGAGGTTGTCCTTCCAGGACATATTTATTTGGAGCATTTGTAGCTGGTATATGTGATATAGCCACTCTTTCAGGTCAGCATATATGTCTGACAATAATTGAAACATATGAATGAATTATCTTCTGAACTTCTAGTTCAGATTCTTTACTATGAGGATCAACAAGAGTCAATGATAATTCATTCATACTGAATATCACCAGCTATTCATTTTCTCCTCCTAATTTTGAGAAAACAGACTCAATAAATTGAGTCATAGCCAAATACATATAAATGGCTCCAAATATATATTGATTGATAACCACTTATTTATAATGTATATCCAACTCTATCTTATTATTGTGGTGAAACAATTATAGCTGACCAAATTTAATTTATTTATATAGGGAGATATTATGATAACTAGATGGCTAGATATGAATCAATATATGCCACAAGATATTCAAAGAAATTTCATGTACAATAATTCTCATTGAACATTTGAGTAGTAGACTCACCAACATCATATAAATGCATATTCTTGATACTAAACACTCAAACTAACAAGCTTCAGGTTGTGAGTATATAACAACTAGACATGTAACCATATAGTTCATGTATCAATCATACAATATCTTAATGGCCCACAATTGGAGTTTTATAATTTATTCCGAAAGATGGTAGATTCATAATCTATTTTTGTTGGTGATCAATTTTCCTTATAAACAAATATACCTGAGGAGAATTTTACCGGTTTTTCAGCGAACGTCCATATAAAATTTCAATTATCATTCGCATAAAATCGGAATGACTTAGCCCGTAACTATAAATTTTCAGCAAACTTCTAGTTTACTATAAGATATTTTTCATTCTAGTATCTCCATGTGGTCGATTAATCATCAACTAAAATTTTTCTATCACGTGAGAGAGTACAATCACATCAATAATGTTAGAGTTTTTTTTTTCTTGTAATACATGCTCTTCTAGAGCCTTCTATTTAGAAAAAAAATATAATGAGACATCCAATATATACAATACTCCCCCCTTTGGATGACTCATATATGATGTATAGTACTGATCCTGGATACTACTTGGGAAAGTTATAAATTTTTATGATAATCAACCACAAGTATCAACTTATAAATCATAATATCACTATCATTTATATGGATTTATGTTTCACGGATATTGTCAAATTAAAATCAAATTTATAAATCATATAATGATAACAAAACACTACCATGTATTATATATATCACAAGTAAGACTTCACAAACAAATAGAAGTGCACAGTTTTAAATCATAATCATCAATTTTCTTTGCATCAATGTATAATAACATCACTCAATATATTTTCACTGCAATCATATCGCAATATCGATAATATTTTGTGTGAGTTCTACAAAAGTATAATAAGATACACACAAATAGAAGTGCACATGGAAATACACATAAACGTGAAAATCTTAACACTACTTACATATCAACATAATTGCATATACGGAGCATATTAAAACTCTATAAATTTTCTTACTCCAAAAATAAAACTATGTACATGAGCAAAATCAGATTTGACCGTCATGAAGATAGACGATAATTAAATGATTATATTTGAAAACACATTGATATCGAACAAAATAGACCATCGAAGATAAAAATCAGAACCGACCAATCCGAAAGAAAGCCAATTTACACTATTAAGATGAACTCATATCAAAAAGTGTAAAAGACGAAACTTGTAGACAATTCCGAGACCTATCCAGAATGGTAAGGCATGTCACAAACAAAGATGTAACGAATTCAGAAACAATTAAAATACGGACTGCCAGAACAGAATCAGTCCCTGATCACAACGATAATTTGATGTTTAAGATACTGAAAGCACATAATTTGACAATGGAATATGAACACAAAACGCAGAGATCGAAACAAGCTTTCCAGAATGATATTACTCGTAATTATTGGATAAAAGCTTGATTTACTACGAATATTCAAAGCTACAGCACATCAAGTCAAATTAATCCACCAAATTACAGAAAGGGCAGATTTGAACATGTATGCAAACAGAATTATGAAAAACACAAAGAACGAAAAATGTAGATAATTGAAATATCTTTCCAACGAGTCTAAAATCATAATATTTCGAGAAATAATGAATTAGCTACGAATTTTATGAGGAATCAGAATTGTTGAGAATTTATGAATTTCGAGTCCAAAAATGCTAAACAACTAAAGTTGTAGATATTTATGAGATTTTTCCGAAATACCTAAAATATATAGATTCCGATGTAAAACAAATTCAATATGATTTTTACGGAAAAAATAAATTAGCATAACTCATACAAACACACATTTAGAACAATGCAATGAAAAAAGAAGAGAACGATAAAGGGGATGCGTACATTTTACTCTTAAAATAAGTATTGGCTAATCCTCTTTGAATTTCTCACTTAAAAATTTGAAATGAGTAAAAAAGAACCTTTAGTCGATGATCATAGGAACAACTTGTATCTCTTAACGCACCTTAAACAATCAACCACTTCCTCTAGCTAATATGACTTGGAGCTAAAGTTCCACTAGGATACCAAATACCAAAACAATCTTTCGTATTTGTAAAAGTTAATCAACTTCTGCAATTATGTTTACTTAGATTTGTAATTTTGATCAGTAGTAGTGTTTGGGAGAACTAGTAGGTTTTTGGAAGAACTAGCAGGTTTTTGGACAACTAGTAGGATTTTAGAGAAACTAGCAGGTTTTTGGACAACTAGTAGGATTTTAGAGAAACTAGCAGGTTTTTGGACAACTAGTAGGATTTTAGAGAAACTAGCAGGTTTTTGAATATCTAGTAACTTAATTTTTTTTTTTTTTTTTTTTGAAACAAATAAGCTATGCATATGAGTTGGTTAGGAATACTCATTTAGAATAAATTCAATATAACATTAATATAAACACATGAATTGTAGCATAACACATACATGTATTAAAAGGTAAGAACAACATACCTTAAATGATAAATATTCGTTGTACTATTAGACCTTATGAATACACTTGGTGCAAGTTGGATCCTGAGCAACTTAGATGCACAAAATAGCTCTTGATGCTTTCAAAGGAGATCAACTAATTTCATGCTCAAACTTTAAATAAAACAATATTTATCGTGCTGATAACGTGTTATATAATATATAATATATATATAAGAGAATTAGAGAGAGTTAGAGAGAAAAGAGAAGATCATCATATCAATCCCATTATCTTTGAAATAATACAAGTGCCTTTATATAGGACTTTAGACAATAAGTTACAAGTGAAATGAAGGGCCAAGAGTCACATATTAATGGAAGAAAGCTAAAGGACAAAGTCATCCAAAAGTCAAAGGTCCCTTAAGTTATTTACATAACACGCAGGAGTAGTTGAAAAAGAAACAAAGTGACCAAACCCACCATAGAGGGTCGGTCCACTTCAGAAGTTGTTCAGCTCACTTCAGAGGATGTTCAGCTCACTTCAGAGAATGTTCAGCCAGTTAAAAAAAGAAAAAATCAGTTGATCAAATTATTTTACGTGAATCAAGACACCAAATAACCTTGCATCGTAGATGCTCAAAGAATACCCTACACATATAATTCGACGAGGCAGCCCCCATAAAAGATCACAAACTTGCATGTACATGTATTATATGTACAAACTCCGATGCCATGTATTAGCAAGCAATGATAAACTAAAGAATTAGTAAAAGAAACCATTCCTGTAGGGTTGGATTTTCAATGTTTGACTGCCATTTCAGCTTGACCTCATCCCCTTTGTTTTCGATTTAACTTCTTCAGTTGCTATTTCCCATAACTCTTGTGGGCAGTGTGTTCACATGAGTGCTTCTCTTCCTTTCATTTGAGCCCTACTAGCTCTTTTCATATGCCTACAACATATAAGATTCGGATCGATTGTTACAACATATTTTTCGCGGTTATTAAGAGCAGCGGATAGTGTTAACACGAGACTTCAGGTTTTTTATGTGAATGCACAAGGCTGAGTAATCCAATCTACGGTTAAGAGAAACCTCGTAGGGATTCACTTATCCAGTCTTGATAAGATTCCAAACTATGTTTAAGATTTGAAGCTTATCAATGGAACAATACTCTTTCCATTGTGAAAACAGTATATATCTAATGTACTACTTTGGGATATTAATTATAAAACGAGTATCAACAATAGCAACTGAAAAAAAAAATGAAAGCAATACGAGTACCTCTTCAGATAAATTAGAACAATGCGATAATATGTTTAAAACCAAAATTTGAATTGCATTTTCATGTTACTGAAATTAACATAACAAAAATACGTGCAAAAATAAATTAAACCAACAGACCTATCGTACAATGCTCCTTTGCAAGTACTATGTATCATATATTCATACATATATTCCTTTTCCTGAACATAATTATGGGAGTTATAAACGAACGTGGTACAACATCAGAACCTAAAGCCTTTCCATTTCAACCTTGTGTTTCGTTTCATTTTAATAGCAGCAGTAGCAAGTGCGATAGAGCAAACTAAAGACCATCACTGTAATTTTAACACTTGCAAGTAAAATTAACCTTGTTATATAACTAAAGACCAGATACGATCAAACACAAGCAATCAAGACACTTCACATTGATAACAGTACACGTTTATCAAATGTCAACATGACAAAGCCAATCAACTAATTCATGATCGGATTGCAAATACATGAGGAACAATGTTCCATACTCTGAGTTGTCGCAAGTTCATAATGCTTGAAATGGTTGAGGGTTGGGTATCTGAAATGGTCGACTGAAAACAGTTCATGCAAGTCTGATTGAGGCTAAAGATGATGTGCTAAATAAAATGAATACCTGATCAGATTATCAGGGTTTATAAATAATCTTTGTTATTTGTACAAAGGCATATCAGCAGCAAGGATTATAATTTGTGGATGGGACAATCACGGTGATGCTCTGGTATTAAGTTCCCTAAATCTACACAAACACCATATCAGCTGTGCTAGTATACAAAACTATTGCTTCTCTCTGTCAACTACACTAAACAAAAAAGTTCCTATCGAGGAGCCTGAAGTACAAATTACATGGAGCTCCTAAAGCACTGGACTTGTACATTCTTCACATTGATGATAACATTCTAATGTACACATCAAACACCATCCACAGCTGCCATATAGTTGATCTATTGGCAAAATGATTGCTAAACAAGCCACTAAATTTCAAGTAGATCAGAAGTCATACCCATTCAAAATTTGTTTCTTTTGGCAAAACAAGAGCAACCAGGCAATCTGGTGAAGTTGGACTAATAGAGAGCATGGACACTAGTTCGGGCGAGTAAGGGAGAATGAAAAGGAGCCTCGCCCACATGGGCCTTGTTGCTGGAATTTTAATAACTCCAGCGCATTCCCTCTGCTTTAAATATGAAATAAAATCCTGAAACTGCAAAAGATGAAGGTTTCCTAGTTTAGCTTACAAGTACAACTGTATTTTTTGATCACCACAATAGACATTATTGCAGTTGCCAAGAAAGTAAAGATACTGAGTGTGAACAACGCATTGCCTGCTAAACAAACTATGTCTGGAAAAGATATATAAATTATGAAATATAGCTATGAGACATCACACTTAATGCGATTCAAATGTTTATTCACTGCAATGATTCAGGTCATTAAGAGGATCAAAGGATTTACAAATCTTACCATTTAATTACTTTACAATGAAATTAATTAGAAATAAGTACTCCTCCATCCCATAATTCTTGGCTTGCTTGACTTTTTGTGGTCAAATTGACCGAACATTCACTACAAATTACATATTATTCTTTTATAATTTTAAAAATCTAAAAACACATCTTAAAGTAGGTTAGATATCTTTCTAACCGTATAATTTTTGTAATTGTTCTTAACTATATAATATATGTAATTTATGTCAAAGTTTGGTCAATTTGACTAAGCCAAAAATTATGGGATGGAGGGTGTACAACATAGAACAATAATAAATACGGACAGCAAGATAAACGATAATTACATGAATATATACTTTTCTCTAAACTAATGTGACCAATGTTGAAAACATTAATTACTTTGCTACATCATTTCAGAAAATGAAAACAAAACTAAAGAAACCAAAATTAAAAGAGTATAGAATATATGTGTGTGTATATAACTTACGCCTTTATTATCTTCTGCCGCCGAAGGGAGCAACTGGCATACCTCTCTCTGCATTGCATTCAAACCCATGGTTATATTAGCTCCACTCTGATGGAACCCAAATATAAGATAAAATAAAGTGCATGCATAATCCAGAAAAAGAATAACAAATGGACTAGGAATCAACCAGTACTTTAAACAGAATAATCCACTCTTAATCAAAAAAGTGTTCACAAAGATGAAGATAAATAATTAACAAACAATTAAGATCTGAAACATATGCAAGTACTAATTCACCAACTTGTATGGTCCAGGAAAAAAACTAATGAACTAAAAGAATATGAAAGTCCTTGATAAGATATACAATCGTTAATTTTTCAGTTTCTATATTTAATACAAGTAAAATATATGGTTCTCGAAGTAAATATATTAACCAAGAGAATTAAAATAGAAATATCACAGTTCTGCAAAAAATAAAGTCAAGGCACCCCTAATTTCAAGTTGTGATAGCTATGGCTAAACCAAGAATTCGGTAATGGAAATGTCAGAAAGTAGTACCCAAAAAAAAAAAAAAAGTTAAGGCACCACTAAATTACAAGTTGTGATAACTATGGCGATACCAAGAATCCGGTAACTACTAAAACAAATTCAGGTGACTGCTACATTCTTTTCAGGGTAGTATAAACAACTTGGTATGTAACCCGTAATAAAAAAACTTTGGGTAATATTTTGGTCACCCCTTGAACGTTAGCCACTACTTCTCCAAAGAAATGGGGATAAACAATTCATAGTGATCAGAATGAGATCTAAAGCAATGTACATGCACTAGCCCCACTGGTAAAGTCCCTGGGAAAAGGACTAGGCTCCTAGTATTGACAGAAAGCAGCCATTACTCTATCAAGCATACGAGATATTTATCAACTCTAAAATACATAAAATGAAGATGAATCTATCTCCTCTACCGCTAATCATGCCTAGTTCGACATTTAGCCACTCACTTTGTGTGCTGGGGTGCTAGAGAAAGTTGTCTTCACATGCCGAAAATCTGTGCGCTTTGTCATATCTAATTTAGCTGGCCATCTGCATAACTCAACCACCAAAAATTCAGATACTACCCTTTACCCATAGAAGTTAAAGATCGTTTAAAAAAGAATCAAGTCACTACTTACTCTGCAGGTTCCGAGGCAGCAATTGAATACTTGCACATATCAGAGTGAAGCCGTTGTGCATTAATTGTACAATAATGAACCCCACTTTTACTTAATGTGCCCCTCCAATTGTAAGCTATAAACTGTCCTGAACTTTCCAAATTAGAGGACTCCCTGGGTGGAAGGGGTGGTGGTGAACTAGGTGGAGGAGGAACTACAGGTGGAAGAGATTGAGGCAAAGGAGGAGGAGATGAAGGTGGAGGTGGTAATGGAGGTGCCAGGTCTGGCTGTGGTAAGTTTGTCAAAGGGGGTGGCACAGCAGGCCGAAAGAACGTCTGATCAAACTGCTGTACTGAGCTTCCTACCATTTGTGTAAGAGGAGTCACGGACGGAGGTAGAAATGGAGGCGGAACTACTGGAGTATGAAGATTTGTGGACACTAGACCGGCTGAAATTGCATTTGGCAGATGAGTATGACTCCGTGCATCCCAGGAATTATTAAGAGGATAATAAGGTCTCATAGATGAAGATGCATAATTTAGCTGTGGTGGTATATGAGGTCCCATTGTTGCAGCTGTCATAAAAGAATGACTCCCTGGTGCAGGATATATATCTGTTGTAGGATTATTATACATCCACATTTGTTCATTAGCACCTAAACCCCCACGACCACCTGAAAAAATCATGCTTTAATATTATACTTTTAAACCAATAACTCACTAATTTCATGATATCTATGATCATATGAAACACTTTACCTCCTTGTGGAGAATCTGTTGCCATATTTTTGTCAAAAGTACTACAAACAGTTGCTCTGACTTCAGGTGCAGTGCTGCTACCATATGGAGTCCAATTTGACTGTGTATGCCTTGTGCTTTGATGAATTTCTGGACTCCTTCTTTGTGACATATTCTCTGAACTGCCACTATCCTGTTTCACTTGGAAAGATGTGGCATGGTGCTTCCCAGGATAACTGTTTAAACAAATATGCAAAAGCTTTCACCGTACTGTGACATCTAAAAAAATTGTAAGCTGCCGATATTAAAAGCTGATAACGATGGTAAACTAGTAGGTCTAAATACAAACTCTTCCAGAGATGCAATGAATTGGAAATATTTTAAGTTTAAAAAAAAAAAGACCCCCATGCCACTTGAAAGAAAGACGAGGTCAGAACAGCAAATATATGCATACATACAACTGAAACTACAAGCTAACAATTTGAATGTGCCAAGTATACAAACTAAAAGATTACTGTATCACAGGTAAACCAACATATGACAACAGGATTGTTAGGTTGAATTATCTAAGAGCTTTGTTTTAACCGAGAATCTGACATGGGGTTAGACTGAGGTACTTGTAAAGAGGTACTGAAGATATTTTAACACTTTCGATTGTAAGAAAAGGCAAACAGATACATCCAAGCATGTACATCATGTCCGAAGGATAATTGATGCTATTATGCTGAATTGAAGTCTAAATTGAAGAGTGCAAGACCCAATCACAAGTTAGAATTGTTTGATATTAAATTAAAATGAGAACCATCAGAACCAAATCAAATCAGCAAAGACAATTTGAACAAATCAACCAGAATTTCAGAATGATATGTAAAATTAGGGAATTTGGGTATATGAATTTGATAATTTGTTTTGGTTCTCACAGTTCTCATTTTAAGTTTGGTTCTCTTTTGAGCACTTGCATACATATACACACACATGTATGTGTGTGTGTGTGTGTGTGTGTATAGAGAGAGAGAGAGAGAGCACAATAACTGCTTTTCTATACCTAAAGTCAACTTGGAAGAAAATCCCAGGAGAGCCACGTAGAATCTTTAAAGCGGTACTTGCAGCATCTATGCTACTGCATTCAACAAACCAACAAGGTCCCATATGCATATGTGCTCTTGTCATTCTCAAGACTGAGCCTACTCCGCTTACTGCAAGATTACAGATGGTAATAACTTCATCATCAGTGACACTTGAGGAGTTGGTGTTTGGTAGGCTGATCCAGAGAGTGCTTGTTGGTAATCCATCTTCTCTCACGGAAGCAGCTTGATAATTTCCGTGAATATAGCTTCCAATGTTACTTCCATTAGATGTAATATTATATTTCGCACGTAATGATGCAAGTAGAGTAGTCAGACTTGACATCCTTGTTCTGTAACTCTCAGAGGGACTCTCAAGCAGTGTTTGAGCACGGGGTGATTCAGTGACACCATTACCAGAGTTACTTCTGAAGTAAGCAGGTGTGATGGGTCCATGCCTTGAAGTTTCCATGTGAATTCTTGAATTAGCCGGACCAACATCTGAAGGTAGAAGATACTTACCGCTTTCCTTGCGCCACTGTCTGAGGTGTGCCATTACATTTGTAGCTTCTTCAGGGCTCTCAAACTCCATTAGTAATGCCATTTCACTCCTAAGATCAGTAATCCTGATCGGACCTTTGTAAACCACTTTCATAATCTCATGCAGAATCTCATCCTTGGCCCATTGAGTTGGAACATTTCCAACATAAACATGACAGCAAGAACCAATTGCAACACCGTTAATAGCCCCCCTAGTGCCTAATCCAATATCCAAGAACTTTACTTGGAGCGGGGCACCCCAGGGGGCACATCCCCTCATATATCCCCTGGCCCTTACTGCGTCCATTATGCCTTTGTACTCAACTGATGCAAATCCCTTATAAGGATAGTATAAGAACTGCTCTGTTGGACCAAACTTTTCAAACTGGAACCTTACCAGTGCTTCAGATGCATCAGGACCTAAAGAACCCAACCACAGTCGTCTTGAAGCTGAAAAGATATCCATTGCCGCTGGATCTCCATCAGAGAACCAACTCCCTTGACTTGTAGAGGGGGAAGGCATTGGCATATGATGTTGAGGAGAGTCAACAGGCAACTGTAAATGGCCAATAGAACCTGCAGAAGATTTTAAAGGAAAAGTTAAGTTTCAATATTGTGGCAAAAGTATTTACTACAACAAAACAACCAGTACCTTCAAATGAATTACTCCTCATGTCAAATGATTTTCTCGTGATTGGAGAATGCATTTGATTATTTAACAGGTCTCTTGGTGTAGAGGATCTGCGTCGCAATATTTCTCCAGTATCAGATGTGTCAAAATCCATGGATCTTGGTCCTCCAACATCAACATTGGATCCAACAGTTACCCGCATAGGGGTTTCAGGAGGAATTAGTAGACGTCGGTCTGTCAGTTTTTGACCTAAAAACTTGTCAGCCAAATTATTAACATACAATCCATCTCTTATGGAAATTTCAGAATCATTATCGTGTCCTTTTGGAGTCGAATATTGGGCACTAAAATTGTTGGATGTAATAGAATTATCCTCGATGCTATTTAATTGATCATCCGCAGCTTTAACCTGTTCATCAAAGGACTGAAACACTTCCTCCAGAAGAGATTTGATTTCCGAAGCAAGTTGTAATGATGCAGAAGTACAGAACTTCTTATACCTCAATATTATCCAATTTTTCAGTGATGGATATTTGCTAACCACCTGAATGAATGAAGTCCAGGTACAAACAGAATCATAAGATGGTAAGAAAATCAGTTCACAAAGTGAAGCGAAATTTTGAAAATAGGTACACATGAAGACCAAATATATCGTACACAGACACAGACAGCTAAACAAGGCTAGTTAAAGCGCAAAGAAAATTATTAGCCAGCAAGTACGAGTGAAGCAGACATATATGTCCACAAAAACCAAGCTTGACAATGAAAAGGACATCAACACTATACATTTATTCAGCATTGTTTTAGTTATTGAAAGAGAGATGCTGATTAAATTTGGGAGCTGGGAACACTATATTCCATGTGTCATCGTTTCGTTAGACTTCCATAAGTTATAACGTGACATTTTGGGCCATAAGTTATGACGTGACATTCTGGGAGTGTCTCACTGTTACATACTTCAGGGGCGGTACATAATCACTTGTCACCCCTTGATAAAGAGGACAAGACACCTTGGCCTCCTAATTTTGTTACAGCCCCTCTTTACATAAGTATTTCGTAGTATTCTTCTTATGTGAGATTGTTTCCTATTTTTACAGTGTATTGCTTCCTAGTGATGCAAGACTCTAGAGTATTGCTAGTGGCGAAAAATTAATAATTGAGGAAATATATACAAACAGAATGGCACCTGACACCTTGTTCCTGATCCAAGAATTTAACTCACAAAAAAAGGAGTTGGCCGCGACTGGATAGTAACGATAAACGAAGAAGCTGGTGGGCTAGTGATAGTTACAGTGCTAGTTTAGTGAGACATTTACCGCAGTGTCCGAGATGAATTCATTCTACCCAATATCTAGTGAAACAACCTAGGGTTATAGTTTTAAATATAGATGTTACGAATGCCCTCCCAATATTGAAACATAGTAATGAGGTACATATGGGTAATCCTATAGGTTTCCGTACTGACGGAGGAGAGCACAACTCGAAGTCTTGAACAAAGCCTTACATGAACTAAAAAGTCCAAGACAGCCTGGTGTGGCAGCTTAACAGCGCAATAGTGATATATTCATGCAATGCAATGTAAATGACATTATGTTGGTAACAAAAGCGGGCAAGTTTTTTACAGCATTGATTATCTACATAGTACATAAACGATATTGTTTTTCACCTGGATAATAATTGTGTGAGACGTGGTCATGTTGGAACTAATACTACTAGTTCTTCATTTGAGTTTTTAATGGAAAAACCATAATTTTACTAACTATTCAGTCTGTCAAAACAAAGGTATACCATCAACATTCTAACTGACACTAGTATGTTAGGGTGCAAGCTTGCAAACCCACAGGTTGACACTATTATAAATTACAGGTGAAACAGTTATAACTTAAAAGGATTGAGATACACCAAACTCAATAATATTTTATTTTACTGAATACTGATGCACGCATCAATAAAATAAAGACGTGTCCCACTCTCATTTTAACATTGGTTATCATTTCAGAATAAACTGAAACTCCGGAAAGACTACCACAAGAAAAATGCAGTTCAAGAACTAAAAATTTGAATGGAGCGTATTACTCTGTCTCAACACAAAGGAAATGGTATATCCTCTAGTCTTCATCAAAAAACCTACCAAAATCCTAGAAGAGATGCTTAAAATTAAGGCCTAAAGGCAGCCATCTACAATTAAAAACTATAGTCCTAAATTTGCTCCAAGCATTGATATACTTTATAATTAACTGAAGGAAGTTATAGAATTACATAATTACTTTGTTACACAAAAGTCTCCTATACTCCTATTTGACCTAGAGAAGTCAACATGTAGAATTCGAAAATGATAGAATTTACTAGATTTCATTAAATGTGAAATTGTAGTGGTAAAGTATAACCATTTTTACTTGATGCTATCATATTTTAAGGAATATCAGCATTGTTTCGTGTTAGAATGAGGAAGTGATTCAACTTCATAACAAACAGTAATGACCACCAATACCATGAAAAGATTATATTTCACAATAAACAATAGAAACTAGAGTTTACCAGTCCAAGTAAACATCTCTTCAAGACAAGACGTTGACCAGCAGACTTGTGGTTGTCATGTGACACTAGCCCATGATGGGTGATCTCCTCGGTTTTGTGTCTCGTGTCGTTGGAACCTGTAGACAATACAATTCCATCATGTTTACAATCCACATGATTAGCCACATCACTGGCCTCAAGTTCACTTGTGACCTGACGAAGAAAGTACAGCCCGTGACTATGCAATTCCTCTGTTGCCACTGAGTCGCATAGTTCAAAACAAGCAGCAAGTGCATTTTTAGGACAGCAAAAGAAAATCCAGATGAGGCTTAGTGCACCTAACTTGGATAATTTGGCCACTGCATTATCGTCTTCAGCTGAAATAGTTTGCTTGAATTCAGAAAATAACATCGTAGAATCTTGCATCTTAAGCACACCTTTGTCAACAATATGAAAAAGATCAATTCCATTAAAAGTGGATATTAAGAAGCTGAGCACATTAATGAAAACACTAGAACAGATGCCCTGAATGACGGATGATGTTGGTGCCTCTGACTGTGCAGCTTTGCAAATGTCCACTAGACCAGAAATGCAGAGAGTAGCAGTCCTACATGCAACCCCATCAACATCCTCTCCCCTCCTTATCACTGCTAAGCTGCAATTATGCATATTAATAACTACCTTGGTGGCAGCTTCGAGAGCAGTCGGACAAAATGATGCATATCTAGGAATAAATTCGGCAACAATACGTTGTACACTTGTACATCCTGCAGGTTAAAAACATAGCACATGTGTGTAACTTTATAATTTGTATAAAAAAACCTATATTACAATATAGCAGTAAAAGCCCTCTTAAAAATGGTGAGATACCCTCTACTGTTCCTTATACAGACAAATATAGCTAAACAGCGCAAAAGATAGACTGAAAGTCAACGGTGTAGTTTCCGAGATACTCAATTCTCAAGTGCTTTTATTTTATGATGCAGTTTGGTGACCTTATGAACAAATGCTTCAACACTCATTCAGATGATAAAAGTGTCATTTTCTGGTCAAAGAAAATAAAAAACAGCCGATCTAGCAAAGACTTTAAAATGAAAATCAAATCATCTCCCTGAATAAATCAAGCTACTCAATGAAATCATAGAACTCCCAATCGGGATATTGAGGTCAAACAGTACAACTCTTACAATCGTACTATCAGACAAAACTTGCTTATACATGTATTTGAGCATATGCGTTAATGTTAAAATGTGGAAAGTGGAACATGCCGTGTCATTAATAGAGTAAAGTGAAAAAGTAGAAGAACAGAACATAATGATACAGGAATTCTATGGAAGTCGAAGGAAAAAACTGGAATCTTGGGAGTTGATGACGAGTAGGGAGTCGTATCTGTGATCCGATAATTGATATTTTGATATTATTGTCTAGGTGACTAGGACTAAATCAATATTCACTATATCAGGTAGCATTTAATTGTAATCCAACTAAACTTTTAGAACTATTCAAGTAGACTAATACTATACATGTAGATGATAAGATTTAGTATTTCTATATCTGGAGTTCAAAATAAATTTATTACAGATGAATCCCAGAACTTTTTGGCTGCGAGTCTATGTATGCACCTTTTAGTAGTAGCGCATCTGTCTACCTCCATTCCTTCTAACTCTCCATTTCAATAGCATTTCAATAGCATATCTACATGGTTGACGGTTGAAAGTTGCTAGAATAGAAGCCAGAAGAGTATCTTCAGTTAATAGAATGTTTATAACTGGTTGGCGTAGCTAAGCAGTATCGATTATTGAAGTTAATTAAAAAAGGAATATAATCTCGGCATTTTCCATACTAATTTAAGCATATTAAAACCCGAGTGGTTCCATCCATCTTTTATCCTGCTCTCTAGATTCTGAATTGCTTCTCCCTCTGATATCTTCTATATATATCTCCTTTCTTCTCTCCTCTATTACATAATCTATTCTTCAAAGGAATGACGCTACGCATATAGGTATAAAGTACGACGTTTAAGGATCTAAAAGATTATCGTCTTTCACAGTCACATGTAGATACACTCAAGTTAGATATAAAAAGCATACTAATCAAGGCGTAAAGGCGAGCCAAGCCGCCTATGCGACAATTAGGCGAACAAATGCTATACAATATACATATATGATACACATTAATTATATATGTGTGCATAACTCTGAGAAGAAAAGTTTAGAAGATTAAAAGTATAGAAATATGAAACTTCGGATCCTGAAGGCATCTCACTGGATTCTTCTTTCCACTTTATAGATAAAAATAAGGGTTAAACGCTTGTTTTCTTTATACAATGACGTGATTTCTCTATGTTAGTACGGGCTGGACCGTGTCAGAAGCAGGACGGGCTGGATACAACCAAAATTAGGCAGAGTTAGTGTCGCCTAGGCGGCACGTCGACTACCCATACAAAACTAAGCGAGTCGATGTCAGGAACTAGTGAGTTCTTGACTGTTTTTGAGTCTATTTTTGGTATTTTCTGTTTAGGAATGACAATTAACAGTAAAGGATAGTGATTTAACAGAGAATTAGAAGAGAATGAGATGAGAATCAGAAGAAATAGATGAGAAATCAGATCAGAATCAGAGTTTAGATGAGAGAGAGAAAGAAATCCCTAGAGAGAGAGGAATTCTGTTATAGAGAGAGAAAGAGGCTTGGAGGCAAACTGCCAATTTCATATCTTCATTCATTCATGACTGAAAATACAAATGGGTGAACTATTTATAGACTCTACTAACTTCTAACTACTTAAAAGACATAAACGCCCCTGCCTTAATACTCACTACTTAATACTTAATATCCCCAAACTACTACTGGAAAATACAAGTACTAATGCTAATATATGGCAGTCCTGACATTCCCCCCTCCTTGAGATATAACCATGTCCTCATGGTGGGTCTTGCACTTCCTCCACTCTTCTTTTCAGCTGGATCACATACACCTCTGATAATGCCTTTAGTGCCATGCTTGCTTTTCCTTTTAGGAACAACTCTTGTCGACTAAAAACAACTTGCAACAATTGCTGAATACTTAGAATTCCATCAGAACCACCGACGACTTGAGCATCATAGAAACAACATGAATATCCTCCTGGATCAAAAATGGTTATTACACCACTTTTCCTCGAGATCTCCTGGTTATTAAGTCTCATCACCTTGTTAATTGCAGAGTGACATTGTATGAACACAATGTAATTATCCTGGTAGGGTATCCTATTCAGCCCAAGTCTTTCATAATCAACATATTGTCGATTCATCTCACTAACAATTTTATCAGTCTCTTCACAAACTTTTTGAACATCCTGGTCTTGTGTGTCATCGGAATTCACAATCAGAATCACAGACATCTTCCTCCTCAACCGAGAATGATCCTTATTCATTTCCAGAAACTTCAAATGATTATCTTTTAGATGCCCGAGTTTACCATCAACTGAGATTATTAAAACAGCCTCATTTAACTTCTTGGTAACACAATTTGACTCTTCATTTTGAACATAACCACCAGGATCAAAGATAAGCACTTCATTCTTACCAAAGTTTGCTAGACATCTTACAAAATATGTAAGAAACTGCAGCTATTAAGGTACCATCAGTAAGTGTCTTGTAAAGGAAAGACTCATCAATGTATCTCATGTTCGTAAGGATCATTGAAGTTATTTGCTCCTCATCAGGTTGCTTCTTTTCACCTTTGCAATCCACAACAGTTGACTTGTCACCCTGTTCTTGTATAACTTGAGAGGGCCACGACTTCATACCATATATGTATATGCAACTAACATGTATCCTCTCAACTTGGCCAGCTTCAAAAGGACAAATTAATGGCTTGCTGAAATTAGTAGGCTCCCAAATGCGTGGATTTTCATCCATAATTATTGGATTCAGATCATTTGCAGCTTCCACTTCTTTGGTTGAAGAAGAGATACTAACTCCAGTCTCTATTACTTTATCTTGTCTAAGAGTGGTGCATATTCATTCTTCTCAGAGTTATCTCTGAAGTGGTTTTCAAGATGAGGCTCCTTGGTATCTTTTCTGGAGATGTCCAATGATGAAAATATGTCCATGACGTTCCATTCTTCCTTCTTGACCAATGCTCTGAAATGTGCCCCCTTTTCTGAACTTGGATCAGCTTGCTGAAAGACTTTACAGAACGCATAAGCATCCAGAGGTTCAACTTGAAAAGATTCACTCTTCATCAACTCTCGACATTTTGAAGTAAAGCAAGGTGCATGCTGCAACCTCAACTCTTCCAATTTTTTACATGCTATCAAGTCTTTTGGCATTTGAAACTCTAGCCCTGACTTTGTTGTCACATCTAGATCTTTGTCATCAGATTTTATCTTCCTTGATGTTATCTTAAAATCAAATGTGCATTCAAGCTCCTTAGCACCACCAGAATTTCTTTCTTCAAAATTCTTCTTGGGCTGAAAGAAGTCCTCCATTCCCAAAGCTATACAAATGATTTCCTCATAGTGCCAATCCTCTTTATCTTCACCTGGAATTTCATCAAACTTTGGAGTATTGAACTCGTAATGAGGAGATTCCTGGGAAGTTTCCCGAGTCAACACCTCCCTGTTTTGTTTCTTTTCCACCTCCCATTCAAAAGGATTAGTGAGCTTATTTTGTTTTCTGATCCCTTGAATGAGCTTCATCTTTTGTGTAGCCTGTTCTATCTTCTCCTCTATTTTTCTAAGTTTCCTGTCAGTGTTTTCTTTATATAACATCTGCTGTTGCAAGTTTTGCATCAGTTCCTTATGTGACCTTTTCCCTTGATGCAGCACCTCAGCATGGCTAACTGTGTTCCTAAATGCCATAGCCACTGCTGAAACTAACACAGTTTCTGGTTCCAGTGTTTTTAACCTCCACAACAGACTATCCTCACCTCAATTCTAACAATTCACAGAAACCTGACCAGAAGTCAACAATTTCACAACAGATTTTTCTCAGAGTCAATTAATCAAACACCTTTTGTGCAGAATACCTCAGAAATTTTCCAGCACTTGTACTAATCAATTCTAAGCATTACTTCACTCCTTCAATGTCTACAAACTTCCTTCATCTCTTTAGTAACTCATTCCATAGACAATAGTCAACAGTTGTATGCACTATTCTTCAATTACTTCAGCAACACTCCACAACTTCAACAAACACACAAATAACACCTCAACAGTAACACCAATACACAACCACAATTAATTCACTTAACCACCAGTACACTTCCTCAATCACCTTAGTACTACTACACAGCTCACAAACACAGAATCAAACAGCTAGCCTCAGAAATTCAACTCACAACACAAGCACAACAGTAAAACACCAGAAACAACACATTTCTCCTTCAAATCACTAAAACAGTACTTCTCTTACTACTTTTGTGATTTTCTCCAACAATATCAACTGAAATCAACTAGTTCTATGCAAACGAGATAGAATTAACAAGAAAACTGCAACAAACAACAGATCTTACTAATTGAGACAGAAAATCAAACACCCGGTGTGCAGAAACCCTAACTTCCAGAATACAACTGCGATTACTGTGATTCCAACTTCGCTCTGCTCGGATTCAAGTGCACAACTCAGTCGAAGCAATGGCTGATTGATTAGAACAGCTCTGATACCAATTTGTCAGGAACTAGTGAGTTCTTGACTGTTTTTGAGTCTATTTTTGGTATTTTCTGTTTAGGAATGACAATTAACAGTAAAGGATAGTGATTTAACAGAGAATTAGAAGAGAATGAGATGAGAATCAGAATGAGAAATCAGATCAGAATCAGAGTTTAGATGAGAGAGAGAAAGAGAGAGAGGAATTCTGTTATAGAGAGAGAAAGAGGTTTGGAGGCAAACTGCCAATTTCATATCTTCATTCATTCATGACTGAAAATACAAATGGGTGAACTATTTATAGACTCTACTAACTTCTAACTACTTAAAAGATATAAACGCCCCTTCCTTAATACTCACTACTTATTACTTAATATCCCCAAACTACTACTGGAAAATACAAGTACTAATGCTAATATGGCAGTCCTGACATCCTGACAGTCGACGTATACCTATTTTCCGTCACCTTTCCACCTAGGCGATGCCTTCACTACTATGATAAAAAAGAGCTTAAATTCCGGTGAAATACTTAAACCACGCTGTTCGTATATCAATCTCAGTGTTCTCTGAAATATGGAAACAAAAAGCATTTGTAAAAGTCAATTACTTCCGATGTCTGTATTATGCATCTTAAGTCATTCATGTTACATATTTATCTGAAGTCGTCTAACTTCTGTCCAGCCCGACAATAGATACCTCACTTGGCTATCCGACCAACTAACTTAGTAGAAGTGAAAAGTCCATTTGTGGCATAAGGCTACTAGTGGCTCTAATCGAACCAGTAGTAAAAAATCTAGTTTCAATTATTCCTATTTAACTTGGGTTCATTAATTAAGATGTCAGTATCATAATAAATAGGAAGGAAAATATAATACAACTCCTGACTAGTGCGATTAATTTTAATTTATTAGCTTATCATTTGCTTAAATACCTATCGCGCCTCCTTCCATGATTAAGTTAATTAAAAAAGTTATTATACGTATACTTTCATCATACAATTCACTTGCAATATTTGTGCATGTACAAGTAACATTTCTTATCAACTACGAACATCTCATATTGAACAATAATGGTAAAGTTCTTAATTTAACCATACAATTTTTTATGTGTTCCACGTTATTTTAAAAAAAAAAGAATTTATTTAAGGCAGATGCTTACTGGGTTGAAAGGTTCCTCCGGACCTAGACTGAAGTAAAATTAAAAATTCCAGGCCGTTGATTGGTGATTACTGTTAGTAGCATTTACATATTGTTTGCAACTCAATATTAATGTCAAACATGTGTGGTTTTCGATGATGATGACAACCACCTCTACATATATTTATTTCACATTCACGTAATGCGTGGGTACATATAGAACAATCACCGGTGGCTCTCCAAACGCCCTGCAAGCACTCTCAAGAATACAATCATTTTCATTCAAGTTAATAATTTTTGTAAGCACGTGTACTGAGAATGTTATTATGTAGTGAAAACGGTGTACTAAAGGTATATACTATCTAACAAATTACAAATATTCATTACTTTTTATATCTTTACAAAAAACTATGTGCTAAAGTGAACGCATCTTTTTATCTTATATAATAATTACAATTAAAGTATTTACTATTAGTGGATCAACAACCCTTATGTATTTACTTTGAGATTCCTTTAAGCCAGTATATGTTGTGATTTAAGTAAATTAATTAATTTAACAATGATATCTCAGATATAAAGATCTCATATTTTCAACATAATACATTGTTATTGACTTGTTGACTAACAAAGGGATTAATCGCTTATAGAGACCTAGTCTAGTCCTTCAGTTGGCCTTCCGTCCACGAAAATACCTGCCATATCAACTTTCCTTTACAGATATCCAATTAAAACAGGTAATAACACATTGCTCTGCTATAAATTGGTCCATTAAATGAGTCAAAAACTTGTGATGCATCAACTCATTGTTTAAAATTGAAAACATACATTGCTATGTAACCATTTCTTTTCCTCAAAAAGTTCGAACATAAACAAAACAACAAATAATTCATCAATGTAAAGAACAAGAAAAAGGAAAACTATATATTACCAATATCCGTTTCATATCAAGAGCTTCGAAATATAATGTAATGATATATGACAGATGAAAACACAAAGTAGAACTGGTAAACACGAAACACTTACATAAATAGTCGCAAAAGCTCATGATCCGTAAGTTCACACACATCACTAATTTTGAACATCAGTATCCATCTAAACAACTGAATCACTTATCTAATCTACGATCGCCGAGTTAAAACACAAAAACCTAAACATAAACCCTGCTTAATTATTATTTTCCCTAATCACACAAATTGAACAACAAATCAACTTAGAAAACACATAATTCACATCATTTCAAGCTCAAACCCTAACCAAACAATCAAAATCACAACAAAAATAGATAAATATAAGAGAGAGAGAGAGAGAGAGAGAGAGAGAGAGAGAGAGAGAGAGAGGGAGAGACAGAGAGAGAGAGGGAGATAGATAGATAGATAGAGGGAGGGAGAGAGAGAGAGAGAGAGAGAGAGAGAGAGAGAGAGAGAGAGAGAGAGAGAGAGATTGACCTCGAGAAGCAGTGATGAGAGCGAGATACGATTCTTCTAATTTGGGCATAAAACTAGGGTTTTTGTTCGAAATACATTGTTTTAACAGCTTATAATGTTCATAAACGTTGCGAATCTCCTCTTGATTTCGTCGCCGGCGTAGAATTTCATCGGCGGAGAGACTTTTAGACGGCGAATTGTGGTTTGCGTACAGCTTTCGTTTCTTCAGTGGTTGGTCTGCGGAAACCATGACACTGTGTGTTTGAGTGTGAAAGAGTGCGTGTTTTTGTAGATATACATGTGTGTGTATGTATCATAATTCATAAATGGAGCATGCTTTTTATTTTTTTTGATATTTTTTATTTATTAATATCTGGAGCTTGGCGCATGCTGACCCGACGTAAAAATACTAAAATGTTGGATTTTGGATCCCTTGGGCTTTTGAAGGCCCAACAAATGGATTGATGTGGGCTTAGGATGTACAAGGGATTTTGTTAGATTGAATTTGGTTTTGAATATCTCTTATTTCGAAGAGTTAAAATAGTAATATTTTAAATATTTTACATGTAAAAGGTAAATCCGGTACTGTTATGTAAACTAGTTTACTAAGCTGCGCTTCACAGCGGCTTTATAATAATATTTCTAAATTTTCTCAAAAAATATTCTACAAAATACGTTTTTAAATAAAATAATATTTCTAATATAAAATTAAGTTTTTTTTAATTATATATATATATATATAAAGTTCTAGATCGTTTAATCAAAAACTACAATTATACCTTCAGAGCTATTAAAATATTCACCACCTCCAAATCTACTCCCAAAAAGAAAAAAAATTTAAAAATATGAACAAACATCTTTTTTGTTGCTCGGAGAATTTTTTATTAATAATGATCTCTTTTTGTCAAAACAAATAACAACAAAAACAACAACAACCTCTTCCTTTAAAAAAAAATAAAAATAATGACTTCTTCTCGATGTTTCTTATTCTTGTATGACTTTTGTTATAGATGCACCGACTTATTGAAATTTGTTAAAAATGCACGCACTAAATAAATTTTTCAGTCGAATAAATCTTAACATGATATTTTCGAAATACATACACTATAAATTTCTTAATATACAATTTTTATCTTTGAATTTTCGTGTATGTATTGCAAAAAATATTTTATTAAAAGATATAATATTTTCTCGTAAAAATTAGAGCAATAACTATCTAAACGTTAAAAAATAATGATAAAATTTGTTTTTGAAGACATGATGAATTCTTCACTTTCGAGTTGCCTTGTTTACAGGTGTATCAACTTTTAACTATAAATTCAAAACTAATAACGTACACACATAAATATATAAATCAATTCACAACTGAATGCACATGAAAATCACCTTGTTCGACCTATTATTTTAATTGATTAACTGATGAATCCCCCTCCTTATTAATCCATGTCTTGACTCAATCAATACTAATAACAAATAACATGTACTGATATACACACTTTTAACATGAACAAACAAAAAAGTAAAGAAGAACAATGTTGACAAACAAAATTGTAGTAGACAATTAACAGAGTTTAGGTGTATATTTATACTATTAATTAGTTGTTTGTACGAAAGTATTAAAGATAATTAATTATTTACCAAGTAATGACTTAATTTCTTATGCAAGACCAATCTAATTTCTTAACTTCTTATTTACCAATATGTTCTTGTATTTTCTATTATATTACATTAAAAAAAAAAGTTTAGGAAAGCAGAATGTTAAGATGGTAATTTCATTTGGAAAAAAAATATTATGAGAATATCTAGATAATAATAAAGGGAAGTTCAAAATAATGTAAAGTAATACACTTTTTTTATAATTTAGATATTTGAAGACAAGAATATTATAATTGAATATTTAGTTTCATCCATTTGTAATATTTAGTTTCCTCCATTAGAAAAAATCTATTGTATATTTACTTTCTCCATTAGTAGAGATTTTAAATGCAAAAATATTGAAATTGTATATTTAGTTTTCTCCATTGTTAAATATTTAAAAGGTAATTGAGATTTTTTCTAGTTTTTTGTATTAATTACTTAATTTCTTATGCAAGATCAATCTAATTTATTAACTTCTTATTTACCAAAATGTTCTTGTATTTTCTATTATATTACATAAAAAAAGAAAGTTTAGGAGAGTAGCCACTACTATAAAAACGTTAATAGACATCGCCCAATTTACATCGGTTAAGAAAACCAACGATGTTAAATATATTTTTAACATCAGAAATTTTAAAAGCGATGTTAAATAGCTTTCCGGACATCGATTCTTAAAACAACTGATGTCTTTATGTATGTTTAGAAAAATAAAAAAACACTCGGCAATGTTTTCCCCCCTTTCTAATAAAACATTTCCCCTTAAAAAATTTATTCCCCCTCACCCAAAATTTTCCCTATCCCCAAAAACATTTTCCCCCCTTAGACCCCAATTCATTTCCCCCCAAAACATTTCCCCCAATTCTTTTTCCCCTCAAAAACCCCTAAATCTCTCAACCCGACCCCGTTTCTCTCACTCAACTCTCAATCGAAAATAACCCTAACTCATTTAAACTCAATCTCCTATTAAATTTCTCTCAAATAGATAGAAGAAGATGAACTTTATTCTAGAGGGCGATTGTCTAATGGAGGTGTTGGTACACAAGGAGGGAAGAAAGGTGTTTGTGCGAGGCGTCAGGTGCTAATCATTTGTCTGGACATGATACAAGTGTATTTAGAACAAATTTGAATTTGATCTCACATAGTGTATATTTTGTTTTCAGTATGAGGTCATCACTATGCTCTCTGTTTCAAGTTTGCACTGCATATACTAAACTCTATAATTGTATAGTGTTTTTTGTTTACTTTTACGCTTAATTGACTAATTACTATATCATTTGTAGTCTAATATGTTTTTGTATCTTTCTTTCCAGGTCAATTTTGAAGACACGTGCAAAGGTTTTCTAGAGGTTGCAAAGGTACACAGTAAATGCACCTTATTATTTGAAGTTTCTAGAAAATGAATTTATTGTTGTTCTTTTGCTCAGAAGTAGTTTAAATTTTAATATATATACATATTTATAGGTGAAGAAGAGTACTAATATATAATCCAACAGCAACCCAATTTAACAATACGCGTATCTTGTAAGCTCTCATGTTTTGTAATTTATATTCCCGCATTTTCCTATATTAATCTTTGTATGCACACAACATGTTTGTTAAAATGTCTCAAAGAAATACTTGCATTTGTATGTCAGGAATATAAATGCACCTTTGTTTTCTCGTTCAAACATGACATTGTATAATGAGTTTCGAGAAATCTTGAAAGTCCAGAAGCTCAGGAGAATCGTGTCGTATACGGGGTTTTATTGTTTTACAGCTGTAATAGCTAATAGCCGTAAATATTTAGAAATTTTGTTACGTCTAATTTCTAAAAATATCGAGAGCGTTTTTTTATTTAAAGTGGATTTATTATAATTAGAAATAATATATATATATAAATAAATATATAGGAATTATTTTTAGAAGTGTGTATTAATTTATTTAATTTGCAAATTGGTTATTGGGTTGGTTTTGGCCCAGATTTTTGTGGCCCAAGTAGAAGCCCACTATACTAATTGGGACTTAATTAATATGTAACTGTTAATTAAGTTAACCTAATCCGCCCAACCCCCCCCCCCCCCCCATCAGCAGCTCATTTCCACGGCCGAAAGAAAACAGAGGGAAAGAGAGATTTTTTAGGGTTCATTCACAAATCAAAATCAAAGGGTATGAAAACTATTTTCTTTCTTTAAAAATCAACTTGGATTCATTTTCTTGATTGTTCTTGTCTTTGTTTTGTTCGATTTTGATTGTTTTGTTTTAAAAGTATTTTCGAAAATTAGGGATTGTAGTATTGAAATTGATTTGGGGATTTCGTTTTGTTTTGATTTTTGATGTTTTGGTTGATTGATTGTGGGTGTTGAATGGTTGTATGGATTTGTTTGTGTTGAGGGTCGACTGGAGAGAAGGGAGGGGGAAGGCACCACCGCGGCGGCGATGGCGGCCGACGGTGGTGGTGTTCGAACAGAGGGAGAAGGGCGAAGGGGGTGTTGCGGTTAGATCGAGAGATGTAAGGGAGAGAAAGAAGAGATGGTGTGTGTGTGGATTGATGAAGGACAGCCACCACCGATGGTGGTGGTGGTAGTGGTCGGAAAAACGAGGGAGAGAGACGAGGGAGAGAGATTTCTGGGGAGGGCCGCGGTGGGGCGGCGGTGGCGCGTGGGCCCCACGCGCGGTGTGTGGGTGGGTGGGTGGGTGCCACGTGGCTGCGTGCATGTGCGCCACGTGGCTGCTGCGGTGGCAGTGGATAAAGATGCAGTATTTGTTTGTTTAAAGAAAAGAAATCAGATTTTAATAATTGAATAAAATCTGTTAATTAATTAATAATAAATCTGAATAAAATGTAATAAAAAGAATAAATATTTAGTAATAATTTAGAATTATATTTGTATTAAAAAAAGGTTTAATTATTTAAATTTGGATTAAAATTAGAGTTTATGTATTTTGAAATTAGAGATTTAAAATAAGAATTAGATTTGTTTTATTAGTATTAAAGAGAGATTAATTTGTGAATAATAATTAGAAAAATAGATCATTCTAGAAACGAAAAAGGAGATAATTTATAGAAATTTTTAGAGACAATTCGGATTTTAGGAATGAGAATTAGAGACTAATTATTCCGTAACAGTGATTAATTTGGATTTAATTCATGATTTATTTGGGATAAAAGAGATGATTTATTTTTGAATAAATAGGGATAAAAAGAGATTATTTTAGAGACTAAAAAATAGAATATTATAGAGATTTTAGAAATGACCTTTTGGTTTTAAAAACGAGATTTAGAGACATTAAAATAGAATAACGTTTCTGCAATTCGGGTAATTGATTTTAATTGAATAAAATATGATTATTTAAGTAAGAATTTTTGAGATACTTTCCCGATAATTATTTTAGAAATATTCGAGGAATCTTGGGATTTAATAGGATACTTTCCCGATAATTAATAGGATACTTTCCCGATAATTATGACGTAAATCTGTCTCGAGGTTTTATTTATTTAAACTAATTTTAAATTGGAGGAAAGACGTATAGGGTTCCCAGCAGGCTTCGTATTTAAGGGAAAAATGCGTAGTACCTATTCGAGAAAAATAGACGTCCTAGTTGATTTAATTATTGTTATTTGATTTTATTCTGACTTGGATTATTTATCACAATTTGCTTACGTACTGTGATTAATTCTTTTAGACAATTTTTCCCTGGCCCGTACTTGAAGGCAGACACGCCAGTAGAGTATAATTATTATTTGATTTTGAACACAGCGCGATCGAGACAAGTTCTTTCTGACCCTCACTCCTACTGCATTATTTTGAGAAATATTTATTTCTAAAGTTTGATTTATTTATTCGTTTCTGGAATATTCATTTGATAATTCTATCAGTTTATCTGGAGAAATATTATACTTTTGATACTGAGACATACTGAAATTATTCCTCGTCCTTAAAGCGTATTCCATTGAATTTCCTGGGCATCTTACTTGTTCAAGATGACCTTAATAGCCATTCAGTTATAGCTACACTCCTATATCGAGGTAGTTAAAAATTTATTCAATTCAGGCGGATTTATTGTTCAGATCCGATAATTTTGTTTTAAACTTCTAAATTTGATTCATCCTTCGGATCAAATTATTTACATACAAAATAGTGGAAAGCTGGATCAAGATTTCATCAGAACCCACTCTTAACTAATTATTCTAGCGTATTGATATATAGTTTGGTTGATTCGAGTCGTTCCCATCTTTCGGGACGATTCTAAATAATTTAATTCATTCAACGAATCTCTTTTGTTCGAGATTTGTTAACCCGTTCGTCTTGGGTTGACATATTGTTCGTGTCAACATAAGAAATCTTTTTAAATATTGGGATGACCTATTGTTCGGGTCGTCATCGCACAAACAATAGAATGGCGGTCGGCCAGAGTTAAGTCAAATATTTCCTATCTAATTATTCATACTTCATTCTCATAACGTTTCTGGAGGAAAATCTTTACTTCAACTGGTCAACGTGGGAGTGGCCCACAGATTTTTTTTTCTTTCTGATCAACACGAGATATAAACTCGTGGTATCAAGAGAGGAATATATATATTTTGGCACAATGGATGCCGGGTTGACTTTACAACCCACTAATTGCTAGCAAACGAAATTGTGATACTTGAGACATAGTAGTGATCGTGCTATGGGGTATCACGGGTGTGCGGTACTTGAGACACGGTAGTTGATCACGCCGTGGGGTATCGTAAAGTAGACAGACCAGTATCTTCTACTCTCAAATTCCAAATGTGTTTGTTTTGAGACATATGATTCGGTCAATCATTGGACTTTTAGTCCGTTAGAATAAATTGTCACATTTTGAGTTTTGTTGACACTGTTCTTCTTTTACCTCAATAGTAGTGTTGATAAGAGAGAGCCAGTCAGTGGAATTTGCTGAGCACATAGTTGCTCACCCTTGTTGTTAATAATATTTTTACAGTTAAAGAGGAAACAGGTGATTCAGCCCGATACTGAGCTAAAGGAAAGGAGAAGATGCAGCAAGGCACCGACTTGGAATAGCAATGTTGAATCAGAAATTATGTCAGGAAAGCCACACCAGGAGGCAATATCTACCAAATAAACTTTATGTATCTATCGACTTGGTGTGTATTGTATAGCAAGGATGTAATAATTCAGGGATAGATCGTTGCCTGGACTTGTGGGCTGGAACTACTACCTACTGTAAGGATTGTAATAACTATGGTATGTTTTATATTTTGAGTGTTAAAGATGATTAGGCATCGTGGTGACCCAAATCCACTGATAGGTGGATTTGGGGGCGTCACAACAGCAGTAGTAACTTATGCATACACGAACAACACGTAAGTATGATCTTTACTATAGTCTTATAATTGCATTCTTAATGAAACAAAATTGGGTTTTGCAGGACTCGAGATGGGTATTCGAGAGCTGACCAGTACTATGCGTCATATCTAGCTGGAACAGAACTTCTGACTGATGCAGCTAAGGTTTGTTAGTTTCCGTGACTCGTAAGTTTTTATGTCATGCAATTCGGTTATAATGTGGATAATTTTTAATTTGTATGTAGTTGTATGTTAGGCCGAATACACAATATATAATCAATATATGTATGAGAAGAACAATTAAGAACACTGTTTATGATCAATAAACTGAATTATATAAATAACTCCTCTCTTTATGATGTTAAAGAATCACAAAGAGCTGCTAGGTTACAAGAATAATATATTCAGTATTCGCATCCCTTTTAGGGTTAACCTATCTGTGTTTATATAATACACAGTTACATAATCAATCTCTAATTGATATTCCTATAAATTAGCTATACAAATTCTATCAAATTAGGATTGCTTCTGTCTTCTGTTCCGTTTCCTTAACTGTCTCAATATATCTTGCTTATTTCCATCTTCAAGATATATTGCTTCTAGAATCTTTATATCAGCACCGACAGCTAAGGTAAACTTTCTCCACGTCAGACTTTAATAAACTCTGACTGGCTTCCAGTAAACTCTGATGAGTACCTGGTACTTTAAACACTGATGAACAAACGTCAGCAATTATATCTAACAATCTCCCCCAACTTGTGCATAATGAAGATGTACAAGTTAAATAGATAATTGATGATGTCAAAACATATAACAAATGCAGTGTTTAAATATATCAGAGTTTAACTTTAACTTAGAACAGAAAACTTTAAAAACTTACAGTCAGACTTTACTTAATCTCTTCAATATCAGGCACTGTCCTGAGATAATCGATGAGAAGTTTTCTTTCAGCCTTTTCTAGCTCTTCTATCATGATCTCTTTCAATTCCTTGAGCTCTGGATCACCTTCTCCAGTCTGGTAGATAGCAGCTCTCAGAGAATAAATGCTGTTCTTTCTCATTTCATTCCCTAGCCGGATATAATATGATTTGTCTGACTCCAGATTGAATTCCAAGACTTTAATACCCAGTGCTGTCTTAAACTTAGCACTGTTTCTCTTCATCTCATCAATCTTTCCATAAGCATCTCTGTACTTAGGAATATATGCACTGGAAACACCTCCTCCAAGCATAGCTTTTGTTTTCAGCATCCTTTCTCTTAGAACTAGAGCAGCATTGTGAGTACTTCTATTTTTGACTTTGAGAATATATAGAACATACTCAAGCTCTTCCCATAGCTTTAATTGAACATCAGCTTCTCCTACTTTGTATACTCTTCCATCAGACATAAATTATAACAGAACCTCTTTCTTCAATCCTCTATGATAGACCATCTGAACAGATTCTAGTTTATCAAGGCTCTCTTGAGATACCCCAATACCAGCTTCTGCTAGTGATGATTGATCTAAAGGTCTGTTATTTATTCTCTTTTCCCTGTGTGAACCTAAACCAGACTTGTCATAAGATTCTTTTCCAAATACTGTCCTGGTTTGAGAAAAGTTCACAGGTTCTAGCGTCAGAGTTTCAGAAAGTACAGGTCTTAAGAAACCTTAAAGTTGTGGAGCTAGCTGAGTTTGTACAACTTGAGCCTTGTCAGAGGTTGTCACAACTTTAGTAGAAACATCAACATGAGCAACGTCAGAGGTTGATTTATTTGGCCTTGATTCAACTTGAGCAACGTCAGAGGTTGAATAATTCTTCTTTGGTAACTGCCCTTCTTCTACCAGTTTACCTTTTCCTTTATCAGTATTTGCAATCACAGGCCTCCTTGTGTATTGTATACTCTGTTGAGTATTTTCTTTGATAGAAATTCCAATTTCTTTCTTTCTAGGAGCCTTTACTGATTTCTTCTTATAATTTCCAGAAGCAACTTTCTTTTTATGTTCTTCAGACATCATCTTCATTTCTGCTTCCAAATCATCAACTGTCACTTCACCATCATGCTCATCTAAAAACAGCTTGGCTGCAATCTCTTCATCAGTTATTGGATTAGCTGAAATCACTAGACTCTTAAGTCTTGAAGAAGATTGAGCATGAGTACCAGAACCAGTAGCACCAGAGTTTATCATATCAGAGTTTGTCTGTCTAGCAGAGTTTGACCTAAGTCGCCCTTGCTCTTGAGAAGACTTTGACCTTTTCTCTGTTTCCCTGCTTCCACCATCATTTGAATCATCCCTCAGTCTCAAAGTTGGAGTCCTTCTGCATTTGTCTTTAGGTATCTTCTCCCCCTTTTTGACATCATCAGGAATAAAAACTAATGTCAGCAACTCAAGTGATGCAGCAATAGAATCAATTTTGCCAGACATCAAAGTCTGATTCTCTTCAACCTTCTGTAACCTGGAGCTAAAATCCTTTTGTTCTTGACACAGGGAAAGATATAAAGATTTATCCTTTTTCAATGTAACTTCCCTGGCAACTATGTCATTTCTCAGTCCATCAATAACCTTATCAGTAGTATCAAAGCGATTATGCAATGATTTGACTTGGACAATTGTGGCTTTGAGATGAGTTAAAAGTTCTGGATTTTGAATTTCCTTAGAAGACTTGGTCACAAAATCAGCAGCTCTTTCATCAGAAAAGATAGTTTCTCTGCTTGACCAATTAGAAAAATACATTTCTTTAAAGTGAGCGTCTGTAGCATGTTGAGCAGCAACTCTTTGAGATGTATCAACAGAGTTTGCAGAAGAAACAACGTTAGAAGAAATAGAAACATCTTCGTCAGCATTATCTTGTGCTCTCTCAGGAAGATCAGAGTTTACAACTACATTTTCTGCAGCTTCTTCAACAATATGCTCTGCAGTAATGTCAACATTCTCTGCTGCAACATCATCTTTCTCAGCATCTTCTTCTACTGCTGGAACAGCTTCTTCTACTATAATCTGCTTCTCAGCATTTTCAACAATCTGCTCAGAAGAGACAGATCTTGCCGCCTGATCAACCTCTTCACCAACTTCAATAACTTGATTAGTGACAGATAGAATCTGTGTATGAGTTGCCATTGACTCTTCAATTACCAGAGTGGCTTGATCAGCTGCCACATCCACAGTGTCACAAATACTGACAGTAGGATGTGCTTCAATCTCTTCTGCATTGTCCATCTCCAATATAGGTTCAAGGAACACCTCAGGAGCTTCATCAGAATTTACTCTGTCCACTATAGGCACAATAGTGTTAGCATCGACAACAATCTCCTCAATAACAACATCAGCCTCATCAGCATGTGCTCTGGTCTCATCAGTAACAACCTCCTGATTTTCAGCTTCAGGAGCTTCAGCATTCAC
Source organism: Heracleum sosnowskyi (assembly GCA_030848705.1). Classification (NCBI taxonomy): domain Eukaryota; kingdom Viridiplantae; phylum Streptophyta; class Magnoliopsida; order Apiales; family Apiaceae; genus Heracleum; species Heracleum sosnowskyi. Next base: position 23,429,376 of record CM061237.1, read on the forward strand.
AAAAACTCTGTCCTCATCAGCAGTAGTTACAACATGCTCCTTAACAAAATCTTCTTGAGCTTCATGCTGGACAGCTTCAGAGTCTGGTGTAGACTCATCCAAATCATCAAAAAGATAATTTGCTACCGATCTTCTTTTTCTCTTATGAAGAGTTTCATTGTCAAGATCATCCTCATCATTTGCTTTTGATCTATTGGCTCTCCTTTTCTTGTAATGACCCTTTGGCTCATCATTTGATTTGGACACTCCTACATCAGTAGATGATCTAACAGACCTTGCAGGTTTAGTACCAATATGCTTAGTCCTACCACCCCTTGCAGGGTTGACAGATGTTGATGAAGGTAGCTCTGTTTGTAAAGGCTCAGGTTGAGGCTCTGATTGAGAAGAAGCCTGTGTTGGTGGATTTACTTGATCATTTATAAACTGTTGCACAGAGGCAGGTAGCAACAAGTCTCCAACAACCCCTTTCTTAACATCCTTATTGATAAGATCAGAAAATATCCTCTTGTGTAATTTAAAACAAGAAACATCTTCATCAATTACTTCTACCCCTTCAACACAGTAAGAGAATAAAATCTGACAAAATCTAGAAAAGTAAACTACTCTTCTATTTTCTGTCATTTTCTCCCCTAAGTTATTCAAAACAAGTCGTGCAAAATCAAAATGATTATCATATAACAGAGAGTACCCGATTTGCAGACTGTCTGTGGGAATAGCATCCCAGTTGGTGCATTTCTTTCCGAACGTCCTTGTAATGCAATCAAAGAAGAAGCTCCACTCCTTCTTTAAGAACGGTCGTTTCAACTGTCCAATCTTAGTCAAGGGTCCAGAATACCCAATCTCTCGCATCATCCTTATCAAATCTTCATCACCCATTCCAATAGTATACGACGAAAACTCAGGAAACCCCATTGCAGCCCGAATGGTTCCAGCAGTAATTACATACTCTGTTTCTTCAAATTCAAAGATTATAGATGGGTTACCAGTCTCACCACCACCATCATACATCCCCGACTCCCAAAACGCCTTGATTTGTAAACCAGAAAGTTTTGCTGGTTCAACTAAAGCACGCCCAATCGCTGACTGAGCAAGAAAATCTTGAATCATATGAAAAGCTTCTGGTGCGTTGGCAGTGTTTAATGGTGCTGCATAGTTATTTGGAACAAATTCTAACCCAGAAGAAACAAAAGCTGTAGTCGCCATTAGTAAGATTTGAAAGAAATCAAAGAAACTGATGCAAAAGCTTCGAAAGAGTTTGTAAGTAGAAAGGTGTTTGTGAATATGTGTGTGTGACAATAGATGTGAATTGAAGTAAGATGTGAAAGGTTTAGACATATGTGTGTGTATTGTATAAATATGAAATTCAAAATTAAAAACTGAACAGTTTTTAATCACTAATACACAATTGTCTTACTCCGTTAAATGTATGAGTGGGACACGTGGCACACATACAATGACTGACAGCAGTAATTGGCAGTTTCCAATGCGCATGCGCAGTAAAAACAGCAATAATTACCGCCTTTTACACTTTTCTAGACACTCAACCTCTCTCCTCTGTTTAATACAAATTAGAACAGTTACCAATCATACTCTTTTATTTTCAAGAATGTTTTCTCAAAATTGTTAACTGTCTGAAACAAATAATTAATTTTAATCATCAGAGATTAAAATAAAAATGACCTCAGCGTAGAGTACACAGTTCATCAGTGTTTACCAATCCTCCTCCTTTATAAATAAACTCTTTTCACAAACTGTACAGGTGTGAGTATTTGTGTGTGAATTAGCAGAGTTTACTGAATATGAATATTGAGATCATCTCAAAGTGCATAAAATCCACAAAATAAGTCAGTAAAAACTGGTTGCCCAAACTCTCATATAAAATAAAATCTGATTTTTATATCTAAACTCTGTATTCTGATATCCTTTCATTTGGATATATCTTTTATTTTCACCCCCTTTATATAAAATATATATATATATATATATATTTTTTATTTTTATTTTTCCAGTAATCAGTGGTTGGCACTAGTCACCAAAAATCAAAGATTTTAGCCCTTATTTCATACAATAAGTTCCTGGATCTTCCTAGGCACAACATGATCTCAAAGGAATTTGTGCACTTTTTGGCATCTTTTGATTTGAGGGTGAAATATTTGCAATTAATTATCAGAGTTTAGACTTTTCATCAGTTAATTCAATTAATTTATGAGAGAAAGTGCAAACAACTAATACAGACTCAGTGTATAGGATCAATAAACTAAGAGATGCTATAAATATAGAGACAGTATCATGCTGTGTAAAATTTCTGCACATTTTGTAATCAGAATTGATAATACTTAGAAGGAATCATGATTACTTACTTAAAATCATGCTTCATACAAATTTCTTCATCGGTCCATGTGTTTCAGACAATATCATAATCAGAGTATAACATCAGAGTTTAACCGACAGAGTATGACTAACAGAGTTTACTATCAGAGTTTATTATGCTGATACAAATAACAGTTAACACATGCAAAGAACCATGAGCATAAAATCAATCATGTATAGATTTTGAATCTAACCAGTATTTCTAGTCAAAACCAGAAATCATTCCAAATTCATTTACCAGTCTTGTAAAGGTAGCTTCACTCAAAGGTTTGGTGAAGATATCTGCAAGCTGTTGGTCTGTAGACACAAAATGAAGCTTAATGTGTCCTTCTTCCACATGTTCCCTGATAAAATGATACCTTATGCTGATGTGCTTGGTCATGGAATGCTGTACTGGATTACCTGTCATAGCAATAACACTTTGATTATCACAGTAAATAGGTATTTTAGAGTACCTTAATCCATAGTCCAGCAATTGATTCTTCATCCATAAAATCTGTGCACAACAGCTACCAGCAGCTATATACTCTGCTTCTGCTGTGGATGTGGAAATTGATTTCTGTTTCTTACTGTACCAAGAAACTAATCTGTCACCTAAAAATTGACAGCTTCCACTTGTGCTTTTTCTGTCTATCTTACAGCCTGCAAAATCTGCATCAGAGTAACCAATTAACTTAAACTCTGATTCTCTAGGATACCACAAACCAAGAGTTATGGTTCCTTTGAGATATTTGAAAATCCTTTTTACAGCTGTTAGATGTGGCTCTCTGGGGTCTGCTTGAAATCTTGCACAAAGACATGTTGCATACATGATATCAGGTCTGCTTGCAGTGAGATAAAGAAGAGACCCTATCATCCCTCTATAGTTTGTCATATCTACTGAGGCTCCTGTGTCTTTGTCCAGCTTTGTTGCAGTAGCCATGTGAGTTGTAGCAGATGAACTATCAAGCATACCAAATTTCTTGAGAAGATTTCTGGTATATTTTGCTTGATTAATAAAAATCCCATCATCTGTTTGCTTGACCTGTAAGCCTAGAAAATAACTAAGCTCTCCCATCATACTCATTTGATATCTTGACTGCATAAGCTTGGCAAATTTCTTACAGAGTTTGTCATTAGTAGACCCAAAAATTATGTCATCCACATAGATTTGAACTAACAGCAAATCATCACCAGAATTAAAATAGAACAAGGTTTTGTCAATTGTTCCTCTAGTGAACCCACTTTCTAAAAGAAATTGAGCCAGAGTTTCATACCATGCTCTTGGTGCCTGCTTTAGTCCATATAATGCCTTATCAAGCCTGTAGACATAATCTGGATGTTTGGGATCTACAAACCCTGGTGGTTGTTCAACAAACACTTCTTCTTCAAGTTTCCCATTGAGAAAAGCACTTTTCACATCCATCTGAAAAACTTTAAACTTTTTGTGAGCAGCATAGGCCAGAAAAATCCTTATTGCCTCCAATCTTGCAACTGGAGCAAATGTTTCATCATAGTCAATTCCTTCCTGCTGTGAATAGCCTTTTGCCACAAGTCTAGCTTTATTCCTTGTAATCACTCCATCACTGTCTGTTTTGTTTCTAAAAACCCACTTTGTACCAACAATAGATCTGTTCTTTGGTCTTGGTACAAGTGTCTAGACTTCATTCCTCTCAAATTCATTTAACTCCTCTTGCATTGCTGTTATCCAGTTAGCATCTTGAAGAGCTTCTTCCACTTTCTTGGGCTCTGTTTGAGATAAGAATGCATGAAACAGACATTCATTATTTGTAGCACTTCTAGTTCTTACACTAGCTTCTGGATCTCCAATTATCAAGTCAGGTGTATGGGCTTGTGTCCACCTTCTTGCTGTTGGTAATTGGCTTCTACTAGCATTATTAGATCCTCCCCCTTGATCCATGCTATCCTGATTTTCTTCTTGACCATTTGCATTCTCTGAGGCTCCCCCTGAATTGGACTATTCAGTATTTGAACTTTCAGAGTTTGACTCAGAGTTTCTGTTAGATTCTTCATTTGACTCTCTTTCAGAATTTGAGTCATCACTTTTAGAAGTTTCTGAAGTTTCTTCACGCTCCCCCTCAACTGGTTCTCTATTTTGTTCTGACCGAGAAAATTCTTCAGAGTTTACCAGTAGAGGATCAGAGTATGCTTCGACAGAGTTTGTTGGATTTGCTTCATCAGAGTTTAGATCTTCATTTTCAAATCGAAGTTGATCATGATATTCTTCATCTTCTATTCCAGTTATTTTCTTGTCATCAAATGACACATGTATAGATTCAATGATCACTTTAGTTCTTAGATTGTAGACTCTGAATGCTTTAGTTGATAGTGGGTATCCAACAAAAATTCCTTCATCAGCTTTTAAGTCAAACTTGGTCAACTGTTCAGGATGAGTTTTCAACACAAAGCACTTACATCCAAAAATATGAAAATACTTCAAATTTGGCTTCTTATTTTTCACCATCTCATATGGTGTTGTTCCATGCTTGTTGATCAGTGTTGCATTTTGAGTAAAACAAGCAGTTTGTATAGCTTCTGCCCAGAAATAGGTTGGCAATTTTGCTTCAACAAGCATTGTTCTGGCAGCTTCGATTAGGGTTCTGTTCTTTCTTTCAACTACACCATTTTGCTGTGGAGTTCCAGGTGCAGAAAATTCTTGCTTCACTCCTCTTTCCTTTCAGAAAGCTTCCATTTCAGAATTTCTGAATTCAGTACCATTATCACTTCTTAGAATTTTCACTTTGTACTGTGATCCTTTATCCAGTAGCTTTACATGATCCATTAGTATTGAGACAGTTTCATCCTTCTTTGCTAAGAAATACACCCAAGTGTACCTAGTGTACTCATCAACAATGACTAGAGCATATTTCTTTCTGCCCAATGACATTATATTTACTGGACCAAAGAGATCAACATGTAAAAGATGATAAGGTTCCACAACTGAAGATTCAGATTTACTCTTGAAAGATGACTTCCTTTGCTTGGCCTTTTGACAAGAATCACATAGACCATCTAAGCTAAGTATTGACTTTGGAAGTCCTCTTACAAGATCTTTTCGAATCAGCTCATCGATGTTGTTCAAGTTTAGATGAGAGAGCTTCTTATGCCATTTCCAACTCTCTTCATTTGACATTCTTGCAGATAGACACACAGTTTTTCCTTCAGAGTTTGTTATCAAACTTGCTTCATAGATGTTATTGTGCCTGTATCCAACTAGAACAACTTTCCCTGTAGATTTGCTGATTACTTCACAATGTTCATTATGAAAATCTACATGGTATCCTCTGTCACAGATTTGACTCACAGATAGCAGATTATGCTTGAGTCCTGAGACTAAAGCTACATTTTTGATGATGACACTTCCAAGATTGATATTGCCATATCCCAGAATACATCCTATGTTGCCATCTCCATAGGAAACTTTTGGGCCAGCCTTTTCCTCATAGTCTGATAGCAGGGCTTTATTTCCAGTCATATGTCCTGAGCATCCACTGTCCAAGATAAGAGTGCTCTCTTTTATGCCCTGCAATCACAAACAATCACTAAGTGTTAGGTTTAAGGATCCAGACTTGCTTGGATCCTTTGGCTTTCTTAACATTGTTAGCTTTTGCAGCGGAATCACTATCAACAGAGTTTAAACTAACATTGTCAGACTTTACACTTGCAGAGTTTGCTCTAACCCATTTCAAGTTGGGTTTTAGCTCATAATAGTTGTGATAAATAGCATGATAACTCTTGCAAGTATAAATGGAATGCCAAGTGCTCCCACAGTGTGTGCATAAAGTCTGTGGTCTAACCCTAACATAATCATTCTTTACTCCAGATGTGGAGGGTAAAGAGTTAATATCTTTGTTCTTCTTGCAAAACCTGGCAAGATGGTTAGTACTACCACAACTATGACATGTTTTTCTAGGAGCAGCAGAATTAGGCAGATAATCATTTCTTTTATTAATGCCTACTTTTCCATTCCTATTCTTCTTAAACATTTTCTGTTTGTTGACAGACTTTACTTCTTTGAGTTTATGTTTGAATTGTTTCTCTGTCATTAAACCAACATTAACCTGTTTATCACAGATTTTTACTGGTTCTTTAATAGCTTCTATCTCAATCTTATTCTCTGTTATTGAAACAATATTAACCTATTTTTCACAAGTCTCAATTGGCTCCATAACAGCTTCTTTCACAACTGCAGACTTTAACTTACCGGATTCATGAACAAATTTCACAGGTTTAAGTTGTGGTTTCACTTTAACTTTATCTTTAAACCTAAGTTCATCTTTCTCACAATACCCTAAACCTACAGTATCTATCTGAAAAACCTGATGTGTGTCTTTTCCAGAATTGGTCCAAGTTTTAATTACTTTCCTCTCTTTTTCCAACTCAGATTCTATTTGCCTATATCTTTTAAGCAACTCCTGTTCAACATAAACAGCATCATCTCTCTCCTTTTGAACTTGTTGCATGTTAACAAGTCTTTCTTCAAGAAGTTTATTCCTCTCTTTAAGACCTAGATTCTCAGATTTGATTCTTTCATTCTCTAAAGTCTGATCCCTATAACTAACATGTATGCTTTTAAGATAAATTCTTAATTCAGATATGTTATCAGTATCATAAGCATAAGTTGTTAGGGGTACCTTGTTTTCAGATGACTCAGCTTCATCTCTAACAGTTGCCATGAGAGCATAATTGACTCCCTCATCTGAGTCTGAAGTGTCTGCCCAGTCCTTGCCTTTAGTAATGAGTGCTTTCTCAGATTTTCCTTTCTTGCACTCTGGAGCATAATGACCCATTTCTTTACACTTGTAGCACTGGATCTTTGACTTGTCTTTCTTTCCAGACTTGGTATCTTTTTCATCAGACTTTCTGAATTTTCTTTTATAAGAATTTGAATCTTCCCTTGAGAATCTCTTTCCTTTCTTGAAGTTCTTGAATCCCATCTTCTTGAAAGTCTTCACCATTAAAGCAACCATCTTCAGCATCTCTTCTTCATCATCCTCAGAATCAGAAGCTTCATCATCAGTATATGAGCCATCATCAAAGTTTGATGACTCACTGTCAGATTTAATGACTAAAGCCTTTCCTTTGGCTTTCTTTCTTGATGATTCCTTTTTGACAGACTTTTCTTCAACTTTAAGAGCAACAGATTTTGTCTTCTTTCCAGATCTTTTGTTTCTTTGTTCTATTTCCAATTCATGAGTTTTGAGCAACCCATAGATTTCATCAAGATCTGTTTTTGCAAGATCATAATTGTCTCGAATTGTTGTTGCCTTTAAATCCCATCTTTCAGGTAGTGATAACAGGAACTTGAGATTTGACTCTTCAAGTTCATATTCTTTATCAACCAGGGACAAATCATTCAATAACTTACAAAATCTGTCATATGTATCTGTCAAACTTTCATCAGATTTAGAGTCAAAGTGTTCATACTCCTGTGTTAGAATAGTCTTCCTGTTCTTCTTTATAGCACTTGTTCCTTGACACCTGACTTCTAAAGCATCCCAAATTTCTTTGGCAGTTTTGCAGCCAATAACTCTGTTAGACATGACATTATCTAAGGCACTGTGGAGTAGATGTCTAACCTTTGCATCCTTTGCAATTGATGAGATATCTTCAGGAGTCAAATCTTTCTTCTCTTTTGGAACAGTCTTTTGTTCTTGACCAGTTATAACAGGAGACAATTTAGTTGGCATATGAGGACCATCATTGATTCTATCAAGGTATTCTGGATCTGTGGCTTCCAGAAACATGGTCATCTTCACCTTCCATATTGGATATTCAACTGGTCTTAGAATTGGAACCCTTATAGTCTCATATCGACTAACAGAAGTTGGTTGAATCTTCTGAGCATTAGAACCTGCATTTGAACCTTCCTGAGAGTTGTCAGCCATGATTATACTTGTGTTTAGATCGATAAACTGTATATATTAAACAGCCTTGGCTCTGATACTAATTGTTAGGCCGAATACACAATATATAATCAATATATGTATGAGAAGAACAATTAAGAACACTGTTTATGATCAATAAACTGAATTATATAAATAACTCCTCTCTTTGTGATGTTAAAGAATCACAGAGAGCTGCTAGGTTACAAGAATAATATATTCAGTATTCGCATCCCTTTTAGGGTTAACCTATCTGTGTTTATATAATACACAGTTACATAATCAATATAACGACTCAGAAAAACGCTTGTACAATATTAATATTTAATAATATTTGAGATCTATGATATGTGAATATTGTGTGAAAGGTGGATATTTCAAAATGTGATAAATAAATGTTTACTTGGTGATGGTATGGATTAAAATATATGTGTATGCTTTAATTGCATTTTATATGAATTTCTTATTAAAAATCAATTCTTTTTGACCTTCCGGGAATTTTATAAAATCATCGGAGATTCTTTTTATTGTGAAATCTTTTTCACAACCTTTATTTTATATTCTATTATTTTCTAAAATTAGTGGAGGGATTTAGTTTTGGCTTTAAGGATTTTAAAACGATTTTATGAGCTAAATGTCATTTATGTGATTTAAACTTTGAAAATTCATATCTAATTCAATTGTGATCACAAAAATATTTTAAAAATATGTGTGAGCTTGTAAATTCGTATTCTCTGTTTTAAAAATAAAATTTTGATTTTTAGATATTATCTTCATTTTATTTTGAATTTTAGAAAGGCATTATATTGGTTTTCTTTTACTAAAAATCAGATTTTTAATTGTTGAATTACTATTTTGCCCCTGGGCTTATAAAACCCCTACAATCAGTTCTTCCCCTTTTTGCTACTCACCGTTCAACTCTCTCTGCTGTTCTCTCTCTCTCGGCCATTTTTCTTTTCTGTAAAATCTTCATCCTTCTCTTCTTTTCTTTCCACAAAATCGATTATTGTATATATATATATATATATATATATATATATATATATATATATATATATATATATAATCGTGTATGTGTGTGAGTGTATGGCCGTGTGTATATGTGTGTGTATCAGTTTTGCATTCAAGGGATTTTGGCGATTTTGATTTTAATTCAATCCCGAAAGCTTGCTTGTGATGATTTCGTGATTAAATGGTTGTTTTATATTGCTTATTGGTGAGGTTTGTTGAAGGAAACCCGATTTTTCCGGGCACCTCCAAATCATGCCGCCGTCGACAATGAGCTCCGGCGAGCCGACGGAGACGATGATGATGCTTTTGAGTCCGATTCTTTTATTAATAATAGTATTTAGTTAAGTTTTTGGTTGCATGTAAAGGAATTGTATTGCATGTGTATATTTCGATTTTTATCCAAGAAATTGATTTGGGAATTTGATTGTATTGGATGTTTGATGTGTAAGTTCAAGGTTGTAGTGATTGCATGTTAATTATTGTGTTAAGTTAAAGAATTTCAGATTATACATGTTTGATATTTGATTTTAAATTGAAGATTTCGATTTGGGGTTTTGTTTGGATTGGAAGTGTAGTACTTGTGTTAGTAATTGTTGATGCTAATTGATTTTAAATGCATAAATTGAGTACTCCTTCTTAAGGTTCTGATTTGTTAGTGTTGTGGCAACCTAAGGAGTTGAGAATTGTTGATTGGTTGTATCATAGGTTATGCAATAAGAATGTTAATGATTAAAGGTTTATGTTGTAGAATGTTGGATTTCCAGAAACTGCCTGTTCTGTTTTGACTGATTTCGAATGGTTGCTGCCTGTTTTAGACAGAGAGTCTAGGATGTTACTGTTCTAATTAGAGTCTAGTTTGTGCACGCGCAAACCTCGTATCGATAGAGTTAACGAATAAAAAGTTATGCTTGTTTTACTAAAACTTGCGCAGCAGGGATTTTTCTGTGCTTCAGTACGTACTTTAATCTGTTCGTTTTTAGTCTAAATAAAATGTTTCGAAGTTGGAATTTTTATGCTGATTTGGATTAGTATTCAGGAAGTATCCTGTCAAATATGGTATTTATTGGATTAGTTTTGGATTTATGAAAAATGTTTTAGTAAAGTTGTGCAGCAGGTATTTTCTGTGCTTCAGTGCCTACTTTAAATAGTTCGTTTTTAATCTGAACAAGTTGTTCTGAAGTTGTAACTTTTATGCTAAGTGGGATTAGTAATCAGGAAGTAGCCTATCAAATTTGGTATTTGTTTGACTACTTTTGGATTTATGAAAAATGTTTTAGTAAAGTATGCGCAGAAGATTTTTCAGCTTTTTGAGATGAAAACATTGTTTGTAAAGGTGTTAAGGATATGGTTAGCATTGGTCAAGTTGATTTAAAGGGATAACCAAGTGTGGTATGATTTGAAAGTTAGATTATATACATATATATTAAAGGAGTATATTATGTGAACTTGAATGGTAATGTGCGCTTATGTGAGTTTTGTGCTTATCATATGGATAAGAGATTATAAGTGATATAAATATTATGTGTTTACGCGTTTAGGGAACGTCGGGTAGTTTAGAATAAGGATTAGAATTTTGAGAGGATCATTCTGAAATAGTATATATTCTTTTGTAGAGTCCAAGGAAGTGGAACTTAGAGATAAAGGAAAGACCAAGGTGGAGAACCAGTGATTTCTCATTACCCTTTTAGCTACTTAAGAGTCCAAGGAAGTGGAACTTAGAAATAAAGGCAAGACAAAAGTGGAGAACCAGTGAATCTGATTACTCTTTTTAGCTACTTAAGGCAAGTAATTCTGACTTGCTTTCGCTTCTAAATTCCATTCTTTCATTTTGACATATATGAATTGCTATCTTGTTTATATACCCTTTTAATCCTGAAAACATATCATGTTCATTTGGTAATCCTTATTTCTGTTCATATACCTTGTTGGTTCATACACCATACTATGTTTAGTTCTTTCTTTGAACCTTTACACCCAAAGGTGAATATACCAGAACTCACATTTTAGTACATATCCAAAACATACCTATGACATTTACTTCTTGATTTCCCATTGATAGAAATCCAGATTGATCAGATTGAACTTATCCAATTCCCAAAAGACTCTTTTATATACAAACAATATAGACACAACACAATGTCTTGTGAACCATATCTTGCTTAAACTTTTCTTCAGACCTTATCATTATCCTTTGATTATACTTACATTTTAACCTGAGATGCTATTGCATTAGATTTGAACTTGTACCTATGAATCACATACTTACTTGAAATTGAGAATACATGAACCTTCACTTGGGTACTATACAAACACATATCCAATGATTTACAAAGGATTTCTTTCATAAGAAAGATTTTAAAAGAAAGGAAGTTTCAAAGTTTGGATTCATTTAAATTCTGATTTATGGTTTCCACGGATTCCTAAGATTGGAGGCGTAAGAGGCCGAGTGACGCCGGCCCAACACTTTTTAATTATAATAAATGGACTAGGGATGGACTAGTCTAAAGGCCAATATGTGCCTATTGGGACCTAATACAAGGACCAGAGGGACTGTGTGTCCGGTATGGGGACTTTACGTGGCTGATCACCCGTATTGTCCGGTGCGTTGTGAAAAATCTCCAAATTACTTATTGTTTTCTTGAAATCATATATATTTATAAGGAAATTGGTTTACCCTTTGAAATTGTATATTCATGTCATTGTTCTGATAATCCCTTGATATGGATTCTGCTATACCCATGACATACATATTGATATTGGAAACTGTTTCACAGTGCTCATTCTTTCCCCTGTTCTAACCCACAGTTAAAAGAGAAGATGGTACACACTTTTCAGTCAGCTAAGAAGTCTTCCTATAGGATTATTTTTGGGATGCCAGCTCAGGCAGGTGATGAAGACTTGTAGAAGGTGTTTTGTATAAAGGAGTGTAGAACTTTTAAGACACGGTTGTAATAACTTTTGAGACTTTTATTATGTAATAAAATAAAGTAGATAGTTGATGCTTGTTTCATACCATTACCTGTTAAAGATCCAGGGTAAAGTTGGGGTCGCGTCTGCATGTTTATATTATTATTCACAGGTTTATAAGTATAGAGGTTGTAGTGACTCCCCAATCATGACCCCAGATTGGGAGGGCGTCACAGGTTGGTATCAGAGCGGTCAGTTTTTGGTCACTGAAACAAGCCAGGATTAGGTGTAACAATAATAAGGGAATATAAGGTGAGAAGTAGGACTTAAGCTTATTAGGCAAGATAGGATTTGTAGATATAGGTTACTTTTAGGATGAGTATTAGTAGAATTAAGATAACCCTTACCGTTTTAGTATCTTCTTGGTTTATTATTGTGTTGTTGCAGATAATGGCTGTTTCGAGAGATTAACCTTCATTTGAGATTCCTTTTCCCAAGTCAGAGTCGTCAATATCAGTATCAGTGCATGCACCCGGCCAAGTGGAGATTCCCATTACCCTTTGGGTGAATTTCTTTTTTGATAGTATAGCTGCAAGTCAAGGCAGATTTATTTTTTTTACGTGTAAAATGAAAGGGATTGGAGATGGATGGAATATTGAATGGATTATGGATTAGGTGTGGATGATTGAGTTAGTATTTGAGGTATTTTTAAACAGGGCATAGTCCATTTTACGAATAGGTCATGCCGAAATTTCTGTAGAAATATTAACTTAAGTTACGCACTTTCATGGTATATAGTATTCCGACATATCGAGCGAGTATACGCTGCAACCATCTGAAGATCGAGTTATGGACGAGGAAACTAATTCGAAGCTGGAAGAGTCAATCGGAGCGTCAGAGCTACCAGTTCAGAAGACATCACCTGTAAATCCTTATGTACTTTACAAAATTTCATCTGCAACTTCGGCTGCACCGCGGAAGCTATAGGAAACACCACGCCAAGTGTCGTATCAAGTGTGGTTAGAGTTGAGCGAGAGTAGAATCCCCAAGATAACGTCTAGAAACACTTAGATAGATTCTTTACGATATAATAACGATTTTTCCCCCGCGATAGGGACATTTGCCCAGAGAAGTGGCCTAAGTGTAGATTCTTTCTTTATTCAAGATTACATACAGTTGATTTACTATCGGGACATACCTATAACCTCAAACTAGAAATTAACTCCCCTAAGGACCATCTACATGAGACAAGGCATGATTATCTCCATACGTGCGATGTAAGGATAAGTCGGTTCATAACTAGCCATTGATTTTATTCAATTTACCTTTTTAAAAGATTCAATTTTTCATTTCTATTATTTTATTCTTTACGAAATACCTCTATTGTTCAGAGGCTAATTGATCCAATATTATATAACATAAACTTTTCCTATGTTCCTCTTAAATTTTTTTTATCCTCCTTGTTGTAACTGAGATGAACAACCCTATATATATATAGGGGATTCAGGTACTTTCTATCTGTGTGATAGAAGTCCGGTGGGACGCCACCAGTGGTGCGTTTGTCATGGAAGTACTAAAGGTTGGCCACCTTCTGTACCTTGTTGTTTAAATTGACAAATGCAACCTGATAAAGTTCGATGATCATTTTGATCTCTTAGTTTGATTCTTTTTACCAGAAATTCTTACTAAACATACTTGTCATATATCCATATCTATTGACACCTTCCTATCTATTGATTCATTCTGTCGGAAACTCTTAGAGGTATCAACAATTTGAAATTGTAAAGGCGAATGACGGTATTCTGAGTGTCAAGCTGTACTTATATTGATGGGAAACTGTTTTGATCAAAAATGGGAAATTGTTTTAAAAGGAGGGATTGGATGTCGAGTAAATTGCTCATTAGACTTACAACACGATGTCAAGGTTTATTATTACTAAGAGTTTGGTATGGACAAGGAGAAGGTAACAAGGATATACGAATACTAATCATGTTGAAGTAAGAAATAAAGTGATTGATCACAAACAAAAGAAGCTAGAAAAAGGGAAGCCAGAGACACCGGAAGGAAACCAACAAATAGGGAACTTTTAGAACCGTTTCAATATAAGGCCTGAGTTTCAGTCAAATAGGAATGTTGAATTTGGAAGACCAGAAACTAGAAATGATAAGAAAGGGAACCGTCCATAAAATATGGATTAACCAAGACCTCCGAAACCTTCGATACCAGAATGTAGAACTTGTGGAAAGAAGCAACTGGGAGTTTGTAATAAGATCAATATGGTACGTTACAAGTGTACACAGAGATGACACTACGCCAATGAGAGCCATAAACCGAAGGCAAGAGTTACGTGTAATAAGTGTAGGAAGGTATGACATTCCTTAAGAGATTACAAGCACTAGACCCAGTAAGTAATATGTTAAGGGTGACATGACCACCACATACTAAGTAACCAAGGACAAGAATCCTCAATATAACCATGAGTGATACAGTAAAGAACAAGGATGGGGTTGCAGATACGTTTGATATTAACTACATGAGTGCCAAAGTGTTAATTGATTCGAAGCCACAAAGTATTTTACTTTCAGAGAATTTGCTCATAAGTCGGACTGTAAAACGCAACGGTTAAGTAAAGTTTTGACTACATGAATAGCTACTCAGGAGCATATATCGATTAATCTAGCTTGTCCTCACTGTGAGATTGATATAATAGAAATCTGATGTAAATTCTAAGAAAGGATTGGTTAACAGAGTAGGAAGAAAATGGAAATTTCGAGCTCTAGATAATGTAAAAGTTGTTATCCGAGGCCAGAAGCAGACGAAGAGGTATCTAACTATCAAATAGGTAAAAGATTATTGTGTCAAGGTTGAAAAGCTTATCGTCGTACGAGGTAAATGTTAGGAAAGAAACACCTTGGATAGAGAAGATTCTAGTAGCTAACGAATTTCAAATTGTATTACTTGACAATCTTTTAGGTTTACCTCCCGCCAGGGAAGTAGATTTGTTGAAGACTTAGCACCCGGGACAAAACCAGTTTCGACGGCTCCATATAGAATGACATAAGTAGAAATGAAAGAGTTAGCAATTCAATTGCAAGATCTTAGGAAAAAGGGAGTTATAAGGTCTAGTGTATTCCTATTGGGTGCACAAAGTTGACCATTAAGAACAAATACCCATTGTCAAGGATTGATGATCTGACCAGTTAAAGAACACAGTGTGCTTTTCAAAATTTATTTATGATTTGGTTACTGTCATTTTAAAAAAAAAAAAAAAAAATCGAAGATATTCCTTAGACGATGTTTTGAACCTGATGTATATAGACACTATGGGTTCTAGTGATGGAGTTCGGTTTGATGAAGTCAACTGCCACTTTTATGAACATGATGAATAAAAATTTTAAGAAATATTTGGATAAGTTTGAGAATGTTTTCATAAATGACATCTTAAGGTATTCAAAGATGGAAGAAGAACATATAGATCATTTGAGAATAACCCTAGAAATTTTAAGAAAAGAGATATTGTGCGCAAAGTTTTCTAAGTGCGAGTTTTGGTTGAAAGAATTACAATTACTAGGACAGGTAATTAGTAGAGAAGGAATCCAAGTGGATCCAGCTAAGGTTGAAACGTTAATGAATTGAGTAAGGCCTAAGACACTTACAAAAGTTAGAGGTTTTATGAGATTGGATGGAGATTATCGAAGGTTTTTCAAGGATTATACCAAGATAGCCACACCATTAACCAAGCTTACTAGAAAGCATCCAAGAGTTAAGATAAATGGAAAAGGAAGTATTTAAATTGCTAGAGGAACGGAACTCTTTAGTCGAGCCATAATGGTAAAATAGATTCATTGTTACCGGAAATGATGACTCATGTACCTTAGGACAATATCAATAACTAAAATTGAGAACACAACTTTGTGTTAAGAATCAAGACTGATTTAACATGTTAAGATGACTGTATATATTTCTAGACAGCTGGAGAACCACGAGTGGAAACACCCGACACATGACTGAGAACTAACCACAATAGTCTTCGCATTGATTTGGAGGCCTACTTGTATGAAGGAAAGTATGAAATCTATTCGGATCAAAAGCATTTGAAATATATTTTTCACCGAAAAGGAGCTGTATACATAAGGTAGAGAAAATGGTTAGGACTGATCAAGGAATTTGAGAAAGTAGGAATAGAGGTTCGTATCTCAGATCAAGCTACGGAGATGATATACAAATATATAATGAATTTTCAACTTGAGCTGCTAGAGAAAAGTAGAAAACTGTCAAGCAGAAGTGATGAACGATAGCATGAGTAACTTTACAGGAGAAAGTAGAAGGAGTCAAAAGGATGATAAATGAATTTTTAGGTTTTTCTCTAGAAATTGGATACCCAATGTGACATGGTTAAAGAATGAAATACTGAATGATGCACGTGAATTCGAAGTATTCGATCCATCCCAGATGTACGAAGATGTAACAAGGCTTAAAAGAAAATCTTGGTGGACATATACGAAAGAGATATTACTGGATGAGTAAGTAAGTGTTTTACCTGTCAGGGAGTTAAAACTGAACATCAAAGACCTAGTGGATAATTACAACCAATAGAAATTCCTGAGTTGAAATAGGAACATCTCATGTTGCCAATTGAGTCATGTTCGACAGATTAAACAAGTCGGTACATTTCCTTTTTCCATCAACGAGAAACATTCATTGGATAAATTGGTTTTATCTCTAAGAGACAGTAGTAAAGCAGGAGGTTCAAGTATCAATCGAATCTTACCAAGACCCTCATTTTAATCCAAGATTTGGAAGAAAGTTTTGACATGCTCAGAAACCAAGTTAAATATGTGTACCGTTTATCGTCCTTAAGCATATAGTCATAGTGAATAGACTATCCAGACAATCGAAGATATACTTAGAATTTGTGCGATGGATTTTGAAAGCAATTGAGGTGATCATTTACCATTAGTGGAATTCTTTTGCCGCAACAGCTATCACGCAAGTATTGGAATGCTCCTGTATGAAGCATTGTATGGAAGGAAATGTAGGTCGCCTGCATATTGGGAAGAAGTGGGAGAACGAAAAAGTTTTGGGACCCGAGCTAGTACAACAAACGAAGGAAAAGATTGAAATCATTCGGAAAAGACTAGTTACGGCACAAGACAGACAACGGAAGTACGCTGACCAAGACAAGAAGGATCTAATCTTTGAAGAAGGAAATCAAGTGTTGCTAAAAGTGTCACCATGGAAAGGAGTTACGAGATTCGACAAGAAAGGGAAACTTAGCCCGAGATATGTAGGACCGTTTGAGATATTGAGACGTATTGGAAAAGTTGCATATGAGTTAGCGTTACCACCCCACATGGAGCACATTCATAACGTTTTTCATGTTTCGATGCTTAAGAGATTTAATCCTGATACAAATCACGTGATCGAATATGAGCCTATTGAGATTCAACCCGATTTGTCATATGTAGAACAACCTGTAGAAATTCAGGATCATATGGATAGGAAACCAAGGAATAAGACTGTTAAGTTAGTTAAGGTTTTGTGGAGGAATCCCAAAGTTGAAGAATCGACTTGGGAACTCGAGAGCGAGATGCTTGAAAAGTATCCGCGTCTATTTTCATAAGGTTAGATTCTGGGGACAGAATCTTTTTAAGGGGGGAAGGTTATAACGACTCAGAAAAACGCTTGTACAATATTAATATTTAATAATATTTGAGATCTATGATATGTAAATATTGTGTGAAAGGTGGATATTTCAAAATGTGATAAATAAATGTTTACTTGGTGATGGTATGGATTAAAATATATGTGTATGCTTTAATTGCATTTTATATGAATTTCTTATTAAAAATCAATTCTTTTTGACCTTCCGGGAATTTTATAAAATCATCGGAGATTCTTTTTATTGTGAAATCTTTTTCACAACCTTTATTTTATATTCTATTATTTTCTAAAATTAGTGGAGGGATTTAGTTTTGGCTTTAAGGATTTTAAAACGATTTTATGAGCTAAATGTCATTTATGTGATTTAAACTTTGAAAATTCATATCTAATTCAATTTTGATCACAAAAATATTTTAAAAATATGTGTGAGCTTTTAAATTCGTATTCTCTGTTTTAAAAATAAAATTTTGATTTTTAGATATTATCTTCATTTTATTTCGAATTTTAGAAAGGCATTATATTGGTTTTCTTTTACTAAAAATCAGATTTTTAATTGTTGAATTACTATTTTGCCCCTGGGCTTATAAAACCCCTACAATCAGTTCTTCCCCTTTTTGCTACTCACCGTTCAACTCTCTCTGCTGTTCTCTCTCTCTCGGCCATTTTTCTTTTCTGTAAAATCTTCATCCTTCTCTTCTTTTCTTTCCACAAAATCGATTATTGTATATATATATATATATATATATATATATATATATAATCGTGTATGTGTGTGAGTGTATGGCCGTGTGTATATGTGTGTGTATCAGTTTTGCATGCAAGGGATTTTGGCGATTTTGATTTTAATTCAATCCCGAAAGCTTGCTTGTGATGATTTCGTGATTAAATGGTTGTTTTATATTGCTTATTGGTGAGGTTTGTTGAAGGAAACCCGATTTTTCCGGGCACCTCCAAATCATGCCGCCGTCGACAATGAGCTCCGGCGAGCCGACGGAGACGATGATGATGCTTTTGAGTCCGATTCTTTTATTAATAATAGTATTTAGTTAAGTTTTTGGTTGCATGTAAAGGAATTGTATTGCATGTGTATATTTCGATTTTTATCCAAGAAATTGATTTGGGAATTTGATTGTATTGGATGTTTGATGTGTAAGTTCAAGGTTGTAGTGATTGCATGTTAATTATTGTGTTAAGTTAAAGAATTTCAGATTATACATGTTTGATATTTGATTTTAAATTGAAGATTTCGATTTGGGGTTTTGTTTGGATTGGAAGTGTAGTACTTGTGTTAGTAATTGTTGATGCTAATTGATTTTAAATGCATAAATTGAGTACTCCTCCTTAAGATTCTAATTTGTTAGTGTTGTGGTAGCCTAAGGAGTTGAGAATTGTTGATTGGTTGTATCATAGGTTATGCAATAAGAATGTTAATGATTAAAGGTTTATGTTGTAGAATGTTGGATTTCCAGAAACTGCCTGTTCTGTTTTGACTGATTTCGAATGGTTGCTGCCTGTTTTAGACAGAGAGTCTAGGATGTCACTGTTCTAATTAGAGTCTAGTTTGTGCACGCGCAAACCTTGTATCGATAGAGTTAACGAATAAAAAGTTATGCTTGTTTTACTAAAAGTTGCGCAACAGGGATTTTTCTGTGCTTCAGTACGTATTTTAATCTGTTCGTTTTTAGTCTAAATAAAATGTTTCGAAGTTGGAATTTTTATGCTGATTTGGATTAGTATTCAGGAAGTATCCTGTCAAATATGGTATTTATTGGATTAGTTTTGGATTTATGAAAAATGTTTTAGTAAAGTTGTGCAGCAGGGATTTTCTGTGCTTCAGTGCCTACTTTAAATAGTTCGTTTTTAATCTGAACAAGTTGTTCTGAAGTTGTAACTTTTATGCTAAGTGGAATTAGTAATCAGGAAGTAGCCTGTCAAATTTGGTATTTGTTTGACTACTTTTGGATTTATGAAAAGTGTTTTAGTAAAGTATGCGCAGAAGATTTTTCAGCTTTTTGAGATGAAAACATTGTTTGTAAAGGTGTTAAGGATATGGTTAGCATTGGTCAAGTTGGTTTAAAGGGATAACCAAGTGTGGTATGATTTGAAAGTTAGATTATATACATATATATTAAAGGAGTATATTATGTGAACTTGAATGGCAACGTGCGCTTATGTGAGTTTTGTGCTTATCATATGGATAAGAGATTATAAGTGATATAAATATTATGTGTTTACGCGTTTAGGGAACGTGGGGTAGTTTAGAATAAGGATTAGAATTTTGAGAGGATCATTCTGAAATAGTATATATTCTTTTGTAGAGTCCAAGGAAGTGGAACTTAGAGATAAAGGAAAGACCAAGGTGGAGAACCAGTGATTTCTCATTACCCTTTTAGCTACTTAAGAGTCCAAGGAAGTGGAACTTAGAAATAAAGGCAAGACAAAAGTGGAGAACCAGTGAATCTGATTACTCTTTTTAGCTACTTAAGGCAAGTAATTCTGACTTGCTTTCGCTTCTAAATTCCATTCTTTCATTTTGACATATATGAATTGCTATCTTGTTTATATACCCTTTTAATCCTGAAAACATATCATGTTCATTTGGTAATCCTTATTTCTGTTCATATACCTTGTTGGTTCATACACCATACTATGTTTAGTTCTTTCTTTGAACCTTTACACCCAAAGGTGAATATACCAGAACTCACATTTTAGTACATATCCAAAACATACCTATGACATTTACTTTCTTGATTTCCCATTGATAGAAATCCAGATTGATCAGATTGAACTTATCCAATTCCCAAAAGACTCTTTTATATACAAACAATATAGACACAACACAATGTCTTGTGAACCATATCTTGCTTAAACTTTTCTTCAGACCTTATCATTATCCTTTGATTATACTTACATTTTAACCTGAGATGCTATTGCATTAGATTTGAACTTGTACCTATGAATCACATACTTACTTGAAATTGAGAATACATGAACCTTCACTTGGGTACTATACAAACACATATCCAATGATTTACAAAGGATTTCTTTCATAAGAAAGATTTTAAAAGAAAGGAAGTTTCAAAGTTTGGATTCATTTAAATTCTGATTTATAGTTTCCACGGATTCCTAAGATTGGAGGCGTAAGAGGCCGAGTGACGCCGGCCCAGCACTTTTTAATTATAATAAATGGACTAGGGATGGATTAGTCTAAAGGCCAATGTGTGCCTATTGGGACCCAATACAAGGACCAGAGGGACTGTGTGTCCGGTATGGGGACTTTACGTGGCTGATCACCCGTATTGTCCGGTGCGTTGTGAAAAATCTCCAAATTACTTATTGTTTTCTTGAAATCATATATATTTATAAGGAAATTGGTTTACCCTTTGAAATTGTATATTCATGTCATTGTTCTGATAATCCCTTGATATGGATTCTGCTATACCCATGACATACATATTGATATTGGAAACTGTTTCACAGTGGTTAACTATTTGGATATATTATTACTTGCTGAGCATTTGGCTCAATCTTTCCCCTGTTCTAACCCACAGTTAAAAGAGAAGATGGTACGCACTTTTCAGTCAGCTAGGAAGTCTTCCTATAGGATTATTTTTGGGATTCTAGCTCAGGCAGGTGATGAAGACTTGTAGAAGGTGTTTTGTATAAGGGAATGTAGAACTTTTAAGACACGGTTGTAATAACTTTTGAGACTTTTATTATGTAATAAAATGAAGTAGATAGTTGATGCTTGTTTCATACCATTACCTGTTAAAGATCCAGGGTAAAGTTGGGGTCGCGTCTGCATGTTTATATTATTATTCACATGTTTATAAGTATAGAGGTTGTAGTGACTCCCCAATCATGACCCCAGATTGGGAGGGCGTCACAATCAATCTCTAATTGATATTCTTATAAATTAGCTATACAAATTCTATCAAATTAGGATTGCTTCTGTCTTCTGTTCTGTGACGCCCCCAAATCCCGGGTCAGGATTTGGTGCCACTACCACTCTGAATAAAACATAATTAAACAAACGACCCCTCAGCTAAGGATCGATCACAGGTTATGGTATGAAACAAGAAACTAAAATATTAAAGTTATTACAACATCTACTTCAGTTTTATCACAAACTGTTTTCCATCAACTAACCATAGGCGAGATCTAAAATGAACTCTATCTGCCTGCCAACTAGAACCTACTTCCTGAATCAGGCCTCCTCACGGTCTCCTTAGCGGTTACTCGAAGGTAGATAACTTCGTTCTCAACTGAAAGGTTAGGGAAAAATAGCAAGAGTGAGCCAACAATGCTCAGCAAGTGCATAATAATAGCCAACAACTTCAAACAGGATAAAAGAAATGAATCAAAGTATCGGATGTATAACAGGGTTTCATAACAAGAATCAATAAATAAACAGATTGGAATTGGAACCACACGCTACGAGCTAAGCTAGGTGATCAGCCAACGCATTAGCTCCGGGTCACATATTTAATGTGACTCCAAACACACACTGGATCCATAGGCAACATATTGGCCTTAAATAATTCATAAACCAGACCGGCGTAACGGTCAAAAACAAATTTCCAATTCCAGGGTTGAATAAAATTTCAGATTAATCACAACGAATAAGGGTGTCAAGATTTCAATTATAAATCAAGTCTATATGATCAACGTGTTTCAGTTTTACAGATTTCAATTCATGATAACGCTTCAGGGATTCAAATGATAAAGAAAGTAGAAAGGTCATGCTATAGGGTCAAGCAAAGGTATTAGACAATTATCAAGCTATAAATAAGCATGGCAATAAAATGGGCTTACAACAAAACAGGATAGGTATACAAAGATATAGTTGCAAGATGGAACAAAATGTTCAAAGGTATTATATGAAAAGTAAGGTAAAAGAAAGAATTCTGGTTAGAGAAAACATTCGTATCATAATTTAAGAGAAACTACCACTTGAACAATAAGTGGAGGGAATAGACACTTGCCTCAAAAGCCGATAAACTAACTCAATAACTTGTATCTCACAACTCCAACTTTACGTACACGAGCTCCTTTTCTTGCCTCCTACTTGTACCTATATACAAAGGTATAATACCCTATTAGTACCTCAGCTTGTTTACATTAGCCTATTAACCCATATTCTACCCCAACGATATTTATTTACACGCATATTACCACATTATAATATAACACGTTGCCACATAACACATAATATTTTGTCAACATATAACATAATCTCAAATGGCTAAGGTGAAACATTAGTGTGTGTTCTTGATGCAACTAACACATAATCGTTCTCAGATTCGACACAAAGTTCTAGTTAGTACGATCACAGAAAAGAATACCTTTAATAATTAGTTACTCTACCCTTAATATAAAGACCGATATAACTCTTACAATCTATATACTTAACCTCCATACGAGTTTTAAAGTCCACTCTAGCGGGTTAGACTTGAAAAATCCCAATTTACCAATAAAATATCAAAACAGAATTTTTATAAAACTGCGTTACCAACACACAAACATTTTTAATAAATCAAATATTCATGATATCTGTTTGAAATTTTTATGAGACCTTCATAAACCTAATTACTTGCTACAGAAAAAGTTTCAACTTTAAATTCAAAGATTAAGCAATTAAATCGTAGCTTAGAAAATCAGAAACCGTAACAGTTTTATACTCTGCGCGTACACTTACCAAAATAATCATAGTAAAAAGCTCAAAAATCGGATTGCTTCCAAATTTTCGCGTGCTTACACTATATTCTGAGGAGCTCATTAATCTCAGAGAATTGCAACCCAAGGGTGACCTTGAGCTGCTCGAAACAGAGCTCCAACAGAGCAGTGCTGCTGCAGAAATTTGAGCGACTATGGACTTACGTAATTACAACAATACTTTACCCATCCTATACAATTCACACACTAATCACACAAACACATATCTCACACAAGTTTTCATCATCACCTCTTCAACTCTCAATTATTTTCCTTCCTTTCTCCTTACTCCATTTCTTTCTCTTTTTCTCTCCTATCTCCTTTTCTCTCTTCTTTCTCTTTTCTCTCCTCTCGGTCTTTTCTCTCTTTTCTTTTTCTCTCTCGACCTCTCGGCCTTCACCAACACCCACACACACACGGACAAACACATACATACACAACACACACACACACGTGAACCCTCACTCTTATTCTACAAGACTCATCTCACAAAACATGCACACACTAACACAAGTACATACACATATCAACAATCTATACACTCTCATACATCTCCTTTCTCTTTTCTCCCTCAATCTCTCATCTCTCGGCTCTCCCTCACTCTCTCTTTCTCTCAATCCTATCTCCACCAACACACTTCCACCTTAACTCCCACATGCAATCCAACATAAATTTACAATCACCAAACCACCTCAATTAATCTCTAATTAACATAAAAAAATTACAATTTAAAACTACTCATCATATAAAACTTCAATCTTTCTAACAAGAACCAACATGCAACTAATAAAACTTACAATGTTTTAACTACCCAACATAAAACATAACTCATACACTAAAAATAACTAGAACCCATCAAACTTTAACTCTAAAATCACAAAGTAAAACAAGAATCCCTTACATGCAATCACTATTAACACCCAAAATAAGCAAAGTACATAAGATTAAAGCATGCATGTAACTAAACAAGATCATTGGCTCACTAAGATCATTACCAATGGTCGGATTCTTCTCGGATGAGCCCGAAATTCATGGGTCTCATTGAGAATGAACCCCCAAACTCATACTTAAAACTTGCATGTAAGAAAAGGAACCGAAATCCCCAATTTTGAAAAAGACCCGAATCATAAATTGTAATGAAACTTGAAAGTAAGCACATAGGGTAGTAGAGGATTGAAAGAGGTTTAGTTTGGTTACTCATACTTACGATTTGGTGAAGAGAAACCGTGGGAATTAGAGGTTTTAATTTTTAAAAGAT
Organism: Heracleum sosnowskyi; assembly: GCA_030848705.1. Taxonomy (NCBI): domain Eukaryota; kingdom Viridiplantae; phylum Streptophyta; class Magnoliopsida; order Apiales; family Apiaceae; genus Heracleum; species Heracleum sosnowskyi. The sequence goes on from CM061237.1 coordinate 23,454,186, forward strand.
GAAGAACAAGAGGGTTGGGGAGAGAGAGATAGCACGGGAGAGAGTGCAGAGAGCGAGAGAGAAAGACAGGGGTGGGGGTGGGCTTTGGGAAATAGAATAGAAGTGTGTAGAAAGAAAGAGAAGTAATGTTATCTCTTAAATAGTTTAGAAAAATTATAAAATTACAAAATTGCCCAACTAACTCCATTGCCAAATTAATAAAAACAAGGGATGTGATGTAAATTCATAATCCCCACTCTAGATTAAATAGAAATATTATTCTACAAATAACTTTTGTAGATTAAATAAATAAAATTGCATTTACCAAGAAATAATAAAAAAAATGCCTTTTTATCCCAAAACAATATTAAATAAAATTTTACCATTTAAAATAAATAATCTAGAAGGTGTAGCATCTCTCAAAATAAATAATTAAAAATAAATGAATGATCTATAAAATTTAAATTATGAGTTTTAAAACTAAAATAAAATAAAAAAATGCTAAGAAATATTTTATGCTGCTAAATAAATAATTCAAGCATACTCCAAATTTAATATAAATATTTTATGACTCAAGTAAATTCTCAAAGCACTTAAATAAAATTTAGAAACCACCTTCACAATTAACTAATTATTCACCGGGCACATAATTCACATTTTAAGCACGTAACAATTATTGCACATAAAGAAATTTCAAGATTATAGGACTATATCAAAGAAATATTTTTATCTTAAATAATTATAACTAAATATGAGCTTACACATAAATCACATTCTACCAAGATCATACTGCTAAATAAAATGTCAAGAATAAAATCTCACTCGTTATTACTAGCAATAAATGTAAAATAATTTTAAACAATTCTTATTAACAAAATAAATTTAAGGCTAATCTAATTAGCACAAAGAGCCTATTAAACAATTACCACGCACATATATAAAATAAAATTAATCGTATTCACATACGGGTAATAATTTACACGTCAAAAATTCTAAGGCGTTACATGTTCCGTTTCCTTAACTGTCTCAATATATCTTGCTTCTTTCCATCTTCAAGATATATTGCTTCTAGAATCTTTATATCAGCACCGACAGCTAAGGTAAACTTTCTCCACGTCAGACTTTAATAAACTCTGACTGGCTTCCAGTAAACTCTGATGAGTACCTGGTACTTTAAACACTGATGAACAAACGTCATCAATTATATCTAACATTGTATAAACAAGCTCTTGGCTATTGCTTTGAAATGGAAGAATGAGGACCAATTGAGTGCTGTGTAATGGCTGATCATTTTGACCGTCAAGGAAAAGCTCCGTATAAATATCATGCTATAAGTTCTTTGATGTTTCTGGATCTTTGTTTTGTTCTTTGACAAATTAAATACGTGCGGTTGATATCTTATGTGTTCATAACTTTTCATCGTGTGATGTTTTGTACTTTCATTCAAAAAACATTGTAGATGTTATTTTGTTCTATCGATAAACGATACGATACAACATTCATTGACTGCTGTGCGTGTATGAACACATCAAATGTTCCTGAATCAGTTGATCTTGAAACTACTTGGTTAGACAATTTACTTCTTGCTAGCTAAATATACCTTGTTTTTCAAAGCCATCATATACTTTCTTATTCCACTAAAAAAAATTATGTTTAGTTTGGTGTAGTGGAAGGGCCAGAAACTCATTACAGGGTGAGCTAAAAATCTCTTCATCAGTGTATGTTATAAGCTATTTACTAATCAGTGTGCCAAAATTATATCCTGGCTTAAAGCTGGTGAAGAAAAGACCATGCACACTCTCAAGTCATTCTGCTGGAGATGCAAGGAAATTACCTTGTTGATGCCAAGTGAAGGAAATTACCTTGATGGATTGTGAAGGAAATCAACAAGGATGAAGTAGTTGCTAATGAAAGTCTGTTTGTAGTTTGTACTTAATGAGATTGTCTAACAATTAGTTTTCTTGTCGGAGTACAGTTGGTTTGTAAGCTAGTTTGGTACATTGTTTGATGTATTGTTTTGGTTATGCTAGTTGGTGTAAAGATTGTATGTTCGGTGTTTGGTAATGACAAGTGCTTAACGATTTTCTTACGTTGGTGTTTTAGTTTGATTTGAGTTTTGTTTGCATATATAAAGAATACTGTATGCTAAAACATGAACATGAGACATCAAATATTAAAAAGAAACTGATGTCATTTGATGGGCAATTACAATGAAAATATTAAAAAATCGATGTAAAAGAGGGGAAATGATGTTATCTTTTTATACAAAACCGATGTAAAAGAGGGGTAAAGACATCGTAAATTTGGTAGAAACTGATGTCTGGAGACTTCTAATACATCGGCTAAAAACCGATGTCTATAGTCATGACCTTTCTCTACACCCACATACACATCGGCCGAATTTTTTCCAGACATCGGTTTTTAGCCGTTGTCTATTAACGTTTTTCTAGTAGTGAGTATGTTAAGATAGTAATTTTATTAAAAAAAATATTATGAGAATATTTAGATAATAATAGAGGAAAGTTCAAAATAATGTAATGTAATACACTTTTTTGCTAATTTAGATATTTTGAAGGCAAGAATATTATAATTGAATATTTAGTTTCTTCCATTAGTGATATTTAGTTTTCTACATTAGTAAAGATCTATTGTATATTTACTTTATCCATTAGTAAGGATTTTAAATGCAAAAATATTATATGTTTCCTCTATTAGTAAACATTTAAAAAGTAATTGAGATTTTTTCGATTTTTTAATATAATTAATTCAAAAAATTGAGAAAACTAGAAAAATAGAACGAAGCGATCTGAGAGCGCCACCTCACCTCCCCCATCTTCTCCTTTATATAATAGTATTGATTACTCTAAATTTTGTCTCTACAAAACACTAACATCAATATCAATATATTTATATATATTTTTGTGGAATAAAAAACGTACTTGCGAATTTAATGATAGGGTTATAGAGTTTCGAGCTTTAATGGATGTTCTCGTGTTTCGTGGCTAAATCTGCCCTCACAAGATGCCTACGTATCTCAATTCGTAATTGAGAATCAAGCCAAAGACGTAGTTCTGATTGTAGGATCATGTCCTTTATATAGGCGTCAGGAGCCTTGTATTTAGAGTAAGTTTAGGAGTCTTAGCTAATAAGTCTTCTTTTTGATAATGAATAAGCATTGTATTTCTTGCTGGAGAAGTCTTTTCCTTGTTGATAAATGCCATGACTCATTATTTCTTTTTAATTACGATTCTGGATCCTTCTTTGATGAATTTACCATATTTTGGACTCTGTTCATGAGCCGTATATTTTCCCTATTTATTAATTACGAAATTAATAAATAATCAGGGTTTTGGGCCTTGAATATTGGGTCTTTCCAATGAATCATTAATTATATTTCTATAATTACTTTTCTGTCCATATCATTTGCCCCCCAACTTCTTGGGAAAATCTTCCTGGGGTTTTCGTAGAAGTTATAGCGTATTTTTCCTCAAAATTTTCTATTTTAAGGACATTTTCAACCTTAATTTCGACCAGGATTTAGGTAATTTTCGACCTCAATTTCGACCAGGATTTAGGTCATTTTAGACCTCGATTTCGACTAGGATTTCGATCTCAACTGGGGCGAGGTCGAAGGTTTCGACCTCATTTCCCAGGTCATTTTCGACCTCGACTCTTCGACCTCGAATCCATTGGTTTTCGACCTCAACTAGGGTGAGGTCGAAGAATTCGAGCTCATTCTTTTTCGACCTCAAGTCCCCGACCTCGAATCCATATGTTTTTGACCTCAAATTGGTGTGAGGTCAAAGGATTCGAGCTCGTTTTCTCGTGTAATTTTGATCTCGATTCTACAATCTCGAATCTACTCTTTTTCGACCTCGAATCTTTGATCGGGATTCCTTTCATTTTCGACCTCATTTTGGTGCGAGGTCGAAGGATTCGAACTCATTTCTCCCTATGTTTTTGACTTCGAGCCTTTGACTTCGACCTAGGGTCTTTTCGACCTCAAACGGGTGCGAGGTCGATGGATTCGACCTCGATTCCTCGTGTATTTTCGACTTCGAGCCTTCGACCTCGAATCTATTTATTTTTGACCTCATTTCGGTACGAGGTCGATGAATTCGAGCTCGTTTTTCCGTATATTTTCGACTTCGATCGTTCGACCTCGATCTAAGGTTTTTTCGACCTCAATCTCATTACTTTTCGATTTCATTTGGGTGCGAGGTCGATGGATTCGACCTTGATTTCCCATATATTTTCGATTTCGATCGTACGACCTCGATCTAAGGTCTTTTCGACCTCAAATCTATTATTTTTGATTTTGCCTTGACTTCAAAACTTTATTGAGTCTTAATTTTGCCTTGGCCTCAAAATTTTATTGGGCCTTGATTTTGCCCTGGGCCTCATTTTATTGGACTTAGCCTCGAATTATTTGGGCTTTAATTCGTACTGAACTTTATCCATTTTTGGGCCTTAATTCTGTTTTAGCCTTAAATTCATTGGGCTCTGATTTTCTTTTTTAAGTCCAATAAAAGGTTTATGGGTCTTAACTGGCCATAGTTGGTTGCCCTTCCCTTAACCGGTTGGGTGACCGGTTGTTTTGGTTATAAAAGAGTGGGATTTCTACTTCACTCTTCACTTCATACTTTCAACTTTCTAAAAATTTCTCTTTAGCTTTTCTCTCTATTTATTCCGTGGTGAGGCGATTTCTGGTGAGATTTCCTCAGCCGTATTCATACTTTTCTGGGTTTAATCTTCATCGTTTGAAGATTTTCTGGGTTTGTCGTTGAAGTTTTAAAGATTCTGGAAATTTGTTTGAAGATTTGAAGTTTTCTGGGCTCATACTTTGACGTTTTGAAGATTTCTGGATATTTGCTTTAAAGATTTGAAGATGTCTGATCGCAATGCCCAGCGCCTTCAAAAAATGAATCAAGCTTCGAAGAGAGGTATCACTATTCGTTCTTCTCATATGTCTTTACAAGATATGATTATTGAACGTGGTGATGATTATCCCTCTGTGTCGCATTTAGACTCTTTTGACTGTAGTAATAAGTTTCATGAAATTGACATGATTAGGGATTATAATAAAATGTTGGTCCTCGGGTATTGCAGAAGGGGGGGGGGGGGGTTGAATGCGATAAAATTCAATCTCAATTTCAACAACTAAAGTAGAGATTTAATGTTATCAATAAGATGAATGCATTCACAAACAGTATGAACAAGAATGGTTTTTCACAAAATAAATGTTTTATTTATTTTGCAAAGGTTTTGCTGCAACCTCAAGAGAGAATTCTTGAGCTTCGGTTTTCTTCAAGATGCATACACTTGTTACTCTTGTTCTTCTTTAGAATGAATTGATAGTCTAAGTATATAACTAATCCTATCACTGTCAATCACGGGTTGGAAGGCTGCTGTCGTTTTCATGTGGCAACCTTCTTACAATTTGCCTACCCATGTGACTTTCCTAAATTGCTATACTGTCAGATAAACAATACAAAGAAAGCAACCTAGATTCATTCTATTCTTAGCTAAAACAATTCAGCAAATAGAGACTTGACCTTTCTCTTGAATTGATTTGCAGTGCTTGAAGCTTCTGTCGTAGTCTTGCAGACTTGGTGCAGCTTAGGGATACTTGCAACACGCCTGTTTCTTGAACATTGAAGCTGTCACGGGATTTGACTGAAAAGATGCCTAGAATAAGGATCTTTTCTGAGACAATAACTTTCTCCGCAAAGCTTGGTGTCATATGAATATGCTTTTGGTGACAGTATGAGTTCCCCGCATAAGGTGCTGTCGAGGTTTCCAAACTTGCTGTCGAGAGCTAAAGTTGCTGTCGCGTAGTCTTCCGCCAATGTTGCTGTCAGAGTGAATATGCTGTCGTGACTTGCAACATTCTGTCTTCTTGTAATCTTACTGTCAATGCTTATGACAGTAACATTTATTCATGCTGTCATCTAATATGCATTCTTTGAGGCTTGAACACAGAAAGTGAACTTCTTCCAAATTACACAAATAAAATGACATTGCATACTGATTATAAGAACATACTTTGGCTGTGACAGTATGTTCCACTTAATTAAAAAATTAAGTATATACAAAGTTAAGTTGTTCCTATGCTATCACCCATAAATCCCAACAATCTCCCCCAATTTGTTTTTATGGAAAATAGCAACAAATTTACAACATGTGCTGATAACTTAACTAACAAGATCAAAATGGATTAAGAATTTTTACTTAGCTTGAGATTTCCTCTTCTGTCTTGCTACATCCTCTCTTAAGAGAGCTTCTGCCAGGCAGTTTCTAAGACCTTCCACCATTAAAATTTCAGCAGGAGAAGTTGCATCATCCTCAATTTCTTCAATATGTTTCTTGGTGGCTGGAGAAAGAGACCCCTTCATATCCTGGATGTCCATCCACAACTCTTGACCAAATGCATAGCTTCTGAATTTCAGATTGCCTTCAATGAGTTTGAATCTCCTTCCAGTATAGGCATTGAGAGTCATCCTCCTTTGCTTGTCCAGCTTTTCACATTCTCCTTTTCTCCTTTTCAATATTTCCTCTATCTCATAGGAACAGATCTGATCCAAGGGATGAATTGATCCAACTACCATATACTGTAAATCCTTCAGAATAGTTGTTTTTAGCTTGTGCAAGCTGCAAACATAGATTTCTTCTTTTAGGTACTTGATTCTTAAAGGATTTTCCAGCATACATGTTTGATAATTTGGAGCTTCACTTTCTGCCTTGTTGGCAGTCTTGCATCTTTCCAGGAGTTCAGCTTCCTTCTTATCAAGTTCTGATTGATATTGATAATATTGAGAGGATTCGGGTCTTTTACTTGGCTTGGGTTGCCCTTCCTGAGTTGGTTGGGTTTGCCATTTTTCTGTGGGTAAATCATCAAACTCATAGTACCAGTGATATGGTATAGCAGAAGCTGGTAGATCAGTGAGAATATCAGCATCATCAAAATCTGAAAAATTGTAGCCATATTTCTGATAGAACTCAGCATCCCTAGCAGCCTTATATTTCAGAATATGTTCCATGACAGACTCTGGAACATTATCATAGGTCTCCAGCAACTCTACCATTCTTTCCAGGTAGAAGTAGTCCATTCTCCTTTTATCTATGGTTGACATGCCATCACTGGTTGATATGGCTTCCAGATAGAAGTCCTTATTAACCTTGGCAGATCTTGATGCTTCCCACCACAGAATGTACTCAGTGGCTTCTTGATTTGCATTCATCTTGATCTCAACACTCTTGATTTCTTTAGATTGCATCTGTTGTATCTTAAGACTGTTTGGCTGAATGGACTGAATTGGTTTCTTCAAGACTCTTCCAAATCCAGTGGCCTTTTCCTTTCCTGAGTACTTGTGCTTTCCTTTGGGTTTCTGTCTAGAAAACCATGCTTTTGCTTTAGTCTTCAATCTTTTGGGCTTGACAGCAGCTTTGGCTTCATCCTTGACAGTACCTTTGTCGACAGTATCTTCCATGACAACATCTTTTATGACAGTTTCCTTGTCGACAGTATCTTTGGTGACAGCATCTTTCTCTGTATTTATGCAGTCAATAGCACATCTAAGAATGCTTGCCTCCAAAGCTTCCAGTATTCTTGGCTCCTCTTCATCTGTTGCAACAGCATCTTTCTTTTCTTGGATAGGAGTTTCTTCATTTTCTTCATTCTGAGATTGAATACCAGTATTCTCAGAATTGTTTCCACCAGCATTGCCTGCATTTCCTGAACCTCCACCACCTCCAATTTCATCATCATCATTAAACAAGATGTCATAGGAGCAGCTTCCACCTTGATTAGACCTTTTGGCATTGGCTCTAGTGATTAACTCCTTTACTTTAGTTCCCAGTGCCTTGTCTCTTAACATCAGCATCTTGTAGATCTCTTGAACAGCATAGACTCTTCCTGGATTGGCATTTGAGCTGAGTATTCCATTTAACACTTTCAGAATTGACTCAGTTTGCATCCTGGATGGACTGGTCAAAATCATGTAACAGTTTCTTCTTGTGCCATCCTTTGAGGTAGAGCTATAGAGCACACTTGGTGGGTTTGTGTAGATTTCAGGTAGCTTCTGTATGATGAGGTTCTGGATTTGCATACTTAAAATTTCATTGAATGGTGTCTTAGATGCCTTGATTTTTGACTTCATGGCACACAGTATTTTTGCTGGTAGATTCTGCAACAATTGCATTGTAATGAAGTAGGATACACCGGTAGTGAGATAGATACTTACAGCCCATCTTTTCTCCTCATTCACCATAATGCTGACACTGATGATTTCCTCCTTTAACAGCTTTGTAGAGTTGGTTGGATTGTTGCTTGGAGTCATCATTGCTTTCTCTACCAGGCTGCTGAAATCGTTGTCATGATTGTGCAGTGTGCTCTCCCTGTAATCCACCATCACAGTGTTGGCTTCTTCTTGATCAAATTCAGTGCCATATGTCAAAGAAGATCCCTTTAGGATGAATTCAGGTAGTTTCCCTTTTCCTTTTCCAAGCTTGTTCTGTTCCTCCATTTCTCTCCATCTTTTCTGTAGAGCAGTTTCTGGAGTTGCTGAAGTTGGTTCTCTGATTGTCACAGGAGGTAGAATTGGGTGTTTAGATGCAGGTCTTCTTTCCATTGCATCCTGAGTTGCCTTAGACATTAACACCTTTTCACCATCCAGGACAACTTCAATAAGATCTTCAGCTTTGTCCTTTGGTTGTCCACTGCTTGGCTTGACTTGCTCCCCCTTTGTCATTGCTCCCCCTCTGGTCTTCATAGATACTGGCTCCCCCTGAGTTCCACCTGACTCCTTAAGAGATAAGGATTCTGATCTTACTACCTTCTCCCCCTTAGTTGAGTTGGTAGGTACAAGGTCAGTAAGGAACTGGATGGAGAGCTGAGTAGCAGCAAAACCATTAACCACCAGCTGAGAGAGAGTGTCCAGTTTGGAGGTCAAGTCAGCATACTGTCCTTCCAGAGCTTCAAGTCTTTGTCCAAAAGTTGCAGAGGGGCCACCATTCCTTAACCTTCTTGGTAGGGAAGGAAAAGAAAGGGGCTTGGAGGCTGTGGGGGTTCTCAGACTCTCAGGGTGTTTTTGAGTGATCTCATCACTCCTCACTTGTAGACTCTCAAGGTCTAATGCCTGAATAATGTGGGCACCCTCAAGTTCTCTCTGGACATGCTCAAGTCCCTCTCCTTTTGCCAGCTCATTTGGCTGCCTCTCATTTTTATTCTCACCTCTCTTTTCTTTTATCTCTCTTTTCTTTTGCACACCCTCACTCAACCTAAATGCATGTGTATGAGCAGTACTTACATGCATGGAAGTAGAAGATGAAGAATGTACCTTTAAGAGTTTGGCAAGAGGTAGATCATCATCAGAGGCATCCTCAATGGTTACAGCGTCAAAGTCTGGCTGAGAGGACTGGACAACATCTTGGGCAGGAATGTTACTGTCAGCTTGAGTGTGGACAGCAGGTTTTGTCATGAGAGCATCTTTGGGTTGTGGAGTGACAGTAGGTTCTGTGTTGACAGTAGCTTTCACTCCACCCATGACAGCAGCTGTGTCCATGACAACAACATCTCCAGTGTCTTTGACAGCAACAGAGGCTGTGACAGCATCTTCCTGAAGGTAAGATGCTCCTTGGAGTTCAGACAAAGTGTTGGTTGTTTCAATTTCTGACAAAATACCACTTTGCCCTAGCTCAGTGTTTGGAGGAGTGGTATCCATTTCACTTTGAGAAATGGGTTCTTGTGGACCACTCGAAGGGGGCTCATCCATGATTGGAGATGGATGATCAAAACCTGAAGGGTTGGGACTGTCCCCTTCTCTAGGTTGAGAAGAAACAAAAGAATGTTCAGGGAAGGAAGAAGGTGAAAGTGTAGCAGAGAGTGGGGGCTGGTTCACAGGAGATAAATGTGAACCATCAATAGGAATAGATAAATCCTCACTGTGCCCTAACTCACTGTGTGTTTCTACAAGTTGGGGTTGCTCAGGTTGTGAACCTTGAGTTTGTGCAGACTCTGTACAGGATGCCTTGGGAGACAGGCCAATTTCAATAGATGCACCTTGTTGAGAAGGCACATCTAGGGAGGAGTTTGATTCCCTTTGAGTATCTACAGTTTGTTGGGAAACTGCAGAGGGGTTAACAGTGGTTTGGGTCCTCCTAGCTCTCTTCTTCTTAGGCTCAGGAGGAACCACTGGGGGTTCTGTTTGACTAGTCTCCTTATTTGCTGCACTAGGTGCAGTGACTCCATCATGACTAACAGAGCTACCACCAACATCAGCTTCTAAGGGTCTTTTTCTAGAGTCCTGCAAGGCTTCTCTTTGGGCTTTGGGAAGTCTAGAGAGCCTAGGCTGAGTGTATGGTGTGGAATGTGGGTTAACTGAATTTGGGTCTAATTCAGTTTCATTCACTAAGGTGAAAGAACCATAACCAGAGGGTAATGGAAAATCAAGGTTGGACAGTTGATCAACCATGTGCTGAGTGAAACAAAGTGGAATATGTGCATTGAGATTCTGTGAAGATAATAGTGTGTGTGTGTTCTTTTTCAAAACAGGGCAAGCCTCTAAACGAGGAGAATCATTATTAAAAGCACATAATGAGTTAATGCATAACATAAGAAAGCGAGGGTAGATTGATACCTTCTTACCTATGGCAGCCTTGAGGTGTTCCATGAGAAGAGCTCCAACATTCACCTTGTATCCATGGACAAGAGAATGTGTCAGCTTCTTGATGTAGGTGGGTATTCCATTCCAGCCAGTGGACTTGGTAGAGAACACCTTGACCATCACATCAAATAGCATGCTCCACTCCTTTCTTAGATGCTTCCTATCCATTTCACCAGACGGATACCATTTGGTTGTTCCCTCTTCGAGAATAGGGCCTGCATACCCAATCTTCAAGAAAAGCTTCTTGAGAGCATCATCATTAGCAAGTTCAGCAAAATGTTGGCCTTCTTGGAGTACAATTCCAAGTGCTGTGTTGATGACCTCAGTGGTAAGTATGTAGTGTTGCCCATTGAGTGTGAACTGAATTGATGGATTGTTACCATCTCCTTGAGCAACAGCAGTCTGCCAAAATGCCCCAATCCTATCTACGTCAAGAATGGGTGTGGAAGTAATGGCAGAGCCAAGGTAAGACTTATTCATAAAATAAACAAGTCCCTTGAAATCTTCACCAGCATCATTTGGAGAAAAGATACCAGCAAAGTTGGTTTGAGAGAGAGATTGTTTGGGAGCCATGGAGATTCAAGAGAGAGACGAAAGTAAGAGGAAAGTAAGAAAGCTGCTTTCTGCTTGAAGAAAAGTATTTTGCCTTGAGTGTGATGAGTATGGGATATCTGATTAACTGGGGAACAAATAGAAGTAGCTCAAACATTTGCACAATAGTAGGATAACGTGTCTTAATCCAGTCATATGGCACGTGAGTTACTGCCCATTATCCACTGTCAATCGTGGGGTAAATGTCTAATTGTAACGGTCCACTATTGTTGACAGTAACCTGTGCGCTAGAAACATTCTGTCAGTAAGAAGGGTTGGTGACAGTAGGTTTTGCGCGACAGCAACTATGGCGCAAAAACCTTCTGTCACCGTTAAGTATGTGAATGACAGTATCCTTTATAAGTCTTGACAGAAAGTTTTTCCCTGCTGTCAAGAAGTTTGTTGTCAAGCTGAGCGAGACAGTATCCTTCTTGACGACAGCAACTTGTGCGGGAAAAATGTCTGTCATGACCTTGGTAGAATTTTGCATTCATGTACTTAACCTAGAAACTACAGAATATGAATTTAGCAATTTAAATCATAAAGCACAGATCAATATGCAGTTAATCATAGAATAAACAATAACTCAATCAAACACACAGACAAGAACCTCTAGTTTTATTAATAAAATCACTTGAATAATACATTGAAAATTTCAGTTCTTGATTTTATTAACTATGTCTACTCTAGAGATTCATCAGTCTTTTCCTTCGAGGCTTCAACTTCCTTGATAAAAGCTTGGAAGTCTTCATCTTGCTTCTCCCATTCAGCTTCTTCAATGGCCAGATCAGTAGTCTCTTGCTCATCTTCTTCATCGAGGAATTCATCAGTCTCAGTAAACATATCCTCGATCTCTTTCTTGAGAGCGGGATCAATCTCAACCTTGTACTTGACTTCGATTCCTACATTTTGATCCATTTTTCTTCTTTTAGAATTCTAAGTGATTCACTAATATGGCCTAAGGTTCATTTTATAGGCATACTGGAATTGAGAGGAAGGTAAATGGTCAACAGTTTGGAATACCTATACAACTGCTTTCTTAAGCAATTAATAGAGATGTCCTCTCCTAACACAACAATTAGCACAGAAAAGGCTAGCAAACATAAAGGTTTAGACCTAAAATCTCAAACTCTAAAGTTATCAAGTTAATGACACAGAGTTTCATTGAAGACAGACGACTAACACAAAATTTAATTTTAGCCAAGTCAAATAAAACATGCTGTCAAGCAAAACTAAAACTGCAAGTGACAGTAACTTCTCATGACAACAACTTTTAGAAGGCTACTGTCACGAGCTGCAAAACAGTGAAATTTGAATGAAAAACTAGTAAATTAACATACCAGATTCAGCATTCCCAATTCACTTACCAACCTATTGAAGGTTGATTCATCCAGTGGTTTAGTGAAAATGTCAGCAAGTTCCTTGTCAGTTGGGACATAGATCAGCTTCACAGCACCTTGTTCAACATGCTCTCTGATAAAATGATGTCTTATGTCAATGTGCTTAGTCCTAGAGTGTTGAACTGGATTGTCTGAGATGGCTATGGCACTAGTGTTATCACAATAAATAGGAATATCATTTAACACTAGACCATAATCCAAAAGCTGATTCTTCATCCATAGAATTTGTGCACAGCAACTTCCTGCAGCAATATATTCAGCTTCTGCAGTGGAGGTAGAGACTGAATGCTGTTTCTTACTAAACCATGATACCAATCTTCCACCAAGAAATTGACAGCTTCCAGTAGTACTTTTCCTGTCAATCTTGCATCCAGCATAGTCTGAGTCTGAGTAACCATCAAATCCAGTGTTCTTAGGATACCAAAGGCCTAGGTTAGGAGTGCCCTTCAAATATCTAAAGATTCTTTTGATGGCTACCAGGTGTGACTCCTTTGGATCACTTTAAAATCTTGCACAGAGACATGTAGCAAACATGATGTCAGGTCTGCTAGCTGTTAAGTATAAGAGAGATCCTACCATGCCTCTATATGTGCTAGAGTCCACTTTCTTTCCTTTGGAGTCAAGATCCAGACTAGTTGATGTGGACATTGGTGTCCTTGCAGTTGAGGAATCTTCCAAGTTGAACTTTTTAAGAAGTTCCTTGATGTATTTGGCTTGACATATGAAGATTCCATCAGGTTGTTGAAGAATTTGTAATCCAAGAAAGAATGACAATTCTCCCATCATACTCATCTCATATTTGTTACTCATGAGAGAGGAAAACTTCTCACACAACTTCTCATTTGTAGAACCAAAAATGATGTCATCCACATAGATTTGTACTAGAATGATGTCCTTGCCATGATGTTTTTAGAAAAGTGTTTTGTCCACAACTCCTCTAGTAAACTGATTTTCCAGTAGAAAAGTGGATAGAGTGTCATATCAGGCCCTGGGTGCTTGTTTCAATCCATAAAAAGCCTTGAATAGCTTGTATACAAAAATCATACATTTCAGCATCCTCAAATCCTGGTGGCTGTTCAACATACACTTCTTCTTCCAATTCTCCATTTAGAAAGGCACTTTTGACATCCATCTGAAATACCTTGAAGTCACAGTGTGCAGCATAGGCTAGAAAAATCCTTATGGCTTCAAGTCTTGCAACAGGTGCAAAAGTCTCATCATAATCTATTCCGTCCTGTTGACAGTAACCTTTAGCCACTAGCCTTGCTTTGTTTCTTGTCACATATCCATTTTCATCAAGCTTGTTCCTGAAAACCCATTTGGTCTCAATGACTGACTTTTCCTTAGGTCTTGGAACCAGTTTCCATACATTGTTTCTTTCAAACTGATTTAGCTCTTCTTGCATAGCTATCACCCAGTCAGAATCCAACAATGCTTCATCAGTTGACTTGGGTTCCATTTGAGACAGGAAGCATGAAAACATGCTGTCAGCAGAGACTTTGTTCCTTGTCCTCACTCCAGAAGTGGGGTCACCAATGATAAGGTCATTTGTGTGATCCTTGTTCCACTTGGTGGTTCTGGGCAAGCTACTTGATTGTACAGGAACAGTTGCTTCAGTTTGTTGAGTTGAGTGCTCACCAATTCCATTGTCTTCACCATTTTCTTCATTGTCTCCAGAGTCATCACTGTTATGAATGTTAGAAGTCATGGTCTGTGACTGAGCTGGAGTTTGGTTGACAGTAATGGTATTGACAGCATCTTTGTCAACCTCAACAGTTTGAGTGAAGCTAGGTTCTTCATCAACAATTTCCTCAGCTTCCAAGTATCCTTGATTTTCAAATCTAAATGTCTGCATTTGTCCTTCTTCATGCAGTCCTGGAAACTTGGTTTCATCAAATGTGACATTAACACTTTCTTCAATAATCCTGTGTTCCATGTTGTAAACTCTGTAGGCAGTCCTTTCTGTGTTGTAACCCATGAATAATCCTTCAAATGCTTTAGTGTCAAATTTTCCTTTCTTCTCATGGTTATCCTTCATCATAAAGCATTTGCTCCCAAACACATGAAAATATTTGACAGTAGGTTTCTTCCCAGTTAGCAGACAGTAAGGTGTACCTGCATGAGTTTTGTTAATCATGGTTCTGTTTTGAGTATAACAAGCTGTGTTGATAGCTTCAGCCCAGAAATATGTTGGCAGTTTGGCATCATGCAACATAGTTCTAGCTGCTTCAATGAGAGTCCTGTTCTTTCTTTCTACAACTCCATTCTGCTGTGGAGTCCTTGCAGCAGAGAATTGTTGTACAATTCCTTCATCTTTACAGAAATTTCCAAGTGTGGCATTTCTGAATTCTGTACCATTGTCACTCCTCAAGATTTGAACTTTTGAGTTTGGAGTTCTATCAAGAACTCTGACTTGATCAATAATCACTTGAGCAGCTTCATCTTTGGACTCAAGAAATTTCACCCAAGTGTACCTTGAATAATCATCCACCATTACTAAGGCATATCTCTTTTTGGCCATAGATGGTACATTGACTGGTCCAAAGAGGTCCATGTGAATCAACTTGAGTGCTTCCATGTTGGTGTTCATTTGCTTGGATTTGTGCACAGCTCTCCTTAGTTTGCCCATTTGACAATCTTCACACAGTCCTTCTTGACAGAATTCCTGTTGGGGCAAACCTCTCACTAACTCTTTCTTCATCAAAATGTTCATTGTTTTGAAGTTGAGATGTGAGAGCTTCCTATGCCAAAGCATACTGTTACCAACAGTTGCTTTACTGTAAAAACAGTAAACTTTATCCTTCTTTGTTGAGCTTAAGTCAGCAACAAACATGCTTCCTTTTCTGACCTCTTTTAGAGAGAGGCTTCCATCTTTCTTGTGATAGATGTTGCACACCATCATGTCAAAATCAACCTTAAATCCTCTGTCACTGAATTGGTTGACACTGAGTAGATTGTGCGTTAATCCATCTACAAGAGCAATATCTTCAATGACAACATTTCTAATTTCCAGACAGCCATATCCCACTGTGTAACCTTTGATGTTGTCTCCAAAGGTTATGATTGGGCCAGCTTTCTCCACATAGTGTGATAGCAGGGCTTTATCACCTGTTATGTGTCCTGAGCAACCACTGTCAATTATCCACATGAATTGATTTTTCTTCTTGCCCTGACTTGAAGGTGTTGATGCTACTTCATCAGTACTAGCCATGAGAGCTAGGTTGACATATTCTTCTTCTTCTTCATCATCAGACTCATCCCAACACTTTCCTTCAGCCACATAGGCTCTACCTTGATTCTTCTTAGAGTATCCACCAGTTCCTTTCTCAAACCTCTGAACCTGTTTGGGTCTTCTGCATTCAGTAGCAAAATGACCAGGTTCACCACAGTTGTAACACTTGAACTTTGACCTATCCACAAATCCAGTTTTGTATCCTCCTTTGGTTGAGTTTCCCACAGCAGCCTTTGATGAACTTCCCTTGTTAAACTTGGATGCTTGGCCTTGGGGCTTGTATGACCTATCCTTCTTGAACCTAAAGTTCTTGAACTTTTTGGCCATATAAGCCATAGTAGGATTGTCCATGCTTTCCAGTTCCTCCATTGTGTAGAAGTCTTCATTTTCCACATCCTGGAGCTGCAGTACTACTTTCTCATCATCTTCAACAACCTCTTCTATCTTCAATGATTGTGCAAGGGCTGGTGGTGTGATTTGTAGTACTTCACTTGGCTGTGTGATCCTTGGCACATGTGCAACTAGGGCACTTGACATATTAGCCATCTTGTTCCTTGTTCCACTCTGTATGGCTCTCTTTCGAAAGAGTTCAAGTTCATAAGATTTCAGAATGCCATAAAGTGTCTCAAAGGTTATATTGTTGAGATCTCTTCCTTCTCGTATGGCTGTTGTCTTGTGTTCAAGGTGATCAGGGAGTGTAAGCAGGAACTTGACATTCAATTCTTTTCTGTCATAGTACTTGCCATGTATCTGTAGTTCAGTTAAGAGCTTACTGAACCTTTCAAACATGGAAGTTAAGTCTTCACCAGGCTTGGCCATGAAAGCCTCATATTGTGATATTAGTATTTGCCTTTGGTTCCCCTTAACTTCTTCACTTCCTTCACATAGCAAAGCTAATCTGGTTCACATCTCCTTGGCAGATGTGCAACTTATCACACTTCCACACATGGCTTTATCCAATGTGAGAGAATTGAGCAAGATGAGTTGCAAGTGATCATCTAGCACCATTTTCTCCTTCTCAGGTTCCAAAAATTCCGAGGGATCTTTGGGAACCCAATATGCAGGAATGATTTCACCATTTACTGTTGTGGCTTCAATTTCCTTTCTTGGAATGAAAGGACCATTCTCGAGGATACCTAGATACAGTGGATTCGCAGCTTTGATAAACAACAAGATTTTTCTTTTCCAAATGCTGTAGTTCTCTTTATCAAAAGCTGGGATCTTGATACTGTTTGATTTCTGCATTGTCGTCGTGATCTCAGATATGTATGTTAATCTGTATGCTCTGATACCAGTTGTTGGTCCTCGGGTATTGCAGAAGGGGGGGGGGGTTGAATGCAATACTGATAAAATTCAATCTCAATTTCAACAACTAAAGTAGAGATTTAATGTTATCAATAAGATGAATGCATTCACAAACAGTATGAACAAGAATGGTTTTTCACAAAATAAATGTTTTATTTATTTTGTAAAGGTTTTGCTACAACCTCAAGAGAGAATTCTTGAGCTTCGATTTTCTTCAAGATGCATACACTTGTTACTCTTGTTCTTCTTTAGAATGAATTGATAGTCTAAGTATATAACTAATCCTATCACTGTCAATCACGGGTTGGAAGGCTGCTGTCGTTTTCATGTGGCAACCTTCTTACAATTTGCCTACCCATGTGACTTTCCTAAATTGCTATACTGTCAGATAAACAATACAAAGAAAGCAACCTAGATTTATTCTATTCTTAGCTAAAACAATTCAGAAAATAGAGACTTGACCTTGCTCTTGAATTGATTTGCAGTGCTTGAAGCTTCTGTCGTAGTCTTGCAGACTTGGTGTAGCTTAGGGATACTTGCAACACGCCTGTTTCTTGAACATTGAAGCTGTCACGGGATTTGACTGAAAAGATGCCTAGAATAAGGATCTTTTCTGAGACAGTAACTTTCTCCGCAAAGCTTGGTGTCACATGAATATGCTTTTGGTGACAGTATGAGTTCCCCGCATAAGGTGCTGTCGAGGTTTCCAAACTTGCTATCGAGAGCTAAAGTTGCTGTCGCGTAGTCTTCCGCCAATGTTGCTGTCAGAGTGAATATGCTGTCGTGACTTGCAACATTCTGTCTTCTTGTAATCTTACTGTCAATGCTTATGACAGTAACATTTATTCATGCTGTCATCTAATATGCATTCTTTGAGGCTTGAACACAGAAAGTGAACTTCTTCCAAATTACACAAATAAAATGACATTGCATACTGATTACAAGAACATACTTTGGCTGTGACAGTATGTTCCACTTAAATTAAAAAATTAAGTATATACAAAGTTAAGTTGTTCCTATGCTATCACCCATAAATCCCAACATAAAATGTATAGAGTTAAAGCTCCCTATAGACTTATCCCAGCTGGCCCAGGAGATCGTTCCTGACATTGGCGTTCTGATGCTCTCTGCATTTATAAAGACGCTATTGTTACAGGGGTTAGATTCCCTTTTCATGACTTTATTCCCAAACTTTTAGCAGACGTTAGGATTAACCCTTGCCAACTTCCCCCAAATTCCTGGAGAATAATTATGTGCTTTATTTTACTTTGTTTAAAGAACAACTTTCCTCTTTTTGTAGCTTTGTTTAGGAAAATATTTTAGTTTAAAAATAGTTCTGCCATTTCCCTGGGTTGGGTTTATATTAACCATCGCCCTTCAACAACTCCCATTTTCCATCCCAAATCCATTCCTGATAACAACCCAAAATGGAAAAATGAGTTTATGTATTTGGTTTGGGAAGGAGGGGATTGGGGCACCTTATTCCGTAGATCATTCAGTAGGGTTTCAGATGGTAGCCCCAATGATATTTTCCTGAATGATGAGGAGGCTCGTGCTTATGCCGAGCTCACTAAGGACAACTATGCTACATTGGCCTGGGAGCTCCTAGATGAGTTTCAGCTTAAGTCCCTGGGACTTTCGAGCGTATCAGAAAAGGGTAACTCCCATTCCAAACTTTGGTTTATTTATCTAAGATTTTCTTATACCCATTGTTTCTTTTCTTGTGTTTTTGCAGTTGCGGCCTTTATAAATAAGTCCAACGAGCCCCTAATGGAGAAACAGCTAGGATGAAGAGGGCTTTTTTGGGAGTGAAAGATCCTCGGGCTGCTTCAAGTGTCCCAACCTTTTTAAGGCCTCACGAGGATACTGTTGTGGAGGTTGAGGCCCCTACCTCAGCCAAGAGCTCTGTTTGGCACCCCAACTGGGGTATCAGGAAGAAGGACACAGTCGTTGGGGTGTCCAAGCATGCCACTGAGTGGTCTTATCACTCTCTCACTCCTTGTGACTACAAGGATTTTGTTTCTAACTCCACTTTGGAGGGAGTGGAGAATGCAGGTGCTCAGGCTATTGCTGCTGTAAGTTCTTACTTCCCTTTTTCTTTGTAATTTTAATACATTTCAAGTTTCTATCTTGACTTGTGATTTGTTTGTAGGCTAATGCCAACTTCCAGGGGGCTCTCTTTCAAGCCAAGGCTTGTCGCTCATCTTCAGAGGCCAACCAAGGCAAGTTTGAGAAGTCCCAAGAGGAGGTGGGCTCTTTGAGGGCCACATTGGCTAGGAAGGAGAAAGAGCTAGCTGACTCCCAAGCTGAACTGGTTGCACTTAGGAAGGGCAAGGATGACTTCATCGATGAGTACCTTGACTCCCGGGAGTATAAGGACTTAATCGGTCAACATGACGAGCTCCTCTTCCCAGTTCAGTTTACTAAGGGATGGGATGGCGCTTTAGCTGAAGTTCTGGAGAAGATGCCTGGATCACTTATCCTTTCTGACTTTCCAAGCCCTTATGCTCCTACCCCTTTAGAGGTGGCTTTGGCGGGAGAGGATGATATGGAGGAGTACGACAGGATATTAGATCCTTTGTAGTCATCACCCCTTGGTGACACATCTGTTGGTGACCCTGATGCTAATGAGCATTCTTCTGGCTCTAGCTCAGGGGAGGAGACAGATACTGGCAACAAGGCGGGGTGATGCATAGTTTGTAGTTTATTTATGGCCATTCATGGCTTGTACTAGTTTTTATGTATTTCCAGCCTACGGGCTTAACTTAATAACCTCGATTGGGAGAACCTGCCCCCCGACTCCATCAGGCCTTAACGCGGCTACATAACAACTCCTAGCCATCTTTTGATCTCCTTGTTCTTCACCAACCCCGTTCTTTGTTGGGAACTTGATTTTCAAATGGTAAGTTGAGGCAATAGCCTTGAATGCATGAAGGCATGTCCTCCCAAGGATTGCATTATAAGTCGAGGTTGCCTTTATTACCAAGAAGTTCAGCATTTGAGTTGTTGTTTGTGAACCTTGCCCTATTGTCATAGGGAGCTGAATAGTTCCATCTACTTTAGATTCAACCCCATTGAACCCATATATGGGCATGTTTGAAGGAGTCTGTTGTGAATCGGTATATCCCATCTTGATGAAGGCGTCATGGAACAAAATGTCCATGGAAGCTCCATTATCTACCAGAACCCTCTTAGTTTTAGAGTTGCCTATTACAGGTATAATGACCAACGGGTCGTCATTGGGGAACTTCACCCCTTCAAGATCAGAATCATCAAAGCTAATAGCCACTTCTGTCCTGGCACGTTTCGGTGCTTCTCCTACAACAGTCATTACCTCTCGGGCATAAGCTTTCCTTGAGTTTCGGGAGGATCCAGCAGCAGCCGGTCCTCCAAATATCATGTTGATGACAGGCCCTCGGGGCTTAGGATTACGATCTTGGTCGTTGTCCCTCCTATCATAGTCTTTCCTTTCATAGTTTCCTTGTTGATTTCCTCGATTCCCATCCTTAGTGATCTTATCGAGTTTTCCTCTTCTGATTAAGAACTCGATTTCATCTTTCAGTTGTCTACAATCGTCGGTGTCATGACCAACTTCTTTATGGAAATGACAGAATTGATTCTTGTTTCATTTCTCCAAGTCGGATCTTAGTGGCTTTGGCCATCGAAGATCTTCTTCCTTCTCAATATCCATCAGAATTTGACTTCTTGAGGTGTTCAACCTTGCATACTCATTGAACCTGGGTCCAAAGTTGTTCTTTTTAGGTGGAGAGTCAGAATCCTTCGATGTCCTAGGATATTTGTCCACAGCGTCATACTCTTGAGTCTCCATTCTCTTTTTTCCGTTTTCACTTCCCTCAACATTGGGTTCATATTTCTTCATGCTTTCCTCGGCCGTGATATACTTTCCGGCTCTATCTTGGAGCTTCAACATGCTTTCGAGTGGATGCTTTGCCAAGGATCTCTTGAAGTGATCATCATTAGTTCCTTGTTGCAGGGCTATCATAGCTAATTTGTCCTCCAAGTCCGGGACTTTCAGAGCCTCCCTAGTGAATCGATTTATGTATTCCCTCAAGGATTCATTCTTTCTTTGCTGGATTCTCATAAGAGATGCAGAACTCTTCTCATGCACCCTTCCACTAACAAACTGATTGATGAATGCCTTGTTTTACTCCTTGAAAGATCCAATAGAGTTGGGAGGCAAACGGCTGTACCAACGTTGTGCCATGCCCGCTAGGGTTTGTGGAAATGCTCTTCACTTAACCGCATCATTGGTTGGTTGCAACAGTAGTGCATTAGAGAAAGTTCTCACGTGATTCGCGGGATCTCCCATTCCATCATAAGCTTTAATCGTTGGCATCTTGAATTTCCCGGATATGGTAGCTTTCATGATGTCTTGAGTAAACGGTGGTGTAGGATCATCAGGATCTCCTAGGGGCAAAAAAACACTAGAATCACCCCTTGGGGCTTCAGCCCTCTTGGGTCTTCTTTGTGTT
This sequence comes from Heracleum sosnowskyi, assembly GCA_030848705.1. NCBI lineage: Eukaryota > Viridiplantae > Streptophyta > Magnoliopsida > Apiales > Apiaceae > Heracleum > Heracleum sosnowskyi. The sequence continues at coordinate 23,475,850 of CM061237.1, forward strand.
GGGTCCAGGTTGATTATCGGGACTCTTCCAGTTGCTTGGTTTTGTGCTTTCGCGGCCTCTTGTTCTGCCAGTAATTTCTTGAGCCTTGCAACCTCTGCCTCATGGGCCACATTCTTTTCCTTAGTAGTTTGGGATTGTTCCCGATTTGTTTGGGAATAACGTCTTCTCCTCGGGGCAACGTCCCTTTCTTCTCTAGTTGAGTCATTCTCATCCTCAGTGTAGGGTCTCGAGTAATCTTGAATCAAAGGAGTCCGTCGAGTTTGAGTTTGTTGATTTTGGGGTCCCAGACCTTGTATATAAGGAGGAACATATGCCTCATGGTAAGTGGAATTGAGACCACTACCGCCCGCCATGGGTCGAGGGGGCATGCCATAGCTTGGCATCCCCAAAGTTTGAGTTGCGTATTGGGGGAGATCAATAGTATGGAGTTGAAGACCACTCGGTGCATTCATGAGCAGTGGGGAGGTCGTGATTGGTTGTTGGTAAGTGGTCTCTTGCGGATTAGATCCATGAATGACCATCTGCAGGGGATTCGTCCCTTCAACCGAAATTGGGATTTCCGGTCCTTGAGTGGTGGTGAGGGGGATATTCGCCCCTTGAATTCCAGTAGTTGGTGGTGGTTGATTTCCGTGAGCATCAGCCTCAGAGGTGATATGAAGCTGCTCAGAAGTTTGAGTATCTCGAGTTGTTCTTCATGTGTTTGCCATGGTTGATGTTGTCTTCCCACAGAGGACGCCAAATGTTGTGGAATAAAAAACGTACTTGCGAATTTAATGCTAGGGTTAGAGAGCTTCGAGCTTTAATGGCTGTTCTCGCGTTTCGTGGCTAAATCTGCCCTTACAAGATGCCTACGTATCTCAATTCGTAATTGAGAATCAAGCCAAAGACGTAATTATGATTGTAAGATCAGGTCCTTTATATAGGCGTCAGGAGCCTTGTATTTAGAGTAAGTTTAGGAGTCTTAGCTAATAAGTCTCCTTTTTGATAATGGATAAGCATTGTATTTCTTGCTGGAGAAGTCTTTTCCTTGTTGATAAAGGCTATGACTCATTATTTCTTTTTAATTGGGATTCTGGATCATGCTTTGATGAATTTACCATATTTTGGACTCTTTTCATGAGCCGTATATTTTCCCTATTTATTAATTACGAAATTAATAAATGTTAGATCAGAATTCAATGATCGTCAGAAGCTAGACTCAACTGATCAGGATTGCTGACGTCATCAGTATTGCATGGTCATCAGTAATTGATCAAGCGTCAGTATCTTATTGATCATCAGGATTCCTACTCAGACTATGATCAGGTTTGATCATCAGGACTTGAAGCTGATCAGGATTCCTACTTCGAGTTATATTTGGAGTCTAGATAAACATGGAAGTTTGTTCCTGGTTTGTAGAATGCAGCTATCGATTAAAGATATGTTTCTATCTTTGTTATGATTAGGACTTATCTTGTTATTGATAGAGAAGCTGTGTGCACTATATAAACACAGTTTTTGGTTTCGATTTATGTACTCATCAGAGAGAGAGAATTATTCATTCGAGAGAGAACATAATCGGAGAGAAGCTCTTAAGAACAGAATTTCTTGAGAGAGTTTTTGTAAGCTAGCAGCTCTTAAGAACATCAGAATTTCTTAAGAGAGTTTGTAACAGTTTTATATCAAAGTTAATAAAGCTGTTATTGTTATTGTTATTGATCTTTCATATTTGTGTTATATAAAGTCGAGAATCTTATACAATTGTATTCAACCCCCTTCTACAATTGATATTTACTGGGCAACAATTGGTATCAGAGCAAACTGATTTAATTCTGAATCAGATACGATCTAAAGATGTCGACAACCAAGTATGAAAGCATGAAGATTCCCATCTTGAAGATATCAGAATATCCCACATGGAGGGTAAAGATGCTGATGTACCTGGAGGCTATGGATCCCGACTACTTGGACAGGATTCGTGATGGACCATATATACCAACAAAGTTCGTAGAACGAACAGATACAGTACCAGAACATTATGTGGTCAAAGCTAAAGCTGAATGGACTCCAGAAGAAAAAGCTCATGTACTCAGGGAACCAAAGATAAAGAATATCTTGCATAATAGCCTTGATGCTGTTATGTCAAACAGAGTGATTGCATGCAAGTCTTCAAAAGAAATCTGGGATACTTTGGAAACTCAGTGCCAGGGATCTGCATCTATCAAGAAAAACAGAAGGGCTCTTTTGATTCAAGAATATGAACAATTCGATGCAAGACCTGAAGAGAGCCTGACTGATCTATATGATAGATTCCTGACACTATTGAACAGCTTATCCTTAGTTGACAAAGTATATGAAACTGAAGATTCAAACACCAAATTTCTTAGAGCTTTACCTGAAGAATGGGATACTCAGACCTCAATCATTAGACACCAGTATGATCTGAACATTGTGTCTCTTGATGAGATCTATGGGATGCTAAGAACTCATGATCTTGAAGTTCAACAGAGAAAGAACAAGAAAAGCAGCAAGGCAAAGTCAATTGCTTTGAATGTAGAAGCAAAATCAAAAGGGAAAGCTATGGAGGTCTCTAGAAGGAAAGCAAGAGTAGCTGAGTCAGATCCTGACGACTCTTCATCAGATACTGATGGCAATCCTGATGCCAATACTGGTGATGAATCTTCTGATTCAGACATGGAAGAGATGGTTGCTATGATTGTCAGAAACTTCAGAAGGATGAAGTTCAGGAAGAATAGAAGACAAGGCAACTTTCAGAAGAAGACCTTCAAAGCAGACAAAGACAAGTATATCAAGAAGGACAGCAAGGGTAGCAAATTTGACAAGTCAAAGGTTAGATGCTACAAGTGTAATGGTATGGGTCACTTTGCTTCTGAATGCAACAAGACAAAGGCACTCATCACATCAAGCAAGGATTGGATGGACTCTTCCTCAGAATCTGATACTGAGGTAGTCAACTATGCGTTAATGGCCAATGCTGATGTAACTGCTGCTCCTGATGATAAGGTACTAAATACTATCTTTGATTTTGATACTGATAATGCTTCTGAGTTAAGACGTTTTCTAAAGTCATTACATATTAGCTTTAGAAGTCAAACTGCTGAGAATACTAGAATCTTATCTGAGATGTCTGACCTTAGAAAAAGGAATGAGATATTAGAAGCTGAATTTTCTCGTATGCAAGAAGTACAAAAAGAATGTGATAATGCTAAACACATGCACTTAGAGATGACATCTAAATGTACTTCCCTTGAAAAAGAACTTGAATATGATAATGAGAAAATCAGAACCTGGACAGACTCTGGTAGGAAATTTCATGAGATTAATACCTCTAAGAATTGGAAAGAGTGTCTAGGATATAAGTCAGATGAGGATAAGAAATTGAAAGAGAAAATTGTCATTGATGAGACAGTCAGTCCAAAGACCTATAGACATGTTATAGACTCAACCAAATCTAAGATTACTCCTGTTAATTTTGTTTTTGGTAAGGATTCCAATTCTACTTTTGAAAAGGGATCTTCTTCTACTCAAGGAATTAAAATTATAAAGTCTAAACCTGTCATGAACAAAGTCACTAAGAATGTAGGTCTATTGTCTCAGAAACAGCTTAAGGAGAAAATCTGTAAGGTTACAGATAAGAAAAAGGAAGGTACTGTTAAGAGAAACAGGAATGGTAAAGTTGGGATCAATAAAGAGAATGGTTATAAATATATCCCAAATGCACCTAGAAAGTGTTGTTTTAACTGTGGTAACTCTAATCATCTTGCTATTTATTATAAGAAGAGTAAGAAGAAGATTACTGATATTCCTAAGTCTGATGTTAGGAATAGATCAGTACTCTATAAACCGCAGAAGTCCTGTTTTCATTGTGGTAGTCTATGGCATTCTATTTATACATGTAAAGAGTATCATGATTTGTACTATAACTTTTATGATCCATTGCCTAAGTTTGAAAGTAGTACAAAGTCAGATAAAACTGAAAATGTCATAGTGAAGCATGCTTTTGTTAATACTGATACTGACAAAGCAAATCCTGATGGAGTAAATCCTGTCAGGACTGCTAAAGTCAAAAAGTCTTCTGCTGTTAAAATTAATAAATTGCATGAGAAAGGAACCCAACATGTATGGGTTCCTAAGTGTTCTAACTAGTGTTTTTCTATTCTGATGCAGGGTAAAAGGAAAAATGTGTTAGTCATGGATAGTGGATGTTCTGTGCACATGACTGGAAACAAAGCCCTGTTATCAGAATATGAGGAAAAAGCTGGCCCAACTGTGTCTTATGGAGATGGCAACATTGGACAAACCTTGGGATATGGCAATATAATCATTGGAAATGTCATCATTGAAAAAGTAGCTCTAGTGAAGGGACTAAAACACAACTTGTTGAGTATTAGTCAAATCACTGACAGAGGTTATCATGTCAATTTCTATTCCACACATTGTGAAGTAGTCAGTAAAGCAACAGGGAAGATAGCACTAACTGGCTACAGGCATGGTAACATATATGAAGCCAACATTCTCTCAGATACTGATGGCTCCCCTACATGTTTCATCAGTAAAGCTTCAGTAGATGAAAGTTGGAATTGGCACAAGAAGCTTTCTCATCTCAACTTCAGCAACATCAATGAGTTGGTTAAGAAAGAATTAGTAAGAGGATTACCTAATGTCTTATATACACCTGATGGACTCTGTGATACATGCCAAAAAGCAAAACAAAGAAGGACATCATTCCAGAGTAAATCAGAATCCTCTATTGAAGAACCATATCACATGCTACATCTTGATCTGTTTGGTCCAGTCAACATCATGTCCATCAGTAAGAAAAGGTACACTCTTGTAATTGTTGATGAATATTCTAGATTCACCTGGGTGTATTTTCTGCACAGAAAAGATGAAACTCCTGAAGTTCTGTTGGATCATGTGAGGATGATTGAGACAACCACAGAGTACAAAGTCAAGATTCTGAGAAGTGATAATGGTACTGAATTTAAGAATTCAAAGATGGAAGAGTTCTGCAAATACAAAGGAATCATTCAACAATTCTCTGCTCCTGGCACACCTCAGCAAAATGGAGTAGTAGAAAGGAAGAATAGAACTCTTATTGAAGCTGGCAGAACTATGTTGGAAGAAGCTAAATTACCTACATATTTCTGGGCAGAAGCAGTCAACACAGCATGCTATACACAAAATCTTACATTGATAAACAGGCATGGTGTCACTCCTTATCAGTCTCTCAAAGAGAAGAAGCCAAGTCTGAAGCATCTGCATGTGTTTGGCTGTAAATGTTTTGTTCTCAGAACTCATCCTGAACAGCTAGGGAAATTTGAAACAAAGGCTGATGAAGGAATATTCATAGGCTATCCTACATCAAGAGCCTTCAGAGTTTTTAATTTGAGAACAAGAACTGTCATGGAGTCAATACATGTATCTTTTGATGATAAGAAGATAACTGGAATAATTGAAGACTCGCATGATAGATTGTTATTTGAAAATGAAGCTTCCAAGGAACCTGAAGAAAGTGAATCAGAAGCTGTCCATTCATCCAGTACTGACGGGTCACCAAATCCTGATGACTCACCAGGTACTGATGGTGCTAATACTGATGATGCAAACAACAGTAATATAACTAGTAGTGCTAATGTTGAGGGGGAGCAACGGCATTCAACTACAAGTTCAGAGTCAACTCAATCATCAGGACAGAATTCTTCAGATACTGATTCAAGTGAAGATCCTGATAACACATCAGGAGGGCATAGCGATAATTCAGGGAGAGCTTCAAATCAATCAAATTCTTTCAATCAAGATAACATCAATCCAGGGGGAGCATCTATTTCAAGAAACAATTTGACACCAGCAAGGAAATGGACTAAAGATCATACTCCTGATTTGATAATTGGAGATCCTGATGCAGGTGTTCAAACAAGAAGTGCAACTCAGAATGAATGTTTATATAATAACTTTCTGTCCAAGGAGGAGCCTAAGAAAGTTGAAGATGCACTTAAAGATGCTGATTGGGTTACTGCAATGCAAGAAGAACTGAATGAATTTGAAAGGAATGAAGTCTGGAAACTGGTACCAAGACCAAAGAATAGATCAATAGTTGGTACAAAGTGGATTTTCAAGAACAAGACTGATTCTGATGGAGTCATTATCAGAAATAAAGCTAGACTAGTTGCAAAGGGGTATTCCCAACAAGAGGGAATTGACTATGATGAAACTTTTGCTCCTGTTGCAAGATTAGAAGCCATCAGGATATTTCTTGCTTATGCAGCACATAAGAAATTCAAGGTTTTCCAGATGGATGTTAAAAGTGCTTTCTTAAATGGTGAACTGGAGGAAGAAGTTTATGTTGAACAACCTCCTGGTTTCATTGATCCTAAATATCCAGATCATGTCTACAGACTGGATAAGGCACTTTATGGACTAAAGCAAGCTCCAAGAGCATGGTATGAAACCTTAGCTCAATTCTTACTGGAAAGTGGATTCAAAAGAGGTGCAATTGATAAAACTCTATTTTATTTGAATCATGGTAAGGAGTTGCTGTTAGTTCAGATTTATGTTGATGATATCATTTTTGGGTCAACAAACAATAAGCTGTGTGAAAAGTTTTCCAAGCTTATGCAGTCAAGATATCAAATGAGCATGATGGGAGAAATGAGTTACTTTCTGGGTCTTCAAGTTAAACAGACTGATGAAGGGATTTTTATTAATCAGTCTAAATACACAAGGAATTTATTGACAAGGTTTAACATGCAAGACAGTACTCCTGCTTCAACTCCCATAGCTACAGCTACCAAACTTGATCCTGATCAAGGTGAAGAGGTAGATGTAACTCTCTACAGAGGAATGATTGGCTCTTTATTGTATCTCACTGCCAGTAGACCAGATATCATGTTTGCAACCTGTCTATGTGCAAGATTTCAAGCAAAACCTAGAGAACCACATCTGATTGCAGTCAAAAGAATTTTCAGATATCTCAAAGGCACTCATTCACTTGGCCTTTGGTATGCAAGGGAATCAGATTTTGGGTTGTGTGGTTATTCAGATGCTGATTTTGCAGGATGCAAAATAGACAGGAAAAGTACTTCAGGAAGTTGTCAGTTTTTGGGTGGAAGACTAGTTTCATGGTTCAGTAAAAAGCAGAAATCTATTTCCACTTCAACTGCAGAAGCTGAGTACATTGCTGCAGGAAGTTGTTGTGCTCAGATAATGTGGATGAGAAATCAGTTGTTAGATTATGGCCTGTCATACTCAAAAATCCCTATTTATTGTGATAACCAAAGTGCTATTGCAATGACAGGAAATCCAGTTCAGCATTCTCTTACTAAACACATAAGTATCAGATATCACTTTATAAGAGAACAGGTTCTGGAAGGAACAATTGAACTTCACTTTGTTCCTACTGATCAACAACTAGCTGATATATTCACCAAGCCACTACCTGAAGCTACTTTCAATAAGTTGGTGAATGAACTTGGAATGATGAATTTTGAGAATTTCTGAGGAAAATCTACAGAGAGGAAATCCTGATAACTGTCAAATCCTGATGGTTATTCAGAAAGGTATGTTTTCTTTGATCAAATCCTGATAGGACTCAATCCTGACAGGAAGTCAACTGGTCAATTCTGATGTACATGTCAATATTTTCATCGCTAAATTTGTGTCTAATTTTTCGTCCGTATCTGCTAATAGACGATTGAGTTTTAGTAGGACAACTGTATACGCGCGTGTGTTGCTCTCTTATAGTTATATCTATACATACACATAAAAAGCGGTGCAGTTTTATTTAATGACACACGTAATCTGTCCACTAATTAGTTATGCACAAATCATATTTTGCCACCTGTCATTGAGAGTAATATTTTGTTTTAACAAAATATTTTTCATTGTTTTACATCTTTCATTACTCTCTCATCATCAGTTTTTCGTTTTTATCTCTCTCTGTGCTTTCATACCCTAATTGCTTCAAATCTTAATTCTCGAGTTCTCAAAAGCATTATAATGGCATCTTCATCATTCATGAACAAACAAACAGTAATTCGTGATATTACTTTTGCCACTAATAACTTTGTAGCCATTCTAGACCATCAAGAATTGCCTCCTGAGTTCCATATAATTCAAGATTTTCTTACTTCAAGTTCATTGAAGTATGCTTTAACAGAGCCTGCAAGTGTTTCTTTTAAGTCTGTAATGCAGGTTTGGAACACAGTTGTTTTTGGTCAAAGTTCTACAGGAACCATTCTGATGCAGTTCGAATCAAATGGGGTCACTCATCATGTCACCCCTGCTGTTATTGAAGAGGCATTGCATTTGCCTATTCTGGGTGAAAAAGTTCCTAGGGTGATTTCAGACTCTGCTCTATTTGAGTTTGTCAAGAAACTGGGCTACAATGGAGAAGTAAAGAGATATGGAAATCTCTTTAGGACAAAGCTTAAGAAGGAATGGAATTTCTTCTTTGATACAATCAGCCGCTGTTTCCTGAACAAGACATCAAATTTTGATGCTCTTCCATCAGGATCTCTTAAAATTGGGTACTCTCTCATCCATTCTACAGTGTTTGATTATGGCTCTTTTATCTTAAAAGCTTTAAGTGATAGGAAATCAGATAAGTTGGGTTCTGTCTGTTTTCTTAGATTTTTACAGTTGATATTTAATCACTTATGTCCTAATGTTGTTTTTGAGGATGATGTAGTTCTACCAATCTGTAGAATTACTGAGAATAATATTAAGTCCTTAGTCAACAGTGATAAGGCAAATGGTTTTATAGGAAATGCTTTTATTCCTGATGAGGTTAGGTTTTGCTTACATCAGAAAATTCCTACTCGTTATGGACTACTTTCTAATGCTATGGTACAAGGACCAACCCACCTTGTTCCTGACACAAGCATGCAACCTAAACAGTCTAAACAGTTAACAACCACCTCTACTGTCTCTCAAAAGACTTTAGTTGTAAAATCAAAGAAATCAGCTAGAACTGATGTGTCTGGAAGGCAATCAGGTTCAAAGGATTTTTCCTCTACACCACTCACTAAAAAGAAGATACAAGGGGGTGTACAAGGGGTCCTGGTCAAGAAAGCTGATAAGGTTGTTAAGGATGTTCCTGTGAAACGGAAGTTAAGGTTGATTGATGAAAGTGATTCAGAGGATGACTTACCTATATCCTCTGTGATGAATGTGAACAAGGAAGTTGCTGATACTGCTACTAAAGCTGTGGTACCTTCATCAAAACCACAAAAGACAAGGACATTATCAAAGAGCAGGTATCATATTCCTTTGACAGTGCAAATGAAGGATACTGATATTCAGACATCAAATCCTGATGTTAGTATTCCTGATGCAGCAACAAAAGTTGTCTCTATATCAGACTCTCCAGCCTCTCCATCTCAGATTCGAGGACATTCTTGGGAGAAGGTTTCTACAACTGCTTCCTTGGTTGGTCTTACACCTACATCAAAGAAAAAGAGGAATGCAGAAGAGTTAGTCTATCAGAGACAGAAGAAGCTGAAAGGATCAAGTCCACAAGAACCTGAATTTCAGAGTAATTCAGCAGCTACTGTTGATCCTGCCACACAAGAACCACTCAATCAAAGTTTGGGTGAAGGCTTAGCTAGTGGAATGGTCACACAAGAACCATTTTCTCAAAGGGAGAATGAAGACATCAACATTCCAGCTACACAAGAACCATCTTCTCAAAGTGAAGATGCAGGCAAAGCTACAGCTTCTGTTGAAAGATTGGTCGAGAACATTGTCAATGAGGGAAGCACACAAGAACCTTTAGCTCAAAGTGTTGAAGCAGCTTCTGAACCTCAAGCTCCACAAGAACCATTGGTAGCAAATACTGATGCAAGCATATCAAATCCTGACGATGTTCATCCTGACGTTAGTGGTGCTCTTGATAATGAACCTATTTTGATACAGCCACTTCGTTCAAGACCAGTAGATCATCCTATCTCAGAATCTCAGGCTAAACTGAAAGGTATTGCAATTCCTGATCCTGATATATCTCATGGTTCTGATGATGATAATTCTGATGATGATAGTGATGATGATAATGAGAATAGAAAAGAGAAGGAACAGCTTGCTACAGCACTCAAGATTAGTCTTGGAACTAATTTTGGTTCATCGAGTACATTTATGGCTGGCAATGCTTTTACTGGGAAAGATCAGAGACAAGATTTTTCTACTCCTTCCTTTGATCCTGCAGAGGCATTTAGACAGAATGAATGGAACAATTCATGGCATAATTCTGATGAATCTATCAGTTTTTCTTCTGCTATTGAACATGCCTATAATGCAGTGAAGTCTATAGAGAATCAAGACTTGAAGAATCATCTGAAGGCTACTACTCTGTTATCCAAAAGCCTGAAAAGTGAGATTGATTCTATCAAGGGCTCAACTGAAAAAGTGAGGACTGATATCTTTAATAATTTTACAAAGGTGCCTACTACTTTTCAACTACGGGTAGTGGAATCCCAAGTGAAGTCTGTTGTTTCAGAACAAACCTCAATCCATCAAAGAATTGATTCTCTGGATACTAAGGTAACTGAAATTCAAGCCTCTCTTTCCTTAATTTTGCAATTATTGTCAAATCCTGATGTAAAAAAGGGGGAGAAGGTTATTCAGACAAAATGTACACCTGATCTAGTATTAAGAAATAATGATGATGATACTGGAGATGATGGTGGTGACAAAGCGATACAAGGAGAAACCTCTGATGCTGTTGTTATGAAGACAATCCAAACTTCTCAAAGTCAAACAACGCAGTCAACTCATGTTTCTGATTCTGGAGTTAAGACAGTAAGAACATTGGTGCAATCTCAGATCCTGACGGAAGATCAAATCCTGACACCTGGTCATGGACACATTCTTGCTACAATTCCTGAAGGTGATGAAGATGTGATTATTGATAATCCTGAAGATGCATCAAATTTATTCCAGAAGTTTTCTACAAAAGACGGCAGAATTGTTACTCTATATCACACTGATAAAAGAGTTCAACAATTATATGCAAGAAAAGCACTCTCTACAGCAAGTGAAGAATATCCAGATCTCTCACATGAAGAATTTTTGAGACTACAAAGAGAGACAATGGAAAGCTATACTGCTCCTGCTAGAGGTAGAGGAAGCAGAGGTAGAAGAGGTGCTAGAAGAAGTAAAAGAGGTTCTTCAACTCAAACAGTACCTAGACAGACAAGGTCTAGAGGGTTAAGAATTGAAGAAATTCCTGAACCTATTCAAACTCTAGTAGTTCCTGACAGATCTACTTTTGGTGATGATGGAATTGTTGAAGAAGAACCTGAATTAAGAAGAAAATCAAGTAAATCAACTCTCAGCAATACAAATCAAATTGAAGATTCTAATCCTGACAATATTCAAGATCCTGACGAATCTGAAATTCTGCAAGAGGTTGATTTGATAATCTTATCTACTGTTGTTGATTGTCACAACAAAGAAGTAGATGAAGAAGAAGAAGCCAGAAGAAGAGATATTACAAGAAGAACAAATAAAGATTTCAATCTCTATCTACAAAGGCTTAAAGTTTCAAATAAAAGACAATGGAGAAATTCAAGCAGACAAGAATCTTTACTTGAAAGAAGCTACACTTTTGAAAAGGAAAAAGACAAGAAGTGGAAACATATTAGCACATTAAGTTGTGATACACCTATCAATTTTCAGTCTGGTGGAATTATTACAAGCGCTTCAAGTGTTGTTGATTTATCTGAGATGGTTAGATCAAAAGCACTCTGGTTAAAGATGTTTTCAAATCTGAAGCAATTGTCAAGTAATTCAAGAGGAGGTATTGGACACAGAGATGGTGAATATCTGAATATGTCATATGTTGATCCTTACTCCTTGACAGAAATTGGAGGTACTTTAACTTCTGAAAACCTGAACAATTTATTAGCTGTTGATATAGTTATAGATTGTCATGATGGTTTTGAAAAGAAAGAAAAGCTTATGTACTTCATGAAAGATGGTAGTGTGAAGATTCTATCTATTCAAGATCTGCTGATGAAAACTACACAGGAACTGAAATATGTTCACTATCTGTTAAGATGGAAGAACCAAGTGTACAAAGAATAGAGTGACATGATTTTGTCAACTATAAGAAGAAGACTGGATGGAAACAGTAATTTCAATGGTAATTATACTCCCATGTACTTAAATCAAAGAGGTCAGGATGTGGAAATGCAAAGGGGTACTGCTGTTAAAGAAGTAAATTTTGGCATGACTCATCTTTCTCTCAATCCTGATGGGAAGGAAATTGCTTATCTTTTGCTTGAAGAGCAAAGTCTACAGAGAAACTCCATACAGAATCTCAGAGCAGCTATCTACCAGATTAATGAGGAAGATGAAGAACTCAGAAATCTTAAGGAAAGACTGATTCAAATTCTTGAAGAAAAAGAAGAAAGTTTATTATCCAACTTCTTGAAGATGAATCTGTTCTATCACAAAGCTTAAACAGATAAGTTGTTTCTGAAGATACTCGTACATTTTGATACATGTTTTTGACATCATTGAATATTTGGAATCTATACTTTATTTCACAAAGTATGAGATTGGGGGAGATTGTTAGATCAGAATTCAATGATCGTCAGAAGCTAGACTCAACTGATCAGGATTGCTGACGTCATCAGTATTGCATGGTCATCAGTAATTGATCAAGCGTCAGTATCTTATTGATCATCAGGATTCCTACTCAGACTATGATCAGGTTTGATCATCAGGACTTGAAGCTGATCAGGATTCCTACTTCGAGTTATATTTGGAGTCTAGATAAACATGGAAGTTTGTTCCTGGTTTGTAGAATGCAGCTATCGATTAAAGATATGTTTCTATCTTTGTTATGATTAGGACTTATCTTGTTATTGATAGAGAAGCTGTGTGCACTATATAAACACAGTTTTTGGTTTCGATTTATGTACTCATCAGAGAGAGAGAATTATTCATTCGAGAGAGAACATAATCGGAGAGAAGCTCTTAAGAACAGAATTTCTTGAGAGAGTTTTTGTAAGCTAGCAGCTCTTAAGAACATCAGAATTTCTTAAGAGAGTTTGTAACAGTTTTATATCAAAGTTAATAAAGCTGTTATTGTTATTGTTATTGATCTTTCATATTTGTGTTATATAAAGTCGAGAATCTTATACAATTGTATTCAACCCCCTTCTACAATTGATATTTACTGGGCAACAATAAATAATCAGGGTTTTGGGCCTTGAATATTGGGCCTTTCCAATGAATCATTAATTATATTTCTATAATTAATTTTCTGTCCATATCATATATAAAGGAAAATCCCCAGGAGCTCTAAAATCCCTCGATTCATATTTATCTATTTTTCTAGAGCTCCTCACTTTTAATTCAATAAAATTAAATTTCCTTATTTATATACGAATTTTTAGGGAAGACATTCCTTATTTACACTCAAATTTTCAGGAAAGACAATAAATATATAAAAGTCAATCCTATTTGAAATTTAATTAAACAAATATTATCTTTTTTTCTCAACTAACATAAATCCTACTTAAGTTTTAATCTATTTTTTCTTGATTTTCACTATTTTAATTCAATTCGAATTTTTAGGGAAAACAATAAATATATAAAAGTCAATCCTATTTAAAATTTAATTAAACAAAATTAACTTCTTTTCTCAACTAAATTAATTCATATTTATCTATTTTTCTAGAACTCCTCACTTTTAATTCAATAAAATTAAATTTTCTTATTTATATACGAATTTTTAGGGAAGACATTACTTATTTACACTCAAATTTTCAGGAAAGACAATAAATATATAAAAGTCAATCCTATTTGAAATTTAATTAAACAAATATTATCTTTTTTTCTCAACTAACATAAATCCTACTTAAGTTTTAATCTATTTTTTCTTGAGTTTCACTATTTTAATTCAATTCGAATTTTTAGGGAAAACAATAAATATATAAAAGTCAATCCTATTTAAAATTTAATTAAACAAAATTAACTTTTTTTTATCGACTAAATTAAATCCTATTTAAGTTTAATATATTTTTTTAGAGTTTCTCTATTTTTATTCAATAAAATTAAATTATCTTACTTAGATTCGAATTACAGGGAAGACAATAAATATATAAAAATCAATATTTTTTAGAATTAAATCACTACGTCAAATTTGGGCTTTCGTCACTCTTTTGTACAGTAAGGGCTGTGACACTTTGGAAAAAACGAGTGGCTAAAGGTCATCGTCCCAAGTTTTAGCCACACAATTATTTTTTGAGTGACCGAAAACACATTTTTTGGCAGATTTAGTCACAATTTATAAAAGTGTGACAATTGAGAGATGAAACAGCATGTTTTTTTGTTGACTTTGACCAAATCCAACAGTTATAGTCATACTTGAGAGATAGAAGTGTGACAAAAAATAGTGACGCTTCTTTGCTGTATCTAAATGTTACCAAACGGTCACAGTCATTTTCGGTGATGTGGCTAAATGTGAAATAACCTATGGTCACTACATTTTATATGTGACTAAAAAGTAGAGTTTTCTGCATTATGTCAGATCTTTGTTCGCTAAGGCAGCTAAAAACTAGTGACTGTATTATTGTGTGACTAAAAAGTACTCTGTTTTCAGGAACAGAGCATTCTGTTTTGAGGATCCTCATTTCCAACTGATCTGTCACATTATTACATTTGGGTGTGGCAAAATATTTGACCACCAGACATGAAGTATTGGTATAGCAGATTAACCAGAAATGACAAACACAAACTTGATTTATCCAAGTTGCATACCAGATGAGCTTAAAACTTGATAATGAAGCTTAAAACTAGAACAATTCAACTAATCCAAGTTGCATACCGAAGCTGGCCCGACTGCACCTCTCGAGGATGAGATCCTTTTGGATGAACTTGAAGATGAGGCTTAGACCTCTTTTGTAATAACTTAGGACTCGCTTCCTATTTTAAACTTTTGTTTGTATTGAACTCGGTAAGGTCGACGCCTGGTTATTGTTAACCTTGCGCGGCCGCCTCCCTTATTAACGCATTTATTTCGATTTTCCTTTTAACATCTTTCGCTGTTTGAATATTTGAATCGTAGTAAGTTGAATTTCTCGATGGCCGCATAGTTGAGCCTTGATGGTTTTAATTTGAACATAGTTGTATTTCGATTTGTAGAGTACAATTTGAACAGCTCTGAGCATAATTTTGATTTGATAGTTGAACTTAGTTGAATATATTTGAACATAATTTGAACATGTTGAACATAACTGAGCTTGCTTTTGAGGCTTTTCATTGATAATGGGGATATTGCATGTTTTGGGACCGACGTTGGTCCACGGTGTTTTACATGAGCTATTGATAAAACTTTCGGAGTCGGAGACCATTCCAAGCAATACAAATCACTCATTTAATCAACATAAAAATGCTTAAATAGACAACAATTAGCAGAAATATGACAGAAACGGCCACCGACTCACCGGAGTTCACCGCCGGTGACCGGAAAGTTAACATGCAGTAATCAATACTCAATTTTTCTGCCGTGAAACCCTCCGCAAACTCATTTAACATCCTAAACATCACTTTTAATCTTAAATCACACTAGAACAAAGCTTTAAATCAAAAACCCCAATTCGAACCTCAAGAACATAAAACGAAAAGCACAGATTCTGAATCAATTACACACTCGCCCAGAACTCTTTATTCAGGCTATAGAATCTAGAAAACGAAGAAGAGCAGGGTTGAGTAGAGAGAGAGACTGTGAGATTTTGAGGAGGCGGTAAGAGATATTTTAGAGAATAAGAGAGTGTGGCTACTGCTGTGTGTAGCAATGAATTAGGGTTAAAACATAACCATATGTACCCTCTACTTTACTAATTTATTATACTACTTTGCTGAAAATCAAATTTAATCACATATTAATCTGAAATTTAAATAGAAGATAATTTCTAAAACCAAAATTTTAATTAAAAAAAAAACAAGATCACAAAATTAGCTTCATTCCCATATTTTTAAAATAATTTTGGGATCAAAAATGAATTTATTATGATTTTTACAAGTTTTACATCAAAATGAAAATTAATTTTCAAAAATCATTTTAAAATACCAAAACTCCAATCACATACTACAATCATAGAATATATAGAATGCAACGAAAAATACATACACCCTCATAAATTGACAAATCACATACTACAATCATATCCACACATAATAAAACATACCTTCACAAAAACATAATAAAAAATATTTTTAAATTTCTAATAATTTTATAAATAATATAATATTATTTAATCCAAATTTATCTTGTACGACTTTATAACAAAAATCAAGTGAAAGTACTACTTCGAGAAACGAGACTACCACCCACTTAACAAATAATTTTTTTAAATTAATTTTTGGACGATCCAACCGTACAGATGTGAACAACTACTTATATTAGTGATATGCAAATTTTTTTAAAAAAATCTAAATTTATCTTGTACGACTTTATAACAAAAATCAAGTGAAAGTACTACTTCGAGAAATGAGACTACCACCCACTTAACAAACTATTTTTTTAAAATTAATTTTTGGACGATTCAACCGTACGGATGTGAACAACTACTTATATTAGTGATATGCAAAATTTTAAAAAAAAATCTAAATTTATCTTGTACGACTTTATAACAAAAATCAAGTGAAAGTACTACTTCAAGAAACGAGACTACCGCCCACTTAACAAACAATTTTTTTAATTAATTTTTGGACGATCCAACCGTACGGATGTGAACAACTACTTATATTAGTGATATGCAAAATTTTAAAAAAAAATCTAAATTTATCTTGTACGATTTTATAACAAAAATCAAGTGAAAGTACTACTTCGAGAAACGAGACTACCACCCACTTAACAAACTATTTTTTTAATTAATTTTTGGACAATCCAACCGTACGGATGTGAACAACTACTTATATTAGTGATATGCAAAATTTTTTAAAAAAAATCTAAATTTATCTTGTACGACTTTATAACAAAAATCAAGTGAAAGTACTACTTCAAGAAACGAGACTACCGCCCACTTAACAAACAATTTTTTTAATTAATTTTTGGACGATCCAACCGTACGGATGTGAACAACTACTTATATTAGTGATATGCAAAATTTTAAAAAAAAATCTAAATTTATCTTGTACGATTTTATAACAAAAATCAAGTGAAAGTACTACTTCGAGAAACGAGACTACCACCCACTTAACAAACTATTTTTTTAATTAATTTTTGGACAATCCAACCGTACGGATGTGAACAACTACTTATATTAGTGATATGCAAATTTTTTTAAAAAAAATCTAAATTTATCTTGTACGACTTTATAACAAAAATCAAGTGAAAGTACTACTTCAAGAAACGAGACTACCGCCCACTTAACAAACTATTTTTTTAATTAATTTTTGGACAATCCAACCGTACGGATGTGAACAACTACTTATATTAGTGATATGCAAAATTTTAAAAAAAAATCTAAATTTATCTTGTACGACTTTATAACAAAAATCAAGTGAAAGTACTACTTCAAGAAACGAGACTACCGCCCACTTAACAAACAATTTTTTTAATTAATTTTTGGACGATCCAACCGTACGGATGTGAACAACTACTTATATTAGTGCTATGCAAAATTTTAAAAAAAAAATCTAAATTTATCTTGTACGACTTTATAACAAAAATCAAGTGAAAGTACTACTTCGAGAAACGAGACTACCACCCACTTAACAAACTATTTTTTTAAAATTAATTTTTGGACGATTCAACCGTACGGATGTGAACAACTACTTATATTAGTGATATGCAAAATTTTAAAAAAAAATTTAAATTTATCTTGTACGACTTTATAACAAAAATCTAGTGAAAATACTACTTCGAGAAATGAGACTACCACCCATTTAACAAACTATTTTTTGTTACAGGAAACAGCACTTTCACTACGTTTTTGTTAAAATTCTGTACAACCCGACCTTTTTATTTATTTTTTTATTTTTTCCCAACACTAAAATGAGTGTTTATTAACATCTGTACGGTTCGATCGTCGAAGAAATCATTCAAAAAAATTATTCAGTGAATCTGGATCGTGCCTTGTTACAGGAAGCAACACTTTTACTACGCTTTTGTTAAAATCTTGTACAACCCGATCTTTTTATTTTTGAATTATTTTTATTCAAATTTATCTTATATGATATTTTAATAATCATTTTTACTAGTAATTAATTAAAAATAATTAAAAAATTGCAAAATTTTCAAATTTATCTTTTATGAATTTTATCTATTTCAGTTGATTTTTTCATCGACTAGTCACTTCCCTCCTTTAATTCATTTCCCCCTTGTAAATATTTCCCCCCTTTATCAATATTTCATTTCCCCCATTTTCCATCTCTATTTTTCACTAACCCAGCTTAGCCGCCCTCTCTTTTCCATCCCTCTCTTTTCCTCTCAGTTTCAATTGGTTTTCTCTTAGCATTTTCTCTATTTTTTTCAATTTTGTTATATGATTCTTCTCCTTCTTGTATTAAATCCCTCAATTAATCACTTATATTATCAATTGCCTCAAACACCTCACCCAAATTAGGGATTTGCAGAGTTTGGTTGATGATTTGGAGGCGGTGTTAGAAAGGTCGAATAAGGAGAGGGAGGAGTTGGAGATGGAGGCGGTGTTAGAAAGGTCGAATATTACGTTTAGGAAGTTGCGTTCAGATGTGAGTAGTCGGGGACATGATGTGCGTTTAGGAAGTTGCGTTCAGATGTGAGTAGTCGGGGACAGGATGTGAGTATTAAGATGCAAGTTCAGGAGGATTTAGGGTCCTTGGCTAAGCAATTTAGAGATCTTGGGTTTGTTGAAATTGATGGAAAGTTGGGTGAGTCCGTGGATGAGGAGAGTGAGGGGAGAAATGTGAAGAAGTCTGAAATTTTTGGGTGAAAATGTGAAGAAATAAGGAAGTCCAAATTCATTGGGAGTACATGTTTGGACTCTCTGCAGAGGGATTTAACGATTCAAGTTTACTTACTTGCTAATGTTAGAGAACCACAGGTAGATATACAATTTGTTTAAGTATAGAATGTGTTTGTGTGTGTATATTTCTTAATTGTACGAATGTGCATATTTTTTGTGATGTTTATTTGTGTTTTGGATTTTAGATTTTGCAAGAATTGCGCGAAGATACTTCGATAATGGGTTCGAACTAAATCAAATAATCAAGGTATGTTTACTTATTTTAAATTAGTTGATTTGTGTTGGAGTTTTCTTAAAACGACTCTTCTATATTGTATTTACAATCCTGCAATTTGCTGGATGAGAACTGGTACCCGAAGTTTGTTGTTATTATCCCTCAGAAGAAGCATATAGATTACCCATGAGATGTAAAACTTATAAATAGAGAATTTTATACTTATCAATTTGTCTGCATCTTGCTTTTAATCCTTTAATATAACTAATTGTGAATATTCCTCTTTATTTTTTTAGGACCGACCATATATACTTTGGTATGGACTGAGTCTGGAAAAGATGAGGGGAGATTGGAAGATCACTACTGCAGGAATGTGTTGAAGGCCACAATTGATGTTCCATGGATAGGGGATATCAACTTCTACTGCACCTAACTTGATCATCTGGATGAAAGTTGGAGGATGAAATAGATTAACATGATCATTCAATCAAGTGATCATCCTTACATCCTGGCAGGAGGTCTAAATTCTCTCAATATATCAGATTATTCACCAGAGAGATGGACAGACATTATCAGGGTAATCACAAATACACTCAAAAGTGTAACCACTGCATGCATTTTTTTGGAAGTGATAAACTAAGTTAGAGATTTTTCTTGAATTACAACTATGTGAAATGCAGTACTATCAGTCCATAAGGAAGCCTACACCAAAGGTTGAAGTAACAAACTTCTTAAGGGGAGAAGAGTACATAGATGCCAAAGATTTTGCAGGGGACTGTGAACCAGTTGTGATGATTGCCAACGGCCAAAGTACTTGCCTCTGTTGTACAAGAAGCCTCATTTGTGTATGAGTGTATATTCTTTAACTTATATTTGTTGGATGCAGATGTGCAGGGTACGTGCAAGTATGGAACACGAGTAGATTACATTATGGCATCACAAGACTTGTATTATAAGTTTGTTCCTGAAACATATTCAGTGATTTCATCAAAAGGCACATCTGATCATCATCTAGTGAAGGTTGATATCGTGACAGCAGCTGATAGAAGACCAAAAAAACTAAAACAAAAGGTTTCAAGAATAGCCAGTTCTTGTTCGTGTAATGGAATGTGGAAAATTGACTAGCAATTGATTTTTTTCCTTCAACAATTGAATAAGTTTCCATCGCACATAATTTTTATGTAGAAGAGAATTGATTTATGTATGGCTAAGTGTTGAATTTTAGAATAGCATTGTGTTTCAATTTTGGCATTTTGGTATTGTTACTTATTATGGATCATTTATAATACAAATAAAACCCTGTATAATTTAGTTAAGTGTGTGTGGCTATTACTATCCTTTAGCCACACTATATATTACAAAAATTCTATGAAAATAGGTTTTAGCCAGAACTATAGTTTCTACAATTATTAGTGACTAAAATCAGTTATTTAATAGTGTATATAACATAGAAACGACCACACAAAAATTATATAATGTAGCCATACCAAAGCGTTTTGTCACGATTTACCAATAAATAATGCGACCAAAACTAAGCCTTTGATGAATGTTGGTATTTAGCCACGTTATTAATTCTCTTTAGCCACTACACATACTGTGGCTGCAAGTTGGTATTTAGTCACACGTTTGAGCTTAAAATGGGAGCTGTCAGACCCAAATGGTGGTATGCTTTAGTCACTCTGTTTTGAGTTACAGCCACACAACCGGGGTGTGTCCGTAGGGGGCATACGATGATCCGACCTTAGGTGACACTTGGCTGAAAAATTAAAGAGTGACGTAAAGTTCATAGCCACACATATTTTATGTGGCGGAAGCCAAAATTTGACGTAGTGAATCTTTATTTTAACTTTATATTACAATCATATTTAGGATTTAATCTTTATTAAATCTTTATATTATAATTCTATTTAGAATTTAATCTTTATTTTATATCTTAAATTGCCTATAAAATTATGACATACTAATTAGTTCTCCTCACGTAAAAAATTTGAGGATTTTATGATAATTCGTGTGCATTAATAACATTTCATATTGATGATAACTGTTTGTATATTTTAATTTATTTTCTTCTTTCTAACATCTATAACTTGAGAATTTGCAGGTTATATATGTGCATACTTAAAAACTATTGTTAATCAGTTTTTTGAATTGTATAAAGAGAATCTACCTAGCACGATAGAAAAATTCTCTACTAAGCGGCTTAAAATCATGTTTTTATCAATTATTTCGTAAATCTAACCATGCCATTGAAAAATTTATGCAAACATAAGTAGGTGTGCAAAATTTTATAAATTTTACCGTTTAAGAGTACATTTAATTTAACATTGTATTTTATATATCGTTTGCATTATGAATGTAACGGCTCAGATTTTATATCATTTAGTGATTTAAAATTGCATCATATACAAAATCAATTTTATGTAATTTTGTGCACCCACTAATTTTTGCTAATCTTTTAATCTGTACAGTTGGATTTTCGAAAAAAAAAATATTGAAAATATGAATTTGAAAACGCTTAGGTAGAGAATTTTTTTACCATTGAATATGTTAGGTATATATGCCTTGATATGGTTTAGCACAAGTTGAAACATAAATAGAGACATATTGTATATTGTAATAGGCTGCACAAGAAGAGTGCGTGAATACAATTTTTTCTAATTTGTTTTAGTTGATTTCTATATTTAATAATAATTATATTGAATGTTACCTTTTTATATAGTTTTTGATATATTCTTTTTGTGAATTTGGTAATTAATTAGAGTTATGCAATACTATTATCTCATATTTTTTTTAATTAATCATATTTAGATAATTGAATTTCTTTATTTACATTCAAATTCATAGTAAAAACAATAAATATATAAAAATCAATCATGTTCAGAATTCAATTAAACAAATGTTAAGTTTTTTTCTTAACTGAACTAAAATTGAAATCCCTTACTTACATTCAAATTCACAAAAAAGACAATGATTATATAAAAATCAATTATGTTTCCATGATTAACCTTTTATATTATAATGATGCACATGTACGCACTAAAAAAAGCTTTATTATAACGTCTAAAAATATTTAAGAAATTTGTAATTTTTGTGACAATAAAAATAGTTGAAGTTTGAAGCGGTGGTTTATAATTAAATTTTTATTATTGCTTAATTTTATTATTTTTAATTTATATGTATTTAGTGCAATGGACGTCGGCTGAAGAAAGTATGACACAAAATCGGCATATAAAGTATATGGATATTTAAGAAATTTGTAATTTTTGTTATGATACTAATAGTTGAAGTTTGAAGCGGTGGTTAATACTTAAATTTTATTATTGCATATTTTTAGTATTTTTTTATTTGTATGTACTTATGCAATGGGCGTCGGCTCAAAAAATATGACCCAAAATCGGCATATAAAGTCCAGAGATATTTAAGAAATTTATAATTTTTGTGATAATACGAATGGTTGAAGTTTGAAGTGATGGTTAATACTTAATTTTTTTTTAATTTTACTTGATAAAAAATAAGTTGACATGTTAAAATAGATAAACTTTTTAAAATAATTAAAAGCATTAAAATTTGTTTTTAATAAATAGGCCCGTAAATTGGTCCTGATAAATAGGTCTTGGAAATGCCTTTTAATTAGAATAGTTAAATTTATATTAATTATTATAACTTTTTAAAATAATTAAGTCATTGAAATAGGTTTAAAAATAAATAAGGTTGTTACTCGAACCAAGTATATGGTATTAACTGAATTTTGTTAATAAAAAATAAGTTCCTTTAGAAATTTTATTTATATGTCCATATGTGTATAAATATAGATATGTATAATAAATAAGTCTAGATATTATGAGTAACTAGGTAAAATAATATCGTATCAAAAAATAAATATTAATGTGTTTGTTAATAATTTAGTAAGAGTAATTAAGTAAAAATAATTAAGTACATACAATTAAATAAGGCAAGTACCGTACCAAAAATTAGATACCAAAAACTTTTTATGTTTCGTCTTTAATAATATAGTATAGATTGATTGAATTTATATTTTTTTTCTTATGTTAGATCAGGATTCAATGAGTGTCAGGATCTAGACTCAACTGATCAGGATTGCTGACGTCATCAGTATTGCATACACATCAGGATTGCATGATTGTCAGTATCAGGATTCATATTAGAATTCATATCAGGACTGTGATCAGGATTGATCATCAGGACTGGAAGCTGATCAGGATTCCTACTTCGAGTTATATTTGGAGACTAGTTAAAGAAGGAAGTTCATTTTGTCGGTTCCTGGTTTGTAGAAGAGAAGCTGTCAAGTTAGGATAGGTTTCAATCTTTGTAATTGATTAGGACTTATCTTGTAATTTGATAGAGAAGCTGTGTAGTATATAAACACAGTTTAGGTTTCGATTTATATCGATCACACATACACGAGTATCTTGTAACCTTGAAGCTCTTAAAAACACAGAATTTCTTAAGAGAGTTTTGTAACAGTTTTATAACAGATTTAATAAAACTGTTATTATTCATAATTGTGTTGAACAAAGTCGATTATCTTATACTATTGTATTTAACCCCCCTTCTACAATAGTTTATTACTGGGCAACAATTGGTATCAGAGCAAACTGATATAATTTGATATCAGAAACGATCTAAAGATGTCGACAAACAAGAATGAATCAATAACAAAGTATGAAAGCATGAAGATTCCCATCCTGAAGAAATCTGAATATCTAACATGGAGAGTAAAGATGCTGATGTACTTGGAGGCTAGGGATCCTGACTATCTGGACATAATCCGTGATGGACCATATATTCCTACAAGATTAATTGGACGAACATATACTGCACCTGAACATTATGTGGTCAAGGCAAAAAGTGAATGGACTCCAGAAGAAAAAGCTCATGTACTCAGGGAGCCAAAGATAAAGAATATCCTACGCAATAGTCTTGATGCAGTCATGTCTAACAGGGTGATTGCATGCAAGTCTGCTAAGGAAATATGGGATACTTTGGAAGTTCAATGCCAAGGATCTGAATCTGTCAAGAAAAACAGAAGTGCTGTTGCCCAGTAATAAACAATTGTAGAAGGGGGGTTGAATGCAATTGTATAAGATTCTCGACTTAATAAAGTATATATCACAAATATGAAAGAAAGATAACAGCTTTATTAAATCTGATATAAAACTGTTACAAACTCTCTCAAGAAATTCCGTATTCTTGATAGCTTCTAAGTTACACAATACTCGTGTATGTAATCGATTATCTGAGCTCTCTCAAATCGAAACCTAAATTGTGTTTATATACTACACAACTTCTCTATCAATTACAAGATAAGTCCTAATCAATTACAAAGATTGAAACCTATCCTTAATCGACAGCTTCTTTCTACAAACCAGGAACCGACATAATAAACTTCCATGTTTAACTAGACTCCAAATATAACTCGAAGTAGGAATCCTGATCAGCTTCCAGTACTGATGATCAAACCTGATCCCAGTTGTAACAGCCCCAAATCCGGGGTCAGGGATTTAGAGTAGTCACGATCCACTTACTTCTTGCCTTGCCTGCTTTACTCACAATAGACACAGTTCATCTGCTTATGACCCCACAATGTATATATATCTCTCACACACACACACAGGTTAGAGTCTCAGAAACGACACAAATACAACCATTGCGGAATAAATAATCTTTATTACAATACCCAAATGTCTTTTGAATTTTCTACTGATACTACTCCTAAGTAATGGTACATAACCAACTTAGCCTTGTAATACTCACCATCCTCTCATACCATTCATATCTATATATAAGATGAATACCAAAAGCTCCAGCTTGATCTGACTGGGTCACACTACTTCCAGGATCACTGCTAGAAACTGCTCATGAGAATGCCTTGCGCTTACCACTCGCCTGAGAGATGTGCACCGAATCCCTGGAATCCTACTTCGCTGCTATATAATATTTATAAAAAAATAACAAGAGTGAGCGATAGCTCAGCAAGGAAAGAAAAGTATGGCATAATCCTGCCTTTAACTCAACCCGGAATAAAGCGGGTATAAGACAATAATTTGTCAAAATATCTCGATACTGAAATTATTTCCTTATCGGAATGTATTTCAAAAATAGTACCATTGTTGTATTTCAAATATCATTTTCATAATATTTCTGCAAACTTTTACTATATTATGAACAAAGTTCTAGTATAATATAAAAGATGAGGTTTCAAAATAAACCAATATAACCTTTTCGAAAAATATTTGCTATGTAAGCAGAATATCAACATATAACTTAAAAGATGAAGTTACGAGGAAAATTTCATATAATGTTCTGTAACCCAAAATCCACTTATGCATATATATAATTTGAGTAAGGTTTTATCAGAGTCAAAACTCATAAAATAAAAGATGAAGTTACAAGGATTTATTGTGACTTCATTTTCTTTGAACACTTTTCGACCCCCTTCCAACATGATCGGTTCTTCACCCCAATACATGTTGCAAGAATATCCAAATTGGATGATGAACTAATACTGGAGTTGCTACCGCGCCCGCTGTACCAACCTTACTATGATCAGTAGCAGGTTGTACAACAAAAATATGTTTTCTACATGTAGATGGAAGAATCACGACAGCCTGACATTGTCTACCGCCTTTCTAGATCTCCCGGCCCATTTGGGGCAATAAAAGTTGGATGGGTCGGCGCAACTGGACCACTTACACCACTCCTAGTTCAGATGAAATCCATGACTCTGAAACGTAAAGATCGTCCTCCTTTCCCCAAGTGTAATACTTGTTGATAAGACTCCACTAAGTAGTTATATCTAGGTTGGAAAGGAAGATTCTCCAATATTTCCCAAGCGATGCTTGTTAATGGATATCGACTTGTTCCATCAATTTACCCCTCGATCGTTGAGGTGGTAACACAACAAATGACTGGCAGCAATTAAATTGCTCCGAGAAAATATCTGTCCCTTGACAGTTTTTGAATTGAGAGTTTAAAAATAGTAGTAGTCACTTAAATCAGGTTTCCCATATTTTTGATAGTTGAGCGAGCATTTAAATCCTCTTAAAAGACAGATTTAAATGGAAAAACAGTGTTTTGGGAACCTCTTTTGATTTGAAATAATTAATAATACAACTCAATTCAAAACGTTTTTAGAAATATTAAATAAATAATCGAATAATATTTATTGAGTAATTAAATCTTAAACGAATATTCGAAAAGAATATTCATTAAATAAATAGTGAATGAACGAATATTTAGAATAATATTCAACTAAATAAACAAGGATTAAATGAATATTCAAAATAATATTCCTTAAATAAATAAACCTTGAATGAATATTTGAAATAATATTCATTAAGTAAATAGTGATTAAATGAATAATCAAAATAATACTCATTAAACAAATAAACTTTAAATGAATATTCAAAAATAATATTCATTAAACAAATAATGATTAAATAAATTTATCCGATATCTTTATCAGAAATAATCTTCGAAATATAAACAGAAATATATCAGACCCTCGGTCTTAGAGAAAAATCGTACTCCCTTAACTTAGGGCATTTATAAAACCTGGCTCATAGCTGATATCCCATATCTAGCTTAGAAGCCCATAATCAAATCATAAAGCAAGTATCACAATATACTTTCGAAAAACAGTTATGCCTTCCATTAGCATATATAGCTGAAATAGTATTCAAATAGTATTTCTCGACTGAGATAATAATCAAATAACATTCCTTGAAAGATATAGTAAGCAAATATCATTCCTCGAATGATATCATACTCAAATAACAATCCTCAAAACACATAGTATTCTGCCGATGGAATCCCTCCGGGTTCCCACGGCTATCTACATATCTCAAAATACCGACTCCCGATTTAAAGTCGAAAATAATGAATATGCTCTTATATATAGAGCTACAAGGTATACGGTTCATAAGTACATTATCTCAAAGCTCGTATAATATCCAAAAGTCAAATTCTATTTAACACGATATAATCATTTATCTCAAAACTATACAACACTATACATGGCAAAAACAGTATTATATAACTAATACTTCAAAGTATGGATTTAGAAAACTTGCCTGATGCTCGAGAGGTGATAGGGGTTCGCGACGATGTCGGACCATCTAGACAAAGTCACAGAAAACACACGATTAATCCCCTGGATAATCCACTTGTACACAATGCTTAAACACGTAAGCGAAACACAACCAAGGCATTACTAGCTCGTTATAGGCTCATACTAAGTCCATGTTAATCGACAATTACTTAAGTCGTAAGTTTGGTTCGAAATCGATCCTCAATTCCAAGTTATACTTAACCATTTATAACATTGGTTTCTAAGTCGGGTCCTTAGTGGTTTCACTTGCGCAACCTCTGCTGTCACATTTTTATAAAATCGAAAAATAAACTTTTGGACTCTAAACCTTCGCACACCTCTTTCCAACTGACCTTAGCACTTTACCACGAAATCTCATATTTTGTAATCACTTGTAAGGGTCTCAAACACAGTCATGAAGTTGAAGTGTTTCTGCAATTTCATTTCTCGAACAACTTTTACTGAAACGACCATAACTCAAAAACCGTAAACTCTTTTGACATGATTCTTGCGGCAAAACAAACTAGACAACAATATCTACACAATCATATGCAATTCTTACTCTTTATACACAGTTATGGTCTCGGGTGACTACTGTCAAGGCAGTACAAAAAAATGGGCATTACGACGGCTCTAAATCGAGCATTTCCAATTTTGTCACAACATAACCAAGCCACACCGGGCATACCATACATCCACAACCTCAAAAAACAACCATCATACACTTCTAAGATCAGTGGCGAGGCTCAAACCCAACACCCATCATTTTACACATTAAAGAAAGCCAAATAATCACTAAATCACTTAATCATGATCTTAACTTTACATGAACATCAAAACCACTTCAAAACTCATATAAAACTCAAAGATGGGTTAGGGTTTTACCTTCTTGGAAGCTCTAGCAACACTACCAAGTGTTTACAAACGCTTAACAAGCCTTAGATAGTCCTTATAGTGCTAAATCCTTAAGATCAAAACAAGAAAACCACTTGAAGTTACTATTCATCCTCATCTTGTAAAATTCATAACAAATCGAAAAATAAGAGTTTGGTGCTAAACTTTTTACCAGACCTTGTGCTCTTCAAGGGATTTCTTTTGAGTCCTAGATAATCACCAGGGAATGCTTGAAGCTCTACTTATGGGCGTTTTAAGATCGATGGCAGAAACTGCCAGGAACAGGGCAGTTTGGCATCTTCAACTTGGGGAAGGGATTTGACTAGGCTACACTCCTTTGTTGACCATGAAAATTTGAACGAATGTTCCCCATGGAGTGGAGAAGCTATGGTTAAAATTTGGGGATTTAAGGATGGATAGAAGTGGAGATATGAATTTTTCTTTGAGCTTTGTTTCTGCTGAGCAGAAATGTTTGTTTGTGTGTTTGCTTGCTACAAATGATATTATCTCTTAATCCTTATCAATATCACTTTATTAAAGTGTTGGATCTGGTCTTGACACTTGTTGCTCTCTCATTAGTCCAAGTGTTGGCCTCTCATCAAACAACTCCATTTTGCCAATGTTGCAATTACACCATTTGGTTTGTAGTTGACTTTCATGCATGACACTTTGGCTTTTCTTCTTCCACCAATTGGATTTTATTACCCCACTGTGGCACAATCCCTTAAATCAATATTAACTCCAACATCCCTTATCTATTCCCTCTTTATTCCTTGTTCTTAGGAAATGTTCTCGCGTTTCTTCGAATATTCTCAATCTCTTTTTATAGAGTTCCTTAACTCTTGGTTAGCTTCCTTTTTGTTTAAATCCTTGAATCAACTTGATATAATTCTCTTGATGATCATGTCGGATATTTAATCTTGTCATAATTTCAATCCTTAATCCATGATTCGTTTGCTTAATCGCTTAATTTCGTTATCAAGTATCAGCGGTTTTCGCTCTAAATTCTCAAATCAAATATAATAAAATTCCAAAATATTAAATCCTCAAATTTAATATCTTATTTCTTGAATATAATAACATTTAATTCACTTCCCGGTCAAATACTACACCAAAATAAAATTTGGAATTTCTGAATTCTGATCGTCTTTGCATTCACTTATTTACTCCGTAGATCACTAATATGACTTCGGAATATCCACACTACGTCTCGTACATAGGTGGCATGAAAAATTTTCTTAACCCTCAAAATCACTATTCATCCACCAAATTCATTATTCACTGTTGCACTTAATCATAATAAGAAAAGTTTTAATTTTACCAAAAATTCGGGTTATTACACCAGTCCTGATATTCATCCTGATCCTGACGACCATGTAATCCTGATGACGTCAGCAATCCTGATCAGTTGAGTCTAGATCCTGACATGTTGGGTTTTATACTAAACTATTCATTAGTAGTATATAAACATTGTCCATTTTATTGAGAATCTTGATTGCATATTTTTACATTGTCTATTTATTATATATTGTGGATAATTTAGTATCAAATGGGATAACAGAAGATTAAATTATCAGTGTCTATATATAATATAAAGGGTTCACAGTTTAAGTGGAATTAGACAAACCACTGGAATAACTGAAGTATTATTTGGGAATAGTTTATCTTGACTATTAAATAATACTTGTATACTTTGTGTATATTGAACTGGATCAAATTTAGAATTGTTCCCTTAAACTGATTAAGAAGGTGAACTAAGATTCTATGTTATTATTAATGCTTAGGTTCTTAATCCGGATATAGTAATTGACACGTGTATATTATTTACATGCTTTGATTTATATATGAAATAATTCTTTTGAATTATATCATTATATTTTGGGTGATGGAATAATATATATGGTGAATATTATTTATTGAAGGAATCTGTGTCCTGAGAATATTCGGGTTAATGATGTCCCCTTGAAAGCTCAAAAGGATTTAATTATGTGAAACCCTGCAGGTGGATTTATTCCGGCATAATTAAATAAAGGTAGAGTGGATGATCAAGGATATAAGATGTTAATTAAATGAATTATCAGTAATTTATTTAATTAATGGGCATGCGCTATTTTAAACATGGGGAATTTAATAAGCAAATAATATTGGAACCGAATTAATTAATTAAGTTGCGGTATTAGGAAAGGTAGTGCAAATATTAATTCTTTAGTGGATTGAATTAATATTTAATTACATTGGGCTAGGCCCAGGATGTAATTAAAAAGCCCAACCTAATTATCCATGATCCCTATTGTAGCCCTATATATATTCTTATTCTCTTCTTGCTAGGGTTGGTTAAGAAAAATATTGTAGCCACCTAGGAGCAAGAAGAGAGGTTAACTTGAGAAGACGGAGGCCACACTTCGCTCAAGGAAATTTGGGAATACAATAGAAGAGCGTGGAATCAACCGTTAACAAGGTGATTTTCTTTTCGCACTCCTTAATTGTGTATCATAAAATGTAGTAGAACCCCAAGTCCGTGGTTCCCAACAATTGGTATCAAGAGCCTGGTTATGGGTTCTATGTTTTATGATATGATGTCCATGTCGTAATTAAAATTGGTTATGTATGTATAGTGGTATGCTTGGATAATAATCTTTTGCAGGTTGTTTAGTATCCACTATTATGGCCTCGTTTTATTTTAATTATGTGTTTGGATCCCACGTAGTTTAATCGTGGTTATTTTTTGTTTTGGTTTCCACGTGGTTTATCGTGTTTGTAAATCACGAGGGTTGATCGTGCTAGTTTTGTTTTCTATTATGATTTTGTAATCTTGTAATCATGATTTGTATTCATGTTAGATTATGATCTGATGTAATAGAATAGGTATGTTATGTTGTATGTAACTATTTGATCGACGGAGTTGCAAGAAAACAAAGTTCTTCCGCTGATGCTACAAGATTTCGCCTATGCAACTTCGAACTGTTGTAACTTTTACACACGGTGTCGGATTTCGATGTGTAATACCTTTTCGGAAAGGGATTTCGATGTTCTACACGATTGAAAAGTGACGTTGTCGAAGTTTCATGTGCGTCTGAGCTCGTTTAGACCCTCAAACAGCGAGTTGAAGTTTTCGCAGGATTTTCGGATGATTTTTTTTTTTTTGGCCATAATAGTGGATTTATTTTTTATTTTAATTTTTCTGCTATTTAATTTTAATTATTGCATTAAATAATTATTATGTGTGTTGTTAATTATGTGTGTAATTTTAATTGCATGGTTAACATAAATAGGACGACATGGACATAAATTTTCATTTATTGCTTTAATTAAATGTTTTATGTTATTAAATTATGTGTGTATTTGGAATGCATGTTAGACATAATTATAATGACATAGGCCCCATTTAATTATGTAGAGATGCATGCTATGCTATGTTATGTGTTCTTTGTATTGTTATTTTGATAACATGTGGACCTCGAAGAAATAACATAGGGCGATGCATCTAGATAAAATTACTCATGTTAAAATACTAAGTGGGAGAGGGAATTAATTTGATATTAGATCCCATGGTCATCCATTATTGGTTGTATGTAATTTAACACTAGGACGATTATGAATTGGATATATGTCACCCATCGTGGCATATGATTTATGACGTCTGGGTAGTGTTAAGGGTATTACTAGGACAATCTTCTTAAGTTAATCACGAATATTGAAAGGTAAGTTCACCCCATCGTGACATACCAAGTTTCATAGAATTCGAGAAAAAAGTTGGACATTCCTTGATTGATGTTGATAATGGATATTTCTGTCTTAGGGGTTGTGTTCTTAAGCGAGTCCGTCTGTGACTTCACCGAAAACACCTGGGATTTATCCATTGATACATCGAACGGATGGGTCTGACTAAAGGCAACTTAAGATCTAAATAATGGTATACACTTAGCTATGAAAGATAATATATAGTCCACCCTAACGTGGCGTATTATTTAGTAGTAGGACCGAAGTAATATTTAAATTTAAATGGTATATATGTCACCCATCATGACGTACCAGATATTTATGGAATTTAAATATTAGTGCATTAATTTTAATTAATTGTTAGAGGAAACAAATAGGTTTTAAGATATATGCAATTTTCTGATTAAGTGTTATATGCATGATTCTCAGGATAGAATGGGCTTTAATCCACTTTTCACCATACTTAAGGATAACAAACTTACCGGACCTAACTATATTGAATGGAAACACAATTTGGACATAGTGTTGACTGCTGAAGAGTTTAAATTCTGTACTATTGAACCCAAATCGGAACAGCCTGCTGTCGATGCTCCGGATGAGGAAAAAGAGTATTTTAAGAAGTGGACTAAGGCAGATGAGATGTCGCGATGTTACATTCTGGCAGCCATGTCGGGTGTTTTGCAACATCAGCATCAGGCCATGACCACTGCTGCAGATATGCTCTATAACCTCAAGGAGCTTTTCGGAGATCAGAATAGGGCTGCTAGGCAAGTAGCAATGAAGTCTCTAATGAACACTCAGATGGCTGAAAAAACACCTGTAAGGGACCATGTTCTTCTGATGATGTCTCATATAAATGAACTAGAGGTCCTTGGTGCTGATATTGATGCGGAAACGCAGGTCGATATCATACTTATGAGTTTGCCCAAAAGCTTTGAGCCGTTTCGCTTGAATTACAACATGAACAAGAAGTTGTATAGTCTTGCAGAACTTCTGACAGAGCTTCAGGCAGCGGAATCATTATTTCAGCAGCATGTTCAGGTAAATGTGGCTGAGAAAGTTTCTTCTTCAAAACCGAAAGGAAAGAAGAAGAAGAAGGTTCAGACACAGAAAGTTGTGAAACCATTGGGAGTTCAGAATTCAGTGAAGAAGCCTAAGGGCAAGTGCTTCAAGTGCAAGCAGTCGGGTCACTGGAAAAAGGATTGTCCTCTTTCTAAGAAGAACAATGCTGGTATGTCTTTTTCTCTTGTTACGGAAACATATATAGCGGCTATGTCTACGAGCACTTGGTGTGTAGACACAGGAGCCACTGATCATGTTTGTAATTCCATGCAGGGGTTCCAGAAAACCAGGCTGCTTAGAGATGACGAGATATATGTGTTCATGGGAGATGCTACGAAAGTAGCAGTGGTTGCAGTTGGAGTTATTTCTTTATCTTTTGGTTATGATAGGATTTTGGTTTTGAATAATTGTCTTTATGTACCTTCATTTAGAAGGAATTTAATTTCGGTTTCTAAACTTGCTATGGATGGTTATAATGTTTGTTTGGATCATAATGTTTCCATTATGATGAATAAACGAGTTATATGTTCTGGTACATTGCAAGACAATTTATATATTATTGATCCTATAGTACCAATGCTGCAACCAAGTGAAATTAATAATACATTTTCTACCTCTAGTAAAAGAAAGGAACCTTCTGGATTGAACCAAACATATCTTTGGCACTTGAGATTAGGTCATATTAACTTGAGGAGGATTCAAAGATTGGTAGTAGATGGACCTTTAGGCTCGTTGGCAGTGGAGCCATTTCCAGTCTGTGAATCTTGCTTGGAAGGAAAAATGACCAGTAGACCTTTTAAGGCAAAAGGAAATAGAGCCAAAGATGTGTTAGAATTGGTTCATACTGATTTATGTGGACCTATGAATATCCAAGCGAGAGGTGGGTATGAATATTTTGTCACTTTCATTGATGATTATTCGAGATATGGATACATTTATCTGTTGCACCGCAAGTCTGAGTGCTTTGAAAAATTCAAAGAGTACAAAGCAAGTGCGGAGAAGCGACATTCAGGAAAATGTATCAAGTCACTACAATCAGATCGTGGGGGCGAATACCTGCTTGGAGAATTTAGAGAATATTTATCAGAACATGGGATTTCATCCCAGTTGACTGCACCTGGCACACCTCAGCAGAATGGTGTAGCAGAAAGAAGGAACCGGACTCTTTTAGAGAGTGTTAGATCGATGATGAGTTATTCGAATTTACCCAAGTCGTTTTGGGGGCATGCTCTAGAAACAGCGGCTTATCTTCTAAACTTGGTACCTTCTAAGTCAGTTCCAAAAACTCCAAAAGAATTGTGGACTAGTACCAAACCTAGTTTGAAACACATTCGGATTTGGGGTTGTCCAACACATGTGCTGAACAAGAACGTGACTAAGTTAGATTCTCGTACAGAAGTGAGGCTGTTTGTGGGTTATCCCAAGGGAACAAAAGGGTATTTGTTTTATAGTCCTAAGGATCGGGATATCATTGTAAGCACCAATGCTAGATTCTTAGAAGAAGACTATATAATGAATCACAAACCCATGAGTACTGTTGTTTTAGAGGAAATAGTGGGAGGACAAGATAATTCTAATATGCCACCGGTACAAGTAGAACAACCACAAATAAATTGTTAATCCCAAATGACCTAACAGAATTGTAGAAGGGGGGGGGGGGGGTTGAATACAATTCTTGATATTTTCTTAAACTTAAAACACTTATTAATAAAACTGAACTGAATAAGTAAAAACACAAGATATAAATAATTCAGTTGGATTGTTTGATGATCCAACTGAAGTGTTTTTATTTCGGAAATAATCTGTGATACAAAATGTACACAGCTGCTCAGTTACAAGGTTGTAGAGAAGAATGCTCTCAAAGATAGCTAATACAAACTATTTGTTTTTCTTCTCTTACTCTTAAAGTAACTGCTACACTTGGTTATATATTCCCAAGTTTACAAAGCTATTTTTGGCTACACTAAAGTACACTAAAGGTAACCGCCAATAGTTTGTTTTTCATCCCTTTGTCCAGTGGTCCTTGGAGATCCTTGCTTTTGTCTTTATGCTTATTATGATCACTCCCAAGACCCAAATGGAAAACTGGGATGTTTCCTTATTCCCCATGTCCATTTTAATGGTTTCCAATGCAAAGTACACTTCCACATCACCTTTAGATCTGTTCAGTAAACTGTCACTATCACTTTGTCAATTATTCAGAAAAGCAATAATGATTCGTTGATAGCAGGGAGATGTGTTTCGTTGATAGCTTTATTCTCCATTTCGTTGATGAGTAAACTCCATTTCGTTGATGAGTAAACTTCATTCCGTTGATGGTGTATCCTTGTTCCGTTGATAGAGTAATCTTCATACCGTTGACATGTCTTCACTTAGGCAAAATTACAAGGCATGATATACTTACAATTGACCAACCTATTTTGCCTATCTATTACTTAGTCAACATGACTTAGAAAACCTATCTAGTACATACAACAAAATGCATATCAAACTGTGAAGTATTGTACAGTGCAATTGCTACAACACTCATTCCGTTGATGAGCTACCTGTCAACGAAACACTGCAAAACATGCCATTCCGTTGACAGTTACAAAATGACTTAATACAAAATCTACTAAGTGTTTTTATAATTATCATCAAGAACAACATATTCCTAACAATCTCCCCCAATTTATGACTGATAGAATAACAGCCATAAATCAAGAGCCTTGATGATAACAAAAACACTCAGTCAAATTACACATGTTAAAAGTAGAAATTGCATTGAGCTTCATTGAATTTAATTAAAATACAAAGTAGAAAATCTTACAAAACAAGTGCACAGAGTTGCTCCTCTAGACTGAGCAAATTTTTCATCTTTGCCTCTGTGGTCTTGTTTTCTTCCCTTTTCTTGCATTGTTCTCCTCAATCTGAGCTTGAAGTCTTCTGTAGAAAATCTTCTCTTCTTCATCTTGATCCCCCAACTTGGATTGCATTAATCTTAGAGTTTCATTGGATGCCTTCTCCAGTTGGTCTTCTATTCTGAAGAATCTTCTATAGTTGTCCTTGTCTCTGAATTCCATCATCCAAAAAGGTTGGAGATGAATTTTCTTTCCAGTTTGAGGGACCTTCAATACTCTGGGAAGTGCACCAGGCTTGTTCCAGCTAGCTTTGATTTGGCAAATTTTGGAAACAACTTCAGACTTAGCTGTTTTGGTAAAACCAAAATCTTTCTTCAGGCATTTAAACACAGATAGCAGTGTCTGATAGTCTTCTCCCAGAATTCTATGTAGAGGCCAAACCTGTTCTCTCCCACCCTTGTAGACAAACACCAATCTCTCTGGTAGTTTGTAAGAAGCTGATATTCCTCTTACTTCAACTAGGTCATCAAGATGGATATGTAGGTCAGACTCCTCCCTGATATCAGCAATGTAGATGAAGTCTTCTGGGTTGGTAGGAGGTTTTTCAGCTTGTGGTCTCCTTACTAGAATTGGCTTAGCCTTGGTAGCCCTTTGCTTAGATTTCTTCTTTGAATCCATCTCAAAGAGGAATTTTGGAAAGTTGGCCTCATCAAACTCAATTGGCTCTTCCTTTGGATCAATTGGCTGATCATGGAAATTAACAGGATGTTTAGGATCAAAGGCTAACTTTTCCCTTAGAGCTGGATCAGGAATTGTTGGAGGTGCAGTTGGTACAGAAGAGTCTGATGTAATACTCTGAGAGTCATCATTCTCAAAGGCTATATTTCTCCTAGCTCTTGCCTTTGGTTGCCTTGTGCTCTTCTTTGCACTCCTTCCCTCTCTGGCTTTTTCTTCTTGCTGTCTTTCTTCTTCATCAAGAGATTGAGCAACTGCAAGTGCTTGCATTGCTGCTCTTTCTGACTCTTCAGCCTTAGCTTCAGCAAAGTTTGGGTGACCAGCCCAAACACAGATTTGTTGTCCATTCCTGTAGACAATTGCCCTTTGCTTCCTTACCTCATAATCATTGCTTTCCTTGCTTTTTGTGATGAGAAGACCAAGAAGCTTGTGCTCATCTGGATAAGGTGCAGGATAGAAGGTCCTTTCTGTGTTTTTGCCCTTTGGTTTAGCAGGAGACTTGGGAGATAAGCTTCTTTGCAATGTAGCTTGTTCCACATCCCTGATGCATGAAGTTTGTCCTTTCTCCTTCCTTGATCCTTGAGTGACTCCATGCAGAAGGGGCTCTACCTTATATGAAGAATTGGTCTGTGGCTCCCATTCCGTTGACACTAAAACCATGGCATCCGTTGATGGCTCTGTTGAAGAAGCTTGATTCGTTGATGGATCTGAAGTCTTTGCAGGATCAGCTAACTTCTTGATTCTTTCATCTATCCTGGACCAGTGGTCTTTAATCTGTTCAGCAAGCTGTAGCTTCATAGATGCTTGCTGAATCAGGTCAATGCTGTCCAGTTTAGCTTTGCCTGACTCCCCCATAGCTAGTGGCTCCTTTGGCAGGGAAATGGCTGGGACCATAACCTTTGTGATTTGAATGTCTAGCTCCTTAGATTTCTCCCCCTTTTTGTTATCATCAAGAGAGATGACTGGGAGTCCTTGAGCTGCCACTAGCAGGGCCAACAGTTGTGTCTGCTTCTCCTGTTCCTTTTGCATCTGAGATAAAGTAGCTTCCACCTTGTCCACTCTAGAAGAGAGAGTCTTCAAGGAGGTAGCCACCTCAGGTTCCTTAGAGAAAAACCTGTTCATCTTGGACACAGTGAGAAGAGGAAGCTTTTCATCTAGACTCCTGTCATTAGCATCCTTGAGATTGCTAATTGAGTCCTTGATTTCTCTAGCCTCAATCCTTGTCTGCGTCATCTGTAGCCTTTGGATTTCCAGTAAATCCATAATAGCCTTGTAGAATTTCTTGTCATTGGCATTTGCAGACTCATGAGCCAGATAGGCCTCATTGTACTGCCTTGTGATTGCAGCATCCAGGGAGATCCTTCCTTGTAAATCTTGAGAAAGCCAGTTTGGTGTAGGAGGCACCACAGAAGTCCCAGTCTGTGAAGTAGTGGCCACCTGATTGTCACCAAAGCTGTCCTCATCATCAGAGAAATCAAACTCACCACTTGCTGCAGCTCCTGGAGATAGATTGTTCAAGGCATCCTTTGCTCTTTGCATTGATGCAGTTGTATGAATTAGTTGGAGTGACCTCTCTGCCTCCACATTGCCATGTTGAGCCAAAACTTGATAGGCTGACACAGGATGAGTAAAGGTCTCAGGATCCAGGGAAATACTATCCAGAGTTTGTTGATAATGCTCTTGGAAAGTAAGTTCCCTTTCTCCCTCATTGACCTCCATTGACTCACTAGCAATGGTTGCTTCCTCCCTTATGACTCCTGTAGTCCCTTCTCTCTCTCCTCTATTTTCTTGCATCATGGGCTCCCCATGGCTCACACCTCTCACACCCTCACATTCACCTACTAAGGTGGAACTCTCAATCTCTCCTTTTGCCTGGCTGGAAGAAATAGCCAGCCTCTCACTCTCATTCTCTCCTTTTGCCTGGCTCCAAGCCAGCCTCTCAGTTTCACTCCCTCTCAATCCTAAAAGTGTCTCAACTACCACCAGGTCATCTACACTAGTTGTGGAAACACCTAGATTTTCAATAAGGGGTGTAGAATGACCTATCAACGGAATGGTAGTTTGAACTGTCAACGGTATGGATACCGTTGATGGAGAAACACTTGTCAACGAAATAGACTGTTTCGTTGATGAAGTCAAGAAAGCACATTGAGAATGAGAAGTTACAGTAGAGTCTGTGGTGATTGATTTGAGAGTTTGGTCCACAGATCCCCTTGCAAC
Source organism: Heracleum sosnowskyi (assembly GCA_030848705.1). Lineage (NCBI taxonomy): Eukaryota > Viridiplantae > Streptophyta > Magnoliopsida > Apiales > Apiaceae > Heracleum > Heracleum sosnowskyi. The sequence goes on from CM061237.1 coordinate 23,514,604, forward strand.
TTCAGAAAAAATTGGTTGATGGCCCAACAAATCACTTAACAAGTGATGGCCACCAGCTTCAGAGTGGGGCTTCTCCAAGATTAGAGTTGGAGAATCAGGAATAGATGTATGGATCATGTCCACATCTAGAGATAGAGTTGGTGAATTTGATGGAGATAGTTCAAGGTTGATGTTTAGAGAATGGGACTGTAACCCCAGAGTTATAATAGGGGTTACATCAAACTGAATTTGAGAAACTGGAAGTGTTGCTTCCAGTGTGTGTGCACCCTGTGAACCCTTGGACTTTTGCTTCACTCTCCTTTGGTATTGGGAAAATGTAGACTGTGGGCTTGAAGTGTCCCTTACCCTTTTGGACTGTGCTCTAGGTTGAGAGCTTGTTTCAATAATTACATCCTTTTGGGAGGATGCAATTAGACTTGTGTTTAAATCCATTTTACTCATTGTGCCTTGTTGGGAAGACACAATGGGGCTTGGCTGGGAAACTCTTACCTCACCTTCCTTATTCTTGGGGTTTCTTTTATGTTCACCCCTTCCCTCACCTCTCACAACTCCAGACTCACTCCCCTTAGGTTGTGTGGTAGTTTTTACAACAGGTGCCTTTTGAGAAGCACCTGAGGTTGGCTTGGAGGATTTCTTAGATTTTGGTTTTGTTGCTGGGGCAGGAGCCTGTTGGGTCACAGCTACAGACTCCATAGCAACTGGGTTGGATGAAACAATGGAAGTAACAGCTATACTAACAGGGATAGCAGTAGTTACCTCAATGATTGGCAGATACACCACTGGAACATCACCATTGTGGTTCAGCCTCAGTATGTCTGTCAATACTCTCTTCTCTTGTACAAAGCACTCAAACCTGGCAGTAGGGTTAGAGATAACTAATGGTGCTGGACTAACATGATTAGCCAGCATCATCAGAAACCTTGCATAATAGATATTTTTCTTCCTATTTGCCTTATCACCCAACTTAGCACCAATTTCATACATAAGTTGGGTGCTAAAGTTGTAATATCTATCATTTAGAAGCATGGTTAGGAGAATTAACATAGAGTTAGTTAATGCATCAAAATTACTAATCTTTCCAGAAAAGACCTTAATGAATGCATCAGCTAAATAACTGTATTCCCTAACCAAACCTCTCCTAATTATCTTACCCAAGTTATCAGTAGGCAAAGAGTAGTTTATAGAATTTAGCATGGTAGTTATTTCAGTGTTAGAAGGCAAAGCATCACAGTTATTATCAGGAATATGTAAACATGCTTGCAAAACATCAAAATTAACTATGTACTCATTACCTTGAAGAGTGAATTGCAGTGTGCAGTTTGTTCCACTATACTCACATGAGGTCCAAATCTCCTCGATTATTTCATTGTAGAGTGGTGTAGTGTGAAACATCGCATAGCCCAACTTACAGTTCCTCATGAAGTCCATCATCTTGAAAAAGATGCTGTTCGGACTCTCCTTAACAACAAATGGAATAGAATTGTTCTTCTCATAGATGAACCCACCAGCAGACATAAGCTTGACTATGGGTGCCATTGTTGAGTGAGGAAAAGCTTCGAGCTGTATTACTTGTTAGAGAGAAGAAGATAGAAAAACTTTTGGAATTTTTGAGAACAGGTAGAAATGAAATAAAGAAATTGAAATTTCTTAAATACTCCCCCAAAAATTCTCAGAAATTAAGTCCAATAATTAATCTAAATTACCTGATTGGCTTAAAAAGTAACCGTTAGAATTAAATATTACCACGATTTATACTTACAGGGGTGTATGCATAGATCGTGAAAAAGAACGAGTAGTTTCAACGGTTCAGATTAAAAAGCGCTACATCAACGAATCAGATTGGGCGGTTAAAGTCCCGTCTTATTTCGTTGATAAAGCTGCGTTTCGTTGATATAAAAGAGCTATCAACGAAACACCCAGAAAAATGCTAAGACTATCAACGAAATGGTGCGTTTCGTTGACATAGTAATTTTGACTTAGACAAAATTTCACCTTTTCCTGAGAAAATCAATTCACAGAAAAATCATAGCAGATTCCTGGCTGCATTTTAACTTGCAAAAATCTCAAAATAATTAAGAGAAATTTAGCATACCTAGCTCACTTACTAATTTTGAGAATGTGGATTCATCAAGTGGCTTGGTAAAGATGTCTGCAAGTTGTTGTTCACTTGGAACAAAATGTAACTCCACAGTACCATTCATAACATGTTCTCTAATAAAGTGGTACTTGATGTCAATGTGCTTGGTCCTTGAATGCTGCACTGGATTCTCAGTAATGGCAATGGCACTAGTGTTGTCACAGAAAATAGGAATTTTCTCAACTCTTATTCCATAATCAAGTAGTTGATTTTTCATCCATAAAATCTGTGCACAACAACTTCCAGCTGCAATATACTCAGCCTCAGTTGTGGAGGTAGAAACTGAGTTTTGTTTCTTGCTGAACCATGAGACAAGCTTGTTTCCTAAGAATTGACAGGTGCCTGTTGTGCTTTTCCTGTCAATTTTACACCCTGCAAAATCTGCATCTGAATAACCAATTAGTTCAAAACCAGATTCTCTAGGATACCAAATGCCAAGGTTTGGTGTTCCTTTGAGATATCTGAAAATTCTTTTAATAGCAACTAAATGGGATTCCCTAGGATCAGCCTGAAATCTAGCACATAGACATGTAGCAAACATAATATCAGGTCTACTAGCTGTTAAATATAAAAGTGAGCCTACCATGCCTCTGTAACCTGAAATGTCCACAGATTTTTCCTTAGTATTCAATTCAAGTTTGGTGGCAGTAGGCATGGGAGTTTTGGTAGGAGAGCATTCCATTAAATTAAACTTCTTTAATAAATCATGAATGTATTTTGTTTGACTAATAAAAATGCCTTCATTAACTTGCTTCACTTGAAGACCAAGAAAGTAAGTTAATTCTCCCATCATGCTCATTTCATATTTACTTTGCATAAGCTTGGCAAATTTTTGACAAAGTTTCACATCTGTAGACCCAAAGATTATGTCATCTACATAAATTTGAACAAGTATAGTAGAACCATTCACAACCCTGTGAAAAAGAGTTTTATCTACAGTACCTTTAGTGAAGTGATTCTCAAGGAGGAACTGTGAAAGTGTGTCATACCAGGCTCTAGGTGCTTGTTTCAAACCATAGAGTGCTTTGAGGAGGAAGTATACATATTCTGGAAAATCATTATCTTCAAAACCAGGAGGTTGACTTACATACACCTCCTCTTCCAATTCCCCATTCAGAAAAGCACTCTTCACATCCATTTGATAGACTTTGAAATTGGCATGGGCTGCATAGGCTAGGAAAATCCTTATTGCTTCTAGTCTTGCAACAGGAGCAAAGGTTTCAGCAAAATCAATTCCTTCTTCCTGTGAATAGCCTTTTGCAACCAATCTAGCTTTGTTCCTTGTGACTATGCCATTTTCATCCATCTTGTTTCTGAACACCCATTTTGTGCCTATGACACTCCTGTCCTTAGGCTTGGGCACCAGCTTCCAAACATTGTTCCTTTCAAATTGGTTTAGCTCTTCTTGCATAGCCAAGACCCAATCTGGATCTAGAAGTGCATCCTCAACTTTCTTTGGCTCATCTTGAGACAAAAAGCTGCTATATAGACATTCTTCTTGAGTTGCTCTTCTAGTTTGGACTTTTGAAGACACATCACCTATAATTAGTTCAAAGGGATGATCTTTAGTCCATTTCCTTGAGGGATGTAGATTTGCTCTTGAAGAGGTAGCTTCATGATCATGATTGCATTGATTGGATATTTGTCCTTGAGAAACTCCCCCTGAGTTTGTTGTCCCTAAATGATCACTCCTGGAAGCATTTCTGTGACTGTCAACGGATTGTCCATTTTGACTGTCAACGAAACGCTCATTCTGACTGTCAACGGAATGTCCATTTGGTCTACTAGCATCTATTCTTTTCAATCTTAATGCAGCAATTTCATCTTCACTGCTGCTTTCATCTGTGCTAGATACAACAACTTTAGGCTGTTTCTCAGTAGCCTTAACATGATTCATTTGATCTCCATCCTCATTTTCAAAAGAAAGACTTTCATGGAAACCTTCATCACAGAGACCCTGAATTTTGAGATCATCAAAAACAACATGTACAGATTCCATAACAATGTTGGTTCTGAGATTGTAGACTCTGTAGGCTTTCCCTGTTGCATAACCCACAAATATTGCTTCATCTGCCTTTGCTTCAAATTTCCCCAAATGCTCAGCTTGATTTCTCAGAACAAAGCACTTGCATCCAAAGACATGAAGAAAATCCAATAGTGGCTTCTTTCTTTTGAGTAGCTGATAAGGGGTCATTCCTTTGGCCTGATTAATCAAAGAAATATTCTGAGTGAAGCAAGCTGTATTAACTGCCTCAGCCCAAAAATAAGTTGGTAACTTTGATTCATCTAGCATTGTCCTTGCAGCTTCAATAAGTGTTCTGTTTTTCCTTTCAACTACACCATTTTGCTGTGGTGTCCTTGCTGCTGAAAACTCATGCAAAATACCACTTTCTTCACAGAACACCTTCATGCTTGAATTCTTGAATTCTGTCCCATTGTCACTCCTAATCCTTCTTACTTTCAAGTCAGGATGATTTTTTACCATCTTGATGTGATTGATAATGATTTCACTTGCCTCATCCTTGGAGAGCAAAAAGAAAGTCCATGTAAATCTAGAAAAATCATCAACAATCACAAGACAATATTTCTTCTTTGAAATAGACATGATATTTACAGGGCCAAACAAATCCATATGAAGCAACTCAAGCTGATGGACAATTGATGACTCTGTCTTGCTTTTGAATGATGCCTTCTTTTGTTTCCCTTTTTGACAGGCATCACACAAACCATCCTTGGAAAACTCCACTTGTGGAATTCCTCTAGCAAGATCTTTCCTCACCAAATCATTCATAACTTTAAAGTTCAGATGAGATAATTTCTTGTGCCATAGCCAACTTTCATCCTTGCTTGCCTTGCTGAAGAGGCAAGTGATGGTTTCTGGACTTGTGCTACTAAAGTCAGCAATGTACACATTCCCTCTTCTGAATCCAGTCATTACCACATTGTTGTTTCCTCCTTTAGAAACAACATAGGCTTCTTTAGAAAAAGTAACTAAAAATCCTTTGTCACAAAGTTGGCTGATACTAAGCAAATTGTGCTTAAGACCATCCACCAATGCAACTTCATCTATGATGACATTCTCTTTTGAAATCAAGCCATATCCCTTAGTGTAGCCTTTGCTGTCATCTCCAAAAGCAATACAAGGGCCAGCTCTTTCCTGAAACTCTGTGAGCAGGGTAGAATCACCAGTCATGTGTCTTGAACAACCACTATCCAAGTACCAAAGATTCCTTTTGTCTCCCTTCACACAATAGAACCAAATCAAGTCGATTTTGGTACCCAAGTTTCCTTGGGTCCTGTTTTGTTAGCCTTTGCTTTCCTTTTATATCATTTTTCACCTTGGGCTCAGATTGATTTAAATCAATCTTTATCCTTGGTGTTGATTTCTGAGGATTGCTCACACTTTCATTCTTAGCATGCATAATTGGAGGAACAAACATGTTATTCATATTCCATGGCATTTGTGGCACATTAAACATATTCATGTATGGATTAGACACAAATGGCATGCTGGCATATGGATTTTGAAATTGTGGATATGGAGCAAACATGTTAGGCATAACAGGCATTGTAGGCATAGAACTATTCATTGCAGGCTTGGGAATTTTCACTTTAACAGTCTTCTTAACAGATTTGCAGTTAGTAGATAAATGACTAACACTTCCACAATTAACACATGTCTTTCTAGGAGCATATTTATCAGGTGTGTAATTGTTGTGTTTGTTAATTCCTACTTTGCCATTCCTGTTATTCTTTTTATTTCCCTTAGCCTCAACTTGAACATTCTCTAACTTATCTTTCAATTGCTTGTTGGATAAGTGACCTACATTAGCTCTCTCAACAGGCTTCTCAACTTTCTTTGATTTACTAGACTCACCTTGAACAAAGTTCTTGGTGACAGGACCATACTTGTCATTAAGTCTAGTGAGTTTATCTTTTCTTTTGTCTGTCAACGAAACTCCCTGATCGGTTGATGGTTCATCTGTCAACGGAACATTGCATTCCGTTGACATATCAACCTTCAACAAATGATCATTGTTGTTTGTTGACTCTGTTTCTGATTCTAAGGTTTCACAAACATACCCTAGTTTCTCTTTGTTCTTTTTCCATGATTGTTCACAGAAAGATTCCATACCTTGAACATTAATGATGTTGGTAGCAACATTCCTGGCATCTTTCCATTTAGCAATCACACTTTGTTCTATTTCAAGCTGTGTCTTAAGAATTTCTTCCCTTTGTAACACGTTCTCAAGTTCCTTCTTAGCATCCCTACTAACACATCTCATTTTCTCAAATTCAATGAGCTGTGCTTCTAACATTGCATTCCTATCACTTAAGAGCAAATTAGTCTCTTTTATTCTTGAATTCTCTTTGGTAAGTGATTTAAGAGTAACACGCAAATTATACAATACAGTAGACATTTCATTTACTGCACTATCGCATTCCTCTTTAGAAAGCTCAGAAAGATTAGTAATTGTTACCTGGTTGCTTGAGGAGCTTGCTTCCTGCTCATGATTGTTAGCCATAAGAGCCAAGTTGACATATTCAACATCATCATCAGAATCTTCACCATTACCAGCCCAATCATACTCCTGAGACATGAAAGCCTTTTCTTTTTGCTTGAGAAGTTCAAAGTATTTCTTTTTATAATCAACAGGCTCAAATTTCCTGTTGCTCTTCTCAATCTTGGGCTTTCTGCAGTCTCCAGCAAAGTGACCAAGCATTCCACAATTGAAACATTTAGATTTAGACTTTTCAATCCAGTTACTTTTGTTAGGTTGAAAGTCTCTCCTTGGTGGTCTTGCTTCTGAGTTTCTCTTGAACTTGAACTTAGAAAATTTTCTTGACAGAAAAGCAATGTGTTCATCAATCTCATCTAAGTCATCCAAGTTGACTGGTTCTGGTTCTTCTTCTTCTGTCATCTTACCTTTACCCTTGCTAACATCACTTCTACAACTAGCTCGACTAGTTGTTGCCTTTGCAGCTTCTTCAGTGTCATCTTCCAGTTGGTTTACAGATGCAATCAATGCAATAGATCCACCCTTCTTCTGTACCTTTTCAATTTCCTCATCTTGCTCCATTTCCAGCTCATAAGTCTTCAAGGTTCCATAAAGCCTTTCAAGAGTGTAGTCTTTGTACTCTTGAGTGTTTCTGAGAGAAACAGTCATAGGCTTCCATTCTTTTGGAAGAGCTCTAAGAAATTTAAGGTTTGAATCCTTGGTTTGATATATCCTCCCATACAACTTTAATCCATTCAAAAGCTTTTGAAACCTACTAAAAGTGTCATTTAAGGTTTCACCAGCTTTAAAATGAAAATGCTCATATTGTTGTATAAGGAGCTGCATTTTGTTTTCCCTAACTTGCTCAGTACCTTCACAGAGAGTTCTAACAGTGTCCCATACTTCTTTGGAGGTCGTACAGTTTATGACATTGTCAAACATCTCTTGCTCCAAACCATTAAACAGAATGTTCATGGTTCTTTTATATTTATGGATTTCTGCAAGATCTTCAATAGTCCATTCTGAGACAAGTTTTGGAATTTCTACATCAGGAGCATCATCTGGCACTCCAACTCTAGATGCAAACTTCATGGGAACGTGTGGACCTTTCTCAATGCAGTCTACATATCTCTCATCCATAGACATGAGATGTAAATGCATCTTTACTTTCCAGTGAAAGTAATTGTCCTTATCAAGAACTGGTATCTTCACACCTGCATCCTTCTTCACCATGGTTTCTGTTTTTGGTCTTGATCTTTAAACTTCTTGTTTGTTAGAAGCTCGCTCTGATACCAATTGTTAATCCCAAATGACCTAACAGAATTGTAGAAGGGGGGGGGGGGTTGAATACAATTCTTGATATTTTCTTAAACTTAAAACACTTATTAATAAAACTGAACTGAATAAGTAAAAACACAAGATATAAATAATTCAGTTGGATTGTTTGATGATCCAACTGAAGTGTTTTTATTTCGGAAATAATCTGTGATACAAAATGTACACAGCTGCTCAGTTACAAGGTTGTAGAGAAGAATGCTCTCAAAGATAGCTAATACAAACTATTTGTTTTTCTTCTCTTACTCTTAAAGTAACTGCTACACTTGGTTATATATTCCCAAGTTTACAAATCTTTTTTTGGCTACACTAAAGTACACTAAAGGTAACCGCCAATAGTTTGCTTTTCATCCCTTTGTCCAGTGGTCCTTGGAGATCCTTGCTTTTGTCTTTATGCTTATTATGATCACTCCCAAGACCCAAATGGAAAACTGGGATGTTTCCTTATTCCCCATGTCCATTTTAATGGTTTCCAATGCAAAGTACACTTCCACATCACCTTTAGATCTGTTCAGTAAACTGTCACTATCACTTTGTCAATTATTCAGAAAAGAAATAATGATTCGTTGATAGCAGGGAGATGTGTTTCGTTGATAGCTTTATTCTCCATTTCGTTGATGAGTAAACTCCATTTCGTTGATGAGTAAACTTCATTCCGTTGATGGTGTATCCTTGTTCCGTTGATAGAGTAATCTTCATACCGTTGACATGTCTTCACTTAGGCAAAATTACAAGGCATGATATACTTACAATTGACCAACCTATTTTGCCTATCTATTACTTAGTCAACATGACTTAGAAAACCTATCTAGTACATACAACAAAATGCATATCAAACTGTGAAGTATTGTACAGTGCAATTGCTACAACACTCATTCCGTTGATGAGCTACCTGTCAACGAAACACTGCAAAGCATGCCATTCCGTTGACAGTTACAAAATAACTTAATACAAAATCTACTAAGTGTTTTTATAATTATCATCAAGAACAACATATTCCTAACATAAATGAACAACCCATCACTAATACCACACCAATGCTTCGTCATAGTGGGAGGGTTGTTAAACAACCTGAGAGGTTCATGTTTTTGGGAGAGTCTTCAGACTTAGTCTCTGGTGAACATGATGACGATCCCAGGACATACGAAGAAGCAATGCAAGATAAGGATGCAGATCTTTGGCAAAAGGCTATGCAATCTGAGATGGAATCTATGTATTCCAATCAAGTCTGGGATCTCGTGGAACCACCCAATGGTGTAAAACCCATTGGATGCAAGTGGATCTACAAAAGAAAAAGAGGATCTGACAAAAAGGTGAAAGCCTGGAAATGGATTCTTTTATCTATAGCAGCTCATCTCGATTATGAGATTTGGCAAATGGATGTCAAGACAGCTTTCCTAAATGGAAGTCTTGATGAAAACATCCATATGTAGCAACCAGAGGGATTCATCAAAGAGGGCCAAGAGCATCTAGTGTGTAAGCTTAAGAAGTCCATTTATGGACTGAAACAAGCTTCCAGGGAGTGGAACATTCGTTTTGATCAGGCCGTCCAGTCAAATGGTTATGATCAGAGTCCAAGCGAAGCATGTGTGTATAAGAAAAGTGAAGGAAATGCAGTGGTTTTTCTAGTACTATATGTAGATGACATTTTGCTCATTGGAAACAATGTAGAGATGTTGTCATCTATTAAGGCATGGTTGTTCAAACAATTTGAAATGAAAGACTTAGGTGAAGCCGCATACATTCTTGGGATCAAAGTTATAAGAGATCGCAAGAAAAGAACGTTGGCTTTATCTCAAGAACCGTACATTGATGAGGTATTGGCTCGTTTTAACATGCAGGACTCTAAGAAGGGTAATTTACCTTTTAGACATGGAGTCTCTCTATCAAAGGAGCAGTGTCCTAAGACACCTAAGGAGATAGAGAACATGAAAGCAGTTCCTTATGCTTCAGCATGTGGAAGCTTAATGTATGTTATGTTATGCACGAGACCTGATATTTTCTTTGTCGTAGGCATGGTCAGTAGATATCAGTCCAATCCAGGTCAGGAACATTGGAGTGCAGTAAAAACGATACTTAAGTACCTGCGAAGGACTAAGAAGTATATGTTAATTTACAAGGCTTCGGACTTGTTTCCTGTGGGATATACCGATTCAGATTTCCAGACAGATAGGGATAAGAGGAAGTCAACCTCGGGGTGTGTTTTTACTTTAGGAGGTGGAGCTGTAATATGGAGGAGTGTGAAGCAGAAATGCATCGCAGACTCAACCATGGAAGCTGAATATGTGGCAGCCTCTGAGGCAGCCAAGGAGGCTATATGGTTCCGGAATTTCCTGCTGGATTTGAATGTAGTTCCTAATTTGCCACGGCAAATCACAATTTATTGTGATAATACTGGTGCTGTTGCAAATACAAAGGAACCACGAGAACATAAAGCAGCAAAACACATTGAGCGTAAGTATCACCTCATACGACAGTTCGTTAAGCGAGGAGATATTATTGTGACTGATATAGCATCAAAGGACAACCGGGCTGATCCTTTCACGAAGAGTTTACCAGCTAAGGTTTTTGAAGAACACGTGGAGGAGATAGGAGTCAGATGTCTGGTCACGGAATAGTTATTTAAACTGGTAGCGGATTATATTAATAAACACTGATATACTCAAAGAATAGCTTGAGTATAAGTGGGAGATTGTTGGGTTTTATACTAAACTATTCATTAGTAGTATATAAACATTGTCCATTTTATTGAGAATCTTGATTGCATATTTTTACATTGTCTATTTATTATATATTGTGGATAATTTAGTATCAAATGGGATAACAGAAGATTAAATTATCAGTGTCTATATATAATATAAAGGGTTCACAGTTTAAGTGGAATTAGACAAACCACTGGAATAACTGAAGTATTATTTGGGAATAGTTTATCTTGACTATTAAATAATACTTGTATACTTTGTGTATATTGAACATGATCAAATTTAGAATTGTTCCCTTAAACTGATTAAGAAGGTGAACTAAGATTCTATGTTATTATTAATGCTTAGGTTCTTAATCCGGATATAGTAATTGACACGTGTATATTATTTACATGCTTTGATTTATATATGAAATAATTCTTTTGAATTATATCATTATATTTTGGGTGATGGAATAATATATATGGTGAATATTATTTATTGAAGGAATCCGTGTCCTGATAATATTCGGGTTAATGATGTCCCTTTGAAAGCTCAAAAGGATTTAATTATGTGAAACCCTGCAGGTGGATTTATTCCGGCATAATTAAATAAAGGTAGAGTGGATGATCAAGGATATAAGATGTTAATTAAATGAATTATCAGTAATTTATTTAATTAATGGGCATGCGCTATTTTAAACATGGGGAATTTAATAAGCAAATAATATTGGAACCGAATTAATTAATTAAGTTGCGGTATTAGGAAAGGTAATGCAAATATTAATTCTTTAGTGGATTGAATTAATATTTAATTACATTGGGCTAGGCCCAGGATGTAATTAAAAGGCCCAACCTAATTATCCATGATCCCTATTGTAGCCCTATATATATTCTTATTCTCTTCTTGCTAGGGTTGGTTAAGAAAAATATTGTAGCCACCTAGGAGCAAGAAGAGAGGTTAACTTGAGAAGACGGAGGCCACACTTCGCTCAAGGGAATTTGGGAATACAATAGAAGAGCGTGGAATCAACCGTTAACAAGGTGATTTTCATTTCGCACTCCTTAATTGTGTATCATAAAATGTAGTAGAACCCCAAGTCCGTGGTTCCCAACATGACAATCATTGAATCCTGAACTAACAATCTCCCCCAATCTCATACTTTGTGAAATAAAGTATAGATTCCTAATATTCAATGATGTCAAAAACATTTAGCAAAATGTACAAGTATCTACAGTAGCATCTTAACTGTTTAGATCCTTTGAAAGAATAGACTTGACTTCAAGAAATTGGATAACATATTTTCTTCTTTTTCTTCCAGTATTTGAATCAGTCTTTCCTTAAGATTTATGAGTTCTACATCTTCCTCATCAATCTGGTAGATAGCTGCTCTGAGATTTTGAATAGAGTTTCTTGTAGACTGTGCTCTTCTAGCAGTAGATAAGCAATTTCCTTCCCATCAGGATTAAGATTAAGTTGTGTCATGCCAAAAATTTCTTCTTTAACAGCAGTACCTCTTTGCATTTCCACATCTTGATCTCTTAGATTTAGATACATGGGAGTATAATCACCATTGAAATTTCTGTCACCATCCAGTCTTCTTCGAATTGTTGATAAGATCATGTTACTCCATTCTTTGCACACTTTATTCTTCCATCTTAACAGATAGTGAACATATTTAAGTTCCTGTGTAGTTTTCATCAGCAGATCTTGTATGGACAGAATCTTCACAATACCATCTTTCATGAAGTACAGAAGCTTTTCTTTCTTTTCAAAACCATCATGACAATCCATAACTATATCAACAGCTAACAAATTGTTCAGGTTTTCAGAAGTTAAAATACCTCCAATTTCAGTCAAGGAGTAAGGATCAACATATGACATATTCAGATATTCAGCATCCCTGTGACCAATACCTCCTCTTGAATTACTTGACAACTGCTTCACATTTGAAAACATTCTAAGCCGGAGTGCTTTTGATCTAACCATATCAGATAAATCAACAACACTTGAAGCATTTGTAATAATTCCTCCAGTCTGAAAATTGATAGGTGTATCACATCTTAGTGTACTTATGTGCTTCCACTTCTTGTCTTTCTCCTTCTCAAGAACATAACTTCTTTCAAGCTTATGTTGTTGTCTTCTTGGATTTCTCCACAGCCTTTTATCAGAATCTATAAGCTTTTGCATGTAGATATTTTAATCCCTAGAAGTTGTTCTTGTAACTTCCCTTCTTTTAGCTTCTTCTTCTTCATCTACTTCCTTGTTATGAGAATCAACCACAGTAGATAAGATTAACAAATCAATCTCTTGCAGAATTTCAGATTCATCATGATCTTGAACACTTTCAGGATTAGAATCTTTAATTTGATTTATATTGCAGAGAATTGATTGTCTTGTTCTTCTTCTCAATTCAGATTCTTCTTCAATATATCCATCATCACCAAAAGTAGATCTGTCAGAAACTACTAGAGTTTGAATAGGTTCAGGAATTTCTTCAATCCTTAATCCTCTAGACCTTGTATGTCTAGGCATTATTTGGTTTGTAGTTCCTCTTCTTCCTCTTCTACCACCTGTTCTACCTCTGCCTCCTCTTCCTCTAGCAGGAGCAGTATTTTGATATCTTTCCATCATTTCTCTTTGAGCAATTAGAAATTCTTCTTGTGAGAGATCAGGATATTCTTCAGAAGCAGTAGAAAGTGTCTTCCTAGCAAATAGTTGTTGAACTCTCTTATCAGTGTGATAAAGAGTAACAACCTTTCCTTGATTTGTTGTGAAATTCCGGAATAGATTTGACGCATCTTCAGGATTGTCAATAATCACATCTTCATTTCCTTCAGGAATTGTCGTCAGGATTTGTCCATGACCAGGTGTCAGGATTTGATCATCTATCAGGATTTGATCGCCTGTCAGCATTTGTTCTTCCGTCAGGATCTGAGATTGTACCAGTGTCCTTACTGTCCTTATTCCAGAATCAGAAACATGAGTTGACTGCATTGTTAGACTTTGAGAAGTTTGGATTGTAGACTTCATAACAGCAACATCAGAGGTTTCTCCTTGTACTTTGTTACCACCATCATTTCCAGTATCATCATCATCATTCTTTCTTAATACAAGATCAGGTGTACATTTTGTCTGACTTACCTTCTCCCCCTTTTTGACATCATCTTTTGACAAAATATTCAAGATTAAGGAAAGAGAAGTTTGAATGTCAGTTACCTTAGAATCAAGAGAATCAATTCTGTTGTTGATTGAGGACTGATCAGCAATGATTGAATCAACCTTAGATTCCACTACTCGGAGTTGTCAAATAGTAGGCACCTTGGTAAAATTATTAGATATATCATCCCGTACCAACTCAGTTTTAGCTTTGACAGAATCAATCTCATTTTTGAGGCCTTTGGATAACAGAGTAGTAGCCTTCAAATGATTCTTCAAGTCTTGATTCTCTATTAACTTCACTGCATTATAGGCATGATCCAATGAATATTGATAACTTACAAAATCAGCAGAATTATACCATGAAGTTGTCCATTCATGATTTCGAATTGCCTCAGCAGGATCATTAGAAGGAACAGAAAAGTCTTGTCTGAAGTCTTTCCCAGTAGAAACCTTGCCAGTCATATAAGTGCTTGATGAACCATAATTAGTTCCAAGACTAGATTTCAATGCTGTAGCAAGTTCATCCTTCTCTCTTTGATTCTCATCATCAGAATCATCACTATCATCAGCATCAGAATGAAGAGATACATCAGGATCAGGAATAACTATTCCTTTGAGTTTGTCCCAAGATGCTGTGATAGAATCTATCATTGGTCTTGATCGTAGTGGTTGTATCAGTAAAGGCTCAGCATCAGGAGCACCACTTGCATCAGGAATAACACCGTAAGGAATTGATTTGCTTGCATCAGTATTTTCTACCAATGGTTCTTGTGGAGGTTGAGGTTCAGAAGCTGCTTCAACACTTTGAGCTGAAGGTTCTTGTGTACTTCCCTCATTGACAGTGTCTTCGACCAATCTTTCAATTTCATCTGCACCAGAAATCCCTTGAGCTTTGTCAGGAAATTCCTCAGAAACTGTAGCTTTGCCTGCATCTTCACATTGAGAAGATGGTTCTTGTGTGGCTGGAATAGAAATGTCTTCATTCTCCCTTTGAGAAAATGGTTCTTGTGTGACCATTCCAATAGCTATGCCTTCACCTAAACTTTGATTGAGTGGTTCTTGTGTGGCTGGATCATCAGTTCTAGCTGCTGAACCACTTTGAGGTCCAGGTTCTTGTGGGCTTGATCCCTTCAGTTTCTTCTGTCTAGAGAACACCAACTCATTTGCCTTCCTTAGCTTTTCCATTGGATGTGTAATCCCGAGCTTGGAAGCAGCAGCACCAAACTTCTCCCATGAAATATCAACATATCTTTTGGTTGGAGAGTCTTTTGCTGGTGAGTCTGAAATAGTAATCTCTTGACTTGGTGCAACATCAGGAATACTAACATTAGGATTTACTTGAGTATCAGGAATTGATTTCTCATCAGTAGTAGAAGTGTCCTGATCATCAGTATCCTGCTTCTTTAATAACCTTCTCTTCTTCTGTGGTTTAGACAATGGAACCACAACTTCAGTAACAGTATCAGCAACTGTTCTACGAACATTCATCACAGAGGATATAGGTAAATCATCCTGAGAATCAGTCTAATCCCTAAGCAATAACTTTCTTTTAACAGAAACAGACTCAACACCTTTAACAGCTTTCTTCACCAGGACCCCTTTGACACCCCCTTGTAACTTCTTTTTAGTGTGTGGTGTAGAGGAAAAATCCTTCAAACTTGATTGCCTTCCAGACACATCAGTTCTAGCTGATTTCTTTGATTTTTCAACTAAAGTCTTTTGAGAGACAATAGAGGTGGCTGTTGACTGTTTAGACTGTTTGGGATGGATGCTGTGGTCAGGAACAAGGTGTGATTGGCCTTGCCCCATAGCATCAGAAACTGATCCATATTGAGTAGGCATTTTCTCTTTCAAGAAAAGTCTGACCTCATCAGGAATAACGGCATTGCCGCTAAAACCATTTGCCTTATCACTGTTGACTAAGGACTTAATATTATTCTCAGTAATTCTACAAATTGGTAGAATTATATCATCCTCAAAAACAACAGTAGGACACAAGTGATTAAATATCAATTGAAAAAAATCTAAGAAAGCAGACAGAACCCAACTTATCTGATTTCCTATCACTTAAAGCTTTTAAAATAAAAGACCCATAATCAAACACTGTAGAATGAATAAGAGAGTACCCAATTTTGAGAGATCCCGATGGAAGAGCATCAAAATTTGATGTCATGTTCAGGAAACAATGACTTATGGTATCAAAGAAGAAATTCCATTTTTTCTTAAGCTTTGTCCTGAAGAGGTTTCCATACCTCTTTACTTCTCCGTTGTAGCCCAATTCTTTAACAAACTCAAAGAGAGTCGAGTCTGAAACATTATCAGGAACTGCATCACCAAGAACAGGTAAATGCAGTGCATCCTCCACAGTTGCAGGAGTCACATAGTGAGTAACCCCATCATATCCAAAACTCATCAGAATTGAACCAGAATGCCCTTTGTCAAAGGTAACTTTGTTCCACACCTGCATAATGGACTTAAAAGAAACACTTGCAGGTTCTGTTAAGGCAAACTTCAATGGACTTGAAGCTAAAAAATCTTGAATGATGTGGAACTCATTGGGCATAAGTCTTATTGACTTTAGCAATTCTGTCAGGATTGTGTCCATCAGAATTTGCTTTGTCAATATCAGTACTAATAAATGCATGTTTCAGATTGACATTCATAGAGTTATCAGATTTTGTACTTTTATTAAATTTAGGTAAGGGATCATAAAAGTTAAAGTACAAATCATGATATTTTGCACATGTGTAAATAGAATGCCATTTACTACCACAATGAAAACATGACTTCCGTGGTTTATAAAATACTGATCTACTCCTAACATCAGACCTAGGAATTTCAGTAATTTTCTTTTTACTCTTCTTGCAATCAATGGCAAGATGATTAGAGTTACCACAGGTAAAACAACATTTTCTAGGTGCATTTGGGACATACTTATAACCATTTTCCTTATTTATCCCAACTTTACCATTCCTGTTTATTTTGACAGTAGCTTCCCTTTTCTTATCTGTAACCTCACAGATTTTGTCCTTGAGTTGTTTCTGAGACAGTAATCCTACATTCTTGGTAGCTTTACTCAAGACAGGTTTAGACTTTATAATTTTAACACTTTGACCTGATGTAGATCCCTTTTCAAAAGTTGAATTGGAATCTTTACCAAAAACAAAATTAACAGGAGTAATCTTAGATTTGGTTTTGTCTATAGCATGTCTATAGGTCATTGGTTTGACTGTCTCATCAATAACAATTTTCTCTTTCAATTTCTGATCATCATCTGACTTATACCCTAGGCACTCTTTCCAATTTTTAGAAGTATTGATTTCATGAAATTTTCTACCAGAGTCTGTCCAGGTTCTGATTTTCTCATTAGCATATTCAAGTTCCTTTTCCAGAGAAGTACATTTAAATTTCATCTCTAAGTACATGTATTTAGCATTATCACATTCTTTCTGTACTTCTTGCATAAGAGAAAATTCAGCTTCTAGATGCTCATTCCTTTTCCTAAGTTCAGACATCTCAGATATAATTCTAGCATTTTCAGCAGTTTGACTTCTAAAGCTAATATGCAATGACTTTAGAAAACGTCTTAACTCAGAAGCATTATCAGAATCAAAATCAAAGACAGTATTTGATACCTTTTCATCATGATCAGTAGCTTCATCAGTATTGGTCATTAGGGCATAGTTGACCACCTCAGTGTCAGATTCTGAGGATGAGTCCATCCAATCCTTGCTTGATGTGATGAGTGCCTTAGTCTTCTTGCACTCTGTAGCAAAGTGTCCCATACCATTACACTTGTAGCATCTAACCTTTGACTTGTCAAACTTGCTACCCTTGCTGTCCTGCTTATTGTACTTTCCTTTGTGAGCATTGAAGGTCCTTTTCTAAAAGTTGCCTTGTCTTCTAGCTTTCCTGAACTTCATCTTTTTGAAGCCTCTAACTATCATATCAACCATCTTTTCCATGTCTGAGTCAGTAGAATCATCATCAATATTGGCATCAGGATGCCATCAATATCTGATGAATCATCAGGATCTGACTCCACCATTCTGGATTTTCTTCTGGAAACCTCCATAGCTTTTCCTTTTGATTTAGCCTCTACGTTCAAAGCAATAGATTTTGCCTTGCTGCTCTTTTTATTCTTTCTCTGTTGAACCTCAAGATCATGGGTTCTTAGCATCCCATAGACTTCATCAAGAGACACAGTTTTAAGATCATACTGGTGTCTAATGATAGAAGTTTGAGTATCCCATTCTTCTGGTAAAGCTCTCAGGAATTTGGTATTTGAATCTTCAAGTTCATATTCCTTGTCAACTAAGGATAGATTGTTCAGAAGAGTCAGGAATCTGTCATACAGGTCAGTTAGGCTCTCATCAGGTCTTGCATCGAATTGTTTATATTCTTGAATTAAAAGAGCCCTTGTTAGTTCAGGATTCAATGATTGTCAGGATCTAGACTCAACTGATCAGGATTGCTAACGTCATCAGGATTACATGGTCGTCAGGATCAGGATGAATATCAGGACTGGGATCAGGTTTGATCATCAGTACTGGAAGCTGATCAGGATTCCTACTTCGAGTTATATTTGGAGTCTAGTTAAACATGGAAGTTTATTATGTCGGTTCCTGGTTTGTAAAAAGAAGCTGTCGATTAAGGATAGGTTTCAATCTTTGTAATTGATTAGGACTTATCTTGTAATTGATAGAGAAGCTGTGTAGTATATAAACACATTTTAGGTTTCGATTTGAGAGAGCTCAGATAATCGATTACATACACGAGTATTGTGTAACTTAGAAGCTCTCAAGAACACAGAATTTCTTGAGAGAGTTTGTAACAGTTTTATATCAGATTTAATAAAGCTGTTATCTTTCTTTCATATTTGTGATATATACTTTATTAAGTCGAGAATCTTATACAATTGTATTCAACCCCCCTTCTACAATTGTTTATTACTGGGCAACAATTGGTATCAGAGCAAACTGATTTAAATTTGAATCAAATACGATCTAAGATGTCGACAACAAAGTATGAAAGCATGAAAATTCCCATCCTGAACAAATCAGAATATTCAACATGGAAGGTTAAGATGCTGATGTACCTGGAGGCTATGGATCCTAACTATCTGGACAGGATTCGTGATGGACCATATGTTCCTACCAGACTCGTAGAACGAACAGAAACTGTACCTGAACATTATGTGGTCAAGGCTAAAAGTGAATGGACTCTAGAGGAAAAAGCTCATGTACTCAGGGAACCAAAAATAAAGAATATACTGCACAATAGTCTTGATGCTGTCATGTCAAACAGAGTGATTGCATGCAAGTCTGCAAAAGAAATCTGGGATACTTTGGAAACTCAGCGTCAGGGATCTGCATCTGTCAAGAAGAACAGAAGGGCTCTCTTGATTCAAGAGTATGAACAATTCGATGGAAGACCAGATGAGAGCCTAATTGATTTATATGATAGATTTCTGACACTTCTTAACGATTTATCTTTAGTTGGCAAGGAATATGAATCTGAAGATTCAAACACAAAGTTTCTAAGAGCTTTACCTGAAGAATGGGATACTCAGACCTCGATCATTAGACATCAGTATGATCTCAACACTGTGTCTCTTGATGAAGTCTATGGGATGTTAAGAACTCATGATCTTGAAGTTCAACAAAGGAAGAACAAGAAAGGCAGTAATGCAAAATCTATTGCTTTGAAGGCAGAGGCTAAATCAAAAGGAAAAGCTGTGGAGGTCTCTAAAAGGAAAACTCAAGTAGCTGAGTCAGATCCTGATGACTCATCATCAGATACTGATGGTAATCCTGATGCCAATCCTGATGGTGATTCTTCTGACTCAGACATGGAAGAGATGGTTGCTATGATAGTAAGAAGCTTCAAAAGAATGAAGGTCAGGAAGGCTAGAAATCAAGGCAACTTTCAAAGAAGGACTTTCAATGCAGACAAAGACAAGAATATCAAAAAGGAAAACAAGGGTAGCAAATTTGACAAGACAAAGGTTAGATGCTACAAGTGTAATGGCATGGGTCACTTTGCTTCTGAATGCAAGAAGACAAAGGCACTCATCACATCAAGCAAGGACTGGATGGATTCTTCCTCAGAATCTGATACTGAGGTGGTCAACTATGCCCTCATGTCCAATACTGATGAAACTGCTATTCCTGATGATAAGGTACTTAATACTGTCTTTGATTTTGATACTGATAATGCTTCTGAATTAAGACGTTTTCTAAAGTCATTGCATATTAGCTTTAGAAGTCAAACTGCTGAGAATAATAGGATCTTATCTGAGATGTCTGAACTTAGGAAAAGGAATGATCTTTTTGAAGCTGAATTTTCTCACATGCAAAAAGTACAGATAGAATGTGACAATGCTAATCACATGTATTTAGAGATGAAACTTAAGTGTACTACTCTTGAAAAGGATCTTGAGGATGCTAATGAGAAAATCAGAACTTGGACACACTCTGGTAGAAAATTTCATGAGATTAATACCTCTAAGAATTGGAAAGAGTGTCTAGGTTATAAGTCAGATGAAGATAAGAAATTGAAAGAAAAAATTATTGTTGATGAGACAGTTAGTCCAAAAACCTATAGATATGTGATAGACAAAACCAAATCTAAGATTATTCCTGTTAATTTTGTTTTTGGTAGGGATTCCAATTCAACTTATGAAAAGGAATCTACTTCTAATCAGAATCTTAAAGTAATTAAGTATAAACCTGTCTTGAAAGAAATTACTAAAAATGTAGGTTTAATGTCTCAGAAACAACTCAGGGACAAAATCTGTGAGGTTACAGATAAGAAAAAGGAAGCTACTGTCAAGAGAAACAGGAATGGTAAAGTTGGGATTAATAAAGAGAATAATTACCAGTTTATCCCAAATGCACGTAGAAAATGTTGTTTTACCTGTGGTAACTCTAATCATCTTGCCATTGATTGCAAGAAGAGTAAAAAGAAGATTACTGATATTCCTAGGTCTGATCTTAGGAGTAGATCGGTATTTTATAAATCACAGAAGTCCTGTTTTCATTGTGGTAGTATATGGCATTTTATTTATACATGTGTAGAATATCATGATTTTTACTATAACTTTTATGATCTTTTACCTAAATTTAAAAAGAGTGCAAATTCTGATAGTCTTGAGAATGTCAAAGAGAAGCATGTTTTTGTTAATACTGATACTGACAAAGCAAATTCTGATGGAGTAAATCCTGTCAGGACTGCTAAAGTCAGAAAGTCTTCTGCTGCTAAAATTAATAAAATGCATGGAAAAGGAACCCAACAAGTGTGGGTTCCTGTGAATTCTAACTAGTGTTTTGTTATTCTGATTGCAGGGTAAAAAGAAAAATGTGTTAGTCATGGATAGTGGATGTTCTGTGCACATGACTGGAAACAAAGCCCTGTTATCAGAATATGAAGAAAAAGCTGGCCCAACTGTGTCTTATGGAGATGGCAACATTGGACAAACTTTGGGATATGGCAATATAATCATTGGAAATGTCATCATTGAAAAAGTAGTTCTAGTGAAAGGACTGAAACACAACTTGTTGAGTATTAGTCAAATCAATGACATAGGTTATCATGTCCACTTCTATTCCAATTATTGTGAAGTAGTCAGCAAAGAATCAGGAAAGACGGTATTGACTCGCTACAGGCATGTTAACATTTATGAAGCCAACATTCACTCAAATACCGATGACTCCCCTACATGTCTCATGAGTAAAGCATCAGTAGAAAAGTTGGAACTGGCACAAGAAGCTTTCTCATCCCAACTTCAGCAATATCAATGAGTTGGTTAAGAAAGATTTAGTTAGAGGACTGCCTAAAGTGTTATATACTCGTGATGTTTATATAGTTTGATTTTTTATTTTCTTGGACTGATACCATTGCCATATATATATATATATAAAAGGAAATTTATATTGATAAAAAAAATACTAATTATTTGTAATAATAAAATTATAAATACTTAAATATAATTTTTTTTAGTCATTTTATCTTTAATATGAAGATTTATTATGTATGTTAAAAGAACATGCTTAAACCCAAAATTTTGGATTTTGAAATAAATTTGTTGGGTACTTAAAGTATTTTTTTTAATTTAAGTTGAAATTTTTTTGTTTGTGTAACAACTTAGAAAATGACTTTCAGTTAAAAAAAACAGTTTAAAATCAGAAGTTGACTTATTTTATTCCGTTAATATCATCATTCAAATGCATTATTTATCAAATGCATTATTTAATGTATTTAATGGTAGGAGTTACGTTTTTGAATGAATTATTTTATTTTAATGTATTTATTTGATAAAAATTAATATCATCATTCAAATGCATTATTTATCAAATTTAATTTAATTGTTACAATTTTAATAACTCATTAGTTTATCATAATACAAAATTACCCAAACAGATATATTAACTTAAAATTTTACATTTTACTTATAACTTTAAGTAACTTTAAATCATAAGTAATAATTTTAAGTTTAGCCAAAAGGGCTCATAATTATATTAAAAAAATTGATCGCTTCAAAAAATTATACAAAATAAAATTGAGAATGAAAATAAACATCAACATGTTTTGATTATATAAAAATTAGTTGAATTTTTTTTTGTTAATAGATTTTTTTCAATAATAAAGAAGCAATAAATATCACTGAATAACCAAACAAAGGGATAAAATACAATACCTAAATTAAGGTAAAAATCTAGTAAT
The DNA here is from genome assembly GCA_030848705.1 of Heracleum sosnowskyi. NCBI lineage: Eukaryota > Viridiplantae > Streptophyta > Magnoliopsida > Apiales > Apiaceae > Heracleum > Heracleum sosnowskyi. The sequence continues at coordinate 23,537,142 of CM061237.1, forward strand.
ATCAATAAAAATTATAAATATTTAATATCTAAAATATTATAAATATTTAAAATCTAGTAATATCTAGTAAATTAATATCAATGAAACAAATATTTATATAATATCTAATGATATTCGTTCAATCGAGATAACATAGATTTATATATGTGCAATTTCTAAAACTATATATTATAAAAACATTAATAAAGATAATTACTTTTAAAATTTTTAATATGGGTAGATGTGACAATTATTATATAGGGTCCACCATCCTCCTTGTATAAATTTGTATCAACCATCTCAGCTAACTTTTCCCACAAAGTTATGGTACTGGTGATGCAGCTGTTTAAGAAAAAAATTAGAACAAATTAAATAAGTAAAACAAATAAATTGTGGTAACCAAAGAAGTAATATAAAATTACAAGAACAATAAAAAACAATTAACAGTTATATTAAAATTAATATAATGCATAACTTACTAATTTGTGACAATTTTGAGATCTCTTTTTTTTCAACCGCCTTTGACAACTTCAAACCACCCAAGTAGGTCAAGAAGCCCACAATATCTAAATCAACATAGAAAAAATAATATTAGAACATGATAGTTTGAATTATAACTTATATAATAGTATTACTTATATATTACTATGATATATTACTGCATCAAAAAGACTATGTTGGTGTCATTAATACGTGCATCAATCATATCCCTTAAAACAACGTTATGCGTATGAAGAGCAATTTAGACCCATATGATAGTGGTCTATATTTCCCTGTACTTGAAACAACTTTCAAATTTTTGATGCTGTACACGGAGCCTTCCTCTAAAAGATTTTTGAACCGAGAGACCAGAATCTTCGGGATCGTAGCATGGATCAAATTTTCCTGTCATACAACATATCTAAGAAAAGTTAATAATATCGAACAATTTGACAAACTAATAAGTTATAAGTATGTTGATTTATTAACCTTTTCATCGATCAAAATCATGTCAAGACTGATAAGTTCTTCAGTATTTGGATTGACAGATTCCCACATTCTACACACTCGTACTCTTATCATCCAGGTATAGTTGCTGTCATTCAAAGCATCCAACATGATGTAGGCCATAGTTGTATTGCTTGTAAATATGGTTGTAAAAACTTGAAGCTAGGTAAAAAAGTTTCGGTGTAGATTTTTTGTTATAAATGACCTTTAATTTATAGGTGTTTATAAGGTGAATAACATGGAAATCCATTATGTTTAAAAGTCAAGAAGTATTATAAAAGAAAAGTTCTATCAAGTTTGAAAATAATAAAAGAAAGTTCTATCAAGTTTAAAAATAATAAAAGAAAGTTTTATCAAGTTTGAAAATAATAAAAGAAAGTTCTATCAAAATTGAAAATAATAAAAGAGAAAATTTCAATTATTAACATAAGATCCTAAAAATTCGAAAATAATAAGAAAGTTGTAATTTTCTAAATCAAAGAAAGTTCTATAGTTTGAAAATAATAAAAGAAAGTTCTATCAAGATTGGAAATAATAAAAAAGAAAATTGCAATTATTAACATAAGAGCCTACAAATTCGAAAATAATAAGTAAGTTGTAATTTTCTAAATCAAAGAAAGTTCTATCAAGTCCTACAATTTCGAAAATAACAAGGAAGTTGTAATTTTCTAAATCAAAGAAAGTTCTATCAAGTTTGAAAATAATAAAAGAAAGTTCTATCAAGCCTACAAATTCGAAAATAATAAGGAAGTTGTAATTTTCTAAATCAAAGAAAGTTCTATCAAGTTTGAAAATAATAAAAGAAAGTTCTATCAAGTTTGAAAATAATAAAAGTGTAATTTTCAATTTCCTTCCTACAAAATCGAAAAAAATAAAGGAAGTTGTAATTATTAAAATTAAAATTTGTGAAAAATTAGAAAAATAGAACGAAGCGATTCTAGAGGTGCCAACTCACTGCCCTCGTCTTCTCCTTTATATAAGTATATTGATTAGTTTTAAATTATATTAAGAAGTTATTTATCATTACAAATATTTGAAGGAACCATATGATAATATAACATAAGATTTTTTTATGCAGCAATACTAATTTAATGCATAACAAGATGTGACAACCCGGGTCAAATCCCGAGTATTTTCCGAAAATCGGGTCAAGTCCCGATTCCGAGTCCGAATAAGCCGAAGCCTACTGGCCCAAACGCAGCCAACTTGGGTAACGACAAGCCCACCATAGGCCCCCAAAAGATCATGATTTGTTGGTGTTAATTAGTAGTAGTGTTTTGCCTTATAAAAGGAACACAAGTCCCAAATCTCCTCGATGTGGGACTGGGGTGTTACAAACTCCCCCACTTAAACTCTTGACGTCCTCGTCATGAACGGATAGCCCATAGATTCCAAGATCGTTCCTCCCTAGACATTGTGAGATAATACCGGCTGGCTTCGTGTCCCCACCTTCGGACCTCTGTCCATTGTGGGATAATACCACCAGCCTTCGTGTCCCCACTTCCGGCAACTTGCCTCGACAAGCTTTCGAGAGTCGGCTCTGATACCATATGTGACAACCGGGGTCAAATCCTGAGTATTTTCCGAAAATCGGGTCAAGTCCCGATTCCTAGTCCGAATAAGCCGAAGCCTACTGGCCCAAACGCAGTCAACTTGGGTAACACTACACGAAAGTAAGGCTAAATTCGACAGAATAAATTCGACAGACACCAAATTCGACATATATCAGCTGAAAATTAAGACTGCGGCTAAATTCGACACAATTCTGTCGCAATTAGTTTCTGTCAAAATTATTCTGTCGAATTTAGTACTAAATTCGACAGAAATTTTTATTATGTCGCATTTTCAATACTAAATTCGACAGAATTGTTTGTATTGTCGAAATTAGAACCCACCAAAAAAAAGCGGGAACAATCCCACCAAAAATATTAATTTCAGATTTCAAACTTCGACCGAATTCTGTCGAATTTAACTTTTAGTTTTTGTGGGAATATTGCCGCCGAAATTTTTCAGACCGTTCAAAACTATATTCGACAGTTTTTAGTCGCATTTATAAAAGTGACAGAATTCCGTCGAAGGTTTATTTTTGCAATTTTAAAAAAAACGTTATTAAATAATTAAATGTGAATAAATAACATGAAAAAAAAATCAATAATTAAATTAATAATATTAAAAAACGTGGGCCCCACAAAATTTTTCTAATTTTCAATTAAAAATTAATTAATAATTAATTGATAATTAATTAATAATTAATTTTTTATTAAACATAATATTACAAAACATGGGCCCCACGAGTGGGCCCCGCGGAGTTAAGTGGGCCCTACTAATTTTTCTAATTTTCAATTAAAAATTAATAAAAAAATTATTGAATAATTAATTAGTAATTAATTTTTAATTCAAAATAATATTGAAAAACGTGGGACCCATGAGTGCCCTAAACCCTAAACCCTAAACCCGAATAATTTTTTAATTGATTTATTCGACGATCCAACCGTACGGATGTTAATCGGTACTCATTCTAGGGTTGGGAAAAATTAATCAAAAAATATGAATGTCCGGTTATGCCGCATCTTTCCAGAAACGTTGGAACAGTACTGCTTCGAGGAACTAGACATGTCTCAAATTCACTGAATAATTTTTTCAATTGATTTTTTCGACGATCCAACCGTACGGATGTTAATAGGTAGTCATTCTAGTGTTGGGAAAAAATAAAAAAAAATATAAATGTCCGGTTATGCCGCATCTTTCCAGAAATCTCCAACCGTACTAATTGATTTAGTAGTTTCCTACTAAAATCTCCAACCAAATTAATTTTTTTATCTTTTGAAAATTTGGGAATATCATTAAATTATATATATGTTGACATCCGTATGGTTGGATCGTCGAGAAATAATTTTAAAAAAATAGAAACAGCAATCCGTGACAAAACAGTAGTTACGAGTACTAGTCAATATAGTAGTAATCTACTAAGATCTCTGACCAAATTAATTTTTTAATTTTTAAAAATTTGGGAATATCATTAAATTAGATATATCTTGACATCTGTACGGTTGGATCGTCGAGAAATAATTTTCAAAAAATAGAAACAACAATCCGTGACAAAACAATAGTTACGAGTATTAGTCAATATAATAATGATCTACTAAGATCTGTGACCAAATTAATTTTTTATCTTTTGAAAATTTGGGAATAATATTAAATTAGATTTATATTGACATCCGTACGGTTGGATCGTCAAGAAATATGTTTTAAAAAATAGAAATAATAATTTGTGACAAAGCACTAGTTACGAGTATTAGTCAATATAATAATGATCTACTAAGATCTCCAACCTAATTAATTTTTTATTTTTTGAAAATTTGGGAATAACATTAAATTAGATTTATAACTTTAATCCATATTTATTTTACTCTATATTAGGAATAGAAAATTAAAAATTCTGTTTGATAACATGTGTCAATGTGTTATTGGTGGACAACATAGCACATGGATTGTGCTTCTTTAATCAATTTCTAACCCTTGATTAAAACAAAAAAAAACACACATCCAACGATTCATATTTTATCCCATTAATTAAACCATTTAATCCCTCTCTCGCTCTCTCTCTCTCTCTCTCTCTCTCTCTCTCTCTCTCTCTCTCTCTCTCTCTCTCTCTCTCCCTCCCTCTCTCTCTCTCTCTGCACATATACATATACAAGAATTGAGCTAGGGTTTCATACCAGGCTCTTGGCGCTTGTTTTAGTCCATAAAGTGCTTTATCCAATCTATACACATTATTTGGATATTTGGGATCAATGAAACCAGGAGGTTGTTCAACATAAACTTCTTCCTCCAGTTCACCATTTAAGAAAGCACTTTTCACATTCATCTGGAAAACCTTGAATTTCTTGTGAGCTGTATATTCCAGAAAGATCCCGATGGCTTCAAGTCTTGCAACAGGAGCAAATGTTTCATCATAGTCAATTCCTTCTTGTTGAGAATACCCCTTTGCAACTAACCTTGCTTTATTTCTAACAATTACACCATCTGAATCAGTCTTATTTTTGAAAATCCATTTTGTACCAACAACAGACCTATTCTTTGGTCTTGGTACAAGTTTCCAGACTTCATTTCTTTCAAACTCATTCAATTCTTCTTGCATTGCAGTAACCCAATCAGCATCTTTAAGTGCATCCTCAACTTTCTTTGGTTCCTCCTTGGACAGAAAGTTATTATATAGACATTCATTCTGAGTTGCATTTCTTGTCTGAATACCTGCATCAGGATCTCCTATTATCAAATCAGGAGTATGACTTGTAGTCCATTTCCTTGCATGTGGTAAGTTATTCCTTGATGTAGATGCTGCCCCTGGATTGGTGTTATCATTATTTGAAGAATTTGGTTTAATAGAAGATCCCCCTGAATTGTTGCTATCCCTTCCTGATGAATTATCAGGATTATCACTTGAATCAGAATATGATGTTTGTTCATTTCCTGATGGTAGATTAGAATCACTATCAGTATCAGTAACAGTTTGTTGTTGCTCCCCCACAACATGTGAACTGTCATTTTCATTACTAGCACCATCAGTAGCATCATCAGTATTTGGTGTGTCATCAGGATTTGATGGTTCATCAGGATTTGGTGACCCATCAGTATCTGATGAAATATCAGTATCTAATTCTTTTTCTTCAGGTTCCTTGGTAGCTTCATTTTCAAAAGTCAACCTATCATGTGAGTCTTCATTTAAACCAATTATCTTTTTATCATCAAAAGATACATGTATTGACTCCATGACAGTCCTTGTTCTCAAATTAAAAACTCTGAAAGCTCTTGAGGCTGGATAACCAATAAAAATTCCTTCGTCAGCCTTTGTTTCAAACTTTCCTAGCTGTTCAGGATGAGTTTTGAGTACAAAACACTTACAGCCAAACACATGCAAATGCTTCAAACTTGGTTTCTTCTCCTTGAGAGATTGATAAGGAGTCACACCATGTCTGTTTATCAAGGTGAGATTTTGAGTATAGCATGCTGTATTGACTGCTTTTGCCCATAAATATGTAGGTAGTTTAGCTTCTTCCAACATAGTTCTGCCAGCTTCAATAAGAGTTCTATTTTTTCTTTCAACTACTCCATTTTGCTGAGGTGTGCCAGGAGCAGAGAATTGTTGAATAATTCCTTTGTATTTGCATAACTCTTCCATCTTTGAATTCTTGAATTCAGTGCCATTATCACTTCTTAGTATCTTGACTTTGTGCTTTGTAGTTGTCTCAATCATTCTCACATGATCCAATAGTATTTTTGGAGTTTCATCTTTTCTGTGCAGAAAGTACACCCAGGACCAAATATTCATCAACAATTACAAGAGTATACCTTTTCTTACTGATGGACATAATGTTGACTGGACCAAATAGATCAAAATGCAGCATGTGATATGGTTCTTCAATAGAGGATTATGATTTACACTTGAATGATGTTCTTCTTTGTTTAGCCTTCTAACAAGCATCACAGAGTCCATCAGGAGTATATAACGCTTTAGGTAATCCTCTCACTAAATCTTTCTTAACCAACTCATTGATATTGCTGAAGTTGAGATGAGAAACTTCTTGTGCCAATTCCAACTTTCATCTACTGAAGCTTTACTGATGAGACATGTAGGGGAGTCATCAGTATTTGAGTGAATGTTGGTTCATAAATGTTACCATGCCTGTAGCCAGTGAGAATTGTCTTTCCTGATGCTTTGTTAACTACTTCACAATGAGTAGAATAGAAGTGGACATGATAACCTATGTCAGTGATTTGACTAATACTCAACAAGTTGTGTTTTAGTCCCTTCACTAGAGCTACTTTTTCAATGATGACATTTCCAATTATTATATTGCCATATCCCAATGTTTGTCCAATGTTGCCATCTCCATAAGACACGGTTGGGCCTGCTCTTTCCTCATATTCTGATAACAGGGCTTTGTTTCCAGTCATGTGCACAGAGCATCCACTATCCATGACTAACACATTTTTCCTTTTTCCCTGCAATCAGAATATCACACAAACTAGTTAGTACATTTAGGAACCCAAACTTGTTGGGTTCTCTTTCTATGCAATTTATCAGATTTAGCAGCATAAGTCTTATTGACTTTAGCAATTCTGTCAGGATTGTGTCCATCAGAATTTGCTTTGTCAATATCAGTACTAATAAATGCATGTTTCAGATTGACATTCATAGAGTTATCAGATTTTGTACTTTTTTTAAATTTAGGCAAGGGATCATAAAAGTTAAAGTACAAATCATGATATTTTGCACATGTGTAAATAGAATGCCATTTACTACCACAATGAAAACATGACTTCTGTGGTTTATAAAATACTGATCTACTCCTAACATCAGACCTAGGAATTTCAGTAATTTTCTTTTTACTCTTCTTGCAATCAATGGCAAGATGATTAGAGTTACCACATGTAAAACAACATTTTCTAGGTGCATTTGGGACATACTTATAACCATTTTCCTTATTTATCCCAACTTTACCATTCCCGTTTATTTTGATAGTAGCTTCCCTTTTCTTATCTGTAACCTCACAGATTTTGTCCTTGAGTTGTTTCTGAGACAGTAATCCTACATTCTTGGTAGCTTTACTCAAGACAGGTTTAGACTTTATAATTTTAACACTTTGACCTGATGTAGATCCCTTTTCAAAAGTTGAATTGGAATCTTTACCAAAAACAAAATTAACAGGAGTAATCTTAGATTTGGTTTTGTCTATAACATGTCTATAGGTCATTGGTTTGACTGTCTCATCAATAACAATTTTCTCTTTCAATTTCTGATCATCATCTGACTTATACCCTAGACACTCTTTCCAATTTTTAGAAGTATTGATTTCATGAAATTTTCTACCAGAGTCTGTCCAGGTTCTGATTTTCTCATTAGCATATTCAAGTTCCTTTTCCAGAGAAGTACATTCAAATTTCATCTCTAAGTACATGTATTTAGCATTATCACATTCTTTCTGTACTTCTTGCATAAGAGAAAATTCAGCTTCTAGATGCTCATTCCTTTTCCTAAGTTCAGACATCTCAGATATAATTCTAGCATTTTCAGCAGTTTGACTTCTAAAGCTAATATGCAATGACTTTAGAAAACGTCTTAACTCAGAAGCATTATCAGAATCAAAATCAAAGACAATATTTGATACCTTTTCATCATGATCAGTAGCTTCATCAGTATTGGTCATTAGGGCATAGTTGACCACCTCAGTGTCAGATTCTGAGGATGAGTCCATCCAATCCTTGCTTGATGTGATGAGTGCCTTAGTCTTCTTGCACTCTGTAGCAAAGGGTCCCATACCATTACACTTGTAGCATCTAACCTTTGACTTGTCAAACTTGTTACCCTTGTTGTCCTGCTTATTGTACTTTCCTTTGTGAGCATTGAAGGTCCTTTTCTAAAAGTTGCCTTGTCTTCTAGCTTTCCTGAACTTCATCTTTTTGAAGCCTCTAACTATCATATCAACCATCTTTTCCATGTCTGAGTCAGTAGAATCATCATCAATATTGGCATCAGGATGCCATCAGTATCTGATGAATCATCAGGATCTGACTCCACCATTCTGGATTTTCTTCTGGAAACCTCCATAGCTTTTCCTTTTGATTTAGCCTCTACGTTCAAAGCAATAGATTTTGCCTTGCTACTCTTTTTATTCTTTCTCTGTTGAACCTTAAGATCATGGGTTCTTAGCATCCCATAGACTTCATCAAGAGACACAGTGTTAAGATCATACTGGTGTCTAATGATAGAAGTTTAAGTATCCCATTCTTCTGGTAAAGCTCTCAGGAATTTGGTATTTGAATCTTCAAGTTCATATTCCTTGTCAACTAAGGATAGATTGTTCAGAAGAGTCAGGAATATGTCATACAGGTCAGTTAGGCTCTCATCAGGTCTTGCATCGAATTGTTCATATTCTTGAATTAAAAGAGCCCTTGTTAGTTCAGGATTCAATGATTGTCAGGATCTAGACTCAACTGATCAGGATTGCTGACGTCATCAGGATTACATGGTCGTCAGGATCAGGATGAATATCAGGACTGGGATCAGGTTTGATCATCAGTACTGGAAGCTGATCAGGATTCCTACTTCGAGTTATATTTGGAGTCTAGTTAAACATGGAAGTTTATTATGTCGGTTCCTGGTTTGTAAAAAAGAAGCTGTCGATTAAGGATAGGTTTCAATCTTTGTAATTGATTAGGACTTATCTTGTAATTGATAGAGAAGCTGTGTAGTATATAAACACATTTTAGGTTTCGATTTGAGAAAGCTCAGATAATCGATTACATACACGAGTATTGTGTAACTTAGCAGCTCTCAAGAACACAGAATTTCTTGAGAGAGTTTGTAACAGTTTTATATCAGATTTAATAAAGCTGTTATCTTTCTTTCATATTTGTGATATATACTTTATTAAGTCAAGAATCTTATACAATTGTATTCAACCCCCCTTCTACAATTGTTTATTACTGGGCAACAATTGGTATCAGAGCAAACTGATTTAAATTTGAATCAAATACGATCTAAGATGTCGACAACAAAGTATGAAAGCATGAAAATTCCCATCCTGAACAAATCAGAATATTCAACATGGAAGGTTAAGATGCTGATGTACCTGGAGGCTATGGATCCTGACTATCTGGACAGGATTCGTGATGGACCATATGTTCCTACCAGACTCGTAGAACGAATAGAAACTGTACCTGAACATTATGTGGTCAAGGATAAAAGTGAATGGACTCCAGAGGAAAAAGCTCATGTACTCAGGGAACCAAAAATAAAGAATATACTGCACAATAGTCTTGATGCTGTCATGTCAAACAGAGTGATTGCATGCAAGTCTGCAAAAGAAATCTGGGATACTTTGGAAACTCAGTGTCAGGGATCTGCATCTGTCAAGAAGAACAGAAGGGCTCTCTTGATTCAAGAGTATGAACAATTCGATGGAAGACCAGATGAGAGCCTAACTGATTTATATGATAGATTTCTGACACTTCTTAACGATTTATCTTTAGTTGGCAAGGAATATGAAACTGAAGATTCAAACAGAAAGTTTCTAAGAGCTTTACCTGAAGAATGGGATACTCAGACCTCGATCATTAGACATCAGTATGATCTCAACACTGTGTCTCTTGATGAAGTCTATGGGATGTTAAGAACTCATGATCTTGAAGTTCAACAAAGGAAGAACAAGAAAGGCAGCAATGCAAAATCTATTGCTTTGAAGGCAGAGGCTAAATCAAAAGGAAAAGCTGTGGAGGTCTCTAAAAGGAAAACTCAAGTAGCTGAGTCAGATCCTGATGACTCATCATCAGATACTGATGGTAATCCTGATGCCAATCCTGATGGTGATTCTTCTGACTCAGACATGGAAGAGATGGTTGCTATGATAGTAAGAAGCTTCAAAAGAATGAAGGTCAGGAAGGCTAGAAATCAAGGCAACTTTTAAAGAAGGACTTTCAATGCAGACAAAGACAAGAATATCAAAAAGGAAAACAAGGGTAGCAAATTTGACAAGACAAAGGTTAGATGCTACAAGTGTAATGGCATGGGTCACTTTGCTTCTGAATGCAAGAAGACAAAGGCACTCATCACATCAAGCAAGGACTGGATGGATTCTTCCTCAGAATCTGATACTGAGGTGGTCAACTATGCCCTCGTGGCCAATACTGATGAAACTGCTATTCCTGATGATAAGGTACTTAATATTGTCTTTGATTTTGATACTGATAATGCTTCTGAATTAAGAAGTTTTTTAAAGTCATTGCATATTAGCTTTAGAAGTCAAACTGCTGAGAATAATAGGATCTTATCTGAGATGTTTGAACTTAGGAAAAGGAATGATCTTTTTGAAGCTGAATTTTCTCACATGCAAAAAGTACAGATAGAATGTGACAATGCTAATCACATGTATTTAGAGATGAAACTTAAGTGTACTACTCTTGAAAAGGATCTTGAGGATGCTAATGAGAAAATCAGAACTTGGACACACTCTGGTAGAAAATTTCATGAGATTAATACCTCTAAGAATTGGAAAGAGTGTCTAGGTTATAAGTCAGATGAAGAATCTTAAAGTAATTAAGTATAAACCTGTCTTGAAAGAAATTACTAAAAATGTAGGTTTAATGTCTCAGAAACAACTCAGGGACAAAATCTGTGAGGTTACAGATAAGAAAAAGGAAGCTACTGTCAAGAGAAACAGGAATGGTAAAGTTGGGATTAATAAAGAGAATAATTACCAGTTTATCCCAAATGCACGTAGAAAATGTTGTTTTACCTGTGGTAACTCTAATCATCTTGCCATTGATTGCAAGAAGAGTAAAAAGAAGATTACTGATATTCCTAGGTCTGATGTTAGGAGTAGATCGGTATTTTATAAATCACAGAAGTCCTGTTTTCATTGTGGTAGTATATGGCATTTTATTTATACATGTGTAGAATATCATGATTTTTACTATAACTTTTATGATCTTTTACCTAAATTTAAAAAGAGTGCAAATTCTGATAGTCTTGAGAATGTCAAAGAGAAGCATGTTTTTGTTAATACTGATACTGACAAAGCAAATTCTGATGGAGTAAATCCTGTCAGGACTGCTAAAGTCAGAAAGTCTTCTGCTGCTAAAATTAATAAAATGCATGGAAAAGGAACCCAACAAGTGTGGGTTCCTGTGAATTCTAACTAGTGTTTTGTTATTCTGATTGCAGGGTAAAAAGAAAAATGTGTTAGTCATGGATAGTGGATGTTCTGTGCACATGACTGGAAACAAAGCCCTGTTATCAGAATATGAAGAAAAAGCTAGCCCAACTGTGTCTTATGGAGATGGCAACATTGGACAAACTTTGGGATATGGCAATATAATCATTGGAAATGTCATCATTGAAAAAGTAGCTCTAGTGAAAGGACTGAAACACAACTTGTTGAGTATTAGTCAAATCAATGACAGAGGTTATCATGTCCACTTCTATTCCAATTATTGTGAAGTAGTCAACAAAGAATGAGGAAATACAGTATTGACTCGCTACAGGCATGGTAACATTTATGAAGCCAACATTCACTCAAATACTGATGACTCCCCTACATGTCTCATCAGTAAAGAATCAGTAGATGAAAGTTGGAACTGGCACAAGAAGCTTTCTATCTCAACTTCAGCAATATCAATGAGTTGGTTAAGAAAGATTTAGTTAGAGGACTACCTAAAGTGTTATATACTCCTGATGTTTATATAGTTTGATTTTTTATTTTCTTGGACTGATATCATTGCCATATATATATATATATATATATATATATATATATATATATATATATATATATATATATATATATATAAGGAAATTTATATTGATAAAAAAAATACTAATTATTTGTAATAATAAAATTTTAAATACTTAAATATAATTTTTTTTAGTCATTTTATCTTTAATATGAAGATTTATTATGTATGTTAAAAGAACATGTTTAAACCCAAAATTTTGAATTTTGAAATAAATTTGTTGGGGACTTAAAGTATTTTTTTAATTTAAGTTGAAATTTTTTTGTTTGTGTAATAACTTAGAAAATGACTTACAGTTAAAAAAACAGTTTAAAATCAGAAGTTGGTAGGAGTTACTTTTTTGAATGACTTATTTTATTTTAATGTATTTATTTGATAAAAGTTAATATCATCATTCAAATGCATTATTTATCAAATTTAATTTAATTGTTACAATTTTAATAACTCATTAGTTTATCATAATACAAAATTACCCAAACAGATATATTAACTTAAAATTTTACATTTTACTTATAACTTTAAGTAACTTTAAATCATAAGTAATAATTTTAAGTTTAGCCAAAAGGGCTCATAATTATATAAAAAAAAAATTGATCGCTTCAAAAAATTATACAAAATAAAATTGAGAATGAAAATAAACATTAACATGTTTTGATTATATAAAAATTAGTTGAATTTTTTTTTTTGTTAATAGATTTTTTTCAATAATAAAGAAGCAATAAATATCACTGAATAACCAAACAAAGGGATAAAATACAACACCTAAATTAAGGTAAAAATCTAGTAATATCAATAAAAAATATAAATATTTAATATCTAAAATATTATAAATATTTAAAATCTAGTAATATCTAGTAAATTAATATCAATGAAACAAATATTTGTATAATATCTAATGATATTCGTTCAATCGAGATAGCATAGATTTATATATGTGCAATTTCTAAAACTATATATTATAAAAACATTAATAAAGATAATTACTTTTAAATTTTTTAATCTGGGTAGATGTGACAATTATTATATAGGGTCCACCATCTCCTTGTATAAATTTGTATCAACCATCTCGGCCAACTTTTCCCACAAAGTTATGGTACTGGTGATGCAGTTGTTTAAGAAAAAAATTATAACAAATTAAATAAGTAAAACAAATAAATTGTGGTAACCAAAGAAGTAATATAAAATTACAAGAACAATAAAAAACAATTAACAGTTATATTAAAATTAATATAATGCATAACTTACTAATTTGTGACAATTTTGAGATCTCTTTTTTTTCAACCGCCTTTGACAACTTCAATGCCACCCAAGTAGGTCAAGAAGCCCACAATATCTAAATCAACATAGAAAAAATAATATTAGAACATGATAGTTTGAATTATAACTTATATAATAGTATTACTTATATATTACTATGATATATTACTGCATCAAAAACCTGAGAGTATGTTGGTGTCATTAATACGTGCATCAATCATATCCCTTAAAACAACGTTATGCGTATGAAGAGCAATTTAGACCCATATGATAGTGGTATATATTTCCCTGTACTTGAAACAACTTTCAGATTTTTGATGCTGTACACGGAGCCTTCCTCTAAAAGATTTTTGAACCGAGAGACCAGAATCTTCGGGATCGTAGCATGTATCAAATTTTCATGTCATACAACATATCTAAGAAAAGTTAATAATATCAAAAAATTTGACAAACTAATAAGTTATAAGTATGTTGATTTATTAACCTTTTCATCGATCAAAATCATGTCAAGACTGATAAGTTCTTCAGTATTTGGATTGACAGATTCCCACATTCTACACACTCGTACTCTTATCATCCAGGTATAGTTGATGTCGTTCAAAGCATCCAACATGATGTAGGCCATAGTTGTATTGCTTGTAAATATGGTTGTAAAAACTTGAAGCTAGATAAAAAAGTTTCGGTGTAGATTTTTTGTTATAAATGACCTTTAATTTATAGGTGTTTGTAAGGTGCATAACATGGAAATCCATTATGTTTAAAAGTCAAGAAGTATTATAAAAGAAAAGTTCTATCAAGTTTGAAAATAATAAAAGAAAGTTCTATCAAGTTTAAAAATAATAAAAGAAAGTTTTATCAAGTTTGAAAATAATAAGAAAGTTCTATCAAAATTGAAAATAATAAAAGAGAAAATTTCAATTATTAACATAAGATCCTAAAAATTCGAAAATAATAAGGAAGTTGTAATTTTCTAAATCAAAGAAAGTTCTATAGTTTGAAAATAATAAAAGAAAGTTCTATCAAGATTGGAAATAATAAAAAAGAAAATTGCAATTATTAACACAAGAGCCTACAAATTCGAAAATAATAAGTAAGTTGTAATTTTCTAAATCAAAGAAAGTTCTATCAAGTCCTACAATTTAGAAAATAATAAGGAAGTTGTAATTTTCTAAATCAAAGAAAGTTCTATCAAGTTTGAAAACAATAAAAGAAAGTTCTATCAAGTCCTACAAATTCAAAAATAATAAGAAAATTTTAATTTTCTAAATCAAAGAAAGTTCTATCAAGTTTGAAAATAATAAAAGAAAGTTCTATCAAGCCTACAAATTCAAAAATAATAAGGAAGTTGTAATTTTCTAAATCAAAGAAAGTTCTATCAAGTTTGAAAATAATAAAAGAAAGTTCTATCAAGTTTGAAAATAATAAAAGTGTAATTTTCAATTTCCTTCCTACAAAATCGAAAAAAAATAAAGGAAGTTGTAATTATTAAAATTAAAATTTGTGAAAAATTAGAAAAATAGAACTCACCGATTCTAGAGGCGCCAACTCACCGCCCTCGTCTTCTACTTTATATAAGTATATTGATTAGTTTTAAATTATATTAAGAAGTTATTTATCATTACAAATATTTGAAGGAACCATATGATAATATAACATAAGATTTTTTTATGCAGCAATACTAATTTAATGCATAACAAGATGTGACAATCTGGGTCAAATCCCGAGTATTTTCCGAAAATCGGGTCAAGTCCCGATTCCGAGTCCGAATAAGCCGAAGCCTACTTGCCCAAACGCAGCCAACTTAAGTAACGACAAGCCCACCATAGGCCCCCAAAAGATCATGATTTGTTGGTGTTAATTAGTAGTAGTGTTTTGCCTTATAAAAGGAACACAAGTCCCAAATCTCCTCGATGTGGGACTGGGGTATTACAAACTCCACCACTTAAACTCTTGACGTCCTCGTCATGAACGGATAGCCCATAGATTCCAAGATCGTTCCTCCCTAGACATTGTGAGATAATACCGGCTGGCTTCGTGTCCCCACCTTCGGACCTCTGTCCATTGTGGGATAATACCACCAGCCTTCGTGTCCCCACCTCCGGCAACTTGCCTCGACAAGCTTTCGAGAGTCGGCTCTGATACCATATGTGACAACCGGGGTCAAATCCTGAGTATTTTCCGAAAATCGGGTCAAGTCCCGATTCCGAGTCCGAATAAGCCGAAGCCTACTGGCCCAAACGCAGTCAACTTGGGTAACGACAACCCCACCACAGGCCCAAAAAAATCATGATTTGTTGGTGCTAATTAATAGTAGTGTTTTGCCTTATAAACTGAACACAAGTCTCAAATCTCCTCGATGTGGGACTGGGGTGTTACACAAGAACATAAAAAGTATACTTAATTAATTCTATTTTTAATTTCAAACCAATTCAAAATAAAAAATATTGTATTTTCGCCCTTTTTTTATATCTCAAAGCCGTGTATATTAACTACCAATATAGAATCTTTTTTTTTTTTGACTCAAACCAATATAGAATCTTTTAGTTGTTTTTAGTATTGATCAATGTTAGGTAACATTAGTGTTTTTTTTTCAAACCAAGAACACTGGTGTTCAGTTAAAAAGGCATCTAATTCAAGTGGAGACAAAAGCCTTCATTGTGAACAATATCCAATTCTGGATATTATGGAATGGACTGGCCCATCATAAGAATGGCTACGAGTCAAGCATCAGAAAATCCAATTCTGGTTGTTGGATCTAACTACAAAATTTGTTGTCAAACTAATTTAGACAGTGCAACAATATCAATTACTTATAAATTTCCTGCTCATCTACTAAAATAAATGTTTCAAATTAACGGGCTACTTTATAAATATATTTTATTTTTATTCAATAATTATATATATGTGGTATGATTAATTTTTAACTCACATATAACTCATATATATATGATTAATCTATAAATATGAATACTTTATCTATTAAATATGACTATAATACCCTAATACAATACTAGAATTTAGGTTTTAAGAATCATGTAAAAATATTACAAAAAGACATTACAAATAAAGTATGTAGTCTATATTTAATTTATATGTATGTAGTCTATTTTATTTGAAAGCTCTAAACACACCAATTTTTTGCCAAAAAATAAATAAAAATATTTATTGAGTGAAGATGCACGCATAAAATTAACTATTATAAGAATGGAAGATGTTATAAGTTTTTGATGAGTAGATTCTTGTTATCAGATTGTGAGTGTGATTGAGATAATAAAATGCCATTTGAAGTTTTGAACGATGCCTCGGGCATTTAAGAACCGTGAGAGCAAAGCATCCTAAACAAGTCCATCTTTGTATTACTTATAATCCTGATTTTATAGATTACCTTCACCATTCAGTCATTCACCATGAACATGTCGGGAAAGAAGCTGTGTTGGGCTGCCATGCTGGTCGTCACATTTACACTCCTACTTGCAATAGTACTCATTGCATGGCTGCTTCTAACTCCCACAAAACCACAATTCATCCTCCAAAACGCCACCGTCAACAATTTCCGGTACTTCTCTGATACTAATTTGCTCACCTCTGGTTTCCGAATTTCTCTATTTTTTAGGAACCCCAGCAGCAATGTCGGGTTTTATTGCGATCAGTTTCAAGTTTTTGCTACATATAGAGGTGAACAAATCACCCTGACAACTCCAGTGCCTGCAACATACCAAGGGCAGAAAGATGTTTCCATTTGGTCAGTTTCTTTGACAGGTTCTAATGTGCCACTTGGGCTGCAGGTCGGGGATTTGTTGGTGCATGATCAGACGGATGGCACTGTTTTGATCGATATTAAGGTTAAGGGAAGTGTGAGACTGAAGCTTGGTGTATTTGTGTCAGGAAATCATCAGT
This sequence comes from Heracleum sosnowskyi, assembly GCA_030848705.1. NCBI lineage: Eukaryota > Viridiplantae > Streptophyta > Magnoliopsida > Apiales > Apiaceae > Heracleum > Heracleum sosnowskyi. The sequence continues at coordinate 23,554,557 of CM061237.1, forward strand.
TGGACGTAAACTGTCCGATTAATGTAATATTTGGAAGCAAAAATGATCAAGGTTTTGCAGTTGGATCTGTGATATGGGCCGAAATATAACCCTAGAGATAATTAATGATATATTAATTAGACCTAGTTTGGTCCAAGAATTAAGCCCGACAAAAGGCCCGAAACCCTAACTATTTATTAATTTCGTAATTAATAAATAAAGGGAAATACACAGCTCATAAAAGAGTCCAAATATGATAATATTTTCATAGAAGGATCCAGAATCCCAATCAAATATTACGATGAGTCACAGCACTTATCAGATGAGGATAATACTTGCATACCAAGCAAAACACTCCTTATCAGTTATCAATAACGAGACTTATCTATTAAGTCTCCTAAACATACTCTAAATACAAGGCTCCTGACGCCTATATAAGGACCCTCGTCCTTCATTCAAGAACTACGTTTTATTGGCTTGATTCTCTATACAGCAGAGATACGTAGGCATATTGTGAGGACCGATTTAGTCCCGAAACGCAAGAGCAGCCATTAAAGCTTGAACGCTCACAAACCCTAGCATTTAATTCACAAAGCACGTGTTTTAATCCATAACATTTGGCGCCGTCTGTGGGAATCTCGAACATCAACCATGGCAGTCACACGAAGAACAAATCAAACTTCTGAAGGAACTCCTGTTGCCTCCGAGGCCGGTGCTCAAGGAGCTCAACCACCACCAATTACCAGCACTGAAGGGACGAATATCCCCACCAACACTCAAGGACCGGAGATCCCAATTGAAGGGACGAATCCCCTGTAGGTGGTCATTCATGGATCTAATCCACAAGAGACCACTCACCAGCAACCGATCATAACCTCCTCACTGCTCATGAATGCCCCGAGGAGCCTTCAACTCCATACTACTGATCTCCCTCAATATGTGAATCAGACCATTGGGATGCCTACCCATAGCAAGCCCCCTCGACCCCCGGTGGGCGGTAGTGGTACCAATCTGGTACACCATGAGGCATATGTGCCCCCTTACATACAAGGTTTGGAACCCCTGAACCAACAAACCCAAACTCATCAGATGTTTCGAGACGATTTCTCTGGTCCTCATACTGAGGATGAAAATTACAATACTGATGATGACTATCCCCCACGAAGAAGACGTTCTGCAAACAAAGAACAAACCACTCAGGAAAGAATTGCAGCCCATGAGGCAGAGGTTGCAAAACTTAAAAAGAAGTTAGAGGAAGAAGAGGCTGCGAGAGTAGCCAGGAGGCCTTCGGTAATTAATCTGGATCCTACTCCTCCTAGATCCAGAAGGGTTGAAACCCCAAGAGGAGATCCCACTGTCTTGTTACCCCTAGGAGATCCTGACGATCCTACACCACCCTTCACTCAAGAGATAATGAAGGCCAATATATCCAGGAAGTTTAAAATGCCAACCATCAAAGCTTATGATGGAATGGGAGATCCCGCAAATCATGTAAGAACTTTCTCAAATGCACTGCTATTGCAGCCTGCCAATGACGCTGTAAAGTGTAGGGCGTTTCCACAAACCCTAGCGGGCATGGCTCAACATTGGTATAGTCGCCTTCCGCCCAATTCTATTGGATCCTTCAAAGAGCTGAGTAAGGCATTCATCAATCAATTTGTTAGTGGGAAGATACATGAGAAAAGTTCCTCCTCTCTTATGGGGATTCGACAAGGCAAGAATGAAACGTTGAGAGAATACTTGAGTAGATTCACTAAGGAGGCTATAAAAGTACCAGATTTGGAAGATAAAGTGGCTATGATAGCCCTACAGCAAGGAACTACCGATGACCACTTCAGGAGGTCTTTGGCTAAACATCCCCCCGAAAACATGTTGTCACTACAAGATAGAGCTGGAAAATACATCAAGGCTGAGGAGAGCATGAGAAAGTATGAGCCCGTTGCTACTGGCAATGGAAATTCAAAGAAGAGAAAGGATGCTCCAGAGTATGATGCAAGGGAGAAGTATCCTAGGACATCAAAGGATTCTGATTCACCACCCAAGAAGAACAATTTTGGGCCTAAGTTTACGGAGTATGCAAGATTGAATGCTCCTAGGAGCCAAATTCTGATGGAGATTGCAAAGGAAGAAGACCTTAAATGGCCGAAGCCTATGAGGGCCGATGTGTCAAAAAGAAATCAAAACCAATACTGCCGGTTTCACAAAGAAGTTGGCCACGAGACAGATGACTGCAGGCAACTGAAAGATGAAATTGAGTTCTTGATTCGAAGAGGAAAGCTTCATAAGTACACCAAAGATGGAAACCAGGGAAGTCAGAGAGGAAATTATGAAAGGAAAGACTATGATAGACGGGACAATGATCAAGACCGAAATCCCAAGCCCCGAGGGCCTGTCATCAATATGATATTTGGAGGGCCAACTGCTGCCGGACCTTCCAGAAACTCGAGAAAAGCTTATGCCCGTGAAGTAATGACTGTGGTTGGAGAAGCACCAAAGCGTGCCAAGACTGAAGTATCTTTGAATTTTGATGATTCTGATCTTGAGGGAGTAAAATTTCCCCATGATGACCCTCTGGTCATAGTACCTGTGATAGGCAACTCTGAAACAAAGAGAGTTCTTGTTGACAATGGAGCTTCAGTGGACATCTTGTTCCACGATGCTTTCATCAAGATGGGCTACACTGACTCTCAGCTAACACCCTCAAACATGCCCATATATGGGTTCAATGGAGTAGAATCAAAGGTAGAAGGCACGATTCAACTCCCCATGACAATGGGACAAGGTTCAAAGACGTCTACTCAAATGCTGAACTTCATAGTTATCAAAGCGACTTCAACCTACAATGCAATTCTGGGAAGAACGGGTCTTCATGCATTCAAGGCTGTTGCCTCATCTTATTATTTGAAGATCAAGTTCCCTACCAGGAATGGAATTGGCGAAGAGAAATGTGATCAGAAAATGGCTAGAAGTTGTTATGTAGCCGCGTTGAGGCCTGATGGAGTTGGGGGGCAAGTTCTCCCAATTGAGGACATGGACATCAGAAATGATGAAGAAAGAAGAGGAAAGCCAGCTGAGGATCTTGTTCCCATCCCCCTGATCCCAGGGGAACCAGACAAGGTCACCTACATTGGAGCTCTACTACCCGAATCTATGAAAAGCAAGTTGACATCCTTTCTTCAAGAAAACAGTGATGTATTTGCTTGGACAGCAGCTGATATGCCAGGGATTGATCCCCATTTGATAACCCACAAATTAAATGTGAATCCTGAAAGAAAGACAGTAAAACAAAAGAAAAGAAATTTTGCTCCAGAAAGGCAAGAAGCCATCAAGCAGGAGGTAGAAAAATTATTGGAAGCAGGCTTCATTGAAGAAATTCAGTTCCCAGAATGGTTGGCTAACCCAGTGATGGTCAAGAAGGCTAATGGAAAGTGGAGAATGTGTGTGGACTTCACCGACTTGAATGATGCATGTCCTAAGGATTGTTTTCCTTTACCAAGGATTGATGCTTTGATAGATGCCACTGCTGGGCACGAGATGCTAAGTTTCATGGATGGCTTCAGTGGATATAACCAAATCAAAATGCACAAGGACGACATCTCCAAGGTATCATTCATCACCGACTTTGGTGTCTTCTGTTATTTAGTCATGGCATTTGGACTTAAGAATGCAGGGGCAACATACCAAAGGTTGGTGAACAAGATTTTTGAACCACTGATTGGTAAAACAATGGAAGTTTATGTGGATGACATGCTAGTAAATAGCCTCGACAAGGCAGACCATATAAAACATCTTCACGAAGCGTTTGAAGTGCTGAGGCACCACAAGATGATGTTAAATCCAGCAAAATGTGCCTTCGGGGTAGGCTCAGGAAAGTTTTTAGGCCTGATGGTCTCCAAGAGAGGAATCGAAGCTAACCCCGACAAGATCAAGGCAATCCTAGACATGGAACCACCCAAGTCTGTTAAGGATGTGCAAAAATTGACAGGAAGAGTTGCAGCATTGGGAAGGTTCATCTCCAAGTCAGGAGAAAAGTGCTTACCTTTCTTCAAGGCACTCAAAAATGTGAAAATTTTCGAGTGGACACCTGAAAGCCAAGAAGCCTTTGAGGCCCTGAAGAAATATATGGCTGAAGCACCACTGTTGGCAAAACCAAAGCCAGGAGAGATTCTCTATCTATACTTGGCGGTCTCCGACACTACCCTTGGAGCTGTTTTAGTAAAAGAAGAATTGAAGGTTCAGAAACCCATCTACTATGTGAGTAAGATTCTGCATGTGGCAGAAATAAACTACTCTACCATAGAGAAGTTTGCCTTAGCCTTGATAATGGCCTCAAGAAAGCTACGTCCATACTTCCAGGCGCACAAGATAGAAGTTTTGACTAATCAACCTCTAAGGAACATTTTGCACAGCCCTCAAGTTAGTGGAAGATTGATCAAATGGGCTATTGAGTTGGGGGAATTTGATATCAAGTATAAGCCTCGAACGGCCATAAAAGCTCAAGCACTCTCTGACTTCATGGTTGAATGTACCATTGACAACCAAGAAGTCGGGGGGCAGGAAGTAGTTGTGGAAGACAACAAAGATGAAGACACGGTGTCCAAAGAATGTTGGGTGCTCTATTTTGATGGAGCATCAAAAACAAAATCAAGTGGAGCTGGTTTAGTGTTACAAAGTCCTGATGGATTCATAATAGAGTATGCACTAAAACTTGACTTCCCAACAACAAACAATGAAGCTAAGTACGAAGCTCTGATAGCTGGTTTGGGCCTAGCTGGGGCCCTGAGAGTTAAGACTCTCAAAGTATGTGGGGACTCGAGGTTAGTCATTTCTCAAGTAAATGGAGAGTTCGAAGCCAGAGATGAAGTCATGGCTAAGTATCTGAAACTTGTCAAAGCCATCATGACTCAGTTCGAAGAATGCTATGTGGAGCACGTTCCGAGGGAGGAAAATGTGAAGGCTGATGCCTTGTCTAAGTTTGCCTCTTCTGAAATTGAAAACTATGCAGGAAGTGTATACTTCCAAGTCTTGAAGACCCCAAGCATCAACGGAAAGTTGGTAGCACCCATTGGTATTACCAGTTGTTGGATTTATCCAATCAAAGCTCATCTGGAAACTGGGTGGCTGCCCAACGACACTTCAGAAGCACGAAAGCTATACGTTAGAGCATTAAGGTATGCCCTAATTGAGGGAATCCTATACAAGAAGTCTTTCATCATTCCATATCTGAAGTGTTTGAGACCTCAAGAGGCAGAATTGGCCCTGAAGGAAGTACATGAAGGGATTTGTGGGCAACACTTGGGGGGCATAGCCCTTGCCCATAAAATCACTTGTCTAGGTTTCTATTAGCCAAGCATGCTTGCTGATGCTAAAAGCTATGTGAGAAAGTGTGAACGATATCAGAAACATGCACCAGTGGTTAGACAACCACCTGAGATGATGACATCCATTAACTCTCCTATCCCTTTTGCTATGTGGGGAATGGATATACTTGGGCCATTTGCAATGGCAAGTGCTCAAAGAAAGTTCTTGATAGTGGCAATTGACTACTTCACTAAGTGGATTGAGGCTAAGCCATTAGCCAAGATAACCACCAAGCAAGTGATGCAAATTTTCTGGGAAAATGTGATATGCATGTATGGAATTCCACGGGTCCTAGTTACGGACAATGGAACTCAATTCAACAATGATGAGTTCAAGAATAATGTGATGAGAATGATATCAAGTTGCGCTTCACTTCTGTTGCCCATCCTCAAGCAAATGGGCAAGCTGAGGTTGCAAATCGAATTATCCTATATGGACTGAAGAAAAGAGTTGAACGATCCAGAAATACTTGGGTAGATGAGTTACTCCCCATACTATGGGCATATCGTACTACTTGTAAAGTCACCACTGGAGCTACCCCCTTCTTGCTGGCATACGGGGCTGAGGCAGTGGTTCCAGTGGAGATTACACACACGTCTCCAAGAATTGAAGCTTATGAACCAAAAACAAATGAAGAAGGCTTGAGGCTGACTTTAGATCTAAGATGAGGTTAGAGATGAGGCAAACACCAAGATAGTTGAACATCAAAAGAAAGCGTCTTTTTACTATAACCTAAGGGTTAAAGAAAGGTTCTTTCGTCAAGGAGACCTGGTTCTCAGAAAGACTGAAGCATCCGGAGTTGGACAAAAAGGCAAGTTGGCCCCCAATTGGGAAGGACCATATCGCGTCAAAAATGTATTTGGTCGTGGCTCGTACAAGCTAGAAACCCTTGAAGGGCATGAGGTGCCAAGGACTTGGCATGCTACAAATTTGAAAGTTTATTATGTTTAAGTGTGTCCTAACTGGACTCACTATTAGGGCAAGTAGAAATAAGGTCGACGAAACCAATCCAAGTTTTTAAACTTGAGGTAGAAGTAGTATACTATGTAAGGGTTGAACCCATTTCATCAAGTTATGAATTCATTCAGCAATATTCTACAAAGAATTTGCATATTGATGTTTATATGATTCAAAGTACTAGTTAAGTACGCAAACACGAAGAACTATAAGGCATGAAGGAAATAAGTTAAATAACTTACAATAAAGTTAAGTTATGCCCGAAGGCAGAGTTACAGAAAATAAATAAAAATCTACAACTAGCTACGACTAAGCATCGCCCCCTCCATGCTCTTCCTCAGAGCCAGACTCCTCCCCAGACTCCTCTCCAGACTCTTCTTCCTCACCGGAGCTGGATTCCTCAGACTCTTCACCAGGATGAGAGGCATGTTCGGGATTGAGAATCCTGTCATCCTCATCCATATCACCCTCCCCCGCCAAAGCCATCTCCAAACGAGTGGGAGCGTGGGGACTGGGAAAGTCAGATATAGTGAGGGATCCAGGAAGTCTCCTCGAAACCTCAGCCACAGCATCATCCCATCCTTTTGTATACTGGACAGGGAAGAGGAGGTCATCGTGCTGGCTGATTAAGTCCTTGTACTCGTTAGAGTCAAGGTACTCATCAATATAGCTCTCCTTCTCCTTCCTGAGCTCTACTAGCTCCGCTTGAGCATCAATCAGCTCCTTCTCCCTTTGGTCCAAGGAAGCCCTAAGAGAACCCACCTCCAGCTGGGCCTTATCAAACTTAGCCTTGTTGGCCTCCGAGGATGCACATCAAGCTTTGGCTTGGAATAAAGCCCCCTGAAAGCTGGCATTAGCCTACAAACAGATCACAAGTTAGAATGATAACTTAATATATACTAAGGACTACAAATAAAAAGGGAATAATGACTTACGGCAGCAAAGGCTTGTGAGCCCGCACTTTCTGCCCCCTCGATGGTGGAGTTGGCCACAAAATCCTTGTAGTCACAAGGAGTTAAGGAATGATGTGACCACTCAACAGCGTGCTTGGCCACCCCTACTATGGTGTCCTTCTTTCTAATCCCCCAGTTGGGGCGCCAGACTGAGCTCTTAGCTGAGGAAGAGCCCTCGACCTCTTCAACCTCAGCTACATGAGGCCTCAGAATAGAAGGGCCTTTAGCAGCCAGCCTGGGGTCCTTCAAACAAGCCCTCTTGATTCTGGTTGTCTCCCCGTCTTCACTACAACAATTTACACTAAATTTGACGGAGCAATTAATTTTGACGCCTTCTAATATGACGGAAGATTGTCCGTCGCATTTCTCTTAAATTTAACGGAAAGGCGTATTAAAATAACGGAACTTGTTAAATTCAAGGGAAATTTGTCCGTCAAATTTAAGAGCAGATTTTGTAGTGCTTCTGGTTCATTTTGCTTGTTAATGAACTCCGCAGCTGCAAACAAAAATCAAGGAAAACAAAATCGGTATAAGGCAATCTTAATACAAATACAAGGAAATAGAAGAAAAGTAATTACCCTGGTCAGAAACTTTTGAAAGTTTCAGAGACTTAAGTACAAACTCGTCCAGGAGCTCCCAAGCCTTGGTGGCATAATCATCCTTGATGAGTTCGGCATAAGCATGAGCCTCCTCTTCAGTCAAGACTATGTCATCTGGGCTACCATCTGACACTCTACTAAACGAGCTCTGAAAAAGGGTGCCCCAATCCCCTTCATCCCACATCAAGTACATAAACTCATCCTTCCATTTGGGGTTATTGTCAGGGATGGATTTTGGATGGAAAATGGGGGGTGTCGAAGAACGATGACTAATGTACACCCAACCCAAGGTGTTGGAGGAGCTATTTTTAAATTGAAAAACCTTTCTAAAAAGAGCAACAGAAAGGGGGAATTTGTTTTTTAAACATAAAACAATAAAACACATAATCAACCTCCAGACATTTGGAGGTAGCTGACAAGGGTTAATTCCTACATCGGCTAAAAGTTGGGGAATGAAAGGATGAAATGGGAATCGAACTCCTGCAGCAAGGACCCCCTTATAAATGCAAAGAGCATTTGGGCGCCAATGGCAGGAACGATCCCCAGGACCAGCTGGGACTAACCTATAAGGTGGCCTAATTTTATACATGTTTTTATAGTCAGCAATTTTATCAGCATCATGGAATCTATTGCTATGATTGAAGGAATCTAGATGTGATATAGAGGGATACTCATCACTACGTTCTAGAATCATATCTTGTAAAGACATAATTTTGGAATTAATTCTGGGAAACTTTCTTTTTTTAGATTTTTGGTTCTTAATTTTGGAATTAATTCTAGATTCTCCAATGTATTTTGTTTTTAAATATTTGAGATGTAATATTGAAAGACATAAAGAACTTATGCTGGTAGCCTGATAATTATGAACCTAATGGTATTAGATATCTCATTTTTTCGAGCTTAATCGAGCCGATCTCGAGCCAAGTTCGAGTCGAGCTCACTAATAGCTCGGCTCGAGCTCGTTTTCTTAACGAGCTCGTTTTTGTGTTCGAGCTCGAGCTCATTTTCTTAACGAGCTCGTTTTTGTGTTCGAGCTCGAGCTCGAGCTGTTCACGAACCGAGCCGAGTCGAGCCCTTAACGAGCCGAGCTCGAGCTTGTTCCCGAACAGCTCGGTTCGTGAACAGCCCTGTATGTGAGGTCTCTATGAAAGCTAGAAGTTTTGTTAGATTCGGAACATGATTTTTTTACCCCTTTGTACACACAACTGAGAGCTCTATCTAAAATATTGAAAAATTACAGGGCGTGTTCATCTTTTCAAACCAGAAGCTATAAAAGCATTATATGATATATAAATTTAATTTAATTAATGCTATAAAAAGATCTCGAGCTTGCTGACTCCAAATATTCTAGCCTGCGAGATAGAAAGTGGTATGTTACTGTGTCTCAGTAAACAAGTACGATGATCATAATACTTCCTCTGTATACCCTGAAAATAGGCAATCATCAACTTCTCTACTATCTATCTGTCAACAGTCTGCTACCTGTTGAAGCCAATTTTCGTCAGGACAAAACTTCAAGATTAAATTTATATTTGGGTATTCGGATAAAGATAACAAGAATAAAGATGTAAATACAATTAGGGTTTTTGAGATATTTGGGACTGCTCTTCAGAGTTTTTAATCGGTTGTGATGTTCAGATCCCTCTCAAGGTACCTACGTACCCTTATTTATAGGGATCAAGTCCACGTAGTTCTATTCAAGATAAGATTGTATCTCTGGTAATTTTAGACCCGGCCCATGTTTTCCTTTGGTGGCAAGTAATATTTTTGTTTTGGCACCAAATAATGTCCATATTGAGAATATTCTAAGTATCTGATCCTTCTAGAATTAGGTTTCCGAACCGCCTTAAGTATTGGGCTCGGCTTTCTGGGCTGTTTGTTGGATTGACATCAATATATTTATGGACTGTCCATCATGACGTCTCCGGGTACAATCATTATTTGATACAAGTAAGCCCATTCAAGAATAGTCTTCGGAAGCGAATATATTAAGCCATGCTTCAGATACAAAATAAATATACTTTTTTTATCAACAGGTCCCCATTATTTTTGAAGACAAAGACTTCAACAAATACTTAAATAATTCTGGAGCTCATTTTCTTATTTCCGTCGACTCCATTGGATCTATGAGATATGCTAGGCATTTTTCGTTTGAGCATGATTATCAAAGCCTTTGGATACAATAATAGCCTTTGGATACAGCAAACTTCCAGACATATAAACTGAAGTGGAGTACCTTGAATATATGCTTGTGGGCTATGCTGATTAACAATTGAAATCCTCACGTGATTTAGACAAAATCAAGTAATTTTGATTTTTTAAATTATGTCACCGTAGGTCCCACCAACTTTGATTTCTTGTTTTTTTATTTGATTTGTGTATATCATGGACAACACCTTGACACGTGAGAATCAAATAATCTTCCCATTTTCCATACGTTAGTCAACTATTTTCCGATGCTATAATATTTTCCACCGTCTTCATTAGACTCGTTTTTTATGGGCTGCTCATCGGATCGGGTTCAACATATTTTTTAATCGTTGATAAACACTTCGCGTACATGTTGATGTAGTCTTTGGTCATAGAGATATTATTTGGTCCATATAAGCCAATATAAAGATAATAATCGGACGCGAATATGTAGACCCATCCATCGGATACAAAATATATTTCTTGAATCAACAAGTTCCCAATATTTATTGATGACGATGACTTTAATAAATACTCAAATAATTTGTAATGATCTTTCTTGTCTTCAATCAGTATCCAAGGCCTTTCTTCATATGCACCTTCGATTAATTCCTACATAATAGCCTTCGGACGCTGGAAAACTAAGTATAGCCCTTCGAACGCAAAAAAGCTCTATATAGCCCTTGGACGCAACATATTCTAGACCGAACAACGAAGGCTTCGATATTTGATGTGATGATTATTTCACGACATGTGTCCATATGTGAATAGCTTTCGGAAACATGTATCCACAAGTCTAGCCATTGGAAGCAAATCTTAGTAAATATAGCCTTTAATAACTTCTCTAGTCTTTGGCAACATCTCTAACCTTTGACAACGTCACTAGCCTTCGGCAACATGTATCAACATAGTCTCCAATATTTTTGGAGGCTTGCCTCCAAGAAATATTTGTAGTCCCCGGAGCTTGATTCAAATTCGAATTTGATGATTCAAATTCGAGTGTGATAAACTGATTGAGTTTGTATTTGTTGATGCAACATTCATCCTCATTGTTGACCGAAATTTTTTATCTAGATAAACCCATATAAAAATATTCTTCAGAAGTGAAAGTAAAGGACCAACCATTGGAAACGGAATGAGGTAGCTCTTGTATCAACAAGTATATTTTGCTTTTCATCAGTACCCCTTGGATCCAGAAGATAAGTGAGACATCCTTGTTTTTACATAAATAGCAGAGTCATTGGAGATAACAAGATCATTGGACGCAGAAGAATGCTTGGAAGTATAAAACAAGCCCAATATACGTTATATCCTGTACCTTTGCATCATAGTGGTCTTCATAACTCATAATGGATAGAATGTTGTTAAAGTTCATCATGTAGAATATTTCTTATTTCCAACGCTTTTCACAATTTTCTTTTATGCTTTGTAGTATTGACCAACCATCAGATATCTTTTTCCTTGTGCTTCATAACATAGATTAGTCATCGGATACCAATTTTTTTCTTAAATTGTAGATTTTTGCTATTACCAAGCTTCAATATCACCATGAAAGTCGTCTTCACTTTTGTCCGATGACATATCATTTTTGAATACGCTCATTTCTAATACTACTAATTTTGTTTTTTTTGTAGAGGGGATTCTCTAAGATTTTGTCATTGGAAGCAGTTCATCCATACTTTTGCTTTCTGCTATAGGTTACACATTAGTACTTGTATCATTATGTCTCTGATAGATATATAATGCCAATCTTGTAGTTTTTGTGTATTGGAATGGTAATTGTTGTCGATGTAAAATTTATAGAGATGCATCCAATTCTTCATAAAAAGGAAGAAACGAATTATTTCCGATGTGAACGCTGCTGCTTTCGGAAAACACATAAGCTTTTCTATTACTCTTCTTGAGGCCCATGAGAAAACACTTTCTTTGATGCTTTAAAATTCTCTGAAATTCTTCCAAGTGTTTGCGTTATAATTTCTTTTATGTTTGCATCGGATCGAGCATGACTGGATCCGTTTGTTGTCATCATATTTGATCCAATGGTTAAGTAATCACTACACGTTTCATTGGATTCCTTTTTGTGTGACTTTGAACCATAATAGCATTAAAAGCAGTTTTTCGGTCCATCTTCTGCTTCCAATCCTCAAAGGTTCATTTAAGTACCTTTGGTTCGGATTGTGCAGCGATGAGATATATTCTGTGATCAATAGAATGTTAAATCTAAAAAACTATAGATCACCACTTTTTCATCTCCCAACTTTGTAAGTTGGCGGGTGGACCATCATAGCTTCGTACTGAAACATATATCCGGCCCGGTAAATCCTCTGCCCCCAAGTGATTTATTACTTCAATTTTGAAGTGGTACATCACTAGTAGGACCGAAGATTCTCTTGTCCCCAAGTGAGTGTCGGCAAATCATAAGTTGGGACTTGGATTGTTATTTGCTCCCAATTGATTGCCGATAGGTCATGAGTTTTGTGAGTGTCGATAAATCATAAGTTGGGACTCGGTAAAATTTTTGCCCCCAGTTAATTATCGATGGGTCACAAGTCTAGGATTAGAGCCGTTTAATCCCCCCAAGTGTTGGATGATGGGTTACTTATTCTGGACTTTATCAAATTTGTTGCCCTCATGTAACCATCGGTGAACACTTGTTTGGATTGGAAATTTTGTTGTTACCAATGGCTTGCATATATTCATAAGGAATTTAAACCACTAAGGGGTCGTTTGGTTCGAGCTTTTCTGGTATCAGGTATGGGTTTCGTTCATTCCAACCTCATACCTGGTGTTTGGTTCAGAATATTTTTTTTTAAACCCATTCCTCAAACCCCTAAGGTATGGATTTTTGATACCCTAGGGGGGAGGTGGGTATGAGGGAAGGGGTATGAGTATCATGTTCTTTCTACTATTTTCACATCTTTTTAAAGAGATAAATGTAAATTTTAATACAAAAATAAATCAATAACTTTAAAACATATTTAAAAATATAATTAAATTAATATTTTAAATTAATTAAATTAGTCAATTAAAAATACCATAAATAAAATATATTCATTCCAACACTGAACCAAACACATGATATCAGAAATGATACCTCAACCTCATACCACATTAACCCGATTCCTGATTCCAACCCCATACCACTTTACGAACCAAACGACCCCTAAGTTATATCATAACAATAAAAATCACACATGCATATCAACATATAATGAAAGAAATTGAAATCTAATAAATAGCTCATAACATTCTTAACAAAGAAGACATCCTTATAAATACTATAATAAATATCCTATTGAAATAAATAGATTATTAGCTTGTCAACGTCAATGTATTTAAATGTATCTGATAATGATGATGTCGATGATAAACTATTGATAGTACTTTATCAACTTAGATGAGTCATTATATTCATTGTCTCGATTTTGCAAGTTTCTGAGCGTGATATGCTCGAAATTTTGTATGGTCCTTAGTTTGACATAAGTTTGTCAGGTCTTTCTTTTCACCTTTTCCAATTGCTCTCGTAAAAATACCGCTTCATCAGGTTGGTTGTTATTATATACTCTGTGATTGTCATCATTATTACTCCTTTTGTAATCATTATGTCGACGGTGGTAGTCATCATCATCACCGCTATAACCATCATCGTGTTTATTTACTCGATTTCTACCATTATTACCACGTCTGTTGCCATGACCTCCATGGTTTCCATGATCCTAATCATCATTGGATATCGATCCCTTGATCTAGATCTTCTTCTCTGTGATGATTGATCACCTGAAGGTGATCGTCGAAGATGTGACCAACCACATGGGGGTGTTCTTCTGCCTAGGTTCTCTCGAAGTCGGCGTCGTTCATAGCGGCAAGTTCTTTTTCACGATATTCAACCTCTTTCAACCTCTTTAGAATTTCTTATTCTTGAAGTCTTGTAATTTCAAGTCTTCTTGCATTCGATCCCTCTCGTTTTGCATCGCTCAACACGTGATTGAATTCTTGTTCCAAACTTCCACCTTTTACGTTTTTGTTTTCACTTCTCTTTTGAGTGTTGGATCTTGTTATTCCCAGACAATGAATCAAGATTGTAGAAGGGGGGTTGAATACAATCTTTAAAATTTCTTCAGTTCTTTAAACAAAGATAAGGACTAAAATAAAATCAAGAACAGAATGTAATACAATAACACAATAATTAAAAATTCAGGTGGATTGATTATTCCACCTGAGAGATTTTATTGAAGAAATCTCTGTGATGTTTATGAATAAACACACAGCTGCATATACTGTTTTAACTTCAGCAAATTACAGAGAATTTTTTGCTTTTGCTCTTGAATAACCTAACTAATTTCTTGACCTCTAAAACAATGTTACACTTGTTTATATAACCCAAGTTTACAAGATAAATTGGACAACTAATAATACATAATTGGTAGAGTCCAAAAAGACTTGTTTCTCCATTCTAAGTAGTGGTCCTTTTGTTGGAGGCTAGCTTCTTTTGGCTGAATACCATTTGTAGTAATGCCACTCCTGACCAAAGAAAACAGAATGTTTCTTGTTCTTTTGAGATTACCAGAAATACTGGTTTTCATGCTCTCGTGAAGTCTGTCAACCCATGTGCTCTGTCTGAATTATCATTTTCACAGTGTTAGGTACAAATAATGAATATGGCATCCGTTGAGGTTGTTTGAGTAGCATCCGTTGAATTATCGTGACTCCATCCGTTGAAGCTCAATTTCACTTATGTAAAATTACAAGGCATGGACTATTTACAATTAGCCTCCCTATTCTACATATCCGTTGATAGTCAATATGACTTAGAAAACTAATTCTTTAACTGCTAATACAGAATTCTACAAGCATGTTACATAGAGTCTTATCCGTAGATAAGCATGTTACAGAATTCTAAACGATTCCAACAGACGGTGCCAAATGTTGAAGCTAATTAGGTATTATCAAACAGCCCCTTAGTGATTTGAGATTGGGGAATGTTATATTTGTTGGGCCCAATTACATCTCAACGGATAAAACCTGAAATGCGGCTCGATCTATTAAAAAGATTAAGTGTGACGCACTTTATTAAGAACTCAAGCCCGAACACATATACTTCACGATAAAAAAGTTTTTCTCAAATCGATAATAAAAGAAATTAAGCTCAATTCATTTAGGTTAAAGTTCGGTTGAACTCGGTTCGTTTAAAACCTTAATGTAGGATGTAGAATTTTTAATAAAATTTTCAAAATCTCATAAATTTTAGTCAGATTTCGAACACCATCATTTTTTCTAAAATATATGAAATCTTGATGAAACTCGATGAAAGATAACCTGAAAACTTTATTTAAAATTCTAATTGAATACCATCGGGTTTTAATAAATTATTTGAAATCCTAATTAAATTCACCAAAAAAATTTTAATCCAAAAGATCATTCAAAATTCAAAGAGAATACACCTTTCAAAAAACTTTTATCAACATCTATTATATATATAATACCACAACAAGGGGTTTGGTGTAAGCAATTAAAATCAAATGGACCATTTTACCCTTACTTATACTATACATTTTTAGGGTTATTTTGGTCTTTTAACATCAATAAATTTATTACATATTATTAAATGCTCCAAACTTATACATATATATTTATTACATATTATTAAATTCTGTAAATTGATATGCATACTTATATAAACATACAACATTTACCTGAATATATATAATATATAATATATATATATATATATATATATATATATATATACGTATGTATACATATAAATACTTATATTTATGTAAATTTATGATAATATATGACCATATACACTTACATATTATATATCTCATACTATTATAGTATGATTTAGATTTACTGTAAATTTTTATGAATTAAGAAAATTTATAAATTAAAGAATGTTTGTGAATTGTAATTATTTATCTCTATTAAATCAAACTATACATAATTTCTAACATGCCTTAAGTATTATATTTGTTACGATACAAATACGGTCCAAATCAGTACAAGCTAACAAAAAAAAAAAAAAACTTTCATGTATATAAGTGTAATACAAACTTGTACTAATTTTAATGTCGTATAATTCATCAATTGCTACTCTAATACGCGCGGACGTACAAAAATTTGCCGAAAAAATAAACAATTTACTCATATTTAAAGTATGCCCGTGCATTGCACGGGCTAAAGAGCCAGTTTATTAGCAATCCATCAAAATTCATTATATCTAAATATAAAATCTGAAAACTAAAAAATTAGAAATAAATGTGCATAAACTTGTAACATCATATTTTATTGGATTATATGAAATCGTCATTGAATATGGTAACAAATAACTTAAAAACTTGCTTTATAATCCTAAATGAATATCATTATATTTTGATGAATTATTTAAAATTTTAATCGAATGCAGCTAAGATTTTCAAATAAAAAAAATCATTTAAAATTCAAACTAAATGCACCCTTTTGAAATTTTTTATCAACATTTATTAGTAAACCCATCAACGTTCATTATATGTAATTGAATATCTACCTATTATATATATAATACCACAACAAGGGGTTTGGTGTAAGCAATTTAAATCAAATGGACCATTTTACCCTTACTTATACTATACATTTTTAGGATTATTTTGGTTTTTTAACATCAATAAATTTATTACATATTATTAAATGTTACAAAATTAATATGCATACTTATAAATATATTTATTACATATTATTAAATGCTCCAAACTTATACATATATATTTATTACATATTATTAAATTCTGCAAATTGATATGCATACTTATATATACATATAACATTTACCTGAATATATATAATATATAATATATATATATATATATACGTATGTATACATATAAATACTTATATTTATGTAAATTTATGATAATATATGACCATATACACTTACATATTATATATCTCATACTATTATAGTATGATTTAGATTACTGTAATTTTTTATGAATTAAGAAAATTTATAAATTAAAGAATGTTTGTGAATTGTAATTATTTATCTCTATTAAATCAAACTATACATAATTTCTAACATGCCTTAAGTATTATATTTGTTACGATACAAATACGGTCCAAATCAGTACAAGCTAACAAAAAAAAAAAAACTTTCATGTATATAAGTGTAATACAAACTTGTACTAATTTTAATGTCATATAACTCATCAATTGCTACTCTAATACGCGCGGACGTACAAAAATTTGCCGAAAAATAAACAATTTACTCATATTTAAAGTATGCCCGTGCATTGCACGGGCTAAAGAGCTAGTTTATTAGCAATCCATCAAAATTCATTATATCTAAATATAAAAACTAAAAACTAAAAAATTAGAAATAAATGTGCATAAACTTGTAACATCATATTTTATTGGATTATATGAAATCGTCATTGAATATGGTAACAATTAACTTAAAAACTTGCTTTATAATCCTAAATGAATATCATTATATTTTGATGAATTATTTAAAATTTTAATCGAATGCAGCTAAGATTTTAAAATAAAAAAAATCATTTAAAATTCAAACTAAATGCACCCTTTTGAAATTTTTTATCAACATTTATTAGTAAACCCATCAACGTTCATTATATGTAATTGAATATCTACCTAAAAACTACATAAGCACCAAGCTAGTAAAAATCATTTAAAATTCAAACTAAATGCACCCTTTTGAAATTTGTTATCAACATTTATTAGTAGACCCATCAACGTACATTATATATAATTGAATATCTACCTAAAAACTACATAAGCACCAAGCTAGTAAAAATCATTTAAAATTCAAACTAAATGCACTCGATCAATATATTACCAAAGTAAGAATGGCTTCTTTTATCGATCAAATTTTTGCAATAATTCTCATTTCTTTCGCCATGTCTCCATCTTTAGTTCGCTCTGGTCAAATTCAGGTAAACTTATCTAACGACATCCAATACGATAATATAATAGTTAGTTGCAAATCAAATATGGGAAAAGATCTAGGCGTGAAAGAATTGGGCCCTGGTATGAATTTTACTTGGGCAGCCGACATTAATGTTGCCGGAAAGAACGAAATTTGGATGTGTGCAATGCATACAACTATTGTAGTTGTGTATGGAAATTTTCCTATATTTATTAGCGACAGGGATAATACCAGGTGTGGCCAGGAGTGCATGTGGAGTGTGAGACGTGATGGGATTTACCTTTATATCCCAAATGATGGTTATAAATTGCAGTTTGGTTGGGCACACTAGTCATTTTTTTATATCTGTATGCATCGTCTTGTTTCTTTTGTAGTTCACCCATCATCTATTTTAATTTTGTGTTTACCATAATAATTGACTAATATGGGAGTAGTTTTACAAGTAAAGTTTTTTTATTGCAATATCCAGCTATCAGTACGAATTTATTTAAAAAAATCATTTATATTAAACGTAAAGATGAAGGGGCAAAAACATTGATGAAAAGAAACTTATTATTTTTATTATGAGATCGTGAATGATCAAGTATATATGTGATAAGAAGAATAATCCTTTCGGTTAGGAACTATGTTGTTTCTTGATGATGACTAAACTAACTTAGTGAAAATTGTATAAGTAAAAATGTAGCCTTCAACGGATAGCATGTGTTTGCAGTATCCGTTGAAGAGTATCTTATCTACAAATAAAACTCAATGTAAAATGTTTGTGTAATTCTGACATAGAAGTTGGAGTATTAGGTTTAGGCTGAATAAGTCATGTTGACTGTTAATGGATATGTAGAATAGGGAGGCTAATTGTAAATAGACTATGCCTTGTAATTTTACATAAGTGAAATTGACTGTCTACGGATAGCAGTACTAGCCTTCTACGCACGTGGTCAAAATACTGTCTACGGATAGTAGTATTAGCCTTCTACGAATGTGGTCAACCACTACTCAGAATAGAGAATCAAGTGTTTTGGACAGAGTTACTTTTTGTATTATTAGTTGTTCGAAATATCTTATAAACTTGGGTTATATAACCAAGTGTAGCACTATTTTAGAACTCAAGAAATCAGTTAGGCAATTTAGAGAGCACAAGACAGTATCACTTGTAAATTGCTGAAGCTAAAATAGTGTGTATGCAGCTGTGTGTTTATTCCTAAACATCACAGAGATTTCTTCTAATAAAAATCTCTCAGGTGGAACAATCAATCCACCTGAATTTTTAATTCTTGTGTTAGTTTCATTTTGTTTGTTTTTGATAGAGTGTATTTTTATATATACTTTATAGGATTTTATTCCCGCATTTACGGTGCTTTTGCGAATAATCGTGAGTATTTAATTAGTTTTTAATGAATTTGTGCAGGAAATAAATAATTGCCAAGTTGAAAGAAATCGAGCATGATTCAATGATTTATGTGATTTTTAGTTCGAGAATTTGATTTGGTGAATTTATGAGAAGAAATGAATAAGTTATGGTTGCGAAGCTCTCACGGTTTTGGCCATATCTGGAGTTCTACAAGTCGTATTCTGACGATTCAACAGCTCACGCGAAGCCACGGAGATTTTCTACATTGCTGGGCAGGGAACCTGAGGCGCTGCAGCGCCATTTCACGCGCAAGAGCGCTACAACACGCGCAAGAGCGCCATTTGACGCGCAGGAGCGCCATTGTGAGTTGTCAGAGCAAAAGTCCAGGGATTGTAAGGCGCAAGAGCGCTAGCAGGAAGCGCAAGAGCGCAAGAAAAGAGGCGCAAGAGCGCAAAACGAAGCGCAAGAGCGCGAGAAAGCTCCTGGAGTACTGATTTTGCGGATATTTTCTACTTGTATTATAATTAGTAAAATACTAGTTGGGCCTAATTAATTTGGGTCAGTTATTTTTAGTCTTCTAAACACTATAAAAAGACAACTAGGTTATTATATTGGGGATCGAAGAAAAACATATTTTCGAGAGGTACAATTAACATTCATCTTTTAGGGATTTCTTGGAGATCAATTACTTTCTTCCAAGATTTGAGATTAAAGGTTTATTTTCTATACTCTTTTAATTATGTTTTATTCTATTTCTTTTGATTCTTGTTTTGTTAATTCAATTATGCGTAACTAAATCTTAAATCTGAGGATTGGGTAGTATTCCTTGGTTATCATGTGTGTTTGATTATTTGTGATGTTCTTGCTTGCTGATCTGTTATTGAGGGATTAATACAATTAGGGGAGTCATGAACCTTTGATTGGATTTTAGGAATTGTAACGAATTGGAAGAGGAGTTGCATTTTTAGTACATGATTTAACGGACATAACTCGAATATTTGATTGGAAAGTTAATAGGAGGGTTGTGAGACTTATAATTCTTGGAGCGTAATAATTTATGATTGTACTTTGATTGTATCACGGAAGTGACAATTAAGGTGTAGTTGTAAATATTATATTGTGTCTTGGGAGGGAACAATATAACCTTAGAAGAATTGTTTTCAGCAGAGTAAGAACGTAGATATCACAAAAATATTGAATGTGTATTGATACCAAGTGAAGAACCCCAGTTCTTGGATTGTTTTCTCATATATTTTATTCTCGATTAATAATTAGTTTAATTTAGTTTAAAAACAATCCAAACATTCTTTACACACTTCTAAATTGTGAGAAATATAATCCTTGAACTTGATTCTACAAATTAGTCCTTCCCTGCGAACGAACAACAAAAATATTACCAACAAATTGGCGCCGCTGCCGGGGAAGGCAGTATAATTGAGTTTAAGTTAATTGTTTCTTATTGTTTAGATTTTAATTGGTTCCACAAGTTGTTTTGTTAGTGATTTTCAGGTGTATGCGACGTTCATCTTGCGTTAGAAAATTGGAATTTGACCCTGAAATCGAGCGTACTTTGAGAAAGCTAAGAAAAGAGAAAGCTAAGATGGGAGAGCCAGAACCACATGCAGTTGTTAATGTGGATGAGACTTCGATTTGGGACCATGAGACACCAAATCCTGCTAATTGCATGTATAAAACTCCACAGATTGGTGCGGCCCAGTTCAACATTAATCCGAGTTTAATTCAGATGATCAGCAATCAAGCTTTTGAAGGTGATATTGAGCTAGAGGACCCACACAGACATCTTGAGCGTTTCGTGCAGATGTGTGGATCATTCAGAATTAATGGTGTTACGAGCGATCAGGCTCGCCTTCATATGTTTCCCTATTCTATTAAGGGAAGAGCTTTGGAATGGTTTCAACAACTTCCAAACGCTACGGTTGCTACATGGGAGGGTCTTTCTACTGCATTCTTGTCCAAATACTATCCTTCTGACAAGACGCAGCAATTGAGGACCATGATTATGAGTTTTAAAGCACAACCGGGTGAAGGTCTATATCAGGCATGGGAGAGATTCAAGGCACTATTGAGGAAGTGTCCACATCATGGCTTAGAAGATTGGCAGATTATTAGCACTTTTTATGGGGCCATGAATGCAGATATTCGTTTGAGCTTGGATGTGGCTGCTGGTGGAAATTTCAAGAAAGCACCTACTACACAAGCTAAAGCACTTCTTGAGGAATTGGCATCTAATAACTATTCTTGGGCACCTAGTGGGAAGAGCTCAGCAAAATCAGCACAAGAATCTGAGATTATAAACATGCTGGCTCAAAAGTTGGATACTTTAACTCAGGAGGTGCGAGGACAAAGGGTAAATGTGAATGCTATTTCTTCACCTATGGAAGGGTATCATGATTATGGTACTAGTCAGAACTCTTATGGGCAACAATTTCCAGAAGAAGCATCCTTTATTCAGGGAAGACAGCCATGGCCTGTTCAGAATAATTCTTATTACAATCCGAATCAAAGGCCAAATAACAATCTCTCTTACAGCAACAATCATGCGGCAAATCCTTCTTCTCAATTTCCAAGGCAGAATCAACCTCCTGGTTTTCAGTCACGACCACCATATCAAGCTCAGCAGCAGTATCAACCTCCGCCAAAGAAAGAACCAGCCGATTGGGAGGTTGCACTAAACAAAATCATGCAAGGAACTTCTGGTGCATTGGCTAATATGGAATCAAGGATAGATCAGATGGCATCTTCTCAAAAGATGCTAGAAACACAGATTGGACAGATTGCCTCCAAGATGGGTGTTCGTGAGCAAGGGTCTCTTCCTAGTCAACCTGATCAGACTAGTAAAGAGCAGTGCAAAGCAATTACTTTGAGGAGCGGAAAAGAGTTGCCAGATTTTGAAGTCCTTGAACCTCAAGAGAATGATGCTGAGAAAGAAGATGATAAAGTAGAGATTGCTGCAGAAAAGTCAGAAAAAGAAGATGAGAAGAAGAAGGAAGAAGAAGCAGAAAAGCCATATGTTCCTCCACCACCATATGTTCCTCCTATTCCATTTCCACAGAGACTTCACAACAGGCAGCTAGAGAAGCAGTATGAAAAGTTCTTGACTATGTTCCGGCAGTTGCATGTTAATATTCCTTTGGCTGAGGCGTTGAATCAAATGCCACTTTATGCTAAATTTCTTAAGGAGATGTTGACAAAGAAGAGGAAACTTGAAGATGCAGAAACTATTACTCTTAATGCTGAATGCAGTGCAGTCATTCAAAAAGCTATTCCTCAGAAATTGAAAGATCCGGGAAGTTTCTCTTTGCCTTGCACTATTGGGAAGATGGAGAACATGAAAGCTTTGTGTGATTTAGGGGCTAGTGTAAGTTTGATGCCCTATTCAATTTGTAAATGGCTTGGTCTTGGAGAGCTAAAAAAGACACGGATTTCACTTCAGTTGGCGGATCGTTCTGTCAAATATCCGTTGGGTGTCATTGAAGATGTGGTTGTCAAAGTTGATAAGTTTGTCATACCTTGCGATTTCGTGGTGTTAGAGATGGATGAAGATGTCGAGATACCCATAATCTTGGGAAGGCCATTCTTGGCTACTGCTGGCACTACTATCGATGTTAAAGCTGGGAAATTAACTTTGAATGTTGGCGAGGACAAAGTGGAATTTGATCTTAATAAAGCAATGAAGATGCCTCCTTTTGGAGCCACCTGTTTTACAGTTGATATAGTGGATGATATTGTGCATCTTGAAAATGAACACTTCATGGGAGCTGAACAGGTGTTAGAAGATGTAGTGGAAGAAGAAGCACTCGTTGTACGAGATAAAGAAGTTGAGATGGTTTTTACTCTGTCAGAGGCACCACAGGTTGAACTTAAACCTCTACCTGATAATTTGAGGTATGTTTTTCTTGGTCCGAATGATACATATCCTGTGATAGTTTCTGCTTTACTTAGTGATGATGAGCTAGAAAAGTTGTTACATGTTCTTCGGCAATATAAATCAGCTATTGGTTGGTCAATTGAAGATATCAAGGGAATTAGCCCTGCTCTTTGCATGCATAGAATTGCCTTAGAAGATGATCATAAGCCTGTGATAGAGGGCCAAAGAAGACTGAATCCAAATTTGCAAGAGGTGGTGAAGAAAGAAATCACTAAGTTGCTTGATGCTGGTATTATTTATTCAGTTCCACACAGTAAATGGGTAAGTCCTATTCATGTTGTGCCTAAGAAAGGTGGGATGACTGTTGTTCAAAATGAGAAGAATGAGTTGATTCCTACAAGAACAGTAACAGGTTGGAGAGTTTGCATTGATTACAGGAAGTTGAATAACTCTACTCGCAAGGATCACTTTCCCCTCCCATTCATTGATCAGATGCTCGAAAGGTTGGCAGGTAATGAGTACTACAACTTTCTGGATGGATTCTCGGGCTATTTTCAGATTCCTATTGCACCCGAAGATCAAGAGAAGACCACCTTTACTTGTCCTTATGGCACTTTTGCTTATCGGAGGCTTCCTTTTGGTTTGTGTAATGGTCCTTCGACATTTCAACGGCTCATGAATCACATTTTCTCCGATTTCATAGGCAGAGACATGGAGGTCTTCATGGATGACTTCACTGTATATGGTTCTTCCTTTGATTCATGTCTAGCCAGTTTATCAAAGGTGTTGCAGAGATGTACTGAAACGAATCTTGTTCTTAACTGGGAGAAGTGTCACTTTATGGTGAAGGAAGGCATTGTGCTTGGGCATAAAATCTCTAGTAGAGGCATTGAGGTCGATAGAGCAAAAATTGAAGTTATTGAAAAATTGCCTCCACCTTCATCTGTGAAAGGTATTCGAAGCTTTCTTGGGCATGCTGGTTTTTATCGACGGTTCATCAAGGATTTCTCCAAGTTAGCTCGGCCACTCTGCAATCTTCTCGAAAAGGATCGTGTTTTTGACTTTGATGAAAGTTGTCTTGATGCTTTTAACAGGTTGAAGAAGGAACTTACTTCTGCACCCATAGTTACATCGCCCGATTGGAGCTTGCCATTTGAGCTCATGTGTGATGCTAGTGACTATGCTGTGGGTGTTGTTCTTGGGCAAAAGAAGGAGAAGAGGATGCATGTGATAGCTTATGCAAGCAAGACTCTTGATGATGCACAAATTAACTATTCCACTACTGAGAAAGAGCTACTTGCAGTGGTATTTGCACTTGATAAATTTAGATCCTATCTTGTTGGGTCTAAGGTGATTGTCTATTCGGATCATGCTGCGATTCGTTTCTTGATGACAAAGAAGGATGCAAAGCCTCGTCTAGTTCGTTGGATTCTTTTACTCCAGGAATTTGATCTTGAGATTCGAGATAAGAAAGGGTGCGAGAACTTGGTAGCTGATCATTTATCTAGGTTGGACCAAGGAGATGGAGAGGTAGGTGGTGCAATGCCTATTAATGATAAATTTCCGGAGGAGCAGCTTCTAGTTGTGTCTATGTCTACACCATGGTATGCAGATTTTGTGAACTACATTGTGGGAGGAGTTGTACCTGATACTCTCTCTTATAATCAGAAGAAGAAGTTCTTTTATGATGTGAAGCACTACTATTGGGAGGAGCCACTGCTTTACAAGGAATGCGCTGATGGAATGTTTCGTAGATGTGTACCTCATGATGAAGTTCCTCATATTTTCAGGCATTGTCATTCTCTAGAGTGTGGAGGTCATAACAGTAGCATGAAGACAGTGGCTAAGATTTTGCAGTCAGGTTTTTATTGGCCAACCATGCATCAAGATGCTAGAGATTATGTGGCCAAATGTGATAGATGTCAACGAGTTGGGAATATTTTGAGGAGAAACGAGATGCCATTACAGTCTATTCTTGAGGTAGAGATTTTTGATGTGTGGGGGATGGATTTCATGGGTCCATTTACGTCGTCTTATGGGAACCAGTATATTTTGGTGGGAGTTGATTATGTTTCTAAATGGGTTGAAGCTATTGCGTCTCCTACTAACGATGCTAGAATTGTGAAGAAGTTCTTAAAGAAGCATGTGTTCACTAGATTTGGAGTGCCAAGGGCTATTATCAATGATGGAGGTTCGCACTTTTGCAATAAACAGGTGGCTGATCTCTTGAAAAAGTATGGTGTGACACAAAAGGTGGCAACTCCTTATCATCCGCAAACAAGTGGGCAAGTTGAGATTTCGAATCGTGAGCTGAAGTCAATTTTGGAGAAGACAGTGGCAAGTTCTAGAAAGGATTGGTCAACAAAGCTTGATGATGCTCTTTGGGCATATAGGACAGCTTTTAAAACACCTATTGGGATGTCTCCATATAGGTTGGTCTTTGGGAAGCCATGTCATTTGCCGGTGGAACTTCAGCATAAGGCATTTTGGGCTACGAGGAATTTGAATTTTGATCTAAAAGCTGCGGGAGAGAAGCGTTTGCTTCAACTTGGAGAGCTTGAAGAGATTAGGCTCCAATCTTATGAGAATGCTAGTATCTACAAGGAGAAGACCAAATTGTGGCATGACAAGCACATTCAGAAGAAGGAATTTGAGGTTGGGCAACATGTTCTATTGTTCAATTCAAGACTCCGTTTGTTTCCCGGAAAGCTCAGATCACGATGGTCCGGACCTTTTGAGATTGTGAAGGTCTATCCTAATGGGGTTTGTGAGATTATCAGAGAAGGGTCAGATGTCTTCAAGGTGAACGGGCAAAGACTGAAGCCATACCTGCTGGGAGAAACAGTGGAGCGAGGAATGAGCATTCTTCACCTCCAAGACCCTATCATCGGTTGAGAATCGGCGTCAAGCTAATGACGTTAAACGAGCGCTTCGTGGGAGGCAACCCATGTATTGTGAGTATTTCTTTATTGTTTTTCTATAGTGTGTGTCAATGAGGACATTGACCCATTTAAGTGTGGGGATGTGTCTCATGTGTTGTAAGTCTAATTCTAGACTTGTGAAGTTTACGTGTTTTAATGCACCCATGCATGCTGTTAGAAATTTTGTGTTTATGGATACTTTTGATTGAGAAGTGATATGTGATGTCTTGTGCACACACTTACACTAGCGAGTTGAAGCTGGTAGACTTATTGAATGTGGTAAGGGATTAGAATGACATGAATATGTGCAAGATAATTTGGTTTAGATGCTTTAAGTACAAGTAGGTATGTTAGAGAGACTTCTATTTGGGATTGATTGTGCTTTTACACACCAAGCGAGTTTTGAGCCTATATGCATATCTTTTGCATTATTTTTCGTTTGCTTGAGTGTCCACTTGTTATTTGCATTGCTAGCACGTGTTTGAGGTCTTTCTTGAGATGCATGACATTAATTGATGACAACATGATAAAGGCAATAGTTTAACCTTATATTTTCCATATTACCAAACCATTTATACATGATCCATTATTTAACCCGTTGGGCCTAATCTTATTCTTTCGGTGACACACCACGTACTTGCCATTATCCTTTTTATTGTATTGGCCTTACATTAAAATTTGAACCCAATTGTCAAAGGCTAGTATTGTTCTTAAGGGAGTAATAAGGTGTGCATGAAGGGGGGTTATTGATGATCATAACTTTGGGGGGAATATTGAGTTGGGTTGTGTGCTTGTTAGTCGAAATTTGTTAAATATCAAGGGATCATTGTTCGTGCTTGTTATTAGCTCTCTCGAAAAAGAAAAAAAAAAGAAAAAGAAGAAAAAAAAAAGAAAAAAAGAAAAAAATAATAATAATAAATTTGAGAGCATTCTTATATTTTATGATCCTACTTTGATTCGACTAGTCAAGTTGTTATAAATAAAAGTTCAAGTGTGGGGATGAAAGTATGGGAGTTGTTAATTTTATTGTTGAGTACTAGCTTTTGACTTAGCCCTCTTTGGCTTTACTTGACATACCTTGTCCCTAGCCCACGTTACAACCCGAATAAAGACCTTTTGATTGTCATTGAATGTGTATGTTGCGTTGAGGGTTAGATTGATACCACGTGTAAAGCATGCTTATGATATTGTTGGAGTTGAGTGATACACTTACCACCTTGTTTGAAGAGAATATCTTTTGTGAGTGAACGGTGAGTTGTTGCTTTTGCATAGGAGATCCCAGATTTTGTCTCAAAGATGTGCTCTTGTGTGCTTAGCATGTTTACCAATGATTTTTGCATTTGACATGAAATTCTATGATGTTATACATGTGATTTGAGTGTGCTATGTGGATACTTGCACTTTAGACACCAAGGCATTGCATATTCACTTTGATTCTTGAGTTGATATGACACTAGAGGACTTTGTGTGTGTGGTGTTGTGTTGATATGTGACCTTTTGCATGAGCTAGATGGATTTTGTGGGTATATTCGCTATAAGCCCTCACGAGACCTTACTCGTCCACTAGGGCTACCTAGGGGTTTAAAGGACTTGTTGCATGTGTTAAATGCAACCGTGATCACCTACGGAAGTGGTACTAGTTAGTTTAGTGTATTATTTTAGTTTGCACGAGGACGTGCAAAGTGCTAAGTGTGGGGATATTTGATAGAGTGTATTTTTATATATACTTTATAGGATTTTATTCCCGCATTTACGGTGCTTTTGCGAATAATCGTGAGTATTTAATTAGTTTTTAATGAATTTGTGCAGGAAATAAATAATTGCCAAGTTGAAAGAAATCGAGCATGATTCAATGATTTATGTGATTTTTAGTTCGAGAATTTGATTTGGTGAATTTATGAGAAGAAATGAATAAGTTATGGTTGCGAAGCTCTCACGGTTTTGGCCATATCTGGAGTTCTACAAGTCGTATTCTGACGATTCAACAGCTCACGCGAAGCCACGGAGATTTTCTACATTGCTGGGCAGGGAACCTGAGGCGCTGCAGCGCCATTTCACGCGCAAGAGCGCTACAACACGCGCAAGAGCGCCATTTGACGCGCAAGAGCGCCATTGTGAGTTGTCAGAGCAAAAGTCCAGGGATTGTAAGGCGCAAGAGCGCTAGCAGGAAGCGCAAGAGCGCAAGAAAAGAGGCGCAAGAGCGCAAAACGAAGCGCAAGAGCGCGAGAAAGCTCCTGGAGTACTGATTTTGCGGATATTTTCTACTTGTATTATAATTAGTAAAATACTAGTTGGGCCTAATTAATTTGGGTCAGTTATTTTTAGTCTTCTAAACACTATAAAAAGACAACTAGGTTATTATATTGGGGATCGAAGAAAAACATATTTTCGAGAGGTACAATTAACATTCATCTTTTAGGGATTTCTTGGAGATCAATTACTTTCTTCCAAGATTTGAGATTAAAGGTTTATTTTCTATACTCTTTTAATTATGTTTTATTCTATTTCTTTTGATTCTTGTTTTGTTAATTCAATTATGCGTAACTAAATCTTAAATCTGAGGATTGGGTAGTATTCCTTGGTTATCATGTGTGTTTGATTATTTGTGATGTTCTTGCTTGCTGATCTGTTATTGAGGGATTAATACAATTAGGGGAGTCATGAACCTTTGATTGGATTTTAGGAATTGTAACGAATTGGAAGAGGAGTTGCATTTTTAGTACATGATTTAACGGACATAACTCGAATATTTGATTGGAAAGTTAATAGGAGGGTTGTGAGACTTATAATTCTTGGAGCGTAATAATTTATGATTGTACTTTGATTGTATCACGGAAGTGACAATTAAGGTGTAGTTGTAAATATTATATTGTGTCTTGGGAGGGAACAATATAACCTTAGAAGAATTGTTTTCAGCAGAGTAAGAACGTAGATATCACAAAAATATTGAATGTGTATTGATACCAAGTGAAGAACCCCAGTTCTTGGATTGTTTTCTCATATATTTTATTCTCGATTAATAATTAGTTTAATTTAGTTTAAAAACAATCCAAACATTCTTTACACACTTCTAAATTGTGAGAAATATAATCCTTGAACTTGATTCTACAAATTAGTCCTTCCCTGCGAACGAACAACAAAAATATTACCAACAGTTTTTATGTTCTTAAATTTACTATCATGTCTTTTCTGTCAAGATTAAAGAAATTTTTAAAGATTGTATTCAACGCCCCCTTCTACAATCTTGATTCAGTGTCTGGAATAACAATCGATATCAGAGCAAGCTTCTAACATACAAGAAGTTTAAAGATCAAAAGACATCATAATCATGAGTCAGAAGGATTATGGAGTTAAGATACCAGTTCTTGATAGGGAAAATTAATTTCACTGGAAGGTAAAGATGTGTTTACATCTTATGTCTATGGATGAAGGATATGTAGAATGCATCGATCATGGTCCTCATGTTCCAATGAAGCCCAACACTGCAATGGCTCAAGCACCTACAGGAACCCCAAGCACCATTCCAAAGTTATCTTCAGAATGGACTCTTGAGGACATCATTGCCGTTCACAAAGACAAAAAGGCTATGAATATTTTGTTCAATGGTCTTGATTCTAACATGTTTGACAATGTTATTAACTGTTCTACAGCCAATGAGATTTGGGACACTATCCAAATCATCTGTAAAGGGACTGAGCAAGTTAGAGAAAACAAGATGCAACTTTTCATACAATAGTATGAACACTTTCACTTTAAGAGTGGAGAATCTTTGAATGATACTTTTAGTATATTTTAAAAATTGTTGAATGGATTGAAGTTGTATGGGAGGGTGTATCAAATCAAATATTCAAATCATAAATTTCTCAGAGCCTTGCCAAAGGAGTGGAAGCTTATGACTGTTTCTTTGAGAAACACTCAAGAGTACAAGGATTTTAATATTGAACGGCTGTATGGAACTCTAAAGACATATGAGCTAGAAATGGAGCAGGATGAGGAAATTGAGAATGTCCAGAAGAAAACTGGATTTGTTGTCTTAGTAGCAAGTGTTAACAAGGTTGAGGACATGAGGGAAGAAACTGCTGAAGCTACACCAAGCCCAAGTGCTTGTGAAGGTAGGATTAAATCAACAAAATGCAAGGGAAAGATGATTGAAGAAAGTGAGCCCTCTAACGAAGATGAAATGGATGAGATAGATGAACATTTAGCTTTTCTTTCAAGAAAATTCTCAAAGCTCAAGTTCCAGAGAAACCCTGAGGTGACCAAGCCATTCAGAAAGGACTTTCAATCAAACAAGAACTATGTTAAAAGGTCCAAATTTAAATGTTTCAATTGTGGAATGGGAGGACACTTTGCCAGTGAATGCAAAAGACCAAAAACTGAGAAAAATGACAGGAAGTTTGAGTCTGTTGATTATAAGAAGAAATACTTTGAACTTCTCAAGCAAAAGGGAAGGGCATTCATAACTCAGGACTATGAATGGGCTGATGATGGGAATGATTCTGAAGAGGACACTGGGTTTGTAAACCTTGCACTGATGGCTGATTCAAATGAGCGGGAGGCTAGTTCATCAACCAATTTGGTAATCACTATCAACCTCACTGAGCTTTCTATAAAGGAATGCAATAGTGCAATTAATGATATGTCTACTGAATTGTACCATATATGTGTTTCTCTTAAATCACTTATAAAATAAAACACTAGGATTAAAGATGTTAATCAGTTTTTAAGTGATAAAAATGCTGTCCAGGAAACTCAATTTATTGAGTTTGAGAAAATGAGGTTAGAGTGTCAAGTTGCCAAAGACGAACTACTAGCTATACTAAAAAGAGAAGAGATTCTCAAAGTACGGTTAGCTAAAGAACAGGAAACAATTTCTAGATGGACTGATTCCAGGAATGTTGCCACAAACATAATTAAGGCTAAAGGTGTGGATACATTCTACAAGGAATCAGTAGGAAAAGAAAAGGAGAAACTAGATATTGAGAATCTAGGAGATGATGATGCTTCTACGGATAGTGACCATCCGTTGATAGGTAAATCCTCAATGGATGAGACTTTTCCAAGGAAATGTACATCAAGTGTCAGCAAGGAAAAACTAGAGAAGCTGAACAAGAAATATGGTCCAACCACCAAAAATTTTGTTCAGGGAGAATGTAGAAAAACCAAAACTAAGGAGGTTAACATAGGTCACTTGTCCAACAAGTAATTGAAGTACAAGTTAGAAAACATTAAGGTTAGAATTGAGAGTAAAAAGAAAAAGAACAGAAATGGTAAGGTAGGGATTAACAAACACAACAATTACACACCTGACAAGTATGCTCCCAGGAAAACTTGTGTAAAGTGTGGTAGTGTTAATCATTTGTCTACCAACTACAAAGCTGTTAAGAATTAATCTGTTCAAATGCCATTGTCTGTACCCAATGTGCCTATGCCTTTTATGCACAACATGTTTGCACATAATGATCATGCATCAAATTTGTATGCTAATATGTCATTTGTTCCAAATCCTTATATAAATGCAATCACAATGCCACAAATGACATGAAGCATGCCACACATGAACACTATGTGTGCACAACATCCTCAAATGCCTGAATCAAACATGTATGCATATGAACATTCCCAAAATAGTGTCTCTTAGAGGTCAACACCCAGGGTCAAGGTTGATTTAACTCAACCTGAGATTAAGGTGCAAAATGACAAGAAAGGAAGAGTAAAGGCTAACAAGACAGGACCCCAGGAAACTTGGGTACCAAAATCAACTTGATTCGGTTTTGTTGTGTGCAGGGAAATAGAAGGAATCTATGGTACCTAGACAGTGGCTTCTCTAGGCACATGACTGGAGATTCTACCATGCTCACAGAGTTTGTGGAAAAAGCTGGCCCTAGCATTACCTTTGGAGATGACAGCAAAGATTACACTAAGGGATATGACTTGATTTCAAATGAAAATGTCATCATTGATGAAGTATCACTAGTTGATGGACTCAAGCACGATTTTATGAGTATCAGTCAACTATGTGATAAAGGTTTTTCAGTTTCATTCAATTAAGGAGCCTGTGTTGTTTCAAACAAAGAAAACAACAATGTGGTGTTGACAGGCCACAGAAGAGGAAATGTATATATAGTTGACTTCATCTCAACAAGTTCAGATTCAATCACTTGTCTTTTAAGTAAGACAAGTAAAGATGAGAGTTGGCTCTGGCACAAAAGGCTGTCATATTTAAATTTGAAATCAATGAATGATCTGGTAAGAAAAGACCCAGTGAGAGGATTTCCATAGTTGGAATTTTCTAAGGATGGACTATGTGATGCTTGCCAGAAAGGGAAGCAAAATAAGATCTCTTTCAGAAGCAAGTCAGATTCATCAATTAGGCAAGCTCTACAGCTATTACACATGGATTTATTTGGACCAGTAAATGTCATGTCAATTTCAAAGAAAAAATACTGCCTTGTGATTGTGGATGATTTTTCAAATTTTACATGGATATATTTCATGCACTCTAAAGATGAGGCCAATGGAATCATAATCAATCACATCAAGGTTGCTAACAATCATCCTGATTTCAAAGTCAGAAGAATCAGGAGTGACAATGGCACTAAGTTCAAAAATTCAACAATGAGGATGTTTTGTAAGGAGAATGGAATCATTCATGAGTTTTCTACAGCTAGAACACCACAACAAAATGGAGTGGTTGAAAGGAAAAATATAACACTAATTGAGGCTGCAAGGACAATGCTAGGTGAATCAAAGTTACCCACATATTTTTGGGGCTGAAGCAGTTAACACTGCATGTTTCACTCAAAATATCTCTTTGATTAATCAAGCTAAAGGGATGACTCCATATCATCTGCTCAAGGGAAGGAAACCATATTTGAATTTTCTAAATGTCTTTGGATGCAAATGTTTTGTATTGAGAAATCAAGGTGAAAATTTTGGAAAGTTTGAGTCAAAGGCATATGAAGCCACTTTTGCGGATTATGCAGCTGAAAAAGCCTACAGGATTTACAATAACAGAATCAACATTGTTATGGAATCTATACATGTTATTTTTGATGATTCCAGAATTCAAGGTCTCACTGTTAGTGTTAGTGCCCTAGAGATAATACAATTGTACTTCTGGGAAACACTATTTTGTTATTTAATAAAGATTATGTTCTATTGATTATTCTACAACAATTATTATGTCTTTATTTACTGCGATATTAATGTTAGAGTAATAAATGTCCTTGGAATATTGAACACGTATTCTATATATTTAAGTATGTGACTTAAAAATGAGATTATATGAATAGTGTTTATATTCCTAAAAATATCCCTAATTAAGCATTATGAATTAGGACAATTATAATGCATAAAGATTAGTATGTTCGTTGACTAGATGACCACATCTCATTGGTCATAAGTATAGTGATACTAAAGTCAAGAATATAGGTGCATGTAATATTCTATATGGCACCGGATAGACCCACAGTGAGATTCTACATGGTAATAAAGTCATTAGAATAGCTCACAGTGATAATGGTGTAATGATCCTTCGACTTGAGATCATTATATTTCTATACGAGGATTAATATACTTTGATTACATTAAAAGTTACCTTTGACCGGGTGATGATAAAAGTGGACATCGGGTATATTATGAGTCGTATGAGAAATATGAATGATAGATATAGGATTTAACCCTCCTATTATTAGGAGAGATATTATTGGCCTCTTGATTGGGTGAGACTATGAAAATGCATGGCCATGCTCAAATATTGATTTGTTTTAATAGTCTACTCATTGATCAAGAAAACCTGGATTTATCGTTGAAGAGGATGACTAATAACATGCCTCGAGTTAAATCTATAATATATGGTTAAAGGGATAATATTACACGGAAACATTAGTCACGAAAGGTTTAATTGGATCACCAATTATTATTATTACTTGGGTAGCAATGATGTATTACTAGATACCGCTCATTGTTTATAATTTTATTATGAGATATTAAAATTATTGTCAACGTAATAATAACCTAAAGGGTTACACATAAAGAACGTTTTAAACGGAGCATTAATTAAATTTCGAATTTAATTGAATTATTATTATTATTGAATTATTGGATTAATTAAGTAGGACTTGATTAATTATATAATAATTCGAATATAATAAATAATACTACTAATAATCATATTGGGTTTTGGAAGCCCAATCAGATTAGGTATAGTCCCAGAATTCTCTCCATATAAATACATTATGATGTGTTGTTTTAGGTAGAGTTACAAAATTCGTTTTTCAGATAAACCCTAGCAGCTCTACATCTTAGAGAGGCTAGAGACAGAGAGAGAGAGAGAGTTTCGAGGGTGGTTTTTGGCTAGTACCAACTCCGGTGATCGTTGGACGATCGAGCGTTCGTGTGGACTACTTTGGCGATGCAGATCTTGAACAAGGGCTGCGTGGTGGTTACAACAAGGACCTCCATCTTTCTAAATATTATAAGCTCAATTAAGGTATGATTTCGTTTCTCAATAATCAGTCATGACTTGTACACGGATCCTAGGGTTAGGGTTTCGGATTTTTATTGTTTTTACGACTGTTTTCGCTGCGTTTTTTGCCCCGAAACCCAACAATGGTATCAGAGCTACGTGTATAAGGGGCTGTTTTGGTTATGTGTTTACTGTATTCGATGCATGTATGCATGTTTTATGAATCTGCCTTGATACAGTTATGAGATATATCGATTATAATATGTTATATCGCTTATATATGATTCTGTTATGCTTAATATAATGATATGACTGATTAATATGCGATGATTGTATGTTATGCATGTTGTCTGGTTTATATAGGGATATAAACTGTGAGACAGATCATGTTTGGACACGATCTGCAAACTGGGATATGTCTGTATGTATATGATACATGCTTCCGAAACTATATATGATGCAGTGGCAGCTCGACCCCAGCCAGGGGCTGCCGCCCCCGGACCCCCGCTGTATTATTTTTGTGTTCTTAATTGTGTATTTGAGCATGGTGCTGGTTATGGCCTTAAGACCCATAGTTTAATGGTTTATGGTTTTGGTTTTATAAATACGACTTGCATGTCGTTTTCTTCATTCTTGTAATTGTTTAACCTCGAATGTAAATCGAGTTTTATTATGTAAGTACATTAGTATAGGTTGGATTCAATTGTTCAATGTAATGTACTTGAAGATTGAAGGACGATCCAAGAGGAGGTGCATTCAAGGAAACAAGGAGAATGAAGACATGTAATTGTATTTATGTTTTTTCACCATAGATTGACCTTGATCCTTTCATTAGCTTGAAAGGATCATATAGGATAAAGGCCATAACCAAGCACGTTTACATACTGCACTTTACATATTGATGTATGATTGCATGTGTAGGATACAATGTGAGGCATGCTTTAATTAGATTAATCATGTATTAATGTATGTATTAGATACATCACCCATGCCATGCCTGCTAAATAAGTTAAAATCTGTAACGATTCAAGATTTTAAAATTGAACAAAACGAACATGAGATTCCTGTGTTTATGAAACGCGGAAATAAGTGTGAATTTTCAATTTTTGATATGGGGCGATTTTGACAAAAATACAAGCAGCGCTTGTAAGAAAGGCGGATTTTAAGTGAGACCACTGTGACTCCTCCGTTGGACTGGAAATGAAACCATTGATGAATTTTGAATTGAAGTACTTAGTTCAAGGAAAAATTGGGAATCTCTTGATGATGGGATCATGGTCGTTTTAATAATAAAAATCCCTAAATTTAAAATATTAAGTTACTTAGATGCCTTCCAATGGGCAACACTAGTCAAGACCTAGATCGAGAAATAGTGGGTTCGCCAAAGCGAAGTACTACAATCTATCGTGGTAAGGCGTGATGAAGTAAATGTGATACTTATATGTTAGACTATTGGGTTAGACTTAACTAAGTTACCACAATAGGATTGTGAACTTAGAGGCATGGAGTTTGGTAAGATTTATTGGATAAATACGTACAATTGTTGTTCTACCAAACTATCTAAGAGTTATATAAGATATAACTGACAAAAGTTGTCTACCTAAATAATTGTGTTTTTGGAGTAAAGCCAAAGCTGACCTTAAGCATGATGAAATATGGATCTTGGCTCGCTAGAAAGGTTTAAAGAAACTTTTCCGAATTGATAGATAGGGCTATTAATTTGATAAAAATAGTGGGTGATATATATTATGAATATATATATGAATAATCACTTGAAAACTATCTATTAAATCCGTAGACTAACTTATTTTATGCATTTTTAACATTGTAGATATTTAATGGCAAACAACTCAAATAACTTCTCTGTACGATCAGTCCTTGAGAAGGACAAGCTGACAGGAACAAACTTCCTCGACTGGAAAAGGAATTTGAGGATTGTCCTCAGGCAAGAGCGAAAGCTCCATGTCATTGATATTCCTCGCCCTGAACCTCTGCCTGAAGGTGCATCGGTTGCTCAACAGAATGTTTATCAGAAACATATCGATGATGACACAGATGTTACCTGTCTTATGCTTGCGACTATGAGTCCCGATCTTCAGAAACAATATGAGCATATGGATGCTTATGTGATGATTGAGCACCTTAAACGTATGTTTGAAGGACAGGCTCGTCAGGAGAGGTTTGATACAAGCAAAGCCTTGTATGCATGCAAACAGGGTGATCGTGATCCAGTTGCACCGCATGTTCTAAAGATGATTGGATATATGGAGTACCTTGCTACTCTGGGTTCCTCCATCGGTACGGAAACCCAGATAGATCTAATCTTGCAATCTTTGAACAGCAGCTATGCTCAGTTTGTAATGAATTACATTATGAATGAGATAGACAAGACACCTACCGAATTGTTGGCAATGTTGAAAACTGCTGAGACCAATATTCAGAAGGCATCCCCTAACGCCATTAGGATGGTCAATAAAGGGAATGCCAAAGAACAGGGTAAAAGGAAAGGCAAGAAGAAGATTGGATCTAAATCTGCTAATCCAAAACCTGCTTTTAAAAAGGCTTTGAAGCCTACAGGAGGTGTTACAAAAGGTGCTGCAAAGGGTGATTGTCACTATTGCAAGAAACCGGGTCATTGGAAGAGAAACTGTCAAGCTTACTTGGAGGATTTGAAGAAAATGAAGTCTGTAAAGATTTCAGATTCAGGTATTTATGTTATAGGAGTCAATTTGTCTACTTCTACATCATGGGTATTAGATACTGGATGTGGTTCTCACATTTGTATAAATGTGCAGGAACTTCGAAGGAGTAGGACTTTGGCGAAAGGAGAAGTCGACCTACGCGTTGGCAATGGAGCAAAGGTTGCTGCTTTGGCTGTAGGGACTTATAATTTATCATTGCCCACAGGGCTTATTTTAGAACTTGAGAACTGTTTTTACGTGCCTGCGATTTGCAGAAACATTATTTTTGTTTCTTGTTTGGACAAGAAAGGTTTTTCCTTTACAATTCAGAACAATAGTTGTTCCTTTGGTTTGAATAATGTTACCTATGGGGTTGCACGTTTATTTAATGGTTTATATGTTCTAGATCTTGATACTCCTGTCTATAATGTAAATAATAAACGTATTAAGGCTAATGACTCAAATCAAACATACCTTTGGCATTGTCATTTAGGCCATATAAATGAGAAACGCATTTCCAAGTTACATAAGGATGGATACTTGGATAAGTTTGATTTTGAATCATACGAAGAATGCGAACCTTGTCTCATTGGAAAAATGACTAAAGCTCCTTTTACCGGAATTGGTGAAAGGGCCACCGAACGATTAGAGCTTATACATAGTGATGTATGTGGTCCAATGCGTACAATGGCAAAAGGTGGTTTTTACTACTTCATAACCTTTATTGATGATTTTAGTAGATACAGATATGTGTATCTTTTGAAGAACAAGTCCGAATCATTTGAAAAATTCAAAGAGTACAAGGCAGAAGTGGAAAAGCAAATAGGCGGAAGTATTAAAACCCTACGATCTGATCGTGGAGGTGAGTACCTAAGCTTATAATTTAAGAATTTCTTAAAGGAGTGTGGTATTGTATCACAACTCACACCTCCTGGAACACCACAGTGGAATGGTGTATCTGAAAGGAGAAATCGTACCTTGTTGGACATAGTGCGATCGATGATGAGTCTAGCGGATCTTCCAATTAGTTTCTGGGGCTATGCCCTAGAGACGGCTGCACAAACACTAAACCGAGTTCCTTCAAAAACGGTTCAAAAGACACCATATGAGATATGGACTGAGAAACGTCATAGCGTGTCATTTATGAAAATTTGGGGATGCGAAGCGTTTGTGAAACGTTTAACCTCAGACAAGATAGGACCAAAATCAGATAAATGTAATTTTGTGGGATATCCAAATGAAACCAAAGGGTATTACTTCTATAATCCTTCAGAGAACAAAGTGTTTGTTGCTCGAACAGCTGTGTTTCTTGAAAGAGAATTACTTTCTAAGAAAAATAGTGGGAGGACAATAGATGTCAATGAGGATCGAGAACCACAGATTAACGTTGAACCAGAGTTGGAACATGAGCAGAATGTGACTGAAAATGTTGAGGACAACATTGCTCAAGAAACACAGGTCGTTCGTAGATCTAGTAGGATTCGTCATGAGCCAGAGAGATATTATGGATTTCTGCTGACTCAAAATGGCGATGTAATGCTTGTAGATAATGATGAGCCTCTTACCTACAAAGATGCTATGAATAGTCCGAATTCTGAGAGATGGCTGGAGGCCATGAAATCTGAGATGGATTCCATGTATGAAAACAAAGTATGGACTTTGGTTGAACCACCTGAAGGGGTAAAACCCATCGAGTGTAAGTGGGTTTTCAAGAAGAAAACTGACATGGATGGTAATTTACAGACCTACAAAGCTAGACTAGTGGCGAAAGGTTTCAAGCAAATTCATGGTATTGACTATGATGAAACCTTCTCACCGGTGGCTATGGTCAAATCCATCAGGATTTTGCTTGCAATAGCAGCTTATTATGACTATGAAATCTGGCAAATGGATGTCAAGACTGCTTTCTTAAATGGGAGCTTAGAAGAGGATGTGTACATGACACAACCTGAGGGTTTTGTCGATCCAAAATTTGCTAGGATGGTCTGTAAGTTACTACGATCCATTTATGGGTTGAAGCAGGCCTCGAGGAGATGGAACATTCGTTTTGATGAAACAGCCAAGGAGTTTGGTTTCATACAAAATGAGGATGAACCGTGTGTTTACAAGAAGGTTAGTGGGAGCCAAGTGGCATTCCTAGTATTATATGTAGATGACATATTGCTAATAGGGAATGACATTACTTCTCTACAGGCTGTGAAGACTTGGTTGGGAAATAATTTCTCGATGAAAGACTTAGGCGATGCTTCCTATATATTAGGGATCAGGATCTATAGAGATAGACCCAGAAGATTGATCGGCTTAAGTCAGAGTACATACATTGATAAGATATTGCATCGTTTCGGGATGCAAGAGGCTAAAAGGGGCTATGTCCCAATGTCTCATGGGATAACAATCTCAAAAGAAAATTGTCCTAAATCATCAGATGAGAAGGACCGTATGAATAAAGTACCATATGCTTCGGCAATTGGTTCTATAATATATGCAATGATATGTACTCGTCCCGATGTCTCGTATGCTTTGAGCATGACGAGTAGATACCAGTCTAATCCAGGTGAAAGTCACTGGACAGCTGTCAAGAACATTCTTAAGTACCTTAAGAGGACTAAAGATTCTTTCTTGATATATGGAGGAGATGAGAAACTAGTTGTAAAAGGTTACACTGATGCTAGCTTCCAGACAGATAGGGATGACACTGTGTCTCAGTCTGGATTTGTGTATTGCCTAAATGGAGGTGTTGTAAGCTGGAAGAGTTCAAAGCAAGAAACAGTAGCTGATTCTACAATGGAAGCTGAGTATATTGCAGCCAGTGAAGCAGCCAAAGAGGCTGTTTGGATTCGGAATTTTATTACGGGACTTGGAGTGGTTCCATCGATCGCAGACACAGTTGATCTATATTGCGATAATAATGGAGCCATTGCGCAGGCTAAGGAACCAAGATCTCATTCCAAGGCAAAACATATACTTAGGAGATATCACCTTCTTAGAGAAATAAATAATAGAGGGGATATACATATATGTAAAGTGCATACTAATGATAACGTTGCAGACCCACAGACTAAGGCTTTGTCGCAGCAGAAGCATGAATGTCACACTAGTTCCATGGGTATTAGATACATGGGTGATTGGCTCTAGTGCAAGTGGGAGATTGTTAGTGTTAGTGCCCTAGAGACAATACAATTGTACTTCTGGGAAACACTATTTTGTTATTTAATAAAGATTATGTTCTATTGATTATTCTACAACAATTATTATGTCTTTATTTACTGCGATATTAATGTTAGAGTAATAAATGTCCTTGGAATATTGAACACGTATTCTATATATTTAAGTATGTGACTTAAAAATGAGATTATATGAATAGTGTTTATATTCCTAAAAATATCCCTAATTAAGCATTATGAATTAGGACAATTATAATGCATAAAGATTAGTATGTTCGTTGACTAGATGACCACATCTCATTGGTCATAAGTATAGTGATACTAAAGTCAAGAACATAGGTGCATGTAATATTCTATATGGCACCGGATAGACCCACAGTGAGATTCTACATGGTAATAAAGTCATTAGAATAGCTCACAGTGATAATGGTGTAATGATCCTTCGACTTGAGATCATTATATTTCTATATGAGGATTAATATACTTTGATTACATTAAAAGTTACCTTTGACCGGGTGATGATAAAAGTGGACATCGGGTATATTATGAGTCGTATGAGAAATATGAATGATAGATATAGGATTTAACCCTCCTATTATTAGGAGAGATATTATTGGCCTCTTGATTGGGTGAGACAATGAAAATGCATGGCCATGCTCAAATATTGATTTGTTTTAATAGTCTACTCATTGATCAAGAAAACCTGGATTTAACGTTGAATAGGATGACTAAAAACATGCCTCGAGTTTAATCTATAATATATGGTTAAAGGGATTATATTACACGGAAACATTAGTCACGAAAGGTTTAATTGGATCACCAATTATTATTATTACTTGGGTAGCAATGATGTATTACTAGATGTCGCTCATTGTTTATAATTTTATTATGAGATATTAAAATTATTGCCAACGTAATAATAACCTAAAGGGTTACACGTAAAGAACGTTTTAAACGGAGCATTAATTAAATTTCGAATTTAATTGAATTATTATTATTATTGAATTATTGGATTAATTAAGTAGGACTTGATTAATTATATAATAATTCGAATATAATAAATAATACTACTAATAATCAGATTGGGTTTTGGAAGCCCAATCAGATTAGGTACAGTCCATCTAGCAATTGTTTCCTGTTCTTTAGCTAACCGTACTTTGAGAATCTCTTCTCTTTTTAGTACAGCTAGTAGTTCGTCTTTGGCAACTTGACACTCTAACCTCATTTTCTCAAACTCAATAAATTGAGTTTCCTGGACATCATTTTTATCACTTAAAAACTTATTAACATCTTTAATCCTAGTGTTTTATTTTATAAGTGATTTAAGAGAAACACATATATGGTACAATTCAGTAGACATATCATTAATTGCACTATTGCATTCCTCTATAGAAAGCTCAGTGAGGTTGATAGTGATTACCAAATTGGTTGATGAACTAGCCTCCCGCTCATTTGAATCAGCCATCAGTGCAAGGTTTACAAACCCAGTGTCCTCTTCAGAATCATTCCCATCATCAGCCCATTCATAGTCCTGAGTTATGAATGCCCTTCCCTTTTGCTTGAGAAGTTCAAAGTATTTCTTCTTATAATCAACAGACTCAAACTTCCTGTCATTTTTCTCAGTTTTTGGTCTTTTGCATTCACTGGCAAAGTGTTCTCCCATTCCACAATTGAAACATTTAAATTTGGACCTTTTAACATAGTTCTTGTTTGATTGAAAGTCCTTTCTGAATGGCTTGGTCACCTCAGGGTTTCTCTGGAACTTGAGCTTTGAGAATTTTCTTGACAGAAAAGCTAAATGTTTATCTATCTCATCCATTTCATCTTCGTTAGAGGGCTCACTTTCTTCAATCATCTTTCCCTTGCATTTTCTTGATTTAAACCTACCTTCACAAGCACTTGGGCTTGGTGTAGCTTCAGCAGTTTCTTCCCTCATGTCCTCAGCCTTGTTAACACTTGCTACTAAGACAACAAATCCAGTTTTCTTCTGGACTTTCTCAATTTCCTCATCCTGCTCCATTTTTAGCTCATGTGTCTTTAGAGTTCCATACAGCCGTTCAATATTAAAATCCTTGTAGTGTTTCTCAAAGAAACAGTCATAAGCTTCCACTCCTTTGGCAAGGCTCTGAGAAATTTATGATTTGAATATT
Organism: Heracleum sosnowskyi; assembly: GCA_030848705.1. NCBI lineage: Eukaryota > Viridiplantae > Streptophyta > Magnoliopsida > Apiales > Apiaceae > Heracleum > Heracleum sosnowskyi. Next base: position 23,597,140 of record CM061237.1, read on the forward strand.
TGATTTGATACACCCTCCCATACAACTTCAATCCATTCAACAATTTTTAAAATATACTAAAAGTATCATTCAAAGATTCTCCACTCTTAAAGTGAAAGTGTTCATACTATTGTATGAGAAGCTGCATCTTGTTTTCTCTAACTTGCTCAGTCCCTTTACAGATGATTTGGATAGTGTCCCAAATCTCATTGGCTGTAGAACAGTTAATAACATTGTCAAACATGTTAGAATCAAGACCATTGAACAAAATATTCATAGCCTTTTTGTCTTTGTGAACGGAAATGATGTCCTCAAGAGTCCATTCTGAAGATAACTTTGGAATGGTGCTTGGGGTTCCTGTAGGTGCTTGAGCCATTGAGGTGTTTGGCTTCATTGGAACATGAGGACCATGATCGATGCATTCTACATATCCTTCATCCATAGACATAATATGTAAACACATCTTTACCTTCCAGTGAAAGTAATTTTCCCTATCAAGAACTGGTATCTTAACTCCATAATCCTTCTGACTCATGATTATGATGTCTTTTGATCTTTAAACTTCTTGTATGTTAGAAGCTTGCTCTGATATCGATTGTTATTCCCAGACACTGAATCAAGATTGTAGAAGGGGGGCGTTGAATATAATCTTTAAAAATTTCTTTAATCTTGACAGAAAAGACATGATAGTAAATTTAAGAACATAAAAACAAACAAAATGAAACTAACACAAGAATTAAAAATTCAGGTGGATTGATTGTTCCACCTGAGAGATTTTTATTAGAAGAAATCTCTGTGATGTTTATGAATAAACACACAGCTGCATACACACTATTTTAGCTTCAGCAATTTACAAGTGATATTGCCTTGTGCTCTCTAAATTGTCTAACTGATTTCTTGAGTTCTAAAATAGTGTTACACTTGGTTATATAACCCAAGTTTATAAGATATTTAGAACAACTAATAATACAAAAAGTAACTCTGTCCAAAACACTTGATTCTCTATTCTGAGTAGTGGTTGACCACATCCGTAGAAGGCTAATACTACTATCCGTAGACAGTATTTTGACCACGTCCGTAGAAGGCTAGTACTGCTATCCGTAGACAGTCAATTTCACTTATGTAAAATTACAAGGCATAGTCTATTTACAATTAGCCTCCCTATTCTACATATCCATTAACAGTCAACATGACTTATTCAGCCTAAACCTAATACTCCAACTTCTATATCAGAATTACACAAACATGTTACACTGAGTTTTATTTGTAGATAAGCTACTCTTCAACGGATACTGCAAACACATGCTATCCGTTGAAGGCTACATTTTTACTTATACAATTTTCACTAAGTTAGTTTAGTCATCATCAAGAAACAACATAGTTCCTAACCGAAAGGATTATTCTTCTTATCACATATATACTTGATCATTCACGATCTCATAATAAAAATAATAAGTTTCTTTTCATCAATGTTTTTGCCCCTTCATCTTTACGTTTAATATAAATGATTTTTTTAAATAAATTCGTACTGATAGCTGGATATTGCAATAAAAAACTTTACTTGTAAAACTACTCGCATATTAGTCAATTATTATGGTAAACACAAAATTAAAATAGATGATGGGTGAACTACAAAAGAAACAAGATGATGCATACAAATATAAAAAAATGACTAGTGTGCCCAACCAAACTGCAATTTATAACCATCATTTGGGATATAAAGGTAAATCCCATCACGTCTCACACTCCACATGCACTCCTGGCCACACCTAGTATTATCCCTGTTGCTAATAAATATAGGAAAATTTCCATCCACAACTACAATAGTTGTATGCATTGCACACATCCAAATTTCGTTCTTTCCGGCAACATTAATGTCGGCTGCCCAAGTAAAATTCATACCAGGGCCCATTTCTTTCACGCCTAGATCTTTTCCCGTATTTGATTTGCAACTAACTATTATATTATCGTATTGGATGTCGTTAGATAAGTTTACCTGAATTTGACCAGAGCGAACTAAAGATGGAGACATGGCGAAAGAATTGAGAATTATTGCAAAAAATTGATCGATAAAAGAAGCCATTCTTACTTTGGTAGTATAGTGATCGAGTTTTTTACTAGCATGGTGCTTTTGTAGTTTTTAGGTAGATACTCAATTATATAGTACAATGAATTTTGATGAGTTTACTAATAAATGTTGATAACAAATTTCAAAACGGTGCATTTAGTTTGAATTTTAAATGATTTTTACTAGCTTGGTGCTTATGTAGTTTTTAGGTAGATATTCAATTATATATAATGTACATTGATGGGTCTACTAATAAATGTTGATAACAAATTTCAAAAGGGTGCATTTAGTTTGAATTTTAAATGATTTTTACTAGCTTGGTGCTTATGTAGTTTTTAGGTAGATATTCAATTACATATAATGAACGTTGATGGGTTTACTAATATATGTTGATAAAAAATTTCAAAAGGGTGCATTTAGTTTGAATTTTAAATGATTTTTTTTATTTTAAAATCTTAGCTGCATTCGATTAAAATTTTAAATAATTCATTAAAATATAATGATATTCATTTAGGATTATAAAGCAAGTTTTTAAGTTATTTGTTACCATATTCAATGACGATTTCATATAATCCAATAAAATATGATGTTACAAGTTTATGCACATTTATTTCTAATTTTTTAGTTTTCAGATTTTATATTTAGATATAATGAATGTTGATGGATTGCTAATAAACTAGCTCTTTAGCCCGTGCAATGCACGGGCATACTTTAAATATGAGTAAATTGTTTATTTTTTCGACAAATTTTTGTACGTCCGCGCGTATTAGAGTAGCAATTGATGAGTTATACGACATTAAAATTAGTACAAGTTTGTATTACACTTATATACATGAAAGTTTTTTTTTTTTGTTAGCTTGTACTGATTTGGACCGTATTTGTATCGTAACAAATATAATACTTAAGGCATGTTAGAAATTATGTATAGTTTGATTTAATAGAGATAAATAATTACAATTCACAAACATTCTTTAATTTATAAATTTTCTTAATTCATAAAAATTTACAGTAAATCTAAATCATACTATAATATTATGAGATATATAATATGTAAGTGTATATGGTCATATATTATCATAAATTTACATAAATATAAGTATTTATATGTATACATACGTATATATATATATATATTATATATTATATATATTCAGGTAAATATTGTATGTATATATAAGTATGCATATCAATTTGCAGAATTTAATAATATGTAATAAATATATATGTATAAGTTTGGAGCATTTAATAATATATAATAAATATATGTATAAGTATGCATATTAATTTTGTAGCATTTAATAATATGTAATAAATTTATTGATGTTAAAAGACCAAAATAACCCTAAAAATATATAGTATAAGTAAGGGTAAAATGGTCCATTTGATTTAAATTGCTTACACCAAACCCCTTGTTGTGGTATTATATATATATATATATAGATTGTTAGGTCCTGATAAGTTTGTAGAAGGGGGGTTGAATACAAACTATACCGTTTTATCGAAATTTGTCCTTTTAAGATCTAACTGTTTAGAACAAATTAGTGCGGAATAAAACTGAAACAATATTCAAGTTAAATAAAACTCTATTAAACTTGAAGGGTGTTACAATTCTGATCACTGATTACAAAGAACTTGATAAAACAAATCTAGAATAAATTCGACATGAATTTATCTATTTTTGTAATAAAAAGGATCGAATACTAAAAAGTAGTTCGATATAAAATCTAGGGATTATGATCCGCTAGAAAGTCAAAGCAGTACAAGTGAAATGATTCTTATGGATTAAATGTTAAGAACAAATCAAGAATTAATTCACTGGCATAAATTGAATGCTCGGACAGTTTACAATTGAAGAAGACAGAGAAATGTGATTTTGTTGGCTGCTGTGTCTTTTCTTCTTTTGTGTGTTGTATATCTTGAATAATGCTTCTTTCTTGTTTTTATATTAAACCAAATGCCTTGCTTTTCTTTTTCCAACCCACGTGCAAGCAACTTGACAGAATGTAGAATTGCCTTGGAAGACTTGGAGAAAAACAATACATTTGCTCTTGGAAGACTCTCGGGAAGACAATGGTTGTACTAAGAAGACAACCGGGAAGACAACCCTTTGGCCTAGGAAGACATTCGGGAAGACAAGGCTTGGCCTAGGAAGACAATCGGGAAGACTCACTTGTGAGTCTTCCTAGTTCATTTTTCTAAGTCTTCCTAGTTCAAACCTAAGTCTTCCTAGTTCATTTTTATTCTAATTTAAATAATTAACTAAATAAATTATGTATTAAATTAATTCTTTACAGAATTAATTTAATAAATAATATACTTGATAGTATTAATTATTTATAAGAGAATAAATAGAATTAGGTGACTTCTCAATTAATTACTTTTTATTCTAATTTAAATAATTAACTAAATAAATTATGTATTAAATTAATTCTTTACAAAATTAATTTAATAAATAATTTACTCAATAGTATTAATTATTTATAAGAGAATAGATAGAATTAATTGACTTCCCAATTAATTCCAGAATCACTAAAAACTTAGATAAATAACAAACACAATAGTACGTTGACACTCGATGCACTGTCTGGTTCATGAGTGACTAACGACAATGTTTGTTCTTTATCTATTTGACTTTAAGCAGTGATTCACTTCCTTCTCATTCAAGAACTCCGTAATCAGTATCTTTTTCTGTCACCACTTGAAATCTCCGTCACTTTAATAAATCCACTGAGCTTGAATACTTCATTGAGGCTTGATCAATAAATTGAGCTTCTTTCAATGTAGAATAACTTCAAGTCTGTAGATGACTTTAATCTTCATTCTTTGACAGATATAATCTTCTGAGATTCCTGTGACATCTGATCTAATATTTACTTATTACATTCTTGTTTAAGTTGAGTAGAATCCTCGAATTACAAATAGGCTATATCATATGCCTTTCAATCTCCCCCTATTTGTTTGTTAGAGAATAACAACCAAATACCTAGAGGATCACTCAACTAAAACCAAGAAAAAGATAAGACTCTTAAGCCTAAGTAAATACTAGAAAGTTCTGGATCAAATATGACATTTCCAGATTTCACCAGTAAAGATAAATACAAGACAGATGTTCCTCTAGACTGAACATATGATAACATTAAACCTGTCTTGATTTACCTAAGCTCTATACATATAACATTTTACAAAACAGAGCTAATTACCTTTACTCCCCTGAAACTCCCTCTTTACCTTTTATATCTTTTTCAGCTCCCTTTATACTAGCTTCTCCAGAAACTTCTAGAAACTCTTCTCCCCCTTAGAAACTTCTAGAAACTTCTCCCCCTTAGAAACTTCTCCCCCTTAGTTGAGGAATTCTCTACAGATTTAACTTTAAGAGTATCTGAAGCCAGTAGGAGTTGAGATAGATGATGGAGTTGATCTTGGAAGTAAATTTGTCTTCTAGATTTCCTTGAGCAGTCCCAGCTGATTGTTGACAGAGGTGGAAGAAGAAGACCGTTCAACCACTTGTGCTTGCAAAATTTCTTTATCAGCCTGGGTTTAGAATAGATGTTCCTGTAGATCAGCTATGTGAGCTAACTACATTGCAGTGTATGTGTCTGTGTGTGCACTCACTTGAATTTCTCTTGTAAGTGTATCACTCATCTCACGTGCATGTGTTTCACTCAGTGTTTGACTTTTATCACTCAACATTAGCTGTCTGATTGTTCCTTTTTGATCAGTACCTGCATTGAAACTCACCCTAGCCTCTTCAAGAGAGGTCAGTGGTGGTGCAATGGGAGTTCGCAAATCCCGATCCTCAATCATGTCTATCAAATCACTTGGATTTGAAATCTGAATTGCTTCAGTGATAGACTGACCAAGTTGCCTTCCACTTTCTCCAGATAAATCTGCGAGTGGAAAATCCCTTTGGGAGCCAGAGGTGTTCACTCTGGGAGGGGAGAAAATGATTCTATTTAAATTGGCAAAGAATCAAATTTTCCCTCAGATGCCTATGAAGGCACTTCTACCGTGACAATGGTAGGCACTGTAACCAGTTGCAGGTGCTCTGCTTTCACTGTGTCCTGAGTTTCATCTAATGAAATTGTTTTCTCCCATTGTGAGTAATGAGAGTGTGCTTGACTCAGTACAAAGTGCCATGGCCCTATGGCGAATTTCAATAGATTCATCTTGTTGAGAGAATGTCTCTAGATACAGTTCATTGGCCATTTCAAAGTCCATATCCTATTGAGAGGATACAGATGGGCTGACAGATGCCTCAGTATATATTGAATTTCTTTAGAGGAGGCAGAGCTGTGGGATCACTCACTGTTTCAATCAAAATACTTCTTTATTTAAAATTTGATTTCTGTTTAGGCTGAGAGGTCAAGTAATTAAGTTGTAGACTCATTGTTTGGCTCTAAGACCTGGGATAAAGATTGTGGATCTACAATCCCTTGGTCAGCCCTAACAACCACTTGGGTTCAGCAACAGTAAAAGAAGTGGATTGAGAGATAGAAAGTAATACCTGAATTGGATTTGGCACTGAATTTCCAGCTAAGCAAGAGCTAGATCAGAAATAATATATACAATATATTTACACACACAACTAAGACAAATAGAAAATAAGAGATAATAAATAATAATAATAAACTAAAATAATATAATATATAAAAAAACTATTTACAGGAAACTATTTACATGCTATAACTATACAGAAATATTCGAATATTTTAAAATAAAAGATTTTCAATAAAAATAGATTTCTCTACAATTTTAACTTGTAAAATTTGAGAAAAATATTTTTAGAGAAAATAATTAATCTTAACTTACTCAAACTAAGAAGCTTAACAATTAGACAAGACATGGCAATAATCTACAATCAACATGCATAAGAGAAAATTGAGATGATAAAATAAATTTACAAGTGATTTAAAAATATATGCAACAAATGAACACTTGTAAATTTAATTAAGAACAAACATAAAAATAAACAAAGTTAATCACTAAAACTATTTAACATACCCAATTTACCAACCAATCTGGTAAATATGGATTCATCAAGAGATTTAGTGAAAATATCTGATGTTTGTTCCTCTGTGGGTACAAAGAGTAACTCCACAGTACCATTCATGACATGCTCTCGGATAAAATGATACCTGATGTCAATGTGCTTGGTTACTTGTGATTATGCCATCTTCATCTAGTTTATTTCTGAATACCCACCGAGTACCAACTACTGTCTTGTTCTTCGGTCTAGGTACCAGCTTCCAAACTTGTTGTTGTTCAATTTGATTGAGTTCATCTTGCATAGCAATCACCCAATCAGGATCACCTAGTGCTTCCTCAATCTTCTTTGGTTTTATTTCAGAAAGAAACCCTGAATAATGATATTCATTTTGAGTAGCACTTCTAGTTCTGACTACAACACCTGGATCACCAATAATCAGCTCAAAAGGATGAGCTCTTTTCCAAACTGTTTATCTTGGAAGATTTGATATTGATGATTCGCCTTGTTCTACATTATGGTGTTGTGAATGACTAGTTGACCTTTCATTTCCTCCCCCTGAGTTGTTGGCAGATTGTCTTGGTGATTTTTCTCCAATGTTAGTGGTATCTCCATTGTTACCAATGTTTCCACCACCATCACTCTCACCATTATCATTATTATCATTGTTATCACCAGCAACAACCTCAGGTGGATTCTTATCATCTGATTCTGAATCTGACATTTCTTCAAACTTTAGTTTCTCAGATGGATTTTCTGTTTGGATATTAGGGAGTTTGGTGTCATCAAATGTAACATTGATGTTCTTATTGACTGATAACATTTCTTGATTTCAAACAGGCCATATCCTCAGTTATACCTTTGCTGTTATCTCCAAAGGTAAGCACTGGGCCAGCTTTCACAACCAAATCTGATAGCAGGGCTCTATCTCCGGTCATATGCCTTGAACAGCCACTGTCAAGAATCCATATAACACGGTTTACCTGTTTAACTCCCTGCAATATCAAATTGATTAGACCTTCTTCGGAGCCCAAAATTGATTGGGTCCGGCATACTTAAAGAATTGGCCTTTGTCAGGCAAAACAACATTTTTAACTGAAACTACTTCAACCTCTTTCACATAAGAGCGTTTCCATTTATAGCCAGCCTTAACACATTTCTGAGTAGGCTTAGGGATAAATGAATCCACTCTAGTCTGAGGAGGACTAGTAGTCTTTGATTTAACATGCTTCTTATTATTAACATGTTGACGTGGAGCAGTCTTATCACTAGATACATGCTTCTTATTAAAGAAAGCATACATAACATTAAAAGCACAAGACATGCAATTACCCACACCACATGCTTTATGAGAAGAATTAATAGCAGGCATGTTAGTTCTACAGTTGTTTTGATCCAACTTATGGATATCTGATTTAGTCTTTTTAGTTGTAGCAACTTTGACTGGAATATCAGATATACACTTTTTGGACTGTTCAACTTCCAAAGCCATATCTTCTTCACGAATCTCTTCAGCAATGATTATAGAGCATTCATTCATAGGATCTGCTATGGATTCTTTACAGAAGGGTGTTTCAATACCCTTAAGTATATAAGGAACAACCTTTCCTTCTTCTCTGACTCTACAAGGTGTATTAATACCAAGCAATCCAATAGCCTCATTATAATCATAACCTATACTGACATGATTACCAATAGCTTGTTTATTGAAAATTTCTTTAGCCGTTTTACAAGAGTTGTAATAGGCATTAGCTTTGGTTTTAAGCTCACTAATCTGATCTTTGAGAATGGTTTCCAGTTGAATATAACATTTAACCCTATTCTCAAGAAAAGCTACCTTATTAGTAAGTTCATCCTGATTAACATGCACAAGTTTCAATTCTTTTAATTCCTTTTCAAGATTTGTGTTTAAAAGATTTATTCTATCATTTTCAGTGCGTGCACAACTTATGGTGCCACCAAGATGATAAATCATTTCAGCGTCAGTAAGTTTTACCTCAGACATGTCTGGTGAAGATAACATGGAATCAAAGAGTTTGCCTCCTTTTGCCACAAGTGCAAGATTTCCAACTTCTTCATCTTCACTGTCTGTATCATCCCAGCTCTTCCCTTCATCAACATAAGCCTTCTCAATCTTATTCTTCTTGCTAGAATCAAATGAGTTCCTTGTCACTTGCCTTGGCTTTTTACATTCAGTAGCAAAGTGACCCAACTCATTGCAATTGTAGCATCTGATTGAGCTCCTCTCCACAGTTCCAGTTTTGTAGCCACCCCTTGTGCCACTTGAAGATGAGGAATCACCTCTCTAAAACCTGGGCCTGAACTTAAGATTGGGATTCCTCTTGAATCTAAACTTCCCAAACTTCCTGACTATCAAAGCCAAATCACCATCCTCCAGCTGATCAAGTTCTTCTAAAGAATAGAAGTCACCACCAGATTGATCAATGGATGTTAATCCATATTCAGCATCAATAACATTCATGTTAGAACTGGAAGGTTGAACAGCTTTCACTTCCAGTTTCTGTGGGACTTCAGCAGTCAATTCAGTAGAGGTACCAACAATCTTCCCAGTTCCATACAGCTCCCTCTGTTGAATCTGCTCCAGCTCATAGGTCTTCAGAACACCATACAATCTCTCCAAATCAATCTCATTCATATCTCTTGCTTCTCTAATTGCAGATATTTTGTGCTCCAAATGAGGTGGAAGTGTAAGAAGGAACTTCTTGTTAATCTCCTTGTTGGTGTAGTGCTTCCCATTGTGATTCAGATCATTGATTAATTTGTTGTATCTCTCAAAAACCTGAGAGATACCCTCACCAGGGTTTGATCTGAAATGCTCATATTGTGAAGTGAGAATTTCCAGCATATTCTCTCTAACTTCCTCTGTCCCCTCATTGATTATCTCTATGGTTTCCCAAATGTGTTTGGCAGTATCACAGTTTAGGACATGATTATGCATGATAGGATCAAGACAATCAATAAGGATCAGCTGTAGACAGGAATCCAAGGTAACATCCTCTTTTTCACCAGGAGTGAAATCCTTGGGATCTTTAGGGTACATCCTAGCAGCCCTAGTAACAATGTTACCCTCTTTTAATTCTTCCTCAATAATCATAGGAAGTTTTGGTCCATTCTTCATCACATCAATGTATTTAGGATTTGCAACCTTAAGAAATAGGAGCATTTTCTTCTTCCACATTGGATAATGCTCCTTGCTGAACATTGGGATTTTCACTGTACCCACTTTCTGTGTAGTAGACATCTTTTGAGATTTTTAGGAATAAGATAAAAAATCAGAGTTTAAAAGAAAAATCTCAAAACAATTGGATCTTTGATTTGTATATCAATCAAAAGGCTCTGATACCAATTGTTAGGTCCTGATAAGTTTGTAGAAGGGGGGTTGAATACAAACTATACCGTTTTATCGAAATTTGTCCTTTTAAGATCTAACTGTTTAGAACAAATTAGTGCGGAATAAAACTGAAACAATATTCAAGTTAAATAAAACTCTATTAAACTTGAAGGGTGTTACAATTCTGATCACTGATTACAAAGAACTTGATAAAACAAATCTAGAATAAATTCGACATGAATTTATCTATTTTTGTAATAAAAAGGATCGAATACTAAAAAGTAGTTCGATATAAAATCTAGGGATTATGATCCGCTAGAAAGTCAAAGCAGTACAAGTGAAATGATTCTTATGGATTAAATGTTAAGAACAAATCAAGAATTAATTCACTGGCATAAATTGAATGCTCGGACAGTTTACAATTGAAGAAGACAGAGAAATGTGATTTTGTTGGCTGCTGTGTCTTTTCTTCTTTTGTGTGTTGTATATCTTGAATAATGCTTCTTTCTTGTTTTTATATTAAACCAAATGCCTTGCTTTTCTTTTTCCAACCCACGTGCAAGCAACTTGACAGAATGTAGAATTGCCTTGGAAGACTTGGAGAAAAACAATACATTTGCTCTTGGAAGACTCTCGGGAAGACAATGGTTGTACTAAGAAGACAACCGGGAAGACAGCCCTTTGGCCTAGGAAGACATTCGGGAAGACAAGGCTTGGCCTAGGAAGACAATCGGGAAGACTCACTTGTGAGTCTTCCTAGTTCATTTTTCTAAGTCTTCCTAGTTCAAACCTAAGTCTTCCTAGTTCATTTTTATTCTAATTTAAATAATTAACTAAATAAATTATGTATTAAATTAATTCTTTACAGAATTAATTTAATAAATAATATACTTGATAGTATTAATTATTTATAAGAGAATAAATAGAATTAGGTGACTTCTCAATTAATTACTTTTTATTCTAATTTAAATAATTAACTAAATAAATTATGTATTAAATTAATTCTTTACAAAATTAATTTAATAAATAAGTTACTCAATAGTATTAATTATTTATAAGAGAATAAATAGAATTAATTGACTTCCCAATTAATTCCAGAATCACTAAAAACTTAGATAAATAACAAACACAATAGTACGTTGACACTCGATGCACTGTCTGGTTCATGAGTGACTAACGACAATGTTTGTTCTTTATCTATTTGACTTTAAGCAGTGATTCACTTCCTTCTCATTCAAGAACTCCGTAATCAGTATCTTTTTCTGTCACCACTTGAAATCTCCGTCACTTTAATAAATCCACTGAGCTTGAATACTTCATTGAGGCTTGATCAATAAATTGAGCTTCTTTCAATGTAGAATAACTTCAAGTCTGTAGATGACTTTAATCTTCATTCTTTGACAGATATAATCTTCTGAGATTCCTGTGACATCTGATCTAATATTTACTTATTACATTCTTGTTTAAGTTGAGTAGAATCCTCGAATTACAAATAGGCTATATCATATGCCTTTCATAGATATATATATATATATATATATATATATATATATATATATATATATATATATATATATATATATATATATATATATATAGATATATATATATATATATTCAGGTAAATGTTGTATGTAAATATAAGTATGCATATTAATTTGCAGCATTTAATAATATGTAATAAATATATGTATAAGTTTGGAGCATTTAATAATATGTAATAAATATATTTATAAGTATGCATATTAATTTTGTAGCATTTAATAATATGTAATAAATTTATTGATGTTAAAAGACCAAAATAACCCTAAAAATGTATAGTATAAGTAAGGGTAAAATGTTCCATTTGATTTAAATTGCTTACACCAAACCCCTTGTTGTGGTATTATATATATAATAGATGTTGATAAAAGTTTTTTGAAAGGTGTATTCTCTTTGAATTTTGAATGATCTTTTGGATTAAATTTTTTGTGGTGAATTTAATTAGGATTTCAAATAATTTATTAAAACCCGATGGTATTCAATTAGAATTTTAAATAAAGTTTTCAGGTTATCTTTCATCGAGTTTCATCAAGATTTCATATATTCTAGAAAAAATGATGGTGTTCGAAATCTGACTAAAATTTATGAGATTTTGAAAATTTTATTAAAAATTCTACATCCTACATTAAGGTTTTAAACGAACCGAGTTGAACCGAACTTTAACCTAAATGAATTGAGCTTAATTTCTTTTATTATCGATTTGAGAAAAACTTTTATATCGTGAAGTATATGTGTTCGGACTTGAGTTCTTAATAAAGTGCGTCACACTTAATCTTTTTAATAGATCGAGCCGCATTTCAAGTTTTATCCGTTGAGATGTAATTGGGCCCAACAAATATAACATTCCCCAATCTCAAATCACTAAGGGGCTGTTTGATAATACCTAATGGCTACTAATGGCTAGATGTCTGAATCGGTCAGAGACTTTAGATTTACAATTCATTATTAAACACACTTAATCAAAGCAAAATATTTTTTTGGGTTAAGGAAGGAGACCTCACTTATTCGACAACTGAGACTCTGAATAAAGTTTTTTTTAATACCCTAAACTACGCTGCATGTATTTTCATTTTTCTCCATCTTTGTGTTTGTGCGACTGCCTGAAACTATACATTTAGGTACACACATCCTTCACTCAAAAAATAATAATCAAATTCTTGTTTCTTTATTTATGCACCAGTGTTCTTATGTTTTAGCACCATCATAATATGTGTTTTTTACGGTAGAACATCGATAAATGAATATATTTAGAATTAATCAAATATATTTATTTAATAAAATTATTTATTTATCTATTAATGAATATTTTATATAATTATCAATAAATTAATTTTATTCATTTAAACAATAATTTTATTTTGTTTATGATAATGTTGTTTTAAAATTAAATATTTGAATGCATCTAGAAGATAATAGCTAAAAATTTAAATTTTTTATCATTTTTTTTTTTTGCACTCAATAATAAGCACACATGCATTATATGTATGAATTAAGTACATCGTACTTTGACTATTTTAGCATTTCCAAACGAATACTATTTATAAGATTGTACCAGTAAAATACTTAATACTTAGTATATAGAAATTTATATGAATTTTTAATATTTTTTTGATCAAATGACATATATCCTAAAAATTTACATCTTCAACTTTTACTAAATATTTATATTTATATAGGGCCTTTAAACATTTATATTTACATAGGGCCTTTACATATCCCAAGTTGAGATTCAAATTTTTTTATTTATTTGACGAGAACATTTATTTATTGAACATTTATTTACAGAGGTTCATGAAGTAGTCGATAGTAAATGTATTTTCAATCAGAGTTTTTTTTATCTGATTGTTGTAAAATTTTCATTTTGGTGAATTTTTCATTCAGCGTATTTAGATAATTTAATGATTCAATGTTTTTAATTCAGATTTATCAAACAGATCTTAAGTCCCAACTCCATTCTAAATGCGTAATCTAATTACTTAAGTATAAATTACACTTTTATTTCATCTCCTACCTCAAATCAAATTTGAATATCTTATTTTTTTTCAAACTTTCAATCTCAAGTTTCAATTGATTGATTTTTTTTTGATAAAATGATTGAAACTTCTTGTTCTTTCTACGTATCTGAATTCATCAAATCTCTCAATTTCATCTTTGTCTCAATATTTAATTAAATCATTTTCAATTTGTAAAAAGAAAAAGAAGAATATAAGTGAAATAAGAGTTAATAAGCGAAAACGACCTTATGATTGGAGTCAAAGAGCAATTACAGTTTATCATCACTAACCGTCGCATGCCTCCACGGCCTCTAATCTCCTCAAATCTCTAATTGTATTAATCCAAAATACAATTGATGTATAAAGATGTTAAGGTAGTTTATGGTAGAGAGCAAGGAGTGAAAGAAAATAAAACATACTTATCGATTGAAAATGATTTCGAAATTATAAAGTTAGTAAATATGCTTAGTCCGGAAAATAAGGGTGTGATTTTTATTTGGGGAAACAAATTGACATGTTAAGTGAAACGAGGGTTGAAACAAGTGTTATTGAACGAGTAGAAACAGGGGTTTGTGGTTTACTAAGTGAGAAAATAGTGGTCGAAGGAAATAACTTTATATATACGGGGAGTGACACTTCAGAGAGTAGCGAAGATGAATTTAGAGATGAACTAAATACTGTCGACAAGGTTTTATTAAGAGGATTAGGGGAAACAAAGAGCAACCCGGGGTTATCATCTAGGTGACAAAGATTTTTCAACTCACGGCTTTGCACAACAATGTCACTTGTAATAATAATACAAATAAACTGAATTCTGTTTTACTAGGTAGTGTTGATACAAAAAGGATATTTATTTTGTATTCGAAGCATGGCTTAATATATTCGCTTCAGAAGACTATTCTTGACTGGGCTTACTTGGATCAAACAATGATTGTATCTGAAGACGTCATGGATAGTCCATTAATATATTGATGTCAATCCAACAAACAACCCAGAAAGCCGAGCCCAATACCTAAGGCGGTGGAAGACTATCACAGTATCGGAAACCTAATTCTAGAAGGATCCAGATACTTAGAATATTCATAATATGAACATTATTTGCTGCCAAAGCAAAAATATTACTTGCCGCCAAAGAAAAACATGGGTTGGGCCTGAAATTACCGGAGATACAATCTTATCTTGAATAGAACTACATGGACTTGATCCCTATAAATAAGGGTATGTAGGCACCTTGAGAGGGATCCGAACATCACAACCGATTACAAACTCTCAAGAGCAGTCCCAAATATCTCAAAAATCCTAATTGTATTTACATCTTTATTCTGATTATCTTTATCTGAATACCCAAATATAAATTTAATCTTAAAGCTTAGTCCCTAACGAAAATTAGCTTCAACATTTGGCACCGTCTATTGGAATCGTTTAGAGAAAAGAGAAGAAGATTCTTTAATCTCCATTAAAGATTCATAAAAATTCTCAAAGCATTCATATTTTCTGGAAAACAACCTTCGTCCCCACCATCCGAACGCAAGCACCAATGGCTCATCAAACATCCAATCAAACTCATCGTCACGCCAATAACCCATTCACCAACTTTATCATTGGCGGAACCTCTCAGCATGGCCACTCCACCGTCTCGAATTGTAGTCGACAACGACGGCCACAAAGTCCATATGCGCAAAACTTGTCAAGAAGGTCATCGTCAACAAGGTGAACATTAGCCTCTTATCGTGGATGCAAGAAGTATAATCATGGAAATCAGAGACAGATCTGTTAGGAATTATGTTGATTCTTGATGATAACCAAACTATTTTAGTGAAAATTGTATAAGTTAAAATGTAGCTTTCAACGGATAGCATGTGTATACAGTATCCGTTGAAGGGTAGCTTATCTACGGATAAGACTCTATGTAACATGCTTGTAGAATTCTGTATTAGCAGTTAAAGAATTAGTTTTCTAAGTCATGTTGACTATCAACGGATATGTAGAATAGGGAGGCTAATTGTAAATAGTCCATGCCTTGTAATTTTACATAAGTGAAATTGAGCTTCAACGGATGGAGTCACGATAATTCAACGGATGCTACTCAAACAACCTCAACGGATGCCATATTCATTATTTGTACCTAACACTGTGAAAATGATAGTTCAGACAGAGCACATGGGTTGACAGACTTCACGAGAGCATGAAAACCAGTATTTCTGGTAATCTCAAAAGAACAAGAAACATTCTGTTTTCTTTGGTCAGGAGTGGCATTACTACAAATGGTATTCAGCCAAAAGAAGCTAGCCTCCAACAAAAGGACCACTACTTAGAATGGAGAAACAAGTCTTTTTGGACTCTACCAATTATGTATTATTAGTTGTCCAATTTATCTTGTAAACTTGGGTTATATAAACAAGTGTAACATTGTTTTAGAGGTCAAGAAATTAGTTAGGTTATTCAAGAGCAAAAGCAAAAAATTCTCTGTAATTTGCTGAAGTTAAAACAGTGTATGCAGCTGTGTGTTTATTCATAAACATCACAGAGATTTCTTCAATAAAATCTCTCAGGTGGAACAATCAATCCACCTGAATTTTTAATTATTGTGTTATTGTATTACATTCTGTTCTTGATTTTATTTTAGTCCTTATCTTTGTTTAAAGAACTGAAGAAATTTTAAAGATTGTATTCAACCCCCCTTCTACAATCTTGATTCATTGTCTGGGAATAACAAGATCCAACACTCAAAAGAGAAGTGAAAACAAAAACGTAAAAGGTGGAAGTTTGGAACAAGAATTCAATCACGTGTTGAGCGACGCAAAACGAGAGGGATCGAATGCAAGAAGACTTGAAATTACAAGACTTCAAGAATAAGAAATTCTAAAGAGGTTGAATATCGTGAAAAAGAACTTGCCGATATGAACGACGCCGACTTCGAGAGAACCTAGGCAGAAGAACACCCCCATGTGGTTGGTCACATCTTCGATGATCGCCTTCAGGTGATCAATCATCACAGAGAAGAAGATCTAGATCAAGGATCGATATCCAATGATGATTAGGATCGTGGAAACCATGGAGGTCATGGCAACAGACGTGGTAATAATGGTAGAAATCGAGTAAATAAACACGATGATGGTTATAGCGGTGATGATGATGACTACCACCATCGACATAATGATTACAAAAGGAGTAATAATGATGACAATCACAGAGGATATAATAACAACCAACCTGATGAAGCGGTCTTTTTACGAGAGCAATTGGAAAAGGTGAAAAGAAAGACCTGACAAACTTATGTCAAACTAAGAAGGACCATACAAAATTTCGAGCATATCACGCTCAGAAACTTGCAAAATCGAGACAATGAATATAATGACTCGTCTAAGTTGATAAAGTACTATCAATAGTTTATCATCGACATCATCATTATCAGATACATTTAAATACATTGACGTTGACAAGCTAATAATCTATTTATTTCAATAGGATATTTATTATAGTATTTATAAGGATGTCTTCTTTGTTAAGAATGTTATGAGCTATTTATTAGATTTCAATTTCTTTCATTATATGTTGATATGCATGTGTGATTTTTATTGTTATGATATAACTTAGGGGTCGTTTGGTTCGTAAAGTGGTATGGGGTTGGAATCAGGAATCGGGTTAATGTGGTATGAGGTTGGGGTATCATTTCTGATATCATGTGTTTGGTTCAGTGTTGGAATGAATATATTTTATTTATGGTATTTTTAATTGACTAATTTAATTAATTTAATTATATTTTTAAATACGTTTTAAAGTTATTGATTTATTTTTGTATTAAAATTTACATTTATCTCTTTAAAAAGATGTGAAAATAGTAGAAAGAACATGATACTCATACCCCCTCCCTCATACCCACCTCCCTCCTAGGGTATCAAAAATCCATACCTTGGGGGTTTGAGGAATGGGTTTAAAAAAAAAATATTCTGAACCAAACACCAGGTATGAGGTTGGAATGAACGAAACTCATACCTGATACCAGAAAAGCTCGAACCAAACGACCCCTTAGTGGTTTAAATTCCTTATGAATATATGACAAGCCATTGGTAACAACAAAATTTCCAATCCAAACAAGTGTTCACCGATGGTTACATGAGGGCAACAAATTTGATAAAGTCCAGAACAAGTAACCCGTCGTCCAACACTTGGGGGGATTAAACTGCTCTAATCCTAGACTTGTGACCCATCGATAATTAACTGGGGGCAAAAATTTTACCGAGTCCCAACTTATGATTTATCGACACTCACAAAACTCATGACCTATCGGCAATCAATTGGGAGCAAATAACAATCCAAGTCCCAACTTATGATTTGCCGACACTCACTTGGGGACAAGAGAATCTTCGGTCCTACTAGTGATGTACCACTTCAAAATTGAAGTAATAAATCACTTGGGGGCAGAGGATTTACCGGGCCGGATATATGTTTCAGTACGAAGCTATGATGGTCCACCTGCCAACTTACAAAGTTGGGAGATGAAAAAGTGGTGATCTATAGTTTTTTAGATTTAACATTCTATTGATCACAGAATATATCTCATCACTGCACAATCCGAACCAAAGGTACTTAAATGAACCTTTGAGGATTGGAAGCAGAAGCTGGACCGAAAAATTGCTTTTAATGCTATTATGGTTCAAAGTCACACAAAAAGGAATCCAATGAAACGTGTAGTGATTACTTAACCATTGGATCAAATATGATGACAACAAACGGATCCAGTCATGCTCGATCCGATGCAAACATAAAAGAAATTATAACGCAAACACTTGGAAGAATTTCAGAGAATTTTAAAGCATTAAAGAAAGTGTTTTCTCATGGGCCTCAAGAAGAGTAATAGAAAAGCTCATGTGTTTTCCGAAAGCAGCAGCGTTCACATCGGAAATAATTCGTTTCTTCCTTTTTATGAAGAATTGGATGCATCTCTATAAATTTTACATCGACAACAATTACCATTCCAATACACAAAACTACAAGATTGGCATTATATATCTATCAGAGACACAATGATACAAGTACTAATGTGTAACCTATAGCAGAAAGCAAAAGTATGGATGAACTGCTTCCAATGACAAAATCTTAGAGAATCCCCTCTACAAAAAAAACAAAATTACTAGTATTAGAAATGAGCGTATTCAAAAATGATATGTCATCGGACAAAAGTGAAGACGACTTTCATGGTGATATTGAAGCTTGGTAATAGCAAAAATCTACAATTTAAGAAAAAATTGGTATCCGATGACTAATCTATGTTATGAAGCACAAGGAAAAAGATATCTGATGGTTGGTCAATACTACAAAGCATAAGAGAAAATTGTGAAAAGCGTTGGAAATAAGAAATATTCTACATGATGAACTTTAACAACATTCTATCCATTATGAGTTATGAAGACCACTATGATGCAAAGGTACAAGATATAACGTATATTGGGCTTGTTTTATACGTCCAAGCATTCTTCTGCGTCCAATGATCTTGTTATCTCCAATGACTCTGCTATTTATGTAAAAACAAGGATGTCTCACTTATCTTCTGGATCCAAGGGGTACTGATGAAAAACAAAATATACTTGTTGATACAAGAGCTACCTCATTCCGTTTCCAATGGTTGGTCTTTTACTTTCACTTCTGAAGAATATTTTTAGATGGGTTTATCTAGATAAAAAAAATTCGGTCAACAATGAGGATGAATGTTGCATCAACAAATACAAACTCAATCAGTTTATCACACTCGAATTTGAATCATCAAATTAGAATTTGAATCAAGCTCCGGGGACTACAAATATTTCTTGAAGGCAAGCCTCCAAAAATATTGGAGACTATGTTGATACATGTTGCCGAAGGCTAGTGACGTTGTCAAAGGTTAGAGATGTTGCCAAAGACTAGAGAAGTTATTAAAGGCTATATTTACTAAGATTTGCTTCCAATGGCTAGACTTGTGGATACATGTTTCCGAAAGCTATTCACATATGGACACATGTCGTGAAATAATCATCACATCAAATATCGAAGCCTTCGTTGTTCGGTCTAGAATATGTTGCGTCCAAGGGCTATATAGAGCTTTTTTGCGTTCGAAGGGCTATACTTAGTTTTCCAGCGTCCGAAGGCTATTATGTAGGAATTAATCGAAGGTGCATATGAAGAAAGGCCTTGGATACTGATTGAAGACAAGAAAGATCATTACAAATTATTTGAGTATTTATTAAAGTCATCGTCATCAATAAATATTGGGAACTTGTTGATTCAAGAAATATATTTTGTATCCGATGGATGGGTCTACATATTCGCGTCCGATTATTATCTTTATATTGGCTTATATGGACCAAATAATATCTCTATGACCAAAGACTACATCAACATGTACGCGAAGGGTTTATCAACGATTAAAAAATATGTTGAACCCGATCCGATGAGCAGCCCATAAAAAACGAGTCTAATGAAGACGGTGGAAAATATTATAGCATCAGAAAATAGTTGACTAACATATGGAAAATGGGAAGATTATTTGATTCTCACGTGTCAAGGAGTTGTCCATGATATACACAAATCAAATAAAAAACAAGAAATCAAAGTTGGTGGGACCTACGGTGACATAATTTAAAAAATCAAAATTACTTGATTTTGTCTAAATCACGTGAGGATTTCAATTGTTAATCAGCATAGCCCACAAGCATATATTCAAGGTACTCCACTTCAGTTTATATGTCTGGAAGTTTGCTGTATCCAAAGGCTATTATTGTATCCAAAGGCTTTGATAATCATGCTCAAACGAAAAATGCCTAGCATATCTCATAGATCCAATGGAGTCGACGGAAATAAGAAAATGAGCTCTAGAATTATTTAAGTATTTGTTGAAGTCTTTGTCTTCAAAAATAATGGGGACCTGTTGATAAAAAAAGTATATTTATTTTGTATCTGAAGCATGGCTTAATATATTCGCTTCTGAAGACTATTCTTGAATGGGCTTACCATGTATCAAATAATGATTGTACCCGGAGACGTCATGATGGACAGTCCATAAATATATTGATGTCAATCCAACAAACAGCCCAGAAAGCCGAGCCCAATACTTAAGGCGGTTCGGAAACCTAATTCTAGAAGGATCAGATACTTAGAATATTCTCAATATGGACATTATTTGGTGCCAAAACAAAAATATTACTTGCCACCAAAGGAAAACATGGGCCGGGTCTAAAATTACCAGAGATACAATCTTATCTTGAATAGAACTACGTGGACTTGATCCCTATAAATAAGGGTACGTAGGTACCTTGAGAGGGATCTGAACATCACAACCGATTACAAACTCTGAAGAGCAGTCCCAAATATCTCAAAAACCCTAATTGTATTTACATCTTTATTCTTATTATCTTTATCTGAATACCCAAATATAAATTTAATCTTGAAGTTTTGTCCTGACGAAAATTGGCTTCAACAGGTAGCAGACTGTTGACATATAGATAGTAGAGAAGTTGATGATTGCCTGTTTTCAGGGTATACAGAGGAAGTATTATGATCATCGTACTTGCTTACTGAGACACAGTAACATACCACTTTCTATCTCGCAGGCTAGAATATTTGGAGTCAGCAAGCTCGAGATCTTTTTATAGCATTAATTAAATTCAATTTATATATATCATATAATGCTTTTATAGCTTCTGGTTTGAAAAGATGAACACGCCCTGTAATTTTTCAATATTTTAGATAGAGCTCTCAGTTGTGTGTACAAAGGGGTAAAAAAATCATGTTCCGAATCTAACAAAACTTCTAGCTTTCATAGAGACCTCACATACAGGGCTGTTCACGAACCGAGCTGTTCGGGAACAAGCTCGAGCTTGGCTCGTTAAGGGCTCGACTCGGCTCGGTTCGTGAACAGCTCGAGCTCGAGCTCGAACACAAAAACGAGCTCATTAAGAAAACGAGCTCGAGCTCGAACACAAAAACGAGCTCGTTAAGAAAACGAGCTCGAGCCGAGCTATTAGTGAGCTCGATTCGAACTTGGCTCGAGATCGGCTCGATTAAGCTCGAAAAAATGAGATATCTAATACCATTAGGTTCATAATTATCAGGCTACCAGCATAAGTTCTTTATGTCTTTCAATATTACATCTCAAATATTTAAAAACAAAATACATTGGAGAATCTAGAATTAATTCCAAAATTAAGAACCAAAAATCTAAAAAAAGAAAGTTTCCCAGATTCTCTTGGCATGTGGCAGCTTGCATCCCCAACTCCAACTCCGACTTGAACTTAATCTTGTATGCATGCTTGCCTGTTAACCTGTTAACCTCTGATTGGAAAAGAGAGATTGGTTAGCTTCACTTCACATTTGTAAATGACACATGTAACCTTAGCAAACAAGCAATATTTATTCAAAAACAGAGGACAAAAAAGCAGTTATCAACAGAACTTAATAAAATCCTATTACTTGAATTAGGTACAGAGGTTATGCAAACTTATCCAAAGTTTTGCAAAATATTGATTGTACATGATTTAACAGTTGTGTCATTATCCATCGGGACTGGCTACGCTAGAAGAATTGTATGAGCAGCTGCTCTCAGAAGGAATAATGGTATCACAACCTCCACATTTTGTTCACAAGCTAAAGGTATCCAATCTGGTGAAAAAGATTGGGGGAAGGGTGTTTTTAACTATTGGAGAAGCAGCAGAAGTGACATGTCAAAAATCAGTTATGCAAAATGTACGATTAGATTCTTCTCTATGCAACAGTTAGTAATGTAAAGACACTAAATTAACCTAAATTTTAGGTGCCTCCTTTCAGTTCTGGTGAAACTGGCAAGCTCCTTTCAATTAGTAATGCAACAGTTACAATTGATAGCACACAATTTATCTTCCTTCTTGACATAATTATTGACACATAACCAAGGGGGATATCGAAGAAATATATGGACACAAGGGTTAAAGCGTTCAAACAGGATATATCACTCCAAAAAGTTTCACCAGGTCTATATGGATAAAAGCTCGTGTGCAATTCGGCTCGTTAGTGTTCGATAAAAGCTTGTGTTCGACTTGTTAGTTAACGAGCTCGAGCTCGAACATGTGTTTTTGTGCGATAAGAAAGCTCGGCTCGGTTCGTCAAAAAAAAAATGAAGCTCGACTCGTTAACTTCAAAGCTCGACTCGGCTCGGTTCGTGAACAGTCACATATGGCTCTCACAGTTTTGTACATGAGCTGTCACTTGAATTGACATGGTCGGTGGTGGAGCCGGAATTTTTGTTGAGAGTACTTGAAAAGAATGCCCAATATATATCAAGATTTAAACTTAGGAGCCTATTGCAAAACTAGGAACTGAAAGCACACTAGCTAGTAGCAGTTCAGCAAAATGAAGCTTTTTTATATTTAGTTGATATAAATGATATATGCAGTATAGAATCAGCCTACTCCAGAATAATTTGTGGTAACTGGATTTGAACCTGGCAACCGATGCCTTAAACTACCAGAGCAATGCAACTATTGGATTACATATACTACATGCGAAAATACATACTCTTTATTTTTCAAGGTACTCCAAGGCACCCGGTCCTGATCGTACCTCCAAAATCAGAACTTTACATTTTTTTTCAAGGTACTCCAAGGCACCCCCTGGGCCCTGAGTACCTCCAAACTCAGAACTTTACATTGCATCTCTGAGCCAACAGCTGATCCTTATTCACAGATCCAACTGCAAAACCTTGATCATTTTTGCTTCCAAATATTACATTAATCGGACAGTTTACGTCCAACTGATGATTTCCTGACACAAATACACCAAGCTTCAGTCTCACACTTCCCTTAAACCTTAATATCGATCAAAACAGTGCCATCCGTCTGATCATGCACCAACAAATCCCCGACCTGCAGCCCAAGTGGCACATTAGAACCTGTCAAAGAAACTGACCAAATGGAAACATCTTTTTGCCCTTGGTATGTTGCAGGCACTGGAGTTGTCAGGGTGATTTGTTCACCTCTATATGTAGCAAAAACTTGAAACTGATCGCAATAAAACCCGACATTGCTGCTGGGGTTCCTAAAAAATAGAGAAATTCGGAAACCAGAGGTGAGCAAATTAGTATCAGAGAAGTACCGGAAATTGTTGACGGTGGCGTTTTGGAGGATGAATTGTGGTTTTGTGGGAGTTAGAACCAGCCATGCAATGAGTACTATTGCAAGTAGGAGTGTAAATGTGACGACCAGCATGGCAGCCCAACACAGCTTCTTTCCCGACATGTTCATGGTGAATGACTGAATGGTGAAGGTAATCTATAAAATCAGGATTATAAATAATACAAAGATGGACTTGATTAGGATGCTTTGCTCTCACGGTTCTTAAATGCCCGAGGCATCGTTCAAAACTTCAAATGGCATTTTATTATCTCAATCACACTCACAATCTGATAACAAGAATCTACTCATCAAAAACTTATAACATCTTCCATTCTTATAATAGTTAATTTTATGCGTGCATCTTCACTCAATAAATATTTTTATTTATTTTTTGGCAAAAAATTGGTGTGTTTAGAGCTTTCAAATAAAATAGACTACATACATTAACTCCTTATATATAATAAGCTTAACTACCAAAATTATACGGATCCGTTGGATTATTAAACTATAAATCTTCAAATCAATGAGGACCGTCAGATATAATATTAAAAATTGTATTTGATTATTAATAGGATAGTATTTAAATACTAAAAGATGTATTTTGATAATTTAAACCAATTATAAATAGGTTTTCTATATTGAATAGAAATCTTTATGTAAAAATTCGTAATTATCTTTTCTTTTCAGTTTATGGATAGTTCCAGTTAGATAATAATTATTAAACCATCATTAAATTAAAGAAATTTTTTTAAGCTTCGTGTGGGCTGTAAAATCGTTAAAATCTATTGTCTAAAACTCAAGATAGAGCCCAAACAGTAAAGTTATTATCTAAATTTTAATAAATATATTTTTATTATTATAGCACCAATTTAATTTTTTTTCCTAATTCTTTTAAATTTATAAATTCTATGTTTATTTCAATAAAATATTAAAACCAATTTAAGAAAAAATTAAAATCGATCGTGTACGATTACGACCAAATTAATAATTATAGTTAGATCTTAAATAGATCGATGAGAATTGTTAGATCTAATATTAAAAAGTGTATCTGATTAATAATAGAATTATATTTAAATACTAAAAAGTTTATTTTGATAATTTAAAATTTTTCTATGTAGAAATTCTTAAATATATTTTCTCTTGAATTTATGTATAGTTCCAGTTAGATAATAATTATTAAACCAAATATCAAGATAACAATTCATATCGATTACAATGATACACGTGGACCCTACGTGGAGAACTCCTGTACATGAATAAATTCAAACACTTTTTTTTCTGAAGAAACATAACAATTTGATTAATTCAAATTATAATTATATTATTTTACATATAACAAACATAAAAGGATAATATCAAAATATTATTAAAATATTGAGGGTTTCATATTCATAAACGATAATTTTGAATATAATACTTATATTAAAATCTATATTTGATTAAAGGTATGATTATATTTAAATACTAAGAAATGTGCTTTGATAATTTAAACCAATTATGAATTGATTTTCTATATTGAATTGAATTATTTATGTAAAACTTCTTAACCATCTTTTCTTTTCTTTTCAGTTTATTTTATGAGTAGGTCAACTGGTCAAGTTAGATAATAATTATTAAACCATCATTAAATTAAAGATAATTTCGTTAGTTTCGCATGGGTTGTAAAATCGTCAAAATTCAATTTCTAAAACTCAGGATATAACCCAAATAGTAAAGTTTGTATCTAAATTTTAATAAATATTTGTTTATTATTGTAGCACCAATTTATTTATTTTTCCACTAATTCTTTTAAATATAGAGAAATTTTATGTTTCTTTCAAAAAAGTATCAAAATTAATTAAGAACAAATTCAAATCGATAAAGAATATAATAATATGAGAATAAAATTTTATATAATCATAACATAATTTTTATTCTGTTTAATAATTTTTAAGTAATAATGTATTTTAAAATTTTATATACACTGCAAATAAAACCGAAACATTAAAAGTAAAAGCAGTTAGTAAGATACTTATATCATTATATACTTGATATCCTTATTATATTAAATCCTTATATATAATAATCATAATAGAGATTTTATCCAAAATTTTGGTCGTAGATAACCAAATTAATAAGTACCATTAGATCTTAACTAGATAAATGAAAATCGTTAGATCAAATATTTAAAAAGTGTATTTTATTAATAATAGGATTATATTTAAATTCTAAAAGGTGTATTTTGATAATTTAAACCAAATATACCAAATATAAATAAGTTTTCTATATTGAATAGAATTCTCCATTTAAAAAATTCGTGACTTTCTTTTCTCTTCCATGGATAATTCCAGTTAGATAAAAATTGTTAAACCATCTTTTAATTAAATATAATTTAGTTATCTTCATGTGGGGTATAAAATCGTCAAAATCTGATTTTTAAAACACAAGATAAATCCCAAATTAGTAAAGTGAATATTTAAATTCTAATAATAATTACTATGTCATCATTATTTTAATACCAATTTACTTACTTTTTTCTAACTATTTTAAATTTAGAAATCTATGTTCAAAAATTAAAATCAATCTAAGAAAAATTCAAATCAACAAAGAATATAATAATACGAGGATAAAATTTTATAAAATTGTGCATATTTTTATCATAACTAATCAAATATTATTTATTATTAAATAATAAATTATACGTAAATGATGATTTTGTTTTATAAGAACTCATATATACCTAATTTCATTGTTAACAGGACTATATTCATATTAAAAAAAAAATTGTATTTTGAAATTTTAGACTCAGCTACAGAGGCCAAACTTTTTTAACATATATACATTGTAAATTATTAAATTCGAAACTTTAAAAGTTTCTTAATCAATTAGTATAGTACTTTTCTGAAAAATCGTACTTTACAAAAAATATTATCAAATGACCTATGTATGCAAGAAAAAAAAATGAAAAAATTCTTTATTTTAAAAAAAACCCTATAAATTTTAATATGTTGTTGGTAGATTCAAAGCTTAGATCATTCTACATGATAATTTTACTGTTATATCTAACGTTTTTCAACAATTTAATTTGAAACATCCAATGATTATGGATTGAGTGATCAAACAAAGCGACCAAACTTATAAGGAAACTTTCATTATTTAGTCTTTAATATAATAACATAGATATTTATAGGATATACTATAAAAAATGAATTTTATACAGAATTTTGATCGTCACGGTGTACTACTTTAAAAGAAGAACTATTAAAAAAAATTATATTTTAATTGATAATTTATTTTCTCAAAAGTTCAAAGTTCCCGCATCTTTAACATATTACAAAAAAGAGTACATTATATTTTAGCAATAAATATTTAAAAAAATTATAAATATTAAGAAAAATTAATGATGTTATCATGGTAGTTTGTTTCTAAATACCGCCAAAACATTCTCAACCGTTAGATCTAATACTTTTAAAAATAGATGATCAAGATTATATCATATAAAAAGAAGTTATTGTCTAAAAATGATTTAAGTTAAAAGATATTATATTAGGATTTGATTTTCTAAAAAGTCAAAACATAAAAATAGTTGTAATTAAATAAGGAAACTCATTTAATATCAAAATAATCAAAATCGTTTAATGTTAAATAGATAGGTGAAAACAGTTAGATTTAACATTAAAAACTGTATTTGGTTAATAAATGGTATTCTAATAATCTAAACTACATATAAGTAGATTTCCTAAATCGAATAGAATTCTCAACATTAAATTTCGTCACTTTATTCTCTTTTTAGTTTTAGAATAGTTTAGCGTGTAAAATATAATAAATATCAAATTTTTAACTATAATTTTTTTGGCTAAATCTTTTTTAACAATAATTTAATCATGTAAACTAATAACTTTTAAATATTAAAATATTCATAAATAAATATAATTATAAATATTTAAAAAACAATCGTGTGTTGCATGGATAATAAAAATATAATTATAAACAGAATAATTATAAATAAAATTTAAGTAACCGTGCATCGCACGGGCTATAAGCTAGTATAAATTAAATATAGACTACATATTTGTAATGTCTGTTTGTAATATTTTTACATGATTCTTAAAACCTAAATTCTAGTATTGTATTAGGGTATTATAGTCATATTTAATAGATAAAGTATTCATATTTATAGATTAATCATATATATATGAGTTATATGTGAGTTAAAAATTAATCCTACGACATATATATAATTATTGAATAAAAATAAAATATATTTATAAAGTAGCCCGTTAATTTGAAACATTTATTTTAGTAGATGAGCAGGAAATTTATAAGTAATTGATATTGTTGCACTGCCTAAATTAGTTTTGACAACAAATTTTGTAGTTAGATCCAACAACCAGAATTGGATTTTCTGATGCTTGACTCATAGCCATTCTTATGATGGGCCAGTCCATTCCATAATATCCAGAATTGGATATTGTTCACAATGAAGGCTTTTGTCTCCACTTGAATTAGATGCCTTTTTAACTGAACACCAGTGTTCTTGGTTTGAAAAAAAAACACTAATGTTGCCTAACATTGATCAATACTAAAAACAACTAAAAGATTCTATATTTGTAGTTAATAAACACGGCTTTGAGATATAAAAAAAGGGCGAAAATACAATATTTTTTATTTTGAATTGGTTTGAAATTAAAAATAGAATTAATTAAGTATACTTTTTATGTTCTTGTGTAACACCCCAGTCCCACATCGAGTAGATTTGAGACTTGTGTTCAGTTTATAAGGCAAAGCACTACTACTAATTAGCACCAACAAATCATGATTTTTTGGGGGTCTGTGGTGGGCTTGTCGTTACCCAAGTTGGCTGCGTTTGGGCCAGTAGGCTTCGGCTTATTCGGACTCGGAATCGGGACTTGACCCAATTTTCGGAAAATACTCAGGATTTGACCCCGGTTGTCACATATGGTATCATATGGTATCAGAGCCGACTCTCGAAAGCTTGTCGAGGCAAGTTGCCAGAGGTGGGGACACGAAGGCTGGTGGTATTATCCCACAATGGACAGAGGTCCGAAGGTGGGGACACGAAGCCAGCCGGTATTATCTCACAATGTCTAGGGAGGAACGATCTTGGAACCTATGGGCTATCCGTTCATGACGAGGACGTCAAGAGTTTAAATGGGGGAGTTTGTAACACCCCAGTCCCACATCGAGGAGATTTGGGACTTGTGTTCCTTTTATAAGGCAAAACACTACTAATAATTAACACCAACAAATCATGATCTTTTGGGGGCCTATGGTGGGCTTGTCGTTACCCAATTTGGCTGCGTTTGGGTCAGTAGGCTTCGGCTTATTCAGACTCGGAATCGGGACTTGACCCGATTTTTGGAAAAGACTCGGGATTTGACCCGGGTTGTCACATCTTGTTATGCATTAAATTAGTATTGCTGCATAAAAAAATCTTATGTTATATTATCATATATATGGTTCCTTCAAATATTTGTAATGATAAATAACTTCTTAATATAATTTAAAACTAATCAATATACTTATATAAAGGAGAAGACGAGAGCGGTGAGTTTTGGCGCCTCTAGAATCGCTTCGTTCTATTTTTCTAATTTTTCACAAATTTTAATTTTAATAATTACAACTTCCTTTATTTTTTTCGATTTTGTAGGAAGGAAATTGAAAATTACACTTTTATTATTTTCAAACTTGATAGAACTTTCTTTTATTATTTTCAAACTTGATAGAACTTTCTTTGATTTAGAAAATTACAACTTCCTTATTATTTTCGAATTTGTAAGCTTGATAGAACTTTCTTTTATTATTTTCAAACTTGATAGAACTTTCTTTGATTTAAAAAATTACAATTTCCTTATTATTTTTGAATTTGTAGGACTTGATAGAACTTTCTTTTATTATTTTCAAACTTGATAGAACTTTCTTTGATTTAGAAAATTACAACTTCCTTATTATTTTCGAAATTGTAGGACTTGATAGAACTTTCTTTGATTTAGAAAATTATAACTTACTTATTATTTTCGAATTTGTAGGCTCTTATGTTAATAATTGCAATTTTTTTTTATTATTTCCAATCTTGATAGAACTTTCTTTTATTATTTTCAAACTATAGAACTTTCTTTGATTTAGAAAATTACAACTTCCTTATTATTTTCGAATTTTTAGGATCTTATGTTAATAATTGAAATTTTCTCTTTTATTATTTTCAATTTTGATAGAACTTTCTTTTATTATTTTTAAACTTGATAGAACTTTCTTTTATTATTTTCAAACTTGATAGAACTTTTCTTTTATAATACTTCTTGACTTTTAAACATAATGAATTTCCATGTTATTCACCTTAGAAACACCTATAAATTAAAGGTCATTCATAATAAAAAATCTACACCGAAACTTTTTTACCTAGCTTCAAATTTTTACAACCATATTTACAAGCAATACAACTATGGCCTACATCATGTTGGATGCTTTGAACGACAGCAACTATACCTGGATGATAAGAGTACGAGTATGTAGAATGTGGGAATCTGTCAATCCAAATACTGAAGAACTTATCGGTCTTGACATGATTTTGATCGATGAAAAGGTTAATAAATCAACATACTTATAACTTATTAGTTTGTCAAATTGTTTGATATTATTAACTTTTCTTAGATATGTAGTATGACAGGAAAGTTTGATCCATGCTACGATCCCGAAGATTCTGATCTCTCGGTTCAAAAATCTTTTAGAGGAAGGCTCCGTGTACAGCATCAAAAATCTGAAAGTTGTTTCAAGTACAGAGAAATATAGACCACTATCATATGGGTCTAAATTGCTCTTCATACGCATAACGTTGTTTTAAGGGATATGATTGATGCACGTATTAATGACACCAACATACTCTCAGATTTTTGATGCAGTAATATATTATAGTAATATATAAGTAATACTATTATATAAGTTATAATTCAAACTATAATGTTCTAATATTATTTTTTCTATGTTGATTTAGATATTGTGGGATGCTTGACCTACTTGGGTGGCATTGAAGTTGTCAAAGGCAGTTGAAGAGATCTCAAAATTGTCACAAATTAGTAAGTTATGCATTATATTAATTTTAATATAACTGTTAATTGTTTTTTATTGTTCTTGTAATTTTATATTACTTCTTTGGTTACCACAATTTATTTGTTTTACTTATTTAATTTGTTCTAATTTTTTTCTTAAACAGTTGCATCACCAGTACCATAAGTTTGTGGGAAAAGTTGGCCGAGATGGTTGATACAAATTTATACAAGGAGGATGGTGGACCCTATATAATAATTGTCACATCTACCCAGATTAAAAAATTTAAAAGTAATTATCTTTATTAATGTTTTTATAATATATAGTTTTAGAAATTGCACATATATAAATCTATGTTATCTCGATTGAACGAATATCATTAGATATTATACAAATATTTGTTTCATTGATATTAATTTACTAGATATTACTAGATTTTAAATATTTATAATATTTTAGATATTAAATATTTATAATTTTTATTGATATTACTAGATTTTTACCTTAATTTAGGTGTTGTATTTTATCCCTTTGTTTGGTTATTCAGTGATATTTATTGCTTCATTATTATTGAAAAAAATCTATTAACAAAAAAAAATTCAAATAATTTTTTTATAATCAAAACATGTTAATGTTTATTTTCATTCTCAATTTTATTTTGTATAATTTTTTGAAGCGATCAATTTTTTTTATATATAATTATGAGCCCTTTTGGCTAAACTTAAAATTATTACTTATGATTTAAAGTTACTTAAAGTTATAAGTAAAATGTAAAATTTTAAGTTAATATATCTGTTTGGGTAATTTTGTATTATGATAAACTAATGAGTTATTAAAATTGTAACAATTAAATTAAATTTGATAAATAATGCATTTGAATGATGATATTAACTTTTATCAAATAAATACATTAAAATAAAATAAGTCATTCAAAAAAGTAACTCCTACCAACTTCTGATTTTAAACTGTTTTTTAACTGTAAGTCATTTTCTAAGTTATTACACAAACAAAAAAATTTCAACTTAAATTAAAAAAATACTTTAAGCCCCCAACAAATTTATTTCAAAATCCAAAATTTTGGGTTTAAACATGTTCTTTTAACATACATAATAAATCTTCATATTAAAGATAAAATGACTAAAAAAATTATATTTAAGTATTTAAAATTTTATTATTACAAATAATTAGTATTTTTTTTATCAATATAAATTTCCTTATATATATATATATAAATGGTATCAGTCCAAGAAAATAAAAAATCAAACTATATAAACATCAGGAGTATATAACACTTTAGGCAGTCCTCTAACTAAATCTTTCTTAACCAACTCCTCAATTCATAATCATATTAAATGATATTTGAGTTCCGAATAAAAGTGAAATATGAACTCTTACAAAAAAATATAAAGAAGTATACTTCTTTCGTCCCATTATACATATCTCTCCTCCTCGATTTGCTCCTCTTGACTTTTGACGGTGATTAAATTCTGACCAAAATTTATAAATTTTCTATAATTGAGAAAAATATAAAAATTATATCATTGAAAAGTATATATAATCTAGTTTTATATTCAACTTTCAGGTTTTTAAAATTATAATTGAATCTTTAATCAAATATTGGTTAATTTGACAACTAAAAAGTCAAAAGTAAAAAAGATGTGAAAAATGGAACGGGAGAGATGTAGTATTTATGCTCATGAATTTATTCTTTTAACTATATTTAATACGCCAACCTTCAGTCTCACACTTCCATTAACCTTAATATCAATCAAAACAGTGCCATCCGTCGGATCATGCGCCAACAAATCCCCGACATGCAGCCCAAGTGGAACATTAGAACCTGTCAAAGAAACTGACAAAATGGAAACATCTTTTTGCCCCTGGTATATTGCAGGAACTGGAGTTGTCAGGGTGATTTGTTCACCTCTCGTAGTGAATTCCAACATTGCTGCTGGGGTTCCTCAAAGATAGAGAAATTTGGAAACTGGAGGTGAGTATGTTAGTGTAAGAGAAGTACTAGAAATCGTTGACGGTGGCGTTTTGGAGGATGAACTGTGGTTTTATGGGAGGTAAAACCAGCCATGCAATGAGTATTGCAAGCAGGAGTGTGAATTTGAAAGAAGTACCGGAAGAGGTTTTTCAAATTAAATAACCTCAATAACATGTTAAGTAACCGGTCACTCTAAAATCTTAAGATGTGAGGAATGCCCCAACAGAATCTTGTACTCTTTATATTTGTAATATTATTCAACACTTCTTTCCCGACATGTTCTTGGTGATAGCATTAGAATGTAATTAGTTTCTCATCTATAAAATCAAGATTTATAAAGAATATAAAGACTGACTTGTTCAATTTTATTAGCTAATTCGACTTGTTTAATTTTCTATATGTCTGATAATTCACTCAATCTTTTATTATGAATTGACAATGTTACTTTGATCACTAAGAGTCATACTCCTATTTGGAAGCTTGTTTATATTACATTATTACATTATTTGCACGTTTCAAACTTAGAATTTCAAATCTTAGAACAACAATATACGTATACACAAAGAAATATTGGTATTTTAATTGTGTTCCAAAGGCTCTTACGTTACTTTAATGAAACTTTTTTTAAACTTTTCTATAAGGTATATGTCTTCATGTTTTTTAGAAAAGCTAATATACAACTGCTAATACAAACAGGTTCCATATATGATAAGTCTCGGTAACAATTTGAACAAAATAAATGTAACCAAGGCCTTAAGATGAGAAAGATGCTTGAATTGCATCAAACCTATACCCATTGTCTATTGCCCTGATAATTAATCGATGACTATTAAGATATCGTCGGATAGACCTCGGATAACGGTTAAAAAATGTTGTGTGAAATGATTGACATAACAGTCACCGATTAACAAAGTGAGCCAGAAAGGACAACAGTTTTGTACCAAAAATCGCGTTGTATAAGGTGATGAACACAACATATGAATAAATATAAAGTGTTGTATAACAACTAGAAACAACAATAGGTCACTTGATAACGCATTGGTGGAAACCATTAGTATCAATATAATTTTTTATGATGTCCGTTGTATGATATAAATTAACATGATAGTTAACTTGGTACTTTGGATTTGTGAGAAGGTTTATCTACAACAGTTTTGTATCTCCACAATGTTTGTCTTTGTTGTTTTCACACAACAGTTCATTTTTCAAAAAGAATTGTTTGTAACATTTATAGAGGATGGTTTTACAATTTTTATAGAGTTGTCAACTCTTTTCATACAACGGTTTCTCCAATAAATAAATAACAATTTTATCTACAAAAGTATTAGAGTTTATACAACCAACCAATTCACAACAAACAACCACTAGCCTCATCTAGTTTCCAGAAAATTAAATCTTCTAAAAAATAAACTACATCTAGTGCAAATAGGGACTCAAATTACAAAAGAAATGATATTTAGTTTGCTCCATAAAGAGACCTTCAATGCACTCATCATACCACTTTGCTTTCAAATAACATGACATCAAATTAAGCCAACAGGCCAATATGAGACTTCTGATCTTGGAGGATGGTATGCCTACAGTATGAAAGGAGTAGGGCATACTGCAAGAAACTTGTTCAAGTCTTTCCCTGCTGTGATGTCACGAAGGATTACAAGCGCTCTGTTAACTTCAATTCTCAAAGCACCTGCCAAGACAAGATCCTCAGGATGAGCAACTTCTGAAAATTTAGGTGGAGACCTGGTAAACAAAACAAAGTTAATATTGAAGAATAATTGATCTTCATTTAGAACAAAACAACAAGATACAACTTATAGCTTATTTGTTGATGATGGTAGATGCATTTGACCAAAGGAAAAGGACTTCCAAAGCCAAAATAAGGACATGGCATACTAATGTTAACAAATGATACTCCAGAAATTCAAAAAACACCTAGATAGCAGTGGCAAAACCAAGCATCCCAGCGGAAATCTTCTTGTTTCTTCTTATATAAGAATATACCAGCACCAATATATATGGCATCTTAGTAAAGAATTGTAAAGAAGAATGTGAACAGAAGCAACTAATTATACCTACAAAATCATTCAATCAACACAAAACAGTGATAAGTTTTGATAACCATATATACATGCAACAAAAGACATCATTGGGCTTCTCTCCGAAAAGAAGAGTCTTCTCATCCTTGACCTTTAGTTCATGATGCTTTCACACACCGCGAACACTGCCATAATTGAACATGTATGTCTAAAAAAACAAAAATCCTCAATCAGTTCATGCTTTTACTCACAACTAAACCAAACAAATAATCAGTAGTATAATGTCATACTATAACTATATGTTTAAAACCAATAACAAACAACAATTATTAGTCCATACTTTCACCCCAACAAAACCAAGCAAATCAATCATAGTATAGTGTCATACTTGAACATATGTCTAAAATAAACAAACATCAATTTGCTCATACTTGTATGCCCAACTAAACCAAGCAAATTAATCAGCAGTATAATATCTAATAACTAAATCAATACAATCAAGTAGCATCTAACAGAATCTACTGTAATTTGTGACTTGCGATTTTCAACTCATAACATAACAACACACAAAATAAATACTAAATTAATTTAAGATCTAAAACCTTAGAATCAACATATAATAACTAACACAACCAAAACCAAGTACAAAACCAACTTGAATCATAATTTGAATACAACCAAAACCAAGATCCAAACATTGAACTACTAAAGCCTAATTTGAATTCCCAATCAGCCAATACAAAACCCTAAATTAAAATCCCTAAATCGAAATTTAAATCAGTTAGAGATTGAATACCTTAATAAAAGTCATATAGTGAAAGCCCTAGAATGGCAGTTCCAAATTTAAACACCTACAAAATTAAAAAAAGGTATGAATCAATTGCAAGAAAATGTATTTTTAATTGCCAATCAGATCGAGTAATTCCAGTTTGTAGTTTGATTTGTCCAGAGGTAGTAGAGTGTGCTTGTAGATGGAGTGTAATATACTTGATTTTTAATAATCAATATACTTATATAAAGGAGAAGACGGAGGCGGTGAGGTGACGCTCTAGAATCGCTCCGTTCTATTTTTCTAATTTTCTCAATTTTTCACAATTTTTTAATATTAATAATTACAACTTCCTTAAATATTTTCAATTTTGTAAGAAGGAAAATAAATTGAGAAATTTTCGAATTTGGTAAGAAGGAAAATAAATTGAAATTTTCGGATTTGTAAATTGAGAAATTTTCGAATTTATAGACTCTTATGTTAATAATTACAATTTTCTCTTTTTTTATTTTCAAACTTGATATATCTTTCTTTTATTATTTTCAAACTTGATAGAACTTTCTTTGATTTAGAAAATTATAACTTCCTTATTATTTTCGTTCCCTTTTATTATTTTTAAACTTGATAGAACTTTCTTTTATTATTTTCAAACTTGATAGAACTTTCTTTTTTTATTTTCAATCTTTCTTTTACTCTTTTTTTTTAATTTTCAAACTTGATAGATCTTTCTTTTATTATTTTCAAACTTGATAGAACTTTCTTTGATTTAGAAAATTATAACTTCCTTATTATTTTCGTTCCCTTTAATTATTTTTAAACTTGATAGAACTTTCTTTTATTATTTTCAAACTTGATAGAACTTTCTTTTATTATTTTTATTATTTTCATTATTTTCAAACTTGATAGAACTTTCTTTTTCGTAAACTTTCTTTGTTTCGATTTTGTAGGAAGGAAATTGAAAATTACACTGTTATTATTTTCAAACTTGATAGAACTTTCTTTTATTATTTTCAAACTTGATAGAACTTTCTTTGATTTAGAAAATTACAACTTCCTTATTATTTTCGAATTTGTAGGACTTGATAGAACTTTCTTTGATTTAGAAACTTATATTACAAACTTGATAGAACTTTCTTTTATTATTTTCAAAGTTGATAGAACTTTCTTTGATTTAAAAAATTACAATTACAACTTCCTTATTATTTTCGAATTTGTAGGACTTGATAGAACTTTCTTTAATTTAGAAAATTATAACTTCCTTATTATTTTCGAATTTGTAGGCTTGATATAACTTTCTTTTATTATTTTCAAACTTGCCTTTAGAATCGCTCCGTTCTATTTTTCTAATTTTCTCAAATTTTCACAATTTTTAATTTTAATAATTACAACTTCCTTATTATTTTCGAATTTGTAGGACTTGATAGAACTTTATATAAAGGAGAGGACGGGGGCGGTGAGGTGGCGCTCTCAGATCGCTTCGTTCTATTTTTCTAATTTTCTCAATTTTTTGAATTAATAATACTAAAAATTAGAAAATATCCCATTTACCTTTTAAATCTTTACTAATGAAGGAAAATAAATATACAATTTAATTTTTAAGATTAAAAAATATCTCATTTGTCTTTACTATGTTTATATTCATAAACTTCATCTACAAGTCAATTTATTCTCCTAAACTTTCTGTACAAGTTTTAAGATTTCAGTTTTTAAAGAAATAATTATACAAGAGATAATTATTTTTTAAAAATTACGTAAATCTTATTTCCATAACAAATAGTTCTTGATTGCTTTTATTGTAATAGAGTAAATATAGGAGTATATATGGGTAATGCTAGGTACCCTAAATATATTCCAAAACTCTTACCAAATGAGATGACACGACACGTGGAGATTTTTGATTTGTGAGCTTGCACGCGGTCCTCATAATATTATTAGAAAATTACCAAATATTCGTGGACGCATAAATATTTGGGATTATTTTTGGAAATTTTTTTGGATACTTAGCATTTTTCATATAAATATAAGAAGTATGGAATAACAAATATGGTAGCAAATCTCAACGGACAAGTTGTAAGAACTATGGCTTTCCTCTATATAAATTCCCTTCTGGCTTCTCGTCTTTGGTCATGTTTGTGTGATTTTATTTAGGTTGGATGTTTTAATGATTTTTTGTTTAAACCTTTTCAGGTTTGCGTAGGTTCTGGAAGAATTGATGCAGAAAAACCAACTTCATATCCATGTATTAACTTTTTTTTATGTGGGTAAATTGTATCTCTTAGTTCGGTTTTGTTTTGGATGATTTAAATTTGATTTAATATATTATTAATTCACTAAAAGTTGCAGAAACGTGTTGTTGTATGCTGATGGTTGAGGCTCGAGACTGCACAGATTACTTGATGTTGATCTTTAAGCTATGAATGTGAAGTCACTAACAATTAGGTAACACAAAATTTTTGAAAAAGAAAACTAGATAAAACAAATCAAGACAAAGAGGTGTTTTTTTAGCTATTTTGGACATACAGGGTTTGGTTTTTAACTAAATATTATTTAGTTATCATGTTATTCAAAATCGTATTCATTGTGCTTATATTATAGTATGGCAATACAATTATTTTACATTAATTAATTGTTTGCTAGATCGAAATTGTTATTTCTTTAACTGGTTAAAGAAATCTATATATTAGCTTATTTATCTCATATATATCAGGAGAATGGATCGAATTATAATATGAAAAGAAGATTACAACGAATAGTGTAAAGTCTCCCTTGTCGTCGAAGGTAATATGCAAAGATGTAAAATTCTGGCTTGCCAAATATATTTTGTTTTGAAACTTTGTTTCTCATTTAAAAAACAGAGGAATTTTTTATTTTTTTATTTTTTATGATCGTAGCATTTCAATTTTATATGAGTATGGTATATAATATGAATGTTGTATGCAGTGATTTTAAAATTTTATATGTAAGTTAAATTTTGGGGTGGTGTTATAATTCTTTTTCTTTTTTTAGACCATTATGCATGTGATCGTGCATTGTGTGTGTCAATTGTGTTCATTTTTGTGATTTTTATGTTTAGACGATGTTGGATCTTAAAATTGACTTTGTTTTTTTTCTTTTATGGTTTAATGATGGGCAATTATTTACTACATGTAATTGTTCTTTTGTCTTGCTTTTGAATGTTTTTCTTTGTTATGATTTTAACAATTCAGTAAATTTTAGTTTTTGATTTTTTTTATTCAGGTGAACTTTGTTATTTTTTATTGTAACTATTGGTTTGTGATCCTTTAAAAATCAAAGGAGATGGTTGTCACAGGTAATAATTATAAATCTTTTCATCGACACTATCTCTGAGAGGTTGACTCATGAAGTAGCAAAAACAATTTTGATAATGGAACCATGTAGATGCGATTAGAGCAACAGATTTTACAATTATTCATTTTTTTGGCCATTACGACTTATGGTGTTCGTACTTCATTTTTTATATGAAATAGATTTTAGGCTCATTGTTATTTACAATTATTTTATTGTTCAATGAAAACTGAGATTAATAAAATAAATTTTGCATAAAATAAATTATTATTTGATAACATAAGTTAAAAAATGATTTTCATGAGAATTTTTTATTAAAACATTTAGTTACTTAGCACAAAAGTCGATTTTTTTCCTTCTAAAAATGGCTTTTGAAAATAATATTATTTCAAAAATCATATAATTATTTAAGAAATATGTATATATGCATTTTCACGTGTAATACCAAAAAAAAAAATATTTCATTAAATTTGATAAAAATATATTATTTATCTCAAACCTTTGATTTTTCTAAAAATCAACTTTTAGATCTAAAAGAATTTACTGAAATTGTTTTTACATTTAACAAAAACTTTATTTAATTAAATTGATAGTCATCCCAGAAAATCTCCTATCTAAAGGTGCCTCTTTGATTATTCTTTATTAATAATTTTTTATTGAAATATTTATAATAAGTTATTAAAATTAAAATTATATAAAGTTTCTCAAGTTCCCGAGTCAAGTTCAAAAGAAGGAGTCAAGTTCAAAAGAAGAAGTAGTTGCAATAATAGTTGTTACTTCGTGCATTAGTGTAGTAATCATAATACTATTTTGTGCACTAAACCGCAAATTAGAATGATTTATTTAAAAATAATTACAGTCGATTAGAGTCTAAAAATGCAATATGAAACGATACCTTTCATTTACCATTATCTTATTGAAGTAATATTTTACCTTTCATTCTTCTAAGAAAAGTATTTTAGCAACAACGATTAAATACATAAAGAAATATAACTAAATAAAATATTGATACTTTCAATGAACTTATAAACAATTTTTAACTACCCTTCTTTTAAAGATGAATATTTTAATTTATCATGATATATGTGTAAATATTTAAATTTTATTACATATAAGGATAATTAAGAAATATTTGTCTGATAATAGAAATAGTTGAAATTTGAAGCAACAATGTACTTAAATTTTCATTTTAGCATATTGTTAACATTTTTTTATCTATATATATATTTATTATAACATGTGTATAATCTAAAAAATATGATACAAAATCGATATAAAAAATTGTTTATGTGATTTATTGTTTTTATTTATATATATTTAGTTTGTTAATATTATGTATATATTTCTCAAATATTTCCTAAATTAATTTATATTGGAAATTTTTGAAAAGCAATAACAAGTTTACGCAAAGAAGTCGACCATTATCCGGTGTTTATTATTTTTCCTAGAATTACTCTATATTAAACAACTGTTTTTTTTATATTTATTCATAATTTTTGTGAATTATCAAAACGATATTAAAAATTCAAAAGAATCCTTATGTTAGAAATTTAATTTTTTATTTCATTTGAAACATTTTGTCTATGATATTTTTAAATTTATTTTAGAAAAATTATTATAAGGTCGCTGCGAAGCGCGGCTTAGTAAACTAGTTTATATAATAATAATAGTAAAACGAAGAATAAATAATATACTTGATTTTTTATAATTTATATAATAATAATAGTAAAACGAAGAATAAATATATTTATTAATTAGAAAATATTTAGAAAGGAAAACCAAGTTTTAGAGTCCTACTTGTACTCGATAACCTATGTCTGTTTATATAAATACACATTAGCGTACTAGTTTATTGTTTCACAAATCCTTAAGAAGTTACGAGCCGCAGTCGGAAGAAGACGATAGTGGAGAGTAGTTCTAGAGGGTTGTACGAACAGAACAAAGGTATAAAATATTAGCTATTTAATTTTGCTCCTGTATCACCATGACATGATCTATGTCTTGTAGATTTATATTTTATTAATATACCATACTTGTTTCTCTTGAATATTTTATGTAACGTCAATGAGTCCATGTGTGGGTTGAGTTTGGCGTCCTCTGTTTCTCTTAATGTATAATCGAGTTTTGTGATACAGTTATATATGAAGGTTTAATTTTGATATGTCTGATTGTGTTATTTAGATTTTATATTATTTAGATTATGTTTGTACTTATGTTTTGCCCTTGTGATTTGTCCAGCCATTACTTTAATTTTAGTTTATATGTTAATTTGAATTATTAAATTATATTATATATTGGGAACTCTTATTTGATCTACAATTATTAAAATTTTAGTATGGTACGTAATATGAGTATCCTGACAATTCATTTTAGTCAAATTGTCAATCATTACTTCGCATTCAAATTGTCAATCATTAGATTATTATGAGATATTTTGTTAATTTTATACTTCGTATTTGATAGCTATTATTAATTTATATAAATTAATTGCCTTTGAAATTCGTGATCGAGATGTGGTACTAAATTGATTTATACTAGTTTTTGCAATTAACTATATTAATGGTTTTAAATGGTGAACCATGTAAGTTTGTTTGGTGTCGGCTAAGTCAAGTCAAGCTAGTACATGTGTGATTACTCAATTAAGTTAGCAAACCAGGTATAGCTCAGGGATTTGTAGGCTTGATACATTGTCTACATTTATAAATATATTAATGGTTTTACTCCTGCTGCCAAACCCAACAGCATAGCGTGTACCTAGGAGCACGTATTTTAGCATAAATTATATCTTCGGTTAACGAGTAATTAATTTAAGAAAACAATGTTTATTAATTATAAGTTATAATTTTGTTATTAGATCGGGTTTCGGGAGTTTAGCGGATCGTTTGCGAATTCGTGAGTGTTGAGATCATTATTTTCAAGGTACGGATTCTCTCCTATTTTATTCAGCGCTACTCCTCTTGGAAATATTAATGTTAAATTCGTTTTGACCTCAAGTCTGTTCATTTGATTTTGATCATTTTGATTCTGAAAATTTGTTCTGACTCTGAAAATATTTTTTATATCTGTTTCGAAATATTTAAATATTTGTTTCTGCAATTTTATGATATTGCGTATATTTTATATCTGTTGAAAATATTGAAGATATCTGTTTCTGTGATTTTAAAGGTTTTACGAAATTTGTTATTTGAACCCTTAGTGATATAGGGTATACCGAGTTAACCAGCTGTAGGGGTACTACAGCCATGTCATTGCGGCACCAGTGACATGACACTTCCATGGCAGTGTGATTGATCATGGTGTATCCTTCTGTTCTGATAGCTCAGGAGGCGAGCTTTTGCGCATTTGATATTTGTTTTAGGATACGTGGGTGCACCCAGAATTTATGATTTGTGATTTGTGATTTGATTTGACGGTGACGTTGTATATGCCGTACACGTTATCCGGTTTGTTGCACACATTAGGTACCCTATGATGTGTGTATTTGTATCTGTTCTGTTCTGATCTCGGTATGAAATATCCTAACCCTCGTTGCTTCAGCCATACTCATTTTTAAATAAATGTTTTGTTATAAACTGTCAAATATGAATATCTGTTTTTTTGTTTTATAAACTGTATTCCAAATCCGTACTGGGTGATTGGCTCATGCCGTATTCTTTTTCTGGCAGGTGCTTAGGGGGATCTGGGATTGTGTGATGGAGAGCCACCCCTTTATATCATTGATTAGGCTTTGCAGACTTCTATCGTTATTGAGACTTGAAAATCATTTTAGAGATTTTGGTTTTTCATATTTATTTCTTTAAACTGTTTTGGAGGTTTAATATTATCTTGGAGATTATTAGACTGTTTATTTATTATTTAGAGATTATTTTAGTGTTCTGTTTGCAGGTTTAAGGTTTAATAAGTAGCCCCTCATTTAGATATAGATGGGGGTGTTACAAAGATGGCATCAGAGCTAGGTTCTTTCTTGTAGAAAACCTATTTAGGTTGACCTGTGAGATGGGGTAGACGTTAGGATGGGTGCTCTATTTCAAGCTCATTTCATTTTACTCTATTCTTTTGACTTCTGTTTTTAAATCACTTCTGCTTATCTATTCTTTTTATCTTCATTCGTTCGTTTTCTTATATTGTAGATGCCTCCTAGACGTAATCGAACTACTACTCAGACTAAATTGGGTGTTAGCCAAGCTGAGTTAGCTGCGATGATAGGTCAAGCAGTGGCTCAGGGTATACAGCAAGCTATGGCAAATCTAACAATCAGAATAATCAGAACAATCAGAATAATTAGAATGGTCTAGGGAATCAAGATGGTCAGAAAAATCAGGATGATCAAGGACACCAGCAAAATCCGGAGGGTCAGGGTAATCCAGTGGAGCCATTTGTATGGTTAGAGAGATTTGTTAAGCAGAAACCAGAATCTTTTCACGCACCACAGACTCCTATTGATGCTGAGAACTGGATTGTTCATCTTGAGAAGATTTTTGATGCTTTGGGTTGCGATGAGATCCACAAGGTCAGATTGGCTGTGTATAAGTTAGAGGGGGATGCTCAGCGATGGTGGAGAGGTGTGAAGGCTACTAGGGGTGAGGAGTTTACAGAGACAATGGTTTGGCAGGGATTTAAGGAAGTTTTTTATGAGCAGTACTTTTCTGATGCAGACAGAGAGGCATATTTGAGGGAGTTTCATTCTATCTCGCAGAACTTCGATGAGAGCCTTACTGACTATATGGCGAGGTTTATCAGGTTAGCTGGATTTGTTGGGACAGTTGCAGGGACTGCTACACAGCAAGCTGAAAAATTTAAATGGGGACTGAGACCTAATCTGAGGGGTTCTATCATTTCACTAAAGTTTCCTAATGTGGCG
The DNA here is from genome assembly GCA_030848705.1 of Heracleum sosnowskyi. NCBI lineage: Eukaryota > Viridiplantae > Streptophyta > Magnoliopsida > Apiales > Apiaceae > Heracleum > Heracleum sosnowskyi. The sequence goes on from CM061237.1 coordinate 23,641,186, forward strand.
GAGGTGGCAGATGCAGCTAAGGATATTGAGAAGGAGCGTAATGAGTATAGAGCTTCCAGGTTTCAGAATGATCGTAAGAGGCCTAGAGATGATCAGAGTTCTGTACAGGGTAAACAGTGGAATGGAGGTCAAGGTAATCATCAGGGACAGTGGCGTGGAAGATACCAGAATATGAGGACTCAGTCGACTTACGGTCAGAATCAGTATGGTGGTCAGAAGCAGAATCAGAATCAGAATCAGCAGTTTCAGCGGTTTCAGCAGTGGCAGAATCGTCAACAAGGGCAAAATCGTCAACAGGGGCAGAATCGTTATTCAGTGTATGGGGGCAACCCCAATATGATTCCGGTGGCTCCTTGTGCTACATGTGGTGGACATCACCCAGGGAGAGCTTGTTATAAACAGTCTGGGGCATGTTTTTTATGTGGTTCGATGCAGCATAGGGCTAAGGATTGTACGACATCGCGGAACACTGGTGGTGGAGGTAGTGGTAGTGGTGGTCAGCAGAATCCTTCAGGCAGAGTGTTTGCATTGACTGCTAATCAGGCAGCAGCTCATTCAGGTACCGTTTCAGGAACACTTCTTGTTGGTAGACGTGATGCTTATGTGTTATTTGATACTGGTTCGACTCATTCTGTTGTGTCTTTATAGTTTGTTCGTCATCTTGGTGTTCTTCCATCGTTATTATATCCTCGTATGTCTATTGCTACCCCGATGGGGAATTCCGTTATTATTTTTGATGTGTACCGAGAGTGTCCGATAGCTGTTGGGGATAGAAATTGTAAGGGATGCATGACTTTGACATTATTTTGGGTATGGATTGGTTGAGTGAACATCGAGCTACAATTGACTGTCAGGGAAAGAGGGTGATCTTTGGGGATGCAGATAAACCAGAATTTGTATATCAGGGTTCTCAGCCGAAAGGAGAGGTTAAAATGATTTCGGCTCTAAAGGCGAGTAAACTTTTGTCTAAGGGTTGTGATGGCTATCTTGCTTTCGTGAAGGATACATCTAAGAACGAACCTCATATCGAGGATTATCCAGTTGTGAATGAATTTGCAGACGTGTTTCCCGATGAGCTACCAGGTTTGCCACCACAGCGAGAGGTGGAGTTTACTATTGAACTTGTTCCAGGTGCAGAGCCTATTTCTAAGGCGCCGTACCGAATGACACCACTAGAGTTGCAGGAATTGAAAGAGCAGTTGCAGGAGTTGTTGGATAGAGGATTTATTAGGCCAAGTGTATCTCCGTGGGGTGCTCCAGTGTTGTTTGTGAAGAAGAGGGATGGTTCTATGAGGTTGTGTATTGACTACAGGGAGTTGAATAAGGTGACTATCAGAAATAGGTATCCTTTGCCACGCATTGATGACTTGTTCAATCAGTTGCACGGGGCGAAGTACTTTTCGAAGATAGATTTGAGATCGGGTTACCACCAGTTGCGAGTAAGGGATGAAGATATTCCGAAGACAGCATTTCGTACTCGTTACGGGCATTATGAGTTTCTTGTGATGTCCTTTGGGTTGACGAATGCTCCAGCGGTATTTATGGATTTGATGAATCGTGTCTTTCATGATTATTTGGATAAGTTTGTTGTCGTCTTTATCGATGATATCTTGATATACTCTAGGGGTAAGGAGGAGCATGAGGAGCACTTACGTACTGTACTTGAGATCTTGAGACAGAAGAAATTGTTTGCAAAATTTTCAAAGTGTGACTTCTGGTTAGAGCAGGTGGCATTTTTAGGGCATGTTGTGTCTGCTAGAGGGATTGAGTTGGATCCTGCGAAAGTCGAGGCTATCACTAATTGGCCGAGACCTAGCAATGTGACAGAGGTGAGGAGTTTCTTGGGTTTGGCAGGTTATTATAGGCGCTTTGTGGAGGGTTTTTCGTCCATAGCTTTGCCGATGACTCAACTGATGAGAAAGGGTGTTAAGTTCGAGTGGAATGATGATCGTGAGAAGAGTTTCCAAGAGTTGAAGAAGAGATTGGTGACGGCTCCTATACTTGTGTTGCCATCAGGGAGTGGAGGATATCAGGTTTATAGTGATGCTTCTAAGAGAGGATTGGGTTGTGTTCTTATGCAAGATGGGAAGGTGATTTCTTACGCTTCTAGGCAGCTTAAACCCTATGAGGTAAACTATCCTACGCATGATTTGGAGTTAGCAGCAGTGGTCTTTGCTTTGAAGATCTGGAGGCATTATCTGTATGGAGAGACTTGTGATATCTTCACTGATCACAAGAGTCTCAAGTATATTTTTACTCAGAAGGAGCTTAACATGAGGCAGCGGAGGTGGCTTGAACTTCTTAAGGATTATGATGCTAATATTCAGTACCATCCAGGGAAGGCAAATGTTGTGGCAGACGCTCTTAGTAGGAAGAACTTGGGGAGTGTTGCATCTCTAATTACTCAGCCGCATCTTATTTCAGACATGGAGCACTTTGGTATTGAGTTGTATGTTAGAGGATCAAGTGGTAGCATTGCTAGTTTGAGAGTGGAACCAAATCTGGTTTCAAGGGTCAAGGAAGCTCAAAATAAAGATACAAGTTTGGATGTTATTAGATCGGAGGTGGCAGCTGGTAAGCAAAAAGATTTCCGTGTTGATGATGAGGGTGTGTTATGGTTGGGTAGTAAATTGTGTGTGCCTGCAGACTTGGCGATTCGTGAAGAAATTTTGACCGAGGCTCATAGTTCTTCATTCTCTATTCATCCAGGTTCCACTAAGATGTATAGAGATTTGAAGGAGCACTTTTGGTGGAGTAGAATGAAAGGAGACATAGCAGAATTTGTGGGGAAATGTCTTATATGTCAACAGGTGAAGATAGATCATCAGAGGCCTAGTGGATTATTGCAGCAGTTGGATATTCCAGTTTGGAAGTGGGAAAACATTACTATGGATTTTGTGACTCATTTGCCGAGGACCTTTAAGAAGAACGATGTTATATGGGTGGTGGTTGATAGACTTACTAAATCGGCTCATTTCTTGCCTATTAGAGAGACTACTCTTGTTCATGAGTTGGCAGAGATTTTTCAGCGGGATATTGTTAAACTTCATGGTGTACCTGTGTCGATAGTTTCTGACAGGGATACAAGGTTTACATCGCGTTTTTGGAAGGGATTTCAGCAGGCTTGGGGTACGAGGCTTAATTTTAGTACGGCTTTTCATCCGCAGACTGATGGACAGTCAGAAAGGACGATTCAGACATTGGAGGATATGTTGAGGGCTTGTGCTTTGGAGTGGACAGGTGATTGGGATAAATATTTGTATCTTGTTGAGTTTGCGTATAATAATAGTTGGCACGCGAGTATTGGTATGCCACCATTTGAGGCTTTGTATGGTAGGAGATGTAGAGCACCGTCTTGTTGGGATGAGGTTGGCGAACGAGTCATTGAAGGGCCAGAGTTAGTTAGAGTCACTAATGAGAAGGTGGAGCAGGCTAAGGCAAGTTTGAAGGAGGCTCGATCACGTCAAAAGAGTTATGCGGATCAACATAGGAAGTTTGGTGGATTTGAACCTGGTGATCATGTGTTCTTGAAGGTGTCGCCTTGGAAGGGTGTTAAACGTTTTGGCATGAAAGGGAAGCTTAGTCCGAGATATGTTGGTCCTTTTGATGTTATAGAGAAAGTGGGTGAAGTGTCTTATAGGGTTGCGTTACCACCGCAGTTATCTCATGTATATAATGTGTTTCATGTGTCTGTTTTGAGGGGCTACAAGTATCATCCGCTGCATGTAGTTCAGTATCCATTGCATACGATTAGAGAGGATCTTACTTGTGAAGAGGAAGCAGAAGCTATCCTAGCTCGAGAGGAGCGAGTTATGAGGAAAAGTACCATTCCATTTGTGAAATTCTTGAGGAAAAATCATTTTGAGAGAGAGGCTACTTGGGAGTTAGAAGAATCTATTCGTGAGAGATATCCGTACTTATTTGATTCAGGTACGAATTTTAGTTTCGTTTGATTCCGGGGACGGAATCCTTTTTAAGGGGGTATATATGTAATATACTTGATTTTTAATAATTTATATAATAATAATAGTAAAACGAAGAATAAATAATATACTTGATTTTTAATAATTTATATAATAATAATAGTAAAACGAAGAATAAATATATTTATTAATTAGAAAATATTTAGAAAGGAAAACCAAGTTTTAGAGTCCTACTTGTACTCGATAACCTATGTATGTTTATATAAATACACATTAGCGTACTAGTTTATTGTTTCACAAACCCTTAAGAAGTTACGAGCCGCAGTCGGAAGAAGACGATAGTGGAGAGTAGTTCTAGAGGGTTGTACGAACAGAACAAAGGTATAAAATATTAGCTATTTAATTTTGCTCCTGTATCACCATGACATGATCTATGTCTTGTAGATTTATATTTTATTAATATACCATACTTGTTTCTCTTGAATATTTTATGTAACGTCAATGAGTCCATGTGTGGGTTGAGTTTGGCGTCCTCTGTTTCTCTTAATGTATAATCGAGTTTTGTGATACAGTTATATATGAAGGTTTAATTTTGATATGTATGATTGTGTTATTTAGATTTTATATTATTTAGATTATGTTTGTACTTATGTTTTGCCCTTGTGATTTGTCCAGCCATTACTTTAATTTTAGTTTATATGTTAATTTGAATTATTAAATTATATTATATATTGGGAACTCTTATTTGATCTACAATTATTAAAATTTTAGTATGGTACGTAATATGAGTATCCTGACAATTCATTTTAGTCAAATTGTCAATCATTACTTCGCATTCAAATTGTCAATCATTAGATTATTATGAGATATTTTGTTAATTTTATACTTCGCATTTGATAGCTATTATTAATTTATATAAATTAATTGCCTTTGAAATTCGTGATCGAGATGTGGTACTAAATTGATTTATACTAGTTTTTGCAATTAACTATATTAATGGTTTTAAATGGTGAACCATGTAAGTTTGTTTGGTGTCGGCTAAGTCAAGTCAAGCTAGTACATGTGTGATTACTCAATTAAGTTAGCAAACCAGGTATAGCTCAGGGATTTGTAGGCTTGATACATTGTCTACATTTATAAATATATTAATGGTTTTACTCCTGCTGCCAAACCCAACAGCATAGCGTGTACCTAGGAGCACGTATTTTAGCATAAATTATATCTTCGGTTAACGGGTAATTAATTTAAGAAAACAATGTTTATTAATTATAAGTTATAATTTTGTTATTAGATCGGGGTTCGGGAGTTTAGCGGATCGTTTGCGAATTCGTGAGTGTTGAGATCATTATTTTTAAGGTACGGATTCTCTCCTATTTTATTCAGCGCTACTCCTCTTGGAAATATTAATGTTAAATTCGTTTTGACCTCAAGTCTGTTCATTTGATTTTGATCATTTTGATTCTGAAAATTTGTTCTGACTCTGAAAATATTTTTTATATCTGTTTCAAAATATTTAAATATCTGTTTCTGCAATTTTATGATATTGCGTATATTTTATATCTGTTGAAAATATTGAAGATATCTGTTTCTGTGATTTTAAAGGTTTTACGAAATTTGTTATTTGAACCCTTAGTGATATAGGGTATACCGAGTTAACCAGCTGTAGGGGTACTACAGCCATGTCATTGCGGCACCAGTGACATGACACTTCCATGGCAGTGTGATTGGTCATGGCGTATCCTTCTGTTCTGATAGCTCAGGAGGCGAGCTTTTACGCATTTGATATTTGTTTTAGGATACGTGGGTGCACCCAGAATTTATGATTTGTGATTTGTGATTTGATTTGACGGTGACGTTGTATATGTCGTACACGTTATCCGATTTGTTGCACACATTAGGTACCCTATGATGTGTGTATTTGTATTTGTTCTGTTCTGATCTCGGTATGAAATATCCTAACCCTCGTTGCTTCAGCCATACTCATTTTTAAATAAATGTTTTGTTATAAACTGTCAAATATGAATATCTGTTTTTTTGTTTTATAAACTGTATTCCAAATCCGTACTGGGCGATTGGCTCATGCCGTATTCTTTTTCTGGCAGGTGCTTAGGGGGATCTGGGATTGTGTGATGGAGAGCCACCCCTTTATATCATTGATTAGGCTTTGCAGACTTCTATCGTTATTGAGACTTGAATATCATTTTAGAGATTTTGGTTTTTCATATTTATTGCTTTAAACCGTTTTGGAGGTTTAATATTATCTTGGAGATTATTAGACTGTTTATTTATTATTTAGAGATTATTTTAGTGTTCTGTTTGCAGGTTTAAGGTTTAATAAGTAGCCCCTCATTTAGATATAGATGGGGGTGTTACATGGAGTGTTTGGAGAGAGGGAGAGAGTAGATACACAGTAGATGAGCAATATAAGATAGATATAGTGTTTGTAGATGGATTGTTTGATTTTTGAGGAAAAGTAGCCTCTAAATCATTTCGTTAGAGGGGGAAATTGTCCGCCCAAAAATTTCACCCAGTGACTTGTACTGTGTTTGCGTTTTGTATGTTTTCGACTTTTGGTGTCTTGTGTATTGTTATTTAATTTTTTTATTTTGAAAATAAAATTTTAACTTTTTTTATTATAAATTTATAAAATTTAAAAATTTAATGACGTATAATTGTACGGATAATAATACCTACTTATGTGCAAACACAACTAAATTATTAAAAAAAAATCTTATGCGATTTTAGAAAAAATCTAGTAAAATTACTACTCCTTTAAACATTACTTCAAAAATCTTAAACCAAATAAATACTATATTTTTTTTCTAAAATATTTGTAATATTACTAAAATACATAGATCTTGACATCAATACGGTTGGATCGTCCAGAAATATTTTTTAAAAAATTGAAACACCAATCCAAATAAATTACGAAACACTAGTTAAAATCTCGAACCAAATAAATTAATATTTGTCTGAAATTTTTGGAATATCACCAAAATAGATAGAACTTAACATCCATAAGGTTGGTTTTTCAAGAAATGTTTTTAAAAAAATCGAAACACTAATTCAGAACAAAACACTAGTTAGATGTACTAGTCAAATTACTAGTTGACTGTAATTAAATTATATCATATTGATATGTAAAACTAGTAATTTGAATATGACAACATTGTTGTTAATAGTATTTGGTACATCACTTATTCAAGTTATGTTCAATAATAGTATAGTTATTATATAATGTTCGTTTAACTTCAGAATTAGTTATTTAAGTGTTTTTATTTAACAAATTTTATACTAAATATTCAAATAAGAGATTCACATTATAACATTGTATGAAGTGTGTGACACTAATGTATTAAGGGCAACAAAAAAAGTTTTTTTTAAAAAAAAAATCAACGATTTTGATGTAGACAACAGTTAATCGTAATTCGAATATTTAAAAATTATTATAAGACAATTTACTCACGACTTTATAATTAAAGTATATCATATTGATATGTAAAACTAGTAATTTGAATATGACAACTTTATTGTTAATAATATTTGGTATGTCAATTATTCATGTTCTAATATCAATAATAGTATAGTTATTATATAATGTTCGTTTAAGTTCGGAGTTAGTATTGTTACAATTATTAACGTTTGTCTAGCTAACCTTTCCTTATAAACAAATATTAAGGATTGTAAATCATACAATATATGATGTCAACATCTACAACGTGTATAAAAAAATATCTGAAATATGATCGTAATCTATCTATCAATATATTATTATTAACATTTATTTAATAATTTTTTATACAAAATATCCAAATAAGAGATTCAATGTTAACATTGTATGAAGTGTGTAACACTTATGTATTAAGGGCAACAAATAAAGTATTTTTAAAAAAATCAACGCTTTTGATATAGACAACGATTTAGCTAAACAAAGTGTTGTAACGTAATTACTCACGCAAGGATTTTATAAAAAGAAACAATTGTCTATATCATACAACGATTTAACAACATCAACAATTGTTACAAAGATTATTGAACAACGGTTGGATCAAAACGAAAACCCTTGTGTATATTATACAACGGTTGTTGGACCAAAACAATTGTTACATCTTGCAGCTTACAACACTTTGTTAAACAAAAACCATTATCTTATACTTTTATAAAATTGAATAAACAAAACATACATGAGTCGCGACTCATATATATATAAATTAATATAATACAACTTACTCACGACTTTGTAATTTATTTATATCATATTGATATGTAATTTAATTTAATTAATATTGTTGTTAATTATACTAGTTTATAGCCCGTGCAAAGCACAGGTGTTTAGAATGTTTTACTATTATTTAAATTTTAATAATTTTGATTTTTTTAAATTTAAATTTTAAATTTTTATTTTTAGTTTTTATAGTTTTAAAAAAATTGTAAGAAGAGATTTCACCTATATTTATATTTTAAAAACTAATGTTATAGATGATTAACGTTAATATGTTATTGTCAGGAATCGAAGCTTAAATTGTTGAATGGCATAATTTTTAAAAATGTTTAATTTTAATATTTTGTTGGTAGGAATGAACGTGAGTTCATTGTATAGAATAACGTTAGTATTAAATCAAATGTTTTGTATCGATTTGATCTTAAAGATCTAACTGTAATGGCTCAAAGTAGGTTGTTTTCTGGGATCAAACCTTAAGTTGCTTTACATGGAATAAATTTTAAAAATGTTTAATTTAAGTATGTTGTTGGTGGAAATCGAACCTGAGTTCGTTATATAGAATAACTTTAGTGTTAAATCTAACGGTCTATATCGATGTGATTTGAAAGATCTAACGGTTATGATTATTTAAAAATGTTTAATTTTAATATGTTGTTTGTGGGAACGGAACCTGAGTTCGTTTTATAGAATAATTTTAGTATTAAATTTAACGCTCTGTATCAATTTGATTTGAAAGATCAAACCGTTATGATCGAAAGGTATAATAAAAAAAAGGAACAATTTGATTTGAAAGATCTAACCGTTATGATCGAAAGCTATAATAAAAAAAAGGAAGGATCAACCTTTTTGGTTATTATAGTTTACTATAGATATTGATTGATTAATTCTTTTTATATGTTTTTAAATAGTTTTTGAATTGGATTATATAACTTTGACATTAGTTTGGGACAAAACATATGAATATTAAGCAACAATTGTTTTTTATATATATTTTTGATATTTTTAAATTTAATAATATAAGTATTAGTTATTAACATGTGATTGAGGATATTCAAATTTTAATATATAAATTTTACAATCCTTAACCATTGGTAATATTTTTATCATATAAAATAGTAATTATTTTACATGTTATTCGTGAAATTCCAATTACAAATTTATTAGTATAATTGTTGTATATAATGTTTTTTTAATATGTTGTACATGAGAATCGACATTTAATCTATGATAATACTTTTTTATTACCTCTTGTATAGTTATTACATAATAGTTATGGGCAGTTTAGTATAGCTGCCATATAAAAACAATTATGTAATATGTCGTTGATCAGAATCTTCTTCGTACTCATCTATACTAATACTAAAACAAATACACGCTAACTCGATAGCTTCTCATATGTCACTTTTTTATTAAAAAAAATCGTCTTTTTCTTCTCATTAATTATTATTTTCCTCCTTTTGTTCATATTTTTCTTTTACTTTCTTAATTTATTTTTCAAACAACTTTTACCAATATTTATGTTATTCGCAACTCAATATTTGAAATAAAATATAATAAATTTAATTAAATTATTCAAACAAATATTGAAAAACCTGAAAAATAATTTTTTTACAGCATTAACAACATTTATAATATAAAACTTCAAATTAAAATTTAATATTATATATTATAAATACATGAAATATTATCACAGCATCGGGTACTATTCTAGTTTATACTAATTCTAAAATAAACAATGACTGAATAGCTTGTCACACGTCACTGTCAGCCTCTCCCTCCTTATTAATTATTAAGTCCACTAATTCTCTTTTTTCCTCTCTTTCTCCATTTTCTTTTTTCTTCCACTTTTCTAATTTACTTTTTAAACACCTTATACCAATATTATCATATGTTATTTATAACTCAATATTTCAAATAAAATACATTTACATTAATTGTATAATTTTAACAAACATTGAAAAACCTGGAAAATATTTTTTATAGCCTTAATAAAATTTATAATGTATAACTTTGATATGGACAGAAAAGTAATTATAGAAATATAATTGCTGATTCAATTGAAAGGCCGGTATTTAAGGACCGACACCCTAATTATTCATTAATTTCGTAATTAATGAATAGGGAAAATATACAGCTCATGAAAAGAGTCCAAATTATGGCAAATTGGTCAAAGAAGGATCCAGAATCCCAAATAAAGGCAATTAATGAGTCATAGCCTTTATCAACAAGGAAAAGACTTATCCTGCAAGAAATACAAAGTTTATCCAATATCGAAAAGGAGAATTATTCGCTAAGTCTTCTAAACATACCATAAATACTAGGCTCCAGACGCCTATATAAGGTCCCTGATCCTACAATCAGAACTACGTCTTTGGCTTGATTCTCAACATTAATTGAGATACGTAGGCATCTTGTGAGGACCAATTTAGTCCGGATACACGAGTGCAGCCATTAAAGCTCGAAGCTCATTAAACCTTAGCATTAAATTCACAAAGCACGTTTTTTAATCCATAACAAACTTCAAATTAAAATTTATCATTATAAATATATAAAAAATTGTCACATCAAATTAAAATTTTATATTATAAAAATTTATCATACAGATATTGTTCCACTAATAAAATATTATTGGGTCTACGTAATTGGTGACACACCAAGAGTTTTTTTGTTCCAAATCATCATTCAAGGAGTTATCACGTTGAATTATTAATTTTTATCCTGAGGCGAGGTCTTTATATCCAACATGAACACAGTACTTAAGATTGCATAAACCTAAAGTGATATTACATATATGTAAAGTTATATCTCCATATATGCTTAGCATATATGCAGAGTTTAATAATGTACTCCCTCCGTCCCATCCATTTCTTTACACTTTCTTTTTTGGGATGTCTCATCCAATTCTTTACATTCCAAAACTTTCCTAAAATAGTAAAGTTTTATAATATAAAAATCAACTACTTCCACTACTTTCCTCCACTTTACTTACTTTATACTTTAAATATTGGCGGGTCCACCACTTTAATCCTTTTCTTTACTCTTCTCCATTACTTTACCTATTTTCGTTAAACTCCGTGCCCAACCCAATTGATAACAATTGGACGGGACGGAGGGAGTAGTTAGCAAGAGTAGACCGGTCATATAGTACTATCAGTTTTATCCTCATTTTTTATAGACCCTTTAGAATAAATTTAATTATTTATATATAAAAGTTTTATTTAATATGTTGTAGAGGGAAGTCGAACTGTAACCTATGGTAGTATTTCCTTATTATCCCTTTACTCTTATTATAAAATAGGATATAATCTTGTATTTTTGCCAAATGTATCAATTTTTTTAAGTTTTTATGCGATTTTACCATTTTCTCAAAAATTTTGCAAAAATACTTTTTTTAAAAAAATATTTTGCGAAAATAACATTTTTTTGCAAAAATACGTTCTGCAACCGAATCAACCAAATGCAACATAGTTTCATGCAGTTGCACATGTGGTTACAAACAGGTGGATTGTGAAAATTTTAAAATTGAATTTACATATGTGGTTGCGCAGTAGGTTGCATGCAGTTGCATATGTGGTTGAAAATATGTGAATTGCAAAAATTTTAAAATTGAATACGTGGATGCGAAGCAGGTTGCATGCCGTTGCATTTGGTTGATTTGGTTGTGGATGTATTTTTGCAAATATTTTTTAAAAGATGGTATTTTCGCAATTTTTTTTTGAAAAGGTATTTTTGCAAAAAGATTTCCGGGATTGGGTATTTATGAAAAAGTCCTATAATTTGTACTTCTATACTATACTATCTTATAATAGACGAAACATTAAAAGTTTGGTTGGTCGGTTGGTACTTCAAATTTACCTAATTACCCTTACTTATTTTTTTAAAAATGTTATTAAATAATAAAATTATTTATAACCAATTACATTTTCAGCAAAAATATATTACCTTTTTTTAGTTTTTCTAACAAAATTCTCTCTTTTTCTAAAAAAATCACGGGCAATTACCATTTTCAACTAAAACATGTTACTATTTATATTTTTCTTTACTAAAACTCCTCTTTTTCCAAAAATACCACGGAAAATCCTTATTTATTTTAAAACCTGTTTTAATACTTTTAATTACAGGCAATTACCTTTTCGGCTAAAATATATTATTTTTTCTATTTTTCCATACTAAAACCCCTTCTTTTTCAAAAATATCACGGGCAAACAGTTACTTATTTATTTTAAAAGCTATTGTAATACTTTTAATTAATTAAAAAAGTTTGACACACCTAATTATTTTTTTAACAAATGAAATTAATAAAATATTAAAATTTAAATAATAAAAATAAAAATAACAATTATTAAAAACAATTCGTTATAAACTATCTTATAATAGACGAAACATTAAAAATTTTGTTGGTCGGTTGGTACTTCGTGATTTTACTTAATTACCATAACTTATTTATTTTTTAAAATTATTATTAAATAATAACATTATTTATAACCAATTATCTTTTCAGCTAAAATATTCTGTTTTGAAACAGAATCATCTAGTTTTCTAAAAAAATCACGGGCAATTATATTTTGCAACTAAAACATGTTGCTATTTCTATTTTTCCTTACTAAATCCTTTTTTTACCGAAAATATCACGGACAAACCCTTATTTATTTTAAAACCTATTTTAATACTTTTAATTACAGATAATTACATTTTTCAGCTAAAATATGTTATTTTTTCTATTTTTTTCTTATAAAAATCACTTATTTTCCAAAAAAATCGCGGACAAACAGTTACCTAAACATAAAATAATAAAATAACAATCATTGGGTGCATTGTGGATTTTAAGCTAATATGTATATAATATAATACTAGCTTAAAACCCGTGCCATGCACGGATTATTATTAATAATTATTATTTTTATTATTTATGTTTTAATATTTTATTAATCTGCATTTGCTAAAAAAAAATAAGTAGGCGTGTTAAACTTTTTTAAATAATTAAAAATATTAAAATAGATTTTAAAATAAATTAATAATTGTTTGCCCATAATATTTTTGGAAAAGGATGGGTCTTAGTAAGAAAAAATAGAAAAAGTAACATGTTTTAGCTGAAAAGGTAAGTGCCCGTAATTAAAAGTATTTAAATAGGCTTCACAATAAATAAGTACGGATTTGTCCGAAATATTTTTGGAAAATGAGGGCTTTAGTAAAGAAAAATCAGAAAGAGTAACATGTTTTAGTTAAAAAAGGTAATTGCCGTGATTTTTTTAGAAAAAGAGAAGATTTTGTTAGAAAAGATAATGTATTTTAGCTAAAAAGGTAGTTGGTTATAAAAATGTTATTAATTAATAATAAATTTTTTAGAAAATGAAAAAATAGAAAAAGTAACATAATTAAAAGTATTAAAATAGATTTTAAAATAAATAAGTAAGGGTTTGCCCGTGATATTTTTGGAAAATGAGGGGCTTTAGTAAGGAAAAATAGAAAAATTAACATGTTTTTGTTAAAAATGATAATCGCCCGTGTTTTTTTTTAAAAGAGAGGATTTCGTAAGGGAAAAAAAAAGGTAATGTATTTTAGATGAAAAGGTAATTGGTTATAAATAATGTTATTATTTAGTGATCCTTTTTAAAAAAAAATAAGTAAGGGTAATTAAGTAAAATCACTAAGTACCGACCGTCCGTCTATCCGACTACCAAACTTTTAATGTTTCGTCTTTAATAATATAGCTTAAAACCCGTACGATGCACGGGCTGTTTTTTAATAATTTTTAATTTTATTATTTATATTTTATATTTTATTAATTGCATTTATTAGAAAAAATAAGTAGGCGTGTTAAACATTTTAAAATAATTAAAAGTATTAAAATAAATTTTAAAATAAATAAGTAACGGTTTGTCCGTGATATTTTGGAAAGAGAGGGGTTTTAGTAATAAAAATAGAAAGTAACATGTTTTCGTTGAATTTTAAAATATAAAAGTAACGATTTGCCCGTGATATTTTTGAAAAAAGAGGGGGTTTAGTAAGAAAAATAGAAAATGTGACATGTTTTAGTTGAAAAAGGTAATTGTCAATTAAAATAGATTTTAAAGTAAATATGTAAGGGTTTTCTCGTGATATATTTGAAAAATGAAGGATTTTAGCAAAGGAAATAGAAAAAGTAACATGTTTTAGTTGAGAAAGAAATTACCCCTGATTTTATTTAGAAAAAAATGGTAATATAATTTAATTGAAAGGGTAACTGATTATAATAATTAAATAAGACAAATATTGTATCAAAAAACAGGTACCAAAATTTTCAATATTTCGTCTTTGATAATATAATATAGATAGAGAGATATATTCATAATATTAGTATTTTATGCTACTAAATGGAATAGCCCGTGATATTTTTGAGATTTTAGTTAAGAGAAATATTAGTTAGAAAATATAAAAAAGAATATACGTTTTGGAAAAAAAAAAGCTAATTGGTTAGTCATTAATAATTATAATATTATTATTTTATTTTATTAAATAGAGTTATTCGTGATATTTTTGGAAAATTAGAGGTTTTATTTAGGAAAAATAGAAAAGTAGAAATTTTAGTTAGGAAATATAAAAAAGAATATACACTTTGGCTAAAAATGGTAATGAGTTATTTATTAGCAATTATAACCTTATTATGTTATTTTATTAAATGAAACTGTCTGTGATATTTTTGGAAAATGAGATGTTTTAGTTAGGAAAAATAGAAAAGATATTCTATATACTAATTTTAATATTTTATCTAACGGTTCTCAATGATTTGATCAATAATATCTAATGGCTATGAATGGAGTGACCAGACTACAAAAACTTTCATGACCAGACTACAAAACTTTCAATGTTTCATTTTTAATATAATAATATAGATTATAATATATATTGCATTAATGCTTAATACAATATTATAATATTTTGCATTCATGCACCATTATAACGTTAGCTGAAGCCAACGTGCATATAGCCATATACGACTTTTAAAAAAGACCATCTAAAATTTAATTAAGCATAACATACACACTTTATGGTTAGAATTGTTACATGTTGCGGCCGGCCATTTACTGAATTAAAATATTATTAAGGGGCTTTGGGCTCAATTGGAAAGAAGTTCCTAATAACAACCATATGTTAACATATAGGACTACGTAAATATTGTATGGTCAGCCCATCAATTAGTATTTACAGTTTTTCTGTTTCGCGTTGACTGTACTTTTTTGTTTATATAAATATTGTATTTAATATGTAACCATGGAGGATCGAACTCTGGACCTACGGTAGTACTCTCTTATTATCTCTCTTACTCTTATTATATATAAAGATATAATTTGGTATGCCACTTGAATTTTGTTCTAAGATTGGTATGTCACTTGGATTTTGATCCGACAACACTATGGTAAAATAGTTGTATGAACCCAGCTTAAACGACGCAGCTGAAAAAACTCTTCTCTCATTACAACAACGGTTACAACAACAGTTTCATGCACCATTGTATCAAGATAATTAACATAATGCGGCTAAGAAAACAGTTGTATCATTATAACAACAATTTTTGCAATATTATCTCAGGATTATTCACACAATACGGCTAAGAAAACCCTTGTCTCAATCCAACAACGGTTAATCAAAAACTTTGTCCCAATTTAATTTAGACAAGAGTTAAATAAACTATTGTCTAAACCCACTCATTTGCGTTGTCTACACCCACTACTTTTCAATTTCTTAGACAATGGTTCAAAAACCGTTGTAATGTAGTGGATTAGACAATACTTTTTTGAGCCCGAAAATAACCTGTCGTCAGTTAATTTTAACCAACACTTTTTCGGTCGTCCGTTGTCTCAAGGTGTTGTCTGATTTGTAGTGTGAAGCTAGCTTCTTTACTTTTCCTTCTCTGATCATTGTTCCATGGAAGGAGAAATATGAAAAGATGCTTTGATAGGTTGAGCAGCCCCCCTCCTTAGAATCCAATCGAAGAGGATTTATACATTAAACTAAAATTAATTATACAATTATCCCAGAAGGGGAAATGATAAACAATACCAATAAATCAATGAACACAAGTAACTAAGTCATTCAAACTGTTGAAACATAGTTTTAGTATTACAAGAGTACTGATAATGGTGACTAACTGCTCAAATACGTTCGGATAAAGATCTGCATAGGTATATTGAGCCTTAAACATCACATAAATTTATAAAAAAAAGTTGTCCAACAAGGAACACACATTCAGCAGAAACCGACAGGAGGTCACTGTGTGAAGATGGAGCTACAAGCAACAAGTCTAAAATTACTTCGACAAAGTAAAGTAAGTTATTACGATCACCAACTCATTGTGATTGCATTCAGTATACTGCCTGAGATCATGGTAATCCATCACTCTTTGCGCGATCTGGTGCAGGTGGTGCAGGTGGTGCAGGTGGCGAAGGCTTGGGAGCATAAGGAATTTTGGGAGAGCCATGCCGAAGAATAGTTCCATGTCGTATGTTAGCTTTTGAACTTGGAACTGGATCATTACGGCCATAATCTTCAAGATTATAGTGATCATCACTCATCTTGCTGCTATAACCAAGAATCTGAAGATGATTTGTACAAATGAGAAAAACAATTGAAGTAAACAAACTCAATTCTATTGACAAGGCTGTGACATTCTGTTTCATTAAGGGGATCGAGGGAAACAAACAACAAACTGGAGTTGTCATCCAACTGACAAAGATTTTTCGACTTTACAACAATGTAACTTCGAAAAATACCAATAAACGCAAACAGTGATGTACCTTCACCTTCCTGCTTGTTGCCGTCAGAGTCATGTCTTTCTTATGTAGGTTGAAATCAGTATCTGGGATCAATTTGTGAGAATAGTATACATCAATGCTAATTAAGGAAAGTAAATATAAATTATTGTTAATCACAGTGAAAATTTAAAATTGTACACATTTTGACCTAATTTAACTGTCTTACTAAGGTTACCAGTGTTGTAGATCCCATCTTATGATTTTAGTACAAAAACATGATGTTAGATGATCACTGATCACTGATACGATAACCACGATACTTTAGAGTCACAGGAGACAGAACATATTCGACACCAATGACTTCTCTTAGTTGAGGTGGAATCTATCTACAAGTACAGCTACAAAAGGCCTCACACGCTGCACAAGACTCCCTCATCAGCGTTGTTAGTAATGTCCAGAATGTACTCTATCATTGTCCAAAATTTTCAAGCTGTTTTCAGGGGTTCAAACTTGTGACCTAATCGATATCAAGTAGACACTCAACCTTTGTGTCAAGCACAACCTTCAAGTATAAATACAAAACTGGACTCAATTTGCTGCTCTCACCTCTAAGTTTGACACACTTCAAAGAGTAATATGTTTCTTAAGCCAAACATACAAGGTATTAAAGCATTAAACTACAACACATTACATAATTTTATGAAACAATGCTTAATGATCTAAATGCTCAATGATATGAAACAATGCTTAATACATATTTATCCGGCCACATATACTAAACTATCTATTTGATCTAAATGCTTAATTGATATGAAACAACGGCGAATAGAACTTGTGTGGTGTGTGACAAACAAGTAATACTGCTATGATAATACGGAAGCGGAACAGCGTGAAAGATAGATTTTTCTTGTTAAGATAATTAAATTTTCCTCTAGCATCCTCTGTCACATGTTAATAGAAGAATTAGAGCCTACCCTTCCTTGGAAAGTGTTAATCTTATGCAACATAAAAGCCTATATATATTTTCCGATAACTTCTATAAAAACACGAAATTTAGATGTCACAAACACGATCTGAAATCCGAAATCACCAACAGATAAGGCATATACTTCTATTAATAGTAATACTATACTGCTTGGTTATTGAAGTAGATACATGTCTTAAAAGAAGAAGCTGTAGAATTACCAGGAAGAGAGGAAGTGATGGTTGTAATAAGGCAAACCAAAGCTGCACCAACCAGGAGCAGAAAAACCCAGAACCCAAAGCTCCTCATGATGCCAACTTCACAAGTAAACCAACTCTCTCTTTATATGCAGACCCTAACAAGATGTACTACTAATATATTTCAAAGTTTACCAGAAAATGGGGGAAAATAGGGGGGGGGGGATGGGCAAGACTCAAGAGCCCATGCCCATGAATAAGAACAGCAAATGTGTTTTTTTTAATCTGTTGTTATCCTCATTTGGAAAGAAACGAGGAGAAGTAATGAGAGAAATGAATGCTGTCAAAGTAGTTGAAAAACTAAGACCCTTCCTTCTTAAATGTGCTGCAGCAGAGCAGAGCAGACTCTTGTAATTTGAATTCACAATTCATATAGGAGTAAAATTTAACTTCTTTTTTTTTAATTTAGTTTTAAACATCGTTCAGTTCTTGGTTTCTTATAACCAAGATCATGTATACTAGGTAATAGTATAATAGCATGCATCCTATACTTTGTAAACATAGTCATCACTATAAGTTATCCTCGCCTGAGTGTATATATACCTCTACTATTGTACTTATTTTCCCACTGAACGTAGGCATCGGTGATTTAGTTATACTGTTTGCGACTTCACCATGAAAGTTAAATTGGATCTTGCCACTTTCGACTATAAATATTGATTCTTCACTACGTAATGGAAGTAGTACCAAATCAGGTTCATGATGAATGGTATGATATGAGCTTCAATGTCATTTCTGACAACAGACAGAGCTTAGTAAGAATATGGTAAGGAGTGAAGACATTTGTTCATGATAAATAAGAAAACAATTGATCTAAATAGCAAACAAAAATAAACATCATTTATATGGTACTCACACCATAGATATTGTAGATGTAGCACGTCTCATATTGTGATGGTGATACGTAGGAGATTGAATAACAAAAGGTGAAAAGACACTGGTGTTGTGGATCCAGAATTTACGGATTGTGCAAACATAGGAAGAGTCTTAAGCTTCCTCAAAACATGCATCACACCTGAACAAGGCTTCCTTCTTCATCAAATTCACAATCGACACACGAATATGTGAACAAATCCCACGCACCACAACAAACATAGCGAAGGCAATGCCTGCATGGGAAGAAAGTAAGTGACTGTATGTTGTGCTTTTGGTGGTTAATTTGTGTAGGTAGCTGCAAGTAGAAATTTTGGAAATCGAAATCATCAGGACTAGCGCAAGTATACGCAGGAACGCCTATAACTGGTTTGTTACAACCATAGCATACAGTATCATCTATAATTCTTTCAGTACTAATGGGTGCTTGGGATGGCTAAAATGCTTCACTGTACAAGAACTCATTTCTGGAACAACTACTTGACTCTATTGTCACCAATGAGGATTGAAACTCAATCATTGAATGTTCAAAATATGTATAAAAATTAATATATTAGTATACTAGAAGTTTTTAGAAAGAAATAGATTCGGATGTCAAAAAAGAAAGAGAAAAAAAGAATCATTAAAAAGTCACACTATTTTGATGTTGTATATTATTTCATTCGATTTCTTCTGAGTACCTACCAGGTGATCTATTTCTTCAAAGTTTAGACAAATAACAGAAAGTGAACATACAGCAAACTTTAAGAATAAAATCCTCAAGCCCAAAATGATGCTGTTTTAATTACTCCGACAGTAGTCCAATGGTGCAGCCGGGAAAATAACAAACTCCTCGAAGAATAACGAGGTCTCATGTTCACTAAATGTGGGTGTAAATATGTTTGTTCTTCTATTTAAATATGATATTGTCAACTATTTAATGAAATCTGTTTGATGAAATTGCAGAATCAACAGGCATTTGCAGCGGAATTTCGACCTTCTGATTCTAAAAGTGGTAATTCTGTATTTCTGAGCTACTAAATGGTTTTTCAAAGATTTTGCTTTCCGATGGCTTTGCTTTTGTCTTAAATTTGTTCGCAAGAATGTTGCCTGAGAGTAGGAATTTTCAAGTAAACTACTCTTGAACAGTTTCTGGTAAGAGAGCTTAATAACCTCATCTGAAATTGTCTAGTGCAGTAGTCAGGGTTTTTAAATTATTCTGTCAGTAGGCAATGAAATCATCAAGTTACATAAAAATCTATTTATAATATTTGGCGTAACTGTATATTATTTCTAGCATCCCTCGTCGTTATTGGCTGTGCCTGCATATCAATTTTTGATTAAAACAATCCGGACTTGTGATTTTAGAACTCTGAAAGGAGTACTGCTCCTGTTGGTCAAGAACCCGACTAAACACAGGATTTAAGTAGCTTATCTCAGTGCCTTCGGTCACAGAAGATGAATAGTCAACAAGCGGCCGCAACAAGCCAGGTGAATAGTGTGCTGAAAAATGGAAAACCAGTACAGTTTGCAATGTTGTTCCCAGTTATAAAACCACTACTTGATAAAGACAGAGCCATGCAACTCACAACCTTCTATGATAGACTAAAGGTAACACTTCGCCACTCATCTATTTGCAGCCACTGCATTTACTTATTGCTACTCAATTGACAATTAAAATGATGCTGTTTCAGGAAAGAAAAATCTCCAAAGATGTCTTTGTAACGCAAATGAGAGGTCTTGTGGAAGACCACATATTCAAGCTGGCAGTTGCAAAGTTGCAAGAACAGGTACACGATTGAAAAGTTAACGAATGCAATCCATCTATCGTATATTTTTGGTGTCCTACCTTTTTTCTTGTCAGTCAGTTCTCACCTTCAAGTTACAATAAAATTAGAAATTTACTTAACAAAAATAAATAAATTAGAATTCTACTTTTTTAATTAGAAAAGAAGCTGTTGCGGCATTTGTACTTTTTCTAAATAAATAAAATAATGAATTGGTAGTCTTGGAAACTATCATTTTCTACAAGCATTGCAACTGCCAAAATTGACAACTTATAATGCACTAAGGTGTTGATAAAAAGATTTGATTACCATAATGTTAGGATGAATGTATGCTGAAACAGAGCTGCATTGCAGGCTTCTGGCAGCTCACAAGTTGCATCACACTCCCAGTTTGTAGCTCAACAACAGCATATGCATAGTAGTTCACCGCAATCTCTTGAGCAACAGCCTCAAAATATGCTGGCAAAGCTTGAGGCCAAGGTGGACGAGTTGACGAAGGAGAAAATCGATCTGGAGAATCACTTAAAGGCGGCTTTGAGCAAAGTGGAAAGTTTGCTTGCCCAAAATTCTAGCTGGGATAAAGAACGAACTATATTGGAGGACAAAGTAAACAAGTGGATAGCCCGAGCTGTGAAATCTGAGAGCTCTAACTCTGAACTTGCTTCAAAGCTGCAGAGCTGCGAAGCCATATACAAAGCGAAGCTTGAAGAGCTCCAGTATGTCCACAATGCAGAGGTCAAGAAACTGCAGACGGAGCTCCTGAATAATGCTGCTCCTTCTTTGCAGGATGGTTACTTCACCTGTGCAGACAAGTTCGCGGCATCTGCAGTGGATGTTACCAGAAAGCTTTTCGAGAACTATTGTGCTGAGCTAGACTCATCTCTTTTTATTGATGCTCTTTGAAATGTATGAAGTTGTTTGCAACCAAAAGTGAGTTTCTTTCTAGTAGCAAACATAAAGTTAAGACTCAACAAAACAAATTGTCGAGGTACCAATTTTTTTTAATTTATTTATCGAGATTTTTAAAAACATTTTCCTAATTATGTTAAAATGGGAAAAATTATTTTTTAAAATCTAGAGCAGATACCCAAGTATATTTTTTTAAAGAGTAATGCCTATCGAATTAGGTACAAAATAAGGGGTGAAAGCCCTATATAACAGTTTTAGCTGTAAGTCTGTCCAAAATACCAATATACGAAAATAATGCCCAAAATCACACTTTGAATACACATTCAACATATGCGTGGATTCAGACACACATAATGCAGATGCGTGTACACTGCCTTATAGTTTGACAGCTGTCTGACTTGGAACTACACGCATCTAGAGGATGCGAATAAGACCTATACGCATATTGCTTATCTGATTTTCCCAAATCCAAACAAAAGCAAATCAAACTGTATTAATACTATATGTTTTGGAGAATAAATTGTTGGTGATAGTATCCCCTACCTGTACTGTTTGTTATTTTTAGTGCTCTCGAATAAGATTGATAATGATCAGATAGAAGTGAGGGAATCATAAATTTGTGACAAATGAATGATATGGGGAATGGATTGTGTACGCATATTGGCTATGCGTATATGATTAGTTATTTTGGACAAAGTTAGCGACGAACCGGTATTTTGGACACTATCACATTAAAAATATGATAATTTGGTCATTTTCGCCAAAATAATGTGGCATTATGACGTGTACACTTATTTAATTGGTAAAAATGATGTTAATACAGGGTTTTTTGTATTTATTTAATTAATTAATTTATATTTAATTCAGTACTTCAAGCATTAATTTTTTTTAAATTATGGAAAACTAGATTAATAAATAATTGGCAAAAAAAGTGAGATGCTCGTGAATTATTAAAACACGGGAGTGATTTTGAAGTACAAAATAATGAAACTTAAAATTTAAATCACCATTTTTTATAGTTAATAAATTAAAATTAAATATTACATTAAATGATTAAAAAAAGAATTGCAGAATGTGAAGCCCAAATCATCATATATTGATATGAACTTAATTTATTTTTCTCGTAACTTTTTGGATAAAATGAGATAAATATGTATTATGGGCAAAAAATTAGACAATTAAATATAAATAATTATTTTTAAATGAAAAAATTCTATTTTGTGAAGCATATATTTTTGTAAAATTTAAATTATTGAATTTGTAAAAATTCAATACGTATCTAATACCAACAACTTTACCGGATCTTTTATAAAGAACCAAATGGTGGAAGTTCCAATTTGAAGCCTATTCAAACCTATACACACATACATACATACATACACTTAGGCTTGTCGAAGATCATACAGCAATTCAAATGGACCCTTCTATAATGAAGCTCCTTGAAGAAGATGAGGTCTTTTCTTTTATTATACATATACTTATCTGTGTGTATATGTTTAATTTGATGGGTTTTTAACAGTTTGATGAAATTACAGGATGAAACTATGCATTCTGGTGCTGATGTAGAGGCATTTACAGCTGCTTTGAATAGAGATATTGAAGGGGACACTTCTGTTATTTCTCACCCTTCTGATTCTGATACTGGTCAGTTTAATTTGGGTTTTTGAGCTTTTTTTTGATTGGTTTTGAGTAATTTGGTTAAATGGGTTTTCGAGATTTAAGCTGAATTGAATACCCTTTTGTCGATTTTGATGGGAAGTTTGCGGTTTTTGGTTAATTTATTAGTTTGGGGTTGAGTGGATTTTAGAGTTGGAGGTTAAAGTTTCGATTTTTATGCAGAAATTAGGGTGATTGATATGAAATGATTGAATTTTGACAATTTTGTTGTAGGTATGAAGTTCTTTTGTGGGTTGTCGAGATTATGTTAAAATTGAATACTTTTTTGTCGAATGGGTTTTCAAGATTTGTGCTAAAGTGAATGCCCTTTTATCAATTTTGATGGAAAGTATGTCATTTCGATGGTTTTTTAGTGTGGAGTTGAGTGTTTTATTGTCATTGGTGATTATATCTGAAGGTAATGTGTGATAATTCAGAAAGGAATTGTGTTATAGGTTTTTTATTTTTTGATTGAACTAGTGTTAGGAATTAACTCTTTGTGCACCAAAGGTATCTCGAGAAAAGATCTCTCAAGTGAACTGCTAATTTTGATATGTACTGATTAATACACTACTAACTTATGTTGGTGTATGCAACTGGATTTTACAGCAGCTTTATCTCAAGGAAGCAATCATAACTCAGGCCAATTGTTTCCACAGTGGCAAACTTCCAGCCAAAATGAAAATGCCAGTTGCCAAATTCAGCAAGTTGTGAATGTTGCCCAACAAGAGCAACATGCTTCTATAAAAGAATTAAATCAGCATGGTTCTGCTTCAGAAAACCAGCTACAACAACAGATCGACTCCTCCAAGGAATTGAATTCCATTCCTGTGCAACCGAAACAGTCTCAAGACAGTTTTCCGCAACAGCAGACTGAGCAGACGAATCCACATGTATCACAATCGTTAGGTATCCAGAACTCAGAAAGAAGTGCTGCTGTTGGTCAAGAACCAAATAGGGCACAGGATCCAAGTAGCATATCTCAGTACCTTCGGTCACAGAAGATGAATAGTCAACAAGCTGCAGCAACAAGTCAGGCAAATAATGCTTCGAAAAATGGAAAACAAGTACCATTTGCGATGTTATTTCCAGTTATAGAACCACTACTTGATAAAGACAAGGCCATGCAACTCAGAACTATCTATAATAGATTAAAAGTATCATCATGACCTCAATCTCTTTACAGCCACTGTGCCTTTTTTTTATTTCTAACAATTGACAATCTAAATCTTGCTGTTTTAGAAAAATGAAATCTCCAAAGATGCCTTTGTAAAGCACATGAGAAGTCTCGTGGGAGACCACATGCTCAAGCTGGCAGTTGTAAAGTTGCAGGAACAGGTAACAAGAAGAAAAGTCAAGAATTATGATCCATATATTGCAAATTTGGTGTCCTATGTTCCTTAGTATCAGCACAGATCATTAGGTTGAAGTAAATATATAATTACCCCTCTATTTATTGTAATTTTTAAGAGAAGCTGATGTGGATTCTAGCACTTCTATTTATTTTTCGTCAAACTGTTTGTACTACACAAAGGACATGTTATTAGTATTGGAGGAGTCGTACATAATTTGACTACTATAAAATTAAGATGGATGTATGCTAAGATAGAGCTGGATTTCAGGCTCCTCGCAGCTCACAGGCACAGGTTGTACCAACCCAAGTTGCGCCGCACTCGCAGGTTCCTGCTCAACAACAGCATATGAAAATGCCAGCTGTTGGTGGCAAACAGTTTTCTGAATCTCATTCGTTCGCCCAACTTAATCAACAGGGTCTCAACTCTTCAGTAAACCCATCTGGTCCCTCTTCTGCGGTTCGAGCACTGACTGATTCAAGCAATATGGCAATGGATAATAATTCCCATATTTTGCATGATATAAAGCAAGAAAGGGAGCGCCCCATTCCAATACAGGGACTTAATAAGCAGCAGCAACAACATATGCACTTTTCACAGTCATCTTTTCCTTCTTATGGAACTACAGGCAGTAATTATAGCCAATATGCTGGAGGGAATATGCATAGTCCAAGGCACTCTCTCAAACAACAGCCTCAATATATGCAGGCGAGGCAAGTCCCGATCCATCCAGGCGTTGGCACAATGCAATCAATCGGTGTGCCAAAGCATGAGAAGCAGAACACTTTCACGGAACCCATGAGAGTGCAAGGTGGAAATTTTTCTCACTCAACTAACCATACAAAATTGCAACAGAATTCAGTTAATTATCAATCATCTGTTAAAGAAGAGCAGGGTAATAGTGCTTTAATTCCAGGACATTATGTGAAGCAAGAGCCAGTCGATCAGGCAAGTGAGCAACAACAGAAATCTCAGCTGTCCTCTTCGCAGGGGGTATCTTCATTCTCTCCTGCACAGTTCGAACAAGCAAATGCCTCTGGGAAATTGAGTAATGATTCTATAGGGATGCAGCAAACTAGGACGGGATTCTCTACATCGACCGGTATCATGCAGTCAAACGCAGGTCTATCAACTATCACAACCCAGATGGACTCAAGTAACTCGGTACTTTTCTTATATGCTTCTGCTGATTTAATTAATTTGTCATGATTTCTGTGCTCTGCCAAATACACAGCCAGAGGGTTTTAAATATAAAATCTTAAGAGAGTTGACCTATCATTTGCGGGAAAAGAGATTATACTTGAGGATAAACATAATGACATGGATGATGTGAATTTGAAATTCAATTGGAATTACGTTATAGCTGAATCTGAACGATGTGATCTTTGAAATCGAACTGAGACTACATTATAGCTGCATCAGATTTTTAGCCATTTTAATGTTATAGACACCAGCTTAGTAAAATGGATAACCACCCAATAGAAGGGAGGAGGGAGTACAGAAATCTCAGTGGCAATCTTCGAATGCTAGTAATACTGCATATTGGGAAATTATATGGAAGATAATATACTTACTCCAGGGTAATGCTAATGTAGGTGTACTCTGCACTAAAAGACAGTACTGATTAATGACATTTTGGTCAGTTAGATTTAGTGGAATGAGAGATAGTATTTATTAAAACATTAGGCAAATTGCTGACATTTTAGCATAGTAAGAATACATAAGATCAGTCTGTTTCAAAAAAATTAACTATCACTCTATCCCCTTTCTCATGCAAGGTTGCTAATTCATTTTGCTGCTTCCGTATCTATTACAGATTACATCTTTTTTGACAATTCTTTATCCCCTCACAATATCTCTGATCACCTTGGCCTATCCATTAAAACCTCCAGTTTATTTCACAACCTTAACTCAATTTGTATCACATACAGAAACTTAGTACATGTTAAATGGTATGTCAGTTTCTAGAGTTGTAACTCTTAAGTTGAGTGCTGTTATTACTTTCACTTCTATAGATGCACTAGTGCTTCCGCAGTCCTTGAATTCAGTATCTAGAGGAATTATAATCTGTTGAAGACTGTACACACTCAAATGAGGGAATGACGAGGATCAGATTGGGAGAAGAGACTAAAGGCAAGATATAGATGAATTTTGCGAAGGGCTTTGTTGATATAATATCAAGTCAATGTATTTCCAAATGATCAAAGTTTAAGCAATATCTACATTGTGAATCTTAACTTTTCCTTTGTCAAACCCAAATCTCTAATCTTCTTCCCTACTTCAAGATCACCTAAAAGATAACTACCCCAAGGCCTAAAGTAAACAAAACAAGATAGAATATTACCTGAACAAAGAGTTATCAGCCAAAAACCTGTTTATCTATTCCTTTGTTTTTTTTTCTTATCTAGTTTGACGATCTATTTGCTATTTTTCTGCCATAATAACCTGGTTGAGTTTTTGAAATTAGAAAATAATGTAGAAATATCAAATATTTACTCAGGTTAAGAAAACTGGTGATTTGTCATGCTCTTTGGTATGGATGTGAAGTGGCAGACAGTCATTAAGTTACAGCTAGGACAAGTATTCTATTTGAATTCTAAACATATAATCTGTACTTTCAAAATTATATTTTGCACCCACATATATCTAAAACATCAATTAATTAATGGTTTATAATTTACATTAAATTAGTATCAAGATTAAACAAGTATTTGTATTGCATTCATAGAAAACAGTAAAGTATAATGTAATTTATCATTTAATATTTTAAATATTATTATAACAAGCTTATAGCCCTTGCGATCCACGGGTTACTTTTAATATTTTTTATCTTTTCATCTTAGATTTTTAAAATAATTAAACATGTTAAAACAGATTCTAAAATAATTAGGTGTTACAGATGGTTTAAATTAGATAGTTATATGTGTTTTTAATTAGAGTTCAAACATTTGTAGAAACTTCGAAATTATGTTTTGGTAAATTCTACTAAATTTAATATTGGTGAAAGTCTTTTCTTATCTTCCTCATTTCTTTGTTGCTCTCAGTGGATAATATTGGAGTTGGTTTCTATTTCTCGCTGTATTACATTTTTCCGTCTCACACTGCTGTACTTGCACTCGTCAATGGAAGCTCTCAGATTTAAACCCGTATAATCTTTTGTCTCTCTTCCATTGTATATCTTTTAAAATTTTCATCATATCTCTTTAATTAACCTCTGAACCCAGAAAGTTCCATGATGCTCTTAAGTCAGAGAATGGAGACAAAGATCGAAGACGAAACATTCTTAGAGTTCATTCTGGTCTCTTTTTCTTCATAAATGTAGAAGATAGGTTGGGTCTTTGACATTTTGTTTTTCTGAAATGTGGATATAGGTAACTCAGGTTCATTTCACATCAGCTTCACCTACCCTGAGTTATTAGTTTCTGTACATTGGCCCCATATCAATAGGTTTGTGAAGTTAGTGGCGTTGTAGTGGTTTAAAGCTAAAACAGAATGTTCAAACTGCAAGTGAAAGTTGAATGAATTTTTTGGCTTTTAACTCGTTAAGAAAACAAGTCAAAAAACAGGAACTACTATTTTAATTTTTTTTTTTTTAAACTTAGGATATAGCATGAGCTTCCGTTATCTGAAATATTGATCCGATTATGTTTATTGAAATCCTCCAATGTCAACAACATGTTGATCTTTTCTCCTTGATTGCTTGTTAATACATATTGTGTGTTGATATTTTCTTGTTAATTAATGATAACTTGGCAAGCCATATTTGTATACGTTTCTCCTGGGAGATCACAGGAGGAACACATGTATGGTTTAATTTTACACCACTTTACCACTTGCTGGCATACCCTTCTGCCTTATTGGTGATTCTCTATTATATTTACAGTCATACATTTCTAATATTTACACTTTGTTTACAATAGTTAGGTTCCCGGGTATCATCCACTACACCTTCAGTTGGACCTGGAAGTATTGCTAAACCACCTATGAAGAAGGCCATTATTGGTGTGAAAAAACCGTTAGAGTCGCCTGCCTCTGAACACTCGCAGCCAATGTAATAGAATTTTCTGGGCTCTACTTAGCTTTGAAGATACCTTATCCTTTTGTTTTCCTTCCAAATAGTAATAGTTGTGTTTTTAACAGGAAAAAGCAAAAGGTTTTTCATTCTGATCAAAGTATTGAGCAACTCAATGATGTTACTGCTGTCAGTGGAGTTAATCTGCGGGTATATACTTTTGCAATCTCTAATAATCTACTTGTGAAATAATTTGAGGAGGCAAGTATAAGTTTGTTGTCTTGTTTATTTATTTTGATAGGAAGAGGAAGAACAACTATTTTCGGGGCCCAAGGAAGACAGTAGAGTCTCGGAAGCATCACGTAGAGTTGTGCAAGAAGAAGAAGACAGGTTGTTTTTGCAAAAAGTTCCACTTCAGAAGAAAATGACAGAAATTAGTAAGAATTTGTCTGTCTTATATATCTCAAATTTTGGATGTAGAAGATGTTGATTTTGCAAGAGCTTTTGGCAGCTTTTAACTTGACATTTGGGGTTTGTTTTGTTGGCTTGCAGTGAAAAAATGGGGGCTGAAGAGTATGAGCAATGACGTGGAACGATGCCTGTCATTGGTGAAGCTTCTATGACCTTGGTTTAGTAACAAAATTTGTGAACTTTTCTTATGGTATGAGTTTTCACTTTTCAGAGTGCAGAGGAACGTTTGCGTGCGCTGATAAGTAATTTGGTGAGACTATCAAAACAGGTAACTGTTGCTTGTTATCCATTTTTCTATACAAACTAGAAAAGTAGTCAAATAATCAATTATAGTAATTCCTTCCACATTAAATATTTGTAGCGGGTTGGTGTTGAGAAGGCAAGACACCGAACTATCGTCACCTCAGATGTACGCCAACAAATCATAGCAATGAACTTGAAAGCCAGGGAAGAATGGGATAAGACACAGGGTGACCCAGAAAAGAGTCTAAATGATGCAAGTCTATTTGTCCTTCACTTAAATATTGTAATCTATTGTAGTTCGGATGTCTTGTGTGGAAAGTTATAACTTTGTAGATGTCCATTGCAGCCAGAAGGTATTAATGGAACTGAAGGAGATAAGGAGAAGGATGACACTCGTGCAAGACCAGCTAAGGTATTTTTGCTTATTGAATGAGCAATTTTCATGAGGTGGTAATGAGACAAATTCAGTAATTTTAACTTCTTTTGATCCTTGCATGTGAAGGTCAACAAAGAGGACGACGACAAGATGCGAACAACAGCTGCAAATGTTGCTGCTCGAGCTGCGGTAGGAGGAGATGACATGCTTTCTAAGTGGCAATTGATGGCTGAGGCCCGGCAGAAACGCGAAGGAGGGGTTGTTTCTGCTTCATCTTCTCAGCCAAGTAAAGAGGTAACGCGCAAGCTTGTATCAACCCCTGTTAGAAATGCCGGGGACAACCAAGTTGGTGAAAAAAGGAGCCAATTAGCTACCGTTGCTACATCTGGTACGTGTTATTATAATAATGATTCTCAATTTAATGTAAGCAGTAAGCACCATGTTTTACTGCCATTGTTGTCACTGAGGCTGCAGTAGTACATATTTGCTGCAAGCATCTGGCTGAATTAGAGTGGAATGTAGTTTGTCATGTTTGTCGACAGGGATGTAAAAACTAGAGAGCCATTTGCTCTAGTTTACATTTGTAGCTCATTTTCCCAAGATTCATTATTACTTCTTTGATTAGAACCGAAGGTGCTAAAATTTTGCATTGGAAAACGTGGAACACATCTCCTTAACTTGTACATATGGCTTTGCAGATGAGCTAAAAGACAAGTATGGGAAATCTTCTCTAATTGGGATAATAAAACCAAAAATAAACATTTTTTTTTCTTATATATAAACAAGGTTTTTATTTCAAGAAGTTATTTAATCAATATAGGACTTAATTTTTATTGAGATAGAGTTGGGGATAAACAAATGTGCCTGGCTATCTTTGGCACTACAAATATTTGATATTAAATTGCTTCCTTGAGCCTGTGCCTGGGTAGGTTAAGATGGATTAATTGTAGCACAAAAAATTTATTCAATTTTTAGGTTAGAAAATTGTACAAATTTCATTCTGATCGAGTGATTGGTGATGCTGGTCTATTGAGGTCCAATTTTTTTAGTTAGGCAGCCGGACAATTTTTTTTCATGAGGTAATTGAACTGACTAAAAGTTACAAGTTAATTTACCATTTCCAAGAATTTACCCTAAACTTTGCATTAGATAACAAGCATCTTGACTCTAAATGTTCTGTCTTAAATTTATGAATTCTGCTACAAATTATATGGCAGTAAAATCGCCTACAGTCTGCTTGTCTCTGCTTTATTAAGGGTCAAAGAGTGTAAAGTTAAACTATTACTGAAATATATTGGTATTGAACTAATTTTCTCCTGAACTTCAGCGTTAATAACTGATAGCAGCAACTGACATTAGTATATCTTATTAAATATTGACCTAATGATTTACAACTTTTACTGATTTTATTAGAGAAAAAGTATTATTATTCCCCAAAACTTGAGTGATTACAAATGATCAGCAACAAGGATCCATTTGCTAGATATTTATTAACTTTAAGATTTATAAGCTAATATTTCTTCTGAAGTTTTCTTGAAAGGATATAAGATATACTTCAGACCTTAAAATAGTAGGGAAGCATCTAAACTTGGTAGTTGTAATCTTCTCTCAAAGCTTGTGATGAATAATTATCAATAAGGCTCCTGAGTATGATTCATAAGGATTTTATAGTTTATACAGATCATTACAAGAGATATCAGAGGACTAAGATTAATTCATATTTTGAATAAATGGTCGAACTTTTTAGGGGAAACAATCAGTCTGGCTAATCAGATGTGTATTAATCTATTGATAGCAAGGGATAAGAAGTATTTTAGAATTTAAATTTAAGGTTGTTTTGATTATTTTGAATTGTTCCTAAATTATCAGTAACTGTTAGTAGGCTGAGTAGTAGTTTAGGATCACTGTTAGCCTATATATAGGCTTGTTACTTGCATTATTAGATATGAAATCATTATTCAGAATTTTTATCTGTATTTATTAGCACCATTGTTCTCCATTTTCTTTTACAAATTTCATCCATACAACCGAACAAAGTAGAAATTGGATAGAAGCAGGCGGACTTTTCAAATGCAAAGCATTTAGAAAATTAGTTATTAGTTCGTGGAAAATATTTCGAGCAAAGGTAGTATGAAGAATAGTACTCAAGGAAGAGTATGATGGGAGAGTTTGACTTTGGCAGAATAGATTCTGAAGTACATCACTTAAGGATGAGTTTTGCTTGTTGCTACAGAAATGACGCTGTGAAAATTGAGATACTGTCAGGGCTCAGGTGTACCTTGCAGTATATGAGGTAAGATGTGTTAAGAAGCAAGCTATGGGAAGTGTGTCACGCCCTGCCGACTCCTGGCTTGCCCATGGGCAGGAACCACACGGTTGACATATAGCTACGCTGCACATGACAGGAACTCCTAGGTCATGGTACAAATCTCTGATGTAATATGCTCTAGCTTTTTCTACGAGATTCAGAGGGTTACAAATGGATTTGTTTTAGATAAATTCAAGCAACTGAATACTATTTCAGGACAAGTTGTATCAAGATGAATCAGAAGAATGCTGAGGAAGGATGTTGCAACTCCTAGTTTCACAGAAGCATACGGGTCGAGGATGGTGAGGTTGCAATCCTTTGGAGGTTGCTAGGTCATTTTAGCAGCCTGTCTACAGTCTACTGCCTTTAGGAGTTGGGCCCAACTCTGATTTAAGTATAGTTTGAAGCCAAATGGATAGCAGAGTGAAATGTGGTTAATCAGAAGTTAGATGCATTTGTTTACACCAACCTTTTGACTTGTCTTAAGAGAGGGCCAGAGTAGATGTTATTAGTTTGAAGCCTAGGCTCCTACCCTTGTTCAGAGGTGTATTGACCTTTTTAAGAGGAGGGTCAATGGACCCCAAAGAACTTGCAGTTTTATATATCTATATGTAAAGTATATTTAATTTTAAAATTTGATCACATAATTAAAACTTTGATACCAGTAATACGAATTTCTGGCTACGCCCCTGGCCCCTTTACATGATTTCATCAAAAGTATTACTGTTTAAGCTTGTTGTCATGTTAGCAAGGAATTATAATATATTCATAGTGCCTGTTTTTATGTCCTTTTATTTTGGCAGGAGCAACGAGGAAATCTGGTAAGACTCAGGCTATGTCTCAAACAGGGGTTCTGCGTAAAATTTCCGTCAAAGATGTCATCGCTGCCCTAGAGAGGGAGCCCCACACGTCTAAGTCTTCGTTAATTTATCGTTCGTATGAGAAGGTGCATAAAGATGTGAAATGTGACTAGTTGGTAGTTTATCAAGTATATATGCTTTTGCTGAGTTCCCTGCATGTTAAATATAGTAGGTAAAGTGTCAATTGGCATGACCTGCTTCACAATAACTACTTACCATATAACCAGTGGCATCTTTTCTCTGTATCATTCAGCACTAAACAATAAATGGAGAGGATAGAGGATGTATCGTTGCTGCAGCTTGTTATAGTGACCCGGATTCAAAATGAATGCAGGAAGTATCTTTTTTCAGTCATCTATTTGCATGGCTATGATGTAAAAGAATCGTGATGTTATTTATATGTAGTTGAATAATCTATTATTGTTTCCCAGGAAACCTCTTTTGTAAAGTTCCCATTAAGGTTATGTGACTAATTTCTACATGATTAATCACAGTTTTCCTAAGAGTTTTTTTTTATGATCTCTTTTTTTTTTTTGCTGTCTCTTTTTCTCCCCTAATAATCTAGGCTGTAAACATTGTAATCTACGCTGTAATACGTTGTCCATTGTAATAATTTTTTTAACGAATTTTATTGTTTTTATCTTCTCTTCACAATTTGGTTCATGTCGATTGCTCACTACACAATCTTTACTTCTATGTACTTTAAACAAGTCTGTTCTTTCCATTTCAAGAAATAGGATGTTTTTTAAAGATTTATTTAAACGGAAAATAGAAAATGTGTGCCCCTAAACGTATTTACATAATTCTAATATATCAAATATCAGATACATGGGATGTGGTTTTTCTTTTATGAATTGATAATTTAAGAATGTACTAAAATTTATTAGGTAGATATATAGTACAAAGTTATTACATGAAAATGAGTTGAGTAGTAAAATTCGAAAATAATTTCTCACTAATTCATACACCCAAAACCGGTTTGTTTAAAATTTTAGACTCACCTTCTCGATTAATATAACAGATCAATATAATAGAAATGAATAATTATGAATATTTAGCTTGATAAATAAACCAAAAGATTGGCATTAGAATATAGATAAATCCCGGCCAATCGCATAAAATCAAATAATGGCAAAAAGAGAGTGTGAAAAAATGCTATCGCCCAGGATCGAACTGGGGACCTTTTGCGTGTAAAGCAAACGTGATAACCACTACACCACGACAGCTTGATGTCTTTAATTGGACAACAAATCATAAATCCAATCACAAGACCTGTAGAAAAGGAAGAACTAAAACATCAAAATGATATGCAGTTCCTCACCTTACCTATCAATAATAATATTAATCAATAGTTACATAGATAATCATAAATGTGTACAGAATCTTGTGATCTCATTTTATAATCCTCATTACTTAAGCCATCTTACCTGATAAACATAAATTATCATGCACTTAATTAAACATAACCTTATCGGTGTTTGTGATTTGGTATTTTACACAAACAAGTAACTTATCTATAGAAAAAAGTACATATTTACGTATTTTCTTGTAAAAATATAAGTACATTTTTCTGAAAAATAAGATGATTATGTTCTCTATCGTAAAGTAAAAGATTTTTTTCTACTAAAGTGGATAACAAACTTGAAGTATTTCATTCTTCGTATACCATCGTGCCTACGACATAGTTGAGCCAACTTACCAAGCATATAAATAAGAGTTGAGTTACTGTCAATGATGCATCAAGCAAGTTTAGACTAGGCTAACCCCCTTTATTTTATTTTATTTTGTAATTGAGGAACTGGTCTAAAAACTGAGTTGATTTACAAGATTTAAGACTTGGGATCAATTAATAATTTGAGCCATGGATGACCGATGGCTCTCACAACCACTAATCACAATCTTGCATCATCATGTGGAAGATTATGTTATATAATAGTAGCATTTAGGAAAAGAATGTCTTGACTTTCGGTATACAAGAGATCTGTAATCAAGAGAGCTAATATATGCACATCCTTGATTTATAAATACACACCCTTTGTTAGAATTGAGACAAAACTATCCCTATTATATCTAAGAATAAATTTGAAGTTGGACATGCACGAGGGTATTTTGATCTAAATCGACATATGCACGAGGATATTTTAATCTAAATCTTAACAGAGATTGTGCACCTATAAACCAAAAATGCGCGCGTATCATCTCCCTTAATCAAAAGTAGATTTATAAATCATTTATTCTGCAAGTAAGGAATTCTTTCGTCTTTTCAACAAGATGATAGCAGTATGCCACTGAAATTCACAGGGCTCGTCGTAAACATCAGTAAGATGCAAAAACACTTTACTTTAGTCTTCTTTTGCTCTTTTTTCATTGTAAGCTTCAGTGCAGAAGACTTTCTTGCTGTGAATCATACCATGCGTGACGAAGACATCATTGTATCAGCTAATGGTGAGTTTGAACTTGGTTTCTTTAGTCTGGGAAGCTCAAACAATCGGTACTTGATTGAGCATACGATACAAGAGGGCATTTGGGACAACCGCATGGGTTGCCAATCGAGATACACCCCTTACTAATTCATCAGGCATACTAAGTTTAAGTAGCGAGGGCACTCTCAATATCTTCAATGGTGCAAACAACAAAATTTGGTCATCAAACTCTTCAAAATCTTTAAAGAATCCCATGGCACAATTATTAGACTCAGGAAATCTTGTTATTAGAAGAGCAAATGACTCTGATCCAGGAAATTTTCTTTGGCAAAGTTTTGATTTTCCTGATAACACTCTTCTACCAGGCATGAGGTTAGGATGGCTTTGTATGGCAATCGAACATGAAATTGCCAGATACAGGGAGGTCATCGTATAATTTGAGCATCAACCTTAAGGAATGTAAGATAAAGTGCCTGAAGAACTGCTCTTGTACAGCATTTGGAAATACCAATAGCACTGAAGAAGGAAGTGGTTGCTTGCTTTGGTTCAGTGGCCTGATTGATATCAAAGAACAAGTAGAGAGTGGGGATGGTTTCTATGTCAGAGTTGCCTCCGGTAAGATATAAATTGACCAGTAACTAGAGCCTTATACTTGCACATCATTACCCCCTCCGTCCCCTTTTACATGTCTGTTTTGGGAAAAAAATTTGTCCCTATATACTTGTCATTCACATACAAACAATTCAACTTAATTTAATGCAATTATTATGGGTAAACAATAAAACCAATTATATTCAAAAGAGATGTGTAAAAAGGGACGGAGGAATAATGAAGAAAAACGCAAACTTTACAAGTACAATTAGATTTAAGTCACCAAGCTAATGTCATTTTGGTCTTTCAGGTGCAAGTAATAGTTCCAAAGCAAAGCGAATTGCGCTGATTGTATTGGTACCCATCGTATCAATTTTAACATGTCTACTTGTATTCTACCATTGGCATGTTTGCATGCTCAGGAAGCAAAATAGAGAAGGTTGCTGTAATTATATTATTTCGATTATATTAACGCTCTCTGTAGTATATGACTGAATTTTTACAGGGGAAATGATAGAAATTGAGATAGATGATGGGAGGGAAGATCTACCATTATTTGATTTCAAAACTGTTGCTGATGCCACCAACAACTTCTCTACAAGGTAATTACACATTTCCAACTTGGAACAACTTTAAGTACTAGGTCTGGTTAGGAATTAGGATTGAATTTCTGTTATTTAATGCAGTTCTATAGTTGAAAGCTATGGATCACCTGTTTATGAATTTTGTTTATGAAATCAGGTATTGAGAATTTAACTCTTCAACAATGATCAATTCTAGGGTATTCTGGAAGATGGCCAGGAAATAGCTGTAAAGAGGCGTTCAACATGTTCGGCACAAGGAACCCAAGAGTTTAAAAATGAAGTATCATGCATTGCAAAGCTTCAACATCGGAATCTGGTGAGGCTTCTTGGTTGGTCCACTGAGGAAGGAGAAAGGATATTAATCTATGAATACATGCCCAACAAAAGCTTAGATTACTTCATATTTGGAGGTATACTTCTTATTTTTTCAAGGATAGTCAAAACATAAACAACAAAAATAAACTATTAAATTTAGCAGATATTGAACAAAAAGCATCACTGGATTGGCCTAAGCGTTACAACATTATAAATGGCATAGCTAAGGGATTACTCTACCTTCATGAAGACTCCAGATTAAGGGTCATTCATAGAGATCTTAAAGCTAGCAACATCCTTCTTGATTACAATATGAATGCAAAAATCTCAGATTTTGGCACAGCTAGACGTTTTGGAGATGGTCAAACTGAAGCAAACACAGCAAGGGTGGTCGGAACATAGTAAGAGTTCCCACAGAAATGTAAATTTTTTATTTCCTTCTATGATTTTTCTTAAGACAAATTTTTTCTTTATTTAACTTGCAGTGGCTACATGTCTCCTGAGTATGCCATTGAAGGAGAATTTTCGGTTAAGTCTGATGTTTATAGCTTCGGTGTACTGGCTATAGAGATTGTGACTGGGAAAAGAAACAGATTCTTTAATCATCCAGGCCACAACCTTAATCTTATCGGCCATGTAAGTACAAATCTGACACTTGTAACCTAGCACTTTTCAGTAAATTATTAGTTTGCAAGCTTACAAAAAAATGGCAACATCTACTTGTCTAGGCATGGACGTGTTATAATGAAGATAAGCTTTTGGAACTAATTGATACACCGATCCAAGAGTCAAGTGAACAATATGAAATGCGTCGAGTTATTCTAATAGGATTACTATGTGTTCAACAATATCCTGAAGACAGACCGGACATGTCATCTGTACTCATGATGTTGAGTAGTCAAGTTTCGTTGCCTCGTCCAAAACAACCTGGGTTTTTCACTGAGAGAAGATTAAATGAAGCAAATTCTTCCCATAGCAAGGATGATCTGTCTTCATACAGCCAAACTAATACATTTTTCGCACCTCGATAGTAATGTGTTTCTGTGGTTGCCCAGAACACTTTTATCATGTGATCAATCAACCTAAACATCCTGATTTTTTCAGGAAAAGAAAAATAAAGAAACGCATGTTGCTCGTCTGGTAAGCATGAAACAGTTTCTTTCCAGAGCATGCTTAATTCGTCTTAATCCAGCCAAACTTTTACCATTGTTGCACCTCTAGAGTATTCTCATTCTTTTATGAGTTTCAGTTGAGTACTCCTCCCGTCCCATTTTAACTAATTTTTTACTCTTTTAAAATGAGACGAATGTAGTA
Organism: Heracleum sosnowskyi; assembly: GCA_030848705.1. Lineage (NCBI taxonomy): Eukaryota > Viridiplantae > Streptophyta > Magnoliopsida > Apiales > Apiaceae > Heracleum > Heracleum sosnowskyi. The sequence goes on from CM061237.1 coordinate 23,679,337, forward strand.
ATGATGTAATAATTCTTCCAGAATCTTCCTTAATAGTTGAAGAAGTTCTAGCTGAACATGAATCTTCCTTGACAGTTGAAGTTCTAGCTGAACATGACCCGTAATTGTGTTCATTTACATTCAGTTGATCACATATGGAGTTATAACATAGCAAAGAAGATATAAAATACTAGTGTCAGGAAAACAACCAGAAATTCTTTGATCTTCTCAACTTAATCACAAGGATAATGTGAGCAAGACTAATAAGTTGGATACTAGAGAACATATGTTGGGTATTTTGTTTATGTGATGAGACACGTTATTTATGCCATCTGAATCCGGCAGTTAGAACATGTTATATGTGTGGTTTCTTTGAATGATACAACAATACCTGGCTGAATTGCTTCCTGCCAATCTCTCTCTCGTAATGGCTGCAACGTAATTAGAGAAAAATGCAAACAATGCCAATTTTAAGGAAATGATCACCGGACTAGCGGTAGATATAAGATATCTCCATACAAGTATATGATATCCTTGAGGCATGGAGAGTTGAGTTTGGTCCATACAACAGCTTAACAAGGTCAGAACTACACAAAGTAGTCGCACACCTTGATGAAGAACATATATTCTAGACACATTCACATACACATTTCCTTAGCAGCAACAGTCGGGACGTCACTTCAGTAACACACTTGCAAAAGCCTCAAACCTAAATCTCATAGAAACATAAGACGGATTTGACACTCATCGTTGAGGTTAATCTTCTCGCTCATATCATTTCTTCAAATGAGGAAAGCATGTCTCCACGTCAGATTTTGGGTGCTTCGCTTCAGCATGTTCCCTGCATTTCACCTCTGAAGTGGTGCAGATGAATGTCTGCATGCACACCTTGCACTGAAATGAACACGACATGAATGAGCAACAACAACCAGCAAATCATGCTGAACATTTTCTATAACTCAATGTAAAAAAGCATTAGCAAGTGCTCACAATGATCTGCGCAAAAGTAAACCATATGTTTCAAATTCGTGGGTTCCATTTAACCTACAACTCCTTTCACACTGACTAGTACTTCATATTTATGTTGCACCGATTATTATGCAGAACATTCACATGAACAAATAATAAAAACATACACATAATACATACCATACATTCCCGTCAATTAGGTCACAAAATTTAACCAAGTGACAAGCAATGCCTATATGCTCTACACACATAACCAGCCACACACTTGAAAAGAAAAAAAACATTGCATTAGAAGAAAAACTCATCCCCACAGCCCCTGCCCCCAAGTTCATGGGATCGAATTCTTATTTCTCACAAAGAAGCCAGAGAGCTTTCAATTCTCAAATCCTCATTCTCCACCCCCATGTACTTCAAAACAAATACATTGAGAATTTTACAAGGAATAAACTTCACGTGGAAACTAAATTAACTAACAACAATCGAACACCACCTTCAATAAATAATACTTTCGATCCATAACAGAACTGTGCTTCACTCTTCAAAAACAAAACATATCAATTTTATTACGCACAAAATAACATTATCTCGGTATTTCATGATTCATATCACTCGAAACATTTCAACACTTCAAATCAGCAATAATTACACCAAACAATCCAACTTATCCGCAAGGCCCTAACCACTATCAAATGTAGAAAATTACACTGAGAAATTCAACAAATTCACTAAAATTCTCGAAAATCGAACATATCAAACTACAATTCACAAGCTAAAAACATAAAATTAAAATTAAAATTACACCTGAATTGACAAAGCTTTCTTGTTAGCCTCCAGCTGACTTCCTGCAATTACATAAATTTCATCATATCAATTCTGATCAAATAAAGACTATACACATACGTATACATACAACGATATGTATGTATACCTTTGGAGGCTTTAGCGGCTTTCTCCAAATTCTTCTCGCGAGCCATCTTGGCCTTCTGAGCGTTGCCTCCACCCATATCCCCTCCGCACGACCCAACCCCTCTCTCTCCTCTCTCTCCTCTCTCTCTCTCTTGTATTTTCACCCTCTTTTTGTTTGTAATAAAGAATTTATTTTGTAGTGAAATTATTTATTTTATTTATTATTTAAGTACATAAACGAAAGAATGTAAATGGAAACCTTCTTGTTTCTTTTTCGAAAATGGTGTTTTATTTTTATGAGAAATTCTAATTGGCACATTTATATTTTGGCTTTTTCAAATGGTATTCTAAAAAATATTGGCTTCTCAATGGTACCCTCGAAGTACTTGTGCATTACAAGTCGTACCCCTCCCGTCAACAAAAGTTAAACAAACGTTTAATCAACTAATTTGATCTTCAAAAAATAATATCTAATAGTTAAAAAATAAATCAATTATTAATAAAATAAAAAATTATATATATAATTAACTTGAACGAATAAATTATATTAGTTAATCGGGTTAGGGGTTAAATTGGGCAAGATTTAAAAAGAGGGCTTCGAGGGAAATTGGAGAAAATCATCATGCGAGTTTCTTGCCGAAGTAAACAAGATTCTTATCATCGATTCATTTCCAATACACTTGTAATTGAGGTATATATGTATATACGTATACTCATGTATGTGTGTTATGTATTTTTTGTATGGTGTATATGTGTATATATGTATATTATGTATTTGTTGTGTGTTATGTATTATGTATTATGTATATGTGTGTTATGTGTATTGGTACAAGTGTACCAATTAAAATTATATGTAAAAATTGTTAATGACAGTTTTATTTGATTTTTTTCAAATTTTTATTTATTTTTACAAATTTTTATTTATTACTTAGTAAGAATGATGGAACGATGGGTACGTGTTTCCCACACACAAGGAGAATGTATATTGATCCCAATATAATAGTTTAATTAATTCGAGAGTTTAATATACATGTAAAAAAATCTATTATTTTATTATAATTGCCGATACATTATACCTTTATATATAATTTGAGTAAAGAGGTTAAATGGTATGGTATGGTTAGACCTGGCAAAATGGTTTAAATCCGAAAAATCGAACCGAAATTTATAAAATCGAATTCAATTTCGTATCTGAATTAGTTAATTCGATAATAATCTGAAAACGAATTTGAACCGATCTGAAAATTATCTGAACCGAAAGTTTAACCGAAAATAATTCGATCTGATTATGATCCAGAATCGATTAGAACCGAATTATAAATTATCCTAACCGAATATGATTCAAAGTACGTGATCCGATTTAAATCCAAACTAAAAAAATGATGAATTCAGATTTAGTTGAGTTATAATTTTTACAGATCATAATCCACATATATTAAGCCACTTTTAATTCAAGAAATTAATCTATTTATAAGAAAATTTTATAATTAGAACAATTTCATGTCAAAAATAACATACATGCTTAATCAATACTTTTAGAAAAGTACATTATTTTATATTCAAAATAATATATTTAATAATAAGATAATTTTTAAAGTCTTATAAATTAAAAAAATGAACAAGTAATGATCCGAAAAGATTCGAACCAAATTCATCCGATTTTAATCAAAATTAGATCCGAACCAAATCAGATCCGATCCGAAGTATACTCAAATATCTCATAACCGAAAGTTGATCTGATCGGAGATTGATCCGATCCGAAACCGAACCGATTATCCAATTTGTCAAGTCTAGGTATGGCATGACGTGGTCGTCACTGTCACACATCAGCTAAAACACATACCATCCTGCATCAACTAAAACTCCATCACAACTTGATTAAAAAATATGAATATATATTATAAAAGTAAAAATTAAAAATGATCCCATAATTTAATAAATTTTTAAAGACTCATGTTTAGATTGCATTTCAAATATTATTTCATAAGAAAAAGATAGGATATTGGAGTTGTGAATAAGTTTGAGAAATAAATTGTAAAGAATCAATTTTGTACCAAAGATACAATAACATGTAAAAACATTAAATTTATGTTAATAAACATATCATCAATTTCAATTATTACTATTATAAAAGAAGGAAAATTGAATGTTTCAGATGATCCTTAATTTCTATAATTATATTATATCCTATATATAATTAACCTAAATGAGTTAAAATGATTTTGTCGTCAGGGACAAAATAGTCAAGGTTCGATTCTTCACAGCTACAATTATCAATATATTATTACTTCTAAAGAAAGTTAATATGATTTGATTATTAAATAAAAGATATATATCCTCAAAGCTAAAATTGAAATTAAATTACATTTACATTTTAAGAATTTTTTTTAAAGAATTGAAAAAGTAAATAAAATTGAAAAACAATTATATAAATAATTTATAATGCATCCCGTGCATTACAAGGGTATAAAGCTAGTCGGATAATAAGAATCATTTTCAACTTTTAGATTTTGAATTCATTTCATTCTCAACTTCAGAATTAAGAACTTACTTCATGTTTCCAAATTCTCTGATTGATTATGCTAATCAATACTCTCTCCTTGTCTCATCCAATTGTTAACGTTTGGGAAAGAGATTAAAAAAGTTAAGGAAAAGGGAAGAGGATATGGATAAGTTGGTGAGATCTATTAAAATTATTGAAGAAAAATATACTATTTTAGAAAACTAGCTTTATAACCCGTGTGAGGTACGAGTATAATCTAAACTTATTTTTTGTTGGACTACTTACATGTTTTAGAAATAAACTATTTGTCATGTTAGATGTTTTTCATTTTGATTTGTAATAGGACCTACCAATATTTATAAGAAATGTAAAAGGTACGTATTTTCTAACTTTCAAGTTTTGTTTATAGGTATGTATATATTTATATGTATATGTGTATTGTTTGATTTAAATCTTGATCTATTTGTTATATTATACACTATTTTATGTTGCACTAAATCGGGGGTATTCACGAAAACAGTCTCCCTAGCTAATCGTAAAGCATGATCTGTGTAACCACAGACCCTGCTCTAAGGATACAAGGGTTACTTTTGGTTTGGTTTGGTATCTTGATATCATTTTGTAAATTTTATAATATCCAAAATAAATATCCTAAGAATCTTTTAAAATCTAGAAAAAATCTATAATATCTAAAGTAAATATACCCCTGGCCCTGCAGACACTCTTAAGAGCGTGAAAACCAATTTCTGAAAACTGCGATTAGGCTGTCCAAAATAAATTTCCCCCAAAATCTCGATCCGAAGTCTTACTATGGAGCCCAAAAAATGATCGCTGATTGACATCGCCGAGCAGAAGCAAAATTGAGTTTGTGCACCCGAGAGCGGTAAATCTCTGTAAATCTCGTTTCTCATCAATTACTGTCTAAATTTATGTATCTCTGTAGTGAATTTTACGTGTTGTCCGATTATCGAAATTTTTTGGGATCGAAAGTTACACCTAAATATTTGTTCATTTAGGGATTTTATCAAACAAAGTATATTGAGTAATGTTACATGCTTTAAATCGAATACCAAAAATTGTTTCGAAATGATGTTCGAATTGTTTATTTTTGAGGAAAGCATTGAACTCTATTCATTTGCTTACCTATTTACACTATTTACCTACTTATTGCAGATCCTTATTCATCGTATGCAATGAACTCTGCTTGCTAGCTGAACTTTCACTTAACAAACCCTAGTGCTACATTTATAGAAAAATGGCACTTCCATGCGAGATGATCGATGAGATACTGTGCCGACTATCTGTTAAGGATCTCCTTTGTTGTCGATGTGTGTCTAAAGAATGGTGCTCTCTTATTGATAGCACTGCCTTTGTCAAGAAACATCTTAAGACTAGCCGTGACTGCAATGCTGGTTTTGGTCTATTGATGATGAAACTTGGTGGTGATTGGAAGTTTTATTTAGCGAGTCTCGATTCTTTGCATGAGGATTCTGTTGTAAAAATTAAGAATCCACTCAAGACTTTTCTCTATGGTGCTGAAATTGTGGGGGCTTCTAATGGTTTGATGTGTGTGTTTAAAAATGATAGGAAGGATGTTTTTCTGTTGAATCCGATAATGAGGAAATCTAAGAAGATAGCCCCTGCACCACCTGAGTTCCCGAGTTCTTTTAGAATGAAAGAGAGCCACATATATGGATTTGGTTATGATGAGGTTAATGATGATTATAAGGTGGTCATGATTGCAGAGTGTTATGTTCAGTTTCGTGGCTTAATAGTCATTGTCTACAGCTTCAAAACCAATGCTTGGACCCGGATTCAGAATGTTCCCAAGAACATTCATTTCAGTGGAACTAGGGGCGTATTTGCAAGTGGATCTCTGCATTGGTTGGCATTTGAGAAACGGAGCAATTTCAAGGATATCATTGTTGGCTTCGATCTCGAACTTGAGCAGTTCAAGGAGGTCCCATTTCCTCCTATTGATGTGACTCGTGACAGTTCCAAAAGCAGATTTTTGGCTGATGTAGGTGAATATCTTTGTATTCTTGACCGGCCCAATTATCCGGTGGAGGTGTGGTTGATGAACTATCCCGGGGCTGAAAGTACTTGGTACAAAGCACTTTCTACGGGGCAAGAGGAAATACGCGGAACTATTAGGTCTAATGAGCTTATTGCTTTTTCCAGAAGCAGGAAGGATCTGCTCTTACAGGTGCGCAACCCCTACTACACAAAACTTGCATGGTATAACCTTGACCGGGAGACAGTAAAGAATGCTGGGATTCGTGGGCTTCCTTTCCATTTTTGTTCATTTCTATACACCGAGAGTCTCTTACAGCTCACTGAGGATGAGCCGCTGCAGCCGGAGCCATCAGAAGACACGGAAAAGAAGAATGCAAATAAAAGGAGAAGGTACGAAATGTTCTGTAATTTGTGTGGTCTATAGTTCTGTCTTTCTCTCCCATTCATCATTACGTTAGCTTTTGATACATTTTATATATTTATAAATTATGTTGGATGAAACATTAATCTTATGTGCTAACGTATCACAGTAGGTACCGTGAAGACTATTTTTGATGCACGGTACAAATAAACAGTCAAGTTTTAATATGAATTGTAGTATCTTTCAAGTGTTTGCATTGTTTTGTTGGTTAACACTGAGGGGAAGTCTTTTCTTTTTCTTGCAATCCTTTTTTCGGGTTCCTAACTTTGAAATGTCTGTACTTTTTTCGGGTTTCTAATTTGTAAGGTTACATTACCTCAGTTTTGAGTCATTGAGCATGAGACAATTTCTTATAGCTTTCCAAGCTGTTTGGTTATTTCAAAGTTGTACACATGAAAATGGGATATTTATTTACACAGTGTGGTGTACTTCATATTCAATATACGTGTGACGTTATCTTTATCGTATTATATCACATGTGTTTCTACTGTTTTTTCTTAATTGAGATATGCAAGAGTTATGGATGTGGATAATGTCTTCTCTGTTGCTCACCTTTATCAGATTAAGCGTTCTCTCTACTTTTTAATTATATAAACTTCTTCAAATTATATATAAATGCAAGTCTTAAGTGTTTTTTGGTAATCGTCATATGATAATGTTTTGGGTGCTTGGAAAGCTCCTATCTAAGTTAAACATTCCCCTACCTCCAGAATTTTAGATGCGATAATTGTCAACTTACTGTCCCTCAGGCAGTGAGAGAACGTAGCATTTCCTTTTAATTGATTGTCTTATTAATTATTGGTTGCTGTTTCTGAGAGTCCATATCATACGTGCTTACTTTGGCAGAATATCAAATTGGGTGATATATGTGTATCGTTAAAATTGGTGTTAGTCTGTTGTTATGAAGAGAGTAATCAGTCTAGAACTTGCTAAACACATGCCATTCTCTTTCTTTATTGTGATACTGCTTACCAAGTTTAGCCTTCTTTTGCTTGATTGTGTTTGATAGAAAATTCCTTTTAGGGCCAATGTGTTTACTAATATGTTGGCTAATTATTGTCCTATCTCTTATAGGGATGAATTTCTTTCTGGAGGATCCAGTTTGATGCTCTAAGATACTTGGAGTATGACACAAAGCAGTATGACTAGGTAGTTTTTTCCTAATCTAATGCTGTTTATCTTTAATGTTAGTTTGAGTCTTTTGTTTATGTGTTGAAACCATTTTCTGCTCACGTATTCACTTCCGTATGTTGCAGATCAGTAAAATTTTCCCATTAGCGAATAAAACATGTAGTAGTTCATGTAGTTATTCACTTCCGCACTAAAAAGCCATCCAACTTGGTACCTTCATATTGAAACCACATAAACTTGCATGAGTTATTAATATCTATTTGAATTAGAAATGAATTGTACCATAACTGTGATCTTGTTACCTGACAAGATTGTTTGCTTATGACTCTGTGTTGCAGGAATGCACCAAGAGATGGGAGATCAATAGAATTCTATTTTCTAGATCGTAGCCAGAACAGAAGGGAGTTCACTACAGCAATGGAGATATATGTTCCTTTCACCGTCTACTGCCCCGTCTATTTTGTTTGTTAAATTCAGTTGTCAAGTGTTTCAGTAAAACAAGTACTGTTAGTTTGATGCAACAGATGCTATAATTCAGATGTTGGTACTGTTTACTACTTTCTTTAGCTTGTTTAATTAAAATAACTATTCTCATTAATTTACATGTTATATTTAGGTAAATAGCTGTACATGATTTATCTACAAGAGCTCTTTGGTTGTGGCTCTTGGTTATGCTACAAAATAAACACACTCTAGTCTATGCACTAAATGAAGTATACAAACAAATTGCTAAAAAAAAACCAAAATGGTATGTTACAAATTGCTTAAATGCCTAAATTTGGTAGTAATAATACTATTCGGTCTGAATTTTATTAAAATGATCGAACCCCATTTGCTTAAATGCCTAAATTTGGTAGTAATAATACTATTCTAGATTTTCGCATCCGGATTTGTTTTACAACTCAATCTCTAGTTCTATTGGTAACAAAAATTTGATGCAAAATTCTGCATTTAGGGATGAATAATCAATGATTCGAATAATAGAGTGACACAACTTAGAGTACTACGAAGCCACAATTGATAAAATGTAGTAATAATAAATAGTATCTATACATCTGAATCTTGAGTATGAAAAGAGATAAAATAAAGAAAATGGAATCTACAAAAGTACATGTCCAGAAGGATTGAACAATCTGGCCAGACACATAGGAAAACTGTCTTGGTCTATGGTGTCTCGCATTAGAGCTTCAAGACTGATTTATGCTGCAGGAGATTACCAGCACATGAAGTGATGTTGATTCTAGAGCTGGCAATTTGATACACGACACGTGAACACGGTACGAACACGACACGGATAATTAGTGTTTGGGTGCAAAAATTTGGTACACGAACACGAAAGTACACGAACACGAAAAAACACGAATATAATTAGTGTCGGGTTTGGGTTTTCACAATAGGTACACGACACGGAACGAAAGTACACGAATTAATGAAGTAAATAAATAATTTTAAAAAATATATATTACTTATAGTATTGCATATTTAGAAAATATATAAGCAATTACATATGAACAATAATTAAAAGTTTTACGACTAATTGGCAGTAAGTTATACATTTATATATAAGAAGTATACATTTATATATATAAGTTATATTTACAAAATTTTGTAAAATTGTATGTAATACATATTTAATACACATTTCATAAAAATTTACATAATTAAAATAGTTTTATAATATATAAATTTTAATTAAATTAAATTTATATTTTTGTTTAATGTACACGAATACGACACGTAAAGTACACGACACGTTTTGAATTGGATATGTGTTTCAAATTTAGTACACGAATCCAAAACGGATCGGATATGGGTTTTACATTCAAGTACACGAAAACACGAAAGTACACGACACGAAAGTACACGACACGGTCCATTGCCAGGTCTAGTTGATTCACAGAGATAATATACATCCATCTAGGAGGAAGAGCATTACCACAATGTAACCGATAAAACAGGCCGGTGAGGCTATAAGGCGGCCTTATTGGTCCCAGAGGGTGTCAGAAGATGAGCGATTCAAGTAACCAGGTTTCTTAGGTGTGCGAATATTTTCAGTGTCATGGTGAGTTTTTGTGCATGTCTCTCCTTGTACCACAGCAAATTGAAGGCTTAGGTCATGCATCTCTTTCAATTCCGTCTCTACACTTGCATACTTGGCCTTAAGTTCCAGCATGTCCTTGATCAATTCGTTGATGTCTTTAAAGCTTTTAAGGACCGCTTCCTCATCACTGTGTTGCATGAGGAATGAACTAAAGCCAGACAGAAAAAAAACCCATTAAATTTTTACAAGCAGTTAAAATCAATAACTCCTGAAATGTCACACAACAGGAGCTTGTATCTCATCTTTGCACATGCAATACATTAACATATATTCTATAGAAATTAATTAACCAGTTGCCTACTTGCCCTCATAATACAAGATAAGTACCTCTTCGTGAAGGTGGTCTATGCTAGACTTCAAAGTTTCAGCTCGGAAATTCTGATTAAGAGCTATATCCTTGGATATACTGGGTAACAGTTTTCCTTCTTTCTGAAAGACCATGCTCTGGAATTTTATGTATACCTCTGGTGTCTAGAACCTGCGGTGTGGTAAAATGTTTAAACATTTTCTATAAACATAAAAGTCCTAATGCATGTAGAAAGGAAGAACCAAATTCAGGGATGAACTAAGATTTTAAAAAAAAATCACTGCAGTATTTTGCACTTATTTTGATTCCGCAATGTAGATTAAGGTATTCAACCAATTTATATACATCATACTATTATTTAAACCTTATAAATATATAATTCAACCAATTTATATAAATTAACTATTTGATTGACAACATAATATTAAAAAAATATCCGTGCATTGTACGGGTTATAAGCTAGTATAATAAAATTTTGTACCGTAACATATCAAACGATTAACATTCATAATACTTTTTTTTCGGCTAAATTACGGATGAATTTTTCGACCAAAAACTTGATGTGTTAAAATTATAATACCGCAAGCGCTATTGCTAGTACAGAATGACAAGCGGGTCGTACCACAAGGAGACAGGTTCTATCAATTTCAATCTAATTATTGTCAATTGTTTCATGAGCAAATCGATTATAAACAGTTTTAACTAACTAATTATTATAACTAAATTAACGTACAAGCGGGTCGTACCACAAGGAGACAGGTTCTATCCATTTCAATCTAATTATTGTCAATTGTTTCAGGAGCAAATCGATTATAAAGAGTTTTAACTAACTAATTATTATAACTAAATTAACACTAATCTATGAGATGCTAAATAGGGATATTAAAAAACATAGGGTAACAGGTCCACTATGCTCACACAATAACTGACTCCTAAGCTAAAGCAATTAAAATGGTCACGTAACAAAAGTTTGATATTCTCTCTCGAGTAATAATACTCGAAACATGCTTACACATTAATAACTTTTGGTAATTCAATTAATTATGTAATTAAAGCAATTGTTAATCTCTCTCGAGTATTAATGCTTTCAGAAATTCAATGATGCTCTCGCACTCAAATTCAGTTCTGCTAATTGTATGTGTGCCTCTAGTAGTAAAATCTCTTGATCCATTACTCCTATTTGCATACAATTAATTCATGATATCGGTCGATTACACAAATTAAACATAAAAACATAATCAATTAGAATTAACCATAATCAATCAAACTACTGTGAAAGTCATGACAATATTATAGTACAAACATGATTTCCCTTTATGCCCCAGAAACAACTACTTCCTAATAATCAAACAAGTAAAAGAACTAATAATACAAAAGAACATAATTAAATTAAAAAGAACAAAGAAGAAATTCAGATAAGAAAACCTCACATCTTCAATCCTCTCACAAGCTTGAGACTTATAAAATCCTAGCTCCTAATATGTAAAAGCACGTGCAGTCTTTATGCTAAACTAATAATAAAATTAATTAATATTAAATCTGATCCTCTATTTAATAATATTAAAAGTCTTCTAATATTTTAATTAATATACAAATAGATATCCATAATCGAGTAGAACTCTCCAAATAAAAATTTGTAGCTGATTTTTGTCTCCAGTTTCCGGGCTGTTCTAGTCGGGTTTTGCTTGTTGGACCATCTTAGAATTAAAGAAAATTCCATAATTTTTGCGTGAACTGTAATATCATTAAAAACGGACTTTTGTAACTGAAGCTACGTAGCTTAGTAATACGAATTTTCTTCTATTTTCACTCCAAAATAGAAATACAAAATCAATGCAGAATACAATAAATATGAGGATAAAATCATCTAAAATATATACTAAAATATATTCTATCAATTACAGATTTAAAATATAATTTAAAGTGAATATTCTCCAATTTTTTAATATATGAATTAAATATCTTCATATTCTAAATAATACTTTTTATAAAAATTCTTACCTTTTAAAATTATAAAATCCCGATATATCTAAAATGAATATTATATATTCTAACATTTTAAAATCCAAAAAATATCTTAACAAATCTAAACTGAATATTGTATATTCTCACCTTTTAAAATTCAAAAAATATCCTACAAAATCTACACCGAATATTGTAACGGCTATTAAAAATCCAAAAATATCTAATAAAATCTAAAATGAATATATCCGTAATAATATATAGTATACACTCGTGAGGCCGTCTAAAATAAATTGCCCCAAAAATGTCGATCCTAAATCCAACCATGGAGCCCAAAAATTGATCGATAATCCGAAAGAACACTGTTCTATTGTCACCGTCGAGTGCAAAGAAGCAAAATTGGGTTTGTGCATCTGAGAGCGGTAAACCTCCTTTCTCGTCATTTGCTGTCTAAATTTATAATTTTATTTTTTCATAGACTACAATGTCACTGTTATGTTTTGGTACTGAAAAATGTTATATACCCAAATACCTATTCATTTAGGAAGATTTCATCGTACAATTTTCGTACAAAAATATATTGAGTAATGTTCTAAGCTTTAAATCGGATACCCAAAATTGTTCCAATGTTTGAATAATTTATATTAGGGAAATTCGTATATATCGAGAGAATTTACAAAGCATTGAACTCTATTCATTTACCTACCTATTTACACTATTTACCTACTTATTGCAGATCCTTATTCATCATATGCATTGAACTCTGCTTGCTAGCTGAACTTTCACTTAACAAACCCTAGTGCTACATTTATAGAAAAATGGCACTTCCATGCGAGATGATCGATGAGATACTGTGTCGACTATCTGTTAAGAATCTTCTTCGTTGTCGATGTGTGTCTAAAGAATGGTGCTCTCTTATTGATAGCACTGCCTTTGTCAAGAAACATCTTAAGACTAGCCGTGACTGCAATGCTGGTTTTGGTCTATTGATGATTAAACTTGGTGGTGATACGAAGTTTTATTTAGCGAGTCTTGATTCTTTAGATGAGGATTCTGTTGTAAAAATTAAGAATCCACTCAAGACTTTTCTCTATGGTGCTGAAATTGTGGGGGCTTCTAATGGCTTGATGTGTGTGTTTAAAAATGATAGGAAGGATGTTTTTCTGTTGAATCCGATAATGAGGAAATCTAAGAAGATAGCCCCTGCACCACCTGAGTTTCCGAGTTTGTTTAGAAGGAAAGAGAGGCACATATATGGATTTGGTTATGATGAGGTTAATGATGATTATAAGGTGGTCATGATTGCAGAGTGTTATGTTAAGTTTCGTGGCTTAATAGTCATTGTCTACAGCTTCAAAACCAATGCTTGGACCCGGATTCAAAATGTTCCCAAGAACATTCATTTCACTGGAACTAGGGGCGTATTTGCAAGTGGATCTCTGCATTGGTTGGCATTTGAGAAACGGAGCAATTCCAAGGATATCATTCTTGGCTTCGATCTCGAACTTCAGCAGTTCAAGGAGGTCCCTTTTCCTCCTATTGACATGACCCGTGACAGTTCCAAAAGTAGATTTTTGGCTGATGTAGGTGAATATCTTTGTATTCTGGACCGCCCCAGTTATCATGTGAATGTGTGGTTGATGAACTATCCTGGGGCCCAAAGTACTTGGTACAAAGCACTTTCTACGGGTCAAGAGGAAATACGCGGAACTATGAGGTCTAATGAACTTATTGCTTTTTCCAGAAGCGGCAAGGATGTGCTCTTACAGGTGTGCAATCCCCACTACACAAAACTTGCATGGTATAACCTTAACCGGGAGACAGTAAAGAATGCTGGGATTCGTGGGCTTCCTTTCAATTTTTGTTCATTTCTATACACCGAGAGTCTCTTACAGCTCACTGAGGATGAGCCGCTGCAGCAGAAGCCATCAGAAGACAAGCAAAAGAAGAATAAAAATAAAAGGAGAAGGTACAAAATGTTCTTTAATTTGTGTTGTCTATAGTTCTGTCTTTCTCTCCAATTCAGTATTATGTTAGCTTTTGGTACATTTTATTTATTTATACAGTATGTTGGATGAAACATTAATCATATCACGTGCTAACATATCGCAATAGGTTCTGTGAAGACTATTTTGATATACGGTATAAAACAAACAGTCATGTTTTAATATGAATTGCAGTGTACTTCAAGTGTTTGCATTATTTGCTGGTTCACTACTGAGGGGAAGTCTTTTCTTTTTCTTGCAATCCTTTTGTTTGGGTTCCTAATTACTTTGAATATGTCGGTTGTTTTGCCTAGTTTTTTAATTCAACTCTAGAGGTTTGATTAACTTTTTTCTAAGTTGTTTGGTTACTTCAAAGTTGAACAATGAAATTGGGATATTCATTTACACAGTGTGGTGTACTTCATATCAATTCATATGACGTTATCTTTATCATTAATCCTAGATCACATGCGTGTCTACTTTTTTTCTTTAATTGAGATATATAAGAGTTATGGAAGTGGATAATGTCTTCTGTGTTGCTCAACATTATCAGATTAACGTTCTCACTATCAGATTATCATTATCAGTTCTTCAAATTTAAAATGCAAGTCAGCAAGTGCTTTTGGTAATCATCATATGACAATGTTTTGGGTGTTTGGGAAAGCTACTATCTAAGGTTAAACTTTACCCTACCACCAGAATTATGAATGCAATAATGGTCAACTTACTGTCCCTCAGGAGCCGGGCAGTGAGAGAACGTAGCATTTCCTTTTTAATCGATTGTCTTCTTAATTATTGGTTCCTGTTTCGTATCATGTGTTTACTTTGGCAGAATAGAAATTGGGTGATGTATAGAATATCAAATTACCATAATTGGGCATCATTTCTGTCTCTTGTTAAACCAGTATCATTAATATTGGAGTTAGTCTGTTGTTATGAAGAGTATAATCAGTCTACAACTTGCTAAACACATGCCATTCTCTCTCTTTAATGTGATACTGCTTACCAAGTCTAGCCCTCTTTTGCTTGATCGTGTTTGATAGATAATCCATTTTAGGGCCAATATGTTTACTAACATGTTCACTAATTATTGTTCTAATCTCTTGTAGGGATGAATTTATGTCCGAAGGATCCAGTTTGGGGCTCTAAGATTCTTGGACTATGACAAAGTAGCATGACAAGGTTGTTATTTCTTAATCTAAAGCTATTTATCTTTACTGTTAGTTTGAGTCTTTTGTTTGTGTGTTGCAACCATTTTCGATTCGTATTCACTTCTGTATGTTGCAGATCAGTACAATTTTCCCACTAGCAAATAAGATAAGGAGTAGTTCATGTAGTTGTTCATCACTTCTACACAAATAAGCTATCCAACTAAATAAGTTTGTATTGAAACCACACGAAGTTGTATGAGTTATAAACATTTATTTGAATTAGAAATGACTTGTACAATAACTCTGTGTTGCAGGGAATGCACCAAGAGATGGGAGATCAGTAGATTTCTATATATTTTCTAGATCGTGGCCGGAACAGAAGGGAGTTCATAAGAGCAACGGAGATATTGTGCTTTTCACCGTATTCTGCCCCCTCTATTTTGTTTGCTAAATTCAGTTGTCAAGTGTTTCAGTAAAATTAGTTTGATGCAACAGATGCTAACTCAGATGTTGGTACTGTTTACTACTTCTTTTTAGCGTGTTTTATTAAAATGACTATTTTATTTACATGTTACATTTAGCTTGGTAGCTCACATGGTTTATCAACAAATTTGCTTAGAAAAGAAACTAAAATGGTGTGTTACATTGTACAGAACTATTAATTAGATGCTTAAATTAGGTAATATTAATGCTATTCGGTCTGAATTTTATTCGCTAGGGCCGCCAAAATAAAAATACCAAGCAGGTTCTTAACGTGAACAAATCCATATCGAATTCTCCTAAATTGATCCTTTCAGGACTTAATGCGAATTTTGCTTCGGATTTCAAGCTGGGATATGTTTTACAACGTTATCTCTAATTCAATTGGTGAAAAAATGCTGATGGAAAACCTATATTCTGTCACATGAACATATTTACAAATTTTAGTTCAAAAACTTCCCCCAACCATTCTCCTCCTTACTTGCAATACTCAAGGGGTGTATTCATTCCAAATTTTGAAAGATTTTAACGGATTGATAATAATCGATGAATTTTTAAAAATTATTATTGATTTTAATTCTATGCAGAGTTCGACGGATTTAACATGAAATCGTACAGAGTTTATGCAAAGTCTTGCTGATTTTAGTAGAATTCTTCAAAATCTTATAGAATTTGGCAAGATTTCTTTATTTGGGATTTTAAAGAATTTAATAAATTCAGGGGTATTCAATTAAGATTTTAAACAATTCTTTAAAATTTGAGGATATTTAATTTGGATTGTAAAATGTCTTTTAAAATCTGAAGTTATTCAATTAGGATTCTGAAAAGTCTTTTACAATCGTTGTTTATTCAATTTGGATTTTAAAAAATCCATTAAAATCTGTTGTTATTCAAAAATTCATGGATTTTTTTGGATTTAATAAAATGGTGGATTTTGGTGGATTTGCTAGTATATTTTTTAAGTTTTGAAATCTGGCCGAAATTCATGAGATTTTGATGGATTTGTGTGAAACATTTCAAAATCTGTCAAACTATACATCAACTCCGCAGGAATCAGCGTAGAATCAAAATCAGGAACAATCTTGTAAAATCCGTAGATTATTATTAATCCATCAAAATCTGAATCGAATATACCCCCTTCAAAACACATAAAAAACACTAGCAAATCCTTCAAAATCTATCATTTTATAGAATTAAAAAAATTCATGATTTTTTGAATACCCTCAGATTGTAAAGGATTGTTTTAAATCTTAATTGAAAACCACCAGATTTTAAAGTACTTTTTTAAATCCTAATTGAATACCTCAAGATTTAAAAAAAAAACTTCTTAAAATTCAGATTGAATACCTTCATATTTTAATGAATTATTTAAAATCCAAATTGAATACACCCAGATTTTCAAAATCTATAAAAATCCTTCAAAATCTTGAATGAATACACCCCTATTAGATAAAAGAAAACTCTATCCCCGTTCTTGAGAATCAACTTAACTTTCGACGGACTTTGGCAGTCGCTAAAATCCAAATTTTAGATGGATTTTCTCCTCTTTTTTTGATAAATTTTCGTTTCGAACGAGCAAAAAATCAGTCAAATTTAGTATTAAATTCGATTGTGGCTAAATTGGATCGTCATCAATTCAACCGGATTCAGTCAAACTTAGCCACAATAAAAAATAAACCGTCAAATATAGCCGAGATTTCTTGTAATGCTCTACAGTTCCATGTAGAGATGTTCAAAAAGCCTGAAACCCGAAATCCGGCCTGGCCCGATCCGGAAAAAGGCCCGAAAAGTCCGGCCCGATTCGGCCCGGCCCGAGGGCCTTAAACGGGCCTACTGCCTCTCGAAATCACTAAAGACATGGAAAGAAACATCTCAAGGTTTTGGTGGAATTCAAAAAAGAATGACAGTAGGAGTATCCATTGGATGAATTGGGAGAGGTTGAGTCGTCATAAGTCTAATGTGGGTATGGGGTTTAGAGACTTCAGAGATTTTAATTTAGCGATGCTTGGAAAACAGGCGTGGAGGTTTATTACCAACCCAAATAGCTTAGTCAGCAGAATTTACAAGGCTCGCTATTTTCCTAATAGCACCTTCATGGAGGCAAAAATTGGGAGCAACCCCAGTTTTGTGTGGCGTAGCGTTTGGGAAGCGAAGCAGGTGATTTCAGCAGGTATGCGGTGGAAAATAGGGTCTGGCAACTCAGTGAACATTGTGAGACAACCATGGTTGTTAGACGACACAAATCCTTTCATAACTTCTAATACCCAAGGTTTGGAAAATCACAAGGTAAATGCTTTAATGGCCATGGATCACAGAGGGTGGGATGAGGAGATATTAGGGGATATGTTTAACACTCGGGATCAGCAGAGTATTAGAAGTATTATCTTAAGTGAAAATGACAGTGAAGAT
This sequence comes from Heracleum sosnowskyi, assembly GCA_030848705.1. Classification (NCBI taxonomy): domain Eukaryota; kingdom Viridiplantae; phylum Streptophyta; class Magnoliopsida; order Apiales; family Apiaceae; genus Heracleum; species Heracleum sosnowskyi. Next base: position 23,697,657 of record CM061237.1, read on the forward strand.
GTAGTATATTGGGGCAAGGAAGCAACATGTCAGTACACAGTCCGTAGTGCATACAGAATGTTGCAAGCTCAAAAGTTGCTATGGAGACAAGAAGATCAACACAACATATGGCGGAAAACATGGAGATTAAAGGCACCTCCAAAGGTTTTGAACTTTATGTGGAGATCATTGTCTGATTGTTTACCTACGATGACTTCATTGCTGCAGAAAAATGTATCTGTAGACCCGCTATGTCAAGTCTGTAGGTCAGGAGTGGAAACAGTCGAGCATATTATTTGTAGCTGTGATCTGGCAACCCAATGTTGGCAACGAATTCTCCCTCAGGTACCATATAATGATACCAACAGCTATCAAGACTGGTGGGGAAGAGTGCTGGAAGTCTGTGATCATGAAAAGAAAGCAGAGGTGGCAACAGTATGTTGGTCACTATGGAAAGCAAGGAATGAGCTAGTGTGGAACAAGAATTAAACTTGAGTAAATGTCGTGATAGCAAAAGCTAAACAGTATCTTCTTCAATGGAATTTGTCCCAGAAAAAGAAATCACAGTCCTGTTTTCCTTACTTTGTGGAAGGAGATGGGAATGAATTTTGGGTAGCACCATTGGTTGATTATATGAAGATCTCGGTGGATGCAGCGGTATTTTCAGTGTATAATGCTTCTGGTATAGGTCTGGTTGCTCGTGATAGCGAGGGAGAGCTTATTCAGGCAAGAACAAAGTGCAACTTTGGTTTGGTTTCAGCGAACTTGGCTGAGGCCATGGCTGTGAAGGAGGCCCTAAGCTGGATACGTAGTGAAGGCTGGAGCAGAGTGGTGGTAGGGTCAGACTGTTGACGGTTATTCAGGCAATTCGAAGTAAGGTACTGATGCAATCTCCGTTTGGGCAACTTATCCAAAGCTGTCGAAACATGTTAGAGGATTTAAACACAGTTTCTCTGTTTTTTGTAAAGCGGTCTGCTAATATGGCGGCACATGAGCTACCTCGTCTGTAATATTTTTTTCCAGATCGAGTTTTCGATAGGTCTTCTATTCCTATTGGAGTCAATGATGTATTGAGGAGTGAATTATCGTATGAATAAAAACTTTCCTTGTTCGTAAAAAAAAAACGGGCCTACTATTTTCTGTAAAGCCCGACCCGAAGCCCGAAAAGCCCGGGCTTTTGAAAAGCCCGGATAAAGCCCGGGCTTTCAAAAAACCCGGATAAAAGCTCGGTTCGGCCCGGATAAAAGCCCGGGCTTTTTGAGAGATTCAGATAAAAACCTGATTTTTTATAGATAAAATTTAAAAATTTATAATATTTTAAATAAATTTCAAGAATATTAAACTTAGTAATAGAGGGAATATAAAGAATAATGAGGTTAAGAAGAATCAACAATGTGCAGGACAAACCTTTTTTCCCAAAAAATTTATTGAGCGTAGTGTATGTGTTTCTTGAAATGGTCATGTACGAGGAGATTTGTATGGCTCACGGTCAGGTTAAGTTCAATAACGCATATTATGTGTAGAATGTTCCTGAGTTGCACTCATGTTTTATAAAAAAATATTATGTTAATAGAATTTTAGTAATAGGTATCGTGGTGCCTCTTGTTATGTTTTCTGAATTTCAATAGTTCAGGGGTGTAGCTCTTTTAGGGTCATTTTTTTTGGAAAGCTTTGCTTTTTCTGTATTTTAATATATTAACTTTGCAAAAAAAAAGAAAAAAATTATTTATATATAAATTTAAAAAAAAAGGCCGGATAAAAGCCCGGCCCGGCCAGACCCGAGTGCCTAAAATGGGCCTCATATTTTAGAGAAAACCCGGCCCGGTCCAGCCCGATTTTTGAAAAAACCCGACCTGACCCGATTGTTAAAAAGCCCGGATTTTTTAAAGCCCGAATAAAGTCCGACCCGAAGGGCTTTTTGTGCATCTCTAGTTCCATGTGCCATATCATCAAGTTGGTAAGCACATAGGACATGACTTATCATATTATTTCTAGAACTATAGGCATGGAACATATCTAAAGTATTAATTAAATATTATATTGATATTAGATAACATCATTGAAGCAAAATAATTTATTGATTATTTATACTTTAGATCAAAGTGTTGGTCGATCAATTTTTCGCTATAATGTTTTACGAATAGGTTTTGATATTAAAATTGTATGTGAATATAAAAGGAACTATTTATTAATATTTTTCATTATATTAATTCATAAATTAACTTTTAGTATTCATAATTGTTTTAATTTTATTAATATTTATAATTCAAAAGTACAATTTTGTAATATATTAGTGACGAATTTCGAAACTTGGACTTTTGAAAGAATAATTTATCTATTAAAATATAGAATATTACTTGACATTATATTCTACGGTTCTCATCTATTTATTTTAAGATCCAATAATTTATTTTAAATATTATATTTAATACATTGTTGATGGAATTCAAATATCTCATGATTCTCATTTATTTATTTATTTTAAAATTTAACGATTCTTACTTTTTTTTACGGTATTACACCATTACGACCAAAATTCTGGATAAAATATATAAGGATATATTTTTGAATAAATTATTTCGTGTTGTGTTTACCCTGTGCAAAACAAATATATTTTATGTAAATTTATTCAAATTTATATGATTCAAAATTTAAATTCCCTGTTAAATTTTGAAATGGGTAATATTCATAAGTTATTGAGGCGATTCGAAATTTAAATTTTTATAGTATGTTACGAGGATGAGAATAAATATCCCGACTCCTGAAATAGTAATTGATCATTTGAGTGTATTACATTAAATATTTAGTTACACAATTTCCTAATTTATAAACAAATTAAAATATATGGCAAGTAAATATTTAATCATAGATGATTAGATTTATTTTTTTACCTGTATTAGTTGTGATTTTATAAAAAATATGTTAAAATTAATCTCATGATCCTTATTTTTTATAAATATTATATTCAAAATTATTGTTAGTGAATGTGAAACTTTCAATTTTTTATAATATTTTGATATTGTTCTTTTACGTTTGTTATATGTAAAAGAATATAATATAATTTGGACGAACAAATGTTATGTCCCTTCAAAAAAACATTTATGTTAAAACTAATTAACTAAGTCGTTCTACTTGTAATTTGTACAGTAAAATTTGCAACATAAATCAATGCACATAAATTTTTCAACATCTCTTATAAGTTATAACATAGGGTCCATATGCATTATTGTTATCAATGATATATATGAGCATTATTTTAATAGATTTTTTAATACTGTAATTGATATGAATCGATATCTCGATTTTTTCATTAACAATTATTATCTAACTGGAACTACGAACTGCCCATAAATTGAAGAGAAAAGAGAGTTAAGAAATTTTACATAGAGAATTATATTTAATATAAAAAAACCCAATTATATTTGGTTTGAATTATCAAAATACACATTTTAGTATTTAAATATAATCCTACTACTAATCAAATATATTTGTAATCTTAGATCTAACGATTCTCATCTATCTATTTAATATCTAACAGTCCTTATTAATTTGGTCGTATAGTTGTCGTATAAAGACCAGACCACCAAAGTTTTAGATAAAAACCCCCTTACGCTTATTATATATAAGGATATAATAATATTAAAATTCACTTTTTAGTATTTGAATATAATTCTAATTAGCGGTTGGAAAATGAGGCCCAATGTTAGAAGACTTGGGTTTAGAACGGTCCAAAAAAGTCCGTGTTCTAGAAAAGGAGGGGATTATATTAACAAAAATAATTTATTTTTTAAAATCTGTGCACTACTTAGATTGTTTTTAGTAATTGTTATTTTTATTATTTATGTTTTAATATTTTATTAATTGCATTTGTTAAAAACAAATAAGTAGGTGTATTATTTTTTTAATTAATTAACAAAATTAAAATCGATTTTAAAATAAATAAGTAACAGTATGCTCGTGATATTTTTGGAAAATGAGGGCTTTTATTAAGGAAAAATAAAAAAAAAGTAACATTTTTTAGTTGAAAAAGGTAATTGTCTGTGATTAAAATTATTAAAATAGATTTCAAAATAAATAAGTAAGGATTTGTCCATGATATTTTTGGAAAAAAGGGATTTTAGTAAGAAAAAATAGAAAACATAACATGTTTTAGTTGAAAATTGTAATTTTCCGCAATTTTTTTTAGAAAAAAGAGGATATTTTGTTTAAGAAATAGAAAAATAATGTATTTTAGCTAAACATGTAATTGATTATAAATAATGTTATTATTTAAAAATAAGTAAGGGTAATTAAGTAAAATCACTTAGGACCGACCAAATTTTTAATGTTTTGTCTATTATAATATATTATAGATAGTCTAGACTAGCTTATAACCTGTGCAATGCATGATTTTTTTTAATATTTAAAATTATATTAATTTTATGTTATTAGTTTTTGGACTTTATTAATTACGTTTTATACGCTCAATACATTATTTACGTTGTATCTTGAGTTCTAAAAACAAAGTTTAAACGAATTTACAAACCACATATAACTCACAAAATAATCTTTAATTTAGTGATAATTTAACAAACAAATTGCAATTATAACTACCCTGAAATTGAAGAAAGAATAAATTAAATTTTTTTTACATTAGTTCTATTCAACTTAGGAATAAAATTAAAATAAAGAAAATCAACTCAACTTAGAATTAAAGTATACATCAATAATCAAATAAACCTACTCAACTTAGAATTTGAAGTGACGAATTTTTATATTGAGAATTTGAAGTGACACATTTTACATTGAGAATTATAGTCAACTTAGAAAATCTACACATATTTGATTTTATATTATTAAAATATTTTTTTTTTAAATTTAGATCTAACGGTTCTCATTCATCTATTTTAAGATCAACGATCCTTATTGATTTGGCGGTATAGGACTAAAGTTTTGGATAAGATCACTCGTATGCTTATTATATATAAAGGATATAATTCGCGAAAAATTATAATACAAAGCTAATTGCCAACAATCCATTGTTATGAACCAGTTTTTTTAGGTAATTATTATTTTATTCTATTTTAGATAACGAATTTAGAAAACTATATTCCAAATGTTGCAAGACAAATTACAAATATAGGAGGTCTTTTAGAGATGGGAGAAAGTCCTTAACTATAATATTTATGTGACCTATAGTATAGATAATAGGTAAAAAAATAGTACTCCAATTCATCGAAACATTTAGCAAAAATTATAGACAATTATGCTTCATTAGCCAAATTTATTCAACCTGTAGAGTTAGTATTTTAGCTAATCTCGTTGGAGTTCCTCCCATCCCCCTTGTGTAAAATTTTAATTATTTTTTTATTTAAATATTTTTGGCCAATTAATATAGTTATCACCATTGAAGATGCTCTTAGGGCCCAAAGATGTAGAGTTATCCAAAAACCTAAAATTAATTAATAGTTCAAAATTACAATATTGGTCATTTTCTTTGCATTTTCTAATTAGGGATGGACATCGGGTCACTTCAGGATCGGGGAATATTATCCCCGCCCCCGATCCCCGAACCCACCCTAATCCCAATACTCGTCCCGATAATCGGGGATTTTAATTTTTTTAAATAATAAAAATTTATATATTCTATAATACATTTTCTTATTAATTTAATTCATAAATCATAATGTATAATATACATTTTTAAATCTAATATTATATTTTAAATAATTATTAAAACAAAACATAAAGATGAAAGTGAAATTATTGTAACTAAATTATATTCTTCTATGAAAATTTTGAATAGAATAAATGGATTATAAAATCTAAAATGTAAAAATAAAGATATATTATATTTTTTTAGATATTAAATTAGCAAATATTAATATAAAATATATAATTTTCAAAAAATGTGTAAATTGGGGAACGAGGACCGGGGAACGGGACGGGGATATCCTAATCCCCGATCGCGCCCTAATCCCTGAATTCCTGACTCGAATTGGACGGGGATCGGATCGGAGTCGGGGTGGGTGAAATGCCCATCCCTATCCTTAACATTGTACATGTAAAGCATAATGTAACGCAATATATAATAGAAGTAATTATAACTCAACACAGAAACAAGACAGATAATAATATTAACTGAAACACATGAATCTATAAGAACAGAAGACAAGGTAAACTCAAGAAATCAAAATATGGTATGTATTCTTGAATTCCGTAAACATGTCACAAAAATAAATTCATTAATATGTTCAGGCCTTAGTGACAAATAAAGAATCAAGACGTTCAAGACTACATAAATGTTTTTGTGATACAGACTTAGTACTAGAGGATTTCAGTGATTTTATGTTGAAGCAACCAAGACTGCAAATGACTTGTCAATTGTATTGTATTGAAGATATTGAGGTTTGAATCAGTGTTCGTGAACCAGACCAGTTGCACTAGGTGTCAACACAATTGAAGAACATCAACATGTTTTATCGTCTCACAAGAAATTGATTTAAGTTAGACCTGATACATCCTGAAAGTTAAAAGAAAGATGGATAAGATTAATACGTAATTTAATATATCATAATTTATTCCGTCAATACAAAATAATCTCGTTATCTTAGTGTAATTTTTTAATTCGTGGGGGAATATGTATGCACGCGGAGTATCATATTTATATTATGAAAGTTACTAATTAAAGAGTATTTGGGAGATTTTTTGAGACAAATTTTTAGATTCTATAGCAGATTTCATCAAAAATTTAAAGGACGACAATATACCTTAATTTATATCAACTTTATTTTTGAGAAACAGAGTTAAATATCTTAATGTAGATTGGCAAAACTTAAAAAACTTATGTAAAGTAGCCATAACATTCAATAAAATTTCATGTAAAAGTTTTAAAAAACAAATTGCATGATGAAATCCAAAAAAGAAAATTGTGAATTCGTAATTCTTCTTAAAATTAACAAATTTTAGAAATCACAAAATTTTAAGAAATTAATTATAATGCATAGTAACTTATGATTAGTGTACTGCCGAAAGACTATTAGCTATTTTTGAAATTTTTAAATTTCAACTTTTGATTTTTATTTTTAAAATTAACAATAAAAGACAGAATTCAAATTTTACATCTAACTTATATATTAAAAATTTTATATCCATAAATTTGGGAAGATCATTGTTGATTTTAATGGATTAATAATATTCTGCGAATTTGAAGAAATTTATATGAAATCATGTATACAACACTGATTTAGAAGAGTTTTTGTGAAAATTTTCAAAATCTCATAAATTTTAACAAGATTTCATAAAATATAAAATACACTAACAAATTCAAAAAAATTCACCATTTTATTATATTCAACAAAATTTATGGACTTTTAAATAGCATGAGATTTTAATGAATTTATAAAAATCTAAATTTAATAAACTAGACTTTTTAAAATTCAAATTGAATACAAAGTAAACTTTTAAAAATCTCAATTGAATAAATCCAAATTTTGATAATTTTTTAAAAATCTAAACCGAGTTGGATTTTCAAAATCTAAACTGAATCTGGTCAATACCCCAGATTATATATATATATAGGCTTTTGTTCAACTAGAAACTAAAATTAAAATAGAAACTAAAAACTAATCTAAGCCCTTAGATTAATCTAATCTAATGGCCCTCTACTGCACCACACACAGTTAAAATACACCCTTACATACACAATCCCACCTAATTACCTTCATTTTTAATTTGATTTTTCCCGTGAATCGGTGAACTTTTTTTGAAATCCGACTTCACTGTATTTTTCTCCATCTTCCAACGATCAATATGCATACCATATGTGCTATATTACGGAGTACTAAAATTTAGTGGTTTCTGTAATAATAAATAGTGATTTCAGCATAGATCTAGCGATTTATTTTTATATACGTATAAATTTAGTGATTCTGCAGTACAAAATTTGTAATTTACGTATAGGTCTGGAGAAAAAATCACAACATTTACGCAGAAATCACTATTTATTCTTACATGAATCACCAACATTTTAGTGATTCTCGCAAGCATAAATAGTGATTTATCGTCGAAATATATCAAATGTGGTATGCAAACTAATTGTTGCGAGATGAAAAAAAATACAATGAAGTCAGATTTCAAAAAAAGATCACCAATTAACAGAAAAAAATATAATTACGAATGGAGGGGATTAGGTGGGGTTGTATGTGAGAGGGTGTATTTAACTATGTGTGGTGCAGTTTCTAGTTTTTAATTAGTACAGGTTTCTAGTTGAATAGGACCCTATATATATATTCGCAAGAGCCAGAAAATCAATTTCTGAAAACTACGATCAATAGGCAGTACTGCAATAGAGCCCAAAACTTGATCGAGGAGCAAAAACAACACTGTTGTATCTCTTCAATTGCAGGGAAGCAAAATTGGGTTTGTGCACTTGATAGCGGCAAACCTCCTTTCTCTTCGACTGCCGTCTAAATTTATGTATCTATGTAGTGGAATTTGCGTGTTGTTCGATAATTGAATATTTTTAGGATCGGGATATTTTATTTATTTATTGACTATAATGCCATTGTTATGCTTGTTAGCGAATAAAGTTATATGTCCAAATAAATATCCATTTCGGAATAATTTCAACGTAAAATTTGATACCAAAAATTGTTTCAAATGATATTTGAACTGTTCATATTTAAGAAAATTCATGTGAACTCTGCTTATTTAATTACACTATGTACCAACTTATTGCATATTCTTATTCATCATATGCATTGAACTCTGCTTGCTAGCTTAACTTTCACTTAACAAACCCTAGTGCTACATTTATAGAAAAATGGCACTTCCATGCGAGATGATCGATGAGATACTGTGTCGACTATCTGTTAAGAATCTTCTTTGTTGTCGATGTGTGTCAAACAGAAGATCTAGCAAGCAATGATTTCAGATGAATGAAGAAGATGAGACTATCATTGAGCAAAGAAGAGAAATGTATTTGATAATAAAAGTTTGTTACAGAAAAGTGAAGCACCTAATTTGAACTTATACTAACAACCTTCTAACTAACTTTCTATTGCTATCTTTTCTTTTCTAAGTTGACTTTGACTTTTATCTACCAATGTAGATGTAACAGCCTCCCTCAAGTTGGATGGCTTGAACATATCAAAGACATTCAACTTGGAACTAAGAGAAGAGAGAAGCATAACACCAAGGGCTTTAGTAAACATGTCTGCAGGCTGGCTAGCAGAAGCAATATGAACAGGATGGATAATACCACGTTCAATGTTTTCTCGAACTAAATGACAGTCAATCTCTCTATGTTTAGTACGCTCATGATACACTGGATTAGAGGCAATGTAGATAGCAGACTGAGAATCACAATGGAAAGGAACTGGTAAGGCAGGAAACACCAGTAAGTCTTTGAGGACAACAATCAGCCAAAGAACCTCACAACATGTATCAGCCATGGAACGATATTCTGCCTCAGCAGAAGACCTGGAAATTGTATGTTGTTTCTTGCATTTCCAGGATATCAAGGAACCTCCCAGCAGAATGCAATAACCAGTCAAAGAATGTCTGGATAGAGGATCACCTCCCCAATCAGAGTCACAGTAAGCTGTAAGAGATAAAGAACCTTTAGCAGAGATAAGCAAGCCTTGTCCAGGAGATTGTTTAAGATATCTGAGCACCTTAAAAATGGCATGTAAATGATCAACCCGTGGAGAGTTCATAAATTGAGACAAAATGTGCACAGAGTAAGACAAGTCAGGTCTAGTAATAGAGAGATAAATCAGCCGACCAACTATCTGTCTATAAGTTGAGGCATCTGCAATGGACAGAAGAGGAGTCTGGTTATCCAAGAGTGTATGATTCTGTTCCAGTGGAATCACAGAAGGTTTTGCATCAGTAAAACCAGTATCTCTAAGCAAGTCTAAAACATATTTTCTTTGATTCAAGTAGAAGCCTTCAGTGGACCTTGCAACCTCAATCCCCAGAAAGTATTTAAGAGGACCAAGGTCTTTGAGCTTAAAACGAGAATTAAGAAATTTCTTCACAGCAGAAATGAGCTCAGTAGAAGAACCAGTAATCAGAATATCATCAACATAGACTAAGACTGCCACGAATGCAGAACCTTTCTTCAAAGTGAACAAACTGTTGTCACTGTGACTTTGAATGAACTCATACTCTTTCAAAGCAGTAGAAAACTTGACAAACCACCGTCTGGGGGATTGTTTAAGTCCATAGATAGACTTAACCAATTTACACACATAATCTTCAAAATTAGATGGACATTGTGCAGAGAGTGCAGCATAGCCTGGAGGGAGTTTGAGATAGACAGTCTCTAGGAGGTCTCCATTAAGGAAGGCATTATTTACATCCAGTTGAGAAACAATCCAATTGTGTGAAGCAGCAACAGCTAAAAAAATTCTAACAGTAATCATCTTAGCAACTGGAGCATATGTTTCAAAATAGTCCACTCCAGGAATCTGTGTAAAACCTCTAGCCAATAACCTAGCCTTATACCTCTCTACAGAACCATCAGGAAGATATTTGACTTTGAAAAGCCATTTACAATCAACAACATGTTGATTTTTAGGTTTTAAAACTAAATCCCAAGTATGATTAGTTTCAAGAGCCAATATTTCTGCTTGCATAGCCTTAAACCAATGAGGGTAAGGTGCTGCTTGCTTAAAAGTATAAGGAGTAGGGATTTTGGTCACAGCAGAAACAAATGCTTGATATTTAGGGGTGAAATGAGAATAGGACAGATGATTATCAATAGGATATGAAGCCAGTTTAGTAGAATTACCAGGACCAGTAGAAGCAGAAAGAGCTGGTAAAACTGCATGACTTGTAGGAAGACCTGTAAAATCTTTAAACCTGACTGGTAATTGTTTAACCCTAGAAGGTCTGATTTTAACAGTGGTAGGAATAATATCTTTAGAGCTTGAATTAGGAGATTCATTACAGGGAATACTAGGAATACTTGAAATATCTGGAATAACATCAGAAGGATCTTCCTCAAGACCAATCCCAGTAGACAAAGGAAATAAAGGACCATCAGTAGGAGAATAGGAACCAGAATTGTTGTTGATAAGTTGGAAATGATATACTTGTTCAACAAATTGAACATCCCTAGAATAGAAACATTTTCTGGTTTTGAGATTAAGAATTTTATATCCCTTCTTACCACAAGGATAGCCAAGTAACATAGCTTTGACAGATCTGGCCTCAAGTTTGTCATGATTATTGAGAGTGGTTGCATAGCAAAGACACCCAAAATTTTTCAAATGTGAATAATTGGGCAATTTGTTATATAAGAGTTCAAAAGGAGTTTTAAATTGAAGAGATTGAACTGGCAATAGGTTGATGAGATGTGCTGCAGTGAGCACAAAATCACCCCAGAAAGAATTTGGTAAATGAGACTGGAATTTAAGAGCTCTAGAGATATTCAATAAATGCTGATGTTTTCTTTCAGCATGGCCATTTTGCTGAGGTGTGGCTGGACATGAGGTTTGATGTATAATTCCTACAGCAACTAAGTGATCTTGTAAATTCAGGTTAGTAAATTCAGTGCCATTATCAGATTGCAATATCTTGACAGATGTATGAAATTGATTTTGAACATACACTAGAAAATTCTTGATGATGTTTGGAACTTGAGTTTTATGAGCAAATAAGAAAACCCAAGTAGCTTTAGAAAAATCATCAACTATAGTTAAGAAATAATTAAAGTTGTTATGGGTGTGTTGCCTATATGGTCCCCAAACATCCAAATGGATTAATTCAAAGATATTAGTGCTCTTGTGTAAACTATTAGGGAACACAGACCTATGTTGTTTTGAAAAATGGCACACATCACAATCATGAAAAGACATAGAGTGAGGTTTAACAATAGAAATTTTATTTAAAACAGCAGTAGAAGGATGGCCCATCCTACTATGCCAGAGAAGTACATTGTTCACATCAATAGAGTTACAAACAGTCATAGAAGGTACTGACTTAGAGTCATAGAATACACTGGAATGAAAATCACTACTAACTGAAGCAGAAACTAGATGTGGAACATGAAGTTTATAAAGACCATCCTGCAGTTTACCAATCACTTTCTCCTTCTTCAAAGTAAGGTCCTGTAGAAAACAAGAGTTGAAAGAGAAAATGATAGAGACAGTAGGATGAGACAACAATTTAGAAATGGAAATTAAATTGCAATTGAATTGGGGAACATATAGTACATCATGCAACAAAATATCTTTTGACAGTTGTAAACTGCCAATATGAGTAATAGGAACAGTTTTACCATCAGGTAAATATAGCTCAGAGTTTAATGATTTTATATCATATAACAGAGATTTATGGCAAGTTATATGGTTTGTGGCTCCAGAATCTAAAATCCAAGTAAGGCCATCTGATGCTTCACTAGATAGAATAGAGTTAATTGAAACAGTAGAGCTGAAATGATGAGTAATACCAGACATTTGAGAACTTGTAGAAGTCATATTCTGTCTAAGTGTCTCCTGAATCATCTTAGACAGTTGTTGGCATTGTGCATCAGTAAAAGAACTATTATTTTTGACAGGCACAGACTCCAATCTAGCATCAGATTGACCAGCATTTGTAGACCCCATAGTAGACACTTGTGCTGCAGTTTTGACATTCCCAGAGTTTTGAAACCTTTTTGGCTTAGGCTTTGGTTTCCCATGAAGTTTATGCCAATCAGGGTAACCATGTAAACAGAAACACTTTTCTCTTGTATGGCCTGTGTTTTGACAATAGTCACAGAACACATCATTTGACTTCCTTTAAGTGCCAGTTGTTGTAGTCTTAAATTTGGCAAGATTGTTATACTTGACATTCATAGCCATGCTCTCAATCACAGGTAACTGCTGAGTAACCTTAGCAAATTCTCTATGAGACTCCTCTTGCAGTAGTAAGGAAAACGCTTGACTGAGAGTAGGTATGGGCTGCATTAGTAGCAATTGACCTCTAACAGAGGTATACTGATCATTCAATCCCATAAGAAACTAACTGAGCTTAATCATATCCTCATACTTGTCAAGTTTCTGAGCATTTTGACAACTACAATTACTAGCAGCACACGTGCATTTTGGTATGGGATTGAGATTATCAATTTCAGCAATCAAGGTTCTGAACCTTGTAAAATAGGCTGTAACAGACATAGTACCCTGACTCACAGATGCTATTTCTTTTCTCAACTGAAACACACGAGGCATATTAGACTGAGAAAAACGCACACTCAAATCATCCCAAACTTCTTTTGCAGTTGCAAAATATGCAACACTGTTTCTGATTTCACTAGACAGAGTTTAACAACCAGGACAACACCATATCATTACACCTAGACCACATAGCATACTGAGCAGATGTAGACACAGGTTTACTCAAAGTTCCATCAATCATTCCTAGCTTCATCTTAGCAGAAAGCGCAATTGAAACAGATCTACTCCACTGATAATAATTCTGATCAGTAAGTTGTTGAGTAACCAGAGGTATACCTGGATTATCTGAATTTTGTAGATAATAAGGATGATTTGCATCGATTGTTGTAGGTAAGTTTGAAGTAGACGCCATTGAAGCTCCGACTGTAGCAGCAGCATAATTCATCATGAACTAATCGCAGCAAATTTCAGTTTCGTGAGTATGAACTTCTGATTTACACACTTATAAACACTGAATCAACACCAGATTGTGATGAATTGAGCCTTGTATAGACACAAACAAACAACATACGAGATATACAGAGAGATATAACCAAAGCGAAAGAAAACAAAGCACAAGATGCAGCCACAAGATGCAGCGAATATGAAGAAATGAAGAAGATGACCGGTTAACTTCGCTCTAATACCATGTCAAACAGAAGATCTAGCAAGCAATGATTTCAGATGAATGAAGAAGATGAGACTATCATTGAGCAAAGAAGATAAATGTATTTGATAATAAAAGTTTGTCACAGAAAAGTGAAGCACCTAATTTGAACTTATACTAACAACCTTCTAACTAACTTTCTATTGCTATCTTTTCTTTTCTAAGTTGACTTTGACTTTTATCTACCAATGTAGATGTAACAATGTGTGTCTAAAGAATGGTGCTCTCTTATTGATAGCACTGCTTTTGTCAAGAAACATCTTAAGACTAACCGTGATTGCAATGCTGGTTTTGGTCTGTTGATATCCAAACTTGGTGGTGACAGAAGGTTTTATTTAGCGAGTCTCGAGTCTTTGGATGATGATTCTGCTGCTATTGTAAAAAATTAAGGATCCACTCAGATCTTTTCTCTGTGGTGCTGAAATTGTGGGTGCTTCTAATGGTTTGATGTGTGTGTTGAAAAATGATAGGAAGGATGTTTTTCTATTGAATCCGATAATGAAGAAGTCTAAAAGGACAACCCCTGCACCACCTGAGTTTCCGAGTTTCTTTAGAATGGATGAGAGGCACTTATATGGATTTGGTTATGATGAGGTTAATGAAGATTATAAGGTGGTCATGATTGCAGAGTGTTATGTTCAGTTTGGTGGCTTAATAGTCATTGTCTACAGCTTTAAAACCAATACTTGGACCAGGATTCACAATGTTCCCAAAAACATTCATTTCACTGGAACTAGGGGCGTATTTTCAAGTGGCTCTCTGCATTGGATGGCAATTGAGAATCAGAGCAATTCCAAGGATATCATTGTTGGCTTTGATCTCAAACTTCAGCAGTTCAAGGAGGTCCCTTTTCCTCCTATTGAGGTGACTCATGACAGTTCCAAAAGCAGATTTTTGGCTGACGTAGGTGAATATCTTTGTATTCTCGACCACCCCAATTATCGGGTGAATGCGTGGTTGATGAACTATCCCGGGGCTGAAAGCACTTGGTACAAAGCACTATCTTCGCAGAAAGAGGAAATACTCGGAACTATTAGGTCTAATGAACTTATTGCTTTTTCCGGAAGCGGTGAGGAACTGCTCTTACAGGTGCGCAACTCCTACTACACAAAACTTGCGTGGTATAACCTTGACCTGGGGACAGTAAAGAATGCTCGGATTCATGGGCTTCCTATCCATTTTTGTTCATTTTTATACACCGAGAGTCTCTTACAACTCCCTGAGGATGAGCCGCTGCAGCAGAAGCCATCAGATGACAAGAAAAAGAAGAATACAAATAAAAGGAGAAGGTATGAAATGTTCTGTAATTTGTGTGGTCTATAGTTCTGTCTTTCTCTCCCATTCATCACTATGTTATCTGTTGGTACATTTTATTTATTTATATATTATGTTGGATATATGAAACATTAATCTTACGTGCTAACGTGTCGCAGTAGATACTGCGAAGACTATTTTGATACACGGCATAAATTATGGAAGTGGATAATGTGTTCTCTGTTTGCTCACCTTTATCAGATTACCGTTCTCTCTACTTTTTAAATATATATAGTTCTTCAAATTGTATACATCATATGATAATGTTTTGGGTACGTGCTTGAGAAATCTCCTACTTAAGTTTAACTTTCCCCTACCTCCAAAATTTTGAATGCGATAATGGTCAACCTACTGTCCCTCAGGCAATGAGAGAACATAACATTTCCTTTTCTATTGATTGTCTTATTAATTATTGGTTGCTGTTTCTTAGAGTCCATATCAAACGTGTTTACTTTCGCAGAACAGAAATTGGGTGATATATAGAATACCAAATTACCATAACTGGGCATCATTTTTTTGTCTCTTGTTGAACCAGTATCTTTAATATTGGTATTAGTCTGTTGTTATGAAGAGTAAAATCAGACTAGAACACGTGCCATTCTATTTCTTTATTGTGATACTGCTTACCAAGTTTAGCCTTCTTTTGCTTGATTTTGTTTGATAGATAATTCATTTTAGGGCCAATATGTTTACTAATGTTTGCTAATTATTGTCCTGATCTCTTGTAGGGATGACTTTCTGTCCGAAGGATCCAGTTTGAGGCTCTAAGATACTTGGACTATGACAAGGTAGTTATTTCTTAATCTAACGCTATTAGTTTGAGTCTTTTGTTTGTGCGTTGCAACCATTTTCTGTCAGGTATTCACTTCTGTCTGTTGGAGATCAGTAAAATTTTCATATTACCAAATCAGATAAGGAGTAGTTCATGTAGGAGTTTGTAGTGAAACCACACGAACTTGTACGAGTTATAATATTTTTGTCTGGCCATTCTTTTGAAAAAAAGTTAGATGAAGCCATTCTTTTAAAATGCGAAAACTAAAATTGACCATTAATTTGCGAACTTGAAAGTTTGACCATATTTTTGAAATTCGGTGTAAATACGACCACCACTCTATAGTTTGCTCTAATATTTATTTGAATTGGAAATGACTTGTACCAAGACAGTGATCTTGTTACCTGACAAGATTGTTTGCTTATAACTCTGTGTTGCAGGAATGCACCAAGAGATGGGAGATCAGTAGATTTCTATTTTCTAGATCGTGGATCGGAACAGAAGGGAGTTCATAAGAGCAACGGAGATATTATTCTCCACCCGTGGACATATTTAGGAATTTTAGTTCAGAATAATTCCTTCAAACATTCTCGTCGTCTATAATTTTCTGGCCAAAGAAGACACATTCCCGTTTTGGGGAATTAACTCAACTCCTTCTAATGTGCCATATACAAGTTTATTGTTAAATCTTAACTTTAAAATCTATTATATATCTATTAGAGCAACTAGGGGCTTGCATGAGATAATTCCTTAACCTCTAAATTAGAGATGACACTTTTAACCACTTTACTAGACATCACTTTTGGCTATATTATAAAACTCTTTATTAATATTTGCAAATACTCAATATGTTATATTCTATTTTCTTCTCTTCTTGTAATCTACTTGGTAATGTAGATAATCTATTTTCATAAGTGCCTTAAAATCATATATTTGACCATATTAGAGAAAAACTCATGCAAAATAGATATACAAAATGTTATAAATTGAAATTGATCTATTGGAAAAAGAATTATATTAATATTTTTATATTATAAATCATGTTTATTTGCAATAAGTATATATTTGCTCAGATTATATATACTATAAAATTAAAAATTTTAAATACAATCAATATATATCTATTATAGTATATATATATAATAGAGCAACTAGGGGGTTCAATGAGCCAATTTATTCAAGTTAAATTACCAAAATACCCTTATAAATTATATTTTAATTATACATGTATTAATTACGATTAATATTCATCTACTTTAATATGCGTACATTAATTGTGTCCAACTCATTATTGCATATCATTAATATTTATTATTACTTCAATATTTAATATTAACAATTTATGACTAGATATTATTTTTTATAGAAAATATTAAAACTTTTAAACATTAAATAAATTGTGACAATGATGATTGATAATTGTTAATTGAAAGAGATTACCAACTAATTAAGAGCTTCATTCACTATTGCAAAGTGATGCATATGAAATCTTATTTTGCTAAATTAAAAAAAACAAACTATTGGCCTTATTGCATATTTCGTATCTAGGTTCGCTATTTGGTTTCTTACATTTATTTGCTTATATAACAGACGGTTTGGGGAGATCAAAAGTAATTACTCCCTCCGTCCCACCCAATTCTTTGCATTGGGGGACGGGGACTCGGCACGCATTTTAAGGCTCCTTTAATATATATTTCGATAAATTATTTTAAATTTTTTTTTCTTCTGAATAAAAATATAATGTTTAAATTTTTATTTAGAAAAAGAAAATTTTAAAAATAAGTTGTAGAACTATACTTTATAGGAGCCTTAAAATGCGTGTCAAGCAGTGTAAAAAAACTGTAAAGAAATGGATGGGACAGAGGGAGTATAAACCAAATAAATGATGATAAAAAATAATGAATATGACGAGTGGATAATGAATATCAATCAAATAAGGAATTTGGATACGGAAGATGTAATAAAAAGTCAATAGGTTTGTTTTTCAAAGTTAGCAAAATATGATTTGATCTTCATATCAAATCTTATTTTGCTAAATTGAAAAAACAAACTATTAGCCTTATTGCATATTTCGTATCCAGGTTCGCTATTTGGTTCATTACATTTATTTGCTTATATAGTAAACAGTTCAGGGAGATCAAAAGTAATTATAGACCAAATAAATGATGATAAAAATTAATGGATATGGTGAGTGAACAATGAATATCAACCAAATAAGAAATTTGGATACAGAAATGTAATAATAAGGCTAATAGGTTTGTCTTTTGAAGTTAGCAAAATATGATTTGATCTGCGTCACTTTACAATAACCAACGAGAATATTTTGTACCATATCAAATATTTTTTTTTATAAATTTAGTATATCTTAAACAATAAGCTATATATCAAACAAATATTATAGAAATATTGTACCAAATAGTTTTACTAACTATTTCAAACAGGTTAAATAATATTTTGTTTTTTATAAATTTACACGACGGTTGCAAAATAAGTCACACTCATTTAAAACAGTTCAATCTCCCGTAATTACAAGACTGCAAGCACTTCAAAATTACAGGTCTTACTTATATTGTACGTCGTTATTAGATATGATCTTTTTCAATGAAAAAAGATTTCATTCGCAACAGAACCTATAATACATTTCACATGCATGCATATATTTACATGATTAAATATATATGACCTTTTCTAACAAAAACAGATCCCACCTGCAACAAAACATATATTATATTTAATAAATCGGCTTATCATTTTATAATAGAAGAATGGAGAACATACCCGTGCCTCGCACGGGTTATAAAACTAGTTAATGAATAATTGTGAAAACTTGTATTTGAATTTGAGTTTTTATAGAAAACTAGCTTTATAACCTGTGCGAGGCACGAGTATGTTCTTCATTCTTCTGTTATAAAATGATAAGCCGATTTATTAAATATAATATATGTTTTGTTGCAAGTGGGATCAGTTTTTGTTAGAAAATGTCATATATATTTAATCATGTAAATATATGCATGCATGTGAAATGTATTATAGGTTCTGTTGCGAATGAAATCTTTTTTCATTGAAAAAGATCATATCTAATAACGACGTACAATATAAGTAAGACCTGTAATTTTGAAGTGTTTGCAGTCTTGTAATTACGGGAGATTAAACTATTTTAAATGAGTGTGACTTATTTTGCAACCGTCGTGTAACTTTATAAAAAACAAAATAGTATTTAACCTGTTTGAAGTAGTTAGTAAAACTATTTGGTACAATATTTCTATAACATTTGTTTGGTATATAGCTTATTGTTTAAGATATACTAAATTTATAAAAAAAATTATTTGATAAATTGTTAATATTAAATATTGAAGTAATAATAAATATCAATGATATGCAATAATGAGTTGGACACAATTAATGTACGCATATTAAAGTAGATTCTTCTGTTATAAAAGATAAGCCGATTTATTAAATATAATATATGTTTTGTTGCAAGTGGGATCCGTTTTTGTTAGAAAATGTCATATATATTTAATCATGTAAATATATGCATGCATGTGAAATGTATTATAGGTTCTGTTGCGAATGAAACCTTTTTTCATTGAAAAAGATCATATCTAATAACGACGTACAATATAAGTAAGACCTGTAATTTTGAAGTGTTTGAAGTGTCCTTTCTAATTTAGAGGTCAAGGGTTCAACTCTGAAAGCCTGGCTTCGTTCGCCCAGCACGAATGAAGATGCCCGATTATAAGAAAAATGGTAACAAGTATTGCGATTATCATCAGGACAAGGGTCACAACACTGATGAGTGTTACCATCTAAAAAAGCTGATAGAAAAGATGATCAAAGAGGGAGAACTGAATAAATTTGTCAAAGACCTGAGGGACAAGCTAGCCCCGAAGGAAGACAAACAAAAAGAGCCCGAAGAGGTCGAAAGGTACAGAGGCGAAGTAAAAACCATATTCGGTGGAAGCACCCTGGGACGAGATAGCAAGACGGCCAAGAAAAGGTACGCAAAACAGGTTTACAATTTGTACCAGTTTCAATCTGCCAAACAGGCGATGCCGATCATGTTTACCGAGGATGACTATGAGGATGTGATTTGGCCTCATGAAGACCCTTTGCTCATCAATCCGGTAATCGGGCAAAACAAAATATGGAAAGCTCTGATAGACGGGGGGAGCTCGGTGAACATTCTGTATCATCGGACGTATAGTAAAATGAACCTTGGAGGCGAACAGCTGGAACCCTACCATGAAGCTCCCCTGTACGGCTTCGGGAATCAGCCAGTCCCTATTGAAGGTACTATCACTCTATCTGTCCTTTTGGGTAAAGCTCCATATACTGTGGAAAAGCAGGTCAAGTTCTATGTGGTTCGGGTTGAAAGCCCCTACAATGCCATTCTCGGAAGACCAGCTCTTACTTCTTTTCAAGCGGTAGCATCAATACCTCATCTTAAATTGAAATTTTTGACTGAGCATGGAATCGGGGAAATGAGGGGCGATCAAAAAACTGCTCGAATCATCATGTTGGACGATCTGGACAAGGATCAAGATTTTGAGATGACCGAAGGAGGTAAGAGGAAAAGGGCCGAAGGCGAAATCAGCGGAAGTCGCCAAACCCTAAATATTGAGTTAGAGAAATTTGGTGCGGACCTATCCAACCCAATTGCCGAACCAGCAGCAGAAACCGAAGAGGTAGAGCTATATGCAGGCTGTTCGGGGAAAATGGTGCGAATCGGGAAAAATATGGAACCTGACCTCAAGAGGAAAGTGATCGAAGTTGTCAGACAATACCACGACGTCTTCGCCTGGGGGCCAGAGGATATGCCTGGCTTGGATCCAAAGACGGCGAGGCATTGTCTCAATGTTAAACCCGAGGCAAAGCCAGTAAAGCAAAGAAAGAGAACATTCGCCATGGAACGACAGAAGATCATTGAAGCTGAAGTGGAAAAACTTTTGGAAGCAAAATTTATAGAGGAAATCGAATACCCGGACTGGCTAGCCAATGTGGTGGTGGTAAAGAAAGCTAACAATAAATGGCGAATGTGTGTGGACTACACCGACTTAAACAAAGCATGCCCGAAGGACCACTACCCACTTTCTAGCATTGATCAGCTGACAGACGCCACTGCTGGATATCAGGTACTTAGTTTTTTGGATGCTTTTTCAGGATACCATCAGATTGCAATGAATGCCGAGGATATTCCAAAGATAGCATTCATCACCCCGAAAGGAACATATGCCTACATCAAAATGCCTTTCGGCCTGAAAAACGCAGGAGCCACATTCCAAAGAGTGGTCAATCGGATTTTCCATAAACAAATTGGGACAAACATGGAATGCTATGTGGATGATATGATTGTTAAGTCCCAGTTCGAAGATCACATGGAAGACCTCAAAGAGTGCTTCGAGACATTAAGGAAGCACGACATGAAGATTAATCCGAACAAGTGTACTTTCGGAGTCTCCAGTGGGAAATTCCTAGGGTACATGGTCAGTGCCCGAGGGATCGAGGCAAACCCGGAAAAAATACAAGCAGTGATCGACATGGAACAGCCGAAGACAGTTCGGGATGTACAGAAATTGACCGGTCGAATGGCCGCCTTGCGAAGATTTATTTCCAGATCAGCAGAAAAGGCCCTGCCTTTCTTTGAAGCACTCCGGGGATCGAAGAATTTTGAATGGGGATCAGAGTGCCAGAGAGCATTCGAGGAGGTGAAGGAGTATCTCACCAAGGCGCCTCTCCTGATGAGGCCCGATCCGAAGGAAACTTTACAGCTGTACTTAGCAGTGAGCGACCGAACTCTTGGAGCAGTACTAGTTAAAGAACATAACAGCTCTCAACAACCGGTGTTTTATGTATCCCACATGCTGAAGGATGCGGAAACAAGATATCCAAATGCAGAAAAGTTCGCCTACGGCCTTGTAATGGCGACCCAAAAGCTACGTCATTATTTTCAGGGGCGAACGGTACAGGTTATAACCGATCAACCCCTCAAGAAAATTTTGACAAGACCAGAGGCGTCCGGAAGGGTGGTAGATTGGTCCATCGAGCTGGGAGAATATGATTTGGAATACATACCCAGAACGTCCATCAAAGCCCAAGCATTGGCAGACTTCATGGTCCAATGCTATTTTTCAGGACCAAAAGACCTAGCTCCCGAAGAGCAGCTGGTCCGATCGCCAGGCAAGTGGAAATTGTTCGTAGATGGGTCGGTAGCCGGGTCAAAGTGTGGGGCAGGATTAATCCTTTCAAGTCCAGACGGGTTCGAAATCTGCCAAGCAATAAGATTCACTTTCCCGCTAACCAATGATGAGGCCGAGTACGAAGCATTGCTAGCCGGTTTAAACCTGGCCAAAAATCTCGAGGTAAGAAATTTATGAGCATTTAGTGATTCTATGTTAGTGGTGAAGCACTTTTCAGGAGAGTACGAACAAAGAGAGCTTCGACTCAAGGCTTACGCCGCAAAGGTAAAGGACTCATCGGTCTCATTTGAATCCTTCGAATTAAGTCAAGTAGGGAGAGAGGATAACAGCCGAGCCGATGCTCTGTCAAGATTGGCTTCAGCCGAAACACACAACCTCACAGGTTCCATCTACCTGACTGAAGTGAAAAGCCCTTCAATCGACAAGCAACAATGCATGGAAATCCACCAAGGCATTAACTGGATGACCCCGATCAGGGCCTATCTCGAAAAAGATACTTTGCCCCTGGACCGGAGAGAGGCTCAAAAAGTGAAGTACAGGGCAGCAAGCTACACCATCATCAGTAACAAGTTGTATAGAAGGTCAGCAACAGAACCCCTTCTCCGATGTTTGGATCCCGAAGAACAAATAATGGCCTTAGAAACAGTTCACGAAGGAGTATGCGGAGAACATCTTGCCGGTCGGTCACTTGCCTTCAAAATCCTCAGACAAGGGTTTTATTGGCCGACTTTGCGAGCAGATGCGGCCGATTACGCAAAGAAGTGTCGACAATGCCAGTTATTCAATACTATCCCAAAGCAGCCACCAGAAGAAATGGCATCAGTCCTAAGCCCCATTCCTTTCGCATCGTGGGAATTCTACCTAAGAGCACGAAACAAGCCAAGTACTGCATAGTGGCGATCGACTATATGACCAAATGGGTTGAAGCAAGACCTCTGGCGACCATAACCGAAGAAGCAGCAAAAAAATTCATGTTAGAGCAAGTCATACTCAGGTTCGGGATCCCGAAGGTCTGTCTATCCGACAATGGGACCCAATTCATCGGGAACAAATTCCGGAAGTTCTTGACGCATTTCGGAATACAACAGAAATTTAGCTCGGTCGGTCATCCTCAAGGAAATGGAGCAATCGAAGCTGCAAACAAAATCATCTTCGATGGAATAAAAAAGCGACTAGGAGACGCCAAGGGCCTTTGGGCAGAAGAGTTAAACTGGGTGTTGTGGGCATACCGAACAACCCCACGTTCATCAACCGGAGAAACACCTTTCAAGTTGGCATTCGGGACCGACGCCCTGGTTCCTGTTGAGGTCGGACTGGACTCCTACCGAACGGAGGTATTCAACGTCGAAGCAAACGAATTCGGCCTTCGGGCCAATGTGGATTTATTGGAAGAAGAGAGAGAGGCGGCTCACCTAAGGAATTTGAAATATCAGCTCCAAGCAGCCCAATACTACGATGCCGGAGTAAAGAAAAGGACCTTCATGGTGGGAGATTTGGTGCTGCGGGAATTGGCTACTTCTATGCCAGCTAAGCAGGGAAAACTAATGCCAAACTGGGAAGGCCCGTATAAAGTAACTGAGGTGGTTCGACCTGGTACCTATAAATTAGCAACCACGTCTGGCGACCCGATCAAGAACACATGGCACGCCTCTAGGTTACGAAGATATTACCAGTAGCCTTCATCCAATCTAGAGGAATATGGCCGAACAAAAGGTGCTCGCCACTCAAGTTCTTGTTTTCACTTCATACTAAGTTTTTTT
Source organism: Heracleum sosnowskyi (assembly GCA_030848705.1). Classification (NCBI taxonomy): domain Eukaryota; kingdom Viridiplantae; phylum Streptophyta; class Magnoliopsida; order Apiales; family Apiaceae; genus Heracleum; species Heracleum sosnowskyi. The sequence goes on from CM061237.1 coordinate 23,721,533, forward strand.
TTTTTTTTTCTGAAAAGCATGTAAAGTTGAATAATTTATCAATAAAATACATGTTCCCCTGTTCTACTTATTTTATCAGTTATGCATTATAATGTTATAAGTCGGACATTTATCTGGGGACGACCAGAAACAATGAATGCCACGACTTCTTGAATAATGTTTCATAAATTTGGCGATCGGATAACCAAACAGCCAAACTTTGGGAGAATCCAGACATGTTAGGCGAAAAAGAAAGCCGAAGATACATATCATTGTTAAATTTTATTAATTATGTTAAGGCAAAATGAAGCCGAAGACACATAAAACTGATTGAATTACGTTAAGGCGAAGTTGATAAGCCGAAGACACGTAAATTTTATTAAGGCAAAATGAAGCCGAAGACACATAAAACTGATTGAATTACGTTAAGGCGAAGTTGATAAGCCGAAGACACGTAAATTTTATTAATTATGTTAAGGCAAAATGAAGCTGAAGACACATAAAACTGATTGAATTACGTTAAGGCGAAGTTGATAAGCCGAAGACACGTAAATTTTACAAAATATGTTGAAGGCAATGATTAAAGGCCGAAGATGCATAAAATTTATAAACTATGTTAAAGGCGGAATAAAGCCAAAAACTCACTAATAAAAGGCCCGAAGGCTTAATAAAGTACAAAGAGTTAAAACCCGAAGGCTTAATAAAGTACAAGCTACAAAGGGAAATATTACTGCCCGAAGGCCTAATCTGACAGATCCTCGTCTTCGCCTGAGGAGACCGCCGGAAGCTCGTCCTCATCAGGGCGACCGACGGGATCGCTGAAACCAGGCTCTATCAGGGGCTGATGATCCAAGCCCATGGCGGCCGCCCTCCTCACGACTTCGTCGTGGCCCATCTGGTAGCACCGCTCTTCGGCGATCAGCCGCAGCTTGGTCTCCTTACGAGCCAGCTTCCTCGAAGCCTTGAGGGACAGGTTCCGACGAGTCAGCCTAGCCCGAAGGGAATCCAGCTCCTTCTGCATCGCCTCCTTGTCAGCCCTTAGCGCCATAGATTGGCCTTCTAGCCTTTCCACATCGCCAACAGCTTGGCGGAGAGCAGCCTCCGATCGGACCGACCGAACCTCCAGTTCCCGAAGTTGGTCGAATCTACCCTGCATATCCTTCACCTTGTCGGTGATGACAGCAGCCATCGGCGTCGCCTAAAATAAGGAAAAAGACCTTGGTTAGAAAAATGCAAGAACAAGAAATTGAAAGGAAAAGCAAATATATTACCAAAGAAAGGAAGGCCATCATGTCGGCGCAGGCATCGGCGATATCCAACCGATCGTAGTTAGGGCGATCAGCCGGAAGCACCAAAGCCCGGCATAAATCAGGAGCTATCTCCTTGATCGCCTTAGGGTCGGCCGAGGTGACAGCATCGGACTCCAGGGTCGCCCACTGAGGAACGTACGTCTTCAGAACGTCCCCCCGCCGAACCCTCTTCCTGACCAGGGGAGTCTCGGTCACCTGCTCCGCATTCTCGGTTCGAGAGGGAGACGTCGGGACCGATTGTTCAGGTGCCCGTTTATCGCCCGCTAAAGCTGCCTGCTCCGCCTCAAATTTGGCCCTCTTTCGTTCAACGATAGCCTGGCGAGAAGACACTGTAAAAGGAAGAAAAAGGTGTTAGACATTTTAAAAGACAGCATAAAAAGGAAGACAGAAGCACAGAAGAAAGAAAAGTAAAAATCTAGTGCAAGGGACGAGGAATGTTACCATTACCCCATAGGGCGAAAAGCCATTGGCGATCCCTAAGGTCCTCTAAGGGAATCCGGCCCATATCAAAATTGCACAACCTTCGGTATTCATGCAATTCGCCACCCGAAAGGGTGGGTTTAACTATTTTGGTCGAAGGATCGACCACCTGCCACTGAGACGCAGCACCAATCTTAGGGCCCGAGATAAAGCACCACTTGTCGTGACTGCCTTTGTTGTTAGAATTGGTCTCTACCCACTCGGCCCTGTTGGTACGGCGAACGATGGAGTAGAAACCCTTGCTCTTACCATTCTTCCGGAAGTCGTGATGGTGCCAGAACAGGGCGGGAGTTGGGTCAACATTGGCCGCCAGACATCGGCATTGGAAGCCGTTCATATGCAAAAACCCATTTGGATCCATTTGGCCCAAAGCTATCCCCATCTGGGCGAATAGTTGCTTCACTATGGGAAGCATCGGAACCCGAAAACCGCATTTTAAAGCGGCTTCAGAGATTCCGGTGGCCACATCACCATAGCCCTTCGGGACAGGAGGATTGAACCATATCCGGTCGGCAGCTCTCGGCAGATATGTATGCCAGGCACCGGTCGGGATATCGAACTCTTTCGGTAACTTAGCCACCCTGTCCTCAGACAACCGAGTCGGATGATTCGCCGCGGGGAATTCATCGACATCATGAAACGGGTATCTGTCCGGAGATATAGATCTGGGAGATTGTCCCGATGTAGAAGCCGACCGATCCATAATTCCTGCATTAATATGAAGAAATTAGCCTTGTACTCGGACATGGACAAGAAAGAGAAGAAAGGAAAAGTGGTCGCCGAGTACAGGGGGCTTGGATCGGTCGGGGAGTTACTAGCTTCTAAGCCAATGAAAAAGGAGTAATCTCTAAAGGAGCTACGTAGCCCGAAGACTGTTCTAAGGGTTGACCCGTCCCGAAGGTTGTTCTAAGGGCGAATTCATCCCGAAGATCGTTCTAGGGACAAATTGGCCTCAGAAATTGTTCTTAGGATGAATCTACCTACTGGTCTGACTACCGACATAATTATGGCTACATTTTCAACAGCAAGTATAACCCAAAGCAAAAAATACTATTATACCTAAATTATAGTGGACATAATCGGAAAAGTTCAACGTAAAATGGGAAATCGTGAAAAAAGATACAGAGAACTTACTTGTGATACGAGCTGGAGGAGGATTTGAACCCGAGACAATGGAGATTGTTGATAACTGCAAATAGATGGGCTGGAGAAAAACTGGCAGAATGTCTTTGCTTTTGATTATGTGAGTGACAACGATTGGGGGGAAATTTGGCATTTATACAGAAGGATATGTGACGTTTGGACAGTAAAATGTAAGCGTTTAATCTCGATCGCATGATCCAAGTCGTTTGGGATTCGACGGTGATGATCCAGTACTAATCTCGAGAAATTACGGTTGTCATCATTAATTACGACACGATTCTCTAGGTGACATGTCATAAACGGATAGACACGGAACCGTTGGAGTCTATCCCGAAGAGAAGTAAAGAGTTAGGACTCCGGACGCATTGACATCCGACCGAAGTCCAGGGACATGTTGGGGGCCCAACCGAGATCGGGCCGAATAGTGATTGGGCCGAGAAGTAATTGGGCCGAACGGTCACAGCCCACTTCTTCGTCTAGGTCCGTTGGATCTGACCGTTGCTTGACCGAGTCGCCCGACTATTCAGGCGTAAGAACAGGACCACGCACGTGGCTGCTGCTCCCGAACAATCCGGGCGAACGGTTACCAGAGTGCCTATAAAAGCACCTGACAGGTTTGAATGAGGGGATATACTCATTTTTACGCTCACAAATACTTACACGTTCATTTAAACCTAATTGGAACCTCTAATTTATTCTCACACCGGAGGTGAATCGGGGGCCCAATCCCTCGCATTCTTCTCTTTTGACAGGTCGCCCCGAAGAGCTTCCTGGAGTGCAACCCGACAGAAAACTGGTTCCAACAATTTCAAATTTAAATATAGTATAAACTGAACATCAATTTAAAAATTTATTTAAAATCTAGATGAAATATCCACAAATCTTTTAATATCTAACTTGAATATGTTTATATTCTTTTTGTAGATGATTTTTGGAAATCTTTTAATAAATTTTATAATATCCAGATCAAATATCGTCAAGAACCTTTTAAAATCTAGAAAAATCCTACAATATCCAAATTAAATATTTTAAGAACCTTTTAAAGTCTACAAAAATCCTATAATATCTAAATTAAATATACACTCGTAAGAGCCTGAAAAGTGAAAACCAATTTCTGAAAACTACGATTCGATCCGAAGTCTAACGATGGAGCCAGCAAATATTAATCGATGATACAAAATAACACCGTTTGATTCTCAATTTGTCAACGTCGAGTCGTGCAGGGAAGAAAAATTGATTTTGTGCACCTGAGAGTGGTAAACCTCCTTTCTCTTCATTTCCTGTCTAAATTTATGTATCTCTGTACTGAAATTTACGTGTTGTCCGATAATTGAATATTTTTAGGACCGGAAAATTTCTATTTGTTTAAGTTATACCCAAAGACTTGTTCATTTAGGAAGACTTTATATCGGAGTAATGTTATAGGCTTTTAATTGGATACCAAAAATTGTTCGAAGTTTATGTGAATAATGCTGGTTCGTTATTATTAATCAATAGACTTATAGTACAAAGCATTGAACTCTATTCATTTACCTACCTATTTACACTATTTACCTACTTATTGCAGATCCTTATTCATCATATGCATTGAACTCTGCTTGCTAGCTGAACTTTCACTTAACAAACCCTAGTGCTACATTTATAGAAAAATGGCACTTCCATGCGAGATGATCGATGAGATACTGTGTCGACTATCTGTTAAGAATCTTCTTCGTTGTCGATGTGTGTCTAAAGAATGGTGCTCTCTTATTGATAGCACTGCCTTTGTCAAGAAACATCTTAAGACTAGCCGTGACTGCAATGCTGGTTTTGGTCTATTGATGATTAAACTTGGTGGTGATACGAAGTTTTATTTAGCGAGTGTCGATTCTTTGGATGAGGATTCTGTTGTAAAAATTAAGAATCCACTCAAGACTTTTCTCTATGGTGCTGAAATTGTGGGGGCTTCTAATGGTTTGATGTGTGTGTTTAAAAATGATAGGAAGGATGTTTTTCTGTTGAATCCGATAATGAGGAAATCTAAGAAGATAGCCCCTGCACCACCTGAGTTTCCGAGTTTGTTTAGAAGGAAAGAGAGGCACATATATGGATTTGGTTATGATGAGGTTAATGATGATTATAAGGTGGTCATGATTGCAGAGTGTTATGTTAAGTTTCGTGGCTTAATAGTCATTGTCTACAGCTTCAAAACCAATGCTTGGACCCGGATTCAAAATGTTCCCAAGAACATTCATTTCACTGGAACTAGGGGTGTATTTGCAAGTGGATCTCTGCATTGGTTGGCATTTGAGAAACGGGGCAATTCCAAGGATATCATTCTTGGCTTCGATCTCGAACTTGAGCAGTTCAAGGAGGTCCCTTTTCCTCCTATTGACATGACTCGTGACAGTTCCAAAAGCAGATTTTTGGCTGATGTAGGTGAATATCTTTGTATTCTGGACCGCCCCAGTTATCATGTGAATGTGTGGTTGATGAACTATCCTGGGGCCGAAAGTACTTGGTACAAAGCACTTTCTACGGGTCAAGAGGAAATACGCGGAACTATGAGGTCTAATGAACTTATTGCTTTTTCCAGAAGCGGCAAGGATGTGCTCTTACAGGTGTGCAATCCCCACTACACAAAACTTGCATGGTATAACCTTAACCGGGAGACAGTAAAGAATGCTGGGATTCGTGGGCTTCCTTTCAATTTTTGTTCATTTCTATACACTGAGAGTCTCTTACAGCTCACTGAGGATGAGCCATTTCAGCCGGAGCCATCAGAAGACAAGGAAAAGAAGAATACAAATAAAAGAAGAAGGTACTAAATGTTTTGTAATTTGCATGGTCTATAGTTCTGTCTTTTTCTCCCAGTCATCATTACGTTAGCTTTTGGTACATTTTATATATTTATAATTAAATTATGTTGGATTAAACATTAATCTTATGTGCTAACGTATCGCAGTAGGTACTGAGAAGACTATTTTTGATACACGGTATAAACAAACACAATCATTTTTTAAAATGAATTGTAACATCTTTCAAGTGTTTGCACTTTTTTGTTGGTTAACTACTGAAGGGGAAGTCTTTTCTTTTTCTTGCAATCCTTTTTTTGGGTTCCTAACTTTGAAATGTCCGTACTTTTGCTTAGTTTTGTAATTCTACTCTAGAGGCTTGATTAATTTGTAAGGTCATATTACCTCAGTTTTGACTCATTGAGCATATATGAGACAATTTCTTTTAGTTTTCCAAGCTGTTTGGTTACTTCAAAGTTCTACACATGAAATTGGGATATTCATTTACACAGTGTGGTATACTTCATATTCAATATATGTATGACGTTATCTTTATCGTACTATATCACATGTGTGTCTACTGTTTTTTTTCAATTGAGAGATGTAAGAGTTATGGAAGTGGATAATGTCTTCTCTGTTGCTCAACATTATCAGATTAACGTTCTTTCTACTTTTTAATTATATAAAGTTCTTCAAATTATATATAAATGCAAGTCTTAAGTGTTTTTTGGTAATCGTCATGTGATAATGTTTTGGGTGCTTGGAAGTTGGAAAGCTCCTATCTAAGTTAAACATTGCCCTACCTCCAGAATTTTTGATGCGATAATGGTCATCTTACTGTCCCTCAGGCAGTGAGAGAACGTAGCATTTCCTTTTAATTGATTGTCTTATTAATTATTGGTTGCTGTTTATGAGAGTCCATATCATACGTGTTTACTTTGGCAGAATAGAAATTGGGTGATATATAGAATATCAAATTACCATAACTGAGTTTTATCTCTTGTTGAACCAGTATCATTAATATTGGTGTTAGTCTGTAGTTATGAAGAGAATAATCAGTCTAGAACTTGCTAAACACATGCTTGATTATACAGCTTACCAAGTTTAGCCTTCTTTTGCTTGATTGTACGTGTTTGATTGAAAATTCCATTTAGGGCCAATGTGTTTACTAATATGTTGGCTAATTATTGTCCTATCTCTTGTAGGGATGAATTTCTGTCCGGAGGATCCAGTTTGAGGATCTAAGATACTTGGACTATGACACAAAGTAGTATGACAAGGTAGTTATTCCTTAATCTAAAGCCGTTTATCATTACTGTTAGTTTGAGTCTTTTGTTTATGTGTTACAACCAGTTTCTGTTCACGTATTCACTACTCTATGATGGAGATCAGTAAAATTTCCCATTAGCGAATAAAACATGGACTAGTTCATGTAGTTATTCACTTCCGCACAAATAAGCCATCCAACTTAATACCTTCATATTGAAACCACATAAACTTGCACGAGTTATAAACATTTATTTGAATTAGAAATGAATTGTACTGTAACTGTGATCTTGTTACCTGACAAGACTTTTTACTTATAACTCTGTGTTGCAGGAAAGCACCAAGAAATGGGAGATCAGTAGATTTCTATTTTATAGATTGTGGCCGGAACAGAAGGGAGTTCACTACATCAATGGAGATATTGTTCTTTTTACATCTACTGCCCCGTCTATTTTGTTTGTTAAATTCAGTTGTCAAGTGTTTCAGTAAAACAAGTACTGTTAGTTTGATGCAACAGATGCTATAATTCAGATGTTGGTATTGTTTACTATTTCCTTTAGCTTGTTTGGTTAAAATGACTATTCTGATTAATATACATGTTATATTTATCTACAAAAGCTCTATGGTTTTTGCTCTTGGTTATACTTGTGCACTCTGGGGGCTAAATGAAGTCTACAAACGAATTGCTTTAAAAAAAACTAAAATAGTGTGTTACACATTGTACAGAAGTCTTGCTTAAATACTTAAATTTGGTAATATATCAACCCTAACGCTTTGAATTTGATCATATTAAATTCTATTCAGTCCGAAATTCATTCATTAGATTCATATTTCCATTCATATGTATCTCTGTAGTGAAAAAATTTACTAGTTTGTCTGTAATAAAATACTTGCATTTATATTCACACTAATTTATTTATCATTTTCATTTGAATTCTGTCTAGCTTTGCTTTCATTTACCAAACTCTAGTACTACATTTCTCGAAAATGTCTCTTCCTGCTGAGATGACTGATGAGGTACTCTGTCGACTACCCGTAAAGCCTCTTCTTCGATTTCGATGTGTGTCGAAAGGATGGTGTTCTCTTATTGATAACAACGCGTTTGCCAAGAAACAACTTAAGAATACCCTTGCTTGTAATGCTGGTCAACGTCTTGTAATAAATAAATTTGGTGGTGATAAAAAGTTTTATTTGGCAGGTTTCGATTCTTTGGATGATGAGTCTGCTTCAATTTTGGAAATAGATGATCCACTGAAGAGTTTTTTCTCTGATGCTCAGGTTTTTGGTGCTTGTAATGGTTTAATGTGTTTGTTTAAGAATAACAGGAAGAATGTTTATCTGTTGAATCCGACTACGAGGAAGCATAGGAAGATAGCCCGTTTACCAACTGAGTTTCCGAGTTACGAGTGAGCAGCTCATATGTGGATTTGGATTTGATGAGGTTAATGATGATTTCAAAGTGGTCATGATTGCAGAGTGTTATGTTCAGTTTCGTGGCTTAATAGCCATGGTGTACAGCCTCAAAACTGATGTTTGGACACGGATTCAGGATGTTCCTAGTAACCTTCGTTTCATAAATATTAGGGGTTTTTTTGCAAGTAGATGTTTGCATTGGATGGCAATTGAGGATCGAACCAATGGCAAGGAAGTCATTGTTGGCTTCGATCTCGAACTTCAACAATTCAAGGATGTCCCTTTTCCTCCTATTGAGGCGACTTGTGCCAAGTTCAGTGAGAGGATTTTGGATGATTTAGGAGAATATCTTTTTGGGTTTAATTGTTCCCAACTTTGGACATATCCGTTTTATTTACCTAGGTTCTAATGTTTTGTAACACGGAAGTGTTTACCAGTAAACATCAGATGATTATGTTGTGGGTGCTTGGGAAATATGCTATCTAAGTTGTATTTGCTCGGTTTCCCCTACCTCCAAAATTTTGAATACGCCCAGTTACTCTGTCCCTAAGCAAGGAGAGAACATAACATTACCTTTTTACTGATTGTCTGGTTAATTAATATTGGTTGCTGTTTCCGAGATTCAAGATCAAATGTGTAATAGGTGCAGAATAGAAATTGGGTTATGGATTAGCATAATTGACCATCATTTCTATCTCTTGTTGAAATAGTATCATTTAATATTGGTTTATTTCTTCTATTATTAGGAGTCACTATCGTCAAGAACTTTAATTTCTTTTCTTATTGTCATTGCTAACCAAGTTGAGAAATATTTTGCTTGGTTGTGGTTTATGGATAATTCATTCTAGAGATACTACTTTTACTAATAGAAATGCTACGATTTTTCCTATCATTTGTAGGGATGATTTTCTGTCCAGAGGATTCAGTTTGAGCTATAAGATACTTGGACAGACACAAAGTAGGTATGACAAGGCAGATTTCTTTCTTTCTCTGGAATCTAATGCTCCTGCCTGGAATTTTTATAGCAACCGTGTTTATCTTTAATGCTGTGAGTTTGAGTCTCTGGTTTATATGCTGCAACCTTTTTCTGCTCAAGTATTCACTTCTATATGATGCAGATCGTAAAAGTTTCCTTTTAACGAATAAACATGGAGTAGCTCATGTAGTTATTCACATCTACACAAAAGAGCTATCCAACTTGTAACTTTTTATTGAAACCACGTGAACTTGTATGAGTTATTAACATTTACTAGCTGATATATAACCCGTACCAAGCACGAGCCGAGCATGAGTCGACATCAACATATTAATATTAATAAATATTAATAAATATTTTTAAAAAATGTATTTGTCGAGAATTGAATGATAAAAATATATAATAAATAAACCACTATTTAATTATGTAGTTAAAGACAATCGAACCGTTTGTAAAACTAAAGAAATTAAAATAAATAAATAAATCTTGTATAATTATGTAGTTGTAATGAATCGAATCCCGGATAATGTTAAAGAATTTAAAGTAAATAAATTTTGTATAATTACTTAGTTGCAAGGAATCGAACCCGGATTTCGTGATAATCAAATTTGGTACTTTGGTATCGCGCGCCATTTTCACATTGTTTTGATAATTAATATTAATTTTAATTATTAAAAAAATTATTAAAAAATGTACTTATAGATATTTGAATGATAGAAATATATAATAAATAAATATTATTTAATTATGTTGTTATAGACAATTAATCTTGAATTTGATACCGCGTGATATTTTAACAGTATTGGTCTCGTGATAATCAAATTTGATACTTTTGGTACCGCGTGACATTTTCACGTTGTTTTCCTTATTAATAAATAGTATAGATCTGAATTAGAAATGACTTGTACTATAACTGTGATCTTGTTACTTACAAGATTTGTTGTTTATAAATTGGCATTGCAGGAATGCACGACGAGATGGGAAATAAAGTAGATTTCTAAATCGTGGCTGGAACAGAAGGGAGTTCAGAAGAGCGTTAGATGTATTGTTCTTTTCACCGTCTACTACCCTCTCTATTTTGTATTTTAAATTTGTCTGTCAAGTGTTTCGTAAAACAAGTACTTTAAGTTTGGTGCAACAGATGCTGGAAATAATCCAGATGTTGGTACTGTCTACTACTTTCACCAGCTTGTTTAATCAAAATAATGACTATTCTAGTTAGTATTTATATCTTAAATTTGGCTAAATAGCTGTAGAGCTCTTCGAGTCTTCGGGGTTGCGATGTTGCTCTTGCCGCTCTTGGTTAGGATACTGAGTAAGCACTCTGTGCATTAATGAAGTCTAGGAAAATTGCACAAATAATGAGATTGCTTGAAAGTTGAAATTACATAGGTCCTGTTTGGCAATGAGTTGTTAGCGGATTGAGTTAGTTATTTTGATTAGCGGATTGAGTTAGTTGTTTTATGAAAAACTGTTTGGTAATTAGCTGTTTGAGTTAGTTTTTTATATATTAATTAGATACAGCTTTTTGAAAATTAGCTTTTTGGACTAAAAAAACTATTTCAATCCGTTAATTACCGAACACTAAAATTGAAGATTTCAAATGATTAAATCTCTAATTTGACTCAAACCTCTATTTTTTTCCCAAACCTATAATTTTCAAACATCCAAACAGGGCCATAGTAGAGCCGTGCATAGTTACAAGAATCTATTATTTTCTTTTTAGTAGCTGATCTATCAATCAATTACTGTATATCTCTAGTAATGATTCGTTCCTAAATAGGTATTTAAATTTAAATTTTAATATTTAATAGACTAAGATTATCATCAATAAATCAAAATTAATAAAAATTTATCATTAAAATACATAAAAAACGATTAAATCTGATGTTCAGTGGGAAACGATGACAAAGTTTTGGACGACAAGAGCAAATGTTGAAATAGACCAGATAAGTCCATCTTACCTTACAATTAAAGACAACTATGAGTCTATAATGAATGTAGAGAGTGATGGTTGTATTTAAAAGTTAAATTATCACTAAATCTTATCGTAAAAGCAATCCAACACAACCTCGATAAATAAATATTCGATAAACGAATAACCTCATCAAATAGATAATTTTTTTCGGTCCCGACATAATATAGATAATGCATTTTTAACCTCGATAAATTAGGGATGTTAACGAACAGAGCTGAACCGAGTTTTGTCCGAATCGAGCCGAGCTTGATTTTTTTTTAAAACGAACCGAGTCGAGCCGAGCTTTCTAATCGAACGAAAAGTGATGTTCAAGATCGGCTCATTAATAAACGAGCCGAACACGAGTTTGTTCACGAACATTTCGAGTCGAGCCGAACACAAACCGAACTCGAGTCGAGTCGAGTCGAGTTGTTCACTTATAGTTCGTACTTTTATACTCAACCAAATCCAATTTTTAAAATTACATACTCGATTTATAGTCTCACGTCTAAAATCACATCTTAATAATACGCGATTATGTTTGAATTTCAATACTAATAGTTAATTTATTTTCTTCTAATAATCATATTAGGTTAATATTTGTATTTATGAGTAATCAAACCTTACTCACTTCACCTAATAACAATAGTTAAAATAAAATAATTCTATCACCAACTTAGAGCCTCTCTAAGAGCCTCTTTATCTTGGCTCTTAACTTGAAATTTGAGGAGGTTTGTAACCTTTTTTTTCTCCAAGATACTCTTATTAACCTTAAATTCACTAAAAGTCTCATCCTTCTCCTCAATTTTAAGAGGTACGAGCCACTTTTAAATAATATTATATAATAAATTAATAAGACAAACTCTCTTTCTCTATTCACTTTCTTTTGTAATTTTATGAATGCAACTTATAAATTTTAATAATGAAAAACTAATTTGGATTGGATATAAAGAGTTTAACTTTTGGTAGTACGTTGATGTTATTAGATATAACAAATACAATTCCCTATTCAACCACAGAATAACTAAAATAGATCGCAATTAAGTTTTATTTAACATATTCAAATTGTTACGGATATTATGAAATTCACAAATTTATAATTAGTTATATGAATTGAGCCGAGTTTAACGAGTTCGAGCCGAGCTCGAGCCGATCCCGAGCAAAACGAGCCGAGTTCGAGTCGAATAGGTGTAAAGCTCGGCTCGAGCTCATTTACTAACCGAACACATTTTCATGTTCAAGCTCGTGTTCATTTAGTAAACGAACCGAGCCGAGTCCATCTAAAACGAGTCGAGCTCGAGTTTTGTTCACGAACAGCTCTGTTCGCTTACAGCCCTACGATAAATAAATAATCTCGATAAATGAATAAATTTTTTCGGTCCCAAGGATATTCATTTATCGAGGTTTAACTGTACAAGGAAGATAAACATGGATAATTAATTATAATTTAATATTTTAGTTTAATTACTCGGATTATACAAAATAACATATAGATGATTTATAAAATTTTGACTTATTTTTCGTGATATTAGGATATATCTACGATGAGCGCTATAAAATATCTCAAGCGATTCTGGTTCAATTCTCGTTCATTCCCGAAATTATGTCTAAAATAATAATAAACAAGGATGACAATCGGGTCGGTCGGTTCGAATTTTGTAAAAACTAAACTCGGACCCAAATACATATCTTAGACCTGGATCCGGACCCGATCCCGAATGTCAAGATCCCGATTTTTATACAATTATTTATCAATTTAATACAAATTTGTGTTTCAAATTTTGACTAAAATAATTGGGCTTTTAAAATTCTAAGCAAAATTCTTAACTAATAAAATTCATAATCCAAATTCTAAATAAATCCAAGAGTTTTTTAAAAGCTACTCCCTCCGTCCCGGCCAATTGTTTACAATCGGTTTTGGCACGGAGGTTAAGGAAAATAAATAAAGTAGTGAAAAAAAATAAGAAAAATGAGTAAAGTGGTGGGACCCATTAATATTTAAGGTATAAAGTAAGTAAAGTGGAGGAAAGTAGAGGGAGTGGTTAATTTTTATATTATAAAAATTTACTATTTTGGGAAAGTTTTGGAATGTAAAGAATTGGATGGGACATCCCAAAAATGAAAGTGTAAAGAAATGGATGGGACGGAGGGAGTAGTTTACATCATCCAAAGGTACATAATTAGAGAATAATCTAAGATTCGTATTAGGATTTAGAATACAAAAAAGAATTAGAAAATTTAAGCATAAAAACATACCAATAAATTGTGTAGATTAACTCTGTTTTCAGAGTCAGTGGGGTAGTGAAGACATCGAGTGAGAAGTCTAAAACTAAAACTCTGGAAGTGGAATGAAGTGAGATAAGTTAAAGAATTTAGAATAAGTTAAAGAATTTAGAATAAGAGAATGAATTAGAATATGATACGTCAATGTCTCCATAACTATACATCACGTAGTCAGCAAGTTAAAGTGGAATTCTTAGAATATTAATAATTTAAAATATATTTTATAAACACCATATATATATATTTATATAATTATTATTCGGGTTTCAGATCGGGTCCGGGTTCAGTTTGATTAGCAAAATATCCAAACCCGACTCGAAATGTAATTGGGTCTATATATGAAATCCAAACTCCAGATCCAAACCCAAAATTTTGAATTCCATTGAATCTATTCGGATCAGAACGGATCGAGTACCCATCGAATAAGTGCAAATTATCATCCCTACTAATAAGTCATAACTAACGTTTTGGAGGAGTCATCTTGTTCTTCTTAACTACCTGCCAGCACTCTATTCCATTCCCACCCCAATTATTAAGCTAACAAATAGAAACTACATCAAATGATATCTGTATTTCTCTTTCCTGAAGTGATATTTTGATTTATATCTTAGTATAATTCACATTATCGAACCTAACATGTCTATATAATGGATATGGTCTAGCAAATTTTTCTTTTCGATTGATTATAATCGAAAAACGAGGATGTTTTATTTCGACATTTCTGGAGGATAAGTACTTATTTTTTTCGAAATAATTTAAGCCAGACATCAAACGATTCCTTCACGTATTTACTATCTAGTCAAACGCAACTAATAAGATATCAAGCTAAAAAAGAAAAATTTCGAAAGCTCTATGCAAGATTCCTGACCAAAATGGTCAATTTCTAAGTAGATTCCATTATTAGTGGTCCTTCCACAGAGCTTCTGAGGATAGAATCATTCATGTCATGTGGGTTCCATAATCATGCATTATTTGAAAACAAAAGATAATCAAGTATGTAATCAACAGCTAACCATCAACATTAGCAATAAATCAATTGCAGTTTCATTTTGTTGAGTGATATGTATTGTTAACCCCCCAATAATTATACTACATGTTTGGAACCAATAATTTCAGGTTTTGCAGACTTCACGTATGTAAAGACAAATTATTTAGTTTTAGACTATGATGATGCAGATTGCCTTGGACTATCTGATCAAGATTCTGTTTCAAGCGCACACGCTAACGTCTGTTTCAAGTGCGTTCTTCGTTAATCGTCATAAGATTCTCGTTTTCAGATGTGAACAAGAAGAAATTGTCATTAGATGATATCCTAGAAAACGATAATAATCAATATCTGAGACTACACAAAGTAGTTCTCAGAACCTTACAACCCGAAAAGGTTGATAGTACTAAACAATCGTGTCGTGTACTTTTGTATTTTCGTATTCAAAATTTTTAACTCAAAGACAACCCGAAATCACCAAAGGTGTGTATGTTGAACTCACGAAAGACTTGCATGTTCACTGGTCTATTTCAAAGTCTCAGACTCTCAAAGAAGTCTATGTTCTATTGTTTTCCCACATCAAACCAGCTAAGTATCGTGATTCCGAGTAAGACATCTTTGGATTTGCCAATACAGTGGAGCATTTGGCAGATTCTCTTCCATTCAAAATAATTTAGGTACAATCTTCCCCAACTAAATTCAGGAGTGTGGTTATAAACCATTATGATTCCACTTAATAAAGCAGCTAAGCTGTAGATAATAGATTGATCCTCAGTGGTACCAAATCGTGTATCCTAACGTTAATACATAATAGGTTAACTGAGATGTGTAACAGATTCTCACCAAACGTTGAGTGACAAGTCCTTAATGAACATAATTATCCAAAACACCGACGATCATAACTTAAACACATTGTGTTCTGACTCACCAAATCTTTAAAGGAGAACTTATCGAAAACATCTTAACAAAATTATATCACATCAGTCCTGAGTTCCTTTAGAAATGAAATACGGAAGGACACTTGTGAAACTATGAAAGAATTTATAAACTTGTCTCTCCTAATCATGTTAATCCCTGTTCAAATGGTTGGAAAGTAAATCGGAAGATTTTCCTTCGTGCTTTTTCTCGTTCCCTTCTCTTCCCTAAAGAACTTCAGAAATAGGACATAAAGATTTGTATCACTCCCGGTAATTAGATAAAAGTGACATCTTTATGCGACAACTAACAGGGCATTAGTAATATCATAGTTTCTTATAGTTAGTAAATAAACAACTTAAGCATTAAAGATTGACTAACAATTTTCTTACAACGAAAAAAGATACTACAAAAGACGGACTGAAACTATGCATGAACAGATGCTGTAAAAATATTAATGTTTGCAAGACTATCACACTGATGCACACGGCAGAGTCTCTACCCATGGGTTGTTATAGTCCATTTCAATCATACATTGATTAACTAAAAAAAAAGACATTAATAGTACTTGAGCACAGTCATCATCAATTCATTAAGACTTGTTTAGACAACTTTTAGAAAAATTAAGCTTCTAAATCACTCTTGACAGGTGCGCTATCACATCTGAATCTATAAACAACAAAAAATTCTTTCCTAGGCCACTAAAAGTTAATAGGTAAGAGCCACAGAGCCACAGATTCATTGATCCATATTACTTTTCATCACTTAGTGGGTCCAATCCATTCTGTTCTAAACCAGAACACTTCTACAAAAGCCGGAAGAAGTGTGATGAAAATGAAAAACACTCATCTAGAAGTGCTTTGACAAATTACAGAAACCCTGCCTTAATTCGAGGATCGTGTCCAAGAATTTGCAGGGGAAACAGAGTAAAGATTAGCGTAATGAAGCTCTGGCATGTTTCATTTGTTACACTAGTGATATGCTACTATGGTTATGCAGAAGAGAGAATCATGCCAAAGAAGACTTACATAGTTCACATGGACAAGTCCTCCATGCCCTTGAGTTACGATGATCACCTTCAGTGGTACGACTCATCCATTAAAGCAGTATCAAAGTCTGCTAACATGATTTACACATACAACAATGTTATTCATGGTTACTCTACAAGGCTGACCACTGCAGAAGCTGAGTTACTTGAAGGGCAGCCTGGAATTCTTCTAGTCCAAGAAGAAATGATATACCAACTTCACACTACTCGAACACCAGAGTTTCTAGGACTTGACGAGAGCGCAGCAGTAAAACTCGAAGCAGGGGCAGTGAGTGAAGTTATTGTTGGAGTGCTAGACACAGGTGTTTGGCCTGAAAGTAAAAGTTTTGATGACACTGGACTTGGTCCAATCCCCAGTAAATGGAAGGGCACGTGTGAGGTGAGCAAGAGCTTTGCCTCATCAAGCTGTAACAATAAACTCATTGGGGCAAGATCCTTTTCACAAGGGTATGAAGCCGCTTTTGGACCAATTGATGAAACCATTGAATCAAATTCGCCCAGAGACGATGATGGCCATGGAACACACACTTCCACTACAGCAGCTGGTTCAGCTGTAACTGGAGCTAGCCTCTTCAGTTATGCTGTGGGTACGGCACGGGGAATGGCAGCACATGCCAGAGTGGCCACATATAAGGTGTGCTGGCTTGGTGGATGTTTTAGCAGTGATATACTAGCTGGCATGGAGATGGCCGTGTCAGATGGTGTAGATGTCCTGTCATTATCACTTGGTGGTTCAGTTTCTGATTATTTTCGAGACACAATAGCAGTTGGCGCATTTTCAGCAATGTCACATGGAATCTTTGTATCATGCTCGGCTGGGAACGGTGGGCCAACTCCTGAGAGCTTGTCTAATGTGGCACCATGGATAACTACAGTGGGTGCAGGAACTCTAGACCGCAATTTCCCAGCCAACGCTATCCTTGGGAACGGGAAGAACTTTTCTGGTGTATCACTATATAGTGGAAAAAAGTTATTGGATTCTTTAGTTCCAGTGGTGTATGCTGCTAAAGCCAGTAACTCGACGAGTGGCATTCTATGTATGACTGGTACTCTAGATCCTGAAAAAGTTGCGGGGAAGATTGTTGTATGTGATCGAGGGGTGAATTCCAGGGTACAAAAGGGCATAGTAGTAAGAGATGCAGGTGGTATAGGGATGATTTTGGCAAATACCGACTCTTATGGGGAGGAGCTGGTGGCTGATGCTCATCTCATTCCTTCAGTAGCCGTGGGACAGACAGCTGGTGATGCAATAAAGAAGTACATTTCTTCGGATCCAAAGCCAGTGGCCACAATTTCATTTGGCGGCACTCGATTAGGGATCCAACCATCACCAGTTGTGGCAGCATTTAGCTCAAGAGGTCCGAACCCAATCACACCAGAAATACTGAAACCAGATTTCATTGCACCAGGTGTAAATATTATAGCTGGTTGGACGGGTAAAGTTGGACCAAGTGGGTTGCAGGATGATACAAGGCATGTGGACTTCAATATAATATCTGGCACATCAATGTCATGTCCACACGCAAGCGGGTTAGCAGCACTAGTCAAGGCAGGACACCCTGAATGGAGCCCAGCAGCTATTAAATCAGCGCTTATGACAACAGCCTACAACACCTACAAGAATGGTGAAACCATACAAGATATTGCAACTGGAATGCCATCAACACCTTTTGATTATGGGGCTGGACATGTCGCCCCTACAGCAGCCCTTGACCCCGGACTTGTCTATGATGCAAATGTTCAGGACTACCTAGAGTTCCTCTGTGCCTTAAACTACAATTCAAATCTCATCAAGGCTGTCACAAAACAAGCTTTCACATGTGACAGCGCTAAAAAATACAATGTCGGTGATCTTAATTACCCTTCTTTTGCTGTTCCTTTTGAGACAACCTCAGGAAAAGGTGGTGGCAACAGTGCACCTGCAGTAATCAAGTACACCAGGACTCTAACTAATGTGGGTACTCCAGCAGCATACAAGGTCTCCGTGTCCTCTGAAACACGTTCTGTGAAGATAGCAGTTGAACCGGAAGCACTAGCTTTTAGCAGACCAAATGAAAAGAAGAATTACACAGTAACGTTCACAGCAACTTCCTTGCCCTCTGGCACAACAAGCTTTGCACGCATAGAATGGTCAGGTGGTAAATACGTTGTCAGCAGTCCAGTTGCCTTCACCTGGACATGATCAAAATAACCTGGACATGATCAAAATAACGAAGCAGAATAACATAGACCAATCACTGTAAATTATCTGATAGGTCTAAAGGGTTCACCTCATCAAACCATTGTTTAATGTACAGCATATTATCCTATAGCTTTATGCAACCAGGAAGGATATCTGACCGAAGGTTTACCAACATACTGCACGAAGGAGGGCTGAAGGAGGCTCATTCTGAAAGATATTATTCTTGATCCTTATAATCAAGGATTCATGTGTGTATATATTTTCTATAGCTTGCTCGCAAAATTACTCAAACTAGCGTCAATTTGTATATTCAATGAAGGATTCGAAATACTCTATACTGTATAAACTAAAAAAAACCTGAAATGATATATTTCGACGACATTGTTTCTCCCCCGCTAAATTTATAGAAAACCAGTTGATGTCTATTTAGATCAGGATTGTTAATATCTCATTTTTCGACTTTTGTTCTGCAAAGTCACCCAATTTTCATCGGAACTTAATCAAACAAATGTACTCTTAGTACACATGTAAGGACACATGAACCATCATTTAATTAAAAAAACTGAGATTGTAATGAGCAATGTATGAACACAAACTCACAAACCAGACCAAATAAAATCCTCATCTCTCTCGCTATCACCTCTATCTCTTTAAGATCGTTTCTTAACTACAAGCCTAACAATGAAAATCAAAACTTTAACCAACAGAGCAATTAAAAATACAATGCACAAAAGGTGTTTGACAGAAGTTGTCCATGAAAAAGAGTGTCTGTCATATGTGAAGTTGAAAAAAAGGTTTTCAAATTTCACTAAAAGCTTTAAATAATGCCATAAAAACTATACGGGAATGCCAAATAGTGATTAACCAGAATATGAATTTGTAGAACTTAGGTTCACAACAGGTTAATGCTTGATTGTCATCATTTGGAGTACCCTCAATGTAAATCCTCCCTCCTCCGCTGCAAACAGCAGCATGCATACGATTTTCCTTATACCAAAAACAAAATCATACTACCTGAATGCAACATTGAAAGTATTAGGTGTTTAAGGTGGGTAACATAAAAGTGTGTACCTTTTCATCAATGAGTAACATATCTACGCTCCTTCGTGTTGGACAGAATCCCGTATCGCCATTCATGTTGGAAAGGTAAGAGTATGTTTTGAACTATACTTGTAGTTTGTAATTATCGTACTTTTATGGATATTATTGTTGAGGATTTTTCCTTTCTTAAAATATACTATTATATTGGGGTTTTCTAATTTTGTTTCAATATGTGTAAGCTCCTAATTTCTACTCTATTTGGAAAATTGTTATATTGATATCTGTTCAATCAATATAGAAAGTTACTCATCAATAAAATGGTACACAAATTTTTGCTACCCTCCTCTGGCACTTGATACTTTCAACATTGAGGTCAATCCGTATGATTTTGTTTTGGTGCCAGAAAAATCTTATGCATGCTGTTATATGTAAGCATCGGGTGCCTCAGTTTAAGCATTTTGTGAGCAAGGGACTAGTTTGCAGCTTTAGGAATACTAGCTGATAACCCGTGCGAAGCACGGATCGATAATAAAAATAAAATTACTGAAAATAAAATTTAAAATATAGAATAGTAATAATAATAGAGAAAAGTTTTCCTAAGGTTATCCTTAGGAACTTACCTAAGGTTCAAAGAAAATGCATGAGAATTTTAGCGGCAATTTTGTAAATTTAAAAAACACTCCCTGAATTTATAATAGTACCCTCGTGCATTAATTTAAAAAACTACTGTAACCTCATGTAGTTATCTCAGGTCATCCGGAGGGACATCAAGCCCATAATAATAAATATTATTTAGATATGTAGTTGTATAGAATTAAAACATGAAATTAAGATGAAAGTTGATAATAAATTAATATTATTAAATTATGTAATTACAGAGAATCGAATCCTGAGTGAAATCAAATAAATGAAATTTAAATAAATAAATAAATAACTTGCGTAGGTAGGTATGTAAGAGATATTTAATTTGATGTTACTGTACAATTAACTTTTCATTTGGTACCACTTGAAAGTTTTGACTTTCAAGTTGCATCATTATATTTTTGACTTCATCCACAAAAATACCATGTCGTTAATCGATCGTTATAAATTTATGAAATTTTCAATTAGATAAATTTTTGACTTTCATGTGACATCATTCTACTTTGAGTTTCAACTCCAAAGTACCACTATATTAATGAATCTGATAAATTTGATGAATCACTCCTTATTTTTTGTGGGCAAAGATATACTCAACAATATTTTGAGAGCCATTAAACTAAGTAGTTTGAACAAATTCATGGGACTCATTAAAAAAGTGGTATTTGGGTGCTGAAGCGCAAATTAAAATGGTGTCACTTGGATGCCAAATTTGGAGTGGTATCAAATGAAAAAATCTCATAATTTTGTAACGATCGATTAAATTTTACTTAATGGGGTGATATTGTGTGGACGAAGTCAATGCATAACTGTGCCACTTCAAAGTAAAAAACTTTGAATGGTACCAAATACAAAAGCCAATTGTACAATAATACCAAATGAAATATCTCATTTTGTTATTGAAGCAAATCGAACCCGAGTTTGAAATGAAATCAATTAATTTAGTTATATTATAATAACCGAAATCTGGCTTTGATACCATTGTGTTCCAACAAAAGCAATTTTCATTATTAATAGAATTCCCAATCCGTGAATTGCTTTTATACTCCTTCCCGCTCCTGCCCGAACCTGAAAAATTCTTCAAATTCTTGACCCGGATGGAATGGGGAACGGATCGAGATAAGGTGGCGCAGATGAAATGCCCATACGTAATAGTAACAATTTTCATTATTAATAGAATTCCCAATCCGCGAATTGCTTTTATACTTATTCCCGCTCCTGCCCAAACCTGAAAAATTCTCCAAATTCTTGACCCGGATGGAATGGGGAACGGATCGAGATAAGGTGGCACAGATGAAATGCCCATACGTAATAGTAAGAGAGATGGTAATTATATTAATATAAGGTTCTTAGATAACTTATAGTATAAAAGGTAATTGTTATAAATATAGAGTTCTTAGAGATACATTAATTGTGTTATTGATTTATATTAATATATTAGAAGATACATCAGTATATAAAAATTAATATTGATGAATAAATTCAAATTATCAATATATTCTCAGTTGTTAATATTGACATACTCGAATTTAAATAATAACTATATTAATTTAAAGTTAAGTGAATGATATTAAGTTAATTAAGTTAATAATTATATGTATCTCGCGGTATATATCTACAATACCATTAAGAGAGTTTTCTGCTTTTAATAAATATTTAATTTGATTTTAAATAATAATTATTATATATATTATATATATTAATTTGAAATGAAGCTAAATATATTAAGATATTAATAATTATATGGATATCACTGACATACCATATCATTTAAAGGAGGTTTAAACTTTTAATAAAGAGTACAAATTCCCGATCGCGAATTGCTTTTATACCTCTCCCTGATCCTGCCCGAAACTGAAAAATTCTCCAAATTCTTGACCCGAATGGAATGGGGAACATATCGAGATAAGGTGGCGCGGATGAAATGCCCATTCGTAATAAGAGAGATGGTAATTATATTAATATAAGGTTCTTAGATAACTTATAGTATAAGAGGTAATTGTTATAAATATAGAGTTCTTAGAGATAATTTTAGAGATACATTAATTGTATTATTGATTTAGATTAATATATTAGAAGATATATTGGTATATAAAAATTAATATTGATGAATAAATTCAAATTATTAATATATTCTCAGTTATTAATATTAACATACTCGAATTTAAATAATAATTATATTAATTTGAAGTTAAGAGAGTTATATTAAGTTAATTAAGTTAATATATTAATTTGAAGCTAAATATATTAAGATATAATTATTATATGGATATCACAGTATACATGACATACCATATCATTTAAAGGAGGTTTACACTTTTATTAAAGAGTAAAGATTCCCGATCGCGGATTGCTTTTATACTTGTTGTGGATTAAAAACTGAGCTTGCGAATTTAATTGCTAGGATTAATGAGCTTTCGAGCTTTAATGGCTGCACTTGCGTTTCGAGACTAAATCGGTCCTCACAAGATGCCTACGTATCTCAAATTGTTATTGAGAATCAAGCCAAAGACGTAGTTCTTGGTGTTGCCCTCAGGGCTATGGCGGCAGGGGCACACCAAGGACGTAGTGACTTGTATGTCCTTATTCGAGGATGAAGTCTAAAACGTAGTTCTAGGGGTGCCTTTATGGCTTGTTGCGCCTTCGAGGTGTTGTGACGTATGGAGCTGTGCCCAAAACGTAGTAGATGGCGTATGGAGCTGTGTCCAAAACGTAGTAGATGACGTATGGAGCTGTGTCCAAAACGTGTCGTATGGAGCTGTGTCCAAAACGTAGTAGATGACGTATGGAGCTGTGTCCAAAACGTGTCGTATGGAGCTGTGTCCAAAACGTAGTAGATGACGTATGGAGCTGTGTCCAAAACGTGTCGTATGGAGCTGTGTCCAAAACGTAGTTTTGATTGTAGGATCAGGGTCCTTATATAGGCGTCTAGAGCCTAGTATTTATGGTATGTTTAGGAGTCTTAGCGAATAAGTCTCCTTTTTGATATTGGATAAACATTGTATTTCTTGCTGGAGAATTCGTTTCCTTATTGATAAAGGCTATGACTCACTAATTGCCTTTAATTGGGATTCTGGATCCTTCTTTGATGAATTTACCATATTTTGGACTCTTTTTATGAGCTGCATATTTTCCCTATTCATTAATTACGAAATTAATGAATAATTAGGGTGTCGAGCCTTAAATATCGGCCTTTCCATTGACTTGTCAATTATATTTCTATAATTACTTTTCTGACCATATCATTTGCCCCCCAACTTCTGGGAAAATCTCCTTGGGGTTTTCATAGAAGTTATAACGTGTTTTTCCTCAAAATTTTCCATTTTAAGGGCATTTTCGACCTCAAATTAGGTCATTTTCAACCTCCTTTTTGACCAGGAAACAAGTCATTTTCGACCTCAAATTCGACCACGAAACAGGTCATTTTCGACCTGAAATTCGATCTGGATTTCGACCTCGATTGGAGTGAGGTCGAAGGTTTCGACCTCGATTTTTAAGTCTTTTTCGACCTCGATCCAGCCTTTTTTCGACCTTGATTGTCCCAGGTCGATGGTTTCGACCTCGACTTCCCAGTCATTTTCGACCTCGGTCATTCGACCTCGATCCCTTATACTTTCGACTTCGATTTACAGGTCATTTTCGACCTGGGTCATTCGACCTCGATTCCTCATACTTTCGACCTCATTTTGCAGGTCATTTTGACATGGGTCATTCGACCTCGTTCCAGCGTTTTTCGACCATGATTTCTAGGTCAATATCGACCTCGATCTCTAGGCCGTTTTCGACCTCATTTTGGCGTGAGGTCGAACGCTTAGACCTCGTTCACTCTTGTTTCGAACTTGAATCCTTCTGTTTTCGACCTCACTTGGGTGTGAGGTCAAGGGGTTCGAGCTCGATTTATAGTGTATTTTTTATCTCAATTAATCGACTTCGATCTAGGGTCTTTTCGACCTCGAATTTTCAATTTTTTGACTGGTTTTTTGGTGCGAAGTCGATGGAAACGACCTCAATTCCTCGTATATTTTCGACTTCGAGACTTCGATGTCGTTCTAAGGTTTTTTCGACCTCAATTTCATTATTTTACGACTTTATTTGGGAGCGAGGTCGTTGGAATCGACCTCGTTTTCCCATATGTTTTCGACCTCGGTCGTACGATTTCGATTTAATGTCTTTTCGACCTTAAATCTTTTATTTTGCCTTGGCTATATTTCAAATTTCATTCTTTTCTTGGGCCTTAACTAGCCCAATTTTTAATTGGACTTAAATTATTCCAGCCTTGGGCCTTATTGGGCCTTTATTGTTTGGGCTTCGAATTTGCCTGAGACCCAAATTATTTGGGTTTTAATCTCTATAATCCATAAATGGATTTGTGGGCCTTAACTGGCTATAGACGGTTGCCCTTCCTTAACAGGTTGGGTTTCCAGTCACTAGGCGATTCCTGGCGAGATTTTCTGTTGAATCTCATTGTTTTCTGGGTTTCTTACTTGAAGTTTTGAAGAATTCTTTGAAGATTCTGGGCTTTCTTTGAAGATTCTGGGTTTAAAATGGCTGATCGCGCTTCCCAACGTCTATGATAATGCACTAGGATTTCATAGAAGTGTTATACCGGTCTTTTTCGAGACTTGGGGTCTTTTTATCCCTTACCTGGGACTTACTACCCTTTTTTGGGGATTTTAATATACACTAGTGTTTCACGAGTATCGTCTTGGTGTAAAGTGTGGAGCGACCTACACATTTACGATGATTTTGCCTTATTCGAGGCTAACTTGACATTTGCATAAGCCTTTTATGTCTTATACTGTCTTGTTTTGGCTTCAAGCCTTTCATTGAGCATATCGAATGATGGGGTTTAGACTGAATGTCTTAGGTTTATGGGGTTTCAACCCTTACATAATATTCAAGTTTAAAAACTTGGATTGGTTTTATCAAACCTTATTTCTAGTAGTGAATCCATTCAGGAAACACTTTAAACATAGTAAACTTTCAAGTTTGCAGCATGCCAAGTCCTTGGCACCTCATGCCCCTCGAGGGTTTCTAGCGTGTATGAACCTCGACCAAATACGTTTTTAACGCGATATGGTCCTTCCCAATTTGGGGCCAGCTTGCCTTTTTGTCCGACTCCGGATACCTCAATCTTTCGAAGAACCAAGTCTCCTTGTCGAAAGAACCTTTCTTTAACCCTTAGGTTGTAGTAGAAAGATGCCTTCTTTTGATGTTCGACTATCTTGGCGTTTGCCTCATCTCTAACTTCGTCAATTAGATCTAAAGCTAGACTCAAGCCTTCTTCATTTGTTTCTGGCTCATAAGCCTCAACTCTTGGAGACGTGTGAGTAATCTCCACTGGAACCACTGCCTCTGCTCCATATGCCAGCAGAAATGGGGTTGCTCCAGTGGTGACTTTGCAGGTAGTACGATATGCCCAAAGTATGGGGAGCAATTCGTCTACCCAAGTATTTCTGGAGCGTTCAACTCTTTTCTTCAGTCCATCTAGGATAATTCGATTTGCAACCTCAGCTTGCCCATTTGCTTGAGGATGGGCGACGGAAGTGAAGCGCAACTTGATATCGTTCACATCGCAATATTTCTTGAACTCATCGTTGTTAAACTGAGTTCCATTGTCCGTGACCAGGACTCGTGGAATTCCATATCTGCATATCACATTTTCCCAGAAGAAATGCATCACTTGCTTGGTGGTTATCTTAGCTAATGGCTTAGCCTCAATCCACTTGGTGAAGTAGTCGATTGCTACTATCAAGAACTTTCGTTGTGCACTTGCCATTAGAAAAGGTCCAAGTATATCCATTCCCCACATGGCAAATGGAATTGGTGAGTTTATGGATGTCAACATCTCTGGTGGTTGCCTAACCACTAGTGCGTGCTTCTGGCACCTTTCACATTTCTTCACGTAGCTTTTAGCATCTTCTAGTATGTTTGGCCAGTAGAAACCTAGACGAGTGATTTTATGGGCAAGGGCTCTGCCCCCCCCAAGTGCTGCCCACAAATTCCTTCATGTACTTCCTTCAGGGCCAATTCTGCCTCTTGAGGTCTTAAACATTTCAGATATGGAATGATGAAAGACTTCTTGTATAGGATTCCCTCAATCAGGGTATACCTTAGTGCTCTGACGTACAATTTTCGTGCTTTTGAAGTGTCGTTGGGTAACCACCCAGTTTCTAGATGAGATTTGATGGGATCAATCCAACAACCGCCAACATCAATGGGTGCTACCAACTTTCCGTTGATGCTTGGGGTCCTCAGGACTTGGAAGTATACACTCCCTGCACAGTTTTCAATTTCGGAAGAAGCAAATTTAGACAAGGCATCAGCCTTCACGTTTTCTTCCCTTGGAATGTGCTCTACATAGCATTCATCTAACTGAGTCATGATGGCCTTGACAAGTTTCAAGTACTTGGCCATGACTTCATCTCTGGCTTCAAATTCCCCATTTACTTGGGAAACCACTAGCCTCGAATCTCCACATACTTTCAGAGTTTTAACTCTCAAGGCTCCAGCCAGCCCTAGACCAGCTATCAGAGCATCATACTCAGCCTCATTATTTGTCGTTGGGAAGTCCAGCTTTAGTGCGTACTCTATGAGGAATCCATCAGGACTTTGTAGCACTAAACCGGCTCCACTTGATTTTGTTTTTGATGCTCCATCAAAATAGAGCACCCAACATTCTTTGGAGATTATGTCTTCAACTTCCTTGTCTTCCACTATTGCTTCATGCCCCCTGACTTCTTGGTTGTCAATGGTACATTCAACCATGAAGTCAGCAAGTGCTTGAGCTTTTATGGCCGTTCGAGGCTTATACTTGATGTCGAATTCGCCCAATTCAATGGCCCATTTGATCAATCTTCCACTAACTTGAGGGCTATGCAAGATGTTTCTTAGAGGTTGATCAGTCAAGACCTCTATCTTGTGAGCCTGGAAGTACGGGCATAGCTTTCTTGAGGCCATTATCAAGGCTAAGGCAAACTTCTCTATGGTAGAGTAGTTTATTTCTGCCCCGTGTAGGATCTTGCTCACGTAGTAGATGGGTTTATGAACCTTTAACTCTTCTTTTACCAAAACAGCTCCCAAGGCAGTGTTGGATACTGCCAAGTATAGATAAAGAACCTCCCCTGGTTTTGGTTTGGCCAATAGTGGTGGCTCAGCCATGTATTTCTTCAGGGCCTCAAAGGCCTCTTGGCTTTCAGTTGTCCATTCAAAAAATTTCACTTTCTTGAGTGCTTTAAAGAAGGGTAAACACTTCTCTCCTGACTTGGAGATGAATCTTCCCAATGCTGCCACTCTTCCCGTTAATTTCTGGACATCTTTGACAGTCCGTGGTGGCTCCATGTCTAGAATCGCTTTGATTTTGTCGGGATTGGCCTCGATTCCTCTCTTGGAAACCATTAGGCCTAAAAACTTTCCCGACCCTACACCAAAGGCACACTTAGCTGGATTCAACATCATCTTGTGGTGCCTCAGCACTTCGAATGCCTCTCGGAGGTGCTTAATGTGATCGGCCTTATCGAGGCTTTTGACTAACATGTCATCTACGTAGACCTCCATGGTTTTTCCAATTAGGTGCTCAAAGATTTTGTTTACCAACCTTTGATAGGTCGCTCCTGCATTCTTAAGCCCAAAAGCCATGACTAAGAAACAGAAGACACCAAAGTCAGTGATGAATGATACCTTGGCGATGTCATCTTTGTGCATCTTGATTTGATTATATCCACTGAAGCCATCCATGAAACTTAACATCTCATGCACAGCAGTGGCATCTATTAGAGCATCAATCCTTGGTAAGGGAAAACAATCCTTAGGACATGCATCATTCAAGTCGGTGAAGTCGACACACATCCTCCACTTCCCGTTAGCTTTTTTGACCATCACGGGGTTAGCTAACCATTCTGGGAATTGGATTTCCTCAATGAACCCAGCTTCCAAAAGCTTATTCACTTCTTGCTTAATGGCTTCAAGCCTCTCTGGAGCAAAATTTCTTTTCTTTTGTTTCACTGTCTTCCTTTCTGGATCCACATTCAATTTGTGAGATATCAATTGGGGATCAATCCCTGGCATGTCGGTCGTTGTCCAAGCAAAAACGTCATTGTTTTCTTGAAGAAAAGACGTGAGTTTGCTCTTCAATGGTTCGGGCAGTAGTGCCCCAACATAAGTCACCTTCTCTGGTTCACCCGGGACTAAGGGAATTGGGATCAAGTCCTCGACTGGTTTCCCTCTTCTGTCCTCATCGTCGTTTGTATTCATGTCTTCAATGGGGAGAACCTGCCCACCGATTCCATCAGGCCTTAACGCGGCTACGTACAACTTCTAGCCATCTTTTGGTCTCCTCTCTCTTCTCCAATCCCATTTCTCGTTGGGAACTTGACTTTCAGATGATAAGATGAGGCAACGGCCTTAAACGCATGAAGACCAGTCCTTCCGAGGATCGCGTTGTAGGTTGAAGTTGCCTTTATAACTATGAAGTTCAGTATTTGAGTAGATGTATTCATCCCTTGCCCCATGGTCATTGGGAGTTGGATAGTGCCTTCCACTTTTGATTCCACCCCATTGAATCCGTATATGGGCATATTTGAGGGTGTTAAGTGAGAATCAGTGTAACCCATTTTGATAAAAGCATCGTGGAACAAGATATCCACTGAAGCTCCATTGTCGACTAGGACTCTCTTTGTTTCGGAATTGCCAATCACAAGTATGATGACTAGAGGGTCATCGTGGGGGAACTTCACCCCTTCCAAGTCTGAATCATCAAAACCTATTGAAACTTCTGTTCTGGCACGCTTCGGTGCTTCTCCAACCACAGTCATTACCTCTCGAGCATAAGCTTTTCTTGAGTTTCGGGAGGACCCAACAACAGTTGGCCCTCCGAATATCATGTTGATGACTGGCCCTCGGGGCTTAGGGTTACGATCTTGGTCGTTGTCCCTTATGTCGTAATCCTTCCTTTCATAGTTTCCTCTTTGACTCCCTTGATTTCCATCCTTGGCGAATTTGCTGAGTTTTCCTCTTCATATCAGAAATTCGATCTCATCTTTCAATTACCTACAATCGTCGGTGTCGTGACCGACTTCTTTATGGAACCGACAGAACTGATTTTGGTTCCGTTTGGACATGTCAGCCCTCATTGGCTTCGACCATTTGAGATCTCCTTCCTTAGCTATCTCCATCAGAATTTGACTCCTGGGAGTGTTCAATCTTGCATACTCCGTAAACTTTGGCCCAAAATTGTTTCTCTTGGGTGGAGAATCAGAGTCCTTTGACGTTCTGGGAAACTTTTCCTTGACGTCGTACTCCTGAGTTTCTTTTCTTTTCTTTGAGTTTCCACTACCGCTAGCAGTGGGTTCATACCTTCTCATGCTTTCTTCAGCCTTGATATACTTTTCGGCTCTATCTTGGAGTTTTAGCATGCTCTCGGGTGGATGTTTAGCTAACGACCTTTTGAAGTGGTCATCAGTAGTTCCTTGTTGCAGGGCTATCATATCCACTCTGTCCTCTAAGTCCGGGACTTTCAAAGTCTCCCGAGTGAATCGATTGATGTAGTCCCTTAGGGCTTCATTCTTTCCTTGCTGGATTGCCATGAGTGATGCAGAGCTTTTCTCATGCACCCTTCCACTAATGAACTGATTGATAAAATCTTTGCTTAGTTCCTTGAAAGACCCAATTGAGTTGGGAGGAAGACGGCTATACCAGCGTTGGGCCATGCCTGCCAAGGTTTGTGGAAATGCCCTACACTTGACCGTATCGTTGGTTGGCTGCAACAGCAGTGCATTGGAGAAGGTCCTTACATGATTTGCGGGATCTCCCGTTCCATCATAGGCTTTGATCGAAGGCATCTTGAATTTTCTGGATATAACCGTTTTCATGATGTCTTGAGTAAACAGTGGTGTAGGATCACCAGGATCTCCTAGGGGCAACAGAATACTAGGATCACCCCTTGGGGCTTCGGCCCTCTTGGTTCTTCTTGCCGGTGGATCCAAGTTGATTATCGGGATCCCTTCAGTCGTTCGGCCTTGAGATAGAGCGGCCTCCTCCTCAGCAAGGAGTTTCTTGAGTCTTGCAGTCTCTGCCTCATGGGCTGCAATTTTCTCCTTAGTAGTTTGGGGTTGATCCCGATTTGTCTGGGAAGAACGTCTCCTTCTTGGGGCGACATCCTCCCCAGTTGTATAACCCTCATCCTCGGTGTAGGGGCCCGAGTAATCTTGAACGAAAGGGGTATGGCGAGTTTGTTGATTTTGGGGTCCCAGACCTTGAATATAAGGGGGCACATATGCCTCATGGTAGATTGGATTAGTTCTACTACCGCCCGCCATGGGTCGAGGGGGCTGCCATAGCTTGGCATCCCCAAAGTCTGATTCGCGTATTGAGGGAGATCAGTAGTATGGAGTTGAAGGCTTCTCGGTGCATTCATGATGAGTGGAGAAGTCGAGATCGGTTGCTGGTGAACGGTCTCTTGTGGATTAGATCCATGAATGACCATCTGCAGGGGATTCGTCCCTTCAACCGAAATTGGGATTTCCGGTCCTTGAGTGTTGGTGGGGATATTCGCCCCTTGAGTGCCAGTAGTCGGCGGTGGTTGATTTCCGTGAGTATCAGCCTCAGAGGTGATAGGGCGATCCTCAGGAGTTTGAGTATCCCGAGCTGTTCTTCGTGTGTTTGCCATGGTTTATGTTGTCTTCCCACAGACGGCGCCAAATGTTGTGGATTAAAAACTGAGCTTGCGAATTTAATTGCTAGGATTAATGAGCTTTCGAGCTTTAATGGTTGCACTTGCGTTTCGAGACTAAATCGGTACTCACAAGATGCCTACGTATCTCAAATTTTTATTGAGAATCAAGCCAAAGACGTAGTTCTTGGTGTTGCCCTCGGGGCTATGGCGGCAGGGGCACACCAAGGACGTAGTGACTTGTATGTCCTTATTCGAGGATGAAGTCTAAAACGTAGTTCTAGGGGTGCCTTTATGGCTTGTTGCGCCTTCGAGGCGTTGTGACGTATGGAGCTGTGCCCAAAACGTAGTAGATGGCGTATGGAGCTGTGTCCAAAACGTAGTAGATGACGTATGGAGCTGTGTCCAAAACGTGTCGTATGGAGCTGTGTCCAAAACGTAGTAGATGACGTATGGAGCTGTGTCCAAAACGTGTCGTATGGAGCTGTGTCCAAAACGTAGTAGATGACGTATGGAGCTGTGTCCAAAACGTGTCATATGGAGCTGTGTCCAAAACGTAGTTTTGATTGTAGGATCAGGGTCCTTATATAGGCGTCTAGAGCCTAGTATTTATGGTATGTTTAGGAGTCTTAGCGAATAAGTCTCCTTTTTGATATTGGATAAACATTGTATTTCTTGCTGGAGAATTCGTTTCCTTATTGATAAAGGCTATGACTCACTAATTGCCTTTAATTGGGATTCTGGATCCTTCTTTGATGAATTTACCATATTTTGGACTCTTTTTATGAGCTGCATATTTTCCCTATTCATTAATTACGAAATTAATGAATAATTAGGGTGTCAAGCCTTAAATATCGGCCTTTCCATTGACTTGTCAATTATATTTCTATAATTACTTTTCTGACCATATCAATACTTCTCCCCGATCTGCCCGAAACTGAAAAATTCTCCAAATTCTTGACCCGAATGGAATGGGGAACAGATCGAGATAAGGTGGCATGGATGAAATGCTCATCCGTAATAGTAAGAGAGATGGTAATTATATTAATATAAAGTTCTTAGATAACTTATATTATTAGAGGTAATGGTTATAAATATAGAGTTCTTAGAGATAATTTTAGAGATACATTTATTGTGTTATTGATTTATATTAATATATTAGAACATACATCAATATATAAAAATAATATTGATGAATAAATTCAAATTATCAATATATTCTCAGTTGTTAATATTAACATACTCGAATTTAAATAATAATTATATTAATTTGAAGTTAAGAGAATTATATTAAGTTAATTAAGTTAATAATTATATGTATCTCGCGGTATATATCTATAAAATACCATTAAGAGAGTTTTCTGCTTTTAATAAATATTTAATTTGATTTTAAATAATAATAATAATAATAATAATAATATATCTATACTATATTATTAAAGACGAAACATTAAAAGTTTTGGTCAGTCGGTCGGTCGGTCGGTCGGTATTTGGGTCGGGCCTATCTATAATCAATTTATTTATAACCAATTATTTTTTTCAGCTAAAACACATTACCTATTTTATATATTTTTCTAACCAAAACAACTTATCTTCTAAAATTAAAATATGTAATATATATATAGGGGTTTACTCCAATACAAACCACTCTTAGACTACAAACTACAAACTAAAATAATTTTAGTGATTTCTGTAAGAATAAATAGTGATTTCAGCATAGATCTAGTTATTTATTTTTATATACGTATAAATTTAGTGATTTTATGGTACAAAATCTGTAATTTACGTATAGATCTGGAGTAAAAATCACTACATTTACGCAAAAATCACTATTTATTCTTACAGAAATCACCAACATTTTAGTGATTCTCGCAAGCATAAATAGTGATTTATCGTCGGAATATATCAAATATGGTATGCAAATTGATCGTTGGGAGATGGAGAAAAATACGGTGAAGTCGGATTTCAAAAAAAGCTCTCCGATTGACGAAAAAAATCAAATTAAAAACAGAGGGGAATATGTGTGATTGTGTGTGGGAGGATGTATTTTAGTTGTGTGTTGTGCATATAGGGGGGCCATTAGATTAGATTAATCTAAGGGTTTAGATTGGTTCTTAGTTTGTATTTTAAAAAAGGTTTGTATTTGATCACTAGCCTATATATATATATATAATGGTAATATTATTACATATTTATAACTAATTACTTTTTCAGCAAAAACGCATTATGTGTTCTACATTTTCTAACTAAAACAATCCATCTTCTAAACATAACACATGGAAATAAATATGTAATGATAATATTGTTATATATAATTATTAATAAATAACAACTTAACTTTTCAGCTAAACACATAACCTTTTTTATTTTTTTCTAACTTAAACAATTAATTTTCTAAAAATAAAATTGGTAACATATATATAACAAATATATAAAGTAACACGAGCAATATATATATAGAAAGGTAATATAATTTTAAATTTTCTAATTTAAACAACTAATTTCTAAAAGTAATACGACCAACATATATATATATATAATTTTATATAATTATTAATAGGTAACTAACTGTATTTTTAAGAACATTGTCTCTTTTATATTTTTTAATTGAAACAACTCATATTCGAATTAAAAATAACACGGGCAAAATATCGAAATAATGATAATATTATTATATTAAACTTATAAAATCCATGTTTAATATATTTTTAATAATATTCAATTTAAATAAGATAATTAATAAAAAAAGTAATAGCATATGTTAAAAGAAACTTGGCACATTACACGGCACATATTTTGTTATTTGCACTTTAGTCACTCTTAGATTTTTTAAGAGCAAATAAATACGAACGGTTAAATCTATTATTTAAAAATATTTTTCTATTTTAATATCTAAAATACTACTAAAGATTACATCAACAATTTATTAAATTAAAATACTTATATTATTAGATATATAAATCTAATTTATTATATACACATATTAATATATATTAAAATTTCATCAAAAAAGATATAATTACAAATATCTAAATAAAAATAATAAAATATTAAAGAAAATCGTGCATCGCACGAGCTGTATTTTTAAGGACATTGCCTGTTATATATATTTTTAACTAAAATAACTCATATTTGAATTAAAAATAACACAGACAAAATATAGATATAATGACAATATTATTATATTAAACTTATGAAATCCATGTTTATTATAATTTTTTATAACATATAATTTAAATAAGATAATTAATAAAAAATAAAAGTAATAGCATATGTTAGAAGAAACTCGATACATTACAGAACAAATATTTTGTTATTTGTACTTTAGTCACTTTTAGATTTTTTAAGAGCAAATAAATACAAACCGTTAGATCTATTATTTAAAAATATTTTATATTTTAATATCTAAAATATTACGTCAAAAAATTACTAAATTAAAATATTTATATTATTAGATATATAAATCCAATTTATTATATACACATATAAATATATATATATATATATATATATAAATTTCATCAAATAATATATAATTACAAAAATCAAAATAAAAATAATAAAATATTAAAGAAAATTGTGCTTCGCACGGGATATTACTTTTAGAAAATTAGTTGTTTAAGTTAGAAAAAAATAAAAAAGGTTATGTGTTTAGCTGAAAAGGTAAGTGGATATTTATTAATAATTATATATACCAATATTAACATTACATATTTATTTTCCATGTGTTATGTTTAGAAGATGAGTTGTTTTAGTTAGAAAATGTAAAACAAATAATGTGTTTTAGCTGAAAATGGTAATCGGTTATAAATATGTAATAATATTACCATTTTATATATATATTACCTATTTTATTTTTAGAAGATGAGTTATTTTGGTTAGAAATATATATAAAATAGTTAATGTGTTTTAGCTGGAAAAAATAATTGGTTACTATTATATAATAGACGAAAGATTAAAAGTTTGGTCGGTCGGTACTTTAGTGTTTTTACTTAATTATCCTTACTTATTTATAAAAATAAATAAATAATAATATTATCTGTTTATTTTTCCTTACTAAAACCCCTCGCTTCCAAAAATATCATATACAAATCCTTACTTATTTATTTTAAAATATATTTTAATACTTTTAATTACGAGCAATTATCTTTTCAACTAAAATACATTACCTTTTCTATTTTTTCTAACAAAATCCTTTCTTTTTCTAAAAAAATCACGGAAAATTACTTTTTTCAACTAAAACATGTTACTCTTCTATTTTTTCTTACTAAAACCTCTCATTTTCCAAAAATATCACGACCAAACCCTTATTTATTTATTTAAAACCCTATTTTAATACTTTTCATTACAGACAATTATCTTTTCAACTAAAGCATGTTACTTTTTCTATTTTTTTCATTTAAAAAAAAATTATAACCAATTACCTTTTCCGCTAAAATACATTAATTTTTCTATTTTTTATAACAAATTCTTTTTTCATAACAAATTCTTTTTTTTTTCTAAAAAAACACGGGTAATTACCTTTTTTCAACTAAAACATGTTAACCTTTCTATCTTTCCTTACTAAAACCCCTCATTTTCCAAAAATATCATGGGCAACCCCTTACTTATTTATTTTAAAACCTATTTTTATTCTTTTTAATTACGGGTAATTACCTTTTCAGCTAAAACATGTTACTTTTTCTATTTTTACATTTTAAAAACAAAACTATTACTCCCTATGTCCCCCTCAATTCTTTATATTGGGGCACGGAACTTGACACACATTACAGAGTATTAAACAATAACATTATTTATAACCAATTATCTTTTCAGCTAAAATGCATTACATTTTCTATTTTTTATAACAATGTCCTCTCTTTTTCTGAAAAAATCACGAGTAATTACCTTTTTCAACTAAAATATGTTACTGAACCCCTCTTTTTCCAAAAATATCACGGACAAATCGCTACTTATTTATTTTAAAATCTTTTTTAATACTTTTAATTATGGGCAATTACCTTTTCAGATAAAACATGTTACTTTTTCTATTTTTTTTCATTTTTTGAAAAAACTATTATTAAATATTAATATTATTTATAACCAATTACTTTTTTAGTTGAAATACATTATCTTTTCTATTTTTCTAATAAAGTCCTTTCTTTTTCTATAAAATCACGAGCAATCACATTTTTCAACTAAGACATGTTACTCTTTCTATTTTTCCTTACTAAAACCCCTACTTTTCCAAAAATATCACGGGTAAACCCCTACTTATTTATTTTAAAACCTATTGTTGTGCCCAAAATCTCACATGGGCTCAATTTAGGGCCCATATGTATCGAAGGCCAAGTAGGGGTGTATTGGGCTAGGTTGGTGAACTGAGATACATGTTCAAGGCGCTGAGGTGCAGGCTAAGGGTACCGAGGTGTAGGTATAGGACTCTATGGATTGGGTGCAGGGTGCCAAGGTAGGATCAAGGTGTCAGGGTTCAGGTAAAGAGCATTGAGGCTCAGGTGGTATGAACCTCAATGCTGGTCTCAGGTGACGAGTGGTCGAGACCTCAGGAAGGCAAAATACTGGTAGGACAAGAATTCAGTTGCCTATACTTTAGGAGCACGAAAGTATAACTGACGAAAGGACTCCTAGGCTTACTGGAACATATCAGACGGAGTAATTACAATCGGTATAGGACTTGTATTGATTATCTCGGATATACATTACTTACTTGAGGGTTTATAGGACTTAGTGATGGATATGAACTAGGACACTGGAAGGCTCGATTGGAGCTGATTAATTCGACTATAACTCTAAGATGGATTATCCTAGAGTGGTCGAACTTGCAGGAAGGAAGAAGTATAAACACAATAGAACTACATGGGGCTTGATTCCTATAAATAGGATATGTAGGCACTTGACTAAAGGATTCAGATTTTCACTCTAGAGACGCATAAGGCTCGTGCACCTCTGTGATACATATTCCGGTGAATTGGCTGGCCGAGTAGGAATTATTCTGCCCTTTTCATCCGGTGGTTTTGTCAACTCAGCCCCCGAAAATCTTACTTCAACCATTCTGTTCTTATAATCAGCTACAGGTTACCAACAGTAGACCTACAACTCTGTCCGATAAACAAGGACGCATTCTTCGAATATTCCAGCGGGATTCTCTCAATTGTGTTGTACCAAATTTCTCTCATAACATAAGTGGCGCTAGAAGGAGGGGGACTCCATCAAAAATCCTGAGAGAGAAAGGATGTCGGATGATTCCGGAAATACGCAAACACCAACTAACGGTGAAGACGATCGTGGAACAGGACCTCACGGCGAAGTTACGAATAAGGATATTTTCGATCACCTCAAGAAGATTGGCGAAAGGGTGGATTCCTTGGAGAAGAAGTCTGAAAAGATGAAAAAATGGCGAAAGAAGTATAGATCCTCGGAAAAACGTCCTAAGGCTCCAAAGGTTACACCTACTCGGGTGGATTTTGGCAGTGAGGAGGAAGGACCTGAGAAGGAGAAAACTAAGAAGACTTTTTCTGATGTTGAAACCGATCAGAGTAATCCTGACTGGAACTCTGAAGCTGAACCCAAGGATAAGGAAGACCCTGAACCTTCGGCTACAAGGAGTATCACTGTATTCGACCGAATGGGAAAAAATCTAACGAATAAGGATTTGAGGCTTAAGCTCTTGGAGGCGAAACAGAAGGGTCCCAAGAAGGTACAAAGCGAGAAATCACTATCCAAGGGGTCCAGGAGTCACAAGGATAAGTCCCACTCGAAACCTGAAGATGAGCATAGCTCTGGCTCGTCCTATAAAGCTGATGACAGCTCTGATGGAAGCTCTAAAGATGGGGATGACACTGATGACACCTCTGATTCAGCTGAAGGTGGTGGAAAATACAAGGAGGAGGACCTCAGGAAGGTCCTCGAGAAGATTATGGGGGAGAAAGGTCCTCAGTCAGGATTGACAGTGGGATCACCTTTCACCAAGAAGGTGCGGGATTCACCCTTACCCCGTAGCTACAGAGGGGTAGGAGACTTGAAGTTCAATGGGACTATGGACCCTGTGGAGTTTCTTAGCCGTTTCAATACGGAGATGGAAGTTTATCAAATCAAGGATCGCACAAAATGTCGTTTGCTGGCTGCGACTCTGAGGGATAGTGCTCATCAGTGGTTCAAGAGGCTTCCCTCCAATTCTATTAAGTCATGGAGACAAATGGGTGAGATGTTTTTAACCCAGTTTAGAGCTTCAGTCACGTTTGCACCTTCGGCTAACACACTGGCGAACATCAAGCAACGTGATAACGAGACACTTAACGAGTATTTCAAGAGGTTCATTGCTGAGGTTCCAAGGGTGAGAAAAACCACTGACGAGACTTATAAAAATTTTCTGATAGCTGGGGTTAAGCCTGGGACTGAATTCTGGAAGGAGTTGCAGAGTAGGGAGCCTACCACCTTGGCTGACTTCTACGCCAAGGCAGAAAGGCACAAAGTCGTGGAAAAATCCTTGGAGAATTTAAAAAAGGATAATGCTTCGCGAGATTGGAACAGAAATAAGAGGATTAGGTCGTACAGCCCGAAGGAAAGAAACTATAGCAAGCGGACAACCTATAACACAGCTTCAGCTAACGGTCAAGATGCTAGCAGGGAGGTGAAGACTACACCTCTGTCAGTAAACACCACAGGTTCAAAGAGGACAGTAGAGTACAAATACCCGTCTTCTAAGGGTAGTAGGAGGTACTCAGAGTACACTCCTTTGGCTGCACCTGTGGAACATATATTTGAAGTTGGTGATAAGTCGGGAATGTTCAGGAAACCCTCCAGGACGGGACCTCCCGGAAGAAAAGATTTGGCTAGATATTGTGCCTTCCATGATGCTAATGGGCATGAAACGGCCGACTGTCGACACCTCAAGGAGCACATTGAGGATTTGATCAGGAAAGGTTTCCTCACGGAGTTTGTGGCCCAGGAGGAAAAAAAGGTACAAAGATGATAGGTCCAAGAGAGATGAAGAGAAGTCTGCACCTGAACGAACTACCAGGGCTGGTAGTATCCACACGATCATTGGTGGACCATATATTGGAGGTTTCAGTAGGAATGCAATGAAGAATTATACTCGTGAGGCTAGAGGAAACCCTCTCACGAATATTTACCATTTGGCAGATAGGCCTCCAAAGCTGTTTAAAGGTGAAGCTGCGGACATTACCTTCACTGAAGACGATGCAAGGCATGTGCATCACCCCCACAACGATGCATTGGTGGTGACTATCACGATTGGAGGGCTCAACGTGCATCGAGTCTTGGTGGATAATGGAAGCTCCTGCAATATACTAGCTTATGACACTTATCAAAAGATGGGACTCACGGACAAAGAAATGTCTCCTGCTTACAACGACTTATATGGATTTACTGGCGGACCGGTACAAGTTGTAGGAAGGGTGAAGCTCCCTGTCGTGTTAGGGGTTGATCCTATAAGAGCAACGCAGGTGACAGAATTCATGGTTGTAAATGAGGACATATCATATAATTGCATCGTGGGCAGGCCCCTCTTGAAGGAGATGAGAGTGGTAACCTCCATCTACCATCTCTCCATGAAGTTTCCTACTCCTAATGGAATTGGATGTCTAAAAGGTTGTCAAGTAGACTCAAAGGAATGTTATAGTAAGGCCTTGCGCACTGTTGAGCAGGTTTCGAAGCATTTGTTGTTGGTTGACGGAGGCACCACGGACAACTGCTACAGGTACCTGGAGGCATCAACGAAGAATGAACCTCCACAACAGGTACATAATTTATGCAATGTGATTATGATTATCCAACATCCAGGTGAAGAGAGCTCCATAGATGTCGTCTTTTCTTCGGGGGTAGATACCCCGAATGAGGTACGGATGCTGGAGGCACCTCCACCAAAACTTGTAGAAGACGGTGAAACCTTTGTCGAAGGTATTGTTGAAGAGGTGAATAATAGTGATTTCGAGGATGACCATCTGGAAAACTCCCCTTAGGTTCCTTTACAGCCTGGAAAAAGGGATATAGAGGTTCAGGTGAAGATTGACTTAGATCCTCGGATGCCTGAAGCTAGGGAAACAACAGGTGCTGCTGGTGACACTTTGTCAATTCTAGTGGATGCAACTGACCCCTCCAAGGAACTAAAAATTGGAAAGCAGTTGGAACCTGAAGCTAGGGAAGCATTTACTCGTTTCTTAAAAGATAACCTAGATGTTTTCGCTTGGTGTCACTCTGACATGGTGGGGATTGATCCCAGGGTGATGTGTCATCACCTTAACATTAACCCCGAAAGGATTTCTGTGAGACAAAAACGAAGGGCAATAAGTGGTGAGAGAGCTTTAGCCCTCAAAGAAGAGGTTGACAGGTTACTAGAAGCTAACCTGGTGAGAGAATCGTTCTACCTTAAAGACAGCTTTCCACTTCCGTGGATCGATCAGTTGGTTGATGCTACAGCTGGGCATGCTCTTTTAAGCTTCATGGATGCTTACTCGGGATATAATCAGATTCCCATGTATGAACCTGATCAGGAGCATACGTCCTTCATCACAGATAGAGGTCTATACTGCTATATTGGGATGCCTTTTGGATTATTGAACGTTGGAGCCACCTACCAAAGGCTGGTTAATAGGATGTTCAAAGAACAGATCGGGAAGACTATGGAAGTCTATGTTGATGATATGCTAGTCAAGTCTAAAGCTACGGTTGATCATGTGTCGCACTTGTCAGAAATGTTCAACATACTACGAAGGTTCAGAATGAAGCTCAACCCTCAGAAATGTGTTTTCGGTGTGGAATCAGGAAAGTTCCTAGGCTTCATTGTCAATCATCGGGGAATTGAAGCAAACCCTGCCAAGATTAAAGCTTTAGTCGAGATGCGGTCTCCCCGAAACATAAAGGAGGTTCAGAGTCTTACTGGTAGGATTGCAGCTCTAAACAGGTTTGTATCTAAATCTTCGGATAAATGTAGAGAATTCTTCGCAGCAATCAAGAAAGGGAAGAACTTTGAATGGAGCCCGGAATGTGAAGCTGCTTTCACAAAAATAAAGGAACAATTGGGTAGCCCCCCATTGCTGTCTAAACCTCTTGATTGAGAGGTCCTCATATTGTACTTGGCAGTTTCGGAATACTCTATCAGTGCTGTGCTAGTTCGGGAGGAGCTGCAGGTTCAGCACCCGGTTTATTACGTAAGTAAAAGATTGTTGGATGCTGAAACAAGGTATTCTAACATGGAAAAGTTGTCTTATTCCTTAATCTTGGCGTCAAGGAAGCTTCGGCCCTATTTTCAAGCACACCGAATCGAGGTACGTACTTCATTCCCTTTAAGGCAAGTTTTGCACAAACCTGAAGCTTCAGGAAGGCTTATGAAATGGGCTGTGGAATTGGGACAATTCGATATTGACTTCAAGCCAAGGACAGCTATAAAAGGGCAGGTGTTAGCGGATTTTTTGCTGGAATTTCCTCCATCATTCGAGGTTAAGGGCGATGAGTGCATAACTGAACCTTCATCCCCCGAAGAGACGGTTGAAAACTGCTCACCATGGTGGACACTCTACGTAGATGGAGCAGTAAATGGAAATTGAGCAGGAGCTGGTATTGTTCTTATTAGCCCGGAGGGTCACAAGCTTCAAAGCTCCATTCACTTCGCTTTTAACGCAACCAACAATGATGCAGAGTATGAAGCTCTAATAGATGGTCTGAAACTTGCTTTGGAAATGAGGGTGGAAAACCTGATTGTTTTCAGCGACTCTATGTTGGTTGTATGGCATATACGAGGAGGATTTCAGGCTAGAGGTCCTCGTACTGACCTTTACATGAGGTACTCTCAAGAGCTGATTAACAGGTTCAAGGAAGTGAACCTTGAGCAAATCCCAAGGACACAAAACACTGATGCTGATGCGCTTGCAAAGTTGGGTTCACAAAGGGAAGCTACTATGTTAGGGGTTATACCTTTGGAAATTCAACTTCAACCTAGCATTCCTAGACTCGAGGTTATGAACTTGGAACCTACGACTGAGGCATTGTGGACAACACCTATTATGAATTACATCACAAAGGGGATTGTTCCAGAAAGAAGGGAGGAAGCTAGGAGAATAAAATACCAGGCTGCAAGGTATGTTATCTACGATGGTTCTTTATACAAAAGAGGGTTTAACAAACCGCTTTTGAGGTGCATATCAGGTGACGAATGCGAATACATCTTGAGAGAGGTTCATGAAGGAATCTGTGGAAATCATTCGGGTGGAACCTCTTTGGCACATAAAATACTTCGTGAAGGATATTATTGGCCCACAATCCAGAAGGATGCTAACAGGTTCACTCGGACATGTGACCGTTGTCAAAGGTTCGCAAATTTTAATAGTAATCCAGCTGTCCCTTTGAAGCCCCTCACCAGCCCTTGGCCTTTCGCTGTGTG
This sequence comes from Heracleum sosnowskyi, assembly GCA_030848705.1. Taxonomy (NCBI): domain Eukaryota; kingdom Viridiplantae; phylum Streptophyta; class Magnoliopsida; order Apiales; family Apiaceae; genus Heracleum; species Heracleum sosnowskyi. Next base: position 23,763,991 of record CM061237.1, read on the forward strand.
GGGAATTGACTTGATTGGGGAGCTGCCTAAAGGTAAAGGGGGAGTGAAATATGTTGTGGTGGCTGTAGATTACTTTACCAAGTGGGCTGAAGCTGAACCTCTGGCTACAATAACAGCTGCAAAAATAAAGGAATTTGTGTTCAGAGCAATCGTTTGCAGGTTCGGAGTCCCTTACAAACTAATTTTAGATAATGGAAAGCAATTCGATAGCAAAGAGTTGCGAAAGCTGTGTGATGACCTTGGGATTCAAAAGGGCTTCACGACAGTTTACCACCCTCAAAGTAATGGACAAACGGAAGCTGTCAATAAGATTATTAAACATACTTTGAAAACTAAACTGGAAGAAAGCAAGGGGTGTTGGCCTGAAGAACTCCCTATGGTTTTGTGGTCATACAACACAACGCCACGAACCACTACCGGAGAGTCACCTTTCACCTTAACCTATGGTTGTGAAGCAATGGTGCCCGTGGAAATTGGGGTTGGAACATTCAGAAGGGATAACTATGATCCTGGGAATAATGAGGTAAATCATCGGTTGTACTTATATTTGGTAGAGGAGGTTCGGGCTACTGCGCAGCTGAAGCTAGCTACTTATCAACAGCGTACTCGGAAGTACTTTGACAGCAAGGTTCGTGCTCGTCCATTGAAGGTTGGCGATTTGGTTTTGAGGAGGATGATGCCCAACATGAAGGTTCATGGTCATGGTGTGTTCGGTGCAAATTGGGAGGGTCCTTACCTCATAAAAGCTGTCCTTTGGGAAGGTACCTACCATCTCACGGATCTGGATGGAAAGCTCATTCCAAGGGCATGGAATGGTGAACATCTTAAGAAATATTACCAGTAAATCATCAGGTACTATTTCTGTAGGCCTCTTTCAGGCATAGGAATAATAAAAGCGGTTTATTAGTTGTAACTGCCATGCTTAGGTATAGCTTCATAGTTGTTGGCCTCAGCTTTACATCTGTTTAGCTTGGCTTCAAAGCACTTCGTTTTAGGTTTATAGTAAGACATCCTCACTTGTTCTTTGAGCACTCGGGGGGTAGTGTATGCACACCCAACCTATTGGATGTCTTTCGATAAATTTTACAATATTAATGAAACCTCTATTTTTGGTTCATATGGTTGTTCTTGTTTGAATGCTTTGTTACTCTTTATGTGTTTGCTGTAAGGATTACATGTGGATTAAGGTTGAATGTATGATTGCCTCTGTTTAGTTCTTCACCATAAACAATTATATGATAAAGAACTGGGGGGTAGTGGACATACTCTATACAGGTTCAAATGGTTAAATTTCGAAATTTAATTGGATTGGATTTAATATTATTGGATTGGATTTGATATGATTGGATTGGATTTAATATGATTGGATTGGATTTGATATGATTGGATTGGGTTTAATATTATTGGAATAGATTTAACTGGATTGGAAATTCATACTCATGGATTATGAGGTAAAGGTTAATACTCATGGATTATGAGGTAAAGGTTAATATTCGAGGATCAAATATATAAACGTATCAACTCATATAAGCCCTAGGGACACTAGGCATGAGCATCTTGGTAAAGTGTGGGAACCGAACATAGGCCACACTCCGGTTTAAAAATTTCTTGCGCGATTGCAAGATGAAACATTAAAAAGGTTAAAACGGCACTAGGGAGGTTCAAGGCTAATGACCCCTTAAGCTGCAATATGGAGTAAGCTTCATAGGGATTTTTATGTAACACATGGAATTTAACGACGCATTACCCTAGGCAGGGATATGTATGGATAATTGATTTTTCTTCTAAGGCATTGGATAAAGTGGCTTATGGATATTCTAATCTATGGAAAATGGGTTATGCACCCAAGGATATTAGGTGCAAGGATGATTTACTTACACATTGTATTATTGGAATAATCATATTGGGAATAATTGTTATCATATGTGGTTTGTACCTCTGGTTAAGAGGCGGATGACAGCTCAGGTGGGCTTCAGGTTTGGAGGCTACAATAACGCAAGTATATGCACGGATCAACCTTTGGTAAAAGATGGTCTTATGGTTTGGGTCATATTGGCTTCCTACACGGTATAAATCATGTATATTCTTGGATGGGCATATATCCATTCACTGGCCCAAGGATACTGGTTACCTAACGCTGTAAAACAGGTTCATTTTACATGTTCAGGATTTGGAATGAAACTGCAGTCAGCCGCATGTGAACTTATCACGGCAATCTAAGGCATATAAAAAAAATAGCATGGAAAGCCTAGGCATGGATTGGCGAGCAAAAAGAAGATAACGGTACGATAAATTTAAAAGATGAAAACCAGAGTTAAAGGTTACATCTTGCGAGGTATTCAGAGGTACCCGCACCCTCATCCAATGTTTGAAACCCATGGCGCGAACGCCAGAAATGTTGTCAGAACAAAACCATAAATGTTAACCCTAACCAGGGTGTAAATGTTTTTGCAAAAAGATTAGAAACCAGTGATCATGCAGCGGGGTTGTCAGGAGAGGCATCAGGAACATCTTGATCAGGAGCTGGATCAACTTTCTCCGCATCTTCCATCTGAACCTCTAGGCTGGTGCCGTCTGCGCCCTGAGTCTCACCTTCAGGTTCTAACGGGGTATCCCTCTCCTGATCTTTCGCGCCCTCAACTTCTTTCTTCTTGATCTCTTCCACCAGCTTCACAGCGTCATCACCAAGCAAGGTCCAGTCCAAAGTTGGGAAGTGGTCATTTGTAGATTCAATATAATCATTCACCCCCCGACTGTATCCAGCTTCGAATTTCTCCCGCTTGGCAGTTTCCCGGGTAGACCTCTCCAGGGCAATGGTGGTATTGAGGGAGTCCAACTTCTTCTTAAAGTCACCGACCTTCTTGGTGTAGGAAGCCTTTAGAGCGTCTTTCTCAGCATCAAGGTTGATTATGGAGGTGTTCAGTTGGTCTCTCTCTTTCAAGAGCTTAGCCTCGGAAGCCTTAAGCTTCTTACCGGCGTCAGCTAATTTCTATCTTTCGGTTTCACTTTCTTTGAGGGAATTCTTTAGCTGCTTTAACTCTTCGGATAGCCGTTGGTCACCCCAAGCCGCTGCCACAAGTTCTTCACCCCGTTTTAAGGTGTGAAAAAAGCTTTGAGCTTCACACCAGGGGCTGGCTTTAGCATCTTCGGACATGCTCATTTTATCCCACTCAGCGATTGCTTCTTCCGGGATCTGGTTGCCAGCCATAGTGAAAAACTTATGAATCAGGGGGTGCAAACCTTCACCAGAAGCTCCAGGAGTAGAGGGCTTGGGCTTTTTACTGAGACGAGAACCTGAACCTTTGGCGGAGTCAACAATAGCAGTTGATGGCAGCTTTCTTTTTGAGGAGGTGGTGGACTTATCTTGAGATACGGCAGTTGATTTCATTCGGGAAATGGGAGTAGCTTCAATAGGAACAAGATCTTTTTCTTCATCACCAAAGAGATCGTCGTAGCTAACTGATTTGTTGACAAAGGATGGCACACCAGAAGCCATATCTGCAAGAGAGGTCAAAGGATTATTAAGAGAACAATTAAATATATATATAGATATGACACGAGCATGGAATGGATGAGTAGAATGTACAGAAAAATGCAAAAATGCAATTGGAAACCTAATCTGTTGGAGGCTCCAGCTTCAGAGTCCTCCATGGACATCAAATTCATGGTCCTTTTATTCGACATGAAACCGTATTTACTCAGGTTTTGGCTTGTCAGCAGACTAGCACCATCCCCTAGTGCTGCTGATAGTTTCAAGGCTTCCTGGGCCCTTTCCAGGGAGTGACCCTTAAGGGCTGTCTTACTTGGAATATCTATACAAGGTTTAAGCATGAGTTAGACCTCCTCATCTAAAATTATTCAGAAATAAGGAATATTGGAGTTACACGCAAGACACTTACTAGGATTTCTGTTAAACTCAGCTCTATAGGCTGGACAGTCATAGCAGTACAAAAATTGAGGTAACCAGTCCGTCATTACCTTTCTGTTTCCCTTGATGCACTGGCCATCATGGATGCCCCAGGCAGAGAGATAGAAGAAGCCCCAATTTTTCCCTGTCTGCTTAAGCTGGTAGAAGAAACCCAACTCACGGGCATACATTCTCTTCTCAAACTGTTGGTCATATAGGATGAACTTGCACATTGCCATTCAATAGGCGTTTGGGGTCATTTGAAGTGGGGCGATATCATAGTAGGTAATAATATCATGAATAAAAGGATGTAAAGGGATGGACAAACCCATTCTAAAAAAAGTAGCTGAAAATACGGCACAAGGTATCTGTTGGTCAGGTTCAAAGTTGTCAAATCGATGACACCTTTCCCCAGGGGAAGGTATCACCAAGCGACAGTTGGGCTGGTGTTTCTGGAGAGCGGCCAGGTTCTGGTTTCTAGGATTGGATGGTTCTCAGAGGATGATTGATTAGTGGTTTCTGGTTTTGAATATTTGGTTTTATAAGAAAAGAGGTTGTTACGAACTGATGAAATAGCTGTATCGCGAATCGACACCTTAACCTTGGAACGGGTTCTGGTGCTGAATGGCTTAATAGCGGGTAGTTTTGGCAAAGGGGTTCTGGTTAACGAGTCATCAGAATCCAGGAGGTCAATACAATTCTGCACCTCCTGAGCAGTTGATTGCTGTGAGCATGCCGCGGTTGAACTCCCTGACATCTGCAAAAGATGGAGCAGGGTGAGTTAACGGCCCACAGGTTTCTTCTTAATCATGGAAACAAGAGGACAGATAAACCATAGAGTTTACAAGGGTTTTTGATAAGTGGATTTTATATCTACTTGGAACGCTTCAATTCGGCTTAAATTGATTGTTTGTACTCAAGTACTTGGTGTTTTTAATGTGTTTTGAGTTGGAATGTGCAAAGCTTAGTAATTGGCAGAGTTGTGGAGTTTCTATGATTATATGGTGGTGTAGAGCATCATTGTTTAAGCCATGTAGTTGCGGGACTTGAGAGCGCGAAGAAAAGTCAAAAAATGAAGTTTTTCAAAATTCTGGTCAGAAACACTATTTGAGCGCCCATGCGCTTCAGAATCACTATTTGAGCACGCCCACGCCTCAATCAAGCACGCCCGCGCTTGCCCAATGCTGAAGAAGCCTTTTTCTGTTCTGAATTGGAAAGTTCCAGAGACCAGTCAGCAGAATGGGCTATATAAACACTTGGTGGACGATTTCAGAGACATATATCCATATACCTACATACATATCTATCCACCATCAAGGAGAATAAGAAGACGGCTGATTACGAAGATCTAGTTTTCAACTTATCTTTGTATTCTTCTAATTAGGCGATACTTTGGATTCTCGTTTGTTTCTTCATAAACCCTAGTACTTTTATTCAGTAATCCAGACATATTTATTATCATGTTTTCATCAGAACCCACGATGATGAACGGTTCGATTATGAACTAATCGTTGTCGTGGGATTCTAACGGATTTATCTATGGATTTTAGTAGTTAATTGTTTTAAAGATTTGTGTGTGATGAATTGTTGATATCCTAGTTTGGTTGTGCTTATTCTTCTTGGATGCGTAGCTAACATCTAAGTTGTTTGTTAATCTCTATTGATTGCGAAAGTGTATATAGAGGTTTAGAACTTGCCATGCTAGCAATGGTTTATGTATGTTTGTCATGCATGATTCGTAGGTGATTTTAACCATCTCATCTGCCCTATGTAATCTGAATAGATAACTTGCTCATTAAACCGTTATGTTTTCAAATCTTATAGACATATAGGGTCTAAGCATAATTGGTGTCTGCTCAACTTCTATCTCTTTTGTGGATGTTTGAGTGGTTTGGTATACGTATACTGAAAGGTAGTGTGTACTGATTTCGTGTTATCCGATTAGTTATCACAACCGTCACATGCATTGATTAAAGACAAAAGACTCTAGATGAAGTATTTAATGAAGTTAGGATCTCATGTTTTATTCTCATAAGTAATTCAACAGCAACTCCTTAGTTAATTATAGTCTTGATAAATTGTTTAGTTAATTTAGTTAATCACAACCCAAATTTGATACTTGTCTTAGCATTGAACAATAGCCATACATTGTTGCATAAGTGCATAACTGTGATAAACCAGTCTCTGTGGGAACGAACTCTACTTATTCATATATTACTTGTGACCGCGTACGCTTGCGTGATTTAGTGCGAACAAGTTTTTGGCGCCGCTGCCGGGGACTCGGTGTTATATATATAGTTTATGTGCTTGTCATCAGTGGTCGTTAAAGTTCACTGACTCGGATTATACTCATCAATTTTACTTTGTTTGGTGTGTTTCAGATACTTTAGTGAGCGTGTATGCGAACACGTTCTCAATCTCGGAAAGAAGAACTTGAATTGAATCTAGTTATGGGAGAACCAGTAGCAGAAACGAAGGCTTTGAAGGATTATTCTCAGCCGAAAATCAATGACATTCAATTTAGCATTGTCAGGCCAGCCATTGCAGCTAATACTTTTGAAATCAAGCCTGGCACTATTCAGATGGTGCAGAATTCAGTTCAGTTTGGGGGTGCTCCAACGGAAGATCCTAATATGCATATTAGGGATTTCATTGAGATTTGCGACACCTTCAAGTTCAACGGAGTGTCGGAAGATGCTGTGAAGCTGAGACTTTTCCCATTTTCTCTGAGGGATAAGGCTAAGGGCTGGTTGCACTCTCTACCAGCAGGTTCTATTGCTACATGGGAGGATCTTGCTCAGAAATTTCTCACTAAATTCTTCCCTATGGCTAAAACAGCAGCAATCAGGAATGCTCTTACTCAGTTTGCACAACATTCTGGAGAAACTTTATGTGAAGCTTGGGAGCGTTACAAGGAGATGCTTAGGAAGTGTCCTCATCATGGAATGCCTGATTGGATGGTGATCAATTGTTTTTATAATGGTCTGGGAGGTCAATCACGACCAATGCTTGATGCGGCATCAGGTGGAGCTCTGTGGGCTAAAAGCTACGAGGAAGCTTACGAACTTATTGAGATGATGGCTGCTAATGAATACCAGAATCCAACTCAGAGGTTATCACAAGGCAAGGTAGCAGGAATTCTGGAAGTGGATGCAGCTACGGCAATAGCAGCTCAGCTAAAGGCTCTGTGTATGAAGGTTGATTCTCTGACTAACTATGGAGTTCAACAGGTGGCTAGTGCTTGTGAGCTATGTGCAGGTGCACATGACACGACTCAATGTGCCATATCTAATGAATCGGCGCAGTTTGTGAGCAATTTCCAGAGACCACAGCAGCCAGTGCCTAACACCTATCATCCTAATAACAGGAACCATCCTAACTTCAGCTGGAGTAACAATCAGGGTGGTCAGCAACAGCCACAACAGCCGTATCAGCAGTATCAAGGTCAGCAGCATGGAGCTAAGCCATTCAATTCTTCTGGTTTTCAACAGCAGTATGCTCCAAGGCAGCCGTATCAACCACCAGGGTTTCAACAACCATCTCATGGCAATGTTGGTCAGTCGTCCAATGAAAAATCTGAATTGGAAGAATTGAGGCTAATGTGCAAGAGCCAAGCTATTTCCATCAAGACTCTGGAGAATCAGATCGGTCAAATTGCTAATGCGTTGTTGAATAGACCACAGGGAACTCTCCCTAGTGATACGGAAGCTAATCCAGGCAAACGGGAGGCCAAGGAACATGTTAAGGCAGTTACCTTGCGATCTGGAAGGGTTACGGAAGATCAGAACTCAAAAACACAGCAAAACGAAGAAAATCAGGAAGTTGAACAGAACCTAGAGCGCGCCCGTGCCCTAGGAAGCGCGCCCGCGCCTGACCTTCTGCCAGAAGTTGAAAAAAATGGAGAAAAGGCTGATCAGTTGGGGGACAATTCGGAGAAGAGCAAACTTTCTACTAAGAATTCTATTCTGAAGCAAGCTACAGAGAGCAAGGAAGTCTATCCTCCTCCGCCATTCCCTAAACGTCTTCAGAAGCAGAAGTTGGATAAGCAATTCGCTAAATTTCTGGAGGTTTTCGAGAAGTTGCAGATCAATATACCTTTTGCGGAAGCTCTAGAACAAATGCCGAGCTACGCAAAGTTCATGAAGGGTATTCTCTCACGGAAGTTGAAACTCGATGAGTTGGAGACCGTCGCTCTAACAGAAGAATGCAGTGCTATTCTACAGCAGAAGTTACCTCCTAAACTCAAGGATCCAGGGAGTTTCACCATACCGTGCACAATCGGCAATCTATCTTTCAACAAGTGCTTGTGTGACTTGGGAGCTAGTATTAATCTGATGCCGTTGTCTGTCTTCATGCAACTTGGACTTCCTGAGCCTAAACCTACAAACATGTCCTTACAACTAGCTGATAGGTCGATCACATATCCCAGAGGTGTAGTGGAGGATGTTTTGGTTAAAGTGGATAAGCTCATTTTTCCTGCTGATTTTGTTATTTTGGACTTTGAGGAAGACAAGAAGATTCCAATTATCTTGGGAAGACCTTTCTTGGCTACAGGCCGAACTTTGATCGATGTGCAGAAAGGAGAGCTTACAATGAGGGTTCAAAATCAGAAGGTCACTTTTAACGTGTTCAAGGCAATGAAATTTCCAACTGAGGAAGAAGAGTGCTTTAAATTGGAGATGGTCGATTCTGTCATCAATACAGAGATTGAACAACCACTGAAGTCGGATACAGTGGAGAGAGTCTTGATAGGGGATTCTGATATCGAAGACGAAGAAAGAGCAGAGCAACTTCAGTTGTTGAATGCACCTCCGTGGAAAAGAAAAATTGATGCGCCATTCGAATCTCTTGGATCAGCAAAGCTGAACAATTCTCAGGAGCGACTCAAACCATCTATGGAAGAAGCTCCTACACTTGAACTCCAACCACTGCAGGATCAATTGAGGTATGGTAAAGTCTACGAGAGCAACAGGTTATATAAGGAGAAGGTTAAGGACTGGCATAAAAGAGGGGTGGTGAAACATTCATTTGTGCCTGGTCAGCTAGTTCTGCGTTTCAAGTCCCGCTTCAGATTTTTTCCAGGAAAGTGTAAGTCGAGGTGGTCGGAGCCTATCACGGTTAAATCAGCATTTCCGCATGGTGCAATAGAGATTTTCCATAAGTTTCCGGACGAAGCGTTCAAGGTTAATGGTCAGTGGCTGAAGCATGACGTTGGTAATACGGTGAACCGTGAGTCGACGTTCACCGTTCTTGTGACTGGATGAAAATGGAGTCACGTCAAGCTATTGACGTAAAATAAGCGCTTCGTGGGAGGCAATCCACGCAATTGTTATAGTATTGTTTTGTGTGAGAAGAAGAAGAAGAAGGAAAAAAAAAACAGAAAAAAAAAATTTCTGGACAGAAGGCAGAGCGCGCCAGCGCATGGGCCACTGTTCACAGGAAAAAAAAGACAAAAAAGAGTTTGTGTTGTTTCCCCCTAGGATCCATCTGGGATTCAGCGAGTGGTTGATAGGTCTGGTTTTGGGGATGCTCAGTATAGGCGGCTGACTCGGCGTATAGACGCCATGCACGACATCAATCGCCGCTTTGCTCAGGACTTGACTCAGGCGTTGGGTACTGCTTTCGAAGCCACTGGAGTTGATGTTGCTTGGCCTAACTTTGGAGCTGATTCTGTTTATCCACCACCGGATACACCACCCGAGGAGGGTGGTACTGCTGATGATTAGGTACTCTCTGCACTTTCTTTTTTATTACCTTCAATGAGGACATTGAATACTGTAAGTTTGGGGGTGATAATTAAGGATTAGTAGTGTTAGTGTGTGTGTTCATATAGGATTCATATTGCATAAGTAGTTGCAGTTTCATTCATAGTATTGCATGTTTGTGGCATATAGAGCATTCGTGTTTGCATAATTGTTTATATATATCATGTGAGTCCATTTAGTTGCATTTGCATAGCATGCACATTTCATGATCCCGTAGGACTTGGCTATTTCCGTTGGTGAGTTGATGTTGAGTGGAGTGTGGTGATGATGAATAGAGGGTTGATTTAAGTTCCTAGGAATTGACTTGCATGCCAGAAACAAATTAATTTCACAAGTCTCATTGGTTGCTTTTGGATTTGATCAGACCATGTTTGTTTGGATGTTAGAATTTAATCACTTGCTTACATTTAGAATGTTCGTCTATTCTCTTGAAAACGAAGGAGCACTAAAGTCTAAGTTTGGGGGAAAACAGGGATTTCATGCTAGTTGTTAAAAAAAGTTAGGTGTCAAATGGCTAGTAGCCGCTCATGAAAAATGAGTAGTCTAGGGAGGGATGAGAAAAAAAGCAAAGCGCACTCATTCCGAAATTGTGTTGTTAAAAAAAAGAAAAAGAAAAAAAAATGGAAAAAGAAAAAAAAAGAGTTGAGTTAGTTATGTTTATGCAGAATTGATCAGGGTGAGCTCTTTAATACTCGAGCAATTAAGTTCTAGGGGACTTTGTGCCTAGTGACCTAAGACTTTTCCGGTCTGGGATCCACTAACCTAACGCTCGCTACATGGGTATTATTGTATAAGCCTTTTGGGGTCTCATCCATTGCACGGTCAAATAAGCATGTGTGTCTTAATAAAGCATGAATTCCTGTCTAACTCAAGTGGATTATGGAGGTGTCTCTTAGTGATTTCTTGTGTCTAGAGTTCATTTTGCTTATAAGCTTGTGGTTGTTTTGGTGAAGAATATGATATGGTCTTGATTTAGTTTGGGAGTATATTGATGAGCATCGCACACACGCACGTTTCTGTGTTTGTATTGTTAGTATACGGGGATTTAGTCGAGCTCTGTTTGGAACATTGCATTCTTTGAGATGTTGGCTTGTTGATTGGTTATGGTTAGTCTGAGGGGATCGTTTGCATTAGCATATTAGTTGCATTCATGCATTGCATTATAGTTATATAGAGTCTGCTTATGCTTGAGGACAAGCATCGGTTTAAGTTTGGGGATGTGATAAGTGGATTTTATATCTACTTGGAACGCTTCAATTCGGCTTAAATTGATTGTTTGTACTCAAGTACTTGGTGTTTTTAATGTGTTTTGAGTTGGAATGTGCAGAGCTTAGTAATTGGCAGAGTTGTGGAGTTTCTATGATTATATCGTGGTGTAGAGCATCATTGTTTAAGCCATGTAGTTGCGGGACTTGAGAGCGCGAAGAAAAGTCAAAAAATGAAGTTTTTCAGAATTCTGGTCAGAAACACTATTTGAGCGCCCCCGCGCTTCAGAATCACTATTTGAGCGCGCCCACGCCTCAATCAAGCACGCCCGCGCTTGCCCAATGCTGAAGAAGCCTTTTTCTGTTCTGAATTGGAAAGTTCCAGAGACCAGTCAGCAGAATGGGCTATATAAACACTTGGTGGACGATTTCAGAGACATATATCCATATACCTACATACATATCTATCCACCATCAAGGAGAACAAGAAGACGGCTGATTACGAAGATCTAGTTTTCAACTTATCTTTGTATTCTTCTAATTAGGCGATACTTTGGATTCTCGTTTGTTTCTTCATAAACCCTAGTACTTTTATTCAGTAATCCAGACATATTTATTATCATGTTTTCATCAGAACCCACGATGATGAACGGTTCGATTATGAACTAATCGTTGTCGTGGGATTCTAACGGATTTATCTATGGATTTTAGTAGTTAATTGTTTTAAAGATTTGTGTGTGATGAATTGTTGATATCCTAGTTTGGTTGTGCTTATTCTTCTTGGATGCGTAGCTAACATCTAAGTTATTTGTTAATCTCTATTGATTGTGAAAGTGGATATAGAGGTTTAGAACTTGCCATGCTAGCAATGGTTTATGTATGTTTGTCATGCATGATTCGTAGGTGATTTTAACCATCTCATCTGCCCTATGTAATCTGAATGGATAACTTGCTCATTAAACCGTTATGTTTTCAAATCTTATAGACATATAGGGTCTAAGCATAATTGGTGTCTGCTCAACTTCTATCTCTTTTGTGGATATTTGAGTGGTTTGGTATACGTATACTGAAAGGTAGCGTGTACTGATTTCGTGTTATCCGATTAGTTATCACAACCGTCACATGCATTGATTAAAGACAAAAGACTCTAGATGAAGTATTTAATGAAGTTAGGATCCCATGTTTTATTCTCATAAGTAATTCAACAGCAACTCCTTAGTTAATTATAGTCTTGATAAATTGTTTAGTTAATTTAGTTAATCACAACCCAAATTTGATACTTGTCTTAGCATTGAACAATAGCCATACATTGTTGCATAAGTGCATAACTGTGGTAAACCAGTCTCTGTGGGAATGAACTCTACTTATTCATATATTACTTGTGACCGCGTACGCTTGCGTGATTTAGTGCGAACAGTTTTCCATTGGGGTTCTTTGCAAGTCATCACAGGGGATTTGGGTCGAACAGGTGGCGACCCGAATAATGCCAAAGATTTGGGGGTTATCAATTTCAAGGATGTTTCTGTACCTAAAGGTCAGATAGAGGTCCATAGAGGTCTTCACCTCGGGAGAGGTCTTAGGATGCAGAAATTAGAACCTAAAACTACAGGAAGAGTTTTCAATTATTGACTTAAATCTCTATGAGACAGCATATCAATACTAATATACTGGGACATGTATGATGCATACTATCGATTATACATGCAATCAAGGACAGTTAGGAAGATGAAGAGACACGGTGTTGTATGCAATTCATAACACCAAGGAAGATGCGGGTTTAAAGGGTTTTATGATCTCTACTTTACATGATATTAGAACAAGTAATATCAAGCAGAAGTATATGTATTCTCTTGATTTTCTATTTTGATTACCCAGTTGATGTGAATGTGTGGGTGTGCATATATGGTTATGTATGTACATATGTATGTATATATAAACAAGACGAGTACATTCAAGGACAGCATGCAATGGTAAATAAGGGTTAAAAGTGAAAGATAAAGATAGAGGCATACCTTGAGGAGTGTTACTGGTTGAAGATCGTCAGAAAATTGGATATCGTCGGAAAACTCGAACCGCCTTGAAGCTTTTCTTCGGGAGAGAGAGGGTAGAAGGCTGAGGAGTTTGTGTTGAAGGATAAAAGAAAGTAAAGGATGGAGGGGCGTGTTTTTAAGTGCACGCTTGTATAGGAACAGCCGCACCACGTGGCGTCCCCTGATTGGTTTAAAAAAAAAAAGAATTTCGAAAATATAAAAGGTTCATGAATGATTCAGTTTTCTAGGAGGAATGCAAAGGGTTAGCTGTTCATTAATTTGAATTTGAAATTTTGGTGAGAAGATAAGGTGGAAATCAATTGAGGTTTATATTATAATTAGACTATAATGCGAGGCTAATTTTTGGGAAAATACCGGAGGAAATTAAAAGGCTCATTCGGGAGACTGGGGCTCAGTTGCGCACCTATAGCTGGAAATCAGGTTCAGGGTTGTCTATCAAGGAGTAAAAAAAAATGCTGATTCTATCTGAATCTCTTGTCTCATGCATGAGGGTTTCCACCAAAGCTTATAGGTTACGAGAACGGGAAGCTGGATTCGTTTTTGAATGTATATGGTGAAGAACTTGTGAATGGAAGGTTTTGGTTCCTTTTGTATTCAATACCGCAAGGAACCGGGGGGTAGTTGTTGTGCACAAAATCTCACATGGGCTCAATTTAGGGCCCATAAGTATCGAAGGCCAAGTAGGGGTGTATTGGGCTAGGTTGGTGAACTGAGATACAGGTTCAAGGCGCTGAGGTGCAGGCTAAGGGTACCGAGGTGTAGGTATAGGACTCTATGGATTGGGTGCAGGGTGCCAACGTAGGTGCAGGGTGCCAAGGTAGGATCAAGGTGTCAGGGTTCAGGTAAAGAGCATTGAGGCTCAGGTGGTATGAACCTCAACGTTGGTCTCAGGTGACGAGTGGTCGAGACCTCAGGAAGGCAGAATACTGGTAGGACAAGAATTCAGCTGCCTATACTTTAGGAGCACGGAAGTATAACTGACGAAAGGACTCCTAGGCTTACTGGAACATATCAGACAGAGCAATTACAATCGGTATAGGACTTGTATTGATTATCTCGGATATACATTACTTACTTGAGGGTTTATAGGACTTAGTGATGGATATGAACTAGGACACTGGAAGGCTCGGCTGGAGCTGATTAATTCAACTATAACTCTAAGATGGATTATCCGAGAGTGGTCAAAATTGCAGGAAGGAAGAAGTATAAACACAATAGAACTACATGGGGCTTGATTCCTATAAATAGGATATGTAGGCACTTGACTAAAGGATTCGGATTTTCACTCTAGAGACGCATAAGGCTCGTGCACCTCTGTGATACATATTCCGGTGAATTGGCTGGCCGAGTAGGAATTATTCTGCCCTTTTCATCCGGTGGTTTTGTCAACTCAGCCCCCGGAAATCTTACTTCAACCATTCTGTTCTTATAATCAGCTACAGGTTACCAGCAGTAGACCTACAGCTCTGTCCGATAAACAAGGACGCATTCTTCGAATATTCCAGCGGGATTCTCTCAATTGTGTTGTACCAAATTTCTCTCACAACAACTATTTTAATACTTTTAATTATAGGCAATTACCTTTTCAGCTATAACATGTTACTCTTTCTATTTTTCCTTACTAAAACATCTCATTTTCCAAAAATATCACGGACAAACAGTTACTTATTTATTTAAAAACCAATTTTAATACTTTTAATTATTTAAAAAGGTTTAACACACCTACTTATTTTTTTAGCAAATGCAATTAATCTATATAAACTATATTATAACTGACACAGTGAAAATTTTGGTTTTCGGTTTTTGGTCATTTATTCTATTTAATAAACAATAGTATAATGCAGTATAGTTGTCAATTATACCATATTCTATATATTTTTATTATTAATACAAAAGAAAATAATATAAAAATAATGATTTTACTATGAAAGAAATATTATATTATATTAAAGGAAGCCCGTGCTTCGCACGGGTTATAAGCTAGTATATATTAATTTGAAATGAAGCTAAATATATTAAGATATTAATAAATATATGGATATCACAGTATACATGACATACCATACCATTTAAAGGAGGTTTACACTTTTAATAAAGAGTACAGATTCCCGATCACGAATTGCTTTTATACTTCTCCCCGATCCTGTCCGAAACTGAAAAATTCTCCAAATTCTTGACCCGAATGGAATGGGGAACAAATCGAGATAAGGTGGCGCGGATGAAATGCCCATCCGTAATAGTAAAGAGAGATGGTAATTATATTAATGTAAGGTTCTTAGATAACTTATAGTATACGATGTAATTGTTATAAATATAGAGTTGTTAGAGATAATTTTAGATATACATTAATTGTGTTATTGATTTATATTAATATATTAGAAGATACATCAGTATATAAAAATTAATATTGATGAATAAATTCAAATTATCAATATATTCTCAGTTGTTAATATTAACATACTCGAATTTAAATAATAATTATATTAATTTGAAGTTAAGTGAATTATATTAAGTTAATTAAGTTAATAATTATATGTATCTCGCGGTATATATCTATACAATATCATTAAGAGGATTTTTTACTTTTAATAAAAAATTAATTTGATTTTTAATAATAATAATTATATATATTAATTTGAAATTAAGTTAAATATATTAAGATATTACTAATAATTATATGTATACCACGGTATACATGACATACCATTTAAAGGGGATTTCTGCTTTTAATAAAGAGCGGTATACATGACATACCATTTAAAGGGGATTTCTGCTTTTAATAAAGAGTATAGATTGTATATGGTTACGACAAACATTTACCTTAAGGACCTCTTGCAAGCAATCTGAAGCTATTTTTTCTTCTAGCAACGACTGATGTCTATAAACTAAATGACGATGTTGTGCACATTCCACGTTAGGGCTTCCAGTTGTGAATCAGGCTATGTTATAAAGCCGTGCACACATAAAAATTGTAAAATGATATTGAGCTAGAATAAAATTCAGTTCTAAAGTTAGTTACAATTTTTCAAACGTGATAGGTTGCTTTTGTAGTTTTGGTAGGGTTGAGGTTGTCAAAGGTGGCTTTAGAAAAGGAGATACCAAAATATTTACAGATCAGTAAGTGGAGTTTAGTAAATGGGGACTACCCCGATAAAACTGGGTCACGATTTTGAACTCACTTGATACCTTGATGCAATTCCATGTTAGTGTTAGGATCGCATCCACTATAGATCAACATTAATCAAACACAATAACAAACACGAAAGTAAAGAACACAACAATTTAACGTGGAAACCCCTCAAGGGAGGGTAAAACCACAAATCCACTATGAATGTATTACAAGTTTGGAGTCGCTCCCTCACTCAACACTCTTAAATACAATCACCTCACCTTGATTACAAAAGCTCTCTCTTGTGTATCGCACACAACTCTCTAACTTTTACAAAATACTTCAAAATCCCTACAAATATCTATATTTATAGGCACCACGTATATTTTAATCCTAATATATCTCAATTCTATTTGTGACAATTACCATCTTTTCTTATCTTGGATAGAAATCTTCTACAATTCTTATCTCTACCAGAATAAGACTTTCCTCAATTATCACAAATTAGAATACTGCTCGTAATAGGATTCTTAACTTATTTAGGAATTCGGGGCGGACCCCAACAAATCCTTCCACGGCTCGAATTCCCTAATACCTCAACCGATTCCGAGAATTTCACATTTTTCTCGGTCTTCATCGTTGTTGCTTCACCATCTAAACAATAGATGTTCTTCTTATGCATCATCCCTTGTAGAATCAAGTTTCTTCCTTTATACACCTTGCAACTTCACCATCGTCCAACGAATCTGTACCCACATGATGCCAACACACTCAAAGATAACACATTCTTTGATGCATCTGGTACATATCTCACATTGAGAGCTTTTTTGATCGTACCATCATGGAGTTTAAGACGAACAGTTCCAACTCCTTGAACCTTCATCTTCTCATCATTCCCCACAACAATATTACCAAGACTTTCATCAGTGCATAAGGTCTCAAACATCGCTCGATCCCTACATATATGCATAGAAGTAGCAGAGTCCATCACCCATTCTGATTTATTCTTCACCGAACCAGGAACGGTATCCTCACTCGCCATCAAAAACTCTCCCTCATCGATCACAAGTGTAGAGTCCGCATCATCAACTTTGTTATTTCCCTTCATCTGCTTAAAGGACTTCACATCTTCTTTAAAGCTTGGACATAACATCTCCATATGACCCGTTTCACCAAAATAATAGCACTCAACAGTGCTCATATCCCTCCTACTCGGCCGAGATTTACTTCTTCCTTGCAGGTCATTGTGGTTGCGACTCCTTCTTTTAGCACTTTCGACAGCTAAAACTGCCCCACTTTGAGAAACAACATCCTTTGTCATCCTCTCATTATCTCTTAATGCCTTTATCACATCATCAAGCGTAAGAGTTGTCCTCCCTACTAAAAGCGTTTGTTTAAAATACTTGAAGGACTTCGACAATGATGACAACAACACCAAAGCTTGTTCCTCGTATTTCATCGGCTCATCAACATTAGCCAGATGACATACTAGATGATTAAAACAAATAATGTGATCATGGAGACTACTTTCTTCATCTAGTTTTAAAGAGTACAACTCCATCTTCAAATTAAGTCTGTTGGTCAACGACTTCGAAGCGTATATGCTTGCTAACTTGTTCCTTATCTCCTTCGGTGTCGACTCCTTCAACACGTTATATCTCACATCGGGTGCAAGTGCCAGCCTGATTGTACTCGTTGCTCTCTTCTGGATCTTTGCCCAATCTGCATCACTCATCTCTTTTGGCTTCGCCTTCTCCAAGGCATCATCAAGTCCTTGTTGAATTAATACATCCTTGACGGTTAATTTCCACATAGTGAAATCCGTCTTTCCATCATACTTGGGTGCATCAATCCTCAACGACTTTAGATCTTCCATCAAGCCAAAAAAAGATCAACTCACGACCAACTATCCACGCGCAAACAGTCAACTTCGGACACCAGAAATCACACCCTCCCGAACCCAAAATCCGATCTCCACCGTTCAGATTTTAAATATTGATGTAAAAAATATACTGTCCTAAAATTAGGACGATCCGACCACGGATGACCTCCCAATCGTCAATTCTTCAACAGTTGCGCAGACCAGAAAATTCCTGCGAATTTTCGTAATTACTTCATGATTGTCTTCTCTTTTAACACCGAATCTACTCCTCGAACCCAAGCTCTGATACCAGTTTGTTAGGATCGCATCCAATATAGATCAACGTTAATCAAACACAATAACAAATACGAAAGTAAAGAACACAACAATTTAACGTGGAAACCCCTCAAGGGAGGGTAAAACCACAAATCCACTATGAATGTATTACAAGTTTGTAGTCGCTCCCTCACTCAACACTCTTGAATAAAATCACCTCACCTTGATTACAAAAGCTCTCTCTTGTGTATCACACATAACTCTCTAACTTTTACAATACTTCAAAACCCCTACAAATATCTATATTTATAGGCACCGCAAATATTCTAATTCTAATATATCTCAATTCTATTTGTGACAATTACCATCTTTTCTTATCTTGGATAGAAATCTTCTACAATTCTTATCTCTACCAGAATCAGTCTTTCCTCAATTATCACAAATTTGAATACTGCTCATAATATGATTCTTAACTTATTTAGGAATTCGGGGCGGACCCCAACAGTTAGTTCCCCAGTTTTACAATTATTCATGATGATATTTTTTTTAATCAGCTTTGGGGAAAGCTAAGCGAAATGTTTAATCCAGTACTGTACAGACATGATAGTAGCCCCTATGTTATTGTTGTCTAAACAGTTACACTGAAGACTTATCAAGGTCTGCACTATGTATCACACAGTAAAAATAAATTACAAACTTGCAAAAAAAAACATTAATTCTGGTGCATAAAGTTAGTGTTATTTTTTTAATAGTTATGTAATGACCATTGTTCCTGAATATGTTGTGCAGGTTCTCTAGCTTTCGCCACAACTAATACTAGCAGGGTTTACGTTAACCCGAAAGTTTGTCATGTCTCCTCGATATGGGAGAGGTTTTCAGCGCTTTCCACTACAGTGAAGGCTATAGAAGGCCCCTCTACTGCAAAATTGCCTCCTGAAAGATATGATCACAAACCATATGAGCCTCCTGAAATAAATGATCACAAACTATATGATTGTGGAAGCTCTGGTCAAGGCTACATGCACTGGAGAACTGAAGCCTGAAGGTACCTATACCAACCATTAAATTAGTCCTTAAACAAGTCTACTAGATCGGTGAACGTTGTTCCATTTCAATCGTTAAAATTTACAACCAAAATTGTGGGTTGATGTCGTGACATAGATGGCCACAATAACTGCCATTAACAGTTGCTACAGATGGTATTATGTTTGGTGCAAATCATGCGTAAGGAAGGTCATTTGTAGAGATGGGATCTATGTCTACAATGCCTGTGAGAAAACAGTTGAATACCCTTTGGCCTTGTAAGACAATAATGTTGATTTAATCATCCATGTACATGGGCCTAACCAACCGTCTTAAGTAAAGATCTGTGACTCTGCTTTTGTCTATAGGTTTTGAGTCAATGTCCAGGTGCAGGATGACACCAGATTTACAACTGGATGTTGTTCGATGCCTCTACGAGGGTTTGCGAGATGTCTCAGCGAAACAACTGATTGGAAAAATGCCACCGGAAGATAATTTTGTGCCCGCAAAGCTACAAATACTTTTGGAAAAAAATTAGTCTACAGTTGTGGTTGAACAACTATAATTTGGTTGAAGGGGTGCAGGAATTTAGAGTCTTGGCAATTTTCACTCTCGCAAAAATAAGGGGTCATTTGTTAAATTTGGACCATTGTTTCTGAACCAGTAAAATTTCTGGATAATCTGAACGAATGGTTATTCTGAACATCTGAATGAGTAATGTTGTTTGCTAACAATTTTTTTAAATAATCTGGATGATAGTGATTTACTATTATACCCTGCTGAATGATTAATAATGTTTAACAAACAAAATAATATATTACCTGAATGATTCAAAACAATATTCTTCCACTCAACTATATTCTTATGAAAGACTATAACCAAAACTAAGAATGTTGATATAATTATTAGATTCCTCAATCTAAAACACAAAATATAAAACATTAATAGCTTTTTCAAAGTTTCAATGCAATTTGATCCCGAAGATCATTCATATATTGCGTGGCTTGAGATCCCCATTGTGTCTCATTGATTGATCCTTCCAAATCTTCTTCATCTTCTTCTCTATCGCTATCTGACAAGCTAGCTTGATCACATCGATCAAATAGTTCATCTTCTAGTTTCTTATGAACTGCAAAACAAGAAATCACAATATCTCGCCGAGTAGAGAACGAGTATGGAGCCATCTGTTTCAGGATTGGAAATCTTGATTTCAACACGCCATAAGCACGCTCGATAACACAGATGATACAACAAACACAACAGTTTCAAAAACTCGAAATTAATTAGAAAGTACCTTTGTTAATTGGGAGAGAGAGCAGAGATAGATCAGTGACTTGCAGTGGATGAATATAGGAGCGACCGATGAATATATAGGAAATATAGCGGAGAGCGTATAAAAGATAACTAGAAAATTGCGCGAGCAGCGGATGGATATATAGAAGAGGCGATGGATAGATATGGAAGATAGATTATACGAACGATTCAGGGTAGAATTTAATCACGACTCGTCCAGCTGATTTTAGGTGTCGTCCATATTTTTTTGAATCGTCCAGCCCAGAAAAAATACACCCAAATGGCCTGAACAAGTGACTGATCTAGTAAAAGCCCATTCAGAATTCATTGTGCTGTTAACAAATGGGGCCTAAGTATACTTTTTGGATCCAATAATACTAGCCGATAGGAAGCAACAACTGAGTTTAAAATATTAATGTTCAAATATTAAATTTATTAAATTATTTAAAAAAAAATAGTTATAAGTATTATTAAAATATGTAGTTCGAACTTCCAACTACATAATTATACAAGTTTTATTTATTTAATTTCACTTCCCCCGGTTCGATTCCCTATAACTACATCATTAAATAATAATTTTATATTCAATTCTCTACAACTATATATTTGAATAATACTCATAACTACATTTTTTTCTAAGTAATTTAATAAATTTAATATTTAAAATTTGAATAATTACTGGATGTCAAAAGTATACGGGTGAAGTACCAAAATAACCAAATTTTCAAAACAATTGCCTGAATTACCTACTAACGCGCGGGCTGTCCAAATTATCAACGGGACACGCCACGTCAAACTAACGTATCAGTTGATACGCTTCCCCGGACGCAGGCAACCTCCTCAAAGATGCGCCAACATAAGAAACGTATGTTGACATGATAGAATTCGAAAACCAGCGTATCACAGGATACGTCGCATGCAGATGCGTGTCTCACTGTGAGACCCACAAATAGAGCTCTGGCGATCCATGGCGATTAAAGGGCGATTTTTCCGATGAACTATTTTCTCTCCATTCAACCCTCTCAAGTTATTTTTCGTTCATGTCCTATATATCATTAGATTAGTCTTTCAAATATCTACAATTCTATACCAAATTTAAACCAGTTCTACTACCGAATTGTAACCCGCAATCCTAAATTTCAACTAACTTCACACTGTTCGGCATTTTCGGTTGACATTCTACACACCATTAGATTCGTTGTTCGAAGATCTACAATCCTATACCATTTTCAAACAAATTCTAATGCCGAATTTTAAACCCCAAAACGGGGAGATTTCGCTGGAGAGAAAGAAAGAGGAGGGAGGAGATAATGGTGGTGGCGATGGAGAGATACGCCTTCCAGGTGGGCGTGTAACATGTGGGTATTTAGGGCGGTGAACCCGTCAATAAGTATTTTGGGCATATTGAGCTCAAAAATAGTGTACTTCGGGCAATTTCTCAAAGTATACTTATTTTTGAAAAACTATTTTTTTTATACACAGTTTCCAACTCAGTGCGGGAGTGAAAAATGTCAAGACGCCATAGTCCTGCAGTCCTTCAACCAAATTATAGTTGTTCAACCACAGTTGTAGACTAATTCCTTTCCAAAAGTGCTTGTAGCTCTGCGCGCGCAAAATTATCTCCTGGTGTCATTTTGTTAATTAGTTTCTTCATTGAGACGTCTAGCAAACCCTCGTAGAGGCATTGAACAACACCACAGTTGTTCTTGTAGTTCCGGTGCCATCATGCACACCTGAACGTTGACTCAGAACCTATAGACAAAAGCATGAGTCAGAGATCTTTACTTGATAAAACCGTGGGTTAGGCCCATATACATGTATTTACATCAACATTATTGCCTTAGAAGGGCACAGGATAGTCAACCGTTTTCTCGCAAGCATTGCAAACATAGACCCCATCTCTACAAACAACCTTCCTCGCGCATGATTGACACGAAACATAATACTAACCGTAACAATGGTTATGGCAGTTATTGTGGCCTTTATGTTACGACATGAACCCACAATTTTGGTTGTAAAGCTTAACCCGGGTTCGATTCCTTGCAACTACCTAATTATACAAGATTTATTTATTTTAAATTTTTTAGGTTCATCCAGGGTTCGATTCCTTACAACTACGTAATTATACAAGATTTATTTATTTACTTTAAATTCAATAGTTTCATCGAGCGTTAGATTCTTTGCAGCTAAGTAATCATACAAAATTTATTTATTTACTTTAATTTTTTTAGTTTTATGCACAGTTCGATTGTCTATAACTACATAATTAAATAGTTATTTATTTATTATATATTTTTATTATTCAATTCTCGAGAAATACATTTTTAACTAATAATTATAAATAATTTATTAATACTAATATTTTAATATCGACTCACGGCCGCTTGACACAGATTATAAGCTAGTATACTATTAAAAAGTAGTACACCTTCAATTTTCCACAACATTTTGTTTTCATATTTTCAAATTTCTTTAGGTTATATAATATTTATTAGAAAACATTGCCTTCTTAACCTAACCATGCATTGTTACTCAGTCATTTAACTTGAGACTTCCAACAAATTTGAAATATCTAACTTAAGAGTCCCAGTAAATTAGACCGAGCCTTTGGGAATATGATCACCACGGTCCACGGATACTCTGTTCTGAGGACAAGAGTAAGTAGAGTAAGCTTGCAGCCTATGCCACAAAGTTTAATGTAATGTGATTTGTGAAGACTGAGTCTCTATTCAAGTGCATTTATGTTACGATGTAGCAGGGTATGTGATTTGTGATGAGAGTCTGCTGAAGTGCATGTATGGTGAATGCAGACTATGAATTGTGCGAGGTGTAGAAAGAAATACATGAAATCGCTCCGAATAGTTCTTAAACTCTTAATAATAATCGGCCAACTCTCAGAGTAGAAAAGTACATAAGTTCAGAAAAGGTCTCAAAGCATATGCACATAAAATGCTTCATATAGAATATATAAGAAGGGGCACATTAATTACAAAGCAGTAGTTACAAATAAGATATCATCTGCTGACTTCACTCTAATGCAGTTTGTTGTGCCCAAAATCTCACGTGGGCTCAATTAAAGGCCCATATCTGTTATAAGTCCAGTAGCAGGGTATTGGGCTAGGATGGTGAGTACCAAGGAACAAGCCCATGATGCTGTGGTATAGGTTCAAGGTATCCTGATAGGTTCGAAGTGCCACAACAGGTACTCGGGAGCAGGTTCAAGGTACTAAGGTTCAAGGTACTAAGATTCAGGGAAGATACTGAGGTGCAGGAGAAAGGTGTTGAGGTTCAGGTGGTCTAAACCTCGAGATTGTTACCAGCTGATGAGCGACCAGGACCTCAGGAAGGCGGAATATTAGTAGGACAAGGACTCAATTACCTATACTTTAGGAGCACGGAATCACTCTTGGAAAAGGACTTCTAAACCTGATTAAACAGGATGGATGGAACAAACGTAATTAATATGGGACTCATATTAGTTATTCGGATAAGCACTACTTCCTCGAGGATTTAAAGGACTTGGAGTTTGATGTGGATTAGGAGACTAGGAAGCTCGGCAAGAGCTACCTTATTCGACTAAAACTCTAGGATGGATTATCTTAGAGTGGTCGAATTCGCAAGGATTAAGAAGTATAAACCTAATAGAACTACATGGGGCTTGATTCCTATAAATAGGATATGTAGGCACTTGACTAAAGGATTCGGATTTTCACTATTAACACGCATAAGGCTCACGTACCCTTAGTGATACACATTCCGGCGAATTTACTGGTGGTGTAGGATTTACACTCCTTATTTCGGTCGGTGGTTTTGTCAACTCAGCCCCCGGAAATCATACTTCAACCATTCTGTTTTAATTAATCAGCTTCAGGCTTCGTACTGTGAACCTGTGGCATTGTCCGACAACCAAGGACGCTTTTTACGAATATTCCAGCGAGATTCTCTCAATTGTGTTGTACCAAATTTCTCTCACAACATAAGTGGCGCTAGAAGGAGGGGAACTCCATCAGAAATCTTAAGAGAGAAAAGATGTCGGATGATTCCGGAAAAACGCAAACACCAACTAACAATGAAGAAGGCCGTGGAACAGGTCCTCATGGCGAGGTAACGAACAAGGATATTTTCGATCACCTCAAGAAAATTGGTGAAAGGGTGGATTCCTTGGAGAAAAAATCTGAAAAGATGAAAAGATGGCGAAAGAAGCAAAAACGGCCTAAGGCTCCAAAAGTTACGCCTACTCGGCTGGATTTTGGTAGTGAGGAAGAAGGGCCTGAGAAGGAGAGAACTAAGAAGACTTTTTCTGATGTTGAAACTGATCAGAGTAATCCCGACTGGAACTCTGAAGCTGAGCCCAAGGATAAGGAGGATCCTGAACCTTCGGTTACAAGGAGTGTCACTGTATTTGACCGAATGGGAAAGAAGCTAACAAGTAAGGATTTGAGGCTTAAGCTATTGGAGGCGAAACAGAAGGGTCCCAAGAAGGTACAAAGTGAGAAATCACTGTCTAAGGCGTCAGGGAGTCATAAGGATAAGTCCCACTCTAAACCGGAAGATGAGCATAGCTCAGGCTCGTCCTATAAAGCTGATGACAGCTCTGATGAGAGCTCAAATGGTGGGAGTGACACTGATGACACCTCTAGGTCAGCTGAAGGGGGTGGAAAATACAAGGAGGAAGACCTCAGGAAAGTCCTCGAGAAGATTATGGCAGAAAGGGGTCCCCAATCAGGATTGACGGTGGGATCACCTTTCACTAAGAAGGTGCGGGATTCGCCCTTACCCCGTAGCTACAGGGGGGTGGGAGACTTGAAATTCAACGGGACCACAGACCCCGTAGAGTTCCTCAGTCG
The DNA here is from genome assembly GCA_030848705.1 of Heracleum sosnowskyi. Lineage (NCBI taxonomy): Eukaryota > Viridiplantae > Streptophyta > Magnoliopsida > Apiales > Apiaceae > Heracleum > Heracleum sosnowskyi. The sequence continues at coordinate 23,789,328 of CM061237.1, forward strand.
TTTCAACACGGAGATGGAAGTCTATCAAATCAAGGATCGCACAAAATGTCGGTTGCTGGCTGCAACTCTAAGGGATAGTGCTCATCAGTGGTTCAAGAGGCTCCCCTCCAATTCTATTAAGTCATGGAGACAGATGGGTGAGATGTTTGTAACTCAGTTCAGAGCTTCAGTCACGTTTGCACCTCCGGCCAATACCCTAGCAAATATTAAACAACGTGACAACGAATCACTTAACGACTACTTCAAGAGGTTCAATGCTGAAGTTCCGAGGGTGAGGAAAACCACAGACGAGACTTATAAAAATTTTCTGATAGCTGGGGTTAAGCCTGGGACCGAATTCTGGAAAGAGCTGCAGAGTAGGGAACCTACTACCCTAGCTGACTTCTACGCTAAGGCAGAAAGACACAAAGTTGTGGAACAGTCCTTGGAGAATTTGAAAAAGGATAATGCTTCACGAGATTGGAACAGGAATAAGAGGAATAGGTCTTACAGCCCGAAGGAAAGGAATTATAGCAAGCGGACAACCTATAACACGGCTTCAGGTGATGGCCGGGATGTAAGCAAGGAGGCAAAGACTGCACCTCTGTCAGTGAACACCACAGCGTCGAAGAGAACAGTTGAGTACAAATATCCGTCATCTAAGGGTAGTAGAAGGTACTCGGAATACACCCCTTTGGCAGCACCTGTAGAACACATCTTTGAAATTGGTGATAAATCGGGGATGTTCAGAAAACCCTCTAGGACGGGACCTCCCGGAAGGAAGGATCTAGCTAGATATTGTGCTTTCCATGATGCTAATGGGCATGAAACAGCCGACTGTCGACACCTCAAAGATCATATTGAGGACTTGATCAGGAAAGGTTTCCTCACAGAATTTGTGGCCCAAGAGGCGAAAAAGTACAAGGATGATAGATCCAAGAGAGATGAAGAAAAGTCTGCACCTGATCGAGCTACCAGGGCTGGTAGTATTCACACAATCATAGGCGGACCATACATTGGAGGTTTCAGCAGGAATGCAATGAAGAATTATGCACGTGAGGCTAGAGGAAACCCTCTCACAAATGTTTATCATTTGGCAGACAGACCCCCAAAACTGTTTAGAGGTGAAGCTGCGGACATCACCTTCACTGAAGACGATGCAAGGCATGTTCATCACCCCCACAACGATGCATTGGTGGTAACTATCACAATTGGAGGACTCAATGTGCATCGTGTCTTGGTGGATAATGGAAGTTCTTGCAACATATTAGCTTATGACACTTATCAAAAGATGGGACTCGCGGACAAGGAAATGTCCCCTGCTTACAATGACTTATACGGATTTACTGGCGGACCAGTGCAAGTTGTGGGTAGGGTAAAGCTTCCTGTTGTGTTGGGAGCTGAACCTATGAGAGCTACGCAGGTGGCAGAATTCATGGTTGTAAATGAGGACATATCGTACAATTGCATTATAGGCAGACCCCTCTTGAAGGAAATGAGAGTAGTAACCTCTATCTTCCATCTCTCTATGAAGTTCCCTACTCCTAACGGGATTGGATGTCTAAAGGGCTGTCAAGTAGATTCAAGGGAATGTTATAGTAAAGCTTTACGCACCGCTGAGCAAGCTTCAAAGCATTTGTTGTTAGTTGACGGAGGTACCACGGATAATTGCTACAAGTATCTGGAGGCACCGACGAAGAGCGAACCTTCACAACAGGTACGTAATTCGTGCAATGTAATTATGATTATCCAACATCCAGGTGAAGAGAGCTCCACAGATATTGTCTTTTCTTCGGGGGTAGATACCCAGAATGAGGTACGAATGCTGGAGGCACCCCCACCAAAACTGGTAGAAGACAATGAACCTTTTGTCGAAGGTATTGTTGAAGATGTAAATGATAGTGACTTTGAGGGTACCCAAGAGGAAAACTCTCTGAAGGTTTTTTCACAATCTGGAAGAGCTGATGCAGAGGTTCAGGTGAAGATTGACCTAGATCCACGAATGCCTGAAACTAGGGAAACAACAGGCGCGGCTGGTGACACCTTGTCAATCCAAGTGGATGCGACAGATTCCTCTAAGGAGCTGAAGATAGGAAAGCAGTTGGAACCTGAAACTAGGGAGGCCTTGACTCGCTTCTTAAAAAGCAATCTAGATGTTTTCGCTTGGTGCCATTCTGATATGGTAGGGATTGATCCTAGGGTGATGTCCCATCATCTTAACGTCGATCCAGAGAGAATAGCTGTAAGACAAAAACGAAGGGCGATAAGTGGTGAGAGAGCTTTAGCCCTCAAAGAAGAGGTTGACAGGTTACTAGAAGCTAGACTGGTGAGAGAATCATTCTACCCGGACTGGTTAGCAAACCCAGTGCTTGTCAAGAAACCTAATGGAAAATGGCGAACATGCGTGGATTTTACAGATTTGAACAAGGCATGTCCTAAAGACAGCTTTCCACTCCCACGGATTGACCAATTGGTCGACGCTACAGCTGGGCATGCTCTTTTAAGCTTCATGGACGCTTACTCGGGATATAATCAAATTCCCATGTATGAACCTGATCAGGAGCATACATCCTTCATCACAGATAGAGGTTTATACTGCTACATCGGCATGCCTTTTGGATTGTTGAACGCTGGAGCTACTTACCAAAGGCTGGTTAACAGAATGTTCAAAGATCAGATCGGGAAGACTATGGAAGTCTATGTTGATGATATGTTGGTCAAGTCAAAAGCTGCTACTGATCATGTCTCGCACCTATCAGAGATGTTTAACATATTACGGAGGTTTAGAATGAAGCTCAACCCTCAGAAGTGTGTCTTTGGTGTGGAGTCAGGAAAGTTCCTAGGTTTCATTGTCAATCATCGGGGAATTGAAGCAAACCCCGCCAAGATCAAGGCACTAGTCGAGATGCGATCTCCTCGAAACGTAAAGGAGGTTCAGAGTCTCACTGGTAGGATTGCAGCTCTAAACAGGTTCGTATCTAAATCTTCGGATAAATGTAGAGAATTCTTTGCAGCAATCAAGAAAGGGAAGAACTTTGAATGGAGTCCAGAATGTGAAGCTGCTTTCACAAAAATAAAGGAACAGCTCGGCAGCCCCCCATTACTGTCTAAACCTCTTGATGGGGAGGTCCTCATATTGTACTTGGCAGTTTCGGAATACTCAATCAGTGCTGTGCTTGTCCGGGAGGAGCTGCAGGTTCAACACCCGGTTTATTACGTAAGTAAAAGATTACTGGACGCCGAGACACGGTATTCTAACATGGAAAAGTTGTCTTATGCCTTAATCTTGGCTTCAAGGAAGCTTCGGCCTTACTTTCAAGCACACCGAATTGAGGTACGTACTTCATTCCCTCTAAGGCAGGTTTTGCACAAACCTGAAGCTTCGGGAAGGCTAATGAAATGGGCTGTGGAATTGGGACAATTCGATATCGACTTCAAGCCCCGAACGGCCATAAAAGGGCAGGTGTTGGCAGACTTTTTGCTGGAATTTCCTCCAACATTTGAGGTTAAGGGCGATGAATGCGTAGCTGAACCTACAACCCCCGAACAGATGGCTGAAAACTGCTCCCCATGGTGGACACTCTACGTAGATGGAGCAGTGAATGGAAATGGGGCAGGAGCTGGCATTGTTCTTATTAGCCCGGAAGGTCACAAGCTTCAAAGCTCCATTCACTTCGCTTTTAACGCAACCAACAATGATGCGGAATATGAAGCACTGATTGCTGGTTTGAAGCTTGCGTTGGAAATGAGGGTGGAAAACCTGACTGTTTTTAGTGATTCTATGTTAGTTGTGTGGCATATTCGAGGGGGATTCCAAGCTAGAGGTCCTCGTACTGATCTTTACATGAGGTACTCTCAAGAGCTGATTGGCAGGTTCAAGGAGGTGAACCTTGAGCAAATCCCTAGGACGCAAAACACTGATGCAGATGCACTTGCGAAGTTGGGTTCACAAAGGGAGGCTACTATGCTAGGGGTTATACCTTTGGAGATTCAGCTTCAACCTAGCATTCCCAGACTCGAGGTCATGAATTTGGAACCTGCGACTGAGACATTATGGACAACACCTATTATGAATTACATCACAAAGGGGATTGTTCCAGAAGGAAAAGAGGAAGCCAGGAGAATAAGATACCAGGCTACAAGGTATGTTATCTACGATGGTTCTTTATACAAAAGAGGATTCAATAAGCCGCTTCTGAGGTGCATATCAGGTGACGAGTGCGAGTACATTATGCGAGAGGTCCATGAAGGAATTTGTGGTAATCATTCGGGTGGAACCTCCTTGGCACATAAGATACTCCGTCAAGGGTATTATTGGCCCACGATTCAGAAGGATGCTCATAGGTTCGTACAGGCCTGCGATCGTTGCCAAAGGTTTGCAAATTTCAATAGCACTCCAGCTGTCCCTTTGAAGCCTCTCACCAGCCCATGGCCTTTCGCTGTGTGGGGAATTGACTTGATCGGAGAGCTGCCTAAAGGTAAAGGGGGAGTGAAATACGCCGTGGTGGCTGTAGATTACTTTACCAAGTGGGCTGAAGCTGAACCTCTGGCTACAATAACAGCTGCAAAAATAAAGGAATTTGTGTTCAGGGCAATTGTGTGCAGGTTCGGAGTCCCTTACAAGTTAATTTCAGATAATGGAAAGCAATTCGATAGCAAAGAGTTGCGAAAGCTGTGTGATGATCTCGGGATTCAGAAAGGCTTCACGGCAGTTTACCACCCTCAAAGTAATGGTCAAACTGAAGCTGTCAACAAGATCATTAAACACACTTTGAAGACCAAACTGGAAGAAAGCAAGGGATGCTGGCCTGAGGAACTCCCTATGGTTTTATGGTCATATAACACCACACCACGAACCACCACAGGAGAATCACCTTTCACCTTAACCTATGGCTGTGAAGCTATGGTGCCCGTGGAAATTGGGGCTGGATCATTCAGAAGGGATAACTACGATCCTGAAAACAACGAGGTGAATCATCGACTGTACTTAGATCTCGTGGAAGAGGTTCGAACTACTGCACAGCTGAAGCTAGCTGCCTATCAACAACGTACTCGGAAGTACTTTGACAGCAAGGTCCGTGCTCGTCCACTGAAGGTTGGCGATTTGGTCCTAAGGAGAATGATGCCCAACATGAAGGTTCATGGGCATGGTGTGTTTGGAGCAAATTGGGAAGGTCCGTACCTCATAAAGGCTGTCTTATGGGAAGGTACCTACCATCTCACGGATTTGGATGGAAAGCTCATTCCAAGGGCATGGAATGGTGAGCACCTCAAGAAATACTACCAGTAAATCATCAGGTACTATTTCTGTAGGCCTCTTTCAGGTATAGGAATAATAAAAGCAGTTTATTAGTTGTAACTGCCATGCTTAGGTATAGCTTCATAGTTGCGAGCCTCAGCTTCATAGCTGTTTGACTCAGCTTCGAAGCATTTTGTTTCAAGTTCGTAGGAAGACATTTTCATTTGTTCTTTGAGCACTCGGGGGGTAGTGTATGCACACCCTACCTATGGGATGTCTTTCGATAAATTTTACAATATTAATGAAACCTCTATTTTTGGTTCATGTGGCTTTTCTCGTTTAAATGCTTTATCACTCTTTATGTTCTTGCTGTGAGGATTACATATGGATTAAAAGTTGGATGTATGATTGCCTCTGTTTAGTTCTTCACCATAAACGATTATATGATAAAGAACTGGGGGGTAGTGGACATACTCTATGCAGGTTCAAATGGTTAAATTTCGTAATATTATTGGATTGGATTTAATATTATTGGATTGGATTTAATGTTATTTGGATTAAATTTAACGGAATTGGATTGGATTTAATATTATTGGATTGAATTTAATATTATTGGATTGGATTTAATGTTATTTGGATTAAATTTAACGGAATTGGATTGGATTTAATGTTATTTGGATTAAATTTAACGGAATTGGATTGGATTTAATATTATTGGATTGAATTTAATATTATTGGATTGGATTTAATGTTATTTGGATTAAATTTAACGGAATTGGATTGGATTTAATGTTATTTGGATTAAATTTAACGGAATTGGATTGGATTTAATGTTATTTGGATTAAATTTAACGGAATTGGATTGGATCGAAGGTTAATACTCATGGATTATGAGGTAAAGGTTAATACTCATGGATTATGAGGTAAAGGTTAATACTCATGGGTTATGAGGTAAAGGTTAATACTCATGGATTATGAGGTAAAGGTTAATACTCATGGGTTATGAGGTAAAGGTTAATATTCATGGATAAATATTCAAATGTATCAACTCATATAAGCCCCAGGGACACTAGGCATGAGTATCATGGTAAAGTGTGGGAACCATTCATAGGCCATACTCTGGTTCAAACTTCCTTGCACGAATGCAAGCTGGAACACTGGACGGATTGACATCACAGTTGGGAGGCTCAAGGCTAATGATCCCTGAAGCTGTGGCACGGATTAAACTTCATACAGGATTGTGAAGTACATGGAATTTAAGGGCACATTGCCCTAGGCAAGGATGTATATGCATGGTCGGATTTTCTCGAATGCAGTGGATAAAATGGCTTATGGATGATCTAAGCTATGGAAAATAGAATATGCACCTAAGGAAATTAGGTGCAAGAATGGATTATTTATACATCAGATTATTGGAGTAATGTGGTCGTGAATGACCTTTATCATATACGGTTTGTATCTCCGGTCAAGAGGTGCGAAGAAGCTCGGGTGAGCTTCAGGTTTATGGTTGCTATAACGCAAATACGCGTATGGGTGAACTTTATATACAAAATGTGATCTTACAATATGGATTCTATTGGCTACTTTCATGGTGTAAATCATGGATATACCCGGACGGACACATACTTATTCACTGGCTTAAGGATCCTGGTTATCTAACGTAGCAGGACAAGTTGGTTTGGTGCACTCGGAATCTCACGGAACCACAGCTACCTGTATGTGAACTCAATATATCAACGTGGTAATCATACAGAAGAAATAGCATGGAAAATCTAGACATGGATTTCGGGCATAAGGAAAGCAAAAGTACGATAAATTTAAAAAAGATGAAAACCAGATTTAAAGGTTACATCTTGCGAGGTATTCCGAGGTACCCGCACCCTCATCCGAATGTTAAAAATTTATGGCGCGTACGCCGGGAATGTTATCGAAACCAAAAACCATAAAGTTAACCCCACCAAGGGGGATGAATGTTTTCAAAGACAGAAACACTTAAAATAAAAAAAAAAACGGAACTCATAGAGCAAGGTTGCCGGGAGACGCCCCAGGAGCATCCTGGTCAACAACAGGGTCGGCCACCTCCACACCTTCTATTTGAGCATCTGGGTTGGAGCTCTCACCCATGACCTGCGCCTCAGCCTCAGGTTCAGATGGAACCATCTTCCCCTGCTCCACAGCTGCAGCAGCCTCCTTCTTCTTGATTTCTTCCACTAGCTTCACGGCATCCTCTCCAAGCAGGGTCCAATCTAGAGTTGGGAAATGGTCGTAGGTGGACTCAATATAATCATTTACCCCGCGGCTGTATCCGGCCTCAAACTTTTCACGTTTGGCAACCTCACGGGCGGACCTCTCCAAGGCAATGGTGGTATTGAGAGAATCCAGTTTCTTCTTAAACTCGCCGACTTTCCTAGTATAAGAAGCTTGGAGGGCGTCCTTCTCAGTATCAAGGTTCACTATGGAGGTGTTCAGCTGTTCACGCTCTTTTAATAGCTTAGCCTCGGAAGCCTTGAGCTTCTTGCTGGCATCAGCTAACTTCTTCTTTTCATCTTCACTTGTTTTAAGGAGGGATTTCAAATACTTGACTTCATCGGATAATTTCTGATCACCACGGGCTACAACCATCATTTCTTCATTCCGTTTTAAAAGGTGAAAGAAACTCTGAGCTTCGCACCAGGTGGTGGCCTTTACAGCTTCAGACGAGCTCATCTTATCCCATTCAGCAATAACCTCCTCCGGAATCTGATTCCCCACCATGGCAGAAAACTTGCGGATCAGAGGATTGGAACCTTCACTTGGGGTGCCGGGGGGTGATGGCTTGGACTTCTTGAAACGGGATCCCGGGCCCTTAGCCGAGTCAATGGCAGCAGGTACGGGTAATTTCCTTTTGGAAGGAGTAGCAGACTTGTCCTGGGAAGCAAGGGTTGATTTCATCCTGGAGATAGGGGTAGCATCGATGGGAACGAGGTCTTTTCCTTCATCTCCAAAGAGATCGTCATAACTTGCGGATTTATTGATAAATGATGGCACACCAGAAGCCATATCTACAAGAAGAGGATCAAAAGTCAGTACCTGAATAATAAAACATGAAAACAAGGATAATAGCGTGTTGAGAATGCACAAATGATAAAGTAAAGCACAGAGACATAATAGGAAATTTGTTTTACTTGAGGTTTCAGCTTCAGAGTCCTCCGTTGAAACCAGGTTCAAAGATTTCTTATTTGGCAAGAAACCACATCTTCTAAGGTTTTGATCTGTCAGCAGACTAGCACCATCTCCTAGCTCCGCTGACAGCTTCAAGGCCTCAAGAGCTCTTTCCAGAGAATGGCCCTTAAGTGCTGTCTTACTCGGAATTTCTATGTAATGGTTTAAGCATGAATTAGATTGTAATATCTAAATCGGTTAGGAAGGAGTAAAGAAGAAATGGAAGCGGTACTTACGAGGGTTTCTATTAAATTCAGTTCTGTATGTGGGACAATCATAGCAGTAGAGGAACTGGGGTAGCCAATCAGACATTCCTTTTTTATTTCCCTTAATGCACTGACCATCATGGACATTCCAAGCGGACAAGTAAAAGAAACCAGAATTTTTTCCCGTTTGCTTGAGCTGATAAAAGAAACCTAGCTCACGAGCAGACATCTTCTTTTCAAACAATTGGTCATAAAGGACATACATGCACATGGCCATCCGATAGGCATTTGGGGTCATTTGGAGAGGAGCGATGTCATAATAGGTGATGATATCATGAATGAAGGGATGTAGAGGAATGGACAAACCCATTCTAAAAAACGTGGCGGAAAACACAGCACAGGGTATCTGTTGATCAGGTTCAAAGTTGTCAAAACGGTGACACCTTTCCCCAGGGGAAGGCACCACCAGGCGGCACTTGGGACGATGTTTCTGGAGAAGAAGTTTTACTCGGTTAGCATTCATCGAGGTGTCTAGTTCCTCACAGGCAGTGATTACTCCCTGCGATTCATTGAGATTATCAGCCCCTGAGGAAACCTCGACCTCGACCTCGGAATCAGGAAGCGGATAATTGCTGGACGATGTTTGGTGAATCGCTATGGCCTGAAAATCTTTGGCTCCGTGAGGAAAGAGATTGCTACGGACGGATACGATAGCTTGTTCGGGAACCAGTACCCTAACCTTGGAGCGAGTTCTGGTACTAACTGGTTTAAGTGGTTTTGATGGAAAGGTTCTGATAGATGAAGGATCAGAGTCACTGGGAACCTGAACCTCGTGAGCAGATGATTGATGCGAACTGGCCGCAGTCGAGTCCCCTGACATCTGCAAAGGATGGAGCAGGGTGAGATAACGGCCACTAGGGTTTTTCTTAGTTAGGCAAACAAGAAGACAACAAAACCGAAAAGTTCATGAAGGATTCCGATTAGGATCTTTTCGGAGAATTACGGCTTAGGGTCTTGGTCGAACAGGTGGTGGTCATGATGATTCCGAAGGTATGGGGATCACAAAGTACAGGGTTGCTTTTATATCTAAAACGAAGATGAAGGTTCATAAAGGTCTACACCTCAAGAGAGGTCCCAATATACAGAAATTCAAAACCTAAGGCAATTAGAAGGGCTTTCGGTTTTCGTCCTAAATACTTTTACAGGATGGCATATCCATGGTTAATGTTCTAAAAGTTTATGTAACATACATTAATCAATTACACATGCAAGCAAGAACAATCAAGAAGACGAAAAGATACGGTGCGAATATGCAAAATAAGACCACAAAGAAGATATGAGTTTAAAGGGGTTTTAAGGTCTTGACTTTACATGGAAGTTGGACAGATATTATCAAGCAACCATGATTCACAAGGAGTGAGTGTGTGTGGTATTCTGGGTTTCCGGTATGATTAACAATGATAATACAGATATGTGTGTAGGCATACATGGTAGCATATATATGTGTGTGTGAACAGATAAGAGGGGTACATTCAATAGCGACATGCAATGACAAATCGGAAATAAAAGTGACAGATAAAGACGGATTCATACCTTACGGAGTAGCGTAGGTCGGGGAATGATGGAGGATTGAAGTATTGTCGGAACCCTGAGTCGTCTGGAAACCTTTCGCCGGAGGGAAGGTAGAGAGAATGAACAGTTTGTGTGAAAAGTGAGATAAAAAGAGAGAGAACGGGGGGTGAATGTGTGTTTAAATACACATGGAAAAAGGGCAGCTGTGCCAGGTGGCATGCCCAGGTAGGTTTAATGAAAGACGTGAAGGATTAATGCATGGTTCAATTTTCTAGGAGGAATATGAGAGGTTTGTTGTAGATTGTGAAATTCAAATTCTTTTCAGAAAACAAAGGATAATGTGTGGATAAATAAATGTTTTGTGAAAGCCAACTGAGGTACAGATTTAATTTGCTAAGAAAAGAATGGAGGAATATACGCCGAAGGTCTAAGTTAGATACCGGGTGAGCAGCTAAGGGTCTGCAGCTGGTTATGAGGTCAAGAGTCGATGGTGTGAGAATAAAATAGGTTTTGGTTCCTTTTGTATTCAATACTGCAAGGAACCGGGGGGTAGTTGTTGTGCCCAAAATCTCACGTGGGCTCAATTAAAGGCCCATATCTGTTATAAGTCCAGTAGCAGGGTATTGGGCTAGGATGGTGAGTACCAAGGAACAAGCCCATGATGCTGTGGTATAGGTTCAAGGTATCCTGATAGGTTCGAAGTGCCACAACAGGTACTCGGGAGCAGGTTCAAGGTACTAAGGTTCAAGGTACTAAGATTCAGGGAAGATACTGAGGTGCAGGAGAAAGGTGTTGAGGTTCAGGTGGTCTAAACCTCGAGATTGTTACCAGCTGATGAGCGACCAGGACCTCAGGAAGGCGGAATATTAGTAGGACAAGGACTCAATTACCTATACTTTAGGAGCACGGAATCACTCTTGGAAAAGGACTTCTAAACCTGATTAAACAGGATGGATGGAACAAACGTAATTAATATGGGACTCATATTAGTTATTCGGATAAGCACTACTTCCTCGAGGATTTAAAGGACTTGGAGTTTGATGTGGATTAGGAGACTAGGAAGCTCGGCAAGAGCTACCTTATTCGACTAAAACTCTAGGATGGATTATCTTAGAGTGGTCGAATTCGCAAGGATTAAGAAGTATAAACCTAATAGAACTACATGGGGCTTGATTCCTATAAATAGGATATGTAGGCACTTGACTAAAGGATTCGGATTTTCACTATTAACACGCATAAGGCTCGCGTACCCTTAGTGATACACATTCCGGCGAATTTACTGGTGGTGTAGGATTTACACTCCTTATTTCGGTCGGTGGTTTTGTCAACTCAGCCCCCGGAAATCATACTTCAACCATTCTGTTTTAATTAATCAGCTTCAGGCTTCGTACTGTGAACCTGTGGCATTGTCCGACAACCAAGGACGCTTTTTACGAATATTCCAGCGAGATTCTCTCAATTGTGTTGTACCAAATTTCTCTCACAACACAGTTTATTCCATTTCTTTGGATCATCTAATCTTATTCTCTTCAAAAGGAACTCACACTAATGTCGTCTTTCTTGTGTTTCTTTCCATAATCGTCCAAGATTCTCGGATTAAGACATAAACAACAATAAATTAACTGTCAAATTACTAAACAATTTACATTCTGAAGTGTGTTGCTATCTTTGAAAAACAAGTATCGTAGATTTGCTGAGTGCTTAGTGATATACTGACATGTATTGTAAAATATAATCCCGCCAAGTTACACATCACTGTGCTTGAGTTCAAGTATGAAAAGACAAAAGTTATGCTTTTAGATGATGCATTATTCGATTTTCTTGGATTGTCTAATTTTATTCTTTTCCAAGGGAAGCACACTAATGTCGTGTTGCTGGTGTTTCTATCGATTATCGTCAAGGATTTACAGATTCTAAGATATAAACAACAAGTTACTGACAATCAAATTTATAAACAATTTCGGTGATGAAGTATGTTAGTCTTTTTCAATTCTATTTTCTTTCAGTAATCATCAAAAGATTCTCACATTAAGAGATGAACATTAAGCAATCTACTGTCTAATTTATAAACAATGTAGATATAAACATGTGCTAGTATTTTTTTCAAAAAATTGTTTTACGTCACGCCCTCCTGGACCTTGCTTTCGCTTGCATATTTGATGTTATCCTGCTGAACCTTACTTGAAAGTAGGTTTTCCTTTAGAGTACTACCTGTTTGGTTTGGCACCTAGACTAGCATGTCAACAAAATGCTGTGATGCATGAATTCTAGGAAGTGCATGTCGGAATACAGATTGGACGATTAAGGTTTCCCTTATTCCTTGCCAATTTCTCTATTATACGAACTCAGAAAGTGAACACAATGTCAAATTTAATAATTTGCCAGGATCAAACATGAGTGGCGCATTTCAATACCGGAAGTATGCCTTTACAAATTTCGGAGAAGTTCTTTTTACAAGAAAAAGCTAGTTCAGTTTCAATCATTATATCTGAATGGACTGCAAAAAAGAAAAAGGACTCCATGCTACATATAGTCATATACACATGCTTTGAATATATAAATCATCCGCAACACTCATACAGATTGACGTGCTCACAGTCACATCAGTGTATAAACCAGATACTTCATAACAGCTCTGACTGTGACTAAATATTTTTTCCTAGGCCACAAAGAGTTTATAGGTACAAGCCAATGATTCAATGATTGATTTTGATTTTTTAGGACTAGGAGGGTCTAATCCATTCTATGTCTAAAAATCCAATCTATGCCTAAACCAGAACGTTTCTATAAAAGCCGGATTTAGTGTTTAAAATTTTCAACAGTTATCAAAGTCCTTTGATAAGCGAAAAATTGAAATCTTGCCCTGCATTGTGGACCAGATCCAAGAATTTGTAGACGCTACAAAATGAAGATTTGCACAATGAAGCTCTGGCATGTATCATTTGTTACACTATTGATATGCTGTTATGGTTATGCAGCAGATCAGAGAACCATGCCAAAGAAGACTTACATAGTTCACATGTACAAGTCCTCCATGCCCTTGAGTTATGATGATCACCTTCAGTGGTACGAATCATCCATAAAAGCAGTTTCAAACTCTGCAAACATGATTTACACATACAATAATGTTATTCATGGCTTTTCCACGAGATTGACCACTACAGAAGCTGAGTCACTTGAAGGGCAGCCTGGAATTCTACTTGTCCAAGAAGAAATGATATACCAATTTCACACTACTCGGACACCAGAATTTTTAGGACTTGATGACAGCACTTTCATCAATCTCAAGGCAGGGGCTGTGAGCGAAATCATTATCGGAGTCCCAGACACTGGTGTTTGGCCTGAAAGTAGAAGCTTCGATGATACTGGACTTGGTCCGATCCCCAGTAAATGGAGGGGCATGTGTGAGGTAAGCAAGAACTTTAGCTTATCAAGCTGTAACAGAAAACTCATTGGGGCTAGATCTTTCTCAAAAGGTTATGAAGCCACGTATGGACCAATTGATGAAACTTTGGAATCAAAGTCCCCAAGAGACGATGAGGGCCATGGGACACACACTTCTACAACAGCAGCAGGTTCACCTGTAACTGGAGCTAGCCTCTTTAATTATGCGATGGGCACGGCACGCGGAGTGGCAGCACATGCCAGAGTGGCCACATACAAGGTGTGTTGGCTTGGTGGATGCTTTAGCAGTGATATACTAGCTGGCCTGGAGATGGCCGTGTCAGATGGTGTTGATGTCCTGTCATTATCACTAGGTGGTTCAGTTTTTGACTACTTTCGAGACACCATAGCAGTTGGTACATTTTCAGCAATGTCACATGGAATCTTTGTATCATGCTCGGCTGGGAACGCGGGGCCAGATTCTGAAAGCTTGTCTAATGTGGCGCCATGGATAACTACAGTTGGTGCAGGAACTCTAGACCGCAATTTCCCAGCCAGCGCTATCCTTGGGAACGGGAAGAACTTTTCAGGTGTATCACTATACAGTGGAAAAGCGTTATCTAATTCCTTGATTCCCCTGGTGTACGCTTCTAAAACTGGTAATACGACAAATGGCACTGCATGCACACCTGGTAGTTTAGATCCTAAAATGGTTGCTGGCAAAATTGTGGTATGTGACCGAGGGGTGAATTCCAGGGTGCAAAAGGGTGTAGTGGTAAGAGGTGCCGGTGGTGTAGGGATGATATTGGCAAATACCGAATTTTTTGGGGAGGAGCTGGTTGCTGATCCTCATCTCATTGCTGCCGCATCTGTGGGAAAGACCGCGGTGATGCAATAAAGCAGTACATTACCTTGGATCCTAGGCCAATGGCCACAATCACATTTGGTGGCACTCAATTAGGAATCAAACCATCGCCGGTTGTGGCAGCATTCAGTTCGAGAGGTCCAAACCCAATCACACCAGAATTACTAAAACCAGATTTTATAGCACCAGGTGTGAATATTCTTGCTGGTTGGACAGGTAAAGTTGGACCAAGTGGATTGGAAGAAGATAAAAGGCATGTGGACTTCAATATATTATCTGGCACATCAATGTCATGTCCACATGCAAGTGGGCTAGCAGCACTGATTAAATCAGCACACCCTGAATGGAGCCCCGCAGCTATAAGATCAGCGCTCATGACAACAGCCTACAACACATACAAGAACGGTGAAACCATACAAGTTAGTGCAACTGGAGTGCCATCAACACCATTTGATGTTGGTGCAGGACATGTTTCCCCTGTAGCAGCACTTGACCCCGGTCTTGTCTATGATGCAAATGTTCAAGACTACGTAGACTTCCTTTGTGCCTTGAACTACAGCTCAAAACACATTAAGGCTGTCACTAAACAAGCTTTAAAATGTGATAAAACTAAAAAGTACAACCTGGGAGATCTTAATTACCCTTCTTTCGCTGTTCCTTTCAAGACAAGCTCGGAAAAAGGTAGTGACAACAGTGTGCCAACTACAATAAAGTACACGAGGACTCTGACTAATGTGGGTGTTCCAGCAGCATACAAGGTCTCAGTATCTTCCGAAACACATTCAGTGAAGATAGCAGTTGAACCAGAAGAATTGGCATTTAGGGAATGCAATGAGAAGAAGAACTACACAGTGACGTTCACCGCAACTTCCATGCCCTCTGGCACAACAAGCTTTGCACGCATAGAATGGTGTTGAGAATAAGAGTGTAAAACCTGCTACTAAGAACAAAGTTCAGTAACAACAAGATCTCTGCAGGCTCACTCTTTAATTCCTCTTTGTGTGTAAAACAGGATAATGAGCTAACAAGTAAAGAACCAACGAGCAGCAGGACAATAGCAGCAACAAAGATAAAACTAACAGCAGCAAAGAAGTAAAAATAACACCAGATTTTTGACGTGGAAAACCCTCCAAGATAAAGGGAAAAACCACGAGGTGACAGTAAACCACCCACACTAAAAACTTCCACTATAAATAATGGGATACACAAGTCTCTCTCTAGATAATACTAGAGGTACATACAAACATTAATCTTCACAGAAATATGTGGATCTCAGTAAAGTACATCAAACTAAGAGTTTGGATACTCTCACCAATTTGTTGCAATGCAAGTGTGGATATATGCTCTCACCAGCTTGAGCTCCTTGTAATCTGCTGAAAGAAGCTGCTAATCCCAAGAACTATTGTTGCCTTCTCCAGAACACACAAAACCCTCTAGAAAACGTTTTGTCTCCCCCTTTTATTTTATTTCCTTAGTCTGCTCTGGGACCTTCTACTACACTACTTATTATTTTATTTTCCTTTTTTTTGTTTTAACACACACTGATTCCCTTTCTTTTTATTTGTTGGGTTTAATAAAACCATAGCCCACATAAATGGACCAGGCCCAACAAATCTCCCCCTTCACTTTATGTGGGATATGCCTCGCTCATACCTGCAATTTTTCTGCAAGTAACAAGTTTTTCTCTTGCCAGAGCCTTCGTCATCATGTCTGATCCGTTGTCATTCGTATGAATCTTCTGAATATGCAGAAGCTTCATATCTAACACATCTCGAATCCAATGATATCTAACATCAATATGTTTAGAGCGATAATGGAAAGATGAGTTCTTACTGAGATGTATAGCACTTTGGCTGTCACAGTAGACGATAAACTTATTTTGCTTCTGACCAATGTCCTTTAAAAATTTCTTCATCCACAAGACCTCCTTACAAGCTTCAGTAATGGCAATGTATTCGGCTTCTGTTGTCGATAATGCAACACATCTTTGTAATCTGGACTGCCACGACACTGCTCCCCCTGCATAAGTAATTAGGTAACCTGAGGTAGACTTTCTGGAATCAAAGTCACCAGCCATATCCGCATCAGTAAAACCATCAAGTACACATTCACCATTTCCGTAGCATAGACATAATTTTGAGGTACCTTTAAGATACCTAAAGATCCACTTCACTGCAACCCAATGTTTTCTTCCGGGATTTGAAAGAAATCTACTAACAACCCCGACGGCATGAGCTAAATCAGGCCTGGTACAGACCATGGCATACATGAGGCTGCCAATCGCGGAGGCATACGGAACTTTCTTCATCTCTTGTTTTTCTGTCTCGCTTGAAGGGCATTGTTGATTGCTCAATTTGAAATGGCTGGCAAGCGGAGATACAACTGGCTTTGCATTGATCATGTTGAACCTCTCCAAAACTTTATTGATATATCTCTCTTGAGACAACCAAAGTTTCTTGTTCTTCCTGTCACGTATGATTTGCATGCCAAGTATTTGTTTTGCTGGCCCTAGATCCTTCATAGCAAAGGTACTGCTAAGATCCTCCTTTAATTTCTCAATCTTACTCGCATCATGGCCAACAATTAACATATCATCTACGTATAACAGGAGAATAATGAAATCATCACCTGAAAATCTTTTCATAAATACACAATGGTCAGAGTTTGTCTTACGATATCCACGAGTCTCCATAAAAGAATAGAATTTTTTGTACCACTGTCGAGGGGCCTGTTTAAGACCGTACAAACTCTTTCTCAGCCTGCAAACAAGATCTTCTTTTCCAGGAACTTTAAATCCTTCGGGCTGCTCCATGTATATCTCTTCTTCTAAATTACCATGGAGAAAAGCAGTCTTAACGTCAAGTTGTTCAACTTCAAGATTTAATTTTGCTGCTAACCCCAACACAACTCTAATGGATGACATCTTTACAACAGGTGAGAAAATTTCTTCAAAATCGACACCTTTTTTCTGACCGAACCCTTTCACAACAAGTCTCGCTTTGTACCTCAATTGTGCACTATTTTCATCTGTCTTTAACCTGTATACCCATTTATTTTTCAGTGCCCTCTTACCCTTAGGTAGCTTTACTAAATCATAAGTGTGGTTCTGATGCAAAGATCTCATTTCTTCTTCCATGGCTTTTAACCATTCTTCCTTTTTCTCATCTGAAACAGCTTCATTGTAAGTCTCTGGTTCTCCCCCGTCAGTTATCATCACATACTCCGTTGGAGTGTATCGTGTAGAGGGTTGTCTTGCTCTTGCAGATCTCCTCAATGAAATCTCTGTTTCTGTTCGTTGTGTTTCTTGCTCTTCATTTTCAACATGCTCGTCATCCTCATTTGCCTGATCAGAATCAAACCTGCCACCATTATCTTGATGGTCTTCTTGATCATTTTCCATGTGATCCCTATGCGTTGAATCTTCCGTTTGATTATTACGGATTCTAGGAGGAGGAGGAACTGGTGTTAAATCAACATATGAACTAACAGAGGACCTTGGTTTATCAATTTTTTCAGCTTCACCAAACTGATCTTCAAGAAATACAACATCCCTGCTTCTGACAATTTTCTTGTCCACTAGATCCCATAATCTATATCCGAACTCTTCATGGCCATATCCCAAGAAAATAGACAGCTTTGCCTTGTCATCAAGCTTCGATCTTTCATCTTTCGGAACATGTACATACGCCTTGCATCCAAAAACTCTCAACTGATTATATGAGATATCTTTCCCGGTCCAAACTTTTTCAGGTACATCACCGTTAAGTGGAACTGAAGGAGAAAGATTAATTAAATCAACAGCAGTTCTAACAGCCTCCGCCCAAAAGGACTTCGGTAGTTTAGCATGAGAAAGCATACATCGGACTCTTTCTTCAATGGTTCTATTCATTCTCTCCGCTACCCCGTTCTGCTGGGGAGTTTTAACTACTGTTTTCTCAAGCCTGATGCCATGCCTTTGACAATATCTTTCGAATGGACCCCTGTACTCTCCGCCGTTATCTGATCTGACACACTTCAATTTTCTTCCTGTTTCTCGTTCAACATGAGTATGAAATTTTGTAAAGACATCAAGTACCTGATCCTTAGATTTTAAATTGAACACCCAAACTTTCCGTGAATGATCGTCAATAAATGTTACAAAATAAAGAGCACCACCAAGAGATTTACTTTGCATACTACAAACATCAGTATGTATCAAATCAATCACACCTGGCTTTCTAGATGATGAATGAATTTTGAATGCAACTCTATGTGTTTTTCCAACAATGCAATGATCACAAGTTTTAAGAGAAGACATACTTTGTAATTGAGGCAAATATTTCTTTCTGACCAGTGTTTGGAGTCCCTTTTCGCTGATGTGACCGAGTCTTGCATGCCAAAGATCAACTCCTACATCCTTCTGAATTGCATTTATTTCAGTCTTGCAAAGTGTAGCTTGTGTCAAATAAAGAGTGTTCATTTTCTTTCCCTTGGCAATAACTAGCGAGCCTTTTGTAAGCTTCCATTTGCCTCCACCATAATAACTATCAAAGCCCTCATCATCAAGTTTACCTGTAGAGATCAGATTAAGTCGAATATCTGGAACATGTCTCACATCTTTGAGCACCAGCTTATTGCCAATATTGGTTTCCAAGTGAATATCACCGATACCAACAACCTTGGATTCACCTGTATTTCCCATACGCACTATTCCGAAATCACCACTAGTATAAGTTGTAAAAAACTCAGCATGAGATGTTACATGATATGACGCACCGGAATCGATCACCCAATCTGTGTCCTGGCAAGCAAGGTTGACATATGCACTATCAAAGACAATCTCTACATCACCATCATTGGAAATTGTGTTTGTCTCATTGTCGTTCTTCTTGCTTTTCTGTTCTCTTTTTAAAATTCTGCACTCTTTAATCATATGTCCAGGCTTGTTGCAGTGGTAGCACGTCACATTTTTCCTTGATCTAGATTTAGATCTTCCCCTGGAATGATCCTTTTTGTTGTGATTGCGCCAATTCCGATGTTGGCTTCTTCCTTGCCTTTCTTCTTTCTGCATTACAAATGCCCCTGAAGAAGATTCACCAGCCTCTTTTCTTCTTGCCTCTTCATTTAACAAACTATCTTTAACCAAATCCATGGTTAGTTTTCCATGTGGTGCAGAGTTACTGATTGTCACTACTAAAGTTTCCCAACTGTCAGGCAATGAGCTAAGAAGTAAAGAAGCTTGAAGCTCATCATCAAGCTTTAATTCCAAGGCGACCAATTTGTTGGCAATGCTTTGAAACTGACTTGTGTGCTCCACCATGCTGCTTCCATCTCTATACTTTAGATTAACAAGTCTCCTGATTAATGCAGTTTTGTTTCTTGCCGTTTTCTTCTCATAGGTACTCTCCAGCTTTTTCCATAGAATATGAGCTTCAGTCTCGTCACAAACACTTTCGAATACACTGGGTTCAACCCATCTTCTAATAAATCCAGCCGTTTTTCTATGCATAACTGTCCAATCTTCACTTGAAATGTCATCAGGTTTTTGATCACCTAAAGTAATTGGCTTATACAAATCTTTGCAATAAAGCAAGTCTTCCATCATCCGCTTCCATATAGAGTAATTTGTTGAATTCAATCGAATCATTCCATCAGACCCATCCATTTTTAAACACACAAGAAACGAACCTGGCTTTGATACCACTTTGTTGAGAATAAGAGTGTAAAACCTGCTACTAAGAACAAAGTTCAGTAACAACAAGATCTCTGCAGGCTCACTCTTTAATTCCTCTTTGTGTGTAAAACAGGATAATGAGCTAACAAGTAAAGAACCAACGAGCAGCAGGACAATAGCAGCAACAAAGATAAAACTAACAGCAGCAAAGAAGTAAAAATAACACCAGATTTTTGACGTGGAAAACCCTCCAAGATAAAGGGAAAAACCACGAGGTGACAGTAAACCACCCACACTAAAAACTTCCACTATAAATAATGGGATACACAAGTCTCTCTCTAGATAATACTAGAGGTACATACAAACATTAATCTTCACAGAAATATGTGGATCTCAGTAAAGTACATCAAACTAAGAGTTTGGATACTCTCACCAATTTGTTGCAATGCAAGTGTGGATATATGCTCTCACCAGCTTGAGCTCCTTGTAATCTGCTGAAAGAAGCTGCTAATCCCAAGAACTATTGTTGCCTTCTCCAGAACACACAAAACCCTCTAGAAAACGTTTTGTCTCCCCCTTTTATTTTATTTCCTTAGTCTGCTCTGGGACCTTCTACTACACTACTTATTATTTTATTTTCCTTTTTTTTGTTTTAACACACACTGATTCCCTTTCTTTTTATTTGTTGGGTTTAATAAAACCATAGCCCACATAAATGGACCAGGCCCAACAAATGGTTAGGTGGTAAATACATTGTTGGTAGTCCAGTTGCCTTTAGCTGGACATGATCATGATAATCAAACAAAATAATACAGACCAAGTACTGTAAATTATCTGATAGGTCTTAAGGGTTCACCCCTTTCCGCCTAGCCGGTAACTTGGTCGATATTTGACATAAATAAATATTTCAGATAATCAAATGAAGGATTCTCCCAGTAACTTGATAACATATCTGGTCAGTTTTCCATGAGAACTATATCTGATAAGGAACTAAAATTGGATGATATCGAAATCACATTTTAACAAAAATTTAAAGATAAGATTCAGTTATTTAAACAAAGTCGAAAATATTACTATTCATTTTAATACTTAACATTATTATTACAAGTTTGAAAACACATGTAGTGTTTTTTTAAATAGATCATGCTGAGAATTAAAGTTTGAAATGAAGAAAGATTTTAATTTGATATTTATCAAACTTATTACAAAAATATCACTTATTGCTAATATATATGTAGTGTTAAATATTTTGAATAGAATCCAATATTTCATTGAAAAACAAATTAGCAACACTGCATATTTTGTTAAAAGCAAATAAGCCGGTAAATTTATCAACCCAAATCTTATAAGTTGATATCACAATATTAATTTGTGTGTCTTTGCATTATCAAAAGTTCCTCCGCCGGATAGATGATAGAGAGTTCATCAAAATACAACGTATAACTGCACTTTTTTGATGTAGGAAGATTTTCACAATATTTGAGTGTCTTTGCATTATCAAAAGTTCCTACGCCAAATAGATGATAATGAGTTAATCAGAAAATAATGCATAACTGCGCGTTTTTCTGTTGAAGAACGTACACAGCCAGTAAAATAAAATAAAGAACTGAATTTCATAATTTTTGCTAATTTAATGTGTTTAATAGAATGAAATTACAAATTTAGACTCCAAATTTAGATACTGCAAGAAAAAAAACACACAAACACAAAAGAAGAAATTTTTTAGGAAACTCAAAGTTGTCCTAAAATTTGTGGGGAATGCTACTATATATGTCATTTGCCTAATATTAAAATATTAAAATTCTTACATATATACATATGTGTCCACAAATATCATATTACTAGCTTATCTCTACGCATCACATTCCTTCTGTTGAGCAGCCTGCAGATTTGTTCACAAAAGCTTTGGCTTCTACTCAATTATCATTTCTTCAGTCCAAGTTATACTAACTTTATCGTCGACTACTAACTTGCAGGGGGATGATAGTTATACTATAATGTGACTCAAGCATAAGTGCAGTGACAGATCAGCAGTCCAACTAAACACACACCTCGTATCCATCTCAGCAAAAGTTTGTTAGAAAGTTGTTAGAGTCATCTGTCTGTATATAGTGATAGATCAACCGTCTCTCTAGAATTAAGATGTGATTGAATCACAATGTAACAACTCTCTCTGTCATCTCTCTAAAGTGAAATGAAGTTCTTATTGTTATACAGTTTCTATCAAGACTTCCTTTGTGCCTTGAACTACAGCTCAACACACAATAAGGTTACTACAATGAAGTACTCTGACTAATGTGGGTGTTCCAGCAGCATAAAAGGTCTCAGTGTCTTCCGGAACACATTCAAGCACTGTAATGACAACTATGAAATACTTCAAGCCGGAAATGATCATGATTATTAAATCGATAAAATACGCCAAGCACTGTGAATTATCTGATAGAAGCACCGTAATGACAACTATGTTAATACTTGAAGCCAAAATAAATAAAGAATCAGATACTTCCCCGTCCTAATTAATATGAGCTTGTCAACAATGCTCATTGTTTAAGAAATTTACAACTGACTTCTTTAACATTCATTTACAATCACACAAATTATAAAATGAAATGAAACAAATTTAAATTAGTACTATGAAAAATAAGCCATAAAAGAAAAGAGATTTATAAAAATAGTGTGCCCCTATAATCAAGTACACCAGGACTCTGATTAATGTGGATGCTCTAGCAGGTCTCAGTATCTTCTGAAACAAATTCAGCAAGGATAGCAAATGTAATGAGAAGAAGAGTTATGCAGTTGCGTTCACCGCAACTTCCATGCAATCTGACACAACTAGTTATAATTTTAATCATTTTAATTAAAGCCCCCATGTCACTTTATTTTCAACAAATAACATCATCATAATATTAGTTTAGTTTAATCATATCAAGTAAAATCTCACATGTATTTCAATTTATTTTCAATAAATAATATCATAATACTAGTTTGAAAACAAGTTGTAATATATATTTAAATAAAGTAATCATCTTGCAAATCAAAATCCTAAAATAATGAAATGAATTAACTAAACATTTATCAAAATTATTATCAGAATATTACTTAAACATGTAGGGTAAATAGCGACCGAAGTGTTATAGAGTAATCATTAACGACCGAGCAAAAATTTCACCGAAATGTCTTTTTATAGACTCCGAGGATAGGAATAAACATATTTATGCTACATGCTTCTTAAGTTTCCTCCCATATTTTATTTGAATGAAATAACAACACTACACATAATAGTTACGAACCCTTGATAAAATCTGAAAAATTGTATTGATTACAGCACTAAGGCTTACTGCTTAGTGAGGCTTACTGATTCTCTGTAACATATTGAAGATTACACAGTTGTAGAACACTACTTCACTAACATAACACTACTACTAAGCACACTACTTTCTACTTGAAGAAGATGACTGTGAGAAGAGATAGAAACGGATTGAAGACGGAGAGAGTGAAGGCATTGTGTGAATCTTTTCTTCTTAGTCTAACTACCATTCTTTCTTCTGTATATATAGACATCAAGTGACAACTGGCATGAGCTGTTAGTTTGTTATAACTAACTCCTGAGAAATATTCTGGTGTGGTTGTTTGTATACCTTCTTTATTGTGTACCTCAATCATCCAATATCTCTTCAGCCTCCCTCAAACTTGAATGGCACTTTGTCATTCCCAGTTTGGATAATAAATCCTTGAACTGAACTGAAGGTAAAACTTTAGCGAACACATCTGCAATTTGAGATTCTGTTGGGAGATAAGTAATCTGTAGTAAACCTTCCAGTACTTTATCCCTGGTGAAATGGATATCAATCTCAATATGCTTTGTCCGTTCATGGTGTACTGGATTCTTGGCTATGTGAATTGCGCTTTGATTATCACAGAAAAGTGTGACTGGCTTGAGCTGTTTCACACCTAATTCTTCTATCAATCTCACCATCCAGGTTACCTCACTTGCAGCAGCTGACATTGCCCTATACTCTACCTCTGCTGAGCTCTTAGAGACTGTGTGTTGTTTTTTCGATTTCCAGCTTATAGGTGAGTTGCCTAGCAACAAAACATATCCTGATATTGATCTCCTTGTTTGTAAGCATGCACCCCAGTCTGAGTCTGAGTATGCTTGTAGTGTCAACTGTGCATTTCCTTTTAGCAAAATACCTTGTCCTACAGTTGAAGCTACATACCTCAAGACATGCATCAAGCCCTTGTAATGTGTTTCTCTTGGTTGTTGCAGGAACTGGCTTAGGTGTTGTACAGTGAATGCTAAGTCAGGCCTTGTATTTTTTAGGAAGTTCAATTTTCCCACCAAACATCTGTACAAACTAGGATTCTGAAATAGTTCACCTTCATCTGCATTCAATTTCAAATTAAGTGGCAATGGAGTGACAGCATGCTTGACTTCTTTAATACCAGCCTCTAGTAAAAATTCCTTAGTAAATTTGCTTTGTGAAAGAGTAATTCCCTGTGTTGTGTATCCAAAACTTCAATTCCCAGGAAATAGCTTAGCTTACCAAGGTCTTTAATGCTGAAGATCTCATCCAAGTACTTCTTGATTTCATTTATAGTATTGATATCATCACCAGTCATGATTATATCATCTACATAGACTGCTAGAATTGTGGTTTTGTCAACTTTGTGCTTTATAAACAATGAATAGTCATTCTTAGATTGAATAAATCCTTGATACAATAATGCCCCCACTAACTTGGCAAACCACTGTCGAGATGCTTGTTTTAATCCATACAGAGATTTGACAAGTTTGCATACCTTATTGAAAGGATTAGGAAGCCCTGCAGGAACTGTCATATACACTTCTTCAGTAAGGTCCCCATGCAGAAATGCATTATTCACATCTAGTTGATGAACTTTCCAATTTCTGTGTGCAGCAAGGGCTAAAATACATCTGATAGTTGCCATTTTAACAACTGGAGAAAAGGTTTCTAGATAGTCAATTCCCCATTTTTGATTAAACCTTTTTGCCACAAGTCTAGCTTTGTATCTTTCTATACTCCCATCTGCTTTGAGCTTAATTTTAAAAACCCATTTACATCCTATTGGTTTCTTTCCTGGTGGCAAATCCACAAGATCCCAGGTGTGATTCTTGTGTAAAGCCAGCAATTTTTTGTCCATAGCCTCAACCCCTTTAGGATCCTGAGATGCTTGATCATAAGACACAGGTTCTAGTAGAGGTTCAGTAACACTGATAAAAGAATGTATATGAGATGGCAAGGAATCAAAGGAAACTAAGTTGCACCAATGACCAGAAATATCATTGCTACTATGTCCATAAATAAAATCAGAAAGGTGAGATGGTGGTTTAGAGACTCTTGTGCTTTTTCTGGTAACTGTAGTCAAACTGTCAGTTGAGGAAGATAAATCTGACATATTATCATTAAAATCAATATGAGAAGAATGATGTGGTTCAGAATGATGAGATTCAGAATGATGTGGTTCAGAATGATGAGATTCATAATGATAAGGTTCAGAATGAGCATCTGAATGAGCAGGTGTATTAACAAAATGAAATACATCAGGTATGTCATCATTGAAAATAGGAATAGGATTTGTAGAAAGTGGTAAAAAGAATGCAGGTGGAGCATCAGGAATAGATTGGAGATGATAGGGAAAGTGTTGCTCATGAAAAACCACATTTCTACTTATAGAAACTTCTACTGTGACAGGATTTAATACCTTGTATCCTTTGACTGCTGATGGATAACCAATAAACACATGAGGTATTGCTCTCTCTGTGAACTTTGTTCTGTGTTGAGGAACAGTACCAACAAAGCACAAACAGCCAAAAACTCTTAGTGTATTAAGCTCAGGTGGATTGCCAAACATCTTCTCATAAGGACTAATATGATTCAGAACTGACAAAGGCATTCTGTTTATGAGATGAACTGCACACAAAACACATTCACCCCAGTACTCCTTTGGAAGCTTAGACTGGAAAAATAATGCCCTGGAAATTTCAAGTATATGTCTATGCGTGCGTTCAACAATTCCGTTTTGTTGAGGAGTGTAAGCACATGCCTTTTGATGTATAATACCTTGTTGACTAAGAAACAATTGCAAATCACCCTCACATAATTCTTTGGCATTATCAGTTCTTATACTCTTGATAGTAGAACCAAATTGAGTAGCAGCATAAGCAAAAAATATTCTTGAAGAAAGAAGCAGCATCAGATTTTCGAGACAGTAAAGATACCCAAGTCATCCTAGTAAAATCATCCACCAAAGTAATGAAAAACTTATATCCATTGTATGTTGATACATGATATGGCCCCCATATATCTAGATGTATCAGCTGAAAAGCTTGTAAAGTCTTACTATGGCTAAGAGGAAAAACACTCCTTGACTGTCTAGCTTGAGGACAAATTTGACATATGCTATCTAAAGTACAATTCTGACCATGAAACAACTGAGGTATATGAGACAACATAGGAACTGGTAAGTGTCCAAATCGTAGATGCCATAACTTGACTTTATCTATTTCAGCCCTATTAGAAGTATTCACAAAAGCAGATTGACAATCTTGACTATTCCCTTCATTATCATTCCCTTTGTTTTTCTGAGAGTCTTCATTTTCCAGATAATAAAGGCCATCCTTGAAGCTACCAAGATGTTGTGGTTCCATTGAAGAGTTCTGTATATAGCAACTGTTATCAGTAAAAACAACATGACAGTTCATGTCTCTGCAAACTTTAGGAATTGAAATCATATTAAATCTGAATTCAGGCACATAGAGGACTCCCTTTAAAGTAATAGTAGAACTGACCATTACTGTACCACTGTGTGAAACTTTAACCTTGCTACCATTAGGGATGGTAATAAAATTGCCATTACCTTGTACTTCTGAATAGCTTGTGAACAAAGATAGATCATGACACATATGGTCGGTTGCCCCACTATCTACAATCCAATTGGAACCAGATGAAGAAATGAAACAGAATTTACCTGCAACATTAGCTGAATTATTAGTTTGACCATAATCCTGTGACTCAT
Source organism: Heracleum sosnowskyi (assembly GCA_030848705.1). NCBI lineage: Eukaryota > Viridiplantae > Streptophyta > Magnoliopsida > Apiales > Apiaceae > Heracleum > Heracleum sosnowskyi. The sequence continues at coordinate 23,816,468 of CM061237.1, forward strand.
CTCTCTGATTGTCCTTCCCAAGCAGCTGCAGAATTTGTTGATATTGAGAAGGTGTGAAAGATACATTTTCATTTGCTGTGTCATTGAGTTGGCTATCATCTTCAAGTTGTACTGTAGCAGCTTTTTTATCATTCTTGGAGTTTGATGGATAACCATGAATCTTATAGCACCTTTGGATGGTATGTCCAGTCATCTTACAGTGATCACAGAAAAACCTGTTCTTGAACTCATTTGTACCGAAATTGTTATTCCTCGTTTGTGGTGGAACATACTGTGACTTGTTCATATCTTGATAATTCCGTCTATTTGCAGCAAAAGCTAGTGCATCTGTAGTGTTTATAGAACTCACCCCTTGAATTAATCTCTTGTGATTTTCTTCTAGCATAATCAGCCTGTATGCCTGAGAAATCGTTGGCAAAGGACTCATCACCAATATACTTCCTCGAATCACCTCAAACCCTTCATTCAACTTCATTAGAAACTCAATTAATCTTCTGTCCTCCTGAGATTTAATCAGCTTTAGAGTAATAGTGCAAGAACAATTAGTACATTCACAGACTGGAATTGGATCAATAGAATCCAACTGATCCCAAAGCATTTTTATCTTTGTGTAGTATCCAGAAACACTATCAGACCCCTGTTTGACCTCATTCAAAGACTGCTGTAACGAAAACAACATAGTTCCAGATGCTTGGCCATACCTTTCTTCGAGATTTAACCAAATTTCTCGTGCAGTAGTGAAGTACAATACACTTCTTACTATATTCGAATCAAGTACTCCTAACAACCACGATATAAGCATTGAATTACAGCGTTCCCAGACAATGGTGAGATTAGCATTTGTGACTGGTTTCACAATAGTACCATCAATAAATCCTTTCTTATTCTTTGCAGAAAGACTAATTAACATTGATCTTTTCCAATCAGAGAAGTTATTCCCGTCAAATTTCATGTTCACTAGTTTCATTCCTGGATTATCCGAAGGATGAATATAATATGGAGAAGTAGAATCATGTGAAGGGTCAATAGTTTGTTCTATTTGTGTAGACATTGTTTCTAGTGATGATGATGATGATGAAAAAGCAAACTAACAGTCAAACAAGAACTTTCAAGAATTGAAATTCAACAATGAATAGGAATGAAAACAAGAATCATCAACAAACTCAAGAATCCAGATTAACAATATTCTGAACAAAGGATGGAAAAAGAAAGCAATGATGCGAAAAGAGGAACAAGATCTTTATCGCGAATCAAAACAAAAATCCACAAAGAAACATCAAATTCACAAAGAAACTATGATTATTATCACAAAAAAAAAACAGATTAACAAGTCTGTGCAGAAGATTAACAAGCCTGTGCAGAATTAAGCAGAAGGAAAGAATATACCGTGTCTCAGAATCGTAACTCGGAGCTCTGATACCATGATAAAATCTGAAAAATTGTATTGATTACAGCACTAAGGCTTACTGCTTACTGAGGCTTACTGATTCTCTGTAACATATTGAAGATTACACAGTTGTAGAACACTACTTCACTAACATAACACTACTACTAAGCACACTACTTTCTACTTGAAGAAGATGACTGTGAGAAGAGATATAAACGGATTGAAGACGGAGAGAGTAAAGGCATTGTGTGAATCTTTTCTTCTGAGTCTAACTACCATTCTTTCTTCTGTATATATAGACATCAAGTGACAACTGGCATGAGCTGTTAGTTTGTTATAACTAACTCCTGAGAAATGTTCTGGTGTGGTTGTTTGTATACCTTCTTTATTGTGTACCTCAATCATCCAATATCTCTTCAACCCTAAAGTTCGTAAACCAACACAAATTTACAAGTTACTATTGTTTTTATGTTTTTATCATGTCTTAGCATCAAATGATGCTCTTGCACCAAAGGTATAATGTTATCTTTGCTTTTAGTATCAAATGAGTCTATACGATTTGGAGTTCATTTGAAAACGATGCATAGGTACATATCTATTGGATGATAGTCATGATAGTCGCATATGTGATAATTGGTACAGGTAAAGAGTAAGGTATTCATTATATTATATTATTTATTGATAACGCTACTATGTTGTATAGTAACATTAAGATGTAAATATGAATAGTTTATTATCTATATTTTAGGTGTAAATGATTTATTATTTTATAATAATATTACACATACAAACTTATATAACTTATTCATTATGTAAAAAAATAAAAATTTCGATGTTTTTAATAAATATAAATTTGAATGAAAGCACTTATCATCCCAAATAAAAAGTTAATTGTTACAAACGTAACAACTCTCTATAAAAGTATTTAATACTTATATGAAAGGTACACTAATAATTACATTTAAAAAATAAATAAATTGTCGATATTAAAAGAAAGCCAAATATTATAGAATACCCAAAGTTCTTATATATCCTGTATAGGTTTTATATTATGTGCCTGTTTGGCAAACAATTTATAAGCTAACTTAAAACTTATAAATCCGTTATGAAGGGTGGTTGTCACTCAACCTATAAACTAATTTATAACTTATATGTTAATAAGTTGAATATTAGTAACAACGTACATTTTTCTTAACTGATTGACTTATTGCTTGATTTTTTTGTCTTTTAATACTTCATATTTTTACATTTGTGTTTATAAATGTTTTTTAATTTAAATTGTATGTATTTAGCTCATTGTATTTAATAATTATTTTTAAAATGTAAATTAGCAAATTTGTAACTAACTTATAAGTAAATTTATCCAAACACCTAAGAATTCATCCACTTATCACATATGACAGTTATTCATTTTAATATATAATAGTCACTTATCATAGCTGTCATTTGGTTGCTAATTAAGAACGCAATTGCTATAAAATATAGGGTTTTTTTCTTAAATACCCGATCAAGAAATCTTTTTGCAAAAATATTATGTTTTTTTTTGAATATTTTGCAAAAATACCAACATATTTACAAAAATACCAATTTTTGAAAATATTTGCAAAAATATGGTATGTAACCATATCTGCAACTGCAACCAAAATCAACCACATATGCAACTTATAAAAATTTAATAATTGAAATCATCTTTGTTACATAATAAGTTACAAAAGTTAGTGTCGTGCGATGCCTTAATGATTAGCTAGAAACTCAATCCCGATTTGATTGAGATAAAACTACTTGTCAACTCTCAACTACACATCTATATAAATATAGAGGAAAGATGAGGGGATATAACTTGCAATTACAAGATTTATTCATCTTAATCTTTTTTAACCCCTCTTACTAACAATTTTTTGAATTTTCAGTTGATTTCAATTTCTTTTTAAAAAAGTTGCATCTGGCTACACCGTATTTTTGCAAATGTTTTTAAATTGCATCTAGTTGCAGACCGTATTTTTGCAAATATTTTCAAAATATGGTAAAATTGCAAAAAAATATATAGAAAAAGTAGTATTTTCGATAATATCTCTAAAATATATTACTGATTTTCATAAATTTGCAATTTTGTTTTGGATAATTTTATTAATATTATAGTTTTTAATTATTATCTAATTATTTGGATATATAAATCCCTTTTTTATTAAAATTGAGAACAATTTTTTATAGTAAAAATCTTGCATATCTCTCTTTTTCCTTTAATTTATTAGTTCAAACTATTAAATACATTTTCATACCCAATTTTGAGTTGATGCAATATAATAAGTAGATGTCAAAGTAGGGTCGTAAGCGAACAGAGCCGTTCGTGAACAAAACTCGAGCTCGGCTCGTTTTAGATGTACTCACATCGGTTCGTTTACTAAATGAACACGAGTTTGAACATGAAAATGTGTTCGGTTAGTAAATGAGCTCGAGCCGAGCTTTACACATGTTCGACTCGAACTCGTCTCATTTTGCTCGGGATCGGCTCGAACTCTTTAAACTCGGCTCGATTCGTTTAACTAATTATAAATTTGTGAATTTTGATAATATCCTTAACAATTTAAATATGTTAAATAAAACTTAATTGCGATCTATTTTAATTATTTTGTGGTTGAATAGGGAATTGTATTTGTTATATCTAAAAGATATAACATCAACGTAGTACCAAAAGTTAAACTCTTTATATCCAATTCAAATTAGTTTTTCATTATTAAAATTTATAAGTTGCATTCATAAAATTACAAAAGAAAGTGAATAGAGAAAGAGAGTTTGTCTTATTAATTTATTATATAATATTATTTAAAAATGACTCATACCTATTAAAATTGAGGAGAAAGATGAGACTTTTAGTGAATTTAATGTTAATAAGAGTATCTTGGAGAAAAAAAAGTTGTAAACCTCCTCAAATTTCAAGTTAAGAGTCAAGATAAAGAGGCTCTTAGAGATGCTCTAAGTTAGTGATAAAATTGTTTTTATTTTAACTATTGTTATTAGGTGAAGTGAGTAAGGTTTGATTACTCATAAATACAAATATTAACCTAATATGATTATTAGAAGAAAATAAATTAACTTTTAGTATTGAAATTCAAACATAATCGTGTATTCTTAAAATTCAAACATAATCGTGTATTCTTAAGATGTGATTTTAGGCGTGATACTGTAAATCGAGTAAGTAATTTTAAAAATTGGATTTGATTGAGTATAAAAGTACGAACTATAAGTGAACAACTCGACTCGACTCGAGTTCGGTTTGTGTTCGGCTCGACTCGAAATGTTCGTGAACAAACTCGTGTTCGGCTCGTTTATTAACGAGCCGATCTTGAACATCACTTTTCGTTCGATTAGAAAGCTCGTCTCGAATCAGTTCGTTTAAAAAAAAATCAAGCTCGGCTCGATTCGGACAAAACTCAGCTCGACTCTGTTCGTTTACAGCCCTATGTCAAAGTATCACAATATGATAAATATATTATTAAGCTCAAGTTGATCCAACCGGCTCATCGCATGTCTAAATGCTTATTTGAATTCACCAGTTTTTTTTTTTAAAGAATTTGAATGGGAAACATATCAAAGTCATCACTTATTTCATTCAAATATATCAAATAAGTCACTCATTACAAAATGACTCAATTTAGTCACTAATTGTAAAATTCGTATCAAGAAGATCACCTGGGAATGACTAGATTGATACAAATTTTCAACTTTTAAATGACTAAATTGATAATGAAATGAGCGACTCAACTGATGTATTTGGATAAAACGAGTGATAACTTTGATATTTATCCCGAATTTGAATTCACCAGTTAGATAAATTATGTAATTTATTTCACCGAATAAAGTTCTAAACTGCTTGATTCAAATCACAGAATTTTCTGTTTTCACAATGTGAAGACCGACTATGAGGACTCTCTTACAGGAAATTAAACATAAGAACTCTTCCACAAAATATAGAAATCAATCATATTTTTTGACAAATGTTTATTGAAGTAATCAGAAATTCTAATTAGCAAATTCTATTAGTCGAATAGTCGATGCTTGTGCACTCGTAGCTGAAATTCATTTCTTTATTAACAAACTAGCTCTTTAGCCCGTGCAATGCACGAGCATATTATAAATATGAGTAAACTATTGATTTGTTCGGGTTTTTATGTACATTTGCGTATTAGAACATCAATTTTATATTTTCTTTATCACCTTGAATATCAATTTATGAGTTATACAATAAGTAAAGTTAATACAAGTTTGTATACTTATATACATAAAAATTATTTGTTCTTTTTGTTATCTTGTGTTGATTTGAACGTATCTGTGTCATACAAATCTAATACTTAAAATGTGTTAAAGATTGTGAGGAATAAAAATTACAATGCACATGCATCTAAATAATAATATAATGAGATATTATATATTAGCGTATATGGTCATATATTATCATGTATGTTATGTGTATGTATGTATATACGTATGCATATATGAGTAACCAAAAAAATTTCAATCAAATATTATTATATATTCACATAATGTATATGTATGTATGAATGTATGTATATATGTATGTATGTATGTATGTCTGCATGTAAGTATGTATGTAAGTATATTGTATGTATGTATGTATGTATGTATATATGTATGTATGTATGTATGTGTGTGTGTGTATGCATATTAATTGTGCATTATTTAATAAAATGTAATAAATATATTGATATTAAAAGACCAAAATAACCCTGAAAAATATATTAGAAATGAGGGTAAAATTGTCCACGAATTAAATTGTTGTATGTATATACATGTGTGTGTGTGTGTGTGTGTGTGTGTATGCATATTAATTGTGCAACATCTATTATCTATTATATATATAATAGAGCAACTATGGGGTTTGTGAGACAATTTAATCAAGATTGAAATGGTTATACCCTCTGAATCATAAAATGACATTATTGCCCATTCCTTATTTATTTCATATTAACACTCTACTATTATTATATATTAATATATTTACACATTAATTACTAATCTTCATTAAAGTATATTAATTTTTTTGTAATTAATAATTATTTTTTATATGCATGATATTTTTAAATGATATATATTATTAAAAAATAATAGCATATAATTTAAAAATATTAATAATATTGAAATAAATATAAAAATATCATGAATTTGTGATATCGAATGGTTAGTAATGTGTCATGATTTCATGTTATCTTCATTGTGGTTGACCTGATTTGCAAGAAAGTTATTCATTGTTAACTAAGTAAAAATATGTATGTAAAATCATATCGAGTTTTCTAAAAATAAATTATGGAGTAAAGAAATATCAAATACTTACTTACTCGAAAATCAACAACAACCTATTCACATCCAAATTATAGACATGTATTACTAAGGAAGGGAATTCACCATGTCGCGTCCCGCCCAACCCCGATCCAATCCCCACTCCGAACGGGGCGGGGAATCAGGAATTTTTCCGGAAATGGGACAGGAATCGGGGACAAATATATGAAAATTTTGGGGATCGGGGCGGGGTTGGAGATTAGGGTCTTCCCAAACCCATCTCCGACCCCCCAGAACCCTATTTATTTAAAAAATATATATATTTTTTATATGTATATTAAATAAATTATTAAGAATATATAGATATAATGTTATAACTTTAATTTTTTATCCACTCAATAATAAAAATGTTACATATTATGATACAATTTGATTCTAATAATATTATTTTTGTTTATTATTAATAGTATAAATAAAAATTAAGGTTTAAGCTGTTCTTTTAATATAAAAACAAAAACAAATATATGATTTATCATGTTAATTTATATTAAAAAATATTATTCATAATTTTAAAAAATTAAAAAAAGTTTCTGATTCCTCGCGGGGCCCATTCCCCGTTCGGGGAAGGGATCGAGGATCGGGGCGGGTTCGGGGACGGGTTCCAGGGTTGGGATTGGGGACGGGGATGGCATTCCTCGGGTCCGAAGTGACCCGACGCCCATCTCTCTATGTATCACATGAAACGATTACAATATAATTAAAAGAGAGAAATATTAACTTTACAACTATTGCTAACTTAAATTTTCAAATATCTCAGTCATCAAACCATCAACACTAATTAACAATATTTATATAAAATCATATCGAGTTTTAAAAAAAACAAATTATGCAGTAAATAAACATCAAAACTTACTTACTCGAAAATCGACAACAAATTACTCACATCCAGATCATAAACGTGTATCCCACGAACTTCTAATTAAACAACTTAAATAAAATAAAAAATAGAAATATTAACTTTACAACATCTATTGCTAACTTAAATTTTCAAATATCTCGGTCGTCAAACTATCAACACGAATATATCACAAATAAATATACCGAAATTAATGATAAATTATAAAATAATTTAGAATAAACCCGTGCCTCGCACGGGTTATAAAGCTAGTTTAATAGAATGTAATAAATATATTGATATTAAAAAACCAAAATAACCCTGAAAAAATATATTAGAATTGAGGGTAAAACTGTCCACGAATTAAATTGCTTAAGAAATCCCCTTGTTGTTGTATTAGATATATCTATACTATATTATTAAAGCCGAAACATTGAAAGTTTTAGTTTTCGGTTAACGGTCGGTTTTTGGTTTTCGGTACTTTTTCTAATTAATAAGTTAATAATATAATCAAAATTCGGGAAAGTTTTATTCTACATTAATATTTCACTATATTTTACTACATAAAAATCAAATAATATTGAAATCTAATCAAAAAAATGGAAATGTGGGATCTAATTTGTTTAAATTTAGGATACACTGCTACAAATATACTTATTTCTTTTTAGGATAACTAAAGCTACTACAAATCAAATCTTTAATGGAATTGTATTATTGTCAAGTTACCAAAATAGTAACTACATGATTGACTTTTATAATTAAAATATTTTTTTTCTAACAAAATCTACTCATTTTCCAAAAATATCGTTACAATTATCTTTAAATTAAAACATATTACCTTTTATATTTGTTATTACTAAAATCTATGTTTTCCAAAAATATGAGGTGCAATCCTTACTTATTTATTTTAAAACCTATTTTAATACTCTATTTAATAAATAATAAAATAATATAAAAATAGTAACTAACTGATTGCCTTTTATAATTAAAAAAAAATCTAACAAAATCTACTCCTTCTCCAAAAATATCACGACAATTACCTTTAAATTAAAAAATAATATCTTTTATATTTGTTATCACTAAAATCTCTATTTTCCAAAAATATGAGGTGCAATCCTTACTTATTTATTTTAAAATCTATTTTAAGACTCTATTTCATAAATAATAAAATAATATAAAAATATTAACTAGCTGATTGCCTTTCATAATTAAAACATTTTTTTTTCTAACAAAATCATTTTCTTTTCCAAAAATATCACGGACAATTAACTTTAAATTAAAATATATTACCTTTTATATTTGTTATGACTAAAATCTCTATTTTCAAAAATATCAAGTGCAACCCTTACTTATATATTTTAAAACTTATTTTAATACTTTTAATTATTTAAAAAAAATTACCTATTTTAACAAGTGAACGTATTTTTTTTAACAAATACAATTAATATAATTAAAACACATCATCACTAAAATCCCTATTTTCCAAAAATATGAGGTGCAATCCTTACTTATTTATTTTAAAACCTATTTTAATACTCTATTTAATAAATAATAAAATAATATAAAAATAGTAACTAGCTGATTGCCTTTTATAGTTAAAACATTTTTTTCTAACAAAATCTACTTCTTTTTCAAAAATATGGGCAATTACCTTTAAATTAAAATATATTACCTTTTATATTTGTTATCATTAAAATCTCTCTTTTCCAAAAATATCAAGTGCAACTTATATATTTTAAAACCTATTTTAATACTTTTAATTATTTAAAAAAACTTACCTATTTTAACAAGTGAACGTATTTTTTTAACACATAAAATTAATATAATTAAAACACATCTAAAAATATTACGTGCAGTTAGTTTTTTTTATTTAAAACATGTTAAATTTTCTATTTGTCCTTATTAAAAAAACTTACTTATTTTAACATGTCAACATATTTTTTTAATAAATACAATTAATATAATTAAAACACTTCTAAAAATATCACGGACAATTATTATTTTTTAATTAAAACATGTTAGATTTTCTATATTTCCTTATTATTAATATTATTTTATTATAAATTAATATTAATAATATCTCATTTATCTTCATCGGCCCCATATGTATTTTTTAATATATTTTTTTACGTTCCAATTAATATTTAAGTTTCTCATTTTATAATTTATCATATTAATTTTTACTTTTATTTTAATATTTTCCGTTCACATTAAATGTTTTAGTTTATTATTTTCTAAGGCTCGTGCCTTGCACGGGTTAGAGGCTGGTAATAGATAATAGATGTGTGAATGATATTTAGCAAAAAAAGAAGTGAAAATGATAGTTTTTTTCACCATCAATTGTGCGCTATCAATAAAAATTTGTAATCATTTGAAAAATTATTAAATAATCAGAATGATTTTAACGAAAATTTTATTAGTAATAAAATTGAAATTTAGCGAAAAATGTAAACCATCACGACGACATTCAGAATAATATATATTTATGGTAATAGTTAAAAAAAAAAACTATCCACTTATTTTTTCTTCAATTCCTGCCCAAGCATTTAAATTTTGCCAATGATATGATTATAAAATAACATATTCCATAAACGTTCCTAAATAAAAAAATTTGAATGACGTGTGACGTGATTTTTTGAGTAATTTTAATTAATGAAATTTGTAAATGAAGAAATTTTCATTAGGAAATGTTTGTTCATCACACGATAGTGCATGTAGGATTACACTTTAAAGAATGTAGATTTTGATACTCGTGCTCGCAAAATTAAAAACTTGAAAGATATTTGTTTTAATGCAATTCAATCGTGAAATGATGTTAAAAATATTTAAATCATGGTTTATTATATATAAAATCATGGCAAACATCTAAGTTGGCTTATAAACCCGTTGTCAAGAAGACCCATAATTAGATTTTAAATTTTCTTCCGTTTCTTTAATTATAAACTTCACTGTAGCATACTTGAAATTTGAAAGTCTGTTAATTAACACGACTGTATCATAGGTTGATGTCATTACTTTTGCATGCACTCAGCACTTACACCAGAAACAAACGGATGATTCAAATATCATCAAAAAAATATTGCAAACTGCACGAAAATAAATTTCTTTTCTTGAAAATATAACAAAAAGAGTAAAATAATAACGAAATACATGCATACACAGCACTGAAAAATAAATATAATTTCACAAAATTATGTTTACATGATCCGTCCTAAAAAATATGACTGTTGAAATATAATATATTATTTTGTTTATTAATATGGTATTATAGAGAGATCAAAGGTCTCAAGTTTGATGCAATGCAATGACGCTCATAATTCACTTTTCGACGAACAAATTATTCAAACATTTTTCCTTTGAATTATTCAAACTTCAACTAATTTGAATTTCTCCGTGTTGGAACCAAAATTTTGTCGGGTCGGACTCCGAATGTCTCTTCGGATTCACCTGCAAATAGAGAAGAATGTGAGTGGTTTGACCCTCGATTTACCTCCGGTGTGAGAGTAAGTTAAAAGATTCCGGTGAGTTTATATTGAACGTGCAAGTGCATGTAAGTATAAAATAAGTATTAACCTCTCAACGAAACTTGATGTGTGCTTTTATAAGCACGATTTGTAACGGTCGCCCGGAATACACGGGAGCCACTTGTCTTCGGTGTTGTCCGCTTCACTCACCTGAAGAAGTGGGAGACTGGGACTTGCCACAACGGTTGTGCGTTAACGGACTGAAGCTAAAAGGCCTGATTCGCTTAACGGACATATTTGGCCTCATCCTTCGGCCCAATTACAATTCGGCCAAATTACCATTCAGCCCAATTACTGTTGGGCCCCCAACATGTCCCTAGACTTCGATCGGATACCTAATTCGTTCGAAGTCCTAGCTCTTCACTCCTTTTCGGGATAACTCCCAACAGGTTTCGTGCTTATCAGTTATGACACGTCACCTAGGGAACCGTGTAGTATTAATAATGGCAACTGTCATTTCTTGAAATTTGCGCTGAATCTCAGCCGTTGAATTCCAAACGATTTTAATCACACCGTTGAATATGAACGTTCGCGTACCTCTTGTCCAAACGTCAAATTTCCCTCGTATAAGTATCAGTTCCCCCTCAAAAGTCGTCACGACATTTTCAAAAGAAACGCTCTTAAAATTTTCCACAAATCTAGCCGGCTGCAATCATCAACATTCTCTTTCGCTTCAAGTTCAAGTCTTTCTCATGTCTTCATCACAAGTAAGTCTCTCGAACTGCTTAATCTTATTTTGCTAATGAATGTTTACCAGAAAGTATAATGTGTATTCTTTTCGTAGCGAATGTGGCTTATTGTGTTTGTCCAGAATCTTTCGCTTAGGAGTGTATGCATGCCTCTAGATATGCCTGTAGATAACTTTGTCTTTAGAACAATCTTCAGGATGAGCTTATCCCTAGAACAATCTTCGGGATAAGCTTGTCCCTAGAACAGTCTTCGGGATAACCTAAATGTGTTAGGGACCCCTAATTTCCTTTGGCTTAGACGCTAGTGATTCCCCCGACCGATCCATGAGCCCTCTGTACTCGGCCTTTTTGTTTTCCTTTTCATCTTTTTACAAAATCTTTTCTGAGTACACGGCTAATTTCTACGTTCCCCAATGCAAGAATTATGGATCGGTCGTCTTCCGAATCTGCACAGTCTTCAGGATCCGTATCCCCGGAGAGATCTATTTTCTTCTATGTGGGCGAATATCCAGCGGCAAATCACCCCACACAACTCTCCAAAGAGTGGGTGGCCAGGTTAGCCAAAGAACACGAGATTCTGTTCGGAGCATGGCATACATACATGCCAAGGGCGGATGATCGAATATGGCACAATCCTCCCATGCCGAAAGGCTATGGGAGTGTAGCTACGGGAATCTCCAAAGCGGCTTTGAAGTGCGGTTTTCGGGTTCCTATGCTCCCTCTGCTAAAGAAGCTATTCGCCCAGATGGGAATTTCTTTGGGTCAGATGGACCCGAACGGGTTCCTGCACATAAACGGATTCCAATGTCGGTGCCTCGCCGCCAACATTGACCCGACCCTCCCATTATTCTGTTATCATCATGATTTCAGAAAAAATGGCAAGAGTAAGGGTTTCTATACCATCGCCCGCCGAACTAACAGGGCAGAATGGGTGGAGACAAATTCAAATAACAAGGGCAGCCATGACAAATGGTGTTACATTTCGGGCCCGAAGATTGCGGCCGTGTCCCAATGACGCGTGGTTGATCCAACCGTTCAGGTGATGAAACCTACGTTGTCGGGCAGCGAAACGCACGAATACGAATGACTATGTCAGTTCGATATGGACCGAATTCCTTTAGAGGATCTTCGGGACAAATAGTGTCGGGCAGTAAATTTAACATGCTTCAACCCTTACACTTTCTCTACTTTCTTTTCCTTTTAGCAGTAAATTTATCATATAACTCCTTTGTGTTTTCTTTCAGTGTCTTCTCGCCAAGATATTATCGACAGGAAGTAGGCCAAGTTCCAGGCCGAACAGGCGGCCCAGGCGGGGGGTTCGTCAAGTGCTGCTCAGAAAGAAGGCGAGCAACGGGCTCCCGACCAATCCACTCCGTCTTCTCCTCATCCTTAGGCCGACCAAACTGAGAGGGCGCCTCACTCTCCTTCCTCCAGGAAGAGGGCACGGAAAGGGGACGCCATCAAAACCTATGTCCCTCAATGGGCGGTGTTGGAGACAGATTCGGTCGCCACATCCGACCCAAAGGCGGTCAAGGAGATAGCTCCTGACTTGTGTCGGGCTTTGGTGCTCCCGGCTGATCGCCCTACGTACGATCAGTTGAGCATTACTGATGGCTGTGGCGAGCTTCTGGGATTTCTCTCCAAGTTATGTATAACCCTTTATTTATTAATTTTCTTGTTCTTTTAGTCTTTAACCGAATCTTATTTTCATGTTGCAGGCGACTCCGATGGCTGCTATCATCACTGATAAAGTGAAGGATATGCAAAGTAGCTTCGCCCAGTTCCAGGAGAAGGAGTCTCGGGCTGTCAAAGCTGAGGAGGGGCTTCGCCTGGCTGGAGGGGACCTGGAGAGGCTGGAGGGTCAAGCTAAGGCGCTGACAGCTGATCGGGAAGCCCTTCTGAAGGAGAATGAATCCCTTCGGGCTCGGCTTACTAAGTGTAACCTTTCTCCCCTTGGTCGAGCCTGGCTTCACCGACCCCGTGGGTTGCCCAGACGATGATGAGCTCCCAGTTGTTTCTTCTAGCGAAGATGAGGAGTTGTCAGAATAGGATTTTACTTTCCTTTTGCAATTGTTGTAAAGTACTAAACCTTCGGACATTTAACTTTGTAGCCTTCGGGCTTTTTCCTTTCAATGCATATGCGATTTATTTTCCTTGTCCTAGTTATTTATTTATGTCTCTTCGGCTTATAACTTTTGCCTTTAACATAATCAAAATAGTTTTTTCGGATTTAAATTCGTCTTAACATAATTTGAACGAATTTATGTTTCTTCGGCTTCGAATTTCACTTTAACATAATTAAACGAATTTATGTTTCTTCGGCTTCGGATTTTGCCTTGACATAATTAAAAGAATTTATGTTTCTTCGACTTCGAATTTTGCCTTAACATAATTAAACGAATTTATGTTTCTTCGGCTTCGAATTTTGCCTTAACATAATTAAACGAATTTATGCTTCTTTGGCTTCAAATTTCGCCTTAGCATAGTCTGGGCTCCCTAAACATGGATGAATTCGGGTGTCCCTGTTTAGTCAGTCGCCCAATTTATAACATGTTTGTTTTTTAGAAAAGTCTTGTAACATTTATCTTATTCGGTCGTCCCTAGATAAATGTCTGACTTACTGTAATTCTCGCTTATACTACAGAATAAGGTTGGCATAAAAGTTGGAATAACAAGCATATAACTTTATTGATAAACTGGTTCAATTATACATGCTTTTTTGGGCGAATGGAAATACAATATGAAATAAGAACGTGGGGGGCGAACACCTTATAGTTGCCAACGTTCCTCTAAGCCGGGAGAAGCTTACTGGTAGTACCTGCGTAGTCGCGAGGCGTGCCAGGTGTTTTTGATCGGGTCGCCGGACAAGGTTGTCAATTTGTAGGTTCCAGGCCGAATAACCTCAATCACCTTATACGGGCCTTCCCAGTTGGGCATTAATTTTCCTTATTTTGTTGGCATGGAGGTAGCCAATTCTCGCAACACCAAATCTCCAACCATGAATGTTCTTTTCTTCACCCCGGCGTCGTAGTATTGGGCTGCTTGGAGCTGATACTTCAAGTTCCTTAGGTGGGCCGCTTCTCTTTCTTCCTCCAGCAGATCCACGTTTGCCCGAAGGCTGAACTCATTTGATTCTACATTAAACACTTCTGTTCGGTAGGAGTCCAGACCGACTTCTACAGGGACTAGGACATCCGTCCCAAATGCCAACTTGAAAGGTGTTTTCCCTGTAGATGATCGTGGGGTTGTTCAGTACGCCCACAAAACCCAAGATAATTCTTCGGCCCAAAGTCCTTTGCGTCGAAAATGATCTTGTTTGCAGCTTCGATTGCTCCATTTCCCTGAGGGTGACCGACCGAGCTGAACTTTTGTTGTATTCCAAAATGGGTCAAGAATTTCCGGAATTTGTTCCCGATGAATTGTGTCCCGTTATCAGATACGCATACCTTCGGAATTCCGAACCTGAGTATGACTTGCTCCAGCATGAATTTCTTTGGTGCTTCTTCTGTTATGGTTGCCAGTGGCCTCGCTTCTACCCACTTAGTCATATAGTCGATCGCCACGATGCAATACTTAGCTTGCTTGGTGCTCTTGGGTAGAATTCCCACGATATCCACGGCCCACATGGAGAAAGGAATTGGACTCAGAACCGATGCCATTTCTTCGGGTGGTTGTTTCGGAATGGTGCTGAATAGCTGGCACTGTCGACACTTTTTTGCATAATCAGCTGCATCTGCTCGCAAAGGCGGCCAATAGAACCCTTGCCTGAGGATTTTAAAGGCAAGTGACCGACCGGCAAGATGTTTCCCACATATTCCTTCATGGACAGTTTCCAAAGACAATCGTTGTTCTTCGGGGTCCAAACTTCTAAGGAGAGGTTTCGTCGTCGACCTCCTATACAGCTTATTCCCGATGATTATGTAGCTTGATGCTCTATACTTCACCTTTTGAGCTTCCTTCTAGTCTAGGGGCAAGGTACCTTTTTCCAGGTAGGCCCTGATCAGAGTCATCCAGTTGATGCATTGTTGCTTGTCGATTGAAGGAATTTTTACTTCAGTCAAGTAGATGGAACCTATGAGATTGTGAGTTTCTGCAGAAGCCAGTCTGGATAGTGCATCGGCTCGGCTATTGTCCTCTCTCCCAACTTGACTCAACTCGAAGGATTCGAACGAGATTGATAAGTCCTGTACCTTCGTGGTGTAGGCCTTGATTCGGGGTTCCCTCTGTTCGTATTCCCCTGAAAAATGCTTCACCACTAACATAGAATCACTGAATGCTCTTAAGTTTCTTACCTCGAGATTCTTGGCTAGGTTCAACCCTACTAGCAATGCTTCATACTCGGCTTCATTATTGGTCAACGGAAAAATGAACCTTATCGCCTAGCATATTTCGAAGCCGTCTGGGCTGGACAGAATTAACCCGGCCCCACATTTAGAACCTTCGACCGACCCGTCTACAAACAACTTCCACTTGCCGGATGACTGGATCAACTATTCTTCGGGAGCCAAGTCCTTCGATCCGGAAAAAGAGCATTCGACGATGAAGTCCGCCAATACTTGTGCCTTGATGGAGGTCCTGGGGATATACTGTTAGATCAGAATTCAATGATCGTCAGGAGCTAGACTCAACTGATCAGGATTGCTGACGTCATCAGGATTACATGATCGTCAGGATCAAGATGCATATCAGGACTGGGATCAGGATTGATCATCAGGACTGGAAGCTGATCAGGATTCCTACTTCGAGTTATATTTGGAGTCTAGTTAAACATGGAAGTTTATTCTGTCGGTTCCTGGTTTGTAGAATGTAGCTATCGATTAAGGATATGTTTCTATCTTTGTAATTGATTAGGACTTATCTTGTTATTGATAGAGAAGCTGTGTGAAGTATATAAACACAGTTTAGGTTTTGGTTTAAGAACCAATATTACACTCGAGTATTTTGTGTAACCTAGCAGCTCTCAAGAACATCAGAATTTCTTGAGAGAGTTTGTAACAGTTTTATATCAGATTTAATAAAGCTGTTATTGTTCTTTCATATTTGTGTTATATAAAGTCGAGAATCTTATACAATTGTATTCAACCCCCTTCTACAATTGTTATTTACTGGGCAACAATTGGTATCAGAACATACTGATTTATTTTTGAATCAGAGACGATCTAAGATGTCGACAACCAAGTATGAAAGCATGAAGATTCCCATCTTGAAAATATCAGAATATCCTACATGGAGGGTAAAGATGCTGATGTACCTGGAGGCTATGGATCCTGACTACTTGGACAGGATTCGTGATGGACCATATATACCAACAAAGTTCGTAGAACGAACAGATACTGTACCTGAACATTATGTGGTCAAAGCCAAAAGTGAATGGACTCCAGAAGAAAAAGCTCATGTACTCAGGGAACCAAAGATAAAGAATATCTTGCACAACAGTCTTGATGCTGTCATGTCAAACAGGGTGATTGCATGCAAGTCTTCAAAAGAAATATGGGATACTTTGGAAACTCAGTGCCAGGGATCTGCATCTGTCAAGAAGAACAGAAGGGCTCTTTTGATTCAAGAATATGAACAATTCGATGCAAGACCTGATGAGAGCCTGACTGATCTATATGATAGATTTCTGACACTATTGAACAGTTTATCTTTAGTTGACAAAGTATATGAAACTGAAGATTCAAACACCAAGTTTCTAAGAGCTTTACCTGAAGAGTGGGACACTCAGACCTCAATCATTAGACACCAGTATGATCTGAACATTGTGTCTCTTGATGAAATCTATGGGATTCTAAGAACTCATGATCTTGAAGTTCAACAGAGAAAGAACAAGAAAAGCAGCAAGGCAAAATCAATTGCTTTGAAAGCTGAGGCTAAATCAAAAGGAAAAGCAATGGAGGTCTCTAGAAGGAAAGTAAGAGTAGCTGAGTCAGATCTTGAAGACTCTTCATCAAATTCTGATGGCAATCCTGATGCCAATAATGATGATGAATCTTCTGATTCAGACATGGAAGAGATGGTTGCTATGATTGTCAGAAACTTCAGAAGGATGAAGTTCAGGAAGAATAGAAGACAAGGCAATTTTCAGAAAAAGACCTTCAATGCAGACAAAGACAAGTATATCAAAAAGGACAGCAAGAGTAGCAAATTTGACAAGTCAAAGGTTAGATGCTACAAGTGTAATGGAATGGGTCACTTTGCTTCTGAGTGCAACAAGACAAAGGCACTCATCACATCAAGCAAGGATTGGATGGACTCTTCCTCAGAATCTGATACTGAGGTAGTCAACTATGCTTTAATGGCCAATGCTGATGTAGCTGCTGCTCCTGATGATAAGGTACTAAATACTATCTTTGATTTTGATACTGATAATGCTTCTAAGTTAAGACGTTTTCTAAAGTCATTACATATTAGCTTTAGAAGTCAAACTACTGAAAATACTAGAATCTTATCTGAGATGTCTGACCTTAGAAAAAGGAATGAGATTGTAGAAGCTGAATTTTCTCGTATGCAAGAAGTACAAAAAGAATGTGATAATGTTAAACACATGCACTTAGAGATGATATCTAAATGTACTTCCCTTGAAAAAGAACTTGAATATGCTAATGAGAAAATCAGAACCTGGACAGACTCTGGTAGGAAATTTCATGAGATTAATACCTCTAAGAATTGGAAAGAGTGTCTAGGATATAAGTCAGATGAAGATAAGAAATTGAAAGAGAAAATTGTCATTGATGAGACAGTCAGTCCAAAGACCTATAGACATGTTATAGACTCAACCAAATCTAAGATTACTCCTGTTAATTTTGTTTTTGGTAAGGATTCCAATTCTACTTTTGAAAAGGGATCTACTTCTACTCAAGGAATTAAAATTATAAAGTCTAAACCTGTCTTGAATAAAGTAACTAAGAATGTAGGTCTATTGTCTCAGAAACAACTTAAGAATAAAATCTTTGAGGTTACAGATAAGGAAAAGGAAGCTACTGTTAAGAGAAACAGGAATGGTAAAGTTGGGATCAATAAAGAGAATGGTTATAAATATATCCCAAATGTACCTAGAAAGAGTTGTTTTAACTGTGGTAACTCTAATCATCTTTCTATTGATTGTAAGAAGAGTAAGAAGAAGATTGCTGAAATTCCTAAGTCTGATGTTAGGAATAGATCAGTATTCTATAAACCACAGAAGTCCTGTTTTCATTGTGGTAGTCTATGGCATTCTATTTATACTTGTAAAGATTATCATGATTTGTACTATAACTTTTATGATCCATTGCCTAAGTTTGAAAGTAGTACAAAGTCTGATAGAATTGAAAATGTCATAGTGAAGCATGCTTTTGTTAATACTGATTCTGACAAAGCAAATCCTGATGGAGTAAATCCTGTCAGGACTGCTAAGGCCAGAGAGACTTCTGCTGCTAAATTTAATAAATTGCATGAAAAAGGAACCCAACAAGTATGGGTTCCTAAGTGTTCTAACTAGTGTTTTTCTATTCTGATGCAGGGTAAAAAGAAAAATGTGTTAGTCATGGATAGTGGATGTTCTGTGCACATGACTGGAAACAAAGCCCTGTTATCAGAATATGAGAAAAAGCTGGCCCAACTGTGTCTTATGGAGATGGCAACATTGGACAAACCTTGGGATATGGCAATATAATCATTGGAAATGTCATCATTGAGAAAGTAGCTCTAGTGAAGGGACTAAAACACAACCTGTTGAGTATTAGTCAAATCACTGACAGAGGCTATCATGTCAATTTCTATTCCACACATTGTGAAGTAGTCAGTAAAGCAACAGGAAAGATAGCACTAACTGGATACAGGCATGGTAACATATATGAAGCCAACATTCTCTCAAATACTGATGGCTCCCCTACATGTCTGATCAGTAAAGCATCAGTAGATGAAAGTTGGAATTGGCACAAGAAGCTTTCTCATCTCAACTTCAGCAACATCAATGAGTTGGTTAAGAAAGATTTAGTGAGAGGATTACCTAATGTTCTGTACACACCTGATGGACTCTGTGATGCATGTCAGAAAGCAAAACAAAGAAGGACATCATTCCAGAGTAAATCAGAATCCTCTATTGAAGAACCATATCACATGCTTCATCTTGATCTATTTGGTCCAGTCAACATCATGTCCATCAAAAAGATGAAACTCCTGAAGTTCTGTTGGATCATGTGAGAATGATTGAGACAACTAGTTCTGTAATTCGGGTCAGGCGGCTCGCGAGCCCGACCCGACTCGGCTCGTTTATTAAGGCTCGGCTCGACTCGAACTTGTTAACGAGCCGAGCTCGAACATAAGACCGGGCTCGTTTAACTAAATGAGCCGGCTCGACTCGACTCATGAAATTAAACGAGCCGAGTTCGGGCAGAAGATTAGGCTTGTTTAAGTGTAATTTTACACGAGCCGGCTCGCCCGACTCGTTTAAATAGGCTCGTTTAACTAAACGAGCTGGCTCGGCTCGACTCGTGAAATTAAACGAGCCGAGTTCGGGCAGAAGATTAGGCTCATTTAATTAAACGAGCCGGCTCGGCTCGTGAGAAAAAGCTCGGCTCGAATTAATACCCGGCTCGAACTCGCCCGGCTCGGCTCGAATTACACCCCTAGAGACAACCACAAAGTACAAAGTCAAGATACTGAGAAGTGATAATGGTACTGAATTCAAGAATTCAAAGATGGAAGAGTTCTGCAAATACAAAGGAATCATTCAACAATTCTCTGCTCCTGGCACACCCCAGCAAAATGGAGTAGTAGAAAGGAAAAATAGAACTCTTATTGAAGCTGGCAGAACTATGTTGGAAGAAGCTAAATTACCTACATATTTCTGGGCAGAAGCAGTCAACACAACATGCTATACACAAAATCTCACATTGATAAACAGGCATGGTGTTACTCCTTATCAGTCACTCAAGGAGAAGAAACCAAGTCTGAAGCATTTGCATGTGTTTGGCTGTAAGTGTTTTGTTCTCAGAACTCATCCTGAACAGCTAGGAAAATTTGAAACAAAGGCTGATGAAGGAATTTTCATTGGCTATCCTGCATCAAGAGCCTTCAAAGTTTTTAATTTGAGAACAAGAACTGTCATGGAGTCAATACATGTATCTTTTGATGATAAGAAGATAACTGGAATCACTGAAGACTCTCATGATAGATTAATCTTTGAAAATGAAGCTTCCAAGGAACCTGAAGAAAGTGAATCAGATCATGTCAATACATCAGATCCTGATAGGTCATCAAATCCTGATGACACATCAGATACTGATGGTGCTCATACTGATGATGTAAACAATAGTAATACAACTAGTAGTGCTAATGTTGAGGGGGAGCAACAGCATTCAACTACAAGTTCAGAGTCAACTCAATCATCAGGACAGAATTCTTCAGATACTGATTCAAGTGATGATCCTGATAACTCATCAGGAGGACATAGCAATAATTCAGAGAGAGCTTCAAGTCAAGCAAATTCTTCTAATCAAGATAACACCAATCCAGGGGGAGCATCTATTTCAAGAAACAATTTAACACCAGCAAGGAAATGGACAAAAGATCATACTCCTAATTTGATAATTGGAGATCCTGATGCAGGTGTTCAAACAAGAAGTGCAACTCAGAATGAATGTCTATACAATAACTTTCTGTCCAATGAGGAGCCAAAGAAAGTTGAAGATGCACTTAAAGATGCTGATTGGGTTACTGCAATGCAAGAAGAACTGAATGAATTTGAAAGGAATGAAGTCTGGAAACTGGTACCAAGACCAAAGATTAGATCAATTGTTGGTACAAAGTGGATTTTCAAGAACAAGACTGATTCTGATGGAGTTATAATCAGAAACAAAGCTAGACTAGTTGCAAAGGGGTATTCCCAACAAGAGGGAATTGACTATGATGAAACTTTTGCTCCTGTTGCAAGACTAGAAGCCATCAGGATATTTCTTGCTTATGCAGCTCATAAGAAATTCAAGGTTTTCCAGATGGACGTTAAAAGTGCTTTCTTAAATGGTGAACTGGAGGAAGAAGTTTATGTTGAACAATCTCCTGGTTTCATTGATCCTAAATATCCAGATCATGTTTACAGATTGGATAAAGCACTTTATGGACTAAAGCAAGCTCCAAGAGCATGGTATGAAACCTTGGCTCAATTCTTACTGGAAAGTGGATTCAAAAGAGGTGCAATTGATAAAACTCTATTCTATTTGAATCATGGTAAGGATTTGCTGTTAGTTCAGATTTATGTTGATGATATCATTTTTGGGTCAACAAACAATAAGCTGTGTGAAAAGTTTTCTAAGCTTATGCAGTCAAGATATCAAATGAGCATGATGGGAGAAATGAGTTACTTTCTTGGTCTTCAAGTTAAACAGACTGATGAAGGGATTTTTATCAATCAGTCTAAATATACAAGGAATTTATTGACAAGGTTTAACCTGCAAGATAGTTCTCCTGCTACAACTCCCATAGCTACAGCTACCAAACTTGATCCTGATCAAGGTGCTGAGGTAGATGTAACTCACTACAGAGGAATGATTGGCTCTTTATTGTATCTCACTACAAGTAGACCAGATATCATGTTTGCAACCTGTCTGTGTGCAAGATTTCAAGCAAAACCAAGAGAACCCCATCTGATTGCAGTCAAAAGAATTTTCAGATATCTCAAAGGCACTCCTTCACTTGGCCTTTGGTATGCAAGGGAATCAGATTTTGGGTTGTGTGGTTATTCAGATGCTGATTTTGCAGGATGCAAAATAGACAGGAAAAGTACTTCAGGAAGCTGTCAGTTTTTGGGTGGAAGACTAGTTTCATGGTTCAGTAAAAAGCAAAAATCTATTTCCACTTCAACTGCAGAAGCTGAGTACATTGCTGCAGGAAGTTGTTGTGCTCAGATAATGTGGATGAGAAATCAGTTGTTAGATTATGGTCTGTCATACTCCAAAATCCCTATTTATTGTGATAACCAAAGTGCTATTGCAATGACAGGAAATCCAGTTCAGCATTCTCTTACTAAACACATCAGTATTAGATATCACTTCATAAGAGAAAAGGTTCTGGAAGGAATAATTGAACTTCACTTTGTTCCTACTGATCAACAACTAGCTGATATATTCACCAAGCCACTGCCTGAAGCTACTTTCAATAAATTGGTGAATGAACTTGGAATGATGAATTTTGAGAATTTCTGAGAAAAGTTCCAGAGAGGAAATCCTGATGACTGTCAAATCCTGATGGTTATTCAGAAAGGTATGTTTTCTTTGATCAAATCCTGATAGGATGCAATCCTGACAGGAAGTCAACTGGTCAATCCTGATGCTCAGTTATTGAAGCTGGTGTGAAAACCAGAGGTTCTATGCCAATTTTGTCATCAACACTCCTGGTAAACTCTGGAAAATAAGATTATTACTTAGTCTTTGATTAGGTTTTCAGTCTTAATTATCAATTTCAATTAAATTTCTATCAGAGTTTATTATTCCTCATTTTATATGTCAATATCAGTGTTACTAACAAATTGTGCAGGCAAGTACAGAAAGAAAACAGTTGGGAAAATAGACAAATTTCATTAATTCTTGAAGATTTATTACAAATGAAAATGGAAATTACATATTTTTTTCTAGTCTATTTTTCTACTCAGGAACATGTGCCCTGCAAATAAGCATGAACGCTCCTGAGCAGCTTCACAGTCCATCAGGAGTGGAAGATCTCTTGTTCCATCCTTAAAGGACAAGGAGGGGAGCAGATGCACTTGAAGGTGGCTCGTCCCCATGATCACCGGGACGCTTCCATGCCTCCAACTTGCACGACCTGCAAGCATCCAAGATCCTCTTTTTCCTCCTCTCAAGCTCTCGTATGAGCTCTTCATCCTCATCCTCTTCATCATCCTCATCGTCTTCATCCTCTTTATTGACAAAGATGAGGTTGTCAAGAGGATTCCAGTCAGGATTGGCCTGCTGGAAGTTATGGCAAAGAACATCAGCCATTGCATTCACAAAGGCCTCATGTTCTTGAGGATCAGGGATAGGCTGAGGTCCCTCTTGCTCTGCAATCTCTGCTAGAGCCTCATCCATCTCTTGCCAAATCAATTCAAGGTCTACATCAGCAAATGGGTATTAAGAACGCAGGTCATTTTTTCAATACCGAGGCGACTGTTCAGCTTCTCATAATTACTTTGCCTCGTTAATTGGTAAGAATGGTTATATGGGTATTATCCTATTTATTTTGTAATCATGTTTTAAAAAAATGCATTTATCAGGATTGTCGAAATAAATTTTGTTTTCATAAAATAAAATTTTATTTTCTTTCATATTGAAAATTTTGCATTTTTCAATCCTGATAAAGCAAACGGTTTCATAGGGAATGCCTTTATTCCTGATGAGGTCAGGTTTTTCTTACATAGGAAAATGCCTACTCGTTATGGTTTAATTTCTAATGTTATGGGGCAAATTCCATCACACCTTGTTCCTAACCCAAGCATTCATCCTAAACAGTCTAAACAGTCAACAGCCACCTCTAATGTCTCTCAAAAGACTTTAGTTGTAAAAACAAAGAAATCAGCTAGAACTGATGTGTCAGGAAGGCAATCAGGTTCAAAGGATTTTTCCTCTACACCACTCACTAAAAAGAAGTTACAAGGGGGTGTACAAGGGGTCCTGGTGAAGAAAGCTGTAAAGGGTGTTGAGGCTGTTTCTGTTAAAAGAAAATTAGTTCTCAGGGATGAGACTGACTCAGAGGATGACTTACCTATATCCTCAATAATGAATGTGAATAAGGAAGTTGCTGATACTGCTGCAGCTGTGGTTTCATTGTCTACACCACAGAAGAAAAGAAGATTATCTAAGGGCAGGTATCATATTCCTTTGGAAAAGAAGCAGGATACTAATGTACAGGACACTTCCATTCTGAATGAGCAATCAGTTTCAACTGCTCAAGCAAATCCTGATGATAGTATTCCTGTTGCTGCACCAAATCAAGTGGTTAATATTTCAGACTCTCCAGCACAAGACTCTCCAACAAAAAGACGTGTTGATATTTCATGGGAGAAGTATGGTGCTGCTGCTTCCAATCTTGGGATTAAACATCCAGTGGAAAAGTTAAGGAAAGCAGGGGAGTTAGTCTATCAAAGACAGAAGAAACTGAAAGGATCAAGCCCACAAGAACCTGAACCTCAAAGTGGTTCAACAGCTAGTATTGATGATCCAGCCACACAAGAACCACTCAATCAAAGTTTGGGTGAAGGCTTATCTAGTGGAATGGTCACACAAGAACCATTTTCTCAAAAGGAGAATGAAGACATCAACATTCCAGCTACACAAGAACCATCTTCTCAAAGTGAAGATGCAGGCCAAGCTACAGTTTCTGAGAAAATTCCTGACGATGCTCAAGGGATTTCTGGTACAGATGAAGTTCAAAGATTGGTCGAGGACACTGTCAATGAGGGAAGCACACAAGAACCTTTAACTCAAAGTGTTGAAGCAGCTTCTGAATCTCAAGCTCCACAAGAACCATTGGTAGCAAATACTGATGCAAGCATATCAAATCCTGACGGTGTTAATCCTGACGCTAGTGGTGCTCCTGATGCTGAGCCTATCCTGATACAGCCACTTCGTTCAAGACCAATGGATCATCCTATCTCAGAATCACAGGATAAACTGAAAGGTATTGCTATTCCTGATCCTGATATTACTCCTAGTACTGATGATGATGACTCTGATGATAGTGATGATGATGAGAATCGAAAAGAAAAGGAACAGCTTGCTACTCTGAAAGTTAGTCTTGGAACTACTTTTGGTTCATCAAGTACATTTATGGCTGGCAATGCTACCATTGGGAAAGATCAAAGACAAGATTTTTCTATTCCTTTCTTTAATCCTGCTGAGGCACTTAGACAGAATGAATGGAATAATTCATGGCACAATTCTGCTGAATCTGTAAGTTATTCTTCTGCTTTGGAACATGCCTATGATGCAGTGAAATCTATAGAGAATCAAGACTTGAAGAATCATTTGAAGGCTACAACTCTGTTATCCAAGAGCCTGAAAAGTGAGATCGATTCTATCAAGAATTCAACTGAGTTGGTGAGGAATGACATTTCTCAAAATTTTACAAAGGTGCCTACTACTTTTCAGTTAAGGGTAGTAGAATCCCAAGTGAAGTCTGTCATTTCTGAACAAACCTCCATCAACATACGGATTGATTCTCTGGATACTAAGGTAACTGACATTCAAGCCTCTCTTTCCTTAATTCTAAATTTATTGTCAAATACTGATGTCAAAAAGGGGGAGAAGGTTAGTCAGACAAAATGCACACCTGATCTAGTATTAAGGAATAATGATGATGATACTGGAGATGATGGTAGTGACAAAGTGATACAAGGAGAAACCTCTGATGCTGTTGTTTTGAAGTCTACAATTCAAACTTCTCAAAATCAAACAACGCAGTCAACTCATGTTTCTGATTCTGGAGTTAAGACAGTAAGAACATTGGTGCAATCTCAGATCCTGACGGAAGAACAAATCCTGACACCTGGTCATGGACATACTCTTGCTACAATTCCTGAAGGTGATGAAGATATTATTATTGATAATCCTGAAGATGCATCAAATCTATTCCAGAAGTTTACTACAAAGGATGGTAGAATTGTTACTCTATATCACACTGATAAAAGAGTTCAACAATTATTTGCTAGAAAAGCACTCTCTACAGCAAGTGAAGAATATCCAGATCTCTCAAATGAAGAATTTTTGAGACAACAAAAAGAGATAATGGAAAGCTATTCTGTTTCTACTAGAGGTAGAGGAAGCAGAGGTAGGAGAGGTGCTAGAAGAAGTAGAAGAGGTTCTTCAACTCAAACAGTACCTAGACAGACAAGGTCTAGAGGGTTAAGAATTGAAGAAATTCCTGAACCTATTCAAACTCTAGTAGTTCCTGACAGATCTACTTTTGGTGATGATGGAAATGTTGAAGAAGAACCTGAATTGAGAAGAAAATCAAGAAAATCAACTCTCTGCAATACAAATCAAATTGAACAATCTAATCCTGATGTTGTTCCTGATAATATTCAAGATCCTGCTGATTCTGAAATTCTGCAAGAGATTGATTTAATAATCTTATCTACTGTGGTTGATTCTCACAACAAAGAAGTAGATGAAGAAGAAGAAGCCATAAGAACAGATATTATAAGAAGAACAAATAGAGAATTCAATCTCTATATGCAAAGGCTTAAACTTTCAAATGAAAGAAAGTGGAGGAATCCAGGCAGACAAGAATCTTTACTTGAAAGAAGCTATGCTCATGAAAAGGAGAAAGACAAGAAGTGGAAACACATTAGTACACTGAGGTGTGATACACCTATCAATTTTCAGTCTGGTGGAATTATTACAAGTGCTTCAAGTGTAGTTGATTTATCTGATATGGTTAGATCAAAAGCACTCTGGCTACGAATGTTTTCAAATCTGAAGCAATTATCAAGTAATTCAAGAGGAGGTATAGGACACAAGGATGCTGAATATCTGAACATGACTTATGTTGATCCTTACTCCTTAACTGAAATTGGAGGTACTTTAACTTCTGAAAACCTGAACAATTTACTAGCTGTTGATATAGTTATAGATTGTCATGATGGTTTTGACAAGAAAGAAAAGCTTCTGTACTTCATGAAAGATGGTAGTGTGAAGATTCTATCTATTCAAGATCTGCTAATGAAAACTACACAGGAACTGAAATATGTTCATTATCTTTTGAGATGGAAGAATCAAGTATGCAAAGTGTGGAGTGATATGATCTTGTCAACAATTCGAAGAAGACTGGATGGTGATAGAAATTTCAATGGTAATTATACTCCCATGTATCTAAATCTAAGAGACCAGGATGTGGAAATGCAAAGGGGTACTGCTGTTAAAGAAGTAACTTTTGGCATGACTCAACTTACTCTCAATCCTGATGGGAAGGAAATTGTTTATCTTTTGCTTGAAGAACACAGTCTACAGAGAAGCTCCATACAGAATCTCAGAGCAGTTATCTACCAGATTAATGAGGAAGATGAAGAACTCAGAAATCTTAAAGAAAGACTGATTCAAATTCTTGAAGAAAAAGAAGAAAATTTGTTATCCAACTTCTTGAAGATGAATCTGTTCTATCAAAGAATTTAAACAGATAAGTTGTTGCTGCAGATACTTGTACATTTTGTATATATGTTTTTGACATCATTGAATCTTAGGAATCTATACTTTATTTCATAAAGTATGAGATTGGGGGAGATTGTTAGATCAGAATTCAATGATCGTCAGGAGCTAGACTCAACTGATCAGGATTGCTGACGTCATCAGGATTACATGATCGTCAGGATCAAGATGCATATCAGGACTGGGATCAGGATTGATCATCAGGACTGGAAGCTGATCAGGATTCCTACTTCGAGTTATATTTGGAGTCTAGTTAAACATGGAAGTTTATTCTGTCGGTTCCTGGTTTGTAGAATGTAACTATCGATTAAGGATATGTTTCTATCTTTGTAATTGATTAGGACTTATCTTGTTATTGATAGAGATGCTGTGTGAAGTATATAAACACAGTTTAGGTTTTGGTTTAAGAACCAATATTACACTCGAGTATTTTGTGTAACCTAGCAGCTCTCAAGAACATCAGAATTTCTTGAGAGAGTTTGTAACAGTTTTATATCAGATTTAATAAAGCTGTTATTATTCTTTCATATTTGTGTTATATAAAGTCGAGAATCTTATACAATTGTATTCAACCCCCTTCTACAATTGTTATTTACTGGGCAACATATACTCCAAATCATACTCCCCCAACTCGATGGACCATGCTACTACCCTTCCGGACGCCTCCGGCCTTGTTAAAATCTTCTTGAGGGGTTGATCGGTTATGATTTGCACCGTTCGCCCTTGGAAATAATGACGCAGCTTTCGGGTCGCCATTACTAGACCATATGCGAACTTTTCTGCATTTGGATATCGCGTTTCTGCATCTTTCAACATGTGCGACACATAGAACACCGGGTGTTGACAACCTTCATGATCTTTTACTAACACCGCTCCCAGCGTTCGGTCGCTCACCGCCAAGTATAGTTGTAACGTTTCCTTCGGGTCTGGTCTCATCAAGAGGGGTGCCTTGGTAAGATATTATTTCACTTCCTCGAATGCTTTCTGACACTCTGGCCCCCATTCAAAATTCTTCGACTCCCGAAGTGCTTTAAAGAAAGGCAGAGCTTTTTCCGCTGATCGGGAAATGAATCTACGTAGGGCGGCCATTCGTCCGGTCAGCTTTTGCACATCCCGAACTGTCTTTGGCTACTCCATGTCGATTACAGCTTGTATTTTTTTTGGGTTCGCCTCAATCCCTCGGGCGCTAACCATGTACCCTAAGAACTTTCCACTAGACACTCCGAATGTGCATTTGTTCGGATTAATCTCAATAATGTGCTTCCTCAGTGTTTTGAAACATTCTTTAAGGTCTTCCATGTGATCTTCAAACTTTGATTTGACAATCATGTCATCCACATAGAATTCCATGTTCCTGCCGATTTGCTTATGAAAAATCCTGTTGACCACTCTATGGAATGTGGCCCCCGCGTTCTTCAGGCCGAAAGGCATTTTGATGTAGGAATATGTTCCTTTCGGGGTGATGAATGCGGTCTTCGGAATATCCTCGGCATTCATCGCTATCTGATTATATCCTGAAAAGGCATCCAAAAAACTAAGTACCTGATATCCTGCGGTAGCGTCTGTCAACTGATCGATGCTGGGTAGCGGGTAGTGGTCCTTCGGACAAGCTTTGTTTAAGTCGGTGTAATCAACACACATTCGCCATTTGTTGTTAGCCTTTTTTACTACCACTACGTTGGCTAGCCAATCAGGGTATTCGATTTCTTCAATGAACTTAGCTTCCAACAGCTTCTCCATCTCGACTTCGATAATTTTCTGCCTCTCCATAGAGAAAGTCCTTTTCCTTTGCTTCACTGGTTTGGCCTCGGGCTTAACATTGAGACAATGATTCGTCGTCTTTGGATCTAACCCAGGCATATCCTCGGGCCCCCATGCGAAGACATTGTGGTATTTTTTGACTACTTCAATCACTTTCTTCTTTAGGTCGGGTTCCGTATTTTTCCCGATTCGAACCATCTTTCCTGAACAGCCTGCATACAGTTCCACTTCTTCGGTTTCCGCCGCTGGTTCGGCGATCAGACTGGATAGGTCGGTCCCAAATTTTTCCAGCTCAATGTTCATAGTTTGGTGGCTTCCACTAGATTCGCCTTCAGTTCTCTTCCTCTTGCCCCCTTCGGTCAGTTCAAAATCCTGATCCTTCTCCAGGTCGTCTAGAATTATGATTCGGGCAGTTTTTTGGTCGCCTCTCATCTCACCGATGCCATGCTCGGTCGGGAACTTTAACTTGAGATAAGGAATTGAGGCCACGGCTTGGAAGGATGTAAGAGCTGGCCTTCCAAGAATTGCGTTGTAGGGGCTCTCCACCCGAACCACGTAGAATTTAAGCTGCTTTTCTACAGTGTATGGAGCTTTACCTAAAAGAACAGATAAAGTAATGGTACCTTCGATGGGAACTGGCTGATTTCCAAAGCCATAAAAGGGGGCTTCGTGGCATGGCTCCAACTGTTCGCCTCCAAGGTTCATTTTACTATAAGTCTGATGATAAAGAATGTTCATCGAACTTCCCCCATCCACTAGTACCTTCCAAACTTTATTTTCCCGATCACCAGATTGATGATCAGAGGGTCCTCGTAGGGCCATATCACATCCTCATAGTCGTCCTCGGTAAACATGATCGGCATCGCCTACTTGGCTGACTGAAACTGGTACAAATTTTATACCTGCTTTGCGTACCTTTTCTTCGTCGTTTTACTGTCCCGGCCCAAGGTACTTCCTCCGGAGATAGTCTTCACTTCGCCTATATACCTCTCGCCTTCCTTGGGCTCCTTCTGCTTGTCTTCCTTCGGGGCTAGTTTATCCCTCAGGTCTTTGACAAACTTGTTTAGTTCTCCGTCCTTTATCATCTTCTCGATCAACGTCTTCAAATGGTAACACTCATCGGTATTGTGGCCCTTGTCCTGATGGTAGTCACAGTACTTGTTGCCATTCTTTTTGTAGTCAGGCATCTTCATTCGGGCTGGGCGAACGAAACCAGGCTTTCCTTTTATTTCATGGAGAATTTTAGAGATTGGTGCGTTCAAAGGAGTGAACGTTGTGCTATCTCTATCTCTTCTTCGTTCGGCTCCATTATCTCGGCCCATTGCTTCGTCTCGCCTGTCCTCATATCTTCGGCCACACTCATACATGTCATGCCCTTTCTTCTCTCGGTCTTCTCTTCTATTCTCCTTGTATCCCCCAATAGATTTCATCTTCCTTCGGATGCTTTCTCCCCTCAAGTATATATCATTCAAGGATTTAGGAGGAATATCGTAAAGAGAGGATCATAGCTTTTTACCTTTAATGGGGTCCAATCCTGCCGACAAGAATCCAGCCGCCTTCACCTTGTCCAAGTTTGTCACCATACCGGCTTCCTCCTTAAACCTGGTCAGATAGTCTCCCAACTCTTTGTTCGATCTTTGTCGGCAGTGAATCAAAGATTCAGTATCCTTTTCTCTTCGGCATAAGTGAGAATAGTGCCTCAAGAATTTCCTTTTTAGCTGGTCGTATGAGTAGATGGATCTCGGCTTCATCGACCTGTACCACATGGTGGCAGTTCCCTTCAAGTACGTTTTGAACATCTAACACAACATGATGTCGCGGTGTCCCATTCCAGCCATAAGGGACTCATATTTCTCGCAATGATCCTCAGGATCATCTTTCCCGTTGAACGCATTCATCTTCGAGAATTGTCCTCCCGAAGGAGGTCTATAATGCTCAATCTCCACAGATACGACCGGTTCATGACTAACTCTGGGGTCGCCAAACATCGCCTTTTCCATTCGACTCAATTTGTCCTTCATACGAGGATCCCCTTCATCATCGGTATCCGAACGGTTCGTAATTTTTGAACGAATCCTTCGGGGGTGTGATTCAGAGTCCGAAGACTCATCTTCATCATTATGCACCCTCTTTTCCTTCCTGTGACTGGATAGTATCAGTGTCTGTTCGCCAGTCTCCACAGCGCCCTGAAGAGCCCTCTCTTTTGTATCCAATTCAGCCCTTCGTCGCTTAATAGCTTCCAATTTGGCGAGATCCTCCTCCCTTTTCTTCGTTCTAGTTTGGGCTTCTGCTTCCAGCCTTTCTTTTTCCCTTTGCTTTCCACTCTTCATCGCAGTTTCCTCACGCCATTTGAGAATCATGGCTTTTTGCTCCCCGGGAGTGGGCATCGGACCTTCTTCCAGCTCAGCATTGAAATTGAGGACTCGGTTTATCGAAGGCGTAGTAGTAGAAGTGCCTTGGCGATGAGTTTCAGTAAAACCCAGTGCCCTATCATCAATGTTATCAATTGTCATTGTTTTCCGTTCGGTTTTACAAGCTTACTTGCACGTTCCCACAGACGGCGCCAAATATTGGAACCAAAATTCTGTCGGGTCGGACTCCGAATGTCTCTTCGGGTTCACCTGCAAATAGAGAAGAATGTGAGGGGTTTGGCCCCCGATTCACCTCCGGTGTGAGAGTAAGTTAAAAGGTTCCGGTGAGTTTATATTGAACGTGCAAGTGCATGTAAGTATAAAATAAGTATTAATCTCTCAACGAAACCTGATGTGTGCTTTTATAAGCACGATTTGTAACGGTCGCCCGAAATACACGGGAGCCACTTGTCGTCGGTGTTGTCCGCTTCACTCGCCTGAAGAAGTGAGAGACTGGGTCTTGCCACAACGGTCGTGCGTTAGCGGACTGAAGCTAAAAGGCCTGATTCGCCATATTAGACATCATCCTTCGGCCCGATTACCATTCGGCCCAATTAGTATTCGGCCCAATTACTGGGCCCCCCAACACTCAGTTTGGCGGTGCCTAAGACAAATATATGATCATATCTAAATTTGACATTTATGAATATAAAAGAGACAGAGTCAACGCAGCCCACATCAGCTTGAGAAATCAACGCGACAAGATGTAAATAGACAGCAAAAGCTTCCAGAATGAAAGTTAGTTGCACTTCACAGCAAGTTTTTCCCAGCCAGAACAGTTTAAATTCGAGCATGACAAAACGTAAAAATAATTTGAAACACACAAGTGAAAACTAGACAAATCATCTTAAGTTCTTCAATTGTTTTTTCTTGTACTGCAAATTATTTAAATGTCAAACAGATACAACACTGACAGACTACAATTTACAACGTTCAGCTGGAAAATAGGAAAGCCAAAGAAAAACACGGAAATTTTCAATAAACTCCCACAAGTAAAATTTCACAAGCAGATGACAGAAGGAAAAAAAAGAATGGCATGAACCAGGAACAAAAGAAAGCCTACAAAAAGAGCACATAAACTTCGCACTTCACAGAATCATTTAACACTTTGTATATTTGGAATATATATTTTAAACATATCATCAGTCATGGAAATGTTACTTAGGCTAAGCTTAACACAGCCCTGAGAAATTGAATGCTCCTTAAGCCCTGAGAAATTGTATGCTCCAGTATCCACTCTCTTTCTTGGAAACAAAAAAACTATTTACTACCAGCTTACCATAAAATAAACTTAGTTTTAGCATTTACCTGCACCAAGACCCAGGATATTCATAGGCATGCCTGTATCATAATTTTAGACTTCAATAATTAGAACACAATGTAGATGGATCTAAACTATGAAGCATACTACACAACTGAGAGACCAGGAAACATGCAATTGCCTTAAATAAATGTTCTTGGTAGTGCAGTAGATATCAACTCATTTGCAATTAGTGGCCAGGCCATGAATCTCTAAAGTCTACACGATAATTTGTTAATCAAAATTTATAAAAAAGAAATGTAGTTCACAACAACTAATTTCGAAATTAAAAATACAAGACTCCTCTATGCCACATGATCCTGTGAAAGATTTTAACAGTTCAAAAGATCTCGCTTAATATGCTACAAACGATTTCTCAACCGATAATTTCCAATATCACTGCAAAGTCTAATCTTCACAAATGTACTTAAAGTATCCAAATCAATCAATTTTAAATAGGGAAACTTTTTGGGTTTACAACTGAACTTGACCAGAACATAATTAAGAAAAAAAATAGTATAAGACAAACATTAACTTATGATACTACCTGATAATGCCCCAAAGATTTTAGTATTAATATTATTTATAAAAAGAAACAGTACACCAGACATATATATATACAACCATAAAATTTCAATTCAGAACTAGGATATTGGACAATACAGTTAACAACTCACCAGTCACCATCTTCTGAATTGACCAATCCTAGTTCTATTGTTAACTCGAAATATCTTTATTTATTAAATGGGATTCAGAACTAGGATTAATCAATACAATTAACAAAACTTCTGAACTAATCAATTTATTAACTCAGTCATCTATTAATTGATCATGCTAACTTTTTTTTTTCGGGTTTGATCACACTAACTTTGAATAATCTGCTTACTATAATTTTTTTCAAAGAAACACATACAGTATATATGAAATCACATGTATGTCCAAGTTGCAAATTATTACCGTGTTAATAGGGCCGTGCATCATAAATCAATCTAAATACTGGAAGCAGAATTTAACACATTTCATGACTCCTGTCTGAAGTTTTTAAAAAAAAACCACAAACGAAGAAAAAACAAGAAACGTTTAATTTGATGTGGTTCTGAGAAATCATTAAGTTATGAGGAGTGAAGCTGAGGGGTGGCTAAAAATTTGAGGGAGTGACTCCTAGGCATAGGCGGATGGACAGGAAGCCAGACTAAGAGTCTAGGGTGAGAGGCAGAGTGCCAACAGAATTACTCATTAAGACATGGGCTGCTGACTTACTACTACAGCTAATTATTACAAACCCTGTAAAGATTTAAACTTTTCGAAGTTAAGATATTAACTCATGATCTATAGTTAAAAGTAAGAAGAAATTCAAGTGAACTTGTGAGTTGTGACTAGCCCGATTTCTTTCTACTTCCTCCCGACCTCCCCTGTTGTATTGATGATTACTTCAAAGGCTCATTGCAGTCTTGCATTCTGATAGAATAAAACCCACATGAAAGAAGTATTTTCTGTTAATTTAATATAAGTATAACAATGTAAGCTTTAATATTTTTAAAAAGAGAGCGTACAAAGATACTGAGGCATATACTTTCATGATCCGTTGCCCTAATCCTAATTATAATGAAACAATCAGGTTTGTGGTGTAGTCCCCAAGTTTTATTGCAAAATTTCTGTACAAAATGTGCACTCCTTTATTCACTAGCTCTTTTATTCACTAACTCTTTACTAAATAATATAAGTTTTAGTTATAATTTTTGACATGACTCTGTAACTATGACAACAACTTGAAAGACATCGTTTCACTTTGAATTTTATTTAATTGGGAATGGATTTGTGCCGAAAAATAGCTATCAAAAATGAAATTTGTTTCTTGAGAGAGGAGGGATTAAATTATTTTAACAGCATGTGGAATACACATTAGCAATATTCAGTATGACTGATAAATGCTTCAAGATGGCCTATTAGCATCTGAGCGATACATACAACTTACAAGGTGGTTTTTATTGTACCCACTTTTGTTCTCACTAAACCTTCATAACTAGTCATCAGATAATATCGCAAAATAATAAAATCCTCAGCCTAAAACCCAAATAGCACATAAACATGTGAACGGTAAGTAACAGACCGCTCACATATTAAGCTTGGTCAAAGGAAAGAAACATAAAAGGGGTTCAAGTTGCTTGCTATAGATTTCCAGCATATGCCTAAGATGGGAGGCATTAATGCTCAATGTAAGAATAAAATTCACTCCTCAGAAGAACACAACACGAGATGCAGAATAGCAATAAAAAAATCTTTCTCGACATTAGATGATCTATCACATTATTCATCCAATGCTAATAGAAAATAGATCTTGCTATTTCTTGGTTCAAAAATTTTACTTCAGAACCAAATAATATCAAAACACCGGATTTCCAAATAAATTTAAGACCTTCTCGCAAGTAAAACAGTCCTTGAGCAAACATAACAAGGGCCTTCCATCAGGAGTTGACCTATCGCTCTTAGTTTGGTTACTTCAGATTCGCTGATTACTTCTTTTACAGATTCTAGTAACATTTTCTTCTGTCCTTGCAATTGTACCATGTATAAGCTACTCTAGACCATTCCAAATATCAGAAGATCCGTACGATTCTCATCATGGCTTTACAATATCTTCATAACATAGTGCAATTTTCTAATTTCTTAATACAATAACTGCTGCTGTTTTACCCTTACATACAATATCTCATTTTTTATGTTCAATCTTAGGTGAACATAACAAACCTCAGACTAAAAGCCCATTCTCTCTATTTTTCTTTGCAACATATTTACCACAACTCACAACCATATCGTCCTAAATCACGCCAATTTGCAATTGCCACAAAGAGCACCATCAAAAACCCGCTTCAATCAAAACGTAAATAAAAAAACACTAAATAAAAATTATCATGAAATAAATGAAAAAGAAATGAATACTTTATCTAAAATGACATAATTGATTTTCATAAAGAATATGAAAAAGAAAAGAATACTTTATTTAGTATGCATGCCAATGGTGTATGTTTTGAAATCTTCCTCCGTTGAAAAACTAAAAACTCTATATTTGATGATTTCCCGGATGTTTTGCACTACCACTAATATTAATGATCGTGTTAATCATTTTCTAAATTTGGTGGTCATATATACTTTAGAACTACACATGTATAAATATCATTAAAACTCGGAGAGATACAACCAAATCTTCTTGGAAATCTCTAGCTATTTTGCCATAGCTAGCGCAATGAAAATCCAATCTTCTTTGAAACTTCTTTTTCCTCTTGTCATACTAAGCGTCACCTTTACTTGCATCTCAGGCAAATATCAACATGGCTATGATATATATGTGATCAACGGATACAAGGCAAATGATACCGTAATTTTTAGAGTTGGATGCTCTTCGAATCCCGAAATTACTGGGTTCTGGGAATTGGAATTTGAAAAAAAAAAACATTGGTCTGTGCTCGGGATTTTTATTAAAGCAAAGCCAGACCTAAAATTTATGTGTTCTGTTCAAGTCGATGCAGTAACAAAACATTTTTTGGCTTTTGACAGAAATTTTGCCAAAGAAGAAAAATGCAAGATTAGTAAAGAATACTCAACTTGTTTCTACTTATGTAAAAATGATGGAATTTATTTTTCGAAGACTAATGTTGAATACCCAGGTCCTGAATGGCATTTCGTTGAAAGATGGGAGCCATATAAACCGCCGGCACCAGCTGGACGGAAGATACAGTAAAGAAGGACTTCGATGGCCTTAAGCCCCGCGGATGATTTCCGGAGAAAATAAATTATTAGATTAATATCTATTTTCAACTTTTTAATAAGATTAGCCACACATCTGACCAGATTAGATGGCTATACAGATGTATGTATTCATGTTAATCAAGAATGTAAGAATTATTGTGAGTAAGAAAAATGTTCACAAGGAAATCAACTCAGGTTGATGCTGTTACACAATCTGTTGTGATATTAATATACATAAAAAACGAGGTGATGGTAAGGAGACAAGGAGCACCCCTTGCGCGCACGTAGGTAATGGAGCAACACATTACTAACACACTTGAACACTACACAAGTGTATTGCTATATAAAGCAATGGAAATACCTTTTCCATTTCAATGTGGGATATAAGGTTACAACTTCAATTTCCATTTTCAAGGGAGCAACTTTGGATAATCATAACTCATCCATCCCTTAGTCGTTTTGAGTGTTTAAACATGCATTGGAAAGCTCTCGCGGAGGAGAACACAATCCAAGCATAACTTGTTGTGAATACGCATAAAAGGCTTACTCAAATCGGAGCTCAAAATGACTCGAAAATGTGGGGCTAAAACCCACATTTTCCAAGAGATGTTTGCAACAACTGCAGAGCATAATTATCATCAAACAGAGCAGTAACAAAATTATGGCTACTGTTTGATATAGAATAAAGAAAACGAAAATATAAACAGAAGGAACTGATTCATAAGTAAGTATCACTTTCAAACCATCATATGTCAGTCTGAAACAATTCCGTTTTATAGAAAATTTTCACATAGCAAACTACAGCAGGTCTCACTCAAGAAATTCTACCGTTACATTCTATAGGTGGGAGATAAGTTATAATTGAGTACATTGATTGAATCAAATTAATATGTGGGAGATAATCTCTTTTACTCTTATTATATAATAGGATATAATTTTTTACAACTAAAATGTAGTTCGAGTGATTTGAATTTGGCTAGTAGAACAAAAGTAAGTACCACTGTTATATTAATTAATATTTTTACGACTAAAATGTAGTTCGAGGGATTCAAATTTGGCTAGCCTAACAAAAGTGAGTACTACTATTATGTTAACTACTCTGATACAACAAATTAAACTTGGTCTATTTAAATTCGAACTGGAATTGAACATAAATTCAAACTCGAATTGAAGGTGAAATTTTGGGATGTTTAAAGTTTTGGTCTTGTTGTTGGAGGAATTTCGTAACAACCCAAATCGGAGGTTGCTGGAATAACGAATTATGAAAATAGGGGGATTTGAGATTTTTGGATGTTTGGGGGCTGGACTTGGGAGGTGTCTCGATTTGTCTCATGTATCGGATCCCTTTGCCAAGATGCCTGCGTACCAATTTATATTGGATCAAGCCCACGCAGTTCTATGCAATTGTGTTTATCCCTGAGAGACTTTAGGGATAAACTTTGTTAATGTGGTAAATTACCAATTTTATCTTGCATTATCTTGTCGTTGTGATATCTTCCTGATTTGAAGGATATCGTTTGGGGATATTTTCCGTTATTGATTGATTGAGATTGATTCTTTCCTCGTTTCAGGGAGAGGATATTACTTAGTGTTCAAGTAATTAATTATTAATCTGAATTAATAATTATTAAACGGAGAAATTTGGACTATGCCAAAATATGGCATAACAACAAGCCTCCAGTTCTCCAGTGTAGCTCGCTGCAGTGGAGAACTAAAAATTCTTCGAGCTTCCAAATTTCTTCGGTCGACGCTTTTCAAGTGTCATTGTCCACGAGCCCCCGAGCTGAGGCTTTAATAAGATACCCAATTTCAAATGTCAGGCTTTCAACCCATATCACGTCCAGTCCCACATGTTTTCCTGCAATCTCGCGGCATCTCCGCATTTCTTCCCGTGATTGTAGGAATGTTTTGTGACAACCAAGAAATATCCATCTACCAATGGACCTTCAATAATGTAATTTTATTCATGGACTCTCCTCTGAGAGTAGGGTCTTCAATATTAATCCTCCTTGGAAAATAGAGCTTTCGAAAACATTACCCTTATCAGATAAGGACCTTCCACACTTATTTGTGTCCATGCACGAGTTATTGAAGTAATCAAATCATGCGCTACGAATATTGCATCACAATTCTTTAACATCTCCATGATTCAGATTCTGTCCAAATCTGTTTTTCACCTTTTTGCCCATGTAAACGATGTTTTCTTGCAAAACACAAAACATGAAAGATGTAGAAAACGAAAAGATCTTTCCGATGATATATGGCTCGTCAGAAACGGACTTATAACGAATCAGGAATCAAATAAAACGTCTGCTGATTAACTTCTCAATACTGAAAAACGGGATCAGATTATGTTTTGTGATTTCAAAAATAGACCTGAACATAATCTCAGAAAACACCAAGAACGAAAGTTATAGGAAATCACGAAAGTTTTCCGGATCATAAAAAATCATCAAAATCTGACATGTATTAAATTTACTACGAATTTTATAAGATAACTTATGTATACGGACAAAAACATAAGAAAACTTATCTTAATTTTGAAAAGAATCATGAATCACCGCCTCCATCGTTCTTCTCCTCCATTAAAGCCGCTCCATAGATGAATTGATTGTCCTCCACAATCAAAAAATAATCCCCTCCTTCTAGCGCCAATTGTTGTTGGAGGAATTTCGTAACAACCCAAATCGGAGGTTGCTGGAATAACGAATTATGAAAATAGGGGGATTTGAGATTTTTGGATGTTTGGGGGCTGGACTTGGGAGTTGTCTCGATTTGTCTCATGTATCGGATCTCTTTGCCAAGATGCCTGCGTACCAATTTATATTGGATCAAGCCCACGCAGTTCTATGCAATTGTGTTTATCCCTGAGAGACTTTAGGGATAAACTTTGTTAATGTGGTAAATTACCAATTTTATCTTGCATTATCTTGTCGTTGTGATATCTTCCTGATTTGAAGGATATCGTTTGGGGATATTTTCCGTTATTGATTGATTGAGATTGATTCTTTCCTCGTTTCAGGGAGAGGATATTACTTAGTGTTCAAGTAATTAATTATTAATCTGAATTAATAATTATTAAACGGAGAAATTTGGACTATGCCAAAATATGGCATAACAGGTCTCAACCAGCTCA
This sequence comes from Heracleum sosnowskyi, assembly GCA_030848705.1. Classification (NCBI taxonomy): domain Eukaryota; kingdom Viridiplantae; phylum Streptophyta; class Magnoliopsida; order Apiales; family Apiaceae; genus Heracleum; species Heracleum sosnowskyi. The sequence continues at coordinate 23,856,785 of CM061237.1, forward strand.
TCTAGCCGGACTGAATATTTTAAATTAAATCATACATATACTGATTATCTCGAGTATATGTACGGTATCGTGGATATGCGGCACCAATTACCCTCAGAGCAAGTCCAGTGGTGATGTTAAATGTGATGCTATTTCTATAATATAACACCTAACAACAAAAACTCCACTCCGATAGTTTGTTAAATATAGATGTAAAATAACACAATACTATACTTGGTGCCTAGATATAGAATAAAGTATAGATATTATTATAATTGTCACCTAAGCATGCAAATGGGTAAATGAATTGTTAAAGTAATAGGGACAAACATAATTATGCATATATAGATTAGATAGTTGAAATATAATTATATTTGGATATGTTTGGTGTCATTCTCAAACTATATATTGAAGAACAAGTTCTAATTCAACATAAAATTTAACTTTTGATTTTAAAATATAGCAATGGCTATGTGTAAAAGGGTTTGAGTAAAGGTATATTGGAATATATGGTGTTCAAAAGCCCAGGAAAGGCATCCCTATAATTTGATGGTTTGCGTTTTGGGGAAAGACGACAATGGCATTTGGATAAGACAGACAATTTTTATTGTAATGTTGATGACCCTGGTCACGCTAGTTTAACAACAGGATTTTTTGCTTTTGACAAAAGTTTTGACAAAGACGATAAATGCAAGACTGATAAAGGCCAAAATTATTTCTACTTATGTACAAATACTGGAATTTATTTTTCTAAGGATAATACTACTTTCCCAGGTCCTGCATGGAATTTGGTTGATCAATGGAATCAATTCCGATGAAACCGCTGGACGGAAGTAAAAAAGGACTTCCGGGCTTAAGCCATGATGATTTCTGGAGATTCTTTTTTTAAGTATAGCTTATAAGTTAATAACTAGCGTAACAACTCGTGCAAGATACGGGCCTGTGTTCCAGTATATCCCCTTTCCCTCCAATTGGAGTCGTGCTGCACATTGTAACAAAAGCCTAGGCGCTGAGTTACTGATGATGTGACAGTGATGAGTAATGATGTCCCTCATACAGTAGTCGTACAGTATGGCATGTTTTGACGAAAAGAAAAATAAATATATCATTCTGTATACGAATGAAGTTTTAACGATTTTCTTTTATGGTATAAGCTTACTTATATGCTTATGATGTGTTATATTATTGCTGGGCTGAGTGCTCACTCTTGATTTCTTTATATATATATATCACAACACAATAGCTAGGGTAGATGGCCAGATTCGTCATACCGCTCGGAAGCGCGTATGGGCCGCACAGACCGCCCATAGGATGGCAGTTGCAGCACCTCAAGTAGAAGTACTAAGTTGGTTCGGAGTGTAACTCTTATTGCTCCGGTTTAATTATAAGTATCACTTATGTATATTAATGAACAAGAACAAACTTTTGCGCTGCCTTTCTGGTTTCACGTAGAAATCATACTGGCAGTAGGTTGCAAGTATTTTACTTTTGGGTTGTAATAACTTTAATTTATGGATCATATGACTACTGTTTTTGCAAGTTCGTTTCTGAGACATAACTGGCGTGAGTATATTGATGGTGGGGTCACCATGTGTGTTGATTTATTATATTATGATTCAAGTGTTAAGTGTTTGTACGGAATACGGGATAGTGACAACCTAGATCTCCGACCCCGGATCTGGGGTGTTACAGAAATGGTATCAGAGCCTATAGTTATTAATCTCAGAAACGATAGGGCGTTAGGAATAATAAATGCAAATATAATAATAAGAAGAACTCCCATCGAGTTCATGGTTGGGCTACCGGATGTAGCACCGACTGTTAAAACCCGCAAGGGAACGTTTATTATATAGTATAGTAACCTAGTTTTCGCTTGTATAGGTGTTTGCGGCCGAGGAGGCTGATGACTTTGAGACCCAGCATGACGAGGCTCTGCTGGCGGCTGAGGACGACCCCGTGGAAGATCTAGATAAGGATCTTGAGGAGGATACTGAGGACCCGGACGAGGATCCGGAAGAGGACCCCATGACTGTGTTTGACTTTCCTACTTCTCCTGCTCCCACTACTAATGGAGAGTCGACTGAGGATGATGATTCCACTGAGAGGGATCAGATTGTGCCTGATGTAGTTACCACGGAGGACGATGAGACTTCTGAGGACAGTGCTAGCCGAGGAGGCATCAGGATGTACCCTCTGCCTACTGTGAGAGCCCTTACCCCTCCTGTGCCCCACTGAGCCCGTTACCATCAGACGATGACTATGATCTCGCCCCTGAGGGATATGAAGAGGACCAGGCCATGACTGATCCAGACACACCTCATCCCTCACCTACTTGAGTACCTACTGTGATCCATGATTGGATGATTGGTCGGCTGACCACTGACTTGGCAGTGGCAGAGGCTAGAGCTGAGGAGACAGTTGGCAGCAGAGAGAGAGACCCGTCGTTCCTATCAGGACGGGATGAGGTTTATGACTCCTATGGAGTTGAGACTTGAGATTTCCCGCATCGAGTGGCGAGCTATGGTCCACATGAGAGGCCTGTCTGTTATTACTGAGGGATTGGTACCCCGACTGGCCACTGAGAGGATTTGGGCAGATGCCATGGCGCGTGTCAGGAACCTGACCCGCTCGGAGGGGGAGACTTGATAGGTGATAAATAGCTTAGTTCTCTAAACTCAGATGGCCGTTAGTAGTGCCAGTTTTTGTGGGATGATTCCGATGTATAGTAGTATCCTTTCTGAGTTAGAGATAGGCTGATCAGACTGACGTAGCAGATGTTGACTGTAAGATCGGTGAACTTTATTAATTATATAAATTGATATTATATGTGTAGAATAATCATTATGAAGTATTTTGAGTTTTTATGATAAAGGTTGTTAAGTAATTATGTGTAAATTGGTGTGTCGAAATCCCCGTTCAAATATCTTGTCATTTGAAAGTATCTTCAATTTTGAGCCCCATTTTGAAAATTCAAGGGCCCCGTTGAAATTTTGTACATCATTATTACCCCTTCGTCATTCGTGTCCGAATCATTATCGGAGGATTTATTCGTATCATTATATCCCTTATTATCCGATTGATATGGGTTAAAAATAACCCTAAAGACATAATTAATATTGCATTAATTAAACCTAGATGGTCCATAAATAAGGCCCATTAATAAGGCCCGAAACTCTAATTAAATATTAATTTCGTAATTAATATTTGGGCTAGAAGTACAACCTGTATTAGGAGACGTCCAATACAGGCTTGTTCTAATACAATTGGGCTTGTTTCAATACAAGTCTGTTATGATATGGAAACAACTCCTACAAGGAAAGATCTAGAATTAATCCTTATCCACCGTCAATGATAAGACTTATCATTCAAGGAAGTGATAATACTTATCCACTGTCAAGGATAAGATTTATCCTTCAAAAAGTGATAATACTTATCCACCATCAAGGATAAGATTTATCCTTCAAGGAAATCAATACTTATCCATTAGGCTTCTAAACGCCTATATAAAGGGTCTGACCCCTCATCTCAGAACTGCGTTTTGGACACAGCTCCATACGTCATCTACTACATTTTGGACACAGCTCCATACGTCATCTACTACGTTTTGGACACAGCTCCATACGTCATCTACAACGTTTTAGACTTCATCCTCGAATAAGGACATACAAGTCACTACGTCCTTGGTGTGCCCCTGCCGCCATAGCCCCGAGGGCAACACCAAGAACTACGTTTTATTGGCTTGATTCTCTAAATACTAGTAAAGATACGTAGGCATCTTGTTAGGACCGAGTTAGTCCCCGATAACAAGAGAAGCCATTAAAGCTCGAAACTCACAATCACAAATCCAAGCAATTAATTTACAAACACGTTTTTTAATCCACAACATTTGGCGCCGTCTGTGGGAAGACAACATCAACCATGGCAATCACACGAAAAACAATTCGCGATCCTCAAACTTCTGATGGACTTCCCATTACCTCTGCAACAGAGACTCAGGGAAGCCAACCACCGCCGATCACTGGCGCTGAAGGGGCAGAGGCCTCCATCACTACCACTCAAGAGACCACTCTCCAACAACCAATCATAACCACTCCGCTGCTTGCTAACGCACCACGTGGCCTTCAACTTCACACCACGGATCTCCCTCAATATACGACTCAGACTCTAGGTATGCCAATATATGGTATGCCACCTCGACCCCCAGCGGGCAGCAGTGGGACTAATCCAATCTACCATGAGGCATACGTGCCCCCTTACATCCAAGGTCTGGGACCCCAATCTAGGCGAACCCCTTTTCAAGACTATTCAGGTCCTTATACCGATGATGAGAATTACTCAACAGGAGATGAGATGGACGTTGCTCCAAGAAGGAGACGTTCCTCCCAAACCAATCGGGAAGCTACTAAAGAAAAACTTGTGTCCCTTGAAGCCGAGGCTGCAAGGCTCAAAAAGCTATTGGCAGAAGAGGAGGCTGGAAGGTCACAAAATCAAGAAAGAGTCCCGGTGATCAACTTGGACCCAGCACCTGAAAGTGTTTGTCCTAAATCCAATCATGAATGATGAGTTAGGAAGAACTTTCTTGTATTCTTATTTGATTTCATTAATGTTAATAAAAGACTTGTTTTGTTTTTATTACGGGCTTTATCTATTTAAAGTGTTTTAAATAAGATGTTCCATAGTTTAGAGTAAAGCTTCTAGAATTATAATGAGATTATAATAGTGAGATCTAGAAGATGATAACTCTAGACTTAAACAGTTCCGCAAAGATTGGTACATACTATGCTTGCTCCCGTTAGGAGGATGTCTGTTCTCATAGGCATTTGTGTGGTGACACTATAGCTAGTATGTAGGTGCTTGTTAGGGAATAAGTTCACTGAACATGACTCGATAAGTTGAACAACTAATGGAGTTTACTCACGTGTCAATAGTTATTCACTGAGTGATAGTTATACAAGTGTCCTTAGACTTGAGATCTTTAGAGTTATCTTGTATATAATGAACTATGATTTGGATTAGTCCTTAGTCTCAAGGATATCCATTAGGTCTATTCTGGGCATAGGGATTTGTGTATGGAGATAGTTAACGTCAATAGAGGATCTACCCCTTCCAGTATAGGAAGAGAATATCCTATGTTATTCTTAGTATGCGAGTTCTGGAATCTCTGGCCAGAGTGTATGAAATTAGAAAGGAGTTTCTAATTTGCATTAATATGAACTTAGCATTATGAATAAGAAATCATATGATTAAATTTGATAAGGCCTGACACGAGATCCATGCCTTATATTTAATCGGGATATTGTAGGGTAGAAGGAATTCATTGTACAGTAACTAGTCACTGACAGGTTCTTGGTATTCTAAGCAGTGAATTCATATTATCCGGATAGTCGCGATATGTTGAGAAGCATCCCTCACGATGTAGAATAAATATAATTAATCAGTTAATTATATTTAATGAATTTTCGAATTCATATAATTAATAAATAAAAAGTTTATTATTATTATTTATTTCTACTACCGGCTTAATATTGAACCTACAGGGTCACACCATAAAAGATTAATTTATTGATGAAGGTATTTTGAGAGAGCAAGTTGTTTTCTAAATAGTTTAGAAAAGGAAATAATGATTAAAATAGTTTTAATTATTATTAAAGCATTTTATAAGATAAAATGTGAGGTTAATATATATATATAAAGATATATTAAAAAACCCTAGGAGAGCCCTATAAATAGAATGAGATAGTTCATTCTAAATGACTTGAGTTTTTGTGAAAACCTAGTTGACACCCTCTTCTTCTTCATCTCTCTCTCTCTCTCTCTCTCAAAAGAAGAAAAACTCCATTTTTATAAAAGCTTAGTTTTATAAAAAGCTTCATCGAAGGATTATTCTTGGTGGATACCGGTAGAGTGCTTCACACTCTGAGGAGCAACTGCTAGAATCCATTTTATAAATCTGCGATTTTCAAGGTATGGTTACGATTCCCCTCGATCTAGATTTTATATGTTTTTCTATATGTGCGATACATGGTTTTTATGGAATAATTGTTATATCACGCTTCCGCTCATCCGTAAATTCCTTCAATGGCATCAGAGCTAGGTTTTTCATATAGAGATTCATATTAAAAAAATTCAGATTTTTTTATGCATGTATGGATTTATTATGATTTTTGCAAGTATATTTAGATTTAATTATGAATTAATTCGAAATATTATTTGCATGAGCTTTTGACCATTGATCTGGGTTCTACAAGTGTTGTGGATCATCTAGGTATTTTTTTCATAATTTTGTGATGTGTGGATTATTTGTTATGAATTTTTTAAAATTGTTTTAATTAAAATTCGTAAAATAATTATGCATGTTGAAATATATGAATTAAAATTTGCACAAGGACCCCATAGATACTTGCTTATTTTTGCTTTTGTTTGATTTCAGAAATCATATTATTTTGATTTTTTATTAATTTATTAATTAATTGTTAATTAATTTATTAATATTAAAATAAAATAATAATAACAATAAAGGGCATTAATGGCTAAGCAGTTTTTTTTTAAGTGTTATTAATGCTAAGTAAGTTAAAAACATTAAAAAAAAAAAAAAAAAAAACTGCTCCTCTGCTGTCCGCGCGCGCGCGTGGCGCGGAACCGCTGGGAAGGGCCTGTAACGCATGTCGGGAATGCGTTACAGGGTATGTAACGCATGTCCACATTAAATTTGATTTTTTGGGAGTTTGGTAACTCCGTTTTGGGCGTGCAATATACCGTTGGATTCGTTTTTCCGAGACGAATCTAATGGAGTGGTCAAATATTTTTTATATAAAAGTTTGGAATTGTTTATATTCCCGGATGTGTTTTAAAGCATGTATTAATTGCTTTTAAATACTATAATAAATCCATACATCATTATATCATTGTATGACATGATATTACTTGCATGCTTACTTGTTTGTTTATTTTTATATATGAGATATATGCCTATATTTACCATGCGATGATAGATTTAGGTGAACTTAAATCAATATAAGGCGTGCTCTAGAAAATCTAGAATAGGAATCGTTTCTTGCCTTAACAATAATATTATGAGTAAAACCATGAGATTCTTATGTTTATGAAACATAGAGTGAAATACTCTTTTGATGTTGAAAATGAAAATTTCTGTCTAGGTCGTTGGGTTTTAAGCGGGACCGATGTGACTCCTCCAACACCCTGGGATTTTTTCATTTAAATATCATAATTGTATTTTGTTCAAGAAAAAGAGAATCTCCTAGTAATATGATTATGGTTGTAACATAATATAATCCCTCTAAAATTAAATAATATCAAGTAGTAATTGGCCAATGACACAACGGGCTTGTGTCGGTCATAGCCTTCCAACATGGTAGAAAGTAGTTCTTATTTTTTAATCATTGTCGTTTCGTGCTACAGTCGAGGGCTTTGATTTCGAAATAAGAAATACTTGTCTATTACATAGAGATGTGTACAATGAATTAGAATCTAATGGTCGTTACGTGCTACAGTCGTGGGCTGTTGGAGACTGATTCAATTGTATGAAATGTTGGGTTATACTTGACTTAGAATATTGAGTTTGTCGTGCTACAGCCGTGACTCAATTATTCAAGAGGCTAAAGTTTTATTAGGGAATAACATGAGATGTAATTGACAAGAGTTGTCTGCCTACTGAACATCACATGGCGTTTCGTGCCACAGCCGAGGTTGTGTGATGGAATGTAGGATCCCTATTCCCACTAGCATTATGAATGCTTAATTTTTCACTTAGGGGTTGTATAAATTAGGTAAACCAGTGGGAGCCACTTATGAATAAAGACCCGATTCATATAGTGTTTTAAAATGAAATTGAATATTTGCTAAGTGTTGTTATGTGTTTATCATTTACAGATTTATTATATACATTATGTCTTCTGCACTATCACTCCGGAGCATACTGGATGCTCACAAATTGACTAGTCCTAATTTTGCTGACTGGCTTCGAAACCTGAAAATTGTTCTCAGGGTTGAGAAGCTGGAATATGTGCTTAACTCACCTAAGCCTACTGAACCTGCTGATGATGCACATGATGATGAACATGTTGTGTATCGTAAGTGGATAGATGATACAAATGTTGCGCAATGTATCATGCTAGCTTCCATGAACATTGAGCTACAGAAGCAGCATGAGCATATGGATGCTCACACTATCCTAACGCATCTATAAGAGTTGTATGATGTGGCAGGGAGGACAGCTCGATATGATATATCAAAGGAGCTGTTCCGCTGTAGGATGTCTGAGGGATCGTCTGTGAATGACCATGTACTTAAGATGATCAATTTGATTGAACGTCTTGGACAACTTGGTTTCAACATGGATGGGGAGCTGAGTCAAGACTTGGTCTTGCAATCACTTCCGGGTTCGTTTTCGCAGTTTGTTGTGAACTTTCACATGAATAAGTTGGACGCCAGCCTGGCTGAACTCCACAACATGTTGAAGACTGCGGAATCGAATTTTCCCTCTAAGAAGAGTTCTGTTCTTCTAATTGGCGAAGGTTCCAATCCTAAGAAAAGGAAGAAGAACCCTCCCAAGAAGAAGAAAGTAGGTGAAAAAAGGCTCGTTCCACCAAAAGCTGAAGACCCCAAAAGCAAAGCTGTTTGCTTCCACTGTAACAAGGTGGGGCACTGGAAGAGGAACTGCAAGGTTTACCTTGCAGAATTGAAGAAGAAGAAGGGTAGTGAGACTGCCGCTTCTGATTCAGGTATGTTCATGATAGAAGTGAATATGTCATTAAATCAAATTGCTACTTGGGTATTAGATACCGCCTGTGGTTCTCACATTTGCAATTCGTTGCAGGGACTAAGGAGAAGTAGGACTCTTGAGGAAGAGGAGGTGATTCTATGGATGGGAAATGGAGCAAGAGTTGTTGTTGAAGCTGTAGGATCATTTGATTTACATATGCCTACGAGCAAGACTATTGTTTTAAATAATTGTTATTTTGTTCCCTCGATTGTGAGGAATATTATTTCTATTCCCATGTTAGACTTGGCTGGATTTTCGTTTGTTATTCAGAATAATAAATGTTCAATTCTTAGAGATAATGTTCTTTATGGTAGTGGTATTTTAAATAATGGTCTGTATGTATGTGACGTAGAGCATAATCTACTACAAATTGAACGTATTAATAAAAGGAAAAGGGATGATGAAAATCTCACCTATTTGTGGCACTGCAGACTTGGTCATATTAGTGAAAATAGACTTCGTACATTGCATAAGGAAGGGTTACTTGAACCCTTTGATTTTGAATCATATCCTACATGCGAGTCTTGTCTATTGGGTAAAATGACCAAATCTCCATTTAGTGGACATGGAGAGAGGGCTGCAGATTTGCTAGGATTGGTACACACAGATGTATGTGGACCGATGTCTACGCAAGCCATGGGTGGATTTTCATACTTCATTACTTTCACAGATGATCGATCTAGATTCGTATATGTGTATTTGATAAAACACAAGTCTGAAGCCTTTGAAAAGTTCAAAGAATACAAGTATGAAGTGGAGAAACAAACCAAACATAGTATTAAAACCCTTCGATCAGATCGAGGTGGTGAATACTTGAATGGTGAGTTTCTAGATTATCTCAAAGAAAATGGTATAGTCTCTCAGTGGACTCCTCCATATACTCCACAGTTGAATGGGGTATCTGAAAGGAGAAATCGAACTTTGTTAGACATGGTTCGATCCATGATGAGCTATGCAGATCTTCCAGTATTCCTTTGGGGTTATGCATTGGAAACCTCAGCATATTTACTGAATAAGGTGCCTTCCAAATCTGTTCCTCAAACTCCATATGGGATATGGAAAGAAAGGAAACTGAGTCTTAAACACGTTAAGATTTGGGGATGTCCAGCTTATGTCAAGAAAGTTGACCCTGATAAGCTGGAATCTCGATCCGTTAAATGTAAGTTTGTGGGATATCCTAAAGAGACTTTAGGGTATTACTTTTACACCGATCATAGGGTATTTGTCTCCAGACATGCTACCTTCTTGGAAAAACAGTTTATCCTTGAAGGGAACAGTGGGAGCAAAATAGAACTTAATGAAGTTCAAGAAGCACAAACTACCACGGTTCAAGAGGAAACACCTGTTCAGACTGAACAACCTTCTGTGGAACAGCCCATTCGTAGGTCAGAGAGAGTGTCTCGCCAACCTGAGAGGTATTATGGCCTTGTCATTGAGAATGACAATGAGTTGTCAATCATTGATGATGACGACCCTATGACCTATAATGAGGCTATGAGTAGTATTGACTCAGAGAAATGGCAGAGTGCCATGAAATCCGAAATGGATTCTATGTATACCAACCACGTATGGACTTTGGTTGAAGCACCCAAGGATGTGAAGCCTATTGGGTGCAAATGGGTATACAAGAGAAAGATTGGAGCAGATGGCGAGGTGGAGACGTATAAGGCCAGGCTCGTGGCAAAAGGATTCAGACAAAGGCAAGGGATTGACTTTGATGAAACTTTTTCGCCTGTAGCCCTGTTAAAATCGATTCGGATTTTGCTTGCGATTGCTGCTTACTACGACTATGAGATCTGGCAAATGGATGTGAAAACAGCCTTCCTCAATGGGAAACTTGAAGAGGAAGTGTATATGACACAGCTAGAGGGTTTTGTTTCCAAAGGGAATGAACACCTAGTGTGTAAGCTGCTACGAACCATATATGGATTAAGGCAAGCTTCTCGTAGATGGAACATCCGTTTTGATGAGACAATCAAAGAGTTTGATTTTATCAAAAACATAGATGAACCATGTGTCTACAAGAAGGTTAGAGGGAGTGTGGCATTTCTTGTGTTGTATGTGGATGACATACTTCTGATAGGAAATGATATACCGATGCTACAATCAGTCAAAGTGTGGCTATCAAAGAACTTCACTATGAAGGACATGGGAGAAGCATCCTACATTCTCGGTATGAAGATCTATAGAGATAGATCTAGAAGAATGATAGGTCTTACCCAGGGTACATACATCGAGAAAGTGCTTAAAAGGTTCAGCATGGAAAACTCCAAGAGAGGTCTCATACCAATGAGCCATGGAGTATCCCTTTCCAAGAAGATGTCTCCTAAGACACCTGAAGAAAGGGAGCGTATGAGTAAGATTCCTTATGCTTCGGCAATAGGATCTATCATGTACGCGATGTTATGTACTAGGCCTGATGTTGCTCATTCAATTAGTGTGACGAGCAGATATCAGTCCAATCTAGGTGAAGACCACTGGAAAGCAGTGAAGAACATCCTTAAGTATTTGCGAAGGACTAAGGATATTTTTCTTGTTTTTGGTGGATCTGAGTTGAAAATAGAGGGTTATACTGACTCTAGTTTTCAATCAGAAAGTGATGATAGCACATCTATGTCAGGGTACGTGTTTACTCTGAATGGTGGAGCGATTAGTTGGAAGAGTTCCAAACAGTCTACAACGGCTGACTCCACAGCGGAAGCAGAGTATATAGCTGCAAGTGAGGCTGCAAAAGAAGCCGTTTGGATGAGGAAATTTGTTTCTGAGTTGGGAGTTGTTCCTAGCATTGAGGAGCCTATTGTGTTGTTGTGATAACAACGCAGCAATAGCACAAGCCAAGGAACCTAGGTCTCATAAAAATACCAAACATGTGTTTGTGGCGCTTTCATTTGATTAGGGAGATCATTAAAAGAGGAGATGTCAAAATTGAGAGAGTTGACACACATAACAATGTAGCAGACCCACTCACAAAGACATTGTCTCAGATTCACTTTGATCGTCATAAAGAGAAGATGGGTATTAGATACCAGTGTGATTGGCTTTAGTTCAAGTGGGAGATTGAAAGTGTTTGTCCTAAATCCAATCATGAATGATGAGTTAGGAAGAACTTTCTTGTATTCTTATTTGATTTCATTAATGTTAATAAAAGACTTGTTTTGTTTTTATTACGGGCTTTATCTATTTAAAGTGTTTTAAATAAGATGTTCCATAGTTTAGAGTAAAGCTTCTAGAATTATAATGAGATTATAATAGTGAGATCTAGAAGATGATAACTCTAGACTTAAACAGTTCCTGATCATAGGATAACTAATCGGAAGTTGGTGAATCCGCAAAGATTGGTACATACTATGCTTGCTCCCGTTAGGAGGATGTATGTTCTCATAGGCATTTGTGTGGTGACACTATAGCTAGTATGTAGGTGCTTGTTAGGGAATAAGTTCACTGAACATGACTCGATAAGTTGAACAACTAATGGAGTTTACTCACGTGTCAATAGTTATTCACTGAGTGATAGTTGTACAAGTGTCCTTAGACTTGAGATCGTTAGAGTTATCTTGTATATAATGAACTATGCTTTGGATTAGTCCTTAGTCTCAAGGACATCCATTAAGTCTATTCTGGGCATAGGGATTTGTGTATGGAGATAGTTAACGTCAATAGAGGATCTACCCCTTCCAGTATAGGAAGAGAATATCCTATGTTATTCTTAGTATGCGAGTTCTGGAATCTCTGGCCAGAGTGTATGAAATTAGAAAGGAGTTTCTAATTTGTATTAATATGAACTTAGCATTATGAATAAGAAATCATATGATTAAATTTGATAAGGCCTGACACGAGATCCATGCCTTATATTTAATCGGGATATTGTAAGGTAGAAGGAATTCATTGTACGGTAACTAGTCACTGACAGGTTCTTGGTATTCTAAGCAGTGAATTCATATTATCCGGATAGTCGCGATATGTTGAGAAGCATCTGTTAAGTGGATTTTATATCCACTTTTATAGACTTCTTTGTGACTTGGTTGTCGTGAATCTTCAACATTTTAGTCTCATTTGAGCTATTTTGTTCGTTTTGTAGGATTGCATATTCTAATGTGGTCGGAGGCGAGAACAAGGAGAGAACTTGTCATAGCGCGCTAGAAGAGGTCCAAGGAACATATCAAGATAAAATGAGCACAAGCAAGAGCTAGCCAACAGTGAGAGTAGACAGAAGGAAAACAGAAAATTGGACAGGCCAAGCTGGCAGAGCGCGGGCGCGCGCTACGTACAGGGCGCGGGCGCGGGCTACTTGGCAGGGCGCGGGCGCGCTAGAGGGCGCGGGCGCGGGCTGCCTTGAGTTTCTGTTGGTTTTTGTTTCAGTTCTGGCCGAGCTTTGAAGGGTTTTTCTGGAATTTCACATTGGTTTAGGGATATATCATGCCTTAGGGTTCTCACTATGAACCAGGGGGAGATAGAGGAGAGAAAAGGAGAGAGGAGATCAATACCTAAGTTCAAGAGATCAAAATCAAGCTTACGGATTCAATTTGTTCTTCAATTTCCTTTGTAATCTTCTAGCGGTGGATAGTTGGTTGAATTCTATTCGTAATACTTAGTGTTTATTACATTGAATCTTGTTTAGTTTATTAAAAATGTTAACTATGGTACCCATGGTGATAATTAGTTCAATTATGAACTAATCTATTATCATGGGGTTGTACCGGATTCTTATATAATGTTTTCTGGTTGATTTCAATTATTCCTTGCATGTTCTTATATCTGACATCCTTGTATGGTTGTGCATATTCAATTATAGTTGTCTGATCAACTTCTGTGATTGTGTGTTAATCTCTATTGCAGCGACCGTACTGAAAATAGAGATTTAGAACTTGCCATGCTAGCGTAGGAATTTGGTGTGTCTGATGACATGGCTTATTTGCGATATCACTCTACCCGTTTGGTATTAACTACGTGATCTTATTGATTACTTGTGTTTCAAAATCATTGTACGTTAAATCCCGCAGACCTGTTGGGACTGCCTACAATTGATTGACTATTTGACTTCTATCTTAATTGTGGATGTTCATTAGGATGGTATACGTACAAAGACCTTTGGCGTGTATCAGTTTCGTGTAATCGATCAGGTGTCAGTGTAATTGCATGTTAGGAGGAAAAGGAATTTAATTGGTTAATTGCATATATGATGATGGTAAAAACCCCATGTGTTTTCTCTATTTGATAAATCATATTTGTTAATTGCTTAGTTAATTAGTATAGTTATAATTAAAACCAACCCTTGATAATTGTTTGAGAATTGAATAATATTAATTCTTGGTGCATAAATCAACGAAACAGCAACAACTAGTCTCTGTGGACGAACTCTGTTTTACAGACTATATTACTTGCGATCGCGTACTCTTGCGTGGAAAAGTGTGAACAAGTTTTTGGCGCCGCTGCCGGGGACTCGGTTTTTCGTTGTTTTGTTTATGTATTTGTCATCAGGGGTCATAAAATTTCAGTGACTCAGACGTTTCTCACCAATTTTCTTGGTGAATTTATCAGGTACTTAATTTGAGAGTGTATGCAAACACGCTCTCAAGCTCGGAAGAAATTGTTTCAGAGAACGGAAGTAGAAGTTCAGTCATCTGTTGCTAAGGAAGAGACTGAACCACTTGACACTATGGGAGCACCACATGGTGAAGCAGAGGCAATCAAGGCGCTGAAGGACTATTCTCAGCCTAGCATCAATGATATTCAGTCGAGTATCACCAAGCCGGCTATCGCAGCCAACAATTTTGAGATCAAGACTGGAATCATTCAGATGCTACAGAATTCAGTACAGTTTGGGGGTCTACCTTCTGAGGACCCTAATGCTCATATCAGAAACTTCATAGAAATCTGCGATACATTCAAATTTAATGGGGTTCCTGATGATGCTATTAAATTGAGATTGTTTTCATTCTCGCTGCGAGACAAAGCTAAGAGCTGGTTACAGTCTATGCCAGCTGGGTCTATTACTACTTGGGAAGATCTGGCTCAGAAATTTTTGTCCAAATTCTTTCCTATGGCTAAAACTGCGGCTATGAGGAATGCTATTTCTCAATTCACTCAACAGACAGGTGAGTCTCTCTATGAAGCTTGGGAAAGGTACAAGGAGATGCTAAGGCTATGCCCACATCATGGGATGCCTGACTGGATGGTGATTAATGGATTCTACAATGGTTTGGGACATTCTCGAATTATGTTGGATGCTGCTTCTGGGGGAGCACTGTATGCTAAAAGCTATGAGGAAGCTTATAATCTAATAGAGATGATGGCAGCCAACGAGTATCAGAATCCTACTCAGCGTATACCACAGGCAAGAGCAGCAGGCATTCTGGACGTTGATTCTAGCACGGCGTTGGCAGCCCAGCTTCAGGCCCTAACTATGAAGGTCGTATCTTTGGCCAAGGCAAGTACACAGCAGGTAGCAATGGTTTGTGAACTATGTGCGGGCGCACATGAGATTCATCAGTGTGCGATATCTAGCGAATCGGCGCAGTTTGTCAGTAATTTTCAGAGGTCATCTCAGCCAGCTCCTAATTCGTATCATCCCAATAACAGGAATCATCCAAATTTCAGCTGGAAAGACAACCAGAATTCTAATCAGCAGCCAGCGCAGGGACAGCAACAATACGGTTCTAGGCTGTATAGCAATTCTAATTATCAGCAGCAGTATGCTCCTAGAGCACCTTATGTCCCTCCTGGATTTCAGCAGCATCAGGGAAATCAGCACCACTTTGTAGAAAGATCTGAGGTGGAAGAGATGAAGTTACAACAAAAGAGTATGGCTGCTTCTATGAAGAATTTGGAGATACAGATGGGACAAATAGCTAATGCACTTCTGCAGAGGCCACAGGGCCAGTTGCCAAGCGACACGGAAGCTAATCCTGGTAAGAAGGAGCCCAATCACCAGGTTCATGCAGTTACTTTGAGATCTGGTAAGAGCACACGAGAGGAAGAGGTGCTAAATCAGCCTGCTATTGCAATTTCGGAAAAACAGCCTGTTCAGGTTGAACCGGTAGAGGAAGCCGAGATGCAGGCTGCTGAGAAAGAGAAGAAGAGCAAGGCTGCAGAGTCTCAGGGAATTTACCCTCCACCACCATTCCCTGGGCGTCTTCAAAAACAAAAGTTGGATAAGCAATTCTCCAGATTCTTGGATGTTTTCAAGAAGTTGCACATCAACATTCCATTTGCGGAGGCATTAGAGCAAATGCCGAGTTATGCCAAGTTCATGAAGGGCATTCTGTCGAGAAAACTGAACTTGGGAGAGTTAGAGACTGTGGCACTAACAGAGGAATGTAGTGCTGTTCTGCAGCAAAAGCTACCACCGAAATTGAAGGATCCAGGTAGTTTCACCATTCCTTGTACTATAGGCGCATTGTCATTTTCAAAGTGTTTATGTGATCTGGGGGCTAGCATCAATCTGATGCCGTATTCTGTATATGTTCAACTGGGGCTACCTGAGCCCAAGTCAACTACCATGACTTTACAATTGGCTGATCGTTCGGTAACTTATCCGAGGGGGATTGTGGAAGATGTCCTGGTTAAGGTTGATAAACTTATCTTCCCTGCAGATTTTGTCATTCTTGACTTTGAGGAAGACAAGAAGATCCCTATCATCTTGGGACGACCATTCTTGGCTACAGGTCGGACTCTTATTGATGTTCAGAAAGGAGAGCTCACAATGAGGGTGAGTAATCAAAAGGTCATCTTTAATGTGTTCAAGGCTATGAAATTTCCGACAGAGGAGGAAGAGTGTTTTAGCTTGAAGATGGTTGATACGGGTCAGAGAAAGGAGTTCGATCAGCTGTTGAGCAAAAATTCGGACATGCACAAGTTCAAGCATCACATCAGCGATTCCATTGACAATTCTTCCATTCGAGATCTTTCGAATGTCAAGCTTGGAAAACTTCCACCACATTTGAAGTATATCCTTCTGAATGATGAGTTGGTGATTTTTAAAGAGTGTGAAGATAATGTGTTGAGAAGGTGGAACAAGGATGATGAGGTAAAAGAGTGTTCTTATCAATCGACGGAGAAGCATAAACACCTTAGAGGTGTAAAGAAGAAAAAGAAAAAATCGATTGATGGAAAAGTCAAGGTGAAGTTTGATTTGGAAAAGATGTGGGAAGAAAGCAAGAAGGTTATCAAACAACGGGTGAATGGTCCTTCTGCTAAGGACAAGTCAAATGCGATCTTCGAGCCGCCATGATTTGATTCACATTTGTCCGGCTAAATGACATTAACGACAGCGCTTCATGGGAGACAACCCATGTGTGAAAAAAAAAAAAAAAAAAAAAAAAAGAAGTTAGTTTTTTTTCCAAAAGTCCCAAGTTTAGGTTGAGGGACAGTGCGGAATGGCAGCGCGCGCCCGGCGCGCCCGAGCCCGCGCCCGGCGCGGCTTGCCTCTTGCCACTGATCCCGGGTGAGGGAAAATAAAAAAATAAATAAATAAATAAAAAAAAAGAATCGACAGTTTGCCGAGGAATTGACTAGTTCTTTGAATAGTGTTCTTGCGCGAGATGGACAGCAGGTGCAGTGGCCTGTGTATGGAGCGAGCCATCCTTATCCACCTCCAGATTCTCCACCACTTGAGGAGGGTGGTGATGCCGACGACCAGTAGGGGAGTACTTATTACCTTTATCCTCTCTTCTCAATGAGGACATTGATTTGTTCAAGTTTGGGGGTATTGGATAGTAGGGTTGTATAGTAGTATAATGTCATATGCATGCCATTTAGGTTAATTCATGTAGCATCATATATTTTAGTTGCATTTACAAAAAAAAAAAAAAAAAAAAAATTCATGTAGAATGTTGCATTTTGTTGAAGTCTTGTGTTACGTGATTGTTCATATAATTGCATGTCATAGCATTTTGCATGATCCCTTAGAATGAACTTTGGCTAAGAGAATGAGTGATGTTAATGAGATGTGGTGATAACGAATAGAGGGTTGATTCATAGTCCCTACGAAATTGAGTTGCATGCTTAGAATAAATTAAAATTCACAAGTCTCATTGAGTTCTTGAAAGTGATCAAACCATGCTTGTTTAAGTTAGAATTAATCCCTTGTTTATATTTAGAAGTTTCAGTATTCCTTTAAAAACGTAGGATGAACCTAAGAACAAGTTTGGGGGAAAATCAGGTGCTTATGTTGATTACTAAAGGCTAGGTGTCAAATGGCTAGTAGCCGGCTCACTATAAAGTGAGTAGTCTAGGGTGAGGTGAGAAAGCGAAGCGCGCTCATTTCGAAATTATAAAAAAAAAAAAGAAGAAAAAAAAAAAAAAAAAAGAGGAAAAAAAAAATAAAAATAAATAAATATAGTTGTTTTAATTTTATTAGTGCATAATTGACCACGGTTGAGCTCTTTGGTGCTCGAGTTAGTAAGTTCTTGGGGACTTTGTGTCTGGTGACCTAAGGCCTTTCAAGGTCTGGGATCCGCCAACCTAAAGCTCGTTACAAGGGTACCATTGCATAAGTCTTTCGGGGCCTTAGCCATTGCACGGTCAAATAAGCATATGTAAATACAGGTTAGTAGTGTCAGTAATTTAGCATGAACCCTGGTTTAACTTGAAGGAAGTACGAGGGTAATTCCAAGTGATTATTGGTTTAAGGTTAATTTTATTTATAAACTTGGGATTGGTTAGACGAGAGATAGGTATGGTTGTGATTCAGTGGAGAGTAAATTAATGAGCATTTCACACACCACATTCTGAGTATGTTGTTTAGTTACGGGGATTTGGTCGAGCTCTATTCAGCATTGTCATTTTCTAAGCGATGTTGCTTGTTTAATTGGTTAGAGAAAGTTTGAGGGGATCCTTGCATTCGCATCATTAGTAGTTGCATATTTTGCATGTTTTGTTTTTGCTTGAGGACAAGCAACGATTCAAGTTTGGGGGTTTGTTAAGTGGATTTTATATCCACTTTTATAGACTTCTTTGTGACTTGGTTGTCGTGAATCTTCAACATTTTAGTCTCATTTGAGCTATTTTGTTCGTTTTGTAGGATTGCATATTCTAATGTGGTCGGAGGCGAGAACAAGGAGAGAACTTGTCATAGCGCGCTAGAAGTGGTCCAAGGAACATATCAAAGATAAAATGAGCACAAGCAAGAGCTAGCCAACAGTGAGAGTAGACAGAAGGAAAACAGAAAATTGGACAGGCCAAGCTGGCAGAGCGCGGGCGCGCGCTACAGGGCGCGGGCGCGGGCTACTTGGCAGGGCGCGGGCGCGCTAGAGGGCGCGGGCGCGGGCTGCCTTGAGTTTCTGTTGGTTTTTGTTTCAGTTCTGGCCGAGCTTTGAAGGGTTTTTCTGGAATTTCACATTGGTTTAGGGATATATCATGCCTTAGGGTTCTCACTATGAACCAGGGGGAGATAGAGGAGAGAAAAGGAGAGAGGAGATCAATACCTAAGTTCAAGAGATCAAAATCAAGCTTACGGATTCAATTTGTTCTTCAATTTCCTTTGTAATCTTCTAGCGGTGGATAGTTGGTTGAATTCTATTCGTAATACTTAGTGTTTATTACATTGAATCTTGTTTAGTTTATTAAAAATGTTAACTATGGTACCCATGGTGATAATTAGTTCAATTATGAACTAATCTATTATCATGGGGTTGTACCGGATTCTTATATAATGTTTTCTGGTTGATTTCAATTATTCCTTGCATGTTCTTATATCTGACATCCTTGTATGGTTGTGCATATTCAATTATAGTTGTCTGATCAACTTCTGTGATTGTGTGTTAATCTCTATTGCAGCGACCGTACTGAAAATAGAGATTTAGAACTTGCCATGCTAGCGTAGGAATTTGGTGTGTCTGATGACATGGCTTATTTGCGATATCACTCTACCCGTTTGGTATTGACTACGTGATCTTATTGATTACTTGTGTTTCAAAATCATTGTACGTTAAATCCCGCAGACCTGTTGGGACTGCCTACAATTGATTGACTATTTGACTTCTATCTTAATTGTGGATGTTCATTAGGATGGTATACGTACAAAGACCTTTGGCGTGTATCAGTTTCGTGTAATCGATCAGGTGTCAGTGTAATTGCATGTTAGGAGGAAAAGGAATTTAATTGGTTAATTGCATATATGATGATGGTAAAAACCCCATGTGTTTTCTCTATTTGATAAATCATATTTGTTAATTGCTTAGTTAATTAGTATAGTTATAATTAAAACCAACCCTTGATAATTGTTTGAGAATTGAATAATATTAATTCTTGGTGCATAAATCAACGAAACAGCAACAACTAGTCTCTGTGGACGAACTCTGTTTTACAGACTATATTACTTGCGATCGCGTACTCTTGCGTGGAAAAGTGTGAACAGCATCCCTCACGATGTAGAATAAATATAATTAATCAGTTAATTATATTTAATGAATTTTAGAATTCATATAATTAATAAATAAAAAGTTTATTATTATTATTTATTTCTACTACCGGCTTAATATTGAACCTACAGGGTCACACCATAAAAGATTAATTTATTGATGAAGGTATTTTGAGAGAGCAAGTTATTTTCTAAATAGTTTAGAAAAGGAAATAATGATTAAAATAGTTTTAATTATTATTAAAGCATTTTATAAGATAAAATGTGGGGTTAATATATATATATAAAGATATATTAAAAAAAACCCTAGGAGAGCCCTATAAATAGAATGAGATAGTTCATTCTAAATGACTTGAGTTTTTGTGAAAACCTAGTTGCCACCCTCTTCTTCTTCATCTCTCTCTCTCTCTCTCTCTCAAAAGAAGAAAAACTCCATTTTTATAAAAGCTTAGTTTTATAAAAAGCTTCATCGAAGGATTATTCTTGGTGGATACCGGTAGAGTGCTTCACACTCTGAGGAGCAACTGCTAGAATCCATTTTATAAAGCTTCAATTTTCAAGGTATGGTTACGATTCCCCTCGATCTAGATTTTATATGTTTTTCTATATGTGCGATACATGGTTTTTACGAAATAATTGTTATATCACGCTTCCGCTCATCCGTAAATTCCTTCAGCACCAAGGAAAAGCAAGAGGGCTGAGGCCCCAAGGGGAGATCCTAATGTTTTACTGCCCCTAGGACATCATGAAAGCCAACATCTCTAGAAAATTCAAGATGCCGACGATCAAGGCTTATGATGGAACGGGAGATCCCGCTAACCATGTGAGAACCTTCTCCAACGCGCTACTGTTGCAACCAACCAATGATGCGGTTAAGTGCCGAGCGTTTCCACAAACCCTAGCGGGCATGGCACAACGTTGGTACAGCCGTTTACCTCCCAATTCTATTGGATCCTTCAAGGAATTGAGCAAGGCGTTCATCAACCAATTCGTAAGTGGGAGGGTGCATGAGAAAAGCTCTGCATCCCTCATGGGAATTCAGCAAGGAAAGAATGAATACTTGAGAGATTAAATTAATCGATTCACTAGAGAGGCTCCAAAATTCCCAGATTTGGAGGACAAAGTGGCTATGATAGCCCTGCAGCAAGGAACTACTGATGATCACTTCAAGAGATCATTGGCAAAGCATCCACCTGAGAGCATGTTGAAGCTCCAAGATAGAGCCGGCAAATACATCAAGGCAGAAGAGAGCATGAGGAAGTATGAACCCACTACTAGTGGTAGTGGGAACTCAAATAAAAGGAAGGAAACCCAGGAATACGATGTTAAGGAAAAGTTTCCTAGAACTTCAAATAGTTCTGATTCTCCACCTAAGAGGAGCAATTTTGGCCCAAAGTTTACAGAATATGCAAGATTGAATACTCCCAGAAGTCAAATTCTGATGGAGATAGCGAAGGAAGAGGATCTCAAATGGCCGAAACCAATGAGGGCTGACATGTCCAAACGGAACCAAAACCAATTTTGTCGGTTCCACAAAGAAGTTGGTCATGACACCGACGATTGTAGGCAACTGAAAGATGAAATTGAGTTTCTGATACGGAGAGGAAAACTCAGCAAATTCACCAAGGATGGAAGTCAAGGGAGTCAAAGAGGAAACTATGAAAGGAAGGATTATGACAGAAGGGTCAACGACCAAGATCGTAACCCTAAGCCCTGAGGGTCAGTCATCAATATGATATTTGGAGGACCAACTGCTGCTGGGTCCTCCCGAAACTCAAGAAAAGCTTATGCCCGAGAGGTACTAACTGTGGTTGGAGAAGCACCGAAGCGTGCCAGAACAGAAGTGTCAATAGGTTTTGATGATTCCGACTTGGAAGGGGTGAAATTTCCCCACGATGACCCCTTAGTCATTGTACCTGTGATAGGTAATTCTGAAACAAAGAGAGTCCTAGTTGACAATGGAGCTTCAGTGGATATCTTGTTCCACGATGCTTTCATCAAGATGGGTTACACTGATTCTCGGTTGACACCCTCGAATATGCCCATATATGGGTTTAATGGGGTGGAATCAAAGGTGGAAGGCACTATCCAACTCCCAATGACCATGGGGCAAGGGATGAACACATCTACTCAGATGCTGAACTTCATAGTCATAAAGGCAACTTCAACCTATAATGCGATCCTTGGAAGGACTGGCCTTCATGCATTTAAGGCCGTTGCCTCATCCTATCATCTGAAAATCAAGTTCCCAATGAGGAACGGGATCGGAGAAGAGCGGGGAGACCAAAAGATGGCAAGAAGCTGTTATGTAGTCGCGTTAAGGCCTGATGGAATCGGGGGGCAGGTTCTCCCCATTGAAGACATGAATACAAATGATAATGAGGATAGAAGAGGGAAACCGACCGAGGATCTAATCCCAATTCCCTTAGTCCCAGGTGAACCAGAGAAGGTGACTTATGTCGGGGCATTATTGCCTGAACCATTGAAAAGCAAACTCATATATTTTCTTCAAGAGAACAATGACATTTTTGCTTGGACAGTGGATGACATGCCAGGGATTGATCCCCAATTGATAACTCACAAATTAAATGTGGATCCTGAAAGGAAGACGGTGAAACAGAAAAAAAGAAGTTTTCCTCCAGAGAGACTTGAGGCCATCAAACAAGAAGTTGAAAAACTTCTGGAAGCCGGGTTCATTAAGGAGATTCAGTTACCAGAATGGTTGGCCAACCCAGTAATGGTCAAGAAGGCCAATGGAAAATGGAGGATGTGTGTTGACTTCACCGACTTGAATGATGCATGTCCTAAGGATTGTTTTCCCTTACCAAGGATTGATGCTCTAATAGATGCCACAGTAGGACATGAGATGCTAAGTTTCATGGATGGCTTCAGTGGATACAATCAAATCAAGATGCACAAAGATGACATCTCCAAGGTATCATTCATCACTGACTTTGGTGTTTTCTGTTACTTAGTCATGGCATTTGGGCTTAAGAATGCAGGGGCAACCTATCAAAGGTTGGTGAACAAAATTTTTGAACACCTAATTGGAAAAACCATGGAGGTCTACGTAGATGACATGCTAGTCAAAAGCCTCGATAAGGCCGATCATATAGAACACCTCCGAGAGGCATTTGAAGTGCTGAGGCACCACAAGATGATGTTGAATCCAGCTAAATGTGCCTTTGGTGTAGGTTCGGGAAAGTTTTTAGGGTTGATGGTTTCCAAGAGAGGAATCGAGGCTAATCCCTACAAAATCAAAGCAATTCTAGACATGGAACCACCACGGACTGTCAAGGAAGTCCAGAAACTAACAGGAAGAGTGGCAACATTGGGGAGATTCATCTCCAAATCAGGAGAGAAGTGCTTGCCTTTCTTCAAAGCACTTAAGAATGTGAAAAATTTTGAATGGACAGCTGAAAGCCAAGAGGCCTTTGAAGCCTTGAAGAAGTATATGGCTGAGGCACCACTGTTGGCAAAACCAAAGCCAGGAGAAACTCTCTATCTGTACTTGGCAGTGTCTAACACAGCCCTCGGAGCTGTTCTGATAAAGGAAGAGTTGAAGGTTCAGAAACCCATTTACTACGTAAGTAAGATTCTACATGGGGCAGAAATAAACAACTCTACGATTGAGAAGTTTGCCTTTGCGTTGATTATGGCCTCAAGAAAGCTACGCCCATACTTCCAGGCACACAAAATAGAGGTCTTGACCAATCCGCCTCTAAGAAACATCTTGCATAGCCCTCAAGTTAGTGGAAGGTTGATCAAATGGGCTATTGAATTGGGAGAATTTGACATCAAGTATAAGCCTCCGACGGCCATAAAAGCTCAAGCACTCGCTGACTTCATGGTTGAATGCACCATTGACAACCAAGAAGTCGGGGGGCAGGAAGTAATAGTGGAAGACAAGAAAGATGAAGACATGATGTCCAAAGAATGTTGGGTGCTCTATTTTGATGGGGCATCAAAAACAAAATCAAGTGGAGCAGGTTTGGTGCTTCAAAGTCCTGATGGATTTCTCATAGAGTATGCACTAAAACTGGACTTCCCAACGACCAACAACGAAGCTGAGTACGAAGCCCTGATAGCTGGCTTAGGACTGGCTGGAGCTTTGAGAGTTAAGACTCTGAAAGTATGTGGAGACTCGAGGTTGGTAGTTTCCCAAGTAAATGGGGAGTTCGAAGCTAGAGATGAAGTCATGGCCAAGTATCTAAAACTTGTTAAGGCTATTATGACTCAGTTTGATGAATGTTATGTGGAACACGTTCCAAGAGAAGAAAACATGAAGGCTGACGCCTTGTCCAAATTTGCTTCTTTTGAAATAGAAAACTATGCAGGGAGTGTGTACTTCCAAGTCTTGAAGACCCCAAATCTCATCTCGAAACTGGTTGGTTACCTAACGATACTTCAGAAGCACGAAAGCTATATGTGAGAGCACTAAGTTATGCCCTGATTGAGGGAATCCTATACAAAAAGTCTTTCATCATCCCGTACTTAAAATGCTTGAGACCCCAAGAGGCAGAATTGGCCCTAAGGAAAGTACATGAAGGAATTTGTGGGCAACACTTGGGGGGCAGAGCCCTTGCTCATAAAATTACCCGTTTAGGTTTCTATTGGCCAAGCATGCTAGCAGATGCTAAAAGCTATGTGAAGAAATGTGAACGGTGCCAAAAGCATGCACCAGTGGTTAGGCAACCGCCCGAGATGTTGACATCCATAAACTCACCTATCCCATTTGTCATGTGGGGGATGGATATACTTGGACCATTTCCAATGGCAAGTGCACAAAGAAAGTTCTTGATAGTGGCAATCGACTACTTCACTAAGTGGATTGGGGCTAAATCATTAGCCAAGATAACCACCAAGCAAGTAATGCATTTCTTCTGGGAAAATGTGATATGCAGATACGGGATTCCATGTATCTTGGTCACAGATAATGGAACTCAGTTTAACAACGAATAATTCAAGAAGTATTATGAAGAGAATGATATCAAGTTACGTTTCACTTCTGTTGCCCATCCTCAAGCAAATGGGCAAGCTGAGGTTGCCAACCGAATTATCCTAGATGGACTGAAGAAAAGAGTTGAATGCTCTAGAAACACTTGGGTAGACGAATTGCTCCCCATACTATGGGCATATCGTACTACTTGTAAAGTCACCACTGGAGCAAGCCCCTTTCTGCTGGCATATAGGGCAGAGGCAGTGGTTCCAGTGGAGATTACTCACACATCTCCAAGAATCGAAGCTTATGAGCCAGAGACAAATGAAGAAGGCATGAGGCTGACCTTAGATCTAATTGATGAGGTTAGAGATGAGGCAAATGCTAAGGTAGTTGAACATCAAAAAAGGGCATCTTTCTACTATAACCTAAGGGTTAAAGAGAACGTATTTGGTCGAGGCTCATACAAATTAGAAACCCTCGAAGGGCATGAGGTGCCAAGGACTTGGCATGCCTCAAACTTAAAAGTTTATTATGTTTAGTGCATCCTAAAAGGATTCGCTAGTATGATAAATAGAAATAAGGTTCGATGAAATCATGAGCTTCCTAGAAAGCATTGCCAAGACAAACTACAAATGAATGCAAAGGAAAGCATATAAAATATGCATGTCAACTGCACAAATAGAGCTGAATACAACGAACCCCGAAGGGTGAATGTTGCTAATAAACATACAAAAGAAAGCCTAAGATGCTTATTGTTAATTAGCAAAAATTTCAAGCTCAAGAGAAGTTTGATATGATAGACTTGAGAAAGAATCACTACGAGTGGAGGCATCAATAAGAACTCGTAAGGGTGAAGGGTTGAAACCCCAGAAACCTAAGACATTCAGTCCAAACTGTTAGATCAGAATTCAATGATCGTCAGAAGCTAGACTCAACTGATCAGGATTGCTGACGTCATCAGTATTGCATGGTCATCAGTATTTGATCAAGCGTCAGTATCTTATTGATCATCAGGATTCCTACTCAGACTATGATCAGGTTTGATCATCAGGACTTGAAGCTGATCAGGATTCCTACTTCGAGTTATATTTGGAGTCTAGATAAACATGGAAGTTTATTCTATCTGTTCCTGGTTTGTAGAATGCAGCTATCGATTAAAGATATGTTTCTATCTTTGTTATGATTAGGACTTATCTTGTAATTGATAGAGAAGCTGTGTGCACTATATAAACACAGTTTTGGTTTCGATTTATGTATTCATTCGAGAGAGAACATAATCGGAGAGAAGCTCTTAAGAACAGAATTTCTTGAGAGAGTTTTTGTAAACTAGCAGCTCTTAAGAACATCAGAATTTCTTAAGAGAGTTTGTAACAGTTTTATATCAAAGTTAATAAAGCTGTTATTGTTATTGTTATTGATCTTTCATATTTGTGTTATATAAAGTCGAGAATCTTATACAATTGTATTCAACCCCCTTCTACAATTGTTATTTACTGGGCAACACAAACCCCATCATTCGATATGTTCAATGAAAGGCTTGAAGCCAAAACAAGACGGTATAAGACATAAAAGGCTTATGCAAATGTCAAGTAAGCCTCGAATAAGGCAAAATCGTCGTAAATGTGTAGGTCGCTCCACACTTTACACCAAGACGATATTCGTGAAACACTAGTGTATATTAAAATCCCCAAAAAAGGGTAGTAAGTCCCAAGTAAGGGATAAAAAGACCTCAAGTCTCGAAAAAGACCGGTATAACTTCTATGAAATCCTAGTGCATTATCATAGAAGTTGGGGGGCAAATGATATGGGTTAAAAATAACCCTAAAGACATAATTAATATTGCATTAATTAAACCTAGCTGGTCCATAAATAAGGCCCATTAATAAGGCCCGAAACTCTAATTAAATATTAATTTCATAATTAATATTTGGGCTAGAAGTACAACCTGTATTAGGAGATGTCCAATACAAGCTTGTTCTAATACAATTGGGCTTGTTTCAATACAAGTCCGTTATGATATGGAAACAACTCCTACAACGAAAGATCTAGAATTAATCTTTATCCACCGTCAATGATAAGACTTATCATTCAAGGAAGTGATAATACTTATCCACTGTCAAGGATAAGATTTATCCTTCAAAAAGTGATAATACTTATCCACCGTCAAGGATAAGATTTATCCTTCAAGGAAATCAATACTTATCCATTAGGCTTCTAAACGCCTATATAAAGGGTCTGACCCCTCATCTCAGAACTACGTTTTGGACACAGCTCCATACGTCATCTACTACATTTTGGACACAGCTCCATACGTCATCTACTACGTTTTAGACACAGCTCCATACGTCATCTACAACGTTTTAGACTTCATCCTCGAATAAGGACATACAATTCACTACGTCCTTGGTGTGCCCCTGCCGCCATAGCCCCGAGGAAAACACCAAGAACTACGTTTTATTGGCTTGATTCTCTAAATACTAGAGATATGTAGGCATCTTGTTAGGACCGAGTTAGTCCTCGATAACAAGAGCAGCCATTAAAGCTCGAAACTCACAAACCCAAGCAATTAATTCACAAGCACGTTTTTTAATCCACAACACCGATACTATCAATAGTATTTGTTTTATTCAAAGAAAGAAAGAGAAAAATTATTCCAAACCCTAACCCTAATTTTCTAGGGTAATTGATATATCGTTCGTATCAATAATGTTAGATCATGATTCAATGATCGTCAGGATCTAGACTCAACTAATCAGGATTGCTGACGTCATCAGGATTGCATGGTCGTCAGGATCAAGATGAATATCAGGACTGGGATCAGGATTGATCATCAGGACTGGAAGCTGATCAGGATTCCTACTTCGAGTTATATTTGGAGTCTAGTTAAATAAGGAAGATTATTCTGTCGGTTCCTGGTCTGTAGGAATGTAGCTATCAATTTAGGATAGGTTTCAATCTTTGTAATTGATTAGGACTTATCATTGATAGAGAAGTTGTGTAGTATATAAACACAGTTTATGTTTTGATCTATAAACGAGATCAATCGCATACACGAGTATTTTTGTAACCTAGCAGCTCTCAAGAACTCAGAATTTCTTGAGAGAGTTTGTAACAGTTTTATATCAGATTTAATAAAGTTGTTATCATTCTTTCATATTTGTGATATATATCTTACTTAGTCGAGAATCTTATACAATTCTATTCAACCCCCCTTCTACAATTGTTTATTACTGGGCAACAATTGGTATCAGAGCAGATTGATTTAATTTTGAATCAGATACGATCTAAGATGTCGACAACTAAGTATGAAAGCATGAAAATTCCCATCCTGAAGAAATCAGAATATCCAACATGGAAGGTAAAGATGTTGATGTACCTGGAGGCTATGGATCCTGACTATTTGGACAGGATTCGTGATGGACCATATATTCCTACAAGGATCATAGAACGGACAGAAACTATACCTGAACACTATGTGGTCAAGGCGAAGAGTGAATGGACTCTAGAAGAAAAAGCACATGTACTCAGAGAACCAAAGATAAAGAATATTCTGCACAGTAGTCTTGATGCTGTCATGTCCAACAGAGTGATTGCATGCAAGTCTGCAAAAGAAATCTGGGATACATTGGAAACTCAGTGCCAGGGATCTGCATCTGTCAAGAAAAACAGAAGGGCTCTTTTGATTCAAGAATATGAACAATTCGATGCTAAACCTGATGAGAGCCTGCCTGATTTTTTTTGGTATTTTTTTACCATTTTTCCTCGAAACATCCCGATAACGATCTTTACCACATATATCACATACAACTTTATCCTTGTCATCACAATAAAATAACATGCAATCATTCTCGCACACATCAATTTTTTCATATTCAACCCTCAAACCCTTCATAATATTTTTCATTTCATAATTAGTTTCGGGCAATGTGTGTTTCTCTGGTAACACATCCGCAAGAAGTTTAAGCAAATTATCAAAAGCTTTATTACTACAATTTGAATAGTTTTTGAATTCTAATAATTTTGCGGTCAAGCTCAATCTTGTATAATTTGTATCTCCCGGATAAATGGGAACTCCATTTTCAACAATCAACTCATAGAATTTTTTAGCACTATCATTTGGAGCTTCTTCTACATTACTAGTCCCCGTATCCGTAGTGTCATAAAATTCATAATTTGCACCGGCAACATCATGTAACATAGCATTAAAATCTACCGGTTCTTCTACCCTCGGAGGTTTCCGATGATTACGACGATCTCGGAGGTTCCCGATGATTACGACGATGTGATTTTCGATTCTCATTTCTTTCCTCAACTTTTTCACCGTGCGTCCACACGGTATAACCTTCAAGCATCCCTTTAGATAAATGAAATCTAATTTCATCAATGTCTAACCAATTCAAATTCTTACAACGCTTACAAGGACACTTCATCAAACCACCCTCCTCCACTTTTTTCTCCTTTGCAAACTTTAAAAAAACTCTACACCATTCCTATATTCGGGAGTGAAAGAAATTTATCACTTTGTACTTGATTACATATCCAACTTCTATCCATATTTGCCATCTACATGAATTAAAATATGTAAACAAATGGTTTAACATTCACATTCAATTATAAAAACACATACATATAAACATTGCATTATAAAAAAAATGTAATCATAATTAAATACAAAATACATAAAAGAAAACTTACATTATATGATTTGTATCACTTCCTCTCTTTGTTTTCTTCGATTCTCTTCTTCTTTTTTCTCCTATCTTTTTTTCTATGTCTTGTTTCATTTGAAGAAATGAGTGTTTTAAGCCAAAAATGAAATAAAGTAGCAGGACATAACAATTTAAATAAAGTAATCATTTTGAAAATCAAAATCCTAAAATAATGAAATGAATTAACTAAAAATTTATCAAAATTATTATCAGAATATTATTTAAAACATGTAGGGTAAATAGCGACCTGAGTGTTATAGAGTAATAACGACCGAGTTCTACATTGTTCAGCCACCAGAAAAGACCATGTTTTTTGTAGTATAATGTTACCAAAAATTTCACTTTGTTTAGCCAAAATGTCTTTTTATAGACTCCGAGGATAGGAATAAACATATTTATGCTACATGCTTTTTAAGTTTCCTTCCATATTTTATTTGAATGAAATAACAACACTACACATAATAGTTAGGAACCCTAAAGTTCGTAAACCAACACAAATTTACAAGTTACTATTGCTTTTATGTTTTTATCATGTCTTAGCATCAAATGATGCTCTTGCACCAAATGTAGGCTGTTATCTTTGCTTTTAGTATCGAATGAGTCTATACAATTTGGAGTTCATTTGAAAACAATGCATAGTTACATATCTATTGGATGATAGTCGCATATGGGATAATTGGTACCGGTAAAGAGTAAGGTATTTATTTTATTATATTATTTATTGATAACGCTACAATGTTGTGTTGGGTATAATTACTAACTACACAGCAACAATAGGGCAAATATATATATAATTGTATTAACAAGAACATGCAAAATACCAATAAACGAAACAAACACAAAGGTCGAAACAATAAAATAATTAGAGACTGAAAATGACAAGACAAGAAAGAACACTTATCTCTCAGGAGCTTTAACAAAACTGAAAGATAAAGAAACAGCTGAGTCGCCAAGCCTTCGAGAAGTCTTGACTGTTCTTGAAGAGATTATTGCCCCACTTACGCTGTGTTGGGTTGCAGCAATATCACTCCCAGGATAAAACAGCATAGATCAATCCACTCACAGATATGGCAATGATCAACAACGAACAGCACCTCACTTCGCCCAAGAACTATGTATTCTATTTTTCTTAAGAGAAAAACCAGAGAAGATAATAGTTGCCTAGGGTTTTTCAGAGTTACGTATCAGTCTTCTCTTTCAAACGTTATGTTTTGTATCTATATAAAATACAAAATAAAACGTAAACAGACAAAATATTGTAACTGAAGATATGACATTTAATACTAAATATTCTGATTTAATTACCATAACAGTTGTCATCAGTATTTAATATCAGTTACAGCTCAGTCAGGATTTCCTGGTCCATCAGGATTTGATCATCATTAGTACTCCAAGCCATTCCGTCAGGAGTGGCATCAGTACTTGATCGACCATCAGGATTTCGCCAGGACTGGACCATCATCAGGATCCAAATACTGACACAGGCCATCAGGATCAGTAGTCATCAGGATTTCACTCCAAGTACTGACCAGGCCATCAGGATTTGATCCAAGAACTGGTCCATCAGGATTTAATATAAATCCTGATCCAGTTCGTTTAGCTGTTATAAATAAATACTGATAATGTTAAATTAAATCAATAAATAATATTAAATAAACAGGTAATAAAATTCCTCGCCCAGGTCGCCTCGCGTACGCGAGACGCCGAGACATTCGCCCAAATCGCCCTTCGACCCGAGTCGAGTCGAGTCGTGACGTGGCGGGGCGAGGCGAGGCGGGCGGCGGCGGCGCGTGTGTGTGTGTGTGTGTGCGCGAGGCACATACTAACACCATGCCCACCCACATGCCTTAGTAGTTGTACACTAATTTTGCACATGTTTCTATATAAACCCACCAACCTCTCATTACCAATGCTATGTGGGATACAAGTTATTTTAATATAACCAACCCACATAACCCATTTCAAGCAACCTATTTCAACTTAATTTATTTATGGATTACACTAAGAAAATGTCTTAGATCCAAACATGAAAGTTTAAGTCCTCATAACAAGGAACAACCTCCAATTGTTAGTTTCCGGAAATTCCATCAAGAACATATTTAAAATATGCCTCAAACTTTCCATTTTCTAACAATCCCCCACAAATCCATACAGAAATGCATATCGGTCCTTATCATGACTTGTTTTTCAGAGTCGGTACCCTTCCGGGTTTGAACCCTCCTAAGTCCTCTACTTCGATGGCTACCAGATCTAGATGGAATGTTTCACCTTGAATCTTTATCCGTTTAGTGTAACCACACTCCATAGACGACGACAAATCAAAGGCTATGGTGCTGATCTACGGCTTTGAGACGTTAATGGTCCTGTCTCGATCCTGTTCGTCGAAGGCTTCAAGGAATAACCCTTTCCTCTAATTGCGACCACACAATTACATTCGCTTAGCTGGGCATCTCCAGAGATATACTGCGATCATCTCGTCAAATGACTTGAACCCATTCAGAGTTCAAACTAACTCTTGCTATACTGGCAGTAACAGTACCTTTTAGGTTTACAGGGGATAGACACAGATACGTAAGTATCAAGGAATATAGTAAAGGTACTACCAACTCACCCTCACAGATTGTTATTACCACATTGAATACACTTCAAGGGATCTCCTCTCAGGTGTATTGGGTTCCCGCTGCTGATGAAATCATTATAGGCTATCAGTCCCATCCCCAACCTAGACCTAAGGACTACTGCATGCTCAAGTCCTTTAGTCAAAGGATCAGCTATATTATCCTGAGTTCCAATGAACTCTACAGCAATAATCCTTTCAGACACAAGACCCCTTATAGACTTAAGTCTAACTTGGATGTGTCTCTTTGTTTTAGCATTATACTTCTCACTACTGATCTTGTCGATAGTTGTACGGCTATCACAATGAACCGCAATGGCTGGAAGCGGTCTGCTTACTACAGGTAACACTGACATAAGTCCATGCAACCATTCAGCCTCCGTCCCTGTGGCATCAAGTGCACACAACTCAGCCTCAAACGTAGACCGAGTTATCAAAGTCTGTCTAGTAGACTTCCAGGATATTGCTCCACCTGCTAGGGTAAACAAATATCCAGTCACTCCATTGGTACCAGATTTCTTAGCTATCCAACTTGCATCACTATATCCCTCGAGTACTCCAGGGAATCTTCGATAATGCAAACCAAGGAAAATAGTTCCCTTAAGATATCTAAGAACTCTATCTAGTGCCTCCCAATGAGTCTTGTTCGGACAGCTTGTATATCTAGCTAACTTAGACACAGAATAAGAAATATCTGGTCTAGTCACATTAGCAAGATATTGCAAACTCCCAATAATCTGAGAATACCTTAACTGAGACACAGGAATTCCCGAACAATTCTTGACTAGGGCAACTTTAGGATCGTACGGTGTACTAGCGATTCTAAAATTTGAATAACCATACTTCTCAAGTATAGATTTCTCTATATAATGAGATTGTGACAATGTTATTCCATCAGTTGACTGTGTCAACTTGACCCCAAGAATCACAGTAGCCTCACCCATATCCTTCATTTCAAAGTGCCTTTTCAAGAAACTTTTTGTCTCGTTAATAATCTCAATATTGGTTCCAAACAATAATATATCATCCACATATAGGCACATGATAATACATTCATTTCCTTTAACCATATAGTAGACACACTTGTCACTTTCATTAACTACAAATTCTGATTCTAAAACAGTATCATCAAACTTTTTATGCCAGTCTCTAGGAGCTTGTTTTAAGCCATATATAGACTTGATTAACTTAGATACTTTCCTCTCGTTACCAGAAGCAACAAATCCTTCAAGCTGATCCATATAAATCTCTTCTTCAAGATCATCATGAAGAAAAGCTGTCTTTACATCCATTTGATGGATGATAAGACCATGTACAGAAGCCAATGCTATAAGCATTCGGATTGTTGTCATCCTTGCAACAGGAGAGTATGTGTCAAAGTAATCAATGCCTTCCTTTTGCCTAAAGCCCTTAGCTACCAGCCTAGCCTTATACTTATCTATTGAGCCATCAGGATTCATCTTCCTTTTGAAGATCCATTTACATCCTATAGTAGTACACTCAGGAGGTAGGTCAACCAACTCCCATGTTCCGTTAGAAATAATAGAGTCAATCTCACTCTTTACAGCACCTTTCCAGTGCCTTGACTCCGAAGAATCCATGGCTTGTCGGAAGGTTAAAGGTTCATCCTCGACATTTTAAGTGACAAAATCACTTCCAAAGTCCTTGACTACCTTTGAATGCTTACTCCTTCTAGGTTCATCTACTTCATCAGGAGTAGAACTACTGTCAGGATCTGCCCCCACATTTGTCATCTTTTCCACATGATCAGGAATAGAACTCGATGTGTGAGTAAGATCATCATTAGAAATATTTTAAGGTATGCCAGTCTTCATAGGGAACACATCCTCAAAGAATGTTGCATCACGAAACTCAACTATAGTGTTAGCCACTATACCGTCTATGTCAGATTTTAGCACTAAAAATCTCATAGCCGTAGTGGTTTCTATATAGCCCAGAAAGATGCAATCAAGAGTTTTAGGACCTAGTTTCTTTCTCTTGTGTTCAGGGACAAGCACCTTTGCAAGGCACCCCCACACACGAAGATACTTTAAACTTGTCTTTCTACTTTTCCATAATTCATAAGGTGTATTGTCCATATGTTTCAGAGGAACTCTATTCAGAATATGGCAAGCCGTATTCAAAGCTTCTCCCCACATGTACTTAGGCAACCCAGAATTAATAAGCATGCTGTTAATCATATCTTTAAAAGTTCTGTTCTTTCGTTCAGCCACCCCATTAGACTCAGGTGTGTATGGTGGAGTCACCTCATGAACTATACCATTGCTTACGCAAAATTCATTAAACGAGGTACTAGTATACTCACCACCTCTATCAGATCTCAAACGTTTAAGTACTTTACCAGTTTGTGTTTCAGCTTCATTTTTGAACATAATGAATTTTTCTAGTGCTTCATCCTTATGTCTAAGTAAATAAACATAACAATATATACTACAATCATCTATAAAGGTAATAAAATATCGTTTATTATCCTTAGTCAACATGCCACCAAATTCACATATGTCAGTGTGTACTAAATCTAAAACACTTGAATCCCTGACAACATTATGAAAAGGTTTCCTAGTTTGTTTAGCAGTCACACATACTTGACATTTAGATTTCTTTTCAATAGCATATTTTGGAATCAACTCTAAGTTCATCATATTCTTTATAGCACCAAAATTTAAATGACCAAGTCTAGCATGCCATAAATCGGATGATTCAACACAATTAACAGAAGGTGCAACACTATCATTAATAAAACTGCCCAAAACAGGATCAACATTTATTAAAAATAAACCATCAGACAAATAACCTTTGCCAAAGAATGTACCAGTATGTGTAATAACTACTTTATTACATTTCAAAGAAAGTTCAAAACCATTATTAACTAAACAACTTCCACTTATAATATTTCTACGAATGTCAGGAACATGGTGCACTCTAGTGAGGGATAGAACACGCCCAGAAGCAAACTTCAGGTCCACGTTTCCTATTCCAAGAACTTGAGCAGCACTAGCATTCCCCATCGTCACTGTCACTCCATGACTCTGTTGATAAGATACAAATAAACTAATATCAGTACAAATATGTACATTAGCTCCAGTATCAATCAACCATTCATGAGACAGATAAGTGGAAAGTAGTACAGGGTTGTAGGTAACATACCCGTCATTGGTTCCAGAGGCAACAACCTCACCAACAACCATGTTAACCTTAGGCCCATCTGTGGTTCCAAGCGCAGTATTAGCTTGTGCTCCCACAACAGCTTTCTTAGCTTTCTTTGCAGGACAGTCCTTGCTCCAATGACCAACCTGTCCACAAGACCAACACGGTTTGTTTGTCTTTGGTTTCTTAGCCTTGTTCTTGTCATTTTTTAGGCCTAGTGTTATCCTTCTTAGTGACAGCCTTTCTTTTCTGTCCAACAGTCACTACATTAACCTTCGAACTCCCATGTTCAGCAGGCATCACATGTCCCTGTTTGGACTTGTGTTGTTCCTGCACAGAGATGTCCAACATCAGGTTTGTCCAAGTGATCTCTCCTTTCTGTCTTTTCAGGGAGAGAGCAAACTCTTCCCAAGACTTAGGGAGCTTTTCAATCACAGCCATAACCTGAAACTTTTCAGGAAGGTCCATTCCGGACTCCTTCAAAGCATGCACCAACATCTCAAACTCATGTGCCTGCTCGGTCATGGATTTTGTATCCACCAGTTTAAAATCAAGAAACCTAGCCACAGAATACTTTTCCAACCCTTGCGAGTCAGTATTGTGTGTCTGGTCCAGCTTCTCCCATAAGAGCTTAGCAGTGAAAGAATCAGATGAATAAACATCAAATAGAGTGTTCGCCAAAGCTGCCAGTATAGCAGCCCTAGCCACCCCATCTTTTTCCTCCCACATGGCATAAGCCTTAAGAGTTTCAGCCTTTTCCTGATCAATAATCGGTTTCTCATACTGCACCACCGGCATAGACCCTTTACCGTAAGCCACAGTTTCATCTTTTTCTGCCAACGAGAAAAACCAACACCCCCACCGAATTTATCAGGCATTCCTGACAAATCAATAGGCTGTGGGAAACGGTACGTGGTCCAATCTATGGTGGGTACAGTAACACCAGAACCAGAAGTATTAGCACCATCAGGAGTTACAGTTCCGTTAACCATCTTGTTAATTAACAATATATAACACAGAAATAATAATCTTTTCAAGATTGTTGGGTATAATTACTAACTACACAGCAACAATAGGGCAGTTATATATATAATTGTATTAACAAGAACAGGCAAAATACCAATAAACGAAACAAACACAAAGGTCGAAACAATAAAATAATTAGAGACTGAAAATGACAAGACAAGAAAGAACACTTATCTCTCAGGAGCTTTAACAAAACTGAAAGATAAAGAAACAGCTGAGTCGCCAAGCCTTCGAGAAGTCTTGACTGTTCTTGAAGAGATTATTGCCCCACTTACGCTGTGTTGGGTTGCAGAAATATCACTCCCAGGATAAAACAGCACAGATCAATCCACTCACAGATATGGCAATGATCAACAGCGAACAGCACTTCACTTCGCCCAAGAACTATGTATTCTGTTTTTCTTAAGAGAAAAACCAGATAAGATAATAGTTGCCTAGGGTTTTTCAGAGTTACGTATCAGTCTGCTCTTTCAAACGTTATGTTTTGTATCTATATAAAATACAAAATAAAACGTAAACAGACAAAATATTGTAACTGAAGATATGACATTTAATACTAAATATTCTGATTTAATTACCATAACAGTTGTCATCAGTATTTAATATCAGTTACAGCTCAGTCAGGATTTCCTGGTCCATCAGGATTTGATCATCATCAGTACTCCAAGCCATTCCGTCAGGAGTGGCATCAGTACTTGATCGACCATCAGGATTTCGCCAGGACTGGACCATCATCAGGATCCAAATACTGACACAGGCCATCAGGATCAGTAGTCATCAGGATTTCACTCCAAGTACTGACCAGGCCATCAGGATTTGATCCAAGAACTGGTCCATCAGGATTTAATATAAATCCTGATCCAGTTCATTTAGCTGTTATAAATAAATACTGATACTGTTAAATTAAATCAATAAATAATATTAAATAAACAGGAAATAAAATTCCTCGCCCAGGTCGCCTCGCGTACGCGAGACGCCGAGACATTCGCCCAAATCGCCCTTCGACCCGAGTCGAGTCGTGACGTGGCGGGCGGCGGCGGCGGCGCACGTGTGTGTGTGTGTGCGCGCGAGGCACATACTAACACCATGCACACCCACATGCCTTAGTAGTTGTACACTAATTTTGCACATGTTTCTATATAAACCCACCAACCTCTCATTACCAATGCTATGTGGGATACAAGTTATTTTAATATAACCAACCCACATAACCCATTTCAAGCAACCTATTTCAACTTAATTTATTTATGGATTACACTAAGAAAATGTCTTAGATCCAAACATGAAAGTTTAAGTCCTCATAACAAGGAACAACCTCCAATCGTTAGTTTCCGGAAATTCCATCAAGAACATATTTAAAATATGCCTCAAACTTTCCATTTTCTAACAATCCCCCACAAATCCATACAGAAATGCATATCGGTCCTTATCATGACTTGTTTTTCAGAGTCGGTACCCTTCCGGGTTTGAACCCTCCTAAGTCCTCTACTTCGATGGCTACCGGATCTAGATGGAATGTTTCACCTTGAATCTTTATCCGTTTAGTGTAACCACACTCCATAGACGACGACAAATCAAAGGCTATGGTGCTGATCTACGGCTTTGAGACGTTAATGGTCCTGTCTCGATCCTGTTCGTCGAATGCTTCAAGGAATAACCCTTTCCTCTAATTGCGACCACACAATTACATTCGCTTAGCTGGACATCTCCAGAGATATACTGCGATCATCTCGTCAAATGACTTGACCCCATTCAGAGTTCAAACTAACTCTTGCTATACTGGCAGTAACAGTACCTTTTAGGTTTACAGGGGATAGACACAGATACGTAAGTATCAAGGAATATAGTAAAGGTACTACCAACTCACCCTCACAGATTGTTATTACCACATTGAATACACTTCAAGGGATCTCCTCTCAGGTGTATTGGGTTCCCGCTGCTGATGAAATCATTATAGGCTATCAGTCCCATCCCCAACCTAGACCTAAGGACTACTGCATGCTCAAGTCCTTTAGTCAAAGGATCAGCTATATTATCCTGAGTTCCAATGAACTCTACAGCAATAATCCTTTCAGACACAAGACCCCTTATAGACTTAAGTCTAACTTGGATGTGTCTCTTTGTTTTAGCATTATACTTCTCACTACTGATCTTGTCGATAGTTGTACGGCTATCACAATGAACCGCAATGGCTGGAAGCGGTCTGCTTACTACAGGTAACACTGACATAAGTCCATGCAACCATTCAGCCTCCGTCCCTGTGGCATCAAGTGCACACAACTCAGCCTCAAACGTAGACCGAGTTATCAAAGTCTGTCTAGTAGACTTCCAGGATATTGCTCCACCTGCTAGGGTAAACAAATATCCAGTCACTCCATTGGTACCAGATTTCTTAGCTATCCAACTTGCATCACTATATCCCTCGAGTACTCCAGGGAATCTTCGATAATGCAAACCAAGGAAAATAGTTCCCTTAAGATATCTAAGAACTCTATCTAGTGCCTCCCAATGAGTCTTGTTCGGACAACTTGTATATCTAGCTAACTTAGACACAGAATAAGAAATATATGGTCTAGTCACATTAGCAAGATATTGCAAACTCCCAATAATCTGAGAATACCTTAACTGAGACACAGGAATTCCCGAACTATTCTTGACTAGGGCAACTTTAGGATCGTACGGTGTACTAGCGATTCTACAATTTGAATAACCATACTTCTCAAGTATAGATTTCTCTATATAATGAGATTGTGACAATGTTATTCCATCAGTTGACTGTGTCAACTTGACCCCAAGAATCACAGTAGCCTCACCCATATCCTTCATTTCAAAGTGCCTTTTCAAGAAACTTTTTGTCTCGTTAATAATCTCAATATTGGTTCCAAACAATAATATATCATCCACATATAGGCACATGATAATACATTCATTTCCTTTAACCATATAGTAGACACACTTGTCACTTTCATTAACTAAACTTTGATTTAGAAAATTACAACTTCCTTATTATTTTCGAATTTGTAGGCTTGATAGAACTTTCTTTTATTATTTTCAAACTTGATAGAACTTTCTTTGATTTAGAAAATTACAACTTTATTTGTAGGACTTGATAGAACTTTCTTTTATTTAGAAAATTACAACTTCCTTATTATTTTCGAATTTGTAGGCTCTTATGTTAGTAATTGCAATTTTCTTTTTTATTATTTTCAATCTTAATAGAACTTTCTTTTATTATTTTCAAACTTGATAGAACTTTCTTTGATTTAGAAAATTACAACTTCCTTATTATTTTCGAATTTTTAGGATATTATGTTAATAATTGTAATTTTCTCTTTTATTATTTTCAATCTTGATATAACTTTCTTTTATTATTTTCAAACTTGATAAAACTTTCTTTTATTATTTTCAAACTTGATAGAACTTTCTTTTATTATTTTCAAACTATATAGAACTTTTCTTTTATAATACTTCTTGACTTTTAAACATAATGGATTTCCATGTTATTCACCTTACAAACACCTATAAATTAAAGGTCATTCATAACAAAAAATCTACACCGGAATTTTTTTACATAGTTTCAAATTTTTACAACCATATTTACAATCAATACAACTATGGCCTTTTCTTTGATTTAGAAAATTTCTTTGATTTAGAAAATTACAACTTCCTTATTATTTTCGAATTTGTAGGACTTGATAGAACTTTCTTTGATTTAGAAAATTACAACTTCCTTATTATTTTCGAATTTGTAGGCTTGATAGAACTTTCTTTTATTATTTTCAAACTTGATAGAACTTTCTTTGATTTAGAAAATTACAACTTTATTTGTAGGACTTGATAGAACTTTCTTTTATTTAGAAAATTACAACTTCCTTATTATTTTCGAATTTGTAGGCTCTTATGTTAATAATTGCAATTTTCTTTTTTATTATTTTCAATCTTAATAGAACTTTCTTTTATTATTTTCAAACTTGATAGAACTTTCTTTGATTTAGAAAATTACAACTTCCTTATTATTTTCGAATTTTTAGGATATTATGTTAATAATTGTAATTTTCTCTTTTATTACTTTCAATCTTGATAGAACTTTCTTTTATTATTTTCAAACTTGATAAAACTTTCTTTTATTATTTTCAAACTTGATAGAACTTTCTTTTATTATTTTCAAACTTTATAGAACTTTTCTTTTATAATACTTCTTGACTATTAAACATAATGGATTTCCATGTTATTCACCTTACAAACACCTATAAATTAAAGGTCATTCATAACAAAAAATCTACACCGGAATTTTTTTAGATAGTTTCAAATTTTTACAACCATATTTACAATCAATACAACTATGGCCTACACCATGTTGGATGCTTTGAATGACAACAACTGTAAGACCCCAGAATTTGGGTAGAATTAAAAACTTTTATTTTATATTGATGTATATATATGTGTGGATGGTGGTAATGGTTTTGGAGAATTAAGTATGAAATGAATATGGATTTCAGTTATCAAACATTTTGAGAATAATAAGAATGGACTGAACACATAAATAAGAACAATCAATCTGGAAGATAAGAATACAATACTTCAGGGAAGGAAAGTATTTTTATGTCATCCAAATCAATATCTGGTATGCATCCGACAACTCCGTAAACAAGATAGCGTATGCCCGAGAAAGCTCTAGAATATTGTCTAAGTACAAGAAATAAAGAGGAAATAAAGCAGGAATATTGGAGCGGATAATGATCCAAATGATTATGGATGAATAGTGACTTTTGTGAAAAAACCACTGATGAATAGTAACTTTTTCATTCAAAAAGTTTTTTAGACCACCCTATATACGGGACGATATAATGAACTTTCAAAGCTGTATTAGTGATCTACGATAAAAATAAAAGGAATGCAAAAGCTGTCAGAATCGGAAAAATAGCATTTCCGTTTTCTCCGAAATTTCACCATTAACGGACGGATTAATCATTATTTGGGAATATTGAAGGATTTAGATTATCAATTCTATGGATATGGATTAATAAAAGAATTAGAGATATCAAGGACGTACAGGATTAAATATAGACATGGAAGTAACATGTAACAAGATTAGTTCGAGAAATGCAACATTTGGATCATTCAGGTGAAAAGAAACGAACCAGTAAAGCTACTTTAACAGAGCCGTTGCATGTGCGACAAGTGTCGAAAGAAGAAGAAGCCAAGGACCATGACTCACCATTTGACCATTAAAAGATCACAAATATCAAAGTAATTAAACAAAAAGAAAAATCAAGCATCATCACCATTTTTCTTCAAAACTTTCGGCCAAGAAAAGGAGAAGAGAGAAGTAGAGATTTCTTCCACCAACAATTGCAAACAAGAGCTTAAAACGAAGCTAGTGATTAGTACAAGGTGAGCCATGAATCTTATAGCTTTTCGTTAAGTCTTTCATGTTTGAATTTGAGGTCAAAGATGGAGATGAATAGTAATTTTCAAGAACTAACTTTTGATTCTTGGTTTCTTTTGATGATTCAAGCTAGCTTAAGGATATATAAGGGCTATACAAGGATTATTAGGCTTATACACACACCAAGGAGGTATGGACCTTGAACCCTTGAAAGTATTAAGTGATTTTTTAGCTTTAATGGTGTAAAAGCATGTTTATGATCTTAGTAGCTATGATTGGGCTTTGTTATGAGTTGTATTGAGTTTTAAGAACGTAAAGGCATTGCTTGGCCTCAGTTCTTGGATATATAAGATGTATATGTTGTGTGGGGAGATTGGTGAGCAAGTTGAATGGGTTGAAATTTTGGGATTATCCGATTCATAGCCGTTATAATGCCCGATTTTCCTTAACCATTGTTTTGTCTATGATGTTCGGACATAAGGACTTCTGTCCAGAGTCACCACTGCCTAGTATTGTGTAGGTCTTGTTTCAAGGTTCGTTTTGATATAAAGATCATGTGATTCCGAATTACGGTTTAGGAGAAACGAATGTTTTAATTAAGGACGTTCGAGAAACCGAACTATACCACTTAGCCAACTTTGAGGCAATGATCAAACCCCTTAAGTGACCAATCAGAATGTGAAACTTTGTGTTAGCATGCTAGGTATGTTTAGGAGGACCCTCGAGAAGATTTCGTGTTAAAAGGATTTAATCTCTATTTTATAAAAATGTTCGAGTCGAGCGTGCGCAAGAGGATTCTTAAGGAGTTAACTAGAAATCATGTCTTGGTTTAAGTGAAGTACATACTTAGTTTCGTGCAAGTATTCAAGTGATTAACCTTGGATCTTTTGACTATGTATAGATCGCCGGATTGACTCGAGGCACACTACCCCTACCTCACCACCAGGCAAGTTTTCAAAACCTATACTATTGTTGTTGTGATAATAAACTGTTTTCATATATGTGATGTAAATGCGATATATAAATTGCATGCTTGTTTTTGAACTGCTATATATATAGCAATACTTGAGGATATGATTTGATGTGGGGCTTATAAGCTAGATATGGGATATCAGTTATAAGCCAGTTTTGTATATAATGCCCTAGGATAAGGGCGGTTGATTTTCTCTAAGAACAGAAGTAATTATATTTCGGTATATGTGAAGGGTTATTTTCCGATAAAGATATCGGGTAACCGTTATTTGAGGATTAATTATTTTATTTAAGAATATTATTTATTAATATTCATTTTAAGAATATTATTTATTAATATTCATTTGAGGATTATCGACTTGCAAAATATTATTTATATTCATTAAAGGATATTATTTCCATTTGAAGATTATTTATTTATTTAATGAATATTAGCTTTGAATATTCATTCGAGGATTATTCAATAATATTACTTTTGATTATTTATTTGAGGGTTATTTATTTAACGAATATTATTTCTGAATATTCATTTGAAGATTATTTAATTGTTTATCGAATATTACCTTTGAACAATCATTCGAGGATTGCTTGTTTATTTAACGAATATTACTTTTGAATATTCATTGAGACTTAATTATTTAATGAATATTATTTTCGAATATTCATTTGAAATGTATTAATTAATGAATATTATTTTAAATATTCATTTAATCCTAATTTATTTAATGAATATTATCTTTGAATATTCATTTAATATTTATTTACCTAATGAATATTATTTTCAAATATTCGTTTAAGGTTACTTATTTAATAAAGATTATTAATTATTTTCAAATCAAAAAGAGGTTCCCAAAACAATGTTTTTCCATTTAAATCTGTCCTTTAAAGGGGATTTAAATGCTCGCTCAACTATCAAAAATATGGGAAACCTGATTTAAGTGACTGCTACTCTTTTTAAACTCTCAACTCAAAAACTGTCAGGGGACAGATATTTTTCAAAGCTATGTAATTGCTGCAAGTCAAATATTGTGTTACCACCTCAACAATCGAGGGGTAAATTCCTGGAACAAGTCGATATCCATTAACAAGCAATAGCTTGGGAAATATTGGAGAATCTTCCTTTCCAACCTAGATATAACTACTTAGTGGAGTCGTATCAACAAGTGTTACACTTGGGGAAAGGAGGACGATCTTTACGTTTCAGAGTCATGGATTTCATCTGAACTAGGAGTGGTGTAAGTGGTCAAGTTGCGTGGGCCCATCCAAATTTTTATTGCCCCAAATGGGCGGGAGGTCACAGTAAGGCGGTAGACAATGTCAGGCCGTCGTGATACTTCCATCTACATGTAGAAAACTATTTGAGCGGTGCGACCTGCTACTGATCATAGCAAGGTTAGGCACAGCGGACGCGGTAGCAACTCCAGTATTAGTTCATCATCCAATTTGGATATTCCTGCAACATGTATTGGGATGAAGGACCAATCTTGTTGGCAGGGGGTCGAAAAATGCTTGAAATCTAAGTGGCAATAAATTTATGCAACTCCACCTTTTATGAATTATGACTCTGATAAATCCTGATTAAGGATATATATGTATAAGTGGATTTTGGGTTACGGAAATATTTTAATAATTTTCCTTGTAACTACATCCTTTACGTTATACTTGTTTCTTACCTGTTGAAGGCATAACATGTGGCTACAATATATCTTTGAATTGTTATATTTTGATTATCAGTTATAAGTTATTTTTGGTGGGCTCTATTGCTCACCCTTGTTTTATTTATCTATATCACAACAACAGCTAGAGCAGATGGC
The DNA here is from genome assembly GCA_030848705.1 of Heracleum sosnowskyi. Classification (NCBI taxonomy): domain Eukaryota; kingdom Viridiplantae; phylum Streptophyta; class Magnoliopsida; order Apiales; family Apiaceae; genus Heracleum; species Heracleum sosnowskyi. The sequence continues at coordinate 23,901,542 of CM061237.1, forward strand.
CCGCAACAGTCACACCCTGCGAAAGCGGGTAGCAGTCGTCAGAGATTTACCCGTTGATGTCGTAGCCGCCATAGCTGAGGTAGTAACCACCAGTGTTTTAAGCTTCAGCTTTTGTGTATCAGACTTATTTATATTTATGATTAATGTAATCAACGGCAAGAACTTTTAAATGCTCTGTAATCTTTTGGGTTTGTAATAACTTATAACTTGTGGATCCTATGACTAGATACCTGTTTCAATTTCATCTCTGGGACTATAACTAGTTGAGTGTGTATGGTGATGTATTGTGGGGTCACAGCATGTAGTTTAATTGTTTTGATTCAAGTGCAAGTATTATTGATGGGAATTGAGACCGTAACGACCGGATCTCCGACCCCGGATCTGGGGCTGTTACAACAACTATACCTGGATGATAAGAGTACGAGTGTGTAGAATGTGGGAATCTGTCAATCCAAATACTGAAGAACTGATCAGTCTTGACATGATTTTGATCGATGAAAAGGTTAATAAATCAATATACTTATAACTTATTAGTTTGTCAAATTGTATGATGTTATTAACTTTTCTAAGATATGTTGTATGACAGGAAAATTTGATCCATGCTACGATCCCGAAGATTCTGGTCTCTCGGTTCAAAAATCTTTTTAGAGGAAGGCTCCGTGTACAACATCAAAAATCTGAAAGTTATTTCAAGTACAGGGAAATATAGACCACTATCACATGGGTCTAAATTGCTCTTCATACGCATAACGTTGCCTAAGAGATTGGAAGAAGGCATCGTCAACATATCACTGCATGGATTTCAGTTCATATGTCCGGATATGATTGATGCACGTATTAATGACACCAACATACTCTCAGGTTTTTGATGCAATAATATATTAGAGTAATATATAAGTAATACTATTATATAAGTTATAATTCAAACTATCATGTTGTAATATTATTTTTTCTATGTTGATTTAGATGGTGTAGGCTGCTTGACCTACTTGGGGGCATTGAAGTTGTCAAAGGCGGTTCTCCATCACCAGTACCATATCTTTGTGGGAAAAGTTGGCCGAGATGTTGATACAAATTTATACAAGGAGGATGGTGGAACCTATATAATAATTGTCACATCTACCCAGATTAAAAAATTTAAAAATAATTATCTTTATTAATGTTTTTATAATATATAGTTTTAGAAATTGCACATATATAAATCTATCTTATCTCGATTGAACGAATATCATTAGATATTATACAAATATTTGTTTCATTGATATTATTGATTTAATTCTTATATTAGTTTTTTAACAATTTATTTACTCTTATATGCAGATACAATTAGCTTTTCTACCACAAGAAATAGTAAAATTTATACAAATCTGGATACACCGTATGTGTCATCCCTGAGAAAATAGTAATATTATATGTTTATATTGATTTTTATCAATATAATTTTTTTAATATATATATGGCAATGGTATCTGTTAGATATAATTGCTGATGTTTGGTTATCAGTGTTTAAAGTACCAGGAAACTATCAGAGTTTAGCTGGAGGACCAGTCAGAGTTTGTTAAAGTCTGATGGTCAGAGTTTGCTTAGCTGTCGGTGCAAAGACAATGAAGATTCTAGAAGCGATATTCTTTGAAGATGGAAAGAAGCAAAGAGATATCGAGATGGCTAAGGAAACGGAACAGAAGACAGAAGCAATTCTTAATTGATTCTGATTGTATAGCTAATTTATAGGAATATCAATTAATTATTGTATGTAGCTGTGTACTATATAAACACAGATAGGTTAACCCTAAAAGGGATGCGAATACGTGAATTATCATTCGTTTGTAACCTAGTAGCTCTCTGTGATATTTTACATCACTGAGAGAGGAGTTTTTAATTCCATTCAGTTTATTGTTCATAAACAGTGTTCTTATTGTTATTCTCATACCTATACTTGATTATATATTGTGTATTCGGCCTAACAATTGGTATCAGAGCCAAGGATGTTTAATATATACAGTTTATTGATCCAAACACAAGAATAATCATGGCTAAAAATAACCAGGCAGGTACTAATGTTCAGAAGGTTCAACCAACTTCTGTGAGTCGATATGAGACAATCAGGGTTCCAATTCTAAGACCAGTGGAATATCCTATATGGAAGGTGAAGATGACCATGTTTCTAGAAGCCACAGATCCAGAATACCTTGATAGAATCTATGATGGTCCTCATATGCCAACAAAACTGTCACCAGTTGTTGCTGGTCAAGAACAAAAGAGCGTTCCAAAAGAGAAGAAAGATTTGACTCCTGAAGACATCTCATCAATTGCAAAGGATGCAGAGGTTAGACATCTTCTCCATAGTGCCTTAGATAACGTTATGTCTAACAGAGTTATTGGCTACAAAACTGCCAAAGAAATCTGGGATGCTTTAGAAGTCAGGTGTCAAGGAACAAGTGCTATAAAGAAGAACAGGAAGACTATTCTTACACAGGAGTATGAACACTTTGACTCTAGACCTGATGAAACTTTGACTAAGACATATGACAGATTCTGTAAACTGTTGAATGATTTATCTCTTGTTGATAAATAATATGAACTTGAAGAGTCAAATCTCAAGTTTCTTCTATCTCTACCTGAAAGATGGGATTTAAAGGCGACAACAATAAGAGATAATTATGATCTTGCAGAAACAGATCTTGATGAAATTTATGGGTTGCTTAAAACTCATGAACTTGAGATAGAACAAAGAAACAAAAGATCTGGAAAGAAGACAAAATCTGTTGCTCTCGAAGTTGAAGAAAAACTTCTTAAGAAAGAGACATCAAAGAAGAAAGCTAAGGGAAAGGCTTTGGTCATAAACTCTAAAAATGAGTCATCAAACTCTGATGATGACTCAAACACTGATGCTTCTTCTGAATCTGAGGATGATGAAGAACAAATGATGCAAATGGCTGCTTTGATGGTGAAGACTTTCAAGAAGATGGGTTTCACGAACTTCAAGAAAGGAAAAAGATTCTCTAGGAGAGATTCAAACTCTGAAAGGAAGAGTTTCAGAAAGTCTGAAAGAAGGGATATCAAATCTGGGAAGAAAGACAAGTCTGAGATCCAGTGCTACAAGTGTAAAGAGATGGGTCACTATGCTCCAGAGTGCAAGAAAGGAAAATCTGAAAAAGCACTCATCACTAAAGGAAAAGACTGGGCAGACACTTCAGATTCAGATGAGGATGTTAACTATGCTCTCATGGCAACTTTCAAAGAGGAATCTGAATCATCTGAAAATAAGGTACCCCTAACAACTTATGCTTATGATACTGATAATATATCTGAATTGAGAATTTATCTTAAAAGCATACATGTTAGCTATAGGGATCAGACTTTAGAAAATGAGAGAATTAAATCTGAGAATCAAAAGCTTAAAGATAGAAATAAATTTCTTGAAGATGAACTTGTCAACATGCAACAAGTTCAAAAGGAAAGAGATGATGCTGTTTATGTTGAACAGGAGTTGCTTAAGAAATTTAGGCAACTAGAATCTGATTTGGAAAAAGAAAGAAAGGTAATTAAAACCTGGACAAACTCTGGTAAGGATACACATCAGGTATTTCAAACAGATACAGTTGGGTTAGGTTACTGTGAGAAAGATGAACTCAGGTTTAAAGATAAGGTTAAAGTTAGAACACAACTTTCACCTATGAAATTTGTTCCTGAATCCAGTAAGCTAAACTCTGTACTTGAAAAAGAAACTGTTAAGGATAAACTAGTAAAAACTTGTGTTAAACAGGTTAATGTTGGTTCAATGACAGAAAAACAATTCAAGTATAAACTCAAAGAGGTAAAGTCTGTTGAAAAACAACAAGTGTCCAGGAAGAATAGAAATGGAAAAGTAGGCATTAATAAAAGCAATAATCATTTGCCTATTTCTGATGCTCCTAGAAAAACATGTCATAATTGTGGTAGTTCTAACCATCTTGCAAGTTACTGCACGAAAAACAAAGACATTAATTCTTTACCCTCCAAGTCTGGAGTTAAGAAGGATTATGTTAGGGTTAGACCACAGACTTTATGCACTCACTATGGGAGTACTTGGCATTCTATTTATACTTGTAAGAATTATCATGTCATTTATCACAACTATTATGAGTTGAAGCCAAATTTGAAATGGGTTAAAGTTGATTCTGCAAGTGTAAACTCTGATACTGTTAGCTTAAACTCTGTCGATAAGTATTCCGCTGCAAAAGCTAACAATGTTAAGAAAGCCAAAGGATCCAAGCAAGTCTGATCCTTAGATCTAACTCTTTGTAAATGTTTGTGATTGCAGGGCATAAGGGAAAGCACCCTAGTCTTGGACAGTGGATGTTCAGGACACATGACTGGAAATAAAGCCCTGCTATCAGGTTATGAGGAGAAGGCTGGCCCAAAAGTTTCCTATGGAGATGGCAACATAGGACGTACTATGGGATATGGCAATATCAATCTTGGAAGTGTCATCATCACTAATGTAGCTCTAGTCCCAGGACTCAAGCATGACTTGCTATCTGTGAGTCAAATCTGTGACAGAGGTTACCATGTAGATTTTCAACCTGAATACTGTGAGGTTATCAGTAAATCTACAGGGAAAGTTGTTCTAGTTGGACACATACGGAATAATATCTATGAAGCATGTTTGGTAACAAACTCTGAAGGAAAAGCTGTGTGTCTATCTGCAAAAATGTCTAATGAAGAGAGTTGGAAATGGCATAAGAAGCTCTCTCACCTAAACTTGAACAACATCAATGAGCTAATTCGAAAAGATCTTGTAAGGGGACTTCTAAAGTCAATACTCAGCTTAGATGGTCTGTGTGATTCTTGTCAAAAGGCCAAGCAAAGGAAGTCATCTTTCAAGAGTAAATCTGAATCTTCAGTTGTGGATCATTATCATCTTCTTCATGTTGATCTATTTGGACCAGTAAATGTAATGTCTCTAGGCAGAAAGAAACATGCTCTAGTCATTGTTGATGAGTATACTAGATACACTTGGGTGTACTTTCTAGCAAAGAAGGATGAAACTGCCTTAATACTAATGGAACATGTAAAGCTGCTGGACAAAGGATCACAGTTTAAAGTGAGAATTATCAGGAGTGATAATGGTACTGAATTCAGAAATGCAACAATGGAAGAATTTTGCAAAGAAAGGGGAGTGAAGCAAGAATTTTCTGCACCAGGGACTCCACGGCAGAATGGTGTAGTTGAAAGAAAGAACAGAACTTTAATCGAAGTTGCCAGAACAATGCTTGATGAAGCAAAATTGCCAACTTATTTCTGGGCAGAAGCTGTTCAAACTGCTTGTTTTACTCAAAATGCTACACTGATCAACAGGCATGGGAAAACACCATATGAGATGGTGAAAAATAAGAAACCAAACCTGAAATATTTTCATATTTTTGGGTGCAAATGCTTTGTGTTGAAAACTCATCCTGAACAGTTGACCAAGTTTGATTTAAAAGCTGATGAAGGAATTTTTGTTGGATATCCGCTATCAACTAAAGCATTCAGAGTTTATAATCTGAGAACTAAAGTGATCATGGAGTCTATACATGTGTCATTTGATGACAAGAAAATAACTGGACTTGAAGATAAAGAAAATCATGATCAACTACGCTTTGAAAATGAAGATCTAAACTCTGATGATGTAAACGCTGACGAAGCAAATCCAACAGACTCTGATGTAGCATACTCTGATCCTCTACTGGTAAACACTGAGGAAATTTCTCAGACAGAAGAAAATAGAGAACCAGTTGAGGGGGAGCATGGAGATACTTCAGCAACATCTCAAAATGATGACTCACATTCAGAAAGTGAGTCAACTGAAGAATCTAACACAAACTCTGAAAGTTCAAACTCTGAGCAGTCCAATTCAGGGGGAGCCTCAGAGAATACAGCTGGTCAACAAGAAAATCAGGAAAGCATAGATCAAGGGGGAGAATCCAATAATGATGTAAGAAGCCACTTACCTACAGCAAGAAAGTGGACTCAGGCTCATACACCTGATCTGATAATTGGAGATCCAGATGCAAGTGTAAAAACAAGAAGTGCTACAGCAAATGAATGTTTGTTTCATGCATTCATATCACAAACAGAGCCTAAGAAAGTGGATGAAGCTCTTCAAGATGCAAACTGGATAACAGCAATGCAGGAAGAATTGAATGAGTTTGAAAGAAATGAAGTATGGACACTTGTACCAAGACCAAAGAACAGGTCTGTTGTTGGTACAAAGTGGGTTTTTAGAAACAAGACTGATAGTGAGGGAATAATTACAAGGAATAAAGCTAGACTTGTGGCAAAAGGTTATTCACAACAGGAAGGAATTGATTATGATGAAACCTTTGCTCCAGTTGCAAGATTGGAAGCCATAAGGATTTTTCTAGCATATGCTGCTCATAAAAAGTTTAAAGTCTTTCAGATGGATGTGAAAAGTGCTTTTCTCAATGGGAAACTTGAAGAAGAAGTGTTTGTTGAACAACCACCAGGGTTTATGGACCCCAAGTATCCAGATTATGTCTACAGGCTTGACAAAGCACTTTATGGACTAAAGCAGGCACCTAGAGCATGGTATGAAACACTAGCTCAATTTCTTTTAGAAACCGGGTTCACTAGAGGTACAATTGATAAAACCTTGTTCTATTTCAATACTGGTAATGATTTGCTTTTAGTTCAAATCTATGTGGATGACATAATTTTTGGGTCTACTAATGACAAACTCTGTAAGAAATTTGCCAAGCTTATGCAGTCCAGGTACCAAATGAGCATGATGGGAGAGCTTAGTTATTTTCTAGGCTTGCAGGTAAAGCAAACAGATGATGGGATTTTTATCAATCAAGCAAAATATACCAGAAATCTTCTCAAGAAATTTGGTATGCTTGATAGTTCATCTGCAACAACTCCTATGGCAACTGCAACAAAGCTAGACAAAGATACATGTGCTTCAGTAGATATGACAAACTACAGAGGCATGATAGGGTCTCTTCTTTATCTTACTGCAAGTAGACCAAACAGTATGTATGCAACCTGTCTTTGTGCAAGATTTCAAGCAGATCCCAAAGAGCCTCATCTAACAGCTGTGAAGAGGATTTTCAAGTATCTCAAAGGAACCATAACCTTGGGTTTGTGGTATCCTAGAGAATCAGAGTTTAAGTTAATTGGTTACTCTGATGCAGATTTTGCAGGCTGTAAAATTGACAGAAAGAGCACTAGTGGAAGCTGTCAATTTCTAGGTGACAGGCTAGTTTCTTGGTACAGCAAGAAACAGAAATCAATTTCCACATCCACAGCAGAAGCAGAGTATATTGTTGTTGGTAGCTGTTGTGCACAGATTCTGTGGATGAAGAATCAATTGCTGGATTATGGGTTAAGGTACTCTAAAATACCAATTTTCTGTGATAATCAAAGTGCTATTGCTATGACAGGTAACCCAGTACAGCATTCCATGACCAAGCACATCAGCATAAGGTATCACTTTATCAGGGAACATGTGGAGGAAGGAGATATTGAGCTTCATTTTGTGACAGAACAACAGCTTGCAGATATCTTCACAACAGCCTTTGAGTGAAGCTACATTTACAAGACTGGTAAATGAACTTGGAATGATCTCTGGTTTCAACTAGAGATACTGGTTAGACTCAAAATTTACTCATCTGTGAAAATTTGCTCATGTTTTTATACATATGTTAACTGTCATGCAAACCATGTTTGTTAAACTCTGGAAGCAGATAAACTCTGATGTTATACTCTGATTGTGTTATTGTCTGAAACATAAAGACCGATGAAGAAAATAGTATGAAGCATGATTCTCAGTAAGTAATCATGAATCCTTTTGAGTTATATATGATCTAATCTCAAATGTGTGCAGAAATTTTACACAGCATGATAATGTCTCTATATTTATAGCATCTCTTAGTTTATTGATCCTATACACTGAGTTTGTATTAGCTGTTTGCACTTTCTCTCATAAATGATATACGTTAAATGATGTTAGTCTAAACTCTGATAATTAGTTGCTGTTAGTTCACCTCTAAGCAAAAGATGCAAAAACATGCACAAATTCCTTTGAGATCATGTTGTGCCTAGGAAGACCCAGGAACTTATTGTATGAAATAAGGGCTAAAATTTTCAAATTTTTGGTGACTAGTGCCAACCACTGATTACTGGAAAAGATTCAATAAATAAATAAAAAAAAAATTTAAGGGGGTGAAAACAAATGTATACGAATAAAGGTACAGAGTTTAGATGAAATCAGACTATGTGTTACAAATGAGAGTTTGGGCAATCAGTTTTTACTGATTTATTTTGTGGATTTTATGCACTTTGAGATGCTCTCAATATTTATATTCAGTAAACTCTGTGTTAGATATAATTGCTGACGTTTGTTCATCAGTGTTTAAGCAACAGGTGATCATCAGAGTTTACATGGAAGCCAGTCAGAGTTTGTTAAAGTCTGACGTGGTGATAGTTGAATTAGCTGTCGGTGCTGAATTGAATATTCTAGAAGCAATATATTTTGAAGATGGAAAGAAGCAGAATATATTGATACAGCTAAGGAAACGGAATAGAAGATAAGAAGCAATCCTTAATTGATATGAATTGTATAGCTAACTTATAGGAATATCAATTAGAGATGGATTGTATGTAGCTGTGTATTATATAAACACAGATAGGTTATCCCTAGAAGGGATGCGATTATTGATATATTATTCTTGTAACCTAGTAGCTCTTTGTGATTCATTAACATCACTAAGAGAGAATTATTTAATATAATTCAGTTTGTTGATTTACAAACTTGTGTTCTTGATTGTTATTCTCATACATACTTGATTATATTGTGTATTCGGCCTAACAATTGGTATCAGAGCCAAGGCTGTTTAATATATACAGTTTTCGATCAACAATACAAGTATAATCATGACTGAGGAAAATCAATCTGATGCTCCAAAGACTGAACAAGTGAAACCTGCTTCTGTGAGTCGATATGAGTCAATCAGGGTTCCAATTCTCAGGCCAGCAGAATATCCAATTTGGAAGGTGAAGATGACCATGTTTCTGGAAGCCACAGATCCAGAATACCTGGATAGAATCTATGATGGTCCTCATAAACCAACTAAGTTGTCAACAGTTGTTGCTGGTGAAGATCAAAAGACAATTCCAAAGGAGAAGAAGGACTATACTCCTGAAGACATCTCATCGTTTGCAAAGGATGCAAAGGTTAGACATCTACTCCATAGTGCTTTAGATAATGTTATGTCTAACAGAGTTATTGGATGCAAAACTGCAAAAGAGATCTGGGATGCTTTGGAAGTTAGATGTCAAGGAACCTCTGCTATAAAGAAGAACAGGAAAACTATACTCACTCAGGAATATGAGCACTTTGATTCAAGAACCAATGAAACCCTGACTGAGACATATGACAGATTCTGTAAACTGTTGAATGATTTATCTCTAGTTGATAAAGAATATGATCTTGAAGAATCAAATCTCAAATTTCTCTTATCTTTACCTGAAAGATGGGATTTGAAGACAACAACTATAAGAGATAATTACGAACTTGCTGAAACTGAACTTGATGAGATTTATGGATTACTGAAAACTCATGAATTGGAGATAGAACAAAGAAACAGAAGATCAAGCAAGAAGACAAAATTTGTTGCTCTCAAAGTTGAGGAGAAGCCCATCAAGAAGGAATCATCAAGGAAGAAAGCCAAAGGAAAGGCTTTAGCCATTAAATCTGAAAGTGAGTCATCAAACTCTGATGATGACTCAAACTCTTATGAAGCTTCTGACTCTAAGGATGATGAAGAACAGATGATGCAAATGGCTGCCTTGATGGTGAAGACCTTCAAAAAGATGGGATACAAGAATTTCAAGAAAGGAAAAAGATTCTCTAGGAAAGACTCAAATTTTGAAAGAAAGAATTTAAGAAAGTCTGATGAAAGGAATACCAAGTCTGGAAAGAAGGACAAATCTGAGATCCAGTGCTACAAGTGCAAAGAGATGGGTCACTATGCTCCAGAGTGCAAGAAAGGAAAAACTGAAAAAGCACTCATCTCAAAAGGCAAAGACTGGGCAGACACTTCAGACTCAGATGAGGGAGTTAATTATGCTCTCATGGCAATTGGTAGAGATGAAGCTGACTCATCTGAAAATAAGGGCATAAAAGAGAGCACCCTTATCTTGGACAGTGGATGCTCAGGACACATGACTGGAAATAAAGCCCTGCTATCAGATTTTGAGGAGAAGGTTGGCCCAAAGGTTTCCTATGGAGATGGCAACATAGGACGTACTATGGGATATGGCAATATCAATCTTGGAAGTGTCATCATAACCAATGTAGCTCTAGTCTCAGGACTCAAGCATAATCTGCTATCTGTGAGTCAAATCTGTGACAGAGGAAACCATGTAGATTTTCATACTGAACACTGTGAAGTTATCAGTAAATCTACTGGAAAAGTTGTTCTAGTTGGACACAGGCGCAACAACATTTATGAAGCAAGTTTGGTAACAAACTCTAATGGAAAAACAGTGTCTGACTGCAAGAATGTCAAATGAAGAGAGTTGGAATTGGCATAAGAAGCTCTCTCATCTCAATTTGAACAACATCAATGAACTAATAAGAAAGGATCTTGTAAGGGGACTCCCAAAATCAATACTCAGTCTAGATGGCCTATGTGATTCTTGTCAAAAGGCCAAGCAAAGGAAGTCATCTTTCAAGAGCAAATCTGAATCTTCAGTAGTGGAACCTTATCATCTTCTACATGTTGATCTCTTTGGACCAGTGAATGTGATGTCTATGGGCAGAAAGAAATATGCTCTAGTAATTGTTGATGAATATACTAGATATACATGGGTGTATTTCTTATCAAAGAAGGATGAAACTGCTCAAACTCTGATGGATCATGTAAATCTACTGGACAAAGGATCACAGCACAAAGTCAAAATTATAAGGAGTGATAATGGAACTGAATTCAGAAACTCAATCGTGGAAGCTTTCTGCAAGGAAAGAGGATTGAAACAAGAATTTTCTGCACCTGGAACTCCACAGCAAAATGGTGTAGTTGAAAGAAAGAACAGAACTTTAATCGAAGCTGCCAGAACTATGCTTGACGAAGCAAAATTGCCAACTTATTTCTGGGCAGAAGCTGTTCAAACTGCTTGTTTTACTCAAAATGCTACACTGATCAACAAGCATGGGAAAACACCATATGAGATGGTGAAAAATAAGAAGCCAAATTTGAAATATTTTCATATATTTGGATGCAAATGCTTTGTGTTGAAGACTCATCCTGAACAGTTGACCAAGTTCGAGTTAAAAGCTGATGAAGGAATCTTTGTTGGTTATCCATTATCAACAAAAGCATTCAGAGTCTACAATCTGAGAACTAAAGTGATCATGGAATCCATACATGTGTCATTTGATGACAAGAAAATAACTGGACTTGAAGATGAAAATGAATATGATCAACTACGTTTTGAAAATGAAGATTTATTCTCTGATGATGTAAACTCTGATGAAGCTGGTCTGACAAACTCTGACGAAGCATACTCTGAACCTCTACTGGTAAATACTGGAGAAATTGGAAATTCTCAAATTGAACAAAATAGAGAACCAGTTGAGGGGGAGCGTGAAGAAGCTCAACAAGACACAGCAAGTGAGTCAGTTGAGGAAACTGATTCAAACTCTGACAGTTCAAATTCTGAGCCATCCAATTCAGGGGGAGCCTCAGATGCTGCAGAAAGTCAACATATGAATCAGGAGAGCATGGATCAAGGGGGAGGATCCAATACTGATGCAAGAAACCACTTACCAACAGCAAGAAAGTGGACACAGGCACACACACCTGATCTCATAATTGGAGATCCTGATGCTAGTGTAAGAACTAGAAGTGCAACAAATAATGAGTGTCTGTATCATGCTTTCTTGTCTCAAACAGAACCAAAGAAAGTGGAGGAAGCTCTTCAAGATGCTAATTGGATTACAGCAATGCAAGAAGAGTTAAATGAATTTGAAAGAAATGAAGTCTGGACACTTGTACCTAGACCAAAGAATAGACCAATTGTAGGTACAAAGTGGGTTTTCAGAAACAAGACTGATAGTGAAGGTGTGATTACAAGAAACAAGGCTAGACTTGTGGCTAAAGGTTATTCACAACAGGAAGGAATTGACTATGATGAAACCTTTGCTCCAGTTGCAAGATTGGAGGCCATAAGAATTTTTCTTGCCTATGCTGCACACAAGAAGTTTAAAGTCTTTCAGATGGATGTGAAAAGTGCTTTTCTCAATGGGAAGCTTGAAGAAGAAGTGTTTGTTGAACAACCACCAGGATTTGTAGATCCCAAGCATCCAGATTATGTCTACAGGCTTGACAAGGCATTATATGGACTAAAGCAAGCACCAAGAGCATGGTATGAAACTCTTGCTCAATTTCTTTTAGAAAGTGGGTTCACAAGAGGTACAATTGATAAAACCTTGTTTTATTTCAATTCTGGTGATGATTTGTTTTTAGTTCAAATTTATGTAGATGATATTATTTTTGGATCTACTAATGACAAACTTTGTAAGAAGTTTGCAAAGCTTATGCAGTCCAGGTATCAAATGAGCATGATGGGAGAGCTTAGTTATTTTCTAGGCTTACAGGTCAAGCAAACAGATGATGGGATTTTTATCAATCAAGCAAAGTATACCAGAAATCTTCTAAAGAAATTTGGTATGCTTGATAGTTCATCTGCTCCAACTCCCATGGCTACTGCAACAAAGCTAGACAAAGACACAGGTGCTACAGTGGATATGACAACCTATAGAGGCATGATAGGGTCTCTTCTGTATCTCACAGCAAGTAGACCTGATATCATGTATGCCACATGTCTTTGTGCAAGATTTCAAGCAGATCCCAGAGAGCCTCATCTAACAGTTGTAAAAAGGATTTTCAAATATCTCAAAGGAACCATAACCTTGGGTTTGTGGTATCCTAGAGAATCAGAGTTTAAGCTAATTGGTTACTCTGATGCAGATTTTGCAGGCTGTAAGATAGACAGAAAAAGTACAAGTTGAAGCTGTCTGCATCTCAAATCAGGACTCTTTGGCAGACAGGTACTTATGATAATGGAGGAGAGACTGAGTCTCCGTCTATCATCTTTGAATTTCAAGGAGACGAGTTTACAGTTACTCTAACAACTGTTCGTGATGCTTTGGGTCTTGAGGATTTCAATGCTTTCACAATCTCTGTTGGCGATTCTGAGTTGGTTAGAATGATGAGAGAAATAGGCTACTTTGGACCATTGACAAAGATTGGTCAACTGAAAAGGCCGTTTTTGCGCAAGGAATGGAGTTTCTTTTTCGACTGCATCACTAGGGCTTTTGGAAAGAAGTGCACAAATTGGGATGCAATTCCCACTGATAGTCTGCAAATCGGGTATTCTCTTCTTTATGGCAGTAATTTTGATGTTGCTAGGCTAGTTTTAACTAATATTGGTGAGAAAATACTAGAGAATAGGAATGTTGTTTATTTCTCTAGATTTTGTCAACTGTTATTCAACTTTTGCTGTCCTGATGTTGAGATCTTAGAGGATGATGTCATTCTCTCGTTTAAATTGCATAAACGCATATTCTCTGATCTCACTAATAAAGATAACAAGAAAGGAGATGTTGGTGTTTTGATGTTGCCTGAGTCTGTGCAACAATTCCTGGTCAATTCACAACAACAACAACCACTTGCAAACACTGAAGCTGGACCTTCTGTGTCTCAATCACAAAGGTCAAAGAAGTCTAAATTGAGAGCTGTTAAGTCTGCTAGAGTGAAGCCATCAAATACTGAAGCTGGGATATCAACTGCTGATGATATGCCTCAGGAGAAAAGATTAAAGAAACGAAGAGCCAATAGGGCAAAGTCTGATGATGCTGATGAGGAGAGTGAAACTGATGTTGAAACTCTTCATCAGAGGAAAAGAAGATTGGTAGCAGCACATTTATTTGGTGTTGAGAATGTTTCTTCAAAAGTTGTTGAAGTTCCTGAAGTTGTGTTTCAGGAGGATGAAGCTGTCAATGTGGACAGAGTGTCTATGGAATTTGCAGCTCCTGATACTGCTAATCAGGAGATTATGAATAAAGCTACTGTGTCTACTGAGAACATAGCAAATGCTGATGCAGAGGATGGTATGCCTGCTAAAGAAAATTTCCTTGAAGATTCTGCATTGGATTTTGATTTTGAAGCACATCCTAGTATCAGTGTTTGTGATACTGAGGATGTGGCAGCTGATCAAGCCACCTTGGTGTTAGAAGACTCTGTTGGTACTCACACAGAGGTTCTTTCTGTTAACAACCTAAATTCTGATAAAGATGAGGAAGTTGATCAAGTTGTTGAAGCTGCTGAAGATGCAAACTTGCTTGAAGCTCTACAACAATCTGTTGTTGAGGTTGTAACACAAGAAACAGAGTTAATGCAAACTGCAAACTCTGAGATTCCAGAAACTGTTACAGAAAAAGTTATTGCTGAAGCTGCACAGAGAAATTTTGAAACCACTGCTGAAAATGTACCTGAAGAGAATACAGCAGCGAATGACAATGATGAAGATAGTCATGCTCATTCACATCCTGATATACAAGAGGAGTTATCTGATATTCAAGCAAACTCTGATGAGGAAAGAGAGGTCAATCGAGCTACTGCTGAGCATTTTCAGAATATGTACTACAAAAGATGGGCAGCTGCAGACTGTATCTTTCCTGCACAGAGGGCTGCTGATTTTCTTGATGATTCTGTTAAGAAAGTTTCTTCTCCTGATGTACTTGAAAGTTTAAAGGCAACTGTTGTTCAAGTCAAATCTCTTAATAATAGATTTGATGAGAATCAACAGATGTTTATCAATCTTAGGAATGAAGTTGGTCTAAGGGATCTTACCTTAAAGACTGATAGATCTTATTATTCTGCCATGTTCAAACAGCAAGCCAAGGATTCTGATGACATTAAGAAGAGGCTTGGGAAAGTTGAGGAGAATCAGACTGCAATGTCTGCACAATTGAATTCTATTTCTACTGCTCTAGAATTGCTGACATCAGTATTACTTTCTGATGATGTCAAAAAGGGGGAGAGTGTACCAAATGACAAATGCAAAGACACTCAAACTCTGAGACGGAGGGATGATTCTGCTGATGGTGGAAGCGAGGAAACTGAGAGGAAGCAGATTTCTGCTCAATGGCAAAGAAGATCAAGATTAAATTCTAATAGGTTGACAAACTCTGGTAAAGGAATCTCAAACTCTGCCAGTGGTTCAAGACTTAAGAGTTTAATTATTTCAGCCAATCCAGTTACTGATGAAGAAATTGCTACCAAGATGTTTTTAGAAGAACATGGTAATGAAGCTACAGTTGAAGACATGGAAGCTGAAGAGCATGAGAAGAAATTGAAGGATGGTACTTACAAAAAGAAAGCTGTCAAGGTTCCTAGAAGGAAAGAAAAGGGTATTTCCATCAAGGAAATGTCTCAACAGAGTATACAAGATTCAAGGAAGCCTATGATAGCAAATACTGATAAAGGCAAGGGTAAACTGGTAGAAGAAGAACAGTTACCTAAGAAGAATTATTCAACCTCTGACAAAGCTCAAGTTGAAGTTTTTGAATCTAGATCAACCTCTGACAATGCTCATGTTGTGCAAACTCAACTAGCACCTCAACTCCAAAGTACTTTTAGAAGACCTGTACTCTCTGAAACTCTGACACTTCAACCTGTGGACTTTTCTCAAACCAGGACTGTACTTGGAAAAGAATCTTTTGATAAGTCTGGTTTAGGTTCACATAGGGAGAAGAGAATAAACAACAGACCTGGAGATCAATCATCACTGGCAGTATCTGGTATTATTACTCAAGAGAGTCTTGATATGCTAGAATCTGTTCAGATGATATTTCATAAAGTGTTAAAGAAAGAGTTTTTGTTGTATTTTATGGCTGATGGAAGAGTTTACAAGGTTGCAGAGTCTGACATCAATCTCAAATCTTATGAAGAATTAGAGTATGTTCTGTATTTGTTAAAAGTCAAAAATAGAAGTACTCATGATGCTGCTTTAGTTATCAGAGAAAGGATGCTGAAATCAAAGATAATGCTTGGAGGAGGAGTCTCGAGTGCATATATTCCTAAGTACAGAGATGCTTATGGAAAGATTGTGGAGATGAAGAGGAATAGTGCTAGGTTCAGGACTGCACTGGAAATGAAAGTTCTAGAATTTAATCTAGAGTCTGACAAGCCTTTCTATATAAAACTTGGAAATGAAATGAAGAAAAACAGTATCTATTCTCTGAGGGCTGCCATATATCAAACTGGTGAAGAAGATCCAGAGCTTAAGGAGCTGAAGGAGATTATGATTGCTGAATTGGAACGAGCTGAGAGAAGATTACTTACAGACTATCTCAGAACAGTGCCTGATATTCAAGAAATCAAATAAAGTCTGACTGTAAGTTTTTTTTTAAGTTTTCTATTCTAAGTTAAAGTTAAACTCTGATATATTTTAAACACTACATTTGTTATATGTTTTGACATCATCAATTATCTGTTTAACTTGTACATTTTTATTATGCACAAGTTGGGGGAGATTGTTAGATATAATTGCTGACGTTTGTTCATCAGTGTTTAAGCAACAGGTGATCATCAGAGTTTACATGGAAGCCAGTCAGAGTTTGTTAAAGTCTGACGTGGTGATAGTTGAATTAGCTGTCGGTGCTGAATTGAAT
This sequence comes from Heracleum sosnowskyi, assembly GCA_030848705.1. Lineage (NCBI taxonomy): Eukaryota > Viridiplantae > Streptophyta > Magnoliopsida > Apiales > Apiaceae > Heracleum > Heracleum sosnowskyi. Next base: position 23,918,268 of record CM061237.1, read on the forward strand.
ATTCTAGAAGCAATATATTCTGAAGATGGAAAGAAGCAGAATATATTGATACAGCTAAGGAAACGGAATAGAAGATAAGAAGCAATCCTTAATTGATATGAATTGTATAGCTAACTTATAGGAATATCAATTAGAGATGGATTGTATGTAGCTGTGTATTATATAAACACAGATAGGTTATCCCTAGAAGGGATGCGATTATTGATATATTATTCTTGTAACCTAGTAGCTCTTTGTGATTCATTAACATCACTAAGAGAGAATTATTTAATATAATTCAGTTTGTTGATTTACAAACTTGTGTTCTTGATTGTTATTCTCATACATACTTGATTATATTGTGTATTCGGCCTAACACTCTGCTATTCACACACAAATATTCACAATTGTGCATTTTGAGAAAAGAGATTATTAATGAAGGAGGAGAATTGATAAAAACTGATGAACTGTGTACTCTACGCAGAGGTAATTTATTTTTAATCTCTGATGGTTAAAATAAATAAAAGTGTTTCAGACATTTCATAATAATTGAGGAACATTATTTTTGGAAAATAAAGAGTATGATTGATAACGGTTTGTTGAGTTTTTTTTGAAAATGAAGAAAGGTGTCTAAAAAATAGCAATAATTAGTGCCTTTTTACTGCGCATGCGTGTTGGAAACAACCACGTTTACTGCTGTCAGTTAATGCATATGTGACAACTGTCCCACTCACACATTATACGAGTAAGCCTGCTGTGTGTTTTAATGATTAAAACTCTTCAGTTTTAATTCATATTTAATCATTATACACATAACGTTCAAATCTTTTACAGACTTACTCTACTCACAAGACATTTTCACTTAAGCATATTCACAAACACTTTTCTGCATCACTTTTTCAAACACTTTCTCGAAGCATAAACTCTGATTTATTTCAAATATTCTAATGGCAACCACCATGTTTCAGTCTTTTGGTCTCGATTTTGTCCCTAACAACTATGCAGCACCACTATCTACTGAGAACGTCCCAGAGGCGTTTTACCTGTTTCAAAATTTTCTTGCTCAATCAGATATTGGCCAAGCTTTAGTGGAACCAACAAGGTTATCTGGTACTCAAATCAAAGCCTTCTGGGAAACAGGCGTATATGATGATGGAGGTGAATCAGGCACTCCTTCAATTATCTTTGAATTTGCTGAACAAGAGTATGTGGTCACTCCAACCACTGTTAGAGATGCTCTTGGGTGTGAAGATTTCAATGCGTTCACCATTTCTGTTGGTGATTCTGAACTTCAGCGTATGATGAGAGAGATTGGTTATTCTGGGTCTTTGACAAGAACCGGCAACTTGAAGCGACCGTTCTTGAGGAAGGAGTGGAGTTTCTTCTTCGATTGTATTACAAGGGCGTTCAGAAAGAAGTGTACAAATTGGGATGTTATTCCAATCGACAGTCTACAAATTGGGTATTCTCTTCTCTATGGTGCTCATTTTGATTTTGCTAGACTTGTTTTGAATAACATAGGTGAAAAGATGACAGAAAATAGGAATGTAGTTTATTTTGCTCGTTTCTGTCAATCAATCTTTTCCTTTTGTGTTGATGGGGTTGAGATTGCTGAGGAGGATGTAATTCCCTCATTTAAATTGCATATGAGAATATTTTCTGATCTCACAAATAAGGATATCAAGAAAGGGAATGTTGGTGACTTGATGCTTCCTGCTTCAGTCCAACAGTTTTTAAACCCTCAACCACAAACACAAGCACAACCAGAACCTGAACAGCCTTTAAACTCTGAACCTCTTCCATCTACATCTCAAAAACCAAGGGCTGGGGGTAGGATTAAGCATAGAGCGTTAAAGGCTGTCCAGGCTGCTAAACCTCTAAATACTGATGATGTTCCAGTATCTGTTGGTACTTCAAGGAGAAAGAAGAGGGCAAATAGACCTGTTTCTGATGCAAATATGCCTTCTGATGAACCTGAATCTGCTAATGCTAATAAAAGGAAGATTGTTGCTGCTTATCTTTTTGGTGGATTGGTTTCTGATTCTACAAATGTTGAAGCTCCTGAGGTTGTGATTGAAGATCATTCTGAAAATGCTACTGCGCCTGAGGAAGCCAGAGCAAATACTGCTGAAAATGTTGAAATTAATGATGATTTTCTTGAACCCATCTTGGAGATGGATATTGAAGAGGAATTTGAAGCACATCCCTCTGCAACTCTAGAAGAGTTTGGCAGTATAAATGAAACAGAGGATGTGGCAGCTGATCAACCTACAGTCATAATTGATGAGTCACTAGCTACTCATATAGAGATTCTCTCTGTTAATCACCAGGTAATTGAAAAAGGTGAAGAGGTTGATCAGACAGCAAAGGTTGTAGCTGCTGAAAATATTGTTAAAGAAACTGCAGAGAATAATCTTGAAGCAACTGCAGAAATTGTTGTTGAAACTACTGCTGTTGATGCTGAAAATGAAGAAAATGCTCAAGACAATATAAACTCTGAGAAGCTCGCAAATGCTGATGTTCCAGAAACATTTGCTGAGAATATTCCTCATTCCTCAAATGCTGAATCTGATGCAAAGTCTGATGATCAAGCTGATTCATCTTCTCAAAGACTTTCTGCTCAACCAAATCCAAAGGATATTCAGCATGCCACTGAACTTCACTTTCAGAATATGTACTTTTCCAAGTGGTCAAACAAGGATTGCATATTTACTGATCAAAGGGATGCTGACTTTGTAACAAAATCTGCTGAGTCAATTGCAAATCCTGAGCTTTTTACACATCTCAAGGCAACTATTGTTCAAGTTAAATCTCTTCACAATCGTTTTGATGAAACTCAGAAGTCAGTTACTGGGTTGAGAAATGATGTGGTTGCTCGAGATATGTCACTGAAGCAAGATAAAACTATGTTGCTTACTCTGGTCAAAGATCAAGAAGTTCTCAAGAACAGACTGACCAAGGTTGAAGACAATCAGACTTTAATGTCTGATAAACTAGATTCTATTGCTGCTTCGCTTGAATTGCTCACATCAGTATTGATTCTTGATGATGTCAAAAAGGGGGAGAGAGTACTTAAAGACAAATGCAAAAAGTCTCAAACTCTGAGTAGACAGGATGATTCTACTGATGGTGGTGCAAAGGGAAAAGATTTCAAATCTAAATCTACTCTACAGTAAGGAAAGCTAAGATCAAACTCTGATGCTACAAACTCTGAACGGATAAACAGTGGTGCTCAATCTTCTTCAAGAGCTAGAAGCTTAATGCTTACTTCTCAACCAAATACAGATGAAGAGATTGCAGCTCAGTTGTTTCTTGAAGAACATGGTGTTGAGGCAACTATTGAAGATATTGAAGCTGAAGAGAAAATGCTAGCTGAAGAGCATGAAAAGAAATTAAAGTCTGGGAAGTTGAAGAAAGTTAAGAAGGTTTTAAGGCCAAAGGAGAAAGGAATTATAATTAAGGAAAATGTAAACTCTCAACAGTGTTTACAATACTCAAGAAGGCCAGTTGAAGCAAGCTTAGATAAAGGCAAAGGAAAGCTTGTGGAAGAAAATCAGTTATTGAAGAAAGCTCAAACAACCTCTGACAGTGCTCAAGTTGTTCAAACATTGGAAGCTGTGACAACCACTGATACTACTCAAGTTGTACAGACTAAACTCTCTTCTGAACTTTAAAGAACTTTTGCTAAGCCAATCACTGTTCAGCATTCTCTGATTCCAGCAAATGTAAATATTCTCCAAAGCAGAACAATCATGGGAAAGGAATCAAGAGATAAATCTGGACTGGGATCTCATAGAGAAAAGAGAGTGAATAACAGTCCTGTGGATCAAACTTCATTAGCTGAACCAGGTGTTGGTGTGACTCAAGAAAATCTTGATGCTTTAGAGTCGGTTCAGTTAATTTATCATAAAGGATTGAAGAAGGATTTTCTGTTATACTTCAAGGCTGATGGCAGAGTATACAGAGTTGGTGAAGCTGATATTGGATTAAAGCTGAAAGAAGAGCTAGAGTATGTACTGTATATTCTGAAGATTAAAAATCAAAGAACTCATCAAGCAGCTGAGGTGTTAAGAAGCAGGATGATGAAAGCTAGAATTCTTTGTGGCTTGAAGTCTGCTACTTCTTATATACCAAAGTACAGAGACTACAATGGAAAGCTTGTTGAGATGCAAAGGAACAGTGCAAGACTCAGAACAGATCTTGGTATAAAAGTGTTGGAATTTAATCTGGAATCAGATAAATCCTTCATAATAAAGCTAGGAAATGATATGAGGAAAAACAGCATCTATGCTCTAAGGGCTGCTATCTATCAAACTGGAGAAAGTGATCCAGAGTTAAGGGAATTGAAGAAGACAATGATAGTTGAGCTAGAGAGAGCTGAGAGAAGACTACTTATGGACTACATCAGGACTGTGCCTGACATTGAAGAGATTAAGTAACTGAAGTTTGTAAGTTTTTAAAGTTTTCTGTTAAAGATAAACTCTGTGATTCTATAAACACTGCATTTGTTATATATGTTTTGACATCATCAATTATTTGTTAACTTGTACATTTTAGTATGAACAAGTTGGGGGAGATTGTTAGATATAATTGCTGATGTTTGTTTATCAGTGTTTAAAGTACCAGGAAACTATCAGAGTTTAGCTGGAGGACCAGTCAGAGTTTGTTAAAGTCTGATGGTCAGAGTTTGCTTAGCTGTCGGTGCAAAGACAATGAAGATTCTAGAAGCGATATTCTTTGAAGATGGAAAGAAGCAAAGAGATATCGAGATGGCTAAGGAAACGGAACAGAAGACAGAAGCAATTCTTAATTGATTCTGATTGTATAGCTAATTTATAGGAATATCAATTAATTATTGTATTGCTGTGTACTATATAAACACAGATAGGTTAACCCTAAAAGGGATGCGAATACGTGAATTATCATTCTTTTGTAACCTAGCAGCTCTCTGTGATATTTTACATCACTGAGAGAGGAGTTTTTAATTCCATTCAGTTTATTGTTCATAAACAGTGTTCTTATTGTTATTCTCATACCTATACTTGATTATATATTGTGTATTCGGCCTAACAGTATCAGTCTAAGAAAATAAAAAATCAAACTCTATAAACAAAAGAAATATGTAAATAATTTATAATATTACTTACCCAAATGCAAATTTTACATAATATATTTTATTTGATAATTTATATAATTTTTTAGATATTTATTTCACAATTTTTATTCTAATATTCTTTTTCTTAATAAATATATTCTAATGCCGCTGCGAAGCGCGGCTCAATAACCTAGTTAAGATGTAAATATGAATAGCTTATTATCTATAGTTTAGGTGTAAATGATTTATTATTTTATAATAATATTACACACACAAACTTATATAACTTATTCATGATGTAAAAAATTAAAATTTTGGATGTTGTTAATAAATATAAATTTGAATGAAAGCACTTATCATCCCAAATAAAAAGTTAATTGTTACAAATGTAACAACTCCATAGAAAAGTATTTAATACTTATATGAAAGGTACACTAATAATTACATTTTAAAATAAATAAATTATCGATATTAAAAGAAAGTCAAATATTATAGAATACCAAAAGTTCTTATATATCATATATAAGTTTTATATTATATATAATATTCACTTATTATAGCGGTCATTTGGTTGTTAATTAAGAATGCAACTGTTATAAAATATAGGGTTTTTTTTCTTAAATACCCAATTAAGCAATTTTTTTGTAAAAATACTATGTTTTTTTAATATTTTGTAAAAATACCAACATATTTGCAAAAATATCAATTTTTTGAAAATATTTGCAAAAATACGGTATCTAATCATATCTGCAACCAAAATCAACCACACAGATGCAACTTATAAAAATTTAATAATTGAAATTGATTGCATAATAAGTTGCAAAAGTTAGTGTCCGGGTCTTGATTAGCTAGAAACTCAACCCATTTGATTGAGATAAAACCACTTGTGAACTCTCAATTACGCATCTATCTATCTATATTATCTATATTATCAATACTATTATATAATAGACAAAATATTAAAAGTTTGGTTGGTCGGTATGGTACGTTGTGATTTTACTTAATTGTCCTTTCTTAAATTCGTGTTTTTACTTAATTAACCTTACTTATTTATAGAAATATATTATTAAATAATAATATTACCTATTTATAACCAATTACCATTTTCACCTAAAACACATTTTTTTTATAACAAATTCTCCTATTTTTTCAAATATATCACGGACAATTACCTTTTTTAAATAAACCATGTTAGTTTTTCTATTTTTCATTACTAAAACCTCTCATTTTCCAAAAATATTACGGACAAACCTTTAGTTATTTATTTTTAAACCTAATATTATAATTATTTTTTAAAAAGTTTACCTATTTTAACATGCCTACTTATTTTTCTTAACAAATGCAATTACTAAAAATATTAAAATATAAATAATCAAATACCTATTCATAACCAATTACCTTTTCAGCTAAAACACATTATAGGTTTTTTCTAACAAAGTCCCTCATTTTCTAAATATATCACAGAAAATTATCTTTTTCAATTTACTTTTTCTATTTTTCTCACTAAAATCCATTCTTTTTCTAAAAATATCACGGACAAACCTTTTACTTATTTATTTTAAAACGTATTTAAATAATTTAAATTATTAAATTTTAAAACCTCATTTTCCAAAAATATCACGGACATTACCTTTTTAAACTAAATATATATTACATTTTTTATTTTTCCATAATAAACCCCTCTTTTTCCAAAAATATAACGAGCAAACCCTTACTTATTTATTTTAAAATATGTTTTAATATTTTTCATTAATTAAAAGTGTTTTGCTATTTTTACATGCCTGATTATTTTTTTAACAAATACAATTAAAAAAATAATAATAAAATAACAATTAACAATCCGTGCATCGCACGGGTTTTAAGCTAGTATTATTAAAGACGAAACATTAAAAATTTTGGTCGGTCGACGGTATTTGGACTGGGCCTATCTATAATTTGGGTTGGGCCTATATATATATAACCAATTACTTTTTTCAGCTAAAATACATTACCTATTTTATCTATTTTTCTAACTAAAACAACTCATCTTATAAAAATAAAATATGTAATATATATATAAAATGGTAATATTATTACATATTTAAAACTAATTACCTTTTTCATCTAAAACACATTATATGTTTTACATTTTCTAACTAAAACAACTCATGTTTAAAACATAACACATGCAAAATAAATATGTAATGGTAATATTGTTATATATAATTATTAATAAATAACCACTTACCCTTTTCAGCTAAACACATAAACTTTTTTTTTTCTAACTTAAACAACTAATTTTTCTAAAACACGAGCAACATATATATATAAAGGTAATATAATTTTCTATTTTCTAATTTAAACAACTAATTTTCTAAAAGCAACACGGGCAACATATATATATATATATATATATATGTAATATAATTTTATATAATTATTAATAAGTAACTAACTGTCTTTTTAAAGACATTTTCTGTTTTATATTTTTTAATTGAAACAACTCATATTCGAATTAAAAAAAACACGGGCAAAATATAGAAATAATGAAAATATTATTATATTAAACTTATAAAATCCATGTTTAATATATTTTTTTATAATATTCAATTTAAATAAGATAATTAATAAAAAAATAAAAGTAATAGCATATGTTAAAAGAAACTCGGCACATTACAGGGCACATCTTTTGTTATTTGCACTTTAGTCACTCTTAGATTTTTTAAGAGCAAATAAATACGAACCGTTAGATCTATTATTTAAAAATATTTTTCTATTTTAATATTTAAAATACTACTAAAGATTACGTCAACAATTTATTAAATTAAAATACTTATATTGTTAGATATATAAATCCAATTTATTATATACACATATAAATATATATTAAAATTTCATGAAAAAGGATAAAATTACAGAAATCTAAATAAAAATAATAAAATATTAAAGAAAATCATGCATCGTACAGGATATAAGCTAGTATCTATATATATGTATAAATACAGAGGAAAGATGAGGGGATCTAACTTGCAATTACAAGATTTATTCATCTTCATCTTCTTTCATCTCTCTTACTAACAAACTTTTTGAATTTTCAGCCGATTTCAATTATTTTTTTAAAAAGTTGCTTCTGTTTGCACCGTATTTTTGCAAATATTTTTAAGTTGCATCTGGTTGCATCTATTTGCAGACCGTATTTTTGCAAATATTTTCAAAATATGGTAAAATTGTAAAAAAAACATAGAAAAAGTAGTATTTTCAATAATTTCTCTAAAATATAATACTAATTTTCATAAATTTGCAATTTTGTTTTGGAGAAAGGAAATGAAAAACTCCAAAGAACAAATATGCTTGAACAGTAAAAACATGTTCAGATTTTATTCTGTTTTTTTACGAATGGGGTTTAAATATACTTCGTATGAAATATGATCATGTTGTCATGTATGTACTTGACACTTTTTATTAAGAATTATGTTAGGGGTATCAAATTGGATCCCAAAATGGATCCTAAATGCCACATGTCATGTTCTTATTGGTTACAACTTAATTAATAATAGTGGACTCCCCTGCATTCACATTAATTCCCCTAATAAAATTATCCCAAACTTCCGCATCACCAATGCCACATCATTTGGTACCAAAATTCGGTATCCAATTCGGTACCTCTAGCAATAGAGATAATTTTATGATTTTAATCTTCCGTGCCCTTCTGATTTTATGATAGCTATTATTATTAGATAATTTTATTATTATTATAGTTTTTAATTATTATCTAATTATTTGGATATAAAAATCCCATTTTTATTAAAATCGAGAACAATTTTTTATAGTAAAAATCTTGCATATCTCTCTTTTTCCTCTAATTTATTAGTTCAAACTATTAAATACATTTTCGTACCCAATTTTGAGTTGATGCAATATAATAAATAACTAGCCTAAAAACCCGTGCGAAGCACGGGCCTGCTTATTTACTGAAATAATTTTTCGCACGAAAATGTATATATATCGAAACAATTTTGTAATTAAAATTAATTTTGAATTTATCTTATATTTGTATAAAAAAATTTTAATTTTTTTAATATTTAATAAGATTTCACAAAATTTGGAAAAAAAATCTATAAAATAAAGATCAAATTATTATTTTCATTTGACAAAATATTAATTTAGTTTTAAATGTCGTGAAATGCATTTTATCAAATTCAACAATTAAATATAATCTAAATGATTATTTTAGTATAGTTGTTCATATATGATATGGATGTATCTAAACTAATGTGTTTTTAACGAAATGACAATATACTTGTAAATAAAATATAAAGTTGGTCAGGTACGTAAGACTACACACCGTGATCACATTTTAAAATCTTTTAGTCTAAAGTCCGTATATAACATTAGTGTATATAAATTAATATGATAACGTAACTGTGCCAAACCCAAGGCTTTGGGACTTGTTCATAGTGAGTATTATTGATATTAAGAACAAATAGAAATAATGTAAAATTTGAAACACGGTCGAACTATTGTTCTTGTTGCAATTATAATCAGGTTTACCGGAGTTTTCTATGTTGGAGAAAGTATAATTTGTAAATAGGTATTTTGCCTTAGTAGTTGTTGTTTGTTTTTCAGCGATCAATTGATTTGGTTTTTTTTATTTTTTTGCAGTCTAGAATATAAATCGTTAAATGCACACAATGTTGTTGTAATATAATCGAACACATGTGAATGAGATAGAGGATTTTAAAAAGAAGCCGAAGGTTGGTGCATCTTTGCACACTCTCACAAGACAAATACTTTGGGAGATGAGCACCTATTGCAATATGGATTATTCATATCACGTGTTTATTTTTTTAACTTGGGAACTGATTTCGCACTTCTCTCTTGTGTCCATCACTATATTAAATTATATGAACACACTTAGTACTTTAATAATATGTTTGGAATGTCGTTTTACAGTTACAAATTTTAATCCAATTTTTTTTATAAATGATCATCGTGTACTAATAATAATGTATTTTAACTTGACTATATATATGTATTTTATGTAATTAATTAAGCGTTAATAATATCGAATTCAAAATTCAAATCTCATTTCGATTAATTTAATATATATACATATATATTGGCGACCGGAACGCCCTTAAATTCATATATATATATATATATATATATATCGTAGATCCAACCATATATTTGGAAAAAGATTACATAATTGTTTTTGAGTATATTAACTTATGTACAAATTGGCATGGTTAATGATGCAATTTATAATTTATAGGATATAAAATCTGAGTCTTTGTCTACTTGATACAAATAAATATTATTTACAATATAAAAGTTATTCTATTATTTTTGGGTCAATTTTAGAACAAGTTGTTTTCGTGCTTATTTATTTATGTTGTTTTTTTTTATATGTTATTATTCAAGAGATAATTGAAATAGAGTCCAAAATTTAAATCTCATATATATTAATTTGATTAAATATTTTTCGACCCAAACTCCTTTAAATTCACATTGTGTTTTTTTTTTAAATCGTAGATGCAATCATACAAACGAAACAGTAGTTACGTAAAAATTGTTAAATGTATTAATTAAGTTACTTACAAATTACAAATTAGTGCATAGATGATGCAAATTGTAATTTATATATAAAAAATATGAACCATTATCTATGTATAGTTGCATGGTTACATTTGCAAAAAACAAAATATGTTATAGATGAAAACATTCGTCTACTATTTTAAAAACATTTAAAAGAAATTAAAACATTCGGTTATATATGTATTATTTCGACCGAAACGTTCTTAAATTCAAATTATTTTTCTTAAAAAAATTGTAAGTTCAATCATATAGATGAAAAGATGACGTAATAATTATCGAGTATATTAATTTATGAAAAAATTTATATGATAGACGATGCAATTTGTAATCTAATACGATATAAAGTTCAAACCGTTATATATTTAATGCAAATAAATAAAATTTATAATATTAAAATAATCTTATTTTCTACGGGTGAAATTTATAATATTTTGTGTAATTTGTTATTTTTGTACGATCTTTTCTTTTAGTACCGTTAGATTTACAAAAAAAATATGAAAAATATTTATGTAAATCATTTGTGTAGATAGATTCCCTATCTTGCGGAGTAAAATACAAAATTGTCGGTATATAACATAGACGATGCAGTCTTAACATTGTCAGATATAAACATAGGGCTGAGACTTATTACAAAATCTATTAATATTATTTAAAAGTCATCCATGCGGCGTCTCACTCAATTTTTTTACTTTTAAAATTTTATAAAAATTTTATACTCTAATCTTATATGTTATCTATAATCTTATTATTATGTAGAAATTATACGTTATCTATAATCTTATACTCTTTTAAAATTTTATTTTTTATATCAATCATTTAAAATAAACGAAAGAGAATCGTAGAGTATGCTCAATCCATTAAAATATTTTTGATAATTATATACAATGCAATATTTTATAAATAATATAAACCAACATTTTATTTATTTAAAAATAAAAAATTATAAAAAAGAAGATGAGAGAAGAAGAGAAATTAACATTAATAAGATTTTAAAGAAAACTTAAAACAAAATGTACTATGCTACTTATGCATGAGCTTGATTAGAGAAGATTAATGGTTCAATTTACTACACTAACATAATTTTATCTACTATTTGCATAAATATAAAAGAGTTGACGTTTTTGTAATTTTTTAACATGTAGGGGCAAAATCATAAATTCAAGGTATTAAAATGACATATATCAATAATATAAATTGATAAAAGAGAATTGTAGATTATGTTCAATTGCTAAAAATATTTATTATAACAATGTATTGTGCAATATTCTAAAAATAATATAAATCAATGTTTATTAACTCAAAAAATAAAAAAATTGGAAGAAGAGGTGGTTTATCTAATAAGAGTTTGAATATAAGCTCAAAACAAAGTGTAGCACAGTTGGTTATGACATGAGTTTGACATGGATATGTTAAGGGTTCGATTCCCATCATTAACATAATTTCACAATTTTTACATTTTTATTAAAGAATGGTATTTTTGTAATTTTAGAAAATATAAGGGTAAAATCGTAATTTCACAGCCATTAAAATGGCAAACTTTGCCCTTTGTTGGCTTTTAATATATAGAGAAAGATGTCAAAGTATCAATATGATAAATATAGACTTAATTGCAGTTCGATACTCAACTATTATTTTTTTGCACAAAAATGAATCTTTTATAATTGTTGTCATTTTAATGACTAAATTATTATTTTTTTAACAGATGATTGCATTCCGTCAATTTTTTTTAACGGACGTTAATGAATTCACTTTTTCATTTTTATTATTGCACTTTGATGGCTCAATTATTATTTTTTTGCACAAAAATGACTCTTTTTATATATATTGACGTCTTTTTAACTAAATTATTATTTAAAAATAATTTAACTAAATTATAATTTTAGAATGCCCAAATGACTTTAAGATTCTTTATCATAAAACTATTGTAGACGATTTTTAGACGCTAGTACTGTAAGAACAAGATAAAATGAAAAATGTAAAAACAAATTCTTGAGTCACGCTTCTAATTTGAATATCTCTAATAATTTCTATATATGTTTCTTTAATTGATTTTTTCATCTAAGTATCTCTAATTTTCTTAGATTTTAGCGTAATCTTTAACGTAATCTGAATTAAAGACATTGTTAAAAAAGTCATGTGCTAAGTTCTAAAAATCACGCCTTTAATTCAGATTACCTTAAAGATTTACTAATGTTCGTATCACATTTTTCAAACATCTTAAAATTTTAATTTGATTTTTGATTATTCACTAACAAAAAGATATCATAATTACTTTTAAAAAAAGGAATTTGAACATCACTCAAATTTAGATCATTGTAAAAGACTGAAAAATGTAGGATTTATTAATTTATGTTGAAAACAACACGAGTTTAATTTCTGATGATTGATGACAAAGTTAGTCAATTTTTACATTTTTCAGTTTATCTTATTTTTCTAGAACTATTGCCTAAAATCATGTAGAATAATTTTAAAATAAAGAATCGTTTGGTCAATTGAGCATTTTAAAAGTATAATTTAGTTAAATTATTTTTAAATAAAAAATTTGGTTAAAAATGTCAAAAATGTATATTAAAAAAAAATCAATTTTGTGCAAAATAATAATACTTGAGCCATCAAAGTGCAATTACAAAAATTAGAAAATGAAACCATTAACGTACGTTAAAAAAATTTAACGGAATGCAATCATCTGCTAAAAAAATAATAGTTTAGTCTATAAAATGACAACAATTATAAAAGAATCATTTTTGTACAAAAAAATAATAGTTCAGACCATTAAACTGCAATTAAGTCATAAATATATTATTAAGTTCAAGTTGATCCAACCTGCTCATCGCATGTCTAAATGCTTATTTGAATTCACCAGTTAAATAAATTATGTAATTTATTTCACCGAATCAAGTTCTAAACAGTTTGATTCAAATCACAGAATTTCCTGTTTTCACAATGTGAAGACCGACTATGTGAGGACTCTCTTACAGGAAATTAAACATAAGAACTCTTCCACAAAATATAGAAATCAATCACTTTTTTTTACAATTGTTTATTGAAGTAATCAGAAATTCTAATCAGCAAATTCTATTAGTCGATGCTTGTGCACTCGTAGATGAAATTCATTTATTTATTAACAAAAGTGTGAATGATATTTAGCAAAAAAAAAGTGAAAATGATAGTTTTTTCCACCATCAATTGTGCGCTATCAATAAAAATTTGTAATCATTTGAAAAATTATTAAATAATCAGAATGATTTTAACGAAAATTTTATTAGTAATAAAATTGAAATTTAGCGGAAAATGTAAACCATCTCGACGACATTCAGAATAATATACATTTATGTTAATAGTTAAAAAAAAAAACTATCCACTCATTTTTTCTTCAATTCCTGCCCAAGCATTTAAATTTGCCAATGATACGATTATAAAATAACATATTCCATAAACGTTCCTAAATAAAAAAAATTGAATGATGTGACGTGATTTTTTAAGTAATTTTAATTAATGAAATTTATGTGAATGAAGAAATTTTCATTAGGAAATGTTTGTTCATATTTAAATAAATATTAAATAAATAAATATTTATTTAATTAAATAAATATTAATTTGATATTTATGAATATAATAGAAACCTTCAACACAATCCACATCAGCTTAAGAAATCAACGTGACAAGATGTAAATAGACAGCAAAAGCTTCCAGAATGAAAGTTAGTTACACTTCACAGCAAGTTTTTCCCAGCCAGCCAGCCAGCCAGAACGTAAAAATAATTCGAAACACACAAGTGAAAACTAGACAAATCATCTTAAGTTCTTCAATTGTTTTTTCGTGTACTGCAAATTATTTAAATGTCAAACAGATACAACACCGACAGACTACAATTTACAACGTTCAGCTGGAAAATAGGAAAGCCAAAGAAAAACACTGAAATTTTCAATAAACTCCCACAAGTAAAATTTTACAAGCAGATGACAGAAGGAAAAAAAGAATGGCATGAACCGGGAACAAAAGAAAGCCTACAAAAAGAGCACATAAACTGCGCACTTCACAGAATCATTTAACACTTTGTATATTTACCTAGGATTTATGAATGCCAATATATATAGGAACAGATGATCAGCACAATAGTTTTAGAGGTATCAAAGAGGTTTACCATAAAATGTGCCACAAATAAACTTAGTTTTATCATTTACCTGCACCAAGACCCAGGATATTCATAGGCATGCCTGTATCATAATTTTAGACTTCAATAATTAGAACACAATGTAGATGGATCTAAACTATGAAGCATACTACACAACTGAGAGACCAGGAAACATGCAATTGCCTTAAATAAATGTTCTTGGTAGTGCAGTAGATATCAACTCATTTGCAATTAGTGGCCAGGCCATGAATCTCTAAAGTCTACACGATAATTTGTTAATCAAAATTTATAAAAAAGAAATGTAGTTCACAACAACTAATTTCGAAATTAAAAATACAAGACTCCTCTATGCCACATGATCCTGTGAAAGATTTTAACAGTTCAAAAGATCTCGCTTAATATGCTACAAACGATTTCTCAACCGATCATCTCCAATATCACTGCAATGTCTAATCTTCACAAATGTACTTAAAGTATCCAAATCAATCAATTTCAAATAGGGAAACTTTTTGGGTTTACAACTGAACTTGACCAAAACATAATTAAGAAAAAAAATAGTATAAGACAAACATTAACTTATGATACTACCTGATAATGCCCCAAAGATTTTAGTATTAATATTATTTATAAAAAGAAACAGTACACCAGACATATATATATACAACCATAAAATTTCAATTCAGAACTAGGATTGGACAATACAGTTAACAACTCACCAGTCACCATCTTCTGAATTGACCAATCCTAATTCTATTGTTAACTCGAAATATCTTTATTTATTAAATCGGATTCAGAACTAGGATTAATCAATACAATTAACAAAACTTCTGAACTAATCAATTTATTAACTCGGTCATCTATTAATTGATCATGCTAACTTTTTTTTTTCGGGTTTGATCACACTAACTTTGAATAATCTGCTTATTATAATCTTTTTCAAAGAAACACATACAGTATATATGAAATCACATGCATGTCCAAGTTGCAAATTATTACCGTATTAATAGGGCCATGCATCATAAATCAATCTTTATACTGGAAGCAGAATTTAACACATTTCATGACTCTTGTCTGAAGTTTTTAAAAAAAAAACACAAACGAAGAAAAAACAAGAAACGTTTAATTTGATGTGGTTCTGAGAAATCATTAAGTTATGAGGAGTGAAGCTGAGGGGTGGCTAAAAATTTGAGGGAGTGACTCCTAGGCATAGGCGGATGGACAGGAAGCCAGACTAAGAGTCTAGGGTGAGAGGCAGAGTGCCAACAGAATTACTCATTAAGACATGGGCTGCTGACTTACTACTACAGCTAATTATTACAAACCCTGTAAAGATTTAAACTTTTCGAAGTTAAGATATTAACTCATGATCTATACTTAAAAGTAAGAAGAAATTCAAGTGAACTTGTGCGTTGTGACTAGCCCGATTTCTTTCTACTTCCTCCCGACCTCCCCTATTGTATTGATGATTACTTCAAAGGCTCATTGTAGTCCTTGCATTCTGATAGAATAAAACCCACATGAAAGAAGTATTTTCTGTTAATTTAATATAAGTATAACAATGTAAGCTTTAGTATTTTTAAAAAGAGAGCGTACAAAGATACTGAGGAATATATTTTCATGATCCGTTGCCCTAATCCTAATTATAATGAAACAATCAGGTTTGTGGTGTAGTCCCCAAGTTTTATTGCAAAATTTCTGTCCAAAATGTGCACTCCTTTATTCACTAAAGGTGGGATTAAATTAAGGCCATCAAATCCATTCCCAATTAAATAAAATTCAAAATTCAAAGTGAAATAATTTTTGACATGACTCTGTAACTATGACAACAACTTGAAAGACATCGTTTCACTTTGAATTTTATTTAATTGGGAATGGATTTGTGCCGAAAAATAGCTATCAAAAATGAAATTTGTTTCTTGAGAGAGGAGGGATTAAATTAGTTTAACAGCATGTGGAATACACATTAGCAATATTCAGTATGACTGAAAAATGCTTCAGATGGCCCTAAAGGCTTATGGTATAAAATTTTATAATAGTCATGCTACATGGCCTATTAGCATCTGAGCGATACATACAAGGTGGTTTTTATTGTACCCACTTTTGTTCTCACTAAACCTTCATAACTAGTCATCAGATAATATCGCAAAATAATAAAATCCTCAGCCTAAAACCCAAATAGCACATAAACATGTGAACGGTAAGTAACAGACCGCTCACATATTAAGCTTGGTCAAAGGAAAGAAACATAAAAGGGGTTCAAGTTGCTTGCTATAGATTTCCAGCATATGCCTAAGATGGGAGGCATTAATGCTCGATGTAAGAATAAAATTCACTCCTCAGAAGAACACAACACGAGATGCAGAATAGCAATAAACAATCTTTCTCGACATTAGATGATCTATCACAGTATTCATCCAATGCTAATAGAAAATAGATCTTGCTATTTCTTGGTTCAAAAATTTTAGTCCAGAACCAAATAATATCAAAACATCGGATTTCCAAATAAATTTAAGACCTTCTCGCAAGTAAAACAGTCCTTGAGCAAACACAACAAGGGCGTTCCATCAGGAGTTGACCTATCGCTCTTAGTTTGGTTACTTCAGATTCACTGATTACTTCTTTTACAGATTCTAGTAACATTTTCTTCTGTCCTTGCAATTGTACCATGTATAAGCTACTCTAGACCATTCCAAATATCAGAAGATGTACGATTCTCATTATGGCTTTACAATATCTTCATAACATAGTGCAATTTTCTAATTTCTTAATACAATGACTGCTGCTGTATTACCCTTACATCCAATATCTCATTTTTTATGTTCAATCTTAGGTGAACATAACAAACCTCAGACTAAAAGCCCATTCTCTCTATTTTTCTTTGCAACATATTTACCACAACTCACAACCATATCGTCCTAAATCACGCCAATTTGCAATTGCCACAAAGAACACCATCAAAAACCCGCTTCAATCAAAACGTAAATCACAAAACACTAAATAAAAATTATCCACTTATTATCACACCACAACAACACTAATCAAAATCATCTAAACAACACCAAACTAACATTCATTTATACGAAAAACCAAACTAACATTTACCACAAAAATCAATCAAACTAACGAAAAATTATCGAAACAAATTTACCTCCAAAACCCCATCCAACACCAAATCCACAACCCACACCAAACCCTGAAAAATCACCACAACCCCATCAAACATTTCAGCTCAAATTGCATATATAGATACAAATACACACATGGGTAGTCAAGAAATCAAGTTATAAGTACATACCAAAGCCAATACCAGTGCCCTGGAAGTTTGTGAGCACCATTGCTGCAAAAAAACTGTCAATTTATTGGCATATATAGATACAAAGATACATACATATATACTTCTAGAGCAGAGAAGTGAAGTATACTTACAGATAAGTGATGAAAGAAAGACCCAATTGAGAGACTATTAGGGTTACAATTGGGGATAATATAATGAATAAAATAAAAAATAATATATGTTATATTTAACACATTTCTTCAAAAAATAAAATATATTCATCTAGAAATATATTATCAAAAACAAAAATTACCTTTACATTACATGATACATAAAGTAATATAAATAAAGAATATGAAAGAGAAAAGCATCATTTTGATATTAATATCATGAAATAAAATGAAAAAGAAATTAATACTTTATCTAAAATGAAATAATTGATTTTTGTTTTAAAAAATCTATTACAGTACTTTTCATAAAGAATATGAAAGAAAACAGCATTATTATTTAGTATGCATGCCAATGGTCTATGTTTTGAAAAACTAAAAACTCTATATTTGATGATTTTCTGGATGTTTTGCACTACCACTAAGATTAGTAAAGAATACTCAACTTGTTTCTACTTATGTAAAAATGATGGAATTTATTTTTCTAAGACTAATGTTGCTTACCCAGGTCCTGAATGGCATTTTGTTGAAAGATGGGAGCCATATAAACCGCCGGCACCAGCTGGACGGAAGATACGGTAAAGAAGGACTTTGATGGCCTTAAGCCCCGGATGATTTCCGGAGAAAATAAATTATTAGATTAATATCTATTTTCAACTTTTTAATAAGATTAGCCACACATCTGACAAGATCAGATGGCTATGCAGATGTATTCATGTTAATCAAGAATGTAAGATTCAATGTTGAGAATAAAGGCCTCGTTTGTTTATCAAGATTTATGGTTACACGAGGAATTTTAAGTTCCCAATTGCTTCCCAGGATAAAACGGTTTGCAGTGAGGCTGTCGAAAAGCGTCACTCTCGGCGAGTTTGAGACAAACAAGAGAACTATCACCGGAGGAAGAGAAGAGAGATGTGTATAAGAGAGGATGTGTTTTCGAATGAATAATCCTAAGGCTATACACGAGTTTATATAGGCTAGGAAAACTTGTACACGCGGAAAGCCCGAAGGCTTGTGAAGCCACGAATTTTCCCTCGAAATCCCATGATTTTCACCCCTGCGCGCACGTAAGTGATGGAGCAACACATTACTAACACACTTAAACACTACACAAGTGTATTGCTATATAAAGCAATGGAAACACCTTTTCCAATTCAATGTGGGATATAAGGTTACAACTTCAATTTCCACTTTCAAGGGAGCAACTTTGGATAATCATAACTCATTCATCCCTTAGTCGTTTTGAGTGTTTAAACATGCATTGGAAAGCTCTCGCAGAGGAGAACACAATCCAAACATAACTTGTTGCGAATACGCATACAAGGCTTACTCAAATCGGAGTTCAAAATGACTCGATAATGTGGGGCTAAAACCCACATTTTCCAACAGATGCTTGCAACAACTGCAGAGCATAATTATCATCAAATAGAGCAGTAACAAAATTATGGCTACTGTTTGATATAGAATAGAGAAAACGAAAATATAAACAGAAGGAACTGATTCATAAGTAATTATCACTTTCAAAACATCATATGTCAATCTGAAACAATTGCGTTTTATAGAAAATTTTCACATAACAAACTACAGCAGGTCTCACTCAAGAAATTCTACCATTACATTCTATAGGTGGGAGATAAGTTATAATTGAGTACATTCATTGAATCAAATTAATATGTGGGAGATGATCTCTTTTACTCTTATTATATAATAGGATATAATTTTTTACAAGTAAAATGTAGTTCGAGTGATTTGAATTTGGCTAGTAGAACAAAAGTGAGTACCACTGTTATATTAATTAATATTTTTACGACTAAAATGTAGTTCGAGGGATTCGAATTTGGCTAGTCTAACAAAAGTGAGTACTACTATTATGTTAACTATTCTGATGCAACAAATTAGACTTGGTCTATTTAAATTCGAACTGGAATTGAACATAAATTCAAACTCGAATTGAAGGTGAAATTTTGGGATGTTTAAAGTTTTGGTCTCAACCAGCTCATCTAGCCGGAGTGAATATTTTAAATTAAATCATACATATACTGATTAACAACTATTACCAGAACCCACAAACGCATCAATCTATTACTAGAATAACACTCCAACGTACCCCTATTAACGTCATCCCAAACCTCCTGACTCACAGGATAAGCATTATCAAATATAACCGTCTGACTAATAGGGTTCGGAAGTATGTCCTCTAGCCTGAAAACATTCACAAAGAACAATCATAAACACAAATTCAAAACAAATGCAACCAAACCAGTCATCAAAAATGCATTCAAACAATCAACATTCAAACAAGCACACATGACCACACCATTTTTCTACCAGACCATTCAAACATCCTACAAAATGCCGAAAAAATATCAACCACAAACACATAACACAATATCAGTAAGTGAATGCTTAACTGCCAATAATTGAACGGAAACTATCAGAAAACCACACATTCCGACACCACTACACTGCCAGTACAAAAACTAGAACAAAACTACCACAATTACCAGTCGAACTAGGACACTAAAAAGCATAACACAACACATAATTGAAATGAATCTTCATCATTTACATTACACCAGTTACGGCCACATAATTCAAATCATTTCACATAAATTATACCAAACAGTTCAAATTCAACAACAAACAATTCAAATTCAACAACAAACAGTTCGAATAGACACTAGTACAAAACTGATTTTTTACGTCGCACTTTTTACGTCGCACATTCAAAAATCCGACGTATATAATACTTTATACGTCGGTTATTCTAAAGGGCGATGTATATATACCTTGGTAATGAATTTTTTACGTCGCTTTGACTGAAAGCCGACGTATATGGTAACATTATATGTTGGTTCATATTTTGCCGTCGTATAAAATTATCTTTTACATCGGCCTTCTCCCAAACCGTCGTATAAGGTGTGGGCTTATACGTTGGTATTTGTTTACCTGACATATAAAGTATTGTAAAAGGCCATTTTTAAAAACAATTAAAGCTACAAATTTTAATTAGAAAAGCAATTTCATTTAAATCCGAGTTAAATTAGTACTTGAGAAGTCAGTTTACTCATTCTTCCCCAAATTGAACTCGTTCTGACTACGAACCCTAACACTCAATTCAAGCAATAAGAATTCAAGCATTTATCAAACTAATTGGATTCAGGTATGTCATTGAGATCGTATATACAAGAATTACTAATTATACATGTATATGTATGTATAACCCGCTTATCTCCCTTATCCTTGTATGTATATATTTTGCTTTAGAGCTTTAATTTGTGTCTATTTTGATTTGAATTGTGAGTTTAGTTTATGATTTTTGTCAAGATACCCTTTTTCTTTGAATAGAAGTGCCACCCGCAAACTTTAGTTTTTGATTTGATGCCTTTGTTGGGTTCTTGTTAATTTGTCACACATGAGAGAACCGTAATTGGGTTATTATATCTCAGAATTCTATCAAGCTCTAATTGGGTTTGTATCTACTTGGTAGTATATCTGGTACCCTATTCTTGGTTTGTATCTAATTGGAACTCTGCTCTTGATTTGTAGAGAGAGAAAACAAATTACAATGGAGACCCCAAAATCAAAGTTAGAATCAAATCCCAAAGAGAAAGAACCTGTAGTCCAAGAAGAAGACCCGTTGTTTCTGATTCAGATGAGATATATAATATTTAACTATAACAAATTTACTCATTTTAATTGTCTTTTTTTTTGTTAAAACATAATTTATGATTGATAGTTTATGTAAGTTGTGTCCAATTTTGTAAGTAACAGGGGTGAATTTTAACATATCTCTAGCAAATTATCGGTCACCTAAATTAAATTTTGGTCTGAATGAGTGTTTTTTTTTTACTAAATAGAATGAGAGCGCTTGTGGATATTGTTCTCCTTAAATTTTGTGAAACTTGCCATACAAAATGTTTTGAGTATAGTGCTTAGTCAATACCTGCCTATGTTGATTAGCCTTTTTGATGTCTGCATATACTAAATTGCTGGCTGATGATGTTTTAAGACTTGTTACATGTAAATCTTAGAGGTGCCGCTTCACCAGCAAAGTTTCCTACAGAAAGCAATGCCATGTACAAAGAACAAAGTATCTGGTGACTGAGATAGGCTTCGCCACTTCTACTACTTGAGTTACTTGTTTCCGCTACTAACTGGAAGACATTTTTGTTCTGCAATGTATAAGTTATTTACACATTTTCTTCAGCTTCAAACTGTTGCCAGTGATGAGATGGATAATAAGCTTCTCCAGTTATATGAGTATGAACAATCTCGGCAACCTGAGAAATATGTTGATTCAGTTTACTATGAGAACGCACATGTCCTTCTTCACGAAGAGAACATATATAGATTCGAATTTGTAGGTCTTCTGCACTGTTCTGTCCTATTGTATACTTTGATAGTTTTCTCTGTGCATCTAAAAAAGCAGCTACTATGTACTTGTGTAGATTCCACTGGCTGGCTTAAAGTGAGTTTCTTTTTCTTTAATGGTAGTGCAGGACATTCTTGCATGAACCTAAGATTATATATGTGTGCATGAACTTACGATTTGGTGTATATCATCCAGCAAATTATAATATTCTATTGGTTGGTTTCAGGGTCTTGTATATGGGAATATGCCCTACCATTAGGAGTCACATTGGTGTATACTCTTCTTCTACAGTTCTACATTGGTGATACTTTTTGTACATTTGAATTTTATATGATTATGGATATGTATACATTACACACACACATAAAACTAATTAGATTTATCTCAGGCTTGGTGAAAAAGTTTGCTAATGCTGGTGATACTACTGCAGTAATAGCTGGAAACACATCTTTTCAGGTAAGAGTTCATAATTGTTAGTCAAAAACGTGATATATCTTTAGCTCTACATCCCTAAATCTGAGATGGAGATAATATAGCTTGAGTACACACCATGAAGTATAGGCCCCTGTATGAGCCTCTTCTAGCAATGGAACTCAGCAAGATAGGATATGAATTCAACTTCAGAATGGAGGTTGATTCTATGGAACAGGGTCGGTTCTTTCGATACAGCAAAGGAAATAAGTGCCCAGTCATATTGGATTAAGTACTCGGAGCAATATATTCATTGCAAATCTGCAATGTACAGATTGAGTCTATTAACTTACTAATTCTTAATGTTATTTTAGCTGATCTACATAAAATAGATATTTTATATATTTTTCACGCATGGGCTTATGCTTGTGATGTGCAAGTCAATTTTCTTAAGGATCTCTTTTAAATTTCTCTAAACATGCCATTTAAAGAAATAGAAAATAAAAGAATCTATAGGAATGATACTGTTTAAATCACTTGCACGTAGAATTCATTGTAGTCATACTGATAAGTACTGTACATGGGAGATTACATAGGATAACATAATTAACATTTTAGTTTCTAATGTAACTGAATTCACATTTTAGTTTCTAATATAATTAAATTGTTCATGTACAAAGCATATCAATATACTGGTTGATAAATCGATTTATGTACTATATTTATGAATCCAGTGATGTCCTCCATTTTTCTCCAGCTTAATCTTTGGTGTTTGTATTTGTTTCTAGGTTCCACCTTCTTATTGCTTATCATGGTCAGGAATCATCAATCGCCGTATCTAGGACATATATTATCACACCTTTAATTTTTTTTGACAATATATGTCGGTTCCCACATGGGCGATGTATAAAATATAATCTATATACGTCATCTTTTTTGCTTTTATACGTCGGCTTACATGACTTATATACGTAGGCTTTTTGGTTTTTTACGTCGGTTATTCACCGACGTATATTTAATTTTTTACGTCGTCTTTTTATGCGACGTAAAAGAGCCCTCACTTTATACGTCTCCCCTCCATACGTCGCCATTTAACCGACATATATGACATATTTAACCGACGTAAAAGGTCAATTTTGTACTAGTGAGAAACTATATATACAAACGATTACAATTCAAATTCAAATTTAACAAGAAACAGTTCGAATACAAACTATATATACGCTGCTTACAAAATCCTAACCCTAAAACCCAAATTGAACACAAAGCATTTCGAATTATATCATAAAAAATACAAAATAAACACATACCTTTGACTGTAATCCTCCATTGCAACATTCCCTCTGTTGAATCGATGGAGAAAACGTCGTCTGTGATCGAATCGCACTTGTAATCGCCAGACAACAATTTGGGAATTAGGGTTTTATTCAGGTTCTATCCTCTTTATTATTCGGGTTCAAACGGGTTAAACTGAAACTATATTTCAGTTTATACCCATTCCGCGGTATTTTATCGTGAAAGATTTTAAGGGTATTTTGGTAATTTCTCGTTCCGTGGAAAATATACGCGGAACGAGTGATATATATTTTTTAATCCTGGCTGTTGTAATGTTCATCCAACGGACAAGAAATGAATTGTTGTTTAATTGGTCCCTGACAATCAATTGTCAGGGACCACGACCCTCTCTATCTATATATGAAAGATGAGGGAATGTAACCTGCAATTACAAAATTTATTTATCTTCATCTTCTTTCACCCCCTCTTACTAACAAACTTTTTGCAAAGTATCACAATAAAATAAATATATTATTAAGTTCAAGTTGATCTAACCGGCTCATCGCATGTCTAAATGCTTATTTGACTTCACCAGTTAGATAAATTATGTAATTTATTTCACCGATTCAAGTTCTAAACTGCTTGATTCAAATCACAGAATTTTCTGTTTTCACAATGTGAAGACCGACTATGTGAGGACTCTCTTACAGGAAATTAAACATAAGAACTCTTCCACAGAATATAGAAATCAATCATTTTTTTTTTACAATTGTTTATTGAAGTAATCAGAAATTCAAATCAGCAAATTCTATAAGTCGATGCTTGTGCACTTTTAGCTGAAATTCATTTCTTTATTATACAAAAGTGTGAATGATAATTAGCAAAAAAAAAAGTGAAAATGATAGTTTTTTCCACCATCAATTGTGCGCTATCAATAAAAATTTGTAATCATTTGAAAATTTATTAAATAATCAGAATGATTTTAACGAAAATTTTATTAGTAATAAAATTGAAATTTATCGAAAAATGTAAACCATGACGACGACATTCAGAATAATATACATTTATGTTAATAGTTTAAAAAAAATTATCCACTCATTTTTTCTTCAATTCCTGCCCAAGCATTTAAATTTGCCAATGATATGATTATAAAATAACAGATTCCATAAACGTTCCTTAATAAAAAAAAATCGAATGATGTGACGTGATTTTTTGAGTAATTTTAATTAATAAAATTTATGTAAATGAAGGCATTTTCATTAGGAAATGTTTGTTCGTCACACGTACATAAGTATATTAAAAAAATGTCATTGATTAGTTATAGTTTTTTGGCCCATTCATTTTGTCGATTAATAAAAGGGATTTTTTCATAATATCCAACCCAAAATTTTTTTTTGCAAAAATAATGTATTTTTAAATTTTTTGTAAAAATACTAATTTTTTGAAAATATTTGCAAAAATACGGTGATGCAACCATATCTGCAACTGCAACCAAAATCAACCATAGATGCAACTTGTTAATAATGGTGTTTTTCCGGCGTACTGATTTTAGGGTGGTAAACAATTAGGGTTTAGAGTCTAGGGTTGTAAACAACAAAAACCCTAAACCCTAAGTTGGTATACGAATTATTCGTCATTCTTAATATTTCTAAAATTCAAAATAGAAACATTGAATCCAAAGGTTAACTATTGAACCACAAGGTAAATTAAAACCACAAGTTTACCTATCTTACTAACAATTTTTTTGAATTCTCAGTTGTTTTTCAATTATCTTTTAAAAAGTTGCATCTGGTTGCGTTGGTTGCAGACCGTATTTTTGCAAATATTTTTAAGTTGCATTTAGTTGCGGGCCGCATTTTGCAAATATTTTCATAAGATGGTAAAATTACAAAAAAAACTTAGAAAAAGTAGTATTTCTGATAATTTCTCTTAATAAAATTACATAGTATAAACTTGGGTATTGTTATAAAACTTTTTATAATTAATCTGTCAAAAATTATTAAAAATATATTAAAACGTGGTCCAAATCAAATGAACAAATCCTTTCCACCGTAAATTTATTGAAATTTGTAATTACTTAGCCATCTATGTTGTGCAAAGACGGTTTAGTATATATTATATTAAATTTTGACGATCAGCTATCTAATGCCTATTATATAATTAGATTTTAAATTTTCTTCCATATTTCATTGTTTCTTTAATTATAAGCTAGTAGAGAAAGCCGCGCTTCGCGGCGGCAGTATAATTTCTTTTAAAAACTATATCGATAAAATTACAATAATTACTCAATTCTCTCTAATATATAAGCCGTACTCTCGTTAAAAACGCTTTACTTATCAAGATCGAATTTCCAAATTTAATATATTGAATATTTGTCTTATATATTAATTTTCATGTTAACATATCACTCTCTAATGAGAGTCACTCTCTCGTTGTTTTCAATTATATAAATTCGCAATTCTACCTATATCCTGACAGAACTTTAACTATGTTGGACAAATACTTGTACTTCTACAGAACTTTTTATTATATATATTTCTTTTAAATTTGAAAACTTATTTTACTTTCAATAAAATTTTTAATTATATGTTCAATATATAAATTTAAATTATTCTCCTTTATAAATTCGAACACTTATTATACTTCAAATAGAACTTATATATATATATATATAGTCAAGTTCTATGAAGACCTGATTTAGTTGGAGATTTGGAGACCATTTACGTTCTGCAACTTAAATAATGTGTAGAACATAGTTTACATAACAAAAATCATTATCAAATTAGATATCTTGCAGTATAAAATCATCAGCAATTGAATATTTTTGTAAATCATGCATGTTATACTTGTAGAACATTGTTGTGCATATTACTCCATTATAAATGTTCGGCAAATAAGATATGTGCATAATATTTTTGTAGAATTAAAATTATCATCAAATTGGATGTTTTATAGGCCACATATATTATGTTTACAAAATATTACTCAATATATTATTTAATAGAGCATTTTATGAATGTATTTTACTTGCAGAACATATATGGTCTCCAAGTATCCAACTAAATAGTGATCTCCATAGAACTTTAATATATATATATATATATATATATATATATATAGGAGGAGGTTCAAAAGAGACCCTTCATTATCAAGAGACCAAGAGACCCATCATTATTACCTTTGATTAGATTTGAATCCTATGGTCTAGATCATGTATAGATATACTATTGTATTGTTGTGATTAATACTATAGGGGTAGTACTTTATTACATAAAATATCATTTTAATTATACGTATTTAAATCAAATTTATTACCATATTTATCATAAATTAATCAGATACTGTTACGTTTCATTATAAATTTTCCAAATTGAGTTATCAATCTATTTCTTCTAATTGATTTTCAGGATAGCTAATGATTTCTTTACGTATTATTCAGATCAAAACAAAGTCTAATCAATGGTTTTACATTTCTTCATCATAAAATAGAGAGTTCGACAACATATTATCACACAAATATGCAGAGTTTTGTGGAGAACGAAGAAGGTATTCATTTATCTCATATTAGTGGAATTGTTTTTTAACGCCACCATGTAAGTTAGTGTTCCACAACTAACTATATGAGTTTATGTGTATTTGTGGTTAGTATTTTAAGTGTTTTAACTTTTTGTGTTTTTCTGTTTTTTTGTTAAAGAAATCGTTTGCGTTATTATTGTGTTTGTGTTTGAGTATCTAAACCAATACTTCTTTTAATTTTTGGATACGACTGATTTTTGGATTGAATATGAGTGAAAAGTATATGCAACAGAACAAGATTTCATACATGTAATGTATTTGGATTATAAATCACATGTAATGTTAAAATTCCTGTTAGTGTTCACTTGGTCTATAATAAAATTATGATTATTTCCTGATTCTACCAAGTGTTCTTTAATCATAGTTGCAATACATAGGATGTTCATATTTTCAACCTTCTCTGACGAAACTGGTATATTCATTTTAGTAATTCGATTTTAATAAGTGCGATGTTAAATTCCTTCTAGTATTCATTTTGTATAGAATAAGATTATGAGTGTTGGTGTATAATAAGTTTATGCAATAACCAGGTGTGTATTACTGAAGATGATAAGTCAGAAGAATATTACTGAAGAGCACAAAAATGAATCTTACACCTGCAGTTTCGTTTGCAAAGATGGAAGAAATGATGCAGAAAGATATTTCAAAGATGTTATTAAGGTGTTCAGTGATTATATGGACTAGACGATATATTGATTCTTCTAATATTAGGCGATTACTTTTGCATACTGTTTTGAATTGTTTCGATACAAACATGATAAAAGATCTCATATATTTTGTGTTTTATGAAATTTTTTAATGTTATTAAGATTTTCTAAACTCTAAAGATTCATCAAGGTGTTCTGTTGGAGTGTTGTGGACCTGTGGTGTTCTGTTGAGATACATTCATTTGGCCTGATGTTCTACTGAGATTTTTTAAGGTAAAGGGAGCGCCTGCTACATTTTTGTAATTCAATTTGTGTTGGATGGAGTTTGTAGAAACATGTTAACTGTTAACAGTTATTTTGTGGTTGTTTTTACTAATGTTGTGAAAATGACATGCTGTTATTGTCTTAGTTGTGTTAGGTGTGTTGGTTCTTGGAAGAAAGAATGTCTGATAATTAGTTTATGCAATGTGTCATGGAAGTGCAAACAAAATTTAGTATTAGACTCTCATTAGTTTGAACAAAACTTTGATTGATTGATATGACTTGAAATCCAGTGTAGCAGGGAATACTGATCGTCTTGGAGCAATTCATCATTTGAAAGATTTATAAATGTTCTGTTGATCTCTCGGCTTGTGTTATTGTATTTTCATGAGTGTTCCGTTAAGTTCAAGAATTCTTAAATGATTACTTTTTATGTTTATCTATTGATTTTGTTGCCCATTCTTCTCTAATTTTCTTGCCCAAGGCTAACTATTGTATCATTTCTCTTTGAAATTAAAATTTTAATAGCTTTTTTTTTGGAAAAACTATTGCAAGAATAATTATTTATGTTTCTCAGCTTAAAATTTATAACAATACCCTTTAAAATATTATTTTAAGAAGTTGTTTCAAATACTAAAAAAAATACATAATAAAATCTAAATTTAAAATAAATAGCGTGAATGTTATTAAAACACTTACGAGAATCTCAATATAATGGTTTCATTCTATTTATACTGTAAGAATATTTTAAAATGTTCCTTACATATTGCACAAGATAGTAAAACAATTATCTTAAAAATATTAACTATTCCATAAGATACTTATGATTGTAAAAGTTTCAATGATAATTCTTACAAATATATATATTGATAATTAAAAAAAATCTCAAAACATGCAATTTATGAATCTTAATAATTTTAAAACTCATCGACTACAAAATATCTTGGCTAACAAATATTTTTGAATAAATTAATATACATTTTCAAAATCAGTATACTTAAGAGAATCTTCTACCTATAATATTTTATAAAAAGTAGAATTGAAAAGGTACTTAATATTTTTATACAAAACATTGAATGAAATCGGGAGTGGTCATTTAGAAATTAATATTAAGGATACCTAAAAACGTCATAGATTAAACATGATTTTAAGGATATCTAAAAAGATCACAAAATTTAAAATAAAGTAGATTAAAGTTACACACGTAAAGTTCTCGTTGCAACACACTTAAAGGAATATTTAAGTTAAAAAATATAATTTTTATAAATTTTATATAAAACACTTAACATAATCTTAGGGTTGCCATGCTTTATTTTGTTAAACCGCAATTCAGTCAATTCAGTCAGATAGCTTTCCATATAGCATTTGATTTGTCATACTAGTCAGTTGAATCTTTCCCTTACTATATGTCAGAGATTTATATCTTTCATATTATATTTTCTAATATTTCATATTTTAAAAATTACATATAAAAGATTTTTTATAAATATTTTGTACTTACATTACATATTATTTTTGGTCTGGTTGTGTTGGGCGTTAAAGTATAGATGTAAAAAGATCTTATTTAAAGATTATATGTTTAATCCTGACAAAAAAAAAGATTATATGTTTAATAGATATAATTTTAGATTACGTTATTTTTCATTTAATTATTTCATTCCATATATACAAAGATATAAAATTTTGAAAAATGCATGAACACTATTTAAATTTTCTAAAAGAACATACGTACAACGAAATTATTAAACTTATGTGAAACATTTTAGAGAATCTCCTATCGTAATAGATTATTTACTCGTCTTAGAATTATTTGTTGACAAAAAAAATAATTAATTTTTAAAAAATATGATTTTTATAATTTAACCGAACATAGCACAACGTTAATATGCAACAACACTAACAATTAAAAATATGGTAATTCGTCTTATAACACTTAATAGAATCTTTTCTTGTCATTGAAAAATTTGTTGGCACAATTAGAATTTTGTAAATAATGTAACTAGACAACTAAGTATAACTAAAATTTGTAAAATTTAATGGAATATTGTATAATTTCATTACACAGTGAAGCAAATAAAAAATATGCGTCAATTTCTCTTTTATTAAATTTAGGTGAAATATTTAATAAAAATCTCTTCTCGTCGTAGAAATACACAAGAATACTATTTAAAATAATTATTATTTTGTTAACAAAACATTTAATAGAATTTCGTCTAATCCTAAAAATAATAGATTGTTTTTACAAACTTAAGTTTGTAATCAATTTTTTTGGATTAAACCCTGAAAAGTATCTATGTAAAACACATATACCGAAATCTAACAGAAAACATAAAAAAAATTATATTTTTTTTTCTTTTCAAAAATATATCAGCCTAATATAAATCTTTGAAATATATATCAATAAAATTAAAGATTTGTAACAAAATAAAAGTCAATAAATAATTATAAGTATACTTTGTAAAATTTGATAGTATATAATAAAATGTGCATAACATGACATTTGAGCGAATATTAAAAATTTATAAAACTTTTAAATTTATTAAAGTTGTGTGAAACATTTAAGAGAATCTTGTTTCATCATATAAATATAAATGACACACTGTTTTAAATCATTGATATTCTCTTAGTCATAAAAATAATTGTTCACATAATTATTTTTTCTTTAATAATTAAATTTTGTTTAATGAAACACTTAGGAAAATAAAAAAATTAATATATAACTAAAGTAATTAAAATAATTAAAAATATTTAAATATTTAATTTATTAGAATAATTAAATTAAAATATTGTTATAAAGATTTTATTGTAAGATTTGCTCAAGTTCTTACGAATAGACTTTGAGAATCTATGTTATTTTAATGTAATGAATTTCGCTATTATCTTTTGCAAAAAAATTTAAAAAATTTAATTTTTACCAGATTCTCTTAAGTGTTGAAAAGTAATATTCAGAATAACGAATAGTTTAGAAAATTTACTTTTTTCATTTTTAATATTATACTTAGATATTTGAATTTTTCTATAAGTTTCGATTTTTTGTTTACTTAATGTTTATTATAAGATTGTTATATGTATTTTAAATGTTAGATATAATAAAAAAATGTAATATAACTATTTTAAAGATTCTCTTAAGTATTTCAGAATAATATTGAGAAAGTGCCTTGTTTTGGAAAAATGCAATCCAATATTTTTTTTTACAAATATAGAAACGTTCTTTTTACGAGAATCTCTTAATTGTTTTAGTACAATATTTATAATGTTTTGGGTCTGTAATCTTTCAATTTATTAAATAATTTAACGTATGACTATTAATATTATTTATAACAAATTTAGAATTTATTTTCTAATGTCTTTAAATATAAGGTACTTTAAGATTTTATTAAGATTTTCTTATGTGTTGTAAGATTTCATTTCCGAGTAAAAAACATTAGTTAACAGAATCTTAATAAACTATTTAGATTCTTTATGAAATGTATTTAGTTTTCAATAATATCTATTTTAATGAACATTCAGATTTGTTAATTTATTTTTCTGAATATTTTTCGGAGGATTTCTTGAAGTATTTCTCTTATATTATTATAATATATATTTTCCATATTGAAATTCTTTTAATGAACACTAAGATTTATTAAAGTGATTTTCTAAAGAGTTTTCATTTGGTATTTTTCGTATAAGAAATGTACTAAGGTTAATTGAATTTACTAGTATTAATACTAGAACACTTAATGTTTATTACATGCAAACAAGGATTTCAAAAGTGTTGTTGTGAATATTTAATAAAGTATGTATTATACATTTTAGATTCTTTATATTGTTGAGTAGTTTTTTTATTGTTTTATTTGTAAATATAAATTTTGAAAATCTACTTATGACGTTGAGATTCTTTATAGTATTGAGTTTCTTTAAAATGTTCAGTTAAATATTTTTATAATATTTGTATATTTTAAAAATTGTTTTAAATACCTTTTTAAGTTTTCAAAATTTGCCTTTTTTTGAATAGTTAGATTTCTTGAAGTGTTCTTTAAAATATTATGGAACTCAAAAAATTATGTTGCAATAGGACTCCAAAATAATTTTGGAATAGAATAAAAAAAATCTCTTATATGAACACACACAAGAATTTATGTAAAGTAAATATTTTATTGAGATAATGGACAAGCTAATTTTGTAAACCAATATCATTAAAAGAATTACAAGCCCGATTGCCAGAGAAAATAAACAAAGTATTAAAAATAACAGAATTGTGGAAGTAAAGCTATATGTGAAAGGTGACATGGATTTAAAGACATGACACAATCAAAATCAGTGAACATGACAACCTCCATTTGATGATGATCTTGAAACGTGTAGAGCGGACACACAAACTTCCAGCAATCAATTAGTTCCAAAGCATCCATGTGAGCCAGATTAGCTTTGACATAGACAAGAAAGTATTAACAGTCAGGAAGGTATCAAACTTTCAGGCCACTAACAAATTATCCACCTTACAATTGTATACATCAACCAATATTTAACAATATGAAGAAACCCAGTAATGTAATAGAATTGTCTAGTTCTTTTACTGGTATTGGACTATACTTTGCAACTTCCAACCTATACCATCCTATACCTTGCACTTCTAACGTATATCATCATTATAGAACCCTGCATTTAACAAAGACCATTTTCAATTTACAAATGTAATATGACCATTTTAATTTAGCAAAATAAATTGAACACACCAGCACCTACAAAAACTAAAATACATCAAGATAATTGAGAATTAAACATCTTTAGAAAAATTTCACCACACTCAAAACATATATAGTTATCAATTTAGAGAAAAACAACACAATACATTACCAAATTCATCATAAACAGATAGACACTCTTTATGCATTACAATCACAAAGCAACATTGTTTATACAAGTATCGAGATAAATAGCACCATAAAGATATACATCCATGAGTACATGTAAGCTTAACAAAACACCTTTGCAAGTTGGATACCTTAACAAAATCTTAAGAGAACACCATGATGATAACCTAACAGAACACCTTGATGAATCTTAACAAAATATTGGATACGATAACGCAACACCTTAGTGAATCTACTAGATTAAAGAATTTTATCAATACGACTCGTTTATAAGATTCCAAACAAAGTACAGTTAAGAAAAAAGATATTCTTTCAAATTGAACAACAACAATGAACCAAATCCAATATCAGAACCCATTTCATTTAATCCTCCATCAAAAAAGATATTACATATCTCAACATATGTGGTTGAAACCTATAATTGAACGTTTTTCTTCATCTTCTTGGCCAGTACTTAGTTTACCACCGATCCATATCACACCTATAACAAAAAAAGATTATTCTTATCAGTGTCCTACAAAATATATATTAGTTTAAATGATTACCTCAAAGTAGAAAATTTATTAAATTGGTGCATCGTTTTTTTCCTCCATTTTGCTTCTAGGTTATGGAGCGTCTTCAAGCTTATAGAGTGTCCTGTGTTTGTAAAATAATGATTGAAAAAATATGTAGCGGTCCAAATCAGATAGACAACTATTGCGTGATATATGTATCATTATATTCTTTCCAAAATTAAAAAAGATTTTGATCTATAATCAAATATTGATTTAAAGATTCTTTCCTTTTATATAAAAAGTATTGTACGTATAATGCTTGATTGTGGATTCTAAATGACCTCAAACATTCTAATTAATTACAATACTGCCATTATGTCTTGTATAATGAAATTAAAATGTAATCTAATTAATGGACGGTCAGGATTGAGGTCTCTTAGGTCTCTTGATAAGGAGGTTCTCCCTAGAACCTTACCCATATATATATATATATATATATATATATATATATATATATATATATATATGTCTTTTTTAGAAATTCAAATTATTCTCCAATATAAATTTGAACACATAATCTATTTCTAATATGTTAAAAGATCTTTTCAGATTTATTAGTATTTAAAATTCTAAAATTCTAGAAGATTAAAAAAATAGATTGAGACAATCGGCCACCTAACCTCTCACGTATCTTTTTTTATATATAGTTTCCGGTCTGCATGCATTTGGTTGTACAACATATATACATTTACCAGCTTGTTTTTTTGAGGTTATTTACCAGCTCATTAAAAAGGTATGTACAGTTCAACCTCAATTAAGTAATAATTGATAAAATAATAATTTTATTAAAATAATATTCCTTTTCGGTTTCAAGATAATGTAGACAATATAATTTTATTCTCAATAAAATAATAAACTTTATAAAATAGTATTTGTTTTCTCGATTACAAGGCTATTATTTTAAAAAAAAATTCAACTATAAATGATCTTTAATGAAGGCATGACTCCAAAAAATCAACTTAAAATTTTAAAGGAGGCGGTTCATGAAAGTAAGTCTAGGGATTTTTTTTTTTATGTCTCTAGTAGCATAAGTCTCTCCTGCATGTGAGAGTTTTTTGTCTCTCCGCCCTTTCTCTAACCTTTAGAGTCAGGATCTTGTGCTAGTTTTTCTATGGCGAGATATCGGAATATCGATGACCAAATGGCGGGCTTGAGTATCGAAGAGGAAGAAAACGAAAGTTTTGTATTTGAAGGAGATGTGGAAGAAGCTGTAGACAGATATGAGCTATGCTTGGTGGGGAGGTTTTTGACAGAGAAGAACTTGAATATCAGAGCTATGAAATCTAAAATGGTTGATGTTTGGAAGCCTACCATGGGGATAAATATAAAGGAGATTGAGGCAGGCATATTTCTCTTTCAATTCTATCATAAAGAAGATTTACAATGGGTGTTAAATGGAGGACCATGGTCTTTTGATAATGCCATGCTTGCGTTGACAGTGATTCCGAATGGAGTAGAACCTGGAAATGTTCCATTGTGGCACCTGAACATTTGTATTCAAATTTATGATCTTCCATCAAGTTTCATGAACGAGAATGTGGGCAGGCAATTAGGCTATTTCTTTGGCGAATTCATCCAATATGATGTGAAGAATAACACGTCCATCTGGAGGGAATGTATGAGGGTGAAAATAAGACTGGATGTCAGGAGACCTCTCAAAAGAAAGAAGAAGATCACAAGAAGGGATAATTCTGAATTTGTTGTAGCATGCAAGTACGAAAGACTAGGGGATTTTTGTTTCTCTTGTGGCCTGGTTACTCATACTGAGCATTTTTGTAGGAGAGCTATAGACAGAAGGGGAGAACGTGGGACAAGGGAGTGGGGAAATTGGTTGAAAGCACCGCCGCGCATGGTGGCCGGAGGAGCGAAGAGTAAATGGTTAAGGGAGGAAGACGATGATAGTTGGGAATTACGGATTGGACGGGAGAACAGAAAGGCGGGATTTCAGGAGAATCAGAATTCAAATTTTGATACGGTGGGAAAGGAAAGGCGAGATATCAGGGATGAGATAGCCACCAAATCGGCTACAACAAATCTCATGGTTTCTCGCGCAACAAACAATGAGATTGTGGGCTTTAAGGCTAGTCAAAACCCATTATATGGGCCAGAAGAGGATGAGCTGGATGGGTTACAATTGGAGGAACGTAAAAGAAAAAGAATTGGGCCTGACTCTTTGAGTACAATGGATGTGGATGGGAATATTATTTTAAGTGGGCCAAATAACACTCATAATATTACGGGAGCTGTCATTTCTGATTCAGATTTGGCAACACCTTCTTCTTCTTTATCGGCTACGCTTGCAAAGCAAGCTAGCCGTTCATCATGAATCTCCTAAGTTGGAACTGTCGGGGGTTGGGGAACCCTCGATCAGTTCGTGTCCTTAGAGACCTGATAAAGGCTCAAAAACCCGATCTTTTATTTTTGTCAGAGACTTTAGTTGATAATAATGTAGTTGAGAAGCTAAGTCAGAGGTTTGGTTTCGATAACTATGCTGATGTTGATAAGGTGGGAAGGAGTGGGGGTTTAGCAGTCATGTGGAAGCGTTGTATGCGTGTCATTGTTATTGATTCTTCTCAAAATCACATCAATGTTCACATAACAGAAAGTAGTAGTTTTGTTTGGAGGCTTACGTGTTATTATGGTTTTCCCGAGAGAGAGCGAAAAAAGCAAGGGATCTCCGAATTAGGTTCGAGAAAAATTAGACAGAGCCTTTGCATCTGTGGACTGGTGGCATTATTTCCCTATCTGTAAGTTGGTTGTTTGTCATACTATCACCTCTGACCATGAACCTATCACTACAAGAAAAACTGAATCAGACAACACTGATCAGACAACGCTTGGAGGAAAAAGCGTTGGCTAAAATTTTCATACAACGGTTTGATTTCACTCTAAAAATGAGTATTGTCTGATCAACATCACTACAATGGGTCCAAAACTGTTGTCTAGTAAATCGAATCAGACAAGTCTTTTTTGAAAGCGGTGTTGTGTAAATAAAAAGATTTGAGCTTTACAACAACGGTTTTAGAACCATTGTCTAGTTAATCGAATCAGACAAGTCTTTTTGAAAGCAGTGTTGTGCAAATTAGAAGATTTGTGTTGTCTAAAGACAACGGTTTTCAAATGTATTGTCTAAAGATGCTCGAGACAAGGTTGTTCAGTGGTGTTGTTTG
The DNA here is from genome assembly GCA_030848705.1 of Heracleum sosnowskyi. Classification (NCBI taxonomy): domain Eukaryota; kingdom Viridiplantae; phylum Streptophyta; class Magnoliopsida; order Apiales; family Apiaceae; genus Heracleum; species Heracleum sosnowskyi. Next base: position 23,955,620 of record CM061237.1, read on the forward strand.
AATGTCAGGTATCATACAAGTGTTATTATTATTTTGTATGTTTATCTTTTAGACATGACTTTTGTTACTAAAACCGTTGTCTAACTTACTATATAGGAAAAAAAATTGTGCATGCAATTCGAACAAATTTTCAAATCAAATGAAACTAGATTTACATTCTTTTCTTTACAAATCCTTGCGGAAAAAACTCAGACAAGAAAGGACATCTTTTAAATTAAAAAAGGCTTGTAAAATCCTATTTTACAAATTAGTCAGCTACATAAATAGCTACATGATAACCTTATGCTCATGACTTCGTTTGCTCCCGATGCACTGCTTGACTTTCTGTGTGCTTATTCTTGGAACTCTGGTTTTTGTTTATAAGACAGGAGCCAAGGTCCTTGAAATCAATATCAGTTCTTTCTCCATGCAAGTAAACCCAAAAGTGTTTTTCTCTATCATAGCACACACATGGGTCAGTCTAATAATGTAAGCAGTCCAGACCTCTTCTTACAAGTCTAACTGTTGGTGGAGGTATCAAATGATGCAAAACCTTTCCAACCCTTCACTCTGGAAGTTTTGTCTGAGATGAAAAAATGTTTAGAGCTCCTTTGACCAGAACCTGTAGTGGCTCCTCTGTCTCCAGAATTCTACACACTAGTGGCTAGAGCCTACAAATGGAATCTAATTAGCACAATCACTTGGTTATGGATATAAAGCCTACAGCCTTTCTATTATAGATATGCCATAAGAGACTTTGATGATTCACACATTTAATCAAACACCTTATATACACAATCATTAAGTCTAGTTTCACAAACAATTGAACAAAAAAATTCGGTTCACCCCTTTCATCAAACAAATTATAGACAAAATCATTTCACAAAACTTTAATAATCCTGCACTATGCTTTCATCACGTTTAAATATTACTTTCTCATAACAAAATTTTAGCATAAGGCATGAAAAAGAATTGAATTGATAAAAACAATTGTATATATGAACAAAGAAAGAAGCATACAAGCATAAAATATGAAGCTTTGGAATGAAAAATCAGCATACAAACAATTGTAACATGAAAAATAACGTACTTAACCAAAAGCAAATATATACAAAAAAGAGAGAGAAACATACATGTAAATTCTATGAAGCTCGGAGATGAAGCACCGAAAACCCCTCAACAAAGAGAAACACGAGAATAATAATGAAGAAAGAGAAGGGAGAAGAGAATTAATTTAGTGAAAAGAGAAGAGAGTCAATTTGGATAGAAAAGATTTAGGCGGTATATTCAATTTTTAGCTAAAAGTTGGGCGCTGCATCTACCCACTCAATAGTTTAGATATCATTTCATGTTCTTCATGTAGATTAATATTAAATTAGTATTATTATATTATTAATCAAATAAATGTTCTTTTTTCAATTGTTACAAATTAGTTTTTGACAAAAAATAATTACAAACAAAATGGATGTCAAGATCTTTATTTTCTAAAACGGAGGCAATGTTATCATATAAATCTTGAATATTTAATATTATAATTTGTTAAACTAGAACACTTAAATAAATAATAATAATAATAATAATACATTGATAAATAATAATATTTATCGACGATCCAACCGTATGGATATGAAGATATATGTATTTTAATTATATTACAATAATTTCAGAGAAAATTAAATTTATTTGGTTTGAGATCTTAACGGCCAACTAGTGATTTGACTAGTACTTCTAACTGGTGCTTCATCCCCAATTGATGTTTCGATTTTTAAAAAAATATTTATCGACGATCTAACCGTATGGATATCAAGATATAAGTATTTTAATGATATTGCAAAAAATTTAGAAAAAAAATAAATTTTTTTGGTTTGAGATCTTAACGGCCAACTAGTGATTTGACTAGTACTTCAAACTAGTGTTTCATCCCGAATTGATGTTTCAATTTTTTTAAAAATATTTATCGGCGATCCAACCGTATGGATATCAAGATATAAGTATTTTAATGATATTGCAAAAATTTTAGAAAAAAATAAACTTATTTGGTTAGAGATCTTAACAGTTAATCAGTGATTTGACTAGTACTTCTAACTAGTGTTTCATCTTGAATTGATGTTTCGATTTTTTTTAAAATATTTATCGACGATCCAACCATATGGATATCAAGATCTACGTATTTCAATGATATTACAAAAAAATTTGAAAAAAAATAAATTTATTTTGTTTGAGATCTTGACGGTCAACTAGTGATTTGACTAGTACTTCTAACTAGTGTTTCATCCCGGATTGATGTTTTGATTTTTTTTAAAAATATCTATCGATGATCCAACCATACAGATATCAAGATATATGTATTTTAACGATATTACAAAAATTTCAGAAAACAAATTTATTTGGTTTGAGATCTTAACGGTCAACTAGTGATTTGACTAGTACTTCTAACTAGTGTTTCGTCCCAGATTGATGTTTCAATTTTTTAAAAAATATTTATCGACGATCCAACCGTATGGATATCAAGATCTATGTATTTTAATGATAGTACAAAAATTTCAGAAAAAAATAAATTTTTTTAGTTTGAGATTTTAATAGTCAACTACTGATTTGACCAATACGCACATATGTTATGTTTATTCGATTTTATGAAAGGGTCAGACAATGGTTTTTGTTTAAAAATGTGTTGTAAGTTGTAAGATTTAACAATGTTTTTCTTCCAAAAACCGTTGTATGATATACACAAGTGTTTTTGACTAGTGATTTGGCTAATATTTCTAACTAGTATTTCGTCCCAGATTGATGTTTCGACTTTTATAAAAAAAAATTATCGACGATCCAACCTTATAGATATCAAGATCTATGTATTTTAATGATAATACAAAATTTTAGGAAAAAAAAATTTATTTGGTTTGAGATCTTGACGGTCAACTAGTGATTTGACTAGTACTTCTAACTAGTGTTTCATCCCGGATTGATGTTTCGATTTTTTTAAAAATATATATCGATGATCCAACCATACATATATCAAGATATATGTATTTTAACGATATTACAAAAATTTCAGAAAAAAATTTATTTGGTTTGAGATCTTAACGGTCAACTTGTGATTTGACTAGTACTTCTAACTAGTGTTTCGTCCCAGATTGATGTTTCAATTTTTAAAAAAATATTTATCGATGATCCAACCGTATGGATATCAAGATCTATGTATTTTAATGATATTACAAAATTTTCAAAAAAAAAATTTATTTGGGTTGAGATTTACGATTCAACTAGTGATATTTTAAAATTTTCAAAAAAAACGAAAAATTTATTTGGTTTGATACTTTACGATTCAACTAGTGATTTGACTAATACTTCTTATTAATGTTTCGCCCCGAATTTTACTAGATTTTTCTTTAAAAAATAATTTATTTTTTTAATTCTTATATATAACTTATTTTTGAGATATAAAACTTCTAAAATAACTGGTATAAAATTTACCATTTTTTAGTAATATCACTAGACATGTTTCATTTTCCCTCCCATGCTGCAATCTCATTTTAAAAAAACTTAAACACAATTGCGCCATCTCTTCACCCTTTTAACAAAATTTTAGTTTCCCCCCTTACATAAAATTTATCTTCCCCCTTTTTCCATCTTTCCTCTTTCCTCTCGACTCTCAAATCTCTCTTAGCCTACCCCCTCTCTTTATCTCTTGGTTCTCTCTATCACAATCTCCCTCTCTGGTCTCTCTCTCTCACCATCTTCGTCTCTCTCACCATATTAGGGAACTGTCTCTCTCACCATCTGAAACCCTAATTTACATACTCAATTCAAGAATACATGAATCCTAATTACTACTCACAACTCAATTACTCACGAACCTTATTTCGTAAGCACGAACCCAGCTTGTAGTTTGTTCTATTCGTACTAAATAACCTTCAAAGCGGCTTCTTTGGTTCGATTTGTGTAAATTAGTAAGTAAAATTAGTATTTTGTTTCAATTTTATGTTCAAATGTTATTTTTCTGATTTTTAACCCATCTTTTTTCACAGATCCAGAGCTTTATCTATATAGTTCAGTAATCTACTGACGTAGTCCCCTGTTTTTTTTACTTGTGCAGCACTGGGAAAAAAGTACATTTACACTGGATCTGCTGACAATTTAGTTTATATCTATGATCTGGTAAGCATTCAGTCTGCTAACTTTTACCAGCTGCATTTTATGTGTGTTTATCAAGAGTAATTCAAAGTAAAACGCGGTTCCTTTTCACATTTCGTGTTCATGTAATCATGTCCAAAGCACTAAGCTTCAACATGATCCACACAAAACTCACTCGCCTCTCCTTTTGCTGCCACTGTCAATGTCCTCCCAGTTCTTACCTTCATCATGGCAATTATTTTCAGGTATATATTTGACATGTATATTTTAGTAACTTAAGTGCCCATTCAGTAGTTGTAATTAACTAGCAAAGGGCCATGTTTAAATTTATTTGCATTAACAAAAACAAATGGTACTCTTCCAAAACTAATGATGTGATCTTAAAATATAATTAGGATGGAGAGAGTTAACTTGAGGCAGAAACATGGATTAGAAAAGGTGATTGGAACATCAATAACACTGTTGGGAGCAATGCTAATGACCTTGTACAAAGGCCCTGTTGTCAATATCTTAGGTGGCTACTCCCACAAATCCGAACATGAGAGTTAATGAGATACATTCTCAGGTCAGCACTGGGTAGCTGGAACGATAATGCTCCTTTCCTGCAACGTTGGTTGGTCTGCCTTATTCATTGTTCAAGTGAATTTTATAACAGATGGTCATGTCCAACCAGATGTTCCTGTTCCCATGCAATCAAAGCCCTCTCCTCGGCTACAGGTGCACCAAAAACTTGTTGCGTAAAATACTAATGTGCAAGTGTACACAATCGCAAACAAGTAATATAGTAGTGAATACCAGATTTCGTTCCTCAAGGACTGTATATTTGTATTAATAACAAGTAAAATCTCACAATTCAGTTTTCGAACACAAGAATTGGGTTTTGGTTTTTCTACTAAAACTAATTAATTAACTAACTAAACTAGCAAAGAGAGTTGGATGAGTTTTAGATACGAGAAGCTAAGTCAGGATAATTACTTCCCCCTAATATGTTCATGTTGGTGATAAAGCAGTGTAATACTATAGCAAATTCACAGTCTACTAACCAGAAATTCAATGATCATAGGCTTCTTTCAAAATCACTATGATATAGATTCTATAAACTAAACCAACATATGTCTATGCCAATTTAATCTCAAGAATACAATTAAGCACCAATTTCACACGGCTATGCAAGGTAACAATATATGTCTATACCGTCACAAAATTAATATCAACAAATATAATCATGCACCATCCAAGTTATGTGTCAATTAACTATAACCCTCTCAGTATTATAATTAACTCAACTATCCACTAGAGTTGGCCAAACAATAGCAAATAATATATCATGAGATTCACTTGAACGAATAAACCGTGAACTGCATACAATACTTCTTATCAAAACACCAACAATCCCATACTAGGGTTCCATAAAAATCCTAACTCATATAAGTTTAGTTCATAATCAAGGTATCAAAATAATCCCAAGATAACCAACACATATTCATAAGAAGAGATATAAAAAGATAAGAGAAAACAAAGCCAATTGAATGTCTTCAATGACTGAATTCTTCTCCGTTGATGGATTCTCCTCCTCCCTTGTGCGACTTCTTCTCTCTTTCGTTTCTCTCTATGTATTAGGTCTGATCTATATCTAATAATATCTATATTAAAAGTGTTTTTAATTATTTAATACAAAATACAAGGAGTTTCCCAATCAGAATTGAATTCCAATAATAGAAATTCGTAGCTGGCTGTTGGGCTCTTTTTCTGGACTGATACGGCTGGATTTTAATATCAAGGCCACTTCCAAAATAAAGCTCTTCTCATAATCTTTCTGTGGGCTGTTGAATCGTCTGAATCGGACTTATAGAACTCCAGTTATGGCCCAAACAGTGTGAACTGCGCAAGTGGGTCATAAAATCCGAATTTTAATCAAATTAATCTCCAACTCTTGCCATTTAAACTCCAAGCCTTCCTTTATTAAAACTCCTTGATACCTACAATAAAACAATATAATTTATTAAATAAAAATCCAAATCAATACAAAATAACTTGAATATAGGGACAATATTTAGATAAAACACACACTTATCAAGTAAGAAGTGAGATTCAATAACTTTGTATTAGCTTTCTTTCAAGAGCACTCTCACTCTACATTATGAACTAAGCAGGTGTGCTACATTTGTAACACAGATTATTTCCGCAATAAAAACATCTCAGTTGGATTCTCAAAACATCCAACTGAAATTTTATATTTGCTTGTGTGTTTTTATTTTCTCAGTTAAGTTATTTGGGTCTCAGTTGGACGAGTTAGGTCTCGTGAGGGTTTATAGTAAATCTACCCACAAAATCTTATTTGGGTTGACTGCCAAGTCTCAAACATGAAATATATCATAGCACACCACACATGCAAACTTAACCATGTAATAACTCTTAGATGTCATATAATGCAATTCCTCAACTTTACACACCAACACAACTATTCAAGTACGCGCACATAGTCTAAAAGACTAAAATATGTCATGAATAACATCAAAGTCTCAATCAACAAGATAATAGCATGTTTTAGATGGAAAAATAACCTCACAAACACTCAAAGCACACAAGTGTTTAGGTGTAACTGTATCACTCAAATTCAATCAAATACACATGTGCTACCATAAGCTTGCTTGTCCACCAAAATCTCTAGACTTCGTGCTCGTATAAATCAAAAGGTCTTTGTCAAGGGTTGTAACGAGGCTTAGGTGAGGGGTAGGAAAATGAAAAGGCTGCAGTTGGCTAAACTTGACAACTAATAGAGCATAATGTCCATATACACTTGAAGCACTCAACATGAAACTATCTTGAGATATCATCCCACATAAAGATATAAAACCCGTAAATTTCACATTGCAAGAACCAATGAACATACACTCTCTTTTTTCATAGAGAGATCTTCCATTTTTTTCACTTTTTTTTCTTTTTCTTTTTCTTTTTTTTTCTTTTCTTTTTGATCTTGGTGATTTTATTTGAAATATCACCGACAAGAAGTAGCCAAACCAATTCAAATCCCACCAAAATTCACACATTAACAAAGATATCCCCACACTCAATATTTTACCAATCTCAAGTATATATCACAATGCTCTACTAGTCAATCAAGACAAGAACAAATTAATAGGCTCAAGATTGTGATGGTAATATACAAAGAAAAAGGATATAGGCTCAAGGGGGCTCACTAAGGATTATTTTTCAGGGTATTGTTTGGGACAATACGGTTAATCCTAGTGCCTTTATCATTTTTACACAATACACGATATCAATATACGCACGACTTGGTTTAAAGCAAGTTCTAGAGCATCATGTACAATGACGAATAGCTCACCACAAAAAAAATATAGATTGATAAAGAGATGTATCAATCACAAATTAAGGCTCAAAATCTCACAAGGTGATAGCATGCTAAACTCATCAAAATTGACAATGACGTGCATTCAACTTTTGAAATTTCGCAAGCACATACAAGACATCATCATATATAAGGTATTTTACGCCAAGGAGACAAATACATGACACTCGCAAAATAAGTCTACATGGTGTGTACTTATCCTTATTAACATGCTATATTGACAAGGCAATCAATTTTTTAAGTTTTCTAAATTTTTTGTGTTTTTCAATTTTTTTTAACTATCCTAAAAAAAATCTAACAAATTAAAAAGAAAAAAAAAATATATCCTAATTTTATTTTTTTATGTTTTATGTTGGAAACACCTCCCCACACTTAAGCGGTTCACTGTCCCCAATGAATAATATGTGTACATATTAAACTAAAAAAATCCTAAAATAAATACAAAAAGAATTAATATATATATATATATACAAAGAAACTAATAAGATCCTAAAAAATACAAAAAAAAATTAAATAAAAAAAATATATACAAATAAAGGTTCAAAATACTCCCCTAATACCGCATAAAGTGTCACTTGAATATTGTATAAGGTTGCTCCTCCCTCCTCTTTATTGAGATGCTGAAATTATAGTTTCAAAGTCTGTTTATTAAATAAACAAAGCACACTTTAACACATTGAGTCCTCTGGTAGAGTGGTTGATGCCTTGCTTTTGTAACTGTTTGATCTTGGGTTCAAAACCCAGCAGTAGCAGCAATCTTTTTTAATACGCCACATTGTTGCTGAGTGGAGGCTTGCAGGACCATACATTGCCATATGGGCTGGACTGGAATAGTTGATTGGGCCATATTAATAGGCTCAGTTAGGCTTGGACAATTCAGAGTCATGCTTGTAGAAGTGCAACAAAGGAATACAACTGACAGACAATTAAGAACCGAGGTTAGCACCGAAAGTTTACTGACGCGCGTGAAAATAGAATTGCTGTCACAGGGAATCCCGCACCGCGGGAAATTAGAACTGCACTGCGGAGAAAATATTGTAAACATTAAACAGAGAATTGCGCACGGTCTCCACGGAAATTACATGCCCATCACAGAAAAGCGCACTCCCAGCGCATGAAACAGAAACATTCACACAGTCATCAAAATTTCACACGACCAACATAACATCTCTTGACATTTTGTTTTTTTTTTTTCAAAAATCTCCGCGCCTCCTCAAATGGCACAACCACAATGTAATTTTTTTTTCTCCGAACTTTGTCTACATTCTTCAACTTTTTTTTTCAAAATTCCTCCAAAATTCAAATAAAACGCCTAAGTGTTCTATATACATTATTCTTGCATCTCTTTTCAACATCAAACTCTTACAAAAATCATGGACTGCCTCCCAAGAAACGTCTTTCTTTTAAGTCTTTAGCTAGACATGAAACTAACTTTTTCACTTGACGGTTTCACACCGTAGTGTAAAATTCCGCATCACATCTTCTAGTGGCCATTTAATTATCTTTTTCGGAGGCACGTCTTTTACAATAAGATTCAGCTTCCAATGCTCATCAAAAGTGACTTTAACACTATCCCCACACCATAATTGCATACTCAACGAATATACATTATGAATATTTGAAATCATCCATCCACTGACTGACTTGTGCTTTTGTAGAACCTCCAAAAATAATTCTTTTTTATCAGGAGCTAAATCTGCTGAGATAATGATAGATGAAGTAAGAGATATCAACCTTCTCTGCTGCTCAAAACAACCCATTGCAGTGTCCAAAGGGCATACAATATCACGAAAATTTAAAATAACCCTTCCAGTAGCTATCCTGTTCTTCTGCAGAACCTCAAATAAATTTTCTTTCTTGTTCGGAGGTAATTCCGCTGAGATGATGATAAAACATGTTGGAGATGAGCTCGAATAAACTTCTTGAGAATGAGAGGACACCAACTTCAGTTCCAAATCAGGTGGTTCTTTAATAGATGCTTTTGGATGATTTATTTTTGTAGACATAACTTCCAGTGACTCGAAACAATGCATTGTCTCTGTATCTTGTGAATTAACCTCCAACAAAGTTAGATTCTCCTCTTCATTATTTTCATGTCCAGAATCTAAAATCATGGGCTGCTCCAAAGGATCTTCATAAAAATTGTGCTCTAATTTATCAGAAACTAGAACATCCTCTACATATACTGTTGAAGAGTCCACTACATATCCTTCCTGATCTGATGTTGTTTGAGAGACCTCCACCTCTTTTTCACTTTCAGCAAACACACCTTCATAATGCTCAATCTGAACTTCTTCACAATTTTCAGCATCACATGGTAGAGAACCTAGCGTTTGATTTCTCATCTCATCGGCTAGATCCCCAACTTGATTCCCTAAGTTCCTCAACGAATCTGTTTGACTTTGGATAACATCAAAGTTTTCTATAGCCTTCTTCAACAAAGTTTTTAGAGAACTATATTCATCTTCTTGTTCAGGCTCTTGCTGTTGAGGTTGCTGAAAATATGAATAATTAGAGTCCATTGTTGAAGTTCCAAGATAAGCTCCTTCATTGCTCCATGAATTGTTCGGAGGTTGACTCCATGACTGTTTGCAAGAATTGGAATATGGGTTACTCCAATTGTGATTACCAGAAAAACAAATAGAGTCTGGATTGGAAGGACAAAAGTCATAGGTATGACCACCGCAACAATACACACACGAAACATTGTCAGCTTGGCTCCGTGGTGGACTTGATGGTTGCCACATAGGCTGATTGATACCCATGCTCAAATTTTTCACCATCTCTGACACTGAAGATAATCTAGCCTGCAAGGAAAGAAATTCTTGGTCTCGAGCAGCACACTCTTTCTCATACCCCATATCCATTGCTTGTGGAAAATACATAACTCTATGTTGTTAAACCTGACAAACAACTAGAATTATCCACGTAAGCACACAAAACAAACCAAACTGTAAGATGATTAACTTTTCAATAAATACTATAACAGTCCCCGGCAGCGGCGCCAAAAACTTGTTGCGTAAAATACAGATGTGCAAGTGTACACAATCGCAAACAAGTAATATAGTAGTGAATACCAGATTTTGTTCCTCAAGGACTGCAAATTTGTATTAATCGCAAGTAAAATCTTACAATTCAGTTATCGAACACAAGATTTGGGTTTTGATTTTTCTACTAAAACTAATTAATTAACTAACTAATATTATACTAGCAAAGAGAGTCTTACGAGATTAAGATATGAGAAGATAAGTCAGGATAATTACTTCCCCCTAACACATGAAAATCAGTAAAAGAGTCGCGTAGCACTATAACAATTCACAGTTCACTAGCTAGAATTCAATGGTCATAGGTTTCTCTCGAAATCACTATGGTATAATTCCTACCAAGTAAACTAACATATATCTATGTCAATTTACTCCTCAGAATACAATTAAGTACCAATTCGCAAAGCTATGCATGGTCACAATATATGTCTATACTGTAACAATATTATAATCAAAAGATATAAGCATGCACCATTCAAGTTTTATGTCAATTAACTATAACTCTCTCGATATTATAATTAAATCATTAACTCACTAAATTTGATCAGACAATAGCAAATATTAGCATGAAAAACACTTGAATGAATAAACCGTAGAGCTGCATACAATACTATTTAACAAAACACCAAAAATCCCATGCTAGGGTTCCATAAAAATCCCAAATTTATACAATTAGTTCATAATCAGAGTATCAAAACAACTCCAAGTCAACCAACACATGTTCATAATAAGAGATAAATAAAAGATGAGAGAAAACAAAGCCAATTGAATGTCTTCAATGGCTAAATTCTTGTCTGTAGATGGCTTCTCCTCCTCCCTTGTACGGCTCCTTCTTTCTCCTCTCGTGTCTCTCTGTATTAGGTCTGATCTATATCTAATAATCTATAATAAAAGTGTTTTTAATTATTTAATACAAAATACAAGGAGTTTCCCAATCAAAATTGAATTCCAATAATAGAAATTCGTAACTGACTGTTGGGCTCTGTTTCTGGACTGATACGGCTGGACTATGATATCAAGACCACTTTTGAAATAAATCTCTTCTCATAATCTTTCTGTGGGCTGTTGAATCGTCTGAATCGGACTTATAGAACTCCAGTTATGGCCCAAACAGTGTAAACTGCGCAAGTGGGTCATCAAATCCGAATTTTAATCAAATAAATCTCCAACTCTTTCCTTTTAAGCTCCAAAACTTACTTTATTAAAACTCCTTGATACCTACAATAAAACATTATAATTTATTAAATAAAAATCCAAATCAATACAAAATAACTTAAAATATAGGGACAAAATTAGGATAAAGTTCACGCTTATCAACAGACAAGGTGAAGAGACAAGGCGTAGAGACAGGCGAATCAAGCTCCGCTTTCTCTTCTTCCGCCACCACCAGAACTAGTGTACACAAGTTATGGAATTTATGTTTCTTTTTAGTTTTCTAAAATAATTGTATATTTGTATATTTGGTATTTGAAATTTTTATAAATGCTTTAATTTTGTATTTTTATATTGGTTGGCCATTGTTTATAAAAAAAAAGGAATATGTTTAAATTAAATAAATGTGTGAATCGGTAGACCGGACTATTGTCAGTTAGATTTCTTACAACACTTTTTGCAGTAAAAAGCTTGTAACAATTGGTTATAGGACAATTGTAACAACTTGGAATAGACAATGGTTCCTCAATCCAAAACCATTGTGGTAATAAGTTTTAGACAATGTTTGTGCTTTTAGAAACCGTTGACTAAAGAAAAGAGGAACAATTCTTAATTTTGTAAACACTGTTGTCTGTACAGCATTACCACAACAATTCTTTAGACTCGAAAATGTTGTCTATTAACATATACAACAATGGCAATCTGTTTCAAGGGGTTGTATGTTTCATTTTAAAGTTATAGTCTTTGTGACATTATATGACAAGTGTTTCCTGTGTTCTGAAAACACTTGAGTTATACATTCTCTGACAATGGCTTCTATATAAACCGTTGTTGTTTCTGGATATGTTACAACGGTTTATTAGGCAATTTCGTTGTCTTTAGAGCCTCAGACAACGATCTCTAACCGTTGTCTGATACGCGCATCAGACGGCATCTCCATACTCAACGGAAATTTAGGGTGTCAGACAACGGTGATAAACCGTTGTGTGATTTGATTTTTCTTGTAGTGTATTCACCTGGAACTGATGAATGCTAATATCTCGAAAAAGAGCTTAGGTTCAAGTTCGAAAATATTTGGCTTAAAGAGAAAGATTTTCATGCTGATGTATCAAAGTTTTGGGAGGGTCTGCCTAGTACTCACTTGTTGCCTAAGTTAATCTCGGTTTCTTCATTTATGTCGAAATGGGGGAGAAACTTTTTTCACAAGTTTAGAGAGAAAATAAAAGCTCAAAAGGAGGTCATCAATAGCCTCATGAATTGTACTGATGATGGGATTAAACGGTACTTTGAGGAAAAAGAAAAACTCCATCAGTTGCTCCTTCAAGAGGAAACTTATTGGAAACAACGGGCAAAAGTATTCTGGCTTGAAGAAGAGGACTCAAACACTAAATTCTTTCACGCAACTGCTTCTATGAGAAAAAAATGAATCACATCTCGAGTTTGCAGAACGATGCAAGTGAATTTACTTCAGACCATGATGAAATGTGTTCGATAGTTAAATCATATTTCATTGACATTTTCTCAGAAAGTAATGTTATGTCAGATCAAAACCACACTAGTGAGGCCAATATAATCACCAGTTCTCAGAATGAGGAGTTAACAGCTGAGCTTAATTTTGAGGAGTTCTCGTTAGCTGTTAAGGAGATGCATCCGGACAAGGCGTCTGGCCCGGACGGCCTTAACCCATCATTCTTCCAGCACTTCTGGCAGCTGCTTGGTCGTGAGGTGTTCTCTTGTTGTAAAAAATGGCTCGAAGATTGTATATTCCCATCTGACGTTAACAACACAAATCTGGTCCTTATCCCAAAGAAGAATATTGTAGAAACCCCAAGAGACTTAAGGCCTATTGCTCTGTGTAACGTCCTGTACAAAATTCTTGCCAAAGTGCTGGCGAATAGATTGAAGAAGATCCTCCCTGTGGTAATTTCGGAAGAACAGTCTGCATTTGTTCCTGGGCGAAATATTCAGGACAATGTTCTTGTGGCGTTTGAACTCATTCATTATATGAACAGGAAGAGACAGGGTAGTGAAGGGGAATTAGCTTTAAAACTCGACATAAGCAAGGCTTATGATCGAGTTAATTGGTCCTACTTACAATCCCGTATGCGTTTGATGGGTTTCTCGGAAGTTTGGATTAAGTGGATCATGCTTTGTGTTACAACAGTCTCATATTCTATTTCTTTTAATGGCACGAGTATAGGTCCTATTCAGCCGTCGAGGGGTTTACGCCAAGGGGACCCTATTTCACCGTATTTGTTTCTTTTGTGTGTTGAAGGCCTTTTGAACCAGTTAAAGGAAGCAGCAAATGCAGGCATCATTAAGGGCTGTCAAATTAGTATTACAGCACCCTCTATAACTCATCTTCTTTTTGATGATGACTCGTTTTTATTTTTCAAAGCCACAACTGAGGAGACTCTTGAGGTTAAACGAATTCTTAACAATTATGAAGTTTGCTCGGGATAAGCAGTGAATTTTCAGAAATCGGGTATCTTTTTCAGTGCGAATGTGAGGAGGGATAAACAGGAGGAGCTGAAAGAAATTTTGGGAGTGCATGAAGATTTACAGGGAATCAAGTATTTAGGACTGCCGTCCTTGGTGGGCAGATCAAAGAAGGGGGTGTTCAAATTTCTCAAAGATAAAGTGGCCAAGAAAATTCAGGAATGGAGCACTAAACTTCTCTCACGAGCAGGTAAAGCAGTACTTATAAAGAATGTTGCACAAGCGATCCCCGCTTATTGTATGTCATGTTTTCTCATTCCGAAGACTCTATGTCAAGAAATTGAGAAAATGATGAACGCTTATTGGTGGTGCTCAAATTCTGCACAAAATAAAGGCATTCGTTGGTTAGCTTGGGATAAGATGAGTATGTCGAAAATGCAAGGAGGAATGGGCTTTCGGAACCTCTATGGATTTAACCTTGCACTTATTGGCAAACAAGTGTGGCATCTTACAACCAACCCTGGTTCTTTGGTAACAAGACTTTATAAAGCATGGTATTTTGCTGATTGTCATATTCTTCAAGCTACTAAACCAAGAGGTTGCAGCTATATTTGGGAGGGGATTTGGGAAGTGAAGGAGAATTTAAAAAATGGGTTTAGATGGGTTCTAGGGGATGGTCAGTCTATTAACATATGCAAGGATGCTTGGTTGAGGGCAAAAGCAAATCATCGAGTGGAAGAAAAGGATTATCCTGTTGAGGTTGCTAGGGGGAAAGTGAAAGATTTGTTTATGCAAGGTAGGAAGATGTGGGTTGTAGACAAGATCAACAATTGTTTCGCTCAATGTGATGCAAGTGCCATTTTTACAACTCGAATTCCACATAACAGTACAATAGACAGGTTGGCCTGGGACCATTCTGCAGATGGTCAGTACTCTGTGAAGAATGGGTATAGATATTGGCATGAACATAATATTGGCGTTTTTGATGTACCTCAATCCCCTGGTTGGGGTAGAATTTGGAAACTACATATCCCTCACAAGGTAAAGGTGTTTCTCTGGCGGTTTTGTAGAAATACAATACCATTGAACTACAAAATTCGTAATAAGGGAGTGTTTGTTCCTATCACTTGCTCTATGTGTGCGGGCGATATTGAACATTTACGCCATATCTTTTTCGAGTGCGAATTTGCTAGTAGTTGCTGGCAGGATTCAGGTTTAAATCTTAATATGGTAGACGTCGAAATTGCTCCTGACTGGATATTGGCAAAGCTTGCTGTTGAGAATAGTGAAACTTTAATCACTATGGCTACGGTTCTGTGGAGCATTTGGAATGCCAGGAATAAACGTGTTTGGGAGAATGTCAGTTTGTCTCCTGCTGCAGCTGTCTCTCTTAGCTCGTCACACATTCGTGATTGGCAACAAGCATCGAAGAAAAAATCAATGACTGGTAGTGTAAGTAGATCATCTCCAAGTTGTGATGATATTAAATGGCAGGTCCCAGAAGTAGGAAGTCTCAAGATAAATGTTGATGCATCTGTTAAGGAGAATGAAGATTTTTTCTCGTTGGGCATGGTTATTCGTGATGACCAAGGAAGGTTTATATTAGGGAAGACTCATAGGATTGCAGGTCGCATATCTGTTTTGGAAGCAGAAGCAATTGGAGTTCTGGAAGCTCTTCTATGGACTAGTGATGTAAAACCTCGTTAATTTTAATTTTATTTTATTATTAAATATTAGATATTAAAGAAATTTTATTTAGATAAATATTTTATTTAGAATTATGTTCGTACAATTTATTTGATTTAGGATAAGATTCGTTAATATGGAAAGAAGCGTGAAAATATTTTAGTGAATCAATATATTTTTATTTATGTAAATTGTGTGTGATAGAATATTTTATTTTAAGTATTGCTTGGAGAGGCTGTTAAAATATTAGTGGAATGTTTTAGAATTACCGAATAAACTTTAGGGTTTAGTGCTTATATAAGAACCCATCTTTCTTGTGAATAAGTCGTACAGAGTTGTCTGCTAAGAGGTACGTTAAGCATTCAATTTATATTATTCGTGTTTATGCCCCAGGACTTTGTCCGATTAGATATATCTATGTGTTTAAACATATCTAGTTTTAAGTTGGTTTTTGTATAAATTGTTGTATACAAATTTATAAATATGAATTAATTGATTTATATGTGAAGGTTTTGCCATGGACGAATAGATCAATGCGCTCTTTTCTAAGTGAATGGTCCACCTAATTACCTCTGCTTTTATTGACTAATCTGCGGGTTAAAATTATAGATAAGGAGATTAAAAAAAAAGGAATTTGTTGTGGTTTTGTTATATGTATGTGTGTCTGCAACATGAGTATTAGTTCTTATGTGGCTCACTGTATCAACATATGTTTTATATTTAATACGCCCTTAAGTGCTATGCTAATTACATGTATGCTTAGTTTGATTTAATTCTAGTTAATTATCACTAAGTGGTTTTACTGTTTGTACCATAAAGTTAATATATATTATCCAAGATGCACACAATTTGTACACTAATTTATTTCATGTAGTTAATGATACTAGTTATGAAATTATGGTAATTAAAGTATACAATTAGCTTTAATGTTTGTTAATTTATGATTTATTATGGCTCTGCATGCAAATATAAGTGTAGATACATGGACAATAGATTTTAAATTGTAGCCTGGTTGACTTGATTTACATGTTAAAAGCTAGAAGCCGAAGGTATCTTTTTGTATAATACCAAATTGAATTCCATGTACGTGAGTTGACTAGGTGAATTACTTGATAGGTGAATTACTTGATTCATGTTTACGTGTGTGTGATGTGTGTGTTTATTAAACATGTTAATATAATAATATGATTGTTTACTGATTACTTTAAAAATTAAATGTTCAAATTATAGGATTTGTTCGGATATTAAATTACTATGTTGGGCGCTTTCGAGGTAAGTAACTTTTCGTTGCTCATTAATATTATCAAATTTGTTTTTATTCGCTTTCGAAATATTTGATTGATTTAACTATCGAGAATTCTGATATCGAAAAGAGAATTTAGAAAAGATTTTTATACAATTCCCCAGTTTTAGTTGCGCATCGAATCATAGAATCCGGTCACTGGATAGTGTGACATATAGAACTAGTTTACGCACGTTCCGGAACACATAGATACCTCGTTGAGTTTGTCTTATCGAGGGACGTAAACTGGCCCCCATCGAATCATCGAACTATAGAAGCCGTGTCACTGGCATAGTGTGACCGTAATTTAGAACTGTGGGAATTAAATGTGATTTATTTGTTAAAGATTCTTTTATCGATTCAAAGTTCAGAATTCTGTTTTAAATATTATTTTGAGCCGTTGGGCGATAGTTACTTGCTAGGCTTTGCAGCTCATTGTTTTTTATAAACATTTCAGGTTTTGACTTTGGAAGCCTATTGAGATTAAGGATGTGTGGATTTTCGTGCTACCTGATTTAGATGCAATTATTGAAAAGACATGTCGCATTATTTGAATAAATTTTGATATTGAATATTGGATTTGAGGACCTGCGTCTCCGTTTCATGTTTTTGAATTATTATTGAGTTTGACCGCTACGTTGACTTTTGTGGAATATTGAATTTATCGAATAAGGAATCTATTTTTATTTAAGTTTCGTATTTAGAATAATAGTCCGAAAAGTCGGGCTATTACAAGTGACTTTCCTGATAAGCCTATAGCTGTTGAAACGGATTCTCTCCTTCCTGTTAATGTTGTCAAGCATAAGACAACTAGTCGTCTCGAGATTGGGCATGTCATTCAGCAGTGTAGAGATTATCTAGCAACAAGGACGGATATTAGTCTTGGTTTTGTTAAAAAATTAGCAAACAATGTAGCCCATAAATTGGCTAGGCTACCTTGTGAGCTCAATAGTTATGTGACCCATATGTCTCCTCCTCAGATTTTGTTGGAGACAATTATGTATGATGTTTCTTAATTAATGAATGGGTCTTTTCTTCAAAAAAAAAAAAAAAAGTCTAGGATGTACGACCTTTTAATAATTGGTAGCTTCTCTCTGAATATTTAAAATCATATTTTATAAATTGATTGTTATATTTGTTTCTGATAAGAATAAAAGAAAAAGTCTCCCTTGATTCTGTACCTTTTAAATCCAAATATTCTCATCCCAGCCCCGTGAAAGCTCCGATCTTTATATTTTTAGACGATGTTTGCATAAATTTAAAATTATTTCTTATAACTTAAAGTTGTTTAAAATGATTCAACGAAATGAACCTGATTCTTGGTATTGGAAAAAGGACAAGATGGGGCAATACACGGTCAAGAGTGCATATGCAATGATTCAGGAGAAGAAGCAAGAGCAGCACTCGAGTGATAGCTCTGGTTTTTGGAAGCGTATTTGGAACTTGAAAATCCCACCTAAAGTTAAGAATTTTGCTTGGAGGGCTGCTTCGGAGTGCTTACCAACAAAGGACCATCTGCTGATGAAAAAGGTGAATGTGAATAGTTTGTGTCCCATCTGCAATGTTGGGGCTGAAACTACCAAACATATTCTGGTGGACTGTTCATTTGCACGAGCATGTTGGCAAAAAATGGGAATATCAGAACAAGTAAATGACGGGGAGTTATTTAAGGATTGGTTAAGTCAGATGTTGGATAAATGAAGTAAAGAAGATAGTAGAATGCTGTTAATGCACTGTTGGAGCCTATGGAGATCAAGAAATGAGGTGGTATGGAAGCAACGTGGTATGGATATAACTGAGGTTGTAGTGTTGGCTAAATCGACTCTTAATCATTGGATTAATGCTCAAGATAAGTCTTTTGACGTATTCCTGGGATATATGACCCAGGAGGATGGTTCTGAGCATTGGAAAGCTCCACACGCAGATACAATTAAGATCAACACCGACGCGGCAATTTTTAGTAATTCATGCTGTTATAGTTTTGCACAGGTTGCTCGTGATCATACAGGGACCCTAATCGAGGCCTCGTCTCGGTGCTTAGTAGGGAATGTCTCACCTGAAATGGCTGAAATCATGGGTATTCGGGAGGCTTTAAGTTGGGTTAAGAGGAAGTCTTGGAATAAGGTAGTGATTGAATCTGATAGTCTATTAGCAATCCAAGCCATCAGGAGCTCGAAAGTCGAGCTATCATACCTGGGTAGGCTAGTGAAGGAGTGCAAGGACTTATGCTTACAACTAAAAGATCGCTTAGTATCTTTGAGGTTTGTGAAACGATCCGCGAACAATGTAGCTCACTATTTGGCGAGATACAGTTGCTCTCCAGCTGATCGTATGTGGCGAGGGGATAATGCCCACTCCGCTCTTATTGATGTAATTTCGAATGACTTGGTTTAATGAATGAAATCCCTTTATTGACAAAAAAAAAATGATAAATGGAAAGCGAAAATTATTTATTTGGATAATTTTGTATTATATCTAACTTATGAGTTATTAACAATATTAAGATAAAAATAGATTTAATAAACAATATATTTGAATGATAATATTAACTTTTATTAAATAAAATCACAAAAATGAAATTAGTTGTTCAAAAAAGTAACTAATACCAACTTCTGATTTTAAGCTATTTTTTAATTTTTAATATTTTCTAACTTATTACATAAACAGACATTTTTCAAATTAAAGTCAAAAAATATTTTAAGCTCGGGTTTAAAGCAGTTCCCAAACAGGCTCTTAGTTAGAGGCTGTCATTATCGATGAGAAGCTCCATTTTTATTACTTTCTCCTAATTTTATTTTTAAAGAACAATTTAAAAAGTAAATATGTGGGTCAAGTGCCCCATTCATATACAGTAGAATCTTGATAAATTAATACACAATAAATTAATAATTTCGATAAATTAATATAAAAATCAATTTCAATATAATAGAATTAGTGTATATTTCATCTCAGTAAATTAATAAAATTTACCAGTCCGAGACTATTAATTTATTGAGATTTTACTGTATGATATATTCATCTCCCACTTCATTCAACTTTCTTACCCTCACTTTGTCCCGTCCCTCACCTATCATTCTCCCCCAAAAAAAACTATTGATTTGATAAAAATCATTAAAACTTAAAGGAGCCAAATTAACAAATTTGCATGAATTCATCATAGTGCAATAAAATGGAACCACTTACGTAGTTACATGTTTTCTTCCATCCATGCAAGATTTCAATGATTGTCTTCAAGTTCAGGACCAAACTCGAACTTTAAAGAAAAAAATTGTAGACTAAAAATGTAAATCTTGTTTTTAATTTTAAAAAAAAAAGATTGAAAGAAAAGAATTGTAGACTAAGAACTGCGAATCTTTTTGATTAAATAAATCTAAGAAAGATTGTGTCCGAACATAATAATACAAAAAGATTATTATGTTAAGAATTTAATGAATCAGTCCTACTTAATTTCCAATGATTTTCTTATATTCTGAGATACTCAACTTGTACATACCCGATTATAATATAAAGTGACAATTTTTTCAGTTACAAAAACAAATATTTAAAAATAAAAAAATTCCGATATGTTAAAAGATACTATTTTTATGAAAAATGTTATTTTCAGAGCTCTTTTTTTTATTTTCAGAACTATTTATAACATATTGTAAGATAATATGCAACAGTTTGTGAATGCAGGGGTGAGGGGACATATGCAACATATATCGCTCTGGAAATTTAAAAAAAAATAACATTTCCCTATTTTAGTTATTAATATTTAAAATCGTAATACCATGATACTTACCATGATCATGAGAGAACTTTGATATTCAATTCAATTTAACGGTATGTCAAGTGTTCTAAAATTCGGCGATTAATCGGGATTAATCGTCGATTAATCGCTAGACGGCGGGTCAACGAATTGATTAAGCGAAAATCAGTCAATTAATTGTTTTTTCATAAAAACGGTCAAAAATCCGTTGAATCGGTCAAAAATCGGATTAATCGGTCAAAATCGGGCTAATTATTAAAAATAGTTAAAATTAAAAAAAAATAAAAAAAATTAAAATTTTAAAAGGTAGAAACTTGATTAAATAATAGGAAAAAATATTATTTTTGTAAATATAATTATAATTTTAGATGCCTAAATCGTAAATTCTCTTAAGTTTTCCTCTTAAATTGATCTATAATTGAAAAGTTAAACCTTCAAAATTTTATTTATTACAATTATATAACATTCTTAACATATTTGCATAAATATATGATAATAACATATGTTTAGTTGAAATAACAAAACAATTTTATAATTGTATATAAAAAATGTTATTAAATTTATTCCGATTAATGATCCGATTAATCATTCCGATTAATCCCCGATTACCCGATTAATCTCTAAACGGTGCCTTCACCGATTAACTCCGATTCCCGTTTTTTACAAAACTGGGTATGTCCAAAAAATTTATTCAATACTTCTGCATAAAAGAATTACATAACATCAGTTATTGGCAAAGATATTAAGAAGATCAATCTAAATGCATCTAAATTACTTTAACATCTATATATTTGTGAATCGAGTGGGTCACCTATAATTTCCTGTAAATTACGAAACATGAGAATTAAAATAGTTAGAAATTACAACTTTAAAAAAACAAAAAAAAAATATTCAAAGAATGCAAAATATATAATACCCTACAAATTGCAAATTATACGTGAAATTTTTCAAAAACTTTTTTTTTTTGACAAAATGCAAATCCATTACTCCAAACACTCATTCGAGATACATGATTTAACATTGGCTGGAACAGATCTCCGGTCAAAAATACGATCAGGGTACATATGGGACACATGAGCCCATTCATGTGCCGACATATTTTCGGACCGTTTAATAAAATACAACTTAACGTTGTTCTACTCATGGACTAGATTTCTACACTCCACAATCACCTTGCCGAGTCTAGATCGCATAGGTGTAGTACTTCTTATCAGCTGTATTACTACTAGGCAATCTGATTCGATGGTAATGGAGTCCCCTGACAACTCCTTAGCCCAACTCAAAGCTTCCTTAACTGCGATTGCCTCTGCTAAAGTTGGATTCATTATCTCCATGAAGCATCTAGTCTTAGCCAGGATTAAATGACCTGTATGATCCCGAGCTACCAACCCTATACCTGAAGAGCCCTGATTCTCCAAAATTGCTGCGTCCACCGTGATCTTTACTTCATCTTGTTGTGGCTTAACCCAATACGATGCACCATCTCCTTGAACATGAGGCTGCATTGCTGCCCCTTGATATCTACCCTGAGTTGTCGTCCACTGTGAAAGATATTGTCATGCTTTAGCAACAATTCTCAATGAGCTCCAACTTTTTTGATTCCATACTACATCGTTTCTAGCTCGCCAAATAGACCAACACAAGGTGATGATTTTTGCAGTGGTATAAGACGATTGCACTGACAAAGCGTTTTCCAGCGATACCGGAAACTCCATAGTCTCAGTTGTGATCAGATTAGAATTGTGAATTTGCCAACACAAAGCTGCATTCCTACACTGCACCAAACTGTGAAAGATTGATTCACTGTCTTCCTGACAAACTGGACACATACTGTCAATTTGAACATGTCTAGCCTGTAGTAACCTCTTGGTCGGTAAACAATTCGAGACTGCTCGCCATACCAAGTTTAAAGCTTTCGGAGGAGCTTTAATATTCCACAACTTCTTCCAGAATAAGTTATTGTAGTTTGCACTCCACATTCCTTTTTGCTCTTGGATGAGTTTGTACGCACTTTTTACTCAGTACTGTCCAGAGTTTTCGAGTTTCCAATACAAAATATCCTTATCTAGCTCCAGTTCCACCTTTGTATTCATAATACACCGTTGATCTCTTGCATCAAACACATCTGCAATAACCTCCATATCCCAATCTTTAGAGCCAGTACAGAATAATGAAGCTACCTTTTGGTTACTCAACGATGGTGAGTTTGTAGCTATGTATGGATTCTCCGCATCATTCAGCCATGGTTGTCCCACAATGTCCACCTCCGTACCCGTACCAATTCTCCAACTTGATCCTGAAGAAATGACCTCCTTTGCCTCAACAATACTTCGCCATATAAAGCTTGGATTACTTCCCAACCTGGATTTCAAGAAATCAGTTTCTGTAAAGTACCTTGCTTTGTAGAGTCGGGTCACAAGACTCTCCGGATGAGTAATAAAACGCCAACATTGCTTCCCCAGTAGTGAAATATTTACATCCCTTAAACATTTGAGACCTAAACCACCAGCATGCTTATGTCGGGACATCCTGTCCCAAGCCATCCAAATGTTTTTTGAGTTGTTTTGATGCGATGTGTTCCAAAAAAATCTTGTCATTGCTCTTTCCATGTCTCGCACCAGATTTAAAGGTAGAAGAAACACATTCATGACATAAGAGGGTAAGGTTTGAGCTACTGTCTTAATGAGAATTTCTTTCGCTGGCCTTGAAATTTTTCGTTCGTTCTAATTGTGAATGCTGGCATTTACCCTGTCCTTCAAATAACCAAAAATTACAGACTTGTTCCGCCCTATAATGTTTGGAAGACCCAAATACTTAGATGAATTGTCAGCCTCCGGAATGTGTAATGCTTGACAGATCGCCTCCTTGTTGTATTGGATGACATTCGCACTAAAGAAGACTGTGGACTTGCCTCTATTAATCTGTTGACCTGAAGCTTTCTCGTAGAGAGACAAGAGGTCCATAACTTTACCCGCTTCTCTCATCTCTGCTTTACAGTAAAGGTAGCTGTCGTCAGCAAATAACATGTGACTGATGGAAGGAGCTTTCCTGCAAATCTTTATCCCTTGTAACCACTTGTTAGCTTCATAATGTTGAATCATAACTGTTAATCCTTCCGCACAGATAATGAAAAGGTAAGGAGATAAAGGATCTCCTTGCCGTAAACCACGACTAGGTTTAATTGGTTCCATTTCAAACTCTCCATGAACAATGGTATAATCAACTGTGGTCACACATTGTAGAACTAAGTGAGTCCACCAGCTATCGAAACCCATTCGAATAAGCATTTCTCTTAGAAATTTCCATTCGATACGATCATATGATTTGGACATATCCAATTTAACAGCCATGAAACCATCCTTGCCAAAGCTTTTTCCGTTTTAAATAATGCATAACTTCAAAGGAGATCATTATATTGTCAGTAATGAGTCTACCTGGTAAGAATGCACTCTGAGTATCTGAGATGACCGAATCCAACACCTTCTTGAGACGATTAGCAATCACTTTCGTGATAACTTTCATCACCACATTACATAAAGCTATAGGTCGTAGTTCTGTCAACATGGTTGGATTCTTCTTTTTAGGGATAAGAACAATATTCGTAGCATTAATATTGTCTATGAGAGTCCCTGTCTGAAAAAAATTCCTTACCATCTGTGTCACCTCCGTACCTACTGTGGACCAGTTTTTCTGAAAAAATGCCGGGGTCATGCCGTATGGCCCTGGCGCTTTATCTGGATGCATATGAAACACCGCTTCTTTCACTTCCTGTGTAGTAACTGTACTTAAGAGTTCTATGTTTTGCTGCACCGAGATAGTCTTCGAGATGCAGTTTAGAACAACATCACATTGAGTGTGCTCTTCAGTAAATAACTGCTGAAAGTATTCCTTTATCAAGTCTTGCAATCCATTATTCCAGTCCACCAGGTCTCCACCTGCATTCTTCAGCTTTTGAATATGATTTTGCCTTTTCCTCTTTTTGCAGGAGGCATGAAAATATTTGGTATTTTTCTCCCCAACTTGAAGCCAGAGTTGCTTAGATCTTTGGCGCCAAAATATTTCCTTCTGATCCAGCACTAAGAATAACTGCTTTTTTACATTCTCAAACTCTGCTAGTGACTGAGCATCACGCTTGCCTCGCAGCACATTCATTTTAGCTTTACACTTCTTAATACGACTACTAAAACAACCAGTGATCTCTCTTCCCCAGACTTGTAGGATCTCTGCACATTTATTCAATTTCTGCAGAACAGTAATGCTTCCATTATCATCCCAACAATCTTTAATGATTTGGAAACACATAGGCTCAATGAGCCATGCATTCTCAAAACGGAATTGACGTTTCTTGTTACCTCTAAATTGCATTTCTGGACATAATAACAGAGGACTATGATCAGAGGGGGAACCCTCCACATTATATAATTTGGCCATATCAAATATACTTAACCACTGTGGATTTGCCAGCACTCTATCCAATTTGATTTCCGTCCAATGGTCCGTGTTTCGACCTTTTTCCCAAGTAAACTGGTGACCTATTATCTCCAGATCATGCAGGTCTGCTTCATAAAGACAGTCCTTGAATCCCTCAATGAGATGATTAGGGTAAGGGGGGCCTCCTCGTTTTTCTGCTTGCGATATAACATTGTTAAAATCTCCCACCAAGCACCACAATAGATTCGTGTCACGAGATAGATTCTTTAAGAGCTCCCAAGTTTTAAATCTCTGGGACCTCGCAGGTTCTCCGTAAATACCTGTTAAACGCCAGTCATTAGTACCAGGCCTACTTATTGTAATATCAATATGGAAACGCGAAAAGCTCAAAAGATTCACAGCTCCTGCTAATTTCCAAAACAAGGCAATGCCTCCACTCTTTCCTTGAGGATCTACTGCAATAAAACCATCAAAACTCAACTTGCTACAAAGCTTCTCCATTTTTTCATAACTACTTATAGTCTCGCAAAGAAATACAAAAGACGGTTTCTCACATCGGGTTACTTCTTGTAGGAACTGAATTTTCCCAGGTGAACCCAGACCCTGGCAGTTCCAAGCTAGGACATTCATGATGACTGGCGGGTCTGCACCACAACACCCGCCAATTCTTCGTTTTTTGACTATGTTGTATTTATCACCTGTATCTCCATGTTTGTATCTTGGGCCTGATCTGTAGACATAACAGTATCACTGACAAAGTCCGTTCTACGTCTCTTTGGGTCCAATATCCTTAACACAACATTATCCGGCCCATTAGAGTTTCCATCCAAGCTTAACTTTGAATTTTGAATAGATACTTGATTAGGATTATCTTGATTTATTTGTTTCGAAACTCCACTGGATCCGCCTCTAATCTCTCCCTGAATTGCTTTGTTACCGTTCAAATCAATCCCTGAATTTCCGCTATTTTGTTGCACCAAGGCCTGATTTGCGGGATTATCTCTATCTGCATTTACTCCACCCCTCTCACCGGAATTACTCGCCTGAATATTGCTACCATGTCGAAGCCACTTTGCCCCCATAGTATGGTTCTTTCTTCTCGGATCAGCTCGAAGCCAAGGACCATATGGTTTGTCAATCATCTCCAATGGAGTGTCAAAAATTCTGTCACAGAATCGTTCTCCATGACCAATCATCCCACAGATGAAACAAAATGTGGGTATGGCTTCATATTGAAAATTAACCCAGCACCATTCTTTCTCCGACTTCTTCAGTTTCATTCTTCGTTTAATAGGAATATCCAGTGACAATGTTACTCTAATACGTAAAAACTCTCTCCAAACTCCCACGAAGTTATTGGGATCTCCTTCCACATAAGAGCCAATGTAGTTGCCAATGTCCGTAGTTACTCGTTGTGACATGAAACCTGCAGACATACCGTGTAACTGAACCCATAGATCAATCTCATTAATTACCAGGGTCCTGGGATTGTCCCCCTCTTTAAGCCTTGCCATTACCAGGTGGAAACGCCCAAATGTCCAAGGACTTCCTTCAACGACTCTCCTAATATCCAATTCATGATAAAACTGGAATAAAAATATGTTATTATCCAAAGGTTTAACATACAAACCTCTTCCGGGTCTCCATAGGGATGCCATTTTGTGCTGCATGGCCTGGAAATCTATGTGTGAATCTGTAAGGAAGCGACCAACTAAACACCACCTTGTATCAATCTCGCTTAACTCATTTATATCCGAATAGCATAGCCCTCCTTGTTCCTCCTCTTCAATTTGAATCTTTGCAAAGGCCTTCTCCATTTCATGCATGTATGAATGTTGTTTATCCATTAGAATATTGATGAACGAACGACAAGAATGATTGTAAGACGAACAAAATCAAACTTTAGACGAAAGCGAAGAGATTAAATCTCACGGATTTTAACATGTCAATAGACAAGACTGGAAATCACCATGTTAAAAAGGGTAGTGTAAGAAGCACAAGATTAAATTTTTCAAAAACTTAATTCTTCGTTTTTAATTTCATCCAATGAACTCTGCCACTCCAGTAAACTATCCGGTACACTAAGTGAATATATATAGTTGTACTTACAATAAAAAATTGAGTGTGCATAATATATGAATCTATGTGATGATCTGATCCATTACGTTTAATGAATTTTGTTGTCCAAAGACCAAAACTGATCAACATGCTACCGGGTACTTTCTGTTTGTGATTTCAGCCTGCATAGACGAACACAAATATCAATTTTAATTCGAAATATGTCTGGTTATTTATAGTCATTTTCATTAGCAAAGATTTGTAAAAGAGAAAAACATACATCAATATATTAATTCTCATTTATAAATTCGAATATCTATTTAACTTTTTATATGTTAAATATATATGTTTCGTACAAATTCGAACTTTTCTCATTTATAAATTCGAACACCTATTATACTTCAAAGAAACTTTTCTTCTATAAATTCGAACTCTTCTTCTCTATAAATTCGAACTCTTCTTCTTTATAAATTCGAACACCTATTGTACTTCTAATAGCTTAAATAATTTTTTTTGATTTATTAGTATTTAAAATTCAAAAAATCTAAAAAATTAGAAAAATAGATTGAGACGATCTTAGGGGCGCCACCTAACCTCCCGCGTATCCTCCTTTATATATACTAGCTTATAGCCCGTGCGATGCATGGTTACTTAAATTTTATTTATAATTATTCTGTTTATAATTATATTTTTATTACGATGCAACACACGATTGTTTTTTTAATATTTATAATTATATTTATTTATGAATATTTTAATATTTAGAAGTTATTAGTTTACATGATTAAATTATTGTTAAAAAAGATTTAGCCAAAAAAATTATAGTTAAAATTTTGATATTTATTATATTTTACACTCTCAATTTAATATTTGTTTATATTGAGTTATAAAAGTTAGATTTGGCCAATTTTATAGTCCACATGAAATTCACAAAATAATCTTTAATTTAGTTGTGGTTTAATAGTTCTTTTTCAATTAAAAACTATTCTAAAACTAAAAAGAGAATAAAGTGACGAAATTTAATGTTGAGAATTCTATTCAATTTAGGAAATCTACTTAACTTATATGTAGTTTAGATTATTAGAATAGCCTTTATTAACCAAATACAGGCTTTAATGTTCAATCTAACGGTTTTTACCTATTTATTTAAGATTAAACGATTTTTATTATTTTGGTTATAAATGGGTTTCCTTATTTAATTACAACTATTTTTATAATTGCCAATACAATATAAAGGAGCTATATATTAATATTTGATTCCCCAAAAAATACAGCATAACACATTTACAAGGTTATTTTGATACTTTATCAAGGTATTTTAAGTTAGACAAAAAATAATGTGTTATAAAAATTGAGAATCAATACTAATTGATTGAGTTAACGATTTATGATTAATTGATAAATTGGGAATTAATTGGAGTAAAAATCGAATAATTTTTTTTGGCTAAATCTTTTTTAACAATAATTTAATCATGTAAACTAATAACTTTTAAATATTAAAATATTCATAAATAAATATAATTATAAATATTAAAAAAACAATCGTGTGTTGCATCGTAATAAAAATATAATTATAAACAAAATAATTATAAATAAAATTTAAGTAACCGTGCATCGCACGGGTTGAATTTTTCTTAGATTGATTTTAATTTTTGAACATAGATTTCTAAATTTAAAATAGTTAGAAAAAAATAATTAAATTGGTGTTAAAATAATGATGACATAATAATTATTATTAGAATTTAAATATTCACTTTATTAATTTGGGCTTTATCTTGTATTTTAAAAATCAGATTTTGACGATTTTACACCCCACATGAAGATAACTAAATTATCTTTAATTAAAAGATGGTTTAACAATTTTTATCTAGGTGGAATTGTCCATGAAAGAGAAAAGAATGTCACGAATTTTTTACATGGAGAATTCTATTCAATATAGAAAATTTATTTCTATTTGGTATATTTGGTTTAAATTATCAAAATACACCTTTTAGAATTTAAATATAATCCTATTATTAATAAAATAAACTTTTTTAATATTTGATCTAATGATTTTCATTTATCTAGTTAAGATCTAATGGTCCTTATTAATTTGGTTGTCTATGACCAAAATTTGGGATAAGATCCCTATTATGATTATTATATATAAGGATTTAATATAATAAGATATCAAGTATATACCGATATAATTATCTTACTAACTGTTTTTACTTTTAATGTTTCGGTTTTATTTACGGTGTAAATAAAATTTTAAAATACATTATTACTTAAAAAATTATTAAATAGAATAAAAATTATGTTATGATTATATAAAATTTTATTCTCATATTATTATATTCTTTATCGATTTGAATTTGTTCTTAATTAATTTTGATACTTTATTGAAATAAACATAAAATTTCTATATTTAAAAGAATTAGTGAAAAAATGAATAAATTGGTGCTACAATAATAAAAAATATTTATTAAAATTTAGATACTCACTTTAATATCTGGGTTCTATCCTGAGTTTTAGAAATTGAATTTTGACGATTTTACAACTCATGCGAAACTAACGAAATTATCTTTAATTTAATGATGGTTTAATAATTATTATCTAACTTGACCAGTTGACCTACCCATAAAATAAACTGAAAAGAAAAGATGGTTAAGAAGTTTTACACAAAGAATTCAATTCAATATAGAAAACCAATTTATAATTGGTTTAAATTATCAAAGCACACTTCTTAGTATTTAAATATAATCCTACCTTTAATCAAATACACATTTTAATATAAGTATTATATTCAAAATTATCGTTTATGAATATGAAACCCTCAACATTTTAATAATATTTTGATATTATCCTTTTATGTTTGTTATATATAAAATAATATAATTATAATTTGGATTAATCGAATTGTTATGTTCCTTCAGGAAAAAAAAGTGTTTAAATTTATTCATGTACAGGAGTTCTCCTAAGTCTCTTATAACGTAGGGTATCATTGTAATCGATATGAATTGTTATCTTGATATCTGGTTTAACAATTATTATCTAACTGGAACTATACATAAATTCAAGAGAAAAGATATTTAAGAATTTTTACATAGAAAAATTTTAAATTATCAAAATACACTTTTTAGTATTTAAATATAATTCTATTATTAATCAGATACACTTTTTAATATTAGATCTAACAATTCTCATCGATATATTTAAGATCTAACTATAATTATTAATTTGGTCGTATACTGATCGTACACGAACCATATCGATTTTAATTTTTTCTTAAATTGATTTTAATATTTTATTGAATAAACATAGAATTTATAAATTTAAAAGAATTAGGAAAAAAAATTAAATGGGTGCTACAATAATAAAAAAATATTTATTAAAATTTAGATAATAACTTTACTGTTTGGGCTCTTGGGCTCTATCTTGAGTTTTAGACAACAGATTTTAATGATTTTACAGCCCACGCGAAGCTTACGAATTTTTACATAAAGATTTCTATTTAATATAGAAAACCTATTTATAATAGGTTTAAATTATCAAAATACACCTTTTAGTATTTAAATACTATCCTATTATTAATCGAATACAATTTTTAATATTATATATGACGGTCCTCATCGATTTGAATATTTATAGTTTTATAATCCAACGGATCGTATATTTTTGGTAGTACAGTGACCGACCAAAGTTTTGGATAAGATCTTCCTTACGTTTATTATATATAAGGAGTTAATATTGATGATGACTTCACATTACCTAGCATACTTGAAATTTGAAAGTCTGTTAATTAACACGACTGTATCATCAAAAAAATATTGCAAACTGCACGAAAATAAATTTCTTTTCTTGAAAATATAGCAAAAAGAGTAAAATAATAACGAAATACATGCATACACGGAACTGAAAAAATAAAATATAATTTCACAAAATTATGTTTACATGATCAGTCCTATCACCTATGACTATTGAAATATAATATATTATTTTGTTTATTAATATGGGTATCAGAGAGAGATCAAAGGTCTCAAGTTTGATGCAATGACGCTCATAATTCACTTTTCGACAAACAAATTATTCAAACATTTTTCTTTTGAATTATTCAAACTTCAACTTATTTGAATTTCTCAGTTTGGCGGTGCTCAAGACAAATATATGATCATATCTAAATTTGATATTTATGAATATAACAAGCCGAGTCACTAGTGGAGTGGCGAAAGACAAATTAAAAAAATTCAGTGAACTATTGAAGCTATCAGTGTGATTGATTGATCAGACAAGTACCAAGGCTTTCGGTAGACTTCTTTCATTTCCTAATTTGCTTGCGACAAGTCCTAGCATTAGTATGAGTTCGTTGACCGCGTAATGGCTATCCATCTTGATGACGAATTCAACGATAACAAGAAATAGAAATGAATCATTCGATTGTCGCAAAAGATCTCCAGTTTATGAGCTATACCCTCTACCACGACGTCGTCCGCGACGTCCATGATAGATTCAACCACGGCCTCCTTATCGAGAGCGGTAAGCCGCAGAAAGTTTAGCCGTAATAGCGTTTGAAATGTTGTGACGGCAGTTAGACCTAAGCCCAAAATGACAAAGACTGTGATTTCGGGTGTAGTCATACTCCTTTGACTATGAAACTTTTTCTTCTCGGCTGGGCACTGACCGTCATGGCCCAAACGAAAGTAAAAAGACTTCTAGCTCATACTAACCTAGCATTAGTAGGTTATATTCGTACTGGTTTCTCGTGTGGAACCATAAAAGGAATTCAATCACTACTAATTGGTATCTTTATTTATGCATCAATGACGATAGATGCATTCGCCATAGTTTCAGCATTACGGCAAACCCGTGTCAAATATATAGCGGATTTGGGCGCTGTACCTATGAACGAAGAACTAGTAACTAACTTCTTGACTAACGGCTTGCCTTCGTTAGAAGGAAATAAGGCCTATCCGCGCAATCAACGTGTATCGTTTACTTTGCTTTAATGAATGCAACAATCCCTGCTTCCACAGCATCGGCAAAGATCTCTTGCTTCCTCGCGGCCGGGGATTACTGTCTTACATACAGTATCATTCAAAAGAGAATCCACATTTTCGACACTAATGTCCTGCAGGCGGACAATTCTCCACACCGACACTACCAAAACAAAAGGTGCGAGTACAATCTCTGGGTTTCTCATTAAGGAATCCCAAGCAGTTATGAGGATAGAGACCGTCAACACAGTCCACATCAGCTTGAGAAATCAACGTGACGAGATGTAAATAGACAGCAAAAGCTTCCAGAATGAAAGTTAGTTACACTTCACAACAAGTTTTTCCCAGCCAGCACAGTTTAAATTCAAGCATGACAAAACATAAAAATAATTTGAAACACACAAGTGAAAACTAGACAAATCATCTTAAGTTCTTCAATTGTTTTTTCTTGTACTGCAAATTATTTAAATGTCAAACAGATACAACACTGACAGACTACAATTTACAACGTTCAGCTGGAAAATAGGAAAGCCAAAGAAAAACACGGAAATTTTCAATAAACTCCCACAAGTAAAATTTCACAAGCAGATGACAGAAGGAAAAAAAAGAATGGCATGAACCAGGAACAAAAGAAAGCCTACAAAAAGAGCACATAAACTTCGCACTTCACAGAATCATTTAACACTTTGTATATTTGGAATATATATTTTAAACATATCATCAGTCATGGAAATGTTACTTAGGCTAAGCTTAACACAGCCCTGAGAAATTGAATGCTCCTTAAGCCCTGAGAAATTGTATGCTCCAGTATCCTCTCTCTTTCTTGGAAACAAAAAAACTATTTACTACCAGCTTTTAATGTGCTTTTTGTTACATCTAAATCCTTATCTTGACCCGCACTGTTCCTGTTGAACTCCATGCCCTGAAATGTCAGTCTGGAAGACCGATATTGGCTACCAAATCCAGTGCCAAATCCCCATCCAAGGCCTAACCCAACTCCACACCCTCCACCTTTATGAATGCCAATATATATAGGAACAGATGATCAGCACAATAGTTTTAGAGGTATCAAAGAGGTTTACCATAAAATGTGCCACAAATAAACTTAGTTTTAGCATTTACCTGCACCAAGACCCAGGATATTCATAGGCATGCCTGTATCATAATTTTAGACTTCAATAATTAGAACACAATGTAGATGGATCTAAACTATGAAGCATACTACACAACTGAGAGACCAGGAAACATGCAATTGCCTTAAATAAATGTTCTTGGTAGTGCAGTAGATATCAACTCATTTGCAATTAGTGGCCAGGCCATGAATCTCTAAAGTCTACACGATAATTTGTTAATCAAAATTTATAAAAAAGAAATGTAGTTCACAACAACTAATTTCGAAATTAAAAATACAAGACTCCTCTATGCCACATGATCCTGTGAAAGATTTTAACAGTTCAAAAGATCTCGCTTAATATGCTACAAACGATTTCTCAACCGATCATCCAGACATATATATATATATACAACCATAAAATTTCAATTCAGAACTAGGATTGGACAATACAGTTAACAACTCACCAGTCACCATCTTCTGAATTGACCAATCCTAGTTCTATTGTTAACTTGAAATATCTTTATTTATTAAATCGGATTCAGAACTAGGATTAATCAATACAATTAACAAAACTTCAGAACTAATCAATTTATTAACTCGGTCATCTATTAATTGATCATGCTAACTTTTTTTTTTCGGGTTTGATCACACTAACTTTGAATAATCTGCTTATTATAATTTTTTTCAAAGAAACACATACAGTATATATGAAATCACATGTATGTCCAAGTTGCAAATTATTACCGTATTAATAGGGCCGTGCATCATAAATCAATCTAAATACTGGAAGCAGAATTTAACACATTTCATGACTCCTGTCTGAAGTTTTTAAAAAAAAAACACAAACGAAGAAAAAACAAGAAACGTTTAATTTGATGTGGTTCTGAGAAATCATTAAGTTATGAGGAGTGAAGCTGAGGGGTGGCTAAAAATTTGAGGGAGTGACTCCTAGGCATAGGCGGATGGACAGGAAGCCAGACTAAGAGTCTAGGGTGAGAGGCAGAGTGCCAACAGAATTACTCATTAAGACATGGGCTGCTGACTTACTACTACAGCTAATTATTACAAACCCTGTAAAGATTTAAACTTTTCGAAGTTAAGATATTAACTCATGATCTATACTTAAAAGTAAGAAGAAATTCAAGTGAACTTGTGAGTTGTGACTAGCCCGATTTCTTTCTACTTCCTCCCGACCTCCCCTATTGTATTGATGATTACTTCAAAGGCTCATTGTAGTCCTTGCATTCTGATAGAATAAAACCCACATGAAAAAAGTATTTTCTGTTAATTTAATATAAGTATAACAATGTAAGCTTTAATATTTTTAAAAAGAGAGCGTACAAAGATACTGAGGAATATATTTTCATGATCCGTTGCCCTAATCCTAATTATAAAGAAACAATCAGGTTTGTGGTGTAGTCCCCAAGTTTTATTGCAAAATTTCTGTCCAAAATGTGCACTCCTTTATTCACTAAAGGTGGGATTAAATTAAGGCCATCAAATCCATTCCCAATTAAATAAAATTCAAAATTCAAAGTGAAATAATTTTTGACATGACTCTGTAACTATGACAACAACTTGAAAGACATCGTTTCACTTTGAATTTTATTTAATTGGGAATGGATTTGTGCCGAAAAATAGCTATCAAAAATGAAATTTGTTTCTTGAGAGAGGAGGGATTAAATTAGTTTAACAGCATGTGGAATACACATTAGCAATATTCAGTATGACTGAAAAATGCTTCAGATGGCCCTAAAGGCTTATGGTATAAAATTTTATAATAGTCATGCTACATGGCCTATTAGCATCTGAGCGATACATACAAGGTGGTTTTTATTGTACCCACTTTTGTTCTCACTAAACCTTCATAACTAGTCATCAGATAATATCGCAAAATAATAAAATCCTCAGCCTAAAACCCAAATAGCACATAAACATGTGAACGGTAAGTAACAGACCGCTCACATATTAAGCTTGGTCAAAGGAAAGAAACATAAAAGGGGTTCAAGTTGCTTGCTATAGATTTCCAGCATATGCCTAAGATGGGAGGCATTAATGCTCGATGTAAGAATAAAATTCACTCCTCAGAAGAACACAACACGAGATGCAGAATAGCAATAAAAAAATCTTTCTCGACATTAGATGATCTATCACATTATTCATCCAATGCTAATAGAAAATAGATCTTGCTATTTCTTGGTTCAAAAATTTTACTCCAGAACCAAATAATATCAAAACACCGGATTTCCAAATAAATTTAAGACCTTCTCGCAAGTAAAACAGTCCTTGAGCAAACATAACAAGGGCCTTCCATCAGGAGTTGATTTTCTTCTGTCCTTGCAATTGTACCATGTATAAGCTACTCTAGACCATTCCAAATATCAGAAGATCCGTACGATTCTCATCATGGCTTTACAATATCTTCATAACATAGTGCAATTTTCTAATTTCTTAATACAATAACTGCTGCTGTATTACCCTTACATCCAATATCTCATTTTTTATGTTCAATCTTAGGTGAACATAACAAACCTCAGACTAAAAGCCCATTCTCTCTATTTTTCTTTGCAACATATTTACCACAACTCACAACCATATCGTCCTAAATCACGCCAATTTGCAATTGCCACAAAGAACACCATCAAAAACCCGCTTCAATCAAAACGTAAATCACAAAACACTAAATAAAAATTATCCACTTATTATCACACCACAACAACACTAATCAAAATCATCTAAACAACACCAAACTAACATTCATTTATACGAAAAACCAAACTAACATTTACCACAAAAATCAATCAAACTAACGAAAAATTATCGAAACAAATTTACCTCCAAAACCCCATCCAACACCAAATCCACAACCCACACCAAACCCTGAAAAATCACCACAACCCCATCAAACATTTCAGCTCAAATTGCATATATAGATACAAATACACACATGGGTAGTCAAGAAATCAAGTTATAAGTACATACCAAAGCCAATACCAGTGCCCTGGAAGTTTGTGAGCACCATTGCTGCAAAAAAACTGTCAATTTATTGGCATATATAGATACAAAGATACATACATATATACTTCTAGAGCAGAGAAGTGAAGTATACTTACAGATAAGTGATGAAAGAAAGACCCAATTGAGAGACTATTAGGGTTACAATTGGGGATAATATAATGAATAAAATAAAAAATAATATATGTTATATTTAACACATTTCTTCAAAAAATAAAATATATTCATCTAGAAATATATTATCAAAAACAAAAATTACCTTTACATTACATGATACATAAAGTAATATAAATAAAGAATATGAAAGAGAAAAGCATCATTTTGATATTAATATCATGAAATAAAATGAAAAAGAAATTAATACTTTATCTAAAATGAAATAATTGATTTTTGTTTTAAAAAATCTATTACAGTACTTTTCATAAAGAATATGAAAGAAAACAGCATTATTATTTGATGATTTCCCGGATGTTTTGCACTACCACTAAGATTAATGATCGTTAATCATTTTCTAAATTTGGTGGTCATTCTTTAGAACTACAAATATGATTAAAACTTGGAGAGATACAATCTCAAGCAATGAAAATCCAATCTTCTTTGAAACTTGTTTTTCCTCTTGTCATACTAATCGCCACCTTTACTTGCATCTCAAGCAAATTTCAATTTAGCTACGACATATATGTGATCAACGGATACAAGGCAAATGATACCGTAACTTTGCAAGCTGCATGCTCTTGGGATCCCATCATTAAAGGAAAATGGAGTAGTAGTATGGAATTTGGAAAAAAAGAACATTGGTCTGTGCGCGGGGGTGATTTGAAAGCAAAGCCAGACCTAAAATTAATGTGTAATGTTCAAGTCGATGCAGTAACAAAACTTTTTTTGGCTTTTGACAGAAATTTTGCCAAAGAAGAAAAATGCAAGATTAGTAAAGAATACTCAACTTGTTTCTACTTATGTAAAAATGATGGAATTTATTTTTCCAAGACTAATGTTGAATACCCAGGTCCTGAATGGCATTTCGTTGAAAGATGGGAGCCATATAAACCGCCGGCACCAGCTGGACGGAAGATACAGTAAACAAGGACTTCGATGGCCTTAAGCCCCGCGGATGATTTCCGGAGAAAATAAATTATTAGATTAATATCTATTTTCAACTTTTTAATAAGATTAGCCACACATCTGACCAGATTAGATGGCTATACAGATGTATGTATTCATGTTAATCAAGAATGTAAGAATTATTGTGAGTAAGAAAAATGTTCACAAGGAAATCAACTCAGGTTGATGCTGTTACACAATCTGTTGTGATATTAATATACATAAAAAACGAGGTGATGGTAAGGAGACAAGGAGCACCCCTTGCGCGCACGTAGGTAATGGAGCAACACATTACTAACACACTTGAACACTACACAAGTGTATTGCTATATAAAGCAATGGAAATACCTTTTCCATTTCAATGTGGGATATAAGGTTACAACTTCAATTTCCATTTTCAAGGGAGCAACTTTGGATAATCATAACTCATTCATCCCTTAGTCGTTTTGAGTGTTTAAACATGCATTGGAAAGCTCTCGCGGAGGAGAACACAATCCAAGCATAACTTGTTGCGAATACGCATAAAAAGGCTTACTCAAATCGGAGCTCAAAATGACTCAAAAATGTGGGGCTAAAACCCACATTTTCCAAGAGATGCTTGCAACAACTGCAAAGCATAATTATCATCAAATAGAGCAGTAACAAAATTATGGCTACTGTTTGATATTGAATAAAGAAAACGAAAATATAAACATAAGGAACTGATATGTCAGTCTGAAACAATTGTGTTTTATAGAAAATTTTCACATAGCAAACTACAACAGGTCTCACTCAAGAAATTCTACAATTACATTCTATAGGTGGGAGATAAGTTATAATTGAGTACATTCATTGAATCAAATTAATACTAGCTTATAACCCGTGTCAGGAGTGTTTTGTCATTGAATATGGTCACGCAAGCTGGTTGTACGAAGTCTGTTTGTTCATACAGGCAGTATGATTTGGGACACGGGCCGAACATGAGTCGACATTAAAATATTAGTATTAATGAATTATTAATAAATATTATGAATTGAATGATAAAAATATATAATAAATAAATAACTATTTAATTATGTAGTTATAAACAATTGAACTGTGCATAAAGCTTAAGAAATTAAAGTAAATAAATAAATCTTGTATGATTACGCAAAGAATCTAACGCTCGATGAAACTATTGAATTTAAAGTAAATAAATAAACCTTGTATAAATTACGTAGTTGTAAGGAATCGAACCCTGAGTGAAGCTAAAGAATTTAAAGTAAATAAATCTTGTATAATTATGTAGTTGCGAGAAATCGAACTCGGGTTAAGTGATAACCAAATTTGGTACTTTGGTACTTTGGTACTTTAGTACCGCGCGCCATTTTCACATTTTTTTGCTTGTTAATATAGAGTATAGATGTGGGAGATAATCTCTTTTACTCTTATTATATAATAGGATATAATTTTTTACAACTAAAATATAATTCGAGTGATTTGAATTTGGCTAGTAGAACAAAAGTGAGTACCACTGTTATATTAATTAATATTTTTACGACTAAAATGTAGTTCGAGGGATTTGAATTTGGCTAGCCTAACAAAAGTGAGTACTACTATTACGTTAACTACTCTGATGCAACAAATTAGACTTGGTCTATTTAAATTCGAACTGGAATTGAACATAAATTCAAACTCAAATTGAAGGTGAAATTTTGGGATGTTTAAAGTTTGGTCAACCAGCTCATCTAGCCGGAGTGAATATTTTAAATTAAATCATACATATACCGATTATCTTGAGTATATGTACGGTATCATGGATATGCGGCACCAATTACCCTTAGAGCAAGTCCAGTGGTGATGTTAAATGTGATGCTATTTCTATAATATAACACCTAACAACAAAAACTCCACTCCAATAGTTTGTTAAATATAGATGTAAAATAGGACAATACTATACTTGGTGCCTAAATATAGAATAAAGTATAGATATTATTATAATTGCCACATAAGCATGCAAATGGGTAAATGAATTGTTAAAGTAATAGGGACAAACATAATTATGCATATATAGATTAGATAGTTGAAATATAATTATATTTGGATATGTTTGGTGTCATTCTCAAACTATATATTGAAGAACAAGTTATAATTCAACATAAAATTTAACTTTTGATTTTAAAATATAGCAATAGATATGTGTAAAAGGGTTTGAGTAAAGGTATATCGGAATATATGGTGTTCAAAAGCACAAGAAAGGCATCCCCATAATTTGATGGTTTGCGTTTTGGGGAAAGACGACAATGGCATTTGGATAAGACAGACAATTTTTATTGTAATGTTGATGACCCTGGTCAATGGTCACGCTAGTTTAACAACAGGATTTTTGGCTTTTGACAAAAGTTTTGACAAAGACGATAAATGCAAGACTGATAAAGGCCAAAATTGTTTCTACTTATGTACAAATACTGGAATTTATTTTGCTAAGGATAATACTACTTTCCCAGGTCCTGCATGGAATTTGGTTGATCAATGGAATCAATTCCGATGAAACCGCCAGACGGAAGTAAAAAAGGACTTCCGGGCTTAAGCCATGATGATTTATGGAGATTCTTTTTTTAAGTATGGCGTATAAGTTAATAACTAGCGTAACAACCCGTGCAAGGCACGGGCCTGTGTATAGACGCAATTTTTTTTATTTTAAAGAACACGGCTGAATTCGGTTTAGTAATGGGACAATTGTGCATGCATAATTGTTTTTTTTGAGTGTAAGCTCCAGAGGCACCCTTGTTCACATCGAGTAGTAGTGACCTTAGTAACGTGTCTACCCAGCAGGCAGACCAGTGAAAATAGTAATTTATATGAGTTCAGCTAACAACTATGTTATATGCCCTATGATATTAGTTTCTTACTAATGAAGTTAAAGGGTGACCCACATTTGTCAGGTGAAAAAGGACAAGCAGCATTACACGTCATAGTTCAAACTGTGTGTGTTGTATGCAATGGATGAGCCATTGTAGGGGAAGCAGAAAGATGTCATTGATGAAATGTAATTTATCTAGTGGATGCATAAATTTTGAGTGAACATGGCCCTGCTAAACACAAGTATATTCCCGATGGCCCAAAAAAAGACTCACATGAAACGAAATAACTCCTTAATAATTTTTCAGTTTTAGGAATAAAGCATGATATTTGGGAAATTTAGTCCGCACCTCCTGATGGAGGTGGGTATTAGTAAATAATGTAGAGAAACATATAGTTTTTTTTTATGGATGCATGATTAAAAGGAAATGTGCATTGAAAGTAGTAAAAGAACAGTTTTTAGTTTCTGTCATGTGCTGCAAGTATTAAGCCATCTTTTGCTTCTTCTTTTTTGTTGTTTCGTCTCCCTTTTTGTCACCCTCATCCTCCGCACACCCAACACATTCATTAAGGCGGTACACCGTAAACTCCTCACATCCACGCTCAGTATTGTAAGAATTAATTTTAACATCAAAGGCACACCTTTTTCCAACAATATTTTTTATCACCGGCGGAGTATCATCCAGAGTTGTGCCCTGGCATGACGTGTGGAATGACTCTACGCTAAGTTTAGGTGAAGAATTGTTGTAATTATAAATATACAGGGTGCAAAGGATGAAGACTACCTCAGTTGTGTCGGTGATAAGATGTTCCACAATTAAGGACACCGATGAGGTGTTCGGCCTCCTTATTGAAGAGTGTGAATGTTGTAGTTCCCGAGCTGTCTTGTGCGCGCACAATAAGTTTGTAACTAAGGGACACATACCAGATTTTGAGTGAGTGTAGTATGTTATATACACCACAATTAATGTACTAATGTTTGTTCAAGCATGCATGTTGTCATTTTTTTAGAATGGACATATGATACTGTGGTTTGAAGTCATTTGTTTCCTTTGCACAGTTGTCACAATAGAATGTCTCGTCAATAGCACGGACTTTGCGAGCACATCGAGGGCAGCAGTTATAGAACCATCCCTGGGCTTCCACGATACCGACAATTGTTGCCTCGGAAGTACAGCGTATGAACTGGAAAGGAGAGTTGGTTTAAAAATTTAAAGTTATGTAACCTGAAGTCGATGTGTTATATTATACCATTCGTAACCTGTTATGAGTTGTAAACCATGAAATTACAAATTTAAAATTTGTAAAGGGTTGTAAAGCAAAGACCCTTACTATCGTTCTATTTGGCAGGGTTGCTTGTAGAATTCCCTCAATGATGAAGTCTTGTAGGTTGATCTGTTCCGTGCTAACAAACCGTCTTGCGACCGGCCGTGGCAGAGTTTCAGGTGTGCTTCTAGTCTTAATTAGCATTGCTTGGAGGAGATCATTCAAGGGGGCATAATCTATGTTGATGTAACTTTTTGTGGCATCACTGCTGGAAAGAAACATCTGATCTGCAATAGTCGAAATGATGCAGTTTGTTAAATGATTGTCTAAATTCAAGTAATATGTACAGAGTAAAGATGATGGGCACTTGTGTTTTTGCACCTGTGATATGTGTGTTAGCTTAGTATGGTATTTTGATGTAAGACATATGTACTTGATTTTTTTTTAGCAAATTGGCAAAAGATAATTGTAGATTATGCTCAAGCGATAAATTTTTTTTTTTTTGTAATTATATGTTGTACAATATTCTAGAAATAATATAAATCAATATTTATTTACTCTAAAATAAAAATAAAAAAATGGGAGAAGATGTGGTTTATGTAATAAGAGTTTGAAAGTAAACTCAAAACAAAGTGTAGCAAAATGGTTGTGGTGCAAGTTTGAGTATGGAATGTCACAGGTTCAATTCTCAAAATTAACATAATTTAAATTATTTTTTGCATAAACATTAAAGGAGTGATGTTTTTGTAATTTTTCAAAATAGGGGCAAAATCGTAAATTCACTTTACAGAAATATAAAAGGGAAGGTGTTTTTGTAATTTTTAACATACAGGAGCAAAATGTAAATTCATAGGTATTAAAATGACATATATCAATCATTTAAATTGGCAAAATAGAGTTGTAGATTATGCTCAAGCGATAAAAATATTTTTTTGTAATTATATGTTGTACAATATTCTAGAAATAATATAAATCAATATTTATTTACTCTAAAATAAAAATAAAAAATGGAATAAGATGTGGTTTATGTAATAAGAGTTTGAAAGTAAACTCAAAACAAAGTGTAGCAAAGGTTGTGGTGCAAGTTTGAACGTGGAAGGTCAGAGGTTTAATTCTCAAGATTAATTAAAGTGGTTAGTTAACATGGTACGAGAGTTTAGGCTGGCGGGGTCACTGGTTGAACTCCCTGTCACCCCCAATATTCTCACAATTTATGAGGGACGCGAAAAAGGGGTGACATGGGTAGGTAATTCGATAATACTTTATCTCTTCGCTCTGAAGACACTTTCCACAAGATCATATATTATATTCTAACAATAATTAGTATTCATTTTTAATAAATTTTTGGGATGAGTGAGAATGGAACTATGCAGCTACGTCCAAT
This sequence comes from Heracleum sosnowskyi, assembly GCA_030848705.1. Taxonomy (NCBI): domain Eukaryota; kingdom Viridiplantae; phylum Streptophyta; class Magnoliopsida; order Apiales; family Apiaceae; genus Heracleum; species Heracleum sosnowskyi. The sequence continues at coordinate 23,998,613 of CM061237.1, forward strand.
TTATTAGATGACTCCATAATACTCCCTCCATTTCATTTTAAGTTGCCACACATTTGAAAAGATTAGATGGCTATGCAGCTGTGTTGCTGGCAAAGTTTGTTAGCATTAGGTGTCATGGAGATGACATGAGAGTGAGTGATCATCACTCAGTGATGAATGGACTCAGAGCTGTTAAGTCTTTATCATTGAGTTTGTTAAAATTAGCTTCTAGCAAGGGAATAAAAGGGACAATGAGAATGTAGGGCAATGCGGATAGGACATGTCTTTACATCAGAAGTTGTAGGCATAATATATTGAAGTGAGTGGAGACTTTTCTCTCCTTTTCTGTAGATTATGACTGCACATTTTGCTGTATTCATGTTAATCAACAATGTAAATATCTAAATGTGTAAGAATAGAATGAGTTATTGTTAAAAAAATGTTCAGAAGGAAATTCCCGTAATGGGATTCGATTTTAGTACAGATTTGTAGAAATAGAATGGAATAAATTATAAACATATACCATCAAAACTGATTCAGAGATTGTTTACGTGGTAAATTTATTTACATTGACCGGAGGAAATGTAGGATTCATACTAAAAGATATGAAGGGAACCAAGCCAGGTTGATGCTTGCAGCAACTGCAGAGCGTAATTTTATGAATTCCCTCTCCCTGCACTTCATCATCAGATATACTAAAACCAGAAATACAGCTACTGTTCGATATGAGAACAGAGAAAACAAAGAAACACAAATGGTACCAATTCATCAGTAATTACCACTTTTTAGCTATTGTATGACAGTCTGAAAGAATTGTGTGCAATAAGAAATTTTCACCTAGCCAACTACAGCTGAAAGGTGTCAGTGTTGAAATTCTACCATTAAATAGGTTGGAGAATAAGTTATAATCTAGTACATTCATTGAATCAAATTGAGGAAGTAATTAACAAACATCGTATCGGTTCATACCATGTGTCAGAAATGTCCTCAATCGATATGGAACTCGTTGAAAGAAATACCAGACTCCTCAACACATTCTGAAAATATTTACAGATTTTAGGAGATTCATAACTGATTTCAAAAATCTATCAAGTGCAATTCTAATTTCTAACTTGGCAGCCCTGCTCAGGTTTGTCAGTCACATATGCCAAGAATCTAGATGTAGCATGACATGTGGACTTTTTTCCAACACATTAAAATCAATTTTTGGTGTATTTATCATCAAAATAAACCCTATTACTGGCTGCAACTTTGGGTTGATAAGCTGCAGTCGCGATGTTAGTCTTTGCTCTTTCCTTCTGGGAAATCTCACATGTTTCGCTGCTAGAACTATATGCTATTTCAGCAGGAGGAATAAAACATTCTAATGACAGACCTGGAACATTAAATGCAACTTCTTCGATTGTCCATGCTTCTTCCATCCTCGTCTTACTATGACTCATTGCTGTTTCTCCAAATCTGAAAAGGGCAACCACTGACCGCCCTGAGTGGGCAATCATGATTCCTTCAACAGACCTGTAGTCATCCAGAAATGAATTGATTGTGGTTTCCCAATAAACAGCATCACCACCAATGGTTTGCACACGAGTCAAATGAGAGTCTTCTAAGTGCAGAAGGAGCCCTGATTTCTGGCTGAAATAACCAAACAAGACATGTCGTATGATCTCTGCTGGTCCTTCACTCCTGGATTTCAATGTTTGTGGATCAGCCCTAAGTTTGAGGATGAAACAATCTTCTCCATTGATCTTTTTTTCACCTATGCATCTGGCATTGGCAAACATATTTGCAGTTGTTCGTGGGTCAAGACCCTACAAGCAAACAAGTTGTCAGATAATCAAATCCCGAAGTGGAACGAAAGGAAATAACAGTATATAGACATGATTGAATGCAGGCAATTTTACCTGAAGAGCGCGGCGCAATGGTCTAACAGGACCCTTAGCAGCATGTGAACCAAGCCATGGTGTGTGCCTCCATACAAGTTTCCCATTGCAACCAGCATGAATCTTGCTACCACCAAGTGCAACCTCAACATACCACATGTCTGGATTCATCTGCCACAAAACAAAGCCGCCAGCTTCTGTTGTTTTGGAGGAATTTCTACTCTTCACCGCTTTTGCAGCTGTCTCGCTATCAAAGGCTAGCATCCGCACCTTCCCCGTTGCATATGCGTTGTGGATACAGTTGTGAAATTTCTGCCCTCCCGATGCTGCTATGTACTGTTGCAATATGTACTGAGCAGACGAAGTTTCCTGAAACCATAAAAATTGGAGCCAACGTTTTAACTTGATGCCATCAACTGTTTTAAACTGTACCTTTAACACTCTTAAGGCAGCATTACAACCCCAAACGACACAGCAATCAACATGACAGAGGAAACAACACAGATACTGAGAATTATAAACAGACAGCCACCTAAAGGTCGTGAACCACACTAGTTTCCTCTGTTCCACGTCCCCTGCTCCCCCCATAATTAAAGTGGAAGCACATGAAGCCATCCACAGACAAGTCTAATTATGTAACTTAAATTTTATCTTTCTTCCCAAACATGGAAAATGAAAAAAAATCTTAGATATAGATGGCCAAAGCATGTAGCATGCAAGCAAAGAAGTGAAAAAATGCCGATTTTTTCCTTTTCTCAAAATCGTAGAGGGCTTGTATCCATCCCTCTACGATGATTCAAACCCATGAGCTTAACCTCTAGGCCCTCGCTGATTCCTCAAACTACATATTTAAAGATACTACATACAATTGCAGGAAATTGATGCAAAATTAAAGGTTCTTTTCTAAGCACAAGTAATGATCCATTTCAACAAACAAAACATTTTATTCATATAATTCCATTTAAATAGATTGAAGAATATTGCTTAGAAATTAGAATTGTAAAAGGGTGATGCAAGTTAAATGAATGTTCAAACATATGAATCAAAAAAAATTATGCATGAAAAGAAACAACACTCTTCACAACAAAATGAACATTTTGTTTTCAATTATCAGTGACCTACTAAAGTGCAACAAAATATATAGTATGTTATCAAAGGTACCAAAACTGCAGAACTCCAAATAAACAATATTAAATATGCTCCACCACATAACTCTACATGCAAACATTCTAAATTAATCCATAGCTACAAACTAACGAAATTTTCGAGTTTCCGTAAAAATACAAGCCTGCGTGAGTATTTAAATTTGTACGAGTGTGCACACATGGCACAACAATAAACTTAATAGAGAAAATAGTTTTATTATAGTAGAAATAATGTAAATGAATAATAATAAGAGATAATAGAGTGAAAGAGCAACATACAATAGGAGTGTCTTTGATGCTAAGATGAGGAAAAGGCTCATTGCAGCTAACATGCACAGGAGCCAAAGGTGCACCCAACACACCCATAAGCATTCTCAAATCCGACGGTGCACGACTCAATGGGGCCCTCATCCACTGACTCCATTTCCAATCTCGACCGTCCATTCCTTCCTCTGTATCCGGGCCTTCTCTTAGTGGCGCCAAAGCTTCAACGGGCCTCAGCCCACCTGATTTTTCAACCAGAAACTCAGGCAATGCTACCTGACTGACTCGTTTTCGGGTCACAGAACTTGAGACTGACCCGCCGGGAGTGTTTCTCCGGCGAGACCTTCCCGGAGAGAGTCCTCTTATTACTTCTTGCTTTAATGCAGAAAAGAAGCCTTGTTTTTTCTCCATTATTAAAGTAGTGAAGAGGAGAAAGCGCAGTTGCTGTCTGTGTTATCTATTTAAAATATGTTATAAATGAAATGCGCATGTATATATTTATAGTGTGTAGGCGTGGATGTATCGTGGTTTAAAAATTCTTATTCCACAAATCGTACTAATTTTGTAATAATTTCTTACAATTATGTTGTGTTTTACTATTACATAACATGAGTATTTATAACAGAAAAAAATTAGATTTAAACAAATTAAAGTCTAATTTTAAAATTCTGAAATCTCCGCCTCAAATCAGAATTCAATTAAGAAATCAGAGACTCCACAAACCGGCATATTCTTTAATATTCAGAGAGCGCTAGTGTGTGTCTTTGTGACTTGTATACTCCCCCCGTTTATAATATTAGTGTCATGTAGACTCTAGATGTTATAATCGATGATTGTTACAGCATATTTTATCACGATTTTTAAAAATTTTGTACTAGTATAGAATCTTAAATTTTGAAGAAATAACCTAAATCCTTGTATACAGAAAGAAGTGTGAAACATTGGTAAGCGTAAATTAGTTTGTCTTTTTAGTTGTAGTTTGTTGCGAAGATAACGGTAGGAGATAGGTTGGTAAATAACGGAGTACCGTTTGTCAGGATTCAGATATGTGACTCTTCCTACCGGAGAATTTTTGACGTCTGGTCTAAAATTTCTTGTAAATATAATAATTTTCAATGCGTTTGTTATAAATAAAGTTGAAAGCAAAAGGATAAATAAACATGAGGCATTCAACGCTCCTCCTCCAACTCTCTACCAATATATCATCTTTATATTTGTACGTATATGTTTGGGTGCAAGTATATGGATAGAAAACAAAGTACAAGGGGTTGAAAATCTAGGTGCATAGTGAGGTGCAGAGTAATCAGCTTTGTGCCGCAGATTGCGGATACAAATTGGTTAGGCCACTTCTGGTTCACCCATAGACTTTAACGTTGACTACTTGAATTAATTCTCTCTCATCCCCATTTTCAAGTTTCAACTTGTTTTTTTGAACTCAAAGACTAGGGCTAGTTAGTTAGGTAACGCTTCTCTTCTCGGTGTAGAGATATATCACTCGTTCTTTACGAGATATTAAGGATTCAAATCTTATTAAAAATAAGATAAGTGTAAATGTGTGTTAAATAGCATAAAAAAAAACTAGGTCCACTTTGAAATTTTTAACTTATACCAATCCAACTTAAGGTCTATTTGGCAACTATATTTTAAGCCGGCTTATGTTTATTGACGAGCGCTTGTATACTCAATTTTTAATTTATATGATGATAAGTTAAATGTTAGCAACGACATATTTTTTACTTAATTTATTGATTTATTATTTGATTTTCTTGTTTTTTTAGTACCTTATATTTAACATTGTTAGTTTTAAATGTCTGTTTAATATAAAATGCATGTATTGAGATTATCGTATTAAATTATTATTATTTTAAATTAATTTAGCAAATATTTTCCTAACTTATAAGTAAATTTATTGAAACACCTAGATAACTTATAAGATTTAATTTACTTATCACTTATATGACATTTATTAATTTTAAGATAAAAATTACATCATTTAAAATACCCCAAATACACACTTATTTTTCTTTTTCCGGAGCAAATAAGTTTATAAAAGAATCGAGTAGAGATGTTGAAAAATTCCAAAACCCGAAATTCGATCTGTAAAAAACTTGAAATTCGAAAAAAAAAACCGGGCATTTTAAGAAATTCGGATAAAAATTGAATTTTTGTAGATAAAATCTAAAAATATCTAATATTTTTAATAATTTTAATAATATTAAGCTTAGCAATGGAGGGGCTGTGAAGTATCATGAGGCTAAGAACAATGAATAAAATGTAGGATAATTTCAGAATACTTATCGAGTGTAGAAGATGTGTTTCTCGAGATGATCATGTATGAGAAGATTCATATGGCTCATGATCAGCTTGAGTTCAATAACTTAGATTATAAGTAGAAAATTGTTGAAATGCATTGATTATGATAAAATAAGTATTATGCGAGTAGTTTTTTGTTTGTATTTGGTTTTGTGGTGCCTTTCTTATGTATTTTGGATTTTAGTAGCTCAGGGGTTAACTCTTTAAGGTTTGTTTTGTTCGTAAAATTTTACTTTTTTTTTAAACTTTGCTTTTTTTTATATTAATATATTAACTTTGCATAAAAAAGAAAAAATTATGTATATATGAATTAAAATAAAGCCCGTCCCGATTCGACCCGCTTAGATCGTAGGCCTAAAAAAGGCCTCATATTTTAGAAAAAGCCCGATGGGGCCTGATTTTTAAAAGAACTCAACCCGAACCGATTCTTAAAAGCCCCGGATAAAATACGGGTTGGAGGGCATTTTGTGCATCTCTAAAATCGAGCGAGATAACTCAATGGTAATTTTTTGTTTATTTAAAACTTTAGTTTAGTTCTCACATATTTGGAATTTATTTAAAGATGAATGCTATTTATAAACTTATACTGAAGAAAAATCTACTTTTAGAAATTTAATTAATTTGTTCGTTTAATGATTAATCACATCCATGCACTTTTATGGTGACCCGGAATGGGTGGAATAGAATTGAAAATTTGTATATCTAGAATAATTTATTTGATTACGAACGAGAAAGTTATAATTTTTTAATATTGTAAATTAAATATATATTGAATAAATATTAATTTGTCAAATTTTTTAAATAATTCTCTTACAAAGTTACAAACAAATTAAATGGGGAACAAATAGTCCAAGAGGGTACATGGCAGCTTTAAGGCGCGAGTTACACGCAGTAATCGTTGAGGGTCGGCCTTTAAAATGTTTTTAGTGTTTATTTTTTATTTATTTTGTAGCATGTACACCTTTATTACAGAGGACTATAGGAGCAGTTGTTTTTCTTGAAGCCTTTCCCTGTATAACCTAGTTCTCCGTTCACTTTCCCAAACTAACCTACTTTGTTCAATTCTTCCCAAAATGACCTATTTTTTTCAACTCTTCCCAAACTAACCTAGTTTTTTCATATTCTAATATTTGATTATAATTATAAATATACAATATTATTAATATATATATATTTACTGAATTAATATTATTTTTTGAAATAGACCCCACTACATTATTGATATCAGATATGATCAAACATAAAATCTAGACAGCCAATAGAAATGAAGATATTGAGATAATGTTTTATCTTTAAAATTTAAAAAAGTAGTGGTTGATATGCATGTAATCTTGACAACCAATCAAAACACTGAACAAAATAACCCTTATCCTATCTCTAAAATGCCTATATATACAAACCAATCTGCAACAAACAAATCATAGAAAAACAAAACAAGTAAATTTGCAAATGGATAATGAGAGTTTTCTAGATTTGATGGCGAGAACAAATGCAGTGTTTAATTTAAGTGAAGCTGATCATTTAATCTCTCCACACGAGTCCGAGAGTGATGAAACTGATGGTGAAGATGGAGACAATCCCAATTCAGATTCAGATTCAGCAAGTTCTGAAGGTGAAGAAGGAGACAATCCAAGCACAGCAGTCAGCACACATGTACCTACTGCCCCATGGTTTTCAACGGAGGCTTTTACCTACAACAATGTCACTGATAATTCAGGTGATTTTTCTAGTGCCTCTAGTGTTAATCCTCTTGGTAGTAGTATTTTTCAAGGTCAGTGTTTTGAAGATAAACAATCTGCTATCGATTCAATTAAGTCTGACCACATAAGGGAGTCTAGAAATTACCGTGTGGTAAAAAGTACTCCAACGTTATATGAAGGAAAATGTGTAGTAGATGACTGTCCATGGAGAATTCGTGTTATTCTAAGAAAGAAATATGGCTTCTTTGAAATCACCAAACTACCTGCTGCGCATACTTGTCTTTTAAGGACAATTGAACGAGATCATTAATTTTTTTTTTAAAGGAAGAGGTTGTTGTTGTTTTTGTTGTTATTTGTTTTGGCAAAAAGAGATCATTATTAATAAAAAAACTTCTCCCAGCAACAAAAAGGATGTTTGTTCATATTTTTTGATTTTTTTTTACTGGGAGTAGATTTGGAGGTAGTGAAAATTTTAATAGCTCTAAAGGTATAATTGTAGTTTTTGATTGAACGATCTAGAACTTTATATTCAAAACAAAACTTAATTTTATATTAGAAATATTATTTTATTTAAAAATGTATTTTGTAGAATATTTTTTGAGAAAATTTAGAGATATTATTATAAAGCCGCTGCGAAGCGCGACTTAGTAAACTAGTTATTATTATAGTTGTAACATAAGTATCCAAGTGAAACCTAGCCTGCACCTTTTCAGTTCATACATATTTTATCCATTTTAAAATTAAGTAATAGATTTTAAGTGTTTTTTAAAATCACAATATATTTTAATATCGGTCTTGGACATGTTCTTAAGGCGATTTTTGAATTAGGTATTAAAAATTATTCTATGTGTTTTTCATGACCAATTTTAATTGATTCTTTCTTATGTAGAGAATTCATTACAACTAATCAAATTAATTATAAATAAATGAAATATATATTCTAATGCTGTTTTTCATGAGTAATAAAGTTGCATTTTTCGTCAAAATGGGAAAAGAAGAAAAAGGTAATAAAGTTGCTTATCTCCATGAATCTCTTTCTCAATGACTGTGAAGCCTACTTTTGTGTTTTATACTTTGAAGTCACGCTTGCAACTTGCAAAAGACTAAAACTCTGTTTGGATTTACTGTTAAAAATTGTTGTTGATATGTGCATATTTTGGTGTATAATATAAAAAATTAATGTTTTTGGTGAGTTTAGATGTTGAAACCAGCTTCCCGCAAAAACTGAAAAGCAGCTTTTTTCAAAAGCATGGGGGACCTGTTTTCTCTAAAAGCAGCTTTTAAATTTTACCAAACACTTTTTAGCTGTTTTTTAGAAAAAAGCTGCTGTTGCTGTCTGCAACAACAATGACAAACGGGGCCTAAGCGTTTGGGACTGCTGTTGCAGAAAGTTATAGCAATTTTTATCATAAAAGTACTTAAAATAGTGTTTGGTAAATATATAAACTACTTTTTAAAAAAGTGCTTTTTATTTAAAATCTGATTATTTCAGAAATAAGAAATAGGGGTAAGATGCTTTTCCAAAAAACAACTTGTAAATTTTAGGCAGACATCAGCTAATGCGACCGACCATCAAACCCCACCGCCTGCATTATTTAAAAAAAAAATCTACTGCTCTCCCAGAAGAAACACACATCACAATCATTTACGTTTCTATTAATTGATAATTGTAGAAACAACAAACAAGGTAATACAATTCTAAACAAAATCAAACTTCAATATATATAGATACAAACACGCAGAATCTCAAATTAGCTAGGATTTGTAGTGGTTCTTTATATTTTGAGCGAGAGAAAGGAATAGCTAGCTTTTTGGCTCAAGCTCGAATTAGTGGTACTCTTCTTCCCTCTTTTGTATGATCTTGTATATAATTTTTGTTAGTTTTTGTATGTTGTTATGAATGAATATATAGTAGTGTTTACTTGAATTAAAGAAATCTTTGGTACTTTCTTTAATTTCTTTTCTAGCTTCAGAGCCTGCAAAGGTTGTTATTTTGATTTGCCTTTAACTTGCATCATGCATAATTACATGTACTTTTATATTTGCCTCAGTACTGTACTGTTTTATCCTAAGCCTTGTCCAGTAACTTTGTAACAGAGAATGCAACACTACTATCTCTTAACTTGCGCGGCTACCAGATTAATATTTTTGTCTCAATATGCTGAATTTAGTTTTACAAAATTCTGACATTTTTTTACATCTTACTTCAGGTGATTTGTTCCAATGAGCAATGAACTTTTTAGTTTTATATTTAAGTATAATTTTTCAACCTTCGGTTCATTAGTTGATGCAACGATAGTTAATTAATACAGACAGAGGGTTACTTTATGTCTTTCTCTAGAGGTGATCAGTTTGGTTGAGCTAAAAAGGCTAGCGAATGTTTCTGGAAACATAAGTAAATAGGCAATGTTGGTCAAATTCTATAATGCTCTGGAGAAATAGTTACGTTTCTTCACTAAGCAAACACACTACTTGCTTAATTAATACACGCAGACACAAGATACAAAGACAACTACTTAATAGTGAGCTCAAAGAACTGCCTAGGCAAGCTTATTCTCCATCTAAATGGAGTAAATTTTAAGAGCTGTGAGATACTTGAGACTGAAATGGCTTCAGCATAGGAGTTAGAGAACCACTTAGGTGGAGCGACATGACTTCATTGGTAGAACCCACAAGCTTTCCATTTATAAACACTGCTGGCACTGTGGGGCTACTGCACCCCATCCTTAACAGATACAAAGAAATATTTAACAAGACACATTCATCACTTAGAAGCCGCATCTAAATAACTTTTGGAGTTTAGAAAAAAAGGTGGAAAATTTTATGTAATATGCCTTCATATTGGTTCAATGCTCAAAGGAATATAGTTGTCGCAACAACGACATTGCACAATTATATAAGACAAAATTTCAATGGAGATACATTTTTTAGTAAAATGGATGCAAATCCTGAATTTGTGCCAAGAGATACTGTTTCGGATCATTTACCAACAACAATGGAGCAAAACCAAAGAAACCATAGAACAAGTGAGGTGGACCTACTTCGAAATCAAATTGCTTCCGGTTTGATGATGAGGAAATAATTCATTTGAATTTTTTTTAGTTAAATAAAGTATTAGAATTATCATGTAACATTAATTTTGTTTAAGTGTTCATCTTTTTTATTCTTAATTTTACTAAACAACACCTTTTTATAAATTATTTACCAAACACTAATATATCTGCTTTTAATTCAACAGCAGATTTGTTATAAATTTTACCAAACAGTGAGAAGCTTTTTGTAACAGCACTTTTTCCCACAGCCACATCAGTGTTTAACAACAATACCAAACAGAGGATAAATTAAGGGAAATGTTATTTCCTGAACCGTTTTTTAATTTTCAGAACAATATATGTTGTATATGCCCCTTACATTCACAAATAGTTGCATATTATCTTACAATATGCTACAAATAGCTCTGTAAATAAAAAAAGAGCTCTGGATATAACATTTCTCTAAATTAAAAAGTTAAATACTTATTTTTTTCACTTTAAATTAACTCGTTTAAATTTAATTTGTTAGAAAAATTAATTTTTTGGATGTACGTTTATTTTTGCTGGTAAATAAAAAAAGAGCTCTGTATTTTAATCTGCTCATTAATTAGGTTTTAAAACAACAAAAAGTTTGCTGTATAAAACTTTTAACACTAAAGAATAGTTTCCAGAACATTCCAGGACTTCGAGACAAGGCTTCTCTCTTCAGACTCTGCAATGCGTGTTCTAGATACAAATTCTCGGGCTCTAGATGTTGTTAAATTATATCCTCTAGATACATAATGTTGATGGAAAAAAAGAGGGTTTTTTTTTTTAAAATACGATTCTTTTTTTTTTTTGAAGAAAAATACGATTCTTTTTAGAATTAGACTTTTTTCTGTGATTTTTTGCAAAATTAATTTTCGATAAAAGTGACTGTGTACAACTTTAAATGCAAATAAAAGCAATTTCAACTTTTCCCGGAGAAATATTAAAGGAAGTTGTATTTGACTACGAATCGTATTTTTACAAATATTTAAAATGTAATCAAATCGGAACAAAAGATCATATTATATGTTCGATTGTTGAGTTCTTTGATTTTTTTTAAATTCATGTTAGTGGTATTATTTATTATTGAAAATAAAATTAGAACAAACTATACAAGTGATTTAATTGGAATTTTCTGCATGTTAAACTTTAAGCAAGTTGCCTCAAATAAAATAACAAGTTATGTTATAATTTTTGTTCTCAATCCTAATCAGGGCTTTAAAGCTGCTTAAAAGTAAGCAACCTGAAAATGGATAACAATCTAAAATTTCATACTAAATCAATGTAAGGTTGCTTTAGTCATTATGTGCGAGGTTCAGAGAACCTCAGAGAGTTTAAACCCAGAAAACTGATAGCCGAATGTATTGGACATGCATGAAACTTGTTAGCCGAATTCACAAAAGTAATGCACCCAACAAAATCTACCAAAAATTGTACTAACATATGACGTTTTTCTAATTCATGGGCGCACATGTATATAGGCTGATCTCATATTTTTATTAAGAATGTTATCAATGAAAAAAGATTTGAGAGACTTTTGAAAATTTTTGTTGGATGCTTTAGCATTTTTCAATCACAAAACTTTCATGGAGTTTAATTAGTAAAAAAATGAACAATTTATTGATTAATTATCTAAATTAAAGCTAAAACCTACCCTTAATTAGAGTTTGAACAAACACCTACAGGCGAACGCGGTTTATGCAAAAAAAAGGGATTGATTTATGAGTAGTTGCTAAGTAGGTAGAAACGACCAGATAGAATGAAAATGAGTACACCACAAAAAATGAAAACAACCTGAAAAGACAGTCTGTACTCCACTCAACTTGATTCTTCGGAGCTAAACAATTTTTCCAACAACTTAATATTCACGCCAAAAATGTGCCTATATATAGAACCCTCTCTAAACCTCATAGTCACACGTACAAAATTTACGAAAATAACCGCGGAAGGGAGAAAAACTATGATGAAGATGAAATTAGTTCTTGCGAGCCTTTTAGTTGTAGTTCTTGTTCTCGGTCAGTCGTTGCAGACAACCATGGCTGGATCAAGTAAGTTCGTAACGAATGTGTTGGTGTATACTTAATTGGTTTGTTTATCATGTGTATGCCTTGATCTTATGATTTGTTTTGTTGATTAAATCAACATGTAATCGTGTTTATTAAAACACGATTACGGGCCTGTTTGCTGCAACTTATTAAGTTGACTTATAGCTTAAAATGAGTAAGTGATTTATAAGTGATAAGTGGAGCTGAGTTTATAAGTCCTAGAGTGTTTGGTAAATCAGAACTTATAAGCAGTAGAGTGTTTGGGTAAATCATAACTTATAAGTTAATTTTTTTTTATTATTTTTAAAATATTTATTTTTTAATATATATAAATGGATATCAATGGATAGATCTCGATGAGTAGAGAAATTTGATATATACATATCAATTTTTTAATGAACGGATCAAAAGATATATGGTTTTGAAGATTTGAAGGATATTATATATTGCGTGTATCGAGAATAAGTTATAAGTTATAAGTTGAAAGTTAAGGATTCTTAACATTCAACTTATCCATTTTAAGTAGCCATAAGTTGGTTTCACTTATTTTGGCAAACACCCCCCATAAGCTGTTTTGGGTTTATAAGTCATAAGCTGCAACTTAAAGTTGCAGCCAAACACGCACTACATATGGTTACTAAGCTTTTTCCTTTTGAACGAGTTGATAAATTAACATATGATGTTTAAATGTACAAGTACATTTATTTGAAGATGGGTTCTCGTGATTCATCCAGTCTTTAAGCTCTATATAATAAAATTTGCGTTTCATGACGGTGAAATGTGAATGCATAAACATGGTATATATGATTTTTTTTACAATTTTGAAGCAGAGAAAATGATTGGTGTTTTTGTGTAAAATGAATTATTTATGGTAGGTTTTTGCGACTCCAAGTGCGGGGAGAGGTGCTCAAAAGCTGGGGTAAAAGACCGATGCTTGAAGTATTGTGGGATCTGCTGTGAGAAGTGCCATTGTGTGCCTTCAGGAACTTATGGTCACAAAGATGAGTGCCCTTGCTACAGAGACCTGAAGAATTCTAAGGGCAAATCCAAGTGCCCTTAATTAATTATTCTCCTTGACATTTCCTCTTATTTATTTGTACACTACTGCATATGTTTTGTTATATGTTGTCTAAATATAATTAAGTGAGCTTTTCATGCTCAATGTACCTTTACATGTAATCTTGCGTGTTCATCAAAATACTATACATATTTATGTTTGTCCCTTGTTTAGCAGCAAAAAATAAGGATCTATTGCGACTGAACACCGGGAATAATTTTTTTTGTTAATTAAACACGCGCCACACCAACTTGTTTTTGACAAGATTCGAAAATTAATAATACATTCTTGTATAGTTATAGTCATTTGTGCAAGTGCAACGAATGAGCGGATGAGTATTTATAGGAGTTGTGGATGTCACAAGTCGTAAGTAAGTGGAAAGAGATGTGGTGAAAAGAGTAATGTTGAAAGAGACGAGACTTTGATTCTTGAACCTCTCTGACTAATTCTTTTCCTTCAAAAAAAAAAAAAACCATCGACTAATTTTCCTCTGAAAACACCAAAAAGAAAACTAATCGAAATTGTATGACTATTTGTAAGCAGAAGTTGAAGTTTATTATGGAATGATCAGGTGTATTATGTAAAGTGGTTGTACGACGAAACAAATGGATGCTTCTTGCTTGTTCGATGTTAGTGTCCGAAGAAAGCGATAATGCCTTGGTTGAAATTTGAAAAAGCCAAGAATAAGTGGGTGAAGTGCTTCTGTCACCTTCTCCCACTGCCGCCCTGTTTTCATGTCTACTCCCACAACATTCACAGCTGTATTGTGTTATTTTTTTAAAAAAATTAATTTTGTTCGAAAAAATATAATTGCGAATGAGCATAATCTGAATTGCCAATTAAAATTCGAACTAAAGATCGTATTGCAAGATAAATTGAACACCAGATGCGAAGTTGAGCCTCAGATGTAAAAGCAAAACGAAAAAAGTAGCCTTCTGTTATAATATGGTAATATTGTCAAATATTACAAGGCTTATGTCAAATAGTACAAGGCTTGTAATTAAGCCGGATAGCAAAAATTGAACTATATATATTTCCTACTGCAGGAACTTTTGCGCTGGATAGGATCTGTTAAAGAAGCAAGTCTATCCAGCTTTTTACCTGCAGCACAAAAGCTTGTATTAGTAAGATCATTTCGGAAATGTTGCTATGAATTAGGTCCTATCCAGTGTACAAGACTTCCGAATTAACACAGAAATAGGACTTACATTAAGCTAATTTAGCAGGAGGCCGCTTCACTTGATGAGAATGCATCTCACTGGGGACGCATCAGCATGCAACCTTAGAGGTAGACAGTGAATGGTGTATGGAACATTTACCTCAGCTTGATCAAGCTTTACGCCTTCCAATGGTATAATATCCTAAAGAGTATCGCTCAATGTTAGAATAGATTTATAAAACATTAGCCAAGTTTGCTGTGGGAACTAGCCTATGTCAGTCATGTCATAGAATTGAATTACTGGCCTTATTTTTCATTAACACGAGATGAGGAGAAAGAACATCATCAGCTGCGGCAATTGATAAGTAATCAATTCCTACAATCAGGAAGAGATTAACATATTAGCTACTAGAAGAGCAATTAATTAGAGAACTGCATGAAATGGAAGTTAATAGGTTAAAGAAGATGACAAGCAAAATACACCGGGCATGTTTGGCTTGATTAGTAAAGAAATACCGAGGCTTGAAAAAAGTTAATAATATCCAAAAACAGAAAAAGGGTAATTTGTTATCTTACCAACAAGCTTAATATCAGTATTGTCTACTAAATATTGTGCTCCATCCTGGGTGAATCCCACATAACTTGAGTCAAACTCCGTAATATTCATGAGACCCCTGAAAGGATGAAAAAGTAATGCAGATGTGTTCAGACCATTTGATGAACATATAGCGATTTATGATTATTCTGAAAATAATATCAATTGATAATGAAACAAAACTTACCTGTCGGTGTTCAAAGTTCTGAAAAGCACGCGCTTTACTCCCCTTTGAATATTTAAGGTCTTCATAACATCAGCTGAGGAGTGCAAAATCAAACTGTTATGCCTTGTTAAGGCAATGACGTAAGAGTAACTATTGATGCTACATTTTCTCCCATCACCAGCATAAGAGCTCTCACTATCTGAGAGATGATGGCCATTTTGCTTTCGTGTATATTATCAAGGTCAGTCGCTTAGGCGACGTGAAAAATAGTATCATTGACAACAGCAAATATAATGGAAAATACTTCAGTAGATGCTTGCAAATAATAAAAATGTCATAAAGCATACCAGTTATGTTTTTGTCTCTTGGAACGTCAACCACAATAGCAGGTCCTGTTGAGATACATATGCAAACAAATCTTCAGTAGATAATAATATAAACAAATTACAAAACTCCCATTTTAACGAAAATACACATATGACATTGCTGTTTCATGGCGCTCATCCAACCAAACATATGTAAAACAATGAAGATGAACTCACCATTAAGTGTTTGGAGGCTAAGAGTTGTAGCATCAACGTTTTGATCCAAATAGTCGATATAAGCATGTGAGGGAGCATCAGTATGAGTGCCCGAATGAACTTGAATTGTCAGTAGGGAGTTTGTAGTCTTGAATCCTTTTCTTTGGTCACAAACCAATGTCAAAATCTCTCCAAGACCTTTTTTGGAGCCATAAGATGGCATAGTAGGAATGTACTCGTGTGTAATGTCAATGATATTCAAATCCTGACATTCTACGAAGGTGACAGCAACGAAGAAAGCCAACAAGGCAACGGAGATCATAGTTTTGGAACCCATGGCCCAAATAGAAATTAAGGCAGTGAAATATTCAGGCCAGGGAACAACAATTAATCAACAATATAGACTCTTAGATGGGAAGTTTCAATGGAACACAATGCTATTGTTTGACAACAAAGAACGCTTATATAGATGATTGAAGTGTTTAAATTTAGAGACTTGAGATAGATTAATAAGAAGAACCTTACATTTTTTGACAGGAATCTAATATTTTTTAGGGCAAAGCCTCATCTGTGGAGCTATTTGAATAAAACTCACCTTATTTTCAGGCGTGGTTAGAGTTCCTTTGCTATTAATATACGAAATGAACTAATGGTTGATATATAAGCCTGGTGCAGAATTTTATTTTGATAATTCGAAATGCATAGTTTTTTTCACAAGAAGGCAGTTGTTCATGAAACTAACATATTAAGATTCCAAAATTTTACTTTCAGAATAACATGCAGTACTGTGCTTTGCCTTTATATGAATATTATCAAGGCTAACAATTTAAGCTGAATGTTACTAAAAATATAATCCAAGTTTTATGCTATATGTAACAATTCTATTTATCTGAGTATACATATTCCTTGATTTTTGCGAGAAACAAAAAATATGAACTCTGCATTGTAGTGGCCTTGAAATTATATTCTCTTATTCCATCAAATCAACATTCATAGTGATAATAATAAGGAACAAGAACTGCAACTTATACATTAACTCTTCAAATTTGAGATAGAAGGTTGATCATTGTTGGACGAGGCCTGTACTTGGCCATTAAGGGTTGAGCCATGGGTGCAGTGAGTCCACCACCTGAGGTCATGTCCACCATTTCCTTCCCCATGCGATCCCAGTCAAAGCACTGAATCAATGATCCTAATGCCAATCCAACTATACGCATTGCCAATCCCTCTCCTGGACACCCTCTCCTTCCTGACCCAAATGGCATCCAGTTGAATCCCACATTGGCCCCATCATAACCTTCAAACCTCTCGGGCATAAATATTTCAGGGTCTTTCCAGTAATTAGGGTCATTTTGTATGGTTTTCACATTCACCAATAGCATAGTTTTACGAGGAACATGGAAACCACATACAGTTAAATCCCTAGACGACTCATGGGGTACAAGGAAAGGAGCTACTGGACACATCCGCATTACCTCACGAATGATGCATTTTAAATACGGAAGCTCAGCAATGTCTGCTTCATCAATCAAACAGTCTTGTGAAACACAATTGTCAATTTCATTCTGCGCCTTTTTGAGCACGTCGGGACTGTTAAGAAGGTATGCCATTGCCCACTCCATTGTATCAACTGTTGTACTGACCCCTGCCTGTAACAGAGCCTACATAATACATAAAGAGATAGTGCATATTATTTCAGGCGACGGAACTAGTTGCTGAAAGCATGGGATCAGTTAGATTATTACAAATGGCTCCATCTGTGGAAGAAAAATATTATTACAAGATTGTACACATTATGGATTTATACGAGTTCTTATTACAATCTGATGGCTCTGTATAATTCTATCTGACCATCAAAGAAACTGGACTCTGTAAATCTGCGAAAGAAGAAGAAAATAAATTATATCATACTACATCTTTTTAGGATATAATTTTTTTAAGAAAGGAATCTTGATTGAATTACTATAAATTTGAAGGTACACGAGGTTGTGCTACAACTCCTTCTCCCTAAAATTATTACTTGGCAGTATACCTTAAAACTTTATTATATTAAGCTAAAGCTAAAAACTAAGTAGAATATGAATTTCTGATACTCTCTCAGGTAACTCACTGCATGCTGCATAGTGTATCATGCTAAAATATTGGTACTAAAAGTCTAAAAGGAAACAAAAGCATAGATTCATTTTAAATTTTGTTAGGCACTGGAAGTTAGAGTTGCAGTGTTATCAATTTATACACACAACATCTTACCAGCATGAGACTTTTAATAGTTTCATCCGTATAATAGTCGGGTTCCCTTTGTTGCAAGGACAATAGGACCTCAATCATAGATTTGTCCTCTGATTCTCCAGAATTATCTGAGAGTTTGTCACGAAATTCGTCTATCCACTTTTGCGCAAGCTCATCTCTTTTCTTATGTAAATTCTTAAGCCTCTTTTCCATTTTATTCAATACAAACCATCGAATAAATGGCATAAAATCTCCTGTATTGGATGCTCCAACTAACACAGATGACTCAGCTATTATCTCCTGAAATCTCTTGGCCTCTTCTGACTTCGATGTATTCTCACCAAAATACCTCTTTCCAGCAATCATCCTAGTCATGACATTGAACATAAGTTTACTTAACGCAGGTTTCATTTGCAAAGTTTGATACTTATTCTCATTGCAAGATAGAAACAATTTGTGCATCAGTGTTTGAACCTCATCAAGACGAATCTGAGATAACTTCTGTAAGCGATAGAATGACAGAAGTTCAATAGAGGAAATACGTCTAAGATTTCTCCAGTGATCACCATAGGGCGCCCAAATGAGACTAGTGTAGTTGTTGCCAAGGTATTTTGCATAGAGAAACTGAGGCCGGTTGGCAAAGTTGATGTCGTTCTTGGTAAAACATTCTTCAGCAGCTGATACAGATGAAACAACAAGGACAGGACGAGAACCTAGCCAAAGGAAGAACACTGGACCATACGAATCTGAAAGATTTGATAATGTCTTTTGAAGTGGCTTCTTTAACAGGTAAAGATGACCGATTAAAGGAATAACAGGAAAAGGAGTTGGTGGAAAATTCAGGAGCTTGTGAATTAGATGTCGTGTTATCACGTACAGAGCTAAAATGAGTGGAAGGTACATGTAGAACAGATGAGCAATATCCATTGCTTGTAGAATAACCATGGGAAAAGTAGGATTAAGCCCAAATCTGTGCGACTGTTTTAATTTTGTGATCTTTTTGTACACTGAGGACTGAAATGCGTAGATATCAGAGTAATTATCTTATCTTATCTTCATCTTTTAAATGAGGGGAACTTTTATGTTAGATAACAAGTGACATCAGCCTATGAAAGCAAAGAGATGCCATGACAAAAGAGAGGTGCAAAAAGACCCCATGACTATAGACAAGTAAACTAAGCCAAGACTGCCAAGCAAAAAATTCAAATGAAATACAACACATAATTAGCCGACAACTTTCTTAATCTAATGCAGGAACATCAAAAATATCTCACTTGGAACAAAAGACAATATATAGTGTAATTGTTCATTGTTAATTTATTTTAGTTTTTTAAAATAAATGTATGATGTAGATTTATACTAGATAATAATAAACAATCCTGAAAACACTTGCCAAGTCCTGTATTTTCTTAAGTTGTCACGAGAATCATCTCTAAGGGCTTAGGGCCTTGGCATTTGGAGGCTGATTGACAATAATCTCTTAACTCTTGTATCTTTCCATTTCGTATATTTGTACATTCCCAACATAACTTCATTCAGTTTTCTTTCTATTTTTTGCGTGTGTGTCTGTTTCATTGATTCATAAGAAAGTCACGGCTCCTCAATTCTTCAAGAAAAGAACTCAACCCAGTAGTTTGTCCCTCGAGGCTTCTAAAACCTTCCTGACTCCGACTTGGGACATTTTGGCTCTAACCATAGTGAACGGGAATGGTCAATAAGAGTTTGAACTGATGGAATCCTTGCCTCTAATCAGTAACAATTCTTAGAATTTAGGACGGAATCCTTTCTCAGAACCAAAAGGTGCATAGCAGCATTGTAATATTCATGTGTAATATCCACAATAGTCCAGTTAGCGCTGTGCACAATATTTCTTGTGGTTAATAACACAAGTTGCAAGTTTGTGGAGTTGACACAGCTTCTGTCACAAATGCATGTCCACTTCATTTTTCCAACCAAATTCGTTTCCGACCTGGCTACATGCTATATAATTACCAATATCAGACAGACGGGCACTGTGATGACTTGGGGATTTATTAGCTAATTTTCCATCTAAACGTTGCGAGTACCTCCTGAGAAACTACCTAGATATGGAGAGTTATCCCTTTTGTGTAACCCTCAACTCTCATTGTTCGGTAGTTTTGATATTTCATGACTGATACCTGCATTCCTGCAAATCCTACTGCTTGAGAAACTGTTGTTGGCTTACAAGCCTTACCAAGTACTGGTGTTTGAGGTTCCTAATGAAGTTATCAAGATTATGTCCATCTGGTAAAACACATGATTACTTTTATTTCAAATTCATCAATAAAAGAGTAGAAAGCAGATCCCTGTAACAGATTACATTGTTTAATCGCGTCTTCTTTATATGTTTACATTATTGTCTACATTTGTCCTTCCTGACAAATAACTGGATATCGAGCCTACAGCCTTCTGAACCATGTACAAAGAAACCAAATCTACTTATCGCTCATCTGGTATTTTGTACAATTCAAAGTACTTGCTACATTGTATGAAACTTTAACAGTTTTGGATTGGCAGGTAAGAGTTGCTGAACGATCTGTGCATCGTTCGGATTTAGCTTACATTTTTTGATTTGTTTGGAATGTTACAAATAGAAAACAACCAAACTATCTAAGGCCGTGGTATTCAATACCAACCTTTAATGACTTTTAAGAATTTTAAAAATTATGTGTTATTCAATTCTTAATTTTTAAAAGTATCTAAAATGATGTTATTGAATTACAGTTACTTTAAAAGAGAGGTTTAACTGTGTATGACTTTTAACAATTTTTAAAAAAAGATTTAAATAAATCGGGTAGAGTCTTTGGAACAATAATTGGTATCTTTGTTACACTAGCTTTATAACCCGTGACAGGCACGTGCTCCATTCTTCTATTATCTCCATTCTTCTATTATAAAATGATAAGCCGATTTATTAAATATAATATATGTTTTGTTGCAAGTGGGATCAGTTTTTGTTAGAAAATGTCATATATATTTAATCATGTAAATATATGCATGCATGTGAAATGTCTTATAGGTTCTGTTGCAAATGAAATATTTTTTCATTGAAAAAGATCATATCTAATAACGACGTACAATATAAGTAAGACATGTAATTTTGAAGTGCTTGGAGTCTTGTAATTACGAGAGATTGAACAATTTTAAATGAGTGTGACTTATTTTACAACCGTCGTGTAACTTTATAAAAAACAAAATAGTATTTAACATGTTTGAAATAGTTAGTAAACTATTTGGTACAATATTTCTATAACATTTGTTTGATATATAGCTTATTGTTTAAGATATACTAAATTTATATAAAAAAAATTATTTGATATGGTACAAAATATTCTCGTTGGCTATTGTAAAGTGACGCAGATCAAATCATATTTTGCTAACTTCAAAAAACAAACCTATTAGCCTTATTATTACATCTTCTGTATCCAAATTTCTTATTTGGTTGATATTCATTGTTCACTCACCATATCCATTATTTTTTATCATCATTTATTTGGTCTATAATTACTTTTGATCTCCCAGAACTGTTTACAATATAAAAAAATAAATGTAATGAACCAAATAGCGAACCTGGATACGAAATATGCAATAAGGCTAATAGTTTGTTTTTTTCAATTTAGCAAAATAAGATTTGATACGAAGATCAAATCATATTTTGCTAAATTCGAAAAACAAACCTATTGCCTTATTATTACATCTTCCGTATCCAAATTCCTTATTTGATTGATACTAGCTTATAACCCGTGCCAAGCACGGGCCAAGTATAAGTCGACATTAAAATATTAGTATTAATAAATTATTAATAAGTATTATTTAAAAATGTATTTCTCGAGAATTGAATGATCAAAATATATAATAAATAAATAACTATTTAATTATGTAGTTATAGACAATCAAACTGTGCATAAAGCTAAAGAAATTAAAGTAAATAAATAAATCTTGTATGAAACTATTGAATTTAACGTAAATAAATAAATCTTGTATAATTATGTAGTTGTAAGGATTCGAACCCTGGATGAAGCTAAATAATTTAAAGTAAATAAATCATGTATAATTATGTAGTTGCGAGGAATCGAACCCGGGTTAAATGATAACCAAATTTGGTACTTTGGGTACCAAATTTGGTACTTTGGTACTTTAGTACCGCGCGCCATTTTCACATTATTTTGCTTATTAATAAAGAGTATAGATTCATTGTCCACTCGCCATATTCATTATATTTTATCATCATTTATTTGGTCTATAATTACTTTTGATCTCCCCAAACCGTCTGTTATATAAGCAAATAAATGTAATAAACCAAATAGCGAACCTAGATACGAAATATGCAATAAGACCAATAGTTTTTTTTTTAATTTAGCAAAATAAGATTTCATATGCATCACTTTGCGATAGTGAATGAAGCTCTTAATTAGTTGATAATCTCTTTCAATTAACAATTATCAATCATCATTGTCACAATTTATTTAATGTTTAAAAGTTTTAATATTTTCTATAAAAATAACATCTAGTCATAAATTGTTAATATTAAATATTGAAGTAATAATAAATATTAATGATATGCAATAATGAGTTGGACACAATTAATGTACGCATATTAAAGTAGATGAGTATTAATCGTAATTAATACATGTATAATTAAAATATAATTTAGAAGGGTATTTTGGTAATTTAAATTGAATAAATTGGCTCATTGAACCCCCTAGTTGCTCTATTATATATCAATACTATTATATAATAGACGAAACATTAAAAGTTTGGTCGGTCGGTATGGTACGTTGTGATTTTACTTAATTGCCCTTAACTGTATTTCATATTTTTACTTAATTAACCTTACTTATTTATAGAAATATATTATTAAATAATAATATTACCTATTTATAACTAATTACCCTTTTTCTCTAAAATAAATTATTTTTTCTAACAAATTTCCCTACTTTTTCAAACAAATCACGGACAATTACCTTTTTTAACTAAAACATGTTAGTTTTTCTATTTTTCCTTAGTAAAACCCCTCATTTTTCAAAAATATCACGAACAAACCTTTAGTTATTTATTTTTAAACCTATAATATTATAATTATTTTTTAAAAGTTTACCCATTTTAACATGTCTACTTATTTTTCTTAACAAATGCAATCACTAAGAATATTAAAATATAAATAATCAAATACCTATTTATAACCAATTACCTTTTCACCTAAAACACATTATAGATTTTTTGTAATAAAGTCCCTCCTTTTCTAAATATATCACCGGAAATTGTATTTTTCAATTTACTTTTTCTATTTTTCTCACTAAAATTCATTTTTTCCCCAAAAATATCACATGAAACCCTTTACTTATTTATTTTAAAACGAATTTAAATACGTTTAATTATTAAATTTTAAAACCTCATTTTCCAAAAATATCACGGGCATTTACTTTTTAAAACTAAATATATGTTACATTTTTTATTTTTTCTTACTAAAACTCCTCATTTTCCAAAATTATAACGGGCAAACCCTTACTTATTTATTTTAAAATATGTTTTAATGTTTTTAATTAATTAAAAGTATTTAGCTATTTTAACATGCCTACTTATCTTTTTAACAAATACAATTAATAAAATATTAAAAATATAATAATAAAATAACAATTAACAACTCGTGCATCGCACGGGTTTTAAGCTAGTATAATATAATAGATATATATTGATTGTATATAGAATTTGTAATCTTATAGTATATATAATCTGAGCAAATATATACTTATTGCAAATAAACATGATTTATAATATAAAAATATTAATATAATTCTTTTTCCAATGGATCAATTTCAATTTATAACATTTTGTATATCTATTTTGCATGAGTTTTTCTATAATATGATCAAATATATGATTTTAAGGCACTTATGAAAATAGATTATCTACCTTACCAAGTAGATTACAAGAACATACCCAAATATAATATAACATATTGAGTATTTGCACATATTAATAAAGAGTTTTATAATAACATAGTGGTTAGAAGTGTCATATCTAATTTAGAGGTCAAGGTTCGATTCATTAAATTGTCTCATGCAACCCCTAGTTGCTCTATTATATATATAACTAGCGTAACAGCCCCCTGCATAGAGATGTCAATAATTTTTATTGTGAAAAAGTTGGTCGTGATCGATTAATTAGCTTAAGGATTGTGTAGTCTTAAGTTTGAGAGCGTAAAATGAGAAGTATGGTTCATGCATAGTGAGGAGTAAAGAATTTTGTTGGCGAATAGTGTAATTACTTTGAATCACAAACGTAACTATGCCAAGACTCTAAGACTTGTTTAAAGTGACTATTATTGATTTTGAGACCAGATTGAAATAGTGTAGAATTTGAAGCACGAGTGTGCTATTGTTCTTCTTGCGATTATAAGCAGGTTTACCTGAGTTTTGTGTATCATAGAAATGATAGTTTGTAGATTGATAATTTGCGTTAGAGAGCGGTTGTTATCTGTTTTTCGGGAATCGATTGGTTTTTTTTTTTTTTTTTGTAATCTAGATTATGAATATGTTATATGCATGCAATGTTGTTGTAATATAATCGAACATGCATGAATGAGATAGAGGATTTTAAAACGAAGCTGAAGGCCGACGCATCTTTGCACACTCTCACATCACTCAAGTTTGTGATAAACACTTTGGGAGATGAACACCTATTACAGTTTGGAGTATTCATGTCACCTATTTGTTTTTGGTTTTTTACTTGGAAACTGATTCTGCACTCCTCTCATGTGTTCGTCTTTATATTAAATTATATTAACACACTTAGTAAATGCATTAATAATGTGTTTGGAATATCGTTTTATAGTTACAAATTTTAATCCAATTTATTACTATATATTAAACCTCAACACAAGGGCAAACGTTTCTAATTAAATGGCCGTCACAAAAATGTCACTCATATATTATTATGCAAAAATATATTAATAGTTGTTATATAAATAAACAAACCTCCAACCTCCTTCTAAGATGTTCATGGGTTTAACCACTATTCTACATGTCTGTTTGAGTTTATTTCAAAAAAATTATTAGATAATCCATGTCTTTCCTCTCTTATCTTATATTATTTTTACTTTGATTTTTAAATAAATAAAATATTGGTTTGTATTATTTATATAAATCAGTTTTTCTTTTCATCTTTTCGTAATTTTGGTCAAAAAGTGTATTTTCCGGACACCCCAACCGGTATCACGCCAGACCCTAGAGTGCAGGAAGAATTCCTCACACTCCCATGAATCGAACCTTGAATGATTTGGTCAATAACCAGTGCTTTCACCAACTCATCTACAGGCCTGGAGGCTTCTTTTTGTAATTTTATATACCTATATATTCAATCACTGAATTTTATTACAATTGTCTGTTTTCGATTAAATATATATTAATTATGTTGTTTAAAATTCATACTTTTATATTATATATCTTTATTATACTTTATTTGAATAAAATTATTTATTCATACATAAAATATACTATTGAAATTTGACCGAATATAAGAAATATTGTATATGTTGTAGAGGATGTCGTCAAGGACCCACAAACCCTATTTAGAATTTCATTTTATTAAAATGATTATATGACATTACGAATCAATTTAATGTATTCTATAAAATTCTATTATTATTATGAAAGATTATACTTTTTTTAACATCATACAATAATTTTTGGAATACAATTTGAAATTCTATTTTCAAAACTTGTAATTTTCAATTTTTCCAAACTTAATCGTCTACTAACAGTCTGACTGATCATTATGTAATTATATACTATGTAATATCCTATATTTTAAAAACTCACCCCGATTTTTGACACGAACGTCACTGGGGTTGAGGGGGAGGGGGTTAGAAAGGTGGAAAAAGATATAGATAAGTTAATAAAGAATGACATGTTACTTTAGAAAATGTTAAGAAATGAACAATACATTCTGGAAAAGAAAATTGTTAAGAAATGGATGTGACGAACAAAGTAGGTAGACAAATTTTTTGTATAATTTGAATGCTAATGTTCTTAATTTAAAAATTATAGAAATAACTAATAATGAGAGATATAATGTGTATAATACTTCTTATATTAGATCGAATTTTAATAGTATATTTTATGCATGAATAATTAATTTAATTCAAATAAAGTATAATATAAATATATAATATAAATTATGAATTATAATCAACATAATTAATATATATTCAATTGAAAACATATAACTGTATTAATATATAGTGATTGAATATATAGATATATAAAATTACGAAAAGGAAAAAAGAAAAACAAATTTTTATAAATAATTCAAACCAATATTTTATTTATTCAAACATCAAAGTAAAAAAAATAATATAAGAGATAAAAGACGTGGGTTATCTAATAAGTTTTTTGAAATAAACTCAAAAAAGCATGTAGCATAGTGGTTAAGCCCATTGATATCTTGGAAAGAGGTTGGAGGTTCCATTATTTGTAGTAACACATATATTAAAACATTTTTGTATAATAATATACGAGTGACATTTTTGTTATTTTTCAAAAAAAAAGGTAAAAATAATCAACATAATTAATATATATTAAATTGAAAACATACAACTGTATTAATATATAGTGATTGAATATATAGGTATATAAAATTACGAAAAAAAAGAAAAACAAATTTATATAAATAATTCAAACCAACATTTTATTTATTTAAACATCAAAGTAAAAAAAAAAATATAAGAGATAAAAGACGTGGGTTATTTAATAAGTTTTTTGAAATAAACATGTAGCATAGTGGTTAAGCCCATGAATATTTGGAAGAAGGTTGGAGGTTCGAATATCTGTAGTAACACTTCTTCCCAACTTCTTTCACGGTAAAAAATACGATATTCTATCTCCACGACTTGTCTTAAACAAGAACAAGAGAAAGAAACAAAATAAGTATAATTTTTTTATAGATATTACATGACTTTTAAATTATTATTTTATTTTTTTCAATTTCATTTATTTTAGAATTTTGTCATTTCTCTTTTACAAATAAAATATTTTCTCTCTTAAATTATGAATGATGGTTATTATCTCTTTGATTTTTTTTGTCAAATATTATCTCTTTAATTTAACTGATTTACTTTTTAACTTGAAAGTTTTTAGCTTCTACTATCTTTTTAGTTTTGATTTAAGTTTAATTATTGTGTATTTATTTTGAATGTTAAGATTCTTAATGTTCATATTTACACATATTCATTTGCAAAAAAAATTATTGAGTCCTTTTTTACTTATCTTTATTTTTATTTTAAATAAATTATATTGATGTTGGATGTTAGAATTCTACTTTTTACTTGATTTTATACCATTTGGATATTTTATACCATTTGGATATTTTAAATTACATTTGTCCTTCCTGACAAATAACTGGATATCGAGCCTACAGCCTTCTGAACCATGTACAAAGAAACCAAATCTACTTATCGCTCATCTGGTATTTTGTACAATTCAAAGTACTTGCTACATTGTATGAAACTTTAGCAGTTTTGGATTGGCAGGTAAGAGTTGCTGAACGATCTGTGCATCGTTCGGATTTAGCTTACAATTTTTGATTTGTTTGGAATGTTACAAATAGAAAACAACCAAACTATCTAAGGTGCTGTTTTTAGAGTTATACATGTAACTTCAAATTACTTGTAACCTAGTTACAAGTGTAGTTCCTTGAAATTTTAAAATCTCTGTTTGGTGGCTAATGTTGATAATATACATGATTAACTTTTTTTTGCAGTTCTTTTATAAATGTTCACCTATAATAACAATGATGACGTATTTTCAAAAATTACCTAAACAATTAAAAATTATATAATAATAGAAATAAACAAGGTAACCATGATATTAATATGATTTTATTAAATTTTAACTTAAAATTAATATGATTCATTTAATAGCTAGTAACATATTTATATTCATAGAATATATTTTACACTAATTGCACATCCTTGGGAACTCTGAGTTCTTGGTTTAATTTTAAAACTAACTCGCATAAAAGTATGATGTTATTGAATTACAGTTACTTTTAAAGAGGTTTAACTGTGTAAGACTTTTAACAACTTTTAAAAAATCATTAAAATGAGGTGTTATTCAATTTAAACTTTTAACAACTCTCTTTAAGTCTGGGGTAAGATTTAAATAAATCAGGTAGAGTCTTTGAACAATAATTGGTATCTTTGTTACATTAGCTAAAACTTATTTGTTCTTATTCATTGCTATCACAAGAGGCTAAGAATGGACCAACTCTTAACAACTTCTTCCCAACTTCTTTCACAGTAAAAGAATACTATATTCTATCTTCACTACTTGTTGTCTTAAACAAGAACAAGAGAAAGAAACAAAATAAGTATAAATTTTTTTATACATATTACATGACTTTTAAATTATTATTTTATTTTTTTCGATTTCATTTATTTTAGAATTTTGTCATTTCTCTTTCACAAATAAAATATTTTCTCTCTTAAATTATGAATGATGGTTATTAGCATTTTAACTTGAAAGTTTTTAGCTTCTACTATCTTTTTAGTTTTGATTTAAGTTTAATTATTGTGTATTTATTTTGAATGTTAAGATTCTTAATGTTCATATTTACACATATTCATTTGCAAAAAAAAATTATTGAGTCCTTTTTTACTTATCTTTATCTTTATTTTTATTTTTATTAAATTATATTGATGTTGAAGGTTAGAATTCTACTTTTTACTTGATTTTATACCATTTGGATATTTGATGAATCTAACCAAATTGATCCCCTTGGATTTCTATTTGTACTATTTATTAATTATATAATTTTATTTTCGTTTAGATTTTGTTGTAAATTTTTTACTTTACTTAAAAATTCTATTTTTTGAGTTTTAATGTAGTGTTTTCTCTCGCTTTAAGTTAAGGATGTTTATTTTCAGACATTAAAGTCTACAGTTTCCGGTATCCTTCGTTAGATCATAAATCTTTGAAAGTTTAAAATTCCTCTACATACATATATCCAAGATTAAAAATTAAAAATCAATAATTTAATAATAATTTATATTATAATTGTATATAAAAAAAATTATTGGTGAAATATCAATAATTCGATCTTCTTGTTATATAATTTTTAATATAAACTTATTATTTATTATCTTTTTCTATATGTTATGTATTTATAATTTTATATTTATATTAATATAAGTTATGGATCAAAAGTTGAGTAAAACTTCTCAAAAGTCAATATAAAAAAGTCTGTAAAAAGTAATGATGAAATATACAAACTCCATAAAAATTAAAAGTCATTGACTTTTTAGAAATCAATAAAAGTTTATAATATAATACCACCCCCTAAATTTTGAACCCAAAAAATGCTTATGTATTTATTGGAATTACTTATAAACTACAGTATTTCTTTAAAATAAATCGTAATTTTTTTTATAAAGACAGTGTAACATATTTTTGGTAATATGTAAACTTAACTAGTTCATTTTGAAATATCCACATATATAGAAAATTTTGAAATTTATTAATTCGGGTATTGGCATTTTAACTTGTAAATCATGTACTGTGGTATGAAAAGTTTATGTGACTACTTTTTTTTTCTTCTTAATATGTCTGCAAATGTATTACGTGATGCATGTCCTTCCTTATTGAGTTGGCTTTGTATAATGAAGCAGAAATATATTAAAAGTCTCCTTGTTTTATATAATGGAAATATTGTTTACAAGGCTTTGATGACAGATACACAAAAGTTACAATCTCTGTTGCTGCACACCTTTTAAAAAGCTCCATCCAGCTTGTTACCTACAACATAGAAGCTTGTATTAGCAAGATAAGTAGTTCTCCATAAAATGATCGCACAAGACTTCCGTATCAGCAGAATACGAGAAAAAGTTGTGTACGTAGTCTTAGTCTTATTTTATTTAAACAGACTTTTTCTGATGTTGTCGGTGCATGGAAAAAGGCATAGTTCTTGTCAAACTTCAAATGTCTTCACAAGATACTTCGGCATGAAGGTGAAATTCAAATTCAATAGTGGACTATTTCAGGCCAGTATCTTATAACAAAAATTAAACGAGGACTTCGCTGAGATCACTTACATTTAGCAAATTTAGCAGGAATGCTTCATTTGGTAAGAATGCACCTTACTGGAGAAGCATCAGCGTGCAATTTCAGAGGCAGACAATGAATGTTGTATTGAACACCAACCTGAGCTTCATCAAGCTTCAATCCTTCCAAAGGAATAATATCCTAATGTGTATCACTCAAGTTAAAATAGATTCCAGAAGACTAACCAAGTTTGTCGTATGAACTCGACTATCTTAGCAATTATCATTGCCATTCTGATATAAACAAATACAGTAAGAATATCGAAGAAAGTGAATTAGTTACCTTATTCTTCATCAATACAATATGTGGAGAAAGAACATCAGCAGCTGAAGCAATTGACAAGTAATCGATACCTACAAAGAGGAAAAGATAACAAATTAGAGAAAAACTGCACAAAGCGACAAGTATACATAATATAGAAATTAACAGATCAAAGAAGATAATGATAAAGGACAGTACAGCCTGTCTTACCAACAAGTTTAATATCAGTGTTATCGACTAGATATTGAGCTCCGTCCTGTGTGAATCCCACATAACTTGAGTCAAACAGGGTGATATTCATCAACTTCCTGAAGGAGTAGAATTGATGCAAACATATTAAACAGTTGTATATAGTGACAAAAATGGGCACAAGTATATGTTTGTTTTAATACAGAATTAATTAACTTACTTGTCGGTGTTCAATGTTCTGAAAAGCACACGCTTCACTCCCCTTGGAATGTTCAATTTCTTCATAACATCAGCTGACCAATGCAAATTAAGGTGAACATGTTATGCCTTGTTAAGAGTAATTATCGATAATGCATACTCTCTCATGAACAACATAAGAACTCCCACTATCTAAGGAAGTTGTCCATGACGCTTAATAATAGTAGTATCACAGACAACAAGATAAAATAAATGGGCAAAACTGAAGTAGATGCTCGATAATATTAGCAAAGCCGTAAGCATACCAGTTATGTTTGAATTTCTTGGAACATCAACCACAATAGCAGGACCTGTTACATACATCAGAAGACAAATCTTCAATAGACAGTAATAAAAAAGATACATGTTCGATTTCAAAACAAAGAAGATAAAGAATTTACCATTGAGTGTTTGAAGGCTAAGAGTAGTAGCATCAATTCCTTGATTGTAGTATTCGATAAAAGCATGTGAAGGAGCATCAGTATGAGTGCCAGAATGAACTTGGATGGTCAGTAAGGAGTTTGTAGTTTTGAATCCTTTCCTTTGGTCACAAACCAAAGTTAAAATCTCCCCAAGACCTTTTTTCGAGCCATAAGATGGCATAGCAGGAGTGTACTCATGTGTAATGTCAATTATTTTCAAATCCTGACATTGTACCAAGCTGCAGAAAGCCAGCAACAAGGCAAAGGACATCAAAGTCTTGTTGGAACCCATGGCCTAAAGATGAGGGTTTAAAATTGTGGCCAGGGAAAAAGGGACAATGGATGTGAATTTTCCAATTGCACACGAATTTTTCTTTGACAATAAAGATGATTTATATAGATGATTGAAGGGATTAAATTTAGAAAACCGGGGATAGAAAATTGAGAAGAGCCTCACATTCTTCGGGTTCTTAGAGCAGGAAACTCATGTTTTATGCGCAGCCTCATATTTTGGAGCTAAGTGAGCAAAACCAACAGTTTTTTTAGGTGGAGTGGCTAAATTTTCTTTTACTAATAATGCAATGGTTGACATACAACAAAGTTCTTTTAACAATTTTCTATTTTTGATAAATGCATAATGCTCTTGAATAATTCTAAATGCCTAGTTCTTTTTGTTCAAGAACACAATTATATATCAAACTTCATACCATGATTCCTAAATCCAAAGAGATTCTCCCATGACTCGACCACATGCACACAGAGCCAATAATGCCAAGCAGAAAATTCTAATTGAATACAGGACACAACCGGACAACATACAGTTAAACCTCGATTAAGTAATATCCGATAAAGTAATAACCTCGCTTAAGTAATAAATTTCGTCAGTCCCAACTTGGACCAATGTTGTAAAGTAATATTCTCCCTAAAAGCATAAGATAATAAAAAAATAGAAAGTCATTAAGGGCCTAACTAATATGTAAATTAATAATTCCAAAATTATAAATATAAGTTTATCAACAATCATGGAAAAAAGCAATACTTGCCAACTTCTGAGTTCTGAATTATCTCAGTTTTGGACCTTTCCTCACAGAAGTCATGTCTTATAATATGGAAGCAGATCAATGGCAAACAACTAGCTACAACGAACTTCGTGTGCTTCTTACATGTGAGAATCAGTAAGGCGTAAATTCTGGCCAAGACCACATAAGAATACTGGGCCTGTATATCCATACGTGAATACGAAGATTTATTCCTCAACGTGGATAAGAAGATGGGAGAAATTAGTTACAACTCATGATTAGGAAAGTCAAGTGTGCAATATTCTTGACATTGTGCAATCAAAACGTCTTATGTAATAACATTAGATACTTAGGATTATTATGAACTGTGAGAGACGAATAAGTTTTAAGGAGACGGTCTCATTCTTAAATATCCTTGTTACTTGTTTGCTTTCCTGGTTTTGTTTTCATTATATTCACTGACTGTTGCTCTGTTTTGCACACAACTGTTAAGTACATGCACTTCTTTACATATTCAGAGATTGTATCACAGTTTGTTCCCAAACAACACAATAAGAAACAGTATACAAATCATTAACAGACCCAAAGCAACTTGCGATTTTTGATGCAAACTATACTATTAAAACATTTACAATCATATGCAATGTTCATATATTGGTCTTCGGCTTAGTACCTGACCTTAATGTCACACTCAAGCTTTAACTTGGACGATCAAATTTAGTGCAACTTTCTTTCCAATATCACGATGGCAATACTTGAATAGCACAATTTGTTTAAATTTGATCTAGTAGGCTTGTCATTGTCACACGCGGCTGGCATCTTACTAGCAAAGGTAGGAGCTTTGGCATGGTAAGTCCAGGCCCTTCAGTCATATCAACTAATTCTTTTCCAACCCTTTCCCAGTTAAAGCATTGAAGAAGTGACCCCAAAACTAACCCTATCATTCGCATTGCTAGACCTTCACCTGGACAGGCTCTCCTTCCCGCCCCAAATGGCATAAACTTGTACCCGTCTCTGGTTCCTTCAAAGCCTTTAAACCTTTCTGGCATAAACCTGCTTGGTTCTGCCCATATTTTTGGGTCATTCTGAATTGCCCATAGATTCACAATGAGCATAGTGCCTTCTGGGATGGAGTAACCTCCCACTTTGCATTCCGCTGATGATTCGTGTGGCACCAGTAAAGGGCCTGCTGGGTACATCCTCATTGTCTCGGCTATGATACAACGGAGATAAGGTAGGCTAGCTATATCCGACTCATTTATGAGACGGTCTTGTCCCACATGATTGTCAATCTCAATCTGTGCCTTCTTTAGAACATCTGGATTGTTCACCAAAAGAGACAAAGCCCACTCCATAGTTACAACTGTAGTATCAGTTCCTGCTACTAATAGAACCTATTTTACAAAAAGCAGTCAGACTAGATTCACTCAACTGATTGTCTCAAAAATCAGTTAAGAACAAATATCTTAATCAAATAAGAACTAATGAAAGCTCGATTTAGTGATAAAATTTGCCACAAATCACACAGAGTATGTGAGATAATCGAATACTGAGAACCTCGATTATACATGTGTGACTATAAGGATATTGCAGATCGGATGAACTACTAAACAGAAATCCTATACATTACCAATCGGATTCTTATCTATTCTGTTTCTAATGGATCTTCACTCCTAACTTACTAGCTGTAAGCACAGATTAAAAGTACTAATATACTCCAGATTCCTGTATTCTACTGGATCTCCATTCCTAACTTTACTAAATGATAACTAGTTAAAAGTACTAATAAACTACACAATCTGTAATTCCACAAATAGTTGTAGCAGACAATCCGAAACACAAATATATGTTGCTTAATTAAGATAAGAGAATCAAAAGAAACTTACCAATATTAAACCTCTGATAATCTCATCATTGTAGTACTCAGGTTCAGTCTGTTGCAAAGACAACAACAATTCAATCATACTCTTCCTTCCACTTCCACCTCCCATTTCCGTCGTATTGCTGTCATTCATATTCCGTCTATGCTCATCAATCAATTCCTGAACAAATTTATCCCTCTTCTTCCTTAACACCATCATTTTCTTCTCTATCCCTCTTTTTTCAATTAATTTCATCACAGGCAAAAAATCCCCTAAATTCGAAGCACCACTTACAACAAACGTCTCCGAAACAATCTCCTTGAACCGCCTTGCCTCCACCTCATCCGCCACATCATTATCACCGTAATATCTTTTTCCAGCTATCATCCTCATCAACACATTCAACATCATCTCAAAAAACGTGGATTTCATATCCACGATATTCTCTTTTGAGCTTCGAGAAGCTGATTCAGAACTTCTCGAAGCTCGAAAGAGACGATCTAGCAGTATTCGAGTCTCCTCAACTCGAATAACCTGACTAGATTGCAGTCTATGAGTTGCGAACACTTCCACAGCAGCCATGCGACGGAGATTACGCCAGTGATCTCCGTACGAGGCCCATGTCAAGGAAGTGTAATTATAGCCCAAGTGCTTTCCAGCTAGTAAATGTGGACGGTTGGCAAAAACTATGTCATT
The DNA here is from genome assembly GCA_030848705.1 of Heracleum sosnowskyi. Taxonomy (NCBI): domain Eukaryota; kingdom Viridiplantae; phylum Streptophyta; class Magnoliopsida; order Apiales; family Apiaceae; genus Heracleum; species Heracleum sosnowskyi. The sequence continues at coordinate 24,033,530 of CM061237.1, forward strand.
TTTCGTAAAACATTCCTCTGCAGCAGAGGGAGACGAGATCAAAAGAACACGCCGAGACCCAAAGTTAAGCAGGAGTAACGGGCCGTGTTTGGCTGAGATTTTCGAGAGTTTCCGGTGAAGTGGCTTCTTTAAAAGATACAAGTGACCAAGAAATGGGAAATTTAAAAATGGACTTGGAGGGAGGTTTTGGATTTTGTTAAGGCAGTGTTTCGTGAACATGTATAAGATCGGGAATACGACGAATGTGTAGAAAATGGATGATAAGATGGTGAGCTCCATTGTTGGTATGCTGGGATGATGGTTCTAACTTGCAAGTTAACTGTGTGTATAAATACAGTTTCCAAGTTTGACTGCAGTTTATTGAAAAGTTTATTCCGTGCAGAACATGCCTGTTTCGAAATGAAGATAACGTGGCATTTTGGGGGCCTGTATAATTCGAAACAGTGTCCAAAATGGTCAGATTATTGTCTAAAAACAAGTTTTTATTATTGATTTATAAACTAGGTGTTTGAACCAATTTACGGGCATCTCGATTAATCCTGATACTCCGCTTATAAATTTATTACATTCAATTAGAATTGAACCTGAAATTTCGTGATAAACTCCAAAAATCATATCCTCAACTAGATCATCTGGTATCAAATTTGTTCATCAAATTACAGATTTATTGAAAGGATGCACAGCTTTCTTACTAATTATTTGTCATTGTCACAGGACAAAATCATAGTGAAATAGGGCAGTTCATAAGATGATCGAATAAATTGCGCAATAGGCTAGATATTCCTCGCTTGGCTGCTTATGCTTGTTAAATTAAGTTAAGTACACAAAATCATTTTAAAAGCAAACACAAGGAAAGGTCCACAAAATATATATAGCCTATTAGGGATGGCAATCGGGTCGGTCGGTTCGGGTTTTGTAAAAATCAGACCCGGACCCAAATATATATTTTGGACCCGGATCCGGACCCGGACCCGATTGGATCCCGAATGTCAAGATCCAGACCCGACCCGTCGGGTTTCGGTTCGGTTCGGGTTTGAATCGGGTCCCAATTTATTTTAACTTTTATACAATTATTTATCAATTTAATATAAACCTGTATTTAAAATTTTGACTAAAATAATCCAAATTCTAAATAAATTCTAAGCAAAATCCTTAACTAACAAAATTCATAATCCAAATTCTAAATAAATTCAAGAGTTTTTTGAAAGCTAGTTTACATCATCCAAAGATACATAATTACGTAATAATCTAAGATTCGTATTAGGGTTTAGAATACAAAAAGGAATTAGAAAGTTTAAGAATAAAAATATACCAAAAAATTGTGTAGATTAACTCTGTTTTCAGAGTCAATGGGAGAGTGAAGACATCAAGCAAGGGAATAAGTTAAAAAAATTAGAATAAGAGAATGAATTATATAATATAATACGTCAATGTCTCAATAACCATACATAACGTAGTAAAGAAGTTAAAGTGGAATTCTTAGAATATTAATGATTTAAAATATATTATATATACATCATATTTTCATATATATATATATATAATTATTATTATTCGGGTTTCGGACCGGGTTCGGTTCGGGTTTCGGATTTCGGGTCCGGTTCGGTTCGGTTAGGGAAATATTCAAACCCGACCCGAAATTTAATCGGGTCTATATATGAGATCCAAACCCAGACCCAAATCCAAAACTTCGGGTTCGGTTGGGTCTATTCGGGTCGAAACGGGTCGGGTACCCATCGGATCGGTACATATTGTCATCCCTAAAGCCGATAAATGCTTCGATATACGATTCAAGTTCACTGATTGTTGTTAATTAAGTGTGCCTCGGAAAGTTAAATTTATAATTAGTTTAATAATTTAAAACACAGGTGTTAGAGCATCTCCAACCATATAGACCCTTTAGCTAAAATTCAAAAAAAAATACCTTAAATAAGAATTATAAAGATTTTGTAAAATTTTGTCAACTCCAATGGGACAAAACCCTTAGGTAAAAATTTAGATAATCCTTATAGGTTGACTATATTTGTCGAACCTCTAGCAGCCTGTAGTGAAATTACACATCATCTATTGTCATATTAAAATAATATATTTCATTTATAACAACTTAAAATAATAATAACATACTATTTTTAAAATTTAGCCAACTATTATAGTCAACTCCATCGAAGCACAATCCGTTATAGGTTCAACAAATTTTACATAATCAATATTTTAGATCATTTTAGCCAATCATTTTAGCCAACATTGTTGGAGATGCTCTTAGTCCAAAACTATAAGACAGAAACTGATTGTTAAATCTTGAATTTAACTTTAACAAACATTTTTAATACGAAATTTATTTATTAATTCAAAGCCGATCGATCTCGAATCATCCACAAGTATAGTTACAACCACAAGTGTCGCTTAATATACATCTTCCATCAGCATTAGGACCTTTCAAAGCTTTGCATTGCTTCCCGCATGTAGCTTCGTCGCAGTACAATGCTCCACCAGGATTACTAATTAGCACCTGGCACGTCCCCGCCAAAACATTTTCTACATATAACAACACTAGAAATTAAAAAATCGTCGTAAATAATTGAAATTGTCGTTGTTCGTTTATAAGAATGATTCGAACCGTAAGTTTCGAAGATTCGATAAACGAAAAATATTTCTGGAAACAAATTAAGTACCTGTACTCGCGACGAAGAACAGGGCAAAAATAAAATATATTGTAGCAACCTTCATGTTCATATGGAGAGATATTCTGGGTGGTGCATGCAGGTATTGGATTCATATATGTATATATATAGTAAAGCAATTCGTTAGCGGTACGCTTTGTAAAAGTTCACTAGAGTATATATATTTTGTTTTTGAAATTATTCTAAATTTAGCAACCTATTTATTATTTTGATATTGTAATTGCGAACGCAAATGTCGCATGCAAGAATTAAATTTCCTTTTTCCGTATATTTTTCTTAGTTAAGACAACGAACCGGCGTGTAAAAAATACAAATAAAAAGCTTAAATAACAAGCCTAGCTAGGAAAAAGAAATTTATATATATTTATGAAATTACCCTCGTAGTTGTTGATACGTGAATGAAGAAAACATCGAAGGACGAAGACCATTACGTTAAAACATCACTCGAAAAGCTAAAAAGAAAAATGTAATTCATAAATTTATTTATCTACTACATATAGATATCTAGCTAAAAAAATGATGTGCCATCAGTGATGTGGAAGTTTATAATGATTTTATTGGGAGAATTAATGTGAATGCAGGGGTTCACTATTATTAATTAAGTTGTAGTCAATAAGAACATGACATGTGACATTTGTGATCCAATTTTGTACCCCTAGTATTATTCTTAGATTTATATGCCTTACAATGAGTATCTGTTCTCAAATAATCTTGGGTAAGCGAGAATCGAACCAGGACGTGGGACGACAATAGATAAACTCTAACGCTGTGTTCCCGAATTTATGAGAGATAAGAAAAAAAATAGAAAAGAGAATATTTTCATTTCTCTCTAAATCACTCCAAAAGTGGAAAGAAGGTTTTGGAGATAAATTTATAAATATTTTCTTCCCAAATCTTCAGAAATCAATTCTTTTCTCTCCTAAAAAATCTTTCGGGAACAAGCTAAAGAAAATAAATCCACCACTTTCTTTTCTTTTCTTTCCAGAAAAAATTTATGGAACACAGTGTGACCACTTTAGCTATCTTATCTTGCTAAAAAAAATTAAATTAAACAGAAATTATAAGTATGATTTATTATTTTTCATTCCAGCATCAAGGACATTACAATATATAGTTGATGTATATATACATTTTTTTCACCTGAGTTTACTTAATTTTTTATCATAATTTTATCACGAATTATAATTTAAAAAATTTAGTCTGTTTTATATTAATGGTCAATATAAGCGGAATTAGTCATGAATCCCTTTACTCTGTTGCAAATTAAAAACAGGAAAACAATATTTATTAAATGCACCATGAATCGAAAAGAAAAAACAACAAAAAATGAATATCTAGATCCAATTGAAATGATTGATGATTCGTTTGAGTTAGACTTGACAATTCGTTCGTGTCGTGTACTTTCATGCGTGTACTTTCGTATTTCGTGTATCTAAATACTAAATTCAAAACCACTTATTTAGGATTCGTGTAATTTCGTGTTCGTGTACTTTCGTTTCGTGTACTTTTCGTGTCGTGTTTTCGTGTAATTCTAATTAATAATAAAAATAAAAATAAATAAGTAAATGTATTAAAATATTAAAAATTTCGGTAATATTTTTACAAATATGTATTAAAAATACATATTTACATAATATTATAAATTTATGTATAATCAAATAAATAAATGTTAAGTATCTAATAAAAATATAAAAATGTCTAATATAAATATTAATTTATAAATATTTATTTATTTATTTCATGTAATTCGTGTCGTGTACTTGAAGGGTAAACACAAACCCGACACTAAATCTCGATCGTGTACTTTCGTGTTCATATACTTTCGTTTCATGTACTAAAAATACAAACTCAAATACTAAATTTTCGTATCATATTTCATGTTGTGTCGAAAATTATCGGGTCTGGTTTGAGTGGTGTCTATCACATACGACTCTACATGTAGCTATTACTTTCAAACTTAACATATTCCCCACGTAAGTTCTTCTTCTTTGTTGTTCTTTGTTGACTTAATTACGGATAGTATCAATTATTATTTTTTTGCATAAAAATAATTTTGTTATAATTATTGTCATTTTAATGATTAAACGATTATTTTTTAACACATAATAATTTGCTAAAAAAATAATAGTTTAGTCTATAAAATGATAACAATTATAAAATAGTCATTTTTTGCAAAAAGATAATAATTCAGGCATTCGAACTGCAATTAAGTCTTTTTTGTATGTCATAATATTGGCAATGTTAGTATGTCTAGTTTCTTAAAAGAAATGTTGATCTGATGTGATTAAACAACTATGTTTCAATTTATTTATTTATAATAATATTTATTCTTAATATTATATGAAACACGACACATATGACAAGAAGATACACAATATTAGTACACGACCAGTGTTTTAAAAATCGGCGATTAATCGAGATTAATTGTCGATTAGTCGCTAGACGGCGGGTCACTGAACTGATTAAGCGAAAATCAGTTAATTAATCGTTTTTTCATAAAAACGGTCAAAAATCGGCAAAATCGGTCAAAAATCGGATTAATTGATCAAAAATTGGGCTAATTATTAAAAAATATTTAAAATTTAAAAAAATAATTAGAAATTTAAAATGTAGAAACTTGATTAAATGATAGGAAAAAACATTATTTTTGTATATGTAATTATAATTTTAGATGCCAAAATCGCAAATTCTCTTAATTTTTCCTCTTAAATTGATCTCTAATTAAAAAGTTAAACCTTCAAAATTTTATTTATTAAAATTATATAATATTTTTAACATATTTGCATAAATATATGATAATAACATATGTTTAGTTGAAATAACGAAATAATTATATATATTAATATAATTGTATATAAAAAATATTATTAAATTTATTCCGATTAATGACCCGATTAATCATTCCGATTAATCTCCGATTACCCGATTAATCCCTGGACGGTGCCTTCACCGATTAACTCCGATTCCCAATTTTTACAACACTGTACACGACACAAATTGTCAGGTCTATCAAAAATGATGTAAATGTATAATTAATATTCTGTTATAGTAAAAAATATGCATAACTTAATAAATATTATATATTTTAAATTATGGGTTTTGTTATAAGCTAGAACTAAATATTATATATTGTTGATTAGCAATTTTTTCTGAAAAATAAAAATAATATCTGATCATTATATTTTAAATTTGAAATTTAAGTTCGACCACATATTTGTAATTTACTCATAAAATAATAACAATAGATTTAGGAAATGAAGGGAGAAAATGAAATCAAGATAATGGGGTGAACAATAGTTGGGCAAGACAAGACGCCCAAATTAACTCCTTATATATAATAAGCGTAAGGGAGATCTTATCCAAAACTTTGGTCGGTCACTGTACTACCAAAAGTATATGATCCGTTGGATTATAAAACTATAAATATTCAAATAGATGAGGACCGTTAGATATAATATTAAAAACTGTATTTGATTAAAAATAGAATAGTATTTAAATACTAAAAGATGTATTTTGATAATTTAAACCAATTATAAATAGGTTTTCTATATTGAATAGAAATCTTTATGTAAAAATTCGTAATTATCTTTTCTCTTTAGTTTATGGATAGTTCCAGTTAGATAAAAATTATTAAACCATCATTAAATTAAAGATAATTTTGTTAGCTTCGCATGGGCTGTAAAATCGTTAAAATCCGCTGTCTAAAACTCAAGATAGAGCCCAAACAGTAAAGTGATTATCTAAATTTTAATAAATATTTTTTTTATTGTAGCACCAATTTAATTTTTTCCCTAATTCTTTTAAATTTATAAATTCTATTTTTATTTCAATAAAATATTAAAATCAATTTAAGAAAAAATTAAAATTGATCTGGTGATCACTATACGACCAAATTAATAATTACAGTTAGATCTTAAATAAATCGATGAGAATTATTAGATCTAATATTAAAAAGTGTATCTGTTTAATAATAGAATTATATTTAAATACTAAAAAGTGTATTTTGATCATTTAAAAGTTTTCTATGTAAAAATTCTTAAATATCTTTTCTCTTGAATTTATGTATAGTTTCAATTAGATAATAATTGTTAAATCAAATATCAAGATAACAATTCATATTGATTACAATATTAAAAATTATGCTGATGTATATTATACTAACAATGATGATACACGTGAACATACATCATACTAACTTAAAAAAATATTTATTAAAATTTAGATAATCACTTTAATGTTTGGGCTCTATCTTGAGTTTTAGACAACAGATTTTAACGATTTTACAGCCCATGCGAAGCTAACAAAATTATATTTAATTTAATGATGGTTTAATAATTTTATGTTTGTTATATGTAAAATAATATAATTATAATTTGGATTAATCAAATTGTTATGTTCCTTGAGAAAAAAAGTGTGTTTAAATTTATTTATGTACACTTAAATCTCTGTAGGTTCACGTGTATAATTGTTAGTATGATGTATGTTCACGTGTATCATCATTGTTAGTATAATATACATCAGCATAATTTTTAATATTGTAATCAATATGAATTGTTATCTTGATATTTGATTTAACAATTATTATCTAATTGAAACTATACATAAATTCAAGAGAAAAGATATTTAAGAATTTTTACATAGAAAACTTTTAAATGATCAAAATACACTTTTTAGTATTTAAATATAATTCTATTATTAAACAGATACACTTTTTAATATTAGATCTAATAATTCTCATCGATTTATTTAAGATCTAACTGTAATTATTAATTTGGTCGTATAGTGATCACCAGATCAATTTTAATTTTTTCTTAAATTGATTTTAATATTTTATTGAAATAAAAATAGAATTTATAAATTTAAAAGAATTAGGGAAAAAATTAAATTGGTGCTACAATAAAAAAAATATTTATTAAAATTTAGATAATCACTTTACTGTTTGGGCTCTATCTTGAGTTTTAGACAGCGGATTTTAACGATTTTACAGCCCATGCGAAGCTAACAAAATTATCTTTAATTTAATGATGGTTTAATAATTTTTATCTAACTAGAACTATCCATAAACTAAAGAGAAAAGATAATTACGAATTTTTACATAAAGATTTCTATTCAATATAGAAAACCTATTTATAATTGGTTTAAATTATCAAAATACATCTTTTAGTATTTAAATACTATTCTATTTTTAATCAAATACAGTTTTTAATATTATATCTAACGGTCCTCATCTATTTGAATATTTATAGTTTTATAATCCAACGGATCATATACTTTTGGTAGTACAGTGACCGACCAAAGTTTTGGATAAGATCTCCCTTACGCTTATTATATATAAGGAGTTAATTTTTTTATTATATCACCAATTTAATTTTTTTCCTAATTCTTTTAAATTTATAAATTATATTTTTATTTCAATAAAATATTAAAATCAATTTAAGAAAAAATTAAAATCGATCTGGTCTGTGTACGATCACTATACGACCAAATTAATAATTGCAGTTAGATCTTAAATAGATTGATGAGAATTGTTAAATCTAATATTAAAAAGTGTATCTGATTAATAATAGAATTATATTTAAATACTAAAAAATGTATTTTGATAATTTAAAAGTTTTCTATGTAAAATTTTTTAAATATCTTTTCTCTTGAATTTATGTATAGTTCCAATTAGATAATAATTGTTAAATCAAATATCAAGATAACAATTCATATTGATTACAATATTAAAAATTATCAATATAATGATGATGTATATCATAATACACGTGAACCTACAGAGACTTACGTGTATATATAAATAATTATTAAATCATCATTAAATTAAAGATAATTTCGTTAGTTTCGCATGGGTTGTAAAATCGTCAAAATTCAATTTCTAAAACTTAAGATAGAACCCAAATATTAAAGTGAGTATCTAAATTTTAATAAATATTTTTTTTTATTTTTGTAGCACCAATTTATTTATTTTTCCACTAATTGTTTTAAATATAGAAATTTTATGTTTTTTTCAATAAAGTATTAAAATTAATTAAGAACAAATTCAAATCGATAAAGAATATAATAATATGATAATAAAATTTTATATAATCATAACATAATTTTTATTCTATTTAATAATTTTTAAGTAATAATGTATTTTAAAATTTTATATACACTGTAAATAAAACCGAAACATTAAAAGTAAAAGGAGTTAGTAAGATACTTATATCAGTATATACTTGATATTCTTATTATATTAAATCCTTATATATAATAAGCATAATAAGGGATCTTATCCAAATTTTTGAAACCAAACTAATAAAGACCATTATATCTTAACTAGATAAATGAAAATCGTTAGATTAAATATTAAAAAAGTGTATTTCATTAATAATAAGATTATATTTAAATTCTAAAAAGTGTATTTTGATAATTTAAACCAAATATACCAAATATAAATAAGTTTTTTATATTGAATAGAATTCTCCATGTAAAAAATTCGTGACTTTCTTTTCTCTTTCATCGACAATTCCAGTTAGATAAAAATTGTTAAGCCATCTTTTAATTAAAGATAATTTAGTTATCTTCATGTGGGGTGTGAAATCGTCAAAATTTAATTTTTAAAACATAGGATAAAGCCTAAATTAGTAAAGTGGGTATTTAAATTCTAATAATAATTATTACATCATCATTATTTTAATGTCAATTTAATTACTTTTTTTAACTATTTTAAATTTAGAAATCTATGTTCAAAAATTCAAATCAATCTAAGAAAAATTCAAATCAACAAAGAATATAATAATATGAGGATAAAATTTTATAAAATTGTGCATATTTTTTATCTCATTTTATTAAATTTTATATCATAACTAATTAAATATTATTTATTATTAAATGATAAATTCTACGCAAATGGTGATTTTGTTTTATAAGAACTCATAGATACCTAATTTCATTGTTAGCACGACTATATTCATATTTAAAAAAACCGTATTTTGAAATTTTAGACTCAGCTACGTATAGAGGCCTAACTTTTTTAACCCATATACATTGTAAATTATTAAATTCGAAACTTTTAAAGTTTGTTAATCAATTAGTATAGTACTTTTTTGAAAAATCGTACTTTATAAAAAATATTATCAAATAACCCATGTCTACAATTCTTATTTTTCAAAAAACCCCTGTAAATTTTAATATGCTGTTGTTAGATTCAAAACTTAGATCATTCTACGTGATAATTTTACTGTTATATCTAATGTTTCTCAACAATTTAATTTGAAAGATCCAACCATTATGAATTGAGTGATCAAGCGACCAGAGCTTTCATTATTTAGTCTTTAATATAATAACATAGATTTTTACGGGATATACTATAAAAAATGAATTTTATACAGAATTTTGATCGTCACGGTGTACTACTTTAAAAGAAGAACTATTACAAAAAAAAAATATATTTTAATTGATAATTTATTTTCTCAAAAGTTCAAAGTTCCCGCATCATTAACATATTACAAAAAAGAGTATATTATATTTTAGCAATAAATATTTTTAAAAAAATATTAAAAAATTAATGATGTTATATCATGGTAGTTTGGTCCTAAATACCGCCAAAACATTCTCAACTGTTAGACCCAATACTTTTAAAAATAGACGATCAAGATTTCTATTTTGTTGGCTGATTTATTTGATTAATAAAACTACCCTTTGAGTCAAAAAAAAAAATTATCTAAAAATGATATAAGTTAAAAGATATTATATTAGGATTGGATTTTCCAAAAAGTTAAAAATAAAAATAGTTGTAATTAAATAAGGAAACCCATTTAATATCAAAATAATAAAAATCGTTTAATCTTAAATAGATAGGTGAAAACCGTTAGATTTAACATTCAAAACTGTATTCGGTTAATAAAGAGTATTCTAATAATATAAACTACATATAAGTAGATTTCCTAAATCGATTAGAATTCTCAATATTAAATTTCGTCACTTTATTCTCTTTTTAGTTTTAGAATAGTTTTTAATTGAAAAAGAACTATTAAACCACAACCAAATTAAAGATTATTTTGTGAATTTCATGTGGACCATAAAATTCGACAAATCTAACTTTTATAACTCAATATAAACAAATATTAAATTGAGCGTGTAAAATATAATAAATATCAAATTTTTAACTATAATTGTTTTGGCTAAATCTTTTTTAACAATAATTTAATCATGTAAACTAATAACTTTTAAATATTAAAATATTCATAAATAAATATAACTATAAATATTAAAAAAACAAACAATCGTGTGTTCCATGGATAATTAAAATATAATTATAAACAAAATAATTATAAATAAAATTTAAGTAACCGTGCATCGCACGGGCTATAAGCTAGTATATTAAATGGGCTTTATGTTCTAAAATTTTGTAGATTACGTTAGTCTATGAATATATGTGTTGAATGTCATGGGTCACTGCTCAAAGCCCAATATTTGTCGGACCAAATTCTTTTGACCAGCTCCCATCTCTTCCACAGTCATGACATGTTTGTTTTCTTAAGATAGACATATGAATCTTTGTTTAGTTGGAAGATTGTTGTGACACTAACATTCCATTACTATATTAGTAAGATCTAAATATATGAAATATTTTTAGATTATAATAAAATAAGTATAATTAATACGTGCACTAATCAATAATAATTTAAAAAAGACATGGTTTGTTTGTGGATTAATATGTATAAGCTGAAAATGACCGCGAACAACTCGGACTCGATTAGTGACCGGTTCGAAAAAATATGACCGAGACTCGTATTCGTAGAAATTTGATCCGAATTCGACTAAATATATTTGTTCAAATTTTTTTATGATCAGATCTTTATCATAAAATTATTCGGTCAAATAAAGTTTCGATCAGCTCAGTTATAATACGAGTATTCGATACACATATTCAATTATATTACTTACGAGTAGTTCGGTGTATATAGATGAGATTTTATCTTCATTCATTTAAAATTTTCTGTTATTATGTTGAAAAATTAGTGACAAGCTAATTTACATATACATGTTAATGTTTGATTAAAAAATCAATTACCACACTGATTACTCCAAACCTGCTTTATCATGGCATGATTTGTAAACAAAATGACACTTAATTTGTCAAGTTCGAGTTCAAGTCCTTGTCATTTAATAAATGTCAAGTTGTGTAATTTTTTTGAATTGTATCATATTCGAGTTCGATTCGAAACAATTCGAGTATCTCGTATAATTGATGAATAAAATAGAGCTAAAAATGAGCTTACAAACTCGAACAAGAACCGAGTACGAGCTTTTATCCTTTTACAACATTCAAATCCGAGCCGAATTTCATCACTATAAATAATCTGAACTGAACATGACCGTATCACAATTCGAAGGTATTCAACTCGTTTTCACCCCTAAATATGTAAGCATCGTAGACGCATCAAAGCTGTATACCATACATTGATGTTAGATTCAAATAATCTTTCAAAGAAAAAAAATCCTATTCGGACTCCAAATCAGCACATGAATGAGCGAGCGAGCTGCCACCCCCGATAAAAGGTCAATATGTTGATCCAAAGATTCACGAGTTTGACTCCTCATCTTAATTATCAAAAATAAAATAAAATAAAATAAAAATAAATAAATCAGAACATGAAGAAAATATTGTAGGAAAATCACTATAAATTAAATAAACAATTTTAAAAATGCAAAAAATTGAAAAAAAAAACTCGTCATTAGAATTCGATTTTTGCTCGTACTGAGATTTGTTAAATAAATCTAATTTCCAAAAAAAAAAAACACTTTGATATAACAAAAATTCAAATGTACTCGGAAATGAGTGTAAGCACAAGAAGTAAGCATATTAGTCCAAGTGGGGCCCATAACCCCTGCATGGTGCATCCCCTCCTAGCCAAGTTCCCAGCCCCACACCAACCCCAGCCGCACGTATTATGTTAACAAACAAACACCCATGAAAGAATCCTCAAAAACCAAGAAATAAATACACCGCCAACGTCTTTCGTCACCTTCACTAAATGGCCTAATACTTACAAAACTCTCATTCTCATCCTTCTCCCTTCCTTCTTCAACCCCTTTTTTCTGCCCTCATTTCCTCATACTTTTCACTTCTCTCCCTTTCTAGTCTCATAAAAAAAGATGATAAATATATAAATCAAATTTTATTCACAAAAACAGAAATAATAAAACAGAAGTTATTATAAGCTGTAGGTATGGGGAGAGTGAAGCTTCAGATCAAGAAGATTGAGCATACAACAAACAGGCAAGTGACTTACTCGAAACGACGAAATGGGCTATTGAAGAAAGCTTATGAGCTTTCTGTTCTCTGTGATGTTGATGTTGCACTCATCATGTTTTCTCCCTCCGGTAGAGTCAGTCTTTACGCTGGAAACAATAAAGGGTATGTTTGTTTTGGGTTTTAATCGTTTTTATCCTTTAATAATTAATTCTTTAAATTTGTACTCTAATACTAGTCACTCTCTTGATTTGAAGTGATGTTTTGATCTTCTTATTTGATTATGTTTTTGATGATTTTTTCTTGTGAAATTAGTCTCGAAGAAATCATTGAAAGGTATGTGAACCTTCCAGAGCATGAGAGAGGCAGGTAAGAATAACTATTAATTGTTCTGTAATTATTACAATTAACTTCTTATGAACAAATTAATTGCTCCCCCCTTTTCCATTGTTTAGTTTTGGATTTTTGATGCTAATTATGTATCTTTTTTCTGTGCATCTGGTTCTATATAATTATCATCACATGAAGAGCACATAACCAAGAAGTAAGTGATCTTGGCTAGCTTATACACTTCATATAAGTAAATTTTCATCAAACTATCTGTAATCACTAATTATTCTTTTGTTTGTTATAATTTTGTAGTGTCTGAACAGGCTTATCGCTAAGCTCAAGGAGCAAGCTGATGAAAACCGTCAAGCCAGGTCCAGATCTTTATATATCTAAGCCATAAACGCATTAACTTTCATTTTCATGACAAGTTTCATTCCATTTAGTTTTAGGTTTGAACGATAATTGGATACTCAATTTTCACCTGTGATTAAACTCTGGTTTCTATTGTCATGAATCTGTATATAATTTGTTTTTGTTTACTCTTTCGATTGTTTCCACTCGGGTCCATGGAGCAGTCCAGTGAGTGCAGATTCACAACTGGAGGTAAAATTTTTGGCAGAATTTTTTTGAAAGGGCTTTGGAGTTGCGTTTTCTACTAATATAATGTATGGTTTCATTGCAGGATCTACAAGAAGAACTGAAATCAACTAAATCTCAGTTGGAGGATGTGGAGAAAAGACTAAGGTGTATACAAGATAAAGTGCTTTGTGATTTAAACATTTCTATCTGCTCTAAGTTTGAAAATTTGTTAAACACAGTGTTAGCCAAAATTTCCCAAAGCACAGGGTTACCAATTAATACCTTGCATCCTAAGCTTTAATATAATGTATCATTTGTTGATGTTTGAGTATTAGGGTGTTTTGTTTACGTTGTATGAAGCATGAACTAAAAATAGTGTGTATCTAAAGAGCTAGAATTTTTTCAAAGTCAAAACTTGTTAGGTTTAATACTCCATTAATAAAGCATATCATAATCATTGTCTAATCATTATGTGTATGTTTGTCCGTACAGTATATTCGAAAGTGATCCTTCAAAGATTACAACATTGGATGAGGTCCACTACCGTGAACATGTACTAGAAGAGACCCTGAAGCAAATTCGAATGAGAAAGGTTTGATCACAAATTTATAACGTCAAAGACACTCATATTCTATTATAAGTATATATATATATATTTTTGGTTAGTAATATATTTTTTGGATATTACATTTCAGCAAATTTTGGAGGGCAGCTATGAAAGTTACAACATCTCTCAACCATCAACACAGGTATTGCGAGTGATAACACGTGTAGTATTATGCATTACACTACTTACAACTTTGTAATTGTAACACGTAGATGATTATTCCCCAAATTTTTGGATGACACGTATACTATTATTTCATGCCCGTGAAACAACATACATCCAAAATAAATTTATTTATAGATAAAAAATTTCATAGTTACGTGCCTTGTTTTCACAAAAAAACAATAAGTTAACCCGGTAAGTTATAAAAAATTTAAAATATTTTGATTTTGGGTAAACATTTTATCAATATTATAATTTTCTAAAAATAAATATATTTCAAGAATGAAAAAACTAAAAATATTTTTATTCATATTAGTAAACTAATAGATAATTTACATTAAAAATATTTTTTGAATGCACTATAAAATGCCCTATAAATTCAAATCATTTTCTAGATCCATATGTCTTTTTTATTAAGTTTTTATGTGATTTTCTGTTAGTAAAAGAGATTATATTTTGGAAAACAAAATAGCATGCCCTTTAAACGTAATTCATTTTCAAGATCAATAACTCCTTTTTCCCCAAATGTTATGTGATACAAAACTAACTCCTAATAATTTATCAAAAGTTTGTAGATAACCACTTTTCTAAGTGATCATATTATACACTGATTTTGTTTGATTAATCTTTTCTAACAATTTTTCTGTTTAATTAATCTTGTGCAGAATTAATCATTGTTAAATTATTACGTGTTATATATGTAGGTGCAAATGCCGGGTGCAGAGCATATGCATTTTACTGGTTTAGTCAATAGAGACGCAAACAATGTCTTTCAGTGGTTTCCACAAAGAGATCCACAAGCCCAGGTCATGAATTTTCTCGATTCCAATGGTCTTCTCCCACAGAGGTAATTAAGTACTCTTCTTCAATATTACAAATTAAAACAGTTGTTATCGTCGTTCATTATTAGCTTGTACTTATAAATGACTGATACAATTTCCATTAATCAGGGAACAAACTCATCAGCATCGTCATCAAGGGGTTGATAGAATGATGATGCCATCTCTGAATCTGTTGTCTGGAGGAAATATGAGCATGGAAGAACAGTTGAGCCGTAGCCACAGGAGGACTGGAACTGATCAGGAAGATACTCGTAACAAAACTCAAAACAGCAATGCTGGTGAAACTAGTCGTGTTCGAGCTCAAGGTCAAGCATCTGCTGGCTATGCTGCTGTTGATGTCAACCTTTCACCCTGGGCAAATCATCAGTACTATCAAACAGGCATGTACTTTCCAATTTCTTAATTTGCTTCTTACATCTTCACAACATATAGTCCACAGTTGGTGGCATAATATTATACACTAAACCAGGATTCCGAATTATTCCAGGCTAAAAAGAATTGTGACAATTATTTTCTATTGATTTTAAATAGAAGTCGTGATTTGAAAAAATATATATTTTTCTAAAATTTGAAGTTCAGCTAGGACTGCAGCATAAGTTAGCCCCTCGACCTTATTTAGTTTCATTTTGTTACACACTATTGTCATGTATTTAATTCTTTAATTCCGATATTCAGGAAATGATCCTACTCTTCCACCTGAGCAGCCAAGAGAACGAGCACTCCTTGAGCTTTTCTTGTCTCAGTTCCCAGTCCCACCATGAGCTAGCTAGCCATAAGATCAGATGCATGCACCATGTATGTCATGGGAAGACAAATCTATCTAGTAGTCTATCTATCTCTATTATATTATTACTAAATGTTGAATTTCTTTTGTTGTTGACTTGGTGACTTGTGTGATGCATGTTGGTTTGTATAACGTTTGACGTTGTTATGACTTAATGACTCCTTTGTGGGTGTGTTTTCTGTTATTTCAGGTCTTTGAATATGTACATGGTTTATGAATCCATTTTTCAAAGTTTTGGTTGTACTTGAAAACTCAAGTATAAATATTTCTGCATTTAACCACTCATTTTTGAGAATAATTACGATTAGGAAAATATTAGAGTGTCATATTGATTCCCAAAATATTTTTCAAATACACACCATATTTGATTTGTTATAATAATAAATGGCTCATATATTTATACCAACAACATCAATAATTTTTTTTCAAAAACATCAATCTAATCTTGTCATTTGGGTTATGATATAAGATGACAAGAGAGAAGTCCTTAAGTTTGCTATCTCATCGTGCTCATTTAACCACTCATTTAATTATCCGAGATACTGTTAAAATGGTGCAGCATATAAATCATTGGTTTATTACCTATCTGTCTTTGCTTAATTATGGAGAAGTTCACTAAGATAAAAGTCCAAAATTTTACTGCATGCTGTGAAAATGCCTGTAAAATAATTAGTAGTCCTCCTTTTCCAGGAATTCATGCCATGCATTATGTATGGTGTTTTTTCGATATACAATTAGTTTATCCCATATATATATATAGGGGGCTATTCTACTACAAACCACTCTTAGACTACAAACCTACAAACTAAATAATTATTTTTTCAAATCGCGTCAAAACATAGCACATATGGTATGCAAATCGATCGTTGGGAGATGGAGAAAAATACGGTGAAGTCGGATTTCAAAAAACACTCTCCGATTGACGGGAAAAGTCAAATTAAAAACGAAGGGGAATAGATGTGATTGAGTGTGGGAGGGTGTATTTTAGTTGTGTATTGTGTATATAGGGGGCATTAGATTTGATTAATCTAAGGGCTTAAATTGGTTCTTAGTTTGTATTTTAAAAAAGGTTTGTATTTGATCACTAGCCTATATATATATAGAGAGAGTTGAACACCTAATTAACTCCTTATATTTATTTATATATAATAAGCGTAAGGAGATCTTATCCAAAATTTTGGTTGGTTACTGTACTACCAATCCGTTGGATTATTAAACTATAAATCTTCAAATCAATGAGGACCGTCAGATATAATATTAAAAATTGTATTTGATTATTAATATGATAGTATTTAAATACTAAAAGATGTATTTTGATAATTTAAACCAATTATAAATAGGTTTTCTATATTGAATAGAAATCTTTATGTAAAAATTCGTAATTATTTTTTCTCTTCAGTTTATGGATAGTTCCAGTTAGATAATAACTATTAAACCATCATTAAATTAAAGATAATTTTTTAAGCTTCGTGTGGGCTGTAAAATCGTTAAAATCTGTTGTCTAAAACTCAAGATAGAGCCCAAACAATAAAATTATTATCTAAATTTTAATAAATATATTTTTATTATTGTAGCACCAATTTATTTATTTTTCCTAATTCTTTTAAATTTATAAATTCTATGTTTATTTCAATAAAATATTAAAACCAATTTAAGAAAAAATTAAAATCGAGCGCTCGTGTACGATTATGACCAAATTAATAATTATAGTTAGATCTTAAATAGGTCGATGAGAATTGTTAGATCTAATATTAAAAAGTGTATTCGATTAATAATAGAATTATATTTAAATACTAAAAAGTGTATTTTGATAATTTAAAATTTTTCTATGTATAAATTCTTAAATATATTTTCTCTTGAATTTATGTATAGTTCCAGTTAGATAATAATTATTAAGCCAATTATCAAGATAACAATTCATATCGATTACAATGATACACGTGGACCCTACGTGGAGAACTCATGTACATTAATAAATTTAAACACTTTTTTTCTGAAGGAACATAATAATTTGATTAATCCAAATTATAATTATATTATTTTACATATAACAAACATAAAAGGATAATATCAAAATATTATTAAAATATCGAGGGTTTCATATTCATAAACGGTAATTTTGAATATAATACTTATATTAAAATGTGTATTTGATTAAATGTACGATTATATTTAAATACTAAGAAGTGTGCTTTGATAATTTAAACCAATTATGAATTGATTTTCTATATTGAATTCAATTCTTTATGTAAAACTTCTTAATCATCTTTTCTTTTCAGTTTATTTTATGAGTAGGTCAACTGGTCAAGTTAGATAATAATTATTAAACCATCATTAAATTAAAGATAATTTCGTTAGTTTCGCATGTGTTGTAAAATCATCAAAATTCAATTTATAAAACTCAGGATATAACCCAAATAGTAAAGTTTGTATCTAAATTTTAATAAATATTTTTTTCTTATTGTAGCACCAATTTATTTATTTTTCCACTAATTCTTTTAAATATAGAGAAATTTTATGTTTCTTTCAAAAAAGTATCAAAATTAATTAAGAACAAATTCAAATCGATAAAGAATATAATAATATGAGAATAAAATTTTATATAATCATAACATAATTTTTATTCTATTTAATAATTTTTAAGTAATAATGTATTTTAAAATTTTATATACACTGTAAATAAAACCAAAACATTAAAAGTAAAAGCAGTTAGTAAGATACTTATATCATTATATACTTGATATCCTTATTATATTAAATCTTTATATATAATAATCATAATAGAGATCTTATCCAAAATTTTGGTCGTAGATAACCAAATTAATAAGGACCATTAGATCTTAACTAGATAAATGAAAATCGTTAGATCAAATATTTAAAAATTGTATTTTATTAATAATAGGATTATATTTAAATTCTAAAAGGTGTATTTTAATAATTTAAACCAAATATACCAAATATAAATAAGTTTTCTATATTGAATAGAATTCTCTATGTAAAAAATTTGTGACTTTCTTTTCTCTTTCATTGATAATTCGAGTTAGATAAAAATTGTTAAACCATCTTTGAATTCAATATAATTTAGTTATCTTCATGTGGGGTATAAAATCGTCAAAATCTGATTTTTAAAACACAAGATAAAGCCCAAATTAGTAAAGTGAATATTTAAATTCTAATAATAATTATTATGTCATCATTATTTTAATACCAATTTAATTAATTTTTTCTAACTATTTTAAATTTAGAAATCTATGTTCAAAAATTAAAATCAATCTAAGAAAAATTCAAATCAACAAAGAATATAATAATACGAGGATAAAATTGTGCATATTTTTAATCCTATTTTATTAAGTTTTAGATCATAACTAATCAAATATTATTTATTATTAAATAATAAATTATACGTAAATTGTGATTTTGTTTTATAAGAACTCATAGATACCTAATTTCATTGTTAGCAGGACTATATTCATATTAAAAAAAATCGTATTTTGAAATTTTAGACTCAACTACAGAGGCCAAACTTTTTTAACATATATACATTGTAAATTATTAAATTCGAAACTTTAAAAGTTTCTTAATCAATTAGTATAGTACTTTTCTGAAAAATCGTACTTTACAAAAAATATTATCAAATAACCTATGTCTGCAAGAAAAAAAAATGAAAAAAATTCTTTATTTTAAAAAAAACACCTATAAATTTTAATATGTTGTTGGTAGATTCAAAACTTAGATCATTCTACATGATAATTTTACTGTTATATCTAACGTTTTTCAACAATTTAATTTGAAACATCCAACGATTATGAATTGAGTGATCAAACAAAGCGACCAAACTTATAAGAAATCTTTCATTATTTAGTCTTTAATATAATAACATAGATATTTATAGGATATACTATAAAAAAATGAATTTATACAGAATTTTGATCGTCACGGTGTACTACTTTAAAAGAAGAACTATTACAAAAAAAAAATATATTTTAATTGATAATTTATTTTCTCAAAAGTTCAAAGTTCCCACATCTTTAACATATTATAAAAAAGAGTACATTATATTTTAACAATAAATATTTAAAAAAATTATAAATATTAAGAAAAATTAATGATGTTATCATGGTAGTTTGTTTCTAAATACCGCCAAAACATTCTCAACCGTTAGTTCCAATACTTTTAAAAATAGATGATCAAGATTATATCATATAAAAAGAAGTTATTGTCTAAAAATGATATAAGTTAAAAGATATTATATTAGGATTGGATTTTCTAAAAAGTCAAAACATAAAAATAGTTGTAATTAAATAAAGAAACTCATTTAATACCAAAATAATCAAAATCGTTTAATGTTAAATAGATAGGTGAAAACCGTTAGATTTAACATTAAAAACTGTATTTGGTTAATAAAGGGTATTCTAATAATCTAAACTACATATAAGTAGATTTCCTAAATCGAATAGAATTCTCAACATTAAATTTTGTCACTTTATTCTCTTTTTAGTTTAGAATAGTTTAGTGTGTAAAATATAATAAATATCAAATTTTTAACTATAATTATTTTGGCTAAATCTTTTTTAACAATAATTTAATCATGTAAACTAATAACTTTTAAATATTAAAATATTCATAAATAAATATAATTATAAATATTTAAAAAACAATCGTGTGTTGCATGGATAATAAAAATATAATTATAAACAGAATAATTATAAATAAAATTCAAGTAACCGTGCATCGCAAGGGCTATAAGCTAGTTATATAAAAAGAACAATAAACAACACCATCATAAACACTTTATATTTCATAAAAATTGATTTTTTAAAATTAGAATCATAAAATTGAACAACAATTAAGCTCACATATCGAATTTAACATAGTATCTCATCTAAATTTAAAAATTAAACATCACATATAATCCAGTATATATCACAATCAAATTACATGTAATCATGGTTTATTTGATTCTAATTTTTTGTTAGATTCTATTTTTATTCGTAATAAACTTTTTTGGTGAGAAAATTAGAATAACCATGCAATTTATGTAAGATTCTAGGGTGTTCTTTATTGTTCTTCATGTTCCACTGACCTATATATATATATATATATATATATATATATATATATAGGTCATTGCTCAATGAAGAACACTCTTATATAAAGAACAATAAAGAACACCATAGAATCTTACATAAATTACATGTTGATTCTAATTTTCTCACCAAAAAAGGTTTATTACGAATAAAAATAGAATCTAACAAAAAATTAGAATAAATAAACCATGATTACATGTAATTTTATTGTGATAAATATATATACAAGATTATGTACTAGATTCTATACTCGATTATATGTGATGTTTAATTTTTAAATTTAGATGAGATTCTACGTTAAATTCGAGATGTTAGGCTTAATTGTTGTTCAATTTTATGATTCTAATTTTAAAAAATCAATTTTTATGAAAAATAAAGTGTTTATGATGGTGTTCTTTATTGTTCTTTATATAAGGTGTTTTTTCTAGAGTGCAACTCTATATATATACTAGCTTAAAACCCGTGCGATGCACGGATTGTTAATTGTTATTTTATTATTATTTTGTTTAATATTTTATTAATTGTAATTGTGCAAAAAATAAGTAGACATGTTAAAATAGCTAAACACTTTTAATTAATTAAAAACATTAAAACAAATTTTAAAATAAATAAGTATGGGTTTGCCCGTTATATTTTTAGAAAATGAGGGGTTTTAGTAAGAAAAAATAAAAAATGTAACATATATTTAGTTTAAAAAGCTAAATGCCCGTGATATTTTTGGAAAATGAGATTTTAAAATTTAATAATTAAAAGTATTTAAATACGTTTTAAAATAAATAAGTAAAGGGTTTACTGTGATATTTTTGGAAAAAGAACGGATTTTAGTGAGAATAATAGAAAAATTAAATTGTAAAAGGCAATTTCCCGTGATATATATAGAAAAGGAGGGGCTTTGTTAGAAAAAATATATAATGTGTTTTAGCTGAAAAGTTAATTAGTTATAAATAGGTATTTGATTATTTATATTTTAATATTTTTAGTAATTGCATTTGTTAAGAAAAATAAGTAGACATGTTAAAATATGTAAACTTTTAAAAAATAATTATAATATTAAAATAGGTTTAAAAATAAATAACTAAAGGTTTGTCCGTGATATTTTTGGAAAAGGAGGGGGTTTAGTAAGGAAAAATAGAAAAATTAACATGTTTTAGTTAAAAAGGGTAATTGCCCGTGATATATTTGAAAAAGTATGAGAATTTGTTAGAAAAAATAGAAAAAAATAATGTATTTTAGGTGAAAAAGGTAATTGGTTATAAATAGGTAATATTATTATTTAGTAATATATTTATATAAATAAGTAAGGTTTATTAAGTAAAAATACGAAGTACAGTTAATTAAGGGCGATTAAGTAAAATCACAACGTACCATACCGACCAACCAAACTTTTAATGTGGGCAATTAAGTAAAATCACATACCATACCGACCAACCAAACTTTTAGTGTTTCGTCTATTATATAATAGTATTGATATATATATATATATATATATATATATATATAGGCTAGTGATCAAATACAAACCTTTTTAAAATACAAACTAAGAACCAATCTAAACCCTTAGATTAATCTAATCTAATGGCCCCCCTATATGCACAATACACAACTAAAATACACCCTCTCACACACAATCACACCTATCCCCTCCGTTTTTAATTTGACTTTTTCCGTCAATCGGAGAGCTTTTTTTGAAATCCGACTTCACCGTATTTTTCTCCATCTCCCAACGATCAATTTGCATACCATATTTGATATATTTCGACGATAAATCACTATTTATGCTTGCGAAATCACAAGCATAAATAGTTTATACTTAAATCACTATTTATACTGAAATCACTATTTATTCTTACAGAAATCACAAAAATTATTTAGTTTGTAGTTTGTAGTTTGTAGTCTAAGAGTGGTTTGTATTGGAATAAACCCCTATATATATATATTTGAAGTTGTATTGTAGTAATATGTTTAATTTTGTATGATGGGGTAACCAATTTTTTTATTTTTAAACGTAATAATGTATTATTTGGGGTTTCACTTAAAATGAATGTATATGTATAACATGTTATGATGCCATTATTAAATGCCTATTAGTTGAAATTTTATTCATTTTAATCTGTATTAAATTGAAGTTATATGTGAATATTACTTTTATTATTACAATTTTCTTTTTTTTTTTGCCATTTAATGCATTTTTATTTTCTTCAATTTTTTTTAGTAACATATTCAATATATACTAGCTTAAAAACCCGTGCATCACGGATTGTTATTAATAATAATTATTTTTATTATTTATGTTTTAATACTCAATTAATTTGCATTTGCTAAAAAAAATAAGTAGGCGTGTTAATTTTTTTTAAAATAATTAAAAATATTAAAATAGATTTTAAAATAAATTAATAATTGTTCACCCGTTATATTTTTGGAAAATGAGGGGTCTTAGTAAGGAAAAACAGAAAAAGTAACATATTTTAGCTGAAAAAGTAAATGCCCGTAATTAAAAATATTTAAATAGGTTTCAAAATAAATAAGTAAGGATTTATCCGGGATATTTTTGGAAAATGAGGGGGTTTAATAAGAAAAAATAGAAAGAGTAATATGTTTTAGTTGAAAAAAGTAATTTTCCGTGATTGTTTTAGAAAAAAAGAGGATTTTGTTAGAAAAAATAGAAAATGTAAATGTATTTTAGTGGAAAAGGTAGTTGGTTATAAAAATGTTATTATTGAATAATAGTTTCTTTAGAAAATGAAAAAAATAGAAAAAGTAACACGTTTCAGCTGAAAAAGTGCTCATAATTAAAAGTATTAAAATAGATTTTAAAATAAATAAGTAAGGGTTTGCCCGCGATATTTTTGGAAAATGAGGGGTTTTAGTAAGGAAAAATAGAAAGAGTAACATGTTTTTGTTAAAAAAGATAATCACCCGTGTTTTTTTTAGGAAAATAGAGGATTCTGTTACAAAAAAATAAAAAAAAGGTAATGTATTTTAGCTGAAAAGTTAATTGGTTATAAATAATGTTATTATTTAGTGATAGTTTTAAAAAAAAAATAAGTAAGGGTAGTTAAGTAAAATCACTAAGTATCGACTGTCCGTAAGTCCGAATGCCAAACTTTTAATGTTTCGTCTTTAATAATATAGCTTAAAATCCGTACGATGCACATATGATTTTTAATAATTGTTAATTTTATTATTTATATTATATATTTTATTAATTGAATTTATTAAAAAAATAAGTAGGCATGTTAAACATTTTTAAATAATTAAAAGTATTAAAATAGATTTTAAAATAAATAAGTAACGGTTTGCCCGTGATATTATGGAAAAAGAGGGGTTTTAGTTGTTAGTGTTAGTGCCCTAGAGACAATGTCATTGTGCTTCTAGGAAATACTTTTGTTAATTAATGATTATGTTCTATCGATTATTCTACATTAATTTATTATGTCTTTATTTACTGCGATATAAATATTAGTATAATAAATGTCCTTGGAACATACAACACGTATTCTATATCTTTAAGTATGTGACTTAGAAATGAGATTATAAGAATAGTGTTTATATTCCTAAATATCCCTAATCGAGCATTGTAAGTTTGGGACAACTATAATGCATAAAGATTAGTATGTTTGCTGACAGATGACCACATCTCATTGGTCATTGGTATAGTGATACTAAAGTCAAGAACATAGGTGCATGTAATATTCTACATGGCACTGGATAGACCCACAGTGAGATTCTTCATGTTTTATAAAGTCATAAGAAAGACTCACAATGATAGTGGTGTAATGATCCTCTGACTTGAGATCATTATATTTCTATACGAGGATTAATGTACTTTGACTACATTAAAAGTTACCTTTGACCGGGTAATGATAAAAGTGTACATCGGGTATATTATGAGTCGTATGAGAAGTATGAATGATAGATAAAGGATTTAACCCTCCTATAATTAGGAGAGATATTATTGGCCTCTTGATTGAGTGAGACTATGAAATGCATGGCCATGCTCAAATATTGATTTGTTTTTAATAGTCTACTCATTGATCAAGGAAACCCGGATTAAATTATGAAGAGGATGACAATGAACATGCCTCGAGTTTAATCTATAATATATATGGTTAAAGGGATTATATTACACGGAAACATTTATCATGAAAGGTTTAATTGGATCACCAATTATTATTATTACTTGGGTAGCAATGATGTATTACTAGATGCCGCTCATTGTTTATAATTTTATTATTGGATATTAAAATTATTGCCAACGTAATAATAACCTAAAGGGTTACACAATAAGAACGTCAAAATGGAGTTTTAATTTAAATTCCGAATTTAAATTAAATGATTATATATTTGAAATTGGTTATTTAATTAATTGAGTTGGACTTAATTAATTAAATCATAATTCGAATTAAATCATTAAATCCAAATAAGGATGGGTTTAGTAGTAGCCCAAACTTATTTTGGGTTAGGCCCAACTCTTCCTCTCTTATAAATACATAATGATGTATTAGTTTTAGGGTTGAATGAAAAATTGGTTTTTCACTAAAACCCTAGCCACTCTACATCTTGAGAGGCTAGAGAGAGAGAGAGAGAGAGATAGAGGGCAGTTATCGGCTAGTACCGACTCCGGTGATTGTAGAGACAATCGGGCGTTCGTGTGGACTAATTAGAGACGCGGATCTTGCATCAAGGGCTGCGTGGTGATTGCATCTTGGACCTCTTTAATTCTCCCTTATTAAATTGTTAAAGGTAAATCATCTAACTCTGAATTAAATATCATGTTTTTGCATGGATCCTGTGATTGGGTTTCGATTTTTATTGTTTTAATTATTGTTTTTCCGCTGCGTTTGATGCACGAAACCCTTCAATGGTATCAGAGCTACTTGCAAAAACTTTTTAATTCAGTTATATGTTACAGTTTTGATGTATATATGAGCATGTTTGATGATTGTCATGTATGATGCGTTGATTTTGATATATATATCTATAAACTGTATGTTAATGATGATTTGGATGATCATATGATGATTATATAATCTGTATATATTCTGATATATATGATTTATGTTTGTTCTTAATTTTGGAGATTGTATATGATACGATTTCTGAAAAACTGCGCAGATTTAGTGAAATTTGTGTACTGTGTCCGGTTTTCGCAAACGATATATGTTTTCTGACTGGAATCGGGCCCCTGAGCAAGACTGACAAAGTCAGGTTCTCGTCTGTAAGCCATTTGATGTCGTTACAGGCCCCAAAACAGCGAGTCAAGTGTTTCTGATTTAAATTTGTATTTTTATTATGCGTTATATATTCTATGATTTGATCATGATGAATATATGATATTCATATGGATTGTATAATCATGAGATGATTGTATATATTGTTGTATGTATATGATACATGTTTTGTTTTTATTACAAGAATCGTATTCGATACGAATTTTGAAACAATTGTCGCAGATTTGCTGAAATCTGTATCAAGTGTCCGATTTACGCAAATGATATGTGTTTTCTGACTGGAAACGAGCGTCTGAACAAAACTGATAGCATAGCTATCATCGACTCGTCTGTAAGGCGTTTGACGCCGTTCAGTGCATGAAAAAGGCGATTTATTGTTTTCAGAATTTGATTCTGATTTTCTGATTTTTGCGGTATATGATTTCTTTGATTGGATCATCTGAAATATGATATGGTATAACATGATTAGATAATATGACATGTTATTTAATTGTTACTTGAGCATGGTGCTGGTTATGGCCTTAAGACCCGTTGTTTAATGGTTTATGGTTTTGGTTTTATAAATACGACTTGCATGTCGTTTTCTTCATTCTTGTAATTGTTTAACCTCGAATGTAAATCGAGTTTTATTATGTAAGTACATTAGTATAGGTTCGATTCAATTGTTCAATGTAATGTACTTGAAGATTGAAGGACGATCCAAGAGGAGGTGCATTCAAGGGAACAAGGAGAATGAAGACATGTAATTGTATTTATGTATTTCCACCATAGATTGACCTTGATCCTTTCATTAGCTTGAAAGGATCATATAGGATAAAGGCCATAACCAAGCACGTTTACATATTGCACTTTACATATTGATGTATGATTGTATGTGTAGGATACAATGTGATGCATGCTTTAATTAGATTAATCATGTATTAATGTATGTATTAGATACATCACCCATGCCATGCCTGCTAAACAAGATAAAATCTGTAACGATTCAAGATTTTAAAATTGAACAAAACGAACATGAGATTCCTGTGTTTATGAAACACGGAAATAAGTATGAATTTCCAATTTTTTGATATGGGGCGATTTTGACAAAAATACAAGCAGCGCTTGTAAGAAAGGTGGATTTTAAGTGAGACCACTGTGACTCCTCCGCTGGACTGGAAATCAAACCATTGATGAATTTTGAATTGAAGTACTTAGTTCAAGGAAAAATTGGGAATCTCTTGATGATGGGATCATGGTCGTTTTAATAATAAAATCCCTAAATTTTAAAATATTAAGTTTTAATCGGATGCTTTCCAATGAATGAACACTCATCGAATCCTAGATCGATAAGGGGAAGGGCTGTCAGTGGCAGGGGACTCCTATCTATCGTGGTGAGATGCGACGAATATAAACGGTTATATTCGGCCGTTGTATCATTGGGTCTAACTTAACTGAGTCGTCATAATAAGGTGAAAATAAACGGTTATATTCAACTATTATGAACTTAGAAGCATAGAGTTTGGTTAAAAATCTATTAGATAGATAAGATCAATCGTTGTTCGCCAAACTATCCAAGAATTATATGTGATATAATTGACAACTGTTGTCTACCTAAATAATCATTTTTTAAGGACTTCCAGTGGTTGACTTAGAACATGACCAAATATGGATCTTGGCTCACTAGAAAGAATTATGCGATATACTTTCCGAATTGATAGTAAGGGCTATTAATTTGATAAAAATAGTGGGAGATATATATATTTTGAATATATATGAATAATCACTTGAACATAAATTAATAATACCGTAGACTGATTATTTTATGCATTTTAACATTGTAGAAATTCTAAATGACCAACAACTCAAATAACTTCTCCGTGCGATCAGTCCTTGAGAAGGACAAGTTGACAGGAACAAACTTCCTTGATTGGCAAAGGAATTTGAGGATTGTCCTCAGGCAAGAGCGAAAGCTCTATGTCATTGATATTCCACGCCCTGGACCTCTACCTGTAGGTGCATCGGTCGATGATCGAAATGCTTATCAGAAGCATATCGATGATGACAATGATGTTACTTGTCTGATGCTTGAGACTATGAATCCTGAGCTTCAGAAACAGCATGAGCAAATGGTTGCTTATATTATGATTGAGCACCTTAAACGTATGTTTGAAGGACAGGCTCGTCAAGAGAGGTTTGATACAAGCAAAGCCTTGTTTGCAAAGGCAAAAGCAAAGGGTGATTGTCACTATTGCAAGAAGCTGGGTCACTGAAAGAGAAACTGTCAAACTTACTTGGAGGATATGAAGAAACTGAAGGGTGTTCAGATTTCTGACCCAGGTATTTATGTTATAGAAGTCAATCTATCTACTTCTACATCATGGGTATTAGATACTGGATGTGGTTCTCACATTTGTATAAATGTGCAAGAACTTCGAAGTAATAGGACTTTGACTGAAGGAGAAGTCGACCTACGCGTTGGCAATGGAGCAAAGGTTGCTGCACTGGCTGTAGGGACTTATCATTTATGGTTGCCCACTGGGCTTATTTTAGAACTTGAGAACTGTTTTTACGTGCCTGCAATTTGCAGAAACATTATTTCCGTTTCTTGTTTAGACAAGATTGGTTTTTCGTTTTTGATTCAGAACAATGGTTGTTCCTTTTCATTGAATAATGTTACCTGTGGGGTTGCACGTTTGTTTAATGGTTTATATGTTCTTGATCTTGATACTCCTGTCTATAATATAAATAATAAACGTCTTAAGACAAATGACTCAAATCAAACATACCTCTGGCACTGTCGTTTAGGCCATATAAATGAGAATCGCATTTCCAAGTTACATAGAGATGGATACTTGGATAAGTTTGATTTTGAATCATACGAAGAATGTGAACCGTGTCTCATTGGCAAAATGACTAAAGCTCCTTTTACCGGACAAGGTGAGAGAGCCACCAAACGATTGGAATTGATACATAGTGATGTATGTGGTCCAATGCGTACGATGGCAAAAGGTGGCTTTTACTATTTCATAACTTTTACTGATGATTTTAGTAGATACGGATATGTGTATCTTTTGAAGAACAAATCCGAATCGTTTGAAAAATTCAAAGAGTATAAGGCCGAAGTAGAAAAGCAAATAGGCGAAAGTATAAAAGCTCTACGATCTGATCGTGGAGGAGAATACTTAATCTTGGAATCCAAGAATTTCTTAAAGGAGTGTGGTATTGTATCACAACTCACTCCTCTTGGAACACCACAATGGAATGGGGTGTCTGAGAGGAGAAATCGTACTTTGTTGGACATGGTGCGATCATTGATGAGTCAAGCGGATCTTCCAATTTGTTTCTGGGGTTACGCCCTAGAGACGGCTGCACAAACACTAAACCGAGTTCCTTCTAATCGGTTCAAAAGACACCATATGAGATATGGACTGAGAAACGTCTTAGCATGTCCTTTATGAAAGTATGGGGATGTGAAGCGTTTGTAAAACGTTTAGTCTCTGATAAGCTAGGACCAAAATCAGATAAATGTAATTTTGTGGGATACCCAATTGAAACAAAAGGGTATTATTTCTATAAACCTCCAGAGAACAAAGTGTTTGTTGCTCGAACGACTGTGTTTCTAGAGAGAGAACTACTTTCCAAGAAAAAACAGTGGGAGGACAATAGATCTCGATGAGGATCGAGAACCACAAGATAACGTTGAACCAGAGCTGGAACATCAGCAGAATGTGACTCAAGATGTTGAGAACAATACTGCTCAAGAAACACAGGTTGTTCGTAGATCTAGTAGGATTCGCCATGAGCCAGAGAGATATTATGGATTTCTCCTGACTCAAAGTGGCGATGTGATGCTTGTAGATGATGATGAGCCTCTCACCTATAAGGATGCTATGAATAGTCTAGATTCCGAGAGATGGCTGGAGGCCATGAAATCTGAGATGGATTCCATGTATGAAAACCAAGTATGGACTTTGGTTGAACCACCTGATGGGGTAAAACCCATAGAGTGCAAGTGGGTTTTCAAAAGGAAAACTGACATGGATGGTAATTTACAGACCTATAAAGCAAGACTGGTGGCGAAGGGTTTCAAGCAAATTCATGGTATTGACTATGATGAAACTTTCTCACCAGTGGCTATGGTCAAATCCATCAGGATTTTGCTTGCGATAGCAGCTTATTATGACTATGAAATTTGGCAAATGGATGTTAAGACCGCTTTCTTAAATGGGAGCTTAGAAGAGGATGTGTACATGACACAACCTCAGGGTTTTGTTGATCCAAGGTTTGCCAAAATGGTCTGTAAGTTGCAAGCAGGCTTCGAGGAGATGGAACATTCGTTTTGATGAAACAGTCAAAGAGTTTTGCTTCATTCAAAATCAGGATGAGCCATGTGTTTATAAGAAGGTTAGTGGGAGCCATGTGGCATTCCTAGTATTATATGTAGATGACATATTACTAATAGGGAATGACATTCCTTCTCTAAAGACTGTGAAGACTTGGTTGGAAAAAGGTTTCTCGATGAAAGACTTAGGCGATGCTACCTGTATCTTAGGGATCAGGATCTATAGAGATAGATCTAGAAGATTAATCGGTTTAAGTAAGAGTACATACATTGACAAAGTGTTGCATCGTTTAGGGATGCAAGAGGCAAAAAGGGGGCTATGTCCCATTGTCTCATGGGATAACGATCTCAAAAGAAAACTGTCCTAGATCATTAGATGAAAAGGACCGTATGTGTAATGTACCATATGCTTCGGCAATTGGTTCTATAAAGTATGCAATGATATGTACTCGTCCTGATGTTTCGTATGCTTTAAGCATGACGAGCAGATACCAGTCTAATCCCGGTGAGAGTCACTGGACAGCTGTCAGGAATATTCTTAAGTACCTTAAACGGACTAAAGATTCATTCTTGATATACGGAGGAGATGAGAAGCTAGTTGTAAAAGGTTACACCGATGCTAGTTTTCAGACAGATAGGGACGTTACTATGTCTCAGTCTGGATTCATGTTTTGTCTAAATAGAGGTGTTGTAAGTTCGAAAGGTTCGAATATACACATATGTAAAGTGCAAACTAATGATAATGTTGCGGACCCACTGACTAAGGCTTTGTCGCAGCAGAAGCACGAATGTCACACTAGTTCCATGGGTATTAGATACATGGGTGATTGGCTCTAGTGCAAGTGGGAGATTGTTAGTGTTAGTGCCCTAGAGACAATGTCATTGTGCTTCTAGGAAATACTTTTGTTAATTAATGATTATGTTCTATCGATTATTCTACATTAATTTATTATGTCTTTATTTACTGCGATATAAATATTAGTATAATAAATGTCCTTGGAACATACAACACGTATTCTATATCTTTAAGTATGTGACTTAGAAATGAGATTATAAGAATAGTGTTTATATTCCTAAATATCCCTAATCGAGCATTGTAAGTTTGGGACAACTATAATGCATAAAGATTAGTATGTTTGCTGACAGATGACCACATCTCATTGGTCATTGGTATAGTGATACTAAAGTCAAGAACATAGGTGCATGTAATATTCTACATGGCACTGGATAGACCCACAGTGAGATTCTTCATGTTTTATAAAGTCATAAGAAAGACTCACAATGATAGTGGTGTAATGATCCTCTGACTTGAGATCATTATATTTCTATACGAGGATTAATGTACTTTGACTACATTAAAAGTTACCTTTGACCGGGTAATGATAAAAGTGTACATCGGGTATATTATGAGTCGTATGAGAAGTATGAATGATAGATAAAGGATTTAACCCTCCTATAATTAGGAGAGATATTATTGGCCTCTTGATTGAGTGAGACTATGAAATGCATGGCCATGCTCAAATATTGATTTGTTTTTAATAGTCTACTCATTGATCAAGGAAACCCGGATTAAATTATGAAGAGGATGACAATGAACATGCCTCGAGTTTAATCTATAATATATATGGTTAAAGGGATTATATTACACGGAAACATTTATCATGAAAGGTTTAATTGGATCACCAATTATTATTATTACTTGGGTAGCAATGATGTATTACTAGATGCCGCTCATTGTTTATAATTTTATTATTGGATATTAAAATTATTGCCAACGTAATAATAACCTAAAGGGTTACACAATAAGAACGTCAAAATGGAGTTTTAATTTAAATTCCGAATTTAAATTAAATGATTATATATTTGAAATTGGTTATTTAATTAATTGAGTTGGACTTAATTAATTAAATCATAATTCGAATTAAATCATTAAATCCAAATAAGGATGGGTTTAGTAGTAGCCCAAACTTATTTTGGGTTAGGCCCAACTCTTCCTCTCTTATAAATACATAATGATGTATTAGTTTTAGGGTTGAATGAAAAATTGGTTTTTCACTAAAACCCTAGCCACTCTACATCTTGAGAGGCTAGAGAGAGAGAGAGAGAGAGATAGAGGGCAGTTATCGGCTAGTACCGACTCCGGTGATTGTAGAGACAATCGGGCGTTCGTGTGGACTAATTAGAGACGCGGATCTTGCATCAAGGGCTGCGTGGTGATTGCATCTTGGACCTCTTTAATTCTCCCTTATTAAATTGTTAAAGGTAAATCATCTAACTCTGAATTAAATATCATGTTTTTGCATGGATCCTGTGATTGGGTTTCGATTTTTATTGTTTTAATTATTGTTTTTCCGCTGCGTTTGATGCACGAAACCCTTCATTAGTAAGAAAAATAGAAAGTAACATGTTTTCGTTGAATTTTAAAATATAAAAGTAACTATTTACCCGTGATATTTTTGAAAAAAAGAGGGGTTTTAGTAAGAAAAATAGAAAAGGTGACATGTTTTAGTTGAAAAGGGTAATTGTCAATTAAGATTATTAAAATAGATTTTCAAGTAAATAAGTAAGGGTTTGCCCATGATATATTTGGAAAAGGAGATATTTTATTAAGGAAAATAGAAAATAGAACATGTTTTAGCTGAAAAAGGTAATTACCCGTGATTTTTCTAGAAAAAGAGAGGAAAGTTAATTGCTTATAATATGTTTTAATTTAAATAAGTAAGGGTTTGCTCGTGATATATTTTGGAAATGAGGGATTTTAGTAAGGAAATAGAAAAAGTAACATGTTTTAGCTGAAAAGGAAATTGCCCGTGATTTGTTTAAAACAAATGGTAATGTATTTTAACTAAAACGGTAAGTAATTATAATAATTTTTATAATAATTAAATAAGGCAAGTAATGTACCAAAACTTTTAATGTTTTGTCTTTGATAATGTAGTATAAATGAGAGATATATTCATAATATTAGTATTTTATGCTACTAAATGGTTAGAGGTTTTATTTAGGAAAAATAGAAAAGTAGAAATTTTAGTTAGAAAATATAAAAAAGAATATACACTTTGGCTAAAAATGGTAATGAGTTATTTATTAGCAATTATAACCTTATTATGTTATTTTATTAAATGAAACTGCCTGTGATATTTTTGGAAAATGAGATGTTTTAGTTATGAAAAATAGAAAAGATATTTTATATACTAATTTTAATATTTTATCTAACGGTTCTCAATGATTTGATCAAAAATATCTAACGGCTATGAATGGAGTGACCAGACTACAAAAACTTTGACTACAAAACTTTCAATGTTTCATCTTTAATATAATACTAGCTTAAAATCCGTGCGATGCACGGATTGTTATTAATAATTATTATTTTTATTATTTATGTTTTAATATTTTATTAATTTGCATTTGCTAAAAAAATAAGTAGGCGCGTTAAACTTTTTTAAATAATTAAAAGTATTAAAATAAATTTTAAAATAAATTAATAACTGTTTATCCGTGATATTTTTGAAAAAGTAGGGGTCTTAGTAAGGAAAAATAGAAAAAGTAACATGTTTTATCTGAAAAGGTAAGTGCCTGTAATTAAAAGTATTTAAATAGGTTTCAAAATAAATAAGTAGTGATTTGCCCGAGATATTTTTGGAAAATGAGGGTTTTTAGTAAGGAAAAATAGAAAGAGTAACATGTTTTAGTTGAAAATGATAATTGCCGGTGATTTATTTTAGAAAAATAGAGGATTTTGTTAGAAAAAATAGAAAAAGTAATGTATTTTAGCGGAAAAGGTAGTTGGTTATAAAAATGTTATTATTTAATAATAATTTCTTTAGAAAATGAAAAAATTGAAAAAGTAACATGTTTCAGCTGAAAAAGTGCTCATAATTAAAAGTATTAAAATAGATTTTAATACTTTTAATTATTAAAATAAAAAAATAGATTTTTAAAATAAATAAGTAAGGGTTTGCACTTGATATTTTTGGAAAATGAGGGATTTTAGTAAGGAAAAATAGAAAGAGTAACATATTTTTGTTAAAAAGATAACCGCCCGTGTTTTTTTTAGAAAAAGAGAAGATTTTGTTAAAAAAAAAGGTAATGTATTTTAGCTGAAAAATTAATTGGTTATAAATAATGTTATTATTTAGTGATAGTTTTTAAAAAAATAAGTAAGTGCAATTAAATAAAATCACTACGTACCGACCGTCCGTCCATCCGACTACCAAACTTTTAAAGTTTCGTCTTTAATAATATAGCTTAAAACTCGTGCGATGCACGAATTGTTTTTAATAATTGTTAATTTTATTATTTATATTTTATTAATTGCATTTGTTAAAAAAAATAAGTAGGCGTGTTAAATATTTTTAAATAATTAAAAGTATTAAAATAGATTTTAAAATAAATAAGTAACGGTTTGCCCATTATATTTTGGAAAAAGAGGGGTTTTAGTAAGAAAAATAGAAAGTAACATGTTTTCGTTGAATTTTAAAATATAAAAGTCACGATTTGCCCGTGATATTTTTGAAAAAAAGAGGGGTTTTAGTAAGAAAAACACAAAAGGTGACATGTTTTAGTTGAAAAAGATAATTGTCAATTAAAATTATTAAAATAGATTTTAAAGTAAATAAGAAAGGGTTTGCCCGTGATATAATTGGAAAAGTAGAGATTTTAGTAAGGAAAATAGAAAATATAAAATAATAATATTATAATTATTAATGACTAACTGATTAGTAAATAAGAAAGGGTTTGCCATTTAATGCATTTTTATTTTCTTCAATTTTTTTTAGTAACATATTCAATATATACTAGCTTAAAAACCCGTGCATCACGGATTGTTATTAATAATAATTATTTTTATTATTTATGTTTTAATACTCAATTAATTTGCATTTGCTAAAAAAAATAAGTAGGCGTGTTAATTTTTTTTAAAATAATTAAAAATATTAAAATAGATTTTAAAATAAATTAATAATTGTTCACCCGTTATATTTTTGGAAAATGAGGGGTCTTAGTAAGGAAAAACAGAAAAAGTTACATGTTTCAGCTGAAAAAGTAAGTGCCCGTAATTAAAAATATTTAAATAGGTTTCAAAATAAATAAGTAAGGATTTATCCGGGATATTTTTGGAAAATGAGGGGGTTTAATAAGAAAAAATAGAAAGAGTAATATGTTTTAGTTGAAAAAAGTAATTTTCCGTGATTGTTTTAGAAAAAAAGAGGATTTTGTTAGAAAAAATAGAAAATGTAAATGTATTTTAGTGGAAAAGGTAGTTGGTTATAAAAATGTTATTATTGAATAATAGTTTCTTTAGAAAATGAAAAAAATAGAAAAAGTAACACGTTTCAGCTGAAAAAGTGCTCATAATTAAAAGTATTAAAATAGATTTTAAAATAAATAAGTAAGGGTTTGCCCGCGATATTTTTGGAAAATGAGGGGTTTTAGTAAGGAAAAATAGAAAGAGTAACATGTTTTTGTTAAAAAAGATAATCACCCGTGTTTTTTTTAGGAAAATAGAGGATTCTGTTACAAAAAAATAAAAAAAAGGTAATGTATTTTAGCTGAAAAGTTAATTGGTTATAAATAATGTTATTATTTAGTGATAGTTTTAAAAAAAAAATAAGTAAGGGTAGTTAAGTAAAATCACTAAGTATCGACTGTCCGTAAGTCCGAATGCCAAACTTTTAATGTTTCGTCTTTAATAATATAGCTTAAAATCCGTACGATGCACATATGATTTTTAATAATTGTTAATTTTATTATTTATATTATATATTTTATTAATTGAATTTATTAAAAAAATAAGTAGGCATGTTAAACATTTTTAAATAATTAAAAGTATTAAAATAGATTTTAAAATAAATAAGTAACGGTTTGCCCGTGATATTATGGAAAAAGAGGGGTTTTAGTAAGAAAAATAGAAAGTAACATGTTTTCGTTGAATTTTAAAATATAAAAGTAACTATTTACCCGTGATATTTTTGAAAAAAAGAGGGGTTTTAGTAAGAAAAATAGAAAAGGTGACATGTTTTAGTTGAAAAGGGTAATTGTCAATTAAGATTATTAAAATAGATTTTCAAGTAAATAAGTAAGGGTTTGCCCATGATATATTTGGAAAAGGAGATATTTTATTAAGGAAAATAGAAAATAGAACATGTTTTAGCTGAAAAAGGTAATTACCCGTGATTTTTCTAGAAAAAGAGAGGAAAGTTAATTGCTTATAATATGTTTTAATTTAAATAAGTAAGGGTTTGCTCGTGATATATTTTGGAAATGAGGGATTTTAGTAAGGAAATAGAAAAAGTAACATGTTTTAGCTGAAAAGGAAATTGCCCGTGATTTGTTTAAAACAAATGGTAATGTATTTTAACTAAAACGGTAAGTAATTATAATAATTTTTATAATAATTAAATAAGGCAAGTAATGTACCAAAACTTTTAATGTTTTGTCTTTGATAATGTAGTATAAATGAGAGATATATTCATAATATTAGTATTTTATGCTACTAAATGGTTAGAGGTTTTATTTAGGAAAAATAGAAAAGTAGAAATTTTAGTTAGAAAATATAAAAAAGAATATACACTTTGGCTAAAAATGGTAATGAGTTATTTATTAGCAATTATAACCTTATTATGTTATTTTATTAAATGAAACTGCCTGTGATATTTTTGGAAAATGAGATGTTTTAGTTATGAAAAATAGAAAAGATATTTTATATACTAATTTTAATATTTTATCTAACGGTTCTCAATGATTTGATCAAAAATATCTAACGGCTATGAATGGAGTGACCAGACTACAAAAACTTTGACTACAAAACTTTCAATGTTTCATCTTTAATATAATACTAGCTTAAAATCCGTGCGATGCACGGATTGTTATTAATAATTATTATTTTTATTATTTATGTTTTAATATTTTATTAATTTGCATTTGCTAAAAAAATAAGTAGGCGCGTTAAACTTTTTTAAATAATTAAAAGTATTAAAATAAATTTTAAAATAAATTAATAACTGTTTATCCGTGATATTTTTGAAAAAGTAGGGGTCTTAGTAAGGAAAAATAGAAAAAGTAACATGTTTTATCTGAAAAGGTAAGTGCCTGTAATTAAAAGTATTTAAATAGGTTTCAAAATAAATAAGTAGTGATTTGCCCGAGATATTTTTGGAAAATGAGGGTTTTTAGTAAGGAAAAATAGAAAGAGTAACATGTTTTAGTTGAAAATGATAATTGCCGGTGATTTATTTTAGAAAAATAGAGGATTTTGTTAGAAAAAATAGAAAAAGTAATGTATTTTAGCGGAAAAGGTAGTTGGTTATAAAAATGTTATTATTTAATAATAATTTCTTTAGAAAATGAAAAAATTGAAAAAGTAACATGTTTCAGCTGAAAAAGTGCTCATAATTAAAAGTATTAAAATAGATTTTAATACTTTTAATTATTAAAATAAAAAAATAGATTTTTAAAATAAATAAGTAAGGGTTTGCACTTGATATTTTTGGAAAATGAGGGATTTTAGTAAGGAAAAATAGAAAGAGTAACATATTTTTGTTAAAAAGATAACCGCCCGTGTTTTTTTTAGAAAAAGAGAAGATTTTGTTAAAAAAAAAGGTAATGTATTTTAGCTGAAAAATTAATTGGTTATAAATAATGTTATTATTTAGTGATAGTTTTTAAAAAAATAAGTAAGTGCAATTAAATAAAATCACTACGTACCGACCGTCCGTCCATCCGACTACCAAACTTTTAAAGTTTCGTCTTTAATAATATAGCTTAAAACTCGTGCGATGCACGAATTGTTTTTAATAATTGTTAATTTTATTATTTATATTTTATTAATTGCATTTGTTAAAAAAAATAAGTAGGCGTGTTAAATATTTTTAAATAATTAAAAGTATTAAAATAGATTTTAAAATAAATAAGTAACGGTTTGCCCATTATATTTTGGAAAAAGAGGGGTTTTAGTAAGAAAAATAGAAAGTAACATGTTTTCGTTGAATTTTAAAATATAAAAGTCACGATTTGCCCGTGATATTTTTGAAAAAAAGAGGGGTTTTAGTAAGAAAAACACAAAAGGTGACATGTTTTAGTTGAAAAAGATAATTGTCAATTAAAATTATTAAAATAGATTTTAAAGTAAATAAGAAAGGGTTTGCCCGTGATATAATTGGAAAAGTAGAGATTTTAGTAAGGAAAATAGAAAATATAAAATAATAATATTATAATTATTAATGACTAACTGATTAGTAAATAAGAAAGGGTTTGCCATTTAATGCATTTTTATTTTCTTCAATTTGTTTTAGTAACATATTCAATATATACTAGCTTAAAAACCCGTGCATCACGGATTGTTATTAATAATAATTATTTTTATTATTTATGTTTTAATACTCAATTAATTTGCATTTGCTAAAAAAAATAAGTAGGCGTGTTAATTTTTTTTAAAATAATTAAAAATATTAAAATAGATTTTAAAATAAATTAATAATTGTTCACCCGTTATATTTTTGGAAAATGAGGGGTCTTAGTAAGGAAAAACAGAAAAAGTTACATGTTTCAGCTGAAAAAGTAAGTGCCCGTAATTAAAAATATTTAAATAGGTTTCAAAATAAATAAGTAAGGATTTATCCGGGATATTTTTGGAAAATGAGGGGGTTTAATAAGAAAAAATAGAAAGAGTAATATGTTTTAGTTGAAAAAAGTAATTTTCCGTGATTGTTTTAGAAAAAAAGAGGATTTTGTTAGAAAAAATAGAAAATGTAAATGTATTTTAGTGGAAAAGGTAGTTGGTTATAAAAATGTTATTATTGAATAATAGTTTCTTTAGAAAATGAAAAAAATAGAAAAAGTAACACGTTTCAGCTGAAAAAGTGCTCATAATTAAAAGTATTAAAATAGATTTTAAAATAAATAAGTAAGGGTTTGCCCGCGATATTTTTGGAAAATGAGGGGTTTTAGTAAGGAAAAATAGAAAGAGTAACATGTTTTTGTT
The DNA here is from genome assembly GCA_030848705.1 of Heracleum sosnowskyi. Classification (NCBI taxonomy): domain Eukaryota; kingdom Viridiplantae; phylum Streptophyta; class Magnoliopsida; order Apiales; family Apiaceae; genus Heracleum; species Heracleum sosnowskyi. The sequence goes on from CM061237.1 coordinate 24,073,377, forward strand.
AAAAAAGATAATCACCCGTGTTTTTTTTAGGAAAATAGAGGATTCTGTTACAAAAAAATAAAAAAAAGGTAATGTATTTTAGCTGAAAAGTTAATTGGTTATAAATAATGTTATTATTTAGTGATAGTTTTAAAAAAAAAATAAGTAAGGGTAGTTAAGTAAAATCACTAAGTATCGACTGTCCGTAAGTCCGAATGCCAAACTTTTAATGTTTCGTCTTTAATAATATAGCTTAAAATCCGTACGATGCACATATGATTTTTAATAATTGTTAATTTTATTATTTATATTATATATTTTATTAATTGAATTTATTAAAAAAATAAGTAGGCATGTTAAACATTTTTAAATAATTAAAAGTATTAAAATAGATTTTAAAATAAATAAGTAACGGTTTGCCCGTGATATTATGGAAAAAGAGGGGTTTTAGTAAGAAAAATAGAAAGTAACATGTTTTCGTTGAATTTTAAAATATAAAAGTAACTATTTACCCGTGATATTTTTGAAAAAAAGAGGGGTTTTAGTAAGAAAAATAGAAAAGGTGACATGTTTTAGTTGAAAAGGGTAATTGTCAATTAAGATTATTAAAATAGATTTTCAAGTAAATAAGTAAGGGTTTGCCCATGATATATTTGGAAAAGGAGATATTTTATTAAGGAAAATAGAAAATAGAACATGTTTTAGCTGAAAAAGGTAATTACCCGTGATTTTTCTAGAAAAAGAGAGGAAAGTTAATTGCTTATAATATGTTTTAATTTAAATAAGTAAGGGTTTGCTCGTGATATATTTTGGAAATGAGGGATTTTAGTAAGGAAATAGAAAAAGTAACATGTTTTAGCTGAAAAGGAAATTGCCCGTGATTTGTTTAAAACAAATGGTAATGTATTTTAACTAAAACGGTAAGTAATTATAATAATTTTTATAATAATTAAATAAGGCAAGTAATGTACCAAAACTTTTAATGTTTTGTCTTTGATAATGTAGTATAAATGAGAGATATATTCATAATATTAGTATTTTATGCTACTAAATGGTTAGAGGTTTTATTTAGGAAAAATAGAAAAGTAGAAATTTTAGTTAGAAAATATAAAAAAGAATATACACTTTGGCTAAAAATGGTAATGAGTTATTTATTAGCAATTATAACCTTATTATGTTATTTTATTAAATGAAACTGCCTGTGATATTTTTGGAAAATGAGATGTTTTAGTTATGAAAAATAGAAAAGATATTTTATATACTAATTTTAATATTTTATCTAACGGTTCTCAATGATTTGATCAAAAATATCTAACGGCTATGAATGGAGTGACCAGACTACAAAAACTTTGACTACAAAACTTTCAATGTTTCATCTTTAATATAATACTAGCTTAAAATCCGTGCGATGCACGGATTGTTATTAATAATTATTATTTTTATTATTTATGTTTTAATATTTTATTAATTTGCATTTGCTAAAAAAATAAGTAGGCGCGTTAAACTTTTTTAAATAATTAAAAGTATTAAAATAAATTTTAAAATAAATTAATAACTGTTTATCCGTGATATTTTTGAAAAAGTAGGGGTCTTAGTAAGGAAAAATAGAAAAAGTAACATGTTTTATCTGAAAAGGTAAGTGCCTGTAATTAAAAGTATTTAAATAGGTTTCAAAATAAATAAGTAGTGATTTGCCCGAGATATTTTTGGAAAATGAGGGTTTTTAGTAAGGAAAAATAGAAAGAGTAACATGTTTTAGTTGAAAATGATAATTGCCGGTGATTTATTTTAGAAAAATAGAGGATTTTGTTAGAAAAAATAGAAAAAGTAATGTATTTTAGCGGAAAAGGTAGTTGGTTATAAAAATGTTATTATTTAATAATAATTTCTTTAGAAAATGAAAAAATTGAAAAAGTAACATGTTTCAGCTGAAAAAGTGCTCATAATTAAAAGTATTAAAATAGATTTTAATACTTTTAATTATTAAAATAAAAAAATAGATTTTTAAAATAAATAAGTAAGGGTTTGCACTTGATATTTTTGGAAAATGAGGGATTTTAGTAAGGAAAAATAGAAAGAGTAACATATTTTTGTTAAAAAGATAACCGCCCGTGTTTTTTTTAGAAAAAGAGAAGATTTTGTTAAAAAAAAAGGTAATGTATTTTAGCTGAAAAATTAATTGGTTATAAATAATGTTATTATTTAGTGATAGTTTTTAAAAAAATAAGTAAGTGCAATTAAATAAAATCACTACGTACCGACCGTCCGTCCATCCGACTACCAAACTTTTAAAGTTTCGTCTTTAATAATATAGCTTAAAACTCGTGCGATGCACGAATTGTTTTTAATAATTGTTAATTTTATTATTTATATTTTATTAATTGCATTTGTTAAAAAAAATAAGTAGGTGTGTTAAATATTTTTAAATAATTAAAAGTATTAAAATAGATTTTAAAATAAATAAGTAACGGTTTGCCCATTATATTTTGGAAAAAGAGGGGTTTTAGTAAGAAAAATAGAAAGTAACATGTTTTCGTTGAATTTTAAAATATAAAAGTCACGATTTGCCCGTGATATTTTTGAAAAAAGAGGGGTTTTAGTAAGAAAAACACAAAAGGTGACATGTTTTAGTTGAAAAAGATAATTGTCAATTAAAATTATTAAAATAGATTTTAAAGTAAATAAGAAAGGGTTTGCCCGTGATATAATTGGAAAAGTAGAGATTTTAGTAAGGAAAATAGAAAATATAAAATAATAATATTATAATTATTAATGACTAACTGATTAGTAAATAAGAAAGGGTTTGCCATTTAATGCATTTTTATTTTCTTCAATTTTTTTTAGTAACATATTCAATATATACTAGCTTAAAAACCCGTGCATCACGGATTGTTATTAATAATAATTATTTTTATTATTTATGTTTTAATACTCAATTAATTTGCATTTGCTAAAAAAAATAAGTAGGCGTGTTAATTTTTTTTAAAATAATTAAAAATATTAAAATAGATTTTAAAATAAATTAATAATTGTTCACCCGTTATATTTTTGGAAAATGAGGGGTCTTAGTAAGGAAAAACAGAAAAAGTAACATGTTTTAGCTGAAAAAGTAAGTGCCCGTAATTAAAAATATTTAAATAGGTTTCAAAATAAATAAGTAAGGATTTATCCGGGATATTTTTGGAAAATGAGGGGGTTTAATAAGAAAAAATAGAAAGAGTAATATGTTTTAGTTGAAAAAAGTAATTTTCCGTGATTGTTTTAGAAAAAAAGAGGATTTTGTTAGAAAAAATAGAAAATGTAAATGTATTTTAGTGGAAAAGGTAGTTGGTTATAAAAATGTTATTATTGAATAATAGTTTCTTTAGAAAATGAAAAAAATAGAAAAAGTAACACGTTTCAGCTGAAAAAGTGCTCATAATTAAAAGTATTAAAATAGATTTTAAAATAAATAAGTAAGGGTTTGCCCGCGATATTTTTGGAAAATGAGGGGTTTTAGTAAGGAAAAATAGAAAGAGTAACATGTTTTTGTTAAAAAAGATAATCACCCGTGTTTTTTTTAGGAAAATAGAGGATTCTGTTACAAAAAAATAAAAAAAAGGTAATGTATTTTAGCTGAAAAGTTAATTGGTTATAAATAATGTTATTATTTAGTGATAGTTTTAAAAAAAAAATAAGTAAGGGTAGTTAAGTAAAATCACTAAGTATCGACTGTCCGTAAGTCCGAATGCCAAACTTTTAATGTTTCGTCTTTAATAATATAGCTTAAAATCCGTACGATGCACATATGATTTTTAATAATTGTTAATTTTATTATTTATATTATATATTTTATTAATTGAATTTATTAAAAAAATAAGTAGGCATGTTAAACATTTTTAAATAATTAAAAGTATTAAAATAGATTTTAAAATAAATAAGTAACGGTTTGCCCGTGATATTATGGAAAAAGAGGGGTTTTAGTAAGAAAAATAGAAAGTAACATGTTTTCGTTGAATTTTAAAATATAAAAGTAACTATTTACCCGTGATATTTTTGAAAAAAAGAGGGGTTTTAGTAAGAAAAATAGAAAAGGTGACATGTTTTAGTTGAAAAGGGTAATTGTCAATTAAGATTATTAAAATAGATTTTCAAGTAAATAAGTAAGGGTTTGCCCATGATATATTTGGAAAAGGAGATATTTTATTAAGGAAAATAGAAAATAGAACATGTTTTAGCTGAAAAAGGTAATTACCCGTGATTTTTCTAGAAAAAGAGAGGAAAGTTAATTGCTTATAATATGTTTTAATTTAAATAAGTAAGGGTTTGCTCGTGATATATTTTGGAAATGAGGGATTTTAGTAAGGAAATAGAAAAAGTAACATGTTTTAGCTGAAAAGGAAATTGCCCGTGATTTGTTTAAAACAAATGGTAATGTATTTTAACTAAAACGGTAAGTAATTATAATAATTTTTATAATAATTAAATAAGGCAAGTAATGTACCAAAACTTTTAATGTTTTGTCTTTGATAATGTAGTATAAATGAGAGATATATTCATAATATTAGTATTTTATGCTACTAAATGGTTAGAGGTTTTATTTAGAAAAAATAGAAAAGTAGAAATTTTAGTTAGAAAATATAAAAAAGAATATACACTTTGGCTAAAAATGGTAATGAGTTATTTATTAGCAATTATAACCTTATTATGTTATTTTATTAAATGAAACTGCCTGTGATATTTTTGGAAAATGAGATGTTTTAGTTATGAAAAATAGAAAAGATATTTTATATACTAATTTTAATATTTTATCTAACGGTTCTCAATGATTTGATCAAAAATATCTAACGGCTATGAATGGAGTGACCAGACTACAAAAACTTTGACTACAAAACTTTCAATGTTTCATCTTTAATATAATACTAGCTTAAAATCCGTGCAATGCACGGATTGTTATTAATAATTATTATTTTTATTATTTATGTTTTAATATTTTATTAATTTGCATTTGCTAAAAAAATAAGTAGGCGCGTTAAACTTTTTTAAATAATTAAAAGTATTAAAATAAATTTTAAAATAAATTAATAACTGTTTATCCGTGATATTTTTGAAAAAGTAGGGGTCTTAGTAAGGAAAAATAGAAAAAGTAACATGTTTTATCTGAAAAGGTAAGTGCCTGTAATTAAAAGTATTTAAATAGGTTTCAAAATAAATAAGTAGTGATTTGCCCGAGATATTTTTGGAAAATGAGGGTTTTTAGTAAGGAAAAATAGAAAGAGTAACATGTTTTAGTTGAAAATGATAATTGCCGGTGATTTATTTTAGAAAAATAGAGGATTTTGTTAGAAAAAATAGAAAAAGTAATGTATTTTAGCGGAAAAGGTAGTTGGTTATAAAAATGTTATTATTTAATAATAATTTCTTTAGAAAATGAAAAAATTGAAAAAGTAACATGTTTCAGCTGAAAAAGTGCTCATAATTAAAAGTATTAAAATAGATTTTAATACTTTTAATTATTAAAATAAAAAAATAGATTTTTAAAATAAATAAGTAAGGGTTTGCACTTGATATTTTTGGAAAATGAGGGATTTTAGTAAGGAAAAATAGAAAGAGTAACATATTTTTGTTAAAAAGATAACCGCCCGTGTTTTTTTTAGAAAAAGAGAAGATTTTGTTAAAAAAAAAAGGTAATGTATTTTAGCTGAAAAATTAATTGGTTATAAATAATGTTATTATTTAGTGATAGTTTTTAAAAAAATAAGTAAGTGCAATTAAATAAAATCACTACGTACCGACCGTCCGTCCATCCGACTACCAAACTTTTAAAGTTTCGTCTTTAATAATATAGCTTAAAACTCGTGCGATGCACGAATTGTTTTTAATAATTGTTAATTTTATTATTTATATTTTATTAATTGCATTTGTTAAAAAAAATAAGTAGGCGTGTTAAATATTTTTAAATAATTAAAAGTATTAAAATAGATTTTAAAATAAATAAGTAACGGTTTGCCCATTATATTTTGGAAAAAGAGGGGTTTTAGTAAGAAAAATAGAAAGTAACATGTTTTCGTTGAATTTTAAAATATAAAAGTCACGATTTGCCCGTGATATTTTTGAAAAAAAGAGGGGTTTTAGTAAGAAAAACACAAAAGGTGACATGTTTTAGTTGAAAAAGATAATTGTCAATTAAAATTATTAAAATAGATTTTAAAGTAAATAAGAAAGGGTTTGCCCGTGATATAATTGGAAAAGTAGAGATTTTAGTAAGGAAAATAGAAAATATAACATGTTTTAGCCGAAAAAGGTAACTGCCCGTGATTTTTCTAGAAAAAGAGGGGAAATGTAATTGCCAATTAAAAATATTTAAATATGTTTTAAAATAAATAAGTAAGGGTTTGCTCGTGATATATTTGGGAAATGATGGATTTTAGTAAAGTAAATAGAAAAAGTAACATGTTTTAGCTGAAAAGGAAATTGCTCGTGATTTTTTTAGAAAAAAATGATAATGCATTTTAACTGAAAGGATAAATGATTATAATAATTTTTATAATAATTAACTAAACAATTAAATAAGGCAAGTACCGTACCAAAAAAACAGGTACCAAAACTTTCAATGTTTCGTCTTTAATAATATAGTATAGATAGATAGATAGATAGATAGATAGATAGATGTATAATATTAGTATTTTATGCTACTAAATGTAATAGTCCGTAATATTTTTGAGATTTAGTTACGAGAAATATTAGTTATGAAATATAAAAATGAATATACGTTTTGAAAAAAAAAACTAATCAGTTAGTCATTAATAATTATAATATTATTATTTTATATTATTAAATAGATATGTTCGTGATATTTTTGGAAAATGGGAGGTTTTAGTTAGGAAAAATAAAAAAGTATAAATTTTAGTTAGAAAATATAAAAAACAAATATACAATTTGGCTAAAAAAGGTAATGAGTTAGTTATTAGCAATTATAACTTTATTATGTTATTTTAGTAAATAAAATTGTTTGCAATATTTTTGGAAAATGAGATGATCTAGTTAGGAAAAATAGAAAAGATATTCTATATAATAATTTTAATATTGAGTGACCAGACTACAAAAACTTTCATGACCAGACTACAAAACTTTTAATGTTTCGTCTTTAATATTATAGTATAGATTATAGATGATGACATTACCTAAATTCAATATTTAATTATTAATTATTGAATTTTGTTACTAGATAATATATTTCTTAATTGACAACTCTATGATGTTATTATAAGAATTTTAGTAAGAAAGTGCAACTGAGTTTAAAAAAAATATAAATTAAATTTTTAATTCTAAATTACATTTTAACTTTTAAACTTTGCTCATAGATCGAATTGTAGATATTAATATTTTTTATTGTCAAACGTAGAAATGTATTATTTTGGATTTTCATTTATATGAATGTACATGGGTAAAAACATATTATATCATATTATTAAATGCCTTTTGGTTGGTTGGTTGTTTATTTAATTTAATGTGTAATAAATTGAAGTTAGTTTATCTTGCTTTCATTATTATTGTCTTCTTTTGTTTAGCCATTTAATGTCTTTTTTAATTTTTTCTTATTTTTTTAGTAATATATATTTGATGACATTATCTAAATTCATCATATGACGCAGTAGTATATTTCTGAATTACTAATTTTTGAATTATTATATGACGCTCTTACTCAATAGTATATTTTTGAATTGACAACTCTTTGCTGTTATATTAGGAACTTTGAACAGAAAATATAAACTAAATAGATATTTGATTAACAGATAAATACATTAATACCCACTTCGTCCTATTTTAAATGTACCTTTAAACTTTTAGCGGTCAAATGCACCAAACTAAACATTACAAATTATTTAATTATTATTTAAAAAAATTAAAAGTTACATTTAAAAATAGATTAGATGTATTTTTAAATGATATATTTTTATTATTTTTCTCTATTATTTAATATATATATAAATTTCAGTCAAACATTAGTCTAAACGTATGTATAACACTATAAGAAAAATGTGCTTTTTCTACCAATTAATTCTTACCAAAACATTTTCTATCGTACATTTTCTACCGATTTTCAGGTCAAAGTACTATTTCCTACCAAAACCATCTTCATTTCCTACTACAAATGGTAGGAAATGGTCCAGGAGGGACCCGCCACAGCCACGTCAATAAAGAAATGACGTTGTTTTGCTAGAGTATTTTCTAACAAATGACTATAATAGGAAATGTTGTGACCAATTCCTACCGACGTTGGTAGGAAAAATGGGTCTCATCTGTCACGTCGTTATTTGTCAGTGTGTTTGACAATGTACAAACGATGTCATTTTGTCAATGCAATTCCTACCAACACTACTCGGTAGGAAATGCATGAACCATTTCCTACTAACTGTTGGTAGGAAATGATCCAAGAGGCCCCACTTGCTACGTTGTTTTTGTCGGCATGTCTGACTACAACAAAACGTCATCGTTTTTATTAAGACATTTCCCACCCCCCATAGTGGTAGGAAATGGCCCGTCCATTCAGCACATCAGCGATTGCGTGTCGTCTTCTTATTGGCTGAGATGTCATGTGCACATTTCCTACCAAAGTTGGTAGGAAATACCATTTACTGCCTCCTATTAAATTTTGAATCATATTTTTATTTAGGGGTTAACTTAGGGTTACATCAAATATTTTTTTAAAATTTATTTTTCGATGATCCAACCGTACGGATGTCAAGATCATTATCAAATTATCATGTACGCAAATAATTATAATTTTTTAACTTCATTTGCAATGATTTTATAATGAAAAAACATTTACACATAAGTTATAAATTATTACAAAAATGAATAAAATTTATTTAAATATCATAAATATGTTTCTAATGTCATTTTTCGAAGAGTAAATAGCATTTTGCACCCCTTAACTTTAGTCACTTTTTCGATTTGGTCTCAAACTTTTATTGTCGACATAATGCATCCCTCAACTTTGAATTTTGCTTTGTTTTGCACCCCTTTACTCATTTTTAATCCAAAATAATTAAATTTACTCTTGTGCATATTAACAGTAACAGTTATTATTTAAACTTAATGAAATAATCTTTCGATTTTACCACTATACATATCAACGGTGACGGTTATTTTGGACGAAAAATGATTAAAAAGATGCAATACGATGCGAAATTTAAAGTTAAGGGATGCATTCTGCCGACATTAAAAATTTGAGATTAAATCGAAAAAGTGACTAAAGATAAGAGGTGTAAAGTGCTATTTACTCTTTTTCAAACTACCCAATCTACTCAACGAAAAAAATTTGGCAAAAAAAAGTTTTAAAAAAACAACTATTTGCAAAATTGAAAAGGAGATGTTTAAGGTATTTCAAGATAATTATCAAATTATCATGTATGCAAAAAATTAGAAATTTTCAACTTCATTTGCAATGAATTTATAATTAAAATATATGTTTTAGTAATTTAGAGTAAAGATATGGGTACATAAATTGCATATAAGATATTAGACAAAAGACATCTTTGATGTAGTGGTTGATAGGTTGAGGTGTGATTCTAATCTTGAAGTCTAAGGTTCGAATCCGTGCTGGCAGTTAGTAGCACCAGGGCTACAGAATGCAACTCGGTTTCCTCACCTATACGAAGGAGATGGAGGTAGTTCTTGGGTCATGCCACAGGCGATGCAATCAAAGAAACTGTACTCTGTATAATTCTATCTGACCATCAAAGAAACTGGACTCTGTAAATCTGCGAAAGAAGAAGAAAATAAATTATATCATACTACATCTTTTTAGGATATAATTTTTTTAAGAAAGGAATCTTGATTGAATTACTATAAATTTGAAGGTACACGAGGTTGTGCTACAACTCCTTCTCCCTAAAATTATTACTTGGCAGTATACCTTAAAACTTTATTATATTAAGCTAAAGCTAAAAACTAAGTAGAATATGAATTTCTGATACTCTCTCAGGTAACTCACTGCATGCTGCATAGTGTATCATGCTAAAATATTGGTACTAAAAGTCTAAAAGGAAACAAAAGCATAGATTCATTTTAAATTTTGTTAGGCACTGGAAGTTAGAGTTGCAGTGTTATCAATTTATACACACAACATCTTACCAGCATGAGACTTTTAATAGTTTCATCCGTATAATAGTCGGGTTCCCTTTGTTGCAAGGACAATAGGACCTCAATCATAGATTTGTCCTCTGATTCTCCAGAATTATCTGAGAGTTTGTCACGAAATTCGTCTATCCACTTTTGCGCAAGCTCATCTCTTTTCTTATGTAAATTCTTAAGCCTCTTTTCCATTTTATTCAATACAAACCATCGAATAAATGGCATAAAATCTCCAGTATTGGATGCTCCAACTAACACAGATGACTCAGCTATTATCTCCTGAAATCTCTTGGCCTCTTCTGACTTCAATGTATTCTCACCAAAATACCTCTTTCCAGCAATCATCCTAGTCATGACATTGAACATAAGTTTACTTAACGCAGGTTTCATTTGCAAAGTTTGATACTTATTCTCATTGCAAGATAGAAACAATTTGTGCATCAGTGTTTGAACCTCATCAAGACGAATCTGAGATAACTTCTGTAAGCGATAGGATGACAGAAGTTCAATAGAGGAAATACCTCTAAGATTTCTCCAGTGATCACCATAGGGCGCCCAAATGAGACTAGTGTAGTTGTTGCCAAGGTATTTTGCATAGAGAAACTGAGGCCGGTTGGCAAAGTTGATGTCGTTCTTGGTAAAACATTCTTCAGCAGCTGATACAGATGAAACAACAAGGACAGGACGAGAACCTAGCCAAAGGAAGAACACTGGACCATACGAATCTGAAAGATTTGATAATGTCTTTTGAAGTGGCTTCTTTAACAGGTAAAGATGACCGATTAAAGGAATAACAGGAAAAGGAGTTGGTGGAAAATTCAGGAGCTTGTGAATTAGATGTCGTGTTATCACGTACAGAGCTAAAATGAGTGGAAGGTACATGTAGAACAGATGAGCAATATCCATTGCTTGTAGAATAACCATGGGAAAAGTAGGATTAAGCCCAAATCTGTGCGACTGTTTTAATTTTGTGATCTTTTTGTACACTGAGGACTGAAATGCGTAGATATCAGAGTAATTATCTTATCTTATCTTCATCTTTTAAATGAGGGGAACTTTTATGTTAGATAACAAGTGACATCAGCCTATGAAAGCAAAGAGATGCCATGACAAAAGAGAGGTGCAAAAAGACCCCATGACTATAGACAAGTAAACTAAGCCAAGACTGCCAAGCAAAAAATTCAAATGAAATACAACACATAATTAGCCGACAACTTTCTTAATCTAATGCAGGAACATCAAAAATATCTCACTTGGAACAAAAGACAATAGTGTAATTGTTCATTGTTAATTTATTTTAGTTTTTTAAAATAAATGTATGATGTAGATTTATACTAGATAATAATAAACAATCCTGAAAACACTTGCCAAGTCCTGTATTTTCTTAAGTTGTCACGAGAATCATCTCTAAGGGCTTAGGGCCTTGGCATTTGGAGGCTGATTGACAATAATCTCTTAACTCTTGTATCTTTCCATTTCGTATATTTGTACATTCCCAACATAACTTCATTCAGTTTTCTTTCTATTTTTTGTGTGTGTGTCTGTTTCATTGATTCATAAGAAAGTCACGGCTCCTCAATTCTTCAAGAAAAGAACTCAACCCAGTAGTTTGTCCCTCGAGGCTTCTAAAACCTTCCTGACTCCGACTTGGGACATTTTTGGCTCTAACCATAGTGAACGGGAATGGTCAATAAGAGTTTGAACTGATGGAATCCTTGCCTCTAATCAGTAACAATTCTTAGAATTTAGGACGGAATCCTTTCTCAGAACCAAAAGGTGCATAGCAGCATTGTAATATTCATGTGTAATATCCACAATAGTCCAGTTAGCGCTGTGCACAATATTTCTTGTGGTTAATAACACAAGTTGCAAGTTTGTGGAGTTGACACAGCTTCTGTCACAAATGCATGTCCACTTCATTTTTCCAACCAAATTCGTTTCCGACCTGGCTACATGCTATATAATTACCAATATCAGACAGACGGGCACTGTGATGACTTGGGGATTTATTAGCTAATTTTACATCTAAACGTTGCGAGTACCTCCTGAGAAACTACCTATCTTGAAACCGATTTATACTTCTGTACTATATGAATAGTATTACTGCAGAAACTAATCAGCTAGAACACAGTATTTGCTAGAGAATAGTTTTTCCCGTTGCTTTCATAATGAAGAATACAAAGAAAATATAAAGGAAACAAAATAACCAAACATCCTACAATCAAGGTGATCACACCTGCACCTTCCTAACAGGGCTCTGCCACTCTCCCCTTATTCAACTCAATCCTAGAAAATAGCTATGACTGGTATGACCAAGTCATTTACAGAAATAACAACTGAAAACAATAAAACAAATAAAGCCAGCAATATTTATTCAAATAAGTTTGAGATTATTTCCAACAATCTCCCCCTTAATCTCAAACCCGTATGCTCAAATCCTTGACTCCCAACAGCTTCCTCATAGCTTCGAACTTAACCACAGGTAATGCCTTTGTGAGAACATCTGCACGCTGCCCTCCGCTGTTTATATGCTTTATGGTGATTTCCCCTCTTTGCACACACTCTCGTATAAAATGGAAACGGATATCAATGTGTCTACTTCGCCCATGAAAGACTGGATTTTTGGCCAAGTCAATAGCAGATTTGTTATCGATAAACAAAGTCACTGGACCAACACTTTCAGCAGTAATTTGACTTAATAGATTTCGTAACCAAATACCCTGACATGCTGCTGCTGTTGCAGCCATAAACTCTGCCTCGCAAGATGATAAAGCAACAACTTTCTGTTTCTGTGAAACCCAAGTAATGAGACTCTCATTGAGATAGAAAACCATACCTCCCGTGCTTTTCCTGTCATCGAGGTGCCCAGCTAAGTCACTGTCAGTGTATCCTACCAGGATATTATTTCCACTTTCTCTTGTATACACCAGACCATAGCCCATTGTTCCCTTTATGTACCGAAGGATCCTCTTAACTGCATCCATATGTACAGTAGTAGGTCTTTCCATATATCTGCTCACTACACCGATTGCATACGCTATGTCGGGTCTCGTGTGTACCAAGTATCGAAGTCCCCCAACAATGCTCTTAAAATCAGTTGCATTTACAGGTTCACCTTCTTCGTCTTTAGACATATGTTCCTTTGGATCCATTGGAAACTTTGTCGGATTGCATCCACTCATTCCTGCCTTTGCAAGAAGTTTCTTAGCATAGCCAGCCTGTTTTAACTCCATGAACCCGTTTCCCTGAGCTACCTCAATTCCCAAATAGTAACTTAGTCGACCAAGATTATTCATCTCGAACCTGCAATTCATCTGCTTCTTGAATTCTTCTATAACAGACATATTCGACCCAGTAATCAGCAGGTCGTCTACATAGACTGCAACTATCACAACATTCTGTCCCTCCCTTTTCGTGTAGACTGCGTGTTCCACTGGACACTTAATGAAACCCATATCCTCAAGACATTTGCTGAGTTTGATGTACCAGGCGTGAGGGGCCTGTCTTAGGCCATACATCGCTTTATACAATCTGTAAACCAATCTCTCTTGTCCTTCTACTTCAAACCCTTCCGGTTGTGAGACGTAAACTTCCTCAACGATTTCCCCGTTTAAGAAAGCAGTTTTGACGTCAAGATGATGTACTTCCCAGTTGCTTTTTGCTGCCAGATCTAGCAATAATCTAACAGTCTCAAGTCGAGTTACCGGAGCAAATATCTCGTCAAAATCTGCCCCATGTTCTTGTGCATACCCCTTTGCTACGAGTCGTGCTTTGTACTTCATGATTCTTCCTTCGGCATCCTTCTTCAGTCTGTAAATCCATTTCAACCCTATTACTTTGTGACCATCAGGAAGTTCTGCCAGTTTCCATGTTCCATTCCTTTCGATCGAATTAATCTCCTCTTTCATCGCCTGCTTCCAATTTCGATCTTTGATGGCTTGACAGTATTTGGATGGTTCCTCAGCTCCCACATATAATAACTCTTCGTCCAGTTCAACTTCTTCGGTGTGGTTATAGATGTCACTTATTGTCTTGAATTTCTTGGGCTCGTTACGGTCATCATAATTCTCTGAATTTAAAGATGATGATGACTGTGACCTTGGTGTTTGCGCCTGACTCCCAGTGTCTTCATCTGTTATATCAGGTGTATCTTCTCTACTTGTGTCAATGACTGAGAAGCCTTCCTCCTGGCTATGACAATACTCGCTTTCTGACTCCCAAGACCATGTCTTATGCTCCTCGAATGACACATCCCTGCTAACATACACTCGATTATCAATTGGATCGTAGAGACGGTATGCTTTTGTGCCCGGTTCCTTGCCCAAATTCACGACTGGCTTACTTCGATTATCCAACTTTTTTGTCTGCACATTTGGGATCTTCATATGACTCAAGCAACCAAAGACGCGGACATGATCCAACTGTGGCTTCTTTCCGGACCAGGCTGTGTATGGCGTTATTCCTGTCAAAGCACGAGTTGGCAATCTATTTAAAATGTAAACAGAATGTCTTACTGCCTCTCCCCAAAACGTGCGTGGTAATTGTCTCTGCTTGATGAAGCTTCTTGCCATCTCGATTATAGTCCTGTTTCTTCGTTCTACCACCCCATTCAGTTGGGGTGTGTAGGGAGCTGTGAAGTGCCTTTCTATACCAGCTTCTTCACAATAAATTTTGAATTCATTTGATGTGAATTCGCCACCTCTATCCGTTCTTAATGTCTTCACTTTCCTTTCTGATTTATTCTCCACCAAGGCTCGAAATTTTTTGAACGCGTCCAGTGCTTCAGCTTTGCACTTCAAAAGATATACCCACATTAGTCTGCTATAATCATCCACAAGCAGAAGGAAATACCTGTTTCCAGCCGTTGTCTCTGGTGCGATAGGGCCGCACAGATCGCCATGAACCAACTCCAGGATGCTTGAAGCAGAGTAGTTCGCCTTAGATGGAAATGACCTTCGAGTTTGCTTGGACATCAAACAGTCTGCACATTGTTCTTTAGGCTGAATTATTTTTGGCAGGCCTCTTACTATTTGATCTTTCGACAACATCGACAAGGCTTGATAATTTACATGTCCAAGCCGGGCATGCCACAGTTTTGACTCCTCTTCTACTTTCGACATCAAACACATAGACTTACAACTTTCAACAAGTAATTTATACAGTCTATTCGACGCTCTTTTAACCTTGATAAGCAATTCTTCATTCTTATCATACACCCACAAGAATTCCCCTTTAATTATAATTCTATTGCCCTCCTCTGACAACTGACCCAGACTAAGTATATTATTACAAAGACTTGGAATGTAATATACCTCGTGAAAAACTCGTTCTTCTCCATTTTTGCACTTGAAAGCAACAGATCCTTTTCCTTTAATGTTCACCTTAGAGCCATCTCCGAACTTGACAATCCCTGTTATTTCCTCGTTGAGTTCTACAAACTTTGACTTAAAACCCGTCATGTGGTTGCTAGCGCCATTGTCGAGATACCAAATATTCGTTTCAGTCTTATTTCCTTTACCACTGGGCAGACTTGAAGGCACAACTTTGCTTTCATTAACCAGCATCAAGTCATCACATTTTGCATCGCATGTGACCATTAGCAGAGCTGGTTCATCGTCGTCTATCTGAGAGATGTTTACCTCTTGAGTTTTTTCCTTCATTCGCCTGGGCTTCCTACAATCTGCAGCGTAATGTCCGAGTCCATTACAATTGAAACACCTAACCTTGGGTTTGTCTCTCACTCCTCGATACTTTTGGTTTGATGGTGCATTCATGCCTCCTTTGTTTGCTCGGTTCATCCACTCCTCTCGTGTATACAGTAACTTCTTCCCTTGACATTCCTTTCTTTCCCATTCTTCCTCTGTGAGCATTAGTTGCCCACCAATTTGCTCTGAATTTCCACTTCCCTTCAGGCGTTCCTCGTATGCCTTAAGAGAGCCAATCGCCTCCTCCATTGACATGTTTTCCAAATCACCAAACTGTTCCATGGTGGACATAATCTGAAGGAATTTCTTTGGCACTGCTCTTAATAATTTCTTCACGACATACGACTCCTTGATGTCTTCTCCCAAGACTCGAGTATTAGTAGCAAGGCCATTTAGATTCATGGTGAAGTCATCGAGAGATTCAGTGTCCCTCATACTAAGGGACTCAAATTCGGACTTTAGAGTCTGGATCCTCGCCTTCTTCACCTTCTCGGCACCTTGACACAATGTTTTAATGGCATCCCAAGCCTCTTTGGCTGTCTTTTTCTCTGCAAGAGTGAGCAGAATTTCTTCTGGCACGCCTTGATAAATCATGGCAAGAGCAACCTTGTCCTTCTTCTCTGGGACTAATGCCTTTGGGTCGCTGGATTCGACTGCTTCCCATACTTCGTGAGCTTGCATGAATACCTTCATTTTCATGGCCCATACCGTATAGTTGCTCCTGGCTAACATTGGATAGGTCAACCCGAATGCTCCCCCTTTTCCCTTGTTACTCTCCTTCGCTGTCTCCATAGCTCTGATACCAAATTCTTGAAACCGATTTATACTTCTGTACTATATGAATAGTATTACTGTAGAAACTAATCAGCTAGAACACAGTATTTGCTAGAGAATAGTTTTTCCCGTTGCTTTCATAATGAAGAATAC
The DNA here is from genome assembly GCA_030848705.1 of Heracleum sosnowskyi. Lineage (NCBI taxonomy): Eukaryota > Viridiplantae > Streptophyta > Magnoliopsida > Apiales > Apiaceae > Heracleum > Heracleum sosnowskyi. The sequence goes on from CM061237.1 coordinate 24,090,107, forward strand.
AAAGAAAATATAAAGGAAACAAAATAACCAAACATCCTACAATCAAGGTGATCACACCTGCACCTTCCTAACAGGGCTCTGCCACTCTCCCCTTATTCAACTCAATCCTAGAAAATAGCTATGACTGGTATGACCAAGTCATTTACAGAAATAACAACTGAAAACAATAAAACAAATAAAGCCAGCAATATTTATTCAAATAAGTTTGAGATTATTTCCAACAACCTAGATATGGAGAGTTATCCCTTTTGTGTAACCCTCAACTCTCATTGTTCGGTAGTTTTGATATTTCATGACTGATACCTGCATTCCTGCAAATCCTACTGCTTGAGAAACTGTTGTTGGCTTACAAGCCTTACCAAGTAGTGGTGTTTGAGGTTCCTAATGAAGTTATCAAGATTATGTCCATCTGGTAAAACACATGATTACTTTTATTTCAATTCATCGATAAAAGAGTAGAAAGCAGATCCCTGTAACAGATTACATTGTTTAATCGCGTCTTCTTTATATGTTTACATTATTGTCTACATTTGTCCTTCCTGACAAATAACTGGATATCGAGCCTACAGCCTTCTGAACCATATATGTACAAAGAAACCAAATCTACTTATCGCTCATCTGGTATTTTTTACATTAATTCAAAGTACTTGCTACATTGTATGAAACTTTAGCAGTTTTGGATTGGCAGGTAAGAGTTGCTGAACGATCTGTGCATCGTTCGGATTTAGCTTACAATTTTTGATTTGTTTGGAATGTTACAAATAGAAAACAACCAAACTATCTAAGGTGCTGTTTTTAGAGTTACACATGTAATTTTAAAACTAACTCTCATAAAATATGATGTTATTGAATTATAGTTACTTTTAAAGAGGTTTAACTGTGTAAGACTTTTAACAACTTTTAAAAAATCATTAAAATGAGATGTTATTTAATTTAAACTTTTAACAACTCTCTTTAACTCTGGGGTAAGATTTAAATAAAAGAGTCTTTGAACAATAATTGGTATCTTTGTTACATTAGCTAAAACTTATTTGTTCTTATTCATTGCTATCACAAGATGCTAAGAATGGACCAACTCTTAACAACTTCTTCCCAACTTCTTTCACGGTAAAAGAATACGATATTCTATCTTCACGACTTGTCTTAAACAAGAACAAGAGAAAGAAACAAAATAAGTATAAATTTTTTTATACATATTACATGACTTTTAAATTATTATTTTATTTTTTTCAATTTCATTTATTTTAGAATTTTGTCATTTCTCTTTCACAAATAAAATATTTTCTCTATTAAATTATGAATGATGGTTATTATCCCTTTGATTTTAACTTGAAAGTTTTTAGCTTCTACTATCTTTTTAGTTTTTATTTAAGTTTAATTATTGTGTATTTATTTTGAATGTTAAGATTCTTAATGTTCATATTTACACATATTCATTTGCAAAAAAAATTATTGAGTCCTTTTTTACTTTTTTTTTAATTAAATTATATTGATGTTGAAGGTTAGAATTCTACTTTTTACTTATTTTATACCATTTGGATATTTGATGAGTCTAACCAAATGGATCCCCTTTGGATTTCTATTTGTACTATTTATTAATTATATAATTTTATTTTCGTTTAGATTTTGTTGTAAATTTTTTACTTTACTTAAAAATTCTATTTTTTGAGTTTTAATGTAGTGTTTTCTCTAGCTTTAAGTTAAGGATGTTTATTTTCAGACATTAAAGTCTACAGTTTCTGGTATCCTTAGTTAGATCATAAATCTTTGAAAATTTAAAATTCCTCTACATACATATATCCAAGATTAAAAATTAAAAATCAACAATTTAATAATAATTTATATTATAATTGTATATAAAAAAAATTATTGGTGAAATATCAATAATTCGATCTTCTTGTTATATAATTTTTAATATAAACTTATTATTTATTATCTTTTTCTATATGTTATGTATTTATAATTTTATATTTATATTAATATAAGTTATCGATCAAAAGTTGAGTAAAACTTCTCAAAAATCAATATAAAAAAGTCTGTAAAAAGTAATGATGAAATATACAAACTCCATAAAAATTAAAAGTCATTGACTTTTTAGAAATCAATAAAAGTTTATAATATAATACCACCCCCTAAATTTTGAACCCAAAAAATGCTTATGTATTTATTGGAATTACTTATAAACTACAGTATTTCTTTAAAATAAATCGTAATTTTTTTTATAAAGACAGTGTAACATATTTTTGGTAATATGTAAACTTAACTAGTTCATTTTGAAATATCCACATATATAGAAAATTTTGAAATTTATTAATTCGGGTATTGGCATTTTAACTTGTAAATCATGTACTGTGGTATGAAAAGTTTATGTGACTACTTTTTTTTTCTTCTTAATATGTCTGCAAATATATTACGTGTCCTTCCTTATTGAGTTGGCTTTGTATAATGAAGCAGAAATATATTAAAAGTCTCCTTGTTTTATATAATGGAAATATTGTTTACAAGGCTTTGATGACAGATACACAAAAGTTACAATCTCTGCTGCTGCACACCTTTTAAAAAGCTCCATCCAGCTTGTTACCTACAACATAGAAGCTTGTATTAGCAAGATAAGTAGTTCTCCATAAAATGATCGCACAAGACTTCCGTATCAGCAGAATAGAATACGAGAAAAAGTTGTGTACGTAGTCTTAGTCTTATTTTATTTAAACAGACTTTTTCTGATGTTGTCGGTGCATGGAAAAAGGCATAGTTCTTGTCAAACTTCAAATGTCTTCACAAGATACTTCGGCATGAAGGTGAAATTCAAATTCAATAGTGGACTATTTCAGGCCAGTATCTTATAACAAAAATTAAACGAGGACTTCGCTGAGATCACTTACATTTAGCAAATTTAGCAGGAATGCTTCATTTGGTAAGAATGCACCTTACTGGAGAAGCATCAGCGTGCAATTTCAGAGGCAGACAATGAATGTTGTATTGAACACCAACCTGAGCTTCATCAAGCTTCAATCCTTCCAAAGGAATAATATCCTAATGTGTATCACTCAAGTTAAAATAGATTCCAGAAGACTAACCAAGTTTGTCGTATGAACTCGACTATATATCTTAGCAATTATCATTGCCATTCTGATATAAACAAATACAGTAAGAATATCGAAGAAAGTGAATTAGTTACCTTATTCTTCATCAATACAATATGTGGAGAAAGAACATCAGCAGCTGAAGCAATTGACAAGTAATCGATACCTACAAAGAGGAAAAGATAACAAATTAGAGAAAAACTGCACAAAGCGACAAGTATACATAATATAGAAATTAACAGATCAAAGAAGATAATGATAAAGGACAGTACAGCCTGTCTTACCAACAAGTTTAATATCAGTGTTATCGACTAGATATTGAGCTCCGTCCTGTGTGAATCCCACATAACTTGAGTCAAACAGGGTGATATTCATCAACTTCCTGAAGGAGTAGAATTGATGCAAACATATTAAACAGTTGTATATAGTGACAAAAATGGGCACAAGTATATGTTTGTTTTAATACAGAATTAATTAACTTACTTGTCGGTGTTCAATGTTCTGAAAAGCACACGCTTCACTCCCCTTGGAATGTTCAATTTCTTCATAACATCAGCTGACCAATGCAAATTAAGGTGAACATGTTATGCCTTGTTAAGAGTAATTATCGATAATGCATACTCTCTCATGAACAACATAAGAACTCCCACTATCTAAGGAAGTTGTCCATGACGCTTAATAATAGTAGTATCACAGACAACAAGATAAAATAAATGGGCAAAACTGAAGTAGATGCTCGATAATATTAGCAAAGCCGTAAGCATACCAGTTATGTTTGAATTTCTTGGAACATCAACCACAATAGCAGGACCTGTTACATACATCAGAAGACAAATCTTCAATAGACAGTAATAAAAAAGATACATGTTCGATTTCAAAACAAAGAAGATAAAGAATTTACCATTGAGTGTTTGAAGGCTAAGAGTAGTAGCATCAATTCCTTGATTGTAGTATTCGATAAAAGCATGTGAAGGAGCATCAGTATGAGTGCCAGAATGAACTTGGATCGTCAGTAAGGAGTTTGTAGTTTTGAATCCTTTCCTTTGGTCACAAACCAAAGTTAAAATCTCCCCAAGACCTTTTTTCGAGCCATAAGATGGCATAGCAGGAGTGTACTCATGTGTAATGTCAATTATTTTCAAATCCTGACATTGTACCAAGCTGCAGAAAGCCAGCAACAAGGCAAAGGACATCAAAGTCTTGTTGGAACCCATGGCCTAAAGATGAGGGTTTAAAATTGTGGCCAGGGAAAAAGGGACAATGGATGTGAATTTTCCAATTGCACACGAATTTTTCTTTGACAATAAAGATGATTTATATAGATGATTGAAGGGATTAAATTTAGAAAACCGGGGATAGAAAATTGAGAAGAGCCTCACATTCTTCGGGTTCTTAGAGCAGGAAACTCATGTTTTATGCGCAGCCTCATATTTTGGAGCTAAGTGAGCAAAACCAACAGTTTTTTTAGGTGGAGTGGCTAAATTTTCTTTTACTAATAATGCAATGGTTGACATACAACAAAGTTCTTTTAACAATTTTCTATTTTTGATAAATGCATAATGCTCTTGAATAATTCTAAATGCCTAGTTCTTTTTGTTCAAGAACACAATTATATATCAAACTTCATACCATGATTCCTAAATAACTAGGCATTTAGAAAAGAACTATAAAGGGTGACAAAATGTAGTATCACATATAGGCAGGAGGACCGTGAGTCCACGATCAGCGATATACAATCACTATCATTGTCAAAGAGCCAGTAAATACTTTTATCCTCACTACTTATAGTACCTTTACAGAATAATTACAAGAACAGTCGGAACTGACCTGTTTCTTGTACTGAGTTGGTTAACACCTAGGGTACCTCTTTCGAAGTTTTTATGTAAATTTTAAACTCAATTATATATTTGTAATATATCGAATTATGTAAGTATACTGATCAGTTCTTCGATTCATACTGAGGAATCGATGTCAGTAACTTTCATTCATACAAACATGTAGCCCAACACAGACACGTGCATCGCTGCCATGCAGTTGGCCTTTAAATTAGGGGGCCATTCGGTTGGAGGACACTGGGAATGAGAACCTTAATCTGACGATGTAGATCTAGTAATTAGTGTATGTGTTGACATCAAAATACCTCCTATAAGATTAAGTAACACAGATGAAGTAGGATTTAGTCTAATTTTTTGTGAATGGGTTGATATCAAAATCTCTTTTACACATCAAGGACTGAAATGAGCAGATGTCGAAATTATTATCTTATCTTTATGTTTCATATGAGAGGGGTTGTAAATCCAAAGAGATTCTCCCATGACTCGACCACATGCACACAGAGCCAATAATGCCAAGCAGAAAATTCTAATTGAATACAGGACACAACCAGACAACATACAGTTAAACCTCGATTAAATAATATCCGATAAAGTAATAACCTAGTTGAAGTAATAAATTTTGTCGGTTCCAACTTGGGCCAATGTTGTAAAGTAATATTCTCGCTAAAAGCATAAAATAATAAAAAAATAGAAAGTCATTAAGGACCCAACTAATATGTAAAGTAATAATTCCAAAATTATAAATAAATAAATAAATAAATATATATATATATACTAGCTTATAACCCGTGCCAAGCACGGGCCGAGCATGAGTCGACATTAAAATATCAGTATTAATAAATTATTAATGAATATTATTTAAAAATGTATTTTTCGAGAATTGAATGATAAAAATATATAATAAATAAATAAATATTTAATTATGTAGTTATAGACAATCGAACCGTGCATAAAGCTAAAGAGATTAAATTAAATAAATAAATCTTGTATGATTACGTAGTTGCAAAGAATCTAACGCTCCATGAAACTATTGAATTTAAAGTAAATAAATAAATCTTGTATAATTATGTAGTTGTAAGGAATCGAACCCTGGATGAAGCTAAAGAATTTAAAGTAAATAAATCTTGTATAATTATGTAGTTGCGAGGAATCGAACCCGGGTCAACTGATAACCAAATTTGGTACTTTGGTACTTTGGTACTTTTTAGTACCGCGCGCCATTTTCACATTGTTTTGCTTATTAATAAAGAGTATAGATATAGGGAGCTGCTCTAGTGAGACCCTCCTTATAATGAGAACTGAGTCCAAATCATCAAATCACAAAAAATTATATTACAATTTCCAATATATATATTGCCATCACTGTTATCATTGTCGCCCTCACCGCTGTTATCACGATCACCACCATTATCACCATTATCACACAGTCGTCACCACTGTTGTTTTTTTTCCCCAAAATCAAGTCCATTTTACCAAAATTAAAACCACCATCCCATCACAATCTCTTAATTTCTAATAGTAAAACAAAATCATTAAATATATAAACCACCATGACCACCTACAAAATCTACCGAACACCAAATTTCTTCCCAAATCACTATATAAACCACCACGATCACATACATAATCTACAGAACACCAAATTTCATCCGGAATTACCATAATTTCAACACAAATCACCAAAAATAAACATTATCATCTATATACATACACACATATATAATTGTATATCATCACACTGCCTTATCGCTTCATTCTTCGTGGCTTCGTAATCACTACCACTGCCCGACCTCCACATCCACTACGCCACAACATCACAAAATACAACAACTAATCACAATCATCATCACCACCTAATCCACCAAAATTACAATCACTGCAAATGGCCGTCGTTATCACCATCTCCGTCATATACAAAATCACCATCAAACTGCCAATATCATCTAGAATCACCAAATTTAATCCTAAATTACTAAAATTGCAAAAACAAATCACCAAATTTTAACACAAATCACTAAATAAATTCAAAACAAAATCACTAAAAATTATTGTCTATATTATACATACCACTATCACAATCATCATCCCCGACATAATATTCATCCCTCCACACCTCTGTCACCGCCATAACATCCATAACCACTTCTTTTACAAAAATCATTAAATCTAAGAACTTAGAAATCTGAAATTGGTTACTCATTACATATGTTTCCTATTAAGTTACATCAATCAAGAATATGAAATGATGACCAAAATAGGTAGGATGAGCAACAAATAGCAGATCGAAATGATATAGATCGGAATTCGTGTAGAAATAGTGATGACGGATTTTAGATGACGATGTTGGTATAACGGAATGGAGGTGGCGTCGAAAGAGGGGTGGTCGGAGGTGAAGCACAGTGATGGGTGAGAAAAATGTGGAAATGGGTGGATGAAAGAGAGGAAATAGGTGGATGAGAGAGAGAAAATAAAATTTAGATTTTAATATGTATGGCTACGATTTCATCTAGATGTACGAAATGTGGGGTTGTGATTGAGTCTCAGTTCTCATTTTAAGAGAGACTCTCATTTGAGCACTTGCCTATATATATATATAATGTATATGGATTACAAAATTCAATTCTTTTTAAAATATGAATCTATAGTAGCTTGTTTCTTCTTTCCACCAAAGCCAAAATTAACCTCATCCTTGACTTTATGTAAAGCACAAATAACTCCTGGTATGTTTTGCTCATGTTGTAACAAGTAATTGTTCAAAGTGTTGATTGGAATGCTTCCTTTGATGACACGCTTGGAATGACATTGCTATCGTCCTGTTCAGGATCAGTCCCTTCATCATCATTACCGACTCAATGATTTCCGTAGTTGATTACATAACCGCATCATTCTCGCTTGGATAATTTAAAAGATAGGAATTCATGCCATGCATTATGTATGGTGTTTTTTCGATATACAATTAGTTTATCCTATATATATATATATATATATATATATATATATATATATATATAGAGTTGAACACCTTATATAAAAAGAACAATAAACAACACCATCATAAACACTTTATTTTTCATAAAAAATGATTTTTTAAAATTAGAATCATAAAATTGAACAACAATTAAGCCCAACATATCGAATTTAACGTAGAATCTCATCTAAATTTAAAAATTAAACATCACATATAATCCAGTATAAAATCCAGACAGAATCTTGTACATATAGGTATCACAATGAAATTACATGTAATCATGGTTTATTTGATTCTAATTTTTTGTTAGATTCTATTTTTATTCGTAATAAACCTTTTTTGGTGAGAAAATTAGAATCAACATGCAATTTATGTAAGATTCTATGGTGTTCTTTATTGTTCTTCATAATAAGAGTGTTTTTCATGGAGCACCGACCTATATATATATATATATATATTTGAAGGTGTATTGTAGTAATATGTTTAATTTTGTATGATGGGGTAACCAATTTTTTTATTTTTAAACGTAATAATGTATTATTTGGGTTTTCACTTAAAATGAATGTATATGTATAACATGTTATGATGCCATTATTAAATGCCTTTTAGTTGAAATTTTATTCATTTTAATATGTATTAAATTGAAGTTATATGTGAATATTACTTTTATTATTACAATTTTCTTTTGTTTTGCCATTTAATGCATTTTTATTTTCTTCAATTGTTTTAGTAACATATTCAATATATATGATGACATTACCTAAATTCAATATTTAATTATTAATTATTGAATTTTGTTACTAGATAATATATTTCTTAATTGGCAACTCAATGATGTTATTATAAGAATTTTAGTAAGAAAGTGTAACTGAGTTTAAAAAAAATATAAATTAAAATTTTAATTCTAAATTACATTTTAACTTTTAAACTTTGCTCATAGATCGAATTGTAGATATTAATATTTTTTATTGTCAAACGTAGAAATGTATTATTTTGGATTTTCATTTATATGAATGTACATGGGTAAAACATATTATATCATATTATTAAATGCCTTTTGGTTGGTTGGTTGTTTATTTAATTTAATGTGTAATAAATTGAAGTTAGTTTATCTTGCTTTCATTATTATTGTCTTCTTTTGTTTAGCCATTTAATGTCTTTTTTAAGTTTTTCTTATTTTTTTTAGTAATATATATTTGATGATATTATCTAAATTCATCATATGACATATTTCTGAATTACTAATTTTTGAATTATTATATGACGCTCTTACTCAATAGTATATTTTTGAATTGACAACTCTTTGCTGTTATATTAGGAACTTTGAACAGAAAATATAAACTAAATAGATATTTATAAATACATTAATACCCACTTCGTCCTATTTTAAATGTACCTTTAAACTTTTAGCGGTCAAATGCACCAAACTAAACATTACAAATTATTTAATTATTATTTAAAAAAATTAAAAGTTACATTTAAAAATAGATTATATGTATTTTTAAATGATATATTTTTATTATTTTTCTTTATTATTGAATATATATATAAATTTCAGTCAAACATTAGTCTAAACGAATGTATAACACTATAAGAAAAATGTGCTTTTTCTACCAATTAATTCCTACCAAAACATTTTCTATCATACATTTTCTACCGATTTTCAGGTCAAAGACTATTTCCTACCAAAACCATCTTCAGTAGGAAATGGTCTAGGAGGGACCCGCCACAGCCACGTCAATAAAGAAACGGCGTCGTTTTGCTAGAGTATTTCCTAACAAATGACTATAATAGGAAATGTTGTGACCAATTCCTACCGACGTTGGCAAGAAAAATGGATCTCATCTGCCACGTCGTTATTTGTCAGTGTGTTTGACAATGTACAAACGATGTCGTTTTGTCAATGCAATTCCTACCAACACTACTCGGTGGGAAATGCATGAACCATTTCCTACTAACTGTTAGTAGGAAATGATCCAAGAGGGCCCAACTTGCTACGTTGTTTTTGTCAGCATGTCTCACTACAACAAAACGTCATCGTTTTTATTATGACATTTTCCACCGCCCCATAGTGGTAGGAAATGACCCGTCCATTGAGCACATCAGCGATTGCGTTTCGTCTTCTTATTAGCTGAGATGTCATGTGCACATTTCTTACCAAAGTTGGTAGGAAATACCATTTACTACCTCCTATATTCAAAATTAAATTTTAAATCAAATTTTTATTTAGGGGTTAGCTAAGGGTTACATCAAATATTTTTTTAAAATTTATTTTTCGATGATCCAACCGTACGGATGTCAAGATCATTATCAAATTATAATGTACGCAAATAATTATATTTTTTTAACTTCATTTGTAATGATTTTATAATGAAAAAACATTTACACATAAATTATAAATTATTACAAAAATGAATAAAATTTATTTAAATATCATAAATATGTTTCTAATGTCATTTTTCGAAGAGTAAATAGCATTTTGCACCCCTTAACTTTAGTCACTTTTTCGATTTGGTCTCAAACTTTTATTGTCGACATAATGCGTCCCTCAACTTTGAATTTTGCTTTGTTTTGCACCCCTTTACTCATTTTTCATCCAAAATAATTAAATTTACTCTTGTGCATATTAACAGTAACAGTTATTATTTAAACTTAATGAAATAATCTTTCGATTTTACCCCTATACATATCAACGGTGATAGTTATTTTGGACGAAAAATGATTAAAAAGATGCAATACGAAGCGAAATTTAAAGTTAAGGGATGCATTCTGCCGACATTAAAAATTTGAGATTAAATCGAAAAAGTGACTAAAGATAAGGGGTGTAAAGTGCTATTTACTCTTTTTCGAACTACCCAATCTACTAAACTAAAAAAATTTGGCAAAAAAAAGTTTTAAAAAAACAACTATTTGAAAAATTGAAAAGGAGATGTTTAAGGTTTTGTCGTTGAAATTTAGGGGTTAGATTAGGGTTACATAATAAAAAATATTAAAAAAATATATTCCGATGATCCAACCGTACGTATTTCAAGATAATTATCAAATTATCATGTATGCAAAAGATTAGAAATTTTCAACTTCATTTGCAATGAATTTATAATTAAAATATATGTTTTAGTAATTTAGAGTAAAGATATGGGTACATAAATTGCATATAAGATATTAGACAAAAGACATCTTTGATGTAGTGGTTGGTGTGTGTAATTCTGATCTTGAAGTCTAATGTTCGAATCCGTGCTGGCAGTTAGTAGCACCAGGGCTACAGAATGCAGGAGGTAATTTCTTTCAGTGGTGGGAGAGTATTTTGACTAATATTGACAGTTACAAAAGGGCTGGAATAGCTGCTATTTGTTGGTCGCTGTGGAAATCAAGAAATGAGGTGGTTTGGAATAATAAAAGTACTCGAATATATGTTATTATTGCACATGCTAAACAATACCTTGAACAATGGAGACATGCCCAAAGTAGTATAACAATAACTCGGTTTCCTCAGCTATACGAAAGAGATGGAGGTAGTTCTTGGGTCAAGCCAAAGGCGATGCAATCAAGGTATCAGTCGATGCAACAACATTTCGAGAGTTTAATTCCTTAGGTATAGGTATGGTTGCCAGAGATGAAAGGGGAGAGTTACTGCTGGCCAGAACTTTGTGCATTTGTGACATGAGTTCTCCATAAATGGCTGAAGGTTTAGCCATTAAAGAAGCTCTAAGTTGGATAAAATCCCAATCATGGCAAAGAGTCACGCTGGAATCAGATTGCATGGTTGCAGTTCAAGCAGTGAGGAGTAAGGTTCACATGATATCACCTTAAGGGCGCATAATCTAGGACTGTAGAAGAATTTTGCAAGAACAAAACACAGTGTCGTTGTTATTTATTAAACGATCTGCTAATGTGGCAGCTCATGAGCTTGCTCGTGTGTCGTATTCTTTTCCAGATCGAGTGTTCGATAGGAGTTTTGTTCCTATTGGAGTAGAAAATGCTTTAAAAGCTGATTTATATTAATAAAACTTCCTTGTTTGTCAAAAGAAAATGCCAAAATTTCGTGAAAAGTTTAAAAATGGCACCCAACATATTTCCTACTGCATAATGGTAGGAAATGATTGAGCTATTTCCTACCGGTGCTCATAATTCCTACCAGATACTATTTATTAATTTATTTTTAAATAGAATTTGGAATTTAGGGGTTAACTTAAGGTTACATAAAAAAATTTTTAAAACTTTTTTTTCGATGATCCAAGCATACGGATGTCAAGATCATTATGAAATTATCATGTACGCAAACAATAATAATTTTTTAACTTCATTTGCAATGATTTTATAATGAAAAAACATTTACACATAAATTATAAATTATTACAAAAATAAATCAAATTTATTTAAATATCATAAACATGTTTTAAATGTCATTTTTCGAACTAACCAATCTACTGGACTAAAATAATTTGGCAAAAAAAAGGTTTAAAAAAACAACTCTTTGCAAAGTTGAAAATGAGATGTTTAAGGTTTTGTGGTTGAAATTTAGGGGGTTAGATTAGGGTTATGTAAAAAAAAATTAATTTTTTTCCCGATGATCCAACCGTACGGATTTCAAGATCATCATCAAATTATCATGTATGCAAAAAATTAGAAATTTTTCAACTTCGTTTTCACTGATTTTTTAATAAAAATCATTTTCTAATAATTTAGAGTATTGATTGTGGTTAGATATATTCTAGATAATAATTTACATGAGAAACAACTTGGTGTTGTGGTATAACAGTGCACTTTTGTCGTGGAGGTTTAAAGTTCGATTCTTGTGAAATACTACATTTTTTGTATAAAACTGAAAACCTACCACATATTGGTAGGAAATAGGTCACTTTTTTACGAAAAATTCAAAATCAACCGCCATTCCGAAATTTCAAAAAATGGCGCTCAAACTAAAAATTCAAAATTTTCGCCAAAACTCAAAACCTACCGTGTATTGGTAGGAAATAGGTCACAATTTTACGAAAAATTCAAAACTAACCGCCATTCCAAAATTTCAAAAAATGGTGCCCAAAGTAAAAATTCAAAATTTTCACTCAACCACATAACCTACCACATATCGGTAGGAGATAAGCCTTGGTTTCACAAAAAATTCAAAAATGGAGCCCAAACCAAAAAATTTGAATTTTTTTGCCTAAATTCATCTCTATATCTCTAACCAGTTCACCATATTTCATCTATATCTTTCATTTTTATCTTTATCTCTCCATCTAGTTCACCAATTTCATTTTCATATACATTCACCTCCTTATGTATATTCTCCTTATATATAATCATCTCAATTATTTTGGTACAAATCTATTCCTTTATTATATATTTATGAGTTTGATTTACATGTAATATATGTGTATATTCATATCGTTTCATATATGTTTACTAGTAGTACATGTTTATGTTTTCAATAGTTCTTGATTAATTTTTCTTGTTTGGGTTTGATACTAAATGTCATTGTGCACTTCTTATGTAGATTGTTGTCACTTGAAGACGATTATATTGATGTCGATGCCAAGAAAATGAAGAAAATCATCAAGAATGCCAAGAAAAAGAAGAAAATCATGACGAAGAAAAATTTACAAAACATATTGTGTTGAATGAAGGTGAAGGATTCAAAGATGATGGAAAATTTAAGGATGAAACTTGTAAAACATTTCTTGATTTGTTGTCATGATTATCATTTTTAAATGTAAACAATTATTTTGGAGATGTAAATTTTAACTTTTGAATATTATATTTTATGATGAATGTTTGGCTTTTTGTTCATTTTGTGTATGTTTATAAATTATATATTGATTGTGCAATTTGTTGTATATAGATATCAACGGAACACATTTGTTTTAAAAAAATCTGCCTAGTAATTCCTACCAATTTTAGGCTATTTCCTACCGCCTTCATCAAGAGTGGTAGGAAATGCTTGGTAGGAAATGTATGGTAGAAAATACCATTTACCTGGCCTATAAGTATATTTCCTACCAAAACGCAGTGGTAGGAAATGCTCCACCAACGTTATCATTTTTGCTGACGTGGCAGCTGACGTTGTCCGGACCCGCGCCACTTAGACTGCCATGTTGGCGGGTGGGACCAGGCCAGATGGCTGTCCATGTCACCACGTGGGTCCCCCGTTGACCGCCACATAGTATTTCCCACCAAGGGTCATTTCCGAGTCAAGTATTTCCCGGCAGAGGGGGACAGTAGGAAATGAGGCATTTCCTTCCGAAAAACGGCCTTTTCCTACGGATTTGGTGGTAGGAAAAACCCGTTTTTCTTGTAATGTAATAGGACGGAAGGAGTATTTAACTGTATGGATAAGACCACAATTTTATTCCGTTGAGTAAGATTTATAAACTTATAAATGATACTCATTTTCAGATATCTAAATAAGACGAGCGAGAATTAAACTAAGATATCTAAATAAGACGAGGGAGAATTAAACTAAGGCTCCGCTGGAAAACATTTTTTAGGAAAATATTTTTTAGAATTTTTCGGTGCTTGTTTGGGTTCCGAAAAATATTTTCCAGAAAAATCTATGTTTTTTGTGTGTTTATTTGACGTTTTAGAAAATATTTCTCAGATTTTCTTCTGTTTGTTTGATCATGAGGAAAAAAACAAATATTTTTCGAGAGAAAAAAATTTATTTAAGAAAATTTATTTAAGAAAAATAAACAAATTAAGCAGAACTTTTGACCTCACATCTCAGGCTTCAACGGAACTCAATCAAATAACTTTTACCATGCAAAATAACATAAAATTTTGAATATTTGAATGATCATAGGAGATTTTAAGCATCAAAACAACAAAAATTATTGCAACAAAACAAATAATTAAAAATAAAAACAAACAAACTTGTAAACTTTTTAAAATAAAAAAACAGGAGAACTAAATCGGAGGCCTACTTCCTTTTTCACATTGCCTGTAAAAAATATACTCAACAAAATATTGTAGCAAAATGGAAAACAAATTGTTGCCCAGTAATAATCTATTGTAGAAGGGGGGTTGAATACAATAGTATAAGATAATCGACTTCTTAATGTATATATCACAAATATGAAAAGAAAGATAACAGCTTTATTAAATCTGATATAAAACTGTTACAAACTCTCTCAAGAAATTCTGATGTTCTTGAGAGCTGCTAGCTTACAAAAACTCTCTCAAGAAATTCTATGTTCTCGAGAGCTTCTATTCGATTATGTTCTCGTTACTTCCGAATACATAAATCGAAACCAAGACTGTGTTTATATACTACACAGCTTCTCTATCAATGATAAGTCCTAATCAATTACAAAGATTGAAACCTATCCATAATTGATAGCTACATTCTACAAACCAGGAACCGACAGAATAAACTTCCATGTTTAACTAGACTCCAAATATAACTCGAAGTAGGAATCCTGATCAGCTTCCAGTCCTGATGATCAATCCTGATCCCAGTCCTGATATGCCTTCTGATCCTGACGACCATGTAATCCTGATGACGTCAGCAATCCTGATCAGTTGAGTCTAGCTCCTGACGATCATTGAATTCTGATCTAACAATCTCCCCCAATCTCATACTTTGTGAAATAAAGTATAGATTCCAAATATTCAATGATGTCAAAAACATATATACAAAATGTACAAAATCTGCAGCAACAACTTATCTGTTTAGATTCTTTGATAGAACAAATTCATCTTCAAGAAGTTGGATAATAGATTTTCTTCTTTTTCTTCAAGAATTTGAATCAGTCTTTCCTTAAGATTTCTGAGTTCTTCATCTTCCTCATTAATCTGGTAGATAGCTGCTCTGAGATTCAATATGGAGTTTCTCTGAAGACTATGCTCTTCAAGCAAAAGATAAGCAATTTCCTTCCCATCAGGATTGATAATAAGATGAGTCATGCCAAAATTTACTTCTTTAACAGCAGTACTCCTTTGCATTTCCACATCCTGACCTCTTTGATTTAAGTACATGGGAATGTAATTACCATTGAAATTACTGTTTCCATCCAGTCTTCTTCTTATTGTTGACAAAATCATGTCACTCCATTCTTTGCATATTTGATTCTTCGATCTCAAAAGATAATGAACATATTTCAGTTCCTGTGTAGTTTTTATCAGCAGATCTTGAATAGATAGGATCTTCACACTACCATCTTTCATGAAGTACAGAAGCTTTTCTTTCTTGTCAAAACCATCATGACAATCTATAACTATATCAACAGCTAGTAAATTGTTCAGGTTTTCAGAAGTTAAAGTACCTCCAATTTCAGTCAAGGAGTAAGGATCAACATATGACATATTCAGATATTCACCATCTCTGTGTCCAATACCTCCTCTTGAATTGCTTGACAGTTGCTTCAGATTTGAAAACATCTTTAACCAGAGTGCTTTTGATCTAACCATCTCAGATAAATCAACAACACTTGAAGCGCTTGTAATAATTCCACCAGACTGAAAATTGATAAGTGTATCACACCTTAATGTGCTAATATGTTTCCACTTCTTATCCTTTTCCTTTTCAAATGCATAGCTTCTTTTCAGTGAAGATTCTTGTCTGCTTGGGTTCCTCCACACTCTTCTGTTTGAGAGTTTAAGCCTTTGTACATAGAGATTGAAATCTCTATTTGTTGATCTTGTAATTTCACTTCTTCTGGCTTCTTCTTCTTCATCTACTTCCTTGTTATGAGAATCAACAACAGTAGATAAGATTATCAAATCGACCTCTTGCAGAATTTCAGAATCATCAGGATCTTGAATATTATCAGGAACAACATCAGGATTAGATTCTTCAATTTGATTTGTATTGCAGAGAGTTGATTTTCTTGATTTTCTTCTCAATTCAGGTTCTTCTTCAATATTCCCATCATCACCAAAAGTAGACCTGTCAGGAACTACTAGAGTTTGAATAGGTTCAGGAATTTCTTCAATTCTTAACCCTGTAGACCTTGTCTGTCTAGGTACTGTTTGATTTGAAGAACCTCTTCTACTTCTTCTAGCACCTCTCCTACCTCTGCCTCCTCTACCTCTAGTAGGAGCAGTATAGCTTTCCATTGTCTCTCTTTGTAGTCTCAAAAATTCTTCATGTGAGAGATCTGGATATTCTTCACTTGCTGTAGAGAGTGCTTTTCTAGCATATAATTGTTGAACTCTTTTATCAGTGTGATATAGAGTAACAATTCTGCCATCTTTTGTAGAAAACTTCTGGAATAAATTTGATGCATCTTCAGGATTATCAATAATCACATCTTCATCTCCTTCAGGAATTGTAGCAAGAATATGTCCATGACCAGGTGTCAGGATTTGTTCTTCCGTCAGGATCTGAGATTGCATCATTGTTCTTACTGTTTTAACTCCAGAATCAGAAACATGAGTTGACTACGTTGTTTGACTTTGTGAAGTTTGAATTGTAGACTTCATAACAACAGCATTAGAGGTTTCTCCTTGTATCACTTTGTCACTACCATCATCTCCAGTATCATCATCATTATTCCTTAATACTAGATCAGGTGTGCATTTTGTCCGACTAACCTTCTCCCCCTTTTTGACATCAGGATTTGACAATAAATTCAAAATTAAGGAAAGAGAGGCTTGAATGTCAGTTACCTTGGTATCCAGAGAATCAATTCTTCGGTTGATTGAGGTTTATTCTGAAACAACAGATTTCACTTGGGATTCTACTACCCTTAGCTGAAAAGCAGTAGGCACCTTTGTAAAATTATTAAAGATATCAGTCCTCACTTTGTCAGTTGAACTCTTAATAGAATCAATCTCACTTTTCAGGCTCTTGGATAACAGAGTTGTAGCCTTCAGATGATTCTTCAAGTCTTGATTCTCTATAGATTTCACTGCTTTATAGGCATGTTCAATAGCAGAAGAAAAACTGATAGATTCATCAGAATTGTGCCATGAATTGTTCCATTCATTCTGTCTAAATGCCTCAGCAGGATCAAAGGAAGGAATAGAAAAATCTTGTCTCTGATCTTTCCCAGTGGAAGCTTTGCCAGCCATAAATGTACTTGATGAACCAAAATTAGTTCCAAGACTAATCTTGAGTGCTGTAGCAAGCTGTTCCTTCTCTTTTCGATTCTCATCATCATCACTATCACCAGAGTCATCAACATCAGTACTGTGAGTAACATCAGGATCAGGAAGAACTATACCTTTCATTTTATCCTGTGAATCTGTGATAGGATGATCCATTGGTCTTGAACGAAGTGGCTGTATCAAAATAGGTTCAACATCAGGAGCACCACTAGCGTCAGGATGAACACCGTCAGGATTTGATATGCTTGCATCAGTATTTTCTACCAATGGTTCTTGTGGAGCTTGAGGTTCAGAAGCTGCTTCAACACTTTGAGTCAAAGGTTCTTGTGTGCTTCCCTCATAGACAGTGTCCTTGACCAATCTTCGAACTTCATCTGCACCAGAAATCCCTTGAGCATTGTCAGGAAATTTCTCAGAAACTGTAGCTTGGCCTGCATCTTCACTTTGAGAAGATGGTTCTTGTGTAGCTGGAATGTTGATGTCTTCATTCTCCCTTTGAGAAAATGGTTCTTGTGTGACCATTCCACTAGCTAAGCCTTCACCCAAACTTTGATTGAGTGGTTCTTGTGTGGCTGGATCATCAGAAAGAGCTGCTGAACCACTTTGAGGTTCAGGTTCTTGTGGGCTTGATCCTTTCAGTTTCTTCTGTCTTTGATAGACTAACTCTTCTGCCTTCCTTAGCTTTTCCATTGGATGTTTGATCCCAAGATTGGAAGCAGCAGCACCATACTTCTCCCATGAAATATCAACATGTCTTTTTGTTGGAGAGTCCTGTGCTGGAGAGTCTGAAATATTAACCACTTGACTTGGTGCAGCATCAGGAGTACTAACATCAGGATTTGCTTGAGCAGTAGAAACTGATTGCTCATTCAGAATAGAAGTGTCCTGTACATCAGTATCCTGCTTCTTTTCTAAAGGAATATGATACCTGCTCTTTGATAACTTCCTTTTCTTCTGTGGTGTAGACAATGGAACCACAGCTGCAGTAGCAGTATCAGCAACTTCCTTATTCACATTCATCACAGAGGATATAGGTAAGTCATCCTCTGAGTCAGTCTCATCCCTGAGAACTAACTTTCTTTTTACAGAAACAACCTCACCTCCCTTTGCAGCTTTCTTGACCAGGACCCCTTGTACACCCCCTTGTAACTTCTTTTTAGTGAGTGGTGTAGAGGAAAAGTCCTTTGAACCTGATTGCCTTCCTGACACATCAGTTCGAGCTGACTTATTTGCTTTTACAACTAAAGTCTTTTGAGAGACAATAGAGGTGGCAGTTGACTGTTTAGACTGTTTAGGATGAATTCTTGTGTCAGGAACAAGGTGTGATTGGCCTTGCCCCATAGCATTAGAAATTAAACCATAACGAGTAGGCATTTTCCTATGCAAGAAAAACCTAACCTCATCAGGAATAAAAGCATTTCCTATGAAACCATTTGCCTTATCACTGTTGACTAAGGACTTAATATTATTCTCAGTAATTCTACAAATTGGTAGAACTACATCATTCTCAAAAACAACATTAGGACATAAGTGATTAAATATCAACTGTAAAAATCTAAGAAAATAGACAGAACCCAACTTATCTGATTTCCTATCACTTAAGGCTTTTAAAATAAAAGACCCATAATCAAACACTGTAGAATTGATAAGAGAGTACCCAATTTTGAGAGATCCTGATGGAAGAGCATCAAAATTTGATGTCTTGTTCAGGAAACAACGGCTGATTGTATCAAAGAAGAAATTCCATTCCTTCTTAAACTTTGTCCTAAAAAGGTTGCCATATCTCTTTACTTCACCATTGTAGCCCAGTTTCTTGACAAACTCAAATAGAGCAGAGTCTGAAATCACACTAGGAACTTTATCACCCAGAATAGGCAAATGCAACGCCTCTTCAATAACAGCAGGAGTGACATGATGAGTTACTCCATTTGATTCGAACTGCATCAGAATGGTTCCTGTAGAACTTTGACCAAAAACAACTGTGTTCCAAACCTGCATTACAGACTTAAAAGAAACACTTGCAGGCTCTGTTAAAGCATACTTCAATGGGCTTGAAGTAAGAAAATCTTGAATTATATGGAACTCAATAGGCAATTCTTGATGGTCTAGTATGGCTACAAAGTTATTAGTGGCAAAAGTAATATCACGAATTACTGTTTGTTTGTTCATGAATGATGAAGACGCTATTGTAATGCTTTTGAAAATTCGAGAATTAAGATTTGAAGCAATTAGGGTATGAAGGCACAGAGAGAGATAGAAAACGAAAAACTGACGATGAGAGAGTAATGCAAGATGTAGAACAATGAAAAGGATTTTGTTAAAACAAAATATTACTCTTAATGACAGGCGGCAAAATATGATTTGTGCATAACTAATTAGTGGACAGATTACGTGTGTCATTAAATAAAACTGCACCGCTTTTTATGTGTATGTATAGATGTATCTATAATAGTGCAACACACGCGCGCATACAGTTGTCCTACTAAAACTCAATCGTCCATTAGCAGATACTGACGAAAAATTAGGCACAAATTAAGCAATGAAATACTGACCTGAACATCAGGATTGACCAGTTGACTTCCTGTCAGGATTGCATCCTATCAGGATTTGATCAAAGAAAACATACCTTTCTGAATAACCATCAGGATTTGACAGTTAACAGGATTTCCTCTCTGTAGCTTTCCTCAGAAATTCTCAAAATTCATCATACCAAGTTCATTCACCAATTTATTGAAAGTAGCTTCAGGTAGTGGCTTGGTGAATATATCAGCTAGTTGTTGATCAGTAGGAACAAAGTGAAGTTCAATTGTTCCTTCCAGAACTTGTTCTCTTATGAAGTGATATCGAATACTGATGTGTTTAGTAAGAGAATGCTGAACTGGATTTCCTGTCATTGCAATAGCACTTTGGTTATCACAATAAATAGGGATTTTTGAGTATGACATGCCATAATCTAACAACTGATTTCTCATCCACATTATCTGAGCACAACAACTTCCTACAGCAATGTACTCAGCTTCTGCAGTTGAAGTGGAAATAGATTTTTGCTTTTTACTGAACCATGAAACTAGTCTTCCACCCAAAAACTGACAGCTTCCTGAAGTACTTTTCCTGTCTATTTTGCATCCTGCAAAATTAGCATCTGAATAACCACACAACCCAAAATCTGATTCCCTTGTATACCAAAGGCCAAGTGTAGGAGTTCCTTTGAGATATCTGAAAATTCTTTTGACTGCAATTAGATGGGGTTCTCTAGGTTTTGCTTGAAATCTTGCACATAGACAGGTTGCAAACATGATATCTGGTCTACTTGCAGTGAGATACAATAAAGAGCCAATCATTCCTCTGTAGTGAGTTACATCTACCTCAGCACCTTGATCAGGATCAAGTTTGGTAGCTGTAGCTATGGGAGTTGTTGCAGGAGAACTATCTTGCATGTTAAACCTTGTCAATAAATTCCTTGTATATTTAGACTGATTGATAAAAATCCCTTCATCAGTCTGTTTAACTTGCAGACCAAGAAAGTAACTCATTTCTCCCATCATGCTCATTTGATATCTTGATTGCATAAGCTTAGAAAACTTTTCACACAGCTTATTGTTTGTTGACCCAAAAATGATATCATCAACATAAATCTGAACTAACAACAAGTCCTTACCATGATTCAAATAAAATAGAGTTTTATCAATAGCACCTCTTTTGAATCCACTTTCCAGTAAGAATAGAGCTAAGGTTTCATACCATGCTCTAGGAGCTTGCTTTAGTCCATAAAGTGCCTTATCCAATCTGTAGACATGATCTGGATATTTAGGATCAATGAAACCAGGAGGTTGCTCAACATAGACTTCTTCCTCCAGTTCTCCATTTAAGAAAGCACTTTTTACATCCATCTGGAAAACCTTGAATTTCTTATGAGCTGCATAAGCAAGAAATATCCTGATGGCTTCTAATCTTGCAACAGGAGCAAAAGTTTCATCATAGTCAATTCCCTCTTGTTGAGAATACCCCTTTGCAACTAGTCTAGCTTTGTTTCTGATTATCACTCCATCAGAATCAGTCTTGTTCTTGAAAATCCACTTTGTACCAACAATTGATCTATTCTTTGGTCTTGGTACCAGTTTCCAGACTTCATTTCTTTCAAATTCATTCAGTTCTTCTTGCATTGCAGTAACCCAATCAGCATCTTTAAGTGCATCTTCAACTTTCTTTGGTTCCTCCTTGGATAGAAAGTTATTGTATAGACATTCATTCTGAGTTGCACTTCTTGTTTGAACACCTGCATCAGGATCTCCAATGATCAAATCAGGAGTATGATCTTTTGTCCATTTCCTTGCTGGTGTCAAATTGTTCCTTGAAGTAGATGCTCCCCCTGGATTGGTGTTATCTTGATTTGAAGAACTTGCTTGTCTTGAAGCTTCCCCTGAATTAATGCTATTTCCTCCTGAATGGTTATCAGGATCATCACTTGAATCAGTATCTAAAGAATTCTGTCTTGATGATTGAGTTGACTCTGAACTTGTAGTAGATTGCTGTTGCTCCCCCTCAACATTTGCACTACTAGAAGTATCACTATTGGATGCATCATCAGTATTAGCACCATCAGTATCTGGTGTGTCATCAGGATTTGGTGACCCATCAGGATCTGATGTATTGACAGGATCTGATTCACTTTCTTCAGGTTCTTTGGAAACTTCACTTTCAAAAATCAATCTATCATGAGAGTCTTCAATGATTCCAGTTATTTTCTTGTCATCAAAAGATACATGTATTGACTCCATGATAGTCCTTGTTCTCAAATTAAAAACTCTGAAGGCTCTTGATGCAGGATAACCAATGAAAATTCCCTCATCAGCCTTTGTTTCAAATTTTGCTAGCTGTTCAAGATGAGTTTTGAGAACAAAACATTTACAGCCAAACACATGCAGATGCTTCAGACTAGGTTTCTTCTCCTTGAGTGATTGATAAGGAGTAACACCATGTCTGTTTATCAAAGTGAGATTCTGTGTATAGCAAGCTGTGTTGACTGCTTCTGCCCAGAAATATGTAGGTAACTTAGCTTCTTCCAACATAGTTCTGCCAGCTTCAATAAGAGTTCTATTTTTCCTTTCAACTACTCCATTTTGCTGAGGTGTGCCAGGAGCAGAGAATTGTTGAATGATTCCTTTGTATTTGCAGAACTCTTCCATCTTTGAATTCTTAAATTAAGTACCATTATCACTTCTCAGTATCTTGACTTTGTACTTTGTGGTTGTCTCAATCATTCTTACATGATCCAACAGAACTTCAGGAGTCTCATCTTTTCTGTGCAGAAAATACACCCAGGTGAATCTAGAATATTCATCAACAATTACAAGAGTGTACCTTTTCTTACTGATGGTCATGATATTGACTGGACCAAATAGATCAAGATGTAGCATGTGATATGGTTCTTCAATAGAGGATTCTGATTTACTCTGGAATGACGTCCTTCGTTGTTTTGCTTTCTGACATGCATCACAGAGTCCATCAGGAGTATATAACACTTTTGGTAATCCTCTCACTAAATCTTTCTTAACCAACTCATTGATGTTGCTGAAGTTGAGATGAGAAAGCTTCTTGTGCCAATTCCAACTTTCATCTACTGAAGCTTTACTGATCAGACAGGTAGGGGAGTCATCAGTATTTGATTGAATGTTGGCTTCATATATGTTACCATGCCTGTAGCCAGTCAGTGCTACCTTTCCTGTTTCTTTGCTGACTACTTCACAATGTGTGGAATAGAAATTGACATGATAACCTCTGTCAGTGATTTGACTAATACTCAACAAGTTGTGTTTTAGTCCCTTCACTAGAGCTACTTTTTCAATGATGACATTTCCAATGATTATATTGCCATATCCCAAGGTTTGTCCAATGTTGCCATCTCCATAAGACACAGTTGGGCCAGCTTTTTCCTCATATTCTGATAACAGGGCTTTGTTTCCAGTCATGTGTACAGAACATCCACTATCCATGACTAACACATTTTTCTTTTTACCCTGCATCAGAATAGAAACACACTAGTTAGAACACTTAGGAACCCATACATGTTGGGTTCCTTTTTCATGCAATTTATTAATTTTCACAGAAGAAGACTTTCTGACCATAGCAGTCCTGACAGGATTTACTCCATCAGGATTTGCTTTGTCAGTATCAGTATTAACAAAAGCATGCTTCAAAATGGCATTATCAACTCTATCAGACTTTGTACTCCTATTTAACTTAGGCAATGGATCATAGAAGTTATAGTACAAATCATGATAATCTTTACAAGTATAAATAGAATGCCATAAACTACCACAATGAAAACAGGACTTCTGCGGTTTATAGAGTACTGATCTATTCCTCACACCAGACTTAGAAATATCAGCAATCTTCTTCTTAATCTTCTTACAATCAATAGCAAGATGATTAGAGTTACCACAATTAAAACAACACTTTCTAGGTGCATTTGGGATATATTTATAACCATTCTCTTTATTGATCCCAACTTTACCATTCCTGTTTCTCTTAACAGTAGCTTCCTGTTTCTTATCTGTCACCATACAGATTTTATCCTTAAGCTGTTTCTGAGACAATTGACCTACATTCTTAATGAGTTTATTCAAGACATGTTTAGACTTTATGATTTTAATTCCTTGAATAGAAGTAGATCCCTTTTCAAAAGTAGAATTGGAATCCTTACCAAAAACAAAATTAACAGGAGTAATCTTAGATTTGGTTGCATCTATAACATGTCTATAGGTCTTTGGACTGACTGTCTCATCAATGACAATTTTTTCTTTCAATTTCTTATCCTCATCTGACTTATATCCTAGACACTCTTTCCAATTCTTAGAGGTATTAATCTCATGAAATTTCCTACTAGAGTCTGTCCAGGTTCTGATTTTCTCATTAGCATATTCAAGTTCCTTTTCAAGAGCAGTACATTTGGATTTCATCTCTAAATGCATGTGATTAGCATTATCACATTCTTTTTGTACTTCTTGCATGCGAGAAAATTCAGCTTCTAATATATCATTCCTTTTTCTAAGTTCAAACATCTCAGATAAGATTCTAGTATTCTCAGCAGTTTGACTTCTAAAGCTAATATGTAATGACTTTAGAAAACGTCTTAACTCAGAAGCATTATCAGTATCAAAATCAAAGATAGTATTTAGTACCTTATCATCAGGAGCAGCAGTTACATC
This sequence comes from Heracleum sosnowskyi, assembly GCA_030848705.1. NCBI lineage: Eukaryota > Viridiplantae > Streptophyta > Magnoliopsida > Apiales > Apiaceae > Heracleum > Heracleum sosnowskyi. The sequence goes on from CM061237.1 coordinate 24,115,245, forward strand.
AGCATTGGCCATTAGAGCATAGTTGACCACCTCAGTATCAGATTCTGAGGAAGAGTCCATCCAATCCTTGCTTGATGTGATAAGTGCCTTTGTCTTCTTGCACTCAGAAGCAAAGTGTTAGGTCCCGAAGTATCGTAGAAGGGGGGGGGGGGGGGGTTGAATACGATACTCACAAATAATTCAATTTCGTTCACGGATAATTCATTCAGTTCTATAACGAAATCAAACACACCAAACCAAACCAAAAGTCGGGGAATATATCTTTTTATAAATATAAACCTCGAGGGGTGCTACAATTTCTAATCCGTAGATTAGCTTCAATGAGTTCTAGGTTATTCATAATCAATACAATGAAAGAATTCTGAGCACTATAAATTTCTATGATCTTCTCCGGCTCAAAACTCTCTCTCAGTAGTTGCTACTATGAACTAACCTCGACTGAGGAAGACACTTCCTCTCTCTGTGTAATTATAGACTTAGTTTTAGAAAAACCATCGAACCAAAAATAATGGAATATTCTTGGCCGTTGGATCTTCATCAACCTGACAACAATGTCACTTCTTCACCTGCTCCTCCAATTAGAAAACTATCGAATTGGAAATCCATCGAATGGAAAACCATCGAAAGGATTAAAAGAAACTTTCCATTCGATAGTTTTTAAAGAAAACTATCGAAAAAGAAATTCTCTTTTCCATTGAATCTAATGATTTTCTTAGAAAAGCTTTCGATGGTTTTTATTACTTTAAAAAATAAAAACCATCAACTCAATTTCTTTTGATTCCTTAGAATCACATTCGATAGTTTTTCATAAATGAAAAACCATCGAATCACATTATGTCCTTGTTCCTTTTAGAAAACCTTTCTGAGCTTCTTGGTGTTTCAGTTTTAGACTGTATCAATTTCTTCTGAGACGATAAAACAACTTGATCTTTTCAGTGCCGTCACCTAGTGCAACTGGTCTGGTTCACAGATGAATAACACTTGATCAATTCTTCTTTTATGTCTGCAATTCAATGCTGCTGATAAGTCCTTTGTCGTCCTGGTTGCTTCATCACTGGAATCCTGTGGCACTTAACCCTAAATCATTCACATACTTCTGTCGTCTTGAAAGTCTTGTTTCTTTTGCTGTCACCGAGGCTTGAACATTTTCATGAACTTCTTTCCGTGACCTGTTTACGGACTTCAAGAATACATAACGTATTTTGATTTTTTGAGTTTACCTTTTCTTCTTTGATTCTGGATTCCTGTGCTTCTGTTAATACTATTGTCTGTCTTGTCCTTTGTTGAGTTGTAGTTATCTCTTTTACATCTTATGTTACATTATGCTTTACAATCTCCCCCTATTTGATTGGATAGAGTTCGACAAGCAAATACTTCGAGGATAACTCAACTAACTAAGGAAACATGAAACTAATTAAAGTAAGACAGCGTAATAATATTAATGCATTCTGGATCAGATATATATACATTTCCAGATTTCATAAATCAAAGAACAATAAAACTTTTCACTTTGAAGTTGCTCCTCTTGATTGAGCTGATAGTTCTTTTGTTCTTTGCTTCAATCTTCAGTCCATTCCAATCTCACCTTCTTCACTCATTGGATCGGAGTTAGCAGCTTGATAATCAATCACTGATAGATAGTGCAGTGGTTCTCCAGGTTTAAGGATTGCTCCTAGGATGTGTCTTCCAATAAATCCAACCTCTTGACCCACTCCAGCCCACAGCCATGCAATGTTAACATCTTTCTTGTTTAGCTTTGGCATGTTTGGTAGTCTGGGAAGCACTTCCAATCCTTTCTCCACTCTCTTCCTATAGTAGGGAACATTCTCCATAAGATATTTTCTTAGAGTGTCGGCTGCTTTTGTCCTTCTCCGTTGATGTGAATCCAGTGGATCTAAGATACTTCTCAACTGATATTAGATATTCGTTTGGGTAATCTCTCAGTTTGTCCTCCGTCAGATAGCAGATTCTGAACAAGTCATTCGTCATGAATCTAACCATAGGAGGGTTTTCAGTAATCTCTGGACTGACCTTCATCAAGATTTCCTTAACATGCTCACGGAGCAGTTCATTTAGCTTTGTAGTTCTTTGGATCTTGATGAGAATCACCTTCAGTGGTGTCTTTCTCTCTTAGTGATAGAGAATTTGCTTCTTCTTCCATATCATCATCCAAGATAGGATGTTCTATATGGCTCATGCTCCTCCTGAATCGGTTGCTCTTGCATGATCTCAAATTCCTCCTCACTTTTCTTCTTCTTGCACAATGTCTTCAATCCAGTACTATCTAACTGGAATAGCTTCATTGGTTTCCCAAACTCCCCATCCAGTTGTTTGCCAACCTTCATTAGTCACTTCATTTGTTTCCCCTTCTCCAACTTTCTCCCCCTTAGTTGAGGAATCCTCGATGAAGTTATCCTCATTGTAAAAGGTAGCAGAAGGATCAGGTTGTTGCTGTGAAGGTCTGGGTTGTTGGTTCCTCAACATATTCCATAATCTTCTTGAGGGTGGATTGAACATGTACCTCCAGGTAATAGCAAATCATCAATATTTGGAAGGGTTAGGGTGTCACTCCTCACGTTTGGCTCTGGGTGTACACTCAACGTTTCTGTCGGTGTTTAACTCATTTTTCCTTTCCCACTCAGGCCAGGTGTAAGTGTTTTTGTTTCACTCAAATCCTTAGTGCTAGTTGTACCTGCAGAAGAAATCACCGTAGCCGTCTTTAAGGAGGTCACCGGTGGTGCAATGGGGCTTCGCAAGTCCCCGTCCTTGGATAAACCAAGTTGCTGATCATCCTTAGATGATATATCCTTTGTAGGATCTAGAGTTTGAATCTCTAGGGGGTTAGAAACAGGCTCTTTTAACAGCAGAGATCCCGAATCTTCCCCAATAGTCTGTGAAGACTTTACCTCAGTTGACTTGTCAGTAGTAATTGATTCATCGTCACCGAGTTGCCGATCTGCACCTACGTCAGACCCTTTACCCGCAGGATCCAGATATGTTCCATCTGGGGAGGTAGACAATGACCCTTTAGATTGTGCATTTAGGTCAAAGCCTTCTCTCGACGTCTGTGAAGACCGTTGGTTCTTAGAACCTTCAACCAGTGAACCTGACCGTAATATGGTCGGAACACTAGTTGCTTCCGTCAATTCTTCCTTACTTGATTGAGATATTGGTTCAGATATAGCTTTCGTTAGCGTAGCCCAATCAGCATCAGAAAAATCAATAAAGGGCGCTTTGGATGATTGAAATGAAGTTTCAACAGTTGCCTCGTTTTCTGTTCTTCTCCTTTTAGAGTAAGGCAGAGCTGTTGTTGAATGGCGTATCTCCTTATGTGGTGCTGCTTTGGCACTATCTCCCTCTACACTCATGGATGTCTGAATATTGGGTATAGGAGGGTAAGGAGGTTCGTTTGTGGTTTCATTTGGCTCTTCCAAAGGCTCTTCGACCGTGGTTAGAGATTGTAGGTTGCAATCTCATGGTCTGGATGGCCACTGAGGGCTCTGGATCAACATCCATTGTTGTGGTTCAGGAGCCAGTTCAGGTTGAGGAATGTTACCTTCATTTACCTGTTCCCCTGGGGGTAGAAGTGGTAGGGGCACCGTTCTTAGATATTCAAGTTTGAACAGTGGGTACCCCTGGAAGATATTCTTTCTTATCAGAGCGGTTATTGCATTGCTCTTCATCTTCATGCACTCCATGGTCTCCTCTTCAGCGAATGTCTCACGCTCATCATCTGTTAAGATATCATTGAGAATTAGCTGTAGGAACCTAGGATAGAAACAAAGCACATCATCTATACATATTCTTTCATCCAGTGGTCCCATGTCAGGTAATGCTTAAGGAACTCTCCCACAAAGAAGTTAGGTTGTTGACTTCTTATGAGAGTGAAGAAAGCATGTATCTCCTCAGTTTTGGGATCCAGAACATGGTTTTCTGTAGGAAAATGTAGTATTCTATTAAAGTCATGTTCCGTCACCCTTATTGTTCTGCCCCCTGGCACAACAAAACTGAAGGATCTTACGTTATTCTCACTTGTATCCGTGGCGGTTGTGTACAACGCAGTCAATTGATTGATGCAAAGGACTACGGGAGTACTCAAGGCATATGCCACTAATGAACGTGTGTTCAGAAACTCTGCCCATGCACGAAACTGTAAATTCGTAATGGCTTGCAAGTTTTGAAACGAGACATGATTAGTCTTGGTTACTTTTAAACCAAAACTAAAACCAATTAAATTTAATTAATTATTACTAATTAATCAAACTTGACACAAAATACCCTTAAAACAAAATTACCCCTTTTTCTTAAAAAAAACACAACTTCGAATCACTATTATCAAGAACCCTACTTTTGGTAACACAAATAATCAGAATTATCTGAAGAAATCAATTGAAAACAATTAACTTCTAAAGAACAATAGTGAAAATAGTTTTCTTAGAAACAAGTTCTTGAGGCAGTGATGTTCTTGGTTATATGTATTCTAGTAAGTATAAACAAAAGCCCTTAGATCTGATAATAAGAAAAAAAACGTAAGGGGTTGTTAAATACTTATTGAATTGACAGGGGCAATATTGTCTTTACAGTGTTCGATGTTTTTTAATAGTATGTTCGATGGTTTTCAGTTGGGGGTAAAACTGTCAACTTTACTTCGATAAATTTTGAAAAATAACGAAGAGTTTAAAAATCAGAATTTAAAAAGTTTTTCTGAAAAACTATCGAACTTGTTACCTTTTAAAGCTTGAAAAACTATCGAGGGATCCTTTGTGGAAAAACTATCGAGAATTAAAATAAAGGAAAAATTAATTCTCTCAGATAGATTTTCATTTTAATTAAAAAACCATCGAGAATTTAGATAAAGAATAATGAAATTCAATTCGATGCTTTTTCAAATTTTCCTCAAAAAGTATCGAGAAATGTTTTCAATAGTTTTTCTTTTTCCTTTTCAAAAACTATCGAAAATTTAATTCGATAGATTTATCTATGTACTTGAAAAACTATCGAATTTCCTAAATTCGATATTTTTTGCTTCTGTCTTCATTTTAAAACCTGTTCTTGTTTTAAAATTTAGACTGTTTTATTTCCTGTCAAGTTTTAATTCTAATAAATCTTTTCAAATTTACCAAAATCAATTGTCAACAGAAAATTCACAATTTTCTCAGAATAAAATCGACTAAATATCATTGAATGATATTAACCAATTAAAATCCAATAAATTATGCTGCATATTTATTTTATGTATTTTAAATTATGGAGCAAATAAGATATTGAACTGCTTCAATTTCCATAATTCAAATTTCATTAAATAAATAACAATAAATTAGTACTAAATATCTATGAGTTAGATATTAGCACTAAATTATTAAGATGAGGACTGGATGTTAAATAAATTCACAAGTCCTTAAAATATGAACAATTTTATACTTGTGAACTTATTCAAGAGTTTCTTGCAGATGAGATTTTCAAATCAGGTGCGTGTCTGCAAGTTACTCTATGAATTGAAGACATTCTCTCGAAAGAAATGATACCTGTTGTCAAGGTGCATTGTCGTGGATTGTTCCACAGAGTTGTTGGAGATGAAGTTATTTCCTGAAATAATAACAAGAAATCAATCTTCCTCCACGAAGTTGACAGCTTCTAGAGATGCTCCTCCTGTCATTCAGAGATGCTTCTCCTGTCTTTCTTACAACCTGCGTATTTTATATCTAAATAGCTAAACATGTTAACAAGTATCTTTAGGGTACCATATACTGAGATTTGGTATTCCCTTAAGATATCTCAAAATCATGTTGATAACTATAAGACTAGATTTTTGAAATCCACTTGGAACCTTGCACATTGGCAACTTGAGAATAAAATATGTGTTGTCAATTTGCAGCTAATAACTTAATGAGACGCATACCTCTCTAGCTTGTCATTTCTGTCTTTTACCTGATTTGTCATGATCAAGCTTTAGTGGCTGCTGTTGGTAGGGAGTCTTGGCATGTCTAGAATCTTCTCAATTGTGCACATTCAAAAGATTCTTGACTTACTTTTATTGCCATCACTCTTTTGGCTTACTTGTGCTCCTAAAAGAATTAATCTTCTGGCTTGCTCAAAGTAAATCCAAAAAGAATTGCAACTTTCCCAACATACTCATCTTGTACATTCTCTGCAATGACTTGGCAAATTTCTTGCACAAGTTTTCGTTAGCAGACCAACATATAATATAATCATGATATCACTGCACATATATGACATTATGTTTGTGCCTTATGACAACTCTAATAAATTCATATTCTGTAAAAGTTCAGTTAGAGTGTCATACCATGTCTTTGACGATTGCTTGAGTATTGATACCGGTTCCTACCATACAGATATATCCTGATATCCTCAAGTCTCGTCACTGGTGCTTCTTGTTAGATACTGCTTCCTAATAGTAACCTAGCATCCAGTTTGGCCTTGTCCCTCATAACAATGCCAATTTCATCCAGTATTCTGGATACCCATCTTGTTCCAATAACAGATTTTCCCTTAGGCCAGGGTACCAGCTTCCAAACTTTCTGCCTTTCAGATTGATTGAGTTCATTTTGCTTTGCAATCACCCAATCTGGATCCATCAGAGCTTCTTTACCTTTCTTTGTTTCTTCTTCAGAAAGAAAACCAAAAAAATAATCATTCATACTCTATAGCTCCAGTCTTTACTCCACCACTAGGATCACTAAGAACTAGACATCAGGAATGATATTGAATCTAAACCCTTTGTCTTGACAGATACGTTCTTGAAGTGTCCTCTATATATTCATTGTGGTGTTGATCTGACTAAATGATCCTTCTTTTGCTCCCCCTAAGCTGTTGCTGGGATTTCCTGAGAATCCTCATCCTCGCTGAGTGGTTCTGTTGAAGTACTTGAAGGAATTTACGGATGAGCGGAAGCGTGATATAACATTTATTCCGTAAAAACCATGTATCGCACATAAAGAAAACTGTAAAATGATATGGAATCAAAATCTTACCTTGAAAAATCGAAGCTTTGAATCGAGATGATCGTTAGCAGTAGCTTCTCAGAGTGTGAAGCTCTCTACCGGTATCCACCAAGAATAATTCTTCGATGAAGCTTTTTATAAAGCTTGAAGCTTTATAAAAATGGAGGTTTTCCTTTTTCTTTTGAGAGAGAGAGAGAAATGAAGAAGAAGGAGAGGCAACTAGGTTTTTCACAAAAACAAAAGTGTGTCTAACTCATCTCATCTCATCCTTTATATAGGGCTCAAGTAGGGTTAGTATATTTAATATATCAATATATATTAATATATAAATCCCTCACTTTCTCTTATAAAATGTTTAAATAATAATTAAAACTATTTTAATCATTATTATTATTCTCTCTCAAAATACCTTCATCAATAAATTAATCTTTTTATGGTGTGACCCTGTAGGTTCAATATTAAGCCGGTAGTAGAAATAAATAATAATAAACTTTTTATTTATTATTTATATGAATTCTAAAATTCATTAAATATAATTAACTGATTAATTATATTTATTCTACATCGTGAGTGATGCTTCTCAACATATCGCGACTATCCGGATAATATGAATTCACTGCTTAGAATACCAAGAACCTGTCAGTGACTAGTTACAGTACAATCAATTCCTTCTACCCTACAATATCCCGATTAAATACAAGGCACGGAACTCGTGTCAAGCCTATCAGATTTAATCATATGATTTCTTATTCATAATGCAAAGTTCATATTAATGCAAATTAGAAACTCCTTTCTAATTTCATTCACTCTGGCCAGAGATTCCAGAACTCGCATACTAAGAATAACATAGGATATTCACTTCCTATACTGGAAGGGGTAGATCCTCTATTGACGTTAACTATCTCTATACACAAATCCCTATGCCCAGAATAGACCTAATGGATGTCCTTGAGACTAAGGACTAAACCAAAGCACAGTTCATTATATACAAGATAACTTTAACGATCTCAAGTCTAAGGACACTTGTACAACTATCACTCAGTGAACAACTATCGACACGTGAGTAATCTCCATTAGTTGTCCAACTACTCGAGTCATGTTCAGTGAACTTATTCCCTAATAAGCACCTACATACTAGCTATAGTGTCACCACACAAATGCCTATGAGAACAGACATCCTCCTGAAGGGAGCAAGCATAGTATGTACCAATCTTTGCGGATTCACTAACTTCCGATTAGTTATCCTATGATCAGGAACTGTTTAAGTCTAGAGTTATCATCTTCTAGATCTCACTATTACAATCTCATTATAATTCTAGAAGCTTTACTCTAAACAATGGAACATCTTATTTAAAAACACTTTAAATAGATAAAGCCCGTAATAAAAACAAAACAAGTCTTTTATTAATATAAACGAAATCAAATAAGAATACAAGAAAGTTCTTCCTAACTCATCATACATGATTGGATTTAGGACAAAACACTTTCAATCTCCCACTTGCACTAAAGCCAATCACCCTGGTATCTAATACCCATCTTCTCTTTATGACGATCAAAGTGAATCTGAGACAATGACTTTGTGAGTGGGTCTGCTACGTTGTTATGTGTGTCAACTCTCTCAATCTTGACATCTCCTCTTTCAATGATTTCCCTAATCAAATGAAAGCGCCGCAAAACATGTTTGGAATTTTTATGAGACCTAGGTTCCTTGGCTTGTGCTATTGCTGCGTTGTTATCACAATACAACACAATAGGCTCCTCAATGCTAGGAACAACTCCCAACTCAGAAACAAATTTCCTCATCCAAACGGCTTCTTTTGCAGCCTCACTTGCAGCTATATACTCTGCTTGGAGTCAGCCGTTGTAGACTGTTTGGAACTCTTCCAACTAATCGCTCCACCATTCAGAGTAAACACGTACCCTGACATGGATGTGCTATCATCACTTTTTGATTGAAAACTAGAGTCAGTATAACCCTCTATTTTCAACTCAGATCCACCAAAAACAAGAAAAATATCCTTAGTCCTTCGCAAATACTTAAGGATGTTCTTCACTGCTTTCCAGTGGTCTTCACCTGGATTGGACTGATATCTGCTCGTCACACTAATTGAATGAGCAACATCAGGCCTAGTACATAACATCGCGTACATGATAGATCCTATTGCCGAAGCATAAGGAATCTTACTCATACGCTCCCTTTCTTCAGGTGTCTCAGGAGACATCTTCTTGGAAAGGGATACTCCATGGCTCATTGGTATGAGACCTCTCTTGGAGTTTTCCATGCTGAACCTTTTAAGCACTTTCTCGATGTATGTACCCTGGGTAAGACCTATCATTCTTCTAGATCTATCTCTATAGATCTTCATACCGAGAATGTAGGATGCTTCTCCCATGTCCTTCATAGTGAAGTTCTTTGATAGCCACACTTTGACTGATTGTAGCATCGGTATATCATTTCCTATCAGAAGTATGTCATCCACATACAACACAAGAAATGTTACCACACTCCCTCTAACCTTCTTGTAGACACATGGTTCATCTATGTTTTTGATAAAATCAAACTCTTTGATTGTCTCATCAAAACGGATGTTCCATCTACGAGAAGCTTGCCTTAATCCATATATGGTCCGTAGCAGCTTACACACTAGGTGTTCATTCCCTTTGGAAACAAAACCCTCTGGCTGTGTCATATACACTTCCTCTTCAAGTTTCCCATTGAGGAAGGCTGTTTTCACGTCCATTTGCCAGATCTCATAGTCGTAGTAAGCAGCAATGGCAAGCAAAATCCGAATCGATTTTAACAGGGCTACAGGCGAAAAAGTTTCATCAAAGTCAATCCCTTGCCTTTGTCTGAATCCTTTTGCCACGAGCCTGGCCTTATAGGTCTCCACCTCGCCATCTGCTCCAATCTTTCTCTTGTATACCCATTTGCACCCAATAGGCTTCACATCCTTGGGTGCTTCAACCAAAGTCCATACTTGGTTGGTATACATAGAATCCATTTCGGATTTCATGGCACTCTGCCATTTCTCTGAGTCATCACTACTCATAGCCTCATTATAGGTCATAGGGTCGTCATCATCAATGATTGACAACTCATTGTCATTCTCAATGACAAGGCCATAATACCTCTCAGGTTGGCGAGACACTCTCTCTGACCTACGAATGGGCTGTTCCACAGAAGGTTGTTCAGTCTGAACAGGTGTTTCCTCTTGAACCGTGGTAGTTTGTGCTTCTTGAACTTCATTAAGTTCTATTTTGCTCCCACTGTTCCCTTCAAGGATAAACTGTTTTTCCAAGAAGGTAGCATGTCTGGAGACAAATACCCTATGATCGGTGTAAAAGTAATACCCTAAAGTCTCTTTAGGATATCCCACAAACTTACATTTAACGGATCGAGATTCCAGCTTATCAGGGTCAACTTTCTTGACATAAGCTGGACATCCCCAAATCTTAACGTGTTTAAGACTCGGTTTCCTTTCTTTCCATATCTCATATGGTGTTTGAGGAACAGATTTGGAAGGCACCTTATTCAGTAAATATGCTGAGGTTTCCAATACATAACCCCAAAGGAATACTGGAAGATCTGCATAGCTCATCATGGATCGAACCATGTCTAACAAAGTTCGATTTCTCCTTTCAGATACCCCATTCAACTGTGGAGTATATGGAGGAGTCCACTGAGAGACTATACCATTTTCTTTGAGATAATCTAGAAATTCACCATTCAAGTATTCACCACCTCGATCTGATCGAAGGGTTTTAATACTGTGTTTGGTTTGTTTCTCCACTTCATTCTTATATTCTTTGAATTTTTCAAAGGCTTCAGACTTGTGTTTCATCAAATACACATATCCGAATCTAGATCGATCATCTGTGAAAGTAATGAAGTATGAAAATCCACCCATCGCTTGCGTAGACATCGGTCCACATACATCTGTGTGTACCAATCCTAGCAAATCTGCAGCCCTATCTCCATGTCCACTAAATGGAGATTTGGTCATTTTACCCAATAGACAAGACTCGCATGTAGGATATGATTCAAAATCAAAGGGTTCAAGTAACCCTTCCTTATGCAATGTACGAAGTCTATTTTCACTAATATGACCAAGTCTGCAGTGCCACAAATAGGTGAGATTTTCATCATCCCTTTTCCTTTTATTAGTACGTTCAATTTGTAGTAAATTATGCTCTACGTCACATACATACAGACCATTATTTAAAATACCACTACCATAAAGAACATTATCTCTAAGAATTGAACATTCATTATTCTGAATAACAAACGAAAATCCAGCCAAGTCTAACATGGGAATAGAAATAATATTCCTCACAATCGAGGGAACAAAATAACAATTATTTAAAACAATAGTCTTGCCCGTAGGCATATGTAAATCAAATGATCCTACAGCTTCAGCAGCAACTCTTGCTCCATTTCCCATCCGTAGAATCACCTCCTCTTCCTCAAGAGTCCTACTTCTCCTTAGTCCCTGCAACGAATTGCAAATGTGAGAACCACAGGCGGTATCTAATACCCAAGTAGAAATTTGATTTAATGACATATTCACTTCAATCATGAACATACCTGAATCAGAAGCGGCAGTCTCACTACCCTTCTTCTTCTTCAATTCTGCAAGGTAAACCTTGCAGTTCCTCTTCCAGTGCCCCACCTTGTTACAGTGGAAGCAAACAGCTTTGCTTTTGGGGTCTTCAGCTTTTGGTGGAACAGGCCTTTTCTCACCTACTTTCTTCTTCTTGGGAGGGTTCTTCTTCCTTTTCTTAGGATTGGAACCTTCGCCAATTAGAAAAACAGAACTCTTCTTAGAGGGAAAATTCGATTCTGCAGTCTTCAACATGTTGTGGAGTTCAGCCAGGCTGGCGTCCAACTTATTCATATGAAAGTTCACAACAAACTGCGAAAATGAACCCGGAAGTGATTGCAAGACCAAGTCTTGACTCAGCTCCCCATCCATGTTGAAACCAAGTTGTCCAAGACGTTCAATCAAATTGATCATCTTAAGTACATGGTCATTCACAGACGATCCCTCAGACATCCTACAACGGAACAGCTCCTTCGATATATCATATCGAGCTGTCCTCCCTGCCACATCATACAACTCTTGTAGATGCGTTAGGATAGTGTGAGCATCCATATGCTCATGCTGCTTCTGTAGCTCAATGTTCATGGAAGCTAGCATGATACATTGAGCAACATTTGCATCATCTATCCACTTACGATACACAACATGTTCATCATTATGTGCATCGTCAGCAGGTTCAGCAGGCTTAGGTGAGTTAAGCACATATTCCAGCTTCTCAACCCTGAGAACAATTTTCAGGTTTCGAAGCCAGTCAGCAAAATTAGGACCAGTCAATTTGTGAGCATCCAGTATGTTCCGGAGTGATAGTGCAGAAGACATAATGTATATAGTAAATCTGTAAATGATAAACACATAACAACACTTAGCAAATATTCAATTTCATTTTAAAACACTATATGAATCGGGTCTTTATTCATAAGTGGCTCCCACTAGTTTACCTAATTTACACAACCCCTAAGTGAAAAATTAAGCATTCATAATGCTAGTGGGAATAGGGATCCTACATTCCATCACACAACCTCGGCTGTGGCACGAAACGCCATGTGATGTTCAGTAGGCAGACAACTCTTGTCAATTACATCTCATGTTATTCCCTAATAAAACTTTAGCCTCTTGAATAATTGAGTCACGGCTGTAGCACGACAAACTCAATATTCTAAGTCAAGTCTAACCCAACATTTCATACAATTGAATCAGTCTCCAACAGCCCACGGCTGTAGCACGTAACGACCATTAGATTCTAATTCATTGTACACATCTCTATGTAATAGACAAGTATTTCTTATTTCGAAATCAAAGCCCTCGGCTGTAGCACGAAACGACAATGATTCAAAAATAAGAACTACTTTCTACCATGTTGGAAGGCTATGACCGACACAAGCCCGTTGTGTCATTGGCCAATTACTACTTGATATTATTTAATTTTAGAGGGATTATATTATGTTACAACCATAATCATATTACTAGGAGATTCTCTTTTTCTTGAACAAAATACAATTATGATATTTAAATGAAAAATTCCCAGTGTGTTGGAGGGGTCACATCAGTCCCGCTTAAAACCCAACGGCCTAGACAGAAATTTTCATTTTCAACATCAAAAGAGTATTTCACTCTATGTTTCATAAACATAAGAATCTCATGGTTGTACTCATAATATTATTGTTAAGGCAAGAAACGATTCCTATTCTAGATTTTCTAGAGCACGCCTTATGTTGATTTAAGTTCACCTAAATCTATCATCGCATGGTAAACATAGGCATATATCTCATATATAAAAATAAATAAACAAGTAAGCATGCAAGCAATATCATGTCACACAATGATATATTGATGTATGGATTTATTATAGCATTTAAAAGCAATTAAAACAATTAATACATGCTTTAAAACACTTCCGGGAATATAAACAGTTCAAAACTTTTATATAAAAAATATTTGACCACTTCACTAGATCCGTGTCGAAAAAACGAATCCAACGATATATCGCACGCCCAAAACGGAGTTACGAAACTCCCAGAAAATCAAATTTAATGTGGACAGAAGACTGTAACGCATTTCATAAATGCGCCACAACCTGTAACGCATTTCATAAATGCGCCTCACGTCGTAACGCATTTCATAAATGCGTTACACTCTATAACGCATTCCAGGAATGCGCGACCCCCATTTCCCGGTTGTACTGCACGCGCGCGGGACAGCAACTACAGCAGTTTTTTTTTCTTGTTTCTGTCAGCCGACCGTTGCGTGTGCAGCTTTTTGTAACTGTTCCGTTTCCTTTTCTACTTCATTTACTAATAATAACTATTATTATTAATATCCTAATTTTAATATTAGTAAATTAATTAACAATTAATTAATTAATTAATAAAAAAATTACAGGAATATGATTTCTCAAATCAGGCAGTAGCAAAAAATTACCAGGTGATTATGGCGTCCTTGTGCAATTTTTAATTCATATTTATACACATGCTTGATTATTTTATGAATTTTAATTAAAACAATTTTTAAAAATTCATAACAAATAATCTACACATCACAAAAATATGAAAAAAATACCTAGATGATCTACAACACTTGTAGAACCCAGATCAATGGTCAAAATCTCATGCAAAAATTATTTCGAATTAATTCATAATTAAATCTAAATAATCTGGCAAAAATCATAATAAATCCATACATTCATCACAAAATCTAAAATTTTTACATGATTCTCTATATGCAACAACCTAGCTCTGATACCATTGAAGGAATTTACGGATGAGCGGAAGCGTGATATAACATTTATTCCGTAAAAACCATGTATCGCACATAAAGAAAACTGTAAAATGATATGGAATCAAAATCTTACCTTGAAAAATCGAAGCTTTGAATCGAGATGATCGTTAGCAGTAGCTTCTCAGAGTGTGAAGCTCTCTACCAGTATCCACCAAGAATAATTCTTCGATGAAGCTTTTTATAAAGCTTGAAGCTTTATAAAAATGGAGGTTTTCCTTTTTCTTTTGAGAGAGAGAGAGAGATGAAGAAGAAGGAGAGGCAACTAGGTTTTTCACAAAAACAAAAGTGTGTCTAACTCATCTCATCTCATCCTTTATATAGGGCTCAAGTAGGGTTAGTATATTTAATATATCAATATATATTAATATATAAATCCCTCACTTTCTCTTATAAAATGTTTAAATAATAATTAAAACTATTTTAATCATTATTATTATTCTCTCTCAAAATACCTTCATCAATAAATTAATCTTTTTATGGTGTGACCCTGTAGGTTCAATATTAAGCCGGTAGTAGAAATAAATAATAATAAACTTTTTATTTATTATTTATATGAATTCTAAAATTCATTAAATATAATTAACTGATTAATTATATTTATTCTACATCGTGAGTGATGCTTCTCAACATATCGCGACTATCCGGATAATATGAATTCACTGCTTAGAATACCAAGAACCTGTCAGTGACTAGTTACAGTACAATCAATTCCTTCTACCCTACAATATCCCGATTAAATACAAGGCACGGAACTCGTGTCAAGCCTATCAGATTTAATCATATGATTTCTTATTCATAATGCAAAGTTCATATTAATGCAAATTAGAAACTCCTTTCTAATTTCATTCACTCCGGCCAGAGATTCCAGAACTCGCATACTAAGAATAACATAGGATATTCACTTCCTATACTGGAAGGGGTAGATCCTCTATTGACGTTAACTATCTCCATACACAAATCCCTATGCCCAGAATAGACCTAATGGATGTCCTTGAGACTAAGGACTAAACCAAAGCACAGTTCATTATATACAAGATAACTTTAACGATCTCAAGTCTAAGGACACTTGTATAACTATCACTCAGTGAACAACTATCGACACGTGAGTAATCTCCATTAGTTGTCCAACTACTCGAGTCATGTTCAGTGAACTTATTCCCTAATAAGCACCTACATACTAGCTATAGTGTCACCACACAAATGCCTATGAGAACAGACATCCTCCTGAAGGGAGCAAGCATAGTATGTACCAATCTTTGCGGATTCACTAACTTCCGATTAGTTATCCTATGATCAGGAACTGTTTAAGTCTAGAGTTATCATCTTCTAGATCTCACTATTACAATCTCATTATAATTCTAGAAGCTTTACTCTAAACTATGGAACATCTTATTTAAAAACACTTTAAATAGATAAAGCCCGTAATAAAAACAAAACAAGTCTTTTATTAATATAAACGAAATCAAATAAGAATACAAGAAAGTTCTTCCTAACTCATCATACATGATTGGATTTAGGACAAAACACTTTCAGTACTGAGCTGTGTAGTTAAACTACCATTACCACTGCTTGGATTTGAATCATCATTACCATTAATTTCACACATAACAGCTGGGAGCTTGGAGTTGTTGAACATCATATTCAGACTTTCAATCACCTCTTGTCGATTAATCAAATTTACCTCGTAGGCTTTAGATTCCACTGATTAGCCGAGGAAAATATCCTTAAGAGCCTTAGCTGCCAATCTTGCCAAGATGCTTACTTGTAAAACATTTTCCTCCAAACCTCTGAAAGAAATTCAGAGTTTGCTTCTATTGGCCAATACAGGGTCTTCCTGTATTTGTTACTGATCATGGAAATGTGATTAATCTCATCTGTGATGTCATGTCCTTCAGATTGAACAAACAACACCAGTTTGTATTAAGAGTAGTCATCAACCATCACTGAAGTATATCTTTACTTTGTTGTAGATAAGACATTAACTAGTCCGTAGAGTTCCATACGTATCATCTGAAGCGGCTCAGTAATGCTTATCACATTATAGCTTTTCTGTGATGTTTCTTTGACTTCCCTTAATGACATGCCTCATATATTTCATCTAGCTTGAATCCCAGATGAGGCAGTCCTCTCACCAATACCATCTTTAGAAAAGAGTTCCTTGTATTGTCATGCAAGGGTGAGAGCTTCTCAACCTTCCTGCTTGAGATAAACACTGCTCCTTCATTGAATAAAAAGATTTGTGCTTTGAATCTTCAGCAAGAGAGTTGCTTCTAATTGTTATCCTTGACTCCAATTATTAGTTGTTATCAATGATACCAATTATTGTAAACATGATGACATTCCATTTCAAACGTAGCCATGTCCCGTGATGAAAACCTTTGCTGTCATCTCCAAAGATTATTGACGGAACAGCTTTCTCAATCACATTTGATGGCAAGTTCTTTCTTCGATCATATGTCTTCAGTAGTAAAGACCAAGAAAGCATATAAATCGATTAACCTGATTTGCCTGCACTCACAAATGGATTGACAGTTCTTGGTACCCAACTTATTTGCTTGGGTCCAGATGGATTAGAGATTTTGCTTTTAAAAGTGGTAACAACAGCTTCAACCTATACATGCTTATTCTTATCTCTGACTGACCTTGCAGTCGTTGCTCTAATGTAATTCTTAAACATGCTTTTTCTATGATTAATGCAAGTTCTAAGATATGCATTCATAATATTTAAATAAGCAAACATGTTAATAAGAATAAATGGCATACATTGAGCATTTTGACATTGCAGATAAGAGATATGCAAATTAGGCATGTTTTGCATTTTAGAAAATTCAGTACTTTCTACTTTAACCAATATACACAAGTGTGACAGGTAGCAAGTAGATTTACAGATATTCAATAATTTTCTAAGCACACATGGAATAAAAGAATTAACAATTAAATCACTAATTCTATCTAATCCATTCTGTTGTTGTATGGCATCTAACTTTCTCTATTACCTAAGTCAGTTTTAGATACAGCTTGGTGTTCTACAAATTCTACTGACTCTAAAGGTAATTCCTCCATCCTTCAAACTGATTATCCCTTAACAAACAATTCAGAATAAATGAGCAAATCTTGTTCTACTAGGGATACTGAAACTTAGCTTTACTAAGGTCTTATGTGCCAGAAACTTAACCCCTAAAACTAAGAGTTGTTTCTTAAGAAAGCTTCTATCTCACTTGCAAATCTTATTCTACAAATATTCATACACACATATCTAAGATCTTCTATGTGCATGCTTTGAATATTGAGAATTAAATACTGCATTGGTTCAAGGAAAAGATACCTGAGATATGTGAGGTGAATCATCTTCAGAGATTGCTATGAAAGCAAGATATCCATGATCTTCTCGTCATCTGATCCATCCCAACTCTTTCCTTAAGCAACATAAGTTTTGTGCTGATGCTTCTTCAACAAAGCATTCCACTTCTGTTTCAGCTATTAACTGAGTCCCTATTCTTCTTTGTTTGTTAGGCTTCTTCATTGTGTAGCACACCCTGATAGTTTCTCGTTACATAGTTCTTATCATAGTTGAAACTATCACTCTTGTTTTTGTTACCATCTCAGTCTGTAACTACCTCTTTGAACTGAATCCTGAAGAATCTTTGCTTCGTAATAAATAAGCCTGATCCATGGATGTGGCTTTTGTACTCCTTCTGAATCTGATGTGACTAATCTTCCTTGACAAGTGAAACATTGATCTTTAGTCTAGTCTCTCGAGGTTTTCTACCTGAGCTTCTTCTGATTCAGCTACTAGTAATTCTTCTATTCTGTTCTGAGGTTCCAACATTAATATACGTTACTGAGATATTTGTTTGTCCGTTCAATTCTCTAACACCCTTTATTCCTCGCTTCATAATCTCTTTTGATTTGATTAAATCTCCTTAGAAAAAAAATATATCCGTAGAAACTTCTTCCTGAAATCAGCTTCATGGTCATCTTTTTCTTCGAAAGATAAAAATCAGTTTAACACCCGGAGGAATCTTCTTCTACAAGCCCTTGAGCATCCTCAATTTAATACTTAAGAAAAATTTAAATATTCAGAATTTTTAATTTTCCTTAAAAATAAATTAATCAAAAATAAATATTTACAAAACATTTAATTTTCAAGAATTTCGAATTCTTAAAAATTAAATCATGTAAATTAATATTTAAGAAAAATTAGAATTTAAGAATTTTTTTTTAAACAAAAATTCGAAATAAATAAATAACTCAGAAATATATTAATTCGGGGTGTTTTTGTAAAGCTGGCCAATTCAAGCACTTCGATTGTTTTTTAAAACAAAAACTATCGAAGAGCCTTAGCTGACCATTTTTGAAAAAAAGAAATACCACTTCGATTGTTTTTAAAAAAAAAACTATCGAAGTCATACTACTCAGGTTCAAAATTGGCCACCTAAATTGACTACAATTCACAAATTCTAAGGGGTCTCTTTAGCACACTACAAATTGCTCTGTGCCGCACCTCTAAAATAAATTCATAACATAAATTAAATTTACTTAAGTTTAAAATATAAATTTATTTAACTTGAATTTATAAAATAAATTTATTTAAATTAAGTTAATCAAATAAACTTATTCAAGTTTAAATAATGAACTCATTTAAATTAAATTTATAAGATAAATTCATTTTAACTTAAATTTATAAAATAAACTTATTAAAATATAAATTCATAAAATAAATTTATTTAGAAGTTGGCCTCCTCAGAATTCTTGTCTGACTGGTCTGAAATACCCGGATCTAATCTGTATGTCGATTAACAAGCTCTGATACCGATTGTTAGGTCCCGAAGTATCGTAGAAGGGGGGGGGTTGAATACGATACTCACAAATAATTCAATTTCGTTCACGGATAATTCATTCAGTTCTATAACGAAATCAAACACACCAAACCAAACCAAAAGTCGGGGAATATATCTTTTTATAAATATAAACCTCGAGGGGTGCTACAATTTCTAATCCGTAGATTAGCTTCAATGAGTTCTAGGTTATTCATAATCAATACAATGAAAGAATTCTGAGCACTATAAATTTCTATGATCTTCTCCGGCTCAAAACTCTCTCTCAGTAGTTGCTACTATGAACTAACCTCGACTGAGGAAGACACTTCCTCTCTCTGTGTAATTATAGACTTAGTTTTAGAAAAACCATCGAACCAAAAATAATGGAATATTCTTGGCCGTTGGATCTTCATCAACCTGACAACAATGTCACTTCTTCACCTGCTCCTCCAATTAGAAAACTATCGAATTGGAAATCCATCGAATGGAAAACCATCGAAAGGATTAAAAGAAACTTTCCATTCGATAGTTTTTAAAGAAAACTATCGAAAAAGAAATTCTCTTTTCCATTGAATCTAATGATTTTCTTAGAAAAGCTTTCTATGGTTTTTATTACTTTAAAAAATAAAAACCATCAACTCAATTACTTTTGATTCCTTAGAATCACATTCGATAGTTTTTCATAAATGAAAAACCATCGAATCACATTATGTCCTTGTTCCTTTTAGAAAACCTTTCTGAGCTTCTTGGTGTTTCAGTTTTAGACTGTATCAATTTCTTCTGAGACGATAAAACAACTTGATCTTTTCAGTGCCGTCACCTAGTGCAACTGGTCTGGTTCACAGATGAATAACACTTGATCAATTCTTCTTTTATGTCCGCAATTCAATGCTGCTGATAAGTCCTTTGTCGTCCTAGTTGCTTCATCACTGGAATCCTGTGGCACTTAACCCTAAATCATTCACATACTTCTGTCATCTTGAAAGTCTTGTTTCTTTTGCTGTCACTGAGGCTTGAACATTTTCATGAACTTCTTTCCGTGACCTGTTTACGGACTTCAAGAATACATAACGTATTTTGATTTTTTGAGTTTACCTTTTCTTCTTTGATTCTGGATTCCTGTGCTTCTGTTAATACTATTGTCTGTCTTGTCCTTTGTTGAGTTGTAGTTATCTCTTTTACATCTTATGTTACATTATGCTTTACACAAAGTGACCCATTCCATTGCACTTGTAGCATCTAACCTTTGACTTGTCAAATTTGCTACCCTTGCTGTCCTTTTTGATATCCTTGTATTTGTCTGCATTGAAAGTCTTTTTCTGAAAGTTGCCTTGTCTTCTATTCTTCCTGAACTTCATCCTTCTGAAGTTTCTGACAATCATCGCAACCATCTCTTCCATATCTGAGTCTGAAGAGTCATCATCAGTATTGGCATCAGGATTGCCATCAGTATCTGATGAAGAGTCGTCAGGATCTGACTCAGCTACTCTTGTTTTACTTCTAGAGACCTCCATACCTTTTCCTTTTGATTTAGCCTCTGCTTTCAAAGCAATTGATTTTGCCTTGCTGCTTTTCTTGTTCTTTCTCTGTTGAACTTCAAGATCATGAGTTCTTAGCATCCCATAGACTTCATCAAGAGACACAGTGTTAAGATCATACTGATGTCTAATGATTGAGGTCTGAGTGTCCCATTCTTCAGGTAAAGCTCTTAGAAACTTGGTGTTTGAATCTTCAGTTTCATATTCCTTGTCAACTAACGATAAGTTGTTCAATAGTGTCAGAAATCTATCATATAGATCAGTTAGGCTCTCATCGGGTCTTGCATCAAATTGTTCATATTCTTGAATCAAAAGAGCCCTTCTGTTTTTCTTGACAGATGCAGATCCCTGGCACTGAGTTTCCAAAGTATCCCAAATTTCTTTTGAAGACTTGCATGCAATCACTCTATTTGACATGACAACATCAAGACTACTGTGCAAGATATTCTTTATCTTTGGTTCCCTGAGAACATGAGCTTTTTCTTCTGGAGTCCATTCACTTTTAGCCTTGACCACATAATGTTCAGGTACAGTATCTGTTCGTTCTACAATCCTTGTAGGAATATATGGTCCATCACGAATCCTGTCCAGATAGTCAGGATCCATAGCCTCCAGGTACATCAGCATCTTTACCCTCCATGTTGGATATTCTGATTTCTTCAAGATGGGAATCTTCATGCTTTCATACTTGGTTGTCGACATCTTTAGATCGTTTCTGATTCAGAAATAAATCAGTTTGCTCTGATACCAATTATTGCCCAGTAATAATCTATTGTAGAAGGGGGGTTGAATACAATAGTATAAGATAATCGACTTCTTAATGTATATATCACAAATATGAAAAGAAAGATAACAGCTTTATTAAATCTGATATAAAACTGTTACAAACTCTCTCAAGAAATTCTGATGTTCTTGAGAGCTGCTAGCTTACAAAAACTCTCTCAAGAAATTCTATGTTCTCGAGAGCTTCTATTCGATTATGTTCTCGTTACTTCCGAATACATAAATCGAAACCAAGACTGTGTTTATATACTACACAGCTTCTCTATCAATGATAAGTCCTAATCAATTACAAAGATTGAAACCTATCCATAATTGATAGCTACATTCTACAAACCAGGAACCGACAGAATAAACTTCCATGTTTAACTAGACTCCAAATATAACTCGAAGTAGGAATCCTGATCAGCTTCCAGTCCTGATGATCAATCCTGATCCCAGTCCTGATATGCCTTCTGATCCTGACGACCATGTAATCCTGATGACGTCAGCAATCCTGATCAGTTGAGTCTAGCTCCTGACGATCATTGAATTCTGATCTAACACAAATTTTAATCAATATTTTGGTAAATAAAAAAAAGTAAAGACATAGCTCAACAAAAAATCGAAGGGATACAAATTTGTAGAGAATTCCCCCGTCACGCAAGTATGAGAGCGTTTAGACCATTTCCTGGTGTCTTCTGCGTGGAAATCTCTTTTTCCTGATGCATATGTGGAACATCTTGTCCGATCACTACAAGAAAAACTGAATCAGATGACACCATTCAGACAACGGACGGCCGAAAAAGTGTTGCCTAAAATTAACAGACAACATGTTATTTTTTGGCTCGAAAAATTATTGTCTAATCCACTACATTACAACGGTTTACGAACCGTTGTCTAAGAAAGTGAAAAATAGTGGATATAGACGACGCAAATGAATGGGTTTAGACAACAGTTTTTTTAACTCTTGTCTAAATAATATTAAGACAATGTTTCGTTGTGTAAATTTGATATAATTTTATTATAAAATTGTGAGTAAATTATTGGATAATAATTTTTATATATTAGGATGTTGACTAACTTTGTTTTATTTATTCAATTTATAAAAGTATAAAACAATGGTTTTTGTTTAAAAAAGTGCTGTAAGTTGTAAGACTTAACAATGGTTTTGTTCCAAAAACCCGTTGTATATTTGTATAATATACACAAGGGTTTTCGTTTTGATCCGTTCGTTGTTGAATAATCTATGTAACAATTGTTTATGTTGTTAAACCGTTGTATGCTATAGACAATGGTTTCGTTTTATAAAATCCTTGCATGATTATTTACGTTACAACGTTTTGTTTAGCTAAACCGTTGTCTATATCAAAAGCGTTGATTTTTAAAAAAATACTTTATTTGTTGCCCTTAATACATACATAAGTGTTACACACTTCATACAATGTTATTGTATAAATCTCTTATTTGGATATTTAGTATAAAAAATTGTTAAATATATAAAAACACTTAAATAAAGGTTAATGATAATAATAATATCATTGATAGATAGAATACGATCATACTTCAGATATTTTGTTATACACGTTGTAGATGTGGACATCATATATTGTATGATTTACGATCCTTGATATTTGTTTACAAGAAAATATTAGCTAGCTAGGAAAATGTTAATAATTATAACATTACTAATTCCGAAGTTAAACGAACATTATATAATAACTATACTATTAGCGAATAAGTGACATACCACTACTATTAACAACAATGTTGTCATATTCAAATAACACATTTTACATATCAGTATGACATAATTTAATTATAAAGTCGTCATTAAGTTGTCTTATATTAATTTTATATATGCGAGTTGGGACTCACGTATGTTTTGTTTATTCGATTTTATAAAAGTATAAGGCAATGGTTTTTGTTTAACAAAGTGTTGTAAGTTGTAAGACGTAACAATTGTTTTGGTCCAAAAAACGTTGTATAATGTACACAAGGGTTTTCGTTTCGATCCGTTCGTTGTTGAATAATATCTGTAACAATTGTTTATGTTGTTAAACCGTTGTATGATATAGACAATGGTTTCGTTTTATAAAATCCTTGCGTGATTATTTACGTTACAACGTTTTGTTTAGCTAAACCGTTGTCTATATCAAAAGCGTTGATTTTTTTAAAAATTACTTTATTTGTTGCCCTTAATACATACATAAGTGTTACACACTTCATACAATGTTATTGTATAAATCTCTTATTTGGATATTTAGTATAAAAAATTGTTAAATATAGAAAAACACTTAAATAAAGGTTAATGATAATAATAATATCATTGATAGATAGAATACGATCATACTTCAGATATTTTGTTATACACGTTGTAGATGTGGACATCATATATTGTATGATTTACGATCCTTGATATTTGTTTACAAGAAAATATTAGCTAGCTAGGAAAATGTTAATAATTATAACATTACTAATTCCGAAGTTAAATGAACATTATATAATAACTATACTATTAGCGAATAAGTGACATACCAATACTATTAACAACAATGTTGTCATATTCAAATAACACATTTTACATATCAGTAATTACATAATTTAATTATAAAGGCGTCATTAAGTTGTCTTATATTGATTTTATATATGCGAGTCGGGACTCACGTATGTTTTGTTTATTCGATTTTATAAAAGTATAAGACAATGGTTTTTGTTTAACAGTGTGTTGTAAGTTGTAAGACGTAACAATGGTTTTGGTCCAAAAAACGCTTTATAATATACACAAGGTTTTTCTTTTTGATCCGTTCGTTGTTGAATAATCTCTGTAACAATTGTTTATGTTGTTAAACCGTTGTATGATATAGACAATGGTTTCGTTTTATAAAATCCTTGCGTGATTATTTACGTTACAACGTTTTGTTTAGTTAAACCGTTGTCTATATCAAAAGCGTTGATTTTAAAAAAAAAATACTTTATTTGTTGCCCTTAATACATACATAAGTGTTACACACTTCAGACAATGTTATTGTATAAATCTCTTATTTGGATATTTAGTATGAAAAATTGTTAAATATAAAAAACACTTAAATAAAGGTTAATGATAATAATATCATTGATAGATAGAATACGATCATACTTCAGATATTTTGTTATACACATTGTAGATGTGGACATCATATATTGTACGATCCTTGATATTTTTTTACAAGGAAATATTAGCTAGCTAGGAAAATGTTAATAATTATAACATTACTAATTCCGAAGTTAAACGAACATTATATAATAACTATACTATTATCGAATAAGTGAGATACCAATACTATTAACAACAATGTTGTCATATTCAAATTAGTTGTTTTACATATCAATATTTCTCGACGATCCAATCATATGGATGTCAAGATATATATATTTTGTTATACAGGTCGTAGATTATGTAGCTATTTTAATGATATTCCAAATTAATCGGATACAAATAATTTATTTTCTTTGAGATTCTAACAGTCAACTACTGATTTGACTAGTATCTCTAACTAGTATTTCGTCCCGGATTGGTATTTTGATTTTTTATAAAATATTTTTCGATGACCCTACTAAAAAACTGTAACAGAAATCACCTCTTTCACATCGGTTGATAAAAATAATGGTTGTCTAAGTCTATTTTTTTAAAAGGTTTAAAAAAAAGTCTATTTTAAAAAAAAATGAAAAACACGTGCAAATATTAATTCCCGATCTCTTACACCAATATTTCCCCCTTAATTGAAATTTTATTCTCCCCCCTTGACACCAATGTTTCCCCCTTAATTGAAATTTTATTCTTCCCCCTCGATTGAAATTTTATTCTTCCCCCTCAATCGAAAATCTATTCCCCCTCCCATTTTCTCACTCAGATCTACTCTTTCTCCCGTCACTCCCCTCTCTCTCTCTGTCTGTCTCTCTCTCATACATACACACCAACACAAAATGCCCTCGTTCCTCTCCCGCCGTCACTCCTCTCTCTCGTCTTTCTCAAACACACACACCACAAAAACCCTTCTCTCTGAAATTGAGAAACCCTAAATCGATAACTCGATTTTCAATTAGGTGACGTCCCATATCACAGTGTTGTTATTTGTGTGTAATTAGCTCGATTCTCTGCAAATAGCTCGAAACCTCTACTTATTAAAATTAGTAAGTGATTTTCAGATTTATTTTCAAATTTAATTTTTTGATTTTTAATTTCACTTCTTGCAATAGACCTGCAGCTTGTTGCTTTTTACTCTCCATGGATATTGACAAGTTCATGGAGGTTAAAGAAATCAAAACTCCCCCCGACAGCAATGGTAGTATTTGGAGAATAACTCACCCTAAGGATAAAAAAAACAGAAAATTTCAGGTTTGTTTGCTTTCTCAATGTTGATTTGTTTGCTTTTGAATGCTCGTGTCTATAACGTTTTCCGCTTTTTTTAGTTTTACACCGCAATCATCCTCACAAGCATGGTATTTTCTGAAAAAGGCTATGAGTTTATAGAACCAACGATTCCATCTCTTGTGAAGCTTATACCTTCTCCATTTCTGTTTGTGCAGATTCAGGTAATATTTTATTGGTCATTACTTTATTGCTCATAGCAAATGATGGTCTATTTGTTTGTATTATACATATCCGTCTATCCTGTAGGCTCTGTACGCATTGTCTCATATAGCCAATGTATTTCCTGCCTGTTGTAATGCCATCATAAACTGTGGGGCATTGGAACTCTTGGAGTCCCTTCTTTCAAATGTATTCAACGACTCTGTTTTGTTAAGAAATGTCGGTATGCTTTTGGCAGCCCTCTGTCAGATGAAACCACATCTGCCCTCCAATAAGGTTATCTCATGTTCAATATACCTATTTGAATTCAATTATTGCATATATTATTTGACAGCCTTCACATTTTGATTAGCTACCTCTCAGTAATTTACTAGTAGTTCTCTCTTTTAGGTTACAAATATCATGACTACAAGCTTACTGCCCTATATGTTACTTGAACTTGTGATATTTACACCTACAATTTTATTATTCTCTACTTTTACATATGTGCATTGGTTCTAGTATCAAACGAAGACATGGAAAAACTACGTCAATCCCTGACAACAGGAAAAAAGGCATCTTATTATTCTCTATATAGAATGCATATTGCTACAACTTGCAAGGGGAGTCATTTTACCTTGACAACAGGAAAAAAGGCATCTTGCTTTTCCTTTGCTTTTATTTTGTGTGACTTCTGTTAGAGATTAAGTGGATTATTCTTTGAAAATGCTCAATGAATTTCAAAGCAAAGGCTTTGAATTGAATTATATTCCTGTAGAAGTCTCTTCGATGATACAACCATTTTTTCCTTCTTTTAGCTTATGGTCTTAATCAGACTAGGATATTAGGCAAGCCAGTTGTCAAGGTTTGATTTTATCACAAATGATGGGTTTGCGATAAACTTGATATCTATCATACCAGTTTATTTGTTTTTATCATTATCGGAAATTATTAATATTAAAATGAATATTTGGATATACCTGTTGGATTGAGTGCTACACCGTGATAAGCTTTTTTGGATCATTTGTCATATATAGATGGTATATCAAAGACACGGATAACTTTTTTCTTTGATAGGTTTAAAGACATGGATAACTTAATATTGAAAATTTTTACTTAGCTTTCTGATGGAAAGTAGTTCATCTGATTTGTTGAAATATTGATATGGTAGGTCTAACATCTCCGTCTTTGTTGTATAGATATCGAGTCCCACAATTAGTTAGGTCTTCATTCTATTCAACAAATTATATTTTAGGTAAAGTCAACTGAGAAATTCATTAGACTGCACACTGCATATACTGGAATTTGATTTTACTATTACTTTTGATAACACCTATTCTTAATTTTCTGTAAATGTTGTAGGTTGGCAGATACGGAAGTCCAGAAGAACATCATTTTTTCCCAGATAATTTGCCATCATCAGTGCTGCCATAGTACAATCATCCACAGGTGCGTATGCAACTCAGAACCACGTAAAATAGATCATGATGTTAATTTGCATTTGAATAAAAGCAGAAGTTCTAAACAAACAAGAAATTAAAATACAAAAAATGAGTAAGGATTATATTCCTTTCTGATTATTTGTTTTCTTATAGATTTTGCATCCTACTGCTGCTGCCATCAATATAAATGAGACGATCTGGGATGTGTATGTCAATCAATTGCTTCCGCTGTTGACTACCGAGGGTGATGATGGCAATTATGTGCCAACTTCAACTTCTGATCTTCAGTGCCTGCATGTGAGGTGTCTCAGAAATTTATTATTCCAGTATGAGATATGCAGAATTGCACTTGTTGAACCATGATGATGGATTATTAATTCTTGACTTGAGCAAGAGTTTGCCTGTCTTATGTATGCTATGAGTGTTAACAAATGCAAGAGTAATTAGCTTCAAGATCTAATGATCAGGCAATGACCTCAATTGCAGACTGAGACTGACAAAAAAATACGGTTCTTCAGCCACTTGACATCAGCAGTCTCTTTTTAAGGTGGAATCTCTCAAATTATAAATTTGCACTCTGAAATGAAACTGGGCGTATGTAATTCTATAACAACAGGAGTGCTTGATATGCATTATATATTTATATTGGATACTACTCGATCGATACATGGGTCAACAAAAAATTCAAGCATCATAACTTCTAAGGAGCTATACACATACACTAATACAGACAGGTGATACCTAGTACTAGTACACCTCAACTTTGTATACACTGACCTGCACTCAAGAAAAACAAGTTAGATGTTGTAAGTGGTTAGAATTGATATATTGGCTCTCCAGACATGCACTCCTGCCGGCCAACATATTCCATAGTGAAAGAGAAGCATCAACACAGACTTTGACTTTGAACTAGAAGAACCAGCTAGCCGGTTATGCAAAAGATTGCAGGCTGGTACAGGTCAAGCCATCCGATTTTGATAAAGCATTTCACCAGAAGACCGAGGTCTTCTACAAGTCCATAGAGGAGTTAGGTTCAAATTTTTTTAATGTGTTTCATATTAGCTGGTTGAACTCTAGTTGGTTGATGCTGAATATTGGTTGTAGTAGTGAATTTTAGTTCATTGTAATAACAAATATTGATTGTAATGATATATAGCTATTCCTTTTTGCGTATATAAAACCAATATCTAGCCTATTTTTAGACCATGGGGGCATTTATAAGAAGAGTTGTTATAAATAATATCTTACAACAACCAAGTTTTATAAAAGTGTTGTGTGTTAAAAATACGACAATGACTTATAAAAACTAAATCATTGTATGAAGGAATTACATACATGAGATGAAAAAAATAAACCGTCATCTGAGAGTAAGAAAGACAACAATTTGGCAAACAAAAACTGTTGTATCAACTGCTTCCTAGAACGGTATTTAAATCGATTAATTCATAATTTGTTGTGTACTAAGCAGTTCAACAACACAAACCAATTAAAAATCTCTTGATACTAATGTTTTCCGACAACATTTTCTTTAGTGCCCTGTTGTTGTTTCTAGCTATTATACAACAATTTATATTTACTCGTATGTTGTGTTCATCACCTTATACAACACAATTTTTGGTAGGAAACTGTCGTCCTTTCTGGCTATTATACCACACTTTGTTAATCGGTGACTGTCGTGTCAGTGCTTATACACAACATTTTTTAACCGTTGTCTGAGGTCCATCTGACGGCATCTCAATAGTCATCGGTTTTTAGGGGTAATAGACAACGGGCCTGGGTGAGTCGTCTGTTTCAGTTTTTCTTGTAGTGGATATAAATCTGATCATACAGCAATGATCATGCGATATAAAAGGAAAAATAAAAGGACAAGAAGGAGGAAGAAAGAGTTTAAATTCGCAACATGCTGGCTGCTTGACGAAACTTGTGAACAAGTGGTTAAAGGATCTTGGGAGTCCACGATGGGGGCTGACGTAGTGGATAGGATAACATCAATTGCCTATGAATTAACAGGGTGGAGCATATAAAATATGATGATTTGGAGAAACAGATTGAAGATATAGACAAATCTCTTAAGGAAGCCCAACAAAAACCGACTTCTGAAGCTAGTTGTGAGGAGTGTATAAGACTTGAAAAGGTGATGGATGATCTTAATTCAAAGCATGAGGCGCACTGGTACTTGAGGTCTCGAGTTGTAGAAATAAGGGATGGGGACAAAAACACAAATTATTTCCACCATAAAGCCTCACAACGGAAAAGAAGGAATAATATTGAAGGTCTCTACGACTCAAATGGGGAATGGCAAGAAGAAGAAGAGAAGATAGAGGACATTGTTGTCAGTTACTACGATAATTTATTTGGCTATTTGAATCCTTCAGATGCAGATTTTTCTCAAGTACTACAACATGTGAAGCCAGTTATAACTCCTGAACACAATGCAGATCTTATGAAACCTTTTACAAATGAGGAAATTCATGTAGCACTGAAACAGATGCATCCTTGTAAAGCGCCTGGACCAGACGGTATGCATGCTATTTTTTTACCAAAGATTCTGGCATATTCTCGGTGATGACTAGTGTTGTAATTCGTGTCGGCCGGCTCGCGAGCCCGACCCGACTCGGCTCGTTTATTAAGGCTCAGCTCGACTCGAACTCGTTAACGAGCCGAGCTCAAACATAAGACCGGGCTCGTTTAACTAAACGAGCCGGATCGACTCGACTCGTGAAATTAAAAGAACCGAGTTCGGGTAGAAGATTAGGCTCGTTTAAGTGTAATTTTACACGAGCTGGCTCGCCCGACTCGTTTAAATAGACTCGTTTAACTAAACGAGCCGGCTCAGCTCGACTCGTGAAATTAAACGAGCCGAGTTCGGGCAGAAGATTAGGCTCGTTTAATTAAACGAGCCGGCTCGGCTCGTGAAAAAAAGCTCGGCTCGAATTAATACCCGGCTCAAACTCGCCCGGCTCGACTCGAATTACACCCCTTGTGATGACGTTGATTCATTTGTTTGCAATATCTTGCATGGTGTAATATCCCTAAGTCATATTAGTAAAACTAACATTGTCTTGATTCCAAAAGTGAAAAACCCAACAGGGATGACAGAGTTCCGTCCCATCAGTCTTTGCAACGTGCTATACAAACTGGCTTCAAAAGCTCTAGTCATTCGGTTAAAAGAAATTCTCCCAGGATTAGTGACGGAAAATCAAAGTGCTTTTGTCCCAGGTCGTTTAATTACGGATAATGCACTCATAGCTCTCGAGGTATTTCACATGATGAAGAGAATAAGCTCAAGTCGAAGAGGTTTGGTAGCAATGAAACTGGACATGAGTAAAGCATATGATAGGGTAGAATGAGTTTTTCTCATAAAACTATTGCTATCTATGGGCTTTGACTGAAGATGGATAAATTTGGCGATGGATTGTGTCTCGTCAGTTTCATATTCTTTTATCATTAACGGTGGAGTTTGTGGGACATTTTCTCCAGCTAGAGGCCTTCGCCAAGGGGATCCGTTATCCCCTTATTTGTTAATCTTAGTTGCAGATGCTTTTTCTCACATGCTGAAAAGTAAGGTAAAGGAACGGAAGCTACATGGAGCAAAGGCTAGTCGAAACGGTCCAGAAATTTCGCACCTTCTTTTTGCAGATGATAGCTTAATTTTTGCAAGAGGAAACCGACCAGAATGCTCAGTGATTGTTGATTTACTCAACCAGTACGAAGCAGCATCGGGTCAAAAAATTAATTAGGAAAAGTTGGAGGTATCTTTCAGCAAAGGAATTAGCACGGAAAAGAAAGAAGAGTTGATGAATTTTCTGAACATGAATCATGTGGAGGGACATAAAAAATACCTGGGTATACCAACAATAATTGGCAGGTCAAAAAAAGCGGTTTTCAATTCACTTTTAGACAAGATCTGGAAGAAAATGCAAGGGTGGAAGGAGAAGCTTTTATCAAGAGCGGGGAAAGAGATCCTCTTGAAATCGATCATTCAAGCAATACCTACTTATCTGATGGGTGTTTACAAAATTCCGAGTGCCATTATTAATGAAATAAAAGCTGCCATAGCAAGATTCTGGTGGGGACAAACTGGTACCCAGAGAAAAATCCATTGGAAGAGCTGGGAATCGATGTGTTCTCCAAAATGTTTGGGTGGAATATGTTAGATCTAAATAAATAATCTAGGATCATCTTTTGCGATATTATCAAGGTTACGTAATAAACTGTAGCGTGAAAGCGTACCTGATTCCATGACGGTAGATATGAATACAGATTATGGGACTTGATCTTCCACAGACTTGATTCGCCTCTAGTCGTATCTCTCTCAACTTGATGGGAATAGAGGAGTAGAGTTTGTGAATAGCCTTGGGGACCAAAACCCTATTATGGTCTTTATATAGTCGTCTAATTAGACCCCATTAACCCTAATCAGATTACTATTGGGTAGTACACATTACAAAGCCCATACCGTATAAGATGTTATTGGACCCTTTATTTTTAGACCACTTAATTAGTCCAAATATAGAATAAACATTAAATATAAATGTCTTTAATTTGTAAGCCCATATATTGTGATTATTAATAAAATAATCTAACAATCTCCCACTTGGGCTACAAATTATACCAAACAACAATTATTCAATAACCTTAAGTGCACACAAAATTGTTTATTCTTTACAAACATCTTCCTTAGTCAATCTGGTCCATCTCATATATAAACATGAAACCAAAGCGACCTTCGTCACATCATCGTAACTCGATCCTCAATGATCACCACATAAATATACTCAATGACATAGATCAAGTATGGATGTGTAACTGGAAATTACATGCAATGTGATCTCAATCATGCCTATTTCCAATTGATCCTTAATACCTTAGCGAGATCAATCTTTATTCTTTCAACTTTATGTCAAAACCATAATTTAAAAAACAATAACTCATTTAGAGCAATAGAGAAAGTAAAATAAAAGAAATTAACTTTATTCTGCAGAAAACGCAATGTATCACAATAGTGTCAAACTAAAACTGAGTACCGAATATAAGAACAAAACAAAACTCCCACTAAAACTGAATATCCTCCAATGAGGCAACACCAACATGAGCAATATTCCCATGAAGACCTTAGGTGTCAAATAAACTTTAGTTAGTGGGTCTGCTAGCATAAAATTTGTTCTTACATGCTCCATAGACACTATATGATTGTGTACTCTCTCTATAACTAAATATTTAATGTCTATATCATTTAGAAATAAAAATAATATAACCATATGTAGATTATTCTTTAATTACACAATCTGAAAGATCAGAATCGGAATACCTGATGATCTCCAAAATTTCCGACTTTCTATAAACGAGCATGCAATATTTTTGTTCCTTACAAGTACCTCATAACCCGTTTAGTAGCAATCTAATGATTCATTCCGGATTTACTCGTATATCTGCTTAACATACCCATAATAAATGCCAAATCCGGTCGGGTACAAACTTGACCAAACATAAGACTCCCAATAATCGAAACATATGGAATGTTCTGCATCTCTTTTCCTTCACAGTCATTCTTAGGGCACTGTTTGAGACTAAACTTGTCTCCTTATGTTGTTGAGTTTGTTCTTGTTGAGCATCGTCATGATTTTCAGTAGGAAGCTGTATAGGTATATCCACATTGTTGTCTTGAACTTTTGAATCATATAAAAAAACTGATTTTTCCTCAAAGACAACATCCCTAACTATATTTTCCCCCTCAAACTCAACATCTTCATAATGTACTCCCGAATATTTCCTTTAGCTTTATACCTTATCTGAACAAGATCAGCTAAAATCTTACTTGTCTCAGCCTTTTCGTTTTTTTTTGCAAAACGCTTTTCAAGCTCATCAAGGAAATCCTTTACAGATACCTCATCGGAGTCATCAGACATACCGCCCCTGAATGCTTCAGGAATGCTGCGCTTTATCATCATTAGACTTAAGCGATTAGAACGTTCCCACTTCTCAAAGTTCAATTTATCAGTAACAGAACTTTCATCTGTAAGAGAAGCATGTTGTTCTTTTCTTATAGCATAGTCTAAATCCATGCAGCCGAGAACTAACAGAACGTTCTCTTTCCAGTTCTTAAAGTTTGTGCCGTTAAGCACGGGAATGGAGTTCATGTTGGCAGTTATAGTAGCAGCAGATGCATTAATTAGCAATTTGGAACAAAAAAAATATAAGCTCGCAAAAAAAATCATGTCAAATTCATACATAAAAGCATGCATAAAAATAAAACACGAATTTAAAAAAAATAGTGTGTGGGCCCATTTAAACAAGATACCTAACACAACATTAACATTTAGTCTTTGGACATAAATATTAACTTGCAAGTGGTACTCTCGACGCAGAAATCAAATATTAATAATAAATTCGGCCAAGCAACAACCTTCCTTTGGGCCGGTTAATTACTCACATGAAAAATTGATAATTATTACATATTTATTCCCGCACGCATATTTATTATTTGGCCATTAAATAACCTTCCTTTGGGCCGATTATTTTAACGCATAAATAATAAATATACACATCCTATTATTTCAAAATAAACAAATCTACACATAAATATCACTTTGGCAATATTTTGCTTCAACTCACTTATTCACGAATTAAAAGGACAAGATAAATAAATATCTAAAAAAATATGGTACCCAAAATCCGAATAATTGTAAAAAATATTAAAATATGCCACAAAAATATTTTAATACTCTTACAACTGATTATGTATCATTTGCATCCCAAATTAAAAAAAATCATGTCATCGCAGTGACCAACTACTAGCCAAATAAATTTACATAGCATTGATCCATGACTAAACATCAAAATAATGAATCAAATCATCAATACCACACATTAGCACGCATGGCCGCAAAGCATATTAATTTGCATGGCATATACTATCATACTACATCTAACATAATGATTTGAATTAACTAATTTAGACGATAGCCAGTAATCGAGTATGATTTTCTTGTGATACGTGCAAGAAAAAAAACTTCAATATACGCATGAATAATCCTGATTCCATTACATAGCAGCAGGAAAATAATTGATAAGTCCAGTAAGCATATATAAGATGTCCAACCATCAACCAGCGAATGTGACGAGTAACTTAGAACATGATTAATTATGTACCAATCGATTAACATAAACCAGTATACAAGATAATTTGTTGCCTCAGACACAAAACAAAACGTTAATATACATGTCCGCGCATATATAACGCTTATTTATAACAATCATAAAATAAAATTATGATCAACCCTAATAACTCGACATAAGAAAAGCTCGGATACCACTTGTTATATCTAAATAAATAATCTAGGATCATCTTATGCGATATTATTAAGGTTACGTAATAAACTGTAGCGCGAAAGCGTACCTGATTCCATGACGGTAGATATGAATACAGATTATGGGACTTGATCTTCCACAGACTTGATTCGCCTCTAGCCGTATCTCGCTCAACTTAATGGGAATAGAGGAGTAGAGGTTGTGAATAGCCTTGGGGACCAAAACCCTATTATGGTCTTTATATAGTCGTCTAATTAGACCCCATTAACCCTAATCAGATTACTATTGGGTATTACACATTACAAAGCCCATACCGTATAAGATGTTATTGGACCCTTTATTTTTAGACCACTTAATTAGTCCAAATATAGAATAAACATTAAATATAAATGTCTTTAATTTGTAAGCCCATATATTGTGATTATTAATAAAATAATCTAACAGAATGGGCTTCAAAGACCATCTATTTTTAATGATGCTTTACTGGGAAGACAAGGCGCTTAATTCATAATCCTAACAATTTGTCGGGCAAAGTCATGAAAGTCATGAAACCAAGGTATTATCCAAACAGTTCATTCTTAAATGCATCATTAGGATACTCCGTAAGCTATTCCTGGAAAAGTATCTGGAGTTCTAAGTCTCTAGTAAAAGAAGGGATGATCTAGAGGGTTGGAAATGGATCAGATATAAACATTTGGAAGGACTCATGGTTACCAGATAAAGAAGGACGTCATGTAACAAGCACGGAGATTGCAAGTATATCTACAGTTCATGAGATTATTGATCTGAGTTGTCTGGAATGGAATGAAAATCTGATAAACCAATTTTTCAATGAAAGAGACAGAAAATGCATAATGGCGATTCCTCTTAGTTGGAGGAAACCAAAAGATGAAATATTTTGGGGTCTGTCCTCGGATGGAAAATATTCTATAAAGACAGCGTATATGTGGGGAAAAGGTTGTGATTTAGATCATTTCAATCAGGCATGGATGGAGATATGGGGATTAGAGGTGATTCCCAAGGCAAAGCACTTTCTCTGGTGCTTGTGTACTGAAACACTGCCTGTACGAAGCCTTCTAAAACATAGACATTTGATAGATGATGAGATTTGCCCATGGTGCAACCTACATGCTGAAACAGCAAGCCATGCCATCTTTGAATGCGCTGAAATTAACTAAGCACAATGTATGAATGAGTCTGTCTCAATTGACAAAGAGTCTGTCTCTTTGTTAAAAGGAAATGTCTCAATATATTATATATAAAACAATAACTGAATTAAAATATTCTGCAGAATTATAAATAACGCCAAGACTTTTCACTTGGTTCGGCCCCTATCAATATCTATGGCCTACGTCCAAGTCCCTATGCCAACTAGCACAGAGAATATATTATTAACACAATAATAATTAGCTTACAGTTTATCCAGATTACAAAATAAGAACCTCTCGGAAGAACCCATCCATTGACACAACTGTCCACTAGCAGCACGAACCCTAGCTCGCTAGCAACCTTGGTTGAATTTTGTAATCCTATCTATTTGCCACAACCCGACACAAGTATAGATAAAGAAATTAATACAAATTTAGAATAATGTATCTTATAGAACTTATTTGATCTTGAATTCTTTTAGAAGACTGGAAACTGATTGCTCAAAGGAAGTTGTTGTAATCATCGATCTATATGTATATATATGATTCCTGAAATTATAGCTGTTATGAATTTGAACTGAAACGGCTATAAACAAAGGATAAGAATTAGAATCTGTTAGGGAGATTGAACATTTAAAAGTAAACAGATTTGACAAAGTCTTAACCGAAGTAATATAACAAATAGGATAAGCATGAAGAACAATATCTAGATTTGAAAAAGTCAGCTCTCCTAAAAACAAGTAGGATCAAATCAATCAGTTAAGATATACATTTTTCTGATTAAGTTATATTAATAACTTAGATAAACTTTCAGACAATCATCATCATTAAAATCCGAGTATTAACAATCTCCCCCTTTTTTATGATGATGAACCATATCTGAAACAAAATATAGCTCCCCTATCAAAATGAACTCATAAGAAATAAGACAAGAAAACAACCAGAGTTCATGATCAAAATATATGAATTAATCAGAAATAATGCATTCCAAAAATATGAAATATCAAATGTTCACGCATACCATAAACAAACCAATAGAAACTTAAGTCTTACAAACCAAGCATCATAAAAGTTTAATAAACATATAAACCAATTACTGTTTCTCCCCCTTTCAACATCATAAAAAAACAATACCATCAGTCATCAACATCAACAGGTGTGTGTTTGGCATTCCCTTTGCGAGTTACAGTAGGTGGAACAACATATGGCTGCCCATATTCAGTAAACATAGTTAAGTAAAAATTGTCTGGTGGAGGTTTCCCATCACGTGCGGATAGCCACTCAAAGATCTTTGCATGATATTCATCAGGAGTTAAACCGAGAGCCTGTGGTGGAGGGATGGCGGGTAAAGGAAGAGGAATAGTAATCTCAGCAAGTGTACTATCATCCATCCAATCTCGAGAATGCCATTGAAGATCCTTCTTGTGAACAATGGTAGAAACTTGTTTAGACACAAATTTTGTCTCCGAACTGAGAATGTAGAACAACTTAACAAACTTTTTTTCCCAGGCCTTGGCAGCATGAAACAAACCATCTTGCATATTTCCAAATTCCAAGTTCGTAGTAGAAGAAAGTTTGGAATAAAGGGATTTCAAAAACAACAATTGAGTATCCACAGAGTCAATACGGGAAGCAGATGATTGAAGCAATGTCAAAACAGAATCAAGTTTAGAATTAACAGTTTGTAAAAGTTTGGAATTGTCCTCAACTTGCTTGGACAAAGCAATAAAATAGGAACTGGACTCAAAAGAAACATGAGAAGAAGCAGCATGTGTAGAAGAAACTGGCTTGGAAGCTTGATTAAAAACCAAACTATTGTCAACAATTTTGAACTTATTGGCAGTTAAAACCTTTAAGTCAAACGAATCAATAATGGTTTCTGACACATCAGAATTAGTAAGAATATCAAAATATCGAAACAATTTTGTCAATAAAGCAGGATATGGTAAGTGCATGGAATCATGATTGACACAATGAACCATATGTTTGATAATAAAAGAAGATACATCAAAAGAGACACCAGAAACGAAAAGTGCCAACAAAATGGAATCTTGATTAGTGAGTCTATCACGACCACTGTTACGAGGACACACATTGGTATGAATCAATCGAAACAAACATAAAGCAGTAGGAGTGAGAAGAGATACCGTAGGTTTAGAGTCACTATATAAATTCAGTAAGAATTAAACCAAGTTGACGTTCATAGGAATAACCTTCAATATTGGAAACTGGTTGATGCGAAGAAGTGAAAGGACAAGGACCTTTGTCAGGAACAGCAATGATAGAAGACAATAATTGGGCCTTAAAGACAATTGGAATGTTTTTGACTGAAGAATGAACCCATTCACCTCGAATAGAGAAATTAGCATAAATTCCCGCACCAAGTCTGGGTAAACGATCGAGTCCGGTGTCAGCAGAGAAACACATCCAACAGTTTCGAACAGAGCCATGATACCAGCATCCTTGAGTAACGGAAGATCGACCAATCGTTCCTTGAGTATAGAGCGATTCACAGACTTCACAAGAGTACGACTTGGGCTTTCAGTAGAGGCATGGGAAGCTTCAGACGAAGCGACATCCTGAGCAATCCTTTGGCGTTTGGAAGGAGTTGGGGAAGTAATTGGGCATTTGGAGGATCTCTTAGTTTTAGCCATGGAATGAAAGAAAGAAAATATGGTGAGGTTGAAAGAAGTTATGAAGAGAAAAAAAAATAGAAGGGTTTGAAAGAGGCAAAAGAAAAGAGGGAAGATAAAGAAGAAATAAGAGGAAGAGTGTTACACCCAAAAGACAATGCATGGGGAGTTGTGAAGACAAGCGTGTAGCACTAGGTAAAGGGTAAGAGTGAACAAACATGACTGATTGTCAAATCAACAGAAAGTAATTAATATGAATCACAGAAAAAAAATTGTCACAGAATAAAAAATAAAAATAATTATAAAGCACACATTCCTAATTCACGTCGTAACATACAAAAACGAGTTTCAGGTAAAGGTTTAGTAAAAATATCAGCACGTTGATTTTCAGAAGGAATAAAAATCAATTGAATATTACCTTTAGCCACATGATCTTGATTAAAATGATGACGGACATCAATGTGTTTTGAGTGTGAATGTTTAACTGGATTTTTAGAGATATTAATAGCAGCAGTATTATCACAGTAAATAGGGATATTCGAAAATTTTATACCAAAATCGGTGAGAGTTTGTTGCATCCATAAAATGTGAGTGCAACAACTACCAGCCGCTATATATTCCCCTTCAGCTGTGGATAAGGCTATGGAGGTTTGTTTCTTGCTATGCCATGCTACTAAACAATCACCTAAAAAGTCACATACGCCACTAGTGCTCTTTCTATCAACTAAAGGCGCTGCATAATCAGCATCTGAAAAACCAGTTAAGTCAAAAGATGAGGCAGTAGGATAAAATAATCCTAAATTACTAGTACCCTTTAAATATTTGAATATACGTTTAACTGCATTCAAATGAGATTCTTTGGGGTTAGCTTGAAAACGAGCACACATGCAAACAATAAACATTATATCAGGACGAGAGACAGTAAGATATAACAAAGAACCAATCATACCTCGATATTTAGTAGTGTCAACATACTTACCTTCCTTATCCGCAGTGAGTTTTACAGAAACACTCATAGGAGTAGTTTTGGAAGAAATACTTTCTAAGTCAAAACATTTAAGCAAATCTCGAATGTACTTGCTTTGATGAATAAAAATACCTACATCAGTTTGATTAATTTGCAAGCCAAGGAAAAATTGAAGCTCACCCATGAGACTCATATCAAACTCTTTATGCATACAATCAGAAAATCACTTACATAATGATTCATTACTAGAGCCAAAAACTATATCATCGACATAGACTTGAACAAGTAAGAATGCATTGTTTTTATGATAAATAAAGAGAGTAGGGTCGAGTGTACCACGAGTAAATCCAGTAGTTACGAGAAAATCATTGAGACGATCATACCAACATCGAGGGGACTGTCGCAGACCGTAGACAGATTTCTTGAGCTTATACACAAAGTGAGGATATTTCTCATGAACAAAACCTGAAAGCTGCTTGACATAGACTTCTTCTTGCAAGTAACCGTTTAGGAAAGCGCTTTTGACTTCCATTTGATAAAGCTTGAATTGCTTGTGAGCAGCATAACCCATGAGGATGCAAATAGATTCAAGATGAGCTACCGGAGCATATGTTTCATCGTAGTCAATACCCTCCTGTTGATTATAGCCTTGTGCAACTAATCGAGCTTTGTTCCGAATAATATTCCCTGCTTCATCCTTCTTGTTCTTGAAAACCCACCGAGTTCCAATGATAGAAGCATCCTGTGGTGGAGACACTAATTCCCAGACATCACAGCGTTCGAACTGATTTAATTCTTCTTGCATTGCCATAGACCATTGTTCATTATGAACAGCTTCTTGAACATTTTTGGGCTCAAAATCAGCAACAAAAGCATAGAAAGCACATAAATTATGTAATCTACTGCGTGTTGTTATGCCTTGATCAAGATCAGAAAGCAAGTTATCGTGCGGATGATTCTTCATAGTTCTGGATGACTTTGGCAATCGTATAGAATGCATTTCTTCTGTATTAGAGTTATCCATCTGAAATTGATCTGTCTGCAATGGTTCTGGAGAAGCAAATCGATTGGAAGAGTCTGGAGAGAGATTAGTAGTCGATGAAGGTGAACCAGAATTAGAAGTAGTGGCCGAAGTGGAAGCATTTTGTTGAGGAGAATGAGGCTGTCGTTTTGGAGATTGGGGCTGTCTCATTTGAGTCTGAGAGGGAATATCTGCAAAGTCATCCTTGTCTCTGACTATATCATTGTGAGTCTCATTAAAAGTTATGTTAATAGACTCTTTTACTTTATCTTTAACAGTATTAAATACTCGATAAGCTTTACTGTTAGCAGCATAACCAAGAAAAATACCTTCGCTTCAGCCCAGAATTTTCGAGGTAGCTTACTCTCATGCAGTAATGTTCGAGCAGTTTCTTGAAGAGTTCTATTCTTACGTTCTACTACTCCATTCTGTTGTGGGGTGCGAGGAGCAGAAAATTCATGTGTAATTCCTCTGGATTTGCAGTACGTGACAAAATCCTTTTCAAATTCACCACCATGATCACTCCTGATGGTTCTAAGCTTAACAGAAAACTTGGTCTCAAGGTTAGAAATTAGATCTTGAAATTCTACAAAAGCTTCATCTTTAGTTTTCAAAAATAATACCCATGTGAAACGAGAAAAGTCATCAACAATTACAAAAGCATACCTCTTGCCACCTAGAATGACATACCTTTCTGGTCCAAATAAGTCAAGATGTAACATCTGCAATGGAACAGTTGTTGATATCTGTTTCTTAATTTTAAAAGAAGTGCGAACCTGTTTTCCCATCTGACATGCCGTGCAAGGTTCTATCTTTTTATATTTAAGCATGGGTAAACCTCTTACCAAGGAATGAGAAGAAATTTTGTTGATGAGATCCATATGAACGTGACCTAAGCGTCTATGCCACAAGTTCTGTTGGTCTTGAATTGAAGCTAATCAGATTTCTTCCTTCTGTTCATCAAAATCTAATACAAAGATATTTCCTTGCCGTTTGGCTATTAAAGGAGTGTGATTAGAATTAGTACTAATAAGGCACATATTCTTACCAAACTTGACATCATGACCTGCATCTGTTAGCTGACTAACACTGATAAGATTATACTTCAAACCATCAACTAACCTTACATTATTAATGGAAAACTTGTCGTTACCTATGGTACCTTTACCTATGATTCGAACAGTAGTCGAATCTCCAAGAGTAACAAGACCTCCATCTCGAGCGTCTATGGAAAGAAATTTTGATTTGTCTCCTGTCATGTGACGAGAGCAACCACTGTTTATGATCCATTTATTTCTAGGTACATGAGCCTTCAAACAGATCTGCAAAACATTTATATTTTAACTTTAGGTACCTATATCATTTTGGGTCCTGACTTGTTAGTATCTACAATGTTATATAAATGTCGTTCAGAGTTTTTAATCCACATTTGAACAATATTGTATGTAGAGTAAGGTTTAGAAATGTGGCCCTTGATACCACAAAGATTTGATTGAGCAGATATATGTCCTATCTTTCCACAGTCTTTGCATTTTCCGTAAGGCATCGAATATTTCATAACTGTTCTTTTACTTCCTCGTTGGAAGACAGATTTTCTGACTGAACTGTAGCCTAAGCCTTCTTTATCCAAAGATGATTTCTGTTCAGCTAGTAATGCATCGAGAGTACCTTCACCATGAACGAATTTTGATAAATCTTTCTTCAGGAGTTCAATATTATTCTGAAAATCAGAGAACTGTTGTTTTGTATCAGCCTTCTTGATTTCTGTAGATGTTTGTTGTTTTAAAGTGGTCAAGCAGGTGTCCTTCATTTCTATTTCGTTCCTCAAATAATCATTTTCTTCTGAGAGTTTTGAAACCTTTTCAGATAGTACTTTGATTTCTTCTGTAAGCAGTTCATCTTTCATGGAGTCATCCATCTCATTTAGAACTTCGTTGAGAGTTTGTTTTAGATAAGCATTTTTCTCTCGTAATTTTTTGTTTTGTACCGCAATAATACCATATTTCTAGAAATATCAGGATTTGAAGAGTTAGAGATAGTATTTACCTCTTCATCATCAGTGATATTGTTTTCAATGCTAGCAAGACATAGTTGAGCAACTTCATCATCAGAATCGATTTCAGCTTCAGATTCATCATCACTCCAGGTAAGAAAAGCTTTATTCTTTCTTTTGTCTTGAAATCCAGAAGCTTTCTGTTTTGCCTTAAGCTTGAAACAATCCTTCTTGAAATGGCCTTTCTT
Organism: Heracleum sosnowskyi; assembly: GCA_030848705.1. Taxonomy (NCBI): domain Eukaryota; kingdom Viridiplantae; phylum Streptophyta; class Magnoliopsida; order Apiales; family Apiaceae; genus Heracleum; species Heracleum sosnowskyi. Next base: position 24,158,015 of record CM061237.1, read on the forward strand.
TCCACATTCAAAACACGCGTCGTTATTTGAACCGTTTTTGACATCTTTCTTCGGAGTATTAAATTTAGTGAATCGATTTGCAGATTTCTTCTTTGCCAATTTTTTTTGAAACTTCTTGATGAGAAGTGCAATGTCTTCATCAGAATCTTCATTAGAGTCATCAGCATGAAGAGCCAATGTCTTCTTTCTAGGAATTTCATCTTCTTCATCGTACCTGCATAATTGATTTTCAAATTCTTCCAATTCGCTAAAGAGAGTAAGTGTCTCCATAGCAGAGATTAATGTATAATCTTGAAGAGTGGTAACTTTAGGTGCAAATTTCTTAGGCAGTGATCGAAGAATCTTTCTGTTGATTTCAGCCTGTGGAATATGTCTTTCGAGTAATGTGATAGAATTTATCAATGTGAGAAAACGTCCATGAGCTTCTTTAATACTTTCATCCTTTTCAAGTCTGAAGCTTTCATAATCACTTAGTAGTAGATCCAGCTTCACTTCACGAACTTTGGATGTTCCTTCATGACTGACTTTGATAGTATCCCAGACTTGCTTAGCATACATGCACGTCGAAACTTTCCTTAGTTCAGTTGAGCATAGTCCATTCACAAGAGAATTCATTGCTCGAGCATTGTAGTTTAGAGAATTGACCTCATCAGCAGTGAGTTCCTTGACTGGTTTGGGCTTTCCATCTTTGATAGGAATAATAATACCATTTTCACCAGCATCCCATTCATAGACATCCTTTTGGAGAAAAAAATTCATGTGAAACTTCCAATCATTGTAGTTTTCAGCTCTAAGAAGAAGAGGAGGAATGTTGTTTGAGTGACGTTCTTGCCAATTTGATTGTGCCATTGATCGCTAGCAAAATAAACACTTAAAAACAAATGTCAAATGCACCTGCTCTGATACCAATTGAAATTAACTAAGCACAATGTATGAATGAGTCTGTCTCAATTCACAAAGAGTCTGTCTCTTTGTTAAAAGGAACTGTCTCAATATGTTATATATAAAACAATAACTGAATTAAAATATTCTGCAGAATTATAAATAACGCCAAGACTTTTCACTTGGTTCGGCCCCTATCAATATCTATGGCCTACGTCCAAGTCCCTATGCCAACTAGCACAGAGAATATATTATTAACACAATAATAATTAGCTTACAGTTTATCCAGATTACAAAATAAGAACCTCTTGGAAGAACCCTTCCGTTGACACAACTGTCCACTAGCAGCACGAACCCTAGCTCGCTAGCAACCTTGGTTGAATTTTGTAATCCTATCTATTTACCACAACCCAGCACAAGTATAGATAAAGAAATTAATACAACTTTAGAATAATGTATCTTCTAGAACTGATTTGATCTTGAATTCTTTTAGAAGACTGGAAACTGATTGCTCGAAGGAAGTTGTTGTAATCATCGATCTGTATGTATATATATGATTCCTGAAATTATAGCTGTTATGAATTTGAACTGAAACGGCTATAAACAAAGGATAAGAATTAGAATCTGTTAGAGACATTGAACATTTAAAAATAAACAGATTTGACAAAGTCTTAACCGAAGTAATATAACAAATAAGATAAGCAAGAAGAACAATATCTAGATTTGAAAAAGTCAGCTCTCCTAAAAACAACTAAGATCAAATCAATCAGTTAAGATATACATTTTTCTGAGTAAGTTATATTAATAACTTTAATAAACTTTCAGACAATCATCATCATTAAAATCCGAGTATTAACATGCGCAAGTGTGAAAGACCTTTGGGCAAAATGCGGATGCTCAGCCTTTATGAACTCTGGATCAACAGGCTCTATGTGCGATCTAGTTGCAAGCTGGAAAGGGAAGGAAAAACAAATGAAACAGAGAGGTGTCTTGTTAGCTTTGTTGAAGTTAATCTCAAAGTTTATTTAAATAAATGATAATTTATTTGTATTTGTTTTACTTAGTTTTTCAGCAAGTTGTTAGGAATGAGAATAAGTCTTCTAGCTGTTGCATGAGTTTAGGAGCACTCCTGATCGTGTGCTAAAGTTTAGCTGGTAGTTATGCAGGAGTGTGTTTTATATAGTTGTATCTTTCATTCAGAAATAAGGCAAGCCAATACAAACGTTTCTGGCAAACTCTCTTGTCTATTCAATACACTGCAATTACATTGTTTAGGTTAAGAAGTGGTATCAGAGCAAAGGAGGTCTTGGCTGACGTACAAACACTGAGATGGACGCGAAGGACGCAAACAAACCCAAGATAGGAGGCTCATATGGCTTAAGCTACCCATTGCTGGCAAGGAGCAATTATACAGCGTGGGCACTTAAGATGAAGGTCGTAATGCAAGCCCAGGGAGTGTGGTCTGCAATTGAGTCAAGTGATCCCAAAGTAGCTGTGGAGGAGAAGATTGACAAGGTGGCACTAGCAATGATCTACCAGGGCATTCCTGAAGACGTGCTACTTTCAATCGCCAACAAGAAGACAGCAAAGGAGTCATGGGATATGATTAAGACGCTTTGCCAAGGGGCTGACAAAGCTAAGAAAGCTCGAGTTCAGACTTTGAAATTTGAATTTGAAATGTTGAGTATGAATGACAACGAACAGATTGAGGACTTTCACCTGAGAATGAATGGGTTAGTCACAAATATTCGGGCACTGGGAGAAGTGATGGAGGATTCATACGTAGTCAAGAAATTACTCCGTGCAGTTCCTGCAAAATTCGTGCAGATAACCTCCACCTTGGAGCAATTTGGCGATATGGAGACTATGACAGTGGAGGAGGCTGTAGGGTCACTCAAAGCACATGAAGAAAGGGTTAAGGGAAAGACAGATGTCAAAGAACAACAGCTCATGCTAACTGAAGAAGAATGGTTGAGACGTGAAGGAGGTGAGAAGAAACTATTACTCACGCGAGAAGAATGGATGAAACGGAACAGTGGTGGAGAAAGGGCAGTGAAGCCACGAGGTCGTGGGAAATTCGACAAAAGCACCATTAAGTGCTATAACTGCAATGTCTATGGCCATTTTGCCTCAGAGTGCAGAAAACCACGAAAGCCCAGAGGAACTCAGGAACTAGAGGCAAACATGGCTGCCATTGACGACGACGAACCTGCCCTGCTCTTGGCCAAGCATGAGAAATCAGGTCTATTGCTGAATGAGGATAAAGTTTACTCAAACCAATTGCCAAGAAATGGAGAAGGAGCACGTGAATCAAATGTCTGGTACCTTGATAACGGCGCGAGTAATCATATGACGGGTGCAAGAAACAAATTCATTGAGCTGGATGATAGTATCTCTGGCCAAGTGCGGTTTGGAGATGGTTCAGTGGTGGAAATAAAGGGAAAGGGAACGGTTCAGATGATGTACAAAAACGGTGAAGAGAAACAATTAAATGAGGTATATTATATCCCATGTTTACGAAGTAATATCATATCGTTGGGTCAATTGTCTGAAACAGGAAATAGAGTGGAGCTAAAGGGGGAGTTCTTGAGGGTGTTCGATGATAAAGACCGTTTGATGATGAAAGTGAAGCGATCTCCAAATCGTCTCTACAAAATCATCATTGACACAAACAAACATAAGTATTTGTACCCGGAGTTGGTGGTGGGAGAAATCGGACCGCACAGATCGCCATGAACAAGTTCAAGTGCCTTGCTTGCACTGAATTTAGCTTTGTGAGGAAAAACTTTTCTGGTCTGCTTTCCCATGAGACACCCATCACAGACCTGAGTCAGGTTTAGAGTCCTTGGCATTCCTTCAACCATCTGAAATTTTGACATGAGGGACATAGCTTGGTAATTGACGTGTCCAAGACGGGCGTGCGGTCCGATTTCTCCCACCACCAACTCCGGGTACAAATACTTCTTTCTTTTAGTGGATGACTACAGCAGGTATATGTGGGTCTACTTTCTTCGAAGCAAGGACGAAGCACTTCAGGCATTCAAGAAATTTAAAGTAATGGTTGAGAATGAACCCGAGAAAAGAATCAAAATGTTTCGAACCGACAGAGGTGGTGAATTCAACTCCAATGAATTCAAGGAGTACTGTGAGGGAGCTGGGATTCAGAGAAACTACACGACTCCCTACACACCCCAACAAAACGGGGTTGTAGAGCGTCGTAACAAAACTGTTGTGGAGATGACTAGAAGCAGCCTAAAGGAGATGAAATTACCACCAAAACTATGGGCTGAAGGAGTCAGGAACGCTATATATATTCTTAACAGACTTCCAACGCGAGCTTTGACAAACCAGACTCCGTATGAAGCATGGGAAAACAAGAAACCAGAGGTGAGTCATATACGTGTATTTGGATGCTTGGCACATGTCAAAACGCCAAGTATTCATAACACAAAACTTGACGATCGAAGTAAAAGAATGGTGAATCTGGGGCGTGAACCAGGGACGAAAGGATACAGACTATACGACCCAGTGGAGAACAAAATTCAGGTTAGTCGGGATGTAATCTTCGAAGAGACCAAACAGTGGCCTTGGGACTCGCTGTCAGAAGAAGAAACTATGCAAGAGACATTCTTGGTACCAGAATTATTTGACACAAACGAAGATACACCATCTCAGACGTCAGAGTTGCAGACACAAGCAGAGACTCCCAGTTCAGGAGAGCAGTCCTCTACAAGCAATGTTAACCGGGACAACTATGATGACAGTACAACTCCAAAGAAGTTCGGGTCAATCAGGAGCATATATCAGACTTTGGACGAAGAGGAGTTGCATCTTATGGGCATTGACGAGCCAGTAAACTACGCACAAGCTGTAAAAGAAGTAAAATGGAGAGATGCAATGAAGCAGGAGATGAACTCGATCGAAGCAAACGAGACATGGAGACTCACGGAATTACCACCCGACCAGAAAATCATAGGCTTGAAGTGGATTTATAAGTTGAAAAAGGATGCAAATGGGAAAGTAGTGAAACACAAAGCTCGACTTGTCGCGAAGGGTTACGTGCAAGAGCATGGAATTGATTTTGACGAAGTCTATGCACCTGTTACTCGCATAGAAACAGTGAGACTATTGTTAGCCTTGGCAGCCAAAGAACAATGGGTGGTTCACCATCTAGACGTCAAAACGGCTTTCCTAAATGGAGACATAATGGAGGATGTGTACGTTGCTCAGCCAGAGGGATTTGTGAAAAAGGGACAAGAGCACCTTGTGTATAAATTGGCAAAAGCCCTGTACGGACTTCGTCAAGCACCACGTGCTTGGTACGCAAAGCTGAATGCCTGTTTGTTGGAACTGGGTTTTGTTCGTTGCCCTTATGAGCACGCCGTGTATACACGAAAGGAGGGAGCTAATAAACTGGTGGTTGCAGTATACGTGGACGATTTGTTAATCACAGGTACTTCCATAGATATCATAGAAGAGTTCAAGTCACAGATGAAAGCAAGGTTTGAGATGAGTGACTTGGGGAAGCTGAGCTATTATTTGGGAATCGAGGTCGTGCAAGGAGAAGGATTTATCGAGTTAAAGCAAGGAGGATATGCACGAAAAATTCTTGAAAAATCTGGAATGGAAGACTGTAATCCAACGAAGTACCCGATGGACCCAAAGGAACAACTCAGTCGTGATGAATCTGGACAGCTGGTAGATGCTACTGATTACAAGAGTATGGTGGGTGGGCTTCGCTATCTGGTTCATACACGACCAGACATAGCGTATTCAGTGGGCATAGTAAGTCGTTTTATGGAAAAACCCACAAAGAAACACTTGGACGCTGTCAAGAGGATTCTCAGGTACATAAAGGGAACAATGCAGTACGGCTTGGTGTATTCAAAAGACAGTGGCAACAACGTTCTCACGGGATTCTCAGACAGCGATTTAGGAGGCCAAATGGACGACAGGCGAAGCACAGGAGGTATGATCTTTTACCTAAATGAAAGTGCTATTACTTGGGTATCACAAAAGCAGAAGTGTGTTGCACTTTCATCATGTGAGGCCGAATTTATGGCCGCCACAGCAGCTGCATGCCAAGGTATATGGCTGAGAAACATTCTGAGTCGAATTACCTCTGAAGCAATTGGCCCTGTGACTCTGTATATCGACAATCGAAGCGCTATAGACCTGGCGAAAAATCCAATGTTTCATGGGAGGAGCAAGCATATTGATATACGCTTTCATTTTATAAGGGAATGCGTAGAAAGAGGAGAAGTAATTCTGAAGCATGTGTGCAGCAGTGAACAGAAAGCTGATGTCCTGACGAAGGCCATGGCGACTAACAGGTTCGAGAAAATGAGGCAGCTACTGGGCGTCAAGAATCTGGGAAGACAACTTTGAGATTAAGGGGGAGAATGTTGAAGTTAATCTCAAAGTTTATTTAAATAAATGATAATTTATTTGTATTTGTTTTACTTAGTTTTTCAGCAAGTTGTTAGGAATGAGAATAAGTCTTCTAGCTGTTGCATGAGTTTAGGAGCACTCCTGATCGTGTGCTAAAGTTTAGCTGGTAGTTATGCAGGAGTGTGTTTTATATAGTTGTATCTTTCATTCAGAAATAAGGCAAGCCAATACAAACGTTTCTGGCAAACTCTCTTGTCTATTCAATACACTGCAATTACATTGTTTAGGTTAAGAAGCTTGGTGCATCTGGGCTGAACGGAACAGATGGGTTTTTGAAGGTAAAGTAACACCTAATGCCATTTTGGTTGAACGTGTAAATCCACCAGTTGAAGATCAAGGGAAATACGCACAGCGAATCTATAACAATCAAACCACAAAAAATCAAAATGACACAGCAAAGAAGTGGCCGGCTCCACCTGTTGGAGTTATAAAGATTAATGCAGATGCTTCACTAGTGGATGAAGGGTGGATAGACATGGGTGTCATAGCCAGAAATCACAAAGGAAGAGTTTTGTTTGCAGCTACAAGAAGAGAAAGGGCTTGGTGGTCTCCAGAAATAGCAGAAGCTAAAGCACTAATTCTGGCAATAAATCTAGAAAAAAGACATGGACTTCAGGAAATCATCCTCGAATCGGATTGTAAGCAGCTTGTCTCCCGTCTAAACCAGAGTATTACACATCTCTCTGATCTTGATTCAGTCCTTTGTGATATTTTATCTCTCTGCAGTGTTTTTATGTCTCTAAGCTGGTCTCATGTTAGGAGAGAGGGCAACAGTGTAGCTCATCATTTAGCAAAGTTATTTCCTTTTGGTAGCCAGCAAGTGTGGGAAAATCACTGTCCTATGCAGGTTGCTTGTCATGTATCAATGGACATTTTGTCCCTTCATTAATACAATGTCTTGGTTTTCAAAAAAAGAAGAAGAAACTCAATTAGTTCTGTAGCAATCGAAAAACATATTTTAATTAATATTGTTAGCAATCAAAAGGTTAGATAGATTGCTTGACAAAAGCATAACGAAAAGATACAGATAACATAAAGTATGAACATGAAACTAAAAGTAATCTACAGAACAATGGAGAGCTCGGATTATGAATTTTAGGGTTTGATAGAAAACCCGTCAACACAGATAAGAATTAACATGAATTAGATGTGTGTATATATATGATAAAAATAATTTATTTAAGGGCACTTATGATTCTGTTTTTATTAATTATTTATCATTATAATAATAAAAACACAATTTTTTAATAAAAAAGATTCTATTCTCTATAAATTAGAAGTTATAAAAGGTAATATTTGTTTTCTTCAAAAAAAAGGTAATAGTTGTTTAATTAAATTTTAAACATGATTAAATATAAAAAATATTAAATTACAAACATGATCGATTTTAATATTATTTTCTTGAAAAGGAAGGTAATATTCGTCTAATTTAATTCTAAACACGATTAATTATATACTAGCTTAAAACTATGCACGGATTGTTAATTGTTATTTTATTATTATATTTTTAATATTTTATTAATTGTATTTGTTAAAAAAATAAGTAGACATGTTAAAATAGCTAAATACTTTTAATTAATTAAAAACATTAAAATAGATTTTAAAATAAATAATTAAGGATTTGCCCGTTATATTTTTGGAAAATGAGGGGTTTTAGTAAGAAAAAATAAAAAATGTAACATATATTTAGTTTAAAAAGGTAAATACCTGTGATATTTTTGGAAAATGAGGTTTTAAAATTTAATAATTAAAAGTATTTAAATTCGTTTTAAAATAAATAAGCAAAAGGTTTCCTTTGATATTTTTGGAAAAAGATGAATTTTAGTGAAAAAAAAGAAAAAATAAATTGAAAAGGACAATTTCCCGTGATATATTTAGAAAAGAAGAGATTTTGTTAGAAAAAATCTATAATATATTTTAGAGTAATTGGTTATAAATAGGTATTTGATTATTTATATTTTAATATTCTTAGTGATTGCATTTGTTAAGAAAAATAAGTAGACATGTTAAAATAGGTAAACTTTTAAAAAATAATTATAATATTATAGGTTTTAAAATAAATAACTAAAGGTTTGTCCATGATATTTTTGGAAAATGAGGGGTTTTAGTAAGGAAAAATAGAAAAACTAACATATTTTAGTTAAAAAAGGTAATTGCCATGTTTAAAAAAGTTGGGGAATATGTTAGAAAAAATAATGTATTTTAGGGAAAAAAGGTAATTGGTTATAAATAGGTAATATTATTATTTAATAATATATTTCTATAAATAAGTAAGGTTAATTAAGTAAAAACATGAAATACAGTTAAGGGCAATTAAGTAAAATCACAACTTATATTATAATAGTATATTATAATATAATATAATCTTATATTATATTATATAATAGTATTGATGTATACTAGCTACGGTTTTCTTTAATATTTTATTATTTTTTATTTAGATTTTTGTAATTATATATCATTTTATGAAATTTTAATATATATTTATATGTTTATATAATAAATTGGATTTATATATCTAATAATATAAATAATTTAATTTAATAAATTGTTAACATAATTTTTAATAGTATTTTAGATATTAAAATATAAAATATTTTAAATAATAGATCTAACGGTCTGTATTTATTTACTCTTAAAAAATCTAAATGTGACTAATGTGCAAATAACAAAATATGTGATTTGTAATGTACCGAGTTTCTTCTAACATATGCTATTACTTTTATTTTTTTATTAATTATCTTATTTAAATTGTATGTTATAAAAAATTATATTAAACCCGAATTTTATAAGTTTAATATAATAATATTGTCATTATATCTATATTTTGCCCGTGTTATTTTTAATTCGAACATGAGTTGTGTTATTTTATGTTTATAAAATTCAATCTCAATTTCAACAACCAAAACTAAGATTTAATGTTATCAGTAATATGTATGCGAGACAAACAGTATGGTCTAAAGACAAGTTTCACAAAATAAATGTTTTTATTTATTTTGCAAAGTGTTGCTACAACCTCAAGAGAGAAATCTTGAGCTTCTGTTTTCTTCAAGACACTTGCTTTCCTTTCGTTCCAGTTCTAGAATGAATTGATAGTCTAAGTATAAACTAATCCTATCACTGTCAACACGGGTTTGTGAAGCTGCTGTCATTATCAAGTGGCAGCTTCTTACAAACTGTCTACCCATGTGACTTTCCTAAATTGCTAACATGTCAGATATACAATACAAAGAAAGCAACCTAGATTCATTCTATTTCCAGCTAAAACAATTCAGCAAATAGAGACTTGACCTTGCTCTTGAATTGATTCGCTTTTGTTTTGTAGTGCTTGAAGCTTCTGTCGTAGTCTTGCAGACTTGGTGCAGCTTAGGGATACTGCAACACGCCTGTTTCTTGAATATTGAAACTGTGACGGGATTTGACTGAGAAGATACCTAGAACAAGGATCTTTCTCGAGACAGTTACTTTTGCCGCAAAGCTTGCTGTCACAGGAATGTTCTTTTGGTGACAGTATGAGTTCCCCGCATAGAGTGCTGTCGAGGTTTCCAAACTTGCCGTCGAGGGCTAAAGTTGTTGTCGCGTAGTCTTCCGCCAATGTTGCTGTCAGAGTGAATATGCTGTCGTGACTTGCAACATTCTGTCTTCTTGTAATCTTACTGTCAATGCTTATGACAGTAACCTTTATTCATGCTGTCATCTAATATGCATTCTTTGAGGCTTGAACACAGCAAGTGAACTTCTTTCAAATTACACAACTAAAATGACATTGCATACTGATTACAAGAACATACTTTGGCTGTGACAGTATGTTCTACTTAATTAAAAAATTAAGTATATACAAGGTTAAGTTGTTTCTATGTTATCACCCATAAATCCCAACAATCTCCCCCAATTTGTTTTTATGGATAATAACAACAAATTTACAATATATGCTGACAACTTAACTAACAAGATCAGAATGGATTAAGAATTTTTACTTAGCTTGAGATTTCCTCTTCTGTCTTGCTACATCCTCTCTTTTGAGAGCTTCTACCAAGCAGCCTCTTAGACCTTCTACAAGAGAGATTTCAGAAAGAGTGACTGCATCATCTTCTATTTCTTCAATGATCTTCTTGATAGTAGGAGAGATAAGAGAATTAGCATCCCTGAGATTCATCCATAGCTCTAGATCATATGGATAGCTTCTGAAGTGGAGTTCTTCATGAATGAGCTTAAATCTACTTCCAGGATAAGCATTGCGAGACATCCTCATTTGCTTGTCGAGCTTTAAACATTCTCCTTTTCTACTTTTCAATATTTCCTCTATCTCATCAGAACAAATCTGCTCCAAGGGATGAATTGATCCAGCTACCATATACTGTAAATCCTTCAGAATAGTTGTTTTTAGCTTGTGCAAGCTGCAAACATAGATTTCTTCTTTTAGATGCTTGATTCTTAGGGGATTTTCCAGTATACATGTTTGATAATTTGGAGCTTCACTTTCTGCCTTGTTGGCAGTCTTGCATCTTTCCAGGAGTTCAGCTTCCTTCTTATCAAGTTCTGACTGATATTGAGAATATTGAGAAGAGTCAGGTCTTTTGCTTGGCTTGGGTTGCCCTTCCTGAGTTGGTTGGGTTTGCCCTTCTTCTGTGGGTAAATCATCAAACTCATAGTACCAGTGATATGGTATAGGAGAAGCTGGTAGATCAGTTAAAATATCAGCATCATCAAAATCTGCAAAATTGTAGCCAAATTTCTGGTAGAACTCAGCATCCCTATCAGCCTGATATTTCAGAATATGTTCCATGACAGACTCTGAGACATTTTCATAGCTCTCCAACAACTCCACCATTCTTTCCAGGTAGAAAAAGTCAATTCTCCTTTTATCTATGGTTGTCGTTCTACCACTGGTTGATGTGGCTTCCAGATAGAAGTCCTTATTAACCTTGGCAGTTCTTGATTCTTCCCACCACAGAATGTACTCAGTGGCCTCTTGATTTGGATCCAGCTTAACCTCAACACTCTTGATTTCTTTAGATTACATCTGTTGTATCTTAAGACTGTTAGGAGGTATTGATTGAATTGGCTTCTTAAGATTCCTGCCAAATCCAGTGGCCTTTTCCTTTCCTGAGTACTTGTGCTTTCCTTCAGGTTTTTGTCTAGAAAACCATGCTTTTGATTTAGCTTTCAGTCTTTTGGGCTTGACAGTAGCTTTGGCTTCATCCTTGACAGTACCTTTGTCGACAGCATCTTCCATGACAGCATCTTCTATGACAGTTTCCTTGTCGACAGTATCTTTGGTGACAACATCTTTTTCTGCATTTATGCAGTCAATATCACATCTAAGAATGCTTGCCTCCAAAGCTTCCAGTATTCTTGGCTCCTCTTCATCTGTTGCATCAGCATCTTTCTTTTCCTGACTAGGAGTTTCTTCATTGCCTTCATTATGAGATTGAATACCAGTATTTCCAGAATTACTTCCACCAGCATTACCTGTATTTCCAGAAGCTTCACCACCTCCAATCTCATCATCATCATCATCATCTTGAAAAGGAATATCATAGAGGCAGCTTCCACCTTGATCAGTTCTTTTGGCATTGGCTCTAGTGATTAACTCCTTCACTCTAGTTCCCAGTGCCTTGTCTCTCAACACTAGTATTTTGTAGATCTCTTGAACATCATGGACTCTTCCTGGATTGGCATTTGAGTTGAGTATTCCATATAACACTTTCAGAATTGACTCAGTTTACATCCTGGATGGACTGATCAAATTCATGTAGTTGTTCCTTCTTGTGCCATCCATTGTGGTAGATCTGTAGAAAACACATGGTGGATTTGTGTAGACTTTAGGTAGCTTCTGTGTGATCATGTTCTGGATTTGCATATTCAATATTTCATTGAATGGTGTTTGAGTTGCCTTTATTTTTCCCTTCATAGCACACAACACCTTTGCTGGCAGACTCTGCAATAACTGCATTGTGATGAAATAAGATATGCCAGAAGTGAAATAGATACTTACAGCCCATATTTTCTCATCATTCACCATTACACTGACACTGGTGATTTGATCCTTTAACAGTTTTGTGGTGTTGGTTGGAATGTTGCTTGGTGCATTCATTGCTTCTTCCACCAGACTGCTAAATTCAATGTCATGATTGTGTAATGTGCTCTCCCTGTAATCCACCATTATAGTATTGGCTTCTTCTTGATCAAACTCAGTACCATTGGACCAAGTATTTCCCTTCTGGATGGATTCAGGCAGTTTCCCTATACCTTTCCCAAGCTTATTTTGTTCCTCCATTTCTTTCCATCTTTTCTGTAGAGCAGTTTCTTGAGTTGCTGAAGTTGGTTCTCTAATTGTCACAGGAGGTAGAATTGGGTGTCTAGATGCAGGTATTCTTTGCATTGCATCTTGAGTTGCCTTAGACATTAACACCTTTTCACCATCCAAGTCAACTTCAACAAGATCTTCACCTTTATCCTTTGGTTATCCACTGCTTGGTTTGACTTGCTCCCCCTTTCTCATTGCTTTACTCTTGATTCCAGAAACTTGTTTTGCTCCCCCTTTGGTCTTCACAGCTACTGGCTCCCCTGAGTTCCACCTGATCCCTGAATAGATATTGATTCTGATCTTGCTACCTTCTCCGCCTTAGTTGAGTTGGCAGTTACTAGGTCAGTAAGGAACTGGATGGACAGTTGAGTAGCAGCAAAACCATCAACCACAAGTTGAGAGAGAGAGTCCATCTTGGAGTTCAAGGTAGCACACTGTCCTTCCAGAGCTTCAATCCTGTTACCAAAATTTGCAGAGGGGCCACCATTCCTTAACCTTCTTGGAGGGAAGGAAAAGAAAGGGGCTTGGAGGCTAAGGAGGTTCTCACACTCTCAGGGTGTTTTTGAGTGATCTCATCACTCCTCACTGTTTGATCCTCAAGGCCTAATGCCTGAATAGTGTGGGCTCCCTCAAGATCTCTCTGGACATGCTCAAGTCCCTCTCCTTTTGCCAGCTCATTTGGCTGCCTCTCATTTTTATGCTCACCTCTCTTTTATTTTATCTCTATTTTCTTTTGCACACCCTCACTCAACCTAAATGCATGGGTATGAGCAGTACTAACATGCATGGAAGTAGAAGATTTAGAATGTACCTTCAAGAGTTTGGCAAGAGGTAGGTCATCATCAGAGGCATCCTCAATGATTACAGCATCAAATTGTGGCTGAGAGGACTGGATATCATCTTTGGCAGGAATGTTACTGTCGGCTGAAGTGTGGACAGCAGGTTCTGTCATGATAGCATCTTTGGGATGTGGAGTGACAGTAGGTTCTGTGTTGACAGTATCTTTCTCTCCACCCATGACAGCAGCTGTGTCCAAGACAGCAACATTTCCAGTGTCTTTGACAGCAACAGATGCTCCTTGGAGTTCAGACAAAGTGTTGGCTGTTTCATTTTCTGACAAAATACCACTTTGCCCTTGCTCAGTGTTTGGAGGAGTGGTATCCATTTCACTTTGAGAAATGGGTTCTTGTGGACCACTAGATGGGGGCTCATCCATGATTGGAGATGGATGATCAAAACCTGAAGGGTTGGGACTTTCCCCTTCTCTAGGTTTTGGAGAAGAAACAAAAGAATGTATAGGGAAGGAAGAAGGTGAAAGTGTAGCAGAGAGTGGGGGCTGATTCACAGGAGAAACATGTGAACCATCAATAGGAATAGAGAAGTCCTCACTGTGCCCGAACTCACTGTGTGTTTCTTTAAGTGGGGGTTCCTCAGGTTGTGAACCATGAGTTTGTGCAGACTCCGTACAGGGTGCCTTGGGAGACAGGCCAATTTCAATAGATGCACCTTGTTGAGAAGGCACATCTAGGGAGGTGTTTGAATCCCTTTCAGGAACCACAGTTTGTTGAAAAACTGCAGCTTGGCTAACAGTGGTTTTGGTCCTCCTAGATTTCTTCTTCTTAGGCTCAGGGGGAACCACTGGGGGTTCTGTTTGACTATCCTCCTTATTTGATGCACTAGGTGCAGTGTCTCCCTCTTGACTAACAGAGCTACCACCAACATCATCTTCTAAGGGTCGTTTCCTGGATTCTTGCAAGGCTTTTCTTTGGGCTTTGGGAAGTCTAGAGAGCCTAGGCTGAGTGTATGGTGTTGAATGTGGGTTAACCGAATTTGGGTCTAATTCAGTTTCATTCGCACGAGTGAAAGAGTCATAACCAGAAGGTAATGGAAAATCAAGTTTGGACACTTGATCAACCATGTGCTGAGTGAAACAATGTGGAATATGTGCATTGAGATTCTGTGAAGATAACAGTGTGTGTGTGTTCTTTTTCAAAACAGAGCAAGCCTCTAAACGAGGGGCATCATTATTAAAATCACAGAAAGAGTTGATGCACATCATAAGAAAACGAGGGTAGATTGATACCTTCTTACCTATGGCAGCCCTGAGGTGTGCCATGAGGAGAGCTCCAACATTCACCTTGTATCCATGGACAAGAGAATGTGTTAGTTTCTTGATGTAGGAGGGTATTCCATTCCAGCCAGTGGACTTGGTAGAGAACACCTTAACCATCACATCAAAATCATACTCCACTCCTTTCTCAGATGTTTCCTATCCATTTCACCAGACAAATACCATTTGGTCGTTCCCTCTTCGAGAATAGGGCCTGCATACCCAATCTTCAAGAAGAGCTTCTTAAGAGTGTCATCATTAGCAAGTCCAGCAAAATTTTGGCCTTCTTGAAGTGTAATTCCAAGAGCAGTGTTGATGACCTCAGATGTAAGAATGTAGTGTTGCCCATTGATTGTGAATCGAATAGATGGGTTTTCACCCTCTGTTTGAGCAACAGCAGTGTGCCAAAATGCCTCAATTCTATCTAGGTCGAGAATGGGTGTTGAGGTAATGGCAGAACCAAGATAGGACTTGTTCAAGAAAAACACTAGTCCTTTGAAGCCTTCACCAGCATCATTGGGGGAAAAGATACCAGCAAAGTTTGTTTGAGAGAGAGTCTGTTTGGGGGCCATGGAGATTCAAGAAAAGAAGAAAGTAGGAAAGTAGCTTTTTTCTTGGAGAAAAGTATGTTGCCTTGAGTTTGATGAGAGTGATATGTCTGAGTAACTGGGGAATAAAAAGGGTAGCTCAAACGTTTATGTACAAAAAGTGGAATTAAAGAACGTGTCTTAACCCTCTCACATAACACATGAGTTACTGCCCGTTATTCACTGTCAAACGTGGGATGAATATCCAATTTCAACGGTCCACTATTCGTGACAGTAACCTGTGCGATAGAAACAATCTGTCAGTAATAAGCGGTGGTGACAGTAGGTTTTGCGCGACATCAACTATTGCGCAAAAACATGTTGTCACCGTTAAGCATCTGAATGACAGTATTCTGTAAAAGTCTCGACAGAAATTCTTTCCCTGCTGTCAAGAAGTTTGCTGTCAAGAGACACAGGACAGTATCCTTCTTAATGACAGCAACTTAGTTGGGGAATTGTTTCTGTCATGAACTTACCAGAATGCTTTATTCATAAACTTAACCTAAAATTAACAGAGTACGGATTTAGCAATTTAATCTTTTGAACACAGATACTATGCAATTAACACAGACGAAATAAAACTCAATAAACACAACAGCAAGAAATTTTATTTTCATTAATAAAATCATTTAAATATAGCATTGAGTACATCAGTTTATGATTTTATCAACTAATTCTAAAAGTTCTTTCCTAATCTCCTCTTCAGTGCGACCTTCTTCCTTGAGAAGTGCCTGAAGCTCTTCCTCTTGAATCTTCCATTTTTCTTCTTCCTGTGCTTGAAGGGCTTGAGACTGTTCATCTTCCTCATGAAACAAGTCTTCAAGTTCATCAAACAGGACTTCCACTTCATCTCTAAGGGGAGATTCACACGAGACTTTTGGCCTGTACTCTATTCCTACTTTGTTTTCCAGAATTTACTTTAAAACTGAGAGCAGACTGGTGAAACCTAAGGTTAATTTATAGGCAAAACCATCTAAGGATTAAAGTCTAATGGTCAACAGTTAGAGTACCCATACAACTACCACAAAAGTAATTAATGGGCGTGTCCTCCTTTAATCCTACAGATTAATGCAAAGAGTGTGAAAGTCCAATGGAATAGATATTTATCTCTCAAACTAAGCAAATAACCACATTAATGTCATACAGAGTCTAAAAGTATGAGACTGGCACGGAATACAGACATGAATAGTCAAATCAATACATGCTGTCACATAGCAGACATAGACCAAGTAGACAGTAACTTCTCTTGACAGCAGGTTTGAAGGTGCTGTCATGAGCTTCAAAAGAAAATTGGAAATTTAGAAAACTTAGTAAATCAACATACCAGATTCAGCATTCCCAATTCACTTACCAACTTGTTGAAGGTTGCTTCATCCAATGGCTTAGTGAAGATGTCAGCTAGTTGCTTGTCAGTTGGGACATAGATCAGCTTCACAGTTCCTTGTTCAACATGCTCTCTGATAAAGTGATGTCTTATATCAATGTGCTTTGTCCTAGAGTGTTGAACTGGATTGTCTGAAATGGCTATGGCACTAGTGTTGTCACAGTAAATAGGAATGTCTCTTAACACTAGACCATAATCCAGAAGTTGATTCTTCATCCATAGAAGTTGTGCACAGCAACTGCCTGCAGCAATATATTCAGCTTCTGCAGTTGAGGTAGAGACTGAATGTTGCTTCTTGCTAAACCATGAGACCAATCTTCCACCAAGAAATTGACAGCTACCAGTAGTACTCTTTCTGTCAATCTTGCATCCAGCATAGTCTGAGTCTGAGTAACCAATTAGATCAAATCCAGTGTTCTTAGGATACCAAAGGCCTAGGTTAGGAGTGGCTTTTAGGTATCTAAAGATTCTCTTGATGGCTATTAAGTGTGACTCCTTTGGATCACTTTGAAACCTTGCACAGAGACATGTAGCAAACATGATGTCAGGTCTGCTAGGAGTTAGGTATAGGAGAGATCCTACCATGCCTCTATAGGTGCTTGAGGTAACTTTCTTTCCTTTAGGGTCAAGATCCAGACTAGTTGATGTGGACATTGGTGTCTTTGCAGGTGATGAATCTTCCAAGTTAAACTTTATGAGACGTTCCTTGATGTATTTAGCTTGATAAATGAAGATTCCATCAGGTTGTTAGAAGCTCGCTCTGATACCAATTGTTAATCCCAAATGACCTAACAGAATTGTAGAAGGGGGGGTTGAATACAATTCTTGATATTTCTTAAACTTAAAACAACTTACAAATAAAAACAGAACTTAAAGTAAAAATCACAAGCACATAAATAATTTCAGTTGGATTGTTTGATGATCCAACTGAAGTGATTTTTATTGCGGAAATAATCTGTGATACAAAAGTACACAGCTGCTCAGTTACAAGATTGTAGAGAAGTATGCTCTCAAAGATAGCTAATACAAACTATTTGTTTTTCTTCTCTTACACTTATTTTAACTGCTACACTTGGTTATATATTCCCCAAGTTTACAAAGCTATTTTTGGCTACACTAAAGTACACTAAAGGTAACCGCCAATAGTTTGCTTTTCATCCCTTTGTCCAGTGGTCCTTGGAGATCCTTGCTTTTGTCTTCATGCTTATTATGATCACTCCCAAGAGCCCAATTGGAAACTGGGATGTTTCCTTATTCCCCATGTCCATTTTAATGGTTTCCAATGCAAAGTACACTTCCACATCTCCTTTTTGATCTGTCAGAAAACTGTCACTATCACTTTGTCAACTATTCAAAAAAGCAATAATGATTCGTTGATAGCATGGAGATGTGTTTCGTTGATAGCTTTATTCTTCATTCCGTTGATGGTGTTTCCCTCGTTTCGTTGATGAGTAAACTCCATACCGTTGACAGAGTAATCTTCATACCGTTGACATGTCTTCACTTAGGCAAAATTACAAGGCATAATATATTTACAATTAACCAACCTATTTTTCCTATCTAGTACTTAGTCAACATGACTTAGAAAACCTATCTAATACATATAACAAAATGCCTATCATATTGTGAAGTATTGTACAATGCAATTGCTACATCACTCATTTCGTTGATGAGTTTCCTGTCAACGGAATACTGCAAAGCATGCCATTTCGTTGACAGCTACAAAATGACTTTACACAAATTCTACTAAGTGTTTTATGTTTATCATCAAGAACAACATATTCCTAACAATCTCCCCCAATTTATGACTGATAGAATAACAACCATAAATCAAGAGACTTGATGATAACAAAAATACTCAGATACATTATAAATTACAAAAGTAGAAAATGCATTAAGCTTCATAATATTTCGAAGAAAATACAAGACTTACAAGACTAATGCCCAGAAGTGCTCCTCTAGACTGAGCAAATGATTCATCTTGCTCTTCTTTGTGGCATAGTCTTCTTCCCTCTCTTAGAGTTGTTTTCCTCAACCTGGACCTGTAGCCTTCTGTAAAAGATCTTCTCTTCCTCATCTTGATCACCAAGCATGGATTGCATAAACTTTAGAGTTTGATTAGATGCCTTATCCAGCTGGTCTTCCATCCTGAAGAACCTTCTGCAGTTGTCCTTGTCCTTAAATTCCATCATCCAGTAAGGTTGAAGATGGATCTTCTTTCCTGTTGAGGGCACTCTAAGCATCCTGGGAAGAGCCTCAGGATTGTTCCAGCTAGCCTTTATCTGACATATTTTGGAGACCACCTCAGACTTGGTTGTTTTGGAGAAGCCAAAGTCCTTCTTCAAGCATCTAAACACTGTGAGTAGTGTTTAGTAGTCTTCTCCTAAAATCCTGTAGAGAGGCAACACTTGCTCTCTACTTCCACCAGGTTGTCTAAATCAAGATGTAAGCTAGATTCTTCCCTGATGTCAGCAATGTACATGCAGTCCTCTGGATTTGCAGGGGGTTTCTGAGGTTGTGGCTTTCTCACAAATACTGGCTTTGCCTTGACAACCCTTTTGTTTGACTTTATTGGCTGATCCTTTTCAAATAGGAACCTTGGAAAATAGGCTTCATCAAACTCAATAGGCTCCTCTTTTGGCATGATTGGCTGATCATGAAAGTTGACAGGATGTGCAGGATCACATGCCAATTTTCCTTCATGAGGTTGATCAGCAAGAATTTGATGTGCACTTGTTGTGGAAGTGGCTTGAGCAGTGTCATGAGAATCCTCTTTATCAAAATCCAGATTCCTTTTAGCTCTAGCCTTTGGTTGCCTTACACTTTTCCTTGCTTTTTCAGCTTCCTTAGCTCCATCCTTGGCTTTTTCTTCCTATAAGGTTTCTTCATCTTCAAGTGCTTGAGCAACTGCCAATGCTTGCATTGCTGCCCTTTCAGATTCTTCAGCTTTTGCCTTAGCAAAATTTGGGTGACCAACCCAAATGCAGATTTCCTTGCTGTCCCTATAGATGATGGCCCTTTGATTCCTTATGCTTGGATGATTGCTTTCCTTGCACTTAATGATCAGCTTCCCTAGGACTTTGAACTCATCTGGCTTTGATGGAGGATAAAATATCCTTTCAATGTTCTTGCCTTTCGGTTTGACAGGTGATATTGGAGATATCCCTCTTGCATCCACATTCCTAAAGCATGAAGATTGGCCTTTCTCATTTCTTGAATCTTGAAGGATTCCATGCTGAAGGGGCTCTATAGCATAAGAGCTCTTGAACTGTGGCTCCATTTGTACTATCACCATTACATTTGTTGATGGTGGTATTGAAGTAGCTTGAACCGTTGATGCCTTTGCAGTGTGAGCTAGCTTCTTGACTTTTGCTTCTATATTTGACCAGTGATCCTTAATCTGTTCTCCAAGTTTCATCCTCATAGAGGCTTCCTGGATCAGGTCAATACCATCCTTTTTCTTCTTTCCAAACTCCCCCATTGCTAATGGCTCTTCTGGTAAGGAGATGGCTGGGACCAAAACCTTTGTGATTTGTATCTCTAGCTCCTTAGTTTTCTCCCCCTTTTTGTTATCATCAAGTGAGATGATAGGGATGCCTTGAGCTGCCAGAAGCTGGGTGAGTAGGTTAGTTTGCTTCTCCTGTTCCTTCTGCATGTGAGAAAGTGTAGCCTCAACTTTGTCCACCCTAGAGGAGAGAGTTTTCAAAGATGAGGACACTTCAGGTTCCTTGGTGAAAAACCTTGACATCTTGGAGACAGTGTGAAGAGGAAGCTTTTCATATAGCCTCCTGTCAGTAGCATCCCTAAGGTTGCTAATTGAATCCTTGATTTCTGTAGCCTCAATCCTTGTCTGCAACATTTGTAGCCTTTGAATTTCCAGAGAATCCATTATGGCCTTGTAGAATTTCTTCTCTCTTGCTTCAGCAGACTCATGAGCTAGATATACCTCATTGTACTGCCTTGTGATAGTAGCATCCAAGTTGCATCTACCATGCATATCCTGAGAAAGCCAGTTTGGTGTAGGAGGCACCACAGAAGTCCCAGTCTGTGTAGCAGTGGCCACCTATAGATTGTCACCAAAGCTGTCCTCATCATCAGAAAAATTGAAGTCTCCACTTGGTGCAGCTGCTGGAGATAGATTGGTCAGGGCATCCTTTGCTCTTTGCATTGATGGAGTAGTATGAATTAAATTGAGTGACCTTTCTGCCTCCACATTGCCCTGTTGAGCCATAATTTGATAGGCTGACACAGGATGAGTAAAGGTCTCAGGATCCAGAGAAATACTATCCAGAGTTTGTTGATAATGCTCTTGGAAGGTAAGTTCCCTTTCTCCCTCACTGACCCCCATTAACTCACTAGAAATGGCTGCTTCCTCCCTTATCACTCCTGTAGTCCCTTCTCTCTCTCCACTCTTTTCTTGCATCATGGGCTCCCCATGGCTCACACCTCTCACACCCTCACCTTCACCTACTAAGGTGGTACTCTCAATCTCTCCTTTTGCCTGGCTGGAAGAAATAGCCAGCCTCTCACTCTCAGACTCTCCTTTTGCCTGGCTGCAAGCCAGCCTCTCAATTTCACTCCCTCTCAAACCTAAAAGTGTCTCAACTACCACCAGGTCATCTACACTAGTTTTGGAAACAACTTGATTTTCAATAAGGGGTGTAGATTGACCTATCAACGGAATGGTAGTTTGAACTGTCAATGGTATGGATACCGTTGATGGAGAAACACTTGTCAACGAAAGAAGCTGTTTCGTTGATGAAGTCAATAAAGCACTTTGAGAAAGTGAAATTACAGTAGAATTTGTGGTGATTGATTTTAGAGATTGGTCCACAGATCCTCTTGCAACTTCAGAAAAAATTGGTTGATGGCCCAACAAATCACTTATCAAGTGATGGCCACCAGCTTCAGAGTGGGGCTTCTCCAAGATTAGAGTTGGAGAATCAGGAATAGATGAATGGATCATGTCCACATCTAGAGATAGAGTTGGTGAATTTGATGGAGATAGGGGTTACATCAAACTGAATTTGTGAAACTGGAAGTGTAGCTTCCAAAGTGTGTGCACCCTGTGAACCCTTGGATTTTTGTTTCACCCTCCTTTGGTATTGGGAAAAAGTAGACTGTGGGCTTGAAGTGTCCCTTACCCTCTTAGAGTGTGCTCTTGGAGGAGAGCTGGTTTCAATAATTACATCCTTTTGGGAGGATGCAATTAGACTTGTGCTTAAATCCATATTACTCATTGTGCCTTGTTGGGAAGACACAATGGGGCTTGGCTGGATCTCACTCATCTTTCCTTCCTTATCCTTAGGGTTTCTTTTATGTTCACCCCTTCCCTCACCTCTCACAGCACCTACAACACTCCCCTTAGGTTGTGTAGTGGATTTTACAACAGGTGCCTTTTGGGAAGCACCTGAGGTTGGCTTGGAGGATTTCTTTGATTTTGGTTTTGTTGCTGGGGCAGGAGCCTGTTGGGTCACAGCTACAGACTCCACAGCAACAGGACTGGGTGATACAGTTGAAGTAACAATTATACTAGAAGGGATATCAGTAGTTACCTCAATTACTGGCAGATACACCACTGGAACCTCACCATTGTGGTTCAGCCTCAGTATGTCTGTCAATACTCTCTTCTCTTGCACAAAACACTCAAACTTGGAAACAGGGTTAGAGATAACTAATGGTGTTGGACTAACATGATTAGCCAACATCATCAGAAACCTAGCATAATAGATATTCTTTTTCCTATTAGCCTTATCACCCAACTTAGCACCAATTTCATACATAAGTTGGGTGCTAAAGTTGTAATATCTATCAGTTAGGAGCATGGTAAATAGAATTAACATAGAATTGGTCAATGCATCAAAATTGCTAATCTTACCAGAAAATACCTTGATAAATGCATCATCTAAATAACTATATTCTCTAACCAATCCTCTCCTAATTATTCTACCCAGATTATCAGTAGGCAAAGAGTAGTTTATGGCGTTTAGCAAGTTAACCATTTCAGTATTTGTAGGCAAAGCATTACAGTTATTTTCAGGAATATGTAAACATGCTTGCAATACATCAGAATTAACTATGTACTCTTTACCTTGGATGGTGAATTGGAGTGTGCAGTTTGTTCCACTATACTCACACGAGGTCCAAATCTCCTCGATTATCTCATTGTAGAGAGGAATTGAGTGAAACATTGCATAGCTCAATTTGCAGTTCTTCATGAAGTCCATCATCTTGAAAAAGATATTGTTTGGACCCTCCTTGACAACAAATGGAATTGAGTTGTTCTTTTCATAAATGAACCCTCCTGCTGACATAAGCTTGACTATGGGTGCCATTGTTGTGTGAAGAAAAGCTTCGAACTAAATTGCTTGTTAGAGAGAAGAAGAGAGAAAAGCCTTTGGAATTTTTGAGAACAGGTAAAAAGAAAATAAAGAAAATAGAATTTCTTAAATACTCCCCCAAAAATTCTCAGAAAAAGAGTCCAATAATAAATGTAAATTACTGGATTGGCTTAAAAATATAACCGTTACTTTTAAAGAATTACCATGATTTATACTTACAGGGGTGTATGCATAGATCGTGGTAACGGACGTGTCAAATTTCAATGGTTCAGATTAATTACGCTAAATCAACGAATCAGGATTGGACGGTTAAAGTCCCGTCTTATTTCGTTGATAAAGCTGCGTTTCGTTGATATAAAAGAGCTATCAACGAAACACCCAGAAAAATGCTAAGACTGTCAACGAAATGGTTCGTTTCGTTGACATAGTAATTTTGACTTAGGCAAAATTTCACTTTTTCCTGAGAAAATTAATTCACAGAAAAACATAGCAAGTTTCTGGCTGCATTTTAACTTGCAAAAATCTCAAAATAATTAAGAGAAATTTAACATACCTAGCTCACTTACTAATCTTGAGAATGTGGATTCATCAAGTGGCTTGGTAAAGATGTCTGCAAGTTGTTGTTCACTTGGAACAAAATGTAATTCCACAGTACCATTCATAACATGTTCTCTAATGAAATGGTACTTGATGTCAATGTGCTTGGTCCTTGAATGTTGCACTGGATTTTCAGTAATGGCAATGGCACTAGTGTTGTCACAGAAAATAGGAATTTTCTCAACTCTTATTCCATAATCAAGTAGTTGATTTTTCATCCATAAAATCTGTGCACAACAACTTCCAGCTGCAATATACTCAGCCTCAGCTGTGGAGGTAGAAACTGAGTTTTGTTTCTTGCTGAACCATGAGACAAGCTTGTTTCCTAAGAATTGACAGGTGCCTGTTGTGCTTTTCCTGTCAATTTTACATCCTGCAAAATTTGCATCTGAATAACCAATTAGTTCAAAGCCAGATTCTCTAGGATACCAAATGCCAAGGTTTGGTGTTCCTTTGAGATATCTGAAAATTCTTTTAATAGCAACTAAATGGGATTCCATAGGATCAGCTTGAAATCTAGCACATAGACATGTAGCAAACATAATATCAGGTCTACTACCTGTTAAATACAAAAGTGAGCCTACCATGCCTCTATAACCTGAAATGTCCACAGATTTTTCCTTAGTATTCAATTCAAGTTTGTAGGCAGAAGGCATGGGAGTTTTGGCAGGAGAGCATTCCATTAAGTTAAACTTCTTTAATAAATCATGAATATATTTTGTTTGACTAATGAAAATGCCTTCATTAACTTGCTTCACTTGAAGACCAAGAAAGTAAGTTAATTCTCCCATCATGCTCATTTCATATTTACTTTGCATAATCTTGGCAAACTTTTGACAAAGTTTCACATCTGTAGACCCAAAGATTATGTCATGTACATAAATTTGAACAAGTATAGTAGAGCCATTCACAACCCTGTGAAAAAGAGTTTTATCTACAGTACCTCTAGTGAAGTGATTCTCAAGGAGGAACTGTGAAAGTGTGTCATACCAGGCTCTAGGTGCTTGTTTCAAACCATAGAGTGCTTTGAGGAGGAAATATACATATTCTGGAAAGTCATCATCTTCAAAACCAGGAGGTTGACTTACATACACCTCCTCTTCCAATTCCCCATTCAGAAAAGTACTCTTCACATCCATTTGATAGACTTTAAAATTGGCATGGGCTGCATAGGCTAGAAAAATCCTTATTGCTTCTAGTCTTGCAACAGGAGCAAAGGTTTCATCAAAATCAATTCCTTCTTCCTGTGAATAGCCTTTTGCAACCAATCTAGCTTTGTTCCTTGTGACTATGCCATTTTCATCCATCTTGTTTCTGAACACCCATTTTGTGCCTATGACACTCCTGTCCTTAGGCTTGGGCACCAGCTTCCAAACATTGTTCCTTTCAAATTGGTTTAGCTCCTCTTGTATAGCCAAAACCCAATCTGGATCTAGAAGTGCATCCTCAACTTTCTTTGGCTCATCTTGAGACAGAAAGCTACTATATAGACATTCTTCTTGAGTTGCTCTTCTAGTTTGGACTTTTGAAGACACATCACCTATAATAAGTTCAAAGGGATGATCTTTAGTCCATTTCCTTGAGGGAGGTAGATTTGCTCTTGAAGAGGTAGCTTCATGATCATGATTGCCTTGATTGGATATTTGTCCTTGAGAAACTCCCCCTGAGTTTGTTGTCCCTAAATGATCACTTCTAGAAGCATTTCTATGACTGTCAACGGTATTACCATTTTGGCTGTCAACGAAACACTCATTTTGACTGTCAACGAATCCACCATCATGACTGTCAACGAAATGACCATTTGGTCTGCTAACAGCTATTCTTTTCAATCTTAATGCAGCAATTTCATCTTCACTGCTGCTTTCATCTGTGCTAGATACAACAACTTTAGGCTGTTTCTCAGTAGCCTTAACATGATTCACTTGATCTCCTTCCTCATTTTCAAAAGAAAGACTTTCATGGAAACCTTCATCACAGAGACCTTGAATTTTGAGATCATCAAAAACAACATGTACAGATTCCATAACAATGTTGGTTCTGAGATTATAGACTCTGTAGGCTTTCCCTGCTGCATATCCCACAAATATTGCTTCATCTGCCTTTGCTTCAAATTTCCCCAAATGCTCAGCTTGATTTCTCAGAACAAAGCACTTGCATCCAAAGACATGAAGAAAATCCAATAGTGGCTTCTTTCTTTTGAGTAGCTGATAAGGGGTCATTCCTTTGGCCTGATTAATCAAAGAAATATTTTGAGTGAAGCAAGCTGTATTAACTGCCTCAGCCCAAAAATAAGTTGGTAACTTTGATTCATCTAGCATTGTCCTTGCAGCTTCAATAAGTGTTCTGTTTTTCCTTTCAACCACACCATTTTGCTGTGGTGTCCTTGCTGCTGAAAACTCATGCAAAATACCATTTTCTTCATAGAACACCTTCATGCTTGAATTCTTGAATTCTTTCCCATTGTCACTCCTAATCCTTCTTACTTTCAAGTCAGGATGATTGTTTACCATCTTGATGTGATTGATAATGATTTCACTTGCCTCATCTTTGGAGAGCAAAAAGAAAGTCCATGTAAATCTAGAAAAATCATCAACAATCACAAGACAATATTTCTTCTTTGAAATAGACATGACATTTACAGGGCCAAACAAATCCATATGAAGCAACTCAAGCTGATGGACAATTGATGACTATGTCTTGCTTTTGAATGATGCCTTCTTTTGTTTCCCTTTTTGACAGGCATCACACAAACCATCCTTGGAAAACTCCACCTGTGGAATTCCTCTTGCAAGATCCTTCCTCACCAAATCATTCATAACTTTAAAATTCAGATGAGATAATTTCTTGTGCCATAGCCAACTTTCATCTTTGCTTGCCTTGCTGAAAAGACAAGTGATGGTTTCTGGACTTGTGCTACTAAAGTCAGCAATGTACACATTCCCTCTTCTGAATCCAGTCATTACCACATTGTTGTTTCCTCCTTTAGAAACAACACAGGCTTCTTTAGAAAAAGTAACTAAAAATCCTTTGTCACAAAGTTGGCTGATACTAAACAAATTGTGCTTAAGACCATCCACCAATGCAACCTCATCTATGATGGCATTCTCTTTTGAAATCAGGCCATATCCCTTAGTGTAGCCTTTGCTGTCATCTCCAAAAGCAATACAAGGGCCAGCTCTTTCCTGAAACTGTGTGAGCAGGGTAGAATCACCAGTCATGTGTCTTGAACAACCACTATCCAAGTACCAAAGATTCCTTTTGTCTCCCTGCACACAATAAAACCAAATCAAGTCGATTTTGGTACCCAAGTTTCCTTGGGTCCTGTTTTGTTAGCCTTTGCTTTTCCTTTTATATCATTTTTCACCTTGGGCTCAGATTGATTTAAATCAATCTTTATCCTTGGTGTTGATTTCTGAGGATTGCTCACATTTTCATTCACAGGATGCATAGTTGGAGGAACAAACATGTTATTCATATTCCATGGCATTTGTGGCACATTAAACATATTCATGTATGGATTAGACACAAATGGCATGCTGGCATATGGATTTTGAAATTGTGCATATGGAGCAAACATGTTAGGCATAACAGGCATTGTAGGCATAAAACTATTCATTGTAGGCTTGGGAATTTTCACTTTAACAGTCTTCTTAACAGATTTGCAGTTAGTAGATAAATGACTAACACTTCCACAATTAACACATGTCTTTCTAGGAGCATATTTATCAGGTGTGTAATTGTTGTGTTTGTTAATCCCTACTTTGCCATTCCTGTTATTCTTTTTATTTCCCTCAGCCTCAACTTGAACATTCTCTAACTTATCTTTCAATTGCTTGTTGGACAAGTGACCTACATTAACTCTCTCAACAGGCTTCTCAACTTTCTTTGATTTACTAGACTCACCTTGAACAAAGTTCTTGGTGACAGGACCATACTTATTATTAAGTCTAGTGAGTTCATCTTTTCTTTTCTCTGTCAACGAAACATCCTGATCGGTTGATGGTTCATCTGTCAACGAAACATTGCATTCCGTTGACATATCAACCTTCAACAAATGATCATTGTTGTTTGTTGACTCTGTTTCTGATTCTAAGGTTTCACAAACATACCCTAGTTTCTCTTTGTTCTTTTTCCATGATTGTTCACAGAAAGATTCCATACCTTGAACATTAATGATGTTGGTAGCAACATTCCTGGCATCTTTCCATTTAGGAATCACACTTTGTTCAATTTCAAGTTGTGTCTTAAGAATTTCTTCCCTTTGTAACACGTTCTCAAGTTCCTTCTTAGCATCCCTACTAACACATCTCATTTTCTCAAATTCAATGAGCTGTGCTTCTAACATTGCATTCCTATCACTTAAGAGCAAATTAGTCTCTTTCATTCTTGAATTCTCTTTGGTAAGTGATTTAAGAGTAACACGTAAATTATATAATACAGTAGACATTTCATTTACTGCACTATCGCATTCCTCTTTAGAAAGCTCAGAAAGATTAGTAATTGTTACCTGGTTGCTTGAGGAGCTTGCTTCCTGCTCATGATTGTTAGCCATTAGAGCCAAGTTGACATATTCAACATCATCATCAGAATCTTCACCATTACCAGCCCAATCATACTCCTGAGACATGAAAGCCTTTTCTTTTTGCTTGAGAAGTTCAAAGTATTTCTTTTTATAATCAACAGGCTCAAATTTCCTGTTGCCCTTCTCAATCTTGGGCTTTCTGCAGTCTCCAGCAAAGTGACCAAGCATTCCACAATTGAAACATTTAGATTTAGACTTTTCAATCCAGTTACTTTTGTTAGGTTGAAAGTCTCTCCTTGGTGGCCTTGCTTCTGAGTTTCTCTTGAACTTGAACTTGGAGAATTTTCTTGACAGAAAAGCAATGTGTTCATCAATCTCATCTAAGTCATCCAAGTTGGCTGGTTCTGGTTCTTCTTCTTCTATCATCTTGCCTTTACCCTTGCTAACATCACTTCTACAACTAGCTCGACTAGTTGTGGCCTTTGCAGCTTCTTCATTGTCATCTTCCAGTTGGTTCACAGATGCAATCAATGCAATAGATCCACCCTTCTTCTGTACCTTTTCAATTTCTTCATCTTGCTCCATTTCCAACTCATATGTCTTCAAGGTTCCATAAAGCCTTTCAAGAGTGTAGTCTTTGTACTCTTGAGTGTTTCTGAGAGAAACAGTCATAGGCTTCCATTCTTTTGGAAGAGCTCTGAGAAATTTAAGGTTTGAATCCTTGGTTTGATAGATCCTCCCATACAGCTTTAATCCATTCAAAAGCTTCTGAAACCTACTAAACGTGTCATTTAGGGTTTCACCAGATTTAAAATGAAAATGCTCATATTGTTGTATAAGGAGTTGCATTTTATTTTCCCTAACTTGCTCAGTTCCTTGACAGAGAGTTCTAACAGTGTGCCATACTTCTTTGGAGGTTGTACAGTTGATGACATTGTCAAACATCTCTTGCTCCAAACCATTAAACAGAATGTTCATGGTTCTCTTATCCTTATGGATTTCTGCAAGATCTTCAATAGTCCATTCTGAGACAAGTTTTGGAATTTCTACATCAGGAGTATCATCTGGCACTCCAACTCTAGATGCAAACTTCATGGGAACGTGTGGACCTTTCTCAATGCAGTCTACATATCTCTCATCCATAGACATGAGATGTAAATGCATCTTTACTTTCCAGTGAAAGTAATTGTCCTTATCAAGAACTGGTATCTTTACACCTGCATCCTTCTTCACCATGGTTACTGTTTTGGTCTTGATCTTTAAACTTCTTGTAAGTCAGAAGCTCGCTCTGATACCAATTGTTAATCCCAAATGACCTAACAGAATTGTAGAAGGGGGGGTTGAATACAATTCTTGATATTTCTTAAACTTAAAAAAACTTACAAATAAAAACTGAACTTAAAGTAAAAATCACAAGCACATAAATAATTTCAGTTGGATTGTTTGATGATCCAACTGAAGTGATTTTTATTGCGGAAATAATCTGTGATACAAAAGTACACAGCTGCTCAGTTACAAGATTGTAGAGAAGTATGCTCTCAAAGATAGCTAATACAAACTATTTGTTTTTCTTCTCTTACACTTATTTTAACTGCTACACTTGGTTATATATTCCCCAAGTTTACAAAGCTATTTTTGGCTACACTAAAGTACACTAAAGGTAACCGCCAATAGTTTGCTTTTCATCCCTTTGTCCAGTGGTCCTTGGAGATCCTTGCTTTTGTCTTCATGCTTATTATGATCACTCCCAAGAGCCCAATTGGAAAATGGGATGTTTCCTTATTCCCCATGTCCATTTTAATGGTTTCCAATGCAAAGTACACTTCCACATCTCCTTTTTGATCTGTCAGAAAACTGTCACTATCACTTTGTCAACTATTCAGAAAAGCAATAATGATTCGTAGATAGCATGGAGATGTGTTTCGTTGATAGCTTTATTCTTCATTCCGTTGATGGTGTTTCCCTCGTTTCGTTGATGAGTAAACTCCATACCGTTGACAGAGTAATCTTCATACCGTTGACATGTCTTCACTTAGGCAAAATTACAAGGCATAATATATTTACAATTAACCAACCTATTTTGCCTATCTAGTACTTAGTCAACATGACTTATAAAACCTATCTAATACATATAACAAAATGCCTATCATATTGTGAAGTATTGTACAATGCAATTGCTACATCACTCATTTCGTTGATGAGCTTCCTGTCAACGGAATGCTGCAAAGCATGCCATTTCGTTGACAGCTACAAAATGACTTTACACAAATTCTACTAAGTGTTTTATGTTTATCATCAAGAACAACATATTCCTAACAAGGTGGAAAGTGTGTCATACCTTCCTGGTGGCTTGCTTTAGTCCATACAAAGCCTTGAAGAGTTTGTACACAAAATCATACATTTCAGCATCCTCAAACCCTGGTGGCTGTTCAACATACACTTCTTCTTCCAATTCTCCATTTAGGAAGGCACTTTTGACATCCATCTGAAATACTTTGAAGTTGCAGTGTCCAGCATAAGCTAGAAAGATTCTTATAGCTTCAAGTCTTGCAACAGGTGCAAATGTCTCATCATAATCTATTCCTTCCTGTTGACAGTAACCTTTAGCCACTAGCCTTGCTTTGTTTCTTGTCACTGGTCCATTTTCATCAAGCTTGTTTCTGAAAACCCATTTGGTCTCAATGACTGACTTTCCCTTAGGTCTTAGAACCAACTTCCATACATTGTTTCTTTCAAACTGATTTAGCTCTTCTTGCATGGCTATCACCCAGTCAGAATCCAACAATGCTTCATCAGTTGTCTTGGGTTCCATTTGAGACAGGAAGCATGAAAACATGTTGTCAGCAGAGACTTTGTTCCTTGTCCTCACTCCAGAAGTAGGGTCACCAATGATAAGGTCATTTGTGTGATCCTTGTTCCACTTGGTGATTCTGGGCAAGCTACTTGATTGTACATGAACAGTTGCTTCAGTTTGTTGAGTTGAATGCTCACCAATTCCATTGTCTTCACCATGTTCTTCATTGTCTCCAGAGTCATCACTGTTATGAATGTTAGAAGTTATGGTTTGTGACTGAGCTGGAGTTTGGTTGATAGTAATGGTATTGACAGTTTCTTTGTCAACTTCAACAATTTGAGTGAAGCTAGGTTCTTCATCAACAATTTCCTCAGCTTCCAAGTATCCTTGATTCTCAAATCTGAATGTCTGCATCTTTCCTTCTTCATGCAGTCCTGGAAACTTGGTTTCATCAACTGTGACATTAACACTTTCTTCAATAATCCTGTGTTCCACAACATAAACTCTGTAGGCAGTTCTTTCTGTGCTGTAACCCATGAATAGTCCTTCAAATGCCTTGGTGTCAAATTTTCCTTTTTGTCATGGTTATCCTTCATCATAAAGCATTTGCTTCCAAACACATGAAAATATTTGACAGTAGGTTTTTTCCCAGTTAGCAGACAGTAAGGTGTACTTGCATGAGTTTTGTTAATCATGGTTCTTTTTTGAGTATAACAAGCTGTGTTGATAGCTTCAGCCCAGAAATATGTTGGCAGTTTGGCATCATGCAACATAGTTCTAGCTGCTTCAATGAGAGTCCTGTTCTTTCTTTCTACAACTCCATTCTGCTGTGGAGTCCTTGCAGCAGAGAATTGTTGTACAATTCCTTCATCTTTACAGAAATTTCCAAGTGTGGCATTTCTGAATTCTGTACCATTGTCACTCCTCAAGATTTGGACTTTTGAGTTTGGAGTTCTATCAAGAACTCTGACTTGATCAATAATCACTTGAGCAGCTTCATCTTTGGATTCAAGAAATTTCACCCAAGTGTACCTTGAGTAATCATCCACCATCACTAAGG
This sequence comes from Heracleum sosnowskyi, assembly GCA_030848705.1. Taxonomy (NCBI): domain Eukaryota; kingdom Viridiplantae; phylum Streptophyta; class Magnoliopsida; order Apiales; family Apiaceae; genus Heracleum; species Heracleum sosnowskyi. Next base: position 24,190,053 of record CM061237.1, read on the forward strand.
CATATCTCTTTTTGGCCATAGATGGTACATTGACTGGACCAAAGAGATCCATGTGAATCAACTTGAGTACTTCTATGTTGGTGTTCAATTGCTTGGATTTGTGCACAACTCTCCTTAGTTTGCCCATTTGACAATCTTCACACAATCCTTCTTGACAGAATTCCTGTTGGGGCAAACCTCTCACTAACTCCTTCTTCATCAAAATATTCATTGTCTTGAAGTTGAGATGTGAGAGCTTCCTGTGCCAAAGCATACTGTCACCAACAGTTGCTTTACTGTAAAAACAGTAAACTTTATCCTTCTTTGTTGAGTTTAAGTCAGCAACAAACAAGCTTCGTTTTCTGACCCCTTTTAAAGAAAGGCTCCCATCCTTCTTGTGATAGATGTTACACATCATCATATCAAAATCAACCTTGAATCCTCTGTCACTGAATTGGCTGACACTGAGTAGATTGTGCTTCAATCCATCCACAAGAGCAATGTCTTCAATGACAACATTTCCAATTTCCAGACTGCCATATCCCACTGTGTAACCCTTGCTGTTGTCTCCAAAGGTTATGATTGGGCCAGCTTTCTCTACATAGTGTGATAGCAGGGCTTTATCACATGTCATGTGTCTTGAGCAACCACTGTCAATGATCCACATGACTTGATCTTTCTTCTTGCCCTGCAAAACACAATGTGTTTAGGTTGCATATGGTACCCAATCCTTGTTGGGTCATGCAGTTTTAGTGTCTCCTGAGTTACTTCCAGTCATAAAATCACAAGAATCATCAAAAACCTCCTGTTTGACTTCTCTTTTCACCCACTTAGGCTTATAATTGGACTTGATCCTTTTCTTAGTGGATGAAGCCTTTTTGCTGTTGCCAGCAGGCTCAGAAGTCTCAACAGTGTACATGTATGAACATTTTTCAGTAGTGAGAATAGGTAAGTTAAAGCATGTACTCATGGCAGTGATCTTTCATGGCATACATTCAATGTTATTACAGACACTCATAGTTCTATGCATAAGAGGGGTTCTGTGTAAGTTACCATTGAGTTCAGTAGCATTGATCTTATCCTCAATTGGGTTCTTACAAACATGTGTTAAATGATGTGAAGATCCACAGTTATTGCATAGTTTCCTAGAAGCACCTCCAACATTAGTGTATCCATTTCCTTTATTGACACCTACCTTACCATTCCTATTCTTAGACTTGGGAGTTACTGGATTGACAGTGTGTTCAGAAGTTGCTGTCGAACTTTCATTGACAGTACCTTTTATTCCAACTGTCTTGACAGAAGGTTTGGAAGCTACTGTCTTGGAAACATTCTTGACAGCATCTTTGGAAGATTCTGTCTTTCCAACTGTGACAGCATCTTTTGAACTTACTGTCTGATTTCTTGGTAAGTTTACTGTCTTGGGGATTGTGACAGTATCCTTTCCATCCTTGAATGTGCTGTCAACACCTTCATCCTCATCAAGAATTTCTTGTTTGATGAGCATGGCTTCTTCATCAAACTCAATTTCTGCAGCTTTGAAAATAGGAGTTTTAACCTTCTTGAGAATGGTGGGTTTGACAGCAGCATTTCCAGAACAATCTTGAATCACAGTTTCCTTTCCAGGTCTTCTACCATATGAAAAACCTATACCAACTGTCTGATTTTCTGTATGCTTATCATTGTAATCCTGAACTATCTTTGATGAGTTTTTATAAGCTTTAATCTTGAATTCATTTTCAGCAATCTCATTCCTCAGGAATTCCTCAACCTCTTTAGCACATTTTAATTCATTTTTAAGTCTAGCATTCTCCTGAGCTAAAGAGTCCAGTGAACTGGTTTTGAGAACAAGAGATTCATTTTCAGACTTTAGTGTTTCATTTAGCTTACTCAGCCTAGTGATTTTCTCATTAGCAGCAGATAAGCTAGTATAGACATTGAACATTTCAGCACTTAAGTCTTTAATGGTTTTCTTATACTCATCAGTGGACATATAAAGTAAGACAAGTGAAGGTACCTGACTTGAAGATGTTGATGCTACTTCATCAGTGCTAGCCATGAGAGCTAGGTTGACATATTCTTCTTCTTCTTCTTCCTCATCATCAGTCGCATCCCAACACTTTCCTTCAGCCACATAGGCTCTACCTTGATTCTTCTTAGAGTATCCACCAGTTCCTTTCTCAAACCTCTGAACCTGTTTGGGTCTTTTGCATTCAGTAGTAAAATGACCAGGTTCACCACAGTTGTAACACTTGAATTTTGACCTATCCACAAATCCAGTCTTGTATCCTCCTTTGGTTGAACTTCCCACAGCAGCCTTTGATGAACTTCCTCTGTTGAACTTGGATGTTTGGCCTTGGGGCTTGTATGACCTATCCTTCTTGAACCTAAAGTTCTTGAACTTTTTGGCCATGTAAGCCATAGTAGGATTGTCCATGCTTTCCAGTTCCTCCATTGTGTAGAGGTCTTCATCTTCCACATCCTTGAGCTGTAGTACTACTTTCTCATCATCTTCAACAACCTCTTCTATCTTCAAGGATTGTGCAGGGGTTGATTGTGTGATTTGTAGTACTTCACTTGGCTGTGTGATCCTTGGCACATGTGCTACTAGGGCACTTGACATATTAGCCATCTTGTTCTTTGTTCCACTCTGTATGGCTCTCTTTTGAAAGAGTTCAAGTTCATAGGATTTCAGAATGCCATAAAGTGTCTCAAAGGTTATATTGTTGAGATCTCTTCCTTCTCGTATGGCTGTTGTCTTGTGTTCAAGGTGATCAGGCAGTGTAAGCAGGAACTTGACATTCAATCTTGAGCTTCTGTTTTCTTCAAGACACTTGCTTGCCTTTCGTTCCAGTTCTAGAATGAATTGATAGTCTAAGTATAAACTAATCCTATCACTGTCAACACGGGTTTGTGAAGCTGTTGTCATTATCAAGTGGCAGCTTCTTACAAACTGTCTACCCATGCGACTTTCCTAAATTGCTAACATGTCAGATATACAATACAAAGAAAGCAACCTAGATTCATTCTATTTCCAGCTAAAACAATTCAGCAAATAGAGACTTGACCTTGCTCTTGAATTGATTCGCTTTTGTTTTGTAGTGCTTGAAGCTTCTGTTGTAGTCTTGCAGACTTGGTGCAGCTTAGGGATACTGCAACACGCCTGTTTCTTGAACATTGAAACTGTCACGGGATTTGACTGAGAAGATACCTAGAACAAGGATCTTTCTCGAGACAGTTACTTTTGCCGCAAAGCTTGCTGTCACAGGAATGTTCTTTTGGTGACAGTATGAGTTCCCCGCATAGAGTGCTGTCGAGGTTTCCAAACTTGCTGTCGAGGGCTAAAGTTGTTGTCGCGTAGTCTTCCGCCAATGTTGCTGTCAGAGTGAATATGCTGTCGTGACTTGTAACATTCTGTCTTCTTGTAATCTTACTGTCAATGCTTATGACAGTAACCTTTATGCATTCTTTGAGGCTTGAACATAGCAAGTGAACTTCTTTCAAATTACACAACTAAAATGACATTGCATACTGATTACGAGAACATATTTTGGCTGTGACAGTATGTTCTACTTAATTAAAAAAATTAAGTATATACAAGGTTAAGTTGTTTCTATGCTATCACCCATAAATCCCAACAACATATTTATATATACTAGCACTCGTGCAAGGCACGGGTCTTAAAAATTAATAAACTAAAAAATTTAATGTGAACGGAAAATATTAAAATTAAGTAAAATTAATACGATAGATTATAAAATGATAAACTTAAATATTAATTGGAACATAAAAAAATATAAAAAAATACAGATGGGGCTGGGGAAGATAAATGAGGTATTATTAATATTATTTTATAATAAAATAATATTAATAATAAGGACAGGTAGAAAATCTAACATATTTTAATTAAAAAAATTAATTGCCCGTGATATTTTTAGAAGTGTTTTAAATATATTAATTGTATTTATTAAAAAATACGTTGACATATTGAAATAAGTAAGTTTTTTTAATAAGAACAAATAGAAAATCTAACATGTTTTAATTAAAAAAAAAAAAATACTCGTTATATTTTTAGATGTGTTTTAATTATATTAATTGGATTTGTTAAAAAAATACGTTCACGTGTTAAAATAGGTATGTTTTTTTAAATAATTAAAAATATTAAAATAGGTTTTAAAATATATAAGTAAGGGTTGCACTTGATATTTTTGGAAAAAAAGAGATTTTAGTGATAACAAATATAAAAGGTAATATATTTTAATTTAAAGGTAATTGCCCGTGATATTTTTGGAAAAGAAGTAGATTTTGTTAGAAAAAAATGTTTTAACTATAAAAGGAAATCAGCTAGTTACTATTTTTATATTATTTTATTATTTATTAAATAGATTATTAAAATAGGTTTTAAAATAAATAAGTAAGGATTGCACCTCATATTTTTGGAAAATAAAGATTTTAGTGATAACAAATATAAAAGATAATATATTTTAATTTAAATGTAATTGTGGTGATATTTTTGGAAAATCAGTAGATTTTGTTATAATTTTTTTTAATTATAAAAGGCAATCAGCTAGTTACTATTTTTATATTATTTTATTATTTATTAAATAGAGTATTAAAATAGGTTTTAAAATAGTTAAGTAAGGATTGCACCTCATATTTTTTGAAAACAGAGATTTTAGTGATAACAAATATAAAAGGTAATATATTTTAATTTAAAGATAATTGACATGATATTTTTGGAAAAAGAGTAGATTTTGTTAGGAAAAAAATATTTTAATTATAAAAGGCAATCATCTAGTTACTATTTTTATATTTTTTTTATTATTTATTAAATAGAATAAAAGACAGAAAACCGACCGAAAACCGAAAATCAAAACTTTAATATTTTTATATGTGTTTTAATTATTTTAATTGCATTTGTTAAAAAAATACATTGACTTGTTAAAATAAGTAAGTTTTTTTAAATAATTGAATGTATTAAAATAGATTTTAAAATATATAAGTATGGGTTGCACTTGATATTTTTGGAAAAAAGAGATTTTAGTGATAACAAATATTAAATGTAATATATTTTAATTTACAGGTAATTGCCCGTGATATTTTTGGAAAATAAGTAGATTTTGTTAGAAAAAAATACTTTAACTATAAAGGAAATCAGCTAATTACTATTTTTATATTATTTTATTATTTATTAAATAGATTATTAAAATAGGTTTTAAAATAAATAAGTAAGGATTGCACCTCATACTTTTGGAAAATAAAGATTTTAGTGATAAAAAATATAAAAGATAATATATTTTAATTTAAAGGTAATTGTCGTGATATTTTTGGAAAATCAGTAGATTTTGTTAGATTGTTTTTTAATTATAAAAGGCAATTAGTTAGTTACTATTTTTATATTATTTTATTATTTATTAAATAGAGTATTAAAATAGGTTTTAAAAATTGCACCTCTTATTTTTGGGAAAAAAAGATTTTAGTGATAACAAATATAAAAGATAATATGTTTTAATTTAAAGATAATTGCCATGATATTTTTGGAAAATGAGTAGATTTTGTTAGAAAAAAAATATTTTAAATATAAAAGGCAATCATCTAGTTACTATTTTTTTATTTTTTATTATTTATTAAGTAGAATAAAAGACAGAAAACCGACCGAAAAGCGAAAATCAAATATTTAATATTTTTAGATGTGTTTTAATCATATTAATTGCATTTGTTAAAAAAATACATTGACTTGTTAAAATAGGTAAGTTTTTTTAAATAATTAAAAGTATTAAAATATATTTTAAAATATATAAGTATGGGTTACACTTGATATTTTTGGAAAAAAAGAGATTTTAGTGATAACAAATATAAAAGATAATATATTTTAATTTAAAGGTAATTGTCCGTGATATTTTTTGAAAAGAAGTATATTTTGTTAGAAAAAATGTTTTAACTATAAAAAGGCAATAAGTTAGTTACTATTTTTATATTTTTATATTATTTTATTATTTATTAAATAGATTATTAAAATAGGTTTTAAAATAAATAAGTAAGTATTGCATCTCATATTTTTAGAAAATAAAGGTTTTAGTGATAACAAATATAAAAGATAATATATTTTAATTTAAAGGTAATTGTCGTGATATTTTTGAAAAATAAGTAGATTTTGTTAGAATTTGTTTTTAATTATAAATGGCAATCAACCAGTTACTATTTTTATATTATTTTATTTTTTATTAAATAGAGTATTAAAATAGGTTTTAAAATAATTAAGTAAGTATTGCACCTCATATTTTTGGAAAACAGAGATTTTAGTGATAACAAATATAAAAGTTAATATGTTTTAATTAAAAGATAATTGTCATGATATTTTTGGAAAAGGAGTAGATTTTGTTAGAAAAAAAATATATTTTAATTATAAAAGGCAATCAGGTAGTTACTATTTTTATATTATTTTATTATTGATTTAATAGAGTATTAAAAAGATTTGATTTGTAGTAGCTTTCGTTATCCTAAAAAGAAAGAACTATATTTTTAACAGTGTATCCTAAATTTAAACAAATTACATCCCACATTTCCATTTTTTTTATTAGATTTCAATATTATTTGATTTTTATGTAGTAAAATATAGTGAAATATTAATGTAGAATAAAAATTTCCCGAATTTTGATTATATTATTAATTTATTAATTAGAAAAAGTACCGAAAACCAAAAACTAACCAAAAACCGAAAACCAAAACTTTAAATGTTTCGACTTTAATAATATAGTATAGATGTTGCTCATGTTATTTTTAGAAAATTAGTTGTTTAAATTAGAAAATATAAAATTATTACCTTTTTATATATATGTTGGTCGTGTTACTTTTAGAAAATTAGTTGTTTAAGTTAAAAAAAATAAAAAAAGTTTTGTGCTTAGCTGAAAAGGGTAAGTAGTTATTTATTAATAATGATATATAACAATATTATCATTACATATTTATTTTCCATGTTGATGAGTTATTTTAGTTAAAAAATATAGAACAGATAATGTGCTTTTGCTGAAAAAGGTAACCAATTATAAATATGTAATAATATAATCATTTTATATATATGTTATCTATTTTATTTTTATAATATGATTATAAATAAATAATTATAATAGGCCCGATCCAAATTATAGATAGGCCCGACGCAAATACCGACCGACCAATAGACCGACCAAAACTTTTAATGTTTCCTATAGTATAGATTAATTGTCTTCCCTATTAATTCGAAAGCAATTTATTTTCATTGAATTAAAATTGAGGAGCTCTAGAAAAATAGATAAATATTTTTCGGACCCTAGAGCACATGGGGTTTTCCTTTTGAATTAAAACTAGTTTACTGGGTCGCCTTCACAACGCCTTTATAATAATATCTCTAAATTTTCTCAATAAATATTCTACAAAATACGTTTTTAAATAAAATAATATTTCTAATATAAAATTAAGTTTTGTTTTGAATTATATATATATATATATATATATATAATTCTAGATCGTTCAATCAAAAACTATAATTATACCTTCAGAGCTATTAAAATATTCACAACCTTCAAATCTACTCCCAATAAGAAAAAAATCAAAAAATATGAGCAAATATCTTTTTTGTTAGTGGGAGAATTTTTTATTAATAATGATCTTTTTTTGTCAAAACAAATAACAACAAAAACAACAACAACCTCTTCCTTAAAAAAATAAAATTAATGACCTATTCTCACTGTTTCTTATTCTTGTATGACTTTTGTTATATATGCACCGATTTATTGAATTTTGTTAAAAATGCACACACTAAATAAATTCTTCAGTCGAATAAATCTTAACATGATATTTTCGAAATACATACACTATAAATTTCTTAATATACAATTTTTATCTTTGAATTTTCGTGGATGAATTACAGAAAATATTTTACTAAAAGATATAATCTTTTCTCATAAAAATTAGAGCAATAACTATCTAAACGTTAAAAAACAATGATAAAATTTGCTTTTGATAGTATTTATTTATTGATTGATTGATTGTAATTGCGATTTTTTTGAATCTTTAATATTATTAATTCAAAAAATTGAGAAAATTAGAAAATTAGAACGAAGCGATGTGAGAGCGCCACCTATTAGTAAAGATATATCGTATATTTACTTTCTTCAGAGATTTTAAATGCAAGAATATTATATTTACTTTACTCCATTAGTAGAGATTTTAAATGCAAGAATATTGAAATTGTATATTTAGTTTCCTCCATTAGTAAATATTTAAAAGGCAATTGAGATTTTTTCTAATCTTTGTTATTAATTAATTAATTTCTTATGCAAGACTGATTTAATTTCTAAATTTCTTATTTACCAAAACGTTCCTGTATTTTCTAAGATTTTTTTTTAATTTTTTAATAGTTACTTTAAAAAAAAATTGTTAGTAAAAAGATTTTATTTATAAATGTTAAGAATTGTGTTTATAAATTTTTGTGCTTTTGACAATGAGTTTGGCTATATTTTCGAAAATTGTCAAAGCGGATATTTTTTTTACTGAAGGAAAGTTTTTATTTATAAAAAGTCGGTGCACATAAAATATTTCACTTTTAACAATAGAGTTAACGATATTTAAAATAATTATTTTTATGATAATTGTCAACACATATGTCTTTTTATTATGAACTTAATAAAATTATTTTGTACTTTGAAATATTTATTTAAATTTCTAATAATACAAAGGTAAAATGTGATTTATTTGTAAATATTAATTAAAAAATTGCATATTGTAACATAATTTCATAAGTTTTATTAGTACTTTTAAATTTCTTGTCATTATTAGTATTCTGGAAGAGATAAACTACAATTACTTAATAAACATAATTAAATTATTATTTACAATCAAAATCTAAATATACTTATTTGGTAAAAAGGTTTTTTAAATAATTAAAATAATTTTCATAATTTAAAAAATTGAAAATTAGTAAAATTTGGAGACCGTGTATCTATCCTAATTAACTCCCAATTAAGTAACACCTATATCAAACACACTCTTTAGCTGGATTCCAGCTTTCAATGGAACTAAAATACATGGTATTCTATGATAAACATATAAAGAAAATTTTGAGTTGAGATCATTCTTAGTCACATGAGATATTTCTTCTATTATGTTTTGGTATTACAAAAAATTGTCATTACTACTGAAAATGCTTTTAGGGTTAAGACCTTTTTTCTTTAAAAAAATATTATGACCATATCCTAGAATAAATCCTTAAAATAATTAAAATAATTTTAATGAAATACATTACATATAAAATTATGTGTACTTGATTTTGTTATTTAAATTTTGAATGAAATGTGAACTAAAAAGTCCTAATAAATGATCATATTTAGAATATGCAAAATTTTACTCTGTTTACCCTATTTAAAAATATATTAACTCGTTGACCACATAATCTCACAATTGATTATATATTTAAAAATATTATAAATATTAGAGAGGAACTATAAAATGAAAAAAATAGAATTTTTAAGATAGAATTTTGAGATAGAATTTTTAAAATTATAACTAATTGTTTTGTCAAGTATAAAATATAAAATAACATACCAATTTCCATCCTTTTTAAATTAGATTCAAAAAATTGTTATGAAATATTAATTTTATAACATTATAATAACTCCCACTAAAACCTAAAAAATACACATAACTTTGTGCACACAAAATTGATGTGTTAATTTATCTTTGACCTCATACTTACTTCAAAAAAATTCTGAATATCATACGATGATTTATCACCCTCCCTAAAAAGTATGTAATTTTTTTAGAATTAGAAAAAAGAAATTATGCATATCTTACCTAAGAAAAAGAAATATACAAAATCAGTATTTTTATAATTATGTTTTATTTTTTATATTAATTAACTTATATCCTAGAATCTAAAACTTATATAAAATAAACCTGCTAATATCTTAAATTTTGTAATGTAAGATTTTACTGAAATGAGTAATATTTTTTTATTTGTATTAAAGTTATATACATCTAATAATATAATATGAACAAATAGTGATTTATAAGAGAAAATACAAATTTTGATTTATAACAATCACTTATTTATATAAAAAATTTGCTATTATTCCATTTGATTTTATATTTAAAACAAAAATATATTTTAAAAATACGTTAAATGTTAAAATATTTAGTGAAATATTTTTGTAATTCAATTTTTATATCTTATCTTTCATAATTATAAAAACATAAAAGGAATTTTAATTATGAGTTTGTATATATAAAATTAAACTAAAAGTTTTTTGTCAAAAAAAACTCAAAGTTCACATGTAATTTTCTAAATACATATATTCATTGTACGTAAAAGTTTGTAAATAGTATAGGTGATTAATACGATCATGCCATATAAAAATACCATTAAGAATTACAAACATGTATTAACACAAACAAAGGTCTAACTTTTCATCACACAAAAATCTTAATCAAAATACATTAAATTTATTAAAAACATCAATGATGAGTAAACATGAGAAAAACACATTAAATTTTGAAAATTTTCAATGTTTAAATATTTTATATTTAAAAAATGAGATAAAAATTAATATATTATACAAAACTTCGCATCCTATATAACATATGGCGAAATTGGTTTTGTAAACACTATTATCTTAAAAATTAAACCACTCAAATTTAAATTATTATTTTATTCTGAAAAGATGAAATTCACACAAAATCAACCTATAGAACTTGTTGAAGAGTAGTCAGAATTTTTTTTGTAACTCATATTATTTGCTTTTAAGCTCTCAGTTTTCATGTTGAAATGTGATTGTTAGAGAATTCTATTTTATTTTGAATATCAAATATCTTGGTAAATGTATATATTATTTTGCATATAGTTTAGATAAAATATGCTTATGTATGGACTACTTAACTATTAACTAAGTAGCAAAATTTGACATTCGAAACTCAAATATTTAAATTTTTTTAAAGTTAAATTTTATCTAATAGCAAAAAAAAAGTTATGACAAATAATGTGAATTGTATAGTATACTTTCAAATTTTGTTAGCAATATGCATGGGTTTTTATAGTAACAAATAAATATATTTGATCAAATAATATTTTGTATTATATGCGCAATTAAACTAAAAAATAAAATTGTAATAATAATAATTACTAATATCATTATTATTGAAATAATGACAATAATTAATATTGTTATGTTTTAACTTTTTGTCCCAAAAGGGAACAGTCGCAAGAATATAGATCTTATGTAGTTTATGCTCCCATTTTAATTCATTGTTGTTTTCAAATATCACGGCTTACTTACTATCACAATTTTACAATTTTTTTGTGTGTGACACTTTTTAGAATATTTATTGAAATATTATAATATTAAATAAATTGTGAATTAAAGTGAAGTATTTATTTATCAACCTACCTAAATTTATAAATTAAGAAGGGAATCTTGATTTCTTTTTAATGCCATAAAATTATTAAATGTGAGTGACTTTAAAACAAAATAAAAACCCATGATAAATTCTTTGGACATAAAATGTGGAAACATCCTAATATTATTATTCACCCGATAATTACAAATTAGCAGTGTTTATTGAAAAATATTAGTGGTTTTTAAATTTAATAATAGATATTTTACTTTTTCAAAAATATATTAGCATATATATACACATAAAATAAATGAAATAAATATAATATAAAATTTCCTTCATTTGGTCCACGGATAAAATTAAATGACAAATTTATAAACTCAAAACCTTTTAAAGTTTTATGTGCCACACCACAACATATACATATGCCAAATTTAAACTTTCTTGTACTTTCATGTTAAAAAAGGAGAGGACAGAATTAAGTTTATCACACAAATGATGCAAAGTAGAGATAGAATTTAGAACACTTCATCAATTATGCCACTCAGCTTCATTTGAAAAATCTGTTATGCATTCCTGAAGACTTCTTTCTGGCACCCTACTATGTAACTTCATCACAACCAATTAGTTCCATGAATGCATGATTAATCTTGTCAGATTAAAGAAGAGCAAGTCCTGCAGCCTGCCATTAATGAGGTGCATGTTCTCTTATTTCTTGTCAGGCTATCACCACACAAATTCTCATTTATTGAGTAAAGCAAATTTATTTTTCCTACATATATAAACAATCACCATACATAACCTAATCTAAGAGGTGTTCATATCAATTTGCTTTTTTTGATATATTTATACTAAAGAGAAAAATACTCATCAACTGGTTGTTTGTCCTACGTTGGCTTCACTTGGATCACATTCAGAACACTCTGTTATGCAGATGAGAATTTTCTGACGCTATGCCAAACTTGTCCAAATAGAGAATTTCCTGGGACGAGAAGCCACTTTTGCAGGACCAGTTGTGCTTGTATTAAAATGTGTGCTTGTATCGCAGGATCAATTAATGAGTTATAAGCACTGTGTTCACTTAAAATGATAATAAGGGAGAAAAAACCAAAATATATGTCATGTTCAGGGAAAAAAGTTGTTGCAATGCACATTTATTTAGGGGTCATCTTTAATTGTCATGTCATATTTTGTCGAGTAATGGATTAATATGGATAACGAATGTGAAAATGTTAAGTTCACTGTATATAAAGGAGTTACCATGAGATTACCATCTGAATTATTACCAGCAACATGAATAAAGTATATAGCAATTCTTGCATCATATACATAGTTTAACGTTGTAGTGATTTTTATACAAATCGTGTAAGCACAAATGAATGAATAATGACTATAATCATGGATGAAACTACAACCTTTTTAGAAGCTTAGCATGGTTATGGTGCTATAGAAAATGTATGTAACTTAAACACATCTTATTGACTTACTTGTCATTGTAACCGTAACTGAAAATCTATCTACAAAAGAGTGACTCAATGGGTCTACTGAATAGCTGACACACTTCTAATTAGAACTTGAGAGAGGGATGCAACTTGATTTGGTAGAACTTATGAATTTCCAGAACCTTGAAATTAGCTCTTGTTTCACATAATTTCTTGAAATTTAATTTTTATTACTTTGATCTTGTTCAACAAATTGTAATTCAATAATATCAATATAAGTTCACTAAAACACTTTTCATCACTTTTTGTTTTCATGACCTCTTTGAGACAAAAAAAAAAACACAGCAACATCAATCTTCTACATCTCCAATACAAATGCTAGTTTACTGGTCCACAACTTTCTTTGATCAGTTTATAGACATTATAAACAAAAAGCACACATAAATTATTAAGACTTAAAAATTCCAAAGAGATAATGCACACCTGGTACTGGATCAGCACCATCAAAAAATTTTCGTGTTATGACATTGATGCACAATTATCAAGACATGTATGTTTGACTAAACAACTCATCTGAAAGTTATGAATTTGTTGTTTAGGGAGCACCAATGGTAATCCTCTTGTCCCGTTCCTCCTACATATTTGCACACGAAAAAGATAAGTATATTTGTGTGTAAATTTTTAAGTTCGGCCGTAATTGCATTTGGAATTATCAAAAACAAAAAAAAAAGTTACCTGAAGGATTTAAGGCAAATTTATTTGTAAAATAGATGGAAAAAAGTCATCACCTGTGCAATGTACTTCCCCACACCATGTATCAGCAAAATGCAAGTTAAATGCGTCATATCCACAATGATACATGCTTATTATTTAAGTTGAAATTTTTACTTATTTTCCTATATAGGCGAGCCGTTAAACATATGATCAATGCCGAAAAAGAAACATAATATCAGGATACTGTAATTAAGTTCTCACCAAGGATTCCCTTAATTCCAAAACTTTATCTATTTTGGACTCATTATTCAAGTCACATTCAGAAATCCATAAATCGGAAAAATCTGCGATGTTTGACATGGCTTCAAAGGTTAAAAGAGACTTGTTAGGAACATGTTGTTTTGATGATAATTATAAAACACTTAGTAGATTTTGTATTAAGTCATTTTGTAACTGTCAACGGAATGGCATGCTTTGCAGCTTTCGTTGACAGGAAGCTCATCAACGAAATGAGTGATGTAGCAATTGCATTGTACAATACTTCATAGTTTGATATGCATTTTGTTGTAGGTATTAGATAGGTTTTCTAAGTCATGTTGACTAAGTACTAGATAGGCAAAATAGGTTGGTGAATTGTAAATATATTATGCCTTGTAATTTTGCCTAAGTGAAGATTACTCTATCAACGGAATGAAGATTACCCTATCAACGAAACGAGGATTATACCATCAACGAAACGAAGAATAAAGCTATCAATGAAACACATCTCTCTACTATCAACGAATCATTATTGCTTTTCTGAATAGTTGACAAAGTGATAGTGACAGCTATCTAACAGATCAAAAGGGAGATATGGAAGTGTACTTTGCATTGGAAGCCATCAAAATGGTTACTGGAAATAAGGAAACATTCCAATTTCCAATTAGGTTCTTGGGAGTGATCATAATAAGCATGAAGACAAAAGCCAAGATCTCCAAGGACCATTGGACAAAAGGGATGAAAAGCAAGCTACTGAAAGTTACTTTAGATTATTTTAGAGTAGCCAAAAATAGCATTGTAAATAGAAGTGAGTGAGATAAAATAGTTTGTATTAGCTTTTTCAAGAGCACTCTCACTTTGTATCAAGAACTGAGCAGCTGTGATACTTTTGTAACACATATTATTTCCGCAATAAAAACATCTCAGTTGGATCCTCAAAACATCCAAGTGAAATTTTATAGTTTGTGTTTTTATTTTAGTTCAGTTTTTATTTTAGAAAGTTGTTTTAAAGTTTCGAAATATCTAGAATTGTATTCAACCCCCCCCCCCCTTCTACAATTCTGTAAGGTCATTTGGGATTAACAATTGGTATCAGAGCTAGCTTATAACATACAAGAAGTTTAAAGATCAAGGCCAAAACAGTAACCATGATGAAGAAGGATGCAGGTGTAAAGATACCAGTTCTAGATAAGGACAATTACTTTCACTGGAAAGTAAAAATGCATCTACATCTCATGTCTATGGATGAGAGATATGTAGACTGCATTAAGAAAGGTCCACACGTTCCCATAAAGTTTGCATCTAGAGTTGGACTGCCAGATGATGCTCCAAATGTGGAAATTCCAAAACCTGCCTCAGAATGGACTATTGAAGATGTTGCAGAAATCCATAAAGACAAAAGAACCATGAACATTCTGTTTAATGGTTTGGAGCAAGAGATGTTTGACAATGTTATAAAATGTACAACCTCTAAAGAAGTATGGGACACTGTTAGAACACTCTGTGAAGGAACTGAGCAAGTTAGGGAGAACAAAATGTAACTCCTCATACAACAATATGAGCATTTTCATTTTAAAGCTGGTGAAATCCTAAATGACACGTTTAGTAGGTTTCAAAAACTTTTGAATGGATTAAAGTTGTATGTGAGAATCTACCAAACCAAGGATTCAAACCTCAAATTTCTTAGAACTCTTCCAAAAGAATGGAAGCCTATGACTGTTTCCCTGAGAAACACTCAGGAGTACAAAGACTACACTCTTGAGAGGTTTTATGGAACTTTAAAGACATATGAGTTGGAAATGGAGCAAGATGAAGAAATTGAGAAGATACAAAAGAAAGGTGGATCTATTGCATTGATTGCATCTGTGAACCAACTAGAAGATGACAATGAAGAAACTGCAAAAGCCACAACTAGTCGAGCTAGTTGTAGGAGTGATGTAGCAATGGTAAAGGCAAGATGACAGAAGAAGAAGAACCAGAACCAGCCAACTTGGATGACTTAGATGAGATTGATGAACACATAGCTTTTCTTTCAAGGAAATTCTCTAAGTTCAAATTCAAGAGAAACTCAGAAGCAAGGCCACCAAAGAGAGACTTTCAACCTAGCAAAAATAATTGGATTGAAAAGTCTAAGTCTAAATGTTTCAACTGTGGAATGATTGGTCACTTTGCTGGAGATTACAGAAAGCCCAAAGTTGAGAAGGGCAACAGGAAATTTGAGCCTGTTGATTATAAAAAGAAATACTTTGAACTTCTCAAGCAAAAAAGAAAAGGCTTTCATGTCTCAGGAGTATGATTGGGCTGGTAATGGTGAAGATTCTGATGATGATGTTGAGTATGTCAACTTGGCTCTAATGGCTAACAATCATGAGCAGGAAGCAAGAAGCAAGTTCCTCTAGCAATCAGGTAACAATTACTAATCTTTCTGAGCTTTCTAAAGAGGAATGCGATAGTGCAGTAAATGAAATGTCTACTGTACTATATAATTTGCGTGTTACTCTTAAATCACTTACCAAAGAGAACTCAAGAATCAAAGAGTCTAATATGCTCTTAAGTGATAGAAATTCCATGTTAGAAGCACAACTCATTGAGTTTGAGAAAATGAGATGTGTTAGTAGGGATGCTAAGAAGGAACTTGAGAAAGTGTTAGAAAGGGAAGAAATTCTTAAAACACAACTTGAAATAGAACATAGTGTGATTGCAAAATGGAAAGATTCCAGGAATGTTGCTACCAACATCATTAATGTTCAAGGTATGGAATCTTTCTGTGAGCAATCATGGAAAAAGAACAAAGAGAAGCTAGGGTATGCTGGTGAAACCTTAGAATCAGAAACAGAGTCAACAAACAACAATGATGAACGGAATGCAAAGTTTCGTTGACAGATGAACCATCAACCGATCAGGTTGTTTCGTTGACAGAGAAAAGGAAAGAAGAACTCACTAGACTTAATAACAAGTATGGTCCTGTCACCAAGAACTTTGTTCAAGGTGAGTCTAGTAAATCAAAGAAATTTGAGAAGCCTGTTGAAAGAGCAAATGTAGTTCACTTGTCTAACAAGAAATTGAAAGACAAGTTAGAGAAAATTCAAGTTGAGACTAAGGGCAATAAAAAGAATAACAGGAATGGCAAAGTAGGGATTAACAAACATAACAATTACACACCTGATAAATATGCTCCTAGAAAGATATGTGTTAATTGTGGTAGTGTTAGTCATTTATCTACTAACTGCAAATCTGTTAAGAAGACTGCTAATGTGAAAATTCCTAAGCCTGCAATGAATGGTTCTATGCCTACAATGCCTTTTATGCCTAACATGTTTGCTCCATATGCACAATTTCAGAATCCATATGCTAGCATGCCATTTGTGCCTAATCCATACATGAATATGTTTAATGTACCACAAATGCCACGGAATATGAATAACATGTTTGTTCCTCCATCTATGCATGCTGTGAATGAAAATGTGAACAATCCTCAGAAATCAACACCAAAGGTAAAGGTTGATTTAAATCAATCTGAGCCCAAGGTGAAAAATGATATAAAAGGTAAATCAAAGGCTGACAAAACAGGACCCAAGGAAACTTAGGTACCAAAATCAACTTGATTTGATTTTATTGTGTGCAGGGAGACAAAAGGAATCTTTGGTACTTGGATAATGGATGTTCAAGACACATGACTGGTGATTCTACCCTGCTCACAGAGTTTCAGGAAAGAGCTGGCCCTTGTATTGCTTTTGGAGATGACAACAAAGGCTACACTACGGGATATGGCTTGATTTCAAAAGAAAATGTCATCATTGAGGAGGTTGCATTGGTGGATGGTCTTAAGCACAATTTGCTTAGTATCAGCCAACTTTGTGACAAAGGATTTTTAGTTACTTTTTCTAAAGAAGCCTGTGTTTTTTCTAAAGGAGGAAACAACAATGTGGTAATGACTGTATTCAGAAGAGGGAATGTGTACATTGCTGACTTTAGTAGCACAAGTCCAGACACCATCACTTGTCTCTTCAGCAAGGCAAGCAAAGATGAAAGTTGGCTATGGCACAAGAAATTATCTCATCTGAATTTTAAAGTTATGAATGATTTGGTGAGGAAGGATCTTGCAAGAGGAATTCCACAGGTGGAGTTTTCCAAGGATGGTTTGTGTGATGCCTGTCAAAAAGGGAAACAAAAGAAGGCATCATTCAAAAGCAAGACAGAGTCATCAATTGTCCAACAGCTTGAGCTGCTTCATATGGATCTATTTGGCCCTGTAAATGTCATGTCCATTTCAAAGAAGAAATACTGTCTTGTGATTGTTGATGATTTTTCTAGATTTACATGGACCTTCTTTTTGCACTCCAAAGATGAGGCAAGTGAAATCATTATCAATCACATCAAGATGGTAAACAATCATCCTGATTTCAAAGTCAGAAGGATTAGGAGTGACAATGGGACAAAATTCAAGAATTCAAGCATGAAGGTGTTCTGTGAAGAAAATGGTATTTTGCATGAGTTTTTAGCAGCAAGGACACCACAGCAAAATGGTGTAGTTGAAAGGAAAAACAGAACACTTATTGAAGCTGCAAGGACAATGCTAGATGAATCAAAGTTACCAACTTATTTTTGGGCTGAGGCAGTTAACACAGCTTGCTTCACTCAAAATATTTCTTTGATTAATCAAGCCAAGGGAATGACCCCTTATCAACTACTCAAAAGAAAGAAGCCACTATTGGATTTTCTTCATGTCTTTGGATGCAAGTGTTTTGTTTTGAGAAATCAAGCTGAGCATTTGGGGAAATTTGAAGCAAAGGCAGATGAAGCAATATTTGTGGGATATGCAGCAGGGAAAGCTTACAGAGTCTATAATCTCAGAACCAACATTGTTATGGAATCTGTGCATGTTGTTTTTGATGATCTCAAAATTCAAGGTCTCTGTGATGAAGGTTTCCATGAAAGTCTTTCTTTTGAGAATGGGGAAGGAGATCAAGTGAATCATGTCAAGGCTATTGAGAAACAGTCTAAAGTTGTTGTATCTAGCACAGATGAAAGCAGCAGTGAAGATGAAATTGCTGCATTGAGATTGAAAAGAATAGCTGCTAGCAGACCAAATGGTCATTTCGTTGACAGTCATGATGGAGGATTCATTGACAGTCAGAATGAACGTTTCGTTGACAGTCAAAATGGTCATACCGTTGACAGTCATAGAAATGCCTCTAGAAGTGATCATTTAGGGACAACAAACTCAGGGGGAGTTTCTAAAGGACAAATATCCAATCAAGGCAACCATGATCATGAAGCTACTTCTTCAAGAGCAAATCTACCTCCCTCAAGCAAATGGACTAAAGATCATCCCTTTGAACTTATTATAGGTGATGTTTCTTCAAAAGTCCAAACTAGAAGAGCAACTCAAGAGGAATGTCTATATAGTAGCTTTCTGTTTCAAGATGAACCAAAGAAAGTTGAGGATGCACTTCTAGATCCAGATTGGGTTTTAGCTATGCAAGAGGAGCTAAACCAATTTGAGAGAAACAAAGTTTGGAAGCTGGTGCCCAAGCCTAAGGACAGGAGTGTTATAGGCACAAAATGGGTGTTCAGAAACAAGATGGATGAAAATGGCATAGTCACAAGGAACAAAGCTAGATTGGTTGCAAAAGGCTATTCACAGGAAGAAGGAATTGATTTTGATGAAACCTTTGCTCCTGTTGCAAGACTAGAAGCAATAAGGATTTTCCTAGCCTATGCAGCCCATGCCAATTTCAAGGTCTATCAAATGGATGTGAAGAGTGCTTTTCTGAATGGGGAATTTGAAGAGGAGGTGTATGTAAGTCAACCTCCTGGTTTTGAATATGATGATTTTCCAGAATATGTGTACTTCCTCCTCAAAGCACTCTATGGTTTGAAATAGGCACCTAGAGCCTGGTGTGACACATTTTCACAATTCCTCCTTGAGAATCACTTCACTAGAGGTACTGTAGATAAAACTCTTTTTTATAGGATTGTGAATGGCTCTACTGTACTTGTTCAAATTTATGTATATGACATAATCTTTGGGTCTACAGATGTAAAACTTTGTCAAAAGTTTGCCAAGCTTATACAAAGTAAATATGAAATGAGCATGATGGGAGAATTAACTTATTTTCTTGGTCTCCAAGTGAAGCAAGTTAATGAAGGCATTTTCATAAGTCAAACACAATATATTCATGATTTGTTAAAGAAATTTAACTTAATGGAATGCTCTCCTGCCAAAACTCCCATGCCTACTACCACCAAACTTGAATTGAATACTAAGGAAAAATCTGTGGACATTTCAAGTTATAGAGGCATGGTAGGCTCACTTTTATATTTAACAGCTAGTAGACCTGATATTATGTTTGCTACATGTCTATGTGCTAGATTTCAGGCTGATCCTAGGGAATCCCATTTAGTTGCTATTAAAAGAATTTTCAGATATCTCAAAGGAACACCAAACCTTGGCATTTGGTATCCTAGAGAATCTGGCTTTGAACTAATTGGTTATTCAGATGCAGATTATGCAGGATGTAAAATAGACAGGAAAGCACAACTGGCACCTGTCAATTCCTAGGAAACAAGCTTGTGTCATGGTTCAGCAAGAAACAAAACTCAGTTTCTACCTCCACAACTAAGGCTGAGTATATTGCAGCTGGAAGTTGTTGTGCACAGATTTTATGGATGAAAAATCAACTACTTGATTATGGACTAAGAGTTGAGAAAATCCCTATCTTCTGTGACAACACTAGTGCCATTGCCATTACTGAGAATCCAGTACAACATTCAAGGACCAAGCACATTGACATCAAGTACCATTTCATTAGAGAACATGTTATGAATGGTACTGTGGAGTTACATTTTGTTCCAAGTGAACAACAACTTGCAGACATCTTTAACAAGCCACTTGATGAATCTACATTCTCAAGATTAGTAAGTGAGATAGGTATGCTAAATTTCTCTTAATTATTTCTGAGATTTTTGCAAGTTACAAAGCAGCCAGAATCTTGCTATGTTTTTCTGTGAATTAATTTTCTCAGGAAAAAGTGCAATTTTGTCTAAGTCAAAATTACTATGTCAACGAAACGCACCATTTCGTTGACAGTCTTAGAATTTTTCTGGGTGTTTCGTTGATAGCTCTCTTATATCAACGAAACGCAGCTTTATCAACGAAATAGACGGGACCTTAAACGCCCAATTCTGATTCGTTGATATAGCGCAGTTAATCTGAACCGTTGAAAATTGTCACGTCTTTTACCACGATCTATGCATACACCCCTGTAAGTATAAATCATGATAATATTTTAATTGTAACAGTTACATTTTTAAGCCAATCCAGTAATTCATATTTATTATTGGACTTAATTTTCGAGAAATTTTGGGGGAGTATTTAAGAAATTTCATTTTCTTTAATTCTTTTCCACCTGTTCTCAAAAATTGCAAAGGCTTTCTTACTTCTTCTCTCTCAAAGAAAATTACAGTTCGAGCTTTCTTCACTCAACAATGGCACCAATAGTAAAACTCATGTCAGCTGGAGGGTTCATCTATGAGAAGAACAACTCCATCCCTTTTGTTGTCAAGGAAAGCCCGAACAGAATCTATTTCAAGATGATGGATTTCATGACGAATTGCAAACTGAGCTACGCAATGTTTCACTCAACTCCACTCTACAATGAGATAATCGAGGAGATTTGGACCTCATGTGAGTACAGTGGGACAAATTTCACTTTGCAATTCACCATTCAAGGTAATGAGTATATAGTCAATTCTGATGTGTTGCAAGCATGCTTACACCTTCCTGAAAATAATTGCTCTGCTTTGCCTACATATACTGAAATGATTAACATGCTAAATTCCATAAACTACTCTTTGCCTACTGATAATCTGTGTAAAATAATTATGAGAGGTTTGGTTAGGGAATATAGTTATTTAGTTGATGCATTCATCAAGGTCTTCTCTGGTAAAATCAGTAATTTTGATGCATTAACTAACTCTATGTTGATTCTATTTACCATGCTCCTAACTGATAGATATTACAACTTTAGCACCCAACTTATGTATGAAATTGGTGCTAAGTTGGGTGATAAGGCAAATAGGAAGAAAATATCTATTATGCAAGATTTCTGATGATGTTGGCTAACCATGTTAGTCCAGCACCATTGGTTATCTCTAACCCTGTTTCCAGGTTTGATTGCTTTGTGCAAGAGAAGAGGGTTTTGACATACATACTGAGGCTGAACCACAATGGTGATGTCCCAGTGGTGTATCTGCCAATAATTGAGGTAACTACTACTATCCCTGCTAGTATAGTTGTTACTTCTACTGTTTCACCCAACCCTGTTGCTATGGAGTCTGTAGTTGTGACCCAACAAGCTCCTGCCCCAGCATGAAAACCAAAATCAAAGAAATCTTCCAAGCCAACCTCAGGTGCTTCTCAAAAGGCACCTGTTGTAAAATCCACTACACAACCAAAGGGGAGTGGTGTAGGTGTTGTGAGAGGTGAGGGAAGGGGTGAACATAAAAGAAACCCTAAGGATAAGGTGGGAGAGATGAATGAGATCCAGCCTAGCCCCATTGTGTCTTCCCAACAAGGCACAATGAGTAATATGGATTTAAACACAAGTCTAGTTGCATCCTCCCAAAAGGATGTAATTATTGAAACAAGCTCTCCTCCAAGAGCACACTCCAAGAGGGTAAAGGACACTTCAAGCCCACAGTCTACAATTTCCCAATACCAAAGGAGAGTGAAACAAAAATCCCAGGTTTCACAGGGTGCACACACACTGGAAGCAACACTTCCAGTATCTCAAATTCAGTTTGATGTAACCCCTATCATTACTCTGGGGTTACAGTCCCATTCTCTAAACATCAATCTTGAACCTACTCCACAAAATTCTCCAACTCAGTCATTAGATGTGGATATGATCCATTCATCTATCCCTGATTCTCCAACTCTTTTCTTGGAGAAGCCCCACTCTGAAATTGGTGACCATCACTTGTTAAGTGATTTGTTGGGCCACCAATCATCCTTTTCTGAAGTTACAAGAGGATCTGTGGTACAATCTCTAAAATCAATCACCACAGATTCTACTTTAATCTCACTTTCTCAAAGTGCTTTCTTGACTTCATCAACGAAACAGTCTCTTTCATTGACAAGTGTTTCTCTATCAACGGTATCCATACCGTTGACAGTTCAAACTACCATACCGTTGATAGTTCATTCTGCACCTCTTATTGAAAATCAAGTTGTTTCCACAACTAGTGCAGATGATCTAGTGGTAGTTGAAACACTTCTAGGAATGAGAGGGAGTGAAACTGAGAGGCTGGCTTGCAGCCAGGCAAAAGGAGAGGCTGAGAGTGAGAGGCTGACTATTTCTTCCAGTCAGGCAAAAGGAGAGGCTGAGGGTTCCACCTTAGTAGGTGAAGGTGAGGGTGTGAGAGATGTGAGCCATGGGGAGCCCATGATGCAAGAATATAGAGGAGAGAGAGAAGGGACTACAGGAGCTATAAGGGAGGAAACAACCATTGCAAGTGAGTTAATGGAGGTTCATGAGGGAAAAAGGCAACTTACTTTCCAAGAGCATTATCAACAAACTCTGGATAGTATTTCCCTGGATCCTGAGACCTTTACTCATCCTGTGACATCCTATCAAGTTATGGCTCAGCAGGGCAATGTGGAGGCAGAAAGGTCTTTCAACCTTATCCATACAACTGCATCTATGCAAAGAGCAAAGGATGCCTTGACCAATTTGTCTCCAGGAGCTGCAGCAAGTGGTGAGTTTGATTTTTCTGATGATGACAGTTTTGGTGACAATCTACAGGTGGCCATAACTTCACAGACTGGGACTTCTGTGGTGCCCCCTACACCAAACTGGCTTTCTCAAGATATGTATGGAAGAATCAACTTGGATACTACAATTACTAGGCAGTGTAATGAGGCCTATCTGGCTCATGAGTCTGCAAGTGTCAATGACAAGAAATTCTACAAAGCCATCATGGATTCTCTGGAAATTCAAAGGCTACAGATGTTGCAGACTAGGAATGAAGCAAGGGAAATCAAGGATTCTATTGGGAACCTGAAAGATGCTTATGATAGGAGGCTTGATGAAAAGCTCCCTCTTCTCACTGTGTCCAAGATGAACAGGTTTTTCTCTAAGGAACCTGAGGTGGCTACCTCCTTGAAGACTCTCTCTTCTAGAGTGGACAAGGTGGAAGCTACTTTATCTCAAATGAAAAGGGAACAGGAGAAGCAAACCCAACTTTTAGCCCAGCTAGTGGCAACTCAAGGACTCCCAGTCATCTCTTTTGATGATAACAAAAAGGGGAGAAATCTAAGGAGCTAGACATTCAAATCACAAAGGTTATGGTCCCAACCATTTCCCTACCACAGGAGCCATTAGCAATGGGGGAGTCAGGAAAGGATAAACTGGATGGTATTGACTTGATTAAGCAAGCATCTATGAGGCTACAACTTGTTGACCAAATAAAAGACCACTGGTCCAGCATAGATGCAAGAGTCAAGAAGATAGCTGAAATTGCAAAGAATTCAAATTCATCAACGGATCAAGCTACTTCTACAACACCATCAACGAATGCCATGGTTTTAGCATCAATGGAATGGGAGCCACAGACCAATTCTTTCTATGAGGTAAAGCCCCTTCTGCATGGAGTCACTCAAGGTCCAAGGAAAGAAAAAAGACAAACTTCATGCATTAGGGAGGTGGTACAAGCTACACTTCAAAGAAGCTTATCTCCAAAATCTCCTGCTAAACCAAAGGGCAAGAATATAGCAAGGACTTTCTATCCTTCACCCTATCCAGATGAGCTCAACCTTCTTGGACTACTTATCACAAAATGCAAGGAAAACAATGATCCTGAGATAAGGAAGCAAAGAACAATTGTCTACAGAAATGGACAGGAAATTTGTGTTTGGGCTGGTCACCCAAATTTTGCTGAAGCTAAGGCTGAGGAGTCAGAAAGAGCAGCTATGCAAGCCCTTGCAATTGCTCAATCTCTAGATGAAGAAGAAAGACAGCAAGAGGAAAGAGCCAAAGAGGAAAGGAGTACAAAGAAGAGCATAAGGCAACCCAAGGCAAGAGCTAAGAGAAACATAGCTTTTGAGAATGATGACTCTCAGAGCAATGCAACAGACTCTTCTGCACCTATTGCACCTCCAACAATTCCTGATCCAGTTTCTGAGGTAAAGTTAGCTTGTGATCCTAAACATCCAGTAAATTTCCATGATCAGCCAATTGAGCCAAAGGAAGAGCCAATTGAGTTTGATGAGGCCAACTTTCCAAAATTCCTCTTTGAAATGGATCCAAAGAAGAAATCTAAGCAGAGGGCTGCCAAGGCTAAGCCAATTCTTGTAAGGAGACCACAAGCTGAGAAACCCCCTACCAACCCAGAAGACTTCATCTACATTGCTGATATCAGGGAGGAGTCTGACCTACATATTAATCTTGATGACCTGGTTGAAGTAAGAGGAATAGCAGCTTCTTACAAACTACCAGAGAGATTGGTGTTTGTCTAAAAGGGTGGGAGAGAACAGATTTGGCCTCTACACAGAATTATGGGAGAAGACTATCAGACACTGCTATCTGTGTTCAAATGTCTGACAGAAAGATTTTGGTTTTACCAAAACAGCCAAGTCTGAGGTTGTCTCCAAAATTTTTCAAATCAAAGCTAGCTGGAACAAGCCTGGTGCACTTCCCAGAGTATTGAAGCTCCCTCAAACAGGAAAGAAAATTCATCTCCAACCTTTTTGGATGATGGAATTCAGAGACAAGGACAACTGTAGAAGATTCTTCAGAATAGAAGACCAACTGGAAAAGGCATCCAATGAAACTCTGAGATCAATGCAATCCAAGTTGGGGAATCAAGATGAAGAAGAGAAGATTTTCTACAGAAGGCTTCAATCTCAGATTGAGGAGAACAATGCAAGAAAAGGGAAGAAAACAAGACCACAGAGGCAAAGATGAAAAATCTGCTCAGACTAGAGTAGCAACTCTGTGCACTTGTTTTGTAAGATTTTCTACTTTGTATTTCAATAAAATTCAATGAAGCTCAATGCAATTTCTACTTTTATCATTTGTAATTTGTCTGAGCGTTTTTGTTATCATCAAGCCTCTTGATTTATGGCTGTTATTCTATCAGTCATAAATTGGGGGAGATTGTTAGGAATATGTTGTTCTTGATGATAATTATAAAACACTTAGTAGATTTTGTATTAAATCATTTTGTAACTATCAACGGAATGGCATGCTTTGCAGCTTTCGTTGACAGGAAGCTCATCAACGAAATGAGTGATGTAGCAATTGCATTGTACAATACTTCATAGTTTGATATGCATTTTGTTGTAGGTATTAGATAGGTTTTCTAAGTCATGTTGACTAAGTACTAGATAGGCAAAATAGGTTGGTGAATTGTAAATATATTATGCTTTGTAATTTTGCCTAACCGAAGATTACTCTATCAACGGAATGAAGATTACTCTATCAACGAAACGAGGATTATACCATCAACGAAACGAAGAATAAAGCTATCAACGAAACACATCTCTCTACTATCAACGAATCATTATTACTTTTCTGAATAGTTGACAAAGTGATAGTGACAGTTATCTGACAGATCAAAAGGGAGATATGGAAGTGTACTTTGCATTGGAAGCCATCAAAATGGTTACTGGAAATAAGGAAACATTCCAATTTCCAATTAGGTTTTTGGGAGTGATCATAATAAGCATGAAGACAAAAGCCAAGATCTCCAAGGACCATTGGACAAAAGGGATGAAAAGAAAGCTACTGAAAGTTACTTTAGATTATTTTAGAGTAGCCAAAAATAGCATTGTAAACTTGGGTTATATAACCAAGTGTAGCAGTTCATTTTAGAATAGAAGTGAGTGAGATAAAATAGTTTGTATTAGCTTTTTCAAGAGCACTC
The DNA here is from genome assembly GCA_030848705.1 of Heracleum sosnowskyi. Lineage (NCBI taxonomy): Eukaryota > Viridiplantae > Streptophyta > Magnoliopsida > Apiales > Apiaceae > Heracleum > Heracleum sosnowskyi. Next base: position 24,216,743 of record CM061237.1, read on the forward strand.
TCACTTTGTATCAAGAACTGAGCAGCTGTGATACTTTTGTAACACAGATTATTTCCGCAATAAAAACATCTCAGTTGGATCCTCAAAACATCCAACTGAAATTTTATAGTTTTTTGTGTTTTTATTTCAGTTCAGTTTTTATTTTAGAAAGTTGTTTTAAAGTTTCGAAATATCTAGCATTGTATTCAACCCCCCCCCCCCCCCCCACCCCCCCCTTCTACAATTCTGTAAGGTCATTTGGGATTAACAAGACTCACCATAATCAGGAACATAACAGCCAAAATCCAAAGAATGGTGGCTCTTTTGACGGATTAGCAGGAGAAATTAATAGATATGTCTACACCAAGAAGATATGATTTTTCAGTAGGGTTTCTAGACTTGGTGATTCAAACTTCTTTTTTAATACATCAATTTCAATAAAATAGCTTCTGATCTCAGGAGGCCAAGAGCCTTCAGTTTAAGAGCATAGCTTCTGATCAACAAAAAAATAGGTAGCAATATCATGTGAATCTCATCAACTTATAATCAGTATTTACATCAATAGAGAAAAAGCCCAAATAATAAAACTTTAAATTTTGTTAGTGTGGAAGAGAATAAAGAATATTACCAAGTATGATATCCGTCGTAAATATTGAGAGGCACAAAATTTAGGACCAGGCATTGCAATCACTTAAAAAACATAATTGTCTATTAGTATCATGTTCATTAAACATTAAAACAAAATTATGATCAATGAAAAAGAGATAGACCGATTATAAGAATTTAACAAATCAATAACAAAATACAAAGTGATAGTCTCTCCAAGGAACACATGAGCTCAAATATAGCATTATATAATCCAAATTTAACATACAAAATTGAAGGTAGTTGGAAATCTCTATACTTTAAATCACCAAAATTTGTACCTGGACAACAAAGACACCAAATGCATAAACACTCCATAACTCAATTGTCATCAACTTTAAATCAAAGAAACTAATATATAATTGTACAACATGGAAACTATTAGATAGTACTCAATTTCATTATTTTAACATACTTCGATTAACCCAGGAAACAAAAATAAAAGTGAAACATGAGAGTAATACTAATATGTGTACTTTTAATCACATCCAAGTTCCACTGAAAATACAAATATACGAATAGATGTAAATCCTTCTTAAGTAGAATTTCCAGCCAAATTTGTGTTCAAACTCTGAATCTTGGTACTCTGACACATAATTCGTATCTGAATCTTGTGATCTCGTACTATCTACAAAAAGAGAATGGAAGTATCATACATGGGCTAAAATATGTGGTACCTCAAAATCAAATAAACATATTACCAAATAAACATGATTTTGTTTGCTCAGTGACACTTCATTACTGTATAAACCTTTCATCAATACTTATTCTGCACAAATCAAACAAAAATTAATAAACTATAATTGATGCATACATAGCCTGTAAACTATAACAAATCAATATAAAGAAAAAGAATGATATATTCATGCATTAACACTTGATTAAGATGTTGACCAAAATCATACATACAAAAATCTACTTATGAAGAAACTCTATTATGATTCTTTGGTACATATCCTACAAATTCAAACAGATAAACGTAAGCAAAAAATATATTATAATTATAAATACACATACACATATACAAACACGCAAACACAAAATCAACAAAAACATAAAATATTCATTCGAATCAAGGTTAAGTAAAAGAGGAATATACGCCTAATTAATCATATTTGTAGTTGAATTTGTATCTTGTAAATTGTCTCCATCACAAAATCATTCTGTATTTCCGTGTTTCATATCCTGTAAATTCAAACAAATAGACATTAGTCACAAAATATATTATACACACATATATAATGAAAAGCTATGGAGAAGGAGAGAATATAAAAGACAAAGATGAAGAAAAAAAGATGAGAGACACAATGAGAAAAGAAACTGAAATCATGTGATATAATCAAAGAAGATTAGATACATAATTAATTATGCATTTAAAATTTGAAAATAAAAGAGAAAATCAAGCACGATAATCACGAAGATATGTAACTATAAATAAGTATTTTGAAATTCAAAATTATGACAGCAAATTGGATTGATTGTGCTGACTTTATCATAGAATATGGGTAACTGTATGGATAGTCCATGGATCTTGCCAAATATAATAAAAATATAGTACAAATAGGATTCATGGGTAAAAAAATTTACCCATTGGGTAAAAAAATTTACCCATTGGGTAAATTCCTCATTACACTTTAAGAATATATAGATTAATCCAAAAAATTGAGAAAATTAGAAAAATAGAACGAAGCGATCTGAGAGCGCCACCTCACCGCCCCCGTGTTCTCTTTTATATAATAGTACTAGATTACTAAGACGCGCTTCGCAGCGGCATTATAATATATTTGTCAAGAAAAAGAATATTAAAATAAAAATTGTGAAATTAATATCTATAAAATTATTTAAATTATCAAATAAAATATATTATATAATTAAAACACTTTTTTCTAACAAATTCTACTCCTCTTCAAAAAATATCATGGGCAATTACCTTTAAATTATAGCATCCCGTGATATTTTTGGAAAAAGAGTAGATTTTGTTAAAAAAAAGTGTTTTAATGATAAAAGGTAATAAACTAGTTAGTATTTTTATATTATTTATTATTAATGGTAATATGTTTTAAATTAAAGATAATTGTCCGTGATATTTTTGAAAAAATGAGTAGATTTTTTTATAAAAATGTGTTTTAAAGATAAAAGGCAATCAGCTAATTACTATTTTTATATTATATTATTAGTTATTTTCATCCTATTAATAAACATTTTTTCCTCAGGCGACATTATGGGGAGAGAGTCTCCACTGATTTGCAATTTAGTAGAGAGGTGAGCAAATCTCTCTCTCAAGGATGACACATACAGTGTATCCAAATTTGTATATTTATTATTTCTTGTGGTAGAAAAACTAATTGTATCTGCATATAAGAGTAAATAAATGGTTAAAAAACTACTATAAGAATTGTTAGGCTCAAGACATGTCTGAATACCACCATTAACAAGCCTACACTATGTGACTATGTCACACTACATGACCTAGTCAATTCTATCACTGGGATATAGTATAGGTCTCTCTATGTACTTGTCTTGTTCTCATGAACATTAGCTTGATCATGTATGCTCAGAATTATAATAAGCTCAGTAGGTTTCTTGCAAACTAGAATGTATATAGGTCATTTAATAATTGTCCTGGTAGAAGTTCAGAATTGTTCATGCAGCAGGATAGAGATGAATAAGGCCCTGAAGAAATAAGTTGCAGAAATTTGACTAAGGCATTATATAGCAAAGTCAGAATAAAGCTATGTCGTGAAGTCACCAATATCCATGTCAAGAAGTGCTGGATCGCATAGTCCATTTTGTACTATGTCGTGAAGTCCTCAAGACTCATGTCGAGAAGTGTTGAAGTCAGCAAAGTCAAGATGTGCTAGATCGTGAAGTCCTCAATCAGCCTATGTCGCATAGTCATCAAATAGTCTATGTCGCATAGTCCTCAAAAAGGCTAGACCGCAAAGTCCTCAAATGGCCTATGTCGCAAAGTCCTCAAAGGCCATATTGCGTAGTCTTTACAAGTGACATTGCGTAGTCTGGAATGAAGTGGAGTTCACGATATCAATACTTAGCCGTTTACAACAAAACAAATCAACGTACAGAACCAAGAATCAAGAGAGACAAATACTGAAGCATTTGTTCTGGCAAGGTGGTCCAAAGAACAGATGGCAAATCTACAGCTAAACTTGGAGAGAAAGATAAGAGACAAGCAGCTACAGAAACGGGAAAGACTCCGAAAAGCAGGTGGTCATTCCTGACACAGTTAACTTTTTATGGCAGGACAAGTTGGACTTTGAGCTAGGAGTAATTGTGTAAACAGGGGTGTGCCTAGTTTGTATAAAAAAATATATATATATCGTGCACACACCACCGTTAGCTGTAAGAGAGATACACATAGTTTTATCTTAAGCACTCTTTTCTCTGTAAGAAAAAACAAGGTACAAACTGTTCTTGTTTAGAAGCCATAAATTCTGTTGTGAATTTCCGGAAAGCTTTAGTATTTAATTTACTTAATTCAAAGTAGATTAAAGTGATTGTGTGTGTTGTTCATTTTCTGCATATTACATAGCATAATCATATACAGTTTATTTGAAGCTTCAAGAATAAAAAAAAAATATCAAAACTATCCATTCACCCCCCCCTATGTCTAGTTTCTAGTGGTATTCATTTCTAACAAGTGGTATCAGAGCGAGACTGTTAACGTACAAACAGGAAAAGATCAACAATGAGTTCACAGAAACTGAGCAGTATAATGATTCCTCCCTTCAACAAGGAGCACTACAGCTTATGGAAGAAGAAGATGTTACTTTTCATCAAAGCTTCCAATCCCATGTATTTAGATATACTAAAGCATGGTCCCTTTATTCCAATGATTGAGATTGGTGAAACAACTGTAGGCACTGAGATAATTCCAGCAAAGCATGTTCCTAAAGACCCCTCAAAATACACTGATCCTGAAAAGGAGAAAATAGCACTGCATGGACATCTCCAACTTATCATCTGTGAATCTATGGATTTCAACATGTATGGCACTATTGCTCACTGCAGTAGTGCAAAGAAAATGTGGGATCTTATAGAGGTGCTATGTGAATGAACTCCAGAAGTAAGAAAGAACAAAAAGCAGATTCTGGTTTCCCAGTATGAAGCTTTCATGGCTCAGCCAAATGAGGGAATCACAGAAGTGTTTGAGAGGTTCAATAAGCTGATAAATGAACTCAAACTCTATGACAAACACTATGAGACAGAAGAGCTCAACATGAAGTTCTTGTTAACTCTACCAGATCACTTGGAACCAAGAATCTCTTCCCTTAAAGAAAGAGATCTAACAAAGATCGGTTTTGATGTGTTGTATGGTGTTTTGAAGACATATGAGCTAGAGTTGTTTCAGAAGAGATCTATTCAAGCAAAGCAAGGATTAATGGCCAATACCTCTTGTGCCCTTATTGCTGACAATCTAGGTCAAAGAATGGAATCTCTAAAAGTCAGTCAAGTCAAGATTGAGGAACTGGAAAGTGATGACACTGGTGATGAAAATCAGGTTGTTTATGATTTGCCTGAGGAGGATGAGTTCTACAGCATAGATGAGCTGGACAAGATGGAAAACAAATCTTTTGCCTATATGGCTAGGAGATATCCTAACATTAGGTTTAAGAGGAAGCAACCATTCAAGTCCAAATTTAATAGTGGAAATGTTGGTGGTTCAAGTAGCTCAAACTCCTTCAATAAAGGAAAAGGGATTGCTGGTTCTGCTAAAGGAGGATACAAATCAGGGAGTGTGGATAGGTCCAAAATTAGATGCTATAACTGCAATGAACTTGGGCACTTTGCCACAGAATGCAAGAAGCCCAAACAAGTCAAAAAGGACAAAGCATACTTAGATCTTGAAGCTAAGTATGAAGCTCTACTCAAGAAACAGTAGGGTAAAGCTTTTATTGCTGAGGGAAAGTGTTGGGATGACTCTGATGAAGAAGAAGAACAGGAGTATTCAAACTATGCCTTGATGGCATTTTCTGATGATGGTGATTCCTCAAGTCAGGTACCTATTCTTACTTCTCTTGATATGACTCCCTTTTAATATAAGCAAACGGTTGAAGATATGAGTACTGAGATGTTCAATATTCACACTAGTATGTTAGCTGCCAATGAAGAAATTGATAGGCTAACTGCTAAAAATCTTGAGCTTACAGAAAAGAATGAAAAACTTGAGCTAATGGTTATGAGCCTTGATGGTTTGAAAAAGGAGATTGAGTATCTCAAAAACAAAGTGATTTGTGCTGAACAAATAGAAAAAGCTCTTAGAGAACAAATTGCTGAAAATGAATTAAAGCTAAGAAGTTTCAAGAACTCCTCTGAACTCATTCAAACCTATCATAAGGAACACACTGAAGATTGAAAGGTTGGAGTTGGTTTTGACTATGAGAATGATAAAGGAAGGAAGAAGGCAAAGGGAAAAGGAAAAGAATCTTTTACAAACAAAAATGCCCCAACCATTTTGTCTAGTGTTGAAAAGCCCATCTTCAAAAAGAGTGTTGTTGAGTTTGATGAAGAACTATTGATCATCAAACAACAACTTCTTGAAGAAGATGAGGCTGCTAAAGACACTTCTTCCTCTCCTAAATCTGTGAATCAGAAAGAAACCAAAGACAACCTTGTCAAGAGTCCTAAAATCAAGAAAGAAGTTGTTAAGAAAAAGAAACAAAACAGAAATGGTAAGGTAGGTGTCAACAAGAGTAACAATTATGCTTATGTGCCAAATGCTCCTAGGAAACAATGTCAGAAATGCCTATCTGTGAATCATTTTGACTCATAAGTGCAGTAAACCTGAAATTGCTGAAGTTGATAACCTGAGTAACCATTCTGTAGGCATGAACTCTATCCATGATTCCTTCTATGGTAATTCTAACTGCATGACATGCTATGTGACTGTGATTGCTAATTGCTTATCTCTTAAGCATAAACTTGACTCTGCATAATCTTGTGAATCACACACACATTTGCACAATCACCGGACAGGATCCCCAACCATGGTTGAGAGGGTGAAAACTTCATGTGAGCCTAAGAGTGTAAACTCCAAAGCCACAACCAAAGTGAAGTCTCCTACTGTGAAGAATGTTATTTATGACAGAGGAATTGTTAACAAAACTGTTTCTAAATCAACTGGACCCTACCAAGTGTGGGTACCAAAAACAACTTAGTCATTTTGTGAATGCAGGGCAACAGGAATAAAAGAGTCATTTGGATCTTGGACAGTGGATGCTCAAGTCACATGATTGGTGATATAGCCCTGCTATCACAATTTGAGGAGAAGGCTGGCCCATCAGTAACCTTTGGAAATGACAACATTGGTTATACAATGGGATATGGTAGTGTTAAATCTGGGAATGTCATTATTGAAGATGTAGCATTTGTTGAAGGACTAAAGCACAACCTCTTGAGTATTGGACAATTCACCAACAGGGGTTTCAAAGTGGAATTTGATGAAGATCATTGTCTAATCTCAAAAAGAGGAAGTGGTGAAGTTGTTTTAACTGGTGTGAAGAAAGGAAGCTTTTTTGTAGCTGACCTCAAGGCTGCAGACAAGGGAGAAATTTGTTGTTTCTACACCAAGGCCACAAATGAAGAATTCTGGCTATGGCACAAGAAACTGTCTCACTTGAATGTTCAGGCAATGAACTCTCTATCAAAGAGAGAACTCATCAGAGATATTGTGACGCCCTCCCGATCTGGGGTCATGATCGGGGAGTCACTACAACCTCTATACATATTAAACCCATAAACAATATAATAAAAGCATGCAGACTTGACCCCAACTCTACCCTGGATCTTTAACAGTTGATGGTGTGAAACAAGCATCCACTATCTAATTCATTAATACATAAGGTAAGTCTCAAAAGTTATTACATCCATGACTTAAAAGTTCTACGCTCTCTATTACAAAACACCTTCTAGATATGGCCATCGCCTACCTGAGCTGGCATCCCAAAAACAACCCTATAGGAAGACTTCCTAGCTGTCTGAAATGTACGTACCATCTTCTCGTTTCACTGTGGGTTAGAATAGGGAAAAGAATGAGCCAAATGCCCAGCAAGTAATAATATGACCAAACAGTTATCCACTGGGAAACAGTTTCAATATCAACATGTATGACATGGGTATAGCAAAGTCCGTATCAAGGGATTATCAGAATCAATGAATTGAATATACAATTTCAAAACAGTTTCCAATATCAATATATATATAGCATGGTTTAAGCAGAATCCATAATAAGGAATTATCGGAACAATGGCATAAATATGCAATTTCAAAGGGTAAACCAATTTCATTTTCAAGATATCCGTTTCAAGAAAACACTAATTAATTTTGGAGATTTTTCACAACGCACCAGACAATACGGGTGATCAGCCACGTAAAGTCCCCATACCGGACACACAGTCCCTCTGGTCATTGTATTGGGTCCCAATAGGCACACATTGGCCTTTAGACTAGCCATCTCTAGTCCATATAATTAAAAAGTGCTGGACCGGCGTCACTCGGCCTCTTACGCCTCCAAACTTAGGAATCCGTGGAAACCATAATTCAGAATTTAAATGAGTTCAAACTTTATTCCTTTTTAAAACATTTTCAGATATAAACAAGTCTTTTGGAAATCAGATAAGTTCAATCAAAACAATCTGGATTTCTATTAGTGGAATATAAGAAATATTTATCATTGGGTATGTTCTGGAAATGTACTAAAATGAGGTATAGGTGTATTCACTTTCAGGTATAAAAGGGTTTGAATAAGTATATGCTCAAATTCAGGTTATGGAATTATAGGTCATCAGGTTTCAATTCATGTATATGATCAGGGTATAAAGGTTTTGGGATAAAGAACTAAACAAAGCATGGTATATAATTCAACAGGGTATATTTGAACAAAGGTAAGGGTTATCAATGAACAATAAGTGTTTTCAGAAATTAAAGGTATATCAAGGCAAGATAACAATTCATATGTGTCAAAATGAAACAATGGAATCGAAATACGAAAGCAAGTTTGTATTACTTGCCTTAAGTAGCTAAAAAGGGGTAATGAGCAGTCACTGGTTTTCCACCTTAGTCTTTCCCTTGTCCCTAAGTTCCACTTCCTTGAACTCTCTAAGTTCCACTTCCTTGGACTCTACAAAAGAATATAATCTATCTTAGAATTCCCTCTCTAAGATGTCAATCCTTTATTCTAAACTACCCAAACGCATCCTAGCGCGTAAACATATAATAGTTATACCATAAAACAATTATAACCACGTAATAGACAATCATCCGTATAAACTCACATCGTCATTTAAATACACATAACATGTTCCTTATACATATATACATATAATAATATACCTTTCAAATCATACCACATTTGGTATCCTTTAAATCAATTTAATCAATGCTAACTATATCCTTATTGCTTTCACAACAACGTTTCATCTCAAAAAGCAGAAAAATCAACTGCGCATACTTTACTAAAACATTTTTCATAATTCCAAAACTAATCAAACAATTACCAAATTTGACAGGCTATTTCCTGATTACAAAACCAACTTAGCATAAAAGTTTCAACTTCAGAACACTTTATTTAGTATAAAAACGAACTGTATAAAGTAGGTACTAAGCACAGAAAAATCTCAGCTGCGCATCTTTTAGTAAAACATACATAACTTTTTATCCGTAAATCCTATCGACACAAAGTTAGCACGTGCACAAACTAGATTCAATTTAGAACATTGACATTCAAAGACCTCAGTCTAAAACAGGCAGCAACATTTCGAAACATGGCAAAACAGAACAGGGCAGTTTTCTGGAAAAATTCAGCATGTTGTTTTTCTTTTTAAATCATCCCAAACACAATCTCATTCACAATCCAACTATCCAATATTACAACTAAGACTTATGCTCTCAAGAATCACTAACTTATACATGCATTTATCCAATACACAAGCTAACAATTCCATTACTTGGAATTCCTCTAAAATTCCCAAATAAATACTTTTAACTATCAAAATCTCATACTAACCATACTAACACAATAATCAACATGCATTCATGATTAACCGAAGTTAACAATCAAACATCACCATAAACAATTTTCAAAACCGAATTATAAAAAGGGGAAAAATCAAATTTTGAACATGCATTTCGATTTCTTCACATGCAACTCAAAATCGAACTAAATATAGGTATTAACACAATAATCGGACTCAAACGCATCATCATCGTCCCCGTCGGCTCGCCGGAGCTCATTGCCGACGGCGGCAATGGTTGGAGGTGCCCGGAAAATATGAAAATCCGGGTTTCCTTCACAACCTCACCAATAAGTAATTTAATCAACCAACTAATCACAAAATCATCACAAGCAAGCTTTTGGGTTCGAATTAAAACAAAAATTTCCGAAACCCCTTGCATGCAACAATCGGTACACACAATACACACGGCATACACATACACACACGATTACACATATATATATATGTATGTATAATCATAATCATCAATATAGTTGATAGGGAGAGAGATTTTTACAAGAAAATCGAGAGAGAGAGTGATAGCCGAGAGAGAGAGAAGTCGAGAGAGAAAAGAGAGAAAAGAGAGATGATCGACAAAGTGAGAAAGAGGGGAAATGGGTGCAGGGGTTTTATAAGCCCAGGGGTATTTTAGTAACTATAAAATCTGATTTGCTAATAAGCAAAACCAACACAAATGCTTTTCTAAAATTCGGAATAAACTGAAGGTAATGTCCAAAAATCCAAATTTTATTTTTAAAATAAAGAATACGAATTTACAAGCTCACCCATATTTTTAAAATATTTTTGTGGTCAAAATTGAATTAAATATGAATTTTCAAAGTTTTGATCACTTAAATGACACTTAACTCATAAAATCAAATTTAAATCCTTAAAGCCAAGAATAAATTCCTCCACTAATTTTAGAAAATACTAGAATATACACTAAAGGTTGTGAAAAAGATTTCATAATAAAAATAGTCTCCGTTGATTTTATAAAATTCCCGGAAGGTCAAAAGAACTAATTTTTAATAAGAAATTCTTGTAAAATTGCATTTAAAAGCATACACAAGTATTTTAATCCATACCATTCACCAAATAAACATCTAATCATCACATTTTCAAATATCCACCTTTCACACAATAATCACAAATCATAAAACTCAAATATTATTAAATATTAATATTGTACAATCATTTTTCCGAGTCGTTATAGATATGCCTACTTTGGAGTTTGTGCAAGATGGAGCATGGGAAGCATGCCAAAAGGGAAAGATTAAGAGATCAAGTCACAAGAACAAGTTTCTCAATTCAAACTCCAAGCCTCTGCAGCTAATTCACATGGATCTATTTGGCCATGTGAATGTTATGTCCCTTTCCAAGAAGAAATATGCTCTAGTCATGGTTGATGATTATTCAAGATACACTTGGGTGGAATTTCTATTCTCCAAGGATGAAGCACCTCAAGTAATCATAGAGCATATTAAGAGAGTTGATAGAGAAGCACAAAGCACTGGTTCCTCTGTAGTTGCATTGAGAAGTGATAATGGAACTGAGTTTAGAAATTCAACAGTACTCTATGAGTTTTGCAAAGATAAAGGAATTTATCAAAAAAAATCAGCTCCTAGAACTCCTCAGCAAAATGGAGTAGTTGAGAGAAAGAATAGAACTCTCATTGAAGCTGCAAGAACAACACTATTGGATGCAAAGCTACCTACTAGCTTTTAGGCTGATGCTGTTAACACAACATGCTATGTGCAAAATAGAACATTGATCAATAAGAAGTCTGGAAAAACTCCTTACTCATTAATGACTGGCAAAAGAGCATCCTTCAAGCATCTTCATGTGTTTGGAAGCAAGTGTTTTGTGATGAAAGATACCTCTGAACATGTTGGAAAATTTGATGCTAAAGCATTTGAAGATATTTTAATTGGATACTCTCTGGAAAGGACAGCATACAGGGTGTTTGTACCTGAGCAACACAAAGTCATGGAAAGCATGGATGTTACCTTTGATGACAAGAAAACTCCTGGACTTAAAACAAGTGAACAAGACAGTGTGCCATTAAGATTTGAAAATCAAGGTTACCTTGAGGATTCTGAAAGTGAGGATGAACCTCTTGCTCAAACTGTTCTAGAAAATGAAACTCCTGAAGTTGATGATCTTCTTCAAACACCTGTGCAAGGATTCACAAACACAGGGGGAGAAGAAGAGAATGCAACTGACACTCAAAATGATCCTGGATGAAGTCAAGGAAATGAACAGGGTCACACAAGGAAATGGGACAGAGCCCAAACTAGCTAGGGATCAAATCATTGGAGATCCTGGTGAGGGAGTTAGAACAAGAATGGCAACAATGAATACATGTCTTTATAGCTGCTTTCTGTCACAAGAGGAACAAAAAGTAATTGAAGAAGCTTTGAAGAACTCTGATTGGATTGTTGCCATGCAAGAAGAATTGAATCAATTTGAGAAAAACAAAGTATGGGAACTAGTGCCACCTCCAGAAGGAAAGAATGTTATTGACACTAAATGGGTGTTCAGGAACAAGATGGATGAAGAAGGAGTGGTGATAAGAAACAAAGCAAGGTTGGTTGCCAAAGGATACTGTCAACAAGAGGGCATTGATTATGATGAGACATTTGCACATGTAGCAAGACTGGAAGCCATCGGAATCTTCTTGGCTTTTGCAGCTCACTCATATTTCAAGGTGTATCAAATGGATGTGAAAAGTTCATTTCTCAATGGTGATCTTGCTGAAGAAGTTTATGTGTCCCAACCACTTGGCTTTGAAAATGAAAATTTCCCAGACTTTGTGTATAGACTGCTCAAAGCACTCTATGGACTCAAACAGGCACCTAGAGCATGGTATGAAACTCTATCTCAATTCCTTCTTGAGCACCAATTTACCAGAGGTACAATTGATAAAACCTTATTCTTCAAGAAGCATGGAAATGATATCATTCTAGTCCAAATTTATGTGGATGATATCATCTTTGGCTCTTCAAATGAAAAACTCTGTGAAAGGTTCTCTAAGTTGATGCAAAGCAAATATGAGACGAGTATGATGGGAGAGTTGACCTACTTCCTAGGTCTACAAGTACATCAAAGGGAGGATGGCATCTTCATAAATCAATCAAAGTATGTCAAAGATCTTTTGAAGAAATATGGTTTGGAAGACTCATCCCCTTCAAAAACTCCCATGTCCACTGCTATCAAACTTGATGAAGACAAGAAAGGCAAGAAAGTTGACATCAAGGTTTACAGAGGCATGGTTGGATCATTACTCTATCTCACAGCTAGCAGGCCTGATATCATGTTTGCCACATGCCTTTGTGCAAGGTTTCAATCTGATCCCAAGGAATCTCACATGATGGATATCAAAAGAATCTTCAGGTATCTGAAAGGGACTCCTAATCTTGGGCTATGGTATCCAAAAGGCACTGGGTTCAACCTGGTTGGTTACACAGATTCTGATTATGCTGGATGCAGAATTGACAGGAAGAGCACCTCTGGAAGCTGCCAATTCTTAGGTCAAAGGTTAGTGTCCTGGTTCAGTAAGAAACAACAATCCACAGCAACATCCACAGCTGAGGCTGAATATATTGCTGCTGGAAGTTGTTGTGCTCAATTGCTTTGGATTAGAAATCAACTTATGGATTATGAACTGGTGTTGGAACACATACCTCTGATGTGTGACAATACTAGTGCAATATCCATAGTTGCCAATCCTGTTAATCATTCTATTCACTACAAGAAAATGTTTAATAGACATCACACATTAGACATCGGTTACTAATACCACTGATGTTAAAAGATATAATAACATCACCCCGCGTTAATCTGATGTCTTTGTTGTTTAAAGACATCGCTTATTTTAAAACCGATGTCTAAAGTTTGACTAAAAAAATTTTGTTTTCCCCTTGATAAAATTTTCGCAATTCCCCCCTTTACACCAATTATTTTTCCCCCTCTTGCCAAATACTTTTCCCCCGACTAAAAACTAAATCTCTTTTCCCCCTTTCCAACTCTCTCTCGTCTCTCACCTCACTCAATCTCTCTCTCTCTCGTCTCCACCACCATTCACCTCCGTCCTGCTCTACTTCGTTCAATTCAATTCACTAGGTACTCAATTCGGATCTATTAATCTTCATCTCATAATCTTCTAATCCAATTCGTTGCAATTGTTAGTTTATTTATTTACTTGCATTTGTGTGTTTATTAGATTTCGTACGATTTTAATTTTGTTTGAATTTGAATCAAATCACAATGTCGGTTATTTTTAAATCTGTTTGATTTTTTGTTGATGACTTGATTTGTTTTTGTGTTTTAATTGTGGCATTGTGTTGGAAATAGCCTCTCAGACGACTTGAAATCAAGGGGAGTTTGTTTAATTGATGCGTGTTCACACACACAGAGTGATGTTCTTAGTTGTTGTTTGAGTGATTTATTGATGTTTTTAGTTGTTTGAGTGATTTACTGATGTTTTTAATTGACGCGTGTTCCTTACAAAATTATATATTCTTATGTTCACTTGTGTATAGTGCAGGTTTTACTAGATTTTATCAAGCAATTAAATGATGATCATGGGTAAATGTTATTTAGCTAATTTTAAAAGTAATTATTTATTTTTCATATATGATTGTGTGTGTGTGTTAGATTATGTTGACATTTGCTATTTGTTTGCTCTCTGCAGTGAAGATAAATTTGGTTAAAGATGACTTCTTAAGGTCAAACATGGATGATCAGGGATGGGTATCTATTAGTTTAATAGCAAGTTTTCCTCGAGTAAGTAAAATTTCACTTGACATTGTTATTATTATCTTCGAGCAAGTGATAATTGCAGAGTTTTCTCTGAAAAAATTATTTAATGACTGAAGCATTATTTGGTGTACTCCTAAGGCTAAGAGGTACCTAACTCGTCCTACTGAAAATCACTTACTATTTTGCTCTATGCTGAAGTGCCTAACCATCATTGTAAAATGATGTCATGAGAGTCTTATGACTCTGAGTAATTTGGATTTTATCCTACTGAAAATAACCAGAACATAATTCACTCTCCTACCTATCTTTCACTTTATCACTCATATCTATTTAAATGGAGGTCATATGTGAAAATTAATCTTTGTATTAGGTATGTGACAAAGGGATATTTAGCTAAGAACTAAAGTAGGAGCCATGTTACCATTCAGATTAATTATGTGGTATTTACCTCAATTTCTAATATGGTGTTTGAGTATCATCTGACATGCAGACAGCAAAACCTTCACAACTTGTTAGCTATCTGACAATTTTTTCAGTTTCTTGGTTCAAACATTCAGTTCTTCAGATTACATCAAGCAACAGTTATCTAAATTTTATATTCCTTTGCCATTTCAAAATTAACAACAGGAAGCTATATGCGAGGATAGAATATGCAAAGTTTCTCCAGGAAACAGTGAAAGAAATGGCTAAGGAAGTTCAGAACTCCCGAAGTGGTGAAGCAAAGAAAACTGCAAAAGATCTTGATGAATTTATGAACAATGTGAGGAACTTCTTCTCTGTGTCATCCTGTTTGTTAGTGGTTTTTCTCTCTTTCTACTAGGTTGTGGGGAACTCTACCTCTTACAGCTCATTATTTGTTTTATCAGATGTCCTATTGTTTTCTGTCCTTTTGAGACTGTCATGTGTTCTTTATTTCTTATTTTACAGGTCAGAAAGGTACCCGTGTTTCCAAAGATGAAATATTAGGCGTTGCCAAGTTGTTTAATGATGAGCTCACGCTGGATAACATCAACAGGTTATGCATCTATACTTGCAGAATTTGTTATATAGTACGATTGTATTGTGTGTTAGCTATAAGATGTCTTCTTCTAGTGTAATCAACTTATGTAGCTTACTGAAGTACTTGGGTTGCCCCAAACTATTGCACACTTATCTCTCAGGAAGGAAAGCCTGCACACCTTATGTAGCTTATTTCTTCTCTAACCTACAGAATCCTCTTGAGGGCCTGCCATGTCTACACATAAATCAAATTTTCTTAGTACCCTGACTTCTGAACTTTTAACTCTAATGTGCTTTCATGTGCCGAGTTACATGTTAAGGTTAAGAATGGATCTTTTGGTATTGCACTATATAACCTTTTTAATTGATTTCGATTGCACAAATATTTTGACATGAAGTTGACTTATTGTGACAACCTTTCATTTCACTTGTCATAAATTTACTACAATAAATTCTTGGTTGTGTTGCTTTTTGGAAACTTTTGGTTATTGGTATATTGGTCTATTGGTCTTTAGGCTCGAAAAAGTTTGCTCTTACACCATTTTCTTTAAAAATGCATAACGCTAGTGGCCTATACCCATAATGTTTTTCTGCAGATGTTTACAGTGATTCAACCTACTGTATTTTATATGTATGAACGATGGGGTTCTTTTTAACTATTGACTAAGTGATGTGAAAGATTCTGTTGCTGTTGTGGAGATCACTTGTTTAAGGTCCAAGTTTTTTACTTTTATGTGTTTTATTTTTAATGTCTGCTTAAATTACTGTGTGATTGTTCTAGTTGAACACTGAACAGTGATCTACACTATATTTGTGGCCTAGTTTGTGCATCAAACACTAGAGTTTTGGTATATTTTATCTTTTTCTATATTAACATTGAGTTTTTTTATTGATGTGCAGATAGTGGCAGCAAATCTGGAGTCTACTTGTATGTGTAGGTGACTTGGTTAGAGCATATGAAAGTTGAGGATAGACCCGTGCATCCGATCATTAACCAGTTTGTGAGTTCTGGCGTGGCTTTTGGAGCAGAGAGATGGTTAGCTGTCTTGCAGAGACAATGTGAGAGGCTTGAGATGCAGCTTATTTGGGTCCTAATGCGATAAATAATAGTATGGATGCAGCTTCAATAACATGTACAAGATCAATGAATGATTTGTACAACGTGAGAAAATTCCAGAGTTCTGCTAAATCAGATAGGATATATAGATGTGCAGAATTTTGCGGAATGATGATGATGAATTTGTGGTTAGTTTGGCGTATTGATGTGTTGGTGGTTGGATGTATTTTCTGAATGGTGTAATATATTGTGAATGGTCCATATTTTAATTTTTTTTATGCTTGGAAAGGCAACGATTTATTTAATATAGGCTCAGAAACTAATGTCTAATAAGAACAAATACATCGAAATTTTTAACAAATACTGATGTCTAAGACTTAAATATACATCAATATTAATGTGGTAAAACTGATGTCTAACACAAAGATATACATCACATTGTTTCTGCAATATCTGATGTCTAAGAAACAAATAGAAATCACTTTTTATTTATAAAATCTGATGTCTAAGAAAAAAAATAGAAATCACTTTTTATTTATAAAATCTGATGTCTAGAACTAAAATAGACATCGGACCAAAGTGATATCTAAGAGAAGAATAAAAATCACTTTTTTCATTAAAAACTGATGTTTAAGTAAGTACAGACATCATTTTCTGGCCGATGTCTAAGATAGACATCACCGACAAAGACATCGGTTGTCAAACAACATAGACATCTATTGACCGTTTTCTTGTAGTGCAAAGCACATTGAGATCAGGTACCATTTCATTAGGGAACATGCTGCAAATGGTACCATAGAAGTCTCTTATGTTCCAACTGAGAAACAATTAGCTGACATATTTACTAAACCTCTAAATGAAGTTGTCTTCAACAGACTTGTGAGTGAAATTGGAATGCTTAATCCTTCATTTAGTTGTTCCAAATAAGTATGCTAGTTAATTGTTGCAGCAGTAAATTTTCACTGTATTTAGATGCTCTATTCATTTGGAGTGAAAATTAGTTGAGATATGATTTATAAATATTTCAGTATTTTACTGCATATTTTTCAAATCATACTTTTCTGAGAAGTTATGAGTTTTTAAGACATCTCTACATAGGTGATTTTGAGAGTTCACAACTTAGTTCAAATCAAACAGACTTATATCGCAAACTGTTGAAACTGTGAGACTTCGCGATATAGTTCATTTCATGAGTTTGCGACATAGTTCATTTTATGACTTCGCGACTTAGAATAACTATATCGACAAGTCTCCATATTTGACAGAATTTTGAATTAAATTAATTTTATTTCAGAATTTTGATATAAGTCTAACAAAATGCTTGAAATTCCAATACGAGAGTTTTAGATAGGGTATTTATACTGTATCGCAAAGTCCCCCCAATCTTTCGATCTCTAAGACTTTGCGACATAGTTCATTTTTAGACTCTGCGATATACTTTGTAAGACTTTGCGGTACAGGCCATTTTGAGACTTCGCTACATACAAATAACCTGTACATATTCATAACTCCATATCGCAGTGTCTCTATCATATAAATACTTTTTGCCGACCGTTCACAACTTTTCATTCTGTCTATTGCTCTCAATTTCTAAAACCTAAACTCAAACTCTCTTCTCTCTTCTTCAATCTCAATTTCAAATGGCACCCAAATCTCAAACAGCTTCTTCTTCAAACCCTTTAACCATTCCCAAAGAAACCAATCTTCTCACCATCCCATCTGAAACCGAGGCCAATCCAAGGTATAAGTGCTTTGTACGCTTTCTGAACACCTCATATCTTCATCAGGCGTTGACGATGAATCCACCCATGTATGTTGATATTCTTGAGGCGTTTTGGAGGACGGCCAATTGCACTTTACTGGCAAGGGAGGATGGCACTTCATTCTATGAAGTAACCTGCAGTATTGGAGGAAAGGAGTTGGTGTTTGGGGAGAAAGAAGTAAATGAAACATTTGGTTTTAAGACGGAGGGGCATGATGCTGAAGCCAGTGACCAGGAAATGGTGGATTTCCTGACGCTGATAAAGTATGCTGATGAGATAGATATGGGGAAGCTGACCAAGAAGCATGTAAGGAGGGAGTGGTCGTTCTTGTTTGATGCTCTGCAGAAGGTGTTTCTGTGCAGAAAGACTGGGTGGGATCAAATCAGCCACATTGCAGTGAGGCTTGCTCATTCCCTGGCATACAACCAGGAAATCAATGTAGGAGCAATCATTGTAAGGGAGTTGTCTCAAAGGTTAGGTAAGTCTCCACGCCACAGAGGTACTGAAATCTTCTATCCTCGTTTTCTTCAATGCATTTTAAATCATTTAGATTCTCATTTGCATGAATTAGAAGGGATAGACACAACAAAATTGGCTTATCCTAAGTCCATGTCCAAAGTTCTATTTGGTACACTGGACACTAGGAATCAAGTTGATGTAATTTTGAGTGTGACTGAGCATATGCAAAACACATTCAAAACTTACACACTTGATCAGCCCATATATCATGAACTTTCTTGGAAAGGAAAGTCTAAGGCTGATGAAGCTACAGAGTCTAACCCAAGCCTTCCTAACCCATCCAATGACCCCTCTGCAAACAGTACAGTAGTAATTAGGGAGCCAAGTGCACAAGTCTCTCAAAAGATTGGTGTTACTAAAAAGAAGACAAAGAAGAGACCCTTAGCTATTATCAATAAGTCTGTAGAAATAGGATGTGAGGAATCTGAGTCTCAGCTCACCAGACCAAAGAAGAAGTCTAAAGAAATAGCCACCACTGAATCCTCCCAACAGGATTCAGATGTGCAAAAAGGGGTACACCTGTTACTGTCAATGGCCTCTCAACAGGACATTGGCATTGAAAAGAGTAGTCTCCCCACTACATTCTGTACAGAGTCTGCACAGGGTCAAGAACTCACTCTTGACCCAAGTGGAAATAAGGGTGGTCCTACACAGAGTGGAGAGCACATCACAATTGAGACTCCTCCTATTTCTCAGGGGGAGTTGCCAAAATCTGTTCTACACCACACTTCTCTTCCAGAATCTACATCTAATATTTCTTCTCAACAGAATAGTCATTCTCATGACATTTCTGCAATTGATCAATCACAATCCAAATCTGTGATTGAGCCAACCTCAAGTGACATGGTGCATGACACTGTGCTCACCACCCAGGAACCACATCCAGTTTGTAATAACCCCAAATTTTGGACTTAGTTAAAAAGTTTTGATGAATAGTAAATGTGATGAATAGTAATTTTGCTGATGAAAAGTTTTTCAGACCACACTATGTAGACGACATGGAATGAATGTTTCGAAGTGATATTATTGATGTATAGGAAGAATAAAAGAATGTAAACGCGATCAGAATCAGAAGATTCCCATCCGAGTTTTAAATCACTATTCACTGGACAGTTAAGGATGTATTGATTTGATCGTTTTAAGAAAGTAGGTGGAATGAGAAATACATGATCATATCTTAAACCAAGGTGAGAAACCAAAGATTATATATTAGACAAAGGTAATGGAAGGATAAAGGAAGTACCCTAGCTTTGGTAGAGAGAAACGTCTTTAAAACCACTTGAAACTATCGCGAAACAAAAGCGTAATAAATTATGGATTAACCCCTAACCAAAGGAGGAGTATTATATGAGATCATCAAGTGCAATATATAAAAGGATTGAGAATGCAAAGGATGACATAATCATGATGCAAGGGAATGACATAAGCATGACAAAGTGATGACAAGGTGATGAATCACCACCTTGTCACCACTTTCACCACCACCACAAGTTCAAAATAAGCCTTGTCATTGATGACCAAACTTGTTATTAGCCACACAAGTTAAAGTACAAAGTATTAAGGATTATTTAGACAAACAAAAGGAAAAGAAAATCAAAGCAAAACAAATCAAAAAGAGAAGCATCAAGAAGCATGAACCATTCGGCTTTTCTTCTTTCTCCATTCCTTAAAGATTTTGCTCCAACTTCCACTCAACCATAAATCTTGATCTTGGGCTCTAAATCACCCTCATCCTATATCCAAGGTAGATCTCTAATCTTAGCCTCATCCATGGATCATAGCTTGGTCAAAAATGGATTCAAAGTTGATGATGAATAGTGATGTGAATAGTAAACTCATAAGATCTTGATTTGTTTTGGTGTTTTTAGGTTTGATTAGCTTAGTTAAGGATCAAGGAAGGATATATCATCCATATATAGTCTTTTTTAAGCTCCAAGGAAGGTATAAAACTTCTTTCTTTTTAAGATTATGCTTGATCTAGTAGTTAGAAGTGATTGAATGAGAACTATGTTAGAATAAAGCATGTATGCATGATTTTAAGCATGTTTAATGGTTGATTTGTGGATAAACTTGTGAATAAGAGTATGACCTTGTTTGGACAGAAAAATGGTAGTATTAGCTTGAGTTTGATTGGTGGTTGGTTGATGGTTGAATTGTAGTTGGATTGAGTGTTTAAAAAAAACACGGGAAGTACGCGTAAGCGCCGTTACCATGTCGGATTTTACTTAGGTAGTTTAGACAGAAACCATGGTTGCAAAACAGGGCATAAACTTGAAGTTTCTGACCATGAGCATGTAGGCTCTGTTTCCTAGATTGTTTTAGCGAAATAATCGTGTCGTTTCGATTTACGGTTTAGGAGAAACGCCCGTTTTAGTGAAAGCGGTTTCGCGTAACTAGATAGTTCATTGTATGAACTTTGAGATAGGGATCAAGCCCTTTAAAATTGTAATTGGATTGAGATATTAAAATGGATACTAGTATGTATAGTCTAGAAAGGAACCTAGAAGGTTTCGTGTCAAAACGATAAGTTTGTGATTTTAGAAAAATGCGAGAACAAAGGTTGCGCGAGTGAAATACCCTTAAGGGGATGGTTTAAAACAAGGAAATTGTAAAGGAAACGTACTTGGGATTTTTGAATAGATTTTCACCCAAACTTGTGACTTAAGAGTTACGGAACGTCATGAGGTTATAGATGACCAAGAGTGAGACAATGGATGTTCGTTAATAGAACGTTACTGCTTAAGTTAAATGCACTTTAAATGATTAAGCCAGGGGACTGATCGGGTATTTCTTTGTTTATAGATTTCCCGGCAAGTTCTCGAAACCGTAACAACCAAGGACCCGAGGCAAGTTTTCTCATCCCATGCAGTACAATATTATGATAATATGCATATGATAGATGCATGCTTTCAAATGTAATATATGCATACGATATTATGCATGCTTTCAAACCTCACATCGTATATAGATGTGATGATGTTAAAAATGATGAGATGTGATGTATGCATATGATAGATGCATGCAAGTTTTCAAACCCTATACCATATAATGATGATGTTGTGATATATGTTGCGGTATTGCTATATATGCTGCTTTATGCTGTCAAATGACTTATAAACTGTTTTCGCTTTTTAATAAAAAGCGGTATAAGATATAAGGTTTATATGTTAGATAAGTACTAGATATAAACCAAGGTTAAAGGTTAAAGACTCTAAGTATAGAGTACTTGTACGATGATTTTAAAACTTAGACCGGGAGTCAAATTATTATTTTGTTTTAAACTACTGTCAAAAGCTGGAAGGTTCCAGGGACAGTTATATTTTAAGGATTTATTAAATATTCCAATATCTACATTATGGGATATTTAAGGTGAGATATTTAAATAATATTATAATAAATATTATTTGAATATTATTTAATTAAGTGAATATTATTTTGAATATTCACCTAAGAGTTTATATTGAATAATAATTCAATATTTATTAATTGATTATTATTTAATTAAGTGAACATTATTTTGAATATTCACTTAAGTAGTTTATATTGAATAATAATTCAATACTCATTATTTGAAGATTATTTAACTAAATGAATATTATTCTGAATATTCACTTAGGTGGTTTTATATTGAATAATAATTTAATATTTATTATTTGGGTATTTATTAAATATCCCAAATATGATTTAAAATCATAGAACCTTATTATATGATCAAAGGTTCTATTGTTTACACAAAAATATAACTTTTTGATTTTTCAGAAAAGGTATTAAAATTAGAGATTTCCAACTATTATCTTAAGATAGTTAAAGGTAATTAAATGCGAATAGTATTTTTCCAACTCATCGAAAACTGGGAATCTAGTTCAAGAATTTGAGGACAGAGTTTTACTTCCACTGTTCCTCTAGAATACTTATAACTAGGGGATGGCTCCCCCATTCAAGTAGAGTATTTCAAACTCGCTGAACTCTGAAATTTCAATAAACTCCCTGGTCATGATTTCAAAATACGTAGTAATCATCGGTAGTTTCGTTGACTAATGTCAACCCACACTTTGACTTACTCCTTTCAATTACTTTGGAGTAAGGTATTCTGAACGTTTACAAAGTTTTGACAAGTATTTGTACTTGGGAAAAATGGAATTAAATTCTGATTTCCGTTTCATTAATATTTTTCATCATGGGAATTGGAAAGGCCTACACGGCAATGAAATAGGTGCCGGGGTAGTGCCAAAATTATCAAGGCTTACTCGGTGACGAAATAGGCCCGAGGTAGTGATCTCTCGCGTGCTAAGGCTTACCCATGACGAGATAGGCACTGAGGTAGTGATCTCTTAGCACAGTGGCCCGTATGCGGTCAGGGTGATAACCGAACAGGAAGTCGTCCTTCTACTAGTAGAAAAGAAAAGTTACGATGCAACGGCTGATCACCGTGTATCGGGTGTTCCAGTACATTCTCTTCCCTCCAATTGGAGTTGAGCTGCACATTGTAACAAAAGCCTAGGCGCTGAGTTACTGATAATATGACAGTAATGAGTAATGATGTTCCTCATACAGTAGGTCGTACTGTATGGTAGGTTTTGACGAAAAGAATAATAAAATATCATTCTGTATACGAATGAAGTTTAAAGGTTTTCGTTTATGATATAAGCTTACATATACGATCTGAGAGCTCCTGGGTGTTTTCCTCTATATATATAAAAGATATAAAGATAAGTATATTGATTTTGTTTCCTACAAATTTGAATGTAAATAAAAAATTTTAATTTTACTGAATTAAAATTGAAAAAGGAAAAAAATTATAAAATTGTATATTTAGTTTTCTCTATTAGTACAAATTTAAAAGGAAATTGATATTTTTTCTGTCCTATAAATTCGAACTTAAATAAGGAAAGGAAAGAATATTAATATTGTATATTTAGTTTCCTCTATTAGTAAAAGTTTAAAAGGCAATTGATATTTTTTAGATCCTATAAATTCGAACTCCAATAAGGAAATTTAATTTCATTGAATTAAAATTTAGGAGCTCTAGAAAAATAGATAAATAGCTTTCGGAGGATTCTAGAGCTCCTAGAGGTTTTCCTTTATATATATAAAGATATTGATTGATTGAGGAGCTCTAGAAAAATAGATAAATATTTTTCGGACCATCAAAGAGCACATGGGGTTTTCCTTTATAAAATTTGATTGATGATTAGATATATAAATTTTCGATGACTTATCTTTTTTATAAGTATTACTTTTTCTATATATTTTGAGTTATAAAAGTAAATTCAAATTTCTAGTATAATTTGTCCACCACTTATCTTTTATAAGTATTACTTTTTCTAAATATTAGGAGTTATAAAAGAAAATTTAAATTTCTAGATGTTGTAAAAGTAAATTCAAAATTCTAATTTAAAATAGACGAGTTCTAGAAAAATAGAAAAAAAAAGATTCAATATAAATTAGTGGTTATACTTACCTTTAATATAATGCTTTCTTTTATACAACTTAAATTATTTTTTTGACTTTCTTTACCAAAAAATAGAAAGAAAGTTTAATTTTAAGTATTTAAAATTGAGGAGCTAGAAAATTAGAAAAATATGAATATCGTGCACCAGTTATAAATCTAGTTATGCATAAATTGCTCTATTTATACTACTACCAAATCTAATTCATAGTTGAAATAAACAAGATTATGAGATTTATTCGATCCTAATTTTGTAGTTATTTCTTAAGGATGATGTATTAATATTCAGCACAGCTGCAACTACAAGAAATAAGCCCTTATAATGTAAGTAGTTTTAACTTTTAAGTCTATTAAATTGGAGCATACAGGAATTGTTTAACGAAATACCCATACCGATTTCACTTATCTTTCAAGCACATAAACACACGACTTTTCTTGGATTTTATATTTAAGATTGACTGTACAGACAATAATGTACCGAGGCCAAGTCCTTTATGTTTGGATTGATACAAAAGTTGAAGAAATCGGATTATATGAAATGAGTTTCAACTACTTGAATATGATCCTCTTTGTAGGTATACATGTGACTCTTTTCTGCAACCAATTATTGCACGCCTTAGTATATTCTATACGAAAGAATGTTAAACATACTGCACTACGTCCAATTATGTACTCCTTTGACAATGGTTTCAAATTGTATGCAGGAAAGAACCTAGGTTGTCCCAGTGTGCATAAACTAATTATCGTGATCATGCGCATAAGAAGAAGAATTACAAATGGAATTACAAATGTAACTGTTAGTTAAGTAACGGGTCGCTCTAAAATTTTAAGGTGTTAAAGAAAGGTTCCAACAGGATCTAAGGATCTTACACTCTTATATTATTCAACACTCCCCCTCATTCGTGCGACACGTGTGGAAAGGCTCGAACATGAGATCTCTCATAAACTAAGCTCTGACACCATGTTAAATAAATAGTGATCGTAAAACCTTAAGGTATCAGAGAAAGGTTCCAATATGATCTTATACTCTTATAATATAATATTTTTCAACAATAGTTAGCTAAGCAGTAACTTTTTTAAAACGAGATGTTAAGAGTTCGATTTCTTGTTATAATCTATGCAACTATAAAGATATAAATATTGTAAAATCTATCTTTTGACTATTTCTACACTTTACGTCTAATTGAATATCCTCTTCTTCTGTAACATCGAGTGCTAGTACTCTGTCTTTGTACCAAATGAGGTTAGTGCAGATATCTCTGTCTTAGAATTGCAGAAATGAGACCACTTGTTTTCTACTTGTGCCTAAAGGCTAAGAAAAACCAGTCTACCTCTTGAATAATCCATTTAAGCATTGAATATATGTTAGAAAGTTTAGAGAACAGTGACTGCATACAACATCTCATGAAATTGACCTTTAAACTTTCCTTAGTTTATGCAGAAACAGAACTAGTAACTCAAAATTATGCACTCAGACACGGTAATGTCATCGCTAGCAAGCTAACCGACCAAATTAAACCGACCGACTACATACATTATCATCCCGAAGGCATCCACTAAAATACAATACCTAATGGCAAATAGTCATCTCTATATCATTATTTTCAAAACAGAAAAGATGCACAAGTTGAGTTGGTCAAAAAGAGGAACTGATCATTGTTAAGAATGCAATGAGTATTATCTAGTATTATGGTGTAAAGTAAATTGGCCCATCTGAATAACAGTTAGTACTAACTGCTATAGTGTAAACTTTTCTGGTCCATCTCAAAACTGAATCATTATATGAGGTACAGTGGGATTCTTACATATGTTGGTGTAATAGTAGCATGTTTTTTAGAACCATTCATCAGAGATACAGTCAGGGAATATAACACTACAAAAGGCAATATTAACAACCTGCTTTTGAAAATCACACCAGGTCACAACCACACCAGACAAATTAAAAGGGGTTAAATATCAAATTGGTCACTGAAGTGAAGGTCATATATCAATTTCTTCATCAATTTTAACGGGGTCTCATTTCAATCACTTAAGTTAAATATCAAACAGATACCTCTAAATGTTGATCGAGAAGTAAAATAAATTGTTGTTGAGTTCTATACATTTTTCTTCAATGTCATCATAATCAAATGAAAAGTGATGAACTCTAGTATTTTAGATAATATATTTAGATTTTTTAAAATTTATTTAAAATTTATTTTTAATTAAATCAAAGAAAATAACTATAAAATCAAAAATAAATTTTAAATAAAATTTTAAAAATCTGAATATATTATCTAAAATACTAGAATACATAACTTTTCATTTGGTTATGGTGACATTGAAGAAAACTGTATAGAACTCAATAAAAAATTATTTTACTTCTTGATCACATATTTAGAGGTATCTGTTTGATATTTATTATGACTTAAGTGATTTAATTGAGACCCGGTTAAAATTGATGAAGAAATTGATATATGACCTCCACTTCAGTGACCAATTTGATATTTAACCCAAATTAAAAGAGCCAAACTTATCATACTTAATCATATGATTTGGACTTGGCAGTGGCCTTATTTCAGGGCTAAAAGTAGCTAAGATTGAAAAGTATGAAACATCATAATCCATTGAACCCTAAAAAGTAAACAAACAAAAGGTCACTTGTTTGTGGATATGCAAGTATCAAAGCCTGGATATGTAAACATCAACCATTTCCTGAATTTACTATCTCTCCTCTCCTCTTCTCATTTGTTTTCTTGAAAAAAAAATTATTTTTTTCTTTTCTTTTCTCATTTTTTCCTCTGTTCTTACTCATCCGTAGTGATCATGCACTTACTCTTGTTTCATAAACTGATCTTCTTGGTTTTACTGGTAGCTGCTGAGAAAAAACAGCTGCCGTTGTCACATGACGTGACTTCCATGAACAAGATTGCAGTTTCAGAGATGAAATCCGTGTCCCAGGATGAGGGTTCCAGTTCTTTTATTGGCATAAACAATGCAGTGTCAGAAATGATGCAAACGAGTCCAGGACAGGAACAGCAGCACCTAAGGGAAGCACCAACACATTCTTCAGATAAGTTCTTCATGAACAAAAGGACAGTGCCAAACACCTCGGACCCTATTCACAACCGTTGATCAAAGGACGAAGATCAGGATACAATTGGCTACCTAGACACTTTGGTCGTTGGTTTCTCGAAAAAAAACACTCCGAGGCAGGGGGAAGTGTTTACTGAGCGAAATTGCGTGAGTATTCATTTTTTTTGTAAGAAGTATATTACTAATCCTGTTTTCCTGGCTCAGTTTTTTCCCCATGTCTTGATGGCTTAAGGATGTGGAATGGTGACATCTAGAAAATTCACCATGCGTGTATTTTCAGCTTTTTTTTGTGTTAATATAGATTTTTGAAAGTTAAGTATATTGTTCATAGAGTATGTATATTTTGAATGAATGCAGTTCATCTGGCTCTACTTTTCTTCTTGTTGCCACAATTGACAATACTGTTGTGTGTTTCTTTCCTTTCATTTTCTTCGTTGCAGGTCATTTACTAAGATGACTACTCTAAAAGTTCTTTTTCAAAATTTTGTGTGCGATTTACAGAGTTTATGTAGTGCAGAAAGTTGATAAGCTTGTCAATAATTTTATCAAAATAAAAATAAAATCCAATTATGTAGTGATGTCTTCTCACATTTTATTACACTTTTTACGTAATTTAACATTAAACTGTGAAGCAACTACAGCATACCTGAAGGTTTTCGTTCCAGTGTAGTTCTGATCCAAACTAAAACCTTAAGATTAAGAAGTAGGATAGAGGTTTTAAGTTCCAAGCTGTATGCCTATTAGGCACATGCAGAAAGTATATTCAACAAACATTAGCATTTAACAATACAAACACAAAGTACTCATCATTTAAAGCAACAAGTATTGTGCCAGTTATTTAGTTAACAAACCAGCCACTAAGCCACACACAGCTTTCTCCAAAGACATAGCAAAGCAATGAACCATATAAAACTAAAATAGAGGATACTGAGTGGCAGCTCTAGGTTTGCAAATAGCCTCCAGAGGCTTGATTTTAGGAGTACTAAAACCAGGGCCTTCAGTCATATCTTCCAGCTCAACGCCAATTCTCTCCCACTCAAAAACCTGAATTAGTCTCCCCAATGCCAACCCGAGCACTCTCTTCCCAAGCCCTGCCCCTGGACATGATCTCCTTCCAGCACCAAATGGTATCAACATCTCTTCGCCTTCATATTCATGCCTCTCTGGTATGAACTCATTTGGCTTCGGCCATGCCTTTGGGTCCCTATGAATTGCCCTCACATTGACTAGCAACATTGTTCCACGTGATACCTTGTAGCCACCAACAGTGCAATCCGCTGAACATTCATGAGGGATGAGAAATGGAAGCGGTGGATGGAGGCGGAGGGTCTCTGTTATGACATTTTGTAGGTAACTTAGTTTTGGCAGGTCTTGCTCTGCTAAAAGCCGGTTTTTTGGAACATGTGTCTCTATTTCATCTCGAACTTTTTCTATTGATTCCGGGTGGTTGAGTAGGAGTGCCATCGCCCATTCCATGGTTAATGATAATGTATCTGTGCCTGCTATCAGTAACACCTATGCAACCCATGCACAAATTACATATATCAGATGAATATTTACAGATCTATCAACTTGAATTTACTATGATCCTTTTCCAAAATCTCGATTATTTGTTTTTTCCTTAGTATGTATACTCAAAGGCCAGGACAGTAATGTATCTGAATATGAAATGTTAAGACAGAGCACGATGTATGTAGCTGACAAAAATAAAAGATGATCAATGTTGAATGGCAAGTAGCAAGTAGTACATTCCGGCTTCTAACTGGAGAATGACTCAATGTCTTCGATAAAATATGAACACTTGCTTATATGAATATTCATTAGATGCAGTCATGAAGACAAATAGTGTTCATTCCATAAGTTTAAGAGTGGACTTGAACAAAAACAGAAAAGTTATATACTTCAGTACTGTGGTGTATAGACTTAAGACCATGTAACTACTGCATCAAACAATCGAAGACACCACACTTCAAAGACCCCTTCAAATATAGGTCTAATTGGTCATGTCATATATGAAACTAAAATGATTTAAGTCCTTGCAGCTTAACAGATTGCTGGCTATTTGAGGATGACATGAACAATAAATTACCTAACATCTTTGTATTTTTTGGTGCGGAGTGAACTTAACTTTGCAGTGGAAAACATTCGCATAAAATTCATTAAATTTACCACTAAAAAATTCTGAGTTATCATTACTTCTATGACCTACAATCTTCTTCACTGCAAAAATCCAAGTCATTATTACTTCTGAGATGCATACTCTTCTTCCACATCTGTAGTTCTTGGTCTTAATCAAGACTTTTCATTTGTTGAAAAAGAGTCATACCCTTCAATCTTGTGCTTTTTCAAAATAAATAAATCCCTCTCTGATTTATGTGGCCACTGGCCCAAACACTTCTGCCACAACTTAGTTGCATTCATATCAGAATTTGATAATGATACTCCTGCGAAACCATTTATCTTTCAACACATCTAGAGCGAAAACTTGCTAATCTTGAGAGTGTTGGTTTCATCCTCAAATAATGAACACGTGCTACATTTGTCAAAAAAGTCCTCACCGTCCCATCGCGGCATGCACTTGATTGAAAAACTATACTGTTAGAATATGTTTAAATCAGTAATGCATCAAACGCCGGGACTTCGGGGTCTCGCTGACCTAGGTCATAACCTATATGTATGCTGTAATCTGTATCCTCAAGATCAATAAAACTTTTCTCTTGTGGCTATATGTGTTCTTTCTTTACGTCTATTATAATCTTTCTTGCTTCCGTTATAACAAACTGGTATCCGAACGGTTTCGCTGAGAAAGATGTTTTTTGGTATTAAGGTGAAGGTCAAAGCATCCTCAAAGCGCTGAGATGGTCAGTCTAGAAGAAAAGGCACACTCAACAATTTTGTTGTGCCTTGCGGATGATATTATTACTGAAATCGCGGAGGAGGATACTGCGTCTAGTTTGTGGTTGATGCTTGAAAGTCTCTACATGACAAAGTCTTTAACAAATAAGTTGCTTCTGAAGCAACGTCTGTTTAGTCTGCGAATGCAGGAAGGTATGCATCTTCGAGATCACTTAGATCTGTTAAACACAATCTTATTAGAATTGCGTAATATTGATGTTAAAGTTGAAGATGAGGATGCTACTTTAATTTTGTTAGTTTCTTTACCATTATCGTATGAGTATTTTGTGCAATCGTTTATTGTTAGTAAAGATACTATATCTCTGAGGTTAGATCTGCTCTTCATTCTAGAGAGCTACGCCATAAGGCGGCTGGTATAGGTGCAGATAATCAGGCTGTTGGGTTAGTAGCCAGCGGGAGTAATGGACATGGAAAGCCGGGGAAGAATAAATTCAAGAAACCAGCTCCTAAGGGTCCAAAATCTAATGATGTCTGAATTAATGTAAAGAGAAGGGACACTGGAAATCTGACTATCCCTAGAAAAAGAAGCAACATGATAAATTGACAGGTATTGCTCCTACAGGTACTGCTGCTGTAGCTGGTACCAATTCTGAAGAAGATATTGTTCTAGTTGCTGATGAGCACACGCATCACTTTGATGTGTGGATCCTTGACTCCGGAGCGTCTTACCATGTATGTCCGCACAGAGAGTGGTTTACAACCTACGAGCAAGTAGACTGTGGCAAAATTTCTATGGCTAATAGTTTTGTTTGTGAGAGAGTTGAAATAGGATCGATTAAAATTCGGACACATGATGGTAAATTCTGCACATTGAATGATGTTAGGCATGTTTCACTTATGACGAAGATTGTAATAACCCCAAATTTTGGACTTAGTTAAAAAAATTTAATGAATAGTAAATGTCGATGAATAGTGAATTTGCTGATGAAAAATATTTCAGACCACACTATATAGAAGACATGAAATGAATGTTTCGAAGTTATATTAGTGATGTATAAGGAGAATAAGTGAATGTAAACGCGATCAGAATCAGAAGATTTCCCTTCGAGTTTTAAATCACTATTCACTGGACAATCAAGGATGTATTGATTTGATCGTTTTGAGAAAGTATGTAGAATGAGAAATTCATGATCATATCTTAAACCAAGGTGAGAAATCTAAGACCATATATTAAACCAAGGTAATGGAAAGATCAAGGAAGTATCCCCTAGCATTGGTACAGAGAAACGTTTTTAAAATCACTTGAAACTATCGCGAAACAAAAGCGTAATGAATTATGGATTAAATCATAACCAAGGGAGAAGTATCATATAAGATCATCAAGTGCAACATATAAGAGGATTGATGATACAAATGATGACATAAGCATGATGCAGGAGGGTGACATAGAGGTGACATGGTGATGACAAGGTGATGAATCACCACCTTGTCACCACTTTCAACACAACCACAAGTTAAAATGACATGTGTCTTGGATGACAAAACTCCACCACAACCACACAAAAGAGATTCATCCAATTAGAGATATTTTGACAAGTTTTCAAACCCTACATCTTACATAGATGTTGTGGTGTTTAAAACTGTTGAAATTATAATATGCATATGTTAGATGCATGCTTTCAAACCTCACATCGTATATAGATGTGATGGTATTAAAAATGATGAGATGTGATGTATGCATATGATAGATGCATGCAAGTTTTCAAACCCTACATCATATAAGTGATGCTGTTGTGTTTGTGATATATTCTGGTTTAATACTGTGAAAGGAGTTATAACTGATTATGCTTGGTAAAAATCTTTGTGTTATATAAGGGTTTATATGATATGTAAATATTAGATATAAACCGAGGTTTTAAAGGCTCTAAGGATAGAGCACTAGTACCATGATTTTAAAACTTAGACAGGGAGTCAAATTAGTATTTTGGTCTTGATTATATTGTCAGAAGCTGGAGGGTTCAGGGACAGTTATATTTTAAAATGTTGATTAAATATTCCAATATATATATATATATATATTATTGGATATTTAATGTGAGATATTTAAATAATATTATTATAAATATTATTTGGATATTTATTTAATTAAGTGAATATTATTTTGAATATTCACTTAAGTGGAATTTTATTGAATAATAATTCAATATTTATTATTTAAATATTATTTAATTAAGTGAATATTATTTTGAATATTCACTTAAGTAGAATCTTATTGAGTGATAATTCAATTTTTATTATTTGAATAATTATTTAATTAAGTGAATATTATTTTGAATATTCACTTAAGTGGATTTATATTGAATAATAATTCAATATTTATTATTTGAATATTTATTAAATATTCCAAAAATGATTTAAAAATCATAGAATCTTATTTAAATATTACGTAAGGTTCCAATAGTTAATTAAAATATTTTCTGATCTCAAAAGAGATTTATGTGACTATAGTAGGGGTTCCCAACTACTTTTAAATTATTTATCCCAAATGAGGATTAAGGTTTTGGACTTATCAAAAAATTGGGAATACATTCCAGGAAGTGAACATATGATTTCACTTGCCTCTTTTATTAAAAGTGATATAGTTTGGGTTTCTGAATTATCAGAGCTAAAGATATTTTACAAAACTCCCAGGTCGTGATTTCAAAATGTTTTACTCGAGGATCGAGGTCAGTTGACAACGGTCAACCCACATTGTGACTTACTTCTGATATAATCCGGAAGTAAGGGTATTTTTACAAAACCTATCAACAAGCTTATGCTTGGGGGAAACGACATTTTCGCATAAGTGGCCGAGTAACGCACGGTCCCGCAAATAAAAACTATTTTGCTGGCCTTGATATCGCCAGGTGAAAATATAATAAGAGGCTGGGTGACGCCAGTCCAGTGGAATCCGTTGTCAGGGAGCGGGTCCACTTGTGTGGCCTTGATGTCGCCATGTGGTTACTAATGTGTAAGAGGCCGAGTGACGCCGGTCCAACCTAAAAGCCCGTATGCGGCTAGGGTAATGACCTTCGGGATTATCCATCTACTAGTAGAGAATCTTTGGTATGACGACTGATCATCGCATACCAGTGCGTAGCCCTGTGTAACTCCCATGTTTTTCCAAGGATTGGAATTTCAGAAATGTTTGGTAACTTGGGTTAAATACCGGTTACGGATACTTGTTAATAATATTTTAACAAAGTACTATACCTCATACAGTATTTGAACTGTATGGCATGTTTTGACGAAAAGAATATTTAAACATATCGTTCTGTATATGAACGGAGTTTCAAAGGTGTTCATTACTGATATTTTACAGTATTTTGAACAGTATGAGATATCTAAATAGATATGTGTGTATATATGTTTGAGAAGATATTTAAGATATACAGTATATTGAACTGTATAGTGTTTTGAAACAATGGATAGGCTTTAAGCCTTGATTCCAATATTTGATATCTATTTTAAAAGATATGTTTTGAATCTTGGTTCATTATATCGATACCAAGGATTTCTAAATGATTTACGAAGAATATTTGAGTATGATTATAAGTCATACAGTATTTTGAACGATATACTATTTTGGGGTCAAACCCTAGTAGTGTTAAAACTTTGATCCTATATGGATTATCTACCTTAAAGGTTTAAAGATTTAAACTGAGATAGATTTCTTGCTGAGCGCTATTAGCTCATTCTTGCTTTATTAAAACTTTCAGCATGAAGAAAACGTTGCCGATTCACCCCGTATTACGAGAGAAAGGGAATGGAGAGACCACCCTTGAGTTAGTTCAGCAAGATGGATACTGTCGGAGTTAGCAGAACAGTTGCAGACTGGATTAGTAAGAATTGTTTTCGAGTAGGTTTGTATTATTAAACCTTGTATAGAACGGTGAGGTCTATTATTGTAATTTCAGGTAGAGGTTGTAAATAATAGATGAGATCCTGGATAGTACATTTGATTTGTAATAACAAATGTTACTTTTGTTGCTCATTTCCAAGGCTATAACTTGTGTGTGCGTGCGTAAGTGATTGGGGTCTTTGGAGTTGTATTATTAGAATGTTGTAAGTAATGCAGGTATTGTATAATTGATGGAGCGTGACAACCCAGATTCCTGACCCCGGATTTGGGGGTGTTACAAAGATTCTGATATCTCTGAGTATGTTAGACAACAAGGGTTTCAGTTTTCATGGTAAATGTGGAGTTCTACATGTCTGCAAGGGTTCTGATGTGGTTTTGAAAGATATTAAATGTGGTACCTTGTATCTTCTTCAAGGTTCTACGTTATCAGGTTTTGTTGTTGTCGCATCCTCGGAGATTGATAAGGAAAACATGACCATGTTGTGGCACATGAGACTTGGTCACATGAGTGCAAGAGAGATGCAAATTCTGTCAAAAGCTGATCTTCTTTGTGGTCATAAGGTCACAGGTCTTGAGTTTTGTCAACTTTGTGTTTTTGAAAAGTTACATCGCAGCAAGTTTCCTAAAGCAACACACAGAACAAAAGGCACACTTGATTACATCCATTCTGATTATTGGGGTCCTTCCCGGGTGGAGTCTTTAGGGGGTCACAGATATTTTGTTTCAATGATTGATGATTTCTCAAGAATGACTTGGTTGTTCATCATGAAGCATAAAAGTGAAGTCTTTAAGATTTTCAGGCAGTGGAAGGCATTATTGGAGAATCAAACATGGAAGAAGATTAAGAGGCCGCGAACTGATAATGGTATGAAATTTTGCTCATCTGAGTTTGATGAGTTCTGTAAGAATGAAGGGATTGTTAGGCATCATACAGTCAGGGATACACCACACCAGAATGGTGTAGCAGAACTTATGAATCAGACACTTCTAGAGAGAGCTAGGTGCATGCTCTCTAATGCTGGACTAACTAGAAGATTTTGGGCAGAAGCAGTTAGTACAACATGTTATCTGATAAATCGTGGACCTCACACAGGTATTCATCTCAAAACTCCTATTGAGAAATGGTCTGGTAAGCCTGTTGATTACTCCAATTTAAGAGTTTTTGGTTGTACTGTTTATTATCATGTAATTTGAGGGTAAATTGGAGCCACGAGCTAAAAAAAGAGTATTTTTAGGCTATGGGGATGGGGTTAAAGGGTATAGAATCTGGTCTCCATATGAAAACAGGGTTATACTAAGTAGAAATGTAGTTTTTGATGAAAATTCTATGTTAACCCTACTGTGAAGTCTACTATTTTGTCAGGTGGAGCATCAAGTCACTCAAGATGAGAGTGAACCACAACATGAAGTTCAACAACCACGGTCAGAATCAGAATCATCAGTTTCATCATTACCAGTAGTGAATCAACATAATTTGGCTCTTGATCGATCAAGGAGAGCTAATTATGGGGTGTCTCCAAAGAGATATGGTTTTGAAGATATGGTGGCCCATGCATTACAGGTTGCTAAAGAGGTGGATCCTAACTCTGATGAGCCATCCACCTACAAAGAAGCAGTTACATGTACTGAGTCTACCAAATGGTTTGCAGCAATGAGAGTTGAAATGGAGTCACTTCATAAGAATTAGACTTGGGAATTAGTCAAGCGGTCTCGAGACAGAAAGATCGTCACTTGTTAATGGGTCTACAAGAAGAAGGAAGGAGAAACATCTATTAAGGGTATCAAGTATAAATCTCGATTAGTAGCTAGAGGGTTCACTCAGAAAGAGGGAGTAGACTACAATGAGATTTTTTCGCCAGTGGTCAGACATACTTCCATCAGGGTGCTACTAGCAATAGTTGCACATCAGAATCTGGAGCTTGAACAACTAGATGTGAAGACAACTTTTCTGCATGGAGAGCTGGAAGAGGAGATATACATGACTCAGCCAGATGGTTTTTAGGTTCCTGGTAAGGAAGACTATGTTTGCAAGTTATTGAAGTCCTTGTATGGACTAAAGCAGTCTCCGAGGCAATGGTACAAGAAATTCAACAGCTTTATGATAGGTATTGGCTACACAAAGAGTCTGTATGATTGTTGTGTTTATTATAGTAAGGCAACAAATGGGTCTTTGATTTATCTGGTCCTGTATGTAGATGATATGTTGATAGCTGCAGAGAACAAGTCTGATGTTCAGAAGTGGAAGGGTCTCCTTAGTGCTGAGTTTGAAATGAAAGATTTGGGTGCGGCTCGAAAAATTCTGGGAATGAAGATATATAGGGATAGAAGCAAAAGAAAACTCTTCTTATCACAGAAGGGATACATTCAGAAGATTTTGTCAAGATTTGGCATGTCTACAGCAAAGCCCAAAGACACTCCTAGTGTTGAAAATGCACATCTGTCTGTTGCTTTTGCACCTAAGTCTGCTGAGGAAAAGGAGTACATGTCTCGAGTTCCCTATGCGAGTGTAGTAGAAAGCTTGATGTATGCAATGGTCTGCACTAGACCTGATCTTGCACAATCTGTCAGTGTTGTTAGTAGGTTTATGGGTGAACCAGGCAATGAGCATTGGCAAGCTGTGAAGAGGGATTTTCGGTACTTAAAAGGTACGTCTGATGTTGGTCTCATTTATGGAGGTGATACAAAGTGTTTGGTGACAGGGTTTTCAGACTCTGATTATGCTGGAGATGTTGATAGTAGAATATCTATGACTGGTTATGCTTTCACTCTAGGTGGTTCAATTGTCAATTGGAAAGCTACTCTGCAAACCTACGGTGACTTTGTCTACTATAGAAGCAGAGTACATGACATTGACAGAAGCAGCAAAAGAAGGAATCTGGTTGAAAGGATTGGTCAGTGATTTGGGTCTACATCATGATCAGGCTACAATGTATTGTGACAGTCTCAGTGCAATCTGTTTAGCTAAGGATCAAGTCCATCATGAGAGGACTAAGCACATAGATGTAAGATATCATTTTCTAAGAAGTGAGAAGAGAATCAAGGTGAGCAAAGTGGGTACTGCTGATAACCCAGCTGATATGCTCACCAAGCCGGTTCCACATAGCAAGTTTCAACATTGTTTGGACTTGCTAAATGTTCAGAGTTGTTGATTGCCCTTTTAGGGCAAAAATTTGAGGCAGAAGAGTTTTTTCTGGTACATCTGGCATTATTATTGTGCATCCGGTACATCTGTTTTTGTGACATATTCAATTCAAGGTGGAGATTTGTTAGAATATGTCTTGAATCAGTAATGCCCCAAATGCTGGGACTTCGGGGGTCTCGCTGTTAGGTCAGCAGTCGGGGTCCAGGAGCGAAGCGCCCTTGTTTAGGGGTTCGGGGATGCAACATGGTCCCCGATAGGGGTTCGGGGGCAACTCCCCCGAACTTTATGGTATCTTCTCTTATAAGTTAGGTTTATCTATTTTGGGCCTATTTTTTGAGCTTTTCTATAATCGCCTAGAGAGTACTATATAAATTCTATAGGTTATGAGTACTATAGAAACTCTATATGTCATAACCTAGATGTATGTTGTAATGTGTATACTCAAAATCAATAAAAAATTTCTCTTTTGTCTATATATGTTCTTTCTGTAGGTGTATTATAATTTTTCTTACTTCGATTATAACCTATACCGGTACCAGCAATTAGTGTCTCTAACATGTGTTGAACCAATCTATACGTAAATACATGCGACACGAAGCACATCTGTCAAGATCCATTCCGGTGACCCCAAAAGAAGAAGATCAGACATCAGTGTCAACAACCTGTACCACATGATTAGCTAATTCCAAACTCTGGCCCTTATGTTTCTCATTTTTTGAACGGACAATATCGATTAGTGGCCGGCCCCTTCTTGTGACACCACTTATTCACTTACCTATAATCTGAACATGCCGCTAGCACGTGAAATAAAAAAAATTAGCCAGCTGCGTCCTTTTGATAAGTTACAAATCAAAGGCCGACCAATTTCTCAAGGATAAAAATGCAGTAGGTCCATAAATTATTAAACTTAGTTCTAGTTTAACATGTAAAATATAAACATACACGTCTAATTCAGATTTGATTCAATCAAACACGAAAACTATAAATTATCTGTAAATACATAATATTTATAATGTTTCAAGAAATAATCATAATAAAAATGTTAATATCATGGCATGCAGATCATGTAACTTTCCTTCGGATCTAACTACTCATGCATTATGTAATTTGACAACACAAACACAGAAATATATAACAAGCAGTTGAAATATATAACAAAAAAGTGTAGTTACCAAAATAATGCCTTTGATGATGTTATCAGTATAATTTTCAGGCTCTGAATTTTGCAGTAACAGCAAGTGATCGATCATCGTCTTCTTCTTCCAATTCTTCCGATGCTGTGTCGTATCTTCATCATTGACATCATCATCGACAATCAAACGATCCCCACGTCTCTTATCGATTAAACCTTGTAGGAAACAATCAAGCCTTTTCATTATATCTAACATTTTCTTTTCAACTCCTCCATAATCAAACCATCTTAAAATCGGAAACAAATCTCCGATATTCGAATTCACACTTATATCAAGCATTTCCCTCATTACATATCGAACATTTCTTGCCTCCTCCGCATCCTCCACATTTTCTCCATAATATCTTTTCCCTCCAATTGTCATGGAAAGTATATTAAAAGCAAGCTCATTAAACGTCGTCTTTAGTTCCACCTTCGCGCTACTTAAATCACCAACACGACATTTTTGCATGAGTTGATTTATCAGCAACCTTACTTCATTGTCTCTAAGTTCCTCGAAAAATGCAATACGATTCGGAGAGAAGATCTCGACAGCAGCTAAACGCCTTAGGTTACGCCAAAGATCTCCATACGGGGCAACAGTCATGGTGGTGAAGTTGTAACTAAGATGTGTGGTGGCCATTGAAACAGGCCTGTTGGCGAAAATCGTGTCGTTTTTGGTGAAACATTCTTGAACTGCAGAAGGGGAGCAAAGTACAAGGACTTTCTTGAGACCAAAGCGAAGTAAGAGGATGTCTCCGTACTTTGAAGAGAGAGTCTCTAGGGTTTGGTGTAGAGGTTCTTTGATAAGATGAAGATGGCCTAATAGAGGAAGTGAACGAGGGCTTGGAGGGTTGTTCTTTTGTTGTTTCTTTAAAAGGAGATACAAGAAGAAAATGAAGAGGATGAGGTACCAGCAGGTTTCTACCATTTTTTTTATTTCTCTCTAGTTCGACTTATTCTTTTACACTCGCGCAGTCACATTTATATACAGATTTTAGGTCTCCTTCAAATTAAAAAATGCTGTTATTCCTCCGTCTAAATTTTTTAATCACATTATTCTTTTTGATGTTACTAAACTAACGTAGACAGCACTGTAATCAGAATTTCAAAATAAGCGGGGTTAAAATGAAAATAACGTTGATATTTTGATGCTGAGTAAATAAAATTTTGGAATTTAAACAAAAAAATTCTACTAAAATTCTTGGCTCAGTTAATTCCAATAAGATTAATTTATAAAAACTTTTGTATATATACCTAATATTTTGAGATGAACGAATTTACCGAACATTAGCTGTTGGAATTTATACCGTACTTATATATTTTCTGAAGTGTCCTAGCCCCTAGGTGTCGGTTCTAATTAATTTGAACAAGTCAATTGACCCTGTTAATTAGTGGGTATAGAGTCTAAGTCAATTGACCTAAGTTATTTAGTGGGTGTCTGGATAGCTTGAATTCATGAATGAGTATAGTTCGGTTCAAATCTCTTCGTCTATTTATTCAGTTTTCTGTGCATTATTTCCACGGCTAAATTCGACAAGAAAAATTCTGTCGAATTTAACTAAATTCGACGGAATTTTGTCGAATTTAACTAAATTCGACAGAAAATGTGTTTGTCGAAAATGCTCGCGTCGAATTTAGCAAATTCTGTCGAATTTATGTAAATTCGACAGACTAAATTCTGTCGAATTTAGCCGAATATTTCAAAATTTTGAAATTTTCAAATTCCGCTAAAAAATTTAAATTTTCAAATTTTGGCGCCCTTAGTGCATTAAATTCGACAAAATATGGTCGAAATTAGTATGCTAAATGCGACGGAACACAGTCCAAATTACATATTAAATTCGACAAAATTCGGTCGAATTTAATGAACACCAGTTTTTAAAAAATAAGCAGCAGAATCTGCTGCTCAATAATTTATCCAATTTTTTGCGATTTTTTGCGATTTTTCACTAGTGTTTGTTGTTTGCATATCAAGAAGGTAATTACATTAAACAATAATGGATACAATAGTCATTTTTTGTACTAATCCGAAAATAATATAAATCAATAATGTTGAACTAAAAATACAATAATTTCTACTTCTTTTGAAACACATTAAAACTCAAACACTATAAAATTACTATACCCAAATAATATCCAAATGTAAAGAAAATATAAAAAAAAACTTAACTTGGTGTGTGTATAATTATAATGACTTGTGTTGTTTCGCTTTTAAGAAGCATACTACAAACAACTCGCCGGAATTGAATGGGGGTGAACTTGCCGGAATTGATTGGGGTGAACTCGTCGGATGCTAGAAATGTAATTAATGGATGTGCTAATATGAATTATGTATATATATAGTGCTTAAATATATGAAACATGTGTTAGTGTTTATGTATATAAATTGATAAGTATGTTTGTTAGAAAAGAAAAATGGAGTAGGAGTAATTGAATGTTTATGAGAAAATATGAATGAATGAAATATATAAAAGAGAAAGAGATGAGTGTAATTAAATTAATGGTTAGGATGAAATATTTTAGGGAAGAAATGGATGGTTTAGATTCAATGTAAAAGAGCAATCCATGTGCTTGTTTTTCAACCACTACCAGCGTGACACGTGGCAAGAGAAAATTAACTTATTCTGAATTTTACTAAATTCAACCAAATATGGTCGAAAATAAAACACGGGTAAATTCGACAGAAATCAGTTGAATTTAGGAGCTGGTACTAAATTCGACCGTTTTTGGTCAAATTTAAGAGCTGGTACTAAATTCGACACAACACTGTCGAATATAGTTTTGAATAGTGTGAAAAATTTTGGGCGAGAAATATCTCACCTTTTACTAAATTCAAAAATTCTGGCGGCAAAATTCCCACCAAAACTAGAAGTTAAATTCGACAGAATTCGGTGTAATTTGGCTAAATCTGGTCAAAAATAAAACATGGGTAAATTCGACTGAAATCGGTTGAATTTAGCTAAATTCGACTGAAATCTGTTGAATTTAGCTAAATTCGACCGATATCAGTAGAACTAAAGCTTAAATTCGACCACAAGCCCTAGTTGGTCGAATTTAGTGTAAGTGATATATATATATATTTGTTAAAATGTTTAAGATATAAATATTTAAATTAACTATTTTTTTGCCCACACTATATTCTTTTGATAATCTTCACATCCGTACGGTTGGATTACTCAAAACAATTTTTAAATAAACTTAAAACTCTAACCCTAGTCTAACCCCTAAATCTAAACCCTAAACCGCCCATATTCTACTCAACTATGTCATTTATGTACAGAATTATAAAAAAAACTTTTTTTTTCTACCCATTATTATTTATTCAATTTTTTTTAGTGAATGTAATATATCATCCAAATACTTTCATATTTTTTTTGTATTTTTTAAAACCAATTAGATATTTAATTTAATTTTTCTAAAAGTATCAAAAAATGAAAGTTCAACATTATCTAATCATATAAAAAAAATATGTAAAATTTTTGTACAACTAAATTCTTACATGTAATAAATTTTATCCTTATATTTTTATTTATTTTTCATGATGTGTACAACTATATTTATTTTCCATCTCTTTTTTAGGGGATTTTCATTTGGACTACATAAAATTTTGGATCGTGGCTAAATTCGACCGTTTTTGATCGAATTTAGGAGCTGGAACTAAATTCGACAGAATGCTGTCGACTATAGTTTTGAATAATGTGAAAAATTTTGGGCGGGAAATATCCCACATTTTACTAAATTCAAAAATATTAGCGGCAAAATTCTTACCTTTTACTAAATTCGACACAATAAAAAAATCTGTCGAATTTAGTACTGAATTCGACAACATAAAAAAAAATATGTCGAATTTATTACTAAATTCGACAGATCGATTTCGACAGAATACATTTTCGACCGAAAACTGTTGAATTTAGCCGCAGTGTATAATTTCGACTGAATTCTGTCGAATTTGGTTTCTGTCGAATTTGGTTTGTCGAAATTAGCCTTACTTTCTTGTAGTAGGTCCATAAATTATTAAACTTAGTTCTAGTTTAACATGTAAAATATAAACATACACGTCTAATTCAGATTTGATTCAATCAAACACGAAAACTATAAATTATCTGTAAATACATAATATTTATAATGTTTCAAGAAATAATCATAATAAAAATGTTAATATCATGGCATGCAGATCATGTAACTTTCCTTCGGATCTAACTACTCATGCATTATGTAATTTGACAACACAAACACAGAAATATATAACAAGCAGTTGAAATATATAACAAAAAAGTGTAGTTACCAAAATAATGCCTTTGATGATGTTATCAGTATAATTTTCAGGCTCTGAATTTTGCAGTAACAGCAAGTGATCGATCATCGTCTTCTTCTTCCAATTCTTCCGATGCTGTGTCGTATCTTCATCATTGACATCATCATCGACAATCAAACGATTCCCACGTCTCTTATCGATTAAACCTTGTAGGAAACAATCAAGCCTTTTCATTATATCTAACATTTTCTTTTCAACTCCTCCATAATCAAACCATCTTAAAATCGGAAACAAATCTCCGATATTCGAATTCACACTTATATCAAGCATTTCCCTCATTACATATCGAACATTTCTTGCCTCCTCCGCATCCTCCACTGTAACACCCCCATCTATATCTAAATGAGAGGCTACTTATTAAACCATAAACCTGCAAACAGAGCACTAAAATAATCTCTAAATAATAATTAAATAGTCTAATAATCTCCAAGATAATATTAAACCTCCAAAACAGTTCAAAACAATAAATACGAAAACCAAAATCTCTAAAATGATATTCAAGTCTAAATAATGATAGAAGTCTGCGAATCCTAATCAATGATATAAAGGGGTAGCTCTCCATCACACAGTCCCAGATCCCCCTAAGCACCTGCCAGAAAAAGAATACAGCATGAGCCAATTGCCCAGTACGGATTTGGAATACAGTTTATAAAACAGAAAACAGATATTCATATTTGACAGTTTATAATAAAACATTTATTTAAAAATAATTATGGCTGAAGCAACGAGGGGTTAGGATATTTCATACCGAGATCAGAACAGAACAGATACAAATACACACATCATAGGGTACCTAATGTGTGCAACAAACCGGCTAACGTGTACGGCATATACAACGTCACTGTCAAATCAAATCACAAATCACAAACTCTGGGTGCACCCACGTATCCTAAAACAAATATCAAATGCGCAAAAGCTCGCCTCCTGAGCAATCAGAACAGAAGGATACGCCATGACCAATCACACTGCCATGGAAGTGTATGTCACTGGTGCCGCAATGACATGGCTGTAGTACCCCTACAGCTGGTTAACTCGGTATACCCTATATCACTAAGGGTTCAAATATAATATTTCGCAATACTTTTAAATCACAGAACAGATATTCTCAATATTTTCAGCAGATATAAAATATACGCAATATCAGAAAATCGCAGAAACGGATATTTAAATATTTCAAACAGATTTAAATATATTTTTCAGAGTCAGAACAAATTTTCATATTCAAAATGATTAAAAACCAAACGAACGGATTTGAGATCAAAACGAATTTAATTTAAATATTACTAAGAGGAGTAGCGCTGAATAACAGAGGAGAGAATCCGTACCTTAAAACTGCAAATTTCTAATACTAAAATCCGCACACGATCCGCTAAGTTCCCCGCTCCCGATCTAAAAAATAATTATAATTTATTATTAACATACGTTGCTTTGTGAGTTTATTTACAAATAGTTGAAGATAGAATTTATAACAATCAAGATTTGCATTGTTCCCGCATGCACGCGTACCTTACTGAGTTTAAGTCCACGTACCACAACTTTATCATTATTATAATTTAAGTATAACAAATATACAAAGTCAACCAATGTATACACTATACTAACCTCACTAATTTAATAAACAAGATATACACACAAAGCTCGACTTTGAAAGTAACATCAAATAAATTATGAATTAACATTCGTTATTAAACTAACCAGGAATGCACCAGAAGGGATAGAACCTAGCCTGACACAAACATACTATTATTTTTATTAAGAAAATTACAGGCTAAGTAACATCTCCGCATGTGTAGTAAATTTAAATAATAATTTAATATGACACTACAAAATAATAACATAAATTGTCTCATCTTAAAGGACCTTTAATTTGAAGTTTACATAACAAAATAGATAACCTATTCAATCATCAAAATTTTAGTAAATAAATTACGAAATCTAAACAAATAAATTAAATAAATCAAACACAAAGAACACAAATATTCATAAAAAAAATGGCAAGCCAAGCACTGCCTCTCATCCATGTACTGTATGTATGTTTGTTTGAACATGGTAACGGAACATACAAAAAAAACAATAACTTGATTACTCAATTATTAAATATAAAATAACCATCA
This sequence comes from Heracleum sosnowskyi, assembly GCA_030848705.1. NCBI lineage: Eukaryota > Viridiplantae > Streptophyta > Magnoliopsida > Apiales > Apiaceae > Heracleum > Heracleum sosnowskyi. The sequence continues at coordinate 24,261,503 of CM061237.1, forward strand.
TATTAATGATTCTTAGAAAAGAACTTATGCTTCCATAATCTGACATACAAAATCATACATTAATTGTACCATAAATAGTCATCTTAGCATGTTAATTAACGATTAAAATACATATAAAAATTAAATAAATATTCAGAGTAAACAAATCAGCAAACATGGCAATACAATCTATAAACAATTATAGAGAATCAAAAGTAGCTAATGATAGAGGACAATAAATAAGTAAACAGTAGTCTACCAGGTAGCAAAACAGAGGAACGAAGAAAGGATTGCTTTCTCCTGTGCTATTCTTCTTTTCCCTCAGTCGCCTCTATCTCCGATATTATTATTATATTGGGGTTGTTTGACAAGAGATTGTTTTTATAACCACAGAGGTAGATAAGTACACTATTGACTACTAGTACTATTAGAACTACAAAACTTACGTAAATATTTATCTAATCCTTATCTAATATTTAAGAAAATAAACTAACTCCTAATTTTATTATTATTATTATTCAAAATTCGTATATATTACATATATACCCCCTTAAAAAGGATTCCGTCCCCGGAATCTAACGAAACTAAAACTCGTACCTGAATCGAATAAGTGCGGATATTTCTCACGAATGGATTCTTCTAATTCCCAAGTAGCCTCTCTTTCAGAATGGTGTTTCCACAAAACTTTCACAAACGAAATGGTGTTCCTCCTCATAACTCGCTCCTCTCGAGCTAAGATAGCTTCAGCTTCTTCTTCACAAGTAAGATCCTCTCTAATCGTATGCAATGGATAGGGAACTACATGAAGCGGATGATATTTGTAGCCCCTCAAAACAGACACATGAAACACATTATGGACATGAGATAACTGCGGTGGTAACGCAACCCTATAAGACACTTCACCAACTTTCTCTATAACATCAAAAGGACCAACATATCTCGGACTAAGCTTCCCCTTCATTCCAAAACGTTTAACACCCTTCCAAGGCGACACCTTCAAGAACACATGATCACCAGGTTCAAATCCACCAAACTTTCTATGTTGATCCGCATAACTCTTTTGACGTGATCGAGCCTCCTTCAAACTTGCCTTAGCCTTCTCCACCTTCTCATTAGTGACTCTAACTAACTCTGGCCCTTCAATGACTCGTTCGCCAACCTCATCCCAACAAGACGGTGCTCTACATCTCCTACCATACAAAGCCTCAAATGGTGGCATACCAATACTCGCGTGCCAACTATTATTGTACGCAAACTCAACAAGATACAAATATTTATCCCAATCACCTGTCCACTCCAAAGCACAAGCCCTCAACATATCCTCTAATGTCTGAATCGTCCTCTCTGACTGTCCATCAGTCTGCGGATGAAAAGCTGTACTAAAATTAAGTCTCGTACCCCAAGCCTGCTGGAATCCCTTCCAAAAACGTGATGTAAACCTCGTATCCCTGTCAGAAACTATCGACACAGGCACACCATGAAGTCTAACAATATCTCGCTGAAAAATCTCTGCTAATTCATGAATATGAGTAGTCTCTCTAATAGGCAAGAAATGAGCTGATTTAGTTAGTCGATCGACCACCACCCATATAACATCATTCTTTCTGAAGGTTCTCGGCAAATGTGTCACAAAATCCATAGTAATGTTTTCCCACTTCCAAACTGGAATATCTAACTGCTGCAATAATCCACTAGGCCTCTGATGATCTATCTTTACCTGTTGACATATAAGACATTTTCCTACAAATTCTGCTATGTCTCCTTTCATCCTACTCCACCAGAAGTGCTCCTTCAAATCTCTATACATCTTAGTGGAACCTGGATGAATAGAGAATGAAGAACTATGAGCCTCAGTCAAAATTTCTTCACGAATCGCCAAGTCTGCAGGCACACACAATTTACTACCCAACCATAACACACCATCATCATCAACACGAAAATGTTTTTGCTTACCAGCTGCCACCTCCGATCTAATAACATCCAAACCTGTATCTTTCTTTTGAGCTTCCTTGACCCTTGAAACCAGATTTGGTTCCACTCTCAAACTTGCAATGCTACCATCTGACCCTCTAGTATACAATTCAATACCAAAGCGCTCCATGTCTAAAATAAGATGTGGCTGAGTAATGAGAGATGCAACACTCCCCAAGTTCTTCCTACTAAGAGCGTTTGCCACAACATTTGCTTTCCCTGGATGGTACTGAATATTGGCATCATAATCCTTAAGAAGTTCAAGCCACCTTCGCTGCCTCATGTTAAGCTCCTTTTGAGTAAAAATATACTTGAGACTCTTGTGATCAGTGAAGATATCACAAGTCTCTCCATACAGATAATGCCTCCAGATCTTCAAAGCAAAGACCACTGCTGCTAACTCCAAGTCATGCGTAGGATAGTTTACCTCATAGGGTTTAAGCTGCCTAGACGCGTAAGAAATCACCTTCCCATGTTGCATAAGAACACAACCTAATCCTCTCTTAGAAGCATCACTATAAACTTGATATCCTCCACTCCCTGATGGCAACACAAGTATAGGAGCCGTCACCAATCTTTTCTTCAACTCTTGGAAACTCTTCTCACGATCATCATTCCACTCGAACTTAACACCCTTTCTCATCAGTTGAGTCATCGGCAAAGCTATGGACGAAAAACCCTCCACAAAACGCCTATAATAACCTGCCAAACCCAAGAAACTCCTCACCTCTGTCACATTGCTAGGTCTCGGCCAATTAGTGATAGCCTCGACCTTCGCAGGATCCAACTCAATCCCTCTAGCAGACACAACATGCCCTAAAAATGCAACCTGCTCTAACCAAAAGTCACACTTTGAAAATTTTGCAAACAATTTCTTCTCCCTCAAGATCTCAAGTACGGTACGTAGATGCTCCTCATGTTCCTCCTTACTCCTAGAGTATATCAAGATATCATCAATGAAGACCACAACAAATTTATCCAGATAATCATGAAAGACCCGATTCATCAAATCCATAAATACCGCTGGAGCATTCGTCAACCCAAAGGACATCACAAGAAACTCATAATGCCCGTAACGAGTACGAAATGCTGTCTTCGGAATATCTTCATCCCTTACTCGCAACTGATGGTAACCCGATCTCAAATCTATCTTCGAAAAGTACTTCGCCCCGTGCAACTGATCGAACAAGTCATCAATGCGTGGCAAAGGATACCTGTTTCTGATAGTCACCTTATTCAACTCCCTGTAGTCAATACACAACCTCATAGAACCATCCTTCTTCTTCACAAACAACACTGGAGCACCCCACGGAGATACACTTGGCCTGATAAATCCTCTATCCAATAACTCTTGCAACTGCTCTTTCAATTCCTGCAACTCTAATGGTGCCATTCGGTACGGCGCCTTAGAAATAGGCTCTGCACCTGGAACAAGTTCAATAGTAAACTCCACCTCTCGCTGTGGTGGCAACCCTGGTAGCTCATCGGGAAACACGTCTGCGAATTCATTCACAACTGGATAATCCTCGATGCGAGGCTCATCCTTAGACATATCCTTCACGAAAGCAAGATAGCCATCACAACCCTTAGACAAAAGTTTACTCGCCTTTAGAGCTGAAATCATTTTAACCTCTCCTTTCGGTTGAGAACCCTGATATATAAATTCTGGTTTATCTGCATCCCCAAAGATCACCCTTTTCCCCTGACAGTCAATTGTAACTCGATGCTTACTCAACCAATCCATACCCAGAATAATATCAAAGTCATGCATCTCCATCGGAAGCAAGTTGACCTTACGATTTCTATCCCCAGCAGCTATCGGACACTCTCGGTACACATCAGAAATAATAACTGAATTCCCCATTGGGGTAGCAATAGACATACGAGGATATAATAATGATGGAAGAACACCAAGATGATGAACAAACGATAAAGACACAACAGAATGAGTCGAACCAGTATCAAATAACACATAAGCATCACGTCTACCAACAAGAAGTGTTCCTGAAACGGTACCTGAATGAGCTGCTGCCTGATTAGCAGTCAATGCAAACACTCTGCCTGAAGGATTCTGCTGATTCTGCTGACCACCACTACCACTACCTCCACCACCAGTGTTCCGCGATGTCGGACAATCCTTCGGACAATCCTTAGCCCTATGTTGCATCGAACCACATAAGAAACATGCCCCAGACTGTTTATAACAAGCTCTCCCTGGGTGATGTCCACCACATGTAGCACAAGGAGCCACTGGAATCATATTGGGGTTGCCCCCATACACTGAATAACGATTCTGCCCCTGTTGACGATTCTGCCCTTGTTGACGATTCTGCCACTGCCTAGGCTGCTGCTGCTGAAACCGCTGAAACTGCTGATTCTGATTCTGATTCTGCTTCTGACCACCATACTGATTCTGACCGTAAGTCGACTGAGTCCTCATATTCTGGTATCTTCCACGCCACTGTCCCTGCTGATTACCTTGACCTCCATTCCACTGTTTACCCTGTACAGAACTCTGATCATCTCTAGGCCTCTTACGATCATTCTGAAACCTGGAAGCTCTATACTCATTACGCTCCTTCTCAATATCCTTAGCTGCATCTGCCACCTCCGCCACATTAGGAAACTTTAGTGAAATGATAGAACCCCTCAGATTAGGTCTCAGTCCCCATTTAAATTTTTCAGCTTGCTGTGTAGCAGTCCCTGCAACTGTCCCAGCAAATCCAGCTAACCTGATAAACCTCGCCATATAGTCAGTAAGGCTCTCATCGAAGTTCTGCGAGATAGAATGAAACTCCCTCAAATATGCCTCTCTGTCTGCATTAGAAAAGTACTGCTCATAGAAAACTTCCTTAAATCCCTGCCAAATCAATGTCTCTGTAAACTCCTCACCCCTAGTAGCCTTCACACCTCTCCACCATCGCTGAGCATCCCCCTCTAACTTATACACAGCCAATCTGACCTTCTGGATCTCATCGCAACCCAAAGCATCAAAAATCTTCTCAAGATGAACAATCCAATTCTCAGCATCAATAGGAGTCTGTGGTGCGTGAAAAGATTCTGGTTTCTGCTTAACAAATCTCTCTAACCATACAAATGGCTCCACTGGATTACCCTGACCCTCCGGATTTTGCTGATGTCCTTGACCATTCTGATTATTCTGACCATCTTGATTCCCTTGATCATTCTGATTATTCTGATTGTTCTGATTATTCTGGTTGTTCTGATTATTCTGATTTGCCATAGCTTGCTGTATACCCTGAGCCACTGCTTGACCTATCATCGCAGCTAACTCAGCTTGGCTAACACCCAAGTTAGTCTGATTAGTAGTTCGATTACGTCTAGGAGGCATCTACAATATAAGATAACGAACGAATGAAGATAACAAGAATAGATAAGCAGAAGCGATTTAAAAACAGAAGTCAAAAGAATAGAGCCAAATGAAATGAACTTGAAATAGAGCACCCATCCTAATGTCTACCCAATCTCACAGGTCAACCTAAATAGGTTTTCTACAAGAAAGAACCTGAGCTCTGATGCCATCTTTGTAACACCCCATCTATATCTAAATGAGGGGCTACTTATTCAACCATAAACCTGCAAACAGAGCACTAAAATAATCTCTAAATAATAATTAAATAGTCTAATAATCTCCAAGATAATATTAAACCTCCAAAACAGTTCAAAACAATAAATACGAAAACCAAAATCTCTAAAATGATATTCAAGTCTAAATAATGATAGAAGTCTGCAAATCCTAATCAATGATATAAAGGGGTAGCTCTCCATCACACAGTCCCAGATCCTCCTAAGCACCTGCCAGAAAAAGAATACAGCATGAGCCAATTGCCCAGTACGGATTTGGAATACAGTTTATAAAACAGAAAACAGATATTCATATTTGACAGTTTATAATAAAACATTTATTTAAAAATAATTATGGCTGAAGCAACGAGGGGTTAGGATATTTCATACCGAGATCAGAACAGAACAGATACAAATACACACATCATAGGGTACCTAATGTGTGCAACAAACCGGCTAACGTGTACGGCATATACAACGTCACCGTCAAATCAAATCACAAATCACAAACTCTGGGTGCACCCACGTATCCTAAAACAAATATCAAATGCGCAAAAGCTCGCCTCCTGAGCTATCAGAACAGAAGGATACGCCATGACCAATCACACTGCCATGGAAGTGTCATGTCACTGGTGCCGCAATGACATGGCTGTAGTACCCCTACAGCTGGTTAACTCGGTATACCCTATATCACTAAGGGTTCAAATATAATATTTCGCAATACTTTTAAATCACAGAACAGATATTCTCAATATTTTCAGCAGATATAAAATATACGCAATATCAGAAAATCGCAGAAATGAATATTTAAATATTTCAAACAGATTTAAATATATTTTTCAGAGTCAGAACAAATTTTCATATTCAAAATGATTAAAAACCAAACGAACGGATTTGAGATCAAAACGAATTTAATTTAAATATTACTAAGAGGAGTAGCGCTGAATAACAGAGGAGAGAATCCGTACCTTAAAACTGCAAATTTCTAATACTAAAATCCGCACACGATCCGCTAAGTTCCCCGCTCCCGATCTAAAAAATAATTATAATTTATTATTAACATACGTTGCTTTGTGAGTTTATTTACAAATAGTTGAAGATAGAATTTATAACAATCAAGATTTGCATTGTTCCCGCATGCACGCGTACCTTACTGAGTTTAAGTCCACGTACCACAACTTTATCATTATTATAATTTAAGTATAACAAATATACAAAGTCAACCAATGTATACACTATACTAACCTCACTAATTTAATAAACAAGATATACACACAAAGCTCGACTTTGAAAGTAACATCAAATAAATTATGAATTAACATTCGTTATTAAACTAACCAGGAATGCACCAGAAGGGATAGAACCTAGCCTGACACAAACATACTATTATTTTTATTAAGAAAATTACAGGCTAAGTAACATCTCCGCATGTGTAGTAAATTTAAATAATAATTTAATATGACACTACAAAATAATAACATAAATTGTCTCATCTTAAAGGACCTTTAATTTGAAGTTTACATAACAAAATAGATAACCTATTCAATCATCAAAATTTTAGTAAATAAATTACGAAATCTAAACAAATAAATTAAATAAATCAAACACAAAGAACACAAATATTCATAAAAAAAATGGCAAGCCAAGCACTGCATCTCATCCATGTACTGTATGTATGTTTGTTTGAACATGGTAACGGAACATACAAAAAAAACAATAACTTGATTACTCAATTATTAAATATAAAATAACCATCATATTAATGATTCTTAGAAAAGAACTTATGCTTCCATAATCTGACATACAAAATCATACATTAATTGTACCATAAATAGTCATCTTAGCATGTTAATTAACGATTAAAATACATATAAAAATTAAATAAATATTCAGAGTAAACAAATCAGCAAACATGGCAATACAATCTATAAACAATTATAGAGAATCAAAAGTAGCTAATGATAGAGGACAATAAATAAGTAAACAGTAGTCTACCAGGTAGCAAAACAGAGGAACGAAGAAAGGATTGCTTTCTCCTGTGCTATTCTTCTTTTCCCTCAGTCGACTCTATCTCCGATATTATTATTATATTGGGGTTGTTTGACAAGAGATTGTTTTTATAACCACAGAGGTAGATAAGTACACTATTGATTACTAGTACTATTAGAACTACAAAACTTACGTAAATATTTATCTAATCCTTATCTAATATTTAAGAAAATAAACTAACTCCTAATTTTATTATTATTATTATTCAAAATTCGTATATATTACATCCACATTTTCTCCATAATATCTTTTCCCTCCAATTGTCATGGAAAGTATATTAAAAGCAAGCTCATTAAACGTCGTCTTTAGTTCCACCTTCGCGCTACTTAAATCACCAACACGACATTTTTGCATGAGTTGATTTATCAGCAACCTTACTTCATTGTCTCTAAGTTCCTCGAAAAATGCAATACGATTCGGAGAGAAGATCTCGACAGCAGCTAAACGCCTTAGGTTACGCCAAAGATCTCCATACGGGGCAACAGTCATGGTGGTGAAGTTGTAACTAAGATGTGTGGTGGCCATTGAAACAGGCCTGTTGGCGAAAATCGTGTCGTTTTTGGTGAAACATTCTTGAACTGCAGAAGGGGAGCAAAGTACAAGGACTTTCTTGAGACCAAAGCGAAGTAAGAGGATGTCTCCGTACTTTGAAGAGAGAGTCTCTAGAGTTTGGTGTAGAGGTTCTTTGATAAGATGAAGATGGCCTAATAGAGGAAGTGAACGAGGGCTTGGAGGGTTGTTCTTTTGTTGTTTCTTTAAAAGGAGATACAAGAAGAAAATGAAGAGGATGAGGTACCAGCAGGTTTCTACCATTTTTTTTATTTCTCTCTAGTTCGACTTATTCTTTTACACTCGCGCAGTCACATTTATATACAGATTTTAGGTCTCCTTCAAATTAAAAAATGCTGTTATTCCTCCATCTAAATTTTTTAATCACATTATTCTTTTTGATGTTACTAAACTAACGTAGACAGCACTGTAATCAGAATTTCAAAATAAGCGGGGTTAAAATGAAAATAACGTTAATATTTTGATGCTGAGTAAATAAAATTTTGGAATTTAAACAAAAAAATTCTACTAAAATTCTTGGCTCAGTCACTACAAGAAAACTCGATTAAATTCGACCTTTTATTTTCGACTGCGGCTAAATTCAATCGAAATCGGTCGAATTTAGTGCCAGCTCCTAAATTTGACAAAAAATGGTCGAATTTAGCCGCGGTAAAAAATAAACGGTCGAATTTAGTAATAAATTCGACCGATTTTTTTGTTCGGTCGAAACGAAAATTTGCTAAAAAAAAGAGGGAAAAGTCTCAATAAAATTTGAATTTTAGAAAACTATTTTAGACCGAATTCGGTCGAATTTAAAATTAAGGTTGGCGGGAATTTTGCCGCCCAAAATTTCTCAAACTATTCAAGAATGTTTTCGACCGAATTCGGTCAAATTTATTAAAATCGACCGAATTCGGTCAAATTTATTATTTTCAGAAATTTTAAAAAATGTTATTAATTATATAAATGTTTTTACATATCATAAAAAATAAATAAAAATAGAAGGATAACATTCATTACATGTAAAATTTTAGTTTGTACAAAAATTTTACATAATATTTTTATATGACTAGATAATATTGAATTTTCATTCATTTAAAACTTCTGAAAAAATTAAATAAATATACAATTAGTTTCAAAAAATACAAAAAAAATATGAGAGTATCTAGAAGACATACCACATTCAATAAAAAAATATGAAAAAATAATTATGGGTAGAAAAAATAAATTCTTCTTAACTCGGTACATAAACGACATAGTCGAGTCCAAATGTAGGGTTTAAAGTTTAGATTTAGGGGTTGGATCAGGGTTTGAGTTTTATTTTATTTTAAAATTGTTTTGAGTAATCCAACCGTACGGATGTGAAGATTGTCAAAAATATAAGGTGTACAAAAAAAATTAATTAATTTTAAATTTTATATCTTAAATATTTTAACAAATATATATGTCATTTACACTAAATTTGACCACAAACCCTAGTTGGTCGAATTTAAGCTTGAGTTCGACCGATATTGGTCGAATTTAGCTAAATTCAACCGTTATCAGTCGAATTTAGCCGTTAAATTCGACCAATATCGGTTGAATTTAGTAAAATTCAGAATAAAACTATTTTTTGATGCCACGTGTCACACTTGGAGTGGCTGAGAAAAAAGCACATGGATTGCTAATTTACCTTCAATCTAAACCATTCATTTCTTTCCTATAAAGGAGTAGGCTCTGGAAACAAGGATGTATCAGGAAACAAGATCTCTTTATTTTCGAGCAAGGATAAGTTTTTGGCAAAACCAATTCAAGAACTTGACCTTTCTAACTGTGAGAGCTGCACACCTAGTTACCGTCTTTTGCCCAAAAATGTAGGTATCCTGTCTCTTGGGTGCATTTAATATTTGAGTTATAGGCTTCATTCATTTTTGATTTTGGTAATCGATGCAGTATCCAATTCCTTCAGTAAGCCAGAGAACAAATATTGGTGATGAAGTATTAAATGATCACTGGGTTTCAGTCACTTCAGGAAGTGAGGATTACTCTTTCAAACATATGCGCAAAAATCAGTACGAGGAAAGCTTGTTTCGATGTGAAGATGATAGGTGAGTACTTCTGCCATTTTTTTGTTGCTTAATTGCATACTTCTGTCATTATATTTGCTCCTGTCATTCGTTCATATTGCATCTGGCGAAAGGTCGTCCAGGCTTGCTGATATATTCTGTTATGCCTATGAATCTTTCCTGAAAAATGAGGCTTTCTGGACTGAAATATCTCTAGTAATTTGTCTTAGTATTTCCGTTTCTCTATGAAGAAACAGGACTAGTAATGGGTTGCAGAAAAAATACTCTTGAGCAGCAGATTCTGCTGCTTTTTTTAAAAAAATTGGTGTTCTTTAAATTCGACTGAATTTGGTCGAATTTAATACATAATTTCGACAATATTCGGTCGTATTTAGCATACTAAATTCGATCATATTTGGTTGAATTTAATGCCCTTCGAGCGCCAAAATTTAAAATTTTGAAATTTTTACCAAAATTTGACAATTTCAAAATTTTGAAATATTCGGTCGAATTTATAATTTCGACTAAATTCGGTTGATTTTAGCAATATCAAATTCGACCAAAATTGGTCGAATTTATCCTAAATTCGACCGCATTACTAAATTTGACTAGCTTAAAAACGACCAGAGTAAATTCGGTCGAATTTAGCTAAATTCGACCGAAATCGGTTGAATTTAGCTAAACTCGACCGAATTTTTTTGGTCGAATTTAACCGTTTTTCTTGTAGTGAGTTAATTCCAATAAGATTAATTTATAAAAACTTTTGTATATACCTAATAGTTTGAGATGAACGAATTTACCGAACATTAGCTGTTGGAATTTATACCGTACTTATATATTTTCTGAAGTGTCCTAGCCCCTAGGTGTCGGTTCTAATTAATTTGAACAAGTCAATTGACCCTGTTAATTAGTGGGTATAGAGTCTAAGTCAATTGACCTAAGTTATTTAGTGGGTGTCTGGATAGCTTGAATTCATGAATGAGTATAGTTCGGTTCAAATCTCTTCGTCTATTTATTCAGTTTTCTGTGCATTATTTCCCCTAGTAGGGAGCTGTGTGAGAACTTAAATTAATCTCGGTCGAAACTGAATAAGACGGTCTCAGTGAGGAACTCTTTTTTCTGGATAACTGAGTAACTTTGAATGTTAACGCTACATGACGTCATTAACCTGTAACCAAACCCTAACCTTGAGTATTTAGGTTAAATTTGATATTAGAACAAATGTGTTATGTATTCTTAGAAGAATCTTGAATTATATTTTTTTTAACTAAATAGCTAACTTCTATAATTTTCAAACATGTTAAATATTTTATTAAATAAAATTTCTAAATTATGTATTTTAATAAATCAATTTTCTATGTTCTGTAATTTAAACAATTGAATTTTTACGTTCAGTTTTTTAATTAACTAATAATTAGTTATGTACTTTATTTTGTATGTTCTGTATTATTTGTATTATTTAAATTATGTATTTTTTGTAATTTTTTGGATTCTAAAATTTTTTGTACTGTATAATATTAATTCAAGATTCAAAATTCTGTAATTTAAAAATATGTTATATTCTGTATTTTAATAACTTAAAAAGAAAATAAAAAATATATGGGTTCTGTAAAAAATAAAAACTATATTACTTATATGTTCTATAAAAAAAATAAAAATAAAAAATATATGGGATCTGTAGAAAAATAAAAACTATATTATTTATATGTTTCGTAAATTTTTTGTGTTCCACAAAAGTAACACTTTTGTTAGTTTTATGTTCTGTAAAATAACAATGCTTTTTTAAAAATAATATAATTTTATTAATATTATCTTATATTTATAATGTGTGATTATTTATAATTGGGAAAAAGAAAAACACATCTGCTGTGTAAGTGTATCAGGCAGTTAAAACACAAGTTGATGATTAGTTTGCTTAGTTGGGCGTCATGTACTTGAGTTACTTGGTTACTCAATAAAATGAGTTACTCATTGAACCATCCTCTATAGGCAAGTACTCAAATGAGACCCTATGTTAAAATGAGAACTGAGACCCAATCTCAGCCCTACATGTTTTATATCTATATTAATCATGTTCATACAAATATAATTTTTATTTATTTTCTCTCTATCGTCTCTCTCATCCAGTGACCTCATTTCCCTCTCTCTTCTCTGCATCTCCAACCACCGCTCTTCCTCACTCACTGCCATAGATGTCCCCATCTGAAATATGTCATTATTAACAAACTAGTTATCATCATCATTGTACCACTCTCGATTGGTCTCTTCCGAATTGTTATCGTTGCCTCTTATGTCAGTAATGCTCCGATCTGCCATTTATTGTTTCCCATATCATGTCCTTACCCAATCAAAATGCCTGGAATGAAAAGCATATCAAGTATGTCTTGTTTTAGATTTATAGCAAACCAATTTTTTGCTTTGATCGGAGGTCGTAATGACGTTTATTGCGGTGTTGAAAGTATGGGGGCAAAGGTGTAGGGAGGGTGGAAGAAAGTTGTGGCGAATATGGTGGTTGTAGATTTGCAGGTATGATCGAGACATAATTTTTAGTGATTTACTTTGAAATTTTATGGTGATTTGTATTGAAATTTAGTGATTTGGGTTGATTTTTTTGGTGATGTAGGATCAAGTTTAGTGATTTGGGTTGATTTTTTTGGTGATGTAAGATCAAGTTTAGTGATTTTGTATATGGTAATGAAAATGATGGCACTGTGGTGATTGTGTAAGTGATGGAAGTGGTGATTCCGGTAGTAAATGACGTTGATTGTAATTGTGGTGACAAGGAAAGGTAAATATGATGGTTTTGGTAGTTTCGTGATGGAACATGTGTTGTGCTTGTGTTGTGCTAGTAGATAATAATGGTAGTGGTGCTATGGTGGAGCAGGTGTTGTAACTGTAGAGTGTTTTTACAGCGAAAGCGGGATATATGGGGGATGGGGCAGTGTTTGTTTTTGGTGATTTGGACTCAGTTCTCATTATAAAAGGGGTCTCATTAGAGTAGCCCTCTATATATATATATATATATATATATAAAGGAGAATACACAAGAGATATAAAGGAGAATAAGCGAGATGTTAGGCGGCGTCTTTAGGATCGCATCAATTTATTTTTCTAATCTTTTAGAATTTTAGAATTTTAAATCTATACTCTTTATTAATAAGCAAAACAATTTGAAAATGGCGCGCGGTATTAAAGTACCAAAGTACCAAATTTGGTTATCACTTAACTTAATCCGGGTTCGATTCCTCGCAACTACATAATTATACAAGATTTATTTACTTTAAATTATTTAGCTTCATCCAGGGTTCGATTCCTTACAACTACGTAATTATACAAGATTTATATATACCAAATTTGGTTATCACTTAACCCGGGTTCGATTCCTCGCAACTACATAATTAGACAAGATTTATTTACTCTAAATTCTTTAGCTGCATCCAGGGTTCGATTTCTTACAATTACGTAATTATACAAGATTTATTTATTTACTTTAAATTCAATAGTTTCATCGAGCGTTAGATTCTTTGCAGCTACGTAATCATACAAGACTTATTTATTTATTTTAATTTCTTTAGCTTTATCCACAGTTCGAACTACATAATTATATAGTTATTTATTTATTATATATTTTTATCATTCAATTCTCGAGAAATACATTTTTAAATAATATTTATTAATAATTTATTAATACTAATATTTTAATGTCAACTTATACTCGGCCCGTGCTTGGCACGGGTTATAAGCTAGTATTAATAAATAAATAAATATCCTTTAACATATTATTAGTGTTGCAGTTAATCTCAAGTCTGAGTTGTTCTAGTTGTTTGCAGCTGTGTCTGAGTCTTCTCATTGTTTGAATAAGTCTCCTTTGCTAACGTTAGTTTCTAACGTGATTATAGGATCATGAATAAGTCAGCTAGCAAGTATTTTCAGCCAAGTTTACATCTGTTTCCTTAGTTAGTATATTATATTAACAAGAAGTAGAGTAGGTGTTCGAATTTATAGAGTAGAATAATTCGAATTTTTAAAAAAGACATATATTAAAAGTTTTATTAGAAGGAGAATAAATTTTCGAATTTATAGAAAAGAAGAATTTAAATCTTAAAAATATATATAATCGTGTGCGAGTTTATAAAAGAGAATTGTTGAAACACTTTCTTTGACATAATTTTATTTGCATGCAAGTTGCGTTTGCTTTCATAAATTATTTGTTTTTTCTTGATTTAATCTTACAATTCTACTTTTGTTTTGTCAGCCTCGAGTCGATAATTTGGTTGGAGAAAGCAAAGGTTATCTGTATTGATTTGTCTGGTCAAGCTTGATCACCAAAGGTTATCTTTATAGACACGTTACATGTATTCAATATAATAATGTATAATATTGAATTATTTTTGAAAGGTTATTGATATGATTATACGCTGATTGCTACATGTATTGTTTTCGATTTGTATTTTTTCTATTAAATTTATTTTCGGCTATACGTTATAGAAGTGAGCAAAGCTGGCTATATAGGTAATCAGATATCAATATATTTATTTTTCTAATTTTTTTAGAGGTTTACAATCAATTTTAAATACTAAAAAATCAAAAAATATTATTTAGCATATTAGAAGTAGAAAATGTGTTCGAAGTTACAGAGGAGAAGAGTTCGAATTTATAGAGAAGACATATAAATAAAGTTTTATTTGAAGTAGAGTAGATGTTCGAATTTATAAAGGAGAATAATTTGAATTTATAGGTAAGCCATAGAATTAGAAGTTATTTTGAAAGTAGAATATATGTTCGAATTTATAGAGGAGAATAGTTCGAATTTATAAAAAATACATACAATTAAAAGTTTTATTACAAGACAATAGAGGACAGGAGTAGAATTTAAAGTTTTCACGGGAGAACGGCTATTAGGGAGTAACGAGTAATTTTTGTAATTTAATTGATAGATGCATTTTTTATCTAACGAGAAACCGACTTATTAGAAAAAGGAGTATGTTAACATGAAAATTAATATATAACATAAGTATTCAATATATTAAATTTGAGATATTATATTAAAAAAGGAATAGCGTTTCACGGGAGGAGGATTTATTAGAGAGGACCGAGTAATTTTTGTAATTTAATTGATGGAGTTTTTCAACTAGTTATATAATATTATGAAGTTAAGGCTTGTTACACAATTTTTTCTATTGTAAAATATTTCATATATTAATTTTGGGATAGATATTTTTTATCCTTATCTTAGTATGATTATGAATTATTACTTTATTTATATTTTATGATCACCACGACCTGTTTCGATTCTATTTTACATTGTTAACGGACTTGAAGAAAAAGGTGTTTCGTCAGTTGATGGAGATTCCTTGTGCCCGGCAAAATTGTCATTATTAATTTTTATTTTATTTTGCAAGGTCAAGTCACTCAAGTGAAAAGTTCATCGGCTAATAAATTGCCTGAAGAGCTGCACGGACACAGTGTAAAGACAAGTTAACAAGAGACAGATATTGAAAGTTCAATATATTTCTCATGTTAAAAATCATAATCAACTCGATACAAAGAAGAAAAAGATGGTTAGGCTTAATTTTAATAGTGTATCTAGTATATGATATTTACAAATCATAGCAGTAACATGTTTTGTTTCGACTCATTTTCAAATCCCATATCATCAACAATTATATCCTCATTGTTATCCCATGAACATTTTTGTTTAAATAAAGTATATATATACAGGTTATTACTCTAGGAAGAACACTTTTACATAAAGAAAAATAAAAAACAATTAAAAATAATTTGGACCGTCAATTCTTATTTGATCTAACAGCTATCATTTAATAACAAGCAAAAAGTTAAATAAATAATTATTCAACAACGGTTTGTATCTAAAGATTACGTATACATACTACTTACGGATCTCTCTCTCTCTCATTATATCGATATCCCCTTCTTTTGTATCATCATTTTATTTATAATTACGCTGAATTTATTGATATTTTCATGAAATGTATTCTTCAATTCATGACGTGTTATCTTTTTGCGGATTGAATGCTTATGTTTTGATTAATTGTTCACGAGGTTCATACTTTACTTTGTTCATATCAATTTTAACATCGATCCATGAGTGTTTTTAATATATCCTTTATTTTTTGTGTGTTTAAAAATATTTAACAGCTCTGTTTCATATGATTTCAATAGTTTTTCAGAGTGAAGTTTAAGAGTTATGATTTCTATATTAGATTCTAGGCGATATGCTTGTATGATTGAATCCTCAGTAGTTTCGCAATTTACCTGTGTTGTTGATGTAATTTAGCTTCAATGCGTAAAAGTTTTTCAATATACTTTTTGTCTTTTTTTGTTTGAATATATACTAGAAGCAATGTTTTCATGTCGTTTCAATGTGTTTAGAGGATTTTTTTTTTGAAATTTTAGATTTTTGATTATATAATAGATTCTACTGTCTCTATTATAAGTATTTTTTGAAGTCAAAGAGTTTTTATTTTATATTGGATTATATTTTCCATTCTGAGCATTTTATTACGTTTTACTGTTTTGATTCTATGTTAGATTCTACAAATCATGTGAGCATTTTTTTCAAGTTTTAGAGTTTTAGTTATATATTAGTCTCTACTGTCCTTGACTTCTGAGTAATAATGATTCTCAGGTTGATTCTGTATATACATATATGTCTTTTTTTTGTATAATAGGAATATTGATTATGTATTCGTCGTTTAGTGCTTTGATCGGAAAATTAAGTGTGATTTTTCATTAAGTTTATTTTCAGAATGAGTTTTGTTTAATTACAAATTTATTTTTAGTTTTGAATTAATGTACTAGTTAATCAATTCATGATATATGAGATTTTATATTTGATTCTGTTTTAGTTGTGTGAAATTTTATGTTCTATTTTGACATCAAGTACTAGCAGTTCTTTTTGTGTAATCGTTGTTTCTCACATATTTTTTAACTCCCTCATTATAATGATTCTTGAAATGAAGATGGACTAGTTGGTTATATTCTCATATTTAGCAATGTTAATTTTGCATTATGCGACTTCTCTATCAAATTTCCTAAATTGATTTTTAATGGTGTAGAGATTAAGGATGAAAAAAAACATGGTGCACCCAATTTAGAAAGCTAAGGTTAGTTCTATAGGGTGTACCATATATCATTAACTCAATAGTGTTGTAGTAAAAATTAAGGTGATTTAACTTCTTTTTATTGTTGCTAAATTGATTTCACTTTCATGTTTGCAAGAATGACATATATAAATTAGCTATAAAAAAAAGAGGATAACACATTGTTTGCCTATCAATAATTGATAATTATGATCATTTTCTATCTCCGTTAAAAATTGTGTTGGGAAAGACTACAAAGTTTGATGAATTAATGGCCGATGCTGCAGAAGAGCGAGAAATTGCAATAAGAGATGGAGAGTTGGGGAGACGAACAATAAAATTTAACTTTAGGTGGATGAGCAGATAGGGAAATAAAGTAACGAGCTGAAGTTAGTTACAGTACCCCCTCCCTCCTGATTTGCATCACAAAGTCGTCTCTGTGCAAGATTCTAAAATATAAGATTATATCTATAAATAGAGCATACTATCGGCTACTGGTTTTAATGTTTTAGAAATGTTCAAGAGATTTTATAGTAAGTTATGCTCTTTGTACTAAATATTACTGCTATCGATTGTAGTTGTTATTTGTATTCATATGATATTCTATACTAAATTCTATTTTTGTAACAGTATGTGTTGACAATTTCTAGTGATTGATGGGATTTTTAAGTTAAATTCCACTTTAATGCCTAATCTAAGCGTTTCCTTTATGACCGCCAATTATTTTTATCTTTAGAATCTATATATGATCCTGTTTGTTTTTAATCTATAAGAGATAAGGCTATTTGCAATCTTGCATAATATCGTAAAAAAGGTCAGTGAGTATTTGTGCACCTCGTGAATGTTAGACAGATTCACTAATAAAAATTTCACTAATCATTTGAAAATTTGAATACTTTATATGAAGAGAATTCATGAAGAACATTTCTGGTGGGAATTGTTCCTAGTTTAGACTGTGCTACTAAGATTTAAGACATTGGTAATTACATTTCTCAAGATTATACAATTCAATTACTTTTAAAATTATAGTTACCGACAAACAAGATGTTGCAAGATTAAATTGATCTAATTTTTTAACAGTACATAGTAGTGTATCATAAAGATTAAGAATATATTCAATTGAGTAGAGATTACATGTTGTAAAAGTTGTCCCCTCCAGTGTAGTTCATACAAAAAAAGGACAATGACACCAACTTCTTAAAGTCTTAGATATACTATGCTTTAGCAACTCCGGATTTCAATATGATCACAACTTTATCATATTTGGAAATCATAACAAAGACCTCATTACAAAAAAAAAAAAAAAAAAACTAAAAGTTTGCTCAATAGATAATAGATACTTTATCAGCTTCTATCTTCTGAAAGATGTCTTTCAATTTACCAACATGTTGTTTTGTGGATTTTAATAAACCCTTCAACAAGCTCTCTGTAATATTTCTTTGACAAGAAGCGGATTCTGATTCAACCTCACACATTTTACTCCCGGCTTCAAGAAATGCAACAAATCACTTTCTAAAAAATCATCAATAATGGCGATGTCAAGAGAAAGAAATGTCGAATTTTAACTTGTAAGTTTTTGGACCTTGAAGTGATCAAGCTCAGAAATCAGTGTTGATCCCTCCCTTCCTTTCTTATGATTATAAATTCCAACTCATGGGACGAAGACATAAGCTCGAGTATAATGACTGCATTTTCTTTCTATATTGATTCGAGCGAAACCAAGATCAGTATCGAACACATTTTTAATCCTCACTCCATGGTTCTGCAGCTCAAATCTTGTGACCTCCCATTTTGCTGAATTTTCTGTCAAAACTACATCGATATTTGCCAAAGTTCTTTGTTTTCTTTTTCTAGCTGGCTACCGCATTTTTTGGAGCACGGTGAAGATGGTTAAGACTAAACTCTAACTTCCTGAACCAAGTTCTACTGAACTGCTACTTCCAGGGTTTAACACCTAAGTACGAAAGTTGAATCTGAAATAGAATTACATATATATTTAGAAATTTTAAAAAAAATAGGCTTCATGCAGCTAATACTTAGGCATGATAACATAATACAATATAAAATCTCATGTACATTCGAAAATTAATAATACTTAGGTTTCATACTGCTAACACTTACTCGCAAAATAGAATATAGTAGGGAACTTCATTTTATTATAAATTACAAGAAAAAGGTGTTATTCAGTTGACAAATAAACAAAAATACAGGATCTAACCTAGAATGTCATGCTTATTCTAAATTAACCAAAACTAGGCATCTAACAATTAGAAATAAGTGTTAAAACCAAAGTAAAATCTCACATATATTCCAAAATCTAAAATTAACAATAACTAGGCCTCATTCAGATAACAAATATAGACACAAAAAACAAAATCTAACCTAGAATCTCATATATATTCTAAATTTAAGCATAATAAAATCTAATATAGAATCTCATGTATATTCTAAAATTAAAAATAATATATACATGACACTATTGAATCAAACATATACATCAACACAAATTTACACAAGCAATTATAAAAATATGCATGAAATGAATCTATTACCGAATCAAGAGATTTAGCATAGAATCTGTTTTACCATTTCATTTACTTAACATAAATACAAAAATAATTTAAACTAATGTAGAATCTAATGTAGCATAGATTTTAATGTGGAATCTAATGTAAAGAAACGTCATGTAAAACATTTACCATTAGACTATCTATCTTCCACCAATCTAGCTTGTCATGTATACGAATCTAATCAGTTTACAAACTTTAAGACACTAATGTGTACATACTTCAACTCATATTTAAATCCCAACCCGAATCTTGAGTAAAAAAGTATGTTCCATAGCAATTCAAACCTAAAACTACAGATGATTGCATAAACAACACAAAAAATTACACAAATTCTTTTAATTATAATACTAAAACGACTAGTTAATCATGAAATCTAAAGGCAACTAAGAGAAAATCTAACGAAGCATAAAAAAAGTAGAACAACTATTTTTAGACAAGTACTAAAGCATAATTGTGATTACATAGACAAGAAAACTACGATCGCACAAATAACATAACCACGATTGAGTTTAGAAAAAAATAGAATAACTAATAAACTAATGTAGAATCTAATTCAGAATCTCACATATGTACAAATTTACAAAAACACAAACATGCATTATAAACAAACTAGATACACATAAATCAAGACAACTATAGAATCTGACATAGAATCATCTCACACATATATCTACACTTAAACAAACACATAATCTCGCAAAGAATCTCACACATATACCTACATTCAAACAAACGCAAAATCTCACACATACACCTACATTCAAACAAACGTAGAATCTCATATAAAATCACAATCGAGAAACAAATATCAAATCATGGAATCACAAAATCACATAAAAGAACTATAAAGCATTTCACCTGTTTGAGAAAACAATTTCCAACTTATATCGTTTGTCGAATCTTCAATCACCCTTGGTTTCAAATCAAGTGTGAAATCTCATACATGAATTTCAATTTATCGATTCAAAATCATAACTTTATGTAATACTAGTTAATAATTTTTCAAAGCATTACCTCAACTATTTACCATGACTCTAAACAATTCTCGACGATTCTTCGATTCTTGTATGAATTTTTGGCGATTCTTCAACCAGAAAAGGTAGCTAGTAGCTTCGCTTTCGATCTATAAAACTCAATTTTAAGAATTTTTGATGAATTATGACAGAGTTCGAGATGCTAATTCATCTCGTGTTTTTGTGTATGCATATATGTGTCGCGGGTGTATGTATAATATGTTGTTTTTCTTGTAAACCGTTTGATATATATAGATATATATATATAAGTTGTTTACTTGTAAACTGAAAAACAATTGATATGCTTGTCAAATGACTTGTTTTTTTATTCAATACTGCAGAATGATACATATAGAAACAAGTAACAACTGAAAGCCTGAAAACAAGGGTACAGGCCATGACTCAAACAAAACAAACTCCACTATCCTACAAACTCTCAAACTCTTATTTGACTCAATCAAACTGACACCACTCTTCCTACTAACGGCTAGCATTTTCAGAAGTAACAAAAGAAACTTAAATAAAAACATGTTTAAGATTAATACAGACCCAACATTCTCCCCTTTAATCTTAAACATCTCAAGCAATCGCCTTCACTCCCAGAAGCTTCCTCATTTGTTCAAACTTAACAGTAGATAAGGCTTTTGTCAATACGTCTGCGCGTTGATGCTCACTGGCTATATGTTTGATGACTATTTCCCCGCGTTCCACACATTCCCGAATGAAATGATATCGTATACCAATATGCTTGCTGCGCCCATGAAAAACCGGATTCTTTGCAAGATCTATGGCTGACTTATTATCTATGTAAAGAACAACATGCCCTAAGCATTTGTTCATTACCTGACTGAGAACATTTCGAAGCCACATACCTTGACAAGCTGCTGCTGTAGCAGCCATAAACTCAGCCTCGCAGGATGACAGTGTTACGCATTTCTGTTTTTGAGACATCCAAGAAATCATGTTTTCGTTTAAATAAAATACCATCCCTCCTGTGCTCCTTCTATCATCCAGATTGCCTCCCAAATCACTGTCTGAAAAGCCCGTTAGAATGTTATTTCCTCCTTTCCGTGTATAGACCAGCCCATAATTGAGTGTTCCTGATAGATATCGAAGTACCCTTTTGACAGCATTCTGATGAAGCACTGTTGGTCGCTGCATGTATCGGCTCACTACCCCAACTGAGTACGAGATGTCAGGCCTGGTGTGTACAAGATACCGGAGTCCACCTACCATGCTTTTGTACTGAGTTGCATCCACTGGTTTTCCTTGCTCGTCCTTAGTGAGCACTTCCTTTGGATCCATAGGGTACTTAGTGGGATTGCATCCAAACATCCCAGCTCGTTCCAAAATCTTTTTTGCATAGCTCGATTGTTTTAGCTCAATATAGTCTTCCTTTTGCTGCACTTCGATTCCCAGGTAGTATGTTAGCTTCCCCAAGTCTGTCATTTCAAACCTTGAGCTCATTTGTCTTTTGAACTCATCAATAACCTCCATACTGGAACCCGTAACTAGCAAATCATCAACATAGACGGCGATGATAAGTTTTTCTCCCCTGATTTGCTTAGTGTACACTGCGTGCTCATATGGGCAACGATTGAACCCAAATTCCAGAAGATAACTGTTGAGTTTTGCATACCAGGCTCGAAGGGCCTGGCGTAATCCGTAAAGAGCTTTTAGTAATCTGTAAACACATTGTTCCTTACCTTTTATTTCATATCCTTCTGGTTGAGTTACGTAAACTTCTTCCTTGATTTCACCGTTTAAGAAAGCCGTTTTAACGTCGAGATGGTGTACCTGCCACTGATTCCTTGCAGATAGAGCTAACAGCAGTTGTACTGTTTCAAGTCTGGTCACGGGAGCGAAAATTTCGTCGAAATCAACACCATACTCTTGAGCATAGCCCTTTGCTAAAAGTCTCGCTTTGTGTCTGACCACTCTTCCATCTGCATCCTTCTTTAGTTTGTAGATCCATTTTAAACCAATGACCTTTTGTCCTTGTGGCAACTCAGTTAGTACCCAAGTCTCATTTTTTGTAATGGATTCGATTTCCTTTTCCATCGCTTGATTCCATTCACGTTTCTTCGAGGCTTGCACATAATTTGTTGGCTCTTCCATGCCTGCAAACAACAATTCATCTTCCAACTCTACTGTCCCTGTGTTATTGTAAATGTCACCGATATCTCTGAACCTTTTTGGAGTAGTGCTATCATCATAGTTAGCAGAGTCTGGATGACTGACTGGAGAATCAGGTGGTGTTACTGCATCATCCTCTGAGTTCCCAGTATTCTCTGTCCATTCTGAAATGTAGTGTTCGTTATCCGTGCACACATCAGGGACTGTGAAATACTCAGTACAGTTATCCTCTTTTCTTTGTTGATCCCAAAGCCAATATTTCGACTCATCAAAAACAACATCCCTGCTTACAAGTATTCGATTATTTATAGGATCAAACAAACGATAAGCTTTTGTACCTGGCTCCTTTCCGAGGTTAATCACTTGCATACTTCGATCGTCCAATTTTTTTGTATGCACTGGTGGAATCTTCATGTGTACCAAACAACCAAAAACACGTACATGGCCAATATTTGGTTTTGATCCTGTCCAAATCTCGTAGGGTGTTTGACCAGAGAGAGCTCGAGTAGGCAGTCTGTTTAGTATATAGACGGAGTGTCGTACCGCTTCTCCCCACATCTCTGAAGGTAGCTTCGTTTCCTTTATCATGCTTCGTGCCAATTCCACCACAGTACGGTTCCTTCGCTCAACAACGCCATTCTGTTGAGGCGTATACGGAGCTGTATAATGTCGTTCAATCCCAACCTCTTCACAATATGAGATGAATTCCTTTGAAAGAAACTCTCCACCTCTGTCTGATCTGAAAACCTTTACTTTCCTTTCATTTCCATTCTCGACCTTGGCTCTAAATTTCTTGAAAGTGCTAAAAGCTTCACTTTTACTTTTGAGAAAATATACCCACATTATACGGCTAAAATCATCAACAAGTAAAAAGAAATACTTATTACCTCCAGCAGTTTCTGGTTCGATGGGACCACATAAATCACCGTGAACTAGTTCAAGTACTTTGGTGGCACTGTAGCTCGATTTTGATGGGACTGATTTTCTGGTTTGTTTCGACATTAAGCATCCAGTGCACAACTCGTTTGATTGAGCAATATTGGGCATTCCGTATACCATTTTCTCCTTACACATCATGGCCAATGATCTGAAATTTACATGGCCTAGACGTGTATGCCATAGTTGAGCTGTTTCTTCGGCCTTTGTTAAAAGACACTCAGACCTCACATTTTCAATAAGTAGTTTGTATAGTCTGTTAGAGGAGCGTTTTACCTTCATCAGTAAATTCCCTTCCTTTTCATAGACCCACAAGTAGCTTCCATGTAGCACGACTTTGTTCCCCTCCTCTGAAAGTTGGCCCAGGCTAATTATATTACTGCGTAGACTTGGTATGTAGTACACATCATGCATTATACGTTCCTCGCCATTCTTACACTTGAAAACTATTGACCCTTTTCCCTCTATGTTGACAGTTGACCCATCTCCAAATTTTACTTGGCCGTTAATCCCTTTGTCTAGATCCTTAAACTTTGATTTTGCACCCGTCATATGATTGCTTGCGCCATTGTCCAAATACCAAACATTAGAATCCCACTGCGTTTCCTTTTCGGTGTCATTAAGCCTTGGTCGCATTCCCAGCTCATTCAATAGAACCAAATTAGCGTCCTTGTTTACTTGCTTAGCCAACAATAGTGCTGGTTCATCGTCGTCCATCTTAGCTAACTGAACTTCTTGTGTCACCTTTCTAGTACGTCGAGGCTTCCTACATTCTGCTGCATAATGTCCATAAATATTACAATTGTAACATTTTACCTTGCTTTTATCCCTTGCACCCCGTCCTTTCATGTATCCATTTGGTTCTCTTTCAATTTTGTTTGTTCGTTTTTGCCATTCTTCCCGGGTTAAGAGTAGCTTGCTTTCTTCCTTCTCCCTTTTTGCCCATTCGTCCTCAGTAAGCAATAATTGGCTGCCCGTGCCTCCTTCTGTTTGACCCTTCAATCTCTCTTCATGAGCCTTGAGAGACCCCACCGTTTCTTCCACTGTCATGGTCTCTACATTTCCGAATTGCTCTATCGTCGAAGCTATCTGCAGGAACTTCGTTGGCACAGCCCTTAGCAGTTTTTTCACCACATAAGACTCACTTATCTCCTCACCGAGTGCCCTGATATTGGTTACCAGGCCATTAAGCTTCATGTAGAAATTGTCCAATTGATCATTATCCTTCATCTGTAGTGACTCGAATTCCGTTTTTAGAGTCTGGATTCTTGCCTTCTTAACTCTGTCTGCGCCTTGGCTCAGAGTTTTAATGGCCTCCCAGGCGTCCTTCGCCTTCTTCTTTTCTGCGACTGAGAGCAGAATCTCCTCTGGTATGCCCTGGTAAATCATGGCCAGTGCTACCTTATCAGTTCTTTCATCTACCGCAGGCTTTGGACCAGCCTTTGAGTCAGCTGGTTCTATTGCTTCCCAGACCGCGTGTGCTTGCATAAACATCCTCATTTTTAACGCCCAAGCAGTATAGTTGCTTTTGGTTAACATTGGATAGCTCAAACCCATGGATCCTCCCTTTATCTTCCCTGCGTCCATCGTTGTCTTTGACATACAAGCCAACCAAACACTAAGAACGTGGCTCTGATACCAATTCTTGTAAACCGTTTGATATATATAGATATATATATATAAGTTGTTTACTTGTAAACTGAAAAAACAATTGATATGCTTGTCAAATGACTTGCTTTTTTATTCAATACTGCAGAATGATACATATAGAAACAAGTAACAACTGAAAGCCTGAAAACAAGGGTACATGCCATGACTCAAACAAAACAAACTCCACTATCCTACAAACTCTCAAACTCTTATTTGACTCAATCAAACTGACACCACTCTTCCTACTAACAGCTAGCATTTTCAGAAGTAACAAAAGAAACTTAAATAAAAACATGTTTAAGATTAATACAGACCCAACAGTTTTCTATTTCTAATGAAGTTTCCTTAATTTAAAATTTTACCATTTGTCTCTCTTTTAATCCTGACCATACAAAAAATGAATGACAATGATAGGTGTTCTTTCTTCTTCTTTATATAAAGTGTTCTCTCTAGAGTACAAAAATATTTAATATGAGATGTTGTATTATATATATATATATATATATATATATATATATATATATATATATATATATATATATATACACCATCTCAATATCTCACATTAAATATTTTTGTTTAATTTAAGTACAATATTTCAATTTTGTGGGATGAGTATCCACTATCTAAGATGTTGGAGTAAATTAAAATTTTGAATTTAATAAATACTGAAATGAATATATAAAATAATAGTGGAATGGATGGTAAGTAACGGACTCCGGTACACCTTTTTTTCTAAGTTGAAATAAGGTAAGAGAATACTGATATTTGAATAATATGCATATCCGCATAATATTTTTTTCATAAATTATTATAAAAATCGGTTTTATTGTTATTAATGTACGTATATTCTACAAGAGTAAAATTCAATGAAGACCAATATTTAGTTGGAGACTATATAAGTTCTTCAAGTAACATACGTTCATAACATGTTATATCATGTAATATATCTAGTAATATTTTGCATACATAACATAATTGGTCTATAAGATTGTTGGAAAATGTGGGTTTTAGCCCCACATTGTCGAGTCATTTTGAGCTCCGATTTGAGTAAGCCTTGTATGCGTGTTCGCAACAAGTTATGCTTGGATTGTGTTCTCCTCCGCGAGAGCTTTCCAATGCATGTTTAAAATCTCAAAACGACTAAGGGATGGATGAGTTATAATTATCCAAAGTTGCTCCCTTGAAAGTGGAAATTGAAGTTGTAACCTTATATCCCACATTGAAATGGAAAAGGTGTTTCCATTGCTTTATATAGTAATACACTTGTGTAGTGTTCAAGTGTGTTAGTAATGTGTTCCTTCATCACCTACGTGCGCGCAGGGGGTGCAAATCATGGGATTTTGAGGGGAAATTCGTGGCTTCACAAGCCTTCGGGCTTTCCGCGTGTGCGACCTGCGGACACGAATGAAGTAGAAATTGGGACCGAGTAAAATCAGACCAGTTTTGCTAAAATATTATTTCCACTAGGCTTGAGCTTAAAAAATATTACGTAGTTAATTTAACTTTGAGTTACCTGGTAAAATCAATTCTGTTTTTAACTTCGGATTTTTTGCAGATATGTTTTTATCTGATAAAATCAATTCTGTTTTTAACTTCGGATTTTTTGCCACCGCCACAATTAATTAGCGTGACTAATTAATTAAGGAAATTGTCACCGACTTAATTAACTAACACAGTTAATTATTTAAGGCAATTGTGTAGCACACAAGTTTTCCTAGCCTATATAAACTCGTGTATAGCCTTAGGATTATTCATTCGAAAACACATCCTCTCTTATACACATCTCTCTTCATTTTCTCCGGTGATAGTTCTCTTGTTCGTCTCAAGCTCACCAAGAGTGACGCTTTTCGACAGCCTCACTGCAAACCGTTTTATCCTGGGAAGCAATTCGCTCGCACATACGGTGAGGGCTAATATGCTTTAAGGAAACAGTCACGCACTGGACTCATTTTTATTCCTTGTCTCCTTACATTATTCTTATTATTTGTTTATTGTATTTTTTACTATTTTATATACACCTTATCTGTTATTCACACACCATCACGTTGTTTTTATGTATTAATATCACAAATTGTCTAACAATCTTAAAGCATATTATTCTATATTATAATCTGTGACTGATACATCTGCCTCTATTTGATTTTGAGTAACAGATCTATGGCGAATATTGAAACTGTAAACAATGGAAGCTCGGTTAATCCCAACGCACAGGTTACACCTGATGGGGATTAGATATCGAGTGGACATGTGTCTTCGGGACATGCTGTTATTGGAGAGTTTAATGTTCCATTTGGACAGACTATAAGAGGTTTTGGTTCTACTGTTGTGTAGACATCGGGAGTACATTATACCTATAATGGCTACTGCACCTGTTGTGCCGACGGTTCCTACTGTGCCTACTGCACATGCTGAGAAACCTGAGAAGTTCAATGGTACGAACTTCAAACGCTGGTAGCAAAAGATGATGTTTTATCTGACCACGTTGAATTTTGATCGCTATCTGAAAGAGGATGCACCGTTGCTCACTGTTGAGAGTAACGTAGAAGAGGTGTATGCAGTTGATGCCTGGAAGCACGCCGATTATATCTGTCGAAACTACGTGCTTAATGGTATGGCTGACTCGTTGTATAATGTGTATAGCTCAAAGAAAACAGCTAAGGCCTTATGGGAATCTCTTGACCATAAATATAAAACCGAGGACGCTGTGGCTAAGAAGTGGATTGTTGGTCGCTTACTTGATTATAAGATGGTGGATTCAAAGGCTGTGGTTAGTCAGGTGCAAGAAATGCAATTGATCATCCATGATATTCATGCTGAAGGGATGGTCATAAGTGAGTCTTTCTAAGTTGCTGATGTGATTGAAAAGCTGCCACCTGGTTGGAAAGATTTCAAGAACTACCTTAAGCACAAGCGAAATGAGATGTCTATGGAGGATCTGATCGTTAGACTTCACATTGAAGAATACAACATGGGATCCGAGAAGAAGACAAATGTTGCCACTTGATAGAGTATATATTTATATATATTTTATATGATTTTATTCCTCATATTTATTATATTTTGCATTTAATTGGATTTTTATTTAATAAATTTTAATGTTTTATTGTAGGAAGTAAGGAAATCCTAAACTTGGAAGGGTTGGAGAATAAAGAAGTTAATTTGGAGATTTATTAGAAGGAAATTCGGATTTGTTGGGCTGCCTGCACATAATTCACTGTTTGGGTCATATCTTGAGATCTAGAAGTCAGAATTGGACTATTTAACAGTCCACGCAAAGATAACAGAATTATCTTTCATTCTAAAGTGGTCCAAATATCAAATTACATCAGGAACAGCTCAGATTTACTGAAGAAAAGTCAGCTACGAATTTTCCTTGTAAAACAGAATCAGTTTAGGAAACGTACTTGTACATTCCTCAAGGCATTAAAATATTTGAGAATATGTATATAAACATCAGATCTGAGAGAGAGATAGACATAGATACATAGATACAGAGATACATAGATACATACATAGGGAGTGGATCTTGTACTTTTCTTCGGGGAGAAAGATTAAAGGTTTTTATTCTTTGTTCTTAATATTATTATGTGTTCTTATTATATTATGTGTTTTGTTAGTTTAATTATGAGTGAGTAGATATTTAATCTAGGGTTAAGTTGAACCCTAGTTATGATTGATGTATGATTTTCCACAAACCCCTAATTTAGTTATGTTGTATGCTCATGCTTATTGAGTTGTGCTTAATTAACAATAACATGTCAGACGTGATTATGTGTATTGTTTGAACCCAAGATCTATTTATCATCGAAAGTTGGACTTAGATGGTTATGATTTATCCAATAAGGACATGAACATCTCCATAAGAATAGGTAGAACGGATTGTTAGGAAGATAGGATGTTGTGTTTAATGTCTCTGAATTGCATGATACCATGAAAATAGGCTTGAGTGTATTTTAGAGAAGCCATTAATACTCGAGAGAGGTTATTGGTAATTTATAGGGCGCATCTTTCCTCTTGAGTAGCGTATGATTAATTGGGGTGGAAAATCATGATTGCATTGATTCATGCTAGTGGGGATACTTAATTCTAGATATTTTTAGTTAATTGATAATACAATACAATTTGCCTTAGTATAATATTAGTTTAAAAATCTCTCAATAATTTATTGTGTTACTTGCTTAGTTGAATTGAATCAAGAATAACTAGTGATTGATACGCTTGTCTCTGTGGGATCGACTCTGACTTACCCTACTACATAGTTAGAAGGATTTGTTAGATATTATTATTTGATAGGCACGCGACATCCTTGTCACCACTAAAAAGGCAAACATGGTGGAACATCAGCCCAAGAAGAACAATTATGGTAAAGGAGCAAAGCTGGCACCCAAGGGAGGAATCTCGAAGCCGTCGAAATTTCAGGGGAAGTGCTACAACTGTGATAAAGTGGGTCATAGGTCTTCTGACTACAGGAAGCCCAACAAGAAGAAAGAAGCAAACATGGTCGATGATATCTCCAAGGAGATGGGTGACATAGACCTATGTGCTACGATCTCTGAAGTGAACCTGGTTGGCTCCAATTCAAAGGAATGGTGGATTGATACTGATGCTACAAGGCATGTTTCCTCAGACAAGGCGACTTTCTCTAGCCTCATAGCTTCCAATGCTGGTGAGAAGCTCTACATGGGGAATTCAGCGACTTCTACCATTGAAGGGGAAGGCACGGTGATTCTAAAGATGACCTCTGGGAAGGATCTGACTTTGAAGAATGTACTTTATGTGCCTGATATTCCCAAGAACCTTGTGTCTGGTTCCTTGTTGAATAAGCATGGCTTTCGCATTGTAATAGAGTCAGATAAAGTTATTTTGTCTAAGAATGGTATGTTTGTAGGCAAGGGCTATGTAACTGATGGGCTTTTTAAGCTCAATGTTATGTCCGTTAAGGACAATAATGAAATAAAGAATTCTTCTGCTTACTTGCTTGAGTCTCCTAATTTATGGCATTCTAGATTGGGACATGTAAATTATGACACTTTACGAAGGTTAAGTGTAACAGAATACATACCAAAATTGAATATCGATTCAAAACATAAGTGTGAAACTTGTGTTGAGGCAAAATTAACGAGATCATCGTTTAAACAAGTTGAAAGAAACACCAAAGTGCTAGACCTAATACATAGCGACATTTGTGAGTTAAAATTTGCTCCGACTAGAGGAGGCAATAAGTATTTTATTACATTCGTGGATGATTGTACGAAATACTGCTATGTATATTTTCTTAAAAGCAAAGACGAAGCTATATATAAATTTAAAATCTATAAGGAAGAAGTTGAGACACAACAAACAGAGAAAATCAAAATGATACGAAGTGATCGTGGAGGTGAATATGTTGAACCTTTTGGGGAATTATGTACACAACATGGTATAATCCATGAGGTCACTGCACCATACTCCCCTCAATCAAATGGAGTGGCTGAGAGGAAGAATCACACTCTCGAAGAGATGATGAATGTGATGTTGTTAAGCTCTGGTCTTCCGTAGTCGATGTGGGGGGAAGTCATCTTAAGTGCGAACCATCTTTTAAATATGATGATTCGTAAGAATAAGGACATGAGTCCTTATGAGATGGTTAAGGAAAAGAAACCAAGTTACCAAACTCTGAAAGTGTGGGGGTGCCTTGTGAAGGTACTAATCCCTGCACCTAAGAAGGTGAAGATTGGTCCAAAGACTGTGGATTGTATCTTCATCGAATATCCACCAAATAGTACTGCATATCGGTTTCTTGTGTATGAATCTAAGATTCCTGATTTTCAAAGGAATTCGATCATGGAGTCAAAGAATGCCTCATTCTTTGAGAATGTATTTCCTTGTAATCCTCAACGCCCTACAACGTCTAAACGTACTCATGAGTCTATAGAAGACGATAATGAGAATGATGAAAGTGAAGACGAAGATGTGGGGGTAGTGAGAAGGAGCAAAAGATAAAGAAAGGAAAAATTCTATGGGTCAGAATTTCTGACATATTTGCTTGAAGAAGGTGATTCGAAAACCTATAAGGAAGCAGTAACATCACCTGATGGACCTATGTGGAAAGAGGCCATCAAAAGTGAAGTTGATTCTATTTTACAGAATCATACTTGGGAATTAGTGGACTTGCCAAATGGTAGTAAACCATTGGGTAGCAAGTGGGTTTTCAAGAAGAAGTTGAAAACTGACGGAACGATCGATAAGTACAAGGCTAGACTTGTAATCAAAGGATACAAGCAACAGTATGGCCTTGATTCCTTTGATACATATTCTTCGGTATCGAGAATAACATCCATAAGGATGATGTTTGCTATCGCTGCTATGCGAAATCTAACAGTACATCAAATGGATGTGAAAACAGATTTTCTAAATGGAGATATAGACGAGGAAATATATATGGAACAACCGGAAGGGTTTGTGGTCCCTGGACAAGAAAGAAAAGTCTGTAGATTGGTGAAATCTTTATATGGCTTGAAGCAAGTGACAATGAAATGGCATGAAAAGTTTGATGAAGTCGTGTTGGCTAATGGCTTCAAGATCAATGAATGTGATAGTTGTGCCTATTACGAGGATAACGAGAATGGATATGTCATGATGACATTGTATGTAGATGATCTACTTATTGCTGGAAGCAATGATAAAGTGATCAAATCTACTAAGGACGTGTTAAAAACAAGATTTGACATGAAAGACATGGGACTGGCAAATGTGATTCTAGGGATTCAAATTTCTAGAACATCTGAGGGTCTCGCACTAAGTCAATCGTATTATGTTGACAAGATTCTTGATAAGTTTCTCAAGGATGATTTTGAGAAATCTAGAACACCTGTGGATCTGACTTTGCATCTATCCAAGAATAAAGGTGTATTAGTCTCCCAATTAGAATACTCAAGGATAATTGGAAGTCTGATGTACTTAATGAGTTGTACAAGACCAGACATTGCATACTCAATTAGCAAATTGAGTAGATTTATGAGTAATCCGGGAACTGATCACTGGAAAGCGATCATTCGAGTACTAAGGTACTTGAGAGGAACTCGAGACTATGGGTTGCATTATGGTAGTTATCCAGCAGTATCAGAAGGGTATACTGATGCAAACTGGATATCTAGTAAGAAAGCACTAAAGTCTACGAGTGGCTATGTGTTTACACTAGCTGGAGCGGCAATATCTGTTGCGCAGTAAATAACAATTGTAGAAGGGGGTTGAATACAATTGTATAATATTCTCGACTTAATTAAATATAGATCACAAATATGAAAGAATAATAACAGCTTTATTAAATCTGATATAAAACTGTTACAAACTCTCTCAAGAAATTCTGATGTTCTTGAGAGCTTCTAGGTTATAATATACTCGTGTATGCGATTGATTTAAAATCAAAACCTAAATTGTGTTTATATACTACACAGCTTCTCTATCAATTACAAGATAAGTCCTAATCAATTACAAACTAGATTGAAACATATCCTTAATTGACAGCTTCATTCCTATAAACTAGGAACCGACAAAATAACCTTTGCTTGTTTAACTAGACTCCATAAATAAATCGTAGTTGTAATCCTGATCAGCTTCCAGTCCTGATGATCAATCCTGATCACAGTCCTGATAGAAATCCCGATAGCAATCCTGATATTGACGCTTGAGCAAATACTGATGACGTCAGCAATCCTGATCAGTTGAGTCTAGATCCTGACGATCATTGAATCCTGATCTAACAATCTCCCCCAATCTTATACTTTGTAAAATAAAGTATAGATTTCTAGATTCAATGATGTCAAAAACTTATTTAAAAAATGTACAAGTATTTACAATAGCAAACTTATCTTCTCAGATTCTCTGGTAGAACAAATTCATCTTCAAGAAGCTTGACAGTAGATTTTCTTTTTTGTCTTCAAGAATATGAATTAGTCTTTCTTTTAGATCTATGAGTTCTCCATCCTCTTCATTTATCTGATAGATAGCTGCTCTCAAATTCTGTATAGAGCTTCTCTGTAGACTAAGATCTTCAATCAGGAGGTAAGCAATTTCCTTCCCATCAGGATTGAGAGTAAGTTGCTTCATGCCAAAGGACATTTCATTAACAGCAGTACCTCTTTGCATTTCCACATCTTGACCTCTTAGATTGAGGTACATGGGAGTATAATTACCATTGTAATTCTTTCCTTCATGAAATCTTCTCCTTATTGTTGACAGAATCATATCACTCCATACCTTGCACACTTCATTCTTCTATTTTAGCAGATAATGAACATATTTCAGTTCCTTTGTAGTCTTCACCAACAGATCTTGAATGGATAGAATCTTCACACTACCATCCTTCATGAAGTACAGAAGCTTCTCTTTCTTTTCAGTACCATCATGACAATCTATAACTATATCAATAGTCAATAAATTGTTCAGGTGTTCAGAAGTTAAAATACCTCCAATTTCAGTCAAAGAATGAGGATCAACATGTGGTATATTCAGATATTCAGCATCCCTATGTCCAATACCTCCTCTTGAATTGTTTGCCATTTGCCTTAGATTTGAAAACATTTGTAGCCAAAGTGCTTTTATTCTAAATGAATCAGAAAAATCAGCAACACTGGAGGCACTTGTTATAATTCCACCAGACTGAAAGTTGATAGGTCTATCACACCTAAGTGTGTCAATTTGTTTCCACTTCTTGTCTTTTTCTTTCTCAAAAGTATAACTTCTTTCTAACAGAGGTTGTTGTCTACTTGAATTTCTCCACAACCTTCTATTTGAGAGTTTAAGCCTTTGTACATAGAGATTGAAATCTCTATTTGTTGTTATCTTTCTTCTTCTTGCTTCTTCTTCTTCATCAACTTCACTATTGTGAGAATCAACAACAGTAGATAAGATTAGCAAATCAACCCCTTGTAGTATTTCAGATTCATCAGGATCTTGAGCAGTGTCAGGAACAATGTCAGGATTAGAATCTGGAATTTGAGCTGTATTACTGACGAGTGTTGATTGCCTTGATTTTCTTCTCAATTCAGGTTCTTCTTCAATAATTCTATCATCACCAAAAGTAGACCTGTCAGGAACTACTGGAATTTGAGTAGGCTCAGGAATTTCTTCTATTCTTAGACTTCTAGACCATGTCTGTCTAGGCATATGTTGAATTGATGAGATTCTTCCTCTATTTCCACCTCTTCTTGCACCTCTTCTACCGCTGCCTCCTCTACCTCTAGCAGGAGAAGGATTCTTAAAACTCTCCATCATTTCTCTCTGTTATTTTAGAAATTCTTCATGTGAGAGATCAGGATATTCTTCACTAGAAGTAGAAAGTGCCTTCCTTGCAAATAATTGTTGAACTCTTTTATCAGTATGATAAAGAGTAACAACATTACCATCTCTTGTCTTGAACTTCTGAAATAGATTAGCAACATCTTCAGTATTTTCAATAAGAACATCTTCATCAACTTCAGGAATTGTAGAGAGTGTTTGTCCATGACCAAGCGTCGGGATTTGATCAGCCATCAGGATTTGATCACCTGTCAGGATTTTCTCTTCCGTCAGGATCTGAGATTTCACCAGTGTCCTTACTATTCTAATTCCAGAATCAGAAACATGAGTTGACTGTGTGGATTGACTTTGAGAAGTTTGAATTGTAGACTTCATCACAATAGCATCAGAGGTTTCTCCTTGTAATATCATATCATCACCATCATTACCAGTATTGTCATCATCATTATTTCTTCTCAATACTAGTTCAGGTGTACATTTTGTCTGACTTACCTTCTCCCCCTTTTTGACATCAGAAGTTGATAACAAATTTAAAATTAAGGAAAGAGAGGCTTGAATGTCAGTTACCTTGGATTCTAATGAATCAATTCTGTTGTGAATGTGAGACTGTTCTGAAACAATTGTCTTAACATGAGATTCCACCACCCTCAATTGAAAAGCAGTTGGAGCCTTTGTCAAGTTTTGAGATATATCAATCCTCACATGTCCAGTAGCAGCCTTCACAGAATCAATTTCAGTCTTGAGGCTCTTGGATAACAAAGTTGTAGCCTTCAAGTGATTCTTTAAATCTTCATTTTCTATGATTCTGGTAGCATGAGCAGCATGTTCCAATGCACATGGAAAACTAACAGAATTAAAAGATCTATACCATTCATTTTCCCATTCATCTTTTCTTAGAAGCTCAACTAGATCAATTGGTGAAGGACCAGAAAATTCTTGTCTAAGATCCTTTACTGTAGCAGCCTTGCCAGTCATGAAAGTGCTTGAAGAACCAAAGTTGGTTCCAAGACTAGATTTAAGAGCTGTAGAAAGCTGTTCGTTCTCAGTATCATTGTCATCATCAGAATCATTATCATCACTATCTCCAGAATCACCAGCATCATCAAGAACAACACCTTTAAGTTTATCTTTAGATTCTGAGATAGGATTTACCATTGGTCTTGAGCTTAGTGGTTGAATCAAAATTGGCTCAGCATCAGGAGCACCACTAGCATCAAGAGCAACACTGTCAGGATTTGATAAGCTTGCATCAGTATTTTCTACCAATGGTTCTTGTGTAGCATGAGGTTCAGAAGCTTCTTCAACACTTTGAGTTGGAGGTTCTTGTTTGCTTCCCTCAGTGACAGTGTTCTCGACCAAAATTTCCATTTCTGGAATATCAGAAGCCCCTTGAGCATTGTCAGGAAACTTCTCAGAAACTGTAGCTGATTGGCATGCATCTTCACTTTGAGAGGATGGTTCTTCTGTGGCTGGAATGCATATGTCTTCATTCTCCCTTTGAGAAAATGGTTCTTGTGGGACCATTCCTTCAGCTATGCCTTCACTCACACTTCCAGTGAGTGGTTCTTGTGTGGCAGGATCATCAATAGCTACTAAACCACGTTGAGGTTCAGGTTCTTGTAGGCTAGATCCTTTCAGGTTCTTCTGTCTCTAAAAGACTTTCTCTTCTACCATCCTTTTCTTCTCCATTGGATGTATGATCCCAAGATTGGAAGCAGCAGCACTATACTTCTCCCATGAGATATCAACATATCTTTTAGTTGTAGAGTCTTTGGCTGGAGAGTCTGAAATAGAGACAATCTTGCTTGGAGTATCATCAGGATTACCAACGTCAGGATTTGCTTGAGCATCAGGATTTGACAGCTCATCAGGAATTGAAGTGTCCTGTCCATCAATAACCTGTGTCTTCACAGTAATATGATACCTGCTTTTAGATAATTTCCTTTTCTTCTGTGGCTTAGAAGATGGTGCCACAGCTACAACAGCAGTATCAGCAACTTCCTTGTTTATTTTCAACTTTGAGGATATTGGCATGTCATCCTCAGAATCAGTTTCATCTCTCAAAACCAACTTTCTCTTCACAGAAACAACCTCCTCAACCTTATCAGCCTTTTTCACCAGGACCCCTTGTACACCCCCTTGTTTCTTCTGTTTAGTGAGTGGTGTAGAGGAGAAATCCTTTGATACTGATTGCCTTCCAGACACATCAGATCTAGCTGATTTCTTTGATTTTACAACTAAAGTCTTTTAAGAGACATTAGAGGTGGTTGATGAGTGTGTAGAGTGTTTAGGAGGGATGCTTGTGTCAGGAACAAGGTGTGATTGGCCTTGCCCCATAGCATCAGAAACTGATCCATATTGAATAGGTATTTTCTCTTTCAAGAAAAGCCTAACCTCATCAGGAATATAGGCATTGCCTGAAAAACCATTTGCCTTATCACTGTTGACTACAAATAGGTAGAATCACATCATCCTCAAAAATGGCACCAGGACACAAGTGATTAAAAATTAACTGAAAAAATTCTAAGAAAGCAGACATAACCTAACTTATCTGACTTCCTATCACTTAAAGCTTTTCAGATAAAGGACCCATAATCAAACACTGTAGAATGGATAAGAGAGTACCCAATTTTGAGAGATCCTGATGGAAGAGCATCAAAATTTGATGTCTTGTTCAGGAAACAGCGGCTGATTGTATCAAAGAAGAAATTTCATTCCTTCTTAAGCTTTGTCCTGAAAAGGTTGCCATACCTCTTTACTTCTCCATTATAGCCAAGCTTTGCAACAAACTCAAAGAGAGTAGAGTCTGTAATCACATCAGGAACACTATCATCCAGAATTGGCAAATGCAAAGCCTCTTCAATAACAGCAGGGATTACATTATAAATAACACCATTGAACTCAAAATTCATCAATAATGTCCCTGACAACCCTTTTCGAAACACAGTTGAGTTCCATACCTGCATCACAGACTTGCAAAATGACCATCAGAATTTGACAGTCATCAGGATTTCCTCTCTGTAGCTTTTCTCAGAAATTCTCAAAGTTCAACATTCCAAGTTCATTCACCAATTTGTTGAAAGTAGTTTCAGGCAGTGGCTTGGCGAATATATCAGCTAGTTGTTGATCAGTAGGAACAAAGTGAAGTTCAATTGTTCCTTCCAGAAACTTTTCTCTTATAAAGTGATATCTAATACTGATGTGTTGTAAGAGAATGCTGAACTGGATTTCCTGTCATTGCAATAGCACTTTGGTTATCACAATAAATAGGGATTTTAGAATATGACAAGCCATAATCTAACAACTGATATCTCATCCACATTATCTGAGCACAGCAACTTCCTGCATAAATGTATACTCAGCTTCTGCTGTTGATGTTGAGATAGACTTTTGCTTTTTACTGAACCAAGACACTAGTCTACCACCCAAAAACTGACAGCTTCCTAAAGTACTTTTCATGTCTATCTTGCATCCTGAAAAATCAGCATCTGAATAACCACACAACCCAAAATCTGATTCCCTTGCATACCAAAGGCCAAGTGAAGGAGTGCCTTTGAGATATCTGAAAATTCTTTTGACTGCAATCAGATGGGGTTTCCTAGGTTTTGCTTGAAATCTTGCACACAGACAGGTTGCAAACATGATATCTGGTCTACTTGCAGTGAGATATAATAACGAGCCAATCATCCCTCTGTAGTGAGTTACATCTACCTCAGTACCTTGATCAGGATCAAGTTTGGTAGCTGTAGCAATAGTTGTACTTGTAGTAGCACAATCTTGCATGTTAAACCTCTTTAATAAATTCCTTGTATACTTTGACTGATTGATAAAAATGCCATCATCAGTCTGTTTAACTTGAAGACCAAGAAAGTAACTCATTTCTCCCATCATGCTCATTTCATATCTTGATTGCATAAGCTGAAAGGCATATGTTTAGGCCTATTAATATTCCGAGGAAACAACTTAATTTAAACAAGTATGTAATAAGTAAATAATAAGTTTATATGTCACAGAAATCTCAGATAGTTTTATCTGTCAAGAGAATGGAGAATTAAAAGTCATCTACAGACTTGAAGTTATTCTACATTGAAAGAAGTTCAATTTATTGATCAAGCCTCAGTGAAGTATTCAAGTTAGTGGATTTACTACAGTGACAGAGATTTCCAGTGGTGACGGAAGAAGTACAGGATACAGAATTTTGTCAAGCTAAAGAAAGAAAGCCACAGCTTTAAATGTTTTAAACATGAGGAATTATCATTGAAGTCAGTTATTCATGAAACCAGACAGTGCATCGAATGACGACATCATCAGTGGAATTAAATCATATCTATTCAGTGGTTTTCAGAAGAGAGAGAGATGCAAGGCTTTAAAGATATCTTATTTTAATTTACTAAGTTAATTTAATTAATAAATAAATTCTATCAGAATTAATTTATTTATTAAATTAATTAGGTTAGTAGTTTAAATTATTTATTAACTTAATTCTATTTAAGAAGAATTAATTTAATCTATAATTTAATCTATCTAATTAAATTAAAAGGATTTTCTAAAATAAAACAGTATGACCTGTTTTATTAGATTTAAAGAACTCGGTATGACCTATTACTTTGTATGACCTTGTATTATTATTGGCAGGTCATACCGAATTATAATAAGGTCATACTAAGTACTTTTCAGGTCATACAGTTTCCTTTTACAGGTTCTACCGAGTATTGGTGAGTGTGTCTCA
The DNA here is from genome assembly GCA_030848705.1 of Heracleum sosnowskyi. Lineage (NCBI taxonomy): Eukaryota > Viridiplantae > Streptophyta > Magnoliopsida > Apiales > Apiaceae > Heracleum > Heracleum sosnowskyi. The sequence continues at coordinate 24,301,100 of CM061237.1, forward strand.
GGTCATACAAGTCTTCTATGCAGGTTCTATTTGGTTTGCAAGGTCATACCGAATTCATTCCTGAGGTCATACAAGGCAATTCAAAAGTATATTACCCGAGGCATTTTTATTAGAGAAGCAGTAGACAGAAAAGACATCAAGAACAAAAGAAGCATTTACTCAAGAACTACCAGAGCTTTAAATCTCATTTCTTCTCAAGCAATTAATTCTAGTTTGTATTGTTAAATCCAAACCACTAGAATTTGATTACTTGTATTGCTTTGACTATCTAGCGGATTTTTATCCCTAGAACGAATCTTAAATTATCAAATATTGTTAAATCATTTTATTACAAATATAGATAAATTCATGTCGAATTTATTCTAGATTTGTTTTAATTTATTTAAGATTCAATCTTGTACTAAGTATCAGTTGTAACACCCTTCAAGTTTAATATATGTTATATTTAACTTGAATCTTGTTTCATTTTTATTCCGCATCAATTTGTTCCTAAACAGTTAAATCATTTAAAGAACAAATTCGAGAAAACGGTATAGTTTGTATTCAACCCCCCTTCTACAAACTTATCAGGACCTAACAATTGGCATCAGAGCCTTTTGATTGATATACAAATCAAAGATCCAATTGTTTTGAGATTTTTCTTTTAAACTCTGATTTTTTATTTGATTTCTAAAAATCTCAAAAGATGTCTACTACACAGAAAGTGGGGACAGTTAAAATCCCAATATTCAGCAAGGAGCATTATCCAATGTGGAAGAAGAAAATGCTCCTATTTCTTAAGGTTGCAAATCCTAAATACTTGGATGTGCTGAAGAGTGGTCCCAAACTCCCTATGATTATTGATCCTGAAGTTGTTGAGGATAATGTTGTGACTAGGGCTGCTAGGATGTACCCTAAAGATCCCAAGGAATACACTCCTGATGAGAAAGAGGATGTTACCTTGGATTCCTGTCTTCAGTTGATCCTTATTGAGAGTCTTGATCCTATCATGCATAATCATGTCCTAAATTGTGAAACTGCCAAACATATTTGGGGAACCATAGAGATAATCAATGAGGGGACTGAAGAGGTTAGGGAGAATATGCTGGAAATTCTCACTTCACAATATGAGCATTTCAGATCAAACCCTGGTGAAGGTATCTCTCAGGTTTTTGAGAGATACAACAAATTAATCAATGATCTGAATCTCAATGGGAAGCACTACACCAACAAGGAGATTAACAAGAAGTTCCTTCTTACACTTCCACCTCATTTGGAGCACAAGATATCTGCTATTAGAGAAGCAAGAGACATGAATGAGCTTGCTTTGGAAAGATTGTATGGTGTCTTGAAGACCTATGAGCTGGAGCAGATTCAACAGAAGGAGCTGTATGGAACTGGAAGGATTGTTGGTACCTCCACTGCATTGGCTGCTGAAGTCCCACAGAAACTGGAAGTGAAGGCTGTTCAACCTTCCAGTTCTCACATGAATGTTATTGATGCTGAATATGGATTAACATCCATTGATCAATCTGGTGGTGACTTCTACTCTTTGGAAGAACTTGATCAGCTGGAGGATGGTGATTTGGCTTTGATAGTCAGAAAGTTTGGGAAGTTTAGATTCAAGAGGAATCCCAATCTTAAGTTCAGACCCAGATTTCAGAGAGGTGGATCTTCATCTTCAAGTGGCACAAGGGGTGGCTACAAAACTGGAACTGTGGAAAGGAGTATAATCAGATGCTACAATTGCAATGAGTTGGGTCACTTTGCTACTGAGTGCAGAAAGCCAAAGCAAGTGACTAGAAACACATTTGATTCTAGCAAGAAGAACAAGATTGGGAAGGCCTATGTTGCTGAGGGAAAGAGTTGGGATGACACTGACAGTGATGAAGAAGCAGGTGAGATTGGGAACCTTGCTTTAATGGCTAAAGAGGAAATCACTTCATCCAGATACATGTCAGAGGTAACCTTTACTGATGCTGAAATGATTTATCATCTTGGTGGCACCATAAGTTGTGCACGCACTGAAAATGATAGAATAAATCTTTTAAACACAAATCTTGAAAAGGAATTAAAAGATTTGAAACTTGTGCATGTTAATCAGGATGAACTTAATGAGAAAATTGCTTTTCTGGAGAATAGGGTTAAATGTTATATTCCACTGGAAACCATTCTCAAAGAGCAGATTAGTGAGCTCAAAACCAAAGCTAATGCCTATTACAAATCTTGTAAAACGGCTAAAGAAATTTTCAATAAACAAGCTATTGGTAATCATGTCAGTATAGGTTATGATTATAATGAGGCTATAGGATTGCTTGGTATTAATACACCTTGTAGGGTCAGAGAAGAAGGAAAGGCTGTTCCTTATATTCTTAAGGGTATTAAAACACCCTTCTGTAAGGAGTCTGAGGCAGAGCCTCTGAATGAATCTTCTATCATTATTGCTGAGGAGATTCATGAAGAAGATGTTGCCTTAGAAGCTGAGAAATCCAAAAAGTGTGTATCTGATATTCCAGTCAAAGTTGCTACAACTAAAAAGACTAAATCAGATATCCATAAATTGGATCAAAACAACTGTAGAACTAACATGCCTGCTATTAATTCTTCTCATAAAGCATGTGGTGTGGGTAATTGCATGTCTTGTGCTTTTAATGTTATGTATGCTTTCTTTAATAAAAAGCATGTATCTAGTGATAAGACTGCTCCACGTCAACATGTTAATAATAAGAAGCATGTTAAAACAAAGACTACTAGTCCTCCTCAGACTAGAGTGGATTCATTTATCCCTAAGCCTACTCAGAAATGTGTTAAGGCTGGTTATAAATGGAAACGCTCTTATGTGAAAGAGGATGAAGTAGTTTTAGTTAGAAATGTTGTTTTGCCTGACAAAGGCCAGTTCTTTAAGTATGCCGGACCCAATCAATTTTGGGCTCCGAAGAAGGACTAATCAATCTGATATTGCAGGGAGTTAAACAGGTAAACCGAGTTATGTGGATTCTGGACAGTGGCTGTTCAAGGCATATGACCGGAGATAGAGCCCTGCTATCAGATGTGATTGTGAAAGCTGGCCCAGTAGTTACCTTTGGAGATAACAGCAAGGGTATTACGAAAGGATATGGCTGTTTGAAGTACGGAAATGTTATCATTGAAGATGTTTCATTTGTGGAAGGTCTGACGTTCAATCTTCTCAGCATCAGTCAGTTCTGTGACAGAGGATATGCTGTTTCCTTTGAAAGAGAGAAGTGTCAGATCACTCACAAGAAGAATGGAAAGCCTGCTCTTCAAGGAGTAAGGAAAGGTGACTTGTTCATAGCTGATCTGAACTCGGGATTCAAAGATGAAGTGAATTGTTTTTATGCTAAAGCTTCATCAGATGATAGTTGGCTATGGCACAAGAAGATGTCTCACCTTAACTTCAAAACTATGAATTCTTTGGTCAAGAGGGAATTAGTTAGAGGTTTGCCTCAGATGGAATTTACACAGGAAGGACTGTGTGAGGCATGTCAGAAGGGAAAGTCAAAGAAAGCTTCTCACAAGGGCACTGACACATCATCAATAACTGAACCAAGACACTAGTCTACCACCCAAAAACTGACAGCTTCCTAAAGTACTTTTCATGTCTATCTTGCATCCTGAAAAATCAGCATCTGAATAACCACACAACCCAAAATCTGATTCCCTTGCATACCAAAGGCCAAGTGAAGGAGTGCCTTTGAGATATCTGAAAATTCTTTTGACTGCAATCAGATGGGGTTTCCTAGGTTTTGCTTGAAATCTTGCACACAGACAGGTTGCAAACATGATATCTGGTCTACTTGCAGTGAGATATAATAACGAGCCAATCATCCCTCTGTAGTGAGTTACATCTACCTCAGTACCTTGATCAGGATCAAGTTTGGTAGCTGTAGCAATAGTTGTACTTGTAGTAGCACAATCTTGCATGTTAAACCTCTTTAATAAATTCCTTGTATACTTTGACTGATTGATAAAAATGCCATCATCAGTCTGTTTAACTTGAAGACCAAGAAAGTAACTCATTTCTCCCATCATGCTCATTTCATATCTTGATTGCATAAGCTGAAAGGCATATGTTTAGGCCTATTAATATTCCGAGGAAACAACTTAATTTAAACAAGTATGTAATAAGTAAATAATAAGTTTATATGTCACAGAAATCTCAGATAGTTTTATCTGTCAAGAGAATGGAGAATTAAAAGTCATCTACAGACTTGAAGTTATTCTACATTGAAAGAAGTTCAATTTATTGATCAAGCCTCAGTGAAGTATTCAAGTTAGTGGATTTACTACAGTGACAGAGATTTCCAGTGGTGACGGAAGAAGTACAGGATACAGAATTTTGTCAAGCTAAAGAAAGAAAGCCACAGCTTTAAATGTTTTAAACATGAGGAATTATCATTGAAGTCAGTTATTCATGAAACCAGACAGTGCATCGAATGACGACATCATCAGTGGAATTAAATCATATCTATTCAGTGGTTTTCAGAAGAGAGAGAGATGCAAGGCTTTAAAGATATCTTATTTTAATTTACTAAGTTAATTTAATTAATAAATAAATTCTATCAGAATTAATTTATTTATTAAATTAATTAGGTTAGTAGTTTAAATTATTTATTAACTTAATTCTATTTAAGAAGAATTAATTTAATCTATAATTTAATCTATCTAATTAAATTAAAAGGATTTTCTAAAATAAAACAGTATGACCTGTTTTATTAGATTTAAAGAACTCGGTATGACCTATTACTTTGTATGACCTTGTATTATTATTGGCAGGTCATACCGAATTATAATAAGGTCATACTAAGTACTTTTCAGGTCATACAGTTTCCTTTTACAGGTTCTACCGAGTATTGGTGAGTGTGTCTCAGGTCATACAAGTCTTCTATGCAGGTTCTATTTGGTTTGCAAGGTCATACCGAATTCATTCCTGAGGTCATACAAGGCAATTCAAAAGTATATTACCCGAGGCATTTTTATTAGAGAAGCAGTAGACAGAAAAGACATCAAGAACAAAAGAAGCATTTACTCAAGAACTACCAGAGCTTTAAATCTCATTTCTTCTCAAGCAATTAATTCTAGTTTGTATTGTTAAATCCAAACCACTAGAATTTGATTACTTGTATTGCTTTGACTATCTAGCGGATTTTTATCCCTAGAACGAATCTTAAATTATCAAATATTGTTAAATCATTTTATTACAAATATAGATAAATTCATGTCGAATTTATTCTAGATTTGTTTTAATTTATTTAAGATTCAATCTTGTACTAAGTATCAGTTGTAACACCCTTCAAGTTTAATATATGTTATATTTAACTTGAATCTTGTTTCATTTTTATTCCGCATCAATTTGTTCCTAAACAGTTAAATCATTTAAAGAACAAATTCGAGAAAACGGTATAGTTTGTATTCAACCCCCCTTCTACAAACTTATCAGGACCTAACAATTGGCATCAGAGCCTTTTGATTGATATACAAATCAAAGATCCAATTGTTTTGAGATTTTTCTTTTAAACTCTGATTTTTTATTTGATTTCTAAAAATCTCAAAAGATGTCTACTACACAGAAAGTGGGGACAGTTAAAATCCCAATATTCAGCAAGGAGCATTATCCAATGTGGAAGAAGAAAATGCTCCTATTTCTTAAGGTTGCAAATCCTAAATACTTGGATGTGCTGAAGAGTGGTCCCAAACTCCCTATGATTATTGATCCTGAAGTTGTTGAGGATAATGTTGTGACTAGGGCTGCTAGGATGTACCCTAAAGATCCCAAGGAATACACTCCTGATGAGAAAGAGGATGTTACCTTGGATTCCTGTCTTCAGTTGATCCTTATTGAGAGTCTTGATCCTATCATGCATAATCATGTCCTAAATTGTGAAACTGCCAAACATATTTGGGGAACCATAGAGATAATCAATGAGGGGACTGAAGAGGTTAGGGAGAATATGCTGGAAATTCTCACTTCACAATATGAGCATTTCAGATCAAACCCTGGTGAAGGTATCTCTCAGGTTTTTGAGAGATACAACAAATTAATCAATGATCTGAATCTCAATGGGAAGCACTACACCAACAAGGAGATTAACAAGAAGTTCCTTCTTACACTTCCACCTCATTTGGAGCACAAGATATCTGCTATTAGAGAAGCAAGAGACATGAATGAGCTTGCTTTGGAAAGATTGTATGGTGTCTTGAAGACCTATGAGCTGGAGCAGATTCAACAGAAGGAGCTGTATGGAACTGGAAGGATTGTTGGTACCTCCACTGCATTGGCTGCTGAAGTCCCACAGAAACTGGAAGTGAAGGCTGTTCAACCTTCCAGTTCTCACATGAATGTTATTGATGCTGAATATGGATTAACATCCATTGATCAATCTGGTGGTGACTTCTATTCTTTGGAAGAACTTGATCAGCTGGAGGATGGTGATTTGGCTTTGATAGTCAGAAAGTTTGGGAAGTTTAGATTCAAGAGGAATCCCAATCTTAAGTTCAGACCCAGATTTCAGAGAGGTGGATCTTCATCTTCAAGTGGCACAAGGGGTGGCTACAAAACTGGAACTGTGGAAAGGAGTATAATCAGATGCTACAATTGCAATGAGTTGGGTCACTTTGCTACTGAGTGCAGAAAGCCAAAGCAAGTGACTAGAAACACATTTGATTCTAGCAAGAAGAACAAGATTGGGAAGGCCTATGTTGCTGAGGGAAAGAGTTGGGATGACACTGACAGTGATGAAGAAGCAGGTGAGATTGGGAACCTTGCTTTAATGGCTAAAGAGGAAAGCACTTCATCCAGATACATGTCAGAGGTAACCTTTACTGATGCTGAAATGATTTATCATCTTGGTGGCACCATAAGTTGTGCACGCACTGAAAATGATAGAATAAATCTTTTAAACACAAATCTTGAAAAGGAATTAAAAGATTTGAAACTTGTGCATGTTAATCAGGATGAACTTAATGAGAAAATTGCTTTTCTGGAGAATAGGGTTAAATGTTATATTCAACTGGAAACCATTCTCAAAGAGCAGATTAGTGAGCTCAAAACCAAAGCTAATGCCTATTACAACTCTTGTAAAACGGCTAAAGAAATTTTCAATAAACAAGCTATTGGTAATCATGTCAGTATAGGTTATGATTATAATGAGGCTATAGGATTGCTTGGTATTAATACACCTTGTAGGGTCAGAGAAGAAGGAAAGGCTGTTCCTTATATTCTTAAGGGTATTAAAACACCCTTCTGTAAGGAGTCTGAGGCAGAGCCTCTGAATGAATCTTCTATCATTATTGCTGAGGAGATTCATGAAGAAGATGTTGCCTTAGAAGCTGAGAAATCCAAAAAGTGTGTATCTGATATTCCAGTCAAAGTTGCTACAACTAAAAAGACTAAATCAGATATCCATAAATTGGATCAAAACAACTGTAGAACTAACATGCCTGCTATTAATTCTTCTCATAAAGCATGTGGTGTGGGTAATTGCATGTCTTGTGCTTTTAATGTTATGTATGCTTTCTTTAATAAAAAGCATGTATCTAGTGATAAGACTGCTCCACGTCAACATGTTAATAATAAGAAGCATGTTAAAACAAAGACTACTAGTCCTCCTCAGACTAGAGTGGATTCATTTATCCCTAAGCCTACTCAGAAATGTGTTAAGGCTGGTTATAAATGGAAACGCTCTTATGTGAAAGAGGATGAAGTAGTTTTAGTTAGAAATGTTGTTTTGCCTGACAAAGGCCAGTTCTTTAAGTATGCCGGACCCAATCAATTTTGGGCTCCGAAGAAGGACTAATCAATCTGATATTGCAGGGAGTTAAACAGGTAAACCGAGTTATGTGGATTCTGGACAGTGGCTGTTCAAGGCATATGACCGGAGATAGAGCCCTGCTATCAGATGTGATTGTGAAAGCTGGCCCAGTAGTTACCTTTGGAGATAACAGCAAGGGTATTACGAAAGGATATGGCTGTTTGAAGTACGGAAATGTTATCATTGAAGATGTTTCATTTGTGGAAGGTCTGACGTTCAATCTTCTCAGCATCAGTCAGTTCTGTGACAGAGGATATGCTGTTTCCTTTGAAAGAGAGAAGTGTCAGATCACTCACAAGAAGAATGGAAAGCCTGCTCTTCAAGGAGTAAGGAAAGGTGACTTGTTCATAGCTGATCTGAACTCGGGATTCAAAGATGAAGTGAATTGTTTTTATGCTAAAGCTTCATCAGATGATAGTTGGCTATGGCACAAGAAGATGTCTCACCTTAACTTCAAAACTATGAACTCTTTGGTCAAGAGGGAATTAGTTAGAGGTTTGCCTCAGATGGAATTTACACAGGAAGGACTGTGTGAGGCATGTCAGAAGGGAAAGTCAAAGAAAGCTTCTCACAAGGGCACTGACACATCATCAATAACTGAACCTCTTCAGCTACTGCACATGGATTTGTTTGGTCCAGTTAATGTGATGTCCATGTCAAAGAAACAATATGCACTTGTGATTGTTGATGACTATTCAAAATATACATGGGTTTTATTCCTACATTCCAAGGATGAGACCCCATTCCTGGTGATTAGCCATGTAAAGTTGATTGAGCTGGATTCTAGATTCCCTGTTAGAGCCATAAGGTCAGATAATGGTACGGAATTCAAGAATGCCATTCTGAATGACTTTTGTGCTGATAAAGGAATAACAAGACAGTATTCTGCCCCTAGAACTCCTCAACAAAATGGAGTAGTGGAAAGAAAGAATCGTACATTGATTGAGGCTGCTAGGACTATGTTAAGTGAGTCCAAACTTCCAATGTACTTTTGGGCTGAAGCAGCGAATACAGCTTGTTATACTCAGAATCGAACTTTAATCAACAAAGACCTAATGAAGACTCCGTATGAGATCATGAACAACAAGAAACCAACTGTCAAGTACTTTCATGTATTTGGAGCAAAATGCTTTGTGCTTTTAGATGAGAATGTTAAACGTGGCAAGTTTGAGGCAAAGGCACAAGAAGCCATTTTTGTTGGTTATTCCAGAAGATCTTACAGGGTTTATGTAGTTGGCAGTCACACAGTAAAGGAAAGTGTCAATGTTACTTTTGATGACACTAAGTTCCCCAATATCCAAAAAGAAGATTCATCTGAAGAGCTGAAGTTTGATAACTTGCCAGACTCAGAATCAGATGATGAAGCCCCACCTGAAGTTATTGCTGGTGATGATAATAACAATGATGATAATGATCATGGTGATGGTGGTGGAAACACTGGTAACAATGGAGATACCACCAACACTGGAGAAGAATCATCAAGGCATACAAGCAACAACTCAGGGGGAGCAAATGAAGGATCAGCTAGTCACTCACAACATCAAAGTGAATTTCAAGGCGAATCATCAAGAACAAATCTTCCAAGACAGACTGTTTGGAATAGGGCTCATCCTTTTGAGCTGATCATTGGTGATCCAGATGTTGGAGTTAAAACTAGAAGTGCTTCTCAGAATGAATGTCTCTTCTCAGCATTTCTATCTAAAATGGAGCCAAAGAAAACTGAGGAAGCACTGACTGATCCAGATTGGGTGATTGCTATGCAAGAGGAACTCAATCAGTTTGAACAACAGCAAGTCTGGAAGCTGGTACCCAGGCCAAAGAACAAGAAAGTTGTTGGTACAAGATGGGTATACAGGAACAAGCTAGATGAGGATGGCATTGTCACAAGAAACAAGGCAAGACTGGTTGCACAAGGGTATTCACAAGCTGAAGGCATTGATTATGATGAAACCTATGCACCAGTGGCTAGACTTGAGGCCATCAGGATGTTCTTAGCATTTGCTGCTTATTCCAATTTTAAAGTCTATCAAATGGATGTTAAGAGTGCATTCCTGAATGGTGAACTTGATGAAGAAGTGTATGTGGAACAGCCCCCTGGCTTTGAAAATCAGGAGCTGCTGGACTTTGTGTACGTTCTCTTCAAGGCTATCTATGGTCTCAAGCAAGCCCCAAGAAAATGGTATGACACTCTCTCTGGTTTTCTTTTAGAAAATGGTTTTGTTAGAGGTATCATAGACAAAACTCTTTTTTCAAAGAAACACAAAAGTGATATGATATTAGTCCAAGTCTATGTGGATGACATCATATTTGGGTCTACTAATGATAATCTCTGTAAGAGATTTGCTGAGCTAATGCAGAGTAAGTTTGAAATGAGTATGATGGGTGAGCTGAAGTTCTTTCTTGGATTGCAAGTAAGTCAAAGGTCAAATGGTATATTTATTTGTCAATCCAAGTATCTCAAAGAACTCCTCAAGAAGTATCACATGGAGGACTCAGCATCAGCAAGGACTCCATCTGCAACAGCCGTCAAACTTGGAGCTTCTGACAAATCTATCAAGGTAGATGTTACAAGCTACAGAGGTATGATTGGCTCCTTACTCTATCTTACTACTAGTAGACCAGATATTATGTATGCTACATGCTTGTGTGCAAGGTTCCAAGCTGAACCTAGAGATGTACATCTCATTGCTGTGAAAAGAATCTTCAGATATCTTAAGGGTACACCTAATCTAGGTATCTGGTACCCTAAAGATTCTGGTTTTAATCTTGTTGGATATACAGATTCTGATTATGCAGGTAGTGTTGTGGATAGAAAGAGTACCTCTGGGAGTTGTCAATTCCTTGGAGGTAGGTTGATTTCCTGGTATAGCAAGAAACAGCAAACAGTTTCCAATTCAACAGCAGAAGCTGAATATATTGCTGCTGGAAGCTGTTGTGCTCAGATCTTATGGATAAGGAATCAATTAAAGGACTACGGCTTTGCATTAGACAAAATTCCCATATTTTGTGATAATACAAGTGCCATAGCAATCTCCAACAACCCTGTGCAGCACTCGAGAACAAAGCACATTGATATCAGGTATCATTTTATCAGAGAGCATGTTATGAATGGAACAGTGGAGTTGCACTTTGTACCCACTGAAGAACAGACTGCAGATATTTTCACTAAATCTGTTGACGAATCCACATTTATCAAGTTAGTTGGTAAATTGGGTATGTTGAACAGTCTTAGTGATTGATAATATCTCCAGGTTTGTTCTTAACTAAATCATTTTCTCTTGTTGATTTTGAGATGTTAAATATTGCCAATCCATGTTTATTGTATAAAGCTTGTTAATTTAAATGTTCTGAATAATTTAATTTCTTTAAAAATATTTTTCTCATTTTCCATGGAGAAATGTATTTTTATTGAAAGTTTACTTATTTAGACTCATTTAAGTTATTTTCAGATTATAAAATTTTTTGTTCAGATTTTTATGCAGGTTTAGTGTAATTTTGTGTTTTTGTTAATTTTTATGCAGAAGGTTTTAATACTGTTAGCATTTTTTTTGAAATTTCTGATGTTTTGCTGCTATTTGTGTACATTTCTCACTCGGTATGACCCTCCTCAGGTCATATTGGGTTATTTTCTCTAATATTATTAGTTTTGTAAATAATAAAACTCGGTATGACCCTTGAAACAGGTCATATTGGTTTTATTTTTGTTTTAATATTTTCAAAAACTCGGTATGACCCTCTGTTGTGGTCATACTGGTTTTATTTTTTTTGTTTAAATAATCTCAAAAACTCGGTATGACCCTCTGTTTTGGTCATACTGATTTTTATTCTTGTTTAATTATTCTCAAAACTCGGTATGACCTCCCTTTTAGGTCATACCGAGCTCAGCAGAACCTGTGCCTATAAATACTCTTATTTTGCAGGTTCTTTTGCTTCTCATCCCTCTCTAACTCAAGTTTTTACTTAGTTAACTTTGCTCTGGTTTGTGTTTTATTCTTAGAACAACGAACTATTGCAAATTTTTCTTGTGAATTTCTTGGGATTTTATTTCTTTTCTGATAATTATTATTATTAATTGCTGTGTTATTCTAATAATATTTTTAATTTTATTATTTATTTTCAAATGGCTACGGAGTTTGTTGTTGAACGTTTTAATAATTACGTTGGCTATTTTGATCCCCTTAAGTGTTCTGTTGAACGTTTTAGGCCGTGGATTCGTTTTTTAAATGAACAATCAATTGCTAGCTATGCTATCACTGCTTCTGTTGATTTAAAGATTGAACCCCTTCGTCTATTATGCTTAACTGCTGTTGTTGCTGAAGATATGCGATCTTTCACATTCACTATTTTTGATCGTCAGTACACAGTAACTAAGGAGATCTTTTGTCAAGTGCTTCATTTTCCACTTGATAACTTTGTTAGATTCCCTACTGATCCTGAGTTGGTTCAATTTTTCTCTAGTATTGATTATCAAGGGAATATTGTTCTTCCTCGGTTGAATAAAGGTAATTTAGCATGTGAGTGGGATTTGTTCTTTGACTGTCTAGCTAAAGTGTTTAGTAATTCTACCAAAAACAACTTTACAGTCATCACTTCTGTACTACAAAACATTGCCTATGCTGCTGTTTATAACCTGAGGTTGGACATAGGAACTCTTGTGTGGGATCTCTTGATAAGGAGGATTTTCAATTACACTAGAGATATTGAAACTGGAAGGAAAGTTAAATGCTTTTATTCTCGTTTCCTTTCTCTGGTGTTGGACCATGTTCTTTCTGATGAACATAAAACACTGTTTTTAAACACTCCTTCTCAAGTTCCCGCACACACTAATCCTCTCATTTACTCAACCTTGTCCACAAGCTCAAAGTCTGGAAGGAGACCTCTAGTTCCACAATCTTATCTACGAGAGATTTTGCAACCACAGTTACCTTTACTCTTTATTGAACATCCAGTGGTTGCATCCTCGTCAGCAGGAACTTCAGTGGCACCTCCTAACACTATGGCACTTCAGGTAATATATCCTCTCTCAACTGCTCCACTAACCCAAGAGGTTCTTAGGATTGACCAAGGGATTGTAGAACCACAATCTCTGTCCACGGTCATAGAGCCACACACAGAGTCAACTCCATTGACCGCTCCCCTAGAACAATCAGCTACAACAAGAGCAAGTGAGCAACTTGAAGTAGAGTTTAATATGAGTGATCCCACAGCTCTGCCTCCACCACTAAAGAAGAGAAGAACACTACTCGAGGCATCTGTTAGCCAGTCTGTATCCTCCCAAAAGGATATAGATTCTCAAAAGGCCAATGAACAGTTACTAGAGACATCCTCTCTACAGGATGAATCTATTGAAATTCGCCATCAGGCCATGGCATTCTGTACAGAGTCAAGCACACTCCCATTACTCACAATGGGAGAAAACATTTCTGAAACATTAATAGAGACTCTTGCACAGGACACTCTGAGAGGAGAGCACATAGGAATGATTGATGAAACAGTGCCTACCATTGTCACGGTAGAAGGGCCTTCACAGGCTTCAGAGGGAAAATCTGATTCTTTGCCCACAATAATAGAATCATTTTCTCCCCTCCCAGAGGGAACATCTCTGGCTCCCCTAAGGGATTCTTCACTCGCAGTTTTAACTGGAGAAAGTGAAGGGCAACATGGTAAGTCTATATCTGAAGCAATTCAGTTTTCAATTTCTGATGAATTTTTGGACCTTACCATGGATTGGGATTCGCGAACTCCCATTGCACCACCAGTGACCTCTCAAGAAGGGGCTATGGTGATTTTTTTTGCAGGTACTTCAACTCCAACAATGGATAAACAGCTAGTGGTTAGTTCTGAGAGACAAACACAGAGCGATACACAAGCACGTGAGGTGAGTGAAACACCATCGAGAGAAATTGAGATGAGTGCACACAATGACACATACACTGCTTCATTATTGGCTCAAATAGCTGGTTTACAGAAACAACTTCAAAAGACCCAGGCTGAAAAGGAAATTCTCAAAGCACAAGTGGTTGAACGATCTACTTCTTCCACCTCTGTAACTAATCAGATGGGTTCAATTAGAGATGAATTGGAAGGAGTGAAGGTCACATTGGTCCCAAAGATGAATGCTATTCAAGAATCACAAGTGTTAATGGCTTCAGATATGTCAGAGCTACTGGTTTCTAATGCTGAGATCAGGGAGGCTATCAAACAGATTCCTATGATTTCAACCAAAGTAGACTCAGTTCAAGATACTATTGATGAAAATCAGTACTACAATGATGAGAGGTTTACCAAAATTGAAGGAGGGATGCAACATCTGAACGAGGGCATGAAACATTTGTATACTATGGTCAAGGTCACACATCAACCCACTGCTGAACAAAAGAAATTCTTTGAGGGTGATGATGATGAAGGGGACAATGGTGACAGGGATGGTGAAGGAGAAAGAGAAGGTACAAAGGAGGATCCTAAAACTGATAAAGTTAAATCTTTAGAGGATTCCTCAACTAAGGGGGAGAATAAGGAGAAGGAGTTACAAGGAGGAGAAGCTGGAGGTTCTGGTTCTTCAAAGGACAAAGGGAAGCAAAAGTTAACCTTTTCTGATGCTGACTACTATCAAGGTGATGAGGGAGTGTTTGATGATGTTGAATCTGAAGCCCCTGAAGATATCTTTGGTGAGGTAGAAGTTGAAGGAGAGGCTGACTATGCTGACTGGGAAGATGAGCCTATAGTGGATCCTGCCTTTGAAGCTGAGTTGGTAAGGCAAAAGGCTGATTTGAAGAGGAGAGAAGATGAAAATGCAAAAGTATCTGACATCATTTCCAAGCATATTGTCATTCAAAAAGCTGAGCAACAAGAAAAACAGAGACTTCACAATCTGAAGGTCAGTGATAGAAAGTTATATGTAAGGCTCAAGCAAGGAGTAGAATGGGACAAAGCTAGAGAAATGTTTGCACATCACGAAGGAATTACTAATGATGCAAAGTTTCTTGGGATGATAGAAAGGTACAGACAGGTCAATCCAGACAACACTGTATATATGAAAGCTCTTCATGCAGAGATTTCAAGGATAACAACTGGATTTGACAGAGTTAGAGAGGAGTTGAAGATATATGTTTACACTCATAATGAGGGAACGTTCTTGGTGTCTCTCAATCTTCTGGAAAGCAGAACTCTCTCTGAACTATGGGTCTTCATGTGCAAGGTAAAAAGAACTTCTCCATTAGCTGAGCTTCTGCATGATCAGTTAAGAGACTTTGCAATGAAGGCTAGTCCTCAAGTTGTGGATGTGCCTTATGAAGTTAAATTCTACAAAGGAAGGGCACTTCAAACTTGTGGTATGGACCCCATCTCTTTGAAAGACTATCCTGCCAGGCATCTTGTCTACATGGAGAATATGTTGAGAACAACAGGGTTTGCTACACAAGAGAAGACAGAAGTTGCTGATTTGATTCAAGACTATTGCATTGCCAATATCAAGAGATATCATCAAATGAAGAATAGGCTGAAGAAAGTCATAGCTCAACCTGTCAGACCTAGTGGCATTACTTCTGAATCTGATCGTATTTTGGACAAGGATTTGCTTGAGGCACTTGAAGAAGGAGAGATGATGGAATCTGAAATTTGAAGAAGCTCTAGTCTGTAAATGTTATATGTATAGAGCTTAGGTATTTCAAGATAGGATCAATGTAAACACATGTTCAGTCTAGAGGAACATCTATCTTGTATTTATCTTTAATGTTTGAATCTGGAAAATGTTAAATGAAATCCAGAACTTTTCTTGTTATTTACTTGGCTCTTAAAAGTCATTTCTATTTCTTGTTTAAGTTAGTTGAGTTATCCTCTAGGTATTTGATTGTTATTCTCTAACAAACAAATAGGGGGAGATTGAAAGGCATATGTTTAGGCCTATTAATATTCCGAGGAAACAACTTAATTTAAACAAGTATGTAATAAGTAAATAATAAGTTTATATGTCACAGAAATCTCAGATAGTTTTATCTGTCAAGAGAATGGAGAATTAAAAGTCATCTACAGACTTGAAGTTATTCTACATTGAAAGAAGTTCAATTTATTGATCAAGCCTCAGTGAAGTATTCAAGTTAGTGGATTTACTACAGTGACAGAGATTTCCAGTGGTGACGGAAGAAGTACAGGATACAGAATTTTGTCAAGCTAAAGAAAGAAAGCCACAGCTTTAAATGTTTTAAACATGAGGAATTATCATTGAAGTCAGTTATTCATGAAACCAGACAGTGCATCGAATGACGACATCATCAGTGGAATTAAATCATATCTATTCAGTGGTTTTCAGAAGAGAGAGAGATGCAAGGCTTTAAAGATATCTTATTTTAATTTACTAAGTTAATTTAATTAATAAATAAATTCTATCAGAATTAATTTATTTATTAAATTAATTAGGTTAGTAGTTTAAATTATTTATTAACTTAATTCTATTTAAGAAGAATTAATTTAATCTATAATTTAATCTATCTAATTAAATTAAAAGGATTTTCTAAAATAAAACAGTATGACCTGTTTTATTAGATTTAAAGAACTCGGTATGACCTATTACTTTGTATGACCTTGTATTATTATTGGCAGGTCATACCGAATTATAATAAGGTCATACTAAGTACTTTTCAGGTCATACAGTTTCCTTTTACAGGTTCTACCGAGTATTGGTGAGTGTGTCTCAGGTCATACAAGTCTTCTATGCAGGTTCTATTTGGTTTGCAAGGTCATACCGAATTCATTCCTGAGGTCATACAAGGCAATTCAAAAGTATATTACCCGAGGCATTTTTATTAGAGAAGCAGTAGACAGAAAAGACATCAAGAACAAAAGAAGCATTTACTCAAGAACTACCAGAGCTTTAAATCTCATTTCTTCTCAAGCAATTAATTCTAGTTTGTATTGTTAAATCCAAACCACTAGAATTTGATTACTTGTATTGCTTTGACTATCTAGCGGATTTTTATCCCTAGAACGAATCTTAAATTATCAAATATTGTTAAATCATTTTATTACAAATATAGATAAATTCATGTCGAATTTATTCTAGATTTGTTTTAATTTATTTAAGATTCAATCTTGTACTAAGTATCAGTTGTAACACCCTTCAAGTTTAATATATGTTATATTTAACTTGAATCTTGTTTCATTTTTATTCCGCATCAATTTGTTCCTAAACAGTTAAATCATTTAAAGAACAAATTCGAGAAAACGGTATAGTTTGTATTCAACCCCCCTTCTACAAACTTATCAGGACCTAACATAAGCTTAGAAAACTTTTCACACAGCTTATTGTTTGTTGACCCAAAAATGATATCATCAAAATAAATCTGAACTAAAAGCAAATCCTTACCATGATTAAAGTAAAATAGAGTTTTATCAATAGTACCTCTTTTGAATCCACTTTCCAGTAAGAATTGATCTAAGGTTTCATACCATGCTCTTGGAGCTTGCTTTAGTCCATAAAGTGCCTTATCCAATCTGTAGACATGATTGGGATATTTAGGATCAATGAAACCAGGAGGTTGTTCAACATAAACTTCTTCCTCCAGTTCACTATTTAATAAAGCACTTTTAACATCCATCTGGAAAACCTTGAACTTTTTGTGAGCAGCATATGTCAGAAAGATCCTGATTGCTTCTAGTCTTGCAACAGGAGCAAAAGTTTCATCATAATCAATTCCTTCTTGTTGAGAATACCCCTTTGCAACTAGCCTTGCTTTGTTCCTGATTATTACTCCATCAGAATCAGTCTTGTTCTTGAAAATCCATTTTGTACCAACAATTGACCTGTTCTTTGGTCTTGGTACCAGTTTCCAGACTTCATTCCTTTCAAATTCATTCAATTCTTCTTGTATTGCAGTAACCCAATCAGCATCTTTGAGTGCATCTTCAACTTTCTTAGGTTCCTCCTTGGATAGAAAGTTATTATATAGACATTCATTTTGAGTTGAACTTCTTGTTTTAACACTTGCATTAGGATCTCCAATTATCAAATCAGGAGTATGATCTCTTGTCCATTTCCTTGCTGGTGGTAAATTAGTCCTTGAAGTAGATGCTCCCCTTGGATTGGTGTTATCTTGATTAGAAGAATTTGCTTCATTAGAAGCTCCCCCTTAATTATTGCTTTCACCTCCTGATGGATTATCAGGATTGTCACTTGAATCAGTATCTAAAGAATTCTCTCCTGATGATTGAGTAGACTCAGAATTTGTAGCAGTTTGTTGTTGCTCCCCCTCAACATTTGCACTACTAGATGTGTCACCATTATTTTCATCATCAATATTAGCACCATCAGTATTTGGTGCTCCATCAGGATTTGGTAAGTCATTAGGATTTGGTGACCCATCAGTATCTGATGAATTGTCAGTATCTGATTCTTGTTCTTCAGGTTGCTTGGTAGCTTCATTTTCAAAAATCAATCTATCATGAGAGTCTTCATTGATTCCAGTTATCTTCTTATCATCAAAAGATACATGTATTTGACTCCATGACAGTTCTTGTTCTCAAATTAAAAACTCTAAAAGCTCTTGATGCAGGATAGCTTATGAAAATTCCCTCATCAGCCTTTGTTTCAAATTTCCCTAGTTGTTCAGGATGAGTTCTGAGAACAAAACATTTACAGCCAAACACATGCAGATGCTTCAAACTAGCACTACAAGAAAAACTGAATCAGACGACACCTTTCAGACAACGGACGACCGAAAAAGTGTTGCCTAAAATTAACAGATGACGGTTTATTTTTTGGCTCGAAAAAGTATTGTCTAATCCATTACATTACAACAGTTTACGAACCGTTGTCTAAGAAAGTGAAAATAGTGGATATAGACGACGCAAATGAATGGGTTTAGACAACAGTTTTTTTAACTCTTGTCTAAATAATATTAAGACAATGTTTTAATTTAACTGTTGTTGGATTAAGACAACGGTTGTCTTAGTCGTATTGTGTGAATAAACATAAGACAATGTTGCAAAAAAACCGTTGTGTAAATTTGATATAATTTTATTATAAAATTGTGAGTAAATTATTTCATAATAATTTTTATATATTAGGATGTTGACTAACTTTGTTTTATTTATTCAATTTATAAAAGTATAAAACAATGGTTTTTGTTTAACAAAGTGTTATAAGTTGTAAGGCTTAACAATGGTTTTGTTCCAAAAACCCGTTGTATATTTGTATAATATACACAAGGGTTTTCGTTTTGATCCGTTCGTTGTTGAATAATCTCTGTAACAATGGTTTATGTTGTTAAACCGTTGTATGCTATAGACAATGGTTTCGTTTTATAAAATCCTTGCGTGATTATTTACATTACAACGTTTTTTTTAGCTAAACCATTGTCTATATCAAAAGCGTTGATTTTTAAAAAAAATACTTTATTTGTTGCCCTTAATACATAAATAAGTGTTACACACTTCATACAATGTTATTGTATAAATCTCTTCTTTGGATATTTAGTATAAAAAATTGTTAAATATATAAAAACACTTAAATAAAGGTTAATGATAATAATAATATCATTGATAGATAGAATACGATCATACTTCAGATATTTTGTCATACGCGTTGTAGATGTGGACATCATATATTGTATGATTTACAATCCTTGATATTTGTTTACAAGGAAATATTAGCTAGCTAGGAAAATGTTAATAATTATAACATTACTAATTCCGAAGTTAAACGAACATTATATAATAACTATACTATTAGCGAATAAGTGACATACCAATACTATTAACAACAATGTTGTCATATTCAAATAACATATTTTACATATCATTATGACATAATTTAATTATAAAGTCGTCATTAAGTTGTCTTATATTAATTTTATATATGCGAGTCGGGACTCACGTATGTTTTGTTTATTCGATTTTAAAAAAGTATAAGATAATGGTTTTTGTTTAACAAAGTGTTGTAAGTTGTAAGACGTAACAATGGTTTTGATCCAAAAAACGTTGTATAATATACACAAGGGTTTTCGTTTTGATCCGTTCGTTGTTGAATAATCTATGTAACAATTGTTTATGTTGTTAAACCGTTGTATGATATAGACAATGGTTTCGTTTTATAAAATCCTTGCGTGATTATTTACGTTACAACGTTTTGTTTAGCTAAACCGTTGTCTATATCAAAAGCGTTGATTTTAAAAAAATACTTTATTTGTTGCCCTTAATACATACATAAGTGTTACACACTTCATAAAATGTTATTGTATAAATCTCTTATTTGGATATTTAGTATAAAAAATTGTTAAATATATAAAAACACTTAAGTAAAGGTTAATGAAATAATAATATCATTGATAGATAGAATACGATCATACTTCAGATATTTTGTTATACACGTTGTAGATGTGGACATCATATATTGTATGATTTACGATCCTTGATATTTGTTTACAAGAAAATATTAGCTAGCTAGGAAAATGTTAATAATTATAACATTACTAATTCCGAAGTTAAACGAACATTATATAATAACTATACGATTAGCGAATAAGTGACATACCAATATTATTAACAACAATGTTGTCATATTCAAATTACTCGTTTTACATATCAATATTTTTCGACGATCCAATCATATTGATGTCAAGATATATTTTGTTATACATGTCGTAGATTAGGTAGCTATTTTAATGATACTCCAAATTAACCGGATACAAATAATTTATTTTATTTGAGATTCTAATAGTCAACTACTGATTTGACTAGTATCTCTAACTAGTATTTCGTCCCGGATTGGTATTTTGATTTTTTATAAAATATTTTTCGATGACCCTACTAAAAAATTGTAACAAAAATCACCTCTTTCACATCGGTTGATAAAAATAATGGTTGTCTAAGTCTATTTTTTTAAAAGATTTCAAAAAAACGTCTATTTTTTAAAAAAATGAAAAATACGTGCCAATATTACTTCCCGACCTATTACACCAATGTTTCCCCCTTAATTGAAATTTTATTCTTCCCCCTCGATTGAAATTTTATTCTTCCCCCTCGATTGAAATTTTATTCTTCCCCCTCCCTATTCCCCCTCCCATTTTCTCACTCAGATCTACTCTTTCTTCCCCCTCCCTATGTCGAAGTTGAGAATTGTCATCGATCTAGATCACTACTTATTGCTAATGGTATACTTTGTCTTCATGCCTACTAAACTGCCATCAAGGTAGATGTAATAACTGTAAAGAAAATTACTTTGACAAAACATTGTGAAGGTTTTTTGGATTACTTTGTTGAGCTTTACATCTTTAGGTAGGGTTCAGTCGGTATCTTATATAAGAAGAACCCAGTGCTATTCTGACTGGAATTCTGTTTTAAGCAAAGCTGCGCACATGCATAACTGACAATCTTAAATACCTTTTTTTTGTTTATTTCAAAGTTTTTGAGCTAGTTTTATTTTGTAGGTCGCTTTTCTTAAATCAAGAAGAGGATTTGTACGAATAGCAATGGAGAAGGGATGCCCAATAGTTCCAGTGTTTTGTTTTGGTCAGGTACTGGTTTCTCTTTCTTATTTTTGTATTTTTCTTATACTGGCCAGGTGCAGCATTCTTATTGTTAACATAGCCTTTTTTATATATGTACTCTGTCACTCCAAAATGTATATGATATGTAGTGAAACACTGGTAATTCGTTTTCTTGTTTACCTTGACTGCTTGTTCACAGCTTTTTCTTCTCTCATCTTCAATGTGCAATTTTCTTGTAGAGTTTGTCTTCTACCGCATGTGCTCCTTGTGTACATGAATAGATTTACAAAGTTTTCTCAAACTGCTGCAGACGGATATCTACAAATGGTGGAAGCCTGGTGGAAAATTGATCTTCCAACTTGCTAGAGCTATAAAGTTTACACCAATTGTTTTCTAGGGTATAAATAGGTATGCTTGAGCATCTAACTCTCCATTTTTTCGTGTATGTCATAATCTTATAATAGTCCGCTGACAATTTTGGCAGGAATACCTGATGAAGTGATTGCAGGCCTATCCATTGCACGTGTTATCAGGACTGATGCATTGGTTGCATGTTTCTACAGTATATCAAATGTAGGTTTTTATAGTAATATATAATTTGTATTGCAATTATGATATATGAGCTAGTCTGGTAAATGATAAATATTAATTCAATGCTTCTGATCTTATCTTTGTTTGTTATTGATCTTTAGGGAGGTGGATAAAGTGGAGGATGTCGCATAATACAGAGTTTGGACCACTACTGATGCGGCTTCATGAGGTTTATTTGATGCTATTGGTGGACTCTACTTTGGTGTTCTTTTAGCAATCTGTTAAGTTCTTACTTTACTTGTATAGCTCCTGCAAAAAGTGTTATGTAAGTGAAACTCGCTTGCATAGCACCGGATTGCATGGCACTTAAAAGCGCTATGTAAGCTCAAAAATAAATGTTATGCAAGTTAAATTCTGTAGTAGTGAATTCATGCTCTTTTGAACCTTGTTATAGTTATATTACATGGAATGGGTGATGAAAGTAGTATTCCTTGACAGAGTATTATTCATTGTTCCTCTTGCAGGCCTATTGTTTCAGCAATATCTGTTCCCCTTCATGAATTCAGACTACCTAAAGAAGAAGCTTCGGTTGTTCAGTCCAACGGAACTCCACTAATATATGCACCTTCAAATATGGAGCAACGGGCTATTAAATCAATATCGGCAGAAAAAGGGAAGCACAACTTCACTGTTCTTTGTTTGAGGATGTCTTAGCTTTTATACAATTCTTGGGCTTCAGTTACTAAACAATTCCATATGGTCACTACAAAATCTTAGTTTGGGAATTTGGTGAATAGTGGTTGTAATGGTGAATATTAGTTGGTAATATGTGAAGTATTTGGTTTGGTATTTTTGTTGCTTTGAATTACAATGTCTACCACTGTTTCATTTGGTTATAAAACCATTGTCTCTTATGTTTTTAGTTTAGTGTGGCATCTATAAGAACTATTGTTATTATCTATATCAAACAATGGCCACCGTCTATTTAGACTGTTGTGCAAATGTTTTTCGTACAACATACTCATAAAAGAAACATGTTGTCTATTTAGACTAAATACAAAAGATTGACCAAACAAAAACGTTGTAAAAATAATCTCTTACAACGCATTCTTAAAATAAAACTGTTGTCTAACAAAACAAAGCACAATAGGTAAATACATGTGAAGCGTTGTTCAAAAGCCTTGTTACTACACACTTAGAGATAAAAACCGTTGAGTAAATGCAGGTACTGAGGAGAAAACCGTTGTAGATAAAACTTAAACCATTGTGCAAAAGAAATATAAACAAGGCTTATTAAGAAGCAAACCGTTGTTGTTTCTAGCTGTTATACAACACTTTAGATTTACCAGAATTTTGTGATCATCAACTTATACAACGGGCTATATGGTAGGAAACTGTCGTTCTTTCTGGTTGTTACACCACACTTTGTTAAACGGTGACTGTCGTTTCAGTTATTTTGCACAACATTTTTTAAGCGTTGTCTGAGGTCCATCTGACGGCATCTCAATAGTCATCGGTTTTCAGGGGTAATAGACAATGGGCCTGGTTGAATCGTCTGATTCAGTTTTTTTTGTAGTGTACGTTTCTTCTCCTTGAGCATTTGATAGAGAGTTACACCATGTCTGTTTATCAATGTGAGATTTTGAGTATAGCATGCTGTATTGACTGCTTCTGCCCAGAAATATGTAGGCAATTTAGCTTCTTCCAACATAGTTCTGCCAGCTTCAACAAGAGTTCTATTTTTCCTTTCAACTACTCCATTTTGCTGGGGTGTGCCAGGAGCAGAGAATTGTTGAATTATTCCTTTGTATTTGTAGAACTCTTCCATCTTTGAATTCTTGAATTCAGTTCCATTATCACTTCTCAGAATCTTGACTTTGTACTTTGTACTTGTTTCAGTCATTCTCACATGATCCAACAGTATTTCAGGAGTCTCATCTTTTCTGTGCATAAAATACACCCAGGTGAATCTAGAGTATTCATCAACAATTAAAAGCGTGTAACTTTTCTTACTGATGGACATTATGTTGACTGGTTCAAATAGATCAAGATGCAGCATGTGATATGGTTCTTCAATAGAGGATTCAGATTTACTCTTGAATGATGTTCTTCTCTATTTAGCTTTTTGACATGCATCACAGAGTCCATCAGGAGTATATATTACTTTAGGCAATCCACTTACTAAATCTTTCTTAACCAACTCATTGATATTGCTGAAGTTGAGATGAGAAAGCTTCTTGTGCCAATTCTAACTTTCATCTAATGATGCTTTACTGATGAGACAAGTAGGAGAGCTATCAGTATTTGATTGAATGTTGGCTTCATAAATGTTACCATGCCTGTAGCCAGTGAGTACTGTCTTTCCTGATTGTTTGCGGACTACTTCACAATGAGTGGAATAGAAGTTGACATGATAACCTCTGTCAGTGATTTGACTAATACTCAACAAGTTGTGTTTTAGTCCCTTCACTAGAGCTACTTGTTCAATGATGACATTGCCAATGATTATATTGTCATATCCCAATGTTTGTCCAATGTTGCCATCTCCATAAGACACAGTTGGGCCAACTTTTTCTTCATATTCTGATAACAGGGCTTTGTTTCCAGTCATGTGCACAGAACATCCACTATCCATGACTAACACATTTTTCTTTTTACCCTGTAATCAGACACAAATACACTAATTAGTATTTTTAAGAACCCGCACTTGTTGGGTTCTCATTCCATGCATTTTATTAAATTTATCAGCAGAAGAATTTTTGACTTTAGTAGTCCTGACAGAATTAAATCCATCAAGATTTGTTTTGTCAGTTTCAGAATTAACAGTTGCATGCTTCACATTGACATTCTTAGGTTTACCAGAATTTGCACTTTTATTAAACTTAGGTAAAGGATCATAAAAGTTATGGTACAAATTATGGTATTCTTCACAAGTATAAATAGAATGCCATTTACTGCCACAATGAAAACAAGACTTATGTGGTTTATAAAATACTGATCTATTCCTAACATCAGACCTAGGAATCTCAGTAACCTTCTGTTTATTCTTCCTGCAATCAATAGCAAGATGATTAGAATTACCACAGGTAAAACATCATTTTCTAGGTGCATTTGGGATAAACTAATAATTATTATCTTTATTAATCCCATCTTTACCATTCCTGTTTCTCTTGACAGTAGGTGTCTTTTGTAAACCAGTTACCTCACTTACTTTATCCTTAAGTTGTTTCTGAGACAGTAAACCTATATTTTTCTTTTCAGTTTTCTTGACAGATTTATACTTCACATTAGAAACTGAATTAGCAGAAGTAGAAGTAGATCCCTTTTCAGAAGTAGAATTGGGATCATTACCAAATACAAATTTAACAGGCTTAATCTTTGATTTGGTCTTATCTATTACATGACTATAGGTCACTAGATTAACTGTCTCATCTATAACAACTTTCTTTTTCATCTTCTTATCCTCATCTGACTTATAACCTAGACACTCCTTCCAATTCTTAGAAGTATTTATTTCATGAAATTTTCTTCCAGAATCTGTCCAGGTTCTGATTTTCTCTTTAGCATCTTCAAGTTCCTTTTCAAGAGTAGCATATTTAAATTTCATCTCTAAATGCATGTGTTTAGCATTATCACATTCTTTCTGTACTTCTTGTATAAAAGAAAATTCAGCTTCTAAATGCTCATTCCTTTTCCTAAGTTCAAGCATCTCAGATAAGATCCTAGTATTCTCATCAGTTTGACTTCTAAAGCTAATATGCAATGACTTTAGAAAACGTCTTAACTCAGAAGCATTATCAGTATTAAAATCAAAAACAATATTTGGTACCTTTTCATCAGGAACAGCAGTTTCATCAGTATTGGCCATTAGGGCATAGTTGATTACCTCAGTGTCAGATTCTGAGGAAGAGTCCATACAATCCTTGCTTGAATTGATGAGTACTTTAGCCTTCTTGCACTCAGTTGCAAAGTGCCCCATTCCATTACACTTGTAGCACCTTATCTTCGACTTGTCAAATTTGCCACTTTTGTTGTCCTTCTTGTTGTACTTGTCTTTGTCAACATTGAAGGTCTTTTTCTGGAAATTGCCTTGTCTTCTAGCCTTTCTGAACTTCATCTTCTTGAAGCCCCTGACTATCATAGCAACCATCTCTTCCATATCTGAGTCAGTAGAATCATCATCAGTATTGGCATCAGGATTGCCATCAGTATCTGATGATGAGTCATCAGGATCTGACTCAACTATTTTTGATTTTCTTCTAGAGACCTACACAGCTTTTCCTTTTGATTTAGCCTCTACATTCAATGCAATGGACTTTGCCTTGCTACTTTTCTTATTCTTCCTTTGTTGAACCTCAAGATCATAGGTTCTTAGCATCCCATAAACCTCATCAAGAGACACAGTGTTTTGATCATACTGATGTCTAATTATTGAAGTTTGTGTATCCCATTCTTCAGGTAAAGCTCTCAGAAACTTGGTATTAGAATCTTCAGATACATACTCTTTTCCAACTAGAGATAGATTATTCAGGAGTGTCAGGAATCTATCATACAAGTCCGTTAGGCTCTCATCAGGTCTAGCATCAAATTGTTCATACTCTTGAATAAGTAGAGCCCTTCTGTTCTTCTTGACAGATGCAGATCCTTGGCATTGAGTTTCCAAAGTGTCCCAAATTTCTTTTGCAGATTTGCATGCAATCACCCTGTTTGACATGACAACATCAAGACTGTTGTGGAGGATATTCTTTATCTTAGCATCCCTGAGAACATCAACCTTTTCTTCTGGAGTCCATTCACTTTTTACCTTGACCACGTAGTGTTCAGGTACAGTGTCTGTTTGACCAACAAGTCTCGTAGGAATATATGGTCCATCACGAATCATGTCCAAATAATCAGGATCCATCTCGTAGCATCTTTACCTTCCATGTTGGATATTTTGTTTTCTTTAGGATGGGAATTTTCATGCTTTCACACTTTATGGACATCTTAGATCGTATCTGATTCAAATTTAAATCAGTTTGCTCTGATACCAATTGTTGCCCAGTAAATAACAATTGTAGAAGGGGGTTGAATACAATTGTCTAAGATTCTCGACTTAATTAAATATAGATCACAAATATGAAAGAATAATAAAAGCTTTATTAAATCTGATATAAAACTGTTACAAACTCTCTCAAGAAATTCCGATGTTCTTGAGAGCTTCTAGGTTACAATATACTCGTGTATGCGATTGATTTAAAATCAAAACCTAAACTGTGTTTATATACTACACAGCTTCTCTATCAATTACAAGATAAGTCCTAATCAATTACAAACTAGATTGAAACATATCCTTAATTGACAGCTTCATTCCTATAAACTAGGAACCGACAAAATAACCTTTCCTTCTTTAACTGGACTCCATAAATAAATCGGAGTTGTAATCCTGATCAGCTTCCAGTCCTGATGATCAATCCTGATCACAGTCCTGATAGAAATCCTGATAGCAATCCTGATAGAAATCCTGATAGCAATCCTGATACTAACGTTTGAGCAAATACTGATGACGTCAGCAATCCTAATCAGTTGAGTCTAGATCCTGACGATCATTGAATCCTGATCTAACAATATGATGGAAATCCTCGAAACAAACGGTGATAACTCATTCCACGATGGAAGCTGAGTTTATGGCGTTAGATAAATGCGCTGAAGAGGCTGAATACTTGCGCCAATTTCTCGAGGATATTCCGAGATGGCCAAAGCCTGTGACAACAATTGGACTACACTGTGATAGTTAGTCTGCTATTGGCAGAGCACAGAGCACGATGTATAATGGAAAGTCCTGTCACATACGACGACGACATAGTTCTATTAGACAGTTAATGTCAACCGGAATTATCACTATTGACTTTATACCATCAAAGGATAATATCGCGGATCCGCTAATCAAAGGGTTATCAAGAGAACTGGTTGAAAAATCATCTAGAGGGATGGTCCTTAAGCCTATTGCTTAACGGCATCATGGTGGACCCCCAACCATTGCTGACTGGAGGTCCCAAGAACATGGTTCAATGGGCAAACTAAATCATGATGACCAAATCACTGTGAGGGTAACCCCTGGCCTGTTCTTATGATACAGAAACAGTGAGACCCGTACGGTACAAGGGTAAGATTTTGAGTTTTTGATGATCTTTCGTGGAATACATGGAGTTCAAGGTTTTGAATGCATGGAATTCAGTTGAGTAAACGCGGCTTACTCTATAAGATAAAGATCACCTATGTGGGAGAGAAGTGGGGCCGCTTCAAAGGAGAATTGCGAGGCACAATTCTTTAGAAACTCCTACAGAACCAGGACGATGTTCCATGGCCAAAATGGACATAATCATGAGAGCTGAACGAATCAGAAAGGATATAGTGATAAGTATAACATCGTTTACACAAACGGTCGAACAGTTCAAAGACACTCACGTCTATTGTCTACCAGTAAAGTTGGTATGCTTACTTGAGCGAAGGTTCAAGAAGCATTCTCTACCTATCGTATGTTATATCTGATCAAAGAAACTATCACCAAGCCAAACTCCGTGTCAGTCTGACTTGTGCATGCTACCGAAACATCAATCTCATCCATGTGGGGGATTGTTGGAAAATGTGGGTTTTAGCCCCACATTGTCGAGTCATTTTGAGCTCCGATTTGAGTAAGCCTTGTATGCGTGTTCGCAACAAGTTATGCTTGGATTGTGTTCTCCTCCGCGAGAGGTTTCCAATGCATGTTTAAACACTCAAAATGACTAAGGGATAGATGAGTTATGATTATCCAAAGTTGCTCCCTTGAAAGTGGAAATTGAAGTTGTAACCTTATATCCCACATTGAAATGAAAAAGGTGTTTCCATTGCTTTATATAACAATACAGTTGTGTAGTGTTCAAGTGTGTTAGTAATGTGTTGCTCCATCACCTACGTGCGCGCAGGGGGGGTGCAAATCATGGGATTTCGAGGGGAAATTCGTAGCTTCACAAGCCTTCGGGCTTTCCGCGTGTGTGACATGCGGACACGAATGGAGCAAAAATTGGGCCCGAGTAAAACAAGACCAGTTTTGCTAAAATATGACTTAGTTAATTTGATTTTGAGTTACCTGGTAAAATCAATTCCGTTTTTAACTTCGGATTTTTTACAGATATGTTTTGATCTAATAAAATCAATTCCGTTTTTAACTTCGGATTTTTTGCCACCGCCACAATTAATTAGCGTGACTAATTAATTAAGGAAATTGCCACCGACTTAATTAATTAACGCGGTTAATTATTTAAGGCAATTGTGTAGCGCACAAGTTTTCCTAGCCTATATAAACTTGTGTATAGCCTTAGGATTATTCATTCGAAAACACACCCTCTCTTATACACATCTCTCTTCTTTTCCTCCGGTGATAGTTCTCTTGTTCGTCGAAAAGCGTCAAGCTCGCCGAGAGTGATGCTTTTCGACAGCCACACTGCAAACCGTTTTATCCTGGGAAGCAATTCGCTCACACATACGGTAAGGGCTAATACGCTTTAAGGAGACATTCACGCACTGGACTCAGTTTTATTCCTTGTCTCCTTACGTTATTCTTATTATTTGTTTACTTTATTTGTTGACTGTTTTATATACACCTTATCTGTTATTCACACACCATCCCATTGTTTTTATGTATTAATATCACAGATTGTCTAACAAAGATATCCAATTATAAGTTGAGGATCTATTCCAGGATGTGTAATAATAACATCAGTGACCTCTCTTGTCTTGTTCCACCTCATACTCTCAACCGTACGAGATGACATATATAATCGCTGCAATCGCGACTTGAGTGGAAAATATCTCAAAATCTTCCTAGGAATGCTTATTCTACTACCCTCTTTCGCCACTTTATATCGACTCGTGCCATAAATATCGCACTCTTGTTTGTCCCTATCATCATAGTAGAACAACATGCAATCATTCTCACATACATGAATTTTCTCATATCCCAAATCCATATCCTTAAGCATCTTCTTGATCTCGTTATAATTCGATGGAAATTGATGATCTTCAGGCAACACTTCTCCAATAAGATCGATAAGCTCATTGAATCCCCTTTCACTACACCCATGTGTGCTCTTAAAGTGCAACAACTTACTAACAAATTTCAGTTTTGCGTGCTTTGTACTTTCGGGATAAAATAGAACCTCTGCATCAATCTTCAAACCAGAAAACTTAAAGGACTCGTGATTCGGATCCGAACCATCAATCTCATTATCTTTGTCGTTCCACTCATCATCATAAGCTCCTGCATCCCTTAGCATCTCGTAGGGATCAAACACATCATCACAATCATTAACTATATTTCTCGAGCTACTAGCATATGGCTCTCTACCACCTTCCCCGTGTACATCCCAAAAAGTGTAGCATTCACAAAACCCATATGTCAAGATATCAAATCTCACTTCTTCAAAACTTTTTAAAGGAACATTACAACAATGACAACAAGGACATCTAATTTCTTCATCATCTTCCTCACAATGACTTTTAGCAAATTTAAAAAATTCATCAACACCATTTAAGAATTCTCTAGTATAACAATTCGTGCCGACATGAAAACGATGATTGATCCAACTACGACCGAAAGACATCTACAAATAAATATTACACATATATGTCAATTCTACAAATAAATATTATACATATATGTCAATTACATATGCATATACTAACTACACATATATTTGAAAATTTTAATATATAAAGCATAATAATGAAGGAACTTATAAAATGTACAAATAATTAAAGATATGTACTTATATTGATGCAGGGAATGAGGTTTGATGATCCGTTTGAATTTTTTTTTGAGGAAAAAATATGTGAAAAAACGGATAACATTGAAAGGAAAATGTTGTTTGTCAAAATAGAAATGCTACTGGTTGGATCTGCGATATTCAAACACTTTGCCATGGATTATCATTTCTGTCACAAAATATAATATAATATTATTATTTCGTTGTCGCACATTAATTTTGAGCGTTGGAAATTAAATACATGTTGTTGAACTTTGCGACGGAAGTTGGCAAGTCTGTCACAAGTTATATTTTATGACGGATCACAATAACCGTCGTCCCATGTTTGATTGCGCGGGAAAATTAATCTCCAAATTGATGATGAGGCGAGGACTAAATTAATAAAATACTAAATTTATGACGGAATGTTGTTGTCGCAAAGTACATTATGACGGAAACTCTATCTTCCGTCATTAATTAACTTTGCGACGGATTCTTTCTAATATTCTGTCACAAATGCTCCTATTTCTTGTAGTCTAAGGTGCAGCCTTACCGTTATCCGAGTGATATATATATGTGCACAATGTTTTCTTTTGTAAACTAATATATATTGGTGTAATTATAAATAAATGTAGGTATATTCTCTAATTTGAATCTCAAAAGTATATATCTAAAAGATTGTTCACTTTCTAATTTATATATACGAGCTTTTAGTTTTACAACCAAATTTAATAAAAAACGAGCATTAAAGTAACTACATCTTGCATTTTACGAGCACAATGCAAAGAGCGGATGTACAACTTATACAAAGCTAATAATCTGCAGACTGCTAAATTTTGAGAATGTGAATAATAAGAATGCGAGATGTTACAAATATCCCAGAACTTTACAAGGTGCAAAACTCTTTTATTGCTAGTCCTAAAACTAAAATATTAAATGTAAGAGTCAAGTTCTATGGAGATCATGATTTAATTGGAGACTTGGAGACCATTTAGGTTCTGCAACTTAAATAACGTGTAGAACATACTTTACATAACAAAAATCATTATCAAATTAGATATCTTGCAGTATAAAATCATCAGCAATTGAATATTTTTGTAAATCATGCATGTTATAACATGGGCATGCATATTACTCCATTATAAATGTTCTGTAAATAAGATATGTGCATAATATCTTTGTAGAATTAAAATTATCATCAAATTGGAAGTTTTATAGACCATATATGTTATGTTTATAAAATATTACTCAATATATTATTTTATAGAGCATTTTATGAATGTATTTTACTTGCAGAAGTTTACAAACTATTACTCAATATATTATTTTATAGAGCATTTTATGAATCTATTTTACTTGCAGAATCCAACTAAATAGTCGTCTCCATAAAACTTTACTCTATTGAAGTATATATAAATGTGACTCGTATATTTAAATTGGAATATAGTCACTTTGTTGTGACATGACAGAAATAATTTGAGCTATATTTTCATCTTTAAAATTAATTACCGCCACTACAAGAAAAAGGGGCAATTGTGACGGAAATTTTACACTGAAATCGTCGCAATTGCCTCAATTACGACGGAAAATTTCCGTCATAATTGCTCAAGTCTTAAGTTCGCATTTTCGTCACAAATGACATTTTCGTCACAAGTATAATTTTCGTCATAAATAACAGTTTCGTCATAAGTATAGTTTTCGTCATAAGTATCATTTTCGTCACAAGTAGAACTTTTCGTCATAAGTTCCGGATTGCGTCGTAAGTTCACGGTTCCGTCGTAAGTTAACATTCCCGTCGTAAGTTTGAACCAATGGGGCCCACATTGGTATTAAAGTAATAGCTAAACTTGCGACGCCAGTTCCGTCGTAAGTTCAATCAGTTTCATTTAAAAATAAAAGAAACTAAATTATTTTTTTAATAATAAATCACTAATTTACGACGGAATATCCGTCGTAAGTTAGTCGGGATATGAATAATTTACGACGGATTTTAAAACCGTCGTAAATTCAGTCCAGAAATTTTTTCCCCAGATTCCGGCGACTTCTCAATATTCCGGCGACTCGAAAATTTGCCCAGAAAAATCCCAATAAATTATATGCAGTACTTAACACCCTTATGTACACATACACTAACCCATAATTTAAAAAGAAAATTTAGACCATCAATTCCGGCCAACAATCCAAAATCCGGTGAACCAAAAACCATTTTTAATAAATCTAAAAAAAACATACAATCATTTACACATCATAACTTAAACATTCGCCAATATACAATATAGAAAATAATTGGTTCCAACAAAATCCGATCATCTTCTAAAATTCCGACGAACACCAACCACCTCCAAAATCCCGGAATCGTCTCTAAGCTCACCCAGCAATAATATAATAAGCTCGTAATCATCAAAAACACCTTGAATCATCAAAATCGAATTAAAATCAAAATATTGCCCAAAACAAAATTGTTTTGGAATTGGTTATTATGAATATCAAAATGAAGATTTTGATTTTAGGAGCACAAATATATATGCATAAATCGCAGGTGATAAATAGAAGTGAAGTTATGAATTTTTGAAGATTAATAATATATATGTATATATGTGTGCACAGTGCGGGGGGAGGGGAAAGAGGGAGGAGGGAGGAGGGAGCAGGGAGGGGGAGGGGGGAGTGGGGAGGGTTATGATTTAATATGGGGAGGGTTATGATTTAATATGGGGTTATTATTTAATGTGGGGGTTTGATTTTGTGGTAAAAAAAATGTGGGGGTTTGATTTAATATACACCGTTGGATGTATGTTTCTTGGTTTCAATCTAACGGTGGAAAGGGTGTGATCCGCGTGAATTGTTTGTAGCCAATGGGAATAGTTTGTTTGTTGTCACTGAACTTACGACGGAAAACAAAATCCGTCGTAAGGTTATTATTTTATTTTTTTTAAATTAAAAATAAATATAAAATTTTATAAAATAATCAAAAAATATTTTAAAAAATATTTAAAAAAATATTTTAAAAACCAAATATTTTTCCCAGATTAGTAACTAGTAGTCAAATATTTTAAAAATTAATTTTTGTTTTTTCTATTTTTATTTAATTTTTTAATTTATTTTATAAATTAGTTAAAAATGGGGGAAAAGTAAAAAAATAGAAAATTAGTGAAAGTATTGTAATATTCATCACCCAAAGAGTGATTATGACCACTTGGTTGTGTATGAATTTAAATTCAAAATTTGGTCTTTTTAAAAATTTTATTTAATTTTTTTAATTTATTTTACAAACTAATTAAATTCACTATCCAAATTAATCAATAGTTGACTATTAATTTCACTATCCAAATTAATTTCTTATTTTTTAACATTTTGGGAATATCACTAAATTAGATATAAATTGAGCTCCGTACGATTGGTTCATCGATAGTAGATCACTACTATATTGATCACTATCGTAGTAGATCACTACTATATTGACTAGTACTCGTAACTAGTGCTCTGTCCCATATTATTGTTTCTATTTTTTAAATTATATTTCTCGACGATCGAACCGTATGAATGTCAAGATATATCTAATTTAATGATATTCCCAAGTTTTCAAAAAATAAAAAATTAATTTGGTTGGAGATCTTAGTAGATCACTACTATATTGACTAGTACTCGTAACTTGTGTTGTGTCCCATATTATTGTTTCTATTTTTTAATATATATTACTCGACGATCGAATTGTACGAATGTCAAGATATATCTAATTTAATGATATTCCCAAGTTTTAAAAAAATAAAAAATTAATTTGGTTGGAGATCTTAGTAGATCACTACTATATTGACTAGTACTCGTAACTTGTGTTGTGTCCCATATTATTGTTTCTATTTTTTAAAATTTATTACTCGACGATCGAACCGTGCGAATGTCAATATATATCTAATTTAATTATATTCCGAAATTTTCAAAAAATAAAAAATTAATTTGTTTGGAGATCTTAGTAGATCACTACTATATTGACTAGTACTCGTAACTTGTGTTGTGTCCCATATTATTGTTTCTATTTTTTAAAATATATTACTCGACGATCGAACCGTACGAATGTCAAGATATATCTAATTTGTTGATATTCCCAAATTTTCAAAAAATAAAAAATTAATTTGGTTGGATCTTAATAGATCACTACTATATTGACTAGTACTCGCAACTAGTGCTCTGTCCCATATTATTGTTTCTATTTTTTAAAATATATTTCTCGACGATCGAACCGTACGAACGTCAAGATATATCAAATTTAATGATATTCTAAAATTTTCGAAAAATAAAAAATTAATTTGGTTGGACTAATAAAAGATTAAAAAAAATTATATGCTCGTTGTACCGAAATTATGACGGATTTTTCGTCGTAAGTTCACCGCTAGAAAAAATAATTCATTTTACAATTAAATTTATTTCGCTGATGTGAAAATTTATTATTAAAATAATAAACTTGCGACGGATTTCGTCGTAAGTTATTTACCGCTTATTTTTTAATGAAAATTTGAATCTGCCGCCTATTTTTAGATGAAAAGGTGAATTTGCCGCCTGACAACTTACGACGGAATCCGTCGTAAGTTGACCCCTAAACGAATTTACGACGGATTTTCCGTCGTAAGTTCACCGCTAGAAAAAATAATTCATTTTACAATTAAATTTAATTACAATAAATGAATTTACGACGAACATTCTGTCGTAAGTTGACCCCTAAACGAAATTACGACGGATTTTTCGTCGTAAGTTCACCGCTAGAAAAAATAATTCATTTTACAATTAAATTTATTTTTGAAAAGATGCGGCACAACCGGACCTTGTTATTTTTTGATTATTTTTTCCCAACACTAGAATGAGTACCGATTAACATCCGTACGGTTGGATCGTCGAATAAATCATTTAAAAAAAATATTCAGTGAATCTGACACATGTCCCGTTCCCAAAAGTAGTAGTGTTCCAACGTTTTTGAAAAGATGCGGCACAACCGGACCTTGTTATTTTTTTATTATTTTTTCCCAACACTATAATGAGTACTGATTAACATCCGTACGGTTGGATCGTCGAAGAAATCATTTAAAAAAAATATTCAGTGAATCTGACACATGTCCCGTTCCCAAAAGTAGTAGTGTTCCAACGTTTTTGAAAAGATGCGGCACAACCGGACCTTGTTATTTTTTGATTATTTTTTCCCAACACTAGAATGAGTACTGATTAACATCCGTACGGTTGGATCGTCGAAGAAATCATTTAAAAAAAATATTCAGTGAATCTGACACATGTCCCGTTCCCAAAAGTAGTAGTGTTACAACGTTTTTGAAAAGATGCGGCACAACCGGACCTTGTTATTTTTTGATTATTTTTTCCCAACACTAGAATGAGTACTGATTAACATCCGTACGGTTGGATCGTCGAAGAAATAATTTAAAAAAAATATTCAGTGAATCTGACACATGTCCCGTTCCCAAAAGTAGTAGTGTTCCAACGTTTTTGAAAAGATGCGGCACAACCGGACCTTGTTATTTTTTGATTATTTTTTCCCAACACTAGAATGAGTACTGATTAACATTCGTACGGTTGGATCGTCGAAGAAATCATTTAAAAAAAATATTCAGTGAATCTGACCCATGTCCCGTTCCCAAAAGTAGTAGTGTTACAACGTTTTTGAAAAGATGCGGCACAACCGGACCTTGTTATTTTTTGATTATTTTTTCCCAACACTAGAATGAGTACTGATTAACATCCGTACGGTTGGATCGTCGAAGAAATCATTTAAAAAAAATATTCAGTGAATCTGACACATGTCCCGTTCCCAAAAGTAGTAGTGTTACAACGTTTTTGAAAATATGCGGCACAACCGGACCTTGTTATTTTTTGATTATTTTTTCCCAACACTAGAATGAGTACCGATTAACATCCGTACGGTTGGATCGTCGAATAAATCAATTAAAAAATTATTCGAGTTTAGGGTTCGGGTTTAGGGTTTAGGGTTTAGGGTTAAAAATTAGAAAAATTAATGGGGCCCACTTTTTTCTGTGGGGTCCACCTTTTTTAATATTATTTTTTAATTAAATCGGGGGATCTTGACATCCATATGGTTGAATCATTGAAAAACATTTTCAAAAATAAATTAAAACACCAATCCTGGACTAAACACTAGTTAGAAGTAATAGTCAAATCACTAGTTGACTACTATAATCTCGAAAAAAATAAATTGATTTTTTCTAATATTTTTGGAATATCACTCAAACATATAACTCTTGATATCCATAGAGTTAGATCATCGAGAAATATTTTTAAAAAAATTGAAACACGAAAAAAACATGTGTTAACTTACGACGGAATCCGTCATAAGTTATTGGACTCCAAAAATTTGAATTTCCCGCCTATTTTTTTGGGCAAATTTTTAATTTACCGCCAAATGTTTTTGGGAAATTTTTGAATTTACCACCCCAACAACTCTTTTATGACGGAAAAATCGTCGTATATTTATTTAAAAATATTATTTTAAACGACTAATTTTTTAAAACTAATAATAGGATAAGAAATGGGAGGTGAATTTTATACCGGCTAAGTTACGACAGAACTATCTTCCGTCATAAGTATACTTATGACGAAATTTCCGTCGTAAGTATACTTATGACAAAACAAACTTCCGTCATAAGTATACTTATGACGAAATTTCCGTCGTAAGTATACTTACGACGAAATGTTCGTCGTATATTCAATTTGTAAACGACGTCGTTTTCTGCTACTTAAAATTTATTCATTTTTTAATTAAATCTAATTACGAAAAAATAATAAAATATTAAACTTCCGACGGAATAACAAATCCGTCGTAATTTAAACTTATGACGGAATTTAATATTCCGTCGTAAGTATACTTACGACAAAAATATCGTCGTATATTCAATTTGAAAACGACGTCGTTTTCCCCCACACACAATTTATTCATTTTATAATTAAATCTAATTACGAAAAAATAATAAAATATTGAACTTGCGACGAAATTATTTTTTCGTCATAAGTATTTGTGACGAAATTGTCATTTCCGTCGTAAGTTAGGCGCGCCCAAAATTCCGTCATAAGTTTTCCGTCATAATTGCCCCTTTTTCTTGTAGTGCGCGCATCCCTTGCCAAATATATAAAGAAGTAATCAGTGAAGAGTAATGGTAGAATACCAAACAAATATATTTTCAAAAATTGTACATGATGCGCAGACACATGATATTTTTTAATAAGTTGGCCCATATGTATACACAGGATCTTATATTTTAATTAGCAATGTTACCAATTACAGAAGATTTGAGAGATTTTTTGGAAATTTTAGTTGGATGCTCTAACATTATTCATCATTAATACCACCTGTAATCCAAATTCAATACCCCTGAATTTCAAAAATTCAAAAGAATCTTTCAAAATCCCAATTGAATTCAACCCCATTAGGTTACTAGGTACACCAACTTTTATTCTGTATTTGTGACCATATGATAACAAAAAGTTTAAAATCTATTTTTCGGGTGCAGTAACTATATTCTAAAATTAGTGAATTACATAAATAATTAGAGTTGAGTTTTATGAATACCGCATTTTATTCAACAACTTGGAGACCACATATGTTATTCAAGCAAAATTTTGCAAAATATAATATTTTATCAATTATGTTATATAAAAATCACTATTTCATTGAAATTTTTAAAAATTAAATATGTTTTGTAAACAAAACATTTTGCAAAACATATTGTTCTACAAAAAATATTGAATTTGCAGAACATGTGTTTAGTTTGTAAAATACACATGATTTTCAAGATTTTCAAATAAAAAATGATTTTAATAGAACATTCTTTATAAAATTATACGTTTTGTAATTTTTTGATTACAAAATATAATATATTTTACAATATTTTGATTGCGGAACATAAACGATCTCCAAGTATCCAAAAAATTAGTCTCTATAAGTGATAAGTAAATGTTATTTATAAATTAAGTAAAATGTTTGGCAAATTTTTACTTATAATTTATTTAAAGGTCCGAAATTATAAATAAATTCAATTAGGTTCAAATAAAATGTTGGTTATACATGATTTTTAGGTTTAAAAAAATACAAATAATAATATAACAAAATTATTAGAAGTAACCTCTCTCTTTCTATTTTTTTTGTCAAAATGTATAAGAATCAAAATTATATAGGCTCACAACCTTATAATTTAAAAGAGAATATAAGGAACATTTAAGAAAAAAATTATATTAATTTGTAGTTGAAGAAAAGGTAAAGAATCTTGAATATATATTAGCAAAAAAAATAATGCAATACATACACCGGTACAAAATAAATAAATTGAAAATTAATTCAATGGAGAAAATGGGATCGCTTGATTATTTAGATGAACACAAAAATGGTGCATGATATTTTTGAGGCACCGGATATACAAACAAAGCACATAATTTTAGACTTAATAATTCAATTATATATATAGGTGATTGTTCCCTGAAAAACACTTTTATATAAAGAACAATAAAGAACATCATGGAATCTTACATAAATTGCATATTGATTCTAATTTTCTCACCAAAAAAGGTTTATTACGAATAAAAATAAAATCTAACAAAAAGTTAGAATCAAATAAAAATTACATGTAATTTCATTGTTATAAATATATATAAAGGATTCTGGATTCTATATTGGATTATATGTAATGTTTAATTTTTAAATTTAGATGAGATTCTAAGTGAAATTCGATATGTTAAGCTTAATTGTTGTTCAATTTTATGATTCTAATTTTAAAAAATCAATTTTTATGAAAAATAAAGTATTTATGATGGTGTTCTTTATTTTCTTTATATAAGGTGTTTTGCTAGAGTGTAACTATATCTATATGGGGAGGGTTCTGTGAGGAACCAAGTATTTTGGGTAACTTAGGAACTAAATATTAGCCTTAAGATTAGAAATTCAACTAATGGTCCTCATTGGGTAGAAAACACCCACGTTTACTTTCCAACAAAACTTCTCGCTCGATCATTTATCTTCTTTTATGTCTTTTTAATAGAAACCTAATCACCATCACCTAATTAGCATCAACCTGCCCCTTTGCTGTCATCATAACAAAACAAAACATGTATTTAGGTTGAATTTGATTTTAGAACAAATGTGTTCCGTATTCTTTGAATAATCTTGAATTATATCTTTTTTAATTAAATAGCTAACTTCTATAATTTTCAAATATGTTAAATATTTTATTAAGTAAAATTTCTAAATTATGTATTTTAATAAATCAATTTTCTATGTTCTGTAATTTAAAAAATTGAATTTCTACGTTCAGTTTTTTAATTAACTGATAATTAATGTTCTGTATAATATTAATTCAAGATTCAAAATTCTGTAATTTAAAAATATGTTATATTCTGTATTTTATACAACAAAATTTATTTACTTTTTTGTTTTAATAAATTAAATTTCTTTGTTCAGTACTTAAATAAAGTAAATTTTATATTTTGTTTCAAATAAAATGAATTTTTATGTTCTGTATTTATTGAACCAAAAGTCTATGTCATGTATCTTAAAAAATCAAAATTCTAAGTTCTGTAGTTTAAGAATATGTTATATTACGTATTTTATTTAACAAAAAACTATTTTTTATTTAATTTAATAACTTAAATTTCTATGTGTTATACATAAATAAAATAAGTTTCATGTCTTTTATTAAATAAACAATTGTATATATTCTATTCCATATGTGTTTTGGACATTTGTAAATCTAGGTGGTTACTTGACTCAAGCTAGGGTTTGTTTACAAGTTAGGACACATGTCACGTTAATGTTCAAAATTACTCAGTTACCCACAAAAAAGTGTTCCTCACTGAACTCTATATATATATATATATATATATATATATATATGGGAAGGCTCTGTGAGGAACCTGTTAAATGGGTAACCTAGTAACTCAATCTTAACCTACACTTCAAAATTCAAATTATTGTGCTATTATTTTTGTGGTAATTTCTTAATCAATAAAGTTCTGTATTCAATTATATTTATTTGTTTTACAAATTTTTATAATATTAATATTCTGTGTGTTCTGTGTCCTGCATTTGTTATTGTTCTGTACTTTTATATATGTGTTTAATGATTACTTTACTAGTGTTCTGTATAAATTGTATATGTGTTTTTATGTTCCGTAGAAAAACTACAAAACGTATGTGTAATGTACAAATGATAAACTACTATTCTGTAAATTTTTTGTATTTGTTTTGTTATTATATTTTATAAGAAAAAAATATTTGAATAAAAGTTTGTTTTTAAATAATTTTAATAATCTGATGTTCTGTAAATGTTTTATATTAATTTTATTCTATTTTGTTCTCTGATACTACAATAATTTGTAAAAAGAAATAAATTATATAAAATGAAAAAAAATATGTTCTGTAAAAATGAATTAAGATATGTATGTTATAGAAAATAAATAAAATACAGAACTTTATGTTATATAAAATAAATAAAATACGATGTTTTGGTGAGGTAAACACCTGAGCCGTGACACGTGACACGTGATATAGTTTAGGTTTATAATGCAGCCGTTCATTTCTATCATATCGTGTGTTAATTATTAAGTTACTCAGTTACTAGATTAAAGAAGTTTCTCAGTGAGCCGGCCTCTATATATATATATATATATATATATATATTAGACTATTCATCATCTTTGTAATGTGTTACAAGAGGTTTTGCGGACGAGATTTTGCTGAGGAAAACGTACTATGTTAGTTAAACCACTCAACTTCCAAGTCTTTTTATAACTAGACCTTACTGAAGAAATGCAACAAAAACCCGTGACACTAACCTCAGGCAAAATAATAATACGAAACTTTGCTCATTCACAACATTTATCTTCACAATTGTATGATTCTTTATGCTATGCTATATGATATAATTTGATCGGATGATAAATCACATGAAGTGTTGGAGTGATCTAAAATATTTTTATTTAATAAATATAATAATCAATATTATAATAAATAAATGATATATAGTTGAAGTGGAAAAAGTTGCATAATTAGGAATTTGAATAATTTGAATATACATAAAATATAATTATTGTTTGTTTAGATATTTTTTTTGCTAAATTGTTTGTTTAGATATTTTTGGATATAAGCTGAGATATTTTATTATTAACTATGACTCATGAATTTTTAATATTAAA
Organism: Heracleum sosnowskyi; assembly: GCA_030848705.1. Lineage (NCBI taxonomy): Eukaryota > Viridiplantae > Streptophyta > Magnoliopsida > Apiales > Apiaceae > Heracleum > Heracleum sosnowskyi. The sequence goes on from CM061237.1 coordinate 24,342,878, forward strand.
AATGCAAATAAATTTTATAAGTTACTATAAACCACAAATAAATCCTTGCAAAGATTTAAACCATTCATCTGAAAATTACAAGTCTATTTTGAAATAGAATCTTGATAAATAAGCTTTTACTTTTACTTTTATTTTTACTATATAATCCCCAATTTTCAATTTTAGATATTTTAATTACATAAATATTTATATTTCTCAGCACTCACGTTAATTGATTTTATTTTCAAATCGCCAGTAGTTATGTAATAAACAGATCAAGTGGAGTTAAGAGGTTGTTTAGCTGCTTAAAGTGATTTTCGAATTTAAGTCAGAAAATGTTTGTTGTGTAATAAATAAGAAAATGATAAAAACAAAATTGTTTAAAGCTAGAAGTCGGTAGTATGTATTATTTTGAACAACTTATTTTATTTTAGTGATGTTACTTATTTAATAAAAGTTAATATCATCATTCAAATGTATTATTTATCAAATTTATTTTAATTGTTACAATTTTAATAACTCACAAGCTAATATAAAACATGCATGATCAGAGAAGGCATAAAGCTAATAATCTCTGAGATTCTGAGTTAAAAGAGTACCAGAATTTACAAATGCAGCGCAACCTTTCAAGGTGAAAACCCTTTCCTAGTCCTAATCTGCGAAATGAAATGTCATTCGTATATACATATAGCTTTCTCTGTCTCCATTGTTTGAGAAGATAATACTATACATAGAGATGCGTAATTCCTTTTAATGCTGGTAATAAAATAGTCATGCACGAATTCCAACATATGCAGCATCCCATGCAGTAAAGAGTATCCGTGCAATTTATTCTTGTTTGGCAAATCTCTGTTGTCTTACATCTTTGTACCTTACTGTCGTTTCACACTAAACAACCAAAGTTTTTCAAGTGATGGCAAGTAAAGATCAAAACCTCCATGTTCTCATCCTACCATACCTCACCCCAAGCCACATGATTCCACTGGTTGACATCGGAAGGCTATTTGCGGGCCGTGGTGTCATCGTGACCATAATCACCACCCCACATAATGCTCTCCTGTTCAAATCGTCCATCGATCAAGATCTGGAATCAGGCCATCATATTTCGGTCCACGAGCTCACGTTTCCATCAAAAGAAGTTGATTTGCCTGAAGGAATAGAGAACTTCAATGCCATAACCTCTAGTGAAATGGCCACTAAAGTCTTTTTTGGAGTCATGCTCCTCCAAAAACCTATTGAAGATTTTATCAGGAAACTTTCGCCTAATTGCATATTTTCTGATATGTTTTATCCTTGGACAGCTGATCTTGCTAATGAGCTCAACATACCAAGACTCATGTTTTATCCATCAGGTTTATTGTCTCACTGTGTAGCACATAGTCTCTCTGTTTATGCTCCTCATGATTCCGTTGAGTCAGAAACAGAAAGTTTCTTGATTCCAAATCTCCCACACGAAATAGAGATGAAAAGATGTGAACTGCCGGAACATGTCAAGATCAAAACCAGGTATGGTGAACTGATGAAAGCAATCGAAGAGTCTGAGCAAAAAAGCTATGGTACGCTTCATAACACTTTCTATGAACTCGAGCCTGCTTATGCAGATCATTATGGTAAAATCAAGAAACATAAGTTCTGGCACATTGGTCCTATATTTCAATTCTTTAAAAAGGCTGAGAAATTTATTGACTCTTCATCTGAGCAACACTATTGTTTAAGTTGGCTAGATACACAAAAACCTGACTCAGTTCTCTACATATGTTTCGGAAGTATGGTCAGATTTTCTGATGCTCAACTTACTGAAATCGCATTAGCTCTCGAAGCTTCAAACACTCAGTTCATTTGGGTGGTTCGCAAGGGTGTCGAAAATCAAGAAACATGGTTACCATCAAGGTTCGAAGAAAGAATATCAAAAAATAACAAGGGCTTGATAGTCCGAGAATGGGTTCCACAGGTGAAAATCCTGGATCATCCTTCAACAGGAGGGTTTCTGAATCACTGTGGTTGGAACTCAGTGTTAGAAGCAGTTGTGGCTGGCGTGCCACTCGTGACATGGCCTTTATTTGCCGAGCATTTTTATAATGAGAAGCTTGTTGAGCTTCTCAAGATTGGTGTAAAAGTTGGTGCTGATGTCTGGAACTCAGGGTTTGAAATCAAGAGTCCCCTGGTGGGAAGAGAATTGATAGAGAATGCATTGTCAAAATTACTGGATGGTTCGGATGAGTCCCTGATAATCAGACGGCGAGCAGAGGAGATTGGAGTCATGGCTAGAGGTGCAGTCATGGATGGTGGGTCCTCTTTGAATCAACTCGCAGATCTAATCGAAGAGATGAAGACTTTTATTAAAGAATAAATGGGTCCAGAAACTTATGATCTGACTCATTATATTACTAGGATTCGGTCCTGAATAAGATGCCCATGGAGCCGAATGAGTTTTGCTATTTATAAAATCATAGAAAAAGATGGTACTTCGTGAGTTGTTTCAAATTTATTAGATGATTGTTTGTTTTTGCTATTTGCTATTTAGATGACAATGCAGTTCTTGAATCTGATTGTTTATCAGATTGCAAGTAGTTCAGGCGATTCGTAGCTCGTTTGTTTGTTTTTCCTACTTGGGAAGATTGATTAGCGAGTGTCGTAGTTTACTTGCAAGCTTGTGTTCCAAAAACGTGAAGTTTAGATTTGTTAAACGGTCCGCGAATAGAGTAGCTCACTACATAGCGAGATACAGCTGTTCCATTGCTGATCGTATTTGGAGAGTGGGGGATGTCCACTCCGATTTTCATTATGTACTTATGAACGATTTGCGTGGTTAATGAATTTCGATTTCTTTTGTGGCAAAAAAAAAAAAATTATGTTTACACAAGTTTCATTAGCTTGCATACAAATTTTTTTGACACTATATATATGCTAGATTTGAGGCGTATGGCAGTAATAAAATGAGAATTCGAACTCATTACCTTGCAGAAAGAGAAGAACTCTTAGAGCAACTTCAATGGGAGAAACCCCTTAACTAAAAATCCATGTGGCATGTCATATCTAAAATTATAGAGAATGTGTAAAAAAATTATGTACTCTAATGATACATTCTTGTTAGCTAAATTTTTAGCCAACCTCGTCATGTTGGTCAAATTTGCTGAACCTCTAGTGACCTGTAGCAATACTTGAAAGACATATGTTTTAGCATATTTGTTTAAATCGAGTATTCAACTCAACTTAAATAAGTTTGTAATAAGTAAGTAATAATTCAATTATCACAGTCACAGGAATCTCAGAAGATCATATATGTCAGAAGAATACAGATTAAAGTTATCCTACAGATTTGAAGAAATACTACATTGAAAGAAGTTCAATTATTTGTTCAAGGCTCAGTGAAGTCTTCAAAGAAGTGGATTTATTAAAGTGACAGAGGTTTCAGATTTGTGACAACAAATGTACAGGTTACAAAGATTGATCAACAGTCAAAAGCAGACAATGGACCACAGCTTAAAGTCAAGATGAAGAACAAACATTGAAGTTAGTCATTTATGAACCAGACCGTGCATCAAATGACAACCTCAGACAATGGATACTCTTCAGCAGTTCAAGTGGTTCAAGAATTGGTTTTACTATGTTATAAGAATTTACATTTTCTTTTAAATTAATTATTAATTTATTTATTAAGTTAATTCTTGTGAATTAATTTAACAAATAAATTAAGTAATTAATTTATTGAATAAATTAAAATAATCAGAATTTAATTTATGAAATAAATTAATTATCAGAATTAATTTAAATTATAATTAGAATTAATTTAGAATTTCTTAATTAAAATGAACTGGAATGACTATCCACATCCCGATAGTCATTCCAAGTCTATTTATATTAAAAATGTACTGGAATGACCATCAAGGGATAGTCATCCCCATAGTAATCCTAGTACATTTCTAGAAATTCTAATTTAATTTATGTAAATTCTCATAGTCATTCCAGTTCTTTTGATAGTCATTCCAGGCTTTTAAGATAGTCATTCCAAGACTATTTTGATAGTCATTCCTAGTGGAATGAAAAGTAAGAAATGTGCTGGTTACTTTTTGGTCAAGTGGATTAGTATTATTAGAAAAAGTAATCAGACAGAAACAAACAAAGATCAAGAACATTACATTTCAAGAAAAGCTTCTATCAAGAACTGCCGATTCATTTCTTCTGTGAATTAATTCTAGTAAATCATTGTGTTAAATCTAAACCACTAGAATTCATTTACTTGTACTGCTTTGACTATCTAGCGGATTTTTATCCCTAGAACGTATCTCAAATTATCAAATATTGTTATATCTTTTTATTACAAAAATAGATAAATTCATGTCGAATTTATTCTAAATTTGTTTTAATTAGTTTGAGATTCAATCTTGTAATCAGTACCTCATTTGTAACACCTTTCAAGTTTAATATAAGTTATATTTAACTTGAATTCTGTTTCATTTAATTCCGCTATTATTTGTTCTTAAATTGTTTTATTCTAAACAGAACAAATTCGATAAAACGGTATAGTTTGTATTCAACCCCCCTTCTACAAACTTATCAGGACCTAACAATTGGCATCAGAGCCTTTTGATTGATATACAAATCAAAGATCCAATTGTTTTGAGATTTTTTTAAACTCTGAAATTTTTATTATTCCTAAAAATCTCAAAAAATGTCTACTACACAGAAAGTTGGTGCAGTCAAAATCCCAATGTTCAGCAAGTAGCATTATCCTATGTGGAAGAAGAAAATGCTCTTATTTCTTAAAGTTGCTAATCCTAAATATTTTGATGTGCTGAAGAATGGTCCCAAAGTCCCTATGATTATTGAGGGAGAACTTATAGAGAATCAGATTGTTACTAGGGCTGCTAGGATGTACCCTGAGGATCCCAAGGACTACAATTCTGATGAAAAAGAGGATGTTACCTTGGATGTTTGTCTTCAGTTGATCCTTGTTGATTGTCTTGATCCTATCATGCATAATCATGTCCTAAACTGTGATACTGTCAAACACATTTGGGAAACTATAGAGATAATCAATGGGGGGACAAAGGAAGTTAGAGAGAATAAGCTGGAAATTCTCACCTCTCAATATGAGCATTTCATATCAAACCCTGGTAAAGGTATCTCTGAGGTTTTTGAGAGATACAACAAATTAATCAATGATCTGAATCTCAATGGGAAGCGCTACACTATCAAGGAAATTAACAAGAAGTTCCTACTTACACTTCCACGTCATTTGGAGCACAGAATATCTGCCATTAGAGAAGCAAGAGATCTGGGAGAGATTGCTTTGGAAAGACTGTATGGTGTTCTGAAGACCTATGAGCTGGAGGAGATTCAATAGGATGAGTTATATGGAACTGGGAGGATAGTTAGTACTTCTACTGCATTGGCTGCTGAAGTCCCACAGAAACTGGAAGTGAAGGCTGTTCAACCTTCCAGTTCTAACATGAATGTTATTGATGCTGAATATGGATTAACATCCATTGATCAATCTGGTGGTGACTTCTATTCTTTAGAGGAACTTGATCAGCTCGAGGATGGTGATTTGGCTTTAATAGTCAGGAAGTTTGGGAAGTTCAGATTCAAGAGGAATCTCAATCTTAAGTTCAGGCCCAGATTTCAGAGAGGTGGATCTTCCTCTTCAAGTAGCACAAGGGGTGGCTACAAAACTGGAACTGTGGATAGGAGCACAATCAGATGCTACAATTGCAATGAGTTGGGTCACTTTGCTACTGAATGCAGAAAGCCAAAGCAAGTGACAAGAAATACATTTGATTCTAGCAAGAAGAACAAGATTGAGAAAGCCTATGTTGCTGAAGGTAAGAGTTGGGATGACATTGACAGTGATGAAGAAGCAGGTGAGATTGGGAACCTTGCTTTAGTGGCTAAAGAGGCAAGCACTTCATCTGCATACATGTCAGAGGTAAAGTTCACTGACACTGAAATGATTCGTCATCTTAGTGGTACTATTTCTTGTGCTCGCACTGAAAATGATAGAATAATTCTTTTGAACACAGCTCTTGAACAGGAGGTAAAAGAATTAAAACTAGTGCATGTTAATCAGGATGAACTTACTGAGAAAATAGCATTTCTTGAGAATAGGGTTAAATGTTATATTCAACTGGAAACCATTCTCAAGGATCAAATTAGTGAGCTGAAGACTAAAGCTAATGCTTACTTCAACTCTTGTAAGACTGCTAAAGAAATTATCAATAAACAAAGTATTAGTCAGACCTTAGGAATAAGGTATGACTATAATGAGTCTATTAGTAAATTAAGCATAAATACCCCTAATAGAGTCAGTGCTAAAGAAAGGGGTATTCCAGATGTGCTTAAGGGTATTGATAAACCCTTCTTTAGAGAATCTCAAGCAGGACCTATAAATGAATACTCTATTATCATTGCTGAGGAGATTCGTGAAGAAGATTTTGCTTTTGAAGTTGAACAATCCAACAAGTGTGTATCTGAAAAACCAGTCAAAAAAATATTAGATCGGGATTGTAAACAGTTATGAAAACCCTTTCCTAGTCCTAATCTGCGAAATGAAATGTCATTCGTATTTCCAAATTTTATGAAAGTCGATCTTTAAAGATAAAAGGACGCATAAACGGACATATATATAGCTTTCTCTGTCTCCATTGTTTGAGAAGATAATACTATACATAGAGATGCGTAATTCCTTTTAATGCTGGTAATAAAATAGTCATGCACGAATTCCAACATATGCAGCATCCCATGCAGTAAAGAGTATCCGTGCAATTTATTCTTGTTTGGCAAATCTCTGTTGTCTTACATCTTTGTACCTTACTGTCGTTTCACACTAAACAACCAAAGTTTTTCAAGTGATGGCAAGTAAAGATCAAAACCTCCATGTTCTCATCCTACCATACCTCACCCCAAGCCACATGATTCCACTGGTTGACATCGGAAGGCTATTTGCGGGCCGTGGTGTCATCGTGACCATAATCACCACCCCACATAATGCTCTCATGTTCAAATCGTCCATCGATCAAGATCTGGAATCAGGCCATCATATTTCGGTCCACGAGCTCACGTTTCCATCAAAAGAAGTTGATTTGCCTGAAGGAATAGAGAACTTCAATGCCATAACCTCTAGTGAAATGGCCACTAAAGTCTTTTTTGGAGTCATGCTCCTCCAAAAACCTATTGAAGATTTTATCAGGAAACTTTCGCCTAATTGCATATTTTCTGATATGTTTTATCCTTGGACAGCTGATCTTGCTAATGAGCTCAACATACCAAGACTCATGTTTTATCCATCAGGTTTATTGTCTCACTGTGTAGCACATAGTCTCTCTGTTTATGCTCCTCATGATTCCGTTGAGTCAGAAACAGAAAGTTTCTTGATTCCAAATCTCCCACACGAAATAGAGATGAAAAGATGTGAACTGCCGGAACATGTCAAGATCAAAACCAGGTATGGTGAACTGATGAAAGCAATCGAAGAGTCTGAGCAAAAAAGCTATGGTACGCTTCATAACACTTTCTATGAACTCGAGCCTGCTTATGCAGATCATTATGGTAAAATCAAGAAACATAAGTTCTGGCACATTGGTCCTATATTTCAATTCTTTAAAAAGGCTGAGAAATTTATTGACTCTTCATCTAAGCAACACTATTGTTTAAGTTGGCTAGATACACAAAAACCTGACTCAGTTCTCTACATATGTTTCGGAAGTATGGTCAGATTTTCTGATGCTCAACTTACTGAAATCGCATTAGCTCTCGAAGCTTCAAACACTCAGTTCATTTGGGTGGTTCGCAAGGGTGTCGAAAATCAAGAAACATGGTTACCATCAAGGTTCGAAGAAAGAATATCAAAAAATAACAAGGGCTTGATAGTCCGAGAATGGGTTCCACAGGTGAAAATCCTGGATCATCCTTCAACAGGAGGGTTTCTGAATCACTGTGGTTGGAACTCAGTGTTAGAAGCAGTTGTGGCTGGCGTGCCACTCGTGACATGGCCTTTATTTGCCGAGCATTTTTATAATGAGAAGCTTGTTGAGCTTCTCAAGATTGGTGTAAAAGTTGGTGCTGATGTCTGGAACTCAGGGTTTGAAATCAAGAGTCCCCTGGTGGGAAGAGAATTGATAGAGAATGCATTGTCAAAATTACTGGATGGTTCGGATGAGTCCCTGATAATCAGACGGCGAGCAGAGGAGATTGGAGTCATGGCTAGAGGTGCAGTCATGGATGGTGGGTCCTCTTTGAATCAACTCGCAGATCTAATCGAAGAGATGAAGACTTTTATTAAAGAATAAATGGGTCCAGAAACTTATGATCTGACTCATTATATTACTAGGATTCGGTCCTGAATAAGATGCCCATGGAGCCGAATGAGTTTTGCTATTTATAAAATCATAGAAAAAGATGGTACTTCGTGAGTTGTTTCAAATTTATTAGATGATTGTTTGTTTTTGCTATTTGCTATTTAGATGACAATGCAGTTCTTGAATCTGATTGTTTGCAAGTAGTTCAGGCGATTCGTAGCTCGTTTGTTTGTTTTTCCTACTTGGGAAGATTGATTAGCGAGTGTCGTAGTTTACTTTCAAGCTTGTGTTCCAAAAACGTGAAGTTTAGATTTGTTAAATGGTCCGCGAATAGAGTAGCTCACTACATAGCGAGATACAGCTGTTCCATTGCTGATCGTATTTGGAGAGTGGGGGATGTCCACTCCGATTTTCATTATGTACTTATGAACGATTTGCGTGGTTAATGAATTTCGATTTCTTTTGTGGCAAAAAAAAAAAATTATGTTTACACAAGTTTCATTAGCTTGCATACAAATTTTTTTGACACTATATATATGCTAGATTTGAGGCGTATGGCAGTAATAAAATGAGAATTCGAACTCATTACCTTGCAGAAAGAGAAGAACTCTTAGAGCAACTTCAATGGGAGAAACCCCTTAACTAAAAATCCATGTGGCATGTCATATCTAAAATTATAGAGAATGTGTAAAAAAATTATGTACTCTAATGATACATTCTTGTTAGCTAAATTTTTAGCCAACCTCGTCATGTTGGTCAAATTTGCTGAACCTCTAGTGACCTGTAGCAATACTTGAAAGACATATGTTTTAGCATATTTGTTTAAATCGAGTATTCAACTCAACTTAAATAAGTTTGTAATAAGTAAGTAATAATTCAATTATCACAGTCACAGGATCTCAGAAGATCATATATGTCAGAAGAATACAGATTAAAGTTATCCTACAGATTTGAAGAAATACTACATTGAAAGAAGTTCAATTATTTGTTCAAGGCTCAGTGAAGTCTTCAAAGAAGTGGATTTATTAAAGTGACAGAGGTTTCAGATTTGTGACAACAAATGTACAGGTTACAAAGATTGATCAACAGTCAAAAGCAGACAATGGACCACAGCTTAAAGTCAAGATGAAGAACAAACATTGAAGTTAGTCATTTATGAACCAGACCGTGCATCAAATGACAACCTCAGACAATGGATACTCTTCAGCAGTTCAAGTGGTTCAAGAATTGGTTTTACTATGTTATAAGAATTTACATTTTCTTTTAAATTAATTATTAATTTATTTATTAAGTTAATTCTTGTGAATTAATTTAACAAATAAATTAAGTAATTAATTTATTGAATAAATTAAAATAATCAGAATTTAATTTATGAAATAAATTAATTATCAGAATTAATTTAAATTATAATTAGAATTAATTTAGAATTTCTTAATTAAAATGAACTGGAATGACTATCCACATCCCGATAGTCATTCCAAGTCTATTTATATTAAAAATGTACTGGAATGACCATCAAGGGATAGTCATCCCCATAGTAATCCTAGTACATTTCTAGAAATTCTAATTTAATTTATGTAAATTCTCATAGTCATTCCAGTTCTTTTGATAGTCATTCCAGGCTTTTAAGATAGTCATTCCAAGACTATTTTGATAGTCATTCCTAGTGGAATGAAAAGTAAGAAATGTGCTGGTTACTTTTTGGTCAAGTGGATTAGTATTATTAGAAAAAGTAATCAGACAGAAACAAACAAAGATCAAGAACATTACATTTCAAGAAAAGCTTCTATCAAGAACTGCCGATTCATTTCTTCTGTGAATTAATTCTAGTAAATCATTGTGTTAAATCTAAACCACTAGAATTCATTTACTTGTACTGCTTTGACTATCTAGCGGATTTTTATCCCTAGAACGTATCTCAAATTATCAAATATTGTTATATCTTTTTATTACAAAAATAGATAAATTCATGTCGAATTTATTCTAAATTTGTTTTAATTAGTTTGAGATTCAATCTTGTAATCAGTACCTCATTTGTAACACCTTTCAAGTTTAATATAAGTTATATTTAACTTGAATTCTTTTTCATTTAATTCCGCCATTATTTGTTCTTAAATTGTTTTATTCTAAACAGAACAAATTCGATAAAACGGTATAGTTTGTATTCAACTCCCATTCTACAAACTTATCAGGACCTAACAATTGGCATCAGAGCTTTTTGATTGATATACAAATCAAAGATCCAATTATTTTGAGATTTTTTTAAACTCTGAAATTTTTATTATTCCTAAAAATCTCAAAAAATGTCTACTACACAGAAAGTTGGTGCAGTCAAAATCCCAATGTTCAGCAAGTAGCATTATCCTATGTGGAAGAAGAAAATGCTCCTATTTCTTAAAGTTGCTAATCCTAAATATTTTGATGTGCTGAAGAATGGTCCCAAAGTCCCTATGATTATTGAAGGAGAACTTATAGAGAATCAGATTGTTACTAGGGCTGCTAGGATGTACCCTAAGGATCCCAAGGACTACACTTCTGATGAAAAAGAGGATGTTACCTTGGATGCCTGTCTTCAGTTGATCCTTGTTGATTGTCTTGATCCTATCATGCATAATCATGTCCTAAACTGTGATACTGCCAAACACATTTGGGAAACTATAGAGATAATCAATGAGGGGACAAAGGAAGTTAGAGAGAATAAGCTGGAAATTCTCACCTCTCAATATGAGCATTTCAGATCAAACCCTGGTGAAGGTATCTCTGAGGTTTTTGAGAGATACAACAAATTAATCAATGATCTGAATCTCAATGGGAAGCGCTACACTATCAATGAAATTAACAAGAAGTTCCTACTTACACTTCCACGTCATTTGGAGCACAGAATATCTGCCATTAGAGAAGCAAGAGATCTGGGAGAGATAGCTTTGGAAAGACTGTATGGTGTTCTGAAGACCTATGAGCTGGAGGAGATTCAATAGGATGAGTTATATGGAACTGGGAGGATTGTTAGTACTTCTACTGCATTGGCTGCTGAATTCCCACAGAAACTGGAAGTGAAGGCTGTTCAACCTTCCAGTTCTAACATGAATGTTATTGATGCTGAATATGGATTAACATCCATTGATCAATCTGGCGGTGACTTCTATTCTTTAGAGGAACTTGATCAGCTGGAGGATGGTGATTTGGCTTTAATAGTCAGGAAGTTTGGGAAGTTCAGATTCAAGAGGAATCCCAATCTTAAGTTCAGGCCCAGATTTCAGAGAGGTGGATCTTCCTCTTCAAGTAGCACAAGGGGTGGCTACAAAACTGGAACTGTGGATAGGAGCACAATCAGATGCTACAATTGCAATGAGTTGGGTCACTTTGCTACTGAATGCAGAAAGCCAAAGCAAGTGACAAGAAACACATTTGATTCTAGCAAGAAGAACAAGATTGAGAAAGCCTATGTTGCTGAAGTTAAGAGTTGGGATGACACTGACAGTGATGAAGAAGCAGGTGAGATTGGGAACCTTGCTTTAGTGGCTAAAGAGGCAAGCACTTCATCTGCATACATGTCAGAGGTAAAGTTCACTGACACTGAAATGATTCGTCATCTTAGTGGTACTATTTCTTGTGCTCGCACTGAAAATGATAGAATAATTCTTTTGAACACAGCTCTTGAACAAGAGGTAAAAGAATTAAAACTAGTGCATGTTTATCAGGATGAACTTACTGAGAAAATAGCATTTCTTGAGAATAGGGTTAAATGTTATATTCAACTGGAAACCATTCTCAAGGATCAAATTAGTGAGCTGAAGACTAAAGCTAATGCTTACTTCAACTCTTGTAAGACTGCTAAAGAAATTATCAATAAACAAAGTATTAGTCAGACCTTAGGAATAGGGTATGACTATAATGAGTCTATTAGTAAATTAAGCATAAATACCCCTAATAGAGTCAGTGCTAAAGAAAGGGGTATTCCAGATGTGCTTAAGGGTATTGATAAACCCTTCTTTAGAGAATCTCAAGCAGGACCTATAAATGAATACTCTATTATCATTACTGAGGAGATTCGTGAAGAAGATCTTGCTTTTGAAGTTGAACAATCCAACAAGTGTGTATCTGACAAACCAGTCAAAAAAATATTAGATCGGGATTGTAAACAGTTATGAAAACCCTTTCCTAGTCCTAATCTGCGAAATGAAATGTCATTCGTATTTCCAAATTTTATGAAAGTCGATCTTTAAAGATAAAAGGACGCATAAACGGACATATAGCTTTCTCTGTCTCCATTGTTTGAGAAGATAATACTATACATAGAGATGCGTAATTCCTTTTAATGCTGGTAATAAAATAGTCATGCACGAATTCCAACATATGCAGCATCCCATGCAGTAAAGAGTATCCGTGCAATTTATTCTTGTTTGGCAAATCTCTGTTGTCTTGCATCTTTGTACCTTACTGTCGTTTCACACTAAACAACCAAAGTTTTTCAAGTGATGGCATGTAAAGATCGAAACCTCCATGTTCTCATCCTACCATACCTCACCCCAAGCCACATGATTCCACTGGTTGACATCGGAAGGCTATTTGCGGGCCGTGGTGTCATCGTGACCATAATCACCACCCCACATAATGCTCTCCTGTTCAAATCGTCCATCGATCAAGATCTGGAATCAGGCCATCATATTTCGGTCCACGAGCTCACGTTTCCATCAAAAGAAGTTGATTTGCCTGAAGGAATAGAGAACTTCAATGCCATAACCTCTAGTGAAATGGCCACTAAAGTCTTTTTTGGAGTCATGCTCCTCCAAAAACCTATTGAAGATTTTATCAGGAAACTTTCGCCTAATTGCATATTTTCTGATATGTTTTATCCTTGGACAGCTGATCTTGCTAATGAGCTCAACATACCAAGACTCATGTTTTATCCATCAGGTTTATTGTCTCACTGTGTAGCACATAGTCTCTCTGTTTATGCTCCTCATGATCCCGTTGAGTCAGAAACAGAAAGTTTCTTGATTCCAAATCTCCCACACGAAATAGAGATGAAAAGATGTGAACTGCCGGAACATGTCAAGATCAAAACCAGGTATGGTGAACTGATGAAAGCAATCGAAGAGTCTGAGCAAAAAAGCTATGGTACGCTTCATAACACTTTCTATGAACTCGAGCCTGCTTATGCAGATCATTATGGTAAAATCAAGAAACATAAGTTCTGGCACATTGGTCCTATATTTCAATTCTTTAAAAAGGCTGAGAAATTTATTGACTCTTCATCTGAGCAACACTATTGTTTAAGTTGGCCAGATACACAAAAACCTGACTCAGTTCTCTACATATGTTTCGGAAGTATGGTCAGATTTTCTGATGCTCAACTTACTGAAATCGCATTAGCTCTCGAAGCTTCAAACACTCAGTTCATTTGGGTGGTTCGCAAGGGTGTCGAAAATCAAGAAACATGGTTACCATCAAGGTTCGAAGAAAGAATATCAAAAAATAACAAGGGCTTGATAGTCCGAGAATGGGTTCCACAGGTGAAAATCCTGGATCATCCTTCAACAGGAGGGTTTCTGAATCACTGTGGTTGGAACTCAGTGTTAGAAGCAGTTGTGGCTGGCGTGCCACTCGTGACATGGCCTTTATTTGCCGAGCATTTTTATAATGAGAAGCTTGTTGAGCTTCTCAAGATTGGTGTAAAAGTTGGTGCTGATGTCTGGAACTCAGGGTTTGAAATCAAGAGTCCCCTGGTGGGAAGAGAATTGATAGAGAATGCATTGTCAAAATTACTGGATGGTTCGGATGAGTCCCTGATAATCAGACGGCGAGCAGAGGAGATTGGAGTCATGGCTAGAGGTGCAGTCATGGATGGTGGGTCCTCTTTGAATCAACTCGCAGATCTAATCGAAGAGATGAAGACTTTTATTAAAGAATAAATGGGTCCAGAAACTTATGATCTGACTCATTATATTACTAGGATTCGGTCCTGAATAAGATGCCCATGGAGCCGAATGAGTTTTGCTATTTATAAAATCATAGAAAAAGATGGTACTTCGTGAGTTGTTTCAAATTTATTAGATGATTGTTTGTTTTTGCTATTTGGTTGCGAACTGTTGGTTTATTATGTTTACACAAGTTTCATTAGCTTGCATACAAATTTTTTTGACACTATATATATGCTAGATTTGAGGCGTATGGCAGTAATAAAATGAGAATTCGAACTCATTAACTTGCAGAAAGAGAAGAACTCTTAGAGCAACTTCAATGGGAGAAACCCCTTAACTAAAAATCCATGTGGCATGTCATATCTAAAATTATAGAGAATGTGTAAAAAAATTATGTACTCTAATGATACATTCTTGTTAGCTAAATTTTTAGCCAACCTCGTCATGTTGGTCAAATTTGCTGAACCTCTAGTGACCTGTAGCAATACTTGAAAGACATATGTTTTAGCATATTTGTTTAAATCGAGGATTCAACTCAACTTAAATAAGTTTGTAATAAGTAAGTAATAATTCAATTATCACAGTCACAGGAATCTCAGAAGATCATATCTGTCAGAAGAATACAGATTAAAGTTATCCTAGAGATTTGAAGAAATACTACATTGAAAGAAGTTCAATTATTTGTTCAAGCCTCAGTGAAGTCTTCAAAGAAGTGGATTTATTAAAGTGACAGAGGTTTCAGATTTGTGACAACAAATGTACAGGTTACAAAGATTGATCAACAGTCAAAAGCAGACAATGGACCACAGCTTAAAGTCAAGATGGAGAACAAACATTGAAGTTAGTCATTTATGAACCAGACTGTGCATCAAATGACAACCTCAGACAATGGATACTCTTCAGCAGTTCAAGTGGTTCAAGAATTGGTTTTACTATGTTATAAGAATTTACATTCTCTTTTAAATTAATTATTAATTTATTTATTAAGTTAATTCTTGTGAATTAATTTAACAAATAAATTAAGTACTTAATTTATTGAATAAATTAAATTAATCAGAATTTAATTTATGAAATAAATTAATTATCAGAATTAATTTAAATTATAATTAGAATTAATTTAGAATTTCTTAATTAAAATGAACTGGAATCACTACAACAAATCTGGCCAATTATGACGGAAAACTTATGACGGAACCGCTGGGCGCGCCAAACTTATGACGGAATTACAAATATGTCGTAAATGTGACCATTTACGACGAAAAACTTATGACGAAATTGTTGGGCGCGCCGAACTTATGACGGAATTACAAATTCGTCGTTAATCTGACCATTTACGACGAAAAATTTACGACGGAATTTTTGGCTGCGTCGAACTTATGACAGAATTACAAATGAAAAACATTTATGTCGTAAGTTAATCTGGGCAATTATGACGGAAAAACATTTCTGTCGTAAGTTAATCTAGGCAATAATATTTTAAAATAAATTTACGACGATTTTTCCGTCATAAAAGAGTTGTTGGGGTGGTAAATTCAAAATTTTCCCAAAAACATTTGGCGGTAAATTAAAAAATTTCCCAAAAAGTAGGCGGGAAATTCAATTTTTTGGAGTCCAATAACTTATGACGGATTCCGTCGTAAGTTAGCACATGTGTTTTTCGTGTTTCAATTTTTTTTTTGAATTTTTTTGACGATTCAACTAATTCATATATTTGAGTGATATTTTTAAAATATTCAGGAGAAATTACCTTTATTCTGTTTAAGGTTATAATAGTCAACTTGTGATTTGATTATTATTCTATCTAGTGTTTAGTCCAAGATTGAAGTTCCAATTTTTTGTATATATTTCTCGACAATCCAGCCGTATGGATGTCAAGATTTTTAACCGTATGGATATCAAGATTTATATTTTTTAGTGATATTCCAAAAATATGAGAACAAAAATAAATTTATTTACTTTGAAATTATAATAGTAACTAGTTATTTGACTACTACTTCTTACTAGTGTTTAATCTCATATTGGCATTTTGATTTTTTAAAAAATATTTACTGACGATCCAACCGTATGGATGTCAAGATATATATGTTTGAGTGATATTCCAAAAATATTAGAAAATTTAGAATTTATTTGTTTCGAGATTATAGTAGTCAACTAGTGATTTGACTATTACTTGTAACTAGTGTTTAGTCTCGGATTGTTGTTTTGATTTTTTTAAAAATATTTCCCGAAGATCTAACCGTGTGGATATCAAGATTTATATGTTTGAGCGATATTTCAAAAATATTAGAAAATAAATAAATTTATTTGGTTTGAGATGATAATAGTCACTAGTTATTGGACTGGTACTTATAATAAGTGTTTAGTCCCATATTTGTATTTTAATTTTTTAAAACTTATTTACTGACGATCCAACCGTATGGATGTCAATATTAATATATTTGAGTGATATTCCAAAAATATTAAAAAAAAAGAATTATTTGTTACGAGATTATAGTAGTCAACTAGTGATTTGACTATTACTTCTAACTAATGTTTAGTCTCGGATTGGTGTTTTGATTTTTTACAAAATATTTCTCGATGATCTAACCGTATGGATATCAAGATTTATACATTTGAGTGATATTCCAAAAATATTAGAAAAAAACAAATTTATTTGTTTCGAGATTAGAATAGTCAACTAGTGATTTGACTATTACTTGTAACTAGTGTTTAGTCCCGGATTGGTGTTCCGATTTTTCTAATTTTTAATTAAAAAATAATATTAAAAAAGGTGGATCCCATAGAAAAAGTGGGCCCCACTAATTTTTCTAATTTTTAACCCTAAACCCTAAACCTGAACCCTAAACCCTAAACCCTAAACCCGAATAATTTTTTTAATTGATTTATTCGACGATCCAACCGTACGGATTTTAATCGGTACTTATTCTAGTGTTGGAACAGTACTGCTTCCAGGAACGGGACATGTGTCAGATTCACTGAATAATTTTTTTTAAATGATTTCTTCGACGATCCAACCGTATGGATGTTAATTGGTCCTCATTCTAGTGTTAGGAAACAATAATCAAAAAATAAAAAGGTCCGGTTGTGCCGCATCTTTTCAAAAACATTGTAAAATGTTTCCCCCTTAAACTATTAACTGACGATCCAACCGTATGGATGTTAAGATATATATGTTTGAGTGATATTCCAAATATTTCAGAATTTGTTTTCTTTAAATTAAGATTAAGACAATCAACTAGTTATTTCAGTTTCACAGTTACTCTTGACTAGTTCCTCAAAAAAATGAAAAAAAAAGGTATTTAGTTTTGCTAGAATTTCACTACTAGAATTTGTATAATAGACATCATAATTTAGACAACAGTTAAATAAACCCGCCATGTTAAATCTCACTAATACAGTAAAACTTCTATAAATTAATATAATTAGAACCGGAGAATTCTATTAATTTAGAGAGATATTAATTAATTGATAAATTAATAATTATTAATTTATAAAGAATTTTTGATAGAATCTTGATGTAAGTGTTGTAAAAAATTACAATTTTTTTGAAAATATCTCGCTTCAAGTTTTTTCCCCAAAATTCCCTCCTGTACCCAATATCTCATTTCCCCCTTACATATTTTTCATTTCCCCCTTTTACTTTTCACACAAAAATACAGTACCCCCGCAGCCAAACACATACACACTCACAAAATATATGAAACTACAAACACATATTCAACTCACCCATTTCATTCAACTCACGATTCTCATAATCGATTTGTTGATTTTGGAACCATATCCGAGTTCACATCTTGAAACTCTAGTTCATCGGTTCGATTTGTTTGATATTGCTATTAATTGGACTGGCGGCCTTCATCATGCTAACAAATCTGAGGCTTCTGGGTTTTGTTATGTTAATGATATTGTTCTTGGGATTCTCGAGCTTCTTAAAAGACATAAGGTAATCTCTTCCGACTTTCTTCTGACTGCTTCTCTCTTTCTCTCTCTCTATCCTCTCTCCATACATACATACATATTACATACAAAAAACAACTTCGATTTTAGCCTTCTTCGATTGATTTGATTTAAGGATTTTTCATTTTTGTAATTGATTTATCGGGATTTTGAATCTTCAATTGGAATTAGGGCTTCAGTTCAGGTTCAATTTGGGGCTTTAGTTCGGGTTAAATTTGGGGTTTTAGGTTGGGTTCAATTTAGGGATTTAGGGCTTCGATTTGTGGATTCGAGGTAAAGTTTCATTATTTTGTGTATGGTTATATATATTGTTTCATTTTAGATACGTTTTGATTTTGGAGTGATTGTAATACATGATTTAGGGCTTTGATTTGTTTTGCACGAGGCCTCCATAGTCCGGTTGAAAAAACTATTCGTGCAGTTTATGCACAAAAGGTATGCTGACTGTTCCGTTTATGACATCTGCATTTTCTATCGAGTCTTTTTGATGTTTACTTTTTATTATGTTTCTTTTTATAATATGATATAACATCTCAGGCAGAGCACCTTGTTGGCGAAGTCGTACACGGTGAATTGTATCAAGAAATGAGGAAAAAGCTGAGATATGCTGTCGAGGAAATCAGGACAGAGCTTGAACAGGTTGGTTGTAATGTAGAGATCTTGAACTCACATTTTGGTGATTGATATATTTTTTTTTAAATTTCGTTTTGCTTGTAAACTTGTTGCTCATGTATCTGCTGGAAGCTATTTAACCCTTTCATTGTGTTTAGGTGATAGTGAAAGGAAGCTCGACATAGGACTGTGCTGATAGCCTGAAATCAAGTGAAGCCGATCTTCAGGCAGTTTCTACAATTACGAAAAATTATGCATCAAAGATGGAGCAAGTGAGTAAATTTATAAAATGCAATCCTTCTTTTTCAAGATCTCAAGTCCTTGAATCAGAGAACTCCATAGATTCGAAATTATGAACTTTTGGCTTTGTAATTTGAATATGAATGTTTGTTAGGATTTGGGACACCATCACACCAAATTATGATTAGATGTGTTTTCTTTTAAATTGAACTCTGAAGGGAACAGTTGTTACCAAATTTAATTGACCTTGTATAAATAGAAATCCTGTAGAAACATTAATGGAGGTACTGTGCAAGTATGTAGGAACTCTGACTTAATAGTTCTTGCTTTTCTTTAAGATGGTTTTGTTTTCAGTATTCTAAAGTATTTCTAAAAGAGAAAAGAAAATTCATCGGAAATTGTGGTCATTATAGACAATAATAAGTACTACAAGGGTTAAGTCTTGTGTACAACTTTCACACTTTACTCACACTTTACTCAGACAACTCCTGGTAGAGAAATAATATAAATTGCAGTCGACTGTTAAACAATATTACAGAATGCATGAGCTGAGTATGTTGGTTGATGCTAACTTTTTGTTTTGGCTCTATATAACAGATGTAACCTGTTTAACTTGTGTTTATTAACTTTTCTTATGTCCATTTTATTTTTGTGCAAATTCTAGCAACTCTATCAATTTTAGTAAGTTATGGCCTACTAATTTAAAATCATAGTACATCCCTGTTTTTTGAAGCTAATATTTCCCATGCCCATTGTTTCTAATCTATTATTAGATATATTGTGGCTATCATCTTCCTCTGGTATACCCTGCTTTTAATTTTATTTTCCTTTGCTTTAATGTACAGCTATAAGAGTTGCGGCTACTGCTGTGAAGTATGAGGATGATAAAAGACTCTTCAACCAAAGTATAGGGACCGAAATTTCTCTGTTTTTAATTTCAAAAAGTGGTCTGCTGGAATATCACATGGGAGAGACAAGTTGCATTGTTATTGTAGAAACTAACGTTTTGAGATTATATAGAGAAACTTGTTTTAGATTGATGTTGTATTACATTTATTACAAATAGTTGAAATTTGTATACATTTTGACGGTATTTGGTGTTTCTGTATTTGAGAGGTATTGGATATATTTGCACAGGGTGGCTGGCACATGAAACACTATTTTTTTATATTAATTTTTATTTTTTCATGAATAAAATATTGGTAGCAGGTGGGCCCATTCTATAACTTTCAACAGATTTTCCGTCATAAAATATAAATTTATGACGGTATATTTCGTCGTAAGTTCATTTATTAATTTATTGAAAAATGTGGGTCCGATGCTGGAACTTATGACGCAAATGTATACTTGTGACAAAAATTATACTTATGACGAAAATTATACTTGTGACGAAAGTGATACTTATGACGAAATGCATACTTGTGACGAGAATGACATTTGTGACGAAAATCCGAACTTAAGACTTGAGCAAAAATGACGAAATTTTCCGTCATAATTGGACCAATTGCGACGATTTCAGTGTAAAATTTCCGTCGTAATTGCCCAGATTTGTTGTAGTGAATGACTATCCAGGATAGTCATCCCGATAGTCATTCCAAGTCTATTTATATTAAAAATGTACTGGAATGACTATCAAGGGATAGTCATCCCGATAGTAATCCTAGTACATTTCTAGAAATTCTAATTTAATTTATGTAAATTCTCATAGTCATTCCAGTTCTTTTGATAGTCATTCCAGGCTTTTAAGATAGTCATTCCAAGACTATTTTGATAGTCATTCCTAGTGGAATGAAAAGTAAGAAATGTGCAGGTTACTTTTTGGTCAAGTGGATTAGTATTATTAGAAAAAGTAATCAGACAGAAACAAACAAAGATCAAGAACATTACATTTCAAGAAAAGCTTCTATCAAGAACTGCCGATTCATTTCTTCTGTGAATTGATTCTAGTAAATCATTGTGTTAAATCTAAACCACTAGAATTCATTTACTTGTACTGATTTGACTATCTAGCGGATTTTTATCCCTAGAACGTATCTCAAATTATCAAATATTGTTATATCTTTTTATTACAAAAATAGATAAATTCATGTCGAATTTATTCTAAATTTGTTTTAATTAGTCTGAGATTCAATCTTGTAATCAGTACCTCATTTGTAACACCTTTCAAGTTTAATATAAGTTATATTTAACTTGAATTCTGTTTCATTTAATTCCGCCATTATTTGTTCTTAAATTGTTTTATTCTAAACAGAACAAATTCGATAAAACGGTATAGTTTGTATTCATCCCCCCTTCTACAAACTTATCAGGACCTAACAATTGGCATCAGAGCCTTTTGATTGATATACAAATCAAAGATCCAATTATTTTGAGATTTTTTTAAACTCTGAAATTTTTATTATTCCTAAAAATCTCAAAAAATGTCTACTACACAGAAAGTTGGTGCAGTCAAAATCCCAATGTTCAGCAAGTAGCATTATCCTATGTGGAAGAAGAAAATGCTCCTATTTCTTAAAGTTGCTAATCCTAAATATTTTGATGTGCTGAAGAATGGTCCCAAAGTCCCTATGATTATTGAGGGAGAACTTATAGAGAATCAGATTGTTACTAGGGCTGCTAGGATGTACCCTAAGGATCCCAAGGACTACACTTCTGATGAAAAAGAGGATGTTACCTTGGATGCCTTTCTTCAGTTGATCCTTGTTGATTGTCTTGATCCTATCATGCATAATCATGTCCTAAACTGTGATACTGCCAAACACATTTGGGAAACTATAGAGATAATCAATGAGGGGACAAAGGAAGTTAGAGAGAATAAGCTGGAAATTCTGACCTCTCAATATGTGCATTTCAGATCAAACCCTGGTGAAGGTATCCCTGAGGTTTTTGAGAGATACAACAAATTAATCAATGATCTGAATCTCAATGGGAAGCGCTACACTATCAAGGAAATTAACAAGAAGTTCCTACTTACACTTCCACGTCATTTGGAGCACAGAATATCTGCCATTAGAGAAGCAAGAGATCTGGGAGAGATTGCTTTGGAAAGACTGTATGGTGTTCTGAAGACCTATGAGCTGGAAGAGATTCAATAGGATGAGTTATATGGAACTGGGATGATAGTTAGTACTTCTACTGCATTGGCTGCTGAATTCCCACAGAAACTGGAAGTGAAGGCTGTTCAACCTTCCAGTTCTAACATGAATGTTATTGATGCTGAATATGGATTAACATCCATTGATCAATCTGGTGGTGACTTCTATTCTTTAGAGGAACTTGATCAGCTGGAGGATGGTGATTTGGCTTTAATAGTCAGGAAGTTTGGGAAGTTCAGATTCAAGAGGAATCCCAATCTTAAGTTCAGGCCCAGATTTCAGAGAGGTGGATCTTCCTCTTCAAGTAGCACAAGGGGTGGCTACAAAACTGGAACTGTGGATAGGAGCACAATCAGATGCTACAATTGCAATGAGTTGGGTCACTTTACTACTGAATGCAGAAAGCCAAAGCAAGTGACAAAAACACATTTGATTCTAGCAAGAAGAACAAGATTGAGAAAGCCTATGTTGCTGAAGGTAAGAGTTGGGATGACACTGACAGTGATGAAGAAGCAGGTGAGATTGGGAACCTTGCTTTAGTGGCTAAAGAGGCAAGCACTTCATCTGCATACATGTCAGAGGTAAAGTTCACTGACACTGAAATGATTCGTCATCTTAGTGGTACTATTTCTTGTGCTCGCACTGAAAATGATAGAATAATTCTTTTGAACACCGCTCTTGAACAGGAGGTAAAAGAATTAAAACTAGTGCATGTTAATCAGGATGAACTTACTGAGAAAATAGCATTTCTTGAGAATAGGGTTAAATGTTATATTCAACTGGAAACCATTCTCAAGGATCAAATTAGTGAGCTGAAGACTAAAGCTAATGCTTACTTCAACTCTTGTAAGACTGCTAAAGAAATTATCAATAAACAAAGTATTAGTCAGACCTTAGGAATAGGGTATGACTATAATGAGTCTATTAGTAAATTAAGCATAAATACCCCTAATAGAGTCAGTGCTAAAGAAAGGGGTATTCCAGATGTGCTTAAGGGTATTGATAAACCCTTCTTTAGAGAATCTCAAGCAGGACCTATAAATGAATACTCTATTATCATTACTGAGGAGATTCGTGAAGAAGATCTTGCTTTTGAAGTTGAACAATCCAACAAGTGTGTATCTGACAAACCAGTCAAAAAAATATTAGATCGGGATTGTAAACAGTTATGAAAACCCTTTCCTAGTCCTAATCTGCGAAATGAAATGTCATTCGTATTTCCAAATTTTATGAAAGTCGATCTTTAAAGATAAAAGGACGCATAAACGGACATATAGCTTTCTCTGTCTCCATTGTTTGAGAAGATAATACTATACATAGAGATGCGTAATTCCTTTTAATGCTGGTAATAAAATAGTCATGCACGAATTCCAACATATGCAGCATCCCATGCAGTAAAGAGTATCCGTGCAATTTATTCTTGTTTGACAAATCTCTGTTGTCTTACATCTTTGTACCTTACTGTCGTTTCACACTAAACAACCAAAGTTTTTCAAGTGATGGCAAGTAAGGATCAAAACCTCCATGTTCTCATCCTACCATACCTCACCCCAAGCCACATGATTCCACTGGTTGACATCGGAAGGCTATTTGCGGGCCGTGGTGTCATCGTGACCATAATCACCACCCCACATAATGCTCTCCTGTTCAAATCGTCCATCGATCAAGATCTGGAATCAGGCCATCATATTTCGGTCCACGAGCTCACGTTTCCATCAAAAGAAGTTGATTTGCCTGAAGGAATAGAGAACTTCAATTCCATAACCTCTAGTGAAATGGCCACTAAAGTCTTTTTTGGAGTCATGCTCCTCCAAAAACCTATTGAAGATTTTATCAGGAAACTTTCGCCTAATTGCATATTTTCTGATATGTTTTATCCTTGGACAGCTGATCTTGCTAATGAGCTCAACATACCAAGACTCATGTTTTATCCATCAGGTTTATTGTCTCACTGTGTAGCACATAGTCTCTCTATTTATGCTCCTCATGATTCCGTTGAGTCAGAAACAGAAAGTTTCTTGGTTCCAAATCTCCCACACGAAATAGAGATGAAAAGATGTGAACTGCCGGAACATGTCAAGATCAAAACCAGGTATGGTGAACTGATGAAAGCAATCGAAGAGTCTGAGCAAAAAAGCTATGGTACGCTTCATAACACTTTCTATGAACTCGAGCCTGCTTATGCAGATCATTATGGTAAAATCAAGAAACATAAGTTCTGGCACATTGGTCCTATATTTCAATTCTTTAAAAAGGCTGAGAAATTTATTGACTCTTCATCTGAGCAACACTATTGTTTAAGTTGGCTAGATACACAAAACCTGACTCAGTTCTCTACATATGTTTCGGAAGTATGGTCAGATTTTCTGATGCTCAACTTACTGAAATCGCATTAGCTCTCGAAGCTTCAAACACTCAGTTCATTTGGGTGGTTCGCAAGGGTGTCGAAAATCAAGAAACATGGTTACCATCAAGGTTCGAAGAAAGAATATCAAAAAATAACAAGGGCTTGATAGTCCGAGAATGGGTTCCACAGGTGAAAATCCTGGATCATCCTTCAACAGTAGGGTTTCTGAATCACTGTGGTTGGAACTCAGTGTTAGAAGCAGTTGTGGCTGGCGTGCCACTCGTGACATGGCCTTTATTTGCCGAGCATTTTTATAATGAGAAGCTTGTTGAGCTTCTCAAGATTGGTGTAAAAGTTGGTGCTGATGTCTGGAACTCAGGGTTTGAAATCAAGAGTCCCCTGGTGGGAAGAGAATTGATAGAGAATGCATTGTCAAAATTACTGGATGGTTCGGATGAGTCCCTGATAATCAGACGGCGAGCAGAGGAGATTGGAGTCATGGCTAGAGGTGCAGTCATGGATGGCGGGTCCTCTTTGAATCAACTCGCAGATCTAATCGAAGAGATGAAGACTTTTATTAAAGAATAAATGGGTCCAGAAACTTATGATCTGACTCATTATATTACTAGGATTCGGTCCTGAATAAGATGCCCATGGAGCCGAATGAGTTTTGCTATTTATAAAATCATAGAAAAACACTACAAGAATAATTGAATCAGACAAGGCTTTTTGCCCGTTGTCTGATGCCCTAGAAAACCGTTGTCTATTGAGATACCGTCTGTTACGCAGCTCAGACAACGGACGCGTCCGTTGTCTGAAACGCGTGAACAACAACGGTTGTTGTAGAAACCATTGTCTGACAAATAAATCAACAATTGTTTATTAACTAGAAAATGTTGTTATTTTAATTTTCAGACAAGGCTTTATTTTCCAAAAGAGTGTTGTGTGATCTAAATATTTACGACGGTTTTAGTAGAACAACCCCATTGTCTTAATAGTTGAACACAATGGTTTCCTTTCTAAAAACTGTTGTCTATTCTTGACTTGCACAATTGTTTTCTTTAAATACATGTTGTCTAAAAGCTGTTAGGCAATGGTTTAAAAAGATAAACATGTTTGAACATTAGCAGAACCATAACAGTTTTTGTTTCTAAAACACTTGTTTCTGATTTTGATAGACAACGGTATTGGACAAAAAACTGTTGTCTGAAGTGTTTACGACAATGGTTTAGCATAAAATACGTTGAATTATTTTTAAAACAACAACGGTTTTTATTAGTATATTGCTTGTAAAAAATCTCTATGGACAGTGGTTTGAAATTAAGTATCTGTTGTCTGATGTCTTTACCACAATGGTTTCATATGCTTGTATTGAAGTAATGTATTTGGACAACGGTTTTTTTTAACAAGAAGTTGTTACCTAGCTTAATAGACAATGGTTTCATAGAAAATTCAACACATTGCCTAGTACAATGCTTGACAACAGTTTTCATTATAGTCCAATTACCTAAAATAACAAGAGACAATGGTTTTATATAACAAAATTAAAAAACCAAACTGGCAATATAAAGAAACCAAACTGGCAATATAAAGAAGCCAAACTAAAACCAAAACAAACAGCCATTCCATTCCATCGTGTTCAATAAACCATTACAACCAACACATCCAACCAAGTAAAATTCACGAACTAATTAAGTTAAATATGTTCAACAACATCAGATTTTCGGATGCACATACCCCAAAAGTAGAGACTGAAACCTTCACTTAAGTTAAATAGTTACGCCATTACATGCCCATAGCATATCAGTTAGTCGTTATATATACTGCGCAACTCCCAAAAATACATGTGCATCAGAAAATTTGCGGTGCGTGGTTACTAAATGTGCAAAGAACCTAAGAAGTCTCGTGCTTCATGAAGTACTTCGCCCACTCGATCCTGATTTCATTGAGATCATCGACTCCATAGGATAAGTTGCCCCTCCGTAGCCACTGAAAGATTAAACTATATTATCACCAGATTTCAACATAGAAAAGAAGAACACAAAAGATGACAAAATTAAAAATTTTATACCTTTGAAACAAATTTGAGCTCCTTATCAAGACATATTTCCTTCATATATCGCATGATAAACAGACCACAGTCCTTGGTCCCGGATTGGAGAGGAACACCCTGAAAAATATTTATATAAATATGAACTCATATATGAAGCAACAATTACAGATATATATCCATACATATATCCGAGAAACTAATATAAGAATAACGGGCGGCCAAGAAATAATTATACCGCAAGATTCTCCCATATGATCTTCTTCTTCGCAATCTTCTTCCCAGCATCCTTGTAAAGATTAATGGCACTACAAAAAAAATATAAATTCGCATTACGACATTTCTCATTAATATAAAGAACAGAAATAATACTATCACACTCACTTGTCAACCACTTCTGTCCATTCTTCGCCTGCAATTCGACGCTTCAATGGGTCCATGTGGTAGACTAATTGTGACTCGGGATTAACAGCGGTGAGCGCCCAATGGTTCATACAATGACCCCGTCAGAAACATATATATTGTACATTAGGTATAATATTATAAGTCAATTATTAGCACTTAAACATGTAATAAAATTATTTTTCTTTGGTAGTGAAGAAATGCATATTTGAAAGTAATACAAGTCCAAAAAATAATATTTGTTACGACTGAGATGCCCATTTTGATATTAATAACATAGACGGTGAAAATTAAATTAGAAATACAATTACTCACATATTATTATATGGCAAAAGAAAGAGCTGGCCTGGTTTGGCAGTCTTGAACCGTTCAGCAAGATTATGCGACCTCTCCCCTGCTGTACCACAATTTTTAGAGCCAGTGACAGCAGGATCAACAAACGATATCATGTCGGTCATCTTGTGCTTCCTCAAATAAATATGCAGTAAACTGTACATAAAAAAGTAAAGAATTAGGCCCTTTTACGATATAACTTTGAAGTTGTCTATTTTTCCAAAAATTAATATTTGAGTTTACAAGTCAGAAAACTGGATAAATTCGCAAGTATAAGGTAAGATCCTAATTATTGAAAATTTTAACAGAACTTAATAATACTTACTTGATGAAATAGCAAATGGTTGATCCTGATATTTCTCCTCCAAAGCACAGAGCATGCACGTCGGATAAGAACATAACATTCTTCTTACCTGATCCAAAAGCATCTTCATGTAATTTAAAAGCCAACGTACGACCATCCTTTAATGTGTCACTTGCCCAGAGCCACAAACGCTTTAGTGACTGGTGGAATTCAGGACCCATCTTAGCGACCAACTCTGGTTTTGAGACACATTCATCCACCTTTTTAAACTTCTTTTCAGTAAGTTTCTTCCCTCCCTGAAAAAAATTAGGAATGCAATTATGCATACTAGAATGAAAGAACAGAATATCCAACGGAATGTAAACTGAAAGTAAGTACTTAGTCTTTACTTCTAAAGACTTCTAATATTTAAAGCCAAGAAAAAATAATTGAAAAGGTTATATTCAAGTTAAGTAGTTAACCTTCAGATTTCCTTTCACTGGAGCAGTATTTGTCTTCACTTTCAAAATATTGCTTTTCGGCCATGCAATGTACGTTCCGACAGCTTGTTGCACAGTCAAGATTTCATCATTGATTGGATAAGGAATCGGTGCATCTCCATTCATTACACGAGTAATCGAGACTCGTGCATTCTTCTTTCCAAGTGGCTTGCCATGAACAACATTGCTTTCCATATCAACTGTTGCATAAGCAACAACATTGCTCGAGCCAGCTATTGTCAACTCCCAATGATAATCACCCTCATCATTGTCAACAACTTCAACAGCCTCAGCATTTTTCCCCCCATCAAACTCCTCTTCATCATGGACATTTTCTTGAACATCAATCTTATCTTCCAAATCAATCTTGATCTCTTCCAGCTTATTCAGCTCTTCCACCACATCTTGAACCTCATCAATGACTTTCTCCTCACCAACATCTTTCTTTTTATCAGCAGTAACTTGATCACCCACGAGTTCAAGTTTCTTCTTTACACCTTCAATATCCAAATCATTAACTTGCCCCCCCCCCTTGGAACAACTTGCCTGTTGTGATCCAATATTCGGGCTCCCATCAAACACAACATTTTTTGCATGTAAAGCGGCATTCATCTTTTCCATTTCTGCAGCCCAAAATGCATCGCGCTCTTTAATAATCTTGTCTTTTTCCTCTGCCATGTACTTCTGAATTCCCTCTTGGATCTTTTCCTCAATCGACTTGTCTTTCCTTTTCTGTTTTGGAAGATCAAAATACACAGACTGCTTAACATGGCATCCCTGGCCACGTACTCGTCCTCGATGCTCAGGGTTACCGAGCACCTTGGTCAAGACATCCTCAGTGCCTTCCAGTGTCACTTCCCCAGCACTGACTCTCTTCTTCATCTCAGCCTAAAAAATGAATAAAACATATATTAAGTTAACTAACAATGCATATATTATGCTCACAAGGAAATTGAACCACAATAGAAATGAATAACATACAATATTCGCAGCAATAGTAGCAACATCATTTGACTTGAAATTCCCGTCTCTATCCTTCCGGGCAAGAACCCAAGTATCGGATCGATCTATTTCAAATTCAGGATCACCACCAGACTACATGTATGAACAGACAAGGGAATTAAATATCAAAACATAATCAAACATGTCATGGGAAAAATAATATAATGTATAAAGATCACTAACCAACTCCTGTTCCAGGTTGGCATAACCCTTCCGAGACAAGTAGTGATCGTACTCATACATACCCCTTCGCATTTTCTGCTCGGCATGTACCTCCTTCATAAAAACACAAAAGAAGTTATCAACAAAGATGTACCACTAAATATATTTGGTTTTATGTAATCATGCTAAACAAATTGAAAATCTTACAAGGAACTCATTAGATAAACGGTTGGCAACAAACATGTCCCAGTGCGGCTTCTCAATGAATGAGTAGTCAGCTGGAGGACTTTCTAGCAACTCGGGCTGATCACGATATGCCAGGACATAATGGGTAGATAAACGGCTCTTAAACTCCCTCCATTTTTGGCACGCAGAATTAAGCACCACCTTCCTCGCTGTTGATGGTACATCAAATGCCATCTGGTACAAACATAAATCAATTAGTCAAGATTCAAGAATAAAAAATACACACAGTGAGATGGTATTTATTTTACCTGAACACAATCCCAAATCTTTTTTTTTCTTTCAGCCGGAACTTTTTTCCAAGAATCATACCAAATCGGGGCCTTAGATCTCGCAAGAACCCCGATATAAGACTGCATCTCTGTGGCTGCCTTGCCGTACGGCTCCCCTTTTGTATTAAAATTCACCGTGTACTTGATGCCCAACATCTTCCGCCTAACAATCCTATGCATTGTAACAGCACCCTGTTTTAAAAGCCTAAGTCCCAGGGTTTTGGTAGGCACATGTTCTGCCTCTCGTTTCCTCTTCTTCGTCTTGGACAGTTGCTGTTGCAGAGTTGTAGAAATAGCCTTATTCTTTACCGATTCAGGAGAGGACGTAGTAGAAGTAGCCTTCTTCTTTACCTCCTTATTTACCGCACCAGTGTCCAGGCTACTATTCCTCTTTAAAGCCTTCATAAGGCAAGACGCGGTTTTATTTGGAGCAGATCGTGTCTTCTTCAAAGGCGTCATATTAATCTACACACCACATAAATAATATTAGGATATAGCAAACAAGATAAGGTTACTACTAGTATTAAGGATGCCACAGATCACACATATGTGAGATGTAAGAAACCTTGTAAAAATTATGATGCACATCAGATCTAAAATCACAATCACAAACAGTCCAAATTTAGGAATTAGATCATTAACTGAGATTTGAGCATATAATTAAATTTAGGAATTAGCACCCAATGTCCCTGTTTCTTGAATTAAATGTCAAAACACAAAATATTACACACATTTCAGCCCTAATGTACCTAAATTAAAATTACTTCACAAAATATTAAGCCAAACGAAACAACACAATATATATATTACTTCACAAAGCACAAGAATAAACCAAACAAAACAGCACAAAAACCCTAATGCACAAAAATCATTCATAAACAATAAACCAAGTGCATGCAGAGTAAAAGAGAGAGGGGTGAGAGAGAGACAGAGAGAGAGGGGGCAATAGAGAGGGAGAGAGCAAGAGAGAGAGTGAGAGAGAGACAGAGAGAGAGAGAGAGAGAGAGAGAGAGAGAGAGAGAGAGAGAGAGAGAGAGAGAGAGCAATAGAGAAAGAGACATGAAAGAGAGAGAGCAGGAGAGAGAGAGAGAGGGGTCAGAGAGAGGGCAATAGAGAGAGAGGGGTCAGAGAGAGGGCAATAGAGAGAGAGGGGGTGAGGGAGAGGGTAATAGAGAGAGCAAGAGAGATAGTGAGAGAGAGAGTGAGAGAGATAGTGAGAGAGAGAGAGTGAGTGAGAGAGAGAGAGAGTGAGAGAGAGGTGTGTACCGATGATGGAGACGGAGACGTAGACGGAGTCGGAGAATCGAAATCACCGGCGATGGAGACGAGAGTGAATTGGGGGGAAATTTGGGGGGGAAGAAAGTGAATTGTGTTTTGGGAAATGAGGGAGTGACCGAGATCTATCCAACTCGGGAGTGAATTAATGGTTGGATTTAGATCTCTTTTCATCTAACGGTCGTAAAAATTTGATTAAAAGTAATTTTTTTAATTTTTATCAATTTTGGTATAAAAGTTATGATTTTAAATATGATTAATATTAAATAAGATAATATTAAAAAAATTGATAGATACAGATTATCATAAGATTTGAAGTATTTGTGATAAATTATGAATATTTATTAAATATATTAGTTACAAATTAATTATTAGAAAAAAATATATTATATTAAATTATAAATATTTTAATCAAATTATTATAATATGTTAACATATATTATGAATATTAATACACGTTTGATTTTCATTCGAGTTAATATTCGATTTCCCGACTTCAAAGTTTAGTAACTCGAGTTAATACGTATAATAATAGATTGTGCTTAGGGTTTTATATGTACATTTTATATGTTGTTAAGTATAATAACGAGGATAATACGAAAGTCTTAATATGATAAGAGAACTACAAACTATGATATCCGGCTTAATTAAGAATTTTATCCTATAATTAAGTGTGTCAATTAAACATAAACTTTATTATTCAAACAAAGTTCACAATTAAAGTTTGTCACGAACGAGAAATTCAAAAAAAAAAAAAAAAAGTCACACAACTGTTTTTAAGATGTAAAACCGTTGTAGTAAAATCATTCAGACAACAGTTTATAAATAAAATACCGTTGTGGTAATCACACAACGGTTTCTACAAAAAAACCGTCGTGGAAAGTAAAGTACAACAAAGGTTTATTCTTAAAAAAACCGTTGTGTGTTTTTTTTATAAAAATTTTGTTAATACCTTTGCCTAACTTATTTTTTACACTTCTTTGAAGATGCCGAACATGTTATTGATTGAAAATTTTATAAAATAGCACTTATAATAATAGATTGTGCTTAGGGTTTTGTGGTTTAGGGGTTACGACTTAGGGGTTATGTTAGTTTACACACGAAATTATGTAAGTTATGTATAAGCGAGACTGTACGCCATTCCTGACTTGTATGTTTAGTAAATTGTGTGGTGTCCTTGGTCCGACAAAGAAAAATATGTACATTTTATATGTTGTTAAGTATAATAACGAGGATAATACGAAAGTCTTAATATGATAAGAGAACTACAAACTATGATATCCGGCTTAATTAAGAATATTATCCTATAATTAAGTGTGTCAATTAAACATAAACTTTATTATTCAAACAAAGTTCACAATTAAAGTTTGTCACGAACGAGAAAGTCAAAAAAAAAAAAAAAAGTCACACAACTGTTTTTAAGTTGTAAAACCGTTGTAGTAAAATCATTCAGACAACAGTTTATAAATAAAAAACCGTTGTGGTAATCACACAACGGTTTCTACAAAAAAACCGTCGTGGAAAGTAAAGTACAACAAAGGTTTATTCTTAAAAAAACCGTTGTGTGTTTTTTTATAAAAATTTTGTTAATACATTTGCCTAACTTATTTTTTACACTTCTTTGAAGATACCGAACATGTTATTGATTGAAAATTTTATAAAATAATACTTATAATAATAGATTGTGCTTAGGGTTTTGTGGTTTAGGGGTTACGATTTAGGGGTTATGTTAGTTTACACACGAAATTATGTAAGTCATGTATAAGCGAGACTGTACGCCATTCCCGACTTGTATGTTTAGTAAATTGTGTGGTGTCCTTGGTCCGACAAAGAAAAATATGTACATTTTATATGTTGTTAAGTATAATAACGAGGATAATACGAAAGTCTTAATATGATAAGAGAACTACAAACTATGATATCCGGCTTAATTAAGAATATTATCCTATAATTAAGTGTGTCAATTAAACATAAACTTTATTATTCAAACAAAGTTCACAATTAAAGTTTGTCACGAACGAGAAATTCAAAAAAAAAAAAAAAATCACACAACTGTTTTTAAGTTGTAAAACCGTTGTGTGTGTTTTTTATAAAATTTTTTATAATAATTGTCCGAATCTTTGTCCCCCCTCATTAACTCCTCCAAAATAATTGTCCCCCCCCCCCTAAATTTCATAACTCCCCGCCTCCACTTCGTCTCTCCCAAAATTTCACTCCCGCCCCCCAAATTCTTCCCCTAAATTTCATAATTCCCGATTTGTGTTTGTATACTACATCTTCACCACATCTTCAGGTACCACATCTCCCTGTCTCGAATTAAGCTTCATTGCCTTCGAATTAGGGATTTAAGAATTAGGGTTCATAACTTGTGTTATTGTTTTATTTGTTTAAACAAATTGATAAAATTGCATGAACTTTAGCATTTGTTTATTGATGCCTTTGTGTAATGATGCAGTTGTTTATGCAGTTGTAATGATAAAATTGTTTGTTTAATTTTTGAGTGAAAGGTGTCCAGAATTTGTTTATGCAGAACTTGTGTACTTTAAGTCTAGAATTTGTGAAGTGCAAAGGCACTAGTACTTTAAGTCTAGAATTTGTGAAGTGCAAAGGCACTAGTACTTTAACTAAAGTGCAGTTGCTGGTGGTCAAGACTTAGCATAGGATTTTCAAATTTTCAAACACTTAATGTTATTTTACTTAAAGGATGAATCGATCGTGGGTAAAGGCTGATAGAAGAACAAGAAAGTTTGCGGATGGAGTTGATGAATTACTGTTGTTTGCATTTGAGAACGGATATGATGAAAACAAAATTAGTTGTCCGTGTATGAGATGTGCACACAGTAAATCATGGTCAGCTCGAGTTGTCAAAAATCATCTTTTCCAACATGGTATCGATCCGACCTACACATGTTGGATTTGGCATGGAGAAATGAATGCAGAAGAAAGTCCGGTCACCGCTGAAAAGACCAACAGTTCGGAAACAGTGGATCAAATTCCGATGGATACAAAGAATGCAGATAGTGAAGATGATGCTTCCCTAGATTCCTCGGATTTATTTAACCATGTTCAATATGAACATGAACCCCTATATCCGGGATGCGAAGAATTTACCAAGATGAAGGCTTTAGTGAAATTTTACAATCTGAAATCAAAACATCAAATATCCGATTGTGGCTTCTCTGAAATGCTACTATTGGTTGGGTCCATGCTCCCGAAAGGAAACACTTTTCCTTCATCATTCAGTGAAGCGAAGAAAAGCTTGTGTGTTTTAGGGATGGAGTATGAGAAAATTCACGTGTGTCCGAATGATTGTCTATTATACCGTGGCGAGAGGGATGAAGATGAGACAAGTTGCCGTATTTGTAAAGCCTCTAGGTGGAAGTTGAACAAAAAAGGAGATGAATTACAAGGTGTTCCCGCGAAGGTCTTGTGGTATTTTCCATTGATACCACGCTTGAGGACTTTATTCAGTTCGCCTCAAACAGCCAAGGACTTGACTTGGCATGACACAGAAAGAATCAGGGATGATAAATTAAGACATCCAGCAGATTCAAAAACATGGAAAGAAGTTGATGCAAAGTGGCCAGAATTTTCTTCAGATTCAAGAAACCTAAGGTTAGCGTTATCCTCGGATGGATTTAATCCTTTTCACAGCACAAATATAGATTACTCTTGTTGGCCAGTTTTGATGACAATATACAATCTTCCACCGTGGCTTTGTATGAAAAGAAATTATATTATGCTCTGTTTATTGATATCGGGGCCAAAGGAACCTGGTAATGATATTGATGTGTTTCTTCAACCGCTTATCGAAGATCTACAAAAGCTATGGGTAGGGAAACAAGTTTATGATGCATATAAAAAGGAGTACTTTTTTACTTAGAGGTATTTTGTTGTGGACAATTAGTGATTATCCAGCCTATAGTAACTTGTCGGGCAACATTGTCAAAGGGTATAATGGGTGTCCAATTTGTGTTGATAATACAAAAGCTACAAGGTTGAAAAATTACCGTAAGTGTGTGGTCATGAGGCATCGGAGGTGGCTTCCACCTTTTCATCCATATCGCCGGCAGAAAAAGGAGTTTGATAACACCGTGGAAAATGAAACAGCCCCAGTTCCATTAACCGGAGAGGAGGTGCTTAAAAGAACACAACATTTAAAGGGCCATGTGTTTGGTAAGACACAACAGCAGCCTCGATTTAAAAAGGGCGATGACAGACCTATTTGGAAGAAGGTATCTATATTTTTTGATCTTGAGTATTGGATGTTTTTTCCTGTTAGACATGTTCTTGATGTGATGCACATGGAGAAAAACATATGTGAAGCTTTACTTGGTACATTGCTTAATATCCCAAAGAAGACAAAAGATAAGGAAGTTGTCCGTCTTGACATGGCTGAAATGGGAATCAGAACAGAGCTAAGGCCAAAAAAACCGGGGAAAAAGGAGAAGTTACCATTAGCGTCTTGGAACTTAACTCATGTTGAAAAAAAAGTTGTTTGCTCCTCCTTTCTTGGAATGAAGCTGCCTGATGGTTTTTGTTCTAACATTAGGAGTCTTGTATCAATGGAAACTCTCCGACTTACTGGAATGAAATCTCACGATTGTCATATGATTTTGCATCACTTGCTCCCGATTGCAATTCGGTCCTCACTGGAAAAAAAGGTAAGGAACACTGTCATTCGGTTTTGTCTCTTTTTCAAAGCAATATGCAGTAAAGTTATAGAGGTCGATAAGTTGGAGAAAATGCAATCACAATTAGTAGAAACTTTGTGTCACCTAGAAAAATACTTCCCTCCTTCGTTGTTTGATGTAATGTTTCATCTATCGGTTCATCTTGTAAGAGAAGTGGAGCTTTGCGGACCAATTTTTCTTAGGTGGATGTACCCGTTTGAGAGATATATGAAGAAATTCAAGG
Organism: Heracleum sosnowskyi; assembly: GCA_030848705.1. Taxonomy (NCBI): domain Eukaryota; kingdom Viridiplantae; phylum Streptophyta; class Magnoliopsida; order Apiales; family Apiaceae; genus Heracleum; species Heracleum sosnowskyi. Next base: position 24,378,768 of record CM061237.1, read on the forward strand.
GATATATAAGAAATCGGGCTCGTGCGGAAGGCTGCATTGCAGAGGCATATATCGCAGAGGAGGCAGTTGAGTGTTTGGTTGATCATGAAGAAAGGACTATTGGGGTGCCCAAAAATGGTGGGCATATGCAAGACACCACTTCCAGGCCATTATCTGGTGCAACCATCATCACCCCGAGCAACACTGATTTGCACGCAGCACAGTTATGCCTCCTACAAAATACTACTGCAGTTATGCCATTTTTTGAGTAAGTCAAGAATTGTTTATTCATTATGTCTTTCATTTTCTGCACCTTTTTGACATTAATAATTTTCTGCAGCGAACACATGTCATTCTTGATGTCCAAATTTCCGGAACATGAAAATGATGCAATATGGCTAAAAAACATGCAAAATGACACATTCCCAAATTGGTTCAAAGAGAAGGTATTATGTGCATTTTTGTTAAAAATTAATGCATTTTTCTGATAAAAATAGTTGACATGAATCAACAATTTTTTGGCAGATTTATTTGGATTTAAATGCTGGAGAAGAGGTACCGGAGGAGCTAAGATGGATTGCAGATGGGCCTAACAAGGATGTCCCCACATTCAGTGGCTACAAAGTGAACGGGGTTACGTTCAGTACTAAGGATCGGGATGACACGCGTCAAGTTCAATGTAGCGGCGTCTGTGTACAAGCCGATACAATGATTGTGGAGGCTAATGATAAAAATATTGAGCATGCTTCACAACTATTTTATGGAGTTATAACAAGTATATGGGAGCTGGATTATGAAAACTTTAGGATCCCTATTTTTCGGTGCAAGTGGGTAGATTTGAACAGAGGGACTAAGGTAGATGACTTGGGGTATGTATTGGTTAATTTGAATAGGTTGGGGTTTTTAAACGATCCATTTGTGTTAGCTAAACATGTCAAGCAAGTATGTTACATAGACGATCCCCTTGAGAAATTATGGTCCGTGGTGTTAAAATTACCCGAGAAGAACTACTATGAAGTTAATGATGAAGAAGATGAGGGATCCGTAGAGGTACAACTTGAGAATCAGTGTTTTGTGCCTAATTTACCGGACGTGGATTTGCTTGAGGAGGATGACTATAGTTACATGCGAGATGTTGATGAACAAATTTTACTTTCTTGATGTAATTTTATTTATGTACTTTGAATGGTTGGCTGCTATATGGTTGTTTGGTTTTGCCTTTGAAATTGCAAACTACAGAATGTTCTTGTGAATTAGTGTTAATGTATGCAGTATTGATTGGTTTTGCCTTTGAAACTTTGGCAGGGGGTTTACTTCTTTATATTATTATTTTTTAATTTTTTTAACTATCAGACAACGGTTTATGTAAGCTAAACAATTCTGTGACAGCAACATATTTAACAGCCAAAAACCATTGTCTCTAAGATTTCAATTGGACAACGGTATGCAGAAACTGTTGTGTGAATTAAGTATAGTCCACATACAAGTAAAACACTTGTCTGATTCTAACAACGGTTTACAAAACCATTGTCTGAAGTTTCTTCAGACAATGGTTTTGTAAACCGCTGTTAGAATCAGACAAGTGTTTATTCAAACTGTTGTGTGACATCCATTTAAGTAACAAAAAAAAAACACTTGTCTGTTTTTAACAACGGTTTATGAAACACTTGTCTGACCTTTCTTCACACAACGGTTTTATAATTCCGTTGTGTAAAGCCTCTGCTTTACTCCTTCTAATAGACAATGGTTTTAGAAACCGTTGTGGAAGTTCTTTCAGACAACAGACAGATTTTGCAAAAAAAAAAACTGTTGTGTGAAAATTTCAAACAATGCTTTTATGAAAACCCTTTCTTAGTCCTAATCTGCGAAATGAAATGTCATTCGTATTTCCAAATTTTATGAAAGTCGATCTTTAAAGATAAAAGGACGCATAAACGGACATATAGCTTTCTCTGTCTCCATTGTTTGAGAAGATAATACTATACATAGAGATGCGTAATTCCTTTTAATGCTGGTAATAAAATAGTCATGCACGAATTCCAACATATGCAGCATCCCATGCAGTAAAGAGTATCCGTGCAATTTATTCTTGTTTGGCAAATCTCTGTTGTCTTACATCTTTGTACCTTACTGTCGTTTCACACTAAACAACCAAAGTTTTTCAAGTGATGGCAAGTAAAGATCAAAACCTCCATGTTCTCATCCTACCATACCTCACCCCAAGCCACATGATTCCACTGCTTGACATCGGAAGGCTATTTGCGGGCCGTGGTGTCATCGTGACCATAATCACCACCCCACATAATGCTCTCCTGTTCAAATCGTCCATCGATCAAGATCTGGAATCAGGCCATCATATTTCGGTCCACGAGCTCACATTTCCATCAAAAGAAGTTGATTTGCCTGAAGGAATAGAGAACTTCAATGCCATAACCTCTAGTGAAATGGCCACTAAAGTCTTTTTTGGAGTCATGCTCCTCCAAAAACCTATTGAAGATTTTATCAGGAAACTTTCGCCTAATTGCATATTTTCTGATATGTTTTATCCTTGGACAGCTGATCTTGCTAATGAGCTCAACATACCAAGACTCATGTTTTATCCATCAGGTTTATTGTCTCACTGTGTAGCACATAGTCTCTCTGTTTATGCTCCTCATGATTCCGTTGAGTCAGAAACAGAAAGTTTCTTGGTTCCAAATCTCCCACACGAAATAGAGATGAAAAGATGTGAACTGCCGGAACATGTCAAGATCAAAACCAGGTATGGTGAACTGATGAAAGCAATCGAAGAGTCTGAGCAAAAAAGCTATGGTACGCTTCATAACACTTTCTATGAACTCGAGCCTGCTTATGCAGATCATTATGGTAAAATCAAGAAACATAAGTTCTGGCACATTGGTCCTATATTTCAATTCTTTAAAAAGGCTGAGAAATTTATTGACTCTTCATCTGAGCAACACTATTGTTTAAGTTGGCTAGATACACAAAAACCTGACTCAGTTCTCTACATATGTTTCGGAAGTATGGTCAGATTTTCTGATGCTCAACTTACTGAAATCGCATTAGCTCTCGAAGCTTCAAACACTCAGTTCATTTGGGTGGTTCGCAAGGGTGTCGAAAATCAAGAAACATGGTTACCATCAAGGTTCGAAGAAAGCATATCAAAAAATAACAAGGGCTTGATAGTCCGAGAATGGGTTCCACAGGTGAAAATCCTGGATCATCCTTCAACAGGAGGGTTTCTGAATCACTGTGGTTGGAACTCAGTGTTAGAAGCAGTTGTGGCTGGCGTGCCACTCGTGACATGGCCTTTATTTGCCGAGCATTTTTATAATGAGAAGCTTGTTGAGCTTCTCAAGATTGGTGTAAAAGTTGGTGCTGATGTCTGGAACTCAGGGTTTGAAATCAAGAGTCTGAAGAATCCAAAACAGCCTGTATACTCACACTCTTATGTATGTAACAACAGAGAACACAAATATGCAGAATACTGATTATATTTCACTTGTTATTGAACTGAATACAAATACAACTATTTAAAGGAAAGGAAAGGAAACAAACTTAACGTTAACTGCTCCTAAACATTCTCTATGACTCCTGTTTATTCTCAAACACTCCTACAATCACTGCAACTGCTTTTGACCATCCCAGCTCCTACAATCTCGAAGCCAGCTGTTTATTCAATCAGAAATATCCTTAGATTAAATGCCGACATACTCTCCCTGAATCTAAGAAGATTTCTGCAGATTTTTCATTCCCAAAAGTGCTCTCATTCGTTCGAACTTGACAGTCGACATTGCCTTGGTTAGCACATCAGCACGTTGCTCCTCAGTACGGATATGTTGAATTATGATTTCACCCCTTGCAACACACTCACGGATGAAGTGATAACGTATGTCTATATGTTTACTTCGTCGGTGAAACACCGGATTTTTGGCTAAATCGATTGCTGACCGGTTGTCCACATATATGATCACTGGACTGAGTTTTTCATTAGTTATTTGGCCAAGTAAATTTTTCAACCACACTCCTTGGCAGGCTGCAGCTGTTACTGCCATGAACTCAGCTTCACAGGATGAAAGAGCAACGCACCTCTGCTTTTGTGAGACCCAAGTGATCAGGCTTTCGTTCAAGTAAAACGCGACTCCACCTGTGCTTCGCCTGTCCTCAATATTCCCAGCTAGATCGCTGTCAGAGTAGCCCTGCAATAAGTAATTTCCAGCACCTCTTGCATACACTAGGCCGAAGTGTATGGTTCCCTTTATGTAACGCAAGATGCGTTTTACGGCATTTAGGTGCAGGGTAGTAGGTCGCTGCATATACCTGCTGACAATTCCTACCGCAAAAGCAATGTCAGGGCGAGTATGGACTAAGTATCTCAGTCCGCCCACCAGGTTTTTGAATTGTGTGGGATCAACTGTTTTGCCTTGCTCATCCTTGCCGATTTGAAGCTTTATTTCCATTGGATACTTCGATGAATTGCAGTTAAGCATGCCAGACCTTTCAAGTAGTTTCTTGGCATATGAAGTCTGTTTGATTTCGATGTACTCCTTTCTCTGATCTACTTCAATGCCTAGGTAATGTGACAGTTTCCCGAGGTCACTCATGTCGAATTCAGCATTCATTTGTTCTTTAAACTTCTTGATGCTTGAGATACTAGTACCTGTGATGAGAAGGTCGTCCACATAGACTCCAACAATCAAAACCTCTTCTCCTTCGTGTTTGGTGTACACGGCATGTTCGTAAGGACACTTGATGAACCCTAGTGCTTCAAGATGTTTACTCAATCTCGCATACCACGCCCTAGGGGCCTGGCGTAGGCCGTACAAGGCTTTAATAAGTCTGTATACCAAGTGTTCTTTGCCCTTCTTCTCAAAGCCTTGCGGTTGCACTACGAAAACCGTTTCTTGTAGCTCTCCATTAAGGAATGCAGATTTTACGTCTAGGTGATGAACTTCCCATCCCTTTTTTGCTGCAAGGGCCACTAGCAATCTGACAGTTTCAAGCCGTGTCACCGGTGCAAAGACTTCTTCATAGTCTATGCCTTGTCTCTGTATGTATCCCTTAGCAACGAGTCGTGCCTTGTGCTTAATGACCTCACCGTTAGTATCCCTTTTAAGCTTGTAAACCCACTTTAGTCCTACTGCTTTGTGCCCAGGTGGTAGATTAACGAGTTCCCATGTGTTATTCTTGACAATGGCATCGATTTCGTCACTCATGGCCTGTCTCCATACCTGCTCTGTGGCCGCTTCACTGTAGCTGTTAGGTTCATCAATATTTGCCAGTAGTAGCTCATGTTCAATCTCGACTTCCTCTGTTTCATCATAAATTTCACTAAGCAGTCGGAATTTTTGAGGCTCATTGCTGCTGCTACTAGACTGGCTGCTGCCATGACTGGAAGAATCACTAGATGCACTGGCACTTCTCTCCCTTGATTCTGACTGGGGAGTCAAGGTCTGTCCCGTCCAATTGCTGGTGGCACCAGTGGTTGCACTACTTGGTGTTGTTGGCTCTCCCTCAATGTCAAGACTAGTTGTGGGAACATTAGCATGAGCGTCCAATATGACAAAAGACTGGTGATTGCTGCTCGAGGCCATGTGTTCACCTTCTTCCCACGGCCATGCTTTGTCTTCTTCAAAAATGACATCCCGACTCACATTTATTGTCCCCGTCGCTGGGTCGTACAGACGGTACGCTTTGGTTCCTGCTTCTCTCCCAAGGTGTACTACTGGTTTGCTGCGATCACTGAGTTTGGTTGTGTGAATTAAGTTTACCTCTGTTCGTGGCTCCCGTTCACGCCGTGGCTTACGACATTCGGTGGCATAATGTCCATATGCACCGCAATTGAAGCATTTCAGCTTGCTTCTGTCTCTTCCTCCACGTCCACCTTCTCGTCCCTGGTAATTACTACTCTGATTAGTCATACCTGGAAATGTCTCATTGCTTCTTTTCTTCAACCATTCTTCTCTCGTAAGTAACAGTTGTCCTACCTCTCGCTTCTTCCATTCTTCCTCAGTTAATAAGAGTTGACCTCCACTGGGCTCACTCTGCCCACGAAGCCTTTCTTCGTGTGCCTTGAGGGATCCTACTGCCTCCTCGATAGTCATTGTCTCCAGGTTCCCGAACTGTTCGATCGTAGATGTGATCTGCAAGAACTTTGCAGGTACAGCTCGGAGTAACTTCTTCACCACATATGCCTCCTCGACCTTTTCACCTAAGGCACGTATGTTGGTGACTAAACCATTTAGTTTCATACAGAAATCGTCAATCAGTTCCGTGTCCTTCATGTTTGATGACTCGAATTCAGCCTTTAACATTTGGATTCGTGCTTTCTTAACCCGTTCGGCTCCGAGACACATAGTTTTGACTGCCTCCCAGGCCTCCTTTGCTGTGGTTTTCTCTGCAACGGACAACAAGATATCTTCGGGAATGCTCTGGTAAATCACTGCCAACGCCATCTTATCAGTTTTGTTGTCAACAATGGTTGTAGTTTCTGATTTATCCGATGTCTCGACTGCTTCCCAGATACCATGCGCCTGCATATATACTTTTACTTTCAGCGACCAGGCGGTATAGTTGCTTTTAGTCAACATGGGATAGCTTAATCCGAATGATCCGTCTTTGCTTCTTTGTGTCTCCATTGCTGAGGTCCGTTTTGGCATATACTTTGGCATACAACAGTCCTGGGCTCTGATACCAACTGAAGAATCCAAAACAGCCTGTATACTCACACTCTTATGTATGTAACAACAGAGAACACAAATATGCAGAATACTGATTGTATTTCACTTGTTATTGAACTGAATACAAATACAACTATTTAAAGGAAAGGAAAGGAAACAAACTTAACGTTAACTGCTCCTAAACATTCTCTATGACTCCTGTTTATTCTCAAACACTCCTACAATCACTGCAACTGCTTTTGACCATCCCAGCTCCTACAATCTCGAAGCCAGCTGTTTATTCAATCAGAAATATCCTTAGATTAAATGCCAACAGAGTCCCCTGGTGGGAAGAGAATTGATAGAGAATGCATTGTCAAAATTACTGGATGGTTCGGATGAGTCCCTGATAATCAGACGGCGAGCAGAGGAGATTGGAGTCATGGCTAGAGGTGCAGTCATGGATGGTGGGTCCTCTTTGAATCAACTCGCAGATCTAATCGAAGAGATGAAGACTTTTATTAAAGAATAAATGGGTCCAGAAACTTATGATCTGACTCATTATATTACTAGGATTCGGTCCTGAATAAGATGCCCATGGAGCCGAATGAGTTTTGCTATTTATAAAATCATAGAAAAAGATGGTACTTCGTGAGTTGTTTCAAATTTATTAGATGATTGTTTGTTTTTGCTATTTGGTTGCGAACTGTTGGTTTATTATGTTTACACAAGTTTCATTAGCTTGCATACAAATTTTTTTGACACTATATATATGCTAGATTTGAGGCGTATGGCAGTAATAAAATGAGAATTCGAACTCATTACCTTGCAGAAAGAGAAGAACTCATAGAGAAACTTCAATGGGAGAAACCTCTTAACTAAAAATCCATGTGGCATGTCATATCTAAAATTATAGAGAATGTGTAAAAAAATTATGTACTCTAATGATACATTCTTGTTAGCTAAATTTTTAGCCGACCTCGTCATGTTGGTCAAATTTGCTGAACCTCTAGTTACCTGTAGCAATACTTGAAAGACATATGTTTTAGCATATTTGTTTAAATCGAGGATTCAACTCAACTTAAATAAGTTTGTAATAAGTAAGTAATAATTCAATTATCACAGTCACAGGAATCTCAGAAGATCATATCTGTCAGAAGAATACAGATTAAAGTTATCCTACAGATTTGAAGAAATACTACATTGAAAGAAGTTCAATTATTTGTTCAAGCCTCAGTGAAGTCTTCAAAGAAGTGGATTTATTAAAGTGACAGAGGTTTCAGATTTGTGACAACAAATGTACAGGTTACAAAGATTGATCAACAGTCAAAAGCAGACAATGGACCACAGCTTAAAGTCAAGATGAAGAACAAACATTGAAGTTAGTCATTTATGAACCAGACCGTGCATCAAATGACAACCTCAGTCAATGGATACTCTTCAGCAGTTCAAGTGGTTCAAGAATTGGTTTTACTATGTTATAAGAATTTACATTCTCTTTTAAATTAATTATTAATTTATTTATTAAGTTAATTCTTGTGAATTAATTTAACAAATAAATTAAGTAATTAATTTATTGAATAAATTAAAATAATCAGAATTTAATTTATGAAATAAATTAATTATCAGAATTAATTTAAATTAGAATTAGAATTAATTTAGAATTTCTTAATTAAAATGAACTGGAATGACTATCCAGGATAGTCATCCCGATAGTCATTCGAAGTCTATTTATATTAAAAATGTACTGGAATGACTATCAAGGGATAGTCATCCCGATAGTAATCCTAGTACATTTCTAGAAATTTTAATTTAATTTATGTAAATTCTCATAGTCATTCCAGTTCTTTTGATAGTCATTCCAGGCTTTTAAGATAGTCATTCCAAGACTATTTTGATAGTCATTCCTAGTGGAATGAAAAGTAAGAAATGTGCAGGTTACTTTTTGGTCAAGTGGATTAGTGTTATTAGAAAAAGTAATCAGACAGAAACAAACAGAGATCAAGAACATTACATTTCAAGAAAAGCTTCTGTCAAGAACTGCCGATTCATTTCTTCTGTGAATTAATTCTAGTAAATCATTGTGTTAAATCTAAACCACTAGAATTCATTTACTTGTACTGCTTTTGACTATCTAGCGGATTTTTATCCCTAGAACGTATCTCAAATTATCAAATATTGTTATATCTTTTTATTACAAAAATAGATAAATTCATGTCGAATTTATTCTAAATTTGTTTTAATTAGTTTGAGATTCAATCTTGTAATCAGTACCTCATTTGTAACACCTTTCAAGTTTAATATAAGTTATATTTAACTTGAATTCTGTTTCATTTAATTCCGCCATTATTTGTTCTTAAATTGTTTTATTCTAAACAGAACAAATTCGATAAAACGGTATAGTTTGTATTCAACCCCCCTTCTACAAACTTATCAGGACCTAACAATTGGCATCAGAGCCTTTTGATTGATATACAAATCAAAGATCCAATTGTTTTGAGATTTTTTTAAACTCTGAAATTTTTATTATTCCTAAAAATCTCAAAAAATGTCTACTACACAGAAAGTTGGTGCAGTCAAAATCCCAATGTTCAGCAAGGAGCATTATCCTATGTGGAAGAAGAAAATGCTCCTATTTCTTAAAGTTGCTAATCCTAAATATTTTGATGTGCTGAAGAATGGTCCCAAAGTCCCTATGATTATTGAGGGAGAACTTATAGAGAATCAGATTGTTACTAGGGCTGCTAGGATGTACCCTAAGGATCTCAAGGACTACACTTCTGATGAAAAAGAGGATGTTACCTTGGATGCCTATCTTCAGTTGATCCTTGTTGATTGTCTTGATCCTATCATGCATAATCATGTCCTAAACTGTGATACTGCCAAACACATTTGGGAAACTATAGAGATAATCAATGAGGGGACAAAGGAAGTTAGAGAGAATAAGCTGGAAATTCTCACCTCTCAATATGAGCATTTCAGATCAAACCCTGGTGAAGGTATCTCTGAGGTTTTTGAGAGATACAACAAATTACTCAATTATCTGAATCTCAATGGGAAGCGCTACACTATCAAGGAAATTAACAAGAAGTTCCTACTTACACTTCCACGTCATTTGGAGCACAGAATATCTGCCATTAGAGAAGCAAGAGATCTGGGAGAGATTGCTTTGGAAAGACTGTATGGTGTTCTGAAGACCTATGAGCTGGAGGAGATTCAATAGGATGAGTTATATGGAACTGGGAGGGTAGTTAGTACTTCTACTGCATTGGCTGCTGAAGTCCCACAGAAACTGGAAGTGAAGGCTGTTCAACCTTCCAGTTCTAACATGAATGTTATTGATGCTGAATATGGATTAACATCCATTGATCAATCTGGTGGTGACTTCTATTCTTTAGAGGAACTTGATCAGCTGGAGGATGGTGATTTGGCTTTAATAGTCAGGAAGTTTGGGAAGTTCAGATTCAAGAGGAATCCCAATCTTAAGTTCAGGCCCAGATTTCAGAGAGGTGGATCTTCCTCTTCAAGTAGCACAAGGGGTGGCTACAAAACTGGAACTGTGGATAGGAGCACAATCAGATGCTACAATTGCAATGAGTTGGGTCACTTTGCTACTGAATGCAGAAAGCCAAAGCAAGTGACAAGAAATACATTTGATTCTAGCAAGAAGAACAAGATTGAGAAAGCCTATGTTGCTGAAGGTAAGAGTTGGGATGACACTGACAGTGATGAAGAAGCAGGTGAGATTGGGAACCTTGCTTTAGTGGCTAAAGAGGCAAGCACTTCATCTGCATACATGTCAGAGGTAAAGTTCACTGACACTGAAATGATTCGTCATCTTAGTGGTACTATTTCTTGTGCTCGCACTGAAAATGATAGAATAATTCTTTTGAACACAGCTCTTGAACAGGAGGTAAAAGAATTAAAACTAGTGCATGTTAATCAGGATGAACTTACTGAGAAAATAGCATTTCTTGAGAATAGGGTTAAATGTTATATTCAACTGGAAACCATTCTCAAGGATCAAATTAGTGAGCTGAAGACTAAAGCTAATGCTTACTTCAACTCTTGTAAGACTGCTAAAGAAATTATCAATAAACAAAGTATTAGTCAGACCTTAGGAATAGGGTATGACTATAATGAGTCTATTAGTAAATTAAGCATAAATACCCCTAATAGAGTCAGTGCTAAAGAAAGGGGTATTCCAGATGTGCTTAAGGGTATTGATAAACCCTTCTTTAGAGAATCTCAAGCAGGACCTATAAATGAATACTCTATTATCATTGCTGAGGAGATTCGTGAAGAAGATCTTTCTTTTGAAGTTGAACAATCCAACAAGTGTGTATCTGACAAACCAGTCAAAGTTGTTTCAACAACAGAGACTAAATCAGATATCCATAAGTTGGATCAAAACAACTGTAGAACTAACATGCCTGCTGTTAATTCTTCTCATAAAGCTTGTGGTGTGATTAATTGCATGTCTTGTGCTTTCAATGTTATGTATGCTTATTTTAATAGTAAGCATGTGTCTAATGATAAGACTGCTCCACGTCAACATGTTAATAATAAGAAGCATGTTAGAGCTAAGACTACTAGTCCTCCTAAGACTAGAGTGGACTCATTTATCCCTAAGCCTACTCAGAAATGTGTTAAGGCTGGGTATAAATGGAAACACTCTTTTGTGAAAGAGGTTGAGGTAGTTGTAGCTAAAATGGTTGTTTTGCCTGACAAAGGCCAGTTCTTTAAGTATGCTGGACCCAATCAAGTTTGGGTTCCGAGGAAGGCCTAATCAATTTGATATTGCAGGGAGTTAAACAGGTAAACCGTGTTATATGGATTCTTGACAGTGGATGTTCAAGGCATATGACCGGAGATAGAGCCCTGCTATCAGATTTGGTTGTGAGAGCTGGCCCAGTAGTTACCTTTGGAGATAACAGCAAGGGTATTACGAAAGGATATGGCTATTTGAAGTTTGGAAATGTTATCATTGAAGATGTATCATTTGTGGAAGGTCTGAGGTTCAATCTTCTCAGCATCAGTCATTTCTGTGACAGAGGACATGTTGTTTCCTTTGAAAGAGAGAAGTGTCAGATCCTTCACAAGAAGAATGGAAAGCCTGCTCTTCAAGGTGTAAGGAAAGGTGACTTGTTCATAGCTGATCTACACTCCGGATCCCAAGATGAAGTTAATTGTTTTTATGCTAAAGCTTCATCAGATGAAAGTTGGCTATGGCACAAGAAGATGTCTCACCTTAACTTTAAAACCATGAACTCTTTAGTTAAGAGGGAATTGGTTAGAGGTTTGCCTCAGATGGAATTTACACAGGAAGGACTGTGTGAGGCATGTCAGAAAAGGAAAGTCAAAGAAAGCTTCTCACAAGGGCACTGACACATCATCAATAACTGAACCACTTCAGCTACTGCACATGGATTTGTTTGGTCCAGTTAATGTGATGTCCATGTCAAAGAAACAATATGCACTTGTGATTGTTGATGACTTTTCTAAATATACATGGGTTTTATTCCTACATTCCAAGGATGAGACCCCACACCTGGTGATTGACCATGTAAAGTTGATTGAGCTTGATTCTAGATTCCCTGTTAGAGCCATAAGGTCAGATAATGGTACTGAATTCAAGAATGCAATTCTAAATGACTTTTGTGCTGATAAAGGAATAACAAGACAGTATTCTGCCCCTAGAACTCCTCAACAAAATGGAGTAGTGGAAAGAAAGAATCGTACATTGATTGAAGCTGCTAGGACTATGTTAAGTGAGTCCAAACTTCCAACGTACTTTTGGGCTGAAGCAGCAAATACAGCTTGTTATACTCAGAATCGAACTTTAATCAACAAGGACTTAATGAAGACTCCTTATGAGATCATGAACAACAAGAAACCAACTGTCAAGTACTTTCACGTATTTGGAGCAAAATGCTTTGTGCTTATAGATGACAATGTGAAACGTGGCAAGTTTGATGCAAAGGCACAAGAAGCTATTTTTGTTGGTTATTCCAGAAGATCTTACAGAGTCTACTTGGTTGGCAGTCACACAGTAAAGGAAAGTGTCAATGTTACTTTTGATGACACTAAGTTCCCTAATATCCAAAAAGAAGATTCATCTGAGAAGCTGAAGTTTGATAACTTGCCAGACTCAGAATCAGATGATGTAGCCCCACCTGAAGTTATTGCTGGTAATGATAATAACAATGATGATAATGATCATGGTGGTGGTGGTGGAAACACTGGTAACAATGGAGATACCACCGACATTGGAGAAGAATCATCAAGGAAATCAAGCAACAACTCAGGGGGAGCAAATGAAGGATCATCTAGTCACTCACAACATCAAAGTGAATTTCAAGGCGAATCATCAAGATCAAATCTTCCAAGATAGACTGTATGGAATAGAGCTCATCCTTTTGAGCTGATCATTGGTGATCCAGGTGTTGGAGTTAAAACTAGAAGTGCAACTCAGAATGAATGTCATTATTCAGCATTTCTATCTGAAATGGAGCCAAAGAAAAGTGAGGAAGCACTGACTGATCCAGATTGGGTGATTTCTATGCAAGATGAACTCAATCAATTTGAACAACAGCAAGTCTAGAAGCTGGTACCCAGGCCAAAGAACAAGAAAGTAGTTGGTACAAGATGGGTATATAGGAACAAGCTGGATGAGGATGGCATTGTTACAAGGAACAAGGCAAGACTGGTTGCACAAGGGTATTCTCAAGCTGAAGGCATTGATTATGATGAAACCTATGTACCAGTGGCTAGATCTACTTGAGGCCATCAGGATGTTCTTAGCATTTGCAGCTTACTCCAATTTTAAAGTATATCAAATGGATGTTAAGAGTGCATTCCTGAATGGTGAGCTTGATGAAGAAGTTTATGTGGAACAACCCCCTGGCTTTGAAAATCAGGAACTGCTGGACTTTGTGTTCTTTCTCTTCAAGGCTATCTATGGTCTCAAACAAGCCCCAAGAAAATGGTATGACACTCTCTCTGGTTTTCTTTTAGAAAATGGTTTTGTTAGAGGTATCATAGACAAAACTCTTTTTTCAAAGAAACACAAAAGTGATATGATATTAGTCCAAGTCTATGTAAGAGATTTGCTAAGCTAATGCAGAGTAAGTTTGAAATGAGTATGATGGGTGAGCTGAAGTTCTTTCTTGGATTGCAAGTAAGTCAAAGGTCAAATGGTATATTTATTTGTCAATCCAAGTATCTCAAAGAACTCCTCAAGAAATATCACATGGAGGATTCAGCATCAGCAAGGACTCCATCTTCAACAGCAATCAAACTTGGAGCTTTTGACAATTCTATCAAGGTAGATGTTACAAGCTACAGAGGTATGATTGGCTCCTTACTCTATCTTACTGCAAGTAGACCAGATATTATGTATGCTACATGCTTGTGTGCAAGATTCCAAGCGGACCCTAGAGATTTACATCTCGTTGCTGTTAAAAGAATCTTGAGATATCTTAAGGGTACACCTAATTTAGGTATCTGGTACCCTAAAGATTCTGGTTTTAACCTTGTTGGATATACAGATTCTGATTATGCAGGTAGTGTTGTGGATAGAAAGAGTACCTCTGGGAGTTGTCAATTCCTATGAGGTAGATTGATTTCCTGGTATAGCAAGAAATAGCAAACAGTTTCCAATTCAACAGCAGAAGCTGAATATATTGCTGCTGGAAGCTGTTGTGCTCAGATCCTATGGATAAGGAATCAATTGAAAGACTATGGCTTTGCATTAGACAAAATTCCTATCTTATGTGATAATACAAGTGCCATAGCAATCTCCAACAACCTTGTTCAGCATTCGAGAACAAAGCACATTGATATCAGGTATCATTTTATTAGAGAACGTGTTATGAATGGAACTGTGGAGTTACACTTTGTACCCACTGAAGAACAGACTGCAGATATATTCACTAAATCTGTTGACGAATCCACATTTACCAGGTTAGTTGGTAAATTGGGTATGTTAAACAGTCTTAGTGATTGACAATGTCTCTGGTAGGTTTGTTCTTATCTAAATCATTTTCTCTTGTTGATTTTAGATGTTAATTATTGCCAATCTATGTTTATTGTGTAAAGCTTGTTAATTTAAATATTATGAATAATTTATTTTCTTTAAAAATATTTTTCTCATATTTTTTAGTGGAGAAATGTATTTTTATTGAAAATATATTTATTTAGAATCATTTAAGTTATTTTCAGATTGTAAATATAGTTGTTTAAATATTTCTGCAAGTTTATATTATTTTTATGCAATTCTATATTATTCTGCATATTTTTCTAGGATTTATGGAATTTTCTGTGAATTTTTCTAGACTTTTATAAATATTTCATGCATTTCTATAAGTTTTATGCATTTTTCTGAATTTATTTTAATTAATTCTGCTAGTTTTTCTTAACAGGTTTGTTTTATTTTGTTTTTTTACTAGCATGACTATCGGAATGACTATCTCTCGTAGTCATTCCAGTAGTCATTATAGTTTAGTTTAGTTTTAATTATATTTTTCTGCCTTTTATTTCAGTACTTTTATTTTTGTACTGGAATGACTATCGGTATGACTATCCCATAGTCATCCCGATAGTCATTCTAATTATATGCATTTTATTATTATTATTATTATGATTATTTTCTCTGACTTTCTGTTTATATTTTAAGTCATTCTCAGTTTTATACTAGAATGACTATCGGTATGACTACCCGGTAGTCATCCCGATAGTCATCCCGGTAGTCATCCCAGGCTATTCCGAGGACTGCCTATAAATACTAAACTGTTAGTCATTTCTTCTCATTCCTCTCAAACTCTTGTTTTTACAAAGTTTCTTTTCTCTCTAGTTTGGTTCTTTATTCTCTAAAGTAAAGAACTGCTGTCAATTTTTTATTTACTTGGATCGACATAAATTGATTTAATTAATTTCTGATATAATTCTTATTTCTTGGAATTTATTCCCTAAATTAGAATTAATCTAAAATTAACCCTATTAATTTGTGTTAAAATAGCCCAGCAATTTGAGATTGTTCTTACTAATTACCATGACTATTTTGATCCCCTGAAATGTTCATTTGAACGTTTTAGGCCTTGGATCTCCTTTCTTAATCAACATTCTTGTGTTAATTATGCTATTTGTTCTAATGTTGATTTGAAAGTTGATTCTTTATATTTACTTTGCTCAACTGTTGTTGTCTCTGATGATTTCTCAACTATCTCTTTCAATATTCAGGACACACAGTACATTATCACTGAGGAAACATTTTGTAATGTCTTGCAGTTTCCTCGGGATAATTTTGACAGACTCCCCACTGAAGAAGAATTAACTAGGTTTTTCATCAATATTCACTATCAAGGTCCCCTAAATATGACTAAATTACTTAAGGGGAATCTTGTGTGTGAATGAGATTTATTCTTTGATACCATGGCTAAGGTCTTTGGCAATTGCACGAAAAATAACTTTCAGAATATTCCTTATCTTTTACAAGTTATTGGTTATGCAATTGTCTTCAACAAAAGACTCAATTTTGGCCACCTTCTATGGGAAATTGTTGTTAGGAGGGTGTTTAATGCTAGAAAGGAATTTGACAATGGTAGAAAGATTAAATGTTTTTATCCTCGTTTTCTATCACTTGTTCTTAATTCTTTACTTTCTAATGAGAATCAAGAACTGTTCAGGAATGGTCGTTTTTTCATTTCTCCGACCACTGACAAAAAGTTCTATCAAAGATTGCAAACATCCTTCAGGTATAGCAATGTTCCAGTTCTCATATCCAACTACATGACAAACTTCATTAACCTACCATCATTTGAACCACCAGTTCCCGAGCAAAGGATAGTTACATCAGCAAGAACTGAAGAAGTCATACAACCACAGGTAAGGACTTCTATCCCTGGTTCTTCTGGTACTGTTTCTGAAACCCAAGAGGTTGATAGGGCTGACCAAGAGTTTGTAGAACCACAAACTCTATCCCCGGTCATAGAGCCAAACACTGAGTCATATCCAAATCAACCTGAACCTTATCTCTATACCAGAAACAGAAATAGTAGTGATGAAGAAACAATGAGTGATCCCGCAGCTCTATCTGCACCTCCTAAGAAAAGAAGAACATATAGGGAGATATCTGTAAGCCCGTCTGTATCCTCCCAACAGGATATGGATTTTGAAATGGCCAATACATAGTCTCTGGAGACATCCTCTCAACAGGGTGAATCTATTGAAGTTCGCCATAGGGCCATGGCATCTTGTACCGAGTCAAGCACACTCCCGTTACTCACAATGGGAGAAAACATAACTTTAGATGCAACTCAGGACACTTTGCTAGGAGAGCACTTAGGACATGAGACAGTGCCTACCATTGTAACGGTAGAAGTGCCTTCACAGGCATCTGAGGGAAAATTTGATTCTTTGCCAACTCAAATAGAATCATTTTCTCCCCTCCCAGAGGAAACATCTCTGGCTCCCTTAAGGGATTTTCCACTCGTAGTTTTTACTGGAGAAAGTGGAAGGCAACCTATTGAATCCAACACTGAAGCAATATAGTTTCAAATTCCAGATGATCTATTGGATTTCTCTAGGGATTGGGAATCGCGAACTCCCATTACACCACCACTGACCTCTCAAGAAGGGGCTAGGGTGATTTTTCCTGCAGGTACATCAACTCATAATATGGATAGACAGCTAGTGGTTAGATCTGAGAGACAAACACAGAGCGATACACAAGCACGTGAGCAGAGTGAAACACCATCGAGAGAAATTGAGATGAGTGCACACAATGACACATACACTGCTTCTTTATTGGCTCAAATAGCTGGTCTACAGAAACAACTTCAACAAACCCAGGCTGAAAAAGATATTCTCAAGGCACAAGTGGTTGAACGGTCTTCTTCTTCCACCTCTGTAACTAATCAGCTGGGTACTATCAAGGATGAAATTGAAGGATTAAAGACTTCTCTTATCCCCAGGATGAATTCCATTCTGGAGTCCCAGGTGTTAGTGGCTTCAGACATCTCTGAGATTATAACGTCAAATGCTGAGATAATAGAGAGTGTCAAGCAGATTGCTTCCATTTCAACTCGGGTGGACTACATTCAGGAGACTGTTGATGAAAATCGGTGGTTCAATGATGAAAGGTTTGCAAGGATTGAAGGAGGGATGCAGCATCTGAATGAAGGCATGAAGCATCTGTACAACATGATCAAGAACTCACATCAACCCAATGCTGAACAGAAGAAATTCTTTGATGGTGATGATGATGATGAGGATAATGATGGTAAGGATGAAGGAGGAGATAAAGAAGGAGAAGGAAGAAGTAGGAAGGAGGATCCTAAAACTGATAAAGTTAAATCCAAAGAGGATTCCTCAACTAAGGGGGAAAATAAGGAGAAAGAGAAACAAGGAGGAGAAGGAGTGAGAGATCAAGGAGGTGAAGCTCAAGGTTCTGGTTCTGGAAAGGACAAAGGGAAGCAAAAGTTAACTTTTGCTGATGATGTCTACTATCAAGATGAACAGGGAGAGTTTGAAGATGTTGAATCTGAAGAAACCCCTGAAGATACCTTTGGTGAAGTGGAGGTTGAAAGAGAGGCTGATTTTGCTGACTGGGAAGATGAACCTGAAGTGGATCCTGCCTTTGAAGCTGAGCTGTTAAGACAGAAAGCTGATCTGAAGAGAAGAGAGGAGGAGAATGCTAAAGTGTCTGACATCATCTCAAAGCATCTAGTTATCCAAAAAGCTGAACATCAAGAAAAGCAACGGCTTCATGATATAAAGGTCAAGGACGGGAAGTTATATGTGAGGCTGAAGCATGGAGAAGAATGGGATAGAGCTAGAGAGATGTTCTCACATCCGACAGGGTCAGACAATGATGGAAAGTTCTTTAGCATGTTGGAAAGGTACAGAAAGGTCAATCCAGACAACACAATCTATATGAAAGCTCTTCATGCGGAGATTTCAAGAATTACTACTGGATATGACAGAGTCAGAGAGGAGTTGAAGATCTACATCTACACTCATAATGAGGGAACTTTCATAGTTTCTCTTAATCTTCTGGAAGGTAGAACTCTCTCTGAGCTTTGGGTTTTCATGACAAAGATTAAAAGGTCTTCACCTCTATGTGAGCTGTTGCATGATCAGCTTAGAGATTTTGCCATGAAAGCTAGTCCTCAAGTTGTGGATGTGCCATATGAAGTTAAATTTTATAAAGGAAGGGCACTTCAAACTTGTGGTGTGGATCCCATCTCTTTGAAAGATTATCCTGCCAAACATCTTGTCTATATGGAGAACATGTTGAGGACAACAGGGTTTGCTACACAAGAAAAGACAGAAGTTGCCGATTTGATTCAAGACTATTGCATTTCCAATATCAAGAGATATCATCAAATGAAGAATAGGCTGAAGAAAGTTACAACTCAACCTGTCAGACCAAGTGGCATTACTTCTGAATCTGATCGTGTTCTGGACAAGGATTTGCTTGAAGCTCTTGAAGAAGGAGAGATGATGGATGATGAAATTTGAAGAAGCTCTGTTCTGTAAATGTTAAATGTATAGAGCTTAGGTAAATCAAGATAGGATCAATGTAAACACATGTTCAGTCTAGAGGAACATCTATCATCTATTTATCTTTACTGTTTGAATCTGGAAAATGTTTAATGAAATCCAGAACTTTGTGTTATTATTTACTTAACTTTTAAAGTCTTATTTTTACTTGTTTAGTTAGTTGAGTTATCCTCTAGGTATTTGCTTGTTATTCTCTAACAAACAAATAGGGGGAGATTGAAAGGCATATGTTTTAGCCTATTTGTTTACATCGAGGATTCAACTCAACTTAAACAAGTTTGTAATAAGTAAGTAATAATTCAATTGTCACAGTCACAGGAATCTCAGAAGATCATATCTGTCAGAAGAATACAGATTAAAGTCATCCTACAGATTTGAAGAAATACTACATTGAAAGAAGTTCAATTATTTGTTCAAGCCTCAGTGAAATTTTCAAAGAAGTGGATTTATTAAAGTGACAGAGGTTTCAGATTTGTGACAGCAAATGTACAGGTTACAAAGATTGATCAACAGTCAAAAGCAGACAATGGACCACAGCTTAAAGTCAAGATGAAGAACAGACATTGAAGTTAGTCATTTATGAACCAGACCGTGCATCAAATGACAACCTCAGACAATGGATACTCTTCAGCAGTTCAAGTGGTTCAAGAATTGGTTTTACTATGTTATGAGAATTTACATTCTCTTCTAAATTAATTATTAATTTATTTATTAAGTTAATTCTTCTGAATTAATTTAACAAATAAATTAAGTAATTAATTTATTGAATAAATTAAATTCATCAGAATTTAATTTATGAAATAAATTAATTATCAGAATTAATTTAAATTAGAATTAGAATTAATTTAGAATTTCTTAATTAAAATGAACTGGAATGACTATCCAGGATAGTCATCCCGATAGTCATTCCAAGTCTATTTATATTAAAAATGTACTGGAATGACTATCAAGGGATAGTCATCCCGATAGTCATCCTAGTATATTTCTAGAAATTCTAATTTAATTTATGTAAATTCTCATAGTCATTCCAGTTCTTTTGATAGTCATTCCAGGCTTTTAAGATAGTCATTCCAAGACTATTTTGATAGTCATTCCTAGTGGAATGAAAAGTAAGAAACGTGCAGGTTACTTTTTGGTCAAGTGGATTAGTATTATTAGAAAAAGTAATCAGACAGAAACAAACAGAGATCAAGAACATTACATTTCAAGAAAAGCTTCTGTCAAGAACTGCCGATTCATTTCTTCTGTGAATTAATTCTAGTAAATCATTGTGTTAAATCTAAACCACTAGAATTCATTTACTTGTACTGCTTTGACTATCTAGTGGATTTTTATCCCTAGAACGTATCTCAAATTATCAAATATTTTTATATCTTTTTATTACAAAAATAGATAAATTCATGTCGAATTTATTCTAGATTTGTTTTAATTAGTTTGAGATTCAATCTTGTAATCAGTACCTCATTTGTAACACCTTTCAAGTTTAATATAAGTTATATTTAACTTGAATTCTGTTTCATTTAATTCCGCGATTATTTGTTCTTAAATTGTTTTATTCTAAACAGAACAAATTCGATAAAGCGGTATAGTTTGTATTCAACCCCCGTTCTACAAACATATCAGGACCTAACAATACTACACATCATCTCATCTGTTACTATGTTGAAATAATATATTTTATTTATAATAACTTAAAATTATAATAACATACTATATTTAAAATATATCTAACTATTATAGCCAACTCCATTGAAGCACAGTATCTTATAGATTCGGCAAATTTTACATAATCAACATTTTATACTATTTTAACTAATAATTTTAGTCAACACCGTTAGAGATGCTCTTACTATTAGGCTACTAACTGATCCTCGATCATGATCAGTTATTTCAAATTTGTAAATTTAGGATTTTTCGTAACGTGTCGTTAATACGAGAATTTAAGTACTTGAAAAGAGATTTTAATACTTTGAGATTGTGTTTTACAAGGCTTAATGACCTTTTAGCTCCTGAGGTTTAATATCATATACCCATCAACCACTGTATTTTAAAAGTGTACCTTTTAGCCCCCTAAGTTATTGAAATCATATCTTTCAACCCTTATACCAGTTCAGAACAAAAAATCGGTATAACTCGGATGGGCAAAACAATCTTTACATTAATAAGTCCAGATTAAGAGAACATTAAATAGATTTAATTGTGTATGCTTTGTATCAAAAAGAGAAAAAAAAACCAAAGAGGCACACCTGATCACTGTAAAGACTGTTTTGTCCATCCGAGTTATACCGATTTTTTGTTCTAAACCAGTATAAGAGTTGAAATGTATGATTTCAATAACTCAGGGGCAAAAATATACATTTTTAAAATACAGTAGTTGATGGGTATATGATACTAAATCTCAGGAACTAAAAGATCATTAAGCCGTTTTACAAATGTATATCACAAGACAAGCCCTTTACTAGTACTAATATACAAAATGAGTCGGTCTTCTTTACAAACAACAACTTGAGCTTTACATTTGAATTTCTGTTCAACAAACTTATATATTGTTTGTGACAATCAAAGCGTTCATAAAATATTTTTAATTTGTAAAACAAGTGTTCATATAATATTGGCAATCATGTATTGTGGATATTGCTAAATGTCATAAAATTTTGCTTTATGTAGTAATGATAAATTACTCTTAAGTCCCTTTGTTTATTAAATATCCAGTTTGTTTATTAAATGATGTGTTTGACCGGTTATTCATAATTCCCAACGCGCGTAGACATCACCTATTTAATTATAGGCTAATTCAATTTAATTTAAAATTTACTTTCATAATATTTATTTTAATAAATTAAATATTTTATAAACAAGGTCACCAGAATTTGAAATTATATTAATATATTTTTGTAGAAATAATATAATTGATTAAAAAATCAACATTCAAAGTTATTAATTATATAATTATATTTTGGGTGAAAATTATAAAGTGTAAATTCAATAAAAGTTATTATATTAAAAGATGGATATATATATATACATATATATATATATAAGTATATTTTTCATTCTCAGAAAAAAATTTGAGTTACATTCAACATAATTTAAGTTAACTCTAGATCTTTTGACTCATCTTAATAAAATTACTTTACATTTTTATTAGTTACAATCAATAAAAAATAATTACATATGAAATATTAATTTATGTAAAACAATATGCATATTGCTTATGCTACATAAATTTACTTAAAACTTAGATGATCATATATTAATATCAGAAATCTACTCATTTTTCAAAAATATCACGAACAATTACCTTTAAATTAATACATGTTACATTTTATATTTTTTTTTCAGTAAAATCACTTTTTTCCAAAAATATTAGGTGCAACA
Organism: Heracleum sosnowskyi; assembly: GCA_030848705.1. NCBI lineage: Eukaryota > Viridiplantae > Streptophyta > Magnoliopsida > Apiales > Apiaceae > Heracleum > Heracleum sosnowskyi. Next base: position 24,401,348 of record CM061237.1, read on the forward strand.
TTTGCTTCTTTATTTTAAAACATATTTTAATGATTTTAAAAAAATTACATGTTTTAACATGCCAACATATTTTTTTAACAAATATAATTAATATAATTAATATATTTTTCTATGTTTCAATTAATATTTAAGTTTCTCATTTTATAATTTATCATATTAGTTTTTATTCCTTATTTAATATTTTCCATTTCAATTATTTTTTTTAATTTATCATTTTTTAATCTCATTTGATAGCAGGTGCCTTGCAGTGTTATGTGCTAGTATAAATTATAGTCAAAATAAAATAAAACTAGTTTATCATAACAACATCCAAAAATCGTATTCTTTTAAAGAAAACATAAATGATGATAACATGCTTATGTCATGTTATTAAGAAAAGTTTAGGTTATTATATAATAAAAATATAACACTTTTTAAAAAAGTAAAAAAATTGTAACTATCCTTTTAATGAAAATTGTTATAAAGATATAATTTAAATAAATGAACCAGTTATTCATCATATCTTTTTGTATCATTTCAACTTAAAAAGATAAATGAATGCATTAATTATGTTAATTTTCCAATGAGAAACAAAAAATAAGTTAAAGGCTATTATTATAATTCCTGATTATTACATGAACTAAAATTTTATGACATTTATCAATCATGTATTGTTTGTGACACATAAGCTATTCAAATTCATTCATTGGCTACCCAATTTTACTAATCTCAACAACAATGACATGAATTTGAGCTAATTCACAATTTCCAATCTCTCAATTCTATGATTAGTTTGTCATGATATCATTTATTTTTTTCAATTTGAACTTTTAAATATCATGAATTATGCGAGTTGCTGTTATATTATATTTTATCCAGTTTAATATTCTAAATTTTAATAAATTACTATATAGCAAATATGAGGGGTTGGAGTAATCTAAATTGTTTTGATTTAATAAATATTACAATTTATATAGAAAATATAGGACAAGTTCACCAGCTTGCGTGAGGGTAAGTACTGCCAAAAATATTTTTAAAACTTTCGATATATTAAATCATACATGTGTCAGGAATTCTTTTAAATTTTATAATATAGGTAACCGTTTGTGATAATTTACATCTGACATTAGGCATAACGTGATATTTTTATGTACTTAGATCAATATTGAAATAACATCTTCTTTGAAAAAAAATATTTTCATTTTATATATCTACCTTTTATAGGCATTTCAAAGTATATGAAAGGTCAATTTTGAAATTCTTTTTTCCACTATGACAAGAAACTTTTACCTAGAATTTTAATCAAATAAATTAAAACAGTGTCACTTCTTTATACCCAGAAAAGATAAACAAAAAGTGAAAAAAAAAATTACCTCGAATTTTAATCAAAGAAATTAAAACAATGCCACTTCTTTGTACCGTAAAAAGATAAACAAAAAGTGAAAAATTAATACAGTACAATGAATCGAACACCTAAGGGTAAGTCTCAAAGTTCTTTTGTACAATTTGTGACCTTTCCGAAACCATCGATAACCTATTCATGTTCATACATAGCTGAGCGATTTAACAGATCATTGTAATAATGTGAGTTTGGTGCTAATTCACAGTTATCATCACAATTGTCTGATTTTATGTTTCTTTCTGCTTGCTATTATCTAAATTTTTTATTCAATTCGATGATATTCAACTTTATAAACTTTAGTGAATGTGGGTTTGTACGAACCATCTGCGATGTTGGAGTAATCTAAAATATTTTTGTTTAATATCTATTAAAAGTTAAAATGAAAAAATATTTATTTACAGCAGGGCTCACAAAGTACTTATTTGGGCAGAAATAAAAAGTGAACTGTCCCTTACTTTTTTAAAGAACGATCCAACTTATTTCGTGTTTTATTTTTAAAAAATTATGTAAGTTATCATCAGGGATATCCAAGTGATTCAATAATCTGGTTTGATTTGATTTCATTTGATTCAATAAGATCTTTGTGATTGATTCCGGATTATTGCCACCTGATTTTGGAAATCTGCCCCTCACAAGCTCTTTCACATTCTCCGAATCTGATTAATAAGCTCTTTCATTCGAGTCCACACCAGATTATTGCCACCTGATTTTGAACAAATATTGTTTCAACAATATCAAAATTGCTCACAAGGAAACAGGAGTGTTTCAGAGTATACAGGAGAATTTTTGAGATTGCAGGCTCGATGTCATTTGTCAGAAATAGAGTAGCAGGAAGCTATGCGTTATATGAATGGGTTAAAATATGAGATTCAGGACAAGATGGGATTAGAGACGGCGTGGTTGGTAGATCAAGCACAAAATCTTGCTATGAAGGCGGAAAGATTACTAGCCAAGAAAGGTTCAAACTTTCGCAAAGATCAGCCTGAAACAACTCGATCTAATAATTATGTGCCATGTCAAACACAAGGTGCTGCAAATCAGACCTCTCCCGTAACAAAGATCGAAGTTGGTACCAGCAGTACAGTAAATAAGAAGAATGCATACCCACCTAATAAGCCCAATAACAATCCATATGCGAGGCCTACATTCAACAGATGTTATCGGTGCAATGAAGTTGGTCACAGGTCACATGAATGCCCAATGTGGAACCCTGTAAACCTTGCTGGTCATGAGGGCTCTGACAATGAGGTTGACGAAGTTGCTAATGAAGATGGAGAACCTGTTAGCTTTGTTGTACAAAGAATCTTGTGCACGCCAAAGGTCCTGGATAATTCTCAGCGAGCTAAGATCTTTCAATCAAAATGTTCGATTAATCAGAAGGTAAACAATTTAATTATAGATAATGGTAGTTGTGAAAATCTGGTCTCTAAAGCCTTGGTTGAGTACTAGAAACTATCAACAAAACCACACCCGAACCCATATCAGATTGGGTGGAATAAGAAGGGACCTGCCATTAAAGTAACACAAGTTTGTAAAATTCCACTTTCAATTGGGAAGACCTATAGTGATGAAGTAATTTGTGACGTGGTCGACATGGATGCCTGTCATGTGCTCCTGGGCAGGACGTGGCAACATGACATAGATGTAACCCATAGGGGAAGACAAAACATCTATATCTTTAAATGGAAAGGAAAACGAATTGATGTGGTACCAATGGGAACTGAACCAGAGGCGCCAAAAACAGAAGGCAAATCATTTATATCAATGGTAAACTCTCATCAGGATTTTAATAGTTGCACTCAATAGTCTGGAGCAGCATTTTCCTTGGTGGTAAAAAGGGGTGGAACAAGAGTCGAAAAAGGAGGTTCATAAACTAGTTAAGCCTTTGCTCAAAGAGTGTGAAAAGATAACAGTAGATGACTTGCCTGATTCCTTGCCTCCGCTTCGCAACATTCAACATCAAATAGACTTGATCCTTGGAGCTAGTCTTCCAAATTTGCCACATTATCGTATGAGTCCAAAAGAAAGTGAAATTTTACAGGAAAAAGTTTGAAGAACTTGTGCAAAAAGGGCATATCCAGGAAATCATTAGTCCATGTGCAGTTCCTGCTCTCCTTACACCTCAGAAAGACGGAAGTTGGAGGATGTGCGTAGATAGCAGGGCGATCAACAAAATCACCATCAGGTATCGATTTCCTATTCCACGACTCAATGATTTGTTGGATCAACTATGTGGAGCTAGTGTATTTTCTAAGATTGATCTGCGCAGTGGTTACCACCAAATTTGATTTAAGCCTGGTTATGAATGAAAGACGGCATTTAAAATAAAGGACGACTTATACGAGTGGTTGGTCATGCCTTTTAGCTTATCAAACGCCCCTAGCACTTTCATGCGCCTAATGAAACAAGTTCTCAAATCATTCATGGGAAAGTTTGTGGTCGTTTATTTTTATGACATCCTTATTTACAACCGCAATGAAGAGGAACATTTAGAGCATTTGCGTGCCGTCTTGTCAGCTTTGTAAGAGAATAAACTATATGTAAATCTGAAGAAGTGCACTTTTATCAGAAACAGATTACTCTTTCTTGGATATGTTGTTAGTTCCGAAGGTATTCATGTGGATGACGACAAGATCAATGCTATTAGAGATCGGCCATCCCCTAGAACAGTTTCTGAAGTTCATAGTTTTCATGGGCTCGCGACATTTTATAGGAGATTTATTCACAACTTCAGTAACATCGTCACACCTATTACAAATTGTTTGAAGAAAGGTCAATTCCAATGGAGTGATGAAGCATAAAAGGCTTTTGTTGAGGTTAAAAGGAAGCTGACCACATCACATGTGTTATACCTTCCAGATTTTGGCAAAATATTTTAATTGGAGTGTGACGCATGCGGAACTGGTATTGAGGCAGTGTTAAGTGTTAACATAAGAAGACAGGCCCATTGCTTACCATAGCGAAAAGCTTAATGATGCTCGTCAGAAATGGTCAACATATGATCAGGAGTTATTTGTCGTCATTCAAGCCCTTAGGCACTGGGAGCACCATCTTATTCAACGAGAATTTGTTATATATTCTGATCATCAAGCTTTAAAGTAGTTCCAAACACAAAAACATTTGAACAAGGTGCATGTCAGATGGGCTACATTTGTTGAAAAATTCAACTATGTGATCAATCATAAATCTGGGGTTTCGAATCGTGTTGCAGATGCACTTGGTAGACGAACCACTTTACTTGTCACCATAAAAAATGAAGTTGTTGGTTTTGAACACCTAAAAGAGTTGTACGATGAGGATCCAGATTTCAAAAACATTTGGGAGAAGATAAAAGATCAATCAGGCCTCAGGTGACTTCCTACTTCAAGAAGGATTTTTATTCAAAGGCAACCGATTATGCATTCCACGAACATCTCTCCGTGAAAGGGTAATTCGGGAGCTTCGTGGAGGAGGCTTGGGAGGACATCTTGATAGGGATAAAACAGTGACAATGGTATAGCAGCGCTATTACTGGCCCCAATTGAAGAGAGATGTTGCGCATCAAGTCCAGAGGTGTCGTAGATGCCAAGAAGGAAAAGGTCATGTTCAAAATATGGGTCTATACATGTCACTTCTTGTACCTATGAAACCATGGGAAGACCTGTCCATGGACTTCATTTTGGGCCACATAAGTTACTTTCAAGTTACTTTCACAAATTACATTATTAGAATATTTTACATCATTTTTTTATTGACTGTTTCATTTAGAGCTAAATAACAAAATACCGAAAGATATGAAAAACAAATAAAAATATGGATATAAGGACATGGTACATTATCATACAATAAAATCCACTTGCGTACATAAACTTTAAAGAATCCCCGATTGTTAGTATACATCTTTCAAACCGGCACATGCATTCCAAAATTTCAAAAAGTTAACAAAAAGGATATTTTGGTAATCCGTAAAAAATGAACAATCTCGTCAAATGAATAACTTTTTTCGAAAATGACATAATAACATAATCGGAATGAACTGAACATAGAAAAGCAGACAAGTTAAAAGCAAACAAGTTAACCTACTGAAGTATGAACTGAGCAAAGAAAAGCTAAAGTTGTCGACGTAAGAACAGAGTGTCAATTCCACATAAGGAATTACATAGTATATATCTTGGTTCAAGGATCAAACTTGTACCTTAAATATTCACTACCATCTCATTCTTCTCTTACAACAGCACTTAGTAATCAAAGGATCACCTTTTAATCAACTTATTTGCAACCAAAACACAAGCAACAAAAAACGCAAGCAAGAGATGGACCTCTTTGTACTTCTGTATTAGCTTTTCTAGAACAGCAGTTATCATTAGCTTAGTAAAGTATGTTTTCCTATAAATAATAAAAGCATATAGAACTGATCCGTAATCAGAAAAGCTCATACATAATAATGCATATTAATGTTAACAAGTTATACCGAATCCAAAATATCAAAACTAACAAAAACATATCAGAACACCTCAAAAAAACAAACTACCAACACAGAACACATATCAAATACCGAATTCTAACAGCTTTTAATAATATCGTCATATAAAATACGAGAGGAAGTTCAAAGTTGATAGACGTTAGGATTACCTGTTACAAGAATGCCAAACGGGAAAAATCCAATGGGTATATTCTGTAATCAGATCATAGTCAGTTTGTCTAAAATGCCATCTCACATATATACCCCTCCTAGGCCTAAAATTAAAATTCAGAGACTCCTTTGAGAATTTTCTTTGACAACCTAAGCTTAGTTCTTTTCTCCAACATACAAAATCCTCCAGCAAAATATCATTACCAAAGATGTAACCAGACATTGCAAAATCAAACATTTCAAAAATTACTATATTGATAATGAAAGGATACCTGACTATCATAAGCTGTAATAACTCATACATAATATATTGAAAACTAATTCTGTAATCCATTATCACAAATCGTACATCACAACTAGGAGAAACAGATCGAAAACACAAACTACCTCAGATAAACAACATAAATTAGACACCAAATTCTAACGATCAATACGTAGTAACACAAAATCATAAATCATTAGTGCTCACACATAAGAACGTCAACAAGTTATTCCGAATTCAAACATCACAACTAACACAAACATAGCAATGTAATAACAATACTTCATACATAACAATGTCAACAAGTTATTCATACTTCAAATATCACAACACAAACAGATCAAAGACACAAACTACCTCCGAACACAAAACATATATCAGACACCAAAACCTAACATCTTAAACGTAGTAACATAATCATAATAGCTCATACATAACAATGTCAACAAGTTATTCCAACATCACAACTACCACAAACCACCACAATTCCACGAGATCTAAAACACAATTAAATCCTAATTAGCCTCGGCATTCGCATCAACGCCTTCCGCGCCTTCAGTCACACCCGAGCCTGCTTGCGCTTGCGCATCACTTCCAGCAGATCTAGCCTTAACAGTCTCCAACATTCTTTTACTAATCTCTTTCGAATACCCCTGAAGAATCTCAATACCATCATCATCGGGACCCGCAGAACCCGAAGCAGTTTCAAACGCCTCGCCCTCAATCTTACTTGCAATGACTCCTGCTTCTTCCTCGGGAACCGTGCCGTAGCGTTTGGACAGGACGGAGGGAGACGACAGCGTTTCGATGAGGCGTTTGGTGACGGCGTCACGAGTGCGTTGTGATGGAGGCCAAATGCTGAAACTCACGGTGGGTTTGGTGGTGGCAGGGTTGGTGGGTTGGGCTTCGGTTGTTTCGGACATTGTTGGGGGTGTTTTGAATTCTTCGTTGGTTTTGATTTTGTGTTGGGAGTTGAGGACACTGCGGAGATATTATTGTTTAGGCCTGCATTTTTGTATATTATTATTTTATTTTATTAAACGAGTATATTATTTGTTTATTTAAAGAAAAATTAAATTAGGATTTCCACGTACCGTTGTGTTCGTGTTCTTAATTTTTTTGATTTTTCAACTTCTAAAATTCAGTTAATTGTTATGAAATTATATTTAGATGATATTATTACTATTAAGGTTCGTATATTATCTGATTATTACTGATTCCTCATTTTTATAATCACGCATAATATGATGAAATTATTGATGTCTTTTGATTGATGGTGTTTTGTTTATTTGTAAACTTAAAATTTTGATTATAAAATTGTTTTTAGTATTTAGAAATATTGATTATAAACATGTACCGTTTTTGAGGGGGATAAACATGAACCTTGTGAGGATGTAAATTCAATAAACACATTAATCCTAGTGAATAAATAAGCCCACTTAACTTTCATATTTCGTAATGTTTGTTCATCTGGATTAATGCTTTGGAGTTTGGGCCTTCATTTTATTACCTAACTAAGAGCATCTTTAATTAATACTTTGGGCCTTCATTTTATTACGTAATTAAGAGCATTTTTAATGGGAGAAATTTTTTAAGTAAACTAAGTATTTATGTGACATGTTATAAATAAAATTATAAAAAATGTGCAGAAAAAAATGCATTCGAATGGGATATTCTTCTTAGCTAAATTTTTAGTTAACCTCATTGTATCCGTCAAATTTGCTAAACGTTTATAGACTTATAACAATATTATACATCATCTATTATCATGTTAAATTAATATATTTTATTTATAATAACTTAGAGCATTTTCAATGGGACTAAACTCTTATCCAAATTATTTATGTGGCACATATTATAAATAATAGATAAAAATTGTAGAACTTCACCCACAATTCCAGTTAGCAAAAATTTAGATAATTAAATTTTCGTTGGCTATATTTATTTAACCAACATTTCTCTTAGGTATAATTATACATGACTAGTATTATAATTAATCTCCTTAGGTAAAATTTTAAAAATTTACTATAGCTAATTCATTTAGCTAACCAATTTACCTATTATCATTAGATATGCTCTTATAATAGTAATAATAATAATAATAATAATGATAATAATGATAATAATAATAATAATAATAATAATAATAATAATAATAATAATAATAATAATAATAACATACTATATTTAAAATATAACTCATCATTACAACCAACTTCATTTGAATATAGGTTCGACAACTTTTAAATAATTATTATTTTATAATATTTTAGCTAATCATTTTAGCCAACACAATTGGAGATGATTTAACAAAATGTTATGTCATATTGAAGCTTTTATTATTCCTAAAATTTAATCTATACTATATTATTAAAGACGAAACATTGAAAGTTTTGTAGTCTGGTCATGAAATATTTTGTAGTCTGATCACTCAATTCATAGCCGTTAGATATTTTTGATCAAATCGATGAGAACCGTTAGATAAAATATTAAAATTATTATATATAATATCTTTTCTATTTTTCCTAACTAAAACATCTCATTTTCCAAAAATATTGCAAACAATTTCATTTACTAAAATAACGTAATAAAGTTATAATTGCTAATAACTAAATCATTACCTTTTTTAGTCAAATTGTATATTCTTTTCTATATTTTCTAACTAAAATTTCTACTTTTCTATTTTTCTAACTAAAACCTCTCACTTTCCAAAAATATCACGAACAGATCTATTTAATAAAATAAAATAATAATATTATAATTATTAATGACTAACCGATTAGCTTTTTTTTCCAAAACGTATATTCATTTTTATATTTCATAACTAATATTTCTCTTAACTAAAACCTCAAAAATATCACGGATTATTCCATTTAGTAACATAAAATACTAATATTATAAATCTATCTATCTATCTATACTATATTATTAAAGATGAAACATTGAAAGTTTTGGTACCTGTTTTTTTGTGTACGGTACTTGCCTTATTTAATTGTTTATTTAATTATTATAAAAATTATTATAATCAGTTACCCTTTCAGTTAGAATGCATTACCATTTTTTTCTAAAAAAATCACGAACAATTTCCTTTTCAAGCTAAAACATGTTACTTTTTCTATTTATTTTACTAAAATCCCTCATTTCCCAAATATATCACGAGCAAACCCTTACTTATTTATTTTAAAACATATTTTAATACTTTTAATTGATAATTACATTTCCCCTCTTTTTGTAGAAAAATCACGAACAATTACTTTTTTCGGCTAAAACATGTTATATTTTCTATTTTCCTTAATAAAATATCTACTTTTCCAATTATATCACGGGCAAACCCTTGCTTATTTACTATAAAATCTATTTTAATAATTTTAATTGACAATTATCTTTTTCAACTAAAACATGTCACCTTTTGTATTTTTCTTACTAAAACCCCTCTTTTTTTCAAAAATATCACGGGCAAATCGTTACTTTTATATTTTAAAATTCAACGAAAACATGTTACTTTCTATTTTTATTACTAAAACCCCTCTTTTTCTAAAATATCACGGGCAACCAGTTACTTATTTATTTTAAAATCTATTTTAATACTTTTAATTATTTAAAAATATTTAACACGCCTACTTATTTTTTTTAACAAATGCAATTAATAAAATATAAAATATAAATAATAAAATTAACAATTATTAAAAATAATTTGTGCATCGCACGGGTTTTAAGCTATATTATTAAAGACGAAACATTAAAAATTTGGTAGTCGGATGGACGGACGGTCGGTACTTAGTGATTTTATTTAATTGCCATTACTTATTTTTTTAAAAACTATCACTAAATAATAACATTATTTATAACCAATTACATTTTCAGCTAAAATACATTACCTTTTTTTATTTTTATTTTATAACAAAATCTTCTCTTTTTCTAAAAAAAACACGGGCGGCTATCTTTTTTAACAAAAACATGTTACTCTTTCTATTTTTTCTTACCAAAACCCCTCATTTTCCAAAAATATCACGGGCAAACCCTTACTTATTTATTTTAAAAATCTATTTTTTTATTTTAATAATTAAAATTATTAAAATCTATTTTAATACTTTTAATTATGAGCACTTTTTCAGCTGAAACATGTTACCTTTTCAATTTTTTCATTTTCTAAAGAAATTATTATTAAATAATAACATTTTATAACCAACTACTTTTTCAGCTAAAATACATTACTTTTTCTATTTTTTTTCTAATAAAATCCTCTATTTTTCTAAAAACAATCAATGGCAATTATCATTTTCATCTAAAACATGTTACTCTTTCTATTTTTCCTTACTAAAAATCCTCATTTTTTAAAAATATCCCGGGTAAATCCCTACTTATTTATTTTGAAACATATTTAAATACTTTTAATTACGGGCACTTACCTTTTCAGAAAAAACATGTTAATTTTTCTATTTTTCCTTGGTAAGACCCCTACTTTTCCAAAAATATAATGGATAAACAGTTATTAATTTATTTTAATACTTTTAATTATTTAAAAAAGTTTAACACGCCTACTCATTTTTTTAGCAAACGCAAATTAATGAAATATTAAAACATAAATAATAAAAATAATAATTATTAATAACAATCCGTGCATCGCACGGGTTTTAAGCTAGTATCACTTAAATAATTATATCCAAAAGTTTTACATATGGAACCTGAATCTATAAATCGTAAAAATGTGACACGATGTAACTCAATAAATACAAATTAACGTAAACACTTTTCCCCGTTAACCATAATATTACTGTCTTATAAGTAATCATTCCAAAATCATTAAATCAAGAAAAGAATTTAGAGTACTCCAATTAGTGGTGGTCAAATGGGCGGTAGTGCGAGTGGGACCGGACTTGACACGGGTCGGGCTCGGCTCCGACGAGGACGGAACCGGCACGTAGTGTTGAACGAGTCGAGCCGGGCCGGGTTGTTCGGGTTAGTGCAGGTTGGTCGTGTTGGGCGGGTTTTGGCGGGTTGGGCGAGTTTTAAAATTCAATGAAAACGTGTTAGTTTCTATTTTCCTTACTAAAACCCCTCATTTTTTCAAAATATTACGGACAAATCATTACTTATTTATTTTAAAATATATTTTAATATTTTTAATTATTTTAAAATTTTTAACACGCCTACTTATTTTTTTTAACAAATACAATTAATAAAATATAAAAAATAAATAATAAAATTGACAATTATTAAAAATAATCCGCTGTTATAAGCTAGTACAAATAATTGACTGGATCCATTTGTACGCCTTCTTTGAAAGAATAAAGTTAAGCAGTCCAAAGAGATTGAATTTCAAAATGTACTGATTTTGTAAGCTGAACTCTAGAAGCAAATGATGAAAATTAGAGCTCTAGCAGTAAGCTTCTGAATAAAAGATATACAATCGTTGACTTCAAGCTTCTGTTGGCGAGCTCACGTGCTGTGCGGGCTTGCGGGCTCACACGGTTAATTGGCAGGTCCAAAATCGGGTCGGGCTGGACTGATTCACGGGTTTTAGAAATTGAAATCGTAATCGGCACTAGCTCACACGCGAATTGGATCAAATTATTCACGGTTCAATCGAACCGAATAATATTCGAATAAAATATCATGCAATAAATCCGTCCATTTGACCTCCTCTAACTCTGATATCTTACTATTGCATATATTCTTTCAAATCTTGTAAAGCAAATTGGACAGAAAAGTCTATATATACTCGCAAGTTTACGAAGTTATGTGGCTTAAAATCCATGTTGCATGATAGCATGCGCTTAATGTGAGCATTAAAGTATGCATTATCGTATTACTACTTTGTTAACATTTCAACAACATTTGGGTAATGTCTGCAGTCTCACAAAACTATTTTAATTATGACGTTGTAATTAATTTTTGGGTTGAATCTCTACTTTATTTGTTTGTTAGGTTGGATTTTTATTGAAACATTGCGAAAAATATATTTAATTGGACCAGAGGGACACTAAAATGATGTAAAACCGTAATTAGTTAGGAAACTATTATGGATTATATAAATAAGAGTTAAAAGAGGAAAACATTCAAATTTGAGGGGTGCTATATTCGCTTTAGTTTTACCGAATGTTCTTTAAATGTGGTAAAATATTATTAGGATGAAACACATAGGCGAGCTTGAAAAAATTGTGTCACAAGTCCTTGTTCGGAAAATAATTCTTTTTATTTAAGATATATAGTCGATCATCGATTTTGCAATGGGCAACACGATATCTGTACGCTCCGATAAGCATTCGTATTTAAACATAAGTTAAAATGAGACATATAAAATATGTTAGTTATCTTTACATGATCATCTCAACTGTAACCAAAAATTTTTTAGTTAACCATTTCATTTTATAAGTAATACATGCAAATTGCCTGTTTCTTTATGTAACCATAGAGAGAGAGTCAATTACAATTACATAAATTCAAAACACTAGGCTGAATTTACATAAACAAATGGATATGAGGATAGGTCATAAAAGCCCATCCAATTCTTTTTCTATTGAGAATGTGGCTTCTTCCTCTTGCTACCTGGATCTTCATTTTCACTGTTGTTGATACCATCACATCCTGTCATGCCTCCCCTTCCAGCTAGAGGTGGCCAGTCGTGCGGTTCGTGCAAGTCGGGCCGAGCTTGACACGGGTCGGGCTCCTTCCCGGCGAGCACGGGACCGACACCAAGGCTGAACGAACCGAATTCGGGCCGGGCTCGAGCCGGAAAAACTGAACTCGGAACCGGCACGACGATGATTAACGGGTTGGGTGTGGGTGGGTTGCGGGTTGGCAGGTTGGAGGTTGGGCGGGTTGGGTGGGTTGTGGGTTGGACGGGCTTCTCACAGAACAATGCAAGTATGTAAGCCACATGTCAGCCTGTCAGTCTGTCACAACTTGAAGCTGTCAAAGACTCAAAGGAACGCGTGGAATTATGTGCCACGTGGCATGCATGCATGCCTAACTTTTTAGAAGTTACGGGGATTTGCAAAAGTTAACAAATAATTTACATTTATGCAAGTTACATTTAATTATAGATTACATATTATTTTTAATCTTATAATTTACTTACTAATTTTTAATTCGAGTTAATAAATCTAAAAAAATAGAAGAATATCTTGCTTTGTTAATTTGTGATAAAAGAGGACGGTACCTCATATAAATTTTATTAATTTCAAAAATATTTTACAAATTATTTGAGAGGACTCCACTCTAAAAAAACGGAACAAACCGCATAAACATATAAAATTACAATACAAATTAAATAAATTTCTAAAGTGCAAAACAAAAAATAACTATCCACTATTTATTGTTGTTCGTGAGTAGTTGATCCGAAGTACTCATTGTCATCCATGGATCTTCTTCGCCATCCGAGTTATTTTCTTTTTTTTCCTTGTTGTCTTTTTGCAGCTTGATCCCAATCTTTTTTGCAAACACAAATTTTTACAACATCTGGCGAAAGACTTGATCTCTTCTCGCCTAACACTCTTCTACCAGCACTAAAAGCGGACTCGGATGCAATTGTAGAAGCGAGGACTACTAAAATATCCTTTACGATTTTTGCTAAAACTAGAAATTGTAACTCATGATTCTTCCACCATGTTAGTATTTCAAAATCATCATTTAACTCATAATTATAAGAAAAAAATTCACGAACCACATTGAAAGTAGAAGAAGCTACGGAAGATGATTCAGAAATTCTAACTTTTTGTTTTTTGCTTAATATAGATGAAATAGTACTATTAAACCTACTAACACTACTACTACTATTAGGTGGTATAGAACTTTGAATTTTTGGAGCATATATATCTACAAGACGATACAACAAATTTAAACAATTATTTACATACAATTCATGATTATATGAAACTCCTAACACTTCATAATAATGCTCTAACATGTTTTCTAAATCTTCTTTTCTAACATCATGCGATCAAGAAGACATGCAACACCATAAATACAAGGAAAGTCGGTAAAATATTCGATCCACTTAACTTTCATATAAAAAATAACCGCACTAAAAAATTCATTTTCTTCGTATTCTTTTAAAGTAGTAACAATACTAACACACTCAATAATAACATGATGTACATTTGGTTGATAAACATAAGAAAAAACCGTAGTAGCATGTGCAAAACAAGCAAGTATGTCACGTACCGTAGATGCCAACTCCCAATCATGTTCGGTAATAAGTCCATCATCGTATTGGTGGCTTGGGTCTTCATTATATAATTCGGTAATAATTGTCTTATATTGAATTGCATCATTTAATAATTTATACGTCGAACTCCATCTCGTAGAACAATCGATACCCCACTTCTTTGGCCTTAATCCATTATCTTTACACAATTTTTTGTACTTAGACCTATATGTACCCGCAAAACGTAGATATTTAATTATTTTCCTAATAGGTTCTAATAAATGAGTTAATTGTGAAATTCCTTTTTGGGCCGACAAGTTAATTATGTGAGCACAACATCTAACGTGTAAAAATACTCCATCTAAAGCTAAAGGAATATCGGGCCTAATATAATCAATAGCTTTTTTATTAGCAGCAACATTATCTAAAGATATTGTAAATACCTTAATAAACAAATTAAATTCCTTTATTGTATCTAAAATTATTTGTTTTATGTTATAACCAGAGTGTGACTCATCCATAACATCAAAAGCAATAATTCGTTTTTCTAATAAGTAGTCACTAATCAAATGAACCGTAACACAAATATAAGGCTCACCTTGACTCGAACTCCAACAATCACAAGTTAAAGAAACCATACCATCAAAATCACGAAAGTATTCAATTAATTGTACACATTGAGCATAATATTGTTTTTGTGTGTGACGTTTAAGTGTGTTCCTAGGAATTTTTCTAATTGCCGGATTTAGTGAATGTTTAATCATGTATTCTAAATTCGGACTCTCACCGTGGGAAAAAGGTAACTCCTCTAAAGTAACATAAGTAGAAAAATCTTCAACCATTTTATCTCTATTATAAGAGAAAGGCATACCTCCACCGGGGGACGAAGTTATGAAACCACCAATTTGTGTTTGTTGTGGACCTCCACGTGCTTCTCCACTTTCGTGACTCGCCTTCGAAATTCCATGAATATTTTCCAAGTGCCGATTAAGTGTACATGTACCGGTTCCCCTTTGGTAACTAAATGGTGCTTGTTGTCGACCATTTTGTAAACAAACCAAACAATGAGCTTTAAATTTATTTGAACTATCCGGTATTGCCACTTTATCAAAATATGTCCAAACATGTGATGCTTGTCTCGAACTCGTACCACCTACATAAAATTTATAAAATGATTAAATTAAAAGGCAAACAAAATTAAATTCGAAAAATTTACAAAAAAAAGGAAATAAAATTTCAAGCAAAAATATTTCGAAGATTCCAAGCAAATAAAATTCGAAGCAAAAATATAAGAAACAAAATAAGATTCCAAGCAAAATTTCATTTTCAAATTAGAAGAAAAAATAAAAAACGAAATTAAATTCGAAGCAAATAAATATCACGGAATAAATTCGAAGCAAATAAATTAAAAGGAAACGAAACAAGATTCTAAAAAGGAATAAATTAAAAACAATAAAAAAGAAATAAACAAAACCAGTAATTCGAAGCAAATAACGAAAAATTTAAAACAAACAAAAATTTAATTTAATAAAAATTTAAACAAACAAAATTTTAAACAAACAAACGTACCTTCTTCAGTGTTAGTTGTGGATCGAGATCGAGGTGGTAGCATGGTGAACGGGGTTGAATCTTGAGACGATTGGGTACCTCTTCCTTGTTCCAATTGTTTTTGTAAAATGTTGTAAAAATAAATAAAATGCAAAATCTTGTAAAAATAAATAAAATGTAGTACAGAGCAGTAGCACTAGTAGTAGAGATTAGAGAATGAGAATGAGAGCAGTAGCAGTAGAGATTGAGATTTTGAGAGAATTTGGTGAGTTGCAAAATTAGAAGACAATCAGTATTTATAGTGAGAGATTGAGCCGTTGGGGACTCAGTAGTGGCCGGGGTAGTCGTTGGCAACGGCTAGAAGTGCAGACTGTAGAGTACCGTTGCTGGCATTGCTGGCGAGTGGGCGAACTGGCGAGCGGGCCGTGCGGGCTGTGCGGGCTGTACGGGCGTGTGCGGTCCGTGCGGTTCGCTGCAGTGCTAGAAACAGGTTCTTGCGTGTCGGGTCGGGCCGGTTAACGGGTTCTAAAAATTGAAATCGTAATCGGTACTAACTCTGATACGAATCGGGTCGAATTATTCGCGGTTCAGTCGGGCCGAATAATATGCGAATATAATAAAGAGCCGGGCTGTGCGGGTTGAATAAACCCGCATGACTGGTGTGACGCCCCCAAATCCGGGGTCAGAGGATTTGGTCGTCACGCTAAAATCTCAATATAAATCACCTGTTAAATATTAAACCAATTCAAATATAACATCTACGACCCCAACTATACCAAGATCTTTTTAGGTTATAGTTATAGAAACAAAAATCCAAAATCCCAATAAATAAAAATGTTCATCTCTACAATAATCTCTTTGCATAAATCCTATAACGCTAGTATAACTTCGATGAGAAGTATACCATGCCAAACTAATTATATACATAATAATATTTAATAGAAATGAACTTTATACAAATATCCTTACACTAGATCCAGATACTCTGCATCAATTCATCTTCATACCATCCCGTCTCTTCGCATTCCAAGTTTATACGATGTAATCATGTCACTCTATCTTTCACTAGAGGGTTAAAAAGTGAAATAAACAAGTATGAGCGGAAGAAATGCTCAGCAAGTGATAACAATATGATACAATAATAAAAGTTCTTTTCTGATAAACAGTGTCCATTTTTAGAAATTTAACAAGTTTTTTTTTAATGCAAATAACTTTTGAGTAGAATGTCCATTTCACATTTATAAACCAACGATCATGGTAGTAATTTATATATATTTAGATATGAAATCAAGAATGGAATATAATGCATTCTTTCTAAAATCATATGTTTCTTGAACATGTGAAAGTATACTTGTTGAGTATAGTTCAATTCTTCTCAAAACATTGGCCCTTTTTATTATATAAAGTGGGTATCAAATGACACAGGTTAAGATGATGATCATTCATGCTTAACCTCCATACACAATGTTAATATAACAAAGTGTTTAAAACAAAAATTTGGATCCGGTAGCACTTATTTCCATTGGCTTTATTCAGGCTGGAACCGCGTGTCAAGTGGTTCTCTTATGCAATCCCAACCCCACTTTATTTTTCCAAAAACAATAGCACAGGTTTTAAATTAACCTGTTGCCATTAGCTTATATCTTTCAATGAAATAAATCATTTCCAAACTTGTTTTATACTAACAAGTAGTTTTCCAAAGGAATGGGCCTAATTACCGTGAAATATATTATCAGGGTAAAACATTTCATTTCGTAACAACATAATAATCATAATTCATGTTTCCCGTAAAATACGGAAATGCAGCATAATATACGGTTTGTATGATAAAACATTTGTTTAATAACAGTATAGTAGCAATTGTCACTTGCTATATGATTTGAAAGTAATACTTGCATAATAGTGCATAATCATATCACTTGAATAATAAGTGAGAGAGATAAAACTTTCAATATGAGTTGAGAGAAATATTGGCAAAATAGTTGAAGAAACATATCACTTGAACAATAAGTGAAGGTATAGAATTTGTTATGATACTCCGAACAAAAGAGTATGAGTTAGTAAACTTGTCTCTTGTCCTTAGCTATTACGTAAAGCTAAAGTAATACAACTCTCTTCTTCTTCCGTCCCACAGCATCACAATCTTCTATTCTGATAACTCTTGGGTCCGGCGCATATGGGGTTCCTACGAGTCTGCACTACCGAGATCGTGCCCGCCCAACTATTCCTATAGTTAAATATAAGATGTACTTTAGTCTTCGGAATTCAATTTCTACATAATACAAATGTTTATAAACTTAAGCGAATATATTATCTACAGAAAATTGGGCATGACCTATTCGTAAAATGAACTTTGCCCTGTTTAATAACATCTTAAATACAATTCACAATTTATCTATAACAATCCACAACATCTCCAATTATTAATCGATAGTCCTTGACTCCATTCCATCTCCAACCATCAATCATCTATCATTTTCAACTACAACTCCATTGACATTCTTAAGTCAAACTCAATCATCAATAATTAATCCTAGAGACAATAACTCTAGTCCTCGAGAAAAGAAATATAAATACAACAAATAATCCTCAAGACCATTATATAAATCAACAATTCTAATCCATAAAATAAATTTACAATTTAAATAATTAACGTCTACCCTCAACAACTTTCGTTCTTTGACCGGCTAGAATTGAGTTTTCTAACATGATCAAAATTGACACACAAAATAGTATGTTAAAAGTTGACTCCTCGAGACTCCCTATTACGTGCCTTGTTCACTAACATTTTTAATAAAATGAAAAAAATCAACACTTTAACATGAACCTCTTCTAATAACATCTCGAACACTATATCTACCTATCGTAAAAATTTTGGTTCAGAATGATCATTTTAACTAGGACAAGCACCACTCAAACTTAGAGTAAAAACAATTTTGTTAGTTCTGCACAACTTGCAGTCTAACAATTTTAATAAATTGGAAAACAATCATTTGAAAACAAAACTTCTTTTCATACAAACCTGAAAATTATATCTTTCTATCAGAAATATCTAGGTCATGGATTGCCTCAAAGTTGGTCCAAAAACAGAGTAGTCAGTTTTGTACAACTCGCACTCAAACATTTTTAATAAATCTAAAACAAAACATTTTTACATGAAATTTTACAGAGATCTCCCTGTACAACCTCTCTATCCTCATTAAAAATTTCAGCTTAAAATACAAATCTAAAGTAGGTAAAATATTTCCTCAAAGTTGGAAACCCGAGACTGCCATAGGTTTTGCGCAAGCTATACTAAAACCTTAATATCTCCTAGCTCGTTAATCGAAATAACATGAAATTTTCGAGGGCTTAAACTGACTCCGAATACAACACAAAATACACAAACCCACTGCCTAAACATGGCAATAATTTGTCCGAATGCCCTGACCAAAACAGAGACAGTGCAGAGAATAAAATCCAATGGCAAAACGACTCTATAACTTTGCTAATTCATTTTACTCTCATATCAAACCAACCACCTCAGAACAACAACATATACATACATAATCGACTCATTTTTAACAGCTAAAACTCAAATAAACCGAAAGTACGGTCAATCTTAATACTACAACAAACTGACAACAATTTAGCTTCATAACACGTACTCTACTAACTTCATATTTCAACCAAATCAACAACTCGAACCAAATTCAGTTAGTACTACCTTAAACTGAAGTGCATAATCAAAGTTTACACTCTACAACTTTTTACCAACAATTTATAATCATCCTTTATCAAACCCAAGTAACAAAATTTCGATTCCAACAAAAGTTTATCAAGAATAAACCCAAACCCCAGCATACAACACTATCTAACCATATATAATCACAATATAACAATCATCAAGCCTCTAAATAATTACCCGTAGGTCACCAGCTCACCGGAGCTCATCGCCGGTGACCGACCGCCCAACTGCAACCCCCAATTCAGGCAGTTCTGCGTCGGTTTGGTCAGGAATCAACTTTACAACATCAATTACACTCAATTCTATCAATTAATCATAAAAAAAAAGCATAAATCGGACCCCTTAAGGAAGCCCCATATTTTCGAATCCAATAAACCCCTACAAAATTAGTATCGTTTTGTAGAGAATTCAAAGGGCTTCGACTCGTATACTACTACACTGAGATTAGCTAACAGAATCACGAGGAATAAATTGACGAAAAGAAAGAAATTAAGAGAGAGTTGAGATTCGGTCGAGAGAGAGACAGAGAACAAAGAAAATACTGCACGAGAAAAGTGAAATGAGATAAGGAAAAAGGAAAGTAAAAATAAGGAATAAAAGCTATTTATGTAAATCTGAATTTTTTTTTATTAAAATAGTATAAGTATCGTTAAAAAAATAAAATGTTTCGTTGAAACAATGACAATAATAATCTAATTTACGAATCAATTAAAATACATGTAGTGCCAAAAATTAAAAAATCAATAATTTATAAAAATTTATTTCAGCATTTTAATTAAAATTCCCAAATCTATATTTAATAAATTAAGAGATTAATTAAATAATCACTAAAAATATAATTATCCTTTTTAATTTAAATAATAAAATTAATAAGATTTTTAATACCAAGGAAATTGTCTAAAATATTTGTAGACCATTGAAATAATAATTAAACAGATAATTGTCGACGAAAATTTAATCATTTACACACATACACAAAATTAGCACCTAAGCACTTAAATGAACCACATGATTGATTGGCCTTAACATACATTTAGCGGATGACGCATTAAACTGGAATAAGATATTTTATTTTATTCTAATAGTTTGGCACATAAAATAAATAGTTTTAATTTAAAATTTCGCGTCGTTACAACTGGCCACTTCTACTTCCAGCCCATTGGCATCTCCATAGCCACTACTATCACCAATATTAAGACCTCCAGCAATACCACTACTGCTGCTACTGCTGCTACATCTGTTTTGCCGAACAGACCCAACATGTGCATTCACTACAAGGAAACAGGACAAAACTGACCACTGCATATGGTCGGTTATAACCATGAACGGTCGGTTTTACGGCTAAAACCGACCGTACGCAGTGGTCGGTTAAAGCCTGGTCGGTTTTGCCAACATGGTCAGGTTTAAGGCTAAAACCGACCGTATGCAGTGGTCGGTTATGTGAGTTTTCACAAATTAATATGTGGGTCCACTTACAACACGTGGCACAACGTGGCACCACGTCAGTAAACTAAAACCGACCGTAAGCGGTCGGTTATATCAAAATGTAAAATGTTGACTGACACACATAACCGACCGTGGTCAAATGTGCACAATCGGACGGTTTTATAGCAGTACGCTGGTTAATTGTCAAAACCGACCACCTTATAACCGACCACTCTGTAAGGAGATGGTCGGTTTTACACTTTGAAGGTGGTCGGTTATGTGTTTGTACGGTCGGTTTTCTGGTAATGGAATGGTAAAAAACGGTCGGTTATGCAGCATAACGGTCGGTTTTCTGTGTTTATTTTTAAAAAAAATTGCAGATTCTGCTGTTTTCCCTGTACCATTCCAATACCAATATCAACCAACACATTGTATCCCCTGTACCATTCCAATACCAATATCAACTATAACATTAAATCCTATACCACTAACTACAACAAAATGAAGCGCAAACATAATTGATAAAAGATAAACATTAAAACCAAATTCAAATCCGATAAACGGATAAACCATAAAATGTTAAGTCCGATATTTTCGGACATCCAACCAACAAAGTAACATCATTACAACCAACCAACAAGTTCAGATTTAAAATGCATAAAACAAAAGACATAAAGAACTACGACGACAAAGAAACCGGAGAGTCGTCGGAACCATTCCCATCTTGGCCATCCCCACCATTGCCTTCATCATCGCCAACCTCCACGTCCGAGGCCACGTCCGAGGCCTCGTCCACATCCGTATAATCTCTTTCTTCCAAAGCAACCCGATTCGCCGCTTCCTATATGCACATATAATTCAATTAAAATCCAATACTATATTCTAAATGGACACAAATACAAAATGGGATCTAACTATTACCGCTTCGACACGCGCTTCAGTTTTTTGAAGGACATCATCAATCAAGGTTCCGATAATATGTACAATCTCGCCGCCAATGAGACTATTCCATTGAAGTCTTTGAGCTGGATCGGCGGATGGATCAGAGGCTTCGAGGGCGGTGCGTGCAAAGTTGGCTATCTCTTCATCGGATAGTTGGCGAGCGAATCGATTAGGATTGGCGCGAATCTCCGTGAGCACATTTCTAACAATCGAGATATAAACATTGTCGGGGAGGACATCACGTTGTCTTGGAGCGGATGAAGATGAGCCGGCTTCACCTCGGGTGGAATCCCTATAGCGAGTGGCAAGTGTGGGAATAAGATCACTAGCTCGAAGAGTGGGGAACCCGAGAACATAATTCTTTTTAGGTTTTTCACCTTCGGGAACCCCCATTGCTTCCATCCACCAATCCCAAGGCTCATCTCGATCACCCGTTTGAGTTATCTCCACCGGCATACGATCAAGAATAGCGGCATATCGTTCCTACACATTTTTCAAGTTTTATTAGAACAAATAACTTTTTTTACACTTATAATAAAGGTGAAAAAAACAAAAAAATGAGATTACCGCAATGCGCATGGCGCCCGGAGTAGTGTATTGAGGGTTGTTTGGATCGGAGCCAACTTTCTTATGGCATTTATCCCACACCTCAAGTCTAGTTGGAGGCTTACGGCTTTTCCTTGTCATTTCCTTACAAATATAAAATAAGCTTATATTAGTAAATTAGTTATGTTATAAAATGAAATTAATAAACTTGTGTGTGTGTGTGTATACATATTTAAATATTATTACCCTTCTCACGGTGTTGAATGACCGAGCACCGGCACTATGCAACCTTTCAACATGGTCGCGGTTTGAAGCTCCAACCTTTGCCCTATGCAAGTGCCCTTCATCCGTCTCCCAATAATTTAAAAGATCTTTCCAAAATGCAAGAGACCAATAAGGGGGCCTTAACGACAACTTCGAAACCCCGGTCTCCTCCACTTTTGTCTCCACTCTCTTCTTAAGCTCATTCATAGTCCTTTTTACTGTTTTCTTTATGTGATCTTCAACAATCCTTCTTGATTGTGAACGGCTTTGTCCCCTTTCATGCTTATAAAAATCCTACAAAATAGGAACAAGTGATAGTGTCAAATTCATATTCAAATCAAATTCATAACTAAATAAAAAAACAAATATAATAAAAATTAACATTGTATTACTTACAAAAAACTGATTAGTCCTTTGCTCCAACCATTTTGGATAAGCCGCGTCAATGTCACTAAAAGTATAATGACCCATAGGCCATTTCTCACGAATCATCCCAAGCAAAGTCTTTTTTGCCGTATTATCTTCGATACTATATAGAACAATTTAAATTATGAACACAACAAACATGATACTATATAAAACTATTAAACAACTAATTATACTAGGACAAATAAATAAAAGTAGACTTACTGTCCATCGGAGATATTGATACGTTGTGGTTTAAGTGGTTTTTTAGCTCCGGAAATTCCGCTTGAATGTGATCGCGGTTTCCTTAGTCGATACACATGTTCTTCTACATTTGTTGGGTCCACATTTGTTGGGTCCGAATCGCCATCCGAATCCGTTGGCTCATCACGCAAGGCCAACGTGCTCTTTCCCTTGCTCTTGCCCTTTCCCTTTCCATTTCCATTCCCATTTCCATTTTTTGTTTGTTTACCTTTACCCTTGCCCTTATCTTTTTCAACTTCCTTACCTTTCCCTTTCCTTGCCATCATCAATATCACCATTCCAATCAACATGGTAAACACTAGCCAACCAAAGAGCCCCTAAAATTTTAAAAAAAATACGAATATAAGTACATATCGTTAATATCATAAAACCACAAGTTCATATCTCTATGTCACAAGTGCATGTTTTGCAATCAAATGAATCATAAATATTTCACATTATATAAAGTCACAAGTTCATGTTTTGCAATCAAATGAATCATAAATATTTCACATTATATAAATCAAATCCAAAACATTATATAAAAACAAATAATCAAAGCAAGTAAATCTAATTCTTAAATCCAATTCTTAAATCCAATTCTTAAATCCAAAACAATGCTCTAATAAATATCTCAATATCAACATAGACTAATAAAACAAATACATACATATAAGAACATATCAAATGGTAGTATCATTACCGACCGATACGTGCATGCAAAAAAAGTAATTTTCATGTGTTTTCAAACAAATTATACAAACCGAGCAAGCAAACAACTAATCGAAGCCATAAACAAATAATCGAAACCATAAATCGAATCAAACCAACAAACCCTCATAATCAAACCAATAACCCAACAAAAAATACACATACATACAAACAAATACAATCAAAATATAAAAACGAAACAAAGAGAAACAAATAATCGAAATTGACAAAGAGAAACAAATAATCAAAATATACATACACGAATTCATACACACACACACACACATACACACACACACACACACACACACACACACACACACACACACATATATATATATATATATATATATAGAGGATTAATAAAACTCACATCAAGTTGAGAAAGTGGAGATGATGAATCCCTAAATTGAGAGGCACGGATTCGAGTTGAACGAACTGAACGGACCGATTTCGCCATTTGTGAGAGAGTTTAAGAATTGAGAGAGTTTGAGAGTTTTTAGTGTTTGGTAAAAAAGGAATGTGAAAGTGCAGATTCTTTAATTATACCCAGACTAAAACCGACCGATCGGGTGGTCGGTTTTATTATTGGGCTTTGTGACACATGCAGAACGACATCGTTTTGTTAATGGCGGGGGGTTTAATTTTTAGTGAAAATTTTTCCCCCAAAAATTTGACGGTCGGTTTTATTATAGTCGGTCGGTTTTAAGAAACCCTAGAAACCCTAATGGTCAATTTTAGTGAACCCTAGAAACCGCTAAAACGAAATAAACCTTAGAAGAAGATAATTCTAATTAATTATATAGCGTAATTTTTCATACATAGATCAATTTTCATTGATTCTAAACATCGGTACGGTTGGATCATGTAGATCGTGTAATTTAAATTTTATTTTAATTATTTCTCAGTTTTAGGTGATATGTTCATATATTTATTATAAAAATGTGTTTGTAATCATCAAAATAGGCTAATTTTTTGTGTATAAATATATTTTTCAGTGATGATAACATCCGTACGGTTGGATCATTAAAATTATATTTTTATTTTCTATGTCATGTTAATCGAAGGTTAAATTCAACTGAAAGTGCATATCTAATAAGCGAGATGTGCATTTGAAGAGGTATTGTTCAACATGATATTATGTTTATTATATTTTTAAATTTTATTTAAATGATATGAAAATAATTTTCACAATATCCGTTTATGTTGATATTTTATTATAATAATAAATTTTAATTTCAATTTAATTCACAATTAAATGTACTGATTTTACATTTTTAAATATAATTAAAACCTTAATTCAAGCAATGAGATCTGATAAAATATTGGTTTTAAACATAGTAGTACAATTATAATAATGAAAAGCGAGTGTAATTTTATAATATTTTTTTAAGAAATTAATTTATTTAAATATTTAAAATATAGAAAAGTTGACTGAGAAAGTCATAACCGACCGAAGTCAAAATGCACCATCGGTCGGTTTTATAGCAGTTTGTTATCAAAATGTTATAACCGACCACTTCAAAACCGACCATCTTATATATATATCGGTCGGTTTTCTGGGAAATTAATGGTAAAAATTGGTCAGTTATGTGTCTAATCGGTCGGTTTTCTGGGAAATCAATGGTAAAAAATGGTCGGTTATTTGTTTAATCGGTCGGTTTTCTGGGAAGCTAATGATTAAAAAACAATACCAATACAACTAGTAACAATTGATCATTCATTATAAGTTCAAATTACAAACAATATTATTCAATATCGTCAAAACCATCATCGTCTTCATCATCATTATCATCGTTATCATCACCTCCTCTTTCTTCTTCCTCTTCTTCATCTTCCTCCTCGTCCTCCTCGTTTTGTTCTTCTTCTTCTTCTTCTTCTTCTTCTTCTTCCTCTTCTTCTTCTTCATGATTTTCATGCCGAATGAATGGGCCATATTGTGCAAAATCAACAAAGAGTGAAAAGCTCCCGGCATTAGATCTATCTTCTTGAAAGGCATCCTCAATATCGTTTTGCACAATGATAATTTCATCAAGTGGACGACTTTTAGACTTGACCACCGTATATATATTGCTTCGTGGATTCAATACACTTGGAGCATAATATACTTGAGAGGCTTGACTAGCTAAAATAAAGATCTCATTAGACCTCAATCTTGAAGTTATATCAATGGTCACCACTCGATTCTTATCCATCTTCACACCGTCACCGATATTGTCAAACCATATACACTTAAACACATATACATGATTGTATCCATCATAAGTAAGTCTCATAATTTCTTGTAGTTGACCATAATAATCAAGATTATTTTCGTGTGAAGTGCCTTTGACAATAATACCGGAACCGGATGCGGATGTCGTCGAAAATTTATATCCATTAACTTGACAAGTCTCAAAAGTCACGACTCTTAGTGATGGTCCTTCAAGCAAGTCCTTAAAACGAGGTCCCTCTGTCTCATCATTCTCATCCTAGTTATAAAAAATTAATAAAACATGTAATGATAAAATCAAAATCGAGATTTAAATTTTGCTAAATGTAACAAATACCTTTTTTTTAAGCCAAGTTTTAAATCGAGTCTTGACAATACGATCTAAATCTTGAGGAGTTGTCCCCGGACGTTGTCTCATAACGCGATTTTGGTACCTTCTAAAATATAGGAATAGAGAAATAATAGAAACATGTAAATAACATAAAATAATGCAAATATGACTATATCACTAAATTAGGACAAGATATAGGTACCTTAGGTAAGGTTGAACTTCAGGAGAGTTTAAAAGAACATATTCTTCTGCAAGCAGTCGTTCATCATCATCCATATATCTCGCTCTTTCTTTTCCGAGACATTCAATTGGATATCTAAAAACTTCTAATTTATCAGAATTTTGTACATCAAACAAAACTTCGTTACGACGTACTTTATTATGAACCGAATCGGAGGCAAAATAAAGAGAACAAAAATTAAGAGCCTCTTCTTCCATATATCGTTCGGCAATTGAACCCTCAACTCTTGCTTTATTACCAACCTTTTGTTTTAATTTTCCCAACAAACGCTCAATTGGATACATCCAATGCCAATAAGCCGGCCCGGCTAGTTTGATTTCTTCCGCTAAATGTACAACCAAGTGTTCCATTGAATCAAACCAAGTTTGAGGAAAAATTGTTTCCAACAAACACAAAGCTCTAATAACCGATTTCGCCATTAGATCCAAATCGGTTCTTGTCACAACAGATGAGCACAAATCTTGAAAAAAATTTGAAATTGTCGTCAAGGCATCCACAATAGGCGTTGGTAGAAGCTCGCGGATTGCAAGAGGCAACAATTTTTGAAGAAATATATGACAATCATGGGATTTGAATCCAAAAAATTTACACTCATCAACATTGCAACAACGAGATATATTGGAAGAATAACCGTCTGGAAGTTTCAATGAGCAAATCCAATGGCACAAAAGTTTAAGTTGTTTTTTATTTAAGGAATACGGTGCTTTTGGCATTTTGCCATTTTCATCGATCCACAAATGACGCAACACATCAAAGTGTTTGCAATCCGACCTTGCTTTCCTATGATCCTTTGATTTTGCCGAATTTACAATAGTAAAAAATATGTTTTCAAACACATTTTTTTCGGTATGCATGATATCAATTGAATATCGTAAAGTATGCGATGACCAATAAGGGAGTTCATAAAAAATTGGAACATGAGTCCAATGATGCTCTTCCCCATAACCGGCACTCCTTAACTTGGAATTAGTCTTTCCGGGTGGTGGAAAAATTATATCGTCAAGAAACTCCTTTACATCCTCCCCGGACAAACGACCACAAAACAATCTTCTTTCATCATTATCAAACAAATTACTTTTTTCGCGCAATGGATCATTTGGTTCAAGAAATATTCGGTTCGTGCCATAAAAACTACATTTTCCCGAATGTTTTAATTGAAACCCTTGCACACTTCCACCACACACTTGACATCCCATTTTTCCTTTACCCGACCAACCACTTATCATACTCATAGCGGGAAAGTCACTAATAGTCCACATAAGAGCCGCTCGCATTGTAAAATTTTGCTTTAAAGATTGGTCATACGTTTCCACTCCGGTATTCCACAATATCTTCAATTCATCAATGAGAGGCCTTAGACAAACATTAATATCTTTGCCGATGCTATTCGGACCCGGAACAATATCGGTCATAAACATATAAGGCCTTTTCATACACATTGATGGCGGAAGATTATAGACAACAACAACCACGGGCCATACACTATATGTTTTCTTTCCGGTAGGGCCAAATGGGTTGAAACCATCGGTTGCAAGGCCAAGTCTTATATTACGAACCTCATTAGCAAATGATGGATAACGAAGGTCAAAATTTTTCCATTCATCTCCGTCCGCGGGATGGCTAAGCTCTCCCTCTTTCACATCTCGATTCTTGTAAAATCTCATATGATTGGATGTATGCGCCGACATGTATAAGCGTTGTAGTCGAGGAATCAAAGGAAAATGTCTTAAGATTTTTTTTGGTATTTTTTTACCATTTTTCCTCGAAACATCCCGATAACGATCTTTACCACATATATCACATACAATTTTATCTTTGTCATCTCCATAAAATAACATGCAATCATTCTCGCACATATCAATTTTTTCATATTCAACCCTCAAACCCTTCATAATCTTTTTCATTTCATAATTGGTTTTGGGCAATGTGTGTTTCTTTGGTAACACATCCGCAAGAAGTTCAAGCAAACTATCAAAAGCTTTATTACTACAATTTGAATAGTTTTTGAATTCTAATAATTTTGCGGTCAAGCTTAATCTTGTATACTTTATATTGTCCGGATAAATAGGGACTCCATTTTCAACAATTAACTCATAGAATTTTTTAGCACTATCATTTGGAGCTTCTTCTACATTACTAGTTCCCGTATCCGTGGTGTCATAATATTCATAATTTGCACCGGCAAAATCATGTAACATAGCATTAAAATCAACCGGTTTTTCCACCCTTGGAGGTTCCCGATGACTACGATTATGTGATTTTCGACTCTCATTTCTTTGCACAACTTCTTCACCGTGCGATGTCCACACCGTATAACCTTCAAGCATCCCTTTAGATAGCAAGTGAAATCTAATTTCATCAATGTCTAACCAATTCAAATTCTTACAAATCTTACAAGGACACTTCATTTTACCATCCTCCTCCACATTTTTCTCCTTTGCAAAATTTAAAAAAACCTCTACACCATTTCTATATTCGGGAGTTAAAGAAATTTTATCGCTTTGTATTTGATTACCTATCCAACTTCTATCCATATTTGCCATCTACATGATATATGTAAACAAATAATTTAACATTCACATATAATTGTAAAAACACATACATATATACATTGAATTATAAACAAATATATGTAATCATAATTAAATACAAAATAGAAAAAAGAAAACTTACATTATATGATTTGTATCACTTCTTCTATTTGTTTTCTTCAATTCTCTTCTTCTTTTTTCTCTTCTCTTTCTTTTCTATGTTTTGTTTCACTTGAAGAAATGAGTGTTTTAACAATAAATTAACGTGACATAACCGACCGACGGCGGTCGGTTATAACTTCTCGGTAAAACGACGTCGTTTTACCTTGCCGCAGTACAAAATAATTCAAATTTAAATATTTTTAATTCATTTTCGGGCCTACTGTCAGTTACGGTCGGTTTTAACGTTGACATGTCAGCACGAAAACCGACCGTTATTATGTGGTCGGTTTTGACTCTGCCACATCAGCCAAAACGATGCCGTTTTGTTTGAAACTACAGTGATAACCGACCGACTGACAGTCGGTCGGTTTTTGTAGCTCCCGTTTTGTGGCGGTCGGTTTTATACGGTCGATTTTGTCCTGTTTCCTTGTAGTGATTCATTTCCATGGTTATCATCCTCCAGTGCACAGACTCACCTCGCTCACCTTGTTTACTACTCATCTCCTTGTTCTTGCCTCCAATGTTCTCATTGCACACAACACTCCTCTCATAAGAACAATTGTCAAAATATTCTGAACTGTCTAGGTCATCCAAATAAATAGGGCAGCCTAGGAATGTAGCAGTTTATCATGCTTCCTTGGGCAATAATGAGTCTATAAAGGAGCAGAATGCTTCTGGTAGGTCACACAAATAGGTACATTAACAAAGGCCAGTTCCTCATCTAATTAGATTTGGACCCATATACACGAGGGCTTATGCTCCTAATGACCATTGTAAATTAGCATACTGTCAGCATGTTCATCCTCCAACTCCGATGTGGGGGTTGTTCAAGACATATCAATTTACCAATAACACTAGCAATGTAACATATACCCTCTCTATTTTTAAGAGACATGGGTATGTTATACAATTTAGTCTAGGAGTAATGTGACACCTTTTCAGAGAGCGAGAACCTCATCATATCCTGCTAGGGGCGGAGGACAAGGACACTGTCTCGAAAGACAATTTTCCCCAATTCAAGTGCAGCATTCTTGCTGAAACACAAAAGTATAGAAACCCAAATCATTAATGTAATCCACACTATGCAATTCATCCCAACGCATAAAAGTACAAGCTCACACAAATTGCTGAGGAAGAGAATCCCCAATCAAGAATCAAATTAAAGAGACTTTAGCAAGCTCAACCATTGTGTCATTATCCTCACTAACATTCACAATAACATTCAAATTCACATTAGCCACATTAACTTCAATAGCATTAAAGTTTTCACTAAGATTATCATTAACTGTTGCAGTAGCAAGACCATAAAGACCATCACTACAAGAAAACAAGGGTAAATGTGACCGACTAAAAATGACCGCGCCTAAATGTGACCGTCAGCGGTCATATTTAAGGTCAACCTCAGTTGATTACCGGTCAGCCTTAAATATGACCGTCGTCGGTCATATTTGAGGCCGGTCATATTTAGTCGGTCATATTTAGTACTCGAGACACACAAAAAATTGGAGAGAAAATTCCCGCCAATGACAAAAAAATGTTTGAGATTAATTTAAACAACAGCGGTCACATTTACTGTCGGTCATATTTAATCAGTCATTTTTACAACTCAGTGCCCCCAAGAAAAGGTGGGAAATTTCCCGCCAAGTATTCAAAATTTTCTAAAGCATAAATTTGACCACCGGCGGTCAAATTTAAAGCCGGGTTTTGGCTCCAAAATTCCCTCCAATTCTCAACCAAAATAATTGGAAAATAAATTTAATCGATTTTTTTTTAAAATTTAACATAAATACTTAAACAATTTTTTTGATTCCAAAAAAAATAATGGAGTACCCCAATGACAAAAACTACGTGTAAAAAAATATTTTGTGCACTAAACATATATATATTTTGGAAGAGATCAATAAACGTTGATGCTATATTTATTCAAGAAATTTTCAAAAAATAAATAAATATTTACTAACTTTTAAAATTCACAATTAATTTATATATTTAGAGTGACAACATAGTGTACACATTAAAAATTGATAGATATTAAAATAATTATCATTTAAAAATAATATTGGCAATACGTTATATTGTTCAAATATTTTGATGAAATACATGGTTTGAGATTTAGATTTAGGGGTTAGACGGTTAATGTCTAGGGTTACTAGTTTTGTAATATTTAATTAATAATTTGAACGATCTAACCGTACGGATGTTTACCTTTTTACTTTTGAAGAGCCTATGCAAAAAATTATTTAATAATAAATATTGCATCCTAATTATTATAATGAAAGAAAATTTTATCAACTTCATCAATTTGACCACTATGAGTCATATTTAGTATTTTTGACCAGTTTTGGTCACATTTAGCCATAATTTTGACTTCAAACCCTAGTCGGTGTTATTTATAAATTTGACTGCCCTTTGTCTTATTTATAAATGTGACCGCAATCGGTCGATTCTTAAATTTGACCGCATTTGGTCGATTCTTAAATTTGACCGCATTTGGTCGAATATATATCCATTTGACTGATTTGGCAAAGTCGTAAGTCAATATGTCCAAACTCGGTCATATTTATAAATATGACCGCCAGCAGTCAAATTTACCCGTTTTAGATCTAAAAGCTACTGCCTCTCTCCAGTATACATTCATTTCTTCTATTTCACCAAAACTTCTTTCTCCCACCATATCTCTTTCCTTTATCCACCACATCTCCCATCTTTCCCCACCATTTTCATGAGATCTAGTTGATTATCAAGTAAGTTTCATTTCTTAATTTTTACTTTCAATTGTTTTTACTTTCTTAGTATAATATGACTCTATTTTGTTGTTGTATTCATGTGCATATGAATTTGGTTATTCTTAATTTGTTGATGAAATTAATGTAATTGTTGGGTGTGAACCATGTAATTGAAATTTAATTATGAAGATTAGCCTAGATTTTAGTTAGTAGCCAACTTATCAATTTGTCAATTTACTACTTCAATTTGATTATTTATGATTTATTTGCATTTATGTTAAATTGCATTCAACTTATATCAATTTGTGTATACTTTGTAGATGACATACGATCGTAGTTGGATTGGTCGTAATCGATACAATGAGTTCAAGTACTTAACGGAAGAGTATAAAATTGGTGTAAATGATTTTATTAAATTTGCTTGTGATCATCGTGATCCCGAAGATGGAGGACTTATTAGATGTCCATGTGAAGATTGTGCAAATAAGTACTTTAAGGATCCTAGTGATGTGAAGGTTGATTTGTATCTTAATGGTATTATGAAGTGGTATACTAAATGGGATTTGCATGGAGAGAGGGATATGCCTCGAGTTGAAGCGGAAACAAGTTCTCGTAATATTCATTATAGAGATGAGGATATGTATGATGCTCGTGATATGCTAAGAGATTTTGTGGATGCAAATGAACATTTTGAGAATTTTGAGGAAGAACCGAATGCAAAAGCACAAGCATTTTACGAGATGGTGGAAAATGCTTGTGATCCAATATATCCAAACAATAGAAATTTTACAACATTGTCATTTGTAAACATACTACTACATTGGAAACACAAGCATAATTGTACTCACACTGGCTTTGATGAGTTGATTCGCATCATTGGATCGGTACTCCCTGCTGATCATAATTTGCCCGAGAGTTATTATGATGTGCGAAAGATGATAAGAGGATTACATATGGAATATGAAAAAATTGATGCTTGCGAGAATGATTGCATGTTGTTTTACAAGGAAAATAGCAACAAGACTCATTGTGATATATGCCATACATGCCGATACAAAGAGCAAAAGGATCCAAAAAAGAAGAAGATTCCACGAAAGATCTTGAGATACTTTCCTCTTACTCAAAGGTTGCAGCGTCTATTCATGAATGAGAAGACCGCAGAAGATATGAGGTGGCACCACAACAGAGTCAAAGTTGAAGGTCAATTATGTCACCCAGCAGATGGAGATGAGTGGAAACAATTCGATCATAGATTTCCAAACTTTTCAAACGAGATTCGGAATGTCAGACTTGGTCTCTCTAGTGATGGATTTGACCCGTTTCGTGATGCACACGCTAATGAATATACTGTATGGCCAGTGGTTGTTGTAGTTTACAACCTACCTCCATCTATGTGCACGAAGGCTCCTTACATGTTTATGCCTCTTCTGGTTCCTGGGCCGAATGATCCAACAAAAGATCTTCATGTTTACCTTCAGCCACTGATTGATGAATTGAAAACATTGTGGCGCACTGGGGCAGAAACATATGATAGATTCTCTCGTACAAATTTTATGATGAAGGCGGCATTATTGTGGACAATTAGTGACTTCCCTGCAGTTGGCATGCTTAGCGGGTGGTCAACTAAGGGTAAGTTGGCATGTCCAGTTTGTATGGGACTAGTGAAAGCCAATCAACTAAGGCATGGTGGTAAGCCTAGTTTTTATGGCACTGCTCGATATTTCCTGGAACCAGATGACCCATTGAGAAGAAGTACAAAGTTTGGAAGAACTGAGACACATTCAGTTACATGTCGATTTTCAGGATTATTAGCAAGAAGCCTTTGTGAGGATATACAATTTCCTCCTCCGGGAAAGACATCTTGGAGAAAACCAAAGGATTATGGTGTGACACATAATTGGACTCACTTTTCTCCATTTTTTGAGCTTCCATATTGGGAGACGCTCACCCTTCGTCACAATATTGATGTCATGCACACCGAGAAAAATGTTTTTGATAACATATTTTTCACATTGATTAGTGACAAGAAGAAGTCGAAAGATAAAATGACATCAAGAGAAGATTGTAAAGAAATGAATGTGCATCGTGAGTTGTGGATTCAAGATGATGGCACGATGCCAACTGCGCCATATGTTCTTTCGAGGGATCAACGTCATAAGTTGTTCAGGTGGATTTATACACTTGATCTTCCAGATGGGTATGCCTCTAATATATCCAGGTGTGTGAATTTTGAAAAAAATTCTATTCACGGAATGAAGTCACATGACTGTCATATTTTCATGCAAAAGTTGTTGCCTATTGTTTGTCGTGACTTACTGCCAAAGAATGTAGCGGATGTTCTTATTGAGTTGTCCAACTTCTTCCAAGATTTGTGCTCTGCGAATCTAAAATACAGTGATTTGGAAAAAATGGAAAAGGACATAGTGAGGATAATTTCCAAACTTGAAGTCGTCTACATTCCAGGCTTTTTTGATCCGATGGAGCATTTGCCACTACATTTGGCTACCGAGTGCAAGTTGGGTTGCAACATACACTTCCTCTTGCTGGGGAGAATAAACAGGAAGAAGTACTTGTATATTGAACAATTACCAGTAACATTTCTAGTTATATAATCTATTTTTTGTGACATTTCTAGTTATATAAGCTATGTTAATATATGCAGGTTGGTAGGTCAAGTTGCTGGTTAGTACTATTTCTGGTCCTTATGGCATTTGGGGCTGGTACTAGTGGTAGTGGTGGTAATAGAGGAAGAAAGGGAAGTAAAGGGGGTAGGGGAAGAGGTGGACGGGGAAGTGGCAATGGAAGAGAAAATGGCAGTGGAGAGGGCAGGGGTCAGGAAGCAGATAGGGAGGAAGGTAGTGATAATGAGGGGAATGAGGGGCAAAGTGGTGATGAAGGACAGGAGAGCCGAATTGTACCGATTGTCAGATTCGAGAGAGCTAAACGTAGCTGTTGTGTTGGCGATTACAATAAGAGGCCAGCCACGGAAGCAGATAGGGAAATTGTCCATTTTATTGAAGGAAGAATGTATTGTCTATTCTCACTCGATTATCTGCACTATATGTATTTAAATATATATATATATATATATCTTATATGTATTCTGATTACATCTAAATTTTGTAGTATCAAGGAACCTAAGAAGAAAAAGACTTTAAGCTACATTGTCAAAGTGATCTGGGATGAAAATACACATGAAACAAAAGGAGCAGAACGTGAAGCCTTTTATGACCGTTGTCTCAATGAATTCAAGGCATTTATGCACTTTTTATGTTTTTTTAAATTTTATTGTGAGTTGTATGTCATTTCCTTTGATGATTATAAATTTAATTTTGTTTGCAGAAATACTATGCCTATCCAAAAGGATGTGAATTAGAGGGGGATAGAGCTGTCAGAGAGTATGTGAAAAGGAACTGGAAGAGTCTTCCTTATCAGGAGAAGGCCAGGGCAGAAAGAGATGCGAGTGATGCTAGGAGGGGTGGTTTGACTACAGCTACTCGACATACTTTCAGGCCTCATTACTTTAGCCAGCGCACTTGGGATAGCCTGAATAGGTATTGGGAATCTGATCTATTTAAAGAGAGGTCAATCAAGGCCAAGAAAGCTCGAGATCAGCTGGAACATCAACACTACAGTGGTGCCATGCCTTTTGACGAGAGAAGGGAGGTAAGCGAATTTCAAAAGTAGAAAATTCACATTTGTTATGGCTGATGGTTTTATTAAGGACCACTAGTATCTATTTAATACATTAGGTTTTCATTCTGAGATTATAAACTCTAAGGCTTTTTAGGTGCAAGATATTTATTTAAGGTTTAGATTCTATTTAAATAAAATTTGAAGTTTATGTGTTCATTTACACAAAGTTTAAGGTTTATGTGTTCATTTACACAAAGTTTAAGTTTAATGCCAACCTCTTTAATTTACAGGAACTGGAGGCAAAAAACCAAGGACCTATTTCTGATATGGAGTTTATGGACTATGTGTACCACTTCGACAGTCCAGCTGATCTGAAATTCAAGGTATAAAAATTTGTTTATGATTTAGTTCTTTTTTTTATATGAATCTCTATTTCTGTCTCTATACGTACATTTACGTTCAGTTTGATTTCGATCCAGAATTTTTTGTTTTCTTAATTTAAAATTTTCAACTTGATTAATTAAGTTTGTTTGTATATGTTACATGTTGCAGGAAGATATGGAAAGGGTACGCGCTTCACAATCCACTCAAGCCACACCCGAGGAGTTGACTTTGGATCCACCTCCATCACCGGCTACCCTAAAGAAGATCCACCGGAAGAATGAATTAAGTCTAACAATACAGGCGAGACCCCCAAAGAAGGGAAGAGCCCTCCTTCATCCTCGACAAACAGTGGCAGAGGTTCTTGGAGCCTACAAGGCAGCAGAACTGACCCAATCCACACAAAGTAGCCGTGCTCGTTCCCAGCAACTCAGTGATCATGCATTGGATTTGGTAGTGAGGGTTTCAGGTGAGGTGCACCTCATGGTTCATTCTTTGGAGATGACAGAAGTGCCACGAGCGTTGTTAAATGAGCGGATGCATCACCTAGCCACTCAAGCGTTCCCGAATCAGGAAGACCCAAGGCAGCGGGAACTATGGACTGAATATATGCGGCTAGCAACAGCTTTTGTTGTTGATGCTATGACATTGAACAAAAAGGTCATTTTGGAGGTAATTTTTCATACCTTTGTTTATAGAATTTAAAATTCTCTACGGACCTGAAGTGCTCTTTTTTTCCTTTAAACTCTGACCTGTTTATGTAAATCTGATTAGTAACTATATGTGTGTTAATAAATTTTCTAGATATTATCTTATACATGCACCAAGACCCTCTGACCTCTGTAATAAATATGAAAAGATTATTTTAACAAGTGACTTAAACTCAATATTGCATTTAAAAGAACATGCATAATTCCACTTGGGAAACATTATCAGTACTTATACTAAGACATGAACTCAAATATGAGTTTCTTAAGATGCCATATTGGAGTAGCTGATTTTTCTATATGTTTGAGTGACTTAGCAGTCACAGGTTCGACTTTTTGAGGTGTAGTGAATTTGGGAGTTTATCGGTTAGTTTCTCTAGCACACTTTCACTTTGAACCTTGTTATTATTCATCATATCAATGCTAGTTATTTTGCTACTTAATATTTATTGTTTTTCGTGTTTTTTAAGTCGTTTTCTCTCTGTTTAATTTTATTGCACTGTCAAAGTTGTTAGGTCTTTGCAGAAACACCATCTCAACTTCTTACTCTTCCTCTAGAAGGGGAAACAGTAGATATGTTTGGTTTGATTTTGTTAAGATCTTCGAGAATAAACAAGTACTGGAGCATAACCATGATTTGGTAAAATATAAGATAAGTACATATAAATAAAACCTATATGACACTATGATGTAGTGGTTAGTGCTATTAAATTTGAATTACTTGAACTGGGGTAGACTCTTGACCTGGGGTTGACTCCCAGTCCCCGCATTACTACATCTAATCTATATCATCAGTTGATTATTAAGAAAATAATATGTAAGTCTAACCACCCTCAAGTGGGCTGAAGCCCTACTTTCCACTTGGTTCTGCCACGGTCATAAAACTTCTACGTGTAGAATTAGAAAACTGGGAAGAAGTTGGGCCAAAGGGTCCTGATTAAAGGGTCCTGACTCCTGAGCATTGCATGGGTGCTTAAATAGTTCTGGATAGGATGTAATTTCTGCAGTCCTGTATGCTCTTTTCCTTCTTGTAAATAATATGATTATGATTGTGCACAACAAGACCAGTCTGGGTTCAAATATTATTCAATCCTCTTCAGTTCGTACCTTTGAGATTTATTTGAATCAGTTGAGAACTACTGCTTCTTCTTCTTTGTAAAGTTTTGATCTTTTAGACTTTCTTTCTTGCCGCAGATTTAGTAGAGATTTCTCTCTACTAAAGTTTTTTTAAAACTCAACTGTGTTGTTATACTTTTGTGATTATAATGCATGATTTGTTGAATTGCAGGGTACTAGTATTGAAAAGGCACACTTGACTCCCAACAATTTCCGAAACAACAATGATGAAGACGAAGATCACGACGCCGAGAACTACTCCCTCCATTAACTGCTATAGTTTTATCTTTTAATCCTTTAGGACTAAACTTCTAGACTTACCAACTGATATATCATGCTAGCTAATCTTTTGTCACTGATCATCAACTAATATCTCCTCCAAGCTTAACCTTCTGAATCAGAATTACTGGATGCGAAATATTTGGCAATATTTTGTTAAGTACAACTTTTGGATATATTATGTATATTATTTCAATAGTCCAGTTTAAAACTTAAAATTTTACTTGTTTATTTTTGGTTTACTTTCCCAGATTGTGGTTGGGGGTATTGGCTATCGATATATTGCTAAACAGGTTTTTTTTTGTGCAATGACATGTTTAATTTTGGCTGATTTTCGTCATAATTAGCGGACCTAAACTTTCTATATGGCTTGCTATATTTGACTAAAATTAGTCGATTTTATAAATTTGACCAACTAAAATGTAGTCATATTTATAAATTTGACCAACTAAAATTAGTCGATTTTATAAATTTGACCAACTAAATGTCGTCATATTTATAAATTTGACCCACTAAAACCTCGTCATATTTATAAATTTGACCAACTAAAACCTCGTCATATTTATAAATTTGACCGCTCGAGGCCATTTTTATTTACAAGAGGCGGGAAATTTGAAATTTTGAAAAAATTTGAAGTCAAAATTTAACAAGTAAAAAATGCCAATGTCGGTCAAATTTAGTCGGTCAAATTTAATCGGTCAAAATTGGTCGGTCAAAATTAGTCGGTCAAATTTATGCAAATATGACCGATTTTGCTAAATTTGACTAGCTTAAAAATGACCGCCAAAATTAGCCGTTTTTCTTGTAGTGCATCAAGACTACCCAAATTAGAGTTCTGAGTGACATGAGAAAAGAAAACAAACCCGTTGTCATCAATATTACGGTTCAAGAGAGTGTGTTGGCCCAGAAAAGTATAGGTCGTTCGAACTCCACTATTGCTCACAGCACCCGCACCACAATGACCTGCTAGAGCATTGTTATCCCCGGAAACAGCCGCTCCATGATTAGACTCAACCACTTTGTTCAAATCGTATTCCTGAGAAGTAATTAGCAGCGAAGAGTAGTGGGTTCAGAGAGTCTACTACCCGCTTGTCACTAGAATTACTACAATTCACTCTCGGAAAACAAATCCTCAATAACATCATGGGTAGTGACCATCAAAAGAGGTGATTCTACCCAAGTTAAAACATAGCCATTTGATTTCGAGGAATCAGGAGAAGAGTGGGTAAAGTGGCGTGGAAGAGACATAAAAAAGTGAGTAGTGAGAGTAAAGTTAGAAGACAAGAACAGAAAGGAGGAGGTGAAAAAAGGGGGCGCGGCTAGGGTTTGGAGAGGAAAGGGGGAAATAAGGGATAAAAGAGAGGAGAGAGGAGAGAGACAAAAGACCGGGTGACCCTCATTTAAACGTCTTCTAGTATGTGTGTCTTTTAACGGCAACCAAAGTCGTTAATTACTAATATCTCCGTCTCATTTTACATGTTTCTTTTGTAAAAATCACACATATTAAGAAAAATGTTACTTCCTCTGTTCCTTTCATTTTTATACACTTTTCATTTTGGGATGTACCTCTCATTTGTATACATTCCAAAAATAGTAACTTTTAATAATATAAAACACATTACACTAGGGATAGTTTTAGAAAACTATCCTTAAATTTGTATTGAAAGAAGAAAAAGATATTTAATATGGAACAAATTCATTTTTCAAAAGAAACATGTATAATGGGACGGAGGGAGTAACCCAATGGTTGAGTGGATTCAATTAGACCAATCCTATCCATGAATACTCTTAATTGAGCCCGTCTCACACCAAACCTAAAAATGAGAAAGAAAACTTTTAGAAAAGCTACTCCCTCCCTCCCCTCAATTTTTTACATTGAGGTTGAAAACAGAGGTTAAGAAAACGTGTAATTTAGTGTAAAAAAGTAAGTAAAGTAGTGACATCAATCAATATTTAATGTATAAAGTGGAGATAGTGGAGAAAAGTAGTGGATGCAGTTAATTTTTATATTATAAAACTTTACTATTTTAGAAAAAATTTGGAATATAAAGAATTGAGAGGGAAACAAAGTATAAAAAATAAGCGGGATAGGGAGTATATAATTTATGTACCCCAATTACAATTACAGGGTCTCTAAACCAACGTAAACATCTAACTTCGTTTGGCAAAACACTATTATTAGGAGATCTAATGAGGATTTATAGGTGGAATACCCTTACACTATTATTTGATAAATAATTTAAAATTTTAAAAATAATAAGAGTTGAAAATGTTTTATTTTGTTATTAATATCGTTCAAAAGTTTATTGCAAATTATTACCATAATAATATTTTGTGTACTACATAAATAAGTTACATGGATTCTACATTTTTATAGGTGGATTGATACCAAAATTTCAGTTTACTTTCGTACTAATTAATTTTTATTTATATTACATCTTATATGTTGTAAGTAAATTCAGCCTTAAATGTTAAATGTAAGCTACAATGAGTATTCTAATTATGTTGAACATAATTAGATATAATTAAATGGTTGGATCTATATATAAGAAAGAATGTATTGTAATTTTTTTCTTTACTACATTTTAGACAAGAAAAACATGTATTATAACTTTTTTTTTGTAATACACTTTACAGATTGAACTCGATCTCGATCTCAGTAATTTGGTCTAATTACCTAAAAACACATTTACTATGACTAGGATGTTGACATGCATATATGATACATTGGCTAGTCGATTGATAGAAATAATGATGTTGGATTTATATTTATTTAAAATATTTAGATCACTCCACTACCTTAGCTCAAATATTTCATAACGTTGCTAAATCATATATATAGACACATTTACCGTATATTATATTCCTGCACTTAAGTATTAATTAATTATCATGCGCAATACAAGATTATCAAGTAATGTTAATTGGCATGCTATAAATAATCATGCACTTAGGCATTCGATTAATCCCTGCAATGCATACCACATGCTGCATATGATCAGATTTGACATCTAGTTAATTATCATGTGACTCAATAATTTTCAACGACACTCAATAATACAATCAAGTGGCAAGGCATGCAACTAATCTAGGTATGCAGCATTGTGATGGCCTAGTCGAGTTTGATCTAAACCTACTAAACATTCGTGATTTAATAGACCCAATCTGCCATCACTACAAATTCAGCCTAACTATGGAATGGGAGAGGTCATTCAAGGCCCAAAACCGAAGAGGCAGAAAAAAGTAGTGATTTAGGAAAAGGAACATCATGCCCTGTTAAAACTGTCTGAAAAAGTGGCACACTTGGAGAACCTTGTAGATGAGCAGATGAGAATGCTAGGAGCTAGAGATGAGGCTTTCAACTTCAAA
Organism: Heracleum sosnowskyi; assembly: GCA_030848705.1. Taxonomy (NCBI): domain Eukaryota; kingdom Viridiplantae; phylum Streptophyta; class Magnoliopsida; order Apiales; family Apiaceae; genus Heracleum; species Heracleum sosnowskyi. Next base: position 24,443,254 of record CM061237.1, read on the forward strand.
GCTAACCCTGGGTTTGCTCTCAAGGCGAGTCAAAAGTTGAGTGGCATCAAAATAGAAGAGAATCAGAAAGAGAAAGAATCTAAGTTTTATGTCAATGATGTTGCAGGGCCTTCCTCAGTAGACAAAGAAAAATCCAAAATGTATAAAGGTGTCGTCTTTAACAACAATGTTCTCTTCTCTAATCAAGCTCTAGGTTTTATGGAGGATAATGGCTTATCTGCGAAAGATCTGGAAAAGCAAAAAATGGCAAATGTGGATGGGTCCTTGGTTGCAGAATCAGTTGTGGACAAGTTGAATAAGTCCCTTGGGCCAACAAAGGGTAGTGACTTTTGTCTAGGCCCAGAGATAGTTTTCCCCTTGGAGGATGCAGCCCAGGGTCTTCATTCAATTTGGCAAAAAAAAAAAATGAAGTTACGGGAGTGGAAGAAGTTATGATTGTTGGATCTAAATAAATAATCTACGATCATCTTATGCGATATTATCAAGGTTACATAATAAACTGTAGCGCGAAAGCGTACCTGATTCCATGACGGTAGATATGAATACAGATTATGGGACTTGATCTTCCACATACTTTTTTCGCCTCTAGCCGTATCTCGCTCAACTTGATGGAAATAGAGGAGTAGAGCTTGTGAATAGCCTTGGGACCAAAACCCTATTACGGTCTTTATATAGTCGTCTAATTAGACCCCATTAACCCTAATCAGACTTACTATTGAGTATTACACATTACAAAGCCTATACCGAATAAGATGTTATTGGACCCTTTATTTTAGACCACTTAATTAGTCCAAATATAGAATAAACATTAAATATATTTGTCTTTAATTTGTAAGCCTATAAATTGTGAATATTAATTAAAATAATGTAACAATCTCCCACTTGGGCTCCAAATTATACCAAACAACAATTACATTCAATAACCTTGCGCACAAAATTGTTTATTCTTTACAAACATCTTCCTTAGTCAATCTGGTTCATCTCATATATAAACATGAAACCAAAGCGACCTTCGTCACATCACCGTAACTCGATCCTCAATGATCACCACATAAATATACTCAATGACATAGATCATGTATGGATGTGTAACTGGAAATTTCATGCAATGTGATCGCAATCATGCCTATTTCCAATTGATCCTTAATACCTTAGTGAGATCAATCTTTATTCTTTCAACTTTATGTCAAAACCACAATTGAAAAACAATAACTCATTTAGAGCAATAGAGAAAGTAAAATAAAAGAAATTAACTTTATTCCGCAGAAAACTCAAAATATACAATATATCACAATAGTGTCAATATAAACTGAATACTGAATACAAGAACAAAACAAACTCCCACTAGAACTGAATATCCTCCAAAGAGACAACACCCATTTGAGCAGTATGCCCAAGAAAGACTTTAGGTGTCAAAGCTTTAGTAAGTGGGTCTGCTAGCATAAAATTTGTTCCTATATGCTCAATAGACACTATCTGATTTTGCACTCTCTCTATAACAACTAGATGTAACAATTCCATCAACAATCCGCAATCCTGTAACAAAATTCCGCAACCATATAGCATGATTGGTTGCCTTATAACAAACTATAAACTCTGCTTCCATGGTAGATTGAGCTATAAGTGTTTGCTTAGCACTTTTCCAAGATATAGCTCCTCCAGCTAACATGAACACATAACCAGAAGTAGATTTTCTTGTATCTATGAAACCAGCAAGATCAGAATCGGAATACCCAATGATCTCCAAATTTTCCGACTTCCGATAAAGAAGCATGTAATCCTTTCTTCCTTGCAAGTACCTCATAACCCTTTTGATAGCAATCCAGTGATCCATTCCGGGTTTACTCGTATATCTACTTAACATACCCACAATGAATGCCAAATCCGGCCGAGTACAAACTTGAGCATACATGAGACTCCCAATAGCCGAAGCATAGGGAATGTTCTGCATCTCCTTTCCTTCAAAATCATTCTTAGGGCACTGTTTGAGACTAAACTTATCTCCTTTAGCAACAGGAGTACTTATTTGTGCACAATCTTTCATACCAAACTTAGTAAGCACCTTTTCGATATAGCTCTTTTGTGATAAACCAAGAATACCTCGAGAACGGTCTCGATGTATCTTAATTCCTAATACAAAAGAGGCGTCACCAAGATCCTTCATCTCAAAATGATTTGTGAGAAATCTTTTGGTTTCGTGTAATAAGCCTATATCGTTACAAGCCAATAGTATGTCATCGACATAAAGCACCAGGAAAATAAATTTACTTCCACTGAACTTATGATATATGCATTTTTCAACAACATTGGACTCAAAACCGCATGAGACAATGGTTTGATGAAATTCGCGATTCCACATACGGGAAGCTTGCTTTGTACCATAGATGGATCTTTTAAGTTTACAAACCATAGACTTTGGATCACCAATTACAAAGTTTTCTGGTTGTGTCATATATATCGTTTCATCAATGTCACCATTAAGAAACGCTGGTTTGACATCCATCTGATGTAGCTCTAAATCAAAATGAGCCACAAGTGCCATTATTATTCTAAAAGAATCTTTCGATGATACTGGAGAGAAAGTTTCTTTATAGTCAATACATTCTCTTTGAGTAAAACCCTTTGCAACTAGACGCGCCTTATATCTTTCAACATTGCCTTTTGAATCCCTTTTGGTTTTAAATATCCATTTACAACCAATGGGTTTTGCACCTTCAGGCAACTTGACAAGATCCCAAACGTCATTGTCCTTCATGGATTTCATCTCATCATTCATGGCTTCAATCCACTTTTGACTATTAGCACTTTGTTTGACTTGTTGGAAATTGATCGGATCATCTTCCATTACCCCTATGTCAAACTCATGCTCTTGAAGAAAAACAATATAATCATCTGAAATTGCACTCCTTCCGTCTCTAGTGGATCGCCTTAGTGGCACTTCCTCTTGAGGTTGTTGAGTTTTCTCTTGTTGAGCATCATCTTGATTTTTAGTAGGAAATTGTATAGGTATATCCACATTGTTGTCTTGAACAATATAAGGTAAAGAAACTGATTCTTCCTCAAAGACAACATCCCTAACTGTATTTTCCCCTTCAAACTCAACATCCTCAAGAAATTTAGCATTTCCCGTTTCGAAAAAAGACTTTGTCAAAGGATCATAAAACTTGAAACCCTTTGTTTTCTCAGGATACCCAACAAAATAGCAACTAACAGTTCTTGAGTCCAGTTTATTTTCATGCGGCCTATAAGGCCTTGCATCAGCTGGACATCCCCACACATGTATATGATTAAGACTAAGTATTTTACCAGTCCACAATTCATAAGGGGTTTTAGCTACTGCTTTGCTAGGTACTCTATTTAGTAGGTAGGCTGCAGTCTTAAGCGCATCTCCCCAGAGAGATTCTGGTAAAGAAGAGTGACTAATAATACTTCTTACCATGTCCTTAAGCGTTCTGTTTCGTCTTTCAGCAACATCATTCATGCGTGGTTGCCCAGACATTGTGTATTGTGGAACGATTCCGCATTCCTCTAGGAATTTAGCAAAAGGTCCAGGACGTTGTTCACCAGATCCGTCGTATCGACCATAGTACTCACCACCACGATCAGATTTGACAACTTTAATCTTTTCACCTAGTTGATTTTCAACTTCGGCTTTAAAGACTTTAAAAACGTCCAAAGATTGTGACTTCTCATGAATTAAATACAAGTACCCATAACGAGAATAGTCATCTATAAAAGTGATAAAATACTGTTGACCATTACAAGAAGCTATAGGGAATGGACCACATATATCAGTATGTATCAACTATAAGACACTAGTACTCCTATTGACACTTAATTTCCTCTTGTTTGTCTGTTTACCCTTAATACACTCAATGCATACATTAAGGTCTGAATAATCAAGAGATTCAAGTATTCCATGTGACACAAGTCTCTCTAGTCTCCCTTTAGAGATATGTCCTAAGCGCTTATGCCATAACATAGCGGAATCCTCTCTTGACAATTTTTGTTTTGTACCCCTTGATGTTATTTGCAAGGTTTCATGAGATGAAGTAATTGAATTCAACATATATAAATTATCAATCAAGGAACCAGTCGCAACCAAAGAAGAATTAAGAAATAGACTAAATTTATTTTCTCCAAATGAACAAGAGTAACCATATTTGTCCAAAACAGAAATAGAAACCAAATTCCGTCTAAATGACGGTACTACAAAAGTCTCTCTTAATTCAACAAAATGACCAGTCTCAAAATACAATCTAAAGGTGCCAATGGCTTCAATTGGAACTGCATTGCCATCACCCACATAGATGAATCTTTCAACATCATTTGGTTTCCGGCTCCAAATGCAACCTTACATAGAAATACTTGTGTGAGAAGTAGCACCAGAATCTACCCACCATGTATTACTAGGTACAGAAGTCAAATTAACTTCAGAACAGACAAAGGTGAAAAGTCTACCTTTCTTTATACGCCATGTGACGTACTTGGGACAATCCTTCTTCACGTGCCCAGATTTCTTACAAAAGAAGCAAACAAAAGCTTGATCCTGAGTCTTTTGTTTCTTAGGCTATGATTTTCCCACTGCAGTCTCTTTATCTTTAGTCCTCTTTCGGTGATTAACCTTTGAGGTAGTTGTAACATGAGCACTTTCTGTCTTCTCACGCTTCAACCTATCTTCCTCTTGCACACAATGTGAAATGAGCTCATTGAGAGTCCATTTATCCTTCTGAGTATTATAACTCACTATAAATTGACCGTATTGTGCAGGAAGAGAGATAAGTACCAAATGCACAAGCAAGTCATCAGACAAGTCAAGGTTTAGTGCCTTAAGTTTTGAAGCGATGTTAGACATCTCCATAATGTACTCCCGAATATTTCCTTTAGCTTTATACCTCATCTGAACAAGATCAACTAAAAGCTTACTTGTCTCAGCCTTTTCGTTTTTTGAAAAACGCTTTTCAAGCTCATCAAGGAAATCCTTTACAGATACCTCATCGGAGTCATCAGACATACCGCCCCTGAATGCTTCAGGAATGCTGCGCTTTATCATCATTAGACTTAAGCGATTAGAACGTTCCCACTTCTCAAAGTTCAATTTATCAGTAGCAGAATTTTCATCCGTAAGAGAAGCAGGTTGTTCTTTCCTTATAGCATAGTCTAAATCCATGCAGCCGAGAACTAACAAAACGTTCTCTTTTCAGCTCTTAAAATTTGTGCCGTTAAGCACGGGTATGGAGTTTATGTTGGCAGTTATAGTAGTAGCAGATGCATTAACTAGCAATTTGGAACAAAAAAAATATAAGCTTACAAAAAAAATCATGTCAAATTCATACATAAAAAAAATATGCATAAAAATAAAACATGAATTTTAAAAAAATAGTGTGTGGACCCATTTAAACAAGATACCTAACACAACATTAACATTTAGTCTTTGGACATAAATATTAACTTGTAAGTGGTACTCTCCACGCAGAAATCAAATATTAATAATAAATTCGGTCAAGCAAAAAACCTTCCTTTGGGCCGGTTTATTACTCACATGAAAACTTTATAATTGTTACATATTTATTCTCGCACGCATATTCATTATTTGACCATTAAATAACCTTCCTTTGGGCCGATTATTTTAACGCATAAATAACAAATATACACATCCTAGTATTTCAAAATGAACAAATCTACACATAAATATCACTTTGGCAATATTTTGCTTCAACTCACTTATTTACGAAATAAAAGAACAAGATAAATAATTATCTCCAAAAAAAAATATGATGCCCAAAATCGTATTGTTGTAAATATATAAAAATAATCAGTTAATATTTTACAAAAAAAAATGTTAACCAATACATGAGTTAAAAGAATCCGAAAGACCATCGGCTACTTATTCAATATACAGGAGACTTATTTTTGTATCACACTACAAGCAAGAAACACGAATAAAAAAATTGATTGTATAATCACGGCAGCAGTATAAAAAAAATTCTCCTGATTTTATGTTCTAGTGACATGATCAGCCATTAGTTAACCTGACTTGGTTTAGTATGGCCTCGTAATGGAAAAGATAGCATAACCAGATGACATACATTCATGCTCCTGAATTTAATATATATCACGCTTGGCAGCAAAACATACAACTAACGCCAATATGCACATTCTTTTCATGCTTTTCTAAGCTATATTCATAAATTAAACATGTATGTATGACCAACCATTTGTATAATTAATATACACAATATCCAAATCTCAGAAAACATAAATAGATATGCCAATAATACAATAATTCACAGATCGACAATCATATAAATACAATCATAAATATATGATAAGTTCTACAATCATATGATATATATGATCAACCCTAATAATTCAACGTAAGATAGGCTCTGATACCACTTGTTAGATCTAAATAAATAATCTAGGATCATCTTATGCGATGTTATCAATGTTACATAATAAACTTTAGCGTGAAAGCGTACCTGATTCCATGACGGAAGATATGAATACAGATTATGGGACTTGATCTTCCACAGACTTTTTTCGCCTCTAGCCGTATCTCGCTCAACTTGATGGGAATTGAGGAGTAGAGGTTGTGAATAGCCTTGTGGACCAAAACCCTATTATGATCTTTATATAGTCGTCTAATTAGACCTGATTAACCCTAATCAGACTTACTATTAGCTATTACACATTACAAAACCCATACCGAATAAGATGTTATTCTACCCTTTATTTTAGACTACTTAATTAGTCCAAATATAGAATAAACATTAAATATAATTGTCTTTAATTTTAAGCCTATAAATTATTATTATTAATTAAAATAATCTAACAATGATAAAAATGGCATTGTTCGAGGAGTTCAAGGCAAAGCAGATGCAAATCAACAAAAAGGCCCAGTAGCAGCTCTTTCCTAGTACTAGTATTGATATGTCGATTGTATTTTGCTTAAGTTTTATTGTAGTGGTTAGTAGCTTTCTCTAGTTTAGGCCTAAATTGATCCTTAGCTAGTCTAAGGTTTCTATGTATTCGGGACTAGCCTTACTTATTAATATATTTCAGCCTTTCAAAAAAAAAAAAACAAACTATTTTGCACATTTCAATATATCACATATCTCAAAACACATTACATATACCGTTGGTCACAATACACAAAATCCGAGGTAGAAATATTTTATGTACATTTGGAAATGGAATTACATATTGTTGGAAGTGAGTTAATCTAAACTTAGGTGTTTGAATAATACTAGTTGAGTAAACTAGTTACGTAGTTTCATCATTTGAATTATTGTATGCATTTGATTTAGTCAAGTAACTGTTAGAGTGTTTGTAGGAGAGTATGGTGCAGTAATAATAGTAGTGGGTTATAGGTAGGAGTTCTACTATAACGTGGCTACTTTCAAGCTACCACCTGTGTGTGGATTTCCTTATTTTAAGATTGTAATCTGTTCCTTCTATTTTTCAAGGCAAGGGGTTTTAAACCGTGCAAGCATTGAGTTCTTTCAGTTTAAAGCATACAGTTATATATATATATCTATATAAGCAGGAAGTTTTGTATCATCTGGTATCAGAGCTAGGCATACACAATATATGCCCAAATATATGCCAAGGATGACTACAGAGAAAACAAAGGTGAAGGACGGTGCTATTGGTTTGAACTACCCTATGTTGGCCAGAAGCAACTACACTGCTTGGGCCCTGAAAATGAAGGCGTACATGAAAGCTCAAGGTGTATGGGATGCTGTGGAGGTCAGCAAAGAGCCAGTTGATAAAAAACACGATGAGTTTGCTCTCGCTGCCATTTATCAGAGTATACCTGAGGATATATTGTTGTCTGTGGCTGAGAAGGCGACTGCGAAAGAGGCGTGGGAAGCAATAAAGACTATGTGTCAAGGTGCAGAACGTGTGAAGAAAGCCAAGATTCAGACCTTGAAGAGTGAGTTTGAAAACTTGCGTATGAAGGAGACGGATCAACTGGATGATTTTTGCATGAAGATTAATGGATTAGTAACCAATATCCGTGCTCTGGGTGAGGGGATTTCAGAAGGTGATGTTCTGAAGAGATTGCTACGTGCAATGCCAAACAAGTATTTGCAGATTGTGTCTACAATAGAGCAGTTTGGAGATTTAGAAAAGATGACTGTCGAGGAAGCCGTGGGCTCACTGAAGGTTCACGATGAACGGACCAGAAGTCAGAATGACAGTGGAGGAGGACAACTGATGCTCACTGAGGAAGAGTGGTCAAGGCGTGAAAACACGAGTGGGAAACTTCTGTTAACTCGAGAAGAGTGGATGAGCAAGACAAACAGAAATGGTGCTGAGGGATCATGGGCACAAAGAACTCGTGGGTCTGATTCTCGGGGAAGAACGGGTGGACGTGGAACTCGTGACAGGAGCACGTTGAAGTGCTATAACTGTGGGACTTATGGGCACTTCGCCTCTGAGTGCCGTAAACCACGAAAGGAGAAAGAATACAGGCCAGAGGTGAACATAACGCAGGCTGAAGAGGATGAACCGGCATTATTACTCGCTGAGTGCAATGTAAGGGAAGATGGCATGGTTCTGTTAAATGAAGAAAGAGTAAATCCTATGTTGAGTCAAAGGAATGGTGGAAGTAAGATCTCACAAGTATGGTATCTCGACAATGGTGCTAGCCAACATATGACTGGAGAGAGAGGTAAGTTTAAGGAACTGGACGAAAAAGTTACGGGGCAAGTAAAGTTTGGAGATGGTTCCACTGTTGCTATTCGAGGTAAGGGAGTAATCTCATTTGTGTGTAAGAATGGTCAAGAATGGGATTTACGTGATGTTTATTATATACCAACATTATGTAATAACATATTGAGCCTGGGCCAACTCTCTGAGGAGGGTAGTAAAGTTGTTCTAGAAGAAGATCAATTGAGGGTCTACAACAAAGGAGGTGCATTGCTCATGAGGGTGCAGAGATCTGCGAACCGACTGTACAAGATCAGCCTCGAGGAAAGCAAACCGGTGTGCTGGTTATCGAAAGTTGAAGAAGAGACTTGGTTGTGGCATAAACGACTGGGTCACGTCAATTTTCAAGCGATGGAATCAATGTCAAAAGAAGAAATGGCGTTGGGAATTCCTAAATTCACGCAGCCAAAGAAGAAGTGTGAAGGGTGCTTAATGTCGAAGCAAGCTCGGAAACCATTTCCTACTCAGGCACAGTTCGTAGCAAAGAAGCCACTGGAAATCGTCTATGCGGACATCTGTGGACCTATCTCTCCTTCGACTCTAGCAGGAAACAGGTACTTTATTCTATTTGTTGATGATTGTACTCGAAAGATGTGGGTATATATGTTGAAGGCTAAGAGTGAGGCGTTCGAGAATTTTAAGAAGTTCAAGGCATTGGTTGAACGAGGCAAGGAGAGCACGATTAAAATTCTGAGAACCGATAGAGGAGGTGAGTTCTGCAGCATCGAGTTTCAGTCGTTCTGTGAGGATATGGGTATTCAAAGGCACTATACGGCACCTTACACTCCACAACAAAATGGGGTTGTAGAGCGAAGGAACCGCACAGTGGCAGCAATGACAAGGGGCTTGCTTAAAGAGTCTAAGATGCCATCTTATATGTGGGGTGAGACAGTACGTCATTCCGTATATATCTTAAACCATCTACCTACTAAAGTGCTGAAGGGAAAAACTCCGTATGAAGCTTGGTGTGGTCACAAGCCAAACTTGAGTCACATTAAGGTGTTCGGCTGTGTTGCGTATATGAAGGTACCAGCGGTACATACTAGCAAACTAGATGATCGAAGTAAGCCTGTGGTGTACTTGGGAAGAGAACCGGGATCGAAAGCAGATCGCTTGTATGATCCTAATACCAGGTCGATGCATGTAAGTCGAGACACGGTGTTTCAGGAAGATGAGTTTTGGAATTGGGAACAAATGAATGAAAAGGAGGTGAGCTTTCCAGATGCTGTAAATACTACAGGAGGCATTACGATTGAGAACATCGAGGTTGAAGACGAGCAAGTTGTCTCAAGCATTCTCAGTAACCAGGAACCTGCAACACCAGTACAATCAAGCTCATCTCAGAACTCCGAAACTTCTGCAAGTAATGAAAGTACAGGATCCTCGACAAGTAGCAGTGCACCACGGAGATTCAGACTATTAAGTGAAATCTATGATGAGACAGAACAGATTGAGATCGCAGATGATCTGTTGCTACTAAGCATTGAAGAGCCAAATAATTTTGACGAAGCAGTGCAAGAAACGGAGTGGAAAAAGGCTATGGAAAGTGAACTCGAAGCAATTGAAAGGAACAACACATGGTTGCTCACGGATCTGCCACCAGGTCATAGGGCGATTGGCTTAAAATGGGTTTTTAAAATTAAAAGGGATGCAAACGGAGTAATCACCAAGTATAAAGCGAGGCTTGTCGCTAAAGGTTATGTCCAAAAACAAGGCATTGACTTCGAAGAGGCATTTGCTCCAGTCACAAGGTTAGAAACAGTGCGTTTGTTGTTAGCATTAGCTGCACGAAATGGATGGGAAGTCCACCATTTAGATGTCAAGTCAGCCTTCTTAAATGGGGATATCTTAGAGGAAGTGTACGTGAAGCAGCCACAAGGGTATGAAAAGAAAGACGAGGAACACAAGGTCTATAAATTGTTGAAGGCATTGTACGGGCTGAGGCAGGCTCCACGAGCTTGGTATGCTCGCTTGAAGAAGTTCCTTGAGAATCTGGGATTTATGAAGTGTCCTTACGAACATGCCGTCTATACCAAACGAGAAGGTAACGAATCTCTTATTGTTGGAGTTTATGTTGACGATTTATTAGTGACAGGCACAAGTATTACTAATATAATCAAGTTCAAGAATCAAATGCAAAGTGAGTTCGACATGAGTGACTTGGGGAAACTGGCGTACTATCTTGGTATAGAGGTTGAGCAACGAAAGGAGTGCACGGAGCTGAAACAGACAGCCTATGCTAAAAGGTTGTTGGAAAAGGAAGGAATGCAAGACTGCAATGAGACAAAATATCCCATGGATCCAAAGGTGGTGATCCATAAAGATGAAACAGGAAAGGTGGTCGACCCAACCATGTTCAAAAGTTTAATTGGTGGCTTGCGATATCTGGTGCACACCAGGCCAGATATCTCATATGCTGTGGGCTTAATAAGCCGCTTCATGGAGAAACCGACTGTTCTACACTTAAATGCAGCAAAGAGAGTACTGAGGTATGTCAAAGGAACGCTGGAGTTTGGTTTGAAGTACAAGAGAGGATCTGGAAATCACATGCTAACTGGGTTTTCAGACAGCGACTATGCTAGCAGTACTACTGACAGGCGAAGTACGAGCGGGATGGCTTTCTACCTCAACGAAAGCCTAATAACCTGGATATCACAGAAGCAAAGGTGCGTGGCGTTGTCTACTTGCGAAGCTGAATTCATGGCCGCAACTGCAGCAGCGTGCCAAGGGATCTGGTTGCAGAAACTATTGAGCCAAATAACTGATACAACTCCAGGACCTGTGATGCTCTACATTGATAATAAGTCAGCTATCGATTTGGCAAGGAATCCAGTGTTTCATGGACGTAGCAAGCACATTGATGTGCGTTATCACTTTATACGTGAATGTGTGGAACGTGGAGAGATCATAATCAGTCATGTAAGTTCTGAGAAGCAATGTGCAGACATTCTAACGAAAGCTATGGCAGCATCGAAGTTCGAAGAGATGAGGGACTTGCTGGGGATAAAGAATCTGACTAAGTAAGTTTAGATTAACGGGGGAATATGTTGGAAGTGAGTTAATCTAAACTTAGGTGTTTGAATAATACTAGTTGAGTAAACTAGTTACGTAGTTTCATCATTTGAATTATTGTATGCATTTGATTTAGTCAAGTAACTGTTAGAGTGTTTGTAGGAGAGTATGGTGCAGTAATAATAGTAGTGGGTTATAGGTAGGAGTTCTACTATAACGTGGCTACTTTCAAGCTACCACCTGTGTGTGGATTTCCTTATTTTAAGATTGTAATCTGTTCCTTCTATTTTTCAAGGCAAGGGGTTTTAAACCGTGCAAGCATTGAGTTCTTTCAGTTTAAAGCATACAGTTATATATATATATCTATATAAGCAGGAAGTTTTGTATCACATATCATGAGACGCGCTCACAATCATTCATTGCTCACAATCATGCATTACAGAACGTGATCATAATATTGTATATTTTACTAACATCATATAAATATACCTGAGATCAGTTTGAGACGTTGTTTTCAAATATGTGATGATCATATAATATGAGGTGATAGTAACACGCATATATATATATATATATATGTCTCAAAAGAGCTATATATTTCAAAATAAATAAAAAAAAATTCATAAATAATTTTTTTTGGTGAGACTCATATGATTATTATCATTACGAAGAATAACCAATAATATTGTGACAATCAATCATTCAAGAATTGCTCCGGATACAATTTTGGATAATTTAGCATTTCATTTCCCAAAATTCATGGTTTCTACCTATTTTCATAAGATTTTTGATCTATTAAGATATTTTCTTGTGATAGAAATTTACAAATTCGAAGATGCGGTTTTTACAAACTTATTGGGGCATAGTCGGGAGTGATGTAGTAAAATTTTGCAAGCATTATATGAGCACATGTGAGTTACTGAGTGGAATAAAATCAGACAATTATTTGTTTAATTCCAAAGGTGGAGGAACCACAAGACATGTCTGATTTACGTCTTATTTCTTTATGCAATGTGCTTGTGCGAATATTATCTAAAGTATTGGCTAATAGACCGAAGGTGTGTCTGGAAAATATAATATTGGACAGATAGAGTGTTTTTATAGAAGGACGTTTGCTCATTGATAATGCTTTGAACGCTTTTGAAATTAATCATTATATGTGGAGGCTATCTCAGGGAAAGAATGGTATAGCTGGTTTTAAAATAGATATTTCGAAAGCTTATGATCGCTTGGAATGAGATTTTGTTCGGAATATGATGTTAAAGTTTGGCTTCTCGGAAGTGTGGATTTCAAGAATTATGGGGCTGATCACATCCATTTCGTATAGTTTTATTCGTAATGGAAATGTGTTTGGAAATGTCATACCTCATCGAGGAATACGTCAAGGGGATCCAATCTCTCCTTATATTTATATCATGTGCGCGGAGGGGCTTAGTTCTATTATTCGGCGAACTGAGAAAGTGGGTTTGTTGCATGGATGTAATATTGCTCGGGGCACCTACAATATCACATTTATTGTTTGTAGATGATTGTTATTTTTTCTTTCGGGCTAATAGAGCAGAGGCTAATGCGATGAAGAAGATTCTGGATAGATATGAAAAGATGTCGGGTCAGAAAATAAATAATGTGAAGTCCTTGGTTACATTTTCTGTGAACACGAGTGCAGAACGTAAAAATGAAGTCTGTGAGCAGTTGGGTATAAATGTGATGCAGAATCTGGGAAAGTACTTGGGAATGCCAATGATTATAGGGAGGAGAAATTTGCAACGTTTTCTTTTCTTTCCGACAAAATTGACCAGAAATTGCAAATATGACAGAACCAAAATCTATCTAAGGCAGGGAAAGTGACCTTGTTGCGAACAACAGCTCAAGTGGTACCTAATTTCTGGATGAGTGAAAGACATATGTAAAGGCCTATTTGTAAACACCGAGGATTCTACTCAATATAAAATAATATGTAATAAGTAAATAATAAAAGTCATATGTCACAGGAATCTCAGAAGATAATATATGTCAAGATAATGAAGGTTAATGTTATCTACAGACTTGAAGTAATTCTACATTGAAAGAAGTTCAATTTATTGATCAAGCCTCAGTGAAGTATTCAATCTCAGTGGATTTATTAAAGTGACATAGATTTCAAGATGTGACAGCAAATGTACAGGTTACAGTGTTTAAAGAAAAAGGGAAAAGAAAATTGTAACACCCCAGTCCCACATCGAGTAGATTTGGGACTTATGTTCAGTTTATAGTGCAAAACACTACTACTAATTAGCACCAACAAATCATGATCTTTTGGGGCCTGTGGTGGGCTTGTCGTTACCCAAGTTGGCTGCAGTTGGGCCAGTAGTCTTCGGCTTATTTCGGACTCGGAATCGGGACTTGACCCGATTTTTGAAAAAGGCTCGGGATTTGACCCGGGTTGTCACATATGGTATCAGAGCCGACTCTCGAAAGCTTGTCGAGGCAAGTTGCCGGAGGTGGGGACACGAAGGCTGGTGGTATTATCCCACAATGGACAGAAGTCCGGAGGTGGGGACACGAAGCCAGCCGGTATTATCCCACAATGGCTAGGGAGGAACGATCCGGACCTATGGGCTATCCGTTCAGGCTTGACGAGGACGTCAAGAGTTTAAGTGGGGGAGTTTGTAACACCCCAGTCCCACATCGACTAGATTTGGGACTTATGTTCAGTTTATAGTGCAAAACACTACTACTAATTAACACCAACAAATCATGATCTTTTGGGGCCTGTGGTGGGCTTGTCGTTACCCAAGTTGGCTGCAGTTGGGCCAGTAGTCTTCGGCTTATTTCGGACTCGGAATCGGGACTTGACCCGATTTTCGAAAAAGGCTCGGGATTTGACCCGGGTTGTCACAAAAATGGATCACTGATTAAAGTCAAACAGATGAAGAACAAACATTGCCGTTAGTCACTCATGAACCAAACAATATATAGAGTGTCAACGTTCTAAAAGTGTTATCTCTTCTTCTAATTTTAGTGGTTCAAGAATTTCTTCTGAAGACAAGGAATTGTATTTATTCTCTTCTAAATAATTATTTCAGCTAAGTAATTTATTTATTAAATTGATTCTATTAAGAATTAATTTAATACTTAAATTATTTAAATGATTATTTAAATTAGAATAAAAACATAACTAAGAAGACTTAGAAAATGAACTAAGATGACTATCAAGGGTAATATTCCCGATAGTCTTCCTAGGCATTTTCTAAGTATTATTAAGTTAAAACCTTGTCTTCCCGAAAGTCTTCCACAGCCAAATGAGAGTCTTCCCCAAAGTCTTCATAGTACAATTCAAAGGAAGGATTTTGGCGCGTGGAAAACAAGGAAGTATATGTATTTAAATACATGTGTGATCAAATGAAAAATACATACAGACAGAATTGAAAAGACAGAAAGATCAAAAGCATTACATCTTCATTAACTTCTACCATTACTTTCTCAAACTGTCCGAGCTTTCATTTGACAGTGAATTCAATTCTTGATTTGTTTGTAACATTTAATCCAAAAGAATTAGTTCACTTGTACTGCTTTGACAATCTAGCGGATCATAATCCCTAGAAATTATATCGAACTACTTTTTAGTATTCGATCCTTTTTGTTACAAAAATAGATAAATTCATGTCGAATTTATTCTAGATTTGTTTTATCAAGAACTCTGTAATCTGTACTCAAATTGTAACACCCTTCAAGTTTAATATAAGTTATATTTAACTTGAATATTGTTTCAGTTTATTCCGCAATAATTTGTTCTTAAATTGTTTAATCTTTAAACGAAAAAATTCGATTAAACGGTATAGTTTGTATTCAACCCCCCCTTCTACAAACTTATCAGGACCTAACAATTGGCATCAGAGCCTTTTGATTGATACACTAATCAAAGATCCATTTTTTGTGATTTTTTCTTTAACTCATGAAATTTTTATTATTCATCAAAAATCTCAAAAATGTCTACTACACAGAAAGTTGGTAAAATAAAGATCCCCATGTTCAGCAAGGAGCATTATCCTATGTGGAAGAAGAAGATGCTCCTGTTTTTTCAAGTGGCCAATGTTAAATATCTTGGAGTGATGAAAAATGGTCCTAAGCTTCCTATGATTGTTGAGGAAGAGCAGATAGAGAACAATGTTATTACTCAAGCTGCTAGGATGTACCCCAAGGATCCCAAGGACTACACACCTGATGAGAAAGAGGATGCTTCCCTGGATGCCTGTTTACAGTTGATACTGGTTGATTGTCTTGATCATGTCATGCATAATCATGTTCTAAAATGTGTTACTTCCAAACACATTTGGAACACAATAGAGATAATCAATGAGGGGACGGAGGAAGTCAGAGAGAATAAGATGGAAATTCTCACCTCTTCATATGAACATTTCAGATCAAACCCTGGTGAAGGCATCTCTAAGGTTTTTGAGAGATACAACAAATTGATAAATGATCTGAATCTCCATGGAAAACACTACACAATTAAGGAGATTAACAAGAAGTTCCTCCTTACACTTCCATCTCATCTAGAGCACATAATATCAGCAATTAGAGAAGCAAATATTATGAGCAAGGAGATATTATGTATCTGTTCCAGTTGTTCCAGCAAGGAGATTCCAGTTGTTCCAGCAAGGAGATTTCTTTGGAAAGACTGTATGGTGTTCTGAAGACTTATGAGCTGGAACAGATACAGAAGAAGGAAATATATGGAACAGGGAAAATTGTCAGTACTTCTACTGCACTGATGTCAGAAGTCCCACAACAACTGGAAGTGAAGGTTGTTCAACCTTCCAGTTCTGACATGGATATTACTGTGGCTGAATATGGCTTAACATCCACTAGTCAATCTGGTGGTGACTTCTATTCTATGGAAGAATTTGAACAGTTGGAGGATGAGTCTATGGCAATGATAGTGAAGAAGTTTAGCAACTTCAGATTCAGAAGGAACCCCAATCTTAAGTTCAATCCCAGGTTTCAGAGAGGCGGTTCTTCCTCTTCAAATAACACAAGGGGTGGCTATAAAACTGGAACCGTGGACAGAAGCACAATCATGTGCTATAATTGTAATGAGTTGGGTCACTTTGCTACAGAATGTAAAAAGCCAAAGCAAGTGAGAAGTAACTCATTTGATTCTAGCAAGAAGAATAAGATTGGGAAAGCTTATGTTGCCGAGGGAAAGAGTTGGGATGATACGGATAGTGATGAAGAAGCTGGTGAAGTTGGAAACCTAGCTTTAATGGCTAATGAGGGAAGCACTTCATCATTCATGTCAGAGGTAAAGTGTACTGATTCTGAAATGATCTATCATCTTAGTAGTACTGTTTCTTGTGCACGTAGTGAAAATGATAGAATAATACTTTTGAACACAGCTCTTGAAAAGAAGGTAAAAGAATTAAGACTTGTGCATGTTAATCAGGATGATCTCACTAAGAAAATAGCATTTCTTGAGAATAGGGTTAACTGTTATATTCAACTAGAAACCATTCTTAAGGATCAGATCAGTGAACTTAAAACCAAGGTTAATGCTTACTACAAGTCATGTAAGACTGCTAAAGAAATTATCAATAAACAAGTTATTGGTCAAACTATAGGAATAGGTTTGGACTATAATGAGTCTATTTGAGAATAAAGCATTAACACCCCTAATATAGTCAGTTTTGAAGAAAGGGGTGTACCATATGTGCTTAAGGGTATTGAAACACCCTTCTTTAGAGAATCCTTGGTAGAACCTCTTAATGAATATTCCATTATTATCCAAGAGGAAATGCGTATTGAGGACCTTGCTTTTGAACTTGATCAGTCCAACAAGTGTATGTCTGAGGAACAAGTCAAAGTTGTTTTACCAACAGAGACTAAATCAGACATCCATAAAGTGGATCAAAACAACTATAGAACCAACATGCCTGCTATTAATTTGTCTCATAAAGCATGTGGTGTAGTGAATTGCATTTCTTGTTCATTTAATGTTATGTATGCTTATTTTAATAGTAAGCATGTATCTGATGATAAGACTGCTTCACGTTAACATGTTAATAATAAGAAGCATGTTAGAGATAAGACTGCTAGTCCTCCCAGGACTAGAGTGGATTCATTTATCCCTAAGCCTACTCAGAAATATGTTAAGGCTGGCTATAAATGGAAACACTCTTTTGTCAAAGAGGTTGAAGTAGTTAAGGTTAAAAATGTTGTTTTTCCTGACAAAGGCCAGTTCTTTAAATATGCCGGACCCAATCAAGTTTGGGTTCCCAGGAAGGACTAATCAATTTGATATTGCAGGGTGTGGCACAGGTAAACCGTGTTATGTGGATTCTAGACAGTGGTTGTTCAAGGCATATGACCAGAGATAGAGCCCTGCTATCAAATGTGGTTGAGAAAGCTGGCCCAGTAGTTACCTTTGGAGATAACAACAAGGGTATTACGAAAGGATATGGTTGTTTGAAGTTTGGAAATGTTATCATTGAAGATGTATCATTTGTGGAAGGTCTGAAGTTCAATCATCTCAGCATCAGTCATTTCTGTGACAGAGGATATGCTGTTTCCTTTGAAAGTGAGAAGTGTCAGATCCTTCACAAGAAGAATGGAAAGCCTGCTCTTCAAGGAGTAAGGAAAGGTGACTTGTTCATAGCAGACTTAAACTCTGGATCCAAAGATGAAGTTACTTGTTTTTATGTTAAAGCTTCATCAGATGAAAGTTGGCTATGGCACAAGAAGATGTCTCACCTTAACTTCAAAACCATGAACTCTTTAGTCAAGAGGGAATTGGTTAGAGGTTTGCCTCAGATGGAATTTACACAGGAAGGACTGTGTGAGGCATGTCACAAAGGAAAGTCAAAGAAAGCTTCTCACAAGGACACTGACACATCATCAATAACTGAACCACTTCAGCTACTGCACATGGATTTGTTTGGTCCAGTTAATGTGATGTCTATGTCAAAGAAACAATATACACTTGTGATTGTTGATGACTTTTCTAAATATACTTGGGTTTTATTCCTACATTCCAAGGATGAGACCCCACAGCTGGTGATTGAACATATAAAGTTGATTGAGTTGGATTCTAGATTCCCTGTTAGAGCTATAAGGTCAGATAATGGAACTGAATTCAAGAATGCAGTCCTAAATGACTTTTGTGCTGGTAAAGGAATAACAAGACAGTATTTTGCCCCTAGAACTCCTCAACAGAATGGAGTAGTGGAAAGAAAGAATCGTACATTGATTGAAGCGGCCATGACTATGTTAAGTGAGTCAGGACTTCCAATGTACTTTTGGGCTGAAGTGAATACATCTTGTTATACTCAGAATCAAACTTTAATCAACAAGGACTTAATGAAGACTCCTTATGAGATCATGAACAACAAGAAATCAACTCTCAAGTACTTTCATGTATTTGGAGCAAAATGCTTTGTGCTTAAGGATGACAATGTTAAACGTGGCAAGTTTGAGGCCAAGGCACAAGAAGCTATTTTTGTTGGTTATTCCAGAAGATCTTACAGGGTCTACTTGATTGGTAGTCACTTAGTAAAAGAAAGTGTCAATGTTACTTTTGATGACACTAAGCTCCCTAGTATCCAAACAGCAGATTCATCTGAGAAGCTGAAGTTTGATAACTTGCCGGACTCAGAATCAGATGATGAAGCTTCACCTGAGGTTATTGCTGGTAATGATAATAACAATGATGATAATGATCATGGTGGTGGTGGTGGAAACACTGGTAACAATGGAGATACCGCCAACACTGGAGAAGAATCATCAAGGCAATCAAGCAACAACTCAGGGGGAGCAAATGAAGGATCAACTAGTCACTCACAACATCAAAGTGAATTTCAAGGCGAATCATCAAGATCAAATCTTCCAAGACAGACTGTATGGAATAGAGCTTATCCCTTTGAGCTGATCATTGGTGATCCAGATGAACTCAATCAGTTTGAACAACAACAAGTCTGGAAGCTGGTACCCAGACCAAAGAACAAGAAAGTAGTTGATACAAGATGGGTATACAGAAACAAGCTAGATGAGGATGGCATTGTGACAAGGAACAAGGCAAGACTGGTTTCACAAGGGTATTCACAAGCTGAAGGCATTCATTATGATGAAACCTATGCACTAGTGGCTAGGCTTGAGGCCATCAGGATGTTCTTAGCATTTGCAGCTTACTCCAATTTTAAAGTCTATCAAATGGATGTTAAGAGTGCATTCCTGAATGGTGAGCTGGATGAAGAAGTGTATGTGGAACAGCCCCCTGGCTTTAAAAATCAGGAGCTGCTGGACTTTGTGTACTTTCTCTTCAAGGCTATCTATGGTCTCAAACAAGCCCCAAGAAAATGGTATGACACTCTCTCTGGTTTTCTTTTAGAAAATGGTTTTGTTAGAGGTATCATAGACAAAACTCTTTTTTCAAAGAAACACAAAAATGATATGATATTAGTCCAAGTCTATGTGGATGACATCATATTTGGGTCTACTAATGATAATCTCTGTAAGAGATTTGCTAAGCTAATGCAGAGTAAGTTTGAAATGAGTATGATGGGTGAGCTGAAGTTCTTTCTTGGATTACAAGTAAGTCAAAGGTCAAATGGTATATTTATTTGTCAATCCAAGTATCTCAAAGAACTCCTCAAGAAGTATCACATGGAGGATTCAGCATTAGCAAGGACTCCATCTTCAACAGCTGTCAAACTTGGACCTTGTGATAATTCTATCAAGGTAGATATTACAAGCTACAGAGGTATGATCGGCTCCTTACTCTACCTTACTGCAAGTAGACCAGATATTATGTATGCTACATGCTTGTGTGCAAGGTTCCAAGCGGACCTTAGAGATTTACATCTCGTTGCTGTTAAAAGAATCTTGAGATATCTTAAGGGTACACCTAATTTAGGTATCTGGTACCCTAAAGATTCTGGTTTTAATCTTGTTGGATATACAATTCTAATTATGCAGGTAGTGTTGTGGATAAAAAGAGTACCTCCGGGAGTTATCAATTCCTAGGAGGTAGATTGATTTCTTGGTATAGCAAGAAACATCAAACAGTTTCCAATTCAACAGCAGAAGCTGAATATATTGATGCTGGAAGCTATTGTGCTCAGATCCTATGGATAAGAAATCAATTGAAGGACTATGGCTTTGTATTAGACAAAATTCCTATTTTATGTGACAATACAAGTGCCATAGAAATCTCCAACAACCCTGTTCAGCACTCGAGAACGAAGCACATTTATATCCGGTATCATTTTATCAGAGAGCATGTCATGAATGGAACTGTGGAGTTACACTTTGTACCCACATAAGAATAGACTGCAGATATATTCACTAAATCTCTTGACGAATCCACATTTATCAGGTTAGTTGGTAAATTGGGCATGTTGAACAGTCTTAGTGATTAACAATATCTACGTTTTGTTTGTTCTTAGAAAAAATCATTTTCTCTTGCTGATATTTAATGATAAATATTGCCAATTCTTGTTTGAAGTGAAAAACTTGTTAATTTAAATGTTCTTGAATAATCTATTTTCTTTAAAAATATTTTTCTCATATTTTTGAAGTGGAGAAATTTATTTTCATTGAAAATTTAATTATTTGGGATTATTTATGTTAGTTTCAGATTGTATATATTGTTGTTTGAATTTTTCTGCAGGTTTATATTATTTTATTGCATTTCTATAATTTTCTGCATTTTTTTCTGTTGCTTGTAGATTTTTCTGTGAATTTTTCTGGACTTGTATATATATTTTTATGCATTTTTGTAAATTTCTGTGCATTTTTTTATTTATTTTTAGCATTTTATGTTAATTTATTTTGCTTTTTCTAAGTTTTTCTCTAAGTCTTTCTAGTTTTTCTACTGAGAAGACTATCGAGAAGACTAGTTTTTTTAAGACTTAATTGCACGAAGATGTCCTGAGTTATAATTTCTTTGCACATAAATGGCTTATCTATAATTATAGGCACCCGCATGACTCAAATAAAAATTTTTAAACACCCGCATGGCTTCCGTCAAAATATGTCAAACGGACGTTAAATCACAGGGGTAAATTCGGAAATGAGTAATTCAATGGCTATTTTAATACAGCAGCTGTTAGGGGAGCACACTAAGCGGGGAAAATTGAAGGTGTACTTGTATTACGGAGATAGGACTGATGACCTGATGGAGCTTACGAAATATGATAGGGTACTAACTACATACACTACATTGGGGTCTGAACTTAACTTGGAATCACCAATGTTTAGAGTGGCTTGGTGGAGGGTGATTTTGGATGAAGCACATATGATTAAAAACTCCAATGCTCAACAAACCCGTGCTGTAAATAAATTAATTGCTGACCGGAGGTGGTTGATTACAAGAACGCCCATACAGAATGGTACTCTTGACTTGTTTTCTCTCATGTCATTTTGAGATATCAACCATTTGCAAACAGAAACTACTGGAATACCTTGGTGCAACGGCCAGTGGACCATGGCGATGAGTTTGGGCTCACTCGGTTACCGGTACATATATTTCAGTTCTGGTCTATATCAGCTATACATCTTATCATCCTTTGCATACACAGTGCATATAAGTATCTGCAATACTTGCTTAGTAATTGGTTGTTCCACTGCTATTGATTCGTGAGGTCCAATGGGTTGTTTATGTCCAACATACTTCTGTCCAACAATGTTAGCTAAAACATTTCTTCCAGTTTCTACATATGTTGTGTGTACTTTAATCATTTAGCTCGATATGGTCTGACATTGTGATTGTGTCTCTGATCCTCGTGTGTTTTTAAATGGTAAAAGCAACCTCTCCTTTTATAGTGAATAAGAGTGGTGAGGAAATTATATAGAAATTTCGATATTAGCAGGGAGAGCACTATAAAGGTTTATCTGATTGGATATGTTTAGGCCATTTTCAATAAGTGGCTTCAAGGCATCTAATCGTTATTTCGTGTAGTCTTTCACAAAATGAACCATTTAGATGAGCTGATAATTTTCATTATGTTCCATTTGGTTTTTGTTTCCATTGATTACCATGCTTTGGTGTTTTTTGGTTATCTTTTATTGTTCCTCTATGTTCTATAAAATAATTTTCGTCTAATGTGCTTACAACAATTAGGCTGTAATGGCAACCATTTGCTTGAGGAGGACGAAAGATAAGGGCTTGCTGGGATTGCCGCATAAAATGATGGAGATCTGTTACATCGATCATTCTGCCGAGGAAAGAGAGCTTTATGATCGGATGGAAGGAGAGGCTAAAACTGTCGTCCGGGATTACATCTCATCCAACAGAGTCGCAAACAATTATACAACTGTGCTTAGCATAATTCTACGACTCCGACAGATTTGCACTGATGTAGATCTTTGCCCTAAAGATCTCATTGCATCTCTTCCGCCCATCAACATAGAAGGGTTGAA
Organism: Heracleum sosnowskyi; assembly: GCA_030848705.1. NCBI lineage: Eukaryota > Viridiplantae > Streptophyta > Magnoliopsida > Apiales > Apiaceae > Heracleum > Heracleum sosnowskyi. The sequence goes on from CM061237.1 coordinate 24,466,378, forward strand.
CGGTTTAATTTGGAGGGAGTCTAGGTGCACAACAAAGAGTGATTTTACCAGTTTAGCCTTCTATTTTATTAATATATTAAAAAACTTAACGTCTGTTTGACATATTTTGACGGAAGCTATGCGGGTGTTTAAAAATTTATATTTCAGTCATGCGGGTGCCTAATAATATAGATAAGCCATTTCTGTGCAAAAAAATTATAACCCAGGCCATCTTCGTGCAATTAAGTCTTTTTTTAATTACTTATTTTCTAAATCTTCTCAGTCTTTTCTTCTTAGAAGACTATCGGGAAGATTGAAAACTTTTTGTTTTTATTGTTTTTTCCTTTTTTTATTTTCTTTCTATTTCTAAGTCTTCCCAGTTTTTTTTTTTTTTTTAGAAGACTTTCGGGAAGACTTAGTTCTTTTTTAGTTATTTCCTTTTAATTTATTCGAAAAGACTTCCTTTTGAACTAGGAAGACTCTCGGCAAGACTTTCTCTAAGTCTTCCCGATTGTCTTCCCAGTTCATTTCCAAATAAAAACGTTTCAAGTCTTTTCTTTTTAGTTTTTTTTGTAAGTCATACATATGTATACATACATACGTTTTTTTTCTTTCTTCATTTTCTGATCAGTCTTCTTCAATTCTCCATAGTTACTAATCAAGAACTGCTCAAGTTTTAACTTAGCAAATTAATCATCACTTACAAATACTTAAAACTTAGTCAAATTAATGCTCAAATTTTCACTTTTCATTTCGACTTGTGTTTGTTTAGGTTTTTAAGTGATTTTAAACTAGAATTGGTATTGATAATTTGTTAAGGCAGTTCTTGTAATTGGATTGTTCTGTGTGTGTATCTTGTACCGTGTGATTGATTTACATATTGTTAAGGCAGTCACTTTTGATATGTTTTGTGATGTCTTACAGTTTCCTAAGGACGGATTTGATCCTTTGCCCTCTGATGATGAGTTATCTCAGTTTTTCTTGAACATTCATTATCAAGGCCCCCTACAAATGGTTAAACTGTCTAAGAGTTTTCTAGTTAGGGAATTGGATCTTTTCTTTGATACAATAGCTAGAGTGTTTGGTAATTGCCAAATTTTCATGGCATTACCATTTAAATCAATATATTGTTTATGCTATTATATTTGGTCGTAGACTTAACTTTGCTGAGTTGATTTGGAATTTAATGGTCAATAGACTTGCTCACTCTAGGAGAGATTTGATAATCATGTGAAAGTGAAGTGTTGGTACCCTCGCTATCTCACTCTTATCATAAATCATCTACTTACTACTGAGCAAGTAGAATTGTTTAGGAATTCTAGGTTTGTAACCTCCCAATCAACTGATTCCAAATTCTACACCAGATTGGATTGCTCACTTAAATATCTTTCCACACCTGTTCTTGTTTCACCCTTGATGAGTCAATTCATTAATCTTCCAACCTTTGGTGAACAAGTTCCTCAACAACAACATCCAATTCCATTACATGTAGTAATTCCTAACCCTGGATCTTCTTCTGGTACAAATGTTGAAACCCAAGTGGTTGTTAGGGCTGACCAAGAGGTTGTAGAACCACAACCTCTAACACAGGTCATAGAGCCAAACACAGAGTCAAACTCTTCAAACTCACAACCTGAGCTTACTTTACGTACCAGACAAAGAAGTGTTAGTGAAGATACTACAATGAGTGTTCCCACGGCTCTGTCTCCCCCTCCAAAGAAAAGAAAAACATATAGGGAGGCATCTGTATGCCCATCCTTATCCTCTCAACAAGATATGGACTTTGATATGGCCACTGAACAGTCTCTGGAGACATCCTCTCAACATGACGAATCTATTGAAATTCGCCATCGGGCCCTGACAACTTTAATGAGTCAAGCACACTCCCATTACTCACAATGGGATCAGACATACACATAGAAGAAACTCAGGACACACTGTCAGGAGAGGACTTTGATTCTGAAACAGTGCCTACCATTGTGACGGTAGAAGTGCCTTCACAGGCATCTGAGGGAAAATATGATTCTTTGCCACTTTTAATAGAATCATTTTCTCCCCTCCCAGAGGGAACATCTCTGGCTCCCCTAAGGGATTTCTCACGCGCAGTTTATACTGGTGAAAGTGAAAGGCAACCAGGTGAGTCTGTCACTGAAGCAATTCAGTTTACAATGTCTAATGTTTTGACAGACTCAACCAGGGATTGGGATTTGCGAACTCCCATTGCACCACCACTGACCTCTCTTGAAGGGGCTAGGGTGATTTCTATTGTAGGTACATCATCTCAGAATATAGATAGACAGATAGTGATTAGAAATGAGAATCAAACACAGAGTGATACACAAGCACGTGAGTTGAGTGAAACACCACTGAGAGAAATTGAGGTGAGTGCACACACAGACACAAACACTGCATTGTTGTTGACTCAAATAGCTGCTCTACAGAAACAACTACAAGAAACCCAGGCTGAAAAGGACATTCTCAAAGCACAAGTGGTTGAACGGTCTTCTTCTTCCACCTCTGTAACAAATCAGCTGGGTATGATTAAAGATGATATTGAAGGTTTGAAGACTTCTCTCCTACCCAATATCAATGCAATTCAGCAATCTCAAGTACTGGTGGCTTCAGACGTCTCTGATCTTACAACTTCAAATGCTCAGCAGATTGCTTCCATTACTACTCAAGTGGACTACATTCAACAAACTGTTGATGAAAATCAGTGGTTTAATGAACAAAGGTTTGCAAAGATTAAAGGTGGAATGGAGCATCTCAGTGAAGGGATGAAGCACTTGTACTACATGATCAAGAATTCACATCAACCCACTGCTGAACATAAAACATTCTTTGAGGGTGATGATGAAGATGATGGTGATCAAGGAAGAGATAGAAGAGAGAGAGGAGATGGAGGAGATATAAGGGGAACAAGTGAGGTGAATCCTGAAGCTGCTAAAGTTAAATCTGTAGAGGATTCCTCAACTAAGGGGGAAAAGAGAGAAAAAGAAAGAGAAGCTGGAGGAGCTTCTGGAAAAGATAAAGGGAAGGGTAAACAGAAACAGTCAATGTAGGAGTCTACTTAGTCAATGGAGGAGTCTACTTTTGATGATGCTTTCTACTACCATGGTGAACATGATGATTTTCAATTTGATACGTCTGGTGATCTGGAGAAGACTATCCCTGAAGCTATCCCTGAAGAACCTATTGGTGAGGAGGAGGTTGAAGAAGTGGCCAACTTTGATGATCGGGATGATGAAAATGAGCTGTATACTCCTGATCCTTTATTTCAGAAAGAGTTGAAGAAACAACAAGCAGATCTCAGAAGGAAGGAAGGAAGATGAGAATGCCAAGGTCTCGGACATTATATCTCAGAAGGTGAAGATTCAAAAAGCTGAACATGAAGACAAACAACGTCTTCATAGTATTCATGTTAAAGAAAGGAGATTAGATGTCAGGATGAAGGAAGGAAGCAAGTGGGATAAAACAAGGGAGATGTTTGATATCCCCCAGAGAGGCATAAACAATGAATCCATATAATTCATTATATATGAAGGCTTTGAAGGAGGACATCTTAAGGATTACATCTGTATTTGATTAAGTAAGACAGGAATTGTACATCTATGTTTCAAGTGTTCTTGAAGGGTCATTCACAGTTTCTCTTGAACTCCTTGAAAGAAGATCTTTGTCAGAGCTTTGGATTCTGATGAGTAAAGTGAGAAGATCTTCCAGCTTGAATGAACTTCTTTATGACCGGCTGAGAGATTCTGCTATGAATGCCAGCCCTCAAGTTGTACACTTTCCATATGAAGTTAAAATCTATAGAGGTACAACTTTGGAGACAGTAAGGCTGGATCCTGATTCTTTGAAGTTACAAACTGCTATGCAACTGGTGTAGTTGGAGAATCTTCTTAGAACTTCTGGGTTTACTACTGAAGCAAAGTCTGAGGTTGCTGATATGATTTCAGACTACTACACTGAAAAAGTTCCAAGGTATTCTCAAATGAAGAACAAATTAATGAAGAAGATCACTTCTCAACTAGTCAAGCCAAGTGGTGTTGTTTTAGAAAGTGATCGTGTCATTGATAAAGATCTTCTAGACACCTTGCAAGATGCTGAAGAAGGTGAGATTAGAGATTAAGGCATGATGAAGAGAGCTCAGTTTTTATTGTAATATGTTTAGAGCATAGGTGAATCAAGATAGGAAAATGTAATCATTTGTTCAGTCTAGAGGAGCATCTATCTTGTATTAATCTTTATTGTTTGAATCTGGAAATTGTTAAATATAATCCAGAACCTATTTATTATTTGCTTGGCTCTTAAAAGTCTTATCTTTTCTTATTTTAGTTGAGTTATCCTCTAGAGGCATTTGATTGTTATTGTCTAACAAACAAATAGGGGGAGATTGAAAGGCATATGTAAAGGCCTATTTGTAAACACCGAGGATTCTACTCAACATAAAATAAGATGTAATAAGTAAATAATAAAAGTCATATGTCATAGGAATCTCAGAAGATAATATCTGTCAAGATAATAAAGGTTAATGTTATCTACAGACTTGAAGTAATTCTACATTGAAAGAAGTTCAAGTTATTGATCAAGCCTCAGTGAAGTATTCAATCTCAGTGGATTTATTAAAGTGACAGAGATTTCAAGATGTGACAGCAAATGTGCAGGTTACAGTGTTTAAAGAAAAGGGAAAATAAAATGGATCACTGCTTAAAGTCAAATAGATGAAGAACAGACATTGTCGTTAGTCACTCATGAACCATACAGTACATAGAGTGTCAACATTCTAAAAGTATTATCTCTTCTTCTAATTTTAGTGGTTCAAGAATTTCTTCTAAAGACAAGGAATTGTATTTATTCTCTTCTAAATAATTATTTCAGCTAAGTAATTTATTTATTAAATTGATTCTATTAAGAATTAATTTAATACTTAAATTATTTAAATGATTATTTAAATTAGAATAAAAACAGAACTAAGAAGACTTAGAAAATGAACTAAGAAGACTGTCAAGGGTAATCTTCCCGATAGTCTTCCTAGGCATTTTCTAAGTATTATTAAGTTAAAACCTTGTCTTCCTGAAAGCCTTCCATAGCCAAATGAGAGTCTTCCCGAAAGTCTTCATAGTACAATTCAAAGGAAGGATTTTGGCGCGTGGAAAACAAGGCAGTACATGTATTTAAATACATGTGTGACCAAATGAAAAATAAAGACAGACATAATTAAAAAGACAGAAAGATCAAAAGCATTACATCTTCATTAACTTCTGCCATTACTTTCTCAAACTGTCCGAGCTTTCATTTGACAGTGAATTCAATTCTTGATTTGTTTGTAACATTTAATCCAACAGAATTAGTTCACTTTTACTGCTTTGACAATCTAGCAGATCATAATCCCTATAAATTATATCGAACTACTTTTTAGTATTCGATCCTTTTTATTACAAAAATAGATAAATTCATGTCAAATTTATTCTAGATTTGTTTTATCAAGAACTCTGTAATCTGTACTCAAATTGTAACACCCTTCAAGTTTAATATAAGTTATATTTAACTTGAATATTGTTTCAGTTTATTCCGCAATAATTTGTTCTTAAATTGTTTAATCTTTAAACGAACAAATTCGATTAAACGGTATAGTTTGTATTCAACCCCCCCTTCTACAAACTTATCGGGACCTAACAATGAGTATGCTATTAATTTCGGTAGAAGTGTGTGATAAAATTGAGAAAAAAATGAATGCTTTCTGGTGGGGTAGTGGTGATTGAGGGAAAAGAATTAAATGGTTGTCCTGGGAAGCAAGCATGGCGTATTATTAATGGAACAAACCCATTTGTGATGAGTATTCTGCGTGCTCGCTATTTTCCTAAGTCGAGTTTTTTGGAAACAAAGATGGGGTCAAATCCTAGTTATGTCTGGAGGAGTTTGATGGCAACACAAGAGGTACTAAGACAGGGATGTAGGCGCCGAATTGGAGATGGAAAAAGCACAAAAATTTGGAAGATACCATGGCTTCCGTGTCCAGTAAATGGTTATCTTACCACTGCTATGCCCGAAGAATTAAAAGAAGAAAAGGTGGAGAGTTTGTTTGCTGAAAATAAAAGAGAATGGGATGATGATGTGTTATATGACATCTGTAATGATAGGGATTGTGAACTGATAAAACAAATTCCAATACCAATGAGGAGTAAAGAAGACTCGTGGTTTTGGTTCTTTGATGATAAGGGAGATTTCACAGTAAAGAGTTGCTACAGACAATTGCGAGGGGAGCTGGAATGTCCAGAGAGAGTTTTTTGGAAGAAGTTAAGGGGACTTAAACTACCTGGTAAGGTTATAAATTTTCTCTGGCGTGTTTGTAGAGGGGTTCTACCTACTGCTGCGGCTTTAAGGATGAAATGTGTGGATGTTAATTTAAATTACTCATGGTGCCAGATGAATGCTGAAAATGATATGCATGTTTTGTTCGAGTGTTGCTTTGCAAAGGAGGTGTGGTTACGAGTTGGGCTTGCAGATGTAGTACACCCGTTAATCACTGATAATGTTTTGACTTTGCTTAAACGAGTGTTCCAGAGTAGTAGTAACGAAAGGAATGGTATGGTGGGAATGGTGTGCTGGAATCTGTGGCACAGACGGAACAATTGGGTGTGGAATCGAATAAATGTTTCAAGCTTTGGGGTTCAGTCCAGATCGAGTAGTATGCAGGTATTTTGGATGCGAGCTAAAGAGGAAATGGCTAAGCAACAGATGCATAAAAACATAAGGAATAAATTATGGTGCAAACCACCTGAGGGCTGGATAAAGATTAACATAGATGCTATGTGTCAATTTAGAACTAGAAATATGGGGGTGGGATGTGTTATTCGGGACGATATAGGTCAATTTGTTAGAGCTCCTAGTAAGGTGATCCAGGGGCGTGTGCAGCCTAAGGAAGCTGAAGCCATAGGGCTGCGTGAGGCTTTATCATGGACTAAGGAATGGAGGAGAAACAAATGTATATTTGAGTGTGATGCAAAAGGAGTTGTGGATGCGGTGAATGCGGAAGGAGGTCATTCTTATTTTGACACGATTATTGATGATTGTAGGGAGATTCTTAAACACTTTAATTAAGTGTTAGTTGTGTTTTGTTATAGGTCTGCGAATACAGTAGCGCATTTGTTAGCACAAGCTACGTGTTCTATGTCAGGCTCTCAGGAATGGTTAGTCACTGCCCCGGATTTTATCATGTGTACTATTGATGCTGATGCAGTTTAAGTTAATGCAAGTACTTTTATTTCAAAAAAATAATAATAATAACACTGATCAAGAAATCTCATATGACCTCGGTCACCCTTTTAGATAATCACCCTAAGTTAACTCACGATATAATTGGCTCAATTTTATGTACCTACTGGATCACAAAATACAAGGTTAATTACCACTACGTAGGATTATATGTACATATCTGCAACCTATACAACATGCACTTAGACGTTGGATTTAAACCCAATACGGCGGTATGAATTGTTGGATATTATTGATTTAATGAGTTTATCAGGATTTGAGCATCAGTACTTGGCGTGTCAGTAGCTGACGAAGGATGACATCATCATCAGGAGTTAGCTAAATCAGTAGTTATACTGATTGACACTATTCCACGATTTCAAGAAAGGATTGATTTGCTAGATATGTCTGTTTACTTCAAGTCAGGGATATCAGCTGTTTATAGAAGATAAGTGACAAGAATATCAATCTTATTAAATGGAGATTATCTTCTGTAACAGAATACGTAGCTGTGTATGTATATAAACACATGATAGGTTTTACACTTTGTAACAACTTACACGAGTATTTTTTAAACCTAGCAGCTCTTAAGAACTCATAATTTCTTGAGAGAGTTTGTATCAGCTTTTATAAAGATCAATACAAGTTGGTATTGTTTATATATTATTTGTTTCATTTCGATTATTCTGTACAATTATATTCAACCCCCCCCCCCCTTCTATAATCGTGATTTACTGGGCAACATGGTAGGTCATGGTGATAAGGGCGATTAGATTGTTTTGGTAATAATTGCATGTGTAGACAATTATTATATATTGTATGTATTGGTCATGACTAATTTAGGAAATTAGGTGCCAAAAATAAAAATTCTTGTATAACAAGTATGGTAAGTCTTGTATAACAAGAATGGAAAGTCTTGATGGCTATGTTTTGGATGACTATATAAACATTGTCATATTATGTTTGATGTATGATTGAGTATTGTTTGGCTTAAGTATCGTGTGAGTGATACACCATTTGGCGAGATTGATATCTGTTTTGATTAATAATAAAAGTTGTGACGTGGTTGTTTCCGCGTCATCTATATTGTGTGTGTCCTTTGATTTGTTTATTTGTTTGAATCTCGTATTGGTGTGTAGCCCCTAAACCTAACAAGTGGTATCAAGAGCCAAGGTTCGTGATTCGAGATGGATAAGTTTGGGGGAAAGCTCAAGATTGAAATGTTTGATGGAAGAAACAATTTTGCCTTATGGCAGAGCACGGTGAAAGATCTGTTAATTCAGCAAGGGTTATATGCAACTCTCGAAGAGAAAAAACACACTGATGTTGAGGCCATAAAGTGGGAAGACATGAAGTTACGTGCGGCATCGACGATCCGGTTGGCCCTTGTACCGGAAATCAAGTATGATGTTCTTGAGGAGAATAACCCTAAAAATTTATGGGAGAAGTTGACGAAGACGTATCACTCAAAGTCGTTAGCAAATAAGTTGTTCCTCAAGAAATATTTGTTCAGGCTCAAGATGGAAGAAGAGGGAGATCTGAGAGAACATCTGAATCGTTTTAATGGCTTGATCAACCAGTTGAATAATTTAGATGAAAAATTGAAGGATGAGGACAAAGTTGTTCTTCTACTTGTGTCTCTACCAAAGAAGTATAGTACTGTGATTACTTCTCTGTTGGTTGGGAAAACGAAGTTAGCTTTGGATGAGACCATTGTCGTTCTTCTAGAGGCCGAAATATTGATAACGCAAGGATCGAGTGACGCATCAGATGGAAGTGCACACGTGGTGGATGCGCGTGACAAGAAAAAGAAGTATGGTAAGAAACATAACCCTAATATCAAGTGCTTTTATTATGAAGAATTGGGGCATATACAATCTATGCGTCCAAAAGCAAAAGAAGACTTGAAGGAGTTGAAGAAAACTCGAGGAGGGGTAATTTTTCGCTTATGGCAACTGATGATGATGTTCTTTTGGTTCAAGAAGACAAGGGATCGAAAGAAGAATGGGTGCTTGACTCAGGATGTTCTCATCATATATGTGGTAGGAGGGAGTGGTTCTCGTCCTACAAGAAGTGTGAGGGAAAGATGGTAATTTTACCAAACGGTAAAAGGGTAAAGGTTGCTGGAATTGGTGAGGTAATGATGAAACTTCATAGTTGTCATGTTCGGAAGTTAACTCAAGTACGTACCAGAGTTGAATCGAAATCTAATTTCATTGGGTAAATTAGTTGATTTGGGATATACTGTTATGATGAAGAACGGAATATTGGAGGTCACTAAAAGGGATTTAGAGATACTCAAAGGTTGGAAGGACAAGAGAAATCCTTTCATGCTAGAATGAGAGGTTCTTGTTCGAGGAGAGGCATGGCGGACGAACGTTGATGACTCTGATGGCTACTGTTCAACCTGATATGGTTATTCAGTTGAGAGGGAGGATTGTTGGGTTTAAACCCAATACGGCGGTATGGATAGCTCATGGTGATATGGTCGATTAAGACTATTTTGGTAATAATTGCATGTGTAGACAATTATTATATATGGTATGTTTTGGTCATGATTAATTTAGGAAATTAGGTGTCAAGAATAAAAAGTCTTGTATAGCAAGTATGGTAAGTCTTGTATAACAAGTATGGCAAGTCTTGGTGGCTAAGTTTTGGATGACTATATAAATATAGTCATATTATGTTTGATGTATGCTTGAGTATTGTTTGCATTAAGTATCGTGTGAGTGATACACCGTTTGGTGAGATTGATTGTATTATTGATAACTCTTTTGATTAATAATACAAGTTGGGACGTGGTTGTTTCCGCACCATCTATATTGTGTGTGTGCTTTGCTTTGATTTGTTTGTTTGAATATCATATTCGTGTGTAGCCCTTAAACCTAACATTAGAGCATCTCCAACACTCTCTTAGTTCACTTCTAAAAATAATATAAACAATTATGCTCTTAGTAAGTTATTACATTGATTTTTGTGTCAACTTCAACAATACTCTTTAAAGTTGCTCTTAACCTTATATATTTTATTCATATTTAAAGTCCACTACAAAAAAGATTTGAATTCAAGTAGGGGAAGTACAATTGGAGGGAAGAAATATTTTATTAGCAAAAGAAAGTTAAGAGCCAACTAGATGCTCTTAAAAGTGAGGAGAGAGAATGAGGTCTTAAACTTTTAAAAAGCCTCTAAGAATCTCTTGGAGCTCAATTTTTTGCAATCATCTTTAATTTCTCACTTAAGAGCTCATATAAAGAGCATATTGGAGAATCTTTTGTGTAATTTTACGCGCTTTTGTTAAGTAACCAGTTGCTCTAAAACCTGATCACTAGGTCTTTCGTGCCTTTTTGGCACTAGCGTCCGGTCCGTTCTTTCAATTACTAGGTGAGGACCGAGCTCTGATACCATGTTAAGAAACCAGTTGCTCTAAAACCTCAATGTGTTAGAGTAAGGTCTTACCAGGATCATATTATATCTTCAACAGCTTTCAAAATCATGCATTACAATAAGTTTCAACCACATTTGTAGAATGTATGATTCACATGCACTGACACTGGTTAATTTAAAAGTGATCAATATTACGCCGTAGGAAATAAATAGTATAATGAAAATGATGATGTTTCAAATATTAACATGACAACGTGGATCCCACATTTATCATTTGCTACATCCGTTCGTACGATACATATCGCAACCAATGATATTTTCTACAAATTATTGAGGGCGGTATGGAATAGGTTGCTAGCCCCGGTATCGCTAAATTTTGGTTTATGAAAAATGTGTCGGTGAGAAATGTTGTGGTATGAATTTTTATTTCTTTTGTAATACTGTTATATAAATATGAGCAAGTGCTAAGAGACAAGGTTGCCAAGCTAGTGAGAGGTTTGTGGAAAATCAAGAAGTGGAAGAATCCACCTGGGAGTTAGAAAGTGCAATGGGAGAGAAGTACCCCCAGTTATTCCTAAGCTGATTCCGGGACGGAATCCTTTTAAGGAGGGGAGACTGTAATAACCCGAATTTTTGGTAAAATTAAAACTTTTCTTATTATGATTAAGTGCATCAGTGAATAGTGAATTTGGTGGATGAATAGTGATTTTGAGGGTTAAGAAAATTTTTCATGCCACCTATGTACGAGACGTAGTGTGGATATTCCGAAGTCATATTAGTGATCTAAGAAGTAAATAAGTGTATGTAAAGATGATCGGAATTCAGAAAATCCAAACTTTATTGTTATGGAATATTTGACCGGGCAATGAAGAGCATATCGATGAGATCAAGAGAGTGATTTATTTAAATTGAGAATCCAAGGATTTTATATTTTATTATTTTATTAAATTCTATTTAAGGATTCGATTGTTGGAGTGAATAGTGAATAGTTACTATTTACTGCGAGAATCGCGTAGAATTTTATTTGCTCTTTTTAGGAAATATTTTCGAATCGTTTCAAGAGGAACAACAACAAGGATGAATAGTAACATTGATGAATAGTACTCCATGGTGAATAGTAAAATTTTATAGTCTCCGATTGATCCTATATTTCAGCGGAAGTTCAGGAATAATAAACGGTTACTAATCGTGTAGTCAGAAATCGCAAACGAAAACGAGAATCGAAAATCCGCTTGAAGGAGAAACCTTGGACGTATTATAACTTAGGAATTAAAGAAGAATATATGTATTAAAATAAAAAGAGTGGGTGGAAGAATTGTGTGGAAGAAGCTTTGTAACTTAGCAAACTTGAGGGACTAGTTTGCAGTGACTAACTTGCAAATTTGGTAAACTAAACACATCACCTTTTTAACCACACATCTACCATACTTTTCTCACAAAAGTAGCAGCCCCCACCCCCATTTTCTTGAAGAAAAACCGAACCTAAGGAATGAGGAAGAAGGAGCTTGAAGCTTGAGCAATTCTCCACCAAACTTAGTGTTTAATAGCTTAAAACGAAGAAGAGCTCAAGCCCATTCTTTTAAAGGTAACATCTCCAACACCCACCATCTCTATCATGCTCATTTCTTAAGTTAAAGAAGATGATGAATAGTGTTTTTCAAGAAAAAAATTGCTTATAATTGAAAGATGAAAGTGTTTATGCTTAGTATATGTTATGCTTAGTTGTTTTAATTATAAGGATGAATTGTTGGTTGAGTTTGGAGGATGGGTTATGAATTTGTTTTGAGTATTCATGGAGGATTTGACTGAGATGAGGGAGTATAAGGTGGATGGTGAGTTTGGGATTGATTGGTATTGATTTGGTTGTGTTTTGAAAATGGAAAACGTTAAGTTTTAAGCCGTCGTAATGCCCGATTCTCGTTAACTCTAAAAACTGCCTAGAATCCGAAACACTAACTGCCTCTTTTGGTTCAGTGATGAAAATGAGTGTGTATATCTTTGTTTCTAGTTTACGTGAGTGCAAGAATCATGTCATTACGATTTACGGTTTATGAGATATGACCATTTTAGTGAAAGTGGTTCAAGGAATGAGATTGCAGAAATGTACCAACTTTGTGGCTATGTTTGAGACCCTTAAGAGTTGTTTTAAAATATTAAATTTTGTATTGAAGTGCCAAGGTCAGTTATGAAAGTTTGTATGAAGGTTTCGAGTCCAAAAGATAATTTTTGGATTTTATGAAAATGTGTTAGCCGAGGTTGCGCAAGTGAAAACCACTAAGAACATGACTTAGAAACCAATGTTGTAAATGGTTAAGTATAACTTGTATTCGAGGATCGATTTCGGACTAAACCTACGACTTAAGTAATTTTCGATTAACATGGACTTAGTATGAGCCTATAACGAGCTAGTAATGCCTTGGTTGTGTTTCACTTACGTGTTTAAGCATTGTGTACAAGTGGATTATCCAGGGGATTAACCGTGCGTTTTCTTTGACTTTGTCTAGATTGTCCGACATCATCGCGAACCCCTATCACTTCTCGAGCATCAGGCAAGTTTCTAAATCTATACTTTGAAGTATTGACTATATAATACTGCTTTTGCCATGTATAAAATTGGACAGTTTTGCGATATATCTTATTTTTTGTTGAAATAGATTTGACCTTTGGATTATATAAAATCTTTTGAGTTAAGTAGTTATGAACCGTTTTACCTGGTAGCTCTAAATATAAGAGCATATTCTTTGTTTTCGACTCTAAATCGGGAGTCGGTATTTTGAGATATGTAGATAGCCGTGGAAACCCGGAGGGATTCCATCGGCAGAATACTATGTATTTTGAGGATTGTTATTTGAGTATGATATCATTCGAGGAATGATATTTGCTTACTATATCTTTCAAGGAATGTTATTTGAGTATTATCTCAGTCGAGAAATACTACTTGAATACTATTTCAGTTATATATGCTAATGGAAGGCATAACTGTTTTCGAAAGTATATTGTGATACTTGCTTTATGATTTGATTATGGGCTTCTAAGCTAGATATGTGATATTAGTTACAAGCCAGTTTTTTATAAATGCCCTAGGTAAAGGGCTTATGATTTATTCTTTAGACCGGAAGTAGTTATATTTTCGGTATATGTTAAAGATTATTTTTCCGATAAAGATATCGGGTAACTGTTATTCGATGATTATTTATTTAATTAATATTATTTTGAATATTCATTTAATCCTTATTTATTTAATGAATATTATTTGAATATTCATTCAATCATTATTTATTTAATGAATATTATTTTGAATATTCATTCAATCATTATTTATTTAATGAATATTATTTTGAATATTCATTCAATCATTATTTATTTAATGAATATTATTTTCGAATATTCGTTTAAAGTTTGTTTATTTAATAAATATTATTCGACTATTTATTAAATACTTTTAACACGTTTTAAAATGAGTTGTATTATTTAAAGTTTATCCTCGACCTTCAATAATTACGAAGGATATTCTAAGCAGTACTATTAATTATTTTAAATCAAGGGGAGGTTCCCAAACACTGTTTTTCCATTTAAATTCATCTTTTAAGAGGATTTAAATACTCGCTCAACTATCCAGAATATGGGAAACCTGATTTAAGTGACTGCTACTCATTTTAAACTCTCAACTCAAAACTGTCAGGGGACAGATATTTTCTCTGAGCAATTTAATTGGTGCAAGTCAAATGTTGTGTTACTACCTCAACGATCGAGGAGTAAATTGATGGAACAAGTCGATATCCATTAACAAGCAATAGCTTGGGAAATATTGGTAAATTTTCCTTTCCAATTAGATAGGACTACTTTGTGGAGTCCTATCAACGAGTAATATACTTGGGGAAAGGAGGACGAACTTTACGTTTCAGAGTCATGGATTTTATTCGAACTAGGAGCCGAGTAAGTGGCCGAGTGGCGCCGGTCCATCAATGGCCCAACCGTTGGCCGGGTGGTTCCAGGAGGCGGTGGACAAGTAAATCCGTCGGCGGTGGACAAGTAAATCCGTCGGTTCTTCCTTCTACATGTAGAGAAACAAATGGTGAGATGCACAACGTACGACTGATCATCGTAAAGGTTGTGGCTTCTGCGCGACAATGCTCCAGTATTAGTTCATCATCCAATTATGGATAATTCTGCAACATGTATTGAAAGGGACTAAGGATAACACCCTTGGTTCAGGTTTACCGATCATGTTGGCAGGGATCTGAATAATATTCAAAAATTAAGTTACAATAAATCCTTGCAACTTCATCTTTTATTTTATGAGTTATGACTCTGATAAAACCTTACTCAGATTATATATGCATAAGTGAATTTTGGGTTACGGAACATTATATGAAATTTTCCTCGTAACTTCATCTTTTATATCATATGACTCTGTGGATACCTTACATAACATGAGTTATGGTAAGGGAGTTGTTTATACTGAATCAACTTATAACTTCATCTTTTAGGTTATATGTTGATAATCTGCTTACATAGCAGATATTTTTCGGAAAGGTTATATTGGTTTACTTTGAAACCTCATTTTGTATATTATACTAGAACTTTGTTCATAATATAGCAAAAGTTTGCAGAAATATTATGAAAATGATATTTGAAATAAAACAATGGTACTGTTTTTGGAATACATTCCGATAAGGAAATAATTTCAGTATCGAGATATTTTGACAAATTATTGTCTTATACCCGCTTTATTCTGGGTTGAGTTAAAGGCAAGATTATGCCATACTTTAATTACCTTGCTGAGCTATCGCTCACTCTTGCTATTGTTTTATAAAAATTATATAGCAGCGAAGTAGGATACCAAGGATTCGACGCACATCCCTCAGGCGAGTGGTAAGCGCAAAGCATTCTCATGAGCAGTTTCTAGCAGTGATCCTGAAAGTAGTATGAACCAGTCAGATCAAGCTGAAGCTTTTGGTATTCATCTAATGTATAGATATGAATGGTATGAGAGGGTGGTGAGTATTACAAGGCTAAGTTGGTAATGTACCATTACTTAGGAGTTGTATCAGTAACAAATTCAAAAGACATTTGGGTATTGTAATAAAGACTATTTATTCCGCAATGGTTGTATTTCTGTCGTTTCTGAGACTCTAACCTGTGTGTGTGTGTGAGAGAGATATATACATTGTGGGGTCATAAGCAGATGAATTGTGTCTATTGTGAGTAAAGAAGGCAAGGCAAGAAGTAAGTGGATCGTGACTACTCTAAATCTCTGACCCCGGATTTGGGGCTGTTACAAACCCTGTGTCATAGCTCACTACTCAGCAACAAACACTTACACAATGTGCAATACAATCGATGTAAATCAATACAACTCAAACTATGAACTCAATATAAGAATATAAACGAATACGGATACTAGAGTTCAAGTAAGAAAGATTTTGAATGAAAAGCACATAGTTGTTTCTTTTTTCTCCGAGTTACAAAAAAAATAACACACTCACAAGAACATATATGATAAACATTTAACGTACAAATTATCAAACTTGCAACGGTTTTGAATCCCATCCTCACATTCAAGTTAGTTACATAATTTGAAAATCAAATGTTCACACAGCAATCCCATACTGAAGTTTAGGAGGATAAAACGTTTAAAACAAAGTACTTCAGTATATAGTTCGAAAATCAGTTTAGGAGAGTTGTTGAAAAGATAGACTTTGAAAACTAACAACTCCTAAAAGATAGGAAAACATTTTGAACGAGTATTTTGAAAAACCTGAGCTCTAAGATTAGATAATATGTTTATACAAATATTAGAGTCCTTACAAATCAAGTCCTATAAGATCTTCATGAAAAACAGACTTGCATTTGACTTGAACAACTTCTAGGCGGAGTTCTGACAACTTGCTGATAAACTCTGTTTTAGCACTGCTAGCTTGTTGTCAAGCCATGTTTCTGCATTGTTAGCTTGCTGAGAGTAAGATAAACATAATAGTATATATGTCCTGCAAAACAATGTTAGAAACAATAGAAGTAGCTTGCTGTTTTATATCATAATGAAGCTAACATCTTGCTGACAATACATCATCAAAACTTATGAGAGTTTCAATCTCCCCCTTTTTGTTGATTATTGAACATTTTTAGGAGGGTTAAAACTCCCCCTAAATCCTTGCAACTCTGTTTAACAATTTATAATATTTGATATAGAACTAACTAAACAAACAATCACACATTCAATTATAATTATGAAATGCTAATAATAAAACTAAATTAACACATGCATTCATAATTAAATCAGGTTTAAACTACACCTGATCACCAAGTACTTAACAAACCAACAAATTCAAACAAGTACCACATTAGCAATATATGCTAAGATCACAAACATAGAACCGAGTTTAAAACCAACCACCAAAACACTTAAACATGTTCTTTAACTTAAATCAAATAACCAACACAAAATACTCAACCCATCCTCAAATCTCTCCCCCTTAATCATTAAAAAGGAAAGAATTAAGTAGTCTCCTGGGTATCTTCTTCATCCTCTCCACCATGCTCATTGGTCATGTCCTCAATGGAATCCACCATCTTAGGCTCAGGAAAAACAGCATCAACAGGAACAGGTTCCTTGACACCAGCAACATCAATCTCCTTTGCAGCAACCAAAAGCTCATCCAAACAAAGATTGACCGAAGACGGACCAGTTGATGACGATGGAGCATGAGGAAACACTGCTAATTCTCGAATAAACTTAACTTCATGCTGAATCTCATCCAGAGCACGCAAAACCTTCTTCTGATTAACCAACACTTGAGACGTGAAGGCATCTCATTCAACAGCAGAAACAACAGAACTAGGCTCAATAACTGGAAGAGGTGGAGGAGGTGGAGGTTGTACTTGACTTAAAGTACCATCCTTGTCGACCTTAAGATAGTTCTGATCAAAAGTTTTCTTATCAAAGAACTCAGTAACCACAAGTGATTTTTCATCACGAAAATCTACACCATACCAATCTTCGAGTCAATAACAACCCGTATGGCAGACAAGTTGACGATGCACCCTCAACAGCATCAAGCATATTCTTCAAAACCAAATCAGACAAATTGAAGTTCTTTCCACCAATAAACATAGCACACACAACCATATATTGAGAACTGAAATTCGATTTACTCCCAATACGAGGACAAATATTACAAACACAGAATTTGAACAAAAGATGTGCCATAGGAGACACAAGTGAAGTAGTGGGATTCACAAATTCTGAAATATCAGACTCAAGGCTATTCATCTTCAATTGATCTAACGCAGAAAAACCATCAAGATTCTTAGGACCACGTTTTGTGTGAATAAAAATATGCAAGGAATGAGTGAAACGCAAAATCACATTCAAAACAAGTGGAGTAAGAGTAATTTTCTTATCCGCAACAAATGAAACATACTGTGACAGTGTATCAAGATGAATATTTGCATAAAACTCACGCACAAGATCATGATAACATGTTTTGGGTAAATCAACAACAAACGATTCAATACCCAAATCAGAAAATAGTTTAAGAGCACCACAGTGAGAAAAGAGTTTACCTGCTAAAGGCTTTCCATAAAGAATTTTGTGATTAGAAATGTCCTTGAACAAATAACGCTCTTTAAACCCATCAATCACCTTAAACGCACGACGAACGCGCTTGTGATCAGATCCTCAATCTTCAATTGAACACTGAACCCCGGATTGGTCATCATTGCTTTCAACTTGCATCGTATTGACTTCAGTATCCGCAACATCAACAGCGACCTTACGCTTTGTCTTCGAAGAAACTGGATTAACAGAGTTCCCCTTGAGACTCCTTGTGTTTCTCATGATCGAATAACCAAGAAACGATAATCCGAGAGTGAAAGTATATTTAGAGAATAGAAACCCTAAAATGCCTCTTTGTTTTTGGGGACGAGAGAGAAGTAGAGTGAAGAGTCGAGAGTGGAGTACTTCAATTAATCCCTTTTTAATATTTAAGGAAGGAGAGTTTGAAGGATAAAAACTATTATTAACCTAACCCCTTAAACCACGTATCATGATAATTGATAAATATTAAAAAAATTTAACCAATCTGATAGACACGATCAATATTTATAGGAATAAATCTAATCAGATCAACCAACATATAATTAGGTCAAACATTTTTCAAACTAATTCAAATAAATTTGAAATTATGTAATTAAGACAATAATCACGACACAATTACCAAGAAAGTGGAGTCTAATCACAAACCTACCATAGACATAGTATGAAAATATAAATTAATACACATGTATACAAAAAAATCAGAAAATAGGCGACACTTGTCATGCATGCAAATAGGGAATAATAAAGCGAAGCAGTAAGCTGATAATACCAGTTTTCCATAGTCAGCTTGCTGTCTGGACATCACACATACCAAGTTCTCGACAAAGAACATTAAACCTCTCTTCAGCCAGTGGTTTGGTGAAGATGTCAGCTAGCTGGACCTCCGTGGAAACAAAAACCAGCTCTATCTTACCTTTTGCAACATTGTCTCTCAAAAAATGATGTCGAACATCGATATGTTTTGTCCTTGAATGATTCACCGGATTCTTTGATATATTGATGGTGCTAGTGTTGTCACAATAGATTGGAATCGTAGTACATTTAATTCCATAATCACGAAGTGTTTGTATCATCCATAAAATTTGAGAACAACAACTACCAGCTGCTAAATATTCTCCTTCAGCCGTGGACAATGTAACAGAATTTTGTTTCTTGCTTTGCCAAGACACAAAATCTGTCCTAAAAATGCACAAACACCACTTGTACTTTTCCGATCAGTTTGACAACCTGCATAATCTGCATCACTATACCCAACAATATCAAAAGCATTTGTGATAGGATAAAATAAACCAAGAGTTATAGTTCCACTCAAATATTTAAAAATTCTTTTAACAGCATTCAAGTGAGACTCTTTTGGTTTAGCTTGAAACCTCGCACATATACAAACACTATACATAATATCTGGTCTAGAGGCTGTAAGATATAATAAACTACCAATCATACCTCTATACTTTCGAACATCAACATCTTTACCTTGTTCATATGTTGTCAGCTTGCTGACAGGACTCATTGGTGTTGATTTCGACTTGATAGTTTCAAATCCAAAGCGTTTGAGTAGATTCTTTATATACTTGGATTGATGCACATATGTACCCTCTGGAGTTTGCTTGACTTGAAGTCCCAAAAAATAATTGAGCTCTCCCATCATGTTCATGTCAAACTCACTATGCATACAGTTAGAAAACCACTTGCACATAGAATCATTAGTAGATCCAAAGATAAAATCATCTACATATATTTGCACAACTAAAATATCAGTACCATCATGCTTAGTAAATAATCTAGGATCGATTTTACCTCGAATGAATCCATTTTTGATCAAAAATTTACTTAGCCTTTCATACCATGATCTAGGAGCTTGGCGAACTCCATATAATGCCTTCTTCAACTTGAAGACAAGATTTGGAAATTGTTCACTCTCAAAACCAGGAGGTTGCTTAACATAAACTTCTTCTTTTAAGAAACCATTAAGAAATGCACTCTTCACGTCCATTTGATGTAGCTTGAATTTCTTGAGGCATGCAAATGAAAGTAACATTCTTATTGCTTCTAGCCGTGTAACCAGAGCATAAGTTTGATCAAAATCAATTCCTTCTTGTTGATTGTATCCTTGTGCAACAAGTCTTGCCTTGTTTCTAGTAATCGTACCAAATTCATCAACTTTGTTCTTGAACACCCATTTAGTACCAATGATTGAAGCATCTTTAGGTGGCTCAAGTTCCCAAACATCACATCTTTCAAATTTATTGAGTTCTTCTTGCATTGCCATGATCCAATTGTCATCTTGAAGTACTTCATCAACATTCTTTGGTTCCTCTTGAGCTAGAAAGGTTGAAAATGCACAAAAATTGGCTTGACGACCTTTCCTTGTCTTCATACCTTCTGATTTATCACCAATGATCAACTCTGGAGGATGGTTCTTCACTATCCTTGTTGACTTTGGTAGAGAATGTTGATCTTTGACTTCCTCATTGACTCTAATTCTCTTTGATGGAGGAGAAGCTTCATCTCCTTCATAGATATGCATCTTTTCAGTTGATCTCTGACCTCTAGGACCTTCCAAGGTAAGTTTTGACAACATGTCAATTGTTGCATCAACTATAGGTGATGTTTCAGCTTGCTTTTCTATCCCTGGAGTTGCATCAGGCTGTTTGTTAGCTTGCTGAGATACTGTGAATGTTCTTGTCAGCTTGCTGTCAGTACCTGCACCTGCAATATCTTCCTCTTCTCTTGATAGATCAATATTAGATTCTAGAAATGAAACATCAATAGATTCTTGAACAATACGTTTAGACTCATTATAGACTCTATAAGCTCTACTTGTTAAAGAATTACCCAAAAATATTGCTTCAAAAGATTTAGCATCGAATTTACCATCTCTATCAATAGTTTTGAGTACAAAGCACCTTGAGCCAAAGACTTTGAAGTAACCAATGTTTGGCTTCTTGTTCCTCAACAATTCATATGGAGTTTTGTTGAGAATAGGCCTGATAAGTACTCTGTTAAGAACATAGCTTGCTATGTTGACAGCTTCTGCCCAAAAGCTTCTTGGCAGCTTGCTTTCCTGTAGCAATGTCCTTGCTGTTTCTTGCAAAGACCTGTTCTTTCTCTCTACAACCCCATTTTGCTGTGGCGTTCTTGGAGCAGAGATTTCATGTGAAATTCCTCTATCTTCACAATAATCAATAAAGTCGTTTGAGATAAATTCACCGCCTCTATAACTCCTTATACCTACAAGTCTTATATTCAACTTGTTCTCAAACAACTTTATTAGCTTCTCAAATTCACTAAAAGCACAATATTTAGTACGAAGAAACAATACCCAAGTAAATCTAGAATAATCATCCACAATTTACAAATGCATATTGTTTACCTCCAATACTTTTATATGCTTCCAGACCAAATAAGTCTAAATGAAGAAGCTCTAAATGTTTAGTAGTTGATACCATACTCTTTGACTTATGAGGAATCCTGATTTGTTTTCCTAATTGACAAGCCGAACAGGTTTCCTTCTTGACATACTTCATTTTGGGCAATCCTCGAACTAGCTTCTTTGCAGACAGCTTGATGAGTAAGTCAATGTGAGCATGTCCTAGTCTTCTATGCCAAAGATCTGGATTAGTATCAACAGCAGCCAAGCAGCATGTTGTTTCCTGCATCTCAAAGTCCAAAATATAGATATTTCCTTCCCTTCTAGCAACTAGGGGGACTTTGTTAGTGCCAACATCAATAGTACATTTCTCCTTATCAAAAACAACAGTATGTCCATCATCATATAACTGACTTATACTAAGAAATTATATTTAAGACCTTGAACATATTGTACTTTATCAATTGAAATAATACTATTACCAATTGTTCATTTGCCAAGAATGCGGAGTGTTTTGCTATCACCAATTGTGACACTTCCACCCTTTTTCATCTTGAGTTTAAGGAACTGAGACTTGTCACCACACATATGTCTTGTACATCCACTGTCCAAAATCCATTGACTTGCTTTTATTTTGGCCACAAGACATACCTACAAACCAAACAAACACAACTCAACGTTTTGGTACCCATATTTGTCTGGGTCCAACATGGTTAGTTGATAACACATGAAGAGCATTTAAATCAGATTTCTTGATCCATATTTGGACCACTTTGTGAGCTTGATTCCTTGTTCTTTATGTTCTAGCAGCTTGTTGTATGTGACTTGTCTGTATGTTCCAGCTTGTTCGTTCACCATCCTGAACTTTGCAATTCCTGGCCAAATGACCCTTCTTTCCACATTTGAAGTAGATTCTCCATGGCATAACATAATCATAAGGAATACCATGTTTGCCTTCATATTGAAGTGTCTTGTCCTTTGATGTTGAAGCCATTCCAAGTCCTTCCTTATCCAATGGAACTTTAGTTTGTTTCATCATAGTTTTTAGCACTTCTTCTCCTTGAACAAACTTGCCCATTCCTTTATGAAGGTTCTCTATCTCAGCTTCCAACTGTTTGATCTTATCAGCTTACTGTGATATCTCTTTTGCAGAAGAAGATTCTCTGATTGTGAATGTCTCAAGGCATGCATCTTTTGCTTTGATTTCTGCCCTAAGATCATTGAGCATATTCATCAATGTATCATTCCTTCTTACTATAACTTTGTTTATTCCTTCAGATTGAGACAATTTAGCCTTTAAATCATCAATAAATTCATCATGATTGCTTGTTGGAGCTTTCTTTCCCATGAATTCAGCAATGACCTTTCTTAGTTGAGTATTGGTCCTTTCAAGCTCATTGTTCTCATTCTTCAATTCAATGAACTTCACAATAGATATACTACTATGTTCCTTCAAGGTTAGTTCATCTAAAGAATTATCATTAGAACTTGAATCATAGTCATATGAGTTTACCTCACTTCCATTGTCATATGATTTTGAAGCATCACTCTCACTATGAGCATCTTCATCATCAAGACCTACAAGAGCCAAGTTCACCATCTGATCACTTGATTCATCTTCAAAAGTTGAATCTTCATCATCACTCTATGTCAAAAGTGCTTTTGATTTCCTTCTGTCCTTTGGAGTAGCTTGCTGCTTCAGCTTATTCTTCAGCTTGTAGTAATCCCTTTTGAAGTGACCTTTCTTGCGACATTCATAGCATGTAGCTTCCTTTGAATCTTTTGACTCTCTTCTTGTGCCAAAAGCTTTGCCCTTCTCTGTCTTCAATTTGTTTTTCTTCTCAATCATTCTTTTGATTTTTCTGGACATGAGAGCCAATTCCTCATCTGATTCTGATTTTTCATCGTTTCAATTGGAGCTTTAACGGATTCCATCTTTCTTTCATGTATCTTTGTTTCAAATTGTTCTAGCTCAGCAAAGACAACCAAATGATCCATTGTATCAATAATAGCAGAAGATTCCAAGGTAGTTACTTTTGATTCATAGATAAATGGAACAACACTTAGAACTTTCATGTTGATTTCATCTTGAGGGATCTTCTTTCCAAGTCTCTCTAGTGCATTGATTTTGACTTGAAATCTAGCTTGACTTTCTTTGATTGTTTCACATTCTTTGAGCTTGAAATTTCCAAACTTATTCATGAGCTTGCTAAGTTTCACCTTCTTTAGAGATTTGGATCCTTCATGATATGTTTCCAAAGCATTCCACATCTCCTTCGCTGATTTAAGTGAAGAAACCTTGTCATATTCAGCTTGATTTAAACCATTCATAAGAGAATTCCTTGCCTTCCCATTGTAGCCATATTTGATTAGCTCATCCGGAGTAAGATCATCTACATCTTTTTCTTTGCCATCTTTATCAAGGAATGCATATGGGCCTTTCTGTACAACCCTTAGAAAAAGTGGATCTCTGGATAAATAAGTTTCTATTTGACCTTTCCACCAGTTGTAGTTGTCAGTTCCAGTAAGGAGAGGAGCACGGTAATCGGACTTTCCTTCGGGATAATTGTCAGCCATTAGATCGATACTTTTCCTATTACAGAAATATTAGTATACCAAAGTTCTGATACCAAATGAAATTATACCTAGAGGGGGGGGGGTGAATAGGTGTTTTAGGCTAACTATATCCAATTTTATAACTTTACCGAATATTTAACTAAACTAGTCAGCTTGTTGTTACGGATATAAACTAGTCTGTCAGCTTACTGATAAGAAATAGTCAGTGCAGAAAGTAAATAAACAGCAAGTAAAGAATACCGAGAATTTTAGCCAGGTTCGACCCCTAGATTCTACGGTCTACGTCTTGGTCCCCTACCAAACCTGATAAGAGAATATATTGTTAATCACTTATAAAACCGATTACAAGATTAATCAATATATCTCCCTTCTTCCCTGTCACTGATAGCAGCTTGCTGACAACCCTGTTCCCTGAACCAAAAGACCTCTAAGTACTATACTTCCCAAGTATAAACTTCTATATCTAACTAGTTCCCTCAACCCTGTGTCACAGCTTACTCCTCAGCAACAAAAACTTACACAATGAGCAATACAATCGATGTAAATCAATACAACTCAAATTATGAACTCAATATAAGAATATAAATGAATACGAATACTAGAGCTCAAGTAAGAAAGATTGTGAATGAAAAGCACAGAGTTTTTTCTTGTAGTGTTGTAGTGTTCTCTCATTTTTCTCTGAGTTACAAAACAAATAACACACTCACAAGAACATATATGATACACATATAATGTTCAAATTATCAAACAACTTGCAACGATCTTGAATCCCATCTGATAGAGTATATATTTATATATATTTTATATGATTTTATTCCTCATATTTATTATATTTTGCATTTAATTGGATTTTTATTTAATAAATTTTAATGTTTTATTGTAGGAAGCATGGAAATCCTAAACTTGGAAGGATTGGAGAATAAAGAGCTTAATTTGGAGATTTATTAGAAGGAAATTCGGATTTGTTGGGCTGCCTGCACATAATTCATTGTTTGGGTCATATCTTGAGATCTAGAAGTCAGAATTGGACGATTTAATAGCCCACACGAAGATAATGGAAATCTCTTTTATTCTAAAGTGGTCCAATGATTAAATTAATTCAGGAACGGCTCAGAATTACTGAAGAAAAGTCAGCTACGAATTTTCCTTGTAAAACATAATCAGTTTAGGAAACGTACTTGTACTTTCCTCAAGGCATTAAAATATTTGAGGATATATATATAGACATCAGATCTGAGAGATAGATATACATATACAGAGATATACAGATATATATAGATACATAGATACATACAGACATAGAGAGACTTGTATTTTTCTTCTTGGAGAAAGATTGAAGGTTTTCTTCTCTGTTCTTAATATTATTATTATGTGTTCTTATTATATTATGTGTTTTGTTAGTTTAATTATGAGTGAGTAGTTATTTAATCTAGGGTTAAGTTGAACCCTAGTTATGATTGATGTATGATTTTCCTCCAACCCCCAGTTTAGTTATGTTGTATGCTCTTGCTTATTGAGTTGTGCTTAATTAACAATAACATGTCAGACGTGATTATGCGTATTGTTTGAACCTAATATCTATTTATCATCGAAAGTTGGACTTAGATGGTTGTGATTTATCCAATAAGGACATGAACTTCTCCATGAAAATAGGTAGAACGGATTGTTAGGAAGTTAGGATGCTGTGTTTAATGTCTCTAAATTGCATGATACCATGAAAATAGGCTTGAGTGTATTTTAGAGAAGCCATTAATACTCGAGAGAGGTTATTGGTATTTTATAGGGCGCATCTTTCCTCTTGAGTAGCGTATGATTAATTGGGGTGGAAAATCATGATTGCATTGATTCATGCTAGTGGGGATACTTAATTCTAGATGTTTTTAGTTAATTCATAAATACCACATATTTGCTTTAGTATAATATTTAGATTAATAATCTCTCAACAATTTATTGTGTTACTTGCTTAGTTGAATTGAATCAAGAATAACTAGTGATTGATACGTTTGTCTCTTTGGGATCGACTCTGACTTGCCCTACTACATAGTTAGAAGGATTTGTTAGATATTATTATTTGATAGGCACGCGACAGCCTTGTCAAATTTTTGGCGCCGCTGCCGGGGACAAAGCGGTATTAGATTAGTTACTTTTTGAGTAAGTTTAGCTAAGTCTTCTAGTTTTCTTGTTGCATGCACACTCGAAGTTCAGGTACAGAAAATTTAATTGCTCTTGATCCTGAAATTGAAGCTACAACAAGAAGACAAGCAGGACTACGAAGGAAAAATAAAGACAAGGAAGTTATGGGTGAGACAACAGCAAAAGCTCTCAGGGAGCATGGTATGCCAGACACTACAGACGTACTCTCCAGTATTGTCAGACCAACAATCACGGCTACCCACTTTGAACTCAAGCCACAATTCATCCAATTTGTCTCCAATGATTCTTTCGCAGAATTGTCCACTGAAAATCCTGTTGATCATCTTGAGAGTTTTCTGGAAAAGTGTGATACTATAAAGCTGACCAATGTTAGTGATGATGCTATTAAGCTGCGCTTATTTCCTTTCTCTCTCCGAGATGCAGCAAAAGATTGGTTGAAGGATGAAGGACCAAACACATTCACTACTTGGGATAGTCTTGCAAAGGCGTTTCTACTTAAATTCTTCAGTCAAAAGAAGACTTCAAAGCTCAGGAATGAAATATCTAACTTTCGTCAAGATGATGACGAGTCACTTCATGATGCTTGGAGAAGATTCAAACGACTTCAGAGACAATGCCCTCACCATGGAATTCCTGACTGGTTGTTGATCCAAACATTCTACAATGGGTTAACACAAGAGTTTCGAAACTTTGTTGATGCTTCTTCTGGTGGATCTATTATGAAAAAGAGTACGGAGGATGCGAAAACTTTGTTAGACGAGATGGCGTCTAATGATAACTATCCTTATAGTGACAGAAATCATCCTAAGAAGGGTGGTAAGTATGATGTTGATGCTCTAACCATGTTGAATACTACTATGCAGGCAATGGTTAAGAAGATTGAGCAATTGGATTCTAGAACTTCATCTAAAGTTCCCTCATGTGAAATATGTGGTGTAGTTGGACACACTCAACATGCTTGTCAATACAATCCTTCTGGAACAACAATGGAACAAGCAAATGCCCTCTACAACCAAAATCAAAGGCCACAATATAATCCTTACTCCAACACATACAATCCAGGTTGGAGAGATCATCCTAATTTCTCCTACAGAAATAACCAGGCTCAAGCTCAACCTCCACAAAATAATTTTTCTCAGGCGTCAAGCTTTCAACCAGCTCAGCCGCAAAAATCTAACTTGGAAAATCTTTTGGAAGGATTTATCTCTACACAAGCAAAGAAGAATGATTACTGTGACTCAAGTATCAATGAGATAAAGGCTCATAACAAGTTGATGGAGAATTCAATCACTCAAATTGCTCAACAGTTGAATCAACTTAACAAGTCTTCAGGCCAACTTCCTGGCCAAACTGAACAACCACATAAAGCCCACGTGAATGCTATAACGTTAAGAAGTGATCATGAATTGCAAGGGCCAGAGATGAAGATGAGTACTGATAATTTGAATGTTGAGGAAGATACGGAGAAAATTCAATCTGAAAATGTGATTGTGCAAGAAGCGATTGAAGAAAAGAAGAAGGAACCCACAGTTGCTCCAGTCAGACCTTACGTACCACCTGTTCCGTTTCCTCAAAGGTTGGTGCAAGCTAGGCTTGGAGAGAAGTTTATGAAGTTTATGGAGATCTTGAAGAGGTTAGAACTTAATATTCCTTTCTTAGATGTTATCAAGGAGATGCCTTCATATGGGAAGTTTCTTAGGGAATTATTGTCAAACAAAAGAAAGATTAAAGAAAGTTCTATTATCTCATTAACGGCAGAGTGTAGTGCCATCTTGCAGAATAGTCTTCCTAAAAAGCTAGCTGATCCAGGTAGCTATTCTATTCCTGTGAAACTTGGGAATTTTGAAATCAAAAGAGCTCTATGTGATCTTGGGGCAAGTGTAAGTCTGATGCCCTTATCAATCTACAATAAGCTTCAGATGGGTGAACTCAAACCCACACGTATATCTTTACAACTTGCAGATAGAAGTGTAAAAGTTCCACTTGGAATACTTGAAGATGTTCCTGTCAAGGTAGGAAAGTTTTTTATTCCATGTGATTTTGTTGTCATGGAGATGGAGGAAGATGCACAAAATTCTATCATTCTTGGAAGACCTTTCTTAGCTACAGCTGGTGCAAAAGTTGATATGATGCATGGAAACATTTCTTTTGAAGTTGGAGTTGAGAAATTGGAATTTAAATTTTCCAACTCTTTGCTTAGCCCTTCTCTGAAGAAGAGTGATCTTGGAAAGAGTAATGAAGCTGTTCTTATGGTTAAGACCTTGGAAGGAGATCAAGATATGAAGGCTGATATTTTTCTCTCTAAACCTCCAGCAATTTTGGTGAGAGATTTACATGTCACTAATGTTGATTTGAAGCTTTTAACAATGAAATCGATTGGTGAAATTCTGTTTGGTGGATTATCTGTTGAAGATCCTGATGCTCATATTGAAAACTTTTTGAAGATTTGTGATACTATCAAGTGTGATGGAGTTTATGATGAGGCCATTCGACTTCGATTATTCCCTTTATCTTTAAGGGATGGAGCTAAAAATTGGTTATTTTCGTTACCCTCAAATTCCATTACCACTTGGGAAGACTTACTTATTAAATTTCTTTTTAAGTTTGTCTCACGAGATGAAACGTCAAGGATAGTTGTTACACTCTTAAAGTTTGCTCGATATAGAAGAGTTGTATTGTTGGATAAAGCCGTGGATGAAAGTTATAAGTTTTTGGGAGATGTCATGAGAAAATATATTGAAAAAGTGGATGCTCCACTTTCGATCCATTCACCAGGTTGATTGATAAGAAGGTCGAGCTAAAGACCTTAAAAAGCGCTTCTTGGGAGGCAACCCAAGATTTTGGAGGAGGAACACTCTCCCACATTTTCGAACCGGGACTTCATGCACTAGGGGAGTATTTCTAACCTTTCTTTGTATAATTTTTCATTCTTATTCTTTTTGTATTTCTTTTAGGATCTTTTTACTTTTGTATATTTATATATATTATTCATTGAGGACAATGAACCATTTAAGTGTGGGGATGAGTTCTTAATAATAATATAAAAAATCCAAAAAAATTGAAATTTTTTAAAACTTTTTGTATATAATTGCCTTGTCTCAAAAGCATGTTAGCATGGATAAGTACCCATTGTGTAGATTAATTTCGCATGATTAATTTTGAGTGTCATATTCATGAAAAATCATTTGATGCTTGGTAATTCCTTGTGTGTGCTTGCGAACATTTAAAAACTTGAGATGTTTCTTGGTCAATTTTAGTGAGTTAAGCATGCTTTCACCATGTGAGGATTTGAGCCTAATTTATGATTGATGCATTTTATATCAATCCATTTTTTTTGTTGTGTGATGTTCATCATGATTCTTGTTGCTCTAGAACTTGTTTTAAACCGTTTTGAGACTACATGATATGTGTATGCATGAATATGATAAAGGCACTAGGATTAACCTCATTTACCCAAACAGTACCCATATAAAAAATAATCCTTAGTGAACCCCTTGAGCTTATATCCGTTTCTTTCGTATATCACCAATCTAAAAATTTTTGAGCCTACTTATTTATTCTTGTCTTGATTTACTGGTAGAGCATATTGATTCAATTCATGGGTTGGTGAATATTTAGTGTGGGGATTTCTTTTGGTTAAAGTGTTACATTTTGGTGGGATACAATATGGTATGAAAGTTGCAAACAAGTATCAAGTACTCCTTTGAGATCAATGGGTGGCAAGTGCAATGTCATATTAAAGGGACGATCCATGTGTGCTGGTATTAAGTACATTCTTGGTGACTTTTCACTGTCCTTGGTTACTGGAGAATGACTTGACTTTTGAAAAAAAAAAAGAACAAAAAAAAGAGAAGTTATGAGCAAGAGGAAGATAAAGTAGAGTTTTGTTCATTTGATTGATACAATGTGAAAGTGGGAAAGTACATGGGGTATATGTGCTTTGAAGTTTAATGTTTGTGAAAGCTTGATCAACTTTTACATGATCTAAGTTTCATGTTGGGTGCTTTAATTAAAAGTGAACATTATGCTCTATTAGTTATCAAGTTTAGCAACTTGTTAGCCTGTTTCTTTGATATCCTACCCCGTACCTAAGCCCCGTTACAACCTTTAACAAAGACCTTTTGATTCATGTATGCATATATACGAGGTGGTGGAGATTTGGTGGACAACCAAGCATATGGTAGCACATGAGTACATTGATTGAACTTGAGCGATACACTTATACCCATACACTTGTGTGAAGTGAGAGCAATTTGAGATTTATCCATAGCATGCTTACTTGTTGAATGCGATTTTGATGTCTATCTCATGATATTTTTGTCTATCTAGACATTGTGTGCATACTTGGATTATTTTGTGTTAATGATGCTTAAAGTGAGAGTACTTGTACTTTCAGACACTTTCATGTTGTTATGTGATTGAGATTTACAATGTGTGGAGTACTATGACATGTTGCATGTTTGAGAGACTTGGTGGTTGAAAATATTTGATTTTGTGGGTATATCTTCTATAAACCCTCACGAGACAAAACTCGTCCTACTAGGGCTGCCTAGGGGTTTAACGGCTTGTTGCATATGCTCAATGCAATCGTGTCATCTACGAAAGTGGTGGTCCTATTAGTTAGTATTATTTTTATTTCTTTATTTGCCCGAGGACGTGCAAAATGCTAAGTGTGTGGATGTTTGATAGAGTATATATTTATATATATTTTATATGATTTTATTCCTCATATTTATTATATTTTGCATTTAATTGGATTTTTATTTAATAAATTTTAATGTTTTATTGTAGGAAGCATGGAAATCCTAAACTTGGAAGGATTGGAGAATAAAGAGCTTAATTTGGAGATTTATTAGAAGGAAATTCGGATTTGTTGGGCTGCCTGCACATAATTCATTGTTTGGGTCATATGTTGAGATCTAGAAGTCAGAATTGGACGATTTAATAGCCCACACGAAGATAATGGAAATCTCTTTTATTCTAAAGTGGTCCAATGATTAAATTAATTCAGGAACAGCTCAGAATTACTGAAGAAAAGTCAGCTACGAATTTTCCTTGTAAAACATAATCAGTTTAGGAAACGTACTTGTACTTTCCTCAAGGCATTAAAATATTTGAGGATATATATATAGACATCAGATCTGAGAGATAGATATACATATACAGAGATATACAGATATATATAGATACATAGATACATACAGACATAGAGAGACTTGTATTTTTCTTCTTGGAGAAAGATTGAAGGTTTTCTTCTCTGTTCTTAATATTATTATTATGTGTTCTTATTATATTATGTGTTTTGTTAGTTTAATTATGAGTGAGTAGTTATTTAATCTAGGGTTAAGTTGAACCCTAGTTATGATTGATGTATGCTTTTCCTCCAACCCCCAGTTTAGTTATGTTGTATGCTCTTGCTTATTGAGTTGTGCTTAATTAACAATAACATGTCAGACGTGATTATGCGTATTGTTTGAACCTAATATCTATTTATCATCGAAAGTTGGACTTAGATGGTTGTGATTTATCCAATAAGGACATGAACTTCTCCATGAAAATAGGTAGAACGGATTGTTAGGAAGTTAGGATGCTGTGTTTAATGTCTCTAAATTGCATGATACCATGAAAATAGGCTTGAGTGTATTTTAGAGAAGCCATTAATACTCGAGAGAGGTTATTGGTATTTTATAGGGCGCATCTTTCCTCTTGAGTAGCGTATGATTAATTGGGGTGGAAAATCATGATTGCATTGATTCATGCTAGTGGGGATACTTAATTCTAGATGTTTTTAGTTAATTCATAAATACCACATATTTGCTTTAGTATAATATTTAGATTAATAATCTCTCAACAATTTATTGTGTTACTTGCTTAGTTGAATTGAATCAAGAATAACTAGTGATTGATACGTTTGTCTCTGTGGGATCGACTCTGACTTGCCCTACTACATAGTTAGAAGGATTTGTTAGATATTATTATTTGATAGGCACGCGACAGCCTTGTCACCATCCTCACGTTCAAGTTAGTTACATAATTTGAAAATCAAATGTTCACACAGCAATCCCATACTGAAGTTTAGGAGGATAAAACGTTTAAAACAAAGTACTTCAGTATATAGTTCAAAAATCAGTTTAGGAGAGTTGTTGAAAAGATAGACTTTGAAAACTAACAACTCCTAAAAGATAGGAAAACATTTTGAACGAGTATTTTGAAAAACCTGAGCTCTAAGATTAGATAATATGTTTATACAAATATTAGAGTCCTTACAAATCAAGTCCTATAAGATCTCCATGAAAAACGGAATTGCATTTGACTTGAACAACTTCTAGGCGGAGTTCTGACAGCTTGCTGATAAACTCTGTTTTAGCACTGCTAGCTTGCTGTCAAGCCCTGTTTCTGTTAGCTTGCTGAGAGTAAGATAAAAATTATAGTATATATGTCCTGCAAAAAAATGTTAGAAACAATAGAAGTAGCTTGCTGTTTTATATCATAATGAAGCTAACAGCTTGCTGACAATACATCATCAAAACTAATGAGAGTTTCAGATTAAACATCATATTTAAAATTTATACATTGAGCACTACACCATAAATGGTCTATGGCAAGCCTTGAAAATTGTTGCCGTACGTCCAAAATATGTTGTTGTAGGCCCAAAATTTGCAAAGCCAACAGTTTTTTTGTGTTGGTTTTTTTGATGTTGCCTTTGCGGTCTATGCCAACATTATCCTCCTCTATGGCAACATGAGTTTTGGTGTTGTAATAGGCTGCTATGGCAACAATATTATTACCCTATACCAACATAATATTTATGTTGCCTTGTGTTATTTTTTCTGTATATTCACAGTGGGACCCACCTACGGCCCACAAAGTGGGACCCATCAGTGGGGCCCACCTATGAGCCCAATGTGAGGTCCACTTTTATGGCAACACTATTTTTATCGACCGCAACATTTTCGTATAATAATTGTTCTTTTTCCCAACACTTTTTAGCATCAATGGCTCTTTTTACGATAAAAAATACATAATTTGTATATATTCATTCCAAAATAACCCATTCAATACAAATACAATATTTCATGGTTCTTAACCTCCAAATAAAATATCATATCCACTACATAAAATAAACATAATTCTTCCTTCTAGTCGACCAACCACATCACAAGATGTTTGAATTTACTACATCTTGAAGGCAGTGACAATTGTTGGCCTTTACTTTTCTGTCTTGGCCTTTTCCAACTGCTCGTGACAATACCTTAAGCCTCCGATTTGTATTATCTAATGCACCGAAAAACACTTGGTACTCTTTACAAAAAAAATTCATGTCTCATAAGTTAATATGTGCATACTGTCCAGCAAGTCAGGCCACCTAATGTTACAAATCATATGATAATAATTAGAACCTGATGATAAAAACCTACAAACATGCATAGTACAAGCTTATTGGTTATACATTACTTACTCAAAATATCCAAGATTTTATGTTTGTATCAATCGTGCACATTTATTTCTGACCAAGAATGTTGGCATATCAAACTTGCACATTTAAGTTTCAACAACAGGATCTATATCATCATCATCATCATCATCAAACTCATCCTCAAAATTAAAGCTGTCATCTCGCATGTTCGGTAAGTTTAATGTATCATGGAGAGGGGGTGATAAATCACCAGTACTCTGAACACTATGGTATGATGCCTCAGAAGCATTTGAATCCTGAAAAAAGTAAAGACAAATTGATTATTATGTACTTGAAATTTAGTCTAAAGTGTAACATTGTGCGATATCTACTGGGAAAAAGAATTAAGAACAACCGACAAGACAGAATGAAGAAGGTGCTGGTAGAGCTTATCATGGTTTTCAAGGACATCCTTGGAATGAGAAGCTTCATTTGAAGAACCACAACCGGAAGGAGGATTCTTCTGTTCCTCCCTTCTATTACGGATCTTCTTCTTTTTCTTGGAAGTTTGGACTCCCTCATTATCTGCAAAAGATAGCAACAATATTTATTTTTATTTTTCGTTTTAATGTGTAGATAATAGCGAACAAAAGAAATTGAGACTAAAATCTACAAAATCTGTGTTTTTGCAAGATAAAGAACTTGACTAGATGGTATTAAGCAATGCCATGCATTTTTCAAAATGTATAATTACAAACTACAGAGAACCATGAGATGATTAGACAAAAGTCCATCAAAGATTTACCAGATTTGAAGTAGTTAGCTGTCAAATGAAATTATCAATCTAACATCCGTTTGTAGCTCGAGTTATCCCAACCATATGTTACTACAAACATGCTAGTCTATTCCAAATGTCTTTTAAGGATGTGGGATTTACTTTTGCTCAGGTACTCATTCAAAACATACATTAATGCCTCAAAATATATGAATCAGTAAAACGTAGTCTAAAGTCTAGGGAAAATAATTGAGGAGGAAAAAGGATGTTTTACAGCTACAAAATTTGGAACAAGTTATAAACAGTGCGCTGCTTCAATAATAAAGTGACCAAATTTTTATTGAAGAGTAAAACAGAACATTTCTGGGAGTAACGAACAGTAGGATTTCAATTAGTAAAATCCTTATACATAAAATGGAACCATTCCAACTGTCTCTGGGAGTAAAGAACAGTAGGATTTCAATAAGTAAAATTATTTCACATAAAAAGAAAACCATTCCAGCCTGCATCAAATTATGGGATCACAAGGATTATTCTGTATATAACCTAAAAGGCATAGAGTACAGAAAAAATCCACACAAGATGTGGACTATTGTTTTTCACAGTCATAAACGGTGGATCTCCGTCACATTCACAAGGTATAATTCCCTGCTAACAACATGCAAGCCACCCTAGGAAGGTAAATTGCCTCTCACGCTTAAAAGTTGTTGACCTCATATTCATCAATATTTCTATCACCGTGAAATTTTAAGAGTACTTATTCTCAACAGTCTACAACCTCCCAAATCTACTTTATAATTCCACAAATAATATTACAGAGTATAACTATGGCTTGCCATCAGAAGTTTAGAGACAATAATCTTATTATCAGATTCCTCTTCTAGGTATTATATCTATACATTACTGTCAGGGTTACATTTGGAATGATGATAACAAAATACTCAAGACAAGAATTTGATCATGATACCGAAGCTGATTGCCAGAAACTAGTTCACAGAAGCTGATAAATCAGGAACCTAACTAGAAGGCATTTTATCTATCCAAGGTCTAAAAGCCACATCAAATGTTTGGAACATATTATGTCATCAAGTTAGGAAGCAATTCAGAAGCAAGCCAACAGACATCTAATCAAGCACCAAGCGTTTCAGTGCTAAGCCTGCTAAAACAACTCAGTAATGATGAGTCAATAAGGATGACAAGATGTTTTATCTAAGGATGAAGCTAAGTGTATCTGTTCTACGAATAAAGCTATGGAAATCTTATTTCATCTACGGATAAAAGCTGAAAACATCAAAGGTCATCAACAGATAGAAGCTGAGGAC
Organism: Heracleum sosnowskyi; assembly: GCA_030848705.1. Lineage (NCBI taxonomy): Eukaryota > Viridiplantae > Streptophyta > Magnoliopsida > Apiales > Apiaceae > Heracleum > Heracleum sosnowskyi. Next base: position 24,502,189 of record CM061237.1, read on the forward strand.
ATCTTATCTCATCAACGGATAGAAGCTAAGAACATCTTATCTCATCTACGGATAAAAGCCGAGGATATCACATCTACGGATAAAAGCTGAAGGAAGTCGATCTACATATACAGCTAAGGATGTCATGTCCCATCTATGGATACAATTATGGAATATTACTTCTACGGATATTCTGAGATTACCTTTGTACGGATAACTGAAGTAGAATAGTAATCTACGGATAAAGAATTAATATGCCTACTGATATTCATCCCATTCAAGAAGAGCAAATCTATGTAAAGGAATCTTTTGAAGTTTTCTTTATTTAACAGGTTGAATGGAGGACAGTGAGATAATCATTACACACCCGTGACTAAAAGATGGTGGATAACGACGCAAAAGATGTATGAAATAGGGAGTCAAATTGTAAATATTCGAAGGCTCAAATTCCTACAAATGAAATGTGAAATCATCCATTATCTTCTATGTCTCGATGGATAAATAAGAGTTAAAGCAGCTACCTAGAAGTTTACCTTCTAACTGGACGCAAAGGAAAAGCTTGACAGGCATGAAGACCTATATGCAATACTACATGTTCACTTATCTCAGCTGATAGTGACTTGACAGTCGGGTAACCAACGAAAGGTCTCTTTCATGCAAATGTCACATAGGCTTGGAAGCTAGGTCAATTGCATGGACTTAGTAATTTTTGAAGAGAGAAGCACATTAACACAGAAAGCACCATTTGGGACTATACAAGTTTATCTGTGATCCCAGCCAAGCCATTTCCCGAATATGATAGTTTCTGAGTTCGAGCATATGAACAAGCAGAACCAAAAATGTAATATTTTATTATGTTGTAGATTTTGTTTGTAACACACAGTTGATGTATATAAGACTGTGTGGAGTAGCATAGAAAAGTGTGAAGATAGCACCAAACTGAATGTAAAACACTTAGGCTCTCTTTCATCATCTGTGAAAAGCAGCTGGAGTTTGTTGAAAAACAAAACCAGAGAAGTCTTCAATATACACCTCAGGTGGGCTTTTTCTGATAACCCACCTGAAAAGTTTTAAAGTTTTCTTGTCTTCTGCATTTCTTTTTAACTCGAAGAATTCATTTATGTTCATGGTTTTGAGTGAAATTTGGTTAATTTGCAAACACATATGTTCATACTGTAAAAGATTTGAAAAAGTTTTGTAAAATTAACTAGATTGTATTCAACCCCCTCTACAATTTAGGTTGCATTGTTCTGGGAATAACAATTACATTTTGTCGAGTACCTTTACAAGCCAGTGTTGTGAGGTCTCATTAGTAATAAAATCATGAAATGCATCAATTGAGCGAAGTATAAGTCTCTGTATCTAGGTATCCATACACTGCCATTTCCGTTCTCTATTACTGTAAGTTCTGCCACCCAACAAAATAAGAGATGATAAGAAATGTCTCACAAGAAATAAAATCACAAGTTCTTCCGTACAAATGAATAAAGGAACAGAAATCCTTTAATAAATCTAATGCAGTAGAGAATGCCACCATAAATTAAAATAGAAAATATCAAATTATAAATAACGGCCAACAATTTTATATTTTGAAATCAAGAGGTTTATTTTACCACTTTTACGATGTAACAGGTTAATTTAAAAAAAAATTATTACTAAAATACAAATACAAGTCAAAAATCATTATTTTAACAATCAATTAGTGAATATTAGTGATTAGCAAACCACAAAAATTTAGACGTGCGTCTTAGAAAGTTTCCTCCTCTAATTTAATTACTTCGAGAATATATATTTTTGTTTTCTGAACATGTCCATCCTGTTAAGCGCAATTTTATTGAAACATCAAGTTATGAATCACAATTTGTCAGGCGTACACACAATCGTATATAAGTAACTAAAACGAAACACAGAGCAAAAATTTGACAAGATACCTAAAAATCCAATCCATTAAACCAAATTAAAGCTCCAAAATTTGACAAGATATCAAATCCAAACAGCCAAATCGAAGAGGAAGCCCTAAATCCAAATCAGCTCCGCTGAAAACCTAATCGAAAGCCCTGCTGCAAAAAGAGACTAATTAAACCAAATTGAACAAGCATTAAACCTCAAAATTAAAGAACCTGTAAAACTGAAACTTATTTAAACCGGAAAAACCCTAGATCGAAAAGCCCCAAATTGAAAAATCCCCAAACAGAAGAAGCTCTGAATCGAAGAGGCCCTAAATCGAAGAGAACGAGAGGCGATAGAGCAATTAATCAAAGAACAATTCGTGAAGATAGATATAGAGATGTAGAGAGTGGAGGAGAGAGAGCTCTGACCGAGAGAGAAGCTAGGGAGAAGGAAAAAATGGAAGTGAGGGAGATGTAATGCACCTTGAAAAATTGAAAAGGGTAGTCATTTTGTCGCTCTCCTGATTTTTGACCTTTTCCCGGGCAAACACAATATCTTAAAATAGTTTTACACAAAAATTTACTTATTTTAAATTTGAAAAAACTACTTTACATAATATAGTAACTATATATTTATTGAACTCCAAAAAACGTTTTAATTCTTTTTAATTTTATTCACTTATTTTGAGATATTATATATATTCTTAAAAAAACTTCTTAATAATTTTTATCAAAATTAATTAATATTTATTCAAATAAAAACATATTTTAAATTTCTAAAAAAATAATTTTTATGGGGGTATTTTGAAAAACTACAAACTTTTTACAAAACAAAATACAAAATATAAATTTTTAAATTTTATTTTCAAATTTACAGTTTGCAACTTCTGCAACCTAAAATGCAATTTGAACTTAATTTCTTTCAAAGATGATTTTAGTATTAATTCGGGTTGCAACAAGAAAGAAAATCGATGCATTTCTAAAATTGAAAAGGTTTCATTCCATGTTACAAGACCGTATTTTTGAAAATAATACTTAAAAATTAATATCTTTCAAAAAAATGTTTAAAAATTGCTGTATTTTTTTAAAAATAAGTTTAAAAAATGTAAGTATTTTAGGTAATTTACATAATTTATTTATTAAAACACTATGGCAACACAAATTCATCTATATTGCAACGCGTAAACACTTTCACTCTGCACCAACATATTTTTATGTCTGAGGCAACATTAAAATGACAATGTTGTATTAGCCAAAAATAGCATAGCAAAACCAATAAAATCGAAGGCAACATGACCTCAAAATGTTGTAATAAAAATGAAATAATAAAATTTAATTTGATATCTCTTACCCGTCCTCAAACCCACCTTTCCCCTGAGTTATCAAATTTTATTGAAGATGGGTAATGTATAGGTATGAGGTTTGAAAAATGATGAACCAAACAGCAGGTATGGGTTTGAAATGACTAAAACTCATATTTGATACCAGAATCAGCCGAACCAAATGACCCCCCTTGTAAGATATACGAGATGCTCTATTTGACCCATAGTCCTATTAAAACTTAGCCCTTTGGCAACAACAACTTATGCATTATAAGTTGATATGGTGTTTGTCTACTCACCTTATTTGATAACTTGTAATTTATAAGTTGATAAGTTGAATGTTAGAAATCACCAACATTTTACTTAACTTATCAACTTATTTTTTGATTTCTTTATTTTTTTAATATTTTATATTTTTACATTTGTGTTTTTAAATATTTTTTTAATTTAAAATACAAATCAGTGAAAGATCACCCGTACAAGTATTTACTAGGAACACCTCATCAAAAAGGTCTTATTAGCTTCTACACCTGTAGCTCAAATCACAACTTCAAGTCACAATATATAATTTACAAGAGAGTTGCATCGTTTCTTTTCATCTTCTCAATTCTGAATTGCATTTTTTTTAATTGAACCTAGTCCTATAAAGCAGCATTGATTTCTTCTTAGAATGTTTGGAGGTAGAAATGCCACGATCAGTTTGACGAGGAGTTTTGCATATAAAATTGAAGGAATGAAGCTAATATAAAGAAGAACCCAAGGAGAAGTTCGAGTTCATATTGTTAATCTATCCTCTTTAGCTATACTATATTATTAAAGCCGAAACATTCAAAGTTTTGGTTTTCGGTTAACGGTCGGTTTTTGGTTTTCGGTACTTTTTCTAATTAATAAATTAATAATAGTAGCTTAAAACCCGTGCGATGCACGGATTGTTATTAATAATTATTATTTTTATTATTTAAGTTTTAATATTTTATTAATTTGCATTTGCTAAAAAAATAAGTAGACGTGTTAAACTTTTTTAAATAATTAAAAGTATTAAAATAAATTTTAAAATAAATTAATAACTGTTTATCCGTGATATTTTTGAAAAAGTAGGGGTCTTAGTAAGGAAAAATAGAAAAAGTAACATGTTTTATCTGAAAAGGTAAGTGCCCGTAATTAAAAGTATTTAAATAGGTTTCAAAATAAATAAGTAGGGATTTGCCGGGATATTTTTGGAAAATGAGGGTTTTAGTAAGGAAAAATAGAAAGAGTAACATGTTTTAGTTGAAAATGATAATTGCCGGTGATTGTTTTTAGAAAAATTGAGGATTTTTTTAGAAAAAAATAGAAAAAGTAATGTATTTTAGCTGAAAAGATAGTTGGTTATAAAATGTTATTATTTAATAATAATTTCTTTAGAAAATGAAAAAATTGAAAAAGTAACATGTTTCAGCTGAAAAAGTGCTCAAAATTAAAAGTATTAAAATAGATTTTAATACTTTTAATTTTAATAAGTAAGGGTTTGTCCGTGATATTTTTGGAAAATGAGGGGTTTTAGTAAGAAAAAATAGAAAGAGTAACATGTTTTTGTTAAAAAAGATAACCGCACGTGTTTTTTTTAGAAAAAGAGAAGATTTTGTTAGAAAAAAAATAAAAAAAGGTAATGTATTTTAGCTAAAAAGGTAATTGGTTATAAATAATGTTATTATTTTGTGATAGTTTTTTAAAAAATAAGTAAGGGCAATTAAATAAAATCACTAAGTACCGACCGTTCGTCCATCCGACTACCAAACTTATAATGTTTCGTCTTTAATAATATAGCTTAAAACCCGTGCGATGCACGAATTGTTTTTAATAATTGTTAATTTTATTATTTATTATTTATATTTTATTAATTGCATTTGTTAAAAAAAATAAGTAGGCGTGTTAAATATTTTTAAATAATTAAAAGTATTAAAATAGATTTTAAAATAAATAAGTAACGGGTTGCCTGTGATATTTTGGAAAAAGAGGGGTTTTAGTAAGAAAAATAGAAAATAACATGTTTTCGTTGAATTTTAAAATATAAAAATAACGATTTGCCCGTGATATTTTTGAAAAAAAGAGGGGTTTTAGTAAGAAAAATACAAAAGGTGACATGTTTTAGTTGAAAAAGATAATTGTCAATTAAAATTATTAAAAAGATTTTAAAGTAAATAAGCAAGGGTTTGCCGGTGATATAATTGGAAAATTAGAGATTTTAGTAAGGAAAATAGAAAATATAATATGTTTTAGCCGAAATAGGTAATTGCCCGTGATTTTTCTAGAAAAAGAGGGGAAATGTAATTACCAATTAAAAGTATTAAAATATGTTTTAAAATAAATAAGTAAGGGTTTGCTGGTGATATATTTGGGAAATGAGGGATTTTAGTAAAGTAAATAGGAAAAGTAACATGTTTTAGCTTGAAAAGGAAATTGCTCGTGATTTGTTTTAGAAAAAAATGGTAATGCATTTTAACTGAAAGGGTAACGGATTATAATATTTTTTATAATAATTAAATAAACAATTAAATAAGACAAGTACCGTACCAAAAAAACAGGTATCAAAACTTTCAATATTTCGTCTTTAATAATATAGTATAGATAGATAGATAGATTTATAATATTAGTATTTTATGCTACTAAATGGAATAGTCCGTGATATTTTTGAGGTTTTAGTTAAGAGAAATATTAGTTATGAAATATAAAAATGAATATACGTTTTGGAAAAAAAAAGCTAATTGGTTAGTCATTAATAATTACAATATTATTATTTGATTTTATTGAATAGATCTGTTCGTGATATTTTTGGAAAATGAGAGGTTTTAGTTAGGAAAAATAGAAAAGTAGAAATTTTAGTTAGAAAATATAAAAAAGAATATACAATTTGGCTAAAAAAAATGTAATGAGTTAGTTATTAGCAATTATAACTTTATTATGTTATTTTAGTAAATGAAATTGTTTGCAATATTTTTGAAAAATGAGATGTTTTAGTTAGGAAAAATAGAAAAGATATTCTATATAATAATTTTAATATTTTATCTAACGGATCTCATCGATTTGATCAAAAATATCTAACGGTTATGAATTGAGTGACCAGACTACAAAAACTTTCAGACTACAAAACTTTCAATGTTTCGTCTTTAATAATATAGTATAGATAATCAAAATTCGGGAAAGTTTTATTCTACATTAATGTTTCACTATATTTTACTACATAAAAATCAAATAATATTGAAATCTAATAAAAAAAAATGAAAATGTGGGATCTAATTTTGCTACTACAAATCAAATATTTAATGGAATTGTATTATTGTCAAGTTACCAAAATAGTAACTAGATGATTGGCTTTTATAATTAAAATATTTTTTTTTCGAACAAAATCTACTCATTTTCCAAAAATATCATTACAATTATCTTTAAATTAAAACATATTACCTTTTATATTTGTTATTACTAAAATCTATGTTTTCCAAAAATATGAGGTGCAATCCTTACTTATTTATTTTAAAATCTATTTTAATACTCTATTTAATAAATAATAAAATAATATAAAAATAGTAACTAACTGATTGACTTTTATAATTAAAAAAAATCTAACAAAATCTACCCATTTTCCAAAAATATCACGACAATTACCTTTAAATTAAAACATAATATCTTTTATATTTGTTATCACTAAAATATCTATTTTCCAAAATATGAGGTGCAATCCTTACTTATTTATTTTAAAATCTATTTTAATACTCTATTTAATAAATAATAAAATAATATAAAAATATTAACTAGCTGATTTCCTTTTATAATTAAAACATTTTTGTTCTAACAAAATGTACTTCTTTTCCAAAAATATCACGGGCAATTATCTTTAAATTAAAATATATTACCTTTTATATTTGTTATCACTAAAATCTCTATTTTCCAAAAATATCAAGTGCACCCCTTACTTATATATTTTAAAACATATTTTAATACTTTTAATTATTTAAAAAACTTACCTATTTTAACAAGTGAACGTATTTTTTTTAACAAATACAATTAATATAATTAAAACACATCATCACTAAAATCCCTATTTTCTAAAAATATGAGGTGCAATCCTTATTTATTTATTGTAAAACCTATTTTAATATTTTATTTAATAAATAATAAAATAATATAAAAATAGTAACTAGCTGATTGCCTTTTATAGTTAAAACATTTTTTTCTAACAAAATCTACTTCTTTTCCAAAAATATCACGGGCAATTACCTTTAAATTAAAATATATTACCTTTTATATTTGTTATCATTAAAATATCTCTTTTCCAAAAATATCAAGTGCAACATATATATTTTAAACCTATTTTAATACTTTTAATTATTTAAAAAACTTACCTATTTTAACAAGTGAACGTATTTTTTTAACACATAAAATTAATATAATTAAAACACATCTAAAAATATTACGTGAAGTTACTTTTTTTTAATTAAAACATGTTAACTTTTCTATTTGTGCTTAGTAAAAAACTTACTTATTTTAACATGTCAACGTATTTTTTTAATAAATACAATTAATATAATTAAAACACTTCTAAAAATATCACGATCAATAACTTTTTTTTAATTAAAACATGTTAGATTTTCTATCTGTCATTATTATTAATATTATTTTATTATAAAATAATATTAATAATACCTCATTTATCTTCCTCGACCTCATTTGTATTTTTTTATATTTTTTTTTATGTTCCAGTGAATATTTAAGTTTCTCATTTTATTATAATTTATCATATTAATTTTTACTTTTATTTTAATATTTTCCGATCACATTAAATTTTTTAGTTTATTATTTTTAAGGCCCGTGCCTTGCACGGGTTATATGCTAGTATTAATTAAAAGCACAAACCTCTTAATGGATGTCATATATATCACCATATACATATTATTTTTATTTTAATTATCTTAATATAATTAATATAATTCTTAATTAATATAATAAGATTTATTATTAAATTAAAAATTTATACTTACACTTTATTAAAAGAAAACCTCTCTTAGTATTATGGTATATCATGTAATATTTAAATTTTAAATAACCTCTCTTAGAGCTAAAATAATTTTAAATTAATATAATAAGACTTATTATTTGATTAAATGTTAATCTTTATTACTTTTTTAAAATAAAAAACTCACTCTTAATGGTATAGTATGCCATATACAGCGGTAAACATATAATTATTATATTAATATAATTAACATAATTCTAAATTAATATAGATAAGATTTATTATAAAATCAAAATGAGATTTCCCACTTAATGTTATGTGTACAACTACACGTATAAGATTCTTAATATCACCTTTTTATTTTATAAGTTATTTTCGATGAGTACAATTCATATATGTCTTACTTCTACCAATTAAATTACACATCTATGGGTATTTTATCCGTTTTGTCGATCTTGCTCTGTTTTTGCCCCATTGGGGATGGAAATTCGAGAAATTATTCATGTTTAGGACAAGAACAGAGACAAGTATAAAAATAACCCTGGGATTGGTGGCGGTATATAAAAATAATTTGGGGATTGGAGAATTTATTGATAATAAAAACTCTTTTTCGTTGGAACATAATAATACAAAGCCAAATTTGGGTATCTTTCCTACTTCTAACAACTACATATGGGTATTTTATCCGTCCCGTCAATCTTGCTATGTTATCTGCCCCATTAGGGATGGAAATTTGAGAAATTATTCAGGACAAGAACATAGAGAAGTATAAAAACGAACTCGGGGATTGGTGGTAGGAAGTGAGAAGTATAATAAAATTATTCGAGGATCAGGGAATGATAAGTAAAACTCTTTTTTCGCTGCAACACAATAGTACAAAGCCAAATTTTGTTTAGTACGATATATTTAAATTAATTGGTTTCATTCCAAACTCGTGTTTGAAAGGCATATGTCAAGGCCTATTTGTAAACACCGAGGATTCTACTCAACTTTAATTAAGATGTAATAAGTAAATAATAAATACAGATGTCACAGGAATCTCAGAAAATTAAATTTGTCAAAGAATGAAGATTAAAGTCATCTACAGACTTGAAGTTATTCTACACTGGAAGAAGTTCATTTATTTGATCAAGCCTCAGTGAAGTATTCAAGAAAGTGGATCTATTTAAAGTGACAGAGATTTCAGAAGTGTGACGGGAAAAAGTACAGGTTACAGTCCATTGTTTAAATAGAAGGAGAAAAAGAATCACAGCTTAAAGTTAAAGATGAAGAACAATCACTAAAGTTAGTCGCTCATGAACCAGATAGTACATGGAGTGTCAACGTCAGTCAGTGGAAGTTCGTCATCAGTTTTAGTGGTTCTAAGAATTAGTTTAATTCTCTTTTAATATTATTCTATAAGATAATTAATTTAATCTATGAATTAATTCTTTCAGAATTAATTCATATATTAAATTAATCAATCTAGATCCTAAGTAATTTTATGTATAAATTAATTCTCAAGAATTAATTTATTTATGGAATTATTTAAGTCAATAATTTAATTTATTTAATCTGTGAATTAATTCTAAAAGAATTAATTCATTTATTAAATCAATTAAAAGTAGAATAAAATTAATTCAGTTTTATCCTAATTCTATTTATACTAGTAGTACTATCAGATTTGTACTAGTAGTACTATTATGTGTTAGTACTACCGATAGTACTACCAGTTAAAACTGATAGTCATACCGATAGTACTACCAGGTATAACTGGTTAGTACTATTAGTGTAAATCAAATTAAAATGGTTTGGCGCGTGAAAAAGCATCATGTTGACTTGTTTTATATACAAGTGTTTGATCAATTGGACATAACACTAACAACAAAAAGAAACAGACAGAAAGAACAAAGCTTTACATCTCTTTACTCTGCCATTAACGCAAGCCAACTGCAAAGCTCAATTTAATTCTTGTAATAAATTCTAGCCATCAAAGTTATATCCAATCCACTAGAATTCAATTACTTGTACTGCTTTGACAATCTAGCGGATCATAATCCCTAGAATTTCTATCGAACTACTTTTTAGTATTGGATCCTTTTATTACAAATATAGAGAAATTCATGTCGAATTTATTCTAGATTTGTTTTAACAAGAACCTTGTAATCTGTGCACTGAATTGTAACACCTCTCAAGTTTAATAGAGTTTCTATTTAACTTGAATATTGTTTCAGTTTTTATTCCGCAATAATTTGTTCTAAACAGTTAAATCTTTTAAAAGACAAATTCGATAAAACGATATAGTTTGTATTCAACCCCCCTTCTACAAACGTATCAGGACCTAACAGTGTTCGATTCGCTGCAACTACATAATTATATAAGTTATTTATTTATTTAATTTCAATTCTTTGATTTTACCAAATATTTGATTTTTTCTATCGTCATAATTAAATAATATTTATTTATTATAGTCTTTCATATTAATATAATGTTAAATTCTCTGCAAGTACATATTTAAATAAAACTTATTAATTATTTTTATTATCAATATTGTTATGGATTAAAAAAACGTACTTGTAGATTAATTGCTAGGATTTAGGAGCTTTCTAGTTTTTATGGCTGCTCTTGTGTTTCGTGACTAAATCGGTCCTCACAAGATGCATACGTATCTCAATCAGTGCTGAGAATCAAGCTAGAAAACGTAGTTAAGGGTACCAAATAGAATTCGGGAGTGATGGAATGGGTATAGTTAAGAATGGTGTATTAGTTAAGGGTACCAAATAGAATTCAATAATATATTGTGTACCATTCAGAAAAGCCAAATCTACAAGTGTACCATTGAGAATTTTCCTATTTTTTATTTTTATTTTAAGGTTAATTCGGGGTACCAAACGTTTGATTAACGGGGGAGTGACGGGAGGGGTATGGCTAAGAATGGTATATTAGTATAAGGGTACCAAATGGAAGTCAATAATATTTTGTGTACCATTTAGAAAAGCCAATTTTACAAGTGTACCATTGAGAATTTCCCTTATTTTTTTAATGGATACTCTGTATCTCTTAACTCAGTGTATCATTTTCTTCTTTGACAAGCTCTTCTTATCCAAGATTCCATTCCAACAATTAAAACACTTACAATTCATATTAAAACTTCTATTGTGATCAATAATAAACGAACTTCCTAGATTGAGGGTGGGCAAAGATAGGCCAAAAACTAACGAATCCCTCGTATTTCTTTATTCACCGAAGACCATCACCAACTGCAAGGAGAGGCAGATGCATACTGGATTCTATAAAAAGTAGGTTAATAATAAAAATAATTGAGTGCGAAAAATAATGAATGCGGATATTTGAAGTGAGTACATATATATCTATACTCTTTATTAATAAGGAAAACAATTTTAAAATGTGCGCGCTACCAAAAGTACCAAATTTGGTTATCACATACCAAAGTATCAAATTTGGTTATCACGTGACCTCGGTTCGATTCCTCGCAACTACGTACAAGATTTATTAATTTAAATTCTTTAGTTTAATTCAGGCTTCGATTCTTTACAACTACGTTATTATACAAGATTTATTTATTTACTTTAATTTCATTAATTTAATTCAAAGTTCAATTGTCTATAACTTCTATACTTTTTATTAATAAAGAAAATAATGTTAAAATATCGCGCGGTACCAAATTCAAGATTAATTGTCTATAACCACATATTTAAATAGTATTTATTTATTATATATTTCTATCATTGAAATATCTATATCATAACAGACTTGTATTGAAACAAGCCCAATTGTATTAGAATAAGCCTGTATTGGACGTCTCCTAATACAGGTTGTACTTCTAGCCCAAATATTAATTACGAAATTAATATTTAATTAGAGTTTCGGGTCTTATTAATGGGCTTTATATATGGACCAGCTAGGTTTAATTAATGCAATATTAATTATGTCTTTAGGGTTATTTTTAACCCATATCATTTGCCCCCCAACTTCTACGATAATGCACTAGGATTTCATAGAAGTTATACTGGTCTTTTTCGAGACTTGGGGTCTTTTTATCCCTTACCTGAGACTTACTACCCTTTTTTGGGGATTTTAATATACACTAGTATTTCACGAATATCGTCTTGGTGTAAAGTGTGGAGCGACCTACACATTTACGACGATTTTGCCTTATTCGAGGCTAACTTGACATTTGCGTAAACCTTTTATGTCTTATACCGTCTTGTTTTGGCTTCAAGCCTTTCATTGAGCATATGGAATGATGGGGTTTGGACTGAATATCTTAGGTTTATGGGGTTTCAACCCTTCACCCTTACGAGTTCTTACTGATGGCTCCACTCGTAGTGATTCATTCTCAAGTCTATCATATCAAACTTCTCCCGATCTTGAAATTTTCGCTAATTAACAATAGGCATCTTAGGCTTTCTTTTGTATGTTTATTAGCAACATTCACCCTACGGGGTTTGTTGTATTCAACTCTATTTGTGCAGTTGACATGCATATTTTGTATGCTTTCCTTTGCATTCATTTGTAGTTTGTCTTGGCAAAGCTTTGAGGATGTTTCTACCAATCAAAATGGGTTCAATCCTTCATCTTCTTTCTAGGAAGCTCATGATTTCATCGAACCTTATTTCTACTTGTCCTACTAGCGGATCCTTTTAGGATGCACTAAACATAATAAACTTTTAAGTTTGAGGCATGCCAAGTCCTTGACACCTCATGCCCTTCGAGGGTTTCTAGCTTATACGAGCCCCATCCAAACAAATTCTTGAATTTGTAGGGTCCTTCCTAATTAGGGGCTAATTTTCCTTTCTGTCCAACCCCGGATGCTTCAATCTTTCTGAGAACCAGGTCTCCTTGACGAAAGAACCTATATTTAACCCTCAGGTTATAGTAGAAAGATGCTCGCTTCTGATGTTCCACGATCTTGGCGTTTGCCTCATCTCTGACTTCATCAATTAGATCAAGAGCCAACCTCATAGCTTCTTCGTTCGATTCAGGCTCAAAGGCCCCTACTCTTGGAGAGGTATGAGTAATCTCCACTGGCACCACGGTTTCTGCCCCATAGGCTAACATGAATGGATTTGCTTCAGTAGTAACCTTGTAAGTGGTACGATATGCCCAAAGTATAGGGAGCAACTCGTCCACCCAAGTGTTCCTTGAGCGTTCAACTCTCTTCTTGAGTCCATCTAGGACGATTCGGTTGGCCACCGTGGCTTGTCCGTGTTCTTGAGGATGAGCAACTGATGTGAATCGCAACTCAATGTTGTTCTCCTCACAGTACTTTCTTTGTGGTTATCTTGGTTAGAGGTTTAGCCTCGATCTACTTAGTGAAGTAGTCAATTGCCACTATCAAGAACTTCCTTTGTGCACTTGCCACTGGAAATGACCCAAGTATGTCCATGCCCCATATGGAAAATGGGATTGGTGAGTTAACTGATGTTAATATCTCAGATGGTTGCTTAACTACAGGTGCATGCTTTTGACACCGTTCACAGTTCTTCACATAATCTTTGACATTAGCAAGCATATCTGGCCAGTAGAAGCCTAGACGGGTGATTTTATGAGCAAGGGCCCTGCCCCCCAAGTGCTGCCCACAAATTTCCTCATAAACTTCTTTCAAGGTTAACTCCGCATCCTGGGGTCGTAGACACTTCAAGTAAGGAATGACAAAAGACTTTTTGTATAAGATCCCTTCGATCAAGGTGTACCTCAATGCTCTCACTGTCAACTTTCGTGCCTCCAAGGCATTATATGGTATAACCAACCAGTTTCAAGATGAGACTTAATGGGGTCTATCCAATAGCCACATATGTCAATAGGTGCTATTAGTTTTCCATTGATGCTCGGGGTATTCAAGACTTGGAAGTATACACTTCCGGCATAGTTCTCTATCTCAGAAGAAGCAAATTTTGACAAGGCATCGGCCTTCATGTTTTCTTCTCTAGGGATGTGTTCCATATAGCATTCATCAAACTGGGCCATGATGGCTTTCACAAGCTTCAGATATTTGGCCATGGTTTCATCCTTAGCCTCAAATTCTCCATTTACTTGTGAGACTACCAATCTCGAGTCACCGCTGACTTTAAGAGTATTAACTCTTAAGGCCCCAGCCAAACCTAAGCCGACTATCAGGGCTTCATACTCAGCTTCATTGTTTGTTGTTAGAAAGTCCAACTTTAGTGCATACTCAATGAGAAATCCATCGGGACTTTGTAGCACTAAACCTGCTCCGCTTGATTTTATTTTTGATGCCCCATCAAAATAGAGCACCCAGTATTCCTTAAATACCATCTCTTCATCTTGTTTTTCAACTTCTTTGCCCTCCAAGGGTACTACTTCCTGCCCGCCAACTTCTTGGTTGTCGATGGTACATTCAACCATGAAGTCAACAAGTGTCTGTGCTTTAATGGCCGTTCGAGGCTTATACTTGATGTCGAACTCTCCCAACTCAATCGCCCATTTGATCAATCTTCCGCTGACCTTAGGACTATGCAGGATGTTTGTTAATGGTTGGTCAATCAAGACTTTTATCTTATGTACCTGAAAGTATGGGCGTAATTTTCTTGAGGCCATGATCAAGGCGAAAGCAAACTTTTCTATCAGAGAGTAGTTTACTTCTGCTCCGTGCAGAATTTTGCTCACATAGTAAATGGGTTTCTGAACCTTTGAATTTTCCTTCACCAAAACAACTCCCAAGGTAATTTTGCTCCCAAGCAAACTGTATAGATAGAGCGGTTCTCCAAGTTTTGGTTTTGCCAACAATGGTGCTTCAGTCATTTATTTTTTCAAGGCCTCAAAGGCTTCTTGGATTTTCTGGATATATTAGCTTTCATGATATCTTGAGTGAAATGTGGTGTAGGATCATCAGGATCTCCTAGGGGTAACAACACAGTAGGATCACCCTTTGGGGCTTCAGCCCTCTTGGTTTTTCTCGGTGTCGGATCCAAATTGATCATCGGGACTCTTCCGGTTGTTTGGCTTTGTGCTTTTGCAGCCTCTTCTTCCGCCAGTACTTTCTTGAACCTTGCAGCCTCTGCCTCATGGGCCGCAATCTTTTCCTTAGTGGTTTGGGGTTGTTCCCGATTTGTTTGGGAAGAAGGTCTCCTCCTTGGGGCAACATCCCTCTCTTCTCCAGTTGAATAATTCTCGTCCTCAGTATAGGGACCTGAGTAATCTTGAATCAAAGGGGTCTGTCGAGTCTGAGTTTGTTGATTTTGGGGTCCCAGACCTTGAACATAAGAGGGCACTTATGCTTTGTGGTAAGTTGGATTGATACCACTGCTGCCCACCGTGGGTCGAGAGGGCATACCATAGGTTGGCATCCCTAGAGTTTGAGTCGCGTATTGGGGAAGATCTGTGGTGTGAAGTTGATGGCCACGTGGTGCATTCACGAGCAGTGGAGAAGTTGTGTTTTGTTGTTGAAGAGTAGTCTCTAGAGGATTAGGTCCATGAACGACCATTTGTAGGGGATTCGTCCCTTCAAGCGAAATTAGGATTTCTGGTCCTTGGGAAGTGGTGAGGGGGATACTCTCCCCTTGAGTGCCAGTAGTTGGCGGTGGTTGACTTCCATGAGTCTTCGTTTCAGAGGTAAGAGGAAGTCCTTCATAATTCTGAGTTTCTCGAGTCGTTCTTCGTGTGTTTGCCATGGTTGTTGTTGTCTTCCCACAGACGGCGCCAAATGTTATGGAATAACAACTAGGGTATAATTAATGTTATGGTTTGTGAGCTTCAAGCTTTAATTACTGCTTTTGTTGTCGGGGACTAACTCGGTCATAACAAGATGCCTACGTATCTCTGGTGTTTAGAGAATCAAGCCAATAAAACGTAGTTCTTGGTGTTGCCCTCGGGGCTATAGTGGCAGGGACACACCAAGGACGTAGTGACTTATATGTCCTTATTCGAGGATGAAGTCTAAAACGTTGTAGATGACGTATGGAGCTGTGTCCAAAACGTAGTTCTGAGATGAGGGGTCAGACCCTTTATATAGGCGTTTAGAAGCCTAGTGGATAAGTATTGATTTCTTTGAAGGATAAATCTTATCCTTGACAGTAGATAATATTATCACTTCCTTGAAGGATAAGTCTTATCCTTGACGGTGGATAAGTATTATCACTTCCTTGAATGATAAGTCTTATCCTTGACGGTGGATAAGTATTATCACTTTTTTGAAGGATAAGTCTTATCCTTGACGGTGGATAAGGATTAATTCTAGATCCTTACTTGTAGGAGTTGTTTCCATATCATAATGGACTTGTACTGAAACAAGCCTGTATTGGACGTCTCCTAATACAGGTTGTACTTCTAGCCCAAATATTAATTACGAAATTAATATTTAATTAGAGCTTCGGGCCTTATTAATATGTCTTATTTATGGACCAGTACAATAATATATAATATATGAGTCGAACATTTAAGTAGCAAGTGTGTAGTAAATTTATACTTTCAAAAAAAAACTTGATACAAATGTTTAAATTTTATGTCTTAACTATCCATTGTATGTGATCATAGATAATATTGACATATGTATATGAGTGTTATGACAATAACGTTATGACACTGACAAAGAAGTGACAAAGAAGAAAGGTAAGCTTTTATCATGTAGACTTTTATTTGCTTGTATGTATATCAGTGTTATGACAAGTGACAAAGAAGAAAGGTAGCTTTTATCATGTAGACTTTTATTTGCTTGTATGTGCAAGACAAAAAGTCAAAAATAAAATATTATTTTTTTTAAGACGAAAAAGTCAAAATAATAATAAAATTGTTAGAAGATTGGTGAAAGTAGAGCATTGAAGAAAACAAAAATAATTTATAAATAACATAAAGATCTACTACATGAAATGGGAGTTTAGGATATAATAATTATACTACATGAAATATGAAATAGGAGTTTAGAATATAATATAATCTATTTTAAATTGGATAATTATATATTTTTTTTAAATTAGGGGTGAAAAAAAAGTGTGAATCAAAAAAAGTGCGAACCAAATTTAGTACCATGTTGAAAGGAGTTTCTCTTATTAATAAAGGTTATAGATGTACCTACCCTTTACATTTCGGTTTCATTCTCATTCTCATTAACCTTCATTCACATTCCATATTCCAATACCCAATATCCAAATGTCTCCTTAATTTAGGCATAGCCTTATGACAATTAGTGCACGTTTGGGGTATCACAAAAAAATTAACTTATATTTTAAAATGAGTAAGTGCTTTATAAGTGATAAGTTGATGGATTCTTATAAGTTATACGGGTGTTTGGATAAATTTACTTATAAGTTAGTGAAGAATTTGCTAAATTAAATTTGAAAAAAATAATTATTAAATACAATGATTTCAACACTTGCATTTTAAATTAAAAAAAAATTAAAAACACAAAGGTAAAAATATAAAATATTAGAAAAATAAAGAAATCAAAGAATCAGTTGATAAATTAAGTAAAATGTTAGGATTTCTAACATTCAACTTATCAATTTATAAGTTATAACTTATCATATAAGCTGAGTAGACAAACACCCTGATAAGCTCTTATCAACTTATAATATATAAGTTGTAATTTTAATAAGAGCCAAACATGCCCTAAGTATGTAAATTGAAAAAAGATCACTCTTTAAAAAGTGAATATGAAATCTTATAAGCTTCTACATTTCCAAACAAAAATCACTACATATTTTCATTTGAGCATAGCTGTTCAAATAATAGAATATTTTCAGAATATATTTGGTATACTCAGTACTACTCTTAATAAATGATCCAGGTCACGTAGGACAGTTATAAGTGTGATTAGAAATAATTTATAATATATTACTACTCAATTAACCCTGATCTTTTGACACTGTTAATATAAGCTTAACTGCAGCCACCTAAATAAAAGATGGAAGACATGCATGTTTAGCCACATCTGTTTTATAAATTTATCCACAAATAAAATCTTTAATTTTAGCTTACAAACAAATAGATGTGCCCAGCACATTTGGAGCGGTGTCGGTCAAACTAAACGTAAACCAAATCTGTTCAACAAATCGGTGCAGTATTTTCAAGACTACGTGGAGCATGTGTAGGTCATAATTTCATCTATTAACATTTAACAGACTAATTTTTTCAAAGATTGTACTCTATTTCTTTACCAATAATTTTTACAGTATTAAATAACAATATCTAATATTTATTTTGATTAATGGACAGGATTATAAGGAAGACTTGGGAGTGCCGAAAATCTGAAGCAGTAGACAAGAAACGGTCAAGTGCTAAGGAGGAGGAATATGCTGATTGTCGTGATAGAGGTAAGGATTCATATTCTGCCGATGAGCAGGGTGACTCAAGTCAAACCAAAAAAAGATATAAGGGGTCGTTTGGTTCGAGCTTTTCTGGTATTAGGTATGGGTTTCGTACATTCCAACCACATACCTGATGTTTGGTTCATAACAAATCTTTTTTTAACTCATTCCTCAAACCCTCAAGGTATGGATTTTTGATATCCTAGGGGTAGGTGGCCGGGTATGAGGAAGGGGTATGGGTATCATGTTCTTTCTATTATTTTCACATCTTTTTAAACAGCTAAATGTAAATTTTAATACAAAAATAAATCAATAACTTTAAAACATATTTAAAAATATAATTAAATTAATATTTTAAATTAATTGAATTAGTCAATTAAAATTATCATAAATAAAATATATTCATTCGAGCACTGAACCAAACACATGATATCAGAATTGGTACCTTAACCCCATACCACATTAACCCGATTTCTGATTCCAACCCCATACCACTTTACGAACCAAACGACCCCTAAGAGATTTAGAGGGATATCCTAATTCTCAGACCTCTTTAGTGGCAGGGATTGCAGATGGAGGAGATGAAAATCATCTTGAAGTTAACATAGATTCCTTGGACGCATCAGCGGGACTTGTCGGAAACTTCGAAATGCCTGCCTGGGGTAGAGTTGGTATTCGGAGCAACACTCACCATAGGAATCAGAATGCTGGGAATACAAGGACTGCAAGGAGCACTGGCTTGGCTAGGCTGCTTGAAAGTTACCAAGATACAGTAGAACAAACTAAGGTAATAATGAAATGCAGAGCTGAGGGTTCAGTTGCTCACAAACCTGTCATATGCCCTATTTACTCATATTTTGTTGTGAACTGCTAAGCATGGCTTTAGTACCAACCAAATGAGTATGTTTCCCTTTGTGGCAATTCTGCTTTTCTTTGTCATGTTATAACCCTCTTAAAATTAATTCTCAACTCTTTCTGGGAAGCACTTACTAATTCTATCTCTTAAACCTTTTTACAGTTAAATATTTATCTTTCCTTGTGCCCTGGGATGAACAAAGATTACCAAGTTTGGACCGTCCGCACATGCATTGCGAACCCACACTGTATCAATTAGACACATACGCCAGGTTGATCTTTATACACACCCAGACCCCATTTTGTTGGAATTAATTTATATTTGGTTGTGTATTTTATTTTATAAGTGTTTTAATTATACACACCCAGACCCCATTTTGCCATTAAAAATGGGAGGTAAGTTAATATGCTAGTTACGTCTACTAAGAGATTCTGGTAAAAATCATGTTAGTCGTGATAGTTCCATGTGTCTTTGGGAGCTTTGATTTTTTTTTCTTTTTGCATAATCTGTTTTTACAGTATGTTGCTGCGAACATTGCTGCTAAATCTGACGAAATCAACATTTTACTGTGTAACAAAAAGAACTGGTGTGTATCCTGGAGGGGCATGAGACATTGGCAGAACTTCAAGCTATGTACAGTGTTACTCAGCATGATATGGTCAGCAAATTTGGTATGTTTAGCATGCAATACCGTGCACAGCTTGGTGATCTTTTTATGTGACTTTGTTTCCCCTTTTTCCAGCGTTTTGCATACAGGCAGAAGTTACCAGCTTCGAAGAATTCTGACTGAAGTTAATGGAATAAAATCAGAGAAAGGGAATTAGGTACTATGGGTTCAAAGCAAGAAAAAAGAGAGCTGAATCTCTAAGTTCTTCTTAACTGTTAATATATGTTTAAAAATGTGTCCTGTTCTTAAGAGTTTAAAAATGTTTGTTTGTTTAATCCAACTGCATTGTATCTAAATATTGTGGATTTATTTTTATTTCATAAGTTTATGCATTGTGAACTCTGAATTCTCTTTACTTTAGCAAAGATAAGGCATCGATCTTAATAACTGTAAATTTTTTCTCACAACTGATACTTCATTTCTTTTTGGCTACATTTTTTCAATTATTCCACTCTCTCCTCTACACAGTGCGTGCAATACCCACAGATATGAGCTATGAACAAGCTTTTTGCCTTGTAAATTTTTGTTCCACTCTCTCCTAAAGTCCTAATCAATGCTGCTATTAGTATCCATCTATTGATCATACTAACCTACACTTGTATGTTATTATTTTGGATAGTAATTACGAATAGTTTAAGATATTTAGATTACTCCGATCCAGTACCTTAGCTACATTGCACATCCCAAACATATATCTAACACCATGCTCAATTGTTACATACTGCCGGATCAAAGAATGGAAGATATTAAGTTAATTACTAGGCAGGAGTCCTATCATGCACTTATACAAGCACTATCATGCACTTAGGCATCTGATCGACCCGCGGCAAAAAGCATGCATCAGAAAAAATTTCAACCACATTTGTAAAATGTTATGATTGTACTGTAACTTATACAACATTCTAGGATGAGTTTATGCATGGGGGAACCAGAAAATGAAGAAAGAAAGGGCGCAATTTAAGTACCATCATTTTTTTAAACTTAAATTTAATAAAAAATTAATTATAAAATTTAGATAATAATATTAAAAAAATTCTAATAAATTTCAACGTTTGACATGATCCTATTTTAGATCTAATCATATAATAATTTTAATTTCTCATCAAACTTAAGTAGGAAAAGAAATACCAGACTTCTAGATTCCATATTATTTTTTCAAAACATAGCTTTGATATGTCTTTGAAATTTGTGATTTATTAATAAAAAATTAAACAGGTTGAATGAATTTTTATGTTTCAAATGAGTCAAATAAGTTCATTTACATATCAAGCCCAAATGAGAAGTTGGGTCCATCTTCTTCAAAGAGTCATATTTATTTATTTTTTGGGAAATTCTCAATGTTACACTTGTAAAATTGGCTTTTCTAAATGATACACAAAATATTATTGACTTCCATTTGGTACCCTTATACTAATATACCATTCTTAGCCATACCCCTCCCGTCACTCATCCGTTAATCAAACGTTTGGTACCTCGAATTAACCTTAAAATAAAAATAGGAAAATAGGAAAATTCTCAATGGTACACTTGTAGATTTGGCTTTTCTGAATGGTACACAATATATTATTGACTTCTATTTGGTACCCTTATACTAATACACCATTCTTAACTATACACATTCCGTCACTCCCGAACGTTTGTTTACCCAAAAATAGTTTCAAACGACAATACCTAAAGATAATATAACAGCAACATGAAGATAATATACATATATACATACATATATCAATAGACATACATATATACAACCAAGGAAATTGAAATCAATAAAATACATATATACATATATCATTACACACACAAAGACATATTAGACATGATATAAAAACACGCATAGATACACACATGCATCCACATATGTATACTTTCCGTAGTCGTAAATATGTATGTGTACGTAAATAGTAGATGAATAGTTTCTTTCGTCTCCAATTGAGATATACATCATTCATCTGCTATTTCACTATCCTTACTCGTGTATGTATAGATACGTACACATACATATTTACGACTACAAAAAGTATACATAATGCATGTGTGTATCTATGCGTGTTTTTATATCATGTCTAATATGTCTTTGTGTGTGTAATGATATATGTATATATGTATTTTATTGATTTCAATTTCCTTGGTCGTATATATGTATGTATATATGTATATTATCTTCATGTTGCTGTTATATTATCTTCAGATATTGTCATTTGAAATTATTTATGGGTAAACAAACGTTCGGGAGTGATGGAATGGGTATAGTTAAGAATGGTGTATTAGTATAAGGGTACCAAATAGAATTCAATAATATATTGTGTACCATTCAGAAAAGCCAAATCTACAAGTGTACCATTGAGAATTTTCCTATTTTTTATTTTTATTTTAAGGTTAATTCGGGGTACCAAACGTTTGATTAACGGGGGAGTGACGGGAGGGGTATGGCTAAGAATGGTATATTAGTATAAGGGTACCAAATGGAAGTCAATAATATTTTGTGTACCATTTAGAAAAGCCAATTTTACAAGTGTACCATTGAGAATTTCCCTTATTTTTTTAATGGATACTCTGTATCTCTTAACTCAGTGTATCATTTTCTTCTTTGACAAGCTCTTCTTATCCAAGATTCCATTCCAACAATTAAAACACTTACAATTCATATTAAAACTTCTATTGTGATCAATAATAAACGAACTTCCTAGATTGAGGGTGGGCAAAGATAGGCCAAAAACTAACGAATCCCTCGTATTTCTTTATTCACCGAAGACCATCACCAACTGCAAGGAGAGGCAGATGCATACTGGATTCTATAAAAAGTAGGTTAATAATAAAAATAATTGAGTGCAAAAAATAATGAATGCGGATATTTGAAGTGAGTACATATATATCTATACTCTTTATTAATAAGGAAAACAATTTTAAAATGTGCGCGCTACCAAAAGTACCAAATTTGGTTATCACATACCAAAGTATCAAATTTGGTTATCACGTGACCTCGGTTCGATTCCTCGCAACTATGTACAAGATTTATTAATTTAAATTCTTTAGTTTAATTCAGGCTTCGATTCTTTACAACTACGTTATTATACAAGATTTATTTATTTACTTTAATTTCATTAATTTAATTCAAAGTTCAATTGTCTATAACTTCTATACTTTTTATTAATAAAGAAAATAATGTTAAAATATCGCGCGGTACCAAATTCAAGATTAATTGTCTATAACCACATATTTAAATAGTATTTATTTATTATATATTTCTATCATTGAAATATCTATATCATAACAGACTTGTATTGAAACAAGCCCA
Organism: Heracleum sosnowskyi; assembly: GCA_030848705.1. Taxonomy (NCBI): domain Eukaryota; kingdom Viridiplantae; phylum Streptophyta; class Magnoliopsida; order Apiales; family Apiaceae; genus Heracleum; species Heracleum sosnowskyi. The sequence continues at coordinate 24,525,452 of CM061237.1, forward strand.
ATTGTATTAGAATAAGCCTGTATTGGACGTCTCCTAATACAGGTTGTACTTCTAGCCCAAATATTAATTACGAAATTAATATTTAATTAGAGTTTCGGGCCTTATTAATGGGCTTTATATATGGACCAGCTAGGTTTAATTAATGCAATATTAATTATGTCTTTAGGGTTATTTTTAACCCATATCATTTGCCCCCCAACTTCTACGATAATGCACTAGGATTTCATAGAAGTTATACTGGTCTTTTTCGAGACTTGGGGTCTTTTTATCCCTTACCTGGGACTTACTACCCTTTTTTGGGGATTTTAATATACACTAGTATTTCACGAATATCGTCTTGGTGTAAAGTGTGGAGCGACCTACACATTTACGACGATTTTGCCTTATTCGAGGCTAACTTGACATTTGCGTAAACCTTTTATGTCTTATACCGTCTTGTTTTGGCTTCAAGCCTTTCATTGAGCATATGGAATGATGGGGTTTGGACTGAATATCTTAGGTTTATGGGGTTTCAACCCTTCACCCTTATGAGTTCTTACTGATGGCTCCACTCGTAGTGATTCATTCTCAAGTCTATCATATCAAACTTCTCCCGATCTTGAAATTTTCGCTAATTAACAATAGGCATCTTAGGCTTTCTTTTGTATGTTTATTAACAACATTCACCCTACGGGGTTTGTTGTATTCAACTCTATTTGTGCAGTTGACATGCATATTTTGTATGCTTTCCTTTGTATTCATTTATAGTTTGTCTTGGCAAAGCTTTGAGGATGTTTCTACCAATCAAAACGGGTTCAATCCTTCATCTTCTTTCTAGGAAGCTCATGATTTCATCGAACCTTATTTCTACTTGTCCTACTAGCGGATCCTTTTAGGATGCACTAAACATAATAAACTTTTAAGTTTGAGGCATGCCAAGTCCTTGACACCTCATGCCCTTCGAGGGTTTCTAGCTTATACGAGCCCCATCCAAACAAATTCTTGAATTTGTAGGGTCCTTCCTAATTAGGGGCTAATTTTCCTTTCTGTCCAACCCCGGATGCTTCAATCTTTCTGAGAACCAGGTCTCCTTGACGAAAGAACCTATATTTAACCCTCAGGTTATAGTAGAAAGATGCTCGCTTCTGATGTTCCACGATCTTGGCGTTTGCCTCATCTCTGACTTCATCAATTAGATCAAGAGCCAACCTCATAGCTTCTTCGTTCGATTCAGGCTCAAAGGCCCCTACTCTTGGGGAGGTATGAGTAATCTCCACTGGCACCACGGTTTCTGCCCCATAGGCTAACATGAATGGATTTGCTTCAGTAGTAACCTTGTAAGTGGTACGATATGTCCAAAGTATAGGGAGCAACTCGTCCACCCAAGTGTTCCTTGAGCGTTCAACTCTCTTCTTGAGTCCATCTAGGACGATTCGGTTGGCCACCTTGGCTTGTCCGTTTGCTTGAGGATGAGCAACTGATGTGAATCGCAACTCAATGTTGTTCTCCTCACAATACTTTCTTTGTGGTTATCTTGGTTAGAGGTTTAGCCTCGATCTACTTAGTGAAGTAGTCAATTGCCACTATCAAGAACTTCCTTTGTGCACTTGCCACTGGAAATGACCCAAGTATGTCCATGCCCCATATGGAAAATGGGATTGGTGAGTTAACTGATGTTAATATCTCAGATGGTTGCTTAACTACAGGTGCATGCTTTTGACACCGTTCACAGTTCTTCACATAATCTTTGACATTAGCAAGCATATCTGGCCAGTAGAAGCCTAGACGGGTGATTTTATGAGCAAGGGCCCTGCCCCCCAAGTGCTGCCCACAAATTTCCTCATAAACTTCTTTCAAGGTTAACTCCGTATCCTGGGGTCGTAGACACTTCAAGTAAGGAATGACAAAAGACTTTTTGTATAAGATCCCTTCGATCAAGGTGTACCTCAATGCTCTCACTGTCAACTTTCGTGCCTCCAAGGCATTATATGGTATAACCAACCAGTTTCAAGATGAGACTTAATGGGGTCTATCCAATAGCCACATATGTCAATAGGTGCTATTAGTTTTCCATTGATGCTCGGGGTATTCAAGACTTGGAAGTATACACTTCCGGCATAGTTCTCTATCTCAGAAGAAGCAAATTTTGACAAGGCATCGGCCTTCATGTTTTCTTCTCTAGGGATGTGTTCCATATAGCATTCATCAAACTGGGCCATGATGGCTTTCACAAGCTTCAGATATTTGGCCATGGTTTCATCCTTAGCCTCAAATTCTCCATTTACTTGTGAGACTACCAATCTCGAGTCACCGCTGACTTTGAGAGTATTAACTCTTAAGGCCCCAGCCAAACCTAAGCCGACTATCAGGGCTTCATACTCAGCTTCATTGTTTGTTGTCAGAAAGTCCAACTTTAGTGCATACTCAATGAGAAATCCATCGGGACTTTGTAGCACTAAACCTGCTCCGCTTGATTTTATTTTTGATGCCCCATCAAAATAGAGCACCCATTATTCCTTAAATACCATCTCTTCATCTTGTTTTTCAACTTCTTTGCCCTCCAAGGGTACTACTTCCTGCCCGCCAACTTCTTGGTTGTCGATGGTACATTCAACCATGAAGTCAACAAGTGTCTGTGCTTTAATGGCCGTTCGAGGCTTATACTTGATGTCGAACTCTCCCAACTCAATCGCCCATTTGATCAATCTTCCGCTGACCTTAGGACTATGCAGGATGTTTGTTAATGGTTGGTCAATCAAGACTTTTATCTTATGTACCTGAAAGTATGGGCGTAATTTTCTTGAGGCCATGATCAAGGCAAAAGCAAACTTTTCTATCAGAGAGTAGTTTACTTCTGCTCCGTGCAGAATTTTGCTCACATAGTAAATGGGTTTCTGAACCTTTGAATTTTCCTTCACCAAAACAACTCCCAAGGTAATTTTGCTCCCAAGCAAACTGTATAGATAGAGCGGTTCTCCAAGTTTTGGTTTTGCCAACAATGGTGCTTCAGTCATTTATTTTTTCAAGGCCTCAAAGGCTTCTTGGATTTTCTGGATATATTAGCTTTCATGATATCTTGAGTGAAATGTGGTGTAGGATCATCAGGATCTCCTAGGGGTAACAACACAGTAGGATCACCCTTTGGGGCTTCAGCCCTCTTGGTTTTTCTCGGTGTCGGATCCAAATTGATCATCGGGACTCTTCCGGTTGTTTGGCTTTGTGCTTTTGCAGCCTCTTCTTCCGCCAGTACTTTCTTGAACCTTGCAGCCTCTGCCTCATGGGCCGCAATCTTTTCCTTAGTGGTTTGGGGTTGTTCCCGATTTGTTTGGGAAGAAGGTCTCCTCCTTGGGGCAACATCCCTCTCTTCTCCAGTTGAATAATTCTCGTCCTCAGTATAGGGACCTGAGTAATCTTGAATCAAAGGGGTCTGTCGAGTCTGAGTTTGTTGATTTTGGGGTCCCAGACCTTGAACATAAGAGGGCACTTATGCTTTGTGGTAAGTTGGATTGATACCACTGCTACCCACCGTGGGTCGAGAGGGCATACCATAGGTTGGCATCCCTAGAGTTTGAGTCGCGTATTGGGGAAGATCTGTGGTGTGAAGTTGATGGCCACGTGGTGCATTCACGAGCAGTGGAGAAGTTGTGTTTTGTTGTTGAAGAGTAGTCTCTAGAGGATTAGGTCCATGAACGACCATTTGCAGGGGATTCGTCCCTTCAAGCGAAATTAGGATTTCTGGTCCTTGGGAAGTGGTGAGGGGGATACTCTCCCCTTGAGTGCCAGTAGTTGGCGGTGGTTGACTTCCATGAGTCTTCGTTTCAGAGGTAAGAGGAAGTCCTTCATAATTCTGAGTTTCTCGAGTCGTTCTTCGTGTGTTTGCCATGGTTGTTGTTGTCTTCCCACAGACGGCGCCAAATGTTATGGAATAACAACTAGGGTATAATTAATGTTAGGGTTTGTGAGCTTCAAGCTTTAATTACTGCTCTTGTTGTCGGGGACTAACTCGGTCATAACAAGATGCCTACGTATCTCTGGTGTTTAGAGAATCAAGCCAATAAAACGTAGTTCTTGGTGTTGCCCTCGGGGCTATAGTGGCAGGGACACACCAAGGACGTAGTGACTTATATGTCCTTATTCGAGGATGAAGTCTAAAACGTTGTAGATGACGTATGGAGGTGTGTCCAAAACGTAGTTCTGAGATGAGGGGTCAGACCCTTTATATAGGCGTTTAGAAGCCTAGTGGATAAGTATTGATTTCTTTGAAGGATAAATCTTATCCTTGACAGTAGATAATATTATCACTTCCTTGAAGGATAAGTCTTATCCTTGACGGTGGATAAGTATTATCACTTCCTTGAATGATAAGTCTTATCCTTGACGGTGGATAAGTATTATCACTTTTTTGAAGGATAAGTCTTATCCTTGACGGTGGATAAGGATTAATTCTAGATCCTTACTTGTAGGAGTTGTTTCCATATCATAATGGACTTGTACTGAAACAAGCCTGTATTGGACGTCTCCTAATACAGGTTGTACTTCTAGCCCAAATATTAATTACGAAATTAATATTTAATTAGAGCTTCGGGCCTTATTAATATGTCTTATTTATGGACTAGTACAATAATATATAATATATGAGTCGAACATTTAAGTAGCAAGTGTGTAGTAAATTTATACTTTCAAAAAAAAACTTGATACAAATGTTTAAATTTTATGTCTTAACTATCCATTGTATGTGATCATAGATAATATTGACATATGTATATGAGTGTTATGACAATGACGTTATGACACTGACAAAGAAGTGACAAAGAAGAAAGGTAAGCTTTTATCATGTAGACTTTTATTTGCTTGTATGTATATCAGTGTTATGACAAGTGACAAAGAAGAAAGGTAGCTTTTATCATGTAGACTTTTATTTGCTTGTATGTGCAAGACAAAAAGTCAAAAATAAAATATTATTTTTTTTAAGACGAAAAAGTCAAAATAATAATAGAATTGTTAGAAGATTGGTGAAAGTAGAGCATTGAAGAAAACAAAAATAATTTATAAATAACATAAAGATCTACTACATGAAATGGGAGTTTAGGATATAATAATTATACTACATGAAATATGAAATAGGAGTTTAGAATATAATATAATCTATTTTAAATTGGATAATTATATATTTTTTTTAAATTAGGGGTGAAAAAAAAAGTGTGAATAAAAAAAAGTGCGAACCAAATTTAGTACCATGTTGAAAGGAGTTTCTCTTATTAATAAAGGTTATAGATGTACCTACCCTTTACATTTCGGTTTCATTCTCATTCTCATTAACCTTCATTCACATTCCATATTCCAATACCCAATATCCAAATGTCTCCTTAATTTACGCATAGCCTTATGACAATTAGTGCACGTTTGGGGTATCACAAAAAAATTAACTTATATTTTAAAATGAGTAAGTGCTTTATAAGTGATAAGTTGATGGATTCTTATAAGTTATACGAGTGTTTGGATAAATTTACTTATAAGTCAGTGAAGAATTTGCTAAATTAAATTTGAAAAAAATAATGATTAAATACAATGATTTCAACACTTGCATTTTAAATTAAAAAAAAATTAAAAATACAAAGGTAAAAATATAAAATATTAGAAAAATAAAGAAATCAAAGAATCAGTTGATAAATTAAGTAAAATGTTAGGGATTTCTAACATTCAACTTATCAATTTATAAGTTATAACTTATCATATAAGCTGAGTAGACAAACACCCTGATAAGCTCTTATCAACTTATAATATATAAGTTGTAATTTTAATAAGAGCCAAACATGCCCTAAGTATGTAAATTGAAAAAAGATCACTCTTTAAAAAGTGAATATGAAATCTTATAAGCTTCTACATTTCCAAACAAAAATCACTACATATTTTCATTTGAGCATAGCTGTTCAAATAATAGAATATTTTCAGAATATATTTGGTATACTCAGTACTACTCTTAATAAATGATCCAGGTCACGTAGGACAGTTATAAGTGTGATTAGAAATAATTTATAACTAGCCTAAAAACCCGTGCGAAGCACGGGCCTGCTTATTTACTGAAATAATTTTTCGCACGAAAATGTATATATATCGAAACAATTTTGTAATTAAAATTAATTTTGAATTTATCTTATATTTGTATAAAAAAAATTTAATTTTTTTAATATTTAATAAGATTTCACAAAATTTGGAAAAAAAATCTATAAAATAAAGATCAAATTATTATTTTCATTTGACAAAATATTAATTTAGTTTTAAATGTCGTGAAATGCATTTTATCAAATTCAACAATTAAATATAATCTAAATGATTATTTTAGTATAGTTGTTTATGATATGGATGTATCTAAACTAATGTGTTTTTAACGAAATGACAATATACTTGTAAATAAAATATAAAGTTGGTCAGGTACGTAAGACTACACACCGTGATCACATCTTAAAATCTTTTAGTCTAAAGTCCGTATATAACATTAGTGTATGTAAATTAATATAATAACGTAACTGTGCCAAACCCAAGGCTTTGGGACTTGTTCATAGTGAGTATTATTGATATTAAGAACAAATAGAAACAATGTAAAATTTGAAACACGGTCGAACTATTGTTCTTGTTGCAATTATAATCAGGTTTACCGGAGTTTTCTATGTTGGAGAAAGTATAATTTGTAAATAGGTATTTTGCCTTAGTAGTTGTTGTTTGTTTTTCAGCGATCAATTGATTTGGTTTTTTTTTATTTTTTTGCAGTCTAGAATATAAATCGTTAAATGCACACAATGTTGTTGTAATATAATCGAACACATGTGAATGAGATAGAGGATTTTAAAAAGAAGCTGAAGGTTGGTGCATCTTTGCACACTCTCACAAGACTATCTTGCGGTGTAAATTACAAAATTGTCGGTATATAACATAGGCGATGCAGTCTTAACATTGTCAGATATAAACGTAGGGCTGAGACTTATTACAAAATCTATTAATATTATTTAAAAGTCATCCATGCGGCGTCTCACTCAATTTTTTTACTTTTAAAATTTTATAAAAATTTTATACTCTAATCTTATATGTTATCTATAATCTTATTATTATGTAGAAATTATACGTTATCTATAATCTTATACTCTTTTAAAATTTTATTTTTTATATCAATCATTTAAAATAAAAGAAAGAGAATCGTAGAGTATGCTCAATCCATTAAAATATTTTTGGTAATTATATACAATGCAATATTTTATAAATAATATAAACCAACATTTTATTTATTTAAAAAAAAAAATTATAAAAAAGAAGATGAGAGAAGAAGAGAAATTAACATTAATAAGATTTTAAAGAAAACTTAAAACAAAATGTACTATGCTACTTATGCATGAGCTTGATTAGAGAAGATTAATGGTTCAATTTACTACACTAACATAATTTTATCTACTATTTGCATAAATATAAAAGAGTTGACGTTTTTGTAATTTTTTAACATGTAGGGGCAAAATCATAAATTCAAGGTATTAAAATGACATATATCAATAATTTAAATTGATAAAACAGAATTGTAGATTATGTTCAATTGCTAAAAATATTTATTATAACTATGTATTGTGCAATATTCTAAAAATAATATAAATCAATGTTTATTAACTCAAAAAATAAAAAAATTGGAAGAAGAGGTGGTTTATCTAATAAGAGTTTGAATATAAGCTCAAAACAAAGTGTAGCACAGTTGGTTATGACATGAGTTTGACATGGATATGTTAAGGGTTAGATTCCCATCATTAACATAATTTCACAATTTTTACATTTTCATTAAAGAATGGTATTTTTGTAATTTTAGAAAATATAAGGGTAAAATCGTAACTTCACAGCCATTAAAATGGCAAACTTTGCCCTTTGTTGGCTTTTAATATATAGAGAAAGATATATTACTACTCAATTAACCCTGATCTTTTGACACTGTTAATATAAGCTTAACTGCAGCCACCTAAATAAAAGATGGAAGACATGCATGTTTAGCCACATCTGTTTTATAAATTTATCCACAAATAAAATCTTTAATTTTAGCTTACAAACAAATAGATGTGCCCAGCACATTTGGAGCGGTGTCGGTCAAACTAAACGTAAACCAAATCTGTTCAACAAATCGGTGCAGTATTTTCAAGACTACGTGGAGCATGTGTAGGTCAAAATTTCATCTATTAACATTTAACAGACTAATTTTTTCAAAGATTGTACTCTATTTCTTTACCAATAATTTTTACAGTATTAAATAACAATATCTAATATTTATTTTGATTAATGGACAGGATTATAAGGAAGACTTGGGAGTGCCGAAAATCTGAAGCAGTAGACAAGAAACGGTCAAGTGCTAAGAAGGAGGAATATGCTGATTGTCGTGATAGAGGTAAGGATTCATATTCTGCCGATGAGCAGGGTGACTCAAGTCAAACCAAAAAAAGATATAAGGGGTCGTTTGGTTCGAGCTTTTCTGGTATTAGGTATGGGTTTCGTACATTCCAACCACATACCTGATGTTTGGTTCATAACAAATCTTTTTTTAACTCATTCCTCAAACCCTCAAGGTGGCCGGGTATGAGGAAGGGGTATGGGTATCATGTTCTTTCTATTATTTTCACATCTTTTTAAACAGCTAAATGTAAATTTTAATACAAAAATAAATCAATAACTTTAAAACATATTTAAAAATATAATTAAATTAATATTTTAAATTAATTGAATTAGTCAATTAAAATTACCATAAATAAAATATATTCATTCGAGCACTGAACCAAACACATGATATCAGAAATGGTACCTCAACCCCATACCACATTAACCCGATTCCTGATTCCAACCCCATACCACTTTACGAACCAAACGACCCCTAAGAGATTTAGAGGGATATCCTAATTCTCAGACCTCTTTAGTGGCAGGGATTGCAGATGGAGGAGATGAAAATCATCTTGAAGTTAACATAGATTCCTTGGACGCATCAGCGGGACTTGTCGGAAACTTCAAAATGCCTGCCTGGGGTAGAGTTGGTATTCGGAGCAACACTCACCATAGGAATCAGAATGCTGGGAATACAAGGACTGCAAGGAGCACTGGCTTGGCTAGGCTGCTTGAAAGTTACCAAGATACAGTAGAACAAACTAAGGTAATAATGAAATGCAGAGCTGAGGGTTCAGTTGCTCACAAACCTGTCATATGCCCTATTTACTCATATTTTCTTGTGAACTGCTAAGCATGGCTTTAGTACCAACCAAATGAGTATGTTTCCCTTTGTGGCAATTCTGCTTTTCTTTGTCATGTTATAACCCTCTTAAAATTAATTCTCAACTCTTTCTGGGAAGCACTTACTAATTCTATCTCTTAAACCTTTTTACAGTTAAATATTTATCTTTCCTTGTGCCCTGGGATGAACAAAGATTACCAAGTTTGGACCGTCCGCACATGCATTGCGAACCCACACTGTATCAATTAGACACATACGCCAGGTTGATCTTTATACACACCCAGACCCCATTTTGTTGGAATTAATTTATATTTGGTTGTGTATTTTATTTTATAAGTGTTTTAATTTCAATAAGGAAGGTGTCAACACTGAGACCGAGTCATTAGGCTAGTGGTCAGTAATATTAGGATCATGGAAGTAGTAGAGAAAAATTAGCAAGTAGTTGTAGTTGATCAGGAGTCCTAGTCTATTTAAATACTTGTATTTTCCTTTGATTGTATTAAGAGAATAATCAACTTGTTTTCCCAGCTTTACAAAGCAAAGTACTGTGTTTCATACAATCTGTTTTCATCACGTGGTATCAGAGACACACTACAAAATGGAGATGGGGAAAAGCAAGGTTGGTTCTGTTGGGTTAACCTACCCAATGTTGGCAAAGGGAAATTACACGGCATGGGCACTGAAGATGAAGGTTTTTATGCAGGCTCAGGGAGTGTGGACTGCGGTAGAATCGAGTGATGAAAAGGCAGTGGTTGACGAGAAAAGTGACAAGATCGCCTTGGCCATGATCTACCAAGGCATACCCGAGGAAATGTTATTGTCAATCTCTGAGAAGAAGACGGCAAAGGATGGTTGGGAAGCCATTAAAACTATGTGCCAAGGAGCTGAGCGTGTAAAGAAGGCCAAGGTTCAGACGCTAAAAGCGGAATTTGAGTCACTACAAATGGCTGATAGTGACCAAATAGAGGAGTTCTACATGAAACTTAATGGCGTGGTGTCTACCATTCGAGCTCTGGGAGAAGAGATGAAGGAGTCGTATGTTGTCAAGAAGCTGTTTCGAGCTGTCCCGCCCAGATTTCTGCCCATTGCTTCTACAATCGAGCAGTTTGGGGATTTAGAAACCATGACAGTTGAAGAGGCTATTGGATCCCTCCAAGCTTTTGAGGAGAGATTGAAGGGTTCAAATGTGACCACTGGAAACAAGTTGTTGCTAATAGAGGAGGAGTGGTCCAGGCGCGAGAAGAGTGAAGATAAACTTCTGCTCACTAAGGAAGAGTGGATTAAGCGATCAAATAGAGAAAATGCGGATGGGCAGGCCAGCTACAAAGGACGTAGTGGACGTGGTTTTCAGGGTACCAGTCGTGACAGAACTACTGTACGGTGTTTCAACTGCAATGTGTTGGGACACTACGCAGCAGAATGTAAGCGACCACATCGAGAAAGAAACCAAAAACCCGAGGCAAACCTGGCAGAAATCAGAGACGACGAACCTGCATTGTTGCTGTCCGAATCAGACGAGAACCAGACCAAGTTGGTGCTGTTGAACGAGAAAAATGTCATTCCAAAATTGGAGACAGGCAGGAAAGAAAAGAAAACCTCGCAGTTATGGTACTTGGACAACGGTGCTAGCAACCACATGACTGGAGACAAATCAAAGTTTTCAAAGCTAGATGAGGGTGTAGCAGGAGAAGTGAAATTTGGCGATGGGTCAACTGTGTGTATTAAAGGGAAAGGATCTATTGCATTCAAGTGTAAAACTGGGGAAGAAAGAGTCTTTAACGATGTGTTCTATATCCCAAGCTTGTGCAGCAATATCATTAGTCTCGGGCAGATGTCAGAGGAAGGGAACAAAGTGGTGCTACACGGGGAGTTTTTGTGGATATATGACAATGGAGGGAAGTTATTAATGAAAGTTAAAAGATCAGCCAACCGTTTGTACAAGATCTTGCTCGAAGAATCTCATGGTACGTGTCTGTTTACGAAAGTGGAAGAAGATTCATGGCTCTGGCACTCTCGCCTGGGTCATTTGAATTTTGATGCAATAAGCCTCATGAAACGGAATGAGATGGTGAAGGGCTTGCCAAAGGTGATTCATCCGAAAACAGTGTGCAAAGGTTGCTTAGTGGCAAAACAGACTAGGAGTCCGTTTCCAGCTCAAGCAAGCTACAGATCAAGCAAAGTGCTGGAACTAATTCATGGGGACATCTGCGGGCCGATCACACCAGCTACACCATCTGGAAAGAGGTACTTCCTACTTTTGGTTGATGATTTTAGTCGGAAAATGTGGGTATATTTTTTATCAACCAAAGATGAGGCGATAGATATGTTTAAAAAATTTAAACCTCTTGTGGAGAACGAGTCCGAAGAAAAGATCAAGTCATTCCGTACAGATAGAGGGGGAGAGTTTTGCTCGCAACAGTTTGAACGTTTCTGTGAGGATGCGGGAATTCTGAGACAATACACAGCCCCTTACACTCCACAGCAGAATGGAGTGGTGGAGCGAAGAAACAGAACGGTAGTGTCAATGGCTAGAAGCTATTTAAAGGAGAAGCATATTCCATCTTGTTTCTGGGGTGAAGCTGTGCGACATTCTGTGTATGTACTGAATAGATTACCTACGCGAGGTCTCTCCACTAGTACTCCCTATGAAGCTTGGTCAGGCAAGAAACCGGACGTTGGTCATGTCAGGGTGTTTGGGTGCTGTGCTTATATGAAAGTACCAAGCATCAATACTCGAAAGCTAGATGATCGTTCAAAATCAGTGGTCTATTTTGGGAGAGAGCCAGGCACAAAAGCCCACAGATTATACGACCCACAGGAGAACAGAATCCATGTTAGCAGAGATGTCATGTTTGATGAATCTAAGTCATGGGTCTGGGCTGATGTTGATGGGATAGCGGATGCAGCCTACATAAACTTTGAGATAAGAAACACTGGCAACACTGATGGAGAGCCTGAAACTCCTATACACACTCCACAGTCATCACAGTCGACTGATTCACAGCAGTCATCACAGTCGACTGATTCACAGTACAGTACTGAGGCTACAGAGGAGTCTGAAGACAGTGCCGACAATAACACGCCAATACGGTACAGGCGGCTGAGTGATCTTTATGCTGATACTGAAGAAGTTGAAATTGCAGAGGAGGAATTATTCTTTCTCGGTGTCGAAGAACCAGTCACGTACAAACAGGCTATCCAGGAGAGACCATGGGAGGAGGCTATGAAAAGTGAGATTGATGCGATAGAGAGGAATAATACTTGGAAACTCATGGAACTACCGTCTGGGCACAAACCAATCGGCTTAAAGTGGGTATACAAACTGAAAAAAAATACTGATGGAGAGATAGTAAAGCATAAGGCACGACTTGTAGCCAAAGGCTACGTTCAGAGACAAGGGGTTGATTTCGAGGAGGTGTTTGCACCAGTTACCCGCTTGGAGACTGTGAGATTATTATTGGCATTGGCAGCAAAGAATAGCTGGGAAGTTCATCATCTCGACGTTAAATCAGCCTTCTTAAACGGGGATTTACAAGAAGATGTGTATGTACAGCAACCGGAAGGGTTTGTGCAGAAAGGTAAGGAACATTTGGTTTATAAGCTGATAAAAGCCCTTTACGGACTTAGACAGGCACCGCGTGCCTGGTACGCAAAGCTAAACAAGTGTTTGGAAAGTTTGGGCTTTACAAAGTGCCCCTACGAGCATGCAGTCTATACAACACGGGACAAGGGAGAGACATTGATCATTGGAGTCTACGTTGACGATTTGCTGATCACGGGCACAAGTACATCAATGATTCAATGGTTCAAGGAACAGATGAGCAAAAGGTTTGATATGAGTGATCTAGGGCAACTGTCTCACTATCTCGGCATAGAGGTGGTACAAACAAAGGAGTACATTGAGCTAAAACAGACGGCTTATGCTAGAAAAGTGTTGAAGAATAGCGGAATGGCAGAGTGCAAGCCGACTAAATATCCTATGGAACCAGCGAGTCAGTTGCACAAGGATGAATCTGGGAAGCTTGTGGATTCAACGATGTTCAAAAGTATCGTGGGCGGACTGCGCTACCTGGTACACACTCGACCAGACATAGCCTTTGCCGTGGGTATAGTCAGCCGCTACATGGAACGGCCTACCGAGATGCATTTTAATGCTGTGAAGCGAATCTTGAGGTATTTAAAGGGAACATTGAATTATGGTTTAGTGTATTCAAGAGGGAGCAGTAACAACATGTTATCAGGGTATTCTGATAGTGATTTGGCTGGGCAAATTGATGATCGAAAGAGTACGGGAGGAATGGCGTTCTATCTCAATGAAAGCTTGATCACATGGGTGTCCCAGAAACAGCGTTGTGTAGCGTTGTCTTCGTGTGAAGCTGAGTTTATGGCAGCAACAGCAGCTGCCTGTCAAGGTATATGGTTACGAAATTTGCTTGGGAAGATTACTGATACTGTCATTGGCCCGGTGGTGCTTTATATAGATAATAAATCTGCAATAGACTTGGCTAAGAACCCAGTCTTCCATGGACGCAGTAAACACATTGACATTCGATATCACTTCATCCGTGAGTGTGTCGAGAGGGGGGAGATTGTGATTAAACACATCGGAACAAGTAGTCAACGTGCTGATGTGCTGACAAAAGCTATGGCTACTGTGAAGTTTGAAAGGATGCGTGACTTGCTTGGTATCAGGAAGCTGCACAACCAAATTTAGATTAGGAGGTGCTTGTTGGAATTAATTTATATTTGGTTGTGTATTTTATTTTATAAGTGTTTTAATTTCAATAAGGAAGGTGTCAACACTGAGACCGAGTCATTAGGCTAGTGGTCAGTAATATTAGGATCATGGAAGTAGTAGAGAAAAACTAGCAAGTAGTTGTAGTTGATCAGGAGTCCTAGTCTATTTAAATGCTTGTATTTTCCTTTGATTGTATTAAGAGAATAATCAACTTGTTTTCCTAGCTTTACAAAGCAAAGTACTGTGTTTCATACAATCTGTTTTCATCACATTTTGCCATTAAAAATGGGAGGTAAGTTAATATGCTAGTTACGTCTACTAAGAGATTCTGGTAAAAATCATGTTAGTCGTGATAGTTCCATGTGTCTTTGGGAGCCTTGATTTTTTTTTCTTTTTGCATAATCTGTTTTTACAGTATGTTGCTGCGAACATTGCTGCTAAATCTGACGAAATCAACATTTTACTGTGTAACAAAAAGAACTGTTGTGTATCCTGGAGGGGCATGAGACATTGGCAGAACTTCAAGCTATGTACAGTGTTACTCAGCATGATATGGTCAGCAAATTTGGTATGTTTAGCATGCAATACCGTGCACAGCTTGGTGATCTTTTTATGTGACTTTGTTTCCCCTTTTTCCAGCGTTTTGCATACAGGCAGAAGTTACCAGCTTCGAAGAATTCTGACTGAAGTTAATGGAATAAAATCAGAGAAAGGGAATTAGCTACTATGGGTTCAAAGCAAGAAAAAAGAGAGCTGAATCTCTAAGTTCTTCTTAACTGTTAATATATGTTTAAAAATGTGTCCTGTTCTTAAGAGTTTAAAAATGTTTGTTTGTTTAATCCAACTGCATTGTATCTAAATATTGTGGATTTATTTTTATTTCATAAGTTTATGCATTGTGAACTCTGAATTCTCTTTACTTTAGCAAAGATAAGGCATCGATCTTAATAACTGTAAATTTTTTCTCACAACTGATACTTCATTTCTTTTTGGCTACATTTTTTCAATTATTCCACTCTCTCCTCTACACAGTGCGTGCAATACCCACAGATATGAGCTATGAACAAGCTTTTTGCCTTGTAAATTTTTGTTCCACTCTCTCCTAAAGTCCTAATCAATGCTGCTATTAGTATCCATCTATTGATCATACTAACCTACACTTGTATGTTATTATTTTGGATAGTAATTACGAATAGTTTAAGATATTTAGATTACTCCGATCCAGTACCTTAGCTACATTGCACATCCCAAACATATATCTAACACCATGCTCAATTGTTACATACTGCCGGATCAAAGAATGGAAGATATTAAGTTAATTACTAGGCAGGAGTCCTATCATGCACTTATACAAGCACTATCATGCACTTAGGCATCTGATCGACCCGCGGCAAAAAGCATGCATCAGAAAAAATTTCAACCACATTTGTAAAATGTTATGATTGTACTGTAACTTATACAACATTCTAGGATGAGTTTATGCATTGGGGAACCAGAAAATGAAGAAAGAAAGGGCGCAATTTAAGTACCATCATTTTTTTAAACTTAAATTTAATAAAAAATTAATTATAAAATTTAGATAATAATATTAAAAAAATTCTAATAAATTTCAACGTTTGACATGATCCTATTTTAGATCTAATCATATAATAATTTTAATTTCTCATCAAACTTAAGTAGGAAAAGAAATACCAGACTTCTAGATTCCATATTATTTTTTCAAAACATAGCTTTGATATGTCTTTGAAATTTGTGATTTATTAATAAAAAATTAAACAGGTTGAATGAATTTTTATGTTTCAAATGAGTCAAATAAGTTCATTTACATATCAAGCCCAAATGAGAAGTTGGGCCCATCTTCTTCAAAGAGTCATATTTATTTATTTTTTGGGAAATTCTCAATGTTACACTTGTAAAATTGGCTTTTCTAAATGATACACAAAATATTATTAACTTCCATTTGGTACCCTTATACTAATATACCATTCTTAGCCATACCCCTCCCGTCACTCATCCGTTAATCAAACGTTTGGTACCTCGAATTAACCTTAAAATAAAAATAGGAAAATAGGAAAATTCTCAATGGTACACTTGTAGATTTGGCTTTTCTGAATGGTACACAATATATTATTGACTTCTATTTGGTACCCTTATACTAATACACCATTCTTAACTATACACATTCCTTCACTCCCGAACGTTTCTTTACCCATAAATAGTTTCAAACGACAATACCTAAAGATAATATAACAGCAACATGAAGATAATATACATATATACATACATATATCAATAGACATACATATATACGACCAAGGAAATTGAAATCAATAAAATACATATATACATATATCATTACACACACAAAGACATATTAGACATGATATAAAAACACGCATAGATACACACATGCATCCACATATGTATACTTTCCGTAGTTGTAAATATGTATGTGTACGTAAATAGTAGATGAATAGTTTCTTTCGTCTCCAATTGAGATATACATCATTCATCTGCTATTTCACTATCCTTACTCGTGTATATGTAGATACGTACACATACATATTTACGACTACAGAAAGTATACATAATGCATGTGTGTATTTATGCGTGTTTTTATATCATGTCTAATATGTCTTTGTGTGTGTAATGATATATGTATATATGTATTTTATTGATTTCAATTTCCTTGGTCGTATATATGTATGTATATATGTATATTATCTTCATGTTGCTGTTATATTATCTTCAGATATTGTCATTTGAAATTATTTATGGGTAAACAAACGTTCGGGAGTGATGGAATGGGTATAGTTAAGAATGGTGTATTAGTATAAGGGTACCAAATAGAATTCAATAATATATTGTGTACCATTCAGAAAAGCCAAATCTACAAGTGTACCATTGAGAATTTTCCTATTTTTTATTTTTATTTTAAGGTTAATTCGGGGTACCAAACGTTTGATTAACGGGGGAGTGACGGGAGGGGTATGGCTAAGAATGGTATATTAGTATAAGGGTACCAAATGGAAGTCAATAATATTTTGTGTACCATTTAGAAAAGCCAATTTTACAAGTGTACCATTGAGAATTTCCACAATTTTTTTAATGGTTACTCTGTATCTCTTAACTCAGTGTATCATTTTCTTCTTTGACAAGCTCTTCTTATCCAAGATTCCATTCCAACAATTAAAACACTTACAATTCATATTAAAACTTCTATTGTGATCAATAATAAACGAACTTCCTAGATTGAGGGTGGGCAAAGATAGGCCAAAAACTAACGAATCCCTCGTATTTCTTTATTCACCGAAGACCATCACCAACTGCAAGGAGAGAGGCATATGCATACTGGATTCTATAAAAAGTAGGTTAATAATAAAAATAATTGAGTGCGAAAAATAATGAATGCGGATATTTGAAGTGAGTACATATATATCTATACTCTTTATTAATAAGGAAAACAATTTTAAAATGTGCGCGCTACCAAAAGTACCAAATTTGGTTATCACATACCAAAGTATCAAATTTGGTTATCACGTGACCTCGGTTCGATTCCTCGCAACTACGTACAAGATTTATTAATTTAAATTCTTTAGTTTAATTCAGGCTTCGATTCTTTACAACTACGTTATTATACAAGATTTATTTATTTACTTTAATTTCATTAATTTAATTCAAAGTTCAATTGTCTATAACTTCTATACTTTTTATTAATAAAGAAAATAATGTTAAAATATCGCGCGGTACCAAATTCAAGATTAATTGTCTATAACCACATATTTAAATAGTATTTATTTATTATATATTTCTATCATTGAAATATCTATAAGTACATTTTTAATAATTTTTTTAATAATTAAAATTAATATTAATAAGCAAAATAATGTGAAAATGACGCACAGTACCAAAGTACCAAATTTGATTATTACAAAATCCGGGTTCGATTCCTTGAAACTACGTAATTATACAAGATTTATTTATTTACTTTAAATTTATTAGCTACATCGAAGGTTGGATTCCATGCAGCTACGTAATCATACAATATTTATTTATTTACTTTAATTTCTTTAGTTTTATAAACGGTTCGATTGTCTATAACTAAATAATTAAATAGTTGTTTATTATATATATTTTTATCATTCAATTCTCGACAAGTATATTTTTTAAAAATATTTAATAATATTTATCAATATTATTATCTTGATGTGCAACCGTGGCACAGGTTATCACTTATTATATATATATATATAGTACGTAAGAAAGACCAGGCGATAAAGGATAAAGAAAGCTACGGGGAAAGATCCCAGGCCTGGCTCACTCTAGGCGGATTCAATTCTTTCTACAATCAGGCCATTTTCAGCTTGATGCAAATGTTTTTCATTTGGAGCTTTTAAATAATATTAAATATTATTTTGTGCAATCTACTCGGCATTGAAATTTATACTACAATTTAAAATGTATTTTACCACATGTTTATTCTCTTGCCCAAGGCAACTATAGGCCAGTCCAAGCCGCTGAACCGGGAGACAGACACAAACTGCAGCTGGTGATACAGAATATATGCTTCTAAATGGAAAGAGCATTTTCATCGAATGAAAACTTGTTTAATTAACATTTAACAAGGATATTATGGTGACCGATAGATGACTATGATGACAAATGTTAAATTCGGTGAAAATCAGGAAGAGAATTCCGAATGTTTGTTTTTATTGTACTTGCCACTGGGCTTTTACTAGGGTATGTAGGATTATACAATTGTAAAATTCTATTGTATTCATAAACTGTAACTTCACTATATTTGAGACAATGAACAAAAAGAGTCGCATTGTTACTTCTCATTTTCTTACTCAATTTTTTTAAATGTGAAGGACAGAAGTGAAAATATGCATGACTAAGTATGTTATTCGATTGATGTTGCTGCGAAATATGAATTTTCCGTTGTTAATGTAAATTCAAGATTTATTGATATTCAAGATAACAAAATGAAGTCTTTGAAGTTAAGTTGCCAAACCTGAACTACATTTTGGAGGTTAATATTATATGATTCATAAACATATTTAGATTACTCCAGTACCTCAAATACATTGGACATTCCAATCAAATATCTCATACCATGCTCAATTTTTATATGTACTACCGAATCACAAAATACAAAGTTAGGAGGTAGCTAGATACATATATCGCATGCTGTATACATATATGATCATGTATTCGGACATCTAACTAATTATCATATGATATGTGTGTGACAAATTTCATGCTGTATCCCTGATAGATTAATAGCGCATACAAATTTCAGCTTAAGCATAGTGACCAAATAATAGTTATAGTCATTTCAAACTGGCAACCCAAATCTAGGAAATTCATAACAATATGTAGCCTACTTTACACACAAATCACTATATCATCCAAATCTTCCATAACTCCTTGCTGGTAAATCATGAAAAATATACTACTAGTAAGGAACTAAACAACTATATATATGACGGCCTTACCTCAGTCTTCTTGAAATTGGTAAACAAGAACCCCCATCTTTAGTTCTTCTACGCAGACTCTATATGTTTCATATGTAAATTATATTTCTCAGCAATTACGAAGACATAGCACTACAAGAAATTATGGGCAATTTCGACCTCCCAAATTCGACCGCGGCTAAATTCAACCGTTTGTGGTCGAATTTATGCGGCTAAATTCGACCGTTTCTGGTCGAAAATAAAAATGGTCGAATTTGGTCGGTCGAATTTACTACTAAATTCAACTGATTTTTTTTATTGGTCGAATTTAATCCTAAATTCGACCGATTTTTTTGTCTGGTCGAAAATAAAATCCCCCCAAAAAAGGAGGGAAAAGTCCCGCCAAAATATTAAATTTTGAAAACTAAATTCGACCAAATTCGGTCGAATTTAAAATTAAGTTTGGCGGTAATTTTGCCGCCTATATTTTTTCAATTTCGGTAAAAAGTGGGAAATTTCCCTCCCAAAATTCCCCAAACTATTCAAATATATTTTCAACCGAATTTAGTCAAATTTAATAAATGTGACCGAATTCGGTTGAATTTATTTTTTTTCAGAATTTTTTAAATATGTTATTAATTTTATAAATGTTTGTACACATCATGAAAAATAATTAAAAATACAAGGATACCATTCACTACATGTAAAAATTTAGTTAGTACAAAAATTTTACAAAATTTTTTTATATGATTAGAAAATGTTGAACTTTCATTTTTTGATATTTTTAGAAAAATTAAATGAAATATCTAATTGTTGTTAAAAAATACAAAACAAATATGAAAGTATTTTGACGACATACTACATTCAATAAAATAAATATGAATAAAATAATAGTCGGTAGAAAAAAAAAATCTTCATAGCTCTGTACATCGTCATAGTTGAGTAGAATATGGGGGGTTTAGGGTTTAGATTTAGGGGTTGGGCTAGGGTTAGAGTTTTTATTTTATTTAAAAATTATTTTGATTAATCCAACCGTACGGATGTGAAGATTATCAAAAAAATATAGTGTGTGCAAAAAATTAATTAATTTAAATATTAATATCTTAAACATTTTAACAAATATATATGTCACCTACACTAAATTCGACCACAAACCCTAGTTGGTTGAATTTAAGCTTTAGTTCGACTGATATCGGTCGAATTTAGCTAAATTCGACCAACTCAAGTTTCGGTCGAATTTAGCTAAATTCGACCGACTTAGGTTTCGGTCGAATTTAGCTAAATTCAACCGATATCAGTCGAATTTACCCGTGTTCTATTTTCGACCAAATTTGGTTGAATTTAGTAAAATTCAGAATAAGCCAATTTATTCATGCCACGCGTCACGCTTGTAGTGGCTGAAAAACAAGCAAATGAATTGCTCTTTTATATTCAATCTAAACCATTAATTTGTTTCCTAAGATATTCCATCCTAACCATTAATTCAATTACATTCATCTTTTTCTCTCTTATATATTTCATCCATTCATATTCTCTCATAAACATTCTTCTATACTCCTACTCCATTCTTCTTCTCTAACAAACATACATATACTCCTACTCCATTCTTCTTCTCTAACAAACATACATATCAATTTATATACATAAATACTAACACATGTTTCATACATTTCAAACAATATATATACATCCTTTATATTAGCACATCCTTTAATTACATTTTTAACATTTGGCGAGTTCATCCCAATTAATTCCGACGAGTTCATCTTCACCACTTTCGGCCTCTACGACCTCCGACGAGTTCATTTCCGGTAACTTAAAAGCGAAATAACACAAGTCATTATAATTATACACACACTAAGTTAGTTTTTTTTTGTTTTTTTCACATTTGGATATTATTGGGGTAGAGTAATTTTTATAGTGTTTGATTTTTAATTATGTGTATCAAAAGAATGAAAAATTATTGCATTTTTAGTCCAACATTATTTATGTATATTATTTAGGATTAGTAGAAAAAATAACTATTATATCCATTATTATTTAATGTAATCATCCTTCTTGATATGTAGAAAGTAGTGAAAAATTGCAGAATTTTTTTGCATTTCTTGGGCAGCAGATTCTGCTGTTTTTTTTTTAAAACTGGTGTTCGTTAAATTCGACCGAATTTGCTCGAATTTAACAAAAAATTTTGATTGTATTCGGTCGAATTTAGCATACTAAATTCGACCATATTTGGTCGAATTAAATTCACTTGGGGCGCCAAAATTCGAAAATTCGAAATTTTTACCAAAATTTCAAAATTTTAAAATTTTGAAATATTTGGTCGAATTTAGTGGGTCGAATTTATATGGTCGAAAATAGACGGTCGAAATTAGCTAATTTCGACGGTTTTGAGCAATTTCGACCAAGCTAAAAACGACCTTTTTATTTTTGGTCGAAATTAGTTAAATTCGACCGTTTGCGGTGGAAATTAGCTAATTTCGACCGTTTTTCTATGGTCGAAATTAGCCGATTTTTTTGTAGTGTAGGTTTCAAAATTAAAATAAAAAAACCTAAATTGAAACCTAAATCAGTTAAATATTGAAAACCTACCGTGCAAGCCCTAGAATGGAAGTCCCAGATTTAAGCACCTGCAAAATTAAAAAAGAAATGCAAATGAGTGGAGAGTATAAAATCAAATGCAAGAAAATGAGAGTTTTACATTACCAATTGGAGCATGTAATTGAAGAATGTAATTTGTAATCGGAGTTGAGTGTTTGTCTCTCGATTCTATCGAGAGAGAGAGAGCAGCATCAATGGATTAAAGCATCAATGGATTAAAGAGAGAACGAGCGGAGGGATTAAAGAGAGAACGATTCTCGATTCTATCGGCCATCACTTAAGAAAATAAATTCCTGCATAAAGCAAACAAAATTAGCTATACATCCCACACAACAGCTCTAGGGGAACAAGTAATCATAGACCAACTACATGGGTCAACGGCTCCAAATCTGAAATCTGTTATTTAGTTGTTATTTAAGAGAGAGTGAGGGAGAAAGAGAATTGAAATTATTGAGAGAGGACAGTAGCGAGAGATGAAAATGAGAGTACTGATGAGCGGCTTAATGAAAAGTTAAAAATAGACTGGGCAAAATTGTTAGCGGGATTTTGACCGCCTAAATATTTTGGAGGTCCAATCATTTTTGGGCATTATTTGAAGTGTTTTTTTATTATTTTTATTGAAAAATAAAATAATTCAGTTAGAATTTTAAATTTTAATATTAATAAATTAAGAAGTTAAAAAAACAATTAGTCCTCTTTTTTGGTAATTTATTCACTATCAAAATTTATGAAAATGCTGAGATTTTCGTCAAGGTTAAAAATATTAGCATCAAGTTGTAATACATGTTACAATATTTAAAATTTTAAAAATATGACATGTAAAATTTTAAAAATATGACATGTATTTATGTACAATTTATAAAAAGTTAACCTTTTTAATATATTATCAAATTTTAAAGAAAAAATAAATCCAAATTATTAAGCTCACAGAACAGCTGTATTAATTAAATTTTGTAATATTATAAAACATGACTTCTATTTATATCAAATATTCGTAATAAAACCATAAATATATATATATATATGATAATTATTTCAATTTACTTACATCTTTTTATAAACACAAAAAATTAAAAATTATATTTTTATTATAAAATCAAAAAAAGGCTACATATTTATATTAGATATTTAATTTTGTAATATTTTATGTTTCAAACTTTAAAAGTAAAAAAGATTGATCAAAATATAATGTATTTTTCTTGAAAATGTATTCAACTTTATTTTATAATTATTAAAAAATTATTAAAATATTAGATTAAATGCAACACCAATGTGTTGCATGCTGAAACCCCAATATTCACGTGCAACACCAAATGTATGTCTAATGCAATAGTATTCGAGCAATGTTGCAAAAGACTAAAACTGAGCCTATTTATTGAAACGATTTGCTGGCAACACTCATAGAAAGCGTTGCCTATGAACACTTATGGTGTAGTGGTTGTTTCTCATTTTAATCTTCAAGTATCTTTAAGAGTACCACATCGATTAAATCAGAAGGTATTCCAACCTTTTCATTTATAAATAAGCATAGTTTCCAAATTAGGAAAGAGGTAAAGTACTTTCAATCTTCTCTTGTTGGTAAGTCTTCGCACTTCTTCTTTTCCTTTTATTTTTGTAATTTATTAGTTTATATCAATTTATTTTAGTTACTTGTTATTTTAGTGGTTTAATATTTAATTTAGTTAAATTAGAGAAATTAGGTAATAGAAATGAAACGTGGCAATAATGCTAGTGTGAATTTTGATAATATTTTAGGGAACGAACGAAGTTGCGATATTCATATAAGAGATTAAGATCAGAAGCGACGTACTATAAGTATATACTGTACTGCTTTAATGTTGAGAATGTGATTTTGAAATATTAATGATGCTTGATGAAAACTGAGTATTCTTACATTGATATCGTGAACTGTGATGCTTCCTTTTGGAAGTAAAGCTAAACCAATTGTTTAGCTGGCCGGGATCCCAACTAGTAGAACTTGTGAATTTATCTTGTTTGAATACTCATTTTTATTCAACTTATGTGGAAATTATTTTATTGTGAAATTGTGAAGTTTTGGTTTTGCAAACCTCAGTTAAATGGTATAATATATGCTTGCTGAGCTCTGTGAGCTCATTCTTTTATTTCACTAACTTCCACAGGGAAGAATTTTGGAGAAGGATGTTCAGGAAAAGATAAGAATGTGATGAACTGAACTATCGATGCTGGATGTGAAGCAAGTAGTACTCTAAGGAGAATACTTTTGAAGTAGACTTATGTTTTTGAAGTTGTGTAAGAACTTATTGTATGTTGTAACGTTTGTCGTAAGACTTGACCACGTTGTAAGATCTTTTATTTAGTAATTAAAGTTTAAGTATGTAAGCATATATTGAGGCGTTTGGTTTGTTTGACGTTCCCCGGGTCGGGTTTCTGAGGTCATCCCGGGGCCGGGGGCGTCACACTTCCAATCCTCAACCAATCACTCAAATACCACAACCTCCCAAAATCGATTACAAAAGTAAGGAGTGGAAGGATTGTAAAATGTTCATATCTAGTGGTGGTAAGATTTTTTCTACTTAATTCTTGTAGTTTGTCCTTAGTTTTGTTCATTGATATTCGGTAAATAAATGTGATAATTATGAATAACTTTTGATTTTGCAGATGCGGATTATTTTGCTGAGGCACCCTAATCAAATGATGATAGAATGTAGAATTGATGATTCCGTTAAAGTAAAGACTCTCAAAGGAATATCAAAATATGTTTTTGACGAGTTTGATGACTTTGTGGGCATTGATACCATCCGGGTTGATTTTGCCAAAGGATGGATTGTGAGTATCCGTGACTCAGAGTTATTTGGTAAACGAATCCTCGTAATAGATGACGGGACGCATCAAGTTGAATGTTACCTCCGATTGGACAAGGATAAGTACCCACTCATACGTAAATCGGTTGAAGTCGGACGTGTGATACTCCTCTACAAGATATGTTATCAATTTGAGATCACCTTTCGGAAGAATGTTATAGATTACGACAATTTCACATTTCATGGTGGCTATTCAAATATACTAGCCGTATTTTAGAAGTTGAAGACTTCTTTAAAGTTTTATGTATTTTTTAATTTTGAAGTGTTTTGCTAATTTTTTAATTATTTTTTAAATATTTGTAAATATTTTGAAGTTTTAATTGAATTTTAGTTTTTTCTTCTAAATTTCAATTGTTATTAAGTTTTCAGATTTTAGGTGGTGTTTTATAATTTTTTTGAATATTATAAGACCAACTTCCAAAAATTAAGGAAAAGAGGCAGTAGGTTTTTGGCTTCTACTCTGTTTTGCTCTGTTTTCTGCTGCGTAGTCTACAACTTCCAGACCATACCGCGGAAAGTTTCCGCGGTACATCCTGGAAACTCCAGACTGTGCAGTTCGAAAACAGAGCATCTCCCTGTTATTCCAAATACATTTCAACCAAGCCAATTCAATTCAAAAACATTTCAAAACTGTAAACACACAATTCAAAGCTAAGTACACCTTGAAATGCTTTAAAATGCAACGTTCAAATCAAATTACTTCAACTAAAATTTCAACTAAACTCTCACACTACAAATCCCACTAAAATTCATTATGAACTAAAAGATTAAGTATAAGCTTCATGACGCTTGCGCATACGAATACTGGATATGCCTCTTGCCTATCCAATTTGAAGCTCAATTGTTATTCTATACCGAAACGTGTCCACTAATTCCGGTGACCAAGCATGCATTGAAGTTAGATCATCACCTTGAAACATGAAATCCATGTATTTCATGACAAAAATACCGCAATCATTGGAATTTTGTTGCTTCGGTCTACAAGGTAGAGGCAACATCTCAACCGAAGAAGGATCACGTTTGTTTTGAGGATTTAGCTTAAGCAACAACCTCGGCAAAAACCATGACTGCAATGAATTTAAACAAAAATATTAAAATACTACACAAGAGTGAAAAAGTACCATTAAATAAAGAAAAAGTGAAAATTCATACCACAACTCGCATATCCTCTTGATAATCAGGGTCGTCATTCATTGAATCAACAATCACACAATCAAAGCTTTTAGTTGAAAACATGAAAATGACCCAATGAGCATTTCCTACACAACATGGGATTAATATGTAGTCCGACTCCATAACAGAAGGGTTGATGGTTGCAGTGGCAAAACCATTAAAAAACCGTATAGCCGCCTGCCATGCCTTTGTCTCCTCAGTCTCACCTTTCCTAGTCGCTTTTCTTACTTTCTTCATTTGTTCCTTTCCAAGCACAATGAAATAAGGATCCATGAAGTAGTAAACTGGCTTCCTCTCCCATATATTGCCATTGTGAATATCCTCCTCCCGCTCTCGTAGCAATCCCTAAAAAGAAACATAAAGACAAGCTTAATATATGTTGGAATTTATAATGCAACAAAACATAAGCATGTTGGAAAGTATACTATATAAGAGTAAATAATCATGTCGTCAACCCATGAACCTGGAGCTAGGCTTTGCATCGCAGACTCTGATATATGATGCCTACACACATCAAATCCTCCTTGTAACTTCGGTTTCTGTCCAATTCCCCATCCCCAATCATCATAGACTTTTTGCTGCTTGCGCATATCTAAACTCTTCTGGATGAGCCACTTCTCCCCCCTTCATTCAACGGGATGGTAGCTTTGAAGGCCTACTAGAAGAAGTGGTAGCACTCTGAATGGGAGGCTGAGACAAATATTGGGATGTTTGTGTCATCTCAATAACATCATGGTCAGGATTGCGACAATAGTAGGCTCGGGAGGCTGAGAATCTTGTGCTATGTCATCTAATGAAAGTGACTTAATATTCTTGAACTTTTGATGTTTGTAAGCGGGCCCTTTGATTTTCTTCATCAATCTTTTGAAAGGGGTTAGAAAGGTATCTAAAACCTTACCAAGCTCCTCCACAAATTCAGCTGGAACCCTAGAATCCAACTTCTTAAGCATATCAAGACCAGCTATCATCTACAAGTAAAAACAATCAGAATTTAGTAATACAGTGTGTGCAATATAAATCATCAATGAAAGTAGTAATTCAAACTTAAGAAGCATGGAATACTTACAACTAGGACTACACACAGGTTGGGTTGGTCGGGTTATAGGCATTTAGTGACCCAACCCAATTAAATCGGGTTTAGAAAATTATAACCCATTAACTCTAATAAAATTATACAACCCAACCCTATTAATGGTATGATGGGTTGGGCCGGGTTGGGTCGGGTTGGTTGGGTTACTGTCATGTCAAATAAAATTTATAAAGTTCAAAAGCAAGAAACCAACAAATAAGTCTTAATTTAAAATATTACAATAATCCAAAATATTACAGTCATCCATAGTTTAAACTCCATAAAAATCTGGATTGAAACATGCGAGAAAATATTTTAAGTAAAAATTCATTCTAGCTTCAAATAAAAACATAAAATTGGCGAATAATCAATCATTAATATTGATGGTCTTCCCACTTGGTTCTGCACATTCCTTCATTCTCCCCGGATTACCTACAAAATTCAGTAATAAAGACTGAATAAACTTGAAAAATAAATAATAAAACATGGTTTGAAAAAAGTATGGAATACAAAACTAAACCACTGAAAGTCTTGAACAACACATAAAATGAGAATATTAAAAAAATTTACCTTCTTCATGTTCAAGAAACTCATAAGAATACGTTTCATCCAAGTACGTATCAGATTTTATGCCATCATGCCTCCCCTTCAACCAACTTTGGGTACATACAAGAGCCTCCAACATTTTCGGGCTTAAAAACTCCTAAATGGATCCAATATACGACCACTCGTACTAAATGCAGATTCTGAAGCAACAGTGGATACTGGAATAGCAAGTATATATTTAGTAATCATAGACAACGTCTTATACCTGCTAGCATTGTCCTTCCACCAAAGTAGTATATCGAACTGAGCGATCATTGGGTTGAGGGGTTCTTCATTTGTGTCTAAAGGATCAGAGGTTGGGGTTGGGGTGGTATTTAGGGTAGGACTAGGAGACGGGATATCAATTGGAGAGAAAAATGTTTCCATTTCTTTGAGCCTAAAAAGTAGAAACAGAAACAGAAAATCACAATGTATAACTTGAAATATCAAAATCAAGACCTAATCAATTTACACATATGAATCACATATAACTATACAAGACTGAATCTTGAAAAAATGACATAACTATATACATATTCTCCATAAATCTTGCTAAACCAATCACATATGTCAAAATGACATAACTATACAAATTACATACATACAAATCATATATATTTCAAAATCAAGACATAATCGATAATTGAATAACTGAATCAAAGGTAATGAGATAACCTTACAAAGATTGACCGAAGATTGAGTGTAGATTGACAAATATTGAACAAAGATATAGTGACTCAGTGACAGACTCACAAGAGTTTAGCGCGGCTGCTAAGTTTTTAGGGTTAGAAAATATGATATGTATTGTGTTGGACTTAGACCGTTAGTGCTTAGTGGTTAGTATATCAGGCTTTCAGGTTGTAAAACTATAAATGGGCTGGGCCTATATAATCTGACCGGGTTGGGTTTGTTTAGGGTTTTTAATAGTAAAACTCTGACCCAACACAATATATTCGGCTCAACGAAAAATCAACCCAAATAGATTCCGGGTTTAAATGGGTCAGTTTGGTCGGCCCAAACAAGGGGTGGGTTGGGTCGGTTCTTTCGGGTTGGATAACCCTTGAGCAGCCCTACTTACAACTCGGTATCCCTCAAGGGTATCATACAACTCCCTCGTACTGTACTGAGACTGGGGGACATGTTCTTGCTTCCCTACACGAGTACGACTAATATCTGAATACCAAGTTATGTACTTAGCCTCAGATACAACGTTAACATTTTCATCAACCACCCCTTCTAACTCCGAACAAAATCTAGCACACCTACCAATATTTACAAACCATCGAATCATCCAATCCTCACCGGCAAATGTGGCTTCCTTAAGCTGCCTATACATGCATGTTAACAGGAACCAGGGGAATCTGTGGGCTAGAACCAAACTACCTAATCACCCTTTCCGAGTATTGCCACTCAACCACATCAAAACATACCAAGGACACTCGAGCATTCCCAGCTATTTGTGCCTGTAACATCTCCCAGTCTAAACTCTCATCAAATCTAGCATATGGTCTCCACACAACATCATCGCCAGCAACTCCATCAAACTCACCCCTATAAAATGGTAGACTATGGTGTGGACCTGACTGTCGTCTCTTTTTATTAACACCCTGAAGAGAAGAATATGCCCAACCCTCTACAACCGGATAATCCTCCTGATTGGGGTCCCGTTGAGGAACACCAATGCGAGGAAATCTCTTATATGACTATACCTCCAACAACCAAACACAAGCAGCAACAGTCTTACTATTCCTCCTCGCAACAATCTCCAAACCTCTATACAAATGAGCTAACATCACTGCACCCCAAGCATAGTTAGGAATCTACCGGATGTTAAGTAGAGGCTGAATGTTTCTGACATGCACCGTAGCTTTGTCCTTCGAAGGAAACAGAACGGTTCCAATGACAAAAAAGAGGTATGCATGTGTATGTATAACAGTCGCTTCATCATTATGTTTTTCCTTCTTTTGTCTCCCATATCTATCAAACAACCACGTCAATTTAATATGGCCTCTACAAAAAGCATTCTCCACTTCTTTATCTATTAAAGGACCAAACCAATTGCGCCTAAAAAATTCTTTCCGGTTCTCTATAAGCCCGCATGTCACAGCCTCCCCAAAAACCGGCAAACCTAAAATGTAACCAACATCCTCCAAAGTAACGGTCATCTCCCCTTATCTCATAAAAAACGTGTTGGTCTCCGGTCTCCACCGCTCTATCAAAGCAGAAAGCAGCTTAACATCAGTACCCAACACAACATGAGTGTTGGCAAATATCCCAAACTCAAGCATATGTAACAACTCCCTCTATGGTCTTCTTAATTTCCATTCCCGCATAGACCTATTACCACAAATGCTCTCCAACTCATCTTTTCCAGTGCCATCCCGAACATCCTCGCTAATATGATAACGGTTATCCTAAATAATTCTCCCATTACTCGGACTCGACAACATATCACTAAAATCATGAAAGTTGTTTATCCCTGAAAAATACGTAATTCAACAAGTCAAAAAACAAGAATAATTAATCTAAATTTGAAAGGCCAAAGTTCAATTAACATAGGAATAACCCTAAAAATTCAATTATCATCCAAAATTTTAATATTCAAAATTTTTAATGCTCAAAAATTGAATATAAACCAAAAAATTAAAAATACGAATAACACTAATTTAATATTCAAAACTCGAAATAACATGAATTTAACATTCACAACTGAAAATCCCCAAAATATTTTTTTCAAAACCCTAATTACAAAAATTCAAATTGCTAACTATCAAAATCGATGTGAACATGAAATACATATGTTAAAAACAATGATTATATATATGATATACATCATATTCGAACAAAAACTACACATACATGTACAATCACAATCAAAATCGAACAAATCATACATACATACATATGTACAGTAAAATAGAATTGAAAAACGGGGGTTCGAATCAAACATACCTATAACTGAATCGATTACGACCTTTAGTGATTGAATTATCCCAGGAATCACCCTCAATCGCCCTCAATCGCCTCTTTTCTCGCCTAATATGTGTTTTCTTCGATTGAGTTTATTCTATGTTCGTCGAAGAGTGAAATTGAAAAGGGGACGTACCGTGGAAAGTTTCCACGGTATGGGCGGAGGGGTAAAAATGTAATTAGCCCGTACCACAGAACGTTTCCGCGGTACGGTCCAATTTTTTTTTAAATCAAAGTCGTTGGATGGTCGATCCAATGGCGTAGAAACTGTATGTTGTGAAAATCGTCCCCAGAAAACGATTGTTGGGGACTAGGCTCCATAAAAAAATACAATTATAATAGGATTTGTAAAAAAAACATACAATTATAGGTGAGATAACACTACAAGAAACAAGGCCTTTTCCGATCGCAAAATCGTTCGTTCTAAGCTAAAAATCGGTCGTTATTTTGTAACAACGACTGATAGTCGTCGATAGTATTAGACCTAGTCGCTATTTACTTTTCTGGTTGCCATTGACGTTTACTGGTGGAAGAGTTTCTCTACGTGGCACAATGACGTGGAATGGACCCAGCTAACGTGGAGGGACCCGCAAACAGATAGCTGGACGACACCTGAGTGGGACCTTTATGAGGTGTCACTGCTACACATACTATATATCCTAACGTGGCTTTATTATGACCGAAACAGATTGGTCGTAATTAGGCAAAAATGACCACATGTCGGTCGTTATTAGGTACCGACCCACAGTACCTAATTGTCAACTATTTATTACGGCCTTTAGATTGGATGCATTGTCAACTACTCCCTTTGTCCCTCTCATTTCTTTACACTTTCCTTTTTGGGATGTCCCTCTCAATTCTTTACATTCCAAAAGTTTCCTATAATAGTAATGTTTCATAATATAAAAATTAACTACATCCACTACTTTCCCCCACTATCTCCACTTAATACATTAAATATTGATTGATCTCACCACTTTACTCATTTTTTTTTTACTTTTTTTCACTAAATTACAATTTTTCTTAACCCTTGTGCCCAACACTACAAGAAAAACAGCTTCACACAATGGGGGTTTCCCTTTGTGTAACACCATGTTTTCATGTTGTCTATTGCGACGCGGTCTCTTACGCATATCATACAACGGTGCGGAATCGTTGTGTGACACGCTTACAACAACACACACTAGTTACAAAACTGTTGTCTAATAACCAGAAACAACAACACATATTTTTAGAAAAGTGTTGTAAATATTCATCTCCAACAAGACGTTCTTATTAAAGTTTTGTTGTTGTTCGCTAAATAGACAGTAATTTTCAACTAAAATACACTTGTTTTAATTTTTGTTGTACAACGATTTTCCGCCTCAAATGGTTGTTCAATTTCCTTTAGTCAACGGTTTCTAACAGCATATACATTGTCTAAAACTTATTACCACAATGGTTTCTAATTAAGGAGTTGTTGGCTGTAACCAATTGTTACAAGCTTTTCTCTTCAGAAAAGTGTTGTAAGAAATCTAACTATTCAAACAAACACATTCCTATTTTTTATAAAGAATTGTGAACCAAAATCAAAGCATTTATCAAAATTTCAAAACAAAACTAAAACAAAAATACAAACAATATATCGTTGATGTACTCGCAAGTCTATCCACAACCTTATTTGAAATGACTACAATTCAATTGACTTTTGCAATAAGAGCCCTTGGAACAACTTTGTTCCTCCGAAGAAGTTCATTATCATATCCAACAAGCAATTCCACAAACCACCTTTTCTCTCTTAAGCTTGCACAATGAATTCCAGCATATCTACCATAGAGAGCCGTCCTACGTTGTGAAAAACTAATCAGGCAGTTGAAAACAAACTTGTACTAAGTACTAAAACATAGCAACATAATAGCTAGCATGAAAATTCTCATCCATAAGCCTAACAATGTTTTAAAAAAGTTTATTTACGGACTGATTTAGTAAAAAAAAAAAAAACTTGGCGAGGGACTTAGAATTTGTCATTAACATAGTATAGAAAAAAGGAGTGTATACTTACGAGAGAAAAGTACAAAAAAAACTGCAAATAAAATTTAAAAAGGAGTTTATACTAGAACTGAAACTAAATGCAACTCAACTAATGAACTAGAGCATACAGAAGAGCTTAAATCAAATGAGAATAATTGGGTTACCTCCTCTCAAATGAGCCAACCAAATAAGGATAAAATATATGATTTGAGAGAAATAAGTGGAAGTTTACCTATCCTTACGGAACAAAACAAGCCTGAGAGAACCATCGACCATGAACTCTACGACAGTAGCTAATGTACCCCAGGTCCATCTTGTCCATATTTTTTACAGTGCTAAGCAGCTCTCAGAATAGTATGTTGTACAAGTTTTTATAGCGAAAGGTTGATGATCAATTTACATCAATGCAACATATGAGAAATTAGATAAATGTATGCAGTTTACCAGAAAACAATATAAACCAGAGCTTGAGAAGGTTGTAACTTCTTGTCATCGATGTAGTCTGCTAGCCTTACTCGGATTGATCTAACTCCCTGATTGATTCCAATTTTCCAGACACAATCAGCACATGGAAAACAGATATGTACAGAAACTAATTACCAAACATCTCAATATAAGTAAACTCCAAACATCCCCCGTTCCGCTCTCTTCTCTTCCCGAAGTATTTATTGGTAGAATAGGCCTCTAATTTGATACTGAACCCACAACCTACTTACATATCAAACAAATATAAGACAAATATAAAAATCAAATCAGTAATGACCTAATACAAACAAAACCAAGAACAAAACCAATTTGAATCCTAATTAATTTGACTACAACCAAAACCAAAATCCAAACATTCAAATAAAAAACCCTAATTTGAAATCGTAATTAGTCAAATACAAAATCCTAAATTGAAAACCATAAATTGAAAGCCGTAAATTGAAACCCAAATCAGTTAGAGATTGAATACCTAAATAAAAGCCATACAATGAAAGCCCTAGAATGGAAGTCCCAAATTTAATCACCTACAAAAAAATTTAAATAAAAGAAACATGAATGAGTGTAGAGTAGAAAATCAATTGCAAGAAAGTGTGTATTTAATTTCCAATTATATCAGGTAATTCCAATTTTTAGTTTGAATTGTCGAGAGGGAGTAGAGTGTTTGTAGGTAGAGTGTTTGGAGAGAGAGGGGTTAAAGACAGAATAGATGAGCGCAATGTAAAGTTTTGACGGAAAGTAGCCTTTGAATTATTTCGTTAGAGTGGGAAATTGTCCGCCCAAAATTTCACCCGGTGTCTTGTGTTTTTTATGTTTGGTGACTTGGTGACTTGGTGCCTTGTTATTTTACTTTTTATTTTGAAAATAAAATTCTAACTTTTTTTAATTTTAAATTTATAAAAAACACAACGATTTTCCCTTATTTATAAAGTAATTTTAAATTATAACGTATTTTTAAGTTAAAAAGTAATTTATAATTTTAAATTTATAAAATTTAAATTTAATGATGTGTAATTGTACAGATGATAATATCTATTTATCTGCAAAAATAGATAAATTATAAAAATATTATCTTGTGCGATTTAAAAAAAATCTATTAAAATTATTACTCCCTTAAACATTCTGTTTAAAAGAGATTCTCAAACCAAAAAATTCAGTTTTTCTAAATTTTTTGTGATATCACTCAAATACATAGATCTTGATATCTCTAATAGAGATTCAAATGATAACATTGGACCAACAACGGTTTAGCTAAAAAAGCGTTGTGATGTAATTATTCCAACAATAATTTTATAAAAAAAATAAAAAATTATTGTCTATATCTTACAACGGTTTAACAATATAAACAATTGTTACAAAGAATATTCAACAATGAACGGATCAAAAGAAAAACCATCGTATATATTATACAATGGATTTTCAACCAAAACCATTGTTAAGAGTTATAACTTACAACACTTTGTTAAAAAAAACACGTGTCTTAAAAACAGTGGTTAGAAGTACTAGTCAAATCAATAGTTGACCGTAAAGATCTCAAACCAACTAAATTTATTTTTTTCTGAAAATTTTGTAATATCATTAAAATATAAAGATCTTGATATCCATATGTTTGAATCTTCGATAAATGTTTAAAAAAAATCAAAACATCAATCTGGGACGAAACACTAGTTAGAAGTACTAGTCAAATCAGTAGTTGACTGTTAAAATCTTAAACTAAATAAATTTATTTATTTCTAATTTTTTTGTAAAATCATTAAAATACATAGATCTTGATATCCATATGGTTGGATCGTCGATAAACATTTTTAGAAAAATCGAAACTTCAATCTGGGATGAAACACTAGTTAGAAGTACTAGTCAAATCAGTAGTTGCCTGTTATGATCTCAAACCAAATAAATTTATTTTATTTCTATATTTTTTGTAATATCATTAAAATGCATAGATCTTGATATCCATACGGTTGGATCGCCGATAGATATTTTAAAAAAAAATCCAAACATCAATTTGGGACGAAACACTTGTTAGAAGTACTAGTCAAATCACATTTCAAAAAAATCGAAACATGAATCTGGGACGAAACACTAGTTAGAAGTAATAGTCAAATCACTAGTTGACCGTTAAGATCTCAAACCAAATAAATTTATTGTTTTCTGTATTTTTTGTAATATCATTAAAATACATTGATCTTGATATCCATACGGTTGGATTGTCGATAAATATTTTAAAAAAAATCGAATGCAACAAGTGTGTGATAATATTAAATATTCAAGATGCATACAATAACTTTGCATCAAATGTGTGATACTTATGTTAAGGACAATAAATAAAGTGTTTATAAAAATCAACGATTTTGATACAGACAACGATTTAGCTAATTAAAGCGTTGTAACTTAAATACTCACACAAGGATTTTATATAAAAAAAAACCATTGTGTATATCATGCAACGATTTAACAACATAAACAATTGTTACGAAGAATATTCAACAACATAGGGATCAAAACAAAAACCCTTGTGTATATTATACAATAGTTTTTCGACCAAAACCATTGTTAAGTACTATAACTTACAACACTTTGTTAAAAAAACCAGTGTCTTAATCATTTATGAAATCGAATAAACAAAACATACGTGAGTACCACTCAAATTAGTAGTTGGCCGTTAAGATCTCAAACCAAATAAAGTTATTTTTTTTCTGAAATGTTTGTAGTATCATCAAAATACATAGATCTTGAATCCATAAGGTTGGATAGTTGTTAGGCTCAAGACATGTCTGAATACCACTATTAACAAGCCTACACATTGTGACCTAGTGAAGTTTATCGCTGGGATATGGTATAGGTCTCCATTGTACTTGTCTTGTTATCATGTACTTAGCTCTATTATGTTTGCTCAAGGTTATAATGAGCTTAGTAAGTTTCTTGCACCTAGAATGTACACAGGCCATGAAATAATTGTCCTAGTACAAATTCAAATTCTTCATGTAGTAGGATGGGAATAAGGCCTTGAAGAAATAAGTTGTAGAAATTTATCTAAGTCCCCATATCGTGAAGTCAGAATGAGCTATGTTGTGAAGTCACCAATATCCATGTCGTGAAATACTGAGATCGCATAGTCCAAAATGAACTATGTCGTGAAGTCTTCAAGGCACATGTCGTGAAGTGTTGAGATCGCAAAGTCTGAAATGTACTAGATCGTGAAGTCCTCAGAAAGGCTAGATCGTGAACTACTCAAAAAGGCTAGATCGTGAAGTCCTCAAAAAAAGGCTAGATCGTGAAGTCCTCAAAAAGGCTATATCATGAAGTTTTCAAAGGCTATATCTTGAAGTCAGAAATATGCCATATCGCATACTCCTAAAATACTCATATAGCAAAGTCTTCATATAGAAAAGTCACAAATGCTCTATGTCGACAAGTCAAAGAATAAGGAGTGTGCTGGAGTTCACGATGTCAACACTTAGACAGTTACAACAAGACAAATCAAGGTACAGAATCAAAGTTCAAAGGAGACAAATACTGAAGCATATGTTATGGTTATGAGGTCCAAAGACAGATGGCAAATCTACAACAAAACTTGGAGAGAAAGAATAGAGACAAGCAGCTACAGAAACGGGAAAGGATGACAGAAAGCAAGTGGTCCTTCCTGACACAGTTAACCTCTTATGGTAGAACAAGTTGGAGTTACAGTTAGGGGTAACTGTGTAAATAGGTGTGTGCACTAGTTTGTATAGGTGATATATATTGTGCACAACCTATAGTTAGCTGTAAGAGATATACACAGAAATATTCAAGCACTCTTTTCTCTGTAAGAAAACAAGAAAACAATGTTCTTGTTTAGAAGCCAGAATTTCACTTGTGAAGTTGTGGAAGCTGTAGTATTTGATTTACTTAATACAAAGTAGATTAAAGTGATTGTGTGTGTTCTGTTTATTTTATTCCGTATTTTCATACAACACAATCCAACACAGCGTTTAAGTTTCAAGAAAAAGAAAAACATTCAAACTATCCATTCACCCCCCCTGTCTAGTTTCTTAGTGATATTCATATCTAACAAGTGGTATCAGAGCAGGCTGTTAAAATACAAACAGGAAAAGATCAAGAATGAGTTCACAGAAACTAAGCAGTATCAAGATTCCTGCCTTCAACAAGGAACACTATAATATATGGAAGAAGAAGATGTTACTGTTCATCAAAGCTTCAAACCCCATGTATTTAGACATTTTAAAGCATGGTCCCTTCATTCCAATGATTGAGATTGGTGAAACAACTGTTGGTACTGAAAAGATACCAAAGCATTATGAGCCTAAAGATCCTTCCAAATACCCTGATCCTGAAAAAGAGAAAGTGCCACTAGATGGAAATCTCCAACTCATTATTTGTGAATCTATGGATTTCAACATGTATGGCACTATTGCTCATTGTAGTAGTGCAAAGAAGATGTGGGATCTCATAGAAGTACTATGTGAAGGAACTCCAGAAGTAAGAAAGAACAAGAAGCAGATTCTGGTTTCACAGTATGAAGCCTTCATGGCTCAGCCAAAGGAGGGTATCATAGAAGTGTTTGAAAGGTTTAACAAGCTGATAAATGAGCTCAAACTCTATGATAAACAATATGAAACAGAAGAGCTTAATATGAAGTTCTTGTTGACTCTACCAAATCACTTGGAGCCAAGGATCTCTTCCCTCAAGGAAATAGATCTAACCAAGATTGGTTTTGATGTATTGTATAGTGTTTTGAAAACATATGAACTGGAGTTGTATCAGAAGAGGTCCATTCAAGCAAAGCAAGGTATAATGGCCAACACATCGTGTGCCCTTATTGCTGACAATTTAGGTCAAAGAATGGAAGCAATGAAAGTCAACCAAGTCAGGATTGAAGAGCTAAAAGTTGAAGACACTGGTGATGAGTCTCAAGTTATTTATGATCTGCCTGAGGAAGAATGAACTGGATAAAATGAAAAACAAATCTTTTGCTTATATGGCTAGGAGGTATCCCAACATAAGGTTCAAAAGGAAGCAGCCATTTAAGTCAAAGTTTAATGTTGGTGGTGCAGGTGGATCTAGTGGCTCAAACACCTTCAGTAAAGGGAAAGGAATTTCTGGTGCTGCAAAAGGAGGTTACAAGACTGGTAGCGTGGATAGAACAAAGATAAGATGTTATAACTGTAATGAACTAGGGCACTTTGCTATAGAGTGCAAGAAGCCCAAGCAAGTCAAGAAGGACAAAACATACTTGGAACTTGAAGCAAAGTATGAAGCTCTACTCAAGAAACAACAGGGTAAAGCTTT
The DNA here is from genome assembly GCA_030848705.1 of Heracleum sosnowskyi. Classification (NCBI taxonomy): domain Eukaryota; kingdom Viridiplantae; phylum Streptophyta; class Magnoliopsida; order Apiales; family Apiaceae; genus Heracleum; species Heracleum sosnowskyi. The sequence continues at coordinate 24,563,889 of CM061237.1, forward strand.
TATTGTAGAGGGAAAATGCTGGGATGATTCTGATGAAGAAGAAGAACAGGAGTATTCAAACTATGCCTTGATGGATTTTTTTGATGTTGGTGATTCCTCAGATCAGGTACCTATTCTTACTTCTCTTGAAATGACTCCCTCTCAATACAAGTAAACTGTTGAAGACACGAGTACTGAGATGTTTAATATTCATACTAGCATGTTGGTTGCTAATGAAGAAATTAATAGGCTAACTGCTAAGAACCTTGAGCTTACAGAAAAGAATGAGGAACTTGAGTTAATGGTTGTGAACCTTGATGGTTTGAAACAGGAGGTTGAGTATCTTAAGAATAAAGTAGTTTGTGCTGAACAAATAGAAATAGCTCTTAGGGAACAAATTGCTGAAAATGAATTACAGATAAGAAGCTATAGAAACTCCTCTGAGCTTGTTCAAACCTATCACAAGGAACACACTGAAGACATTAAGGTTGGAATTGGTTTTGATTATGAGAATGACAAGGGAAGGAAGAAGACCAAGGGAAAAGGAAAAGAATCTTTTGTAAACAAAAATGCCCCATCTATTTTGTCAGGTGTCAAAAAGCCCATCTTCAAAAAGAGTGTTGTTGAGTTTGATGAAGATTTAATGGTCATCAAACAACAATTACTTGAAGAAGATGAGGCTGCTAAAGACACTTCTTCCTCTCCCAAATCTATCAATCAGAAAGAAACCAAAGACAATCTTATCAAGAGTCCTAAGGTCACTAAGGAAGTTGTTAAGAAAAAGAAACAAAATAGGAATGGAAAAGTAGGTGTCAATAAGGGTAACAATTATGCTTATGTGCCAAATGCTCCTAGGAAACAATGTCAAAAATGCTTATATGTTAATCAATTGACTCATAAGTGTAATAAAACTGTTAACATTGAAGTTGATAATCTGAGCAATCATTCTGTTGGCATGAATAATGTCCATGATTCTTTCTGTGGTAAATCTAACTGCATGACATGCTATGTAACTATGATTGCTAATTGCTTATCTTTGAAGCAAAAACTTGACTCTGCACAATCATGTGAATCACACACGCATATGCACACTCACAGGACAGGATCCCTAATTAAGGTTGAAAGGGTAAAAACTTCATGTGAGCCTAAGAGTGTCAACTCTAAAGCCCTAAACACAGTGAAGTCTCCTACTGTGAAGAATGCTGATTATGACAGAAAAATCAATTACAAAATGTTTCTAAATCAACTGGACCCTACCAAGTGTGGGTACCAAAAACAACTTAGTCATTTTGTGAATGCAGGGCAACAGGAATATAAGAGTTATATGGATCTTGGACAGTGGATGCTCAAGTCACATGACTGGTGATATAGCCCAGCTATCACATTTTGAGGAGAAGGCTGGCCCATCGGTAACCTTTGGAAATGACAACATTGGTTATACAATGGGATATGACAGTGTTGAATCTGGAAATGTCATTATTGAAGATGTAGCATTTGTTGAAGGACTGAAACATAACCTCTTGAGTATTGGAATTTGTTTTAACTGGTGTAAAGAAAGGAAGCTTTTTTGTGGCAAATCTAAAGGCTGCAGACAAGGGAGAAATTTGTTGTTTCTACACTAAAGCCACAAATGAAGAATTCTGGTTGTGGCACAAGAAACTGTCTCACTTGAATGTTAAGGCAATGAATTCTCTGGCAAAGAGAGAACTCATCAGAGACATGCCTGCCTTGGAATTTGCTCAAGATGGAGCATGTGAAGAATGTCAAAGAGGAAAAATAAAAAGATCAAGTCACAAGAACAAATTGCTCAACTCAAACTCAAAGCCTCTGCCGTTAATTCACATGGACCTATTTGATCCTGTAAATGTCATGTCCCTTTCCAAGAAGAAATATGCTCTAGTCATGGTTGATGATTATTCAAGATACACTTGGGTGGAATTCCTGTTTTCCAAGGATGAAGCTCCTCAAGTAATTATAGACCATATCAAGAGAGTTGATAGAGAAGCACAAAACACTGGCTCCTCTGTGGTTACCTTGAGAAGTGATAATGGAACTGAATTTAGAAATTCCACATTGTATGAGTTCTGCAAAGACAAAGGCATTTCTCAACAATTTTCAACTCCTAGAACTCTACAGCAAAATGGAGTGGTTGAAAGAAAGAATAGAACACTCATTGAAGCTACAAGAACAATTTTGTTGGATGCAAAGCTACCTACTAGCTTTTGGGATGATGTTGTTAACACAGCATGCTATGTGTAAAATAGAACATTAATCAATAAGAGGTCAGGAAAAACTTCTTACTCTTTGATGACTGGAAAAAGAGCATCCTTCAAGCATCTTCATGTTTTTGAAAGAAAGTGTTTTGTGATGCAAGATACATCTGAGCATATTGGAAAATTTGATGCAAAGGCATTTGAAGGTATCTTCATTGGATACTCTCTGGAAAGGACAGCATACAGAGTGTTTGTACCTGAGCAACACAAAGTGATGGAAAGCATGGATGTTGCTTTTGATGACAAGAAATTTCCTGGACTTGCAACAAGTGAAAAAGACAGTGTGCCATTAAGATTTGAAAATCAAGGATATCTTGAAGATTCTGAAAGTGAAGATGAGACACATGTTCTAACTGTTCCACAAGATGAAGGAAATGAAGTTGATGATCACCCTCAAACACCTGTGCAAGGGAACACTAACACAGGGGGAGAAGAAGAGAATTCCAATGTTGATGATCAAAAGACCCTGAGTCAAATCAAGGAGATGAACAAGGTCATACAAGGAAATGGGACAGAGCCCACACTAGGGAATAGATCATTGGTGATCCTAGTGAAGGTGTTATAACAAGGATAGCTATAATGAATACATGTATGTACAGCTGCTTTCTGTCACAGGAAGAACCTAAAGTAATTGAAGAAGCTTTGAAGCATTCTGACTGGATTGTTGCTATGCAAGAAGAGTTGAATCAATTTGAGAAGAACAAAGTTTGGGAATTAGTACTACCTCCTGAAGATAAGAATGTCATTGAAACCAAATGGGTATTCAGGAACAAAATCGATGAAGAAGGTGTGGTTGTGAGAAATAAAGCAAGGTTGGTTGCTAAAGGATACTGTCAACAAGAAGTCATTGACTATGATGAGACATTTACACATGTAGCTAGACTGGAGGCCATCAGAATATTTTTTTCCTTTACAGGTCATTCAGATTTCAAGGTGTATCAAATGGATGTGAAAAGTGCTTTTCTCAATGGTGATCACGTTGAAGAAGTATATGTGTCCCAACCTCCTGGCTTTGAGAATGAAGAATTTCCAGACTTTGTGTATAGATTGCTCAAGGCACTCTATGGCCTCAAACAGGCACCTAGAGCTTGGTATGAAACTCTATCTCAATTTCTTCTTGAGCATCAATTCACAAGATGGACAATAGATTAAACTCTATTCTTCAAGAAGCATGGTAATGATATCAATCTAGTCCAAATCTATGTGGATGATATCATCTTTGGCTCTTCAAATGAAAAACTCTGTCAAAGGTTCTCCAAGTTGATGCAAAGCAAGTATGAGATGAGTATGATGGGAGAGCTAACCTACTTCTTAGGCCTGCAAGTAAATCCAAGGGAGGATGGCATCTTCATAAATCAATCAAAGTATGTCAAAGATCTTTTAAAGAAATATGGTTAGAAGATTCATCCCCTGCAAAAACTCCAATGTCTATTGCAATCAAGCTTGATGAAGATAAGAAATGCAAGAGAGTTGACATCAAGGTTTACATAGGAATGGTTGGATCATTACTCTATCTCGCAGCTAACAGGCCAGACATCATGTTTGCCACATGTCTATGTGCAAGGTTTCAATCGGATCCCAAGGAATCTCACATGATGGCTATCAAAAGAATCTTCAGGTATCTAAAAGGGACTCCTAATCTTGGCTTATGGTATCCAAAGGGCACTGGGTTCAACCTGGTTGGTTACACAGATTCTGACTATGTTGGATTCAGAATTGACAGGAAGAGTACTTCAGGAAGCTGTCAGTTCTTAGGTCAAAGGTTAGTGTCCTGGTTCAGTAAGAAACAACAATCCACAGCAACATCTATAGCTGAGGCTGGATATATTGCTGCTGGAAGCTGTTGTGCTCAATTTCTTTGGATTAGAAATCAACTCATGGATTATGGACTAGTGTTGGAGCACATTCCCCTGCTGTGTGACAATACTAGTGCAATATCCATTGTTGCCAATCCTGTTAACCATTCTACTACATAGCACATTGAGATAAGGTACCATTTCATTAGGGAACATGCTGCAAATGGTACTATAGCAATATCTTATGTTTCAACAGAGAAACAATTAGCTGATATATTTACTAAACCCCTAAATGAAGCTGTCTTCAACAGACAAGTGAGTGAAATTAGAATGCTCAATCCTTCATTTAGTAGTTCTAAGTAATTATGCTAGTTAATTGTTGCAGCAGTAAATTTTCACTGTATTTAAATGCACTATTTGATTGGAGTGAAAATTAGCTGGGATATGATTTATAAATATTTCAGTATTTTACTGCATATTTTTCAAAAATCATATTTGTTTGTGGAGTTATGAGCTTTTGAGACATCTCTTTATAGGTGATTTTGAGAGTTCACGACTTAGTTCAAAATAAACATACCTATATCGCAAACTGTTAAAGTTGTGAGACTTCGCGTTATAGTTCAATTCTTGAGTTTGCAATCTACTTATTGGACTTCGCGACACAGAATAACTATATCGACAAGTCTCCACATATTAACAGAATTTTGATTTAAATAGATTTTATTTCAAAATTTTGATATATGTCTGACAAATTGATTAAAATTCCAAAAAGAGAGTTCTCGACAGGGTATTTACACTATATCGCAAAGTCTCCTTAAATTTCCTACCTTCAAGACTTTGCGACATTGTTCATTTCTAGACTTTGCGATGTAATTTGCAAGACTTTGCGATACAATCTATTTTTGAGACTTCACGACATCAAAATAGTCTTTACACATTCATATCTCTATGTCGCACTGTCTTAGTCATATAAATACTTTTTGCAAACACTTTCACATCTTTTCATCTTGTCGATTACTCTCAATTCTTAAACATAATTTCAAAACTTTTTCCCCCCTTTTTTAATCTCAAACTCATAAATGGCACCCAAATCTCAAACAGCTGCTTCATCAAACCCTTTAACCATACCCAAAGAAACCAACTTTCTCACCATCCCATCTGATACAGAGGCTAACCCAAGGTACAAATGTTTTGTACACTTTTTGAACACATCCTACCTTCGTCAAGCTCTTACAATGAACCCACCTATGTACGTTGATCTACTGGAAGCTTTCTGGAGAACTGCAACATGTACTGTAATGGCGACGGAGGATGGAACTTCATTTCAACAGATCAGTTGCACTGTTGGTGGCAAGCAATTGGTGTTTAGTGAAAAAGAGGTAAATGAAACCTTTGGATTTAAGACTGAAGGTCATGATGCTGAAGCTACTGATCAGCAAATGGCGGATTTCATGACCTTGATAAAGTATGTTGATACAATTGAAATGGCGAAGCTGAACAAGAAGAATGCCAGGAGGGAGTGGTCTTATTTGTTCGATGCTCTTCAGAAGGTGTTCCTGTACAGGAAGACAGGGTGGGATCAAATCAGCCACATTGCAGTGAAGCTTGCTTATTCCTTGGCCTACAACCCGGAAATCAATGTTGGAGCAATAATTGTAAGGGAGTTGGCTCAAAGGCTAGGTAAGACTCCACGTGGCAGAGATACATAAATCTTCTACCCTCGTTTCATTCAATGCATTTTGAATTATTTAGATAATAAATTGCATGAAGTAGAAGGGATAGACACATCAAAATTGGCTTATCCTAAGTCCATGTCCAAAGTCATTTTTGGTACATTGGACACAAGGAATCAAGTGGATGTGGTTTTGAGTGTGGCAAAGCATATGCAAGACACATTCGAAACCTATACACTTGATAAGCCCATATATCATTCTCTTTCCTAGAAAGGGAAGGCTAAGACTGATGGAGCTTCAGAGTCTATCCCAAGCCTTCATATCCCATCCAGTGACCCCCCTGCACACAGTACATTAGTTATTAGGGAGCCAAGTGCACCAACTTCTCAAAAGGTTGGTGTTACTAAAAAGAAGACTAAGAAGAGAGCCCTGGCTATAATTGATGAAACTGTAGATTTAGGTAGTGAGGAACCTGAGTCACAGCTCACCAGACAAAGAAAGAAATCCAAACAAATAGCCACCACTAAATCCTCCCAACAGGATTCAGATGTGATAAAAGGGGTAAACCTGTTACTATCAATGGCCTCTCAAAAGGACATTGTTATTGAAAAGAGTAGTCTCCCCATTACATTCTGTACAGAGTCTGCATAGTGTCAAGAACTCACTCTTGACTCAGGTGATCATAAGGGTGATACTACACAGAGTGGAGAGCACATCAATATTGAAACTCCTCCTATTTCTCAGGGGGAGTTGCCAAAATCCAATCTAAACTCCTTTTCTCTTCTAGAATCTAACAATGCACAAATTTCTTCTCTAAAGGAAGGTCATTCTAATGACACTGCTACTCTCTGGAAAGGACAGCATACAGAGTGTTTGTACCTGAGCAACACAAAGTGATGGAAAGCATGGATGTTGCTTTTGATGACAAGAAATTTCCTGGACTTGCAACAAGTGAAAAAGATAGTGTGCCATTAAGATTTGAAAATCAAGGATATCTTGAAGATTCTGAAAGTGAAGATGAGACACATGTTCTAACTGTTCCACAAGATAAAGGAAATGAAGTTGATGATCACCCTCAAACACCTGTGCAAGGGAACACTAACACAGGGGGAGAAGAAGAGAATTCCAATGTTGGTGATCAAAAGACCCTGAGTCAAATCAAGGAGATGAACAAGGTCATACAAGGAAATGGGACAGAGCCCACACTAGGGAATAGATCATTGGTGATCCTAGTGAAGGTGTTATAACAAGGATAGCTATAATGAATACATGTATGTACAGCTGCTTTCTGTCACAGGAAGAACCTAAAGTAATTGAAGAAGCTTTGAAGCATTCTGACTGGATTGTTGCTATGCAAGAAGAGTTGAATCAATTTGAGAAGAACAAAGTTTGGGAATTAGTACTACCTCCTGAAGATAAGAATGTCATTGAAACCAAATGGGTATTCAGGAACAAAATCGATGAAGAAGGTGTGGTTGTGAGAAATAAAGCAAGGTTGGTTGCTAAAGGATACTGTCAACAAGAAGGCATTGACTATGATGAGACATTTACACATGTAGCTAGACTGGAGGCCATCAGAATATTTTTTTCCTTTACAGGTCATTCAGATTTCAAGGTGTATCAAATGGATGTGAAAAGTGCTTTTCTCAATGGTGATCGCGTTGAAGAAGTATATGTGTCCCAACCTCCTGGCTTTGAGAATGAAGAATTTCCAGACTTTGTGTATAGATTGCTCAAGGCACTCTATGGCCTCAAACAGGCACCTAGAGCTTGGTATGAAACTCTATCTCAATTTCTTCTTGAGCATCAATTCACAAGATGGACAATAGATTAAACTCTATTCTTCAAGAAGCATGGTAATGATATCAATCTAGTCCAAATCTATGTGGATGATATCATCTTTGGCTCTTCAAATGAAAAACTCTGTCAAAGGTTCTCCAAGTTGATGCAAAGCAAGTATGAGATGAGTATGATGGGAGAGCTAACCTACTTCTTAGGCCTGCAAGTAAATCCAAGGGAGGATGGCATCTTCATAAATCAATCAAAGTATGTCAAAGATCTTTTAAAGAAATATGGTTAGAAGATTCATCCCCTGCAAAAACTCCAATGTCTATTGCAATCAAGCTTGATGAAGATAAGAAATGCAAGAGAGTTGACATCAAGGTTTACATAGGAATGGTTGGATCATTACTCTATCTCGCAGCTAACAGGCTAGACATCATGTTTGCCACATGTCTATGTGCAAGGTTTCAATCGGATCCCAAGGAATCTCACATGATGGCTATCAAAAGAATCTTCAGGTATCTAAAAGGGACTCCTAATCTTGGCTTATGGTATCCAAAGGGCACTGGGTTCAACCTGGTTGGTTACACAGATTCTGACTATGTTGGATTCAGAATTGACAGGAAGAGTACTTCAGGAAGCTGTCAGTTCTTAGGTCAAAGGTTAGTGTCCTGGTTCAGTAAGAAACAACAATCCACAGCAACATCTACAGCTGAGGCTGGATATATTGCTGCTGGAAGCTGTTGTGCTCAATTGCTTTGGATTAGAAATCAACTCATGGATTATGGACTAGTGTTGGAGCACATTCCCCTGCTGTGTGACAATACTAGTGCAATATCCATTGTTGCCAATCCTGTTAACCATTCTACTACATAGCACATTGAGATAAGGTACCATTTCATTAGGGAACATGCTGCAAATGGTACTATAGCAATATCTTATGTTTCAACAGAGAAACAATTAGCTGATATATTTACTAAACCCCTAAATGAAGCTGTCTTCAACAGACAAGTGAGTGAAATTAGAATGCTCAATCCTTCATTTAGTAGTTCTAAGTAATTATGCTAGTTAATTGTTGCAGCAGTAAATTTTCACTGTATTTAAATGCACTATTTGATTGGAGTGAAAATTAGCTGGGATATGATTTATAAATATTTCAGTATTTTACTGCATATTTTTCAAAAATCATATTTGTTTGTGGAGTTATGAGCTTTTGAGACATCTCTTTATAGGTGATTTTGAGAGTTCACGACTTAGTTCAAAATAAACATACCTATATCGCAAACTGTTAAAGTTGTGAGACTTCGCGTTATAGTTCAATTCTTGAGTTTGCAATCTACTTATTGGACTTCGCGACACAGAATAACTATATCGACAAGTCTCCACATATTAACAGAATTTTGATTTAAATAGATTTTATTTCAAAATTTTGATATATGTCTGACAAATTGATTAAAATTCCAAAAAGAGAGTTCTCGACAGGGTATTTACACTATATCGCAAAGTCTCCTTAAATTTCCTACCTTCAAGACTTTGCGACATTGTTCATTTCTAGACTTTGCGATGTAATTTGCAAGACTTTGAGATACAATCTATTTTTGAGACTTCACGACATCAAAATAGTCTTTACACATTCATATCTCTATGTCGCACTGTCTTAGTCATATAAATACTTTTTGCAAACACTTTCACATCTTTTCATCTTGTCGATTACTCTCAATTCTTAAACATAATTTCAAAACTTTTTCCCCCCTTTTTTAATCTCAAACTCATAAATGGCACCCAAATCTCAAACAGCTGCTTCATCAAACCCTTTAACCATACCCAAAGAAACCAACTTTCTCACCATCCCATCTGATACAGAGGCTAACCCAAGGTACAAATGTTTTGTACACTTTTTGAACACATCCTACCTTCGTCAAGCTCTTACAATGAACCCACCTATGTACGTTGATCTACTGGAAGCTTTCTGGAGAACTGCAACATGTACTGTAATGGCGAGGGAGGATGGAACTTCATTTCAACAGATTAGTTGCACTGTTGGTGGCAAGCAATTGGTGTTTAGTGAAAAAGAGGTAAATGAAACCTTTGGATTTAAGACTGAAGGTCATGATGCTGAAGCTACTGATCAGCAAATGGCGGATTTCATGACCTTGATAAAGTATGTTGATACAATTGAAATGGCGAAGCTGAACAAGAAGAATGCCAGGAGGGAGTGGTCTTATTTGTTCGATGCTCTTCAGAAGGTGTTCCTGTACAGGAAGACAGGGTGGGATCAAATCAGCCACATTGCAGTGAAGCTTGCTTATTCCTTGGCCTACAACCCGGAAATCAATGTTGGAGCAATAATTGTAAGGGAGTTGGCTCAAAGGCTAGGTAAGACTCCACGTGGCAGAGATACATAAATCTTCTACCCTCGTTTCATTCAATGCATTTTGAATTATTTAGATAATAAATTGCATGAAGTAGAAGGGATAGACACATCAAAATTGGCTTATCCTAAGTCCATGTCCTAAGTCATTTTTGGTACATTGGACACAAGGAATCAAGTGGATGTGGTTTTGAGTGTGGCAAAGCATATGCAAGACACATTCGAAACCTATACACTTGATAAGCCCATATATCATTCTCTTTCCTAGAAAGGGAAGGCTAAGACTGATGGAGCTTCAGAGTCTATCCCAAGCCTTCATATCCCATCCAGTGACCCCCCTGCACACAGTACATTAGTTATTAGGGAGCCAAGTGCACCAACTTCTCAAAAGGTTGGTGTTACTAAAAAGAAGACTAAGAAGAGAGCCCTGGCTATAATTGATGAAACTGTAGATTTAGGTAGTGAGGAACCTGAGTCACAGCTCACCAGACAAAGAAAGAAATCCAAACAAATAGCCACCAGTGAATCCTCCCAACAGGATTCAGATGTGATAAAAGGGGTAAACCTGTTACTATCAATGGCCTCTCAAAAGGACATTGTTATTGAAAAGAGTAGTCTCCCCATTACATTCTGTACAGAGTCTGCACAGTGTCAAGAACTCACTCTTGACTCAGGTGATCATAAGGGTGATACTACACAGAGTGGAGAGCACATCAATATTGAAACTCCTCCTATTTCTCAGGGGGAGTTGCCAAAATCCAATCTAAACTCCTTTTCTCTTCTAGAATCTAACAATGCACAAATTTCTTCTCTAAAGGAAGGTCATTCTAATGACACTGCTACTCTTGATCATTCACTCTCCAATTCTGTGAGTCAGCCCCATTCAAGTGATATGGTGCTTGACACTGTGCTCACCACCCACAACCCCCATTCTGTTGGTCAGGAAATGCATGCTGGGGCATATTCTAATGACACCAACACAAACATGGAGGATTCACCAGTTTTTACTGGAGACTATGTGCCTAATTCTCCAATCCTCAGGGATTTGGAAATTCCTTCACAGGCAAATAGAGATGATGATGTAACTCATCCCATTTCAATGGAGACAACATCATACTCTATAGCTATTCCAAGGTTGGAGGAGACTCAATCAACTTCCATACCTGTTGCAGAACCCTCATCTGTGACAGGAGTGCCTAGCACTAGCTCTCACTTGGCTCAGTCCACCATGTCTCAATGGTTGAAGTCTATACAACATGACCGACCTTCAGGATCATCCTCTGTGCCCACTCAATTGACGGAAGAAGCACTCCAAAGCTTACATGTGGCACAGATTGATGAGTTCTCAAAGATTGCCCAATAACTCCTCACAGTTGGAGTTCCAAATAAAGACTATGAAGCCATTCTTTTATGCCATAAGGAGGATGTTGAGGCACAGAAGGAGAAGATTGTAGATGAGGCTCAACAGGATGGCAATATAGATGCCTGGTTGGATGCCAAAAGATCAGTAAAGCTCAAGGATGCTCTAGCCTTTCTAAGGGAAGAGTATCTCACCACCTTGGGGTCAAATACAAAGAATCTCTCTCCTGCTGAAATCTTTGATGCAGTAAATGAAGTCTACAAGAGTCAGTTGAAGGCTCTGCATTATCTTGGGAATGGTATTCAATCAGAGATTTCTACCATCAAGGAGGAAACAGACCGATCTTTGGCAAAGCTCAGGAACTCCTATCTCTCTGATTTCCCAAGGTAGATGGCATCCTTAAGGAAGTGCAGAAAACTGCTCAGCATGTCACCAAAATGGATTGCACTCTAGCCTTGGTCACTGATAATCTCAAGAAACTATCCACCAAGCTAGAAAATCAAGTGTAGTCCAACATCAACTGTAACTCCTTGCTTACTGTCATGTGGAAGAATCAATATGGTGACAAACTAGTGGATGAGGTTCCTATCTCCAACATCTCCAAGTTTGACTTCTCAAAGATTAAAGACCAGTCTCTCAACTCATTCAGATCTGAGCAACTCTTCTCTAAGATTGACAGATTGGAAAGGGAGGTGGCTGAGTTGAAATCTGAAAACCAAGGGATTTCTCATTCCTTGGAGCTCCTAAACTCAAAGATGGATGATCAAAGCACCTCAACCTCAAATATCTTGCTGGTCCAGCAGCAAATGATGACAGCAATGATGAGAAGCATGAATCTTCATGTTCCTGGTGAAGCTCAAGACATCTTGCATGTCTGATCCCAAGCCTAAGGGGGAGAAATGAAAGGAAAACATCACTCTGGAGAAAGGGGGAGCACTGGCTGCAAAGCAAAAGCTAAAGGGCAAAATAATCACTGAAAAAGATCTCAAACCTATTACTATTCCTACTGTGTCTGTCACCAGTAAAGGTGGCCAGAAAAGTAGTGTCACGACAACTTTCTATCCTGGCACAATGCCCATGGATGTCTTTGTTCCTCAAATCACATCAAGTGCTCAGCCATTCAAAGTTGACACGATCACTGAGGCCAAGCTACAGGAAGTTGCCAACTCAAACCTCTATCATCACAAAGCCTTCCTAGAGTTTCTGAAAGCCATCAACATCAGTGTACAAGGTAAAACCCTGGACTACAGAAACAAGCTCAAAGAAGATATCAAGTACTTCACAGTGGCAGTTAGGAAAATCAAAGGAGCTCATCTAAGAGAAATAATCATGGTATCCAAAGACAATTGCTTATGGCATTTGTCCTTTGAAACTCTAGAGAAGCTGAATTATACTTAGCTGGACACACTGCTGGAGTTAATTGAGAAGAATGGGGAGAACAACAAGAGACTGTATGATGAACTGAAGAGAGATCAATTTATGAGGTTGCCTGAAGTCATTTCTAGTCCAAGAACCATAATATTCCAAAGTCTCATTAAGGCAAACTTCATTGATCAATGATGATTCCTGCTCAATTGGAGATGAAGAACAAGGACAAGATCAATCAAGTGCTTCAAATGCTGAGAGCAAAGAGGGGGTTCAGGAGTGCAGAAGAGCTAGAGATAATTCAAATTCTGCAATCATTTCTCATTCATGGCAGAATACCTGAGTGAGTAAAAGAAAGAAATGAAAAGAAAAATGATAAGCATGATGAGGATAAGAGCAACAGGAGAAGGAGTCAACAAAGGAGTGATAAGGATGAGAAGAGTTAGAGCAGCAGAAGCAAATTATCTAAGAAATCCAAAGATTCTGACAGTGATAAGAAAGACAAACATGGAAAGAAAGAAGTTGAAAAGAGAAAGAGTGGAAATCAGCAAGTCAAGGACATTGCTAGCAGTATCTTAACCACAACACAAGACTCTAAGTCTAGGGTGGATACTGTTAGTAATGATCCTTCAAAATATAAATCCAAGGCTTCTGAAACTGATTTGCCACTGAAAAAATTAAAGCCACAACTTCAAAATCTAAAAGACAGTTCCACAAAGTCACAACTAGTGGAGTGTTATAGTGGATCAAAGGGAAAGGATCAAGGCTACTTCCAAATGATGTGGCACTAAAGGCTAAATCTCCATGTTCAAGAAAGCTACCATAAGTGAAGCACTGGAAAATCAAAAGGGCAGCCAAAAGAGCAAGGATAACAAAGAGGAATGGAGTGATCACAAATGTTGTAGGGCTGAATGTACCACCTCTAGATGAAGACTATGATGAAGATGCCCTAGCATTCCTGAGAGCCCAAAGAATCTTTGAAGTCAAAGTGAAACAAGATCATCCAGAGATCAAATACACTGTTGGAAGGGGGAAAGAGATGAAGACAGGAGCTGGCAATATTTTCCAACTTATGATCTTGAAAGAAAAAATGCCTTGCTGAATTTTGAGGAAAAAGAAGAAAGAACGTGGAAGATTGAAATTGCCAGGTTTTTGAAAATGCATTCTGACTATCAAGAAGATTTAAGGAAATGGAATGAAGAGAAGAAAATTCAGAAGGAAAAGGAGATGGCAGAAATGGAAGAGAAGGCTAAGGAGTTAAGAAAGAAAGGGTTGTGCAAAGTGAAGATAAATCCTTATGTTGTAGAGTACAAAAATAGAAATGGAGGGATAAGCAAAATAAGGATGGAGTTCCTGGATTATTATATAGAAAGTGCCCTGATAAATGTTGTTGAAGATTTAGAAAACTCTTCTCTCTTAGAAGAACACAAGGGATGAAATTCTGGAAGCCATTTCAGAAATGAACATAAGGGAAGAAGCTAGAAAGAAGAAGGTTTATGATGATTATCTTGAAAAGCAAATGGAATCTGAAGCTGTTCAGCAACAGAAAAATCATCTATAAGCTATCATTTTCTATTTGTAATCAAATCATGTTCATAATGTACATCTGTTGTTTTCTCTGAAATATGTTTCCTTTTATGTAAGTTAGGCTTGTTATCAGACATGAAATTGTGCCTAAGTTTCTTACTCACAATTTGGGGAGATTGTTAGGCTCAAGACATGTCTAAATACCACTATTAACATGCCTACACATTGTGACTATGTCACTCTACATGACCTAGTGAAGTTTATCACTGGGATATAGTATAGGTCTCCATTGTACTTGTCTTGTTATGATGTACGTAGCTCTATTATGTTTGCTCAAGGTTATAATGAACTTAGTAAGTTTCTTGCACCTAGAATGTACATAGGCCATGAAATAATTGTCCTGGTAGAAGTTCAAATTGTTCATGCAGCAGGATGGGAATAAGGCCTTGAATAAATAAGTTGCAGAAATTTACCTAAGTCCCCATATCGTGAAATCAGAATGAGCTATGTCGTGAAGTCAACAATATCCATGTCGTGAAGTACTGAGATCGCATAGTCCAAAATGAACTATGTCGTGAAGTCTTCAAGGCACATGTCATGAAGTGTTGAGATCGCAAAGTCTGATATGTACTAGATCGTGAAGTCCTCGGAAAGGCTAGATCGTGAAGTCCTCAAAAAGGCTAGATCGTGAAGTCCTCAAAAAAAGGCTAGATCGTGAAGTCCTCAAAAAGGCTATATCGTGAAGTCTTCAAAGGCTATATCGTGAAGTCAGAAATATGCCATATCGCATACTCCTAAAATACTCATATAGCAAAGTCTTCATATAGCAAAGTCACAAATGTTCTATGTCGACAAGTCACATAATAAGGAGTATGCTGGAGTTCACGATGTCAACACTTAGACGGTTACAAAAAGACAAATCAAGGTACAGAATCAAAGTTCAAAGGAGACAAATACTGAAGCATCTGTTATGGTTAAGTGGTCCAAAGACAGATGGAAAATCTACAGCAAAACTTAGAGAGAAAGAATAGAGACAAGCAACTACAGAAACGGGAAAGGACGACAGAAAGCAAGTGGTCCTTCCTGACACAGTTAACCTCTTATGGTAGAACAAGTTGGAGTTACAGTTAGGGGTAACTGTGTAAATAGGTGTGTGCACTAGTTTGTATAGGTGATATATATATTGTGCACAACCTATAGTTAGCTGTAATAGAGATATACACAGAAATATTCAAGCACTCTTTTCTCTGTAAGAAACCAAGAAAACACTGTTCTTGTTTAGAAGCCTGAATTTCACTTGTGAAGTTTTGGAAGTTGTAGTATTTGATTTACTTAATACAAAGTAGATTAAAGTGATTGTGTGTGTTCTGTTTATTTTATTCCGTATTTTCATACAACACAATCCAACACAGCGTTTAAGTTTCAAGAAAACGAAAAACATTCAAACTATCCATTCACCCCCCACCCCCTCTGTCTAGTTTCTTAGTGATATTCATATCTAACAATAGTCGATAAATATTTTTAAAAAAATCGAAACATTAATCTGGGACGAAACACTAGTTAGAATTACTAGTCAAATCAGTAGTTGATCGTTAAGATCTCAAACCAAATAAATTTATTTTTTTCTAAAATTTTTAACATCATTAAAAGACATAGATCTTGATATCCATACGGTTGGATGGTCGATAAGTATTTTTAAAAAAATGGAAACATCAATCTGGGACGAAACATTAGTTAGAATTACTAGTCAAATCACTAGTTTACCGTTAAGATCTCAAACCATATAAATATTTTTTTAAAAATTGAATTCAACAAGTGTGGGATAATATTAAATATTCAAGATTCATATGATAACATTGCATCAAGTGTGTGACACTTATGTATTAAGGACAACAAATAAAATTTATAAAAGAAAAATCAACGATTTTGATATAGACAACGATTTAGCTAATAAAAGCGTTGTAATGTAATTACTCACACAGGAATTTTATAAAAAAATCAATTGTGTATATCATACAACGGTTTAACAACATAAACAATTGTTACAAAGAATATTCAACAACGAATGGATCAAAGCAAAAACTCTTGTGTATATTTTACAACAGTTTTTCGACCAAAACCATTGTTAAGTACTATAACTTACAACACTTTTTTTAAAGAAAAACCAGTGTCTTAAACATTTATGAAATCGAATAAATAAAACATACGTGAGTACCCGTCAAATCAGTAGTTGACCGTTAAGATCTCAAACCAAATAAATTTATTTTTTTCTAAATTTTTTGTAATATCATTAAAATAAAGTTATCTTGATATTCATGCGGTTGGATCGTCGATAAAGATTTTTTTTAGAAAATCGAAACATCAATCTAGGATGTAACACTAGTTAGAAGTACTAGTCAAATCACTAGTTGACCGTTAAGATCTCAAACCAAATAAATATTTTTCAAAAAATCGAATGCAACAAGTGTGTGATAATATTAAATATTCAAGATTCCTTTGATAACATTGCATCAAAGGTGTGACACTTATGTAATAAGGACAAAAAATAAAATTTATAAAAGAAAAGTCAGCAATTTTAATATAGACAATGATTTAGCTAGTAAAAGCGTTGTAACGTAATTACACACACAATGATTTTATGAAAAAAACCATTGTGTATATCATAAAACATAATATATATATATATATATATATGGGGAGGTTCAAAAGAGACCCTTGCTTAGCAAGAGACCAAGAGACCCATCATCCTAATCGTTGATTGTCTTTTAGTCCAATGACCAAGATTCTGTATATATCAACTTGTATTTATACTACTTAACATTAGAGGGACAGTATTTGTAAAATAAAATGTAATCTAAAATGTACGTTTGAGGGGTTAGGGAAGATTCTGTGCTTGATTTGATACACTTACTATATTTACAATTTTTTGTTCATTTAATTATTTGATTCCATGTATTTCAAATTTTTTGATTAGCCATCAATAATATTTGAATTGATTTTGATATAGTCATTTAAACACTACCATATTGATTGACGTAATCTCCTCTTTAAAATTTTATATATCAAGATCAAGTTTCTTTAAGTACCATACTTTGATCGTTATTTACACTCACTGTTCTTCAGAATGTTCTTTAGGCATGGTTGAAATTTCTCAAAGCTAAATGAGCAATTTAATGAATTCGCATGTAGTTTAATAGAACACGTCTCTAAACACATCTCAAAACACCATAGCTATATCCAAGATTTCTAGTACGAGAAACAATAATGTAAATTTTTTTTATATGATTCTAATAATATTTTTGTTTTCTTCTTTAAACAACACGATTTAGATTAGCTTTTCATAAATTATTTGAATTACTTATTCATTATTCTATGCTATACAATCTTTTTATAAAATCAAAGAAATCAAACCATAAAGCATATTCAATATGACAATACATCTACAAGGAACTAAATCAAAAGTATATTACCATTTAATATACTAATTCTTTAAACACAATTATTTAATGACTTTTTACAAAAAGGAACAAATCAAAGATTTTATTAGGATTCTCTTAGAGTGTTGTAAAATTCGCTTAACTGTATCATAGTAAATTTTGAGAATGTTTAAAATATTTAATTTTTTTATAGAAATTGTTGCATTCATTTTTAATATTATATTTAGATATTTGAATTTTTTTATATAAGCTTAGATTTTTTGTTTATTTAATGTTTATTATTGATCCTATGGTCCGGACAAATCTAACAGTATATATATCTAGTTTTTCTATACACGGCAATAGAATATTTTATAAAAAATACAAAATGAACATACGTATATCCCTACATTAGTTACCATATTTATAAAGATTGGATGAGATTTGCTATATTATTAGCTTTTCAATTTCCTTTTAACAGTTGTCAATAAATTTAAGGTAATTGATTCTTCTAATTTCTCATAATTTTACATACTCAATTTGTAAGTATGAGTATCTCACAATTTATAATTTTGATTCAGTGTTTTAAGTTATAATATCAGTTCGTTATAATTTTTAATCCTTAAAGCTCACATAGTTCTAAACTACGATGGATAATATCATGTAGAAGGAATCTGGTATTGGTAAATTCAATACCAGAGCATTTTTAGGGTTATAACGTTATGGTCTTCATTTTTCTGTTAGGATTCTTGTTAGTGTTCTTAAGATATATCAGAGTATGCTTTTAGGTAGTTACATACTTGACTGCAATGTCATTTCTGGTTTTAAATTTTCAAATTATTGTAGTTGTTGAAGTCAATCATACATTTGAGTTTGTTGTTATTGATGATGGTTTGAAAGTGTTAATGTCACACCAAACGATATCAAGGTTTCACCAGATTCATATAAGTGTTTACTGATATGAAAAATGCATTTAAATTGTATAACAACCATGGAAATATAGCTTTTATGTGCTAAAAATCATAACCACGCCTTTCACGCTACAAGGTTCCACAAACCAAACCAAAGTTTTAATGTCACACCAAACCAGGGTGCTTGCTAGTGTTACTTATACTTCTCTTGGTAACACTAAATCACTTTGTCCATGTCTTTAATCTTACACTTCACTGATTATTTTGTTACACTATCTTGTTATTGTTTTCTAGTTGTTGCTGTTAGTGTTGCTGATATCAAGGTTTCACCAGATTCATATAAGTGTTTACTAATATGAAAAATGCATTTAAATTGTATAACAACCATGGAAATATAGCTTTTATGTGCTGAAAATTATAACCACACCTTTCACGCTACAGAAGTTCCACAAAAATACATTTTATATGATTGTTAATAATACGTTTTTCTAAGATTCATTACCATATGTCTTTAAAAGATTTGCTAAATTTTTGTTATTTGTACACATGGCATATATTAATTTGATTGTAATGCACTACACTAACATTATAAATCATTTTTAATATTTTTTGCTTCTATTCAGAAGATCAAAAAATTTATATCATTATACCTGAAATTTGCAAGATGTGTAGAGAATTCTATTACCTTTGTTTTAATCTAGTTCAAGAAAAATCCGTGCATTAACAAAACAACTCTCAATATAACAAAGATAATCTAAAATAATGAAACAGAGAATCTCAATATAACAAAGATATTCTTTTAAAATATATTTTGATAATTAGATAAAATTGATTTAAAATTGGAAATTTGAAACTTCTATCAGATTATTAGATCAGTAATCTGCTGAAAATTTAATTATTGTTATTTTTTTTCTGGTAATATAAATGTCATTGTAGATTTTTTAAGAAGTTATATTGAGATTCTCTTAAGTGTTTCATTATTTTATTTATTTTAATTAATATTTTTTTTCAAAATTCTCTTTAAGTGTTTATTTATGAGATTCTTAAATGTTTGATTATAATCTTATACTAGCTTATAAGCAATGCATGAACTTTTTAATAACATGATGTACGAATTGTTTTTTTAAAATTATTATTTTATTATTTACGTTTTAATATTTTATTAATTACATTTGTTAAAAAAATAAGTATGTGTTAAAACAATTTAAATAACTAAAAGTATTGGAATAAGTTTTAAAATAAATAAGTATTTAAGAGTCATATATTCTTAATAATGTGTAGCTTAAAGTATATGATTATTTTTGAATATATGATTTTGTATACAAAACACTTAATAGAATTTAATGATGGCCATTTAAAAGTTGATTTTAAGAATGTATGATATTACAAATTTTATTATTTGTCTTTCTTATGATATATAAAGATTCAATTACGTGTTTCAGTGTAATTTTGAGAAATCATATTATTTTGAAAATGAAATTCAATATGATGGTTTATGAAAAATATATAACGAGATTTTGTTAAGTGTTTTGGAACAATTTATCTTAACATTCTAAGATTTTTAATTTTTGAATTCATTAAACATGTTAACCTATGCTTTTTCTAATATTTTTTATAAATAGAGATTTTATTTTTCAATTGTTCACATTAAGATTCTCTTTAAGTGTTGTAATATTAGCTTAAGTATTTGAGAGTAGATTTTAAAACTGTATGTTTTTTTAATATAATGAAATTCAATATTGTTCTTTTTACAGAACATGTAAAAAATTTAAATTTTTACCAGATTTTCTAGACTATTTAAGAGTAATGTATAGTTTAAAATATTTAAATTTTCTTATAAAAATTAGCGTAGATTTAGAAATTTGACTTTTTATAAGCTTAGATTATTTATTTATTTAATATTTATTATAAGCTATGTATATGAATTTTAAAATTTAAATATTATAAAAGACGAACTAAAAATATATTAAAGATTTGCTTAACCATTTCAGAGTAATTTTGAGAAAGTATCTTATTCTAAAATAAAATAAAACTCAATATGATCATTTACATAATTAAAAATATATATCTTGTGGAATTCTGATTCTCCTAAGTGTTTTAGCAGAATATTTAAATATTTGGAGTTTTTAATCTTTCAATTTATTATAAAAGTTAACATATGACTTTTAATATTGTGTTATAAGATTTTCTTAAGTATTGTAAAATCCGCTTAAGTGTTTTATAATAGATTTTGAGAATGTATGTTATTTTTATATAATTAAATTAACTATGGACCTTTGAAAATCACATTTTCAAAAGAGTTATTGTGAATTGAGAATTTTTTAATTCATCAAATAAGTTTACGCATGAATTTTCAATTTTGTTTAATTAATTGAGATTTTTACTTTTTAGTTGTAATTTTCAATTTTGTTTAATTAATTGAGATTTTTACTTTTTAGTTGTTTTCAAACACAAACATGTGTTATAAGATTTGATATAAGATTCTTATTTTGGAGAATGTATGTTATGTTAATATATAATGAAATAAGTATTTTAGTATAATTTATGTTTATAGTTTGAGGTTTGAATCTTTTAATTCAACAAGTTAATGTATGACTCTTTAATATTATTTAATAAATACATATTTTATTTCTCAACTGTGGCACTTAGAGATTTTATTAACATTCTCGTAAGTGTTAATATTGGTTTAAGTATTTTAGAGTAGATTTTAAGAATGATATGTTAATAACTACTGGTGGAGGTCTGGAACAATTGTTTAATAACTACTGGTGGAGGTCTGGAAAAGTAGGGGATCAGAGGGGATTGAATTGGATGTCTTGGGGTAATATGTGCTCAGCAAAAAGTAGAGGGGGCATGGGATTCAGGGATCTGTACGGATTTAACGTGGCTTTGATGGGTAAACATACGTGGAATTTTATGCACAGCCCAGGGTCCTTAGTTTCCAGGTTGTTTAAAGCTCGTTACTTTCCTGATTCTCATATTTTGCAAGCGAATAAAGGCAAGGGATCTAGTTTTATCTGGAGTGGTATTTGGCGGGCTAAGGAGGAGCTTCGGAAGGGTTTTAGATGGGTGATGGGAAATGGTGAGAAGATTAAGGCTACGAAAGATCCTTGGCTGAGAACAAAAGCTGAGTTTTGTGTAGAACAGAATGTAGTGTATGAAGGAAGGAATGAGTTAGTGTCAAGTCTCTTAGTTCCTGGGGAGAAAAAGTGGAATGTGACTCTAATTAAAGAACGATTTACAGAAATTGATGCAAGTGCAATTTTGGAGATTTCGGTCCCACAAAGGGAGATGGAGGATAGGGTAGCGTGGCTGCATTCCAACAATGGGATTTATAGTGCTAAAACAGGGTATCATTTGTGGTACAATTTAAATCATGAGCCCACTGTAGTTTCGCAGAGCTTGGGATGGAAGAAAGTGTGGAGTTTGTTGATTCCGCCAAAGGTGAAGGTATTCATATGGCGTTTTTGTCGTAATGTTATACCAGTAAGAAAAAGACTGAGTTCCAGAGGAGTTAGAATTCCTATTACATGCCCCATGTGCATGTCGGATATTGAACACATGACACATCTTTTCTATGATTGTGACTTTGCTAAAGGGTGCTGGAATCATGTGGATCTTTGGTACGATTGGAGCAATGTTGAGTATGCGTCAGAATGGATGCTTGGAAAACTTAGTACTGGGCTATCTGATGAAGTCTCGAAGATATGCATTGTGCTTTGGGGAATCTGACATTGGCGAAATAAGAGAGTGTGGGAAAATCAATTCATCTCCCCTGTATTCGCTATGGATAATAGCTTCATAATGTACTCAGAATGGAAGGAGGCGAAACACAAACAGAGAGTTCAGGTGGTTGAGGTTAACAAAGTTGAGACTGTGCCGATTCATAAGTGGCAGACCCCCGAGGTAGATGTTCTTAAAGTCAATGTAGATGCGTCTGTGTTTCAGGGTGCTCCGACTTTCTCTGTAGGTATGGCATGTCGAGACCACAGGGGTAATTTTGTTGCTGGCAAAAATATGTGTTTGCCTGCAGTTGCTTCTGTGTTTGAAGCTGAGGTAGTGGGCATTAGAGAAGCTTTGTCGTGGATTCAGGACCAACAGCTAGGATATAGTGCTTTGATATTGGAGACAGACTCAATGCTTGCGGCTAAGGCTATTGCAGGAGAAGGGCTGAATGTTTTAGAAGTGGGTGTGATCGTCGAAGATTGTAGACAGATGCTCCGCAATATGAAGGATATTTCAGTTTGTTTTATTCGGAAAAATGCTAACAGGGTAGCCCATGAGTTGGCTAGATTCCCTTGTTTAGTTAATTGCCAAAATTGTTTCACGTCACCTCCTACGTGTTTGTTGGAGGCACTTTCTTGTGATCTTTTGAGTTGAATGCATTGTTCAGAATTTCAAAAAAAAAAAAAAGAATGATATGTTAATAAAATATAATAAACTTTCACTATTGTTTTTTTTCTTACAAAACATGTAAAAATTTATTTTTTTACGAGATTCTGTTAATAACTATTTAAGAGTAATACTTTGAATAATATATAGTTTACAATATTTGATTTTTTAATAGAAATTGACGTTTTTAGTCTTAATATTACATTTAGAGATTTTACCTTTTTTTATTCAATGTTTATTATAAGATTCGTATATGAATTTTAAATTTTAAATATCATAAAAGACATACTACAAATATTTTAAAGGTTTTTGTAAGTGCTTCACTGTTATTTTGAGAAAATAACTTATTTTGAAAAATTAAAATCTAATATGATTGTTTATAAAAGTTGAAAAATATTATTTTTTACGAGATTCTCTTAAATATTTTAATGCAATATTTTTAATATTGCGAGTTTTACAGTAAGAAAATCTTGTTTGAACAAACTTTTTAACTACCATTATAATTTTCGTGTACCATTTCTCTTTGTAAAAGATATTATATTTTTTCATGTGACAATATTTTTTTCAACATATATGACCACATACAACACTTAATAGAATCTTGAAATTGTTACTTTTAGTGTTTTATAAAGTATTCTTTATGACTTTATAAGATTTGTTTTACTTATTTTTATGAGTACTAATAAATTTCAATTAGTAAAATATAATAACTGATATTATTTTTAAGTTTATTCACATTGATATTAGAACAATAGTAAAATATTGAAATACTTCTTTATTAGATTTCAAAATAGAACACTTACTCTAATATTGTAAAACACACAACAAAAAATTGTAAAATATCCAAAAAATATAATAAATACTTGAAGAACATCCTAAAAAATTTCAGAATTATAAGAAATATTAGAAGAAATATAATCTTAATTTAACACGGAGCTTGTGCACATAAGGAGACATAGATTGGTTGAAGTCCTCGGTTGCTATTTCGTGAAACATCTTAAAGTGATGTTGGTCAAGTTATTGTCTCCAAGCAGTACACACTCAATACCATTCTAGCAGGTCGCAGTACACACTCAGTACCCTGAAGATTATGCACCAGTAGGTTATCTGGTTTGTTTGGTTATACAGGACCTTGGTTGTAGGCATTATTATTTTCTATCGCCAGTAGCTATCAAAATGACTAAACAAATACCAGCATGGGTAAGGAAAATGAAAACAGTTGAAAATGAAAACAGTTGAAAAGAAACTTGTTCCCGCTTGAGCGAGTAGTTCAGGGGAAATGTTGCTAAGCGCCGTCGAAGTAGCATAAACAGGCTTGGAGCCAAAAACATTGATGGTTTAGCCTTCCCCTTCTACCTGAAAAGGAAGTGGATAAAGTTGATATTATCACTTGCCCTTTCTCAGTCAATGAGTCAGGTGCTGCTCACCACTCCTCGAGGCCAAGGACAGGGTCTAACCTCCCAACCCCCGCAAGCGTATGGCCAATTCTGCGCATAATGCGGCCGTCCTATTAATCAATAATGTTGCCCTCGAATTTGGAGTATCCCTTTGAAAACGCAAATTACAAGAGTTGTAGACGAGAAAACTCTAGAAGCAAAAGACATGCTCTTGATCACCACTACCACAAAACTAATAACTCCACTAGATGTGCTCCAAACCTTTAAACAAGAACATAAGCAGAGAACTCTATTATGTGGTGAAAATTTTCGACCAGAACCACAAGAATATAAACTGAGATAAACCAATTCCATTTCATGCTAGAAAGAAAAACTCTAAAATAGAACTCCACTCCAAAAGACTCTGTCATAAAAATCAACATTAACATCATCAAATGTGATAAAGTGCCATATAATAAGGGAAAACGGAGATATATATTAACAAAAACAAAACAATTTAAACACCCACTTACACTTAACAACAAGAAAACCTTCAGGAGTATGAGATTTGAAAATGTTAATTATCACCAGGTCTATATAGACTTATAACAAAATTAACGAAGAATGAAACATTTTCAGAAAATGTTTCACCATGCTCTAGGAAGATTTATACAAAATATCCACATATCCTAAAAATGTTCTCCATTAATCAGTAGGGATGAAGATTTTGGTTGATAGAAATTCAAATAAACGAGCATATTTCGACATGATATTTTCTTATATTGAAAAACAAAATTGACCCCAAACCAGTTTCATTAAACCATTTTTTTCTAATCTTTCGTCAAAGAAGAAACCACAACTGTCAAAAGCTATGGTTAAAATCTTACTATTTGATGTTGCTCTTCACTTTTTTGTGAAGATTATTTGATTCTTTAATGACATCATGTCACTGGTTCACATAAAAAAGATTTTTGTGAGAGTTCTTCAAAGTTTGATTAGTTTTTATCTATATCACTCACATATATAGTTCATAAAAACATCATGATTATACTATATTTTAAATATGATTTGTTTTAGAACTCACAACAAAGCAAGAAATCAGTAACTTGGTAGATTCTGAAGTTGTTTCGGAATTCATATCAATCTTGCAATGAAAAACACGGATTCTCTTAGGTGTTTTGATATATCCTTGGTTGATGAATCTATAACATAACTGCATGTAAAAAAACATAGAATATGTTAGTGTTGCGATTCTATTCAGTGTTTTGCATTACTTAAACATATTTTATAGAAAAATATGAATGAATATCACCGTATAATATGAGTGTCTTCACGTCTGTGTTTCTGTGCGTCTCTGTTCTAGTGTTAGCAGACTCTATTCTTCATTTTCTTTTATCTTTCTATGTGTATATGATTACAACGAGTAATTTCAATCACTGATTCATTTCCAAAAATAAAAAATCTCAATCATGCAATCAAATATGCTTGAAAGAATCTTCCCATGTTTAGTTTAAGTACACACCGTATAATGTACACTAATTATAGTGTAAGTATCCTTGACTTTTACATGTATTTACCACATTGCCATTAAATATAGTATATTGTAATGTATTAAAATTTTAATTAATGAACGGTCATGATTGAGTCTCTTGGGTCTCTTGATAAGGAGGGTCTCCATGGAACCTTACCCTATATATATATATATATATATATATATATATATATATATATATATATATATTTCGATACATAAAATATACGAGTCGCGGCATATATATTAATATAAGACAACTTACTCACGACTTTGTAATTAAATTATATTATATTGATATGTAAATTAATAATCTGAATATGACAATATTGTTTTTAATAATATTGGGTATGTTACTTGGATTTTATTCTAAGATTGGTATGTCCCTATTAATGTTTTTTAAAGTACTCTAATTCAGACAACACTTTACAACTACCGTTGTTTGTAAACTTCTTAAACAATAAATGTTAAAAAAACACTTGTCTCATTACCACAACGGTTTGCTGCACCATTATCTCAGGATTATTCGCACAGCTAAGAAAACAGTTGTATCATTATAACAACGGTTTTCTGTAGCATTGTCTTAGGTTTATTCACACAATACTGCTGAAAATAGTTTTCTATTGGTCACGACGCAACAGCACTTTAAAAATAAAAATACCCTTGTCTAATTCAATTTTCTAGACAATGGTTTTTATAAACCGTTGTAATCACCCTGGATTAGACAATACTTTTTCGAGGTTGAAAAATAACCGTTGTTAGTTAATTCTGGGCAACACTTTTTCGACCGAGCGTTGTCTGATCACTGTTGTCTAATTGCATTTTTCTTGTAGTGCAACCTCAACGTAAAGAATTGAGGGGGACGGAAGGAGTATTTGACAAGAAAGTGGGACCCACAGTGAAAGGTGGTCGTAAGAAGCAGTCGTTACTAAGTCGGTCGGTGTTAGTTCCATGACAACGATCAGACTTTTCCACCGATCGGTATTTGTCCCTGCTTAATTATCGTCGATCGTTTTGTTTCGATCAAAAAAGGCCTTGTAGTGTAGATACCTAGGATGAAGTCAAAAAAAAATATGCGAACCAAATTTTATACAAAATACCGTTAAAGAATAGTTTTTATTATGTAATTTTTTTACAAATTAAAAATAGAAATACCAAAATAGTATCTCGTAATTTTTATATGTACCTTAATTATATTGCACACTCTAATCAAATAGTATGTCGTAACATATACCCCAGGATCGCCCACTTGGGCTTGTAATTAATTATCACGAGATGCGTTCAAAATCATGCTTCACAAACTGTGATCATATATGTTGGCATTAATCTCAAATGTTTATTTCAAATTGTTGACGTTATTATCGTTTGTTTTTGAGTCTGCAGCGTGGGATGTAACATCTTGTCTAGCTATGACTGACTCTGGTCTAGTTGTACATAGATGACACACCTATGTCTTTATTAGAATTCATGCCTTTTACTCATCATTTTCATATGAAGGGTTTCGATCAGTTCAGATATTTTCTTGGGATGGAAATTGAATATGCCTTTTCTACATATACATAGAAAAAATACTCAAGAAATCTCATATGACCTCAGTTACCCCCTGTGAAATCCCTTTTAGATAATTAATCACACAAAGTTAAACTCATGGTACATTACAAGAAGAAACCGTTAAATTCGGTCAAATTTAGTTAAATTTATTAATGTAGTCGAATTTAAGATAAATTCGACTAACTTTGATTGTAATTATGGACCAAAACTACAAATCAAAAATTATTTACAAGGCTTAATTAATTATCTTCAAAGTCTTCATCTTTTTCGTTTGGATCTTCATGTTATTTTCTTCACAATCATTTTCAATATTTCCACATCATTGTCTTTGGATCTTCATCAAGTACCTAAAATTTACATAAGAAGCAAGAATTAGTATTAAGAATTATTAGCTAATTAAATAACAAAATAAGCATGAAGATAAAATTACTTAAATAAGAAAAAAGAAGAACAAAGTGAATGATATGTGAAATTGATTTGAAGAAGATGAAGAGAGGGAAGAAAATTGAAGTGAAATGAGAAACAAAATAAATAAATGATTGTATTATAAGTAATAAGAATATGAAAATTAATTTTGAATTTTTCGTTTGGGCGCAATTTTTAAATTTTTCGTAAAATTGTAGCTTATTTCCTACCGATAATGGTAGGTTATGATTCTCAGCGAAATTTTTGAATTTTTGGTTTGGGCGCAATTTTTGAATTTTAAGTTTTAGGCGCAAATTTTGAATTTTTCATAAAATTATAGCTTATTTCCTACTGATAATGGTAGGTTATGATTCTCAGCGAAATTTTTGAATTTTTGGTTTGGGCGCAATTTTTGAATTTTTCGGGAAATTGTAGCTTATTTCCCACCGATAATGGTAGGTTATGATTCTCATCAAAAATTTGAATTTTTGGTTTGGGCGCAATTTTTGAATTTTTAGTTTTAGGCGCAATTTTAGAATTTTTAGCTTATTTCCTATCGATAATGGTAGGTTATGATTCTCGGAGCCAATTTCGAATTTTTGGTTTGAGCGCAAATTTTGAATTCTAATTGTAGGCACAAATTTTAAACTTTTCGTGAAATTGTAGCTTATTTCCTACCGATAATGGTAGGGTATAGGTTTTGGCACAATTTATTTTTAAAAAAAAATAAACATAATAAATTTTTTAAATAATATTTTCGACGATCGAAACGTAATGATAATTAAGATCTATTAATTTATGTCAGAGGGTAAATGAGTTGTTACCCTAATTGTTTTTCTTTTTTTCTTTTATTATTTTAATTATATTCTTTTTTTAGTTGTGCGCGGTAATTTCAAGGTTTTGGTAAAAAAATTGGCGGAAATTGCCAAAAAGATTGGGTTGTGTGGATTTAAACAACTGCCCTCTCTGAGAATAACCAAGTGCACAACCACTGCACCAACATCGTTTTTTGTACTAAATATGCAATTTACTTATATATAATATTTCAGTTCAAGTTTTGTAAATTATAAGTTTGATAGATAGATTCATTATAAAAATATAGGAGCTTAAATTAAAAAATTCTAAAATTTTATATACAGCTAAGAAATCAAAACATTTAATCATCCGTAAGGTTAGATCATTGAAAAAAAAATCAAAAAAATCAAAAAGTGTAATCCTAAACAACCCCTAAAAAGTGAAATTCAATTTTTTCGTAAAATTTTAGACGATTAAAATTTTGGATTGCACGGATTCAAACTCGTGCCCTCTCCAATAATAACCAAGTGAACAACCACTGCGCCAAACAAGCTTTTTATACTAAATCAGCAAATAATTGATATATGATATTCCAATTCAAGTTTTGTAAAGTACAAGTTTAATAAATAGATTTATTATAAAAATATAAGAGTTTAAATTAAAAAATTCCAATATTTTGTATAAAACTAAGAAATCAACATATTTAATCATCCGTAAGGTTGGATCATTGAAAACAAATTAATAAAAATCAAAAAGTGTAACCCTACACAACCCCTAAAACATGAGTACAAACTCTAACTCAATTTTCTAACACCCTTTCGTTTTCTAAACGACTTTAACTTTTTATAATTTTTTTTGTCCAAATTTATTTCCTTAGCTTCATCAAACTAAAAAACGACGTTTCATATAAAAAAATTTAATTTAGTCAAGCATCTTTTATTTTTAATTTTTTTTCGCTATAATTAGGTTTTAGCGAAGAACATAAAACATAAGAATATAAGTTTAAATCAACTAATTTTTATCTTCCACTACTAAAATGAGTAGATCTTTATGTCCGTAGAGTTTGATTAACAAAAAATAATATAACTGACCAACAAAAAATATAATAAAAACACTTTATACCCTTATTTTATTTTTTTATCATATTTATTATTCGATCAAAACCTACCATTATCGGTAGGAAAACTGTACATAAATGGGCCGATTTGACTGGGCCGATTTAACACCACACACTACAAAAGCAAAAAGGTGATGGGTCCAAAATTTGATTGGGCCCAAAAATAAAACCGACATTTTCCTACCATATGTGGTAGGTTTTATTTTCCTACCATATATGGTAGAAAATGACACTGGCAAAATGAAAATATTTCTTATTTAAAAAAAATGTTTATTATTTTAAAATACGATACAGACTATGATGTGGATGGTGGGGTACCATCACGAATAAAATCTACCATATTTGGTAGGTTTTACTTTCCTACCATATATGGTAGGAAATGGCCATGACAGAATGCAATAATATAGCTGATGTGGATGGTGGGTACCATCACGAATAAAACCTACCAGATTTGGTAGGTTTTAGTTTCCTACCATATATGGTAGGAAATGACCATGGCAGATTGAAAATATTTCTTATTTTAAAAAAATGTTTATTATTTTGAAATATGACAAAGGTGATGATTAGGATGGTGGGGTCTTATCTTTGTGAAAATGAAGGCAAAACCTACCAATATTGGTAGGTTTTAGTTTCCTACCAACAATCGGTAGGAATTGGTCCTCGCTTTTACAGAAATCGGGCCCCACACGGACCATTTCCTACCATATTCATCGTCGGTAGGAAATGGGGGGTCAATTCCTACCAAATTTTTTTGGTAAGATTTATATGGTAGGAAAAAGCCGTTTTTGGTGTAGTGAATATTCAAATGTGAGAAAACAAATCAAAGAAAAAACCTAATTTGATGTGTGTATACAAAATAATGTTGGTGTTATTTCAATTCTAAGTTGTCGAAAATGATCTTGCAGGTGGTGGAGTTTAACTCGCCAGAGGTGATGGAGATGAACTCGCCGAAATTGGTAAGATGAACTGGCCGGAATTAGTAAAACATAGAAAATGTGTTAATATGAAAATATTATGCTTGAAATATATAGAAAATGTGTAAGAGTATTTATGTATTTAAAGTGATGTGTATGTTGGTTAGAGAATAAGATTGGAGTAAAAGTATAAAACAAAATGTTTATGAGAGAATATGATTGGCCGAATAATATAAAAGAGAAAGAGGAGAATGTAATTAAATTAATGGTGAGGAAGAAAAGTTTTAGGAAATTTTCAAAATTGAATGTATAAGAGCAATATAATTGACCCACGTACAGTCCAATAGAAAATTGATACATGTGAATTAAGCTAATTATAAATTGAGTTGGTCTGTTATATGTAGCTAGCACAGTGTCTTACAGTTCTTTTCATATGTACGCTGTCCTATTTTATTTTTGCTAATTTTTAACATGAACACTCTTAAGTAACACTCTTGATGTTAACTAAATGAATTCCTTAAAATTGAGTAGGGTAACTGAATAAAACATCTACGGTATTACTTAGTACTATATTTAGGTTACTCCAGTACCTTAACTACATTGCACATGCCCGTCAAATAACTAATACAACAATAGCTCGTTTAACACGGGATCCTATAGAGAGGGCTAACAATAAAAATAATTGAGTGCCAATATTAAGAAAAGAGACCAGGTCTCTGTCTCCTCTCCTTATAATTCAGTGTATTAAGTGAATATCTGAGTGTAAACATTTCATTATATAATAACTTTTAAAAGTATAATAATTAATTGGAAGGAATTATTGTGGCCAATCTACACGGCATTGAAATTAAAAATATATTTTACTACAAATTTATTCTCTTTCACACGGAAACTCAAGCACCGGCGAAATAAACAATTCAAGCGGCTGAAGTAGGAGGCAGATATAAAAAAACAGCTGTTGATTTAACAATATGCACATATGCTTTGCATGTGAAGGGCATTTTATTGAACGGAAACTTCATCTATTAATAGGATATAACGGTGACCGATAGAGAATTGTAAGATCATACAATTGCAAGAATTCCATTGTATATATGAATAAAGTACTGCAACTATGTGCAACAGTTACAGAACTAAAGGACCGGATAAAATATTTATGATGTATAAATTAAAAAATCCGGAAAAACTGTATTAAAGAACAATTTACTAATTACTCCTTGACCTGGAGTAATATCTGTTTACATTGTAGCCTTCTCTCTTTAGAGCTGAGATAGATCATGTATATATCTATATGTGCCTAAATGAAAAAGGAAAGTTTAGAAAACTTGAACTAATGGCCTTTACCCCTTTTACTAGGTCCGGAAGCCAACTTAAACATCAAGCTCCTAATGGCGGAACCACCACTGCTCCCATTCGTACTCGAATTATTATCCGAAGCTACACCAAACTGAGTCACGCCCATTGAGCCAGCTCCTTCACTTGCTTGAGCACATGCAGTAGATACCGTTGATCGTAAGGCCCGGCATTCGACAACGCTGAGCTGTGAACTCGAGAGCAAGAACATGATCACAAAAACTAGATAAAAGTTCCTCACCAATATTGTTGATGAACTCTTCATTGCCATTGTAAATTCTTTAGTACTCTTCTTCGCTGTATGTAATCTGATGTTGAATAAATATATTCAGTTGTGTATTTATTTGAGATGGCGAAAAATAGATGAAGAATGAAGGAATGTAGATATTGGTATTATATAGGCAGGGAGGGGGCGGCCGGTGAGGGAGCAAGATGAAAGTATTGACTTGGGATGCAAGCAGTTACATGATGTGAATATACATATCGGCAGGTGTGTGCCAAAACCAAGGACCAAATAAGTTGGAAACTGCAGGCAAATCTTTTACTTTGAAAATCGTGTGTCTTGACTGTACGTATGCTGTTGTTCCAATTTGACATTGTGTGCAAATACTACTACTTTTGCTCCATATGATGTCACGGGAATTTTCTTTTCCACTCAAATCACGCTACATTTGTTTAATTTTTTTGTCAACTTACTTTGCTATTTCGACTATACTTAACATTTTTTTTAATATGATCAAGTAGAAACCTATCAAGTATTAATTATGTGCCATTGCATTTTTTTAAAAATCAGCAAAGAAAAATAAAATAAAAAGAAAATGAGTTTTTTG
Source organism: Heracleum sosnowskyi (assembly GCA_030848705.1). NCBI lineage: Eukaryota > Viridiplantae > Streptophyta > Magnoliopsida > Apiales > Apiaceae > Heracleum > Heracleum sosnowskyi. The sequence goes on from CM061237.1 coordinate 24,596,606, forward strand.
AATCCAATAATGGTACTTCTATGTACATAATAAAATTTTTGTTATCGATTAATGTTTTCAAAGAAGGGAGTTAGTTTTTCGAATCCAATAATGATACTGCTATGTACATAATAAAATTTCTAGTATGAATTAATATTTTCAAAGAAGAAAGTTAATTTTTGGAATCCAATAGTGCTATGTATATAATAAAATTTCTAGTATTAATTCTAGTGATATTCTTAGCATAAATATAAAGTCAAAATGTCAAATGTAACACGAGTTTATTCTCCTGGGTTTTATTCCCATCTTGTTCCTCATAAAGATGTTCAACCTACCGCTCTATCTGATCAACGCGTGTAAAACTACATCTGTTACGCGTCTCATTTGTCTTCTTAATTAGATCATTTTCTAGGTATTTTCTCATAGTGTGTGTTTGTGTGTGTATGAAATGTGAGTGATCCAAAATCAAGTTGGTTAGCTGGAATTCTTAAGGGTAGTTAGCTATGAGAAGTTTAAGTACTGTCATATTAGTATAATGTAAAAAGGTATTCTTTCGGTTAGCAAAAAAATAATGTATTCTTCCGAACTGTATATCTATATATATTTTTTTAGACGGTGCAAACGAAAGTCCAACATGCCTTTAAATTCCGACAAGACGGCGCAAAACTAAAAGTCAAGTTTCTTATAACCCCACCGCATGAGCGCAGACAAACACGAGGACTGTGTCTGGTTCGGAAACTGTGGTCCGATCCTCATTCATACACATTATGTTGGATTTTAATCAATCTAAATATGTTTTATTCAATTATATTAGGAGTTGATTTAGTCTGAGTGCAGCAACGTAGTTGTAGTAGTCAATAAGCGATGGATTAGAATTAGGAGTTTGTTTTAAGTTGTTGCTTTAGTGGTTCCTATTTTGTAGCCATGCTTAATGCTGGTGTTATTTATTTACTCCCTGTATGCAAGTTTGAATATAAGAGTTTTATCTTTTTCCCAGTTTAATATACATACAAGTGTGTGTGTGTGTGTATTATTTTTCTACACCTGGTATCAGAGCTTTCCTAAACCATCCTGTGATCACTAATGTCGACAGAATCCAGCAAAACCAAGGAGAGCTCTTTTGGGCTTAGCTACCCGATGCTAACCAAAACTAACTACACCGCATGGGCCCTGAAAATGAAAGTATTTATGCAGGCCCATGGGTTGTGGGAGGCCATAGAACCAAAGGACGCTGCTGCAGTGGTGGAAGACAAGGCTGACAAGCGGGCTCTCGCCATTATCTATCAAGGTATCCCGGAAGAATTATTGATGTCTGTTGCAGATAAGAAAACGTCCAAGGAAGCTTGGAATGCCGTCAAAACAATGTGCCTTGGGGCAGAGAAAGTAAAGAAGGCACGGGCACAAACCCTGAAAGGGGAGTTTGAAGCGTTGGTTATGAAAGATACTGACCAGCTCGATGAGTTCTACCTAAAGCTTAACGGGCTGGTGACTAATATCAGGACACTAGGGGAGAAAATGGAGGAAACCTATGTGGTTAAGAAGTTGCTAAGGGCTGTACCTGCAAAGTTTCTACAGATTGCGTCCGCGATCGAACAGTTTGGAGACCTCGAAAAACTGTCTGTAGAAGAAGTCATTGGGTCGTTAAAAGCTCATAAGGAGCGAGTTCGTGGAACACCTGAACAGAGCCAAGGGTAGCTGCTCTTGACTGAAGATGAATGGCGAAAACGGGAGAGCAATAACGATGGGCAGCTGTTGCTCAGTCGTGAGGAGTGGATAAAGAGGAGAAGTGGTAGCGATTCTAGAAGGAGGAGGGAGGAACCTCGTGGAGGACAAGACAGAAGTCGTGTACGGTGCTTCAATTGCCAGGCCTACGGCCACTACGCAGCTGAATGTCGGAAACCACGAAGAGAGAGAGATACATCAAAGGAAGTGAATATGTCTGTAATACAGGGAGATGAACCAGCCCTTCTGATCGCTGCTGTTGAGAAATCTGAACACCTGGCTGGTGGTGACACATTGTTGTTGAATGAGAAAGCTATGGTGCCCAAGTTACGTGCAGAGAGTGGACAGCAACGGGAATCTCAGGTCTGGTATTTGGACAATGGCGCCAGCAATCACATGACTGGCCAACGGGGAAAATTTAAAGAACTCGATGAAAGCGTGACCGGACATGTGAAGTTTGGAGACGGATCCACTGTGAGCATAAAAGGGAAAAGGTGTGTGTCCCTCAAGTGTAAAAATGGTGAAGAGAGGGTTCTTAAAGAGGTATACTTCATTCCTACTTTGTGCAATAATATCATAAGTTTGGGCCAACTTTCTGAAGCAGGAAATAAAGTGGTGATTGATGGTGATTATTTGTGGGTCTATGAGGAAGGTGGACGATTGCTAATGAAAGTAAAGCGGTCTGAAAATCGACTGTACAAAATCAGTCTTGAAGAAAGTAATTCAAATTTTTTACTCGCCAAGATTGAAGAAGATACGTGGTTATGGCATGCAAGGTTGGGACACGTTAATTTCCAAGCAATGGAGCTCATGTCACGAGAGGAAATGGTGTATGGGATCCCAAAGCTTATGCAACCACTAAAACGGTGTGAGGGGTGTCTGTTATCTAAGCAAGCAAGGAAACCCTTTCCTCATCAAGCAAGTTTCGCTGCAAAGCAAGTCTTGGAGATAGTACATGCCGATATATGTGGCCCGATTCAACCCATAACCCCTGGAGGTAATCGATATTTTCTTCTACTTGTTGATGATTTCAGTCGTAAAATGTGGGTATATATGCTAAAGGAGAAAAGCGCGGCGTTTGAAATGTTCAAAAAATTGAAAGCCTTGGTTGAAATTGGAACCGAGAAAAGAATCAAGATTTTGAGAACCGACAGGGGTGGCGAGTTCTGCTCGAAGGAGTTTACATCATTTTGTGAAAGTGTTGGGATCTTGAGGCATTACACGGCACCTTACACCCCACAACAAAATGGGGTGGTTGAACGTCGTAATCGCACCGTCGTTGCAATGACAAGAAGCTTTCTAAAGGAGTCAAAGCTTCCATCTTTTCTGTGGGGAGAGGCAGTTCACCACTCTGTCTACATCCTCAATAGACTGCCAACTCGAAGCTTGAACGGCAGGACTCCATATGAAGCTTGGTGTGGTAAAAGACCTGACCTCTCTCATGTCAAGGTGTTTGGTCGAGTTGCTTTCATGAAAGTGCCAACTATGAAGGTTACAAAGCTAGACGATCGTAGCAAAGCAGTAGTATATCTCAGTAAAGAGCCGGGTACAAAAGGGATCGAGCAGGCTATTTGATCCAAAGACAGGGGATGTTCACGTTAGCAGAGATGTGGTTGTACAGGAAAACAAACTTTGGCAGTGGGAGGAGAACAGAGAAAACGAGGTGACGTTCCCTGAGAGTGTGGTGGTGGCCAGTGACAACGAGGAAGCAAGAATGGTACATGAACACGAGCAAACTACGCCTCCACATACACCACATACACCACAGTCTGCACCTTCTGTATCGGGTACGACCAACACTACATCTTCTGAGAGCAGCGAACAGCCATTGCGATACAGAAACCTGAACAATTTATATGAAGAAACTGAAAGGATTGAATTCACAGAAGACGAACTCATGCTATTAAAAATCGAGGGACCAGAATCGTATAAGGAAGCAGCGAGGGAAGAGGAGTGGAATAAAGCGATGGCTGCTGAAATTGAAACCATCGAGAAAAATGAAACGTGGGTCCTTACTGAGCTCCCTCCTGGTCACAAGCCCATCGGTTTAAAGTGGGTTTACAAGGTTAAAAAGGATTCTGAGGGGAACGTGGTCAAGCACAAAGCGCGTTTAGTCGCCAAGGGATATGTTCAGACTAAAGGAATCGATTACGAGGAAGTATTTGCTCCGGTGGCCCGTATTGAAACAATAAGACTACTATTAGCACTCTAAGCTAAGGAAGAATGACAGGTACATCATCTAGACGTGAAATCAGCTTTTCTAAATGGAATTCTTCTCGTGGAAGTATATGTTTCGCAGCCCGAAGGGTTCCAGAAGAAAGGCGAGGAACACAAGGTATATAGACTTCTTAAAGCATTGTATGGGTTATGACAAGCTCCTAGAGCTTGGAACACACGACTAGATGAGTGTTTAAGGGAGTTGGGTTTCAAGAAATGTCTACACGAGCAGGCCGTTTATACGAGATGCAGTAATGGTGAAAGCTTAATAATCGGGGTTTACGTGGACGACCTTCTTGTGGCTGGTTCGAACAAGTCTGAGATCGAGAAATTCAAAGCACAAATGAATCAAACACTACGCCATAAGTGCTCATATGCAACGCTTTTTTAATGTGGTTGTAGACCAAAAAAGCGTTGCATTCAGCTTGTTTTTCAAAAATGCAACACGAAACTGCCGTTGCATCCGCGGGCGTGGCCTTTGATATGTAATGCAACACTTTTGGTCATCTACTGCAACGGAGAGAAAGTATTGTATTATAAGTATACTGCAACACCAAAATCAAGGAAATACAACACCAATGAGCGTTGCCTTAAACACAAGGCTCATTATCATGCCACGTCAAAAGTGGGGCCCACTAAAATTCCACGTCAGTAGTGGGGCATGCATGCCAGGTCAGTAGTGGGGCCCACATGCCATAATGCAACGCTTTTCATTGTCTTCTGAAACAGTAATTTTTTTAATGCAACAGTATATTTACTAATGCAACACCATTAGATTCTATAATTCAATACAATTTTCTTGAAATGCAACACTAAATAAGGAAATGCAACACTTTAATAAAAAATTTGCAATATTAGTTTTGTACATACATAAATACCATTCAAAACATTCAACATTCCATCCAAAACATCCTAAAACCAATCCTAACAACCAAGGCATCTAACAACATACTAAATACCTAACTTAATCACAAAAAATTTAAATAATACAAATAATCTCGTCCCCAAAATCCCAGCATCATGAAATGTGTAGTATCCCAACATCGTGAAATGACCAATCCAGTCGAGAAGCACTGGGATGCCAACCTGAAACACATGACGATATGTTGAGAAGTTGGTATAAGCATAATATTGCTTATAATTCAGGGCAACAAGTAGACATTTTCTTACTAAATATCTGAACCTTAATAGAATCATACATGATGATCAGACACCATGTCCTCCTGATTTCTCATCAGGTCTTTGGTAAGTCCTCCAACCTGTCTGATCATTTAATTTATTAGGTAGACTGATTACGGGGGAACTAAGAAAGAAAGAAGTTATAGCATTGCATTATACTACCTTCAAAATGTATCACATTTGGAGCTTCTATATATCCATGTAAGAGTCTTATTTCCATTAATGGTGATACCAAAGCTATACAATGAAATTTAGTTTAATATTTATAGTAATGTGTCGACTTTAAAAGTTACTAACATTTGCATATTTGAATAACAGGACTCAACTCGTGTTAACGTTTCTTATTTAACATATGGAATCTGTTGGCGCAGTATTTAACTCCCTGTTAATAACTGCCTCAGGTTTATATAAATCATGCTTTTATTCAGCTTGCATTTTTTATATCACATTGAATATGTAATGTCCCAGGTTGTTACAGATTATATTCGATATTAAAAACCTTCTTATCTATGATACACACTACAAAATTGGTACAAACATGATGATTAGACAAATTAAGCAACTAACCGTGGCAAACATATATGTTTTTGATATAACTATATCTCATCCTTGGTAATATATGGAAAAGTAAACTAACCTTGCTCATCTGGTTCAGACAAGCCAGGAATCCTCCCAGCTAGGAGTCCTTGTTTCACTACAGCCAAACCGTGTTTGGGAAAGCTCAATACTACAGAAGAAAGCAGTGAAACCCTAGAAAGAAAAGCTAATCTTCTCTTTAAAAGCCCCACATGTTGGTCACTTTCTGAATTTGCAGCAGCACAAGGTTTTGTTCTTGACAACCCTTTTCCTTGCAGAGCGAGATTGAGCTATATTTTAGTTACTACATTTTAGTGGAAAACAGCTCCCAGAGAACATCATTGTACCCATTAAATTCTACTTCTTAACAGAGTATTGGGTACATAGAAATTATTATGAAGGAAAGAATCTCACTAAATAATAATATGCAACTTAATAATTCAGGTAGGTTATACACTCCCTTGGAGTGAAATTTTCAATCAGGGCAACAAGTTGACATTTTCTTACTAAATAAATCTGAACCTGTGTGTGCATCAACAGCGCTGAAGGGATCATCAAGTAAATAGATGTATGCGTCTTGATAGAGTGCCCGGGCATTTACATAATTTCAACAATACAAAAAATTAGATTCATGAATGATGAAACTACAGTACACATATTCGACTTACTTCATCAGAGATTTTGGGAATCTATTAAAGTTAAATATCAATATCTCAAGTAGTTATTCACACTAACAATGTAATTTCTTTTAACTCTATAACACAAACACAAAGAATAACAATGTTGAAAATTAAAGTTTTTCATTCAAAAAAAATTCACTAAGGCAATCTAATATAACTAGAACCTGCATATTTGGTCTAATACGTTCAAGTACAACACTTCATCTGTCAAATTATAGCAAATCAGGCATAGTATTTTACAGCCTTTAAAACCCCAGTTAAAGAAAAACTAATCTTCTAATTTTTAAAATCTAGATATGAGGTTGTTTTTTTAAACAAATATAGACACAGATACATGTGCAAAAATTAACAAGAATAAGTAAAAAGGCTACCCAGAATTAGACATTGTATATACATACATAAAGAGAGAGAAAGACCATCTGATATACATAAAGATGTGTGCGGGGCAGGGAGGGAGAGACATAGAGTCCAATAGCTCACTAAGAATCGATAAATATGTAAACATATAAAATTCACCAAGTAAAACAGCACATAAAGTAAAATAATAAACAACAAACACAAGTTCACCTTGTCAATTGTTAGACAAAACCCCCAAATTCAAACCCTAAATGAAAACACCAAATCCAAGCATCAAATCGAAATACAAAATTGAAGCCCCAAATCAATACCCAGAAATCCTAAATTGAAATAGAGAAAGAGTGTGCGGAAGGAGGTAGATGGAGGGAGAGTGTAACTTAATTAGATAGAGAGTATGTGTTTGAGACTTGAGCGGGATGTGGTGAAAATAATTGAGCGGGCTAACAATGAAATGTTAAAGAGTCAAGAGCGGGATAAGTAGCCGCCCAGTTAGTTTCATTTTATTAAAATTATCTTATTTCTTCATTATAATTAAAATAACAAAATAAATATAAATTACAACATTTTAATTAACATAATTTAAAATTGAATTATTTTATAAATATATTAATATAATTAATATATTAATAAAAGAATCATAAAAATATAATATATTAATATATATATAACCATAATTAATATTAATATCATATTATAATATATTAGAAATTAAAATTATTTTTACATCTATTTTATATAATGTATATCGTGTTTTCAATTTTCCTAAAGTTTTTATAAATTTAAAATTAGAAAATTAAAATTAAAATATTACAACTACACTTAAAAAGAATAAATAGAAATGTATATATAAGAAAAAGAATAGCTCTTAATATGAACTTCGTTGTGAGTGGGTTTTTTTTCTTTTCATTTTTTGGAAATTGTAACTTTTTTCAAATTTAAAATTTTAAAACTTTAAATAAAATAAAAAAATGATAGATATATATTTATATAATAGTTCTGAAAGTTTTAATTAATAATATATTATATATTAAATTTAAAGTAAGAAATAGATAAAAAAAAATTTAATATCATTATATAATTTTGACAAAATGTTTAATTTTCATAATTATGAAAATAATATAGTCGAATGCAACGCTTTTAAATGGTGTTGCACGTCACAACACTAGCATCGACTCTGCAACGGTACATTCACATCTAATGCAATGCTTATTGACTAGTGTTGCAGAATACCAAAAGTAAGCATAGCTTTTGCAACGCTTTGCTTGCAACCGTCACAAAAAGCATTGCATATGAGCACTTATGGCGTAGTGAAAAGTTCGAGATGAGTGATCTCGGTCTGCTATCTTACTATCTTGGAATCGAAGTAAACCAGGGACTGGGCTTTACTACAGTAAAACATACGTCGTATGCAAAGAAAGTATTGGAGAAAGCTGGAATGGCGAATTGTAATGTTGCAAAGGTTCCCATGGAATACAAGCTTCAGCTAGACAAAGATGAAGAGGGACAGGAGGTCAATGCAAATCATTACAGGAGTATTGTCGGGAGTCTCAGGTACTTAACGCACACGAGACCAGATATCTCGTATGTTGTTGGTGTAATCAGCCGGTTTATGGAACGACCAACCGTGAAGCATCAGCAGGCGATGAAGCATGTTCTGAGGTACGTGAAGGGGACTGTGAATTATGGATTGAGTTATGCAAGTGCAAATGCTGGGAAAGAAAGCGTTCAAACCCTCTGTGGATATTCTGACAGCGACTTGGCCGGAGACGTGACAGATAGAAGGAGTACGGGGGGAATGTGCTTCTATTTTAATGGAAGTTTGATATCCTGGGCCTCACAAAAGCAACGGGTGATCGCTCTGTCCTCATGTGAGGCAGAGTATATGGCTGCTACATATGCAGCTTGTCAAAGCATATGGCTCCGTGGACTCCTGCAGAAACTATTGGGACGAAGAACTGGACCAGTGATGCTCCACGTAGACAATAAGTCTACGATTGAACTGATGAGAAATCCAGTGTTGCACGGGAGGAGTAAGCATATAGACGTACGCTTTCATTTCATCTGTGAGTGTATAGAGCGTGGGGAACTGAAAGTTGAGTTCGTGAGCACAGACGAGCAACGCGCAGACATATTGACAAAAGCATTGGGCAGAATTAAATTTGAAGGATTGAGGAAGCTGGTAGGAGTCGTGGATCTGGCAGCAGCTAATGCAAGTACGGAGTAGTAGAGAAAGAAAAATCATATTTAGATTAGGGGGGAATGTGTTGGATTTTAATTAATCTAAATATGTTTTATTCAATTATATTAGGAGTTGATTTAGTCTGAGTGCAGCAACGTAGTTGTAGGAGTCAATAAGTGATGGATTAGAATTAGGAGTTTGTTTTAAGTTGTTGCTTTAGTGGTTCCTATTTTGTAGCCATGCTTAATGCTGGTGTTATTTATTTACTCCCTGTATGCAAGTTCGAATATAAGAGTTTTATCTTTTTCCCAGTTTAATATACATACAAGTGTGTGCGTGTGTGTATTATTTTTCTACACATTCCTCGTCCACAAAATTAAGAAATGAATGGTAAATAACTTTTCATATTGATAGCAGCTGTTGGATTCTAATCTAAACTAACTTAGTTTATTTGTTTATTTAAATAAGTTTGATGTAATTTGTTTCAATATTATATCAGCTAGACTAAGTAGGATAGTAGCTAGTTAATAGGAGGTTTTTGAATAAGTTAGGGTTGTGGAGATGTAGTAGGAAGCAATTCTTGATTTGTAGTCACCATCTGTGGGTGTTTAGTAGTTTAAATATCATTGTATACGTTCATGTGAATAGACACACATGACGTTCTTATTTTCGGTAATATATCGGTTGTGTTTTTCTATATTTGGTATCAGAACAGTTTACGTGTATACCCTAGTTTATAGCAAAGATGATGCATACAACCAAAGGAAAGGAGGGAGCATTTGGCTTAAGCTACTCAATATTATCTCGAAATAATTACACGGCGTGGTCTATGAAGATGAAGGTGTTCATGCAAGCCCAAGGTGTGTGGGATGTAGTGGAAGCGAGTGACCTGAAAGTAGCAGTCGAGGTAAGAATGGACAAGGTGGCATTAACAGCAATATGCCAAGGCATTCCGGAGGACCTGCTATTGTTCATTGCAGAGAAGAAATCCGCCAAGGAGGCCTGGGATCAAGTTCAGAAAGCAAAGGTCCAGACCTTAAAATCTGAGTTTGAAGCTCTCAACATGAAGGAGACATAACATATCGATGATTTCTCCATGAAACTGAATAATATTGTGAGTAATATTCGAGCTCTAGGAGGTAAAGTGAAAGAGTCTTATGTTGTGAAGAAATTACTACGGGCAATCTCATCAAAATTTCTGCAGATTGTTTCAGCGATTGAACAATTTTGAGATTTGCACAACATGTATGTTGATGAGTTAATCGGGAGGCTAAAATCACATGAAGAGAGGATTCGTGGGCATGTTGAAGACAATGGGAATTAGCTACTTCTAACTCAGGAAGAGTGGAAGGCAAGAGCCCGTGGAGGATTACATGTTAGAAATGGTGGACGTGCTCTTGGTGGACATGACAAGAGTAGGATAAAGTGTTATAACTGCAACACCTATGGACACAATGTTGTAGAATGTTGTAAACCACGCCGGGAACGAGAACAGAGAGAGGAAGTAAACTGTTGTGGAATAAAAACTGAGCTTGCGAATTTAATGCTAGGGTTAGAGAGCTTCGAGCTTTAATGGCTGCACTTGTGTTTCGAGACTAAATCGGTCCTCACAAGATTCCTACGTATCTCAATTCGTAATTGAGAATCAAGCCAAAGACGTAGTTCTGATTGTAGGATCAGGGACCTTATATAGGCGTCTGGAGCCTAGTATTTATGGTATGTTTAGGAGTCTTGGCGAATAAGTCTCCTTTTTGATATTGGATAAGCATTGTATTGCTTGCAGGATAAGTCTTTTCCTTGTCGATAAAGGCTATGACTCATTAATTGCCTTTAATTGGGATTCTGGATCCTTCTTTGACCAATTTGCCATAATTTTGACTCTTTTTATGAGCTGTATATTTTCCCTATTCATTAATTACGAAATTAATGAATAATCAGGGTTTCGGACCTTGAATATTGGGCCGTGTTCTTGGACCAATTCGGGTCTAATTAATATGTCATTAATTATATTTTTAGGGTTATTTTTAGCCCATATCATTTGCCCCCCAATTTCTAGGAAAACTTTTCAAGCTTTGGTAGAAATTATATTGACCTTTTTCGAGATTCGGGGTCTTTTTTATCCTTTACCTAGGACTTCATTTACACTAGTGTTTCACAAATATCGCCTTATTGCAAAGTGTGGAGCGACCTACATATTTACGACGATTGTTGCCTTATTCGAGGCTAATTTGACATTTATATGAAATATTCCTAATATTTTAGGAATTTTCACGTACCCACAGGTATTTTTAATAATTATTCCTAATATTTTAGGAATTTTCATGTACCCACAGGTATTTTTAATAATTATTCCTAATATTTTAGGAATTTTCACGTACCCACAGGTATTTTTAATAATTATTCCTAATATTTTAGGAATTTTCACGTACCCACAGGTATTTTTAATAATTATTCCTAATATTTTAGGAATTTTCACGTACCCACAGGTATTTTTAATAATTATTCCTAATATTTTAGGAATTTTCATGTACCCACAGGTATTTTTAATAATTATTCCTAATATTTTAGAAATTTTCATCTCAATTTGCAACCAGGTGGAAGCATTCGACCTCATTTGAGGGGTCTCACTTTCGAAGTCTTCGACCTCGTTTTTCCGTACTTTTTCGACCTCGGTCGTTTGATCTCAAACCCAGTCTCCTTCGACCTCATTTTTGAGGTATTGTAGACCTCATTTTGAGGCATTTTAGACCTCATTTTTGAGGTATTTTAGACCTCAATTTGGTCCCAGGTCGAGCAATTTGACCTCAATTTTCCGTGTTTTTTCGACCTCGGTCGTTCGATCTCAAACCCAGTCTCCTTCGACCTCATTTTTGAGGTATTTTAGACCTCATTTTTGAGGTATTTTAGACCTCAATTTGGTCCCAGGTTGAGCAATTCGACCTCATTTTTCCGTGTTTTTTCGACCTCGGTCGTTCGATCTCAAACCCAGTCTCCTTCGACCTCATTTTTGAGGTATTGTAGACCTCATTTTGAGGTATTTTAGACCTCTATTTTGAGGTATTTTAGACCTCAATTTGGTCCCAGGTTGAGCAATCGACCTCGTTTTTTCATGTTTTTTCGACTTCAGTCTAGAGTTTCTTCGACCTCGGTTGGCTCCAACAACGCCAAACGTGGCTTATAGATACAAGAACTAACTTGAGTTCTAACACCTTAGACCTCATTTGAGGTTTCAACAACGCCAAACGTGGCTTATAGGTAGAGGACCTGATTTTGAGGTTCAACGTCTTAATTTTCACATCGAGAGGTCTTAATGAACGAAGACAGACATAATGTTTCACTTGTTTCTTTAATTTGAGCTTCCAGTATATCGAATCGAAGCTCGTTCTAAGCTCTACTTCCTCGAATTTTCAGGGGTTTCAACCCTTATATTAACCTTCTTCCAATAGGTCTCTTTAGGCTTTTAGTTGAGCTTGTAACATAACTATTTGATCCTTCGGGATCTTCTATCCATGCATGTTATTTATGCATATTATGTTTCTTCGTTCTTGCATTCACTTATATTTATTTAGCTTTTCTTTTGTAATGCAATTCCTAGTACTTGGCCTCTTGAATGGGCAGGCACTTTGATCAAGTGTTATTGGTACAACTTGTTCTTTAGTAGAACAATAAGGAAATACTCAAACAAAGATAAGTAATAAAATAGTGAATGAGAACTTGAAATATTTCCTTTGAAAAAGAGGGTTCGACCCTTACATAGTGATTTACTTCCTACTAAGAGCTTAAGAGCTCAGAATGGTTTCGTCGACCTTATTGCTACTTGTACTATTAGTGGATCCCTTAAGGAAACACTTAAACATAATAAACTTTTTAAATTTGAGGCATGCCAAGTTTTTGGCACCTCAGCCCTTCAAGGGTTCAGGCAACACTGCTCCAATGTAAGTGACTTTGTCTGGTTCTCCCGGGATTAGGGGAATAGGATTTAGATCCTCGGCTGGCTTTCCCCTTCTTTCTTCATCGTCTTTTGAATTCATAACCTCGATTGGGAGAACCTGCCCCCCGACTCCATCAGGCCTTAACGCGGCTACATAGCAATTCCTAGCCATCTTTTGATCTCCTTGTTCTTCACCAACCCCGTTCCTTGTTGGGAACTTGATTTTCAAATGGTAAGTTGAGGCAACAGCCTTGAATGCATGAAGGCCTGTCCTACCAAGGATTGCATTATAAGTCAAGGTTGCCTTTATCACCACGAAGTTCAGCATTTGAGTTGTTGTTTGTGAACCTTGCCCTATTGTCATAGGGAGCTGAATAGTTCCCTCTACTTTGGATTCAACCCCATTGAACCCATATATGGGCATGTTTGAAGGAGTCAGTTGTGAATCGGTATATCCCATCTTGATGAAGGCATCATGGAACAGGATGTCCACGGAAGCTCCATTATCTACTAGAACCCTCTTAGTTTTAGAGTTGCCTATTACATGTATAATGACCAATGGGTCGTCATGGGGGAATTTCACCCCTTCAAGATCAGAATCATCAAAGCTAATAGCCACTTCTGTCTTGGCACGTTTCGGTGCTTCTCCCACAACAGTCATTACCTCTCGGGCATAAGCTTTCCTTGAGTTTCGGGAGGACCCAGCAGCAGTCGGTCCTCCAAATATCATGTTGATGACAGGCCCTCGGGGCTTAGGATTACGATCTTGGTCGTTGTCCCTCCTATCATAGTCTTTCCTTTCATAGTTTCCTTGTTGATTTCCTCGATTCCCATCCTTAGTGAACTCATCGAGTTTTCCTCTTCGGATTAAGAACTCGATTTCATCTTTCAGTTGTCTACAATCGTCGGTGTCATGACCAACTTCCTTATGGAAACGACAGAATTGATTCTTGTTTCGTTTCTCCAAGTCGGATCTTAGCGGCTTTGGCCATCGAATATCCTCTTCCTTCTCAATTTCCATCAGAATTTGACTTCTTGAGGTGTTCAACCTTGCATATTCATTGAACCTGGGTCCGAAGTTGTTCCTTTTAGGTGGAGAGTCAGAATCTTTCGCTGTCCTGAGATATTTGTCCCTAGCGTCATACTCTTGAGTCTCCTTTCCCTTTTTTCCGTTTTCACTTCCCTCAACAGTGGGTTCATATTTCTTCATACTTTCCTCGGCCTTGATATACTTCCCGGCTCTATCTTGGAGCTTCAACATGTTTTCGGGTGGATGCTTTGCCAAAGATCTCTTGAAGTGATCATCAATAGTTCCTTGTTGCAGGGCTATCATAGCTACTTTGTCCTCTAAGTCCGGGACTTTCAGAGCCTCCTTAGGGAATCGATTTATGTATTCCCTCAAGGATTCATTCTCACCTTGCCTGATTCCCATGAGGGATGCAGAACTTTTCTCATGCACCCTCCCACTTACAAATTGGTTCATGAACGCCTTACTCAACTCTTTGAAGGATCCAATAGAATTGGGAGGCAAACGGCTGTACCAACGTTGTGCCATGCCCGCAAGGGTTTGCGGAAACGCTCGGCACTTAACCGCATCATTGGTTGGCTGCAACAGCAGTGCGTTGGAAAAGGTTCTCACATGGTTAGCGGGATCTCCCGTTCCATCACAAGCCTTGATCGTTGGCATCTTGAATTTTCTGGATATAGCCGTTTTCATGATGTCTTGAGTAAACGGTGGTGTAGGATCATCAGGATCTCCTAGGGGCAACAGAATACTAGGATCACCCCTTGGGGCTTCAGCCCTCTTGGTCCTTCTTGCCGGTGGATCCAAGTTGATTATCGGGATCCCTTCAGTCATTCGGCCCCGAGATTGAGCGACCTCTTCTTCAGCAAGGAGTTTTTTGAGCCTTGCAGTCTCTGCCTCATGGGCTGCAAGTTTCTCCCTAGTAGTTTGGGGTTGCTCCCGATTTGTTTGGGAAGAACGTCTCCTTCTTGGGGCGACATCCTCCCCAGTTGTATAACCCTCATCCTCGGTGTATGGGCCAGAGTAATCTTGAATGAGAGGGGTCTGACGAGTTTGGGGTCCCAGACCTTGAATATAAGGGGGTACATATGCCTCATGGTATATTGGATTAGTTCCACTACCCCCCGCCATGGGTCGAGGGGGCATGCCATAGCTTGGCATCCCCAAAGTCAGATTCGCGTATTGAGGGAGATCAGTAGTATGGAGTTGAAGGCTCCTTGGTGCACTCATGAGCAGCGGGGAGGTCGTGATTGGTTGCTGGTGAACGGTCTCTTGTGGATTAGATCCATGAATGACCATCTGTAGGGGATTCGTCCCTTCAACCGAAATCGGGATTTCCGGTCCGTGAGTGTTGGTGGGGATATTCGCCCCTTGTGTGCCAGTAGTCGACGGTGGCTGATCAGCCTCAGAGGTGCGATCATCGGGAGTTTGAGTATCCCGAGCTGTTCTTCGTGTGTTTGCCATGGTTGATGTTGTCTTCCCACAGACGACGCCAAATGTTGTGGAATAAAAACTGAGCTTGCGAATTTGATGCTAGGGTTAGAGAGCTTCGAGCTTTAATGGCTGCACTTGTGTTTCAAGACTAAATCGGTCCTCACAAGATGCCTACGTATCTCAATTCGTAATTGAAAATCAAGCCAAAGACGTAGTTCTGATTATAGGATCAGGGACCTTATATAGGCGTCTGGAGCCTAGTATTTATGGTATGTTTAGGAGTCTTAGCGAATAAGTCTCCTTTTTGATATTGGATAAGCATTGTATTGCTTGCAAGATAAGTCTTTTCCTTGTCGATAAAGGCTATGACTCATTAATTGCCTTTAATTGGGATTCTGGATCCTTCTTTGACCAATTTGCCATAATTTGGACTCTTTTTATGAGCTGTATATTTTCCCTATTCATTAATTATGAAATTAATGAATAATCAGGGTTTCGGGCCTTGAATATTGGGCCGTGTTCTTGGACCAATTCGGGTCTAATTAATATGTCATTAATTATATTTTTAGGGTTATTTTTAGCCCATATCATAAACCTTGCACAGATCAAGGATGATGAACCAGCATTTTTATAGACAGAAGTAACCTTTCCAGATGGGCAAATAAAACATGCTAGATGGGCATATAAGAAGTGCCATATGGGCAAGAAGCAACGTGACGGGTAAACAAAAGGCCAGACGGGCTCAGTTAAAAGTCAGACGGGCTAAGCGAGACAGACTTGCTGGGTGTTAAAAACTGTAGTGAAGTTTAGATTAAGAGAGAGTTTGTTTGATTTTAATCTAATCTAACTTAGTTTATTTGTTTATTTAAATAAGTTTGATGTAATTTGTTTCAATATTATCAGCTAGACTAAGTCAACATGATAGCAGCGAGTTAATAGGAGGTTTTTGAATAAGTTAGGGTAGTGGAGATGTAGGGCCTGTTTGGGGTTGAGCTTATTTATAAGCTTATAGCTTATAAACCCATTTCAGCTTATGGGGGGTGTTTGTCAAAATAAGTGAAATCAACTTATGGCTACTTAAAATGGATAAGTTGAATGTTAAAAATCCTTACACTACGCCATAAGTGGGCTACAGCAACACCTGAAAAAGTGTGGTTATAGCCCAAAAAACTGTTGGTAAAAGGAAAAAAATAGGCTATGGTCACACTTTGACCAAATTTGAGGGTGTTACAAAAAGGGCCGCTACCATAGGGGTCTACGCCAACACTTTTGTAGTTTTTGGTAACACGGGAGAAATGTGTAGGCGTAGACCCCTACGCCAACACTTTTTATTTCTGTGGCTACATATTATTAGTTGTTGCTATAGATCTATACCAACACATTTATCTTTGTAGTAACACTACTAATAGTATTGCTATAGACCTATGCCAACACAGTTGCAGTACTATTGTAACACCAAATTATGAAACACTTAGATGTTTTTACCAACACCCTTACCACTATGCCTACACTTTTTCTTGAACATTTTTAGATTTTGTGCCAACACTTTGCTATACTTTTGCCAACACATAAAGACTAAATAATTTGGAGTTAATGGTTACACTTTGCATGCTTTTTACCAACACTTTAAATAAAGAATAGCAACATGTGACATTGAAATATAGAACTTCCCATTCAAAATATTACCAAACAATCCAATACCTAAATAGGTTGTCCAGAAGCCATTTCAATACATTAAAACCATCCAAAATAACAACAAATCCACAAACCATTCCAATCATCCATCTACTACATAAACCATACCAACATTGAAAAGTTAAGTACATATAACTACTGTTTTTACTTAGCATAGCATAAAATGATCTGATCAGTCAGTATTGACATCATTGTCATCTTCATAAGACACTTCGGCAGATTTTTCAGAGTTCGCAGATTTTTCAGAGTTCGCAGATTTCTCAGAGTCCTCAGAAGTGTCTAACTTTAATTCTGGATTCTTTTCAGCCAACATTTTCATCATTTCTCGCATTTTTTGGTCAAGTTTATGATCCATCTCTTGCTGAAGTTGAGCTCTGATCTTAGCAGTTAGCTCCGACACCAACTGGTCTGGAACTGGAATGGAGGATGTACCTGAAGATGTTGAAGACGTTGACTTTGGTTCCTTTTTCCGAATAAGCCTCCCAATTAGGTAAGATGGGTTGTGTTCCTTGTCACCACGAACCAATTTATTAGCAGCTTCCACACCTTCGGTTTCCAGAGTTTTCTTAACATCAACCTGTAAAAGAACAGAGCATTTGTTTAAAACGCAAATACAATCAATAATAGATAAATTAGTAGAGGAAAATGTCAATTGAATTATTTGAACTTACAATTTTATCATTAACCATTTTGAGCACCTGTTCAGGCAACTTGTACTCACGCTTCTCGTCTCGTTTGCGAGTCGCTAGGTAGATATCAGCATCTGATACTTTAATCGGATCTTCCTCACCATTACCCTCACCCTCGCCATCATCATTGACAGGCATTTTCCCAAGTTTCTCCTGTTTTTCTTTTTCCAGTTTGGCCAGTTTTTCAAGTCGCTGAAGTAAATTTACATATTAAAAATATGAACTATCCTGCTAATACATTGGGGAATACAAAAACTAATAAAATTTCTACAAAATATACTTGAAATAACATCAAATTACATTACCAGCATGTGGGCAACTTGCGCGAAACTCGTGGATCCAGTAGTATGTGTTTCAGTAATTTTCTGTCGTGCCTCTGAATTCTTTTTTGCAATTTCCTATATAACAAAGGGAACATTTATCATCGCTTTTCATACTAAATTATCCATAATAATCATCACTTTTCAGTCCATAATATTTTAAAATTAGTGTCTCGTCCTATGTTCCTATGTATTATTCTAAATTATTCATCTTGTGAATTATTCAGAGTTAGAAGATACAATGAATTTTTTTCCATTACCTGAACCTTCTCGTCACCCCAATAATTCAGAAGAATCTTCCAGTCTGAAAGTGAAACCTCTTCGGGTCTGTGTGACAACCTCTCCTCATCCGTAGGATAAGTATTGTAATAGTCTCTCTTAATCCGACTTTTGTAGCTCCTAAAATGATCACTCATTGATTTATTAACCCATGGTTTAGCATCATCGGGAACAATGTACTTGTCCTGCATAAAAATTACACAAATTGCATAAAAAGGAACATATAAACCAAATATGGCGACATATCACATATGGAACGTATTTTATACCTTGACATACTCCCACAACAGTTGCTTTTCAGGAACTTGATGCCAACTGGCCCAAGTAAGAGACACAAATTGCCTTACTGTTGTCCCTAAAAAGTTGGTAAATTCAGAGAGGAACTTCCCGTCATCCGCTACAGGTTGGTTGAGATAATTGAGGGTGATCCTTTTTTTCTCCGCTCTATTATGAACCTGATTCATTTTTGTCTTTCCTCTTTTCCTTTTCGGAGCTTCATCAACAGGTTTTTCAACTGAAATAATAACAAGAAATAATAATACCCGTTTACTGCTAGTTTATGACTTTGTCTAATCGATTAATTTGCATCATATTTTCTGGTTTTATTTCTAAAAAATGTTTGTCTTTTCCCATCAACTTGACAAACTGATGACAATACTACGACTTCTAATAATTCACAATTTCTACCCAAAGAACATCATTGAGAAGATTGCAAAGATAATATATAAATCCTAATTAAACTAACGTCTCTTGGTTATGGATTTGTGACAATACTACGACTTCTAATAATTCACAATTTTTATTCATGCATAAACAAATTTTTTATGCGAGTTCTGAATCTCCAGGTTAGAGAAGAAGTTGTTGTAGTTAAACAAGTTAAATTAAGGACACACGACATTAATTATTTTACTACCAGTTTACTACCAGTTTATGACACTTTAGAAATTGACTTGAAAGAAAATAATTGACTTAAATTAAGGACACACGACATTAAACAAGTAAAATTACCGGACTGTGACTGCAAATGTTGCATTTCAGACTCTACCCTCGGGATTTCCTTTTGAGAATCAACTTTTTCTTGTTCGCGTAACGCCAGGTATGCAGTCATTGAACCAGGACCATTTCTCAGATTGTTTAGCTTCTCTTTTAGAGAAACCACTGGTGCCTTATTGACCTTCAAAGGAATATTATTAAAAATATCAAAAAAAAACTAATCAGCTCAGTTATATTTTATTTTTAAACAAGTATTTTTAAAATAATTATAATACCTCTGCAGGTACCTGCAAAGATGCGCCTTCATCTGGTTCCTTCATTTGAGATGAATCTGGCAGTTTAGTAGCTCGGGAACGAGTTCTTGGGCCAGCACCGATCTCAACTCTCTGTCTCTTGACCTTTTTTGTTCTCTAGAAATTTTAATATTTTACAAAAAGTAAGTACCTTTTTAAGCAATACTATAAATATAAATTGATAATTAAATGAAGTACAAAAATACCTTTGAAGTGACATTATCATCGCCATGGTCACTTTGTCGTTCAGCTTCACCATCATCATTATTCGGGAAGTACTCACTTTCACTTGCATTGTCATTTGTTACCTTGTATTTGCCTTTATCATTTTGACAACTCTTAGCAGCTTCATCACGTACCAATCCAAGTTCTTTTAGCTTTGCTTTATTTTTCGCTATGTTATCATTCCTTTTTATTTCGTAGTCATTACATCCTTGACCTTCAGCATTTTTTCCCGATTTCTCACCAGCAGCTGTTTTTGTCTCTCCACCTGATGTCTTTGTCTCTGGACGAGGTGACTCAAACCTTTTCAAATATTCTGACAAACCAATCAATTCCTCCCCAGGAGTACCATCATCAACATTGCTGAACTGTAGCTTCTTCCTCGTGTTATTTATCATTTCCTTCTCGTCATTCATATCTTTCAGCTTTTTTGTTTTCTCAGCATTGATATTCATATCTTTCAGCTTTTTTGTTTTCTCAGCATTGATATTCTGTAGTGTCACAAAAGTTCGCTTCTCAGCTTTCTTTCCTTTACTGATAAGAGGGTTTGGTCTTGCCCTTATAACCACATGTGGTTGCATTTGTGTCATTGCTGGTATAGATTTGTCGACATTGCACTCGATGTAAAAATCAAGCTCAGATTTCCCGTTAGTACATTCATTAAGAGTTCGATCATCTGATAGGAGTTTCCAGCCATCCTTATAGACATATAAGCCTCCAATCTCCTTGTATTTCATTTCTTTAACAAACTCCATCAGTACTGAGTAGGAAAACTTGTCAGGGTCTTCCTCAAATGTATCATGTGAGCCACCAACATACTTATTCTTTGTGAAACGTCCTTTGTGATGCAATCGAATAATCACAGTCTCGTCCTCCATCCTGGAATAAAAAGAAAAAAATGGTCAGTCAAATTACATGACAATTAAATAACTAAATGATTTATAATTAAGTAACATATAAATTTAATGAACGTGAAAATTCTATGTATAAAACACTGAAAGATATAATGAACATGAAAATTCTACATACAAGACAAAAAGATCCTATATAAGTATACAAATTTAAAAATTTAAAAATTCCCATGTATATGATTTTAGACTGCTTAACCTAATTTTAATACTTAGTCTAATTTATACAATTAATCTAATTAAGTAACTAAAGTATTAAATCTATTTTGCACACTTAATCTAAATTATGCACTTAGTCTCAGTTTTATTTTTAAATTTAACTTCACTTATTAAACAACAACAACTACGATTAGCCGCAAATTCTACCTAATCTAACTATGTGTTCAGGTTTTACAATATTCAGTTTTAGTAACTAGCTAAGCCCAAGCCCTTTGTTTTACTGATAGGCTTCCAGGGACGGCTAGCTTTCCACAGTCCAAGCCCTTTGTTTTACTGATAGGCAGGCCCAGGAAAACTAGCTAAGCTAAGAGTCATTAGTTCTCTTGAATGAAATCAAGAAGCTTGATTTGATTTGATTCAGAGCGCTCGTCTTGTTAACCAATGCAATTTAAAGTCACAGGTATAAGATTATTTTTTGAGTAACTTATTTTATTTTAGTTATTTATTTAATAAAAGTTAATATTATTATCCAAATACACTATTTATCAAATTTATAATTCATAGTTAAAACCATAATCAAGCTCCAAAACATCTTTCGAAACCGTAACTAAAATCGAAACAAATAAAAAATACAAAAAAAGCAATAGAAACAATTATAATCGCAACATGCAACCAAAACAAGCAATCAAAACATGTTATAAGCATGTTATACACAAACAAACATTCATAATCTACAAGCCCCAATTCTACCCGAAAGAAACCCCTAATTTACAAACCCTAGCTAATTGAACCCGAATCGAACAAATAAACAGAACCCACATAAAGCAAATAAACCCTAATTGAACACAAATAAGAAGAGCAAGATGAATACCTTATCAAGTAGAGAATGTAATCGAACCCGAATTGAAATTGAATTGAACCCGAATTTACAAGCCCGTAGAGAACCCGTAGAGAGAGAATCTGTGAAGAACCCTTAATTTCAACCCTTAATTTAAGCCCTAATATGTGAAGAACCCGTAGAGAGATTTGAGAGAGAGTTGAGTTGAGAGTTGAGAGTTGAGAGAGATTTGAGAGAGAGTTGAGAGAGTTGTATTTTTGTGAGTGAGAGAGTGCGGTGAATAAGTTGAGAGGGAATGTCTGAAAATTTGGCCGCTTAAATGAAATATTTGGGCAAATATTTGGCCGCTTAAATGAAATATTTAGACAAATATTGAGAGCTGGCTTTTTTTTTTTGATTTTTAAAGACCAACGGTTACACATTTTTTAAGACCAACGGCTACACCGAGTTAGGCGTTAGCATAGATACTGAATGACGTCTATCGTAACACTTATTTATAGCAATGCTAACAGAGAAAAAAAGTGTAGGCGTAAATCAATTTTAAGACATATATGGTTACACTTTTGCTTGTAACACTGAAAAAAGCGTTATTATTGCCCACTTATGGCGTAGTGTTAACATTCAACTTATAACTTATAACTTATTCTCGATACACGCAATATATAATATCCTTCAAATCTTCAAAACCATATATTTTTTGATCCGTTCATTAAAAAATTGATATGTATATATCAAATTTCTCTACTCATCGAGATCTATCCATTGATATCCATTTATATATATTAAAAAATAAATATTTTAAAAATAATAAAAAAAAGTTAACTTATAAGTTCTGATTTACCCAAACACTCTACTGCTTATAAGTTCTGATTTACCAAACACTCTAGGGATTTATAAGCTCAGCTCTACTTATCACTTATAAAGCACTTACTCATTTTAAGCTCAGCTCTACTTGATACCCCAAACGCCCACGTAGTAGGAAGCAGGAACTTTCCTGATTTGTAGTCACCACCTCTGGGTGTTTAGTAGTTTAAATATCATTATTGTATACGTTCATGTGACTAAACATACGGAACGTTTTTATTTTGGGTTACATAAATATGAAACCCGAGCTTGTCTCAAAACATGAGCAATAGTCATACATCTATAATCTTTACTTTGCATTTTTTTTGTTCACATTTTTTTTTGGTTTCACTCCTAATTTATCTTTTTTTTAAATATAATTATCTAATTTCAAATAGATTATATTATACCCTAAACTTCTATTTCATATTTCATGTAGTAGAATTATTATATCCTAAACTCCTATTTCACGTAGTAGAACTTTATGTTATTTTTAAATTATTTTTGTTTTCTTCAATGCTCTACTTTCATCAATCTTCTAACAATTCTATTATTATTTTGACTTTTTCGTCTTACAAATAATAATATTTTATTTTTGACTTTTCGTCTTGCACATACAAGCAAATAAAAGTCTACATGATAAAAGGTTACCTTTCTTCTTTGTCACTTCTTTGTCATTGTCATAACACTGATATACATATGTCAATATTATTATATGTGATCGAATACAATGGATACTTAAGATATAAAATTTAAACATTCGTATCAAATTTTTTTTGAAAGTATAAATTTACTACACACTTGCTACTTAAATGTTCGACTCATATATTATATATTATTGTAGAATTTTATGTTGTTTTTAAATTAAAAAAAATAATTATCTAATCTAAATAGATTATATTATTATTGTACTCTAAACTCCTATTTCATGTAAAATTCTAATTTTTTTTAAGAAAAAACTAATTCTATGTTGTTTTGAAATTTGAAAAAAATCATCTAATCTAAAATAGATTATATTGTTATTGTACCCTAAACTCTTATTTCACGTAAAATTCTATGTTGTTTTTAATAATAATAATAATTTAATCCAAATATACAATAAATTATATTGTTATTTTACGAATATATTACATTGTTATTAAATTACATTACTATTGTACCAAAATATATTATATTATATCATGTAATAGATATCCGATGCCGGAGGAGTTACAATAAGATCACAACATAAGCAAATAATAGTACATGTAATTTATAGTTTAGGTCATCTGAAATTTTTATTCTTATTGTAGTTCTAATTTTTTTTATAACCTTAGTGTCTTAGTGAATTGAACTTAAAATATGAAACACCAACGCATATGATTGTAATTCATTATTATCGATGAAGTGATCATTGTCCATCACTAAAGTACAAAAAAAGTTACTAATCCAATACAAGTTGTGAACAAGTAAATTTACTTTTGAGCATCCCAAGTTTTTGTTAATACAAGTTGTGTAGAGGTAAATTCACTTTTCAGCATTCCAAGTTGTTCCCCGAGAATCAATTTCATAGAAAAGGTTTGAATATTTACATCACCAATCACAAGTGCATAAATTGAATTCAATTATATTTGTCATGTTTTATTTATTCTTTATTTATGACTAGCCTTATTATATTTAAATAGTCCCAAATGAATTTAACTATATATATCATGTACGGTTAGTTAATTCATGAATAGACTTACAATATTTAAATCATCAATACTTTGTATGATTTTGCGCTAATTTCTTAGTCCCGTATATTTTTTCCTTCTAGCCGTGCCTTTACAATTGAAAGACAAAAGGTATGCATACAAAAAAAGATATCGTCAAACAAGAGATTCTGAAACTATTGAGCAGTGAGATGAACGTAATGATTAAATTCAAAAAAAAATTATGTCGCATGTATTACTATCAAAAGTTTCTTTTTTTCTTAATTTTTATAATTGTTCGATTCAGATAATGATCTCTTGTGTTTTATGTATAAATAAAAAGTTATTTCTAGAAATAAAGAAACTCAACTGGATGTCAATCTTCTAAATTTTAGCCCATGTTGTATATACAAAATTTTAATTATATATACATAGTTTACACTATATTTGACAGTTACGCCTTCAAAATTGGAATTGTAAAGATCTGTTGGAAGAGAAAGATATCGTCAAACAAGAGATTCTTAAACTATTGAGCAGTAGAATAAACATAACGAGAAACATCGCAAAAAATATATGACACGTGTATTGGTAACGAAGTTTTTTTTGTTTAATTTTATATAATTTTTTTAATTCAACTAATGACCTCTTACGTTTCTATATAAGAGAAAGTTTTTTATGGAAATAAAAAAATTCAATTGAATGGGGATATTTTGGATCTATATAGAGTTTGGTGTTTCATTTTTAAAATTAATTTGATTTTAATTACGTTTTCTATATAATAAAAAAAGCTATTTCTAGAAATAAAGAAAATCAGCTGGATGAAAATCTTGTAGATCTTATATGTTGTGGATTAAAAAATGTACTTATGAATTTAATGCTAAGGTTTAATGAGCTTCGAGCTTTAATGGTTGCACTTGTGTTTCGAGACTAAATCGGTCCTCACAAGATGCCTACGTATCTCAAATCATTATTGAGAATCAAGCCAAAGACGTAGTTCTGATTGTAGGATCAGGGACCTTATATAGGCGTCTGGAGCCTCATATTTATGGTATGTTTAGGAGTCTTAGCGAATAAGTCTCTTTTTTGTTATTGGATAAACATTGTGTTGCTTGCTGAATAAGTCTTTTCCTTGTTGATAAAGGCTATGACTCATTAATTGGGATTCTGGATCCTTCTTTGACTAATTTACCATATTTTGGTCTCTTTTGATGAGCTGTATATTTTCTCTATTCATTAATTACGAAATTAATGAATAATTAGGGTGTCGGGCCTTAAATATCGGCCTTTCCATTGAATAGTCAATTATATTTCTATAATTAATTTTCTGTCCATATCATTTGCCCCCCCCCCAACTTCTGGGAAAATCTCCTTGGGTTTTTGTAGAAGTTACGATGTGCTTTTCCCAAACTTTTCCATTTTTAAGGGCATTTTTGACCTCAAATTAGGTCATTTTCGACCAGGAATTCGACCATGAATCAAGTCTCTTTCGACCAGGATTTCGACCAGGATTCAAGTCTCTTTCGACCAGGAATGGTCCCAGGTCGAAGAATTCGACCTCAAATTCCTAGTCATTTTCGACCAGGATCGTTCGACCTCGATCACTCTTGTTTCGACCTCGATTTTGGTCCCAGGTCGACTGTTTCGACCTCAAATTCCTGGTCATTTTCGACTAGGATCGTTCAACCTCGATCACTATTGTTTCGACCTCGATTTTGGTCCCAGGTCGACTGTTTCGACCTCAAATTCTAGGTCATTTTCGACCAGGATCGTTCGACCTTGATCATGGGTCTTCTCGACCTCATTCCATCCTTTTTTCGACCAGGATTTTATGATTCCTTGGATTTATTTTGGTACGAGGTCGAACAATACGACCTCAATTTCCAATGTATTTTCGATCTCGTTTGTTCGACCTCAACCCCGTGTCTCTTCGACCTTGTTTTTGGTGTGAAGTCGAATGCTTTGACCTTATTTTTAAAGTCATCTTCGACTTCGAGCTTTTGAGCTCAATCTAGGGTCTTTTCGACCTCATTTCGGTGCTAGGTCGATTGATGCGAGCTCACTTTCGAGGCTATTTTCGACCTCGAGCCTTCGAGCTCAATCAAGGGTCTTTTCGACCTTATTTTTCTAATTTTTGTGCCTTATTTTGGTGCGAGATCGACGAATACGACCTCGATTTTGTGTGTATTTTCGACTTGGGTCTTACGACCTTGATTTAGGGTTTTTTCGACCTTAAATATTTAATATTTCAACTTTATTTGGGAGCGAGGTCGTTGAATTCGACTTCGTTTCCCCATATGTTCTCGACCTCGGTCATAAGACTTCGATTTAAGGTCTCTTCGACCTCGAATCTTTATTTTTGCCTTGGCTTTATTTCCAATTAGCACGAATTTCTATTTAATTTCCATGCTATTGGGCCTTAATTTGTTGGGCTTCGAATTTGCCTGAGACCCAAATTATTTGGGCTTTTATTTCTATAATCCATAAATGGATTTGTGGGCCGGCTATAGACGGTTGCCCTACCTTAACCGGTTGAGTTCCCAGTCATTTCGATTATAAAAAGTGGGATTTCCATTTCATTCCTCACTTCATACTTTCAACCTTCTAAAAATTTCTCTCTAGCCTTCTTAGCTTTTCTCTCCTTTTATTCCGTAGTAAGGCGATTTTCGGCGAAGTTTCCGGGGCTATTTTCCAGTTTTTCTGGGTTCAATATTCATCCGTTGAAGGTTTTCTGGGTTCAACTTTCATCCCTTGAAGATTTTATGGGCTCTAGTTTGAAGATTTGAAGATTTGAAGGTTTTTCTGGGATTTCTCCTTGAAGATTTGAAGATTTTCTGAGAATTTCTTTGAAGATTTGAAGATGTCTGATCGTACTACTCAACGTCTCCAGAAAATGAATCAAGCGTCTAAGAGAGGTATCACCATTCGTTCTTCTCATATGTCTCTTCAAGATATTATTTTAGAACGTAGTGATGAATACCCTTTTGTTTCGCACTTAGATTCATTTGATTGTAGCAATAAATTTCACGAAATCGATTTGATTAGAGACTATAATAAAATGTATAGGGTTAAGTCCCCCTATAGGTTAGTCTCAGCCGGCCCAGGGGACCGTTCCTGCCATTGGCGTCCTGATGCTCTATGCATTTATAAGGATGCCATTGTTGCGGGACTCAGGTTTCCCTTTCATGAGTTCATTCCCAGGCTTTTGGCTGATGATGGGATTAACCCTTGCCAACTTCCTCCAAACGCCTGGAGAATCATTATTTGTTTCATTGTTCTTTGTTTGAAGAACAATTTCCCTCTTTCTGTTGCTTTATTTAGGTAAATATTCCAGTTTAAAAATAGCTATGCCGTTACCTTGGGTTGGGTTTATATCAACCATCGTCCTTCCACTCCACCCATTTTTCATCCGAAATCCATCCCCGATAATAACCCGAGATGGAAAAATGAATTTATGTATTTAGTTTGGGAAGGAGGGGATTGGGGCACCCTTTTTCGTAGATCTTTCAGTAGGGTCTCGGATGGTAGCCCTAGTAATATAATTCTGAATAATGAGGAGGCCCATGCCTATGCCGAGCTCACAAAAGATGATTATGCCACAACGGCTAGGGTGCTCCTGGACGAGTTCCAGATTAAGTCCTTGGTACTTTCAGACGTTTCTGATAAGGGTAATTCTCACCTCATATTCTCCTTTATTTATTTAAGATTATCTTATACCAACTGTTTCTTTCTTTGTGTTTTTTGCAGCTGCGGTCTTTATCAATAAGAGCAACGAGCCCCAAGATGGAGAAACAGCAAGGATGAAAAGGGCTCGCTTGGGAGGGAAAGACCCCCGTGATGCAGGTCTCCCAGCCTTTATAAGGCCTCATGTGGACCTTACTGATGAGGTTGAGGGTCCTTCCTCGGCCAAAAGTTCAGTTTGGCGCCCGAATTGGGGTCTTAGGAAGAAAGACACCGTAGTGGGGGTGTCTAAACATGCTGTGGAATGGTCTTATCATTCCCTGATTCCTTGTGACTACAAGGATTTTGTTTCCAACTCCACTTTGGAGGGTGTGGAGCATGCAGGCTCTCAGGCGATTGCTGCTGTAAGTTTCTTTTTTCTTTGTAGTTTTAACATGTTTCAAGTTTTATATCTTATATTGACTTGCAACTTATTTGTAGGCTAATTCCAACTTTCAAGGGGCTATCTTTCAAGCCAAGGCTTGGCGCTCATCTTCTGAGGCCAACCAAGGCAAGTTTGAGAAGTCCCAAGAAGAGGTGGGCTCGCTGAAAGCCACACTGGCCAGGAAGGAGAAGGAGTTAGCCGACTCCCAGGCTGAGCTGGTTTCTTTGAGGAAGGGAAAGGATGACTTTATCGACGAGTACCTTGACTCCTCGGAGTACAAGGACTTGATTGATAAGAATGACGAGCTCCTCTTCCCAGTTCAGTATACTAAGGGATGGGATGGCGCTCTTACTGCTGTTTTGGGGAAGATGCCTGGATCTCTCACCATTTATGATTTTCCAAGCCCTTACACTCCTACTCCTTTGGAGTTAGCTTTGGCTGGAGAGGATGATATGGAGGAAGATGACAGGATCTTCGACCTGGATCACACTTCTCCACCTGGTTAGACCGCCTGGGATGATTATGCTGCCACTCACTCTGGTTCTGCTTTAGAGGGAGAGGAAGAGGAGGAGGAGGAGGAGGAGGAGGACGTGGACAAGGCAGGTTAGATGATGTAGTTCTTTCTTTTGTAGTTTTTAATTATGGCCTTTCATGGCTTGTACTGTACTTTCAGCCTACGGGCTTATCTTTTATTTAAGCTTTCGTTCAGCCTTTTTACATTCTCGACTTAACATGTCTATCAGAATGCATTGCGTATATAATGAAAACATAAGAATTTGGAATTCATAACTTTGAAAATGGGTTCAACCCTTACATAATACTCAAGTTTAAAAACTTGGGTTGGTTTTATCAAACCTTATTTCTAGTAGTGAGTCCACTTAGGAAACACCTTAAACATAATAAACTTTCAAATTGGAGGCATGCCAAGTCCTTGGCACCTCATGCCCTTCAAGGGTTTCTAGTTTGTACGAGCCTCGACCAAATACGTTCTTGACGCGATATGGTCCTTCCCAATTTGGGGCCAACTTGCCTTTTTGTCCAACTCCGGATGCCTCAATCTTTCGGAGGACTAAATCTCCTTGTCGAAAGAATCTTTCTTTAACCCTTAGGTTGTAATAGAAAGATGCTCGTTTCTGATGCTGAACTATCTTGGCATTTGCCTCATCTCTAACTTCATCAATCAAATCTAAGGCAAGCCTCAAGCCTTCCTCATTTGTTTCTGGCTCATAAGCCTCAACTCTTGGAGACGTGTGAGTAATCTCCACTGGAACCACTGCCTCTGCCCCATATGCCAACAGAAAGGGGGTAGCTCCAGTGGTGACTTTTCAGGTAGTACGATATGCCCATAGTATGGGGAGCATTTCGTCTACCCAAGTGTTTCTGGAGCGTTCAACTCTTTTCTTCAGTCCATCTAGGATAATTCGATTTGCAACCTCAGCTTGCCCATTTGCTTGAGGATGGGCGACATAAGTGAAGCGCAACTTGATATCGTTCTCATCACAATATTTCTTAAACTCATCGTTGTTAAACTGAGTTCCATTGTCTGTGACCAAGATACGTGGAATCACGTATCTGCATATCACATTTTACCAGAAGAAATGCATCACTTGCTTGGTGGTTATCTTGGCTAATGGCTTAGCCTCAATCCACTTGGTGAAGTAGTCGATTGCTACTATCAAGAACTTTCGTTGTGCACTTGCCATTGGAAAAGGTCCAAGTATATCCATTCCCCACATGGCAAATGGAATTGGTGAGTTTATGGATGTCAACATCTCTGGTGGTTGCCTAACCACTGGTGCATGCTTCTGGCACCTTTCACATTTCTTCACGTAGCTGTTAGCATCAGCAAGTATGATTGGCCAGTAGAAACCTAGACGAGTGATTTTATGGGCAAGGGCTCTGCCCCCCAAGTGCTACCCACAAATTCCTTCATGTACTTCCTTCAGGGCCCATTCTGCCTCTTGAGGTCTTAAACATTTCAGATATGGAATGATGAAAGACTTCTTGTATAGGATTCCCTCAATCAGGGTATACCTTAGTGCTCTGACGTATAGCTTTCGTGCTTCTGAAGTGTCGTTGGGTAACCACCCAGTTTCTAGATGAGATTTGATGGGATCCATCCAACAACTGCCAACATCAATGGGTGATACCAACTTTCCGTTGATGCTTGGGGTCCTCAGGACTTGGAAGTAGACACTCTCTGCATAGTTTTCAATTTCGGAAGAAGCAAATTTAGACAAGACATCAGCCTTCACGTTTTCTTCCCTTTGAATGTGCTCTACATAGCATTCGTCGAACTGAGTCATGATGGCCTTGACAAGTTTCAAGTACTTGGCCATGACTTCATCTCTGGCCTCAAATTCCCCATTTACTTGGGAAACCACTAGCCTCGAAGCTCCACATACTTTCAGAGTTTTGACCCTCAAGGTTCCAGCCAGCCCTAAACCAGCTATCAGAGCTTCATATTCAGCCTCATTGTTTGTCGTTGGGAAATCAAGTTTTAGTGCATACTCTATGAGGAATCCATCAGGACTTTGTAGCACTAAACCGGCTCCACTTGATTTTGTTTTTGGTGCTCCATCAAAATAGAGCACCCAATATTATTTGAAATCCATCTCTTGATCTTTCTCATCCTCCACTATTACTTCCTGCCCCCCGACTTCTTGGTTGTCAATGGTACATTCAACCATGAAGTCAGCAAGTGCTTGAGCTTTTATGGTCGTTCGAGGCTTATACTTGATGTCGAATTCGCCCAATTCAATGGCCCATTTGATCAACCTTCCACTAACTTGAGGGCTATGCAAGATGTTTCTTAGAGGTTGATCAGTCAAGACCTCTATCTTGTGAGCCTGGAAGTACGGGCGTAGCTTTCTTGAGGCCATTATCAAGGCTAAGGCAAACTTCTCGATCGTTGAGTAGTTTATTTCTGCCCCATGAAGAATCTTACTCACATAGTAGACGGGCTTCTGCACTTTCAATTCTTCCTTTATCTGTACAGCTCCAAGGGTTGTGTTAGAAACTGCCAAGTACAAGTAGAGAGTTTCTTCTGGCTTTGGTTTTGCCAACAATGGTGCTTCAGCCATGTATTTCTTCAGGGCCTCAAAGGCCTCTTGGCTCTCCATTGTCCATTCAAAAAATTTCACGTTCTTGAGTGCTTTGAAGAAAGATAAGCACTTCTCTCCTAACTTGGAGATAAATCTTCCCAATGTTGCCACTCTTCCCGTTAGTTTTTGGACATCCTTGACAGTCTTTGGTGGTTCCATGTCTAGAATTGCTTTGATTTTGTCGGGATTGGCCTCGATTCCTCTCTTGGAAACCATTAGGCCTAAAAACTTTCTCGAGCCCACAACAAAGGCACACTTAGCTAGATTCAACATCATCTTGTGGTGCCTTAGCACTTCAAATGCCTCTCGGAGGTGCTCAATGTGATCGGCCTTATCGATGCTCTTGACTAACATGTCATCTACGTAGACCTCCATGGTTTTTTCAATTAGGTGTCCAAAAATTTTGTTTACCAATCTTTGGTAGGTTGCCCCTGCATTCTTAAGTCCAAATGCCATGACTAGATAACAGAAAACACCAAAGTCAGTGATGAATGATACCTTAGAGATGTCATCCTTGTGCATTTTGATTTGGTTGTATCCACTGAAGCCATCCATGAAGCTGAGCATCTCGTGTCCAGCTGTAGCATCTATCAATGCATCAATCCTTGGTAAGGGAAAACAATCCTTAGGACATGCATCATTCAAGTCAGTGAAGTCCACAGACATCCTCCATTTTCCATTGGCCTTTTTGACCATTACGGGGTTAGCCAACCATTCTGGGAATTGGATTTCCTCAATGAACCTGACTTCCAAAAGCTTCTCTACTTCTTGTTTAATGGCTTCGAGCCTTTCTGGAGCAAAACTTCTCTTTTTCTGTTTCACCGTTTTCCTTTCAGGATCCACATTCAATTTATGAGTTATCAATTGGGGATCAATCCCTGGCATGTCAGCCGACGTCCAAGCAAAAACGTCATTATTCTCTTGAAGAAAAGATATGAGCTTGCTTTTCAATGGCTCAGGTAGTAGTGCTCCAACATATGTCACCTTCTCCGGTTCACCAGGGACTAAGGGAATGGGGATTAAATCCTCAGTTGGTTTCCCTCTTCGGTCCTCATTGTCACTAGTATCCATGTCTTCAATTGGGAGAACTTGCCCCCTATTCCATCAGGCCTTAACGCGGCTACATAACAACTTCTAGCCATTTTTTGGTCTCCTCGTTCTTCACCAATCCCATTCCTCGTTGGGAACTTGATATTCAGATGATAAGAAGAGGCAACGGCCATGAACGCATGAAGACCAGTCCTTCCCAGGATTGCATTGTAAGCCGAAGTTGCCTTTATAACTATGAAGTTCAGCATTTGAGTAGATGTATTCATCCATTGCCCCATGGTCATTGGGAGTTGGATAGTGCCTTCCACTTTTAATTCCACCCCATTGAATCCGTATATTGGCATATTTGAGGGTGTTAACTGAGAATCAGTGTAACCCATCTTGATAAAAGCATCGTGGAACAAGATATCCACTGAAGCTCCATTGTCGACTAGGACTCTCTTTGTCTCAGAATTGCCAATCACAGGTATGATGACTAGTGGGTCATCGTGGGGGAACTTCACCCCTTCCAAGTCTGAATCGTCAAAACCTATTGACACTTCTGTTCTGGTACGCTTCGGTGCTTCTCCGACCACAGTCATTACCTCTCGAGCATAAGCTTTTCTTGAATTTCGGGAGGACCCAACAGCAGTTGGTCCTCTGAATATCATGTTGATGACTGGCCCTCGGGGCTTAGGGATACGATCTTGGTCATTGTCCCTTCTGTCGTAATCCTTCCTTTCATAGTTTCCTCTTCGACTCCCTTGATTTCCATCCTTGGTGAATTTGCTGAGTTTTCCTCTTCGTATCAGAAATTCGATCTCATCTTTCAATTGCCTACAATCGTCGGTGTCGTGACCGACTTCTTTGTGGAACCGACAGAACTGGTTTTGGTTCCGTTTGGACATGTCAGCCCTCATTGGCTTCGGCCATTTGAGATCTCCTTCCTTAGCTATTTCCATCAGAATTTGACTCCTGGGAGTGTTCAATCTTGCATACTCCGTAAACTTTGGCCCAAAATTGTTTCTCTTGGGTGGAGAATCAGAGTCCTTTGATGTTCTGTGATATTCCTGAGTTTCTTTTCTTTTCTTTGAGTTTCCACTACCGCCAGCAGTGGGTTCATACTTTCTCATGCTTTCTTCAGCCTTGATATACTTTCCGGCTCTATCTTGGAGCTTCAGCATGCTCTCGGGTGGATGTTTAGCTAACGACCTTTTGAAGTGGTCATCAGTAGTTCCTTGTTGCAGGGCTATCATAGCCACTCTGTCCTCTAAGTCCGGGACTTTCAAAGCCTCCCGAGTGAATCGATTGATTTAGTCCCTTAGGGCTTCATTCTTTCCTTGTTGGATTGCCATGAGTGATGCAGAGCTTTTCTCATGCACCCTTCCACTAATGAACTGATTGATAAAAGCTTTGCTTAGTTCCTTAAAAGACCCAATTGAGTTGGGAGGAAGACGGCTATATCAGTGTTGGGCCATGTTTGCCAAGGTTTGTGGAAACGCCCTACACTTGACCGCATCATTGGTTGGCTGCAACAGCAGTGCATTGGAGAAGGTCCTTACATGATTTGCGGGATCTCCCGTTCCATCATAGGCTTTGATCGAAGGCACCTTGAATTTTCTGGATATAGCCGTTTTCATGATGTCTTGAGTAAATGGTGGTGTAGGATCATCAGGATCTCCTAGGGGCAACAGAATAGTAGGATCACCTCTTGGGGCTTCGGCCGTCTTGGTTCTTCTTGCCGGTGGATCCAAGTTGATTATCGGGATCCCTTCAGTCGTTCGGCCTTGAGATTGAGCGACCGCCTCCTCAGCAAGGAGTTTCTTGAGTCTTGCAGTCTCTGCCTCATGGGCTGCAACTCCTTAGTAGTTTGGGGTTGATCCCGATTTGTCTGGGAAGAACGTCTCCTTCTTGGGGCGACATCCTCCCCAGTTGTATAACCATCATCCTCGGTGTACGGGCCCGAGTAATCTTGAACGAAAGGGGTCTGGCGAGTTTGCTGATTTTGGGGTCCCAGACCTTGAATATAAGGGGGCACATATGCCTCATGGTAGATTGGATTAGTTCCACTACCGGCCGCCATGAGTCGAGGGGGCATGCCATAGCTTGGCATCCCCAAAGTCTGATTTGCGTATTGAAGAAGATCAGTAGTATGGAGTTGAAGGCTTCTTGGTGCATTTATGATGAGTGGAGAAGTCAAGATTGGTTGCTGGTGAACGGTCTCTTGTGGATTAGATCCATGAATGACCATTTGCAGGGGATTCGTCCCTTCAACCGAAACTGAGATTTCTGGTCCTTGAGTGTTGGTGGGGATATTCGCCCCTTGAGTTCCAGTAGTCGGCGGTGGTTGATTTCCGTGAGTATCAGCCTCAGAGGTGATAGAGCAATCCTCAGGAGTTTGAGTATCCCGAGCTTTTCTTCGTGTGTTTGACATGGTTGATGTTGTCTTCCCACAGACTGCGCCAAATGTTGTGGATTAAAAAACGTACTTATGAATTTAATGCTAAGGTTTAATGAGTTTCGAGCTTTAATGGCTGCACTTGTGTTTCGAGACTAAATCGGTCCTCACAAGATGC
The DNA here is from genome assembly GCA_030848705.1 of Heracleum sosnowskyi. NCBI lineage: Eukaryota > Viridiplantae > Streptophyta > Magnoliopsida > Apiales > Apiaceae > Heracleum > Heracleum sosnowskyi. The sequence continues at coordinate 24,631,604 of CM061237.1, forward strand.
CTACGTATCTCAAATCATTATTGAGAATCAAGCCAAAAACGTAGTTCTGATTGTAGGATCAGAGACCTTATATAGGCGTTTGGAGCCTCATATTTATGGTATGTTTAGGAGTCTTAGCGAATAAGTCTCTTTTTTGTTATTGGATAAACATTGTGTTGCTTGCTGAATAAGTCTTTTCCTTGTTGATAAACGCTATGACTCATTAATTGGGATTCTGGATCCTTCTTTGACTAATTTACCAATTTTGGTCTCTTTTGATGAGCTGTATATTTTCCCTATTCATTAATTACGAAATTAATGAATAATTAGGGTGTCGGGCCTTAAATATCGGCATTTTCATTGAATAGTCAATTATATTTCTATTATTAATTTTCTGTCCATATCATTATCCAAGTTTGAATAAACAAAATTTTAATTATATGTATACATACATAGTGTATACTACATTTGGCTAATTTGTTATTACCCTTATAATTATTCTTTATAGCTACCCTTTCAAAATTGGAAGTTAAAAGATTTGATGGAATAAAAAGATGTCATTAAACAAGACATTTTTAATTAATGAGGAGCGAAATAAATGTAATGAGAAACGTCGAAAAATATATGGCAAATGTATTGGTGACGTAGTTTTTCTTACTTATATATATATATATATATATATATAATTATTTAAAAATTACAACTATTAATCTCTTAAGTTTTTATATAATAGAAAGTTGTTGCTGAAAATAAAGAAATTCATTTGGATGAGAATCTTTTGGATCTAAACACAAGTTGGTGTTTTAAATTTTAAAATGATTTTTTTTCCATATTGAAATGTAAATAATCTACCATTAACATTTCATCATACTGCTCAGTTCATTGAGATTCCGTTATGTTGTAAAGGGATAACATATAAAATTTTAATAATTAACTGAATAATAATAATATTTTCATGAGCAAATATTTGTAAAATTCAGTAACTATTTTCATGAAAAAATAATGTAATTGTAAACAATTTTAAGTCAAAATTTAAAATAACATAATTTATAATATTAATTAAAAAATAAAATAAATTTCCAAAAAAAAAATCACTAGCACCGGTTATCTTCTATTTCTATAATATATCAGTTGTGCTTTTCTACAACAGCAACTCACACTTTTCAGAAACTTAGGGCGTGTTTACTTAGAGACAAATTTTCTAGTTTTCCTTTTCTAAATTTTCTAAAATTTTCTGAATTTTCTATTTCTTAGAAAACTATTAAAAACTGGGAAAACGTGTTCCACAAACAAATTTCAGCGCTGAGCACTTGTTTTGTTTTCTAAAATTTATAACTATAAATAATTTTGATATGCTTTGATAATTATTAATAATCTTTATAACTAAAACAAAGTGATTTTAAATATTATGTTATCATCCTTGTATAATAGCCTATATTTCTTATGCTTTCATCTCTAAATTTATTTATGGATAATACATATTTTAATATAATACGTCTTTAACTTTTTCTTAATCAAAATATAGAGATGATGTTATGTGTACTTATTATATATGATGCATATTATATGATGTTATCTTTATACATATTATATTGTTATCTGTTGTCTAGTACGTGTTGCTTTTGTTTAGATGACTGGAATGAAAAAAATAATAATAATTTTGCAAGTTCATAATTATAATGATTATTGTTTCATTCTTTTTGTTCATAATCTATCAGTGAAATATAAACAAAAATTGATATGTTTGTGAAGGTTCGAAGAGGTGTCATGAGACCAATTTCATCGTGTTTTTCATTTTCCTAGATTTAGAAAACACTCAAAAGTTGTTTTCCAAAATTTTCCAGTTTGTAGTTATAATTTGGAAAACACGGTTTTCCAGTTTTCCATTTCTCTTTTTAAAAAACATTACATTGGAACATGTTTTCTATTATTCCAGATTTCATAGAAAATTTTTCTGGAAAAGTGGTGAAGTAAACACACCCTTAGAATTTTCAGAATTCTTTTACTTTTAGAAACCAAACAAGTCATCTTTAAATTAAAAAAAACATTTAAAAACATAAATGTAAAAATATGAAGTATTAAAAGACAAATAAATCAAGTAATAACTCAATAATTTAAAAAAAATGTATGTTGTTAATAATATTTAACTTATGAACATATAAATTATAAGTTGAGTTGACAAACACTCTTTGTAAATTATTACAAATTTACAAACAGTTAGTTTATAAATAATAGCCAAACATGCCCGTAATAGGAAGCAAGATCCTGATTTGTAGTCGCCACAATAGGAAGCAAGATCCTGATTTGTAGTCGCCACCTCTGGGTGTTTAGTAGTTTAAAAATCATTGTATACGTTCATGTGAATAGACACACAGAACGTTTTTATTTTTGATTACATAAATATGAAACCCGAGGTTGTCTCACAACAGTCAACAGGAGGAATAGTCAACATTTCTATAATATATCAGTTGTGCTTTTCTACAGCAGCAACTCACACTTTTCAGAAACTTAAAATTTTCAGAATTCTTTTACTTTTAGAAACCAAACAAGTCATCTTTATATATTTTTTCCTTAATATTATATATTATGAAAAGAAGCAAGTATTATATAATATACTAACATCAGGTATACTTGCCGTCCAGATTTCAACCCCCACGCATATAAGGTTTGATCGTTTAAGCCAGACTGCTGCCTTGATTCTGGCCGCTCAAGTACAAAATCAATTAGGTAGTTTGACAAAGTTAATAAATATTTGTTTGACCAAAATCTAACTTCATATTTTTATTTCTATTAATCAAAATCGCCAATGTCATTTCATTCGACCATTTCATAAGAGTAAAAGATACGAATCTTATCCATAAGCAATGAGAATTACCATTAAAAATATTAAATAAACATCCTCCCTAGTCTAGACTGCACAGTGCCCTCACCAACTAATTAATTTACATCTTATCTAAAAGAATAAACAAGAATGATCAATCGTCCGATCAGACTAGGGTTATAAATGAGCTGAGTAGGCCGAGCCAAATTCTTACATGCAAGTTTTCTCACCAACATTTCATAATTATTAGCTTACGAATATCTCATTATTGTTCATGATCTTGTAATCAAGAATACTTCAATTTTTTTAAGAAATTTTTTAATACATTAAAATAAAAAGAAATCAGGGATAAAATCTCAAAATCTGGAGAAATGTTTCTAATATAAACTTTTTAACGAATAGAATTTGGAGCAGTTTAGTTAATACATAGCCTACTAATGTTATAATTTGCAATGTAACATATGTTATAATTTAATTATTTATAATAAAAAATTATAGATTTAACAAAAGAAAATAAATAATAGACAAAATAAACTAACATATTATTTCGTATATATTTACCTGTACATTTATTACCACCTTGAATTCAAGAACCCTTTTTAAAATGTTAATGAAATATGTTAAAGAGTATATATCGAATTTGTACATAAAACTATTCAATAATCATATTTATGAGTTTATTCACAAACTATATTAATGAACTTGTTCCCAAACTATGTATTTTACTTCGGCATGTGCAGAGAGTACATAGCTTTCATGATGAGTGATGTGGGCTTTTGCAAAATCTAACCATTTCACAAAATGGACACCGGACTGTGATGGGCCTATAGATTAAGCTTATCTGCTATGTGGCCTGATACGTTCTACCCAACTATATACATATACTGACGACTGACCTAGCAAACATGAATGGTGGCCGTACAAATAAAACGAAAAATGTTTGAACGTGTTATTTCTAGGATTTTCTGGAAAAAGAAATAATACTCCCTCCGTCCATTTTGATTGTCCGATTAAAAATGGATAACAATTTTGAGACATAAATTTGAAAATATTGGACAATAAAAATGGGACGTAAAAAATATGTTATGCCACGTTTTGGCATAGTTCAAATTCCTCCGTTTAATAATTATTAATTCAGATTAATAATTAATTGTTTAACCACTAAGTAATATCATCTTTCTTAAACGAGTAAATAATCAATCTCAATCAACGAATAACGGAAAATATCTCCAAACGATATTCTTCAAATCATGGAAAGAAATGCGGAGATACCGCGAGATTGTAGGAAAACGTGTGAATACCAAACTATTTATGGAAATGAGATGTGAATGAATAAAACCGGACTATTCATGGGAATGAGATGTGGATGGATAAATCCGGACTATTTATGGGAACGTGGTGTGGATGGATAAACGCTGACTATTTATGGGCTTATCCAATGACTTGTTTTCCAAGAACTACGTGAAGCTTGATCTCTATATAAAAGGGTACGTAGACACCTTGTATGATACGACAATTGACACTCAGGAAAGAGAAAGAACTCATTCTCTATTCAAGTTTTGAGGATTCATCATACGAGCTCAGCCCCCAAACATCCAAAAATCTTAAATCCCCCTATTTTCATATTTCGTTAGTCCAGCAACCTCTGATTTGTGTTGTTACGAAATTACTCAAACAACAGAATTTATAACCTTTATTAATAAGCGAAACCCCCTTTTATCATGGTACTAAATTTGGTTCGCACTTTTTTTGGTTCCATCTTTTTTTTGGTTTCACCCCTAAATTTGTTTTTTTTAAATAATTATCTAATTTAAAATAAATTATATTATACCCTAAACTCCTATTTCACGTTATAGAATTATTATATCCTAAACTCCTATTTCACGTAGTAGAACTTTATGTTGTTTTTAAATTATTTTTGTTTTGTTCAATGCTCTACTTTCACCAATCTTCTAACAATTCTATTATTATTTTGACTTTTTCGTCTTACAAAAAATAATATTTTATTTTTGAATTTTCGTTTTGCAGATATAAGCAATTAAAAGTCTGCATGATAAAAGGTTACTTATTTGTCACTTCTTTGTCATTGTCATAACACTGATATACCTATCTCAATATTATCTGTGATCGCATACAATGGATAGTTAAGCCATAAAATGGGAAAATGAATTTTTTTATCATTGAACTTTATATACTTTTAGAAACCAACCACTGAATTATAAACTTTTAGAAACCAACCACTTAACTATAAACTTGTTTATTTATATCACTAACGTTACTCTCAAATTTCAAAATTAGCATTCCGTTAAATGATTAGCCAACGGATGTTCAGATTGAGGCTTAATACAAAATAGGGTTCAAGCACCAATCTAGAATCAATTAAGCATTCCGTCACTGATTTTTTAACAGAATGCTAATTTTGAAATTCGGGAGTAACGTTAGTGATATAAACAAATAAATTTATAGTTCAGTGGTTGGTTTTTAAAAGTTTATAGTTCAGTGATTGGTTTCTAAAAGTATATAAAGTTCGGTGATAAAAAAATTCATTTTCCCTTCCAAAAATAATCACTCGTCCGTGATTCGCACGGGTTATCTTCTAATATTTTATAAAAAGACATATTCTTCATTGGAGCCACTTAAATAGGTAATAATAATACTGTAAAAAAGTTCAAAATTCATTGTGCGTGCCCAGCCACAAAATAAAATTCATTATCACATTTAAACGGTGGTCGACTAGTTGTGATCGATCAATCACGATTTACAATGTGGTTAAGTCCAATTTCGCTCTAGTTATAATATATGTAATTTAAATGTTGGGGTCAAGTGTAATAATTTTGAATTGATCAGTCACATATTTATACAGTAAAAACGAACATCGAAATCTTGTTTTGGTTCAAAGAGTTAAAGAAAAAGGACAAAAAAGGTTAACTTATTTCAAATATGAACAATTTCTTGAAAGAGACACTTAAGGTTTGTTTGGGTACCAGTTTATAAGTCTACTTATGACTTATAAACCCATAATAGTTTATGAGAGATGTGTGTACTCAGTTTATTTAATAATTTATAACTTGAATTTTAGAAATCACCAATATTTTACTTAATTTATCAACTTATTCTTTGATTTTTTTATTTTTTTTAATACTTTATATTTTTACCTTTGTGTTTTTAAATATTTTTTTAATTTAAAATGCAAATGTTGAAATCATTATATTTAATAATTATTTTTTCAAATTTAATTTAGCAAACTCTTAACTAACTTATAAGTAAATTTATTCAAACACCCGTATAACTTATAAGAATCCATCAACTCATACTTATAAAACACTTACTCATTTTAAGGTATAAGTCAATTTTTTTATGATAACCACTCACTTAATTTTGTCAAAGAAATTGAAATAATGTTTTATAGTAGAAAAGACCCATTACATGACAAAAGAAATGTCAACTTCATGACAGATTTACGAGCTATTCTTTCTAGTCTTTCTGAGAAAAATACAAGATTGTAAACAGAACGAGAACATGGGATTGTTTTTAACTTAAACACTATACAAATACCTCTATTGGGTATTTGCATAAAAATTTATCTAGTTTCGTAAGTATTTGTTCGAAAAGATTAACTTCTTATAAAAATGATTAGCCATATATTTAGTACAGAAAATTTGACAGGTTTTTGAGCAGAGAAAACAAAATACAGATAGGCATGAGAAAGCAAAGGAGAAAAATGAAGGGGGAACCGTCATTTCACAAGTGCATTCATGTTGCGCACCTTGTCTTCTTCGAAAAAATTTTAAAAGCCGGTGGATACCCATAAGTCCATAACCTTATCCTCAGACCTAACCCTCCTTAATTTAAATCTCCCCATTTTTTCATTCACATTCCCATACTCAATCCTTCATCATCAAATCATCCAATGAAACGTTCAGGTGATGATCTTCTAGCCAACGACCACAAAAAATTAAAGAAAATTAAGGACGAAGATGAATCAGCTGTTGTGGAGAATACGAACTCTGTCTTGACAGATGAAAATTTGTTATACGAGATATTGAAACATGCGGATGCACGCACATTAGGCGCTGCTGCATGCATAAACAAGCAATGGAACAAGACGGTTCGAGATGAGCGGTTATGGGAGCTTATTTGTAGTAGACAATGGGCGAATATTGGATGTAGTGTGCAACAGCTTCGTTCGGTGGTGCTTGCTCTTGGTGGTTTTAGGAGACTTCATGCACATTATTTATGGCCACTTGCGAAGCCAGCGGAAGAGAAGGTTCGAAGTTCGGTGATAAGGTCGGATTGGCCGTGTGATTCGGCCCCTGTTGTTAAGGTGAAGTCTGGTGTGGTGGCTCCGAGGCCTCGTTGGGGAAAGGATGAGGTGAATTTGTCGCTGTCGTTGTTGTCGATTCGTTATTTTGAGAAGATGAAATTTAGTAATCGAGGCAAATGAAATGAGGTTTAATTTGAAGTCATCATCTTCGGCTTAGTAATAAATTATATGCGTGTGTGTGTGTGTGTTTCGGGGGATTAATATGAGCAATCTCTAACATTAGATCAATAATAAATCTACAGCGCTTCTGCTTTCCCTTTCCATTGTAGTGTTTTTGTGCTTGCCTTTCGATTGATCTAAACATTGTTTAGTTTGTTTGGGGGTGATGGTAAAATATACTGAGTTTTAAGTTAAGATTACGAAAATGGCAATTCTGAAACGAGTTGGTGAAAAATAACGCAACAATACGCATTTTTAATTTGGGTATCCAAAAATATATAGAACACCCAAATTTTTTTATAAATACACAAAAGCAAAAAAAAAATATATTGATTCATTTCTTAATTCAGTATTGGTATCTCTTTCTGCTGTATTTGGAACAGAGTAGTATAAAAAATATTGGCAATTGTAAAATGTAAAGCAGGGCTATCTCGGTTAATATTAATTTAATTTTACATAATTATCAATCATGGCTAGTTTTACACCACGGTAATACTCATTTATTGACATCAAAATGTAGAAAGTTGAAATTAATAATATTAAAGTAAATCATAGAAATTATGTTTCAAATTAAAGAAGGGTGATAACACATGAAGCATTTCTATGCCATGAATCCAAACTTTATGAATGAAGCTGTCCTTTTCGTAAATTTATAAATAGTAAAGTGATGCTATGTCAGTACTACCTTGCAAACACATTTTTTTTTTATTAATTTTGTGAAATGTAAAGGTTCTACGGACGAAGTAGACCTGCACTACGTAATTAAGAACTGAGAAACTTGTGTCTTCTTTTAATCACAACTTTCATAGTTTAATATTAAACTATTTTATGAAGATGAAATTTAGTAATCGAGGCAAATGAAATGAGTTTAATTTGGAAGTCGATCATTTTCAGTTTAGTAATTGTGTGTGTTTTAGCTAATCCGAGCAATCTATTTGATCAGATTTATATACATTATTAGAAAAATGTCAATAGACATTGGGTAAAAACCAATATCTGACAATTTTTGAACGGATGTTTTTGTCGGTATAGAGAAGATCCAAGGCTTTGACATCGGTTTTTACCCGATGTATTAGACAATTATTGACATCGTTTATTGGCATCAAAATGTTATTAACATAATCAAACATTAGTGTTTCAAGAAAAACAATGTCTAATTGATTCTTTTAACATCAGTTTTGGTTCCGAAACTGATCTAGTAAGTTCTCTTAGACATCGATCAGAAACTAATGTCTAAGGCACTTCAACACATCAGTCAAAAAACAATGTTTAAGATACTACAAAGACCATATGAGTACCATAAAATACCAAAAACATGACAAAAACAAGAACAAACTATAATGATCGTAGATAAATAATAAAAATCATTCAACAAAAATAAAGGCACCAAACCATAACATTTCATCCGACAATTCCAACTCCTTACATACCATCATCATTTACAAACATCATTCATTTTTCACATTGTACATATCATCCATCTTACATATCATCCAACTTGAAAGAGTACAAAAGTAGACTAGGCCAACAAACCAACAAAAGAAACCAAACTGTATAGGTTGAAGTTCACATGATAGTAGAAAATAAAGACAGCTAGCTAGTAGTACTGGTTAACAATCTAGTACACAAATCCTTGGACATGACCAAGAGTCTCAAAACGCACATCATCAAGCTCCTCCTTCCAGAAGGCGTGCATCACAAGGAACAATGTCTACTAGTTTGATGCTAACTATATCACCAAGAACCAACGATATTGCATCTTCATCTTTCTATTTTCCATCGCGTAAAACCTGGTACGTGGTAACATGAAAATCAAATCAAATCGACAATTCCATATATATATATATATATATATATATATATATATATATATATATAAAGTAATGTTATTAAAAAGAAATTGAAATGGATATTTAATCCAGGAACAATATGGAACGATTATTTACATTTGCCTTTGGAGCCAATCGAGCCATAAGAATAGCAGCTGCATTTTCAGCATTGTTTTCTTCAATAAAACTAATCGTAAAATTGATTATCAATAAAATCAAGATGCCAAGTCATGATAATCCGGACCTTGTTCTGTACAAAACATGGTTATCTAAGTATCAAATGCTCTCCAAAAAACTTGCCTAACTTTAACATATATAATAAAACTAGGAAAAGACCATCAATGTACCCCTCCATGTGCGAGAGCAATTGCCATTATAGCTATAGCTTCCATAATCCATGACAATGGATTCCACATAAAGCTCAAAAACTTCAATACCTTACTTTCCCGCGGAGCAAATAAACACATGAACCAAATCAATCAGCTAAAAACACGCATATATGTCGAAAACATACAAATGTAACACTAAACAGAGAAGTATTACAACCGTTTTCTCCTCAAATTTGTTATATCCAAACCATTCTAATCGTTTACTAACTTCATCAGATGTCAAACCATCTCTTCAAACCATCTCTTGTTCATTTTAGATGCTGAAAAACTTCTTCCAACATGTAACTTTGTAGGCACTGAAATAATTCGAATGCACCTGCACATATGAATTTTGAAAGAATAAGGTTTTCGAAATATAAAATTTTAAAAAAATTATCAGCATGTAACAGATCAGCTACTTCTTCAAGAATATTAGCAAGGCCAAACGTCTTTCCACTCTTTTTTTTACTGTTACAACTTCAGTTCTTCCAACCTACAACTATTAGACAAGAAACCACATTTTCATTAACAAATTCAACAAACACATCCAAGTTCTTGATTTCAAACAGAGGTTTAAAGCAACCAAAAAACATATAAATAATTTGGTAAGTGAGATGGTATTTTATTGTAAGTGACTAACAGTCTAGATTTAGAAAATGTATACAAGGAAAATGTTCAGTTAAGATTGATATTTATAGTTATGTATTGCTCTGAGTTTAACTTGCTTTCTAAACAAAAGGAACACAAATCTTCTATTTGAGTTTTAATAAATAATAGAGCAAGAGAAAAAGCAACATTGCTTATTCCACGTCATAACAATCAAATACTAAGCCACTCATATCGAATTAACATATTGAAACAAATAAGTAAAGATCAGAGTGATAACATAATAAATATAATATGAATACTAAGCCGCTCGTATCGAATTCATATCGAATGCATATATATACACTTTACAATTTAGCATGTCAATTAACTTTTGCAAATAAAGAAAATTGACTTCAAAATTTATACACATATCCAAACATATGAGCGTCAAAAACAAATAGACACTTACAAATTTGAGCTTTACAACACTATCCAAACAAGATTTTGCTCCTCTCTACAAAAAACAAATTAAAAATAAATTAGAAACTAAAAATCAAATTGAAAATACAAAGACATCATTCTTACCCAATTAATTTCTCCTTTAAAATATTGCTCATGTATTAAGAATAAGGAAAATGAATTAGGAAATTAGGGTTTCGAGTTCAAAAACCCCCAATTTCGAACTGAATCAAACAAATTAGAAAATTAGTGTTTCGAGTTCAAAAATCCCAATTTTCGAACCGAATCAAACGAATTGAAACTTCGATTGAGCTTTAATGTGGATTTGATATGACCAATTAACTTCGATTGAGCTTCGTAAAAGTGAAGTGGGCTTCGATTTGAACTTCGATTAATTACGAATTGAAAGTTGAGAGTGAAAAAGAGAGTGAAAGTAGAGAGAGATGGCTGAAAAATAGCTAGGGTTCTTCAGAGGCGTGAGTTCGAGAGAGTTGAGGCAGGGAGAGAGGGGTGAGGTCGAGTGAGGAGTGAAAAATAGTTTTTGTTTTAATTAGTTTTGTCTGAAAGCTCAAAAATATAGAGGGAATGAAAATTGGCTAGGGGGAAAACATTTGGTAGAAGAGGGAAACATTTCGTATAAGGGGGAAAAGTATAAGCGGGTAATTAAATTTTTTTTAAGACAAACGTTTAGACATCGGTAAGGAAGTAATCTGATGTCGTAACAATACAAATACATCAGTCATTTTAAAATCAATGTAATTAACATATTTTACATCGGTGAAATTATAAATCAATGATGCATATTGATATTTTTCTAGTAGTGATATCTCTACTGTAAAATTAAAATACTTAAATTTATATGAATTTGTGATCGTGAGTAACTTATTCTTGCAAATTTTTACTTTCTTGATTTGTGTTTGGCCTCTTGATTGATCTAAACATTGTTTAGTTGGTTTGTGTTTTGAACAATGTCTTATCTGAACTTTTGATGTTCATGTTGGTTGGTGCCTGTTGACCTTGACTTTAACCTTATAACTCTCAAATACCGAAGATGTAAATAACTTGTGCACCCGGCATAAGGGCGTAATTTATGATTCGGCCCGTTCCATTTTTAGATAAGAAAGACTAATGTGGCCTAGTGGGTAAGTTTTACCTTCCATCTTGAAGTCGCTGAATGTGTAGTCCCTAGAATTTAGAACACTTGGTGGGTTAATCATTTCTTAATTCACTCTATTTTGTTTTCTAGTAATATTATGAAATAATTGAATTTTACTTTTTACAAGTTTAATCATTTGAACAACTTAAGTTTTACATGAAAAGTAAATTTGCTCATATTTAAATTTTTTTGCAATTGTACATAATTAATACCTTATATATAATAAGCGTAAGGGAGATCTTATCCAAAACTTTTGTCGGTCACTGTACTACCAAAAGTATATGATCCGTTGGATTATAAAACTATAAATATTCAAATAGATGAGGACCGTTAGATATAATATTAAAAATTGTATTTGATTAATAATATGATAGTATTTAAATACTAAAAGATGTATTTTGATAATTTAAACCAACTATAAATGGGTTTTCTATATTGAATAGAAATCTTTATGTAAAAATTCGTAATTATCTTTTCTCTTTAGTTTATGGATAGTTCCAGTTAGATAAAAATTAATGAACCATCATTAAATTAAAGATAATTTTGTTAGCTTCGCATGGGCTGTAAAATCGTTAAAATCTGTTGTCTAAAACTCAAGATAGAGCCCAAACAGTAAAGTGATTATCTAAATTTTAATAAATATTTTTTTATTGTAGATTTAATTTTTTTCCTAATTCTTTTAAATTTATAAATTCTATTTTTATTTCAATAAAATATTAAAATCAATTTAAGAAAAAATTAAAATCGATATGGTCCGTGTACGATCACTATACGACCAAATTAATAATTACAGTTAGATCTTAAATAGATCGATTAGAATTGTTAGATCTAATATTAAAAAGTGTATTTGATTAATAATATAATTATATTTAAATACTAAAAAGTGTATTTTGATAATTTAAAAGTTTTCTATATAAAAATTCTTAAATATCTTTTCTCTTGAATTTATGTATACTTCCAATTAGATAATAATTGTTAAACCAAATATCAACATAACAATTCATATTGATTATAAAATTAAAAATTATCAATATAATGCTGATGTATATCATACTAACAATGATACACGTGAACCTAAAGAGACTGAAGAGAACTCCTGTACATAAATAAATTTAAACACTTTTTTTTCTGAAGAAACATAACAATTTGATTAATCCAAATTATAATTATATTATTTTACATATAACAAACATAAAAGGATAATATCAAAATATTATTAAAATATTGAGGGTTTCATATTCATAAACGATAATTTTGAATATAATACTTATATTAAAATGTGTATTTGATTAAAGGTAGGATTATATTTAAATACTAAGAAGTGTGTTTTGATAATTTAAACCAATTATAAATTGGTTTTCTATATTGAATTGAATTTTTTATGTAAAAATTCTTAACCATCTTTTGTTTTCGGTTTATGTGTAGGTCAACAGGTCAAGTTAGATAATAATTATTAAACCATCATTAAATTAAAGAAAATTTCGTTAGTTTCGCATGGGTTGTAAAATCGTCAAAATTCAATTTCTAAAACTCAGGATATAACCCAAATAGTAAAGTGAGTATCTAAATTTTAATAAATATTTTTTTTTATTTTTGTAGCACCAGTTTATTTATTTTTCCACTAATTGTTTTAAATATAGAAATTTTATGTTTCTTTCAATAAAGTATTAAAATTAATTAAGAACAAATTCAAATCGATAAAGAATATAATAATATGAGAATAAAATTTTATATAATCATAACATAATTTTTATTCTATTTAATAATTTTTAAGTAATAATGTATTTTAAAATTTTATATACACCGTAAATAAAACCGAAACATTAAAAGTAAAAGCAGTTAGTAAGATATTTATATCAGTATATACTTGATATCCTTATTATATTAAATCCTTATATATAATAATTATAATATGGATCTTATCCAAAATTTTGATGGTACGGTCTTGGACAACCAAACTAATAAGGACCATTAGATCTTAACTAGATAAATGAAAATCGTTAGATCAAATATTAAAAAAGTGCATTTTATTAATAATAAGATTATATTTAAATTTTAAAAAGTGTATTTTGATAATTTAAACCAAATATAAATAAGTTTTCTATATTGAATAGAATTCTCCATGTAAAAAATTCGTGACTTTCTTTTCTCTTTCATGGACAATTCCGGTTAGATAAAAATTGTTAAGCCATCTTTTAATTAAAGATAATTTAGTTATCTGGGTGTAAAATCGTCAAAATCTAATTTTTAAAACACAAGATAAAGCCCAAATTAGTAAAGTGGGTATTTAAATTCTAATAATAATTATTACGTCATCATTATTTTAATGTCATTTAATTACTTTTTTCTAACTATTTTAAATTTAGAAATCTATGTTCAAAAATTGAAATCAATCTAAGAAAAATTCAAATCAACAAAGAATATAATAATACGAGGATAAAATTTTATAAAATTGTGCATATTTTTTATCTTATTTTATTAAATTTTTTATCATAACTAATTAAATATTATTTATTATTAAATAATAAATTATACGCAAATGGTGATTTTGTTTTATAAGAACTCATAGAGACCAAATTTCATTGTTAGCAGGACTATATTCATATTTAAAAAAACCGTATTTTGAAATTTTAGACTCAGCTACAGAAGAGACCTAACTTTTTTAACCTATATACATTGTAAATTATTAAATTCGAAACTTTAAAAGTTTTTTAATCAATTAGTATAGTACTTTTTTGAAAAATCGTACTGTATAAAAAATATTATCAAATAACCCATGTCTACAAGAAAAAAAAATGAAAAAATTCTTATTTTTCAAAAAAATCCTGTAAATTTTAATATGTTGTTGGTAGATTCAAATCTTAGATCATTGCACGTGATAAATTTTACTCTTATATCTAGCGTTTCTCAACAATTTAATTTGAAAGATCCAACGATTATGAATTGAGTGATCAAGCGACCATACTTATAAGAAAGCTTTCATTATTTAGTCTTTAATATAATAACATAGATTTTTACGGGATATACTATAAAAAAATGAATTTTTTACAGAATTTTGATCGTCACGGTGTACTACTTTAAAAGAAGAACTAATACAAAAAAAAAATTATATTTTAATTGATAATGTATTTTCTCAAAAGTTCAAAGTTCCCGCATCATTAACATATTACAAAAGAGAGTATATTATATTTTAGCAATAAATATTTAAAACAAATATATTAAAAAAATATTTAAAAAATTAATGATGTTATCGTGGTAGTTTGGTCCTAAATACCGCCAAAACATTCTCAACCGTTAGATCCAATACTTTGAAAAATAGAAGATCAAGATTATATCATATAAAAAGAAGTTATTATCTAAAAATGATATAAGTTAAAAGATATTATATTAGGATTGGATTTTCCAAAAAGTTAAAACATAAAAAAAGTTGTAATTAAATAAGGAAACCCATTTAATATCAAAATATTAAAAATCGTTTAATCTTAAATAGATAGGTGAAAACCGTTAGATTTAACATTAAAAACTTTATTTGGTTAATAAAAAGTATTCTAATAATCTAAACTACATATAAGTAGATTTCCTAAATCGAATAGAATTCTCAATATTAAATTTCGTCACTTTATTCTCTTTTTAGTTTTAGAATAGAATTTCATGTGGACCGTAAAATTCGCCAAATCTAACTTTTATAACTCAATATAAACAAATATTAAATTGAGCGTGTAAAATATAATAAATATCAAAATTTTAACTATAATTCTTTTTGGCTAAATCTTTTTTAACAATGATTTAATCATGTAAACTAATAACTTTTAAATATTAAAATATTCATAAATAAATATAATTATAAATATTAAAAAAACAATCGTGTGTTCCATGGGTAATTAAAATATAATTATAAGCAAAATAATTATAAATAAAATTTAAGTAACCGTGCCATGCACGGGCTATAAGCTAGTGAAAAATAACAACAAAAAAACTGAAAAGACCGACCTAAACGAAAAAATCTTGAATTGAAAGCGAAGGTAGAAACCACACTAATCAATAGTATCCTCCCATATCTCTCCGTTAATATTAGTTTAATAATACATAAATAAGAAAACATAATTAATTTTACACCACAGTAATACTCATTTATTGACATCAAATTGTAGAAAGTTGAAATTAATAATATGAAAGTAAATCATACAAATTATGTTTTGAAACAAGGGTGTCAACATAGGGAGCATTTCATGCCATCATTCAAATTTCATGAAAGAACTTGGATTTTTGGTAAATTTAAAATCTGTTTGGTAAAAGTAAAAATTTAAAGTTAATGTCTAGCTATTTTTAGTACTTTGCATAACTTAATTATAAATTATTAAAATATAAAATTAAAATGTATATTCTTGTTCCAAGGGTCGCTAACGAGATGCAACGTCACTGCCTTTGCAAGCACACTTTATTTATACACTTTTTGGAATGAAAAGGTTATCTACCAAGTGAGATGCACTACGTAATTAAGAACTGAGAAATTGGATTATTCTATTAATCACTACTGTCCTAATTTAATATTAAATGGATTATAAGTTTCTTTATTCCTACTTAGGAATGACCTGGCATAAAAAAGGAAGTCATTGCCATTGTAATATCTTATAATTAGGGCTGTTATCTTCTTCTATATATAATAAGCCGACTAGGGGCAAATTATGTCAAGAAAATGCTTGTGAAATGACAGTTATGCCCCCAATGAACTATGAATTACATTTCTGCCACCCCTGCATAACCAAGCGCCTGCTAACGACTCTTCTCCCACATCCACATGTCTCAAGTTGTTACACACTGATGTTACCATTCTTCGTTCTTCTCATCCTAATACACAGTGGCGATTATAATATTTTGAAGGTCTCATCATCATCTCGCTCTCATCATCATCTCGCTCTCATCATCATCTCGCTATGGGCATCCTATAACAAAAGTTGAGATTTCTTCCTCAGTATACATACTTGTGTATAAATATATATGTATGTATACTAGGTTTCCTGATATCGCTATCTCTTTTTCCTGCAATTAATTAGTATTGAATTCGTTCTATTTCCCATGAATGCTATCTGAAAATGCTAACGTATATAGTGTAATATTTTATAGCATTTTACATGTTTGATATGAATGGCCACAGCCAACTTTTACATTGGTATGTTTTACATTTTTTGTTTAGAGATAGCTTACATCTTTTGCGATGGAAGAAGAGACCATTTTTTATATCATTTTTGGGTTGAATTTGGCAGGCATTTTTCTTACTTGAATTCGGTAGGTGTTTTGAATTGGAGAGGGTGCTATTTAATTTTTGAAATATAGAGAATGGGAGGTTGATTTTGTTTAGGTCTGCCAATTTTTATTTATATTATTATTAGATTGAAATATTGTTTTTATCTATTAATAGAGGATATCTTTTATGATCTTATGCATATTGGATGTAAGCTACAAAAGCATGCATTTAATTAAAGGTGATAATGTGTGGCGCATTAGAATTAGTGTAGGCTGGAGGCTAGAGTTAGTGTGGCATAACATGGACTTACTGGTTATAGACATAGTTCATTGAGCTGTTAGGAGTCGGTGCATAGCTGCTATATTAGAATTTCATGTGGCCTTTCTGTTGGGTTTTAATTCTATAATCATATCTTTTTAGTTAGTTAAATATGTTTTAGTTACTTGAACGTTGTTTGTAAACGTTGCAAGTGGGTCTGGGCTCTAGTCGTGCGTGGCTGCAGAATGGAGCGAGTCTCACGGGTAGTTTAATGTTAGTAGGGGTATGGAAGTAGTGGAGTAAGTGTAGGAATGTAGTTGCTATTTTCTAGCTTGTTTTAGTTGTTTAACAGGGTATATATATATATCCTGCTTGTATCTCAGTTTCAGGCGGTGAGAAAATAGAACATCTTTTGTTCCCAGCTTATTTCCAAATTTACATATTTACAACATGGTATCAGAGCCTAACCAGGTTAGGTCTTTCATTTAAAAAAAAACACACACAGAGAGCCGCATTTACATCCTGTACATACCTAAATATCAACCACTACATACACAGGAAGCCATGGAAACGCCAAAGATGAAGGAAGGAGTTGTGGGTTTGAACTATCCCATGCTAACGAGAAGTAACTATACAGCATGGTCTCTAAAAATGAAGGTCTTCATGAAGGCACAAGGAGTTTGGGGAGCTATCGAACAAAAGGATCCCAAGGTAGCCGTTGATGAAAGAACGGTGCAGGTGGCACTTGCAGCAATTTACCAGGGGGTGCCAGAGGACATATTGCTGACCATTGCTGAGAAAGAAACTGCTAAGGAAGCCTGGGAGGCGATCAAAACAATGTGTATGGGAGTGGAGCGTGTGAAGGAGGCAAAAGTGCAGACCTTGAAAGGAGAATTTGAGTCTCTTACCATGAAGGACTCAGAGAAGATAGATGATTTCTGCATGAAACTGAGCGGCATTGTGACCAATATCCGGGTTCTTGGTGAAACGATGGAAGAAACAAGTGTAGTAAGGAAGATACTACGTGCTGTTCCTGATAAATTCCTTCAAATAGCTTCAAACATTGAGCAGTTTGGAGATATCAAATCAATGACAGTCGAGGAATTGGTGGGACGTCTCAAGGCCCATGAAGAAAGAATGAGAGGTAGGAGTGAGCAAAGTGGGCAACAACAACTCCTGCTAACTCAGAAATGGAAGGGCAGACTGGACAAGAGCAAGATAAAGTGTTTCAATTGCAACGTTTACGGTCATTTCGCTTCAGAGTGTGACAAACCACGACGAAAGAAAGAACACTGTCAAGAAGCCAATTTAGCACAGTTTCTTGACGATGAACCGGCTTTGCTGTAAAGGCCATATGGGCCAACAAACACAAGCCATACGGGCTTGTGAATAATAGCCATAAGGGCTGTAATAAGAATGCCACATGGGCAGGAAATAAGTTGCCAAACGAGCAAATAAGGAAGCCAAAAGGGCTGTGATCAGTGGTGTCAAATGGGCACAGAAAGGCCACACGGGCTGGATCAATATATTTGCAATGCAGGCATGAAGTAGAAGCCATATGGGCTGTTGCAGTTCAAAGCATGCCATACGGGTAGCTGATGAATTGATAGATGATTATAGAATTAAGGGGGAGATTGTTGGGTTTTAATTCTATAATCATATCTTTTTAGTTAGTTAAATATGTTTTAGTTACTTGAACGTTGTTTGTAAACGTTGCAAGTGGGTCTGGGCCTAGCTTGTTTTAGTTGTTTAACAGGGTATATATATATATCCTGCTTGTATCTCAGTTTCAGGCGGTGAGAAAATAGAACATCTTTTGTTCCCAGCTTATTTCCAAATTTACATATTTACAACACTTTCATGATCAAACTTATTTATTTTTGTTGCGCAGATCCATACATTTATCAATTGGTCAAATTCTACTTATGATGTACTCAACATCCTTTTAGGTGCCACTTACATGTGTTGTCATACTCATACATGAAACTGGTGATCATGTTGGATTGTGTACAATGCCACGCACTCATGAATGCACCAAAGAAATAATCTCCTTCTATATATTAAAGCCCGTCTAGGGGCAAAGTTTGGCAATTAATTACCCATGAAATGACTGTAATGACCATGTTATTCCCATAATATCTAAAATTCCAGTGCCCCAGGTTTTTAATTTACAAGTCTGTCACTGTTACTGTTACAAAACTATTTGTCTCGCCCCATGCTACCACTGATCATCATCTCAGTACGCTAATCTGTTCAATCCCTTTCCAATTACACTGGTACGCTTTGCCCAATCTCAGCTTGGATTGATGTTTACATGTTTTGTATATTTATATATTTAACAAAATTATGCATAGTTACAAAATTGTGTATGTATGTATTTCTATCAGATGGCTTAAATTTGTAGTTCTCATTCTGATTTTTATGGTAGAGTGCAAATTGCGTCCTTGTGAGAGTTTTGTGTTGTGCCCTATTGAGTTATAGAATTATGTGCATTTCCAATTTTGTATGGAATTATCATGGGCTATGTAATTACGGCACACAGTGATATTTGAGTAGCTACAAATTTCCTACCGACAGATATTCTTGGATCTTAAATAACAAATGCTACTACTTTTTCTAAGTAGTCAAGAGTGGTCATATATTTTAATGTCCTACTTCCAGTTAGAGTATGATAATCAAAAAATTGAAACACTTACTATTAGGTTGATTTGCCTATTAAAGGGAAAAACTAGCTGTTAATTACTTAGATTCAATATATAATCATATTATAAAGTCACAATTGTTGTCCACTTTGTTGGCGTACCTTTTGCTTAGGAGTTTAGTGTATGTTAACACAATTTGCTAATTCATATATGGTTATGCGCTCATGTCTCAGTTCATGAAGGTCCTTTCTTGGTTAATTTATCACATTCATTTACTTCTTTTGAACCTTGTAGGCATTGAATAAGTGTCATGAGTCCCCCCAACTGATTGACCTGCTGCTACTTATATTCTTCTTGGTCGAGAAGGCCTAGCTTTGTTGTGTCTGGCATATTGTAGAAAATCAAAGGAACTTGGATCTTATGCCAACATGAAATTGATTTCCAATGTCCACACCTTACATGCTACATCACCATCCAGTGAAAATACATACAATTGAATCAGAAAATACTAAGCTGGACGATATAGATATTGTTGATACATGGACATAATGGCAAAAAGTGCCATAAAATTAGCAGTGAAAGGACCATTTTGACCTTATTTCATTGAAAATAGCAAAAATGGCCCATTTCATTACACGCATCTATTAGACCATTACATAGTCTCACTAATTCAACGTCACAGTGGTCCCCCCCCACCCCTTAATTACACACAACATCTGCTGCACAATCTCATCCCTGAATCCATCGGCAGAGTGGTCCGACCATATACCTTTGATCTGTGTGTGTTAACCCGACGCTTGCTTCTGCTCTTTGGGTGCTGCACTGAGGAAGGGGAGTGGCAATTGATATATGAATACTGACCTCACAAAAGTTTGGATTCTTTTATTTTCGGTATGGTCCAACCTAAAGTTCCTCTCTATATATCTATACTGTAGGTTTATAAAACTTTAGAGTATAATCTAAGCAACAAATTTTTTTCACAACAATTGACTTGATTGGAGTATCAATTGCAGTCGTTGTATGCTTGTATGAATTGCGATCATCAGTATAAGATTTCTACAATTCTTTGCAGTGTATTGATCACTCCGTTCTATTACCTGTAATTGTGATATGTGAATATTTTTTTCATGTTAATTAGCTCCTTTTGCAATTCGTTCGATAGTGTGGTCTGGGCATAGGCTGCATTGGTAATGTGGCGTGTTTTATTGTTCCATTTACAAGTTGTTGCAGTTAAGTTTGATTGTATGTAAATATGAAGATGTTTAGGAAAACTGTTACTTTGGATGATTTTGCTGCAGATTGTGACGTATATGAGATTAACAAGTGGCCATAATTTTTAATCGCAGTTTGTTGGATTCAGTTTGTTTTTAACCAACTTTTTCATTTGAAGTATAGATGGCGTAACATATTAGTTAATAAGAAAGCTCTCATCATTCAATTGACTAACGAAAGATAAACGCATTTCATTGAATATAAAATATAGCTGGTTTGCTTGCTCTATGTTTTTTAAACTTTGACCAGCCATTTAGAAAGTGAAAGAGGCAAGATTTGTTAAGGAGTGAAAATGGGTGTGTTATTTATAATGCAGAGTTTTGGATGCCCAGGCTAGAAAGGGTGCTATTTAAAATACAGAGTTTTGGATGCCCAGGCTAGAAAGGGTGCTCAGAATACGTAACTTCTCTTTCAAACCCTTTAACAAAATTTCATAGCACCACTACAATTGACATTTTGAACTATAACATATATGCTATAGCATTCTGTTGTATTTCTATTACGGCCTGTATAGGTGTTAAAATTAAGCATTCAGACATGTTTTAGGCGCTGTCACTTTGTCTTTCAGGAATGCAGATTTCTTTTTAATAAGGGATGATATGTGCTGAGCAGAAAATCAAAATTTGCATGTGATGAATAAGTTCAGCAACCTTAAAGAGCTTTGACTAATACTTATAGGTAGATTGATAATATCCTAAAACTAATCTGTGCACATATTCTGGCATGTAGTTTTCCTCACATTTATCCCTGCGTGCTAAAAAGTCGTGTATGTGGGTTTGAAAATATAATTCAAGTCTTTTTTCTCCTGGTAAAATTGATTATCAAATGCTTATATCTCTCAAAACAGGGAAAACTGTGATAAATCGCTAATTTAGGATGTTACATCGCGTAGTTTCAGCACTGTAATTTGTAGTGCCTTTCTTTAATGGAACAAGCGCCAAGGAAGCGAGGGCGGCCTAAAGTGTTTTCTGACCAAAGAGATGGTGGAGGAACAGAGACTGTTGAAGTGTCTCTGTAAAAATACTCGTCGAAACTTACAAAGCATTTCTCTGTGGGAAATCTATGTTTAATAGTGTACAAGATAATGTTATTTAATGCTTAGTGTCATTTTTTCGTTTCCAGATAATTTGCACTGCAGACGTTCCATGGGAGAGGGGGCAACAGCGGCTGAGCCGGGAAGAGGTTGGTTTTGTAAATTTTTTGCATCAGTACAAGTGTTTAGCTTTAATTGTATCCTGCACTGGTAATTTTCTATATATTATTACAAACAAGTGTTCATCAACCATAACTTCAGTTTCTGGCATTATTCACTGTACCTGCACTAGATATCTTCTAAATGCAATTAAAAAAAAAACAAAGTCGGATGATCTTAGTGGGAGCCAAAGGCCAAAGTATTATATACATTTGAAGTAAATTATACAGATGTTGTTGTTGGTATCCATTTCATTGTTTGCATGAATCTACAAAACCACTTATTTGCCTAAAGGACTTCTTATAGTTCTCATTTGTCGTGTATACATATGTACGCAGGTGTGTATTGGTTGACCTACCTTATTGAGTATCATTGTGTTACTTTATTAATTTAGCATTACATATGAAGGTGTGTAACACGTTGCTAATGATTTAGTAAGCTTATAGTCTGGAATTACAATCTGTAATGAAATCACAAATTTATCATACCGACTCTTATTCATGTTAACAAATATATAATTTTATATTTACATTGTAAGTGTATTGTTGGTGTTTTTAATTAGAAGTTTTTGTATAGTATATTATGTATATATTACTAAATGTAATATTTTGGTATCTTCAATTTGATAAATGTTGTAGCATTAGAGAAAATGTTTAGCCACCTTATACTCTATGTTACCCCAAGCCTGTAAAATAGGTCGGGTTCATGTTAGTACGCCCTAATTTATTTCAATTTGTTGGGGGAGAAGACTTGGTCAATATTATTGGGTTAAACAGTGGCATGATTGCTTAAATTACAACAAATTATTGTTTGCTGGAGTGATAATTAAATTCATTTAATTCATAATTGTGTAAATTTCAAAATACTCTGCAGCTCAAAAGAAAACACCACCTGAAAAGCTCTCAGTAAGTGCCTAGAAACCAATCCAGACTTATAGAAACATAAAAGAATGCACTCTACAGTCTCATGCCCCCTTCATTTGACTCAATTTGTAACAACATGTAATGAATATAAATCATTGCATTTCAAATATGATTTACAATTTCTTGCGCATTTATCAATTTATGGTTTGCAAGACATGAATAGTTATTGCATATTCATAATTGCACCTGCTGCATGTTTACAACTATGGTTTATTTGTTTTAATCTACCTCACATTGCACGTAATTTTGCATATTCATAATTGCACCTGCTACATGTTTACAACTATGGTTTATTTGTTTTAATCTACCTCACATTGCACGTAATTTGCTGCAATATGTTTATACTATCTCTTGTATCTCTTGTATGAGGCTCAATTAAACTGATTTGAAAAAAAATTGAGAGGAAGCTAGAGTTTTACGCATACCTGGAGCTGATCAAACGCTTCACATTTGTTTTATTCACCTCCAGTGCTATGTACTGCTACTTGATTCTATCTCTAAATTTTTTGTATGAGTTATATCTAACTTTGAGTTCAATCATTAGGTTACTTGGATAAAAAATTTCAACTAATACCCTTAGTTAATAAATTGAAAAATGAGAATAGTATTAAGTTTGAAAATCAAATCTTATAAACAATAAATTGTAGGATAGTTTTGAAAAACTACACTTAAATTAATATTAAAAAAACATAAATAAGATCATTGTATGTAATTGTATTTTTTGGGCCATATTAATTTTGTCACAACTTAATATAAGTTTATTGTTCAGGATTTATCTCTAATTTTTTGCGATGAGTGTGACTTTGAGTGATGGAAGGACAAGATATGCAATTTTCACCCAATATATGAAACGTAAAAATTACGACATTAATTATGTATTTGAGATTGGACGTTGTTTTCACAATATATATATATATATATATATATATATATATATATATATATATATATATATATATATATATATATATATATATACTATTTCTACTATATTATTACTAGCCTATAAACTGTGTGATGCAGAGATTGTTTAATAGTTGTTAACTTATTATTTGTGTTTTGTATAATATTTTTATTAGTTGGATATTAAATGAATTTGTTAAAAAACTAAGTAGATCTTCAAATATATTTTTTATTGAAATTTATAATTATAATAATAAGACATGTTAAAAATAATAAATAACCTTTCAAAATAAAAAGGACTATTTAAATAAGTTTTTCAAATAATTAGACTTACTTTTAAAAAAATTAGAGTAATTTGTGATAATTAATTATAACATATTATACTAATTAAAAATAAAATACTTTATTAGTATATTAATTTAATTGATGTGTAATAATTATGCTTAAATAAATATCTATAGAGATGTACTAAAATATTTTTAAATAAATAAGCTCGTAAATTGGTCCAAGTATATTGACTTATAAAGTATAAGATTATCACACAACCCAAATAAATAGGTTTAAGAGATGCGTTCTAATTAACATAGTTAATTTTTTTATATAAATATGTTAACTATTGAATTAACACATTAAAGAACGTCTAACCAAACTACTAATAAAACTTTTTTTGTAAGTGTTACTTTTAAATATTTTCTTACTTAATTTTTAATTTTTAATTTTAGTTTTTGTTAGTTATATATAGGATACAGTTGATCTATTATATATTAAAGAAAAAAAAGTATAATACTACATATTTGACGAAATTTAATCTTTATTTATATTTTTAAAATTAATATTATATAATAATTTTAATATGTTGTCTTATTTGCTTTTATATTTTGATGATTAAATTATGCATTCATTTGCTATAATAAATTGTTAAAAAAATTATAATGAATATTTATTTGACTCGACATGATTTAATAATTTATAGGACTGTCCTTGTCTAATTTTCAGCGTTTACTATCGCATTCAAGGTAACTGATAATTATATATATGTTCTATGTGATAGTTTTAGAAAAGAATAAATTTTAGTTAAAAAATATTTTTAAAAAAATACGATTTGGCTAATAAAGGTAATCGGTTAATTATTAGTATTTATAATATTAGTATTTTATGCTACTAAATAGAATAGACCGTGATATTTTTGAGGTTTTAGTTAGGAGACATAGTAGTTAGAAAATATAAAAAAGAATTTATACTTTGGCAAAAAAAAACTAATCAATTAGTTATTTATTAGTAATTATAATATTATTATTTTATTTTATTAAATAGAACTGTCCGTGATATTATTAGAAAATAAGAGGTTTAGTTAGTAAAAATAAAAAAAAAGTAGAAATTTTAGTAATAAAAAAAAATATACACTTTGGCTAATAAAGATAATTGTTTAATTATTAGTATTTTATGTTACTAAATGAAAGTGCTCATGATATTTTTGGAGTTTTAGTTAGGAGAAATTTTAGTTAGAAAATATAAAAAGAAATATACGTTTTGGGAAAAAAAGCTAATCTGTTAGTTATTAGTAATTATAACATTATTATTTTATTTTATATAGGTGCCTCATTTTATATTTACTTATAAGAGCACTCCAGAATGAGACACGAGGGCTGCCGCACGAGGAGGATGGAGGCGCCACTTTGAATGAAAATGGTAGAAATGGTGTTTCGGATGAGAGTCTTGGGGCTTCTGATGCTATGGGAGCAGATTCCACAGGTATATGCTCCAACGGCCTCTACTGTTTAAGAGTTTTTTCATTCCCCCAACTTGCATAAAATATCTAAGTGGACCTACAAACATAAGTATAACTTTTAGGCAAAATTATTTATGGATATAATTACATATATATCTTAGCATGTAGTTTTCTGGTTTTGGCGTAGATTGCAGTCGTCATTGTCCAACGTATCATACAGTTTGTCAAATTATGTGTATGCCACTTTACAGGGGCCGACCCATGATTTTAAATTCACCTGGGCTGGAGTAAAAAACAAATCACGAGTTTCTTTATAGTTGTGCACGGAAAAAAGAGTTCAAACCAGTACCTTAGCTCTCCAGCTAATTAATTGTTGGATAAGTGTGTATATGTACCCTTTCGTACTTCTATTTAGTTAACAAAACTTATTTGATTTTTGACCGTTAATCCATTAACTAAACAAATCTAAAAACTCAGAAAATGTGTGAGGTAGAAAATGTGTAGAATTTTGAGTTAAGCATCATTCCTTGTAGGCCGTACAAACTACACTCATAAGTATGGTTGTTGAAATCGGAAATTGGAATTAATCGCTAGCAATTCAGGATTAATTAAATATTAATCGAGATCATTTGATAAATCAGTGATTTTTAGATAATTAGTAAATTCTATAAGAATTTTTCGTGAATTTTTTTAAAATGAGGGAGTTTTAGAACAATGTAGTCATAAGTCGTAATGATTATTATTAGATACAAAATGAACAAACTAGCTTAAAAAAATATAATCAAAATTATAAGCCAATTTTAGACTCAATGCTCAAAATCTCAAATTAATTTAAACTATAAGTAAAACAGTTTAAATTATCAGTCCTAAACTATAAATGATTTTAACCAAACTCAAGTTAAATATAAATTACAAAATAACAAAATATTCTCCACCTCAGTATAGAAGCACAAAAAAAAGTTCTATAAAGAAAAAGTAATTCTTAATGTCCTAAAGTTGTCAAATAATTTCCAAAGTATTATCATATTCCATGTATACCCGAGAGGTCAAGACCGAGACCGAGCAAACCTAATTTTATATGTTTGATTATTTTGTATATCTGAAGACTAAATAATCTGTATTATGTGGACCATCCATTACATTTTGATGTGGCCTATTGGACTGACTTATGGGCTATCAATTTTTCTGCCAGGGCTGAATTCATTTGCACCTTAAATGTTAAATGGGCCACAAAATTTGACCTGGGCTGGAGCCAACCCTAGCCCAGTCTCAAGTCCGCCACTGTCACTTTAGTTGCTTTTATAAGATAAACAAAAGTTTTATTAGTTTTTGTGCTTTACTCCAATAATATTTCCCTAGCTATTTGTGATATCTGCAACCTCTATTTTCTTTTCCCATAGCCTGTTCACACTCCCCGGCTCTATGAGCTTCATGCACATTGTAGATTCATTTTGATTTGGTTATTTTTCTGCGCATCCAATCAATGTCTATAATGGCTCAATACTTGTAATGTACTTCGGTTACAAGGCTCTTTTGTACATACATGGGGTGTAGTCTCCATTATTACAATAACGTAGCCAACAAATATGGTGAATTTATATGTACAGTGCCCAAGGAAACTTATCTCGGATTTGATGTCATACCAAGCAAAGTCCCGCCATACTCATCAATGAAAAACATCCTTACAACTGCAGTTTGGGCTGATCAGAAGGTACTCACATTTACAAAACGATCGCACGTTCAATTTGTCTTTTGTAATTATACAAAACTGCAAATTTCAGTACCACACATATTACTATAAACACTGACCATTATATGGCTTCCAGTACTCTTGCAAGGTAACAGTCATTGATGTGTTGTGCAACCACCGCGCCCCAAACTCTTGCATTGCATGCGGCCAAGAAGTTATCATACATGGAAAAACATATTACTTCATACATTACATTGTGCTAGAAGATTCATAAAACCCATCAGAAAGTTAGTCTACCCCACGCCCCAAAACAAATAGCTTCCCATGTACCCGAACAACTGAAATTGCAGTCATGACGTTAATTATTAACTTCTTACAATGATTTGGATAATAATACTTGGTAATTATAATACTGTCAGGACTGCACAGAATAACCAAAGGGGCACTAATTAACTAACATCTATTCTAACAGCACAGGAATACCGCTACTTGTCGAGGACGGAACTTGTACTACCACAATGACTATTCGGGGAAGTGAACTCAAACAATTGACAAGCTTCCAAGTTAATGACTTCGTATAGTATTACAAAGATGTAAGGAAATTTGTAACATTTGCGCCACAAAAATAATCCGCTTTACCAAGATGGGCCGCCTCTAAACATTTCTTTTATTGGTTACAAGCTGGAAAGGCTCCGGGGTGCTTGCACAGGATCAAAGGGAGTCGTTGCGCTGTTGAGCTACAGTTGATCCCATCTGTTGATTCCAATGCAACAGGTGACCTTCTCATCACGAAGCTCAACCAATACACTAACCTAAGAACCTGGCGAAACTAGGTGAGCATACAAAAACTGAATGCATTATTTTCAGTGTTGTTGCACGTAACTGCATTGGCCGTGCAAATTCAAAATTTCATATTTCTCCAAATGGACACATCAACCAGAATGACACAAAACTGGGGTATTGTTTAAAATGTTATCGTATATAAAATCCATATGTGTCAAAGGAATATGCAGGTTTATTTTATTTTCCAACTTTAATCTTCTCATTGATGGAAAATGGGGAAAACCCCAGGTTTATGTTTGTTGAATATGGTATTTGATTTAATATTGGAAAGCCCATGTAGCTTAATATTATTTCTTTAGGTGAGTGCCTAATGAAAATGCGGATAATGAAAACCCCATAAATTCTTATGTGCAGGTTGAAGAAGATGTAATATAAGATGACACTAACCCCGTAATTATAAGATCCGTCCCACTCTGTATTTTGATTTAGATGCATAAATCTTACTTTTTATTGGGTTTTAATTTTTTTTAATCAGTTCATGGAATCGTTTTTTCTTACATTTGGAAATGTATGTCATTCTTCTACATCTTTAATTATTCCTCATGAACTTGCAAATGGTTCACAGTGAGAAATGTCATTAATTTGATGAAAAGATTTGGGATATTCTAAAATTGTATTTGAGTTAATGGTAGCCAACATATGTAGTTTCTATCAAAACTGCACTTCATATATGTATATATAATAGTATTTTAACCGTTGAAATAATATGTGATTTCCTTCTTTGTAGCCCTGGTCTATTTGCTGGGTTTCCTTTTTAGACACTCATGTCAAGTGTGAGAACTTAACAGAGATGACATTAATGTATTTCATACGGGCCAAACTGTTCGTCTAGAACATATTCCATTTGTTGATGATTCATTTCTTCTTCCTAATGAGTACATTCTAGACACAAGTAAACTGCATTCATCACTTCATAAGGGTCTTTCAATTGATTTGAACTTTTGCAAATTATCCTCCAGTAGAAATGAGGGAAGTGAAAAAGTCAATTTGTTCCTTTATCTGTTTTTTTGCAATTTCTATGTCTTTATTTTCTTCCAGCCACAGTAATATGACTATAATGTTATGTTTAATATTACCTCCAATAAGTAAACCACCATTGTGGCTATTTGTGTACTCTTCTAATCGTACTGATATGGAACGCAGTCTTCTCACAATGCAAGGATAGAGATTCACACCTTACACTCTAAAAATTGCGATTAAACGTTCTCCATTCAGAACTGGACCTTGCTCATCATACTCAACAATATCGTTGGTGTTTAAGAGCAGGCCCGTGCCTTGCATGGGCTGTTATGCTAGTTAATTCTTTAAATCCGCACTAGGGTTAAATAAATCATTGAACTCGTACACTACAGAATGGTGGTCCGCTCAGTAAAAGATTTTAAATTAATACAACTTAGAGTATATAGGCATGAACAAAGTTTTGGCTCTATTCTTCTAGCATATGTTGATTTGAATCTTTGTATTAAAAATTCTACAAAACGAATGAATAAAAAGAAAATAAGTGGTGGTTCTGGTTTTCGAAATCTACATGAATTAATTTAATGTGGCTTTACTAGGGAAGCAGAGGTGGAGATTGGTTTTGAATCCGGAGGATTAGCTCAATCTGTACTGAAACAAGGATTAGCTCGAAGGATTGGTACTGGTCGAAATGTGAATATTTTGGCAGATCCATGGTTACCAAATGATGAAGATCCATACGTTTATACGGTTAATGAAGCTCTTACTGTCAAAATGGTCTCTTCTTTAATGATAACAGGTCATAATCAGTGGGATGTAGATCTTCTTGCTGATTTTTTTGAGGATAGAGACACGAATTTGATTCTTTTCATTCCCTCACAGAATGCAGATTCTTGGTATTGGAGTAGAGAAAATTTGGGGCGATCAACTGTGAAAGAGTGCGTATTTGCAGATACAAGAGATGAAAGGAGTCAACCATTCGAATGATAATTCAAGGTTCTGGAGAAAACTAGCAAAAACTATGGAACTTGAAAGTCACACCAAAGGTCAAACATTTTTTGTGGAGAGTTGCGATAGGTTGCCTACCAAACAAGGATTAGTTGAGAATTAAGAAGGTTAATGTGAATGTTACATGCTCAATCTGTAATGTTGAATTACAAACAGTTGTACACGTTATTACGTACTACCAGTTCTTTTGCGAGGGCATGCTGGACTAGAATAGGAAGCAAGGTGACATTGAGTGAGTGTAGTTCTTTCTCAAAGTGGTGGAGCTTGGCTTTCGACCAATTTAAAAGTGATGATCTGAGCCTGATGACAGTGTTGAGCTGGTCGTTATGGAAGTGCAAAAATGAATTGGTGTGGACTGAAAGAGGTATGGAGGTGTTGTTGGAAGAATTTCGTAACAAACCGAATCGGAGGTTGCTGGAGTAACGAATTATGAAAATAGGGGGATTTGGGATTTTTGGATGTTTGGGGGCTGAGCTCGTATGATGACTACTCAGAAATTGAATAGAGAATGGGTTCTTTCTCTTCCTCTTTCCCGAGTGTCAATTGTCGTGTACCATACAAGGTGCCTACGTACCCTTATATAGGGATCAAGCCTCACGTAGTTCTTGAAAAACAAGTCATTAGATAATCTCATTCAGTCCAAGCCCCTAAATAGTCAACGTTTATCCATCCAATGTTCCCATAAATAGTTCAAGGATTATCAATCCACCTCACGTTCCCATAAATAGTTCAAAGATTATCAATCCACCTCACGTTCCCATAAATAGTCCGGTCTTCACATGTTTTCGGTTTTCCTACAATCTTGCAGCATCTCCGCATTTCTTTCCATGATTTGAAGAATATCGTTTGGAGATATTTTCCGTTATTCGTCGATTGAGATTGATTCTTTCCTCATTTTAGAGAGAGGATATTGCTTATTGGTTAAGCAATTAATTATTAATCTGAATTAATAATTATTAAACGGAGAAATTTGGACTATGCCAAAATGTGACATAACAACAAGCCCCCGGTTCTTCAGTGTAGCTTGCTGCAGTGGAGAACTAAGAATTCTTCGAGCTTCCAAATTTCTTCGGTCCCTAGGCGTTTTGTATATAGTCCGAATCGGCGTACACGCTTTTCAAGTGTCATTGCCCACATAATGATGTGTTTTCGTTTGTCCACGAGCCCCCGAGCTGAGGCTTTAAGAAGATACCCAATTTCAAATGTCAGGCTTTCAGCCCATATCACATTCGGTCACACACATTTTCCTGCAATCTCGCGGCATCTCAGCATTTCTTCTCGTGATTGTAGGAATGTCCCATGCCACCATATAACGTCCAGTCCCACACGTTTTTCTGCAATCTCGCGGCATCTCCGCATTTCTTCCCGTGATGGTAGGAATGTCTCGTGACAATCATATCACGTCCGGTCCCACACGTTTTCCTGCAATCTCGCGGCATCTCCGCATTTCTTTCCGTGATTGTAGGAATGTCCCGTGCCAACCATATCACGTCCAGTCCCACATGTTTTCCTGCAATCTCGCGGCATCTCCGCATTTCTTCCCGTGATTGTAGGAATTTTTCGTGCCAACCAAGAAATATCCATCTACCAATGGACCTTCTGTAATTTTATTCATGGACTCTCCTTTGAGAGTAGGGTCTTCAATATTAATCTTCCTTAGAAAAGAGAGTTTTCGAAAACATTACCCTTATCAGATAAGAACCTTCCACACTTATTTTTGTCCATGCACGAGCTAGTGAAGTAATCAAATCACGCGCTACGAATATTGCATCACAATTCTTTAACATTTCCATGATTCAGATTCTGTCCAGATCTGTTTTTTACCTTTCTGACCCTGTAGACGATGTTTTCTTGGAAAACACAAAACATGAAAGTTGTAGAAAACGAAAAGAGATTTCCGATGATATATGGCTCGTCAGAAACAGACTTATAATGAATCGGGAATCAAATAAAACATCTGCTGATTAACTTCTCAATACTGAAAAACGGGATCTGATTATGTTTTGTGATTACGAGAATAGATCTGAACATAATCTCAGAAAACACCAAGAACGAAAGTTGTAGGAAATCTTAAAAGCTTTCCGGATCATAAAAAATCATCAAAATCTGACATGTATTCAATTTACTACGAATTTTATAAGATAACTTATGTATACGGACAAAAGTATAATAAAACTTATCTTAATTTTGAAAAGAATCATGAACGAACCACCGCCTCCACCGTTCAGCTCATCCATTAAAGCAGCTCCAGATCCATAATAACCCCCCTTGCATATGATGTAGATGATTTGATTGTTCTCCACAATCAAAAAATAATCCCCTCCTTCTAGCGTCAATTGTTGTTGGAGGAATTTCGTAACAACCCGAATCAGAGGTTGCTGGAATAACGAATTATGAAAATAGGGGGATTTGGAATTTTTGGATGTTTGGGGGCTGAGCTCGTATGATGACTCCTCAGAAATTGAATAGAGAATGAGTTTTTTCTCTTCCTCTTTCCCGAGTGTC
Source organism: Heracleum sosnowskyi (assembly GCA_030848705.1). Taxonomy (NCBI): domain Eukaryota; kingdom Viridiplantae; phylum Streptophyta; class Magnoliopsida; order Apiales; family Apiaceae; genus Heracleum; species Heracleum sosnowskyi. Next base: position 24,664,454 of record CM061237.1, read on the forward strand.
AATTGTCGTGTACCATACAAGGTGCCTACGTACCCTTATATAGGGATCAAGCCTCACGTAGTTCTTGAAAAACAAGTCATTAGATAATCTCATTCAGTCCAAGCCCCTAAATAGTCAACGTTTATCCATCCAATGTTCCCATAAATAGTTCAATGATTATCAATCCACCTCACGTTCCCATAAATAGTTCAAGGATTATCAATCCACCTCACGTTCCCATAAATAGTCCGGTCTTCACATGTTTTCGGTTTTCCTACAATCTTGCGGCATCTCCGCATTTCTTTCCATGATTTGAAGAATATCGTTTGGAGATATTTTCCGTTATTCGTCGATTGAGATTGATTCTTTCCTCATTTCAGAGAGAGGATATTGTTTATTGGTTAAACAATTAATTATTAATCTAAATTAATAATTATTAAACGGAGAAATTTGGACTATGCCAAAATGTGACATAACATGATGTTATAGACGTTGTAGAGTCAGCCAAATTCATATCCTTAAGCGCTCAGGATAAGTATTTTGATACATCTTTTGGGTTTATGACTCAAAATGATGGAACCGAGCACTAAAGGGTCCCCAATGTTAAGATTAAGGTAAACACTGACGTTGCATTGTTTGAAAATCCCATTATTTTAGTTTATTCGGTAGTAGCTCGAAATCATATGGGTGAGTTGATAGAAGCAATTTCACGCTGCAAGCAAGGCAGCATAACACCAGATGTGGTGAGGCCAAAGGAATACGCCAGGCTCTCGGTTGGATTAGGATGAAAAACTGGACGAGGATCGAGGTTGAAACAGACTGTCTGCTGGCCATCCAAACAGTGCGTAGCTCTAATGCTATGCTCTCATACTTTGGACGGATAATCACTACAACAAATCTGGTCATTTACGACGCAAAATAGATGATTGTAAGCAGTTTTTGAATAATTTAAAAGACCTTAATGTGTCTTAAAATTTTGGAAAATGGTCCGTGAACAAATTGGCTCACTATCTAGCGAGACACTTGTCTTATACGCGATTGTGTTTGGGGAACCCAGAATGTCAGTAGGAGTTTTTGGATGTAATGTTGAAAGATTTAGTGAATTAATGAATTTCTTTTGTGGCAAAAAAGAAAATTCTACAAATAAAATATTTCCATTTAATATCTTTTTAGCAGTGTTCTAAAACTCGGATTACTCGGTCGAGTAGTCGGGGGAGTACTCGGACTCGGCCCTATTACCGATCCGGTTTCGTTATACTCGGATAATAACTCGGTTTATACTTGACTCGGATAAAAATCGAATTATAATAAAAAAAATCTGAAAAATAAATTATGGAAAAAAAGAGAGTCTCGAAATGAGTACTAATTTCTAATAAAAAAGACAAATTTTAAGTGTTAAAATGAGGGTAAAAGACTTACAAATATTATTAACATAATTAATTGGATTATAAGTACATCATTTATAAAATATTAAAAGTTAAAAATATATTAAAATAAAATTTAATATTTTAATATGTCGAATTTTTGAACCAAGTACTCGTTACTACATATATATCTTCAGCCAACCGAACCGAGTTCTCATTGCTTTTTAGAATATAGCTTATATATTTAATACTAGCCTTTAACCCGTGCGATGCACGGATGAATTTTAGAATTTTTATATTATTATCTGTATTTTGATTATATAATTTTATTAGTAGAAAAATAAATTTTTAAAAATTAATAACGTATGTATGATGTTGGTGTAAGCATTTGTTTGTATTTTGAGGATAAATGTTTTTAATATATTGTCGACAGAAATAATATCTTGAATTTCTGAATATAGCTTAGAAAAATAGGTAATATAAATATTTAATAATAATATGTTATCGACGGGATTCGAACCTTGAATCCGTGGGAACATTTTAAATATCTAAAAAGAAATATTTTTCAAACTATGGTGTTGATGGGATTCGAACCTTGAACCCGTTGGAGTATTTTGAATATCAAGAAAGAAATATTTTTTTAACATTAAATCTAACGGTTCTCCTTTTATCTATCTTTCAATCTAACGGTTGTTATTAAAAATACCAACTAACCAACAACAACCAATCAAATAGAGGCTAGTTTGCTTATAATAATATAGTATAGATATTGATGTCTAGAAGAAAAGATATTTCCAAGAAACATATACATATCTTCAATAAAAAATTCAATTTGGTCTCCTTAATATTTGTAGGAGGATCTCTTTTATGATTCAAAATTTTGTTCGTCTCACTCTAACTAATCCAATATATACGACTATTGACTGATTAAAGGCAAACATGTGCATTATGCTAACTTGAATTGAATGTTAATAGAAATAACTTGAACTAGAGAACTTAATCAATAATGATAATTTTAAGAGTCTTGGTTACGTACTGTTAGGACGACCAGATACAATTAAGTACAAATCAACACTTAAAATCAAGAAAATCACAAAGTGATCACGTTACATTATTAAATCACTAACCCTTCGTATATATAAAATTATAATAAAAGAGATTTTTTTTTTTTGAGGTAGTGATTGACTTAATTCTATTTTATGAAGTACCAAATGCTTCACTTTTTTAAATTAAAAATAAAGCAAAAATATGGTAAATAATATATTTAATAATAAATATCTAAATTTACTTTTTTTTTTATATATTTTTAGTGGGATGGAAAAATATTTTTAGGTTAATCTCAAGATTCTATTTTTATTCTCGTGTTAAATTTACCAGTTTCATTCCTCATTAATTCTATGTTTTACTACTGTTAATTAAGTTGATTAGTAGAGTTATACATTAGATCATCTCCAATGGTGTTATGTATATTGGTTATCTAAAATAGTGATTTTGTAAAATTTGTTGACCTGGAAGCTAACTTACTCCAATGGTATTATCTAAAATGATTGGCTATATACTAGAAATACATAGAAATGATGATGTCATAACGAGTGTTCAGGTTTTTGTAAAAATATTTAGATATTGGCTATATATTGCCAACTAGAAACTAATTATTTAGACAAGGGATGAGATGGTTGGAGATTAAAAAAATAAAACTCTTATGTAAAATTATTGCCACGTCATCTTTTTAGTTAAGGGGAATGTAACATTGGAGATGCTATTATACTTGGATTTTTCAATACACCATACCAGATTTGCCTAATTAAAACTGCGTGCTTAATTACTTAATTCAGCTAAGTTTTGCGCTTTATTAAAGGCGGCTGCCTCGATATGACCAACAAATTTGACTCGATATGCGCTTTATTAAGTTTTGAATTCCTTGTCAAATAATCCAAACGTCACTTGTTTTGTTTGCATGCATGCATGAATGCATTATAAAAAAGATATTCTCATTCCACTTCTAAGCACATTCTCATCCGCTGACTACATCTTAGTACTCTTTAACAGTCACCCTTAATCAAATTTCAAACCTAGAATGGCAACAAACTGTATTTCAATCTTTGTTATTTTTTCTATAGTCACATCATCAAGCTATATCAGTGAAGCCCGACCCCTTGTTAATTCAAAGCCCGGGGAGAGTTATATGAACATAGTGATTCGAGATATGTTCTCCGACTTTTATTATATTGGTGCAATGAAATCCGGAGGTCCTAGTCCTAAAGGTAAAGGACACGGTTCTCCAACCAGTGTAGATTTTGGAGATGTAAAAAATTCAGGACCATCAGCCGGAGGAAAAGGGCATGCGTACGTTAATGCAGAAGTTACGGAAGAAATGAAGAATTCTGGACCATCTGCCGGAGGGAAAGGACATACGAATGCAGAAATTACAGAAGAAAGGAAAAATTCCGGGCCATCTGCTGGAGGAAGAGGACATGCATTCGTAAATGCAGAAACTACAGAAGAGATGAAACATTCTGGACCATCTGCAGGGGGGAAAGGCCACGAATTTTCAAATTCCGAAATAGAAGAGGCTAAAAATTCTGGACCTTCTGCGGGAGGGAAGGGACACGATTTTAAGACTTTGGGGGAGAAGAACAGTGCTGGACCATCTCCTAGAGGAAAAGGACACTAATACGTTGTCTTCATCATTACTAGGCAGGTCTATTGTATGCGTGCATCTATTTTTTCGATTCTTTTGAACCAAAATTGTTCTGATTTTTTTAAGGTTAATTAATTCATTTATTCCACATTTAAGAAGTAATATAAGTACTATCAGTTTGCTTTCTCTCTACAGAATTGTGTCTATAGTTCAATCATTTAAGTAATTATAATCCAACACTTGGTATCAGAGCGAGGTTTCCCGGTGAATGCCAAAGTACATGCCAAAGCCTGAGACGATGGAGACCGTTAAGAGTAAAGAAGGTTCGATGGGATTAAGTTACCCAATGTTAACTAAGAGCAACTACACAGCTTGGTCACTAAAGATGAAGGTGTTCCTGCAAGCTCATGGAGTATGGGAGGCTGTCGAACCTATAGATTCTAACGCTAAGATGGAAGACAGACCGGATAAGCTAGCCCTAACTGCAATTTACCAAGCCATTCCCGAGGACATGCTTTTGTCACTTGCAGAAAAGAAATCAGCTAAGGAGGCTTGGGAAGGAATCAAAACAATGTGTCAAGGAGCTGATCGAGTTAAAAAGGCTAGGATCCAAACGTTGAAAGCTGATTTTGAATCATTGAACATGAAGGACACGGAGCCTCTTGATGAATTTTGTATGAAGCTGAACGCTTTGGTCACCAACATACGAGCTCTGGGAGAGAAGGTTGAGGAAGCATACGTAGTGAAGAAATTACTTAAAGCAGTACCCTCTAAGTTCTTACAGATCGCATCGACGATCGAGCAGTTCGGAAATGTGGAGGAGATGTCTGTTGAAGAGACAATAGGGTCTCTTAAGGCGCATGAAGAACGACTTCGTGGACAATCAGACAATAATGGTGGACAGCTCTTGCTAACTGAAGATGAATGGATGAAAAGAGAAAAAAATGAAGGTCAGCTTTTACTTACTAAGGAGGAGTAGATGAGGAAGACAAGTAAGGAGGGGACAAAAGTGTCTTCAGGACAGAAGAACCGAGGTAACAGTGGTGGTTACCACAACAGAGAATGGAGTCATGGGATACATGATCGGAGTAAAATTAAGTGCTTTAATTGTAACGTTTACGGACATTTTGATGTTGAATGTCGTAAACCCAAGCGTGACAGAGAGCAAAGGCAAGAGATTAACCTGTCACAAATACAAGACGAAGAGCCAACACTCCTGCTGACAGAATGTGAAAGAAAAGAAGACACAAAATTGCTACTCAATTAATGAAGGAGATATGGTGCCAAGGTTGAATCAAGACGTAACAAACTTAGTTGAGTCAAATGTCTGGTATCTAGACAACGGAGCGAGTAACCACATGACAGGTCAGAAATCGAAATTCAAGGAACTGGATGAAGGTGTGATAGGCCTGGTTAAGTTTGGTGATGGATCTACTGTGGACATCAAGGAAAAAAGATGCATAATGCTCAAGTGCAAGAACAGAGAGGAGATCATTCTTCGTGAGGTATATTATATTCCCACTCTCCGTAATAATATTATAAGCCGCGGACAATTATCAGAAAATGGAAATAAGGTTGTACTAAAGGGAGAATACCTGTGGGTGTATGATGTTCGTGGAAGGTTGTTTATGAAGGTCAAACGAACAACAAATCGACTGTACAAAGTAATTAATGACACTGGTAACTCAGCTTGTTTGATGTCAAAAGTAGAGGAATCGTCTTGGACATGTTAATTTTCAATCAATTGTAATGATGTCAACGAACAAAATGGCGTATGGAGTACCAAGCTTTATTCAACCTGACGATGTATGCAATGGGTGCTTAATGTCTAAACAATCAAGGAGACCATTTCCTCGGGAAACAGAATTTCAAGCAAAACACGTCTTAGAGCTTATTCATGGTGATCTTTGTGGACCAATATCTCCAACAACCATTGTTGGGAATAGGTATTTTCTTCTGTTAGTTGATGACTTCAGTCGTGTTATGTGGATTTATATGCTGAAGGATAAAAGTGGAGCTTTGGAAGCTTTTAAGAAATTTCGAGCTCTTGTGGAAACTGGTACAGAAAGAACGATAAAGGTATTTCGAACGGATAGAGGAGGGGAGTTTAATTCGAAAGAATTCATGTGTTTTTGTGAAAATGCAGGGATTGAGAGGCACCTCACTGCCTCGTATTCCCCACAACAGAATGGGGTAGTCGAACGGAAGAATATGACAGTGATGGCTATGGCACAGAGTCTATTGAAGGAGATGAACTTACCATCTACACTGTGGGCAGAAGCAACTCGACATGCAATTTACTTGCTGAATCGACTACCCACTCGAGCACTATCTGGGAAGACACCATATGAGACGTAGAAGGGGACAAAACCAGACATTGCTCACATACGAGTATTTGGTTGTGTAGCACACATGAAAGTACCAAGTGCACACACAAGCAAACTCAATGATCACAGCAAAACAGTGATACATATTGGGAGGGAGCCTGGTACTAAGGCGTATAGATTATACGACCCAAAGAGTGGAAGAATTCTTGTGAGTCGAGATGTAATTTTTGAAGAAAAAAAAGCTTGGGCATGGGAGGAGCAGCAACTAGAGCATCCAACTCACCAAGAGTTCTTCACTGTCATTAATACGCAAACAGAAGCAAGAGCCACATCAAGCGAGGAACCAATGACACCGATGACACCAGTGACACCAAGGAGCAGTAACTTTAATGGTACTGGTAGTGAGGACAGTCCTCAAAGCAGCGACCCCAGAAATTTCCGCTTGATGAGTGAAATTTATGACGAAACGGAGGAAGTAGAGCTAGAAGAGGAATTACTACTATTGGGTGTCGATGAACCATTGCATTACAAACAAGTTGTAGCCGAGAAGGCATGAAAACGAGCTATGCAAAGTGAAATCGATGCCATTGAAAGAAATAATACATGGAAGCTTGTCGAACTTCCACCAGGGCATAAAACAATAGGTTTGAAATGGGTATTTAAACTGAAACGTGATACCAATGGGGAGATCGTCAAGCACAAGGCCAGACTTGTCGCAAAGGGGTACGTGCAAAAGCAGGGAATCGACTTTGAGGAAGTCTTTGCTCCAGTTACACGCTTAGAAACGGTGAGGTTACTGTTGGCCCTTGCTGCTAAAAACAGTTGGGAAGTCCATCATTTGGACGTAAAATCAGCATTTCTAAACGGAGAGCTTCAAGAGACAGTTTACGTCTCTCAGCCAGAGGGTTTTGTAAAGGAGAATAAAGAACATTTGGTGTACCAACTGATAAAAAGCGTTGTATGGGTTACCCCAGGCTCCACGTGCTTGGTATGCTAAACTGAGCAAGAGTTTGGAAAGGTTGAGATTTACTAAGTGCCCATATGAGCATGTTGTATACACGAAGCGTGAGGGAGAAGAAGTCTTGATCATTGGCGTATACGTAGATGATCTGTTAATCACAGGTACGTGCATTTCAAACATTGTTAAGTTTAAAAAACAGATGGGAGAAGAGTTTGAGATGAGCGATCTGGGTAAATTGTCCTATTATCTTGGCATAGAGGTCGATCAAAGACAGGATTTCATTGAGCTTAGACAAACTGCTTACGCGAAGAAGCTTCTTGACAAGGCTGGCATGAAAGATTGTAACCCCGTAAAGTATCCCATTGAGCCGAAAGTTCAACTCGACAAGGATGAAAGAGGTAAGGCAGTAAACCCAACTGTTTTTAAAAGTTTGGTGGGGGGTCTCCGCTATTTAGTTCACACACGCCCAAACATTGCTTACTCGGTGGGCATTGTTAGTAGATATATGGAACGTCCTACTGTAATGCATCAAAATGCTGTCAAAAGGATACTACGTTACATCAAGGGCACTGTGAATTTCGGTTTAATATACTCAAGGGGGGTTGGAAACTACTTGCTCTCGGGGTACTCCGACAGTGATCTAGCAGGAAACATCGAAGACATGAAGAAGAGTACGGGAGGAATGGCGTTCTATCTAGATGATAGCTTGATAACCTAGGTGTCACAAAAGCAAAGGTGTGTTGCTGTATCATCTTGTGAGGCTGAATTCATGGCTGCAACCGCAGCAGCATGTCAGGGGGCGTGGTTACGAAATTTACTTGGCCTGATAACAGATATGAAACGCTGCCCAGTGGTGATCTACATTGACAATAAATCTGCAATCGACCTAGCAAAAAACCCGTTTTTTCACGGGCGGAGTAAACATATTGACATACGTTATCACTTTATTCGTGAGTGCGTTGAACGAGGCAAGATTGTCATCAAGCATATAAGCATGGAGGAGCAGCGCGCAGATGTTTTGACAAAGGCAATGACTACAATTAAATTTGAGAAGATGCGTGCACTCCTGGTATTAAGAATCTGCAGAACTGAGTTTTGATTACGGGGAAGCATGTTGAAAAATAATCCAAACTCAGTCTTGCAAAATTAATGTTATTGTCTGAGTATGTTGATGGACTTGGACTAAGTCTTTTGTTTGTTTCAGTTGTTTTAGGAGTATCAGGAATAAATGGAGTAGTGGAGTTTTAGTAGGAGTTAGTTGCTTATTTTTAGGCTATCGTTTTGGTTAGTCTATCTTTATATTTTGCTTTTGTAATTTGTTAAGCCAAGTAGCAAGAAGTAAGAAGTACTATCAGTTTGCTTTCTCTCTACAGAATTGTGTCTATAGTTTGATCATTTCAGTTATAATCCAACAGTTTTTAGACCGCAATGAGATTGATACCGACCGGCGAAATGAATAGGTCGTAGTTATAAAGTTAGCACTAGTCATTCGTCGGTCGGTGTTTAGCGTAAAACGACGGATAATTACGATCGATAGTTAAAGCGGACACCACTTTGAAGGGTAACCATTGACAAGGCATTCACGTCAATTTTTTACCAACCGGTTTTAGCACCAGACACCGATCGATATTATAACTAAATATATATGTATATGTATATAGATAATAAACTGAATAAAAGAGACACAAGAATTCAATACGTTGGATTGATCTTTTTTTATTCAACAGCCAAAAACAGCAATATAAAGTCTGAGTACAAGAATAAAACGGAAAGAGCTAAAAACCAGGAACTACTAAACCAACTAAGACCTAAACAAACTCCACTACTACCACCACGATTTTAGCTTGACTGAGACCAATTCAAACAGCTAACAGAACATCCAGTCAGCTTCAGACAAGATCATACACCTTGGCTTTATTAAAAACTTCTACAAATAAAAATACGAAATATGTTTGAGATTATAAATGCAACAAATCCCCCCTTAATCTCAAACATTGCCAGACAGCTTCTTGATGCCCAGAAAGTCACGCATCTGCTAAAACTTGACAGTCGCCAATGCCTTCGTCAAACAATCAGCTCGCTGTTTATTACTACTCACATGTTTCACAATTATGTCACCACGTTCAACACATTCTCGAATGAAATGGTATCGAACGTCTATATGTTTACTCCTTCCATGAAAAACCAGATTTTTCGCCAAGTCAATCGCTGAATTGTTGTCAATATATAATGTGACTGGACCCACATCTCTAGCAGTGATTTGATTCAGAACATTACGTAGCCAGATGCCTTGACAAGCCGCTGCTGTTGCCGCCATGAACTCAGCCTCACACGAAGACAAAGCCACACATCTTTGTTTCTGTGACACCCATGAGATCAGATTTTAGTTAAGATAATATGCCATGCCACCGGTACTTCTTCTGTTATCAATGCTGCCTCCCATATCACTGTCAGAGAAACCAGTGATGAAATTATTACCGCCGATACTTGTGTAAACCAAGCCAAATTGTATAGTCCCTTTAATGTATCTCCTAATCCTTTTAGCAGCATTCAAGTGAAACGTAGTTGGTCGTTCCATATAGCGACTTATGATACCCACAAAATAAGCTATATCAGGACGAGTATTCACCAGGTAACGAAGTCCCCCAACCAAACTTTTGAACATAGTTGTATCGACAGCCTTTCCCTGCTCATCTCTGGATATATATTCCTTAGGATCCATAGGAAATTTAGTAGGATTACTCGAGAATCTTTGTGGCATAACCCGTCTGTTTCAATTTAATACAGTGCTCTCCTTGTTCCACTTCTATACCGAGATAGTAACTCAGTTTGCCAAGATCTGTCATTTCGAATTTTTCCCCTATCTGTTTCTTGAACTCTCCAATTGACTCGACTTTTGCCCCTGTGATCAAGATGTCATCCACATAAACAGCAATTATCAAGCATTGATCTCCTTCACCCTTAGTGTATACAGCATTTTCATAAGGATATCGTTTGAAACCAAGATCTGTCAAACATTGATTCAGCTTGGCGTACCACGCCCGGGGAGCCTGGCGTAACCCGTACAATGCCCGGGGAGCCTGGCGTAACCCGTACAATGCCTTCCTTAATTTGTACACCAAGTGTTCTTTCCCTTCCTTTTCATATCCATCAGGTTGAGCGACAAAAACATTCTCTTTCACTTCACCGTTCAGAAACGCCGTCTTAACATCCATGTGATGTACCTGCCATTTATTTTTCACTGCCAAAACCAGTAACAATCTCACCGTCTCAAGTCGTGTAACAGGAGCATACACCTCATCAAAATCTATTCTATGTTCTTGCGGGTACCCCTTTGCCACTAGACGAGCCTTGTACTTGACAATATTTCCCTCAGCGTCCTTCTTTAACTTAAAAATCCACTTTAACCCAATCACTTTCTCCCCAGGTGGCAATTCAGTAAGACTCCAAGTGTTATTTTTCTCGATGGACTCCAATTCTGCAGTCATGGCTCTCTTCCAATTTCGATCCTTTGAGGCTTCACGAAAGTTTGCTGGTTCTTCTACTCCCATCAAATGCAACTCCTCTTCAGTAATCACTTCTTCCGTATCATTATAAATATCACGAAGAGATCTGATCTTCTTAGGTTCTCCGCTGTCATCGTAATCTTCTGGATTCAATCTTGACTCTATGGTGTTGGTCTAAGGCGTATCAGACGTCTGTTCTTCACCCTCAGATACTGTAGAATTATAAACATGTAATTCACTGTCTTTATGGTGCATCGTCAGTTCCAGGACATCAAAAAATATTTCACAACTAACATCACTTTCACCTAGATTCTCCCATGGCCACGACTTGGCCTCTTCAAACACAACATCTTTGCTGACACAAACCTGTCGTTCAACTGGATTGTAAAGCCTATATGCCTTAGACCCCGGTTCCTTTCCCAAGTTAACAACACAAACACTTATGTCATCCAACTTCTTTACTTTCTAACTCGGTATCTTCATGTGGGCCTTGCAACCGAACACTCTAATGTGACTTATATCAGGTTTTATTCCAGACCAAGCTCCATATGGAGTCAATCCCGTCAAAGCTCGAGTTGGAAGTCGATTTAGAACATAGATAGTGTGTCTTACTGCCTCTCCCCATAGCATTGCAGGCAAGTTCATTTCTTTCAAGTAACTCCTAGCCATCTCCATCATCGTTCGATTCCGTCTTTCAACTACCCCGTTCTGCTGCGGAGTGTACGGTGTTGTGTATTGTCGAGCAATTCCAACTTGTTCACAATATTCCTTGAACTCCTTAGACATAAACTCACCTCCCCGATCGGTTCTGAAAGTTTTGATTCTTCTTTCATCTCCATCTTCTACCAAGGCTCGAAATTTCTTGAAAGCAGCAAAAGCTTCTCCCTTCGACTTTAAGAAGTATGCCCACATAACTCGACTGAAGTCATCCACTAACAAAAAAACATACCTATTCCCAAATGCAGTCATAGGATTAATTGGCCCACAAAGATCTCCGTGCACAAGTTCCAGTCGTTTATTAGCACTGAAACTCGCAGAAGTTGGAGTAGATTTGCGGGTTTGCTTTGACATGAGGCAACCTGTGCACACTTCTCTTGGTTGTGCCACTCGAGGCAAACCCTTTACCATATTCTCTTTAAACATTAGTGACAATGCCTGGTAATTAACATGACCCAAGCGTGCGTGCCACAATTTTGAAACACAATCCAGTTTAGACAACATACATTCAGAGAGTCCAGTTTCTATTATCACTTTATATAGACGATTCTGAGATCTCTTGATTTTCATCAACAACTTTCCTTCCCTTTCATATACCCACATATATTCACCCCTGATTACTACTTTATTTCCATCTTCACTTAGTTGACCAATACTAATGATATTATTACGAAGATCAGGAATAAAGTATACCTCGTTTAACATACGTTCTTTCCCATCTCTGCACTTTAGCACGACTGAGCCTCTTCCCTTGATCTCCACCGTAGACCCATCTCCAAATCTGACACGACCTGTGATCCCTTCATCGAGAACACTGAACTTCGATTTCTGACCTGACATGTGGTTGCTAGCACCATTGTCGAGGTACCAAATGTTAGAATCAGACTGTACACCCTGTTTCTCCAACAACAGTCGAGGCCTCACATCTGTCTCATCTAGAAGCATCAGATTCTTTTCATTCTTTTCACATTTAGCCATCAGCAAAGCAGGCTCATCATCTATCATTTCTGTAATATTAGCCTCCTGTCTTCGATCTCTATTCCGTTTGGGTTTACGGCACTCAGCTGCATAGTGTCTATACAAATGGCAATTGAAGCATTTAACCCTGCTTTTGTCATATGGAACTCTCACCTTAGGGGTTGAGGAATTCCCCTCTCCGTTTCCTTGACTACGCCTCAACCATTCTTCGCGTGTGAGCAACAGCTTCTCCTCTTTGCCATCTCTTTTTCGCCATTCTTCATCAGTCAACATGAGCTGACCTTCGTGCACTTCACTCTTACCCTTAGTCCTTTCATCATGAGCCTTCAATGCCCCCATGGTTTCTTCCACCGACATGGTTTCCAGATCACTGAATTGCTCAATTGTAGATGTGATCTGCAGAAATCTCGTGGGTACTGCTCTCAGCATCTTTTTCACCACATAGGATTCTTGCATCGTTTCACCCAAAACTCGTATATTCGTTACGAGTCCATTCAATTTCATATAGAAATCATCCAGGGGTTCAGATTCCCTCATGCTCAAGGCTTCAAACTCAGCCTTCAAAGTTTGAATTCGCGCCTTCTTCACCTTGTCTGCACCTTGACAAAGTGTTTTGATCGCCTCCCAAGTTTCCTTGGCCGTCTTTCTATCAGCAACTGAAAGTAACATGTCTTCAGCTATCCCTTGATAGATCATTGCTAATGCGACCTTGTCTGTCTTTTCTTCAACCACAGCTTTCTCACTACTGGGTTCGATTGCAGTCCACACTCCATGAGCTTAAATTTAAGGACCACGAAGTATAATTGCTCTTCACCAACAATGGGTAACTAAACCCAAAGGATCCACTTTTTGTCTTACTCGTATCCACACCTGACGCCATTGAATCACCACGACAGTCTCCGTGATCTTACCGCTCTGATACCAGAATATTGTAAATAAATATATATATGTATATGTATATAAATAATAAACTGAATAAAAGAGACACAAGAATTCAATACGTTGGATTGATCTTTTTTTATTCAACAGCCAAAAACAGCAATATAAAGTCTGAGTACAAGAATAAAATGGAAAGAGCTAAAAACCAGGAACTACTAAACCAACTAAGACCTAAACAAACTCCACTACTACCACCACGATTGTAGCTTGACTGAGACCAATTCAAATAGCTAACAGAACATCCAGTCAGCTTCAGACAAGATCACACACCTTGGCTTTATTAAAAAACTGCTACAAATAAAAATACGAAATATGTTTGAGATTATAAATGCAACAATCGGTACGAGGCTTTAGTTTATAGCCATTGATAGTTACGACCTAATCAAAGTGGGACCCATTTTCGTCTGCGCCGGTAGACAAGACTTTCATGTCAGCGTTTACCAATCGTGTTTACGATCGATGGGTGACCCACATCAGATGGGCCGTTGTTGATGATGTGGCAGTAACACCTCATTGAGGACCGTTTAACGTTGCATTGCCACGTGGACTAAGTCTCCTGTTAATCAACGTCAATACCGATCTTTGAGGCTCCCTCGCTTTTCTGGTACACTTACGTACCAGAATTGCGGAACTGGTACAGCTGCGTTGAACATTGCAAAACTGGTATAGGGCGCCACAGCCCGTGGCGACCTCGGAGGGGTGCGCCACAGCCCGTGGCGACCCTGTATATTATTTTTATTCATTTCACTTTCCCCGTGGTTACTTAGTAAAACAGATTTGTCACTTAGTAAAAATTGTTTTGTAACTATCTCTTTTGTAGGTTTATAGATTATACTTGCAAAAATTATATTAGCATTTTCTTTGTTTTAAATTAAACATGAGCTGTTGTACTTTGGGACTATCCAAAATTTAAAAAATAATATTACGCGTAACTATGTAAAATTTTGGTCCAAAAATGATAACTACACAAAATTGTAGTTCCTACACAAAATTCTTAGCAAAAAATGTTCTCAAACAATCGATTTTGGATGTATAAAAAATGTAGTTGCAAAATTTAAAATTTAAATTTTTTTATATTAGCATAGAAATGCTCTGCTTAGTTTATAGATTTTAATGTTGACGTGACTACACCACTTTTACATTTGCATGCTAACAGTTGTATTCAGAGCAATAATAAAGCTTCAAATTTAGTTTGACAAGACTACACATGAGATCAATAATTTCTGGAAAACATGACAAATAATACAAAGCTTTAATTTTATGAAAAAGATGAGTGGTCATTTCAAGGCCTGCATAACTAGTAATTTGAAGTAGGGTATATATAATTGATGGTTATAGCTTCATTCAGTGTCTTAAGAAAGGAATCAAAATGTTTTGTTAAATTTCGATTACAAGAAATGGGTGAGTATGATTGTCGTGTTTGGTTGCTTGTTGAAAGAGATGACGATTATCGTAGGTTAAAACTAAGCGATCCGAAAGAGTACTTTGCAGGCGTTCGTCGGGAATGGGCATATAGGCGTCAGGAATCAGAATGATTGAGAAATGACCTCATTCGAATTGGTGCAAGGGTTCCCACTCGTGATTCGCTTATCATGTATCCCGACCCCGGTGAATGTGGCAATTGGAATAAGTATAGGAAAAGAGTGATTGGTGTTGTGTCACAGATACGGTTTGAAAATAATCTAATGCTGGTGCGTAGAGGTTGTCAATATATGTATCAACTTGCCACAGATTCCGTTGGTGCTATGGGAAGAGACCTCACAGAACGCGAGCAATATCATCTTGAACATAATCCAAACTATGTCTCCGATGGAGCCATTTCCGACGAAACGGAAGAAGAGTGATGCCCATTTATGTGTTGTTCTATTGTTGTTTTTAATTATGACCAAATGTTTTTATTTTATATTATTGTATGCTGAGTGTCCTATTAATGTATGAATTTGGTATTTATGAATTTGGTATTTATGAATTTGGTATTTATGGCAATAATCTCCATTATAATAAGAACATGACAATGCATTAAAAAAACATAACGACATTCTTTACGAGGGAGAATGTACATTCTTTAAAAACAAATAACCAGAGCTTTAAAAATGCATACATCATGAACAACTTAATCTTCATGATCATCCTCATCTGTACCCTCATCATCATCATCATCATCATCATCCAGAATGTATGTGTTATGTTATGTTTGGAACCACATTTGAAGAATTCAAGGCAACTGTTTATGAGGTTATGAACATAAGTCACAATCATTGGAATTTGCGCATAAGTTATAAACATCCAGAAATGGGTATCGGTAATGTCGTTAAGCGATATTACTTAGGTTATATTACTTCCGACGTGGATGTCGGTAGGTTGTTGAGTATCCCTCGGACCATGCAGATGGGTTGGGGTGATGTGTCTGTGAAACGTGACGACAAGGGGGAGTCTGTAAGAATTCGTACTGAGATGGACCAATCGCGTTCGGGGATAAAATGTAGCCGCTGTAACCAAGAAGGACATACAAAACGGAGCAAACTTTGTCCTCTACGTTCCAATGCAGTTTGACGTTGCTCCACTTAGTTTTCATATGAATTTGTAGTATTTGCTTTGTGTGATTTCATTTCCTACATGTACTTATTTTATTTTATTTCCTATTTGTGTGGGTTTAATATCGCTTCCATTTCATTTCCTATGGCATGCAAATTTAGTTAACAATGCAAAACTAGCATGTCTTTAGTTAACATAGTCATAAATTGAACAATTACTCGTACTTGAATATTAAAAAGTACAATAGTTTAGTCCTCATCGGACATGAAGCTGTCTGAGTCATTATCAACACTCACGCTCCATTGGTGATACTGTCTTGCACGTAGCATGTCTCCATCCTCTACAAACATCCTTGCATCTGCTGCTAGACTATGTCGATGTACGCGCAAACGCATTCGGTTCTCTTCCTCTCGTGCACGAAACAATGCAACTTCAAGTTGTTGTGGAGTATTGCGTTGCATCAGTATAGCGCGTTGTTGCGGCATTCTAAGTCCATTCGAGCGACATTGTTCAACACAACAAGAAAGACATTGCTTACGCCACTCCCACTTCCTCTGCATTGTTGTTATTGCCTGACTTGAGTAACGATGATTAGGGTTCATTGAGTACACAAAATCATCGTCACATAGCCATTTTCTACCCATGGCTCTGAAAATATCACCACTAGTATAACCATTTGCCATTTTTCAAACATGATGAGAATGAGCATAGGGTATTTATAGTCATAATTCAAATTCTTTAACACCTAAAGACAATAGTTTAGATCACGAGACCATTTTCCTATGTATTCACGGGTTCATACTATGCCAAAATAAATTCAGAACTGCATACACACTATCATTACATTTTCCTGTATATTCACGGGACACTTTTACAAAACTTGAAAGTTGTGTCTTCTTGTCGCTTTCGGACCAATAATTTTTTTTTGTTTTTCCATTTTCAGGATCTAATGTTCGGCTAATAAAAATTCATAACTTATCCAATTTTTGTAACTCAATTTTTAAATTTTAACAAAATTGGACCGTTCAACTGTAATATGCCAAAATAAAAAACCAAATTTTTTCTTTTATTATTTCAGTTTTCCAATCTTGAAAATAGATGTTTAAAACTTGAATATGATGTCAAACAAGCTATTTTACCAACGGCAAACCAACCAGTTTTGCAATGTTGTACGCAGCTGTACCAGTTCCGCAATTCTTGTACGTAAGTGTACCAGAAAAGCGAGGGAGCCGATCTTTGACAAGGTCTAATATAATCAAAGAAAATTGGTCATTCTATTATAACAACCTATTTCGAGCATATAATGACCGAATTTGCCGTCAGTAAAAACCCTGACTCTTGTAGTGTCAGCCTAATTGTCTATCTTTTGGATTTTAATTAAATATTATGTTTCTAACTCTGCATGATTAATTTTCTTTAATATTATCAGTTCACAATTTTTTATGTCATTTTTTCGAAAAATTAGTAATTTGTTAAGTTTGACAGGAAATTGGTTTACTACCTAATGAACAGAAAACATTAAATTGTCATAGTCAAATCTATTATATATATATATATAGGCTTTTGATAAGCAATTTAATTCAAATTGCCCATTTAATCCTTTATTTCATTATATAATTTTAGGATTATTTTGGACTTTTAGTATATACATACATTTATGTACACATATCATAATATATGAACTTACTCGCTAACATATAATATATCAAATTATATACTATGCATGCATGTGCATTGCAATTATTTATACCTCTAATAAATCAAATTTTACCTCTAATAAATCAAACTAGAGATAATATCTGACATTTTTAAGTATTATATTTATATGGCACAAATACGTTCAAATCAACATAATGATAACAAAAAAAACCCGTTAGATAAGTATAATACAGACTTGCATTGCCATTAATTGTCGTATAATTCATAAATTACTATTCTAATACACAAACGTACAAAATAATTCCCAAAAAAATAGTAATTTACTCATATTTAAAGAAATTAACACTTAAATAAACCGTATACTTTAATAAAAAAAGTAACTTTCGAATTTAGTACATGCCGTGCTTTGCACCCGCTAAATAGCTAGTTTATAATTATTGATCAACTTGAATCATTTTTAGAAACTATCAATTAATTAATAGCCTAGGCTTCTTAATTTGTCAATTTTCCGAACGTACCAGTTATATGCACGAATGTATTTTGAAACCTTGAAACATTATAAAAACAATTATTCCGTTCTTCAACACATGTCAGTAGCTTGTTATTTCGTTGTGGTATTAAAGAATCCCCGGCATGTACTGCTGATGTTTGGAAAGATGCGAGATTATATAAAAGTTTCGGTCAATTGAACAGTGTCTTATTTGCCGGCTTCTTTTTCCATAACAACTTTAGCTATCATAATCACATCACTTGTCACCAAATGACTTAATTTATAACAAGTCTATAAATATGTTTCCTACCTCATTTCCTTTGGCACAATACACAAATTACTTCAAGCTTTCCCTCAATCTACAGAATGATGACCGGAAATCTCAGCTCTCTCACAATTGTTTTCCTCTTCGTCTCAGCGATTTTCGTTACTCTTGATGCTCGTCGTCTTGATGATGTCAAAGTTACGCACTACATTAACGAGGTGACTAATGATGATCTGTACATTAGTGATTTGTACATTACAGGAATCAAAGCTGTAGGAGGTCCAAGTGAAAGAGGGGTTGGACATGAAGCTCCTAACCCCGAAAATCCAGGAGATATTGGTACATCTGACAGAGGTGATGTAGGGGAAGGACATGAATTTACGAATGCTGAAACTCTCGGGGAGAGGAAAGACTCAGGACCAGCACCTGGAGGGAAAGGACACTAGTTAATTACTAGCTAGGTTTAAATAATTATTTTGTTTTTTCTTTAATATAATATTTAAGCTATATATCAAATGTATTACTTTCGATGAATACTGAAAATTGTCAGTCATTAGCTAGGAGCCTGCTAGGACTATAATATATAATTTTGTTTATGTGTTTTTCTGAAAGGAGATATTTCATCATGTATTAAAATTTTGTTCCTTAACCTCTTATTTTATTTAGTACGTGAGAGGTCCATAATTTAATATATTTTTTTTATCACTAAACTTTATATACTTTTATAAACCAATCAAACCAATCAGTGAACTATAAATTTATTTGTCCATATCACTAACGTTGTCTCGAATTTTAAAATTAACATTCCCTTAAATGATTGGTCACCGTATACTATTTTGCTGATGGGGTGACGTGGTGTATATCTATATCATTATATATAACCCGATTGTAATATAAAAACAACGGATGTTCAGATTGGGCTTAATACAAACTAGGGTTCAAACACCAATCTAGAATCAATTAAGCATCTACAATCAATGGATTTGAGCAATTCATCATCTTCAATCGATTCTCAAGCTAAACCGAGTGAAGTGATACGATGCTTTTGTGGAGTTCAAACATACCTTAATATATGAGTAGTCGACCCTAAGGACGAGCATCGTTGGATTTTTGATTGGAACCCTAGATTTGTGTTTGGTATTGGAAAAGTCGCAATGTATTTTGTTCGGATCATATCATTCTTGTCATTTTCTTTTTTATTTTTTTTGTTTTAATAATCAGTCATTGAGTCAACAGCCACGTGTTGAACTTTTTACACGTGGATAAATAACTTAACGTCTGATTTTTTAACGGAATGCTAATTTTGAAATTCGAGAGTAACGTTAGTGATATGAACAAATAAGTTTATAGTTCAATGGTTGGTTTCTAAAAGTATATAAAGTTTAGTGATAAAAAATTTCATTTTCCCTACATTTTTAATACCTATTTTATGTCTGTTTTCGTAATTTTATTATTTAATAAATTGTTTTTTTTTTGTAGGAAAATAAATAAAATCATATATCAAGCAGAAAAAGGTGAAAAAAGGCAAGGAGGTGGAAATACTTGAAGTCAAAAGGAAATTGGAGAAAAATTGGAAAACTTATCGGAGAAGAAAAGGGAATTGAGGAAATATTTTTATAATCCGATTTGTAGTCAAAGAACCCAAACCCAATATTTTTCCCTATATATATGGATCTCCTCTCTTGTATTTGAGACATCAATTGAGACACCAATTTAGACTAGATCTGATAATTAGGAGTATGATAGATTTATTATTGTATTTCGATACAAGTTCTTTATTATATTCAAACACTTTTGCTTGCATTCTTTATATTTAATTGTTTTGTTTCTTCTACCATGTCTAGCTAAGTTAATTCTCCTAGGATGAAGATGAAGTTAATTTGATTATTGTTGATATCTTCTCTTTCCTATTAATTGATTCTCATGATTTTTCTTAGTGCTTAATTGTTCAATTGACAAAGTGATTTTGATATATTATTGTTACCGAATTTATTTTTCATAGCCTATGCTTGCTCCATAAAGTTTTGATAGTTTATTGTTAGATAACAAGTTTCATAGTATATGCTTGTCTCGTTAATTGATATATCTTATTTGTGAAGGAAAAAAAATTGATTTTAGGGTGAGTTGAGACTATGTATATTATTGATTGAATAATGGATTTAGATTCCTAGGTTTTCCTTATTTAATTTTAATTGTTAATTAGGTTAAACAAATCTCATCTCAAATCTTATTGTCTAGTTCGCCTGAGTTGATTGTTAGGGTTTTGAAAATTCATAGTCTCTGTGGATCAATGTGTGATTACTACAACTAAACATTGTGCGCTTGCAGTTATTTTTACACATCAGTACAGACTACAACAGAAACAAGGATGAATGTTATCAAATGAAAAATGTTAGAAATTAAATTTAACCGAACCTGTCAAATTTAAGATCAACCACGTACTCACATTTAAACTGACCAACTAAAAAATACGACGGAAATACTAAAACTGGATTCATGGGTCCTAAATTATACTCCCTCTGTCCCATCCATTTCTATGCAGTTTCTATTTTGGGATGACCCTCTCATTTCTGTACATTCCAAAAATAGTAACTTTTAATAATAGAAAACACATTACGCCCACTACTTTTCCCCACTATCTCTATTCTATAATAATATAAACAATATTACACCCACTACTTTCCTCCACTATATCAAAATCTATTTTTAACTATTAATAGGTCCCACCACTTTACCCAATTTTCATCTAACTTTACTCATTTTTTATACATTTTCTTGGTCTCCGTGTCCGAACCCAATGTATATAATTCCATGAGATGGAGGGAGTAAAATAATTAGGTCTTTTTTTATACTTTCCATCCACTACAACAAAAGCGTCTAAATTCAACCGTCAAAATTTGGTTGAATTTAGTATAAGTTCTTGAAATACAACAACTTGTTTACGAATGATAAAGTGGTAGAACTGGAACAATCCGGATAAAGTGGTACAGAAGCACCATCCAACATCTCATAATTTTTTTTGCTGTTGCAGTCGGTTCCTCCTCACCACCCTCGAAATATCCATGTGCATCTACAAAATCACTAAGCATTTCACATGCATCATACATATCATCATCTCTAAGATCAATATTACCCGAACTAGTCTCGGCTTCAACTCGCAACCCACGCTTCACACCATGAAAAATCCATTTAGTGTATGACTCCATAATTCCATACCGATACAAATCATAAGTTACATTTTCGGGTAACTTACTCCATGTATTCCCACATTCCTTACATGGACATTTTATCCTCCCCTTTGAATCAACATCCCCTTTCAAAACAACTTTAATAAAATCTTGTACACCAAGCTTGTATTCCTCCGTTATATTATTTCTCGAATCGAACCTACGATACATCCAACTTCGATCGGATTCCATCTACAAATATCACATATAATTTAATTAATTTTTATAGGTAAAAACTGTTATGGATTAAAAAACGTACTTGTAAATTAATTGCTAGGATTTAAGAGAGCTTCGAGCTTTAATGGTGTGGCTGCTCTTGTTGTCGGGGACTAACTCGGTCCTAACAAGATGCCTACGTATCTATAGTGTTTA